>JAUDJH010000011.1:45000-10045000 GCA_036320925.1 Automeris io | reverse complement strand
CTATCGGATATTCGAATCAATTTACCCATAACTGTACTCATTTCCGATTTTTTTTGTGGAGTCACACATCTACGTAGCTTGTGCTTGTACTTTGGATGTTAGAATAAGATATAGGTTTGTATTTATATTAAATCGGGGAAAAACTCTTTTCGCATATAGTAATTATGTATAAAAGTGCAATAAAATTTCTTTGGCTGTACGATTTGTATCTGGTTTTTATGATATTGAAAACGTTACATATAAAAAAATAAATAAATGTTGTTTCCAATTACTTTTCATTTGTTTTCCTTTCATTTAAAATGAGTGAGTCTAATGAAAATGGCTGAATTTTGTAATCTTATTATAAAATATGCAACGCAAGCCCTAAAAAAAATTGTGACGTTTATGGACCTAATGTAGTGTCAGTAATAGTAGCACAAACTTGGTTTAAGTGTTTTCAATCCGGAAATTTTGATGTCTAAGATGCAACTCACCCTGGTCACCCTGTTAAGGATAAAATGGACACCATTTTTGAAAAACTGGACCAAGATTAGCATATCAATAGTTAGGATATAAATGAATACCTGGAAATTGACCATAAAACAGTTTTGAAAAAAGCTGGGTACACAAAATGCTCGATATTTGGTTGCCACACGAGCTCACTGAAAAAAGCTAATGAACCGTGTACTCATTTGCGATTCTTTATTCAGACGTAATGAAACTGAACCGTTTTTGAAGATGTTAACTAGCGATGAAAAGTCGATCACGTACGACAAGAATGTGTGAAAAAGGTCTTGATCAAAGGTTGGTCAGGCTTCATAGACTGTGGCAAAGCCCGTGTTAACTTGCAATAAGGTAATGCGGTGTGTATGGATTGGAAAGGCTATATTACGAGCTTTTACCGCCTGCAGAACTATCTATTCGGATTTCTATTGCTAACAACTGATGAGATTAAAGCAAGAAGTTGGGAGAAAGTAGCCGAAATTGATCAATAGAAAGAGTGCGATCCTTCATCACGATAACGTAAACTAAAACTCAGCAAAAATTAAAAGAGTCTGGCTGGGAGGTGTAAATGTATTCGCCATATAGCCCTGACCTTGGACCTTCAGATTTTAACCTGTTCCAATCTGTTTAGAATTCTTTAGACAGTGTCAATCTAAAATCAAGAAAGAACTGCTAAAACTGCTTGTCGGTTTTTTTTGTTCAGAAGTCCCAAAATTTCTAAAGCAACAGAATCATGCCCCTACCTACAAGATTGCAGAGAGTCATCGAACAAAATGACATATGTATACTGTACATAAAAGTAATTACATAAACCTTGAAAAAAAATGTCTTAAGTTTTTATATAAAATGCGAAGAAATTTTTTCCTCAACCTATTATTTAAGTACTTACGTATACATCCGTGACCCGGGATAAAGTAATATCATATAATAAAAAAATTTGACGGTAACGTAACTCGAAGAAACATTTCAGATTTCACGTTTTGTTATTAATACTTTAGAAAAAATTAAAATGACCCCCTTATTAAGGTAATTAGCTATACATTTCTGTTGTAAATAATGCAATAAAAGTAGTTAAATAAATGCTGTAAAAATATCTATAATCGGAAAATATTTTAATATCCCATAAAATATATTATCCATATATATATATATATACAACCGAAATACCACATCTGTAACATCCCTAGTTTGTAACCGGTGAAAAATTCTTGCGTCTAACGAGGTGACCGGCTGCACAGCGGCACCTGCCCACGGTGCAGTGTGCACGCGCCCTTACAGCGCACCCTACCTGCAATACTTCGCTTTAGTTAAATATACTTTAATTATATTCAGCAGAATACAAATACAAGGTAATTTTTTAAGTGACTCAGCATGACTTAATCGGGTACAAGGTATAAAAAATAGCGAAAGGTAATACTAAAATTGCATTGTAAGATTTTGGTAAAAATATTTCTTTGTTCATAATCGAAACTGATAGGAAAAAAAGATTATTTTGTTATTTATTTTTACACTATCTGGTAGAATTAACAATATCAAATTCAGAGATGTAATTCTCTACGTCCTACTAACGGAAAAAGTTGATTTAAAATACTCAATGTAGGTTACCTTTTTATATACACCTTTTTTATATTTTAAATTATACTTTTTTAATAATTACTAAAATATCAATATGTCAAAAAATTAAAAAAGAATAAAAATGGAATTTGTGACGTTCAATGGTGTGTGCTTTATAGCTCTTAAGAAAAACTGTTTTAATTTGAATATATTATCTTTATCATCTCAAGTTTTTCCTAATTCTCCTTCCTCAATGTTATTTTAATCCTTATAAACTCCACTCACTAATGTGCTAAATGCAGTGCAATATTTCTAAAGTTAAAATTTGTTAGGTTTAGAAAGCATTATCATGATTTTAAACAATTAATTAATTGAAAGTTGAACTAATTATGCATGTAAAAACAAAAATAATTTGTTACAATGAACCCTTTCTAGTTGTAATGTACCCCTTCTTTAGTTTGCCATTTGACATCTATTCCCATAATTTTATTATTTTTAGCAACAAAGACTATTTATCGCCTAATGTAAAAATGTAGAATGAATTTTATTTTTCAATTATTTATTTATTTTCGAGATCTACTTAGGAAAACTAATTCTTTAAAATTGTTGTCTGCCTTGTGGCTTCTTTATTTGGTTTTATTCTATTTCTCGTAGTATCGGATTAGGTAATCGAAGTATCAAGACATCTGTAGCATACTTATCCCCAGCATAGAGACTAGACAAAGTAAGAATAGAAAAACAATAACACTAGTAGAAAGTACAAAATGTATGAGATTGACATAAATATTCAAAATATCACGTGTCACGTTATGTCAATTTCATGTATTTTGCACCTTTCTACTAGCAATATCGTTTATTTAATGTATTTGTCTAGGCCCTCAGATTTATCGTATTTTAATATTTTGACAGTGGGAGTTTAATATTAATTATATCAATCAGTACAATACGAATAATTTAAAATATAATATTTAAGTTTTGTTTTGAATATATATTTTTTTATAATTATATATTATAATTATGTTTATATATTAGGTCCTTACATATGAAATTGGCGTTTTTCGTACTGGCCACTTTAATCACAAATTTCTCCTCTTTGGTAAGGAATTCCAAATTCAAATTTGTACAGCTATAGACTCATGTATTTGTGCTTCGATGATCGTCATTCATTTGTTTTTTTCTTCTGTTTTTTTCTGTTTGCGTCACTCATTTTACAAAATGGAAAACTTAAAATATCGCATTATTTACGAGTACGAGTTCCGCCGTGGCACTAGTGCTGCGGAAACAACTCGAAGGGTGAATGATGTGTATGGCGGTCGTGTTGCAAAAGAAAACACAGTTCGTTTTTGGTTCCAACGTTTTCGTTCTGGAAATTTCGACCTGCAGAACAAGCCCCGTGGACGGCCTGAGACTCAAGTTGATAATGAAGAGTTGAAGGCTATTGTGGAAGCGGATCCATCGCAAACCACGTCCGAGTTAGCTGCAGGCTGCGATGTTAGTGATAAAACTGTTTTAATTCACTTGAAGCAATTTGGGAAGATTAAAAAGCTTGAAAGGTGGGTACCTCACGAATTGACTGAAGCAAACCGGCAAACGCGCGTCGACTGCTGCGTTACATTACTAAACCGGCACAATAATGAAGGTATTTTAAACCGAATCATTACCTGTGATGAAAAATGGGTTCTTTACGATAATCGGAAGCGCTCAGCGCAATGGTTGGATCCTGGCCAGCCAGCCAAATCCTGCCCCAAGCGAAAATTAACCCCAAAAAAGTTACTTGTAAGCGTTTGGTGGACTAGTGCCGGTATTGTTCATTACAGTTTTCTCAAATCTGGCCAGACTATTACGGCTGATGTCTATTGTCAGCAATTGCAAACCATGATGGAAAAGCTAGCGGCTAAACAACCTAGGCTGGTCAATCGCTCCACGCCACTGCTGCTTCACGACAACGCTAGACCACACACTGCGCAACAGACGGCTACTAAATTAGAAGAGCTTCAATTGGAAAGTCTAAGACATCCTCCGTACTCCCCGGACCTTGCTCCAACAGATTACCATTTTTTTCGAAATTTGGATAACTTCTTGCAAGGGAAAAAATTCAACTCCGATGGGGCAGTCCAAATCGCCTTCAAAGATTTTATTGATTCCCGTCCGACTGGTTTTTTTAGTAAAGGGATCAATGAACTACCTATGAGATGGCAAAAGTGCATAGAAAACAATGGTTCATACTTTGATTAATTAAATATATTATATTAAAAAATATTCGACTTTTTGTTCCTCCCATACAAAACGCCAATTTCATATGTAAGGACCTAATATTATATTAAGTATGTTATAATATTAAGTATGTGTAAAAATATATTATAATTATGTTGTAAGTACAAAGTGCATTAAATATACACTTATACAATACCCAAATATTCATAAATATATATTTGTTTGGTTTTGAAGCAACTCGTTTAATAATTAGTTTAATACGAGGTAATTATTTTAATAACTTCGACTTGTATTGGTTTTAAAAACCAATCACCTGATTGCAAATAAAGAGATTTAAATGAAAACAATAACTGCAGAGTCCTCCATTAATGTAAACTTTAGCCTACTAAATAACTTTATCGGACCATTTTTAAGTAATAGGAAAATACATAAAGATTAAAAATATTCTCTGCATTCAATGTATGATTATGGACGGAATAAAATGTGCCTTAGGAATTTGAATTGAGTTATACAAGATCGTAGCTTGGGGGTCGTAGATATTATACATATATTAGGTCCTTACATATGAAATTGGCGTTTTTCGTACTGGCCACTTTAATCACAAATTTCTCCTCTTTGGTAAGGAATTCCAAATTCAAATTTGTACAGCTATAAACTCATGTATTTGTGCTTCGATGATCGTCATTCATTTGTTTTTTTCTTCTGTTTTTTTCTGTTTTCGTCACTCATTTTACAAAATGGAAAACTTAAAATATCGCGTTATTTACGAGTACGAGTTCCGCCGTGGCACTAGTGCTGCGGAAACAACTCGAAGGGTGAATGATGTGTATGGCGGTCGTGTTGCAAAAGAAAACACAGTTCGTTTTTGGTTCCAACGTTTTCGTTCTGGAAATTTCGACCTGCAGAACAAGCCCCGTGGACGGCCTGAGACTCAAGTTGATAATGAAGAGTTGAAGGCTATTGTGGAAGCGGATCCACCGCAAACCACGTCCGAGTTAGCTGCAGGCTGCGATGTTAGTGATAAAACTGTTTTAATTCACTTGAAGCAAATTGGGAAGATTAAAAAGCTTGAAAGGTGGGTACCTCACGAATTGACTGAAGCAAACCGGCAAACGCGCGTCGACTGCTGCGTTACATTACTAAACCGGCACAATAATGAAGGTATTTTAAACCGAATCATTACCTGTGATGAAAAATGGGTTCTTTACGATAATCGGAAGCGCTCAGCGCAATGGTTGGATCCTGGCCAGCCAGCCAAATCCTGCCCCAAGCGAAAATTAACCCCAAAAAAGTTACTTGTAAGCGTTTGGTGGACTAGTGCCGGTATTGTTCATTACAGTTTTCTCAAATCTGGCCAGACTATTACGGCTGATGTCTATTGTCAGCAATTGCAAACCATGATGGAAAAGCTAGCGGCTAAACAACCTAGGCTGGTCAATCGCTCCACGCCACTGCTGCTTCACGACAACGCTAGACCACACACTGCGCAACAGACGGCTACTAAATTAGAAGAGCTTCAATTGGAAAGTCTAAGACATCCTCCGTACTCCCCGGACCTTGCTCCAACAGATTACCATTTTTTTCGAAATTTGGATAACTTCTTGCAAGGGAAAAAATTCAACTCCGATGGGGCAGTCCAAATCGCCTTCAAAGATTTTATTGATTCCCGTCCGACTGGTTTTTTTAGTAAAGGGATCAATGAACTGTAAGGTGTATTTTACAAACAGTGCCATTAGTATCCGTTTCTGTCTATAGTGTGATCAAAGCTAAAACATGATATCCTAGAATTATTATAGAATATGGTCTGGTTACATTTTTAAATATTTATAAGAATGAATTGAGAGTATGTTTATTATTTTTTTGATTGTAAAGCATAACGGAATAACGTCGTCTGGATGACGGGCATTCATAAGGGTGGCACTCGTACAGTAAAGACGTACGCCTGGCCATGGTTATTCTGTAAGGATATTATTAAAATATAAGGAAGGATTATTCACAAGGAATATGAGTCTGGTTAATATTATAGCTAATGTAAGGAAATGGGAATAAATGATATACGAGAAGAGTTGTTTTTGTTAAACTTCTGAACATCGATATTAGTTCAGTACGTGGGATCGAAAAGGATACATAAAACTTCCTTTCACGCCTACTAAGTGTAAGTAACCGAATTCCTACTTATTTTTCTTATTCTCTGCCGGTGTTTTTTTTTCTCTTTTTATTAAATTGTGCATTTGTGATTCTAATCAGAATCTTATTAATATAAAATAAAATTAAATAAAATTAAATATAATTTAGTTGAAACAGGTCTATCTACTTACATTTTTTTAATCGTAATATGCAATTTAATTTCAATGTATAATATCCAATTTAATTTCAATGACGATAGTGTCTTTGAGTGTTGTATTGTATAGAATAATATTAAGTCCCATATAAGTACCATGAACTTTATGCAAGTTGGTAATTAGATAACATAATTTTTCATGACACTCCCTATAGATATATATAGATGTACGAGTATAGATATATTATTATTATCTACCTGTTGTATTTATATTACATTTTTTTTTCACACTCTTCAGTTTTGTACACTACTTTATAAATATTCTATGTATTTATTGTAATACCTATTTATTATATCGATCGGTTCTGATATTGTTATTGGCGCGTAGCAGCGTCGCCCAGCACACGCTGAGCCGAGCGCTCTTGAGATTGCTGACGGCGCACAGGACGCCTGACGGGATAATTTGTATTGTTCTTTCATTGTTTTGTATAAATGCGTATGTTGAGTAACGTGTTTATTTATTTAATTTTTTTCTCGTAAACATTTAGTTTCTTTCGTTGTAATCTTAATACGACGCTTGAATACACCGACACTAACATGAAATTAAAACAGTGTAATTTAAACAAAGATATCTCTATCACCAAGCCGATTATCTGTAGGGTAGGCAGAGAACAAAGATAAAATTATAACGCAAATAAAATTGCGCTATATTAAATTTATTTTAAATTGATCTTACATTCCGAATACGTAATATTCTTGTTTTGTTTTTTTAATTTGCAATTTTTCTTTTTAATTTCCTTAAAAAAATATAGTATGATAAAAAGAGAGATGAATAATAATAACATAATAATGATGTTGACAACGCTTACATCTTCTTTTCTTCTTATCAGATTCCTTAACTGGTTCCTTAAAAGTTTCAGAGACATGGATTGATATGTGACCCGAAGTCAAGGGTCAAATGATGATACATCTCAAGAAAAAGAGACTGATAATGACGATGATAAACGAGGCCAAGGGCCAACTGGTCACGTCGCTCGAGGTCAAGGGCTTGTGATTGATGAAACCCGGGACCAAAGGACTGACAATGACGATGATAACTGAGGCCAAGGGCCAACCGATCGCATTGCTCCAGGTTAAGGGCTTGTAATTGGTGAAGCTCGAGGTCAAGTGACTGATAATGAGGATGATAACTGAGGCCAAGGGCCAACCGATCGCATTGCTCGAGGTTAAGGGCTTGTGATTGGTGAAGCTCGAGGTCAAGTGACTGATAATGAGGATGATAACCGAGGCCAAGGGCCAACCGATCGCATTGCTCGAGGTAAAGGGCTTGTGATTGGTGAAGCCCGAGGTCAAAGACACAATGACAATGATGACTGAGGTCAAGGGTAAAAGAAAAAATCACGTTGCTCGAGGTCAAGGGCTTGTGATTAGTGGAGCTCGAGGTAAAGGACATAAAGATAATGATACGCGAGGTCAAAAGATAATCGACTATATTGCTCGAGGGCAACGGCTTATGATTGACGATATTCAAGAACAAGGTTCCAATGGTGATACTCAATATCGAAGGCGCATGGCTCGAAGGTCTGTGTAAGTTAAGAAAATCAAAAGAAGTGAGTTACGATTGAAAAGGCGAACGCGTAGAGGTGGAACAATTTCATCGTCGGTAGAAGACGGCGGTGAAAGACGTAGGTCTCGAAGACGTAGTTATCGTAGCACGTCGGAGTCATCAGGTGAGTATGTCAAGGCCCGATCAAGTTCCAAGCGATTTAAATCTACAGATAATGTTAGTGCTATCTTTAGATAGAGTTTTATCAATTATCAAAGTCGTGAAAAGTTCGGACAAGCCAAAACTATCTTTTAATGTAAACGTGATTCCTGATTTTTATCCCATGTCTTAGGAACAATCCATGTTGACGTGGATAACCAAAGTGGAAGAATGCGACAAAATTTATGGTTGGGATGAGAAAGAGTTAATTCACTATCTTCTTCTTAAACTAGTTGGTGTTGCGAAGACATGGTATCTCCCGACTCTACTACACTCTTGGCCAAAACGAAAAAAAAAGGTTTTAGGATCGTTTCGGTCTCGTAAAGATTATGCTGAACTTCTTACGGAGATGTAAAATAAGAGGGATCGGTGTGGAGATTTATTACAGCAGTATTACTACGCAAAAATTAATTTACTTAATCGCTGCAAGATATCCGGTAGACAAGCGGTAGACTGTTTAATGGGGTAGCTTATCGTGCAGTTAGAGTAGGTGCGCAAGCGGCTCAGTTTTCTGAACCTGAACAAATTTTAAAATATTTTCGATCCGTCAAAGTAAGACCAACAAAAGATAGTAACGATAATTTCAAACAGGGGAGGATAGTAAAAAAAAAAATCGCTTCTTTGAACCGTTACAAACCAAATAGTTCAAAATATGAAGGCAACTCCAATATACGATGTTTTAACTGTAATCAAGTAGGGTTTCCAAGTTTTAAATGCGAAAAACCTTTAATAAAATGTACACATTGTGACAAGGTAGGTCATCAAGCGGCTTACTGTTACAAAAACAAAGCAAAGGATGGTTCTAAGCCAAATAATAATATTAATTCCTCTGAGAGAGTGGAGAGTTTCTGAACTTAGTGCTGTTAATAAGGCAAATGATAAATATGTAATTGACATAAACATTAATGGGATAACGTTTAATTGTCATGATGATCTAGGAAGCCAGGTTTTACTAATTCGAGTGAGTGACGTCCAGGTTTTGAATTTCATGTTGGAAACTGATGCGGAATTACCATTGCTTAGAGGTATAGAGGCTTAGAGGCTTGTAACCTTATTCGACCTTTAGGCCTAATTGTCGCAACTATGTAAGTACGAAATACTAAAGAAACGACAGACATTTATATTGTGGAATATTATGTAATTAATTACCAGTTTTATTAGGACATACGTTCACAGAAAAATCGAATATGATTATTACAAAAACTCCAAGAAAAAAGTTATAGTTCAAAATATCGATGCTAAAAATAACGATTAACCTTACTTCAAGTAAAACCATTGGAATCCTCGTCAATAACTCACGTGCTATACCAGTTACTTGCGATTCCGTAATCAGTAAAAGGGTCTGTGTTCATGGATCCGTCAGAGGACTGCAAGGACGTGAATACTTTTTTTTATTGCCCGGAGAGTATAGTGTGATAAAAAAATCGTTGTGCCCTTCTTATTCATAATTTTTCCGATAATGAAATAAGCATTAACTAACATGACTAGGGTTGTACCGGCGCGTGCCATAGTGAACGTGTGTGAAATTAACATAAATACGACCGAAATAGACGAAAAGGTTATTAGCGATCCCAGTTTGATGACCGAACAACGCCTAGCTCTCCGAAGTCTATTAACAAAATATAAAGACTGTTTTCCAGTAGTCTTATGGATTAAGGATTCACCAATGCTACCGAAACGCATATAGAGTTAGACGATTCACAACCCGTAGTTTATAGGCCTTATCGTATGTCATATTCGGAAATATGCTTCGTACGAAACATGGTTTAGGAAATGCTGGATAGTAATATTGTTCGAGACTCGTGTTCACCATACGCCAGCCCAGTTTTGGTGCAAAAGAAAACCGGAGACAAAAGGTTATACGTAGATTACCGCGCACTAAATCGGAAAACTAAGAAAGACTATTATCCGTTACCAAGAATTTCAGATCAATTAGACCTCCTTGCGAGTAACAACATGTTCATTTCACTGGACTTAGCCTCCGGATATTATCAGATTCCAATTAACGAACAGTCGCGTAATAAAACTTCTTTTGTCACGCTGCATGTTCAGTTTGAGTATAACCGAATGCCGTTTGGCCGAAGGATTATGAACAATAATTTTGTCGGAGGCAAAAATTAAGTATGCTTTCGTCTATATGGATTATTACTGATACCGTGTAAAAAAAAAATTGATGAAGGCTTAAATAGATTAACTGAAGTACTTAACTTGTTATGAAGGGGTGAGCTGACTTTGAAATTAAGTAAATGTAATTTTTTTTTCGATAAAATCGATTTCTTGGCTTTGCAGTAAGTCCAAATGGTAATGGTAAAACGACCGGGATCGAGGAAAACCGATGTGGTCTCAAAATTTCCTAAACCTAAAAGTCAACACAAATTACGTCAATTTTTGAGACTTTCCGAATTCTTTAGAAGATTTATAAAAGAGTATTCTTTAATAGCAGCGTCTTTGACTGATTTGCTGAAAAAGGATAATGGCTGGGCCTGTAATAAATTGCAGGAAGATGCTTTTACACTTATTAAATGTATATAATGTAAGCGACCACTTCTAGCATTATATAACCCCATAGCAGAAACACAGCTCCACACGGATGCGAGCAAGAACGGTATAGCTAGTACCTTGTTTCAACGTAATAATAGTGTTTTTTTCCAACTTGTATCGTATTTCAGTAGGAATCTAGTGAGGATCAAAAATACCACTCCTTTGAGCTAGTGACACTAGCCGTCAGCGCGTCCTTAAATAGGTTTCGTGTTTATCTAATAGGAATCCCATTTGTAATACTGACCGTTTGTGATGCCCTTGCACTACTATGAACAAAAGTGATTTAGTTCAAAGAATTGCTCGGTGGTAGATCCAGTTACAAGAGTACAATTGTACAATTAAATATAGACCAGGGGCCAAGATGACCCATATGGACACACTGAGTTAAAATCCAATTGATCCGCAAACATAAGAGTCACATGTTCTTGATGTGTTATCACTAGATTTTGAACAAATTGGATCGCCACCGTGCAGACAACAGATGAAGAAATAGTTAGAATAAAGAACATCTAAAGTCATAGAGAAGCCGAGTATATAGCTGATATTCACAAAAAAATTTTAACTTAAATACGGACGGGTTTATCGTATAGTATGCAATTAGTTAAGATGTGCGGTACCTAAAGGTGCGCGTTGGCAAATATTAAAACGGAACCATGATGACGTTGTCACTACGGATACAAAAAAAAGGAAAATCTTGGAACGAATTAAAAAGCACTATTGGTTTAGTCGTATGAGACGATCTGTTAAAAAAAAAAAACGTTTTAGCTTGTCTAGTGCTTATCACACAACCCTAGGCGGTAAACGTGGGGACTATTTACACCCTATTGAGAAAATCAGTATATCCTATCATAAGATTCATGCAGATTACTTGGGTCCTTTTATAAAATGCAAATCGGGTAATTGTTATCTTTTAGTTATTATTGAAAGTTTCAATAAATTTGCTATTATCACACCTGTTAAAAATCGATAACACACTAAAAGTGAAAAAAAAAACATATTAGCTTTTCTGGAGTCCCGACTCGGTTACTAACCGATAGAGGACCCGGTTTCACTAGTAAAACTTTTAAAGACTTCATTATGGAATTCGGGATTAAGCATGTATTAAATGCAGTCGCAACGCCAAGGGCTAATGGCCAAGTAGAAAGGTTTAACCAAACAATTACAGAAGCATTAGCCACGTCAAACCATGTTAAAAATGAGAAAATTTGGGATGAGAATATACGCGATATTCAGGTAGGCTTAAACACGGCAGTGCATAAAACCACACAGAAATCACCATCACAGCTTTTATTTGGATTCAATGTTAATCATAGCAGTCGAGGGATATCAAATTCGGTAATTAATGATACTCTGCACCCCATATCATCTGACGATTTAGACGTAGTTAGGGACAAAGCTGCACAACGAATTAAAGTATAACAGCAAAAGAATGCTGAATGGTTTAACAAACATAGGAAAACGGGAAAGAAGTATAAAGTAGGGGATTTCGTTAGAATTGAAAGATAAGTTCAATGACGGTGAATGTCAATCGCAAAAATTAGTAGTAAATTTCCAAGGACCCTATTGCATTGTGAAGGTGCTTGACCACGACCGATTTATAGTTGAGGATACTCCTCTATCATGCAAAAATGGTCGGCGGTATGAGTGGACAGTGTCTCTAGATAAAATACAGCCTTGGATGAGCTTTGACCGGGACTTTTAGGGATTCGGAAATTGACAGAGATCCTGATGACTCCAAGAATAGCTGTATTAGTGATAATGATGATCATAAATGATGTAAAAATGTTGAAATTAAGTAGATGTAAGTTGAGTAAATGTAAAGTAATCAAAACTTTATAGAATGCTTATTAATGTAAATTAAATATTTTTTGTTTATATTTCTTTGTAAATTATTAACCGTTAGACTGAAGAAGTAAATGATAAATAATATAAAATTGACAATGGCAGTTCCTTTTTCAATGGCATTTGTTTCTTTATACTGCCGTGATTTTGTAACCAATGTAATTTATTTATAAATTTTAAGCATTTATTATTATACCTATCTTTACGTCGTATTGTTATCTTGTTTCAAAATATAGGACTATGTATTTATTTGTAAGAAAATTTAATTTTTGAAACGACCGCGAAGGGACTCGCGGTAAACAGGATGGCCGAGCTGTAAGGTGTATTTTACAAACAGTGCCATTAGTATCCGTTTCTGTCTATAGTGTGATCAAAGCTAAAACATGATATCCTAGAATTATTATAGAATATGGTCTGGTTACATTTTTAAATATTTATAAGAATGAATTGAGAGTATGTTTATTATTTTTTTGATTGTAAAGCATAACGGAATAACGTCGTCTGGATGACGGGCATTCATAAGGGTGGCACTCGTACAGTAAAGACGTACGCCTGGCCATGGTTATTCTGTAAGGATATTATTAAAATATAAGGAAGGATTATTCACAAGGAATATGAGTCTGGTTAATATTATAGCTAATGTAAGGAAATGGGAATAAATGATATACGAGAAGAGTTGTTTTTGTTAAACTTCTGAACATCGATATTAGAACTAACTATGAGATGGCAAAAGTGCATAAAAAATAATGGTTCATACTTTGATTAATTAAATATATTATATTAAAAAATATTCGACTTTTTGTTCCTCCCATACAAAACGCCAATTTCATATGTAAGGACCTAATATATATATATTATGTTGGTACTCTACGAATGAGCAATATCAATAAATCAAGGGAAGAAAGCAATGCTGAAATTGTAGAAACCAATATTTTGACTCTTAGGTGTTCTAAATGGTGTGTTAGTTCCTGTGGAGCAATTGATAACAGGTCCCACAGTCCCGTCTTAGTGCCGATGAGGTCAACTTGGGGTTTTTAGTCGGTAAAAGTCCGGCACACCCCGGCTACCATTCGCCCTGTGTAGCCGGGACAGTCCAATGAGGATTTACCCCAAGTAAAAAAAAAGGTGATCTAAGTGAGTTTCTTCCGAAATCAACATAATCGAAGACATCGTTATGAATAAAACATACAGATATATATGTACATATGTGCTATCTATGTGTTATAAAGCGTTCAAGAATTAGTTTTATTCTCTTTTAAGCAATTTCACCAAACCTTGAATCTACCTAAGTATACAAAGCTCTTACAAATACTTGTGTTAACGTTCCCACAGCCTTTTGTAGTAACTAT
This sequence comes from Automeris io, assembly GCA_036320925.1. NCBI lineage: Eukaryota > Metazoa > Arthropoda > Insecta > Lepidoptera > Saturniidae > Automeris > Automeris io. The sequence continues at coordinate 10,030,971 of JAUDJH010000011.1, read as the reverse complement.
ATGAGATGAAGAGCATATCAAAGATCAGTCAGTAGTCGTAGACATCCGCATTCCATTATAACATGTTCTACCGCCGTTCCAAAGATCACCGTGAGTCACATGTGACACTGCACTACAATCATTATCATTCCAGTAAATACTGACATTCCATCAATCGGCGCTACGAATCGTTTGCTTACTGTTGATTGCCCCATTCAGATCATTCATTCAAGTAAATCAGATACGTTCTGAATCATCACGTAAAAATAAATGATTCTGGCAATCGGAAATTGTTTGGATTCTAGAAACTGATGCCATAAAATATTTATCTAATTTGAATTTATTGTGAATTCTGCGTTTTATTACTAAAGAGTGTCTAGTAATATTTTAAATTTATGTAAACTGAATCATATGTAAAATAGATACAAAATATGTTTCATACTATTCGTGAAAAATTGTTTTTTTATTATGTAAGCCTTCAGGTACAACAGACGCTAGAAAATCTTGATTATCAATAACTGGTGATTCAATTAGTACCTTTATCGCATTTGTTAACTTTTCAGTAAAAAAGCATACTTAATTGTTAATAGGTAGGTAGTATCTAGCTACAATAGTTACTCATCAGTTATACCTTAGCTATTAAAATACAGAATTTAGGATGTAAATCACAGCCAGGATATATAGCCCGCTTGATAGAGAGCTCCTGAAAATTGGGCTCCTGGAGAAAATCTATTCGGGCGCTAGCTCGTTGGAGGAATATGGATGAGGATTGACAGCAAATCGAAAGATACCGCAGAGGGATTTTAGTCAGTATGAGTTTGGTACACCGGAGTTGCCTCCTCACGACTGCCTTGACAGCAAAATGCAGGATTTTCCTTCGGTGACCAGAAAATAATATAAATAATTACAATACTCTATTGTCTCAACCCTAGAATACTAAGTTCTTCCTAGTAAGCTCTCTTTGCGGTCAGGCATGAGCGTGACGCTTGGAGGAGCGCTGAAATCGCGCACAGCGCACCAGGCGGCGTACTGTGTAGGTAAAGTGATAATAATAATTTCAGATTATCATAAAATACAGTAATTAATATCACATATACTTTATTAAAATGCGATAATTATTTCGTTTCTTAGTAATCTCATGGATAGATATGGCTGAGATATGTAAACAATATAGGTAGGTATTTAGATTTTACTAAATGAAATAACAAGCCCTCTATATTAATCTCTTCTCTTCTTCATCGTTTCTTCATTGATGAGGATAGTGACTCCAATTTCTTCGGGTAAAAATTGTCTGTATTGGTTCCGTTCTACTACCTGGTGGAGCGCGGCGCTAATGAGGAGCTCGAACTCTTCAGATACTTAGCCTAACCACCGATTAGAACTCCGGCCTCTAACACTTTTCCATTCATCTGTCCAGTTATCGATTCTGTGTTTGGGATGTAGAGAACGCTTCTTTTTATCTTTAGTAATATGAACACTCGTTGTCCTGTTCATACATCACCGAGGAATCCTTGGTCCTATATTTCACACTCGCCGAGCGCGTGGAGACAACAATGGGCTGCCATTGTCTTCTACGTCGGGTCTTTTTGGGGAATTTAAACCCCATGACTTCCATAACCTTGTTGATGAATTAGGTTCATTTACTACCCTATTTTTTGTTACCCGGGGGAAATCGCTAACAGACCTTGAGGGGTGATGAGGGCCGCCCTCCGGTGCGTCGGACTTGCACCGACTAAAACCCCCAGGGTGTTCCAAGTTTCACCTACCGGCATCGAGGGCGCGACTGGGGTCCCATGCGCGATGACCGGCAAGGCGTGCGGCCTTAAGTAGGCCTCTACTCGTTTGGGGAGGAGTGGTGTAAAGAGCCACCCCTCTCATACATCTTTGTTGTAGAGCGGCACGCGGAAAAACATCGCACGCCGCTCGCATCCTTGTTGGACGACACACTCCGTCAAGTGTGCCGCCCGGTTTCATTTACCACCCTCTGCTATTTAGTGTTAGCGTATTTTACAGCTAGCTTGCTCCTTGGTAGTCTGCATATAGCATATACCATGTAGATCTAATATTATTGTTACATAAAAAATAATAAACGTCAAGCTAGGACACGTCAAGTTACCGTTTGGGGCGTTACTGTACACACTATAGTGTCACTAGGAAATTTAAATATTATCTATGAAATATTTTTTTATATTATCTCAATTAGTAGCTATATTGTACTTGATGTTAAGCAGAGCGCAGTTTAAAAACCGACTATAACTGTCAGGAAACAGGACACTGTTTGTAAACAATCATTCCGGCATGCTCTACAATCTCTCATCCTTGAAAATTCCCAAAATCATAACAGAAATATAGAATAACGCATAACAACACGTAACCCGACCATAATTCATGAATTATATTCAAAAGACATATTCCTTTAACATTGGTTGTTGAAGGCACCAAAATGGGTTTCGTGTACACCTGTTAGAATTTGTCGTAGCGATTGTTTGTCGCAGGTTGGCGCACGCGCAGGCATGCGTCTGTACCTCTATATTCTGAGCCCTTCTTTGCCCCACTTCCGCTACTTGAAGTCCCTGCCAATTTTCCCTTTGATACAAGATACTTTAAAGCTAAATACTATCAATAGTCGGATTATTATATGGACTTTTATTTTATTTACAATACACTATATGTAAGTACTAATTAAATATATAGGTGTAAACTTATTCGTTAATTTAAGAAGATAAACATAGTCACCACAGAACAAATTGTCACTACCGTTATTCAAGTTCAGGGTCTTTAGCTTCGCAAACCCACAGTGGGTTATAGCAATAACTACGTTAGCAGCCCCTTCCACAATTAATTGAATAAGGTTGTTGTCGTGTAAGAGGTACCATAACGGAAGTGGATGCGGAGTTTAGGAACTTTGCCTTTGCAAAAGCGGAATTTTAACGAAAGTAGAAATTGATTAGGAATATTATATAAAATATATTTTATAGATTTAGAAAACATTTATTATAAGAGTTCCCACAATATTAAAAAACTATTACGGTAATGTAGCAATCATTAAGCAACGAAAACTAAAGGAAAGATTTTATTACGCAATCATTATTTGATTCATATTATACATTTACATCAGAGATGTGTCAACTTTAGCGGAATAGACGATAATTGGATTAGTTGGTTGAAAGGGGCTGACTAGTCAGCTAATCCGATAACGGTTTCGGGTATTTTTGGTTATATCCGCGACATTTCGATTGCAACTGCTTCGCACGCAAGTCGCAACCGCCGTCTGCGAACGTGTCAGAAAATGTTTTGTACACTTCGCATTACGTCTTGATTTTTGATTTTACATAGGTTAGAACGGAGGTTTTATACAACTGTGAAAACTATTATCCGTGTTATATTTGATGTGAAAACTTCTTGTGAGATATAGATTATTTATATTAATATAATTCCTCTTATATACATTTTACTGAGAAATACATCCAAAGTAAGACTTGAATAGTCGACTAAAAAACAAATAACTACTAGAAACATGTTCTATAGAATCCACGAGCCGTTTCGATGCCGATTCGTCACCTTTCAAACCATATAACCAGCGCCATACCTCCTTACAAAAGTTTGCGAATGCGGAGGTTTTAATTTATGCGGATGTAAACGCGAAAGTCCATTATAACTCTAAACTAAACACATAAACATATATATTAAAAAAAACATATTATTATTTTTATAATTATAATCTTGTGTATCATTAATAATGTTTTATTTTAGAATACCTTCATATAACACTAAATCTAATATTGTATCGCTAAATTGACAGGAACTCAAAAACATTGAGCATTTGACAGTAACAGTAACATTCCCTTTAGTGTAAGTTTAGAATTGGACGGCGAGCCCGCATTAATTATCGGACGATCTCGTAGTAAGAGACGTAATACATTGCCGCATGTGCACCAAGCAATAGAAATGTAATGAGATACAAGTGGTATTGTAAAGTGTTTCAGCAATGCGCGGTACGAGAGGAGAGCGGTATGGAGAGCAAGCGCGCAGGGCACGAGGCACGCTAGGAATGCGCGGCCCTCGGCGCCAGTTTACAAATAGAAGGGCCGCTGCGCGCTGGCGCGGACTGCCATTGCTACAACTAATCTGTTAGCGCTGATGGCTGTGACCACGCCGAAGACGCAATCTTACGACACAACAATTACGTCTAACGAGACATTATCCTTTAAACGTACCAACTAACTTTTGAGTCCTTGTTTTTATATTATTTCTCGGTAATCTGATTACAGTACACTTGAAAACGGTCTCTTATTTTCTATTTACAGTTATATTTCAGTACCACGTCGAATTTGAAGTTTGATCAGTTACGAATTGTCTGTTTGGAGTTAAGACAGTGAAGTCAGAAGACTGAGCACAAATATTGATAATCAAATAAAATATAAACTAATAAGTACAGTATTACTAAAGACTCATCCTCTTGATAAAACGTCTTCTCGTTTGCTGAAACGTTTCCTTCTTTTAAAGACTCATATCTCATAAGAGCAGAAAACAAGTTGTTTCGTGACCATTCCATAATCAGATGTTTCAGTTTTTTTAAACTGCATTAAAGCAGAATGTTTGGATTATTAGGTACTATTTTCTAAGCATGGTCTCTGCTTCAGTGACAAAGACTAAAGACAATGATAATGAAGTCGGTAATCAGCACTGACTGTGCAGGAAGTGAGTGGGAGCACGTTTTCGGAGGGTCGGGCATAAGAAAGTGACTAGCGGCCCTGCGTTCGCTGACCCCGGCCGGACGTCACGGCTGAGAGAAGACGAGCACAAGCCGCCGCTCCCTGGCTCCTCGCTATTCTCCTCTCCATGCCTTATACCAGGGGCTCCAGTGTGTCTCTTTTACATGACTTAAGTACTTCATAAATTAATTTACCCTCAGATTCTGTTTTCGCTAGGGAACGTTATCTCACGACCTGTTGTAAGACAAGATTTTTTCACACAGATGATATGTTTGAATGCGCTCTTTTATCACGTGTTCATAACTTATAAGAGAGGTTGAAACACAACGACGATCGAAGCGTATGTGTCAATTCAGTGAGATACAGATGTCCTGGTACTTTACTACTACTGATTCGGCACCATCTGGTCGTCAAGTCGATACCTTGAAATCGAGATAGAAATCTGTGGAGGCGAGTTGTACCCCACAGCCTCAAAACCTAACGTACAAACTAACGGCACTTCAGGTATAGACTTTAGGTATTGGAGAACTAATATCAATTTTAATTATGTTACTTTAATAAAACTTCAAGTAAATAGGTAACTGAACTGTATCAAATAAAATTTTTACAATTTACTTTATTTTAAGAATTTAAATTAAATTAATTGTTTTAAATCAAAACCGAACAGCGAAAAAAAAACATAGAGATATCAATAAAGTTAAATTTAAAAAAGCTAAGAAGACTTTGAATATGAAATAATCAATTTAATAATATTTATTAATTTTCATTTGTTTTTTTTTTTTGTTTTCTTGTTCGAGCTTTCAGAAAAACTTCCGCTCCGATTAAATTAAAACTTCGCATTGTCAGATACTCTTTGTCAGATTAATATTAATTTTAATATACCCGTTTCATTATAACAATAGGATAATTTAAATTGCACTTAACCAAGACCAAAATAGAATGCACGGGCTTGTTCTATTTTAGAAAATGTGCATAAAAGACTGAAAAAATTTAGGAGAAAATTCCCTAAAGCCGAATGAATACATGAGCTAAAACTAATATATAAGAAACAATAGTTAATTTTTGAATTGTTGAAAGTCAAAAATGTTACATTCAACCTGTTTGCATCATAACGGATGGACGGAATATATCCGCAAACAAACAACAAACAAAACAAACAAACTGACCATTATCACCGGGAGCGGATAAATCCGCACAAAATAATTTTTGTTTTCAATATTACATGATTTAATTTTTTGTGTAATTTTATATTTAATAAATTGTTTACAAATTAAATTGTTGTTATTAATTTGCAATTGTTGAAATAAATATATTTTTGTTAAAATACGAGGAATATATTATACGATTATTTGAATAACCTTATAACGTTATTTCTAATGAGAATAAACACTAAAAGTTTTCCTTGCGCATTCCGGTATCGACAACGTTTAGCTGCGGATTTTCGAATAAGATTGCGGATTTAGAGCGATGATGCAAATGGGTTAAGCACTCATATAAAACAGTAAAACAAATATTATATCATAAGTTGTTATGAAATTTGAATGGTTTTATTTTATTCTATTATGGAAAACAGTGTGGAAACAAAATTTTAGCATTTTGCGTATAAATGTGGCGTATCGAACAGTTTTAAATAACTTGAATCGATAACAAATGTATAATTCGAAACTGATACATCTATCTACTAATGCATGTCACACGAACTCCACGGTATATAGCATACGGCATGGTCTTGAAATTACACATCACATGGTCACAGTTGCTTAGTTGAATTCCTTATTACACTTAGTGGCGGTTAAAATATTCTCATACCCAATCAGAGTGAAATATTTTCGTGTTATTTTGAATAAGGATAGTAGTTCCTTATATATTGGTTTTATTTCCACTTTATTATGACACATATTTCACACAGATGTCGAGTTGCAGAAATAAATAAGAAATTATAGGAAAACAATTATTTTTTTTCAGTTAAAACATATTAATCGTTTCATTAAGATCAGCTATATTAAATGAGGTTAATTTTGTGATGTTCACAATAATTATTTGTTCCTATTGTTAATTAATTAAACCACTTAGGTAACACTTAAATAAACTACAATTAATTAATCACCCTGTCATGTGGTTGGTTGTGGAAAGAACCTAATAATTATTTAGAATATTTAAAAATATTTACAACAAACAAACAGTTAAAAGTATATTGTCCATCGAAAGCTTAGCTGTATATTATAGAAAAATAACCTAAAACTGTAAAAATAAAATATGCCCACCTATTAAACCAATCATACCTTTATTGTAATACGTATATTTTAGTTTATAAATTAAGCTACACTATGTCCTATTTGTTTTTCAAGTTTACTCGTTCTAGTTAACTGTGTATACAAGAGTTGCCAGCAATAAATGTTCAAACTCGCTAAGAATTTAATGTTAATAGCAACTAATTGACAAATATCTAACAATCAACGTATTTTATCATGAAAAAAGCTCAATCTATATATAAATTTGATATTTAATAAAATAATGTTGATTAGGGTCAGGAAGCGTTTTCAATAGCCAGTTATGTTTGCAAAAAGTAAGTAGTAACCTAAGGTAGTATAACATTTTGAAGTGGCCGCCATTTTGGACGCTTTGTTAGTGGACGCATCCATCAATTATAAAATTGATCACTATGAATCACGTGATTTCTATATCCATTTGTGTTACAGGAATAGTAATTGTGAAAGAGACCGACATTTTAAGGTCTACGTTTTTGAATCAATCTATTGTTTAAAATCACTTGAGAGGACATGTGCGTTGTGAATTATGAATACCTGTGATATCTAATGAGTACATTATATTTTAATAACAATATAGATTAATTTGTAATTTTATGTTTCTTAAAAATATTTTCAAATTCCATTTTGTGAAAAAAATAGTTGATAACTGTTTAATTGTTTTTTTAATATAGAATCTGTTCGAATATAAATTTGTATGCCTGTATATAAGTTTTCATTTTAGTATCTATAAACACTTATATATTTATACGCATAGCATATGGGTAGTTGGTTTAAGCATTTATGACATTGTGTAAAACATATACTAGGTATATAAACAAATACTAGGTACAAAGGTATACACCAATAAAAAAACAATGAGTCGCTCAATTTCAAATAAGAATTGAATTTTATCTAGGTAGTAAAGTGGGAGAAGGAGATTAGATAGGTACGGCCCTACATGCTGATAACGGCGGCTGATTCGAACATTACACGCCCCGGACCATCAATGCATTCTTCACTTGTACTTACCTATACAAATAACTTTCCTCTTAATGTTATTAATTTATTTAGAAACATATTTATGACATATGGGATTGATCTCTTTTACCTAGCTCACAGATCGTTGTCACAGGATTAAAAACAACTTTTCTATTTTTTGTGTAAACGTCATAGTTGTTTAAATTCTAAACAAAACAGAAACAATATGCAATCTTTTATTTATGTTTTTATACAGGTTCACACACCTGTTTGATAATATTTTTAAAGATATAAAAAATGTACCCAACTAGTCGGTAGGTAATTAGGTACGCCTCCCTTAGAGGAATGAAGTAGGTAGTTATTTGTTAAGAAAATATGTCCATATTATACTCACGATAACATTAATAATTATTTATTTGTTAGTAAGTAATGTTTTTTAACAAAAGAAACATAAAAATGTCCTCCTTACCTAAACTTATTTTTTTTTTATGTAGTATTCATTGAGAGCCACAATACAATATGATTGATAATATAAAAATATTTTTCATAAATAATAATAATTAGCTTAATAATGTGGTGATTAAATATAATTTAAAATAGTAGATAAATAATGTATACAAAAAACAAGCGATTGCACTGAGCTCGCGCCAGCAACAAGTCCCGCGCACACTTACCGCAGCGCATGGCAGCACTGACACGCACTTCCTGCACACTTTTTACGCATCTACCCTCTCTAAAACTCAGCGCCTATAAGAAATTAACAAAAAAAATAACAATATTCAACAATTTTACCGTTTTTCCTGCATTTTGTCTCACCTATGTGAAACCCGTATCAGCGTAATACAAAACTTTGTTAATTTCGAATATTTTGTTATTTAACTTTTCTTTTAGATGTTTAACATTTAATAATATTTTACCAAAACCTGTAAATTGCCCAATAATACAAAAAAAACTAAATAAAAAAAAATCCCTTTTTAATAGACTAACAACATGTTATGTCACAAAACGTTTAAGTATCAATTATAGATAAAATTTACACACAGCCTACTTAATAATAGTAATTATTAATTTTTATTACAATAAATTCGCTAATAATAATTTATTTAGATCATTTATTTTTAATCTATTATAATGCCTTTAAATTGTATAAATCTTTAAATCTCAGTTTTTTTTTCAATTTAACTTATTATAATAAATTAATTTGTAATTTTTAGCAAAAAGTAATTGATTTTATTCGTAATATTTTAAATTGTTGGATAATAGTTCTGTGAATACGAATACTTGGTAATTCATTTGAAAAGATATAATTAATGAAATATTTTTATGTTTATTATGAAAAATTTTTGGATTATTGGATTTAATTTAAATATAATTGTGACTTTATAGCTAACATTATTTACTGTTTCATGTGTGATAAAAAAACACTGCAGCAGAAAATATTTTGCAATCATTTTAATACAAAACCAATTGGTCAATGACATGCATCATGGGCACCTAGAGAATAATATTCTATTATACAAATGTAAATACGCACAATTTCTTTTGATGGATATAATTTAGTCAGAGATATAATATACAGAAAAAACTTATTTTACTTTATCAATTTTATAGTTCAAAAGTTTTTTAATTATTGTCATATGTATAAAATTTGGATATACGGAATAAAATAGGTACAAAAATTAATCATCAGTAGGTTAAGCAATATAAAAATAATATTTTTCCTATTTAAAGAATAGCTAATGATAACTTTCACAAATTTCATCACGCTGTATCACAATAAAGACATACTTAGGTACGTATAAATTAAAATTCTATGTTTCATAAAGCTCGAACCTTTTACAATAATAATTTGAAATTTGTTTTGTAACGGCTATGGACAAATTGGTCAAAAGTATATCATTTAAGCTATAAGTAATCAAGTTTTCTAGTTACAGTATTCACCCAACAGCTCGATTAAATTTATATGATATCTAAAATGATAGCAATTGGTGTCCTGCTACGGCCCTCTAGATATATTAGACAAATTTTTATTGTGTCTGAAGTGTCGTTATGATGAGTGGCGAGTAGATAGGCTAGTGTGCCGTGGGGCAGCCACGTGGCCGGGTGCGGGCGCTTCGCTCACGGTGACGGGGCATGACAGTTTTCTGGAAAAATTATCAAAATGTAGCTCAGAGTGGGTGCGCGCGGCGGCGGCGGCAGCGCCGGCGGCGAACAATTCGCGAAGCCGGACGCGCATGTGTGCCACTGGTGGCGACGCGACCAGCGTGTGCGCTCGTGTGCGTCCTAAAGTGAAGGTCGAATATTTAGTCCCTACTCCTCGGTCTATTGGTGTTCACGAGCGGGCACTGCGGGTGTCGCGGTCCCGCTCGCTCCGACGCGCCGACCCGCCGGCTGAGCGGGACGGGCGGCGGTGTGCGCGTGCGCCGGAGCCTCCGCCGGCGCCGGCGCGACCTGCCCTCATCAGTCTCCCCGCGGCGGGGAAACGGTTCGCGTGTGCGGCTGTGTACCGGGCGAGCTCCCCATGCCTCGCGCACGAATATTTTTAGATAAGAGCGTGAATAATTTATTCACGAAGCGGCGGTGATCGCGCGCACTTTTGCGGATATCGCTAGGATGCGGGCTCTCGCGCGGTCGTCGAGGCGCGGGCGCGACGTCCCGGTAGGTGAGCTGCGCACTTCCTGCGCGCGCCGCCATGTTCGCTCAGAACGTCACTTCCGCCGGGGCCGGAACCGGCGCGGGCCCGCCGGCTCCTGCTGCAGGTCAATGAGCGACGGCTGACGGCTCTCGATTCATAAAATGTCGGTCGGTGTCCATTGAAGCCGCAGCGATACCCGGCAGACCGCTCACTCGTGACCCTCGCGTCTCCGCATCTCCATGTCTATTCGACGGCGTCGTAACCTCTGACTCGTTTGAGTGTTCTACGAACACCGCCGCCGCCCGGCCGGACACAGTGCGATGTGCTGGAAACGAGTGCCCGTTAAACCGTTCTTGTAAAATAAACTGTGATATTAAGTGCCCAGTGAATTTAGTGATTATCCGTCAGTCTCAATGGAGTGTTGCACCCAGTAGAGTAAGATTAGAAACTATTATTACTCTAAATACGTTCACATTTTTAGTCTATCGCTTCCGACGGCATTTACCAGTACAATTTTTATCTCTTTTACATTAAAATTTTCACAATATTTTTTTATTAAACGTAATAAGGATTCTAAAAAGTTTATTTTTAAAACTTTAGCCAATAAAATACCCCAATTGATATGCATAATACAAATATTTTTACGCGTTTAAAACTTTCCTTATTATAAATATAATTAGGCAGTTCGTTACGTGTACCGATATGGCAGTTACCGAATGCGGGTAGGTGTACAGTTATTAATTAAAGCACCGAGACATGCAGTTGCGGCTGGAGCACGTTGTCGACAGGACGTACGTCACCAGAGCGTGACGTACCTACTCGCTTCGTCCCTCTCGCACACTATCACCGCACTCCTCCGGTCTCATTTAACCCCCGTCTGTTCATTGCCCTCCGTCACTCACTCGGCCCTACCCTCATTGTGCTTATTTAGATAAATTACTCCAGCGAGTGCTCGCTTCGTATACCAACCAACACTAAATGCTACTTCAATTATAATTATTTTGCTTTATTTGAATACCACCTCACGTACAGTTATTGTATGATTAGCAACACAAATATCTCTAATAAATATGAATACTTAATAATTGCACCGCTGGCAGGATGTAGACAATTTTTAAATCTAATTTAATTACAAAATATTAGTTGCCAAATCCACCAAATCGTTTTCTTTTAATTATGCTTAATACATTTCTTTAATTTCTGCATTTTTTTATATTATTAGCGAATGTTTTGTTGTGTTTGTGTGTTTGTGCTGTGGATACCTGTAAATTGTTTCTATTGTGGATATATAACTAGTGTATTTGATTATGTTTGTAATATATACAATGGTACTGTTGATAGCCCATAAATATATAACGTATAAAAATTGATGAATTACGTGGATATCCGTATATTAAAAAATTATATAATTAAAATATGTTTATTGTAATTAAAAAAATTTGAATGCATGCCCGAAAGTGAAAGCTATAAGATATCTCCTAACTATTATATAGGTTTTATAAATAAAAAATCTTAGACAGATAAAATAATAGTTAATAAAAACATTAGGAAATTTTAATATCTTTGAATTATTTGTAAAATCTTAATAAAAATAAATAGTAATGTAGCAAAATATTAATTTTTAATATGATGGTATATGTTTAATAGGATTACAATCATTTTATGTTACACTTTGGTCAAGCAAAACACGGAACTTTATTTATTTTCTGTGAACTTTCTTAAATCTATTTACCAGATAAAAATACGTTATCGTCGTCTATACGAAAATAGAAAACTACGTGTTTCTTCACTCTGAACAAACTAAACAGCGCCGACTAGGATGGGATAGAGTTTATTTAGGGAATGACTTGCGACTTGCACATGTACTTTTCGTATTGTGCGAGTGACGGTTTGTAATAATTATTTTTAATTCATGTATGTACAAAACTTATAGACTACACTCTTCGTTTACAAGAATATATAATTGAATATCAAAAGAAAAATTGTTTCAATTACGCACGTTGAAAAGGCAAGTACTAAATAGCAATGGTTATTAGTTTCGTTATCTTTTATAATTTATATTCTAAGATTTTTTTGTTAGGCTAATCCCCACTAAACCCAACTCCAAAACCGTCACTGAATTTTGCGCTATAATGAAATATCCTCGCCAATACTATGCAATCAAACAGTAGATAACGTACCTACTCATTTTTGGATAGATTTACTCAGTACCACATATGTAATGCTGTCGTATATTATATATTCATTTAGGAGACTATATATAATCATATAGGAAATTATTGGCTATCATTGGCTATGTGTAAATGGGGCTTAATACACTGATCCCTAAAACGATTCGGTAGAGAACGCGATGAGTCAGGTATTTGTGACGTGAAGAACACGTGTGCCCTCGTCCACGTCTGAGTCACAGCATCTCTTGATGACGTAGCCATCAGCCACATGCCACGCACGCCCTTCACAATCCAAAATTCATTCTCGATTCATAATTTTACTGCCAAAAGATATTAACCATGTTTGAGATCAACATATACTTCAAACAAGCGGTACACACACTTGTGCATGATATCAGTGCTCATTCAAAGGCTTCCAACTGTAAATATTATTAAATATTTTAAAGTTACAAATAAATGAACTAATAAATAGCTAAATTGTCATACACAACTGCTAAATCCACCGCTACATTTCATAGATACATCTCTCCTTTGTGACACATCCTTTACAAATTATGAATTGAATTGAAAAAATCTTTATTATTAATTTAATATAGATGCATCTTGATGCATTCTAGAGTGATATAGCAGTAAAGAAGTCGCAAACTTAACGTTCTTTGTCAACGTTAAATGTCGTATCCGCAATGTATAGCGTGCTATCAGTAAGTTGAGCTCTGTGACGTATTGCGTAGTAGTCAATTTTGGGCCTTTTAAAGTCTGTTTTACGTGAGCGAAACTGATTCCTACTCTTTCACACAGATAACAAGTTATAATATTGTTTCGTGGCAGGAAAATTTCTATTAAATTATAATGTATTGTTTTAAATTAGATCACATCATTTCGTTATTGATGAGAAGCCCACTGCTCTCTGTGCCCGTAGTTTTGAGTGTCACGATAACACATTAAGGGTGGAACGACAAAAAACGATCATTATAAAAGATGTGTAAAAGACTACACCGGCGTCGAACCTTCCCAGAATTGAGACCATTCTTATTTCGCGCTCCCGCCTTATTTAGGACCTTTTTTGTATCGCTCCGGTGATTTTATTCACGGGAGCGGCTCTCATGTTGTATTTCCAAGTCGATGCTTTCGGGCTTCGTACAGAATAGGGCTTATCTGAGGGCGTCGATCGAATGCGAAGCCTGGGAACGCGACGTCGCGCGCGCCGTTATGCGCGACCGCCGCACATTCCGCACGTCGTGGCCGCATACCAGCCAACGTCCACATGACATCATCAATGTCACCGTTTATGACGTTCACCTCTTCACAGAATTTTTTTTTCTTTCTTCAATCTACGAATCTTTAATAAATATATAGTCGAAATCTGTTATAATGACATTGATATGATCACTTATATTTAGTCGTAAAAACCGATGGTCGTAATAACTGGCGATGTTCACGAGATCAAAGTCCTATTTTTTTTGCCGGGACCCGTGTTTTGTTTCAATATAACCGATATGTTGTTCCAAACGATGTCGCCATAAACGGTTTTGACTATAGATGCATTGCTACAAATATGCTGACGGAGTCTCATATAAATCGCATTTCACTATATAATTAATTTAGTTATCAAACCTTTATTATATTACAGATATATGTAAGGAGGTAGGTTTATTAGTTCTGTTACATGAAATATTAAATTGATACATTTGTTTAATCTGATTCTGTTAAATATTAATAATTAAACCAGTTTTTTTCGTTTTGATTAAAACGCGATAAAGAGCTAAAAGTAGGCAATTAGATCTATCTAAACACCTGGGTACAATATTTTTCACACAAGAAATGCTCACGGTTACACGTCACATTAATACAGTCGGAACCGCGCCAAACCTCGTTTCCCACAGATTGTCTAACTCACCTCTGGGAAAATAATCCTAATTTTCTATAAGTTATAAATAAAGTTGATTGTTTTTAATATTTGTGTTATTGTTTTGCAAGCTTTTACATTATATTTTTTTTTATCGTAATTTCAGTGTCGACAACTATACGGCTGGAACTAGTGCACCGTGGATAGACAGAAATTATTTTTACGTGAAACTAAAATTTCTGCTGGATTCAGAGTCACCATTAAAGGTAAATATACACATTTGTTATATTTTTTCTCTTTGTATCCATATTTTTCATATTATAAAAAGAAAGTACAAAATACTGTTTATAAAAACTTAATCAAGTTTCTGGTTCATGAGGGACAAAAATATTTAACGATACAAATATAATTATCACCAATACAAACTATTAAAAAATGATTGGCAAAGATTTAGGGAAATAAATGCTATATAGATACAAATATTTATTTTCATACGCGTTATTTTGCAATTTAATATACTCTTGAAATTTAGATTGTTTATAATTATAAATAATCTACTTTATCATCATGTATGGGCAATATTAATGTCATGTACCTCAAGGAGTGCTATTTCGGACTTTTTTCGATAAAATAATACGAATATGTACACCGATCGAAATAATCAATGTCGTACGTACGTCAGTATCAAACGTTACACACACACTTATATCCGTCGTGTTCGAGTTTGCGATCCAGTCCCATATATCCTAAGCTTTAATATATTCATTTATTGTTTTAGAGTTTCTTAATTATAAAAAAAGTAACTTAAATATGAAAGCAATTTGGATACTTGTACCTACTCCATTTTCAATTCGAGTAATTAAAAAAAAAGAAATCGAGTCAAAATATGAATTTATGTCTTGTAAAATATATTCAGAAATAGTTAATTTAAGACAAAACGATAGTAACATATGCATGTATGTCTAAACGATTACATGATTCTAGTAAAATGATCAAAGTACACTCTGATTTTCTAAAATTCGGTTTAAATCGTTTTTCAACTTTAGAGCTATATTTATGCGACGTTCATAAATTCCAGGGCACAAAATAGGAATAGTAAATGTTTAATATTTCACGTTGTTCAGGAGTGTATGTGTGTGAGGTACGACTGTAGGTCGCGAGCCCTTATTGAGGGCAAAGGGAAGTAATAAATCTGTCGGCGAGAACAATGGCACGATAAGGTGAACCTAGCACCTGCATCGGACCAGAAGAAAGCCAATTCACTCGCCCTTGCCCAACCGCGTCCACTATAGAAGGCTAATAATGGAACAGGCAAAAGACTTTACTCCACCAAATCAATATCTAGACTGCAATCTAAGAACCACAGCGACAATCAAGGGATGACAGTCGAATGACAGCTGCCGTCGTTATGCCTGCTTAAAAATACCAAGTGGCGATGATTCGAGTCACTATACTGAGCCTTGTACGCATGTACTATATCGCGATAACCAGTCCAACATAGACGCTTTATCATTTAATTGCTATTCGTTTTATAATACCCTGAGGTCCAAGAAATTTGAGTATCTCACCTACGGATGCCAGCGGTACCTACTATCAAAATAACTCCCATAACTTATTGACTTTGTAATAAGAATGACTGCCTAACTAACACAATACCGGCGCTGTTCTAGCTCATCCAGCCATAGGACGTCTTATTTATAAATAAACCCAATACTGGCCTTATACGAACTTAATACGAACCCAAAAAACACTGAACAGTGAAAGGCTATTGGGTTTAAGCGACATTTTTTGGTGATATAATGAGTTATTATTTGGTTTTTAAAAAAACGTTGATTCCGAATATATATATATATACACGTCACATAAACCAAATAGCCTTTCACCCCTCGATATGGATTGGAAATGAACTCTGTTCCCCGATCTATCCCACCTAACTATAAAGTTCACTTCACCAAGTATCCATATTTGCAACTCACTAAAACACTACGGTGGGGTTGTATCTCCCTTCTCGATCCGGTGCGAAATGCTGAAATTCTGTTAAAGACTACGATGAACGGCATAGCTTAAGCGATATCTAGATGTGGAAGTGGATAGGCAGTTACATAAGCCGCAAACTCTATAAAGGTTGTGAAAGAAAGTTTTGTGGAGCCCACGAAACAGCCATATGCATTTTTGGAGATAGGCAACCAGATAAACCAATGACCTGGTGATGTGGCTAAGAGAAACTGGTTGGCCAAAGTTTAAAGCCTCAAAAGTAGAAAATAATACAAGAGACTTTCACTCAGCATTGTGTAGGTAAAGGTTGAAAAAGAAGTTAGACACTTTGTTTTGTTTTTTAATTCATAAAGAGATATGCCAATGAAAAGTGCATATTTACTATTTTATATATCTTCGTCTAAATATTACTTAAGCTGTCTGTTTAATTCGAAAATATAAAATAGATATTACAAAATTTTGTTGATTGACATACTGATCCTATTTGAGATGTGAGTGGTAATGATTAATAGGTGATAAATCTTTTTAAAAAATATTTAAACTTATTGCAGGGTCTACGATTTCTATATTTGTGAACTTTATTTTCTCGCAATTCTTAAGTAAAAGATTTTTATTTGAGTAAATACAATGCAATCAAATTTCTATGAAATTTATTGTCTAATGATAAAATATTGAAATTTAGAAATAATAAAAATTCGCACCAACACCTATCCAATTTTTATTTACTTACGAAAGGTCAGTGACATGACCGTTGAATTTCTAGCATCCTTTCATTCATACGCTTGTTCCGTGACGAACACATAAGCTAAACAGAATTATATTCTCATGATTGTCGTGATATATTGTAGGCAAATATAAAGCGTTAATAACAACACTAGATTTATTCAAAAATGTATATTCGCTCCATAATAAATCATTCCTAAATAAGGACCTCTGCAAGATTAAGAATTAACATTTAATAGTGAGTAATAAGAATTATATTTGTAAATATATTAAATTAAACATGCTGATTCATTGAAGCCCTCGAAAAAACAACCCTTCAACCAACATGCAGTGACAGGACTGTTGCTTCAGGGTTCAAATTCGTATAGATATACCTATGTTTTAAAGACAGAGTTGGCATACAATCGATTCTTTGCCAAATTAATGAGGTAATTGGCGATAGTGTATGTTAAGGGGAAACAGAGGTCGCTGAGGCAAACGTTATCGGTCATTGACCTTCACCTAAACTGAGCCTCACATCTCATTCGTTATGTTTAACTTATGTGTATACACAATTTTACAGAGACAGACGTGCAAGAGCTTAGTTATAAATTATAATATTTACATATAATTATAAAGAACGCTTAGTACATATAAATATCGCGCATTCATAAATTGGATACCGGTGTCAATCTTGGTTAAACCAAGTTAATTTTGCCAACAAAGCAAAGTTGCTAGGTCTGATAGGACTTGTATCGGAAAAGTTGATAAATATTAATGTTCTTCTTTTCAGGAAAACGAAAAGTCGTGCTTATCAGTTCATTACTTCACGTTATAAATCTTTTTCTTCTTAATTAATTAATACTTAGATTAATCAAATTATATAGGAAAGTTGAAATGATAATATAATTTACATTATAATATAACATATAATAATAATAATATTATTACAATATAAATATATATACATATATATATATATATATATATATATATATATATATATATATATATATAAAATAATAAATAATAATATTACAATATAAGTACGATCAATTACAAAATTTGCAAGAAATCACAATTAAATGTTACATTAAATAATCATTCAGAGTTTTAATGAATCGCACAATTGGAAAATAATAAACAGCGCTAAGATCTTATTCGACTAATTTCCAAAAACAAAGACAGTTTGCTTCCCGAGAAAGATTTAATAGAGATTAATCAATGGAGCTATGAAAATCGTGACGTTACGTCCAAACTAACATAAAATACCTGGCAACTCTAGTAAAGACCAAAGAAAGAAACTACAGCACACACTACACCACACTACTACACTCCTAAACTTTTTAGAAGACTATATTACACGAGGCAAGTGCTATTTTAATATGCTGACTCAGCAAAGTGACCCACCTACGCCTGATGGTAAGCAGTAGCGTTCGTTCCATAGATGCATGAAAGCATTGCATGCCCTTACAATAAGTAAGTCTAGGACATCTATTTCTACGCCATGTATTTTTTCTATGAGAAAAATGTTTTTTTTTATTTACAATAATAACATAGATTTAAATTAATTAAGCGAAGTCAACATACCTTGTCCAAATACCCTATGCACGTCACTGATGATAAGAATTGTGCAGTCCAAAAAATTACTACCACTATCAGCAGAAAGAAAAACGAAAGTCGCAGTAATCATGGCAGCCTACACAAATATCTCTCCACGCCCCGTTTGAAGGACCGAATATTATAGGTCAGTGGGAACAAGGTCGCCCGAAAAGAATTCCATAGTTCAATGATCCGGGAAAATTAAACATAAGAGAACTTCTTAGTAGTTAGATGTACGGAGACTCCGTAAACTCGCGCGCGTGTTTCTTTTATGGTAGGGAGAGGGTGTAACAAAGTTAAATAACTCTTCAGAACACTTGCCATGATACCGACGGTTGAAAACGCTTTGTGAGGCAAAATCTATGCGCAACTGGAGCGGTTTAAGATGCTTAGTACCAAATGGATCACTCATAATATTTATCTCAATGCATGTGTCCATTATATGGCATGCAACAGCTTAGATGACAGATAAAAGCCAATGATACCTTATAATGAACGTTGGTCTGTTTTTTTTTTGTATATCGGGAGAAATCCTGCATAGTGTAAGGTGAAGATGAGTTCAATGATGAACCGAGTCCACCCAACAAAAATGTCTATTCACTCTTCTCTTAAAGACTCCCAGGTCATAAGATCGCGGAAATATGTCCGCTTGAAGCATATTCCACTCCTTAGCCGTTCGCGTGATGAATGTAGAAGCGAATCCTTTCGTGCGGATATAAGGAACATACACCACATACGGATGGTATCCGACACGATGTCCACTCCAGAAGCATAACATAGGCGACCTCTAACATTTTTCAGAGCGATCGGTCGGAAGCGACTTGCTCCCATCCTCCCCCTGCGATCTAGATCACGTTGTCTGTCCGCCTCGTAGCTGAACGTCCCACACTGCGCTTGTCAATGCATGGTTTCCACTTGAGAACGGTTTTGCCCCAGCGGCCATCTGCTATATGGACTGTGTACCGTCCACTGCCACTCACCGTGAACTGTATTGTCATTATGATTTAAGTTTTTTTTTTATTATAGTAGGGCGATTGCCCGAACTGGTTCATGATCATAGTAGACAAGTGTAAAGACCATCATAGTGACTCACTTTAGCCTGTCGCGTTTCGGGATCAGCTTGTGTATATCCAGTAACTCGTATACCTAGAGACCTTCAGTCGTGGTATATGTGGGCCGACATGACGCCGGAGACTGTTAACGGATTTTCGTCCTTTGAAAGTCGCTTTCGTTTTTGGACTACACTCTATTTACCATCAGGTGCACTGTAGTCACTATGTCAAGCCAGTGTACAAAATCGTAGTATTCGGAATTATCCAAAATGTTCATATCGGATACGTGTATTAGATCAATTCGGATACCTGGTAGTTTCAATTACGGAGAATGGTATCCATACGATCCCTGTGTTTACCTCAATTAACTTTCCTAATATAGGCAACAAAGCAGGCAACGGCCTGGACGTCAGGTAGGCGCCAATAGAACCTTGACCTGTTTACACGACGAGACGTCGTGCGAAGCACACAATGGACTATTCCGCGACATCGGAGCCGATACCCGGAGCCACCCCGCGCCGCCTCTCCTCATTACAATAATCTGACGCATTTCTCTGATACCACCCACCGATTGCGTTCTGTGATCGTATAAAAGGTATGCCTGTATAGTCTAGCAAGTACTGGAGATTCAAAAAGTCGATATTTTTACATTCTTTTCTTATATCAAAGGATGGCAAAGGATGGTTAACCGGCACATGCCTAAAAGAAGCTATATCACATATAATCGACTGTAGTAACACCAGAGGTGTCACCATGCTGCTGTCAACCCTAGAGAAGAGATAAGTATTATAACATACAAAAGCTCCTTTTGTAACATAAATATGACTCCGTTTTTCAAAGTATTATGACAAGCTGGACTTATAACTGTCTTCTTATCTATTATTTAGTTTTATATTGTAGGCGAAATTAACAATATTACAAAGTTGATGAATAATTTGACTATGCCAGGTTCCCTTTTTGAATATTCACGGCACGCTATAGCCACTCACACAAAATATTAAGACAGTAACAAATAATTAATCGCCTACGTGATATTAATTTAAATACCACCAATATCAGTTCGCACTCGCAGTTTTTTTAGACTTGGCTGATATAGTTGGTCGAATGATCGATTTTGATTCTTTAAGTCGTAATTTCGATTTCCACACGAAGCATATACTTATATATCTCACGGTTAATTCTTTCGTGTATGAGTGTTGTGCTGAATCCATTTAAAATATTTGTAATATATAAATACTATAATTTATTATAGTTCTATAGTTTATAAATAGAATCAATCGTCACATTGATTGTTCCAAGTGAAAGTGAATCATACTCCCTATATGTTAAGAGCGTATTTAATTAAAATAAACAAAACGCCATGGCTGCCTCAAATGAGTACGCAGTTAATTTACGAAATAACTGCGTTTAGTTTAGCAAACAGTTATATAATTAATCATATACTATAAAAATATTAATTTAGTCGAGATCTCTGAGATCAGTACTGAAATAATTTACACCTTGCATAAATTTATTTTGAAATGTAAAGTAAATATTTTGAATAAAGGAAATAATATTAGAGGCAGCAATACAAAGGTGGACGCGATAGCATGTAATTAGAGATGTGCGCGACACGGAGGCCACGGCGAAGCTAACAAAATTCACGGGACGCACAGTGCGGGTCGCGGCCTCGCTGCGTTGAATAATACATACCGGCGCCACACGCTGAAACAATAGACGGAATCTAGGTCCTAGGTGCGACACCCGCCGGCGCGTCGCCTCACCGCCGCGCCGTGCCGGCCTCTCGGGGCCTCGTACCTTGCCGATACCCCAAGACAGATACGCACAGTACTGCAACTCGGCCCCGTTGCGTCCGCTCTTTGCCCAGATGAACTCAACACGTGCACACGTTAAGGCTGACGACCCATACAATTGTAATAATAAATTAATATAGAAACAAAGCACATAAACATATAAAATGGGTTTATGAGTAACTATAACGGGTCTTATATATTAAATAACTTAATTTAGTTGTGTTCAACGTTTCTATCTGATGATAGAGGCTAAACGTCAAGCCAAAATGTCTCATAGACATACAATATCTTAAAATATTTGATACAGTCTGAATATATAAAATAAACAATATTAATGCCAACTTGTGATTTGTTTATTTTTATTTCATTTTCAAATAATATATTTCATATTTTCGTTGCGCTCCACTTTTACAAATAACTTCATTATCTAATTCAATAGTAAAAAAGAGTAAATGTAAAGTAAATTCACTTTATCATTTTCCCCAAGCTTTCCAACTAAGAACTTATAATTAAGTAATGGCGATCACCGATTAAATTCGGTATAAACAGTGCGCTGTATAAGTATGCTTGCGCCGCTCAACAGTTCTATGATGTTACAATACTGTTCTTCATTCCACTGTGCCAATAGTCTGAAAACTATTCAGATGCCACCGCGTGCACAACGACTGAACTAAAATTGTATCAACCAGTGACGACATTATGCCTTTCTGAAGAATATAATTCACTACGCTTTGGCCGTTCCTTCAAATATTATTAAATAATTAGGACCTAATTAAATAATAGGTAGGAAAAAGCATTTCGCAGTTTGTATAAAGACTCGAGTAATTTTTTTTTACTAATTAATACTAAGTACAGTATACATGTGCTATTTTGTTCGACGACTTTCTGCCATCATGTAGGTAGAAACATGATCCCGTTGCTGTACAAATTTTGAGAGTTCTGATAAAAAAAACGGGACAAGTAGTTTTGGTAGCCTTCTCTTGATGATAACCTGCCACTGCCTAAAGAATTCTAAAGAGACCGAAACAGGTGGAAATGTAAAGGAGCAATGTCAGGGCTATATTGCGAATACATTAATACCTCTGAGCCAAACTCTCTTAATTTTTGCTGAGTGGCATAAGATGTGTGTGGTCTAGCGTTATCGTGATGAAAAAACTACACTCTTTCTATTGATCAATTCCGGCCGTTTTCTCTTAACTTCTTTCTTGCTTTAATCTCATCAGTTGTTGGCAGTAGAGATTCGAATCGATGGTTCTGCCGGGCAGAACATTGGTTCTGCCCGGCAGTTAAATCTCATAATGAACAGTACCCTTCCAATCCTACCATACACACGGCATTACCTTATTGTGAGTTAACCCGGGCTTTACCACAGCCGGGTAGCGACTTGAGGGAGTTTGGTACCTGGATGAGATGGGAGGTAGCGCGCAGTGTCCGGCGCACCGCCTGAATGAGCTTTCAGAGGGATGGGTCATTTTCACTCACATCCACCCAGCGAGGAAGCTTTAACAAAGCTGTGCGCTCCCCGAGTTTTTGGAAGAATTAGGATTCCCATGCCCGGGCGGAGCGATTAACAGAACACCCCGGGGGTTTTTAGTCGGTATGAGTTCGAAACACTGGAGGTACAGCGACTCTGATGTTCATAAAAGGGTTTTGCTACAGTCTGTGAAGCCTGACCGACCTTTGACCACGACCATTTTCACACGTTTTTGTTATACGTGATCCACTTTTTATTACCAGTTATAAATCTCTTCAAAAACGGTTCGGTTTCATTACGTCTCAATAAAGAATCGCAAATTAATACACGGTTCGTTAAATTTCTTTTAATGAGCTCATGTGGCACCCAATTTTCTAATTTGTTTCTTTTTTTGAAATTTAACCTTTTTAATGTCATGAAAACCAGCCAGATACAAAAAGTACAGCCAAAGAGACTTTAATATAAGTTTATACATACTACAAGCGAAAAAATATTTTCCTGATCAAATGTGTATTACACCAACAACGTATATTACTGTTATATGATCTATAAAAGGAATTTCTGTGTAAATAAATATATACACGAGCAATAGTCGAGAATGCGTTGAACGCGCAGTTTATTGTGTTGTGAAAGCGTTTTATGTTATGTTTACTGACAATTTTATGTACAAAGAAATCATCATATATGTGTTTCTCTTTAATCACTTATTATCTACAAATCCTCAGTACGTTTTTTTTTTTAATATATTACATATTAGACCGTATTTCGCGTAATAATATCATTTTAACTAATACGAGATTCGTTAAGGAAAAAGTTTTAGCATTCAAATAAATTTAAATACTTAATAGAACATATTACGATCCAGTAACACCTTGCATCCTCTATGTTGTCTCAAATAAAAAACAACATAATCAATGACAAGAAAATCATGTCGCGTTTTTAGATAATTGTTGAATAAATTAAGACCGAAATATAAGTATCCATAACAGGGATGCCTACGAAATCGTAAAATTTTCGAAAACAAAATCTAAAAATATAACGAAAATTAAGGAAGCGAAAGAGGTTTGCAAGAATAGAGAGAATTTGCGTTCTATTGTCTCTATCTACCCCATTGGTGATTCGGCGTGATGATAGATGAAATATAAAATAATTTTACAATTTTTATAACAACCTTACTTCAATTATCATGATTATATTAAGGTACAAACATATTGATACATTTTCGTCTAGTACCTAAACCGTAGTACAGCTTCAAACCTGGTTTAGGACTGTGTTAATATTTGTATTTACATATTTTGGATTATATTCAATGATATATACATTAAAACAAAAAATACCACTACTTTCCATTAGTATCTCCGGAGGACATAGTAAAAAGCTATATTAAAATTATAACACGGTTGGCAAGCCCAGTCTAAGGAAGAAGTAGCGGTATATAGAGTGTGGCGTGTCGATGGCGACTGGCGGTTCGTAGCAGTCCCGTAGCATAGTCGTAGCCACTGCCTAGTGGGCCGGTGGGCCGGTGGGCCAGTGAACTTTGAAACGTCTATGTTACCCTCCTGATCTATCTCTCAACCAATAATTAACCAGCACCGAAAATCATGTCATATTTACAACGACAGCACGGTCATGATTAACAGGTTAAAAATGTAAAACGTCTGACTTAATTACGGTTTATTAAAATGCGGGACGCGCTGCTTTGGGCACGTATAAGTTATTAGCTGGAAGGAACTCGTGTCAACGTGCCCGTAACGGACCCTTACGTGTTCAAACGAATCAGGCAGCTTTTTTATTATTCATAGGTTGCGTTGAATTAATTTCCCCCGTTTAGTTAGATCTGACGTTATTTTCGACACTTTTATTTGAAACACGTTCAAAACGAACTGTAATTTTTTATATTACATTTTTAATAAACATTTTAGAACGTAAACAATATGTGTAATTATTTATATGTTAAATAAACTGTACGAAATATATAATAATGATGATGTCCTAGCCGGATTCGGCCACGGCGACTGTTTCAACGCCGATTAAGAAAATCAAGGCTCAGTTTTCGGAAACAGTCAATTGCGCAGGAGATATTTAATTCCTGAAGTGTTTTGTTTGAGTCATCGGGCCTGAGGGAGCTTGGACGAGAGAGTGCTTTTCTGGCTGCGCGTCCAGTTATGCACTTAAATATAATAATAATAATATATCGTCACGCTATATCCCTTACGAAGTGAGTAGAGATACATTAGTGGTTATTTGAACTTTGCGCTTGTATCTCGTACCCAACGTGATCAGTACCGCAACAGATCGCCATTCTCAGGACATGAATACATATTGAGGGAATCAGCGTTTTTTACCGATTCCAAAAATATATATTACTATATCACCAAAAAATGTCGCTTAAACCAAATAGCCTTTCACCCCTCGATATGATATTTTTAATACAGGCCATGTGGAAAGAACAAAAAGTGTTGAGTGAAATAGCTAAAAGACTTGGCATTTAATTGCTCCAGAGTTAATTATATTTTTTTAATATTATAATTCGTATTTGTATTTTTTGGAAATATAAATTATTTGTAATTTTTCTTCATGGGAGCCAGGACCCATTATCGATAAAAATGTCATAAATTAGAAATAAAATAAAAAGTGCAAGAACACTTCACAAAAATATGTTAAAACGAAATTTTTAAGCACTTAAAAGCACTCTAAAAACATTTAACACTAAATTAGTTTTTAGTGCATTAAAATTCTACACGTGTATAATACTTATTACTTAAAATGAATTCTATCTCTAGTACAAGATAACATAATCTACTTTTATTTAAGGTAATTTTGACAGTCTGATGTTTAAACAATTTCGACCTTCTCTAATATTTAGCTGGTTATGGTACTAATCTTGTGGAGCAACTTCTATGTGCTACGGAGTGTAGGAGTATTGGAAATCTTATTTTGATCAGCAATTTTGAGGCCGACTGTACCTAATCTTTGTACCGCAGATAGAGAAACCCGGTAACTGTGCTTGAAGACTGTTAGAAACTTGACACTTTCTTATAATTCGAGTTACGTACTTCGAGAGACTTAGATTGAGATTTATAGATGCTACTTTGATTTTGCTCAGATAATAATAATAAGTTCATCTTTGACTAAAAGCTGAATATATAATATAAAACTGAGTATAGCTTAAAGATTCATAATGCCAAGTTCAAATTAACTAAATCGGTCACTTACCTAACACTTTGGCAATATAGTTATTGCCAAATTGCAAGCTATATTATTTAGTACTAATATAGCTTGTATTGCTTGAGTTAAATCTAAGCAAAATCAAAGTAGCATCTATAAATCTCGGCTTTACACTGCAGAGGTAGAGGTATAGGAAAAAGTAAAATATCACTAGCGTGTACTGCAGTAGCGGTTATTTCATAGATACATGGAAGCACTGCATGCCCTGACGATAAATAAGTCTTGAATTAATTCCTTAAAGTTAAACAAAAAAAGGAACCATTTATATTAAAATCTATTCTATATCCACGCTACCTATCTTTTCTATGAAAGCAATATAATATTTACTATCATAATATAATATTCAAATTAATTACGCGAATTCTACCTACTATGTCCAAGAACCCTGTGCACGTCACTGGTGTACTGTGACGTAGCCTTTACGCTACTATCATAACAAGATATAGGGCTGTCGAAAACGAAAAAAATATCGTTATATCGATATATCGATATTTATCAAAATATCAATATAGGCGTCGATATATCAAAGGAAAAATATCGATATATCGATTAAATCTCAATAAACACGAAAGTATTTTACCAGTATTCCTTTTTATTAGACAAAATTACAAAAATATCAAGAACTAAAAGGCTATCTTCTAACTTTAAGACCTATTTAAGATAACAAAAAAAAAAAAAAAAAAATTAAATAAATGGCGGCAAATAATATACATGCAACAAATTCAGATGTCAATCCATGCAACGTAACAAAACATAATACTCAACAGTCATAGACAATATAGTTCTTTTTTTTCGTTCGGTCCTATCTTCTACAGTTTCAGATTACAGCGACTTCACTGCTATAAAAATTAAAAAAATATCGTTTTCGATACAATTTTCGGTACTGGGTATTTTCTACCGATATATCATTATAAAATATATCGCCAAAAAATATCGATATATTGAATTGAAAAAAATTACGATATATCGATATTTATTCGACAAGCCTAACAAGATATACTGATGTCCCCATGACAACAGTACTGTAGCCATGCGAGTGTAACCCAAAGTGACGTCAGGAACATTCAAGACTATATAGATGTGCCATAAATTAGTGATTTCATAGAAGTTAACGTGGCCGACATGCTTATTACAGCACAATGTAGATAGAAATTGAAAAGTCAGTGTAATGAGTATCTGATGGTTTGTGCGCTCACCGATGTATTTCGGTAATTGCGTGAAGATATTATCGCGGAGCAATTATTAATTATGAGGCTCTAAGCCGCGCATTTATTGACCCTATCTCCGGTAGGCCCTTGCGCTCTCCCTGCCTGCTTAGGCGCTAATGAGCGCGAGGTGCGCGCCACCGGAACCAACGCGGTGGGAACACACCCGGCGGACTGCGGTCACTCCCAAAAGATTCACTTCTTCCCAGGGTGTTACATAAGACTAATGTGAAAGTATTATTGCTTAAATCGTTTATTTTATCTAGACGCTGTTACGATTTTGCTTAGGAAAGTACTGAAAAAATAAACTCGTTTTGACAAAAAAAAACTACATATCGAGGGGTGAAAGGCTATTGGGCTTAAGCGACATTTTTTGGTTATATAGTAATATATATTTTCGGAATTAGTGTTTTTTACCGATTCCAAATATATATTACTATATCATTAAAAAGTCGCTTAAACCAAATAGCCTTTCACCCCTCGATATGTAATAGGAACTTGAGTATAGTATTCGCAGAGCAAAGTCCATGTTGACAAATTGGTGACTTACGAAATCCTTTGATATTCATTGTGTAGAAATTGTAATGTTTTAGTAAAGCCTAAGCAAACTTAAAGTTCCGTCTGTAAATCTAAGTCTAAGGGCGGCTTGCACTAACGAATTAATCTAGTTTAAGCGTGTATAAAACGCTTATTAATTGAATAGGTTTCATTCCATCCTAATGATGAATTTAGTTTAAGTGTGGTTACAACTAGATTTTGATTTAGTGCAAGACAATAAGTACAGATCAGCGCTAAATAGCATTTAATATAACTCTAAACTAGATTTAATTATTAGTGCAAGCCGCCCTTAATAAAATAAATGTTTATAGCAGATAAATCTGACTTTAAGCATTAATATTTTGACAATTCATTGGTTTCGAGTACATATGCATATCCTTAAATATTGGAGTATATTTCTGTAAAATTCTGTATGCATATTTTTATTGAAGATGGACCAATTTATGAACACGCAATAGAATAAAGTGAGCAGCTTTAGGCTAACGTCATGTGAAAGAATTATTATCTCTACAATGTGATGAAAACTTTCTCCGCCATTTATAGGGATTTCATGTACTTAGCATATCTCGCCCTCATCTAGGATCATTAACACGTGCAAAGAGATATATTCTGGATTAAGGTCACTACATGACGGGGAGCCCGCGGTGCGCGCCCTCCGCCTTCATAAATAGATCGTCGTCGCAGCGCGGCGGTCCCTTAAGGCGCCGGCGCACGTTTCCGGGCTGGAAGTGTGTCGCTTCCGGTGCGCGCGGTCGTTGACGTCTGCGGATTGTCGCTGCGCATTCCCCGCCGCCGACGATATTTTTAAATAGAAGAACGATTACGAGTGTCTGGGCGACACGGAGCAGCGGGACGCGACGGCGGCCGGCACATGACCGCGCGAAAGTGCAGCGGCCACCTCCGCGCCGCCGCCGCCGCGTCACGGGCTATTTGCGACGCGACGCGCCGCCACCACCTGGCTCGCTGCCACGCATCGCGCTCTCTTCGACGCAGCCTCGTGGGACACCAGCGATACTTCATACTGATTGACGCGGATGGGCCAATCAAGCGTTGAAATCTTTTGCTTAGGAACGGATCCTTGTCGTACTTTCTATCATTCTAGAAAATCGCTAACATTGTCATATAATAAAATATGAATATCTACATAGTGTACTACCTGTTTATCACGAAATAAAGCGTGCGTCTACCCGTCGGTCAGTGACGCGCCGCGGCTGGCTCCGTTATGTAGATTATGAAATACGTGCCAAACTAGGAAAGGTGAGAAGTAGCGTTCACGTGTCACGTCGACCGGTGCAGCGGAGGGGCGCATGAGGGCGACACCGAGGCAGAGGGGTGGCGCGGTGCCGGCTCGCGGCTGAATAAATTCAAGGGAGGCGCGCTGGAATGCGGGCGGCGCGCGGGCGGGGGGCGCCGTGCGACTGGCGCGCGCGCCGCTGTCCCACGGTCGCGCGCACCGCACACCCCCGCACCGCACCGCACCGCCGCAGCCACCGCCGCCGCCGTTCAGACACACAGACACTTTCTTTCGCGCCATAAAGGTCGTTTCAAATATTTCGGAATGCTGTTTGGTGACATTTCACCTGCAGGCGGCGCAGGAGAGCCTCGGGCGCTCGGCCGAGCTCCCGTTGAAACAGCCGGGACTTTGCGCATGCCCAAAGAGCGCGTTCCGAATGTCGCACCCAAAACTATAACAAAACATATGTTGATGCGAGGGGGTTACATTTAGGCGACCCTTCAGATCCTAGGTAGCGATATACAGGAGAATAGATCAATAAAGTCAAGAAACTGTACCGGATAATATAAAATGTTCTTGCAGAAAGAAGTTTACAACGTATGAATAGACTAAAATTTTGACAAACTCGCAAAAGGGCGTGCACGCATTCTTGTAATAATGTTTCTTGCTACAAACGTTTAAAGCTCATCGGTCCACTTTCCACGCTCATGTGTGAATAGAGTTTCTCCAATTAATAGATTCGTTCCAATAGCAAACAGCAAGTCGGAGAAAGCAGCGTCGGCGGGGTCAACGTCCGGCGGAGCTTACACCGACCGATCGCCGTGACGTTCACGAAGAAATGTGGCGTAACGCTCTAAAATTTAAAAAACTGCGCTCATTTTACCATTCCGAGAAGGGCGCGCCGGTCGCGGTGCAGAGCTCGCTCTCTGTTTAGCGAATCGCGCGTCGCGTCGCGTCGCCTCGCTATGAATGGAATGCGACGAGGAAGATTGCGCAAGCGCAAGTTGTGCGGCTAGGTTCGCGGTGCACGGCGCGAGGTGCGGAATGCGCACGGGCCGGGGTGGAGAGGTGGGGCGCGCTGCAGCCTCCGCTGCATCTCGCGGCCATTCACGCCGCTGCGCATGCCGTCCACCGCGCCCGGGCCCTGTGCTTGTCCAAATAGCTCACCGTTACAGCCCGCTCTACGCGTACGCCGCACGGGCGTACGTACGCATGACAACGAACCACCTCTACTTAAACTATGTATTTAATAGGCTTGCTTAGAAAACGAATATTAAATACCGAGGTTGTCAGTAACGGACATGTATTGTTTTTTAGATATTCGGTATTCCGTTATCGACAATTTTGCGTAGTTTTTTCATTAACATATTCATATAAAAAAGATTTTTTACCTCAATAGATAAGGTATACTAATTAAGTAAACGAAATACGGATATTTTTCAGAAAAATGGTTTAGTAAGCCTTGTCATAAAAAATTCAGTTTTAGATTATTTTTTTACTTTTAAATGCACTAATCAACAAAACAATTCACGAATGCACGTCTTTTAATCATTTTATAATGGATTCAGCCACTTTGTAATGTAATTTTTAATATTAGGTAACAATAAATGTTCCATTTTACGGATATAAAGCTTCTATAATAAAAGCTGTAAAGAATACTTATGTTTTGAAAATTTCAACCAACGCATCATTTACTCTATAAAATCAGCAACGCACTGCCAATACTTCCGGGGCTCTAGTCGTTGATACGCGACAGTAGCCATTTACTGCCAACTCAGTTAGCTTGTTCGCCACCTTTGGCGTAGTGACTCCATTTGGCCGATCGATTTTACTTTTAAAGACTTGGTGTCTATAGTGAAGGGTATATACAAGAGACGCAAAGAATATAAGTAGGTGCGCAGTACTTGTAACAGCCTAATTGTATCGATATTCGGTCCTGTAACGTAAGATATTTAGCTGTCGATTGCTATAGCAGTAGCTTTGAGAGCGATAACAATGAAATTGACTCGCACTCATACACGCCAAAATGGTGGCACTTTATGTTGATAGGGCGATTGCCCAAACTGGGTCTTGACCACAGTTCACAAGTTTAAAGACCATTATAGTGACTCGCTTTGACCTGTCGCATTTCGAGATCAGCTTATGTATATCCAGTTACTCATATACCTAGAGACCTTCAGTCGTGGTATATGTGGGCCGACATGACGGCGGAGATTATAACTTTGATGGTCGCTTTCGTTTTAGGACTGTACTTACCATCAGCGGCACTGTAGTCACTATGTCGAGCTAGTGTAAAAAAAAATGAACTAATACTTTATACCTACAGATCGCTATAGAAGCGCACTAATACTTAAATAGAAAGATTGAAATTTCGTACCTATACAATTATGATTTCACTTTTAGGACAGCTATAATATACTTATATATATAAAATAAAGAGGAAAGGAGCTAAATATAACTATAATTAAAAAATATATTTACCTTCATCATGAAGACAAACCCCAAAACGATTTATTTGGTCAGTCAAGTGGTAAATTTATGTATGGCAGTGACAAGCATAATAAATATATCCCGGGCATGCAAATTTTCGGTTAGCTCACTTAACATAATTATTTACGTTGTTGTTGCTTAATTTAAATAAGCACATAACACAATTTCATATATAAAAAATAAACGTTTTATTTCTATTTAATATAACATATTTAATTAAATTCACACATTAAAATACTTGTCTTATCGGAACTATAGATAGCGTGAAAATAAAATATATTAAAATGTTTTCTTTTTTGTATTTAACTTTTAAGAATTTATGTAAGACTTATTTACTGTAAAGGATGCACTGCTTTTATGCATATATGGGATGAACGCCACTGATGTATGGTACATGAAACGATTTAATTATGAAAAAGCAATCCGATTTTTATCTGAATATTTGGAATTTATTTCTTATGCTACTGCTCTAATATATATTATTTACAATATTAGATAGACTACATAGGTATTCTAGGTATAGGTATCACAGGTACACACATGAAGGTGGGTAAGGCACAATAATTCAATGTCTTCATTTGACATTTCTTCTTTTCCTCATTAAGATACTAGTTTTTTGAATGCAATTATACATATATGAATTCAACAACTAATCTATTAAATTAAGCATTTAAATTAACTAATGTCAATAAATTATACCAATTGTAAGCACTTTAAGCGGAGTCGATGATTGTGGTTAGAGAATAAGAATTGTCATCTGAAAAGGTTGATTTAGTGATAATAGAAGCATTTACCAAAACCAAAGAGTGTCGCTCTTTGAACTTCATAAGATCTCGTGCTGTAACGTTTTATTCTTAGGTACGTAGAAGTACAGTTATGTCACTGCGATAAAAAAAATGTACCTAAAGACAGCACATTCGTTATTATCACAAATGTAAACACGCTTCACGATAAAAAGTAACACATTTACGCTATTTCCCATAGTTGTCAGCAATGACAGCAGCGCTGGTGGGTATGCGGCGCGGGCCGGGGGGCTCGGTGACACGTGTGGCCCACATAGTGCGCGCCCATTGAGCGGCTGCCTCGGCCGCCGGGCCGGACGTGACGTCAGCGTCACCAGCGCCCACAGCACTCACGGCGACCTCCGACTCACCGGTGCCGGCACTACATCAGATACCTCATAAAACACTAATGAAGTTTAGGAGAAAAATTCCTTATAATTTCACCTATAAATAGCCAAAACAACTATGTTTTTTTCTCACAATGAAAACCTCTGCCGGCACTACGAGATTTTTTATAAACCAGTGACGGATGTGGAAGTGAGGCGAACCCTCTTTCGAAAATTTCTTAACGTTTCAATCATAAATTACAAAAACAATTATATTTGTCTTATGAAGACAACCGTCGCCCGCACTATGATTATGAACCTGTGTCAGCTTTAGTAGTGGATAGAGATGATGACATTCACTCGTAAATTCCTTACAGTTTCAATCATAAATAACCAAACGAATAACGCTGGTCTCACGACTACAACCGCTGCCGGCAATATGAGAAGCCCCATAAAACAGGGCCGGATTTGGAAGTCTGGAGGCTCTGGGGCAACGAAGGAGAGGAGGCCCCTAATTATTAATTATTTTCCTAATAGAACAAATATTTTCTGAATAAAATCAATCATAAATATTTTTTTAAGCCCACAATGACTCGAATGACTGAAGACTCGAATTTCCATGAATTTTTCTAAATCATGTCTAGTTCCTACTTCCGAGAACATTCCGTAAATTCCCGGGAAAATTTTGGGCACTTTGGGAAAATTCCCGGGCATTTTCATCACTAATCAAGTCGTACTAAATTTTATTGCCGGGACTCGAAATAAGAACGAGACTGGAAGCCGAAGCCAGGCGACTCCCGCACAGGTCGGCGCTAGGCGGGCCGACAAGGCCGGAGGCGCTTA
Source organism: Automeris io (assembly GCA_036320925.1). Classification (NCBI taxonomy): domain Eukaryota; kingdom Metazoa; phylum Arthropoda; class Insecta; order Lepidoptera; family Saturniidae; genus Automeris; species Automeris io. Next base: position 9,997,114 of record JAUDJH010000011.1, on the reverse strand, counting down.
TCCGCACCATTTGTGGCCAGCAGCGCCGCGCTCTCCAGCATTGCCTAATTAGTGCTGATTTACGGTGTGGGTGAGTCCGCATTGCATACTACACGCGGCCTCCTTCGTTTATTACTATTTAAGTCTATTCACTACTATGACAAAATCAATTTATAATCAACTATTATTTTTTTATGACTTTTTATATCAAAAGTTGGAAAACAGCTTGACAGCCCATCTGACGGAAATCGGGCACTATTTCCTATTAATGAGGTAACTTTTAATGTGTGCTTTAACCTTGAAGAAGAAGAGAAAATGAAACTCAGCGGGCATACAAGGGCTGATCCCGAAACATGCCAGGCCCACGAGGGTCACCGTTTTGCGATGTACTATTTATTAACATTTATTAGTGACTTACAATTAGTGTCAGAAAATAATGCAACTTTTATTAATCTTCGGTAGGTTACGTTTCGTCTCAATCTTACAAGAAATTGCATAAACTATATCGTAAATTACATCGAATAAATAAAGGGCAACCTTTGACGGTGACAGACATTATTATCGTAATAGGCCAAATAGTTACAAAAACCCAGGATCTTTCCGTGCTTTCTGTTTACGATTGTACTTTGAGAAAATGTTTGTTATATTTAATTGGTTTCATTGACATGATGTCTTCATAAGTTTGAGATTAAAATGTATTGGAAAAATGTATGTGTTACAGATGGCGGTAACAATTGGCGGAGGTAAGGCGTTGCGTCTGTGCGTGAACGCGCTCTGAGTCAGCATGATGTCATGGCATGGCATGCGGCACGCTGCGCTACGGGGACCGCTTCGGGAGCGTCCTGGCCGCATATCCTATTCCCAACACATACTTAACCCAATCAAGCGATGACAAATTCATTCATATTCTTCCATTGCCACAAACCAACTGCTAAATTCTTGAAATTCCAGTACCTTTCATTAACGCACCAAACACGTGTAAGGCCATTAGTTATTACTAATATTGTCTGTGGTCCAAGTACGACTAAGATATTACATGCCTTAACAATAATAATTCATGAATATTTTAGTGATGGCTTTGATTATGTTTTTATAGTGCAGCTCAATAAATTGTATAATGCCTTAGAGTATACGAAAATATACTATGTATACATTTAATGTATATTACACATGTTGCAGAGAAATAAAGAAAATAGAGATTTCGTGAAATTGCTTAAGTTATCACGGTAGATGTATACTAATTTATTACGTCGTCTTACTGCAAATTTCTAGTAATATATAAAAATACTATCGTTACGTTCAGTGATATGAATATATCATTACACAAGAGATCTAATGAAATGTAAAAAACGGACCCAAAAGGAATACATACATACGTTACATTTGTTCCGCTCATTTCACAGACAAGTTCTGGGTAGATCAAATACTGGGGTTTCAAAATTAAAAAACATAACATTCCAGAGAAAGTAAAGAAATTCCTCGTATTACTAGTTTGAGGCAACATTGCAGATACGCTGTTTAAATTGAAGATGTTTTTAACTTAATGAATAATTAATTTGAGTAAAAAGTAACAGAATAATGACTAATAAGTTTTCAATTTTTTTTAATCTTATGATCATTATGCAAGTATTTTGTCAATAAGAAGGCATAATATATTATATTAAATATTCAACATCTCCCGTGATTTCGTAATACTGTTGGACATTTCACGAAATACCTAATATCCTAATTTCTCTCTCTGTATTTAAATACTCATATTAAAAACGTATTCCAATAAGTACATCGTTTTCTTAAATATTATGTCATTGAATATGTCAGTAAAATTCCTAGGTTTGGACTGAATTCAGTTAAGCTTTGAAACTGTAAGATGTTTATAGTAAGGTTGATCTACCTGACGTCCCATTCTTAAAGCCACTGAAAGTGTATTTATTGCACGTTTACGGCGAATCACTTTCCGAAAGATGAACCCATACCCCTTGGTTATATTAAATACTCAAAAAAATACAATTTCCGTCATCAAACGGTATAGATGACACTTTCACACATTGTTGGGTATGGGGTCCGCTCATTTTGATTAAGGTAACGCTGCACTATCCAACAACCACAAAACCAATTCTCTACGTAACAAATCAGTTATTGTTACCATGATCAACTAGTTCCAATGATGCATAGACCCGAAAACTTTTCCTTAACCATAAAAACGACTAGGCTTATTAAATTTATTATTAGTCCTTATTTAACAATGAAAATGAAGACAAATGAAGAAAAGAAGACAGAAGAGAAGATATAAAAAGGAATTACGAAACTGGTTTTCATAATGATTTGACAGATTGTATCATATTCTGAGATCATTGTGAAAGCTGATTTTGTTCCAAAATCAACATAATCAAATGCAGCTCAAGAAATCTTCGGAACCCTAATTTTTCTAGAAGGACAATGCACTGTTTTAGCTAGATATAACTAACTACCTGTTTAATTGTAACTAGTATGTATAAATCTTAATTATATTGAGATATTAGCAACCCTTAACATCTGCAAAATTGACATTTCATTTTCAGTTAAAAACTTACGAGTCTGGGGTCCTAGAAAAAATAATATTCAATAAACGATAACGCTATAAATAAATAATATTTACATAAGCTTTTGAGTTATACATATATAATTTGACGTGTTATAATACATTACATGCATACATACATTTGTACTTTTCTTCTAGCGTTGACGATAAGTGATCGTTACTTTGTCTAGGACGGCTGATAATGGACCTGTCATATTTCTAAGCAAAAATACATAATCGCGTTTCCATAAAAGCACAATTGACTTACAACGTAAATTCTTATTTTGTAACTCTTAATGTAATTTCTTTAGTTAATTTGATTATATACAAAATTAATTAAATTGTGAACTAAAATTATGAATAGGTATAGAGAGTATTGCAGAAGTATGGAGTAGAATGGAATGGCGTGGTATGCATGTGTACCGTAATACGAATTAATTGATATAATCACTGGCTAATAATTAGGAAAATAATTACTTCGTTTATTGTTTATTTTGTAATTCTAATTTTATAAACTGATGACTATTGTTGTATGGAGCGGAAATCACAGTTCTCACTATGTAATATGAGATGATCTACATATAAAATACGTTTCACTGAGTTGGACTCACTTAAACTGTATAGATTTTTTTCAAGCCGTACAAGTTAATGATCCTTGTATGAAAGAGATTTCATTTCGGGTAAAAAATCCCCATTTCTATATTTTTTGTAGCAATTTCACGCTGGACCAAAATTTTAACAAAGCCAATTCTATCTTCCAACAAAAAGAGCCTTCTAAGAACGTATTGTCGTATCACTTTAGAATTAACTTTAGAAATCTCTTTAGAATCGTCCTTTAAAATTTTTTTTAAACTGTCCTTAAAATAAAAATCAACAGAGTAAAACAAAACATTGTAAAACTCTTACATTTTCAATACATGTAATTAAAATATTACTTATACATCAATTGAAAATAAATTACACACGATAAAATACTTCCCATAAATGATACAATAATATAATTTGTAATAAGAAGTTTAAATTTAATTATTTTGTAATTAAAAAATAATAATACTAAATCTGTCTATATCCGCATAAGATTAACGTAAGTATGATTTTATTACGAAATAATGATTCTTTTAACTATAATTTTAGTTTACATATAAACCTTAACTTCTATCATACATTGTGTATCTGATCATTTTTATAATAATAATTGGAATAGAAACTCTTTATGCATATTTCGAAAATTGTAGCGAACTAATAATATTTTATAAGCAACGAATAAGGTTAAACTAATAATATATTGTATAATTAATAATAATCTTCGAGGTTCAACGGCTTATGAAAAATTTACTATAGTTGACACTATTCCACCGGCAAACCGGAGCTAATATAGAGGAAGTCATAAAGTTACTTACGGAATACTTACATGTACATTTTTATTTTATAAACCTACATTCCTACTGTAACATATACATTGATTTTTATGCCATTATTACATACTATAAACGACATAACTGATATTATGTTTTTTCTTTTGTATTCCGGCGGATAATCCTGCATAGAATCATCAGGGCTGCTGTGAGAGCAGCGACCACGATGTGTCAGACTCCCACTGATTAAAAACCCTCTGGGGGTGTCCCTCTGATCGCTCCACCCAGGCCTGAGAAGCCAAATTCATCTAGACGCCCGGGGAATGAAAACCCTTGTTGAGGCTACCTCTCTGGGAGAGGTGCGAATAAAGACCCTACACCTCCAATACCTCTCTCTCAGGTGACGCGCCTGACACTGCACAGCGCCCACTTCTCATTCAGGCAGCCGACTCCCTCAAAGTCTATTGCCTGGATATTTTAAAAGTATGTTTACATTCGTAAATTCTATTTTTTTAGTGTTTTTGTGAATGAGTATGTGTCATCTATTTTTCAAATTATATTAATTTAATTAAGTTTTTAAATATATCGACATGTTATATCCTTTTCGTGGTGAGCAGAGATACACTAATGGCTTTATCCACTTTGCGCTTATATGTTTTGCTCAAAATGACCCGAAGCGCAGCTGATCGTCGTTCTCGCCGTTTTTATGTAATAATGCAAGGTTTTTGTTTTCATAAAAACGTTTATTTTAACTAAAAGTGGTGCCATCTATCGATATACAAAATATGATCAAAACCGAAGCAGTTTTTAAAAATCTATATGAAATCACAGTAAACGACATCTATTGTCCAGTATTATAAATCTTTAATACTATTGTGTTCTATATTTAATTGGGGTAATTTATATAGAAAAGAATCGATGGTATTTATATAATTTATACAAAGCTGTCAGCTTAAAATAATTACTATCATAATAAAAGTACACCTTCAAAACAATCAAAGTCGCGAGTAGAGCTAGTTATAATATATGTTTAGATAATACATAAACCATAAAATTCCTGCGTCAGATATTGTAGATGTCATGACCAACTAGAGCATGGCCTACTAGATTATGTCCCGCCCACTAGCGTAAGTACAATAGTAAGAGTTGTCACATGTCACCCCATATACAAGAAAAATTGATTATATACGAAGGTTGTCTGAACATTTTCCGACTAAACATAGAAACGAGACAGTTTTTCATCATCCAAAATAAGTGACCATAGACACCACAGATTATTTATTTCTTTTATTGTAAGAAAAAATAGAAAAGGAGGCGTTTGGGCAGTCCCAATACTGTCACCCACAGACTAATAAATAATACCAGCTGTCACCACTATAGATTACAAAAGTTTTGTTACTAGTGCTGCCCTCGCAGCAGTCTCATGTCTGCGTTTCGTTATTGCAAACGCTAGTTTTCAAGAATCCGGGATTATTCGTTTTATTTTTTCTCAAACTGACAACGCTGCAGATTTAAATAATAAGTAGAAATAAAGAATTTTTTTTAATGTGATACGATATTTGGTATATTCGATGAAATATATCGATATTACATTCGATATTAGATGGTTCGATAATATCGGATTGAAGCGATATATTGCGTAAATGTATCGATGTTTCGAAAATCCCCCACTACTAGTGCGAACGCAGTTATATTTAGTATACTCATAAACTTTTATTTTCATTGTTTTTTTTTTTTAATACACATCGATTTTATTATGGGAGTAATTGATTGTTTCTATCCCAAACTACATTATTATTACACGGATATAGTCCTAATTAAATAAAAAGTTACTGTACATTTAATTATCACGATTTTGATTTAAAATGAATTCTGATGAAGAGTATACACCAATGAAAGAGCCAAAATTTTGTTTTGTACCAGTCTGCAAGAACAACTCTCGAGATACTTCAAAGAAAACATTTTTTGCAATACCTAGAGCAGCTAAACAAGAGTGGTGTGTTGCTGTAAATGCTTCATGCCCAAAACGTCTTTTATACATATGTGAAGATCACCTCAATGTAAGTTAATATCAGTAATCGTCGATATGTCTTCAACTGATACCATTGTCTCGTATAGTAAACCTGGTAATCAAAACTTTTATATGATTTAGTATATCATGATTTATGGATGTGTATTTAAGTATAAACATGATTTTATGGTTTTGTCCTATAGTACAGGTTTAAATTTCGTTTGAAACTATGTTAATGTGTTTGTGTCCAAATAAATATTACTTTTAAAATATTTTAAATCACATTTACTATAATCAGATAATAATGGTATTTAAATTTTTATGTTGTTATAGGCCATAGTAGTTGGAAATGTAATAAGAAATTATAATTTTGATTTAATCTTGTTTTAGTTAGAAGAGGATATGGAAAACTACCGCTACTGGATAACAATGAAAAGAAGACCTAGGTTAAAAACTCATCTACCACAATCTCTTGTCAGGAAATCACACTTGAACTATAAAGACTCTAAAGAAAATAATAAACCCAGGTCTAGCATATTTTCGACTTCATTAGTACAGATTAAATTGGAAACAACAAATAATAATTATATCATTACAAAACGCAATAAAGGAACACAAGTAAAGCCAAAGACATCTGATAGTATTACTTATGTCAATTTAACTCATATATGTTCATAATCTTTTACTCTAAGTTTTCTAATTTTTAAATACATATACAGTATATGTATTCAAGTATATCTAAGATTATTAATAGTCTAGATAAAGCTTTAACTGCATAGGAAATGTACAACAAATTAGAATGATATATACACCCAACTCTTAAACAACTGTTGTCACTTTAGAAGCTCATCATATTGTGCTCATAAAATAACTTTCTTATGGGATGTCATTCTATCATCAGATTGTGTAAAAATGAATTATATAAGATCCCGGGTTATGAAAATATAACATTTAAAAAATAATTTATGATAATATGTTCTTAATTTTAAGAAAAGTTTTCTAGTCATGTTCTAGAAGCTTAGACTTCCCATTTTTTTACATTAATAAAGTCAAATTTAGGGAATTTTTATGTATAAAGTTCATTGTTAACTTAAAAATGCATATATTATGTAAATTTCTGAAGAAGTGTTTTTCAATTAAAATATTAAAACAAAATAAACAATGAAATTTAATAATTATTTTAAAAATAACAATGGAAACAAAAGAACGTGGACATATTAATAAGAATATTAGTAAAGATAATCACTTATCCAAGATCTACCTTACTTTATTAAGTTATTAATTACATGCAACAATTTTTTTATTCGAACAAAAAAATTTTGGTTATAGGATAAAGTTTTTGAGGATTAAATGTATTGTAAAGAATTAAATTATGAACAAATATATTATTTACCTTTAAAAAAAATAAGGGAGCTATTGACAAAAAATCTAAATACAAAATGGCACCTAACTTCAGTGGAATTTCCTCTTCATAATAAATTTAGAATACTAATGAATCCCAAAAAGGTTAATCCAATACAATGTCTGCCGGGATTTTTTTTTAACAAAAATGATTAATTTTACTGATTTATACCAGATTAAAATCATTATGCACCACTGAGAAATGTACATATCTTTTACATCTTTATATTAATGATTTTTAAATTCAAATGACAAATTAAATAAAAGACAAATGGAGTACAATAATAGTATGCTTAATAAAATTTTAGTACTATTCCTTTTTTCAAAATACAACTTTGTAGCAATATTATTATATATATATAGCTTATTAGCTGACAATGATTTTCAGCATATCAATACATTAATAATTTCAAATCAAGTTAAACTTGTCAAACTACCCATTGCTTAAACCAAAAGCTAAACAGGAAAGAAAATTATCGCCAGTCTATATACATGTTCCGACGACGCTCGAGTATTTTTTTTTCTCTCGAATTTACGCGTTTTGTTGACCGGGAATGGTCTTCACAAACTAACCGGACAGGTGGGCGAACACTGAGGGTGCTCAGCCAGGAATTTATGGGTTGGGTGGCAATGCAAGGGCACCCCTGTGGGTACGAACCTCGACTTGGACCGCCAGCCAAAAATACGAAACCTAACGGTGATCTACTATCGCTTCGGAAGCGATAGTGAAGCGAAGTGTAACTGTGTCATTTAGACAACAGTTAAGGGATCTAACCTTACTTGTCGTCGTCGGCGGCGCCGGTGTCGTGGTAAGTACCTGGTGCATGAGTGTACCTCACTGTTTTTGGGATCTGCGGTTATCAAGGCCGCGGTAATTGGATCGTCCGGATCCAACAGGACATGACGCGGGCGGCGTGTGCACCACGTTTTGCCGCGAGTCGGTGGGTATTCGCATACGTTGCGAAGAAGCTCATTGGGATGGTGTGGTAACCTATCGAAGTAGCGACGGGATGCTGAGCGCATGAAACTGGCGATCGTCTCAAGTTTGAGGTCGTCGTGGAGATCGACATTTCTCAAATAATGTGGGGCTCCTACAGTAGTGCGGAGGAATTTATTTTGCACTCTTTGCAATCGGGCGATAACGCTCGAGTAACTGCTAATTTAATATTTTCATACAATCTTCATCAACCACCTTTAGTCGCTCTACCTTGCCGGAGGACGATCAATAATTGAAAAAGGTAATGTGAGATATTATACAATATAATGTTAAAAGTATATTGTATCGGTATTGAAAATGCTTACTTTCGTTGTATTTAATGGCAGTATGTTAAAATATTTACGTCTATGGTCTACCGTAAGGACTATTAATTTGACAATTGACAAATAAAAATATGACAACATTTTATTTTAGTCTATGTTCATTTAAAATATCAATCAATGTTTATTGCGTTGCATTAATTTAAGAGCTTGCAATGATTTTTTCAAAATATCATAAGGATACATTGATGTTTTCAGTGCATTTACAAAAACACTGAAAACTTTAAGAATGAGTAAAAAATTTCAGACAGGAGTACAGCCAGCATACAATCATGCTTGTGCAAATGTTGTGATATTGTTTTATTAACACTAGATCTACCAGCGAAAAGTTTATATCCATTGTAAAAATAGGTATAACATGATATATTTTGTTTTGTTAAACATAAAATTAAATGCATAAAATTTATCACTGCCTTGTTTTAGTAAAGCATGTGTTATTTTTTAAAATAAAATATTTATTAAAAAATATAAAAATTCCAATAAAACTATAAAGACTTTTTTTTTTGGTTTCTCGGGGGAAAATCCTGCATAGGGCCATCAGGGCCGCTGTGAGAGCAGCAACACCCGGTGTGTCAGACTCCTACTGACTAAAAACCCTCGGAGTGTCCCTCTAATCGCTCCACCCGAGCCTGGGAAACCAAATTCATCCAGACGCCCGGAGAGCTAAATGCCTTGTCTAGACTGCCACTCTGGGAGGGGTAGGGGAAAGAGTCCTCCCTTCCAATACCTATCTCACAGGCGGCGCGCTGGACACTGCACACCGTCACCCTCTCATCCGAACAGCAGACTCCCTCAAGTCTACTGCCCGGCTTTTGTCACCGGGGGATGTCGCGCTCGCTCTGAGCGAACGTATCCCTCTGGGGACGGTGCCTTGGCCGCCGAATAGCCAGAGAAGATGTTCGCTCTCTGACCCTTTCGGCGGCCTCCTTCTGCTTCATCACAACCTCGCAGAAGGCTGTGACTCCTCGCCATGCCTCTCCGCTGCCAACCATGGCTTTTACAATCGCTGGCAGCGAGAGGTCGTCCCCAATGCGGTTCTGAAGGACCTTCCTATCTTCAGCCCAAGCTGAGCACACCTCGAGCGTGTGCTGCACCGTGTCCTCGGGGCTCCCACACTCGTGGCATTCCGCCGTAAGCTCTCCTCCGGACACCCGCCACCGGTGTCGGCCAAAACTACCGTGACCCGTGAGGATCTGGGTGAGCCGAAAGGAGAGCACGCCGTGTTGTCTATCCAGCCACGAGTGCAAGACAGGGCGCACCGCGAAAAACTATAAAGACTGGTCAATCCACTCGAACGCAGCCTTGAGTTTCTTTCCGCGTTTCTTCACAATGTAGTCGCTTTCAAAACACTGGTAGATCACCGTTAGGTTCATTTTTCACTGGCTGACCAGCCAAGTCGAGGGCTGTACCCACAGGAGTGCCTTGCGTTGCCACCTGTCGTAGTCCTTTATATTTATAAAAAATATACTTGTCATGTTTCCTATTGTCATTCTATATATAATAATATGTGTATAATTCTTAACTAATTAAAACCATATATCTTGGTTTTTCGTCTTATTATTTATCAATTTAATTAGTTAAGATGGAAAAAAAAAGAATAAATTATCTCTGAATATGTATCAATGTTTGAAACCAGAACGCTTCGATGTGGATCCAAGTTCTGCGAGAGCTGACATAAGGTGGGCTCATTGGCGATATACATTTATAATTTTTTAATCTGAAGAACCAGAAGAAATATCTACATAGTTCTATGTAACTAAAAATTCTTATTAATCTCTTGGCTCCAACAATTTATATTTATATACGAGAGTGTAAAGATTATTCAAGTGCCTTAAAAATACTTGACAATCTATTTGACAAGCCTAAAAATGAAATACACGCACACCATATTTTATCTAAAAGAATACAAAAATCGGAGGAATCTATTGCTGATTATTTACGAGCTTTAAACAAACTTGCTTTTGATTGTGATTTTAAAGCCGTTACAGCTGAACAAAACAAAAATGAATTTGTTCGGGATGCTTTTATTGCTGGTATTTCGTCGCAAACTATTCGACGAAGATTAGTAGAAAATGTAACACTCAGACGAGGCATATAATCAAGCTGTGTCGCTTGAAATGACAGAAAATAACTCGCGTTCGTTTTCAAATAATATTGAAAATGAAATAAATTTTGTTACTGATCATAGTATTCCTCCGACATTCGAACCTGATAACTGTAATTCAAGAATAACTGCTACAACTCCTCAAAAGCGATGTTTTTTCTGTGGAGGTAATATCCATCAACGTATTAAATGTCCTGCACGCAATTCCATTTGTCAACTTTGTTTCAAAAAAGAACATTTTGCAAAAGTTTGTCACAGTGGAAACCAAAAAGCTAACGTTAATGCTATTAATCAATTACCTGCTATTTCTGCTGCTTCTCAATGTAATGGCTTGTATAAAACCACAGTGCCAGTAACTATAAATAATAAAGGTACTACTGCATTAATTGACAGCGGAAGTTCGACCAGCTTCATTTACTTAGACTTCTCCAAACTCGCTGGATTAAAGAAAAGTCCATGGTATGAAACAATCACCTTAGTCTCAAAGGATCATATTTCCGTTGTCGATGGAATGTGTTTTGCTACCATTAAGCTATTTCATCATATTTATAGTAAAAAAGGATAAATTACTAGTAAAAAATTTATGTCATGACGTAATTATTGGTAATGATATATTAGAAAATCACTCATCTGTGGAAATAAAATACGGAGGCGGATTGGAACCGTTAAAATTTTGCAATGTTATGCAAGCATCCCTGGTTTGAACTGAGCTGCAAAAACTTCATTTTTTCAATTATTATATATCAATGCATCGAAAAAAAAATCGATATATTGGAAATATTTACTACAACCGATGAACGTCACATACAGAGATGGGCAAAATGTAATCTGATTAATGATGACCGATTACAAAATGCAATCGTACTTTTAATTTTCTTGCTCTGTAATCATTATTAAATCCATTTAAAACATTAAGAAATAATAAATGTGTATACAATCTGGGATTTTGTAGTGATTAAAACATTGATGAGCAAAATGCTGACTGCAAAACGGTAAATGGTAAAAAACGTAAAATGCAATCGTTAATCATTTTTATTAATCTGATTACATTTTGCCCGTCTATGGTCACATACCCGTGATAGAATGGTAAATATCGATGTTTCCATGCATTGTATCGATATTATTTATTAGTCTTTGCTTCCATGCTTCTTTGTATAACGATCAACCCTATTTTTGTGGTTAGAATGTTAGAAAATAATTCTAATAAAATTAAGTTTTTGATATTAGTTTTGTAATGCGTTTTTGTAATTGTGTATAAATATAATCTTGTTTCTGTAAATGCACTTACAATTAATTGAAAACTATGGATAACTCCACGTTTGATGCTACTTTGGGTGGTTCTGAACACCTTCCTTATTCTGCGAATAGTTTAAAATTTGCTTCTTCTAGAAGTATAGAAATCGCAGCAATGACAGAAAGCATTCTTCGACCGAGTAAAACGAAATTAATATTTCAAAGTTTACCTTCTCATATGAGACGACGTGTGATGAGCCACAACAGTAAACGCTTACCCAGAAAATTAAGATATGCTCATTTGGAACAATTAAAAAAAAGTGGCTTACCTCCTAAACAAAAAAGACCATGTAGAAAATATAGACGAAGACCAGCCAATTTGTTGGAAGAATACAATCGGCGAAAAAAAGTGAATATTTGGTTAGAAACTCACATATGGCACTCAAAGAGGTTCCATATGATTAATCGTTGGGGTTATCGCCTCGCTGTTGCCTCATGTGATAAGGCTTTCCGAGCATGCTATAGAGCTACCTCGGCACATTGTCTTTTACAAGATATTTCTTATCTCACTCCAATACAAATCAAAGGGCCAATTGAAATGATAAAAAATATGTTTACCAATATTACAGATAGCTCTTGCGGACTTGGTGTGTGTGCTAAGGCTTATATTAATGGGAATAGGGAAGGTAAAATACATATATATGATCTAAATAAATATCCTTTTTCCTATATTGGTCCAGTCCAGTTTGTTTGGGAAACAAGTGGTGATATACAAAAATCCTTGTGGTTGTTTGTTCATCCTTCATTTATTAAGCAAGTAGAATTATTATTAACTCATCTACTCAAACCTAATATTAAATATGAAACCAATGAATTTTCTGAAAAGCGAAGAAAGCTTACAAATAATTTGTCTGAGAATATTGAAATAATGGTACTAACTGAAACATTCAACAGATTTCGTCTTACAGGCCCTAATAGTCATGCAATTTTAATGAACAGTTTGAAATGTGTTGATAACAATGTAAAAATAATGAATAATAACTGGGCAACAATACACAACTGCAAAAATTTGTTTTTCAAAGAAAAATCTGACTACTGGAACAGCCTAAGTTCTGTGGACTCTCCTTCACAACTTCCACCTAACATGGTCATGGGATTGATAGTTAGAGATCCTCGTTTAAACCGACCAACATATAGAACAAAAGCAAGAGCTGCAAATGACAATATAATTAATACAAACATTTTGTTAAAACCACCATTCTTTATTTCAATAACTCCATTATGGAATCTTCAGATACACAAAAGTATCAAAGAAAATTTTTTGACTAATGGACAGTTCATAGAGCATATAAGTAAAACTCAGCTTATACCAGGTGAAGTAAATGAGGAAGATCCAATGATACAGAGTGTACCTGTTGTTTTGTTACAACAACCAGGCTGTGGGGAAGCAAATGTAAAAAAAATTGGTATGTATAAGGAGCACAACTAAGTTTTCACTTTAAGTCATAGATGAGCAATAAAAAATTAAATTAAAGATAATGTGATTATAATTAAGAAAATGTGATTTTAATTTAGTTAATCTGGAATCATTATTAATATTCTTCTAAACATTAATGAGCCATAAATTTGTGTGCAATTGAGGATTCCTGAGTTTTTAAACAGCCAAATGCAGTAATATTATATTAATGATTATTTATATGATAGTTATGTAAATTAACCAAATATGTTTTCATTTATCTAATTACATTTTACTGATCCCACTGAATACAGACTTTTATTTAGGTTAAATTATTTTTATCATGTGATTATTTACTTTTAAAATTTATATGTAACCCGGAAAATTAATTTCAAGTTTTATATAGAAAGGTTTTGATTTACGGTTGATGCAGTTTTAATAAATTTCCTTAGTTTTTAAACACTAATGAAACATCATTTTCAAATAAATGTATGTTTAATAAGTGTTTAAAGGGGTCTTAAAATTTAAGAAGTGTTACTGAAACTGGTTATTTGTCACAATCATGGTCAGGTTTAAGATGAAGAGTCATAATTGATGTATTTTTATTTGTTTTAGTTACTAAAGAACAACAATTTAATTGAACCTTTATTATAAAGTCAATCAGAATGTAAAATAATATATTTGTCAATATTAGGAAAAGAGTAGTATCAAAAAGCTAGTGCTTGTATGTGTTATAAGAATTATATATATAATATTCTTTATAAAAATATTTATTTCAGGTTTTGGTAGTGGATGGGACATGATAGTCCCCTCAGGCTATGGAATGGCATTTTGGCTAACTTTAATTATGTTTGGAGCAAGACCAGGTAGTCTTCGTGAGACTGAAAATATGGTCTTTGAATTAGGAGAATGTTATATGCCTCCAGATTCTGATGCTGGAAAAGAAGAGGAGAAGAGAATAGAATGTGAATTAAGAAATAAATATTTTAAGTTACCTCCAAGTAAAAGGGTGAACTATATAAAATTAGGTATAAATACTCCATTCATTTGCCCATGGAATACGTTATTAAAAGACTGGAGTGATGTGCCTTGTAAAGATTTTTTTGTTTTACGTAACAAAAAGCTCTTGGATATGATACAGGTAATTTTCATAAATAAAACCCTCTGCTGTAATTTTTTTTTCTATATAATTTTTGTAAGTTTTATGATTAATGTCAGAACTTCATATAAAATAGGTACCAAAAATATATTAGTTATATTAACTATATTACTTTCGAAACAAATATATTTAATTTATTTTTGTATAATATGGCAATTATGAATACCTTATTTACAGGGTTGTATTGTTCAGAAAAAATGTATCACAGAAATAGAAAATAGTAATTTATGTTTGATAGCACTTTATTTAAAACTAGAACGTAAAGGATGTTTAAAAAGAAATGCATTAATATGTTTGCCACAACTTCCTGATCTACATCATGCTGATAATTTATTGGAACCTCACCGTGATGACCCAAATGAAAAATTAAGAAAAATCAAGAAAGCTCAGCATATAAAATCAATAAAACAATTAAGAAGAAAAAGCATTAAACTTAAGAAAAAAGGAGAAGTAAGTATTTTATTATTAAAATATATGTCATAATAATGGGTAAACCCAACAAAAGATATCACCGATACACTTAATAAATTTTGGTGGATATTAATAAAAATGGTTAAATACTTCAATCATGAATACTTTCATATCACAGTCAGTTGCGCTACTGGTCACGTCGAGCAATACATAGAGGCGCAAAGTGGATGCACCCACTCATTACAAATAAGTAATCCTCCTATTTTATTTACAGCCAATTTACAATTGCTATCACAAAGTCGAAAGACTATTAAAACTAGATTATGAAAGTTTTCAAATTACCTGTATTGCCACTAACTTTTGGGAGTCGAAGCTGCTCGCGTCCGTAGTCTTTACCCTAGTTTCCCTACACGTGACTCCTGGGTAGCTAAACGAGCAGCCGCGATGTGGTAGGGCGTCGGTGCCCGTCTGGATCGCGACCACAGTACATGGGTATAAAGCCCGTTATAGTGACCAGTTTCGGCTTGTCGCGTTTCGGGATCAGCTTGTGTATATCCAGTAGCTCATATACCTAGAGACCTTCAGTCGTGGTATATGTGGGCCGACATGACGATGTAGACTATCAATGGATTTTCATCCTGTGTTAGTCGCTTTCGTTTTTGGACTACACTGTACTTACCATCAGGTACTCTGTAGTCACTATGTCGAGCCAGTGTAACTGTATGGCTCGAAGAGCTTATAAAATTAGTGTCCACGACACATCAATAGTTGTAAGCAACCCACATCGTTCGTAATTTGAATAAAACGAAATAGTCATTAATTTCACAACCATGATTGAATTACTAGTATTTGACTTTGATGTTTGGTTTTAGAGAAAGGAAAAGAAACCTAATCACAAATCTGAATTATCAGAGTATGCGAAGAGCATGAAGGAATTATGGCTGCCTTCAGAAGTATCAACACTACGCAACTTTACTTCGAGACAAGTGATGGGTTTCGTAACTCATGGCGCTTTCAGTTTTTCTGAAGCGCGCGGTTGTGGAGTTGGCTATGTCACTTTTAATGCATTAAATACCCTTTTAAAATGTGGCCTAAATCAAGTATTACTACGAAACACGTCTTCAAGAAAATACAGGCTAGCCAATATTGGAGTTATAAAAAATGTATAACGAAATAAAAGACAATATTAAAAATACTGTATTTATTTTCACTTTCCCCATCTTTACGTCTTTCTATTTATCCGTTGTGATGAAATGTAAAATACCAAAACACTTTTACATTTATAAATGTCACTTATTAAACTAAATACAATTTGCTAACATCAAACGTGCAAATAGAATTTTGGCTTCAAGGAAAATAATACCTAAAGCTTGACAAATCTCTTGTAACAATAAAATTAATGTTACTAAATCCAGCAGTCAATAAACACGTATGTTTCGTACAGGTCCAACTACGTTGTTACATAAAGCAAACTATTCCTGCCAATATGATAAAAGAATAAATATTCTACTTTCAGAAGTAGATCATTTTAGGCATAAGCGTTGGAACCATATTGATATAAACATGATTATTTTATATGCGTATACAATTGTATCAAATATTAAATCTTTGACCGCTTTCGAGCTATAGCGTCTTCGACTGCCTTCAGCTGCTTCAATAGTTCTTCCCTTCTTGACGCAGACTTTTTTGCTGATGTCGCATTAATGGGTGACGTCGCTGTACGTTTTTTCCCAATAGTTTCTGAAGATGAAATTATGTTGTTATATTTATTTTATTTGATAACATAAAAGAAACCGAAGTTATTCTACAAGATCAAAGAAAAGACAGAAGTTGGAAGAACGATTGCACTACATGGTCGTGATTTTTAAAAGTATAAAAGCCGCCATAGTGTCTCATTTCTGCCTATCGGACTTCGGAATCAACTTATGGACGCTCCCTTCATATGTGTAGAGGTTTTTTGTGATATGTGTGTGCAGCAGGCATGACGACAGCAACTGTCAATGAATTCATCTATTTATCTAATCATTTGAGACAATGCCAAGTCTTAACAACAATCTTTGCCAGATCTGTACAAAAATCAATAAAAATGTCTGCAATTTAAAATAGTTTTACCTTTATCAAGAGGAATATCTTTTTTGCCAACCACAGCGGCGGCTGCTGTCGGTGGTGGCGCACCTGATTTCGCGGTACCCCTATAAAGAATTTTGAATTAGTCTTCAAGAAATAATTCCCTAAAATACTAAAATCAACATTGGATTAAACATAGAAATTAGTAATGAGGCTAATGGCAACTACAAACTATTTCGAATAACCAGGATCCTAGACAATGTACATTTACTTCGAAACGAGTCGCATTCTAATTTCGTCGTTTTTACGATAACGAAATTTCGATTGGTAGAAAAAGTAACATAGCTTTGTTTATCGCATATTCCATTCGAATTTCCCCTATAAATGGTGACTTAAGAGGTTAAATTTAATTTGTTATCACAAGTCAATGACAGAAAGGCATGTCTGACATTATTAACAACATATAGTGGTTTTATAATTAACTAAATACATACGCATATAGCATATGATGATGATGATGTCCTGGCCGGTTTCGGCCACGGCGACTGTTTCAACACCGATTAAGAAAATCGAGGTCCAGTTTTCGGAAACAGTCAATTGCGCAGGAGATATTTAAGTGCATAACTGGACGCGCTGCCAGAAAAGCACTCTCTCGTCCGAACTCCCTCAGGCCCGATGGAAAGGAGAACCAGTACGATCGGGAGGGAGCAGGATGCAGGTTTGGTCGAGTTTTCCTTCTCTGAACACCTGGTTGAATTGCGGTGTTAAAGAGATACCTTAGTCGTCTCTTACGACACCTCAGCAAGAAGAGGGGGGTGCTATTCTATTCTGCCGCCAACCACCACGGCTTAACTTGATATGTTAAAATATAGCATATAATATACATACAGCATGTATTTAATTTTTAATTCATTATTTCGAAAATTCACAAAATAAAAATGCCCTAAACATAACTATAAAACGCCATATTGTTTAGTTGTCTATGGTATCTTCTAATTTCGATTCATTATTATAAACTACGGTGATATATCGAATGTTTCGTCAATTCTATATATTTAGATATTTTCTATTTGCGATTTCACTGATCAACTGTTATTCTTGGTTATTCGAAAATTGAATGATTATTAATTAGTACTGAACAATCGTCCATCGCTAATGAAATAGTAGTGTTACTGAGTATAGCTTGCGCACCTCGGTCTGGCTGTAGCGTTAAGCAGCCTCGCGTGCCGCGCCCGGCGCGCCCCCGAACTGCCAGACGTAGACGAAGAGCGAGACTCGCTTTCAGATCCGCTCGACGATGACGATGATTCTGTAACAGTACATGTATCGACCTTCTATATAAGGTCTATAGACAAATACTACCAGATTTAGTAACATTCCGCGACCTCAATATAGCATACCTCTTTATTTAAACACCATTGACTAACTAATCACTGTTGTTTGTATTACATGTATAAAATAAACAATAAAATATTACATTTGGTGGAAATTTGTCCTACGGTAGTCATAAAATATTGTAAAAAAGTCAAGATATAAATTTATCACTTCCAAATAACTATAAAACAGGCTTTATTGTTTACCAGTACAATAGGTCTCATTAATTATGTCATTAATTAATAAATATTACAGTTTACCTGATCCTGACGACGAAGATCTTGAATATTTTTTCCTGTCCTTGTTACGTCCGGAGGTAACATTGCGCCCATAAGGATCAACTTCATCCTATAATATATTTTTTATTTTATTACAATTATAAGGACGACCAGTGAAAAACAAAAAATAAGAAATTGTTGCTCTTAGACACAATTGCCATAATGTGCTACACCGTTAAAGGCCACTACATAATTCAACAGAAAAAGTGTAAATATACAACTTTAAACATTATTCATGTCACCAAAAATGATCGTTCAACTTTGCAAGTTGTTGTTTTATGCATATAACAACTTTGTATGAAAACATGCAAAATTAATTATCCTCCAGTACAATTAGACTACCTTAATTGTCGGGGCACACGATGCGAGCGACGGCGGCGCGACGCTAAAGCGCTGTCGCTCCGTCGTTTTACATACAAACACCCATGGTGCGCAAACGGAGCGTTGCTATGTCTGAGCACCATAGTCTTTTTCGATATATTTTTATGCGACATCACAACGCATCGTGTGCACGTCAATGTTATAAATCTTTGCGACGACGGTGCAGCGCCCGCATCACATCCTGGTCACCGCCACATATCAATTTTTATAACATTAAAAGTATGAATATATTTTCTCGTTACATTTCATAGATTATACGGTAACTGTAAGTACAAAATGATAGTCAAGAAGAAAATGATTATGGTGAAATCGTTGAATAAGTATCTGCGAGATATTTTTTGTTAGTTGCGTGTCTAAAGCAAATAGGGGCCGGGACGGAAATGTGTCTGAGGCCTCTTTGTTAGGATAATAGTCATTCAAAATTTCAATACAGTATGTATTAAGTTTGCTAAAACCATATTCGCCACGATATGATAATGTCTCTTCTTTATTATTATATTGTTATAAAGTTTTTCGTGGTGAAATTGATTGTTACTATATTGTACGTTGGTGACCAGGAAAGAGTTTTACATCTACACCGGGCTTGAGAGGGCGAACACTAAAAGTGCCTAGTCAGCGATTTATATCCCGTGGCTGCGAACCTCGACTTGAGCCGATAACGAACCTAACGGTGGTTAGCACGCTGTGACCGGGTAAGGCCTTTACAACTACACCGGGCTTGAGTGGGCGAACACTCAAAGTGCTCAGCCAGTGATTTATGGGTTAGGTGGCAACGCAAGGGCACCCCTGTGGGTGCGGACCTGGACTTGGAACCTAATAGTGATCTACCAGTGTTTTGGAAGTGACTACCTTGAGAAGAAACGCGGAAAGAAACTCTTGGCTGCGTCGGAGTGACGCTAGTGCTTGTGAGTTGATAAGATACCTTGTGTCTATGTGAGGCAGGCGGCGGCGGATTGGCGGCGGCTTGCCGGACGGCGGCTGGAGAGGGCGCGCGCCGCCGTGGCGCAGGGGGGTTCATGGCGGTGGCGCGCGCGGACGCCATGCGCCGTTCGCGCACTATCACCGACGGTGACAACCTGCACGTGTGTACATTATCAACTACACATTACCTAATACCTTTTACAAATTGAGTTAACTCTGTCCCGGAAGAAGGCACAGGTAATTAGAAAATTAAAAAAAAAACCTTTATCAAAAATAGTTGACATATATTTAATGCTTTT
The DNA here is from genome assembly GCA_036320925.1 of Automeris io. Taxonomy (NCBI): domain Eukaryota; kingdom Metazoa; phylum Arthropoda; class Insecta; order Lepidoptera; family Saturniidae; genus Automeris; species Automeris io. The sequence continues at coordinate 9,976,811 of JAUDJH010000011.1, read as the reverse complement.
AAACGACTTAGGTACAAGATACAGAAGTACTCAAGTTTTTCCAACATGTACAAAATATTTTGACCATACTGGAGACTCCTGAGCCCGCATGGTCGGAGAGATTATTCCAATAAAATGTCCTTGCATTTTGGACTAAAATTAGCTGCGAGCAAAGATATGTTTTCAGTACTGTATGTGAGTTTTATTCTCTCGGATAATTGAGGCGTCTAATTTCAAAACCCGCTAAAACGACTTTTCGTACAAAATTACTTAATAGTCCTAATAGTAATTAGAGATGTTTTCATCAAAGATAATATTATATATGTTTTTTTTTTCTTTTTTGCTTTTTCACTCTAGAACAGGGCTTCTTAAACTATGGGTCGCGCCCCCAAATGGGATCGCACAGCAAAATTCTGGGGTCGTGATAGATTTTAATGTCAAATATTTATATATACCATTTTATAACATCACTAGAGTTGGCGGAATACAATGGACTTGCAGCGTCTAAACACGCGCATTTGTTGATTGAACACCTATTAAATCCCAATATCGTTGAGCGCTAAAAAATGTTGAAGAGGTCCTACGTCCAGCAGTTTCAAACATTCCACCAAGATTTGATTTGTTATGCAATAAAAAACAGGTACATCAATCTCATTAAATTTTTTACTTATATTTTAATTTAATATTAGGTCCTTACATATGAAATTGGCGTTTTTCGTACTGGCCACTTTAATCACAAATTTCTCCTCTTTGGTAAGGAATTCCAAATTCAAATTTGTACAGCTATAGACTCATGTATTTGTGCTTCGATGATCGTCATTCATTTGTTTTTTTCTTCTGTTTTTTTCTGTTTGCGTCACTCATTTTACAAAATGGAAAACTTAAAATATCGCATTATTTACGAGTACGAGTTCCGCCGTGGCACTAGTGCTGCGGAAACAACTCGAAGGGTGAATGATGTGTATGGCGGTCGTGTTGCAAAAGAAAACACAGTTCGTTTTTGGTTCCAACGTTTTCGTTCTGGAAATTTCGACCTGCAGAACAAGCCCCGTGGACGGCCTGAGACTCAAGTTGATAATGAAGAGTTGAAGGCTATTGTGGAAGCGGATCCATCGCAAACCACGTCCGAGTTAGCTGCAGGCTGCGATGTTAGTGATAAAACTGTTTTAATTCACTTGAAGCAAATTGGGAAGATTAAAAAGCTTGAAAGGTGGGTACCTCACGAATTGACTGAAGCAAACCGGCAAACGCGCGTCGACTGCTGCGTTACATTACTAAACCGGCACAATAATAAAGGTATTTTAAACCGAATCATTACCTGTGATGAAAAATGGGTTCTTTACGATAATCGGAAGCGCTCAGCGCAATGGTTGGATCCTGGCCAGCCACCCAAATCCTGCTCCAAGCGAAAATTAACCCCAAAAAAGTTACTTGTAAGCGTTTGGTGGACTAGTGCCGGTATTGTTCATTACAGTTTTCTCAAATCTGGCCAGACTATTACGGCTGATGTCTATTGTCAGCAATTGCAAACCATGATGGAAAAGCTAGCGGCTAAACAACCTAGGCTGGTCAATCGCTCCACGCCACTGCTGCTTCACGACAACGCTAGACCACACACTGCGCAACAGACGGCTACTAAATTAGAAGAGCTTCAATTGGAAAGTCTAAGACATCCTCCGTACTCCCCGGACCTTGCTCCAACAGATTACCATTTTTTTCGAAATTTGGATAACTTCTTGCAAGGGAAAAAATTCAACTCCGATGGGGCAGTCCAAATCGCCTTCAAAGATTTTATTGATTCCCGTCCGACTGGTTTTTTTAGTAAATGGATCAATGAACTACCTATGAGATGGCAAAAGTGCATAGAAAATAATGGTTCATACTTTGATTAATTAAATATATTATATTAAAAAATATTCGACTTTTTGTTCCTCCCATACAAAACGCCAATTTCATATGTAAGGACCTAATACTTACCACGCAACTACTGGAATATAATCGAGCGAATTAAGACGGTCAGAATCCACTTTTATTTTTGAAACTATAATAAATACAATTTTATAATTTTTTGTGAATTTTTAATTTTAGACATTTGTATGTTTCAAAATGAATTCTAAAACTACATAGTCTCATATGTATATATTGTTTTATATATTTTTACCTAATAAATAAATCATCAAAAAATATTAATTTATTTTTCTTTTATATTTGTATGGGGTCGTCAAGAAACTCGAAATCATAAATATGGTCGTGAATGACAAAAGTTTAAGAAGCCCTGCTCTAGAATAATAATTTAAATTCCTTATAAGAATGTGATTGTTAAATCAAAGTTTTTTTTTTTATAAATTTATGGGATTTGAAACATATATGTTGTAGTGGGTTTTGAATGTTGTAGACTCCTCAATTGTTGTACGACCCGGATCATCAGAGTTCTCAGTTATTGTCAGAATTTTTAGTCGCTTTTAATATTAACAACAAATATATAAAACTTATTCAATACAACTATAGTATTAACTAGAAACATCACAAGATACTTAATTGTTATTGATAAGTGCTTACTTTAATTTTTCAATTTAAACTTATTTGGACCCCCGGCTGAAAACTAGGAACTTCTTTTATTTGATTCGTCCTCATCCGTCCTCATATATTCAATTATCATGCTGTATTTAGCTATCTATTGCTCACCTTTGTTTTGAAGATGAAGCCCTCCTTCTGCGTCGTGCTCCGGGTGACCGCGAACTTCTCGAACTGGAATTTGAAGAGCTGCGGGTTCAGAAGGACGCCGGGGGCCGGGGACAGGGAGGATGCGTGACAGAGAGCACACACGCAGCCATACACGTGAACACATTTACTCACGAACGCACGCACACATGCACACACAACCGCACACGCAATAGAGAGTGAGTCCGAGTGATCATGAGCCAACCAGGTGCATGCAATTAATGAAACACCGATAAGTTCGGCGAAATAACAACACCGGAAACACCACGACGTTAAAGAGTTATGAAAGCAATACCCATTGCCGCGGGGAGGAGGGACCAAGCGAGAGAAGATTACAATATTAGTAAATTATAGTGGATAATATTAAACATCATAAATTTTATATCATATATGAATAATAAAACCATGTATGAATCTATTTTAGACATTGTGTGTAAGTTGACATATACATAAACAAAATTAATATAATCAAATTTACCAAATAATTTCACTAGTATATGAGGGAGCTGGTCAATATATGCGAGGATATTCTAGCAATAATAAAGTTCTTTCTTCTTAAAGAACTGATAAATTTTTATATCTCTGCATCTAGATGTTTATATGTAAAGAAAATTCCTCATACACTGTTCCAACTGACAAGTTTTAGACTTTGATAAAAGAAATCTAATTTGGAAATTATATCAAAGTAACATAATGGACAACGAAAGATGGAAACAATTATGACCAAATACTATTTTATTATATGAAACTACCAGAAACAAATTTGCCCAAGTGATGTCGTCGAAATGATAGTGTACCCAAATTAAATGGGCTATTTTAGTCTAGTAATAATGCAAAAAAATAGCAATATTATAATTGTTATTATTTGACCATTCATATTGTATGAACGACTTTAAGATATTTTTAAGGAAACGTATGCAGCGAATTTAACTTTACAAAAAAAAAAATTGTTAGACTAATCTGGCTCTGGTAACGCCATATTTCCCAAACAAGACATTTTTTGTTTTAAATATTATATATACCTGAAGTATGTCGCCTGTGGTAGCTCAGGGGTGATAAGACTTGCGTTTCATGCAGAAGAGGCAAATTAAACATCAGTCAGTACCTCTAGGCTTTAGAGAAACATAGTCCTGCTATGTCAACAAAGAAGATAAAAAAAACATCGCCAGAGAATCTATACAAATATAATTGTAAAGTATCGTGACAATGACTTTGCAATCAATATTTAGAAATATTTGACACAACAGTAGTAAGATCGATTGTATACTCAATAGGATTCAGTCCATTAATTACATAACACTTATAGCAATGTTTTCTTAGAGAGTAATTTTGGCTAAATTAAGGAGAAGTCACTAAAACAAAAATTAAATTATTCAAAAGAAATCTTCATTTTTCCTGATATTTTCTTCAGATTTTAACTTCAAATATAAAAATGGTTATAAAGAAACAAGACAGAAACAAATAAATTGCAAATTACTTTTATATTTAATTCGGTACACTTGATTGTTTTTATCATTGATCCGGTCACCAATGTATTTCTGTTCACTCCGAAAGATATATTATTGATAGTGTTTGAGTTTTAGTGCTTCCCTACCCATTTATTTTTACTAAGCGTGTGACGTAATTGTTGGACGAATCCCAAGGTATATGATGGTTATGATACGGTGACAGTACCTGGAGGAGGAGTAGGAATCGTCCGAGGAGGGCGGACGTCGGCGGCGCGCCGTCGGCTCCGCGCGCATCCAGGGGTCGGCCCATTCCTCGCCACGGCCCTCTCGCGGCTCGCGACCGCGGCCCTCCCGGGGTTCGCGGCCCTCCCGCGGTTCGCGTCCATCACGGCCCTCCCGCGGTTCACGGCTCTCCCGCAGCTCACGCACGTCGCGGCCCTCCCGCGGCTCGCGCGCCTCTCGCCCCTCGCGCCTCTCCACCTCAGCGCGCTGCACGATTACCTCGCGCGAGGAACGCACGCGACGCTGTGAATATTGTACCAATTATACCAGAATGAAAAACACTTCATATTTAACTGTAATGGATCATAGTCATTTCTACTCTATTTTTATTTAATGAATAATAAAAATATTCAAGATTTCTTAGTAATTATGTAAATACTTACGCATTGTAGTTATTTATGTAAACTTTGAAATTATCGTAACGAGAACTAATAAAAAATCATGGATAGTATGCTCTTCAAAGATTTTACAAATACACTTATGTTAAAAAAATGTTGAAAGAAACTTTGATTGACTGTAGTTAATATATCTGAATATTCAATCATATAAAATCAATATTATTACAATTCAACGTTAATTTTAATAATTCAAGGTTAATCTACAGAAAACCATATAAATTGTTTTGGTACAATGTAATAATATATTCTTTTTTTAATTTGTTGTTTAAAAAAAGTACAAATCAACATTCAAATTAAATTAAAAAACCGACACAACAAAACTTAATTTTAAGTCTTTCGCGGGACTAAACAAAATTGGTCTAAATGGACTAAAAAGGCCTATATACCTTGTGGTATGCACCATCTTCTGGGTTAGCGACGGGCTCTTCGTAATGCGGTATGCGTTCGTAGGGGCGGTCCTGTTCATACGCACGCTCCCTCTCGTAGTACCGCTCGCGTTCTTCGACACCTGGACGCGGGTACCGACTTCGATACACTGGACCGTATGGCCTACATACAACACATTATTCCCTTCAATATGATTTTTTTTTTACTGGTAACTAAGCATTATAAACAAATTCCAACGCTGAGTATGATAGTACCACAGGTAGAATTTTAAAAGGCTCCTTTCGTAAAAACGTAGTCTTGCCAAATCAAATATATCTTAAAGTAAAAAAAGCTTTGACCACCTTGGACGAAAATTTGTTCATGAAGTTGCTTATACAGTCTTTTACAAACACAAAATACAGTGTAAACTCCATATAACGTCACTCGATTTAACGTCAAACTCCCTAAAGCGTCGATATCACTCGGTTTTGGTTGGTTTAGCTTGTTTCCCATACAATGATACACTCTATATAGCGTTACACCCACTCTATATAACGACAGAAATTTAATAATATAAAGTACATTCAAGTTGCCAAAATTAGTAAAAAACTGCGGAGCTGAGTACGTTCTTTTGTCGCTTTATTATCCTAGCCCGTAATAAACTCGACTGTCGGCATTACACATACCGAACTTTATAAGAAATCCATTCTTTTGTTTACAAATTGGGATTGCTTGCACGTGTTGACTATTGTTAGTAGGAGTTATGAATTATCTATACGTTATCATATTCTTAATTGCTCACAAACTTTCAAACTCTAATTATGGCAAGTAAGAGAAAATCTCTGTGTATTGACGAAAAAGTTTTACTGATACGCGCAATAGAGGCGGGAGAGAAGATAAGTCATGTTGGCAGACGCTTTGGATTTAGTCGCTCTACAGTGTCCACAATATGGAAAAATAAAGAAAAAATTCTACAAGCAGAGGAGGATGGAAAATTTTCTAAAAAAATTGAAGAAACCTAAATACGAAGATTTGGTTCGAGCTATACTATCATGGTTCCAACGACAGCGCCTGAATAATATGCCTATCTCGGGGCTGATCGTGAAAGCTAAGGCGGAGAAGTTTGCTGAAGAACTTGGTTTACTTTCTTTCAAAGCATCAGAAGGATGGCTCGGAAAATTCAAGCAACGTTATCATATCAACTACGGTAAAATTAGTGGAGAAGCACGAAGTGTTGATACAAATGTTACTCATGACTGTATTAATAGAGTGTGGTCAAAATTGACAGAAAAATACACCCCAAGTGACATTTTTAATGCTGATGAAGCAGGAATTTTCTACAAGTTGACCCCAGATAAAACTCTGAAATTTAAAGGGGAAAAGTGTATGGGAGGAAAGCTCTCCAAGGAACGTATTACAGTGCTTGTGGCTGCTAATATGGATGGCACAGGGAAAAAAAGCTAATGGTAATAGGCAAATCAAAAAATCCGCGGTGTTTTAAGAACATTAAAAAATTGCCAGTTACGTATAAAGCTAATAAATCAGCTTGGATGACCAGTCAACTTTTTGAAGAAGAAGTGCGAAAGTGGGATGCAGAATTAAACGGACGAAAAATTTTACTTCTTGTTCACAACTGCCCTGCCCACCCTCTTACAACAAACCTTCAAAACATAGAGTTGGTATTTCTTCCTTCAAATACGACTAGTGTCTTACAGCCAATGGATCAAAGCGTGATTAAAAGCCTTAAGGGTCACTACAGAAAGAAATTATTGATGGAGCTAGTCGAATCTGAGGGTAAAGCTTCTATTAATATGCTGCATGCAGTAATTTTTTTTTATCTAAAGCCTGGGCAGAAGTCACACCCACAACTATACAGCACTCTTTTCGACATGCTGGACTTTGTACAAATTCTATGAGTGATGAGGTGGAAACGGAACTGGAGTTTAATAACGCCGACGCCCTTCCATTAACTGAGTGGATTCAACAGTTCAAAATGGCAGGAAAAATTACAGAAAATCTTCAAACCTACACCGAAGTAGACGACTGCCTGCTTACAATGGCATCATTCACAGACAAAGAAATTTTGGATTCGGTGAGAAAAACCGAGTATCAAGACCAAGGAGATGAAGAAGATGAGACGGATGAGCCTGAGCCACCGCCGAGCATTAAAGAAGCCCTGGAAGCAGCAAAATTATTGGAAAAGTACTTTCTTTATCACCAAGATGACTCAATATCGCAAGATATGAATAAAATTATGAAAAAAATATAACAAAATTACTGGTGCAGCAAAAGACGTCAGACAAAAATAACAAACTATACTCAATAGCGATCAAATGTGAATTGTTTTTTATGTAATTACTAACACTAGTCTGAAATAAACTTTTTTTCTAATACAGATTTTTCTTCTCTCCATTTAACGACCACTCTCTATAACGCCAAAATATGCACAATCCCTTGAGGGTCGTTATATAGTGTACACTGTATATTATTATCCAGTAAAAAACTTATGTTCCATTTGTTGCCAACAGTGCCACATAATGTGGCACTCGTGTATATACAAACCTGTAAACATCCGGGTCGCGATGGTATGGGGGTACAGCACGCTCGTGCAGGTCAGGAGGAGAAGCGCCAACGGCCGCCGCCACGTAAGCGAGCTCCGCGTCGGGATCGTGCACCACGCCGCCCACTGACAAGTGTAGCTTTTTCTCCTCAAAATCCATGTCTTGCTCTTTGCGCTTGTTAGCTTTCCGCAACATCTGATCAATAATGTGTTAAAAAGTTATAAAAAAATGTTAAAATTAAGTAATTATTAAGAAATATGTTTAACAAAAATGTGAACTACAGAGTCTCTTCGATAATATAACCTTATAATTTCTTAAAAAATACTATTGGGTAGATTCTACCGGCGCATTGCAAGGTGGACAGATACATTAAATAAAGATAAAAAAGACCTTATTGCAAGTAAATTTTAATACGAACAGTAGACTTGAGGGAGTCTGCTGCCCGGATGAGAGGGAGGCGGTGCACAGTGTCCGGCGCACCGCCTGGGAGAGAGGTTTTGTAGGAGTGGGCTTTACTCCTTCCCCTCCCAGAGAGGTAGCTTCAACAAGGCTTCTTGTTCCCTTGGTGTCTAGATGAATTTGGCTTCCTAGGCCCAAGTGGTGCAGTCAGAGGGACACCCTGGGAGATTTTAGTCAGTAGGAGTCTGACATACCAGGGTCGCTGCCCTCACAGCGGCCCTGATGGTCCTATGCAGGATTTTCCCGTGATACAAATAATAATAATAATAATAATAATAATAATAACAATGTAATAACTATTGAGAGAGCATGATACCTCTTTAGCGGTGCGCAGTCCACGCTCCCAAGCAGATTCCGGTGGAGCGGAGTCACGAGTTGGCACGACCGGTACTCCACGGACCATCTCAAACATGTTGTAGTTACCCTTGTCTGTCACACCTGGGTGCAGAAACCTGCCGAATTTAGATAATTATAGATTTCGATTGTTATTGCTTATTTAAACAAAACAAACATAAATCAATTGTTTATTCCTCTCAATACAAAAAATGTTTTCAGGAAAGAAAATTTTTAAATAGATAATCCTTTTTTAAATTTTTTATAAAATAGTCGTCCACAAGACAAAGACAACTATATCGAGGGGTGAAAGGCTGTTTGGTTTAAGCGACTTTTTGTGGTGATATAGTATACACGGTTAGTCGGAAAGGGTATATCGAGCCAAGGCTATTGGTATAGGTATCGTATATACTTAAAAAGGAATATAGTAATTTTCCTGAAAGTTGTAATTTATTTTTTCATACTCAAAAACATTGTCATTTATTCTTATTTTTGACAACCATAGCGACAAGCCACGCCCACTAGGGATGTCGAAAATGAAAAAAATATCGTTATATCGATGTATCGATATTTATTAAAATATCAATATCGGCGTCGATATATCAATGGAAAAATATCGATATATCGATTAAATCTTAAACACGAAAGTATTTTACCAGTATTCCTTTTTATTAGACGAAATTACAAAAATATCGAGAACTAAAAGGTTATCTTCTAACTTTAAAACCTATTTAAGATATCAAACAAAAATAAATCAGACAAACCAGTATTTGTCCGGCAGTGAAAGTAGATAAACTCTGCTTTTTACATGCTACGCTGTTAGCCGGCTTCTATTGTTAGACCGCCAGATTTACGGCAGAAGCTACTCTCTCTGAAGGTACAGAGGCAGCCGTAGGTATCAAGTATTAAAGTGCTAAATTTGAAAGAACTGGGGTAAAATGTCTTGTCTCAATCCAAAATTTTATAACGTGTTCTTTACGGGATAGATTTGGAGCATTGAGGAACTGTTTCAACTAGTTCGGCATTCCGTTGCTTCGAGAGGCAAAATTAGCAGTTAGCTGCATTGTTGCTGGCTACAGCAACTAGAAGCTTTTAGTGGCGAGACCAGTGACTTTAATCCTGACGTTAAAGAAAATAAAAAAAATAAACAATTCACGAGATGATAAGGTACTGACACTGACAATACTCGCAAAATGGCGGCAATTAATATACATGCATCAAATTCAGATGTCAATGCACACAATGTAACAAATCATAATACTCAATAGTCTTAGACAACAACGTTCTTTTTTTTTCGTTCGTTCATATCTTCTACAGTTTCAGATTTTCACGACTTCAGTGCTATAAGAATTTAAAAAATATCAGTTTCGATACTTGATATTTTCTATGGATATATCATTTCAAGATTTATCCCTAATAAATATCGATATTATGAATTGGAAATATCGAAATATCATCTGACATCTGAATTTGTTGCATGTGTATTATTTGCCGCCATTTATTTATTTATTATTTATTTTTGTTTGATATCTTAAATAGGTCTTAAAGTTAGAAGATAGCCTTTAAGTTCTTGATATTTTTGTAAATTTTATCTAATAAAAAGGAATACTGGTAAAATACTTTCGTGTTTATTGAGATTTTATCGATATTTTTCCTTTGATGTATCGACTCCGATATTGATATTTTAATAAATATCGATATAACAATTTTTTTTTTCATTTTCGACATCCTTAATATTATTGCCTAAAACTTCACCAGCCAATAGAAAGATCCGTAAGATTTTATAGGTCAAGAATGGTGGGTCGTTGACACACGAAGAAACATATGATTTCTAGGGCTGCCTCTTTATACTTTTAGTATGTAAATCTATAGGTACCTGTATCTCATTAGTTAATCATTTTTGCGAAAAGTTATAGTACACAGAATGTTTGTTTTAATGGCCCCCTTCCTAGGTTTTTCGCTTTATATACCCTTTCCGACTAACCGTGTATATTCGGAATCAGATGTTTTTACTGATACCAAATATACAGAGTGTTTTTTTTTTTACTCCCTAATACTGAAAATATAGAATCGGAACAAGCTTCTGAACACAGTAGGACTGAAATTTTTGAAAAAAAAAAAAAAATTGACTGATGATTATTTTTAATTTTTCGCATGTATTACCACTATACACCATAAATAAAACCTACATAGTCTAAAATCTAAGTTATTTAATAAAATTAGTCAAACAATACGAAAAACAGCAATGTAACAAAAATAAAACAGCTGACGGGTGACCTAATTTTACTCAATATCCGTGAACCTCGCTAACGTGCGCTCGAGTTCAAGGCGATGTAATGGAGCCTGTACACGACACCGTGCAAACGTATTAACATTACATCGTTCCCGTTTGTAATAGTTTTGGTGACTGTAGCATTGGTGTTTTATGTTCGTGTAGTTTCCGATTTATCGGTGTAGGTTTTAACAATTCACTTGAATTTTCGCCTGAGATAGACGCGTCAAAAAGAACAAATTAATATTTTGATTGAGAAATCATATTCCATAGGATAGTTGCTATTTAAATGACCATAAGATAATTAATTTGTAATGATAACCATTTTGACCATCTGACTACATTTGACGTAATTTTCGACGAGAAAGAAAGAGGAAACAATAACATCGGAAGATTAAAACGTTTTCACTGCGTTTAAAAAGCCGTGGATGAAAAGATTCTGGACATTATTTGAACACTTAGTTAATCCGATCCAAATCGAAGAATAAGACGTTGTGATGCTGGCAACCGCTCCGGCATATCAGTCTTAGCAGACCCGTTGGTTCACGATAGGCTGCGACGTCCGAGAAGTCTATGCAACGTGGTGACGCGCTTTGTCGTAAAACCTAGTAAGCTAAGGCCTCTCCAGATTGTGCTTGCAAGGACGCGGCACGGCGAGGCTGTGAAGTATTGATTAAATTGCTACATCACATGAAATTACCATGATAACTTTCAAGCTTAATATTTTATTCAAATAAATTTTAGCTGACATTTTATTCATTCCTTTATTTATTACAGATAAGCTTGCGCTTGACTTTAATTTCACCTGATGCAAAGTGATGATGAGGTTGATGATGGAACGCGTTCACCTAACAAATACCGATTCACTCGTCGTTTGAAGATTCCCATGTTATCAGAAGATAGAAAAATAGATACAGGAAGCGAATACTACTCCTTGGTAAATCGTAACAATAAAAAAGGGGTTATTACCTTCGTGCGAATGGGAGCGCACGACATCTTGTCAATTTATAGTATGATAAGGAGGAGTGAATTAAATTCAGCCGCACAATCTCCAGGTTATTTCCTCAACTTCAACCCCATAATACTTGGTTTCGATGAGAGCTAGGTTTCTTAATTCATTGTCTGCTATTTGCATTTTGTTATCAAACATTTAAAAAGCTAAACACGTCTTTCACTAACTTACAAAAAAAACTCCGAAACCCCAAATTTTCCTAAATTCCTAAAATGTCTCTAAGCTATTCATACTATTAGTTTTTTTTTTCTAAAAAGAGGAAAAAATCTCTAAAAGTGGAAACACTGAAACTAAGATATGATAATATACACAATATGGCCGTAAAACTTAATATTAAAAAAATACGCAATATGGCGAACTGTCATTATTTGTTCGACTACGGAACATGCAATGAAATGCTTTTCTTTTTTTGATTAATATTTTACACATAAAATTTAATTGATATTCATTTGTACAAACCATAAAATTACTTTTTTTTTGTTCAAAGCATGCTTGCTTTACCCCTATAAAACCCGCTAGATACACGGTAGTTGTGGTTGTAGGTAGCGCTGGTACCTACACATTTAATGCGAATGATTTGTTGTAATACTTTCTCGATGGATCGATAGATATAGTAAAAACAAGTTATTTAAAAAAACCAAAATTAATTTATTATAATTCATAATATTAGAATTAAATACTCTTAGAGCGTGGGACAAGCATTGCTTTTATGTTTGTATGAAATAACCGTCACTGTAATAAAGTATTGTGTGCAGACTTCTTAAAAAAGCGCAACACCGCACGACCAATCGGATTTAATTAGAACGACCAATCGGGTGTCTCCGTTTAATCCCTTCAATGCGACCTATTACACTGAAATTACAGCAATTTACTGTATTTTTTAAGAATGTTCTTTAGATAAATAATCATACAAATAAAATTTTTAATAATATTAAAAATGGAATGCTCCGTATTTTAGTAGTATAATTTAATATTGAGGATAACTTTAGCGGTAAGATATTGAGATCTTTTGTAATGTCACTTGTTTTCTATAAGATAGAAGATCAATTATTTTTCTAGGATGTCATGCTCTATACATTATCATACATACATCGTCAACGAAGTAATTGTCACAATTTCAAACGAAAGGAAGCCTTGAATTCAGTAATTTATAAAACGATTACTGCACTAAATAGAAGCGAGTGAGTCAGATTGATAATCATAAATCTTTAAACTAGCATTTTTGTTTACTGTAAAATATTATACCTACTGTATTTTTAGTAGTCAAAACTGAAATTCTTATTTAAATCTTAATTAGTCTAATTGTGTAATTTTTATTATTCTGTCTGGTAACTCAGAGGAGTCACGAGGACGAGGCAATCATGGGGTGACAATCATATTTCTAGTACCGAGACTATACATATTAGTTAAAAATGTGATCATTTCTGATTTATAGCTATTCTAAATTAAAAAATAATCCGGGGTATTATTTTAATTACGCAATGTTGGTCGGTTTACGTAGCTCAAAGAACACAAGCTAAAATAAAAATAAAATCTTTCTTCAAAATCTGTAATAAATGTCTCAGCGCTTTACAAACATAATTATTAGTCTTTTAACAAATAGTAATTATAGGTCTACGTTAAAAATGTTCTATTACCAGGCAGCAGCTCGTATCAAATCGTTTGAAATAGTATCAACGATTTTAAATAAATAAATGAAAAATACGCTATTATGAAATTCATTTGTAAAAATCTACCTACCTAATTTAGCAGATTAATATTTTATTACAAAAAACGGTTAAACTCATATTTTCTCTATTTTATTACAACAAAGTGAGTACACTGCACCTGAAATAACTTTTTATTGCATATTGAAAGGGTACAGCATGGCACTGTAAAGTTTTAAGTGTTATTCACTATAACGTCTTTATAAGATTTAAATCTAGCACTTCTTTTTTTTACGTGTTTGTCTACGGAAAATGTTTATGTCTCTGCGGCATATCTTTCCAATCGATAGTTTATTTATTTCATTGATAGTTTAGACCAGTGTTTTACAAAATAGTAATATACTAGATTTGTATTAAATGAAAATAGCAAAACTTGCTAACTGTACAGTAATGCTCACATTTAGCCTTTTCAGTTACACGATGAAATGACGTTTCAGGTAAGTGATATAGGACTAGCTTTTTATCCACAAGAACATTGCATTAGATTTATAAATGAAATTTTGAGAATAAAATACACTTATGTGAATAGTGAAACAAGATTTTGAGGGATCAAAGGATTATGGTTAACTGGTGTTAGGGTTCCGTTCCTAGAAAAGGTTTGGATGAGGGTCTAGAAGGATTACAACCGCGGACTGTACAAAATGTTAATAATGTAAACGTTACAAATTTTAGATCCGCTGCATTTGTATAAAGAAAACGTCGCTTGTAACCATACATAATATCCTAACATAGAAGAAAACATATTATTAGCTTTTTTTTGGTAATCCAGAGGAAAATCCTGTATAGGACCATCAGAGCCACCTCGAAAGCGGTCATGCCAGTGGGTTAAACTTCTACTGACTAAAAACTCCCGAGTTGTCTCGAAATCAAAATCGAAATCAATGATAGCTGGACCTGGGATCCGTATTCCTCCAACAAACCGGCAAGCAAATACCCTTTTAAGCTCTATCTCTTGGAGAATGTAAAGGGCCTGCTCATCCGACCTCCATATCGGGTGGTGCGCAGAACACGTACGCACCGCCTCCACCTCATCTTGGCAGCAGACATTTTTTTTCAAGTACTTTGGCGTTCAATATTATAACCCTTTTCCAAGGCATGCTGTGTATTTGCGGGCTTTGCTGAATTTAACGGTGCTTATGGTGTTATCACTATACCGTATCAAAATAAAATACAAAATGATATTCAGTTAAAATAAGTAATATTTATATGGTTTCCATTAAGTAAATTTAAAAAATAACAATTAAATATCGAAACAATCATATTATTCGTTATTAAGATTCTTCTAAATCTCGTTAGTGCTGATAGATCCTGGACCCTAGATATTCCAGCATTTTAAGACCTCAGGATGGTCACCCTACTATTTCTAATTAATAGGTAATCAAAATTTTTATTTGATCAGTGCGCCTTTGGATTTTGCTACGATTTATCGCGCGTCTATTCCGGAACTTCTTACGTCATTTACAAAGTTAAAAAAAACAATAACCGCGTTTTGTTTTATTTCAGTTTTGTGTTGTTTTTTTGTGTTGTGTTCGTGTACAGCATGTACAAGTATAGTGCAAGAGAATACGGGCAAATGCTCATGTGTTATGGAGAAGCACGTGGCAATGCATCTCGTGCATTGTCTATTTATTGTAGCCGATTTCCAAACGCACAGCACCCGTTCCGAACCAAGGCTTATTACTGCAGCTTATCAGCGAATTTTGGATAACCAGCCGATCACCCCGATAAGATGCGGAGGCAGGATCCAAGCGGACGTTAGGAAAGAAGAGCGGGTGTTACAGCTTTTTAATCAAAATCCGCGTCTTGGACTCAGAACTGCGTCGAGGATTCTTCGCAGTAGTGGAATTTCGATTTCGTTTACAACGGTCCACAAAATATTAAAAAAACACAAACGGAGGCCTTACAAAATCCACAAAGTGCAAGCACTATTGCCAACTGACATGGAGAGAAGGACTCAATTTTGCAGATGGCTGTTAAGCCAACAGAACGCATTGACATTTGTAAAGAATGTTTTGTGGACAGACGAGTCCACCTTCACCAGGAACGGTATGTGGAACCGTCGTAATTCACATATCTGGTCGGATACAAATCCGCATGCAGTCCAAGAAACTGGACATCAAGTCAGGTGGTCAGTAAACGTATGGGCAGGAATCCACCAGGGGAAGATTTTTGGACCAGTTTACCTACCCCAAAGGATGGACGGTGCTTCATACTTGGAACTTTTACAAGGACCTGTCACAGATCTTTTAGATGAAGTCCCTTTGGCACAATTAGGACATATGTGGTTTCAGCATGATGGAGCACCGCCTCACGTTGTTAGAGTCGTCAGAGATCACTTAAATCAAGAATTTCCCTCCAGATGGATTGGCCGTTTTGGTACCAGCATCTGGCCTCCTCGCTCACCTGATTTGACCCCATTAGACTTTTTCCTGTGGGGTCACGTTAAGGAACGAGTATTCAGTCGTCAGTGCGATACGTCGGACGAAATGAAGACGCGGATCTCTGCAGTGTTCGAACAACTTAATGAGAAAAGTATCGAAGATCCCTCGTTTCTTGTGAGAGTCCACAAAGAAACTATAAGACGCACTCGAATTTGTCTCGAAAGAGGGGGTTTTCAATTTAAGCCACATCTCATACGATCGCGCCTTGATGAGAACTAGGTAAGATCAATTTTCCTTAGCCATATCCAAGACTGATTTTTCTTATACATAATTGTGTAATAAAGTTTCGCTATTAAAAATAAAACATTTGTTTCAAGGAATAGATATTGCATAACTAAAGAACGTATGCAGTGGGGAAAAAGTTAAAACGTATTAATATTCCTCGCATTTATAGTTAGCACTAATTACTAGAAAAATGTTAGATGGGCAGGTAGGCTTCTTTAAAGTTTTTCATATTGTGATTTCATTACGTCATTGAGAACGTTAACGGTGTGGTGGATCTTTTCGCATTGCCGCTTTCCATTGCTTGCCGAGCATTATGCGAAAAAATTTGTTTATAAATTTACTCATAAACTATTTGTCGTAAAGATAAAATATTTTTTATTTGTTTATACTTTAAGTATATTAACATTGTCCTTCAGTATTCGTGAGACGTAGTTAATACAGCGTGTATATATATATCACCAAAAAATGTCGCTTAAAGCAAATAGACTTTCACCCCTCGATATTATGAAAATTATTACAAGGGAACTGTTATATTCGATAAGCGTTGTGTTAAATTACTAAAAGACTTTAAAACACTGAACACTGTTTGTTTAAACATTTCGACAGCTTGAAAAAAAGGTATTACATTTATTAAGGATAAAACTTACCTGCAACTGACGCCCCACGTACAGGCACCTCGTGAAAAGAATCTGCAGACTGGTCTGGGTTCACTTTCTTCAGGACGACGCTCAGCCTCGTCGGAGACTTCACCCTCCTCTAGGGACGACCCACGTGATCTGCGATCTGGCTTCACTTCTTCTTTTCCTATATAGGCCATTCATTGATCATATGCGGGAAATTCGTAAATACCTCAATTGATACAAAATCTAGCACGTTATATGATTAGCACTTGGCATGTACAGAAATAAGTTACTATATTATATCTAAATATATATATAACTGAAAGGTGACTGACTGACTGACATAGTGATCTATCAACGCACAGCCCAAACCACTGGACGGATCGGGCTGAAATTTGGCATGCAGGTAGATGTTATGACGTATGCATCCGCTAAGAAAGGATTTTAATCAATTCTACCCCCAAGGGGATTAAGAGGATCAAGGGAGTGTTGACTTGAGAGAACATGGCTTCTCTCAGGGACAGTTTTACGTTGCTTGCTCCCGAGTAAGTTCACCTTTTTTTTGTTAACCTGGTGGAAATCCCTACGGACCGTCAGGGGAGCGGTGAGGGCCGCTCCCCCGGTGTGTCGGACCTGCCCGACTAAAACCACCGGGGTGTTCCTTCTCCCGTCTACCGGATGCTAAGGGCAAAGCCGAGCCATCTTCCTCGGCATCCGGCGACGTCCGGCCTTGTTCAGGCCTCACCTACTAGGCGGGGGGCGGTTAAATAGTCAACACCCCCCGCGTACACCTAAGACATTTCGGGGAGAGTGGTGTAAAGTCCACCCACGAGTAAGTTCACCTAATAGCTTGATAGTTTTAGCGCCTAATGACAGATTAGTTAAGAATATTGTGTACAAAGAAGTTTAGTGGGCCCTAATTTTTTATACACGCTAAACTAAAGTAAAGCCGCAAAAACTATACCTAATTAATAATAATATTTCTTAACGCGAGCAAAGCCGCGGGCAACAGCTAGTTAAATATAAATACTAACTAATTTAGTTATGTTTATGCCAAGTGAGCTCTTGCTATTTCACGCAAAATAGGCGCACTCAGACGTCGAGTTGCGGAAAATGAGCCCGTGTGAACCTGATACCTGATACTGAGCTCTTGCTACTTTACTGTTCCAGATAGTTTTTAAACAAAATGTTCTCATGTAAGTGATTTGTATCTTTATGAAAATAAACTATTTGCATTAGGCAAGTACTCTATAATACATCTACAGATTAAACTATACCTACATACAAAATACATAGTCGTACCTATATCTTTTTGGCCATTTGACCGTTCTGATGATTTGTGTTCAATACATTCACCCTCTTCTGCTTCAAAATCTAATTGCTCTTCTCCCTCTTCTATATTGCAAGTTTTTTCTTGAGTTACCTAAATCAAATTTATTTAAGTATTTTCAGTAAGTTTTTTAAAGCAAAACTAACCACATAATAGGAGATCTCTAAAATGGGGTTCACACAAAATAAGTAGAAAATATCGTAAAAACTAGAAAACATTGAAACTTAACTAATTTAGGTAAAATAATTAATTTAGGTACATTGAAAATAAGTAATTTTTTTAACAAATTTTAAATAACACTCATTCATAAAAATTATTTTTAGTTACACTTCAAATTTATGTAATCCTTTCTGTAAACAATATTACAATGGATTTTTTTTATAAGGGATTCTAAATGTGCAGCAAACCATTTGTTGTAATGATTATATTTTGTGTGACATAAATATTAAATACATTATCAATATAATAGTCACCATAAAGAGTAAGACATGCAAGGTAACAAGGTAATGCCAATATTACCTTATCTAACTTAGGAAGCTCTCCTGTGTCAGGTTTTGGTGAAAACTGTGAATTTGTTCCATTTACTGTAATTTCAGATTTTTTGTCTGGAGAAGGCAGTGGCGACTTTTCCTGCATAAATGAAAAACACAATGTTAGTGATAAATATTAGTACAATGTTAAAGACTATAAAATTAAATTATTTCACAACCTTCTCCCTATCTTCTTGATCCACTGAGTCCAAATCAGATACATCCGAGAGATCTTCATGACTTAAATTAAGGTCTTTACCATTTTTCTTCTCATGGGTTCCTGTTTTACTTCCTGATTTTTTATCCTCTTGGTCTGATTCCATTTCTCCTAAAAATAATACTTAATTTGAAGTATAACTTGCTTGGCTTCACAGACTTTCAGTAAGATCAGATTGTATGTGCCTAATTTGGAAATTAATTGTATGCTTAAGGTAACTGATATATTTAATTGAATAATGATTCATACAATGTACCTCATTACAAAACATTAATATTTTTAACAAAAATATAAATGTATTGTGTATACCTAAAGTTTTATGTGTTCAAGATGAACATCATCATTTCTCTATGCTGTGTAATAGGCAATAACTTCCATATTCTATGACCTTAATGATAGTTAATGAATAATCATAATATAGTATCAATTGTTAATCAATAAAAAATGTCTATTGAAAGTTGTCTTTGTGAACAAAAATAACTTCTGTGGAAAAAATAAAATGAAGAAGTAAATTATTTTATTCCAAATTATTTGGTAATCAAATTTTTACTCCAAACAATTCTAGCAGATGGCAGTATCTGTTGACTGGATTGAGTAATTATTCATTATATGGTGCTATGTTAAACGTACTGCAGGGGTTGTTACTACAATAAATGCATATTCACATCTATCTACCATATATATATTACATTATTTATTCATCTTAATTCGTGTTGCAATTACAAGTCTAATAATAATATATTATTAAAAAAAAAACAGATTAATTTATTCAAATTCTGAAAAGAGAATTGAATGTTAATAGGCAACAGATGATGGAAAGGAGGGAAGAAAGGGTATACATTTAGCTATGAGTTCAGAGGACATGCAGGGTGGTAAAAAGTTCGCCAGGTCAGCTAGTTAAATATAAAGAGTATTAAGTTTGGAATTCTCTATCTATCCAAAAAACTTTGTAATGTATTTTAAAAAAATTATGAAGATTAAGACAACATATTCAGCATCACATACGAAGTAAACATTACATTATATTGAAAATATCTTTATTGTTATATGCAGAGTTAAAATAGTAAAAGAAAAGGGAATTATGAATTTCTTTAACTATTATCATAAAAGCATTATGTGTACAAAAAGCATAAAATGTACCTTCAGAAATTTCTTCAGTAGCTGGATCTTGGGTCTTATTATCAAGGGAACTTCTGCTTGATGCACTTGAATTTGACCTACTCCGTGATTTTGTAATTGAAACCATTTTCTGTTCACCTTTTGTGTGTCTTCTCCATTTCTCTTTTGATCTCCATTCCCCTTTTTTAGGAGAGGAATAAGGTGCAGGTGATGATTGGAATGTATTTCTTTCTGGAGATGGACTAGATGAAGTTTCTCTCTCTTTATTTCTTGTAAATAAGGCAGGGGCAAAGCGTGGAGAAATAGGGGCAGTTCTATGCTCTACTGAATTTCGAGCTGATCTTACTGAACTGGTTCGACTCTGAGGTGATTTTGGCCCTTCCTCTTCAAAATGTGGTGCAGGAGAATATTGTTGTGTATATGTAGGTGATTCAATATTAGATCCAGTGTCACTTGGTGATTTTGGAGCGTCCGGTGATTTTGGATCATTTGGTGAAGGGGGCATTGAATTTTCAGGTGAATTAATATCTGAGTGAGCTTCACTCATATTGTCTGGTGACTGTACAGGTTTACTGAGACTTGAAGATCGGGCTGATGGTGATTGGTAAGCACTCTGTGGAGATGATGACTGTGGTCCTTGTGACACAGGTGAATGTGAAGGAGATTTAACATTTTTTTTTAAGAGGACACTTCTCTCTGATGATGAACTTCGTCTGCTCCTAGAACTGAAGCTGCTACTACTAGATGTAGATTGGGCATCTCCTCCACCATCACGAGAATCTTCAGAATCCATCCCTGGAAATAAATGTCAGAGTTCTTTGTGTATTATTAGTTGAATCACAATTTGCCCAGCCCTGAACAAGCACTTTTATGTTATATTTTTCAGAATAAATCATATGCTATAATATTCCAGTTAGTTCTCACATATACTATACCTCTATTAAGCAATGATATTATCTATAAAACATTGAAATTACCATCACAAAAAATAGAGCATTTTTAGAAACCTACTTGTAGTAGAAAACAAATCAGATATACTTAATAATTTTGTTGATAGACTAATAAAACTCACCTGAATATTGTATTTAAGCATTTGTATAAGTTAAGTACTCTTCTTATAAGATTCGTAAAGGTTCATTTGGCAATGTTTACAGAAAATCAGATGAAAACATATTTAATAAATGAATTAAGATGTTTTTCAGGCAACATTCAAACATCTTTGAAATTAATTGCATAAAAAAGATCCACTAATAAACGGGTGGAGGTTGACCATATTTTCACTGTTGTCTTTTGTATGTAACGGATTTATTTTTGGAAAATGCTACGTGGTGATGTTTTATTGAAGACACATCCAGCCTTACCTTAAAGGTGACGCCTCGACGCCTGTGTCGGTGGCACTTAACACTTTTCATTTTAGGACTTTTCAACTTTTATATTCACAACACAAACAAAACTTAAGTCTGTCATATATACTTGTGAACAACTTTAAACTTTTATTACGAAAAACTTATTTAAATCAACACTACTACTTCAACATGGCTGTGATACAGAAGGAAATAACATAGTAAATAAATAATCACTTTTCAGTACTTCCGTAAGGTTACCTTACTCCCTTACCTTAACTCAGATGGTTTAGATGGTAAAAGTCTTGATGTTATTAATTAATATAAAAAATCCTTTTTATTTGCGCCGTGAGATCCTTAACTTCGAAGCGAAGTCATCGAAACTCGAAGGCAATAGTGTTGCCAGCCCCGGTCAAAAATATCTCCCTATAATGGTTGAAAGCCCCAACAGAAACGCCTAAAAATATTTACATACAATAAAATGAAGTCGCTTCCACTCTCTGTTCGCCTAGATGTTTTAAACTATTCGACGGATTTTAATGCAGTATTCGGCAATTAATAGAGTGATTCACGGAGAAGGTTTATATGTATAATAAATATATTATTAGATAGATTGAAAAATAGGAACAAAATAAACCGTTTCTATTCACCCAATATAGAAACCGTTTATAAGCCAATGCAGGCTCGTTACCCGGGGGCCAGTTACATGCGTGAAGCGTCTCGTCGATACTTCGACAAGGCGCAGCACCACTCTTACAACTTAATCAGTAGGTCTTGCGTCTACGTTCGCAAGAGTGAATTCTCACCCGCCATTCGTCGCCCTCGCAACGTGCTAGGGGATCCGGATGATCCAATCACAGTGGCTGTTAAAAGAGCCACCGACTGATCAAACAGTGAGGTACACACACGCACTACTTTCACTCCACGACACCGGCGTCGCCGGCGGCGCCGAAGAAGGATAGTTCAGTCAACTGCTGCTAACCAGTGCGTTTTCGCACCGAGGCGCAGTTCTACTCCGACGCAGCCTTGAGTTTCTTTCGGCGTTTCTTCTCAAGGTAGTCACTTCCGAAACGCTGGTAGATCACCCGTAGGGTTAGTACTTTATTTGGCTGGCGGTCCAAGTCGAGGTTCGTACGCACAGGGGTGCCCTTGCATTACCACCCAACCCAAAAATTTCGCTGGCTGAGCACCTTCTGTGCTCGCCCCCTAAGCCCTGTTGAGCTGAAAATGCCTTTCCCGGCAATCCGCTTCAAAAAAAAAAGTTACCCGGGGGATTCTTCGGGAGGCTCTGTGCGGAGCGAAGCTCTTGTTAGTTTACGTGAGGATTGTATTATTGTGTCGAATCTCTGATAGTTGTAGTTTTAGTAAATGTTAAATCGTGTTTAGTCTAAATCACCACGTATATTTGTTATTTGTTTATTTTTTTTTTTTAGTAAAATGGCTTTTTATCCTAACAACATGTTACAGAACAGAAAGTACAGAAAGTGTTATGTTATAGTACAGAAAGTATTGACTAGAAATAATTTATATGGCAGAACAACATTTACCGGGTCAGCTAGTATTGTATAAGTACTTAAGTGGCTACAGACAGAGATGGGCAAAATGTAATCAGATTAATGATTAACGATTACGATTACATTTTGTAATCATTAATCATGATTAATGATTAACGAAATTAATCAAAAAAAGTAATCATTTTTCGGTGATTAAGGATTATTAATCCTTAATCGGATTACAATTAATCATGATTACTTTTATGATTACTTTTCTGTTTGATACGTAAAATGTGCTGCCGGCAGCAGAGCGGCGCTCGCCTTTTTTTTTATTTATAGTGTACGACTACTACTAGCTAAACTGGCGAACTGAGTGCCACCACATAGTTAGGTGTTAGGGCGATTACCCGAACTGGGTCGTGACTAGTGATGAAAATGCCCGGGAATTTTCCCAAAGTGCCCAAAACTTGTATGGGGAATATTCCCGGGAATTTACGAAATGTTCGCGGAAGTGCTGGGCACTTTGGGAAAATTCCCGGGCATTTTCATCACTAGTCGTGACCGCAGTACAATAGTGCAAAGACCGGCATAGTGACTCGCTTCGACCTGACTACTTTCAGGATCAGTTCGTGCTCGGTGGACATTAAGTAAATCCAACGTAATCTAGTTAATCATTGATGCTTTTACCGTTGTTCTGAGTGATTCCTGGACTATTAGAACTGATTATCAAACTACCGCCCATATTTTACTGAAATACTGTCTCCAACCCGATAATCCACGCCCGCCTTCGGGATGGAGATAGAGAGACAGAGCAAGATAGCGCAAAATTTTAATTGATCAGAACAAGACATCATTTTCTCAAATTTACACAAGCTTCTATAGCGCAGAGCGCGACATCACCTTTCTTGGTCAGCCGTCTCTCTCTACTGACTCGGTTTCGTCTTTGATGTAAACCGAGCCGCCGCGCCGCACGCGTTCGTATCGTATTTTGAATTTTAACTCGTAATTTAAGTTGAAATACAGATCTTTTTTTTTTTCGGATAACTGACGTTCTACCTAATAACTTTGATTCTTACAATATATTATATTTCTTACAATTTTTTCTCAGTTCTTTTATTATTTTTTTCGCGTTTGACTTCCATTTTCTTAAAGACTAAAAACGCTTTTTTGTTTACCAAATTATATATATATATATATATAATATTGTTTAATGAGTAATAAAAGTAAAAAGTAAAGAAATGTATATATATATATATATATATATATATATATATATATATACTATATAATATAATTAAATAATATATATATATATATATATATATATATGATTATTTTTAAATCATTTATTCAGCACAATTAAAATTACAGGTACAGTTTTAAATATAAATATTTCACCACGACCGTCACAACAACTTATTATCTCCGCCATTCGTATCTATCTCCCTCTTTCCTATACTTTCTATCCCTTTCACACTCTTACACTGTTCTTTATCATTTTATATTATAAGCATCATATGTTCCATTTCACTCACATTCCTACATATATAATATTGTTTAATGAGTAATAAAAGTAAAATATAGTAATTTCATTTTTTTGTTTTAAAAATTTAACTTTAACTTAAAGGATTGCACACAAAGTCTTTGGCCATTATCAGAAGTATTCTCCATCTCGAAGGTTGGCGTGGATTATCGGGTAGGAGCCGGTATTTCAGTAAAATATGGGCGGTACTTTGATAATCACTTCTAATAGTCCAGGAATCACTCAGAACAATAGTAAAACCATCTATGATCAGCTAGATTTCGTTGGATTCACTTAATGGCCACCGAGCACGAACTCATCCTGAAAGTAGTCAGGTCGAAGCAAGTCACTATGCCAGTTTTTTCACTATTGTACTATGGTCACGATCCAATTCCGGCAATTAACCTACCAACTCAAACGGCTGAAAGCACAAAAAATGGTCCTGAACGTAATCAGGTCGAAGCGAGTTACTATTAGTTTGTAGGTTTATTGGCCAAACAATGTGGAGACTCGTGGCCACAGTACACAACTGCAAAGACCCTTATAATGATTATGATTAGCTCAACGAGACGGGTATTCGGGGGTGGACTTGCACCGGCTAAAACCACCGGGTGCCAGCACTGCCTAATCTTCGCCTTCGCCGGCCCTGGGAATCCAGATACTTCCTAGGGGCCCGGGGAGCGATTGGTCTTAGACAGGCCTCCTCCCTGGGAGAGGGTCGTAAAACTACCCAAACAATACCTCCCATAGGGGCGGCGTGTGAGCACACACACGATGACACCACCCTCCCTCCGCTGGACGCCACCCCCCACTCTCCGCTGGACGCCACCCCCCCCTCTTTGCTGGACGCCACCCCTCACTTTCTGCTAGACGACACCCCGACTCTCCGCTGGACGCCACCCCCCCACTGTCTGCTGGACGCCACCCCCCACTTTCCGCTGGATTCCCCCAAACTCCGCTGGACGCCACCCCCCATTCTCTGCTAGACGCCACCCCCACTCTCCACTGGACGCCACCCCCCATTCTCCGCTGAAAGCCACCCCCACTCTCCCCTGGACACCCCCCCCACTCTCCCCTGGACACCACCCCCACTATTAGACGGAAGTTTGGGGTCATATATAATTCGAAATAAAATAACTTGAAAAATTAAATAAACGAGTATTTAAATCGGTCTCTCTCTCTTAGCCAGAACTCAAAAGTAATCATTCAATTAATCATGATTTATTGAATGATTACTGTAATCAAGATTAATGATTACCCATGTAATCATGATTAAAAATAATCAGATTACAAGTAATCATGATTACATTCGTCATGATTACTTGTAATCTGATTATTAATCTGATTAAAAGTAATCATGATTACGCCCATCTATGGCTACAGACATACAGACCTTCTGATCGGATCTTATGAAGTGGATAGTATGTATCGTTGTTGGATGAATTATTATTATTATTATTCCTGAAAAATCGTGCTGAAGAACGGCGCTACGCTGACGGGCGCATTAAGCTGCACTTATTGGTCATATTGGGATTGACATATAAGCCCAAATTGGATACATGATGTAATATATATCTGCTCACCCTGAAAGTGATACAGTATGACTATAAAATATTATTCAACAAAATCATAATTTATTAAGTCTAAATCCTATTAAATATACATTTTATTAAAGGAACAAATGGATTATCTAGCACTTATTATTGATTATTTTAAAACGTAGTTAAACTTAGTATAAAATATTATATTATTCAAAATGTATTCATAATCATAAGTAGTTGAATTATAAAAAGTATTATGATTACAATAGTGCGTCCGCAGTAAATATTTAAAAATTTACAAAGCGTTTATTTTCTTTTGCTTTCAATGCAATTTGCAATGATTTTTCTCTTGCTCACATGTCATTGGCAAATGTTTTGGTTCTGTACGTTAGATATTACGAGAAAAAGGAACGTAATTCCAAATAACCAAAAAAAAAAAGAGATGTCTTACGAAAACGAAATATTTGGTTTAGATGCAGTATAATGTTGTATGTTTCTCTTTTAATATTATCTCAAAATAGTAAACTTAAAACTCCCTTCAAATCCCCTTATCCACACAAAAATTCCTAAAATTCGAGTTAAAGCCCCGAAATTGGCATCAAGAGACAGCAAATGCTAAATACTTAGGGATACAAAATAAAATTTTCATACTTATTTTTTTTTATATTACACATAGTCATAACACGTATCTTTAGCCCATTTTGACAAATAAGTTAAACTATTCTTCAGAATGATATATTAAACATACAATTATACTTTTATTTGTAGCGTAAGGCCTAAAATAGCCTTCTTTCTGAAAATAGAATTGTGTACTAACCATTTGTATTAAATAGTACTAACAAATGTAAAGAGCCTCCAGGCAAAACATAAAAAACTGTTAATTTGGGTATGACGAGTCCACAATCCGATTATAGCTTTGGTATTTTAATATGGGCATCTGCATAATTATTATCAAAAAATAAAATATTTTCGAATTATTTAAATTTCTTTTTTATCGATGCTTTATTAAGACAAATAAATTTCATACGTGCATACATATTCTTTACTCTAAAAAAAAATTATATAAGATCTTACTTCTAAAGGAAGTAACAAGTAAAGAACCTTTATAATTAAAGATCCACGTACACAGTATTTTAAACTTATTAAAAAAAATAAGGTTGCGCGCCAAAATAAGTATTTCTTAAAATGCTCGACCAATCTCTTAACGATAATATTTTAGAAAACGACAATGATGAGACCTTTTTCCAAGATGTAGATATATTACAGAAGCATGGCATCAATGTAGCTGATATAAAAAAATTAAAAGCAGCAGGAATATGTACCATCAAAGGGATCCAGATGTCTACAAAGAAAAAACTGTGTAACATAAAAGGTTTTTCAGATACTAAAGTTGATAAAATCAAAGAAGCTTGCCAAAAAGTTATTAGTCTAGGTTTTATGACAGCTTTAGAAGTTAGCGATCAACGAAAACAAATTTTTAAAATCAGTACTGGAAGTTTGGAACTCGAGTAAGTAAATCCTTAATTATACTAAGTATAGGTTTATTTCATAAATAATACTTATCTACCTTATTAATAAAAATAATACATCGTTACGTTATATCCCTTTCGAGCAAAGATATATTAGTGGATGTATTCAGTCTGCGCTCATATGTCGTCCCTAACATGACCAGTAGCGCAGCTGGTAGCCGTTCTCAGGGTACTTACATATGACATTTCTGCCATTATGACAGATGCCATGCGTGTTTTCTAACGATATTTTCCTTCACCGGTGAGCATGACAAAAAGATCACTATATAAATTGTATATTTCAGTAAACTGCTAGCAGGCGGTATAGAGTCGATGGCTATAACAGAAGTATTTGGAGAATTTCGAACTGGCAAAACACAGTTATCTCACACACTGTGCGTCACGACACAAATTCCTAATTCGTCCGGCTATCACGGTGGCAAGGTCATGTTTCTCGATACAGAACACACATTGTATCCTTTTTCATTTGTTGTATAAAACATATATTAATCTTTTTTTTTAAGCGCTCAGGTGGATCACTATGTAGGTAATTGTTCGAAAATATGTAGGTACTAAAAGATTAATCCTGGAAATTCTTTTAAAATTGCTTATTTATGAGAAAGTATTAATTTAAACAAGACACCGGCGCGCGGAAGTACGCAGAAACTGATATAGGTAATGCCCATTCTTAGATTATAATGAATATTCTTATTGTTAATTGTCTATAAACAAAGTCGATATAGCATCAGATAAATTTGAGATGTGATTTAAATTTTAAACTACATATAATTTCTTGCAAGCATGAAAAGATTCCATTTCTTTAACATTGAGAAGTCGGCCTGACAGGCTAAGGCCAATTGCAGATAGATTCAACTTAGACCAAAACGCTGTATTAGATAATGTTCTTTATGCCAGAGCTTATACATCAGAACATCAGGTAAAAATGTTATCTAAACGATAACTACTTTTATATTTCCAAGCGGAGAAAAGTAGGTCTTTCAAATGCGTTAATTCATTGGATAAGCGTGGTACAGCCTTTCGTTACTATCGGCGACTATGGTCCTTAGCTAAAAAACGCCACCTGTACCTGTACACAGAGATGGGCAAAATGTAATCTAATCAATGATTAACGATTACAAAATATAGCCGCAATTTTAATTTTCTTGCTCTGTAATCATGATTAAGTCCATTTAAAACATTAAGAAATCATAAATGTGTATGCAGTCTGGGATTTTGTAGTGTTTAAAACATAAATGAGCAAAATACAGTCATATTAATGGTAAAAAACGTAAAATGTAATCGTAATCATTTTTATTAATCTGATTACATTTTGCCCATCTATGCCTGTACACGATAGGTGATTACTGTCACCGGCTGCAAAACACCGCATGTACACGAAGGGTGACCATATTTTATTCGCCCGTATTGTTTTTCTTCTCAAAATTAAATGGTTTTGAGCCAAAACTTTGGCCCTGATTTCTAAAGAGTGCGCGCGTTTGATGTGTGCACTTTCAGCATGGAGCTCCGTTTCCTGCGAAACATTTTGCAACGAGGCCTGGTGTAGACAAAGCGCTAATTACTATGAATTTATCATAAATATTAACTTAACATAAAAAGTAAGCAATCTAATTTTTTCAAGGGATTTTTTTTATGACTAGCTTACCCGCGACTTCGTTCGCTCATTCCTGTGTTTGGCTATGGCCTTTATTAATAATTTAATAAACCTATACCTATTTATAAAAGACAAAGTTTTAAGTATTTGTAGATTTTAAAATAATCATTTTCTTAAGAAGGAAAGAAAGTAAGGAAAATATATAAACTAACTTAAATGCACACTTTAACCATAAGTAACAATGTCGTGTTAACCTAAACTGCAATTTTTGTTAGTGAAATAATAATACAAAAAAAATGACAAGGTCTCCGGCTGATGACAGGTGGTGGGGTGGAGTCAAATAACAATACTACACAAAAACACTAAATACACACATAACACAAACAATACAAACACAAAAAAAAACCGATAAATTTATTAATAAAAAAAACCAAAGAAATCGGTAAAAGGTGTAAAAGTTCTTTATTCCACCTGCTGCAACGACCATCGGTTCTTCGGTATATATGGCCTGCCCACTGCAACTTCAGCTTGCTAATACATTTTCAATAAATGGGCACAAATCAAGGAACCAGCTTAAAAAAATTAAATATGAGCCCTTAAACATTTGCTTAATAAATTAAATCAAAGTTTGTTTCCGTACAGGCAGAACTATTAGATCACGTCGCAGCCAAGTTTCACGAAGAGGCCGGTGTATTCAAGTTACTAGTTATAGATTCCATCATGGCATTATTTAGAGTGGACTTCTCCGGGCGCGGCGAACTGGCCGACAGGCAACAGAAACTCGCCCAAGTACTTTCAAGACTACAGAAGGTATGAGCTTTATTCAAAATACATATTCACAATTTCCATTTTTTTCGGTGGGACTTTTTGTTGATGACCGGGAAAGGCCTCTACAACTTCCCCGGGCTTGAGAGGGCGAACACTTAAGGTCAGCCAGCGATTTATGGGTGGGTGGCGACGCAAGGGCACTCCTGTGGGTACGGACCTCGACTAACGAACCTAACGGGGATCTACTAGCGTATCGGAATCGACCACCGTGAGTAAAAACGCCGAAAGAAAGTAAAGGCTTCGTCGAAGAAGATCACAATGTCCCAGAAGTCGTGGTTTGAAGCTTAAACGGTGGTAGAGCAAGTGTAGCCATAGCTATAACTTTCTGTTAAGAAGGTTCTCTGTTTCTAGCGCATTTAGGAGATATTTGGTAAATACATTTTCTTTTTTTTTTCGAAATATCCGTATATGTTTTTTTAACACTTTTCTAAAATTTTATGATGTTTTAAGGTTCGAATTGTTTATAACTATATTCTGAGATTAATAACGAATATTAGAAAATTTGTTAAATCACTAAAATCGCTGCATTAGTGACGTTATATGCAAAAGGTATGAGCAAAAATACAGATTTTTCTAAACAAAATTGCCGTTAATGTCTAGTCATGTTAATCTAATTATGATTTATTTATTAAAGTACTAGCTGTCCCGACAGACCTTGTTCTGCCCTATTTCTCTAAAACAAAGTCACATTGCTTCCCCGTCAGATTTATTCTGCCAAAATCTATTGGCCTGTCGGCTGTTTTTTGAAAATTGTTTGAAGGAACCTGGCCTTAATGCTATATGTATAAAAATTGACAAATATTGACATTAATATTTATACGTCACTCAATTGTTTTGCCTTCCCGGAACCCGTCCACTAACATTTAAACTTTATAGTATGGTGTTAAAGTTCAAATTGACTTTTAAATATTATTACGAATTTTTTGTATGAGAATATAGAAAAGTGTTGTTTTTCACACAATTTTTTTAATTTTTCTCTCCGTAATAACCTTCCTCAGACTTCATCAAACACAACAAAAAAAAAATCAACCAAATCGGTTCAGCCGTTCTCGAGTTTCGCGCTTATCAAGACATTTTGCGATTCATTTTTATATTATAGATATACATCTTATCTTAAAGTATAACTACATTATTTTATCAAACACTTATTTCAGTAGTTGTATTTAGTACAAATTGAGAGTTTGAATAAAATATATACGGAAAACCATATCAACTTTAATTGTGCAAATTAAAAGAACAATAAAATTTAAAGACCAAATATATTTTTGTAACTGCAGTTAAAATACCGTCATAAAATGCTGGTATCTGAACTTTTATTGGCACTGTTGATTGAACTGTAGGGATTCATTCTTACAAACAGTCGTTATTGATGTAGTAATATTAAATGTATGTAATTTTATATATAATTTTAAGTCAGTAGTAGCCGTCTAAGGACAAGTGAATTTATCAATTGGATCGTGTAAGAGCATTATAAATAAGTCAATTAATAAATTTATTTTATTTTATTCTTTTAATTTTTTTTTTTTGTATAATTTCTTATTACGTCAATACCATGACTTAAAACAATTTTTAACTATGAAGGGACGAAAATACAATATAACTAGTTGTTTTTTATTATAAAAAAGTGTGTACATTACCTACCTATCATCTGAGTTCAAGATCAGTGGGTGAAGACGTAAGATAAACGGTGTCCGGTTCTAAATATTATTACAATGAGGTTTTTGACTCCGCATATAACTTTAAGTCGTGTGATAATGTATGTGATCACTTTTTATGGTAATTAACCAGGGTTTTTACGAATAGAAGAATAATTCTCCTATTTTTTTTTACCAACCAATTTTCATTCGTATATAAATCTTGTTTCATTTGACGTTTACTTCAGAAAACTCGGTAATGTAAATATTGGCAAATGCGTGACTGAATTGAGATTAAATCCATATTAGATTTTAAACGCTTTTAATTCACTGGATACCCTTCTGGTATGTAAAAGTCGGTAAAAATGGTAATTCATTACATACATTTTGCAACCATCGAAGCGTGATATTTCTGTATCGGTGCGAAAATATTATAATTAGACACACTATAACACTATTCAAGTAGAAAATATCTGAAAATTTAATATTTCAGAAATACGAAAGTATGTTATGAAATAAGCTAATATATTTTTTATTCGCATAGGTACGTTAAAATCGAACAATTTTTATCTTTATATTATTGCAACTCACTTGGGACATTTAAAACTAAATTATATTTCTTTCTAGATTAGATATAAGAAAAATATGTTTCCTTTATACACACAGATTACTTCATAGCAGTTTAATATGAATATTTATAGCAGCGTCAAAAAATATTTCTAGATCTCTGAGGAATACAATGTCGCAGTGTTTATCACAAATCAAATGACAGCTGATCCAGGAGCAACGCTGAGCTTCCAGGCCGACCCGAAAAAACCGATCGGTGGTAACATCCTAGCGCATGCATCGACCACAAGAATTGCTTTGAGAAAGGGCAGAGGAGAAAACCGTATAGCTAAAATATACGATTCTCCCGACCTACCTGAAAGTGAAGCAACCTTTGCTATATCGAACGGTGGCATAATTGATGCTAAAGACTAACTTTGTTAATGTAAAATAAGAAATAAATAAATAATATGCATTTTATTCAAACTTGTTTATCTTTTGAGTCTTTTTTAATTAACTTAATTATTATTTTTGTTTTAATTCTAAAGCGGCTGATCGTTAATTGTATATAATCAAGATTTTTGTTTGCAAAGTTGATAGGCAACCAGCTTACATCCCTACAAAAACTTACCTATACAGATACCTGCATACGCAATCAATGTTACAGATAGTATGTCTGTAACATGATGATATAACTTTATAAGTGCCTAATATTAGGTCCTTACATATGAAATTGGCGTTTTTCGTACTGGCCACTTTAATCACAAATTTCTCCTCTTTGGTAAGGAATTCCAAATTCAAATTTGCACAGCTATAGACTCATGTATTTGTGCTTCGATGATCGTCATTCATTTGTTTTTTTCTTCTGTTTTTTTCTGTTTGCGTCACTCATTTTACAAAATGGAAAACTTAAAATATCGCATTATTTACGAGTACGAGTTCCGCCGTGGCACTAGTGCTGCCGAAACAACTCGAAGGGTGAATGATGTGTATGGCGGTCGTGTTGCAAAAGAAAACACAGTTCGTTTTTGATTCCAACGTTTTCGTTCTGGAAATTTCGACCTGCAGAACAAGCCCCGTGGACGGCCTGAGACTCAAGTTGATAATGAAGAGTTGAAGGCTATTGTGGAAGCGGATCCATCGCAAACCACGTCCGAGTTAGCTGCAGGCTGCGATGTTAGTGATAAAACTGTTTTAATTCACTTGAAGCAAATTGAGAAGATTAAAAAGCTTGAAAGGTGGGTACCTCACGAATTGACTGAAGCAAACCGGCAAACGCGCGTCGACTGCTGCGTTACATTACTAAACCGGCACAATAATGAAGGTATTTTAAACCGAATCATTACCTGTGATGAAAAATGGGTTCTTTACGTTAATCGGAAGCGCTCAGCGCAATGGTTGGATCCTGGCCAGCCAGCCAAATCCTGCCCCAAGCGAAAATTAACCCCAAAAAAGTTACTTGTAAGCGTTTGGTGGACTAGTGCCGGTATTGTTCATTACAGTTTTCTCAAATCTGGCCAGACTATTACGGCTGATGTCTATTGTCAGCAATTGCAAACCATGATGGAAAAGCTAGCGGCTAAACAACCTAGGCTTGTCAATCGCTCCACGCCACTGCTGCTTCACGACAACGCTAGACCACACAGTGCGCAACAGACGGCTACTAAATTAGAAGAGCTTCAATTGGAAAGTCTAAGACATCCTCCGCACTCCCCGGACCTTGCTCCAACAGATTACCATTTTTTTCGAAATTTGGCTAACTTCTTGCAAGGGAAAAAATTCAACTCCGATGGGGCAGTCCAAATCGCCTTCAAAGTATTTATTGATTCCCGTCCGACTGGTTTTTTTAGTAAAAGGATCAATGAACTACCTATGAGATGGCAAAAGTGCATAGAAAATAATGGTTCATACTTTGATTAATTAAATATATTATATTAAAAAATATTCGACTTTTTGTTCCTCCCATACAAAACGCCAATTTCATATGTAAGGACCTAATATCATGACTCATGTTAACATTCTGTAAAAGTAGGTTGTAGTCTACGATAATACCAATAACGCACAACTTTTATCTTTATCAGTCAAATTTTATCACTTTATAGGAACTCAATATATTCCTGAGTTATGTTTATAGAAAATATTCAGCGCTAAAATAATGATCCATGTGTAAAAACTAATTTTCTTTCTAATCTTTCAAGTTGTATTACATCACTTAACAACTTCTAGTAAAATAAATATTCTTATACTTCTGGCGACATCAAAAATGAAAATATCAATGGGGATTAACGTCCAAGCTTTGACGCGAGCGGTTGTGTTTTCTGTTTCATTCATCGGAGAGTAGCTGATTTGTCTTTGTTGTGGCCCTCTGGACGTTTTGTTCTAGTTTTTTGGGTTGGTCTAGGGTCTAGACAATAATAAGAAACCCGGATAGCAAAGTGTTGCGAGGAATTGGTGATTTTTCTGATGGCGTGGGTTGGAGTGCACGTGGCTTGAGTCGTTGGTTTTGACGTTAATCACCCAATTCAGATTACCTTGACGAAAAATTATTTGAGAGTTACTATACACATAGGTACATCGCGTTAGCGAAAATATTCTCTTGCCCTATTTTTAAGTTCTAGAGGAATTTATAAGTTTAATTAAAAATAAGGCATACTATGGTGACCTAATACATAATAATATATATTGATTATAATCATTGTTAATAACAAAATTCCTACAAACAAAACGTAATATGAACTTTTATTCAATTAAATAAGAAATATACGTGATGCCATCTATTGATATATACTAGAAACGTATCGGAATCGTTAATCAATATGCATATACTAGCTGTGTCCGCGACTTCGTCCGCGTGGAATAGTTATTTTGGGCATTTTAGTTAGTTATTTATTTTAAAATTGTAATATCTTCTAAGTTGTTCATTGAAATTAAGTGATGTCAAAGACAATTTTGTTCACAATTAAATACTCTTAATCAACAACACATTTATTTGGATAAAGGTTAATATTATTACGTTGATACAACTCTCAACAAATAATGCATCAATTCGGACCAAATTTGATTACCACAAAAACGGTTCTAGTGAGTTAATCTTAAAGGATAGACATATACTGTTCCGGACATTTTTTTAAATCATTTCAAGAGGAATAATTCTTTCATACATATATTTTTGGTATCTTGAACCGTTTTCGCAGCGCACGCAATGGAAGCCCTCAAGGATGAATAATTTTCCCCGTTTTTTCACATTTTCCATTATTTCTTCGCTCCTAATAGTTGCATCGTGATGTTATATAGCCTAAAGCCTTCCTCGACAAATGGTCTATTCAACACAAAAATAATTTTTCGATTCGAACCAGTAGTTCCTGAGATTAGCGCGTTCAAACAAACAAACAAACAAACTCTTCAGCTTTATAATATTAGTATAGATTACGTGCGCAGCTGTACGCGATAATCTCAGAAACAGCTTAACCGATTTGGATGTGATTTTCACTAATGTACTGTGAAAACCTAAATTTAACATTTAGTGTTAACTTCAATTTATTATTTTTTATTAATATCTTAAATTAAATTAAGAAGTTATCAATTAAAAAAAAATTACGTTAAATATTTATTGGAAAAAAAGTGATATAAAATTATTCAAGGTCAGGTGGTCTGGCTAAATTACATATAATACTATACTTTTAATAAAATTTTAGTTGATCTCTGTTTGTACTTTGAAAATATATCAGAACTCTATTATTAAAATTATGCTTTACAAACTAATATTAGACACTGATTAACCATATAAGGTTGCTTTTTATTCCAAAAAAGTATACCTACTTATTTTTATTATAAAGAACTGTAGATATCAACATGTACTCTCGAGTATTGTAAGTCATTACTATTTATTGAATTTTATATTTATATAAAGAACGATTGATGGCATTAATATAATTTATACAAAGATTTCAGCTTGCAATGATTATTATCATAACAAAAGTACTACTTCCATGCGAACGAAGTCGCGTGCACAACTAGTACAATCGTATGTTCAAAGATTCAACTCGTAAACATAGATCCTTATCGGAGAGACCATCGAGACCAGCTCGTATTGAAATGAAATGGTCCGTAATCGAGCAAAGTCCAGACGTTTTGCATTCGTCATTCGTAGTGGCGTGATTTGAATGGACCAATTATGTTTCTTGAATGATTAGATAAACATTACAACTTCATAAATTCATAATATAGTATCGATAGTTGCTACTACGTTTGTATATTCTATACTAAGATTCTATATTGGTACATGTAATTTTTTTTACACGTTGTTCTCTCTACTATTCCATTTGCTTGCGTGAGGCATACTCAACACTAAAACTAGTTATTTTTGTAAGAATGCCTTTTTTAAGAAAGCATTTCTTCTGCTGATGTTCTCTATAAAATTGTAAAAAAAAATTTGAAGTACATTTTCTTTATTATGATTTTGTTACAAATTCAATTGTAATAAAATAAAATAAAACATGTAAAACAAATAAATAAAAACATATATATATATATATATATATATATATTCAATTAAATAGTGCAGGAAAAATGTTTTTTTTGTTTACATTAAAACAAGACTTCATTTTCACAAGCTTCTATAGCGCTGAGCATGCCATTATCGGTTTGAATCAAACATTGTCACTTGTCAATCCTGTCTCGCGTCGCAGTCGTCAACGCTTTGAACACAGGATCTGAGTTCCAGAATTCATGTGTCCTTGCTGGTAACACACTTTTTAATTATCTTTTTCCGTAAACGAACTGATAAAATACCAAACTTTTGTGAAGCTAATGTAAAAAAAAAAAATATTTTTGTATTTATTTATAGGCGATAATTACTCGCCTAAAATGAAGCTAAACAAAAATCTATTACAAAATAAGCCGCTTACAGACAAACGAAACTACATCAAGGACATAACTCAGGGTCGCGTCGCCGCTACACAAACGAAGCTTTTACAAGCAGATTGACATCTCGAACAACGATACCGTTATGCGGATCATGGTGTTCCAAAGTCTGTAATACCGCTCTGCTTAATAAGGACGTCGTCATCCTTAAGCGACAATTTTTTTTAGAAATACGTTATTTTTTATCCTGACACGACATAGTGTTCACACGACACCTGATAGTAAGCATGGTTCAGTCCAAAAAACACTGTAACTATCAACAGTAAAGAAAAACAATCGCTAGTCGCAGTGATTACGCCGGCCCACACAAATATCTATTAATTATATATTAAAGGTTTAAATGTTAAAGGCTTTTGTATAGCGATGTCAGTCGAAGTTAATATTATAGGGATCATACCATATAGGGTTTGCGGTCATCTCCGCAACATCACGTAGGTGGTTTTTCATGCCGAATCAACTGTTACTATAGTAAAAGGCCTTGCATGGAATATTGATCGCATCTCTGGGATGGTTCTGCTCAGTACTTACTTAACGCCCTGGATAGGTTGAAGTGGACTGTCCGCACTGTAAATGATCCTGAGGTTATTAAGTATCTTGAACCGCTCCAGTTGCGCAGAAATGTTGCCTCGTTGAGCATTTTATACCGTCAATATCAAGGAG
This sequence comes from Automeris io, assembly GCA_036320925.1. Taxonomy (NCBI): domain Eukaryota; kingdom Metazoa; phylum Arthropoda; class Insecta; order Lepidoptera; family Saturniidae; genus Automeris; species Automeris io. Next base: position 9,939,182 of record JAUDJH010000011.1, on the reverse strand, counting down.
AGCGTTCTGAAGAGTTATTTAACCCTGTTCTACCCACTCCTTTCCATAAAAGAAACACGTGTACGTGTTTGCGGAGCCAATACGGCATCTCATATCCCGTCTAGGGCTAAGACGCTCTTTAACTCTTAGTTTTGTCTAATCGTTAAGCTGTTATGATATGGAGTCCTTTAAACGAAGTGTGAAGAGGTATATATCCAGACCGGCATAATCATTGCGACTATCGATAGGTTTTTTTTACTTTGACAGACGTCGTGTTTGAACCGCACCAAGCGTGTAAAAAATGTCATAATCAAATATTTTTTAAATTAAATCTATTTATAAACTCATACTTGGACCTTATATATACATTTATATTATTCCGTGACCGTACTTGATTTACATTTTTCATAATCGTCCTCGTCCAGCGTCCGTAAAGTAAGGAAATTATTGTCCGTGTAATTAGTATTAGGTCTGGACCAATCTTTAGTAACCTGTCGTAAAAATAAAGGCGACGCCTTCTTAACGCTTAGATTGGTAACACTACGGTTTTTATTTTATCAATTTTTCAGTCTGTGCCTAGTGCCCTTCGAAAGTGCATTATTGTGTGTTGAAAATCTTAGATAAATTCGTTTGATTTATTAAATTAATTAATTACGCGACCCAAGTTCTTTTGAAGATTTGAATAAATATAGAAATATCATATTTTTCCAATACATATTATAATGAGTAATAAAAGTGACGAAAAAAAACAAATACGCGTGTGGTGTGATGGATGGTGAGTAACATCGTTTATTTATTTGTAATTCCACTGCTTTTTATATGTATTCTTAGGGATAAATCAATGCGAATTGCTGTTAATCCAGTATATTGATAAATTTATTAGCTTGAATAATTAAAACATCTGCAAAAACTGTGTAGTGAATATCCGGTTCGTCGGGAAACTGTCGCAGTTCAAGGATCTATGATTGTATTTTTTTTTTAAATACTTAGGTACCAATGTCTATTAATGCGTTTCTTGAAGTCGCTTGACCGTTGGAATATTATTTTCAGTTATGATATGGTCCATTTCGGTCACGCGAATTCTCTCCGGCAAGCGAAGGCTCTTGGCGACGTGCTCATTGTCGGTGTCCATACAGACGAAGAAATATCGAAACACAAGGGTCCGCCGGTTTTCACGCAACAAGAACGATACAAAATGGTCAAAGCAATTAAATGGGTCGACCAAGTCGTGGAAGGTGCTCCCTATGTGACAACTCTTGAAACATTAAATAAATATCAGTGTGATTTTTGTGTACATGGAGGTAAGTCATATGCCATTGAATAATTTTACTGTAATTATCTTCTGTGTGTTTACTTTAGTTCAAATTAAAATTAAGTCCCTCTCAAAAAAAAGAGGTTGTGGCATTTACACTAGGGCAACTCCTTTACTATATAACTATGAAAAACTATAGATTATTCTATAATAGAAACCAATTGAGAAATTATGCATTAACATGAGTGTCTACCCCTACACTAGATTTTTTAATCACCTTCAGAGACTAGAAATATTGTATTTACATATGAAACTAAAACCAAAACATTTGGTGTCAGTTCAGTAAATTGAACCCTTTAGTTTTTTGGTACTGGCTTAGTAAAGTAACTACACCCTTTATTAAATACAAGCCAATCCAATAACAGATGCAACAATTGTAAAAAAAAATATATTTCAAACTCCAGTGATTTGCCCCGGTATATTGTACAATATTTGCACAAATAGAATTATATTTCTGAAAAGTCTTCCCTCCATACTCCAATATCTATGTCTTAGTTTTAATTCATTGTAATCCATCTTCATGTGTTGTTTAATGCACCATTTCTAAATACACAAAATATAAACGGCGAGAAAGACTTTGTAGATTAGCAGGAAAACTCAGTGGCCCAAGGGACCTATCACTCCGCTAGTGTCTCGCTGAAAAACCATTGATTCCTCATCGCACACAGGTTGCCACCCAAGCCCACAACACAAGCTTAGACAACAATTAAATACACAGCCGCCACCACAACAATTATTCAATGAGAGTGCAGAAGAGATGCAACCACTCTAGCTTGATGCTTTGCTGCCAATCACAAACTTACTTCTTTTAATGATCTATTTTGTCCCCCACGCATTCACAGTCCCTTTGAAGCAAAAGTCCGTTGGCATTTAGACAGCGCCACAAATTTATTTGCATGTGAGAAAAAAATTCGAAAGGCAAAGGCATTTGCACCCATTTTTATATTGTTAAGCTTGGCATATAGATCGCATTTTTGTAATAATATTCTTTTTTTTTTTTGCCACATGGACCCTTGAGAATTACATCCCTTCAATTACAAAAAAAGTGGTAATCAGAATTATTCTCTTTTAAATTTTAGATTTTAATTGGTTTTTAATAAATATAAGTAACATTAACTTTGTTAACATGTCTATGAATGTGTGTTTGTCTATCAACATCTGCTACTTTATTAATTTAATTGTATTTGTTTACTATATTTCAGATGATATTACAGTCACTGCTGATGGCATTGATACTTACCATTTAGTAAAAGAAGCTGGCAGATATAAGTAAATATTTTTTTCTACGTTGTCATTTCATTATTTACCATTGCAATAGTAAACTATTAGTGTTAGTACCATTGATTAGTTTTTGTGCCTATGATACATAAAATATAGCAATGTTGTAATTCACTAACGTTAAAATTTTCAAATATAAATTACCTACACTATTAGTCACTTTGGATCACTTTCACCCCTAGAATTAATAAATTATAAATGTCAAGTTTAAAAATCTCGTCTAATGTGTGGTTAGTATTTGGTGTGGTGGTATTTACCTTTCTCGATGATGTAAAACTGTGACATGGCATATAATTATCGTTAAAAACTTTTTTATTATTTTTTTCTGTTTCCACTGACATGACAAAATCTTCTAAAATTATAGAAAGCAAATAGTGGCCGACCGAAGCTTCGGCTTAGGCCTTCGGCCAAAACATAGACCATAACCAATTCTGGCTGAAATCAAAAAATCCTTGAAAATGCCGGAATGGAGCGATCTGTTACGAAAATATTTGAATAATTTAATATAATCATTAATTAATTTAATGATTAAAACAGATATATCATTTTAGGCTAGTTTTACTTGCAATTTGTTTATGAATAACATAAGTGATCGAAACTTAATGCAGTGGGAAGGTCAGCTGAATTTTACCAATCTTCTCAGAGACCTACAATATATGTTCGTATGTATATCTCGTATCGTATGTATATCGTATGTGTATCTCGAAAACGATAAATTACAAAATTAGTTTTATTTTTGTGCATAAATGAGCTTAGTTTCATATGCGGATTACATGAAAAAATCTTAGCAGTGGAAGATGGACAAATTCAATGATAACTTTTTTCTTATAAACTGAAATTGTGCGGGGAACCCTGATTCGCTCTGGACCGTTTTTTTACTATATACTTACAAGTTTCCACGAAACCCTCAGTTCGCGAGTCATCCTCGCACATAGCCAGTTTTTTATTTTATTGTGCGTTTTATTAAAAGTTAGTATTCATTTTGATGGTAACTTAAAATATCTCTGGAAGTTGTTTTTATACGATCAAAATATGCCATTGATTTAAAAGTTTTTAGAGTCATTATATTATTCACTTATAGTCAATCATGAAATATATTTCTTAGAATAATTAAGCTTTCGACCTCGGCCAAAGGTTGTGAATGAGGGCCGATTAATCGGCTCTGATTTCAGCCAGAAATCGACCTTCGGTCGGACACTACAGACATGCCTTAAAAGGCTTGATAAGCCAATAATATTATGATAATATTTACACAATAATAATAATATTTACACAAATGCTGTTCATCACTGTGAACATCACTTGTGTAAATAGGATATGATTTATTGTTATGGGTAGTAGGGCTGGAATTCAATTTATTACTTAATATACTAGAATATTCTATATAATATATATATATATATATATTGAATATTACAGGGAAGTGTCAAGGACTGCTGGTGTATCTACAACAGACTTGGTGGGACGTATGTTGCTACTCACAAGGGAACATTTTAAGTAAATAATTTTATTTATTATACTTTGATTTTGAGAGCGTGGAGAGAATATAAAGGTTGTAAATGAACAACATATTCTATATTCTAGCATGACATTTCAATATGCCTCATGCTTTTTTTAGTTTTTATTATTATTATTTTATAGCATTAGTTATTATTCATCTAGTTAGAAGAGAAACATAAAATTAAAAAATATTACCTATTGACATTTACATTATTTTTTTTAAGCCGTGGTAGCTGCCGGCAGAATAGAATAGCACCCCCCTCTTCTTGCTGAGGTGTCGTAAAAGGCGACTAAGGTATCTCTTTAACACCGCAATTCAACCAGGTGTTCAGAGAAGGAAAACTCGACCAAACCTGCATCCCGCTCCCTCCCGATCGTACTGGTTCTCCATTCCATCGGGCCTGAGGGGGCTCGGACGAGAGAGTGCTTTTCTGGCAGCGCGTCCAGATATGCACGTAAATATCTCCTGCGCAATTGACTGTTTCTGTAAACTGGACCTCGATTTTCTTAATCGGTGTTGAAACAGTCGCCGTGGCCGAATCCGGCTAGGACATCATCATCATAATCATTTTTTAATGTATCTATGGATTTTTGTAAAAATGTAAATTATTATGATTTTAAATGTTAGTTTAGTTTTCCCAATTTTTAGGAGAGGAGATAAAGCTTATTCAGTTGCTCTGGAGCACTCGTCCAACCTTGGCACGGACTCAACTGCGCGATCACCATATACAGGCTGTTCACAGTTTTTGCCAACTACACAAAAAATCATACAATTTAGTAGTGGACTATCACCAAAACCTTCCGATAAGGTAAATTTACAAGTGTATACTACTAAAACGCAGATTTCTTATTTTTGGCAGTTATAGCCAAATAGATGAAAGCATAGATGGGCAAAATGTAATCAGATTAACGAAAAACGATTACGATTACATTTTGCGTTTTTCATCATTAGTATGACTGCATTTTACTCATCTATGTTTTAAACACCACGGAATCCTCGATTGCATACACATTCATGAATCCTTAATGATTTGAAGGGATTTATTCCTGATTACAGACCAATGAAATTGAAATTACGACTACATTTTGTAATCGTATGATTAATGAATCAGATTACATTTTGCCCATCTCTGGGTGAAAATAAGAGCAACGATTCCAGGTGTTATAGATATAAATATATATATATATATATATATATATACAAGGAAAATAACATTTAGAATTATATAAAATCACGGAATATGCTGAGAATCAAATCGAATTTCAAAACGAAAGACACTTTATGGTATTGAATATCTTTGTTGCTAATAAAGATTAATATAAAAAAGAACGGTTGTTGGTGTTTTTGTACATCAAATTGTATTATTCGTAGGCGCATTGTCTATTAGTAAACCTTAAAAGCAAGTTTTAGGAAACAAATTTAATTATAAATAGTTGAAAAGCTCTTAATTTGCAGGTTATATATGTCGCAGGAGCTTTCGATCTTTTTCATGTCGGTCATTTGGATTTTTTGGAGGCAGCACACGCCCAAGGCGACTTCTTAATAGTCGGTCTGCACACTGATCTCGAAGTCAATAGATACAAAGGTTCCAACTACCCGATAATGAATCTGCATGAACGCGTACTTTCGGTACTTGCTTGTAAGGTAAACAAGTATTTCTGTCGACCATATAGTCGAATTTATTACAATACATTAACTCCTGTAATCTACTAACCTGACTGTAGCTTAAACTAAAAACAGACACAGGCACACAGATGTTTGCTCACCAAATCTGTTTTCCTAGCAAAGTATGTGGCCATCAAATCCAGAGAGCCCCAAATCAAAACTCAGTTTTCTGTATATTTCAAAAGTCATGCCTGTCATTGCCCGACTACTTAGCTTTACCTCTTCGATAAGTTTTTTAACTCTCTGGATTAGCGAGCTGTAGTGGCAATGGGCTGGTTATAATGTCGAAGAACCGATGATCGTTGGAGCAGGCGGATTCTGGAGCGGAGACAGAATTGGCAAATGTAGGGTGGGGTGGCCTCGGCAAGGAGGAGCGACGAATTGCGAAAGGTGTCCTGAAAAAATTGGATAAGAGCCGAAGACCGGGCTCAAAGACGCTTATTGGGAGAGGCCTATGGACAGAGGAGTGCACTAAAAATAGGCTGATAATGATGATGATTATTTATAGATACGTTATATATTGACCCAATCCTAAACGAGCTTTTCACCTGTGCTATAGGAAGGTAGCAAAGACATCGGAAAGGGGCAATTGGTTTTTACACCATAGCTACGACTAGATTTCAGAGTATTAAAATTTACCTTTAAATAAATTGTATGTAGTTAAAGAAAAATTGTGTAGAATGAGATATAACGCTGTTTTAATATTATATAGCTAACAAAAAACCACGGCAATGAACTGCTTGAATTGTGTTAATTGGCTGTTTGCTTTTTTCTCTATGTATCTGATCAATTTTTTTCTTTGAAAAAATACCCCGAAGCTGTTTCTTACCTGAAGAAGATTTTGGGAATGCACGTTAAAAATGTAATAATGACTTATTTTAAGTGTGTTATTAGCCACCTGCAAAATATAGAAACTAGAATAGTATATCTGATTATAGTACGTTCACGAGGTCGTAATTGGAGCGCCTTACGCCGTGACGGCAGAGCTCATGGACCACTTCCGCGTGAAGGTCGTGTGTCACGGCCTGACGAGCATCGCGCCCGACGCAGACGGCTCGGACCCTTACAAGGTGCCCAAACAACGAGGTTGCTTCAAGGTCCGTATAACGTTATAATTTGAACACAGCTATGATAAATACTTTAGACAATTAAAAAATATATGTCAAAAGTATCAGGGATTGATAGATCCCTGATTTAATTTTATTAATCTATGGTTCTAACCGATAGTTTAGGATCATTTAGGCGCAATATAAGCTGATTGTTCTTGGTGAAGAGAATCCGGTGCATACATACTTGCGACTTAACTCTAGTGGCACTTGTGAAATGACCATTGCACATGATCTTATTTATAGTTGTTTTTTTCTTTAGAGTTATGCAGATATGAAAATAGTTTATAAGAGTAAAATGATGTTCCATTTTCAGTTCATATCTTATTAAGGATCCTCCCCAGTTATAAAAGATTGATAGTTACCATATTTTTGTACATACGTTCTAAGTAGGGCTGTAAGATTAAACCATTTTCTTACCATTACTATTTGCTGGGCAGAAGAGGTTCTGTAGGATTATACTTCGTAAAATATAAAAATTATCTAAATTTTAGGTATCGATTTTATTCCATTCCATATTTGTATTCCAATTGGTAATTAAATAAACTACAGGAATACGTTATCCAGTTTACTGAATAAGACTTATTATATTTACAAAATGTAAAATTGCAGATTATAAATTCTGGTAACACAATGACTACGGAAGATATAGTGCAACGAATAATAAGTCACCGTCTCGAGTTCGAAGTGCGAAATACACGGAAAGAACAAAAGGAACTTGCCCTTATGAAATCACTAGAGAACAATCACGTCAAGCAGAACGGCGCTTGTGCCATTGAAAATCATTCCAATTAATGTCATTTTAAATTTGATGTCTACTACCAAAAATATATGTTAGTCAAACTAGATAATTATGTAGATTTTTACTGTTGTCTGATCATCTCCATTTGTGGTCTTAACCCGTACCGCTTATTTTTAGTGCACGACAATTTTGTAACACTGGAATTCATATGAACCTGAACACACTAGGGAAAAAAACCACTTTAAAAAATTTATATAGAGACGTAGCATACAATAAAAAAACATCACAGAGAAAACCGCGCGTTAAAATTTCACAGTGCAGCGAGGCCCTAAACTGGTATATATTGTGGAAAATCTTAGTTTAAATAATAATAATTTGATTGTGGTAACGATGATTCAAATATTATTAGTATTTTACTAAATATATATTAATAAATAAATATGGTTGGTTACTAAATGTTTGCTTATGGGTTAAATGGGATATTCTTTGAGTGTTACATTTTTAAATTAATCGAGTACAGGAGCAGATATCAGATGTGAGATACAACAAGAAGAGTGAGAAACATTATGTTTAGTATACTTATGTATATATAGAGTACTTTTCAATATTATTGTTCATTTTTGTGACAATGTAGTAAAATTTTCCAATACTATTCAATTTATTACATAAAAAAATAACGCTATGAGCATTCATCAGCTGAACGATTATGAAAATTGGTATACCAACCAGTTTCTAATATACATTTAATTGCCACTCGTTTTAAAATTAAATTTTTATATTCCTATTATAAATGCTAGAATCGTATACACAATTAACGTTACGTTAATTTATAAATTAACGTAATAATTTTAATTTGAGCTGTTGATAATCATTACGTTTTTGTTATTGTTATATGGATTCCTTTACGCGTAATCTACTTAAGTTATTATCATGTAAATATTGAAAAAAAAATCGTCGCTATTATTTATTGCTTTAAAAATATTTTCCGCTGCCTTCATCGTGTGCTATTTTATATTATTCATAGCAAAGAAAACTGAATTTCAAAATGATTCTGTATATTAGATATACTAATGCTAGAGAGATTATGTACTTTATTATGTTTATTATAGTACAGATAAAATGTCAATGTAATTGAGATATTTTAATGTATTAATATAGATTTAAAAAAAAAATCAATGCAAGCGTTTTAATGATCAATAATGAATAGCATTATATCAATTTTGTAATGAGCAGAGAGATACAATAGTAGCTGAATATACGTCACAATCGTATCATATCTACATAATCAGGGAAGTTATCAAGGCACCAGTTCTTTTTTACTGATACTTAAGATTATTATAAAAAAATCATAGCACGCTGCAAGGATTTAATAAACGTGCGCACCCATGTTTTAACATGCAACTATATAAAATGTTTGGACTTAGTTAAGTGAAATAAACGGAACCAGAATCTATATATTAATACGTGAAGTAAAAATTTGTACCCCTTTTTACGAACATTGCGCGGACGGAGGATTATGAAATTTGGCACACTTGTAGTATATATAGAGGAGTGCAGAATGCTAATATTTTTTAAAAAATAACGCATATAAAATACATTAAATCTATAAAAAAAAATCATTATACACAGTACCATGCACTTTGAGACACATACTTGTTTTATGGTTAAATTCTGTGGTCAAATTGAGAATTGATTAATATTGTTTGTATAGTCTTACTGAATGTAAAACAAAACCATAATTATTATATAATAGATATATGTGCTTATTATTTTAGCGAAATTCATTTAAAACAATATATTCGTTATTTGAAATTAATTATGGTTGACCACTAGTATCAATATAGAGGCAAACTTAGAAAATTCGAGTAGTGTCAGGAAAAATAAAACGCGAGTATAACACATTCTTTCTTTTGTTTAATCAAAATACGTGAATGTATTCTAGTAACATTTTTATCGTAGTCAAAATTTATCAAATCTTTTATAGTAAATATTGCTTATGATGGCAGGATAAGAATTAAAAGTCATTTCTACATAATAATATTATAATGACTTTAAAAGAACGATAATCGTACTTCACGGTACATGGTTTTCGCTCATTGAGTAAATTTGCAAATAAAAGAATGCACTTCTATAGTATTTTAATACTTTCATATATACACTTAATATTGAAAATATAAATGTCCAAAGACTTCAATTTATATTCTAAAACATTTTAACTAATGTTATACAAAAAATATACCGGTATCGTTGTTATAAGATCTCTCCTTAGGGTGTTCCCCAAGAAATAAGGCATATAAGAGTGATTTTTTTAAATATTAAAAACGCTTAATTGCATAAATTTCAAAGCACAAATATACAGAACGTATTTGAAAATTGTGGCTGTATTGAAGAATTATAAAATATATCTAACAAGTAAGATTCTTTACACAAGGGTTCAATGTGATATAAACTTTTGTTATTGTTATAGACTATATTTTTAATCGATAAACAAATCTATATGAAACAACACTTAAGTCTATTACAAGCACTAGTTTAAATGCTTTCCATTGAAATTACTTTGTAACCTGTTAACATCGGGCACAGGTAAGTACATAATAAAAACAATCAGTCTATTTACATGGGATATTAATTGAATGCAACATATTAATAATATCATGAATACATTTCGCTTGATGAAACTTAATTATAAATATTGTAAAATTTGTGTATATAACCGGATATATCGTTCTAGAGGCCCAAAGGTTTGCACCCAGATCTCCATAATGGCCTGCATAAGCGTTCCACACTTCATACGCAAGTCACGCCATGTGTCGCGACTTGAACGGTAGATACGTTATGTACATGGGCTCAATCATGAAAAATAACGAGAAAGTATATTTTAAACGAAATAAATTTCAGAGATTTTATATAGCGCCTCTGTCGTACTTAAAAAGAACTTATTCTTTAAGTAAGAATGGTTTGAAATTACTTTTTGTAGATGTTACTACAGCGTAGATATGATAAAGCGAGAGATTATCAAGATAGAGGTGCTTCATAAAATACTTTGCGAATTGATTTAATTTCGGATACAAATATTTTTCACATCTTCGTGTACCAAATTCCTTGATTGTGTAGGCCGGTTCTGAAACGGTGTACTGGATGCCAACTCGTATGAATTCAAGTAAACTAATATTTTTATACGTGACGGAACTGTAACGGTTACAGTATGTTTCGTTCTAGTTGGTGAACACCGTTACATCATTTTAATTTCCAGTACCTACTTTAAATTAAATCGTAATAGCAACAGAACTATTAAATCGAAAGAAATTTTAAGATATTATTAAAAACAAAAAGGCACATTGTACCTTACGTACATTTGCGGATATTTGAAGTGAATGCTACTATCGTCTATTGGTCATTTTATCTCTGAGACTTAACAAGAGTGATACTAAGGAAGCAACAGTGAAGTTGTAAGGCGTCTATACTAGACTGTATCACAACCACATTATATAGATACCACACTCTATAGTTTATTACACACTGGCTTACACATGAACTCAATCACACGCGATGAAAAGCGATAATGGGGTTTACAAAGGAGTGCTCGCTCAACAAATATCGATTGTCTGTTCTTGAAGACTTATTATAGAAAGCTGGAAAAATAAACTTGGCGAGCGTACTCCTCCACTCCTTAGCAGTACGCTATATTATTAACCAACTTAAAAAAAGGAGGAGATTCTGTATATTTTTTTATGTATGTTTACCGATTACTATTCCATTTATGGACCAATTTGGATAATTACTTTTAGTTTTAAAGGATCGTAAAAAGTTTTTCCCACTTTAAAAATATACAGCTCTAATGAAGATCTTCAGAGATTTAAGCCTTAACGTTTGAATGGACGATAGCAAAGTCTAGTTTTCCCTGTCTCCGTTGTGTAGACTGAACTCGATTGTTTTTTTGTTCAATAGGGTATAAACCATAATTATTCCGTGTAATATAGTGAGGGTGTGATAAAGATCTTCCTTGATATAACTGATATACTGTATTTAGGCTCATTTAAATCAGAATTTTCTCTCAAACACAGTAAATGAACATAATGCCACGTCAATACAAAAAAAAAGTAAAATTAAAATGTAACATCTTCAAACAGCAAACAACAATCCTAAATCATCCCATCAGACTTTGTCTCTTTGTAGTCAGTACCGTGAAATATAATGCGTAACTGCGTCAATTATTTAAAAAATGACAGTCTGATTGGTGGATTTATGATTATTTTTTACGATTTGAAGTTGGTTGTCACTAAATGTAGTACGGGACTGCTCCCTTGCTTTGTTAAAGATTTAACATTAAACCTACCAACGCCGCTCAAATTGACTTTTACATAGTTGTACATTTTATGTATTTAAACTTTATCACACTGGTGTCAAACGTTAGGACTTTTTTTAACATACATAGACAACATATTTTTAAATATTTTTTACTTTTAGCTTTCCTTCCTATTTTTATTTTTTAATTGCTAGGTTTTTTACCTACCGTGGCCGGTCAAATTTACCGCAAAAGTAAATATTTACAATTTACAGAATCGAGTCATATTATAGCCTATGTGAAAATTTGATGGTAATCGATAATAGTAAATGACATTCTGTATTGAATATTTACCCTAGGCTGTCTATAAATCAATAATAGAAACAAATATATACCAGAAATTATTTGATAACATAAGGATACAAAATATGTTGTAAATTTGGTAGACCGGATAATAAGGAAATAGAGTATGATGTTAAAATGTTATCTACTGCTCTTTCGGTTATTTTTCTAAAGGTAAATCAAGTTTCTTTAAGAATAAACTAACAAAATTTGCTTAAAGTGTGGAAAATCATTACATTACTATTATAAATGCGACAGTTTACAGGGGTGTGTGTATGTTTGTTACTTATTAACGTCAAAATGGCTGGACAGCTTTAGTTGAAATTTAGTACATGAATAGACTATAAACTGGGAATCGCATATAGGCTACATTAATCCTGAAAATGTATACGAATCCTTTGGGAACGCGATTTGTATCACGCGGTGTAACTAACCTCAGAAACTTTATGACCTATATCAAAACTATTTAGCCAGGCAACGTCTGGTCACTACAGCTAGTATAAAATAGATATATATATATATATATATATATATATATATATGTGCGTTTAAGTTTCATTTCATGTAAATTGTATTTTTTTTTAATCCACGGTTTATTTGACCAAGCGTGGTAGGTAAAAGTCTACATGAAACGCCGGTAGGTAGTGGTGAGAAACCATACTTAAATTTAATAAAAACTGGCTATTAAGTTTTTTTTTACGGTAAACAAAACATATAGTGATAGTTTCCATTGATTTAGCCGGAGAATTTATGGCCTTCTATATAGGCATATAGTATCTATAATTATATTACATTTATCATATTTTTCTGAAAAGAGTCGTACTAACATAATTATATAGAGTGATTACAAAACAAAATTGTTTACTTCTCTTTTGGAATAAATAAATATACTAATTTGCTTATTTGATAGGCATACATATTTTATTTCAAGTATTACCGTTACAGAAACAAGGGATAATTAAATAAAACTATATTAGGTACATAAAGATTAATTAAATAACTAAATTATATATTTATATGATATTACTTTCTACAATAATGCACCAAAGCACAGTGCATAAAGCAAAAAACAAATCGAACATTTCCCTAAAGTAAAATGAATTCCTAAGCAGATCGCATCACAATTTTTGTTTGATTTATAAGTCACATAATTTTTGCTAATTTACAACTATATCTACTCGTAAGTTACTTTTAGAAGTCTATGTTTGCGTCTAAAATGTAAAGAATGCGGCAAGGCTGGCGTTCCTAATGACGATACCTTACAGTTTCACAACATATCAACCGTGTTCCGGTTCGGCATCGTAAGCGACAATTTAATTTTTTTTACAGGAGAAAAATTTCTTTTTTTCTTTCCTTTTGTGGTATTTTTATGATATCTAATTGATATAATTACTGATCGATTAGTTGAATTCCTGTTAACTACATCATATTAAGCAGTATGTAGCTAAATGGTGACTACGATGATGAAACCAGTTTCGAATTTGTCATGCTTACGAAATACTTTAGGAACACACTCGACTTTGTCTAATAACATTAAATTAATACTAATGTGCTTATTCTCGAAAAACTTACGCAGCAGCGCCATAATGGTAAGCTTTTTCGACAATTTTATTGTTAACAAGTTTGAAGTTGATTGGCATTATAGATTAACTTTAGTTCAAGTCCATTATACACACAATTAAATGGACACTGCAGTGCCGGGGTCAATGATGCCTTGGGTAGTGGTGACCGTTGTTGTACCTACATAAAAATAGCAATTATTGTATAAACATATCACATCTCATAGCAAAGGGATTCGCTTCTATAATCATCATGTGAATAGCTAAAGAGTGGAATGTGCTTCCAGCGAGCATATTTCCACGATCTTAAGACTTGGGAACCTTTAAAAGAAGAGTATATAGGTATTCGTTGGGCGGACGCAGTTTATCGTCAGTCTCATCTTCACCTACCATCAAGTGTTATTGAAATCAAGTGTCGGCCAGTAAATCATAAAAATATATATATTTTCTTTTTGATCAAAGTAAGACCTCTGATGAAACGAAGAGAGTAATATCACAAGTTCATTTTGAAGTAAAACTTTGGCGCCGATTTAATAAGTTGATGGCAATTGAGAGTAAAATATTAAGGATGTGAAAAGACATCTTCGATCTATTTCTTTACCTACGCAAGTAGCACAGGCAACTGTCTGTTCAGGCACAGGGCATGAGTATAAAAAAAGTACTTAAAATCCTTCCCGTCTCCTCCCATCCCATTCCACGCTCGGCCCTTAACAGCGACACTTGTGTCCGCACGGCTGTATCAACTACACTTATCATCGGCGGCGAACTCGGTTACTCTACGGAATAGTCGGTTGCTTTGGACAATACGGCGGAACATCTTATTAATTGTATACGGTGAACGGTCCGGGGTTCAAGTAGCCTGTCCTCATCATTCAATTTTCAGGTGAGTGCCTTTTAATATTCCATTGTCACTGTGCCTGAACGAACTGTTTGTTTCCTAATTAAATACGCGGAGATCCAGAACCTAGCGACACTCTCCTGCGCTAACACAATCAAAATTACCTGTTAAATCTCTTGTACTTGTTATTGTGATGCTTATTGTAGTGGTGCGGTCGTCTCTCGCCTCGATACTTGAAATTTGTATGCGCAGCTCCCCAATGAAGCTTATTTTGTTTATCCTAAACAGCATTAAGAGTCAAACTTTAGTTTGTAATCATTACTACGCATATATAGTGTAATAATGCATTATCAAACATACAGTTGCGTGTCAACCAACGGCGTAGTTATCGTAGCGCAAAGCGGGGCTGAGCGACGCGGCCCTCAGCCAAGTCGACCAACCCTAATAGACAAATCTAATAAATATTATAAATACTTATGTTTTTTGTGATGACTCTTCTTTGAAGGGCTCACGAGCTCATATTATGCGAAGAACTTAGACATCGTGTTTTAACATTAAAAAAAACACATCTACTATTGATGCAATGTGTACATGTAATCCAGTAACGCCGGATCATCACAGCTAGTTATTTCCATAAGTTATACTTTACATGTGAGCTACGACTGTTTATAGAGAACTAAGCTAGCATGCCTTTACGAATCATCATGATTATAATATGTGCCGCAGAACTGCTACTGCTGGTCACAAACCTCCCCTAATTATTTCCAGCATAACCAATAGGAACTGGCTTGCATCGTGTCGACCTGCGTTCTAGATTAATTAGGTCGTCTGTGCAATTTGAAGGTGCCCTGACCACTGCCACTACAATTTGCTAATGCTAATGGACTATGTCGAGGATTCTGAGTCGTCTACAGATTTCTTCAATGGGATCCGTATACCTTGGTTAGAAATATTCATTTGAGTTATTAAAAACATGTCTTTAAATTATATTTCTATTTACCTGAAAGGGATTATATCCATTCCTATTGTTGTTGAATCTGTTGTACTGGTGAAACTTCTTAATCTTCTTACATCGACCTCTGTCCATATCGTCAGTTGCCTCGAGTGCTCGCTTACGTTCTTCCCTCCTCTCCTCAAATACCTTGGTAATTAAACAAACATCAATCCATTGACTGCTTATTTTCCAGGTGAATCCAGCACAACATAAATATGAGTGTTTTCATGGCACTTACTAACAGAAAATTAGTCGCATGGGATCTTCGTTTGCCATAAGTCACGACAGGGAGCGACGGGGCTGGCCTATCGATATGGTGATAGACTTTGTAGAATATTAAATATACGTAGAAATTTAATTTAGGTTTACTGTCAACAGAAAAACGTTTGTAGTACACAAAATAGACAAACTATAATGCATTGTTGACATATCGCATACTTGTCATGCCTTTAACATTATCAATTAAGCTTGCATAGAACCTATGTATAAAACGTACTAAACGAAGTCCAAGCTAGAATAGAGACATCATAGAGACATGTAACGTATAGACAGCTCAGTATAACCGATATGACTGTCATACGTAATCAAGTCATACTTTTTTCGGCAGGACCGAATACTGTTGGCCAAGAAAGACTTTTACAACTCGACCAAGCGAAATCTGTTAAAATGAACACTGATCGATACTGGATAGAGCTTATATGCTCATGCATACAATCGAGCAAAAACACACGTCAATTTTGTTTCATAAATTGTGATAGTAATTATTATTACACAAAAACTACATGCCCTGGCCATTACTGACTGATCACTGCTGTTTGAACAAGCACTTGTTCAGCATTGATAGCCGGAGCACTAGATATTGCTGATTCTGCGAAAGTGCAATAGAAACGCCCAAGCATAACTCTATCCTGGATCGACATCTGTTACACCCAGAAGAAAATCTAGCTATCTACGCCAGTAAAGTACTACTGTTCTTCAAAACTGTAGGACCGGACAAAGAGCTTTAGATGTGAGGTGATCACAATAGACCTTTTAGGTCAGTGATACAAGCTGAATAGGATTGCATAGCCCTACTTTGCATATTAAGCCCTAGCCGCACACGGAAGTTGGAGCCGAGATGAGGACTATTTGTATCAGCTACAGATAAATGTGACCTTGGAAACCCCAAGATAACTAGTTCCGCAAGTTGATATGAAGTGAGGGTTCTGGTAAACTGGTCCAAAAGGCGTGAGTTATACCTGTCGCGAAAGAGCGCTGTTCGTTCCGTTCCAGGAGGCTACTGGCGCGCCGTAGCCGCGGTGCGAGAGCGCCTGCAGATGCCGCGCGGTCTCGACCGGCTGCGAGCCCGCTGCGGCGGCCGGGTGCGGCTGCGACGCCGCTACGGCGGCCGGTTGCGGTTGTGATGCCGCTACGGCTGGCTGCGGACCCGTCGCACCTGCGTGCGGCGAGCTACGATCGCTCAGGGGGGACATACTGCTCACGCTCGTGTTGGGACTTTCTTCATTTTTCTTTTGATGCTCCTCCTCCATCACTCTGAAAAAAAAAATGCGATTTAAAAACGAATATATAAAGATTATTTGTACTTGTTACTGTTTGTGTTGTGTTTGCATAGATTATTACCAATGGTTTTCTTTTTTTAATTATTAGTCAATGCTTTTAAGAAATACTGTGGTTATCTGATATTAGTATCTACTGTCGATATATAACTAGTGCACATAATTTTACATAAAACATACCTAATGGTACTATTAATAGCCCATAAATAATAAAAATAATATAGTCACGCAGTATTCCTATCAGTGTGAGCAGAGATCTATTGGAGGCTGTATCCACTTTACAATTAAATTTCGCATCTTATGCTTATGAAAGGATATATAAAAATAAATTAGAACCTAGTCTCCGTCAATGTATGGTAGAATATAGTGAGTGACTCGCACCATAACAATGACAGTTTAAATAATTAAGTATAGTACTAAGTTATGGAACTGAGTACAATTGTACTGGCATGCTGTAAAACAAAGGTCCATTAAAAATAAAATAAAATGTTATGTACTGTAATTGTGGATAGTTTTATATTCTTTAAATAAAATTATGTCATATGGAATTTGTCTGAGTTATATGAAAGTTCAAGAATACAAGGAAAATTGTTAATTTTACAGTACATGCTATAAACTAAAAAGGCCAATACTATAAAACGAAAAATATCATTATTACATTTAGAGAAAAGAGCCAGATCTTATATTAATTATTTTTTACTTTGGCTTTTACTTGTAAGTCCAGATCAATCCAACCAACCAATCAGACAAAAAGCAAATCTTCATAAATTATGAGCAAAATATAAATAATAACAATAACTTACTTATTATTTGTATCGCCATTTAAGCTTGGACTCAGCAGAGGCCCACTTTTCTCTTTAGACACAGTCCAAGCGTGATGCATGCTTTTTGTGGTAACTACTAATCCTTTCGGAGATACACATCGAGTCGGTATTGGTTTCCTGTTTTCATCTTTTGCATGAACTTTTCTTCCTCCTTCATCAGTCAAAACATCAGCCCTTTCGTCACCACTTGATTCTGTATCATATGGAACTAGCCTGGAGCCCTGATTTGGATTCCTATGCAAATTACTTCCAGAATCGCTTTTATTCATCTGCTCTTCTAATTTTTCTAAAGGCGACTTTATTTTCACGAGTTTACTTGTCGACGCACACTTCTCAAGCATCTTCGTACTGTTTAGCACTAGCCTGAGATCAGTTTCACTTTTGCACAATTTCGGTTTCACGTGACCTTCGGTACCATTGTGTTTTTTAATAAAGAAAGTACTTTTTTTATCATCCTCAACTTTATAGCTTTTGTCAAAGCCATTGAGAAGTTTTGGAGTCTGTGTTACTTTTTCAACTTCCCCATTTTGTTTCACAACCCAAGGTTCAGATACAGTTGTACTAGAATCAATTGATTTACTCAGTGTGCTGTTTAAAATAATCGGTTTAACTTCAGATTTACAGCCTTCTATTGTCGTGCTATTGAGATAGCCAGGCTTGCGATCCTCGTTTCTATAAAATGCGACTTTTACAGGACTCTTTTCTCTGTTAATCATATTTTCTGGCAATTGAGGCCCATACACTAAGCTGGATGTGGTAGGAGTGAAGGTTTCATCTGCCGTATTATCTTTCTCAAAGAACATAATATAAGCATTTGTGCCTAAGACAGTAGATAATTGTAAATGCTTGACGCAGCTGTCATCAAACTGATAATAGTTGCTATTTGGTGCTTGTCCAATAGCCATGTAATGTCCACAGTTTTGTGTTGGTCCCAAATGTGTTACCAAGCTTACCAACTTATAGGACTGAAAAAAAAATTAACAGTGAAGAATTAAAAATCATCCTAATATTATTTACATGAACATACAAAAATTCCATTGAACTCCTCTTCTGAGAGACAAATAACTGGAAGAAAATGAAAAATCAATTAAAGAATACTATCTATTATAAAATTTCAATTTACCAATTGCTGGTGTGCATTTCTATGGACCATGTATTTATTAAGTGATATCTTCTTCCTGAACTGTACATGTTTAGAGAGTTTCCCACCAGCCAAAGAAAACCTCTTTAAAGCTATACATAATACCATTGGCGCTCGCTCCACAAAGAATTGTTTCGTTGCTGACACCTGAGAATATAATGAAACGTTAAACATTATATTTAACAAAAAAAAATTACACACATATTAGTTACAAAACCTATTTCTAACTAAACACTTGATTTCTTTTTTTGTCAAAATCGAACACTTATATGCCATAAAAAACCATAATTGGAAACCACATGACGTTCATTTTATATTGTATCATATCATTGGACAGTCAATTACATGTTTAACTAGATGCTAACATTTTTTTGTAAATAACGCCTTTTTGGAAGTACTTATAAGCAATGCAATGGTTTTAACGAACTAGAGATTGCTATCAATGTTTTCGCTGACAGTCTGCCGGTCTTTAAAAGAAAAATCATATCATCCAGTGGTTGAGGGACAAGCAGTAGTTGTTGATATGATTTTTCATTTGCCTATGTTTTCACTTTCATTGTTTTATTATTGTTTGTTAATGTGTTTATTTTATAAGTAGTTTTGTTTGTATTTTTGATGCACGATGTGGTAGCCTTAAATACGGCGCAACCCATTGATGTGCATTTTTTTTTATTTATTTTTTTTATTGTCTTGTAGTGTGTTGGCCACTGGCCGCCCTTAAAATGTAAAAATAAAATAAATAAATAAATGCAATTATATTACCAATTAAGACGACTTGATGGTTGCTGAAATACTAAATCGCAGACTGCCACAGTTCATAGACTTGTTATTAATTTGGGGAGTCTCAATACTGACATACAATTATAAAACAATAGATATATTTTTTTAAAAACATTACTATACCTACCCAAGATGGTAAAAATGATGAAAATTACCTTTTTATTACATGCTTCACACTTATAACCCAAATCTTCTAGCCTCTCTCTCGAAAAGAATGAGTCTAATGCTTCATCTAGTGTTGAGTGTTTTCTTATATCTAGTAATAAATCCTATAAAATAAACATTACATGTATTTCAATAATTATTCACATTTTATATATTGTATGTTTCATATTTAAGTGATCAATTGAATCCAAATACCTGAAAATGCTGATAAGTTGTAGAAAGATGATGACATGCAAGACATCGAACTGTGGACCTCAAATATCCTCCTAAGATTTGATTAAGCGGTGTAGTTTCTTTACTGTACTGATCCAATTTGTCTGAATTTATAAAACGCAACAAATAACACTTCTCCATGGCTTCAACAAGGTACCTGAAAATAAAAAACCAACATTGGATACCATCTATATATGGTGGATGTACCTTATATCTGCATGCAGAGATTCACTTCTACATTCATCTTGTGAAGAGCTAAGGAGTGGATAAGCTTCGAGCAAGCATATTTCCACTATCTTATGACCAAGGAGCCTTTAGAGAAGAAAAAATAGGCATTTGTTGGGAAGACAATGTCCATCGTTGGACTCATCTTCACCTTCATTCAGGTGTGATTGAGGTCAAGCACACGCCTGTAATTTATTAAAAAAAATTAATGTATAAAGAGTTTTACATATTTCTTATTTTATATAGGTTTCAATATTTACTGTGATACAATATTGTTTGTGAATATGTGTCACTTTCTTAAGCTTAGGCATTTTCTTCAAATCATGTTTATAATAATTTACCTTAAAAATTCATGCGCATCTTCTTGTCTGCCTGGTGTTAAGTGTCTGCAAATGAGTCTTAGCTTTGAGTACACTTGCCATGGTTTGATAGGTGCCCCTCCACTTTTTTGAGTAGCCATTAATGTAGCCCTCATTCCACAAATAACACATGCTTCTGTAAAACCACAAGTAAATAATGTATAAATATATCCTCAAAAGAAAATACACACATTGTAATAAATAAATAAATTCTATTATTTACCCAATTAGTATCAGTTTTATAATTAATAGTTGACATTGAGATTTAAATTATTGTGGTCTTTTAAAAAAAAACAGTTTTCAATTAAACAGACATCTGTTTGTTATTAAACAGTATAATATGCTTACCTAAGCATATTGTACTGTTTAATTCAATGATAGTTTACTTATAAAACAACTTGGATTTTAACCAATCACAAATATTACCAATACATTAATAAACATCAAACTGATTTCAAAACATAGTTATATTTATGATAAATGTATCTTGCATCAATTTTACTGACCTTGTTGGTTACATTTTTCTGAATGAGTTCCTTCTGACATTAACCAATTTGCTAAAGCTGGAACATGGAAAAGTGCTTGCAATGTGGAGTTTAAGTAGCAAGTATTACCCACATTTTGCATACCAGCACCTGCTGCCCAGGCACACTGCCAGCCTAGATGGACTTTATCAATGGGAAACAAAATCCGTTTTGGCTTAGGCAAACCATTGTCATTAGTTTTATTTTCTAAAACAAAATTAAATCTAGATAAATGACCAAAATCCATCCATTTTCAAGATCCATAAAAATTAAGTCATTTTTACTAATTACAAACATTTTTTTATTATAATTCAGTTAGGATTGGAAAAAATTTTCAAACCAAAACCAGTGTAATTCTTTCCCCCTTGAGTTAACATAAGAATAAAATTAATACCTGCCTTATAGGCTTTGTGGATGTCTTTAATAATAAAAAATATTATACATTTATGGGAACTTTAATACTATTGTCACACTTTCCTAAATGTATTGTTTATATAAAAATCATAATAAACTCAATATTATAGAAGAATTTATGAATTACTAGCAAACCCAGCGAACTTTGTTTCGCCACCAGATGGCTTCGTTTTGGTTTTTAGTTAGCGTTTGAAAGAACGTGCACATAGTAAACGTCACATGAATTTAACTGAGCAGAGTACAATGAGTAGCTGTCAAACAATGTATAACGCATCGGCGCCATTTACTTAAAATACTGGTGCGATCTGCTCCACCACTATGCAAAACCATATTGGTTTGTAGTACATGCTATGTATCAGAGATGGCGTTGTATGTGAAAATGGTTTTCCTCGTTTTCCTGCTTTTCTGTTGATAATTTTCCTGTTTTGTTTGCTATAAACCTCGCGGAGCCCGAGACCTTTCCAACGAATGCAAAACTGTGGAAATTGGTTCGTGCGTTCTGGAGTTATAGCGTCAGGAAGAAAAACCGGACTTATTTTTATATAATAGATGACAATTTGTTATAACTTTATTTAAAAAATTCAGTCTTTATAAAAATTTGACCTTATATAAATACATCAAAATCTTCCTGAAGAAATTTCACACAGATTGAGATTACGACACTGAAGAATTGTTACCAAAGTTTTTAAAGATTATTATTCCGTTGCTATAAGTTATTATTGTTTGTTATTTTGTTATTGTGCTTCCATATTCAGCAATACTATACACTATTTCTTTCAGTTGTTAATATTGTCTAAATATTTTTGTTATATTTAGTGGTAAAATAGACATATTTAGTAGTTCTTTTTTATATTTAGTTTTTGATAAAATTTAGAACTTTCCCTTTTTTTTGTGTCAGTAATTTGTTTATAAATAATAACCGCTTCAAAGCATACATTTCGATAAGATATATACATCGGAATTATTTGGTCATGCTTGCAACATTCTTGACAACTAATCACTATATATAACCTCTAAATAGATCTTATCGTGTTTATAGATAACAAACGTTAAAGATTACAAAACAAATTAAATAACTGATGAGACGAAACTTACCCAGGCTTTGATTAAGCGTTAAATTATCTTTTTTAAGAGTTTTATTCTCATGTACTGGCTTTTTAGGTCGTATCACCACGTACTTTGACTTTAACCCATCCAGAACATTGCTTTGATAATCACCAGATTCCTCAAATTCGATCTTCGACAACAGCACTGTTTTAGCCGATGAATACAGTCTTGTATCCAAGAGCGACGAGCTTTGAGATTCGTCTGGAGCAAGAGATAAACGCAATGCGCTAGATACTGGGTCGCAAATGGAAGCGGGCATTTTACCTCCAAAACTACAAAATCACGTTATAAAACCACAAAAGGACGCATTTTCATCACTGTTTAATTAGTAATTATTAGTTATGTAAAAATCAAGATTCCTAAATAAAAATATGCTAGTACGTGCAAGATTAAAAAAATAAAATCACAGAATGCACAGCAAGTCACACATTGCTCAGACCAAATTATAATAAATTTAACACAGTGCTACCAACTCTTACTAAAATTTCCCCGACAATTAAGCTTAAGCTCCAAAAATATCAAATAGTGATGTAATAATTGTAAATATCGATGTTAGACCCATCAAAATGTTGATGTGAACATCAATATTAGGCTATCTAATACAATACATAGACATGCATACAATATATCTAAAATGTAAGCTCACCACATGACTCGGCTTAACTAGGATTGCCCTACTTTGAGGTATTGCACAGTGGTCCGATTCTGTATTTTCATGGATATGGGGACTAAACTTTAAATATCGATCTGATTTTTTTTTTCAAATTATGGATGGAAGTTTACGGTGAACATGTTTTAGCTAATCAAACGTGTCGGAAGTGGTTTGGGTGATTTAAAAGTGGTGATTTTTATTTAGACGACAATGAACGACCTGGACAACTAAAAAAATTTGAGGATTTACTTGAAGGAAATTCATATCAAACACTTCAAGAGTTGTCTTCATCGTTGGGGTTGATTTATCAACGGTAGGAAAACGCCTTAAAACTTTTAGAATTATCCAAAAGGAAAAAAAATTGGGTCCCTTATGAATTAAGACCGAAAGACATTGAAAGACGTTTTATGACCTGTGAACTACTGCTTGAACGGTAGAAAGAAATTTTTTTTTACATCGTATTGTTACCGGTGATGAAAAATCATGTATTACGACAATTCAACGCAGAAGATCATGGGTTAAGCCCGGATAACCATTATCATTAGTGGCAAAACGCAACATTGATGGACATCTAAGCTCCTCCTTTATATTTAGTGGGATCAACAAGGTGTTGTTTATTATGGATTGTCAAACCCCAATGAATCCATCACAAGAGGAAAAACGGTCGAAACGAAGCAAAAGGCACGATAAAGTTATTTTGCTGCACGACAATGTTTGACCTCACGTGGCGAAACCAGTGAAAACATATCTAGAAACATTTAAATGGGAAGTCTTAACCCGGGTGGTTCCGCCGTATTCTCCAGATATTGCCCCTTCGGATTCCCACATGTTTCGATCAATGGCTAATGGTTTATCAGGGAAAAAATGTATCATCTTATGAAGATTGCCAAATTGGATCGATTCATGGATTGCCTCCAAAGACAAAGAGTATTTCGACGGGGTGTTCAACTGCTACCTGAAAGATGGGATAAAGTAGTGGCAAGCGATGGGTAGTATTTTCATTAATGTAATTTAAGATAACAGAAACGTTCACATTTTATATTTTTATGTAGTTCTACATAAGGTATCATATAAAATTGATGACGTAAAGCGTGTGGAACCAAGTTTCTTGACTTGCAGTTATGTAAAGAGTTCCGCAACCGATACTTACAACGTACTGACAACTCTCCGGTTTCCTACTTCAATAAGGAAACCTGGTTTAACGTGTAAATACACATTATATTCTTATTAGTAGATTGTCATTACTGTCAAATTAAATAGTAAAATTCAAATGTGGGATTGGCGGCAAAACAACAAGGCGGAGTAGTTGCATCTCTTCCGCACTCTCGTTGCATAATTGTTGTGTGAGCTTGTGTTTGTGGGCTTGTAGCGGTGGAATACTCGGCCGACCGTGTGCGATGGGGAATCAATGGTTTTTTGACGAGACGCTAGCGAAGAGATGTGTCTCTTGGGTCACTGAGTTTTCCCGCTAATTTACAGTCTTCCTCGCCGTTTACATTGAGTGCAAAAGTTTAAAAATTTATTAAAAAATAAAAAATTAAGATGAATATGAAATCTAAATTACGTTAGTGATATAAAAGAGTGGCGGGAAGATAACATGAAAATTAATAAGAATTGAAAAAAAGAGACCCCAGACATGGCTGTATGGCAAAAGTCTTTGCCTAACCTACAAAGGGGAGAATAGAACAAAAACAAAATTCTAATGTGTTAGTAGAGATGGTAATAACGGCTGGTTTTTAATAATGAATTATGCTGTTATGTTATTTTTTAATAACGGTTTTTAAACTGTTATTTATTATATTGTTTTTTTAGCATTCATTTTTTTTTTATAAAGTAGGTCTAATTTTGTGTAAAAATAAAATTAATTTGGTGTATTTGAAAAAGAAAAGATTTTTGTTTACTCCAGCAAACCCAGAATTTGTCTTGCACAGAGGATCCTGAGACTTTGTAAATAAAATCTTAAAAAGAGGTTAACACACATATAATGAAAATCCTAAGAAATATTTATTTTCGTATATCTAATCCTACGTATAAAAACTACATAAAATAATATTATTATATTATAAAATGGATGTTTAATAAACACAAACAGAAAACAAAAAATAATTACATCAAAAAGTTTACGTAGCCTCAATCATACTCTTGCGCCGCACATGTATTTGTAATAGATAAATATATACAGATTTATATATAAATACACATCCATGAATCACGACAAACTAATCTGCTCATCACAGAAATGTTTGCCGGCAACGGGACTGGAACCCAGAATCTTTAATATCACTGGTAGAGTCACTACAAACTACGCTATCAGGCCACCAACAATAACAAATATTACAAAATAACAAGTTTCAATTACTAATAACTAAATATTTGTGTATAAAAGAATGTGTAGCCTACTATCTTTCAACTTCTTTCTTTTCGTACTGTGTCATGCTTTGGAATCGTATGTGGTGAGTGGTAAGGTTGAGAGCCACTGTGTTCCGGCGTGCGCGGGGGGATTGCGCGGGCGCGCGCGACGCGAGCGCTTCACCGCCCGCGCACCCGACTCAATAGTCTCGATATCTCTTTCGACGCACCTCCACGCACCACTCGCTCGCTATTCATAGTTTTCGCCCGCATTGTTATTTTCGTGTTTACATTGTTGTGCTGTGAACTTCGTTTCTTCTTGAACTGTATTTCTCCTCGAACTATATCTGTGCTATATCATTTCACCTTGTGACTTTTTAATGTGTATTACTCAACGTGTTTCAACTTTGCTGCCTTCAATACTCCCGTTTCGTCTCTTCCACTTCTACTGTCGACATCGGGCGATATTATCATCGTCCATCATCATCAGCATCGCTTTACTGGTGACTTCTCGACGTTGAAGATGAGTTATACGGTGAAGAACGTTACTTCAAAACTTGAAGGTATTGCAACCACACGGCAACCGCGCCTAGCGCGTGTTTCTACAATACCCGACAACACGACACATCACGATTTCCGGCATTTAAGTATGAAAGTGCACCCATTCTCATCAGAGGAACCTGAACTTTGGTTTGCACTCCTTGAAGCACAGTTTTACAATTATCACATCACAGATGACATGACAAGATTTTCATGCATCACGAACAACTTGCCCATGGAATACTGTAAAGCCGTGAAGGACATCATTATCCATCCTCCGGTACACAACAAGTACGAACAGATTAAGTGCGAGCTTATCAAGCCACTTTCTGAATCTCACGAGACCAAGATCAAACAGCTTCTGACCAACGAGGAACAGGGCGACCGGAAACCATCACAGTTCCTGAAACATTTAAAAGACTTGGCTGGATCTTTCGTGCCCGAAGACGTTCTCAGGACAATTTGGTGTAGCCGCCTCCCCCGCGACCTTCAAGCATTACTGGAATCTCAACCCAACCAGCGCTTGGACCAACTCGCGGATCTGGCTGACCACATTCATGAGATGATGTCATCTTCCACCATCGCCGCTGCACCCAGTAGCAGCACACATACATCACACGAAGCGGACGAAATTGTGGAGCTCAAGACCCTAGTACAACATTTTACACAAAAGCTGTCGGAGCACATGTCATTATCTTGCACCTCTACGGCCTGCAGCACCACCAATAACGCAGGACATTCTTCTTTACGACAGAGGATGCGATCCCATGCCAGCTACAGAAAATATCCACTGTGCTGGTACCATAATAAGTTTAATGCACAAGCTCGACAATGTAATAAGCCTTGCGACTACGGCAACGATGGAAGCTCACGGAAGATAGCGACAGATGACACGTGTTCCCGCGATATTGAATCAAAATTTCCTGATATTGTTCTCCCATCAGGCAGACCCGTGGTTCCAAAGTGTAGCACAGTACATCACATTAGGACTACATTACCACCAACATCTTATACTTCTCTCAAACCGGTCTATACACTGTCCCAATCTGCTCCCGATTCCACTTTCACTCCTATTTCCGCTACTTCTAATATCCACCCTAGGCCTAATCCTGAATCTATTCTTATAAAACAGAACCACCTGACTCGGGATAACATCACTAAAAAGCGCTCTGGCCGAACGGTTCACTTTTCTGATTTATTATCGACCGTAGTGACGGCCTCTGGAGGGGAGTGATGTAGCCTACTATCTTTCAACTTCTTTCTTTTCGTACTGTGTCATGCTTTGGAATCGTATGTGGTGAGTGGTAAGGTTGAGAGCCACTGTGTTCCGGCGTGCGCGGGGGGATTGCGCGGGCGTGCGCGACGCGAGCGCTTCACCGCCCGCGCACCCGACTCAATAGTCTCGATATCTCTTTCGACGCACCTCCACGCACCACTCGCTCGCTATTCATAGTTTTCGCCCGCATTGTTATTTTTGTGTTTGTTATTTATATTATTGTGTTGTGAACTTTATTTCTACTTGAACTATCATACTTGTGCTTCATTATTCCTTCTGGACTTTGTACTGTGCTTCATTAAACGTCTATCAACTTGCTGTCTGGACTTCTTCATTTCATTCTATCATCTCATCTCTATCACGCTATCCTGCGCTATAGTGTAAGGTAGGTCTACTACCACCATACCTACCACGCTTAAAATGAATGTTTTATCTATCAACTTATATATAGCCTACGTCGCTGTCATTATTATATTACGTGTTAATAGATGATTTGTATAATGTAGATATTACCTATGAAATCTAAGATGTTAATATGAGATAATAATATGTGTTTGAAAACTTTAATTCTATGCCATTAAAATATTATATATAGTACCCCCAGGCCTCAGTTTACTCCGAACGATTAGTATATACAGACAGTATTACAGATTATTTGTGGAAATGTTATTTGTCTCTGATGTTTATATAGACAAATTTCCATTTAAAAACATAATCTGAGGTCCTTTGAGATTAGAATCGACCACAAGTAATTTTCGAGGAGTTCCATTCCACCAGGAGACCAGGAATTGAATAAGTGGGAACGAGCAAGGAGAAGGAGATGAGAAGGGAATAGGTTATAATGAATTAAGGAGCCAGTGGAATCCAGGTTGTTGTACCTTCTGATGTGGATTTTCTGTTGAGGCGTCTAGCTTTTAAAATTTTGCCACACCCATCAGGAAGTTCAACTGCTTCTGCAAACTCAGACATGGACCATTCGCAGGGAACATTTCTTACCAGGCTTAATCTTGAAACACTGTAGCTGGGGATGGATGCTGATAGGTTGCAGGAGGAAAGACAGGGGTGTAAAATGAAGAAATTGGCAGCAAGAGGGGAAGAAAATTCAAGAGAGATCCTATTTCGGGCTAATACCTTGAGGCCACCTCTGACGATGTTTTCCACATTATTATTTTGAAGCCATTGACCAATTTTTGTAGGCCGTAGGGCTGTACCTACAGCAGGATTGTCTCTGATCTTGATAAAAAAACTGGGAAAGGACCTTTATCGTTCGGGCTGTATGTGCGATGGTTTGAA
The DNA here is from genome assembly GCA_036320925.1 of Automeris io. NCBI lineage: Eukaryota > Metazoa > Arthropoda > Insecta > Lepidoptera > Saturniidae > Automeris > Automeris io. Next base: position 9,910,163 of record JAUDJH010000011.1, on the reverse strand, counting down.
TTGACGTGGAAGGAACATGTACATTAGGAATTATATTTTTTCAGTATAGGGTTGCTGTTAATGTTATCAGCCGGACGCTTAACCCCGCGTTCAGCAGGCATTGACGAAGGCACAGATGTAGGGACAGAAGTATGGGAGTTCGAAATGTCAGGAGGCTTGTCGGGAGGTTCAACCTCCATAGTTAATTTATAAAGCGTTTACGGCCGATCGGCTGTTAGATAATAACGTACCCTTCAATAAGGAATACCCACCACTAATATAAACGAATAATCTTAATTTAAAAATGAAAATAAAAGATATTTTTTAAGATTTTTAAACAAGAGAAGTGTCAACCGTACCAACACAACCTTAAAAAAAAAACTTTTATTATTTCTATAAAATCTCATTGCCAAAAATAGCCTGTATTTATTATATTATTCGTTGAAAGTTGACAGATTACCAATGAGTGATGTTATGAACGCGTTTATTTGAAACGAATAGACAATGATTATTGATTAATTGTTGTTAAAGGAATTGTGTCTTTGATACCGAGATCAACGAATTATTGACAACAGCTTTTTTGATTTTTATAAACAGTGTTACCCGTTGTATTTTAATAATGCATTAGATTATTTGTTCTGGTAATAATTTACATCTCTATGTGTTAATAATTAGCATCTATATGATCTGACGTCTGTGTAGTAGATATCGATTTTGGAGAATTTATATTTTATTTGCACTGGGTACTTCAATTAATGAGTTATGGTTTATAATACTTCAGTTGTAACAAAAATATGAAAAAATAATAATATTATCAACTACAATGAAGGTCATAGTTGAATTGTTTTTGATTTTACATCTGGGTAAGATTCATTGCTTTTATTTAAAAATATATATATATATATATTATACAACAAAACCTCCTTTGAGTGGTAAAATATTTTTTGCAATATACGCATACTTATTAAAGAACTATTTTTTTTTTCAATTTTATTTTCAATTAGTTTGACGTGATAAAATTGTTTATAAATACTCTTGCTTTATAATAATTTCAAAACAGTCTATCTAAAGTCAATCATTAAATAAATCAAATCATTTTATAATCAACTCTGTAGAGGTTAATGATACCAGAGAAAAACCTGCTTCATTATTCATACTGAAAAGTCCTCAGCAAGATTCTAGTTTCTAAATTTGTATTTGTAGCATTTTCTACAGTTTTATCATCTAAGGTCCTCGAATTAAGTGATAAGATAATAGAACTCAGTGAAGATGGCATATGGTTTGTTAAATTTTATGCACCATGGTGTGCACACTGCCGTCGGTTGGAACCAGTTTGGGCTCATGTGGCACAGTCATTGTATAACTCTCCTATAAAAGTTGCTAAGGTTGACTGCACCCGCTTCACCTCTGTTGTATCACACTTCAAGATCAAGGCATATCCAACATTGCTGTTGTAAGTACACACTTGTGCGATTTGTAAACTTCTGTATGAGTAAAAATTAATGCTGATGACCAATAATATCAGTAGTAATAATATATCATCATTATGTGTAAGTGATATTTTTGAATGAAGGAGTAATTTAAAGCTACTTTTTTATACTTTAAACACAAATTCTTGATCCCAATCCAACCTGAAGGAAGGTGATGATGAGGCAGAAGAGGGAACAAGGATATTTATAAATTATTAATATTTTATACATTTGTTTATACAATATTTCAGAATATACATTTTATATATGATATCTAAAATAAACAGCTGATGAGGCTTTATTTCAACATGAATTGCATAGTGGTGTTCTTTTATTTATCCAGAAAAAATGTTAATCTTTTGCTTGGGCTGGAATAAGTTGATAACACTTATGCCATGGCTTCCTAATATCAACTCCCTATAAAAATCTCAAAAAAGTCCTGTTAGTATTGTTTATTATTTTAATGGTTTGGTTTTAATACTCTTAATTTATATTACATAGTAATCTCAAAGGATTTTTTTTATATTGACAGTATAAAAGGTTCCTTCCAACATGAATATTTAGGGGATAGAACAACTGATGAAATGGTCAACTATGCATTGAGGATGGCGCAACCTGCAGTGCAAAAAGTTTCCTATGCTGATAGTATTGGATATTTGAAAGAAGCTCATTCTGTTTTCTTTGGATATCTTGGGGCACAACATGGACCACTGTGGGTAAATAGTACTTAGTAAACTAATGTGTAGGTATTTATAAACATATAGGTAGAATTTAATCAGATTAATAATTATTTACATTTACATTTGGTAATCTTAAATAATGGTTACAGATTAAGGAAATTAATTTTTATAGTAATCACATTCCCTGATTAATATTATTAGTTTGTAATCTGATTAATTATTACTTTTCTAATTGGTATGTAAAATGTATTGCCTACAGTAGAATGATCCTTGCCTATATTTATTTATATTTAAATACTAGTTAACATGGCAATCTTCCTAAAATTTTATGAATGTTGTGTTAACTTTTAGCTAATCCTACTCTCCCTCTCCTACATCTCTTCTCCTGTTCCTTATCTACTTTCCACTAACTTCTCATGTCTCCTCCCACATTTCCCTCTTCCAATCCTCTACCTAACTCTTTTGTCCCTCTCTTTCCCCCTTACTTCTTCCCACTCTTCTCATTTCAACACACTATCCTCTTCCCTCCACATGCGCCATCTCCTCACCTTGCCCTCTCCACACTATCCCTATGAGGAGGACTCATCTTGTCTCGTTTCCCTCTCTTCTCATCTGTCCCTTTTCTTTCTCCCTCCCCCCTCCCCTTCACCTGCTGCCCCAATCCCGAACCCCCTCTCATCCTATCTCTGCCCTCTTTATCTTTTGTCCTCTTTCCTTTCATCCTTTACAAGTCCCCCTTTTTAATACAATGGTGTCAAAATGACTACAATGCGCTGGATGATGGAATGTACAGTGTAGTTAAAAAACGGCAACAAATATTGATGGACGAAAATCCATTAATAGTTGCTACTGTTGGGCAGACTATCATATAGCATGACTCTTAAGGTCTCTAGAAATTTAATCATTTACAAATTTTGCTCTTACCATTTTTATCTTAAGGTTTGTAATTTATTAGCTAGAAGCAAAACACTGCAGATAATGGATAATTACAATAATTAATTTATCTTGTTTTGTATTAATAACAAAATCAAATATAGAAAAGAAATGATCTAATAAATGTTAGCCACAAAAGAATGTAATAACATAATACAAATTAATAATACCTACAAAGATAGAAAACTAAAAAAAGACAAAAATTGAGAGATGAGACTACTAGACTGCTAAGGACACTTGCTTTGCTTGTGCTATACAGTACAAGTATATATAGTAGTAGTATCAGTATAAGGCTGAGAATTATATATAGGCTATTCAAAGTGCTAATATTAAGCAGAGGAAGGCACTGGCAAAAGCTAGTGTTTTATATATGCGGTGTATATACACATATAATGCATGAGTATTCATGCATATTAGAGCAAATATATCTTTTTCTACTCTTAGAATCACTATATCTCAAAAATGGTAGTTCTTAAGTGAGAAAGTGTAAGCACAATTGTTAAAGATAATTGCATAATCTAATTTTGTCATACAATATAGTTTTATGTTAAAAGTTTCAGATTCCTTGAAAAATGTTAAAAAAAACATTGTTTACTTTGCCCTTATAAGATTTTTTTTGTAGAGACTTTTAATATTTCTTTTATAATGGCATTCCCAATGGTATTTATATATCTATACAATTCATTAACCATTTCCTGGGAAGTTAGTGCTGCGTCTAGACTAATAATTATCTTACGTAGCAAATATATATTTTTTTTTTATTTCAAATTTGTTTTATTATTTACAGGAAATGTTTACTGTACATGCATCAAAATACCAACCTTATTCATGGTTTTATACAATGTCTCATGACCTTATTAAAAAAGACTTTAAAACTCCAAATGAAACTGCAATATTTGTGTATAAAGAAGATGATGTATATTTCTTTGATGGTAAATATTTATTCTTATACTGTTTGTGTACAAATATTATTACATCAGGTATAACCCAAAATGCAATAAATTAGGTTTAGGTGGATATACAGTTTTTCATTTTATAGAAATTTATTTCCAAATGTTTATCCCATATCTTCAAATTAATTAAAAAGGTGGAAATCAGAAAACTAGGATTTTATATACAATATATGTTGCTCATCCAAAGGACTTCAATAATTATAATTATTGAATGTATATTTCATTGAATTTAAAATTTCTTTTTGCAGCTAATCAAGAACTCCTTGATAACCGAGATAATTTGAATGTAACTTTGGATAAGTGGATAAATTCTGAAAGATTTGGATTTTTCCCAAAAATTACTAGATCAAACATAAATGATCTAATGGACATAGAAAAGTATATTGTAATTGTGGTTGTCTCAGAGAATAAATTAAATGAAATTACACAAACTGAAAAGGATTTTAAGGATATGATTGAAGGAATTATTTAGTAAGTATTATCTCGTATATATGTAGATGTTGACATAAATGGTAATCAGAAAGTGACAGAAATATGGTAATATTCCTTGTTAATTTGTCTCACTTATGCTACTCAACCCTTTGTACTCGAGAGTTGACTCTCACTTGCCACATGATATGAGAGCAAAAACAGCCTCGAGTACAAAAGATTAACCTTAAGCTATCTTATTCCTACACGTTCAAATGTTAAAAGTATATATGGAGCCATGTACATAATTTTAAAAAGAATGATAACTCTTCTTTTGTGTTATTTTAGCCATTAATTAAACAAGATTGTTTTGTTTACAAATTTAAAATCTTATAACGTTCTAAGAGCTCACCATAACTCCATCTCAGATACGTTTATTGCACAGATGCTTAGATAAAACATTAATAAACTCGATAAATAGGCATATAGGGAGCTTTGTTTACACAAGGCGTCCCACTAATTCTCCCTCCTAACGTCCACTACAACTATTACGGCGTCCACGTGAGTGGGCCGGCAGATTGCACGCTACAATCTTGTATTATTGCGTTATTCTATTTTAATGCTTCCTGGAAGAGCTAGTGAATTTTATATCTCTGACATTAATTTAATTGTAACTACATACACCCAGTCAACTATTTGGTTGGTTTTGTTTCTAATCTTTTTTTTCTTAAGCATCTTAGAGTTAAGGAGAATGAAACAAAAATAAATATTTTAATTAGTAAAGTCTGTTTAGAGTTTTTACTAGACTAATGCACGGCATTTGATAAATAAATATATTGAAACCTGTCAATATTTGTAAAGGATTGTCTTACAGAAATATTAAGAAAAAAATGACACATAGTAATTTTTCAGTAAAAGAAAACACGAGCTGCATAAAAGTTTCCAGTTTGGTTGGGTAGCAACTCCGGAGCTGGCAAATTCTATAGCTATGTCAGAGTTGACAGTACCGCACTTGTTAGTTCTCAACTCCACAACTAGTCAACACCACATCCCTGATGATGACCCTGTCCTCATGACCCCAGAAGCAGTATCATTATTTTTAGATCAAATTCACAGTCAGCAAGCACGGGTTAGAAATTGTATCTTTTTTATCCTATCTACCATTTACATTTTCCATTACTTTCTAACATTTTTTAAAGTGTTTATTCACTTTTATAATTTTATTGTAATATTATTTTGTAAATACGATAATTCTAAATAAACAAAATCGCAATGTTTTTTTTTTTAATTTTAAATAATTTAGCTTTATAACTCTGGTTGTGTTATTAATTAATTTATAAATAGTTAAAGTTATTTCTTTTTAGGCATATGGAGGTAATACATGGCCTGTAAAGTTGTATAGAGGATTTTATGAAGCAAGAACAACTTTAACAACTATGTGGCGTGGTAACCCTGTATTAACTGCATTGATATTTGGTCTACCACTGGGATTTTTGTCCTTAATATTTTATTCAATATGCTGCTCAGATATATTGGACGCTGAAGAGGAAGATTCCACAGGTATTGACTTTTACTAATTTAATAAAGTTGTTGGCGGGCCTTGTACAAATAAGAAGTCTAGTTTCAAAACACACTATAACATATTTTTTCAAATACCATAAATTTATAAAAATGTATAATTAATCTTTGATTTAACAATCATATTCTTGTAAGCTATTTAAATTATTATTCTAGAGTGAAAAAGCAAAAAAGAAAAAAAACATATATTGCTTTGCTTTTGCATATTTGCTTTGATAAAAACATTTCAAATGACTATTAGGACTATTAAGTAATTTTGTATAAAAAATAGTTTTAGCGGGTTTTGATATTAGACGCCTCAAATATGAATTATTAAAGACTTTGTTTCATAAATATCGATCAATATGAATCTATCGATCGATTTGGACGGTATCAATACCAAGTAGTTATTATAAATTGTTAACATTGTATTATTTGAACATAAAAAAATAATATGGTCATTTTTGTTACAGAAACACATGAAAAAAAAGACTAGAAATAATGATTATTCAAATTGTTATGATTTGAATCTTTGGCTACCTGAGAGTTTAGTGATAAAGTTTGCTATGATTGTTATATTTGATGTCGTTTGGTAAAATTTTAATGTAAAGTGTGCTGAGACAGAGCATTTATGTAAACTTGGATGTATTTTAACCTTAATAGCTCCTCTCTACAATGTTTGATTATCGTCAGTTACTAACGTTTATATCGATTTTAACGATATATTAGTATTATATTTTTCGATTGAATTTAAACCTGACACTCTAGTCACTCTACGCGCAGGATAGAATTTTATGTTATCTGCAAATATATGTCGATTTTTTTGTATGAACCGCAAACACAAAAGTAACGTTACTGACGGGGAATTCTTTACCCAAAATTTATTCAGTAATACCAACATAGAGGTATTGCCGAGGCGTTTATTATGTGGTAGATGTATATTAGAGGTAAGAATGTTTAAGGTTTGATATTTATTTCTTTAAAATAAAATTAGGAGTTAAATGCACAACTGCCAGCACATTACGACAATTGAAGAAATCGAAGATTTCATACCTAGATCGAATTGATTTTTAAAAGAGGTATGTCCAAACAAGAGTGGAGGAGCAGATAAGTTCCGATTCCAATAATTTTAAATTTCCAGACTATGCTCGTGTATTAAGTGAACTTTTTATTTTATCGTTTTGTCAAAATTTATTTTTTCATAAGTTTAAATCTATACTTAATATTTTATACCAATTTTTCCGTTTTTTTTTTAAATCTATTTTGTTATTTTTATGTCTAGACAAAAAATAAAACACATGAATTATAACAATACTTGTACTGCGTTATATCCGTTATTATTGGTGTAAATATTAGTTTATCTAAATGCTTGTTATGATTTTACAATATATAGTGTTAAAAATAAAATATATAGTAGACTATACATACAGTATGTTTTAAAATCCCTGTCCGACCTGAAAGAAGCATATTGGTAACAAGATAACATTACCAAAATACATCAGAAAATTCTATTATTCATAATCGTTAAAAGTTGTTGTCATGTAAATTGAAGAAATTAAATTATTTTATATGCAATCAGATTATTTACAAAAATCTGTTTAAGGACAATAAAACGATTTAATTAATAAACGGTGCTTGGGATCAACTGCGGTCATGACCCTTTTGGCGTACTTACTTTTTTTGTAACCTGGGGGAAGAACCATAGAACCATAAAGGCCGCTGTGAGTGCAGCGACCCCGGTGTCTCAGACTCCTACTGACTAAAAAAACCCCGGAGTGTCCTTTCAACCACTCCACCCCGGCCTGGGAATGCAGATTCTTCCAGAAGCCTGGAGAGCGAACAACCTGTTTAGGCTTCATCTTTGGGAGGGATGGGCGTCAAGAGCCTACCCTCCAAACCTTTTTCACAGGTGGCGCTCCGAATACTGCGCGCCGCCCTCTCATCGGGGCAGCAGACTCCCTCAAATCTACTACCCGGATGAGCTACTTTTTTTTTTTGTTATCCCGGGGGAAAATCCTACATTGGACCATCAGGGTCACTGTGAGGGCAGCGACCCTGGTGTGTCAGACTCCTACTGACTAAAAACCCCCGGGGTGTCCCTCTAATCACTCCACCCAGGCCTGGGAAACCAAATTCGTCCAGTCGCCCGGGGAGCGAACAGCCTTATTCAGGCTTCCTCTCTGGGAGGGATGGGAATAAAGAGCCCACGCCTCCAGTACCTCTTTCATAGGCGGCGCGCAAGACACTGCGCACCACCGCCCTCTCATCCGGGCAGCAAACTCCCTCAAGTCTACTGCCCGACTATTGTTACCGGTGGATGTCACGCTCGCTCTGAGCAAACACGTCCCTCCGGCGCCGGTGCCTTGGCCGCCGAATGGCCAGAGAAGATGTTCGCTCTCTGACCCTTTCGGCGGCTTCCTTCTGCTTCATAACTGCTTCGCAGAAGGCAACTACCTCTCTCCAAGCCTCTTCACTGCCGACCATGGCTTTCACCACCGCCGGCAGTGAAAGATCGTCACCAATATTGCCCGTGAGGACATCACGTTCTTCAACCCAGGCTGGGCACACCTCAAGGGTGTGCTGCGCCGTATCCTCTGGGCTCCCGCACTCGTGGCACTCCCGGATGACCTACTTACTATGAACCTTTGCTTTCCTTCGTTCATGAGCTATGCCCGTTATAAAAGTTGCAAAGTAAGTTTTGAACATTTAATTAATTTTAATTTTATTGCTCTTTAACAAAAACGGTAACCTAAATAGAATCTAATATTGATAATATTTAACGTTTTCACAGGTCAGACAGGGTTTTTCTAATATACTATATACAGTGGGTTTTGTATAAACTGAACACAAGGAATGGTTTGTGCATTTATTTAAATAAAGTTATGTGTGGTTACATAGATATTTATTTATATTTGTTTCAGCTCGTAACTTCGGCTGCGTTAATATTAACGAAGTACCACCCTTTTTAAAAATAATAAACTTTAATTTTATTGGTAAAACAACTAAATATCTTTTCTGTTATAATTGCAATGTATAAAAGTTGTCAAGTCATTCTGGAAGACAAAATTCTTTTTTCTGTATTTTTAACCGTATAAACGCTTAGCAGTGGCAGCTTTGGTGCTGAGAATAATATAGTCTCACTAGAATAATGTAATAGTTTAAAACCTGAGTTCAATTTAACTAGTTTCCAAGTATATTCTATGCTAAGATTATTAAGATGTCTAGAAGGCGTCCGACCATAAAATTCTCGCGTCAGAATTTGCACATGCTATGGCTTACTCGATGCATACGACCCGCGCTCTAACTAAAAATGAGTTGCCGCATGTCACCTCATATATGGAATAGTACTAAACTTCTGTAAAATAAACTATTTTTGCACTCGATTTGTCTAAAAGAGGTTTGAAAATATTTTTCACAAATTATATAGGTATCTGATAGAAATGTACAAGTTTCTACAATCTATAATGACGCCAATCCTCTATACGCCAGTTAAATTAGTAAATTTTCTTACAAAAAATTCTAGCAGTAATTTTATTCGAATAACTTTACGAAATTATTAAATCTAAAGTCAAAATGGTGGCAAAATTCCGTCTATGTATTAGGCAACATTTTGATTTTTACTATCGATAATTCCCCTATTTTTTTTTTTAAGGAAAGTATTTTTTTAATAAATTTTGCCAAAGTGAATATAACGTACCCGATGGAAAGTATAGCGCAGTCCAAAAACGGCAATGACTATCAAAGAACTAAATAGAATTTATTGACTCTCGCCGCTATTGCGCCGGCTCGTATACAATAACTTGTTAACCCTTAGTAGCCTGATTTACGAAAGTGATTTTTTTTTATTTTACTGTGTTTGCTTGAATGTTTAGATGAAGGGAAACATCGCTAAAAAAATCACAATATTTATTTAAAAAAAAAAACAGGTATCAATTTTGATACTTCAGGCATTAAGGCCATAAAGAAATCAGATATACCTATGCATGAAATAATGCGAAACATTGATTGTTTTTATTATCGCATAACGACACTTTTTACAGAACCAGGAGGTAAGTTTCCTACAATTATTAAATTTACACTTATTTCTAGAATCCATAAATATTTTTTCATGACCAATACAATCGCAACGCACGTCGGTAGAGGATAGTACTTGTACACCTGTCCGGGGTCTTTTAGAAGGTACTGTAGTGTCTTGTCGACTGTTGGTACTGGGTCTTCCCCTTTTATTTTTTGAGTGACTTTGATATCTACATAAAGTATCGGCAAGCTCAGTTCTAAAATCTGCTAACTTCATAATATTCTTCTGAAGTTTTCCTTTCACTGTGTTTACCTTTTTGTATAGTACCCAAGCATTGATGACAGTCATGTGTAACAAGTGGTAGATAGAAGAGCCTCGTTGTCCACTTTCTCGACTTTATGCGGATGCGATATCAACCAATGAAGCTATCCATCAAATCAACGCCGCCCATGTGTGCATTATATTCTTTTATGACCCGAGGACATGATACTTGAACATTGACCTTTAGTTTTTTTCGTAGCGGGTTATAGTATCCACTGGTTCAGCGCCTACATACGTGGAACGTAATAGTACTTGTTTGTTGTCTTTCCAACTTGTGGCCGAAAATTCTTGCCCTTCGTGAGAGGCCACATTTTCGTGATATGTTCCTCTGGGTACGTTAAACTTTATGATTTCCTGTTTCTCCGGCAACTTGCACGACTTTCCAAGCCTGTTTCTCTGTACTGTTCCAAGACAATAAATACCTTCGTGGTCAAGTAATGTAGCAGGTGAATATTCGTATAAAAATTGTCAAAATATGTTATATGATTCAGGTGCCTTGGTACTGATCGTAACAATGGAATAACTGTATTCGATACAGCTCCGAGGTCTGGTTCGCCAGGTAAACGGTCTATGTCTTTAGCTCCTGAGTAAATCTCAAAACTATAGGCGTACCCAGACCGAGAGCATAAAACGTATAATTTGAATCCCCACTTATGGGGCTTGTTGGGTAAGTATTGTATTTCATAAAATGTTTAATTTGCAAAACCCTGTAAAATAAAAGTAATCCCAACACCAAGCTATGCAGAAAAATAATGAAACGGAAGTTCAAAAAGTTTTTATAGCTAAAGAATTAGTAGGTAGGTTTTATCTAGGGCGGAATGCCTGAAGTATCAAAATTGATACAAAATAGCACTAGTTTCTTCAAGTAAAACATGCACTCGCAAAAAATAATTATATCATAGCGAAAATAATTTATACCTCAAAAGTATTTATATTCTTCAGAAAAAGAAAATATATCAAATTTGTATTCAATAAAACTTTTAGTAAAATGTGTTTACTTGTTCACTTTGCCATTTGTAATATGTCATAGATAAAATAAAACAATAATGACATTGGATTTTTTTTAAATTTCGTTGGAAAGAATATTATGCAACAGTAAAATACGTACAGCCAACCTATAAAAAAAACTAATAGTAATGTGAACATTCGGCTTAAAACATTGGTATCAAAACTGAAACTCTAGGTTATTAAGGGTCAATAATTGATAAAAAAATCACGGTTAGAAAAAAACGAAGCCATAAAACAAGTTAATAACGTGTCTTAGGTAATAACCTAAGATATGTATTTATTACAAGAAACTAAATCGTTAATCCACAAAGCCTAATTAAATAAAATAAAATATTGTTATCTAGTCACGAAAAAAAGCCCATTTGCTCCAAAGTAATTATGAAATAAAGCAGAACATAAACAAGTGAAAACACTTCTGGAAAAATATTTAAAATTATATTACAATAACATATTTATTGAAAGTCATAACTTGACTTTTAATTTATTTATAATTATATTGTTTATTTAAATAAATTATTATTTTTATTTGTGTTAACTATTGATAGGTTAACTTTTACATGCACATCATGGTAATTGCATTCTAATCGAATACCATTATCGTAGTGGCCAACTGTACATATACTAACCATTTAAAATATGCTAATCAGGATTTTCAGGACATTAATACAAGTTAAACATAATCTAGAAATTACACTTTTATTTTAATTTCGCTTACAATTTATACATTTCTTCAACATACAAAGCATATTCAATATACTTCATATGAGCTTTAAACTGTTTATACCAAGCATCATAATTCAAATGATTTTTTTGTTTCTTTGGCGTTTTTGTATCTTGGCCCTCCATAATATTTACATTCGAAGTGGAGGCTTTTCTTATCTCATCATTTATAATAGAATGTGACTTCTTTTTGTATCTATCGTATTTTGAGTTATTTTCTTTTGAAGTAATTGTCTGTTTTTTACCAATACTTGGATTCACATATTTGTTCAGTTCTAAATCAGATTTTTTTTCCATCTCAGTTTTTGTATAACATTTAGGTTTTGATAAATCTTTCTTATACTTCCTTCCCCCGAAAGACACTGGAAGGTCAGCATCAAGTAAAGATTTATTCATTTCATACAATAACTCTGTATCATTTTTCTTATGGTGATAATCATCTATGCTACGATTTATTACAGTTTTTTTAATATTATCTTTGATAAGTTTTGATCCATTAGTATTAACTTTTATTTCCTCTCTGTCTGATAAAAGTTTTTTATCATTTGATATTAATTGAGTGTTCTCATTGGAACAACTACCAATTACTTTTATATTTATTTGATGTTCATTATTTTCTGATTTGTTAACTCCAACATCTGCCTGTAAATGATCATGTAAAGTAGTTTCAACATCAAAAACTTCGTTACATATACTTTTCAATGGTATATCATTAAGTTCAATGAATTTATAGCTATTGTTTTCATCGTTATATAAACACTGCTGCTTTTCTTGGTCACAGTGATTCAAATCAGATAAAGCTTCTGTTTTTGATAATATGTTTTCTTCTTGGTAAGATTTTTGCAGCTCTTCAAAGCTTTGCAAGTTTTTTGAAATTTTGTTATCTTTACAAGTCAATGAATCCCATAGTTCTTTTACAAGTTCATCACCATTTAACTTATCTTCAACATCATGCAGTGATGCATCTTTAGAATGTTGTAAAGTGTCATTATCAATATTCTCATTAATAAATTCCTCACCTGTCCATAAATATTTTAGATTTACAGGGATTTTCATTGTCTTCAGAGTAGCTTTGAATTTACGGACTTCAACACCTTCACTTAATATTGTAATTGCCATCCCATGGGACCCAAATCTGCCAGCCCTTCCTATCCTATGTAAGTAAGTTTGCCATTCAAAAGGAGGTTCAAAGTTAACAACTAAATCTACATTAGATGCATCTATGCCTCTTGCAGCTAAATCTGTACATATGAGTATTCTACATTTATATTCTTGCAACGTTTTCAAGGCATCTAATCTATGTGCCTGTTCTTGTTGTCCATGAAGTAACTCTGCAGGCCACTTTTCTCTTTTTAACCATTTATGAACATCAGCTACTCGAGCTTGATAGTTACAAAAAACTAAACATTGCTTGTACTGATGTTCAGAAAGTATTTTAAGCAGTTCTTGAAATTTTAATTGTGTTTGTCTGAAAATATTGTTATTGTAACTCACTATTGTAACATGTTGTGTTATTCCCAATAAAATGGTATTATTGTTTGGGCATATATGTTGTGCTTTTTGTACAAATTTACTGATAAATGTTTTGCAATGTTCAGGGTAGGTAGCACTGCTCATAATAACTTGTTTTCGTATTGGTAATGCTGAAAATATGTAATTGACATCTGATAGGAAACATTTTTCCATTAATTTGTCACATTCATCTATAACTAAAAGTCTTACTGAAGATACATCTATATGGTCATCATGAATCAAATGCTTTAGCCTTCCTGGACTGCCAACAACAATATGCACTCTTTTTTTGAATTTTTCTATGTCATCTTGCAATGATAAACCTCCCATTACAACTGCAACATTTAAGCCTAAAAAATAAATGCAAATTATAATTAAGAAGAAGGTAATAATATACATTTGAGAGAAAGATTATTATTGAAGTTTTCAGAAAACTACTGCTATCTTGCATTTATTTATTTATTTACTTTTACAGGGTTGCCAGTGGCCCGGTACAATAACTCATTTACACAATACATATACAAACTTACAACCAAAAAATGTACAGTTCCTTTTAAGGCATCCACAACATATGTCAGAGTGGCCTGTTTATTTATACTATATCATAAAGCAAATATGAACATAAAATATTTTTCTTCCAATCCCCTACAAAGCATATCTATACCAATCAAAATAACTCACAGATTAAAATAAAATTAATGTCAACTCTACACTATTGGGCCATGATTTTTTTTTTAAATGCATAATAATATTATTATTAATTAAATACCTTCATAATTAGATCCAATTTCCTTGATAACATCACATATTTGAGCTGCTATTTCACGTGTTGGAGCTAGTATAATTGCTTGTAGTCCCTTGTTAATATCCAATTTCTCTAGTATTATTATTGTAAACACTGCAGTTTTACCTGTACCAGATTTGGCTTCTAATAATAAATCTAAAAATAAAACATTTGAATTACATTTAGTGAAAGGCCCTCAACTAATACATATGTTTACAATATTTTTGTACACGGGTAAGACCTCATTAGGAGGGGGGGGGGGGCATTTACCAAGACAATACAGTACAGACATTATAATATTGCACAGTGTAGAAGATTTTAGTAAAAAAAAAACACATTGTTAAAATGAATTAAGGAAAACCTAATAAACATTGTGGATCTAGTCACATAATACATTTGAATATATAGAGTAATTATTAACTTGCTATTTTAATTAAAACAGTGTAACTGAGGATCTAAAATGCAACAATTTAAGCTGTGCCAATGTAATAAGGGTGAAAGTCAATCAATCATTTTTTAAATTATTTCTATTTTAAAGTTTGTCAGTATGCCCAATTTTTATATTATAATCTAAATTGTAAAAAAATAAAATAAATAGATAGTATTAAAGTATTTAGAAGCTGTCATTTTAATGAAGCTATTATGCCTATATAACTATCATGATCTAAATGTATGCCCCTAAACAGAAATAAATTTAATTTTAAGTTATAATTTATGTTACAGAAAGTGTTATTTAGTTAAAAAAACATACATAAAGTCTGCAAACTACTGCAAAAATATGACCATCTAATTAGCTATCCAGAATTGTATCAATGTTATAAGTACATGTGTTTATAAAAATGTATAAAACTAAGCGTACTTAGAATAAACAAGCTTAAGCCAAATCGTATTACATGACATTTTTATTATAGTTTAACCTATTTTGATCAAAATATTCCAAATAGTTAGGTTTTACATTTTTTTCTAACTTATTATAAATAAACCATATTATTACTATGTACATCTACTGCAGTAATAGAAGTTGCTCTCATGACTCCCACACTATTCCTTCTTATGGTTTCATTGTTATTCTATCAAATTTCTTAAAATCTTATAAATTATGTATTTTATGGAAGTACAGATGAAAATCAATAATGGCTAAAGGTTCTATTTTATGCAGGTCTTGTGAATAGAAAGCTCTCTTCCAGGACATTATTCAACAGTGATTGAATGACACACTCTTGAATTGTTGGTGTAAGGGAAGGTTGCTAATCCCAAGGCCTGCACAAAACTCAAAGCTCACTTTGTTAATATTTTATATTTGGTCAGTCCTCTCTCATGTCCTTCCATTAACACTTAGCCATCTGCAAGATTCATAAATATGTATTCACTTGGCGCCAGCAGCACTAATTTTAATCACTTGACTTGTCGCCGGCTGTTCTTGACATTATCGGGAGATTATAAATTGTTAAGTTTTACTAATCTCATTGTAGTTCCCATGAGTTCTCAACACTGTTCCCCTACTTTCATGAAATTTCGAAGATGGGAAGTTTGCGCACAACACCTCTGTGGTGTCGCCGGACGGCTTAGTGTTGATAAGGCCAGTTTCCAATGTATATTAGTCAATATTAGTAGTTAAAATATTTCTTTATAAAGGGTGACAAGGTGTATTTTAGCCTTGAGCGATACATTAGTCAAATCAAACCCTTTTTTTTTGGAACAGGACAATACATTGATGGCTGGGATAGACTTTCACAACTAAACTGGGCTAGAGGGCGATTGAGTGGCAACGCAAGTGGATACGAACCTCGATTTGGGCCGCCAGCCAATGTACGACACCTAACAGGGTTCTACTAGCGTTTCGGATGCGACTAGTTTGAGAAGAAACGCTGAAAGAAACTCAAGGCTGCGTCGGAGTAGACTAAATCAAACCCTGATCACAAACGAGCAAAATAACTGCCGATTTTAGGTAACAAAACTCCGGCGACCCTAATTTTCACTAAATAAGGTTAATATAAAAAACTAAAATAACTATTTTTAGAAGGCATATAACGTTTTAAAGCGTAAAATTTCAAAATTAACAAAAACCTACCAAATCCACACTTTCCTAAAGGTATTCCATGCAATTGTATAGGCGACGGTTTATAGAAACCAGATTTCTTTAAACCACTTAAAGAACGATCACTGAGTAGCATGGTATCAAATGTAATATTTTCATTTATTTTTACGTCTTCTGTTCTTTGTCCAACTTCTATATTGTGAGCTAGCACCATTTTCTAAACTGATACAGGTATATCTAGCAAAGAAACAACAAAGTAAACAAAATAATATAGTTACTTGCACCGAAAGTATAAAATAATAAATAACTTTAGAGGTAAGACATAAATATCGGTATTTATGGTATGGTAATTTAACATTTAAATTATTATATAAATAGTAATAAGTAGTGGATCACGTAATATTCAACTAAAAATACCTGTTCTTAATATTAGGTCGATCTCTTTCCTGCATCCGAGATGTTGCTTAATGTAAAACGAAAGTACTTGATATTTAAAATTTATAAAATATTTGGTAGCATCCTAGATTATAGGTAGCATCTAATATTTATATATTAGATCGTCTATGTCCTTCTATACGCGAGCATAGATGGGAAAAATGTAATTAAATTACTAAAAACGATTATGATTACATTTTGCGTTTTCCATCATTAATATGACTGCATTTTGCTCATCTATGTTTCAAACACTACAGAATCAGCCCCTTCCAACTCAGGGCAAAAGTTTTGTCACGTTAGCGGTCTCGCTATCTCTTTCTTTTTTCCATACATAAACTCTAGTGTCTCTTTCTTAACTTAACCCATCCGAAAAAAGTTCACGCACACTATGCTTTACGTAAACGTATCGGTGTAACTGATAGTAAATTCATTCAAGTGTCAAGTCAACTGTCAACTTATTACTGACACTTGGCGCTAATGGCGGTTGGCTGTTATTTATCCTGTTCAAACTTTTCATTACTTTTCAACTTTTAACTATTTTGCAATACCACTTTTTATGCTATTTATTATTCAATTTGGTTTATTTACTTGTTGTTATATTGTTGTTAGATTTGCTAAAGTGTTGTGTTTTGTAGTTTGTGCTCAGTGAAAAACATCGTTTATTTATTGAAATTAGTTTTCTTCATTTGATATTCGTTTTAATTCGTTTGGTGAAATGACTTGGGCTTGTGCTGTCCCCGGATGCCCTAGTCGTCGTACTAATTTTAAATTATTTTGCGTACCTTTGCTTTCGAAACAATTTTCAGAAAAAGGACCTTAATGTTGCCGGAAAACGAGCGACATGGAAGCATCTTGAGACACTCTACCAAGTAGATGGCTACCAAGGACGAGCCAGAGGCACAAAACTCACCGACAAACATATAAATCCAAAATCTTATGACAAAATTAAGGTAAGTCTTTATTTTACCTCCCCTATAAGAATCATTCCTATTTTACAAATAATTATTTATCAACTTCAATGCGTTTTTCACCATCATTTAGGATATTTCTTTTAGGAAGTTTGCACATATAATTACATTTACAGGTATTAAATGTATAAACAGCAGACTCCGAGCGAAGCTGGAACCTGTTGCTAGTTCATACTATTCATACTTCCACGCTTAATAATATAAATGCGAAAGTAAATCTCTTTTACGTTTTCACAGCTAAACTGCTGAATCGATGTTGAAGAAATTTAAGGAAATAGTTTGAACCCAGAGCATGAATATAGGCTGTTTTTATTAACTTCTAAGGCGATGAATAGGGGGTTGAAGTTTGTATATATGTATGCATCAATTAAAATTGTATAGTAATAGTTTGTATGTTACCTTCTACAGCCTAGGGCCTAGATTTTTCAAACGATTTTCCTGAATAAGGTGTCGATAGATTCGTACTATCACATAGTGTCATGGGCTACAGACGTCAGCAAAAATTCATTAAGGCAAGGGCTAGACGCCATAATGTGTAATAAATTTTCATGTACCACCACAATATGGACGTCAAATGAAAGAACTTGTCCTAGCGATTTTGAATATATAACATATGTATATTTTTAAACCTTTTATTTAGTCTATATTAGTTAGTCTGGTTTTAATTTCTTTTTAAATATTTTTAAAATGTAAAAGCTTTCAATCTTTTGAAAAAATGGTTTCATGCCAATAATTTACTATATTGGAATAACAGTAATTATTTACATATGGAATATCTACTATATAATTTCAGGTCAAATATGCAGCACAAGTATTCAGCAAGGAAGTGTCCTCATTATTGCAACTGCTCATGAAGAGTCAAGAAGCTTTACAAGAACATTGTTATAGTACAGTTAATCTGGACATTGAAAGCGGTCTTTTTACAGCTGAAATTTTATTGTTTCTAAATAATTTATTTGATAGCCTGATTAATGTTTGTAAAACATCTATTTTTTTATGGTATAAGGGCAAGCGAGCAGACACTTCACCTTTTGTTTTGTTAGATTTTACTTAAGTTATATTTTTTGGATTCTTGAACTTTTACTATTTGCTTGGATTTTCGTACTGTTCATCCTGTATAAGTCGTAGCATAATGATTTGTACCTCTAACAATATTGGTCAAATGGATAAAAAAAAACATAAAAAGTACTATTTTTTGTGCTGAACTTTGTTATTTAATTTTTTGTCGTATTACTTAGCCCGAGCTTAAGCTCATATTTTAACGTAACTCTTTAGACTAAGTATTATTAACAACCCGCAGCATAACTCGATCGTTTTTACTTGGTAAGGTTCGTCAAATAACTAAATTTAAAAAAATTGTTTAATTTAAAGTTTAATGTAGCTCCAGCCGCCAGCACGCACATGACCGGCGCGCCGGCGCCGGGTATAAGTTTCCAACCCTCCATTGCAAGAGGCATCTGTTCAGCAGATGACAAATACTGTAATAAATATAATTCAATCCTCTTCTCCCACAGCCTATATAGCTGTGAAAGAAGAAGATTGAATTATAATACAATATTGTAGACATATATATTATAAAAATCTATTCTATTAATATTTATTTTGTAAATAGAGCTGATCACGTCGATTCTCGTACAGCTTCTTCGCCAATTGTTAGAAATAAAAATTTAATTTGTTCGCAAGAGGTAGGTACTCAATTAAATTGTAAATGTAGTAATTACCCAAATACTCTGTTGTAAAAATATTTATTTTAGAGTGTTAATGTGAAGTGTATCGAGTTTCTTGCGCTGCTAATCCTTCACATATTATTATAAACTTTACGCAGCTGTAGTAGCTTGAATTCATAATTAATAAACATTGAAATTAAATCTTGTTTTATTACCGAATCAAAAAAGAAATAAGTAATTATTTAGGGAAGAATATTCAAAAATTATTAAAAACCGGTAATTTGCTGTAATTACAGTAGCAGATTATCGATTCGATATTTAACGTTGACGATTCAGAAACGCATGTTATCGGTTGAGTCACATCACTAATTTACTACGCTATCTGACATTTGCTTCAAATTTATATTTATGTATATCTTAGCAAGAAAGAGAAACAAAAGTTCGAAGTAAAGATTTAATGAGTAAGAGCAGGATACATCATATGCAAGATGAATGATGTATAGCTAATACTGCCTCGCCCCTTAGGCCGCGCCTCATACCTCGCGCTATCGTGACAAAACTCTTGTATGAAGATGGTCGTCTGTATTATTTATTAGTCTGTGTACAGAATCCTCAATTGCATACACATTTATGACTCCTTAATGTTTTCAAGGGAATTAATCATGATTACAGAGCAACAAAATTAAAATTACGACTACATTTTGTAATCGTTAATCATTATTCAGATTACATTTTGCCCATCTCTGTATGCGAAATACCGCCAGATGTAAAAGAGAATACCTAGTATTCAGAAAATATTAATATAACATTTTTATAATAGACTAGCTATTGCCCGCGGCTTCGCTCACGTTAAAAAGTATTATTATTATAAACTAGGTATATAGGCGTCATAGTAACCTTATGTACGCGTCATAGTCTCAGCTCGATCGGTTTAAAATTGACTAAGTTTCATACAAATTTTCATCCCCCATTTTATCCCCTTGGGGGTAGAATTGATCAAAATCCTTAGCGGATGCCTACGTCATAACATTTACCTGCATGCCAAATTTCTGCCCGATCCGCCCAGTGGTTTGGGCTCTGCGTTGATAGATCACTATGTCAGTCAATCAGTCAGTCAGTCAATCAGTCAGTCTCCTTTGAGTTATATATTTAGATTATGCAACTAAATACAAATAATGGTCAACTTTAGTTGGCTGTTGCTTATGTTAAATCGTACTTCAGTAAACAGTTAAAAGAAATGACAATTTTACCTGATGTATTTTTAACATTCTGTTTTACTTTTACGAGCCAATAAAAACCCACTTAATAAAAAACAAAACAGTCATATTAACGGTAACAAATCTAGCGTCTTTACATTGTTTAATAAATATTAGGAACAGCTACTTTTAAATATTAGTATTAGATAGAATAGATATTGTTTTCACCTAGTCCGATATACGTCTGATAACTTCAGCTTTTTATAAAAAAAATATATTATATACTACAGTTTATGATAGGGAATTTAGATACTAGGTATGGAATTAATAGAAATTTGTGTTAAAAGTTATGGGATTTTATAATTATAGCTAGTGGTAGCACTGAGTGTAATGTCATAGAGTGGTTGTGATTAGGCATGTCGATTCACTTGAAAAAAAAACGATCTCTGATTCGAACATACTAGAATCGATTCTCGATTAAATCGAGCATTAAAAAATCGATATTCAATTAATCGCGATTTTTTTCAAACATGCTTTTTGTTATAGAGGATTATTGATGATAATTTGCCGTTAATACAAGTAATCTAGGAATTGTAGGAGACCAATAGGCAGTATGTCTATAGTCTAACCTAAATAAGTCAATCAAAAAATAAATTAGTCAAATTGTAAGTTTATAAAATTATATTAAAGTTAAATCACGAGCGTAGAATTCGTGTCCTCGTCGATGGTCACAGTTCGCAATTCGTCTCAATTAATACTGGTGTTCCACAAGGCTCTGTACTTTCACCCACCCTGTTTCTTCTGCATATCAATTATATGCTGTCTTTGGGCAGTATACATTGTTGTACAGATGATAGCACGGTTCATGGGGGCTATTGCAGAAAGCCAACTTGTCGGGAATACTCCGTCAGGAAACTGGATGATTTGGTTGTTGGACTCAATCAGTCCTTGAGCCTCATTTCTTCTTGGGGCGAAAGGAATTTGGTTGAGTTCAATGCCAAAAAAACCCAGGTGTGTGCTTTTTCGTCCAAAAAATCCCCATCTTCTCCAGTATATATCACTTGCTATGCTTGACAGTCTAAGTATATTAGGTATGGATATTCGCTGTAATCTCAACCTTAAGGATCACATCACACAGAGACTGTCATATCCTTGACTTCACGTAGACTTGGTATCCTGAACAAGGTGCGACGGTTTTTCACGCTTGATCAATTGTTCCTATTATATAAGGCCCAGGTCTGGCCTTGCATGGAATATTGTTCACATCTTTGGGACGGTTCTGCCCAATACTTACTTGATACCCTGAATAGGTTACAGCGAAGGGCTGTTCGCATTGTGAATGGTCCTGATGTGACTAAGCATTTTAAACCGCTTCAGTAGCGTAGAGATATTGCCTCAGAGAGTGTTTTCTACCGTCTGTATCATGGCGAGTGTTCTGAAGAGTTGTTTAACCTTGGTCCACTATGGACATATAACTATGGACGCTAACTATGGACATATAAAAACATTATTCAGTAAACCTTTTTAATTAGAGAGTAATTACTTCACACATCCACAGACAATGAAAATAAAAATTGCTGTCTTTCTTATTAACAATTTCCCATTAACAATGAATAAATTAAATCAAATTTGCTCCAGGGTTGTTTTTGTGTTAATTTCTATTTTATTTTATTTAATGTAAAATAAAAAAAACCTTTTAGTAATAAATTTAAATGTACATAAATCAATTTATTAACTTTAATTTTTTTTAATCCAAATTTTTAAAAATTTCTTCTTCAAATTAAGTAGCATTGGTTGTTTGATTAATTGATATTGTTGTTTGTTGTTTCAACAACATATAAAATGAAATCAAATGAGTTGACTACAACAGTGGTGGTGACTTCCGATTAATACCTCCGATTAAAAAGTTTCTGAACCGAAGTCGGAACCGAAGGTGTAATAACAATCGGAAGTTCCGACTTATTCGCATTTTTTATGGCTCCAAGCACGAAAAAGAATTGAAGAAGTAAGAAATATATCAGGATAAAAATTAAAAAAAAAACTTTAACGCCACTTCTGTTATCTGTTTATTGACATACGATTTAATATGGACAATAGCTAAATAAATATGATCATTACTTATCTTTACTTGCATAATAATCTATAAAATTATTGTATCAATATTTTCTAAATACTAGGCATTCTCTTTTGCAATATATAAATATCATACGTGATCTAATATTTTATAAATATCAAGTACTTCCCTTTTAATTTAGCGTCATCTCGCATGCAGGAAAGAGATTTACTAATATTAGATAATAGGTATTTTTAGTTATAAATTAAATAACCTAATACTTGAATAAATACCTAATTGACGCTTCCGTTCCGATATTTATGTCTCACCTCTACACTGAACAGCAAACAGATTTTGTGAAATGGCGAAGTTATCGTTGTGATTTTTGTGAATCAAATTATTGTACAACATTGACATTTTTAATTATGATAAAGTTTTTTTTACCTTTCGTCTTATAATTAATAAATGTGCTTAAAACATGAAATGATAACACTGTGCTGATTTTTCTTACTGAAACCAGTTACGTCAAATTTCAAACAAAAATTGAATTCTATGAATTACTAAATTGCTGGATTTATGCACTCTGGTAAATAATATTTTTAGTACTTAATAGCAGTCATCTTTACATACATGATTGTCTATCAGTTCTTAAATGCAACGAATTGTTTTCGAAAAGTGGTCTCTACGAATATAACTGTCATTTTAGACTAATGATCTGTATTATAAGTAGGTCATGAAAATATTATATTTATCGTAATAATGAGATAAGCATGACTAAAATTCTATTTTATTTCGTAATAGTTTATTTATTATTATTATTGATCTTAATAATATAGTACATTTAAGTATTTTAGTGGCAATTTAGTGAATATTTAAGTTCCATTAATATCAGTTAATAAACCTAAATCATTATTTAAATTCAAAATTAAGTTTCACATTAATAAAAGGAAACAACTTAGGTACATTAGTACATTATCACACCAGTATCCTGATTACTGTTTTTCAATATAAAAGTAAAATTTAATAGAAATTCACTGTATTCTGAAAATAGATTAAAGAAATAATAAAATCTTTAAATAAATGCACTTATATTTGTCAAGATAAAGTGAGATAAAGTCAGTTAACATATTAATTTATTATCTGGCAAGCAAGTGAGACAACTAATAATTGGTTGTGTCTTGCTGTTCCACAAATTTTTAATGAATAATAGTAATGATTATTAATTAGTTTAATGAGGTAGTACATTTTTTAGTTGTTTATTTTTGTTAAAAAAATGTTTTCTGATAAAAGGAAAAACTTTCATTACATAATACATATTTACAAATTTACAGAGTGTGTGAATGCTAGAACCAGTTCTTTTTACAAGAAAGACTTCTGTTTATGTGACAAGAATTGTAATCTTTGACTCAATCAAACAATCATAATTTAAAAATACATATATTTCATTTTAACGTTTTTTACAAGAATTTGGGAAAAGTTTTAACATGAGCTCTTTTTACAAGAAGGCCTTGTTATTATTATTAGTCAGTTTTGTCACACTACAGGGTAAAGCTCTCCCTTCCCTTATTCCACTATTTCCATGGGAAGTGGTTTGGATGTTTAACCTGCCATTCTTGTCGAAAGCGGGTTGGTATGTGTACACTATGTTCTGAGAAGAAGCATGCAGCAGCTTAGATGCTCTCAATCTGTGTTTAATTTGGCATACTTTCATCGGCTCTTGTGACACCTCAGTATGATGAAAAGTGAGATACTATTATATTTAGCCGGTAAACCCCACAATGGCTAACACAATTTGTTATAAACAAGAAGTGTTAGTTCACTCATCTCATGAAAAAGACTCTGTCTCCATTGTGTCTTGAATGTGGAATCATAGATGATGTTCAGCATGTTCTGATTGAGTGTGTCCAGAATGCTAACATAAGACAGGATGTTATGATTAGATTAAAATTAAATAGATTTAATGTGGGTGTGGTCCATAGCATTTTAGCAGTGCCCACTAAAGCAATTGCTTAAATGCTATGGAAACTGTATGTAAGGTGATGTGCGAAAGGTTTTATTACTATATACGAGGGTTCCCTTTTATATTTCGGGATTTGGCAACCCTAGTGTTGCAATCTGGCAACTGACAGCTCTATCGTATAGTTGGACATTTTTGAAGTTATACATACTCAGAACTTTTGACATAAGAGCACTATTTGTGTTGTTTACAGTAACTTAAAGATTAATTTCGGCCCAAAAATGGAATTAAATCGTGAACATTTTCGTGCGATAATTTTTTACAACTTTCGACGTGGATTAACTCAGCAACAGTGCATAGATGAACTTAATTCAATTTTTGGCGATGAAGCTCCATCAAGGACCAGTATTTATCGATGGTATAGTAAATTCAATCGTGGTCGTAGTTCACTCCAAGACGAATTTCGTGAAGGTCGTCCAAAATCAGCTGTTGCTCCGTAAACCATTGATGCTGTGGGCGAACTGATATTGCAAGATCGTCATGTGACCTATCGTGAGATTGAGACAACCTTAGGCATTAGTGGGACCAGCGTACATTCAATATTGCATAAACATTTAACTGTCAAAAAAATTTGTTCCGGTTGGATTCCACACAATTTGTCAATCACTCAAAAACAGGCTCGTGTCGATTGGTCGAAGGAAATGCTCAAAAAATACGATCGCGGTGCTTCGAAACATGTCTACGACATCGTGACAGGTGATGAATCGTGGATTTATGCGTATGAGCCCGAAAGTAAACAGCAGTCGACTGTATGGGTGTTTCAAGATGAGCCAAATCCAACAAAAGTTGTTCGCGCACGAAGCAATTCCAAGCAAATGGTCGCCTGTTTTTTCAGAAAAACTGGACATGTCGCAACGGTACCACTAGAACAACGCAGAGCAGTCAATTCTGAGTGGTACACAACCATTTGTTTGCCAGTTAGTTGTCTTTCAAGAAATCAGGAAAACCAACCGCCGAAGACGGACCACTCTTCACCGCGACAATGCGAGCTTTCACACATCGGCTCAAACAACTGCATTTTTGAGCACCCAAAACATCGATTTGATGAGCCATCCGCCGTATAGTCCTGACTTGGCACCGAATGACTTCTTTATATTCCCGTACGTAAAAAAAACTGAGAGGTCAACGTTTTTCGACACCTGAAGAAGCGGTTGCTGCATTCAGAATGCATGTTTTGGAAATACCTCAATCAGAGTGGCAAAAGTGCTTCGACAATTGGTTCAAATGCATACAAAAGTGTAAAGATCTTCATGGGGAATATTTTGAGAAACAATAAAGTGATTTTCGATGATTAATATTTGTTTATGTTCTCTAATCCCGAAATATAAAAGCCCCTAATTAAAAAATATATTGAAAAAACGAGAAATATTGACACCATTGAATATGTCTGTATTTTAACATTATCACATATAATTAATCTTTCATATAATTTTAACAATTCTACAGAGATGATAGGAGAACTAGTTCTTTTTATATGGAAGACTTCTCATAAAAAGTAATTGTAGTGTTGATGTTTCTACAAAATTGTAAATATGTCAGATGAAATATATATTCTTCACTATAATTTTGTTTGAACTATATTTAGGTATTATTTCATATCTTTATTTATGACAAGCATACTTAAGGACTAAGTCAATGTATTTAACTATCTACAAATTTATTATTATAAAAATGTTAATATCTCTATGTAAAATGTAGAATAATATGGAATCTATTTTTAACTTTTATTTAGGATATGGCAATGAACAACAACTGCAGTGGTTTGGGCATTGGAGGAGTAGTTTCAACAGGTGGACCTTATGATACTAAGATAGCGGGGCTATATGATTTACTTGATACTCTTGGCTCGGGACACTTTGCAGTTGTGAAACTAGCAAGACATGTTTTCACAGGGGAAAAAGTTGCAGTTAAAGTTATAGACAAAAGTAAACTGGATGAAGTATCAAAATCACATTTATTTCAGGAGGTAATTGTTTATAACTAATTACTGATATGTTAAAAAATAAAATTTTATCTATAATTACATTAAAGTCCTGCTAGGTTACTAAATACTGCTATTTTAAGTATTTAATGTTATCCATAAAGCCACATGTACAGTTAAAACATTCATTAATAGCCACACACTGTCTGAGAGAGCAACCTTGCTTGAGGAAAATGGATGTTCAACCTCTTGTGAGTGCTGTCACAGTCAAGCAATTCAATCTCAGTTTACTTACTGATGTCGTAAGTCGGTTTCGGCTTGACACTGCCAGTGGACACGCACACATAAATCACCTGTTAGAAGTAGTGTAATTATTTGGCAAATCAGTGGGAAAGATGCACACTTTGTACACTCTACTATTGTGACTTATTATACTTCCTATTCAAATCATTCCCCATTTTACAGGAAAACTTTGATAGATAATATCATAAATTTTATCTACAATAAAGATATATTAATAGTAGGTATACTTAATATAATACAGTATAGTTCCAAGGAATGAAAGCTAATAAAAGCAGTCATTTTGCCGAACCAGTCTGAATTGACGCAAGATAAACTCTCCTGATGATATTAGTGCTTTAACAAGAAATCTATTATTACAGGTACGTTGTATGAAACTCGTGCAACATCCAAATGTTGTACGTCTGTATGAAGTGATAGACACCCAAACTAAATTATATTTAATACTAGAATTAGGAGACGGTGGTGATTTATATGATTATATTATGAGACATGAATCTGGACTATCTGAATCTCTAGCTCGTGACTATTTTCGTCAAATAGTTCGTGCCATCTCATACTGTCACAGGTATAACTGCTTTTCTACTTAATTTTTAATATACATAATTATTATAATTTTTTTAGTCTTGTATATCCATATTGCATATCTACTAAAAATTGTATTATATATTATTCAGCTGATTAGAGAATATTTTAGAAATACAAGTACTAAATTCTTTGTTTGTCAATCAATATCAATTAAGTTTATTATTTCTTTTCAGGTTACATGTTGTTCACCGTGACTTGAAACCAGAAAATGTTGTATTTTTTGAGAAATTAGGTGTAGTTAAATTGACTGATTTTGGTTTTAGTAACAAATTTTGTCCAGGGCAGAAATTAGAGACCTCATGCGGCTCACTTGCTTATTCAGCTCCCGAGATTCTATTAGGTGATTCTTATGATGCACCTGCAGTAGATGTATGGTCCCTAGGAGTTATTCTTTACATGTTAGTCTGTGGCCAAGCCCCATTTCATGAAGCTAACGACAGTGAAACGCTGACAATGATTATGGACTGTAAATACACTATCCCACCGCATATATCAAATTCTTGTAAAAGGTAATAATACCCTTTTTTACTTTAATAATCTTCTGGACTACTTATCCGTTTTTTTAACCCGGGGGAACCCGTTATGGGCCGTCAGGGGACGATGACGGTCACCCCCCGGTGTATCGGAGTCGCACCGACTAAAACCCCCGGGGTGTTCTCCCGTTTGCCGGGGCCAAGGGCAAGGCTGTGCCAGCTTCCTCAGCACCCGGCGTCGTCTGGCCTATTGATGGAAGGCCGCTGGACACCATTCCGCTCTCCTTCATTTTCTTTGAACGGTGCGCGGGAACACATCGCGCACCGCTCTCGCCTTGGAAATGTTGGGCGACGCACTCCCTCAAGTGCGCCGCCCAGGCGTTAATCCGTTAGGGAGGGAAGTGCCTTGAGTAGGCTTCCCTCCTGCGTCCAGTACGGCGAGGGCGACGGAGGGGCGGAAAGGACAGGGAAGATGAAGCCTGCCTCTCCCGCTCACGCTCCGCCTCCTCTTTCCCTTTAAGGACCTCCTCTGTAAAAAGGAGGACCGCCTTCCATGACCTGTCGCTGTCGAGCATTGCCCGAATAAGTGTGGGCAGCGACAGGTCATTTCCTACCTGCTGCTGGACTACTTATCCGTGCCATTAATTTAAGTATATTATTTTAAGCTAGATTCTTTTTTTTTTTTTGTTAAATTCAACGAGCTTGCAATTCTATAAAATCTTTAATAAAACGACGCTGAAATACCTTAAGAATAGTTTATTTCACTGAGCGCAATTATAACAGGACGTTCAACTGACAGATAGAGAGCAGTATACACATAATAAAGAATAGAGGGCGCTGTTCATCTGATGTTACCATATATAAATTATAACAATCTTATTAATATATTTGCAGACTAATAGGAAGGATGTTAGTTAGAGAACCAGAGAAACGAGCTGTCCTTTCAGAAATCGCCACTGATCCCTGGGTGACAGCTGGCGAAGGCGTTACCATTGAAGATTTTGACACGCCCCTTGTTGCTAAAGAACAACTCTCAGAAGAAGATCGGTCAGCTATAATGCAACGGATGGTTAACGGGTCAATAGCTACAAAAGAACAAATTATCGAATCTGTGGATAAAAATGAATATAATCACATTACAGCTACATATTATTTGCTGGCTGAACGCAAATTACGGTCAAACAGGTAAATTAATGTGCAAACCAAGAGAAACCATTTTTTCCTAATATTATTTGCGTATAAACTACACTCATCAATGATTAATTCTTATGGTTTAAATCGTTACTAAATTCTTTTTAAATTATCGTTACGTGACCGATATTTCGGAGAATCTTATTATTAGGGAAAAAAACAGATTTTAGGGTACCTATTTAGGCGTGAAATAGCTTTAAATTTTATAGAAGTATTTTTTAATACATAATATTGCGGAATGGCCTATTTTCGTCCTCCACGACTGCTGGATAGTACTACGATGTACCTGCGAGAACTGCATTAAAGACGTAAGTTTCGGTAATTAAATCATTGCATTGCGGTACTCCGCAAGTCTATCCAATGCAGTAGCACTCGACCACACCACGCTGTAACGGCCGACACTTCGATGCGTAGTTTTGATTGAATGCGCCGGTTTGTTTTCATGAATTATTTAATTATTAGTGAGGGAAATCAGTGGAAAGGATTAAAACAACCTGTAACAATGATAGTAATTTGCTGTTATATGATAGAATGTAGTATGCGGAAACAATACCCGCAAAAACAATATACTATTTGTTACACAGTATGATCACGCCTTAGTTACCGTACACTATTGGACTGGTTTACATATTAAAAATCAAATATTTTATTATCTGTGTAACTAGAAAAACTATTTTTAGTATGGTTGCTGCCAATGCTGTTTACTATTAAACTTTACGAAACACGATCAAGAAAAAAGTTTTAAACCATCCTTTGTATAAAGTATTCGTTATTATTGTATGGTGATTGATTGTAGAGCATTAACTGGTCACCCTATTTCAGTTCAGTGGTATTTTCAATAAACATTTCGTTAAATACACATAAAATTCACCGTTGTAAATAACACAATATAAATATTGTAAATAAATATTGCCATTGCCAACTAACGTATTTTTGTTACAGTGGGTTTGACGTAATTTGTTCATGTACACGATAGGTAGAATATTATGGTTGTATTATTATGAAAAACGATTATGATTTGTCAAACTTATAAATTTTCGTCCGAATGTCGTCCCGTCATTTGGTTCTAAAGGCGTTTTCTTAAATAAGTACATCATCCGTAGTATACATATATATTTTGCTCTGAAAGGGTGGAAGCACTCCGCAGACAGGAGGGAGGGCGCGGTGCGCGGCGGCCTGAGGCGCTAAGCGTGCAGAAAGTTGGCGGAGGAGCTTGTCTGAGCTCTGCAGGGGGAGCGGGCGTGACTCCCCACCGCTCTCTTCTCGCGCCGCCCACTTTAGCAGCCGCGCCTCGCACACCCCAAGACGTACCAGCGGTATGCTTTATTTACTAGTTTACTTTCATCCAGTGACCAAAATTTGAGGGATAAATAATAGAAGATTAATAACAATAGAAATTGAATGTTTTTTTTCTACACGTCTCAATAATAAATACCCAATAATAAAAATAAATACAGCCAAACGTTGGCCAGCTATTGACGCGTATTTGTATGACAAAGACTTTAATATTTGAATTTGGTTAGTGATTGAAATTTTATCTTGCATAGTCGAGTGGGACAGTTTCGTAGTATCACATTATCATTTACTCTTCTTTTTTGCAAGGTCCGCTCATCTTGATCTTTCTTCTCCAGTTCGTTCAATTCTGGAGGTCCTTCTCTCTTACCTCACAGCCTTTCGTGTTTGTTTTAACAGCACTGAACCATCATAGCCTCAGTTTTCACATAATGGCATCATAATTATTCAATTTCCTAATCTGTTATTTCAGTATAGTGTTATAGAAGAACAAGTGCGATTTAGAGGATCATGAACACGAATCAGTCGTTTTCATATTTGTATTTAATGAGAAAATTCTTATGTCATGTAACAAAACTAATCCCTTAGAATGATGAGAACATCCACTGCTGATCACGATGGGTATAATATATAAGCGCAAAATGAACTCTGCTACTGATGTACTTCTGCTTATTTTGAAACCTTGTTTTTTATATTATTATTTATGAATATCGTTGCAGAGATCGCGAAAATGCAGTATAGTTCGTGAGGAGGAGGACGACGAGGAAGGCACAGTGGGCGGAGCTTGCGAAACACGCGGCACGGACACGCGGCGGGGCTCGCGCTCCGAGGGACGGCTGCACCTGGCCGCGCGTCTGGCGCACAGGCCTGCTCTGCTTGCGGACAATCTTACTAAGGTTTACACCATTCATATACAGCTATAGCTAGACTTTTGCGCACTCCACTCCGGATTCTTATCACTGTTTTATAATCAAAAAATAATTTTACCCACATAATGGTACAAACACATTATTGACACAGTCCATTAGTGAAACGAAGCGAACGGAGGCTCGCACCTCAGCTCGAACTACAACACAAACGGAATAACGTCTTATCTTCTATTTGTCGTTCATCCCAATACTTACTGTCTTACAAAATTTTCTTTATTGTATCTATTAAGATTTTGGTTCATTGTATTGTTCTTAAAAAGTGTTTGTGTACACAGGTGAACCTCGAAGATGAAGTCGCAGCTGAGACAACGGCGAGCCTACCTCGAGCCCCGCCCGCACCACCACCTGCCCGGCGTCAACGGCCTGACTGCCGCCGACGGAGACCGCGCGCCGGATCTTGCTCCTCCTCTGACCTGTCCGATGACGACTCTGAGAAAAAGAAACGAGCCGCCGACCGGGCTGAAGGTCCCGTAGACAGGCCGCGCCGTGATTCCCATGACGACTCCAGTGATAGCCAGGAGCGAGGGGCAGGCGCAGGCGCAGGGGCCGGAGGCGGCGCGAGACCTGAGGCCGAGGCCAAGGCCCGGGCGAGTGGCGGAGCGGGTGCGGGCGCCGGTGATGCGGGCGGTGAAGGCAGGACGGGAGGCGGCGGTGGAGGTAGCGCTGGCGGCCGGCGGCGGCGGTGCGCGCGCAAGGAAAACCGGCTGCGACAGTCGCGGTCGTTGAACCGCATCGCAGAGGTGGAAGAGGCGGGCGGACTGGTCGCGCTGTGCGCGCGCCCGCTGCTGCGGCTGCTGGCGGCGGCGCGCCCTCTGCCATCCGCGCGCCGCCTGCACGGCCTCTGCTAGTGCCGGCGCCTCTCGCTGCGCACGCATCCGCGGAACATTACTTCTATTTTTTACTATACGAGTCCCGTTAGGTAATCAGGGTTTTGTAACTTTCAGTTTGTTAAGCGGCACGCTCGTCCTCATTTGATGTTTCGGGATATAAATTATACACATTCGTCAATCCCATAGGATTTCTTTTTCATGTAATCAGTGCGAAAAGAAATAATCACATAAAAGTTTACGGTATGCCATCAAACATTTTAAGATTATTAATCTATACTATTAATTATTTTTAAATTCGAATTACTGTTAAATGTTTCCATTTCTTAAAATTATCAAAAATATCTAATGTTTTTTAATGAATATTCATGACCGTATTATTTTATTTTCATGTCTATGCTGTTTCTTAGCTATTTACATTCAATAAGTAATCAGAAATATATATTTTCGTCCTTAAAATTATAATTTTATTAATAAAATAAATATATAATATTTATGAAAACAACAAACATTTTTTTTAATAATAAAATTAAGAACAGAAAGTGCACTTCTTTTTGTGACAACATGAGTTTACAGGTCAGTTTTAACTTATCAAATTTATAACAAATAAATCACTTAAAAATTACCGTTTTTTTAGCTACTGGTTAGTCATGTTTTAATTGTTATGCAACGTAACAAATTTAGCGTATGCAAATGTATTTTGTTATTATAAGTTGTGTGAAAGCTTGGATCGGTTTATAAATCTTTCTGTTAGTTACTGATTTACCTTCTTGTAACTGCTTTTGTTTTCAAAAGTGCAACTCTTAAAGAAGAGTAACAATCAGTTCTTGAGATATATCACAGACTCACTTCACTTAAAGTCCTATAGATGCACATCCATTCATTTTCCCCTCTGTATTTTAATTTTAAAACTACACACAATAGATAGCTCTATTGATCACAATATCAGTAAAATTGCTTTTTTTATATTATTTATTCACATTGAAACAAAATAAACCAATTGAATTTCAAATAATATATTTAACTTATTGTGTTTGTTAAAAGTATAACATAACTTGTTGAAATTAGCGCGCTGCGCTACTGGCCACTTTGGGCACGACATATAAACGCAAAGTGGATACAGCCACTAATGTATCTCTGCTCACTCCTTAAGGGATATAGCATGACGGTATATTATTATTTATTGAAAATTGGTCAAGAAAAGTTGAAGATGCACATAATTTCTTTATATTATGCTTAATATAATACTCTCTCACTTTATGAAGTCTATACTGAAATTTAAAAAGTTGATAGATATTATGTAGGCACTGTACATGAGAAGTTGAGCAAGACCAGCACGGTACAATAGACACACACTATATGCACACATAAAATGACCGTCACTTATACTTAGTACATATAACTGTATGCATAAGGTTTGTCTTACACAATCATTTTGTTAAGTGGTAAACATCAAGGTGCATAATATTTGCACTTCGCTCTATCAGATTTAGGGACAGTGAACATTAAGGGCGGCTTGCACTAGCAAATTAAGTCTAGTTTAGACTTACATAAAATGCTATTTAGCGCTTAACTGTACTTATAGTCTTGCACTGAATAAAAACCCAGTTGTAACAACTCT
Source organism: Automeris io (assembly GCA_036320925.1). NCBI lineage: Eukaryota > Metazoa > Arthropoda > Insecta > Lepidoptera > Saturniidae > Automeris > Automeris io. The sequence goes on along the minus strand of JAUDJH010000011.1, from coordinate 9,876,304 downwards.
TAAACTCAAATCATCATTAAGATGGAATTAATGTACTTCGATTAATGAGCGTCTATAAAAGCTTAAACTAGACTTAATTTGTTAGTGCAAGCCGCCCTTAAGCTTTTACTTTGTGAGATTATTATGCTAAGTTTTTACTTGTAACAATACCAATTAAGTTACAAAAAATACCTAAAAATGTTTGAATTATTCTTCGTTTTATATTACAAATGTTTATAAGTAATCTGACCTGTAGATCCAATAACTTTACACTAATTGAATCATGTAAAATAAATGCACATTGAATATACTATAAATATTGGTTTATATGTAGGGACTGAAATTATATAATTGTGGTTTATATTGAATTAACAGTCTCAGAATATATTAGGTAAATGCATTTTGTATGTGATAGATGAACATAAAGTATAATCATCAATTTGTAGAAGGTATTTATCAATATTATGTTTGGTTGGTGTTGTATATAGAAAATTTATAGTGTAAATATAAATTATAATTGTAGTTGATGTAAATAAATAGTTTATTCCAATTATTTCATAATATAAGCAGTTGTAATTTACATTTTATGATTATAGCTATGTTCTATATTATGTTTAATAAGTTAATAATGTTAAATTTATATAATTGCTTGTTTTGATCTGTTCTCAAAATGGTTTTTCACTTTAAATGTATTCAAACTTTGCAATTATATTATGTTTAAACAGACCAAAGAAATTGTATTTTATGCATTTCCTATTAAAGCATGTTGTTTGGTGCCAATATAATATTAGTAAGTAATATTTTTTACTAAATTACAAAATATGTGCAAGTGTATTGTAGACATGTTCTTAGACTAAATTTAACATGTAGGTGCTTCTTATCAACGTCAAAAGGCTTACTGGTCTTTGTTATAGTTATGAAAGCGATTTAATTAACAAAACGTTTAGAATATTTCTATGCTGTTTTAAATATAATTGTTTTAGCAGTGTTTATTAAGCAGGCAGCCGACCAGTTCAAAACAGCGGAATGCGATATGATGTGAGCATTTATTTGTATAATAAGCACAGCGAGCCGAGCCCGGTGCTCTTGCGCGTGCCGCCCGCTCCACCCGGTTGTAAACCACTGTGAATGCAAAGTCCCGAATAGAGTTGAAAATTACCGATTTTTTCTGATATTAATCAGCATTTTCTATATTCGTGCTTTCATGAGGTTGATGTAAAGGTGTAATTTATACTACTAATATTTAAAAATTTATTGGAGAGTTGAAGCTGCTCGTGTTCGTAGGCTTTACCCTAGTTTCCCTACACGTGACACCTGGGTGGTGCTAAACGAGCAGCAGCGAGGTGGTAGGGCGTCGGTGCCCGTCTGGATCGCGACCACAGTACAGGGGTGTAATGCCCGCCATGGTGACCAGTTTCAGCTTGTCACATTTCGGGATCAGCTTGTGTATATCCAGTAGTTCATATACCTAGAGAACTTCAGTCGTGGTATATGTGGGCCGACATGACGATGTAGACTATCAATATATTTTCATCCTTTGATGGTCGCTTTCGTTTTTGGACTACACTGTACTTACCATCAGGTACTCTGTAGTCACTATGTCGAGTCAGTGTAAAAAAAAAAAACTTAAATAATATATTACATTATTATTAACTATGTAATTATATATAACGGTAAACTATGACATAGGTAATTTTCAGAAAGCCAAACGAGAGTTTTTTTTCTTAATTTCCCTTATGAATTTTTATAAACAAAGTAATGCGTTATTATTTAAGAATTAAATAGATATTATTCATTTAGTTTTTATCCGAATGAATAAATCTATATATATATATAAATCACTTGTCGTGGCTGACAAATTATAGGCGAGCCTGAACTACCACAGCTAGAAACACGAAATTTCCACATTAGGTTCTTCGTATGACATAGTTCCCCACTAAGAGAATACAACTTTTCATGGGATCAGAACTTAACTGACTGACAACTATGCGTAGTCCGGCCGATGAGAGAAAATGTTTTCGATTTATCTAGTAACTGGTTAGGAGTTGTAAGCAGGTCGCCCAAATCGTACCCCTTAAGAAAAAACTGCTGTAATATTTGTGGTAATTAAACAAAATGTTTTGCGTCTACGGAAACTAGTAATTGTACTATCATAATATTTTTTATAATAAAATGTAAATTCTACATCTAAGCAGTGTTCGATAAAAATGTTTTTCAAATAAAGTACCTTCGGTACGATTAAACACCTGATACTAATTTATATCAATCAATAAATAAATATTAAATATTTTGGTGAAACTAATGTAGGTATAATGAAAAGTTTAAAAGACTGAAAAAAAAGCTTTGTATTTAAAATATAAAAAATACTGTCAACTATAAAAGTCACCAATGTTGGATAAAACAAGCAATAAAACGACGAATAGCCACTTTTTTCATGCAGTGTCACATTTCTTTGTTACTTTTATATTAAACTAGCTGTCCTGGCAGACCTTTTTCTGCCCTATTTCTCTAAAACAAAGTCACATTTTTTTTAATGTTAATAGCTTCCCCGTCAGATTTTATTCTGCCATAACCTATTGGCCTGTCGGCTGTTTTTTGAAAATTATTTGAAGGAACCTGGCCTTAATGCTATATGTATAAAAATTGACAAATATTGACATTAATATTTATACGTCACTCAATTATTTTGCCTTCCCGGAACCTGTCCATTAACACTTGAACTTTATGGTGTAGTGTTTAAGTTCAAATTGACTTTTAAATATTATTACGAATTTTTTGTATGAGAATATAGAAAAGTTTGTTTTTAGACAGTTGCAGGGAATTTTTAAAAAAATTCTCTCCGTAATAACCTTCCCCAGACTTTAACAAACACAACAAAAAAGAAATCAGCCAAATCGGTTCAGCCGTTTCGAGTTTCGCGCTTATCAAGACATTTTGCGATTCATTTTTATATTATAGAGAAGATATGCAATAGCTAAAACGTTTTTCACTCTTGGTATTCGCTTTAAATCACTTTTAAGCGAATACTTTAGTTCACTTGATACATGCTTACAATGCAACTCAGAGTATCTTTATAGTGTATTCTGCGATTTACCTTCTATGGCAGATATTTTGGTAAACTAAAACTAAATTGCCACCTGTTCACTTTGTTGTTACTGTTAAATTTTCCAAAAGGCAGGCAAAGGATCTGAGCCTAGTCTTTCCTCTTCACTTTTTTTGACAATCTCATTTTTCAATTGAATAACAACCAATAAAAAATTAATCGTTAACATTTGTCGTCCTGGATTATTAAAATGGTCTAAAAAAATAATAATACGTAGCTGATAGCGAATTTTCGATGCGTTGTAAATAAACAAGAGCTCGAACTTAAGGGGTAAGTGTTTTTGTAATAATCGGATCATCAAACACTGATGAAGTGCTGGCTGAGCACCTCAGTGTTCGCCCTCTCGCTCGGTTTAGTTGTGAAGGTCTATTCCGGCCATAAACAAATATCCTATTAAAAAAAAAACTTAAATATCTTTCTAATTGGCTCCACAAAATAACTTATCTTGAACGTGCGGCTTCTGTGTTAGTTCGTGGGTTCGATCTCCACATGAAACAAATATTGTTATTTAAGGTTTTTTTTTAACTCGGTGGAAATCCTAATGGACCATCAGGGTCACCGCAGAGGCAACGGCCCCGGTGTGTCGGGCTCTTATCGACTAAAACCACTGGAGTGTTCTTTTTACTCATCTGCTAGGGCCAAGAATACTGCTACACCAACTTCCTCGGCTTCCGGCAATTTTTATTTGAGATTCAGATATTTGTGCACATGAAATTTGTAAGTACACTTGGACTGCGCTTTGCTTAACACCAGGTTCAGTATAGTCTCTTTACCGTGCTTTTATACAAACAACTTATTGTTAAAACACCCGCCTATTATCATGTATCCTTTTAACTAATTTTGTGCTCGTATTCAATTACTCCTGTGGCGGCTGTATTTTGTCATGGAGTTCCTCACGATGCATAAAGTTCTTCGTGTTTAGTAGATACCTATGATTTATGAATATTAAATTGTATGCCAACAATTTATTTAATATATGTCTCTAAGTTGGCAGTGTTTAAACTTACAATGTTTAATGGTATATTAATTTCTAATAAACAATAAAATTTATAGATGATTTGCGCAACAATATCAATTCACTCTACGCTTGAAGCTTCTCATGTATAACGTCGGGAAATCTAAGGCCGAGATTTATAGTAGCAACTTTCAGTTTGCTTAGACTTTACTAATACAATTTATATTACTCCATGAATGTCCAAGGATTTGTTAAGCCAGAATTTTGTTAACATGGACATTGCTCTGTGAATACTATGGCTATACTCAAGTTCCTATTATATATTCAGTTTTTCGTAAAAACGAATTTATTTTTTGAAAATTTTGCCAAACAAAGTCGGAATAGCGTCAATAAATCTCAGCCTTACTCCGGAAGTATATTTCACTATTTAGCAGTTAGCACTAGAATGAGAAAATGTTTTATAATGTGTTTAAGAAAATTTTAGTAGCAATTTATGTAATAGCATTAAGTATAAATTACGACCTATCACTGATAAATATTTAAAATATTCACCTGCTCGTTGTTCACAATACATGGTCAGCCTTGACAGTTTCTTTACAAATATTTTCTATGTAAGTATATGATATGATTATCTGAACTGAACATATTCAAATATGTAATAGGTACTTATCTCCGAATTAGTAATTATAAATCATATCATCATCCATCGAAATAAACATCAAGATTGTTTTGGAGTATATGAAATATGTGTCGAAATTACCTTTGTATTGATTGCGGAGATTTGTACAATTCACACACGCCAACAGAATTCTATATTATGTAAATAATATACATTTAAGTGAATTTGTAATCTGCTTTTGCAAATTTTACGAATAAAATAAATAAATATATATGTCAATAAAGATGTTACAATATTCACTTACTTATAATTTAATTAAATACCGACGTACAGACAAAGAGAATCACGATTTTATCAGCAATTAACTTAAAACTTTATTTTCGTTACAAAATTTCATTATGTATTCAAAAATGTAACGCTGACGCTGATAACCACAGCTGCTGCATCCTAGCGCGTGAGTCGCGATAAAAATGATCGTGGAGATGGTCCCTTAGGAACAAAGGCTGGAGACAGCATAGGCCTGCTTATGATATCTATTAGGTATATCTGTGAGATATATATAGATAGTAGAGATATATATTAGCGTTTTCTAGTTACGTGCATTCCATAAAAAGTATTCCCTTGTTATAATTGGACATTTAATAAATATATTGACTTAAAATCTAATAATTTCTAGATGAATTGTTCAAGAATCCAAATTGTGTGTTAATATGTTTATTGAATGTCAACATATACCAAGATATTGTTTTTTTTATGCTTTTATGGGATACATGACACTGGTGCTGTCATTTCCTCCATTAGCCATTAAAATATAGCCCAAGATCCCAGAGCTGCCAGACCTTTCTTATTTTCTCAGAAATAAAATATATAAAATAACGTAGTGTTAGTATGTACTATGAGTGTATGCATACCTGCTAGCTTGCGCGGGCGGCCAATTTACAGGTACCAGGTTCGAAAGGTAGATAAAAATTATACTTACTTTACTTATTTTCTCAGTGCTGAATTTTATATATATTTTAGAAAATATTATTTTAAATTTATAATGATTACTGCCAGACACGTTTCGGCGGCCATTATTTTTACTAGACGCTTTAAAGCAGCCAAAAAAATAAGGTAACTTTACTTATATTCTCAGTCTTGATTTTTATACATAATACTCAGGAAACTAATTCAATAATTTTTGCAAGCAGCCAGACCACTCGGATGGGCCTAACATTCCCCCAGACACATATAAAGGCTTTCTGTGTGTATGAACGCGATCGTGATTGTTAGACGGTTTTATAGCATAGTTTTGTAAAATTTGTTATTAATCATCTAATTATTGAATTCGTTTCCTGAGTATCACGTATAAAAATCAAGACTGAGATTATAAGTGATGTTATCTAATGTTTGATGTGCCTATTTCGCTATCAAGTTTCCAAGGCTTAGGTTTTAAAATTATTCTATCGTGTGAGTGTGAAAAACAGACAGTTATAAACTAGGGCCCATTGATCGAGAATGCATGTAAAGTTAATCGCCGGTTTGTATTTGTGATGCGATTAATATCAGTTATCATCTTTAATGAAGGTTTTGAAGGTGTTTTAAAACTAATGCCAGTTATGGGATGCCCTTTGGCCGCGAAGCCCATACTTATGTTAAGAAACGTGATGAAAAGCGAATCTCACGTTCTGAGCGGCGCGTAAGCGATGTCGTTAAGCCAGGAATGACTCAAGAGCTGAACAATATGCTTTGAAAGAGTTTCAAGAGGAAGAGGAAGGAATTCTTTATGGAATCGCCGATTGAGGGTAAGTTAAGACTTTCATAGTTTTAAGCGGACTTGAAATTTTAAATAAGTTTTTCTCAAAACTGTGCTTTTCAAATTTTCCTCCATCGTATCTCAAAAATGGCTTGACCGAATATCTTAAAACTTAAAAGGCGCACTCATCTCATGTAAACGCATAGAATGAACTATTATTAATTAAGCTTTCCCAAAATTTCGATTTTATTTTAAGCAAAAAACTAAACACAAAAACGCAAAATTCGCGACTTTTTTTTCAAATGCCTATCAGAAGTCCAAATTTCGGTATATTCATTTGATAATAGTTCATTCCGTGCATTTAGGTCTACAGATTAAAACGCTGCTATTTTTTTTTCAGATAAGCCAATCAGCCGGAATCGTGGAGGAAGTCGAGCCCATTTTTTTGAGGCGGGGTTGTTCAGAGCGCTGTAACTCATATTCGACACAACTTTTTTAGCTTAAAATTTATATTTATGCTGTGAAAATATATATTAATAGATGATAATAAAGCTCTATCTATTTACTGGTCGTAGAAAAAAAAATCCTAAAACATCCCTAAAAAACAGCCCATCACATGGGATAACCCCCTAAAAGCTTCCAAAAAATAAGGTAACATCACTTATAATCTCAGTCTTGTTTTTTTTCGTGATACTTAGGAAACGAATTCAATAATTAGATGATTAATAACAAATTTTACAAAACTATGCTATAAAACCGTCTAACAATCATGATCGCGTTCATACACACAGAAAGCCTTTATATGTGTCTGGGGGAATGTTAGGCCCATCCGAGTGGTCTGGCTGCTTGCAAAAATTATTTAATTAGTTTCCTGAGTATTATGTATAAAAATCAAGACTGAGAATATAAGTAAAGTTACCTTATTTTTTTAGCTGCTTTAAAGCGTCTAGTAAAAATAATGGCCGTCGAAACGAGTCTGGCAGTAATCATTATAAATTTAAAATAATATTTTCTAAAATATATATAAAAATCAGCACTGAGAAAATAAGTAAAGTAAGTATAATTTTTATCTACCTTTCGCACCTGGTACCTGTAAATTGGCCGCCCGCGCAAGCTAGCAGGTATGCATACACTCATAGTACATACTAACACTACGTTATTTTATATATTTTATTTCTGAGAAAATAAGAAAGGTCTGGCGGCTCTGGGATCTTGCTCTAATAGTTGATTTACACTTAATGCTATACTCAATTACATTCACTTTAAAAAGACAAGTAGTTAAAAAAGTGATTTCAATTTGTAGTGATAAGTTGGCTTGAATAAGGGCAATTAAAAAATAATGAGTGTTACTTGATTTATTTATATCTCTGCTGGTTATACAATGGTAAAAATATTAATTGCTATGAAAAAAAATGTATTTAGCATTTGGTTCTGTATTCATATATTCATAAAAAATTAAAACAAGATATAATAAACACATGTTCAATTCTGAAATTAACAAGCCCTGTGACAAGATCCAATCAATAACCTGTTTTAAGAAAATGCATACTGAATCTATAATTAATTATACATAATATTGTTTAGAAATTAATCAGTAGAACTTTATCTTACATCCCTAAGAACTAAATGTTTTCTATAATATTACATCTGATCATATAAAAGTATTAGAAAAATTAAGTCTTTTCTATACAAATTTATAACAGTGAAACTATTTCCTGGAAATAACACAGTTGAAAGATAATTATGTTAAAATACAATTATATATGTATATGCAAAACAAATGAAAGCTTTCACTCAATCATCAACCACTCAATGATCATTAACAATTAAATTGAAGCTAACAGAGAGATACAAGTGCAAATATAAAATGGCTTAGCTTAAATCAAGATATCAGAGAAACTATCCTTAATAATACCAAAAGCAAGTTCAATTTTAAAAGGCCAAAACAATTTAGGTAATTTAAATAAATAGGTTACCTCTTAAGGGAATATTTTTAACCAATCAAAAATATTCTTGCTTATTTGCCCAATGTATATAAGGAGACAATTATGCAAAGAAATCTTTTATACTATTTCATAATACAATAAATGCATTATTTAGACTATGATACTTACATAGCTTTTCATAGCATGTCTTCCCAAAATAATTTTATAATAGTTTAAACACCACCATGTACAACACATAGTGAATTTATGATATACATCATGTGATAATGATAAAAGAAATAATATATAGGGCAGACTGGGTCTATCAAGACATTTGCAAAGGCTCTAGAAAGTACTTCCTTCTGGTGGCTGTGACAGTTTCATGTTCTCCTTGAGAGTCATAAGACGTCTCAGCTCTTGTAGAACTGTCTTGATGGTGTAGTCACGCTGCCATCTCGCAAGGATCGGAACTTGTCTATTATCAACCTATCAAAGAACCATACTATTACTTGCAACATATTCCAGGTAAAAGTATATTCTCATTTAATTTTAGTTTATTAAGTACAACAGGACAGTTTTTTTAAGAATAAATTTGCATTAAACTTGAGTTATTCAGTGCAATGTATGGTCCACTACAATATACACAATGGTTTTTTTGACCAGTAAAATTTAAAATTGAAACTTACTGTTGTTTTTTCTATGTTTACATTATTGTCTTTTTATATAAGAATTAAATGTAGGCATGCAGTGAAATACTCATATTTATTGCAAGCTGGTTACTGACTATACACAACACTCAATATTATTTCATGTCAATAAAAGAGTAATACATTTTAATAATTGCTTACACACATCATCTGATACATTCATATGCGCATCAGCTAAAAGATACTTGCTTATTATTCAGTAATAATATTTTTTCCATACAATGTTCTTTTAAGTTTGTATAGTATGTTCATTATTACCAAAAGGGCCAAATTTATAAGTGGATAACCAAAAAGGTATGCAGAAATACAACTGCTATTGAAAGTAATATAATAATTTTATACATAATTTTTTTTTGTCTGTATAAGAATTTAGAATATGGGTTGTTTAAGATATTTTGTACAAATATATTAAGTTTACAGGGATACTTACAAGTCCAGTCTGACTGTTGACACAGTTCATATTAATTCGAGAAATGAAGCGTGCAGTTGGTGGTTCATCAGGATATCGAGTACCACATTCAATTTTAAGAGAATACATCCTATTTTCATAAGGTGTCTGTAACAAAAGTAATGAATATATTATGAGGTAATTGTAAAAAAAAAACTTTCATATCAAAAGCATTTGTGTGATTAAATTATGTATAATATTATACAAAAACAACAAAATATATAAATGTATTAAATATAGATTGTATTTTATTAAGAATATTTACCCTGGGGGGGCCAATTATCATGCCTGTCCAATGAGTAAGTGTCATATCATCGTCACTCTCCAGTCCCCATGATATTGTTCCATCACCCACTCCCTTTTGGCCTTGTTCAAGTTCTTCTAGAAGACGAAAATTCCTAGGAACCACTAATCAAACACAAAATATAAAATTATTATTACACATAGAACAATGAACTAACTTTATAAATCAAACACTTAATCATAAAAAATAAATTGAATAAATCTTACCAACGCCTGACGATGGATTCGCCATGATCACAATTTCACCGGTGCGCACTACTTACTGAAAAAAAAAAAGTTGAGAAAAGTGTATTTGCGCACTGATTAAGAATTATTGGATGAAATGAGTAATGTATTCACTAACACTAGAGTATAGATATTATTAAAATTACAAAACTCTACCCAGAAGAAAAACTGAAAACGAAGGTTAATGATTTTTTTTGTTGACTTTGACTTTCCTCTTTAATCTTTGATTTGACAAATGTCACCTACCTATATTTTTTTCCCGTAGACTTTTACTTGTTCACGGTTTTATTGTAGCTTATTATGTTCGTCAAAAGGTAAAGGAACGAGCCATACAGCCTTGTCTTATTTATATTATTTCTTTTTACATATTTTAAAGGCCAAAGCAATATCTGTTTAACAAAGTCAAATCCAATATACACTACGTCTGTTCTTGAAAAATAAATCAGTTTTGTTGAACTTCATAAAGGCTATCGTCATTTCTATTCCATAAGTTATTGTTGTATCTTCCCATGTTTATTTTTCTTGATTAAAAAGGCCGAAGCCAGGTTTTTTCATTTTCAACTTAAATGGCTGAAGCCAGGTTTTTTCATTTTCAACTTAAATGGCTGAAGCCATGTCAGTTTTTTTCCAATTCAGAAGGTCGAAGATATGTCTTTTCTTTTATTATCATGTCCGTATAATTTAGTCTTTTAACTTAAATTAAATACTGTTATTCAAATCTCTTGACGTTACATTGAATGAAATTGGATAGGGGTATGAAGGTTTTTCTCATGACTTCAAATATCTTAGAGAGCACGCGGGACGCTCTCATATATTGCATAAATATCAATTAATTTATAGCAATTTACAGAAATCTTTCTATATTCAAAGCAGAACTGTTGAAAATTATATGGTTTGCTGTTTGTTTGGTTGGTGTTTGATTTTGTTTATAGAAATTATAAGATAAAGATGAAACAATTCTCATTCTATTCAAGTGTGCGACCATATCGTTGGGTGAAAGGCTATTTGGTTTAAGCGAAATTTTTTGGTGATATAGTAATATATATATATACATATGTTTGGAATCGGTAAAAAACGCTGATTACAAAACTATATATATTACTATATCGCCAAAAAATGTCGCTTAAACCAAATAGCCTTTCACCCGACGATATTATCAAACTCTGAGCCTACTGTTGATTAAAATGAACTGTCAATAAAGTCTTTGCTATGCGAGAACCATACACATCAGGATTGAACGATGCATACCGTCAGCATGCCTTTTCTACCTTCAAGTACACTGGCCAGATATAACTTTGATTCGAATTTTAACTTTTTTTTTTAAGTTACAAGAAAGATCTGTACGTATGTGGCACAGAGTATGTACGTACTAGGTAGGTAGATACGCATTCGTCTAACCAGACGAAACATTCTATCTATGCCACAGACTATTGTTAACTTTAACGTTTCGTTATACTCATAGGATCCAAAAAAGAAGAAATAACACATTTTAAACTTTCTCGTTTTGTGCACAACATAAATACTTTAACGGGACATATACGCATATTAACTTGCTTTTAATTATAGTTCGACAGTGCGACCTGGTTACACAAATCATGGTCACAAGCAGACTGACGTGCCCCGAAGTTTTCGTCAGCATCAGCGTATTTTATAATGAAAAGAAGAAATGTTTTTTTTTTTTAAGCGGACTAACTACTGAGTGCCGGGAAAGGCATTCACAGTTCAACCGGGCTATGGGTTGGGTGGCAACGCAAGGGCACCCCTGTGGGTACGAATCTCGACTTGGACCGCCAGCCAAATAAAATATTATCTCTACGGGTGATCTACTAACGTTTCGGAAGTGACTACCTTGAGAAGAAACGCCGAAAGATACTCAAGGCTGCGTCAGAGTGGAACTGCGCCTCGGAGCGAAAACGCATCGGTTAGCAGCAGTTAACTGAAATATCCTTCGTCGGCGCCGCCGGTGTCGTAAAATGAAAGAAGAAATGTTTAAAATACCGCCAATTTAGTACTACATCTAGTGATCTTAGGATATTTATTTCTAGTGTGTGGATTATTAGATCAAGAAAAACCTACTGTTTCCGCTTGCTTGTGTTAATGAAAATTTTAGTATAATATTTGTGTAAATACTTCAAAAAAAATGCTAAAACAGCAAGATATTGAATGACAGTTTGTACAAATGGTATTTGTAGACAACATACACCATAAGATATTATTGAAAAACAGCCGTTATTGCCATCTCTACTGGTGATGCTTGAAATGTCCAATGCCTAGTTTAGACTGAAAATATTATGACTCTTGTAGATACTTGCTAAGATACTTAATGATAGAAGAAAGTGTATTTATTTATACTTTCACTTTTTGTGGCGTCATATAACTGGTTTCTTCTTTCCATGACGCCACAAATACTACGCGTCATACTTAATTCATTAGTTGTTCCTATTAAAAATTACTCTTACTTCGGACGCCATTGCAAGATATTACGTAGCGAATACCGTTACTCTGAGTGGGGTGTGAGGCGTGCGAGGGGGGCACGTGTCAGCGGCGCCGTTGGAGCGCGAGTTCACTCTGTCACTCGGTCATTACGGTATTTGTCTACTACGCGTCCCACATTCACGATTTTGAAAGAAAAAGTGACGATGCCAGAAAACAAACCATTTCAGCGTCTCCCAAAACATGTGATACCTAAACATTATAATTTGGAGCTGGTGCCAAATCTTGAGAAATTCACTTTTAATGGAAAGACATCGGTGAAAGTATCGGTAAGAGCAAATTTCATCATCATCATTGCAAATATTTATTTGCACGTGACGCGTCTGTCGTTAAATGAATCTTGTCTTTCAGGTTGTTAGTTCCACCAAAGCCATAGTGTTGAATAGTTTGGATTTGACGCTGCAGAATGTTCACTTGCAATATTTAACTGAAGGTTCCGAGACGAAGATTATACCGTCGTCGGTGCAGTTGAACGCCTCAGACGAGACCGCCACGATAACCTTCCAGGAGCCATTGCCGGAGGGAGAAGCGATGCTCTTTTGTGAATTCACTGGTGAAATTAACGACAAAATGAAGGGACTTTACCGTAGCAAATACTCGACGCCTAGTGGCGAGGAGCGATATGCTGCCGTCACGCAATTCGAGGCGACCGACGCACGTAGGTGTTTCCCTTGCTGGGACGAGCCCGCCATCAAAGCCACCTTCGACATATCACTTGAAGTCCCCGCCGACCGTGTGGCACTATCCAACATGCCAGTTAAAGAGGAAAAAATCATCAATGACAAAAAATTCATACACTTTGACACCACACCTATAATGTCTACATATTTAGTTGCTGTAGTTGTGGGAGAATATGACTTTGTGGAAAAAAAATCTCATGATGGTGTACTAGTGCGGGTTTATACACCTGTAGGTAAAAGCAAGCAGGGTTTATTTGCTCTCGAGGTTGCCGCCCGTGTGTTGCCTTACTATAAGGATTATTTCAACATTGCATACCCATTACCAAAAATTGATCTGATAGCTATAGCAGATTTCTCCGCAGGGGCAATGGAGAACTGGGGCTTAGTGACATATAGGGAGACATGCTTGTTAGTAGATGAAGAACATACATCAGCAGTTAGAAGGCAGTGGATAGCGCTTGTTGTGGGACATGAGTTGGCTCATCAGTGGTTTGGGAATCTAGTTACAATGGAGTGGTGGACACATTTGTGGTTAAATGAAGGTTATGCCTCATTTGTAGAGTTCCTATGCGTAAACCATCTTTTCCCTGAATATGACATTTGGACACAATTTGTCACTGAAAACTATATTCGGTAAATATTTATTATTTTATAATTATGCTACATTTTTCTTAGTTAATACTTTTTAAACAACTATTCCAATGGCTGTTTTTCTGTAGTGTTTAGTATTAATTTTTTTTTTGCAAGCACCATGTAATGTAACTCTTTTTTGGGCAGATTACAATTCTTTTTTGCTCAAAAAACTAGTGTAATATAATGAACTTTAAAAGTTGTATGTCATGCTGTTTTAATTTTACAATATTTGTCAGTTCATTATAAATTTGTTATTTACAGTTATTTTGGATGCATGCCAGCTATGGAAATTGTAAATTTTAATATACTTGTGAACAATAGACGTATTTAATTGCAGAGTGTATATTTATGTTTTTGCATTGTCAGAATTTTATAAATATCACAATTTGAACAATGACTCTCTAAACTTAATCTGAAAAAATGTTTACCTCTGCAATTACTTGAAATATTTTAAAGATAACAATTCTGGTTTTAGATTGCCTTTATGGCTAATGATGAGATTTTTTTAAGTAGTGCAAATATAGTTGCTGTTCTTTAATTTTCTTAAGAATTATCTTAATAATTTTCATTCTTTTTAATATATATTTAAACTTAATGAGATATAATGATTTTCAGGGCCCTAGAATTAGATTGTTTGAAGAATTCACATCCTATTGAAGTGCCTGTCGGACACCCATCAGAAATTGACGAGATATTTGATGATATATCATACAACAAAGGAGCATCTGTCATACGCATGTTACACAGATATATTGGAGATGACGACTTTCGGAAAGGCATGAACATATACCTGACGAGACATCAAGTTAGAATTTTTTAATAACTATGATTTTTAATTGTTGTTATATTTTTGGCAACATTTATTTTTTTTGTTTTTAATCCTGTCAAATTTTACTGTGAATACTAATTCTATTAATATTCACAGTAAAGTTCTAGTGTTATGCTTTTTTTGTGCTTAATTCCAATATTAATGAATTTATGATATTCAAAAATGCTGAAAGTTTTTGATAAAATAAACACAGATGTTGTTACAGATACAAGCATAAAACACTCATAGATACTGGTACTAATGAGATAACAAGTTTACAAATGACATGTGCCAAACTTTGTATAAAATGTGTTGTCCAACTGTAGGTCAATTTCTGGCTGAAGCCACAGTCAATTCATTGGCTATCATCACAACCTCCAGCTGAGGCTGTAGGCCTTAAAACTCTAAAAAAAAATAATTTAATATTGACTGAAAGGGAAATATATAATAATTTTATGATCATTTAAATTAAAGGTTTATGTTGGTTGTATTAAGTAGACAGTAAAATCATTAAGTATGTAAATGAGAATCCTGTAATAAAAGAAATAAACATTGAATAGACCAGAGGTCGGCAACAAGCGGCCCGCTGGCTGCATGCGGCCCATAAGCCACTATGGTACGGCCCGCGCAAGTACGACCCGTTCCACAGAATAATTTTCAATAATTAACTGTCGTAAAAACAAGCATTGTTCTCGATTGACCCATGAACATTTATCATCTAAAATGGAATCAGACAAAAAAACTTGAAAAACAAGCACATCCTCAAAAATTGCATTAGCTTTATAAATCTTAGTTCATTTTGTACCTATTACTTCAAAATGAGAGTAACAATAAATATAGTTAAAAATGTAAAAATTAGTTTTATCTAAAATAATTGTGTTTATTAGATGAAATGTGGCCCCCACCAATATACTCATAATATTTGTGGCACTTACATACAAAAGGTTACCATCCCATGGTGTAGACCAACCTAACCTAGTCTGCTGTCCGGATGAGAGGGTGGCGGTGTGCAGTGTCCGGCGTGCCGCCTGTGAGATAGGTATTGGAAGGGTGGGCTCTTTACCCCCACCCCTCCCAGAGAGGCAGCCTCGACAAGGCATTTCGCTCTCCGGGCGTCTGGATGAATTTGGTTTCCCAGGCTCGGGTGGAGCGATTAGAGGGACACCCCTGGGGTTTTTAGTCAGTAGGAGTCTGACACACCGGGGTTGCTGCCCTCACAGCGGCCCTGATGGTCCTATGCAGGATTTTCCCCCGAGAAACCAAAAAAAAAAAAGACCAACCTAACCTGTGTATAAAGAAACTCATTCCAAGGAATGAAACTTGATATAACGAATATTTTTAAGTCTCTTCAGTTTCGTTATATCAAGGTTGCAAAATTGTATTTCCCTTCAAAATTGAAAAAAAAAAACTGACGAAATGTGAATTGATTCTGCATCAAAGGGTTCCTACAAACTTGTAAGTATATAATCATAAAAAAAAAATTGACAAGCATTAACTAAAACAATATGTATTTTATACAAAAATTATGTTTATCATTGATTACTAAGAAAGAAAAGTAATTGTACTATTTTCTTTCTAGTAAGGCAAAAAAGATTAATTTATCATTAATTTGGAAATTATAATATTGTACATTAATTATTGTACTGGTTGAAAATTACATTACCCACTATACAATGTATGAAAATAATTTAATTGAATTTGATTGTTACACTGTTTTCCATGTCATATAAAATAATTATCCTCACAAGAAACTGAGTATATTTACATAAAATATATATATATTTACCATGTTCGAGACCAAACTGATTAAGGTCTTAAATGACTTAATATAATGGTGAAAGTATCCCTTCTAAATATTTATTAAACGCAAAGATTTACTTATATAAAGCTGCTTTACTATTTTATGTTAAGAAATTACATTCAAAATCAAAAATATTTTAGCCAGTCCTTTACCATATTAATTATCCAGCTTGGTCTACGTATGACGGAGGTATAGAGGGAAAAGGGGAAAAATAGGTTTTTCTCTTGTTCTAACCTATATCATCAACAAACTTAATCAGACCTATGCCATGTTAGAACAGGACCAACGTTACTCTGCCCACTATTGATTAAAGAAAGAATCCGAATTTGGTTTATAAATGGTAGAATTACGGAGGAACATATTGTATAAAAAAATAAAAGATAAGACCCTCATTTCATTATAAGATTTTGAAATAATTTTGTAACAGTACATTCAATACCAGCACTTTCAAGAAACCTTCGGCTTCAGCCAATGGCCAAGGGCAGAAGATGTTTTTTTTTGCTATAGCTAACTTCTGTAGGACACTAATAATATGGTATCTTATTATTTCAATGAAGTGTTACCATAAAGGTCACATTTGAACAATTGAATGTTTGAGCTTAATTGTATTACATTAAAATATAAATTAAAATACCCAAGAAAAACTATTTCAATACATATAAACACAAATGTCATAAGTTTAACAAATTGTGTATTTTCAGTACAAAAACACATTTACAGAAGATTTGTGGGCTGCATTAGAAGAAGCTTCCAATAAGCCAGTGGGGGCTGTAATGTCAACATGGACTAAACAGATGGGCTTTCCTGTTGTTGAGGTTTCTTTCATATTATATCATTTTAATACCCATTCACTTCAATAGCCAATAGACATTTAGAGTGAAAATAAATATTTTATAATTGGAATAAAAATATAGTTATAATAATTAAATAAAATATATAATTAGTATTATATTTCATTTGCATAAAAATGAAAAGAAATCATTATTTATTTATATATTCTGAAGTTTGGGTTTATTTTAACCTAATAAAAACCTTATTTGTGATCTTAGCTATTTAATTTCAGGTATCTTCAGAACAAAGAGGCCAGGATCGGGTGTTAACTTTAACACAGAGTAAATTCTGCGCGGATGGCAGTCAAGGCGACGACACGCTGTGGATGATCCCTATCTCTATATCAACACAAGAGCAACCTTCAAAGGTAAATTACAATTGTATCAATTGATTCAAGTGCATCTGATAAGTTTACTATTTGTTATCACAATAAATACATTTATATCATTTCTTTGATATTCTTATCTTTGAAATATCATATGAGGTGCAAATCATTTATTAACCTTGACCTATTTTATTATCGAAAAATGATTGATAGCTCAATATTGTTACCCGCAAATGTAAATATTATTAGTGTTTGTAATAGTTTTTATGATATACAGTGTAGTATTTTATGATAAAAATTATTGTATGAAACAATGATTTATTTATGATAAAATCTTGTAGTGCATAGCAGTTATATTGTTTATATGATATTATTATTTACAATACCTAAAGATAATGTCCATAGATAAGCTCGCCGGGTCCGTAGGAAGTATAAGGATATCCAGGCCCGGCGAAGGCGAAGAGAGGACAGAGTTGGAACCCCGGTGGTTTTAGTTGGTGCAAGTCCGACACATGAGGGAGTGGCCCTTGACGGACCGAAAGTATTTCCACGGGTTATCAAAAAAAAATCCATAGATAAGGATTTTAAGAGCAAATTCTCATCAACTTATTGCTGAAATGTCATTTTTGTTTTTAAATTGTTGAAATAAGTTTAATGGTGCATCTACAGCAAATGTTTCGCGTTTCGTAAAACATCTACTAGACTTTTTTTCGTATATTTATGATTACTTTTCTTACAATGATTGGAATACATAAGCAAACATTTCTCTATGGCGTGCCAGAAAGAGAAAAGAAGTTGTAAAGATAAACAGTTCCTGTGAATTCACTACAATACATTTTATATCAATTTTACTTATTATACAATTTACTTTCTATTTGATCACATACATTAAATAAATAATAATATATCATAACGCTTTATTGGCCCTTTCGGGGTTAGCAGAGATACCTTAGTGGCTGTATGTACATAGCAGTCAAAAAAGTCTTTCGAGTTTGTAGTCACTGGTAATTTTTCATGTCTAATATAATATTTCAGGTGGCATTATCAATTGTGTTAGAAAAGAGAGTACAAGAAGTTACATTGAAAGATGTAGCTGAGAGTTCATGGATTAAACTAAACCCGGGAACTGTAAGTACCATTTTTAATTAATTATGTATTGATTTATGTTTATAACTCATATTTTTTTATAATATTCTCTATGAAACTTATGATAGTATCATTTCATGGTATTCTTGTGTATCTGCCAAATGCCAATTAGTGTTATTTCTAGTTGTAAAATGGCGTTATCAGTGAATAGGCAGGCGTACATTTTTCGGAGCGGGAGAGACATTCTGCCTCTTACAGTGACTGCAGACGTCGCCGCGGTTTAAGGCGGCGCAGGAGGAGGGACGTATTCGCGCAAGATCAACTACGACCAACCAACCACCTGCGCCGCCCGCGACCAACGCGCGATCGTCTGTCTCCCTGACACAGACCGGGCAGCGGACGCCCCGGGCACGTCCTCCGCCCGCCAGAGTAGGGAGCAGCGTGTGTGCTCACACGCCGTACAAGCAATTGATTCTAGAGTAATTAATTGATATTAGATTATAATTTTTCCTCTTTTTCATTAAATTAATTTCTGTAGGTAGGGTACTATAGAACACGATATCCTTCTTCGATGCTTGGGCAGTTAGTGCCGGCAATACGAGATGGCTCGCTACCGCCGCTGGATCGGCTTGGCTTGCTCGACGATTGCTTTGCCCTTGTGCAGGCGGGACACACCAGTACTGCAGAGGTGAGCTCATTATATATATATATATATGTTACTAGATATACTGCTAGCTAAAGGACAATCTGATTGAGATGACTGAAAGGTACCAAGTATGTAGAGGTATATTATGACTAGGATATTTACACTTTAACTGAATGATGTACCAATCCAGCTATATACTATGCTTGTTTAAACATAACATTGCTTTTTGCCACCTAGAAATTCATTTAATTAAACTAAACTCGGTTGTACTAAGTAAGCCAATGATGCTTTTTTAGATAAATATTTACCAATTTCCTGTAATTGTTAAGACTTCCATGTTGAAACTATTTTATAATCAACACTTTCAATAAAGACTATAATAATAGTATAAAATAGAACATAAAGAAGTATTAAGAAATCACACATTTTTGGAAGGCTATATGTAAATTCTTCAAAAGTATTATACTCAATATTATCTTGGGCGTGATTGAGAAAATTGTATTTGAGGCACTTTAGTAATAGATCTACTGCCCCATTTCCTCTGTGTAGGGTAAACCCAATACCGGCATTTTTGCCTCGGAACATTGTTGACGCATCATAAACTAATCGTTTCAAAATAACACTAGATACAGCTCATCATTATGAGCTGTCCTAGATAAGTAGTTGATGGCTGAACACACCAGCTGAGGCTCGCCTATTATTTGATAATAATAATATTTGTAAAATTATCTTTTTTAGTCTTTATTTCAATGTATAAATTATAATCTAATTTAATATGCAAAGTAGTTAACGAAAATAATGTACTTACTTTCACTAATTGCAGAATACGCATTATACGAATTAATCATTTACTGAGGGTCACTATTTGTACAGAGGCCAATATTTGCTGATAGTAGCTATCTGGGCTATTATCTGAATTTATTGGAGATATTTCAAAGCTAACTTCCTTATAATATTTACATTTGTTAATATATTGGCCAACAAGGCCAATTTTTAGATAAATATTTACCAATTTCCTGTAATTGTTAAGACTTCCATGTTGAAACTATTTTATAATCAACACTTTCAATAAAGACTATAATAATAGTATAAAATAGAACATAAAGAAGTATTAAGAAATCACACATTTTTGGAAGGCTATATGTAAATTCTTCAAAAGTATTATACTCAATATTATCTTGGGCATGATTGAGAAAATTGTATTTGAGGCACTTTAGTAATAGATCTACTGCCCCATTTCCTCTGTGTAGGGTAAACCCAATACCGGCATTTTTGCCTCGGAACATTGTTGACGCATCATAAACTAATCGTTTCAAAATAACACTAGATACAGCTCATCATTATGAGCTGTACTAGATAAGTAGTTGATGGCTGAACACACCAGCTGAGGCTCGCCTATTATTTGATAATAATAATATTTGTAAAATTATCTTTTTTAGTCTTTATTTCAATGTATAAATTATAATCTAATTTAATATGCAAAGTAGCTAACGAAAATAATGTACTTACTTTCACTAATTGCAGAATACGCATTATACGAATTAATCATTTACTGAGGGTCACTATTTGTACAGAGGCCAATATTTGCTGATAGTAGCTATCTGGGCTATTATCTGAATTTATTGGAGATATTTCAAAGCTAACTTCCTTATAATATTTACATTTGTTAATATATTGGCCAACAAGGCCAACTTTTGCTGATATCTTTGGATGTTGATAGTCAAATTTTTATAGTTATTTTGTACAGTACATAAAAATACTTAGATATAGCCGTAGATTGCAATGTAATAATATCTGATACCCATTAAAAATATAATAGACATTAATAAAAATCTTTATTCTATTATTTTCAGTTTTTGAAACTCATGGAAGCTTTTACGAATGAGACAAACTTCACTGTGTGGTCGACAATATCAAACTGCATATCTAAACTTAGTGCTTTGTTTACTCAAACTCATCTGGATGAGCCACTGAAGCTATATGGCCGCAAGTTGTTTGCTAATATCACTAAGAAGCTGGGCTGGGATGCACAAGAGAAGGAGAGTCATCTAGACACGTTACTCAGAAGCCTGGTGCTTAATAAAATGATCAGTTTCGAGGATCCAGACACAGTCCAAGAAGCTATTAATAGGTAATATTTCATCATATTTCATTTTTACAATTGACTAATTTACTTTTACTTGTAAGAAAAGAGTCATGGCATGTTGAGCTTTTTTCTCAATAGTTAATATATTGCATTTAACATAATCAAAATAAAGTACGCTTTAGGTTGTATGCGTCAGTTTGGTATTTATTGAATGGCAAGTAATTAATTGAGTATGATAATGAGTGATGGTAAATGTCTACGGTTGCCTATAAACAACCAAACATCACAAGTGTTGCCATCTGTCTACTTATATACAATAGTCATTTTCATGTTATATATCCAATACCTTTTCCAGTATATTTTTCTTAAAATAACGCAAATAGGTAATTATAATACGCATTCTTTATTTTGTAAATTGTTTGATCATACCGTAAATCAGCCCTTTTTATTACTGTTCCGGTTAGCCGCAATGTGAAGTGCGCACGTGGCGTTGCGTTGTGCAGGTTGAACCGGCAATGGAGCGGCGAGCGGGCGCTGCCTGCGGACCTGCGGTCGGCGTGTTACCGCGCGGCGCTGGCTGGTGCGGATGAGGCCGCGTTCGAACGGTTCCTGGGCATGTACCGCGCGGCCGACCTGCACGAGGAGAAGGACCGCATCAGCCGCGCGCTCGGCGTTGTGCGAGACCCGGACCTGCTTAAGCGCGTCCTCCACTTCGCTATATCGGTTAGCTTTTCTAAACTTTATCTTAATTGAATTTGAAAAGAACAGGGTATATCTGTCACTTAACATTGCTACACCGAGACGACCTGACATATCACCAAGTGCATTGAACTTAATTTCCCTTCAAACTACCCATGTTAACATACTGAATTTCGGGTGTACAACTAATTCATTCGTTTGCCAGCAGACCAGTGACATTTTCTTAATAACCTTTCCTTCAAACTGTATTATTCAAAATTTTTGATAAATTGTATTAAAGCTGAAGACTATTTTCGAAGAGCGGCTTAATAAGAGATAGCTTGGCAGATTGAGTACACTGTAGTCTAAAAACCAACAGTAGCTATCGAGAAACATCTTATTGTCTGGATAAAGGCTTATTCAAAACTCTTTTCACATCTTTCAAAGAATACATACAGTATTATCAAAAGGGTATAAATTGGGAGATATATTAATAAAGAAGTTACAACTCTCTTGTCCCGTATTTGTACTTAAAGGGTATTATTATAAAATAGTATTGTGCATTATTTCAGGACGAAGTTCGATCACAAGATACAGTGTTTGTTATTGTATCGGTAGCTGTGAGTAAAAATGGACGTGACCTTGCGTGGCAATTCTTTAAGGACCATTGGCAACAGTTTATGGATCGGTACCAGGTAAAAATCCCTTTACAATTAGAGAGTTGCTTTATAATTTGTTATACAATTACTAAATTAGCTTTTACGCAGAATCTTTTGTTCAATAACGAGGAATAACTGCGCCACTGGTCACGTTGGGCACAACATATAAGCTCAAAATGAATACAATCACTAAATTATCTCTTGTCACCACAAAAGGGATACAACGTGACGAGAAATTTATATTAAAGAAAACGATAGGTATCGTTTTTCTTAAATAGTAAGTAGATGTAAATGCTCCGTGTCGAACACGTGAATGGAACACTCATTTCATTACGTTAATAGCAGCTAACACGGCGCGTATTTACAATCGATAGCTATCAAATAATTTCAATAATTTTATTAGTTTTTAGTAATAATTGACATTCACTATAATAAAGACTATATAAGTCAATTAGTTTATATTTTTTAATATCACTTTTTGAGAATATTTGAGTAACTCTCATCAAATAGATTGTTTCGTTATAAATTGATCCTTAAATTTGAAAAATTTATTCATATATATCTCCTAAATTATCTAACCTAGTCTAATATAATATAGTATAGTATGATTTAGTATAATGTAATATGATACAGTATAATTAAACAGGCCACTCTGACGTATGTTGTGGATGCCTTAATAGGAACTGTACATTTTTTATTGTAACTTTATGTATGTATTGTGTGAATTAGTTATTGTACCGGGCCACTGGCAACCCTGTAAAAGTAAATAAATAAATAAAGCTATCCACTGAAAGTTTTATAATGCCTTAATTCCTTAAGGAAAATTTAGCTTTAATTTTGTGACAGATGCTCCATTTAAAACTAATCGAATATACCGTACTATTCCAGGGCGGTTTTCTTCTGTCTCGTCTGGTGAAGTCGACGACTGAGAACTTCGCGTCGGAGAGCCACGCTGCGGAGGTGGAGGAGTTTTTCCAGACGCACCGGTCGCCCGGCACCGAGCGCTCCGTGCAGCAAGCCGTCGAGACAGTGCGCCTTAACGCGGCCTGGCTGCGCCGCGACCTCGACTCGTGCGCTGCGCTGCTGCTGCATACGCAGGTCTTGTACACTGCTCATACACCTTCATTTATTTACACTATACAGTCAAAATCTGTTATAAAGACATCGAAGAGACTACTCATATTTAGACTTAATTTTTTCATTTCATATTTAGTATTTATTATATTAGTTTTGCCCCATTTGAAAAAAACTAGATACATAAAAAAGCTCGATATCTTGGTGCCACACGAGCTCACTGAAAGAAACCTAATGAACCATGTACTCATTTGCGTGTCCTTGTTGAGGCGTAATGAAGCTGACATGTTTTTGAAGAGATTGATAACTGGTGATGGAAAGTGGATCACATACGACAAGAATGAGCGAAAAATATCGTGGTCAAAGGTCAATCAAACTTCGCAGACTGGCAATAATGTATTGTTGTGTGTATGGTGGGATTGGAAGGGCATTGTTCATTACGAGTTTTTACCGCCCGGCAGAACCATCGATTCGGATCTCTACTGCCGACAATTGATGAGATTAAAGCAAGAAGTTGAGACAAAAGCGGCCGGAATTGATCATTTGATTGAAAGGATGTGGTCTCTTATCACGATATCGCTAGATTACCACACACACCTTTGACCACTCAGCAAACATTTACCCCAACCTATTAAAATACGCTATATAGATTACGCTTTTGCAAAATAATTAGTGTTATTAGTGGTAAAGTTTTTTTTTTATATTGCAGAACCAAACAACGCAAGACTGATGCTTCAATGAAGAATGCTGTTATAGTCGTAGTTAACGATTATGAACGTAAGCTGTATTTATTTTATTGACAATATTTTATGCACGATAACAGCTGTTAATTTTCAGACAAAGTATAAGGTTTTAAAACATCTAAAGTTATTTTAATTTAATGTTTGAAAGCCATTTTTACGAGCTATTCTTATTTTTAATTCTATGCATTAAATTCTTGTACACAGTAATTAGACATATAATGATTTTTGAATAAAAATATTGTCTAGCACGTAAATATGATTAATGTTTACTTTTATTTGGTAATTGCATTTTTGACATATGTATATAAATCGTATATATATAATTTATTTTAAAATTGGGTATGCAAAATAATACCAATAGTTTGGTGTTGAGTGCAGTGAGTGGGTGCGATGTTTACCAACACCTACTCGCATAACATGCAGTTTATATTGTAAATTTGAACTATTTTATAAACCCCTGGATATTTCATTATCAAATGTTAATTTGACTTCAATATTAGTCAAAATTGTGATTTTGAGGGTTATATTCAAATTGAAAGTTACCATTAGTGTGTCACATAGGTTTTAATAATTTGTATTAAGACTGTAATATCGTAATAAATCTTTAAAAAAAACTATGCTTTTCATTTCATGTTAATGAAATAATAAAACCAGTTTAAAACAATACATCTATATTGCACTATAACATCTCACTCAGTGTTGTACAAGTTGTCATATTCAAGCTAACATAATACGCATACTAAATTTATACACATGTAAGAACCAGGTGACTCCAAAGAAAATATATCTATTAGTGCATACAACATAAATAATATATTAAACACACAATGCGACGAAGATTTTAATGATGTTAAGATATAGGAAATTACTGAAGAATAGTAACGACCAATTCATTTATTATTTTTATTTCTGGGTTGACTTCTGCGTTGTGGCGGCGCGGCGCTGTCGCTCTGGAGTTTTACATAAAAATATTCATGATGCGAGTACGGTGCAAAAGAGAGCACTCGTTGCGATGCCGGAGAGGTACCGCTCCGTAATCTTTTCCGATACATTTTTAATAACAGACCACTGAGTGTTACCGTGCCGATATAAATCTGAGCTTTTTATTATATCTAACAATATTTAATCTTAAAAAAATTGTGGGCCGCATAGTTTTCGAGATAAAACGTTTTTTACTATATGGAGAAAAACACATCTTATTTGTCTTTTTGGGTTCGTTTAATTTGCGTCGCGGTTGGCTTCTTGTTTCTAGAGGACTAAATAATATAGTAATCTGAAGAGGCGAGAGGCAAATCGACTAATGGCCACGTGCGGCGCACGTCGTTGATTAATTTTTTTTACCAATTTTGCGTGTCTCCCTTGCTACTTCTGTTTCACTAAAAAGGCTTATTGTGTACTTTATTACACATTTTTTGTTTAATAAGTAACTGAGCTCATGCCTATAGTAATTTGATTTTTGTTTTAAAAATATACAACTACTTAAACAAATAAACCATGTTAAATAAACTGCCTATTCTTGATAAACAATGACTCACTACACGTATTGTAGAGAGAATGGGTCCTCAGACTACTGGGTAATAGGGAGCGTCACCAAAGAGCGCTCCTTGTACATGTTTAAAGCGGGAAAACTGAAATAGTTTATATGTACGCATAGAGGTTTTCTTAATGTTATTACAATACATAATAGATATTACAATAAACTTACAATTATACATGAGTCATTGTATGCACGCCAACCATTTACGAGAAATGAGGGTCCAGAGAGATTGCTTATATTGTATATCGTATATACAATGAAAGTATTGGGCATCAAATGTGGCCCTATCAGCTCGACTAACGATGAGCGTTCGGGATGGCCAAACAAAGCAATAACATTGAAAAAGTTCACGAAATGGGCCTTCGGATTAGAGGTAGAAGAGACTATCAGCATATCAAAAGAGCGCATTTGGCATATACCGAGTGAAGCATGTGGCATGTGTAAGCTATCCGCGCGTTGGGTGTCGTCACATTTGCTCACTTTGGACCAAAAACGCATTTGACTGAACATTTCTCTGGCATTATTGACGCGGTTCGAGCTAAACGACTTGCATTTTTCGTATCGATTCATAACTGTAGATGAAACTTTGATCCACTATAATTTGAACAATTTATTCCAATAAATTCATTAACGCTACGCGCACTCATGCTTCCTCGAGACAAACCTCAGTAAACTATACACTTGTTTATTTGTGTATCAATATAAATTTATTACTTTCTGAATGTTACATTCTATTTTTCCTTTCCATATAGAATTTTTCTTGTAAATTTACCAATTAACCAAAGAAATTTAAAGCATTTTTTCGGATCTATTTTTTTAATTGCGTAAAAACCATTGCTCTAAAAAATTACCAAAAGAGTTTTAAATTAGAGGCGTGAAGCTTTAAAATGCTGGTTTTAGATTTGCAATATGATCATTTTTTATTGAGGGACCTGTTAGAAATCGTGGAAAAATGTGATTTTTTTGTTCACTTAATTGTTGGGCGTAATTTATTTAACGAAAAATTTAATAATAATAAACTTTCAGATTGTTATTTACAATCTTTTACAATACATTGACTACACAATGTATTGTACTCCTAAATAATCATATGGATATTGCATAAAACATTCTAATATTATTTCCTTTCCGTTATGTAGATTAAATTTTAATATAAATCCACGTAATACTTTGTAAAATGAAATAAGGTTTCATTTCTGCTGTAGCAACTGCAATTAAGAGATGAATAATTTATCATTCTCTTTAAATTCGTATGAAGACATCTCTAGCACTTGTAAGTTAAACGTTTTTAAATGAAAGTACACATTTACTTGCCACACTGACACATTGCCGAAGTGGCAACGATCGCTTAACCATAAAATATTTATTTATCTAGGAGTAAAAGGCAACTTCAAATACTTTAACATTCATTAGAGTATATAATATTACATATACTTTACACATGGAGATATCTATATGTCAACAGTTATTTCTTACTGTATTTTTATGGATATCTTAGTTTTTAAGTTAATAATAATAACATATGCATACAGATGTCCAAGCCAGCTAACCGTAGGGGCATGAAATAGTATTGAAAAATAGAAAATAAATAAATAATAGTTCGAACAGTACAGCGTAGTTACAGTACCGAGAAATTAAATAAAGTTTATCTTAAATATCCTATTTTCGATATTGTGTTTACCCTACGGGTGTTATGGCGCTGGGCAACTGTTAATTCAAAACATTTATTATGTCGTATCCTACAGTAAGTCTTCTATAATGTGACCAAGTTATTCAAGTTTCAACTAAGAATAGGATTACAACTATGGGTAACTTATACTGTGAGTGGCAATTTAACACGTGCCGAAAGAGATTATTTAAGCTGTGATTTTCAATCCAATTGAAAACATTTGTTAATTTGAGATATACAACGTTACTGGTAACCAGAGAGGGGCAAAATGTAATCTGATTAATGATTACAAAATGTAGTCGTAATTTTAATTTTGTTGCTCTGTAATCATGATTGAATTCCTTCAAAACATTAAGGGGTTATAAATGTGTATTGAATTGGAGATTCTGTAGTGTATTAAAACATAGATGAGCAAACCCAGTTATATCAATGTTGAAAATCGCAAAATGTAATCGTAATCGTAATTCATTAATCTGATTACATTTTGCCGCCCATCTGTGCTGGTAACTAACGCCAAACCTCTTAAAGGTGACTTAGATACATCAAAACTAACAACTTTTGTTCTATTAATTTTACCAAAACTTAACACATCCTAAGATGTATTTTTTTAGTTTTAGTGAAGATTTCTATCAATCTTTAGCTCCATGTTTAAAGTTCAGTCAGCTGATGCTACGAAATTGTCTGCCCCTAGTGGTATCGCGCCGCCTTTCAGAGGGTTAAGATAATCAGAACTGCAAATTTGATTTATTTATTTTTTGTATGGGGAAAAAATATTGAATTAGCAAAACTTATAAAACAAAAGTTGTCAGTCACCAAATATACCATATCATATACCAAAGTCACCCTTAAGAGGTTTTGCATTAGTTACCTGTATCCCTGTATATATTTGTTAATTATCAAAATTACAAATTTTATATTTTACTTATAAATATTATGGTTGTTTGTAAACTATAAATTTTACTATAGGTTAGTGTCAAGTAAAGATGACTCATAACTATCCTATTCTTAGTTGGAGCGCATAGTGCTAAGGATTACTAATAGGTGTTACCATCCATATTATCCATAATCTAAATCTATAATTCCAATCTACCGATTTCATAAAAGCATTTCTTTTATGAAGCTAAAATTTTGAGTGCTAAGCGCATCAATATTAAAGATAAAACATAATGGAACCTAATGCTATGTCGACATTTACTGAAAATTACATGTGTTCAAAACATTTATCCTAAGCGCAGATTTTAATAAGTAAAAATATTCTTATTTATATTACTTTCAAATACTCTTCTCTAAGCAAACATTAACTCATTGAATAATGACATTTGTACGATGTGATCTCAATCGTATATTAGATAGTTAAAATAAATTATGGCCCTTCCCGTTACTATACGAAAGTATGGACACCCCAGTAAGCGTAAGTGCTTTTTAATCTTACTTAATACAATGATGATTTGTTGAATTATATCTAGGTATTATATATTACACACGGACGGTTTTATGATAAATTAAATTAAATTTTATTACCTAATAAACGAAATAAAAGCTTCAAATAAAGGAGTTTTTAGTTGAAACCGGTCAAAGATTATAATGTAAAATTAATCTTCAATTTTGACTTTAGTTTAGAAATCTTAATATGAAAATTTCAAACCATTTCGATTAGTTTAGTACCAAAACACTACAGTACGACTCTTTTAACACACCTTTGCCCTAGAGATACGTTTCTCTCTAAGTATCTCTCTGTATCTGGTCGTGTTAATAATGTAAGCGTCAAACTTTTATCTGTAAAGCAATATTTACTGGTACTACCAAACGGAAAAAACGGCCTTAGTGATTATTTCTACATTATTTCTGATTTTACTAAATGTAACATAATTTAAAAATTTATTACAAATTAAATTAAATCATAATAATTTATCGTCACGCTATGTCTCTTTCGGGGTAAGCAGAAATTCATCACTGGTTGTATTCACTTTGCGCTTATATGTCGTTTCTAGCGTGACCAGAAGTCCAACTGATCGCAGTTCTCAGAGTACTTACACATGACAATTCTATTACAGGCTTAGCAGGCTTCCTTACGATGTTTTCCTTTACTGGTGAGCATGTAGTATCTAAATCCAAGCTTCACCTGGAAAAACGCAGATGTAAGTACCTGTTAGGATTCGAACCTAAGACCATTCGCTGAGCCGCACATGAATGCCGGTCCGTTATTCACTAGACCACCGCAGACTATGGTAAATAATAATAAATTAACGGGATAGGTTATCGGGTGGGGGTAATTGCATTAAATTTACATATCGAGGGGTATTTGATTTAAGCGACATTTTTTGGTGATATATGGTAGCATAGATGGGCGTAATCATGATGAATGTAATCATGATTACTTGTAAACCGATTACTTTTAATCAAGATTACATGAGTAATCATTAATCTTGATTACAGTAATCATTCAATTAATCATGATTACTTTTGAGTTCTGGCTGAGAGAGAGACCAATTTAAATACTCGTTTATTTAATTTTTCAAGTCATCTTATTTCGAAATAGCTGACCCCGTACATCCGATTCATTATAAGGGTCTGTGCAGTTGTATACAGCAGAAAATGGGGCGCTGTCGTCCGGCGGAGAGGGGGGGGGCGGTGGGGTCCGGCGGAGAGTTCGGTTTGGTGACCAGCGGAGAGTGGAACGCCACCCCCCTCTCTCCACTGGACGCCACCCCCCACTCTCCGCTGGAAGTCACCCCCTCACTCTCCGCTGGATTCCGCCACCCCCACTCCCCGCTGGACGACACCTCTCTAAGTTCCTTTCGCAACGCGCGATAAGAAACTTCGTTCCAATAAATATAGGCGAGCGCCGCTTTGCTGTCGGCAGCACATTTTACGTATCAAACAGAAAAGTAATCATAATTAATTGTAATCCGATTAAAGATTAATAATCCTTAATCACCGAAAAATGATTACTTTTTTTGATTAATTTCGTTAATCATTAATCATGATTAATAATTACAAAATGTAATCGTAATCGTTAATCATTAATCTGATAACATTTTGCCCATCTCTGTATGGTAGTAATATATACAGTGGGTCAAAAAAGTATTCGTACACTCAGTTTTTCTCCAATAACTTCATAATCGTTAGTGATAAACAAACAAATCATATTTTGTTTAATAGCCCACCAGGTACAGAAACAATCAACAAATGAAGAATGTTTCACCAGGATTAATAAAAGAGTTATGTAGAAAAAACAAAAACGTGAAGGCAAAAAAAGTATTCGTACACTTATACCTGGATTCCTAATTAGCGATACATACTTTCACATAGTCTGAACTTCATCTAAAACGTAGACAAGTCTTTGTTTACACAATGGTCTTAACCTTTTCAGTATCGCAAGTACGTGTCCGAACACTTTACAAAGATGACAGCGAAGAAAAGTAAAATCTCCGTATCAGTGCGTGACAGAGTAATTTTTCTTCGGAAACATGGTGAGAGTTATAGAAAAATCGGTGAAGAACTCAATTTAAGCTTCACCACGATACAATATATTGTTAAGAAGTATGAGATAACAAAAACTACAGTAAACAAGCCACGAACACGTCGACCGAAGATATTGGCAATTAGAGAGCGTTGAAGTGTAATTAAAAAGGCTACGAAAAATGCATTTATATGTGCTCAGAGTATATGCAATGATATCGCGTCAACATCAGGAAAGATCGTGTGTTCCCAAAACGTACAAAACGTTTTGCATTCTGCTGAAATATACGGCAGAACTACTAGAAAAAAACCATTAATAATTAGTAACAATAGAGAACAACGTTTAAATTTCGCCAAAACCCAATTAAATAAACTAATAGTTTCGGAAACGTGTTATCTTCTCTGTTGAATCAATATTTAATATATTTGGATCAGATAGAAAGAGATTTGTCAGGTGAAAGTCTAATACTGAACTGCAACAAAAGCATCTTATACCAACAGTAAAGCATAGCGTTGGAAGTGTAATGATTTGGGGCTGTGTGTGGTAAAATGGTGTTGGAAATCTAGCATTCATAGATGGGATAATGAATGCCCCGAAGTATATCTAGGTGTTGCGTGATAATTTGGAAGAAAGTACAGTTGAAATGGATCCAAATGTTAGTCATTACTTGACAACAAGACAATGACCCGAAGCATATGGCCATTAAACGAGAGAATGGTTGTTGTACAATGTTCTTCAACAATTGATCACAACACCACAATCTCCAGATATAAAACTTATAAAAAATTTATGGCATTTGTTGGATGCAGAAGTGAGAAAAAGAAAAATGTCTAAGAAATCTGATTTACAGCGAATAGTTAAAAAAAAACTGGAAAAATATCAAAGGAAATAACTCAAAATCTAGTGGAATCTATGCCTAGAAGACTACAGGCTATAACTGAAGCTAATGGGATGCATACAAAATATATTATATAAATTTTCACTATAATGGTGTATGTGTACGAATACTTTTTTGCTTTCAAATATTTGTTTTCTCTACATAAGTCTTTTATTAACCCTTGTGAATCATTCTTCATTTATTGATTATTTTTCTACCTGGTGGACTATTAAACAACATATTTATTGTTTATGTACCACTGACGATTATAAAGTTATTGGAGAAAAACTGAGTGTACGGATACTTTTTTGACCCACTCTATATATATATTTAAAATCAATCATCCAAATCAAATCAGTCAATAAAACAGCTGAATTGAGGGTAAGTTAAACTTCGATCTTGAATAACTTTTGACTGAGTTGATTTATTAAAAATTGACTTCAGACCTTTTTTGTAGAGCGTTAAATTCTCTACAAAAATAATGAATGGGTATTGCAATACGATTTATCGTCCATTAGTTATATAGAAATCAAAAGAAAAAAAAAACTTTTCTCCTGTGTTATTTGTATGGGAAATCGAAAAGTGCGATGCGGACAACCTAAATATTAATATTAAGGGCTCATATTTTCAGAGGCCTATTTTGGCATTAAAACAAAACTTTTGAGCGTGGTTCCGAGATTTTTTTTTTTTAAACGCCCTAATATATATATATATATATATATATATATATTACTATATCACCAAAAAATGTCGTTTAAACCAAATAGCCTTTCACCCCTCGATATGTTTATATCAAAGTGATACATATATTTACATATATAAACACATTTCTCAAAGCAAAACAATTTAAAACTCTCATTGAAACCACACAACTGAATACAATTTGCAATTTGTAAATTATTAAAATTGATAACAATCCTTTTAATACTAAAAAAGTATATAAATAAAGTTTAAAGTAATGATTGCAAAATAAAACTTATTTCCGACGATAAATATCAAAAGCCTGTATGTCCATGTTGAGTAAAATGTAGAAAATGGTACCAAATACCTAAAACATTTAATAAATTGTTCATTATTACATTATATTCTGGCTCTTCATAAAGACAATGAACGTAAAATGGAAAGAAAATAATAATATAGCCATTACAAATCAAGCCATAAAATTAGTTATACCTTCGAAATACTAAAGTATGACTTACGGGGTTTGATATTTATCGACACTTTTACTACACTAATAATTATTTCAAAATTACACAACATCTACTTAAAATTATGACTAGAAAGAATATTAATTCAAAAGGATTTCAAGTTTCATCCAAAATAAATATAGAAAAGGTATTCAATTAAAAAAAAAAAACATACATATTTTGTTTGGTGAGAGCAAAAACGTGTTAAAATAACATTACTAAAACTGCAACAGAAATAAATACGCTTAAAATAATATCGCATATCATATTTCTTCATAATATAGTATGTGGCATACAACTAGTAGTGAAAGGTTTTAAATGTGATTCTGGGTAAGAATGAGACAACGCTAGGAAGAAACCATAGTCATAGCCAGAGATGGGCAAAATGTAATCTGATTAATGATTAACGATTACAAAATGTAGTTGTAATTTTAAATTTCTGTAGCTCTGTAATCAGGATTAAATCCATTTAAAACATTAAGAAATCATAAATGTGTATGCAATCTGGGATTCTGTAGTGTTTAAAACATAAACGGACAAAATGCAGTCACATTTATGGTAAAAATGTATCGTAATCATTTTTATTCATCTGATTACATTTTTTCCATCTATGGTTATAGTGCGATAGTCGACATTTTCAAAGTCATCAATAGTTTCCCGTTTCACCCACACACTGATTAGTAACATATAAGTATAGTTAAGTTGAATAATATCTACTGTGACTTTTAATTTTAAAATGACATTTCATTCTGTTTAAATGTCACCCAATTGCTAAGAAAAATCTACACACGCAGATTCCCTCGATCTACTTGTACATACGTATCAATAAAAATGCAAAACGGAATAAATAATTTTGACGAGAAGCATGGAAGACACAAAAAATAAACATTGTCTTGTTTTTTGTGGAATGTAAAGGGAATAGGATTAAATAATAACACATACTTATTCTCATAAGTTTCTCAGTAATATACAGTTTCTCATAATTAAACGTCAGGCTGAAATCAAAATTCATTTAAATATATGTTAATTTGTATCTAGTTCTAATTAATCACTTATAGAGGACAAAGTTAAGAATATTTTCATGAGTGAGGATTTCAATTCTTTAGAACATTATGCGTTGGTTTAATCTCTGTTACCGCCAAGATTTATAATAACAATATATCTCTTTCGAGGTGAGCGGAGATTTAAATATGAGAAATCAGTATATCATACAATAATTAAATATATATATATATATATATATAAAAATTAAGCATATTATATACATTATAATTTCTTTTCAAATAATGTATCATTTACCATATATGTAAGTCACAGTGGTGCACGATGCCCAAAATTTTGTAAAAATTAAGGTATTATAAATTATAATTATTTTTATATTATATATTCTACGGTGTTCCCGTAATGAGATATATTTGAGCAAATGTGAAAGAACTACGTTTAAATAGTTAAATAAATATTATAAATACAATTTCTGTATCAACTATGTTAAATAACACAAGTTTACAAATTCGGGTCTACTTTTGGACCTGAACAGATGAGAACGATTCTTAACGTTATTTAGTGCCCTGAACTCAAATCTTCAATCCGTTTGTTAAGATTGGTTCTAGTTTTTGACTTCGGGCATGGTGGTACTGCGCTCTTATAATAGTTATCAGCTGACCAAGTTGCATTGAACATCATTTGGAACTTGTTTTTGTAATGTGATTCTCCTTCGGAAAGTGTGAAAATATAAATACAGATAA
Source organism: Automeris io (assembly GCA_036320925.1). NCBI lineage: Eukaryota > Metazoa > Arthropoda > Insecta > Lepidoptera > Saturniidae > Automeris > Automeris io. The sequence continues at coordinate 9,841,284 of JAUDJH010000011.1, read as the reverse complement.
AACGTTGCACAGTAAAATCAATGTGTTTTTGTTATGTTTGTGTATGTTACACGCTCTGAAAACGTGGAAAAATCATGACAAACGCGCTTAAAGATGCGTATTTGTAGAAAAGAAAATTTGTGAAGATCTAAAGGTCGAGAAATAAATTAATTATACTTAATTTTGAAGTAGAAATGAATTATTTTCATATTAATTACATTTTATTGGTTGGGATTCAATCTGGATTCACGAAATTTTGCTGTTTTTGTGTCTGTGGGACAGCCGTGCAGTTGATCATCATTATATAAGAAAGGTGTGACCGAGTCGTACCCATTATGAGCTTGGACAACAAAATATGTTCTCTATAGCACTTGTGAACCCACAAGACGTTTTATTACACCTCTTCATATTATTCTTGGCCCTTATTAAGAACTTTGTCAAAGCGCTCAATCGCGAAGGACCGGCTTTTTCCAGTAATCAAGTTGTTTCCAAAACTGCCCTACGTAAAAATCAAAGAAGGAATATTTGTTGGACCTGATATTCGAAAATAATGACTGATGCAAAGCTTACAAAAGGTTTAAAAGCCTGATAAAGCAGCAACATGGGCATCGTTTAAAAATGTTGTTCACAACTTTCTCGGTAACCATAAATCACCGTATTACAAACAATTTTTTGAAGAATTACCACAAGATTGGAGATCAAATGTCTCTCAAGATACATTTTCTGCACTCACATCTTGATTTTTTCCCATAAAACTTGGGCGCCACAAGCGACGAGCAAGGAGAGCGGCTACATCAAGATACAGCGAAAATCGAAAAGCGATACCAAGGATTTTGGCATGATGAACGACTACTGTTGAGCCCTAAAGCGTGAAACAGATCCCAAGCAATATAAAAGACTCAGTTCAACCTTTGCTCATTTCTGATTTATACTTTACAATTCAATAAATGGGCATGAATGTTCAAAAATAGTAAAATAATGAATTTATTTAATATTTCGAAAACTAGAACCAATACGAAAAAACGGACTGCTGATTTGAATTCAGCCCTCAAATTTACCTTATAAACAGTTTTGGTAGCTCAGGTTCAAAACCGTGTAAACTTGTGTAATTACCTGAGTTACATTTCTCATCCCGAAACATCATGTGGTTAAACTTTCTTTATACAAAAATATGTCAACGACACGAACATGAATAGAAATCTATTTATAGGTAATACAGGTGAATCATAATTAAAAAATACTTGGACTAAGGTTGTAACAACCGAATACTCCTTACAAATCATTTTCATCAAAGGGTTACATTCAACCCTTTAAATTTCCTGCGATTTACCTCATTCTATGATGAGACATCTAGGCAAGTGTTCGTGGAGGTAGTCAAAGAGTTCCGGCGAAGCACCCGGACAGTTGGTCAACTCTAACTCGCGCAACTGTCTTAATTGTATGAGGCTTGATAATCCGCCAGATGTGAGCAGCGGGCAGCCTGAAATAAATGATTTGTATGCTTAGAAGAATCATTGTTACATTCGTGAAACATATCGAGGGTTAAAAGGCTATTTGGTTTAAGCGACATTTTATCGTGATATAGTAATATATATATTTGGAATCGGTAAAAAACGCTGATGTAACAAGGAACCTTCAAAATGAGATATCTGAACAATTATCAGTGGCTGAAAATATCTGACTTTAGAACCTCCATCACACGCAGCAATTGATACGTCAAGTTTCCAATAACTCAATATAGTGAAATTTACCGGCCAACGAAAGAAGCTGCAACGATCGCATGCCACACAGATGTTGGACTCCGAAATCTCGCAGCTGGGAGCACCATCTCAGGAATAGCGCCACAAGAGATTGCATCGTACTGATGTAACCGACGCCTATATCCGTTATGTGCACGCAACTGAAACCAAATTTTTACATTTGTACTCCATTGTATACAATTGTAATGACTGTTCCAGACTCGCAACGAGAATATCCCTGATGCTCCGCAAATACGAGCGTAGATCGTTTTCGCTACTGTTCAAACTTGTTCACGTCTTTCTATACGTTTCAACCCTGTTTTATTGTACGCGTAAAAATGTGCATAGTTGTTGGCATCGCACGAAGTTCAAGGCATGAATTCTCGCTGTTATCTACCAACAGAGACCAGAGTTGCCATAAGGCTAAAGCATCATAGTCCAGTCAAATAACTTTTTAAATCAAAATTTTGACACTCAAGTTTGCATTTTTGATATTTTGTACTTCTAATAATACAAAAACGATCTGTAAAGGTTTTAGTGTCTGAAACCTCCGGCAAGAGTTAAAATAAAATGATTTCAAGTTTTTTTCCACAAATACTCGAAAACGGTAATAGTTAGAGAAAAAAAATGTAAGCAAAATATATAGAGCTTAAAATTATACATAAAAAAGGTAGTATGACTTTTTTTCCTCCGGTCTAAATTAACCAAGTTAGGGAGGTTTTTAAGTTTAAGGGTTTTTAAATTCCGCGCCGTTGCATAAAGTCACGAGGCAAAAAGAGAGGGACTATTGCTGTCTCGTTTACTCCCATTGGTACTTGACAATGAGTATTGCGTAGGCGTTCACTATAAAATGTCCGAGCAGAGATATAAAACACACTTAGACTATAGGTCGTGTGAATTAATGTATTATTAGCATAGCAGTCGGTTCGATTAAGGAAATGTTATTAGATATAGAAAAGGAATTAGTTTGGTAATAGTAATCGAGAAAAGTGGATTGGTGGAAAATTAATGATGATTTTAATGAATATAATTCTTGAATAATAGTTTAATTGGAATAGCTTGCATTTAAGGATTGGAAGAAGTTGGTTGATGCAACTTGTTTTTTTTTTTGTAAATGAATAGGCTTTATTATTTTAAGTGTAGTTAAATGATCACGATGTTGCGTTAGGGTGTGAATATTTTCAGGCTTTTAGGTGGGTTTTGAAGAAAACTTAATCTTCTTGTAACATAGTTTATCAAAAATGTTTAATTTAATTTAATTTTTGTTTTTTTAATTGAGCTGAAGATTAAGTTACTTTCTAGCAGAGAGTATTCACAAATTTGTAAAAATGTTTTTTCCCCACATAGGTAGGATAGTTGTTTTGTATTGTATAAAAAATTTAATAGGATTATCAAAAATTTTTAAAAGGAAAGGGAGGATACTGGTGTGATTGTATGTAAGGAGTGCATAAAATTAGGTAACATGTCTGTGACATATATATTACGTTTAGTAAAAATATAATATTTTGTATGAAAGAATTGGAAAATAGGAAGATCGTTTTGAATTCGAAATTCGAATTTGAAAAAGGACTTGATTATTCTAGAGATTGTGTATTGAGCTTTAAGAATGAAAGGTTGAAAAATTAGAATAAACAAATAACGAGAATATTATGTAAATGTATTAATAGTTTACTAAATTTATAATTTAAAGTGATAATAAGAGTTTGATTGAAGAAGGAAGAACTCCACAATATCGGTCACACAAGTTCCCCTTCCACAATATATTAATATTTATCTATATATATTACATTTAGTTATTAAAAAATAAACATTAACGTGAAGTTCTGTCTCAAACTTAAGATTTTACTATATCCTTTATGTCGCTTATGTTTTTAGCAAGCACATAAAAGTGGAGAAATTTTGCAAATTCCAAATAAACATGTATAGTATTTATTAATTTGCTTTAATTGATAAATTAATAAAATTATAGCTTTTCATAGAAACTAAAGATTTTAAATAGAAATAGAATTTTTTACTGTAAAATTTAAATTAAATATAGACCTTCATTTATAATATTTCAAATATTTTTTAGATTCGAAAAAATATTACTATCAACGGAATTTCATCCTTTGATGGTCAGTTTCGTTTTTGTACTACACTGTACTTATCATCAAGTGTACTACAAATCACTATGTCGTACCACACGCCCGGTCGAGTTCCCCGCCCGGTTGAGTTGTTAAGACCTTTCTCGGTCAATCAACGCGCGTAAATTCGAAAAAAAAATCTATGTCGTACCAGTGTAAAAAAAATAACTTGTCATATGAACAAGTTGTTTTCAATTTGCAAACCCAATATTTATAATAAAAAAGTTCAAAATTAATCCTAACATGTCAACTAATATTAGGTCCTTACATATGAAATTGGCGTTTTTCGTACTGGCCACTTTAATCACAAATTTCTCCTCTTTGGTAAGGAATTCCAAATTCACATTTGTACAGCTATAGACTCATGTATTTGTGCTTCGATGATCGTCATTCATTTGTTTTTTTCTTCTGTTTTTTTCTGTTTGCGTCACTCATTTTACAAAATGGAAAACTTAAAATATCGCATTATTTACGAGTACGAGTTCCGCCGTGGCACTAGTGCTGCGGAAACAACTCGAAGGGTGAATGATGTGTATGGCGGTCGTGTTGCAAAAGAAAACACAGTTCGTTTTTGGTTCCAACGTTTTCGTTCTGGAAATTTCGACCTGCAGAACAAGCCCCGTGGACGGCCTGAGACTCAAGTTGATAATGAAGAGTTGAAGGCTATTGTGGAAGCGGATCCATCGCAAACCACGTCCGAGTTAGCTGCAGGCTGCGATGTTAGTGATAAAACTGTTTTAATTCACTTGAAGCAAATTGGGAAGATTAAAAAGCTTTAAAGGTGGGTACCTCACGAATTGACTGAAGCAAACCGGCAAACGCGCGTCGACTGCTGCGTTACATTACTAAACCGGCACAATAATGAAGGTATTTTAAACCGAATCATTACCTGTGATGAAAAATGGGTTCTTTACGATAATCGGAAGCGCTCAGCGCAATGGTTGGATCCTGGCCAGCCAGCCAAATCCTGCCCCAAGCGAAAATTAACCCCAAAAAAGTTACTTGTAAGCGTTTGGTGGACTAGTGCCGGTATTGTTCATTACAGTTTTCTCAAATCTGGCCAGACTATTACGGCTGATGTCTATTGTCAGCAATTGCAAACCATGATGGAAAAGCTAGCGGCTAAACAACCTAGGCTGGTCAATCGCTCCACGCCACTGCTGCTTCACGACAACGCTAGACCACACACTGCACAACAGACGGCTACTAAATTAGAAGAGCTTCAATTGGAAAGTCTAAGACATCCTCCGTACTCCCCAGACCTTGCTCCAACAGATTACCATTTTTTTCGAAATTTGGATAACTTCTTGCAAGGGAAAAAATTCAACTCCGATGGGGCATTCCAAATCGCCTTCAAAGATTTTATTGATTCCCGTCCGACTGGTTTTTTTAGTAAAGGGATCAATGAACTACCTATGAGATGGCAAAAGTGCATAGAAAATAATGGTTCATACTTTGATTAATTAAATATATTATATTAAAAAATATTCGACTTTTTGTTCCTCCCATACAAAACTCCAATTTCATATGTAAGGACCTAATATATATATATATATATATATACAGACAGAGATTGGCAAAATGTAATCATAACAATGATGAAAAACGCAAAATGTAATCATAATCGTTTTTCATTAATCTGATTACATTTTGCACATCTATGTATACATGCAGGGCCAAGTGAAATCTTACCGATCTAGTGTAAGTTCCTCGAGATGATTAAGATCACATGCAATATACTCCAAAGCATTGTCAGTAACACGTGGACACCAACTCAAATCAAGACTGCGTAGTCTCGGCAAATTCTCAGCCAGCAGTTCTACACCCTCGTCAGTGACTTTACTGCATCCACTGAGTGATAATACAGTCAGATTCGGCAGGGAGTGAACTAAGGGACGATGATATACAATTAACATGTTTAGTAAAGATTAAAGACATCTTAGAGAAAAATTATTAGCTTAAAAATACACTAACTCATAGAGAGGATGAAATAATTGCACTTAATTGAAAAAATTGTTAAAAAATACAAAAAGAGTAATTTGAATGAGCCAGGAATTAGATTTAGGCTTCACTTGGCAGCATTACGGTCAGCCTTGCAGTTGACTGCAAACAATAAAATTTATTTCTATACACACTACTATTCGGCTGCCCGTCAATTGCTCAGGAGGCAATCTTTTAATTTTAATATATTCAATACTAGCTGTACCGGCAGACCTTGTTCTGCCCTATTTCTCTAAAACAAAGTCACATTGTTTTTTTTAATGTTAATAGCTTCCCCCGTCAAATTTTATTCTGCCAAAACATATTGCCCTGTCGGCTGTTTTTTGAAAATTGTTTGAAGGAACCTGGCCTTAATGCTATATGTATAAAAATTGACAAATATTGACATTAATATTTATACGTCACTCAATTGTTTTGCCTTCCCGGAACCCGTCCACTGACATTTAAACTTTATGGTATGGTGTTAAAGTTCAAATTGACTTATAACAAATCTTTTGTATGAGAATATAGAAAAGTGGTGTTTTTAGACTTTTTCAGACAATTTTTTTAATTTTTCTCTCCGTAATAACCTTCCCCAGACTTCAATAAACACAACAAAAAAGAAATCAGCCAAATCGGTTCAGCCGTTCTCGAGTTTCGCGCTTATACACATTTAACGATTCATTTTTATACTATAGAGAAGATTTAGTCTCTTTAAATAAAATTTCAAATACTATTTTTTTAATAGTATTTAAGCTGAGATTTATAAACGCAACTTTAAATTTGCTTAGACTTTACAATTTAAAACATTACAATTTATATTACTCAATGAATGCCAAAGGACAAATCCTTTGGCATTCATGGCTTAGCAATCTAAGTTACCCATTTTGTCAACATGGACTGGGCTCCGCGAATACTATGGCTATACTCAAGTTCCTATTATATTATCAGTTTTTTTGTCAAAACGAATTAATGTTTGAGTAACTATGTTAAGCAAAATCGAAATAGCGTCTATAAATCTCAGACTTAGTTTTTTTCTGTTCTTTCAATCAATGCAGTGTAGTCACATCATGTTGAGTCAGTATTAATAGTGTAGATATATTATACAAAAGTAGCTACTATCACGCTCATTTGAAAAAAAAAAATTGACCGAAATTTTTGTAAATGTGAATGCAGCGTGGTTTGTAACAAGACTTATCTATTGGAATGGTCAATCAAGAATATCTTACCAATATTGACGACTCCGTGATTAGTGAGTTCCCAACAACTATGTAAGCGTAATACACTGAGAGAAGAGCTCTGTTTAGGAGAAAAGTAGCCAAGAGCAGCATCTGTCACATGGTATGCTTGAAGTGAGAACTCATACAAAGATGGCAGTAATTGCGCTACAGCACCAACCTAAAATTGTAATTTATATGTTCATAATGAAATAACCAATCTCCCTTCAACAGTAACCTAAAGACAATTCAGCAACAGCAATTAATAACATTCTTGAAACCAATCATTCCCATTAAATAAATCATCTAAAAAGGCTTAAAATATCTTGAGGACATGTAGTTAAAACCCCATCATTCATAAGGTTCACAGAGTTTTTATTGTCACTTTCACAAATAAAAACGAATACAATACAAATAATAAATGCCTGTAGAGGAACACTAAAATATACTATTTATACAACATTTCTAAATTTTGAATATGGATTTCAGGATGCATTAATTTAAAACAAATAATTTACTTTAATAATGTATCTAAATAAATATCATTGCATGTTACCATGGCCTCAAGTTGTTTCATATAAAAACAATCAGTGAGTAATAGTAATATATGCAAAGCTCTCTGGACAAATTAAATTACTTACAGCTTCATCAGCAATGTTAATGCAGTCAGTAAGTGTAAGTGATACAATTCGAGGTGTTAGGCATGCCCACAAACCAGCTTCAGTTATTTCATTGCATCCAGTTAGTTCTAGCTCGAAAAGAACCTAAAAATGAAATATTTAAAATGTAATTTCAGTAATTATTAGTTTGTAATTCCCATTTCATATAAGTTCACAGGTTATACTGACCTGTAAGTGATCTAAAATTGCTTCTAAGCCTCTGTCAGTGATGGTACATCCTTTTAAACCTATAGCATGTACATGGTGAGCAGATAGAGGAAACTGTCTTATGAATTCATTAATATCATCATCAGATGCTGAAACTAAAACAACTCCACGCATTCCTCTCCTTATCAAAGAATTATAGAATCTTTGCATACAGCAGCCAGATGTAGAACGCAGTTCTCGACAGTCAAGTGTAGCCACCAACCCAGTCCACCACCTTGGCGATGAGTACAAAATGTCACGCCATCTTGTACACACCTGCGCGAGTGATCTTCTATCACTGGCAGTGAAGTACAAGAAGAATTTGTCAAGAAATCTTTCATCCAAAATGAACTGATTCCATAGAAGCGGTCGTGGTGATGGTCTGCGCCGACGAGGAACTCGGGGTGCTGGAGCGTTAGCTGGGCCACAGAGAGCATTTGCAACACGTTCTACAACACCTGGGGAACGCTTCCGGCCTCGTAACCCCAAACCTGTGATACGTCGGGACAGTTCAGCTGAGGCACGCTCCACTACACCCTGTGCTGACACTGATGACATCTTTACTTTCACACAATGTATTGTATCAGCAGGTCGCTTTCCCTGTGGTCCTGCCCCTGGGCTATGTTCACAACCCGCCACTTTGCTACTGTATAAAATAATTTCAAAAATACATACATCTTTACATTTGAATAATTCTAAAATACATATTCAATAATTATAATACCCTGGACAAATATTTTGTTATTCACAAAATCAAATAGTTAAAAGAATGTTGTATAGCAAGTTGCAGGCACTTATCAGTTGATTTAACTGCTTGGCTTGAAAATAAATAGTTATAATAGTTAGTATGTGTATCTATTCACTATTCATTATGTAAGATATTTGAAAATGAAGTGAAATTAAGGAATTATTTTACATGGAAACATCCTTAACATCAAACTCTTAATTTATAATGAATTTGCTATTGTTCTTAAGGTATCTATATAAATAGCATAAATAATGTCAAAAGAATAAAAATTCAGTAAAAGTGGATATTCAAATTTCATTATTTAAATCTTTCGTAAGCAAGTGTTTTTCATACCAAGAATATGTGATTAATGATAATAAAGGATATAATTTTTTAGAATATCGTACCTCTGAGGCTCTGACGTCATTTAGTGTATGAATGAAAATGTTTCAAAAGAGCATTATGAAACACAAAAATAGAAATTGTATAAAACTTCTCCATATTCCCAACTTCATATATTCAATATATAATTCTGTCTGGCATATTGAAGATAAAAGATGTATTATTCCTGTTCATAAATGAAAAAAAAAAAAAAATATCGATTTATATTTTCACAAACCTGTAAATATTTTGCAACGTGAATACTCAATACTATTAGCATTATTGTAGTTTTAAAGTAACTAGATTTTTTATTAAACAAAAATGTCTGGCAAAATTCATGTTTAAGACCATCAATGAACTAAGCGTAATTGAGCGAAAGGATAAAATAATACAGAACCTGAAATTCACGCACAACAGAATCTCTTTTAATATCATAATCCAAAATGACAAATGAGTGTAGCCAATTCTAGATCTGAAGATTCCCAAAAAATATTTACAATTCTATTATCAAATAGAGAGAACAATTATTAGCAGGAAAATAATAATAATAATAAAATATGACATGCCTATATTTCCAAGCCCACCCTTTAAGTAAAGGAAACAAAAATAAGAGAACGTATAAACAATAAATTATTTATTCAGAAAAAACAGTTCGAAAGTGGTACATTATTAAATCCTTTTAAGGGCGGCTTGCACTAACATATTAAATCTAGTTTAGAATTATATAAAATGCTATTTAGCGCTGATCTGTACTTATTGTCTCGCACTAAATCAAAATGTAGTTATTACAACTCTTAAACTGAAATCATCACTAAGATGGAATCAAACCAATTCGATTAATAAGCGTTTTATACAAGCTTAAACTAGATTAATTCGTTAGTGCAAGCCGCCCTAATTAATAAAAGATAATGTGAAACAAAATTAGTGACTGAGACGTCACTATGACGAACAACGTAAGCAGTGAGATAAATAATAGGTCTAATTTGAAATATTCATTGGTCACTCGGATAAATCCAAAAAATTACACGGTTTCGCTTAGTATTGCCCATGGGGTTAATGGATATGAGAAAGGGGCGATAAGAAGCCGTGGCTATGAAAGTTAAAAAGGTATATTATTTGCCCAAGTGAATCGAGATCTCAAAGTTAACTTGGATATTTGGCACGATCTAATCCATTAATCAGTCAAAAGGCTATAACTTCTAAGCCATGTAAAATATCGACTTGTAACTTGGTTATTCCATGCACACTTGTTATTCAATATCAGAAATTATTGTGGATACGTAATTACTACAACACTGGGATTCATTATGGGAATAATTGTGAAATAATTTAATAACATTTTTAATGTAATTATTACTTACTTTAAGGCGCGAGTATTTACTTCTTACAACGAAATTATGTGCAACTAGCAGCCCATCCCGGCTTCGCATGGGTGTAATAATATAATAAAAGAAAATACACAATGTTATTATAAATATTAGTATTGTTTTTATGAATATATTTTCGTGAAATGTGAGTCTAGTCTGAAAATAACTTTTTGTATGGGTTTAGTAATTAAAAAAACAAATTATTATCAATCGACAAAACATTATCAAGCGACAATTTTTAAATTCCGAGCACGACCGCTACGTAAATAGCTGACCGCGCGGATCAGCTAGGCTTGTCAAATAAATATCTTGAATCTTGAATTCTTGGCATATTCAAGAAACTTTTTAGCAGAATAAGTGACAACCATTCTAAAGTTCCTGTTTAGAGCTATATTACTCTTAATATTTACCAACTTACTTCTAATCATATGTTTTCAATTGATTTATAAACAATCTCATTATAAAAAACTATACACATAAAAATGACTAAACTATATCCAAGCCCATAGCAGTTTCTAGAAATTTGCGAAAATATCGCAATTAGACCCTGAAATTTTATTACTTACTAGCTGTCCCGGCAGACCTTGTTCTGCCCTATTTCTCTAAAACAAAGTCATATTGTTTTTTTTTAATGTTAATAGCCTCCCCGTCAGATTTTTTTGAAAATTGTTTGAAAGAACCTGGCCTTAATGCTATATGTATAAAAATTGACAAATATTGACATTAATATTTATACGTCACTCAATTGTTTTGCCTTCCCGGAACCCGTCCACTGACATTTAAACTTTATGGTATGGTGTTAAAGTTCAAATTGACTTTTAAATATTATTACGAATTTTTTGTATGAGAATATAGAAAAGTGTTGTTTTTAGACTTTTTCAGACATTTTTTTTAATTTTTCTCTCCGTAATAACCTTTCCCAGACTTCAACAAACACAACAAAAAAGAAATCAGTCAAATCGGTTTAGTCGTTCTCGAGTTTCGCGCTTATCAAGACATAGCTGATCCGCCAAACGTAGTTTTGCTATATAAGTTATTGTAATATCTTCTATGATGTTCATTGAAATTAAGTGATGTCAAAGACAATTTTGTTCATAATTAAATACTCTTTATCAACAAAACATTTATTTGGATAAAGATTAACATTATTACGTTGATACAACTCTTAACAAATAATACATTAATTTCGACCAAATTTGTTTACCATAAAAACGGTTCTAGTGACTTAATCTTAAAAGATAAACATATACTGTCGCGGACATTTTTTTAGATCATCTCAAGAGGAATAATTCTTTCTTACATATATTTTTGGTATCTTGAACCGTTTTTGCAGCGCACGCAATGGAAGCCCTCAAGGATGAAAAATTTTGCCCGTTTTTTTCACATTTTCCATTATTTCTTCGCTTCTAATAATTGCATCGTGATGCTATATAGCCTATAGCCTTCCTCGATAAATGGTCTATTCAACTCAAAAAGAATTTTTCAATTCGAACCAGTAGTTCCAGAGATTAGCGCGTTCAAACAAACAAACAAACAAACAAACAAACAAACAAACAAACAAACAAACTCTTCAGCTTTATAATATTAGTATAGATTTTACAATATGTATTGCACTTTAACCAACAACATCTAAAATTGTGGTGTAAGCACATATACTAATAGTTTTTCTTGTATTTTGTTAATTTGAAAGTCAATGTCCAGTCACATAGTATACAGCACTGATTTTAAAAAAATCAGTTTCTAATTGGTACATTTTCGATTATTATTTACTTTTTAAGTCAGTTGTTATAAAATGTTTTTTTTTTAGATGCAGTGGAATCGAGCTCTAGTTATTTGTCGTGTCCGAGACAAAATCCTGATTAAAATGAACCCAAAGAGTGTATATCCTATTGATCAAAAAATATTATCAATATCGGTCTACTTGATCCGTACCAAGTAGATACAGAGGGAAAACTATAAATTCTACTTTTGTAAGCGATATGATCATTATCTCTAAAGACCTTCATCAGATCTAAAACATATTAAAATGGAAACAACTATATGATATACCCGATATCTTAAAAAAATATTCACTTAATTATCCTTCGATCGAATGGCAGAGTTATTTGTGAAAATACAAAAGAAAAACATACCTTTGAATAGCGAACCTCCTCATTTCTGAAGTGGTTCAAAAAGGTAAGAGGTTTAAACTAAATATTGTTTTTTTATTATAAAGATATAGTTTTCTTTTTACTTAGGAAAATCTTCATTGGATAGTTCTGGCTGCATGCTGGGGTAGAGCGAACGCAAAATATCAAACTTTTACAGTCTAAAACCCCCAAGATGACATGTGGATATTAAAGTGCTGTGGTTCCTGTAATTATGTATTTCTCCATAACTTCTCCATACAGCACCCTTTGAGCACCATCTCAGTGAAGCAAAATCGAGAAAGTTTCTCTCCCAATATCTCACAATGTTTTCGATATAGACAGTCAACTCACTCTGCGGACATTTTCGAGAGACCCTATTCAATCACTCAGGATCCCCATCCTAAGCATCTGTGATCATAAAGGCATTAGCCAACTAATCATTATTTGAAAGGTCAGCTAGAACTGAAGTGGCGATATGGATGCCGATGATCTGAAGTCAACTTCTACAAGTGAAGATGTCTTTCTGCCGAGCCAACCCTGCGTTCTCGTTTAGGAATATAACAGTCACAGAAGGAGGAATACGGCCCTCTAGTTTATAGCCTACACCACTGCGGACACATGATTGAAATTAGCAATGACAAAAGTGTTGGTTTTAGTAGCTCCGAAAGCACACCTTGAAAGTTTGTTCGTGGTACTTATAAAAACGAATCTTTTGATATCACCATTATAAATCATTTCCTACCTGTGCGGGAAGCTACAGTTAAATATGTCAAAATTGCTTAAAAAGTGCATTACCAACACATATCCCCACATAAACAGTTTGACATTTAATGTTAGTTATTTTATTTCAGTTCTTAATTATATTCCTTATTATACAAGGATAAGTATTTCCTAGAGCACATAACACTCCTTGCATCCTTAACACGTCTTGTGTCAGTTATAAGTATTATTTATTAGTCTGTGGTTATAAGTGTCAATAGTAGTAATTTTATAATCTGTGTTGTCTCTTGTCGTTTTTGTCACATTTGCTTTTACCGGGTCAAATTTTAACTTTCGCTATTCTGCTCAATTTTTATGTTATTGAAATTTTACATTCTGAATCTGGATATCTACAAAATAATTATATAAGTTAATGATCTGTCATATTATACTCTTTGCGTAGGATTTGCATTTTGCAGCAAAAACCTTAATATATCATGGAATTTCTTGAAGCTATACCGGTTATGTTTAAAGAAATTATACCAAACAACAACATTCCTGAGAAGTGGAAGGAAATTACACTAAATACAGGTGACCTGATACGATATTAATTTTTGAATGCCTATGCAATTAAGAGGTTATTTAATGTACCTATATATTTTTTTGTAAAGCATTAACCTAATATACCTAATTTCAATTTTGGCCACCAAAGTTATTGTATACGGCATTGTATGAAGTTGATACCCTAACACTAACTGTTAATTTGAATTTTCACTAAGGTACTTTATTTTCGGTTTTGCTTTGAACCTAGACCTCAAAGAAAACAGTACACAGCTATATGGTAACTCGGATCTCAGCTAGAGCTAAGAAGTTCTCTAACTGTTATGTTTTTTAGAGTTGTATGACTCTAGAATGGTCTACTGGCAAGCGTGTTCCCACCATCCTATGATTTGTGGTCCTTGTAATGAACCCTGAAGAGATATTTGTGCAGGCATATGATTGCTGTGACAATCATATGTCATATATATGTGTGTGTGTGTGTGCAATATGGGTTTTTCTTAACTATTGATAGTTGTTGTTATTTCTTGGACTGCACCATTCTTACCATCAGGCGTATATGTCAGATCTCAATCAGGATAAAAAGTACAAATCTAGGCTTACCATTCAAAACCATTGTTTATATATATATTGATGATAAATTATTTATTAAGCAGGTTGAAATCAGAATCATTACTTCCTAACTAAATTAAAGTCTAATCAGATTTAATGGGTTTCAACCAACTAATGTGTAATAGTGATTGTAATTGTTAGACACAATAAATGATTTATTATAGTTCTTATTTGAACATTAGGTGGCACACATAGTACTTTACAAGATATAAAACTTCCACAAAAAGCTGGAGGGTATTGGTATGAAGATTCAAAAAAATTGTGCACAAGGAATCGTTTTCTTTACTGGCAAGTATCTTTTTGTTATCTTATTTCAATAGGTTCCTTTATTCAGTGTTAATTAAATGAAAAAAATATATATTAAAAATAACTATAACTAGACATTGCATATTCTTATGACATATCTGTGGTAATACACATGGTGCATTGGTAGTTTTTTTTTAATTTATACAACTACAAATAAATACAAAAACAAGGATAAAAAATATTTACTGAAATGATTACACAGTTTGAATTTTATTTGATATAGATATTGTGTTTTGTAATAATAATTAGTATTTTAACAGAACTTGTTTGAATATAAAATGAGCTCAACATAGCTCAGTCCACAATAACAATAAAAAAAACAGATTGTTTTTCCAATTATAATGATTCAAAAATTGTTGATGATGATATACATTGAAAAAAATAAATGTTTCATTGTATTTAACAATCTTTGTCTCTTGTAGAAAAGTCTTTTAAACAGACAAAAACTCACTTTGCAGGCAAACTTTATCAGATGGAATTGAATTGGCAGAAGCATCTTTAGATGTTAATTTGTCTGGAGCATATTTAAGATGTAAAGTGGCTACTGGTACTCCTCCTTTGAGCAGTATAACAATTAATGAACATTTGCCAACTAACAGTGTAGTTGTATTAACTGCTACGGTTTCTTCTGTACATAGATTGACATTTCCACATCCTACAGTATTAGACAAAAAGGTATAGTCACTAATATATCACACACATCAACAAATTCTAAAATTCTGCCTGCAAATCAAAACTTTTTTCCATAAAACTACAGAAATTAATGTATTGGCCACTTGCCAATTTAAAACGTAAATAAGTAAATGATGAAAATAATGTTTGAATTCTAACTTTACAAAACTTATGTCCACTTTTTTGTGTAAGTAAATTGATAAAAGAATGCTGTGAGTATTGTGACTCTAAGTTACCTTTATTTTATAATTTTTAGCAAATTTGGATATAACAACACAAATCTTCTTCCATAAAAAAAAAAACAATTTTAAGGCAGATTTCCAGTGATGGGAACCTTCTATGGGCTTGGGACAGTGAGTGTGCTTTCCTCCCTAGTGAAACTTGGCAGAACTGGTTTAAAGATTGGCTTTTGGAGGATGGAGAAGTGTGTTGAATGTAGAGGAAATTACTTTGAAAAATTTAATAAACAAAGCTGTATTTGCAAAATTTTCCTAGTAACCTTTGTAAATCGTATTACATATAACATTATTTATTTAACAAATAGGAATTTTTTTGGTAGGCATGACTACTTTGCCTGAGTCTTAGAGTTTGTTGATGTGTTAATATAGATTGCTATTATTCTCCTTTTTGGTAATCCTAAATTATAAAGAATTTGTGGTAAGCTGAAGTATATTAAGTATCCTTATTACATTGATTTTGTGCTTTATTCCGAATGTAATCTGAAATGCAATTAGCTTCTGTTCTATGAGCCAAAAACATGGCATATTTTATACTACATTATGTTTCTATAATTTTTCGTAATATTTGAGCACTTGGAAAATCTATTCATTAAATTTACGATTCTATAATTGTATCTATATCTCACTTTGCATAGAACATATGTTCTTTGCATATTGTGTTAATATCTCTTTTCTTATGTCTGTTTCAATGTTTATCACAATTGAGTTCATAATAAAATTTTGTTTCAGTCAACATTTGGATCATTAAGTAGTACATCTCCATCAATATTTGTAGATACCAGTGCAATTAATAACCCTAATAACTATCATATTCTCAGTCAATATTCTAATGCAAGTAAGTCACTACTGTGTATATTGTAGATGTTAGCATTGTATTATGAAATATTTTAATAATAACAATTATTCTTGATAAAAATGTATCAGGCCCTAATGAGCATATTGTTACCACAACATAATCCCGGAATTTGTGTGACCAATGTATATTTTAAGTTATCCTTCATAAGTAAAAACAACTATTTATGTGAAAAAATCTTATTGCACAGATCTTAATCATTTTAGTGATTAACACCATTGTCATAAAATTTAGAGCATAAAGATAATATTTTAATTTAAACAGCCACAGGTGTAGCTCACACTTGTGCGTCACTCCTACGACAGAATGGTGAGGCTGTCTTTGCCCTTGCCTATGGTTATAGTGGAGAAGGAGGACTACTGCTCGTAAAACTCCCAGTGACTGGATCTGCAATCACGACAGTGTTAAAACGTGAATCTACAGTACCCAGATTTTTATCTGGTATAACGGGGGCTCTTAGGTGAGTTATAAAATCATTGTTGTTGGTTACTGTGGGCAATGACCCCTAATAGTCATTATCCCTATCCCTGTTTTTACTAAGATTGCTTATATTAATAATTGATTTTATATTTTGTAGTTAATAAAATAATAAATTTGTACTGGAAAATATATATTTTAAGTGACATGAAGAGAATTGTACCTTGTAGCAGTACCTTACGTACGTAAGTACGTAGTAAGTACCTTGATATTTTAAAACAATGTAGTTAAGTATGAATTATAATCTTGTTTTAATTTACGTAATGTCAATTATATACGAAATAAAAATAAGAAAGCTTGTCAGTTATGAAGTTACTGTTACATATTACATTTTGTTAGTGTGTTTTTATTAGTGAAACTATTGTAGTGAAAATAAATAAACTAATAAATATGAATAACTTATTTAATATGTGTGATTGATGATAACAGAGGGAAGAGCAGCAATGATGGTGTAGAAACCTACGAAGTGGTGATCACTCATGGCTTTGCTGTGGCAATTTGTGGCGATACATGCCTTCGTGCGTGGTCGCTTGATGATGGCGGCGCACCTGTTGCGATATCAGCGCCACTAACACAAACTGTGGTTAGACCCAAAGCGCCACGTCAGTATTTATATTTTACGCTTTATAATTTCAAAATCTGACTTTATATGTTGCTATGGTATAACATAATATCAAGCTACTAAAATCCGAGTGGCCAAAGTGCTGTCGTCAAAGCGATAGTGACTAAAATTAAATGGGCTGTTCTGGTCTATTAATAATGCATAAAAATTGCAATTTTATAACAATATAAATGGCTAAATCTGTACTTATATTGATATGAAATGTAATAATCAATAAGGTTTTAAGATATAAAAAAAAACTACATTTTCAGCAAACTATACTTCTTAAAATTTTCAATTGGGTCTCTCTCGCTCTGTTGGGCATATAATGTATTTTAACAGTGTCATACTTTATGAAACAATTTAAATATAAAATAAGGATTTTTTTTATAAGAAAGTTCATATGTTTATTATATAATTAATATTCATTGTCATAATTTGGCAATTATATAAATATGATTGGTTTTTTATATAAACTATGTTATATTTTAGCTCACGGACATATGCTTCAAAAGACAGATGGACAGGATGGCAGTATTACATTGGTAGCATACCTGTCTTTTCCTAATGAGTGTGAATTCGTCGTTATAAGAATGCATTACGGTGGGGTTGGAGCTGTAAGATTTTCGCATATTTGTCGTATTTTTGGACCTCAGGTATGTTTACACTAATTCTCTATATAACAGTCATTGACTACAGAATATGTAATATGTTTTTTTTAACGATATGACAATTTTTCACAAATGATCAGTATTACTTTGATATAAAATTACATCAAAGTATGTGATTTCAGACTATTCAACTTATTTCTCGTTTAAAACGTTTTATGTAGTCAAATCCGTTTATGGCGACATCTTTCAGAACAAGATACCGGTTATCAAAATAACCGGAGCCACAAACGTTCCAGCAAAAAATAGGACTTCGTATCTCGAAAACATCACCGGTTGTTACGACTATCTGTTTTTACGACTAAGTATGAGGAGTCCCTTCGATGTCGTTATAACAGATAAAACTAACTATATTGTTCGAGAGTTCTAGTCCTAAATATAGTAAATTAACATAATGTTTTTCTTTATCATTTAAAATACATTGCATCCGGTGTGATTTTTGTTTTAGTTGGATCTGTTAGATTATGCCATTGGTTATGGAGATGGAAATAATGTTATTTGGGCTTTATGGAGTCAACCTAATGGGGACACAATTATAACAAGTAAGTACACACCCTATGATATAGGCAGTTCAGGATTAGCCATATAGCAAGAGTAGCAATAGTTAGAAGCTCTAAGCACGTATACCTCTTACCTAAAAGAGATTTTTTAAAGTAAAAATTTTGTAAACTTGGTGGAATGTTTTTGCTGTATGCCAGAAAAAAGTGAAACACAAGTAGTGAATACAATCCAGATATACATTACTATATTTTGCTTCACTGCATAAACTTAAGAACTTGTAGTAAAACAAAGTTTTCTCAATACAATGCTATAAACTATAGATGGGCGTAATCATGATTACTTTTAATCAGATTAATAATCAGATTACAAGTAATCATGATGAAAGTAATCATGATTACTTGTAATCTGATTACTTTTAATCAAGATTACATGAGTAAACATTAATCTTGATTACAGTAATCATTCAATTAATCATGATTATTTTAATGATTACTTTTGAGTTCTGGCTGAGAGAGAGACCAATTTAAATTCTCGTTTATTAAATTTTTCAAGTTATCTTATTTCGAATTAGCTGACCCCGAACATCCGTCTCGTTGAGCGATTCATTATAAGGGTCTGTGAAGTTGTATACAGCAGAAAATGGGGCGCTGTCGTCTGGCGGAGGGGGGGGGGGGGTGGCGTCCAGCGGAGAGTGGGGTTTGGTGTCCAGCGGAGAGTGGGGGAGTGGCATCCAGTGGAGAGTGGGGGTGGTGGAGTCCAGCGGAAAGTGGGTGGGGGGTGACTACCAGCGGAGAGTGGGGGGTGTCGTCCAGCGGAGAGTGGGGGGGTGACTTCCAGCGGAGAGTGTGGGGAGTGTCGTCCAGTGGAGAGGGGGGTGGCGTCCAGCTAGAAGTGGGGAGGAGAGGTGGCAAAAAATTAGGTAAACTTCCACTCATTTTACCCAGTGATTTTAACATCAACTTCAGTAATGAAAAAATCAAAACCATCAACCGGCGTGCATCTGTATACCATCCACACTTATTATTATTTTTATAACATCGGCCTAGTTCCCTTTTTTAATTATATCGCCATCTATCGGAAATAATTATTATCACATAACATTTTTAATTGCTCATGGCTTTCATTAAGAAGTACCCATATATTATTTAAAAGATAGATGGCGCTATAATCAGTACATTGTATCAGGACCAATACATACATACAATACATATTTCTAAACAATGAGATATCTACATATATTATATTTAGCATGAATAATATTGGTTTACAGTAGTAATGGTGTCATAATTGCCACTCTAAACGCCACCCTCCTCACTCTCCGCTGGACGCTACCCCCCACTCTCCGCTGATTGCCAACCCCCACTCTCCGCTGGACGAGACCACCCCTCTCCACTGTCCGCTGGACGCCACCCCCCCTCTCTCTACTGGATGACACCCCCCTCTCTCCACTGGACGCCACCCCCCCACTCTCCGCCGGACGCCACCCCCTCCCCCACTCTCCGCTGGAAGTCACCCCCCACTCTCCGCTGGAAGTCACCCCCCCACTCTCCGCTGGACTCCACCACCCCCACTCCCCGCTGGACGACACCTCTCTAACCTCCTTTCGCAACGCGCGATAAGAAACTTCGTTCCAATAAATATAGGCGAGCGCCGTTCTGCTGTCGGCAGCATATTTTACGTATCAAACAGAAAAGTAATCATAAAAGTAATCATGAATAGTTGTAATCCGATTAAAGATGAATAATCCTTAATCACTGAAAAATGATTACTTTTTTTGATTAATTTCGTTAATCATTAATCATGATTAATGATTACAAAATGTAATCGTAATCGTTAATCATTAATCTGATTACATTTTGCCCATCTCTGCTATAAACACCGCTCTAGTTTAATTTGAAACTGAGTATAGTTGAACAGCACATTGATTTTTTTACCACATTACAAACTACACAGTACTAATACCGCCCCTCCGGGCGCCGAGGAAGATGGCCCGACCTTGTCCTTGGCAATCGGCAGGCGGGAGAAGGAACACCCCGGGGGTTTTAGTCGGTGCAAGTCCGACACACCTGGGAGCAACCCTGATCGCCCACTTCGGTCCGTTAGGGATTTCCCCGAGTAAAAAAAAGTACTAATACGTCATGGTGCTTCGCTTCTGCATGTCATGTTTCTGGGTCAGGTTGGGTACGTTCATTAATACAGCGGTGACTTGTAATGGATTCTCGTCCCTTGGCGGGGCCTTTCTTGGCCCGTAGGTTCTATTAGGTACGGTGTAGTCTATTTGTTAAGCCACTGTATAAAAAAAAATGTTTATATATAGGTAGCGCCGTGAGTGCTGAAGCGTCGTGGCGCGCGGTGGCCGCCCGCGACCTTCCTCCGCCTCTACCGCAGCTCTCCAATCATCAGCAATATCGCGACAGACTACTGGCGCCAGGACTGTTCCCGCATCCGGTCATTAGAAAGGCTCTAGCGGTACGCATCACATGTCCTTTTGTATTATGAATTGATTTTTTAAAAATAATTATTAATGATAAAACAACACTAAATAGATATTGATATATCCCTTTAAACCAAACATCACGTAACTACATTACTATCACACTACATATCGTGCTTTAATATTACATCCGTCATGCTTTGAGATATTTTTAATAGCGTTTTTCTGCAGTTACGGCTATACAATGTATCACATCTCGGCTAGGACTAACTCTTACTTTGCTTTGTCGTTGGGCTGTGGAATGGTCTTACAGCAAGCGTGTTTCCATCATCTTATGATATGGGATCATTTAAGCGTAGCGTGAAGATATATTTGTGCAGGCCGTCATGATTGCTGCTACTATTGATGGGGTTTTCTTAACTGCCGATAGTCGTTGACGTTTTTTGGCTTGCACCATGCTAACCATCAGGTGTAGTGCGGTCACTGTGACGAGTCAAGATAAAAAAAAGGCTATTCACGCTCAAAAGGTTCACTTGTATCACGCTAGTTCTGAGAGCCTAGTATGTGCGTAGAAGGATTTATGTGGTATCTATTTTTGTACATAGGTATACAAGCGTACGTGGTGCTCGGGAGCGGGCGTAGTGATGTCGACGGGCACCGTGGGAGCAGAGGGAGACATAGGAGAGAGCGCGATGTCGGCTGTGACCGCTCGCGTCGCGCACCTCGCCGCGCGCGCCACCTTGTCAGATCAGTCGCATCTCATTCACAAGTATGCCAACGCACAATACTGCTATGAAACTATGTATGACTTTGAAAACACATTACTGCTGCGCTACTGCTCACTTTGGGTATGGATATAAGAGCAATAATGCTAATACAGCTAATAATGCATTTTTGCTCACCCTGATGGGGATAGGATATAGCATGACAATTATTATTATCATTAAAGAAAATATTTAAATTCGAATATCACATTCGCTTTTAATTTTATGAAAAACCAATGCAATCGAAAAGTTTACAACCAGCTAGTGAGTACCGTGGAACAAAAAAGTTTACATACCCAACTAGTTTTCTTGAGAAAACTCAGGTTAGATGGTCAATATAATTAAAATAAAATCAAATTATTACATGTCTCTTATGCTTTTTTGATACGTTTAGTAAAAAAAAGTAATCAGATAATGTTTAGCGTTTCACTTTTTGTGACATGGAACAAGATCATTTGAATACGTCTAAAATAAATTCATTTTTAATAATCACATTCAGGCAGCGGAAAGGCCTTATCCATTTTATTACCTTTTTTTTTAAGAAGAAATCTCTAACGGACCTTAGGGGGCGATGAGGGTTGCCTCCCGGTGTGTCGGACTTGCACCGACTAAAGCTCCCGGGGTGTTCCTTCTCCCGCTTGCCGAGTGCCAAGGGCAAGGCTGAGCCATCTTCCTCGGCACCCGGCGACGTCTAGTCTTCTGCAGGCCACATCCATTTTATTACCTACTTAAATATTAAGACATTTGAAGTTAATTACAGCGCAGAATACGATGAACACATGCCCATTTTAAATTCATAGATTTATTAAATATTTGTAATTTTCACATAGTACAAATTTATAATTTAATATAAACAAACACAAAGTTTACTTTTACAAATATCCTGATATTGAATAAAAAATTCTAGGTTCACAGATTCGTAGCGCAGAGCCAAGAGAATAATCTGCCACTGTGCCAGTTTGATACTGTCCAGTTCAGTTAAATTGTATAATTGGTTACTTACTTATTATTACAGATGCTGGGCTGATTTGTACAGTTGGTGTTTGCAATACATGGAGACACTCCAAAAACCTCTTGGACTCATGATTTCCAAACAGGTTTGTGTAGGTATATTCATTACATTGTATACAATGGCGTATACCAATTTGTTCGGAATATCTAAAAGTTTGTGTTATGGGTATCAATAATATCCACTTAGGAGGAATTAGCCTAGCTTAAAAAGTTCAAAACTTAGTTTAGATTAAATTACAAACACACACACAAATACACACACACAACACACACGCAAACACAACTAACAAACTCACAAACAGACACACACAAACATACAAATACAACACAATATTATTTATAAAGAAAACGTCAAAAATGACGTATGATTGAAAGTAGACTAAATATAGGAGTATTGGCCTTCAGGTTATGTCGAAGGCCAATAATTTTCGAAGGTGGAATAATTATAACGTGATAATTTTTGTTTTATTGAATAAAGACTTGTTTTATCAGACTTCAGATATCTTTTTGGGAGTATCAAAATCATCATGACTTGCAAGTATGAGTAACGTCAACATGCTGAATTTTTTGCCAAGATGTTCCAACAACTACCGCTTCTTTTTGCAGGGTCCTGACGTGGACTGCGGTTGGTGGTGCGCTGTGGTGCGTAGAGTTGGCATTTCACTGGTTTGCGAACTAGAGCCACTCGAGCGCATGTTGCTCTCTCCAGAAGCATTTTTACACGATTCCGGTTATACATATTTCTTTTTTATCAATTATAAATACAGGAATTATAATATTGTATATAAAGGATAGAAGGGTCGTCTAGGGGTTATATAATCAGTGCTGTAAAACTGCAAAGGATCTTTACACCAGTAGCATTCATAACGTGAAAAAAAATATTCCATTCAGCATTTTATATGTTTCAGAAAAAGGTTTTTTTTTGTTTTTATCCCCAAGTATAAATTGAAGATAATTGATATTTTTACCTATGTGTCTAATTATGTATTTTAAACTACACAACGGATTTTAATATGGTTGTCATTATCGTTTGCGAAATATTTGTGTGTGTGAGTGTAGTTTGAGAATGCTAGTTCGAAGATTACAGGGGAAAACAAGCAATTTCAATGTAGTTAAAATAAATTGGAATACATAGTTTGAAAGTCAGTTTTTCATAATTACAAGCATTACTTTTTATTTTGGAGGTACTAAGACCTATGTGCAGACCTGTTGCGAGGTAGTCCGATTTTTATAATAAGGGCATGGGTAAAACTTGGGCATGAGTGTCATGATGGGGAGGAGCTTATACTCAGCGGTGGATGTGAATAAGCTGATAATGATGTCTTTCGATTTGTTAAAAATAGAGAAATGATACCCGTGTCAATCTGTATCCGCTAGTATTCAGTAAGTGTAATTGTATTGTGGCTTAAGGTGGCGTAGATACTGGTGAATTGTCAGCGGATGCGGTGCGAGTGGTGGTGGCGGGCGCGCGCTGGGAGCAGTCCGCGGGCGCGGCCTGCGCCGCTGACCTCGAGCGGCGGCTGTTCGCGTGCCCGGCGCCACAGCACCGCTTGCTGCCGCGCCTGCTGCACTTACTGCGCGTGCCGACCGCTCCTCAAGATCCGACGCCCACACCGGTGCGTCTTCACCTCTCTGACACTTTGTTACCGATAGTTTTTTATGAAGTTGGTCAATGGATAATTACGAAACACGAATATCCGAATCGTGTCACTTTAACGGATTTTGCATTGCTGTATTGTACTTTGTACTTGTTTATTTAATTTAGTCGAGTACACGTGCAATAAAATATTATTTGTCCATTATTTGTTGTTTGCTGTTGTCTGAAATATTAGTCTGTTTACAAAGTAAAGAACTCAACAATATCATTAGTAGCCATATAAAAATAAAACGAATTATGCTATTAAATAACAATAAAATAAAATATACGTAAAACAAAAAAAGTAATAATAATGAGTTCTTAATCTGTGTTAACAATATAAGGATTTGCATTGACTATTATCAAAAAATAATTAACACGGTATGAAACGTACTATCTATTCGCAAGAGTACGCACCAGGGCGAGGAAAGATAAATTGACGGGAAGCAGAGAGCAGTTTCCCTTCTGTATGAAATATGATTATGTATTCTGTGGTAAAGGTATATCCTTGCAACTTTCTAACGTGGTACTACTATACTAATCGGGATCCAGTCGGGTATCTTCCCACCGCCGTTCGTTTAGTACTATCCGGTGGTCGTGAGTAAGATATCTAGGACTAAACTTATAAGTTCAAGACTACTTGAACTTATAAGTTTAGTCCTCCAATGAATATTTGGAACAGATAAATCCGTTTCGCTTATGTATATTTTTTGCAAAAAAAAAACTATTTTTTAAAAGTGCATTTCATTTTATTATTTATGAATAATAATGTGTTAAATAAGAGTTGATAAGTGATATTTGATGTATAAGAAATGGACATTGTTATAAAATAGTTTCCTAATTTAATAAATAATAATATTTCAGACACTGACACCTCAACAAATAGATGAACTCAAAACAATACTGGAGTCGATAAAGGATTTGCATATTGCAGTACTAGAGTTAAACAATGCTCTCCGTCTGGACGTACCTGAATGTGATACATCGAAAAGTAATTAACACAACTTTCTGTCAAACGTATATATATAATAATCATTGTCCTAATTGAATGAGTAATGTCCTTTTTCATATTTTAGTGGAAGCAGACACAAGTGATGGATATGATAGTTTGTTTGCAAGTGATCTCGGTGTAGCTATCGTAACGGAAGCGATTCGACAGATGGCTGAATTGCGGTAAGAATCATTTATGATAAGAGACTTAATATCATTATTGTTAATTTGTCTTAATTGAAGAAATATGCAATGGAGTGATGATTTACGAAAGACGGAAGGCAATAACTAGATGAGAACAGCCATAGATCAATCTCTATGGTGCTTATTAGTAGGCTTATCTTACGTCCCGATTTGGCCGATTGTCCCGGTTTGTGACGTTCCCAATGTACCAGCAATACGGTTGGGTTGCTATTTATTCGTGGACACTCCCGATGCCTGTATAGTAATTACGTACATATTTCATTTTGAAATTCCTTGTTTTGTTATATTTTACCGATTAGGTTGCATATTTTGAGCGGGGACTAGCTGTTGCTTCTAAGTACGTTTCCTTTAGTGTTAAGAGATGACGCAACAAAGTATTATTTTACTCCCTTGATTTTTTGCCTTGATTCCTTGTAATGTTGATAAGGTTGTTGTGTTTAGATGCCGCGCTCTCCGCGGTGTGCTGGCTGCCCTGGGCCTGTGCCGCGGCGCCGGCGACGTCCCCGGCGCGGGCCACTGCGCTGTGCACTGGCAGGCGTATCGCGCTCTGCTCTGGCTCCGCACCGCCACCTTACAACCGCCGTACGTACTCACAACGTTGCTGTGGCTTTGTTCATACTCACAAGGAGAACAAGCTTAACTGTTACAATTTTATGTGTCGACCTAGTCGACTAATTCATTTTAATGATTTGGCTTTATGAACGGCCTAGCCGACTCGTTGAATGGCTGATTCAACCAGTTGCTATATAAATGTATATGTGTATAGTGAGAATCGGATCATGCAGACTCACGTTTCTTATATTTCGCAGTCAGGTAACCTTTATTATTGAAAAAAAAAAATTCTTCATCTGAAGCCCAAGAGCGAGTGTTCATGTGATATATAACTTTTTTTTTATAAAGTTATAATGTATTTTATTTAATTTGTTAATACCTGCATCTCAACGTCACCAGTAGTGCAGTTCACTAATGTAGGTATTTCTGACCACCACGAAAATAATATAGAGTGCCGACAAATTGTTATTATTACTGTCTCTATTTAACAAAAACCTAGGTCTTAAGTTGTCAATTGATTGTATAGAAACAAACGTAAGTGTATAGACTTATCTGGACAAGTATTATACTTTCCATTTAAGTGCAGTGTATTGTGCAGTAAGCCGAGTTCTTCAGAGGGTTTTCGGCTGAAGTTGAGTGCGTTGGAGGCTGTATGTTCGGAAGTGGGCAGCGGGCTCGTGGGCGCCGCGGGCGGGGTCATGCACGCGTACGTGGCCAGCGCCGGCGGGGCGAGGGCGCGCGCGCGTCTGCAGGCTGCCGCCGTGCCCGTGCTGTGGCATCAATCGCTATCCTTCTTCACGTACCATCTTGCCCATCAGCTGTATCCTTTTCTTAACTAAACTAATATAATACTCCGGGATTTGTCACACTGTGTGCATTCTGCGTTTTAAAGTCTGGACAAATCGAACGTAGCCCGCACACTGTGTGAACGTCGTTGCTGAAATATTTGGATGTAATGTAAAACCTTTGCTCCGGAGTTTCAAACAAAGCATCCAAAGTCATTATATTAAACCAGTTTAAAAATAATAATTTGTCGCTGGACAACCTTGTTATCGCCGATATTAGGGAAACGTCCTGGATTCTGAACTTTAAAAATGTAGCATTATAATATATTAAATAAGCATACAATGACGTAATAATTTCAAACAAAATCGAGCATTTCTTTTCCATTAATTTTACGGATTTTGTCATTTCTATTGTTCTGTAATCGTAATACTAACAGTTTATTATTCGCTTTTGGAGTTATTTGATTCAGGGAGCATATAAGTCTAGATACTTCATTAGTAACAATTTTCACATTGTTTTTTTGGTTAATTTTGCAAAGAAGATACATTTTATTTTAAATCTTATGGATATTTAGAATCTATTTAGTATTGTAAATGTTCCTGAACTCAGCGGGTTTATAGTTGGGCTGTGAGCGGCGGTTTCGAATTCGGCTCTTGGCTGGCAACGATCAATCAGCCGCGCTTAGTACACAACTACGTCACCTTGCTTGAGCCCTGGTGTGAACGGAATGCTTGCTCTCGTAAGATTTTTTTATTACACAGACTTACACTTTCCCTCAGTCTTAGCCGATGAAATGTTTAATGGTATAACTTTTACCATTTTACTTGATAAAAACAGGCTAAGAGCCCCCCTAATGGATACCATATACTGACGCTTGCCATCATGCTCTCTTTGGCTCGACTTTGCAGAAGAGGAAGTTAATCTAAACATATATGGCTGATTCTAATATTACGAGAGGCGAGTTACAGTCATGATGTTTGCCCTCGTGTATTACTGGTCGCAGTCGTCGTGAGCCACAGACGCTTTGTCATCACACTGTCACTAGTTTAGCATCACGTAAGGTAGGGTAGTGAGAGATGGGCCTATGGGTGAGAATAATATAAACTCCCATTTTGTTGCTTGAATACTTTCATGTTCTTATATTATGAAGGGAAAACGACGAGAGCAACAAATTAAAATACAGTCAAAATGTGTTATAACGACACCAAAGGAATTACTCATGTTTAGTTATTAAAACCGATAGTCGTAACAACCGGTGATGTTGTCGAGATACGATCGGTCATATAGCATTCAGCCCGGACCTTTGTTCTGGGTCAATAAAATCGGTATGTGATTCTAAACGAAATCGCCATAAACCGCTTTGACTGTACTCTTTAGATATATGAAAACTAAAATGAGACAAATCATTTAGCACAAGTTGTATATTAGCAGTGTTCTTTAGCAAATCCGCACTTATGACTTTTGGAAGAATATGGAACATTTTTCTATCATTGATCTGTACCTGTTTAATCACCTCATACTTATTGCCCTATTAATATAATATAATAGTTGTTATAACACAACTATTCAATTACAATTACATTTTTTTAGGGCAATTTATTTTGGGTCTGGCGCTTTTGGATTTGGAAGATAGTGAAGGGGCATATGCAGCATTTTGCAAAGCTGCGAAGGGAGTCAGTACGGAGACCTTTTTGCGACAACTAGTCTCAGGATCAGACTGCCTTACACATCATCAGGCGCTTGTTATATATTACATGAAGGTACACTTTTTTATGTTAAAAATATATTTACCCAATCACAAACATGTTAGGTCGGAGAAAACTTTTCGCGTGTAGTATGTATAAACGTGTAATAAAATCTCTTTGGCTGTACTATTTGTATCTGGCTAGTTTTATGACCATTAAAAAGGTTACATTAAAAAAAAAAGAAACAAATTAATAAAATGTTGTTTCCAGATATTTTCATTTGTTTTTCTTTCTGTCAAAATGAAATTCGATACAATTTAAAATTTTATTACAAAAAGAAAAACAGGCAATACAAGCCGCGAAGAAAATTTGTGAGGTTTATGGTCCTAATGCAGTGTAAGTAAGAGTACCACAAAGTTGGATTAAGCGTTTTCAATCCGGGAATTTTGACGTCAAAGATGCACCTTGTCCTGGTCGCTGTTACGGATAAAATGGACGACATTTCTCAAAAAGTGGAGCAAGACCGGCGTATCAGCAGCTAATATCACGACATAGCTGAAGAACTAGGAATTGATCACAAAACAATTTGGACACATTTAAAAAAAGCTGTACAAAAGCTTTATATTTGATTGCCACGCGAGCTCGACACGAGAAAAAAACCTAATGAACCGTGTACTCATTTGAGAGTCCTTGTTGAGGAGTAATGAAATTTAACCGTTTTTGAAGAGATTGATAACTAGTGATAAAAAGTGAATCACGTTCGACAAGTGGTCGACAAGTTCGACGTGGTCAGGCTTTATAGACTGTGGCAAAGCCCGTGTTAACTTGCAATAAGTTAATGCGGTTTGTATGGTGGGATTGGAAAGGCTATATTACGGGCTTTACCGCCGGCAGAACTATCTATTCGGATCTTTATTGCCAATAACTGCTGAGACTAAAGCAAGAAGTTGAGAGAAAGCGGCCGGAATTGATCAATAGAAAGGATGTGGTCTTTCATCACGATAACGCTAGACCACACACATCTTTAGCCACTCAGCAAAAATTAAGAAAGTTTGGTTGAGAGGTATTAATGCATCGGCGAATTAGCCCTGACCTTAAGACTTCAAATTTACACCTGTTTCTGTCTCTTCAGAATTCCTATAGACAGTGTCAGGTTAATATCAAGCCGAGATTGCCAAAACTACTTGTCGAGTTTTTTTAATCAGTAGTCCCAAAATTTCTACAGCAACGGGATCATGTCTCTACCTACAAGATCGTAGAAAGTCAGTCAAAATGGCACATATACACTGCAATTAAATGAAAATACACCTAAAAAAATGTCTTGAGTTTTCATATAAAATGCGAAGAAACTGTTTTCCTAACCTATTATATTTCGTTATAATTATCATTGTTCACAATTAATTAAATGTCCAAGAGAATAACAAGGTAATGCTTTTATTTTTATGGGATGTTCGCCACTGTTCGTAAGTATAGGTAGGCAAGCAAAATTGAACATATATAAATAAAACTACAAAATTATTGCTTGTGAAGATTGTATTATAAGTAAGATTAGGTAGGTCACACGCTTGTCGAAATCAGTGTTTTTTGAGTATATTATTTACAATATTCCCAAGGATTGTTTTCTGGGAAAATTCCGAGATTTATAATGGTCGTTTGATTTTATATGGTGCATCCACAGCTTTCTCTCCATGAAAGTAATGTTTCTCCTGTGTAGGGGATAATAAATACCTTAAGTCTACTATGAAAGCTCATTCTAAGCATTGGCAGAACATTAATTTGATATTGGGTGAATAGTTTGCAAGATTACGTCTTACTTTCAAACTTTACCTCTTTAACAATATTAGTTCTTATGATGTGTCATCATCAACAGGTAATCAAATTATTTGAAATCCACGACGCTGGTGCATGTGTTGTTCGTCTGGCCGAGACTGCCATAAGTATAGCGGACAAGGACGATCCGAACTTGGTGAGTAGATTTTACAACATTAGTTTCAAGGATTCAAATCTTGAATATTGTTTACGTAAAAAACAACATGTTTTATAATGTCCCAGTGAAGTTTTATTATCCAATTTCATTTCATGATGGTTTTTGAAACTAGAGAGGCCACTATCGTTAGCCTCTAGAGCATGATTCTATCATCTAAAAAAGAACACGTACTTATATGATTTAAGTAGTTACATGATGAATGTTAAAGTTTTTTATTGAACATTCATTGATTAATCATTAATACTCATTGTTAGTTTTATTTAATTACGGTATATCATTTTAGAGGTTGAATAGAAAAATTAAAAATTAAGCACATATAAAATGTTAATACTTGCAAGATATTGCTTACCAAATATTTATCATTTATTTAAAAGGTTATTTTACAAATTTAAGAGATTTATTGAATTTTCCGAATAGAAATATTTGTAATTTGATTTTCTTATAATAGAAAATACGATAAAAGTCCCGTTCTCTTCAGTGTCATAAGGACATGTTTTGTTGAAATGTTTTAGAAAAACCGTTTATAGTTCGTTCGAAATGTTTTTTTTTTTTGTATCCCTGGGGGAACATCCTACATAGGATCATCAGGGACGCTTTGAGGGCAGCGACCCCGGTGTGTCAGACTCTTACTGACTAAAAACCCCTTCGCCGAGCCGTCGAAAGTATCCGGATTCCCAGGCTCGGCGAAAGCGAAGAGAGGGCAGTGCTGGCACCCCGGTGCTTTTAGTCGGGGCAGGTCCGACACACCGGGGGGAGTGGCCCTCACCACTTCCCCTGACGGTCCGTAGGGATTTCCACCGGGATAACAAAAAAAAAAAGACTCTTACTGACTAAAACCCCGGGGTGTCCCTCTGATTGCTCCACCCACGCCTGGGATGCCAAATTCGTCCAGACGCCCAGGGAACAAAAGGCCTTGTTGAAGCTATCTCTCTGGGGGAGGGATGGGAATAAAAATCCACCTCTCCAAAACCTGTCTCTCAGTCGGCGCGCCGGACATCGTGCACCGCCTCCCTCTCATCCGGGCAGCTGAATCCCTCAAGTCTACTGCCCGGCCGTTCGAAATGTTTATGTCAAGTCTTTTTAACGCTGAAATTGTCTTTTTCACTATACTTCTCGATGATTAGATGCGACAAATAAATCTTTAGTGCCTATGAAAAATTCCCATGAAATTTTTGCGATGTACGGAGAACCTGCAAGTCACGTTTTTCATTAAAGACGGGAATTGCCAGTAGACGGCTTACCACTTTTGACTTTCATAATCTACTCTCCGAGTCTGCGCGTGCTGTGTAGTACCATATAAAATTGAAATTTATAGTTAAATCGTACGTTTGTGCAGCCGACATGCCAGTGGGTGGTGTTCAAGTGGCACTTGTCCGGTGGGCGCACGGCGCGGGCACTTTCCGCCGCCGCGGCCTGCTCGGCGCCGCACGCACGCGCAGCCGCCGCCGCAGCGCTACTTACCGCCCTCGGTTAGTATTACCCTGCCACTTAAAACCTGCCCTTTAGTTATTTAGTAAGAGGAGTG
This sequence comes from Automeris io, assembly GCA_036320925.1. Lineage (NCBI taxonomy): Eukaryota > Metazoa > Arthropoda > Insecta > Lepidoptera > Saturniidae > Automeris > Automeris io. The sequence goes on along the minus strand of JAUDJH010000011.1, from coordinate 9,809,016 downwards.
TTTAAATAAATTCATCGCAAAATGTTATAATTAACTTACGTTCCTTAACTTCTCAATTAAATTGAAGACAAAAATTTGTTAATTTCTCCTCTGTGGGATCCTATTACAGGACCCCACACCTGATTCTTTTAAATTTATTTGGAATTTTGTATAATTCCAATTGTTTTATTAAAAAAATATATTTCTTTATGTAATTTCTTAAACTACAATTAAGTTTGGATTGCATTACAATTGTTCTATGAAGAATAATATGATTTACCTAATAAGATAAAGACTTTTTACCGTATACTGAAATGGTACAAAAGGTAAGAAGACACAAATAAGATTTAAGGCTAATATTAAACTTGAAGACTTAAGTTATCCATATTGACTGTATTAAATCGATTTCTATATAAATCTCACTTAAACCATGATCATGTAATCTATCTATCATTACGCCGAATCCCTATTGGAGTAGGCAGAAAGAATGGAACGACACTTATCTTTATTTTTGCAAACTTCTTTTGCTTCCTCGACATTCATTAGTCTCTTCATGCACTCGCCGATTCCGCGTGCTTTTGACATGACCCTCCATCCAAAACTCTTCTATTTTGGTCCGTGTAGGTAACCCTCGGTCGGCCTCGGCTCTTACTTCCACCCACATTCATATTGTATATCATGTAATCGGAATGGTAAATATTATAATGTAGAGTGTAATATCCGAAAAGCTTATTTCGAATATTCATAATAACCGTAGTAACCTGTAACATCACGGTCGTGTGGATAGGTGAGCGCGGGGAGCTGGGCGCACTGGTGCGGTGCGCGGCGCTGGCGGGCGAGGCGGAGCGCGCGGCCGCGGCAAGGGCTAAGCTCATCGATGCGCACGCGCACAACCCCTACTACGACTTCTTGTATGCGCTACACCTCTCCAGACATCACTATCGTAAAGGTAACATTTATTAATGAGGACACAAATCTTGACATTAAACAAAATATATATATTTAATACAAATTTCACGAAAAAATTTGATCCTTGTTGGCGCATAGAAACGTAGGTATACAAAATTATAAAAAAAAAACAAAATCGTTTTATTTTAAACCTCATTTCATCACTGTTTAATTATACTTTTGATAGTAGAATTGACATTGTATTGAAAGATCAAGGGCACAAGTTTGTACAAATTGAATGAACAAAAAAAAAAAAGAAACCATTGATCAAACAAGAAAAATAAAACGTTTTTGATATATAAAAAAACAATGATGTACATTAATTTTGGATCAATAAGATTACAATTTTCAGTCTAGTGAGCTAGTGCTATAATATTACCGACGCAGTACTACTCCTAGCCTAGGCTTATTTCATAAAACTCGAAATTTGCCTTTGGTGATAAAGAAAAATCATTATGTCATAAGGTATAGTAAGCGTCAAATCGTATGTTATGATCCATAATCATAGATGGGCAAAATGTAATCAGATTAATAAAAATGATTACGATTACATTTTACGTTTTTTACCATTAATACCACCGCATTTTGCTCATCTATGTTTTAAACACTACAGATTCTCGGATTACATACATATTTATGATTTCTTAATGTTTTAAATGGATTTAATCATGATTACAGAGCAAGAAAATTAAAATTACGACTACATTTTGTAATCGTTAATCATTAATCAGATTACATTTTGCCCATCTCTGTCCGTAATAACAATACATTCGTGATACAATTTTATTAGTCTTTGACCCGGATTGACAGTTTATGAACACCTAAGCACAACTTACTCGATAGGTTATTATCGAGCGATGAGATAGGTCCTTGCAAGTTGTACGTGATCCAGCTGCGGCGGTGATGTACGAGCGCGCGGCTCGGGCGCGGGCGGAGGGCGAGGGCGAGGGCGCGGGTGCTGCTGCGGGGCAAGGCGCGGCGCGCAGGCGGTGGCTGGCGGCCGCGCTCACGTGTCTGCGACTAGCGAAACCGGAACATGCCTTCATTGCCTGCCCCGCTCTCGGCACCTCCTCTAACAAACTACAGGTACCCTCCGATAAAGATATTCCTCGGCTTCTTTATTACACAGTATAAAATTAAGTCGATTCCGTACATCTGTCAGCTCAGATCTTTTAAACTGTTTAATAGATTTTAATGCAGTTTTCAATAATAGATGCAGTGATTCATGAGGAATTACAATGAAATTACAATGATTAAAAAACTATTATTTTTCTAAAATTATAATATTGGGTCTGGGAAAAGTTCGTGGCGTTTTTTCAGTAAAATTCGACTAGTCTCCTTAAGCGCGTGAATGAATTTATTTGAACCAAATATGTTCCATTATTATCGACAATGTTTCGGTATTTTTTAGGTAGATCCATGATCCTATCCGTGAAGACCTGTGGTTTCTGGTTAAAGAACTGGATCAAGTAGTTTTCACAGGCTTCTTTTGAAACCAGGTTAATTCCATGAAGACAGCTCTGCAGAGATCGAAATAGATGATAATCAGAGGGTGCTATATCCGGACTGTAAAGTGGATGCAACAAAACTTCCCGATCGAACTCTCTCAATTTATGACGGGCCATCAAAGAAGTGTATGGTCGGGCGTTGTCATGATTATAGACAATACCTTTCTTATTTATCAATTCGGGCCTGTTTCTCTCAATCGCCAAGCCTAATCTTTCTATTCAACCACAGTAGAGTTGATAATTAATCTATAGAAGGCTCACGACCCTATATTCACAATATTTTATGCTTCCAGTTGTCGTGTACGTAATCCATTTTTCATCTCCGATTATTAGATGTTTTAGAAATGGCTCGATTTCATTTCGTTTCAGCAGCGTATCGCAGATGTTTAATCGGTCCATCATATTTTTCGCGCTCAACTCACGAGGACTCCATTTGTCAAGCTTTTTTTATAACCTTCATTGTGTAAATGATTCAAAACATTTTTATGGTCAATACCGGACTCCATACCAATATTGACACTGCTGATATGCTTATCTTGTTGGACTTTTTAAACTATTTCAGCAGCTTTTTCAGTGATTGGACGACCGCAGCGTGACTCATCTTTCACATTAAAGTTACCGGAATGAAAGCGAGCGAACCATTTCCACACAGTAGAATTTGATAAAGTACCTTCACCGTATACAGCATTATTTTTTTCGTAAGCCTGCGCAGCGTTGTTCTCGTTGTTATAACGATATTGTAGAATACAACGGATTTCTTCATTATTCAACTCCATGTTCGAGTGCGAAATACTTTCGAACCACTGCACAGATTGCAATGTTTCTTACATTTAACTAACGTTCAAAAGGTCACCTTTGAAGGTGCACTCATTGGTGTTATTGCAATTTATGTTTCTTTAGTTATATGCGACCAACGCCATTCATTGGAAAAACCGCCACGAACTTTTCCCAGACCTAATATTTTATAGGTAATATTATGGATATAAAATCGAAGCGATTTTAATTTCATGCGGTATATTGTTCGAAACGCTATCGCAGAATGTTTTCGTGTCTGACGTAAATTCACAGTAACACTGTTGTCATTATTTAACCCTTAACTAGGCAGATTTTTATTTTTTTTAAATAAAAATTTATCTCTACGCCTTAACTCTTATGACGCAAAGATATGTAGAAAAAACTAAACGTGCGGTCGAAAACTAAGAAATTATAATACCTAAACATTCATATAAATTCTTGAATTCGCGATAAAATAATAACACTAGATTTTTTAAATTCTAATGAATCTCCACAGATTCATTATCAAGAAAAGGGTTAAAAACGTTCGTCAAAATAAGACGATAATGTTGTTCGCGTTTTTCTGTTATATCGTCATAGCTATATTTCCAAATAAACAATCGATGGTAAATATGTCTAACAAAGTACGAAACTACGAATCATAGTCTGTTATTTTATAAATCAACATTGACATTGAGCATTAATTTACATTACAAACGAAATGAGTATTTTTTCAATATTTCATGACGACAAATCTAATGTAAAGATTGTTCCTTAACAATCTTTAGTACCTTTACCTTTAGTATAACGAAGAATTAACAGATAGCAGCAATTGCCAATTCTATTTGTGATTGAAGCGACTGGTTTGTATGGAATGTGGCCTGATGAAGCAGGAATGCTTTTTTTTAACTCGGTGGAAATCCCTTCAGACCGTCAGGGGAGTGGTGAGGGCCACTCCCCCGGTGTATCAGACTTGCACCGACTAAAACCACCGGTGTGCCAACTATGTCTTCTCTTCGCCTTCGCCGGGCCTGGGTTACCGTATACTTCCTACGGACCCGGCAAGCGACTGGCCTTGACAGGCTTCCTCTCTGGGAGGGGGTCAGTTGTTACTGGGGTAACTACCTCTCAATGAGGCGTCATGTGGGCACACACACGACGCTTTCAAGCAGGAATGCTGCCCCATCAGTGATTACTGCCGACACAGCTCGACGATAATTGAAAGAAATAATATTTTTTTACTATTTAATCTATGGGAAAATTTCAAATCGATTTAGCAAGTATTTAATATTAAAAGCTCCTCTTTTTATACGAGTTCGACACACTAACTACATTGCACCTGATGGAATACTGCAGTGTAGCCAAAGAACAGCAGCGATCGCCAATTGATGAAAAGCCGTTGACAGTCGCCACCGCTGTGTCGGCCTACATACATCAAGACAGATCTCTGTCTCTAAGTATATGAACAACTAGATACACACAAGCTGAAACCAAAACACGAAGGCCGAAGCGAGTCACTATGATGGTCTTTACAATATTGTACCGTGGTCACGACTCAGTTAGGCCAATGGCCTTACCACTTCAATTGTACACTCTTTAGTGTGTATTGTTTTTTTATATATTTAGGGTAATATTTAGAGCATTAATCGAAAAAATATATCTACCTATAATATAAAAATGAATCGCAAAATGTCTTGATAAGCGCGAAACTCGAGAACGGCTGAGCCGATTTGGCTGATTTCTTTTTTGTTGTGTTTATTGAAGTCTGTGGAAGGTTATTACGGAGAGAAAAATTAAAAATATTGTCTGAAAAAGTCTAAAAACAACACTTTTCTATATTCTCATAAAAAATTCGTAATAATATTTAAAATTCAATTTGAACTTTAACACCATACCATAAAGTTTAAATGTTAGTGGACGGGTTCCGGGAAAGCAAAACAATTGAGTGACGTATAAATATTAATGTCAATATTTGTCAATTTTTATACATGTGACTTTGTTTTAGAGAAATAGGGCAAACCACAGTCTGCCGGGACATTTTCAAAAAACACCCGACAGGTCAATAGGTTTTGGCAGAATGAAATCTGACGGGGAAGCTATTAACATTATAAAAAACAATGTGACTTTGTTTTAGAGAAATAGGGCAGAACAAGGTCTGCCGGGACAGCTAGTTATATATAGAAATAGTATGGATATTAGCAATGTAAGGACAGAGGATGTAACATATTCAGTTTACATTTAGTTAGCATACATACTTAAAGATGGATTTTTGTTAACTTGGCCTATGTATTTATTTGCAGTCAATATTTGACTTCCTACTTAACACTACAATGTAAAAACCATGTAGCTCATAGAACTGTGGTAGTTAAGCAACATAATGTAAATTAGCGGAATATTAAAGTAACTTCAATTGCTTGATGTACGAAAAGGAAAAAACCAGGAGATCTTGTATGGCCATAACAGCATAAAAATGGGACACAGCGGTTATGTCACTGTTTCATTGGCCCAAATTTTCATGTATATTGTATGGTGCTTTCAAAACGAGTCAGCTAAGCTAATGGTCACGTTGGGCACGATGTAAAAGTTTTAAATGGATTTAGGTAAAAAAATATCTTTGCTGACTTAGAAAGCGATATAGTGCGACGATAAGTGTTATTATACTTAAAATACAGGTTATTGGGCCGGAAGAACTGGCTGCCGAACTGCGGGAGGAGGATGGAGACTCTTTAGATGCAGTACAACAGGCACTACTCAGTAAGAATTCTTATTGTTTCATGTAATGAACTTTGCACATCTTTATCTTGTTTTTGACACGATATAAATCATATTAAATAATGAATAGGACTGCATGTCGCGGCCGCAATAGATTATACTTTTTTTTTATCCTGACTTGGCATGGTTACCACGCCACGCTCGATGGCAAGTATGGTACAGTCCAAAAAATTACTGCAATTATCAAAAGTTAAGAGAGAGATTATACAGGCCTGCTCAAATATAACTAAACGCTTTCCTTAAAGGACCCCATATCATAGGACAGTGGGAATATGCATATTGATAGGTTATATTTAGTTTTATACAGAAGTTATACTAATTTGTTTGGTTCATCTCGAAACAGATACGTCAGGATAAATCTATTTTTCACATTATCACTCGATGGGTGAAATAGGGGATTTAAGTTTGTATAATACAGAAGTTGTGTCAATTTTATGGTTTTGTATCTCAAAATGAATAAGGAACGCTTATAGGATGACTTTGTTGCCTGTCTGTCAAGATCGTTTTTCACAGGAGCGCGTGAAGGTATTGAGTCGAAATGCAATGTATGATTTGTCCGTTTAGTATGTCGTATTTTTTATAGTTTTTTTTTTTTTTTGTTTTCGGAAAGGTATCAAAACCTATCCCATTAACCTATAATAATGAAATTTGACAAGAGGCAAGGTTGTATATCACAAATACAGGAAAAAAAACCATAGCCTATATTTTTATATGGATACAGCCGTTTACCAACGGCAAAGTTTGCCTTCTAAATCTAGCTTATCTTTTCGTTAGAGCAAGGTACAGTATTTTCATAGGTTATTTGTACGGAACCCTCGGTGCGCGAGTCGAGCTCGTACTTGGCAAGTTTTTTAAATATTATAATTAGAATTTAATACACTCTAGGTAACTGATGTAAAATTAAAAATAGAATATCATTCCTTTTTTTAAATAGGCACACCCGTAAATCTAAATTTGTTGGAGTTCAGTAAATTTCTATGTTAGTAAAGAAAATGATATGTTGCCTCGCGAAATAAAAATTTAGGTTATTTTTTAAAATATCCCACTATGCACAAGAGAATTAAAAGATTTTTGTCTTGTATGTTCCCTGTTATGTTATGTGCCAAATAAATATTTTTACCTTTTTTTTTACTATACCATGCAAACATAGCTGCTGGTCAACTATTAGCAGTTAATATATGAAAGTAAATGAAGGGCAATAAGTTATTGGTAGCTGATAATATCACTTCGGTATATTATTATTAGGTATAGCTTTTAGTGTAGGTACATTTTTCCGTATCGGATTAAAAATCATAGTAGAGATAACTTAGAACGCTGACTATGATCTCATACAAATATGAAATATAATAATGTTTTAATAAAAATACAGATAATAATTGCAAACTTTTTTCGATTATAAAAAAAAAGAGTGTTGTATTGAATTCCAGCGCACATTAATAACTTTAGTACTATATTTCCTTAAGTAAATGATAGATAAAGATATGGTATTGATTTTATTTATAAACAAATACTCTTGCAAAATATATAAAAAGGGGTTTTTAAAATTGGTTGCGCTAACATTTTTTATTGCTCAAGGTCGTTGTTCATTAATACTTAAATCGTCTTTAAACAGAAAATATTTAGAACTAATCTTATCTTAATTCTTAAACTTATCGCTTAAGATAATTATTTTGATAATTCCTTATTAACATGAAACATGTTAAATGTGTAAACAATCATAAATGTACACTAATATTGCAACACTGCAATTATAATATTCGCTTTAATTGTTATAGCTATCTATATTTTTCATGAATAAGCTTTAAAGTATAAACCTGCATAGATAAATGTTTATATCTAATATTGAACAAAGATAAAATGATCTTGAAATAGTAATTATTGGATACTATGCATGTTAAAAATTCAATTGATTTAAAAATAAAACGCTATATGTAAAATTATTAAGTAAATCTAAATATATATAACTCAAAGGTGACTGACTGACTGACTGACATAGTGATCTATCAACGCACAGCCCAAACCACTGGGCGGATCGGGCTGAAATTTGGCTTGCAGGTAGATGTTATGACGTAGGCATCCGCTTAGAAAGGATTTTGAACAATTCTACCCGCAAGGAGATAAATTCTACCCTCCAGGGGATAAAATGGGGGATGAAAGTTTGTATGAAACTTAGTCAATTTTAAACCGATTGGGCTGAGACTTTGCATGCATAAAGCTACTATGACGTAGGCATCCGTTAAGAAAGGATTTTGATAAATTCCACCCCCAAGGGGATAAAATGGAGGATGAAAGTTTGTATAAATCTTCTTACATTTTCACTTCCACTGGACACACACACACACGCACAGCCCAAACCACTGAACGGATCGGTCTGAAATTTGGCATGTAGGTAGGTGAAGTCTACTTTGCCATGACAATAAACAAGTTTCATGGGCAAACTCAAATTTGTGGGTATTGACTTGAAAAAACATTGCTTCTCTCAGGGACAGTTTTATGTTGCTTGCTCACGAGTAAGTTCACCAAATAGCTTGATAGTTTTAGCGCCTAATGACAGATTAGTTAAGAATATTGTGTACAAAGAAGTTTTGTAGGCCCTAATTTTTTACACACGCTAAACAAAAGTAAAGCCGCAAAAACTATACCTAATATTAATTAGTTATTATTAAATAATACTTCTTAACGCGAGCGAAGCCGCGGGCAAAAGCTAGTATTATAAAAAGTCGGCATTCGTGCATAAAACGCGAATTGCAGTATACTGGAATCGTAACATCTATGTCCACAGTACAGTACTAGATTAAGTAAGGAGGTAATGCATGCTAAACAAAAGATATCGTTTAAAATAATTGACCTGAAAATGGAGTCAGTTGCTTTTATAGTTGTGTATAATATATAGTTATATAAGTGGCGTATCCTTCCTCCCGAAATATATATTTTTAGTGCTATTGTAGTACAGTATTATCACTAGCGTAACTATTACTAGTGGAATTGGGGTGGTCCGCCCTAGGCCTCCAAAAGGACGAAGTATACCAAAAATTAAATCAATCGATACTGATTTAGATAAACAACTAGACACGTTACAAAATAGTGTTTATGTAATCTGAATTAAATTAGTAGTCAATTTTGAACTGAAGACGTCTGCTCGGATATGCACAAAACTGATTCCCCCATTTCGCAAAAAGCTCAACTTATATGCAACGAACTTTACCTGTTACATGGAACTCTACTCTAATCAAAACAAATGGCGTGACGAAATTGCAATTTTTGTGCATAAAGACTTGATTTTTTTTTGGCAAAATGTGGCCTTTTTAAGAACTAGCTGATCCGGCAAACGTTGTTTTGCTATATAAGTTATTGTAATATCTTCTAAGATGTTCATTGAAATTAAGTGATGTCAAAGGCAATTTCGTTCACAATTAAATACTCTTAATCAACAACATTTATTTGGATAAAGATTAATATTATTACGTTGATACAACTCTTAACAAATAATGCATTAATTTCGACCAAATTTGATTACCATAAAAACGGTTCTAGTGAGTTAATCTTAAAAGATAGACATATACTGTCACGGACATTTTTTTAGATCATTTTAAGAGGAATAACTCTGTCGTACATATATTTTTGGTATCTTGAACCGTTTTCGCAGCGCACGCAATGGAAGCACTCAAGGATGAATAATTTTCCCCGTTTTTTTTCACATTTTCCATTATTTCTTCGCTCCTAATAGTTGCATCGTGATGTTATATAGCCTAAAGCCTTCCTCGATAAATAGTCTATTCAACACAAAAAGAATTTTTCAATTCGAACCAGTAGTTCCAGAGATTAGCGCGTTCAAACGAACAAACAAACTCTTCAGCTTTATAATATTAGTATAGATAAGGCCTCTGTGGTATTTCCGCCCCGAGCCTTATTCGCCTTAGCTATGCTCCTGCTTGTTATACCATTTACCAGTGACGTGCATAGGGTATTTGGACAGGGTAGGCAGATTCAAATAATTAATGTGAATATTATATAAAGATAATAAATATTATATACTCTCATAAGGACGATAGATGGCGTGAAAATAGAATAGATATGAATATACAGGGTTCCTTTTTTTGTTTAAATTAAAGCAATTTATTGCAGGCAATGCTTTTATGCATCTATGGAATGAACGCTACTGCCATGTACCGACTCTTGCAGTATTCGAGGTATATAATGTCTCCCCCTTGTACACAAACTGTCAGAGCTAAGGGTTCTACAGAGATAAACCCACCTACCTGAGGTGATTTTGAAAGCTGGCTAAAACAAACATGTCAGCGTGATTTCTATTGGTACGATTTTAATGGACGCCATTTTTCAATTATTGATATTTTGTTTCAGAAGGCGAAAATATTGATTTCGATAAGCTTTATACTATTTTGAAAGCAGCCGACCCTGAAACATTACTCGCTGTTACCAAAAGAGCAATAAGCACGAGTCAGTTTTTACCAAGATGGTTCCTGCAACAATATATGGTATGGTTGCATTTTGCCAAATATATTAAAAATCTTTTATCTGTAGTACAATGACAATGATTGATTGTGTAGTTCAAAATAATTTTATGTTTTTATTAAGTTATTAAAAACATATTAGAATTTCATATCAGTGAATACAGTCACTAATATATCTCTGCTCACGCCGAAATAGATATAGCTTAACGACATATTATTATTATATTAGAAATCCAAGTGTAAACTAGAGTTACTCCGGCTTTAGATACAGAAGGAATTTCAACTTTAAACTTTTGTGATAATCCTGTAAAGGTGAGCAGAAAGAATGGAATGCCACTTCTGTCTTTGCGAACTTATTTCCCTTTTTTTTAACATTTATTATAGTCTTCCCGATTCTTCGTACTGTTGACGTTATCCTCAAAAGTTGAAATGAATAACCGTATATGAATATAGGAATTAAAATGAATATGCTAAGATAATGGTAATTGTCTAGGAGGTGGACGGGTCGGGATGCGTGCGCGCGCTGCTCGGTGGCGGCAGAGCGTGCGAGGCGGGCGCCGCATGCTGCGAGGCTTTACGCCGCGCGCTGGCCCCGGTGGCGCCGCCCAGCCCGCACCTGCCGCGCGCCGCACCGCTCTCGCTCGCCGACCTGCTGCTCGCTGAACTATTGCCGCACATACGACACCCTTACGTTAAACAGGTCACTATTATTTTCAATACTAATAACAGCAGTCAATAGCTCATTTCATTTATATAATATATGAATTAAATGATATAATAACAAAATTTTAAGTGTCCCCGGATTATTCATATTTGTACTTAAGCTACTTTATCATTGACTTCTCATCAGTGCATCACTCTATTTCTGCTGGGTGGGATGTTAGTAAAGCGTAAAGCATCTAGAGATGCTAGTATAGATACTTTTTACAAATTTCTTTATATTTGGGTAAAAATTCCGTATAATCTGGTCTAAAATAATAATACTCTCCTTCAAGACTTCCCTCCTTGGCCAGCCTGTCAGCCTCCTCATTACCATGTAGCCCGATATGTGCTGGGATCCACTGCAATCTCAATTGTACTCCATTTAACTGAAAGTTGTCTATAATGGATAGAATTACATATCCCATAGATGTGTCTCTGATTCCAAAGGTACACTTAGCTATGTGCTGTAAAGCGCTTCTGCTGTCGGTCAATATTACTATTTGGTTATAATGCTCATTCTGGGCATACGACTGCGAGTATAGGTATATACTAGGATATAGTTTCTATTCACGTCTTATTCATCATCATTGTCCACTGCTGGACAAGGCCTGCCCTAATATCGACACTGAGGCCGGTCTTCGGCTCTACTCATCCAGTCTTTACCGGTCACATTTCGTAAATCATCACTCTACCTTGCCGGAGTAAGCGCCTCACGTCGTGTGTTAAAAACATTTATTAATTTCTTCAGTTTTTACTCATAGCTTATATAAAAATCGTGTGTTAAAATCTCTTTTCAGTTTGTAATTTTATTTTAATTTAAATAATTTCATTTACGTGTATCAACTAGGAAAGAATGTCACGAAATTTGCTCCACTATAAATTAAATATAATGACTCAATAAAAAACTTTTAAACTTCAAAAATCTCAAAATAATGATAATCAGAATGTCGTAATAGTAGAAGAGCCCACGATGCTAAATCGGGATTTACTCGAGCGTCATAGAGACCTATTAGGTTGCGAAGCTTAGATGATTAGAAGAAAATATGTCGTATAATACATGCCATTTCATCGGTGGGGTGAGCGGCTATAGATTTTCAAAAATGTAAAAAAAGCAGTAACATGGACATACTCGAGCGTGTCAGATAATTATATTATGTCCTACGTATTTTTAAAAATGTACATTTGTTAATCAGATTGTTTCCATGATGGAGGTGGTCGTACGTAGGGGTTGAAAATGGAAAAAAAAATTAACGAGCGCGTCAGATTTTCGAAGGGGATGTTAAGTGAACCTAAAAAAATGCTTTTATGTAATAATCTGACGATTTGGATGTGACGCAAAGTCATGGCCATTATTAGAGTGTGTAAAAAAAAATCGTCACTTTGAAATACTCAAGCGCGTCAGATTAAGATATACATGGTTCATCATGATGCCCTAGATGTGCTGTCTCATAATCTGACAATTATCTCGAGGGATTCGCCTAATCTGACAATTATACATATATTTTTTAATTCTTTTAAAAAATTGAACTTAATTAATTGAAAAGCTCGAGGAAATAGCATGCAAATGAGAAAGCACATGTTTTTTTAAGTAGAATTCTTGTAAGAAAATAATTACAAAAAATTACATTAGACATCACGTACCTGGAAGGAATATAGACATCACGTACCTGCACGCATTAAACTTTATCGATGAATTTTTGTTACTTCGGCTTGTGGAAATTGTCAGATTATATATTTTTCGTAATCTTTGAATTATTCCCTTCAAAATAAAGAAAAAATTAGCTACGCTCGAGAATGTCCAGGTGATGTTTTTTTTACAACTTTGTAGCCCTCTCCCTTCATTAAGTCACTCTGAAATCGTCAGATTAGTGAAATATACACGTTTTAGCACGTAACTACCGCACCTTATCTTAATCTGACGCGCTCGAGAATTTCTGATGATTAATTTTTTTTACTAATCTGATCATTTATCCTTGACGGGCGACCATATATAGAAGGCTCATATTTGGTGGGAGTACTTAATAGGGTACAAGGTATCCCCCTTTATATAATATTAATCTGCCGCGCTTTAGTAAATCCCTTCATGGGCTCCCGGGACTACTATAATTATCAAAGCAGCACGGACTAACTGAAAACTGTTAAGAAACGTCAAGCACAAAGTGTGATTAAAGGCGTGAAAAATAGCGCCATTTATACTCTCATTCCTTAACGTAGGCCATTTATTGTATTGTAATAGGATGGTATTGCAAATAGAGGAACACTTGCGCGTGTACTATTAAATATCCTTTCTTTGCCTTAAGTTTTGTAACATGCATTACTCTTTTGGTTGCGTTAATAAAATAAATAAATTAAAATATTTATTGCAATGAATTGTGATTCAACTTACTACAGGTATTTAGTTAATATTGAAATTAGCAATATTTATTAAAAAAATATTGGAATATATTATATTTTATACTATTTCAGATTTACGATGAATTGGACTTCCTTGTAAAAGAATACACACAAGTTGTTATTAGGAATTCTGAGGATATGAAGCTTGCAGCAATGTAACCAATCTGATTAATTTTTTAAAATAAATACATGATTGTCGAAAATAGTTTTATTTTAATTATTTATTAACAAATGCAACCCTACTGAACAAAAATAACAACCATAAACCCTTATCAATTGTACGAACACTGTACTCCAAACCACTTACACTAGTTTACAGCTCTAAAATCATACACAAAATAAATAAACATGGAAGAAATTGCATTTTGGTTTTAACACATTAAAGGGATCTTGACGAAAGTATGCTAGGTAACGCGGCGACAACCCCGGCTCGTTTTCGTCCTAGAGCGGGCGATATTTTGTGCAATTATAAAATATAAATTAGACTTAAAAACTACCGCCTTTAAGCTACAGTCGAGATAAATCGTAGTACTAGGCCTTTAATGTGTTAATAGGTATCAACATCACATACGATAAATATTAAACTAAATCACAGTAACGATAATTACTTTGTTAATAGTCACTCGACGAGCTTCTGGAAACATTATCAAGGCTACAAAAATGCAAACTGGATCTTTCTACATAATATTAAAGTTATTATCTACTTCGTCTACACTGCAAGTTTACGTCTATTAATTTCAATTATTTACTCTTAGAATGACTTGTACCAAAAAATTAAATCTAGTTTAAGATTGTATAAAACGTGGTTTGATTGAAGTGGTTTATTTGGATTTCGATAGTGATTTAAATTTTACAGTTGTTAAAACTGGAGTGTTTCCGTGCATGACAATAAGTACAGTATAAAGCTAAATAGCGTTTTATAGGAGTTTAAACTAGATTTAAATTTGTGAGTTACAGCCATCCTTAGTGTTTTAACTTTAGGGTAAGACCGCTCTATCCTTGTAGAAGGCCAGACGTTGCTGGGTGCCGAGGAAGTTTGCTCAGCCCTATCCTTGGCACTGGCAGATAGGAGAAGGTACACCCTCGGGGTTTTAACCGGTAAGAGTTCGACACACGTGGCGCCGCACACACGCCGCCCTGAGGGTCCATGAGGATTTTCTCCGGATTACCAAAAAAGGTTCAGACCGCACTGCGTATCAACAAACTATATTGCCCAGTACAAAAAAATATATGAAAATGTTTGAGATATACCTCTTTTGTCTCGAAAGTTGCTACATGTAATTACGATTTTTTTTTACAATATACCAATTATTGCTCTAACTACGTTTAGATAGCCTTCCTTTCATAATGGTTAATACCAAAATAACAAGTTTCTCATAAATAAGAAACATGAGAGCTGCAGTCATTACAGTTTGTAATAATTTAGCCTCCAATCCACGGAATAACGCCAAAGGATTATACTTCACATCTTTCAACAACGGTTTCATACTAGTGCCTGCACGAAGTCTCGATTGGATCAACTGCAACGGGTACGTTAAAGTCGTAGCAACAGCCTTTGCAATTGCTCCTATTAAAAACGCCGTATAAGTATCAAAGGATCCTGATTTGACTAATTTTCTCTTAAACGATTCATAGACCATAAATTGAATGGCGGGATTGGAAACGAGTAGCAACGATGGCACAGTACCAGACCAAAGCCCCTTTGCGCCTTCTCGTTTTGCAAGGTCAATAAGTCCGTCACAAAGGTTCTTATAACTCGTTTTTTCCAATTTTATCCGAGTGTTAACAACCCAGAGCGGGGACGTCAGTAGGACATTAATACTTCCAGCAATAATACCAAACATCAAATCTCGTAAAGCTGATGAATTGTTTGATGACAGTTTCCGTAAAGCATGGAAAGAATAAAAGTAGACAAAATTCGACACAGAAAGCGATTGTAGAACAGGTGATAAACCTCTATACAAAGATTCAAATCCTTCTTCATTTGCTAACTTTAGTAGGACCTCCCATAACGATCCTTGTAGTTTCTTGGAATCTTCAACTGTAAATAAATATGTCTGAAGTATACACATTATACATTAACAAAGCCTAGCAATCAAATTTAACAGCCAACCTGATGGTAAGTGGCCTCTATCCTTTATTGATAGCTGTAAAATCAGAAATCATGCTGATAACCTTAAAAAATAAGAAAGAAGAGTAATTTTATTTTGAAATCTTAGTAAAATTATATGCAGAATTAACAAAATGTCATCTACCTACTTTATAAATAACTATGAGTCAAATACCTTATAAATAGCTATGGGTAAATTTCAACTAATATATTATGAAATTATTTAATTTATTATAAAATGTTATCTAAACACCATGTTATCCACTTTGTTATCTAAACAGTTTTAAGTAACATACTTTAAAATATTTACAGTCAACATAATTAATCAATATTACACCTTATGGTTTTAATTACCATTACAAGGTGACATCTAATTTGATATTGTTTTTATTTATTTCTAATTTAAACAAAGCCACAGCTAGAAGCTTGTGATCAATGACAAGGAAGCCAGTATAGTTCAATACGTACTCCTATTGATAAACTCAGTATTTTGTGGCCTTCAATTTAAATATAGAAAATATATAAATGGAACATTATAATTCTCCAAAAAATCTTATTACAGCTGTCACAATTAAAACAATTTGGACATACTGACAAAAGTTTATTTCAATATCTGTAAATTCTACGGCATTTATTACAAATAATTCTGTTCAGTTGTTACATTGAAAGTTATATTTAAATTGTAAAATGGACAAATACCTTGTAATCTAGACCTTAATGTATCCAGCGGGTAAAACACAGTCATCCCAACAACACTGCCCTGAAACAGGCAAAAAATGATTGTTAAAAAGTACATTTATTTAACAATCCCAGTACCCACTTAGCTAATCTAAAATAGTAGTTTACATTGTAATTTTACATTGTAAGTTTACATATAAAAAGGTCTGAAACTACATGGGAATGTAAGAACTGACATGTTGCATTACATATACCTGTTTTGAAAGACACCATACAGTTGCAGACTACTCATTTTTTATTAAATTACCTAAGTAATATTTTTCAAATTATTATTGATTCATTATCTAATTTGAAATAATAAATAATTTTTGTCAACTAATCAACTGATTATGATTACACCCCAGAAGTCTTAAAATTACTATTTGTACCTAATCATTGTCTATTATTTGAGAATTCCTTTAGTTGCTTTGAAATCTACATGTCAATATAAGTATATATTTTGTCCCAGTTCAGGTATATGGCTGAATAGTTGAATGGCACAGCACACAAACAACCTACTTGTTTACTATAGCATACACAATTGGCAGATATTGTGTAGGTCAAGGGGTTAAATGGTTTTTGATAAAACACATTTTAATGATTGCTTTTAGTCTATGGCATTAAGAAAGATGCGTATTAATGGTTTTCTGATATATATTCCTATAGTATTTCAGCCAAATCACCTGGACAGTTATGGCACTTTTTCCAATAAATGATAGACATGTTTATTTAATCTGACATATTTTTTTATTTATGAACCAATTGAAATATTATTAACACTAAATGTTAAGTCAAGCTTTACACAATAGATTAGTAACACAGAAAACTGCACCCAAATCAGTTAAGTCATTTTTGAGATTAGCAGGCACAAATGCATACAGATGTGGATATTTCTATGTAATGTAATATATAATCTGGAGATCAGTTGTTAGAATGATGAGTTCAAAGTAAGATTTTGTGTGCGCAGGCTCAAGTAGTGTTCTCCTCTAATTGTTTATATATTCCTACAGGTGTTAATTTAATTGGTGGGGAAAAATATTGACAAGTTAATTGAGTCATTTGAATCGCTACAAAGACTCAATGGTGCGCAATATTTGTACCCTTTGATCGTAACCTTACGGGACGACCTATACATTTGAATTACATCAATTACATTTGAATATTACCTACCGTAGCTCCAGCCACAGCATGAACCAAGGTTTCATAGCTAAATAATGATGAAGTCATTTTTAAAATAATATAGCAATTAACATTATAAATAAAATTTATATTATATCGGTATTTCTAAAAGAAGGCTGGATTCAAAACCCATTTTTGGCACAGCGTAAACAGATAAGAAAACGTCCAAAGTGTAAACTGTTAATAAAATAATATTAAAATTCACATCCGCACAGCACAATGACAAAACAACCACAGACTAATAAATAAACAACTAAAGATGATCCCACAGACCATATAGATACTGATGATCCAGTGCCTCCAATAGAGATTAGAGATGGTAATAACGGCTAGTTTTTAATAACGAATTATGCTGTTATGTTATTTTCAAATAACGGTTTTTATAAACTGTTATTTGAAAAAAACATAACAGCATAATTCGTTATTAAAAACTAGCCGTTATACCATCTCTAGCCTCCAGTGGTCTCGATTCTCGAATGTCATAGAACAATATCGGTAGAGCTGCACACAAAAATCTGTATATTTGTACCCAAAATCGGTATTTTGGTAGAATAATTATAATATTCAAACAAAATTCTTTATTTTTCAAAAGACTAATAAAAACACTATATTTTAAGATGCTATTAAATACTAATGAATCACAGATTGCATACAAATATATGATTCAATAGTTTTTAAAAGTAAAGAAAATTATTACGTAATATAAAAAATGATTTGATTTGAGTGTTTTGTGTCTTCATCAGCATTCTGTTCAACATGTGTTTCCATACTTTTCTTGTTACGGAAATATGTGTTAGCATTTTTAAAAGTGTTAAATATTTAGTTCGCTTTAAATTAAGGTAAAATTGTATTTGAATACGTCGCGTGTCACTTGAGTCATGGTTTTTATTAATTCACTCACAGGCAACATTTACATTTCCGGTAATGCCAGTTTAATGGCGGTGAAGGGATACAAGGACATGCAACGGCATTCGGACGCTAGCTCTTGAACAGATAGGACGGATTGTAAAAGAGAGGACGAATTGTAAAAGCAATAAACAAGTGATGTAATATATAAATTACTGGATTTTATTCCTACCCGCTTAAATATGATACTGATACAGTACGCCACATTGTACAATAATTGTAGAAATTTGTGTTACTGCTTAAATAAGATTGTATTTATTTTTAATAAAGGTAAATGAAATTCTTGAGTTGCATTGAAGTTTTCCAAAGCCTGCTTTAGTATATTATTGTCATACTTCCGATACCTCTTACATCTTGTTATATTCTTGTTTGAAAGTATTTTAAACCTTAAAATATAAATAAAAATAAAATTAGTCAAAATAACATCTAACAGATTTTAGATAATCCTGCAATTATTAGGTTTATGCTTCTTTTTTTCACAACTAATGAGTATTTCTGATGAATTTTCTGATGAATGAAATAAAATGTATACTTGAACCGTATTATCTATTATTGTGACTGTGGTGGCCTAGTGGATTAAGAGTCGGTATTCATGCGCCGCGATGTGAATGGCTTTAGGTTCGTATACTAGTGCTAATCTGTTAAAAAACAGATTTAGAATGGATTTAGGCATCACATGCTTGCCAGTGAAGTAAAACGACGTGAGGAAATCCGCATGGTATCTAATAGAAATGTCATGTGCAATTTCTATGAGAACTGAGAATACTGAGATCAGCTGCTTTTGATTACAATGAGCATGACATAAGCGCAAAGTTGATACAATCACTAAAGTATCTCTGCTCACCCAAATATTTGAAAAATATCAGACACTCCTTTTTAGATTAAGCGAAATCTTACATGCAGTAAAGAGATTGAATAATATTAAGTCAAATGTATTTTTTAGTTAAAGAGTATGTAATCAAATACTTGTTTTAATACCTAATCCACGCACCTAATACAATATTTATGCCTCACTTCTCTTTGATAATAGCACAATGATTTGATGTTCACAATCGTGTTCAATGTAGATAAAAAATATTATCCTTATTCTAATCTTATTATCTTTGGTTCTTATTTATTAATAATATTTCTTCCGCGCTGTCGTTGAATAATTGTTGTTTTCTTGTTGTGGCGGTCGGCTGGGTGTTCGATTGTAGCCTTAGCTTGTGTTGAGGGCTTGGGCAACGATGAAATGCTAGGCCGCCCGTGTGCAATGGAGAATCAATGTTTTTTTTTGGCGAGACGTTAGCGGAGTGATGCATCCCTTGGGTCGCTGAGTTTTCTCGCCAATCTGCAGTCTTCCTCACCGCTTACATATAAAATTGGATCAATAAACAAGATATGAAGATAGATATGAAGTCTAAACTACGTCACTAATATAAAAGCATGGCAGGAAGACAAGAAAATTAATAACAGTTGTAAAAAAAGACCCCAGAGAAGGCTGTATGGCGAAAGCCTAAGCCTTCCCTACAAAGGTCAGAATAGAACAAAAAAATACAAAGTTTTTATAATTATTGTTGAGAGATTGGCGGCAAAGCTTCAAGCTGGAGTGATTGCATCTTTTCTGCTCTCTCGCTGAACAATCATTGTGTAGTCGCCGGAGAGCACCGCTGGTCTGGATTTCCGCGTAGAGAATTTGGGAACAAAGAGTTCGTTCAGGCACAGTGACAATGAAATATTCAAAAGGTACTTACCTGGAAACTGGATGATGAGGACAGGCTACTGCAGCTCCGCACCGTTTACCGTATACAATTAATTAGATGTTCCGCCGTATTGTTCAAAGCAACTGACTATTCCGTAGTGTGACCGAGTTCGCCGCTGATGATAAGTGTGGCGATACCGCCGTGCGTACACATGTATCACTGTTAAGGAACGGGCGTGGAATGGGAATGTAAGGGAATGTAGGGAGACGAAAGGGATGTCAAGTACCTTTTTTATACTCATGCCCTGCGCCTTAACATATTGTTTTCTTGTTTTTGCAGTCAGCTAGGTGTTCAATTGTTGTCTGAGCTTGTGTTTTGGGCTTGGGCAGTAATGAAATGCTCGGCTCATCGTATGCGATGGGGAATCAATGGTTTTTTGGCGAGACGTTAGCGGAGTGATGCGTTCCTTGGGTACATAGTCTTCCTCGCCGTTTATATTGCGTGTGTGTGTGTGTAGAAATGGTGCAACAGGAAATGAAGATGGATTCAAATGGATTTAAGCTACGACAGAGATATTGGAGCGTGATGAGAAGACTTGATAGAAATTTAATAAGCATCATAAAAAAATACCTTAGATCTGGCTGTATGGCGTTAATGGCTTTGCCTTCCCCATAAAAGGGAAAAAAATATTGAGAATTTGTTTTGACTTGAGAGTCTAATAAATTATAATGGTACACATGAAATAACTCGTGAATTTTGATTCTACTTGTATTTTGCAGAACACTATCTTAATGAGAAACTCATATGCATATTTTGTAGGATAAACACTCATCGATCTGAATTAGTGCCAGCATATTACTAAGCTATTTTGTTAAAAACATTCATAATGAAGGTTTTCATGTCAGAAGATAATGTGTGTGCTCAGAATTTACTAAAATTGGTCTCTCATGGTAATGCTATAGTTGCCGAAATTTTACGGTTAAAAGATCATAAGCCTTATATCTATTTGTAAGTAACTACTATTATTATTTTGTAGAACAGTTTGTGGATTTAATTTTTAAAAAGTAAGCGCAACTTAAATTCATAAACAATGAGGTATGCATCAATGCCCATGCCATGTTAATATAAGATTGGAAAATATAATTTGGTTCTTGATGCAATATTTATGACAACCTCAACTATTTATATACTTAACTTGCCATGGCTGTTGTGGTTGAAGCCATATTTGCTTAAATCATTATGTTAAGAGCCAGTTGATTGAGCTATCAGTATATTACATGTACAATTACAGGTTAGAAACCAAAGAACTGCAGCAAAAATATCAGGATATAATTATGGATTTCAGTTATTTCAAAGTTTCTGATACTCATGAGGCTAAGATTAGCATAAGTCCGGTATGTTTTATGTCAAATTAGTTCAGATTGATAATATAGATACAAATAAAAAGTAACAATACATTTTAAATTTTTGTTGATGTCGACTTGACATTTTTATGTTGTGCTTTATTGGAGGAATATGAATCCCCGGGCTCAGCTGGCAGTGAGATGAAAAAACCTTGGGGCTTTTTAGGTAGTATGAGTCTGGCAGACTTGGGCTATGACCCTCATGGCAGTCCTGATGATACAATGCTGGATCTCATGATAAAAATAATGTGTGCTGTGAAAATTATATTAGATATTTCAATTTTTTTAATTTACAGGTGAATTGTGCTGGTGTGTAATTTAGCTAAAACACTCTGAGCCCAATGGTATCAAGTATGTGCAAAGATACAAAGTAATATCATATTTAATGAAATTCCTACTAGCCATAATAATTAACTGATACAAATGGAAAAAAATGTCTTTGCAATTAATTAAATATATATCGAGGGATGAAAGGCTATTTGGTTTAACCGACAATTTTTGGTGATAAAATAATATATATATATATTTGGAATCGGTAAAAAACGCTGATTCCTAATATATATTTTTGCAAACTAATAATAATTTTTACTAAAAAAATAAAAATTTAATTAAGTCACAAAATTTATTTTCTTAATTACTAACAAAAAATAATTTGGGCAGTGATTTTACACAATAATAGAACTCTCACGTAAACTAACAAGAGGTCTGCTCCGCACAGAGTCTCGAACGAGACTCCTTAACAAGAGGTCCGCTCAGCACGGTCCCTCGAACAAGAGTTTCCCCGGCCGACGAGCTTGCATCTGCTCATAAACTGTTTCTATTTGTCCAATATAGAAACAACTTCTTTTTTTCTATTTAACAATTCTCCAACAATATATATATATTACTATATAACCAAAAAATGTCACTTAAACCAAATAGCCTTTGACCCCATCAATATATTTTTTTAATCAAAGTTAAAAGAAAAAAACATTGGGTCCATGAATTTCATTTAAACAGAAAATATACTTGATGTGTAGAGCATATGATTAAATTCATTTGGCACATTTAAAATAATAATAATAATAAAAAATGTATTTATACAAATGTTACCTATATGAAAAATACCTGAAATGGAATCAGCTAAGGATAAAAAAAAATTCAGGAGGTGGTTTTACTACTTTACTATTCATATTAAAGTGTAGTTTTAATTTATTCCATAAAAAATGTATAAGAATCTTATAATTTAAGGTGCTATTTGAAAACTATATACTTATGAGTATGATTTTCATTATGTATTGATATTATTTGTTTTTAACACTTTTAGAAACTCCAAGATTTGGATGATGAATTGAAAGAAAAATATTTGGTATTGATATCTCGATTTTACTTATTATTTGAAAATATTTATCAATACATAATAGATTTAAATTTATTCATAGATCAGTTAAATGATGATGCATTTATTCAACAAAATATGGAAACTGTTATAAAAGATGTTGAAGGAAAACAGCTTCTGGTGAGAATAATCTTATTGTCTCTGTTTATATTTACATTTATGTGAAAAAAATATTGTATACACTTTATGAATAGTTCACGCATGTTGCTAGCAAATATGTAACAGAAAGACTCATCATTTATTGTGTAAATAATTTTTCCAGTGTGAATCCTTGTACCTTTATGGAGCAATCTTGTTACTATGTGACTTATTTATTCCTGGACCTATGAGAGAGAGACTGATTGTTGCATTCTATCGCTACTATACAAGTCAATCTCAATCTAACATTGATGATGTTAGTAAGTTATTAAGAGACACAGGCTATGATCAACAGTCAGGCAAGCGGCCAACAGATTATCCTGTAGAATATTTTAGGTAAACTTTATTATTTTATTAGGAGGCTAGTATAGCTTGTGCCCATAAATTATAGCCTCAACATCCTATTTGAAACCACAGAGTAATAAACAAGTAGCAGTGTGTACTGGTGAAATTTGTGTCTATCTGGTAAATAGATTGTAGTCCCCATTTTCTAATGCACATGCAATGTTAATTATTATTTTACAATATTGCTTCTAATTGTACTGCAGCAACCATACTTTGTAACTTTAATAATAATTTAACACTATTTATTTTAAATTGTGATTTGGAATTAAGTCTTATAATGATGAATATTTATATTATTTCAATAGAACAAGGAAATTTTACTTCAGTAATGTGTTTTTTTAATTTCACAGTCGCATAAGTATTCGGCTTGATTTTGTTGAAAAAGTTGTGGGAAAACTTAGATCAGAAGACATATATAATCAACTGTCAGTTTATACAATTCCTGAACACCAGTCTTCTGCACTTGCCACACAAGCCAGCATGCTCTTTGTATGCTTATATTTTGTGCCACATTATCTTCATTCAGATACTTCAAAAATGCGTGAAATCGTTGACAAGTTTTTTCCCAGCAATTGGATTATACCTATTTATATGGGTGTTACCATTAACATTATTGATTACTGGGATAATTTTAAAGCTGCTAAATCAGCGTTAAGTAATACGTGTAACAGCAAAATGATTAAAGAAGTTTTCAGCAAGAGAGGAAATTCTGTAGCAATACTAACAAATCGCATTCATCAGTTACTTAAAGAAGGGACATTAACAGAAGATTTTGTATTAGATAATGTCAATAAAATTATCAATTTGCTATTAAATTCCAATTTAGTTGTTAGATGGCTTTTGCTGCATAGTAGTGATGTTATATTTTTCGATATTAATAAAAAAGGAAAACAACTTAAAGATTTAGTTATAAAAGAAGCTAATGTTGATCCATTACAAATCCTCGAGTTGCTTATAAGTGTAGCAGAGCTAGAACTAAAAGTCAGAGAAATTTTAATAAAATTACTTGAAAATAGAAATGAATCCTGGAGTACAAATAAAGCTATGGCTGCTGAAGCAATAAATAATTTATCTGAGCTTTTTTCTGGTGAACTACCGTCATCTAAGATACCTCAAAATGAACAATTAAAGTTGTGGTTTGATAGCATTTCTAAACAAATTACCTCTTTGGGTGACCCGATCACTACTAAATCAATAAAAAAAGTCACTCAGCTGTTACAAGCTTTAGATGAAGTTGAAGAATTTCATGGCATCAAAACTACTTCAACCCTAGTTCAATACTTTTCTGATGCTAAAGGTGCATTAAAAAATCTTTTGAAAGCAGCATCTTTGAAAGAGGAATCTCTAGTAATTTTGGAAACCATCGCTGATGTAAGCTATTTGTGGTGTACCATAGATTCTTATACAAATTATATGCAAGACAGTATTAAAGAAAATCCGTCTGTCACAAGTAGACTTAGAGCAATGTTTCTCAAATTAGCGAGTGCAATGGAAATACCATTACTAAGAATAAATCAAGCTCACAGTGACGATCTTGTATCTGTTTCGCAATACTACAGTAATGAATTAATTAAATACATTCAAAAAGTGCTACAAATTATACCAGAAATGGTTTTCCATATAGTGGAAAAAATTATCGACCTTCAAACATGGGCAATTAAAGAAGTGCCTACAAGATTAGAAAAAGAAAAGCTAAAAGATTTTGCACAGTTAGATCACAGAATGGAAGTTGCAAAGCTGACCTATACTGCATCAACATTTACTACAGGTTTTTATAATATTATTTTATACTCATTAATAAAATATAATATTGTTGCAAAATCATGACATGTTATAAAACAAATTTACCTGCCACCTTTATCCGTCTTTTTATTCGCGATAAAATCAAAAACTACTGAACTGATTTTAATGCGTTTTCAGCAATAGTCAGAGTGATTTGTGAGGAAGACTTTGGTGTATAATTTGTAAAACTTTTTCTGTAAATTGGTTTAAATGTGACGATAATTAATGAAAATGTCGGAAATAGTCAATGCGCCTGGAATTCTGGATTTCAATGACAGAAAACGCTGCTTACCCCTTTGAGATATAAGAAAACAATGTATGGTGGATATTCCTTTTTTATAAGCCTACCGAAAAGTCCAGTATGGCTTATATCTATATTTTAAGTATAACTTACTATAACCATTGTAACTTCTAAAGAAATGGTCACATACAATGCGGTAATTAAAGCTAGTTAGTCGGATACAGTGTTAATATTTATCAACTTAAATACATAAATTTACTTAAACGTTTCATGTACATTATGATAATTCTTTAGACGCTTCAGCTGTGCAGGGATATTGCCACTCCGAGCATTTTTTTATCATTTGTTTCATGGCCAGTGCTCTGACGAGAATTGGAGCTAAAGTGGACAGCTACCCATCAGGTGGCAAAGCTTTCTGATCTGAAAATCTGTAGAATCGAAATTTTAGAGACCCCCACTTCTAGCCTCACTTAATCCAGAAAAGACGCTGACTCTTTTTGCAAAAGATAAGGCGAACGTTGTCGCCGATGCCTTTGTAAATAATTCACATCTAGATGTCGGTAACACTCTGCAGTCTTTTATTCCTCCATCCGGATCCTCAATGCAATATTGTTATTTGTACCAATCTTGTCCTTGCTTTACTTCGTAGCCTAGGTGTGAATAAATCTGGTGGCCCTGATAGAATTCCTTCAAAAGTTCTAAAAATTTGTGTTTCTTTTAGTTGATTAGCTTATTTTTAAGGCCTTGGAAGCTTACCAACATACAACCTATGCTAAAAAAGGTAACCTAGCAGACCTGTCCAATTATCGTCGAATCGCTATTACCTCAATCTTCTGTAAAGTTATAGAACGCTTAAATAATAAACAGTTTCTGGTATACCTTGAACAAAATGACATTCTTTATGATCGTTAGTATCGCTTTCGAGAAAGCAGGACTACCGGGGATCTTTTAGTATATGTTACTCATTATTGGAGTGAAGCGATTGAAAGACATGGAGAGGCTTTGACAATCTTCATCGATATTTCCAAGGCATATGGCAGGGTTTGGCATGCAAGCCTTTTGAGCTAGCTCAGGTCTAAG
This sequence comes from Automeris io, assembly GCA_036320925.1. Lineage (NCBI taxonomy): Eukaryota > Metazoa > Arthropoda > Insecta > Lepidoptera > Saturniidae > Automeris > Automeris io. The sequence continues at coordinate 9,782,506 of JAUDJH010000011.1, read as the reverse complement.
ATTCATGATGGCCTCTTGTTTTGGATTACAGATTACTTGTATAACCTCAGTGCCTTAAAAAATATCTTAGGCGATATCGCAAAATAAAAACGAATGCGCGTGAACATAAACTCAAGCACGGATCTCGCACCGATGATGGCACTATAATATAAGCAACTGAGTGGTAGTAGGTTTAGCTAAAGTTAACACGGCATTAATTTACTATTATGCGGTACGAAGAACGCAGGGTTATCTAGTTATTAATCATTTAATGTTTGTAAATTTGTGGTAAATAATTTCATGTGTAAAAGTTCTGAGAACAGCGACCAGTTGTGCTGCTAGTCATGTTGGGCACGACATATAAGCACTAAGTGGATACAGCCACTATTGTAATGTATGTATAAATAATATAATTTTATTAAAGGCATTTTGGACATGAGGTCAACTTTAGTTGGAGTTATAAGAGTGGACCCAGCTGAGTTATTGGAAGATGGATTGCTGAAAGAACTAAATAGACATATAAGTAAAAAGTTTTCAGAATTTCTGGATCCCCAGGGTAAAAAAGTAAACCTTACTGTCAGCAATCTACTTAGCAGAACACAAAAACTAGCTGAAAGTATGGATGGATACAAGAGATCGTTAGAATATATTCAAGATTATATAAACATTCACGGGTTAAGGATTTGGCAAAAACAGGTGATTTTGAGTTTTCAAAATACGTATAGTACCTATACGTAGTATGTTTATACTTAATGTTTTAACCCTTTGCACTCGAGCCCGTTCTCGCGCGCATATCATATGGTGAACTAGACTCACCTCTCGAGTGCAAAGGATTAAATTTAAAAAAGTTACTTTATATTTGTTACATGCACTTTTAAGGTATCTGCTATTATCCACGAAAGTGTTGCAAAAGAAATAAGTCATCGTAAAGGGGTGATTCTCCATAGCCCTTCAGCAAGTTTTATGGGTAGCTTAGCCAGACAAATAGCACAACTACTCGACGCAAGGTGTGGTTCTAAATATACAAATTTATTCAATAATATATGAAATAAATTTAAATTATTGACTTATTGATTCTAGAATCGCTACTTACATCAGTGTATGTACAGCTTGGTATGACGTAAAGACTCAATCTGAAATTGTAAACACTAAAACATTTTCGAAATTGAATGATGCAGTAGGTGTAGTTGGTCTTCATGGATTGGATACTTTATACGCTTTTATGATAAAAAATCAACTACAGATCGTTCAAGGTATATTAAGAAATAACCAAGACAAACTAGTCATCGGTCATGCAACATTTGATAGTAAAGATATTGAACAAATCATAGTAAAGGGAGTGAAAGTGTTCAACCAATTAGCAGAAGTTTTAACCTTGGTAGGAACTTTGCAAATCATTAGGAAACATATTGCATATCAGTTGAATACCAGTTGCAAATTTGATTCTGCACATTTAGAAGCGTCACTGAGGACATTTAATGAGTAAGTATTTATGCACTTAGTATTTGAAGTTATTTGCATCAATTCTGAAATGATAAATGTTAGTAAATTTAAATTCTGTATTAGTGTCCCGAAGGCAACTTTGTAATTGTAATAATATGTTTAATTACACTAATATGCAGAATTATAATTATTTTATGATATTCAACTAGGTGTCATAAAATACTTATCTACAAGAGTTTTGGAGTTATCACCTATAATATTTTGTAAGAATTTCATTCATAAAGCAGTCAAACCACAGATAAGATTTCATTAGGATAATTGAAAAAAAAAAAATAGTATCATGAAAAAGAAATATAAATTATATGTTTATAAGTTAGATAAATATTTTTAATTTCAATTGTTTTGAAATCTGAATCATCTAATACATTAAAATATAAGCAGCTAAAATAGAATCTAGATGCATAAAGTGTAACTTATAATAAATTACTTCAACGTTCACTTTCTAATGTTGTAACGATTTTCAGATCAGTGATCAATGAAATGAAAACATCTATCAAAACCGGATCCATATCAAAAATTCCAACTGAAGTACTACAATCATTAGAAGATTATCTTGATAGATGCGGAATTTTTGAGCCATTCAATAAAATATATGTAAAGCATATACAGGAATTTCTAAATGCAGACTTTAGTCGTATTTTAGCTGTTTTATTAATTTCACAGTTATCTAAATTGCAAATTTCTTATACCACAGGTATGTCATTGCTAATATTATTGGCATTACATGAATAAAGAATTGTAAGTTTATTATAATGATTAGAAAAACAGAATTAACGCATGTTATGACTTTCACGTGAGGAGTTTTGAAAATAATTAATATAAATAAATGAAGAGTGTGTTATAATTTGGACAAATATATTGGGTCTGGGAAAAAGTACGTGGCGTTTTTTCCGATGAATGGCGTTGGTCGCATATAACTAAAGAAACATAAATTGTCCGCTCCATGGCACTGTACGGTGCCCCTGTGTGGGCTGATGCCCTCAACGTCGCCAACGTCCGGCTATTGCGCCGCCCCCAGAGGGCGATGGCGGTGGCGATGATACGGGGCTACAGTACAGTGTCATGTGAGGCGGCATGTGTTATTGCAGGGTCGGTCCCCTGGGACCTAGAGGCCCGCGCGCTCGCGTCACTTTATACATGGCGCGTAGAGTAGCGGGCCCAGGGCCAGCGGCCGGCCCTGTCCGAAATAAAAGGGAAACGGTGCCTACTGGACGCCCAATCCATTGCAGCATGGGAGACCAGGCTAGAGCACCCCAGTGCCGGCCTGCGGACTGCAAAAGCCATCCGTCCAGTGTTACGGGAATGGCTCAACAGGCGCCATGGAATCGTCTCCTACCGGTTGACACAGGCACTGACCGGACATGGTTGTTTCGGTTGGTACCTTTGCCGAATAACCAGTAGTGAGCCGACCCAACGCTGCCACCACTGCGACGGATGTGCTGAAGAGCAGGGACTTAAATACCGGTATAAAAGCGGTAACGTTATAAGCCAAGAAGGGCGATAACGTTATTTTTTAGAGTAACGTTACTCAGTATTTGTTATTTTTTATGTTACTTTTCGTTAACGTTATCTTTTTCGTTCTGTTATTTTCTTTAGCGTTCCGATATCTCGATAACGTTATAACAAAAAGTAACGTTATTTATTTTCGTTATTGTTTGTCTCATTCGCTCAGTTCAATTCTCTTTTCTTTTTGTATGTATCGTACGCGACATTTTTTGGTTGCTATGCGATGCACATTAAGTGAGTCGATTTACTTAAATCTTATCAAGACCAATTAAAGGTATGATTATGTATTTATTAAATAAAGATTATATATATATAATATAACATTATATATATATATATATAATATGTATTAATATATATATTATATATATAATATATATATAATATATATATATATATAATATTATTGAGTATATTATATACATAATATTAAAATATTATCTTATATTTTAATTATAAAAAATATATATATAAATAAATAAAAAAATATATATATATTAGGTCCTTACATATGAAATTGGCGTTTTGTATGGGAGGAACAAAAAGTCGAATATTTTTTAATATAATATATTTAATTAATCAAAGTATGAACCATTATTTTCTATGCACTTTTGCCATCTCATAGGTAGTTCATTGATCCCTTTACTAAAAAAACCAGTCGGACGGGAATCAATAAAATCTTTGAAGGCGATTGGGCCTTCGGAGTTGAATTTTTTCCCTTGCAAGAAGTTATCCAAATTTCGAAAAAAAATGGTAATCTGTATGAGCAAGGTCCGGGGAGTACGGAGGATGTCTTAGACTTTCCAATTGAAGCTCTTCTAATTTAGTAGCCGTCTGTTGCGCAGTGTGTGGTCTAGCGTTGTCGTGAAGCAGCAGTGGCGTGGAGCGATTGACCAGCCTAGGTTGTTTAGCCGCTAGCTTTTCCATCATGGTTTGCAATTGCTGACAATAGACATCAGCCGTAATAGTCTGGCCAGATTTGAAAAAACTGTAATGAACAATACCGGCACTAGTCCACCAAACGCTTACAAATAACTTTTTTGGGGTTAACAAATAAAGTGTAACTATCCTACCCTTGTTATATATTTTCATCTTATTCTTTTGTCGATTTACTGAAGTTTCACTTCTATCGTGTGTGATTCGCACACACCCCTTTTTTAATATATTATTTAATCTTATTAGGGCTTTAATCACGTATGTGATTAGCCAGCCCCGTTAGTCAAAGTTAGAGTTGGCACATGTGTCCTTATATAACCTAAAATTTGATTATATATTGAAATACAGAATAGTACCTACTAAACATTTGTCAAATATACTATTTTTCCGCTCGACTTTTCTTGAAGAGCATTAACAATAATTGATGTAAATAATAAATCCACCACAAAAAGAAATAACTAATAAAAAAGTTAAATATAGACACTTTCAATATAAAACATACATATATATATATATATATATATATATACACTATTTAGATACTATGTATATTTTCTACAAAGTGCAGATAACATGATAAAGTAATTACTTCGTCCAGGTATTATTCATGATAGTTTTTTGGAATTGATGAAATAATAAACAAAATACCACAGCTTTCATACATACTTATAACTTACAAGTATGTGTGGAAATCTACTTATGCATATATATATAACAAAGTCGGGTTTGTGTGAACACTTATAACTGGAGAAATGGACCGATTTTCATGGTATTTGAATTGTTGTATTGGTCTCTGTCTCGAGTAGAAGAATAACTACTAAAAAGATTAGAAAATAGACGAAAAATAATACCATTGCGAAAAATATTTTCCCATAGGAAATGTTAATGAGTTTCGTAGCTGTCAAACATTTAATATACATCCCGTCGATACGGTAAGCTCTCGCCTCAAATTAAAGAACGTATTTAAATGAAAGTTTCGAATCGACAAGATATATGTACAAATTCGGATATTGACATGTTTTGAATTTTAACAGTGTAGAATGATGTCAGTACTGAAAAAGGATTTGCTTTAAATTTTTATGAGTGCGTTCAAGAACTTATTTTATGTAAACTAAGGAAAATATATGAAAATAATTATTTTGTATTCATTTGCTCTATAATCGGCCTCATCGTCACTTTCCATCGGGTGAGATTGGAGTCGAGCGCAAGCTTATCTGTAATAAAAAGAATCGATGCCATTTATATCGTTTACACAAAACTTTCAATTTGAAGTAATTATTATCCTAAGTTATTATCATAGAAACAGTATTTTTTCCACACAAACGAAGTCCCGGGTACAGCTAGTATATTATAAATTAGTTTAAAAGGTAGACAATATTCGGTATTTACTGGGTGAGCGCGCTCTATCTTCCACCTCATCATCACTTTCCATCAAGTGACTTTGAGGCTAAGCGCTATCTGTAATAAATACTAAAAAATAAAATTTAAAAATATTAAAATTCTACCATTAATTAATAGACCACCATTAAAATTTTTCGTCGACTAAATATTTAGCACGCTTCTTTGTTTCATCTATATCAACATATCTGTACACTTTGCTAACTTTTTTCCTCCCCGTATTGTAAAACAAGCCAAAAGTCGAAAATACGTCACGTCAGCAATGCATGAGTCCTAAACATCGACACGTATTGAAGGTATTGAAACAGAAGCCGCCGCAACGTCGCTATATTTCTATCAATTATAGCGCCGAATTTGGTGACGCGTGTTTAAAAAGTATAAGAGTGGCAACGTCGCATTTATAACGTTATAATAACTTTAATTTTTTTGTTATAAATTTCGTTCTGTTACCTGAGTAACGTTACTGATACCATTATGACGTCATTTTGTTATTGCGGTAACGATACAAAAATAACGTTATGTATCATTACTATAACGTTATTTTTAGTAACGTTACAAGTCCCTGCTGAAGAGTCCGCTCAGCACATGTTTGACGGGTGCCCAGCCTGGGCCCCGGAAAGGGCTGCCTTAGCGCAGCAGGTAGGAAAAGACCTGTCGCTGCCCACACTTATTCGGGCAATGCTCGACAGCGACAGGTCATGGAAGGCGGTCCTCCTTTGTACAGATGAGGTCCTTAAAGGGTAAGAGGAGGCGGAGCGTGAGCGGGAGAGGCAGGCTTCATCTTCCCTGTCCTTTCCACCCCTCCGTCGCCCTCGCCGTACTGGACGCAGGAGGGAAGCCTACTCAAGGCACTTCCCTCCTTAACGGATTGACGCCTGGGCGGCGCACTTGAGGGAGTGCGTCGCCCAACATTTCCAAGGCGAGAGCGGTGCGCGATGTGTTCCCGCGCACCGCTCAAAGAAAATGAAGGAGAGCGGAATGGTGTCCCGGGGGCCTTCCATCAATAGGCCAGACGTCGCCGGGTGCTGAGGAAGCTGGCACAGCCTTGCCCTTGGCCCCGGCAAACGGGAGAAGGAACACCCCGGGGGTTTTAGTCGGTGCGACTCCGACACACCGAGGGGTGACCCTCATCGTCCCCTGACGGCCCATAACGGGTTTCCCCCGGGTTAAGAAAAAAAAAAGAATAAATTACAGCAACACCAATGAGTGCATATTTAAATGTGACCTTCCGAACGTTAGTTAAATGTAAGAAACATTGCAATCAGTGCAGTGGTTCGAAAGTATTTCGCACTCGAACATGGAGCTGAATAATGAAAAAATCCGTTGTATTCTACAATATCATTATGACAACGGGAACAACGCTGCACAGGCTGCCGAAAAAAAATATGCTGTATACAGTAAAGGCACTTTATCAAATTCCGCTGTGTAGAAATGGTTCGCTCATTTTCATTTCAGTATCTTTAATGTGAAAGATGCGTCACGCTGCAGTCGTCCAATCACTGAAAAAGCTGATGAAATACTTGAAAAAGTCCAACAAGATAAGCATATCAGTAGTGTCAATATTGGTATAGAGTTAGGCATTGACCATAAAAATGTTTTGAATAATTTACACAAAGCTGGTTATAAAAAAAGCTTGACGAATAGAGCTCGTGAGTTGGGCGCAAAAAACATGACGGACCGATTAAACATCTGCGATACGCTGCTGAAACGGAATGAAATCAAGCCATTTCTAAAACGTCTTATAATCGGAGATGAAAAATGGATTATGTATGACAACTGGAAGCATAAAATATTGTGAATAAAGGATGGTGAGCCTTCACAATCATTTGCTAAACTAACATCGACGCCAAAAGAAGTGATCTTGTGTGTGTTGGTGGAACTGGATGGTTATCGTCCACCACGAGCTACTTGCAACTGATGATACGATTGATTATCAACTCTACTGTGGTTCACTAAAAATATTAGGCTTGGCGATTGAGAGAAAAAGGCCCGAATTGATAAATAAGAAAGGTAATATCTATAATCATGACAATGGCCGATCACACACTTCTTTGATGGCTCGTCATAAATTCAGAGAGTTCGGTTGGGAAGTTTTGTTGCATCCACCTTATAGTCCGGATATAGCACCCTCTGACTATCATCTATTCTGATCTCTGCAGAGCTCTCTTCATGGAATTAACTTGGTTTAAAAAGAAGCCTGTGAAAACTATTTGATCCAGTTCTTTAACCAGAAACCACAGGTCTTTTACTGATGGGATCATGGATCTACCTAAAAAATGTCGAAAGATTATCGATAACAATAGAACATATTTGGTTCAAATAAATTCATTCACGCGCTTAAGAAGACTAGTCGAATTTCACTGAAAAAACGCCACGAACTTTTTCCCAGACCTAATATATAATAATTACTGAGATTCGTATGGATAATATTTTTATATTTTCTTATTCTTTTTTTTTTTATTTTACCTAATGTGCATATAGGTTTGTTTTACAACTATAGAATAGTTTCTAACACTCTCTCTTAAACCAAACCGATACACATCACAATGTTCCTATACCTAAATTAGTTACTTACAAAATTTAGGTACACAAAGCGCTTTCGTAAGAACATCAGCTATCATATCGTCAGTTGGACAATATTGAATACACACTTCTATTACATTTTGACGAATAAAATGATGTCTTACATCAATGTGCTTTGTTCTAGAATGAAACAAAGGATTAAATCATAATTTTTGTGCAGATTGATTATCGTTGAATAGGATTATATTATTTGATTTGATCCTAAGACATTCAAAATGAAATGTACGTATAAAAAGAGCTTCTTTGCAAGCATCGGCCAATGACATATACTCTGCTCAGCACTACTGAGAGCAACAGTTTTTTGTTTCTTACTCTACCATGATACGACATTCTCAACAATTTTGAATATATATCCTGTATAGGATCGCCTATCAACCGTATTACCTGCCCAATCTGCATCACCAAATGATGTTACATCTAAACCGCTTTGTTTAAATACAAGGCAACTATTTTCAGTTCCTTTTAAATATCGTAATACACGTTTAGGCGCTTTCCAATGAATTTCCCCAAAACATTCATTAAATTGGCTCAGCACGCTAACTGCATGCGCAATATCTGGACGTGTAAATACTGCAATATACATCAAACAACCCACTAAGTTTCTATAATCATATTTAGATACTTCTCCGTCAATTTTCGTTAATTTCAAACCTGTCTCCATAGGCGTCTTAGCAGATTTACAATCCTCCATTTTAAATTTCTTTATAACCTTATTAATATAAGAAAAAAAGAAATAAGAAAGAATGATCTAAAGTTATTATACCCTTTTCTCTGCGAATCTGCATACCAAGGATATGATGTGCAGGTCCAAAATCATTCATATCAAATTCTTTAAAGAGTCTCTTTTTTAAGTCATCTTTGTCTTTATTCGAACATGAAAAATTCAATATATCATCAACATATAATGTTAAAATAATAAATCTATCTTCTATAAATTTTATATATACACATGGTCCTGAAGTAAATTTCTTAAATTTTAACTTCGTTATCAGAACTCCATTGATTTTTTCATACCATGACTTGGCAGCCTGTTTAAATTATTTAATTAATTAAACCATAAATTGCTTTATTCAATTTATAAACTTTGCCTTCACTACCTTTTACTTGAAATCCTTCTGGTTGCTCTATGAGCACATTCTCCTTAAAGTCGCCATTTAAGAATGCTGTAGTAACATCCGTTTGATCGATCTCCATGTTGTACCCCGCAACTATTGCTAAAAGTATTCTAATAGTCGAATACCTAACCACAGGAGAAAAAGTTTCTTGGTAATCAATACCATATTTCTGAGTATAGCCTTTTGCTACTAAACAAGCTTTATACTTAACTATGTCACCATTTAAATCTCGTTTCTTTTTGAAAATCCATTTACACTTAACTGTCTTCTGATTCTTTGGTCTATCAATAAGTGTCCAACAGTTATTTTTCAAAAATGATTTATACTCATCTGTCATAGCAGTTTTCCATTTATCAGCATCATCACTCTCTAATGCTTCACGGACAGTCAGAGGATCATCGCTAACAAAGTTTGCATACATTAAGTTAGCTGACTCAAAAGACGAGCACTCTTCATCTTCTGTCTCCAGCAATGAGCTTTTTGGAACATATGTTGGATCCGAAGAATCATCAATTTCAATCGAAGTTGTAGAAATATTATTCTCAGAATAATCTAATATGTGAGAATTAATTTCATTGGTTTCTACTTCACTATTTATTGAATCATCACGAGAATCTAAATTCTCATTGTCGTTCAAATTATTTTCATTTTCTTGTTGTGAAATTGGAAAATATACAATACTTTGCTCTTGTGCAATAGCGTTTTTTGAACAATTTTCCTTTTCCCCATTTTTGAAAATCATCCTCAATAAAAACGACATTTCTAGCTTTAATGCATTTTGTAGGATTTGATGGATCTATTAATTTATACCCTGTACTATTTTCACAGTATCCCACAAAAATAAGCTTTTTGGATTTCTTGTCTAGCTTTTTGCGATTATTTATTAAATTATAAGCTGAACATCCAAATATACGTAAATGGCTAACATCTACCTTAGTGTTGTTCCATTTTTCTTCTGGAGTAACTCCCATAACAGCCTTCATTGGGCTTCTATTCTTTAGATATACCGCTGTGTTGTCAGCTTCTACCCAATATCTGTTATCCAAGCCGGCGTCCATCAGCATACAACAAGTTTTTCTACAATTGTTCGATTGGCTCGCTCAGCTATGCCATTTTGCTGTGGAGAGTGTGGTACAGTAGGTTGATGCTGTATTCCACATTCTTTTAGAAAATTCTGGAACTGAGAATTAACATATTCACCACCTCCATCACTTTTATATATCTTAATTCGCTTGCTTGTTTGATTTTCCACAAGAGCCTTAAACTCTTTAAAATAATGAAATGTTTCATTCTTATTACGAAGAAAATAAACAAAAGTTTTTCTAGAAAAATCATCAATTAACGTCAAAAAATATATGGTTCCGCTAAAAGACGGTTTTTGCATTGTTCCACACAAATCCGTATGTATCAAACCTAATACTTCTTTAGCTCTGTTGTATGACTTTGAGGGAAACGGATATCTTGTTTGCTTACCCTCGATACAACCAACACAAGTCTTATATTGATTATCATCAAAATCAATACCAGTAACCATACCTTTCTTCATGACTCTCATACTTCGCGAATTCAGATGACCAAGACGGCGATGCCAAACTTCATGTGAGACCTTTTTGTCCTTGGAAGCTATCAAAGAAGTCGATTTTGTTACTCTTTTAGCTTTAGGTTGTCCCTCGAAATTCTTTGCTGCATAATGTTAACTAGACGGGCTTTTGGTCTGAAAATGAACTTTATTATTCCTACCTACCCCCAAAGACGAATCTATGGCTTTGACTGATACTTGCTTGCACATAGTAACCTTATTATCTACAGTATCTAATATGTAAATACCATTACATTGTGTAGCAGTAGCAATAATATTATTCCCATTAACTATTTTACAAATATTTTAAGTAAAAATTACCCTGTAACCCTTTTTAGTCATTGTACTTACAGACAATAAATTTGTTGACAGTTTAGGAACATAATGCACATTATTTATTGTCTTTAAACAATCCTTCAATTGTACTTTGACGATACCACATCCAGCTGAAAAGATTCTATCATCGTTAGCAACATGTTTATCTACAGGGTCTTTTGACATTATGGAGCGATCATTGCACATGTGATTCGTACATCAACTATCAACGCACCACACGTTATTTGAAGGTGCTACTGAAAATGCTGTGACAAAACTTTCCTTGAAGTTCTTCTTTTTCAGTATCTCTGCATTTTTATTTAAAGAGCAGTCTCGTTGCAGATGACCCGACTTTTTACATTTAAAACATTTTACTTTTTTCCTTGTATTAAATGCGGTAGCTGAGTCCATCAAATTGTTCTAATCCTTGCGTTTACTCTCCAGTAGCAGTTTTGTTTTGACAATATCACTGCTCAACTTTGAGTTTAAATTTTCTAAGGCCATTATGAGTGGATCGTAGTCAGCCGTGAGGCCACTCAACATACATTCCCAAGAAATCATCATCTAACGCTCATCCAATGTCACTCAGTTGCTGCGATACATTAGTTATCTTTATAATGTAATCTTCCATACGAATGTTGTTACTAAGACGAATAGCAAAAAGAGTTCTTAAAAGGCTGAGTCTCCTACATAAACCTTTATCCTCAAAAGCTTTTTTGAGATTCTCCCATGCCTCACGCGCCGTTGAAGCCGTCCTAATAAAAAGAAAAACCGATGAAGAAACTGACAAACCAAACTTCGCTAATGCTTTCTCATTATTCCTTTTATTTTCTTTAGCCGATTTCTCATCTTCCACACAGTTCCAGAGATCCTCTAATATTAATAAATTTCCCATAGAGAACTTCCAGTTCTGATAGTCTTCGGATCCATGTAATTTTTCAATTGGAAAACTCGATGACGTCGTCATATTCGTATCAATAGAATTTCGCAACAACTATTCTCAAAATAAATATTCTTAAATATATTTAATCCTTGTATAGCCCATAGCGCAGTGAAAGTGTCCTGGGCCCATAACCTGTTATAATTTGGACAAATATCTATACTAATATTATAAAGCTGAAGAGTTTGTTTGTTTGTTTGAACGCGCTAATCTCAGGAACTACTGGTTCGAATTGAAAAATTCTTTTTGAGTGGAATAGACCATTTATCGAGGAAGGCTTTAGGCTATATAAGGTCATGATGCAATTATTAGGAGCGAAGAAATAATGGAAAATGTAAAAAAAACGGGCAAAATTATTCATCCTTGAGGGCTTCCATTGCGTGCGCTGCAAAAACGGTTCAAGATACCAAAAATATATGTAAGAAAGAATTATTCCTCTTAAAATGGTCTAAAAAAATGTCCGCGACAGTATATGTCTATCTTTTAAGATTAAGTCACTAGAACCGTTTTTATGGTAAATAAATTTGGTCGAAATTAATGCATTATTTGTTAAGAGTTGTATCAACGTAATAATATTAATCTTTATCCAAATAAATGTGTTGTTGATTAAGAGTATTTAATTGTGAACAAAATTCTCTTTGACATCACTTAATTTCAATGAACATCTTAGAAGATATTACAAAACCTTACATATTACAACGTTTGCCGGATCAGCTATAGTGTCTTGATAACCGCGAAACTCGAGAACGGCTGAACCGATTTGACTGATTTCTTTTTTGTTGTGTTTGTTGAAGTCTGGGGAAGGTTATAACAGAGAGAAGATTTTAAAAAATTATCTGAAAAAGTCTAAAAACAACACTTTTCTATATTCTCATACAAAAGATTTGTTATAAGTCAATTTGAACTTTAACACCATAGCATAAAGTTTAAATGTTAGTGGACGGGTTCCGGGAAGGCAAAACAATTATTGAGTGACGTATAAATATTAATGTCAATATTTGTCAATTTTTATACATATAGCATTAAGGCCAGGTTCCTTCAAAAAATTTTCAAAAAACAGCCGTCAGGCCAATAGCTATTAACATAAAAAAAAACAATGTGAATTTGTTTTAGAGAAATAGGGCAGAACAAGGTCAGCCGGGACAGCTAGTATATAACTATTACTGAGATTCGTATGGATAATATTTTTATATTTTAGATAACGTCTTAATCTTTTTTACAATATATGACAACTTCTTTTTCTTATTTTAATCAAATGTGCATATAGGTTTGGTTTACAACTATAAAATAGTTTCTAACAGAGTGTCCATTTAATACTGGTCCATTTACGACTGGTTATATTCAGAACCATTTTTTGATATATCTTGAAATTAAAGAATTTAGACCCTGGCACAACTCTAGTAAAAGAAAGCTTTTCCTTTTTCAGGTGACCTTGTTTCAAAAAAAGCCGGCGAAAATATTGACGGCTATCCACTTTTAGTGGGCATTTACACTCTACTTCGTCAGAGTCAACCAGCTAACATTGACATTCTTGTTGAATTTCTATGCTCTTATATAAGGTTTGTATAAAATTAAGTATCACTAATTGATATACAATGTTTCAAAATCAAGTACAAAAACTTTCCGATAATATGAGTCGTTTATTTCCGTAAATTGTATAAAAATATTGTTACAGACATAGATGGGCGCAATCATGATTACTTTTAATCAAGATTACATGAGTAATCATTAATCTTGATTACAATAATCATTCAATTAATCATGATTATTTGAATGATTACTTTTGAGTTCTGGCTGAGAGAGAGGCCAATTTAAATTCTCGTTGATTTAATTTTTCAAGTTATCTTATTTCGTATTAGCTGACCTCGAACATCCGTCTCCTTGAGCGATTCATTATAAGTAGGCTTACCATACGTCCCGGTTTGACCGGGATAGTCCCGGCGTCTCTTATTCTTTTTAATAAAAATATATCCACATTTATTAATATGTTTTCAATTTATAATAATTTTGATTGCATTTCAAATATGAAAAACACAAATTAAGCGAAAAGCAAAATGAAAATGAGCCTCTTTCTCTTCTGCGTCCCGGTTTGGCTCTTCGTAATTATGGTAAGCCTAATTATAAGGGTCTGTGAAGTTATATACAGCAGAAAATGGGGCGCTGTCGTCCAGCGGAGAGTGAGGTTTGGTGTCCAGCGGAGAGGGGGGGGTGACTCCCAGCGGAGAGTGGGGGGGTGACTTCCAGCGGAGAGTGGGGGGTGTCGTGTAGTGGAGAGGGGGGTGGCGTCCAGCAAGAAGTGGGGAGGAGGGGTGGCAAAAAATTAGATAAACTTCCACTCATTTTAGCCAGTGATTTTAACTAGTGATGCCACGAATAGTGAATTGGCCGAATATCGAATATTCGGCAACGCTGTCGGCCGAAGCGCCGAACATACCTGGAAGTAGCGTGTTTAGTAATAATAATAATCTTTATTTGAACACAAAACTTATACATATACACAGGGTGATAAGTCTCACCAATTAAGTAAATCTTGTCTCTGGTGAGACTCGCACTTCCGTTCGGGTTATTCAAGGGTGTTTTGTGTTTTTATATGTATATTAACGGTATAAGTTTATTAGTATGTGTGTGAGAGAGAGAGAGTGTGTGTGAGAGGTTATTTTCTGCGGCTGGTAACATTTACGATGAAAAGCGTAATCGTTTGCTACCAAAAAATGCTAAAAAGCTTGTTTTTATCCATCACAACTTACCACTGATCAATTTTAATTACTAAAGTGTTGTAATTTGGAAATAAATACATAACTTTGAGTAATATAACGTGTCGTTTTTACATGATTTGGTATTCGGTATTCGGCCGAATAACGAATAGCAAAAAAGTGGCCGAATACCGAATAGTTGCCGAAAATTCGTGGCAACTCCAATTTAAACATCAACTTCAGTAATGAAAAATCAAAACTATCAACCGGCGTGCATCTGTATACCATCCACACTTATTATTATTTTTATAACATCGGCCTCGTTCCCTTTTTTAGTTATCTCGCTATCTATCGGAAATAACTATTATCACATAACATTTTTAATTTATGATGGCTTTAAGAAGTACCCAAATATTATTTAACAGATAGGTGGCGCTATAATCAGTACATTGTATCAGGAGTCCTGATACAATACATATTGTATATACATATTGTCCTGATTCAGGACCAATATGTATAATAATTAAATATATAATTTCGATCAATACGCCATATAATGTGTGTGCTTTATCATTGAAATTATCGTATAGCTTTGTCTTGTTTATCTTTTGATTGTATTCGATATTATTTACAGTTACTATCTCTTGGACTTTTTTGCTTTATTATATGCAATCGGTCTGTTCTGCAATAATGTTTAAACTCTTTATTAATTTAAAATTCTATTATAGAGGCTTTATTATACAGTGTTTACTAATATTTTATATTATATTTTTTTAATGGGTGTTAAATATTTTATCTGTTGGTCTTATATTTCTGTTCTTGTATATGTGTATTTTCATATTATTATCTATGATACTTTAAATTTTGTGTATCTGTACTCCATTGATCCCTTCCTTGCTGTTTTCTGCGCGTCGATTCAATAAATGGGTGTCAGCTGAAAATCAGCGCTGGGTGGCTCGGCTGGTCACTTAGCATTTGCTGAGCTGACTTCCCTTTGGCGCATCATCACAACATAGGGTGTTTACTGTTTTTGTTTTCTATCTTTAATAACCTATTTTGCTGTGTTGTTTGTTGTGTTGTGTGCCAAATAAATGTTTTATTATTATTATTATTTTTATGTATAATAAATATTTCTAAACAATGAGATATCTACATATATTATATTTAGCATGAATAATATTGGTTTACAGTAGTAATGGTGTCATAATTGCCACTCTAAACGCCACCCTCCTCACTTTCCGCTGGACGCTACCCCCCACTCTCCGCTGATTTCCACCCCCACACTCTACTGGACGACACACCCTCTCTCCACTCTTCGCTGGACGAGACCACCCCTCCCCACTGTCCGCTGGAAGCCACCCCCCAACTCTCCGCTGGACGCACCACCCCACTCTCCGCTGGATGATACCCCCCTCTCCACTGGACGCCACCCCCCCACTCTCCGCTGGTCGCCACCCCCCACTCCCCGCTGGACGACACCTCTCTAACCTCCTTTCGCAACGCGCGATAAGAAACTTCGTTCCAATAAATATAGGCGAGCGCCGCTCTGCTGTCGGCAGCACATTTTACGTATCAAACAGAAAAGTAATCATAATTAATTGTAATCCGATTAAAGATTAATAATCCTTAATCACCGAAAAATGATTACTTTTTTTGATTAATTTCGTTAATCATTAATCGTGATTAATGATTACAAAATGTAATCGTAATCGTTAATCATTAATCTGATTACATTTTGCCCATCTCTGGTTACAGATTAAAGTCGTTGGAGGGTTCAAGTGATGGAGCAATTATGACAAGAATTTTAGAGTTATTTGCGGAAACATTTAATTACCCATTTGAGAAGTTAGACAACAAGCTTCCATTAGTTTTATTAACACATAGTTTCCAAAAATAAATAATTAATCTACAGAATATTTGTTTACACTAAAAATATAAATCATAAAGCAAGGATGTAGTTTTAAGACATTTACAAAATTAATAATAAAATATTTATAAAATACAAATTAATTAAATTATGGTTTGGTTTTATTTTACACTAGCTAATCCGGCAAACGTTGTTTTGCTATATAAGTTATTGTAATATCTTCTATGATGTTCATTGAAATTAAGTGATGTCAAAGACAATTTTGTTCATAATTAACTTTACTCTTAATCAACAACACATTTATTTGGATAAAGATTAATATTATTACGTTGATACAACTCTTAACAAATAATGCATTAATTTCGATCAAATTCGATTACCATAAAAACGGTTCTAGTAAGTTAATCTTAAAAGATAGACATATACTGTCGCGGACATTTTTTTAGATCATTTCAAGAGGAATAATTCTTTAATACATATATTTTTGGTATCTTGAACCGTTTCCCAGCGCACGCAATGGAAGCCTTCAAGGATGAATAATTTTCCCCGTTTTTTTCACATTTTCCATTATTTCTTTGCTCCTAATAGTTGCATCGTGATGTTATAGCCTAAAGCCTTCCTCGATAAATAGTCTATTTAACACAAAAAGAATTTTTCAATTCGAACCAGCAGTTCTTGAGATTAGCGCGTTCAAACAAACAAACAAACAAACTCTTCAGCTTTATAATATTAAGTATAGATTAACATCAAGAGACTTTATCTTTTGAAATTTTGTCTGGCTAATTCTGGATTGAATTGAGAATTATATTTAGGTCTTATTTTATTTATTTCAGGTTCTTTAGTGATTGAAGATATTGGTTCATTGAGGTTTTTCAAAAATATTTCTGTTCTTTGTTTTTCTTTCTGTTCACGCTTAAGGCGCGCTTCTCGCAATTTTTGTAATTTATCAATTTTGTCACACTTTTTGTCCCCTTTACTGCATTTATTTTTATAAAAATCTGCTTTTGTGTTTACATTTTTTTTGGAATCAGTATGTTTTATAAACATATTCATTGGATCATGTCGTTGTTTTGCTTTCCAAGCAATTTCTCCATTTTTTTCATCTGTGTTAATAACTTTAGGTTTTCCTTCATCACCATTGAGCACTAACTTGTTATAAGTGTCTTTTATATGGGTTGGTCTAGCAAACCTAGCGATATTTGGTGAGACTTCATACCAATTTTGTTTACCTAGAGCTTCATTTGTATCTTGTCCTAGATATGTAAGGTAACCTATCTTTTTTTCATAATCTTCTTTTTTCTCCTTGGCTTCTTGATCATGTTCCTTGTTGCTTTTCTTAATTGCATTATCATAATTTTCAAATAAATTAATATGCTCTGGAGCATTTTCAGATTCATGAATCCTCTCAGGTACACCAGATTGAAGTAATTTTTCTTTACTTTTATGTTTTAGTATACTAAGACGTGCCTCCCTGTCTGCATTATCTATTCTTTCTTTATCTTGTCTCTGTTTTTCTGCCGCCTCTGCTTCATCTTTCCTCACTCGGGCTATATTTTCTTTTGTTCTCACATGCCATCTAAAATTACAATAATGATTTTATAGAATTTAAATAATATAATTATTGTTAAATAAAATTAGGTAGTAGATAATGTAAGAACTAAATAAATAAAGTATAATTATTTACTTCTAGCATATCTGTCAAATTTTTGTAGCTTCATTTATTAAAATTTAAGTGGTAAAATGCTTTAACCCAAAGCAGTTTAATTCTTTTATCTTTGCGTTGATATAGCACAGATGACAATGTTTTACATACATATTTTGTTATGAACCAAGAGTGAAAATGCGCATTGAGCATAAAACATGATAGTTTATTAAGAATAACAAAGTACTGTACATAATTATGTGATAAAAACGAATATATTTTGTTTATTGATTTTTTGTTTACTATATGACACATTGTGGCTGAGGTAGTTCAGTGGATAAAGGGCTGGTAACCATGTTCAGCAACATGAATGGTTGCAGGTTCGAATGTCTGCATGTGTATATGGCTTTTTCCAGATTAAGTACAGATTTAGACACCGCATATTCACTGGTGAAGGAAAACATGAGGAACCTAGCACAACACCTAAAAGAAATGGCATGTATGAGTGCCTTGAAAATGGCGATCAGCTGTGCTACTGATTATGTTGCATATGACATATATGCATAAAATGGACACAAAAGCAAATGTATATCTGCTCACTCTGAAAAGGATATAGTGTGAGGATATAATAATGTTACTATAATATTAAATAATACCTTAATCTTAAGAATATTACAGCCTGGTTTAATATTTAGTATAATAATAGTCTTATAAGTATATCCATAATTTTTTATTTCATTTTTTTTAATGTTAAGAATAACAGTTTACCTGCTACTTTATATAAAGTAATAAAAGAGATACAAGTATGTATTATGTAGTTAGAAACTTTCTTACCATTAAAATTGTTCAATGATATCGTTTTTCAACACAAAGCATTAATGAACAGTTAGAACCTCTGAACGCCATTGCAAAATGTGAAACTAGTCAAGATTACAAGCCAAAATGCATTTGACTGAAGTAGAGCATTTTAAGAATTCTGAGATCATAACAGGTTGTTTAAAAGGATCTATTAAGATCTACACATATTTACATATTACTAGAACAGCATTACTGGAAAATATGGTCATCTAAATCAAGAGTATACTGTTACTCTAAAATAATTTTAATGGTATGCAAACCATATGTTCCACTTTAAGGCAAAGGCACTGGCCAGGAGCCCAGTTTGATGTTGTGTTCTGACTTACATTCCAAATATGAGTTTAGTATTTATTTAAATGTATCGGTGGCATATTTTTTCAATTTTGTTGCATTTTAAACATTTTCATTGTATTTATGCAATACTTAAATAATATTAAATTATCAAAATATCAACATGACATTAGAGAGATATGAGAATAGAGAGACCAGCATATGGTATGTGTTTTCAACCATTATTTTCCTGGTAGTTACATTTACTAATGGGCTGAATGTAAAGAGCCTGGATTACCATCTAAAGAGATTTTTGGATCAATGTTTATCATCATTAATCAGATCCATCCACTGCTGCACATAGGCCTCTACCAAGGATTACCAATTATTACAATTATTTAATGTAGTTCACATTTTTAGAAATTCCTCCCTCAGGGACTCTAACTACTGGCAACTTGAGTCTCGCTCCCATGGGTCCACGTTTTTATATTTTAAAAGTATTATTTTAAGGTAGTAGGTACCTATCATGTTCGTTTTTGCTCTATTTTGGCTTACATTTATGTTCTGGTTAGCTTTAAGATAATGTAAGCTTAATAATTGTACAAAAAATAGGAAGAATTATACTGGTTCTAGTAACAAAATGACGGGATCATAAAACTCATAATTTTTACAAAGTTTATATATAGTACACTATTTTTACCCCTCACATTACAAAATCTTACCTTTTTTTTGGCAATATATTCATTTTGATTGAGCCTAGTAAGCAAACAACCAAATTATCATTAAAATATGCTGCAAGTAGATAGGAAAACGAAGAGCATATTAATTATTAATACTGTAGGCTAACAGTAACCCTAATTAAATTTTAATAAGGGCAAAAATATTAAAATTACTGATTGAATAACTAAATTTATACACCTATATAACAAACCAGTTCTATTGCAACTAGAGACAGAAAAACGTGAAATCACTAGTGAATTAAAATAGGGATAAATGAAAATCATACGGACCAAGAAAAAGATAGAACTATCATGCGAAAGAGATAAAAATAGCAGAAATGCACCTTGTTATAATTTGGCCTGTGCTTTTTTTATGGTTCTATCCTTCCCTCTGTAGGGAAGGCAAAGGCTTTCGCCATACAGCCATGTTAGATGTCTTTCCTCGTTCTGTGCTTAGTTAAAATATTTTTTTGTTTTGCTTTTAATCTCCCATTTATGGGAAAGGAAAAGGCTTGCACACCATACAGCCATGTCTGAGGTTTTTCTTTCCAACTTTCATTAAATATTTGTTATGTCTTCCCGCCACGCTCCAATAACTCTGTCATAGTTTAAGGTACATATACATCTTCATTTCCTGTTTGTTACACCATTTCCACACGTTTGCACACAATATAAGCGATGAGGAAGTCTACACAGTCTTCCATCGATTTATCTACATAGATTGCCGTGAAAACTCAGCGACCCAAAAACGCATCACTCCACTAGCGTCTCGCCAAAAAAACCATTGATACGCTCAGCCGAGCATCCCATTGCTACCCAAGCCTACAAAACAAGCTCAGACAACAATTGAACACCAAGCCAACCGCCACAAGAAAACTACAACCATTCAGCGAGAGTGCAGAAGAGATGCAACCACTCCGGCTTGAAGCTTTGCCGTCAATCAATTGCAATCTTTGATTAGCAAGCTATTTTAAATATTCGGTTTAACGACTTTGGGTACACGCCTTTTTGAGCCCTGGATTGCAAGTTGTAACCAGTGCTACTAGTTCCTTATAGTTCAATGTCATACCAGCGAGCAAAAAGTAATGTTTTGATCACATATTTGACATTATATGTAAAAGTCTACAAAAGTTGATATTAAAAAAGCTAATAGTCATTTCTATAGAAGAAAACTAGTTTTGACAAATGGTTAATAAGTAAGTCAAGTAAGTATTAAGTAACAAGTAATAGAAAAATAAAATTGTCCTTTCATACTAATTGTACAACACATTTTTAAACTTTTACGTTTTGTACACAATACAAATACATCAACAGACCTGTATAAAAAGAAGAAAGTTACTTTTAATTTGAAAGTATTTTTATTATTTTTATGTGTACCTCGCCATATATTGAATTTTTTTTTTATTGAACAGAATCTTTTCAAAATGATCGAACATAGCTGTTCAAAGTAAAGCAGTGCCGGTATTGATTATTAATACATTTTTATATAAAATACCATAACTTTTTAATTTTTTTTGCCTTAAAAGGAATACATTCAGGGAATCATAATTCATTACAGCGCAAGTTTTGTTATTTATTAAAGTCGACTATCTATTGAAACTGAATATATCCAGTCAATATGAATCAGTAATTTCTATGTAATGTATAAACAGACATACAAACATTTTTGTAAACAATAAATAGATTTAATTTATATTTCCACTATGATTTCTAAATATCTTAAAATAAGAGAATGAGATCAGAATTTTGTTTTATCATAAATAGGCTTATTTTATTACATAAGTTAATAATTATATCTGTTTACATATCCAATGTAGCTCATTTCGCATAAATATTTGTTGGGTTCAAAGCAAACTTTCGGTAAATAGTTACAATAGTTGTTATTTTGTAAGAAAACGAGAGTATAACTTGTGGCATACTCACTATCTATTTATTTATTTCTGTCTTTAACATTATCTATTTTCTAATTCTTTTTACTATACTAACCTATAACTAACAACTATTTTAAATAACATTATTATATCTTCACTTATTTATCTAAGTAATTTTATCAACTCATTTCATACTAACACACTTGATATTTATTTACTATATCGTGTCGTGCGGTGGAAGCGGCGCTAAGCTAGAGAGCCACGGGATACCGGGGCGCGCGGGGGGATTGTACATGTGCACTCGACGCGAGCGCCCGCGCACCCGGTAAACTAGTCTGGATAACACACTCGATATGTTTCCACGCACCACTCGCTTGCTATTTATAGTTTTCGCTCGCATTGTTATTTTTGTGTTTGTTATTTATATTATTGTGTCGTGAACTTTATCTCTACTTGAACTATCATACTTGTGCTTCATTATTCCTTCTGGACTTTGTACTGTGTTTCATTAAACGTTTATCTACTTGCTGTCTGGACTTCTTCATTTCATTCTTCACCAACTCATCTATCACGCTATCCTGCGCTTTAGCCTACGGTAGGTCTACTTTCTTCTTCCATCATACGTACCACGCCAAAAACTAATTCGTGACTTTTTTTTGGTTTTTACAACTGAACGTGCTTTAATTGATATACTGAACGATCTTAGAATTAGTATAAGCCTAAAACTAAGTTTTCGGCTAAAATCGAATATTTGATTCTTGTTTTAGATTTAGTGGAAACAGAAACCGGAACTGACCAAAACTAGATTACGATATGCTTGAATTTCCATCGTACCTTAAAATCCTATAAATGTAAATAAATTGTTGCTATTTATACAAATTAAAAGGGATATAGCGGGCTTACATTAATAATGAACAAATATTGCAGTGTATGAGACCGATTTGCCAATACAGTGATACCTTGCTTTACAAGAGAGATGCGTTCCGAATAAAATCGTGTTAATTTATTTTGCGTATAATTTTGATTCGATTTTTTACAATTG
This sequence comes from Automeris io, assembly GCA_036320925.1. Classification (NCBI taxonomy): domain Eukaryota; kingdom Metazoa; phylum Arthropoda; class Insecta; order Lepidoptera; family Saturniidae; genus Automeris; species Automeris io. The sequence goes on along the minus strand of JAUDJH010000011.1, from coordinate 9,759,690 downwards.
TACGTTCGTATGATAGACTTTGACAGGACAAGCTGTCGTTCAACTTCAGTAGCTATACATCTGTGACAACAGGGGCATATACAATTTTTTGTATAATTTTGTAATTAATATCCATACATATGGATGGACATAAATTTAAAATAGAATAGGACCACGGATACCCAAGGGACGAATGCGAATATGTAGGAATTACTAGGTATTGTCAGTGCGCGATACAAATTATAAAATATGATGCATTCAATGGGAAGCTTGGGTGGCTACTGATACAGTAGAGTTCAATTTACAATTTCGAATTATTTTACAATTATTATTCCAGTCAAGTGTATTTCAGTCACTGGGATACTTTGAGTCAGTAGAAAACTTGATTCTTCCGAATTACCTGCAGTTATTCTGGTGTCTGAGAAGTTAAGGCTTAATAAACTTATAGGTACCTTAGTACTAAACTAATTAAATGTTTTATTCGTAACTGTTGGTACGCTTTTGTTGCCAGGATCATTTGTCGTTCTAATACAATAACAGAATTGTTCATTTCTCTTGATGAATCTCGATCAATTTCGATTGCTATCGATTGTGACAAGTACGTAATCGTAGGAGTTGACTCATCTTGGCATTGTATCGCCACGGTGAGACGAGTGAAATGTTCAATAGTGATTTACGTCACAGTTAGCCTAGACTGCTATTTCGGTTTTAGTCCACGTGATTTTCATTTATCACTTCAATCAATAGTGATTTTACATTGTATCATCTCTATCTTAAAGAGTTGGCTATTATTATTTATCATATTTATCAAAGGCAGGTAAAAGAACTGAATCATGCAGTCATGTCTGATTTTAATTGTAGTTAATATCGAAACTATGTGTAATTTTAATCTGATTTTGATTTTTACACTGATGATGACATTGCTTCTACTTTTTTATTTTAAATTAAAAATACGTCAGTTTTGTTTTAGTTGTAAATTTTCTTTATATCATGTCATGTGTGAAACAAACAAGCCGATTTAGTTTAGTAGTCTTTAGTATTGTTGGTCAAATGATCTATAATAAACTTCCTGAATTGTTTCGGTAAAATTTTTACGACGCAGTTCTTTCTCTTTATTTATTATTTAGAGTAATGAACGGGGAATCTAGAGTGCTTTAAACCATATTAAACTTTCGTCAATTTTTTTCAGTCGACTATTTTGATTGGCTTCAGTTAGTATGTGGACTCAATCGTAATCGCATCATTTGGGTAACCCTATTGTTGTAATGGACGAACGCAAGCAACAAGAAAAATACTTGGCTTGGCTTGATTGATTGATTTGGTTTTATTTATATTTTGGTGTATTATTAGGTAACTAAAAGTTTTAAATGCTTAATTTCTATTTCTTATATAAGAAATGTGTGTAGAAAAGAAATAAGTAGACAAATGATTTCGTAGTTTGTTTGAATAAACGAAATCTAGGTTATCCTTGCAAATTCCCATTGACCATAATATTTGGTTTCTAGTAGTTTCATGATATGGAATCCGTAGAAACGCCACCACTGCAAAATTCAATTACCGAAGATGTAAAGATAAGTACTGTCTCTAAGGAAGCTGACGATAGTGGTACAATTCCAGGAGAATTGGATGTATGTCCTAAATCAAACGGCGTTGTTGATATAAGCAATGTGGAAGATAGTACAGACAAAATTAAATTAGACGCTATAGATTCTGAGGTCAACGCTGTTCTAGACAGTGGCAAAGATGTTTTTCAAAAGAAAGACTCAGAACTTGTGGTGAAGAATGCTACAACATCCAGTTCAACTATACCTGAAAATATAACTGCAGAAATAATAGTTGATTCTACAGTAATTGATTATGAACAAGTTGAAGAGATAACTAAAGAAAATGAAGAATCAATAAAAATCAGTGAAGCTGTTACTGAACAGGAAAATGTGATAGATTCTGTAGTTGAAATTGATTTTGTGGAACCATTGATTCCGGTCACTTTTGAGACTGAAATAGTAGTTGAAAATACTGGTCTTAATGACAAGAGTAATGATATTAAAATCATTGAAGTCCACTCCAATGATCTTCTTAATGAGCTTGGTGAAAGTATTGAATTAAGTGAAGCATTAAGATCTTCCGATACAACTGACAATATAGAAAATAATAACTGTGCTGTTAAACAAGAAATGTTCAATAAAGAAGAACTGCTAGATATTCTAGAAGGTAATGATATTGAAGAACCCGGGTCCAAAGTGGACACTTCAAAAATTGGGAGAACTGAAAGTCAAATATCAGAAACTCAATTAGCTTTACAACAACTTTCTAGGTTAAAAAGGTCCAAAAAACCAAAGTTTATGGATAGACAACAAAAAAGAAGAAAAAGTGATAAAAAGTTTGCTCGTACTATACTTGATAAAGAAGTTAAATTAAAAAAAGAAGATGAATTAAAAAAAGACGATGAATTAAAAAAAGAAGAGGGATTAAAAAAAGGAGATGAATTAAAAAAAGAAGATGGATTAAAAAAAGAACATGAATTAAAAAAAGAAGTAAATATAGTCAATGTTTTGGTGAAAGACTGGGATGATGAAGAGGCAGGCAATGAATCAGAAATGAGTAAAATGGTTGAAGAAGATGAAAATTTGCTCAAAAATTCAGTTGATCTTGATAAAACCCAAGATGATGCAACCAAAGAAAATTCAAGTTTAGTTATGACATCTGTTGACTCTTCAATGAATGATAGTCAGAGTACCAATGTAACTAAAGTTGTAGATGAAACATTACCTCAACGCCGACTGGGGAGAATAATAAAGAAAAAAGTTATTTTTGATCCTGATAATCCTGATACTTTTACAAAAGGAAAAACGACATCAAAACAAAAAGAAGCACAGCCTGAAAAAGACTCTACTTTATACAATAAAAGTAAAAATGAGGATTCATTTCAAAGGTCAAAATCCAAATCACCTCTTTCTAAATTACAGTGGAAGAAACCTCCTCCTAAAAATATTAAACAATGTAGAAGATTGACTGAAGTGGATAAATTACTAATGGATGAAGGAGCAGTAAACATGATATACCAGCTAACACCAGAAGCTCCTAAAGGGAAAAAGAATATGAAAACAAAAGCTGAATTCATAAAAAAAATTCAAAGTTCTACTCCAGATTCAAAAGAAATGAAATTTAGGGAAAGGAAAAAAGAATACAAAGGTGAAGAAGGGGAGGCAAAAAAATTATTAAGCGGAAAACAAAGACCTTCTTTGGGTAGTTCTGTTAAATCACCTTCAGTCTGTGAAGAGTTTGAAGCACATTGTGCAGATGATTCTATTATATATAGGCGCCATTCATCTAGTTCATATTCCAGTTCATGTATGAGTCCACGGCGGTTAAGTGATGTTGAAGCTGGTGCAGGAAATGTTGCTCATTGTGAATCACAGCAAGCTGTAGAAATTGACAATGAGAATATCACTGTAAATAATGAGACAAGACTTAAATCAGAAGCTTTTATGGGTGATAATGCAACTACTCCTAATCAAATTATTAATAAAGATGATTGTCTGTCAATAAAAGAAAAGTTAAAATCTAAATTATCACTGGCTTTAAATAAAAGGAAGAGAGACAGCCATAGAACTGACAAGCCCTCTAAACAGAAAAAACTTGCAAAAACTGATGGCAATGATATGGAAAGCAATGACAATGCAACCTTTAAATTTTTGTCAGTTACCATTGATAAAACATTAGCTGAAATATGCATTCATAAGACTGGGGCTGTTTATAATATTGAAGTAAGTTCATTTAAAATATTCTATAAAATATTTATAGACAATTACACATATTGACAGTTAAGTAGTTTTACAACTATACTGTGTGTATCAAACAAAGATGAGCCAAAGTTGCTTAAGTGATTTTGTCAAAATGATAATGACCCTAATTATATGGACTTTTATGTCCTAAATGGCAATGCTATAGCAACTTCTATTATTTTAGTATGAAAAGAAATGATATAACAGGCTATAACTCTAGGCTGACTAGGTATCAGGCTCTAATTAATTACTAATTATATTTTATAAATATGTATATATATATATATATATATATGATTTCTCTGTGGCTGTACACTCAGTATCCTGTCTCCAATATTTTTGTATTTTTTTAATATGATAAACTGATAAAAGGCTATATATATATATATATTAATTTTGACATTAGCATAAATAATATTCATACCTACAACTTTCAAAAAATGTTTACATGATAATTATTTGATATTTACTTTATATATTTTACTAGATGTTGCTTATTACTATTTTCTTTTTTTTTTCTTCAGGTAATAAGAGAATTGGAGAAAGCTCTAATATATATAGATTCAAAAGAAGATATTTCAGTGACATTGTTAAGGTCAGAATGTGGTTCACTATGCTCTGGTTTAGATTTAAAGCCATTATTAGTTGATAACATTGAAACTAAGGCAAGTTATGCCTTTGCAATTGCAGAGTCAATAAGGTAACACATACAGTTTTAAAGGAATTACATTTTTTAAAATAAAAGTGAATTTATACATGGACTTAATCATTTATTTTCAGATCATTATTATGTGTGTTGGAACAACATAGTAAGCTGTTATGCATAGGAGTTGGAGCCAGTTGCTCGGGTGTTGGATTAGCTCTTGTCACATTAAGTGATATTACTTTAGCATCAGAGCAGGCTAGCTTTATGTTAGATTCATATAAAGCTGTTAATTCTCACATAAGGAATACCCCCCTGCAACCCAGCATCGCAGCACTTGCATCCCAAACCTACTTTCCACAATCTTTGGTAATACACATTTAATATAATTCTTATTTATTATAGACTAATATGTTCACAAAATTCAACTAGATTACATTAGCAATATATTGTTAATAAAATACAAGAATTGTGTATTGTTGTATTTTATTTTATCTTGTTATTATTTATGTATTGTGTTGTTAAAAATAGATCTATTATTAAATTAATTTGACACTAATAGCTAATTAGCAATATAAAAAACTTATTTACATGCTTAAGTCAAGAAATAAAACAGAGTTCAAGTGATCTTAAATCCAGGCAAAGTATGAAAACATTTAAAGAACCTCACAATAATGTTGACATTATGTGGTTTGTGCCATAGTTACTAGCTGTTGAGGAAAAAATAATTGTAATATTATTATTACGATTTAATCAGTTATTTTTATGAACAATTGGGCTATTGCCCTTGTACCGTATTAGTATATTCTAAAAGTAGTTAAATTTCATTACAGCTAAATGATTTAGTGGTGTTTGGTTGCCGGTTGTCAGCATCGGATGCATTACGAAATGGCCTGATCAATCGCACTGTATGGTCTGACTGCTATCTGGAACAGGTTCATGCTATTGTTAAGGACATTGCTGGACAATCAACAAAAGTAAGATCTCTAATAATCTTCGTAACTGTAATCGTTTCCTATACGGCGACAGTACGCTTTCCAACCTCTGCCATAGTATAACAATTCATTTATTTCTAAATGTGTAATACCACCGTTATGTACACATATGTGTTGGTTTTGACATAAACAGGATTGATATAACGTGTTCAGGTCATAATCGACATTGCCGCAAAATTCATCAGTTCGACAGAATGGTGGTGAGGCACATTGATACTCCTTTATGTTTTCTGTAGTGGAATTTAATCTCCAGTAGTTCGGGTTGCGGCATCTACAGGTGAACATAATTTTGGGAGGCGTAAGCTGTATATTCCTGTGATGTAACTCTTCTATTTCATCAGGATTCATTCTGTCATTTGTGGATATCACAATTAGGGGTCTTTGATATGCTGTACACTCTGGCCAGTCGGTTACCGGGTGACAAAACTGAAATTGATATAAAACTAGTTAATATATTTTCTTATCACTATATTACGTAAGTTGTTATCAATTATCACTGATTCTAAAAGTTTATTAAAGTTTAAAAGGCAATGTCTTCAATAAAATTAAAAGAACTTGGTGTGCCCTGTTATTTAAAAATAACTATACTATAATTTATGTAGTTTCTGATAAGGTACAACATTTCTTATTGTCTTTTTGAGTTTCTTTTTTTTTGTGTCATAAACGGAAAATCTAAATTAAATTAACTACTACCGTTATTTCAGTGATGATAATAATTTTCATAGTTTATCTCAAAACAGAGAAAATTGACATCTTAAAATTTACTTACTTTTCTAAAAATTCACAAATTTTTAGAAAAGTCTTAAAGTGATTTCATTTTCCAAAAGTGAACATGGATTTTCCTAAGTGTCTTCTAAAGACGCTGGAATTCGAGAACTCTGTTTATATTATTAAGCTATAGGGGCACCGGTTTTTTATCAGCTCTTTAGCTTCAGATGTTGACTTTGCGACAACGTGTATATGAAACAGTAACTATTTGCCGTTAAATGGGCCATCAGCCTATTTGCTCCACTATGACATTGAAAAATGTCTACTTTGCGAGTAGGTATATCATGTTGAAATAATGTTACCTGTAAATGGGCGCGGTTATTGAGCTCTATAAGGTAGTCTGATTTGGCGAGCGTGTCGCATCGCTGTCGTCTTGAGCATCTGCACAATCTGACTAGTGCTGGTGCTCGCCAATACCGTTTCATTAAAGCAGAGCATGCCTGCCGAGGCCTGCACCAAGGTAGACTACGTTCGCTTTCCTCCTAAAGTGTTTATAAAAAATTAAGTTTGGGTAAGGCTTTTAGACTGGTACTATATTGACATGTTATACGGCGCGACGTAATAGGTGAGTCGTAATCTTTATTATGGACTAGTTGTCGCATAGCGTATGTTGGTATATTTATATATTATAATTTACTACAGTACATTGTATACTTGTAATATGAACAGCAAATAAGTTGACCAATAGTATCTAAATGAGCTTTACTCTACCGAGTTCGCGGAATCTTGCTAAATCTGTCCAGTTTTACCTTTGACCACAATATTTTAATTAAAAAATATGTCAGGTATTATGGTTCCTTACGATAATTTATTTTTAAATCAGTTTTATTTAGTAGATATTACATGGAGCGCTGTGCCAACAGAAGTTTGCTACATTTTAACATGGCACCGCTAGCTTGATTACTTGCATATCTGTTCGTTTAATTTGAATCATTAATAGGTGACATTAATTTGAAAAACATTAAATAAAGCTTACCAAGCCATAGTAATAAAGCACTGGTTCCTCAGATTCATCATTTGAATATACAATTACACTTAAAGTTAACAGCAAGAATATATTTATATCCATCATTTAATACATACAGTACAGAATTATAATTATTTGAATAAACCAGACTATAATAGGCCATAACCTAAATCGATAAGATAACCTTACAATTGTATAAATCAAAGTATTTCTTATTTATCTTTAGTAATATAATATTGCACATTCCTTAAGTTATTGCCGATTTATTTATTTTTATAAATTATTTATTTCGTTTCGAGAACATACTTAAGTAGTTTGTAAAAACATAAATAAATATTATCGCGTTATATCCTTTTCGGGGTGAGCAGGAATCCATTATTGACTGTAAACAAAATGACCACAAGTAAATAATTTTGTGTAAACGAAATAGGCATGGTTTTTTTTGGCATTGAAGCTGACTTTCAATTTATCTAACACAGCTGATAGTTACGAAATATCAGTGGAATTATAATCAATAATTAAATATTTATTCTGTAACTGTAAAATATATTTGTAAAGCATGGAAACTAAAATAGGTGTACAGACATTAGTTTAAATGGAAAATATTTTATTCTTTCAGAATATATTACTAAAGAAGCAATTGCTGAATTTAAACAAGAGCGGAACAAGAGATTCATTCAGGACAAGCTTAGAAAAGGAGCGCGATATGCTTGTCGAGTACTGGACTTCAGATGATGGTCAAGAATTGATACGCGCTGCCTATAGTACAGATTAGTTGGTATTGAATAGAACTCGATTTGATCAAGCAGCAATTTATCACAATACACCATAGGTTTGTTAATTTATGTAGTAAGTCAAGTGCGCAACGTAAATATTTAATGAGAGTCTATTTACCACAACATATTTGTATAGTTACTATACATAGCAAGTTAAGTTCTAAGTTAGACGGTATTTAGTGTTGGATAATTTATATATCAGATATTACCGTATTCATTCAAAATAATTGTTTGCCAAATATATGGGAGCGTGTTGTAAGTTACGATGTACGGTAACGTATCTCCAAGTGAGGTTAAAATTTATACAAGCATGTAATAAATTTCAAAACTTGTTAAGCGTATTCTAAGCGTATTCATACGGTGCGTGGTATTGATTTTACATATTGTAAATAATTATTTTATTTGGTAATATAACTTGTTTCATTGGTTTGATAGATGATATCAAAAATGTTTCAGTTAATATTGATTACTCGATGTTTTGTATTACTAATAAGATGTGGGCAAAACCGCTACATGAGGTGTTGTTATTGAAAGCAGTTAGTTATATTTACATTGGTGTCATTAGGTAATACAAATATTAAAATATCAATTATATTGTTATAAATAAAATTTTATGTCCGTTTAGATGTTTATGAGTTTATATTAGTTTTAAGGTAAATGTTTTTTGTAGCCAAAGTTTACGTTGACAGATTTAGGTCTAAAACATTAAAGTAACAATGTCATTATGGGAACATAACTTTCATTCCTTTGTATTATTTTTTAATTTTCATACCAACTGAATCTTTTAATAATTTCTTATTAAGTTACAGTTTTAAGTGATAATTGTAAGTATAGTGATAAATTATTCCCTAATTGTTTAAAATAAAGTGCCTTTACTATATTAAAATCTATTTCTCTGTCAAAAATCAGCACAGGTCCTTTCTGTCTATATTGTTACGTAACCTACTTCTACTACGTCTACTTTATGAATCGAAATATTTTACAATATAAGTATACTATAAATAATTAATAATGGAAGCTATTTTTTCTGATTACTTTCGTCACATCTATGAATTAGTTACTGTATTTGTCAAATAAATTTAGTTTATTTTCAATAATTCATATTATTGACACCAAATTAACATCCAAGGCGGGTTTTTAATTAACCCCCGGTTTGAGACCTACCGCGCCGTGGGCATAGTGATTATCATCATTCTTCGATTGTGCACTATAAATTATTGCAAGTTTCATAAAAATATCGATTTTTCTGTAATAGTAATGCTAAAGGGTAAAAGCGGAAATGGTGTTCTCCGTAAAATTAAAATAGCGTTGCTAAGCCTGAGGTTTATATTCGTAACTTTAAGTTTGCTTTGACTTTACTAAAACAACACAATTTATATTACTCAGTGAATATCAAAAGATTTGGTAAGTCATCGATTTTGCCAACATGGACTTGGCTCTGGGTATACTATGGTACGAGTATATCAAGTTCTCATTAAAGTGGCCGTTGTCATGTCGGACAAATATATTACAAACGAAAGTTTGTCAGTATATAGATGAATTGAATTATACCTTTTTCCATTCAGATATAGATTAAACTTTTCATAATGAAAAAAAAAAATCGATGAAATAGTTCCAAAGATAACTCTTTAACAGTATTTTAATGGAGAAGGCTTATACCGTGTAGTGGACACATGCGAGCTAATGATGCCTTTAATATTTGTTAATACAAGTGAGTAGCTGAGCTTGTATATAATACATTTTCAAGATATAAACATCAATGTTATGAGTTAGACAAATTTATTATTTTAAATCATGAATTACAGTTTTTGTGATACATTAGAAATAATTGGTTTCGGTCGGGACTTGAATAACAACTTCTTTTTGACGATAGCTTTGATTTGATATTGCACTTTGTCATCGAGTGTTAACTTTTCCATTACGGCCATCGGTTGGTCGAGTTTAGTTTCTTTCCCGTTGAGCACGTGATGGCCGAGTACTAGCACTGGATGCTTGTTTTTATTATAGTAGTGCAAATCGCCGACCGGAATCGCTTCAATCGCTGTTTCCTTCGTTTGAATAAGACCTTGCAGCTCCACTATCGCCCACTCCGGAATACCCTCTTCTTCACTTTTACTGGAATATACGCAATTAAATATAGAGGGATATACTATATCATACAGAAATCGGTTGCGGGTGAACAGAAATAATAAAACAGTATTTTTTATAATTTTTAATGAATCAATTGAATATATATCTTTTATAATTGTAATAGTAGACCCTGTTCATTTTACGAAGTCCATTTTAACAATTCAATGAACGTAAATTTATTGATTGAGGCACTAAAACACTATTACAACAAACTAGAATGAAAATAAAATATTAAATAATTGTTTCACAAACAAAATCAACCTATTTTTTGTCTGTCGTGGAGGACTTCGTAAAATGAACATGGTTTAGCAGGATGCAATGATTGCCAAAATACTTCATATCAGTGCGTCGTTATTATCCCGATCTTGCTGTTACAAATAATTAATGAAACAATTATTGGAGCGGGCCTGTGATGACCTCCCATCGGCGAACATCGTCGGAGGCCTCAGCAAAGTAGAGCGATGACTTCATAGGGCGGCGGACCAAGATTGGCGCTCACAAGAGGGTTACCCAGCTGTCCAGCAGCAAAATCGTGGAAATCTTTGTGATGTGACAGTTCCAATTGTTGCAGACACAGGATGCATGAGTTGTGTTGTCTGGCTATGTAAGTATGGAAATAGCTCTAAAAGCGGATGCTTATTGTACTGCATCGATGGCGTTTTCTCGAAGTATAGCGCATCATCGTGGGCCCTAACCAGAGGGTGCAACGGTTTGTAAAGGCAGTCGGCATAAAACGATCCGATAATTGGTCTCAATGGCATTTACTTGAAGCCCGTTTCCAATATTGAATTAAAGTGAGTTGATGTTGAATGAAACGGGCAGCGATGTTTGCGACCGTACAAACGGCGTGGTGTTGCCGGTGCCTAGTATCGAAATTTCTTGAAGAGCGGATGCTTGTTGTGTTGCGCGGAGCGGCGGTGCTCCAGATAGAGCGCATCATCTCCGCCGGCGAGGGAGCCGAGTGCCCCCGCACGACGTGACACGCCGCCGCCCAGCACTCCGCCCTCGCGCTCCTCCTCACACTCCGTCTCCGAAGCCGCCAGAACCTGAACAGATTTTTTAAAACTATAATTATGGTAGACACATTGACGCCAATCTGAGGACATACCATAAATCAATATTTTATGTTGAAAATATAATATGTTGTTGTGTAAGTGCCCTGAGAACGGTGATCAGCTGCGCTTCTGGTCACGTTGGGCACGACATATAAGTGCAAAAAATGGATACAGCCACTAATGTGTCTCTGCTCACACTGAAAGGGATATAGCATGACGATATATAATTATTAAAATATATGTAAGTGTATGAATGAAATACGCAAGATGACCACACTGACGTGCGGTTACCATTCAATAGGAAAGCCAACATAGACAAAAATCTCTTTCAACAAAATCGATATACAACATGAAAGTGAGTGAAAGCATTCGACGAGTCGTACTCACACAGACCAAACAAACAGGATCCTGATGAATGGTAAAGCCAGGGGTATCTTGAATCAGCGAGAGTGGGTGCAGTGATTAAGGAATGTTAAGAAGCGAAAAAAGTTTGCACATATAGAGAGGTGGTGTTCGATTCTTTCTGCCTTACCCTATAGTGGTAGTAGATGCATATTATATTATATATGTATAGTGGCATATTGATAGATAATAATATTCCCCTTAAACTGTATAGCCGTTGGATATATAGATTCCTAACTGTCTGCACAAACGAATCTCAACTAACCTGTGATAGCAGGGTGCCTTGTTCTTCACGAGTACCGTAAAACAAATCTGGCTCTTGGTCCATTCCCTTTAGTTCTGTTATAACCTACAAATTTAAAAATGTATAAACATGTAGTTTTTAACAATTCTTTTTTTCAAAGCTGTGGTAAAAGTTTATCCTCGTCACAAAACATTTAATTAATAACTCATGTTCCGAGATACATTGCACAAAGTTACCCATATTAAATCAATGTATTTCCTATAAGAAATCTTATAATATTAGACAAATATAAATATATCCACATTCCTTTTTAAAACACTTTTCCCCAAAACGTTTTTCTTGTTCTGTAGTCGAGTGAATAGTGGTACCTCTAGTGCTATTTCAATCGTGCAACATTCGCACCCCATACTCTAAAGCCTTACAGTACTGCGACACCGCAGTGGTGCTTTAGGACATTTTTATCGGGCACTTTGAAATAGACTACCGGGTACAGTTAACGTTTTTCTTGATTAACAACGCAACACCAACGCTCCTCGTGTTGTTGTCCATAGGCGAGAGTTGCCACTTATCATAAGGTGAGCCGTCACCCTGTTTGCCGACGCAAGTAAAAAAACTTATCATAACGCTATCAATTTGCCCTGTGATGTAAAATTTTAACTCTTTATCGCGAATATACTGTTCGTTGAGCACGCAGTAATTTTTAACGAGTTAAGGCCGTGATACTTTTTTAATACTGATTGTATGGTCAAGCTACTCAATCGTGAAAGCGCAATTAAAGTCCAAAACACACACATACAGGCCAGTTCAATTATATGAAAATTGATGTTATTATCTACATTTTAATACTAGAATATACCTTGTAACTGTATCCTTGATTGACAAGAAACCTTTGCCTCTTTCGACTGTATGCCATTTCCAAAGTGTCTTGAGATACTAAAGTGTAGAAGAATGCGTTATACTCTTCTGCCAAAGCACCTTTTTTTGCTCTCAATATACGACCTGAAACAATTATGCTTCATCACCATTTCAGCCAGCATTATCCCATTGAACATCCCAAGGCTTGCCATGTATTTCTATCTTGGGTTGTTACCATGTTAACTTCTAGCTACCTTTAGTATTTCGTGGGACCATTTCGCTTCTAAGGCTGATGATATTCATAGACGCTATTTAGACATTGATTAGCAAAGTTCTCATAAAATAAATCCGTTTTGATAAAAATAAACTGAATACATAATAGGAATTGGAGTATAGCCATATTATTCGCAGAGCATGGTCCTAGTTGACAAAATTGGTGACTTAGCAAAAATCCTTTGGCGTTCATTAAGAAATCAAAATTGTAATGTTTTAGTAAAGTCTAAGCAAACTTAAAGTTGAGTCTATAAATCTTTCAGCCTTTGTGTAAATGTATAAATGCTAAGTACGGGATGCTAACTAAATTATTACGATAATATCGAGGGGTGAAAGGCTATTTGATTTAAGCGTTTTTTTTTTGGTTATATAGTAATATGTAATTACATAAATATTAAAGCGTTTAAAAAAAAAGATAATAATTTTTCTCAGAACCACGCTCAAAAGTTTCGTTTTAATGCCAAAATAGGCCTTTGAAAATATAAGCCCTTAATATTAATATTTAGGTTGTCCGCATCGCACTTTTTGATTTCCCATACAAATAATACAGGACAAAACTTTTTTCTTTTGATTTCTATAGCTAATGAACGATATATTGTATTGCAATACCCATTCATTATTTTTATAGAGAATTTAACGCTCTACAAAAAAGGTCTTTGGTCAATTTTTGATAAATCAACTCGGTCAAAAGTTATTCAAGATCGAAGTTTTACTTACCCTCAATTCAGCTGTTTTTTTTATAATACTCTCAAATTTATAAGTTTACGGGTTTTAAAACAAACGAAAAGTTTATTTATAAGTTCTCAGAGTTAAAAAAATTACAACTATTATGTTTCGTTCTCGAATATTGCTGTAATTTTATTGAAAAAATATTTTTATATAATTTGCGCTTGAAAATAGCTGAAATTTGATGTATGTTTTGAAAAGTTATCAGCGTTTTTAAGTTTTTATTGCTTATAACAATTTAGAAATATATTACTTTTAACAAATTTGAATTATTTTTATCTAAAAATAATTTTTATACATTTGCATTAAATTGATCTTGCTGTAGAGCTGTCTTATTATAATTAAGATATTTCAGCCGATGTTCGCGAACTACTAGCAACACCTAACATAAGACCTATCTTGTCGTCCTAACACCTGCCGTGAATTATGTTATTAAGAAATGTTTAAGTAGAATTTTTTAAACTGTTGTTTAGTTTAAATAATTTCCAAACTAATGTTAAAAAAAACTTCAAACTAATGTAACTAATGTTAAAAAAATGATCTCAATTTAACGATTGATGTTAATTTTCAACAACCATAATTTTCAACTGTCGGGTTAACTGTCAATGATAAATCGTTGTACGTACCCTATCCACATTTACTATAAAGCAGGAAGGGTAAGTTAAACTTCGATCTTGAATAACTTTTGACTGAGTTGATTTATCAAAAATTGACTTCAGACCTTTTTTGTAGAGCGTTAAATTCTCTACAAAATAATGAATGGGTATTGCAATACGATATATCGTTCATTAGTTATAGAAATCAAAAGAAAAAAAACTTTTATCCTGTGTTATTTGTATGGGAAATCGAAAAGTGCGATGCGCACAACCTAAATATTAATATTAAGGGCTCATATTTTCAGAGGCCTATTTTGGCATTAAAACGAAACTCTTGAGCTTGGTTCCGAGGAAAAATATATTTTTTTTAAACGCCCTAGTAAATATATACATATAAATAAATATATATAACTATATCACCAAAAAATGTCGCAAAACCAAATAGCCTTTCACCTCTCGATATGTACAACTAATTTATGACACTATTAAGAAACGCTTCTTCAATTTAAAATGCTTTTATAAATTATCTAATAATAAATTTGTGTATAATTGATAATTAAAAACGTTTTAAACTTTAAGGAACCTTTCTGAAATAAAACGTAAGAACAGAAAACCAATTCTCCTATTTTATTTTTGGCTAATTCGAATCGCAATTAATTTCACGACACATTGTATTTACATATGAATCATTTCAATTTTGATGAATGCGGAACTAACAATGGATTATAACTAGATTTTGAACGTTTTAAATGTATAAGAATTGCCTTTGACGCCATTAGGAAAATAATATTAATCTATGTATATGTACCTAATCTTTGTGCTTCCTGTCGCCTGGAACCTCCATGGGATGATATTTGTATCAACACATTTGCTTCGGGCAAATCAAAGCTCGTGTCGGCCACTTTGCTGACAAATATAGTGTTCACTTTAGGATTGAACTTAAAGTTCTGTAGGATTTGAATTCTCTCATTTTGTGATGTCGGACCGTAGATATAAGGCTGGGAAAATATATTTCTTACAGATATATAACACAATTAAATTATAAGTGTTTTATGACTGGTGCCCTAGTGGTTAAGGAACTGATACCCATGCGCGTAAACGTGAATGGTCGTAAGTTCGAATACTGGCACATACCTCTTAGTTTTTCAAGATTAAGATAATTTAACAGAGTTAGGCACCACATGCCCACCGGTAAAAGAAATCATCGTGAGGAAACGCAGAGATGGCACCTGATGGAAATGTCACGTGTAAGTGCCCTGGCAACGGCGATCACGTTGGGTACGACATAAAAGCGCAAAGTCATATTGCTGATATGGCGCTATTCATTTACTTGAAATTATTATTTATTTCAATTTTAATGTTACAGCATATACCTTGTTCATTTTAACAGCATAGTGCCGCAAAGCAAACACATTATCAGAGAATACGATTGTCTTGTCGCCGCGTTTTTCGTGGTACCGCACGAGAAACTGGCACGCTCGGAATTTAGATGGATTCATCACATATAGGAGCATTTTTTTATTTATTCTGAAACAAAATGAAATTATGAATATATAATAATAATAATAATATATAATTATATTATTATGAATTTTATTAAATTATTATGAATTATGAAAACTTGCTTCGACAATAACTTTTATAATTATTAGGATTACATAAGACAAGATTACCGAATAGAATAAATCTATCTGTGATAAACACAGAAAATGTAAAGAAAATAAAGTGCTGCGAGTTTCAACTCTCATGATCGTTGGGTAACATTTTCGTAATTAAGTTTGGATGTAAATTTAAATAAACAATTTTTGTATTGTGGCTCTTTCCATTAGGAAAACTTAGTACGATTCATTTTGTGATGTCATCCAGCTACATCCTTCTCTGATGGCCTAGGCTTCTTTTTTCCTCCCAGGATCTTGCCCTTTCAACCATCAACTAAGGAAATTCTTACCGGGATTCTCTCCGTATAAGCTCCAATAGTTTTTAATCTTATGACCGACAACATCAAAAGTTGTATTATGTAGAATTGGTTCAATCTCCCTTCCATATTTCGTCCTATGATGCCGTAAAAGTAAGATTACTTCCATCATCGTTAATAAAGACGTTTGGATGAAATCGTTTACTCACTTTGATAACAGCGAGACCAAGCGTAAAGGTCTCTATACTACATAGAAGTTAGATCTATCCCTTTTTCTCAAATGACATCGCTGAAGCATAATAAACTTGTTTAATTTGGGTCGTTGTTGGATATACAATATTAACACTTTCGTCGCCACGTCAACCAAATATTGATGACGCTTTTCTTGTTGAAGTTAATAGGGATATACAACATTAAAATACAAAAATTATTCACATACTGTGCTGCATGTTTTTCGTCAAAACACTAAACACATTTGATGTGAAGAACAAAATTCTTTACGATAAGTCGAAGATAATAATATCATGATATAACGATAATACTCAAGTTAAATCTATACTAATATTATAAAGCTGAAGAGTTTGTTTGTTTGTTTGAACGCGCTAATCTCAGGAACTACTGGTTCGAATTGAAAAATTCTTTTTGAGTTGAATAGATGATTTATCGAGGAAGGCTTTAGGCTATATAACATCACGATGCAATTATTAGGAGCGAAGAAATAATGGAAAATGTGAAAAAAACGGGGAAAATTATTCATCCTTGAGGGCTTCCATTGCGTGCGCTGCAAAAACGGTTCAAGATACCAAAAATATATATGAAAGAATTATTCCTCTTGAAATGATCTAAAAAAATGTTTGCGACAGTATATGTCTATCTTTTAAGATTAAGTCACTAGAACCGTTTTTATGGTAAACAAATTTGGTCGAAATTAATGCATTATTTGTTAAGAGTTGTATCAATGTAATAATATTAATCTTTATCCAAATAAATGTGTTGTTTATTAAGAGTATTTAATTGTGAACAAAATTGTCTTTGACATCACTTAATTTCAATGAACATCTTAGAAGATATTACAAAACCTTATATAGCAAAACAACGTTTGCCGGATCAGCTAGTATAATATATAATAATAGTTATAAAGCTGAAGAGTTTGTTTGTTTGAACGCGCTAATCTCAGGAACTACTGGTTCGAATTGAAAAATTCT
Source organism: Automeris io (assembly GCA_036320925.1). Taxonomy (NCBI): domain Eukaryota; kingdom Metazoa; phylum Arthropoda; class Insecta; order Lepidoptera; family Saturniidae; genus Automeris; species Automeris io. Next base: position 9,742,376 of record JAUDJH010000011.1, on the reverse strand, counting down.
TTTTGAATTGAATAGACCATTTATCGAGGAAGGCTTTAGGCTATATAACATCACGATGCAATTATTAGGAGCGAAGAAATAATGGAAAATGTGAAAAAAACGGGCAAAATTATTCATCCTTGAGGGCTTCCATTGCGTGCGCTGCCAAAACGGTTCAAGATACCAAAAATATATGTAAGAAAGAATTATTCCTCTTAAAATGATCTAAAAAAATGTCCGCGACAGTATATGTCTATCTTTTAAGATTAAGTCACTAGAACCGTTTTTATGGTAAACAAATTTGGTCGAAATTAATGCATTATTTGTTAAGAGTTGTATCAACGTAATAATATTAATCTTTATTCAAATAAATGTGTTGTTGATTAAGAGTATTTAATTGTGAACAAAATTGTCTTTGACATCACTTAATTTCAATGAACATCTTAGAAGATATTACAAAACCTTATATAGCAAAACAACGTTTGCCGGATCAGCTAGTTGTTTATATATCGCTTGTTTACGTTATGGCGTACCGAGACTTGGATTTGGGCCCCGTGAGGAACAAAAGAATCGCGCTGGGCGAAGAACGTATGAAAGCGCGACTGAAACAACATTATTATAAAAGGCCGTGGTACTACTATAAATATATTTTGCAATGAACTATTGCCAGGACTTGCGTATTAGTTGAAGGTAGTTCAGTGAACTATCAGAAACCTATGAAATGTTTATTAATGATACACATAAGCGAAGTTGCAGGCAAAGATTAGCAAATGATTTACTAGTATAAAATAGTAGTATTTAGTATATGTAGGAGCATCAGTATTAGTAATATTATTTACTTCTGTATGAGATATTCCCTGTAGAACTCCGGCGTCATGGGACACCACACCTCGGCGCATTGTACTCGCGCTATGTACCCGTTCGCCTGTAACTCCAGCCAGTTCGCCTCATACAGTTTAGGGCCGATCAGGAAGTTCAGGTCGGCGATCTTGTCATCCTCACGAAGCAAAGTCGCCGTTAACCCTAAAATAATTGTTTAATTTCTACTGCAATTCCATCGGATTTTAAATTCTTGTACATTGACTTGGTGTCATACAGTAAGTGCTGAAGCATTTTAGATTATACTTTCATTATCGTTACTTGTAAGGCTAAGTTGTTCCAAGATTAAGAGTTGCTGGGCAGTACATTTGAAACAGTCTGTTGCCCGGATGAGAGGAAGGCGACGCTCCCCAGGCTTCTGCAGGGATTCCCAAGTCTGGGTGGAGCAATTAGGACACCCCGGGTGTTTTTAGTCAGTAGGAGTCTGACACACCAGGATCGCTGCCCTCACAGCAGTTTTATGCAGGATTTTCCTTAGGGGAATACGGATTCTCAGACCCAGCTAGCAGCGAGTTGATGAACGCCCTAGGAGTTTTTAGCTAGTGCAAACCTGGCACATTGGTACCACCGCCCTTACGGCGGCTCTGACAGTCCTCCTTTGCAGGATTTTCTCTCTGGTTTAACCCCTTCAATAGGATTTTTTTATTTTAACAATTCATTTAATATTTGTAGCACAAAATACTTAGGTTAATATTACTAATTTAGTTTGACGGGAAAAACAAATATTTAAATAAATGATTATATTATTTATTGATTGATATTGCAAAATAATAATTAGATCGTATGTGTCCCAACAGTCCTCCGGGACAATATGTTCCTACAATATTGAAAGGGTTTAAAAAAATGTGTTTGTAACATAAGCTATGATACAGGAGTGAGCCCATGTGTAGGATATAACGTATGAAGGGTACGTACCTAGCTTGGCGTGTGAGTGCACGATAGTGAGCACTCTGCGGAACATCTTAGCGGGTATGGTGTGCACCTCGTCCAGCACGACGAGCCCCCACTCCTGCGCTTGCAGCCAGCTCATCGTCTGCTCCGCCTCCCACGAGCGCCGCTGTCCGTGTGTTATCATCGAGTATGTCGTTATCAATATACCGGCGCCCATCGGCTTGTCCTTCGCTTCAGATGTGAATCTGTTAAATTATATTGATTACAATATACTAACAGATCCAGTTCAGCTTCATACAATTTCAATCGTTGTGGCGAGTTTTTTTTTCTTTCAAACTGACGTATCTGCTGAGCTCAGTATTTTTCAGTTTTTTCCATGAAGTGATACCATGTGTATGTTAAATATTTTTAAAATGTTTAAATATTTTACGATGCTCTACCAAGATAACTTAATTATAAAAGGTAATATAATTTTACAAATTAAAAATCACTATTTTATTATGCGAAAATTACAATATCTACAAGGCAATATGTGAAGATTTGTATAGGAAATGTATGAAAAAGTTTTTATCGAATTTGACTAACTTTCGCTGATCAGATTTTTTCCATAAATAGTCGTCATAACCAAATACGGTATATAGCATGACAAATTGCGGACCATGGTTAATGGTCACCATTTAAGCTGCTGCATGCATCTTCTCTGCACATAGTACACACCCACTGCTGTTGTCCAGTGCTGGTTGGCTACCAGCATTGGACAAGCGTGGTGGGTTAAATATCTGAATCCCTTCCCATGGATTCCATAAATATAGCGGAAAAAGGAAACCTTTGTCCTGTGGTGGGACGAAACAGTCTATTAATAATAATATAATAAACAAGCGCACACACTGATTGGAAAAAAATGCAATTTTAAAGTATATACTGTAAGGAGTATTTAACGGTCATTTTACCAAAGAAAGTTATAAATACCTGCATATCATACTGTCATCAGCAGTAGACCAGCATTTGAATTGTTGCTTCCACTGTTCGACAGACACGCCCGAGTTGCACAGCACCAATGCTCGTTTGCGCACCGTGCACACTGCGGTTACGCCCACTAGAGATTTGCCTGCTCCACAGGGCAACACTATTACTCCTGACCTACGCAAGAATAATAATATTCATATTTTCTTTTTTAATTCAATTGTTGATTGTGCTTATTTTGCTGTATTTGTATTTTAGTCAAACAAATGAACGTAAAGTGAATACTTCTATTAATGTATCTATGTTCTCCTCAAAAGGGATATAGCGCATCGATATATGATACCACCAGAACCAGAGTGGCCAAAGTGATGTTGTTAAAATAATAGAGCTCCAAATTAGACAGGTTAATTTGTTCTAGTAAGCAATATATTATCTATACTAATATTATAAAGCTGAAGAGTTTGTTTGTTTGAACGCGCTAATCTCAGGAACTACTGGTTCGAATTGAAAAATTATTTTTGTGTTGAGTAGACTATTTATCGAGGAAGGCTTTAGGCTATATAAAATCACGATGCAACTATTAGGAGCGAAGAAATAATGTAAAATGTAAAAAAAACGGGGAAAATTTTCAGAGTGCTTCCATTGCGTGCGCTGCGAAAACGGTTCAAGTTATATCCCTCTCGATCAATTTTTTTTTTACCGAAAGGGAGTACCTTCGGAGATATAAGGGCTGGAAGTTTAGCCTTTTCTGGAATAGTCCAGAGCCTTCGTGAATATTTGAGAACACTCTACAAAGTTCCATGCCGTTCAAAAAAATCAAAACATTCTGGAACACTTTGGAATGTTGTAGATTGCTCTCTACGTGCTTGATTATAGCTATCTCTTTCTAGAAATGTTTATGTCGTTCTCATGTCTGAAATGTTGTTGGTTATGTTTATCTCCTACTAATAGTGTTGTCTCTTTCAAGATGACATGAGAGAGATCGAGACGTTTTGAAACTTTTAGGAACAGTCTATCCATATATTCCAACTACAAAAAATCTTATATTAAATCCTAAAGCAAAGCCGGGTGCTCCAACTAGTAATGGATAAAAATTTCAATGCTATATCAACGTTAATGTTAAAATCTATTATATTTATAGAAAAATAATGTTACATTATTTAAACTTACGATATTTTTTAAGAGTATTTTCTTGCAGCAATCTGTCAAAGCGCAATATTTTCACTTGGGTCACTCTGACTTTGGTAGCTTTGTATTATTTATTGTATATAAATACAGAAATAACAAACCTCGCGCGACCGTTTCCGAACATTTTCCTGAGACTCTTTTCCTGATAAGGGCGTAATACTGCTGTTGGTTTGAGATCGATGTTGATATCGGGATTCACTGAATCATTGCGAAAATCATATTCCGCCAACAACGGATGTTCAAGTTCGATGCACCGTTTTTGTATGACCTAAATTATGAAAATACCTTTAATATTAGGTCCTTACATATGAAATTGGCGTTTTTCGTACTGGCTACTTTAATCACAAATTTCTCCTCTTTGGTAAGGAATTCCAAATTCAAATTTCTACAGCTATAGACTCATGTATGTGTGCTTCGATGATCGTCATTCATTTGTTTTTTTCTTCTGTTTTTTTCTGTTTGCGTCACTCATTTTACAAAATGGAAAACTTAAAATATCGCATTATTTACGAGTACGAGTTCCGCCGTAGCACTAGTACTGCGGAAACAACTCGAAGGGTGAATGATGTGTATGGCGGTCGTGTTGCAAAAGAAAACACAGTTCGTTTTTGGTTCCAACGTTTTCGTTCTGGAAATTTCGACCTGCAGAACAAGCCCCGTGGACGGCCTGAGACTCAAGTTGATAATGAAGAGTTGAAGGCTATTGTGGAAGCGGATCCATCGCAAACCACGTCCAAGTTAGCTGCAGGCTGCGATGTTAGTGATAAAACTGTTTTAATTCACTTGAAGCAAATTGGGAAGATTAAAAAGCTTGAAAGGTGGGTACCTCACGAATTGACTGAAGCAAACCGGCAAACGCGCGTCGACTGCTGCGTTACATTACTAAACCGGCACAATAATGAAGGTATTTTAAACCGAATCATTACTTGTGATGAAAAATGGGTTCTTTACGATAATCGGAAGCGCTCAGCGCAATGGTTGGATCCTGGCCAGCCAGCCAAATCCTGCCCCAAGCGAAAATTAACCACAAAAAAGTTACTTGTAAGCGTTTGGTGGACTAGTGCCGGTATTGTTCATTACAGTTTTCTCAAATCTGGCCAGACTATTACGGCTGATGTCTATTGTCAGCAATTGCAAACCATGATGGAAAAGCTAGCGGCTAAACAACCTAGGCTGGTCAATCGCTCCACGCCACTGCTGCTTCACGACAACGCTAGACCACACACTGCGCAACAGACGGCTACTAAATTAGAAGAGCTTCAATTGGAAAGTCTAAGACATCCTCCGTACTCCCCGGACCTTGCTCTAACAGATTACCATTTTTTTCGAAATTTGGATAACTTCTTGCAAGGGAAAAAATTCAACTCCGATGGGGCAGTCCAAATCGCCTTCAAAGATTTTATTGATTCCCGTCCGACTGGTTTTTTTAGTAAAGGGATCAATGAACTACCTATGAGATGGCAAAAGTGCATAGAAAATAATGGTTCATACTTTGATTAATTAAATATATTATATTAAAAAATATTCGACTTTTTGTTCCTCCCATACAAAACGCCAATTTCATATGTAAGGACCTAATATTTGCATTTTATTTAGGCAGGACGACTGATTTAAAAGATAGTGTCATCGACAGAATGTACAAAGTTATGCTTCGTTGATTCAGAGACTTAGAAAAGATGAGTGATGAAAGGATACTGAAAAAGATATAAATATGGATGTGAGTGGAGATAAGAACCGAGGCCGACCAAGGTATACACAGACTAAATAAAAAAGTTTCTGATAGAAAGTAAGATTTGGAATTGTAAGCGAAATCGATGATAATGTTTGAGTTTTAAGGAATGTGTTAGGTGTGAGAATTGATAAAAAATTAAGAAAACGAAAGAGCTTTGCAAAGATAAAGAAGTAATGTTCTGTTTTCCTACTTACTCTAATAGGAATCAGAGCGATAAACAAAGTGAATCAGTGTTCAGAGTGTTAGTGAGTATGTTTAATCAATAATTTATTTGTTATTATAGATTGTATGTAGAATTATCGAAAGTAGGATATCAAAATTCTGATCACCTCAATTTTATCAGGATCTACTTCAAAAGCAACGGCTGCGTTGGTTGTCACTCCTAGGGTTTCATCTTCTTCATCGTCTTTGTCAAGCTGCTGGTAGAATTGACTTATATCGTCAGGCACGTTACCATTCGCCGCAAGCTTTTCTTCAGCAGCTAGTAATAATATATATAGTTAAAAATATACCTCTTTAAAATGGTATGTCGACGAAGCAGCAGTATTATACTTATTACTCGAGTTACGGAACAGTAATAAAAGTCAATCGGTTCAAGTTTTTAGTAAGTTCAAATAGATACATAAAAATAGTGAATGGGCGGGCAATCTGCGGCTCTTTGAAGGATTATTTGTGGCGCTCGATAAATTTACCCTTTTCATTTTTGTATATTAAAAAAAAATCTTTTTTGCGTACCTTTTAAATACGTATTTAATTGCGGCTCGCGAAAATTTAAATTTTGATAAATCCCTCGGATTATCTAGCTGCTTGGCCAACCCTGACATAGTGAATAGAATAGTTTTCCTAGTTGTTAAGCTAAACCGGTGTTACCTAAACATTAATATTGATCATACGGAGATTAGTCATGTAGCAAGTGTAGCAATTTCTACATGCCCCACTCCACTACCTGGGTGTAATTTTTTGACATAAACGTATTTACGATGTGCTAGAATGACTATGCTTGATGTCACAAAAAACCTAAATGATTAACATTATCCTACTTCATTTTTTTTACCACCTAAGAACCTATCGCAAATAACTTTTTATAGTTTGCTTCGGGCCGACCAATGGTTTGGAAATGTAGAAAATCGGGTACTTTTTATAATGTACTAGCTGATCCGGCAAACGTTGTTTTGCTATGTAAGGTTTTGTAATATCTTCTAAGATGTTCATTGAAATTAAGTGATGTCAAAGACAATTTTGTTCACAATTAAATACTCTTAATCAACAACACATTTATTTGGATAAAGATTAATATTATTACGTTGATACAACTCTTAACAAATAATGCATTAATTTCGACCAAATTTGTTTACCATAAAAACGGTTCTAGTGACTTAATCTTAAAAGATAGACATATACTGTCGCGGACATTTTTTTAGAACATTTCAAGAGGAATAATTCTTTCATACATATATTTTTGGTATCTTGAACCGTTTTTGCAGCGCACGCAATGGAAGCCCTCAAGGATGAATAATTTTGCCCGTTTTTTTCACATTTTCTATTATTTCTTCGCTCCTAATAATTACATCGTGATGTTATATAGCCTAAAGCCTTCCTCGATAAATGCTCTATTCCACTCAAAAAGAATTTTTCAATTCGAACCAGTAGTTCCTGAGATTAGCGCGTTCAAACAAACAAACAAACAAACAAACAAACAAACTCTTCAGCTTTATAATATTAGTATAGATTAGCGTGTTTGTTATAAACAACTTTAATCCTTTTCCTAGACTTCTATAGCATGAACTTACATCTTATTATTTCACTTATAAGAAGAAAAAAAGAATCAATATTTGGTCGTTTTTTGAAAATCCATAAGAAAGTAAAAATGTGCCCTTCGGCAATTACTGGTTGGTAATCGTAAAAAAGTCTACTCGGTTTTTAAGAGTTAAAGAGTTTTATTAAATAGGACGAATCTACTTTCAGAATGTAGTGACAATGAACAGTTAAGGCAAAGATTATAAAATTGTCGCTTCATCAAAAGTAATTAAAAACATCATGATATACTTTAAGAGGCTGGCATAGTCATCAAATATCTACTGAAGGTTCATTAAACGAAATTGAAAAAAAATAGGGATATATTACCGGTCTTGGTCGCTGCGGCAGCTGGCTTGTTCGGCAACGCGGAAGTCAGTAAATCATCGTCTCCGTCCCGCCGAAGCCGACACTGCTGTACGACTGGGTCGCGCAACAGTTTTTGTAATACCTCCACATGTTTACTTTCTACTAAGTATCTAAAACATTTGTGAGATTATTTAGGTTTTACTATACTTCACTCATGTCCAGAAAACTTTCGCCTCTCAGGAATACTCTAGTCTATTCAATAATATTATTATTTCTGACATCTACTATTGTTGCTGATAGGCGTTTTTTTTAAATATCAACAGACATTTATGTTGATTTTGATTTATTACCTTAATAATATATAAATCTTTCTATAAACGTTGATAGTGTTTTAATTGTAATTACAGGCAAGTTATGATTCTGTTAGTTTAAAAACACTACATCTGGCAATTTATTTATTACAACATGAAACAGTATATTTTCAATGTCGGATTTTGCTACATTTTTGGATTAAATCTTGCTAAAACTTGTTGTCTATTAAGCCATCTTGCTATTTACACTCATATAAATACTAATACTAATATTTTTTATATAATATTAATATAGTATTTAATATATACTAATATTTTTTATTACATTCGCTCGACATAATGACTATAGTGCACCTGATGGTAAGTACAGTGCAGTCCAAAAACGAAAGCGACGATCAAAGAATGAATATCCATTGATAGTCTCCATCGTCATGTCGGGACACACATACCACGACTGAAGGTCTCTAGATATATGAGTTACTGAATATACACAAGTTGATCCCGAAACGTGACAGGACAAAGCAAGTCACTATGACGGTCTTTACATTTGTGTGCTGTGGTCATGACCTAGTTTGGGCCAGAGCCCTACGAAAAAGAAAGAATAAGAAGATATTTCAAGAAAGAATTTAACAAATACTTAAAGATTATATTTGTTGCATTTCAATTATTAAAAGGAGATACTGTGAGCAACATATATTTGGCAGAGTAAGTTTAATGGAAGTTTTGTGCATTTAATGCAATGTAAGGAAATTTACAGTTCAATGTACGATACTTAGGTCGAGCGCATTATACTAATTATAATGCGCGACAAATAAATAATAGGTGTAATTTGAAGTAAGGACTGCATTTGAATGACTAATCTCCCCTAGCGGTAGAGCCCTCCACCACAAGTGGTGGCTAATCCTCCTAAGAAAGGCGGTGAGCCTAGTGCCGCCTGTCTCCACAGTTGACAGTGACAATACAGCTGGAGTCTCATCCTACACATTGATCATGTCCGAAGTGACCCCACATTGATGATTCGACAATACATAAATAAGCAAATAATGATTTTAAAGGTGACAATGATGGAACTGAAAAATACAAAGAATGTAACAAATATCTACCTGTTATGTTTGAGTACAAGCTTTACTTTGCCATATGACAGCGTGCAGAGCTGTATGAATTCTACGATGCCAGCAGGCACGGCACATTTGCTCAGTCTTTGCAAGTATTCAATAATATCATTTGTTTGCAACCCAACTGATACTGCTGCATATAAACTGTAGGCGGTAAGTTTGTATTCATGGATATGTTGTGGTCTGAAAACAATAAAATTGTGTCGTTTTGGTTTCAAATTACTTCTGATTATTTTAATGTTTTTAAAGATGAAACATTCTCTTAAAAACCCACTTTATATACTTATATTAGAATTTGAACATGAATATGACATGCAACACAAACTACTTACGTCCAGCTACTATTGTATCTCTAACCACCCTTAAAATAATGCTACGTGATTATATAATAATAATCTTAGTCTTTTTCCTTCTAAATTCTTCAATATCCTTATCTAATGTTAAGGCGTAAGAGTTATATACAGGGATACAGGTAACTAACGCAAAACCTCTTAAGGGTGACTTTGGTATATCAAGACTAACAACTTTTACTAAAAGTAAGACTAAGTTTACTAAGAGGTTTTGCGTTAGTTACCAGTAACGTTGTATAATTTATAATCAAATAAAAAAACAGTAGGAATATTATTTTTGACTAAGTAATAACTGTCTACGTACCGGCAAACAGGTTCTGCTATAGCAATTAAAAAATCATGAGCATGCTTGTAAACTGGTGAGAATGCTTCAAGAAATATGTGGCCATTAGGAGCTACCCATAGTGGACGACTGGCATTATCAGCTTTCAGTTGCATTTGACTTCTGAAAATGTTTTGCAACTTTATTTTCAATTAGCTCATAAATGTTTGCTTATCAGATTCAAATAATTATAATAATAGGTTCTTAATAATATAATACATCTCCTAATCATGTCTGTGAGACATGTCTAGAATGAATCATGGGGCTTTTCTATAACCATACAAATGTTCAAACCATTAACCCTGAAGAAATACCTTCCAAGAATGAAAATACAAAAAGATTATGTGATAAAATATTCAGATATAGCTAGGTAATGTATATTACGAGGTTGGTGCACTAGAATGCCTCATTATGGAGTATAAGTCCATTACTGTTTCTTTATAACGGTATATATAATATTTGTGTGTGGAACAGAATAAAATGAAATAAAAGTAGATGAAACAGCCAAAGGTCATCAATATAATTCCACTTTAGGCTATGTCTTATACTGACATTTTATTGTAGACACTATTTTATAATTTTTACCTATAATCTTTAGCTCCAAATTCATCTTCTTGTACTTGATCATTCTTTTCAGCATCTTGCATAGCTGCACCAGGTACAGCAACATTTTCTGAATTGTCATCGTCTACCAAGTCTATAGTCACATCCTCCTCAACTTTTTTCTTTTTACCTAAATATATAAGTAATCTCAATCTTTTCTTTTTAATTAAAATGTTTCTACATAATTTGAAAGATAAAAACACATCAGGAATATACTTTAGCTTTACTTAGCGTTCAGTTATTACCTATAAACTAAATATACAATTATTTTTTTAGTTTGTAAACATATCAACAAAGTCTAAGGCTTAGAATTATAGCCACTACTGTAACATTGCTTAGACTATATAAAAACATTACAGTTTATATTACTCATATGTCAAAGGATAGGATAGGATGTGATAGTAAGTCACCGATTTTGTTCATTTGGCCTTGGCTCTACCATTACTTAGGGTAAACTCAAGATCTTATTATATTTTCAGTGTTTTTTTTTTTACACTGGCTCGAAATAGTGACTACAGAGTACCTGATGGTAAGTACAGTGTAGTCCAAATACGAAAGCGATTATCAAAGGATGAAAATCCATTGATAGTCTACATCGTCATGTCGGCCCACATATACCGCGACTGAAGGTCTCTAGGTATATGAGCTACTGGATATACACAAGCTGCTCCCGAAACGCGACAAGCCGAAACTGGTCACTATGACGGGCTTTACATTCATGTACTGTGGTCGCGATCCAGACGGGCACCGACGCCCTACCACCTCGCTGCTGGTCGTTTAGCACCACCCAGGAGTCACGTGTAGGGAAACTAGGGTAAAGCCTACGGACGCGAGCAGCTTCGACTCCCAAATCAATTTTTTGTCAAATCATACTTTTTTGTTTTTCTATAATATGTATGCATTGACCACATGCTCCCTAGTGAAAGGAACATTGTGAGGAAAATCGCATCATAACTATAAAGTATGTCATGTGTAAGTGCCCTGAGAATGCCGATCAGCTGCGCTACTGCTTATGTTAGACACAATAAGCGCAAGGTGGATACAGTTGCTAATATACCTCTGCTTACCCCGAATGGGATGTACCTTGACAAAATATTATTATTATTTAGAATATGTTATTATATACATACAAAGTATTATTAAAATAAACAACTTACTTGAGCGATCACTTCCTGATTTGGAATCATGTTTCTTAACTTTCTTTGGTGGTCCCATTATTGAAATGTATTAATTTTTGCTTTGCATTACTTTTATATCCTTATGTTTTATAATTTAATGGTTTAATTATAAACTAAAAAGAAGTAACATTTTGTTTTATAATTCCATATTATTTTGATATTATCTATGTATGATTATATTCTGACATAAATATTTTACAAAAGATACTTAGTTAAATTTTTCTGTACTATCTCAATTTGCTATTGAATTAATATTTATGTAAAAATCCTTGCTCCTTATTATATTTATAGTTATTATTACTGTATCAGGTCTACTGAATAGTTCACTTCCTTTTTCCCTTTCAAGTTGCCACACATAGCAATATTTTTATTTGGTGTATGTGTGCCTCTCTATTTTTATTACTTAATATCTTGCATACTGAGGTAGCGAATTATCTAGAATAAAATACATTCTTGCTAGTCTTTCTTATATGTGGATAGTGTACCCATGGCAATGAATAAAGTCAGTTAGGCCACTGTATTTTATATATATATATATTACACTAAAGCCACCACCCCCAACACCACGCACATTTCCCATATTTCCCTGACTTAGCTCCCTCTGACATTAACTTATTGTTGTTCCTTCAAAAAAACATATTATAGACCAGCAATTTAAAAATAAGGATATCTAACAAGCATTGGTTTGTTTCTCATTAAAAGATACATTATTCTTCTGAAATTAGATATACAAATTACCCTCTCATTGGCAAGAAATCATATTGGTAATCAGAATATTATTTTTTTTTGCCCCTAATAACAATTCTTTTTTTTTTATTCCACAAATGGTCAGAACTTTCCAGTAAACCTAACAGTTTAATTATACTTATTATTATTGTAATTAGCTGCATTATAATCTTAATATTCAATGCAAATAAATAAATCACTCAAATAAACTTTAATATAAATATTAGGCAAAAAGTGTATGGAATTTGGTTACCTTTTTCTTCTTCATAAAGTGATGAAGTGAAGCAATGGTGGTATAACATAATACACATTAAAACTACACAAATACTCGAATTTGTGGACCATAAACAAATAAAAGATCATCAAGCGTAGTGTATAAATTCTGTGAGTATGAAAGCATCAAACATTTAAAGATGATTCAACCCGTAATACACAATATTATATTCAAAATTGAGATATTTATATATTATTATTTAATAGTTATTTATTGCTGCCTAATAGAAAAAATATTTTTGACGGACTTTAAAAATATTTATCAAAAATGTGAAAACACATTTTTTATTTCTAACCAGAAAATTAAATATAATTTTCATAGTGCTTACTTCTAAATTAATGGATTTTCAAACATTTTTCCAACCCCGATTTCACTCCCTATTATATAAGATAATTTTACACACTTCTTTTGTAATATCTAAGTAGTTTAAATACAAAGCTTCACATTTCTAACTTCGTTGTTATTAAACTTCCATACAAACATCAATTCTTTGTTTCACTTTTTAAGTAGATTTAAATATTTTTAATAATCATAAAAATTACATTAAAAAAAAGATGAAAACAAAAAATAGAAAAATAAAAAAAGGGAAGAAAGAATTTTTCTAAGATTTTGTGATCACCATATTTATTAAAGGCATTCTACTTAATATATTATAGATTAGGTTAATAGCATATTGGCAATATTTTTAGTTTTGTTAGTGGTTATTGTTTATATCTGAATTTAGCCACTTGCCATCTGGCTATTAATAAAAAAACTAAAAAAATTTAATTATAATAATTCATTGCAAATCTATCTATGCTAAGTTCCTTATTCATCATATTAATTATATTATAGATGTTACATTTATTCATCCTATAAATATAAATGATGTTTTTGAGTTTGTTTAACATTAAATTATATTACTATTTATTATCAACACCCAGAGTAAAAATACATATTTTTAAATTAGTGCTGCTGTATCTCACCAACTTTTAATAATCTAAGCTCATCAAATAATTTAACAGGTAACTTGTAAAGTTATTTACTTTACGGTGTATTATACTTATTTATGCAGCGACCAAGAACTTCCAAGTAGAGTAGCCAGACGCTGTGGTATCATGATTCTATATCGCACCTATTTATAGCAACTAATATGAATATGTAAATATAAAACAAAAAGTTTTTAAATGCCTATTTACTTACCAATCTACGTAAATTTGCATGATTTTATATTAGCACAGATATTATTAAGAATACAAATTAGTGGGTACAGTTTTAATTTTACTGTATAAACATTTATATTTTTATTTAATTTCACAAATTATTATTATATTCTCTTGGTTCACAAATCAGAATCACGACATTCTCATTACCCTTTATAAATTACTAGCTGTGCCCGCGACTTCGTCCGCGTGGAATAGTTATTTTGAGCATCATTTATATTTGCACACAACCTCCTTAGCTTTATAAATTATAGCTGTTACCCACGACTTTGTCCGCGTCATTTTCTGTTATTATTTTAGACCATTTAGTTTTTAAGTTTTTAAAAGAACATAATTATTTTAAAGTGTAAAAATAAATATAAATTTTTCGATTTGGAGGTTAATAAAATAAATCACCGATATATACCCGTGCCGTTTCACCGGAGCAGTTGTGCACGACTCGTGCAACAAACGTGTATGGGGAAAGAACTACCTCCTTTTTGATCCCGCGACTAATCAATGAATTACCCTCAAATTTGAGAGAAAATATCTCAGTTAAAAATGTGAAACAAAGATTAAAAAAACATTTTTTGGACCTCATTAATAGTGACCACCTTAATCGAAATGTGTTTACGTAGTTCCATACATTAATTGCGACTCTAAATGTGGACTGTTTGTAAATAGCATGCGTTCAAACCTTAGTGGTTTCTTTATGCTATATTAAAAAAAAATGTAACAATGATTTTTGTAAATGATAATAAATGAAAAAAAAATGTATGCCCCTGTGATTTATTAATTGTAACGGCGAAAGATAACTTAACGGGAAATTGAATTCTTTTAAAATTAAAAGGTAAATCATTTGGAATCATTGGGATGCGAGGTATAAGCATTGTTTGACCAACTGCTGGACCAGTCAAAGCTATTGCAACGATCACGTTATTAACAACAACAAACAAAATGAAATAGTATTTAAAAAGTATTATTACCCGACGATATTATATCGCAATAACAAATAACGCTGCACACAACCATTCAGAAGGGAAGCCGACCGCGGCATGGTACCTTGTAAAGCTACACCCCCCTCTCCGCGTCGCTCGTAAGCAACGCGCGGTGCTTCGCGCAGGTGAATTTTATATCGGTGTTATTTTAATTATTTAAAATTGTAATATCTTGTAAGATGTTCATTGAAATTAAGTGATGTCAAAGACAATTTTGTTCACAATTAAATACTCTTAATCAACAATACATTTATTTGGATAGGGATTAATATTATTACGTTGATACAACACTTAACAAATAATGCATTAATTTCGACCCAACTTGATTACCATAAAGACGGTTCTAGTGAGTTAATCTTAAAAGATAGACATATACTTCCGCGGACATTTTTTTAGATCATTTCAAGAGGAATAATTCTTTCATACATATATTTTTGGTATTTTAAACCGTTTTCGCAGCGCACGCAATGGAAACCCTCAAGGATGAATAATTTTTCCCGTTTCTTCCACATTTTCCGTTATTTCTTCGCTTCTAAAAGTTGCATTGTGATGTTGTATAGCCTAAAGCCTTCCTCGATAAATGGTCTATTCAACACAAAAAGAATTTTCAATTCGAACCAGTAGTTCCAGAGATTAGCGCGTTCAAACAAACAAACAAACAAACAAACAAACTCTTCAGCTTTATAATATTAGTATAGATAATTCACGAATTCGACAGTGCTACTAACTATTACTTATTAAATCCCCCTAAAAATAATTTACAGATACCAATTAATTTGTCAAATTCTAGATATCCCCTTTTTGTGTTCGAACGATTAATGATGAATTATGTACATAGTTTTTAATTCTCCGACAAAAGGTTCTAGTGATTTTATTCTAATATATTTCCTTGGCGTTTTTTGGAGAATACAAAATAACGAATTGGTTAAGTCTACGATTTTCAGCTGAAAGAATCCAAAAAATAAATACTTAAGCTAGCCTGAATGATTAAAAAAATATACCCAAATTTGTCGTATTTCTTATCATTTTTACTAGGGATGTAACGGAGGCAGTTTTATCGGAACCGAAGTCGGAGTCGGAGTTTTTAAATTTGATTTATCGGAGTCGGAACCGAAGTCGGAATCGGAGTCGGAGGCAATGTCAGTCACAAGTGACGGCAGAATAAAATAGTTTTATTAAGGGACAAATAAAAACATTATTCAGTGGACCTTTTTAATTAGAAAGTGATAAATTTACAAATACACAGACAATATAAATTGCTGAGTTTCGTATTAAAATTTTGCCATTAACAGTGAACAAATTAAATCAAATTTGCTTCAGGGTTGTTTTTGTGTTAATCTATATTTTACTTAATTTAATGTAAATGTAAAATAAAAAAAAACCTTTTAGTAATAAATTTAAATGTACATTTAGTTTTAAATTTAATAAGTTTAATCATATTTTTTTAATCTATAAATAAAATTTTAAAAATGTCTTCTACAAATTAAGTAGCACTGATTGTTTGATTAATTAATATTATGTTTCAACAACATATAAAATTAAATCAAATGAATTGATTACAACAGTGGTGGTGACCTCCGATGAGTACCTCCGATTAAAAAGTTTCGGAACCGGAGGTGTAATAACAATCGGAAGTTCCGACTTATCGGAGTCGGAGTCGAAGCTCCGTAACATTCCTGATTTTTACCGTTTTCACAAGGGAAATAAAGCCCGCAGGATTATTCTCGCTGTTAATTTTATTGGTTGATCTTGAATCATGAAATTTGGTAAGAAGCAAGATTCTATATCACAAGTACAGGAAAAAGTAGGAAAATATTTAAAAAATGGGTATTTTGCGACTATAAATGTATTTGTAATTGGTAAAAAATCAACGACCTATATCGATGTATGGGAACAGTAGTTTATTAATGGCAAAGTTAAGTTTGCCTCTAAATCTGTTTTATCCTACCGTAGGGTCAATGTCCAGTACTTTCATAGTTTATTTGTACGGGACTCTGGGTACGCGTGTCTGACTCGTATTTGGTCTGTTTCTCATAGGCATCTGATCTGACAATGCTAATAATTTTGAATAAAACATATTACACCATTATTAGTCCTTAAAAAAAAAAACTTGTAAAAATCAGTCAAACAATTAAATCACAAAAAGTTATTACTCGTAAATAAGTCAAAGGTCAAAGAAGTATTGTTTTGCACGTGGTGCCATCTCTAGCTTTAAAGGATCTACTATAGGCATAGTTTCCTCTTACTTACGGTAGCCCTATGGCAAAGAGCTAGCATCCAGGAACGTAAAGCGAACAAAAAAAAAGCTGTCATTCTGTGATTGGCCGAAAAACCTAACTTTGTTTTCATTGGTTGAACATTGGAATGGAACAGTCTATCGCTTAGGCAATATTATTTGTCTATCAAACCAGCCCCTTCCAACTCAGGGCAAAAGTTTTGTCACGTTAGCGGTCTCGCTATCTCTTTCTTTTTTCCATACATAAACTCTAGTGTCTCTTTCTTAACTTAACACATCCGAAAAAAGTTCACGCACACTATGCTTTACGTAAACGTATCGGTGTAACTGATAGTAAATTCATTCAAGTGTCAAGTCAACTGTCAACTTATTACTGACACTTGGCGCTAATGGCGGTTGGCTGTTATTTATCCTGTTTAAACTTTTCATTACTTTTCAACTTTTAACTATTTTGCAATACCACTTTTTATGCTATTTATTATTCAATTTGGTTTATTTACTTGTTGTTATATTGTTGTTAGATTTGCTAAAGTGTTGTGTTTTGTAGTTTGTGCTCAGTGAAAAACATCGTTTATTTATTGAAATTAGTTTTGTTCATTTGATATTCGTTTTAATTCGTTTGGTGAAATGACTTGGGCTTGTGCTGTCCCCGGATGCCCTAGTCGTCGTACTAATTTTAAATTATTTTGCGTACCTTTGCTTTCGAAACAATTTTCAGAAAAAGGACCTTAATATTGCCGGAAAACGAGCGACATGGAAGCATCTTGAGACACTCTACCAAGTAGATGGCTACCAAGGACGAGCCAGAGGCACAAAACTCACCGACAAACATATAAATCCAAAATCTTATGACAAAATTAAGGTAAGTCTTTATTTTACCTCCCCTATAAGAATCATTCCTATTTAACAAATAATTATTTATCAACTTCAATGCGTTTTTCACCATCATTTAGGATATTTCTTTTAGGAAGTTTGCACATATAATTACATTTACAGGTATTAAATGTATAAACAGCAGACTCCGAGCGTAGCTGGAACCTGTTGCTAGTTCATACTATTCATACTTCCACGCTTAATAATATAAATGCGAAAGTAAATCTCTTTTACGTTTTCACAGCTAAACTTCTGAATCGATGTTGAAGAAATTTAAGGAAATAGTTTGAACCCAGAGGATGAATATAGGCTGTTTTTATTAACTTCTAAGGCGATGAATAGGGGGTTGAAGTTTGTATATATGTATGCATCAATTAAAATTGTATAGTAATAGTTTGTATGTTACCTTCTACAGCCTAGGGCCTAGATTTTTCAAACGATTATCCTGAATAAAGTGTCGATAGATTCGTACTATCACATAGTGTCATGGGCTACAGACGTCAGCAAAAATTCATTAAGGCAAGGGCTAGACGCCATAATGTGTAATAAATTTTCATGTACCACCACAATATGGACGTCAAATGAAAGAACTTGTCCTAGCGATTTCGAATATATAACATATGTATATTTTTAAACCTTTTATTTAGTCTATATTAGTTAGTCTGGTTTTAATTTCTTTTTAAATATTTTTAAAATGTAAAAGCTTTCAATCTTTTGAAAAAATGGTTTCATGCCAATAATTTACTATATTGGAATAACAATAATTATTTACATATGGAATATCTACTATATAATTTCAGGTCAAATATGCAGCACAAGTATTCAGCAAGGAAGTGTCTTCATTATTGCAACTGCTCATGAAGAGTCAAGAAGCTTTACAAGAACATTGTTATAGTACAGTTAATCTGGACATTGAAAGCGGTCTTTTTACAGCTGAAATTTTATTGTTTCTAAATAATTTATTTGATAGCCTGATTAATGTTTGTAAAACATCTATTTTTTTATGGTATAAGGGCAAGCGAGCAGACACTTCACCTTTTGTTTTGTTAGATTTTACTTAAGTTATATTTTTTGGATTCTTGAACTTTTACAATTTGCTTGGATTTTCGTACTGTTCACCTGTATAAGTCGTAGCATAATGATTTGTACCTCTAACAATATTGGTCAAATGGATAAAAAAAAACATAAAAAGTACTATTTTTTGTGCTGAACTTTGTTATTTAATTTTTTGTCGTATTACTTAGCCCGAGCTTAAGCTCATATTTTAACGTAACTCTTTAGACTAAGTATTATTAACAACCCGCAGCATAACTCGATCGTTTTTACTTGGTAAGGTTCGTCAAATAACTAAATTTAAAAAAAATTGTTTAATTTAAAGTTTAATGTAGCTCCAGCCGCCAGCACGCACATGACCGGCGCCGGCGCCGGGTATAAGTTCCCAACCCTCCATTGCAAGAGGCATCTGTTCAGCAGATGACAAATACTGTAATAAATATAATTCAATCCTCTTCTCCCACAGCCTATATAGCTGTGAAAGAAGAAGATTGAATTATAATACAATATTGTAGACATAGATATTATAAAAATCTATTCTATTAATATTTATTTTGTAAATAGAGCTGATCACGTAGATTCTCGTACAGCTTCTTCGCCAATTGTTAGAAATAAAAATTTAATTTGTTCGCAAGAGGTAGGTACTCAATTAAATTGTAAATGTAGTAATTACCCAAATACTCTGTTGTAAAAATATTTATTTTAGAGTGTTAATGTGAAGTGTATCGAGTTTCTTGCGCTGCTAATCCTTCACATATTATTTTAAACTTTACGCAGCTGTAGTAGCTTGAATTCATAATTAATAAACATTGAAATTAAATCTTGTTTTATTACCGAATCAAAAAAGAAATAAGTAATTATTTAGGGAAGAATATTCAAAAATTATTAAAAACCGGTAATTTGCTGTAATTACAGTAGCATATTATCGATTCAATATTTAACGTTGACGATTCAGAAACGCATGTTATCGGTTGAGTCACATCACTAATTTACTACGCTATCTGACATTTGCTTCAAATTTATATTTATGTATATCTTAGCAAGAAAGAGAAACAAAAGTTCGAAGCAAAATTTAATGAGTAAGAGCAGGATGCATCATATGCAAGATGAATGATGTATAGCTAATACTTCCTCGCCCCTTAGGCCGCGCCTCATACCTCGCGCTATCGTGACAAAACTCTTGTATGAAGATGGTCGTCTGTATTATTTATTAGTCTGTGTATCAAACGAACCTCATTATCATTAGAACGACAACGGAATTAGAATACGATTTCCTTTCAAGCAAATGTACATTGATTAGGGGGCACGTGATATACGAAATGCTTTTGTCAATCATTTTACTAGGAATACTTTACTTTCTGTAGACACCTTGAATGCACCGAACGCTATACTGTCTGTTGTTTTCATTATATTTTGGATAAGAATTCCAGTCTTTTAATTTCTGAGCGTTGTATAAAATGGAAAGAGTAGATTAATTCTATACAATTAATAGAAATTCAGCCCAGCATTCATCTGCTGTTGCAATGATTATACCAAAAATTCTGTTATCATAGTAAAACTATTTCAATATTATGGAAATAACTGGTAATATAGAATATATGTACGGCCAAATTTATATTGAGCTCTGCTGAAACTATACCTTCTTTTCTATAAAAACATATTCCTTGTAGGCTTCAGGTAAATATGGTTCTGTAACGTGTTGTGGAATAATCAATATTAGGCTAATTAATGAATGTACCGACGTGTGCACAATTAATTCTCATATATCAGACAAAGCTCAGTTTGTGCCTCAAACACTGACAAATTGCATAAAGTTTGGCGAAGATATAAATCTTGTAAAAACTCATTCTGGCTTTAAGTCGCTATTTTGTAGTACTTTCACAGTCGAAAGCGGAAATGTAAAATAAACTTGTAAATGAGTAGCTGTATCTACGTAACACATCATACTGTACAAAACATTTTTTTTATTTACATAATATAAGGCGATTTTCTTTCTAAGTTTTAGATCCTATATTAATCATAGTGCTAAAAGTGGCTTGTCTTAAGACAAACTTCGTTTTGCAATTAAAACCAAGTCTTCACTATATGTAGTTATCGCGCGATATGAATGCAGTTGGGGGTTGAAGTAGAGGAAGGATGCATCACAATCCCCGCCCTCCGTATCACTAATCGCATGCTTATAGATCGCATTAAACCTTAATTTAAATTCCTTATGACTAAATTGGTTTTAAAATGAATGAATCGAAACCATCCGGATCAATTACAATAAATATTTTTTAAATGTATTTAATAGTTTTACCTTATAAACCAAAAATAATCAATTGTAAGATAAAAATGGTATATAGTAAATGTAAAGAATGTTAGCAACACCTTTGTTTTAGATCATTAAAAAATAACAGATATATCTTGTAAAGTTTATACATTTTTAATTAAAACCAAAAAGATGGCTAATGTACCATCGGTATTTGGTCACTTATTATTATTTTGTTCGAAACACAGGCGTCTTTTTTCCACCAGACGCAGTCCTTTTCACCTGACTCCAATCTTCCGGAGTGTTTCCTTGCTCGTAACTGATGGTCTCGAACTCCTTGGTATAGAGCTGATAGCTGATCTGTACTTTGGGCGGTCGATTAAGTTTAAAGCAAAAACAGCTGCTATAAAATTGCATGTCCTTTTTAAGGTCAGACGATACTTCATACCATCGCAACTTATTAATCTGTATCAGGCAAAGGTGCGGTCAGATGTCGAGTACTATTGTCACCTTTGGGATGGTCCGCTAAATACCAGTTGGCGCCTTTGACCGTCGATCTTATAGGCTTGTTGGCGATGACTCTTTGACTGAGATTAAAATGCAGAACATCGAGCATAGTCTGATGACTATGACCGGTTGCACAGTGGAGTGTTCTCAGGAACTACATTCTCTGATTCCGCCAGCCACGTTTCATCATAAAACTATTAGACACCGTCTCTGATATCATCCGTATATGGTGGGTATTCCTTATATTCTCACGAAAAAATTCGCTTCTACATTCATTATGGGGACAACTAAGGAGTGGAATATGCTTCCCGCGACCATATTTCCGTGATGTTATGACCTAGGAGTTTTTAAGAGAAGAGTGAATAGGCGTTTGTTGGGCGGACGTGATTTATCGTCGACTCAATCTTCACCTTTCCGCCAGGAGTGATCAAGGTCCAGAGGCCGCCTATAAATCATAAAGAAAATATTGAGCGCTTATTAGTAATATTACAATTCTTTTTGCTGTAATTTATCGTCACGATGTTGATATTTCTGCGAACAAGAAAGTTGAACTCACAAATTACTATTTTCTGCAAATAACTCGCGCGTTGAGTATAAGTACTAACACCCAGGTCTTACCCCATTTTTTTTAAGTAATAGGTTATAAATTAAAAATCCTTTTTCATATATGTAGGTCATAGTTTAATGTAGTTTTTTTTTTATAGTAAACATTTGCATTTGCATCACTTATTAATATGACAATGGAATATTGTTTGATATCTTGATTAATACCTATTCTGTGACAACTATTTTAAACAACTTTTATATTTTCGTAAGTATTTTTGAAAGAACGGATCCGTATTCATGTTTACATTAACAATTATACTGCGGCATAATACCAAATATATTATTATAATAACATATTTTATCTTAGGGACTGTAGGAAAACATTAAAACAAAAAGTAAGAGTGTACTAGTGAACAATTCGTTTTCTCTAGTTAATAATAATATGTACATCAGATTAGGCATTCCGATATCATAATCAATATTTCGTTTTACATAGGGATAATATGCAAAATACTTATCAATTAATGGAACATCAATATAATATTGTAACACGACCATAATGGCGCAATTACATGTCGTCGCTTAGGCAAAAGCTGAACAAAATCACAGTATTGATAAATTGACTAGTAAGCTGTGTTCGGCTGCCTTTATTACAATATAATTTACTTATTCACACAGTCATTCATTAAATAATTAATTTAACTATACTGGTATATTAGGAACTAGATCTTGCATTACTTAAGTTTTAGTCAGAAAACCCGATTGTCTTGTCTTTTATTTTCCAGCACATTAAGTCTAAACGATAAAACTATAATATTTAAATATGGATCTAATAAAGCTTGAATTTTTAAATTATTTATTATATCTAACTTTAAATGTTTCATATTAATCCATTAACATAAAAAAAATACAAGACATAGTTTGAATTTATGATTTTAACAACAGACATTACAAACATAGACACTTGGCTTGAAGATTAAACTGAAAATATATAGTTAATTTCTGTTATCATAATTTACTTGTGTCTGTGTTTGTCATATGCATACTCATTATATTGACATTTAATTTTAAATATAGCACATAAAAAATAGGAATTTTACTATATATAATGTTAAACAATTATTATATTTGTATAATGTGTTTGTAAATAACAGCCGAGGTCAGCACACGATTACAGTGTAATTGCACCACTATAGTAAAGACCCGTAGTTGCAGTCAATAGTTCAATTTTCAGTCAATGGAAATACAAAAAGTTCACTGTAAACTGTCCTTAGTGCTATAAATAAATTGAGACAGTATTAAAAAGGCTATTATTGTCTTTGTTTTGTGTCAGTCAATAAGAATAGGACTAGGAGACAAAACACATTCAAAATTAATTTAGACTAAAAATTATGATCAACAAAGCTAATGCATAGTCATAAAAGTATTTATGGTTTGGTTAAGGCAATTCATATTTTTCATAATTTTTTATTCGAACATGACCTAAAATTCAACAATAATTATGAAAGATATGAAGACTCATCTTTATAATATACATAATAATAAATAGCTAAATTTAAAACTAAATAAAATAATATTTATATTATTAATTAACACCTTGTTGGACAGTATGGCGATAGCCGTACGATTAACATAAAAACAACTATTTTAGTTACAGCTGTACAGTCGGATAAATATGCGTATGATGACATTTATACCGTAATAAAGTGATCTATATTACAGTGTTTATTATCTGCTAAAGACGTAAGAAATAAATGTATTCATAATACTACTGTCCAGCTAAATGTTAATCAGTGACTATTTTCTAATGAGATTTCTATTACTCTGTGCTTCAAATATCAGTCAATAATTCCGGTTGATTATTGTCGGTGTAAGGCGGTAGACGACGCGACAGTGCAGAGCTGCGGGCGGACGAGGCGCGCGACACATAGAGTGCCAGTCGAAGAGAGAGTACAGCAACTAATATCGAGAATATTTCAACATAAATATGGAATGTAGCAAACACTCAATTGAAAACATGTTCGGATTTTGGCATACAGCCATCAATTAATCTAATATTAAATTACAGACAATATTTACAATAAAATAGTTACTATGCACAATAAATTAATGATCCTCGCATTCGCCGCACTGATATGCATTCCTTTATAAAAGGTACGTAAACAAATATAAAAGTTGTTTAAACACAGACTCGTAACTGCTGGATAGTAATGAAACTTTACATTGGGTCACTTAAATATGAAACTGTACACACTGTGAGACTTGAGCTCATTAAATATTATCGTACATATAATCGTTTCTATTTGAATCCATTTTACCTAAGACAACATACTGTAACGTAGACTCTGTAACGTTATATCTTTTTTAGTTTATCTCAGTCTTAGTTTTCGCGAAACTCAAAGACGGCGCTAGGTGCGAGACGCAAGGCGCGAGACGCGAGACGCGAGGTGCGAGATGCGAGACGCGAGGCGCACGGCGGCGCAGTGGTCACGAGCGGCCTACTCCCGAATAAATAAATAGCAAGTCTATAAGTGTGTGGGAGTGAGCCGTCCCGGTCCCGGTAATGGAATGTAAGCGTGATAGGGGTGCGGGCGGTGACGTCACGCGTCCGGCGGCGCGGGCGGCGCTCGCCGCGGCACCATCACGCAAGGCGGCGGTGCGGTGGCCGGCAGCAGCGTGGGAGCCGGCCGTGCACCCATGCGCACCCACCAGCGCGTCGCTTTCTGCAGCAGCCCGTCCTTCTTGCCGCGCCGCGTGCCGCCCGGCTCCCCGGCGCCCGCCCATTCGGGCACATCGCTCACGCACTTGTTTGGAGGAGCCTGGAAACTGCTCCGCGTCAGCTCGGCTTGCTGTAATGTATTAGATATCACGGTTATAGCACGACCATAAGGACTATTCTTCTAATTTCAAAACAAAAAGCAAAAAGCTTTTGTAGAGACCTTAAACCGGCCATTAGAAGATGAAAAGACAAACAGCTAGATGGATTGATAACGTAGTGTATACGGCTAGAAGAGATTTCACTCGGCATCAGGTAACTGAAGGTTCATGACGAAGAAAGTATTGAAGGGTTGGTTAGGCACCTGATAAGGGACTCGTAACTGTAGATGCGCGTCTTGGCCGTACTCCCCATCGGGCAGTTGTATGCTTGGAGGCAGGCCGAGCCGTTCGGCAGCGGCGGCAGACCGCGCGCGCGCGTCTTGCTCCACCATCTCTTGGAGCCGACCAACCATCGCTTGCAGCCTCTGCTGCTTTTCCCATTCCCTGCAAGGTTTAGGAATTATTAATTAGAAATAAGGAAACATAAATACATATTATAATCAGATGAAATCCACACTTAAACTTCCATTTTGACCTTCAGCTTTTTAGAGAACCATCTGATATGTCTCAAATCTCAGTTGGCGATTTATTCATTAAATATATCTGGAAATGAAACCCATACACTAGGGTGATACTATGCGTGCATATACAAATAGGAACATCATATGTACAAACATCAAGACCTGGCAGAAAAATAACTGCAGATCATCCAGTTAGTTGTCACATTTGGGAACCAAACTCACAACACGTAGTGCAGGAGCCATGCTCCAACAGAGTCATCATTTACTACCAAACCACTATAATCAAAATGGCATAAGATATACCACAACAATTATAGTATTTCTAATGAAATGGGCTAATGTGGTAATAACTCTTCAGAAACTAAAGTACTTTAAACATATGAATGTTGAAATCAATGGATATTGGTGAGAAACATAACATAATAGATGAACACTCTGATTTTTTTTTTAATTAAAACTAGAGTGAAAACCCTGCTTGTTATATCTTTTTATTCATAAAAACTTTACTAGTCTCACTCTGGTTCTGCCTCATATTTGAAATAAAAATTATCACTCACAATGGTTATTAAGACAAGGGTAAGAACACCATGCATTATATAGCAATGAAATCTCCCATATGTTCCTACTGTATAGAATGACAAAATATTGTTTGATATCCATTGAAACTGTATAATGTGATGTTACACTTAGATTATACATAGACAATGTTAATGCATTAATGATTTCTGTGATCTGTTTTACACATACAATATGGAATGGGATTGCCGATTAGATATATTGATACGGGATTGCTCGAACTGGGTCTTGAGCACAGTATACAAGTGTAAAGACCGTCATAGTAACTCGCATTGGCTTGTCGCGTTTCGGGATCAGCTTGTGTATATCCAGTTACTTGTATACCTAGAGACCTTCAGCCCTGGTATATGTGGGCCGACATGATGACAGATACTATCAACAGATTTTCATCCTTTGATGGTCGATTTCGTTTTTGGGCTACACTGTAAATACCATCAGGTGCACTGTAGTCATTTTGTCAAAACAGTGTAAAAAAAAAGTGTTGGACAATGATATCTGTGATCTGCTTTATATGCATAATTAAGAAATATTATAACTTTTCTGTTTATATACAATGCCGAAGACTGATGATTGTGACCAGGTTTTACATATACTATGTGGAATGATGATGTTTATGATCTGGTTATACACTGTGTGAAATGATAATGTCTGTAATCTGATGATATATAATACTTACAATGCCGAATGATGATGTCTGTGATCGTGCCGCAGGCGCGGCCCCCCCGGCGCGCCCAGCCGCTCCATGCCCGCGCACCCCGGCACTTGCACCGAGAGCATCTGTAAGTCACAACACACTGCTCTCACTTATATGCTAGAACCTTCATCATTTTATAATTAAATATTTATATAAACTTATTATATAAGAGGAATTAAAATGTGATTGATGTGTGATTGATGAATGATTAAAATGTGAATGTGATGAATTTTTCCAGTTTTATAAACTGCTACTTTTGTGCAATGATTTCTTAAAATTCATAATGATTTTATAAAATAAAAATATATATATTTGTAAAGCATTCAGTTATCCTTTTGGTCTTTTTTATCATACATTTGTGTAGATTTAATGTTTATAATTAATTATTAAACATGTTAGAATCAATGCTTATTCTAATCAATTAAAATTTAGTGGGCCTAAATAATTAGCCTAGTAGTGATTGGAAAAGAAGTAATGGGCATGAACTATTTCAGGCTAATGGCTGGTTTCTTTAGTGGTCACTGCCCTGCAATTTTGGAGGTGGTCAGATCATATGATCATATGTGAGTTACTGGCGTGTTGCACATAACAAATGTGGTTTAAGGAGTTTGTTGCCATATTACTGTATCAACATATTTTGATGTCTCCTGCTACTCTCCTCCACTTAATGTCATTATGTAAAGGGAAAAAGCATCTAGTAAGCTTTCAACGCGAAATAAATTGCCATGAGAGTTTTGTTTACACTGTTTTCAGTTTAGGATTCCAAATATGTATAACAAAACAGAGAATTTTGGTTATGGTTATAGATAGGTATTCATTTTTCAATTACTACATATTAAAAAAATGTCACCCACTGCATCAGTTTGGCAGTTTGTGATAGAATTAAAAACTACTGAACGGTTTTACATGGGGTTCTCACTAATAATCAGTCTGATTTATGTGGACGGTTTTAGTGCAAAATTTGTTAAAATTTTGCGTAAATTATTGACACAACATTCATGGCACTAAATTATTCACCAGGTCAGTTACTATCTAAACAATTTAATTGTATATTTCCATATGAATAACAAAAATGAAAATACTATAGCTCAATGGTATATAAGGGATGCCAAGTAAACCCAATATAAGGTATTTTCAGATTTTAAACTACAATATTTATATTATTAACATTAAATCTACCACACCATTTATGAGATTTTAATAAAAATAGTTAAATTCTAGGTTTACATTTTTCTTGAACTTACTGCATGAAATTTTCTATAATATAATAGCCATATATTATAGAAAAAGTTACCTTAAACCTAGAAAAATTAAAGAACAGAATTTAACTATTTTTATTAAAGTCTCAAAATTGGTAATTGATTGCTCTGGCAGGTTTAGTGTTAAACAGTATTGAGTGAACTATCTGTTCACACAGGCAAGTATAAATCTGCAGTTGTATATATCAGTTACATTGTTTCTATTATGAATATCTATAGTATCCATACTATGAAATACACAATGCAAAGTTATGTCTAATGTATAAATAGCAGATCACACTCTGTAAATTATATAATACACTAGCTGATCTGGCAAACGTTGTTTTGCTATGTAAGGTTTTGTAATATCTTCTAAGATGTTCATTGAAATTAAGTGATGTCAAAGAAAATTTTGTTCACAATTAAATATTCTTAATCAACAACACATTTATTTGGATAAAGATTAATATTATTACGTTGATACAACTCTTAACAAATAATGCATTAATTTCGACCAAATTTGTTTACCATAAAAACGGTTCTAGTGACTTAATCTTAAAAGATAGACATATACTGTCATATTTTTTGGATATTTTTTTTGATCATTTTAAGAGGAATAATTCTTTCTTACATATATTTTTGGTATCTTGAACCGTTTTTGCAGCGCACGCAATGGAAGCCTTCAAGGATGAATAATTTTGCCTGTTTTTTTTACATTTTCCATTATTTCTTCGCTTCTAATAATTGCATCGTGATGTTATATAGCCTAAAGCCTTCCTCGATAAATGGTCTATTCAACTCAAAAAGAATTTTTCAATTCGAACCAGTAGTTCCTGAGATTAGCGCGTTCAAACAAACAAACAAACAAACTCTTCAGCTTTATAATATTAGTATAGATATAAGCATTTTTCCATCTGGAATGAAGTGCAAATTACATTCAAGATGCTTATTTACAACTTGTAAATATTCATTGAGATGGTAGACTGAGCAAGTGCTCAAATAATAACAAATGTACTAAAAAATAAACAAAAGAATAAGTGACATTAATTTTTTTGGTACATATTAACATAAATATAATTTTGGCAGATACTAAAATAAAACTTAGCCATTTAAGTCATAGATTTTACATAATTTAATTTGTTCCTGTAAGAAGTTAATTTAAAGTTTTCAGGTTCTTATAGTTAGGCTTCATTACTCATGTCCTAAAAGTGGTTTCGTAGAGTTTATCAAAAAAGTAAATTGAATTACTGACTGCTCATCATTACCAACAATATAAAACAATTGTAAGATTCAAATTATGTATGGACAAGGATATAGTTGTTTGAAATAGGTAGTCTAAATGGGAGGGTTGTACTTAATAGTAAACATTTTGTAAATTACTTTTGTCTTGCATGAGATACAAATGCAAAGTTCCTTGACCTACATTTGGAACATGGTTATTATTAAAAAAAAAATCATATGACTTGCCTATTAAATTTTGTTCAAAGGGATCCTTGATTTTCAACATATTAAACAATCAAATCTTATCCCCAAAAATGAAAAAATAAGGGATTCTTTTACAAACCTTTTGATAGACATGCTAGCTGTAATATTATTCCTTTAAATAATTAATTTAAGTGATTAATTTAAAATAAATATCATATTAACATAATAGGTTAAAGAACAAATTTATCAGCAGTCATATCTCAGGTTGGTTTTTGGGAGTTTCTAAGCTCTAAATAATAATTTTAAGAATTTTTACTTGTTTACATGTTTGCATTTTTGTTAGTAAAACAAATTTGATTATCCAAGCTTCATCTCAACATTATTAAATAACTTTTTACTGAAACTTAATGAATAGGTAATAAAGAATCTCCACACTACATGCCACTGGGATAATCGCTGAATAAATTTTGATGAAATTTTATTGGTTTGCCTTGTATTTGCATTGTATTATATACCTTATAAATGTGACTTAATTTGGATAGAAGTAGTACTTTTGTTATAATAATTATTATTATTTCAAGTTGAAATCTTTTTATAAATGATAATATAAATGCAATCTATTGTTTCTTATATAAATTGTTGCAACAACTAAATATAGAACTCAGTTAGTACTAATATAATATAATAAACTAGGCCCGTGATAGTAGTTTTTTTTTATATATTATTATGTACAGACAGCAATTAGTTATATTTTTATTATAAGTATAATATTATATTTATATTATTATATTCAAATCATTTAAACAGTTATTCTATACCTTATTTTTCAATAATTTATTGATTTTTTTTTAAAGTGACATAATGATTTCCACAGTAATTTAGTAAAAAACCATATCCAAATCAGTTAACATAATATTCAAAAAAATAATTTATATTAAGGATGATTATAATCAATATATATATATATATATATATAATCATCTCTTTTTATCTCATTTTCTTTATGTATAATTTATTTGTATTCTTTCTTCACCATAGTATAATATGCTTTTCTTTTACACCATAAACTAATTTAGCAATTTAAAATAGCCTACATTCAGGAAACAACATTTTTCAGTATATATAGTAGTTCTCAAATATTTTTCTAAGTAATATTACATAGATACATGGCTGTGAAACTTATTAATTATTATTTTTCTATCTATTAAATTATTTTGAAGTCAGGACCTAAAAGGAATAACTTATATACCACTATGAGGCTCATATAAAAATAATTCATCTGTTATAGATGCAGCAGTAATACTGAATTACTTTTAACATATTAAGTCTATCTAAATATTCCATATTTATTCTTTACTTTGATTGCACTAATACATATTACAGAGACCACATATTGGAATTATAAAAAAATAGACAAAATTTCAATCAATATTTGATTTAAACAGGATATCATAACCCATAATAAAGATATGGTTACAATACATGTGTAATAGTGGTTAAAAATGCATTTGTAATTATGATACTGAAGTGAACAATATCAAAACATATATACAACCAAGTTTATAAATGTATTCTTAGCAACAGTAGTAAAATCTTAAGACTACACAAACCTCATTCATATTGTATTATTTTTGGCAGGACAATTCATATTGAATTTTTTTTTTGTAGAAGCATACCAATAAATAGGTAATAATTGATATTCAGTTGAAAGGTTGACTAGAACTTAAAAATTTCTTTAGTGTGTCAAAATAATCTATATTTTTTTTAATTGGATAAAAGCCAATTATTTTAATTTTTTGCTGTTTGAGCAAAGTAGCAGCTCATTGTTGCATTATTTTAAATACTTATTATAGTTATACTTTTAAGTGTCTGTTTGTTAGATTATAGATATAAAGGCCCGT
The DNA here is from genome assembly GCA_036320925.1 of Automeris io. Taxonomy (NCBI): domain Eukaryota; kingdom Metazoa; phylum Arthropoda; class Insecta; order Lepidoptera; family Saturniidae; genus Automeris; species Automeris io. Next base: position 9,710,945 of record JAUDJH010000011.1, on the reverse strand, counting down.
AAAGTTATTGCTAAACATAATATACTGATGTGAGTTGACATTACAAGATATCTAGAAACAAATATTTTAAAGTACCTAGTAAGTATATTGATACATACTGCTTATGATGAGCATGTTGACAACTTGTGCACATGTTATCGAGTTCGTATGTCACGACTATGATATGGCGAGAGCTGATTACGGAACTGTCTGTCATGAAAATTTATTTAAATTCACACAAACAACGTCTGGGTATGACGTCGCTATCGGCGCGACTCTTATCACTTGGCACGTTCCCGCCGTCTCGCGGCCATCCATCCCACTCGCCTCGGGCCTCACTCGTCTTCACTACGAACATTCTTCAGTCGCACATTCATTTACTATTGTTTTACAGTCTACTTTATTGTCTTATAACCAGTAACCACCATCTTCACTGTGACATTAACCTTTGATCTTTTTTTTTGCTCAGATATGAACAATATTTACTTACTATTTGAAACAGTGTCGTCTACAATTTCTTGCAGGTTTCCACCTATGGATGACGGCTAGTGATGTTCTAATATCCAATTTTATGTCACAATAATCAAGTCACATACACACAAATCCGCCACATATAACAAACATTTTACATAATTACACCACACAAGTCACTTTCTACGTTTTAATAATCGCGATCTATTTTGTAAAAGCATTACATATCTTAAACAAAACAATCACAGAACACCATAAATTAGCGTATTTGCAATAATTATCTACCATTCGCTAATAAATAAAATTTTTGTTATTTATTGGATTATCACTATAAAAATAAAATTATTTATTAAATAAGAATAACATATTTTTCACTGTCGCGTATATTATTATAGTGTTTTCTAACTAAATTTTTCATATTGGCAGGGTACGCCTGCCATCGAGTAAGTCTTGTTGTTCAATGACGCGAACGAACGCGGCGCGGTGTTCGCAGTCGCGTAGTGGGGAAACGGGAGGGCGGGCGGTGCACCGGCTGCCCCAGTGTTGCCGCACACCAACAAATTTTTAGTGTGTATTGCATACAACATGTAATCAATCTGTCTAGGTAACAATGTGTGCGCAATATGTACTCTGATAGTTGCGAGTGTGTATTTCGATGATACGAAATTACTACTACAGTTACGGTTGGTTACTTTACAGGTGTGGGCATGGCGTATATGTATTCGTAGCCCCGACACACATGTAAACAAAGCTCGCTACTGCTGCTACATACCGTCGAGTTATATATGCGCACCTACTATAACTGTAATATGGTAATAGTGAACGATGACGCGTTCGTCGGCTCACGAGACGAGACGGTTGGCATCGCTCAATGATTGAGTTGTAGTCATGAAGTGGTACGCAACCAAAAAATGAATATAAGTCCAATTTTCAAATATTTATTTGAAGACAGCTACGTTATACCATTTCTCATTGTCATAAGACTCGGGACTGGTAAATTACAATATAACAGTGACATAATAGACAATAATTATTGTTTGACGGTTCAATCGAAGCATTGTGATTGTGCAATTGGTTTCTGCGCTGCAGGTCACGACTTGCGAGTTCGATACCTACAAGAAGCAAATATTTTTATTGTCCCGGGTGTAAATGTTTATGTATAAGAAAATCGGGGTTTTAACGATAGTCCCGGCAAAGGGGTAAATCATAATATAAGACTTTTTGAAATATATGTACGTGTACCATCATGTAGTTATACATGTACTGGGTAAGATGTAAACATGCATAAATATTGCGTTAAATAAAAATGGTTGAATAAGGAATAGTTATTAATATTAAAATATCTAATAAACCTATTTCTCAGACGAGGCAAGCTAAAACAAATTGTGGATACAACAAACTTTATAACTATGACGCAACTGGATACCTACAATGAATTATAAATATATAAATATGTAGGTTGTAGGTAACTCTCGTAAGCCTTCGTTGATTAGGTGAGGACGGGGCTTAAATAAAATAATTAGACTATCAAAATGTAAAGCTAAGTAAAACTTTTATCAAGATGGTGTTGTTTGTTATTTATATTTTTCACATTTATAAACATGAGCTAATGCAATTGCAATTGAATGTATTAAGAAAATATATACAATTTCATCATTATTTACAATCCTTATCACCATACCGCTGGGTTTTGGCCTCCTTCTTATTATGATACCATCCAAGAGCCCGTTCCGGTCGCATAGGTACATTCTAAGCATGCCTCGTGAGTCGCGACATTTCTAATATCGACAACCAATTTTGCTACCGGATATCCTGACAACATCGACAAAGTGGTATCAGCATAGGGTTGCCATAAAGTCCTTTGCTCAAAATCAGTTTTCATGTAGAAAATTGCGATACACGTTAGAAATGCAATATGTGTGTATAAAAACAAACATAAATCATTTATTATTATAAACTACAACTATGTAGGTACGATGTCATACATAATTTATGTTAATAATATGTATTATATTTATAGAGGAACTAACATCATTTAAAGTACTGGTTTCAAATTTAATATAAAATTAATACATTTCCTTGAAGCGATATTACACTGAAAATCCCTTCAGAAGTTTGAACATAAGTGAGAAAAATCCTTTCTTTTGGACGTACTTGTATGGTGAACCTGCATCAGCGATGACGCCAGTAGAAAGCCTTAAAATGTATTGTACTGTTAATTGATTGTCATAAACTACCGAAATTCAAGTGGCCTACGATGTTTATCCTATATTTTTTTCCTATTGTCGATATCGCCGATATGTGTGTGCTGTGTATACTATATTGTGCAGTAGACTATAGGTAAGTTTGGCTCTGTGACGTAATATGCAATCGCAACAATATGGTATTGCCGTACGCGAAAATTACTTCCACACTTTCACACATAGCTCAACTTAGATGCCTCGAACTCTACCACTACCAAAGCTTGGCCGTCGTATTAGAAGACTTATATTTGTAGTGAATAAAATTTCTTTAACGTTACGTTTTATCAGGATTAACAGAAGTTGATTACAATTACTACACATCACGGTATAGTAAATGTTTTTTATATGAAAACTTATTAGACACAGTACTAAGTCGCAAGGGAACGAAAAGTTGATAACCGATCAATTATATCGTGATTTGATCACGACGTGCCTTGTCGTATAATTCCGTGGCTCTATAGACAAAGACTTTGTACTATACCTACTGTATAAGTCTTGGAAATAAAAAAAATTGGAAGACCTGGAAATAATAATAATAATAAAGTATATCCTCAAGGACGGTACGGTCGACATATGTCGGGCATGCCACCGTCCTGGAAAATCTTTGAGGCATGTGGTTTCTGGTTCTTCGTTTCTTGCTAACGGCGAGTATTACACAGACATAATCAAGTGGCCAAGATCATACACCAGCAACTTGCTCTTTCATATGGTCTTGTGGATAATGAGGTACCGTACTATCAGTATGTGTCAGCCAGTTCTTGAAAATGGTCGTGCAATGCTGTACTGGTATCGATCTATTATCACTGACAAGACTATTTTTGCTAATAGACCTGACATTGTGGTAGTAGATCGGTCGGCGCGCCGGGTAATACTCGTTGATATCACCATACCACATGATGAAAATCTCATAAAAGCTAAGAAAGAAAAACTATCAAAATATTTAGACTTCGGACACGAGATTGTCAGCATGTGGGATGTATATTCTACGATTATTGTCCCGATAGTCGTATCGACTAATGGGTTGATCGCAAAGAGCCTCGATTACCACCTTAAGAGGCTCTCGCGTGGTTGTTGGATCAAGGGCCGGATACAGAAGGTAGTTCTACTTGATACGGCACGCATAATTAGGAGGTTCCTCACTCTGAGCTCCTAACTACCGGTGGTTTCGGCCTTAGGCCTCGCCCCTGTAGGTCTACATGTTTTTATATTTTAAAATGTAATTATATTGTAATTATGTTGAATAAATGATAATAATAATAACTTTATTTCAGATTTCTCCAAATTAATAAATACAAAAAAAAAACATACAATTTTATACTTAATATTAATTTCTTACATAAATACCCGAGTGGATGAGCTTCTTCACCCAAAACCGAATAAAAGGCCCATCTACTTTCTCAGCCAAAATACTCAAAATGCCATCAGTACTGCCCCTCAAACGCTGCAGCATCGAAGCACACCGCCGACGCATGACTGCATGAAAATCATGTAATTCTGCCCCGGCAAACATACCTGACGTACTACAGAATCGGGACAGCCCCAACAGCACTCTGAAAGCATTATTATACTGAACACGCAGGGCGTTGTACGCCCCCTGCGAGTACCTCACCCACAAGCTGCACGAGTAAAAGGACTGGCAATTTGCCCTAAACAATGTTAATTTAACATCCTTCGTGCAGCGCGCAAACCTGCGAGCAAGCATACTACAACGAGCAGCCAACGCCTTGCGCTCCCTATCAATATCTTTATCATCAGTAAGCCATTCCGTTACAACATGTTCAAGGTATTTAAAATGCGTAACAACACGAAGTGGAGTACTATTCATATACACAAATGTATTCAAAATTTTTCCTCTAGCCGGAGAAAATTCTAATAGGCCATAGTCATAACTGACATATATGAAGATTTTTGCGTAAATTTTCAAAAAGTAATGATTAAGCGAATATATATTTTTACTTGTAAATCTTAGTCGGTGTACTCGTAACTAGGGAAATATCAGTAAGATGTGAAATAATATGGATCCTTATATATAAAAATTAACAAGAAAATATGAATGTGGCAATTATATTGGACAATTTGCGGTGGTACCGAGTACAAAAGAGGAGGACTCACGGGGTTGGAGTCCGAAGGCGCGGTGGTAGCGTTGCGCCGACGCAAGTGCGGTCGGGCCAGCGCGCCCGCGGCGCATAGCAGTACTGCGGCACCCACACATGCGCCTGCCCACCACCATTCTGAAACACAAGCCGCATACCGTTCATACTTATATGCTATAGAATAAAGCTGCATGTATCTTTCTTCTACGTTATAGGATTTAATGTTAATTTGATTGATCGAATTGATTTTTTTCTTCAAAATCAAATTATAGGATCAATAAGAAAGAATGGGAAATGTATAAGTATATAATAAATATTATATCAGACCTCCAGAATTTGAGTGGCCTAAAAGATGTGAAAATGATAACAACGTGTGCGAAATAGGCTATTGTGCACTAGTAAAAATGTTTAAAAATTATAATCCTATAACAGTATCAATGACGAAACCTATGATATTGTAGAAAAAGTTATGCTGTACCACCACTCAGGATTTATACATATATGTATATAGTAATTTTTTTATTACATTACTGCAATAAACTTTTAATTCATGAAGTTTTCACTTGGCAACTTTAGAACCAGTTGCGTCCTTTATATTAAGAATTTTAATGTTTATTGTTAGTGGTGAATCTCGACATATTTTATAATGATGGTGACCCCCATTAAACAAACATTTATTAAAATGTATATCCGCATTGCTATACACCAGTTAAATATGAAGTTTATATCGGCATGAGTACTCAATTATATTTTATTTGATTCTAATTATTCATACCACTTGTGGGTAAAGTTACAATATTATTATATAGTTTATTATATATTTTTGGATCAATGTAAAATCTATGAAGTAATTTTGTAGCATTTACGTAGCTCGTGCGTAGACCTTTCATCGTAGCCTCGTAGTTAACCTCATTGTTAGACTACGCTATTTATTTTTTGTAACTTCATATTACATTTTTACTCATTATTATAGTTTAAAATTAAATGGTAAATATTGCATTCATATTTTATAATAAATAAATAATTTTTTGTTTCGATTAGCAAATTTGTTTATACAGTGGTTCAAGTTGAAGTTATTGTTGATAGTTTTTTTAAATCAAAAGTTGATGATGGTTTTTTTTCGACATTAATTTCGGCTGATGTTGATCCTAATTTTGGTTATATTGACTTATATAAAATATTATTCCTGTAAAATGTATAGTTTAAAAAAAAATAGTTAAAGTAAAAAAAAATAGTAAATGCCAACTTTTACTAAATTATTGTTTTATATTCTTCTACCAAATCTAGATTTTGACGCCAAATGCTATCGAAAATCGCTTTTGTCTATATTGCAAAAAATCTAGTAATTCCTAAATTGGAAGTCGATATTTGCTATATAAGTAGGATTCTGCTAAATCGGGTCACATACATAGTTTTGGGGCTATAAGCATTAAGCAACGTTCCCTGCTGTCATGTCTAGACTTGAATATGAAGATTAAAAATCAGCATCGATTAATTCGTGTTATTTAAAAAAAAATAGATAATATTAATAGAATTAGGAATTATAACGAAACCACACATATGAGCCAAAAACGAATCCAAAAATACGTTTTTAAATAGAGTAACGAATTTCAGTAATCTGTAGTGAGTTGACGCATTATGACCTCCTGGTTGTAATTACATTGTGTCCGTACATGTATTAAGAAATGCTACACGGTAGAGCAAAATAAGCATGAATGAGCTTCCAAAATCATAGAAAATATGGTGCTGCACTTTTATCCGCGCGTTTTGGACGTTTGGTCAAGATTATCCTTCAACGTCAATTACATTGTGTCCGTACATGTATTAAGAAATGCTATACGGAAGAACAAAATAAGCATGAATGAGCTTCCGAAATCATAGAAAATATGGTACTTCACTTTTATCCGCGCGTTTTGTTCAAGATTATCCTTCAACGTGTTTTTAAATTCCATAGTAATATTATGGGTTATAAATGGGCAATATTTTGTTAAAGCAAATGAGAACTGTGTTTGTATGTGTATGTTTTCGCTGTGACTTATCTATATCGCTAAAAGTGTCGATTTCAAGCAGTGCAGGAAAAGCAAGACCTAGGGTTGACTCTGTTGGAAGTACTAATTGAGACACGAAATGGAAGTTCTCACCAAAGTGAGAATTGCACTTTCATTATTTTTTCAATGATTAAACGTAAGTAATATAATACAAGACTGTCTTTTTCCCTCAAGTGTAGTGAAATTTTTTGTATCGTTCGCGTGTATCGACCAACTTAGTACACTAGTTTCATAATGTACTATTCATTTGGTTTCGTGCGTAACTTTTTAATACGTGTGGCTTTTTTGTGGTGATTCAACATGAGCTCCGACTCTACGGTATAATTAATATTTTAACGACGTGAAATAAATTTTTGAAAACTATTAATATTTATAAATATTATATATCCAAATAAAACACATACCACGATAAGCAATGAATACAAATTTTGTGCATTATGTTCCATTCTATTTTTAGATAGGAGTTTGTTTGCGTGGTTGCGTTAATTTTAGATACGTTAATAAGAATATCTCTCGGCAGGTCGACCGAAGTTGGACGCGTACTCTCATAATTAAATACAAACATTAACACACTCAGGCTGTAAATCAAATCTTTTTCGTTTAAAACTACTCGAATTAATTTACTGGTCATTTAATAAAAAAAAATCCAAAAAAATAAATGGATTAAATGGATTTTCATCCTTTTATAGACGCTTTCGTTTTTGGACTACACTGTACTTACCATTAGGTACTCTGTAGTCACTATGTCGAGCCAGTGTAAAAAAATAAAATAAAAAAAAGCCAATAGGTACATGATAAGAATAATATTCTACATTCAAAATTTATAAAAAAATTTGCATACATTGGCGGTAAAACGTCGCTGGGAGTATTGTCAATGTTAGTATCCATTTCCTTTAAATTATTAAGTGATTTGCGTGTATTTGTGTAATAAAAAAAAACAATTTTAAGGAAGATTTTCGTCGTTAGCATAATGTCGCGTCTCATTTGACTTAAGAAGAAATGTTACATGCTGCGGGTGTGCTTGAAGCTGGTCACTAACGGCATGAAATCTACCCAATCGGTTATACGACAATTGTGGGGCGTTATCGGGTCACTGGAAGTACGGCAGAATGGTATTCTAGAAGATATTGTGCAACAACTCAACGTGAAGACCAGAAGTCGCTCCACTCCGACAGCCAACGGGCCAAGGTTTCGTGTTCATAGAGGAACAATGCTCGTGGACTAATTGGTGGCAGAGACAGTGGATTCATCAGTAACAGAAAAGACTCTTAATATTACTCGTTTTGGATTGATAAATATTTTTGTAACATATGTATTTTATCAAATTTTCGATTTTGTTTTTTTGTACCTTATCGATTTTAATGTTAAATTTGTTTTAATTACGTTTAACCCAACTACTACTACTCAACTACTTTGTGAATACCGGGTGGCATACTTGAGGGAGTTGTGTACTGAAAAACAAATTCATGCAACTCATTTTTGTCTGTTAGGTTTAAAATAAAACAAGCGAAATTGAACGGTCAAAGGTGCATCTAGGTATAGTCGAGATTAAAATAATAAAATAAAATAAATAAAATAAAATAAGCCTTTATTTCTACTAACTACATTTTTCTTTTATTTTTTACATCTTTTTCTATGTTGTTCTTGTTTACTAATACTATATATATATTTTTTATTTTTTTATTTTTCTGTTGTAGTCGCCTCCGCGGCGTAGGCCTCCCCATCACGTTCCATTGGTCTCTGTTTCTGGCCCTTCGCATCCAAGAAGATCCGGCTTTCTCTGTAAATATATCTGCCCATCTTTTCTTCGGTCTTCCTCTGCTTCTGGTACCGCCCCTAGGTATCCACTCAGATACTTTCTTTGTCCTTCGAGATTAAAATATATTAGATAAATTGTGCATTATACTAAACAAATACTAAAACTATGTGCATTTTTAATATACAGATTATTTAAAAAAAGGCTTTCATTAAGGTGGAACTATATTAGGTGGTGCAATAGTAACATTCTAGGTGACAATATTATTATGATCTGAGTTCACTTTTTAGACGTGTCACGTTATTTTGGTAAGTTACCAACAATTGTAAGACCTCCATAGAGATACGTTCAGGCTGTTGCATTTCGGTGTCAGCTTGTGTAAGTCCCTATTGTTCTTAAAACTAGAGACCTTCTGAAGTGGAATGTGTGACCAATTCAACCGGGTCTAGGGCCGAGCACAGAAGGTGCTCAGCTAGATAATTTTTGGGTTGGGTGCCAACGCAAGGGCACCCCTTTGGGCTGCTAGCCAGGGAAAGAATCCACGGTGATCTACTAGCGTTTCGGAAGCGACTACCTTGAGAAACAATTCCGAAAGAAACTCAAGGCTGCGTCGGAGTGGAAGATAACTATCAATGGATTCTTGACTCTTTATAGTCGCAGTGTAAACTCATTGTCGAGCTAGCATAAAAAATTCACAAATAAAAAAAACATTTATATAACAAATATAAATGTTTTGACTTAAACTGAACTTCGTATTATTTTGATTCAATTTTCACATGCTTGAATTAAATTGCCAAATAACAACGTTTAGTTTTATTTTATTGCTTTCTCAAATGTGGTAAAGGGTGCTATTTACATGTCTCATAAGTCATTACGGATTAGTGGTAATTAAAACTAAGAATACATAGGTAGGTATTTATTTAGATAAAACGGATAAGATTAGACGTTTGATTGAGTGTTATAAATATAAAAAGAATAGTATTAAATTAACAAAAAATACAATTAATAAAATGCAGATACGCCCTCGATAGAGAATATTATTATATTGTATGAAATGTAAGGAAGCAGATATCATTTGTGTCTTTCGAGCGTACAAACTATTTGTCGTCAGATGTAGCCAGCTACAAGAGATCCCTTGTTCTTTCATAGAAATATTACCAATTGATAGTAGCTTGTTAGGTCAAAACAAGCGACATGCGTTCGCGCGTACTCGACAAAAATTCGACATCGTTCGCCCAAGAATGCACAGTGCGGTTATTTATAGAGGATGCGAGGAGTGCGGGGGCGGCGGTGTCGTCTGGTGTCGGTCTGCCGGGGCCTGTCGGCCATCACCGAAATAGCTTCTCCAGCTGGCGGTACCTGGCCACGTGGCGCAAAGTTTATCTAGGAGGGCTGCTTTACCTGCTCTGACTAGCTGCACATCAGTGTTCAAGAGGTTGACACATAACGAGCACACCTACCTTTACAAGTGATTTTATTCCATTATGGAAGTTTTTAGGATAATTTACATATTGCAAAAGGTAACTAAGTAACACAACATTAACTGGCTGTTAAAGTTTATTTTATCATCTATTACTAGTAATCCGCCCCTACCAGAACAAATACAATTTACAATGGTGGTATCATAAAATAATCCTTTAAATTTTGTACTCTGAGATATCTTTAAATAATCTGTGTTTGTATTAAGTATTAAATTCTCATAAGTGTTCGCTCTTTACGTAAATGATGTGCCTTCCATTTATTATTTATGTCAGTGAGAAATCTTTATATGGAGAAATTACAGCTTTTTCACCTAGAGCTATCACTAATAATAAATAAAGCAATATCAACAATAATTCTCTATAATATAAAAATGATTCGCTAAATGTGTTGATAAGCGCGAAACTCGAGAACGGCTGAACCGATTTGGCTGATTTATTTTTTGTTGTTTGATGAAGTCTGTGGAAGGTTATTACGGAGAGAAAATTTTTAAAAATTACCTGAAAAAGTCTAAAAATAATACTTTTCTATATTCTCATACAAAATATTCGTAATAATACTTATAAGTCATTTTGAACTTTAATACCATACCATAAAGTTCAAATGTTAGTGGATGGGTTCTCCGGGAAGGCAAAACAATTTAGTGACGTATAGATATTAATGTCAATATTTGTCAATTTTTATACATATAACATTAAAGCCAGGTTCCTCCAAAAAATTTCAAAAAATCCAATTTTTTTTCACATAAATTGCTAGAAAATACTCTTAGAAATGATATAGAATTAGTCCCGAACGTAAGCGCGACCGAGAAGTAGGTAGAAAAAAGGGATGACGGTGCGCGCCCAAGCGGTGAATCCGGCCGTTCGAGCACCCAGGGTGGCAACAGTTGCCCTGGGTGCATATAATTATAATATCATCAATTATATCGAAAAGATATTTTACTAGCAATTTATAAAGAATTAACAGACGAAAAATTGCTCGAGAGATTTTTAGGAGCTAATACTCAAAAAAATAACGAAAGTTATAATTCGTGTGTCTGGAACATAGCTCCTAAACACAAGTTTGTTGGAAGACAAACACTTCAAATTGGTAATCTTAGTGCTGGTTGCATTTTTAATAAACGGCTTTTACCCAGAGATGGGCAAAATTTAATCTGATTAATGATGAACGATTACAAAATGTAGACGTAATTTTAATTTTCTTGCTCTGTAATCATGATTAAATCCATTTAAAACATTAAGATATCATAAATGTGTATACAATCTGGGATTCTGTAGTGTTTAAAACACAGATGAGCAAAATTTACTTATATTAACGGTAAAAAACGTAAAATGTAATCGTTAATCATTTTCATTAATCTGATTACATATTGCCCATCTATGCTTTTACCAATATTGAAAGTTATGGGTGTCAAAATCGGCCCGCAAGCTAGGCAGTTCGCTGATAAGGCCAACGACAAACGTATTGATCGAGCTGAGCTTGAAGCCACTAAAGCGTCTAAAGAAAATCGTATTGCCATTAGAAATGCAAGAATACTTTAAAAATGTTGCTTACGGAGATCAAGAAGAAGTTGTGTACGAAGCTGGAATGGACATGTGAGTAAAATTCACGATTTATCACGAATAAAAACTGTAATCGGGTTTTTCTCGAAACCATATTTTTTCAACTGTCACTCATATTTCAAGACTATTACACTTATCAACGTAAACCAAACTGCATTTTACTCTTTAAATGTCTCTCTATGGTCCGTACTACAGCCAAAAATATTCATTGTTATTTAAAAAAGTTATATCAATTGAAAGTTTTTGTTCTTTTCTCGGTGGAAATGTTTCATTGTAGTACCGACCAGAGCCAATTCGATACAGAATAACATATGACACTATTTTGTTTTTAGATGATTCGTTTCCAAGAAAGGATGACACTCACCAACAAATCGTACGAGTTTGAGCAACTATTTTCAGAGCCGCCATAATAAAAAATAAAATGAAAAAAATGTTTTTAAGTAGTTTAACATATGTACTTTTATTTGTAAAAAGTTTAACTATGAAATATTTTTTGAACAATAAATAGAATTCTTCAAAAAACATGTTTTTTGGAAAAACCTGCCCTTAAAGGAGAAGACGTTTTGATACCCGCTTCCCAATGATTCCGACTGACGTACCATTCGAGTTTAAACGACTACAGTTTCCAGTACGGCTTGCTTCCCTATGACTATATACAAATCCCAGGCGCAGTCATTAAGTGTTTGTGGTATAAAATCTAACAAAACCCATGTTTCTCGCATGGTCAATTGTATGTTGCCTGTTCCCGTGTTGGAAAACTATCTGCTGTGTTTGTTTACGCGCCAGGTAATCAAACAAAAAATATCGTGTACCATAAAGTACTACAATAAACATGAAATTTAATTTAGAATAAGTAAGAATAAAATGACATTTAATAAATAGGTATTATAATAAGGAATCTGAAATTGTAATTTTCATTGAAATTTTTAGTGACTATTAAACAGATTTTTAAGTGTTTTATAATTTTTTTTTTTTTTATATAATGTAATTGTTAACTTATCAACTTTCTTTTTTTATTTTACTTGCTGACCCGGTGTCCCGAATAACAGAATAAGTATAAAAAATAATTAAATAATCAACTGTTAGGCGGTACGAAGTTCGCCGCGTCAGCTAGTTCAATATAAAATTCAAAAATAAACAATATAATCTTTATGTCAAAGGCAACGTTTCACATCTAGATGAATTCGTCTATGAGTAACAGTGGACACGGCTTCATAGGTATACCTTGCCGTTTTTCATATTAGAAGGTTGTTGTTCTCGTAAAATTGTCTTTGCAGTAGTGACCAGTAGAGTAAATTGGGCCCGAGAATAAGAAATATGGAGGACAACAAAATGTTGTACATGCTTCAAATCGTAATTTGTTGTTTGTAAACAGAAATTTGACTGAAATACTGAATCATAATATGAAAAATTATATTATTACACACGTCATAATTTGGTCGGCAAGGACTGTATACATTTGAGACCGGGGTGCAAATCTGTACTTGGGCTTGTCAGCCGACAATTCCTTGTGTATGGTGGTTTGTTGGACTTGCAGTTCGTTCAGATGCTTACTTCCAACACATTATATAGAACACATTCAAGACAAATTAAAGTTTACTAAAATAAACTTTAGTTTGTTTGTGAGAATATACATGAGAATTCAATGATGAAATGACTTCTAAATGCAAACAAAATTACTTTAACTTATAAAAATAAACGCACTGCAACGAGAATATAGTAAACAATTATTTCTAAATGTAGATTATATAATTTTTCTTGACTTCTATATCGGCTATCTCAGGCGGCAGGGTGTTTTTCGGGTAAGATAGATTTGACTTAAAAACTTGTTTTTATTTGTCTATTTTTTTTATTTACTGGCAAATGCTTAATCTCAATTACCTTAACCTGTCGAAAAGTGAGGGTAAGGCGTATAATAGACTGCAATTAGTAATATTATTTATTAAAAAAATAATTATGTATAATAATATTGTAGGTTTCATTCGATATTAACACTAGATTTAACAAACAAGTCAAAATTACAGATCTTTTGACTTAGAATTTTATTATTCTCTAATAGTTTTTCATTCTGAAAAACAACACTCTTTTACTAACACAAGATATTAATATTATTATATTATATTATTATTATTATATTATTATTATTATATTATTATTATTATATTGGTATTTGCTGGGTTCACAACACTCACTCATCATCAATTTCCAGCAGGTGAGATTGAGGTCAAGCGCAAGCCTGTATGTAATAAAAAAGAAAAAAAAATACAATGAAATTATTTTTATTTAACACAAAGCAAAATAATTCATGTTATACTGATTTCTAAATAGATATAAATAGTTTGGTAGTGTTAATTTTTAGAACAGAAAAAAAAACAAAACACAAATATAAATTTTAGTTACAAAAAATATATTTGATTTTATAAGCGTACTTATATTTCTATTATATTCTGTATTCTTAACTATCGAATCAGACGTCGCGTCGGTTGGAATGTATGGAGGCAACGGTGAACCAATTCAGTTTTCCTAGAAATCAGTAACGTACGTGTTTAGTAGGTGAAATTCGCTCCCTGATATTACCTATAAAATAAGAGGTTTTCAAGCGCTGAGTGAACCGATATTATTCCACAAAGGCGGCTTCATCTTCAGCCTCTAGGCTATTAACATGAGTTCTAGTTCATTATTCACTGAGAGACATAGAGGTCAAACGTTAAAATTGTGTACTATAAAATCCGTTACCGGGCAACACGACAAAAAGGGCACTATCATTATTAGTGATAAATATGTTGTCGGACAAATTATTTAGAGTCATTAAATATTATGTCCGAAATATCACACCAGTAGTTCTGTCCGGTGCATTAGGCTTCACTGAATAAAGAGAGCGAGCGATAAGCCAGTACTCACTGACGATGTTTCAAGGATGTAATCAGACGAAGTAAGTGCATCGATCACACCAACGCCATTTGTGTTTTATCTATAAAAAGGACACTAAAGCAATTATTTTTAATTTAATAACGAAGTTCTATAATATATATGTATATACGAGTGTGTTTGTTTTACTTATATGACCGTGGTAAAATTTTCAATTATTTATAAGTTATTTGGTCGAATTGTTTGTTAGGTTATTATTATTTATACCAAATTTAACAAAAATGTACATAATTATGAAGCTAGCCATTTTTGAAATACCATAATAAGGCATATTTGACGAATCGTTATTTTAACTACATGCTTTTTATCATTAGTCAGTTTAAATTCAGGTGAAATATTCGGTTGTAAACAGAAGAATAAAGAAAATAAATATTATATTATATTAATCAATATAATAATAGCATTAACAATGAATGATACAACATTTATCGTTTACATCGCGGGATTTTGAGGCTAGAAACCTTGCGCGCTTCGATGCCCGAGACGGCCACAAATTTCTATTTTATCTAATGTTATGCAAAGGTCAGCACTGATTTATCACCTGCTCATAATAATTTACTTATGTTTTCAAATTTTTTTACTGTTGGACGAAATTCACCTGCCTATTATGTGACTCGTGTATCTGCGTGTACAGTCGTTCTTGTTCATTAAATAACTTGACGTATTGCTGCTGTCAGATTTCGAATTATGTCCAGTTAATACAAAGTATTATACTTACATATCGGAACGTTTGTTCCACTTTGTAGGCCGTTCTTGTCGAGGGGGTGGCATGAGCTGTAGGAGGCGAACGTCAACGCGTCTAGACATAGTGTAATTACGAAGGTGATCGCGTAGGCAGCAATAAAAGCTCGTTTGAGCCTAGACTCCCCGTTTGTGACATATTTTAATTAAAAGTAATGTTTTATTGATTTAGCGGAAAAAAAGCGAAAAACGATTACATTACAATAGTTCTGTTTTTTTGTCTTTTTTTTTCAATTTCAACACTACAATTATATGACTTCTGTTGTTGTACTCAATTATGGACGACGGTAGTGATTTTCAATCAAATAAATGTCATCCTTTTTGTCACTTTTTGATGTGAAAAATATCCGTATAAAATGTTGTTTGTTTAAATGTTTATTTCGCGGTCTTTTGTCTTAAATCAGCTCCAAATTCACTCATTGCCTCCCAATACTTTATTACTTATGTATTATAACTTTTAAGGTGTTATAGTAATGCAAATATAATTAGAAATTAAAAGAATTTACATGTACGTAGTTTTATTTAAATGTTCAAACTACATATAATAATACACAGTGGCGATCATCCCATCTATGCATAATATCAATGCATATCTTACAAAAACTAAGTCTTGTATAAATAACTAAAAGTTAAATAAAAGAAAAGGAAATATTCACATTAATCTAATATATTTCATTTTCATATGATTGCTTAGAGAAAATATCTCAATTTTGTGATCGTAATAATATAATGCATCTAAAAATTTGAACATTTTGCATTAACATGTTCCACAATATTGAATTAAGTTAATCTAATAAAATATATATAAAATATACAAAAAATTTAAGTATTAATCAACGAAAATTAAGTTTGTTAAAGAAAGTTATTCAGATCGTATACTTGATGGAATCGTACAATAAAATGGTGATTATCTATTGATCTCAGAATCCAGTATTATTACATATTTTACTTAGCACTGGTCAGGATTATACTCACTACATAGAATTATACGATAGAAGCAATGTCGAATTTGTTATCACGACACGACTTTGTATTAAAATAAAATAAATAAATAAGACAAAACTATGTGGCGCGTCATCGCCGTCAGCTCGCGCGAGCGATTGCAGAGCTGCGAAACAAACGCCATTGTCTATGTGTTTCGTGAATGCACTGTTGAGATCTTATTGAGGAACGTAATGCATTAACGATGAATGCCATATGTCTTAATGTTTGTTACGTTTGGCGACGAAAATAATACCAACTTGTGTTTAATAAACATTTTTCCTATACTTTGTTGTGTCGCCAAACTAATTTTATTGTGGTTATAGAAGTTGTCAAATCTTGCGACAATTTCCTACCTATCCTTAGCCTTATATTAATAGTTTCATACCTTTTCGAATAAATCTATTTGTACCGCTGGATACAAATATCTCGTAATAAAGACGTCTAATCTAAAAAAAAGATTATCATCCTGTCCTGGAATTAAATTCATAGCCAATATGCATTACAATTATAATCTTTATCATGTAACAGCACTGCAGTATATCTATATCCCCAAATCAAGTGCCTTGTCATCCGCATTCATCATAATGCCATAAAAAAATTATACTAATAAGAAGTTATTATTTATGCCTTTGGCTACAACCATAATGCACGGTAACAAAACTTTAATAATCGATATTATGTATTACGTAACACGTTAATTGAGCATTTATAAATTAATTATTTGTATACTAGCTGTCCCAGCAGACCTTGTTCTGCCCTATTTCTCTTAAACAAAGTCACATTGTTTTTTTTAATGTTAATAGCCTCCACGTCAGATTTTTTTGAAAATTGTTTGAAGCAACCTGGCCTTAATGCTATATGTATAAAAATTGACAAATATTGACATTAATATTTATACGTCACTCAATTGTTTTGCCTTCCCGGAACCCGTCCACTGACATTTAAACTTTATAGTATGGTGTTAAAGTTCAAATTGACTTTTAAATATTATTACGAATTTTTTGTATGAGAATACAGAAAAGTGTTATTTTTTGACAGTTGCAGGGAATTTTTAAAAATTTTCTCTCCGTAATAACCTTCCCCAGACTTCAACAAACACAACAAAAAAGAAATCAGCCAAATCGGTTCAGCCGTTCTCGAGTTTCGCGCTTATCAAGACATTTTGCGATTCATTTTTATATTATAGATAAATAAGTAAAATTAAATTTAAAAAAATTCATCATGAAATAATGAAATTAATTTCAAAATACGTACATATTCATGTATTTGCATAAATTGTGCGTTTTAATTATTTTTACTGAAATTATAAAACGTAAAACCAAATTTACCCAACAACTATAAAAGAGCTTTGTATTTGTATACAAATAATATGTTAGAGAATTAATTTAATGTCTACAAAAAATAACAAAATTATTATATAACTTTAGTTTCATAACGTATCGAATGTTAAGCCTATGGACACGAGCAGTGTCAACTTAATTTATAACTATGAAGTGAAACATTTTTATATAGTGAATATGCCCATAGCTCAATCTATTCTCTACTATTATAAAAAAGTAATTTGGATTCCTGTTCAAGCATTACGCAGAATTTATCTGAAAGACAATATAAATGAAACTATTCCCGTTCTAATACAGGTTCAGATTTCGAGGCAAATAAATTTAGTTCTATTTGCAATAGTGAGCATCAGTTACGCCTATATCAATAGAAGCGTTAACAGAACTACAATTGATTACGGTGCAATACGTCACAGAGTTCAACTTACCAATAGTTTACTATACCATATCAAAACCTTCGATATGTTGTTTTCAATCCGTTAAGTAACAACGGAGATATAGATTGATATCTTCGTATTAATTACTTATCATACATTTGGAAAGATTTGTTAGAAAAGACAACACTTTTGTTTAGCTAACTAGAAACATATATATACCCATAACAATATACTTATTAATAAATTGAAATCTTCGACTCCCCAAACTGTATGACATGTGGTGTGGAAGAAGATGTTTATCATTTGCTGATGGAGTGTGTCTGGAACGAAGCACAACGTCAGGATTAGTGATGAATATGCCCGGGAATTTTCACAAAGTGCCCAAAACTTCCGAGAACATTTCGTAAATTCCCGGGAATATTCCCAGGATATACAGGTTGTCAACTATCTTGTAGGCACTTGTAACTGTATTTTGCCCTCTCCGCTTTCCGAGCAGGCCAAAATGCTGGCTGCACTTTACCTGAAGGTGGCTTAAACTAATTATAAGTGTTTCGCCTGTACGGGGGTGACGTGGTCACTCCGTGACAAAACCCCTTTAAATAAAAAAAAGAGAAAAAAAATTGAAATATTTTATTATTTGTAACGTAGACAAAATCACGGACAGATGTTAGTAGTAGTATCATTAAGTAGATAAATTATCAATATAATTATATGCTTAGGTATATGGAGTCGATCCATTATGCGAGTATAGGCTACAAGTATGTTGCAGTTGTCTTAGAGATAAATAACTGGTTATTTCTATCGAGTGCGACCCGTTAACAAAACATCTTCAGCTAATACAACATTGTTAAGAGTACTAGGCAATGACAAAACTTATACTCGTTAGAGTGTATCACTTCATTTCCTTCAATATTCATATTCTTGCATAACTGGTTAAATACAATTTTATTACCTAACATAAATCTCAGGTTATATGGTAGTAATAATATATTCTCGCGCAATATTACTTCCAGAGTGAATAGAAATCTTTGTTACCTGTTCACTTTTCCCTTGTATGTCATACCCTATAGAACCAGTATTATAGTTGTGGCACTAGCACGACAACTTGTGAAAAAGTATTAGTAATGTAAAAAAAACATATTCCAAGGGGTTTAGAAATCGCGTTATTTTACAATTCGTGGTGTTCAGAATAACGATGGTCACATGCAATTTATTTAAATTTTTACCGCAAAACCCCTATAATGGTAATTA
The DNA here is from genome assembly GCA_036320925.1 of Automeris io. NCBI lineage: Eukaryota > Metazoa > Arthropoda > Insecta > Lepidoptera > Saturniidae > Automeris > Automeris io. Next base: position 9,691,696 of record JAUDJH010000011.1, on the reverse strand, counting down.
GATGTGTTAGGTACTAATACGTACTGAATATATACGAATTTCTTTTCACAAGTTTACCAGGCCCATTAATCGCCGTTCTCAGGGAGAATTACACAGTATTCATACTATATTTAACCGACTTCAAAAAGGAGGAGGCTTTATATTCAACTGTCGTGTTAATTTTTATGTATTTTACCTATAATTCCGCAATTTAAGGACTGGTTTGGATATTTCTTCTTTAAGTTGTGTATATCATAAAGTTGACCCTGTTTTAATATGGAACAGTTCTGATGTAGGTCTTCAGAGATATTTGTCATAAGGCTTGAACAGGCAACAACATTATGTATAGTTTGCCCTCTATAACTCGGTCGTGAGACGATCGATTTTAATGTTTATTTTTTTGTTCAATAGAATATGCTCTAAGGTTGACTTCAAAAAAGTAAATAATCCTAAATCTACATAACCAGACTTTTCCATATTTATGGTCAGCGCCTAGTTCGATTTAGGAATATGATTTACTTTTGGAAGTGGGTTGAATTATTTAATAAAAATGTTTTAATTTATACACAACGTGAGGTATGACTCACCTTCTTTTTCCAAAAAATAAAAATTTAAAGATAGTTTCTTTGCTTACATTTTTATAATAGGAACGCCGTTTAATGAGTTTTAGATAGCTTTACAGACGAAACAGACGTATTGTGAAGAATATTTTTTATTAATAACTGATTTCGATGCGTACATGATGCAGTATTACTTTTGTTGGAAACGGAGTGGTGAAGTTAGGGCGGGCGGAGAGAGGTTTGGGCGAGCAATGCCGTTGTATTATTCGGATGCCTATATATATATATTATATAATGAAATAAAAATGAAAAAATATATAATTCGGATGCCTATAATATTGTATATTATATTTAATTATATTGAAATTATGTTTTGATTAAACGAATACAATCTATTTTTTATGTTATGAGAGTAGATAATGAAGAACGGGACAACACACAACATAAATGATCCTGTAAATCACATAGTAACGGTTACACGCGCGCATATTTTCCCGTCATTTTTGCGTGTGCGCGTGCAAGCGCGGGTCGATTGTTTTCGTCGTGTTTCGCGGGTTATTTCGGTCTTGCGCGACGCGGCGCGCCGTGCGAGCCACATGAGCACGTCGGACTGGCCACAACATTAGCAATCCTCTTGTCTTGATAATCAACTATCGATGTACATATTATCATACAAACGTGATTCACTAACATGACAGCAGCGAGCGTCAATATGAGCCGTTAAATTTTATGTAAGTTGATATAATACATGTGTTGTTTTTTAGAATACACAACAGAACTGGTAATTTAAATTTATAGAATACTTAGAAACATGTTATTGCACCCAAAAAAAAAACACATATAATAAAGTTTTAATAATGGGCTATAGATAGCCGTATCGAGCGAGATTCGGAAAACATCATTAGTGATATGAAGATGATGAATATTTTAAAAAATTTAGCCGGAGTATCATGGGGTGTACATCCTAAACATCTCCGTCGTTTATATATTGTGTTAATTCGTAGTAGGATTGATTTCGGTAGCTTTATTTATGACACGGCTGCAAAAACACATCTGATGAAATTGGATAAAATCCAGAATGCTGCAATGCGAATTATAGGAGGATTCATTCGAACCACACCTATACACGTTATGGAGTGTGAGCTATGTATTCAGCCACTATCTCTAAGACGTCAATACTTAGGTACCAAATACTGTTTAAAAGTGCAAGCCCTATCAGACAAATTAACTGTCTCTTTATTCGATAGGTTGTCAGCACTTTGTCATTTGAGATATTGGCAGAAAAAGAAGAAACCTTTGCTTATTGAAATTTATAACGATATACGAGTTGAAATCAAAACTATTAGTAATCCTTTAAATATTATCACGTTAGATACCTGGATGTCAAATGTAAATATAAATTTTATTCATACGGAAGTAGAAGGAATAAAACAAAAGAAGAATAAATGTGATAATATACTTAAGTTAAACTCTTTACATATTTTAAATGCTGTATATCCAAATTTCCTCAAGCTGTATACAGACGGATCAAAAATCAGTGATGGTTGTGGAGCAGCCTTTTATGTTCCCAGTCATAATGTGGAGGAGAAATTTAAAATTGTATCTAAGGATAACTGTATTATGTCTGTGGAATTATTTGCAGTCTCAGAGGCATTATCCTACATTATAGGTTCTTCGGATCTAAGGCAAGTTGTTATTCTAACTGACAGTCGAAGTGCCTTACAGCATATCGCTCGTTGCGCTTCCGGCGCGCGAAGTGCCACAGTAACATATGCAATTATAGGGAAAGTTATATTTCTTTTACATAGAGGTGTAGATCTGAGGCTGCAATGGAATCCATCACACTGTGGTATTTGGGGGAATGAGGTTGCTGATAGGCTTGCGAAGGAAGCAATTTCTGACGGTGTGGAAACTTATATTATACCAGAAATTACCGAATTTTTGACTAAATATAGATACACAATTTATGAAAAATGGAAAGATATTTAGATGTATACCAGTACTGTAAAAGGTATATGGTATACAACATTGCAGCCTCATCCTCCTCAAATACTATGGTGTACAAACAGCAATATGAAAAGAGATCTCGTTGTGATGGCGCATAGGCTTCGCTCTGGTCACATACGACTTAACAACTTCAACTATCTGATGGGGAGGGCTGAATCCTCTTCATGCTCAGTCTGCGGAACCCTAGAGGATGTTTTTCATCTTCTGGTCGAGTGTGACCGGAGTGAGACTATGAGAGCGGACATGATGAGTAGGCATAGTATAAATCCTTTCGACGTTGGCATGTTCAATGGAATACTTGCCGCACCCACTTGTGATGCGGCTAGATCCCTGTTCATGTTGCTGTTAAAAATTTTAGCAGAATAATTTAGTGTAGTGTTATTATTTATGTATCTTTATTTTAGTGAACTTCTTTTAGCTAAACAGGGCTGGCGTAATCACATGTGTGATTAAAGCCCTAACCAAAATAATAGATTAAAAAAAAAAAACATTAGTAACCAATCACATTTTTACAAAATAAAGTTTTTTTTGGAGTGAAACTTCTATAGAATCGTTGTGATTTCAAACGCATCGGATTTCGACAGGTAAGAGACACAAATACAAAAATTAGTGAGCCAGAGTGAGAGAGCAAATGTAGTGTTCCATTTGATTCATTATTTCTATATGCTACACTGAGATTGGTTTGGCGCATTGGATCCAACAGCAAGAATCGCCGCGCTAACTGCATCCTTGGACGCGAGTGCAAACCTTTAACAAATTAATACGAGAAAAATAGAAGGATGTTTTATTTTCTCATTTGCGTTTATAATTTCTGCATTAAAAGTATTTTTCGATAAATTAATTGTTTGAACATTCGGGTGATGTACTTTTGAGCTGGGCTACTGGTAGAATCGAGTAGTGATGACCAAATATGTTAAACCCAAAATTAAGTTAAAATCCCCACTTAAAATTATCGGAATTTTATCATAATTCTTTTTGAGAATTCGCGATAAAGTCAGAGTGGTGAGACACAAATACAAAAATTAGTGAGCCAGAGTGAGAGTGCAAATGTCGGTGTGTATGTGTGTATTACAGCTTTTTAGTAAGAGGTCAGTTGGTCAGGTGGTGTGTTATTATTTGACAGTGTTGTGAGTATTTTATATCTTGTTGTGCTAAATAATAAATTTTATAATATGTTAAAAATTAATGCCCAAATGTGTAGTCAATATCGACGCGAAAAAAAATGTAATTACAAAAAACCATGAAAAAGTTCAACAGAACGTAGTCGCGAGTTTCGTGCATGTAAAAAACAATTATTGATCAATCAAGATAGATGTTCAAATATAAGTGTTAATAAAATCCAATAAATTATGTAACATATGTTAAATAAAATATCTTTAAAATTAATCAAAATACTTTAATTTTTAAACAAATAAACTTTGTAATTATCCTACCCTTGTTATATACATTCAACTCATTCTTTTGTCGATTTACTGAAGTTTCACTTCTATCGTGTGTATCGCACACACACTTTTTTTTTCATTTACTTCTAAGTGATAGGTTGGGGAAAAGCTTTCTTCGCTTTTATATGAAATCTTAAGACATTATTTTTTCAAAGTTTATTTACATTAAATTACAGTAAGTACGTGCCACTTTGTTAGATGATTTTTGGACATCTTGTAGATAGAGACATGAACCCGTTGCTGTAGAAATTTTGGGACTTCTGATCAAAAAATGCGAAAAATTGTTTTGCCCTCCTCTTTTAATTTTAACCTGACACTGCATAAAGAATTCTGAAGAGATTGAAACTGGTGGAAATCAGAAGGTGCAAGGTCAAGGCTATATGGCGAATGCCTTAATACCTCCTAGCCTAACTCTCTTGATTTTTGCTGAGTGGCTCACGATGTGTGTGGTCTAGCGTTATCGTGATGAAAGACCACACCCTTTCTATTGCTCAATTCCGACCGCTTTCTCTCAACTTCTTGCTTTAATTTCATCAGTTGTTGGTAGAGATCCAAATCGATGGTTCTGCCGGGCGCTAGATGTTTGTAATGAACAATGCCCTTCCAATCCCACCAAACATACAGCATTACCTTATTACGAGTTAACCCGGGTTTAGCCACAGTCCCTCCAGGCTTCTGGATGAATTCGGATTACCAGGCCCGGGTGGAGCGATTAGAAAGAGTCTGACACACTGGGGTCGCTGTACTCACAGCGGCTATGATGTTCCCATGCAGGATTTTCCCCCAGGTCACAAAAAAAGACAGGCCTGACCGACTAACCTTTGACCACGACTTTTTCCACACGTTCTTGTCGTACGTGATCCACTTTTCATCACCAGTTATCAATCTCTTCAAAAACGGTTCGGTTTCAATAAAGAATCGTAAAAGAGTACACACTTCATTAGGTTTCTTTCAGTCGGTTCGTGTGGCACCCAAATAATAAGCTTCATGGTGTATCCATCTTTATGAAATGGATCAAAACTGTTTTTGAGATTTTGTCGTTTACACTTGATATCACTGTAAGTGTAATTATTTTCGGACTAGCATTGCAGTAAAGAGCCTTTTTCACATGATTAGGTTTATATACGCCTTAGATATTTAGTAATACTTTATTTGCATCTCGGTAGTCGATTGAATTAGCGGCAAGGCCAGAGTGCGTGCGTGTGCGTCGCAGTTCGGTGTGCCTTAAAGTGCAAATAAACAGTAAAACGCCAAAATCCGTGTCTTTCTACAACCACACCCACGACCACCGGTCATAACAGTCAATAAACTCGTTCGCGAATACATTGCGTGATCGCCGTTTAAAGTATTATCTTGGTTGTGTTCAGTAGTTTGGCTATTATATTGGTATTCAGTAGTTTCGTGATTATGCTGTATGGTGATTTTTGAATATGAGGATGACCTCCCATTTCCACTATTCCAAAATTGATAATAGATATTTGCGTGCTTGCAAACAGAAGGAGAGTGACTGACCCTCCGAAGTACGCGGTTTATACATGCGCACTTTAATTACGCATGTGTGAATCATTCTACGCGAACCGTTCGCAACATTTAGGCGCGTTGAGATTGTCACGTGTCTAATGCGTCCATAGATAGCCATTTGAGGCGTGGTTTGTGCTCGTACGCTGCACGTGCACAGGTGTGGACCCGCTTTGACACATTCGCACCGATTCGGTATGCTCAATATGGGTTTATACCACTCAGGTGACAAAAGGTCGCTAACGAAGGTTGTAACAACTGAAAAGTGTATGTTTGATATTCATTTTTAGCATAGCTCTTTTAGAAGCATATTACAAGTATGATAAATCAGATCTAAGTCTAACAACTGAGCCATATTTTGGATATGTACATGGAATAATTTCAGCTAATCACATTAAAGGATCTGAAGGTTTTATATTATCTAAATACATGCGCCTAAAAAGGTAGCGTGTGCGTTCGGTTGTCATTATCCTTTAGTGGAGACATTACTCTAACCGACTAGTATCTAAAGAGTTCGATTTGGCAGAAATAATTTTGGTATCCTGTGGAATTATAAAATCTAGAGTGATATCACAATGTTACGGGTAGAGTACAGGCAGACGTAGGTCGTAGGTAGAGGCCGGGCCCGGGCGACGGCCCCGCGACCCATTTCCTCCCTCACGTCTGCCCTCCGCAATCGTGCCTTTCTTCGTCCCGCGCTCTTTTATCGTTCTGATAAAAACTCGCTGGCATCGCTATCATTCCTGCATATTAGACGATATACACTCTCAAGTCGCCTAGTATCACCGTTTACATTTATATACTTAGTTTCGAAATTCATATTAAAAAAATCATCTATTTTTCCTCGTAGAAAACATTAAATAACTGTATTATAGGTACTTTTAGAGTTATGAGTAGGTCGTATATTATTGTAATTGTGCGAAAATCGCAATACAGGTGGGCTCGATAGTTTTTTTTTGCGAGGCTAACACGTGTAACCTTGCTCGTATTTGTAAATATTAATGTTGAGAAACAGTAGAGATTCATATTTAAATTTTATTCCGGATGCATAATTCAGAATACTATTATGGTAAATGTGCATTGAATATCAGTTTTATATAAATCAAAATTACTGTAAACTCGAGATAGTATAATCAAAGCTACAACGATAGTAATAAGATGCTTAGCAGGTGGATGTTCGAAAAGTATTATGATAAATACATTATATGTATCATTGAGTCTTCGGTGTTGATAAAAATAGTATTTAGGGTGTTAGGAAAGGCTATGGCGCTGCGGCGGGCCAGAGGGTGACACTCAGCGACGGGCGGCGCGGCGCGGCGCGGCGCGTTCGTCGACCTGCCGTCTCAAGGCCGCTCTTACACGTGCCAGTCGTGCCACCGGGCGCTTCCTGCCGCCGCCGCCATAACAAACATCTTCCCACCTACACCCTTACCCACCCACCAGGGATCGACAGCCTCCCAGCGTCTCAGAATATTACGAAATCTTTGATTTTAAGAAAATATCCCATACCGAGTCTAGTAGCTTTTTCGTTACTGGAAAATATTAGTATAACAATTTTATATTATTATAGTACTAAGTAATTTCTTTTTAAAATTAAGAATGGTCTAGGACTGACTTACCTGATCTTGTGATGATAGTGTATGTACGTGACATAACTAGCCTAGTCAACTTACGCAGGCAAATAGTGAATGTTTAGCTTTTATATTCCTTGAATTATTATTCAAGCATACACGGCAGTGCGATGGCAGCGTTTTTGGTATTATACACGATTATGAGAGACAATTGCTACCTTCCATGTAGGTGGGATGTCAGTTTGTTTATCATGTTTAGGTATAGAAGTAAGCAAGATAGCAGTCGTTTTGAATTCAATACCGAAAATGTGAAAAGAATGCTAATTTTACATTTTGCTTTATTCGATAGTATTTCATCCCAAACCCAACAGTGTACTTGAAATATGACTTGAAAGTATTAAAAAATAGAGAAAATATTATAAAAGTATTACTAGTAGTATTCATAGTACTACTACTAGTACTATGAATAAATTAGTTTTTTTTATCTCTTGTAAAATTACCCAATTCAACGTTCGCGATACTGAAAGACGTAGCCCCGATTATTAAAGTACTTTTAAAATTTAATTCGCAATGGCTTTTATATTGTCAAATATTTGTATTTGTTAATTAATAAAAATACGGATGGTAAAATATAGTAGTTTCCTTAATCATACTGGTACTTACTCAATTCCTAGATACTTAGGTGTATACACGCAGTCTGGAAGAATCTGGATTGCCAGGCCTGAGTGAAGTGATTGGAAGGACACTCTGGGGGGTTTTAGTCAGTAGGAGTCTGACACTCCGTGGTCGCTGGATTTCCCCCGGGTCACCAAAAAAAAAGATATTTAGGAGCAGTTAATTTGCTTATAAGTGGTAGGTACTTACATTAGTGGTTACTTACATTTAATTTGTGGGATTTTATAATAGCAAAACGCCTGCACGGGTCTTAGCGCATCAGCAGCTGTGTATCAGACTCTTGTAGCACTTTTGTTTCCGACTTAAATTCATATTTGACAGCAGTTTGACAAAGCGTAAAGTGGACAGCGCAGTATAAAGACCAGCCAAGTGAAATAAATACTACTGCTTAAATATATAAGATAAGCCCGATTAGTAATAAATAAAGCACTATGATGCGGTCTTCAGGTTAATAATTTTAACACTTATTAGGAATCTGGTTAGTTTTTGGAGTGTAACATTTATATTTACTTATATACTTACAATGTGTGACACGTTAATAAAATAATTGATAAAGTTGAGGTTGACGCTGCGCGCTTTGATATATATATGACCGTGGTCGTGGTAAATGATTAGTTGTGAAGGGGTAAGGCATAGTTGCCTGATTGGATACCGACTTCAGTACGCAGGTGCAAATATCATCACCGTGACTCGTTTCGGCCTGTCGGGTAATTATATTATGTCCTGCTGCTTTCTCTGTTCTTCTTCAAGGTCTGCAACATGACAACATCGCTTCTCATTTTACAATGAGTTATAGGCGACTGTAGCCACAGTGTACGACAGTAGCTATTTCCATTAGGTTAGCCAGAGGGCTTAGACAAAGTAACATTCGATCACCAATAACGTTAGTACGAACATGTAAATATGTACTGTTAAAAATGGTCTTACACTTTAGAAATTGTTGACAAAGGAATGCGATTACAAAAGAAATTCTAAAGCGTAGTAAAACCAAACATGTAAATAAAGGTACAATTGATACGTTTTGTGTACCTACAAAGGGAACACACTTGCGGGAATTCCTTCCACAGCTGGATGACACAGAAGTGTTAAGAATAGGATATGCTTTGTGCGTATCGGAATAGAAGCAACGGTAATACTGTTGCTTCGCTAACCAGTCTCCGTGATTCTGCTGTGAAAAGGAGAAAGTGAAATCAGATGAAATAATTCATCACAACGCTCACCATGATACAAACGAAAATGAGGCAATATCTGTGCGCAATTACAGCATCTCTAAGGGTTCAGTTACGTCAGCATCATTTACAGTACGAACAGCTCGACATAAATGTTGCAACCTGTCCAAAACCTCAAAGAGGTATTAAACAGGACTATCCCAGAGATGCAAACAATATTCCATACACGACCGAACCTGGGCCTTATAAAGACGCATTATAGCTGGTTCGCAGTGAAAAAACACAGCATTCTCTGTGTGCCATCTTTTTTCAAATCATTATAGTTTTTTGATATATATTTCTTAATAACTACATCCTAGAATTACTGTCATATACATTTCGATAATGACAAAATCATATCAGCCCTGTTTTTTGCCTGCGTCGTTTGTTTAATTTTATTTATATTGATAAGTTTATCAAGGCACTGCGACCTCGACGTCGCGACTCGCGGGCATCGTCTTATTAGAGAACGCCCTAATTAGCAAATTGAATCACTACAATATGCTTTATAATATAAGTAGAATATGTTGCTTATCATTCCTTAATTGCTTTTCTGACCTGTCATCTCGGTAATATATCTTTATTATTTTATTGTTATTATTCCGAGAATCGCTAATCGATTATTCGATTTATTGTCATTCGTATGCGGTTTGCTTTAAACATTGTCTTTTGCATAGATAATTTTGGAGATATAAATATAAGTAGTTATAATGTACTAGTATAATATTGTTAAAGAATAAACTTTCATTAGTGTATTTAATATTTTGTCTTCTTAGTAAAATAATATTTTTTTTGATAACAATTTTGCCACTCTCTCTCTCTCTCTCTCCCTCTCCTTTCCATAGCAGAACCACGCGCGCTGGTCTACGGAGTCACAGCTTTTCAGTCACTCACGTCTCGGCTAGGACTAAGAAGTTCTCTAACTCTTATTTTTGCCGAGTTGTCGGACTGTGGAATGGCTTTCCGGCGAGCGTGTTTCCATCGTCCTATGATTCCTTTCTATCGTCCTTTAAGCATAGCGTGGAAAGAGATTTGTGCAGGCCGGTACGATCGCTGCGGTTACCGATGGGTTTTTTCACTATGGGTAAATGTGACGGCATTGAAAACTTTTATTTTAATGACTCTATACAATAATAGCCCTTTTGTGCATAATTACAAAGAAATAAAGCAAAAATTTTAAAAACATTATTAATTAAGTCTATAAAAAAACAAACTTAGAGCTAGTTACAATGCGTAAAATAGGAAAACCAAAAGAGTATACCGTTGGGGTTTTCTTAACTGTTGATAGTCGTCGTTTGTTGGACTGCACCATGCTTACAATCAGATATGGTGTGGTCACGGAGCCGAATCAGGATTAAAAAAATGTTTTTTTTTTATGATGTAACTACTTTGCAGTTTACGGACTTTTTCTTATATTTATGATATAAAACCTCGCTTCCTGCCAAATTACATGAATCCAGGTCAATGGGAAGTATCCGATTGGTTTTGTACGTATTATTTTTTCAAGAACACTAGAGACGATATACCTAAATATTTGATATCAATTTTAACCTAATACATACACGTGTTCCCAAGAAAAAAATAGGTCTTGATAGATAGACAAACAGACAGTAAAGTGATCTTATAAGGGTTTCGTTTTTCATTTTGAAGTAAGGAACCTTAAAAATAACTTTGTTTTTACCTCAGTACCACTACTACTAATGTAATAAAAATAACGAAGCTTGCTTTTAAATTATTTATTTGTCTACATTTATTCTGTACTTTTTATTTACGGGTGGTATGGTTATATAAATGTAAGTATGTTTTATTTCTGGAGCTCTATAGTTATTACAAAATAAGGTAAAAAAGTAAGGTAAGAAGAAAGTATAATCAGAAAACCAGAGTTATTATTGCGTAGGTAATAAATAAATAAATCATATATATCATAAATCATATTTTTTTTTTATGAGAAATACGACATTTTATTTTATGTTATAATATTTATTTATTTACTTTTACAGGGTTGCCAGTGGCCCGGTACAATAACTAATTCACACAATACATATATAAAGTTACAATTAAAAATGCACAGTTCCTATTAAGGCATCCACAACATACGTCAGAGTGGCCTGTTTAATTATACTGTATCATATTACATTATACTTATATATTGCGTTTCTCTGTAGTGTTGTAAAGTAGGGGACGCTGGGGCGATACGAGGTCGAGAGAAGACATCGAGCGGAGTTGCCTTCGACCTGATGACCCACATCGGCACCCCGACGCGCCGGTGCCCCGCCCAATACACAACTTTAATCTATATTTACCACTGAAATGAACGCATTTTTCTTAAAGGTATCTAATGGTAAAATTATACCTCCTAGCAGTGGCGTACATCCCATATAAAACATTAAAAGCATTATCTGTTATACTTAGGCATTTTATAAATATATTAACTTTAAATCTGGTGTTTACTAAAATGGCAGCCTGAGAGTCTAAATTGGACCAAACTTTAAGTATATATATATATATGTTAAATATCCAAGTATAATGCGATAATGCTTTATATGGGATGTATACCACTGCCTCCTAGTATCTTTAATAATACGTATAAATGTGTACGTAATCACGAGAATATGCGGCCTAGGTGCAGAAAAAAAGTTATACTGGCTCGACAAAGTAATAATTAAAAAAAGTTAAGTAGTTAGCAGATTAAAGTAAGTAGTATGTTGCATCTGACGGAGAATCTGTATTTTACAGTGTAGTCCATGAACGTCAACGACAGCCAAGAGACGAAAATCCTTTGAAAATCGCCATCGCTACATCGGCCCACATGTACCACGAGGGAAGGTGATGCTCTAGTTATATTATATGAGCATTTGGATCTACACAAGCTGATCCCAAGACGTAGCGGGAAGAAGCGAGTCACTATGACAATCTTAACACTTGTGTACTGTGGTCATAACTAGTGATGAAAACGCCCGGGAATTTTCCCAAAGTGCCCAAAACTTCCGAGAACATTTCGTGAATTCCCGGAAATATTCCCAAAGAAGTTTTGGGCACTTTGGGAAAATTCCCGGGCATTTTCATCACTAGTCATAACCCCCAGTTCGGGCAATTGCCCAACCACCATAAAATAATGTTATTTTATAACTGCTTTAAACAGTAATTTTAATACAATAATTAGAAATAATAGTTTATTTCTTTCTTTTTGTAATAGGTAAATATGCAGAAAGGGTAATATAATTTGCGGACCAGATTGTGACTCGATCTTTAAGAATAAGTTTGGTTCTTTCAGTCACATCTGACCTCATGGAAATAGACTGTAGAGCTCGCCGTCGACGGACACGTCAAGACGTCCACCCAAGGATGAAAACGATAGGTTTATTTAGCCATCATCTTCAATTAAAATAAAGAAAAAAATCGTAATAAAATATGCTTTAAGATATTTGAAAAAAAAAAGATCTAATTGGTTTTCTTAAAAAGTTCAAAATAGGAGAAAAATATGTTTAATAGGTTTATTTCTTGTCTACTAGTATAATGTAGGTATTTATATATTCATGTTTTATTTAATATGTGTTAGTTCAAGATGTTTTGTAATAAGCTGTGATTTGTATTTGTATTTAATAAAATAAAATTTAATAAAAATAAATTTCTGTCTATATGTCCGATGTTCACGAAATTACATAAGTTTGTGTAATTATATATTAAATTTTTAACATTTGAGCTACAAATAATCATGTTAAATATTGAAGAAACAATCCTCAACACTGTTCTTGATATTTCTCAGTTTTTTATTACCTGTATTGAAAGAATTCTATACGAAAATATAAATTAAGCGAGGAGATTGTTGCAACACCATTAAAAAATATCAAGTCGAGGGGTGAAAGGCTATATATATATATAGCTCGCCGAGCCGTCGGAAGTATACGGATTCCCAGGCTCGGCGAAAGCGAAGAGAGGGCAGTGCTGGCACCCCGGTGGTTTTAGTCGGGGCAGGTCCGAGACACCCGGGGGAGTGGCCCTCACCACTTCCCCTGAGGGTCCGTAGGGATTTCCATCGGGTTAACAAAAAAAAAAATATATGTATATATATTCAGAATCAGCGTTTTATACCGATTCCAAATATATATTACTATATCACCAAACAATGTCGCTTAAACCAAATAGCCGTTCATCCCTTGATTTAATACATTTAGCAATAATAGTATTTTATTGTTGCGTTATATCCTTTTTAAAGTGAATAGTGTTATATAAAAGACTGTATTAATTTTGCGTTTATAAGCGCAAAAAAAGTGTCAAATAAACAACTACATACTACTACACTGATGTGGACTAAGGGCGTACAGCGTCGCCCAGCGTACGCTAAGCCGAGTGTTCTTGGAGATTGGTAACAGCACACAGGACACATGATGTGATGCTGTTTTATTATTTCATTGTTGTTTTTTTATATAAATGTGTTTGTTGTTTTACTTCTATTGTGTCAATAAACTTTTTCTTTCTTTCTTTTTTTCTTTTCTTATACGTCATACTTAACTAATGACCTAAATATATAATATAAATGATATTTTTATTATAGGTCACATTATGTTTCGTCACAAGGTTTCCATACACCAGCGGGCATGTAGCAACTAAAAACATAAATCTTATAAAAAAACACGAAGTTAAATGTCGCAATTCATTACTGTTGGTAGTGATTGAACAAGTCTGTAATGTTGATCGAATTCGTAATATGATAATATGAAACTTGATCCATACAAACAATATGTGGTCAACTATGGTATACCTACCTACTGTTAGTTACTAGCTTATACTTGCGCGTTTTTTATGCTAATATTGCTGAAGAGTAGCAATTGTCTCTTTTTGTTTTATTTTTGCGTAATAACACCAATTAGTACATAGCGTTCCTATTTTTTGACTTTACATAAATTATTTATTTATTATTATTTATTTATGTATGGGCTATCGACAGTTCCATTACATTTTACATTCACAATGGGATCACATGCACGAGCGAAATGTCTGCAACGGATACTAATAAAAGACGGCCACAGCATGGCTCAAAAGCATTAAGTAAATACTAACAATATCAAAACAGAAAACAAAACCAAAAAGAAAAAAAAATAGCAGACAATAATACCTACAATCTAAATTAAAATTAAAAATTATCACACAAACTATACAACATCAAGAACAATGCCAAGCTCAACATACTTGCTCACTGATTTTCATCTTGAAGGCCGGCATCAAATCCGAAAATCTATCGATGGTCTTGTCCCCAACCACACACTCGTTATATAAACGCGACAGCCTCGGCACTATAGAAAAGTGACCAAGGTTGGTCCTTTATCGTTTGGTGGCAAATATGGGAGCAGGATACCGAGGCAGCCTGCAAGGTACCGCAATATTAAATTGTTCTAAAAGTTCCGGATCGTCCACACGGCAACGGAAGAGTTTATCAAGTCGAATAACTGCCTACGACCTTGCAGTGTATGCATTTCAAAAAGTTTAAGTCTATCACCATAAGGAATATTTTTTTTAATATTATTCAGACCAAACCTAGTGAACCGCCTCTGTATCCTCTTAATACGGTCAATGTGAACTTGATAGTGAGGAGACCAGACTGTACTGCAGTAATCCAGTTGCCTACGAACCAAGGTTGAATATAAGAGCTTTTTAGTGATATTCTTTTTAAATTGTTTACTATTCCTGAAAACGAAACCCAGCATTTTTCGAGCGGCTACGCAAATGCGATCAACATGTCTTTTAAAAGTAAGTTGAGTATCAAAGATGACTCCTAAATCTCTAATTTCTGTTACTTCTTGTAATGGGAATCCGTCTACATCATAAGCTGTTGCAATAATATTACGATTTCTTGAAAATTTTATGTGGTTACATTTCCCAACATTCAATATCATGCCATTATGCTGACACCAAGCTATTATTCAAGTCAGATTGTAGTTTGTTTCTGTCATCTATATCACGAACTGGTAGTACGAATTTTAAATCATCGGCAAACATAAAGCACTTTGAGTACCGAAAGCAATTGACGACATTATTTATAAAAATATTAAATAGGAGTGGCCCTAGATTCGAGCCCTCAGGTACCCCACTAATTGTTTTAAAAGTTTTGGATCTATATCCTCCAATCACAACATATGATTGTCGCTCAGCTAAATACGATGAGAGCCATTTCAGTAGTACTCCACCAATACCATATGCTAACAACTTATCCAAAAGATCATGCCGAACCCTGTCAAAGCTCTTCGAGAAATCAGTATATATAGCATCCATTTGTATTCTGTTGTCAATTGAATTCATTAAAGACATGGGATAATCAATAAGGTTAGTATTCGTGGACTTCGTACATATAAAACCATGTTGATTTGATGATATAAATGGCTTAGCTTGTAGGCTTGATAGTGAGGATTCGCCATTGAAGGTTATCGTAAGGGAAGACCATTATCACTTATGATGTGATTTCACTCGTCACATCTTTAGTTTGTAGTGGTTGTTAATTTACATCTACAGGGTGAACGATATGATGCGTTACCTTTTAAAAAGACTACCATCTTATAGTCGTAACAATTTTTTTATTAATCTAAGAAAAAAAATATAGGGATATTATCAAAATTTTAGAATCAATTTACTTTAACTCGATGTGGCCACCTTTTGCCTTGACTTTGGCCTTCAGACGGTCAAAAAATGAGTTGCGGGCTGCACAAATGTAATCCTGCGGTATATTTTGCCATTCACGTCCAATAGCTTTCTTTAGTGCATCCAGACTGGTATATTTTTTAGTCCTCAACTTGCTCTCTAAAATGGACCAGATGGATTGTATTTGTATATACTACGGAGGAGTCAATTTGTAGTTTAACCCCTTGAGTGGAAATAACGGGCCTCGCCCATCAAGATTTTTTGTACTAAATTCGAATTGGACGGGCGTCGCCCGCAGTATATTTTTTCATATGAATTTCTTTAAACTTGTAAAAATAAAAATATTATTATTGTTGCACATGGTCTTTTTTATATTCAAGCTAAATTGTCCTTAACATAATTGCGCTAAATTTAATTGTCTGCATGCGTGCTATTCTTCGAGATTTAACGTAAGGCAAGGGGTTAACGAATTTTAACTAATACGTACGCTTGTTAGCTCCGTGTTCATCTGACCCTGGTAGGGTACATTAAAGACATAACGCGTTTTCTGAGTTCTTTTAACACGTTAACGCCGCCGCGTACCACCGGTGGCTTGCATCTGGCTGCGATACAGGCGGTGTGTACCACAAAAAAATATATCGTATATTAAAGACATTAATTGCAAACATTTATTTTAAATAACGTTAGAGTGAAAAGCTTTGAGCACACCTATCTATAGTTGAAAAACATGAATACAGCGCCGGTGTGAACGTGTTAATGCAGTGCCACTAAAAACTATTTACAATGTTATTAATTAATTTTATGTTTTTGACCAGATAAACATACCATAATAAACGCAGTTTCTACAATTACAAGTATTGTCGGTGAATTCGTACAAGTAAAAATCAACTCGTTTTCATTTCACATTACTGTATAATAGTTTATACAATATAGAGAACAAGCTATATTTCAGGTTTTGCCTGACTGAAGTAGAATAAATATGTGTTAGAATATATGTATTCCAAAAGTGGCGATTTGAAGCTTCGAATGTCACATCAAGGGTTTTTTATATAATGCTTAGGGAGACAAAATATCTGTAAATAATTGTGTCTTGTTCAGAAATCTCTTTAATATATATGGTAGATGCATCTATACAGTATACTATATATATATATATATATATATATATATATATATATATATATATATATATAATTAATATACTAAAGATATTATAATATACTATAATAACTATATATATTATAATAGAACTGCAGTTCTATTAGGAGGGATTAGGATTATTATCAGGAACGAAAAAAATAGATAAAAAGTAGAGAGTAAATATCAATAAACACTTTTCTAACAACATTGTATTGTTTTTATAAATGTTGATAATATTCACAAGCATAAATCAGTTTCCATAGTGTGTTTACCGTGCGATACGATAGGGCTGTTAAATGAAGTATGTATTTATGTCAGGAGAAAATGACTCGAAGTAGCTGTAGTTATTTTCTGATATGCGTGAGAGCTCGTTGCTGCGTATAAAGCGCGTTCCTGTCTCTAACAGCGAGGATACAAGAAACAGCATTGCGGACCTTAGTGTGGTACTGACCGGTGTGTGCGGACGATGGTGATGTCGATGGCGGAGGTGGTGGCAGCGGCGGTGGTGTAGACTCAGTGGTGTTGGAGGGCGCGCTCGCGCAAGCGGCCGCCGGCGGCGCATTTTCTGCGGCGCGGGCGGAGGGCGGCGGCGGCGGCGGCGCGCCGATGCCGGGGGGAGGCGCGCAGACCGCGACCAGCCGCAGCAGCGCCACGCACCACCACCAGAGCACGGCGGCCAGCGCGCGGGCAGCGCGCCCAACGCGGCCCGGGGCCCTCTTGAGACCGAAATACGCGCAACGTCGACTCGTGCACCGCGACCTCGCCCTCTCACCCGGGTATCGGTGCGGTGTCGACGGTCGCACGGTTAGCAAAATGACGCGGATGCGCGCACGCGTTCACACGGCGACTGGAGGGTCGCTCCCGAGAGCTTACGACCGTACCCGAACACTATTTCGGGAGCGACGCTCGCTGCTGCCGTCGCGCCGCCCGCCCGCTTCATGCTGCCAATTTTACGCGAAATTGCGGGCGGGCGGTGATGCGATATGTATAATGGTGCGGCCACCTGCATCCGTGATGGTACAGTTGCTGAAATCTCTATATGTGGGTTTTTTATTTGATTGTGAAGAGTTATGTGAGGGGCTGGATGATCCAGTAGATCGCCGGTTTTGTTGACAAATGCGTCATCATTCTGTCTACACTCTAAACATTGAGAAGTGAACGTGCTGCTCGTGTGTGTCAATAGATACAATGTTCCAGCGCTCACTGCTATTGGCAACAAAACAGTGACTCGCACTATCTTACTGTCTCACGCTCTCTGTTGTGAATTCTTAAGCATAATTTATTTTTAGATGTAAAATTATTTCTGATATAGATAGGTGTTTGACATTACGTTGAACTCTCATACGTCGGGAAGTTCTACCTGTAACAATATTATTCACTGGAGATACAACCGATGATGGAGTTTTGAATATTTAACAAAATCGGAGATTCTTTATTATTGAAATATGTACTTAATTACTACAATTATCTCTGTGTACTGGAATATTTAATAAATAATTTATAATTTCTTTATTAATTTATAATTTTTTCATCATAAGCCTGATCTCTTAATTATTACTCATTATTATGCCTATAACAAAAAATATAACAATTAATTCACACATAAACGAAAAAACGAGTGATTTATTCAAGAATATCAACTATTATCAAACAAACATTTTAGTAAATAACCATTTTTTTTTTTACCGAATATGGACAGATGTTATTATGTCTATAATATAACAAGTATTATCTTCTTATGCGACAAAGATGGTAAAGCAGGTTTTATATTATTTAGTCAGATAATCGTGTTGTTTTAATAAATTTTAGGATGAGTTGGATGATACTTACATCTTCACTTTAAACTTTACTAATTTGGCGATATCAATGATAGTCATAATTTTTCAATATTAACTTATCTCGGAACATATTTATAAACAACTAACACCTTACAATTCTGTTTTCTTTTTTTAGAAAAGTCTTTGATATAAGGAAAAATAGAGTTTGCGAAGAAAGATGAATTTGCAAATATCTCTTATATCAGCTAGAATTGGATCTTCTATTTGCAGTAAGTTATGATACCACGGTCTTACTATCACTCCATTAGCTGTATACCACCACTTACAGGATACCTTTTATATAATAAAAGGGAGCTCTACTAACTTATTCATCATAAAAGCTTAAACCCAAAATATAATATATATAAGTAGTAAGTAGTAAATTATATAATATATTTTAAACCTTAAAACCCAATATATGTATACAAAGAATTAAACTAAGAATCGTTTTGAGGCCTAGGTGACTTCTAATAACAAAATTTTAGAATTTCAATCAACAAAAGATTAAAATGGAGGGATTAATTTTTTATGGCAATACACACTGTAACTCAAAAGCGATTAAGCCTATAAAAAAGGTTTTAGCACTATTTGTAGATTTTAAAAAAGTGTAAATATCATTTATTGAACAGGAAACTATATATTCACGAAAAACCAAAATTCATGACTTTTCCACTTGAATAACTTAAGATCCGACAATTATACCTCACATGACTTTTAAGTAAATTTTTAAAACGTTAAAACAAAGGCTTGTACAAATCTTCAGCTATTTTTTTTGATAATTTAGGATATTCTGTAATATGTTTGGACTATATAAAATAGTGTCTTGGACTGTACAAACAAAGTTATGTGACGTTTTGTTTAAAAGTTGTTTATGGCTTTAGAATACATAATAAAAAAGAATTGCTACTAAAAATCCAGGATTTTGTTGTAATTTAATTTATAAAATACAGTGTACACTCTATATAACGACCCTCAAGGGATTGTGCATATTTTGGCGTTATAGAGAGTGGTCGTTAAATGGAGAGAAGAAAAATCTGTATTAGAAAAAAGTTTATTTCAGACTAGTGTTAGTAATTACATAAAAAATAATTCTCATTTGATCGCTATTGAGTATAGTCTGTTATTTTTGTCTGACGTCTTTTGCTGCACCAGTAATTTTGTTGTATTTTTTCCATTATTTTATTCATATCTTGCGATATTGAGTCATCTTGGTGATAAAGAAAGTACTTTCCAATAATTTTGCTGCCTCCAGGGCTTCTTTAATGCTCGGCGGTGGCTCAGACTCATCCGTCTCATCTTCTTCATCTCCTTGGTCTTGATACTCGGTTTTTCTCACCGAATCCAAAATTTCTTTGTCTGTGAATGATTCCATTGTAAGCAGGCAGTCGTCTACTTCGATGTAGGTTTGAAGATTTTCTGTAAATTTTCCTGCCATGTTGAACTGTTGAATCCACTCAGTTAATGGAAGGGCGTCGTCGTTATTAAACTCTAGTTTCGTTTCCACCTCATCACTCATAGAATTTGTACAAAGTCCAGCATGTCGAAAAGAGTGCTGTATAGTTGTGGGTGTGACTTCTTCCCAGGGTTAAGATAAAAAATTTACTGCATGCAGCATATTAATAGAAGTTTTACCCTCAGATTCGACTAGCTCCATCAATAATTTCTTTCTGTAGTGACCCTTGAGGCTTTTAATCACGCTTTGATCCATTGGCTGTAAGACACCAGTCGTATTTGAAGGAAGAAATACCAACTCTATGTTTTGAAGGTTTGTTGTAAGAGGGTGGGCAGGGCAGTTGTCAACAAGAAGTAAAATTTTTCGTCTCTTTAATTCTGCATCCCACTTTCGCACTTCTTTTTCAAAAAGTTGACTGGTCATCCAAGCTGATTTATTAGCTTTATACGTCACTGGCAATTTTTTAATGTTCTTAAAACACCGCGGATTTTTTGATTTGCCTATTACCATAAGCTTTTTTTTTCTGTGCCATCCATATTAGCAGCCACAAGCACTGTAATACGCTCCTTGGAGAGCATTCCTCCCACACACTTTTCCCCTTTAAATTTCAGAGTTTTATCTGGGGTCAACTTGTAGAAAATTCCTGCTTCATCAGCATTAAAAATGTCACTTGGGGTGTATTTTTCTGTCAATTTTGACCACACTCTATTAATCCAGTCATGAGTAACATTCGTATCAACACTTCGTGCTTCTCCACTAATTTTACCGTAGTTGATATGATGACGTTGCTTGAATTTTCCGAGCTATCCTTCTGATGCTTTGAAAGAAAGTAAGCCAAGTTCTTCAGCAAACTTCTCCGCCTTAGCTTTCACGATCGGCCCCGAGATAGGCATATTATTCAGGCGCTGTCGTTGGAACCATGATAGTATAGCTCGATCCAAATCTCCGTATTTAGGTTTCTTCAATTTTTTAGAAAATTTTCCATCCTCCTCTGCTTGTAGAATTTTTTCTTTATTTTTCCATATTGTGGACACTGTAGAGCGACTAAATCCAAAGCGTCTGCCAACATGACTTATCTTCTCTCCCGCCTCTATTGCGCGTATCAGCAAAACTATTTCGTCAATACACAGAGATTTTCTATTACTTGCCATGTTTAGAGTTTGAAAGTTTGTGAGCAACTAAGAATATGATAACGTATAGATAATTCATAACTCCTACTAACAATAGTCAACACGTGCAAGCAATCCCAATTTGTAAACAGAAGAATGGATTTCTTATAAAGTTCGGTATGTGTAATGCCGACAGTCGAGTTTATTACGGGCTAGGATAATAAAGCGACAAAAGAACGTACACAGCTGCCCAGTTTTTATTAATTTTGGCAACTTCAAAAGTACTTTATATTATTAAATTACTGTCGTCATATAGAGTGGGTGTAACGCTATATAGAGTCTATCATTGTATGGGAAACAAGCTAAACCAACCAAAACCGAGTGATATCGACGCTTTAGGGAGTTTGACGTTAAATCGAGTGACGTTATATGGAGTTTACACTGTATATATTTTCATGTCAAAATCATATGACTCTAAACGCCAGTTAAAACAAGGGCCATCAAATATCCTAAAGTGTTACCAGATTTAGCATAATTGCACATTTTTAATAGAATACGATCACAAATTTTCATCGCATCGGAAAATGCTCTTGTAGTGTTGCAATTTTTTTTAAATATAATGAGTTTCAGTAGAGTCATAGTAAGATATAATTTGGAAAATAATAAACTCATAAATGTCACCAGGGTTTTGAAATAAGTGGAGTCGCCTAACGTTAACTTTACACTATAGACTATAAACCGAGGAAGACAGGAAATTTAAACCTCAACATATAGACTAATAAGGCAAGATGTTGTTAATTATCCGTTGACTTGGTTTTATTGGTTTTTATTTTTTAATTGAATTTTTTAATTTGAATAACACATCCAGCTTTCATGTTTTGTACACGTTATAAATATTTTAACATACTCGTATACACGAAGAAGTCACTTCTAATTTTAAAGTTTTTTTTACATTTTTATGTAAATCCCACCATATACTGACTTAATTAGTTTTTTATTGAACTGAATATTTTAGTAGGTTTTAGGCGAGTTGTAATATGGTGAAGTACTGATGAATATCTTCGAAATTATTGAACACAACTATTTAACGTAAAACAGTGTCAGTCTTGATTAATAATACATATTATATAAAATAATATAACATTTTTACCATTTCTTTACTTAAAAGGAATACTTCCAGGACATCATAATTCACATAACCCAAGTTTTATTATTTATTAAAGTCGAATATCTATTTATTGAAACTGTAAATATCCTGTCAACATTAGTTCAGTTGTTTTTATGTATTGCACGAACAAACTAACAAACATTTTTAAACGATTAATATATTTAATTTGTATATCCTCTATGATTTTCAATATCTTAAAATAAAAGATGAGATCAGACTTTTGTTTTACTATAAATAGGTTATTTTATGACAAAAGTATATAAAAATATCTGTTTACATTTCCGATGTAGAGCTCATTTCGCATAACAATTTGTTGGGCTCAAAGTAAACTTTATATATACGGTTACAATAACTCCTATTTTATAAGAGCACAACAGTGTAAATAATATCTAAAAAATAGTTGTTTTTACAAATGAACGATCTCACGAACGGCTAAAACTGAAAATTCGGTTCCTATGTTAGCTTTGGTGGAAACAGAAACCAGAACTAACTAAGACAAAATTAAGATATGCCGAAATTTCCATCACGCCTTAAAATCTTATAAATGTAAATAAATGGATACTGTTTATACTAATTAAAAGGGATACAGCAGCATTCCGAGTATATTAATCATTAACATATATTGCTAGTATACATGACCAATTTTTCAATACAGTAATACCGCTCTTTACGCGAGAGATTAGTTCTGAATAAAATCGTGTTAAATATGTTAATCGTGTGAAATTTGCGTTTTTTTTTTTACATTCGCTCGACAAAGTGACTATAGTGCACCTGATGCTAAGTACAGTGTAGTCCAAAAACGAAAGCGACTATCAAAGGATGAAAATCCATTGATAGTCTACATCGTCATGTCGGCCCTCGTATACCACGACTGAAGGTCTATAGGTATATGAGTTACTGGATATACACAAGCTGATCCCGAAACACGACAGGCCAAAGCGAGTCACTATGATGGTTTTGACACTTGTGTACTGTGGTCACGACTCACGACCCAGTTCGGGCAATCGCTCTACCATCATATAACGAATTGTTGCACCAGTAGGAGTTGAAAATTCGCTGGAACGTATAATGTTGATCCGATTTTTTACAATTATACGTACAATACAGCCTAACCTGTCGTCAACGTTAGTAGCTGTGCCTCTGTTGTCTATTTTTTGTATAATTATTAACTTAAGCCTCAAACTCATACTTTTCCGCTTTTTTTATCAGCCGGATTTACAAACACAGCACAAACCTATAATAAAAACAATATCTAAATAAAAAAGATAATTGTTTAAAAACTGATAAATGATTTGAGATTTTCAGTCAATTGATTGAAGTAATTTACAATAATATGCTTGCAATAACTCAGAAGCTATGGGTTCGTATTGGCTAACGTAATTACGCCAAACGCATTCCAATGCACTCTAAAGGACCAATCGATGAGCGCCGCGTAAAGCGCTCCGCTTTAGCACAAATTAAAAAAACCGCGTTATAACGAATCCGCGCAATAGAAGTACGCGTAAAGCGGGGTAGGGTTTGTATAGAAAATTTATGAAAAAGTTATCTTTGTATTCGACTAGCTTTTGCTGTTCAGATTTTTTACATGTGGTACAAGATATTGATCTTGATATGATACTGAGTTCATTTTTGCAAAAATATATTCGACCAAGTTTGTAACTTTTTGTCGAAAGTTAATTTTAATTTTAATAATTCCAATTATACAAGGTGTCTCAAAAGTAAGTTCACATTTGCTTATCTTATTACGCGAAAGCAACTATTCTGAGGGGCGCGGGGGGTATGTCAGTCGGTAGTCTGGCTCTTGGGAATTTAGTCGCTATGGAGCGTTTCTCTGGTGCGGACCGTGCGTTGTGCGTACGTGAGTTTTACAAAAACGGTAATTCGGCGACTGTAGCGCGTAGAAAATTCTGCAGTATTCGACATATTCGTCACTTAAATGATGCGCCTAGCACTCGACTCATTGCAAAATGGGTTGAGAAGTTTGAAGAGACTGGGTCAACTCTGGAGAAACCAAAATCTGGGCGGCCAAGAACATCAAGAACAGCCGAAAACGTGGACAGTGTTACTCAGTCTATTCGAGATGATCCAAACCTCTCGATTCGGAAGCGTGCTGTTACTTTAAATGTGCACAGATCTTCATTATGCCGCATTTTACACAAAGATTTAAAGCTGCACCCGTACAAAATTCAGTTAGTGCAAGAACTGAAGCCTCAAGATGCTGGTCAGAGGCTTGCCTTTGTAAATCAGATGATTGAGCGCTTTCCAACGTTCACCAACATCTTGTTTTCCGATGAAGCCCATTTTCACCTGAATGGGCATGTAAACAAGCAAAATTGTCGTGACTGGAGTGCAACCAACCCAAAACAAAAACATCAGAAACCGCTACATTCACCCAAAGTCACCGTATGGGCAGCGATGTCGGCGCGAGGAATTATCGGCCCTTACTTTTTTGAAGATGGAATGGGACGCACACTCACAGTGAATTCAGAGCGTTATGTGGAGATGTTAGACGAGTTTTTCGTACCCCAACTGCAAAACTTTCCTGGTTACAACCAAAGAACATGGTTCCAGCAGGGTGGAGCAACTTCACACACGTCCAACAGATCTCTGCCTAGAGTTCGAGAAATTTTTCCGAACAAATTAATCTCCAGGCGAGGTGACATAAATTGGCCTCCACGGAGTCCCGATTTAATGCCTATGGATTTTTTCTGTGGGGTTATGTCAAATCAAAAGTTTACGCTAATAAACCGACTTCCCTGGCACAATTAAAAGAAAATATCCGTCATGAAATGGCAGCCATCACGGAGACTACCTGCCGAGCTGTCATAGGCAATTTTAGTGCCCGACTAAATGAATTCCGAAAGCGCAACGGTTTACAATTGGACGATGTTATTTTTAAAAAATAAATTCCCAAACAGTGTACTTCAATATAAAATAAACATTTTTTCAATAAAGCTAAGACTTTTCTTTTAAAAAAAGATTTAAATTTGAACTTTCTTTTGAGACACCTTGTATTTCCGGATAAGTAAGCTAAAGCTTACTAAGCCCGTATTATCGAACCTCATGTAATTTAGTATTTCCACATATCGTCCAAGTTAAAAAAACACTCTGTATAGGTGCATATTGTGTACTGAGTGCAGTTTTGTGCCATTATCGAAAACTGGCTGCACTGCATCAGCTGGGTAGGGGGTGACTGGCGGCGGTCACTGCACCGAGGTCGCGGTGCACCGAGCATATGGCCGTCTCACCCCCCCCCCCCACCACCACCCGCGTCGCGACCAGCACTCTGTTACAGATTTTAACTCACAAGTGACGAGCGATACACATTTTTATAATAGTTTTCAAAAATATTTCAATTTCTTATATAAAATATAGTCTCAAACCGATAATTCCACATAAAGTAAAATTTTATGAGGATTTAGAAATTATTATATGTAACATAGATACATTGGAACATTTAACAATTGTTTATTTATGATCATTTAATTGGTGGTTTATTTAATGATATAAATAAAGATTTTTGTTTTTCACTTAAAGTATTTTAATCTAAAAAACAGTCCTTATTAATAATAAAATAATCTATGAAAGTAGACGCTACAGCGTTTATTTTCATAAAATATATAAGTTTGTTAAACTAAGAATTTTGAATGTCCATCAAACAAAGTTTGTCGAAAATCAGAAGTCATCGTCATAATGGTAATAAAATTGTGGTAATTTTTTCATCTTTGAAAATGAAATGTAGGTAAATTCAAAAACGTTCTAGTGAATTATATGGGAAACCTACAAGAATTTACTTTTTGGTGATGATAACACAAGTTTACAAATTCGGGTCAACTTTTAGACCCGAGCAGATGAGAACGATTCTTGACGTTATTTGGTGATCTTCAATCCGTTTGTTAAGATTGGTTCTAGTTTTCGAGTTCGGGCATGGTGGCGGTACTGCGCTCTTATGATAGTTATCGGCTGACCATTGCATCGTTGCATTGAACATCGTTTAGAACTTGTTTTTGCAATGTGATTGTACTTCGGCAAGTGTAAAAATACAGATAAAACGTTGCACAGTCAAATCAACGTGTTTTTGTTACGTTTGTGTATGTAATATGCTCTAAAAATGTGGAAAAGTAGAGAAAATGCGCTCAAAGATGCGTATTTGCAGAATAGAAAATTTGTGGTGATCTAAAGGTCGAGAAATAAATGAATTGTACTTAATTTGAAATAGAAATGAATTGAGATTACATATTAATTACAGGATTATTGGTCTATTGGTTGGGATGCAATCTGCATTCACGAAATTTTGCTGTTTTTGTGTCTGTGGGACAGCCGTGCAATTGATCATCATTATATAAGAAAGGTGTGACCGAGTCGTACCCATTATGAGCCAGAACAACAAAATATGTGCTCTATACCACTTGTGAACTTACAAAGCATTTATTACCAATTCTTCATATTATTCTTGGTCCTTATTAAGAACTTTTTCAAAGCGCTCAATCGCGAAGGACCGGCTTTCCTGTAATCAAATTGTTTCCAAAACTGTCATACGTAAAAATCAAACAAGGAATATTTGATAGACCTGATATTCAAAAATAATGACTGATGCAAAGCTTACAAAAGGTTTCAAAGCCTGATAAAGCAGCAACATGGGCATCGTTTAAAAATGTTGTTCACAACTTTCTCGGTAACCATAAATCACCGTATTATAAACAAGTAAACGAATTTTTTGAAGAATTGCCACAAGATTGAAACTCAAATGACTCTCAAGATATATTTTCTGCGGTCACAACTTGATTTTTTCCTACAAAACTTGGGCGACACGAGCGACGAGCAAGGAGAGCGGCTACATCAAGATATAGCGAAAATTGAAAGGCGATACCAAGGATTTTGGCATGATGAGCGACTACTGCTGGGCCCTAAAGCATGAAACAGATCCCAAGCAATATAAAAGACTCAGTTCAACCTTTGCTCATTTTTGATTTGTACATTACAATTCAATAAATAGCCATTAATGATGATAAATACCAAAATACTGAATTTATTGAATATTTCGAAAACTAGAACCAATATCAAAAAACGGGCTGGTGATTTGAATTCAGCTTCCAAATTTACCCTATAAACGGCTTTTGGTTGCTCAGGTCCAAAACTATGTATACTTGTGTATTATATTTATTGGCATTATTATTATTATATTATTATTATATATTAAATTATTTTTATATATAATTATATATTATTACTATTATATTATTAGTCTTATTGGCATTCGAAGCGTGCGTGCTGTGCCTCTAGCTGATAGCACTAATATTACAATTGATAACATTATCGCTACTTATCGGACACTTTTAATATTGTTAATTTTATCGTAAATTTTTATAAAGAATATATTTGGCGACAACGAACTTCCTTATGTTAGTAAATCAAAAATTATAGAAGAAAGGAATATAGACATTTATATCAAGAAACTTAAAAAATAATATTTCAGCAAAAATTTGGTGTGAATTGTCAATAGAACAGAAATATATTTATTACACTACGTTAAGGAGTTTATCATGAAACATAATATATAACTAGGGAAATATATAATTATAACGGGATCATATTCTGTTATTTTAGGTTATGAATTATTTTTATGGAATCGTCCATTAAGGCTGAATAGGTGTCAATCATATAAAGAATTTTTGAAGCGAAACTTCTATAGAATTGTTGTGATTTAAAACCGGATGCAACGGAAAAACGACAAGTAAGAGACACAAATAGTGACCCAGAGCGAGAGAGCAAGTGTCGACGTGTGTTACAGCTTTTTAGTAAGAAGTCAGCGTGGTGTGTTATTATTTAACAGTGTTTGTGAGTATTTTTATATCTTATCGTGCTAAATAATAAAGTTTATAAGATGCCGAAAACTAATGCCGTATTGTGTCGTCAATATACACGCAAAAAAATGAAATTAAAATTACAAAAAACCAGGAAAACGTTCAACAGAACGTACATAGTCACGGGATTCGTGCGCGTAAAACAATTATTGGAATAGCTTTACAAAATGTACACATATTATTCGACTGAAGCGTTTGGGTTTTCTTATTGATTGATAAGTAACGTCGCTAGCAAAATATAGTATATATAATATAATATAAATCGCTTAAAACTTTAAATAGCGACCACACACTCGTTCACACGGGTTACTTTAAATTTTCATTAGCCGCCCGCCGTGCAGCGCATTGCCCGCCGACGGACGATCTGCAGTCTGCAATTATATTTCACTATTCCCAATAAACTTTCTTATTTACGATACTTTCTTCTCTGTCCAAGATTAAATTTATATATGAAGTTTAAGTTACTGTCGCTAATGTTGTATGCGTTATGGAACACGGATTAATTGCAGTGCTATTTACAATGGTCGATTTTTGTATAATTACCAATAAAATTAGGCTGTTCCATTAAAGGCTCTATAAGGGTATGGGTTCGAATCCTATTTCAGACACATAATGTATTTTCATTAGCAATATTAACTGAATATTATATGTTTTTAAAAACTGTTTTCAAGACATACAACAGAACAGTATATCGTTTATTTTCCAAACGGAAAAAGAAGTGATCCAAAGGCATAACATACTCGTAAATACACGTATAATCTGTGCAGGGTGACTGATGGGGAGTTAGACCGAGCTATCAGTCGCCTGAAAGTGAAGGTTAAGGAAACGTCTGCAGGTCCATATGGTATTTTGGACTTGGCCTCGGCCTTAGCTTTGATAACCCTGGGTTATACGTTGTGATAGCTTTTTGACAACTGCCTCTGAACTGGAACTTTCCCCAGGGCCTGGAAAACAGAAGAGCTGGTCTTTATTAAGAAAGATGGCAAGGCCGCGGTGTCTCCCTCGGCGTACTGATCCGTATATCTCCTGGATGTGAGCGGCAAGCTATTTGTACCTGTGATCGCTGTCCGTCTTAGCTAGAAACTGTCACGCGTCGGCCCCGACTTGCACGAAAGGCAATTCAGGTTTTGACAAACCCGTTCAACGATGGATGCAGTTTTGAGCGTTCGATCTATGTCAGAACATGCTGCCTCCTAGGGTGGTGCTCAGAGGTAGTGGTCAGAGGCGCACATGAACATCACAACGCGCCTCCCTACCTGCGCAACAGGTTCATCTTATACATAGTTCGAAACGATGTTAGTTTTACGTCGACTCTATGCTTCTATACTCTCTAGATCTCTATGCTGCAGAGAGAAACTGTACAGCTTCCAGCGGTTCATGGCCATACGAATTCGGTTATAGAAGTGTTTACTATAAGGCAGCGATGATTTTAGCACGCTTTTTGCCTTTTAGTATTCACAAGGAAGTGAATCTGGCCGTATCCAATCAATTCCACAATTCCGCCTGAGAGAAAACAGCGTGCCTTCTCATGGTGCTCGAGAAACTGAAGGCAGAAAAGTGACGAACAGCCCTAAGAATGTGGCCCATCCAACTTGATTAGATGCAGTGCACGTGTCAGCGTGTGGTCAGTGCAACACTGCTGAACATCGAAGCCTAGCTATAGAGTAGCCATCACGTCACATACCGTCTGACTCAGGTACTCACTGGACATGGATGTTTCAACGAGTATCTGTGCTAGATTGGTTGAAAAGAAATGACTCAGTGTTGCGACTGCTATTTGGACCTGAATTCCGCCCAGCATATCCTTGCACAATTTCCGGCGTGGGACAACAAGCGGCAGGATCTGGTCTGAAAGGTCGGTCCTTATTTCTTCCTGCTGGCAGCGGAGTCAGCCATGCTTGCAGAGCATGATAACTAAAGGTCAGTGATCTCCTTCTGTGAGGACGTTATGTCCCAGAAGGGGGCCGCTAAACGAGAGTGGTAGATGGCCGATCCCGCTCGAAGATGAAGACCACCGAGAGCCTATAATCGCTCCGGCACGTCAGTTCAAGTGAAAAAGTCGTAAGTTTGTAATTAAATAAAAGTAAATGATTTTATAATATGATGTAAGAGAGATGTTCTTTTGAATTTTCTCAAAAAAAAATATTTTTGTGTAGTATAGATAGCACTAAGGAAAGAAAATATCAGATCATTATTCTACCTAATAAGTGCCGAGTACTATTCATAAATCATAATACCCGCTCAGCTTAACAATTTCAATAGCACTCATCATATGTTTGGCATTCCTCAAACCGCCAGCATGTTATGAATAATGTTCTGTATGATCACTTTGACCATAACACATACTACAAACTATATTTAACCGTTTGAAAGCGGCGAAGCGCTTTACCTGTCAGGTGCCAAAAATGCGGAGGAGCGCGATAGCGCTTTTCTTATTTTGTAACAAGAGTAAGGAGACACTGCTGTCGGTTGGTATAAATCTTACATCTATTTCACTTAATAGTGGTTTTTAATAATATAAGGATTAAAATAAAATGCAGTGGTAAGTAGTAATGCAGTAGAGCTGTGGATTGTGGTACGGTGGAAAAAATGAATCAATGTAAAAACATAGATAGCGTTTCGACTTTAATTTTTATAAAATCATCATCAGGAATATGAGGACTAGAGATAATTTTTACAAAAAATGTTTTTGTCCTAGAAAAGGTTACACGAACATAATTTGCTCATTTTTTCTACCTTACAAAAATTCACGGCTCTAGTACATTACTAACTTACACAAAGCTTTTCATTGTTTTGTAGCAATCAGTAATTAACTAAGTGAATCCTATACGATGGATATATTATTGATGAATTGTTACCCGCCAAAATGATTTTTTCGAACGCATTGAATACTTTTTCTGAAGTACCTGGCCCAAATTGTGCCCCTCCTCCAGATGCTCTTGTAATAAGTGAGAATAAAAATATTTTCGTTGATCAAAATTATTTGTTAAATAATAATAAATGTTACTTATAATAATTTTTATTGTTTACGAAAAAAAAAAATTACTAATTTCATTCCGCACTTACGACGTATACATATACAGGGTGCCCCAGAAAGAATGGATAATCCTGGAGTGCCTAATAGTACAGTTATCTAGAGTTCAAAAAAAAAAATATCCAAAAAAAATAATTCCAAGTGGTGTCCAAATTATGAAGTTTTTCAAAAAATGCGTTTCTATTGACCTTACTGTACTTACACGTGTACCACGGCTGCAATTTAAGAAAATTTGTTGCGTTTTTGGAGCTATCTTATTCCTTACAGACATTATTACTAGAAATGCAGTAAATATTTTGAGTACCTACTGTACTTTTTTGGAAAAAAAAATTAAGTTGAATGTGTTACATGAAATTTGATAAAATAATTATTTTGACAAAGTTTAAGTCCCTTTTGGGAAAAAAAAAAGTATGAAAACCTAAGTGACCGACTATTTAAAAAAATGCGCAGTTCATGCAGTTTACAAAATGGTTTAATACATAAGTTTATCTAAAAACAGTTTCCTGTGATTTTCAATCAGTGTTATAACGACGAACCAGGCTATTTCATTGGATTCTTAGTGTTGCTTTCTTATTTGGACTTTGTTTGGCGATTTTACGCCGATTTTGTTGCCTCCACGATCCTCGGACTTAAATCCACTAGATTTTTTTTACTAGGGCTGTCTAAAAGAACAAGTGTACTTTAAGCCTATTTCAAGTTTGGAGGAATTAGACGTGTTCAGGAGGCTATTTCAAAAATAACTGCACGGCGTTACGCACGACTACTTAAAAGAGCATTTATTAGAAGATGTCGAGCTTGTATCCGAGTTAGTGGCAGACAGTTCTAACACTTATTATTATAAAATAAAGATGAATTATGTATGATATATAATTCATCATATATAATGATTATGTACAACTTAACCCTTTTTATTATTACAATTTTAAACAAGATTTCTTCAGTCGAATTTACTTTTATTGCATCTTAATAGCAATCACGGCATATTTACGTTAAATCTAATTATGTATTAAACCATTTTGTAATCTGCCTATTGAATACGTGGCATATTGATACACAAACCAGTACAGATACAGGCCAGGTCGCCGTAAAATCGCCAAACAAAGTCCAAATAAGAAAGCAACACTAAGAATCCAATGAAATAGCCTGGTTCGTCGTTATAACACTGATAGAAAATTACAGGGAACCGTTTTTAGATAAACTTATGTATTATACCATTTTGTAAAGTGCATGAACTGCGCATTTTTTTAAATAGTCGGTCACTTAGGTTTTCATACATTTTTTTTCCCAAAAGGGACTTAAACTTTGTCAAAATAATTATTTTATCAAATTTTATGTAACACATTCAACTTAATTTTCTTTTCCAAAAAAGTACGGTAGGTACTCAAAATATTTACTGCATTTCTAATAATAATGTCTGTAAGGAATAAGATTTTATTAATTAAATTGCAGCCGTGGTACACGTGTAAGTACAGTAAGGTTAATAAAAACGCTTTTTTTAAAAAACTTCATAATTTGAACACCACTTGAAGGTTTTTTTTATATTTTTTTTAACTCTAGATAAGTGTACTATTAGGCGCTCCAGGATTATCCATTCGTTCTGGGGCACCCTGTATAAGAAAATTCTTCAGTATTTGAGCGGTTAAGAATAAATGAAATCACCCGAATGATAAATTATTACTCTAAATAGTGTTTTGGTATTGAATATTTCATGTTACTACTGGACAGTTAAAATATATGTAGAATAGTTAAAGCTGTTTATCCATGAGCTCGTCTCATTGTTACTGGGACTGTGATACAGCTTTGTTTGTAGAAGGAATTTGTAGTCTTAACATTAAAATTTAATGTAATATTTCGTATATCTTCTATATTGTTATTATTAACACATACATAAACACACTCTTATTATATAAAATATTAAACAATCATATACTTTTACATATTCTAATGGAATAATAACTTACAGAAAAATGTATATTTAAATTTTTATAGTCGAAGTGTGAACTACATGTGTCCACGCGTTGATGTCTTTTGTATGTAATGTTAATATTCTAGATTATCAGTATTATATATTTTTAAAATTCAAATCCTTAAGTTTATGTGGTCATTTATACTGTCAATTCTTTATTACACACCTGATTTGTTTAAACGACACTCGAGATACTGTGTTCTAGAAGAATTGCTGTTTATTGTAATTCCAACAATTTATGCTTAACTATGTTATTATGAATATTTTAACCAGTTTTTGTATACATTTTTTATTGTCTGGGCAATATTATTACATTACATGTTACAGTAAGTAAGAAGTATATTAAATACCGGCTAAGACTGAGATTTAAAAACGCTATTTTGACTTTGCTTACCAAAGTTCTCAAAAAATAAATTCGTATTGACAAAAAACTGAATACCTATAGGAAATTGAGTACAGCAGTAGTATTTGCAGAGCCAAGTCCATGTTGACAATATCAGTGACTAATCAAATCATTCATGAGTAATATAAATTGTAATGTTTTAGTTAAGTCTAAGCAAAGTTAAACTTGCGTCTATAAATCTAGGCCTAAGAACCGTTGATCCCCTCTAGTTGGGAACATAGCTTGAATCTTGAGGAATCAAGGATGGTGATTCAATATGATCGAGGAATATACCCAATAGTAATTAAAGGTGACAAATAATGAAAAAGATGACTCAAACGATAGAGATAGTTAAGTATCGAGAATTTATTGAAAAAGCCGGTTAATATTTGCTAAAGTACTTTAATTAAATTGTATACTCACCTTGGATCTGTATGATCAATATTATTACTTATAAGTAAGGGTTGCGTGTTGAAACCTGAAGGTCAAAATCAACAGATGCAAGCTGTTGTTAATTTAAGTGTCAATCACCATAAAAGATATTTGAAAATAACTCAATGAGAATGGAAATATTTTAGAAAATTTCTGGATATAAAATCGTATTTCTGTATGTTTGTTAAGATACAACAATAAAATCAACGACGCAACAACGCTTAAATTAATTTGAAAGAGTAAGCATTTTCAAAATAATTGAAATTGAGTATAGTACCATATAAGTAATATAGCATATAACTGTATGTTAATATTAAAAGTTATTTATAGAGTTTGTGTATTGACAAGCAGTGGTTTATAGCGCTGGTCATATCATACGGCATGTCTGCATGGCCAGTTCATAGTGAGCAAGTACTACAAGGAACTCGATTACAATCATACCGATTTTAATGAAACATGTAAATAATAGTATAATAATATAATAGTATAATGGTGTAATACGGGTTACTGATAATTAGGTCCTTGTTTTTACTAATCTTTTTAATAAATAATTGTTAATAATACGCATTATTTAAGCTGTAGTATATTTCTAATTCTTCGATACCAGTCATAAACATATTCCATGCCTAAAGTTAGAAAAATATTTAAAAAATGTGATAATCTTGCTATTTTCAGTTCAGTAGCTCATTTATTAAAATTATTATATTGTGTTCAGCAGTCTATTATAGCAGTTCTTCTGTTTAGTTCATCCCAAACAATGTATTGCATGGAAGTCATTGATGTCTCTTTATCTAGATATGTAATTAATTCATCTTAAGTAGTTAACATTAACTAAATTAATAGACACTAGTGTTATTCATTAGATTTCACAAAAATATTACAAAAATATCATAAATACTGGAGACGTAATAAAAATTAAAAATATTGCTTAAGATGTTTTCCCGGAACGCACACTATTTACAAAAATTAAATAAAACGGAGACAATTTTTGACTTAGAAAATTCATAGTGCTTAGGGAGTTGGACTTTGTCTATCGTTAGGGCAGCTATTTACAAACTACCGCATCGTTATTTAGTCATACATATGTATGTTTACGATATTGAAGGACAATGAACTGATTGTTAGAAAATATTTTCTGCGAATCATTATACGTAAAGTGTATATATAGTTCTACAACAGCTAGCGTTTAGATGTTTGCAGTATAAAGAGCACTGACATTTTATCTTAAGGGTGATTGGCCCGTGGATAGAATGAAACAGTAGTGAATTCAAAATAAAATTATAATAATATAGTCTACTAGTACTAGATATAAACGAAGACCTTGAGTTCTATAATGTTGTGTTAAGCAATTAAACTCTTTTTGTTGTAAAATTGAAACGCAATAAACACTTTTCATATAATAAATTGTTACTTAATTTTTGTAATGTAATTAAATTGTTCCACCTCTATAAATATTTTTGTACATAAATTAAGAAGTAATTAACAATTTTTTATAATTAATAATTCTTTTATTAATATTAGGTCCTTACATATGAAATTGGCGTTATATATGGGAGGAACAAAAAGTCGAATATTTTTTAATATAATATATTTAATTAATCAAAATATGAACCATTATTTTCTATGCACTTTTGCCATCTCATAGGTAGTTCATTGATCCCTTTACTAAAAAAACCAGTCGGACGGGAATCAATAAAATCTTTGAAGGCGATTTGGACTGCCCCATCGGAGTTGAATTTTTTCCCTTGCAAGAAGTTATCCAAATTTCGAAAAAAATGGTAATCTGTTGGAGCAAGGTCCGGGGAGTACGGAGGATGTCTTAGACTTTCCTATTGAAGCTCTTCTAATTTAGTAGCCGTCTGTTGCGCAGTGTGTGGTCTAGCGTTGTCGTGAAGCAGCAGTGGCGTGGAGCGATTGACAAGCCTAGGTTGTTTAGCCGCTAGCTTTTCCATCATGGTTTGCAATTGCTGACAATAGTCATCAGCCGTAATAGTCTGGCCAGATTTGAGAAAACTGTAATGAACAATACCGGCACTAGTCCACCAAACGCTTACAAGTAACTTTTTTGGGGTTAATTTTCGCTTGGGGCAGGATTTGGCTGGCTGGCCAAGATCCAACCATTGCGCTGAGCGCTTCCGATTATCGTAAAGAACCCATTTTTCATCACAGGTAATGATTCGGTTTAAAATACCTTCATTATTGTGCCGGTTTAGTAATGTAACGCAGCAGTCGACGCGCGTTTGCCGGTTTGCTTCAGTCAATTCGTGAGGTACCCACCTTTCAAGCTTTTTAATCTTCCCAATTTGCTTCAAGTGAATTAAAACAGTTTTATCACTAACATCGCAGCCTGCAGCTAACTCGGACGTGGTTTGCGATGGATCCGCTTCCACAATAGCCTTCAACTCTTCATTATCAACTTGAGTCTCAGGCCGTCCACGGGGCTTGTTCTGCAGGTCGAAATTTCCAGAACGAAAACGTTGGAACCAAAAACGAACTGTGTTTTCTTTTGCAACACGACCACCATACACATCATTCACCCTTCGAGATGTTTCCGCAGCACTAGTGCCAAGGCGGAACTCGTACTCGTAAATAATGCGATATTTTAAGTTTTCCATTTTGTAAAATGAGTGACGCAAACAGAAAAAAACAGAAGAAAAAAACAAATGAATGACGATCATCGAAGCACAAATACATGAGTCTATAGCTGTACAAATTTGAATTTGGAATTCCTTACCAAAGAGGAGAAATTTGTGATTAAAGTGGCCAGTACGAAAAACGCCAATTTCATATGTAAGGACCTAATACATACAAATTATTAATTTGTAGATGAGAGACTTTGTCTTTACAAAAAGACTACATTAAATTTATTAAAAAGAAAATAGCATATCAATAAAAGTACCAATATATTAAACGAGAATATTACTTCTTTTAGAGTACGACGAAGTTTACGTGTAACAATAATACGATTAATTTCAAAGGAAATGTAAAAAAGTATTCATTCATAATGTTATTCGTTACATATTTAAAGAAATACCCCTTATATTCTGATTTATACATTGTAATAGTAATGGCATCATTAAATATATTAAAATATGTACAGTCAAACCTGGATAAGTGAGAGTTCAAGGGAGTAAAATCTCATTCTCGCTTATAGATGTTTCTCACTAACGCGACTTTTTCGCTAATGCAGGTACATGGGTAGCGTTTCTCTCTTATAGAGGTACGCAGCAATAACAAGTCACAGCAACTACGTATGTATTATGTACATATATATTTTTAATAGTGTGTATATGTTACGTTAATTAGATTTCGACATATAAGTACTTTATAAGGGTAGGTATCAAGATGCTTACGAAAACAAAATAAAAACAATGGTAGGAAGTTCCACGAAAGTTAAGAATGAGTCAAAAAATAGCAGATGTACATTTGTAATTTGTTTTGTCGCTTGTTCCTCCTAAATAATATAAATAAATAAAGCTCGACTGTTGCTGATAGAGGTATAGATAAGTAGCAGTCTCACTTAAGGAGGTCCATGAGAGAAAAACGACTTTCTCTTACAGAGGTTTCCGTTTCTCGCTAATAGAGGTTTTAGGAGCTTAAAATGATGGGTCCTGGCTATTACTCTCACTTATAGAGTTTTTTCACTTATCCAGTTCTCACTTATCCAAGTTTGACTGTATACAAATCACATCTTAACACACCAATTAATAAATACACTTACACAGTGCTTATAGAAATCTTTGATTTAATCCTTCTTATTTACATCATTTAAATCATTTATGAATATTC
The DNA here is from genome assembly GCA_036320925.1 of Automeris io. NCBI lineage: Eukaryota > Metazoa > Arthropoda > Insecta > Lepidoptera > Saturniidae > Automeris > Automeris io. The sequence continues at coordinate 9,653,949 of JAUDJH010000011.1, read as the reverse complement.
TTTAGGTTTATTGTGTGAATTGTATCTGCCTATATGTTTTAAGAACATTTGGTTTTGTTGAGGTATTAATGATTTGATACAGAGGTAATTAGGTATTGCCAAAAACTTTTTGACGAGATCGTATCAAATGCGTTTAAAAACTTTTTTAACAACCACAAAATAAACGCATCCTTGGGTTTTAATTTATAATACATATTTAAGGTATAAATATAAACAAAGGTTAGCTATTTAGAAATGGGGTATATTACATATTTTAAGTAAAATCAAAGCAGTATTATCTTTCCTTCACCAGATCTAATGAATTCCAAGTAAAACAAGCACCCATATAGTGTAATCAATTGAAGTTATCTGTTTTGGTATGGATCGTCGACCTCACGTCCCCCGAGCGTCTCTCGACGTGCCCGATATCGCTTATCGGTCGCCCTGCACCCGGTGTTCCGCTTTGTTTTCATTGATAACGTTTCACACATACATGTACTTTGTAAATATGGTAACCCTTAATTGGTCGCAAATGTTCGCATCATTATTGAATATGCTTTCTGTGGAATATCGTTTTATTGCACAACAACATTTTACATTAATTGTATTGTTTTTATTATGTATCAGGTTGTAATTATTAGCATTATGTAATTTTATAGGAATCTAAATTTTGGGTATCCAAAATAATCTTATTATTTACATTTCTGATGGAAAGCATATAGGTACATAATTCTTTTGCCCAATAAGAGTGTGAAACAAGATAATATCTACTACAGGCAATGTTTACTAATAGTAACAAAGTTCCAGTACAGTAACAAGTTCCAAATAAGGAACTTTGTTTTTACTTTAACTCGTCGTAGTAACCTCTACTCATCGTACCTCTATATGATAAAGCAATACGGCTTGTTGAGAGTCAAAATCGTCGTAAGCCTTTAGCCAGCCAGTGAGCCTTTACAAATAGATACTTCTTTACACTTCGTTTTGAGAATCCAATATGAGAACAATGGGAACACGCTACTACTAGAAGGCTAGTCCTTAAGCAAGGCATCTCGGAAGTATCTGGATTCCTAAGTCCGGCAAAGGCGAAGAGCAGGCAGTGGTGGCACCCTGGTGGTTTTAGTCGGTGCAAGTCCGACACGCCGGGGGAGTGACCTTCACCGCTCCCTGATGGTCCGAAGGGAATTCCACCAGGTTAGCAAAAAAAAAAATCCTAAAGCAAGACACAGGTAAGATTAGGTATTTTTTAGTTTTCTTATGATCAATAATAATAGCAAAAAATAAGCAAATGTTTGACTTCCCTAATACCTGATATGAGGTGAAGATGAGACCAAAGACGTAACAGGTTTCCTAATAAATTAATTTTTCTCTTAGAAGTTCCCAAATCATAGGGTACATCGAAAATAGACGCAGAGAGCTGTTCGCATTATGAATGAAGAAGCGAATTTAGGTGAAATAGATTGTGTTAGATAATTTTTCCATTTGTAACAGCGACTTTTAAATCTAGATTTTAAATTAACTGATTGTGATTAGTAAGATGCTGGAGTGTCTAATGCCCTTAGGTACTTCGCTTTTTTAGTAGTATGTATCTATGCAATAGGCCAGGGGTCGGCAACCTTTTGAGTCGGAAGAGTCCAATATTGCAAATCACGAAATTTCAAAGTTTTTAAAGTGCCACAAAAACACATCTTGCAATCAATACCAATACTTACTTTAGTACTTGCATAAATAAAGTTTTATTATAACAAAAATCTAATCTCTTTATCCAACGATTCAAAACGAGTTTTAAATTTTCCGTTTTTTTTTTTTATAGAATTAATAATATATGCGTAAGGAACTAAAGAGCCGCAGTTTCACATGCAAAGAGTCGTCCGTATATGGCTCGCGAGCAGCAGGTTCCCGGCCCCTGCACTAGGCGATAAAGCCAACGATTGTATCTATAAAGTACAATTACTTGTACTTTACAAGTACAACACTCAATGTGTTCATGTGTTTTATACTAAAAGGCCGTTAAAAAGTTAACTGCCCTCCTAACGAAATGTGTTTACTATTGCTTATAATCAAGTCCAATACAAATGTGTTGCTATCGGGCTGCTGATCGTTAAGAAGAAAAACAAGTCCGAGCTGGACACCAAGTGTTCCATACATTTTTATTTTGTCATGTAACTAGAAATTAACAATTTCCGGAACTTCCCTTTACTAATGCTATAAGTCACTGCTTCTTACCAATCATAATTCTAATTCAACATACTAATAAAAAGCCGCCTCTTTTAATTTCGTTCTTCAGCCAGTTACAAATTCATGTATTTAATTTTTTTTTGTATCCCGCGGGAAATTCCTGCATAGGACCATCAGAATAAAAACCCCCGGGGTGTCCCTCTGATTGCTCCACTCGTGCCTGGGAAACCAAATTCGTCCAGATGCCCAGGGAACAAAAGGAGTTGTTGAGGCTACCTCTCTGGGTGAGGGGTGGTAGTAAAAATCTACCCCCCCAAAACCTCTCTGTCAGGCGGCGCGTCAGACACCGTGCACTGCCTGTGTATTTAATATTAATTTCGACTTGAACAACTGAGAAAAGGGGTCTTTTTTTGAGGTACGAAACAGAATATAGTTCAGTTTGAACTGCTTTTAAGATTGCGGTTTTCACTGATCGATAAATATTCTTCGCTAGACAGTTTGAAAGGCACGATTTAAGTTCGTGTGTGAAATCACCTCCTATAACAGTAAATTACTAACTGAATCAAAATTGCTTTTTACGATGATTTAATAAACAGCTTTTGTTTGTAGGTATGATTACCTAAAAAGTAGAATTAATACAGTGGAAATGCGATCTTCTTGTTTTGTGAGTCTTAGAGCCAGATACGGTTTTAGAAACAATTTTAAGAAACTAGGTATTTAACACTAGATTTACCATCCATTTATATATACCTATTTCTACCAAAACCAATTAAAATGACCGGTGTATAAGAAAAATGCTTACTGTGCCTTCCAAGTTTTAATCATTCTTAAAAAATGGCAAATAATATTGAAAAATATTAATTGTAATAGATAAATGAATTTATAGACATTGTCAAATAACAAAACACTTAATTGTTTACAGTTTTTCAGTTACAATTTCTTGACAATTATGTGCGGGACAGTATTTTTATGAATAAATTTTAATCCATTGTCGTAGGGCTGTTATTAAAATGTAAATAAAAAACTTTAAGTAAATATTTATTATTATTATTGTAAACATCAAAACAAAATTCAATAATTCTAAGAGACAAGAAACAATGATGTTAAAGTAGCATTAAAATTTATATTTCCATTTATAAATATGTTATATAACTAATTAAAATATATTTGAAACTGAAATGAATATTTTCATCTCATAATTGTGTCGCAAAAGAGTGATGCAGAAGAGCACTGTAACATTGTCTGTCATTGTCAACGATATCCATTAGAAATATTAAGGTGATCCGGTAACTTAACTTGATTATACTTTAAGTTAAATTTAACCCGTACATTCAAAATTTCTTTACATTTTATGAATTTTTCGCCCGCAAATATTATTATTCTCTTTTTTTTCATTGCAGAAAACACTTTAAATTTTGTTTTTGTCATTCTTGTATTAAAATTTCACTGTAATCATTAAAATAGTACAACGAACGTAAACACACGACTTGGAACTGAGGCCATCTATGATACATGCGCTGGTAACATGTGCCACCATAATTAAATATTGCATAAAATCATAGCACATAAACACGCATGCGTACACCACCTACATAAATGTGTCTGTAATTGTGACCCTATAGAATTTGAAAAAGAGCACACATACTCAGGTCTCATTATTGTCAGTAAGTTTAACTGGAATCCCCATATTTTACATATATGTAATAAACTGAGGCCGAAACTTAGTAGATTGGCTATCCTAAAGTTCATAAACCAAACAAAACTTTAAGACTTTTGTTATACCTAGCTCTAGCTGACTCTATTATTCGATATGATCTCAGCAGCTACACTAGAACATATAAAACCTATTTGCACAATATATACCATCTTCAGATTAGACTATTTAAACATATAGTTACCATTAAAATACGAAGATACTTATTTCAATTTATTTATACATCGTTACTTAATGCTTACACAAAATTTACTAAAATTATCAGTGTTAAAAGAAACGTTTTTTTTTATAACTTATAGGCGAACGCTTGACCTCAATCACACCTGGTGGAAGGTGAAGATGAGTCCGATGATGAACCGCGTCCGCCCAACAAATGCCTATTCACTCTTCTTTTAAAGACTCCCAGGTCATAAGATCGCGGGAATATGGCTGCTAGAAGCATATTCCACTCCTTAGCTGTTCGCACGATGAATGTAAAAGCGAATCTTCTCGTGCGGATATAAGGAACATCCACCACATACGGATGGTATCCGACACGATGTCTTGTAGTTTTGTGGTGGAATGGGGCTGGTGGAATCAAAGAATGTAGTTCCTGAGAACACTCTCCACCGTGTAACCGGTAAAAGACCGCGAGGCAGGCAACTCTACGTCGATGCTCGATGCTTTGCATTTTAATTTTTGACAAAGAGTCGTCGCCAATAAGTCTACGAGCTCTACGATCAATCGAGTCCAAAGCCGCCAACTGATATTTAGCGGATCCGTCCCAAAGATGACAACAGTACTCAACACCCGACCGCACCTGTGCTTGATACAGGTTAAGAAGTTGCGATGGTGAAAAGAACCGTCTCACCTTAAAAAGGACACCCAATTTTTTAGCAGCTGTTTTCGCTCTAAGCTCAATCGACCGCCCAAAGTTCAAGTCAGCTGTCAGCTCTAAACCGAGGAGCTCAAGACCATCAGTTACTGGCAAGGAAACACCCTGGAAGGTGGGAGTCAGGTGAAAAGGACTCCGTTTGGCGGAAAAAAGACACGCCTGTGTCTTGGTAGCATTAAAACTAACCAGATTCGCATCGCCCCAATCAGAGACATATTTAAGTGCTAAATCTGCTCGGTTCACCATAGCCTCCCTCAGCAGAGAGATCTCGGCGGCATCTGCCCGCGGTCCAGATAAGTACCTATCAGTAACAGTGCTATCATCCGCATACCCAAGGATACCGGGTTTAAGCAGATCGTTGATGTGTAGCAGAAACATTGTTGCTGAAAGTACTGATCCCTGAGGAACACCGGCATTAATTGGCAATTGGTCCGACGAACAGCCATCAACAACTACTCGTATTGACCGTTCTCTCAGGAAATCACTGATTCAGACTCTGAGACACTCCGGCAGCCCATAAGACTGGAGCTTGCTTAAAAGGCTTGCGTGCCAGACCCTATCAAACGCCTTAGAGATGTCAAGAGAGACAGCGAGGGCCTCTCCGTGCTTCTCAATGGCTTCACCCCAGTAATGGGTGGTACACACTAGGAGGTCCCCAGTAGACCGGTTCTGACGAAAGCCATATTGCCGATCACTGAGAATATAATTTTGCTCTAGGTATGCCAGCAATGGACGGTTGATTATCCGCTCCATTACTTTTGAAAAAAGTGAGGTGATGGCGATTAGTCTATAATTAATAGGGTCGGCACGGCTACCTTTTTTCGGAACTGGTTGCACATTTGCAAGCTTCCAACACTCGGGAACAATACCGGTCCGCAAAGAGAGACGAAACAGGCGTGTCAAAACAGGAGACAACTCTGGAGCACAGGTTCTAAGCACTCTTGCTGGGATACCGTCTGGTCCACTGGCTTTGTTCACATCTAGACCACGAAGCACTGAGCGCACATCCTTCATACGGATGACTACGTCGCGCATTAGTGTGCCACATGCAAGAATAGACGGTGGTTCCTTATCCCCACTATCCAGACACAAAACGTACACATAAATAACCAATCTGACTAAAAAAGAACGGCCTAACAATGTACTTAGTGTAATGTAAATTAAGTAGTCTATACTTGTTAAATTGTTTGGTCCGAATTCACTGGCTGCCCATAAGCCAGACAAATGGCTTCGCAATCTTTAAATTGTGATTTATTTTCATTGAAATTTAAAACATACACTTTTAAAAAAAATGTCGCTAGCTCTCTCACACAGACAGCGATCAGTTAACTGAATTCTTCTACATACATACTTTTTTTCGGTATAATAATATGTTGATGCCCGGGAAAGATCTCACAACTACACAGCAAAAAAGGTCTCCAGTTATGTTGCTGAGCCAGCGATTTATGGGTTGGGTGGCAACCCCTGTGGGTACGGACCTCGATTTGGGCGGCTAGCCAGAAAAATGAACCTAACGGTGATCTACTTGCGTTTCGGAAGCGAAAACCTTGAGAAGAAACGTCGAAATATACCCAAGACTGCGCCGGAGTGGAACACATACGAGTACATTTTATTTTTACAGCAATAAATTGATCTTGGTGTTGACTAAACAACCGAATTAATGTTTGGCAAATAAATTTTTCACTTATTTTATATAAATAAAATAATATTAAAATTATAATGACAACAGAATGGCTTAATTGTTTATTTTTTATTTATAAAATTATCATCTGTAATATATGATGATGTCCTAGCCGGATTCGGCCACGGCGACTGTTACAACACCGATTAAAAAAATCGAGGTCCAGTTTTCGGAAACAGTCAATTGCGCAGGAGATATTTAAGTGCATAACTGGACGCGCAGCCAGAATAGCACTCTCTCGTCCAAGCTCCCTCAGGCCCGATGGAAAGGAGAACCAGTACGATCGGGAGGGAGCAGCATGCAGGTTTGGTCAAGTTTTCCTTCTCCGAACACCTGGTTGAATTGCGGTGTTAAAGATATACCTTAGTCGCCTTTTACGACACCTCAGCAAGAAGAGGGAGGTGCTATTCTATTCTGCCGGCAGCCACCACGGCACAAAATAAAATAATAATAATATTATATGTAATATAATTATAATAGCAAAAATGTCTAGCAATAAGAAATTTATATTTCTAACAGTGTTTAAAAGTTAATAACAAAAAAAAACTTTTTAAAATGATTTGAACTTAATTATTTTTGCCTGTCTAAGTGTGCTGCGCAGTAGTGAATACAATGTTTAGTAGCAGCCAAGTAGCCCCTACGCTGCTTGAAGTGCATAGAAATTAACTATTAAAAAAACTTTTTTTTTTAATTCTTCTTTTATCAACGCTACTAGCTCTCGTGCTATATGCGAGTTACATATTAATGCGCTCGTGAATTCTACTACAAAGGAAAAGATAGTGTCATGTTCAAAAACATACTTCGCTGGATCTGACATTTCAAAGGATGAATGATAAAGTAATGATGAAACAGATATACATTATAAATATGAAACGAACTGATAACCGAAGCCAACCGAGACATACCTACAGAGCTCAAATAAAGATCATTTTAATAGACGGAGATAAAGAATACGCGAAATCAGCGCGGGTGCATCTTTATTCACAAACCTTTACAATGCATTAACCCCATCGGATTAATGAATGTTATGGAATCGAAAGAAGTTTACAAAGATGGACAGAAATGGGGTTCCATTTTTTTCTTCCCAATGAATGAGAATGAGGAACATTTATATAACAAGTTAATATCACTTTTGTAGGCGCGATCCATAATCGGCCTCATCATCAATTTGTATCAAGTGTGACTGAGGTTTAGTGTAAGTCGGCTTATAATAAAATAATTAATAAAATAAAATTATAAAATAATTAAATGGGATTCGAAGCTGCTCGCGTCCGTAGGGTTTACCCTAGTTTCCCTACACGTGACTCCTGGGTGGTGCTAAACGAGCAGCAGCGAGGTGTTAGGGCGTCGGTGCCCGTCTGGATCGCGACCACAGTGCACGGGTGTAAAGCCCGTCATAGTGACCAGTTTCGGCTTGTCGCGTTTCGGGATCAGCTTGTGCATATCCTGTAGCTTATATACCTAGAGACTTTCAGTCTTGGTATATGTGGGCCGACATGACGATGTAGACTATCAATGGATTTTCATCCTTTGATAGTCGCTTTCGTTTTTGGACTACAGTGTACTTACCATCAGGTACTCTGTAGTCACTATTTCGAGCCAGTGTAAAAAAAAAAATATTATAACTAAAATAATGGTAATAGATTTGTAATTAAAATGTCTTAAATAGTGTCTTGAGAAAGGCACGTTATATGGTCGCGTTGGGCTCGAAGTACTAGTAGATACAAACAGTGAAAATGAAAGAGATATAGCATTACGATGTATTTGTTAATTTCTTACATAAAAGTAAGTAAATTAAACTTGTATAATGCGCGTCGAAAGGTAGTGCGCTGTAAACGTGAAGAAGAAAAATATTTGAATATGCTATACACGCTTCTTCCGAAGCTTCAATCGAACCCTGACCACAGTCTGTGTAAACTAAAAATTATTACGCCAGTTGCGTAACAAATTTCACCTTATATATAATTTTCTTGTTACAGTTGTTGGTTGTGGTGATTGGTAATATATTGTAGTAAGTAATAAATATAAAAGGATCAAATGAAACAATGTTATCGACATAGCAAAGCAACATTCATTTGAGAGCTAGAGGTCAGATCGAGACTGCAGTCTGCATCGTGTTCTTGTGTGCATATAGTGAAATCAGGCAATGCACCGTCTTTGTGTGTGTGCGTGAGTGCCGGTCGCAGAGTAGCCTCCATGCGTCTGCGGCCTGTCTAGACAACCTCCCTTGCCGCTCACCCCGCGTGCTTACCCGCTTCTGTCCTGTTACGATTAAATTTCATTTAGTCAACGGGCAATTTTATCCCTCGTTAAATATCGTGTGTAATGTTAATAAAATATTTGTTATACATGAAAAACCGTAGCGTTTGTCTTTCAAAAACTATCTAAGCCTTCTTAGCTATTCACGAATACGGAAGTGAAAACCGAACAAACGCGCGTGTTAAATTTTGTACAATTTATGTGTTGCACTGTCGGTAAAGTTAGGCATGAGTTAAGAAGTACAAGTTCAAAGTACTCAGAGCTCCTAATACATCTCTACATACCTGGAAATAGAAACAGCGTGGTGATATATTACTATAATAAATTCAAGGGCAACCAAAGTATCGTTAAATATAATAATTTTAATGTTAATTGTACCTATGCTTGCATGACAATGGAGATTCAATCAGGTTTTTTTATATTGAGATTTTGAAAATCAAATAATTAATATGCCACCAACCATTTTTTAAAAACAATAATATGCATAAAAGTCGTAATAAAAGAAAAATATTATAATTGCTATGACAAAATTTAGCCATTTCAAAATGGTACTGAGTAATGTTTATTTCAATACTCATATCCATACGATTAGACCCGTCAGAGCAGACTTCCTGTTACATTGTGCATATATACCTAAATGTTAATCGCATAATTTTATCGTCCTAAAACCAATTACGGGTGCTTTGGTTTTACATATTTCGATTATACATTAACTACACGACAAATTTGCATATTTTTGTATATTTAGAACTGTAGGAAAATTTACATCTTCCATGTAAATTTTTGATTTATGATCTGTCTTGTGGCATCATGATCTCCGCCAATTAGAACGTAATAACTTTTAGCGCTGTGTACTTTTATTATTTCCTTAGTCGTTATATTCTGCGCGTTGACACACCAAATAGGTTTCAACTGAAAATATTATTTTCAATTGACTTCCCTATACACTTTACATACACGTAAGTATCTACAACAATAAAATGAAAAATCTAAGCAGTAAATTAGATGTTTTTGAATTCGATTATAAAATACATACTAAATATTTTAAACTTAGTTAAGCATGTATTGAAAACTATTATTTATATTTTAAATATTTTTTTATTTATTATTAAATATTAAGATGCCGCAGTCTAATGTAATTATATTAAAGAAAAAAACAACTATGGAATGTATTTGCTTTACATTTTATTGTACTACTGGTGATTAAGAATTTCAATCCAATTTTTCATATTCTTTGCTCATCTCGAAAGGAATACACCATGAGGACATTATATAATAACTATTGTTTAATTTTTACATATAAGAGATCAACTGAAAAATATAAAAGCTACATTACGATTTATTGTAAGAAGTCCAAGTGGTGTTAGCTTTTTCAAAATTTACTTTTCCAATTGGTTTACGCTTTAAACGTCAATTGTATGAAGATTTTGATAAGAGCCACTACCAGATAATTTGGAAAATATGAGCTCCATATATTTTGACGTTAAATATGTAAACTGATTTGAAAAGTAAATTCGAAATATCGTACTTTTTTTCATAGTTTGCGTCTAGGATCGTTCTTGGTGACCATAATTACAATTGTTGTGTGTATAGATCATTAAGGCGCAAGACCAGTATACCTTAATCTTTAAAAAAATATGCAAGTGTTTGCCTCTGTAGTCTGAAAGCCACATTGGTTGTGACCACTAACTCTTTAGATATTGAACTAATTAAACTGATGATTCAGCAACCGCATTCTATGTTTGTCTTTACTCCGTTAATTTCTTGCTAAAGTTTTGACACATTTAAGTACTCCTAGACTTCCGTATTTTTAGTGAGCTTTGGAGCACTCAGTTGTACATAGAATCATGTTCTGAGTTCGTTCCAGATGTAACACGACACTACTTTAGCTGGCCGTACCCAACGTTTTCATGCCATGCATTTTTTATAGGACTACGTTGACGGCCGCGATAGGCCTTTCTTCACAACTAAACCGGGCGAGTACATTGATATGGGTTTGAATATGGCCTTATATATGAGAAGTTTGTTGTTAATCGTCAAAGTTTCGACCAATAAGCCAGTACAAGTTTCTGAATTTATTGATTTTATTTTGTTTTTTGGCTTAGTTTATTCATTCTATGAGAGTCGTCTATCCAGGCAGAAATCCAGGTATTTAATGCATTCTAATAATATATATATGTATATATGTATATATATATAATAACTTCAGTATTATATATTTTTTTACGAAACGCGTTTTTATTAAAGCAGCTCACACCCGCAAAGCACTTACTTAACTTTATTTTTATTTTATTTTACAAAAGCAGTGTCTCCAATAGAGATTTACCTGAGATTATTATTATAGTTTTAATTTTTTTGTTTCTTTGTTTGTCAGTTTTAATTTATATATCTTTAATATTTTTGTAGACCTTTTTATTCCAGAAAGAATAATTTTATGTTATACTGAATTTAACTAATTTGTACAGCAAACAATCACTAATACTACACATCTTGAAATTTAATTTAATTTAATTTAATTACATATTTGTTTGAATGATGTAGGTACCTACTTACTAATAACCAGTGGATTTTCTTAGCATATAATTACTTTATTCTTTTCTTTTTTCTCTTGTAATTGCTATAATTTTAGTATGGATTCAACATTTCTGCTGAAATTTGTTAATTTAAATAGAACTACTGGTAACCATAACGAGTCTACATTGAATTATAAAACATTTATCTTACAGTCTACGAGTAGTTCAGTCTTTCACAATTTTTTCAAGGATTGGACCCTTCAAACATTAAAGTAACAACCTTATCATAGTCCACGGACAACCAACCGAATTTTTATTTGCAAAACTCACATGTAATATTTATCTCAACCTATTACCACTTGAACGGAAAAATATTAAATATATTGCTCTAACTAAATTATCAGAGTTCTACATGCAAACGTACATGTTTTTCTTTATTGTTTGCTTTGTTAGCAAGTTGGCAGGGATAATAAGTCGGTTTTACTTAGTGCATTTCTTCAACCCTTAAATGTCCAATTTGTCTAAATAAGTTTCCAGAGCGTGACGCTTACTCCAGTTCAATGCTATACCGCATCCAAAAAAATGAGCGTATTTATAGAAGTTTCATTTTAATAATGCCTGACTGTCCGATGCTTAATCAATTGTTTTGATATTTTCTTTCTTACACTTTACATTTTGTCCGTGGACTTTCTTATATAAATTAAGGAACAGCGTTTAACATTGAGAGTAACACAGGGAATAAAAAGACCACTGGGATTATAATGAAGTATTATCAATATATTGTAAATCAATATTGCAGTCAACTCTTGTAACACTAAGCTCTTGGCTTGCAGACAAACAAAAAGGTTAAAAGTGAGCTGGAGAATGCAAGATTAGTTGCGGCCAGACTTTGTAGGCTGCGTCGGATCTTGTATTACACTTCACCGCATCCTGGCGCACGATTCAATAAATAAGCCGCTTCGGCATACTATTTTGAACGACTATTTTGTATGTATGAATTCATCGGAGCTATAAATAAGGATTTGTTAACATTGTTGCAGTCACCTGTCTACACCACGCGATTTTCTATCGCTTGTGACAGCCAGATGACCAGTTCTACTAGCTATTTGTATATAAATAAATTTTAAGTAGACTACAATGTATTAAATCCGAGTATTGCACATATTCTTTCATTTAACATGACCGCATTTGCAATAACACAATATTTACTAGAACAAGCAAGGTTCGTAATATGTTATCATAATTATATAGGGTTTCGGCCAAGGCGCCCACTTTAACTCCGTTGTTGACGATGTTCATTTGCGCTTATGTGACTCAAGTATCATAGCTCATTGTCCGAGGATCTGGCACAATGTGAGCATACCGTCAATGTGACGCCGTAAATAAAAATAATATCACTTATATTAGTTTTATAAATTTGAACTCTATTGATATACCTTGAGACATATTAACAGTATATAAAGTACTAGCTGATCCGGCAAACGTTGTTTTGCTATGTAAGGTTTTGTAATATCTTCTAAGATGTTCATTGAAATTAAGTGATGTCAAAGACAATTTTGTTCACAATTAATACTCTTAATCAACAACATTTATTTGTATAAAGATTAATATTATTACGTTGATACAACTCTTAACAAATAATGCATTAATTTCGACCAAATCTGTTTACCATAAAAACGGTTCTAGTGACTTAACCTTAAAAGATAGACATATACTGTCGCGGACATTTTTTTAGATCATTTCAAGAGGAATAATTCTTTATTACATATATTTTTGGTATCTTGAACCGTTTTTGCAGCGCACGCAATCGAAGTCCTCAAGGATGAATAATTTTGCCCGTTTTTTTCACATTTTCCATTATTTCTTCGCTCCTGATAATTGCATCGTGATGTTATATAGCCTAAAGCCTTCCTCGATAAATGGTCTATTCAACTCAAAAAGAATTTTTCAATTCGAACCAGTAGTTCCAGAGATTAGCGCGTTCAAACAAACAAACAAACAAACAAACAAACAAACTCTTCAGCTTTATAATATTATAGTATAGATTAAATTGTTTAATTCTATAATATTTTAATCTACTTTAATACTCATAAGCAGTTGCTTTGTTAATATTACACTATAAATAGCAGTGACGTGCATAGGGTATTTGGACAGGGTAGGCAGAATTCACTTAATTACTTTGAATATTATATTATGATAGTAATTATTATATTGCTTTCATAGGAAAGATAGACGGCGTGAATATAGAATAGATATGAATATAAATGGTTCCTTTTTTTATTTAACTTTAGGCAATTTATTCCAGATTTATTTATCATAAAGGCATGCAATGCTTGCATGCATCTATTGAATGAACGCTACTGATAAATAGTCTATCTTTTACATATTTTAGTACTTCAATTTCTATGTCCTTGCACTTGCTATCAAAATATAAATGGGTATAGTTTTTTATGGCTAACATTTATACAATAAATGGATCTTTTTAGTTCTTTTTCTATGCATAAATTTATACTTTATACACCGGTATAAATGTTTTAGATTCAACTACAAATTTCAGCAAATGACACGAAAACTTAAAAAATATTTTTAAATTTGGATTAACTACATTTATATTAACGCAATTAGTAAATGAAACACCATTCAGTACATTTCAAAATATATGAGTGTACAATAGACTAGACATAATATAATACACGTCGGCCGAATTAAAGAAAATAGTCGCAGATTACTATTTATTTGAAATTACGTCACGTAATCGCCGATTGTGTCGGGAGCCTCATTTCGGCGTGTCTGAATAAATATGTGAAAGCGGTCGGTTTGCTCGCGACCGACCTCCTGGAACCGATCGTCTAGACACATACTCATAGTCTAGATACGCGCCCAACAAACGGACGGGTTTCCCCCTGCTCGCCACAAAAACTGATGATTACACATCAGGCGTCTGCGTCATTGCAATGAAATAAGTAGTTTCCTATATAACATACTATAATACATATCAAACCACTAATAAATTTATGGGAATTGAGCGATTTCGTCAATGACCTAGTTAATAGTAGTCGGATGGGACAATTTCAGCTAGGAGGACATTTCCAGTATTGGCTGTCTAGTAAAAATAATTTGTTAGTAATTATTGCCTACGCTATTGAATAAAATTTTAATTTCTATCGCCAGCGATATTCCCTGTACATTGATTAATATCTGTTACAGAAATAATTTAATGATTTTATATACAGATATTCATTTTATGGTTCTGTGTCTATTATTTTTGTCATTTAAAAATATAGCACATAACTGAAATTGTTTATATAACTAGTTTGTTCATCACATAAAAAATTGTCGCTACCCGGATTCGAACTTAGGACCTTGGAGCATCGTAGGTAAAGTTACTATGAACTGCACTATCAGGCGGTCAATAATTCCAATAATCGTATTGTCATAAAGTTTGTTGTATTTTTTGTTGTATATATATTTAAACCACAAAAAATACAACAATCTTTATGACAATACGATTATAAAATAGTCTCGTTTTCCATCCAATTTTATACCATATTTTGACTTTTATAAACGTATTCGTTGTTTCTTCACTATATAGAAAAAAAGATGAATTTTTATTATAAGCAGACTATCCTATTTCATTAAGTGATGTAAGTACAAAAAAGACGTAAAAAAGATATATTCTATGAAATTGTATGTAATTAATAGGGGAATGCATCGTGACCATATTAGATGGATGAAATTTGTATTAAAATAAATTGTTTCGGCCTATCGTGTTTTATCATCAGCTCGTGTACGTTGTTATACATGTACCAAGAAGTTTTTCTCCTTTTGCACATTTAGGCTGGCAAGACTACAGCAACTGCCATTAGATTCTTATAGTTTAGCGGTCATCAACATTCTAGTACACCATTCACAAATGCTGTCTCGCCAATCAAATGAAAATCCTTTTTTCTTCACAAAGCGCTTATATAATTGTAATTATATTTACTTGATTTTGATAATTACAGCCGTAATGTGTTTTAGGAACTTGATATGTACCTGGCAGTTGAGTGGTACAGAAATCTGTCTGTCCTCCAGACAAGTTATTAATATTGCCTTGCTGGCTGACGTACTTTTGCTCTTCGTTAGTAGGTAAATTGCGCAGTTCTGACCTTGTTAAAACAAACAAAAACGTTTGGTATAACATTATAAAAATGTTATCTAAGAATATCAAGTAAATATATATAAAACAGGTATTTTATTTGGTTTCTGAATTTGTAAATATTTTGTATTTTATAATAAAGCTTACTATTAAATTTATCATTTGAGACAGCAGTTTAGTAACATATTTGAACGTAATAGTTTATAAACTATAATAATACATTATAGGGATCGTCTATCACTCATGAAAGACTACTCTTTATTATACTCCGTGAAATGGACGAGATATACACTGTATAAACCTAAATGGTAGGTGTTACCGTGTAATCAGGTTTAATGGAAGGTAACTAACAATGGTTAATTCAATAGATAATAGCCCGCTTTTCAATAAACTTGTCAGTAATCATTTAACAGGAGATATGGCTGTTTTTTATATATTGTTAGTGACTTTTAACTCCTTGTGTTTATGATGCGGTAAACTATAATTGCTTAGTTTTATAGCATCCGTTTGATTTTTGTATATCAGGGTCGTCATCCACCATAAGGTATGCGAAGTCTTTGACGTTTGTAACAATAAAACATTGTAATTTAAAAAGATAATTAAAATGATGTTATATTGCTGTCATTTCAACGAAGTCTAAATGTATTATGCGCGGTTTGGCATATTCATGTAATTAAATGGATACATTTCAAATCGTATGCTTCCTGTTTGCGTTTGATAACCTATTGGTGTCATAGATATTTTAATAATTGTATGGGTTTTTTCAGCTTTTAATGCTATATCAGTTAGTCTTGCGCTACCGTTCCAGCGTAGCTACTATTCTGGAGGAGTAACTTTATATGATGCAGGAGTAGGTGCCTAGACGAGCCGCGGTCGCGGTCGTGCCACCAGTCAGCTATTAAAAATTCGTCTGCGGCCTGTCTAGACGCGCCCCGCTTACAATGTGACGTGATACCACAAACATCTAGCTTATTGCATGTCTGTACCTACATATTAAGCAAGTTTTTGACTATCATACTTATATTTATGTAAAACTTCTTAAATAAATTATTAAAGCGCTGTATGTCTCTATTTGAATTCTTTAAAGAACATTCTAAAGGTCTGTTGGAAGAGGCAGAAAACTAGCACCAGAGTTTATTTTTGGGTAAAAAAATTATCGTAGTCTAGACAACAACATGGTCCAAAAGGCATGTATGCAGAAACGCAAATGAATTCTTGGGCGATTAATGCTTAGTGTAAGGAACGCTTTCTAAATAAAAAAAAAAACACTTTTAAACAGTGATGAGTCGTCATTCGCATATAAATTTATGACTAGTGTTTAAAATTTCTGATAATGGCCTTAAACTATTATGCTCCTTCTATGCATCGCTCACCCGAAGTTAAAGCAAAAGAAAGTGCTGTTGAAACTCTGGATGACGAATCTACATTGATTATACCCGATAAGGGCTTTCAACTTTACGTTGCATGGTAAGGAACCAGCAAGAGTGCTGCCAGCTTCATTCGAGACTACAGCAGCATTAGCTGAGAAACGGATGGACAATGCTTTAAAAAAACAAAAAAATGTAACATTCAACTAAGTCCAGATGAGATGTACATTATGCCTAATTCAGCTCTTACTCATCTCAAAAAAGATGTAATTATTATATAGTTATTACGGTTAGCACGCAAAAATGTGCGCAAAAGTTAGTATTAATTAAAAATATCATAATAAATGATGAGACAAGGTTAAATCATTTGGTTCAATGACCTCGCTGTACTTTGAAATTAACATTTGCATGTAAATTCCTTTTACATTACTTGTAATGACTGAATTTCGAAATAATCAAATATAAAATATTTAATATTGACAAGAAGTGCCGAATGCTTAAAATGTATTAATTATGCAAACATAATACCTGTGTATATATGTACCTGTAATGAAGTTCAAATATAATAAAATGAATTTTGTTTAGTAATCTAATGCCTTTCAACTCAAGTTTGTATTGAAGGTTGTAAATATTGAAGATATACAATTTTGCTTAAAGGTTTTTTTTTATTATTTTAAACATAGTGTTAACCCACAACGTGACGAGATAATATTATGATAGTAACTCATTATCAGAGATACGGAAAATGTAATCTGATTAATGATTACAAAATGTAGTCGTAATTTTAATTTTCTTGGTCTGTAATCATGGTTGAATCCATTTAAAACATTAAAAAGTCATAAATGTTTATGCAATATGAGATTCCGTAGTGTTTAAAACATAGATGAGCAATATACAGTCATATTAATGGTAAAAAACGTAAAATGTAATTGTAATCATTTTTATTAATCTGATTAAATTTTGCCCATCTATGCTCATTATATAGCACATACTTATAAGACAAAAAAAATTAAGCAATCGATCGATAGGGCTGCTGTCCTATGATAATGATAAGATAAGAGACGAGAAAGAAGAAGAATTGTATTGAATTTAATCAATGTTGATGATTCATATTGTCCTGTTAGTAGATTTGATAGTTATAACATAGTTAAATTATGGATACCGCATTTCATCATTAAGGATTACAACTTTATTTATCTTTAGATTTTTTACGCATATTGTATTTCTATCAATAAAATGGCTATTACTTATGCTGAGTTCATTACAAGTGTAATGTAATTTGCCTGTCTGCACTACTAAGTCGAAGCTCCGGTAGAAACGATTTACCATGGGATAAAAACTCATCACCTTGTCATAAATGTATCTAGATTTTATTTATTAGGTATATTGGTCTTTACATATAAAGTTTTAAATATTGGCTAGCTTGAAGTTCCGTATTTTGACTTAAAATTCCAGATTATATTATATTATAATCTTTGCCGGTTTTCTTGAGACTATCTTGGCCTGATATGGGGATGGCGGAAGAGGTTTGCCTGATTTGTACCGGCTACAAGCCCCAAGTTAACTACTTCTGCGTTTTGACGGGGGAACAGTTAGGCCTGTATTCAATGCTCCACAGACCACAGGATGTGTAAGTACAATGGACGTCCAATTAACCGAATGTTGTTTTGTTTGTTTGAATGTTTCCATTCTGGAAAATATCTCAGCCTCAGGAACTGTTGAATCGGCCTTTACGTTTATAAAGAATTTTTGAATTGTATTGTTCCTTGTAGTGAACTGTGAATCTTGTATGATAACAAAAACAAGCATCTCCTTCATTTGATCCAGGAGAGGCTGCAGAATCAACAGTAATTGAAGCAAGATACAATACAACACTTAAAGACATCTTGGAGTTTTCACTAGTAAAATTTAAAAAAAAACTATTAAAACTGAATTACTAAAAAAGGTACTATATTATTCCATCAATTAAAGTTTGAATGATAAAAGTGCCCGGTCTAAATATTTGCAATCTTTCTCGCTGGGTATTTATTCCTTTGTATATTATACCTATTATTGTGCCTCATTATATTGAAAAGAATAACTACCAGAGTTTCTTGCCGGCTCTACTCGGTAGATTCTATTTTCCAAACCAGTGGTAGATTCACTTTTTTTTTTACGATTCAAAAGTACTTGGAAGTAAGCCTATTTCAATAAAGTTACATTTCATTTCATTTCAAGAGAATCTGCTTGTGATTATAAGGTACTGCGGTAAATTGTTGAAACATATTGAATTTGCACAGCACGTTCGGAAAGTTAAAAAGTCTGTCATAATCATAGTCATGGTAATGCAGTGCAGACTGTCGCATTTCAGAATTAATTTATGCACTTCCAGTTACTCATATTTATATTTCAAACCATTCCTCATAGTATAAGCAGGCCTAAAAAGATGATAAATATAAAATTGTTTATGGGTTCTTGGCTATTGGCAGTTGTCGCAGTTCTTGATTATACTGATTTGCTTTGAACCCAATGAACTCTCAGTATTGTACTCATTTACAGGTGATGGTTGTCACTTTTTTTATAGTGATATAAAAAAGGTTACTTATGATATATCTTTTTTGTTTGCTCTTCTATAATATAATATAAAAAATGCAAAGTTTTTATTTAGCGGACCTGGCACTTAATTTATCTGTAATGCATGTATAAAACGGAAAGACACTGGCTAATTGACTTGGTTATCACGAAATCTCGGAAATTTGGCATAAAAATTTGTTTTAGGGTTTAAGTGAAACATTTCATTTCATTTTTGATATTTCAACCACTGAAGCGTTCAAATACGGGATCGACTTTTATATGTAAATTCGTTATCAATTAGGTCGAATATGCGAGATTCCGTACTTGGGATTATAATAGGGGTTTTTAGATTTTTATGAGTTTAATTTTTTTTTTTCTTAAAAAAGGATGTAGATTCTTGATTTAAAAAATATATGCATCATTATTTTGCTGAAAATCTTCTCCCTAAGAATTGAAATAGGGAGTTTTATTTTGTATAGAAATTCAATAATATTGAAATTTTTTATTTGGATACCGTGTTAGAAGGATATAAATATATAACTTTTTTGAAAATTCTCTATTTTCTACATATTAAGTAATGTATTTTACTATTATATCATATAATAATAAAAAAGATTTTTTTTTAAATCGAATAACGTTTGATATAAAGGATTGAAAATTAAACTGAATTATTTTCAATTAATACCAAAACGATCTCCTAAGTGCGAGTCGAAAAAGCTGCAAGGGCAGAGTTCCTAGAGTAGTTATTTTTAACTTTAGAACTATGAAAATTAGTATGTAGATTTTTGATCACAAATAAAAAAAAAATGTGTCATTAAAAAAACCTTTAAAAGGTAAACAGGAATTTGAAGTTTTTTGAAAATTCGATAATAGTGAAATGTCAGGATAAAAAAAGGAATAAGAAATGTGGAAATTCGTATTTGGTTACTTCATTAGATGTGTATAAAACGTGTATTTTTACTTTTTTGAAAATTCATCAATGGATGTTGAAATAAAAGATTTTATGTTTTCATTAATTTAGTTAATTCTATAACAATGAAGTTGGACATAAAAAAAATTCTTTTTTTTTGTCTAAAATGTGTATGTATCACTACTTTTTTAAATTTCACCATTACGAATTAATATAGTAAAGTGGGACAGTTACAATTTGTGCTGGTTCTCGGGTATATTACTATATGTATATTTAATTTAGATTCCATCTTTATATACTCATAGCGTATGAAAGTGTACTCTAATATTAATTTCGTTATAATGATACAACACCTAAACCTTTCTTTTGCTTAGTAAAAGAACTAACGTCTGAGAATTTTCTTACAATAATTAAATGAATACAAAATTTAAAACTAGGACAAATATAAAAGATCGTTTTATGATTTGTAAAAATTACAAGCAAAGCTGCGGGAAACAGCTAGTTTATGCATATCTGAAATTTCCAAATCATTTTCTTTTATTGCCTTTATTATTGGCATGACAAAAATTATATCGACTTTATGAATATTTGACAAATAAAAAGTTTGTATCTACAATGTAATTTTTAAGATCTCTATATAACTTGCATCGTGCATTTTAATTATGTTGCAGGCATAATATTTCTCATTTAAATTTTCATAGTGTTTTACAAAATAATGTAGTTTTAACAATGGAAGTCGACTTTCTCATACGTAGTACTTTCAGTTAGTAGACAATTTAACCTCTCTAGTCGCGTCTCGTCTAGAAGGCGTAGCTCTCTCGACGCTCGCTACGGGGACGATGGACTTTTCTTCGCAGTGCACATTGCACACTCCGCGATACTAACTGAATTTTAAGTTTTATATCTATTATAAGAATAACAAATTATATACTATAACTAGCAAACCCGGCGAACTTCGTTGTCCACCAGATGGCTTCGTTTCGGTTTTTAGTTAGCGTTTGAAAGAACGTGCGTATAATAAATGTCACATGAAATTAACTGAGCAGAGTACAATGAGTAGCTGTCAAACAATGTATAACGCATCGGCACCATCTACTTAAAATACTGGTGCGATCTGCTTCACCACCATGCAAAACCATATTGTTTTGTAGTACATGCTATGTATCAGAGATGGCGCTGTATGTGAAAAATGATTTTCCTCATTTTCCTGCTTTTCTGTTGAAAATTTTCTGCTGGTTGAAAATTTGGTTGCTATAAACCTCACGGAGCCAGAGACCTTTCCAACGAATGCAAAAACGTGGAAATCGGTTCGTGCGTTCTGGAGTTATAGCGTCAGGAAGGAAAACCGGACTTATTTTTATATACTATAATAATATAAATATACTAGGTATATGAAATTTCGAATAAAAATGTGAATATTCAATATATTTCGAATATAAATATGTATAAGTTAGTAAATAAGATAGTATGTCCTGTAGAACAAAAACCCTCAAAAATAAATTAAATAATACACATATAAATAACCTTTAAAATATTACAAAAGGACGACAGGTCTTACAAAAAAAAAACAGTTTTATTTGGCCTGTCATTAATTACTACATATAAACATTTTTTTAAATATTCGCTAACAGAATGTCCCCTGAATTGTTGCTCTTATAAAAAGTAGGTATCAAATCATATTTAACAAAAATTTTGTCAGTTTGTTTGACATCATTCAATTCTAAATAGGTCCGTTCGGATTGTGACCGATATGAATCTCCAGACATGATTAGACTCTTTTTTATTCATGGCGTAGCTTACTGCAGACAGCCCGTGTAAAAACTTAAATATTGCTAGCAAAAAATATCGTTTGCCAATCATTCATTTATTCAGAGCACATTTATTCGTATATTAAGCAGCAGCCAAACAACGGTGCAGATGTGCTGCTAAGTCGAAACGGACGGCACGTCTAGACACGCCATTCATACTCGCATATCTACAGACTGATCTCGAACGACAAAAAAGCAACTGTTTCTATAAAGTGCAACTTCCCGATTTGTAGTATCTACTGCAGTAGGCAGACGGGTAGATATATACCTTTACACTGCAAAATGCAAAACAATTCAAACAACTTTTAGCATAATAATTGATACATTTAGCGGACTGCAGGTAAGTTGGGCTCGGGGATGTATTGTGCAAAGCTAGTTTTGGATCTAGACAAAATAGCATTCGATAAACCATAACGCTAGTAGAAAGTTCACAATGTATGGAATTGACATAAGCTTTCGAAGTATCACTGGTGGTGTCATTGCCATACCTTTTTTTTATTTTACTTTTAGAATTATTATATATCGAATGTTAATCTTTCTCGGTTCTCTGCCGTTAACGACTGTTTTGACGAGTGCGATACTTATTCCCACTCTTTCGCTTGAAGATTAATTCATATGAATATCATACTCAAAAACTACCTTACTTTTATGTAGGAATGCTATTGATATCCATATTGGTGATCTTAAAAGTTATAAAAATTCTGACTATTCCAGATCCTAGGCTAAAAATGTTAATATCTTAGCTGTATTGATTTGATTGATAACCTAGTTAGAACAAAGGTTCATGCCTTTTCTTACACTGGCTCCACTAACTACAGTGCACCTGATGGTGAGTACAGTGTAGTTAAAAACGAAAGCGACTATCAAAGGACGAAAATTCATTTATAGTCTCGGTCGTCATGTCGGCCTATATGTAACAAGACTGAAGGTCTCTAGGTATGAGTTACTGGATATACACAAGCTAAGCCCGAAACGCAACAAGCCAAAGTAATTCACTATGAGTGTCTTTACACTGGTGTACTGTAGTCCAGTTCGGGCTATCGCCCTACCATCGCATCATTTTTATTTATCGTCCATATTTCTAATGAAAAGACTAAATATTAGTTTTAATATACTTTCTACAAATTTGTCGGATGTTCAAAAACACTTTCAAACGCTATTTCACCCACTTCGAAACGTTATATAAAAAGTAAATCCCCAGTTGGCGCCTAAGTGATGAAAAGAACGTAATGTCTAAATTTTATGTTCCTCCCAGCTTGAGTAGTCAAGACTCTACAATGATATATATATATATATATATATATATATATTATTATATATGTCATTATATTATATATGTATTATATATGTCAGTCTGGACAAGTATTTTAATATACGTATGTAGATAGAAGATGAATATTTGTTTCAGCAGTAAAGCTGTTGGCCGGTAAAGGGCGTAACTTTATCGGGTGAGAACAGATAAAGACATGTGAACATTGATGCGGTATTACGAGTATAGTTCTATTACTTTTATTTATACCACTTATCATCCAACATATGACGAATAGTGACAATTACGGCTTACCATCAGGTTGCTCAACAGTTTATTTCCAGACAAAATAAAAAAAAAACCTTTAAGCAAACCTTTGCGCAAATGGAGAGATACGTATAAGTCTGGATACATACCTATAATAAATTAGCATTCAACATTTGGTTTTGCTACTAAAAAATAATAAAAATGCTATTATAAAAAGCAAAAAATGTATAATTTTATACTTCTTCTTCTATTCTATCTTCTTCTATTTTATCTTCTATACTTCTCTAACTTTTGCGTACAAGTAATCATCTCATAAACGTCATAGCTATACGCGCTGGCTAGAGAAATCTCGCTATTTCGTATAACCTTAGATACATAACTTATCAAACGTAATAAACATAGTAATTCAATAATCAATGGTGGTATTGTACGTGTTGATTATTGGATAAAGCCGAAAAAAGATAACTGTCACTAGCATTGGATTTTTTTTAGTTATTATTCAGCACAACTTTTAGTTTTAACTGTGCGCCAGCATTTAGTTACACGAAAACAACAGGGCTTGATTCTTCTTGTTAATCAGCGATTTTGATGTGAATATATCATAATTTGTATTTGTATGAAATACAGTTTGCAAATACATGTAACTCACGCACCTACATTTTCTACCATCAAATGATTCTAATGCTGCGAAGTTTTGGGGTGGATACGTTTTTTGTGTACATTAGATTATTTTATGAAATTATAATATATTGCAAAAGCTCAAATGAATAAAGAATCGGTAATACCGAATAAATTATTTAAAAATATCGCTCTAGGATTTGTATTAGTATTTTTCCGTAGTAAGATTAGTTAATTTCGAGGCAGCTGATATTAACGTAGCGAGTGGCAGGCAGGTGATTATATGTATATGTAGGGTTGGTGTCGGGTGTGGTCCTTACACCTTGTGGTAGAACTGGTCGTAGAGGGTGGAGAGGGGAGCGGGACGTGTGGACAACCCAGCCACTCGTCCACTCTCAGCTCATCGACCTCGCGATGCCTGTGTTTTCATAACGGCTTGGCGCCCGAGCCTCGCCTGTGACTGTCTACTAGCAATGTCATGGATATTCATAACCGTAATCGCATCAGATATCTGATTTTTTTATAGTTCGACGACAAAGAGACCGCAATTGATAGAAAGCATAGTGTGGTCCAAGATCGGAAGAAATAGCCAAGAGAAAAATAGCAAGGGTAAAAATCATTGGCTGTCGCCTAAGCTCAAAATAAATAGCAAATGTTTTATTACCTATATCTGTAACAACCGTATTCGTATCTAATATAAATTAATCTGAACAGTTCGGGTTTCGACATCAGTATGTACTTTAGCAATAACTGAACATATCTTCTATTAAATTTATTTTATACCTTACTTGGCAATAGTACTTCATATGTTTCTACATATCCATATATTACTTTCAAGTGCAAATACTTTCTAAAAAAATATATATAGCAGACATTGTTCAAAATTCTTGGGAAATCCGAAAAGGTAATATCGATATACGTAACAGGAACTGGCCTTTGTTTTTCTTCTTCTTGTTCTTATATTCGTAACAACTTTATTGTCTGCTTTGACCGTGAGATTTATATCTTTAAGTTTGCTTAGACTTCACTAAAACATTACAATTTATATTACTTAATGAATGTCAAAGGATTTGGTAAGTCACCACCAAACATGTAAACTGAATAGTTTATAGTCAAAACTAATTTATTTTTTGAAAACTTTGCTAGGCAAAGTCGAGTTAGCGTCTATAAATCTCAGCAAGACTCGATGATTTGTCTTCAACAAATCACTTTGTTGATGTGTGGTGTATTTAATGGAACACGGACTATCGCAGACTGATTGTTTGATAATATGTACCGCAGTAGACATGGGTGGTTACAAAAACATTTTTATATATACATGCAATATAGTACATTTATTTATATTTACAAAGAAACTATAAAAAATAGCGAAACCATTACGAATTATATTTAAAAAAAAAGATAAGTTCTACAATGTTCCTGTCTGAGATCTTTTATGATATTCTTATTTATTTATTAAAGGAAAGACTAACTTAAATATGTATACTCGTATAAAATAAGTAATCTCAAAGTTTTGGATATTATAGTGGATATTAGTGATTTCTTGAATTTGACATGACGTCAAATCCAAAAGTAGATTAGGATTTGTAGCGGAAATTGTCTCGTTTATAAAACAAAGTCAAAACAGACTGAGCGGTTCATATACGTTGTATGTTACTTATTGTCTTTGGGTCTTTTTTTCCCTACTTTTCGATCGCTAAAGCTTCCTCTTTTCCAGAATTAACAATAGGAACTGAAGATATTAGGTATATTAATTTCCAATTATTATTTCTCGTGTGCATTGTAAAATTAGTCACCGAATTCAAACTTTGACCAGACGGTTAGTACAGTGATAGAGCGACCGATTTTTTGTTTGGGGTTTCGATCTCCACTCGTAACAAATAATTGAATGCTCTACATGTAGTTTCACTGGGTCCATTGTCAAAAATGATACATGTGTTTGTTTATGAAAACGCACTCATGACACGAAGTAAATCTTAGTGTACGGTGACGTTTTTATTTTTAATAAAAAATAAATAATTTAACATAAAATATCTTCTAAATTATTTATTTGGTGGGAATGTATGAGTAATAAGGACGAGTAATTTGATTTTCATTTTTTTCTGGAAGGCAATACAATAAGTAATAAATTTTATTAGAGCAAATTGTTGTTGAATGACGCCATTAGTGGTATTTATTAAAACAATACTCTATTAGTACATAATATATTATATTATTTTATAGTAGTAGATACCGAAATAACACTTATACTAAGATTTATCATATTATCTACGAAACTCGCTACTTTGCCTATTTCTTTACTCAGATCAATATTTGTACTTCAAAACTAGGAATGAGGGATATTAGAGTTTTTCTTTATTTCCTGTACAAATTAACACTTTTATGCATTCAAATTAGCAATGTCTATTTGTATATGTGGTTGCCACCATATGGCGAAACCTTGAACTCGCGACGTTTATATTTGAACCTTTGATAAATTATAGCTGAGCAATATAATACCAGACAGTTGTCTATTGTCAAATACATAGTTCAAAAGAAATTACGCAGATACATATTCTTAGACTTATACTTAATAGTTTAAAATAAAAATCCTCACTTTTAATTTATCAGTAAAGGAATCATTTTAGATTTATAAAAAAAGGAGTACGACATGGTAAACTATAAAAATTCGGAACTAAAATTGTTTCTCTAATCATTGGAATAAAGTAAATTTCACAAAAAAAATTTTTTGACAAAAACAGTCGTAATTTATAATTAAGACATGTTTGTCGTGCTTTTTCAGCAGACTACACGCTATAATTACATACGAACCTTAGGTCCTAACCAAAGTAACTTGTTACTTCGTGGAGGCATCATCGCGAATTGCAAGCGATTACACTTTTCGACTAGCGTTATCGAATGTTACTTTATTTAAGTCCTCTAAGCCGACTTTGTGGAATAGATGGACTACATTCTATAAAGTGACTAACTATTAAAGAATGACGATGTCTCTTATTATTTTACTTACGTATCTGTTCGTTACACTTTCAAGTCAATATTGATACATGGAAACCCATATTGATAAACGATAACAAACCGTTTACGTTGTACGCGTGAAATTCATATAGCCCTATTGATAAAGAAGATAAGGTTAGTGCTGTCTGGATTGCAATATATCTGTTTACGTACTTACTAAAGCGTATATTTAGTTTTATTATTATCGCTTGTGGTCGAAATTCCACCAATGATTACATGAACACATAAAAACATGAGTGGCAATATAACAATTTTGGAAACATTTATATACAATAATATACATACAGGGTAGAGTACCTATAGAGAACATAAGAGAAAATCCAATTTATCAATTTATCTACTTGTTATTACAACATATTAAAATATATATATATTAAAAAAATTGTACTAGTTGACTAGATGTTACATACAGTGTCACGATAGCAACTTTTTTCCACACAGTATGCTGTAGTGGGTGAAGTGACGCTCGAACGCTAATACTCCTGGGGTAATTATTTGAATGAGCAGGTTTGCCTTGTACCGTTGTCACCTTTTCGATATCTCTAGCACAAGCCAAAAAAATGAAGAGCCATTACGTGTGGAGCCAGTTTGGTTGCAAGTTTCTGGATTACACCTTACGTAAAACCTATTTAGGATTTTGCATGAGTTCAGCTTCATATTCAGCTTCAACATCATAAAGGCATATCAGACTTAACTCTCTGCCCTACGAGCTGACATAGTTCTCAGGGTGTGGCCGGTACACATATGTACATATGATCTAGGGGCCACCTGTGAGAGATTACGACAAAATAAAAAGATTTATAAATTATCGCTTCTTTCATACAAAAACTAGCGGACTAGATTTAAACATCAGTATCATTATTTTGTATCAGAATACAAAATCATTAAAATATAAATGTATCATAAAAACATTTAAAAAAATGCCGACTTGAATGTCGCCTCACTTATAGCTGATGAAAAGCACGATTGAGGTACCGTGTAAACCTAAACACGCAACGAGTACTAGAATCTCTGATGCGCGATGCATCTATAGAGTTTCAACACTGCTCTTTATACCACTGTGCCATTTTCCTAAATATAATTATTAAAACGAGCATAAAGCCCGGCCGTGTTGCAACGCGCTAGCAGCTCCTATAAGCGCATTATACAAGTAACTATATAGGTGCAGTTTCACAGATCTAGTTTAATTGCCTCGCAGACAATTATGTGCCAGACAGACTCTGTCTAGGTCGATTGTTCCCACCCGACCAACAAGAATTAAAATAATTGTCGGCTAGTTTGTACATGATGTTATGAAGTTTAAAACGTGTTTGCTTCACTAATCTGACGGCATTCAAATGTCATATTTTTGTTTCAGGAGAATTTAGTTTTTATCTGCGATTTCATTTACACTAGCAGCGGTTAAATACTTCAGTAAAAGTCAATTGAAATAAATAAATGTATGCGTATATAACAAAGATTATGAGGTATACTTATGTAGCCTGGATTATTAAAAATAGGATATTTGTCTCTCTTGCTCCTCGCATCGAATATTCTAGGTGAATGCAATCTAAAAATATTAACTAATATTTTAAAATGGTCGAAAACCATTGGCCTATTTGATATTCGTTGTAAGTGCGCGTGTTTGATTATAAACGTAATAAATCGATTTTATCAAGACACACGTAAGTACTAAAGATATTTATCATTGTATACTTTCTATATCATTTTATAGATGACGGTGAAAATATATACTATTTACATAACACTTTATAACCTACATATCGACGCATTTAGAGACGGTAGTTGTTCATAATAATGACTGTTTACGTGCGTGCATTGATTTCGCTGAACGTCTGTCGCTGGGTGCACCGCATTGGTGCAGCATAACTGTTTGAAAAAATAAGCCTGTGATCGAACAGTGCATGACCATCGTCTGACGGATAGCAGGGCGGGGGAGGACGGGCGCGGGCGGCGAGCCCGTCTAGACGCTACGTCACATGGCCTCGCGGTATCGCCTCAGCGTCGGTAAACAACAATGTGCAGTGACCGAATATGGCACCCAGCATGCCGGCGGTCACCGGTCACTTCGCAGCGGTCCAATGCCGCTGCGCTGCATGCCTTTGGTCACACATCCCGTGTCTTCGACGATCATCAATAAACTAAGAAGTCGTGTTATTCCATTCTCTTACGATCTCCATTGACCGGGTTCAAGGATGCTTAAAAATACTCCTGGTTTAACCAGCTATGTATCCATTGATGGAACACTACCCAGTCAAAATATTCTTTATATCACAATTAATGATTCATAACGAATTATATATAATTCATCTAATTGTGATGAAACTTGGTGGGTTTCTAGTTACGTACTAACGAAAGGTTTAGAATTAATACATATGTATATCTATTTTGTAGAGTCTGATTGAAGCTACGATCACGGCTTAGGCTTTAGCGAGTTTAGCGTTAGCCTTTTGACAAGTGAGGAAATTATAATAATCCTAACACGTTATGTATGTACAATTAATCTTGCATTAAAAAAAAAACACATCATTATATTATTCACTTTTAGTCAATATTGAATAGAATTATTTAAAAATAGCTTTGCCAATAACTTCGTTCGAATGGAAATAATAGTTTTATTATTATAATAATTATTTCATGATGAAGTATTGGTATAAATGTCATCGATTCTTTGTTATATAAATTACAACAATTGAACATAGAACACAATTTAGTGTAATAACTTACAATACTCGACAATATATGTTGTTTAAAGTTCTTTCATATATTTTAACAAGAAAATATAATTACACGCACCCCTACGATGTTATTATAGAATATCGATAAATGGTAACATTTTAAGTCAAAATACTTGTCTGTTTTTATTAAAAGAAAAACTTTATATTACATTTAATTTAAAGAAACGGCGAGAATGACGATCAGGTGCGCTACTGGTCCTTTTGGGGACAACATATTATGAATGTAAAATGGATACAGCTATTTAATATATCTCTGCTTACTCCGACAAGGATATCGCGTGACCTATATATTATTATTATATTCCTAAAACTTTATTTTAATTTCCATAGTACAGTACGAACTTTTGTATACACAAATACTAAGACTGCTATAAATATTAATAGATTTTAATATTAATTCCTAAATTTTAAGCAATCATTGTAATGGGGTTTATGGCATTAAGAAAGGCCTCTAATAATAGTTTTTTATTTATCCTCCATATGCGTGTGCACTGATCTCTGTGTAGAGATCAGTTACAATTTTACAAAAGTATAATATTATAAGTATGTGTTTCCAGATGGTAACGCTTGCTCATCCGCAACTCCCCAAGGATGTAAGGACGTAGGTTAGGGCACAATGGGGCTGATATATTCGCTGGAATAATAGCCCCCTATATAAAAATGAATTAAAAAAAAGAATGTTTCAGCGAAATCACCTGAACAATTATTTTATACCATTATTTTCCAATAAATGAGCGACACCTCTTTTTAAATCGACATTACTGTTTTATTTATGCACAGATTGAAGTAAATTACAACTAAATGTTAAAAGCCGCTTTAAACAATGCTTTAGTGAAAACTGCATGTAAATCGATTATGCCTGTTCTTCAGATTAATAGATACAAATGCTTACGAATATGTGTATGATTGTACTCGTATATTGATTAACAATTCCGTTACATTTGTACTAACCTGTATCGCGTTAGTGAAATTTCTCTGGCTAGTCAGATATATATCTGACTAGCCAGAGAAATACACGCACTTGTAAATTATGGCGTCTTAGTTCAGTCAACTGTCGCTAACCGGTGCGGTTACGCTCCGAGGCGCAGTTCCACTCCGACGCAGTCTTGAGTTTCTTTCGACGTTTCTTCTCAAGGTAGTCGCTTCCGAAATGCTAGTAGATC
Source organism: Automeris io (assembly GCA_036320925.1). Lineage (NCBI taxonomy): Eukaryota > Metazoa > Arthropoda > Insecta > Lepidoptera > Saturniidae > Automeris > Automeris io. Next base: position 9,622,928 of record JAUDJH010000011.1, on the reverse strand, counting down.
ACCGTTAGGTTTCATATTTTGCCTGGCGGCCCAAGTCGAGGTACTCACCCACAGGGTCGCCCTTGCGTTGCCACCCAACGTATAAATTCGCTGGCTGAGCACCTTAGTGTTAGCATTCTCGCTCGGTTTAGTTGTGAAGGGCTATCCCAGCTGTCAACGTAGTCCTGTAAAATCAAAATACAGCATCTACAGAATGTTGGAGAGGTGGCTGGTAAACAGATTTATTATATTTATTGATGATGAATTGACGTTGATGATTGATTATAAAATCTTCGACGTATAATCAGATACTTATTAAAAGTAATTAACCATAATAAGCTCATCAATTACTCTTAGATTAGCGTTTGCTAGAGAATCCTTAAGCTTAAAATAATATTTCCTCTTTTTTTCGACATGACAAAATGCTGTTGGCCTAGAAAAGTCTTTAAAACTTTATCGAGTGAGAGGAATGAGGGCCTCAGGCGCTCAGCCAGAGCATTTGTGGGTTGGTGGCAACTCAAGAGATCCCCTATGGGTACGAGCCTCGGTGGGGCGGCTAACCAGGGAAAAAACTACCTATAGTGATCTGCTAGCATTTCGGAAGCGACTACCTTGAGAAAATACGCTGAAAGAAATTCAAGGCTATGTCGGAGTAAAACTGCTCCTTGGTCATCTCATCGTTGCCATCAAAATCGTCACCATTCTCATCGATTAGAGACAGTTTACTGGATTATCTTTCTATGGTGCCACTGGCGATGACGGTGTCATGGTCCATTTAAAATTTCCATCCATTTAAAAGTTTTCAAAGCCTTCGTCCGGACACTACCATTTTGCAATATGTAGCTCGTGAATTCAGGAATCCTTTCGTCTGTGATGCGTTCCATTACAGAACATGGTAAAAAGTCCTTATCTTATTAGCTACCTAAGTAGCTCATATTATTTATTATAGAACAGTTGCAATGCACTTCAAAGTTAAGTGTAGTGTAAAAACTTGCATAAAAAAATATATTTTATTGTAAAACTAACTGGAGCTAAACAAAATTCCAATTAGATTTAGAGAAAATCAGGTTATTCTAAACCTAGGTTTCAAAATTTTGTACTCAAACCTATGTCTGTGGAAAGTTTAGATAAATTCGGCAGCATGTACATTAGTTTTAATTAATCGTCTAGTCTGTTTAGTGGGTTATCACTTTAAATTTATAATGTTAGTGATCTCGTCAAATAAAAGTAGACGTATTTAGTATGCTTATCATATGTAAAATAGTAATATATTTTTAAAAATGTCATAATAAAATTGATAGGCATTTCTGTTAACTCGCTTATGCGCCCATTCCCATTCAACTTTAAAAATTCAATTGTGTACTCCCTTCATTTGATGCAAACTAAAAGATAATATTGTAACCAAGCCTTAATGATAATATTGTAAAAATGCCAACCTTGAAAATAGCAGCGCAATTTTAAGAACACATTGTTTATCCTTTGACCGGATAATGGCGGTTAAACAAAAATGATACAAGGAAAATACGAGAACCATTGCGCTTGCCTTCATTAAATTATAAACACATTTTAAGGGGGTATTCTACTCTAGAAATTTAAAAAAATCAATTTTTTATATACGAACTACGTTAGTACGAATACGTAAGTTAGTACGAATTCAGCAGTCTGAGGTTCGAGCTTCAGATGCTTCAAAAGAAGAAAGAACTGTTCGTTATCAAGAGAAAAATGCTGAAATCAATCAATATAAAGTAGAAGAAGGGCCAATGTATGAAGGTGGGATAGTTGATTAAGAGAATGTAAGTTATACATACTATTCTATCAGTTACGCTGCCTGAAACTTAATGTAAAACTAAAAACGCGTTTTTCTCTAAACTACTTTTTTCGATGCGGTATCAACAATATTTCAAGTTCTAATTAACCGATGTAATTAAAATTTGACATGAATATTCTTTCAATATGTCTATATCGTATGAAGCGACATAAAATAAAAATTTGAAATTTGTAATATTTTTAAAAATTTCATAAAGTTGAAAAATTGATGAAAATTTCCATTTAATGAAAAAAAAAATTAAGTTTTGCCGCTTCTTACTATAATGACATTCGTACTAATTAAGAATTCATCATTGTTTTATTTTTCAGATGACCATGAGGGTAGAAATCATGGCTACGAGGACACGTCCCGTTTTTTTCCCTTCGTTACTTCAACGACACATAACTCAATGAAAAAAAAAATTTTTAGTAAATTTCTTTTGTGTACTCTTCGAATATAAATAAACAAATGATAAAAGAATGGATGGTAAAAATATCAATTGCTTTTTTTTATCAATTGTCAAAAAGCGCTAGAAATTCGGGCCTCTAAAGTAGAATACCCCCTTAAATTGTTGTTGTGATTCCTGTAGGCAATATTCATAATAAAATGAATGCTACGTCAAAATCAAAACTTAAGAACTGTATGTAACATAGTTATAGCCAAGAAATAATTTATTGGAAATGAAAATGTAATTAATAATAAATAAATAGCTATTTACTTTTTTCCGGGTACAGAACTATAGACAGTTCTGTATTATAGCTCCCTTTTTTAGTACAATTTGGTATTTATATCGCCTTAGAATTACTAATCATTTGTAATTCAAACGGATGCATATAGTAACAATGATACATTTTTGTTTTTAGGTTAGTCACCTTGAAAATTATTTGAGTTCATATATTTTATTTTTATGCTTGTATAAAACACAAAAAAAATTCGTGTGCTATTGTAAATGTCAACTACTTTTTAGTGTGACATATTCAGCTGATTAGCAGTTTTGTAGACGGACTCTTCGAAAGAAGATACTACCGTAATTAACTAGATTAGTTTTAAATAGTAATCAGATAAGGGATGATCTACACACTTTTTTAATAGAGCAAATCGATGCCTAACAACAATGGCATGTGCTTATTACATTTGTTAAACTTTCAAACATATAAAAAAACCGGGTTGTTTTTTGTGCATTATTAACTAGTGGAAATAAAATGAAACTTGAACCCTAGATTTCTAAGTTTTTCGGTATCACAAAGCTATGATTTTAAAGCGGATAGATTGTCTTGATGTACAGTTTCGAAGGAATTAATTATCAAACAAATCGCCAATGACGAGTGAACGTAAAAGATGCCGCCTGTGCATATTAAGAAACGAGACGTGTGTGATCTGAATATTAATTAAACAGCTGTTTAACTGTGAATATCGAGCCACGAAAGACAATTCTTGAACATCCAGGCAAATACATAAGGTACTTAGATCACTCTAGATGTTTCTGAAAAATGCCGAAGGACTACCGCACCGATATAAATACCAGCCAGACTTGATCGCAGGACAGTTTTTTTTTGGCAGCGCCATAAGCGATATCTCCAAGTGATCGAATAAGCCTTTTGCGAACATACAAGTACTGCGATTGGATAGTGTTTCTACGAGTGAGTATTAGGAGTTGCTTTTGCGACTGGACTACGAGAGAATTCTGTGATTGGAGTTTTGATGATTCGATTTTTCCACGACAGCATTTTGGGTATATTTAAAGACTGATTTTCTGGAACCTTCGGCGATTGGACATTGTGATCATTAGACGGCTGCACTTTAAGACGTTTCTGTGGCTGCGTGTTAATATTGCACGCTATTCTCAATTAATTAATCGATTGGTTATTCAACACCGGCGTCTTATTACTTCACACTAGTAACACTAATATACTTTCTTTCATTGTACACAGAATAGTTAACAGTACTTTCGACTTACAATTCATCTCACCCTTGCAAATCACAAAATTTTGGAAATAGCTAATTAATTACAAATATTTTTATATAAATGTGTTAATATACAATAAAATAATTACAGTTACGTATTTTTTTGTTGTAATAATATATATTTAAGTTTTGAGTCAATGAAAACAACGTTACTGTTCAATTGAATCCAATTGACGTTAGTGTTCATATGTTTTGTCTGACGTGACCAAAAACGTAAAATTCACTATTCTAAAAGTTTTAAAGCTAAGAAAGTATATATGAACACAATCCTAGTTCGCCTATTAGTATTAGTAGTAGTTATAATACTTACGTTGTTTTAATTTTTAAAATTGAATAAATGATCCGTTCTTTCGAAATACATGTTTTTAATTTACGTCATCCAGTCTAGACTTACAATCAACATTGCCATCATTGATGTTGTGAGAATTTTCCACTACAAATATGTTTTGAGTAATATAATGATTCGCATTATCATTATGTTCAGATTTTGCTGTCCATGATTTTATCAATTTTACATAGTTCTGTGCACCTTAAATAATTATTCAAGGCATGGAATTGTAACTTACTCATGACTGAATTTTTCACTGATATCCACATATACAATAGTTAGTGTTACTTCATTAATATTTTTATCTTTCTTATAATATCTATTTATATCTTAATAAATATCTTATCATTTATATTAATACTTTAATAATGTTTTAAAAATGTTAGGATATTAAATGTACCAAAGATAATTTTATTATTTTATAATGATTATTTGCGCTTTTTTTTTTATTTGTCGAAAATCCTCATGGACACTCCTGGCCACACAAGCGGGTGGCGGCCGAGGAGTGTAGGACTTGTATCGGTTAAAAACACCAAGATGAGTACTTTTACAATTTCATGAAGACTGTGGGCCAGGGCCCACATTACAGGAATGGCCTCGCCTTGCCGCGCTCTTGCAGGTAAAATCTCAGAATAAGTAGTTAACTAATCAATTTTACGTTTCAATTTACAATATATATCAACTCGTCTAACTTATTCACCAACCACTTAGTCACCGGTCTAGACTATACAGCTTCTATATAAATAATTTGATATAGCAGTAGTCTGTTCATTAAAAAGTTGATCTCAGTCAGATAACAGCTTAAAGCCTATTTATTTACTAAACTCTTGTATTAAGAACAAGTGGTTTCTCGTTTTAAATAACCTATTTTATTTTTTTTGCTGCATATTTAGGTCGTTGTACATTGTACAGTAAATGAGAGCTAGGGTGATGCACAATGTTACGGTTACTACTTTGATATGTCTGACAGATTTACTTATGATATGCTTACGGTCTGTCTTTATATAGCGGATTTCGGCTAAACTCTTTCTCATCACTCTTTACAAAGAAATATAAATAATTTGCTTTCTTAAAGATTTCAGTGTCCAATATTTGCCTATCGGAAAGCCAAAAAAGCTGTACTATTATTATAGATACTATTAGTTCATCTATTAGCGATTTTATACTGGCCATCGCATATGATTCAATTCATAAAATTGAATTTTTTTATATATTGAGAATAATGAAATATTATTATTTGTAGTTGTAGATCAAATTAACACATCTTAAAGATTTAGAAAATAGAAATTTATACAAGTATGTACACATATTGTGGGTCTCATAGTGTTGTTAAATTAACACCACCCAATCACGATAAACGAATTTATCGGAATGCGTTTTTCAGAAACTGTATTTATTTTTGTATGGTTAACGAGACATAACGCAATAACGTCTTAATAACCAGTAGTACATTTTATTTCGTTTCATATTAAATTTAACAATATATATCTTTAGGTTAGAATACAAATGTTTAGAAATGTAGACTTACATCATTTACTATGAAAAATATATAACATATAACTTTTATTGAGAGCATTGTCTAATACTGATATATTTAAATTCAGTGCAATGATGAATTAAAAGCTAGTAATAGTTCGATTTCAACACTAAATTTTATTGGATGTCAAGGTTAAATGAGATTAAACCTTGCAAAACATGTATTTGAAGCATTCGCTGCCCTTGACCGATATGTGACGTATTTTCATATACGTTCATTCATACATATTTGCCCACCTAAAACGCGAGTAAGGTTCCGCGTACGGATCACGCGAATAAGTAGATCGCGTGTTTCAATACTAGGAATTCCACAGACTTGATTTCTATTCAGTTATGTATTACATCGCATCATAACAAAGAAATCCGTTCTTTGTACAATTTTATGTAATGCGTGTATGTTTACTGTCGTCTTAAATCACATCCGATGGAAAACGAAGAGGAGGCAATATATATTCTGAGTAATTAAACTTTTTCTTATTGGCATTGGAAGTGAGTTCGCAATTCGCATCTAAATAAAAGTTAAATCTCCAAGCTCCTTGTATATTTGATACAGGCTTCAGGTTCTTTTGAATAACAACTAGTCTCCAATTGTAATATCCTTTAGAATGCACAGGTACAGTTTTTGATAGGTCCCAAATTATGATTTGAGTGAAATAAGCATAATAATATGTACATGAAATTTCAATACATATTATAACATAATTAAACAAACAAACTTCTATAAATAAGTTAATGACATTAATTCAACTAGACAGTATCATGAAATAAAAAAGCGAATCTACCAAATGTGGTAGACGTTTATAGCATATCCATTTATGCCATGTATACTGTATCTACCAGTGTTAATGACCTAACGATAAGTGATGAATTTTTATCATTTGATAAATTAAAAGAAAAACTGATTTAAATAGCATTCGGTAAAAATGGTTACCGAGTATCAGGCACAACCGAGAGTTGCCCTTTTTTACTTATGTCACCTGCGGAGTAATGCTATCGTATTCCTTTTGTTCGCTGCTAACATAATCGCCAACAATTTAAATTTGATTGACAAAGAGATTCGTGTGGATTATATCATAAAATTTACTTATAATATCTAGTATTTCTCTTTAACAAAGTGGTACATAACCAATGCGGTAATATTGTCATAAGTTGCAGATATAGTAATTGCTGTAAGAAAGAGATTTATATATAAACGTTAATTTCCTTACATGCGTTGATTTTGTATTGATATAAATCAAAATAATATAAAAAAAGGTTGCTCTCTAAAATATAGGCTTGCTGCGTCTACCTAAGTATAAACATACCCAGTACAGTGCTACTACGTACCAACGCGATCATGTTTCCGACAGACACTTTCGCCGTACGCAGACTGTCTAGACATGCTTCGCTGCCTGAGAAAAATGTATTATTATAGTCTGCGAATGTGTAATATTCCACCAACAGCCTACTTTTAGTCCATTCACTTCTTATATGTATTTTGGCTTGAATATCATAGGTTCCTACATTTAATAACCTTCAAATATGTTAGAAATTGAAAGATGTTTCGCTTTTATTTTGAAATGGTGATCAGCTATATCATTTATTATTAATGGCAACATTAATACTGATAAAGAAGCTATATATACCATTGCCTTATTGCCATTGCATTTTGATAAGGTTAGGAATTGTCCTTTCCTTGGATCTTATAATAAAAATAATAATTCGAATGTCCATTTGTAATTAAGTAAATAATATAAACTAAACTTAAACGTATGTTTATTAAATTTCTCAATTTACTTTTTTGTATTTATTCAAACAAGCTTTTGTCTTTGGTTCAACTATAAATATGCACGTAGCGAGATGCATTGAATAACAATTTGCCAGTAATATTATTTATGATAATCATATTACGTTATGTTACACAGATTTATTATGAATATTTTGGTTATATGGCTGCCAAGACACATTATTTATCAAGGACAGTCAACGACCTATATGCTTTCCCACCCAAAAGTATGGCAAACGATCAACATATTTATTCGTATCCCGGGATTATGTCTATAGCAGGACATAAAAAAAGAACCTTTAAATTCTTTGCCCACATAAAGCACTAGTGTCCAAACACAATGGAATCACGTGAATGCGAATTGCGTAGCTTGCGTCACATGGTAGGCGCCAGACGTCTAGACAGCCGGTCGCGTCACCTGAAGGCTTTTCAGGAAGGCCGACGAAATGTACTCTCTTGCCGCCGCCACGACGCCAGGCACAGACAACTTACTACAGTTTGTCAATGTTTCCCTTGATTACAATAAAAACAATCATAGTTATAATAAATAATACATCGACACGCTATATCTCTTTTGGGGTAAGCAGAGATACATTAGTGGCTGTATCCAAAATAAAAATAATAATAATACTATATTTACATGCTGTATCTCTAAAAGAACAATAATTAGGATCTACTATTTAGAGATTAATTCAATTTAGGTCGATTCGGTTTCTGTCCATAAAAAACTACTGTTTTGTATAGAGGTGTGTGCACAAGTTCGTTTATTTTCTGACATCAGTATGTGTACGACAGCAGCATCGAGCGGGCCAAGGGAACTTACTTCTTTAACTTATATATTTCTAAACGGGAAATATTCATTTAAATCATTGTTATTTTGGATGCCTCTCCAAGCATCATGCCTAGCATTATAGCAATTATTTTCATAGAGCTACCACTATTATTCTCCATGTTTTTTAAATTTTAAATACTATTGGACATAATTATATGGATAGAACAGGTATTACATGTTAACAAGAACAATGTATATTGTATACGAGTCAGAGACACACAGCAGCTTCTCAAGGTAGTCGCTTCCGAAACGCTATGAGATCACCGTAGGTTCTTTCCTTTGCTGGCAGCCCAAGTCGAGGTCGTACCCACAGGGGTACCCTTGTATGCCACCTAACCCATAAATTCGTTGGTTGAGCACCCTAAACCCGGTTGAGTTGTAAAGGTCTGTCCCGATCAATCAACATTTATCTTTAAAAAAAAAAACCCCGTAGATGAATAAAAAATCGAGGCGTTAGGTTCTAAATTTGTTTTATAATATCAATAAAAAAAATTGCAGGAAATTTAAAGCAGTTAGTAATAAATGTTTATTTTTCTACAAAAAAAAATCTTAAATAAACGATAGTATGTATACACATAATTGCTTATAGTTATTATCTTGTTAGTTTACGCAAATAAAAGCGATTGTATAACCAATTTCAGTTCTTAAGTACAAATTTTTCTATTAATAATCACATCAGGTGGGATTGACCTCCTTACGGAACAGACATGCCATAACATAACAGAATAAACACACGGCCAGACAGACTGAAATCGTGTGCAAACGAACCATATCAAATACAAGTATAGATAAAACCAGCACGGCTTGGCGTGGCGCGGCGTAATGATAACAAAAGTAATATAATATTGAGATTTCAAATGCATAGATGCATTATTAACATTTTATTGTTAGCTCGTTTCATTGTCCTTGAATAGTATAAAGTATGGTAAAACATTTTATTGTGGGCAGTGGTACTTGAGGGAGTCCATTGCCCGTAAACCAGGGCGGCGGTGTGTGCGTACTCCCGCAAACTATCCATTTCTGAGGATGAAGGGGAAGGGATTTCTCAAGCCACGCGCCGGTCGCGGCAGATTTTGCGAGCACACGTCCTCGGCCAGCGTCCATGCAGATGAATGACTACCCCGAAAGCTTTTTAGTCGGTGAGAATCCAATTACACCCTCACCGTCCTCTGGCCGTCCATAACGGATTTTTCTCCTAGTAAAAAAAGTGTAAAACATATTGTACACATATGACGAAGATTCGTGGGGAATCCGTTTTCATCGTTTCAATCATTAGGAGAACATTTGACAAAAGGCTGCTCAAAATGAATATATTTTGCTCATCTTTTGATCGAATGAAAGAAACATATAACAAAGTTAATGACATTGACATCTTTCACTGCTCCCTATCAGGATTTCGGTCAGCTTTGATTACATTGTTTTCATCCGAGTCCGCTTGAGTGTAGCAGGATTAACTAATATGTATTTTTTTAATTTTTTATTTATACTTGTGCTGTATATAGTTAGGTATACCTGTAAAGATGTAACACACACACACACACACACACACACACACACATATATATATATATATATATATATATATATATCTGTGTGTGTTTTTTTATTATCGTGTATATGTCGTTGGTATTTTAAATAAATAAATAAAATAAATAAATTACACCTCGATATATTTTTTTCCAATCTCGATAATGGAACGAAATCATGCTTGATAGTAAGCAGCTTGATTAAGGTGCTCTGATTTAGTGTGATATATTTAAAAGAATTACATTTTTCGCTTCGGATTTTAAGTACAATTGTACCTATAATAAAAACGTCGCGATCATCACCAGCAGATGACAGAATCTTTCAACAGATATCATCGGTCACAGCTCAACTTTGAACTTCACGTAGTGTTTCATTAAAATGTATGTGAGTATATATATAGCTACTATTTGTAGGTGTCTTACGTAATGTTACTAATTATACCTACATATTTCTTTAATTTTCACTAATCCATTAACATTAAAAATGATTTTATACCAGATTTAGAATGTTTCACTAAACTTTTCCTTAGCTCTAAAGCGTAGACTAAAAATACAAACTTTTAATAATAATATATCTACACGCTATATCCCTTTCATGGTGAGCAGAGAAACATTAGTGGCTGTATCCACTTTGCGCTTATATGTCGTGCTCAACGTGACCAGTAGCGCAGCTGATCGCTATTCTCACAGCACTAATATATATGACATTTCTATTAGATGCCATGCAGGTTACCTCACAATGTTTTCCTTCACTGGTAAGCATGTGATATCTAAATCCGTACATAATCTGGAAAAACACACAGTAAAAAAATTTAGACTTTCAGAATGTATACTGTGTATGTATGTATCCCATTTCTTTTAGAACGTTAATCGCACGCTACCTGTATTTGTTTTTTGTGTATTTGTTTTTGTTTTATCTATCAGTTACAAGTAGTCTATTTAATTTATTTACTCTTATACGTTTGCTCTTGTTTTAGGTATTCATACATTGTGCTATGGTGTCACTAATACATTTTGTAGTCGATTTGTTTATTGTATGTAATAGTTTATTTTAGAATTATTTATTTTTGTGTGGGTGTATTGTTATTATCTATACTTATTATTATACTTTATATTTAAAATTATTTAAGCTGTAATGTTTTTTATTGCTTAGTAAGATGTAACACGACCGGGGCCCTCCACGAAAATCAGCGCTGCAGACTTCCTCTGTGGCTTTAAGCTGATGGAAATGTTGCTTTTGAATTTCTAGTATTTTGTTAGTTTGTGGTGAAAATAAATATATTTCATTTCATTTCATTTCATTTGCCTGTAATAATGATTATCAATTTTTGATAATTGTTATCGAAATGTATTATTTGTGATCGGTATTTATTTACGCAGGCCGTTCGTTGAGTCACGCGTCCGCTGTCTGCCATTGTTTGGCGCTAGCGGCGCGGCCGCGGTGCGAACTAAACGCGCCCTCGCCCCGACCTTGTCTCCGACACGGATTTATTGATGCGTCACCACGAAACACGTCGCGGCCGCTAGCAGACGAAACTGTTAATTAGAGTTATGTGTAAGTTTACACACCGTACCTAATTCAACAAGAGCGGCTGCAACGGTCCATTTATTTGTTACTCATAGGCCTTGTCACGGTTAGCGTTTCCTAAAAAAGGTTCTGCTACATCTAAGGGTACCATGGAATAGTCTCCAGAATAACGCGAACATTGTTATAATTGACAGTTAAATAATTTTACAGTTAAATATGCTTTCGAAAAGACACAAAATATGTGATTAGATATACTTTTATTTTTATGTCAAATTTGTAGGTTCTGTAAGGAGTGTGGGGAGGTGCTAATGACCAACAGCGAGCGATGCACGCTTGAAATATCACTGGAAGTACCAGGTTAAACAGTTCTTCAGAGCACTACCCCTCGTACAAACGGTAGAACACAAATACAGACGCGACGTCTCTGTATAGACTTAGGAGTTGCAACGCGTTTGTTAGTTCAGAATTATTGACAATGCGAATAGCCCGTCGTTGCACGGAATTTAACAGATTCAGTTGGTATTTAGGAGAACTAGCCTGGGCGACCTCTGGAGGTGAGAGCAGTACTCCATGTAGTCCATGGTGTTTAAAACATTTAAACTCCATGGTAAGAGTAAATTACAAAATGTTATGCGATTTTTAATAGTTATTCATGTCTTATACTTCTAAACTTGTCTGAGACGATTTCATACCGATGCCGCAATGAACCGTCAGCTTCGAGATTATGCATGCACTTGCGACGTCATTGTACGGATTATTTGAAGATAATGAATTGATGTTGTAGACCTATCGTTGCAGTTACAGAATGTACAGAACGTTTTTTTAACTGTTTTCGAAACTACTGAGAGGTTGTGTAGATATTGTCCTAAAAAATAAATTTACATTGGGAATACCTTTTTCAAAGTCTATTGTTGAAATTTTTGCGAATGTTAAAAAAATAATAATTGAAAAACGCTTTCTATGGGAAATAAATGGTACATTATGGTACATCATTTTATTACATCCAAAATAATGCTTGAATTTCAAATGTTATCAATCTCCAAAATATTTACTCGTTAAAATGATTTCTTTCTGTCGATTCTATAATATTCAAGTTGTACATCTCTTAGACTGGAGCCGCGGGGTAGCCGGTGCGACGGGGGTGCACTGTGCATTCGATGCATCACGATGTACAATGCACTCCAAACGACGTTCGTCGCCCCCATTGGCCATTGCCACCAATTTCATCAGCATTTACTTCTTTTATAAACCTTTTATACAGTACCTACAGATCCACTTTAAATACAATTTGCTAAATTCCGGCTTTAACAATGGGCTTATCAAGTTGAATAATGTGACTTGACTTTAGCAGTTAGTTATATGCTTGGAGGTTCGGTTGCACTGTCACACCGTCAAATCTGTAGTTTTTTTTGTATCCCGGAGTAAAATCCTACATAGAATCATCAGGGCCGCTGTGAAGGCAGCGTCTCCGGTGTGTCAGACTCCTACTGACTGAAAACCGCCGGGGTGTCCCTTGGTAATCGCTCCACCCGGGCCTGGGAAACCAAATTCATCCAGACGCCCGGGGAGCGAAAAGCCTTGTTGAGCCTTGTTGTTGTTGTTGAGTTGAAAAGCCTCTCTCTGGGAGGGGTAGGAGTAAAGAACCCACTCCTTCAAAACCTATCTCTCAGGCGGCGTGCCGGTCATTGCGCACCACCTCCCTCTGTCAAATCTGTAGTGTTCCAAAGTTCCAACCACTAACGTGAACTCTTGTCGAGTACTGTAAGTTTTTAGAACTAATTGAGTACTATATTTATTGTTATTGTAATAATTATTATATATGAAACAATCGATGGCATTTATATTCAATTAGCATTTATATAAATATTTCAGCTTGAAATAATTAATATCATAACAAACGTCCTACTTCCACGCGCACAAACGAAGTCGCGGGCATAACTAGTTTAAAATAAAATTGTAGTCAAATGAAGAAAATAATATATATTATGTGTGTAGAAAGACTTTTTTAATTTTTAGAAATTATTTATTCACCACAGTTTTTATACAGATACAGTTTTTAAAATATATAATAATTCACTATCAAATCTATCTCCCTCTCTGTCCTATACTTTCTATCCCTTTCACAATCTTACACTGTTCCTTATCATTCTATAGCATTTGCATCATACGTTCTATTCCACTCTTATTCCTACATATATATTTCGTCACGCTATGTCTCTTACGGGGTGAGCAGAGATACATTAGTGGTTGTATCCTTTTTGCGCTTATACATATGACAAGCCTAACGTGACCAGTAATGCAACTAATACCCGTTTTCAAGGCATTATACATGGCATTTTTATTAGATGCAATGTAGGTTTTCTCATGGTTTTTTCCTTCACTGGTGAGCATATGGTGGTTAAATCCGTGCGTAATCTGGAAAAACCCAAAGGTATGTGCTGGTATTTGAACCAACGACCATTCGCGTTGTTGTGCATGGAAGCCAGTTCATTATCCACTAAGCCACCACAACCAGTTTTTTATTATACCTACACAAACTACAAGCCGGATACAATGTCTGCACAGTAAGGCTTAGATTTACAGACGCTGCTTTGACTTTCCTTAGACTGTACGCAAACATTATGTTATGTAATTAATATCAAAGTGTACATGGTAAATTACCGATTTTCTCAACTTGGTATTGGTTCTGTAAATACTAAGCTTTACTCAAGTACCTATTATATATTCAGATTTTGTCAAAAACGAACTAATTTTTTGAACAAACAATAAGCCAAGTCGAAGTAGCATCTATAAATCTTAGGCTAATATAGAATATCTGTTTGTGCAGCACGGCGTGAAAATGTGGCGAGAGACCGGACGCAGACTAAAACACCAACCTTGTACTCTCATAGGGCCGTCAGAACTATAGAATATCCTAGTCTATATATATTAATGCTGTTGAACGTAAATCGACAAATCGGACGTATAAAGTCAAATTATGTGTAAATACATTTATACCTAATTCTATTGTACATCAATATGTACATACGTACGTCAAATAATACGTTAAAGATCACGTAGTTAAAGGTTAATATAGTAAATTATTATAATTATGTTAAAACGTATACATTATTCGTAAAATTTGCATTCATATATACGCCCATAGGAAAAACTAAATAAAACCTATTTAATTTTTGCTATATAAGGCTTTTGATATGGACAATACTTATATTTACTAATCAATCATTTATATTTAGTTTAATTCCGAAAACACAAGAGATACGATAATAACATGGTATTAGGAAGCTTAAGCGCTTTTTGTTTGAAAATGGGCGTTGTTCAGGTTAAGAACATTCAATAAAAAATTACTAAACTAAAAAAATTGGTCATAAGATTTAATTTCTGTACATGCTAAGATTTATAGACATTGGTTTTACTCTAGTCAAACATGCTCATTTTTAATTAATATAATAGATAAATCACCAATATCACCTTTGCTCTGAGAATGCTTAAGCTATATTCAATTTCTTATTATATATTCAGCTTTTTGTCAAAAACGAACTTATTTACTGAGCAAAATGTAAGTAAAAATAACGTCTAGAAATCTGGGCCTCAGTTTCATGCGAGGATCATCATCTTATAGGGCGCGAAAAAAATTTGAACAGTGGAAGTTAGACAATTTCAAAGAAAACTGTGTTCATATAATAATAATAAACCGTCACAATATATCCCTATCGGAGTAAATAGAAATACATTAGTAGCTGTATCCACTTTGGACTTTATATATCATGTCCAACGTGACCAGTGGCACAGCTGATCGTTGTTCTCAGGGCACTTACATATGGCACTTCTATTACATGCTGTGCGGGTTTCCTCACGAAATTTTTCTTCACCGCTATGCTTGTGGTGTCTAAATTCGATTTAATTGGAAACAACCAGAGATACGAACAGGGATTTAAACTTACGACCATTCGCGTGTTCATATTTATTCCTGTATATACATAGGTACATAACATTACATGACCACTAGAATAGACAAGTCCGTCTTAGTCGGTCAGACCAAAACGTTCACTTAATGTAAAGTTACCAAACGCATGCCAAATTTACAAGGGTTATCACTGTGGGATAAGATAAATTAAACAAAACATTTATTTATCTGCTATTTCATTAAGTGTTTCGAATAAATATTGTATTATTTTTGCCTTTTAATTATTTGATCGTTGATGCGGTATGGTAATTTGTTTTGTAATTGGTAGTTTTGTGATACATCAAATTGACAGTGTTGCCACAAAGTGAAAAATATACAACCTTACTAGTAGCTAACGCCAAACCTCTTAAACGTAACCCAGGTACATCAAGACTAACGACTTTTGTTCTATGACTTTTACCAAAACTTAACACATCCTAAGATATATATTTTTTAGTTTTAGTGGGAATTTCTATCAATCGTTAGCTCTACCTTTAAAGTCTTCTGATGCTACGAAATCGTCTGCGACAGTTGCATCGCGCCGCCTTTCAGAGTGTTAAGAAGATCAGAACTAAATAAATATTTTTTAATGTAGACTATGAAAACCAAATTTACGAAATACTGTTATCATTTAAGATTAAAATGTAAACATATTTTTGGATATATTTATTGGACTGTGACCGGCAATTTCGGAATAACACGGTTATGAATCACCTTTATTATATCAAAAGTTTTAATTCCTTATACTCCTATGCATTAATAAAAAGTACCAACCAAGCCTCACCAATGAGAGTTAGCTGCCATTTAGAATTTAAGCTTTTTGCCGATATCTCCACTATTTTTTATTATATATTATATAAGCTGGACAAAAAGATCTACAGATATAAATTATGGCAAATTTTACGTTCTACTACTTTTTATTGGTCAATTGTTCCCTAAAATTGTTAAAAAGAATGTTAAAAGGTAAGCTATGTTCCTAAAAGTCAAGAAAAACTTAAATGTAACGTTTAAAATCACTTTAAAATGAAGATGATTTTTGGGAGATATATGTGGTCACGTCCTATGTCACACTTCAACAAGTACAATAAATTGGTATATAAATGTGGAACAAAAATAAGTGTAACATGCTTTGTTCAGCCCTGAGTTTGTTCACTGGCTATAGCTCATGTAAACTGGTTTCCGCTTGTATATGACTGGCAGCCAGTGGACACGTACACATAAACTGCTTGTTTGTAGTAGTACAATAATTTGGAAAATCAGTAGAAAGCGAATACTCTGTATACTCTCTACTTCTGTGACATGACATACACAAGCCAATTAATTTATTATATTTCGACTTTGAAAATTTTGTTAGCCCTGTGGAGTATGGAGTCACCGGTCGGGTGTCCCGGCTTTACTATCCTGTATTCACAGAGCGTCCTTATTGCAACAGAGTACCGTTATACCATACAATTCAAATCACGATGTGTCAAGCAACTGATTTATTGTAGTGTTTACTATGTATTGTTATCATGTCTGTCTTTCGTTTAGAAGCATGTTAATAGTATCGTCATAGTTACATATCAATTATATGGAATAGTTTCCTGAATTTATTTTAGTGAAAACAGCGTCTTTACAAAACAGAGTCAGTTAAAAATTAAAACGGAAGCACAGAAAAGAGTTAATTCCATACAAATAAAGGTATATAGATTTATGTGCACAAATAGAGGTACAGTACGCATGTACTGGAAATTTCAACTGCAGAAAAAATTCATAGTATTTCATTAGTGGTGTTTTTACACAATACACATGTGCGTTGTGCAATTTGTGGCTCAATTGTCTGGAAAATGAAAACTGCCCACGCCATTCGAAGACACT
This sequence comes from Automeris io, assembly GCA_036320925.1. Lineage (NCBI taxonomy): Eukaryota > Metazoa > Arthropoda > Insecta > Lepidoptera > Saturniidae > Automeris > Automeris io. The sequence continues at coordinate 9,605,859 of JAUDJH010000011.1, read as the reverse complement.
ATATCGAATTCAAAAATTCACTTGTCATTGCTGTTTAAATATATATTATTTAAATAAACTTATCAAATAGGGATATAAAATGTAGTGTGGTTGTTGCTTAAAGAGTCTTTACTTATTACCATAGTGAAAACGACACTTAAATCGCTTTTTGAATATTAGTTTATACTTAGCAGAAGTGTCTTCTGTCGTGGGTGTATTTATAAATACAAATTCTACAACACTTCTCACCCAGAGACTTCTCTTATTAGTGTAGATTAGCTACTGTGACTAGATTAGCTGCTGTGGTAAGATCAAATTTTATCTTTATTTTTATCCAACCGATTTTAATAAAACTAATCACAATGTGCAAACTAAGTGAAAAGTGAACACAGCTACTAATATATCTCTGCTCACACCGAAAAGGATATAGTGTGACGATATGTTAATATTTTAATAATTTTTATTTAATCATATTATCACTATGCTATCCTATAAATAAATCTTTATTGTCATAAAATTTTGTCAATAATAGTGGCTCGTAATTCATAGTATATATTGGTCAAGCTGAAAAATATATACTCTCAAGATTGATTAAGTAGTTTTGAGCTAACAAATAGAGAAAATCTCTATAAAGTATTGTTTCGTGCGCAGAAGTCTTTAAATAGTCGATCCTATTCAGTTTTTTAATATCGTTTTTTACAATTTTATAATAATAGAGATAACGTACATTATGTTTCAAGTGTCCTAGAACAATTTTCAGCATCGTTATTTGTTTTGTTGAGATATGATGATGATTTTCTAGAAATATAAAATGTCTGTATGTATATGTCTAACAGGTTGTGTACGTAGGTATATCGTTTGTTATTGTCTTTGTGACGTGCGAGCTGGCAGACCTTACCCTTTCACCTACAGTTGTCCTCGGACACCTTCAAGACTGACTGTGAATCATCCTCAATTAAACGTAAGGTACAATTTTTAAAAAATTTACAAGATATGTTGACGTAATGTCAAGAAAATCTGTACAGAAAAAGCTATTCCTAAATATTTGAAATTAATGTTATTTTTAAACTTTTCTATAATTTGTCTTTATCAACTGATTTTCGATATATGTAGGTATTCTCTACATATACCATACAGGGTGTCCCGTAAGTCACGTTCAATGCTAAAGGGCTGATAGAGAAACGGTAGCTCTATAGCTCACTGTTAACAGAATTCTCCAATTTATATATTTATTTTATATTTATTTTTTTCAGCGCGTTTAGGAGATATTTTTTTAAGTAATGCTGAATTAATTTACATTTAAGACTTTTATAAAAAAAATCGCAAAGTTTTAAGATGTAAATTGTCTATTATATTTTGAAATACGAATATTATAAAATTAGTTTCATGACCAAAATCGCTGTATTAGTAAAGTTATAAGCAAAAATTGCGAGGTATAATAATTCTCAAAATTAACTCATTCTTACAATTTGATCTAGATCACAAAGCAATATCTTTAAAAAAAAAAATTGTGGGACTTGGTGTGACCAGAAACAGAACAGAAATCGTTTCTACTCAAGAATTTCTTTTGAATAAATTTGTTAACGGAGTATGGTTAAGCGTAATTTGAAAAACATTCAAACCTAAACCATTTTTAAATTAAAACAGTGGGTAGTATACGATATAATATCAGTGTCAATAATGAAAGTTTGTGCTGGAAAGTTATTTAAATTTTTGATTGTGTCCAATGATGTTTATTTTTGTTCAATACCCAAAATATAATTATATATTAAGATCCAATTCAAAAGAAGAGCTGTTTGAAGATGTTTTTAAAACTTTTTTAAAATACTTGATTTCTTTATTTAGTACATAATTCTTTAAAGTTATTGGTAAAAATAGGGATTTACGTCGGAATGAATCCAGATTTTCCAGAATCGGGATTTCTACCATATCTTTCGGCGACTTTCAATATCCATGGTCAGCATATGAATATGACGGCATAGCACTTGCAGCCACAAGAATATCCTTGAATATCTTTTCGTCCTTGTCGGTTGCACCAGCATTCGCAGCGAGGCGGGGAGGTCTGGCGGTCGCCGCGGGCGGCGCAAGGGCGCATCGCTGCATACGGCGTCCCTGTGCCCTTGTCAACCAGACGGTGCATGCACCCCATCTGTCGCAGCACACGATCATCAGCGATACGATTGCAATTTACTTTTTACAATAATAAAATATTTTTGCACTCATTTCCATAAAGCGTCCAGAGTTCATAATACATTTTCATTCCACAACGAATTTTTACCTCTTATATAACAGGGCGATAATTCTTACCAAGTAAAGATTGTTTTTGGTGAGAATCTCCTCCGAAATATGGAAATAATACAAAATATCAAATACTAAAAAAATAGATATGTATTATATTTAGATACACACAATATAGATATATGTGTGTGTACGCGTTAGAAATTCGTAAATATTTTGAGTGAAGCTGTTTATAGATGTTTAATATGACAATAAAATAATAATATATCGTCACGCTATATTCCTTCCGGGGTGAGCAGGTATACTTTGCTGGCTGTACCCACTTTGCGCTTATATGTCATGCCCAACGTGACCAGAAGCACAGCTGATCGCCGTTCTCATGACACTTACACATGACATTGCTATTATATGACATACGAGTTTCTCCATGATGTTTGCCTTCGTCCTACCGGTGTGTACTCAATAGGATAGTTTTAATTACTTAAAAAATCAAAAAGTTTGTAACTAGCTTAAATTGTAGCACTACGCAACAACAAAACTATTAACGAAATAAATTGCATGTGTGATAAAAAACACAAAATAAACAAAACATAACAATAATATCCAATATGAAAATGTCCTCTAGCTGTGCGGTTAGGTTAACTGGACACAGATACATGTCTTGACTACCCACGCACTGCGGAGTAACCAAATAAATAAATAAATAATATATTAGAAAAACAATTACAAAGTATGACATTAAAATCAGCTGGCACCTAAACTAGGACTACTTGTATCTTGGGTGTCATCATAATAATTCACACAATAAGTTACAAAGGTTGGCTCCAAACAATATACAGTGACGAACATAAGTATTGGCACAGTGGGGTAAACAAAATTATTATAGTGCTAGCAATTATAAGAATACAAATAAGATCTGTTTGATTTATTATAACAATACTTCCATCCTTGATACTTCATTATATTAAAAAAATCGATTGAAAACAATTCCGTAGTTCAGGAAAAAAAATAATATAAATGGCATCATCTATTTTGGCCGGAACAAAAGTATTGGAACAGCACACAAAAATAACGAAAAAAAAAAATAATCAATATTTAGTTGGCAGCCCTTTTCCTTTCAGTAGCTCACTCAACCTATCAGGCAACGAATGCACTAACTTAGCCACGAATGAGGGCTCGATGGCATTCCATTCTTCCACGATGATTCTCTTGAGATCGGCTTTACTGGAAATATAATGTTTCCTTATCCTTATTTCCAGTTCGTGCCAAAGATGTTCAATCAGATTGGGGTCTAGGGATTGTAATGGATATGGTGGCGTATGTGGGGCGTTGAAAACTATCCATTGACGAATGTTGTAAACGTCTGCTTTTGATCGTTGTCATGTTGAAAGTAAAAATTACGTCCAAGATTCAGATCATTAACGCTTTTATTTAAGTTCTCTTAAAAAAATATATATATATACATACTGGTCCATTGTTCCTTCAATGAATACGAGATTTCCAGCTTCAGATGAACTCATACAATCCCACACCATTATCCTACCACCGCCGTGTTTAGCCGTAGATAGAAAATTTTTCACCTCAAGCTTATTGTTGAATTTTCTCCACACTAAAATTCACCCACCGGATCGAAAGATATTAAATTTTCTTTCATCCGAGAAAGTACTGTGTCCCAAAAATCGAATTTCTCATACAAAAAATATTTTGCGAATTCGATCCTCTTTTTTATTTATTTTTTGCTTATGTGGGGCTCCCTTCTTGCGACCCTCCATTGTACCCGGCACTCCTGAGGACTATGCGAACTATTATGGGATGAAAAACTGTGCCAAGGTCTTCTCTTAATGTTGCTGCTATCGCCATTGATGAAATTTCCAGATTATGTTTGACTTTATTGACCACTTTCCCCTTCTCTCTCTCGTTGAGCTTGGGTGGGCGGCCGCTTTGCGAACGATGTTCGACGTTTTCTTTACCTTTATATTTTTAATAACGCTTTGCACATTATAACGGCTTTTACAAATAGTTTTGCAATTCCTGCATAAAGTTTATTTTGATTGTACAAATTCAATATAATTGTTCTCTCGGACAATATCTTTTCTTTACCTTTACGTTCTATTATTATATTTTTTTACTTCTTTTTACTATACTACATAGATAATTCCTATAGCTATAACACTGGGATTCCCCTCTAATTAGTTACACTCACCTACCGACAAAATATAGCAACATAGAACGCCTTGCCAACTTATGTTTTATACAGTGCCAATACTTATGTTCCGGTAAAAATAGATGATGACATTTATATTATTTTTTTCCTGAACTATGAAATTGTTTTCAATTGATTTTTTAAAATATAATGAAGTATCAAGCATGTAAGTGTTGTTATAATAAATAATCTAGATATTATTTGTATTCCCATAATTGCTAGCACTATAATAATTTTGTTTACCTCGCTGTGCCAATACTTTAGTTCGTCACTGCATGTATACATATTTAGACTACTGTCGACAAAAGATATCAAAAGGAAAAATCACTGTTTAAATTGTTTGTCTGACATAAAATATCTACCTTAATAAATACAAAAAAAAAATTAACAATCCCAGACAAGGCGTCAACAACAAGCACATTCTAGATACTACTATTGTGATTCCGAAGCTCGTCACGCTGATCGTGATTCTACATCTTAATTACATTTTTATTTAATACGTTACCTTCCCACATAACACAAAATTCGATTGAATTTTCCTTGTATGTAATGTTATAATTTATACAATTTTTGTTCTTTGGATAATATTTCTGTTTACTAACAACCTTATCCAGTTCGGTGTGGGGTACAGAAACAGATTTAATAAGCATACGAGTACTCATGTCTTTTTAAAAAAATATATCAAACATTTACCACATACTTTAATGCCATGCTTTACCTTTGTCCTGCAAGGTGTTTGTGGTAATTTTAGCTTGAATTTTCGAAATACTTTCTATAGATTCATTTATATGTTATAGCTTTATTGAACTGTACACTGTGCAGACTCCAATATCTAAACGATTTGTGCTCAGTTGACGACAATTACACTGACATATTATTTTAATTATAATTTGAATATTATATTATGATAGTTAATATTATATTGCTTTCATAGAAAATATAGGTGGCATGAATATAGAATAGATTTTAATATAAATGGTTCCTTTTGTTGTTTAACTTTAAGGAACTCAGTCAAGACTTATTTATTGTCAGAGCATGCAGTGCTTGCATGCATCTATTGAATGAACGCTACTGATATATATATATATATATATATATATATATATACTTTATGCATAATGGCCATGATTCTTAAATAGAGGAAATATTATAATAATTAGCTAGAAACTAAAAAAAACTTTGTTTATATATCATCATCAAAAAAATACCTGTACATGAGGATATAGGTATTCAAATGAAGCCATTGTTGTGATTGGTAAAACCAACACTTTAAAAAACAAGGTCACACGTTTTATTACGATGAAAGTCAAAATAAGTTTTTTTTTTTTTTTTAATAATGAAAACAGGGCAAAAATTGTTATAAGATAGCTAATATTTTACAAGGTATGTCTACTAAATATTATTACATATTATATTTATAAATGTTCTTGCTTTATTTATTCCAAACTTAAAGTAGTACATAATAAAAAACCAGATTCGAAGTATCTGTAAAACTTCATATGAATACAAAGTTAAATGATTATGCGAGTATAAGGTATTTTTTAGTTTAAATATTTTTTTATTGATATAATTTTATTTTTTATAAATTCTTTTATTTTTGTGGACTTTAGGAAAAGGATAGTAATCTTTTCGAACAACGTTCTTGGAACTAGTCTTTGTATAACTTCAAACTTTTTTCTTTCATTGTTTATTTCCAGTGTTAATTCCTTTTGTATAGGTTTAAGTTTCAGTAAATATTTTGAAATAATTTGTGTGTCATCTAATTTATCTTTAATTTTTTTGAAAATGTTAACATATTCCTTTTCTATATTACTTTTGAAATTTAAAATAAATTCATGAAATATTCTGTCTAAAATTGTTTTAGTACTGAACTTATTGGCTTCCGTTTGCTTATTTATATTTACTGATATTGGAGTTCCAGGTGTTAGTAAAACTTCAACCGTAGGTGTTGTTGTTATTTTTGCTGAAATAAATGAGAATATATAATATACAGCAATAACATTACGCAGAAACTACACTATTGTTAATTTATGACTTACCTTTGTTGTTTTGTAGATTGGTAAAAATAATGTTAGAAGGAACTTGATTTTTGTGCATTACAAGCCACCATACGAGCGAAAGAGGTCAAAATATAAGATGATAATTTACCCATAACCTCAAAAAGTGTAATATAATTAAATTAAAGGTGCATATGTATTTTAAATATATTTCTACTTAAACGATCGTCATTGATAAAAATAAGAAGCATTGGAAAAAATCTTACCACGATTTTGAAGACGTTTACCATTGCAACGGTTACAAAATTCTTTGTATTGTTTTTCCAAACTGTCCCATTCAATTAATTGAGAGTTAATTTCATAATTATTTCTATAGATTTCGTTAACATTTTCAGAAACATTGGATTGTTTTAAATATTCCAATAAGTGATAATACTCATCTTGCAGATATAAAATTTCAAAGAATGTTAACCCAAAATATTGTAATCCGGCTTGTTTTAGCTTCTTCCTTATCATTACGATTTTGTCCCTCAATATATTAAAATCAATTTTAACTTTTTCCCGCATCGTCACATTAAACTTAAATTGGAACAGTTTTAATTTATCCTGAATAACTTTAATAAGTTCATCAAAAGTGGAACAGTACACGGAGTCTTCAAAGTATTCAGTTAATATCAAAACTTCTCCTACAAATATTCAAAATATATAAATATGTTACAAACATACACTAGTCCAAAGTAAATTAAATTAGATTTTATAACCTTTCTTAAAAAAACCATGTACCTTTAAGCTCTACTGTGTACCTGTACTGCAAATGGACAGACAAACAAAAGAAACATTTTAAGATACCTAATAAAAGGACGCCATGAACTGAATAATATATACCTACCTAACACTTTAATTTTAGTGTGATTTACATGTGAATTTTAATCCATTTCAGAATTAAATTATTTGGTTCGCTGAAGTCCTCAGTGGTCCTTTCAAGTCGTCAGTATTTTACTTCAAAACAATTAATAATATTTATTTCACACACATACACAATAAGAACGAGACTGACATAATATACATATACATAATTATATATCTAAGATCTGCCTTTAAATTTACATTTAAGTAAATGTACAAAGAACCATACACAATTAAAGTAGTTTTCATTAAATCGACTCTTAGTCCTCGGTACGTAATAAAAAGAAGAGTAAATCGGGACTTAAAATTAATTTGAAATTTATTTTAAAAGATAAAACAATAACTTTACAAACCGTCGCTTATTTCATTATGATCACAGTTTAGTTGGCATATTTTCCTCGTTCGTTCAAATCTTGAAGTCATAAGTTTTACTTTTGTTTTGGTCTCATTAAATACTCTTTCATAATCGTTATAATGATTAAATTGGGTAGCGATATGTTTTGCCATAGGCTCCATTTTTAGTCGTGTTTGTATCATATCCTCCAAAATATGGTTCAAGTGATATGGACGATTCTCAAATTTTTTTTCAATTTCATTAAAGTATTGTTCATATTTATTTCGCATTCTTACAGCGCTTTCATAATATATTTCCTGAACTATTTTAAGAGTGTTAGATTTATATATAACATCTTGTATAATTGTTTTTAAATCGTTTTCTGTGTATGCGCTTTGACTAGGTAAGCATTTTACAGTAGGCGCTAAAAATTAAGGATAAATGACGATGTTTTTTTTTTTTAATTTATTATACTCGTATGTTACACTTAAAATTGAAAACGCGTAATGAATGAGCCAAAAATTTGCTCGTAATGCGTTATGATTATTATAAAAAATCCACATGGCGAAATTTGTGTTATCGCATTTATTAAAACGTTCACTGCGAGAATAAATACATAATAATTAAAATAAACAAGTAACAATTAATGTTGCTTACATAATTTTTCTGCAATATTTGAATTTGTTAAATTCTCGTCTTCATGCGTTATAATACGTTCTTCATTATCCTTAGTTGATGGAATAGTGAATATATCGCAATTACCTTCACAAGGAGGTGATGTTACATTTGAAACCTTTTCTATTTGGGATATAAAATCACCAGATAGGTCAACATTTGAATAACAATAAAGAATTGTTCCTGTAAATAACAAAATAGCCCGCATCTTACTGGTGTCGAAGTTGTACGTATAAAACAATGTACAAGTGTTTTATCAGTATTATATATATATATATACACATTTTACGTAACTTAGAAACACAATAATTTATGTATTGTAATTTATTAACATTTAATGGCGTATGTTATCATCGATTTTTATCACCACAACATTTTTGTCATACCATCAATTTTAATTATTTTTCTGCTATAGACTAGTTCTGTCTTAGATTATAATGTTGGAAAAAAACTAATTTATTATATATAAAAAAAAAAATAAAAAAAATATTTGGCTATTATAGGTGATTAAGAAAAATAACTGTAATTAAGCATATGATTAAATGGGGATTACGTCCTTGGAGAATACTTTTGGATTGGTCAAGTTGGCTGCAAACGACCCCGCATGACTACAATGCTGTTTAACGTCTGGAGGACACGCGGTCACGCCGAACATCACCTTGCGTACAATTTTATATGCAGGGTTATTTCAAAACGACGCTATACCTTAAAAAAGAGTTTTTTTTCGTATTGGGCATTACTTTGATGGCCAAGATAGACCTTCACAACTAAACTGGGATCTTAAAAAAGAGTATATGTATTCACAAACAGAGAAATTTACATTTGTGCGTATCACACTTTATATTATTTATAATTTATATCTTCCACAAATGAATGGTATTGAGAATGAGTACCTACTATGAGTGGGAACGAAAAACATTTTTATTAAATTGCTTGTATATTATAATAGATTATAATATATATGTATAATTATATAAATATAATAATATTAGGTCCTTACATATGAAATTGGCGTTTTTCGTACTGGCCACTTTAATCACAAATTTCTCTTCTTTGGTAAGGAATTCCAAATTCAAATTTGTACAGCTATAGACTCATGTATTTGTGCTTCGATGATCGTCATTCATTTGTTTTTTTCTTCTGTTTTTTTCTGTTTCCGTCACTCATTTTACAAAATGGAAAACTTAAAATATCGCATTATTTACGAGTTCCGCCGTGGCACTAGTGCTGCGGAAACAACTCGAAGGGTGAATGATGTGTATGGCGGTCGTGTTGCAAAAGAAAACACAGTTCGTTTTTGGTTCCAACGTTTTCGTTCTGGAAATTTCGACCTGCAGAACAAGCCCCGTGGACGGCCTGAGACTCAAGTTGATAATGAAGAGTTGAAGGCTATTGTGGAAGCGGATCCATCGCAAACCACGTCCGAGTTTGCTGCAGGCTGCGATGTTAGTGATAAAACTGTTTTAATTCACTTGAAGCAAATTGGGAAGATTAAAAAGCTTGAAAGGTGGGTACCTCACGAATTGACTGAAGCAAACCGGCAAACGCGCGTCGACTGCTGCGTTACATTACTAAACCGGCACAATAATGAAGGTATTTTAAACCGAATCATTACCTGTGATGAAAAATGGGTTCTTTACGATAATCGGAAGCGCTCAGCGCAATGGTTGGATCCTGGCCAGCCAGCCAAATCCTGCCCCAAGCGAAAATTAACCCCAAAAAAGTTACTTGTAAGCGTTTGGTGGACTAGTGCCGGTATTGTTCATTACAGTTTTCTCAAATCTGGCCAGACTATTACGGCTGATGTCTATTGTCAGCAATTGCAAACCATGATGGAAAAGCTAGCGGCTAAACAACCTAGGCTGGTCAATCGCTCCACGCCACTGCTGCTTCACGACAACGCTAGACCACACACTGCGCAACAGACGGCTACTAAATTAGAAGAGCTTCAATTGGAAAGTCTAAGACATCCTCCGTACTCCCCGGACCTTGCTCCAACAGATTACCATTTTTTTCGAAATTTGGATTACTTCTTGCAAGGGAAAAAATTCAACTCCGATGGGGCAGTCCAAATCGCCTTTAAAGATTTTATTGATTCCCGTCCGACTGGTTTTTTTAGTAAAGGGATCAATGAACTACCTATGAGATGGCAAAAGTGCATAGAAAATAATGGTTCATACTTTGATTAATTAAATATATTATATTAAAAAATATTCGACTTTTTGTTCCTCCCATACAAAACGCCAATTTCATATGTAAGGACCTAATATATAGCATTTGTTCAAAGAGTGATATTTATATGTGAGCCGGTCATTTTGAAAGTGACTTAAGTCCACTTATCTTTAATTAGAAATACCTAAGGTTTTGCGTTTTTTATATTATTTTGAAAATGTACGTGATATAAAATTTTCAAATGTACTAAGTATATTTCAATACCAATTTATTTTTTTGACAGTTCAGCATAAATTATAAATGTCACAAGTGCTAACTTGATAAAAGATGAAAATGAACTTAAGCCACTTTCAAAATGAACGGCTCATGTATTCATATTAAACCTTTGCTAAATATTAAAAACCCATTTAGAACTATGAAAAATATAAAATAGCGTACTTAGTAGTTACGTGCTTTGTCTTCATTTACTATTATGGACAAAGAGTTTCAATTGTTTTTTTTTCGATATATCTTTGGTTTGAGTCTATTTAATAAGTATAGGATTATTTTATACGGGAGACGTGGAAAATATTTCATTATCCGCTTTTTTTACTAAGGATAAAGAGGGCAATAACTTAAAAAGTACGGAAAATTTATTATTTTACACCGTAAACATAAGAAATAAAAATTATCAAGCCGTTCATATATAATGTGGCTAACCATAAAAATACTATATACTTGAAAATAAAATTTTAGTATCTATGAAAACTTAGCAAATGTTATTATTGGTTCTCCTAGAAATTAGGTATGAAGAGGATAAAAGCAAAGGTGGATAGAGAAACATGCCCGTGATGACGCGTAACGAGTTGTTTAGGTGTTTAGCTACTTTATCATCGAATTACAATGTACAAGTGCGTACACAGTATGTTTAACTAACTATACGGATGAAGAGCGAGGTTTACGCAGATATCAATCTTCTACAAGTGCCTATAATAAGCTATTTAATGGGAAAATATTTATATGCTTTTTATTTATTATTTATGCAATATCAATAATAATAATATGACAACAGTCATGATGGCCTAAAATACCACTGTGGTAGGTCTCTGGGCTTATTGAATATCAGTGGTTTATGGTGAATGTTTAAAACAGAAACTAATTCAGTCAAACTAGTATTTTCGACTATGAAATGAACGTTCGTCAAACTTAAGTGTTTCGCCTATATTTAAAACAATGTCGAAATATTGATATTAATCTATGTTATATAGTAAAACTAAAGAAGATTATTGAAAATTCGAAATATTAATGGAAGCAAGTGTAAGAGAACCTAAAATGCAATAAACTTAGGGTAGACTGGGTACGGTTGTAACAATTTTGCATTAATCGCTCATAAAATCGTAATGACACCAACAATTCTAGAACTAAGCACGCGAAGTAAAATAGTGTTCTTTAGTCTACAAAATATTCATAAAATTTAAGCGCCTAATTCAATAATTAGGCTACAGGAGCATTTTGAAAAAACACATACGTTTGTTACAACTTACCCCCATACCAGGGTCAGTTGTAACAGTGGTTGGGGTCAGTTGTAACACACGGAAATGAGGCACTATTAATGTGTTCTAAATAGATTTATTACAATAAAATCACAGAAGAGTAATAAAATAGAGTGTATAACGCTGATAAGACACAACTTTTATAGTTATTTAAGTGAGAAATGGAGTATATATTATCAAGTATCTAAAATATCTTCTTGTTGTCAGTCTCTTATAATCAGTCAACAAAACAGCATTAGTAACTTCAATTATCAGTACCTTGACTTCAAAATAACTATAATTAAAACAAAATCAACATAAAATGAAGCATCTGTTCTCAAAAATTTTAATAGATTGATAAAAGCGATAGGATCTGTTGATTTTGACATTTTAAAGCATCGTGCTACTATTCTGTCTGGCTTCTGAACCGTAGTGACGCCAGTTTCATCAACGTTATATATGTTAAGTGGCTCAAAGTCATGACGATCCAGAACAACTTGTAAGTCGTCGGAAAAAATGCCGACGTTAGTCCTGTTGAAGCTTGTTACTCTAGAGAGGCTTGTAGCCTGGGCTGCGCGTACAGACAGTTCAGGGTTCCTTTTCATGAAAGAACGAAACCATTTTCTCCAGCCATCTTATTCTTAATCCAAAAACTCGGTTTCTTCAAACCATATTTAACGGTTAATTCGAACGACATCTTCCTCACCTCTTTTCTAGAGAGTCCGAAGTATATGTCCGCACAGCGAGTAAGATACTTGGAAAGTGCACATTCTTGTTTGTGAGTGAAAACTCTGTTAGGTGCCACATAACCCCATAACGGCATTTTTTGCCTCATCGCTCTCGACCTGATCCCTTTTTTCATGTATCGAATTAGAGAAACATAGTTAACTCCGTGCGCTTCTGCGGCACTTCTAAGAGATTTACCATTTTTCACTTCTTCATATGCGTCCTTGTACTGCGATATGTCATTTCGTCTTTTTGTAGTCTTTCTTATGCGTGTCCTAGGCATCTACAACGAGGAACGAAGGGATTAATAATGTTACAACCGTACCCACAAAAATTGTTACAACTGTACCCATCTATATTCTTTATAAATAAAAAAATCACAGTGACGAAGCAAACTATCCTACACAAAAATAATTACAACTCCATATTCTCGAAGGTCTAAGCTCCAAGCAAAAAAATACTTATCATCCTATATTTGATATTAGCTACGTAATTAGAAACAATCTTCGATTGAAAATACTTACTTTGTCGCGATCAAACACAATAGGACCTTTTACAACAAACTGAAGCACGCGGCCAGCCGCGAAAGACTGACAAACACGCTCGGACACGTAAACTGCTCCTTTCTCCCCTTGAACTCCTCTTCATTCCACCCATAATTCGAGAGATATTCACTCTGTTACAACCGTACCCTGTTACAACTGTACCCAGTCTACCCTACGCCACGCCAATGTTGGCACAAAACTCAATAGTTTTTGAGACATTTCACTGTTAAGGGTTTTTGGCCAGATTTCGACACTAAAATTATTAATATAAAACTTCAAAATAAATAAAAAATTAAAAGTATTTAAATAAGCCTAATATAAAACATTTTTGAATTGCTGTCAATATAGTTAAAACGTTACACCTATAGAAAGTAAAAAACTGGATCACGATCTAAAGTTATGTCTCACCGATTTCAAAATTTTACGCAATTTTAAAGTCACTTCTAGAAAGCATATTTTAATGGATGTCTAGAAAGTAACGCGATGTAGAGACAGACTAAACAATTCCGAAAACGTATTAACTCTTTCGGATAACTAGAAATCGAGTCGGGCGTATGTAAATACTTCAGATAGCAGTAACTTACGGAATATACCTATAGATTCTATTGTGTTCAAAGTAGTATGTTTCTAAATACCATGTCAGGATTAACTTAATATCTTAATGATACTTAATTGGCTGTTTACTTCAGCTGTATTAATTATTAATAATTATGAATGTAATAATGATTGTAACTATTTAATTATCGACATCATCTGAATAATAAATTTGCTATTGTATCTAAATTTAGAGATTTTGAAGAGTAGGTGTAATTACTCCACATTATCTTTTCCTTTTAATATAATATAGACAATTTTTTGCTGTCAACGATTTTATACACATGTTAGGGGCTTTTTCCCGGGTAGCTATAGTTATTCCTATAACGATAGTCTTGTATGTTATAGTATACCTTCACGGAATGCAAACAAAGCCTACCAAACATCAAAATCCATTTAATAATTTTTAAGAGTATTTTGTATTACTTATGCTTAACAATTTCAAAATATTTATAATTTTAGTTTTAAATTAATTAATCATTAGTATTAGCGTGAAATTGTGACATATTAAAAGACATACTGACAAGCGATAAAAAAAAACCTTAGAAATAATTGTATAATTATTAGAAGCTTCTAAACAGATTTATTTATTTTCTATTTCCCAAACTTAAATGTACAGTTTTAAACTTGCTACAATCTTAGGCACACGTACGAATTTATAGTCTGTATCTCCAACAATTCAGGAAATATTTAAAATATAAATATTCAATTGAAATAAATAAAATATAACTAGATCGATATAGTCCTATCTCCAAACATTTTAAATCGTCAAATGAAAAGGAAATTGGAAAAAATTTAAATATATCAAAAAGTCGGCAAGAAAGTATAGTAGTTGCTCTTTTCAACATAATGAGGTACAAATAAATAATGCGCAAAGAAATTAATACCCCGTTACAAAAATTGCATACATTAATAATGCGTTATTATCAATTTAACATTCATTGATGGAATAATATCCTCTTTTTACTAATGTGTTTTAATCGTTTTAAAAATTCAATGATGATAACTCTAAAATTCCTTTATGTATAGTATTATATAGGTCAACGCCAAGCTCTATATGAGAATTATGAACTCTTGTAATTACGTAATGTAAGAAATGGGGTTCATAAATGCTCATTTTCTATATTTTATAATGACAAAATATGTATAGATAAAGAAAATGTGTTGGATGTCTGATCGCCTTATCATGTTTATTTACACGTTTCGTTCATATTTAAATTAAGTTTTATAATTGCTCATCGGATGTAAGTTTAGACGGGAAGCGAAGGGTTCTGTATGGGTATTTAAGGGGTCGCGATGACGCGGGCGTTGGGGTCAGACGCTGGCGACGTCGGAATTCAAGGTTAAGGCCGACACACCGACGATCAGACGTGCTCGTTACGTTTCATACCTATTAAAGATATTTAGTGAGAAACATACCTATGGACATTTTTATATTTGTCAACACTGTTGTTCTATATTTACTGTCATCAATAAATTTACGCGGATTAGCTTACTAACATGACTGAGTTCACATGGCAAAATATCTACCATTTATGATAGACTCAATCCTTTGTTTGATGACTCCTATTTATGATATTTTATCCTATATATAATTATGATCCTATATATAATTATGGTACAGTCTTAGGATCAACGATTTCCTGTTGTCATCCAATTAAAAACGGCCTTACTCATTAAACATCGAATAAGAAGAATAATAGAAAGGCCTTATTATCGATTAAGAAGAAAAAAGATAAAGAAGAAAAATCGATGACTTAAAACTTGTACTGAAAATGTAATCAATTCCGATAACGCAACGGGCTTCAATCTAGTGAACAACTGTTACTAACTGAATTATTATTTATTCCTTAAAGAAAAAAATATCTATAAAAATGACTAGTGTATGTGTCTACTCGAGTCATGTTCTTTCAATGAAAGCATGTGCAAGTATGTTGTTATATATGGTTATTTTGTTGTTTAATTCGATAATACAAAGTAAAATTTTATACATTTAACTGTCTAGACATTATAACATTTGTACTAAGCAAACGTAGCCGTCGACTGACGACCGGAACGCGAATATGGCGTGAAGGGCGGGCGGCAGCATGGGCGGATTACGTATACGGAGATGTTGTAGACGCGCTGCTGTCTCTCTCATACTTATACACAATACTATTCGTTGGAAAAGAAAGATAGATATTCATTTTTGGATATGAAATACGTAGAATTCGGTTGCAGACTGTGAGACGGCGCAGACGACGTGACGTAATGGGCTCCTTGTGTAAGAGGGCACACGAACGCGATCTGCGATGCGTGCTACTTGTTGTTATGTAAGCAATGACAAATTATACGAGCGAGTGCGTTTTATTGTTATTGTTTCTATTTTTTGATTTGGTAAACAACTGAATATGGTTCATCGATTGTTTTAAGTGGATCAGATTATTTTTTTTATGTATTTAAATTTTGGGCACAAACCTTATGAACCTTATAATGACATTAAAATTAAAATGGCATAATACTTACAAATAGGTATTTTTCTCATTTTCGTATTTAAAACCTTTTTTATGCTAAGCTGACAGATCCATTATGATATTAATGTAAATATAAAATTATTCACAAATATGATATCAGCGTTTTAGTTATATACCTAACACATTTAATTTTAACATGAGAGCTAAACACAAAAACAGACTTGTCATAATACTGCTGCGCTATGAATTGCATGATAACTATAAAAAAAATGTTTTATACTAAAAGGTAGTAAACAAACTGTAACCCACCTGATGTCGGCTATAAGTTATGGGATAACAACAAATGTAATGGCACCGCGGTGGAGGTTAAAAAAAAAGCCGACAGATTTATAGGTACTTAAATAAATAGTTTACCTATGAAGGGAATTAAGTCATGAAAAAATATATGGAGTTTTCCAAGTATATTTTAAGTTTCCCCCAAAGTCAGGCCCCAAAAGGCAATTACAAAATATTGTAATTGAAATATTATATAGAAATATTATATTGTATAGAAATTATGAAAACACCGTATACTGCTCTAACGTAATGACAAACAAGACTGATAGATAACCTTAACATTGCCATCGACAGTATACCAACATCAAATTTAGGGTTTCCACATTTTTCTTGTACTTGTGCTGTAAGACCTTGGCTCTTGTCAAATTTTCTGGTGCTTGGTAAACAGGAACTGTTTTAGGTTTTGATTTTCTGGAAAAAAAGTTTTAAAATATTTACCACAAAGTACCCTTTTTTTTGGTTTAAAATTTATATTTTTATTGAGCGACAATAAACTGCGGAGCTGAATTAAGAATTAGTTTTAAGTTTCTGAGAAAAGTATCTTGATAGACAGAAAAAAAAACGAAACGATTCTATAAGATTTCCTCTTTCCCAATTAAGGTACATACACTAAAAAGAAGAAAAAAGAAGTGAACATACGAGTTATTCCGGGAACACGATTGGCCAAAATGAGCCACTTTAGTTGGCTTGAGGTAAAGTAGCATTTATATTCAAAAAATGTAAAAGAAAAAATCAATTTTATAAACTTCACAAATACTTAAACTTAATTTTGAATATTTTACCAGATGTTTAAGAATAACCTGTACTTTTTTATATATTTCATAATGCACAACCGTTCGAGTCATTGATACGCTGGAAAGATGAGACCGACGCAACGGATATGAGTCCTTCCTCCGCGCCATCGGCCGGCACTTTTGTTAAATTAAAATGGATGAGGTTTAAAGTGGAGCAGGCTAAGTAATAGTTGGTGCGACGTCTGCCCACTAAACACCACGAGGAAGACGCGGTTGAAAATAGGACACGCCAACGTGTGGGGTCGGGCACCCTACGCCCTGATTGTAATATAACCGAAATACAGACGCGGCTCTTTAAAAAAAAGGCTGTGATTTATTATTCCAATCATTTATTTACTTCAATGTTTCTGAACCTTCTGTAATATATATGCTCCCGTTTTAATAAAAGTTCTGTAAATGAATTTCTGCTATTTGGCATGATTGGGTATTTGTGTTCGACAGAATATCGAAACAATCTAGTAAATGAGTACAGTTACTCATAATAATGTAATTTTATTCTGAGAGATCCTGTGTACGTTCTGTTACCTGTTATACCTGGAAGTCTTTTGTCGCGTCGTGTTTTTACAATATATTTAGGCCAGCATTACAGCAGTATTTGTTAATAGAGGCGATGATTTTCTTCTTTTAGCGATCGCCGCTATTTCTTGAGTTTTATAGTATTTAGGTGTAATTAATATAGTTCAGACATTTTTATTCGAGACAGTAAAAAGAAAATACGATTGTGAACTTGGGGACTTCATTAAAACAGCACCGGTTTTATTCTAATCTTTTGTTAATATTTCAAAACAGCGTGTTAGTATATTGTTTTAATTAAAATTTTAAATATTTTTTTTTAGTTTTACTTCCTGTAGTCAATCATTATGTTTGGCAACAAACAATGCTTTACCAAACGCACATCATCTTATAGCAGATCGAATATTTTACATTGTTACAACATTTAGATATATTATTTATTTCAAATAGTACTTATTTATAATATATCATTTAATATTAAGATAGTCAATTTATATAATATATAATTATTATTAATTTATAACGTTTATGAAAAATTAGAACAGATGTATGTGTAATAGATATCTCGTACCCGTTTTCACCAAATTTAGGGAACGTTGGCAAAATGGGCGTTATAGACATAGTATCTTCAATATCAGATTTCTAATATTTTTAAATTTACAAATGAGTTATTTCTTATTAGATTTTATAATCGAAAGAAACGTGTATCTTAACGTAATATTTGTGAGACTACAAGGGTATAAGGGTACTAACAATATAAATAGGTATATAACACATTAAATTTAGACGGAGAACAGACGGACGGATGTAGTCATTGAAATAACAAAATATAGCAGTTATTTGTGCCAAGTGCCGACTAATATCATTACGTTGCCTACACCGTGTCTACGAAGAAATATGTAGACACTGTGGCATCAATATTCGAGGAAAAAGTATTAAATACTTGTATAATTTATAATACAAGCTATTATGAGACAGTTTTCGGGCAAACAAGAAGAAATTGGAATTGAACAACAACCTTAATATTAAAAGATATTAAGGTTAAAGATATATTTATTGTTTTCACAATAATATATATCTGGCAGCCAGAATCAGAGCGGTCCAAGTGATGTCGTGAAAGCGACAGTGACCCAAATGATATGAGCTATTCTGACCCATAGATGGATAAAATTTAATCAGATTAATTAAAAATGATTACGATTACATTTTGTGTTCACAAAGGAATCCTCAATTACATTCGAATTTATGACTCATTAATGTTTAGAAGTGTTTTTATTACGATTGAATTTTGTAATCGTTAATTGTTAATCAGACTACATTTCGTTACAAGTTTCACCCTAGTTCCATTGTAAGAATATACTTGTGACATTTTTATGATTTCTAATTTCTTTTTGTGTAAGCAATTAGCGATTTATTATTTTAAGAACTGATAACTACGTATGATTTAAAAAATCTTAATTTGATAGTGGTTAATACGATTAAATATATAGAAATAGTTTTCGAGATTGAAATAAAAAAGCAAACTTGGGTAAAAAATTAACAATAAAATAAAAAAAAAACATAATTCCTGAAAAAATATGGAATTTGACCTACCTAATATGTCTTACACGCCTATAATGTATTTTTAGAACGTATGAAAGCCTTGGCTTGAACTCTGATATAATGTATTGCAATCTTTTAAACAAAATTCACGAATTATAAACAAAGTTTCAATTGTTTACAACTCTATGACAATTCGCCAAGTTTTGTTTC
The DNA here is from genome assembly GCA_036320925.1 of Automeris io. Classification (NCBI taxonomy): domain Eukaryota; kingdom Metazoa; phylum Arthropoda; class Insecta; order Lepidoptera; family Saturniidae; genus Automeris; species Automeris io. The sequence continues at coordinate 9,586,131 of JAUDJH010000011.1, read as the reverse complement.
CGTTGAGCTCGGTGTCCTCTCTCCACCAAAGGAAAATTGCCCCCTTTTGTATTGTCAACACGTATTAGTGACCAAAGTATGTGAAATTATCAAGGTTAGAAAAGAAAAATTCTATATTTTGGGTACGAGTTACGGCTAAGCCTCAATGGAATAAAATAAATGGAAGTATTGAGATATTAAATAATTTGAGAAGAGATTACTTGGTAGCAAATCAGAAACTTTCTTCGCAATACTAATTGATTTTGAAAGAATGTTTAATCTTGTTAGACCAAAAATAAAAAATAATGATAATAATTATAGAAACCACTAAAGTTCTGTTTCCAACTAATGTTCTCAACTGAACGTATCCGCAGAACAAATGAATATTGGCAACAAACGCGTTCTTTCGCTGTTTACCGTCTTTCATATTACGATAACTGATATTTGTTTAGAATTTTTACTACTTTTGCCACCTGCACGTAAAGACACGACACAAAAGTAGATAATTTTTCTTTGGCGGAGACTTAGCTTTATGTCTAAATGTTACAAGTCAGTCCCCCTCCACATTTACAGTTCTTTAATTTGAAACCTATACAAATTACACATAGAAAGTATACGAGACAGTCAAAACAATAACAAATATTATCTCAATGACCGTGGCAGAACGACGCAACTCGCGAGTTCGTAGGCGATTCTTAATTAAAACGTCTGGTAAAGATAAAGATACCACGCGTTCAACAACGTCAAGTGACCTTGACTTTTAAGAAAAAAAAAACTTAGTGAAAAATACACTCGTCTGCGACTTAGCTAAATACGATCAGTAAAATGTGAAGTTTAAAAGTATTGTTATTTATGGAAATAAAAAATATATGAGTTTACTTTTTAATATTTAAAAATACTTCCTAAAGAAATGGAGACGACGCAGACGTTAGAGGTTATAAGAAAGTTTGTTTTTCTTTTGCGTTATGTACCTATGTATATGACAATTAGTATCTATTTAGACTCTCAAATATCATATACATATGTGCATCTTTTAATTATTTTACGTGGTTTTGTTTTTCTTCTGCGATTAATTTAAATAGAGTATAAACACTTGTTCCAGAGCAGTAATAATTTTTTTATTAAAAAAATATATATAATAAAAAACTGTAACTAATAATGAAAAATAATCTAATAGATAAATGTTTTTTACAATTATACTTAGACAAAAGCGAAGCAGCAAGTAATAATAAATGATGTAAATGTTTCTCTGTCATAGTTAATATGAATGATAAAATGTTATAAAATATTTAACGATTAAGTTTACTAGATATCTTAATATTATTAGAATGGCATTTAACCTCAAATTTTAAACAAGAAAGATTTATTATGTACTTTTATATTGAGTTATAATCCAAATTGTATAAAAGACATTAGTATTAAAATTCAACGCATAAGAAACTAAAGCATAACTCACATAATAAAAAAAGGTTTTGAAATTTAAACAGGATTTTGGTTTTGAAAATTAAACAGGATTTTGCTTTTAAATATTTTATAATAAAATGAATGGTGATAGGTGTTTGTCTAGTCTAGACGTCGAGTGAGCAGCGAACCAACGACTGAGGACCGTCTGGAGGTGAGACGAAGGCCTTTCGATGCCTTTTACGACTAAATGCATTCTGGATGTCTAGCCGTCTAACGGCTACATCCTAGGCAAGAGTAACGTCTAGGTCAAAGAGACCTTCACATAACAGTTTCTATTGGGTTTGTGAACAATTATTTTATTGGAAATTTAACTATGTTATTGTTACCATTCTCCCTGCGGGCTTAGTATCATTGTATTTTCAACCAGTGTGTTGCGACTTACGAGATAGTATAAGTACACTTCAAGTGAATCGATCTCAATGTTTCAACACCAGATTTGCCCCTAGATAAGTTTAGCATATGTGTCTCTTTCTTCTTTTCAAATCAAATCAAATCATTGATTGTGCTCCACAGTGTATACAGATATGTTTTTTTTTTATTCGTTTCAACTATGGACCCTGTTGGCATGGCATTTGTGTAGGCAAGAGTGCTTCAATGTTAGGGCTTTTCGGTGCTTACTAAGATATTTGCCCTATACCAGGAGTCTCGGAAACTATTTTCCTTACGCATCATACGAAAGTTTATGTAGTTTTGGGACAAAGTTACGTTACGCAGCGTAATGTGACTTAATTTAGATAAATTGTAACATAACGAAGAAAGCGTAACAGTTATAAATTATTTATGTATCAACTTAAATATCTGATAGAGTTTGTAAGATTCAGGTTAATCTTATGGTTTATATACCAGACCAGACCTTCGGGCCTTGTGGCCTCGATTCGAATCTCGCGCTGTTAATATATTCGATTAATTTATTCGTTTATTGGGTTGAGGTAGTAATTACTTGCACAATTTAATTCCCTTAGTGTGTTAAATATAGGCGAAATTAGTCATCACTGTCGAGAAGATCTATAACTTTATGTGGGCTCGGAAAGCTTACATGCACTTTTATGGCGTTCTCAAACAGATTTTATCTTAAAACGAATAAATTTTGGAACTGGGCTAACTTTCTCTGGACATACCGAAAAGTAACGATTTTAAGCTTTACGCATGAATTTGTTTATACATAATTTACTTAATAGCGACTGCTAATAATAAAGTCAGTAGGTAGTTTAGACCATACCAAATTTATTTGAAATATTTGTTATAAATATTTCGTACTTTAATATAACAATGAACTCTATTCGTCTGACTCAAAAGCATTATATGAAGTTATGTAGCTAGAAATACCGTCTAGACGCGTGGGTGTGAGAAAAGGTCAAAAAATATATAGGCTTTTCCTTTATAGGCTCTTCAGTCGCAGTCTCAGTATAATAAATTGGACCACGGAGAAATACTTTTAGTAAAATTTCATTTTTGACAGAAATGAAAGCTAATTAAATTAAGTCCATGTTTTAATAAAATCTCGTTATTAACCTTAAATATATGATTTGTGAGGTTATAGGCCAATTTAATCACAGAGCTCGTTTCCAACAACCCTGTTTTCGTGGAAATTAGGTCACCTTAAGAATTTTTACTGGTAAAAGTGTGACACATTCTGGCTGTTTTTCTACTGGTGATAACGGTTTGATGAAGTGAACACAAATAGTGGTGAAAAATGTTAAGTATTTAAAATAAGTCGACCGCTCTTAATCACACTTGTATTGCATTACTTATAGTAATTTATATATTTTTTTATATCACCTCGGCTAAGTCATCTCTCAATCTCATAAGTCATCATCTCAACTAATGTTAAGATCAGCGCAGTCCAAAAACTGACTGAATTTATAAAGAAATAGGAGGCTGCTCCTTGAAAGTCGCCATGGTCATGCTGGCCTGCTCAAAAATCTCTTCACATTTCTTTTAAGCGACTAAATCTCATAGAAGGAAGGGAATACATCGCCTGAATTATCATTTAATAGGCTGATGACATAAGGCTGGCCGAGGTAAGAATTGGAAAAGTTATCAATGAAGTTTTAGTGAACGTTAAAGAGTTTGATATTTAATTAAAGTATTTATTTTAAATATAATATTGATAACATGTAACATAAGAGATGTCTACCGAACTGCGTTCAAAATAATTGTTTAAAATATTCAGGATACTGATCTAAACACCTTACACTTTTAGCGGATATCCGTCATTTGGCTATAACTTATTAAATACAATAATAAAAAATAATATTCTTTGCTAAGTAAGTAAAAGTATTGTTACGAGTCTGCTGATGCAACCTTTGTCATTTTACACGAGCTAAGCGCAAACACAGATTTCGTGAATTATGAGTTACTTAATTTCTAAAACAATAAAATGTGTTCAAACTGTAATACCTAGGCTGTAATTTTATAAAATCTCTCGCGGTTCACACCGTCGGCCCTTCCTTCGCCCTTATTACCTTTGTATTCAATGTCACGGTTATATAGTCTTCAAATTTCATATGTAAGTTATCATACAAGAAATAATTCAGAAATGACACACCAATATACCGCATACATATTATTAACCAGCAAGCATGCATCATGAATTGTAATTATTATATACATTTATTTCGTGGAATAATTAAGTTTATTTGATATAGAAAATATTACAATATTCATAAATCATAAAATATTTGAAATATAATATTGTATAATTTATATAGTTCAACGAAATCCATTTTGACGTAATTGATGTAAGTGCTAATACTACTTATTTATGTATTTCCAAATCACCCCAAGAATTAAAGCTAGAGGTGTATTGAAAAAAATATTTTCAGTGGTATAAAAACAAATGTGACAATTATTTGAATTAAAAACAATACCGTTCACGGTTGAAAAACTTTATAGGTTGTCAGTCTAGACGAGAAATTCTAAAATCCGAGCCTCTGTCTGGCTCGCTCGGCGCATAGCGTCCGTAACAAGCGATTCAATTTGCAATTTTTGTAATACTAGATTAGTATTAAATAAAATGATAAAAAAATATACTACCTTCCAATAAATTTTATTAATATCTTTTGGCATTAAAAATATTTACTGTTTTCGATCTGTACATACTTTGTGAAGACTTAACAACCAAAACGATTAAAGAAATTCAAATAAAAAGACAAGCAAGCTTTCGCCGTATGCAATGATTTATTTATTCTAGTCTCTATCTATATTTTATTAGCATAGATTACTAGTCTACTAGTACTAGTAGATACTAGTCTTCTATCTTTATTATATAACAAGAATTTGGGCTTGGCTGAGAACATGAGCCGTTAATTTTGGTTGGTCCAGTGTATGTAAGAAGAGGCCAACAGAAAGGCGGATGCTTGAGGGCGCCGTTGCTTGACACGAGAGATCCAATGGTGGCGTGCGACCCCGGCGTGGCGGTGGTAGAGGGGTTTACCCCTCCCGACTATGGAGGAGCCCATAGGGCTGATCGCGCACCAGTCCTTTTGGAAGTCCTCGTTGTACCCGGGGACTGATGCACACGCGACCGAAGGAGCACTCTAGGGGTTTTAGTCGGTAGGAGTCCGGCATACCGGGGGCGGCCCTCAATGCCCCCTGACGATCCATGAGGAATTACCCTGGGTTACCAAAAAAATAAAAGTATGTAAGAAGTATTTGCGAGTATTTCTCATTCTTGCAATACAATGCAATTCATACCAATTTGATTATTTGCGGGTCTAAAAGCTTTAATAACTTACCATCTTTATTTCACATATAAAGCTTGTACCTCTCAATGCGTAAAACCTTCTGAGAGGAAACAATTTGATTGGCTGCGAATTGTCGTATTTGGAGATCATCTTGTGTAAACATACAATATTGAATATATATATAATCATGTAATTATATAATTATGGTATAATTGACAAAGCCATTTTTGAATAGGTTAAAAGTTTTCTAATATCTTACATATTTATGGCTCTAAGTACCTAAAAGGTACGTGCTAGCAGTGACGTGCATCCCATAGAAGCATAAAAAGCATAATCTTAAGAAACTTTGATGTTTAATAAATATATTGACTTAAAATTTGGTCCAATTTGGCTTCTGAAACTATGAATCTAGTAATTATACAATTTCAAGTTAATATATAATATTTTTTTAAATATCTAAGTATAACAAGGTAATGCTTTTTCTACTTCTATGGAATGTACGCCACTGCGTACTAGTGCAGCCACAGTAGGTAGGTAAATTCATACTTTTGTTGTTTAATCAATAGTATTTATATTACTTCTAAGCAACAAAACTTACTGCTAACTACTGAGACAAGTTATTGTATGACAAATGACGTGTATGTATAGTGAAGAGTGCTGGTACTGAACTATATTAATTTTATTAAATGGAAAACTCGGCGCCTGCTGCTACAACCGTCGGATGTCGACGAGAACCGTCAACGGATCCTGTTAAATCTCAAGGAATATTGTACCGTGTTCAATAACTAAATTGTAGTTTACAAATGTATTTTACATTACAAAGCTGTGTAGCTGTGGACATTAAAAACATATCATTTACAGAGCTTCTGTTACTCGTAAATCAAGAGATGCAGCTCGGCTTTGGCACGATAAATGGGGATTTTACAGTCAAATTCCAAAAATACGGGAAGAAGAGGCACAGAAAATAGGTTTGCCCTTGCTAAGTAATAGCTCAGTTTGTCGTAACGGAAGAAAGTCATAATAATTAATAATCAAGTAACAAAATTATAATTTTCTCGGTATTTTTACTTACCTTACCTACAAAATAAAACTATGTAGGTTAATCATTTAACAATAGATTATTAATAGGTACATTATACTTATTTTCAGGAATGTCAGTAAAAGAGTATAAAGAAGCAATACTATCGAGAAGCTGTCAGCCAGATTGTTTTGAATGTCCAGTCGAAGTTTTAACCTCTCCTACAGCACTACAGCCTACATCTTCCGGTATGCTATGAGGTTTATATATAAACAATAAACATAGTTACGTCTTTATTTTATATGTAAATTTGTTATACTCCTAAAACTTTTTTTTTTCTAACGTTAACTATATTGCCTTACCTGGGAAAATAAATTATATAAGTAGATATCTCTCAAGCATTACGACAACTTTCTACTTAATTTTATGAATTCGGATAAACAATTCAAATAATGCTTTTCAGGAGTCATTGGACGTCGTGCCCAGTGTCCTTTAGAGCAATACGGACGTCTCGTCAAAACAGCTCGTGATTTTCCGACTCGTGTAACATTGAAACCTGGACAAGTATACGATCCCTACAAGCAGACGTTGATGTTTTTAGGGTGAGACGATTGACTGCCAATTTTAGAATATAATTAATGTTTTTACAAATATCTAAAAACTGAAATAGATCTTTAATAAAACCTAAGGTTAACGCTCAAACGTAAAATTATAAATATACTAATCAAATAATAAAAAGGAAGGAATTAGAAAGTATCGTTGTATACGTATGAATGGTATTTAATACTTTATTCTAACAACTTCTTAAAATATATATATACCTATTTATGAGAGTCCGACCGAAACTGGTTTTCCGGCCGAAACCGAAACCGAATATTCGGCCGTGGCTTCAGTTTCGGCCGAAACCGAAACTCACGTGGTCAAGTATAAAAGTCAACGTGGTCAAGTAAAAAAATGAAACAAAAACTTACATGTAATCAGTTCCATAAAAACATAATCTCTAAAGAATGTTTACGTCGGGTGATAACGCACTGACAAGTTGTGTTGCTATAGAGCAATGCGAATTAGATCCGTCAACTGTCGTCTAAACGACGCAGTTACACTCCGACTCAGCCTTGAGTTTCTTTCGGCGTTTCTTCTCAAGATAGTCGCTTCCGAAACGCTAGTAAGTCACCATTAGGTTTCGTATTTTTGGCTGGCGGTCCAAATCGAGGTTCGTACCCACAGGGGTGCCCTTGCATTACCACCCAACCCATAAATTTCCGGCTGAGCACCCTCAGTGTTCGCCCACCCGCCCGGTTAAGTTGTGAAGACCTTTCCCGGTCAACAAACACGCGTAAATTCGAAAAAAAAAGAGCAATGCCAACGGCGCACGAATACCGAACAGGGCCGCCAGCGTCCGCCAAAGCGTTGCCGCGAGAAACGAAGTTAGGCAAGCATGTACGACAACTACCGAAATCAGTTTCGGTTTCGGCATAAGTTTCGGCCAATTTTGGCCGAAACCGAAACTGCCGCCGAAACTTGATTTTTGGCCGAAACTCGGCCGAAACCGAAACCGAAACCGAACTTTCGGTCGGACACTACTATTTATATCTAGGAAACGTTTAATCACCTTTGTAATACCTCATATCAGGTTAGTTAAATTATTTTTAACGAAGATTATTCTTTAAAAGCTACTGAATATGAAAAATCAATTTTTAAAAATTTTATTTGGCTGTATATTATTAAAATATGATCATTATTTAACGTGGTATCCAACTAAATATTTCAGTATACTTGACACGAATGTACCTTAGTTTGTATTTTATTTATTAGATATATGCTCTTTCCATTGAAATATTTATCATCATTGGGCATGCTTATTTGTGTAGATGCTGTAGTAATATAAATTACACTCTATATAGGCACCTGCGTATGGTATATATACATTATATAGACCTTATATGATTATTTATCAGTTGTGAATTGTGTATTAAGCACGTTTATAATCAAATTATTTCAGATATTTTTCTTTGGTACCGTAATAGCATTCATCGATCAGAACACCATTATCTATACTTTGATTATATGATATTGACTTTTTTATAATGTATTGTATTAACCTACACAATCGAGATTAAGGTAATCAGAGACAATGATGAATCTATATAATTAAATCGAATTAATAAATCTATTTTAGTTACTTTATTAAAGTTATCAATCAAAATCAGAATCCGCGGACATTAATGAAGAAAGATGACATCTGTATCACGTGATATGAATACGCCTGTATCTTCCAAAATCCTCCTATATCAGTAACGTGCGCTGATCGTCCAAAAGAAAAGCCGGTAGAGACAAACTTGTCAAAATTAGTAGATATTTTGTCACTAGACAATGACTTGATAAAAGGACTTAATTTTGACAGGTCGGGAAGTACTGATCGATAAGTTGATAAAGCCCATCCTATTCATTTTTCCATCGATTATAAATTAAAGCCAAGGATATATATAATTCTACGAAAGTGGAGTACTTATTTGACTGTATCCACTTATCCTTCGCACGGTCACTGTACGCCACTGGTACTTATCATTCGGTGCAGTATTGCATCTTGGTAAGCCTGTGTAAAAAAAGAAATGTTAACTTAGGAGTGTGGAAGGTGATCCTATATCATATAAGCTGCCGCCCTCACGCTGCGAAGTCACCGATGATATGTGGGCAAGACCGCAGCAGCTGAACGTCACCCCGCTGGATAAACTGGAATTTCTACCTCAAAACTAACGGCCTATCATACCAAGATGCAATAATTGTATTATAATAAATATTTTTTAAATGAAGGATATATTTTATTAAGTACAGAATAATTGTTGCCAGGAACGAGTAAACATATATTTATTGAAATTAAAGCGGAATCTAGACCTTTGGTTAAGATTCCACAAACCGAATTCATAGTCGGACTTTAAATTTAGTCTGAAAATTTTAGTGGTCAATTTTCAACACATTTTTCATTCCAAATCAGATGTGGATGCCACTTCAAGAATAGGTTTTTATGTCAATATGAATATAAAAGTAAAAAAAGAAACCAAATATGGACAATATATGTTATAATGAAAAAACCGTGGGGTATTATTTAAAACATCTGATAATATCAATGAAACACCCAACTTTTCATTAAAGTTATTATACTAAGCTTATTTTTCATATTAGTGTATGTACTAGAAAACTATATTAAAAAAAATGTACCTATAGTTTGAGGCTTACGAATTAAGGAAATAAAAGTTATTTAACAGTATATTTTTATTAATAATAAAATAACATTTATATTTTATCTCGCTTTTTATTGGTAACTGCCGCAGCTGGCAACTGCGAAACTATATTTTCTGGAAGTATTTCAACTAAAACAGCTTCATCTTTCCCAATCCAATGAAAATCAGCAATATACTGAAAGAAAAATAAAATGTTACATCATCGACCTTGGAATGTTTTTTATTCTATGTCAACATAGTGGCCACACCACGCTTAAACAGGTTCAAAACAATTAATTACTAACAACGTTACAGTATTTAACTTACTTTAATGGGTATTATTCTAAGACCATAATTCCTGTCGGCAAGTCGATCAGATGTTTTTTTCGACGCTGGTTCACTTGGTTCCTGAAAGCAGTAAAATTACCAATATATTAACATAATCTTTGAGAGTAGTAATATAAAAGTATCATTGATATCTCAACTACTAAATCAAGCTTATGTGTACCTGTAATTCTCTCTCTATTTCCCACAAGGCAGTAGCATCTTGAAACAAAATAGAATGGCCATTTGGATGAATCGCTATCGAATCTACAGCGGCACTTCGTTGTAACCATTCTGGTGGTAGCGCAGAGCCCGGCCATTCAGTGAATTTTCTATGTAATAATTCATACTCTACGATCTGTAAAAAAACCGCCTTTGTCACAACGAAGGAAGGTAGCTTCCGTATCATTATTACGTAGATACAATATACCTCCAGGATTTGAACGCGCTATCCAGCGCACTGCCCGTGAGAAAGGTTTGGAGGGGTGGGTTAAAGACACTCACGCCTCCTAAAGATGAAGTCTATATAGGGGAATACCCGTGTTATACTAGGGACTGAAATCGTGTAATATGAAAATGCGTTATAAGAGGGATTATTGTATCTTCTTTAAAAAAACCTTTATCATTAAGGGAATTACCAATTACCAGAAAACGGCGTGTATATAGGATACACGCCGTATAAGCATAAAAAGTATTTTAGTACCTTGTTTTATTTGGACATGTAATAAATATATTGAGTTTAAATATTATAACTAACTAGATTTATAATTTTAAAATCAAAATCGAGCCAAGTTAAAGTAAATGCATTTATAACAAGTCCAAGCATAACAGTAATATTATGCTTGTTAATGTAATGTTGTTGTTGTAATGGTAATGTTTTTATACTTTTCTGAAATGTACGCTATTGTTGCCGGGTATATATGAATTTGTTTCTTATCCAAAGTTCCTATACAGTAAACTAAAATAGAAACAGAATTATAGTTTACCTTTTGATCCATGTAAGTAATAATTAAGTTTTCTTGTTCGTCATCCACGGCCATAGCTGACGGAATGCATCGATATTTTGGTAAGTTAATATAATGCTCAAATTTCTTTCCGTTTCGCGTCCACACTGCGATGGTACCTTCAGTATCTGCTGCTATTAGATACGTCGAGCCCGATGGAGTTTTTTTAGAAATAACTAAGTGTAGCATTGTTTTACTTGATAAATCTATAATAAAATATACTATGTTACATACTTACATAGTACTGTATTTGTTATTAGAGAACTTAAAATATTAAAAATACGATTTTATTATCTTATACGATTCAATTTTTCTAAAAAGAAATAGTTTAACAATAGATTTAGGGAACTAGTCAAAATTTCGTATAGTTAAAATCTGAAATATGTTTTATAAAAATTAAATACAAGGATTTTTATCATTTTTTTGGTAATTCGGGGGATATCCCTAACGGACCTCGGAGGGCGGTGAGGGCCGCCCCCGGTGTATCGGACTTGCATCATCTAAAACTCCCGGAGTGTTCCACCTTCCACCTACCGGCATCGAGGGCACGACTGGGGCCTCATCCTCGATGACCGGCAAGGCGTGCCGCCTTAAGTAGGTCTCTACTCGTTAAGGATTTTTATTCTCTCTTAAGTTAAGCTACATTATTCAATGTGCTATCATCGTTGTTTCGTATTATCGTGTTGTTTTTTTCACAACGTTGCAATTTTAAATAATTTCTCCAGAATATGTTATTGTGAGTTCCTATATTGCCTAAGCCATACATAACAGATGAACTAATATTCTATTTAGTCTATTAACATTAAAAAAAAATACATTTATAAATCATTTAAATCAAAACATACGTTTTTCTGCATTTATAGACTGTACAACGGTAGCGCCAGCTCCTGTATCAATTTGTAAAATATTGATGCTTCCCGTGCAGTGCGCCGCCATCCATCGAGAATCCATTGAGAAAGCAAAACGGTCACAGCCTGAACTCAAGCCGTTTACCATTATTTTTGATAGTGATATATTGCTTTGGTCGTCATCCTGAAGAAATCATTTAAAAAAATATAACACCACGTTATATCACATTCGGGATGAGCAGAGATATATAAGTTGCTATGCCACCTCACCTAAATAATTAATCCACCACAATTAATTGGTTTAAGAAACTTTTTGATGCGACACAAAAGACAATTATATTAAGCTATTGGATTCTATAATATTTTAATTACGTATAATTTTGTTTTCCTTTGTTTCGCCTCACATGTCTACGTGTGAAACATTACTAGATTTTCTAAAATTAAATAAGTTCATTAAAATAAAGTATAATATGGTTACTTACAGTTTCCAATTTAAGTATTCTAATACAACTGTCAGTTGAATAGGCAATGAACTCTCCAGAAGGTGAAAGTTCGCAACATTTTATGTGCTTTTTCCCTTTAGTCTGTACTGAAACTAATTTCATAGGATCTTCAATGATTCTTAAACTTTGTTTGGGCACATTATTATATGTTTTTATTTTATCCATTGTGGAATCTTTCTCTATACTATTTTCTTGATGTTCAATTTCTCTTGTATGTATATTGTCACTTATCACAATATTACCGCTGTCATTAACTGCGTATGATCCCAATTTCCACACTTCTACATGATGACTATATCTATTGATTAATAAAAAAATGTTGACTATAATATTTTAATTGTAACAATTATGATTGAACTTCAATGCATAGATTAAAATAAAAAAGAGCAGACATATGCGGATCTCGTAAGTATCTGGTTTTCCATGTCTGGCGAAGGCGAAGAGTAGGCAGTGCTGGCACCCCGGTGGTTTTAGTCGGTGCAAGTCCGATAAACCGGGGGAGTGGCCCTCACCACTCCTCTGACGGTCTGAAGGAATTTCCACCAGGTTAAAAAAAAACATTTGCGGATAGATAGCAACTCTATTTTATATTTATACTCTATCACATACACAAAATGTAAAATTCGAATCTATATCTTTATATAAAAATTATGGCTTTTATATTATTATAATGACAGAATAGCGACGGCAAAGTCGCCACATGACTGACAAAACCTGTCTAATAAACACCATTAAACACCAGGTCGCCATGCCTCTATCCCCTGACGTTTCCCGGGCCTTCGTATTTCTTGAACGCTTGTTCAGTGACAACGCCGCGTGTAAGCGATGTTAATGTCGCGAATTTTGAGCGGCAGAAAAGTCGCACGGCAACTTCCCAATGCTAACGCCGCATCAGCAAGAAGTATTTAAAAATTGTTCGGTAGTTATTTTTAACAGCTTTTATAATATATTGTTTTACCTACATCGAAGTTATAACAATCCCCTCTTCCGATGAGACTGAAACTCCGAGATTAGTGTATAAATTTTGAATGACTATTAATAGATTTTTTTAATATACTGGCAGTGTAGTCCAAATACAGAAATTACTTCCAAGGAATGAGAAACCATTGTATTTGAATGTAAGTCGCTAGTTGCAGCTTCGAGGTTGCATTTAACGAATTTGCGATGTTAACAGCACTTTGACACAGCATAGTCTTTAAGCAGATGTTAAATAAACGCCAACACTCGAAATAAACAAGTGCGGGTAAACAAATATCTTTCACTTCAACTTACCTCAACAGTAGTAACTTTTTGCTAGCGCATACTGAGGATCTAGGTGCCGGTAGCATGTGTGGTATCCTCATAACCCACTTAGGAGGATAGCTCGAAAATGTGAGGTAGCCATCAATACCAATTGAAATCAACTGTTTTCCGTTTAAAACCAAACCTCTGAAAAGTATACATAACAAATAAAGGAAATGCATTTTTTTTGTATTAATGCTTGTATAAACTTGGCTAAGATTTATAGACGCTACTTTGACTTTGATTACACATATTTTGGCCAGAAAATAAGATTGACTTGAACAAAACTGAAAAGAAAGTAGTAGAAACTTTAGTACAGCCTACATAGAGCCAAATCCAATATGAAAAAAAAAAACTTACCATATGTAGTTGATTTAATAAATAATTTGTAATGTTTGATTAAAGTAAAAGCAAAGACAAAGTTGGGTCTATAAATTTCAGCATACCAAATCGTTTTGTTTTTATTTTAAATAAATTATAGTTCAGCTTAGAAGATGAGATATAAGAGAATAACTGATTTTTGCTCATAATAATATTAATATATCGTCACGCTATACCCCTTTCGGGGTGAGCAGAGATACATTGATGGCTATATCCAAATTTTATTTATATGTGACCAATGTGACCGGTAGCATAGCTGATCACTGTTTTCAAGGCACTTACAGATGATATTTATATTAGATGCCATTCGGTTTATGCTCAGAACTTGAAAAAAACTTTTCTTATTTTAATTAATTCTCTAGATCTTTCATCAGCTTCTCATTCAAGGATACTGCAATTATCAGTCAAAATGTATCACAAAATATAGCAAGAACGAGAGAAATCTGCTGTTAAAATTGCCAGTACATTTCATGACAAATTACATTACATAGGTTTATAATTTAAAGTCTTTTTTTAATATACAGTCATATTCTGTATTACCTGACATCATGCTCATGTATATTTCTTTGAACATTCTTCACCCATTGAGCATCACTGTTTTGTTCACTATGTTTTTTTATTTTAACAAAATTTGTTATAACTGGATCTACCCCACTACAAAACAGGCTTTCCTCATCTTCAGACACAGCTATACTGAGAATGTCAGCTTTGTGTGTTATATATGATTCAATCTAAAATGTATTATCACCATTAGTTACACATCTATAATTACTAACATCATCATCCCTTAGTTTAAAGCAGAACATAGATTTTTTCAAATAAGTGCCATTTTAGAAGTACCATCAACTAATAGTTTCAAAATTAGATTGGGTAGATGCTTCTCATCTGATTTAAATTATCTCTCATTTAGTGTATAGTTAAGACAGTGACAAGCAATATGTGACAGCTGGGCACACAAATTGAGATATAGGTATCTTAATATATATAAATTACATGTCACCTTGTTCGTCCGGGATGTGCTCCTAAACTACTAAACTGATTTTGATCAAATTTACACAACACCTGCAGTTGGATCTAACTTAAAAGATAGGATAGTTTTCATCTCAATACATAGTCGCAATATTATTTTATTGCAAATTATTTGTTTATTATTTGCCAATCACAATTCTGTGTTAGCTCCAAACGATTCTAACTGGATAACATAACTGGATTCCAATAAAACAAAATTTATTATATGGATTTAAAATCATATCTAAATTCATGTGCGTTTAGAGTAAGGCATACATATAGATGCAAAACATATTTTTACAAATAATAATAAGGTAAATATCTAAGTAAAAAAAAAAGTTTACCTCATTACCAATATTACTGTCCCAAAAACTGAGACGGCCATTACTGTCACCTGATATAATTGTATCATCAGACAGTACAGCAAGACACCATACTACAACATCTTTTCCACGCCTTTTAACCAAAATTCTGGTTGTGACATGTCCTGTCTCTGCATTCCATACCCTGATAGTATTTAATGAACCTATAAAATGAAGACATATCGTAAGAATAATATTTAAATTAACTTGATTATTTAAACTTGGGAAAGTGTGAGAGAGACTTGCAAACCCAGAGTTCCATACAAAGTCAGTACATGTTTATATCTGCAAAAAAAGCTTTTATAATGTATCTATAAATTTACAGTTTTCTTATGTATTAATGTTATAAAACATTATTTTTGCTAAATTTAATTTGTCTTGGTCAAAGGATAAAACCCTGTAGGTTTTAATTACCTTGCATGACCATAAATTTTGAGACATAAACAGCTATATCTATTGATTGGGTTGACTTACTAGTTAGATTTTTTTCCGAGCTACAATTGAGGAGTCTAATTTCAAAACCCACCATAACATATTTTTTCAAATCCCATAATTTTATAAAAACTTATAATTAATCTTTGACTTTACAATCACATTCTTATAAGGTATTTAAATTATTATTCTAGAGTGAAAAAACAAAAAAGAAGAAATTCATATATAATATTTGCTTTGATAAAAACATTTCAAATTACTATTAGGACTATTAAGTAATTTTGTATGAAAAATCGTTTTAGCATGTTTTGAAATTAGACACCTCAATTGTGGATCTAATTATTTGAAATTCAACTTGATATTTCCTCATGTTCTTGATAGAAAAAAAATCTTGACAAAAATACAATGAAGTGATCATATCCTTTTGAGGTATGGAATGCTAAAAATTATAAAGTAAGCACAGATGATTCTGCCAACTAATATTAGTTTAATTACAAACATCTTTTAAGGTTTAAGCAATTATTATGTATCAATTACTATGCATCTTTATATTATGTATTCTTACAAGCAATGTGTCTATAAATCAAACAATGCAGATTGGACAAGAGCTGTTTCCCTTTTTATCTAAGGTGTATTCATGATTATGATGTTAAAATTTCAAGATATATTTACAATTATTTTTCTTTATTTAATTATTAAAATGTTTTATATCATTCTTTTTTATTTCATTTAATCTATTTTCCAACATAAAAACCAATTTAAAAAACATTAAAGAAACAAAATGTCTTGTGTACTTAGATGTTATTATATGAATTTAAAAAATTGTCATTTCGAGCAGTAACACATTAGTGCTGTGTAGTTAAATATTCAAACATCTTAATTTCTATAACTTACACAAAATTGTATACACCTTACTCTACTGTATCTTGTGTGTCTAATAATACACTCATATCAATACAAACTAGGAGTAACAAATTAGACTAATAAATAGAAGGCCTAAGAACCAGATGTAAAGACAGTTTAAAACTTACTACTACTATTTATATGACCTTCTAAGTACATATTACAAATATTAAATATAGCATACTGTTGGTAAATTTGGCTCAGTGAAATATCACAGTAGTTAATTTTAGGCATGTTAGTGCAATTAAATTACAAATATATCCATTTATACACAAATACTTTAATAGAAATTAGGTGCAAGACCCATAAATACATAAAAAAATATTTATGTGAAAAATGTGCTAACATTTAAACAAAAGCAATGTTGTATACATTGGCATAAATATAAAGTATAAAGAATTACCAGTCACAAGCATGTTTCCTCTTTTATTAAATTTACAACACAGTATTCTTCCTTCTTGTTTATCAAACAATTTTCTGTACATAATTTCATCATTATCTGTGCTGTATAAATTAACATATCCTTGTTCCGTACCAACAGCTACCAAAGTATTGTCTGAACTGACGTCAAGGCACCATGCAGCTTGGCCCGTTAATAAAACTGAATTTTTAATTCTTAATTTTTCCAGATCCCATTCGATCAACGCACCTTCAAGACCGGTTGATAAAAGTCTATCATTTACCCATCCTAAAGCTTCTATATTTCCGTTTTCTACACCAGGAATGAACTTTAATAGATATGGAATGTACTTAAGATCCCATATTTCAATACAGGCATCAGACCTGCAATAATAACGGTAGCATCAATTCATAATTACATATTACAAAATAATAACAAAAATCAAAAAATAACCTTGCAAGACATAAGTGTTTATTAAATTTATTTAATGAAACAGAATTAATAGGTTGCGGTTTTGGATTGTAAAATCGAACTCTGTGTACTTTACTAGCCATAGTTGACGAAATTAGTTATTTCATTAAACTGAGAAAAACCGCAATTTTACAAATGAAACCTCATGTTTAAGACATTTGAAAAAACAAAACCACAGACTAATAAATAATAAACAAAACTATAAGCAATATTTTTTTTAAGTGCTGCCAGTCTTAATCTACATAATCCCTCGAAAAACATTTTATAGAATATCAGTATCTGAACCAAAGTCCATTTTTTGCCGAATGCGATTAATCAGCTATCACGAAAAAATAAGCTAAATCGGAAAGTTTAAAAATCCTAATAAAAGTTCAATATTCATTGAAACTGAAAAATACAGGGTTATTGGAAACGCGCCGTATTCAGAGATGAGCAAAATGTAATCTGATTAATAATTAACGATTACAAAATGTAGTCGTAATTATATTTTTCGTGCCGTGTAATCATGATTAAATCCATTTAAAACACTAAGAAATTATAAATGTGTATGCAATCTGGGATTCTGTAGTGTTTAAAACATAGATGAGAAAAATGCAGTTATATTAACCCATTTCGTCCCAAAAGTCCAAAATTTTTACACAGTTTTCAACGTGATAACTTTTGATCTAAACGTCGCAAAAAAAATTGAAAAGTTTCAATGTCGATGGTTTTTGATGTCCTCTTTCGAAATCCGTGGTCTATTTTGGCCTTGGATTTTTCGAAAAAAAGTTACGACCATTTTTTTGGAAAAAAAAAGCGATTTTTTCGATATTTTTCTCTAAAAATCGTATATTTTCACATCGAATAAAGTAGAATCGACCGTTGAAAATAATTGTAATCGAGGATTTTTTATATTTCCTTTTTAGTTGCGTTGGAATTTTCTGAAAAAAACAAAATGGCAGCTCCATTATGGCGGCTCGAAGTCTAAACTTAACTAAAACTTTTTTCATTCCTTGCCATCTGTCCAAGTATATTTCGCTCTATTATTTGTTATGAGTGAACGCTAATTCGAATTCCGAAATGTCTTCGAGAAAAAGAATTCGTACACGTTCTTCCATCGAGTCAGCAATAAGAATTTTGCAAAGTGACTCATGCGAAATGTCGGGACGGAATAATCACATTCAGGTATCAATTTTGCCAGTACAGGATAATTCTGATCTCGAATCTGAATTTGACAATGAAAGTGGCGGAGATGAAACAGACGATGAGGAATATGACATATTATACTTACTACCAAAAATCACGATAGAATAGTCGATATTTGAGAAAAAAAACGAAAAAATTGACTTCGAGCCGTCATATTGGAGCCGCCATGTTTTTTTTTTTTTCAAAAAATTCCAACGCAACGAAAAAAGAAAAATAAAAAAACCTCGATTACAATTATTTTCAACGGTCGATTCTACTTTATTCGATGTGAAAATATACGATTTTTAGAAAAAAAATATCGAAAAAATCGCGTTTTTTTCCAAAAAAATGGTCATAACTTTTTATCGAAACATCCAAGGCCAAAATAGACCACGGATTTCGAAAGAAGACATCAAAAACCATCGCCATTGGTACTTTTCATTTTTTTTTTAGCGACGTTTAGGTTAAAAGTTATCGCGTTGAAAACTGTGTAAAAATTTTGGACATTTGGGACGAAATGGGTTAATGGTAAAAAACGTAAAATGTAATTATAATCATTTTTATTATTCGAAGTATGTGTTAGAGGGTGCAATCAATATATTTAAATTTAAATATTTTTAATAGTGTAACATTTAAATCGAATTTAAAAAACAAACTTCACATTAAATGAATTGTATTTATACGTATTTTAATGAGGTTATTACACCTATAAAAAGTTCAATACTATATCATAGTCGAAAGTTATGACACTTAAAAGAGACAAATCCAATTTTAAATTACAGTTTTAGTTACTGAAAATGTTTTCTAATTATATTCTAGTTACCTTGATATGGCATAAAATTTGCAAACTACTACAAAACCTAGAGAGAGAGTATTCAGTAATTCTATGAATTAGGAATCTACTAAACGAACTTACCAAAGTACTACGTAAATGACCAGAGCTGGCAGCACCATTAGTAATGCAAGCTTAGAGTTTTACCCATTTTTTTTTTTGTTACCCCGGTGGAAATCCCTACAGACCGTCAGGGAATGGTGAGGGCCGCTAAAACCACCGGGGTGTTCCTTCTCCCGTCTGCCGGATGCTAAGGGCAAAGCCGAGCCATCTTCCTCGGCATCCGGCGACGTCCGGCCTTATTCAGGCCTCACCTACTAGGTGGGGGATGGTTAAATAGTCACCGCCCCCGGCATACACCTAACACATTTCGGGGAGAATGGTGTAGAGTGCCACCACCGCCCCCCCCCTCGTTTCCTTGAGTTGTCATTGAAGCGGCTTGCGGAAACACATCGCACACCGCTCACGCCAGAATCTGGCGAAGCACTCCGCGACTGAAAGCGCGCCGCCCGGCGTATGTCCGGGTCACGGAGGAAGACCGTTGGCGTAAGCCCTCTTCCGGCGTCCAGTCCGAGCTGGGCAGCGGATTGGGTTGGCAGGGGTGGATATTGCCTCCCGATCCCGCTCCGCCGCCTCCTTCAGCTGCATAGTCTTCTCCATGTAAGAGAGGACCGCCTGCCATGACCTGTCACTACCGACCATCGCGCGAGCGAGTGCCGGCAGTGACAGGTGACCACCCACCACGCTAGAGTTTTACCCTTGAATTTCTTTATTTTACAATTTATAAGGAATCTTTTTTTATCGACAAGATTGTTAATGAGTACTTAGGGTAATTTTTGTCTAATTACATCATACACAATAATAATATTAGTAGAAAAGAATATCCATTTGTATTTTATGTTTATTTATGTAAAAATGATGGTGATATAATGATGATGATGATGTAAATACATTTTATTAATTATGGGTATTAGGTATTACATTTTATATAGCACTTATTTGATCCGATGAACTTCATACCACCATAAATTTCATATTTACTTATTTCCTCTCTTCAACTTCCCACTTCTTGCCTACCTCTCCTCCCTTCCCTCTACCCCTCTCCTCCTCTGTTTTTTTAATTCTATCTTTTATTTTAAATAGTGATAAATATCTAGTGACTAATTTACTTTTATTTTGTATCATTATCGGTGTGAGATCCATGTTTAAGTTTTTTACATTTACACGTATTGTACTAACTACTAAAGCTTTCATTTAAATTATATGGAGTAAAGGATTATCCTAATTCATAAAATGCTTCGAGTAGTAAAATTATTTCAATTCATAAGGATTATTATTATATTCGTCTAAATAGTTGCTAAATAAAGCCTACCGCATTATACACGGTCATTTATTTAGAAGTTAGAATGGATATGATAAACTATACTTAAAAGATATGTCATCATACCAAACCATCATCAGAGGAATAATCCCACCATATATTGTTTTGTTATATGGTGTTTGGTTAGCCAGTGTTTTTGATGAAAACTTCCAAGTAGCTTAGATTTTTAATAAATTGTTAACAATTCTTGTCATATTTTTACTAATTTACACAAATTCATAATAAAAATGTATATTAAAACCTTCCTCATGCATCACTCTGTCTATTGATGGACACTGCATGAATTCGTTCAGAAGTTTTTGAGTTTATCGCGAACAGACATACAGACAAACAAAAAAATATTACATTTGTAGGTGTCATAGACGGGTAAAATGCAATTAGATCAATGAAAAACGATTACGATTGTATTTGCGTCATTAATATCATTACATTTTGGCCATCTATGTCTTAAACACTAAGGAATCCTCAAATGCATATTATTAATGCTTAAAAGAATTAATCAGTTAAATAAAAATGATTAAATTATTAGTCCTGATTACAGATTAAAGAAATTAAAATTAGGATTATACTTTATAGCCGTTAATAATTACTTTAATTACATTTTGCCCATGTTTGATAGTTGTTCGTTTTTATTTTAAGGCAATAATTAAAAATGGTGTTAACAACCTTGAAAAACTTGGGGTATTTATGGAGGTTTAATGGTTGGGGTATTGATGTTACCGGCATTGGCAGTACTGTAACTACAATGCATCATCGAAAATTGTAGGTGTTGCTTGTTTGACAAGTATTTTTAATCAAAATCGTATTTTATTCAATTCTAACGTAATTAGCATATTGTATTTAAAATCTGTAGTGCTTCGTGATGGGGGATAATCAGAGTGAAAATCAGCCCTTATTGCGAGACGGTAAGAATATGAATGATCTTTTTGTTTTGACAGATGATGATTCAAGGAATGCTTTCTACTCGTTTTGTTGCTAAACAAAGCAAAAAAATATAGTTCATCTTATCCACTTCAACTTGATGAACCGTATAGCTTGTCTAATATATATTCCATTGTTTTATGATCGATACATGTCTACAAAATGATTAAAATGATGTTTTGTTTTGACAGAGGAAGTAAATGTGAGTACGGTGCCTCCGATAGGCCCTGATGAGTTGCCACCACCGTACCAGCAAGCAGGCATGCCTATGGTAACTTGCCGCGTGTGCCAAGCTATGATCGATATATCTGGCAAAAGAGAGCAGCATGTTGTCAAATGTTTAGAATGTAATGAAGCTACAGTAAGTCGCTAATACTTATCCAAGAATAATATTTACTATCTCAAATTTCGTATTTTCATGTATTTAATAACATTCAATGTGTAATTCACTTTATAACTTAATTTATATCAGTTATACTATTTTTCTTTAAATTATATACTTCAACTTTAAAAAAGAGATAAAATATAAAGCATATTTTATTAGTTTATTTGAACTTTCTGTTCAATTCCCTTAATTGCTGTATATCCACATTCTAGCTGCTGATATCTGCTGACATATAATAGATGTTACATAAGTATACACTAATACTTAAAGATATTTACAAACTTATATATCATAAGACAAATTAATTTTGAAGTTATTGTTACTCCAAGTGTTTGTTTTATGTTCACTTCACTTAGAACTATGAATGAAAATACACTTAATAAAAGAATATGTATATAAAATGAAACTGTAGCCATAATAATATTTAGACAGTTATATATCTCATTGCACTTATATAAATCCTTAAATTTTATATTGGTTTGACAAAATACGTACAAGGCACTTTATCAAAGTACAATCTAGTCCAAGAACAACAGTAATCAGTAAGAAATGTGAACCAATATTAACTATAAGAGGTCTCTAGGTATGTGAGTAACTGGATGTACACAGTTTGATCCCAAAATGTGACAGGCTAAAGTATGCTGCTCTTAAATTACTCTTTGAAGTGTAAAACTTTAAATTATTTGGCACTTTTAACAAGAATTAATTTCATGGATATGCATTACAAAAACTTACAGGTCTTAACATTAAATAAAATATATGTTCAGCATACATTAATAGATAGGTAAAATGTAATCAGATTAATGAAAAATGATTACAAATAATAATGAATAATAATAATGATTTATTATTATTATTATTGTTTGCATTTTGCGTATTTCATCATTAATGTGGCTGCATTTTGCTTATCTATGTTTTAAACACTAGGGAATCCTCAATTACATGCATATTTAGGGCTCCTTAATGTTTTAAAGGGATTTAATCATGGTAACTGAGCAACAAAATTAATATTACAACTTCATTTTGTAATCATTAATCAGATTACATTTTACCCATCTCTGCATACATTTAAATTGTGGTTAAAATTTGTTTCTCTGAAAGATAGTTTTATCTTTTATTTAACCTTACTATGCATGTAAACTTCTTACCCTGTATAAGAGATATGCTTTTTTTGGAATAAGATTGAAGTTGTTAACCATATTAAGTAAGTAATTAATATTGCAGCCGATAAGGAATGCCCCACCAGGCAAGAAGTATGTACGGTGTCCATGTAATTGCTTACTGATATGCAAGTCCTCATCCCAGCGCATTGCATGCCCTCGTGCTGATTGTAAGAGGATTATAAACTTGGCTCCGTCGCCTGTGACTCCTCCAGTACCCACTCTACCAGGAATGTGTAGAGTTATTTGTGCCCATTGTCAAGATACTTTCCTGGTAAGCGTTTTTAAAATTATATGACATAAAATAATCTGTTTATATATTCCATAATGATATAAAGTGTACAAAAATTAATTTAAAATTTCTCTAATATGATTGTTACAATTTTTTATTAATATTATTTTACTTACCAGTGGTTCTAGCATAAAATCTACATGAAGAGATTTATTCTCTGAATTCTACCATCCCATTTTCACAATAAAACTATTAGACCCACAATCTTAGGTTCTGGGAGCCTTTAAAAGAAGAGTGAATAAACATTTGTTGGGCAAATGTGATTCATCATCAGTTTCATCTTCAGCATGTAAATAAAAAGTAAAAAAAAATTGTGTAAAAATACTCACAATGTTAAGTAGTACAGAGTTTTCTTCTTCAGAGCTGTTTTAAAATCTGTTTTGTATTCTAAAGATTTTAGAAAAACACTGATCACATGCTATTTATTAACTTTTATCCTCATTGCTTATTTGATATGAATAGAAAGTGTTGCGTGAAAAAGAAATTCACTAAGAATTGCTTGTAATTAGCGTTTTTCTAATCTAGTTGTCTGTGGCAAACAAACTCTCAGTAACAGAAAAAGGATTTTTTGGATCTTTGACCTCAACATTTCATACTTAGAATTTTTAAAGAAAACCTTTAAATTTAGACGAATTTACAAAACTTTATACCAGAAAGAGTTGAAAATCCTGCCATATAAATTGGTTTTAAGAGCAGAGGGTTCTACATAAACAGATCTACAAGGGACTCCATATTTGATATTAATTTCATCAACGCTTCCTCACAGTCCTAAGAAAAAGAGTCTTGACAGATAGACAAGTGTACAATAAAGTAGTTCTATAAGGGTTCCTTTTTCCTTTTGAGTTATGAAGCCCTAAAAACATGCTGTTTTTTAATACAGTCTACTATTTTATGGCATATTAAGCTGTATTTTAGGTAACATTTTAAGGAAAGTTAATAATAATAATTTGTATAATTTGTGTATTAATATTTAAAGCAATAACTAATTTCTTAAAAATTTTGTTGGTAACATTAGTACGTTTAAAAAGGAGAATTGTCAAATTTTGAAATCATTTGCTTTGCATCAGAGGTTTACATAACGCATCCTAATTCTAAATCTTTATCATATACTGTTTAAAATTTATGGACAAAATGTGGAACTACTCAATTTGACTCGGAAACCTCATTTCACGCCTGGTGAAATAATACAAAATAAGGTGGTTTTTTACTTATGAATATGTTACTATCTTATTATAATCTTTCTAGGAAATTTAAATACACTCCTATTTCATGAATGCCCAGTTTCAGAAATGCTTCTTAAATATAGACTTAAACACTAATAAATCGTTAATTCTATACAATCTTATGCTCCATTAGTATTTATAAGCATTTAAAATTTAATTAATCTTTCTGGAGCTGAGCTTAAGGGCGCCTTGCACTAACGAATTAATCTAGCTTAAGCTTGTATAAAACGCTTATTAATTGAATTTGTTTGATTCCATCTTAATGATGATTTCAATTTAAGTGTTGTTACAACTAGATTTTGATTTAATGCAAGACAATAAGTACAGATCAGCGCTAAATAGTATTTTATATAACTCTAAACTAGATTTAATTTTTAGTGCAAGCCGCCCTAAATGTTGTAACACTGGATTTGAAATTACTAAAATTTTTAGGAATAGTAGTGTTTCAACATTGTTATTAATTACAAGTGTAGATATAGACAATCGTTTATTAATTATTATATTCTGTGAATTCAAAGAATTAACAGATATTTATATCAATAATTAAGCTCTTTATAGAAATTTTATTTATAAACTAAATGAAAAATATATTCATGTTATTTATTAAGTGGTTATTATATACAATTCCAATGTATTAGTCATCATGAATCGTTTATTGTGCTCATTAATTGTCACAGTTTGATTAGAATACACAAACAACGTTATTATTGTAATTATTTTTTACTGGAAAATAAACAGAGAACAGATAGTTTCTTTAATTATCTCTATTTTCCAGTATCAGCTATTGAAGAACGCGCCAGTTCGCTGTCCGCATTGCCGCAAAGTATCGTCTGTAGGGCCACGCATGGCACGGGTGAAGGGTGCTATATTTGGCGTTTTAGCTCTCATATTCTTGGCTATAGCTCTTGGAGTTACATTCGGGACACTATCGGCAGCAACTAGTCACGGACGTGGGATAATTGTCGCGTACGTTGGAGCTTTTCTGATCGCCTTTATCCTGGGCTACCGAGCGATCTACTACTTTGTTATGAAAGTGAGTACAATTGAGGGGCCCATGTAAAAGTTACTGATCTTTTGTGATAGAAAACATTTATACTAAAACTAAAAGATATATTATGATAAAAAATTATCAATTCCATTCATATATTTTAAATACAGACTTCATTTCTTACCACTATATCAGATCCGTTAAATTTTATCCAGTGTTGTTGTACAATCAAGTTTATATCGATAGTTGCATATTTCATTTGATATAGTTATGATTTTATATTAATCGAATAAAATATAGTAAGCAATAAATAACCATAAAAACAAAAAATATAATAAACACGTAAAAAATGTATTATAATTCTATCTGCTGACGTGAAGGAAGACCTTGACAAACATTGATTGGTGTCATTAATATGCCTACAGAACTACATTACACAATATTGTGAATATATTTATACACCAAGTAGAATGTTTTATTTGGAATCTCATAATATGTAGCCGTCATTAGATATATTGGCATGCTTACAATATAGTTAAATGTGTTAATAAAAAGCTATAGCTATATCCAGTATATCTAATGATCGAAAAATTTGCGACGTTACAAATTTTTATTCATAACCTCTGGAGTAGTGAATATCTCAATCATAAGTAATAATTACTGGAATTTAATACAAGGACAAACGACTACACCATATTCAAAACACGACCTAATAATTAAATCTTTATGGGTTATTGTTTTGTGTTTAATAACACTAGCTAAACTTTTTGGTACGAGCATAGGACGAGTTTTCGATATGTATTATATATTATAGTTTAAATATTTTTTATTTTTATGGTGAATTAAAAATTATGAGATTAGATTACTTTAATATAATTTGTATGTTGTTAGGTAAGTCGCTTGATGAAGCTTTTAGAAAAGCAAAATATATCTTTGACTTTAGTTTAATTTACAGGGTAGAATATTGTATATCATTTACCGTGAACCCTATCCATTGTTTTTATTGAATTTAATTTGATGAAAGTAAGTAATAAAAGCCACTTATTGAGTGATATGCATGTGTATGTTTTAGTTAATATTTAAAATTTAGTTTAATATGTAAATATATGTATACTGTAACATGACGATCTTTGTTGACATTTAAAAATATTGATACACATATTATGTCTGGGAAGAGCAACGATTATAGGTATTATCTCTTGGCCCATATATACGATCTCAATCCGTTTTTATTTAAATTTGTTTCTATTCCCAAAGCTGTTTTTCGTAGAAAGAAAGCAATAGACAGAACCACGGTGTGGCCATTTTGCCGTAACTTTTGCCGCCTTATTCACTAGAGCTAAGCATAGCTTATACAACAGTTATATACTTAATCGTTTAAATAATATTTTTTTCTTTAATAAGCTAAAACACTAAGCATAAATATTTTACTTCGCAGGCACTTGGTTTCCGCTTTGCGACATAACAGAAATTGTTTTTTCAACAGGACAATTTTGTGTTACCACTATGGTAAGGCCTTTCTTTACAACTTTACCGGGTGAAAACAGAAATTGAGTGCCACAAATTCTTTTTTGTAAACTTTCCAATCTTCGCCTGTTACCCTATACTTCGCCTGTTTATAGTTTGAACATAATTGTTCAGTTTCTAAACATTATAAGCGAAAGATAGTTTATCTTATGTATCCTCCATGTTCAGACAGTGATCAATTAAATTTTATTGTAATATTAGGTCCTTACATATGAAATTGGCGTTTTTCGTACTGGCCACTTTAATCACAAATTTCTCCTCTTTGGTAAGGAATTCCAAATTCAAATTTGTACAGCTATAGACTCATGTATTTGTGCTTCGATGATCGTCATTCATTTGTTTTTTTCTTCTGTTTTTTTCTGTTTCCGTCACTCATTTTACAAAATGGAAAACTTAAAATATCGCATTATTTACGAGTTCCGCCGTGGCACTAGTGCTGCGGAAACAACTCGAAGGGTGAATGATGTGTATGGCGGTCGTGTTGCAAAAGAAAACACAGTTCGTTTTTGGTTCCAACGTTTTCGTTCTGGAAATTTCGACCTGCAGAACAAGCCCCGTGGACGGCCTGAGACTCAAGTTGATAATGAAGAGTTGAAGGCTATTGTGGAAGCGGATCCATCGCAAACCACGTCCGATTTAGCTGCAGGCTGCGATGTTAGTGATAAAACTGTTTTAATTCACTTGAAGCAAATTGGGAAGATTAAAAAGCTTGAAAGGTGGGTACCTCACGAATTGACTGAAGCAAACCGGCAAACGCGCGTCGACTGCTGCGTTACATTACTAAACCGACACAATAATGAAGGTATTTTAAACCGAATCATTACCTGTGATGAAAAATGGGTTCTTTACGATAATCGGAAGCGCTCAGCGCAATGGTTGGATCCTGGCCAGCCAGCCAAATCCTGCCCCAAGCGAAAATTAACCCTAAAAAAGTTACTTGTAAGCGTTTGGTGGACTAGTGCCGGTATTGTTCATTACAGTTTTCTCAAATCTGGCCAGACTATTACGGCCGATGTCTATTGTCAGCAATTGCAAACCATGATGGAAAAGCTAGCGGCTAAACAACCTAGGCTGGTCAATCGCTCCACGCCACTGCTGCTTCACGACAACGCTAGACCACACACTGCGCAACAGACGGCTACTAAATTAGAAGAGCTTCAATTGGAAAGTCTAAGACATCCTCCGTACTCCCCGGACCTTGCTCCAACAGATTACCATTTTTTTCGAAATTTGGATAACTTCTTGCAAGGGAAAAAATTCAACTCCGATGGGGCAGTCCAAATCGCCTTCAAAGATTTTATTGATTCCCGTCCGACTGGTTTTTTTAGTAAAGGGATCAATGAACTACCTATGAGATGGCAAAAGTGCATAGAAAATAATGGTTCATACTTTGATTAATTAAATATATTATATTAAAAAATATTCGACTTTTTATTCCTCCCATACAAAACGCCAATTTCATATGTAAGGACCTAATATATATATATATATATATTGACAGAAGATACGACTCTGCCACAATTTTATAATAGAGTCGATAAAAATCTATAGATACCACTTCCCGCCCGGTTTAGTTGTGAAGACCTTTCCTGGATAACCAAAGCGAGTCGTTTCGAAAAAAAAAAAAAGTTGCCACTTCAAAGTTTTAATCAAAGTACCTATATTTATTTTTTAATTGGATAAAAAGTTTAAATT
This sequence comes from Automeris io, assembly GCA_036320925.1. Taxonomy (NCBI): domain Eukaryota; kingdom Metazoa; phylum Arthropoda; class Insecta; order Lepidoptera; family Saturniidae; genus Automeris; species Automeris io. The sequence continues at coordinate 9,557,278 of JAUDJH010000011.1, read as the reverse complement.
GAGTTTTATTTTTTAATAACTTTTTTATTAACCTCAAGCTGTACGAGGACCCATTCGTCTTCCGAAAGAAGATGAAGGGAATATAGTTAATGTGTTAATAGCAGCTGGAGATTACAGCAACCCTCTAGTGTCACTTGAGTTATAACTCGTTACATTCAACTATTTATAAAATACTGACTAGGAATCGCTGTTCCACAAGTTACACCAGTTAGTAAGTATCACCAGTGGCTCACGCGTAAATGGTTGAATAACTACGCCGTCAATAACGTGTTAATGGCAAGTCACCAGTCGACAAATGGATATGACTTTTCTCGTAACAGTAACAATTTCATAATTAAAGCTAAAGTATTTAGTTGATATTTTCATTTTTTGGTTCCTAAAATAGGTGGCCCAAATATTATACAAATTCAGGAAGGGTTGTAGGCGAACTTAGCCTGCCTGCAACAAGCCTGAACTTTGCCTACCTCTTTTAAAAATGCATATTTAATTTATTTTCCAGCCATGTGTCTGCTAATTTAACTTAATTTGAAGGTCTGAAGTATTCCTTCCGTTTGTCGCTCCATTTTGTCTTAATTTGACCAAACTATAAAAAAAAACAGGCGAAATAAAGGCAGTTTACGGTAATAATTAAAAGCACCACGCGTATGGTTTTGCCAGACAAATCGTTCTTTCTCATTTTTCTTGTAAAGATTATTTATATCCTTTTTGACATGATATGGCTTCGGAATAATAATGATGCTGACCTGAGGAATCTATCAACTAGAATTCCACAGGACACAAAAAATAAAACGAAAATATTATCATTAATACAATTAATCTCCACGGTTGTTCTTAACTTACTAATTAGGAAATAATTAATATTAGTAAAAATGGATTAGATCACAAATTAGTGCCGGACGTTAGTGATATAACGATAGACTGGTTATCACCAATTCAGCACAATTGCCTTAGTATAACACCATAAACGAGAAATAAAAACATGAAGTAATTAACAAAATAGATTGTATACCTGAAAACGAAACATAAGAAATGATTAAAATTATTTTACATAAAAAATATAATAATAACCATTATGCGAAATTTAGTTTATGGTTTCGCTGGTAAAGTAAGTTTAGTAAAAATACAATATGAAAGCAAAGCTAATTCGGCGCGAGTTATCGAATATTTTTGCTGTAGTTAGATCGCTACAACCGGAAATGTGTTAATCTTTATACTATGGCTATGAAATATAGCTATTATGTATTCTGTACTACAACCATAATGATTATTGTCACGAATTCAATACGTTATTATAAAATAATTAGGTATAATGCATACTGTTAATAATTTCCATTATATAAATGCTCTGTAAAAGATTTGTTCATTCCGATTTAGCTTATTTTTATTTAATTTGTTGGTAACTCACTATATTGTAATCATTTATAATTCATTCATGATTATTATAAAATTGTTACTGCTTTTACTCATTTATTTTAAGTTATAAGTCAAATAAATTGTACCTACAAATAATGAACCTTTAATTTCCATGTTACTTCTTCTATTCATGTTATATAACCTTTAATTTGTTAATAAGCAGACTTACATCCAATTGGAAAGACATTGTCTACAGTTAAACTCGGTTTTATACAATAAATAGTTTATTCGGGAAGTATTAAGTTAATTATTCATATAATTTTTAATTTAGTTTGCCTTTCATCAGCCTATTTGTGTAGTCAAATGTTCAATAAAATAACAGTAAATATAATAATAGTGCCAGTATTGATCTAAAATCAATTTCATTTATTAACGGCTACAAGCAAGCTCCTTGCCAAGGGTATTTCTAAAATTTTTGTGTGTTGTACAAATTTTATGCATAATTCCGACCAATTGTAGTGGTAAGTTTATTCAATAATTTGACCACAATAAAGTAAGATATTACACTATTGATATATCATTGCTTGCGAAATTAATAATTGTAATTGTTCTGTCGTTTCAGAAAGTGTTCGCCTTCGCAATGTCCTATTTTTTACAATAAATATAGGGTGAAATGTAATTATTCTCACCTCATTGCTTTTTTTAATAATATTTTGTTTAAACATCGCTGGATTTTTATCGGACATTGTGATTAAATCGAATGCGTTTTCTCATTCGAAAATTATATCAGCATTCTTGAAGTGGATAAAGTACCAGTACAAATGGGGCCTTACTACTTATTAGACAAAATAACATTCAAATAAAAAACATTATTTAACAAAACGGCTCAGCAGTTACTAAATTCACTTGCAATTTTTTTTATAACTAAAGTTTTTGACAATATAATCAGGTAAAAATTAAATACGCCTGTAATTATAAAGTTTTTATTATTACATCAAAAATACTTATAAACTTACGTACAATTTATACGTTTTGAACGGTATTATTCTTTATAACACCACAGATATTTTAGATCTAGTGCAACTATAGATTCAATATAAAGTAGGTATACAATTTCTAAGATGTCATTTGGTAATGGCATGAAAGATATATTATCAAAAAAACAAGAGCCATAAATGTTTACATGTATGTACTATTTACCCTAAATCAACAAACGTTTTAGCTGAACGTAAAGGTTGTTTGTACCTATAAAATAATAATGATTTCATTACCCCATTCATAACTTGTAGAATATTTTATAAATAAATCAGTAAATACATAATCAGTGCCCTGAGAACGGTGATCAGCTGCGCTACTGATCGTGTTGGGCACCACATATAATCGCTAAGGGGTTACAGTCACTAATGTATATCTGCTCATCCCGAAAGGGATATAGATTAATATATAATTTTTATGGTACACAATGCATTAGGTTATCGAATACCGGATTTACATGTAGATTTTTTATACATAATACCTGACCTAAGATTGTAAATATGTCTAGATCAAGGATGTTACGGAGCTTCGACTCCGACTCCGATAAGTCGCAACTTCCGATTGTTATTACACCTCCGGTTCTGACTTCGGTTCCGAATCTTTTTAATCGGAGGTATTCATCGGAGGTCACCACCACTGTTGTACTCAATTAATTTGATTTCATTTTATATGTCGTTGAAACATAATATCAATTAATCAAACAATCAGTGCTACTTAATTTGTAGAAAACATTTTTAAAAATTTAGATTAAAAAAATATGATTAAATTTAAAACTAAATGTACATCTAAATTTTTACATTCAATTAAGTAAAATAGAAATTAACACAAAAACAACCCTGGAGCAAATTTGATTTAATTTGTTCACTGGTAATGAGAAAATGTTAATAAGAACCACAGCAATTTTTATTGTCTGTGTATTTGTAAATTTATCACTTTCTAATTAAACAGGTTCACTGAATAATGTTTTTATTTGTCCCTTAATAAAACTATTTTATTGTGCCGTCACTTGTGGCTGACATTGGCTCCGACTCCGATTCTGACTTCGGTTCCGACTCCGATAAATCAATTTTAAAAATTCCGACTCCGACTTTGGTTCCGATAAAACTGCCTACGTTACATCCCTAGTCTAGATAGACTCTTAACCACGCAGACGTTCAATACATTGGATTGATTTATCATTCCAAACGCTTCTCATAAACGACAGCTATCACTTAAGAAGGACGTCATATTGTGCTTATAAAATAAATTTTATTATGGCGTGTCAAGCTATGAGATTATGTAAAAACGAGATAGGTGGGATCTAGTGCTATTTAAAAAAAGTAATCATCAAAGAAAACATCATATATATCGTCACGCTATGTCGCTTTCGAGGTGAGCAGAGATATATTATTGGCGGTTCCACTTAGCGCTTAAATGTCGTACACTACGTGACCACCTGATTTTCGTTTTCAGAGCACTTACATATGACATTTCTAATAGACCATATGCTGATTTCCTCACGATATTTTCCTTCTCCGGTAATCATGTGCCTAGATCCGTATTTCATCTGAAAAAATCCAGAGATGTATGTCGGGATACGAATCTACGACCATTCGCGTTGCCGCGCATGATTACCGATCCCATATCTTCAAGGCCATTACACACACACAGCAACCAACAAACACATCATGATAATTGAAATATCATGTGTTTAATTTCATTTTTTTTATTAATTCATGGTCTAAGAGCTTGGAGTTGCCAGTTTCTTGTATTTACAAAGCCCCGAATTTAGGCAATCTTTCTACGTACTGTTCCTTGTTAGACATACATAAAAATATTATATATATGTATATGCCTAAATAATGTTAATTTCTTAACGAGTTTTTTTTTTTGCAAACATCAAAACAACTTAGAAATATTATAATATCTTAGAGACGTAAGTAGATATTAATAAAAATATTAGCAAAAATTAGCACATTCGTAATATAAAATTGTTACTATTAATTATCTGCGACGATCTTTTGCTTCCGACTAAAAAATATCGATTACAAGAAAAAGTTAGTGAGAACTAAAATGAATAAATAGAATTAAATAATCAACAACTTTACTCTCTACCATTAAAAACAAAGAAAATAGAGCGTTATTGACAAAAAAAAAATCAAAGTGGCGCCTAACACATCGGTCGAATTTGGTCGCCACATTGATTTAGACCACTAATGTATCTCTTAAAGGTTAATCCAATAAAATGTTTGCCGGAAGTTTTTGCAAAAAAATAACTATTTTTACTGGCCTACAGAGGATGAAAATCAATATACACCACAGAAAATTTTACAATTCATTCACGTATATTGTTTACATAAATAATTTTTAATTGTCTTCAAGTCGACTCGAATGCAAAAATAGCATTTTTGGCAGAAGTTTAATATTATTCCGTATATCAATGTATAATCAGTTTTTAGGGTATATGGGGTGACATGTGGCAACTTTAACTTTGGTTAGCGGGCGGGGCGTTTGTGTCAAATAGGCCATGACATTTACAAATTCTGTCTTAGGAAATTTATGGTTGACATATGAGAGGACTCCATCGAGACATTAATTATCTTAGATCATCATCTAAGATAACTCATCACTTATGGTGCGTCCGCAGCTAATGTTTCGTGCTCCGCAAAACATCTTGTCCAGTTCTTTTTCATGTATTGCAAGTCTTTTCTCTTTTTAGTAATGTTTTGCGTACACAAGCCTTAGGTTTATAGCGTGCGCGAAAGGAAATGACGAGCAAATGTTTAGCGAAACAAAACTTTTACTCTAAGGACACCATTAATATGTTGTAAAATCTTATTTGATTTTGTACTTCGCAACGTTGTAAGCGTATTATTTTTACAAATTACGTTTTTTATGTCACCGTAAAATATTTACAAGCACTGATACATTAATTACATCCAGTTACAAAGTACACATTTACTTATAAGGTTATTTAAAAGTAAATACACACTTGACTATGAATTAGAACGATTATTATTTTTTATAAATATAAGTAATAAATAGATCAGTATTTGTAAAATGACTCAGGACTAGATTTAGGAAAGTTAACCATCAAATACAAAAATAACATGAAAATATTCATGAGACAAATATCTTAATATAAAACTACGGAAGAAGGAATGTGTCTATCTGACAACGTACAAAGCTTCATAAGATTAAATATATTAATATAAGAGACCTCGTACATATGTACTTAGTAATTTGTAAGAAGACGAATATTGCAGGAGACTTAATTTTTTTACCTCCTAAGACCCTTTCTATATAACCACTTAGTGAGCTTTGTTATAAGTGTCCTTATGTTGATACCCGGTAACGTAACCGGATCCATCCACGAGATCTTTTCTGCCAGCTATCCCCTTGCCTTTGCCGGTGTCATCAAAGCGTTGTTTATGGGACCCGGTGTACTTGCTTGTGTCTGTCAGACGATCCACTGCTGCTGCGGCTGCTGGTGATTTTGTTACCTGGTATACACAAAACCTTTTAATGTATCTTTCTTATGTTTGAGATGGAAAGGTACATGCTTGAAAAAATTGAATAAGAAAACTGGTTTGTGATATACTAACACGGTAAAATAAATAACTTTAATGAACCTAATGGTAAGAGTAGTTCTAAAAACAATAGTGAATATCGGAATTTGATGATCATCCGATCATTTAAGTCTTCAGAAGATCGCTATTGATATCTCTAGAAAATATTTTAAATATACAGAGTGTTATAAATATTTATCCAACTTGAAAGGTGCGTATTGGTGTCACGATAACATTAAACTGGCATTTGCATTATACAATTGAAGAACCTAAATTATTTTATATGCAACCTACCTTCGGGTTACTTACATAAATTAGTTTAAAGACTAATCAAAGAGTTTATCTGATAAACTGTGCTCTGAATCTACGGGGTTCCTGTCCTCTAGACATGAAGGCGCTATAGGCGAGAAGTAACACCTCTAGACATTATGACCTATTAGTACGATCGTTTGCTTTCCTTTGTTCACGATCTACGCACGCTCCCAGTGTTGCCATGCAAGTGTCCCCATTTAATTTATTTTTGTTATATTCCGGTGTATCTTGTTGCCCTTTAACTAAAATAGCTTACATAAATAGAATCTAATATCGATACTCAGTAACGCCTTTACGGGTCTGATATAATTTTTATTACATACCTATTAAATGTCGATCAGAAATCTCTGATAAAAACCAATAAATGTATGAGTAGCTGAGGTATAAGACTGCATTTTTGTGTCTATATAGTATGAGGTAATAAACAATATTACTATTATTACTTCACTGGTCTCTGTTATAGGACTAATATCAAAAAAATAATAATTAATGCTCGCTAGTGATCTATATCTCTTGATTATGCAAAACCAAATGTATCCAGCTGGCTTTGCTGATTGCCGCTCCATCTGCCGTTCAAACTTCCTACGATATGCTTGTCGAGATTATCTACTTCACAGTTATTTCTCAGAGCATTTAGCTTTATCAGTAGCCTTGTTCTCTGTTGGATCGTCTCATAACAAATCCTATCTCAGTAACACTGTTTCAGAAATGTTTTAAATTTAAAAACGCTTTTAACACTAATGAATTATCAATTTTATACTTTACGATAAAATAGTATTTAATAGCGTCTTAAAATTTAGGGACATTCTCAACTCATTGTCTATTCAATAGCTCGCTGTAAGACATTCAGGCTATATATCAGCCTCGTCGCTGCTGTCAAATTTCACACTGTATTTCATTGGTACTTTTAAATTTTATTTCCAATTAATGAGTGTATCTTTAATTGGTAGGTGATGATCTTCTGTCAATATTCCTCTCACGGCTGATTTTAACAAACTTTTAAAATAAGGTTAAGGTTTAAACTTACGTGCGATGTTATACCGGGTTGACCGCAAGTAGTGAGTTTCTTTTTAATGTCATCAAGCTCCACCTTTTTACTTTTAGATAAATCATCGAGGAACCTGAGATAGTCTTCGATCCCAACCTTGACTGATTTCAACTTTTTGAAATGAATCGCAGTATCTGTCGTTGTTATCTTCTTCCCGTCAATAACTTTGGCTTGTTTCATCCATTTATCGCTTTGTGACAGAGTAATGAGTTTACCATCGGATTTGGGATCACCAAATTTAGAGAAAGCCTTAAACGCATCCTGGAAATTATGACAAAAATAATATAAATATCATCACGCTTTATCCGTTTCAGAATTATTATAGATAGATACCTATAATAGGTAGTAGTAATCTTTTTTTTTAATAAAAAAAATAAAAATAAAAGGTAATAAATAAAAGGTATCCGAATTTATACATTAGCGGGCTAAATTATAGAGCTTATAATTTTAATAGATTAATAATTAATAAGTGGGCTACACCACTTAGACAAAAAGTCGTCAAAACCGATAGTCGTAACAACTGATGATGTTTTTGAGATACGAAGTCCTATTTTTTTTTTTTTTGTAACCCGGGGGAAAATCCTACATTGGACCATCAGGGTCACTGTGAGGGCAGCGACCCTGGTGTGTCAGACTCCTACTGACTAAAAACCCCCGGGGTGTCCCTCTAATCACTCCACCCAGGCCTGGGAAACCAAATTCGTCCAGTCGCCCGGGGAGCGAACAGCCTTATTCAGGCTTCCTCTCTGGGAGGGATGGGAATAAAGAGCCCACGCCTCCAGTACCTCTTTCATAGGCGGCGCAAGACACTGCGCACCACCGCCCTCTCATCCGGGCAGCAAACTCCCTCAAGTCTACTGCCCGACTATTGTTACCGGTGGATGTCACGCTCGCTCTGAGCAAACACGTCCCTCCGGCGCCGGTGCCTTGGCCGCCGAATGGCCAGAGAAGATGTTCGCTCTCTGACCCTTTCGGCGGCTTCCTTCTGCTTCATAACTGCTTCGCAGAAGGCAACTACCTCTCTCCAAGCCTCTTCACTGCCGACCATGGCTTTCACCACCGCCAGCAGTGAAAGGTCGTCACCAATATTGCCCGTGAGGACATCACGTTCTTCAACACAGGCAGGGCCTATTTTTTTTTTTTTTTTTGCCGGGACCATGTTGTTCGTGCCAAATGGTCGCGAACGACCTACGCGGAGGCGCAACCTCTATGTTTATATTTTAAAAACAGAATGAAGATTGTCATTCGTAAAAGGGAGATGTCAAAGAATATATGAAAAAATACATTACCTAAAAACGAAATAAAATGCTATTTTAGAAAACCCTATCCATAACCCAAAGGGAAGACGCTAAGCTACCCGTTAAGCCAAACGGCCTTCCCGGAAAGTGGCGACCGTGCAAAATACGAACCTAGGAAACAATATTACGACCTTGAAAAATTTATGCCAACAAGGCAATCAACATTGGACCAATATACCAAGAAGAGCACCGCACGACTACTCTACATCCGCCAAAGGAAGATTACGTTGCGGACTACGCCCTAGCGAGTGAGATCGTTACCAATCCTATTTTTTTCCTATCCAAATATTTTTCCTATCCTAATTCTTACCTATCCTAATTCTTACCTATCCTGTTCCTTGCAGACCTACTTACCTGTGACAGCAGGCCTATTATCTGTAAGGTCTATTATTTTAGGTAATTGTTTAGTTGACAAATTTTACAATTTTAAGAATTATTTTCGAATTTAATTTACAAAACCATGGCAGATAAGGTGTTGATTTTAAAAAGAGGCTCTATTAAGGGACGCCTTACTAAATTTATAAACTATATAGAAACATTCAAACAAACGGAACCATCAGCCATGGAAGCGGCAATAATCGCTAGTAGATTAGAAAAAATCCAAATATTATTTAACGAATTCGATGCTCTTCAGCAACAGATAGAAGAAATTGATTCTGATATGCTACAAGAACAACTAGATATTAGAGATAATATTGAATTATCGTTTCATTCTGTTATAGCTCAAGCAAATTTATTGATTAAACATGAAAAGTCTTTGAATAGCTGCTACTCAGATGCAGAAAATGAGGTTCAGGTCAGTTCAGTAGGTTATCGTTTACCAATAATAAAAGTATGTAACTTTGACGGCAGTTATTTCAAATGGTTAGAGTTTAGAGATACTTTCAACTCGCTAATTCACAACAACAATAAAATAAAGAATATACACAAATTTCACTATCTTCTTTTTTATTTGGAAGGAGAAGCTGCACGAGTTGTAAGTAACCTCGAGGTCAGTGACAAAACTATGCCATTGCCTGGGAATTGCTATGTGAGAGATATGACGATACACGTAAACTGGTGACCAATCATCTAAGGTCGCTATTTAACGTGGAACCTTGTCGGGAAACTGATAAATCTATAAAATATTTAATGGACCACGTTACAAAGAACTTAAGAGCTTTAAATAACCTAGGCCAGCCTACAGACCAGTGGGATACTATAATTATTTTTCATATATCACCAAAGTTAAATTCAAATACACAAATTAAATGGAAAGAGTATGCTCATACTAAGATCAATAAAAAAGATATGCCAAGTTTGAATGATTTCATGACATTTTTGAAAGAACGTGCTGACATATTAGAGTCAGGTTACCCTAACAAGCATGACAAAACCAATAGACAAAACAACTTAGAGTATAACACAAAGAACACACAACTTAAGTCACTTGTAGCATTTTCTCAAACTAAGACAACGCAATGCGACGTTTGCAAAGGGGATCATCGAATTTATGATTGTTCTAAATTTAAATCCAAATCTATTGATGAACGCATTTCTATTGCTTATAACCTAAAATTATGGCTCAATTGTCTTCGTAGAGGTCATGAGTTCAATAATTGCAAGCTTCCTGGCAAATGTAAAGAATGTCGCAGACGACACAATACACTACTACACAAACCGACAAATCAAAACACTTCACGAGAAGAAGCTAATACTCATGTCAACCAATCTCAGTCTATTTCAATGACTGTATCCACAGCCTCGGAGGCCCTATTATGTACTGCATGGGTAGACGTCTATAATCCAATAACTAGGAAATCTATACCTACCAAAGCCCTACTAGATAGTGGGAGCCAGTCTTCCTTTATTATAGAAGACCTAAAATCAGAATTAAACTTACAAACTACAGCGTCACAGACACATAGTGTTGTCGGCATAGGCAACACCCCAGCTAAGCTATGTGACGAGCGATGTGCAGTAGGTTTGCGAGCGAAAAACAAAGCATTTAATGTAGTAATGTCTTGTATGGTGATACCACAAATTACGGGACAAATACCTAAGTCATACATTAACACATCTCATTTTGATCTTTCCAAATTTCACCTAGCTGATCCTACATTCTATGAACCATCAAAAATAGGAATGATTATCGGAGCTGATTTATTCTGGGAGATAATAGGAGCAAAACAGCACTCTTTAGGCCAAGGTAACCCAATACTTAGAGAGTCCAAACTAGGTTGGCTCATAGCAGGCCCTATCAAACCTAACACAAATGCCAAGCATAAGGACATTCAAACATCATGTTATTCTACTCAAAGTGGACATCAAGTCAATTTTTTCGCGGGGGTAGCCCCACATAGCTTGGAAAATAGTTTTAAATGGCGACAATTTTATAAAAACAGACAAAGATTTCAAAGACTTTACATGTAGCAACCGACATAGTTTCAATAAATAGACTAGTTCCATCGATTTTAAACTGTCTTCAACTTTGTTTCTCACATCTAGGATTTTATAAAGGCTTATGATTTACTCTCCAAATTTTAAAAATAATTCATGTGGCAGGTTATCACAGGTCACAAGACGGGTATACTGTCGCAGGTATAGGTTATCCTAATAATTATAACCCAATATCCTTTAAGTTCCTCTCCTCTAGATTTAGCTCCTCTCCCTCCAGGCCACCTTTTGTTTGGAAGGGCTCTATAAGACTTGCCTTCATTGGACAACTTGAATACAAATGATTCGAAGCTAAGCAAATATGAAAGATTTACCAAGGTGATGCAACATTTTTGGTCTCGATGGTCTAAGAATTAGGTGAGCTTCAAGATCGAAATGAATGGAAAACTCATCATCCAAGCTGTCTATAAATGATATGGTTATTATCAGAGAAGACGGAGCGCCGCCTTTAAGCTGGCAATTGCGAAGAGTGCAGTGAGAGACTATTTCCAGGTCCAAACGATATACCTAGAGTAGCTGATATAGCCATATCGAGAATGGGTTAAGTGGCGAGCTATAACAAGCCTTTGCTTCCTACCTCAAGATAGTTGAAGAGGATCTTCAACGGGCGGGAATATGTTCGCGCCAAATGGTCGCGAACGACCTACGCGGAGGCGCAACCTCTATGTTTATATTTTAAAAACAGAATGAAGATTGTCATTCGTAAAAGGGAGATGTCAAAGAATATATGAAAAAATACATTACCTAAAAACGAAATAAAATGCTATTTTAGAAAACCCTATCCATAACCCAAAGGGAAGGCGCTAAGCTACCCGTTAAGCCAAACGGCCTTCCCACATGTCCTTGTTCAATATAACCAGTATGTAGTTCTAAACGATGTCGCCATAAACGGATTTGACTAAAAATTAAGTAGTTAATATTATTATCTGTATATCACAGTTTTTACAAAATCTTATAGCTTTAAAATAGAGTGGACAAATAATAGAGATTCTGTTCTTAAAACGAAAACTGATATGTTACACCTTGAATGGAATTCCGTTGTCGTCGCTTTTGTTTGGCGTTCCGTTGGCTGCTTCTGCCGCTGATCCATTCTCAATCTTGACCTCTTTCACCTCCTGCGTAACCTCCTCCACCGTCACGTTAGCCCCTTCGTGTTCAGACATTTTGACTTAAACTGAAAAATATTATCATTATAAACAATTACAATATTTACGATTTCCATGCATAGTGAGTGTCTATAACAAAGTTCAATAGCAGTAAATATTTATTGAATGGATAAACTTTTATTATAATATTATGTTTTTGTAAAATATGCTATTTTAGAATATGTTTATACATAGACAATTTAGATGCTGCCACAATACCTACCATCGCAGCATCGGCCATTTTAAATATAGGTTAGTTATATTGCTTTACTATACTCTCTAAACATGTTCAATCTATGTAGGTACCGTTTTATAGTAATCAAAGTAAGTAATTATCCTGCACCTGGTTGTAAGTACCTACAGTGCAATACAAACATTGAGACAATTACCATGGATCCGAAGTCCAGTGATAGTGGCGTAGCTAGCCACCACGATAGAAGATGTATAAAAGAATAAATTACACAAGGATACACGGTTTTGGACCTGGACATCCAAAAGATATTTATAAGGTAAATTTGGGAGCTGAATTCAAATCAGCAGCCCGTTTTTTATCTTGGTTCTAGTTTTCGAAATATTCAATAAATTCATTATTTTACTATTTATGACCATTAATGGTCATTTATTGAATTATATCTTAAATTAAAAAATATCTTGATGTAGCCGCTCTCCTTGCTCGTCGCTTGTGTCGCCCAAGTTTTGTGGGAAAAAATAAGTTGTGACCGCAGAAAAAATATCTTGAGAGTCATTTGAGTTCCAATCTTGTGGTAATTCTTCAAAAAATTCGTTTTCTTGTTTGTAATACAGTGATTTATGGTTACCGAGAAAGATGTGAACAACATTTTTAAACGATATCCATGCTACTTCTTTATCAGGCTTTAAACATTTTGTAAGCTTTGCATCAGTCATTATTTTCAAATATCAGGTCCAACAAATATTCCTTGTTTGATTTTTACGTACGACAGTTTTGGAAACAATTTGATTACAGGAAAGCCGGTCCTTCGCGATTGAGCGCTATGAAATAGTTCTTAATAAGGACCAAGAATAATATGAAGAATTGGTAATAAATGTTTTGTAAGTTCACAAGTGGTATAGAGCACATATTTTGTCCTGGCTCATAATGGGTACGACTCGGTCACACCTTTCTTATATAATGATAATCAATTGCACGGTTGTCCCACAGACACACAAACAGCAAAATTTCGTGAATCCAGATTACCATCCCAACCAATAGACCAATAATCATGTAATTAATATATCGTCGGGTGAACGGCTATTTGGTTTAAGTGACATTTTTTGGTGATATAGTAATATATATAATTATTATTTATTATTATTATTGGAATCGGTAAAAATGCTGATTCCAAATATATATATATCACTATATGACCAAAAAATGTCGCTTAAACCAAATAGCCGTTCACCCGACGATATAATGCCAATTTATTTCTATTTCGAAATTAAGTACAATTAATATATTTCTCGACCTAGATCGCCACACATGTTCTATTCTGCAAATACGCATTTTTGAGCGCATTTTATCTATTTTTCCACATTTTCAGAGCTTATAAAACATACACAAACGTAAGAAAAACACATTGATTTGACTGTGCAACATTTTATCTGTATTTTTACACTTTCTAAAGCACAATCACATTGCAAAAACAAGTTTCAAACCATATTTAATGCAACTTGGTCAGCTGATAACTGTTGATCTCTCGTTGCCAGCGGTGGTAAAAGCCATGGTCGGCAACGAAGAGGCATGGCAAGGAGTCACAGCCTTTTGCGAGGTTGTGATAAAGCAGAAGGAGGCCGCCGAAAGGGTCAGAGAGCGAATATCTCTGGCTATTCGGCGGCCAAGGCACCGTCGCCGAAGGGATGCGTTCAGCGTGTGCAGTAGACTTGAGGGTGTCTGCTGTCCGGATAAGAGGCAGGCGGTGTGCAGTGTCCGGCGCGCCGCCTGTGAGATAGTATTGGAAGGGTGGGCTCTTTACCCCTACCCCTCCCAGAGAGGCAGCCTCGGCAAGGCATTTCGCTCTCCGGGTGTCTGGATGAATTTGGTTTCCCAGGCTCGGGTGGACTGATTAGAGGGGCCCTGATGGTCCTATGCAGGATTTTCCCCCAAGACACCAAAAAAAAGCTGATAACTGTTATAAGAGCGCACTACCTCCACCATGCTCGAACTCAAAAACTACAACCAATCTTAACAAACGGATTGAAGATCTGAGTTCAGGGCACCAAATAACGTTAAGAATCGTTCTCATCTGTTCGGGTCCAAAAGTTGACCCAAATTTGTAAACTTGTGTTATTTTCCACTAAGAAATATAACATTTCATGTATGTAGGTATAGTAAGCGTAGATATTTTCAATTATATACGTTACCTACAAAGTAGACAGAAAAAATCTTCAAAACATATCTGGTTTTAAACGGTTATTGCAAGTAATGATAGTCAGGGACAACATGATGTCATACAAAAATAATCGTGAATATTTCTATCTACTTATATTAAAATTCAAAATAAAATTAATGGTTCAGTAGTAATGTTATTCTTTTCTATTCTAAACTAGGTACACCTATATTATTGGGCACTTTTGTTCTTTTCTTGATTTAGATACGTTTATTTATATAAATTCTCTATGGCCTAAATATTAAGCAGTCGTAGTATTTCTATAAAACGTCATCATCATCATCTATAAAGCTTTCATATTATAATTTGGTTATTAGTCATTACTAGGAGAGTAATGCGATCTTCTTCTCCGTTATAATTAATTAAATATTTTAGATATTTAGTGTTCCGGAAGCGTAAGTGAAAGCATGAGTACGTAATCGGTTAGTTGTATTTTTAAAAAAAAGTTTTAAAAATCGTTTAACGATACTTACAACCATAGTATGTGCCAATATAAGAATTACCTACCCTTATTTATGCGTGTAATATAAATCGAACTTTCTAGAAGAACATTTTTAATTTTACAGAAGATTATTGCCTTATTATACTCCTAAAGTTATTATAATGTTTGATATTTTAGTAAAATCTAATTTGGAATATACTTGTGATCGATTAGTTTGTAACTGTTAAGTTAATTAATACTTAACGGACGGGCCCCGTAGATTTAGGTTTTTTCATTCTGACTTCCTAGGATGGGCCACATAGATCTACGTTTTTGCTTAAATTTGATAATTAATTATTTGATTTAATTTTTGCTAGGCAAGACTGAGCAGATTCGGCCCGTCCGTTAAGTGTTAAAACGGATATGATTGCTTTGATAAAATCATTTTCTAGATTTTGTCGCTTACGATATTCTCCCGGAACAGTAAAGTATTATTTTTATAATTTTATGTTTTATTTATGTTACTGATAGGCTGTACCCGCAATTTCGTTCGCGTGTAAGTATAATAATACTATTGATATGATAGTAATTATTTTAAACTGAAAACTATAATAATATAAATGCCATCGATTTTTTTCTTATATATTACACTTGCTCGACATAGTGACTACAGAGTACCTGATGGTAAGTACAGTGTAGTCCAAAAACGAAAGCGACTATCAAAGGATGAAAATCCATTGATAGTCTACATCGTCATGTCGGCCCACATATACCACGACTGAAAGTCTCTAGGTATATGAGCTACTGGATATACACAAGCTGATCCCGAAACGCGACAAGCCGAAACAGAAAAAAACAAATTAAAAAATTAAAAAAAAAAACAAAAAAAAATCTTCGTCTTATATAAATAATTACATCAATAAATATAGAATCCGATTAGTATAATGCCTAACAATACTCGACAATAGATGCCGTCAGTACTTTCTTTCAGTTTTTTTTTTATAAATAAATTTCAATAATTATATTAGGTCCTTACATATGAAATTGGCGTTTTGTATGGGAGGAACAAAAAGTCGAATATTTTTTAATATAATATATTTAATTAATCAAAGTATGAACCATTATTTTCTATGCACTTTTGCCATCTCATAGGTAGTTCATTGATCCCTTTACTAAAAAAACCAGTCGGACGGGAATCAATAAAATCTTTGAAGGCGATTTGGACTGCCCCATCGGAGTTGAATTTTTTCCCTTGCAAGAAGTTATCCAAATTTCGAAAAAAAATGGTAATCTGTTGGAGCAAGGTCCGGGGAGTACGGAGGATGTCTTAGACTTTCCAATTGAAGCTCTTCTAATTTAGTAGCCGTCTGTTGCGCAGTGTGTGGTGTAGCGTTGTCGTGAAGCAGCAGTGGCGTGGAGCGATTGACCAGCCTAGGTTGTTTAGCCGCTAGCTTTTCCATCATGGTTTGCAATTGCTGACAATAGACATCAGCCGTAATAGTCTGGCCAGATTTGAGAAAACTGTAATGAACAATACCGGCACTAGTCCACCAAACGCTTACAAGTAACTTTTTTGGGGTTAATTTTCGCTTGGGGCAGGATTTGGCTGGCTGGCCAGGATCCAACCATTGCGCTGAGCGCTTCCGATTATCGTAAAGAACCCATTTTTCATCACAGGTAATGATTCGGTTTAAAATACCTTCATTATTCTGCCGGTTTAGTAATGTAACGCAGCAGTCGACGCGCGTTTGCCGGTTTGCTTCAGTCAATTTGTGAGGTACCCACCTTTCAAGCTTTTTAATCTTCCCAATTTGCTTCAAGTGAATTAAAACAGTTTTATCACTAACATCGCAGCCTGCAGCTAACTCGGACGTGGTTTGCGATGGATCTGCTTCCACAATAGCCTTCAACTCTTCATTATCAACTTGAGTCTCAGGCCGTCCACGGGGCTTGTTCTGCAGGTCGAAATTTCCAGAACGAAAACGTTGG
This sequence comes from Automeris io, assembly GCA_036320925.1. Lineage (NCBI taxonomy): Eukaryota > Metazoa > Arthropoda > Insecta > Lepidoptera > Saturniidae > Automeris > Automeris io. Next base: position 9,540,288 of record JAUDJH010000011.1, on the reverse strand, counting down.
AACCAAAAACGAACTGTGTTTTCTTTTGCAACACGACCGCCATACACATCATTCACCCTTCGAGTTGTTTCCGCAGCACTAGTGCCACGGCGGAACTCGTACTCGTAAATAATGCGATATTTTAAGTTTTCCATTTTGTAAAATGAGTGACGCAAACAGAAAAAAACAGAAGAAAAAAACAAATGAATGACGATCATCGAAGCACAAATACATGAGTCTATAGCTGTACAAATTTGAATTTGTAATTCCTTACCAAAGAGGAGAAATTTGTGATTAAAGTGGCCAGTACGAAAAACGCCAATTTCATATGTAAGGACCTAATATAATAATATTATATTATTTATTTATTTAGGTAATACACCTACGCGCAAAAAGGCTTTGATATAAATAAAGACAAAAAAAAAACTGAAGATCCTTTTGTACTACGGAATCCTAAAACTATATTTCACAACTATGTAGATACGTAGTCGGAACGGATCACCTTTGAGAGCTAAAAGTGGCAATTACATCACTGACCTTGTAGAAGACACTACGTTTGCGGCAAACGGGCTATAAACATCAGCTGATATTACCGTCTAGTACCATGCACGAAATGCCTTTGTTGTACACGTAAACAGACAACTCGATAATAAGTAAGAACACAATCAACTCAAGTAATTACACGTATATACTCACATAACGACTTTAAAAATTCCATAGACACTCGTCGTCAAAGATTACAGTCAATTGATATGAAAATATTTTGTTTTAGACCCTCGAATCTCGAAAATAATCAATATATAAACCTATTTAATGTGTATTGCTTATTATTTGTGATCAGAAACTTCATTAACAATTTATTCATTTGTAACAAAAAATCATGATTCCAGAAGAACTCAGCAGGCATGAATACTAACCATTTTATACTATACTAGTGGACTTCGCCCAGTTGCAATTTATAATCAAATGACGAATTTTTAAAGAAACTTTCAACTCTTATTTCATCCTATTAAACGGTAAATATAAATAATATGTCCTTAGTGGGTGTCTACGTCATAAAAAGGATCCATTATCTAAAACTCGTGTTTCTAGCTTCAGTAACTTAGGTTCTACGATTATATACCAGTTATGACAATTATATATATATAAACAGTCAAAATCTGTTATAACGACATCGAAGGAACTACTCGTATTTAGTCGTATCAACCGGTGATGTTTTCGAGATACAAATTCCTATTTTTTTTTAGCCGGGACCTTTGTGCTGCGACAATTTAACCGGTATGTTGTTGTTCTAAACGATGTCGCTATAAACGTTTTTTCTGATTCGGTAATAAGAAAATAACTGAAATCTCAATTTGTCTACTTTATCTAACCTTGGCAAATCTAATCCTCGCGGTAACGTAAAACTAGATAAAGACAAATTAATTTATCAATTGACTCGACTTAAATGTGGGGGCTTGTTAGTGACAATCTACACCCCCGCTGATTTCAGGCTGTGGGTGCAGTGGCTATTACATTAGATGAAGACTAAACAATATGACCTATAGATCAAGGTAACAATGTAATCCTTTGTTTTGGTATCTAGATAGAAGCAATTTTGTTTCACATTTTAAAGACATGGATGTATAACTATTAACTTATCAATTACAATACCATTTGCGGACGTATTAAATTTGGACATGGGTTTCGTACTGGTCGGAATTAATTTCCGTCGAAAGAGCAGGGATACATACCACGTAAGATTACGACCGATAAACAAGATTTGGTAATTCTTTTGTGAACTTGAGACATCTATTTATTTAATACAATCATCCATCTATCCATTTTGTTTCGAAAAAGTGTAAACTGATACATTGTTGCATACAGTATAGGATTCGTATGGTTCCTTGCTGTGGTGGCTGAAAGCAGACATACGACCGGAACGGTAAAAAGGCTTTGGAGCCACCAGTAGATATACGACCGCAAAGGGTTAATATTGAGCACCAAAATTTATAACTGATCAGAAAGAGAAAAAATGTTTTGGTGGATATATCTTTGGACTACTTTAAGTTTTTTTTTTAATAACTTATAGGCGAACGCTTAACCTCAATCACACCTGGTGGAAGGTGAAGATTAGTCCGATGATGAACCGCGTCCGCCTAACAAATGCCTATTCACTCTTCTTTTAAAGACTCCCAGGTCATAAGATCGCGGAAATATGGCTGCTGGTAAGTATATCATCTATGTATACCATATGGTATACCTATACCATATGATGTAAAAATCCGAGCTAGCGTTCAAAGATATTTCTTCTCGAATGATTACATAATAAATTATCATGACAGTATATACCTTTGAAGGGTAGCGTAGATACAATGGTGACTGCACTTTGCGTTTATATGTCGTGCTCAACATGACCAGCAGCTAAGTGCCGATTTTCCTTCGTCGGTTCGCAAATGGTATTTAATTACGTACTTAATTAATAAACCCTGAGATACATGCTAAAATTCGAACCTACAATCTTTTATTCAACCAGGCCATCACAGCCACTATTACTCTACTCGTATTATATTATGGAATTTAAATTTCCCAAACGATACGCCTATGACGCTGACGAAAAAACTCCGTCCTATTAAAATCGTAATCTAATTCGAGTAGTAAAAATTGCACCCAGACCTATATAGGTCAATAGCCAGAATTATTATTGGGTATCGTTGCGAGTATCACTATTTTCCGCTGGTTATAGTCTATGTGACGTCACATTAAATTGACTATGGCGCACTTAAGACATAGTTATGAACTACTTTTATTGTTGCATTAATGAGGTCATGCTGAGTATCAACTAAAAGAACTAAAATAGTATAATTCAAAAATATATATGTCGAAAACGATGTTGATGTTGAATAAAAAAATTAAAAACACTATGATGAACACGATTCATAAGTCATGATGGTAAGTAATGTCGCTCTAAACCCTAATAGAAGTTCACATATCTAGGTAGCCCGAACGTGAAATAACGTGAACGGGCCGTGAGACCCATTGTCTAACTTTTCACTTGTTTGTCCTACCTATCCTCTGACGGAGCAGACCTGAATGTTCTACGGCTAATATTATTTGTTTGGACTGGACAAAATGTTAATGGCCAGAACAGGCCTTTACAGCTCCACGGCTCGACAAGTCTTTATACCAAAAACTTCGGGTACTGTTGAATCGTCTTGGCTCGTTTTGTAGATTTATAATAAAATATTTAGATCAATAATTTCATGTTTTTGTTAAATAATTAAACAATTAGTTTTATGATAATTAAATAAATTTGAGTAATTATGTTTTAGTTTTTAGCTGCAAACAGTAAATTAATTGAAACAACAAGTTAAAGGAACAATAACCATTTTGTTATGACATTAAATTTTAAAACTATCTAGAAACTGATAATGTTAAAATAATACTTTTATATCTTATCTTATCATTAAAAGAAGTAGTTAAGATTCGCAAAAATATGAATAAATGACGTATAATTAGGTTAACTGTAAATATTACAGTAATTTAGCCCTTTATTACTATTTCAGGACAATATCTATTTTATGTGTAACTTAGATTACAGTATTTATTGCATATTTTAGCTGTCCATATAGCTATAGCAGTAATTACCTGAAAACGTGTGACATTGAAATTGTTTCATTAATTTACTTACATCACTTTTGACGGTGCTTAATTGGCTATTAACTATTTATTTTATACATAAATATTTTCAAATAATAATGTTTTGATTAATAAATACAGTCATATATGTATATAGTATCTCTGTTCAACCAGTGATTATATATTATTATAGTCAATAAAATTTGTGAAAAAATATCTTAGTAGAGAAAGGTTCAAATTGTATGTGTTATACTAATGTAATGTAATATTATTATATATGAAAACCCACATCAGTTCCAAATCTTCATCTGCATTATAAGAATGGGCTTATTTATTATATTTTGGTGATAAAATAAATAAATGTCATAAGGAAACCGACATGACATTATATCTAACATCACATATATTGTTTGTGAACATTTGTCACGTTCGTCTGACAATAACATAGCATCTACAATAGTCCCCTCTAGCGTATTGCTAATTAATAATATCCCAAAAGGGACGCAGTTTTATTATAAGTTACGTCATCCAGGAAACGATGACGTAACCTGGTGTTGGTATTCGCATATTTACTTCGCTATGAGTCGACGACAAAAGTGCCTAAATATTGTCGAGCACGTATTGTTTCAGCTGATTATCTATAAGACCATGATCGGCGTGTGTGATAACCGCGGATTATGTATGCAAAGGCACTTAAATGTATTTTAAACTACTATATAACAATTTCGCTAATGTGAACTAAAAATCGATATGGTATGGTTATTCTCATGTGGGAGATGCGTAGCTCCGGATTTTAAAAATTTTCAAGGCGGGGTTAAAAATATTGTTTAAAGCCTCCCGTCCTTTCACATTTGGTTCTCAATTATATAGATTAATAAAAAAAAGGTTTACAACATAATTTTAGAGATTTTATGCTGTACAACTTTGTAAAAAATGCAAATATCACTTACCATATAGGAAGTTAAATATTCCTGAAAAATGACATTTGACCTTGTATAACTTAAGGCGTGAAAATGAGTCTTATGAGATTTTTGAATTAACTTTTAAAACGTCAAATAAAATGCTTGTAAATATGTTCAGCCTATATTTTATAAAGTCAGCTCACTCATGTGTACACAGTGTACCCATTGAATAATATATCTAAAGGATGTACTTGTCTGTCGTCCTTAGAATTTGGCGGCTAGGTCATGGGCGCCGGGTTGAACCCAGATCCGGGTCTGGAAGTAAGTTGATTAACGTATCTCCAGCCCTTTATCAAGATGATTTTCTTGATCAAGTTTAACATCGGACATACGTAAGTCTCGTTACTTAAATACAATTAATAACTTCAAAAAATATATCACAAATGATGTCAAAACGAGATGGTCATGAAATTCTATTCTAATTCTAATCCTATTTAAGTCCTGTACATAAATGAATCGGTATAAATGTATCTGTTTGAATTCAAGACACTAATTTATGAAATAAATCAGATAAGTATCTATACTATATTATTTTATCACATAAAATGCACTTCTACGGCCGAATGTAAAATACCTTGAATGGTTATAGCATTAATAATATTCTGATGTACGTATAACTTTTTTAATCACACTTACTGTGTATTATCATATCGGTTTTAGGCACATCAATATTCAAATTATGCATTAGAGCTATAGTAACAGTACCACACTGGTGTACGATAATGTAACATCCCGATTAAGTGTATACTAAATACATTAAAAAAATTCATAAAATTATATCTTCGTTCTGCCTCCCCCGTTAAGACCAAACATATATAAAATTTCATCAATATCACTTTAGTAATTTCTATGTGACGTGTGGACAATCAAACAAAACCTCTAAAAACAATCGTTTTAATTTATAAATGCATATTCAGTTTCGTTACGATCATACATACTGTCAAAGATCAAGTAACAAGTAAGGTCATTGGATATATCTCCAATAATAACCAATTCAAATTGGTACTTAATAAACCTCTGACAGGCTATACAATTTGGAAATATCTGATATAAATTATTAAAATGAATATATCTTTTTTCTCCTTTCAGGTGTCTTTTTATATGTTACCCTTTCGGTATGGCTAACTACCACATCTATTAAAATTACACGGCTATTCTTAATAGATACCTAATAGGTTGTAAAGAACACCTTTCCAGGGCGAAATCATCAAAAGTGAGATTGGTTCTGATATAGTGACATATATACCTACGAATTCTATCCATCATCTAATTTTAAATACGTATTTCGGTCTATGATGGATCGCTATTAGCCGCAAACAAACCGGGCAAGCTTTTGCGAAAAACAAATGCATCCTATATATCAAACTTATACAGGATATGTGCATTTTCGTTTTATTTCCCAAAAGCGCGATTATTTTCAGAGTCGTTATATTCGATATGAAGGTTACACCAACTACCGTGACTGTTTTACTCCTTATCACGATTTGCACGATGAAAACTGTTAAGAGATAACTATGTGATAACTGCTCATATACCTAAACATAGCCGTATTATTTGGTAATCATTTGTACCTACTGTTTATCGCTGTTGGTGCATTAAAAATAAATTGAAGGTTGCCGGATTACGTTACGGAAAATTTATATAGAAAATTTTCTCCAATGATACTTTAATTTTTTAAATGAAAATTGTAATGTTAGGGAAGCGAAACAGGTTTGTAAGAATAAAGATAAGTGGTGTTACATTCTCTCTATCTACCCCAATAGAGATTGGGCGTGATGATAGATAGATAGAAAATCGTAATGTATAGCTTATCTTTAATAAATTCAAACTAATTTATTCTATACTATTAATGGAGTCAAGGGTGCCATATTGTAGGGAAACTTCGATACCATTGTACCCCTCATGATTTTCTTTGTTTACAATAGAATGGGTCTCTTAATTCGTATTTTTTTACATAAATGGTTTATGAACCTGGAACATGAAGTAATATTTTATTTTATAATAATGACAAAAACGTGTATTTGTTTCAGTAAGATGACATATTATCCTGAATGTACTGCAGACATATTTTATTCGGATTAAGTAAATATATTTTCGAAGAATCAATTACAGTAATTTTTATCAAAGAATAATGTTAAATTTACTCACATTTGTTAGTTCTAATGGAAATCTTAGTCGAAATCATGCACAATGTGTAGAAACACTACACTAGGGCGGTACACTACGCGATTGCACTGTGACTGGTGCGAAACCAACGTACGAACGTACACGCGATACGCCTATGTTTGACAACACTCGCGAGATGCGCAATTTGCGGGGAATATGATAATAGTATCTATAGCGCTTGCGCTAACTCCATTCGATATCCTTGCCATTTTATTTTTAAGAATGTTATTACCATGTTATTGTTATGAATTCTCATTTAATATTTGTGTACTTTTTTACATATAATTGCGTTATGGACTTTAATATGTTGTAACTCACAAATTATTAGAAACTAGGTGCACCTGCGAATTCGTTCGCGTGGAAGCAGCAGTTTTGTTATGACAATAATTATTTCAAGCTGAAATCTTTGTTTAAATTATATAAATGCCATTGATTTTTTTCTTATATAAATTATTACAAATAAATATAGAACTCAGTACTAACGACTTACAATATATGTCGTGTTATTTTTTTTTAAATAAAAGTAAAGAATACTTTTTCAGTATAAAAAGCAACCTTATAAGTAACAAGTTTACAAGGCTAAACGGTTTCTGATATTAGCGCACAAAACACACATAGATTACACATAAATTTTAATAATCATTATTTTGTGTCTATGGCACTAAGAAAAGCCCCTAATAATAGTTTTCTTATATTTTCCATGCACAGGCAGTGATCAATTACAAATATATTAAAACGATAATACTATATGTATTTCAGTTAAATCACTTGAACAATTGTTTTATAAAATTGTTCACCAATAAACGATCGAGGTGTTTTTTACCTGACGTGACCTTGTTATTTATGAATAGACTGAATTAAATTAACACTAAATGTTAAATAAAGCTTTCCATAATACATTAATGAAAACCGTATCCAAATCAGTTAAGCAATTTCTGAGATAAACGCTAACAAACGCATACAGATATGTGTATATTAATTAACGATACGTGTTTTAAATAGTTTTAATAAATGTCATTAGATGATTAACGGTTTAATCAAATTCTATGCGTATTTTCCATCCGGTTACCAAGTCATTTACAAGTTTTATTTTTTTATTTTTGATTTTAATACGTGTATTCGCGTGTGTGTAATACGTGTGTGTGTACGTGTACGTGTATTCATAGTAGTAAGAATATCATACTTTGAAAATTTTAATGTTTCTAAATATGTAATCATAATATATCTTCATGCTGTTTCTCTTTCGGGGTGAGCAGATATACATCCAAGTAAAGCCATTTATAAAATAAGGCTTTTCTTTTAATAAAAGTAGAAATTTATTTTAACTAAACGGTAGTTTTTTTTTTTTTTCGGCATGTCCTACTTTGGTGGCCTGGGAAAGACCTTCACAACAAAACCGGGCTTGGTGGGCGAAGGCAGAGGGCGCTCAGCCAGCGAAATTTATGGGTTGGGCGGCTACGCAAGGGCAACCCTGTGGGTACGGACCTCGACTTGGGCGGCCGGCCAGTTGAAAAACGAACCTAACGGTGATCTACCAGCGTTTCGGAAGCGACTACTTTGGGAAGAAACGCCGAAAGAAACTCAAGGCTGCGTCGGAGTGAATGATAAACGGTAGTATATTCATCGATATATCATTCATCATAACATTACCGTTTATACAGACTATCGGTTTTTACGACTAAATGACGAATGTTTCTAGTGACTTAGTTAAGCAGGATGTAACCTAACTTGTTGCAGTTTTTTCGGTTGCTTTTTGAATTTACATCTGGAAAATGAGTACAACTTGTTATCAATGTTCAAGTGCTCTCAATGTTGAGGAGTCTGTGCAGTGTGATGGATGTAAACGCTATTTGTGTTTAGCATGTAGTGGATTAACGAGTACCGAGATGAAAGTCATGGGACTTAAAACTAAGAGAACAATGCTTTATCTGTGCACGCCTTGTAGAGATGGGCTTTTTCAGGTGCCAGTACTGATTAAATCAGTGGAGTTCTTGAGGCAGGAAGTACAGCAATTAAAAGATATAATAGTCCAGACAGAGGTTCCCAATAACGTTAAACAACCAAGGGATTACGTAGCAGATGAAGTCATGCAGGAGCTGGCTGAACGAGAGCGTAGATCGTGTAACGTAATCCTCGTGGGGGTACCTGAGAGTGGTTCTGATGATACGGCTGTCAGGAAGCAGCATGATGTTAGCTATGTTACTGATTTGCTAACTAAAGATATGGGTGTATCAGCTGGTGATTGTCAGCAGGTCATCAGATTGGGGAAAATCACTGATAAGCCCAGGCTACTTAAAATTGTGTTGAAGAGCAAAAGTTTAGCAATTAAGCTTCTTAAGAATAAGGGTAAACTTCGCAAACCTCTTGCTATAATTAGAGATCAGACGCCCAAACAACGTCAAGAACTGCAGTCAAAGCGTGAAGAACTTAAGACTAGACTGGACAAAGGCGAAACTGACTTAATTATAAAGTTTATTAGGGGATTACCCAAAATTATTAAGATAAAAAACTAAGCTACTTTAATGCCACTCCTTATGCTACAATTTCTTTTTTTTATACAAATATTTGGTCTTTGAATACTAAGTATGATCTTCTATTACTCGAAATTAACAAGAAAAGTCCCACTATTATTATGTTAACAGAAACTTGGCTGAAGAAATCAGATGCAAAAGTCAATTATAACATTCCAGACTACACTTTCTTCAGACTAGATAGAAACCATAAACCAAAGAGCCAAGGTGGGAAGATGAGAGGAGGTGGCATTGCTGTTTATATAAAAAAAAAAGTTGCACAATATCCCAATAATTTGCAAAATTAACAAAACATATATTGCGGATTCAACGGAGGCGCTGTATATTGACGTACAATTTAAGAATTATCATTTTCTTTTGATTGTTGTGTACAGTCCTAGAAATAATGAAAACTGGGAAGCATGTGACTCAGTTTTGTTAGACAACATTATGAGAGCAAGCTAGCAGAACACAGTTGTGATTGTGGGTGATTTTAACTATAGGGACATTGTGTGGCCATTAACAAGTGAACAAAGATTATCAGCTCAAGCAAGTTTATTCCAGATTTTTTTTTAAACTCATCTTTGTATCAATTAGTGGATAAACCTACTCGTTTTCAGCACGCAAATGAGTCATCACTTCTTGATCTTCTTCTGACAAATGATAAAGCATTTATTACAAATTTAAATTATTCTCCTCCCCTTGGAAAAAGTGATCACTGTGTAATCGAATTCTACATGCAGCTGCTTGTAAATGAACGTTCTGTAACAAGATTACGTAGACGGGCATATCATACAATTGATTTTGATAAATTTAACCATGACCGTAAAGAAGCCTTAAAAAATGTTTACGACAGAACAAGCTCTGCTCAAAATCAGTGGGCGCAATTTAAGTCATCTGTTGATATTATTGTTGACATACATGCTCCTCTTAAACAGTATAGTCCTCGCAGAAAGAATATGCCTTGGATTGATAGTTCTATCATAGAACTTGTAAACAAGAAGAAAGCTTTGTGGAATACTTATAGGCTGGATGGTAGTGATGAGAATTGCCAAGTGTATAGGGAGTTCAACAATAAGTGTGTTAATGAGACTAGGAAACGTCGTGCAGCTTTTGAGCACAAAGTATTAAAGAGTGGCAATAAAGCTTTTTACTCTCACATGCGACGTTGTTTAACTAGTAAGGTTGGAGTTCCATCAGTATTATGTGATAGCGCTGGCAACATGTGTACTGATCAGAAAAAAATTGCAGAGGTGTACGCCCAGGAGTTTCATAAGGCATATTCACTTGAACCAAGTCAAGACCATGGCCAAACAGTATCTCTACCAAGAACTTTGAATTGCCTTGATACAGTGGATTTCTCGCCAATGGAGGTATTTAAGATTCTGAAGTCGTTAGATATTAATTCAGTAGCTGGACCTGATGACGTGGTGGGTCTGTTGCTCCAACAGTGTGCTGAGAATATTGGCCCAATCCTAGCAAATATTATGTCGAAATCCTTAGAAGAGGGAACTTTACCAAGTATATGGAAGCATGCTATAGTAACACCAGTCTATAAAAAGGCGATAAATTGATTGCTGCTAATTACAGGCCTATAAGTTTAACTAGTATACTGTGCAAATGTATGGAGCGCATAATTTGCAATAAACTCAAAAAGTTTTTATTAGAAGAAAACATAATTTCAGAGAGACAACATGGTTTTGTTGAGGGGCGTTCTACTGTAACGAACTTGCTGACTTGCTTTCATCATTGGGCTTATGAGGTTGATGCTGCTAAACCTATCGATGTATTATATCTAGATTTCGAACGAGCTTTTGATAAGCTTCCTCACAAGCGTTTACTTGTGAAGTTAGAACATCTTGGAATCCGAGGGAAACTTTTGCGTTGGCTGGAGGATTTCCTATTTGGTAGAACTTTTCAAGTCAGAGTGGGTAATGCTTTGTCTGAATCAAAACTAGTTCTTAGTGGGGTTCCGCAGGGTTCAGTCCTTGCTCCGGCTTTATTCAGTTTGTATATATCTGACCTCTGCCCATGCATTGACTCAGAGGCATGTTTCTTTGCCGATGATCTTAAATACTTTGGAAACCCTTTAATCAGTAATGACATTCTTCAGGCGGATCTGAGGAGGGTACAGGACTGGACAAGAGACTGGATAGTTAAATTAAATCCAACGAAGTGTTCTGTATTACATATAGGGCGGAACAATCCATATAATATATACAAAATTGAAGATGTCACTATTGCTTCGATAGATATTCAGAGGGACCTTGGAGTTTTCATCAGTAATGATCTTAAGTGGGCAAAGCATATTGATACTATAGTTAAGAAAACAAATGGAATGCTTTATGCAGTGCGCAGATCTTTTCAGCACTTAACTCCTAAAGCTTTTGTAACAATATACAAAATTTATGTACGACCTATGCTGGAATATGCCTTTCAGGTCTGGAACCCTTATTTTGCTAAAAATATAGATATGCTTGAAAGTGTCAAGAGGAGAGCCATTAAAATTCCGATTGGCTTACGTAAAAAAAGTTATGAGGAGAGGTTGAGAATTCTTCGTTTGTCATCACTTCAAGAGCGACGCCAGCGCGGAGATCTTATAGAGACATATAAGATATTAACAGGGAAATATAACTGCTCCAAGCTATGTAATACTTTTCAAGTCAATAGTTGTCCCCGTGCTCGTTGTGTGAATGATGTGCAGCTGGTTCGTTGGAATTCGAAAACGAATATTGGTTACCACTCAATAACAGAATATTGCATGTTTGGAATAAATTGCCTCAAGACATTTTTAACGCACCATCCACGAATAGTTTTAAAGTTAGACTGGATAGATGGCTCTCATCTCAGTCAGTCTTTTTAAGTTGAACATACCAGCTAAGACATAGGCATATCAGCTAATAGCTGCTCGCCTATTATTCGATAATAATAATAATAAATATGAGTATTTCCTTTAATATCGTTATGACAGATTTTTACGGTTTTTTTTTTACTTGGGGAAATCCTCATGGGACCATCTCGGTCGCACTGGAGGGTTGGGCGAAACCGAGATGTGTCGGACTTGTACCGACTAAAAACCCCAAGGTGACTTCTTCTGCGCATTGACGGAGACCGCGGGACCTGTAATCAATTCGCCGCAGCCCCGTCCCGCCGCGCCCGCTGGGTACAAACTCGGAGGAAAATATCTTCCCCGACACTGCTCATTGTATTTAGGCAGAGCACGTCACAATGCTCTGCCTACTTCTCGAGGGTCGCTAATCAGTCGTTCAGGGCCCACACCCTGAGCGGCCGCGACCCCAAAGGCATCAGCCAACCGGTCGTGGATCGCCCGATCGGCTGGTACTGATGTGCCGGGGCGGTTGCCGGCACCCCGGTGTCTTCTTCTAGCGGCCTTCTGCCGTTCTCGCTCTGCGGCCTCCTTCTGGGACATGACGTCTTCACAGAAGGAGACCACGGCCCTCCAGTTGTCATACCCTGCCAGCATGGCCGAAACCACTGCTGGCAGGGAGAGGTCGTGTCCGATCCTTTGGACCAGGTCCCGCCGATCGCTGCCCCCCGCCGGGCAATGTGCGAGCGTATGTTGGGCGGAATCCAGGTCCGAACAGCAGTGTTTACACTAGGTCGTTACTTCTCGTCCAAACCTGCACAGGTACTCAGGGAAACATCCGTGTCCCGTAAGTACCTGTGTCAGGTGGTAGGTGACGTGATACCTACTATAAAATCAGGCTTCGAGGTTCGGCAGAATGGCACCAACCACGCGCTGGCGCATGCACCGCACCTCATCCAGCTGCATGCGCCAAATTCTTAGGGCTGATCGGCGTTCTTCTGCCTTCAGCTTTTCGAGCACCATGGGAGGCACGCTTTTGCCTCTCAGACGGAAGTCGCGGACTCGGTTAAACACTGCCGAGTCCACTTCCGCCTGGATACTGAAGGGCAGATAGCGTGCCAGGATCGTCGCCGCCGCATATGAGATTGTTCTATAGCCGCGTGCGATCCGTATGGCCATTAACCGCTGCAGGCTGTGTATCTTCTGTCTGCAGCGGCGGATGATAACAGATTTTCACTGTAATTTAAGTTAAACACATTATTGTGTGCAGTAATATATTATAATAAGGCAATAATTTTGATTAATTGCTTGCCCCTTCATACATATCTGATTTACGTGGAATTTGTTACTATAGCTACCATAGTTTTGGGGGCACAATTAACTGAACTAAATTGTTGTCGTAAATTATTCGGATAACCAAAAACCCAGACAATAACCCTTTGCGGACGTATTAAATTTGGACATGGGTATCGTACTGGTCGGAATTAATTTCCCTCGAAAGAACAGGGATACATACCACGTAAGATTACGATGGATAAACAAGATGTGGTAATTCTTTTGTGAACTTTAGATATCTACTTATTTAATACAGTCATCCATCCATCCATTTTGTTTCGAAAAGTGTAAACTGATACATTGTTGCATACAGTATAGGATTCGTATGGTTTCTCGCTGTGGTGGCTGAGAATAGACATACGACCGCAAAGGGTTAATGTATGAAACGATGCAATTGATGCGACGACACATAACGAAGGTATTTGTTTCCGTTAGCAATATTGATAATTGCAATTCCGCATGACTAAGATCCCCGAACTCAATCACTCTCAAATCTCCATCTCCATCAAATCTCCACTGTAAATTACATTTTACATTCCAATGACTGAGACATTAAGCTATACAGGTTTCTATTTTTACTGGTATCGGCTAATAAATAAACGGACTTTATATTCTTTCAGTTTTATATTTAAGATATGATTGCTGTACATGTAAACATAGCATAGCAAAATATTTATTCAATGTTAGAAGCTAAAAATGTAACTAGTTTTACTAGAACATACGTTGATCTACTGCTGGCGGTGGTATAAGCAGAATATAATGGAGCTATTCCACACTGGTACTTAAATATCACGATATAATATTTATTTAGCGCCTATAAATAATAATTGTTATACAATTGACCTACATTTTGTCCTATTAACAATTACTAGCGTCCGAAGAAAGTCGAAGGTTTAAAAATCCAGTTAAATTTATTTATAAACGATTTGTGTTGACTGTATAGAAACAACTTCTAAATATAATGAAAATTACCTTGAAACTTAGCAAAATAATGACATTTCGAAATAATGTGCGCATTTGAACAGTTCATTCAAATTTGACCCTTGAAGGTTTCTAACCCATTTTGTCTGGCCATATCTGGCCGAAATCGAAGCTTCCGTTGGACACTAATAATTAAATTGATTTGTTATTGTCATATATTTTATTATAATGGTACGAGGGAGAGCAAATCTCCTAGTTTCGGCAAGACTACGTCAGGTAATGGCGGCTTCTTTTCGTTGCGAATCTTCTCTAAATCTTTTGTTGAAGTCACACCTGATAGTACTAGTAATGTTTGAAAGCCGCACCGAACTCCCAACTCAATGTCTGTATTGCACCTGAAAATATGGCAGACAACACATTTATCTATACTTCTATGCTAATATTATAAAAAAAGTAAGATTTTCTGTTTGAATGCAGGGAGTCATCTTTGAAATTGTATATCCATTTTTTTTTTTAAATTAGTTCTCTAATATTTATAGTGAACTTTTAAGATGGACTGTATACTATGCCATTCTCATTAAAAATGTGATTTTTACTCTAAATCAAATAATAATACATTCCAAACATTACTAATTTTTAACAAGGTTAGAATTAACCTTCATTAAAAATAGTATAATGATTGCGTATTAATACATAGATACAAAATTATTATAAAACTTTTATTATATTTACCTATCACCAATCATTAAGGTTCTTGCTGGATTAAGGCCACATGATTCGAGATACTTTCTCACATAAGCATGAGGCTTCCCAAGTACTAATGCTTTTCTTTCTGAACAAGTTTCAACAGCTCTCACCAAAGTTCCAGTACCTGGCACCACTATGGACCCGGCTTTGGGGAACCTTTCATCAGTATTTGTTGCGATAAATAAACACTCTGGAGATGACAGGTATGATGCTGCTTTCATGAACTTTGGATAACTCACATGTTCATCAAAACCAACAACAACTGCCCCTACTTCAGGATCAAGTTCAGATGGTTTCAGGTTTTTAAAATCTGGCTTCACATGTTCTGGCTATAAAATAAAATTGACTATTAAATAATGTAACCTAGGGATCAATAATTGTGTCTTAAACACTTATACAAAATAATAATCTTAAAGGTATTATATATAATATATATAATCAAAAGAAGCAGGAGCAGTGAGCTGCCATTGCTGTCAGTACACAAAACAATTTATATAAGCATTAAAGTACCTCTACATCCTGACATTAAGTTTAAATGTCCCAAAAGAAATTTTATCTGTTCAAATATTTTTTGGGATATTTCTGAAAATTAGCAACAATGCAGTTGTTTATAACTATTAGTTATAACTATTTATAACTATTAAAAGTTCCTAAAAATCTTGTTCTTACCCCAACACCAATGTGCCTTATTCCAACTGCTTTCAGTTCTTCACCAATTCCATTAGAACCTAATAAGTAAACTTTTTTAGTAAAGCCTATTCCTTTTAAATAATTTGCTACCAGGTATGCCGTAGACAAAATATCATCCTGAAAATGAAAAAAAAAAAACACATAAAGTACATATCTGAGTAAATCTCAAAATAATATTATGTTGTTCAAACTCAACTGGGGCAATGTTATGCTTTAAATAGCATAACATTGTTTATTTAAGAAACTACAATTTTTTTAGTCTTGAGTATGCCTGAGTCTTAGGCATAGTTTTAATGACACTAGTTCGACTTTGCTTAGCAAAGCGCTTAGGAAATCAATTAATTTCGACAAAAAACTAAACATATAATAGAGACTTGAGTATGACCTAAGTATTTGCAGAGCCAACTCCAAGTTAATAAAATCAGTGACTTGCTATTACATTTATAATATTAATTTGAATGTTTTAGTCAAGTCAAAGCAAAGTTAAAGTAACCTTAGAGCATTTAAATCTGAGCCTTAGTATGTGTTGAAGTGCTTAAAATCAGAAATGGGCAAAATGTAATTTGATTAATGATTACAAAATGTAGTAGTAATTTTAATTTTGTTGCCTTGTAATCATGATTAATTCCCTTCAAAACTTTAAGAGCCATTAATGGGTATGCAATTGAGGATTTTGTAGTATTTAAAACACAGATGAGAAAAATGCAGTCATATTAATGATGAAAAAAGCAAATGTAATCGTAATAGTTTTTTGTTTATCTGATTAACTTTTGTCCATCTATGTTTAAAACATAGGTATTATGAGCAGTATATTTCAGCTTTAATGTAAATAGACTACAAATTTTATTAAGGTTTATACAATTTAAAAAAAAAGTTCCACCAACCTCATTGGCAATGAAGCCTAGTTGTTGGGCCTTCAAAGCAAAATCTCTTCGTATTTTTGTTGAATTATTTGTCACGTAAAATATTTTTTTCCCTAATTGACGAAAGTAATTCATAGCATTTGCTGAGCCTGGGATAGCATTATTGTCTATCCATAATACACCTGAAACCATTAAATATTACACCAAAATAATATTCTGTTATGTTAAAGTAAAACATATCTAACCTGAAAATAGCGATAAATGAAATGTGTAATACTTGTATTTCAAAGAACATGTACAGCGTAACACGTATCTAGGAAGCTAGTATTTCTAAACTCTATCTACCGTCGCAGTCTGTAAGAACAGTGTCGAAAGAGTTTAAGAATTCTTGAACTTGACTTTGATTAGCTTCTTGTAGATTAAGTACCGATGACTTAAACATTTTTCTGGATACACTAATATTCCTACGTAAATATCTAAAACTGTTGTAACTTGAAAAATAAAACAATTCGTTTTGTTTAAACAATCTGCTGAAAGATTTATACATTCCTATTTCCATTACTATACTCAATTCTCCTTGAACATTATACAGAGGTCGAGTAGGTACCATAAAACAGGGATAATAAGAATAATTTCAACTGTCGAACCTAGAGTTTGAAAGTAATACCAACAGGAATGAGGTTGAAGTTATGCTAGTTTTATGCTATTTCATTGTAAAATTAGAGGTAAAATTACGAATATTTATAGATAATTCAGAATAATCTAAAAATTAAATATAAGATGGAATATAGAGTATATTGATATGAAAAAGGGGTGAAGAGACAATTGATACAGCAATATATAAAAATTATATTTGATTAAGTGAACCGAGGTGTTGAAATTAACTATAGCATTTAGCACAATTCAATTAGTCCGTCTAATATTAGCATATAAGATAACGACTTGAAACGTAGATATCCTATAAAAACTTGTTATTCAATATCAGAAATGTAGAAATTATTTTGGTTATTCAATTACGAGAATAATGGACACAAAATAGAAATAATTTTGAAATAGTTTAAAAGATTTTTAATTAAGATAATTATTTTACTTTTATTACTCATCTATATTTATTTCATCTATATTTAAGCATGAGTGCATGATTGTTTTAGTAAACGAAATGAGTTTCGTTTACTAAAACCAGCATATTGTAATTATTAAAATGAAGTTGTGTGTGATTTTATTTAAGTAGATCTGTTAAAAAAGAATTTAATAATAAATCAGACGACTTTGTCGGCAAAGACTAGATCTCTTAATAATTTCAATAGGTGATAACTCTGCAACATTATATTTATTCGCCTTTTTACCATTTCCATTCACTCCTCAGACGCTTACATTCACTTTTGCGTCATTTTTATTTACCTCTTAACCATCATTAATCACCTTTGAATTTGAAAAAAAGTGTCAACATTTCAAATTTTTACATAAATCAACTATGAACAGCAATTTTCGAGATAAGTTACCTTTGTTATTTAAGCGCAGATGCCTAAATTATTGCAAAAATAGATTTTTGATCGATATAAACAATATGATAAATTAACCAAGAAAGTTTTTAAAAAACGTAAATCACAATGATTCAATAGGTTCAGTTGCAAACTATATTACTTGTAATGTTTACTAACTTACGGTTAATCTCGTGTTTTTAAGTTGATTTCAGAATGATCTACTATATAAAAAGATATAGAAATTAACTTCACTGAAGTATATCAAAGACCACATCAGTTTCTAGAAATTCGCAAATCTATTAGACCCTGGATTTCTATTCCACCTCTTTTCGGTACCCACTGCAGTGTCATTAGGGATGTAGTTATTGTCGAATAAGAATTATTTTTAAATTTATTTGAATTAAATGTATTAAATCTATTCACAAAACAATTGAGGTCTAAAAGATTTGTTTATCAAAATAAAATTTTTAGAGTTGATATTTACAATATAAATCTATTTTATAGAAAACGAGAAAGAAACCATAATAACTGTCCTTTTATCATTAAATCAAGAAACTTCTCAGTTCGGGCAACTTAATAATTACCATGGTTTTTGCTATCACACCAAACTATCAATAAATATTCATTCATGTTATTAATTTATTTGTTACTTTTTTTTAATAAAATACATAGCTTACATAGTTTCCAATCCTTAATGTTAAGGTTTTTTAAAAACGACAGTTTCTAAAATAATTAATAAGTGAAAAACTGTTATTTATATCCATGAGTTTCAACTAACTTAAACATAATTAATGAAAAGATAAAACAATTGATTTGTGTTCTGTGGTGAAGATTCGATTTACTGAATCAATCAATTCTACATATCGAGAGGTAAAAGGCTATTTGGTTTAAGCGACATTTTTTGGTGATTTGGTAATATATATATTTTCGGAATTGGTAAAAAAGCGCTGTTTCTGAAAATAATTATAATACTATATCGCCTTTCACATCTCGATATGTAAATAATTGACTATTAAGGGCTGTACTATCAATATTTTAATTATTTCAGGTTGCATCTCTATATGTCACTCGTATGATTCGTCGATTTTTGAAATAGTTATTAGGAAAGAGAATAAAATAACAATATAAGCTATTTTAATTATTATACAGGCTTCTATATATACAGTTAAACAGTGAAAAGAATAATCTTATAGGAAGCTATTGTAATAATATTTTATATAATATTGCATAAATCGGCCCCACGATTGGTTCGTATCGGCCATATCTTTATGAACTTTTTGATAACCATTTTCGTTCTGTACATTTATTATTATATTCAAAGTTCAATCTGTAAAATATATTATCTTTAAAAAAAGTGTTAACGATATGAGTCTTTATAGGTTATAATTATTTTCAAGATTGTACTATGATATAAGGTATTATTTTCAATGTATAAAATTAGTTGAACTAACACATTTAAATTAATTATCTTCAAAATGAATGCTGAGCCAGTACTTGAATATAACGAGGGAGACATTAAAATTGTAAAATATAATAAACCAGCTAAAAAGAATGCCATGGATTTTTACATGTACAATCGAATAAAAAATATATTAAATGAAGCAGCAAACGATAGCAATGTATCAATATTAGTGTTAACAGGCACGGGAGATTTCTATAGTAGCGGGAATGACTTAACTGCTACCATAGAGAAACCTGGAAATGTGGATATTTTTAAAGATTTTATCAAGGCTTTTATAATGTTTCCCAAAATATTGGTTGCTATTGTAAATGGCCCAGCTATTGGTGTTGCAGCTACAACTTTAGCACTCTGTGATTTGGTGTTTGCTTCAGAAGAAGTAAGTATATGATAATTTTAATGGAAGCTTTTTAATCCCATATTATCTACATATTCACATAAGTCTGAGTGCTCATTCATCAACCATCAACTTTAAATAACATCATCAGACCCTGCTTTTTGGTTAAATCTCGAATGTCTTAAAATACAGGTAGCAATATACAACACACCTTGGTATTTTTATTTATTATTAACATTATCTGCTCAGCAATAAATACATTTGGAAATAGATTTTGAGTAATGTTGAAAAATAGAGCTTATTGTATATAGTCATCATTTTAATAGGTTGTTATGCTATTTGTCAAACATAAATAAGCCAGTGACAACACTGAAATCTAAACTAATTACACAACTAGATCTACAGCCAATCTGTGATTCTCATGTATTTACTTAGAATATTAACATATTATTTATTACATTCATTTTGTTTTTAAGTTTGGTTACTATTATATCCGTAGTCTATTAAAATTTGAACTTATAAATTTTTCAATTACATGAATTTTAATGAATGGATATTGTGAAATACTGTTCTTATAAAAGAACATAACTTTATAGATCAGATTTAAAAATAAATATGTCATTATCAAGAATAGGTGACTTATTTGACTTAATAATTAATAAATAGTTTAACAAAAAATATAAATGTTGTATTAACTTATATACTGGCTATCGTTGAAACAAATCTGTATAGGATAACAGAATTTGAGATAACATTACTTATACAGTAGAAATGGAATATCTTGCACTATCCCACACTAGAATAATCAAGGGATATAATTTTCTTTGTTATGTTAAAATAACTTTAGTAACTCATTACATCCCTCGAATTAAAGTCAAACGAGAGTGTTTTGTTATTGCTAAAATGGAAAAAGTCAGTGGTATTGAGCAATTATTGTTTAGAATCTATCACTCATAGATTCATAATACTTTGATTTTCTTTAAATTATGTGTAAATAATATTAATCTGTAATTTTATTGTAATCCTCATTTTATAATTTGTAATCTTGAGATATTAATACTTTCACATCAATTGATATTAACCCCTTGCACTTGAGGCCTTTTTCACTTGCGCTTACCAGCAACTTGAAACGGTTTTGGCCGAATTCGGGGAACACTTTACAAATACTTTAAAAACATTTATAAATAAACAAACATATACAAATAATAAAATTACACCAGTTTATACATTCATATGTTGAAAATAACAAGCTTTATGACATATTACACTCTGTAATTAGTTTTGGTGTGATATTTTATAAAACAATGTCGTAGGTGCACCCAAGGTTTGTCAGGACACATATCGCAGTAATATGTGATTTCTCGCCTACCTCCAGGTGTGCTACGGTTAGAACAAACTTTGCAGTCCCTTTTTGGCCGTTTTTTGCACTATGTGGAGCTTTCCATAAAGTCAGATTTCATTCGAATGTGATGTAGATGCTTGCTCTCGTTGTTGACGATAGGGTCCTCTCAATTGTTCCAGGAGTGTTTTGACATACCGCAGGTGGCTTTTTTTGAGCGACTTTTCGCCTTTTTGTTCTTTTCTTGTTTGTACAAAATGTACGAATTGATGAGGGAAATTTCCATGCCCCCAAAAAAAAGCTTACGCCACTTAAAATCGGCCGGCCGCTGTGTTGGCGCCACTCGAGTTGCGACTTCAAATCAGCGGGGCGCTGCTCGAGTGGAAAGGGTTAATTAATAAAAGACATCAATATGAACCTTTAACTCTTTTTGGAGATATTTTATAGGTGTGTCATAAGCTAATAAAAAATTATAATTCTTCAACTAGTTCTATTTTAAACATTTTTTTTTTTGTTTTATTATAAGAGTACTTGCTCTTTGCTACTAAAGGAACAATCATAGATAACTTGTGTACTAAGTTACATGTTAAGTTTTTTTTGTAAAAAGAGCATTATAATGGTCACTGTAAAATGTTTAAATGTAATCATTTCAAAATAAGTGTATATTAGTATTTTGTTTTAGTTGTGTGTTTGTTAGTATTTATTATTTGTGTGTAGTGTGTGTATTATTTTTTCAGTCTTATTTTCATACACCGTTTACAAAACTTGGTATGGTAGCTGAAGGATGTTCCACATTAACATTCCCTCGATTAATTGGAGACAGAAAGGTATTTAAAATCAGCATATGCTATGTCCCCTTATTATCCTATTTAATACTTCACACTAAAGTAAAACCCTTACTAAATGTAAAGTTTAATGAAAGTATGATTTATCTTGAAAAATAGTTTTACTTTAAAGGTGTGACTTATACAATAGACACTACAATTAACTAAAAATTAATATTTTGTACAAAATTTCATGTGCTGCAACACAAACCTAGGGAACAGTTGTCAGAACAATGAAACCAGAGAGATTTTGTTTACACATGCTCAGGCAGTGTTCTCCTTTCATTTTGTATATGTTCCTACAAGTGTGGATTTAATTTATAGGCAGATATAATTGAAAAGCTAATTGGGTGATTTGAATTGCCACTGAGACTCAATGGTATGCAATATTTGTGCTTTTGCATAATAATGTGGATCCACTTTACATGCGAAATCACAAAATGTTCAGGACCTGATGTGTCCTCAAGATGGGTTAGTATCTCGACAAGCCGGTACCAAATCAAAGGATTGTAAGAGAAACCTTTTTGACCCCTTCCTTGGGTTTATTTTGAAGAGGCGATACACGAGAAAGAAAGAGCAAGTTATGGGAAAAATTGGGAGCCACAACCAAAAATAGTGATGTAGCCATAGGATCTAGTACAATTTCAATTGAGATAATTCCAAAGAAAATGATTTCAATGATTAAAGTCAAGTGTTTGAAGTGGCCATCAAATCGTACTTCCTCATTCAATCCTTTGGTTGGAAACTGACTTGTCGAGATATTGATGGATCACCCTCATTTGATCGTAACCTTACGGGACACCTGTATATTCAAAGCAACCCTATTCCTACATTACACTATCTTGTGTTGCCTAAGTCTGTGTTTAATCTGCAAAAACCCAAAGATACGTGCCACACGATTCGAACCTACGACCGTTCGCATTTTGTGCATGGATGAGAGATCTTTTCAAACTTCGCCTCCACTTTGTTAGTTCTTAGCCCTTGTTTTTTTTATTGATAGTGTAACCATTTACAGTCAAACCTGGATAAGTGAGAGTTCAAGGGAGCACAATCTCATTCTCGCTTATAGAGGTTTCTCACTAACCCGGTTTTTGTATTTTGAATGTATATCCTCCTAAATAATATAAATAAATAAAGCTCGACTCTCGCTTATAGAGGTATAGATAAGTAGCAGTCTCACTTACAATGAGTGCTCCATGAGGGAAAATCGACTCTCTCTTACAGAGGTTTCTGTTTCTCGCTAAAAGAGGTTTTGGGAGCTTAAAGTGACGGGTCCTGACTATTACTCTCAGTTATAGAGTTTTCTCACTTATCCAGGTTTGACTGTATCTTGTCAGGTCTTTTTTTGCAAGCCGTAGTGTACATAGAACAAGCAATTATGTCATTCACTAAGCAATTTGGAAATAATAGAAATAAGTAAACAATAAAAATGTAAATTAGATTGTTTACGACAATCACATAAATTACCATAATCATAAAATTCTAATAGAAAAATATGACCTACCAAATAGTTGCAACATTTTATAACTTCTAGGACTAAATCAGCATTTCTGATTGAGCCATTAATTAAATTAGTATCTTTCAGGCTCTAGAATTGCTACTTTATAATCACAAGATGTCTGCAAAAGAAGCTCTGGAATGTGGATTTGTAAATTATCTTTATAAACCACATGAATTACAAAGTAAAGTATGGAATAAAATAATTGAAATTTCAAAACTTCCCATGTATTCACTGAGAACAACTAAAGAGATGATAAGAGGCAAAATTCGAGATCAATTGCTTGAAACAAATGAAGAGGAAATAACTGAACTGCATAGGATATGGTCCTCAGGCGCTTATACAAGCAATTATAGTAATGAATTGAATAAAAAAAGTAAATTGTAATTTTTATAAATATGTTCGTGTGATAAACATCTAATTATAATATGTATACAATACATCTAAGTAATGAGTACATTATTGTTAATATTTATATTATTAAATAAAATAGTTTCATTTTATACCTGGTTTTATTTCTGGTTTAGTATATACCTAATATTGAAATTTTAATTTTTATCTCAATTGTAAATGAGTACCTATTATAAATACAGTGTACACTCTATATAACGACCCTCAAGGGACTGTGCATATTTTGGCGTTATAGAGAGTGGTCGTTAAATGGAGAGAAGAAAAATCTGTATTAGAAAAAAAGTTTATTTCAGACTAGTGTTAGTAATTACATAAAAAACAATTCTCATTTGATCGCTATTGAGTATAGTCTGTTATTTTTGTCTGACGTCTTTTGCTGCGCCAGTAATTTTGATGTATTTTTTCCATTATTTTATTCATATCTTGCGATATTGAGTCATCTTGGTGATAAAGAAAGTACTTTTTCAATAATTTTGCTGCTTCCAGGGCTTCTTTAATGCTCGGCGGTGGCTCAGGCTCATCCGTCTCATCTTCTTCATCTCCTTGGTCTTGATACTCGGTTTTTCTCACCGAATCCAAAATTTCTTTGTCTGTGAATGATGCCATTGTAAGCAGGCAGTCGTCTACTTCGATGTAAATTTTCCTGCCATGTTGAACTGTTGAATCCACTCAGTTAATGGAAGGGCGTCGTCGTTATTAAACTCCAGTTCCGTTTCCACCTCATCACTCATAGAATTTGTACAAAGTCCAGCATGTCGAAAAGTGTGCTGTATAGTTGTGGGTGTGACTTCTTTCCAGGCTTTAGTTAAAAAAATTACTGCATGCAGCATATTAATAGAAGCTTTACCCTCAGATTCGACTAGCTCCATCAATAATTTCTTTCTGTAGTGACCCTTGAGGCTTTTAATCACGCTTTGATCCATTGGCTGTAAGACACTAGTCGTATTTGAAGGAAGAAATACCAACTCTATGTTTTGAAGGTTTGTTGTAAGAGGGTGGGCAGGGCAGTTGTCAACAAGTAAAATTTTTCGTCCCTTTAATTCTGCATCCCACTTTCGCACTTCTTCTTCAAAACGTTGACTGGTCATCCAAGCTGATTTATTAGCTTTATACGTCACTGGCAATTTTTCAATGTTCTTAAAACACCGCGGATTTTTTGATTTGCCTATTACCATTAGCTTTTTTTTTCTGTGCCATCCATATTAGCAGCCACAAGCACTGTAATACGCTCCTTGGAGAGCTTTCCTCCCACACACTTTTCCCCTTTAAATTTCAGAGTTTTATCTGGGGTCAACTTGTAGAAAATTCCTGCTTTATCAGCATTAAAAATATCACTTGGGGTGTATTTTTCTGTCAATCTTGACCACACTCTATTAATCCAGTCATGAGTAACATCCGTATCAACACTTCGTGCTTCTCCACTATTTTTACCGTAGTTGATATGATGACGTTGCTTGAATTTTCCGAGCCATCCTTCTGATGCTTTGAAAGAAAGTAAACCAAGTTCTTCAGCAAACTTCCCCGCCTTAGCTTTCACGTTCGGCCCCGAGATAGACATATTATTCAGGCGCTGTCGTTGGAACCATGATAGTATAGCTCGATCCAAATCTTCGTATTTAGGTTTCTTCAATTTTTTAGAAAATTTTCCATCCTCCTCTGCTTGTAGAAAATTTTTTCTTTATTTTTCCATATTGTGGACACTGTAGAGCGGCTAAATACAAAGCGTCTGCCAACATGACTTGTCTTCTCTCCCGCCTCTATTGCGCGTATCAGTAAAACTTTTCGTCAATACACAGACATTTTCTCTTACTTGCCATGTTTAGAGTTTGAAAGTTTGTGAGCAACTAAGAATATGATAACGTATAGATAATTCATAACTCCTACTAATAATAGTCAACACGTGCAAGCAATCCCAATTTGTAAACAAAAGAATGGATTTCTTATAAAGTTCGGAATGTGTAATGCCGACAGCCGAGTTTATTACGGGCTAGGATAATAAAGCGACAAAAGAACGTACACAGCTGCGCAGTTTTTACTAATTTTGGCAACTTCAATGTACTTTATATTATTAAATTTCTGTCGTTATATAGAGTGGGTGTAACGCTATATAGAGTGTATCATTGTATGGGAAACAAGCTAAACCAACCAAAACCGAGTGATATCGACGCTTTAGGGAGTTTGACGTTAAATCGAGTGACGTTATATGGAGTTTACACTGTATTACATAACAAAGACAAATATTTGCCATATTAGACGTGAGGAGTGGCAGTTTATTTATTTTATTTAATATTTTTATATCACAAATACTAGTGGTATTTTATTAGTTTTTCTTCATTTAATTGACGACGAAAACGTCTGAAGAAATTTGTGCATATGTGCAGACATATGCACAAAATGATAGACAATGGAGCAGTGGAAAACTTTTTTTATTTATGTTAGCACTACAAAGTGACTGCATTTCACCTGATATTTGTACAGGGTAGTCAAAAGACTGCAGTCTACAGTCGCTGTGATTATATTAGCCTACTCAAAAGAACTTTCACCAGAACTTTCAGAGAACCCAGTATTATAGGAAAGGAACAACACTATGAAAGATCAATCAATCCAAGTTGTAACTGCAGGGTAAGTTAGTAAGGGTAGTTTAGATTATAAATATTATTCTCTAAGTTAAGTTCTTATAGAAAACGTTAACCTACTGCAAGGTAACTTAATTTTATTTCGGGGATTGACGTTGCTATTGTTATTTGGCCTGCATACCCCTGGCACTAGGGTAGTGGTAAATAATTAAATGTTAGGAAAGCCATGCCTGATTTAATAACGAGGTCGTGTATACAAGGTCCATCATAATAACTCACCTAATCGATTCATGTTTTAGGATCCACCCGCCCGGTTTAGTTGTGACGACCTTTCCTGGTCATTCAACGCGCGTCATTTCGAAAAAAAAAAATTTTAGATTCCAATCTTATGCGTACAGATTTTCTATTTCGTGTCTTTGAGAGTTTATTTCTATTGGTCAGCAACATGAAGGTCATATTTCTAGTGTAATGTAGATGCGACGTCGGCCATTTACCACAAAGTGGGTCGCCAACTAGCTTGATAACCATCTTTGAGCAAAAAAGCATAATATTCATTAATTTCATAGAATACCTAATTATTTTCTCACAAAAAAAATATTTTTAAAATACATTTTGTATAGAACAAACGTTGACGAAGTTTCTTACCAAAGTTTTTCAACCTATTTGTTTCTAAAGGAATAATCCGTACCCTAGCCTACATGATTCAAAATAATTTGTAGTTAGGCAATAAAGAGATCTGTGAGAATGATTTCTAAAAGTTCTAGTGCTGCCTCTTTATCAGATTTATTTCGTCCAAAGAAACCTAAAGGATTGAGGTCTAAAGACCTTAGTAGCACTCGCCTTAATGTATTAAAGCAAGAGATACAAACTGACTTACATCTTATATCGCTAAGTAAGAAAATTGACTTATTTTATAGTACCTGCCTAAATATAGGAAGGTAGGTACCTTTTAAAAAAGTAGGCTGCCGCTCTTACTAGGTGCTATGGTGAACTAAAGGTTGTATAACTGAAATGTTGAAGGACCAGCTATTGCGATGATATTAAGATAAGCAAACTATAGTAAGATCGTTTTTAACTAAGTCGTCGGGCCATTAATCTTTTTTTGTCTACAATTTTTGCTTTAATTGGTTAAGTTGTAAAAAAATAAATAAATGAAACATTTACAGAGTCTGTTTAAAACCATCCTATTATTGGTAGGTTATACTCCTCGCATTGATATCCTTCTCCTCGCGTCGTATTTCTCAAAGCTGAGAGACGTGAATCCCCCTAGTATGTCGCCCGTCATATGACAGTATGCCACATCTTTCCCTTCTTAGCACCGTGAAGAATATCGTGTGTTTTAACCGCGTATGGAGTATTGCTTTTATTTGGTAAGTACTGGCACAAGTATTTACCAAAAAAAACCCTCGTAATGAAAACTAAAAGTGATCTTAGGGATATAGAAATGATACAAATATGAACTCTAGGTATCTGATACCAAATCCTGCCATAAATGATTGCAGATAAATATACGAGGCTACAATCACTATACTAATTTACATAGATATACACCATGCACTGAATGAACAGTGAACCTAAAGAACATACGATATAAATTTGAGCTTCATTAATAGTGTAGGAGCCTACATCACCTTCATTTTGTAGATGCGTTATTCGAGCAACTGAGCACAAACCCTGTTAAGGGTTTGACAAATTCTGACGCAAGGAAATTATTGATGTATTATGGCCCAAATACTTTAACACCTGCTACAGAATATGGATGGTTCCATTTTCTTTTTCGATCTCTCTTTACAGGTATGGATATTTAGTTCAAAATCTAAACATGTACGATTAGGTCATACAGGTTAATTTTCTCAGCAATTAGTTTCTAGCACCTACTAAATTGTAATTTTATTTCACAGGTTTTTCTGTAGTAATTTGGTTAGGCGCTTTATTGTGTTTAATAGCATATTTCATCGATTCATCTCTAAAGGCAAATGCACCAAAAGATAATTTTTATCTCGGATGTGTGCTTATACTGGTTGATCTCATATGTGGCTTTTTTAGTTTTTATCAGAATTACAAAAGTTCAAAAGTAAGTTACTGAGATTCGTATATAATACTTTATTTATTTATTACATTTATAATAACAAAATTGTTCGTGTATACCATACATTTTTTAGATCATGAAAACATTCAATAATATGATACCTACTTACGCAAAGTGTATACGGGATGGTAAGCTGAACATGGAAACGCCTGTGTACGAATTAGTGAAAGGAGATATCGTACAAGTAAAAGCGGGTGATGTTGTTCCAGCTGATATACGAATTATAGAAAGTAGTGGATTTAAAGTATGTTTAACATTTACTACTTTGGGAATTGATTGTTTGGCTAACAAGCAAGTCAATAAATAAAATAAATATTCTAACCGTAACCTCAGGGCGGTGTTAAACGGGCTTTTGCGTAGAGATAAGTCGTCAGTGCTCGACTGAATAGCGATCATGGTTTGGTATAGAAGTTCAGAAGAATAGAAAGACCGTCACACCCCTCAGCGAGTTGCATTTCGACATCAGTTCGAGTGGGTCTAGATGCTACTTCTTCGAAACTGACAGCACAATGGCAACATTTTCGTTGTTACTCTTGGTTAATAAACATAGTACTTAAAATTTTTCCATATGGTGTTATATTTTGTGTGCCATCTTTTGGTAAAAAATATTGCAGCCATTATAAGCAATACACTCCTTTTATTAAATAAACTCTGAATATGTAAATATATTTATTATCTTGTTGTGTTGGTCCCACAACCGTGACAGGTACAAGATGGCTTTGATCATCAGGTAGGAATTGTTTCCGCAATTCCCACCATGATGATTCACCTTGGAGACTGGACTGCCATTTATTATGTTGTCTTATAAAATTAGCGACATATATAATTTTAAATTTAACGTCAATTCCTTTCCTTCATTAACTAACAGGTTGATAATTCTTCCTTAACTGGCGAGTCAATCGCAGTGGCGCGGGCAAACACTGAAGGCCTTCCAAATATTCTGGAATCTCCAAATGTAGCTTTCTTCTCTACCGTTTGTGTTGAAGGCAATGCTTTGGGTGAATTTTAGATGATTGTTACATTATATTGTTATTGAAATTTTATTAATTTGACGGTTTATATCTATTGCTGACAAAAAAAAGGCTATTTTCAAATTAGAGTAGTGGTTTAATATAAAATTCAAGTTCTATGTATATTGTAGAATCTTAGGTTGTAGATTGAAAAATAATATGTATGCTTTGTAAAGCAATAGTAGCTTTGGGAATGATTATAATGAAGCATAGTCTAACTAAAAAAATAGTTTTCAAAACTAAGTCTTATTTATGGTAAACCTAATTACGTCGTGTATTCAATGAATAAGCTTTCCGCCTCATTAGAAAGTTACTATCCAAGTCACCACTGCTGCAGATATAAAAGAAATACAAGACTTTATTATACTAAAGTTTGAAATGATCATCGTATAATAAGATGCAAACTACGGGTGTTTTAGCCTAATCTGTGTTTAGCTAAAACAGAGAGGTTCACTGTAAGATGCGCTTGATATTTTTATTCACTACGTTTTCATTTCGTGTTTGTATCGCTATTTTTATTTTTTCTAAAACCAGATGTAAAAAGACGTGATTTACACCTACTTTTCTTGTAGTACTACTTGATTCAGTTTGAATCGTAGAAAAGCTCAAGTTTTAGTAACATTGATCACGTACTCCAAATATCCACTAATGAACAAAGCGCTCTACATTGGTTGTAAGAATTTTGTTCTGGCAAGTTCAGTATCATAAACAAGCTTTTATAAAGAACACCGGCCTATATTAACAACGAGGAATTACGGACGACTGCGATGTCCGATCCCCACATAACTACTCATAAATTTGGGCGTAAACTAGCAAATAAATAATATGAGGATAAGTTAAAAAATCTACGTCCAATAAATACAGCAAAAATTGGATTCATATGCGCCGTGCGAACTGGTGCAACGCCCGCTTGATAGCTTCCAACTTAATAGTTTGTTGTATCACAATTTCCCTCTGTGTACCTACGAATCTTACTGATACATGTAACGCTTTAAATACATGGTACAGAATTCTGGACTCTGCTCGAATAATTCGGAAATCAATAGCTATTTTATTAAAACACTAATAAATGACTGCTGCGACAGATTTTGTATAAATTGGATAATAGGAATTTCTGTATTTGCAGGGGTTGTGCTATGTTGTGGCGATCTGACCGCGTTAGGAAGAGTGGCCGGTTTGGCAGCTAGACTTAAGCCGGCACCATCTCCTTTAGCTCGTGAGCTCAAACGCTTTACGCGCTATATGTCATTGTGGGCACTTGGACTTGGTTTTGTTATAGCATGTGCATCTCTTGTGCTTGGATATCCGTTAATGCAGACGATTATATTTGTAATCGGTATTATTGTAGCAAATATACCTGAGGGTAAGTTGATACTTAATTATAGCAATATGATCGATATTCGGTTAATAATAATGTTTCAACGGCTCGACCATTCGCTCTGATGAAATTCTCTCAATTCGCGCGTGTCCGGGCGCTCGCTCGACAACAATTCATTCGCTTGACTCCCATACAATATAAATCTGGGCATACATACGCTGGCATCGAATTCCACTGCTTAGCGGTACATGATAGAGAAGAGATGAATCTCTTTGTACGAGCACTTGGTTATAATTTTACGATTACCAAAGGACGGCGTTTCCCTTCAAAAGTTCCTCAAACTTTGATTTACTTTTGTATGGTGGGTGCTTTTTCAAACATGTACCTACCAGCGCTTAGTCCAGAAACAACAACCTATATAAATATTTGATCTACATAGAGGTTGAAACCACAGCTTATATATAGTGCAGAAGTCGCACGCTTGACAACTGAGTAAACCGAATCATTATTATTTCATCAATCATGATAATATTCCTAACTGATGTAATTTCTTTTATTTTCTCCTTAAACCTGGCTTTCTCCTTTTTAGAAATGTTATGATATTTGCGAAAAATAATTAATAATCTCGATTTTTAATTAATTTATTCTTAATTATATGTTTATGAATGGTTTTATAGGGTTACAACCTACAGTAACAGCTTCATTGACACTAACCGCTCAACAAATGGTAAAGAAAAACTGTCTTGTGAAAAATTTGGATTCAGTGGAGGCTTTGGGAGCGTGTACTGTAATATGTTCAGACAAGACTGGCACTTTAACAGAGAACAAGATGTGTGTGCAACATGTATGGATGTGGAATAAAATATTTTCAGTACAAGATCCTGAGTTCGAAAGTCAGTCTTGTTTCTATAATAATTAATACGTTGCTTCACAATAGGATTTACTCCTATTTCGTTAGATCTTTTACAAACACGAATTCCACACTCTTAAATAATAGTGTTTTTTTATGTGGCGAATAATTTTACTACCCGTATCATAGAAGTTGCACGCTCGACCAATATGCCAACCGAAAATCTACTCGTAAAATTATCTTTGTTCATGTCGATGGTTATTATAAATAATTCTAATTGTCAAGCTGGACTTGTACAATGTCACCGTTGTACCCTTATTAAAACCTTTAATGAATTTCTCGTGATAACTTGTAGATGTTCACCAATTCCACGAAGTCCACTAGTGTATAGTTTGTACGTGTACAGATGCGTATTTGTAAGCGTAAAATCAGCCACAAAACTATATATTTTATTTTAAAGACATTTTTTAATAAGAATAATAGATGCGTCTAATTTTAAAACCCGCTAAAACGATTTTTGTACAAAATTACTTAGTAGTCCTAATAGTAATTTGAAATGTTTTTATCAAAGCAAATATTATATATGATTTTTTTCTTTTTTGCTTTTTCACTCTAGAATAATCATTTAAATACCTTATATGAATGTGATTGTTAAGTCAAAGATTAATTATAAGCTTTTATAAATTTACTTACTAGCTGACCCGGCAAACGTTGTTTTGCCATATAAGTTATTTCTAGCTAACAGTTACAAAAAAGACGATAATTGATCAGTTATCGAGCGGGATGAAAAATGATGAAATTACTAAAATGGCTATTAAAAAATAGGGGTTGGTGATAAAAGGGTAAAAATTTAGGGTTTATAAATTTCTTAATGACACATTATAGAAAAATAAAAACAAAAAAATATATCCAAAAATTTTAAAAAAATGTTAAGGGTGAACAACCCTTATCACTTAGGGGTATGAAAAATAGATAGTAGCCGATTCTCAGACCTATTGAATATGCATATAAAATTTAGTAAAAATCGGTAAGGCCATTTCGGAGGAGTAAGATAACTAACATTGTGACACGAGAATTTTATATATATAAAGACGAGATTTGAAAAAATATGTTATAGTTGGTATTGAAATTAGACTCCTCAATATATTGTTACACTATATTGCTCTCGGGGTGAGCAGAGTTTGGTACACTAATGGCTATTTCTTGTTCACGCTTATACATACTTATTTGTTTTATTGTATGGATAAAAACAATTAAAACAAAGGTTTATAATTTAAAATAATATATATATATATATATATATATATATATATATATATATATATATATATATATATATATATATATATATTATGATAGCTGACTTTACTTTTGTATTTCCACTCAAATACGTGCTTGTCTGTACCTTACACACCACAACCTCAATAATAAATAATTAACTTTTTCTTGTGCTAAAATTTCATACTAAGTACTTACAGTTCTGAAGGGACTTCGTAGAATAGATGAACTATAAATTGTTAATGCACTAAAGTCGATAAGTATTTATTCAATTGTTTATATCGGTTATAAACCTTTTTTACAGATATATTAAAAAATTGTCAAGGTAATTCAATAATTTATTTATCACATGTTAGTGCTATATTAACGAATAAGATAACTGATAAACAGATAATCTATTGTTCAGCATATAGAGCGTTGAAAATATGCGGTGCATTATGCAGCACTGCTAGTATCGATGGTAACGGTGAGATCCAAGGTGACGCCTCAGAGAGAGCTATATTAGATTTTCTCTTCAAGTTTAACGATCCCCTGACCATCCGAAATGATTTCCCGAAAGTTGCTGAAATACCGTTCAATTCCGTTAACAAATATCAAGTACGAATATTGATAAAAATAATATTAGGTCCTTACATATGAAATTGGCGTTTTGTATGGGAGGAACAAAAAGTCGAATATTTTTTAATATAATATATTTAATTAATCAAAGTATGAACCATTATTTTCTATGCACTTTTGCCATCTCATAGGTAGTTCATTGATCCCTTTACTAAAAAAACCAGTCGGACGGGAATCAATAAAATCTTTGAAGGCGATTTGGACTGCCCCATCGGAGTTGAATTTTTTCCCTTGCAAGAAGTCATCCAAATTTCGAAAAAAATGGTAATCTGTTGGAGCAAGGTCCGGGGAGTACGGAGGATGTCTTAGACTTTCCAATTGAAGCTCTTCTAATTTAGTAGCCGTCTGTTGCGCAGTGTGTGGTCTAGCGTTGTCGTGAAGCAGTAGTGGCGTGGAGCGATTGACCAGCCTAGGTTGTTTAGCCGCTAGCTTTTCCATCATGGTTTGCAATTGCTGACAATAGACATCAGCCGTAATAGTCTGGCCAGATTTGAGAAAACTGTAATGAACAATACCGGCACTAGTCCACCAAACGCTTACAAGTAACTTTTTTGGGGTTAATTTTCGCTTGGGGCAGGATTTGGCTGGCTGGCCAGGATCCAACCATTGCGCTGAGCGCTTCCGATTATCGTAAAGAACCCATTTTTCATCACAGGTAATGATTCGGTTTAAAATACCTTCATTATTGTGCCGGTTTAGTAATGTAACGCAGCAGTCGACGCGCGTTTGCCGGTTTGCTTCAGTCAATTCGTGAGGTACCCACCTTTCAAGCTTTTTAATCTTCCCAATTTGCTTCAAGTGAATTAAAACAGTTTTATCACTAACATCGCAGCCTGCAGCTAACTCGGACGTGGTTTGCGATGGATCCGCTTCCACAATAGCCTTCAACTCTTCATTATCAACTTGAGTCTCAGGCCGTCCACGGGGCTTGTTCTGCAGGTCGAAATTTCCAGAACGAAAACGTTGGAACCAAAAACGAACTGTGTTTTCTTTTGCAACACGACCGCCATACACATCATTCACCCTTCGAGTTGTTTCCGCAGCACTAGTGCCACGGCGGAACTCGTACTCGTAAATAATGCGATATTTTAAGTTTTCCATTTTGTAAAATGAGTGACGCAAACAGAAAAAAACAGAAGAAAAACACAAATGAATGACGATCATCGAAGCACAAATACATGAGTCTATAGCTGTACAAATTTGAATTTGGAATTCCTTACCAAAGAGGAGAAATTTGTGATTAAAGTGGCCAGTACGAAAAACGCCAATTTCATATGTAAGGACCTAATATTATAACTCGATCGATGTAGGCAGCGCACCTAGATACTTTAGTTGTTATATGAAACCAAGCGTTATTCTTAATGTGCAATCTTCAGTAATGATAATTTTATTATAGATATCTAATCATTTTCCATTGATAAGTAGCTATTGTATGCCCTATGTGAGGGCCTGTTAGTTTACAAAGTAACATTCTGAAAACTATGTAGAAAATACAAAATATATGAGATTTATATAACGATCTACCACGCGATATTTCGATAGATTATATCAATTTTCTACATTTATAGCCTTTCAACTGGCGTTTTTGTTGATAGAATGTTGCTCTGTTTAAGCCCTTAGACCATTAGTGCAATTCGTCGACAATTTTATAAATAAAGGAGTAGGTGTAAAAATTAAAAGAAAATTAAAGTTGAAGGCATTTTAATTCAGCTCTGTGCGCAAATCAAGCGTGCGAATCACTTTCGCGCACGACATAAGTTAAAATGCCTAAAATTAACTAATGATTACACAAATACATAACAAAGCTTAACTATACTTAAATTAAAAATTAATTTAAATAACTATACTTGCAGCCTCAAGTTGTTTTTTTCATTTACGAACACTCTTAGGTTGAGATTTATAGATGATAATTTATCTTTGCTAAGACTTACTGAATTATTACAATTTATATTACTCAATAAATTTCAAAGTATATAGTATAAGCCTAGTAGTAGTAGTAGTCACCGATTTTGTCAACTTGGACTTGGCTCTGGGAATGCTAGGCTGTACTCAAGTTCCTTTTATATTAGGGGTAGCCAACATGCGGTTCTTTGAAGTATTATTCGTGGATCTCGATAAATGCACCCTTTTCATTATTGTACGAGAGTTTTGGGATTTCAGAACGTTTTGACATACGAGCGCTATTTGTGTTGTTTACAGTAACTTAAAAGATTCATCTCGGCCCAAAAATGGAATTAAGTCGTGAACATTTTCGTGCGATTATTTTTTACAACTTTCGACGTGGATTAACTTAGCAACAGTGCATGGATGAACTTAATTCAATTTTTGGCGATGAAGCTCCATCAAGGACCAGTCTTTATCGATATTATGGTGAATTAAATCGTGGTCGTAGTTCACTCCAAGACGAATTTCGTGAAGGTCATCCAAAATCAGTTGTTGTTCCGAAAACCATTGATGCTGTGCGTGAACTGATATTGCAAGATCGTCATGTGACCTATCGTGAGATTGAGACAACCTTAGGCATTAGTGGGACCAGCGTATATTCAATATTGCATAAACATTTGAATGTCAAAAAAAATTTTTCGCGTTGGATCTCACACAATTTGTCAATCGCTCAAAAACAGTCTCGTGTCGATTGGTCGAAGGAAATTCGAAACACGTCTATGACATCGTGACAAGTGATGAATCATGGATTTATGCGTATGAGCGCGAAAGTAAACAGCAGTCGACTGTATGGGTGTTTCAAAATGAGCCAAATCCAACAAAAGTTGTTCGCGCACGAAGCACTTCCAAGCAAATGGTCGCCTGTTTTTTCGGAAAAACTGGACATGTCGCAACCGTACCACTAGAACAACACAGAACAGTCAATTCTGAGTGGGACACAACCATTTGTTTGCCAGTTGTCTTCCAAGAAATCAGGAAAACCAACCGCCGAAGACGGACCACTCTTCACCGCGACACTGCGAGCTTTCACACATCGGCTCAAACAACTGCATTTTTGAGCACCCAAAACATGGATTTGATGAGTCATCCGCCGTATAGTCCTGACTTGGCACCGAAAGACTTCTTTTTATTCCCTTACGTAAAAAACAAACTGCGAGGTCAACGTTTTTCGACACCCGAAGAAGCGGTTGCTGCATTCAGAATGCATGTTTTGGAAATACTTCAATCAGAGTGGCAAAAGTGCTTCGACAATTGGTTCAAACGCATGCAAAAGTGTATAGATCTTCATGGGGAATATTTTGAAAAACATTAAAGTGATTTTTGATGAATAATATTTGTTTTTGTTCTCTAATCCCGAAATATAAAAGGCAACCCTCGTACTATTATATTTTATATTTAAAAAAATTATATCAAGGATTATCAAGAAGCTTGGCCGCCACCCCTGTATTATAGATACTCGTATATTCAGTTTTTTTTTTCAATACAAATTTATTTTCTGAGTATTTTGCTTAGCAAAGCCCAAGTAGCGTCTATCAATCCCAGCCTTATAAAAAGGCAATACTTATCTATGGAGGTAGACATTTGTTCAACTTATTCTTCTTTATAAAACCATTTTGCTAATTTTCATATTGATATCCGAAATTTATAAAAACCGACGTCAAGGCGAGTGTACATCTGGATCGAGAGTTATCTTGTTATGTTGTGGTAATGAAAGGTGCTCCAGAACATATATTCAAACGATGTAAAATAGCGATTTCCTTGGAAAATGAAATCATAAATATGTCCAATGAAGCTATGGAAGCCGCCGAAAAAGCCAGTGAAATGCTGGCTAACACTGGTATGTTGTAACAACTATGTTCTGACACTAATTTGGTAACTGATATGTGTTTTGTATTATATAACTGTATAATCGAAATTTTAGGTGAACGAATCATGGCATTTGCTGATTTAGTATTGGATTTGGAAGATTACCCTTTAAACTTTAATTTTGATCCAGAGACGGTTAATTTTCCATTGGCTAACTTAAGGTTACTGGGTGTTATGGGACTCATGGACCCCCCAAGAAAAGAGGTTAAAATAATGAATGTCTAGTCGGAGACACATCTTTGTAAATAAAATAGCTTCTAACCGCAGCATTGTCTACGTAAAAAATGCGATTTTTAAAAAGATAAGCTATTTTATCACTTGACTGCCCTAATGCGTAATGTAGATGAGTACTATAGGTAGTTGATGGTCAGAGATGGGTAAAATATAATCTGATTAATGATTACAAAATATAGGCGTAATTTTAATTTTGTTGCTCTGTAATCATGATTAAGTCCCTTCAAAACATTAAGGTGTCATAAATTTGTATGCAATTGAAGATTCCGTAGTGTTTAAAATATGGATGAGCAAAATGCTATCATATTAATGCAAAATGTAATCGTAATCGTTTTTCATTAATCTTTACATTTTGTCCATCTATGTTTAAAGTGCGTACCTAGATTTATTTACCTGTTTTTATAAAAATCTTCGATTAATATATTATAAATAGCAATAATAAATCGTCACACTACATCCCTTTCGGGGGTGAGCAGAGATACTTTAGTGGCTGTATCCACATTGAGTTTATACGTAGTAACCAATGTGGCCAGTAACGCTGCTGATCGCAGATTAATGTGTATCGATCGAGTTATTATACCTTTGGGTTCTGCCCGGTCTATAATAACTTGTAGGTTGTAGCCCATGTTTTAAATTGGACATAAATGCTAAATCTCTAACAGCCTTATTAGAAAACGAGTTTTAAAGTAAGTAAAGATAAATCAGTGGCAAAAGTCAATTACTATACAAAATATTTTATTGTTGATATAAAAATAATCTATCATTTGATATAGTACTTACTAAGGTTCTTTTAAAACGAGTTGAGCCACTGGCACTGTTTTTAAAACTTAACGTCAGTTAAAACTCGTTTTCTAATAACCGGGCAGTAGACTTGAGGGAGTCTGCTGTCCGGATGAGAGGGTGGCGGTGTGCAGTGTCCGGCGCGCCGCCTGTGAGATAGGTATTGGAAGGGTGGGCTCTTTACCCCCACCCCTCCCAGAGAGGCAGCCTCGACAAGGCATTTCGCTCTCCGGGCGTCTGGATGAATTTGGTTTCCCAGGCTCGGGTGGAGCGATTAGAGGGACACCCCGGGGGTTTTTAGTCAGTAGGAGTCTGACACACCGGGGTTGCTGCCCTCACAGCGGCCCTGATGGTCCTATGCAGGATTTTCCCCCGAGAAACCAAAAAAAAAAAAAAATCGTTTTCTAATAAAGCAGCAGAATTGGTGTCATAATCGTTTCAATAGTGCTATCGAGATCCAGTAGTTTCATCCAGATGAACGTACAATATGTGTGCCACCTGTAAACATGTAAATACACAAAAATAAAATAATAATAATTTTGTGATTTTTTTTAGATCATCGAAAAGTATGTCTTATTTTAAATGCCTACTAGTATAAACATTTTATTTTGATATTGTACGAGTATCTACATATTATTTATTTGACTAAATTAATATTTCTTACTATGTCCATTGATATACTTTATTTATTAAGAAATATTAATTTTAATCAAATCAATTAACTATTCAAAGCGCTTATCCATTAGCCCTTCTCATGGGTCAATTAGACCTTGCAACGACATCGGATCTTACAGGTATCAGACTCAGAAAGTTAAATAGACCGTAAGATGTTGCAGTTAAAAAACAAGATGCTTCGTGCTTACGAAGTAACACTAAAATAAACAACATGTTTGTTTGCGTTGCAACTGGAAGCTGATTTTTCCGATATGTTCCGTGTGATAATTGCACAGGTCCGGACTGCAATACATAAAGTTCGAGAAGCAGGAGTCCGCGTCATGATGGTGACAGGCGATCATCCAGCCACTGCCCATGCGATTGCTCAAGAGGTCGGAATTGCCACTTCACCTAAATGTCATGTCTTAACGGGCAATGAACTTAGAATTATGACGCCTGATTTGCTTGATTTAACTATCAATAAACACCAGGAAATAGGTAACTTATACTAAGTAATATCCTTTTCAAACAAAAACGCTATAAGAATACCATTGTTCGAGTAAAAGAACATTAGTCAGCTGCTGTGAGCAGACTATGGCGTGATGCATGTCGGCTCGGTAGATGGCGTTGTGCAAAATTGCATCGCGTTATAGTTTCGTTCACAGCAGCTGCATATAAGGCAAAGGTGCCATATTGTATATAGTGACGAAACGACAGAGAAACAAAAGATATATCAAGTATTGGTTTTACGTGCTATATATGTTTAATTATTAAACCAGTGGTGACCTGTATCTAGTGGTTTCAATTCAATCTCCCCGTTCATGACCCAGTAAAGGGAAATCTGTACATGGTCCTTCGAGCCGGATTTTGAGCAATTTTTGGTAGCCATCGGTGGTGATATTGGTTATCACCCGTCGCGTTGAGGACTGGGCAGTGGATCGCTGCTCAGAACAATAGCCCTACAGCGGGGCATCAAGATTGGTGCCAGAGCTGGAAGGACTAACCGGAGGAATTTGCGGCTTCCTGAGTGATCAAGGAGCAGCCGGGTGGAAATCCGGAGGAATAACGCACGGGAGGAGCTCATCAGAGTGAGGTGATTGCGGACAACAGGTGGCGCCACTGGAGCATACGGTGATTTATGGTAAAACTGTTTGACGTGATAAAGTATCAGTGTAACAAATACTGTGAGTACATTTTCGACCTTATTGCTTAGAAGACTTTAACTTTGAAATAATAGAAGATTTGACTTGGAACATTTAAATTTATAAATAAATTAGTGTAATTTGAACCGTAATTTAAAGACTTAGTAAACTTAGTGTAATTTTGTACTAGTTAGGACTTGTAATAGTTTTAAGTGAAAAGTGGTTGAGACGGGGAACCTATGCCCGATTTTGTACCCATATAACACAAGTTCAAACACTTAGAAAAATTTTGTTCATTTGAACTTAAAAATATCTACTTTGACTTGCGTTTACATACACTTAGAATTTATTTGTTAACTTATTATTGTTGAAATGGAGTCCTTAAGTCTTCAAGACGACATTAAAGAGAAACTTATTAAGGCCAGAGTTAATTTTAAGAAGTCCCCTAAGGAACGTTTAACGGTTTCTTACATTGAAACTAGAATAGAGAATGTAGATAAACAATGGTCTTTATTTAGTAGCAATCACAATCAAATTGTAAAAGGTGTTAACAAGTCAGACCTGTGTATTACTGACTATTACAAAAATTGTGTTTATGATGAGGTCGAGGAAATGTATGGAGAATATAAGAGTGAATTAAAAGAAATGTTACGAAAGATTAAAAGTATTGCAACTGGTTCTGAAGCGAAAGGTAACTCATGTGGTCTAGAGGGTAAAATAGTTAGTCAAGTTAAATTACCAGAAATAAAAATACCTTCATTTTCAGGCGAATATTCTGAATGGAATACTTTTAGGGATTTATTCACGGGTTTAGTACATGAGAACAAAAATTTAGATAACTCACAAAAGTTTTATTATTTAAAGGGGCACTTGACTGGGGAAGCGGAACAATTATTAAGAAATATAAAGATTACATCTGATAATTATAAAATAGCTTGGGAAAAATTGGATAGTACTTATAATAATAAGAAATTTTTGGCAAATAATATATTAAAACGTTTGTTGAATCAAAAGAATATATTTAGTGAATCTGCTTATGAAATTAAATCGATATTAAATACAACAACGGAATGTCTAGATTCAATCAAAAATTTAGGAGTAGATATCACGTCATGGGATATTCTTATTATTCATATAATCAGTGAAAAGTTAGATAAAGAAACTCGGAAAACGTGGGAATTGAAAATATCAGAAGCTTCTAATGACAAATTACCCACTTTTGTAGAGTTTTCCACTTATCTTACTAGCCGTTATAGAGGGCTTGAAAGTTTTGAAAGCAAGCCTGAAGCGCGGCCAAAGGAGAGGGTTCCCAAAATTACACAAGCTTTTCATATTATCAGAGATAAACCAAACATAACTTGTGCATACTGTTCAGCTGGTCACAGAATAACAGCTTGCAAAGAATTTAGTAAGCAGTCTAACGAAAAGCGACGTGATTTCGTTCAGGAAAATCGTTTATGTTTCGTTTGTCTTAATAATAACCACGTTGCTAAATTTTGTAGGGTTTCATTTAGATGCCAAATATGTAAGAAGCGTCACCATTCGTTGTTGCACCCTATGGGTGATTCTAAGATTTCTGGTGCGGGCATTAATGCTGCACCAGAGGTAGTCTTATCAAGTAATCAGCAAGTAAATACCAGGAAAGAGGCCGCACAAGCAGAGGGGTCTGGTAAATCATTGGTTTCGCATCTTTCGACAGGAAACAGTCGGAAAACTGTTTTATTAAGTACAGCATTGGTAAACGCTGAGTCGAATGATGGAACCTATCTGATGGTTAGGGCATTACTAGACCAAGGATCGCAAGGTTCATTAATTACTGAATCAATGGTAAAATTTTTGGGTCTTGATAGGGTTGCAACAAAAAACACCGTGTTAGGTGTAGGTGGGCACAAAAGCATAATTTCTAATTCCATGGTTACTATTAATGTAAGGTCTAGGAAAAATAAAAACGTGCAAATAAAGGTCAATGCCTACGTGATAAAATCAATCACAACTCTTCTCCCAGTTACGAAAGTGACCAGGGTGGAATGGGTTGACTTGTCTGAAGATGACTTGGCTGATCCGGAGTACTACAGGCCTAATAAAATTGACATTTTGTTAGGTGCTGAGGTTTACAGTCAAGTCATCCAAATGGGTATTAAAAGATATTTAAATGGTACTTTATTAGCACAGGACACTGCCCTAGGGTGGATATTGTCGGGCGTGTCCGAGGTTGATAATCCATCCAAGGTCAGTTCTCACATCACTGTGTTGCATTCTTCTATTCAGAGAGATGAAGTGTTGAAAAGGTTAGGGGAGCTAGAAAATGAACCGTTGGTAACAAAGAAAATGCTCACAGAAGAGGAAACACGATGTGAGAAATTATTTACTGCAACCACGCGACGAGATAAAGTTGGCCGGTATATAGTGCAGTTACCATTTCGTGATGCTGATCTGGTTAGGCAGCATGGTAAATCAAAGGCTATAGCAGCAAAAAGATTTAATAGTCTAGAATTAAAATTAAATACAGTCCTATCGAAGTGCGGTTTTAAATTACAAAAATGGATTAGTACTGGCAAGGCATCATTAAACAAAGTAAAGGATAGGGGTAGAATTAAGCAAAAGCATTCGGGTCCTGGCGAAATCACTCGCATAGTTACATTGCTCACTCAAAATTCTAACGGTAAACGACCTACCTCTAAGCTATGTGTGTTACCAGTCGCTAGTTAATGTTTTTTGTAATAAGTATTTTGTGTTTGTTAAACATTGCTACATGGATATTTGTGAGTAGTAATGATAATTTTGTATGGATTTTGACCACCAATGACATATATAAATAGTCCAGTTAGTTGTTTGTTTTTAGCTTTTATTTTATTTTTTTTAAGATTCCAGACGTGAATGTTTCATGGTGTGTTATCATGGCGGTGTTAAGGACATTTAGCAGGATGTCCTTGGTGGGCGGTATGTTCGAGTAAAAGAACATTAGTCAGCTGCTGTGAGCAGACTATGGCGTGATGCATGTCGGCTCGGTAGATGGCGTTGTGCAAAATTGCATCGCGTTATAGTTTCGTTCACAGCAGCTGCATATAAGGCAAAGGTGCCATATTGTATATAGTGACGAAACGACAGAGAAACAAAAGATATATCAAGTATTGGTTTTACGTGCTATATATGTTTAATTATTAAACCAGTGGTGACCTGTATCTAGTGGTTTCAATTCAATCTCCCCGTTCATGACCCAGTAAAGGGAAATCTGTACAACCATATACAAAGTTTTTGCTGTGGTAATACGGTCATACCTTAAAGAAAAACTTGCCAGAGATGGTAAAAAATAAAATTATAGATAAATATAGCTTAATTTACTACCATATTGTTATGTTTTCAGTATTTGCAAGGACATCTCCAACGCAAA
The DNA here is from genome assembly GCA_036320925.1 of Automeris io. NCBI lineage: Eukaryota > Metazoa > Arthropoda > Insecta > Lepidoptera > Saturniidae > Automeris > Automeris io. Next base: position 9,496,568 of record JAUDJH010000011.1, on the reverse strand, counting down.
AATTACAGATAGTGGAGGCTTGTCAACGCTGTGGAGAAATAGTAGCAGTCACTGGTGACGGCGTCAATGATGCGCCTGCACTTCGCCGAGCTGACATTGGTATTTCTATGGGTACTAATGCATCTCAAGTAAGTCAAATAAGGTTCATAAAATAATACGTATAAGAAATAACTCATTTGTTCTTCAGCATATTGTGTTCACAGGTGTCTATGCAAACTGCAGACATAATTTTACTAGACGATAATTTCGCCACTATCGTCACAGGAATCGAGGAAGGAAGAAAAATCTTCGATAATTTGAAGAAATCTATTTGTTACATTTTAGTATCAAATATACCAGAAATCTTTCCTGTTTTAATGTTCATCCTCTTTTCGATACCTTTACCTTTAGGTAAGTACAAAATTTCTAAATAATCAAACTATATTTACAATGTGTATTTTTACCACAGAGTATTTTTTAGGAGTGATGACAATATTGTGCGTGGATCTAGGTACAGACATGTGGCCAGCTGTATCATTAGCTTACGAACAAGCGGAATCAGATGTAATGGCGCGTCCACCCCGAACTTCAGATCATCTAGTTTCACTTCGAATGTTAAGACTTGTGTACGGTCATTTAGGACCAATTGAGTTTGCCGCCGGCATGTATGCCTACTTCATAGTAATGGCAGAACACGGATTTTATCCTGCAGATCTATTTGGTGAGTTACAAGCTAAGGCTAAGAATTACAGACATTACATTGACTTTATTCAAAAAATAAATTCGTCGTTAACAAAAAACAGAATATTATAAAATATTACATATTATCCTATTATAAAATAGGAACTGAGCACGACTGAAACAAAGTTAAGGTTGAGAAAATTGGTGCCTTACCATATATTTGAATATAAATTTAATAATTTATGATGTTTGAATAATGTCAAAACGAAGTCAAACTACTATCTATGAATGTCAGCCGACAAAACGACAAAATGTACTTTGTTCAAACAAAGCGTAATTACTCCAAAACTTTAGGTACCTACTTTTCTTTTGGAAGGTATCAGACAAAGATGGGATAATGAAGCGATAAGTGATGTCAAAGATTCTTTTGGCCAAGAATGGTCTTATAGGGAACGAAAAGAATTGGAACGAGCAAGCCAAGCTACTTATTTCATAGCCGTTGTTGTCACGCAAATTATTAATTCAATAATATGCAAGACTAGATACAATTCTTTTTTTGAAGTTGGTAAGTACAAGGTACTAAGATAGTGGTAAGTTGGTAGTTTCATATGTGGTACCGTTGTAAATACGTACAATTTTGTGGCTTGAGTATTGTAGCGTGATAACATACACGTTGCAATATCCCCATCGCTGTTTAGGTGTAGCGTTATTTTTATAAACAGCCATCCAACTACCCAAGTTACGCCAAAGCTAGGGAAAGCAATTTAGGCATTATATCACTGCCCAGATATCTAATGACAATGATTTTGTATTCACAGACTAGGTGTCTCTCTCGTCACGCGCCTTATAACGTTTTTTTTATCGCGATTTTATAGAAGACGCCTTCGCTGCTCCTCATTTTTTAATTCAACTTGAACGAGTATATACAGCTGCCTTCGAGCTTATATACGACTTCCGAGTCAAGTAGGCTGTTTAAAAACCCGGATTACGGGTAAGCGTTACGAAATATTACTTAGGGCAACTAAATTGTTGCAATGTGTAATTCTATTGTTTAACAGGATTTGTACCTTCATTATTATCACCTTCATTACTACACTTAATTTTGTAGTACGACACAATTATTCTTTGTGAAACCTAGGGTGAAGTTTGCAGTAATTGTTTTAAGACTTGTCTCCGTATTTATCAACGTTCAGTAGGGAAGGGTCACGGTATAAGCTTTATTTTATTAGGCTTTTGCCAAGTGCCGGGTCCTATCCATAACGCATCCTTCTCCCACCCCACGAATCACGCTTTCTTTCCCCGGCTTTCTTTAGGTTATTCCTTTTTTATTTTAAACTGCCACACTACAAGATTTGGAACTCAGGACCCCAGACTCTGCTCCTATACGAGGTACACCGCCGGCACAAACCTACACGGCGTGCGTGGCAGCCCGCTTCTAACTAAGATGGCAGACGGGAGGCATCCCACTCCAGGATATTACCATCGGTTCCCTGGGCGGGGCGATTCTCAGAGCTAAGTCCTTCCTTTGTCTCTCGATTACTGGAGTGAACTGTGCTATCGTTGATCCACTCTCATATTGTATTCGACATCTTTTATATTTATTCAACAATAAACTTTACGTGACAAGGGTTAGTGTATTATTATACCCTAACCAGGAAACCCGCTTTTTCCAGTATGTGTTCTGACAAGTTTTATTTCTCGATTTATATTTACATTAAAAATGCATATTGTATGGACTTTTATATCTGTCAAACGGTTCTATAAAGGTGATGAGGAAAAACTTGACACAATTTATATTTAAGCGTTGTAAATACAATTCAAGGATTATTTATATCAATGAAAAATTCACATTTGAATGAATCGGTCTGAGTTAAATTTTGATTAATCGATGCGAACATTTATTGGTCAATTGTACAAATTCGCTGGACAAAAATGCGCGCAATTGATTCGACACAGTGGGTAATTACAAAAAATCTATTGATCTTGTGTGAATTTTAGGTATGAAGAATAAAATTTTGAGCATGGGATTAGTATTTGAACTGATTCTTTCATGTATCATATGCTACACGCCTGGTATAAACGATTTCTTCGGAACGTATCCTCTACGATTACGTTGGTACTTATAATTTTACACATAACTCGGATTTATTAAAAGGGTTTTAACCTAAGCAAAGGTTTAAAGATTTACAAATCTCAGTTATTTAATTTTTTTTTATTAATGTAAACCAGCATTTGATATAGAACTAAGATGTTTATATAAGAATTTAGCAACTTTTTATAACTGAGTTTTGTAAATCTTTAAACCTTTGCTTTAGTTAAAACTTATATTCTTATAAGGTTATAATGGTTATCAACAAAAATTGATATTGCTAAAGGGATTGTATGTTTCAGGTGGTTCTTAGCGTTACCTTTTACTGCTCTCATGTTTATCGTCGATGAACTAAGGAAATATTGTATAAGAAATTATTTATATGGAAGTTGGTTCAATACACTAACATATTACTGAAATACAAAATAATACTTTAAAGACTTTTTTTTTACTTTTAATCTTAGTACACATGATTAGACCCAATGAAGCGAATCTACATATAAGCGAGATGGTAGCGTCGAAATTTACGCGACCGAACCATTGAATTCAAATAGTAAGAAATAGAGACTAGCTACATTTAGGCCTAGGCCGCACTGCGAAATTTTATCGCGGCCTTTCACAAGTTTTCTAAAACTTGAAAGCATTATATAAGCGCACGCACTGAAGAAAAATCCCCGAGGAATAAAATTCGCTAGAATGAGACGTGATGCTTATCCCTTTACGACGAATCCTCAGTTGTCAATGACAAAATAGCGGATTATATCCTCAGTGTATGCTAGGTAATTTTCATACGCGAAAAAGAACACGACGACAAATACCTCGCAATAAAATTTCGCAGTGACCTAGGCTTTTTTTTGCGGCATGTCCTACGTTGGTGGCCTAGGAAAGACCTTCACAACAAAATCGGGCTTAGTGGGCGAACACAGAGGGCGCTTAGGCAGCGAAATTTATGGGTGGGCGGCTACGCAAGGGCACCCCTGTGGGTACGGACCTCGACTTGGACAGCCGGCCAGTTGAAAAACAAACCTAACGGTGATCTACCAGCGTTTCAAAAGCGACTGCCTTGAGAAGAAACGCCGAAAGAAACTCAAGGCTGCGTCGAAGTGAAACTGCGTTATTTAAACGACAGTTGACGGACTAGTGACCTAGGCATTACTGACGCGAGCCAGTAAGAAAAATCTTTATATTAATGCAATAAAAGCAAACAGATCAAGAAATATAAGTTTTATTTATACAAGTATATAATGTTTACATTATTTAACATAAAATAAATTTTCGATTCAATACACAACAAAAGATAAAATGAGTTTAAAAATAATGAGCAAAAAAGGAAATTACATCTAATTAGTTTATCTGTCCACTACTAAGACGGTGATATACAAACAACACAATCATCGAATTTAAAATCTACGAGTAAATATAAAAATCAGAATTCTTATCAGCAAAAATAAAAGTAGTGCTATTAATACATTGATAAAGCCAACATATCACTTTTATTAATGTATCCTGCAGGTATTAATATGATTTCTTTGACAGGCTTTCATTGAAATCTCTTATAGGGTCATCTCCACGAGTGTGTTTGTTGCGATCCTTACCCAGAAGCGCCCGAATAACGCCTCGTAATCTCCACGGTACAATAACTACGAGGCTAGCGTGTGTAGTCGCAACTCACATATCATAAAGTATTGCCCTCAGCCAAGGAATTTTTAAAGTTTTGCTCGTCAAGAGCCAATCATATCACAGCGACAACGTTGCAGTAGTGAGATTCAATACAATAATATTGAATTTAAAGGTAGCGCACCATTGTCGCTGTCACAAACACATTAGTAGAGATGGTCTCAAATTGAAAAAAACAGGTAATATAAACTAAGATTACTACTAGTAAATTTTCCTTTATACATTTTTAATATTTTCGGATATTTAAATAACAGAAAAGCATCACAATTTATTCCCTGATAAACAATTTATTCAAATATAATATAATTTTTGTGTATTATATTAAGGCACTATTAATAAATAGGTAAATATTCTACTATATTAAATACAATTAGTGCAATACCTGAGCATTTTAACGTCCTTAGATTTTAGATTAATATTTTACGATTTTATAAATAAGGAAATCTTAAAAACTATTGGTATTTTTAAAAATCCAGTTTACAGACATAAAATGTGTACTTACCTAATAAATATTAAATAATAGTAGAGAAATCACAAAATTACAATTTAAAACTACAACTACATCTATGAGGCAAGTTTTATATCAAATCACTTTCCGTGCTATAAATAAAAAAAAAATTAAGGAACCTGATGATTAGTTATATTAATTTATTTTGAACTAGACTCAAAAAACAACGCAGTGTATTTTTCTGACGCAAAAATATTAATCAGTAGGTTCCTATTTTAAAGTTGTATGCAAATTATTGATGATAAATGCAAACAAATATTACGACATAGCTCGTGAAGGTAAAATAAAAACATATAAGTATTAACTTTGGAGTAGGAATAACAATTTCATGCACTAACAGAATTTTACCTAGAACTATGTTTAAAAAAAAACAAGGTTTTTAATATATTATTTATATCTATACTATACAGTACCTATGTATTATTTCTTTTTGTGGAAAATAAAAACGTAAATTTTGATATACGTACGTATAAATTAAACGCGTATAGAAAATATTAAAAAGGATATTTATTTACAAAATTATAAATAAGCAAAAATACAATTATTAATATGATAATAGCAAGAAAAGTGACTAGAAATAGCTAAGTACTTACTCAGATCTAATAGTTAAAAAAGTAGGAAAACAAAAGACAAACCACTCTAAGAAAGTATTGTATGTGAAATCAAAAACTCTTAAAATAGTTTCATACACATATCGACACTTGAAGAGCCAGAGTGGCCCAAATGAAAACTTGTGGATAACTGTTTTTGACAGTAAAATGATCAAATAAATGCTTTAAAATCCGATTGATGTAGTATTATTTTTCCTATAATAGATATTTTAATTCATATTTTTATAGCATCGCAATTTTTATGCATATTAGACGTCAATAACCCATTGTATTTGGTCACAGCCATTTTGATCAATTAATTTGAGTCTCTCTTACTCTGGTGGTCTTATATTTTTTTTAATGTCAAGAATTAAACATTTTTATAATAATGCATTTACATAAAGAAACGTTTGCGTGATATGTTTATCAATTGATATCATTTCACTTTTTAGCAGTCTACGAGTTTATTTTTAACACATTGTAATATTATGTGATATCCATATAGTTTTACGATTATTTTTGGTGGTGTGCGTTTATATAATTATCTCAACCATTTTTGTCCATACAATTTTTTCCTACAATGCGTTGAGTTGTGCGTCTTTAGATTAAAATATACAGAATGTGACATAAATTTAATTCATTTAAAATTAAAACAAAAACAGGAAACAAACTAACCGGTCAAAGAAATTCAGCAACTTGAAACAGATTCGAAAATATGTGTTAATAAATATGAATTACCTATAATTTACAAGTTTTGTACGATTTGAACATTGAATTAGGAAATTATTGTAAAGAGACCACACACACGCAGTAAAGTTAAACCAAAAATATTCTTAAATGGAACAACAAAAATGTTGCTGTTATGTTGCTGTATGCTGTTTCTGTGTTATAATTATATCAAGAAGTGTTACTGAGGTAAAGAAAAATAACCCAGAGCATGAATAAGCTGACAATAACAGAAAATATGTTTCTTCACTGTTTCAGACTAGATTATCTTTCGATGTATTTCGTAATTCTCTGGATTTCATTTATACTTTGGAAAACGATTTTTGGATAGTGTATTAAGCACACCAATAAAATCAAATTATTTCAGATAAGTAAAACACTAGCGATGGAAATAACGAATTCTAATAATTATCTCATTTTTAAAAACTGTAAATTACGGCTAAATTGATTGATTAAAGTAAATATTTACAACAAAATAGTAACTACCATTTTTAATATTACATTAAATCCCAGTTAAATTTATCAATGAGGATAGCGAAAACCGAAACAAATTTATATTGGAATATACCCCCAACGTCATTAATTAAATAATTTATGCCTGTAGTAGCTCGCACTGAAAATATGCTGATTACATATATTTGCATAGAACCTTATTTACGGAAGTCATTCATGAAATATGTTTAATATTAGAAGATTTAAACAAAATGTAGCTTTATATCTATTTTAGCAACTACTTTGAAATAATAAAAATAATAAGTTCTTACAATATTTTTTCAGAAATAGTATAAATATAAGTACATTCAAATTTAAGGAGTCTTGATTCGTCTCAGTTTCAAAAATGTGTAATATATTTACATTAATATAATTTTATTTCCTAAGAATTATTGCATAAATAATAACTGTAAATTGGCGCTTTTGGAGATAAAAAAAAGTACTCTCAACTATTAGTACTAAAACTCATAATATCGGTTGTCCACAAAGTGTTTTGCTGGTGCACGAATAACGAATAGCGGTACCTGGGTTAAACCTTTTTATTTTTCAAGTTAATTATAGGTGATTAAAGTTCTGTGTATGGATTATAAAAAATAATAAGAGGCTCTCAACAAAATGTAACGTAATCACGATTACTGTCAATCAGATTATTAATGAACAATACATGCGTAATCCACAATCTTGATTACAGAAATCATTAAATAAATAATGATTATTTAAATGATTACTTGTGATCGACAATGAGACTGATTTAATAAATATTTTTTTATTATAGTTTTCTTTTTACAAATTAGTATACCGGGCGAACTTTTTACCGTTTAACAGGCAATAAATGTCGTTTTAAATTTAAGCTAAACCAATTCTCCCACTACCACTTTCCCTTCCATTTTTATTTTCGCAGGCAAAAGGGAGGACGGAAAGTGGAGAGGTAGGTAGAAAGCGGAGAGAAGGAATAGCGGGATGGGAGAGTAGGTAAGGAGAATGAGGGTGAGCGAGAGGAGAGTGGAAGGTGTAAGGGGTGGGGGGTTAAAAGGGGGAATACGAAGCCTTCCTCGGAGTAGGGTGAGAGGAGAAGACGAGATGGTGGTTTTAGTTAAGATGGCAAGGTGATACCCGAACTGGATCGTGACCACAATATACAAAGACCGTCATAGTGACTCGCTTTGGGCTGTCGCGTTTTGGGATCAGTTTGTGTACATTTAGTTTATATACCTAGAGACCTTCACTTTTGGTATATATAGGTCGGCATGAAAACGACGACTGTCAATAATGACTGCCCCAGGACACACATTTTTGCTTTCTCTTAATAGTCGCTGCCGTTCTTGGCTAGCTACAGTGTGCTTTTCATCATATGCGATGTAGAGTCAGTATTTAAAAAAGAAGTAGAGAGGCGAGCTCGGGAAGAAAAAAAAGGAGTAAGGAGAGAGATAATAGAGGGGATGGATAGGGAGAGGGGTCTAGAGAAGAGAAAAGATAAAGAAGGAGAAGGGTGAGGAGATGGGAAGACAAGAAGCGGGATGAGTGGGAAGAAGGTGATAATAACGGACATGTGAAAAGGTTTAGAATGGGATGGGGAATAGAGGAAAAGAACGTAGGTGAGTAGCGAGAGAATAAGGAAGTAGTTGAAAGGCGGAAGGAGAGATGTAGGAGAGCGTGAGCAAGTTCAGCTAAAAGGTAACAGGACATTCATAGAAATTTAAACGGTATGAAGATTAACTTTATAACTAGTATTCGTATATAAATAAATATAGACAAGTGCCGCTCTACTGTCATATATTAATTAGAAAGTAATCATGAAAGTAACCATGGTAGTCATCATTTACCCGAATACAAATTAATAACCCTTAATCACCGAATATGATTACTTTTTACAATTAATATCGTCAATCTGTAATCATTTTTAGCGATTGCAAAATATAATCGTTAATCTAATTACATTTTGCACATCTATGTCTAATTATATTCTGTGGCGTACTACCGTCGTTTACAACAGTATTATTTTAAACTTATTTTTGGAATAATTCAAAATATGATATATGAACGTAAGATTAAAATAGTTTTATCATAAGAAATGATAGCTTGCTGGATATGACGAATCAATGGTTTCGTAAGCGTGACGCTAACATTGCGGAGACAGTTGTCGGACTTCGCAAGTCCGCTATAGAATGGCGAGCTTTCATCAACGATTCTTCTCTACACACTTCATCTCGGAGAATGCAGTCCATTATTTTAGCTACAATTGTCGATGGTGGAACATGAGGATTCCCTAAAACGTTACTTAATGTTAACAATTTAAAGTGAACAGTGCGCCTTGTAGGTCTGTCCTGTCTAAGATTGATACATTGCTGTTTCAATTTATGCAAGTCAATACTTATGCCCAGAGTCCTTATCAAATGAGAATCAAACACAGTGTATCTTTTTTGCGATATGTGTATAAGATGCGATGTCTATGTATGTTAATATCAATTTGAATGAAACTTTGTGCCGTGAAATCGAACCTCATAAATGTCTTCAAGCATCATGTAACATGGGAGTTTTTACGTAAAGAAATAATCGTTATTTTTTAGAGCGGGATCGCTACTGACTCGGTTTTATTTCTTCTCCTACCATCATATGAGATTGAAGGCAGGCGCGAACTTGTTTGTAATCAAATAAAAATTACCTTCGACCGGTGAAAACAATAAACAGTCTTCAAAATAAAAAACTTCCACAAAAAATAATTACAACAACAATATAGTACTTAAAGTCTGTCATAATAACTTACTTCGACCTATAGCGTTTCGGGATGAGCCAATTATATGAATATATCTAAATACGTTAAATCGTAATTTATTAAAATACGCTAGTAATATCTCCACAGCTATTATCACTCTCATCCTGCGATTTCGATAAGTATGGTGCAGTCAAATTGTTGTGCAGCTACAAAAAATTAGTTTAGTACATAATAACATGTAAATTGTACATAGTATTATTCCTGTGGAGTTTTTAAAATGAATAGTCTCACATTAAACACTTACTGTACAGCAATCTCAGGAACTTGATACGATCTAAGACAACTTGTAGAAACTGGTTTCATAAAGCGGCAAACAGGGGTGCAGTGTTCTGTTAGTAAGCATTGTTTTAGTTAGTAGCTACTACGTTAATATCAGAGATGGCAAAATGTATTCTGATTAATGATTAACGATTATAAAATATATTCGTAATTTAAATATTGTTCCTCTGTAATCATAATTAAATCCATTCAAAATCTTAAGGAGTCATAAATGTTGAAGATTGAAAATTCCGTAGTGTTTAAAGCACACATGAGTAAAATTCAGTCATATTAGTGATGAAGAACGCAAAATTTAATCGTAATCGTTTTTCATTAATCTGATTACATTTTGCCTATATATGGTTAATATATTATGATATTACAATTCCCAGTCAGTTGATATTAATTGATAAGTTCTTAACAAAACATTAGCAACCAAAGAAAAAGTTATTGTATTACTTAAGCTTTTGATCAATTTCAGCAATGTTATAGGCTGTCAAGTATAAGTTGGTACATGGCCAAGATACGGAACTAACTTTGAAAAGCAGTCCACAGTGTATTTCTCAATATCTTTGTTGTACATCTTAAAAAACATATCACTGTAAAAACCAAAGCCATTATAGCTGTTGTGTTTTATTATTGATTGCCTTAATATTTTTTCATAATTTTATCACAGATTTGTAAAAAAAAGATAGACTTGATAAATTATAGTTATTTTTATCTATAAATATATTAGTAATATAATAAAAAAAAGTTATAAAAAATCTTCTTAGCACGTGTGGAGGTTACAGTGATGACATTTACCACCATAAATATAAGACACACTCAATTTTGTTAGAATAACTTAAAATTGCCATGAATGTAATGAAAGTAAATTAATAAGTTAGTATATTTTTATCCCATATATAATCTAAATAATTAAATTACAGTAAAGATTGCGTGCATTGTTCTTTATTTACCTGTCAATCCTCTGTAGCCGAACACTCCACAATCATGCATTCGCATTGAATGTTGTTCATTTTTTATAAAGTCTTCTGTACTTATGCCCTTTAGCTGAAATTCGTAATTTATTTATTTAATTTGAGAAACGCCAACAGATGACGATCGCAAAGCATAGCATAAGCAATGCTTTTTTTTAACTAGATTGCTGTCTACATAAAACCAAAAGGAAAAATCTTATACATAAAAGAGATAACGAGGAAACACACTGTAATAACCAAAACATAATTATTGTTACTTACTTTTGATGGTACTAAGAATCGGTCTGGTATTCTTTGTAATTTTTGCTGTTTCTCACTTGGTCCAAAACCTAAGGCTAGCAGAACTGATTCGGCATCAACCTTTCTGGCTCCCAAAACATTTAGTACTGAACTGCCGCTAGACCCACTGGCATCTGACTATCCAAAGAAGACAAATTTTGACATCATTGTATATTACACATTTTGCATATTATTATTTATGTTTGATAAAAATAACTTAGTATTATATTTAAATAACTATATAAGTTCTAAAGAAAATTATCAGTATGACAATTATAAATTAAAATTAAAAACTTTGTAATGTAGTTCACAGGCCAATACCTAATGATTAAGAAGGATTTTAGTAGATGATTTAATCAAATTCGAATTAATCTAAAAGCAACAATAAACATTCTCCTCTTCCTGAAATACTATGTATAGTAGAATTTTTGTTTGAAATTTTTGCAAAAATAGAATGCAATAAGTTTATCTTTGTTTACCTGAAGTGAATGATCTCTAAATAAAGGATTTTTTAACTTTGGTGGATAGGTTTCTGATTGGACTGAATGGTCTCTTTGTAACTTATTGACGCTTCCTCTTTGAGGTGTGCTTGTGAGCATTCCGCTTTCTAATGATTTTCTATTCCAAGCTTCTCTAGGATTAGGAACTTCTAATGTTATCTCCTGTGGTTTATTTATAATGACTTCAACAACTGTGGTTTCTGTTTCTGAACTATCTGGTTTCGTGATTGATTTCTCTGTATCAAGTACATTTTGATATTCTGCATTTTCAATTTGAGAATTCCCCTCAGGGGGAAAGGAATCCAACCATTGTTGAACAGGGCTGCTTCTCCTCATATCTTCAATAACTCCACTGAGCCACCCTCTTACTTTCCTCTCTAATATTGATGATACTGATTCATTAAAAGTATCTGTGAAGAATACATATGCACATTTTATTAGTTTCTTGTTCTAAATTAATTATGTTTACTGTAGTGATTATATGTAAGTTCTAAAATTAGGTTACACTGTAACCCTTAAATATTTGTGAAGTCAATATGTGCTAGTCAATTAGTAAAAAAAAAAAGAATGTTTCATGACAGAATTATAAAAAAGGAAGTCAGTCGAATTTGAAAACTAGAAGAATTTTGATTTTTTCGGGAATCACCTCCTAGGTTTTCATAAGGAAAGGTTGAAAAATTTGTATAAAAATAAGGGAAACATTATGTAATTGAAATAATAGTTTTACAATATATATATATAGAGCGTTAAATTCTCTACAAAAATAATGAATGGGTATTGCAATACGATATATCGTTCATTAGTTATAAAAGTCAAAAGAAAAAAAAAACTTTTGTCCTGTGTTATTTGTATGGGAAATCAAAAAGTGCGATGCAGACAACCTAAATATTAATATTAAGGGCTCATATTTTCAGAGGCCTATTTTGGCATTAAAACGAAACTTTTGAGCGTGGTTCCGAGGATTTTTTTTTTAAACACTCTAATATATATTTTTTTTTAATCTATAATTTGGTTAGGGCTTAAATCACACATGTGATTACGCCAGCCCTATTTAGCTAAAAGAAGTTCACTAAAATAAAGATACATAAATAATAACACTACACTAAATTATTCTGCTAAAATTTTTAACAGTAACATGAACAGGGATCTAGCCGCATCACACGTGGGTGCAGCGAGTATTCCATTGAACATGCCAACGTAGAAGGGATTCATACGATGCTTACTCATCATGTCCGCTCTCATAGTCTCGCTCCGGTCACACTCGACCAGAAGATGAAAAACATCCTCTAGGGTTCCGCAGACTGAGCATGAAGAGGATTCAGCCCTCCCCATCAGATGGTTGAACTTGTTAAGTGGTATGTGACCAGAGCGAAGCCTATGCGCCATCACAACTAGATCTCTTTTCATATTGCTGTTTGTACACCATGGTATTTGAGGAGGATGCGGCTGCAATGTTCTATACCATATACCTTTTACGGTACTGGTATTAATATAACTATCTTTCCATTTTTCATAAATTTTGTATCTATATTTAGTCAAAAATTCGGTAATTTCTGGTATAATATAAGTTTCCACACCATCAGAAATTGCTTCCTTCGCAAGCCTATCAGCAACCTCATTCCCCCAAATACCACAGTGTGATGGAATCCATTGCAGCCTCAGATCTACACCCCTATGTAGAAGAAATATAACTTTCCTTATAATTGCATATGCTACTGCGGCACTTCGCGCACTCTAATATATATATATATATATATATATATTTAATGTGATAATAAGAACCACTGTACTTAAACAGCGTTGAATCAGAGTTTTGAAGATAATACTAGGTTGTAAAAGAAGTTTTTAATACCAGACCTGTCTATAACTATGATATTGTTTGTTTAATTTTATTATTAGTTTTTATCATCACCGTATGGTGTTCAAGCTATGGAAGCATAAAAATCATTACTTAATTGTACTTGGACATTTATCTATCCATATACATATAACTACTTTTCCTTACTAACATATCCTTGTAGTGCCTACTTATTAAGCTTCTAAAGCTAGAAACATGAAATTTGGGCATTAGTGTCACCGTATAATGTATTCCACCCCTAGGGTGGTAAAATAAGAGTTGAAAGTTTGTAAATCTGTCAAAATTTTAATGAAGCACTGAAAACCAATTGACATTTCTTATTAGAAATAAAAAATATATTTCATTGTTTTTGGAAAATGAACCCCCAAAAGGGTAAAACAGTTGTTTAAAGTTTGTTTGAACACCCATGAATTATACCTAAGAGCTATGAAAATTAATATTTAGATATTTGACTAGAAATAAAAAAATATGAACCTCAAAAGAGGTAATATAGGCATGGAAAATTTGTTCAGATATCTGCCAATTTGAAGTAAGCTATATGAAAAATGGTATTTAGCTCTGTAGTTAGAAATTAATATGTACATATTTTAACCTTTTTATTATTTATTTAAATTATTTCTAGCCAGGCTATTGCTGTGCTGTGCTAATTAAACAATTAGCATATTGACTTAAAAACTGATAATCTTGCAAATCTTAGAGTATCAGAATATTATATCAAAATTTATGACAATATATTTATAAAATGTCCAAATATTGTAAGATAATGTTTTGTGTATCCTTGTAATGGATAAACACACCTGTCATCACCCTTGCCCAATGAATGTTTTGCCCAGTGAAAAAGAATACATTGGTTATATCTGGTCTGTACAGGTATTATTTTTAATTTCTCACAAGAAATTGCAACCTGAACCTCAATAACATCGCCCTAAAAGCAGTAGCAAAGAGAGTAAGCTAATGTAATACTCTCTAATTACTTAGCTAAATTTCAAAAGCCTACAGCTAGATTCTTACTGCAGGTCTAAGATTTTATCATGCATACACTAGAACAATAACAAAATCGACATTTTGCTACTAGGGTGATCAAATTGAAAGAAATCATAAATTACGACTGAATGCGAGCGGTAGAACCAACCTCGATTAGGATCCATCTTCGTCTCAAGGTAACGCTGCATGCAATATGAGAGGATTTTGATATATCAAAAGGGTAAAATGGTAATCGGTATATGTATAATGATACTTATAAATGTACTATATGTTTATTAAGCATAGTAAATAAATAAATACCTTGGTAACTACAACGCACAATTTTAATCACACAACTAGTTAGAATTATATTTTCCAACTAAGAACTTTTAAAAATTAAATTTTAAATTACTTTTACAACACAATTATACAAACAACTACAAACTATGTGGAATAATTATTTCAATTTTATTATATGTTGACAGAAGGACAAGCACAGACTAATAAATAAGGAGGACAAGCAAACAAACTAAATGCGAATGGACGAATATTGCCATCAATTACTAAAGCCTGTCAAAATTTCCCAATATTTATTCTAATATATTACAGATATTTAAAACATTTCATGGGCAAAAATCCCAAAAATATTATATAGGTAGGCCTACCATACGTCCCACTTTAACCATGAAGGAAGAGTTAGGTGTGAATGGTCAAACCTGTCGGTTCTAGGCATTGGCCAAGGCACGCGGTGCTCTGGCGGGTTTGTATTTTGCCCCAGTTTACGGTGATGTATATTTTTAGTAGTATCCGAACATATTTTACTTCGTGCTAAAGCGCTTTACATTAGTTTTTCGGTTTAGAGCTACATAATTATACTAAGCCTATTTAGAGGTATCTCAGTGTTTATTTTCTTTTTATTTTAGCTCGTCAAAGCGACTACAGCTCACCTGATGATCAGTGTGTTGACAGTGATTGTCAAGGGTCGAGAAACTATTGATAGTCACCGTCGTTATGCCTTATCACATTTACTACGGAAAAAGATTTTCTAGAATATAAACAACTGAGCGTAGGCAAGCTGATCTCGAAATTCAACAGGAAGAAGTGTCCCTATGACGCTTTACAATCTCAAAAAACTTATTTTTACTGTTTGTTAAATAATTAGGAAAAACCCATACTCAGTATTTCGTCCTTATTATCCCTATTGACAGGGTTACCATTATTCTTAACCTGTTGTAAAAAAATCCGATCCGAAGTAACTCCCCATCATGCCCTAGAAACCCCTTAATTTAGGGGTAAATTTTATTTTTTAGCATCACTAAATTCTTATATCACAGCACCTATATCTACTAGGTACATTTACTTTCCATTATAGGTATACTCTGCTTATATTATAGGTACCCACCTACCTATATGCATATATACCTACATATATCAATGACGTTTATTTCATTTGTTGACAACCAAAGAAACTAAGCCATACAGCCTTGTCTGATATTCAAATCCAATAACACTATTCTATAAATCAAAATAGAAAAAAACTATCCTATGTGCAACTGCTTTCCTTGCATAATTAATAGTAGTAACAAGAGATAAGAATCTATTGCCAGTCGACTTCGTCATACCATCTAGGTATATGAACAACTGGAGGTACAATAGCTGAATCCGAAATGTGACGGATCGAAGCGAGTCAATATGGTAGTATTGTTGTATATACAACCAAATTTAATAAACTGTAGGAATCCTTTCAAAATAATTATGCGATAGAGTAAAGTAATTTTAACATACTATATTTTTTATTTCAAATAAAACTACTCTGTTATTATAAATAAAGAATATTTATTTTCTATAAACACATCATTTTCTTTTATTTTTATTATATTATTATTAATATTCAATTTATTATCGCGGATCGTATTGGGCTTTCGTCAACGAAGTCGTGTGCATGGATGGAGGAGGGCTAGTGGGCAGACCGCGGCCGCGGGGCGACACGAGACGAACCGCCCAGCACGCGCATTACTCACCTAGGTAATTTGTGCATTGAATTAATATTTCTTTAAATTCTAAATCACATTTCTTTTCTAATATACATATATGTATAACTACGATCAACAAATGTCAATATTGAGCAGTACGAGGGGTGCCGCGGGAGCGCGCGGCGCGCAGCCTACGTCACGCGGCCCCGTACACGCACTCGCCTCGACGCGCTCCGGGGGACTCTTCTCCGGGCAGTACCGCAGCGCGTCTCCACTGATCTCGTACTTGCTCCACGTTTTGAAGTACGCGTATGACATTCATTCCAGCCAGCTTGCGGACGTCGTCTTCACTCCAATCTGGATCACGCAACAATTCAGCCAGAAGGTGCGGGTACCGCGAAACGTCCTCTAAGCCTTCTGGCGGTGCATCTATACCATCATATCCCGCTCCTAAGCCGACGTGTTCTACACCCGCTACACGTCTTACATGATTTATATGCGTCACCACATCGTCCAAAGTTGCACGCTCTCCACACGTTACCAGTTTAGCGTAGAAATTAATCATAACGACACCACCATTTGCAGCTATCATACGAAGTAATTCGTCTGGGACGTTGCGAGATGAATTACATAGCGCTGCTGCTCCTGAGTGTGAAAAAACTACTGGTGCCTGTGACATCTCTAAAGCGTCGCGTGCCGTTTCTTCACCTGCATGCGAGAGGTCTACTACCATACCGAGACGATTCATTTCGCGAACAACAGCTCTTCCGAACTCGGTGAGGCCGCCAGAGCTGCCCGCAGCTCGCGCCCACCGAGTATCGCATGTATGAGTTACTGTAAGGTAGCGTGCTCCTAGTTGATAAAAGGCACGAAGCACAGCAAGCGAATCGCCGAGAGCATGCCCCCCTTCTACACCAATCAAGGAAGCGATGCGACCTTCGCGGTGTGCTTCTAATAATTCAGCTGCATCAGTAACTAGAGCTAGATGTGCCGTATTCATGTCGACAATGCGCTTAATAACATCCATCTGTTCAATAGCTAACTGCACAGCGTCGCGATCGCGTGCACCACACGGTACGTACGCCGACCAGAATTGGGCACCGACTTGGCCTACCTTTAACCGAGGAATATCAGTATGCGACCAGCGCGATTTCGCCCACGGTTCCAGGCCTTCAAGACCGGCACTCAAATTAAAAACATTTATTCTATTGTGTAAAAATTTTCGGACGTTCCAAGCTAAGTCATTGTGACCGTCGATGAGCGGCGAGTCGCGCAATATGCGACGTATAGTAGTTAATCTTTGTTCGGGTGTGGCGCGTCCTCCCCCTCCTAGTGCTAATGGTAAGGCCAGGGCAGCAGCAAGCGCAGCTAGCACGACAAGCGCCGCCAGAGCAATACGCCAACGTGGTCTTCGTGGTATCGGTTTTTCATCAGAGCTGCCGGAGGCTGAAGCTGATAAGGAATCAGGCGCCCAACGCCCGCATCTCTCCGCCACGTCTGGAAGGGGCCCGGGAAATGTCATGCCTTCCGGAACTGCGGCCTGAAACAATCCATTATTTAGTCAATAAATTAATAAATATTTATACAGTGTTTTGTATTTGGTATTTGAGTATCCCGCTTGGACGTTTGTCCAGGCATCTCGTAGAAGCTTGGGTGGCGCACTTGAGGGAGTACGCCGTACAATGATCCAGGGGAGAGAAGTGTTTGATGTGTTCCCGCACACTGCTCCAAGACAAGTAGGCAAGCGAGGAGTGGGTAGCCATTTTTACATCACCTCTGCTTTTTGCAATAGGGAGAGACCCACCTTAATGCAAAACGTCGCCGGGGGGCGAGGAAATGGCCAATGCATACTGACCCTCCTGATTCTCCTTGACCCCGGCAGACGAGTAGGAGGAACACCCAGGGTTTTAGTCGGTGCAAGTCCGACACACCGGAGGGTGGCTCTCACCGCCCCCTGAGGTCTGTTAGGAATTTCCCAAAAAAAAAGAGCATCTCGTAGAAGCTACTGATCTGGTTTCGACAAGACGTTCACAAGAAAATCAATACATATAATAAATGTGTTCCTCAGCTACCTACATATAAACAAACTCAATGTAATTTTTTTTTATGTATTTGTTTTATAACACAATTATTTAATCAATGTGTTTTTATTCTATAATTTTTTTTTGATAAGACATTACGTTGATGACCGGGAAAGGCCTTTATAACTGCACTGTGCTTAGAGAGCGAGCACTGAAGGTGCTCAGCTAGCGAATTTATGGGTTGGTTGCTAGCGCAATGGCACTCCTATGGGTAGAGACCTCGACTTGGGCGGCTAGCCATAGAAATAAACCTAAAGGTGATTTACTAGCGTTTCGGAAACGAATACCTTAAGAAGAAACGCCAAAATAAACTCAAGGCTGCGTCGGATTGGTACTGCGTGTCGAAACGTAAACGCATCGGTGAACTATCTCCGTTGGCGCCTCCAGTATCCTGGAATGAGACTAGAGCGTGTACCCTCACTGTTTATCGGAGCTGCGGCTGATAAAGTCCGCGATAGTTGAATCGTCGGGATCCAACAGGACATGACGCAGGTGGCGTTTGCGCGCACGAGGCCGACAGTCGCTGTGTATGAATATGCATGATTATTTAATCGCACGGAAGACCTGCGGTGCACTGATAAGGCTGGCGTACCTACCGATCAGGCGTTAATTGGAGCTGGCGTCTGTTACGCGGAGTTGGTTCGCGAAATCTGTGACCTTACTTGTTTATAACTCACAGACCAGGAACAAGTACACGACAAAGGACTATGGCACTTGAAAGCCGATGCACTGCGGCGCACCCAACAGATTTGGGTGCTTGCAGGCACTGTAGATGGGTGGTGACCCAGAGGTGACAGGGTGTGACCACAGAAGTGAGAACATGGTAGACTGAACAGACCGTGAGCCGGCGATGGCGGTGACATTGGTTTGTTGAGCCGGAACGGCAACTATGCCGGTGTTCTCAGTGGTCAAGTAGTCAAGTGGTGGCTCAGTGTGGTCAGTAAACAATTCGAAATAAGTTGCGTTGTAATTCGTATCCAAGTCAATATTTTGCATGCGCGATGTAGGTTAATTTTTTTTAATATGTTTTTAACTAACATAAATGCCTATTATACTATGGCTAGCGAATGTATCATTATATATATATATATATATATTAATGATAATAATTATTAACAACACATGTAATAAAAATGTATCATAATCTGAATGTTTATTTAAAAAGTAATATACATGATACCGTTATTTATAGATATTTATTATAACTACTGTATAAAATATCGCAATCATTAATCAATATAATTAATATATTTTTCTAATAAATTATTTATTTATATACACATAACTCAATAATCAATGTACACGACTGTGCCTACTAATCTCAGAAATAGCTTAACCGATTCGGATATGGCTTTCACTATCGTATTGTAAAATGCTTCGCTTAATTTTTTTTAAATCGATTTATAAATGAAATTTATGTCAATTTTATTATAATAAAACACGTTGGCCGTTTAATGGAAATGAAATGGTATAATATATCTGTTCAGTTAATTTAGCTGAAAATAGGCATATTTTAAAATTAAAAAAAGGAAACGTTAACAAAATCTATTGCCGAGGATTGTGAGTTTAGTACTAATTGAGTTCAATATTTAATTATTATAATTAGTATTAGAGCCAGTTGATGGCATTTATACAAAGATTTTTGCTCGAAATAATTATTATCATAACAATAGAATTACTTCAACGCGAAGGAAGTTGCGGGCACAGCTAGTCACTGATATTTTTCATGACTCAATTTTTTCGTTATACTATTCTTAAATAACTTTGATACTTCGATCTTGAATAACTTTTGACTGAGTTGATTTATCTAAAATTGACTTCAGACCTTTTTTGTAGAGCGTTAAATTCTCTACAAAAATAATGAATGGGTATTGCAATACGATATATCGTTCATTAGTTATAAAAGTCAAAAGAAAAAAAACTTTTGTCCTGTGTTATTTGTATGGGAAATCGAAAAGTGCGATGCGGACAACCCAAATATTAAAATTAAGGGCTCATATTTTCAGAGGCCTATTTTGGCATTAAAACGAAACTTTTGAGCGTGGTTCCGAGGAAAAATATATATATATATATTTTTTTTTTGAAACGCCCTAATATATATCCACAAAAAATTGTAAAATATGAATTCCAGATTTTACTTCTGCTAAGACATACTATAATCTTAGTAAACAGGTTTCTAGGTCAACAGGAGATACGCTATAGATTTCGATTCTCTTACCAGTGTCCAAATATATGTGTACTGTACTTGTAACTATAATAACGTTCGATAAATAATATTGCTAGAAAGCGAAAAATGTATGAAATTGGCATAAGCTTTCAACTTTCGAGATATCACGTTGTCGCTTTAAGTCGACTTCATACATTTTTCACTTTTCTTTGTCGTTATCGTTAATCGAATGTTACTTTATCAGTGTAGAATTTGGCAACAACATTCAACAGCAAATAGAACAAAAATATGATTTCTTATTACTACATTGAAATCAATAAGTAGCTTTAACCGAAAATTTGGAGCGTTTATTTCACGAGTTAATGAAATTGCTATGGAGAACCTTCTCTTGATCGAAATGCTTAGTAAGCAATTAATTAAAATTAGTCATACATACCTCAAGCATTGTATTATATTATATAAAGATAAGTAGATTGTTCACTTTAGTATGACTTGTAAAGTTTCTTCAATCTTGTTGCCTGATTAAACACGAAATTTCTATAATGTTGAGGAGTGCTTAAAAATCAATATAAAATAGGTATCTACCAAAGTAACTGAATAACTATATTGGTATTTATAGCAGTAATATTAGCAGCTCCTATTGTAAATAAACATTTTATAAATTTTTATCTGCAGAGTCCTTTGAAGGTCAATAGCTTGTAATAATAACCTTATTAAAGATTTCTCCAAAAATCCAAGAAACAAGCAATTATAAAATCCTTATAGTTAATATGAATTCGTAATATAAATACCGGAGTTACAAACAAGAGGAATGTCAACAATATTTTTATTAGATATCTCAAAAATATTACATAGCTATACTGTGTTAGGTAGTATAAAAATGACATATGTCTATTGATGGGCTGTTAGCATAGATGGACAAAATGTAATTAGATTAATGAAAATGATTAACGATTACATTTTACGTTTTTTATTAGTAACATGACTGTATTTTGCTCATTTATGTTTTAAACACTACAAAATCCCAGATTGTATACACATTTATGATTTCTTATTGTTTTAAATGGATTTAATCATGATTACAGAGAAAGAAAATTAAAATTACGACTATATTTTGTAATCGTTCATAATTAATCAGATTACATTTTGCCCATCTGTGGCTGTTGGGCACTTTGTTTACGCAGAGTAACGCTACTAGTACTTATGATGTTTAGGTCCTTGGATCGAGTCCCAGTAGCGGCAATTTTTTCTGTGATGAGTTGATTAGTGTCTGGCTGGATATGGATGTGTATTTGTATTTAACTATGTATATCTTTGTCTAGTACCCATAGCACAATTGCAAGTTTAAGTTCAAGCTAGCTCAATGTATGTAAGTGCCCTGAGAACAACGATCAGCTGCACTACTGATCTCGTTTGGTACGACATATAAGAGCAAAGTAGATACAGTTACTAATGTATTTTATCTTACCCCGAAAGGGATATAGCAAGACGATATATATATATATTTTATCATCAAGTTTTATTTTCAAAAAATTGTGACTTGATAAGATGTCGATACATGTAGATAGAAAACAATAGCAAGTGACCTTGAAGTTACACTGACTTATAGATGGTTAATTAGAAACTGGGCAGTATACTTAAAGGAGTCTGTTGCCTGGATGAGAAGGAGGCGGCGCACAGGGTCCAGCGCTCTGCCCGTGAGAAAGTCTTGAAGGTGTGGGCTATTTACACCCACCCCTCCCAGAGATGAAGCCTAAACATGGTGTTCGCTTTAGTTAGTAAGAAACACCGGAGTCGCTGCACTCACAGCGACCCTGATAATCCTATGCAGGATTTTCCTCCGGGTCAGTAAAAAAAAGGATGATTAGAAAAAATGTATGGTACCAATTAATTATAACATGATAACGACTTCCCCGAGTATAATATTTATCATTCTAAAATACTGTTTACATATGATTAATTAAAATATTGTACTTGACCTTGGTCTGTCGATTAAATTGTGGCGATGATTTACCACTTGTTAAATTATGCAATAAGCACACGTCGTGATGGGGCGAGGCTTAGGGGATGGGATCGCAGGGAGAGCGGTAAGGATGGATGGCTTCTGACCCATTTACTGTGGCTGCCTACTTGGATGCTCCCACCGCCGACAATTCAGTATGACTCGAACAACCACAAATTACATCATCGCTGCTTATTTTGCTAGTTTTGGAATTAATTCATTGCTTGATCCTCAGAAACGGATAATTTTTGATTATAGAAAAATATATAAATTATTAATACCCTTTCTTATCAATCATCAAAATTTAAGTTAGTTCCACTACAGTTCTAATATTGAGTATAATTATAGCATTCGATAATAAAACAGATCTGCAAAAAAATGGGTTGCGATTGTTGTTGACCAACTGAGAATCATTTAAGAGGTATTTTAGTAATCCGAATCCGGCGTCAGAATTGCTCTATCACGTCAGGTTTTCATCTTAACCTAAAAGTGCAAAAAAAACCGTATTTATTGAAATCAACATATTACTAAACTTCAATTGCCGATATCTCGCCGGAAAAAAGATTTTCCAAATCTAAAATAAAGGTTTTAAAGCGTAAGAGTAGTACTTTAAACTGGCTCCACTCGTTAAAAAAAATATTCACAATGTTAAATTAGTGCAAAAGTAATAAAAAACCGCTTTTCTCACTTTTAGGTTAAGATATTTTAAAAACAATGGAGCATGGAGCAATTCTGACGCCAGATTCGGATTCTATGCAAAAAATTACTTCGAAAATGACCCTCACGTGGCCAACAACAAAACCCTGCAGATCTGTGTAATGACTGTAGTGATCTTTTTATTTCGAGGCCGGTATCTATGCGCAGCAACGCAAATGGGCGTAGGTTAAAATCCCGGCACGTACGTTTGGGGTTTTCCAGATTGAGTACGGGTTTCAGGCCGAACATACTCACCGGTGAAGAAAAACACCATGAGGAAACTCGCAAGGCATCGAATAGTAGTAATGTTATATGTAAATGCTCTAAGAACGGCGAGCTGTACTACTGGTTATGTTGAGCATGACATATAAGCGCAAAATGGGTACTGCCACTAATGTATCTCCGCTCACCCCGTAAGGGATATAGCGTGACAATATATTATTATTATAAAAAGTCTTTGTCAATTTTTACAAAACATACGTTCATTACATTTATGTATTAGTCACGATAAAGAAAAAATATTTGAAGGAACATATGTTTAAATTTGTGAACACCCACTTGAGTGAAGACTTAATGTTAAAGATAGTATTTATCTATTTTATATTTGCATCCAAAAAATGGACAAGTTTAGCTCCTTATAACGTGCTACTAGATAGTAAACATGATTATAATGAAAACGAATTTTTTAATATGCCTTTTCTCAAATTATTACTGATTGTAATAATTACTTACTTATTTATCTTATTTGCAATAAATAATAAGCGGAATAAGTACAACAATTAATACCTTAAGTTGCTACGTTACTATGTAAAAGAAAGACAAAAAAAACCATAACATATGTTTACATAAGTGAAACCAAACCTCGGCTCTTATTTTTAGTAAAAGTTTATGATAACTGAGAAAAGTAAAGTAATAGTTCTAAAAAATAAATAAAGAGGAATTATTTAAAAATGCTACACTTTATTTACGAACTTGCTACACCACTAAGTCAAAGCAAAAAAAACAGCCAAGTACAAGTCTCACTCACACACAAGAGCGGTCCGCTCACACTTAAAATGCATTCCAGCGGCCGTATTTCCGCGATCTTATGACCTGGGAGTCTTTAAGAGAAGAGTGAATAGGCATTCGCTGGCCGAACGCGTTTCATCATCGAACTCATCTTCACCTTCCACCAGGTGTGATTGAAGTCAAGCGTTCCTCTAAATAATAAAAAAAATGAAAAAATGAATGAAAGAATTTAACTAACTTCCAGCTGATTTCTTTCTGCAATAATGGTCCTCATATGAAACTGAAACTAACTTTATATTTCTGTAAAACATTTTTGTCCAATTTTTCTAGTTTTTGTAGACAGTTCACGCTTGTCTAAAATTTTAACATTGACAATTCTATTTTCATATAAAAAGCACTTAATTTTGTAACACTGTATTATTGTATCTCCTATAGTTTAGGATTTGCTAATACTGTTCAGTTAACTTAACTATAATATAAACTTAAAAATAAAATACTCGCAAATAAATGTTTTTTCTTTTTTAATATAATACACTATTACGCAGAAAATATTATACAACTATTGAACAAATTTACTATTTTCGGACATTTTTCTATACTTATCATATGAACCCTTCTATCTCGCTAAATTTCACGATACTAGGTTAACGGGAAGTACCCTATAGGTTTTGGTTCTCTTGTGAAATCGACAAAAATGTAGACATGTACGACAGAAATATCTTTTGAATGCGTTGATTTAAAAATATTATTTTTCAGGCTGCAGGGACCGCAGTCCTTAGTATTTGACGTGTAATCGTATTTTTTTGCCAATGTTTAAATAATACTATTTTTATTAATTAATTAGTAAGTCGCTATGCTTAGAGAGAGCAATAGTGGAAATGAGGTGAGCCGGGGAGAGGCTATACCGGGGGTGGAGCTGCATCGATTCCGCGCACGGTAGACACAATGGAATCAGAAATTCTTGGCCCGTGGACTACCGATTACGATCAACGATCCATAATACAGAAAAGGCAGTATAACAACAAACATCTCATGCAAGTCATAATTTGTCTAAGGGTCAAGAGGAATACATAAAGAAATTTCCAAATAAAAATAAGTAGTATACATGTTTCAATATAAAATTCTACGAAGTTTTTGATCAGTCCCACTACAGAAAACCATAATTAAAAACAATTTAAAAATATATTCGACAAGTAAATCGTATAAACATAGGCAAGGACTACTGACTATTATCCCTAGAAACATAGGGCTACCTATTTGAACCTTAAGTAAGTATAGAACACGGCAATATTTCTGAGATCATGATGTATTTTTTTTGTGTTTAATTTCTATACATACGACTCAGGAAATATACATTGCGCTCGTTACGTTTATATAAAGATTGAAGACAACTTACTACCATTATGCTGTGGCACAATATACAGACCACAGCTCCCGGTGTCACAATAATCCCGTCGTCCCGCTCCCGACATAATGTTGCGTAAAATTTGCGCTCCGATTGTTTCTTACCTACATAGGCTATAAACAGCCCATTTCACTACAATACAGACCCCTTGAATACGACAAATGGAGTTTGGTTTTAATAACAAGTAATATTTAATTTCTGTATGAATTGCGTAGAAATAATTTTGCAATAATTTTAGAGTTGCATTACAGTCAAAAATAAGTTCCGCTGTGTATCAATAAATGTTAATGAACGTGTCAGTGTGTTGGTTTATTTTGAAATTGAAAACTATTCTCTCTCGATCTGTCCTGTGAGTTAACTAAGAAGTTTTTAAAACTCATAACTCAATAGATATAAACTAATTTGCCGATGTACACATTTTGCTATGTGAACAATCTTTTTTGCCGCGGGACGTAATGATGTAGGCTGGAAAAGGCCTGTACAACTTCACCGGCAAGAAGGACGAACACTTAAGGTGCTCAGCCAGCGAGTTTATGGGTTGGGTGGCAACTCAACGGCACCCCTGTGGGTACGAACCTAGACTTAGGCCGCCAGCCAAAATACGAAACCTAATGGTGATCTACTAGCGTTTCGGAAGCAACTACTAAGAGAATAAACTCGAGGATGTGTCGGAGTGGAAACTGGCGATCGTTTCCAACTTGAGGACACAATGGAGATTATGGTTGCGCATGTATAGTGGAACACCCACCGCTTTGTGCAAGAATATATTCTGAATAACCTGTATGTTATATAGAGAAGACGGGAAGCTATAGGCGAATATTACACTAGCGTAGGTCATTACTGATCTCATTATAGTTTTGTCAAGTGTCAATTTATTTCTAAGTGACTAATTACTATGTTTATTCAACATAGGATGTAAACGACCAAAGCATAAGGCAGTGCACAGCTTGATCGCATACTGCCTTGACGTGAGGTAAAAAGGACATATTATTGTCAAGGATATCCCCTAAGTACTTGATCTTTTTAGATTAAGGTAAAGGCCGGTTGAAAATCTTGTAATTGGAGTTTCATTTTAATAAGTTAAAAGAATACAATTGATCTCACTTAAAGTTGTGTAATGAAAAAATGAAGTGCCTGATGAAATACTTTTGCCCAAAAATGCTTTCAATCATCATCATCAGGCTATATTCCTTTCGGAGTTAGCAGATATGAATTAGTTATTAGCTATATCCACTTTGCACTTATGTCTTAGCCCAACGTGATCAGTAATATAAGAGTCAATTACTATCAAAGGTGGCATTGTGATAAAAAAAACTAACGCTAAATTCCTGTCAAATGTATGTCTTTAACGGAATTCATAAGAATTGAAAGTAGTTTTGTAGTAGTTTAGTTGATAACTAAATAGAATTTGATACTATTAGGAGCAATTTATAAGCGAATCATTATATTACATAGATTAAACACACACACACACACATTAATTTAATAATTGTGTTATAGATGTAGAGATTATAAATCGATTGTAAGTCGATAAAAGGATAATAAATTAAAACGAGTTTATTAAAAAAATGTAATGAATAGATGTCGCAATGTTCAGTCTAAACCAAAGAGATTATGTCTAAACGATTTTTTTTCGGCGCAGCTTGTTGTTAATAAAATTTATATATAAGGTATGTTCCTTTTTAGATGACCGAATTTTTCAAGTAGGTCATCCCTTAAAATCAGGTGGTCAACGTAAACCCTCCCTCATGAACACGACTACCCTAATGTTTTACAAATATAGCTCAGATCGATATTTCAATGTTGATCTCTCACTAATAGAAGATACATTAAATAACAATATAAAAAGTAATCTAATATCAGATATAGATCTATATTAAATGTATGACTATTTCACACCTGATACTACGTGGCTATTGAGCAGGGCGATCAGCTGCGCTGCAAACGAGAATGATAAATCTGTTATGATTGTTTTAATTCAATGATTAATGTTTTCTTTACAATTGTTATTATCATCTTACAACGGATGCAGCTGTTGGTTATAGACATAGATGTGCAAAATGTAATCAAATTAATGAAAAAAGATTACGATTAAATTTTACGTTTTCATCATTAATATGACTGCATTTTGCTCATCTATGTTTTAAACACTATGGAACCCTCAATTGCATACACATTTATGGCTCCTTAATGTTTTGAAAGGATGAACTCATGATTACAGAGTATCAAAATTAAAACTACGAATACATTTTGTAATCCTAAATTATTAATTAGACTATATTTTACCCATCTCTGGGTACACATATATGACTAATTTTGGACTCCTTAGAATATAAGTTGGGTTAGTTAGTAAAAGAAATATGAAGAGACTTTAGTAGGCCGATATGATCATGTCAACTATCCATGGTCAGTATCCGATTTCTCAATAATTGCGTGTCACTCAATAATCTGGTGTATTATAATCAAGCAATTTAGCGGCGTCCTATCAAAAAAAAAATCTTGTCAATTTTCAATGCCTAAGTAGATTGCGAGCACACTACTTGAGCGGAAAGGCTGCCGTAGGAATTCACTTCTGCTTCTCGCATTTCATGATCAGCTCGTACACGTTCAGTTGTATCTTGAACATTCCTTCGCTATATTACATTGAATCCGGTATCAGGACGACGATTGTCAATGGATTTCCGTCCCTTAGCGGTTGCCACCATTCTCGGACTACTATGCATATCAATAGATACTATGTAGGCCAATTATTGTACAACTATAAAATAAATATGCTCAATGATTACACTTGCCAAAGGCAATCAAAAACTTTGATATAAATCCCGCTAAATGTGTAAAAGAATAAAAATGACACCTTTTATTTTAACAGAAATCTTAAAGGAATGTACAGGTAAATCCCATAGTTCAATAAAATTGAGTGCTTTCTAAATTGAGCTGTAAAGAGGAGGGTTCTCTGTCGGGACCAAACGGGATACGTATAAAATTTTACAACCTCTTGACCTAATGTTCACAAATAAAAAATAAAAGTGAAGTTGCTTTTCCTGAACTTTTATACATAATTTGGTTTCTACGTTATCATGATGTTTATCGAGTGATAGACACATTTCCAGTCTAAAATTACCGACCATCCTTAATATTGGTGCATACTAATGTTTTTATATATTAATAAAAAAAAAACTAAATGTATATAAATATTTATTAAATTTAAATAAATATTTATTTTAATTGAGAATTACCTATACTATTTTGATAAAAAGATCTCTTAAGCTGTGTTTTTCAAGTATCGACAAAATAAAAGAGATTTTTGAAGTTTAAAACAGTTCATAAATAATATATAGTGCATGAGTATCTAATTTGGTATTATGTTATGTTAGATACAATTAAACTAATAACTGAAACCCTTATTGTGTCCGCTTACAAATGTAAAAACAACATAAGCAAATAGCTTTATTTAAAAGACTTCCTTTAAAAACCATGTTTTATATATTGACGGCCTGATAGCGCAGTTTGTAGTGACCCTACTTACAATGCTGAGGTCCTAGGTTCGACTCCCGGTAGTGGTAAACTTTTCAGTGATGAGCAGATGGGTTTTTTAATGAGTCATGGTTGCATATACGTATTTAAGTATGTATATCTTTGTCTAGTACCCATAGTACAAGCGCAAGCTTACTTTGGGACTAGATTGTGTGTAATCGTTGGTAAACATTATATTATAAATATTATATATCTAGTTTTTAAAATAATAAAACTTCCAAAAATCCCCTCCTTTCAGTAAAACAGCTCTGCTTTAATTACATATCTATTTTAAAATATTAATCTAATAAATAAGACAAATTTAATTAGATATCTATCTATGTGATGATAACAACTAATGTAAACTGTAGAATACTATGCAGGGCAACTGTAAAAAATGAAATGTTGGTGTAATCAATAAACGTAAGATATAATGCTATGAAGCAAATAAACATATGAATATAATATAAATATCATTTTAAAAATAATAAAGTAATTAGAGCATGAAAGTAATTAAATCAATATAGAATAACAACATTATTGCTCTGAGCTAGCAGGATTGTAACCATCATGGATCATGTGATTAACATGCAAGAAGAGAGCTTTAGTGGAGGCAATCAGGTAAACAAAACGTACATGAGCGTGCGGAGACGTGATGGCGCGGCACAGGCAGGCGTGCGCCGCGGGCGCAACTTGGTAATCCATATAATTCCCGTAGCCCATGTGGTCACATGTACAGGCACAGGTCTCAATGTGTTGTCGCAGTTCACGTTCGAGTTCCCAAGGCGGCTCCATGAGCGCGCGGCTGCGTGCCCGTGCCTCCGCACGCTGCGAATGCGGCCCCGGGAAGGACGCGGGCCGCACCTGCGCGAAGCCACCTGTCTCCCTGGTGTTTGCCTGGAGCGCGCCACTTTAATATCTGTCGCCTGCAGGGCTCAGCGATGACGTAGCGACGCTCGTATAGAGCTCGGGATGCCTGCAGCCTGTGAGCAGGAAACCGCGGCATGCGCGGCTCTCCGCGTGTCGGCGCGCATGTCGTGGCGGCCGACTGCCGGCAGGGGAATGCCGCGCCGTCGGACCCCGGCCAAGCAGTGAGCGCCCGGTGGCCCGGGTCGCGCCGGCGCCCAGAGCTCCACGTGATGAACCCGTCTCACCCCGGCCCCGTCGCGGTTGGCTCCTGTGCCACAGCTCTGCGAACACCGTCACCGGACCCTTCTATCGGATACACAAATCTCCCCCATAAAAATAACTTTTCATGTTATTCATTACTCGGAAATTGAAAGATTGTAGATTCCAAAAAATATTATTTAAAGGAAACATACATTTAAAAGAAAATATTTTTTCATGTAAAATAATGATGATTTGTAAGTACTTATTAATGACAGCGTGCGATGGAAATGGAACGTAATTACTATGATTGTCATTATACACTCTGATTTTAAACTTGACTGTATTACTGAATTAAAACTGATAAGTAAACTTGTTGAACAAAGGTAAAATTAAGAATCATAAAATTGTTCAAGGACATTTTGTTATTCAAAATATTAAAAAATTAAACGGAGTATTTGATTACTTCTGATTGCGAATAAATCGGTTCGCGAAATCATCGTAGCATGGTCATGGTGACTGTTGATGCATTCTGATTTTTAATTTTTTAACAGCTACATCGAAATCTCCAGGTTCTATCATAGACAAAGACATGATGCCGTACTTAAAAAAAAGTAGTTCATATGAATCTTGTCTCAATGATGTATTTGTTGTGTTACCCGTCCAATGAACTTAAAATTAACTACTTATACTAAAAAATATATAAAATACGAAAGTCAAGCGTACGATGTGTAAAAATCCATTAGTAAATATTTTGTACAGCCATAACATTAGGCAAATTATAAATGCAAAATAAATTACCTAAACCAGAACAACTAAAAATGAAAATAACTGAAAAAGATTCAAATCAGATATAAGTAAATGAATTTTATATACAAATAGACAAAACACACAAATGCAAATTTCGTTAAAAAAAATTTAATTTACAATATTTAAAAATGTTCGAATGAATATATCATTCGAAAAAATAGTATTATGGCCTTTGATTTTTGTCAACAAAATTAGGACGCATGTAGCCTGGAGCATAGAGGCTGGATGCGCGCGCAGTTATGTGCTAAGCTAAGAGGGTAGAGATGTTAAGAATGATTTCGGATATTGTCATAAAAAAAACATTGACTCCGTTTATTCATATAATTCTTATTATGCAAGACATGATAGGATAGATTTATTCAGCTACTTATAAATTAGAACAGTTTAGGTAATAGCTAAAATAAATGATAATTATTAAACTAAATCAACATTTATTTAATTGGATTGTAACTAGTTGTTTGTGGCAAATGAAACCCTCGCGGCATTAATAAATTGTAATGACACGAAAAAAGGATTTTTCAGAACCTTACACTTTATTCGTTCTTGGGACTTGATATCTTTAAAATAAAACTGTAACTAAATGAAAATTATCCTAAATAACAAAATAAAAAAAAAACCGCCCAAGTATGAATTAGATTCGCGTATAGTGGGTTTCGTACAAACTTGTTGCATGTAAACTGATCTACATATAAAGAATGGAGTATTTAATATTAATTTCAGCTCGACACATCCATACGTTGCTGAGAATAAGTATCTGGACAGAGAGACAGACGAACAATGAAGTTGTACTATAAGGGTTCCTTTTTTCCTCTTGAGTAACGGAACCCTAAAAACATACTGTTTTTTAATATAATCTGAAATATGATACTTTAAGCTATATTTTAATCAACATGTTAAAGAAAGTGTATCAAATACACTTCGTATATCTATTATTAGATAGATTGAAAAATAGGAACAAAATAAACCGTTTCTATACACCCAATATAGAAACCGTTTATAAGCACATGCAGGCTCGTCGGCCGGGGGATTCTTGTTCTAGGCTCCATGCGGAACGGACCTCTTGTTAGTGTACGTGAGGATTGTATTATTGTGTCGAATCTCTGATAGTTGTTGTTTTGGTTATCTAAGTAAATGTTGAATCCTGTTTAGTTTAAATCGCCACGTATATTTGTTATTTGTTTACTTTTAGTAAAATAGTTTCTGATCCTGACATTTATTTATTTTATTTGGGTAAAATAACTTCTGATCCTAACACTATACCAATAATACTTAATACCACTCGTAATATAGATGTTTAAGATAAGACTTGTAAAATTCTACCTTTATTTGAACTGCTCTATATAAAAATGTACCCACCTTTATACTACACCCTCTTAGACTAAAAAATAATCACCCAAATCAGCCCATAAATGGATAATTGGTACATAAAACATTAATAAAAAAGAAAGTCGAATACAGAACCTCCTCCTTTTTGAAGTCTGTTAAAAATAGTGATAATAATTTATACTGTATCAAGATTATAATTTCAAACATCCGACAGTTTCGTTTCGGATATCTAAAACATCTCTAGGTGAAAACGAAGCTGGAGGAGCGCGGCAGTCGGCATGCGTCGCGCGCGTAGCGTCACTGGGCCCCTGAGGCGGGCGCATCCCGCCTCCGGAGCAACCTGGAATGTGCAGGTACGCAACTTACAAACCTTAGTAAGCCATTGCACAACCTCCCTTGAATTATTTCTTCGAAATTCACTAACACCTGAACCTTACCTGAACAAACACGTCGCAACAATTATTATTTAAAGAGTTCATTGTGAATTAACATCTGGAACCTGGAATTCAACAGATGTCTGATATGAAAACTTGTTGCTTAAATAAACCTATTGTTCATATGATATTGTTTGTTATATATTTTTAGTTTAATTAGAATTTAACATAGTTATATTATTATAATTTGCTTATAATGAACATTTTTGGGAAGAAATTAACGATCAAATGTGCTAAAAACCATCTTGAAAGAAAATTTGTAATAAAAATAGTCATTTATTATCCTGAATTAATTTCGACGAAGCAGATTTATTTTAATAATAACAAGTATTCATTTTGGCTATGTTTGGTTTGTGTGTAACTCTTAACCATTCGTAAATTGTTTATATTTGCTTGTTTAATAATTGAACAATATCTTATTAGATTACATATGAAGCCTTCCTAAGTGAGAGTTGCCCAAATGGAAATTTTGTACAAAAATTGCAGTATGCAGAAATCGTTTTTAGAAATATTGTAAAGCCTGAATGATGTGGCATTACGTTTTTTACCCGTATTATATATATTATACATATTATACATTTTGTTATATCTGAATAACATTTAGTTCTACTTGCGTCTGTAAGTTTTTTCTTGATATTCTATACACGACACTCGAGATCTTGTAACACGAATAGAAGTGTAGTGACACGACATCTCTACTGGATGTCATTGTAATCATACTACCAGTACAGCGACAGCACGTCATAGTAGCTCGCTTCGTTATGCCGTTACAGAATCAATTCGTGTACTCTCGTATACTATAGGCCCTATCACAAACATTTGCAATAACGTATATTTTGTCATTTAAGCCGTATTCCAAGGGGTTCTGAAATCATCATTATATTTCGAGATATACAGAAAAATGCCATTCATATGCCAATTTGATTACCGCAAAATCAGTTATCAATATCAATGAGATATTAGGGTAAAAAAATTACTAAATTGCATGTGATTGGCGTCTATCTAAATATCACAGAATTTCAAGCAACGGCTTCTAGAGATTTTCTTTTACGATATATTTAGGCCATTATTATAATGATTGTGATTGTCAATAGATTTTAATCCATTAACGCCCGTCATTCATAAATTGTCTTAAACGTACCATCTAGCGCGGTGTATACATTGCTGACCCGAAATATATTGTTTTATCATAAATCCCGTCTGCAAGTAAATACCTAGATATTATGCTCTAGTATTCTTTTTTGTTCCCCTAAGCACTACGCCGCGTTGAGAGGCTACACTGAGTACCACTTATCTTTTCCCTTTATCAAGTTATATTGTATTGTAATCATGTTTTTTTTATGTGCGTAATAAAATATATAATTGTGACTTTCTTTTCAAAAGTAAAAATACCTACGAAAAATTATATGTACGTAAATATTGAGAATGTTTTATTGAACAAAAAACTGCATCGCCATATTTGGATATTGCCATTATCCATTCGTCTATTGTTTTAAAGATAAAGCTATAACACTTTTATACCTTGACGTATATGTGATATACCAATATGAGATTTAATTTCTCATCTTTTAATTAAAATTAAATTCTTATGCAAAAACGCAAACGCAATTGCTGATTAATGCCGGTGTTTCTCAGAGATCAGTTCTTTCGGCAACATTCTTTCTGTTGCACATCAAAGATCTGCTTAAATCTGGTATCCTTGGATATATAGATGATAGTTTTTTTACTGATAGATACTTATATAGAACGGATGCCATCAAGTTCTTTCGGCAGAGGGACGCTATTGTGGAGCGAACGTATTTAGCTCTTGGATTTGATTCTGGTTGGGGCGGTGCGAATCTGGTTAGTTTTAATGGTACCAAAACACAGGTGTCTTTTCCCGCGAAACGGAGTCCCTTTCACCAGACTTCCATCTTCCGGGGATAAAGAAATATCTTTACCGGTGCCTAATGGTCCCGAGCTCCTCGGTATAGAGCTAACAGCTAATCTGAACTTTGGGCGGTCGATTGAGTATAGAGCGAATACTGCTGCTAAAAATTGGGTCTCCATTTTATGGTCATACGGTATTTCACACTATCTTAGCTTTTTAACCAGAATCAGGTACAAGTACGGTTGGATGTGAATATAAAATCAGCCAGACCATGTTAAGCTGGCACGAATAGTGATCACAAGTTTTAGTATTGTTATGTGATGCTATTGTTAAATATTGTAAGGTGGTGCGTGGTAAGATGAGCTCCCAGTGTCTATGGCACGCCTGTCGCGCTCTCTCCGCTGGATTGTTGCTCATGACGCTTGGAGCCGCCATGGCTGTCATAGGTAAGAATTATGTTTATATCCTTATATTTATATTAATTCTATATTCTTCCGTGATGGTAATTCGAAATTTGGTGAAAAAAAATTTCAAATAGTTTCAAAGATTATCTACAACATCTAAATTTAGCAATATTTACATATATATAACACCTCTTCATAATACTTGTATAGATAATATAGATAGGTATAGAGTGTCCAGCGGGAATTTTTCAACTTTAAATTGCACCATTTGAAATACTAGCGGGATGAGGTAGGCGGGAGGGGTACCATTTAAAGTGCTCGGTTTGGGGATTTACTAATCGCCATGAGTCACTGGTCAGGAACGCACCGCGCGTTTGCGGTTGAGCAGTACTTGAAGAGCGGAGAATCGTTGGTTCGCGCGCGCTGCGTTTTTTGTACTCATTTTAATATTCGACGACTAAATAATGGTCCGAGCACGCAACTTATCTGGTCGTGGGTACAAAGATTCAGGCAAGAAGGCACACTGGGCAACAGCTCTTCCGGGACCATCAACGTCAGCAACAACGCCCGGACGTGTGTCTGAAATTCAAAATGAAATTATTCGAAATCCACTTAAATCAATTAGAAAGATTGCGCTCTCCACAGGAATAAAAAAATCAACAAGTGCATGTTATTTTGAAAAAAAAATTAAGGCTCTACCCTTACAAATTGCAAATTGTTCAGGCTCTCAGAGAAAGTGACTATCCTTTGCGAAAAACCTTCGCAAGAACAATGCTGGAACGCTTTCGGACACCTACCACGCTAGAAAACATTTTGTTTAGCGACGAAGCACATTTTCATATTGATGGATATGTTAACAAACAGAATATGAGATACTGGTGCCTGAACAACCCTAGAGAACGCCATCAAAAACGTTTACATTGTTTAAAAACGACAGTTAGGTGTGCCCTTTCAGCCAGCGGGGTAATTGGCCTTTATTTTTTTAACCAAGGAGAGACGGTAACTGCTCCGGTCTATTGCCGTATGATAGACGAGTTTCTGTTACCGTAATTGCAGCTCTATTCAGGGTACAACAACAGAACACAATTTCAGCAAGACGGTGCCACTCCGCATACTGCTAGGGTGTCGATGGAACAGTTGAGGACAATTTTTCCAAATAAACTTTTCAGCAAGTACGGACACATCCTGTGGCCGCCTCGGTCGCCCGACTTCACGCCATGCGATTTTTTTTTATGGGGATACCTTAAATCAAAAGTTTATAATAACAATCCTCGGACAATTGAGGCTCTGCAGAACAATATTCTTCGTGAAGTTCAAAGCATTACGCCAGAGCTTTGCCGTCGCGTAATTGCAAATGTAAGGGTCCGACTACAAGAGTGTTTAGAGAAAAACGGCCATCATTTAGAGGATATAGTGTATAAAAAATGAAATCCGCATTATTGTTCTCCATTTTATGCTAATAAAAAAAATAAAACGGATGTAGTTTTTTCTAATTTAACTTTTAAAGTTGAAAATATTCCGCTGGACACGCTATATAAGTAATATGGACATACATAATATAGAAGTGAAGGGGTATATATGATAATGTCCTAGCCGGATTCGGCCACGGCGACTGTTTCAACGCCGATTAAGAAAATCAAGGCCCAGTTTTCGGAAACAGTCAATTGCGCAGGAGATATTTAAGTGCATAACTGGACGCGCTGCCAGAAAAGCACTCTCTCGTCCGAGCTCCCTCAGGCCCGATGAAATGGAGAACCACTACGATCGGTAGGGAGCGGGATGCAGGTTTGGTCGAGTTGTCCTTCTCTGAACACCTGGTTGAATTGCGGTGTTAAAGAGATACTTTAGTCGCCTTTTACGACACCTCAGCAAGAAGAGGGAGGTGCTATTCTATTCTGCCGGCAGCCACCACGGCTAAGCGGGCTAGGAGTATATATATATATATGTGTATATCTATATGTGTATATCTATAGTGTTTCTTATAAGTAGTTTATTTCCGAGTCTCATAAAACCAAAATGTTCTGGTCAGTGTAATCAGTGATTTTTCCCTAATTGGTCAAGTATATTTAGCCATAAATAATATACCTTCATGAAGGTATATTACAGTACACAATTTACACTTCTTGATTAAAACTTAGTTCTAATGGAATTCTAAAATAATTTAATTTTGCAATTTACATCGCTAAATTCATACACTGCTTAGATATTAATCATTTACAATTATATTCTATCATTCAATTACTCGCTGTACTATAAAGTCATTAGGTACATTAAGGAGCCAGAATGCACCCCGTATTTTCCCTTAAACAACTTTTATAGCTTATGTAAAGCATCGCGGATGGAACTCCACGAAGCGTGATTTATTTAACGGTATTACTTGACCTGTGAATGTCCTATTTACGAAGAAAGCATTTTCTATAGATAATAAAAGGAATATATTATAGGAATAAATGAAAATATATTAAGATAAAATTTGATTGTGAATGTCTCTATAATTAGGGATTTTATACAACTTTTCATTAACATAACTTTACAGCGGTCAAAAGCCTGCTATCCAGGCTTTTTTTATACCTATACAATTTTTTATTTATCCAATAACGCCGCGTTAATTGTAGCTACCACCTTCACCTTCTCCATCTTCACAATTTAAAAATATCCAACATTAATTTTTATCTTTCGATTATTAGTAATAATTATGTATTTACTTTTATGAACATATAAAAGTATATACGTAATGTAAAACATGTAATGTAAAAATATATAATTGTATATACGTAATGTAAAACATATTAAATCAAATCAATATATAACGTATAGTTGTGTACGCAGTTGTAAAATAGTTATGACCAGATCGACGTAAGCTGCACCGTTGTTGCTTGGGGACTGCGGTGATTTTGATATATCCTGTTTGTAGCATGTTGAGCGTTACACATTTACCTACTTGACACTTCCGACTTAAAACCTCCGGTCTTGCGAATAAAACAGCTCGGGCCGCAGTATTAGTGCCTGTCTATAAATATATTTACACTTGTTTAAATGGCTGGAGCGAAAAACTCATTATTGATAATGTGTATGAGTCGTGATAATATATTATTATTATAAGAATATAATATCAATGTTTCGAGCGGATATAAATATGTAAATTATAAATCTAATTTTATAAATAATCAAAAATTAGGTTCATAGTATATTTACCTATAATTTTCGATATTTTTTTGTCTTTTTATTACAGGATATTACGCGGACACCCTGTCAGTGGATCAAGAAATACGAGGCAACGCAACAGTGTCTGTCAAAGATGAAGCGCGAGGATTTCACCTCAATAACCTTTCTTACGCAGGACCAATTGTAATGGGATTCGGAGGTTATTATAACAATTTTATTATTATTTATGATTGAAACAACAATGCAATGAAGTTTTACAAAATTTGAAAATAGCTTCATCGAATAATTAGTGGTAATTTGTTTATGCATCATTGATTGTATCTACATACACTATGACAATTCTTTAATTGTTATATTGTTACATTTCTTTAAAAATGGGTAACATTAAGCAAACTAAATTTGTTATATTGGCAAAACGACACTAATGATTTGAAATGCAATACATTATATGAAGGAATTGTATAGCCAAGAAACCAGTAGGTATATTAAGTATTAAAAGTTGCTATTGCTATATAGTCCTACAAGTTCAGGTATGGGCATTCAACTGGAAGTAGCAAAGCGTGGTTATTCGATAAAAATAACTTACACTCGTATATCTTTAAAAACGAAATATTTTTTTATTATTGGCAAGGATGACATCTCAAACACACTTTATATACCCTTTTTAGTTGTTACATTGATAATTCGACTATTTGACAATTAAATTACTTATGTTTATAATATTAAGTAGTTTAAATAACAAACATCCTTAGTACTACAGCAGTCCACAAACCAGATCGATTGGAGCCTAGGCACAAAATTAATCTTCACATGCACACAGGCGTACGAAATTAAATATTTTGGGACATACCCTACGTCCACGTTCTGCTCGTTCATGTCTACTCGGGATCCTGCGAAATATATAAAGCAGCTTTTCCCAACATTTTCCAAGAATCAAACCCTTTATCATTAGCTTAGCATAATCCACAGACCCTTAAAAAACTTTTATTTGCAATATTCATGTAGATTCATTTTATTCTTGAAATCTTATATTAGGATTGATATTGCTCTGATGGATCGTTAAATCTGCCCCTTCTTTAGAATAATTCTATATTTATTTTCTACATAAGTACCTATACCTAATCTAGTAACTATATACCGTTATATAGCCGTACAGGATTATACCTAACTCTTGTTATTGAATAATATTTTTCAGGATTCATTGTTGTAGCAGCATGTGTGATGACTTTCGAAGCTCGTGATAGCGCTGCTAAAGTGACTCCAGCCCGACCTCAAGCGTTACCGCGGCCCATACCCCGTCGAGGACCTGTCTGTGCGGCGCCGGCGCGCCTCGACCAGCTCGGTGTGTACCGATTGCCGCATGTGCTTCCTCTGCCGCACGCCTTACCGATCGCACCCACACACCGACATCGAGCACCTCATGTAAGGTAAGCGAAGCTATTGAAATCATATTAAAAAAATTGAAAGTATGTTTGAAAATGTGTATGCAACTCATACATATATACCTTCAGGTGAATAAATTCCAATAAAATTAAAATGGGCGCCGTCTTAAAGAACTATGAAACAATTAATACTTACACGCATAATACACGAGACGAATTAGGCGTGAAAAATATTGTTGCTCTAAGATTTTTACCTATTCTTATTTACTATATTTTTATTGATAACTCTAAGCGAATTTGAATTAATATCAACGTGTTTAGCAATAATACTCCCACAATTAGTTCTTTTTATAGTACATATACCGTATACAATACATACCCTTAGGTATTTTTTCATAGGTAACAACTATAATAGTTTCAGGATGCCGACTAATTATGTTACAACTTGTAGTATTTTTTTTAAAACCTATAAATTTTGCTTTCATCGTGAAACTTGATTGGGGTAGGGTGTCAATGGAACTTTGTCCTCTCAACGGTCGCCGTTGTTCAGGATGTAGGCTTTTTTTTTTACTTGGGGAAAATCCTCATAGGACCGTCTCGGCTGCACAGTGGGGTTGCGCAGCCGAGGTGTGTCGGACTTATACCGACTAAAAACCCCAAGGTGACTACTTCTGCACATTGGCGGGGACTGCGGGTCCTGTAATCAATTCGCCGCAGCCCCGTCGCGCCGCCCCCAGTGGGCACGAACGCGGGAGAAGTTGTTGCCTTCCCCGATACTGCTCGTTGTATTTAGGCAGAGCACGTCACAATGCTCTGCCTACTTCCCGAGGGTCGCTAACCAGTCGCTCAGGGCACCCACCCTGAGCGGCCATGACCCCAAACACATCAGCCAACCGGTCGTGGATCGACCAATCGGCTGGAACAGATGCACCAGGGCGGTTGCCGGCACCCTGGCTCCTTCTT
This sequence comes from Automeris io, assembly GCA_036320925.1. NCBI lineage: Eukaryota > Metazoa > Arthropoda > Insecta > Lepidoptera > Saturniidae > Automeris > Automeris io. The sequence continues at coordinate 9,455,909 of JAUDJH010000011.1, read as the reverse complement.
CGAGCGGCCTTTTTCCGCTCTCGCTCTGCAGCCTCCTTCTGGGACATAACATCCTCACAGAAGGAGGACACGGCCCTCTAATTGTCATACCCTGCCAGCATAGCCGACACCACTGCTGGCAGGGAGAGGTCGTGTCCAATCCTTCGGACCAGGTCCCGCCGCTCGCTATCCCACGCCGGACAGTGTGCGAGCGTATGTTGGGCGGAATCCAGGTCCGAACTGCAGTGGTAGCATTGGGCCGTCGCTTCTCGTCCAAACCGGCACAGGTACTCAGGGAAACATCCATGTCCCGTGAGTACCTGAGTCAGACGATAGGTGACCTGGTCTCTACAACCCAGCCAGGCTTCGAGGTTCGGCAGAATGGCGCCGACCACGCGCTGGCGCATGCATCGTACCTCATTGAGCTGCACGCGCCACATTCTGACTGCTCATCGACGCTCTTCCGCCTTCAGCCTTTCAAGCGCCGCGGGAGGCACACTTACGCCTCTCAGGCAGAGTTCGTGGACTCGTTTGAACACTGCCGTATCCACCTCCGCCTGGATGATAAGGGCAGAAAGCGTGCCAAGATTGTCGCCGCCTCATAGGAAATGGTTCTATAGCCGCGTGCGATCCGTATGGCCATCAACCGCTGCAGACTGTGTACTTCTGTGTGTACTTCTGACTGTGACCCCAGACTGGCGCCCCGTATAGGGCCACGGACCGCACGACTCCGGCATAGAGGCGACGAACACCCTCAGTGGGTCCCCCGAGATTGGGTAGGAGTCGGTGCAGAGCACCCACTACCCTTTGAACCCGGGGACGAGGCGCTCGATATGTTCCTCGAAGCCCCAACGACCGTCAAGGGTGAGCCTGAGATACCTAATGAACCGGCCCACCCTTATATGTGTGTCACCTACTCGGATCGACGAATCGGGTGGTTCCCTGCCTCGCGGCAGTTTATGGAACCATAACGCCTCGCACTTATGAGGCGCTACCCGAAGGCCCAATTCGTGGATCTTGGAGACGACCCGTGCTTCCCCCTGCTCGGCGAGCTCGATGGTCCCTGTGAAGGATTCCCCGGCGGCAAGTACTAGCGTGTCATCTGCATAACAGACGACGCTGACACCACCGGGGAGTTGCGCACGCAAGACCGCGTCGTACGCGAGGTTCCATAAAAGGGGTCCTAGAACCGACCCCTGTGGAACCCCGCAATACACCTCCCTCGTATAATGAGTATTGTTTCGACCCATGTACGAGATGTACCTGTCATGCAGATACGCCTAGACAATACAGCGCAGGTAAGGGGGCACATTGTGATGTTCGAGCGCCCCCTTGATCGCAGCCCAGGGCAGGGTGTTAAAAGCATTGGAAATATCCAAACTTACACCTAGCACCAACCTGCCCTGAAAGACAGCTAGTTGCGACAGGGGCCGTAGGCTACACTATGCTTAATATCAAGTAGGGATCAGTTAGCCGAAATAATATAAATAAAATTAAATATAATAAATTAAAAGGCACAACTGTGTATATTTTTAAAGAGCGAAGCGTGGGTGTTTACAGATGTGGTGCTCGGGCACCGAGAGGACAAAGCAAAGCTCGCTTCGGTTCGGCGCCAGATCTGCGTAGCAGCGCCGCTCGTAGCGCACTCCCCGTCAGCGCGCTACGACGTCCGCTAAGGCGCTACGCCTTGTCAGTAGATGAACCGCCGCAATCTGCAGTCAGGTAAAGGCCTTATACAGAATAATAGTAACCAATACACAGTTTTATACACATGTTTTTTTTTTTATTTGACCAAGGCAATATTTTATCATCACACTTACTCATACCGCTTGTATTGTATCGCTTTTCAACTCATAAATTACATTTATAATATATTAACATTTTTAATTTCACCGACTTATACGTTTTTCTTTTTAATTCCAACAATGAGATTTTTAATATTGGCTGTTTGTCTTAAATAACATAAAAATTTAGTGATCTTTTGTGAGTTGACGCATAGTGATTTCTTACTTTTTATTATGTCGTACTTGTATCAAGAAATTCTTCACAATAGAACAAGATAAGCATAAATGAGTTTACAAAATCTTAGAAAATATTATTACGACGGAACTAAGGTGAAACTTAAACCCTAGATTTCTAGGCTTCTGCGTATGACACGACTATGATTTTAAAATGCATAAATTGTTTTGAGATGCTCATTCGAAGGGACTAACTGCCACACTAATCGGTGACAGTCATTGGACATCAGTTTCCACCGTACTTGCACCATTCACCACAACAAACGAGAGCTCGTGACCTGAATTTTATTATTAGACAGTTGTTTTTTGTGAAATGGGATTTCGCGAAATATTGTTAATCGATTCTCTAACATGCGTGCAAATACATAATAATTTCGATAAAACTATATGAAATAGTACCCTCCCTATCTTCACATCATAAAACATACTATAAGGGGTCTTATACGTGAAAATTTATTTAGATTTTGGTTCAACGTTTCGAGCCTTAATCACCAGCAAGCTGGTAAAGAGAAGGCAATGCAACAAGAATTTAAAATATATTAGACATAATTATTATAATGTTTAGCGAATGTTCGCCCGAAATATCTGTAAGTAATGAATGAAAGCTTATATAACGCAGCGCCAGTGCGGCGGAATCAGAATGCGGTTCGCAGTCATCGCTTGCGCTGGACCTGCATGGAAGTGGCGCCTGCGCCGGGATCACGTTACGTGTGAGAGACAACACGCGGAGGCGCCCTCTAGCAAGACAGCAACGGCTTCATGATGACACTATACAACGTGAGTTATCTCTTCAATATCGTTGGGCGATACCTTCAATTATCACTCCAACTTTATTATACACCTTTTTTTAAAGTATCATTTATATTTAAGTTGCTATAAACTTTCCTAATAATAAAAAACAACAATTTAATCAAGTTAGGTAACCCCTTCTGTTTAGGGTGGTAGGCAGTGACCTGTTGCTGCCAGTACTTGCGCGCGCGATGGTCGGTAGCGATAGAGTATGGCAGGCAGCCCTCTCCTTCTGCGAGGACGTTATGAAAGTGAAGGAGACGGAGGAGAGGTATCGGGAGTCTATTGCCAACCCTGACAAGCCTATCTGCCGTCCTTCTAGGACAGGACGATAGAAGCCCTCTTTCCTAACCGGATAATACGCCGGGCAGCGCATTTGAGGGAGTGCGTTGCCTAATATCCAGACGTGAACGGTGTGCGACGTGTTCCTGCACACTGCTTTAGTGAAAATTCACGGCGTTGATGGCGGTTTGCATTTTACACTACTCTCCCCGCAATTATGTTAGGACTGCGGCGTTTTTACCACCTTCCTCACAAAAGGCGTGGCCTGTAGAAGGCGAGACGTCACTGGGGACCGAGGAAGCTGGCCCGGCTTTAGCCCCTGTAAACGGGAGAATGAAAATCCCGGAGGTATTAGCCGGTAACAGCCCGACACACCGGGACACCACCCTCACGGCCCCCTGACAGTCCATGAAGATTTCCACTGGGTTACCAAAAAAACGCCTCTGTCGAAATTACTATCCCCCAATAATTTTGTTTCTAATTTTATTTTAATAATTTTGCTATGTGTTACAACAGATTAGCTGCAGGCTGACTTCCACAGAAAAGGGTATTTGGAAAAATTTGACCAAGTTTAATAATATTCCTAACAACAACAATCGCTCTGGTCAAAGCATAACGACTAAACCTGCGTTTTCACCCTATCAAGTGATAATATTGATCTGAATAATAAGATCTCAATTTTTACTTATATATTGTTTCAGCGACTCCCGTTGCCAGTATTACAAACATATACATTGATGAGGAGCCGTCACGGTAATATTTTCATTTTACTAAGACTGTACTCTAATTTTTTAGCGCGTGGTGTTTTGCCGCGAATTGTTACACTTTAAATCATGTAATACATGCACGTTAAGTCGAAAAAACGCGCGTTTTTACTAGAGTGAGACGCAGTGTGAAAAAATATAAAACGGTAGAAATTCACTGTCTATATCGTTAATTGACTCTAACTTAAATTATTAGTAACAGTAAAGTCGCTGACAAAATTTAATCCAATGTAATCTTAATTCCCAGAATTAATGACGAAGAAGAAAGTAAAAGTATAAAGGAAATGGCGCGTCTGTCTGTGGAAAGTGAGGTATGTGCGTGTAGCGTGCCACTACCAACCGCTACGCACTTATCACCACCGCCGTCTCCTCTGCTAGTCGTCACACCGTGCTCGCTACCTTCACCCCCAGTCGCCGATACTTGCATTACGATCGGTAAGATACACCCAGATGACACTTCAGCACTCGAGCAATGAGATTAATCTACGTCTCGTCACATCGAGACATACTAAGCAAACACTTATATTGTAGGTACTTTAGAATTAAGACCCTCCATGATAATTGTATGAATTATATATACATGTGGTTACTGTTTACTAAAGGAATTTAAAATTAAATTTCAGACTTTTCGATGTGTCTACTTCAGTGACGACAATGGTTGTCTATTTTTTTGGTCCTCTGTTATAATATTTAAAGTATGTATCTGTAGATGTGTCGTTAGGAATTGTTCACATTATAATATAGGGTAATACACATTTTCTTGAATAAACACGTGTGATAATTGACAGTATGTAGATATAACGTACGTAGTTCAAAAACACTTATTACGAAAATTGATCTACGTTAAATAACATTAATCATTTTATACCTACCTGCTCGTAATCCTTAATATAAGTATAAAACGAAAAATTCCTTACTTAGCTGTTCGGATTTTTAAAATAATTTAAACCAAATTGACTACATATTAAGCTTATCATACAATTTAAAATCAAAGAAACTGAATTAAAACGCAAAATAAAACTTTTTGTATTTAGTTCTTGGATAATGTGATAATAAAGCAAGTGTGAATTATTAAGTAGTTATTTGTATAACTAGTCATTAAATTTTCTTTCTTCAAAATAAATATTTAAAAAATAGGTAATTCCTGGTAATAGCTAAATTATTATATAGTACATACACTTTATGACGGACACGCTTACCGTGTACGTGTACGCATACATAGGTACGTCGTACTCGTCTAGCTCATAATTGAGATATTAAATACATTCAATTCAATGATTAATTTATTAAGAAATAATATAATCATTGTCAATAGCATCTAGCACAGGAAGAAGCTTTTGCACGGAACAAATTATACCAAATAACACTTATTCGTTCATAAATTCAGCGCTGCATTTACGAGAACCTTAACAAATCACCTTTATAAATTAATATATAGATGTTTTCATAAATTGTTGCACAAACTTAATGAAAAACGATTTGAACTTTGGTTGCGTTTTGTTAAATATAAAAGACTGATAAAAGCGAATTTTATATTAAAAAATCCACGTTAATAAATAATTGGTATGTAAACAATAACGATATAAAAATTGTAACTCGATAAAATGTAAATAAAACCATTTTATTTATTTTTTGTTTAGTTGTTTTACAATGAGATTATTGTGTAACATAGAATTAGATATAACCTTAAAATATATGTAGATAGTATATGATTTCATAAGATTCTTATACAAGTCTTTATTTTATTTAACATGATAATGTTTAGATATTTTTACACTAAACCTTTGAAAAAACTTACCTAACACATAAGTGATTACAATTACAATAAAATATTATAATGAAATATGTATAGTTGATTGGATTTATTCATGTACATATTATGTACTGTTGACACCTTTATGTGTCATGCATAATAGGAACAAATAATTCTTATGAAAAACAATTTATTCGTCCAAAATGACTTCTCTGTCGACTTATTTCTATTTAACATATATTTTATGTAGCGTATATTATATAAAACACTTTCTGAAAACCGCTGATATATTATGGTTTATTCCCTGGCACGATAATGAAAAACTGAAAGATTACGGCAATAATTTTATAAAATATTATAAAACTATTGCTGGCATATTTTTCTAAATTCTATTGACTATTAATGTTAGTAACAATCTTTATTTCCAAAAAAATAATAACGTAAAAATACTGCAGTAATTAAGAAATAACTACATACAATTTCGTTAAATAAAATTTGTGTTTAATAAATTTAGAAGTATAGATGTACAATGTCCATATAGTGCTATGTACTTACAAACAATCGTAATTAATATGATATAAATTGATAAATAACTTTAGTTTTTTATTGCCATTAAAATCAGTATGATTGTTCAATATTTCTTGTAGAATAAACTTGACTCTATGAAACATATTCTTTTGTCAAAAAATTACCACGATAATTTACTATAGTATGTACCTACTCTTTTTCCTTTTTATGAAACAGAGATATATGTCAACGATATATTGCGCAAATATCAATTTTAATAGCACTACATTGCTATTTTTTATAAATATTCACCAATGAGGCGTAGAACGTTATTATAAAGATAAAAGCAACACTATTTGTTTACGGCCTAGTATACGCACCACTTTGTTATATTTATTTAGTGACTACTTCGAACAATTTATTCATTGTATTAATAAGCTGTAGGTAATATTACTGTGTAACACGATTTTTTAAATATCCATCTACCATATTGAATATACAATGCGTCGCTGCTCGACTTAAAAATAACTCTATCATTGAACCATAAGGGCGAGCATCCCATAGAAGCATAAAAATCATTATCCTCTTATATTTGGGCATTTAATATATACTAGACGCAGAAATTAAAGGATATTAAAAAAGGTCCCCAATTTTTAAATGATTTTCAAGAGGCTGTTATTCTAAGGAAAATGGTCGTACAGAAGTTTTGAAAGTAGAAGGTTATAGCTTCAAGTTTCTAGTTTTCAGTTTTAAGCGTTAACATAATTTACGCGTAGGGTTTTTGAGATATCGTAAGAAAAATATAGGAAGAAAAAGTTTCATAAACTTTCCTCGTTTTAAAAATGATCTATGGACTTTAATTTTTTTATTCAATAATCTTATCTTAAAATTCTTTTATAATAGATAATCTAATTCCCTTTTATTTGACTTACCTACGAACCTTCTATGATGATTTAATCCTGAGTTACTGTTGATCAAAGCAAAAAAGACCTTATTGACTTTGATAATTGATTTCTTGCGTAATAATGATTGGACAGAAAATCAAAGCAAGGTTATATAAACTACAAAATATTCTCTATAAGATGAAATTACACTATTTTGGTGAAACATTACTTTTTGAAAAGAAAATGCTAACTGAAGATAAGGTAAAAAATCGCATATACGAGGATATTTGGATAACTTGAAATAACTTTGCATATAATGGGTTAAGGAAGAATTCCGTCCATAAGTTTTGAACCCTAAGGTATTCTGAAAAAACTCTTTGAAGATTCGAAGAGCTGCGATATTGTCCCCTCCGTTACCGAAAGGTTTATTCAGAGGTTTCGTAAAAATCAACTTAGTGCAGAATTTTTCATTGTTTATTGATTTGTTTAAGTTTAAAATGGTTTCTTAAATAATATTCATGGTTTTTAAAACTTAGGGTTCAAAACTTATGGACGGAATTCTTCCTTAACCCATTATATGCGAAGTTATTTCAAGTTATCCAAATATCCTCGTATATGCGATTTTTTACCTTGTCTTCAGTTAGCATTTTCTTTTCAAAAAGTAATGTTTCACCAAAAAAGTGTAATTTCATCTTATAGAGAATATTTTGTAGCTTATAAAACCTTGCTTTGATTTTCTGTCCAATCATTATTACGCAAGAAATCAATTATCAAAGTCAATAAGGTATTTTTTGCTTTGATCAACAATAACTCAGGATTAAATCATCATAGAAGGCTCGTAGGTAAGTCAAATAAAAGGGAATTAGATTATCTATTATAAAAGAATTTTAAGATAAGATTATTGAATAAAAAAATTAAAGTCCATAGATCATTTTTAAAACGAGGAAAATTTTTGAAACTTTTTCTCCTGTATATTTCTTACGATTACTCAAAAACCCTACGCGTAAATTATGTTAACGCTTAAAACTGAAAACTAGAAACCTAAAGCTATAGCATTCTGCTTTTAGAGCTTCTGTACGACCATTTCCCTCAAAATAACAGCCTCTTGAAAATCACCTAAAAATTGGGGACCTTTTTTAATATCCTTTAATTTCTGCTTCTAGTGTATATTAAATGCAAAAAGCATGGAACATCATAATAAATTTTATTTCATGAGCACAATATGACGGCCCTTCTGAGTGAAAACTGTCGTTTATGAGACTTTTCTATCAATCTAATACATTGAACATGTCCTACGCGATGGAAGCGCAATACAAATAAATTTATAATCTACGGCTATTGTGCTGTGTACTACTATAAATCTAGAACAAAAGAAAGCCATTAAATTATAAATAAAAACAAAATAAAGAGTAAATCTTTTAAAAAAAGATATGACCATAATTACCAAACAATATCTTTAAAGATCGCTTTGAACGTAGCTCCGGCGTACGAAGGGTCTATATTTACGAAAATAATGGACTGATCTAAGCCATATTGATGTCTTCAGCAAGTTTGTGGATCAAGTAAATTGTGTGGAGAGACCATCTCGGTATTTTGTACTATGAGTGAATCAAAGCGATTTTTATTAAATTGAACACGTCGACTCAACGAAAGTGGTATCTATCTTTGGTTAAGCTTCACTATTTAGAATTTAAGGTGAATCTTTTGGATAATCCTAAAATTTTGTAAAGTTTTACTGTCAGCGATCTGAATAAATCTTTCCAAAAAATTTTTATAAACAAAGTTGAATAGCATATATCAACTAAGAGGTTAGCCAACCAATGTAGCAATGTTCACACTAATTGATCCATCAAGCTGCGACGTACTTACAATATAGAGAGATAAAAATATGTTATATAATTTCCCAAATCGACTTACCTTCATAAGCAATCTTCAGATTACCAGGATATTATAATAGTGTTTTGTTTGTATTTAATACAGTAATCGTGTAAAAAAACTTTATCATAACGCCGGCCTTGTTGTTGCGACTGATTGTGACTGATTCGCAAAATAATGCACTATTTACATTTTAAATATTTTGAGTGTTTAATATATATATATATAAATATATATGGTCGATAAATAATAATAAATAACCCTTAACTACACTACGCATTGATTGTTTATATTATAATCAGTAAACATAGGAAATTGTAATAAATCCAAATGGTTGTTGTGATGTCTATATTAAATATGTTGAAGAATATCATTTTGTCTTTTTTTAAATTAGTCTATAAGAATGAACACGACAAAAGAAAAATACGAATAAATTTTAGTGTGAAAAATAATAATATATCAACCAGTATCAAGAGCTGTATATATAAACAGTCCAACCTGGATAAGTGAGAGTTCAAGGGACCGGGAGGACAATCTCATTCTCACTTGTAGAGGTTTCTCACTAACCCGAGTTTCTCGCTAATGCAGGTACATGGGTAGCGTTTCTCTCTTATAGAGGCATAACTATATAAAATATAGCAATAACAAGTCACAGCAAGTACGAATGTATTATGTACATATATATTTTTAATAGTGTGTATATGTTGCGTTCATTAGATTTCGACATATAAGTACTTTATAAGAGTAGGTATCAAGATGCTTATGAAAACAAAACAAAAATACAAGCACTGTGTAATTTTATATAGAACTTATTTAGATTTTTTTTAGATATACATATTTTTTTACTATAGTATCTATCACTAATACATTTTGTAGTCGATTTATTTTTTGTATGTAATAGTTTATTTTAGTAACACTTGTATTTATTATTTCAGCTATATGTATTTTGTTGTTTATCGGTAATTCTTATAAGATGTAACACGACCGGGGCCCTTCACGAAAATCAGCGCTGCAGACTTCCTCTGTGGCTTTAGGATGATGAAGGGCCCATTTTCGCCATGTTTATATGTTTTGAATTTTCTTTTGTTTTTGTGTGTTGTTTGTATTGCTACATTTAAATCTCTGGTTTTTTTTTGTATATTTGTGGCGAAATAAATACTTTTTAATTTCATTTTTTTTTTCATTTCATTTACACTTAAACAAATCCGTCAATTTCGTTTGGGTTTCTGTTTTTGTATTTTGAATGTTTTTCTCTAATTCATAAATTTTGTCGAATTTTCCACGAAAGATAAGAATTAGTCATAAAATAGCAGATGTTAAATTTGTAACTTGTTTTGACATTTGTTCCTCCTAAATAATATAAATGAATAAAATTCGACTGTCGCTTATAGAGGTATAGATAAGTAGCAGTCTCACTTATGGAGGTCCATGAGGGAAAAAACGACTCTCTCTTACAGACGTTTCTGTTTCTCGCTAATAGAGATTTTGGGAGCTTAAAATGACAGATCCCGGCTATTACTCTCACTTATAGAGTTTTCTCATTTATCCAGTTCTCACTTATCCAGGTTTGACTGTATATCTGTTATAAGTATATCGTATTAAGGATTTTAAGGATTTCATTTCTTCGACGAACGAAAGCATGAGCAATGTAGCAAAGATTGAAAGATTGACTGAAGATTGGCGACCCACCTGAAAATACACATTTACAAAGTGTTGTTGCGTTGTAAGCTTTGTGAAACAGCAAATAAAGTACAATACTTTGGCAACTTTCAATATAACATAGAAATCAAATACGGTGGAAATCCTCTAGGTATATGTGTATTGTCTAGTTGACATAGAGTAAGGTTGCGCTAGTTTCTATCTATGTTCCAAAAAAAAAAATTATATTCATTACTGTAAAAGTGAAGTATTTAGTCATGCAAGTAAAATAAGAGAGCATTAAGGTCAGCCCCCATGATCGAAAAATATCTCAAAATTAAGTTTTTACACCGTTTTTACTAAAATTACTCCATTCGTAAGCTATCTCTATTAGGAATATGATAGCTAAGTTATTTTTATTTATTTATTTATTTATTTTAAAGGGAAACATACAGCAATATAAAAATGATAATAATATACACAAAAAACGTTACATAAGCCAGCAAAGTTTCCACAAAAATTAGTACAAAAATAAAAATCAAGCTAATAGATAACAATAAAAAAATCAATCAAATATACATACATATATATGTTACATATAAATAGTACATTTATATTAAAAAAAATACATTATAGAACAAAATTTTTGTGGTATTTTACCTAGCATTTTCTTATGATCGAAGAGTAAACATTTTTAAGTAATGTCAGAATTTTGGGTTAAAACTTTGAAGTCGATCTGACGCATAAATTGTCCCTGTTATAAATTTTTTACGTAAGTAATTCTTTTGTTGTAAGCCGTATTGACACGATAATTTGGATAATTTATTCCAAATTCGGTACTCTTTGCAGAAACATCAGAATGATGAACTTAGGTTTCAATGAAGTATTTAGAAGATACAACAGATATACCAAAACCTACGTTGCGATGATAATTAATAAGTTGGAATATTAAAATCATATCCATTTCTTTGTATACTTATGTTACATTATTTTATATATTTTATTGGTTTCGTTTCTAGAGAATTTATAACTTTGTTTGTTTGCAAGCTTTTGTTTAACTTGAAGACTAAAAATGATTAAGCCTGTGAGTTGATCGTAGAGATGACCTTCCCGTTTATTGTTTTAATTTATGTGAATTCTTATTATAATAACTTTCTAAAAAGTTTATAATATTCCAATTGATATTTTATTCTAAGAATAACTTAGGCTATAGATGATACATATTAGAAGGCCAGGCGCCTCAATTGTACCGAAGCTCCTATTTTAGAAAACGGTTTAAATTATTATGTATATACAGGCTTTTTATTTAATTCTCCTTTTTGTTTTAGTTTAATAACGAAACTTTCATACACGCAATAAATTTTGTTTAAATTTAACTACTCCAACTATTACAGCAATTTCCCCGTAGGGCCTACAACTTGTGTAACCTTACCTTATACGGGCTGATACCCAAATGTGAACCCTTTTTTTTTTTTTTTTTTACTTGTGGAAAATCCTCATGGGACCGTCTCGGTCGCACGGGGGGTTGCACGAAACCGAGGTGTGTCGGACTTGTACCGACTAAAAACCCCAAGGTGACTTCTTCTGCGCATTGACGGGGACCGCGGGACCTGTAATCAATTCGCCGCAGCCCCGTCGCGCCGCGCCCGCTGTGCACAAACTCGGAGGAAGATATCTTCCCCGACACTGCTCATTGTATTTAGGCAGAGCACGTCACAATGGTCTGCCTACTTCTCGAGGGTCGCTAACCAGTCGTTCAGGGCCCCCACCCTGAGCGGCCGCGACCCCAAAGGCATCAGCCAACCGGTCGTGGATCGACCGATCGGCTGGTACTGATGTGCCGGGGTGGTTGCCGGCACCCCGGTGTCTTCTTCGAGCAGCCTTCTGCCGCTCTCGCTCTGCGGCCTCCTTCTGGGACATGACGTCTTCACAGAAGGAGACCACGGCCCTCCAGTTGTCATATCCTGCCAGCATGGCCGACACCACTGCTGGCAGGGAGAGGTCGTGTCCGATCCTTTGGACCAGATCCCACCGCTCGCTGTAAATGTGACCACTATAAGTTAACCACAATGAAATCCTTACCATTCAAACTTTGTAAGTGAAATCCTATCTGACACTCCACAACCCCACTGTTGTTTTAAAAAAATATCTCAGGAGTACGAAGTTTAAATCAGTAGATACATATGCAATTTCTACATTATTTTAATGAAACTAAGTATATTCAAGTTAAACAAATGTATTCATTAGCGATTGCATAGTAAATTACATTGTCATTAGAGCTCATCCGATTTAACTAAAGGAAAACATATTCATCAAACGTGAATAAAGAAAAATTTGTAGCTACATAGGTACACATAAGTCAAGTACGTTTAATCCTGGATAGCAACTTTAAATTTTCATATTTTATAATTATATGAGCTGTCTCTTTTATATCTAAGAGTTATTTAAACGAATAAAACGTTTGAGAACTTCTAAGGTTTCCGCATATACCTATTTAATTACTGGTAATGTGATTACTTGATTACAAACTACACGAGCACAATCTTAAATACCTTAGATATGGATCAGCCAAACAGAAATCTGTGTCATTGTGTGAGCCGATACTCCTTAATCCTATAAAAGGTGTCAGAATGGATAATCTGTACAATCCTGTTACTTTGTTGATATAAAGTTCTAGAGTAACCCCGCTAGGCTAGCAGTCAGTCAGTGGAGTGACAATCTAGGCGCACTACAGAGGACTGCTCAAATTTGTTCCAACCTCCAATATGATAAATGAAACCGAGGATAATTACAATGGCGCTTATTTTGCAGCTCTTAAGTGAGTACATACTTTAATCATATATTCGTAATTATTAAAATAATCTTTATCCTCGTTGGATTATAAATCACCTTTTCACCATGCTCTTATAATAAATCTAAAATCTAATGTATTACTTTCACTTGCGAGCTCACACATCATCAAATAAAAAGCAAACGCAATACTAATTTTGTTAAAAGATGTTTGATGAGGGGGACTAGTGGCCTAGTGAATAACATATGCGCTGAAATGCGAGTATGCCATAAGTTCGAATCTCGTACAGATTAAGGATTTCGGCATCACTTGCTCACCGGTGAAGGAAACATCGCAAGGAAACGCGTTTAACATATAATAGAGATGTTACATGCAGAGATGGGCAAAATGTAATCAGATTAATGATTTACGATTACGATTACATTTTGTAATCATTAATCATGATTAATGATTAACGAAATTAATCATAAAAAGTAATCATTTTTCGGTGATTAAGGATTATTAATCTGTAATCGTAATCCACGCCCGCCTTCGGGATGGAGATAGAGAGACAGAGCAAGATAGCGCAAAATTTTAATTGATCAGAATAAGACATTATTTTCTCAAATTTACACGAGCTTCTGTAGCGCAGAGCGCAACATCACCTTTCTTGGTCATCCGTCTCTCTCTACTGACTTGGTTTCGTCTTTGATGTAAACCGAACCGCCGCACACGTTCGTATCGTATTTTAAATTTTAACTCATAATTAAAGTTGAGATATATATCTGTTTTTTTTTTTCGGATTACTGTCGTTCTACCTAATAACTTTGATTCTTACAATAAATCAGCGGGACACATACATAGTTTTTTTTCTCAGTTCGCTTAATTTTTTTTTCGCGTTTGTCGTCCATTTTTTTAAAGACTAAAGAATATAGTACTCAGAAATAAAGAAGCAAATCGACATACGGGCACGCGCAATTTTTATCTTACTAAAAACGCTTTTTTTGTTTACCAAATTATATATATATTGTTTAATGAGTAATAAAAGTAAAAAATAGTAATTTCATTTTTCTGTTTTAAAAATTTAACTTTAACTTAAAGGATTGCACACAAAGTCTTTGGCCATTATCAGAAGTATTCTCCATCTCGAAGGCGGGTGTGGATTATCGGGTAGGAGTCGGTATTTCAGTAAAATATGGGCGGTATTTTGATAATCACTTCTAATAGTCCAGGAATCACTCAGAACAATAGTAAAAGCATCTATGATCAGCTAAATTTCGTTGGATTTACTTAATGGCCACCGAGCACGAACTGATCCTGAAAGTAGTCAGGTCGAAGCAAGTCACTATGCCAGTTTTTTCACTATTGTACTTTGGTCACGACCCAATTCCGGCAATTAACCTACCAACTCAAACGGCTGAAAGCACAAAAAATGGTCCTGAACGTAATCAGGTCGAAGCTAGTTACTATGAGTTGGTAGGTTTATTGGCCGAACAATGTCGTGACTCGTGACCACAGTACACAACTGCAAAGACCCTTATAAGTTATGATTCGCTCAACGAGACGGATATTCGGGGGCGGATTTGCACCGGCTAAAACCACCGGGTGCCAGCACTACCTAATCATCGCCTTCGCCGGACCTGGGAATCCATATACTTTCTAGGGGCCCGGCGAGCGATTGGTCTTAGACAGGCCTCCTCCCTGGGAGAGGGTCGTAAAACTACCCAAACAATACCTCCCATTGGGGCGGCGTGTGAGCACACACACGACGACACCACCCCACCCTCCGCTGGACGCCACCCCCCCTCTCTGCTGGACGCCACCCCCCCTCTCTGCTGGACGCCACCCCCACTTTCTGCTGGACGAAACCCCAACTCTCCGCTGGACGTCCCCCCCCCCCACTCTCTGCTGGACGCCACCCCCCACTCTCAGCTAAACGCCACCCCCACTCTCCACTGGACGCCACCCCCACTCTCCACTGGACGCCACCCCCCACTCTCCGCTGGACGCCACCCCCCCCTCTCTCCGCTGGACGCCACCCCCACTCTTCACTGGACACCACCCCTCGTTTAGACGGAAGTTTGGGGTCATATATAATTCGAAATAAAATAACTTGAAAAATTAAATAAACGAGTATTTAAATCGGTCTCTCTCTCAGCCAGAACTCAAAAGTAATCATTAAAATAATCATGATTAATTGAATGATTACTGTAATCAAGATTAATGATTACCCATGTAATCATGATTAAAAGTAATCATGATTACGCCCATCTATGGTTACATGTATATTAGGTGCATTAAGAACAGCAAACAACTGAGCTATTAATCACGATGAGCGCAATATATAAGTGCAAACTGGATACAGCCACTAATGTCTCTTTGCTCACCCCAAAAGTTGACGACTTTTTTTTGCTTGGCATTAATATTTGATATATTATATTAATTCTTATTTTGATCGGATTCGCTTAGTGATACGATTCGCCTCAGTGTACCCTATATATTTTTAAAAGAAAATGTTGCATTAGGTCGGCTGCACATGGGGAAATAGAAATGTTAGGTGACGGTCTGACCGGCGAAGACCTAGCAGCAGTACCAGAACATTGGCTATCATTCCCTGCACCTCCAGTCAGTGCCCATACGGCACTAGCATTGCTCTACATCTTCTTCACAGCGGCTGCCTTAACTGGAAATGGACTTGTTATATTTATATTTTCCACGTTAGTATGTTTGCGTGCTCAATATTTACTTAATTTAAGTTAAAATCATATTAATTGATTCTCTTAATGCTTCAGAACAAAAAATCTTCGAACGTCAAGTAATCTACTCATTTTACAGTTAGCAATATTAGACTTTATTATGATGGCAAAAGCACCAATATTTATTTACAATAGTGCTATGAGAGGTTTCGCAGCAGGAGCGACCGGTTGTCAAATATTCGCCTTGATGGGTGCATACAGTGGCATTGGCGCTGGGATGACTAATGCTTGCATCGCTTATGACAGGTCAATAACCCTTTATATGTAATATTCAAATTTTAAACCTAATCAGCCTTATTAGAAAACAATGTTTACCATTAATAAGAAAATAATCTGTACTTCAACTTCGCAATTGTCAATGATAGTTAATCCTTTATTATCGATTTTAATACAATTTAACATGGGAATGATTACTTCATTATTATTCAACATACTTCAAACTTAAATCATTTGAAAAATATTTCTCATTGGATGGTAAAATCGCGATAAGATCCATTGAGTAGTTTAGAAGATATAAATTGAATACACCGAGAGACACAAACATAGCGACTTTACTACAACAATGTAAAGATAAAAGAAGCTACCTTTTACAACATCCAAATTTTAAAATCAGTTAAACTCTTCTAATTTATTTTGTTTATAAGGCCATCATTATAGCGCTAGTCTTTGCTAAATGTAAATTACATTTAAGTATATTAGAAAAAAAATGAAGATAATGATATGTGATAATGAGTATTATGTTTTTAGACATTCGACAATCACGCGACCTCTTGACGGTAGACTATCACGAGGCAAAGTATTGCTGATGATAGCTCTTGTCTGGATTTATGCAACGCCTTGGGCACTACTCCCCCTATTTAAAATCTGGGGTCGATATGTACCCGGTATGTATACAAATATAGAATAAACGTTGATATAAGCATTAAAACTTTTTATACTGATTAGACGAAATTATTATATTTCACCTTATGGTAAGCACATATTGTATTTTAGCTATACGGCAACTCACATCCCGACTAGGACAAAGAAGTTCTCGACTCCTACTTTTTCTGAATCATTAAGCTGTGGAATGGTCTTCCGGTGCGCGAGTTCACACTGTCCTGTTGTGAGGTCCTTTACACGAAGTGTGAAGAGATATTTGTGCAGGCCGGCATGATCGCTGCGACTATCGATAGGTTTTTCTTCACCAAGTTTAACCTACATCTAGACTATTAATTTTCGTAGATAAGATCCTAAAAAAATGTTTATGTTCAAACGACAACTAACGTATTTTATGTTTCAGAGGGCTATTTAACTTCTTGCAGTTTTGATTACCTCACCAATACCTTCGATACAAAACTCTTTGTTGCATGTATTTTTACGTGCAGCTATGTATTTCCCATGTCCCTTATTATTTACTTTTATAGCGGTATTGTCAAACAGGTGTTTGCACATGAAGCCGCCTTAAGGTATGTATCAACCTACCATAATCAAAACTGTCTAACTATTCAATTAATTTCCAAAACAAAAACGTAATAAGATTTCTTAAAAATTTACAGTTTGATTAAAATATAGCTAAGCCTATTGATTTTTTACACGTACTAACTAGTCAAATCATCAAAAAATCTATATGAGGATACAATATTGCATGTTACCTGTACACATTATACTGTTGTATTGTATTACAATTATATCCAAGAGTATCGGTGATCCCGTTCGCTCATTCTTTATTCACGCATTTAATTATTAACTCATATTTACTTACATATGTTATCTTACACATATCGTATTTATTCAACAATGCTTGAAAAAAAAATTTTTTTTGACAAACAAGGTATTATTTATATTTTGATTGTTGATTTGTCATTTGTTTTTAATATTGCTAAAAATTTACTTAATTTAAATTGATATAACAAATAATTATTATAATAAATGATTGATGTTATAGAGAACAAGCAAAGAAGATGAATGTGGAATCTCTCAGAGCAAACCAAAGTGGAAACTCTGAATCAGCTGAAATTCGTATTGCGAAAGCTGCCTTGACTGTTTGTTTTCTTTTTGTTGCTTCTTGGACACCTTATGGGGTAATGGCCCTTATCGGGGCTTTTGGAGACCAACAGCTTCTAACACCCGGGGTAAGTGAAATATAATACAAAAAATTGTTGCTAGTAGTCCAATTACAATCCAATACCACATTTTTACAAATTCAATATCATATTCATTTTAAATAAACGATAATAACACAATTTTGTCAATTAAATAATTTATTTAAGATTGTCATGGAAATTGGACGTTATAAATCATTAACAGATCCGGTCCTGGTTTGCTCAGGAGCAGTTTCTTTTAAAGGTGGGTTAGTTGCATATTGGTAGCAAGAACAACAAATACATAGATACAACAGGTAATGGCAAAACGAAACTGTGTTTTGAATTCGAATTTGTATCATTCGAAAAGATTTTCTTTCATCTCAAGGTTAATAATGTAGTGTTTCAGTACTATAGAATTAGATGCGAGAAGAATATAATATTCCAAAGGTCCCAGTGTTACAAGCTAAATACAATATATTAGCCAACATGGCCCACTCCTAAATAAATATTGTTAATTATTCATAAAAACAGCAGTAAATGATTGTAATTTTATAGGTTACTATGATACCGGCTGTAGCCTGCAAAGCTGTAGCGTGCATAGATCCCTGGGTCTATGCAATAAGTCATCCTAAATACAGGTATGTTCTTTCGATGTATTTACGCCATTATTGAAATATTTACTACACTTACACATAATTTAAGAAACGCTCAGGATATGCGACAAACCGAAACGAGGCACTCTCAGCCCCGCATCTATGGGCAAACCGGGGCCCGTGTCTCGGGCGCCAATTTCTAGGAGCGACAGATGAGTACATTTTACAATGTATCCGCTGAATAATATATCTAAAAAGAGGGCCATACTCTAAAGAAAAAAATAGTGGCATGATTTTAATTATCAAAAAAATTGGCTGAAAATTTCTTCAAGCCTTTGTTTTGACATTTTAAAAGTTTACTTAAGAGTCACAAAAGATATTGTTGCCGTATCTTACATTATTCTTGTTCAAAGATCACAGCTTTTGTTTCTTGTGAGCAATTTGTCTACCTATGCAATAAATGATACCTATATTTTTACAAAAGTTGTAGACCATAAAATTCTATACAAATTATGCCGTCATCATTTTTTAGAAGTTTATTCCATAAAATTAAGAAATCAAGGTAAAAGAATCAGCGGAGGGCGGCAGACAGAAGTTCATGTCCCGCTTTAAAACATTTCAAGATCCAGAACTGGGCATAGTGACGGTGTTAGCACTTGTACGCTGTGGTCAGGACCCAGTCGGACAATCTCCCTATCACAATGATGGTCTTTGCACTTGTGTGTTATGTGATATTGTTTGAATAAACGTTGTTGCAGACAAGAACTTCAACGTCGCATGCCGTGGTTACAGATCGACGAGCCCGTTGATACTGTGTCAACTACCACTAGCAACACTGTCAGCACTGCCCAACCAACAAATACAGCTTAATCATACAAAAAACAAATAATGTACACAATTCCTTAATAGATCGAAACATGGAACTTTACGACTGTGGCTTTACTAAGGACATGAATATGCGTTATTATAAAAATATTAAGCAAGTATGAAATAAAATCAAGAATGATGATTACTTTGTTGCTTGTTTTTTTTTGTTTCCCAAGCCCAATAAATTGACAGTAATTTCATATCTACTTATATTGATAGGTAATAATATTATCTGTTTATTATATTTATCATTTAAATATAAAATATCACTCAAATTATATATACTTAATATAAAAATAACAACTTTCAACTTAAAGCCACGTTAGAAATATATAATAAAATACTGCTCTCTGAGAAAATTTGTCAGATTGTACTGATTATTAATTTTTTTCTTATGTACTTTTCTAAATTTGTAAGATTTTTTGTTGAGTTACTGGATATTGAATACAATTCATTATACGTATGACTTAAACACAATAAATAGTTCTTAGGGCTTAGCGATAAAATAAATCCCTTTATTGCCTTAACGAATAGCGAATTATTGATGTAGAAATTAAATAAAAAAACGGCATTAAATAGTTCTAAGCAACGATACTCCACAAGCAATATTAAAAGAGAAAAAGAAATTGCTTCCCATTTGCACGTATGGGAGGCCCTTCAATTTCATTTTATCTGTTAAGAAATCAAACAAACCCACCCGATGGTAAGCGATCACTATTGCCTATGGACAACTGCAACATAAGGAATATCGTCGTAAAATAGCATTTTTCACTCCTTTTTTGAAGATTCTCATCTTGTAATCCAGAGAATATATTCCGCCTGGAAGCCCATTTAATAACTTTAAAGTTTATTTATTATTTAGTACTTTAGCTATTATTATCGGCATTGCATGCAAGGTTTGCATAGTATAATCTAATTTCATGTCGTTCTTATTGGGTTTAGGAGTTATGGGTGTCTGACAGGCGAACAAAGAGCCGAAGCCCCCAACTTGCCTTAAAAATGTCTCTTCGCTTGGTCAACGTATTTAGATCACTTTCTACTATTAGGATGATTTGTAATTAATCATAAAATATAAAAAAGACAACATTAATATTGTCCAAAAAATATATTTATTGTAGTAGACAACACGAGGGCGCGCGCCCGGCATCCAGCCAACACCGCGCGCGCGTCCGCAACAACGGTTCGCTATCTACAACCAGCACTCTTTCATTTAATAATTGGAATAATTTATTTAATAATTACAACGTTTTTTTATCCGTCCACATTTAAACATTAGGTATAACTAATTTCGTTTTGTATAACTTGGTGTAAGAACAGCCTTCAGGAATTGAAATAGGGTGGCGCAATATACGCCTCACAGCACTGTTTCCATTTCTACTCGTGTCCGTTCTCTGAAATTATTAAAAATCATTTTAGTATAATATTATATTTATGAGATGTTTGCTGAAAATCCTAGTACAGTGCAGATATGAGGCCTTATAACTAAGAAGATTTTAAGTAAAGAAAGTATGAAGAAACATTTGAGTAGACTGACTTAAAATGACCTTAATCCGTCTATCCTCAATCAGTTTCTTCTGAACTTTACATAGGAGTGTTTGAAAACATTTAATACCTTTACCTGCACTACTAGGGTGACATCTCCTCAAATGATCTTTCATTTTCGATGGATCCATAGCATCATTGCTTAAAACTTTGTTGCATAAAAGGCAATTGGACAATTGCTTGTCCGACAAGGATGGAACGAAACCTAATTTTAAATAATCAACATTGTACTATCTACATTTCTTTTTAGATTCGACTAAAAACTTTCATAATGCCCGGTATAATATATGCAAGTTTCTAGAAGTTCAATGTATACTGCGATCACAAACATCTTGTTAAATTACAAAATTTTATGAGATATGACTAATTTGCTAGTAATATTATTTATTAAAAAATTATAAAAATTGGTCTATTGACAGCCTATGATAATTTTTAGACGGTAAAGTGGATTGTTATTGGTCAAGAGATTAAAAACATCTATACCACTTTCTATCGAGGTATTTGTGTACCATACGTACTTGGTACGCAAGTCGTCACATGAGAGCGGACGGTCGAGGTCGGGCAGGAGATCGGCGGGCGGGCAGAGTGTACGCGGGCGCGTAGCATCATGCGCACCGCCCGCCAGCAGCGCCGCGGCAGAGGCAAGACGGCGCGGCGGCGGTGCCAGCCCGTGCACCGCTAGAGCCGCAGCCAGCTGCCGCGCCCGCGTCAGCGCAGCGTCACGCTCGTGTCGCGCGCGCCACACCTGATCACAGTATGTATTACATCCTTAGTTATGGTTATCCATACCAGTAACCTGGAGGATATCCGAAATGATTCAGTATCAAATTCCTATCCAAAATCTATCGTCATCTATTATACATATAACAAAACTCTTAATATACAATTTTACCGGTACGTAATATGGTTGTTATAAACTCATTAAAAGAGAATACAGTTACGCGTCTAATGCGCCAAAAATATTTCAGAAAATCTTTCTTTATGATCACAGAAACTAACAAATACTCGTCCATTAAAAACGTCACACATGTGGGAGAAGGAGTCAGTAAAAACAAGACTAAAAATGAAAATGCTAGATTGTACATTGAAGAGAAATGTGATAACAGTGAGAATTGTTAAATATGAGCAAAAACGCTATCATGGGACAGCACAGAAAAAGAGTTCCTCACATTGACTACAGCTGACCACAACGGATATGTACCATGGAGCAGTCACACTCCAATGTAACCTCAATTTTGTCAGCATTTCTTCTCAAACGTTTTTTTACAATTTTCTTCTGGTGATCACTCAAACTGAGACTCATGCCAACAGGGGAGTTCTATGGTGGTCATAAAAATTCAAAAAATATTCTCCCTGAGCTCTTTATATGCTCGTCTTTCTTAACCTCGTGAAATTGTAAAGATATAAGGTTTCCTTGGGCAAACGCTGTCAGTTTGCATTTGTTGCTTTAAAAAAAGTTTACAATGGATGACTCCTTTATTACAAATGAAGTATATGCATATTAGAAGTATATTAAACCTGTGCAGCACAAATGGCGGATCGACAGTGTCCACGACCACCAGCGCCTAGACCTCGAGCAGCCGCTTCCATAACGGCGCCGTGAAACGACAACGACTGCCCTGTAAAAAAATATTGTTAACGACACAGACCTTAGTAGTTAGTCTTAATGAGAATGGTGTTATTAGATGATTTTAATATTAACTATTTCAATGATTTGACAGGAGTTTTACTACTACCGAATATTTATAGTGTTTCATTTAGCTTACTATTATATGTAAACTCATTAATACTACTCGGTTCTCACTTCTTGTTCCATATTCGAATTGGTGCGTGGGTAACTTTCGACAGTTCTGGCAACACTGTACGGGCTGTCCATTGAAATTTGCACTCGTTCGACCCATCCGCCGAGCAACAACGAAAAAATACAAATATTCATAATTTCAAACATAATCCGATTCCAAAGTGTACAAGTGTGCGAAGGAGAGCTCCTTGAAGACACCAGTTTCCTGGAGGAGAAGCAGAGGCCCCTGAGGAGTTAGCGAACCGGTGGTTGCGGTAAGTAAACCTCTTTAAGCAGCTCGTGCCACTGTTGCGGAGCTATCGAAGTACCGTACACTTAAAACAAAAATAATTAATAGTATAAAAATAAATTTATATATAAACACTTTTGGCTACATAAACCATTACAAAAGCATGCCCCATATACGAAATAAAAGATGCATTCCATTCAATAATTAGTAGGTATGAGTAACACATAAAGGTATGTACATCCCCTAAATACGGTGTCGTGATTAGCAGTAGATGATAATAACAGAGAGAATATACTTAAATTGAAGGCTTCTACCTTTACATTATGATCTTAAAACGTGATAGGTCGATGCAAACTAGTAACGATAATGGCACCCATTCGTCAAGGTTGTGGGTCAATCAATCACAGACATTCAAGGATTTCAATGTTGTTCGTTTAGCATTATCAAATGTAACATATCGAAAGTAAAATATGAGACCGTAGTTTTCAATGAGAGTAAAAAAATTGTACCCATAGATAAAGACACAAGAGCACAACATGAGCCCGCGCTCGAGGCGGCGAGATGCGTGCGCATGTATCTGAAGTAGACGTGCTCCAGTAACAGCAGCAACGCCGCTAGCAAGATGCCAGCCATCAGCAAGAGGAACGCCGACAAGAACTGCTCCAGCGCCAGCGGGTCCGACGACTTGTGCTCCTGCTTGTTGGGCTTGCACGTGCCTGTCATCCAATATCTGCCGTGCACACAATACACAATAAAAATATTTATAAAAAGCTGTGGGAGTGCATTCGGTTACGACCCGACACGCCATATAGGTAGAAAAATAAATAAAGTCCTAATCAGTACTGGCCACATGCTAATCCACCTTCATCTATGTTAATAAGCTAATTATACAATAATAGCATAGTTATATTGTAATCAATAGTTCAATCAGCCATATACCTACATAATACCAGTGGCGTACATCACATATAAAGCATAAAAAGTATTATCTCCTTGTACTTGGACATTTAACACATATATACTTAAAATTTAGTGCAATTTTAATACTCAGACTGCTATTTTGGTAAACACCAGATTTTAAGTCAATATATTTATTAAATTTCCAAGTATAACAAGATAATGCTTTTTATGCTATAAAGCATAAAAAGCATGTAGTTGCGTGCATCCCATATAAATGGGACATACATGGTTGGTGACGACAATAAATTATATAATTTCTACCTACAATTCTTTAATAAGATAATGGCAAAAAAACTTCTCAATACATAATTTCTAGTTATTAGCATTCTGAACATTTTCCGGAAGAATATTGTAAGCGATAATTTGCTTTTTTTACTGATGAAGATTTTTTAGGTCTTTCTAAAATGGTATTTTTGTGAAATTATTATGAAATGCCATTTACACAACTAGTGATTAATTGATAGTAGACTATTGACTGATAGTAATTATTTATGATTTAGTAGTTACATAGCTAGATAGTGATTACAATGATGAAATAATTTCCGAGATATCATTGCTTACAAGTTCTTCTCGGAGACACTTGATATTATTAGACGAAAATAGGTACCTGCGTAATCTTTCTAGGTCACCATTAGACCGCAAGTCAAGTAACCTTTTGTTGAACATACTGAGGTATTTTGAGTTACGCGTAAACGCCAAGCCATAGCCTGACATTGCATACCACGAACCTACTGTTAATAGCCTGCAATCTTCGTCCTATAATAAAAATGACAAAACGATATTTTATTAAAAATGACGAAGCGAAAGCTTGTCCAAAATGGTTGACCTAGATAGTGCGTATCAACAATTACTTCCCAGGCCCTGATTTAGGTGTAGGCAAGCCCGGGCCCACGTCCTGGGCGCCAAATTTCCGGGGTGGAAAACAAGTAAATCGCCGAGTGTACTCACTGAATAATATATCTAAAAAATGGTAGGGCGATTGTCTGACCACAGTATACAAGTGTAAAGACCGTCATAGTGACTCGCTTTGGCCGTCGCGTTTCGAGATCAGCTTGTGTATATCCAGTAACACACATACCTAGAAACCTTCAGTCGTGGTATATGTGGGCCGGCATGACGACGGAGACTGTCGACTATTTGTGGCATGCACCGAGGGTTCCAAACAAACTTAAAATGTATGAAAAATTATAGAATATCATTGAAGACTAACTTCCATTCTTCAATATTTTTTCATGCAATACAAAATAATAGCTCTCACATGGAAATAAGCTCATTCCCGTAAAATACTATTTTGATCAATCAAAAGGGTATATATGTTTGCAAAAAAGAGACCACAATTCTTTTATAATATTACCAATTTTAATTTTGGACAAAAAGCATTAAAGTTTCCTAAGCCTGAATCTCTTGTAGTTTAGGATTTCCCAAACAGGGCATATCATAGGCATAGCTAATTGATATTTATTATAAATTCATGTAATATGTTTTACTATAGTTTTCTGGGTTCCCTACGAGTAAAAACACATTACATACAACACATACACAAACATGTGTAATGTATTACAACCCATGAAGCATACATACCTGAGACACTAAATAGTCCAGTACAGTGCCATCATAAATAAATGCATCCAGTTCAGCCGTAAGAACGCTTGTTACGCCTGCTCCCACTGTACTTCGATTGAACCTAGATAAAAAAGGGTTAAGATATTTATGAAACCTAAAAGTCCACTTCAAGTCTGTAGACTTACCTAAATAGATAACTAATATGACACAATTTTAGTTGACATAAATTCAGTTTTAAATGTAATAAAGTAAAATAAATATCAAATGGAAACGTAATATTGCGGAACAAAACTATTTTTATGAAAATTCCTAACAACCTTTCTTCACTATTTTTTTAAAGATTTAGAGTAATTTTTTTCCACTTCATAAATATAATTTTAATTTCATAAATAAATGTTACAAAAGTTCAAATTATAACAATAAACTTTATGAATACTTTATAATAAGTGCTTATATAACACTAATATTTTTATACATTACCCCTGACATAGATTTCTTAGGTTTTGATAGGAAAGAAAACCTAACCTTTACAAACATATGTAAATAAAATTTACCTGACGCTATAAAACAACTTTTTTACTAGAATGCAACACGAAGCTTTGTCCGATGTTATTATAGATCACAGATAAAAAGGACAGTACTCACTGAGCCATGTAAGCGTGAGGTTCTGGAAAGTATTTAGCAAGTGTGGCATCAGTATGTGACCACGGAACTGTGCCGAACTTAAGAGCTGGTCGTTGTGAAAAAGGACGTGATATTCTCGGATCGTCCAATCCGCTGAGCTCATGAAACTCTTCACGTGTTATCATAAAGGCAGCCAAATTAGCGGTGTATATAGCTAGGAATACAACGGCAAACATCGCCCACATGTTCGTCATAAATCGAGCTGTGAAACCTCGAGGTGAATCAACGTGCACTGAAGCCTGGAAAAAAAAATTAAATGAATTGACACGAAATAATATATACATAATTTTACTTAGAGATCCATACATATACTGGTTATTAAGTGAATGCAATTTAACAATCTAAATTGTCTACGTAATGACGTATTAAACAGATAACGGTTGTTTCTACCTGCGACGTCGTTACGCAAACAATGAAATAAAGATATTAACGTTTAGTTTCAGAAATGCTACTCAAATTTAAAAACGCTTTTAAAAACTAATGAATCCTCAATTGTATACAGAACAGGTAATTAATAATCAAAAAGTTTTGAAAATAAAAATAAACTTTTTTGAACCTGCGCTAAGAGGAATTATTCATAGAAAAAATCACATCTATTACGTTGTAAATATATTTTTTTATTCCATTCAGATTATTTTTGTATCTATTTAATTCTGTTTTAATTCTGTATGGAATTATGGATATAATTTACACACCTGAAAAAGTACTGCCCACACGATCCAATAAGTTCGACAGAGCGAAAATCGATTCTGGGGTACTCTCTTCGAATTATTCCCCGTAGAACAATCAAATCCACTCGGCGATAACCATTCAAAGAAGAATATAGAAAATGTTGCAGCTTGAATAGCTACCGCTCCGACTAGCATCCAAGACGCAGTGTCAAAAGGCTCCAAGAAGGCCGTAGGGGAAATAATACCGGTGCGTTTGGCAACCACTATCGCAACGCCCGTCTCCATGAACGGGACGCTGAAGTCCACGACTGCCTCGCGATCAGAATTAATTATTATTGATGTTAATACCTTAAAGTAGATAATAAACATAGTATAACATATTCTGGTATATAGTTTAGTTTCAAGTTTAGTAACCATCAGTTCTTTCTGATTATTCACCACGAGTACGGTCTAACTACGTTTTTTCTTTATCGTTAACAGTACGATGGTACTGTAATTTGGCGGTGAATGCACCATACAGTGGCAACACTTCTGACGTTAATTTCAATTTTAACCGACAACAGCAAAAATCATCGGGTAGACTGTCCGCTTGTTTTCTACATTTTGGTATTAAAAAATATATATTGCAGGTATATTTATTGCAATAAATTATGCAGTTCTTTCTAATTATGTAGTTTTTTAGACAATAATAAGGCAAGTAACAGTTTGTGCGTTAAGTAATAAGTACACATATTCTCTTTAATATATTTAACGCTACGCTGTTTTTAATAAAACAAAGGTTTTTATGTTGAAAAGTTGATAAAGAAAGCGGACCCCGTCGCAAAGCGGGATAGGCAGGTCTAAGAGGAAGAAAAAAACACTGTGATAGGCTATTTTCCATTTGCCGATACTTGTAATAGATTACTATAACCGAAAAAAAAAATACACTTATTATTAACACGAAGTAGGTACAGTTACCTATATCTTTATTTGTCTCCCGAGATAGAGAGGGATTAAATGGAGTATATTTGTTGCAATGGCAACATACGCCAAATAAGACAAACATTATTTTTGGCCTTAATTCGTATTATATGTCGGGTCGATATCGGCCAATGAATAAACAGCTTAGTCTAAGCATATTTTAATTAAAGTACTATTTCAAATAAAATTTAAATGAAAATTTGTATAGCACACCATGTCTGTTTTTTTGTTCACTAGATCTGCTATTAATCCATTCCATTTCCCATGGTGCAAAGTTCCCCACCGTCCATCTTCGACGCGTACCAACTCATAAGTGAAACCTAACTGTTCGGCCAATTGCTGCAGAAGATCTATACAGAAGCCACTACAGCACTGATATAAAGAACTATTCCCATGAGCCGATCCAGCTTCTAATCTGAAATATTAGTGAAATTTCTTTGCATACTAATATTTAGACAAAAAAATATATATTAAGCCCAAAACCACTCATTATAAAAGAAAATAATATAACTAGGTAAGTATATAATTGTTTACATATAAATAGTAAAAATAAACGCCAGTGCGATAATATCTGCCGCCTTGACAAAACATATTTTCTCAATCACATAAACAAATTAATTAAAAAATTGTGGAAAAACAGGACATGTACTTTGCAGTTATTTCAAATGCTTGCCTGATAATAGATAAATTAATAAATACATTGTGAGCCCTTACCCTGCAACTTCAGTTTCAGGTGCAACACGACATATAACCCCACGGTCTAAAGAACACCGCCCACTCACTGGATCTGGGGGTGCTAAATTAATGTATGGCGGTTCTTCGAGAAACGTGATACGCATGTGAAATTTCTCTGGTACCCCTTGCGGCGGCGTGTGTAAGCCGCCAGGCCAAACTATGTCTTTTATAACAAGGCGCTCTCTGGGATACGAATTCCATGTACCAATCTCTTCCCACACTAACTGTATTAGTAAATAGAAGAAATAATTATTTATTTTCATAATGACATAACTTTTTACTTTTCAAATGGTAGCACAACTGGGTCGTTACCACATTATTTATACAAATGCAAAGACTGTCATTGTGATTCGCTTCGTACTAACTCGTTTTGGGAATAACTTGTCTACATCCAGGTGCTCATAAGCCTTCTGTTGTCATAAGAGGAGTCTAATTTCAAAACCCACTATAACATATTTTTTTCAAATCTCATAAATTTATAAAAACTTATAATTATTCTTTGACTTAACAATCACATTCTTATAAGGTATTTAAATTATTATTCTAGAATGAAAAAGCAAAAAAGAAAAAATCATATATAATATTTGCTTTGATAAAAACATTTCAAATTACTATTAGAACTATTAAGTAATTTTGTACGAAAAATTGTTTTCGCGGTTTTGAAATTAGACGACTCATATGAGACGGCGACGATTATCAATGGATGGTATAATGTATTTTTCATCAGGTGTAATCTACTCAGATTGTCGGGTCAGTGTATTGAAAAAAACTGTAATAATAATGTTATTTAGCATTTCAGTCATAACCCGTCAGTAAATTCACATAAAACACTCACCTGTTCACCAATAGCAGGTCTGAGATTCATAATTTTAAGCTCAGCCGCTTTAAGTTCTCCATCTGGTGTGAATTCAATGCTTGGTCTACCAGCCTCTGCGTCTACGCTGACATTTCGCAAATGCCTGTAGAACCGTTCGCCGGTAGACCAGCGGGCTTCTCCCGCGCCCGCGCCGCTACATGACAGTCTAGTACCCAGTGGGTACCGGATATTCTCCGCTTCCGATATGTATGATTCCACACCATAAGCAAACACCTTTACTGCTGTTGCTATTTCAGCTATTAATGACGCACTTGATGTGTCGAAATGAACACCTATAAAAAAAAAACTTTTGTTACCGAGAGCAGAATTATTATAAAAAAAAAACAGAACACATTTCTGAGTCCTTGTTTATTGAACATGTAAGTGGCGAGCTTGTGTAGGATTAGAACGCTTTACTCACGACGACATTTCGTACTCCACTTCTTTGAATAAACCTGATGATCGATATATCATGCTACGAGTAGGGAAGTCAGACCCAGCAATTGTTAGTTAATAAAAGAAATTGTACCTAAGTGCGTTGTGAACAGAAGCTGCATGGTTACACAACAAAGTACCTTAAAATTCTAGGACGCCAAAATAGTTTGTAACCACAATATATTAGTGTTTACAGTAATAGCAAAATTATTAGAATCTTGTTTTGGCCTATAACGTTTTGAAACCAGCCTGCGTACGTATAGTCTAAAAATCTTCCGTCTTGGTATGTTCAGGACACCACAACGGTAGCACGTTATTAACGTTTCATTTTTTGGTGATCGCTGTAGTGCAGTATATAAGTCAGAAAAAAAAACATTTATAAACTTTTGCTCTGCTAACCCATTATTCCATCATATTTTTTTCTGATTCGATACAATGAAGTAAAACCTAGTCGAAAAGTAGATCCAGTTGCGTGAAACCATGCAAGCGCCTAATTATAAATCGTTGGAAAAGTCATATCAACAATTTGTGCCGACTGCTCGAGCACCTTCTGTGCTCGCCCCCTAAGCCCGGTTAAGCTGTATAGGCCTGTCCAGGCCATAAGCAGTAGTCCGTTAAAAAAAAATTAGCATTTTGTAACATTTGTAGTCACTGAATTAATAATTCCTCTTTGTTGTGTAAAGACTTACAAATAAATTGTTGAACTAAAATACTTGATGAAGGAAATGTAAATTTAAGTAATTATCAAAGAAAATATTCTAATCCTAATATGATATGTACAACAGACACACAGGTAAAAGATTTACTATTTAAAATATTTTTACATTATCTATCGTTGTTTCAAAATATATAATTTAGATTAAAAATAATTAGATAATTGTTATGATTGCTACAGTGTTTACCCTACCGTATGTATGTTTATGCATACTTACCAAGCATACCAACAGGAAATTTATTAGGTTGCTGCAAAGATCCAAGGACGCTCTGTGTGACGACCCATACGAAATTTTCCCCAGTAAGGTGAAGATCTCCTGCCGCCGACAGAATATCTGCAGCCTCTTCTCTCGTCGCATACAAGAGCATAACGCGTGCTTCGCTTGTCACTAACTCGTTGAGGTCTGATGACCGCTTCACAACTATTGCGTTTAATATTGTGAATTTGAAACGGTCCTAGGCAAATGTTAAAAATATCATTTTTAAACATGATTTCATTTTACTACAAGTACCTCTTACACAAGTACTAGGTATTACAATGCCAATCTTCATGTTTGAATCTCTCTTCAGCCTTTTTTTTCTGAGTGACCGTATTGCGCGGCCGAAAAAGGCCTTCACAACTAAATCGGGCTTGGTAGGCGAACGCAGAAGGCGCTCAGCCAGCGACTTTTATGGGTACGGACTCGGGCGGTCGGCCAGTTAAAAACGAACCTAACGGTGATCTACCAGCGTTTTGGAAGCGACTACCTTGAGAAGAAATGCCGAAAGAAACTCAAGGCTGCGTCGGAGTGAAACTGCGTTATTTAAACGACAGTTGACGGGCTCTCTTCTACCATCTGATGATATTAGTTTAGATGATAAAAAAAAATATTTTTTTAAATATTATAAGGTTTACTCAGGATTTAACCTTTAATTCAGAATTACATTATATCGTATTTTATATATTAAAATCAATGAAGTGTTTATAATAATTTCTGCCAATACAATAACAGAAGATGTAGGTACCTGTAATGCGGTAACTCTCTCCCGTACAGCTTGTATAAAGTCGTCATGACCAGCAATAGCTGACGTGACGACGCTAAATTGATGCCACTTGTACCGCTCCAATATAGATAGCATAGCAGCAGTTTGATGTTCAATGGATGGGGCCAACTGAAGACGTAAAGATGCGTGTGATGCTCGCTTTTCTAAACCACTATTGTCTGCATTCCAAGCTATCACCTAAAGGAGTTAGCATTCATAAAAAAAAACAGCTATTGTTGATCTGATTTCATCAAAAATTCTTGTTAGAACGTACAACATGAGGAACGTACATAGTTGTAACTATGTTGTGTTACTTTGATAAATTATTTTACAATGGAAAAGAAAATATTGTTTAAATTACTTTATTACATTTCTAACCCTTATTTAAAAATAATATCATCAAGTAATTGGAAGCAAGTGTTGTGTAATTGAAACATGTGTAAAGTACACAGGTCTGCAATAGTTTTCCTCTTTCAGTTTGAATGATTAAGTTGGAGAGATTTTGAGGTGCTAGTTAGAGTCATGTGGGGCAAGTGTGCGCACTTAAGCTTTGTGACGCTATAAAATCGAAAATTATAAATAAAATAAAACAAAGTAAGGCTAAACAGTTAGTGTATTTATTAATCAATAAAATAATAAATAGAACAATCCTTCATTTTCGACCAAATCCTTAAAAAATAATCAAAACAAGCGTAATCGAAAGGCGTACACATACCCCAAAGGGAGGGTAACTGTGTGCATTACGGGGGGTAAGTGTACGCAACGTCTTATTGAGGTAATAATTAATTATCATTTCTAGCCAGACTAGGAAACTGTGTTCTAACAATATTTTTAAACTATAACTAACAGTAACGACTACATAAACAAAAATAATCTTTAAGAATGAGATCAATCAACAAAAACTAAAATTACTTATTGCAATTTTCATATCGAAATCGTCATTTTCAGAGATAGAGGTACATTGCTCGTGCCACCAACTTTCGCATAAGCTACATTTAATTCAGTCTTCGTTAGGTGGGTAAATATATTTTTCGCCACACAGGGGACAAAAGTAACCATTCTCATCATTTTCTTCTTTTTTTTTACGAAACGATTTTCCCTACTAGCTTCTTTCCTTTTACTGATATCACTTTGGGGATTTTTTTTTGGTACCGTATTAACACCACTTTCATCCACATTGTAGATTCTACTGGGCGCAAAATTATATTTTTTGTAGAGGTCTTGTAAGCTGTCATAAAATATCTTTACTTAGGTTTTATTAAGCCCCATCGCTCTGGCAATACTAGTAGGAGTCGGTTGTCGCAATTTTAAATGAGGATATCTTTTTAGAAAGCCATATACCTAGTCACGTCCAGCTAATTTTGAGGATATATTGAATCGATGAGGTACTTTATTTAAATCTTCAAACTCATAAACCAATTTTCGGAGGTTAATCATAGTAAGACCATAATACAGATCATCACTTCGTTACAGGTATTCATATATTTAATCCTCTTGTGCTTTTGTAAATGTTGTGGTAAATCTTCCCATGCTTCCCGCAGTCTTCCGTGCTTTCAAACGTTTCCGTAGAGTGCTTTCCTTCAGTCAAACTTCTTTTGCTGGTACCCTTCGAAATTAATAGTCTGGCAGCTTCAAGCTGATCATCTGTAACAACAATTCTTTCCGGAGCTTTTCTTTGGTAATTTCGAGGCATTTTTAATATCTAGGTAAACCATGAAACAAAAGTTTACTTCATCAACACAAAGCCATGGTAAAGTGATGACGGAGGGGCAAGTGTGCGCATGCGCACAGTTACACGACAAGCGTCTGCGCACACTTAACCCAAATGGTGAAATCGCGATGCGAACAAAATTTTTCATTATTACGTCATCTGAGCAACTAAAACATTAGCTCTTATCAAACTGGAAGAATCGTGGTAGCCGATGATACAAAGCAAATTTTCAAAGTTTCAATACGTTTATAAAAGATTACTTGACAAACATTACAAAATAACGGAATAATTGATGCAAAAATCTTTACTCACCTCCCAAATCAAAATGACGATACGGAGGCCGGTGACATAAGGGCACGTCGTATTGAGTCACGTGAGGCACTGAGGGAAGGGGATCACGTTCTGTAGTTATATACCATTTCCTAGATATCTGGCATGCGCACACTTACTCGCTGCGCACACTTGACCCACATGACTCTAATGAAGATAGATTAATATTTTTTGTATAAATATTATATCGTCATCTTGGTTTTCCAAATTTTAGTACTTCCGTTCCATTCGTAACGCTCACTTGAAAAACGTCATCGCGAAATTGAACTCTCTGGATGTTTGCTACATTTGTCCTGTTTATGCTGACAAAACAACAGCATAATATTACCGGATTCATAAACAACATTTATAGTATGTATTTCGGGCTAGCAATCGTCAAATCAAGATAAAAAAATGCATCCCCCACATAAAGTTTGGACGGCATGCGTTCATGAACTACGAAAATGGTTAAAAGGAAAAAACAATAATGTACAATAAAGTCCAAATGAAGAGGAAATTATGAGGAAAATAATTGATTTTTTCTGAAAAATGAGATGTTCGACAAGCATTGAACTTTACTTTCTTAATTTGCATTTGGACTACTTTCCCGATAACTTAGGAGTTACAAGTGAAGGGTAAGGTGAAAACTTCACCAGGATTTGAAAGAGATGGAACGTCGTTATCAAGGAATGTGGAACAAAAAAAATCATGGCAGACTAGTCTTAGCTATTTAAGCGAGATGATCCAAGTAAGAATTTCAAGAGAAAATGTCATAACTGGAGCTTCGTTGAAAAAAAGCAAAATATCATAAAAGTATTTAATATTTTTAATTTATTTGTTACTGTTCCTTAAAAGTCATATAATTATTTCTTAACTGTAGAAACAAAACCTTACCAAAATTGGTATTATTTCTAAGATTAAAAAAAACTGTCGGTGATATAAAAAAATCCAATTACATATTCGTAATCACCAAAATATCCCAAGATAATCATTCAAGTCCATAAGGGAAAATAAGAGTTCAAATTAACAGACCTGTGCTGTTAGAGATACCAGTAAGTTTTTAGTTTTACAAGTTCCCTAGTAAAAAGCTTTTTGATACAGAGTGGATTTGATTAGGTTTATTTTAATCATTTTTATTTTCATACACGCATAAAACAAAACGAAAATCTTTCCGGTACCCGAAATGAACTTAGTCAAAAGGAATAAAAAAGGTCAATAAAACATTATTAAAGAAGTTCAAAGCATTTACCGGTATGCCGAGATACCCTGCGAGTTGTAAAAAATATTGTGCAGAGGCAGTAGAGCGGCCATACTGTTCATGATTCATAAGATAAAGGATAGCAGACACGTTGACCGCAAGAAATTCTTTACATAGCGAGTCCAGGATAGCTGAAAGCGTTAAAATAGGCAGTATTAAGGAGTAATAGATAAGTAAGTTATAGTTAAAAATATATAGATGTTTACAGCATTCACTTACACATAGGACTGGGCGTCAAACCCTGAGTAGACAGCGTAACATTCAGGCGCACATGCGAGAAGAGTTTTAGTTTGCGTGGCAATTTCGAAAGAGCTGCCTTCTCGGCTTTAGTGTAGTCTCGTGTGCCGAAGGCTTTATGGGGCACGACAAGAGCTGCAGTGATAGAAGAAGGCGCACGTGGCGGAGGAGGCGCCGGTGAGGTCCGCAAGCGCCGCTGACCGTCACCCCCGACACGCACGCCTCCGCCGCGGCTGCCGTCGCGGACACCGACGCCAATTGCGCCGCTGCCGATACCGCTGCCGCTGCCACTGCTGCCCACTTTGATGCCACTGTTGCGCTCCGCCGCCACCGCCGCCGTCGCCAGCGCTCCCAGTGCCGCGAGCACTATCATTTGAGCACGAGTCTGCATCTCCACTCTCGATGCTAATGAAATATTATCGTTTTAGGCATAGCAATAAATGCTTCTCAATATACCGTACATTTTTAAGGATAAGGATAATAAAATAATGCGGGCAACACTGGTTTGTAAGAAAAATTTTTGGGTTCAAAAGGGCACAAGCACACAAACAAACCCTGAGCCGTAAAACTTAATATTAATAAAAAGACAAATTTTTTTTCTACAAAAAAGTGAACTATTTTACAATTACAATAGATATTTTAAGATAAATTTTGAATTTGTCTAAGATTACTGTTAAAATACAAGACAATAATGAACTGCTGAAGGCATACAAATATTTTGTTCCGTATGGGGATCGTACCCACAGCGCTTAGCGTCGGCGTCTGTGATGATATATTTTTTACTAATATATTTAGTAAACTCTTTCAGAGAAACGCTAACCGAATATATTAACATCTAAGAATTTAAATGCATTACTCTCACCTGATACTGATACAATTGATACTGAGATATTATTATTAGTTAACTCTATACGAGCACATGAGCTTATATCATACATAATATTCGCTTCCCACGTGTTGCCAAATGGTAATACTACTATAATCTAACGATTTACATGTCTTTGTCCACTGGCTGCCTGTCACGAATACATCGAAGCTAGATTACATCAGCGCAATCAGTGGACCAACTCCTGGCTGTGCAGTGCGTGCAGTTTTAATTTGCGTTCCACATTTAAATATCAATTTAATATATTCGTCACAGATATGACTCTCAATTAAGATATGATTCTTAATTGTGTGTAACTCTTAATTTTAAATTGAATTTACACTTATGTTTAAGTTTTTACCGACATCTCCGCTATTTTAAATATTTTTAAAAAATGGTGGTCATGAAATTTGTTGTAAATTAGATTCTCTGCAACTGTAATTCCTATCATTTCCATGCTATGTTCGATATTTTTTAAGTTACAAAAAAAAACATTACATATAATCAATAAACATAATAATCGATTTATCTCGTTTTTAAACAATTTTACAAAAAGATGGAGAAGATCAAATTTGCTACAGTTTTTATCTATACTGCTTTTTATTAAACCTATAGCAAAATAGCCGAGATATCGACAAAAAAATTAAATTCGAAATGGCGGCTAAATCATTGGCGGCGTTTTGTCGCCATTGTGAGTGCAGATATTTAGTGGAAGAATCTGAGTGAAGATTTCTAATGGAAGAATCAAT
This sequence comes from Automeris io, assembly GCA_036320925.1. Taxonomy (NCBI): domain Eukaryota; kingdom Metazoa; phylum Arthropoda; class Insecta; order Lepidoptera; family Saturniidae; genus Automeris; species Automeris io. The sequence goes on along the minus strand of JAUDJH010000011.1, from coordinate 9,419,066 downwards.
TTTCTACGAATATATTCGACTATAAAGAGTTAAAACTTGCAATATAATATCGTAGATTTAAATATTTTTGGTCTTTTCACAAATTCTGTACTTTATTCAATGTCCGTCTGTTTGCTCGATTATTTTACATTCTGTGGCAATGCTATGACCTAATCATAGGACTGTTTTCCTAGAGATCATTTCTATAAAAAGTAAGTTTTAGAATTTATCATACCATATTAAAAGAACTAATTATCGAAAAACAAAATCAATGCAATATTAAGAGTAAGTAATTTAAAAATAATATTCAACACACTAAATGAATTAAGTAGTAGGTAAATACATGTTTTGTTTATTTAATCTTACCTATCTGTGACTCTTGTAAATTTGGCAGGCGTTTGAAAGCTTCCCACTAAGGCAACCTTCCGGTCCGACCTACCAATTCTAGTGATACGAGTAAAAACAGTTTCACAGAAACTTCGTATTTACAGAACCGTACTAAAAGGATCCGTCGCTACGGAAGGTATCACATCACACAAATACCACCATCATTCTACAAAGATGAGCACTATCCTATCACAGAATACAGTAAAAACTACGTATTTGTTGGATCAAAAATATTGTGGTGTATCAGTTTGTGTTCCTACTATGACATAACCCATCATCTAATAAAAATATATCCGATACAACTGATCTGCAAAACGAATTGATGTGTGTTCACATATACTCTGATGCTACACGAATACGTAAACATATGGACATAGTCACCCCGAAAAGAGTACCTAACGCTATATGAATACTTGAATTTCATTTCACGATTCAAGTAGACTTTAGATAATCTAATGTTTTTTGCAATGAGCACACAGCCTGTAAAGTTACAGCAGCAAACTTTTAGGATTCCTCTTTTGAAAACAAAATTTTATAAAGAAAGTCACACCATTGAAGACATACTGTTTCCCAATACAAATAGCAATAAGGCCAACAATATCTTGAGTTTCATCTCAATTCCTAAATGCTGGTTCGTCAATCTGACAACTTCAATGTTTCTTTACAATAGTTACAGCGAAATTAAACTTAAGCTCAATTTAATTATCTAAATGTTAGGTATTAAGATTGCAATTAAAATCCTTAGTCTTAAAGGATCGGTTAAACTTTAGGGGAAATGTATTTAAATGATAATACCTACATTTAATGTTCTTCAAATAGGCTATGCTATTCAAATATAAAGCATGGATAATACACTGAAGGTACCTAATACCATCTACAACGATAAAGTAGGTGCGCATGTACCTTACATGACAAATTCTAAAACTAACTTGTGTAAGCAAGAAACTGTGGCAAGTATTTAATCATCCATTCATTTTTGTGTAATGTCTAGACTTCTTATAATTTTTCCAATAAATATAATCAGTTTTTTGTGGGAATAAGTACATATTGTTTTAAATATTTAATTCATGCGAAATTAAAGTTATATTTTCGCCGCTGAAATACTTGAGCTTAAAAATAGTTTGTTTTAATATAAATTCACAAGTACATGTATTGGTTGAGACACAGCATACGTACCTATAAGCGCGTCAGACGGCGGTGGCGGCAGTAGCAACGGCGGCGACGCGACAGGGTGCGTGCAGCTACCCTCATACACTCAGTAGGCGGCGCGGGCCAACATGGGGTCGTTCTAGGACGGACAGTGGCGCGGCACCGCGCCGCCTTTGCCTGGACCTGAGGGCCACGCGTGTTTACGTAAGCGCCACGCCCCGAGCCACGTTATGGCTGTATGGGGCGCGGCGCGAAGCGCAGGGCACCTCCAGACGCCGACCGCCGACTGACGCGCTCTCAGCATCTCATCCCTTGCCTGCCGATAAGGACCGCGCCTGCGTCATCTGCTACTAGCCACCACGCCTCCTATTACATAATCCAAGTAAATGTTGACAAAGACTATACGATCACTTTAACTGTAAAACCAAAACGAGCTGCACGAGCTTCCTTATAATCTTAAAATTTGTTATCAAGTGTATTTCATTGTATTATTTTCTCTACATACGACTTGAGAAACACAAACGATATACAAACTTAAGTCAACATAAGAGTGTTAGAAATGCAAAACACTCTTTTACATCAAAATCCCAACCTTACCTTACTCAAACTGCTTTAAAACATACTGAAATTTCTCACATTATATATTGATCAATTCTAAGATATTCGATTAAATGATTAAACAACAATGGACAGGCTTCGATGTGCAATAAATATTTAAAGAATCTTATATAATAATTAACTGGATTAGGAATACTACGATTAATAGGTACTATACTTAGATAAAAATAGGACCACAACACCCACATATTTTAAATTAAATTTTAAAATATAAATATGGTTATGTCAACCTTAAAAGGTTTTATTTGCGAATCTTAAAATCGTCTTTTAAGAAATCTTAAATCTAAATTTTTCTGTATTTAAATTTAATGTGTTTATAGGTAATAAATAATAATAAGCCATCAGGAAAATATTAGCCAAGGGTAAAAACCACATCAAGTTGCACGGTGTTGTTAAAAGATGTAGGTAAGTGTATAAACAGCCAGACACGATAATAGCAACTTCAATTAATATTAGCTTTTACTCGCGGTTTTGCTCACTTTTGTTATGTCCTTTACTGTGTTTCTAACACCGTCTAAGATTTTATGATTAAATAGTTACGTCTTGAAAGTGTAACAAATAAACGTACTTCTATTCGTATTTATAATATTGACATGAAAGATTACGTTTGAATAATTAAGACTAATAAAAAGAGTACTTTCAGAAATCTATAGGTTGATTTATTTCTTATAAGCCTGGTGGAAATCCTCATGGACTATCAGGGCTGTTTACTGTACTCTTACCGACTAAATCCACCAGGTTGTTTTACTTTTATCCGTCTGCTGTGGCCAAGTGTACGGCTTTGCCAGCTTGCTCAGCACCCGGCGACGTTGGCCTTTTCGCAGGCCTCCTTTCTTCTGCATTTGCGTAGGGTGATATAAAAGGCTACCCCCTTTTTTTTTGGTAGCCCGGGTGAAATCCCTAATGGACCTTCCGGGGGCGGGGGCCGCCCCCCGCTGTGTCGGACTTGCACCGACTAAGCTACCCCCGGGGTGTTCCTTCTCCCGTCTGCCGAGTGTCAAGGGCAAGGCTGAGCCATCTTCCTCGGCATAAAAAGCCACCCCTCGCTCACGTCACTGTGCTGAATATATTGGGCGACGCACTCCTTCAAACGCTCCGGCCAGGCGTCACATCCGTGCTGGGGCAGAAACATCTGGCGAAGGCCTACCTCCTGTGCCCCGTTCTACAATAACGGCGGATAAGCGAGGAAGACAAAGATATTGATTGCATCTCCCGGTCACTTTTCGCCTCTTCCTTCACCTTTATCGTATTCTCACAAAATTTGTGGACTGTCTTCCATAATCTGTCACTGTCGAGGAGCAACAATTCAAAACTGTGGGCAGCGCCAGGTCATTTCCTACCGCCTGAACTAGTGTAGTTCTCTGTGAAGCTCGGGTTAAGCAATAGGTAGATACCAAACTATATTTCCTGTGTAATAATATATAACTGTAAAACGTATATATTTTAACTATGAATTTAAAAATATTTAGGTATATCATAAAATAAGGTGTAATTAGAGTATGAAACATCATATATTCTGTGAATTGTAGTATAATTTAAATTGTGGTTAAAATTACAAACGAGTTCATTACCTATAGATTAAAAAGAAAACTGTTGTCTGTAAGTAAAATCATAAACCATAGTTTAAATTTTTGTCAACATACTTAACCTTCATTTTGTTAAAAGACAGATTGCTTAAATTTTAAGATTTAAGTACATATTTAATTATATACCGGATAGTACAGAATGCATAAATAATTAAGTGTATGTATTTCAATATCACTGATTCAAATGATTTTTAAAATAATGCTTTGTGTTGATTTTATCTTTACTTCACTTAGGATTACGAGCAACATAGCTAATAAAAATTGAGGTTTATAAGATATTTAAAACCATGGCTTTAAGCAATAAAAATAATATTTATCGACAATTGACCCAGCTCCAAACTAAGCTTGCGTTTGTACTGTGTGTACTTGACAGAGATACTATTTAAATCCATGACTTGCTACAAAAAATCTACTAATCAGGGAAAACGGTGTTGGTTCCGGGCCTGAGTCCCGGAACCTTCCGTATCGCAAAACTACATATCAGGCCGTAACTATCACAATTACTATTTTGGTACATATGCATATTCCTCATTGTTAGTAAATACTTTTGCAATACCTGTAGATATGCTTTTAAATTAATCAAAACGTGGCAATCCATGTTTTAGTTTACAATAATGGGATGTAACTAACTTTAGAACGAAAAGGATATACAATCTCTCTAGTCTTCTTTAGAATTTGTAAACAAACAATTTTCAGTTATACATCCTGCTCATATAACCGAAAGAGGGAGTCTTAATTATCAAAAAAAAATTGAAATAAGTTGTTTTTTTTTGACGTTTTATAAGCTTACTCCAAAATTACTTAAGATAATGTTGTTAAATCTCTAGTTATTCAAGTTAAAAAGTCACGAAATTACGTTTTTCGTGAATATCTCGCTTACTATGCATTAATGATATTTATGCATTTGAACAAAACTTCCAGAGTTATTAATTTAACGATAACATTATTTTTTCGATATTAGCTACTTATCTTTGAAAATATTTAAAAACAACTAAAGGTGAGATTTATAAACAATATTACGACTTTGCTCAGCAAAATTCTCAAAAAATCGTTTTAACAAAAACTGTATATATAATAGGAACTTCAGTATAGCCATAGTATTTGCAGAGCCAAGTCAATGTTGACAAAATGGAGACTTACCAAATCCTTTGACGTTCATTGATTAATATAAACTGTAATGTTTTACTTTACTAACAACTTAAGTATGTATTCTTTTAGATGTCTGAAATAAGAAAGACCAGAGTTTACAAAAAAAAAACTGAATTTTGTAAATCTTTTAAATGCGTTAGAAATTAAGAATCGTATTTACAGTAAGTTATTAGATGCTTCTATAACCCACTTAGCTTTAGACCACAACTTACAGGACAACCTACATACAATAAAAGTGAATCCAACTGACTTATCACAAAATCTCAAAAACTATTATATAAAAACAACAATAATTAAATTTAGTGTGAAGATTCCTTTTGAGGTGATGATCGGTAATAGCGAAGTTTTAGAATACAAACCCTAAAAGAGTGAAATAGAGTATTTATATGATAATGCACCCTCTATGCTATTAATCATAAAAAAATGTTTAAGCCCAATTTGTAGATAATTTTATGCTCTAAAACTTTACAATGCAAATATTATTTATTGGATCGGAAGCGAGACAATAATTAAAAAAAATGACTTTTAAAATTGAATAATGTAAGATGAGGCAACAATATCTTATATAACTTTTGAGCAAATTTAAAACATCAAAACAAAGCCTCCTACACATTTTAACCAATTTTTTTGATAATTAAGATTTATAATTAATTATCCCAGACTTATAGTCATTTTACACTTAACAAAGCTAAATAATCCTGCAGCGCCAAATAGGTCTGCCTGGGCCCATAGAGAACTCTATTATGAGCTCCTAAATTTGTCAGTTTCTTAAGTTAAAATTGATAAGATAGTGGAATTGGAGATGGTTAAGCAATTTAATTTTTTTAAACATCAAACATTAAGTGATTCTATAATACCTGAAAAAGTTTAAACTTAAAAAAAATACACTCCAGCAGGTGATCTTGTCAAAGGCCCACAGCAAATGCTACTCTTGCCGTGTAGCATATTCCCAGCTCAGATTTATATTATAAAATATATGGTAGTATCATGAGAGATAATTCTATCATTATCTAAATAACAAAGGGCAGAAAAAAAGCTACACTCTATTGAAATAAGCAATTCATAAAAAAAATATCACATATAATATCACAGATTTTTCCATTAGCCCTACTCAATTTCATTTAAAAAATATAAATGATTGATAAACACATATAATATGAACATATTTGGCATCTCACAAAATTTGAAAAATATAAATAATTAAGTATCATATTGTCTTTGTTGTCATATATCACACACTTTTAGTAAAGCCTTTAAGTAATTTGTACTCAGTTTTCTTCAAACTTTTTTTACCTTACAATTTCACTAAAAATTTTAATTCCAAAAAATGTCCATGTACCTATTACATTTAGGTGTCCATATTAAAATGATCACTAAATTTATAGTTCATCACATCACCTTGAGATCTTACATTGAATAAAGTTCACAGTTCAGACACAAGTATTTATTAATTACAAAATAAATCAATACATCGGTGTTCAATATGACTTTATCTCCTATCATGATAGGACCTAAATGATTCACGATCCCGATTACGACCTTGAGAGCGATCAGATGTTCGCCACAAAAATTCATCTACTGACCGTTCATAGGACCTCTTATCATAAACTAACACTGAACGTGAATAATCAGATAAATCATAATAACGTGGTGGTGGAGGTGGCGGAGGCGGTGGTAAGCCGTCATATGGAGACAAAGCACCACTGAAACCAGGTGGCGGCACATAGGGCAATGGTGGTAGCTGGTGATGCATTGAGCGCATGTATTCAGCTACGTAAGCCTCTGCTGCTGCTGAACTACTAGCACTGTATGCATCGCGACGACCAAACCATCCAGGTAAACGTTCCCTTAAATAAGGGGAAGGTGATCTTCGTTTATATGAGTTTGATCCCAAGCGACTTCTAGGAGATGAGAATATCTTTCGGCGGCTTCGTGATAAATTGTTTAAACGATTCCTGAAATTGGATCCCCTTGCAGATAAAGGTGCTCTGTATGTTCTATAACTGCCTCCACTTTTCAAATAACTTTTTCTAGAAGCCTCTTTTGATTTCCGTAATATAGGTGTCATTTCCACACCATCATCTTCAGGAAATAGTCTACATAATTCCTCTGCAACTTTAGGTTCAATTTCTTGCCCATCTCTTCCAATTTTAACTGGCTTACCCTCATTCCAAGGATTGTACAAGTGTAACGTACTGCTAAAGGGCAATTCTTTTCGGCAAATCCAATCAACTTTAAACACACCGTCTAAAACTTTCGCAGAGAGACCTGGCGGCAATACCCAAGATATTGGAGTAACATCTCGCCGTGACTCACCTCCCAGACGAGCGAAACCTGCAAACTTTCCACTTTCTTTCACAGAAAATATAAGTAATACATTTCGTGACTCTTTAAAAGCTTGATTTAGATTTGCTTCATTTTGAGGCAGCGTGGACCATACACCTTTCGCTTTAGAAAGTGTTATATTTTCAGCATTATTCGATTTTATGAGGAAAAAACGTGTATCTCGAAACAAATAATTCAATTTAGTCATATAATCATACGTTTTTACTCTTGTGCTGGAACTATTTACACGTCGTCGTTTGGTTTGTAGAGGTGAACGGCTCTCAGACTTGATCCGTTTGCGAGTTGATCGCCTCTCTTTAGATTTAGTACTGACAGAACTTATACTAGGAGCGCTGGATTCGCTCGACGAAGAACTCGACACCTCGCTACGAGTATCGAAATCTTTTCCCTCTTCCAACTGCTTCAATTCTTCCCCGATTTCAGCTTCTACCTCACCAACACCAAGGTTGACGGAGTCAGTGTTGTTAGAAGCCTCCATTTTTATTTCGATTTCAGTTTCATGAAGATTCCAAAATATTCGTATTTTACATAGTTTATAATTAATGCCGTTCTTAGTATTGCCGTATTGATTGATTCTGTTTATGAAAACAAAAGTCTTGAACACTAATTTGTAAGTATATTTTCAACAGGCCAACCAAAATAATAATCACAATTTATAATTACGCTTTATTCAATGTTACCAACTCGGAATAAGAAATTCCCTATAAATTAGAGGTGAGGCATTAATATCGGATAAGGTGTAAGGATTAGGTATTTATATAACTATTACATAACATTTAATTAAAAAATACCTAATACTCGATATTAGATCGCTTTCTTTCTTCATATGCGATGACGCTTAACGTAGACGAGAAATATCTAATATTTATCAAATATTCAGTCATACCTTATATTTCCATATTAGATTTCCTATGTCTTTCCAGAAGAAAGATATCGCCAAAAGCAAAAGAGAACATCCAGTATTAAAAAAAAAACTACATAATATTTTAATAGTATATTATACTACGAAATACAAATAATGGATCTTTGGATGGATCTTTACTTGACTCTTACTTATATTAAATCATATTTCAGTAAATAGACGAAATAAATGCCTTTTTAAATATTTTACCTGTTACATTTCCTACCTTCTGATTTCCATTTACTTTTTGGAATCATTAACACCACGAATAAAAACCCACCTAACTAAAAAACAAAATATCAATGCATATATTTTCTTTTTAATCTACAAAATATGTGTAATATCACTATAAAGACTATCGTCTATACATTACTTAATATATTAGGTACAAGTATTTGAAATAGATATTTAAAAAAAAGTATTAAGAGTTTTATCAGGTATTGAGGGAAATACAAAAAAAAAATTACACACGAATAGATAATAATTCTTGAAACCAGTAAAAATATACATAAAAATAAAATAGCCGGGCAGTAGACTTGAGGGTTTGCTGCCCGGGTGAGAGGGCGGCGGTGCGCAGTGTCTAGCGTGCCGCCTATGAAAGAGGTATTGGAGGCGTGAGCTCTTTATACTCACCTCTCCCAGAAAGGAAGCCTGAATAAGGCTGTTCGCTCCCCGGGCGACTGGACGAATTTAGTTTCCCAGGCCTGGGTGGAGTGATTAAAGGGACACCCTGGGGGTTTTTAGTCAGTAGGAGTCTGACACACCGGGGTCGCTGCCTTCACAGTGACCCTGATGGTCCGATGTAGGATTTTCCCCGGGTTACCAAAAAAAACATAAAAATAAAATTATATTACTTTTGAAGTATCAGCCCTAGTCATGACAATTCTATTATTAGAATTATCATGATTGTATGGATGTCCCCACACGCATTGTTATGCCCGACTCAGCCACTTCAATTACCCTTCTGAGTCGTTTCTTTTCGCCATGTTCTTAATTCCATTCCATCCCATTCTCAGGCGTAACCTTTTTCTCCCTAAAGTTGTTCAAAAATTGGTGTTAATACTTTTAGACTTATTTAATAAATAAATTGCATTATTTTGACTTACTTCCATGTTTTTATACAAAATGTAAAGATGACTTCTCTAAAATGTTGTCTTATGGGTAACTAAATTATATAGTACTGTGGCAAAGGCATAAAGTTTATTCATTACTCGAAATCACAATAGTTTTGAAACGTTATATATCACAATATGAACAATTCCAATATGAATTACGATATTTTTAGACTTGGTATCCTGAATAGAGTGCGTCGGTTTTTCACACTTGACCAATAGTATCTATTGTTTAAGGCTCAGGTCAGACCTTGTATGAAATATTGTTCGCATCTCTGGGACGGTTCTGCCCACTACTTACTCAATGCCCTGGATAGATTGCAGCGCAGGGCTGTCTGCATAGTGAACGATCCAGACGTTTCTGAATATCTTGAATCGCTCCAATTGTGTAGAGATATAGCCTCATTAAGCGTTTTCTACCGTCTGTATCATGGCGAATATTCTGAAGAGCTGTTTAACCTTGTTCCTCCCTCTCCCTTCTATAACAGAATCACACGCGCTGATCTATGGAGTCACAGGTTTTTTTTTTGCTGTTAGTGGTCGTTGTCGTCTTTTGACTGCACCATTCTTTCCATCAGGTTTAATGTAGTCACTGTGCCGTGTCAGTGTAAAAAAAAATATTACCCCATTAGGAATAGTTCCGTGAAATAAATCAACAATAGTAAATTTTAGTGAACAATGCAAGTATAATAATGCAACTAACAAAATATCGATTTTTATCTATTCTCCCGTCAAATTCTGATCACCCAATTTTTGGGTCCTTTAAGGAAAATACATAGAATGGTGGACTAAGTCTATTGCATTTGCACAAAAAAAGGATACATTTATACAGTCTAGATACGAAGAAAAGATTCTTTATTTTCTCACTACGGTCTCTGCCAATTCTTTACCCTAGCTTAATAAAAAACCCTTTTAGGGCTAAAATTCCTAAGTAGATACCTACTTTTCTATGTGAGATGTACGAGCATCTTTTTTTCCTACAGGACAATATGCTGTTGACCGGGAAAAGCTTTTACAAATTAACCGGAGAGGGCAAGCATTGAAGGTGCTCAGCCAGTGAAATTATAGTGCCACCCAGGCAACGTAAGAGCACTCCTGCGGGTACAAACCTTGACTTGGTCGTCCAGCCAGGGAAAAAAACCTAAAGATAACCTACTAGTATTTCGGAAGCGATTAACTTGGGAAGCATGGCCGATAGAAACTCAAGGCTGCGTCGGAGTAGAACTACGCTTCGGAATGAAAACGCATCGGTTAGTGACAATTGACTCAACTATACTTCGTCGGCTCGCTGGTGTCGTCAAATAAAACTAGTTCGTGTGTGTACCTCACTGTTAACCTGAGCGGCGGCTTCTAAAACCGCAGTAATTGGATTGTCGAGATCCGACAGAACGTTGCGCGGGCGAAAAATAAGTGGCGATGTAAACATCACCGCCAATAACGCTTTCATATTATTTCTTGAAAAGAAACTAATTTTAATCATCATACAGCTATGGCAGTTTGGTCTATGGTACATTATCATATCAATATATCACAAAATGAGCGATAACGGCCTGTTGACCGCTCTGGATGTTTACATAAGAAAGCAGTAAAAGATCCATAGAAAATTGAGCAAATATTGTAGCAGTTTAGGAAAAGATGTCAGATTTCTTACATTTGAAACATAAGCCGAAACAAAATAAAATGTAGAAGATGCTTACATTATCAAAATTAATTATTAAAATATAGGTTCCTAGAACAACATAAACATTTGCCATGTTTTTGAGTGACATATTACTATTACACTGCCTTTAAGTGTGATTCATGCATTATAGAGACGAAGATAATATCATCTCCAATAAACTAAACTATGTTAGGCATCAGTCAGGTGATTTTCATGCGATAATGTTGGTAGCAATTTCGGAAAGAAAAAACCGCGTAAAGTTTACGTGTTGTTTTAATAAATATATTGTGTTTTTCCTTTTCAATTTAAAATCTGAGTAATAAATTAGGACAGCACTTCTATTAAAAATGCATTACGTTCAAAAATACTTAGATAAACTGCCAACGCCTATAACGAACACAAAAATTAATGATAAAAAAAAATCTAATATTTATCTATATTGTAATTATTACAGCTTTTACTCGCAAAAGGTAAGTAGAAATTGTAGCATTTTTAAATTAATATGTTTTATCTTATCAGTTCTTTAATTATCAATGATATGATTAATAATTCAATATAATCAACAGGACTTTTATTTATATTCAGGTGTTGATGGCGCTTTACGAGAAAAATGTAGATTTTGAACCTTTAATAGTAGATATCACTAAAGGTGAACAATATTCTACGTGGTTTCTTGAATTGAATCCTAGAGGAGAGATACCAGTTTTGAAAGTTAAAAATGAACTAATACCAGATTCGACAAGAATTCTAGATTACTTGGAGTTTTACCTCGATGCAGGTTTGTATAAATATTATACGTACTTAATATGTTCAAAGTAATTGTTTAGGAATAATGTTAATTTAATGTTACATATACTATATAATATCTTCACGCTATATTCCATGCCGTGTGAGCAGCTATACATCGGTGGATGTATCTTCTTTGCGCTTAGTATATGTCGTGCAGATAATCGCAGTTCTTAGGGTACTTACTTACACATGACATTTTTATTAGATGCTATACGGGTTTCCTCATGGTGTTAATATGATATCGACACCTTCATTCAACAGCATTGTATCTTATTTTACAATGATATTGAACTATATCGTAAGTTTTATTTGCAAAGAGCTATCGTTTGGTTTAGACATTGTAGACTTTCACCATAAAAAAAAAAAAACTTTTTTGGCGTTAATAAACATTGTAATTGAAAGTATTATTCAAATATTGATTTTATTTAAAGAAGTGCGAGCAAATTTAAAGTAAATAATATTGTAAATGGCTCACCTGTAAACCTACCGAAAATGAGTTAGAATGTTGTTAAATTATAAAGAAAGATACGATAATGGAGTAAAAAAAATTAAGATATCCATATATTATTTAATGATTTAACATTTTGAATATATTATCCTTCTTAATTTTACCTAGTACTATACCTATACTTATTTTTTCGGCCTGAACAATATTGTTAGCTTATGAGGGCCTTTACAAATTCATCGGACTAAGAAAGCGAGCCCTTAAGGCGCTCAGCCAATGATCTTTTTGCGATTATTCGCTAAGCTGCTAGGGTTTCTATACCAGGAATCTAGAATTTTGAAACCCCAGGAGTTATTGGAATTTTCCTCATGGTCCTTTTCCATTATTATATTTCTGAGCAAATACCTTCAGGCAGTGTAAATTAATAATGTTAAGTCTAATTTTATTTTCGGAAAGACAGAAAATAGAGCGCTCAATATACACCTGAAAGAAGTGAAACTTCTAAAACATCGACAGATACTATGAGAAATAACGCTGGCCGTTATCGTTGATGGAATAACACTGACCATCAATTTCAACAAAAACTGTCAAATATAGCGATATTTTTTACGGCAAAGTGATTATATAATATATAATTCTACTATTTATATCGTAAAAACTCGTGACACAGGCTGAAGACTTTTATATTTACATACATTATATACATTTAAAAACGTTTGTCGGAGCCTAAACTTCTAAAGCTAGAATCATGTTGGGCCGTTCGATTCTTTTTATGATATAAACATCCACTAAAAGCAAATTTTATATTTCACTTCTAAGGAGGTGAAATAAGAGTTGAAAGTTCAAGAATTCCGTCAATTATGAAGTGAGCACAATAAATATCGGTTTTAGATTTGCAGTTCAAAATAAAAAAAATGTGTTTCAACATTTTAGGAAAATCAACCCCCAAGGGAATAACCTATTTCTACCCTGCACTAATAATAATAATGCACTATAGATTTTAATCGTAGGAAGCATGATGACAATACAATACTATAATTCTAGATTTTCAGTTGTTTATAGGTGATAATAGTCACTTTCCATCAGGTATGCTGCAAACATATTTTTTCATTTTTTGGTATAAATTTTATTTTATTATTATTTCCAGATTTACCTCCATTACTAAATGTGTCATCTGATGAAAAAGTATTGAACAATATTAACAAATTCCGCGAGCTCCTTGAAGCCCTACCTGCAGGAGTTATAACTGTCGGTTCGTTTTTCCATCAACATTTATGTGGTAGCCCAAAACTACCCTTCATATTACCTGTACGTGAAGTACTAAAAAGTAAGCTATATTTTTAATATCTACTAAATTTTTCAACAAAAATGTTATATTTATTGTTTCATGGTAACTATGACTGATCTTTATGATAATCTTCCTAAGTATCACAAATCTTTAATAATGAACTATTAAAAGAATAATGTACAATCCTGAATTAGTTTAATTTTTATTACAATTTAAATTCCTGATGAACTTAGAATGGACAAGTATGCATAAAGAGTTCATTATATATACTTCAATTTCCCCACCTACTTTATCACCTGTAGATATGATTCTGCAAATGAGATATACAATCTAAACTTTTTTTTTTTGTGAAAAATGGACTTGTCTACATAATCATGTCAACCGTAATCTGAACTTGTAACTGTTATAGCTATGCCACATTTCATTATGTAATAGTAAACAATGCAGTAAGGATTGCTAGACTAACAATTTCTTTATCCTTTAGATGGAGATCTTAGTAGCTCCAAAAATCTCAGAAAATTAGCTGAAGAAAACCCACGTGCCAGAGGAATATTACAATACAAAGCAGAGATACAAGACAGAAAACATGAAATCCTTACTAATGAAGAAGAATTCATAAAAATTCTTAATATTTTAGACCAAGTTTTCAACCAAATTGAACAACAACTAAAGACCCAATCTGAAGGTACATATTATTTCATAGTTGAGATATCAATAAATAACAAAATATTATGAATTTATATTCTATTTTCAGGGTATTGGCTATGTTGTGAGAATTTTAGCATAGCTGACATCAATTTGGCTGTGCTTTTGCAAAGACTGTGGGAACTGGGACTTGAAGATAGGTACTGGGCTAATGGAAAAAGACCTTTAATAGAAAATTATTTTAATAGAGTACGACAAAGAGAATCTTTTAAACAGACTATACCTAATTTACCAGTACATATAAAAATGATTATTTCATCCCAACCCCCAGCTTACTTAGGAGCAGCGGGTGCAGTCTCCCTTGCTGTTGTTGTAGCAGTTACATATATCTTCAAGAAAATAATTTATTAGAGCTCATTATTTGATTGATTGATTTTAAAATAATCTGCTATGATTTTAGATTATTACTGATGAGTACTAAAATTTACCTTACTGCATTACTTATTATTAGTAGAATATAGCAGTAATAATAATTGTGAAATATGCATGTATGCATATACCATATTGTTTTAGTTTCCAAACATCTTAATATAATATGTTATCCAATCAGTTTTACTTACTTAAAGCAAAAATAAGTAAAAAAATCAAGTAATGTCATTGTAAATACATTTATTTAAAATTATTAATGGCTTATTTTTGTAATTAAAAAGGACAAATTTTTAATGAATTTATGTAAATTATTTGCATTTATGTAAAAAGTAATTTTAAAGTAAAACATAAGTATTAAATGTATGTATAAATTATAACTGAATTAAGTAGAGTTTTGTATATATATATATATATATGTATATATTACTTAGATGATGAAACCAAAAATAAATATTATAAGAATGAATATATATTTTTTTTCAAATATGTCATACCATAAGTGATATATAAATGTTTAAAAATAGAATTATTAAATGCTATACCTTATCAATGTTAAAATGCTACACAATGTCACCCATATTCCAAAAACACCTTAGAACCTCTTCAAAATTATACACCAATTCCTAAACAATCTTAACAGTTACTCAACTTTTTTCTTCATTACTACTCTCTACTATGTTTGGATTTTTAATAGGCATTCCCATAAAATGTTTTCCATTTGTAGTATTATTTTTTTTTCGATGAGTTGGTGTTATTATATTTGTTTTTTCTTTGTATTTAAATATTCCATCACCTGGTGAGTTGGGTAAGACATTTGGAATTGTGTACCATACTCTATATGTCAAAAACCAAGTTAATATTGCTATTACTCCACTTATAAATTTTTCCACCATAATATGGTAATATAAAATTGTAGAAACAAGCATAACATCCCACAGTAACTGTAGCAGTGCTGTAGCAACTAATAGTGCTCTTACATAAGGTGTGAAATTTTCATATGAAACTTTTAGAATATCCAGTTCTTCTGTGCTTATACTTTTAAGAGGATTCTGACTGACTGCTTTATCATCAATACTTCGTGAATATTTTTCATCTCTTATATAGTCTTTAATTCTTTCCCACCCATTTATTGCTCGAGCCTCTTCAATCATAACTAAACTTGAATAAATTAATATAAAACAATGGCCTGAAATATCAAAACCATTCCAAAAAGAACCATTCTTCAGGCATAATACTTTGTTGTCTAATGATTTAATATTGCATCGCCCATATTTTGTTTCAATTATGTTAAATACAGTTGTCCATGTGTACCAAAAAATAGTTGCAACAAACAATCTTATTAAATGGCCTGTAAATATTATTCTCTTCTTGCCGCAACATGTAGTGTAAGATGTCAGTAGGACAAAAGGTACTAATAAAAATAAAGTCCAAAACCACCCAATTTTAACAAAATATTGGTTGAAAACATTATCACTTCTAGAAAAATAGGACTTCGGAAACGTTAAAACGTCTGCTACGAGTGATAATAAAAATAGAGCACCTAAATATAAAGCTATTTTTAAATTAGTGTCAAAGAAAAGTATCTTCTTACAAACATGCACAATCATCAATATTATAATCTCTAATATAGATGATGCTTCACGGGTTGGCTTAGTACCTTTGCTTTCAGTGGAGTCATTTTGCACTTTGTAATTCATCCTCGTGCTTTTAAAATTTCCTCTACTTGTCATGGTTTTATATTTTTATTATGAATTCTATAAGTACATCGCTTGCAGCAAATAGGCTTGTCGAATAAATATCGATATATTCAATCGAATATATCATTTTTTTGTCGATATATTATGTAATAATATATCGATATAAAATATCCAGTATCGAAAATTGTACCGAAAACGATATTTTTTTAATTCTTATGGCAGTTTAGTCGCTGAAATCTGAAACTGTAGAAGATAGGACCGAACGAAAAAAAAAGAACTAAATTGTCTATGACTGTTGAGTATTATGTTTTGTTACATTGCATGCATCTAAATTTGTTCCATGTATATTATTTGCCACCATTTATTTATTTATTATTTATTTTAGTTTGATATCTTAAATAGGTCTTAAAGTTAGAAGATAGCCTTTTAGTTCTTGATGTTTTTGTAATTTTGTCTAATAAAAAGGAATACAGGTAAAATACTTTCGCGTTTATTGAGATTTAATAGATATATTGATATTTTTACTTATATATATCGACGCCGATATTGATATTTTAATAAATATCGATATAAAGATATATTTTTTTCATTTTCGACATCCCTAGCAGCAAATACATTATGTGCGTAGTTAAGGGAAAAAATTTAGAACATTTTATCTACACACGTTTATTGTTCTAAAAGTGCTGCCACCTCTTCTCTGTTCCTTAAACCAACGGCATATTTATATGCAAAATTAACTCTTATTTTCGCTAGACGTCATAAAAATACTGTAAATACCGTAGTGAATGTGCTAAATAGATACATTTTTGAACTTTTGTAATATTTTTTGTATTCTTCTCGAATTCATATTAAATTGATGTATGATTGAATTGATTATTGAGTGTATGGTTAAAGAGTTATAATATATTCATTAATATTCGAATTAATTTATAGTCAATTTAAAAAAAATATCAAATAAGCGTGATTTTCATTCATATAAGATATGGGGCTAAAAGTAATAATAATATATCGTCATGCAATATCCCGTTCAGGATGAGTAGAGATACGTTAGTGGCAGTTTTTTTTTTTTGAAGCGGACTAATTACTGATTGCCGGAAAGGCATTTACAGTTCAACCGGGCTTAGGGGGCGAGCACAGAAGGTGCTCAGCAACGTTAGTGGCTGTATCCATGTTTCAATTTTATACCATACCTATCATAAACGTGACTATACACCCCTCACTAGTGATTATACAGTATTTTCCATCGTCTCTTTACTTTAATGGTGCCTCTATTAACTTATCAGATGGGTCTATTTAGCTATATCGTTTGTTTATTTACCCCACAAAATTTACCAAAATTAATTTCATTGAAAAATCATAAATAATATGTCGGCGCGCTTGCACTTTGGCGTCGGTGCTGCCAACTCATAAAATAGACATGTCAAAACGAACACAGAGCACTGGTGGGGCAGCCATATTGCAATAACCGGCAGTCTAAACACAAAAATACGTGTTGATGAAAACAATAAATTAACCTATAATCTATATATATAAAATAAAGTCGGGTTTGTTCGAACACTTATAACTCGAGAACGGCTGGACCGATTTTCATGGTTTCTGATTTGTTATATTTGTCTCTGTCCCGAATAGCAAAATAACTATTGGAAAATTAACGAAAAAAATAAAATAAAAGAAAAACATTTTCCCATAGGACACGTTTACGGGTATCGTAACTTTCAAACGTTTAATGCTCATCACTTTGATTCGGTAAACTCTTTCCTCCAATTAAAGAACGTATTTAAATAGTGGTCTCGAATTGCCAAAACATATTCACAATATTCGGATAATGCCGTATTTTAGTTTTTAAAAATGTAGAATAACGTCAGAAATAATAAAACGATTGTCATATATATTGGGTGACAAATATTAATGCGTGCTTTCAGAAATTTATTTTGTATTATCGTCACAAAATCATAAATTATGTTCAGCTAATCTGTAACACGACATTCATATTTTTTGGGTAAGCGCGCTCCATCATCGGCCTCATCATCACTGGCCATCGAGTGAGATAGAGGTCAAACGCATGTCTATGTGTAAAAAAAAATATCAATGGCATTTGTATCATTTATACAAAAACTTCAACTTCAAATAATTGTTTTCATAGCAAAAGTAATTCTTCCACTCGAACGAAGTCGCGGGCACGGCTAGTACAAAATATATTTATAATGCGACACGTAACGTTAAATAAAAATTATAATAATTACAATTATTTACAGAAGTTCAACGTCTGACCATCGAAATTCACTTGATTTGTTGTCCACTTTAACATTCTATTTGACCAGTATAACCATGATTGACTACATAAAACATCTATATATATATATATATATATATATATATTGCTATATTAAGAAACACTGTTACTAAATCGTTGGTGAATTAGAACTTCCGCATAAATCACTAAATTAATTAAATAAAACAATTAAACCTATTTACAAATAATAAAATTTATTTACAACATGAGTTCAATTTAATGCATTTGTCGGTACTCCTTATTTTAGGTATTGAACCAATAAATAGTTTCTGAATCTATATATGATGCGTAATACTTATCGCTAAGGTATGCTACTATAAAAATGTAAAAGATTTGATAAAAATAGAATTTCTTTAAATTATAGATAGCGTATATTTATGAATAATTTCTCACCTACCCCTACCTATATCCGTGTAATTCCTCAAATCCATTTTTAATTTTTTTGTTGAGCACACCAATTGTCACTTAAGGCCACCATTTTCCCTCCTTTTAGTTGCTTCATACTAGGATATTGTAAGAACGTAAATCCGATATGCGTAAAATTACTAAAAATCGTGCAGATGATGATGTTATATCATCAACAAATGGTTCAATGGTGAATGACGATCAAAATGAGACGGGTCGCATCAAGAACTCTAAAGAGAACGATAACGACTCAGATGGTATCGATAGCGTCGATGAAAACAATGATGAATCCTCAGAGGCGTCTAAAGGAAATAAGAGAGGTCGACCTAGCAAGAGCAGTGCCAAGAAGCGTAAATCAAGTAAAGCAAAAAAAGTAACTGAGGAAGAATACGAGGTTTGTTATATTGCTTGAATGCATTTATGACTATTAGTTACCTGAGACTTCACCCGTAGTTTAAGTTGGTTTCAAACTTTATTTAATATTTTGTTAACATAAGATTCAATAAAAACGGGTTCTAGCTGCCAGTCCATTTAGTATCGAAATGAAGGAAGAGAGAAATGTTTATGTATTAAAAAAAATTAGAATCTCAACACAGTAAAATTGCTATGTTCTTTTAATTTCCATTGCTACTAAAACATTATGGGAATTATAGTCGACAGAGTGAATCATGCTCACTTCCATAATTTTAGGTCACTGGAGTCTTTGTTACTGTTTTGTGTTTCCCTCTATTGAGTTTATCCTGACTCTGCATCATGTCTATAATATATCTGGTTGAAAATACAATGTAATCCAAAAACTAAATGACCACACACACCTGACCGTCATTCTGATAACCATATTATACTGAAATTGAAAATTAGATGTGATTAGAAACTTAAATAATTTAATTTTAACAATTAATTTATTAAGGAAAACGTACCTCTTTCATTTATTTAGTAGATTTTGCATGATATACTGCGTAGTTACAATATTTTTTTAAAATATTATTTTAACTTAAGTATTTTTCTAATTCATAGTACTTTCATCTGTAACGTCATCCACACTGACCTACTTGTGAGTTATATTTATTTAAAAATTTTAGGTTGAAAAAATTGTGGATTCAAAGAAGATTAAAGGCAAATTGCACTATTTGATCCGCTGGAAAGGGTATTCAGCTGACACTGATACGTGGGAACCTGAAAGTACCTTGTCATGTCCAGATTTAATCAGCAAGTATAATGAAGAGGTAAAAAATGATTTTTCATAAACTACCCTGATGTATTACTTTTAAAGATTTGTAAACAATATGAATTATATAATTATTAATTACTAGCCTTTGTCTGTGGCTTCATCCCCAGAAATTTTTATTTTGTGCAAAAATGGGACAAAATGAAGTCACCTACGTCCTATAGATCCATTTTTTAACATTAGCAGTAGCAGATTTTTGGGCACATCAATCCAGTCATATCAATATCAATAATAAATCAATATCAATAACAATGTCAATATCATTTGATCTTTGATTACCAGAAATAATACTCAAGGAATACTATTTTTACTTGTTGTTAAGTATTTATTTTAGTGTTTTGGGTTGACCAAGCAAATTTGACATCTAAAAAATCTTTAGATTATATAGGCAGGGTGCATAATTTAAAAGAGCTGATATTATGATAGGTCTGGTTGAGCACTAGGATGTAAAAAGTTGCCTAAATTAGTCCATATATAATAGTTCTACCAGTCAAGGGGAGGCAATGTTCAGTCCTTAACTTAGAATGTTTAGACAATTACTAAAGTTATGTTAATTTATCTTTATTGTATGGAAATATTTACAGAAAGAAAACTCTAAAAATAAAGACACAAAATCGCCGAAAAAAGGTACCAAGAGGAAATCTAAAAAGGGTAAAGAAACTAAAAGCCCAGCTAAAAGAGTTAAGACAGAATGGAATGAGAGTGGTGATGAAAATGCTGAATATGAGGTAAAAAATATAATTGTTGGTAATTTGAAATTAAATTGTACTCAAATAAACAAAAATGAAAAAAATATTAATAAAGAACAAATTAAGAAACACAAACCCTCGGAAAATTTGTGCATATTTTGAATAATAAAAAGCAATTTTAAGGAAGAAGATTCCTGTTGTTAGCATAATGTCACATTGGCATTTGGTTTGAGAAGTAATGTTATGTGTTGGTATGCTCAAAGCTGAATGTTTGCAATGTGAAGTTGCTGCAGCAATTAGTTCTAACTAATCAATTTTTCTACAACAGTGGCGTCGTAATCAGGTTGTTGGAAGCACGGCTAGATAACATCTTGGAAGATATCATGTAACAACTTAACAACTAGATTGTTTTTCACAAAACATAGCCATGAGACAGCTTCAGATCGTGTTTCAACAACTCATTCATTAAATTATTTGTGATGGGTGCATTTAGCCTGCTTTCAATGACACAATAATGACACCACAATTGTTGAAAAATGGTTTAGTTTGAATTAGTTTACATTGTGAACATCCAGCTTTGAGCCTACCCACAGTGCATAACATGTTTCTTGAGTCAAATGGTGATGTAACAAAATGCTAACTATGCACATCTTCCTCCTTAAAATTATTTTTTCTTACTTTTTACTTTGTTCTTAATTCATAAATTTTAATTATTACTCATTTGACTGCATGTTTATTTTGAATTACAAACAAGCATAAAATTACGCTTTATAAGTAGTATATCATTGAGATGAAAATTTTTTTTTTTTTTAGTAGGCATCAAAAGTGTTCATGTCTAGAGTTTGTTGTGGTATTTATATATCCGCCATCTTGGATGTGAAAATTAACGCGATTTTCGTTACAACCACATCAAAGAAACTAAAAATATGCACCATTTTAAAATAAAAAAAACTGAATTAAAATCGTACATAACTTTGAGATAAGACTGAAAGTTTTTTTCCTAGCTACTAAGAAATGGTTGTATGTAGTTTGAGCTTGACCGCCTTGCGCCTCACCTCTATCACCCGGCAAGATTACTGTGTCGTGACTAATTCATCGCATGACTATAGACTGTAGTAATAATTAATATTAATCAAAAACATTTATTTGGTTTACTAAATTTACAGGTTGAACGCATTATGGAAGTACATCACAAAAAAAATGGCAGCAGGGAATTTCTTATCCATTGGAAAGGCTGGTCCAATAAATTTGATTCATGGGAACCAGAAAGCAACTTAAATTGCCCTGAATTAATAAAAAGATTTATGGACAAGGTTGTAACAATTTTCTAGTATTAATAACTTGCCCTTTGTGGGATCGATTTTAATGTATTTACATTTATAGGTGGACAGTGCTCGGTCATTAGATTCACGAAATTTAAGAGTGGCACCTGAAGCCACCAATCGATTTACCCTACAGGATCCTACTACGGGGCGTCGACTTAGTAAACGACGTGGACAGCGCCAAAGGTGAGATTATATATATTTTATTTTTATTCTATCAATATTTCATTCTATCATTATTCATACATTAATAGTTGTATCTAATTTGCATTTATATGTCATTCCCAATGTTGCCAGTAGCGACGTTGATCACTGTTCTTAGGGTTTTTTTTAATATCTCTGCAAAGTTGTATACTGTGTACGGTAATACTCTGCAGTCTAACAAAAGACAATATAAGCCGTGACACTAGAATCTATTAACGAGATAAGATACAAGTCAGTATCATAATGCCAGACTAAAATTTGTCTATGTTATGATTACATAACATTAAATTATTACACACTTGTTTAAGTGGACTTACATTAGTTGATTTCGAAACGCCAAAGGTTACATGAGTCATTATGATGGGCTCTGTAATAATGTACTGCAGTTATGCAATCGGGCAGACACCTCATTGATGTTTGTCTACAATTCTAGGGATCGCCTAAAAGAGTATACTGGATAAAACTTTTAAATTTAATCAGTATTAACTTCCAAATAATAATTATGGTATATATACCGTCATTTTTTAATCAAGGTGTATCGTTCAGTATTACAGGGATTCATAATCATTATTAGTCTAATTTTGATTAAATCTAAGGTTTAAGATTTATAGATGCTATTTTGAATTTGCTTAGCAAGTTCACAAAAAAAAAATCCGTTTTGATAAAAAACTGAATATATAATAAGAACTGAAGTATGGCCATAGTATTCGGAGAACCAAGTCCATGTTAAGAAAATCGGCGATTTACCAAATCCTTTGACATTCATTGAGTAATATTAATTTTTATGTTTTAGTAAAGTCTAAGCATACTCAAAATTGTGTCTATAAATCTCAGCCTAAATCTATTTGGACGTGCAGAAAACGTAACATGCGGTTTCTCTCATTCCATTAGATAATAAAATTCACGCGCGGATGCGTCAATTGTTATTGGCTTTTCGTTTAAGAACAAATAGTCCATGTATGTAATTAAATATGTATTTAATTATTTAAACCCAAAAAGTCTAAATCGACCAAATATAAAACTTTAAAAAAATATACTTACTGGTTTCGGGTACTAGGTTTTCACTGAAATTCGTGAATATTTAGAAGATTGCTATATTAAATTCAATCATATACATATATAGTATAATAAATATAATTGTAATAATTTCAGAGTACGTTATGACAATGCAGAATGAAGATATTTTTTCTTAAATTTATTATCAAATGTTATCTAGCCCCGCTATGGATGGATATAATATAACATGTGTGCATTATGCCGTAATTATATTATAATTTCATAATTGTTATAGATAAGATATTTGCGCTAGGTTATATTTTACATGCATTATTTTTGTTTCATATTGTTTGTGTTTATACTTCAATCCTTACTCTATCTATGGTAATTTAAAGTTGTATTACTTGCAAACAAATGTATTTTTATATTTGTGTATTTATTGTTAGTTGCCCTTAAAAGTGTTTTGTTCTTATCTAAGATGACAAGATGGAGTCCGACCAAATGTTGACCATAAAATTCCTGCGCCAAAATTTGCACGTGTCATGACCTACTAGATGCATGTAGTAGATGGCGCCACAGCCGCTACCCAAAAATAGAGTTGCCACATTCACCCCATATACCCTTAAAATTGATTATATATTCAAAAACGCAATAGTGCTAAACCACTGTCAAACTTACTATTTTTGCACTCGACTTGTTTTGAATAAAAAGACATGTATTTAATATACGTGAAATAATTTTAAACCGTTCTATGGTACATGATCATTTTAATAATTTTCCAAAATATTGAATCAGTACTCAGGATGAGGTACAACCACTACCCAAGGATTACCCATTATATGGATGTCGCAATGTAAGTATAGTGTTATTCCGAACAACCATCTAAATATTTTATTTATCCGGGCTAATAGCAATTAGCGCCTACCAATAAATTTACACAAATAATAGGTATCTTTTTCATCAGCGTGATGATTGATGAAAGCTAGATCGTACTTGATACCAGCAAAAACAATAACAATAAATATATTTGTTAAAGCACAGTTTAGATAAGTCCCTAAAATTGGGGAGCTGTAAACTGTGAAAACTAACAACATTAACAGTTAAAAATGATTGTTATATAATTGAAAAAGATAATGATGTTTTTTCAAAGAAATTCAATAATATTTCATTGCTTATGTGTGAAAGGACATTTTTTCACTGCTTCTCAAATTTCTCAAAAAAATTCTACATATTTTGACAGAAAACCACGCCAAGATAAAAAAAAATTACAGTGCACAACACGGCAACCTTTCTAAGTCACAACTGTCGTTCATGAGAATCGTGTGGCGTACTAATACGTTCAGTTTATCGAAACTGTTCTGCGCGGTTAGTACTACATCTATTCATCTTAGATTATTATTTAAACTCATCGGGTTTTTATTAAATATATATATATATATATATATTTCGTCGCTTAGTCTTTATACCTATAATAAATCTTTATTGTAGGTACCATTATTTTTGATGCCATTATTTTGCCCATAGAGTGTAAGATGATGGTCATAAAACAGTTTCAATATTACACTGTGTTTCATATTTAGGTCCATCTTTATTTATATACAGAAAAAATCTTCTAGTAAAGGGTCGTTTTTTTTTTATAATATCTTTACTCTGTATTCCAATCTCATCTTTTCCAATAATTTAGATAAGAATGTTAACTTTTGAATAGTAATAATATAATTTAAAAAATGCAGCCCTTATAATGATTGATATGCTGAATTTAGTTGATACATAGATACTAAGAAATATTAGCTATATAGAAAAAAGTTATAAAACTATTATTTGTATACACGGAGCTACATAATATACAGGGTGGAATCTTTCAGCGGGGCAGTAAGGAGAAGTACCTTATCCGTTGCAGTTACACGAAAGTGGTCTTAGGAGACTATACATATTTTTTTATGGAATTCTGTTTCCCATTCAACAGATTTTCAAAAAAATGTACAGTTTGCAATAAATAGCAATTTCATACAAAAAAATGTTTTGATGCCAATCGATCCTGTTACTAATATTGGTTAAATACTTCTATTTGACCTACCATCGTTGGAGTACTCAAAAAGTCACAAAATGTAAAAGACTTTTCTCGTACATTTTGTACCGAATTTATGTAATTGAAATACAAAAAATAAAATAAAAGACAATCGGATTATTCCACCCAGTCTTACTAGTAGTTCAATGATCTAACTCACGTAGAATTACCAAAAAGAAGGTGATGATGAACTTCATGATATTATTATTCTTCCAAATCTTACTGTTTCTTCGCCTAAGATATTAAGTGCTCGAAGTGACCGCCATTTTGACGAATGCATAAATTGATTCCTTTCTGTACCGACCTAGTGGCTGCTGTCAATTTATTTGGATGAATTCTATACAAAATTGTGGTTAGTGAGTCTTTAAGTTCTTGAACGCTATCGTATTGCTTTTTGTAAGCCTCTCTTTTCAGATAGCCCCACAAATAGAAATCTAGAGGCGTCAGATCTGGGCTACGCGCTGGCCAAGAAATAGGACCATGTGTCCCCCATCCATTGATCACCCAACTGTCGGTTCAAAGTAGAGCGCGTACTTCGACTGTTGTGAGGTGGAGCGCCATCTTGTTGAAAAAACAATATTCTTGATTCCGCCAGTGGTAAATCATCGACGAGGTTTTCAAGATTCTCTAATACTCTGTTGTTATAAATATTGGAATTCAAGGTGCCTTCATAAAATTCTATAATTACCACTCGGTTCCACATTACACCACACCAACAATTAAAAGAAAATAGCAATTTATTTAAATTACATAAATTCGGTACAAAATGTACGGGAAAAGTCTTTTACATTTTGTGACTTTTTGAGTACTCCAATGATGGTAGGTCCCATAGAAGTTTCTAATCAATATTAGTAACAGGGTCGATTGGCATCAAAACATTTTTTTGTATAAAATTGCTATTTTTTGCGAACTGTACATTTTTTTGAAAATCTGTTGAATGGGAAACAGAATTCCATAAAAAATATGTATAGTCTCCTAAGACCACTTTCGTGTAACTGCAACGGATAAGGTACTTCTCCTTACTGCCCCGCTGAAAGTTTCCAACCTGTATAATGTAATGATACTGAACTTGTATTAAACATTTTCAAATTAAACTTTTGTTTTTGAAACCTAAGAATAATAAAAGAGTTATAAAACTATAGGTATATCTAAATAAGTATATGTTTACTGTTTATATAATGTTAAGAGCCGTTAGAGGGGATTGTAGAAGATTGATCTGCTGTCAAGCTGAGGGTCCACACCAGACGATCTAACTGGATCGATTCTCTACAATGATATTTAGCCGATGTTGGACTCTGGTATTAACTGACAACGCTCGAATTTTCCACTCCACAAAGAATGTGATGCACCACTTACGCGCGAGGCATGCCCACACTGCCGGCCCGTTTGCGTTTCTTTCGATCAGAAGGCAATGTATCTTCTCGTATAGATGCAGCTAATCATCTGCTATAAACCATTGATGGCAATCGTAGTTATAAAATAAGTACTTTTTACGTACCGTAGAGGCGCTGCACAAAATTACATAAAAATTGGGTTTAATACAATACCAAAAAAATTTCATAGGTTTTCGTGCTCGAGTCGGAGAAATTAAATTGTTGACTTGACTGAACAAACGAAGGCTAAGTTATATATAGACGCCACTTTTGCTTAGCTTAGACTTTGTTAAGAAATAATTTCATCTTTAAAACTGAATATATAATACGGACTTGAGTATAGCCTGAGTATTCACAGAGCCAAGTCCAAGCCCAAGTTGAGAAAATTTATAATTTACCAAGTACTATGACATTAATTAAATAATATAAGTTGTAACGTTTAAATAAAGTGTAAGAAATGTCAAAGTAGATTATTTCTCAGCCTATCAAAGTATTCAAAGTTGGTTGCTAAGCTTTTCAAGAACGTAATTCTTGTAATTATTCAATCTTAAGTGGACGATATCCAAGCGGACGAAAAGGAATCGTTACGATTTTCTCATTTTATAATATTTTGATGGGGGGTGTACTATATTCGTTTTAGAAGACAATATCCCATTTCTTTTTTACTCTTCAGTTTCTCATTTAATATATAATAATAGAGTGTAATTGGGCCATTTAGGGCTCTTGAAGCTATTTAAGAAAATTGAAATGGTATTATACTGTTCAAAGTAGTTAATTTTATTTCGAATTATTTTTAAGCAATTGGGTAATGATAGATTATTTTTATTGAAGCAATTTAGATAATAAGATTATTAGGTACATAGCGATCATCCAAAAAGAAAGCCGGTACAATCATATATGTCTACTTTCATGAAGTCAACATATTTTACTTAAATTTAAAGCCAGGGAAGAGATAAAACCATTATATATGTGGATTGTCGAAAAGAAATTTGCAACTAGCCACAAAGTATAGTGTGTACATAAGTTTTTGATTGAAACGGTTTGTTATTTGGATGGTCACTAACTCCATTGGTATGCAATTAAATTTTCATAAATATATTTCTTATTGCTGGAATAAATTTAAGTTTCCACTAGTACATCATTATTGTCAGTTTATATATATAGTATGTGGAGTTTATAATTTCTTAGATCTAAAAAAATAATTTTAAATAAATACTTTTACTATGTAAATATTTTTATTTTATAATAACAAACTAAAGCTTTGTGAATTACAGATTGTTGTAGAAAATCTTTACAAAATATATTTCATTCCTAATGATACAATGTAGACATTTTTATGCATTACCACAGAATATTTTATTAAGGTACCGTTATTCTAAACCCTCAATTCTTCGGCGGCCAAGGCACCGTCGCCGGAGGGACGCGTTCCGTCAGAGCGAGCGCGATATCTCCCGATGATAACAGCCGGGCAGTGACTTGAGGGAGTCTGCTGTCGGGATAAGAGAGGGAAGGGGTGTGCAGTGTCTGGCGCGCCGCCTGTGGGATAGATGTTGGAAGGGTGGGTTCTTTACCCCTACTCCTCCTAGAGGCAGCCTCGACAAGGCATTTCGTTCTCCGGGCGTCTGTATGAATTTGGTTTTCCAGGCTCGGGTGGAGCGATTAGAGAGACACCCCGGGGGTTTTTAGTCAGTAGGAGTCTGACACACCGGGGTTGCTACCATCACAGCGGCCCTGATGGCCCTATGCAGGATATTCCTACGAGACATCAAAAAAAAAGGTGCCCTCAATTCATCTTCAAAACTATGATTTATATGCTACTTTTACAGCGAGATCAATTCCAGTGGTTTAGTTGGACCCTCCCATAACTATCTGTACTATAACACTAGTTGGTGCCAGTAAGTAAACCCTGCGACATCTACGTTAGTGATAAAGAAACACATCCGTTTCAATCGAATTAGATATCTGCGCACCTATAGTTGTACGAGCTATTTTATATTACAAAGAAATTTAATATGATTTTTCTAGTGAAGTATGGCCATTGCTACGGAGAGCAGTATCGCCAGTGCCAATCTTACTTGTAAATCATGTAAACAAAGCATATGTAATAGGGCATTTGAACGATATTGAGAAGGGGCATAATTCATGGTAATCGATTTGAATAAAAAAGGAAGTGGTCTAAATGTCTTTTACTGGAGTCGTCGAGTTCCCAAGTACATTTTTCCCAGTTAAGATAAAAATGAGATAATTTATTGGGGTTATTTTTAAAATAAAAACAATAAATTATTCTAAAATTTAAATATTAACTTTAATGAAACTGAATATATATTTTTTGTTATTAATTATACAAATATGGATAAAAAGTTTTGAAAATAAACTATGGATAAAAGTTTAAGAATTATAGTGTGAACAAAATAAGTATTGAAAATTGAATAATAGCATAAATTTACAAGTTATTTATTTTTATAGTATAGAGTCGGCCAAGATTGAGTCAGGTACGCGCACGCAGGGTCCCATACAAATACATAATAAAAGCAGTGTTCCTCTAATGAAAAAAATAACTAAATTAAGGGATAACGTTAGAAAAATATAGATCTAAGTCCGGCTTGCAGCGAGTAGAGCTACACCCAAAGTCTAAAAGGTTGGTGTAGGGGTTTATTAAAAGTAAGTTAATTAGCACATAAGGCCCGTGAAAGTATTTATAATAAAACCATATAAGTTATAATTCTTAAAAAGCTGAATAAACGATAATATGGCATTAACGGGCCTACCATTTGACTGCGCGATTTAGAATTTTTGTTTTTTCAGAGCTTTACTAGTATTATTAGTGCTAAACTTCTGTCAAATTTACTATTTTTGCACTCGACTTGTCTTGGATAAAAAAAGTAATATACATGAAAGAATTGTAAACCGTTCTATGGTACATAATGATTTTAATAATTTTCCAAAATATTGAATCAGTACTCAGGATGAGGTACAACAATTACCCAAGCACCACACAAGGATTATATGGACCGTTTATTTTGAAAGTGGTGTAAGTCCATTTTCTTTTGTTTCGAGAAAATTAAAGGTTACTTACTATATTTGTTGATTTAAAAATACAGGCATATTATTTGACGGCCTGGTAACGCAGTTTGTAGCGACCCTACTTACGATGCTAAGGTCCTGGGTTCGAATCCCGGTAGTGGTAAACTTTTCTGTGATGAGCAGATGAGTTTGTCATGAGTCATGGTTGTATATATGTATCTAAGTATGTATATCTTTGTCTAGTACCCATAGTACAAGCGCAAGCTTAATTTGGGGCTAGGGCAATGTGTGTAATTGTTAGTAAATATTATTATATGAGGTCTGGCATTGTTTCTATTGTTTTATCAACATTTAATTTGTATATATAAATTTGTTTTTTAGCTAATTAGACTACGATAACACATATTTATGTGCAGTAAATGGACTTACACCACTTTCAAAATTAGACAATTGTAAAAATCGTTTAATTTCAATTTTGAAAAAAACAAATATAGCTTAAAATATACATCATTTTAATATATATTTTTTTTACAAAAACGCATAATAACACATACAATTTTATTTTAGACGCCAATTACATTGTCATAATTACAAGATACTGATTACAAGAATTTACTTATTCGCTGCATGTGGTACTGTTTCAAAATATGCATGATGCACCGGAGGTAAATAGGGTAGTAGCTGCTTCATGTCTTCATATTTTTCGTACGTAATAGGTCTGGCATTTTGGTACAAAGGCTCCAGGGCGATTTTTTTTTTGTATAACACCTATATAACATTTACTATAATAATATTATATTATTCATATTAAATACGCGATCACTGCCTACCTTGTTTGAATACCCTATGCACGTCACTTCCTAATAGTTACAGATATTCAAACTTATTTTATATTAATATGAGTAATAGCAGTAGCGTGCATTCCATAGATGCATGAAAGCATTGCATGCCCTTACGATAAATAAGTCTGTAATAATGTGCTTAAAGTTAAATAAAAAAAGGAGCCATTTATATTCATATCTATTCTATATTCATGCCGTCTATCTTCCCTATGTAAGTAATATAATATTTGCTATCATAATACAATTGATGAATTTGAATTAATTACGCGAATTTTGGCTACCCGGTTCAAATATCCTATGCACGTCACTGAATAAAAGGATCTTATTTTAATGAATCGGATAATTTCGTATTTATTTTCTTCTCACAGGTTATGCGCTGTACATTTTCTAATACATTTCTCTAATCTTATCCTTTTTTTTATAATCTAATTAAAATTACAAAGACATTATAAGCTCACTGCCTTATAATATAAAACGATAATTATTAATAATATTATAATTAGGTACGTAAAATAATAGCTGTCCCGCGGTTTCACCCGCGGGACACAGCTAGTATAAAATAAATGTAAAATGACAAAACACTGATCGGCATCCATCTGCTATGCCACCTACCTCTGTCAATTGGACTTACACCACTTTCATAATCGATGATTATGCAATTTCAACTACCGACCAATTTTAAGTTGTACAAAACACGGGATTTTTTTGAGAAATTAAACACGGTCTAGTTATATATAAAAAAATTACATTAAATGAAGCACGAATTACGTGATAGCTAATTTTTCTCAATAATGGACTTACACCACTTTCAAAATAAACGGTCCATATATCATGTAGATGTCGCAATATAGGTATAGTGTTATTCCGAACAACCATGTAAGTATTTTATGTATTATTTCAAGAAATAAAACAATTATAGTTATTTAATAAATTGGGTTTAAGAAAATAAATATAATCAGTTTTCAACTTTAAGCGATTATCATAACCTTGTATTTTGACCGGGCTAATAGCAATTAGGGCCTACCAATAAATTTACACAAATAATAGGCATCTTTATCAACAACGTGATGATTGATAAAAGCTATATCGTACTTGATGCCAGCAAAAAACAATAACAATAAACTTATTTATTTTAAAGCACAGCTTAGATAAGTCCCTAAAACTGGAGTTTTAAATTAGGGATGTAACGGAGGCAGTTTTATCGGAACCGAAGTCGGAGTTTTTAAATTTGATTTATCGGAATCGGAGTCGGAGCCAATGTCCGTCACAAGTGACGGCAGAATAAAATAGTTTTATTAAGGGACAAATAAAAACATTATTCAGTGAACCTTTTTAATTAGAAAGTGATAAATTTACAAATACACAGACAATAAAAATGGCTGTGTTTCTTATTAAAATTTTCTCATTAACAGTGAACAAATTAAATCAAATTTGCTCCAGGGTTGTTTTTGTGTTAATTTCTATTTTACTTAATTAAATGTAAAATTTAAATGTACATTTAGTTTTAAATTCAATAATTTTAATCATATTTTTTTAATTCAAATTTTTTGAAAATGTCTTCTACAGATTAAGTAGCACTGATTGTTTGATTAATTGAGTACAACAGTGGTGGTGACCTCCGATGAATACCTCTGATTAAAAAGTTTCGGAACCGAAGTCGGAACCGCAGGTGTAATAACAATCGGAAGTTCCGACTTTTCGGAGTCGGAATCGAAGCTCCGTAACATCCCTGTTTTAAACTGTAAAAAACTAACAACATTAGTTGTTAAAACTGATTTTATATAGTATAAAATTATAATATTTTTTTTTTTAAAGAAATGCAATCCATAGATGGGCGTAATCTTGATTACAGTAATCATTCAATTAATCATGATTATTTTAATGATTACTTTTGAGTTCTGACTGAGAGAGAGACCGATTTAAATACTCGTTTATTTAATTTTTCAAGTTATTTTATTTCGAATTATATATGACCCCAAACTTCCGTCTAATAGTGGGGGTGGTGTCCAGGTGAGAGTGGGGGGTGGCGGAGAGTGGGGGGTGGATTCCAGCGGAGAGTGGGGGGTGGCGTCCAGTGGAGAGTGGGGGTGACGTCTAGCTGAGAGTAGGGGGTGGCGTCCAGCGGAGAGTGGGGGGTGGCGTCCAGCGGAGAGTGGGGGGTGGTGTCCAGCAGAGATTGGGGGGGTGGCGTCCAGCGGAGAGTGGGGGTGGCGGCCAGCAGAGAGGGGGGTGGTGTCCAGCGGAGGGTGGGGTGGCGTCCAGCGGAGGGTGGGGTGGTGTCGTCGTGTGTGTGCTCACACGCCGCCCCTATGGGAGGTATTGTTTGGGTAGTTTTACGACCCTCTCCCAGGGAGGAGGCCTGTCTAAGACCAATCGCTCGCCGGGCCCCTAAGAAGTATCTGGATTCCCAGATCCGGCGAAGGCGAAGATTAGGCAGTGCTGGCACCCGGTGGTTTTAGCCGGTGCAAGTCCGCCTCCGAATATCCGTCTCGTTAAGCGAATCATAATCATTATAAGGGTCTTTGCAGTTGTGTACTGTGGTCACGAGTCACGACATTGTTATGCCAATAAACCTACGAACTCGTAGTAACTCGCTTCGACCTCATTATGTTCAGGACCATTTTTTGTGCTTTCAGCCGTTTGAGTTGGTAGGTTAATTGCCGGAATTGGGTTGTGACCATAGTACAATAGTGAAAAAATTGGCATAGTGACTTGCTTCGACCTGACTACTTTCAGGATCAGTTCGTGCTCGGTGGCCATTAAGTAAATCCAACGAAATCTAGCTGATCATAGATGCTTTTACTATTATTCTGAGTGATTCCTGGACTATTAGAAGAGATTATCAAAGTACCGCCCATATTTTACTGAAATACCGGCTCCTACCCGATAATCCACGCCAACCTTCGAGATGGAGAATACTTCTGATAATGGCCAAAGACTTTGTGTGCAATCCTTTAAGTTAAAGTTAAATTTTTAAAACAGAAAAATGAAATTACTATTTTTTACCCTTATTACTCATTAAACAATATTATATATATACATATATAATTTGGTAAACAAAAAAGCTTTTTTAGTGAGATAAAAATGGCGCGTGCCCGTATGTCGATTTGCTTCTTTTTTTCTGAGTACAATATTCTTTAATCTTTAAGAAAATGGAACGCGAATAAAAAAATTAAGCGAACTGAGAAAAAAACTATGTATGTGTCCCGCTGATTTATTGTAAGAATCAAAGTTATTAGGTAGAACGTCAGTTATCCGGAAAAAAAAATCTATATTTTCAACTTTAATTATGAGTTAAAATTCAACGACGATATGAACGTGTGCGGCGGCTCGGTTTACATCAAAGACAAGACCGAGTCAGTAGAGAGAGACGGATGACCAAGAAAGGTGATGTTGCGCTCTGCGCTATAGAATCTTGTATAAATTTGAGAAAATAATGTCTTATTCTGATCAATTAAAATTTTGCGCTATCTTGCTCTGTCTTTCTATCTCCATCCCGAAGGCGGGTGTGGATTATCGAGTAGGAGACGGTATTTCAGTAAAATATGGGGGGTAGTTTGATAATCAGTTCTGATAGTCCAGGAATTACTCAGAACAATGGTAAAAGCATCAATGATTAACTAGATTTCGTTGGATTTACTTAATGTCCACCGAGCACGAACTGATCCTGAAAGTAGTCAGGTCGAAGCGAGTCACTATGCCGGTCTTTGCACTATTGTACTGCGGTCACGTCCCAGCAGACATATTTTGTAATGATATATCGATAGAAAATATCCAGTATCGAAAACGATATTTTTTAAATTCTTATGGCAGTGAAGTCGCTGAAATCTGAAACTGTAGAAGATAGGACCGAACGGAAAAAAAGGAACCAAATTTGAGAAAATAATGTCTTATTCTGATCAATTAAAATTTTGCGCTATCTTGCTCTGTCTTTCTATCTCCATCCCGAAGGCGGGTGTGGATTATCGAGTAGGAGACGGTATTTCAGTAAAATATGGGGGGTAGTTTGATAATCAGTTCTGATAGTCCAGGAATTACTCAGAACAATGGTAAAAGCATCAATGATTAACTAGATTTCGTTGGATTTACTTAATGTCCACCGAGCACGAACTGATCCTGAAAGTAGTCAGGTCGAAGCGAGTCACTATGCCGGTCTTTGCACTATTGTACTGCGGTCACGTCCCAGCAGACATATTTTGTAATGATATATCGATAGAAAATATCCAGTATCGAAAACGATATTTTTTAAATTCTTATGGCAGTGAAGTCGCTGAAATCTGAAACTGTAGAAGATAGGACCGAACGGAAAAAAAGGAACCATATTGTCTATGACTATGAGTATTATGTTTTGTTACGTTGCATGCATTGACATCTGAATTTGTTGCATGT
The DNA here is from genome assembly GCA_036320925.1 of Automeris io. Lineage (NCBI taxonomy): Eukaryota > Metazoa > Arthropoda > Insecta > Lepidoptera > Saturniidae > Automeris > Automeris io. The sequence continues at coordinate 9,384,053 of JAUDJH010000011.1, read as the reverse complement.
ATATTATTTGCCGCCATATATTTATTTACTATTTATTTTTGTTTGATATCTTAAATAGGTCTTAAAGTTAGAAGATAGCCTTTTAGTTCTTGATATTTTTGTCTAATAAAAAGGAATACTGGTAAAATACTTTCGTGTTTATTGAGATTTACTCGATATATCGATATTTTTCCTTCGATATATCAACGCCGATATTGATATTTTAATAAATATCGATATAACGATTTTTTTTTCATTTTCGACATCCCTAGTGTGGTGTACCAATTCGTTCAATTTATTGAAACTGTCCTGCGCGGTTAGTACTAAATCTATTCATCTTAGGTGCAATGGATTGTTTCTTATATAAATTGTTACAACAACTAAATATAGAACTCAGTACTGTTCCAAGCTCGGGGTCTTCAATACCACACCGGTATTGTGTGGGTATATACATTCAATACATAAAAATAGAGCTAAAAGAATCATTAATGAAAACCTCTAACCTTCCATAATTATTCATTAAAACGCTTAGTTTAGGCCTTTCAAATAAAGCGAAAACCATTAGGCGCAGTTGTCTTTGACCGAAAAAACATGAACTACAGCGCCGGCGTGAACGTGTTAAACAAAACGTTACATAATTTTGTTAGTACAGTCCAAGACCTTATTTCGTAGCAGTTATCAGTTTTCTTGCAACTTCTAAATTCAATTTTATGGACCCTCAACTTGTACCGGTCTGGAGTCGCCACTGGCGACTTTTAAACAATACCCTCAAGATCTGGCCTCGGAGGCGCCATCAATAACAGTGAGAATTCAGGCGGTGGAGAGTGGGTCTGACGTGTCGCTCGTGTCGGTAGCGTCACCACAGTGTTGGGCACATTTTGAGTGCACAAGAGACATTTAGTTTCTGATTCGCATTCGGCATGATAAGCGCGCGCGCAATGACTAGTGCGCACTGAAGCAGAGGCTGCTAGATGCTGGGAACAACGCGCGCAGTCTCCTCTCACAGGCAACGCTCTCCGCGCGCGAACTAACGTACGAGCCAAAGCTTCGTGGGCCTCGCGAGCAGCGACACGCTCCGCGCACGCCCAGCCTTCGCGCTGGAGGGACGCGCAAGCCAATATCGCTAGAGCCACCCTAGGCGACTCGCACACCTTGCCGACCATCTCTTCTATTGGCAGGTAGGCGACCGCCTCCAACAATAACGGCACCGGGGTCCCTGTCGCCGATCCGAATAGCTTCATCCACATGCTAGCTGCGATGGCTGACGGTACTGTTAGAGATATACGTACACACAGCTGGCCAGCGTCGGCTATAAATCGTGCTTTAGTTTCCGCATCATCACTAGATGTAGCAAGGCGGAGAAGAGAGTCAAGAGCAGCATCGGGGTCTCCAGCCGATTCCAAACAAATAGGCTCTGCGTCCTGTGGTCCTAATTCCCGCACTATCGCGAGTGCTTGCTCGGGTCGCACAAGCCCCGGGTTGTCAATCAAAAATTCACGAACTCGGCAGGATTGTAATGAACACAAGTTCCGTAAGTGAGCAGCGGCTACGTCACCTCGGAGCCGCCCTTCAGCTAGCAAGCACTCTGCAAACTCGAGAGCTTTGTCATTTTGGTTCGAACACAAAAACGATTCTACCAAGTCAGCTGAATAATCTGTCAAAAGACTAGCCGCTGCACGCGGATGCAATTCAATCAATTGGGCGAGATGAGGTTCGAGATGCTTTGTCAAATTATCGCCTGTAACGTTTCGGGTTCTTAAATAGTCAAACAATTCCTCTATATCAGAAGAAGAAGGCGATTCTATACGAAAATAATTTGATAAAGAAGTGTCGTGTCGTTCGAAATAAACATCGAGTTTCCACTGCACGCGCGGGCGTTGGACTATGGAATCGTGTAAAGCGTCTATATGTTCACGGCTGCCTTTGGTACGCGTCAGTAAAGATATCCAAGCTCTATCGGCTCGCTCTCCGTTAGTCATTACTGCCAACTCTTGTAGATCCTTTATTAACTCTGGGTCGGACGGTAATGCCGCAGAAGTCGCTTGTCCTACAATATATTCGAGAATTTCTGTCCGATCTTCATCATCCTTAAACAAAGATGAGACATAAGCTATAATGTAAATAATAAATTATAACACTATACACTAATATACCTATTGAAAAATATCAACAGTATATTATAAAAAACCTGTAACACTCGCGAAGGCGTTACTGGTTATCGATATTACATTCTATTAACGTTATCCTTTTTAGTATCCTAATAAAAAATAATAATAATAATATGGGGAAACTTACATTATATACTATACTTACATTGGGGGGCGTGTATAACCCGTGAACAAAGGATGAATGGAAAGCAAAGAATCACGCTAGTAGGTCGTGACGTCAAAAGGTCAAGACCTAGACCTGCGTTGGTCGCAAACACCGTTTATGGGTTATATCGTTTGATTAGTCTTTACACTGAGTAATCCGGGCTTAAATCACTCACCCATATAAACTAATTCACTTCTTCCAATTTTATATAACAACAATAACTTTTTAATGCTTACGAATAATATAATGTTTTAATGTATTTTGGTAGTGTTAGGGTGACCCAAATATGCTCTATTCGGGTCGGGCAGGGTTTTTATTATATACTGTATCGTATAAGACGATAAACCGAGAGATTAGGTTTTAATTTACTTAGGCTGAGATTTATAGACGCTACATAGACTATTCTTAGACTCTACTCAAACATTATAAATAATATTATTTGATGAATGTAAAAGTTTATAGCAAGTCATCGATGTCGTTAACTTGATCTTGGTTCTGCGAATACTTAGAATATACATAACTTCCTATTCTATATTCAGGGTTTCAACAAAAACGAACTTTTTTTCCGAACAAAGTGTAAGCAAAGTCAAAGTAGCATCTATAAACCTCAGCGTTACAATTTTACGTAGTATAGCAAAATAGAACATATTTTTTTAATTTAACAGGAAACACAGGTGTGAGTTGAGGTGAGTGAGGAAACAAAAGGAATTTCGGGAACGAACTTACTTTGTATAGGTCCCGGTCCACGGCGCTGGTTCAGGCGTCCACACCACAATTTCACGCGTTGTTAGGTTAGCAAAGCGTTCGTGTATAACACAGAGTTGAAGCGTTTTAAAGAGTTTATCAAAGCGAGCGCGTTTCAGTTTTCTAAGCGTTCGAACCCAGAGAAAGGAAACGGATGAGGTAGGGTAGGGGGATAAAAATGTTGACGAGTGAGTGTTGCTAGTGTAATACAATATATAATATAAAAGAACATACGAGTATAATAGAATAGAATATAAAATAATAAATAATATAAATGTAAAATATATAATAAACGGCGCAAACACAGATCATTTTTGAATAATCACAAAGAAATACAACATTCATCCTCAGTTTTTTTTATTTTACCATGTCATCTTGAAGATATGATGGAGGATAGCGTTCACGTGAAGATTGTCTTAATTTCGTCGTTTACTGCCATGACATTAAGATTTTTGAATTTTAAACTCCTGTATAAAAATAGCGACTAAATTATTTATAGTAAAGATAGTATATGAAGATCGAATTTTTAAATGAAGCGTGAAGAGATACATGTACCCACATATAGGCCGGCATGATGTCACAATTGCTTTTTGGACTACACTGTACTCTCTATCAGGTGTGTTGTAGTAACATTATTGTTTCAGCATAAAAAAAAATTACCGGTAAATGTTTAGCGAAGGATAGCAGAGAGCGGGCAACGCGCAGACGGTTCTGCTTCCCGAGTGGACCCACAAACGGCGGCTCGCGTACGCTTTGCTCCAGCAGCCGCACCGCCGAGCTCGCCTCGTGCTCCACTATCACGCGAAGCGGCGACCGTCCGCCGCACGCACTCTGACGATAAATTCCATTAAACATCAGAAACCACCGACAGCCTCTTCATCAATTTATAGTAATAATGAACCATAGATGGCCAAAATGTAATCAGATTAATGAAACATGATTACGATTACATTTTGCGTTTTTCATCATTAATCTGACTGCATATTGCTCATCTATGTTTTAAACACTACGGAATCCTACATTGCATACACATTTATGACTCCTTCTACATTTTGAAGGGATTCTATATTTCTATATTTTTTAATCATGATTACAAATAGAACAAAATTAAAATTACGACTACATTTTGTAATCGGTAATCGGATTACATTTTGCCCACCTCTACAATGAACAATAATCGTTGACATTATCGAAACCTCGATGGTATGCGTTACAACATCGACAATGTGAACAAATATATCGAAAAAAGATTTTCTAGTTATGTATTATACATATATTAAAAATTAAATTAAAATTATGTAATCTCTCAAAATTACAGAATTTATTTTATGTAAATCGGAAAATGTCGAATCATTTATTAAATAACATGTTTTTATAACTTTATTTATTGGTCGCAAAACCTTATCTTTATCTCAAAATATAAACAAATAATGTAAAATATTTAATTTTTGCACTAAAATAACAAAACGATGATTGATTGAAGGAAACGTTTGGTAACCGCATAGTTTCACGTTTCGGACCCGTGAATAGACCTCCAAGATCATGCGATTTAACGCCACTTGACTATTTTCTGTGGGGATATGTGAAGTCCCTAGTCCACGCCGAACGCTCGAAACGATTAACCACTTGGGGGACAACATTCGCGTCGTTATTGCCCATTTACCGCCACAATTGTTGGAAAAAGTCATCTAAAATTGGACCTCCAGATTAAACTACGGCGAGCCAACCGTGTCATAGTCATGTTTAAATTATAATACCAGAAGATTATTTTTGAATAAAGTTAATTTCATGTCAATAAAATAAAAACATCTTTGTTTTATTTCATTTCAAAGTTCTATACCTGTATAAAAACACCCTATAGTTCGTTGATTTCACTGCTCGCAAGAGTAAGTTTACAGCAAGCATATCTAAGCATTTTCTACCGTCTGTATCATGGTGAGTGTTCTGAAGAGTTGTTTGACTTTGTTCCGCCCTCTCACTTCCTGAATAGATCCACACGCGCAGGTTTGCGGTGTTACGGCTATACAGTATCTCACATCCCGGCCAGGACAAAGAAGTTCTCTATCTCCTTTTTTTGCCGTGTCGTTGGGCTATGAAATTGTCTTCCGGCGAGCGTGTTCCCACCATCCTATGATATGGGATCCTTTAAGCGTAGCGTGAAGAGATGTTTGTACAGGTCGGCATGATCGCTGCGACTACCGATGGGTTTTTCTTACCTGTCGATCGTCGTTGGCGTTTTTTGTACTGCACCATGCTTACCATTAGGTATGGTGCAGTCACTATGTCAAGTCAGAACTTAAAAAATCTGTCAGACTGTTCTCAACGAATTTTTGTTTTCAGTTTTCAGCGCAATGACATTTATCGTTGCAAGTTGTGATAATTTTATAAAAGAAGTGGTTACCATTCATTGCTATTAAACTATCAATTTTAGGCTTTAAAGGTTTAAATAATATAGTTTATACTAATGAATAGTTTATAGAAACTACTATTTGTGAATAACATAATAGCCTCATTAATTATTGAAAAACAGCCGTTCCTACCATCTTTAGCCACGAGTCGTAAATGTGTGTATCTTTCTCTAGTATTTATAATACAAGCGCAAGCTTAGTTTGGGGCCAGGTCAATATGTGCAATTAATTGTTTATACATAATAAAGAAGATGGTTTACATCGTCAGCCAGCAAGGTGAGCAGTGCGTCATGGCGCGCGGAGGGGCGTGCATGGTCGGGCACAGCGCGGCCGGCGAGCGCGTCTGCGGCTGCCAGAATAAGCGCAGGGCCCGCGCACTCGCACCGCACCCCGCACCGCTGCCTCGTGTGCGCTGCCAGCTCACGCATCGCGGCGCAGCCTCCGCCTACGCACAACTGACCGTTACCCCATTGACATTATTACTGCTTTTCACTTTTACATACTTCAACAAGGCGGAGATTCTGTCATTTACTGCGCCATTTGTAACTCTTTTTTTATACGGCGTATGTATAAACTTGATCTCATTTTAATATGGTACAGTGCTGATGACAGTCGTCGGAGATCCAGAGGCCTTAACGCTTAAATGGACAAAAGCAATATTTATAAAGTCAAAATCGTATATGGCGACAACAACACCGGTTATATTAACCCAAAACAAAGTTCCCGGGTTATATAATTGGACTTCGTATATCGAAAACATCACCGGTTGTTACTTGTTACGACTATCGGTTTTTACAACTAAATATGAGTAGTCCCATCGATGTTGTTATAACAGATTTTGACTGTAATTTTCCCTCTATATTATCGTCCTATGTAGACCAACTATTATAACTATTATAGACAAATATTTATAGACACCTTTGTTACAAGTCAAAATTAGCTTAGCTTGGTGCAATATTTAAAAAACAATCTTGTATAATTACTCTTGCTCGCTATGGTCTTTCCAGTTCTTACCTAGAGCTGCAGCGATAGCGCCGACACCACGCCACAAACCTCTATCTCTTGTAAAAACGCTTGCTCGATGTGGATCCAGAGATGTAAACGGAAGTGAGGCGACGACTCTTTCCACGAGACTTGGTTCGAACTCTGCTAACCTTTCGATCAATGCCTAAAAAAATACAAGAGATTCTGAAAGCAACATCCGCACAAAAAATAAAAAAAGTATTCTTAATCGAGGCAAATATCGGGCATTTCACGTAAAGCGGGCAACGAAAAAGAGTGAGGTTCTGGAATTTGATCATATTTGATTTTTTATATTTTTAGGTTGTACGAATGTGATCGTATTTTTTTTTTATTTGTACCTACCCCTACAAATTTATAATTTTTGAGAGAAGTGGTGTAATCAAATTTAGAATTTTTTGGAAGAGGAAATTCACTGGCCATACATTTTGCGGGAATACGTATTATATTGGTCGCGAGCGCACGCGGACTGATGAACTAATTAGTTTAAACAATTAAACTACCCTTACTATACTAACTATACTTGCATACCTCCGCTTCCTACAGACACTGCACAGAGTTGTGATCACAGTGTTTGGAGATGGAATCTGTGCTACAGTACTTTAAAATCTTTGTGGAACAGTCAGATTTTATTTGCCAGAACCTTTTTAAAATGAAATGGTACCTGCGTTATATCTGGTGAAGGTGGTACTGATGACAACTCGCCTCGCACGGCAGCATCGCCTAACGCTTCCACAAAAGAATCTTCCTTGGAACATTGCTCCCATAATATATTCCAAAGTTCTTCTCTGTAAATTAAACAATTCAGTAATTGATATATCATAGTATCGGATGACAGTTGCTATTAGGGATTTATTATTTGTAAGAAGGTTGATCTTGCTCAAGCCAGGACGTCAATGAAATAACAGCCTTTACATTCCAGCCCAGTAAAAAACGTAGATCATTTGGCTACAGAGCAGTCTTGGGATTTGCAAAGAACACGACGGACCCGTATGATCACTTTACCGTAAAATTTATTGGGTAAATTTAAACTAGCACAAGTAAATACTACACCACATATGCATCATACCGAACAGGATATATCGTGACAATCTATTATTAAAAATAATCTAATATTCCTCACCTGAAATTGTATTTCAAACACAAAGAGACAACTTTATCAGCAACTTGTTTGGTGCGAAGTACCGATGGCCTTTCAGAGATATCTATGATGAATTTGCTAGCAAGAGCCTTCGCATCTGCGCCTTGTGCAGAGCAAATCAGACGCAACGCTTGTAAATACCTTCCGGACGACAAGAAAGCGTTTGCTCTTGACAGAGAATCACGTGGGCGCACACGTACGACTCCTCGGCGACCTAAAACCAAAAAAACTTCAATCTTTGTCTTATTTTGGACTACTTTTAACTGTTTATCCCATTGTTACGATGAAGGTCTTTATTTAAAAGAGAGTTAAAAATATTGTTAGGTTTAACCCTCAAAGGGCATCGGGGGTTACGTACACCCCTCCCGAAAACGTATCTGTGTTGGCACTTTCAAATAATTTGAATTAGGGCGCCCATTCGAAACAGGTATAGTCCCCATACTCGCCGACTTTACGACTGAAAATGCGCTGGTGTGCCCCACCTCATATGCCCTTAATGGAAGTATTTGGATGAAATGCATGTTGAAGGTTATGGCTGAATTGAAATATCATTAGGTCACTTTTACAGGAATACATGGCAGTCAATGCTTTATAATCATGTTCACAAACAATACTTGTCACAGTAAATGTCGTCCCTTGTGTAAAATAAGAGAGTGCTCACTGCGTTTATGTGGTAATAAACCTGGTCATTCGGAAATATAATAAAATATTAATTAATATTTAAAATGTACTCATTTCTTTAATACACCATATGTTCATGGGCATATAACGTTTTTTGTTAATAAGAGCACGACAGTCAAATCAATCTATCTTCAACTATTGGTTGGACATAAGCTTCTTCAAATAAGCACCACTGAGTCCGTGCTCAAAAGACTGACTTATGACAAAAATTATGAGCAAAAGACGGATCTTTAATGGTATATCTTTAATCTTTAAGTCTTAAAATAAAGTTGTGATGAATGAGTAAAACTCAACTAACCTAGTAATAAAAGTACATCCCCAAGTACGCAGGCGCCCCCCAAAGCACTAGCGCCCGCCGCGCACATAGCGCGCGAAACTCGACCGTCTGTCCAATGACCCTTGTGAATTAATGTACAAAATTATTATGTTATCTACACTTATTTCAAGCTGCTTTGGGTATTTATAACTTACCGATAATTTAAATTCAAAGACGAATTAAATCATATCAAAATGCTATTTGTTAAAAGAAATAGTACAGGTCAATTGTTTGAATTCTCGAGCATGGCTTTCTTTTAAAAAGCTCACTCTTTTTTTGTTGGTAGAGACCGTAGTCCGCTAAGTTTTCATGTCAATATTTTAGACGAGATGTATTATAGGTACATTAAATCAACAGTGCGTAACAATTGCATGTAGCGCGTAACGTCTTGCAGTGACAAATAGCACACTTCATAGTGTCAGGTGAGTCCATTGTGCGTGTTTCTTGTACTCATCAATACAAAGAAATGTTGTCTATGAACACAAGCGTCTGCTGGTTTGTGCTGTGCCTGGCAAAGATTTTATGAGTATCAGCAGCTGCTAATGTTTCTTGTACTTTCGAGTATTGAAAACCCCAGTACAAATCAGTGGGGCGCACCATTAAAATAAATAGACCACTATAAACACAACGCTACATTTTATCGTTCTTTATATTTTAATACGCTATTAAACACTTTAATCTTACATTTGTATGCAATTCATTAGTGTTTAAAAGCGCCTTAAAATATAAAGAGCGTTCTGAAAGTGGCCTCTAGACTAAAATGGATCAAAGGTTTTCCTAAACTAGAAGGTTTCTAGCAATAGCTGAACTAAGCGCGGTTGTTAAATTAATGAAATGTTGGAGAGTAAAGATTTCATTTTATTACTTTTCTTTGAAAAAAATATCGATTTGCTTCTAATATAAACTATGTTACAGGAAGGTTATCCCTAGCCACCTTATACCTATTCAGTCGTATTTACAAGCCAATATCTTTTAAACTTGTACTATAATGATACAACCCTGCCAAATTGTCTATTTACAAATCAGGTGTCTCTATATAATTTATACCGGATATGAATAAAAATCACGCTCATTTTTTTAAATTAACTATAAAGTATCTGAATATCAGTAAATATATTATAATTCTTTAACCTACGAGTCAATTAATACTAACTTTGATTCGGGAAGATTACAGAAAATAGAGGAACTGCAGCAAATTTGGAATACTAGTTTGTTTTTTGGGAATAAGTAGAGAAAAAATGCCTTAGCCCAATAAAAAATACATGAAATGGTTAGAAAATTATGGAACTTTAATAATAGAAAGAATAAATCAAAACGAAAACTAAGAACATTATCAAAATTTTAATCAACCTAAAAAAACTCCAAAAGCTTCATTTGACTTATGGTGCTGATAATATGGAATACGTATTTTTGTTACAGTTTTATAGTTTTCAGTTCTCTTAAAATTTCCTTATGTCGTTTTTAAAATCCCTTCAGCCAGTTTCTTCTACAAAATCCATCCTTAAAAGCGTTTTGAATATTATTTTTTATAGCTAATTGATTTGCCAACCGACGCAAATCTATTCTGGTCAGCCCATAAAATTTATTCTCCATTGTTAATATGTACTCGACCAGCGTGTTTTCAATATTTGTACCCAAAACTGGCCTTCGACCAATAACTTTATTTATTACAGTTTCAGTCGAGGAATCATTATCATTAACAAATCGAAAGAGGGTAGACCTGGGAACGTTAAAGTGTTGAGCTGCCTTCAAGTATCCCATTCTCTTTTCTCGAACAGCGATAGTCGCAGCGGACATATCCTTCTTCTCCCACTTCTTTCTTTTGTTGTATTTAAGGGATGCAGACATTTCTAAAAAAAACAACAATTGATATCTTCTTACAAAAATTTGGAATATCCTAAATTATATTCACTTTCTGTATTCCAAATTAACAACATGACACCGTAACCTAAAATTTCATATCACATTTTTAATTTCAGAAATATTAACAAATTAAAAGTAAAACCATTAACTGAAAAGGTCGCTTATTAGTTTAAATAATTACAATAAAGATTTTATGTATCATAGCAAATGAATATCAATGGTTGCTTTCTTACCGAAAAAAGTTTGAACTTTGACGATTCGCTTCTTCGTGGCTGGCAGCCGGAATGTCAAGACCGCAGTCGGTTTTTAGAGCTCATTAGCTCCGTATGGCGTGTGAGGATAAGTTTAGATGAATAAAACACAGATGAGACTTATAATAATTACGCATCTAAGGTATTCTAACTTACCAGCAGTATCCCAAATTTGCTGCAGTACCTCTATTTAAAAAGTTCAAAAATGTTTTATCTATTTATCACAAGTAACGGTTCACATTTTCGCTCTGTAAATAGTTATCATGACATTTAATAGCTTATTTATATATTAAACCAATAAATGGTTTCTGTATCCATTTACGGTGCGCAACGCTCATCGCCACTACTTTATCACACAAGTTTTTTGTATACGAAAGAATGTTTTGGACTGGTGTTTTAGTACTCACAGGTATAAGAAACATGCAGCGAATATTTTTTTGAAGTGAAATTTCTATAGAATCGTACTGATCTCAAACCGGATGCAACGGATAACGACAGGTAAGAGACACAAATACAAAAATTAGTGAGCCAAAGCGAGAGAGCAAATGTCGGTGTGTTTGTGCGTATTACAGCTTTTTATTAGTGAGATGTCAGCGTGGTGAGCCAACTATAAAAATTAGTGAGCCAGAGCGAGAGAGCAAATGTCGGTGTGTATGTCATATTACAGCTTTTTAGTAAGAAGCGTCGTGGTGTGTTATTGTTTAACAGTGTTGTGAGTATTTTTATATCTTGTTGTGCTAAATATTAAATTTTATGGGATGCCGAAAAGTAATGCCGAAATGTGTCGTCAATATTAACGCAAAAAAAAAGAAATTAAAATTACAAAAAAAAAAACAGGAAAAAAACGTAGTCGCGAGTTTCGTTGGCGTAAAAAACAATTATTGAACAATCAAGATACATGTTCAAATATAAGAGTTAATAAACACCAATAAATTATGTAACATATGTCATATAAAATATCTTTTACAATTAATCAAAATACTTTCATTTTCAAACAAATAAACTTTGTAATTATCCTACCCTTGTTATTTATTGTATATTCATCTCAGTCTTTTGTCGATTTACTGAAGTTTCACTTCTATCGTGTGTGAATACGACACATATCTCTTTTTTTTTACTTTTTTATGACCGTCCCGGCCGCACATGGAGGTAGCAGCCGGGGTGTGCCGGACTTGTAGCAGCTAAAAACCCCAAGGTGACTACTTCTGCGAATTAGTAGGGACTGCGCGTCCTGTAATCAATTCGCCACAGATGCAGCGAGCACACAATAACAAACTTATTTTAGGAAGTAGTGGCTAAAATATTATTTTCTGCATACAAAAAGTGTGTACTACACACAATAAATTTTTGTTGTAAGATATATAAAGTTATCGTTTTGAGTTATCGTATTGCCCGTGGAATTTGTTTGTAAACACACCTACGATTGGGGCAGCGTACAGTAGAATGCCTATTATAAGGTTGAGTAAAAAACATTCTCTTGTAATTTTATTTCAATTTACTTTAAAATATTACATACCTTGAAGAACGCTGAGGCATAAACAGGTTCAATATGAGATAGATCCAAGGGCTTGTCATAATCGTCGCCCCACACTCGTAGATTTTCATCGGAATCAAACATGACAAGATTTCCACCAAGCCAACCTAGCCACAAAGGCGTTGTTTTCAATTCCACACGATGTATTGGCCTGAGAGTTATTGTTGAGCCAGTTATATTCAGCAACAGCCAATGTAAAGTTTTAGCACGAGCACACACTAATAAACGTTCATCTGTTTCTGACCATTCTAGAACAGGAAGTGTGTCAGGAGGACCGCTGAGGCGCATGCCAGCAGCACGACCTCCTGCTACTATGATCACACGCGAAAGAGTTGCCAGAGCCAAAATACGAGCATCACGAGCTGCCATTGTCACTACTTCACCCCTCGCACCAGAGAATAAACATGATACTCGAGCAGAACGTATTCCGAGTGGTCTTGAAAATTTAATTAGCCACACTGATCCACCAGTATCGAGAGCAAGTCCTGATGTACCTGCCCATGTTACTCGCAATGTGCCCCATATATCTCCTCCTAAAGTGATTCGTCTCAAGATAACACCTTTGATACTTTCATATTGACAAATAAGACCTCTAGCATATCCAACTAAGAGTCGGCTGCTATCGTTATTATAAGATATACATGATACTGCACCATGATCTGTATTTAAATCACACACCCATCTCAATGTTTGTTCAAAGAAAGATAATATATGGCCATGTCCTGTACCCACTGTTAACTTTGAATATGTTCCTACACCAAGAGCTGTTGCATAACCTGCTGATGATCGTCCCTAAAAATAATTATTATGTCTTAAAAAATATATTGGTTTTTGTCACTGGAGGTTTCGAATTACTGAGGTTTAAGTTATACCATTTTCAATATATATAAAAAAAAAAAATACTGCATCTCATGTGATTACTTTTTGATGTGATTACGAAAAGTAAAATCCAGGTTGGTAATGTATCAAATGTTTCAAATAGCAAAACACTTTAAATTTTACAAATGTTTGTTACTTTGCTATGTTTAAGCCATGATAATTCTAGCCATTCAACCAATTATTCAATAACTGTATGCCTTAAAATATATATGTCAAATATAAGAGCATTATACTTGTGCCTGTATTAATTGTTGTGATATTGCCTGTAAAAAGTCGACTTGTAATGCAGAACATGACACAGGTTCTTCAACAAATTTTGAGGACTGATTATCAGCACCCTTCTCTTGATTTGTACATAATATTTCAGCTAAACTAGGTGCTTCACTTGAAGGTAATGCATATTCAACTTCATCTAACTGAAATTAAAATAAAAAAAAATCGTTATTATAATATATTTTATCTATAAATTTTCTAATAGTATATTATTTAGTTTTCTCAGCAGAACAGTTAATTTTATTTTTGCACAATCATATGAATGTACCTATGCTAAAACTAAATGATTAAATAAAAATTATATATAACATGTAGATATATTCATTAAATTTAGTGGATATATTGATAAATTAATTACTTCAGCTTGTTATTATTTTCAATGGCCAGTTGAAATTAGTTAAAATTATAGATGTGCTCTCTTGTTTCCCTCCTTTATCCTTCTCCATCTTTAGCTTTAAAAACACTTTTTAATATAAAAATTGGTAATATGTGTGCTCTATATTTAATGCATGTTATGAATGCCTTAACTGTTGTGGCGCATAATTTATATTTTCACTATGATGCAGAAAATGATTCATACCAACTGACATTATACCACTATCCTCTTCTGCATTACCCAGCTTCAGTTACATAAAGATATTACATTGTTAGAATGAAGACTAACAAGTTATACTAACAATATGCATTCTACAACACTTCAGTCAGGTTAAAAAACATTTAATTTTTTTTTAAGTATTTTCCAGCAAAATAAATATACCAGCTATACCACAATTATTATTTAATTTTGATATGCCCAATTTAAAAGTCTACTACATAAAATTTAGTGAAAGGCCCTTAAGTGATTTACATAGGTACTATTTAATAAGGTTGTCAAAATTGCACAGGCAAACGACAGTACCCATCTTAAGTAAATGAAAAATAAGAAACATAGACATTAAGGACTCTTGACTTAATGTCAAACAACATATAATATGCATTACTCTATTTAATCTAAAACCGTAATATAAGTAGATTGAATATCAACAGTAATTAAGACAAAAAAATTACCTCTTCTATATCTAAACACTGCAGACTTTCAACCGACTCCAGATCAGAATCTAATAAGGATTGAATAGACGGCGTTTTTTCTATATCCATTATATAAAGAGATTATTATATTTCGTTGTTTAACTATAGTTGACAAAGTTTGACTCGGAACAGAAAATAATTGTACAACATGAACGAAACCACTAGCACTTTATATAACTACTCTTTAGCCACTGGTGGGCGGATTCGGACTACAAATAATATTTTAAATTTGGATGAAAATAAAACATTGATTTTATATGAATTATCACCAGAATGAAATGACCACAGACTAATAAATAAATAATAATGGAAATGACAATTTGATGACATTTACACTAAGGAGTGATCCAAACAGCCTACAGAGTATATTATTGCAACGCAAAAAATAAACAGCCATCTCTAAATAGTAAATAGCATCTAAATTAGCAATGTAACATAATCGCACAGTTTTCTACTAATTTTTTCATAATCAACGAAATCCATCATATCTCCAAGCAGCCTCTAAGAAAAACACCTAAATTTAAAGGTAAATTACCCAGTTTGCATTACTGTGCACTAGCAAAGACCGTGTCAGTGACTCGCTTGTGAGGACTAGAGCTCGCAGAACACAATAACTTCTGGTTGGGGCCTGTCGCGTATTGTGATTAGTTTGTGTCTAGTTATTCATATAACTAGAAGATTCTGTCGTGAGCTAGCACGACGACAGGGACTATCAAATGGATTCTCGTCCTATCGTTCAGGGTCTAAATTGTACTATCCGTCAGATACACAATATTAAGTTTTTAAAGCTAGTATAAATAAAACTAGCGGATTTGGGTCACTCTGCACAGGTGCGTATTTTTTTCAGCTTATGATATTAATTTATTTTCATCTAATTTGTATAGTGTACTGTGTAAATACACTTTAGACATAAAGCTATACACTTTTATATAGGTACAACAATATTTAGTTTAGCCTTTCATTATGAGTGGATCTTGTGAAATAGAGGCAATATTATGCTGTTACGGACAGTTTTGTGTGTATCGAGTATAGAAATACGCGTCCAAAGATATGTTCGGGTACAATTGTGTAAATCTGTACGTATGTAAAAGTTACATACATTTTCGCCGAATGTTACACACTATAATTCAAACTGACCCCGCTGCTCTGTTGGACCACAACTGCAGTGCGGTACAGAAAGTTTGTGAACAAAATGTACCGCACTCCGCCACAGCCCACACTCCGAAGCAGCCTTGAGTTTCTTTCGGCGTTTCTTTTCAAGGTAGTTGCTTCCGAAACGCTGGTAGATCACCGTTACGTTCGTTTTTAACTGGCCGGCCGCCCAAGTCGAGGTCCGTACCCACAGGGGTGCCCTTGCGTAGCCGCCCACCCATAGAATTTGCTGGCTGAGCGCCTTCTGCGTTCGCTCATCAAGCCCGGTTTAGTTGTGAAGGCCTTTCCCGGCTGCGCAATACGATCACTCAGAAAAAAAAAATGTACCGGCTATCGCACATATTTTAGTAGAGCTCAAATTAGCAAGAATCTACAACCACAGTAGCTGATAATGTAATGTGATATGTTTGTGATTGATGAACTGATTTAGTTGTTATTTATATTACAAGTATAAAATAATCAATAATCAAGTATTTCACCAATGGTATTAATTTAGGAATTGAATCTTGCTTAATATGGTCACGCTGAATCTTAGGTTGAGCCAGTGATAAATACTAAAAGGGGTGATCGACACACGGTTTTAAGACTTTGTAGTGAAGATAGTTTATCAATCAGTGCCAAACCAGCATTAAAAATCATCTTGTATAACTTATGGTTTGTTATGCAGGTTACATTTTTGACCGGGGCATAAGTGAAAACCGTGCATTCGGGTAAGCATGCCGAAGCGCAAGTTTACAGTGCACCTAGGTGCAAAGTTTTTTATTTTGATATTTCGTTATATTCTACAAAATAGCACAAACTTTCAGACTCCAAACTTGACATGTTTTTGCTAGAGCTGACAAAGCAAGCTATTTTGACTTTTATCTTGCCTGACGACCAGCGCTGTCAAACCACAATCAAAATTAGCACGTTGGTATGAAAAACTGCTATTCATTACTACTATTATATTATACTATGAAGTACATCGATCACCCCCTAAAATTTAATTACGATAGGTATTTACGCGGTTGTCTCCTTATTTTATGGTACGAGTCAACAACGCCTTTGACAATAAATTTTAATGTTTTTTTTTTACAAATCTTGTCGTATTGAAAATAGTAGCAATGCAATGTTAAGGAAAGGTAGCGTTTGTTACGCGCATCCATCTTTTCAGTTAAATTATAATATCATTTTAGTACAAAAAAAATGTACTGCATCTACTTTTCTCAGAAACAAATGTGTTCCAACAGTTCTGCAGATGCTAATACTGCGAAGTTCAATCAAAGCTAAAACGCTTTTTTTAGTGAAATAACTACCCTGAAAAATAAATAATATACTATATTCAGTACATACTAAATGGGTAAACAGGTAGTAAATTATGCAAAAAATAACGGTTGTAAAATTTGGTATATTTCTATATTAAAATTACACAAAAAGATGCATTCACTCTTATATACAATACACTTTTTAGATAAATACGCCCTTTACAGATAAATAGGTATGTACAGGTCAATGCTGTCATATTCTTTCTAATCTTCCTGACATTTTGTTTAATTTTCCTATTGAACCTTTAGGATCTGGTGTCAATGAACTCCATTGGGTTGATGTACAATATTCAAATATTTGACTACCACATACTGTTTTATTATTTAAATTATTATTCGTTGCTAAGCAAGTACCCAGTACACTATAAAATTCTGAGGTTAATATATCAATCCAGTCTGTTAAATCTTGCTTTGTTCGTTTTATGTTTGAATTCGAGATTTTTTGTAATTTGATACTTTCTTCATAATCTGGCACAAATGGTTTATAGTTTTCTGGAGAATATTTCTTATAAGAATTTTGAGAACCGCTATGAATTATTGTTGCCTCTTGATGTGAAAGTTCCTTGCCAGAAAAATATTCTAAAGGTGTAACAAGAAATTTAGTGGATGCGACATAATTGTTTTGTTCAAATAAGCCCACTTTCCAGATGCCTGGTAATAATGGGGGTTTTAAGGTAGGTTTTATGAAGCTAGTCAAGTTGCTTTCATCTATGTTTAATTCGTTGACATCTGCTATAAGACCCACTGGATCTAACCAAATTACTCTCAAATTACTATTCCCCAAGTCACCAAGTACGGAAAATTGATACAATAAAGAGGGTTCCGATAATGGCCCTAATATACAAGCGAAATTTCGGAACGTCAATTCTTTTTGGTCATAATCTGAACTAACTTTGAATACTTTTATATTATCCACAAAGTGACTTTCGAAATTCACGTCTAAATATTTTTTTGGTTTGTACCATGTTTCTATCATGATTTCTTTGTTATCCAAAATAGCTTTATGTAATATAAGATTTCCTTTGTATACATCTGCATGATTATATAAACTTATTTCAGTTATAATATCAGGTACTATAAAACACTTTTCTTCAGACAAAATTTTAGCATTACGGCGTATAATGCTTCCAGCATGTGTTAGTAATAAATCATCAGTACTAGCAGTTAGATCGTCCACATTATACAGACTTTGCCAGTAACCTTCTAAATTAGTAATTTTGAAGTGATCTTTAAATCCAATATACTGTTCTACTCTATTTATTATTTCTTGATTAATTATAGGCTCGAATTTTCGAGCAAAGAACAATTGACGATCTTTTGTATTATGAATTCTTGGCCAGTCTGCAGGTCTAAAATCATTAGGTGAGCAACCACACCAATCAACAACATGTTTATACTGACATTTACAGCCTAATTTTCTTTTCCAATTAGTTACATGAAGATTGTTATCAACATAAGTGTTACAAAATTGAGAATTTCTCAAAGCAGTATGAAAAAATGATTCTGCTGGGAGTAGTGTATGTTGAAATATTATATGCAAACCAGTTAGTAGAACATCATTTTCTTTCAGCAAATAGGAAACAAAGCCTGGAGATAACGCTACCCAGTCACTTCCTCCATCAATTACAATTCCACTTGGTAATTTTCTGTCACCCACACGCCACATGTGTGTGTCACATTCAACAAATGTTTTATCCAAGCCTTGTTTTTTAATGAATCGTTGTACTTCTCGGCCATGTGATTTTACAAAATTAAAACCTTTATTTGCTGCCAAAAAATTCTCTAAATTTTCCAATGATTTGATGGGAAAGTCACTTTCACTTAAATTAATAACAAAATCCCATTCCCAATGTAATTCAAATAAATCTCTCATAGCTGATAGTAACATAGTAAGCAGTGATGCTCCACCCCATATAGTTGAATACCTGTTGGTAGCTAATTTAATATTAGAAAATGTATTCTCTAATTGTAATAATTTTCTATGCAGATAATCTTGCCGCTGAAAAAAAAAAATATATCCTAAAAATATTTAAGAATTTAACCTTTCCAATTATTTTTTTAAGCTTTACCTTATCAACATGTATATAAAAATAATGGTTATCCCTATAAAGAGCATTTATCAGTCTATGAACTTGTCGTATAGCTCGACCATTTAATGTTAATAGAAACACTATTCTCACTTTTTCGTTGTTTTCATTCAATGAATTAGGTTTTCTGGGTAGAAACTCTGAAATAAAGAAGTAAAAATGTTTAAAAATAACTTGCCTTAAAAAGTAAGATCACATTATGCAAGAATATATGTATCTACGTGACACAGCGCAGCCCTGGTCGCAACCATGGAGATGTCAGCAATCAATCAGTTGTCAAATATGACGTGCAATTCCGAGGCCGCTTTATGCAGTTTGTATACCTATTATATACATTTTTAATATAAACAATTTAGGAAATACTGTGTCATGTAGCTACTTTGCTATTAGCATGAGTTTGCCCTTAAAACATTACAAATGTGTTACAAAATACAATTTATAAGTTTAAACTCTTTTAAGAAATATTTGTCTTAAGGTAAGGGGGGAAGGGAACCACATTATGAGGCTCAATTTCTCTGTTACTTTTTTTTGGTTGGGAAGAATTCATTACAATTTATTCGAATTTTGACATAATTTATTTCAACATTGAACAATTTTTGTAATTATTTTATAATAATATTAGCCAATACAACTAAAGTAACTCTTTGATGTCAGCTGTCGTAAATAGAGTTCTCCAATTGTTGAACATGTATCCATTCGAACTTCCACCTGAAATGAAAAAGGTTTTCACTTTACAATAATTACTTACTTTCTAAGAATATAAAGCTCAAAAGAGGTGATTTTTTTTAAAATTTGGCAGAATTTGGAAATATTGTTTTAAAAAAACCAAAGAAGTTGTATAATTATAGCGCTGCTGGAACGTGAGTCGTTTAAACATCCAAACAATCTGGATTCGATACCAAGAGACAGGTTCCTTTAAGAGAAGGCAAGGTTTTGGGAGAAAAATTTGCACAGAACCACGACACGACCGCTTTATAGTGACTAAGGCGCTAAGGAACTACAGAAGCAGTTATATAGACCTCAAAAGAACCCTGGAAAAGGTACGAAAAGCACAGGTTAGCCTATGAATTTTAGGAAGAGGCTTTTAGGGGCTGATATACCTATTCGAAGACCCGCATGGGCCCCCAAGTTACTCCGTGAGCACTGAATTGCTCGATTTACTAGAAATTGCCTATCTTGGACACCGGGTAACTGCAATAGCACACTCTTCTCCAATGATGCTTGAACTTGTCTGCATGGTGAGGACCCACATCGGAGAGTGTTACGACGATCAGGAGAACACTATGCTGACGTATGTTTTGAAAAAAATCGCCCCTTATTGTGGAGAATGTTGCGTAACTTCCAGCTATCGTACCGTGATAGTGTTATTTGAAAACGGCCCGCTAAATGCATAAAGGTATATAACAGAAATCCTTTGTCAACATGTACAACCCGTACTGACTGTAATTAGGCAAGTACTATCTGTCCAACCATCTCCAGTAACATCAGGAAGCTTAAATATGTGACTCGGCTGAGTGGGAATACATTCCACAGGACACGATCAAAAGCCTGATGGAAAGCATTCCAAGACGATTACATGTCTTAACTGCTGCAAAGGGAGGTCATACTCGTTATTAATTTTTTTAATGCTTTTATTTATTTAAGTACCATAAAAATACTTGTAGCCTTAATTTAACCATAATATGTCAATTTTTACACAGATTTCTGTTTACATTGACTAAAACACAGATGCTAGGTCTTAAGGGTTTAAAATGTCATCTAAGCTGACATACTAAAAATATTAGGTTTATCCATAGAAAATGACAGTAAGGCGCTCACTTTTTTGTAAAGGAGTTTATAATAAATGAAATTAGTTAAGTACATTTGCTTAGATAGGTACTTATATTTTTATGTTAAAAACCACGAATAAAGTAGACTAAAATGTAGGCATAGACAATTTTTTGTGTAAATATTTTGTTAGAAGTACAAAGCAGAAGACCATTGCATCCACAGAAAAATGTAAGTTTGTCAGAATATGTTTTATACTGGTGTTTTCTGTACAAGCCAGTACATGAGTTACGTGTATCAGAAAATAATTTTACAAAAAACATCCTTATAATTATGGTATTTTCTTAAAAGTTTGGTTATAGGTTTCGTTTTGTAAAGAATTATATAATCAATTTTCATAATAATCACTAAATACTTTTTGCGTTAGACGGGACGCAAAATAAAAAGTAATTTAAAAAAATGCGTTTAATAAATCTCAAACATAAAAAATTTAATGGAGCTAATAAATAAAAATAACTCACCGATTGATGAGTGATTCCAGCACTATTCCTATTAATTCTTCTTCTTCCTTATAGATTTCGTTTTGCGTTAACAGGACTATTTTTCAAGCAATATGACCTTCATTCACTTCCAAGGATTATTCCTTATCGTTCTTTCAGCTGAGTCAACTCACACACTGGTTTATATACTAAGAGTAATTAAAGCGTTTGAATGCCTACTACAATTTTTGCCTTGATCATGGCCATCAGAAGTCGTAAATTTCCTTATTTTCATTTGTCTGCTACTCAATATAATGGCAATTCAATTAACTTAAAGGGGGTCCTCTACTCCCTCGGGTCGAAAAAATCGATTTTTTTTTCATAAATCATATCTACAACATGTGTAGAAATTGTGTGCCAAAGGATTTTTCGATATTCGAAGTGGTTCACAAAGTTACGGCCCTGGAACGGAGTAAGTATACGGAGCGCCGCGCTCAATTTCAAACGCGTTTTTCTCGAAACATCATTTTTCGAAACGGTGACCACGATATTTAAAAAACTACTACACCGATCTTGTTCAAATTTATACAGCATCTTTAATATGTTATAAGCCAGCGATTGAACTACGATTATCATAATTGCTTCGATAGTTTTTTTTACGAATGAAAAACTTAAGAAAAAATGAGTAAAAAATAGAAATAACATTTTCAAGAGTGTATAACAAAGCCAAGTTTTGTAATTTAAAATTCACTCTAGTTCAATCGCTAGTCTCAAATAAGACGATTAAAATGTCGTTTGATTTTTGATTTCACCTAACAGCCGCAATCTTGGTCACCGTCAAGCACCCTTTTTACTTGATGTCTTTCTGTCGGCTACTACAAATTTTATTCTATTATATTTTTTGACTTCAAAAAAAATGTAAAGCTTATTTAAATGTGAATAAAGATTATGCAAAACAATGTGATTGGTTATTTCAATGGATTGTCCGTAAAAAAATATTGAAAAAGCCGTTAAAAAAACAGCCGGTAGAGTAGAGGACCCCCTTAATCTTGAATGCTTTGGGTTTTAGGTGCTAATCGTCACTAAACTTCAACTTTTACCCCTTTGCACTCAAGGTTGTTTACGCGCGCATGTAATTTGGTGAGCGAGAGTCACCGCTCGAGTACAAAGGGTTAATTATGTACACAAAATAGACGTTTAAAATGTCAATTTTCAAAATAATGTTGCCTCATATAACCTAAAAATGATGTCATGTGAAGAATAATAGTATTTATTAAATATGTACATACATGTATGTAATACTACAGAGGTCTCTTATATTCAATTTCAAATAAAAAAAAAAACTATAGGTTTGTTATATATGTCACGAAAAATTCAAATCAGGTGTTTCAATCTTTTTGACCATCTTTGATCAATGACGATGTTAAGACTTTGTTGAAGCAAGATCCTTTTCTAACAACATCTTACATCGCAAAAAGGCTTAATTGACCTTAGCCAACCGTTTCATATTAGAGAGAAAGAGTTGATGTGGAAATTATCACGATGGGTGGCACATGAATCAAGGGAAAAGAATTTGAATGATGAAGTTGTTATATGGACATTTGTGCTTACTTGGAACAAAATCGAGCTCTTCTTGAACCAGTTGATAACTGAAGATGAACAGTGGATTATACATACAAAAACATC
The DNA here is from genome assembly GCA_036320925.1 of Automeris io. Taxonomy (NCBI): domain Eukaryota; kingdom Metazoa; phylum Arthropoda; class Insecta; order Lepidoptera; family Saturniidae; genus Automeris; species Automeris io. The sequence goes on along the minus strand of JAUDJH010000011.1, from coordinate 9,361,108 downwards.
GTTAGGAAATGTGCATATTGTAAACCTGGAAAATATTCCTTCCACCTATAAACTAGAATAAGGGATTATTTTGTATATGCTAGGATATTTGAGGACTAATGCATTATGAGCTTTTAAAACCAAGTGAAAAGCACGATTCGGAAAAATATTCTCAACAGCTGGATAATTTTAATAAATCATTCCAGGAATAGAGGTTGGTTATCAATAGAAAGAACATCATACTGCATCATAATAATTCTAGTCCACATGCTGCTTTGGGGATTCGTCAAAAAATGGTAAAACGAGACTGGAAAATTCTGTCACATACACTATATTTTCCAAACTTAGCACCCTCTGATTATCGCTTGCTTTTATTCTTTTTTTTTTAAATATGAATGAAAATCGTTCCAGCACTGGTTAACTTTCTAATCAAAAAAAAAAACAATTAAAAAAATGGGATACACAAATTGCTCTCACACTGGTTGGAAGTCATTAATAATAATCGCAATTACATTATTCAACTAAGTTTATTATCAGTTACAAAGATTTGTACCCTTTTATTCCAAAAACAGAATTTTCCAGTATACTTAATAGTATTTTTTTGACCTACAATGATATTATATTTAGATGTAAATAATAAGAGATTTTATTTATCTTTTATATAATTAGGGAAACATACAGCAAGATAATAATAATACATAAAGAAGATACATACACAAGCAACATTTTCAAAAAAATACTAAACAAAATAAAATTCAAACTAATATTAGGTAAAATTGTAATCAAGAGACAAAATCAAAATGAAACTTGTGTAAAAATAAACCAGTAATAATTGCTAGACATGTTTGACGGGTTGCCAGCCTGGGCCCCGGAAAGGGCTCCCTTAGCACAGCAGGTTGGAAATGACCTGTCGCTGTCCACACTTATTCGGGCAATGCTTAACAGTGACAGGTCATAGAAATTGGTCCTCCATTTCACAGAGGAAGTCCTTAAAGTGAAAGAGGAGGCGGAGCGTGAGCGGGAGAGGCAGGCTTCATCTTCCCCTCTAACGGATTGATGCCGGGCAGCGCACTTGAGGGAGTGCATCGCCCAACATCTCCAAAACGAGAGCGGTGGGCGACATGTTCCCGCGCACCGCTCAAAAAAAATGAAGGTGAGCAAAATGGTGGGCAGGGGCCTTCCATCAATAGGCTAGATGCCGGGTGCTGAGGAAGCTGGCACAGCCTTGCCTTTGGCCCTGGCAAACAGGAGAAGGAACACCCTGGGAGTTTTATTCGGTGCGACTCCGACACACCGGGGGGTAACACTCGTTGTCCCCTGACGGCACATAACGGGTTTCCCCCGGGTTAAAAAGCAATGAATAATTACTAGTTATTTGAATATGACAAACAAACAGTAACAGTGCAGTGTAATGTTCACATTTCTGAATCCATGATTTTTAATTTTTCTTTCTTTTTAACAAAAATAAAATTGTTTTTAGTAAAATTTTTGATAACTTGATTTCAAAACAGTTTTTCACACTGATGGACTGAAAACTAATATAACTGCTTAATAGCAAACAAATTTTCTAACGGAGATTAATTGAAACGGGGTTCTTCTGTTTTGGATTGTTTATTTGCAAACACAGTCCGAGCGTACACGTAATAAAATATATAAAAACAAAACAAAGAAAAGGACGCGCGCAACACGAACGGCGGACGGGGTACGACGCTTGCGCGGCGATCTGTGGCGCGGGCCACCGAGAGGTGAGGGGAAAGAGGTATATACCGTAATGCGCGAACGATCTAAGTATACCCCCGCGCGTTACAATTCTATTATTCATATGTTTTATTAATTTTGGCAGGTTATTATTTTCAGTATGTGAAATATTGCCAACATACAAAATATCAAGTTACAGATTGAATTAAGTCTTCCTTACCTTCTAATTTTAATATAGATTAAATAAAAATACATATTAGGTTTTGCTTCAAAGTTATGGGAGTGTATAAAATAACTACCTAAGGAAGTTATTGCTCTGCGTTACCTGCTGTGTGCTAGAGTCTGTAATCTATACCTGATGACTGCTCAAATCAATACATAAAATCTACATGCATGTGAATTTTGTTTTTTAACTGAGTATTCTTTGATACTTGATCTAATGAATTATGCAAAAAAAAAAAACATTTTTTTTTTGTCTCTCCTATTGTAGTTTCCTTTGTAGTTGTGTATAATTAAACCATAAAATCTTGAACCATAACTGTTTTATGATCATCTAGGAAAGCATTCTAGATAAGCTCTATGCTGATGATGATGATGATGTCCTAGCCGGGTTCGGCCACAGCGACTGTTTCAACACCGATTAAGAAAATCGAGGTCCAGTTTTCGGAAACAGCCAATTGCGCAGGAGATATTTAAGTGCATAACTGGACACGCTGCCAGAAAAGCACTCTCTCGTCCGAGCTCCCTCGGGCCCGATGGAATGGAGGACCAGTATGATCGGAAGGGAGCAGGATGCAAGTTTGGTCGAGTTTTCCTTCTCTGAACACCTGGTTGAATTGCGGTGTTAAAGGGATACCTTAGTCGCCTTTTACGACACCGCAGCAAGAAGAAGGGGGTGCTATTCTATTCTGCCGGCAGCCACCACGGCTAAACTAATGACGCTATGCACGGCTATGCTAATAGATATGTGGACAACATACATAGACTAAAAATAATATATGATAGACCAAAATAAGACACTGAATGTAATCACTGTAGCACATTTTATTGGGTGAACAGTGTAACACAAATTGTTTGCACTCTGTTATTGTTGAGTACTGACACTAATAAAGCACACATTTTTTATAACAATCCATTGCTCATAATCAACAATTTTTTTCTTATTATAACAGAAAGCAACTGAGTTATATGAGCTGATGAACCAACCGAGCCACTGAGAGCAATAGTCAATTTTTGTTGACATCTGTATTAAATTGTGGGAAGTAAGTTCTACAATTGCTTTTATGTGATCTAATAATATTGAGATCTCCCAAAGGCGAGGTTTAATTAACACATCATTTAATGACATTAGTTTAAAAATAATCACATAACTTACTTGTCATGCCAGTCTCATATATATTCATGGTAAAGTAGCCCCCACATGTCTTTGATGGGTTAGCAGGGCATTTCATGTCACATGATTCATCTGAAAGCTTTGCATGATCTGGTGGTGCACTTTCACCACAAAAACATTCAGACCTATAGAACAAAAAATTTACTAAAGAAAAAAATAAAGTAAATAAATCCGGGTCAGATACTAATGTTTAATTCTAAATTCTAGGGAATTGTATACATGGTTAAAATATTCATAGTATTATTTAAATATTTTAGTTTTTGTTTTCTATTTATTTCTTAAAGGAGTTTAGTTAATACTAGTAATGATTGAATTATTTATTATAACATATGAGTAATATTATTTACAATCTAACATTAACATAAGAAATGGATGAAAGAAGCATTTATTTGGCATAAAAATATACAACATATAAGAATAGAACTATCATGGCGAAAAACAGCTGCATAGTAAGAGTAAAATGTCCTGTATTGTACTAATGTACTGGAGAGAAGTCTGTTCAGCATATAGTTGATAAACAGCTGCATAATAAAAACCTGATTATTGCCTAATAACCATTTGGGGTGTCAAAGTTCAATAAAAGAAAGAATTATAATAATTAAGTGATATAATAATCATAATATTTACCCATATTGTACACCAGCATATGAGAATCCAGCTTGAACACACATGTCCAAACAAGTTTCTGGTGAGTTTGTAGTTGCGAAATTTCCATAGTAGCCAGACAAAAGCCTCGTTTTTTTTTCATCTATATAGCATCCTAAATGTTTTCCATATGTCGTTCCATTTTGCGGGCAACTATTTGGAAGTCTTTTCGGATAAAAGTTACCCTGTTCTATGAGACATGTTTTGTTCACAATTTCTTGTTTGCAAAATTGAGTTTTTGCGCGATGAATTGCTGATATAGCTTCTCTACTTTTAATTTCACATAAAGGTTTGAAGTCTAACTCTTCTAACCGCAAAATAGAACCAGGTTTATATTGTTTATCGTTTGCAGGGAAATCTTCGTCATCGTTGTATCCATTATTTTTCCTGGCTGAAACATCATCCAAAACCTGCCTTGAAACTGATCCATAGCCGGTTTTGCTCAACAAATTGTCATTTACTGTCGGAAACAGGCATACTGCAATAAATATTTGAACAAAAAAAGCAATTATTACGACTACCACAATGCACTTTGTGTATTTGTAGCATATGCGACGAAAAAGAGCAGCCATTTCATTAAAACACCATGTTAAATTCGAATAATTTTATCGCAATCTACATAATGAAATCAAACTTTTAACAAAATATTATTTTGGTGAAACATCAATTAAAATTCAAATTAGGCTTGTCGAATAAATATCGATACATCAATATATCGATATTTTCAATACAATATATCGATATTTTTTGGCGATATATTTTATAATGATATATCGATACAAAATATCCAGTATCGAAAATTGTATCGAAAACGATATTTTTCTAATTTTTATGATAGTGAAGTCGCTGAAATCTGAAACTGTAAAAGATAGGACCGAACGAAAAAAAAAACTGTATTGTCTATGACTGTTGAGTATTATGTTTTGTTACGTTGCATGTATTGACTTCTGAATTTGTTGCATGTATATTATTTGCCGCCATTTATTTATTTATTATTTATTTTTGTTTGATATATTAAATATGTCTTAAAGTTAGAAGATAGCCTTTTAGTTCTTGATATTTTTTAATTTTATCTAAAAAAAATGAATACTGGTAAAATACTTTCGTGTTTATTGAGATTTAATCGATATATCGATATTTTTCCTTCGCTATATCGACATCGATATTAATATTTTAATAAATATCGATATAAAGATTTTTTTTTTCATGTTCGACATCCCTAATTCAAATATAAAACACAGACTATATGACGCATAATATTGATTAGGTATGTAGATTAGGTATTTATACAAGTATTGAATATAAAATATTAAATTCCATAATTTAATATTATGATATCTTTCCTGGACGGTAGATAACGCTTTATGTAAAAGGACAATACCTAACAAATTACAATATTAGGGTTGCATCTGATATTCATATATTTGATTATCTATGTTAAAAAAGTTTGCCATTGTCGCTAAAGTTGCTCAACAATCTGATTTCCACAAATAACTAACACTTTTCACGCTTACTATCAACAAATGTTTTAGTCTCTCTTTTTTGTTTGCGATATAGGTCTTTTATCCCTATGCGACGCTTAGGCATGACGATAATGTTCTGGAACTTCTCAACATCAGGCCCGAGAGTAGCATAATAATGCAACAGCCCAAGCTATCCACTGGTTACTATCAGAGCTTGACGAGTTGTACCGGCTCCAAAATAATAAATTAATAAGACTTAGACTTAGTAAAAAAATAGGTTAATTATTATTTTAAAAAAGTTATGTTATTCTAATTTATCTTATTTGTTATTACAGACTGGAAATATTGATTTCAATTGATGATTGCTTTAGCTTGTCAGTTATACCACTAAAAAAAAACTACGCAATATAAGTATTCTATTAATATTAAACTAATTGCTGCTTAAATAACAGCTGACCCAGCTGTTATACTTAGCTGTTATATTAGATTCTTCCTTCTTATTTCTCGTAAATTATTCAAACAGAGTTTATTCTAATTCGGACACCTATACATTGTCAACAGACGGCGTCAGTGACAGAATTAAAATGTAAAATTCATTCTCACTTATTTTATAAGAATAATAAAAAAATATAATAATATGAAAGAATGAATAAAATCAATATTAATTATTGTTGATATATTAAGGGCCCATTCCACCAACTTAAAATAACAAGAAATAATAGGCATGGAATAAATTGTAGCAGTGGCGTAGATATCGGTGCACATATGATATACATACATACATATATGTACATATACATATGTATGTATGTGAATTAGAGAGACACCTCGAAGGGTTTTAGTCGGTAAAGGTCTGACACACCGGGGTCGTTGCACTAAATGCAGCCCAGAAAGTCCTATACAGGATTTTCTTCCGGGGTACCAAAAGAAAAGGTGTAAACATCGAGCCATCGGTTGATTCTAAATGTACCTGTTTCTGCTTCGAACGTGTTATTTATCATATTGATATCTCGCTTTCAATTCGCGTGATTTTATTTTATTCCTGCTAAAAAACCAGTGATTCCATCAATATGAATATTAATCATTGTCGAAAAAAGGAGCATCCACAATTGCATTTTCTATAAGACTTTACAGTATTAATTGAAACCTAATATGAAAAAAAAACTATTATAATCGTCACTATCATAAAAATGTCAAAGCATAAAAAAGTAGACGACAATGATTTTTCACGTTTATATAGCAGTAAGAAAAATTATTAATCAATTATAATATCAGGTATCATTACTGATAAAAAAAGTAGCATTCACGCATATCTATAAATTCCACGCTTGTCGTTCAAGCCTGTAATATGAACTTATGTTACAAGTTGTTATCTAGGTATCCGTTTCGTGATTGTACTGACGCGAGGTAATTGTAAGTATAAAATCAAAGAGTAAAGTTCATTGACAATTTAACCTAAAGATGCTTCGTACTTTTCAAATGGCGACAGCTCAAAATGTTTTGAAAGTGTATCCATACTATATCAACGCACGGCATTATAATAAATATAATGACGGCAGATTTAAAGGAAAAGTAGCTATTGTGACAGCTTCTACGGATGGGTACGTATCTGTTACCTAAGATTATTAATAGTCTATAGCTTTAATCGCACAGATCTTCAATAAATTGTATGGATAAATATATATATATATGATGGATGGGTACGTATCTGTTACCTAAGATTATTAATAGTCTATAGCTTTAATCACACAGATCTTCAATAAATTGTATGGATAAATATATATATACAGTCAGTCCATAAAGTATTCGTACACTTTGCAATTTCGTAAGAAGCTCGCTAGAACAATGCTATTTTACATGCTGTGTCTAAATAAAAAATACTACCTACTACGGTATGTAATAGGCCATTTATTGCGAAAAAAACACAACAACAAAATATATAACATACAGTAGAAAAAAATTCAGAACGAAAATAAACTAATTTTGAGGTCCAAGCAAGTATTCGTACAGTTATACTTTTTGTAACAGAATGTTACTTTCGAAGTGTATATTTACAATTCAATATTTGGTCGGGTATCCTATGGCTTTGATGACTGCTTCCATCCACCTAGGGAGAGATTTCACATACTTAGCCGTGAATGAGGAGTAAATTTTATCCCATTCCTCTTTTAATGCAGTTTTCAAGTCGCTCTTGTTGGAGATTACCCTTTTTCTTATCTCCCTTTTGAGATATCTCCACAAATTCTCTTTGGGGCTCATGTTCGGAGATTGGAGAAGGGTATGAAGCTATTTGAGGCAGTTGTGCAAAAGCCACATCCTCGTATTTCTTGCTGTACGCTTGGAGTCATTATTTTGTTGAAAGACAAATTCGTTTTCCAATCCCAACTTAGCAGCGCTGGCATGCGTGTGCATTTTCAATATGTCTAAAACATCATATGATCCATTGTACCATCTATAAAGTATAGGTTGCCCACACCAGCGGCGCTCATGCGTCTCCATACACACACTAAACCGCCACCGTACTTAACAATTGGCGCTAGATTACGGGGTTCGAGTTCGGCATCTTTGTGCCGCCACACTTCCTGCCTACCGTTAGACCCGAAAATATTAAACTTACTCTCATCTGAGAAGATACCCCGCTCCCACTGCTCAGAAGCGTCGGACCGATGGTCCCTCGCAAAAGCTAGGCGTTTCTTCCTGTTCGCTTCACTTACCCAACACTTTTTACGCGCAGTCTATCCATTGTACCCCGATTCCCATAGCTGTTTACGGTCTGTCTCTTTGCACATCTTGGTACCGCGTCGCTCTAGCTCTGCAGCAACTTTGGAGGTACTCGTACGAGGGTTTTTTTTTGTCTCGCGCACTATAGCGCGCTTGTCCTGCTCGCTGAGGGATAACGGGCGTCGACATCTCGTTTTGTTCTCTAGGGATTTTGTTTTACAGAGACGGTCAATCACACTTTGAACAGTTGACCGCGATCTTCCAATAAGCCTTGCGATCTCCTGCTGTGACTTATACTGAATATGAAGGCGGATGGTGAGCTTTCGCTGCTCCAGCGACGTTTCTTTGCCTTTACGACCCATGATTATGGTTCTGCCGGCTCTGCAGTTCAATGCGCTCTCGGAGTCACTTGTAGTCACTTGTGATCAGTATTATACGACGCTCTAGTGTCAAACCCCTCCATTCCATTCAAGAATTGAACCAAATTCGCTCCAAAATACGCCAGCTTTGGTTGAATCGATAGGTGTACGAATACTTGTTTGGCCCTCAAAATTGATTTATTTTCGTACTGCAATTTTTTTCTACTGTATGTTATATATTTTGTTGTTGTGTTTTTTTCGCAATAAATGGCCTATTACATACCGTAGTAGGTAGTATTTTTTATTTGGACACAGCATGTAAAATAGCATTGTTCTAGCGAGTTTCTTACGAAATTGCAAAGTGTACGAATACTTTATGGACTGACTGTATATATATATATATATATACTAGCTGTCCCGGCAGACCTTGTTCTGCCCTATTTCTCTAAAACAAAGTCACATTGTTTTTTTTAATGTTAATAGCTATTGTTTGAAGGAACTTGGCCTTAATGCTATATGTATAAAAATTGACAAATATTGACATTAATATTTATACGTCACTCAATAATTGTTTTGCCTGGCCGGAACCCGTCCACTAACATTTAAACTTTATGCTATGGTGTTAAAGTTCAAATTGACTTATAACAAATCTTTTGTATGAGAATATAGAAAAGTGTTGTTTTTAGACTTTTTCAGATAATTTTTTAAAATCTTCTCTCTGTTATAACCTTCCCCAGACTTCAACAAACACAACAAAAAAAAAATCAGTCAAATCGGTTCTGCCGTGCTCGAGTTTCGCGGTTATCAAGACACTATAGCTGATCCGGCAAACGTTGTTTTGCTATGTAAGGTTTTGTAATATCTTCTAAGATGTTCATTGAAATTAAGTGATGTCAAAGACAATTTTGTTCACAATTAAATACTCTTAATCAACAAAACATTTATTTGGATAAAGATTAATATTATTACGTTGATACAACTCTTAACAAATAATGCATTAATTTCGACCAAATTTGTTTACCATAAAAACGGTTCTAGTGACTTAATCTTAAAAGATAGACATATACTGTCGCCGACATTTTTTTAGATCATTTCAAGAGGAATAATTCTTTCATACATATATTTTTGGTATCTTGAACCGTTTTTGCAGCGCACGCAATGGAAGCCCTCAAGGATGAATAATTTTGCCCGTTTTTTTCACATTTTCCATTATTTCTTCGCTCCTAATAATTGCATCGTGATGTTATATAGCCTAAAGCCTTCCTCGATAAATGGTCTATTCCACTCAAAAAGAATTTTTCAATTCGAACCAGTAGTTCCTGAGATTAGCGCGTTCAAACAAACAAACAAACAAACAAACAAACTCTTCAGCTTTATAATATTAGTATAGATATATCCGACACTTCTCATAGATAGCAGTAGTCACTTAGAAGGCACGTCCTATTGAGCTCATAAAATAAATTTTATTATGGCGTATCATTCTATGAGATTATGTAAAAACAAGATAAATTCAAATCCAAGGCTATGTAAAGATCATATTGTGAAATATGTTTTTTATTTAAAAAACAAAACTAGTCATGTCCTTGGAGCTTAGTTATGCGAGTTTTTCACATTTCCAATTCCCCAAATCTTTTATGTACTATTTGCTGTTCTATATCTAAGACAATGCCTATATTATGTTAATATCCCAAGGGTTTTCTTCAAATAAAATATTAAAATAAAACGAACAGAATGTTAATTTAAGTAATTATTCTAGAAATTATTATTTCTTATTGGAGACATGGTTAGATAATTAAAAAGAATATTAGCTAAAATTGGCACATGTTCGAAATCTAACATTGTTATTTCTAATTATTTGCGAGGATTTATTGCTTCTAACTAAAGAAATATCGTTTATGGTGGTTTTTGGTTTATAGATATGATTCTTAACCATTTTTGGAATGAAAAAAAATGTCGAAAATTTGATTTTTAATATACTTCGGAACAAAAAATATCAATTTCATGTATTTTTCTGTCAAGTTTTTGTTAAACAAAATTAAAATACATTGAATTTTGGAATGACAACGGTCCATTCCGTGCGTCTATACGCGCTGAGTCGACTCTATAAATTTGAAGTAAATCGGTAAAGCTGGTCTTGAGATATAATGAAGCTTCGAGTATAGTAAGAATCCAAACTTACCATTTATATGTGATACCTAGTCCACAGAGTACGCCTTCCTTCCTTGAACTCTTGAAAGTTTTGAGAAATTTTTGCTTCTAATGCAATTTTTGGTGATATGACTTGTGCGCTGCTCGGAGCACGAAATCTGCTTTTCATGGCCTTTTTAGAATGCCTTGAAACCCTTCGTTGAACATAATTACTGCTAAAAATGTTTTAATTTCAACAATTTTGGTGCCAGAAAGAGGGTGTTTTGGGGGAACATCCAAATCAACGAATTAAGAGATTCGCTATTGTTCTACGTTTCTAAACCTTAACAACGGATCATCAATTCTAGAACTTTCCCGGTATACTTCTCTTATTAGTATAGAAACTCCAAATAAATATGAAAAGCTTCGTTTCTTCTGAGTACCTTCAACCGTTACTGTTAACACATCGGGTACTTTTCCTAATTCTTCATTCGCTGTTTTTTTTCGCGAAACAGCAAATGTTAACACAAACTTAGAAACTGTAGTTACAGCTAATTCGAAATACCTGAACATATATTCATAAGATTGCAGAAAAGGTTTATGCCTTCAGGACCAATCCCTAATAAACCGAATGACGAATACAAAACAGTGATTAATTTCACTTGCATTTTGAAGCATTGGGCACGAGCTTATCATTTTTCATTCGTTTCCATTGCATTTTCGTTTTTAATTACGACCAGGATGGGCATTATCAGTCGTTCTTCCTTTTCTACCACTCATTTTATAAATAAATAGCTTGTAACTGATCACGAATTTCAAAACAATTTTTCGTAGACGCTGTGCTTTTCGGATCTAAACCAAGACTAAAATAAATTTCCCAAAGTATATATTATAATTGCACCAACTTTTTCTTAAACTTGTTTGTACTTAGATAAGCATATAATTGTAATGAAGAGTCTCAGGTATAAAGGCGTCGCGCCTCAATAGGATTGCCCCCTCAACGCTCCGAACTGTTGGATATTCTTATTTTTCTGCTATTTCATTATAATGGCACCCAATTTTGAAAAATAGGTTTGCCACCATATTCTATACATATTAAAGAAACAATTAATGCAAAAAAATCAAACTTTTGACCTACCAAAGCAAAGAATCTCCTTGTATGATAAATTTAATGAGGACTAAAACTATTGTAAATGATAAGATTATTATTTGGGCGACTACGCAGGGCTGTCACGTGGCGTGTCAAGGTTTTCTAATGGCGAAGCTAAGTTTGTCCCTCAGTAAAATCTTCGACACTCGACATCATCGACAGAACCTTGGATGTGCTAGTTACAATCGTATTTAATTGATTTTTTACTATCTTTTAATAACAAAATTAGACGCCAAACAATTTTTGTGTAATAAAAAAGAGGTATTATTATAATACTCAGACATTTTTGCCCTGGGTCTTGTTTTGTAGGAACGCCACTAATCCGGCACGTCCTGGACGCACTATCGCCTTGTATTGTCGGGGCGATCGAATCAAGATTATCTCCAGTTAATAAAAAAATCGTATTTTTACTTATATTCATAAAACTACAGTTAGTTAAATGTAATGAATTATATCTTTCCTTTCCAGCATAGGTTTCGCCATAGCGAAAAGATTAGGGGATGAAGGTGCTTCAGTAGTAATAAGTAGCAGAAAAGAAAAAAATGTACAAAACGCAGTACAACGTCTACGTGATAATGGTATAAATGTGGAAGGTGTCGTCTGTCATGTCGGGAATTCTGAACAAAGAAAAAAGTTGTTTGATGTAGTAAGTAGGTATTTAGAATATATAGAGATTTCTTTATCTTTGCTATTGAGGGCTTGTTTTTGATTTGGTCGTTTTTTTAATCGTCATAATGTATAAAATTTCCGATTTTTGATACTGACGAAATTGAATTTGTTGTCCTTACAATCGACTTAGAAATCCAAATTCAAAAATCAAGTTTGTTAGATATAGAATTACTAGGTATTTCTTTTTTAATAACTATATCCGATTAAGAAAGAAATGAAACAAACAATAATATATTATGAAGATTTTGAATTGGATTGTCACTTTAGATCATGATCTATAATAATTGAAAAAGATGATCACAACAGTTAGATCTGACAAAACCATTCAGGCAGTCCAACTACGACTTAAAAAAAATTGAAACAAAAGAAGCTGCTTGTAAATGTATATTGAACTTGTACTTCAAATATTCGTACCCAGCGTATCGTATTTGCCTTGCTCCAAATGGTTTTCTTTGGAGTTTTAAAATTTTCTATTGGGATACATTTTTTCGACTCCAATGAAGTGGATAAGCTTTATGAGCGTGTATAAAGAGGTCACCGATTTTTGCCAGGATTTACAGTGAGTTCAAAAACTATTCGACTAGTTGCAAGTTTAAACAAAAATCGTGTCTAAAGAACAAGGTAAGGAGCGAATAAAATCTCGACTAGTCAAATATGTTGAAAGAAGCTTTTTTAACTATAATTGTCCAAAAATAAGTACATAAACAATTTTCTAGCGATAATAAACGTAACAAAAAACTAAACATTCATTTTTAGCTAGTTCAAAAAGTATTCGTCCATACCATATTTCATGGCGTTTTCAGCTACAGAACATAATTTTAGAATAGGATTTAGTACTTAGTTGGATTTCCCTTCGCGGCAATCACTGCTTGGAGCCTTCTGGACATAGAATCAACAAAAATTTTTGCCACAGAAGATGGAATTTTATCCCATTCTTACTGAAGTGCTCATTTTAAGTTATTCTTGTAACCGATGTGCCTTTTTTAATATTATCTTCAAGCACTTTCCAAAGATGTTCGATTGGATTCATATCCGGACTTTAAGGTGGCGTATGAAGTTGTTTTGGGGTGTTATATAACAGCCACAGCTTAGTATTCATAGCTGTGTGCTTAGGATTGCTGTTCTGTTGAAAGATATAATTGTCATGGAGACCCAATAACTCAGCACTTGCATTCAATTTCTCGTTTAAAATGTTTATACACATTTTATGATCCATAATGTCTAATATGAGTGCAGTTTTCCCATACCTTCTGCACTCATATACCCCCCACACAATAAGGGAATGTTTCACAATGTTGTACTGTAAGCGCGAGATTTTGAGGCATCACCTTAGTATTCATCTTTCCCCACACAATTTGCTTTCCATCTGGCCAAATATGTTGTGTTTGCTTTTATCGGATAATATGACATACTTCCAGAAATATTTTTTCTTAAATCTATCTTCTTGGGCAAAAACGAAACGTTTTTTTGTCAATTCTGTTTGCTAATTCAAAACTTCTTGCGATCTACCCGGCCATTGTACCCATTTTTTTGCATATATTCTTGATTGTATTTACTCATGCTTTTTTGCCCCTACTGTACAGTTCTCTAGGAAGCTTAAGTGCACTAACTTTTGGGTTCTTCTTAATTTCTCGCACAATAAACCTCTCGTCTTGTTCGGTCAGTGCACGAGGGCGTCCACTCCATGGATGGTTTTTCAATGTTTTTATTCTACGGAAACGATCAATCACCAACTGTGCTGAGGGTAGAGGTCTACCTACCAACTTGGATATCTTACAGGAAGATTTACACTCATTATGTAAGTGTAAATGAGTTTTCTTTCAGTCGTGCTTGTTTCACAGCCCTTCCGACCCATAACATTAAAAAAAATATAACTACTCTTCTCCGATCAGCTCGAAATAATGACAGGTTGTTCTATAGGCTGTAAGAGCTAACAAAAGAAGCGTGTTAGGTATTAGAGGTGACCTTGTATCCGCGAACGCCTATTGTTTTAAGGGTGGACGAATACTTTTTGAACTAGCGAAAAACGAATGTTTATGTTTTGTTACCCTCGTTATCGCTAGAAATTTGTTTATGTACTTGTTTTCGCATTATTATTGTTAATATTCCTTTTTTCAACATGTTCAATTAATCGAGATTCTCATTCTCATTTGCCCGGTCCTTTAGAGACGATTTTATTTTCAAACTTTCGACTAGACGAATACTTTATGGACTCACTGTATATGGTACAAAAGTTTAATGACTATGTAAGAAAAATTTCTATTAATTAACATATTATTTTCTGTTTAAAACATATACCATCAGGTGCACTGTAGTCACTATGTCGAGCTAGTATAAAAAAAACAGCAATTCCACAGGAATACTTTTAATCAAACGACCGTCATTCTCCCCGAGTTTGTTGAATGTTTTAGATATTTCTTACAGTTTCGAATTCGCTAATCTATGATCATACTAGAGATGAAAATTGCTGGATGTTTCTGAAATTTAACCAGGAAACTTTCCGTTAATGTCGGCAATATTGCCTAAAAGTTGCCAAATCTTATCAGTTTTGTTAATCATAATTTTTTTTATTCATTCTTTCATAAGATTGTTGTAAAGGTGTAATTTATACTTACTGCTATTGAACCTTATCACTATAAATTATAATGAAATTATTATGAACTATGAAATTATTATGATCTATGTATTATATATATGAAATGAAATGAAATATAACTTTATTCAAATAGGCCTACTTCCAAGCACTTTTGAATCGTCAAAAAAAAACAAAGTGAATCTACCACCGGTTCGGAAAGCAGAATCTACCGAGAAGAGCTGGCAAAAACTCTGGTAGTTGCTCCTTTTAACATAATGAGATACAATAACAGGTATAATATATTAAGGATTTAATAGTAGTAGGGATTCACAGGTTCTGGCTCACCGCCTTTGGCTCTCTCATCGGTTCTAGCTCACCGGCGGCAACCCTGACCAAAAAAAAAAAAAAAAAAAAAAAAAAAAAAAAAAAAAAAAAAGGTTTTGAGGGTCGCTGAATCGAATGCAAGTATTTAAAATTGCGTAGCTTTAACCGTTTCAGAGATAGCATAACATTAACTAGGCTATAATAATACAAAAGCAATGGGGTACAGTTAACAATGGATCATCCGAGCAAGGGTCGCCTATTGTTCGCTCGAACGCTATTGTTTGAATCCAGTTACGGTCGGAGGGTCTCAGGTACTTTTTCTATGTATAATAAAAAGCCGTCTACATTCCTTCATTACTCATATTCATTTATTTTAAAACAGTAATTAAACAAATTCCATAATAACATATCATTGTACATGGTATCGATGTCAAATTGATTAATAAAGTAATTCATTGTACAGTTGTGCAACTTGTAGTACAAATACATTAAACAGTATTGACCACATACTGAAGTCCAATTGTTTTGCAATATTTTTTTATTGAAACTCCATCGGTGGCTATTTCTCTTTAAGAATGCATAGTGATATCCAGAAGGTGGTCGTCCATAGGAGTCGAAAAATTCACCAAAACCATTTTTGTCTATATGTAGTGCAACCCAATGTGATCCAGGTTTTGTATCGGGGTCCAAATTACTAATTAAATAAGTAGGAGTTTCCATGTATATAGGTAATCTATTTGCAGCATACACATTATACCGCAAACTTGGATGTATTTCGTTCAAATATTTCTGTAGTTCTATTGTATTCATATTTATTTAAAAATACAACTTTCCAACCCCAGAGATCGCAAACATGTGTGCGATTGTAATTACAGTAACTTATTATATATCGAAAGGGTGATTATTAAAAATAATACAAAGTAAGTTCATTTTAATTAATTTATTCAAAAATGTACACACAAAGAGATACATACAAATATTACAAAGTTAATATTTTTACAATATATATATATTCAACTATTATAATCGACGGATACATTGCGGTTTTTATCTATCTCAATAACATTATCAAATTCGGCGTAAACAATACAGTTAATAGTTTGTACAAGCGTTGACTCAAATCGAACTTCTAATCTTACAGTGCCATGTCTTATAAGATTCCAATGACCTGAAGAGTTGGCTGATAAATCCGGAGTTAAATCAAAAGCTAACAAACAGTAACCGTTCGAATATTGTTCTCTCGAAATTCCATTCCCTTCATTTAAAAAATGTATACCCGTACCCGAAAATAATGTATGATAAGCCGTGGTGAAAATATGGTTTTCAAACGAAGGTTGTAAAGCTTTCGAAGGTATTTGTTGACCATCAATATATAAACAAAATGTGTTAATGTTGTAATTTTCGAAATTAAATGGATTTTTAGTGAGATTACCGTTAAATGCCCCGTTATCAACAAACCCAATAATACATCTTTTTGGGACTTGCCCCAAAAAAATGTTGTCAAGTGTTTTGCCTTGAATCCCAGATGGTATAGTTAAAACTTTCACTTCAGCTCGAGTGACGGGATATTTTGCTGTAGAAAAAGCCAATGCTTTTTGATGTGCAAGTAAAACAGTTGGATTGATTCGTGCTTTACGAACGATAAGTGTTGCATCTGTAATGCATACTTTAAACTTTGAATCACTTGAAGGGGCCATTAAGTTAAATGTTTCTCTAGAGCGAACTAATTTAACTGACATTTCTACACCATTGATCAAGAACTTTTCTTGGTTAAATATATCGCCATGTAAGTGTCCAATCATTTCAATTTCTTGACTTTCAGAAGCTAATTTTTGTCTTTTAACAAATCCTCCATTTTCCTCGCCGGTTTCATTCATTTTGTTGGCTGTATCTTCATACCAAAGGCCACACGTAAGATGAGATTCTTTAGCTGGTTTAGCATAATTCAACAAAGTTTCCATGTAGGCACGATACGCATATGTATTATTTGGAGGTGATATAAGTTTTTGATTTAAATAGACATCAAGTTGACTGAAGATTGAATGCAACCAATTATTAACCGGAGCCACTACCGTTGAGGCAGCTACCTTAGAGGAATCTTGATGCAATATCCTGGCTTTTATATGAATCAAAGTATCTATATAATCTTCATATCTTCTTACCGTTTTGACGAAAGCATTTCAAAATTTGTTAGTTATGACTCAAACATTTCTAGCAGTTTCATGTTACAACTTGTTTCATTGTCTGATAACAGAAAAAAGTTCCAAAGTATTACAAAAATTTCTAAACAATGAGTCAAAATATTTTTAACAATAGTTTAATGGAAAGATGACTAACAAAGACACCTTACAAAATGTTATAAACCTATTCATATCTTTTGTTCATATCGAAGCCGGAATTCATTATCACAAACCTTTTGTGCATTGGACCCATGAGTCATGGTGTAGGAGCGATATTTTCTATATATATAGGGTTGGAACTGTTTAAGTTACATTGTGAAAGTGTCTTTTCTATAGTGAACATTTAGTTTGTTATATTTCGTGTATTTCTAAGTGAAGTGAAATACAAGTATAAATTTAATTTACAAAGTATTAGTGACATAGATTCATACAACAATGAATGTAAGTAATTTTGTTATTACTTTATACCACACTTATATACACTAAAAAACCATCGCTACACTACGAACAATCATCAATTCAGATTTAAATTTATAAAATATTTTTACAGAACTCACTGGAAATTATTGATGAAGAAAATACTTTTAAAAATTACTACTATCCTCTATCGGATGAAGGTAGTCAGGATTTATTTAGTAATGTACAATCAAAACTAAAGAAAAAGAGGGAGCAAAATATTATTACCAAGAATTTAGATGAATTCTTTGAAGGTCCTATAATAAAACGAAAAAAACTTTCATCCACTGTGTCTCGAATCGATGAAGAAGGTAATACCGTCTGTTTATCAACAAACGTTGATGATGGTTCCAGCTCAAGTAAACTTATTAAAATAGAAATATATGACATGAAAAAGATTGCAAAAATAGCCTCCACAGAACATTGGAAGCACGCAGATTTTAGAGTTAAATATTACACAAATGATAAACACAAAAATTCTGCAAACGTTAGAAACATTGTTTACGAAATAACTAAAGAAATTTCTAAGACTGAAAATTGTAAAAAATCTCACTTTAGTAATAAGTAATAAACGCATTCCATTTAATTAATATTCGTGTATATATTATTTACTTATAGTTTCTGAATATAATAATCATGTGTATTTTATAGCTAGAATATAAAAAAACTATTTTTGTAAATACAAATTTTTATTAGTACTTTCTTTAAATAAGTTCGTGTCATATATTTCCATTTTATTGAAACATAATCTAAAATTATATCTGTACCTTTCTTCAACGCAAATCTAATATGGAATGTATAATTTGTGGGGAATAGTTCCAGAGAGTGGATTGAAAGACTCCACATATGATGAAGAATTGTACAATATTTGTGCAGTAGTTGAGGAAAACATAGCGTGAGTATGCCTTCTTAAATTATCTCAAAATTTACAGAATTATTTTGTTCTTCTTCTATAAATATGTTTCTTCTTTGTTTTAGACAATCAAAACAATCATATCAAATCGGGATGGGGTCTAAGAAACTTTGTAGTACGAAGGATGATGACAATAATAAGAAAAAGACTAGATATGAAGATAGGCCATCAACTTCATTATCATCGATCGGGATATCAGCAGACCTCGATGTCGACAAGGTGCAATGTAACACGTGTAAAATTTTGATAACTAGAAAATACTTTACCAATCATTTGAAAAGCAAAATTCATAATAATAATGTTTTAACTTCTCACACATCTCTTAAAAATGTATCAATTGCTGAAACAGCCTTTGGAAATAGAATAATTACATATAAAATTAAAAATAAATCTGATTTATCATCTATGTTAGATTTTGAAACGCCGGAATTGTTTTTAAGTTCTATAAAAGATGATGTGCTATTTTTGATTGAAGAATCTATGCAGAAACATACTGCTTTTAAAGTAAATTTTATACTACACGCAGATTTTATACAACAAACTAAAGATATTCTAAATTCATTTGATTTTCAAACATGTAATTATATAATTTTTCGAGGTGATGACTTAAATATTTTCTTTTCTTCATTATGTGATGCTATAACAAATAAAATAAGTGCTTTTGAACAAAAAGACAGTGGGTGGAGTCTTAAACAAATTAATTGCTTAGACATGAATATTAATAAATTTAATCCGCTACGTGGTACGTCATATATTGATTTACCTAAAGATATTAGTAATAAAAAAGCTGTGATAAACGTAAAAAACTCTGACAATTTATGTTTTCAATGGGCATTACTTTCGGCATTATATCCAGTGAGTAAGAACGCAAATCGAGTATCGTCCTATAGCATGCATGTAAATAAACTAAAATTTAATGGTGTATCTTTTCCCGTTAAATTAAATGATATATCAAAAGTTGAAAAATTAAATAATATTAGTATCAATGTATTCGGTTTAGAATTTAATAAAGAAATGAAAAGGCATAGTGTAGTGGGTCCACTATATTTAACAAAATGTCGTAGAAATAGTCACATTAATTTATTACTCATAAATAGAGAAAGGACTTACCACTATTGTTATATTAAAAACTTATCAAGATTGGTCAGTAAACAAATTTCAAATCAAAATCATGCGGTTTATATATGCGATGGATGTTTATTGCATTTCCCCACAAAGGAAAGGTTGAATAACCATCGACAATATGATTGTTCACATATTACTGTAGAACTACCAAATATAGATAAAAGATATAAAAATTGGTTTGGACAACTAGTGTCAAATACTCAATTAAAATTTGAAAATTTTCATAAAAAGTTAAAGATACCCTTCGTTATATATGCAGATTTTGAAGCCTTTTTAAATCCAATAAAAACGTGTTCTAACGATCCAAATAAACCGTATACTAAAAATGTTCACAAACATGAAGTTTATAGTTTTGGATATTATATTAAATGTTCATATGATAATAGTTTGTCAAAATATGTAACGTATAGCGGTCCAGATTGTGTACAGATATTTATGAATCGTTTATATGATGATTTAAAAATAATAAGTAAGAAAAATAGTTTTCAAAAATGCCCCAAACCATTGACTGCAGAAAATGAAAAGGAAATTGCGAATTCTAAACTCTGTTGTATATGTGAAATAGAATTTTCTGATGATAAAAAGATTTCATATTTTGATTGGTATACAGGTAATTTTAGAGGTGTTGCACACGATGTTTGTATAAGCAAATTTAGGATACCACGTCATGTTCCAGTATTCCTACATAATCTCAGCCACTATGATGCACATTTCATTGTTCATGCATTAAACTTTGTAGAGGGTGATGTGGATGTCATTCCCCAAAACAAAGAAAGATACATATCTTTTTCTAAAACATTAATAATAAATAGCCAAATTTTGAATTTAAGATTTCTTGATTCCCTAAAATTTTTACCATGTAGTCTTGAGCAATTAGCTAAAAATCTCAACGATGAACAATTTATTACTTTAAAAAATAGTTTTCCAAGAAATGAAGATTTCAGGTATGTTAGGAGAAAAGGTATTTATCCTTATGAATTTATGACATCATACGACTGTTTAAAATTAACATCTATTCCCACTAAAAATCAATTTTACAGTTCATTAACTGATTCAAATGTATCTAATGATGATTATAATCATGCACAGAATGTTTGGCAACATTTTGGTTGTCAAAATATGCTGGATTACTCTAACTTATATCTGAAAACAGATGTTATATTGTTAACTGATGTATTCGAAAACTTTAGAAATATTTGTATAACAACTTATGGATTAGATCCTGCTCATTATTATACAGCACCGAGCTTGAGCTGGGATGCTATGTTAAAATATACAAAAATAGAGTTAGAATTATTAACAGACTTTGATAAAATTGCTTTCATCAAGGCAGGTATTAGAGGGGGAGTATCACAATGCAGCAATCGTTATGCTAAAGCTAATAATAAATTTTTAGATAATTATGATGAAAATAAACCTACATCATATCTTGCTTATTTCGATGCAAATAACCTTTACGGTTGGGCTATGTCTCAATATTTACCTGAAGGAGGATTTGAATGGGTCAGTCCAAATACAAGTTTTGATATACCCGACACGTCTGAATTCGGTTTTATTTTAGAAGTAGATTTAGAGTACCCAGTTGAACTTCACGATTTACACTCTGATTTTCCACTTTGCCCTGAGAAAATATGTATAAGTAGTGATTCTAAAGAAACCAAATTAATACCAAATCTTTATAATAAGATCAGATATAAAATTCATTATAGAAATCTTAAACAGTGTCTGAATATGGGAATGAAAATAACAAAAGTTCATAGAATACTAAAATTTAGACAGAGCTCATGGCTGCAAAAATACATTGATTTAAATACAAAACGTAGAATAGAGGCAGTCTCGGATTTTGAAAAGGATTTTTATAAATTAATGAATAATTCCGTGTTTGGGAAAACTATGGAAAACATTGAAAAAAGGGTTAATGTGAAATTGTTAACGCATTGGGAAAATAACGGTAAAACTCTAGGTGTACAAGATTTGATTGCAAAACCGGAATTTCACAGTTTATCGATTTTTGCAGAAAACTTAGTTGCAGTACAATTGCGAAAAACAAAGTTGGTTCATAATAAACCCATTTATTTAGGATTTTGTATATTGGATATTTCAAAAACTCTTATGTATGACTTTCACTACAACTACATGATGAGGAAGTTTGATAATAAATTAAAATTATTGTATACTGACACAGATAGTTTAATATATCAGATTTTTACAGACAACTTTTACAATGATATTAAAACCGACCTCGTTTATCGATTTGATACATCCGATTATCCATCAGATAATACATATGGTTATCCAAAAATCAATAAAAAGAAACTAGGATTTTTCAAAGATGAAAATAATGGAAAAATTTTAAAAGAGTTTGTAGGTCTAAGATCTAAAATGTATGCATTTGACGTCGAAAATAAATTGACAGCAAAAGCAAAGGGTGTTAATAAATGTGTTACAAAAAAAATGACCATGGAAAATTATAAGACTTGTCTCTTCACTAAAAATATCCAATTTTGCAACATGTACAGATTCAAATCAATTAAACACACAATTTTCACCCAGCAAATAAACAAAAGATGTTTGTCTTATAACGACACAAAGCGTTATATTCTACCCAATAATATGGATACACTGGCGTGGGGTCATTACAAATTAAAATAGATTATAGAAAAATCTGTATGTAAATATTTCTTTGTTAATATATATTTCTATTCAATGTTCTAATTAAGTACCTTAATGTTAACTAAAATATGTATGTATTTCGATTAGTTTATGAATATAATATTTGTAAATATGTTGCTGTACACTGCTGTATTTGTATACTAGTCTTAAGATGTATCTTTTATTCAATTATTATTGTCAATAAATAGTTAATATTTGTAAATACTTTTTCTTATGTTTATTTTTTAATATGCATGTAGTAAGTGAATATATAAACCAACAATTGAACGAAATGTTTTATTTCTCTCTGTAACTCTCAAGCATTTACACACATGCAACGTGATGTTTCACTTTATTCATCCATTTACTGCAATAGTTGCAGGTCCAAGTGGCTGTGGAAAATCAAATTTTGTTACAAACTTCATTAAATATATTAATGACATATGTAGTAGGGAGTTTACACAAATTACTTGGTGCTTTGATGAAATGCAACCTTTATATAACTTGCCAAATGTAAATTATCATCAAGGTATACCAGATCTTAATATGTTTGATGGGAAGAATGCAAACCTTGTAATAATTGATGATCTTATGAGAGAGTCTGATGGTCGCATTGTTGATATTTTTACCAAAGGAAGCCACCATAGAAACTTAAGTGTATTTTACATCACACAAAATTTATTTCACCAAGGTAAAGGACAAAGAGACATTTCTTTAAATTCAAATTATATTGTTTATTTTAAAAATCCCCGAGATAAAACTCAAATACGATACTTAGCACGCCAAGTATCACCAGAAAATCCAAAATTTCTTGAAGATGCCTATCGTAATGCAACTATGGAAGCACATGGGTATTTAATGATAGATCTTAAACAAAACACTGATGAAATGTGTCGAATTAAAACAAAAATATTTCCTCCAGATGTACATTGCGTTGTTTATGTCCCCACCAAAGGCTTTAAATATAGCAAGAATCAACAAATTCCTGTCATTTACACATAATGCCGCGAAGTCTAAACACGCATAAAGACTTACTGAGAGCACTACATAAGCTTAAACCTAAATATAAGAAAGCTCTTTTACAATCGTGTGACGAAAAGGAAATTAACTGTATTTGTGAATGTATACATAACGTCCTCCAAGGTAAAGTGGAACTACCAGAAAAAGAGAAAAAAAAACTTAAACGATATAAATCTATACTGCGGAAATTGTTACATAAAAGTTCTAATAAAATAAGAAAAAATATTATTATTCAAAAAGGTGGTGCATTTCTACCAATAATATTGGGTTCAATTTTGAGTGGCTTAGTTAATTATTTTATGTAATAAAAATGGAGCAAGCTAAGAAAATGTTGCTCATTGAACCAAGTTTGATGGACAAACTAAAATACAACCAAGTTCCTGATAGACCCACTTCTAGATTAGATGCTGAGATGAAAAATATTTTGAATAGTAATATGGATGATAGGAAAAAATGTATTCTATATCTACAAATTTTACAAAGATATTTACACTTTACTGGAGAAGACCGTCAACCTCATGAAATACCAATAATAACTAAAAGTATTGATACTACCACTCCAGAAGTAAAAGTAAATACATCTAATAAAAGTAATTATACCGACGACAAGAGTTTAGTTACAGCTCTGCCACCAAACACTGAAGATAAAAATCAGGAGAGTACTATATCTTATGAAAAACTTCCTTACACGAAAGATCAAATTCTTAGTTTAATACCAAAAACCTATGTAAAGAAAGGTGGGTCTTTATTGGAATTGCTAACTCTAAGTACAAATAAAATTCATTGGAATGATGATGGTACAGTCATTATAGATAACGAAAAAATTCTTGGAAGTAATATAGTAGATTTGTTAAATGATGCAATTAGACCGTTAAAAAAAAGTGATCCAATAGGTTGGGAAAAGTTTGCAACAGCATTGAAGGATATTAAAGTACCGTTGACTTACGTTGGGAATCCAGCTAGAAGTGAATACATACACCGGCTTCAATTAAAGGATATTGACCAAGTATCTACAGATGAAGAGTTTAATGATAAAAAAAACAATCTAGAAAAGATAAAAAAACCTATAAGAAAAAAAAATAGTTGGGAAAAATGGACCCCATACTAGAGATAACTAAGATTTATTATGATCCATCACATCCTGCTGGTTACAGTAGTATTGAAAAATTGTCGAAAGCTATGAAAGGTAAAATGACTAAGGAAGACGTTAAAAAGTGGCTACGGTTACAAGAAACATACACGTTGCATAAACCAGTACATAGGAAATTTCCTCGAAACAAATATATTTTGTCCAACCTAAATGAACTTTGGCAGGTAGACTTAAGTGATATGAGATCTTATTCTACACATAATGACGGATTTAATTATATACTTTGTGTTATTGATGTGTTTACTAAATATGCTTATGCTAGACCTATGAAAAATAAAAATTCTGAAACAGTTAAATCATGTTTTGATAGTATTTTTAGTGAAGCTAATACCACACCAACACATATACAATCTGATAAAGGAAGTGAATTCCTTTCAAAAGATGTAAAGGGTTATTTAAAGAGTAAAAATATAAATTATTATACAACAAATAACCCTGATATTAAAGCCAGCATTGTAGAAAGATTCCAAAGGACACTAAAAATGAGAATGTGGCGTTATTTCACTCACAAAAATACCCATAGGTATATAGATATCCTACAGAACTTAATATACGCATATAACCATAGCTATCATTCTAGTATTAAGATGTGTCCTTGCGATGTAAATTTTGATAATATAATGACTGTTTGGAATAATTTGTATGACAGAGAAAAAGTTAGTCAACCTACAAATATTCCACTTCCAAAATTTCATATTGGTGACTATGTAAGAATCACCAAACACAAACATATCTTTCAAAAGGGATATGAATCCAATTGGAGTGATGAAATTTTTATTATATCTTCTATAATAGATAGATCACCGTGGGTAGTATACACATTAAAAGATTTACAAAATGAACCAATAACAGGAACTTTTTATGAGAAAGAGTTACAAAAAATATCTTATGATCCTACTTCAAGTTATAAAATAGATAAAATTATCGGTTCCCGCTATTCCGGTAACAGAAAGCAAGTGTTGGTCAAGTGGAAAGGTTATCCGGATAAATTTAATAGTTGGATATTGGCTTCTAGTTTAAAGAAAATATGATGAAGGAAAGTTTTTATTTAACATTGTTGAGTAATAGCTCCATGGAATACTTCCCAGAAAATACGACAACCCAGTTTTCAACCAAATTACCGAAACCTATTATACTTGAAGGTAGATGGTCTGTTGGTGTCGTTGAATTTCAATATCCATGCACGATGTTTACAGTTCAGGAACATGAAAATATTGTTTATATAACAAAATGGGCTGTAATGCCCCATGAGGATAAACCTTCACTAATATACTACAAACATTATATACCAGCCACCAACTATGATGATATTAATCAAATTTTAACAGCATTAAACAGCATTGATGATAAAGTTATATTTCGATATGATGAAATTTCAAAGTTTGTATCTGTAACTGTAATGGATGAATCAATAAGATCAGTTACGTTAGCACCTAGCTTAAGTCTTCAACTAGGATTTGAACCAACTAGAAACTTAGCACACAGGGGTGGTTTTGGAAAATGTTCAGCGAATTTACATCTAGGGCTACCATCCCAGTTATTTGTTTATAGTGATATTATTGAACCGCAAATTGTTGGGGATGTGATGACACAATTATTAAGAATAATACCACTAGACCCTTCAAAATACATATATGGAGCTAATAAAATGCATGTTTTCTCACCACCTCACTACATACCTGTTATGCGCAGGGAGTTTGATACGATTGAAATAAATATAAGATCAGGCACAGGACAAAAAATACCATTCCAGTTTGGGACATTGTGCATTAAACTCCACTTTATGAAACTATAATGTATTCCAAAGAATATAATGAAATTTGTCCTTATGAGCACTATTATTCACATCAAGCTGGTCACGGTATTGGTGTGATTTATCGAGGAGCACCGTATCAGCGTGGACATGGAATTGGTAGTTTTTTAGGAGGCTTATTTAGATCTGTTTTACCATTGCTCTCTAGTGGTGCTAAAGTAGTGGGTAAAGAGGCTTTAAATGCCGGTGTGGGTCTATTATCGGATATGGTTAATGCACGCCCCATGGAAGATTCAATAAGAACTAGATTGAAAGAGGCCAGCTCAAATTTACACAAAAAAGCTCAAGATAAAATTAATCGAATTAACATGTCCGGTTCAGGATATATAAAAAAGAGGAACCGTTTGAATTCTCTCATTTCAGCACCGAATGTCAAGGTGAAAGGTATCAAAAAATCAAAGTCAAGTCATACTAAAATCAAAGACATATTTTCATAAAATGTCATTTCTACATAACAAATCATGTGAGTGCATTAAATCAGAGTTAGATTTATTTGCATTACCCTCAACACAAACTAGTATAGAAAATGGAATATGGATACATTATAAACCTATATCATCTCTAGCTGATGATGGGCCCCTCGAATTTCAAGTACCAGGAACTGGTGAAGATTATATAGATCTGTCTCATACTTTGATTCATATAAAAGCCAGGATATTGCATCAAGATTCCTCTAAGGTAGCTGCCTCAACGGTAGTGGCTCCGGTTAATAATTGGTTGCATTCAATCTTCAGTCAACTTGATGTCTATTTAAATCAAAAACTTATATCACCTCCAAATAATACATATGCGTATCGTGCCTACATGGAAACTTTGTTGAATTATGCTAAACCAGCTAAAGAATCTCATCTTACGTGTGGCCTTTGGTATGAAGATACAGCCAACAAAATGAATGAAACCGGCGAGGAAAATGGAGGATTTGTTAAAAGACAAAAATTAGCTTCTGAAAGTCAAGAAATTGAAATGATTGGACACTTACATGGCGATATATTTAACCAAGAAAAGTTCTTGATCAATGGTGTAGAAATGTCAGTTAAATTAGTTCGCTCTAGAGAAACATTTAACTTAATGGCCCCTTCAAGTGATTCAAAGTTTAAAGTATGCATTACAGATGCAACACTTATCGTTCGTAAAGCACGAATCAATCCAACTGTTTTACTTGCACATCAAAAAGCATTGGCTTTTTCTACAGCAAAATATCCCGTCACTCGAGCTGAAGTGAAAGTTTTAACTATACCATCTGGGATTCAAGGCAAAACACTTGACAACATTTTTTTGGGGCAAGTCCCAAAAAGATGTATTATTGGGTTTGTTGATAACGGGGCATTTAACGGTAATCTCACTAAAAATCCATTTAATTTCGAAAATTACAACATTAACACATTTTGTTTATATATTGATGGTCAACAAATACCTTCGAAAGCTTTACAACCTTCGTTTGAAAACCATATTTTCACCACGGCTTATCATACATTATTTTCGGGTACGGGTATACATTTTTTAAATGAAGGGAATGGAATTTCGAGAGAACAATATTCGAACGGTTACTGTTTGTTAGCTTTTGATTTAACTCCGGATTTATCAGCCAACTCTTCAGGTCATTGGAATCTTATAAGACATGGCACTGTAAGATTAGAAGTTCGATTTGAGTCAACGCTTGTACAAACTATTAACTGTATTGTTTACGCCGAATTTGATAATGTTATTGAGATAGATAAAAACCGCAATGTATCCGTCGATTATAATAGTTGAATATATATATATTGTAAAAATATTAACTTTGTAATATTTGTATGTATCTCTTTGTGTGTACATTTTTGAATAAATTAATTAAAATGAACTTACTTTGTATTATTTTTAATAATCACCCTTTCGATATATAATAAGTTACTGTAATTACAATCGCACACATGTTTGCGATCTCTGGGGTTGGAAAGTTGTATTTTTAAATAAATATGAATACAATAGAACTACAGAAATATTTGAACGAAATACATCCAAGTTTGCGGTATAATGTGTATGCTGCAAATAGATTACCTATATACATGGAAACTCCTACTTATTTAATTAGTAATTTGGACCCCGATACAAAACCTGGATCACATTGGGTTGCACTACATATAGACAAAAATGGTTTTGGTGAATTTTTCGACTCCTATGGACGACCACCTTCTGGATATCACTATGCATTCTTAAAGAGAAATAGCCACCGATGGAGTTTCAATAAAAAAATATTGCAAAACAATTGGACTTCAGTATGTGGTCAATACTGTTTAATGTATTTGTACTACAAGTTGCACAACTGTACAATGAATTACTTTATTAATCAATTTGACATCGATACCATGTACAATGATATGTTATTATGGAATTTGTTTAATTACTGTTTTAAAATAAATGAATATGAGTAATGAAGGAATGTAGACGGCTTTTTATTATACATAGAAAAAGTACCTGAGACCCTCCGACCGTAACTGGATTCAAACAATAGCGTTCGAGCGAACAATAGGCGACCCTTGCTCGGATGATCCATTGTTAACTGTACCCCATTGCTTTTGTATTATTATAGCCTAGTTAATGTTATGCTATCTCTGAAACGGTTAAAGCTACGCAATTTTAAATACTTGCATTCGATTCAGCGACCCTCAAAACCTTTTTTTTTTTTTTTTTTTTTTTTTTTTTTTTTTTTTTTTTTTTTTTTTTTTTTTGGTCAGGGTTGCCGCCGGTGAGCTAGAACCGATGAGAGAGCCAAAGGCGGTGAGCCAGAACCTGTGAATCCCTACTACTTTTAATGCCCCGCGAAAACGATTGCATATATTAAGACCACGCACTTTTATCATTCAAACAGTCATTAATAGAATAATATCCCTTTTTTAGCAATTTAGTTTTAATCGTTTCTTTTTTTTATTTCAATAGTGGTAACTCCAAGATGTCTTTAGGTATTGTATTGTATAAGCGAATACCGAGCCCTATGTAGGAACCATGAACCTTTTTAAGCTGGAAATTAGGTAACACTAATTTGTGTTTTTGGGGTTGCTGCATTAACCCCAATACTATTATTGATAAATGAAAACTAAATTATAGTTTCGGTACAACTTATATTACACTGTGTACAAGGCAGACTGACGCGCACGATCTCTTAGGTAGTATGAACGATACTGTGGCGCGAACGCTGAAACTGAATGCAGCCGCGTGGGTGGTTGCCAACTTGCCACACACCCCGCTCGTCGCAGCCACGCGTGCCTTGCAAAACTCGTGAAGTCTCTACATGTTTATTTCTAGTATTAACTTTATGAATATCACTACTCGCCAAAAATAGATGCAGATTTTGTCGTATGTATATAATACAAGCGTAAATATTTGGTGTAGTAAAAAGAAATCCATTATTCTTGCAATACATGGCTTTAGTAATCGATATCTCGCGTTGTATAAGTGCGATCGATTTACGCTAAATGGCGTTAGAAACATATGATTTCGTACTAAAATAAACTTTTCAGACAAATCTGTGATTGCTTGATTCGATTTTGTTTTGGCGTGCTAAAGATGGACACCAACAAAAAGTAAATATGCCATATTTTGCAGTTTTTCTTCAATAAAGGCGAAAACGCATGCCAGGCGGCTGAAAATGTGAAT
The DNA here is from genome assembly GCA_036320925.1 of Automeris io. Classification (NCBI taxonomy): domain Eukaryota; kingdom Metazoa; phylum Arthropoda; class Insecta; order Lepidoptera; family Saturniidae; genus Automeris; species Automeris io. The sequence goes on along the minus strand of JAUDJH010000011.1, from coordinate 9,331,063 downwards.
ACTATTTATGGTCCTGATGCTGTATCAGCCAATCATGAGCAATTTTGGTTTCGTCGATTCCGTTCCGGTAATTTCGATGTAAAAGATGCACCACGTTCTGAAAGACCAATTGTCGAACATGTCGATAAAATAATGGAAATCGTCAAGTCCGATCGTCATGCAAGCACTATTTCGATAGATCAGTAGCTGAACATTGCACAAAAATCGTTTGGAACCACTTGAATAAGGCTGGATATAAAAAGAAGCTGTATGGATGCCACACTAATTATCACAAAAAAACATCACGGACAGAATTTCCATCTATGAATTGCTGCTAAATTGCAACAAAATCGACCCATTTCTTAAACGGAAGATGACTGGTAATGAAAAGTGGATCACTTACGACAACGTCAAGCGCAAAAGGGTCGTATTGGCCAAGCCAAGATTGACGATCAGGATGGTGTGGCTGTGTGTTTGGTGGAATTGGCAGAGAATAATCTATTATGAGCTACTTTGCTATGGCCAAACTCTTAATTCGGACTTGTACTATCAATAATTGGACCGTCTGAAGAAAGCAATCGCCCAGCAGCGGCCAATAGGAAATGAATTATGTTTCATCAGGACAACGCCAGACAACACACTTCTATATTGACTCGCCAGAAGCTCCGCGAGTTTGGTTGGATGATTCTTATGCATCCACCTTATAGTCCGGACCTGGCTCCAAGTGATTACCACCTGTTCTTGTCAATGGCGAATGATTTTGCTGGTGAAAAATTCGTCCCAAGAGAAGCTTGCGAAAATCTCCTGTCCCAGTTTTTTGCCAATAAGAAACAGGATTCCTATGAGAGAGGCTTAATGAAATTACTTTCAAAATGACAATAAGTTATTGAACAAAACGGTGCATATTTGACTTAAATCGGATTCTTTTAACTATAATAGATAAAGCTTTCTATTTCATGAAAAAATAATGGATTATTTTTACTACACCATATATATTGCGATGAAACTGTTAAAATACCGAAGTCATTAAAACGTTCTCTAAGCGAGACTCTAGTCCTTAAATTATAGATAGCACGCACAGCCCTCTTTTGCAAAACGAAAATCGTTTTCAAATCAGCAGCATTACCCCACAGTAAAATACCAAAAGACATAACGCTGTGAAAATAACCAAAATAAACTAATCGAGCCGTTTCAATATCTGTGAGTCGCCTGATTTTACTGACTGCATAGGCAGCCGTGCTAAGTTTTCCTGCAAGACGTGTAATGTGTGCACCCCACTGTAATTTTGAGTCCAGTCACTCCCAGAAACACTGTGGACTCTACTATATCAACGTTTTCTCTATTAAGTATTATGTTTGTACTGAGCTGTCGTACATTAGGCATTGCAAATATAAATATAATGATGAAGATTAACATTAGTAATTTTCGGATGGCCCAATCCATTTTTTTTATTATTTCACGTATTAATTTTATAAACTAAAGAAGGCAATTTTATTTACGAATTAAACAAATATTATTTATTAAATTTTTGCCCAAATTTAAAAAACTATCTTCGTCTATACTAGTTATTTGTACTAGAGCTTGAAATATTAAATTGAACTGAATAATTAGGTATCTATAGTAATTAACAATTGATATGTAGGCGCATACCACATTTTATTTATATTTTTCAGGCTAACAACAAATTTGGCGGATTTGATATTCTTGTTTCAAATGCAGCTGTTAACCCGAGTATTTCACCAATATTAGAGGTAGGTATTTAATTGTAGTTCAGTATTTGTAGGTAAGTTTATCTTGTTTTAGAAAATAGAAAATATGGGGTTGAAGTTTATATATAACTTCTTAATCAATTTAGCGATGCAAGACTCTGTATTAGGATATAAATATTTTTTTTTTGTAATTCCACCCCGATGTCTGAAATAGGGGTTTTTATTATTTTCACGAGTTTTTTGTAACTTATTATATTAGATTAAAAAATTAGGCTTTGGACTAATAAAGAAAAAAACATGTCTAATTATTTTTTTAAAAATTACCCCTTAAGGCGTGGGAGGATTTGAAGTTTGTGTGAAAATTCGTTATTAATGAAGTAAGAAATGTAAAACTTCATTTTTAGATGCTGCATAAAAAGGCTATACGTATATTATTGATATTTAAAATATCGGGGTGTTGCAATAGAGGGTTGTATGATTATTACAAGTTTATTTTTTTTTTACTTTACTAAGAACGTAAAATCACGATCACAAATTATTATTATTTTTTTAATTATCCCTTTAGGTTTGAAATAGGGTGTCGAAGTTTGTATGGAAATTCATTAACAATGGAGTTTGAAATGTGAAACTTCGTATTTAGACACCGCATTGGAAAGCTATTAAATGTAATATTACTTTTTAGTCAATCTACCCAGGTGGCTTGAAATAGAGATTTTTCCAAATTTCGTTTTTTTTTTTACATTAGAAACATGAACATGGCAATGTAGACTCACTGTTATTTAGATTTGTACTGTACTTATAGGACATGCCAGTTTGTTCCGGTGTACATTTTGATATAATAATACAATAAAAAGAGAAAGGTTTACTAGAGTAAAAGAACTTAACTAAGATGTTTTTATTACGAAATATAAATAAGTACGAGTCTTAGCTAGGATAAATGTAATTTACTTTATAGCTCATCATAAATGCAATCGAAGCGAATAAATAGTTTTTTATTATATAAAAGTTAATTTCTTTTGAGCAGTTCGTGTTTTGAGATTGTAGTCCGACTGGATCGTGACCACAGTTTACATATGCAGAGTCCGTTATAGTGACTCGCTTCGGCCTGTCGAGTTTCTGAATCTACTTGTGTATGTCTAGTTGTACCTAGAAACCTTCAATAGTCGATAAAAGGTATATGCCATGAGGGCTGGCAGGACAACGGTGACTGCCATTGATATTTTCGTGTTTTAGTATAATTATTTTAAAGTAAAGCTTGATTGGCAAACCTAACAAAAAAGTTTCCAGTATTTCTCAAAGCAAATTTTGTCAACTCACTGTCCTACACGTAACCTTCGGATAGTTCTAGAAGGTTAATCTCGTTTCGAGATTAACTCGTTAATGCCCAGTTTTTTGCCAGTTGTTTAGTTGACAAATATAATAACTACTTACTATCAGGTGGGTTTTCAGCTTGTATGTAATTTTTGGCGTAACATTCTGCATTATTGATATTATGTACTTTAACAGACAAATGAAGATGTATGGGACAAAATATTTGAAATTAATGTGAAATGTTCGTGGTTATTAGCTAAAGAAGCGTATCCCGATTTGGTTAAGAGAGGTGGAGGCAATATTGTATTTATATCTTCAATTGCTGGCTACCATCCAATGCAAGTGAGTATATGACTACTAAAATATATTTAAATAGGTATAACTAATAATTAGTACTTCAGCTGTTATTGTTGTGAATTTACCTTATAAGTAGAGATTGTTAATAACGTCAGTTATAAAGGAAGCAGTGTTTTATTGACAATCATTTTACACAGTACATTTCAAAACTGAATTGCTTAACTCCGTAGACAGAACATCCTTATGCCCAGAAATTGTTTGGTTGGGTACAATGTTTTGTGCTTCCAATACCAGTCCAAACGAACACCTTTTGTTGACAATTTTTGTAGTACTTACGTTTTGCACTAGTTTCTTATTAGGTCTGCCAGTTTCAATCACAACAGTTCCGAGTACAAGGTAAAAATTTCTATACTTTGCATGGTGTTAAAATCGAAGAGAACGATACTTCAATATTAATAATAGACTTTAGGAGAAATCTTATTTTAAATGTTTTATTTTTTACTGGAACAGGATTTAAATTTTTAAGAAACTGAAATACTTCTTAAATTATTTTACTGTGAAATCTAAGATTATTAATATGTCTAGACGTAGTCCATTCATACGTCGACCATAGATCCCCGCGTTAGAATTTGTAGATGTCGTGGCCTATAAATGCATACGCCCCGCCACCTGACCTAAATTAGAGTTGCCACATGTCACTCCCATATACCCTAAAAATCGTTTATCGTTGAAATATCAAAGAGTACTGATTAGTGATGAAAATGCCCGGGAATTTTCCCAAAGTGGCCAAAACTTGTATGGGGAATATTCCCGGGAATTTACGAAATGTTCGCGGAAGTGCTGGGCACTTTGGGAAAATTCCCGGGCATTTTCATCACTAGTACTGATACTAAACTTCTGTCAAATATAATTTTTACACTCGACTTGTTTTGAAGAGAATTGAAAATAATTTGTGCCAACAATATACGTGAAAGAAATGTACCAGTTTCGGTAGTCCATAATCACACTAATCTTCTATAAGCCAGTTCCATTAGTAATTTTTTTTTTACGTAAAATTCCAGCATACATTTTATTTGACTAACCTTTACGGAATTTATTATATCTAAAATCAAGACGGTAAATCAAATTGCGCCAATTTATTAGGAGATTAAATAAATTTAAAGAGAATTTTAGTTAAATAGGTTCTGTAAAATAAGTTATTGTGGTGACTCAGGACGATAAATACTCCGAAAAATTATTGAGAATGGGCGCGTTTCAAATTGGTCATGACCACATGAATCATGAATACCGTAATCGCCACTAAAAATATTTTTGCTATAATGTTTTCACGAAATATTTCTTTCAAATTTGTGTATTTTTTATTTCAGCCTTTGGGAGCATATAGCGTAAGCAAAACTACCTTATTAGGTCTTACAAAAGCTATAGCTAACGAAGTTGTTCATGATAACATAAGAGTAAATTGTGTCGCTCCTGGTATCGTTGCAACCAAGTTTGCTTCTGCAGTAAGTTCATAAATTACCTAAGTACATAATTATAAAAAAATATGTTGCAACCTAAAATAAACTATGGTCGTAGTGGCGTACAACTTCATTAATATTATTTTGAATGATATATAAATACAGAAGAAAATATATTAAGTGTTGTACGTACCATGAGGTCATTGCAATATAATTTAGGTAGAAGTTATGTTGGTTAGAACCAAGCGATTCTTCGAAAATCGTTGTGCGGGCATCCTCTGGCAAGGTGGAGTGACTATTTATTAAAGGCGGCTTATAGTAACTAGATAAGAATTATAAGGACGTATTTATAGTCTCTATATTCTTATACAATTTTTTTACGATCAGTTCGATAAAAACATTTTCCTGCACAGTCACCATCTTGCATAGAGAGATAAAGTAATCTGGTATATTAGTTTAAAAGAGATTTATTATTCATTACAAATATGTATCTAATTCGAAAAAACGAGGACGAGGATATTGTAGACAAAAAAAAAAGTTGCGAGCATAGAGTAGTATTCAAATAATGTCACTCTTTGACTCAATTACATCCCTCTTAAGCTCGAACAATTTCATGTAACAGATTACTTTTTATGATAGTTAATTACTATATAGATTATACAAATATTTTTTTATTTATAGATAACAAGTTCGGAAGCAGGCGCTGAAAAAAGTTTATCTACCGTTCCTATGAACAGATTTGGAAAGCCTGAAGAAATTGCTGGTGCAGTTGCATTTTTGTCGTCAAATGATGCAAGTTATATTACAGGAGAAACGCTTGTCGTTGCTGGCGGGGCTTTAGCACACCTATAAGTAATACGTACTTTTTCCACGAAAATGTCGTGTGAAATCAATTTTTACTTGATAATAATATAATGTAATACAGAAGATATACAATTTTTATGTATTTTAATAACAAATAATAATTTATATTAATTTTAATAAAAAATCTATGAAGAAAAAAACATGTTTAATTTAAATCATCATCTGAATCTAAAAAATCAATTTTACACAAACCTATTGCTTTCAGCAGATTACTAGAAGGCCCTGAAGAGGCTTTTTCTTCCTTAATGCTTTGCATGAGATTATAAGAAATCGATTTACTGTCATGTATTTTTTCATTGGGTTCACAATTCAGTTTAAGTTGTAATTCTTTGTCAAGCTCATCTTCTTCCGATTGAGATATATCTTCATCAATATCATTCAAATCAGAATCTAAATCGGAACCTTCATCTTGATGAGTAAGCAAATTTATCATTTTTTCCAAAGAATTCGTAAATTGTTCAGGATCAAACTCAATATTTTCATTTCCATTATCAACATCTTCATAAGTTTCCACGCCTTCAAAGTCTGATGTTGTTTTAATGAATTCAGTTAATTTTGATGTTATATTATATGGTGATATTTCAGCTTTATTTTTTGGAATTGATTTGTTACCATATCTTTTATGCAATATATCATTTAGTTGTTCGGGTTCTATATTCAACCAGTATTCATTATCTTCATAAAGATCATGTGGTGACTTATTTTTAATTTCGATATCTTCTAATTTTCTTACATATTCCTTAGTACTCATAAGATTTAATATTTTGTTGCAGACGTGTAAACTTACAGGGCATTCTATGGCGGCAAAATAGTCTTTTGCGTTTTTTAATAGGTCTTGATGCAGCTTTGATCCAACAATGTTGTTTTTAAAGTAACCATTTTTTTCCAAACTTTTTATAAAAAGATTGAATTCTTTTGAATCATATATATTCCTTGCTGATTTCATAAGAATATGATAGCCACATGCTAGCTTATAGCCTAAAGACTTTTTCTTGTCTTTGTCAATTGTAAGGACATGCCTAATATTTTTTATAGGTGCAGCATTTACAAGCATTGCATATAAAAATTTTGTAAACTTTACTTCCACATTGACACAATTTTCAAAATGTAAATCTTTACACACTTTAGCATCAAGAGCATCATGATGACAATAAGCACTTACAAATGGAGCAATTAGCTCAGGATTTAAATTAAGCAAACCTGATATATGTAGCGGCAATTCAATAATTGCTGTGTGAAAATTTTCTTTTATCTTCTCTGGATAGTTACCAATTCTTGTAAGAATAGATTTTTCAATATCTGGTAGAGCTTGCGTTTGTGCTTCCATTTTTGTGATTAATTCTATTGCTTCCTTCAAATTCAGTGGTGATTCCACAGAAACTAAACTGGGTGGTATTATGTGAAGGTGACTTCTGTAAATAAAGACCTAAAACAAAATTGTAAATACTAGATAAATTAATTAAAGGATATTAAAAAAGTCCCAAATTTTTAGGTGATTTTCAACAGGGTTTTATATTAAAGGGAATGATCATACAAAAGTTTTTAAACAAAGATGTTGTAGCTTCAAGTATCTAGTTTTCAGTTTTAAACATTAACATAATTTACAAGTAGGGTTTTTGAATGATCGTAAGAAAAATACAGGTGAAAAAAGTTCCAAAACTTTCCTCATTTTTAAAATTATGTATGAACTTTAACTTTTTTTTATTCAATAGTCTTGTCTCAAAATTCTTTTAGATAATCTAATTCCTTTTTATTTGAGTTACCTACGAGCTTTCTACTTGTCCTGACTGACATATCATCATAGAGTCTAAAACTGCTGAAGCTAGAAACAAGATTTTTACACTGGGTTCCGTTTACGCCAAAGGGACTTTTAGCATGCTAACATGCACACAGTGATACTCCCATCAGTAAGAACAGGTGTAGATTAGCTTACATTAGTAATATCCTACACCTACTACTACACTACACCTGTTACACAGCAACCTAACTGTTAGGTCAAAACAATGTATTCATTAGATTGTGAAACGTCTCTACTTCTACTGGTCACTCTATTGCAGTACATTTGTGGTAATAGTTACATTGGGGGTATTATCTGTAATTATTCATATGTAACAAGCTACAAATATAATATGCTAACCATATTTTACATCACTTTTACAGACCTAGAGATAAAATTGATGTAAAACAGCTATTTTGCAAGTAACTAATCTGGAAATTGATAAGATTAATAGAGATTAATAACTCCCATGCATTATTACAAAATATATTTGTATTTACTGTCTACAACTTTTTAAAAAAATCAACTTTTATTGTTTTCATAAGAACATGATTGTGGAACACGGATTCATTACATCATTTTAGTCTAGTTTATTCTGCATATGATTTTTAGGCTCAGGCAATAAAAATCTTCTGGGGATGCTGGAGTAAATATGAATAACAGTTTATTATTTATATTATTTGCTTACATGTATATAACAAAGTCTTTTATTTTTAGCCAGCAAATTTTATGTTTTACAACTACAAACGAAAGATTTTTTAATATGTTACCCTGAGTGAATGGATATTCTATCCAGGATTAAATAAGGGTTGAAAGTTTATTTGCTAATCTGCCAATTTTTATTGTAAATCACACCTGAGCGTAGCTAGTCAAAATCCACTAGTTCAATATATATGTATATAACTAGCATATACATATAACACTGAGAGAAACAATGAAAAATAAATAACTACATAAATAAATAAGTATTATTTCCAAGCCTACTTTTCAGATACCTATTTATTTTAGGAACCTCTACATTTTACACATAAAAAGTTTAAAAAAGAAACTCACCCTATTTTCACTTATTTCTGGTTTTATCCAAGATGGAAGGCTTTCAGCAGCCTCTATGAGTAAAAAGTCCCCATCATTGTCCTTGATTTTTATTAATAAATGCTCATATATTCTAGTCAGTTCTAAAACTATATAAACTATAAACCACTCATCTTCTACATTCTCAGCAAAATTTGTAATACTCGTGAGATATGAAGGAATATCTGTAATAAAATAATGTTATAAGATTTATAATAATAATGTCACGTTACATTCCTTTCCAGGCAAACAAGAATGAACTAGTAGCAGAATATACTCTGCTTTTGTATAGTGTGCCCAATTTAACCAGAAACACAGTTGATGCATACTCTTAGGAGAACACATATAATATTGTTAAGGTTACATACCTCAAAGAAAAAAAGAAACTTTTATAGGATCTCTTTAGTGTCTATCAAAATATTTTTCTTAAGAATATATGGAGTTATCAAGATAAAATAAATATCAAATACTTAGGTCTACATGGCCATAAAGAAGTAAAACATCAAACTATACAAGGCAACACAAAATAAATAATAGTTTATGAAATATTTTTGATAGTCATAAGGGAATTACAACCTGTAGGGTACTTTATGTTGTCTAAGAATCATGACATTTGGCAAGAAGATATGTCTTATAATACAATAAAACGGGAAAACCCTAAAAAATATTAATGTATAGTTTACTCTATAAAAAAGTTATTATAAACTTATATAAAAGGATACTTATATAAAAGGAAGGAAAGGAAGGAAGAAGAGTTATAAAGGAACAATTGCAGTATTTTTAGTTCCCAAATAGACAGGGTAGCCTGCCTTTACTCCTTGAACTTTTTGGTCACATAAATATTATATTCACACAAAAATTATCTATTAGTCTTTCATAAAATACAACTCTTCCGATGTTGATAAATTGTAATTATAAATCACACTGCAGTATGAAAAAACACTCCTGACCTGTAAATTTGCTGTCAATAATAGGACGATGCACTCTGAATTCATCTCTATGCCAAATATAATCCTTTGATAAATTTTTGATAGTATTGTTTATATCTTTGCAAAGTTGCTCCCATAATTCATGGTCCGAATTTGATAATAGTGTCGAGAAAAAAAAACATTGAACTACGTCTTCAGTCGAAGATTCAAATTGTGATATATGGGTTTCCGACATTATATAAGCTTTCAATCATTTATCTGCACAGTTAATTAACAAACACAACATACAAATGCACTAGCTATGGCCGATATATATTATTTATTAGTGTGTGGCCGCTATAGGTAAATAGACTAAAATCTAGCCTTGTCGAATAAATATCGATACAGCGATATAACAATATTATCAATTCAATATATCGATATTTTTGGGCAATTTATTTTGTAATTATATATCGGTAAAAAATATCCAGTATCGAAAATTGTATCGAAAACGATATTTTTTTAATTTTTATGATAGTGAAGTTGCTGAAATCTGAAACTGTAGAAGATAGGACCGAACGAAAAAAGAAACTATATTGTCTATGACTGTTGAGTATTATGTTTTGTTACGTTGCATGCATTGACATCTGAATTTGTTGCATGTATATTATTTGCCGCCATTTATTTATTTTTGTTTGATATTTTAAATAGTTCTTAAAGTTAGAAGAGAGCCTTTTAGTTCTTGATATTTTTGTAATTTTGTCTAATAAAAACGAATACTGGTAAAATACTTTCGTGTTTATTGAGATTTATTCGATATATCTTTAGCGTGGTAGGTATGCAGGAAGAAGAAAGTAGACCTACCGTAGGCTAAAGCACAGGATAGCGTGATAGAGATGAGATGATGAAGAAATGAAATGAAGAAGTCCAGACGGCAAGTAGATAGACGTTTAATAAAACACAGTACAAAGTCCAGTAGAAGTAGTGAAGCACAAGTATAATAGTCCAAGCAGAAGTAAAGTACAGAGCACAATAATACAAATAAGAACACGAAAATAAACACAATACGAAAACTATAAGTAGCGAGCGAGTGGTGCGTGGAGCTAGTCTCAGTGTGATAGCAAGACTATTCTGCCGGGCGCGCGGGCGGTGAAGCGCTCGCGTCGCACGCGCCCGCGCAATCCCCCCGCGCGCGCCGGTACACAGTGGCTCTCAACCTTACCACTCACCACATACGATTCCAAAGCATGACACAGTACGAAAGGAAAGAAGTTGAAAGATAGTAGGCTACATATCGATATTTTTCCTTAGATATATCGACGCCGATATTGCTATTTTAATATATATCGATATTTTTTTCATTTTCGACATCCCTACTAAAATCTTCAACTTTTTCATAGCAAAAAGCCTGCAATAAAAACGATAAACTTGACATATTGTTGTTGTTTATTCATTCGCCAAAAGGCAGGCAAAGCATCGCGCCATACAGCCTGTTGACATATTGATTATGGCAGGCGCCTTTATTTTTGTTTTATTCACCCCCCCCCATGTGGGATAGGCAAAGGCTTTCATGCCATACAGCCATGTTGGAGATATTTTTCATTTTTTTTAAATGACGCGTGTTGGTAGACCGGGTAAGGTCTTCACAACTAAACCGGGCGGGATAAAAATTTTCAACTTTATAAAAGCCGTAGCCATTTCTAAAATAACTTGTAAATTGTCTACATTGAAATTAAGCATAGATCTGAGTCTTTTTACTGCAAAATCCCTTTTCAGGTATACGTAGCATGAGAACTTCATAAAAATTTAATAAGACATGAAAAGAAATGACCTCAGATATGGCTGTATGACGTAAATGCCTTTGCTTTCCCCATTACGGGGTAAATATAATTAAAAAAAGGAAGGTAGGTATTTACGTCTGTATTAACTATACATACAAGCAAAATAAATCTATTACAATTACTATTATTTTTTATTATTTTATTTGTTACATCAAGTAATGTGACAAATTTCACGCCGGTGAGTGCACATTTTACGTATAGAGAATATGAAAATAGCAATTCAGCGATGAAAAAAAAAAGTAACAAATAAAGTTCTGTAACTTTTAACTATTGGACACTGGTAACACTGGTAGTAAATGTCATTTTGGTTATTAAAGTTATGAAATGACTGGATTTTTTCAATTTTTGCTTTGTATATAATTCTGTTTACCTAATCTATATTTTTAGGATATTGAGAATTTACCTCGTTATGTCTAAAGCTATTATAGTACTTACTCCTAATGGAAGAAGACAAAAAGTCCTATGTACCCCGGATACTAGTATTTTAGAGGTATTTATATTTACAATATTGTAACTGTTTTGTTAATATCCTTATGTTGTGTCTGTTAGGTATAAGTGTTTTATGGATATGCCTCGGCGGTCCAGAGAACACGTTCAAAACATTTGTCCTAATGACGTTCTGCCTAGTTGGTAAAGCCGACTATTCGCCCACTGTCGTATTTGCCATATAACACCGTTTATCCGACTTTTAACTGTATGTATTTCATAGTAAAATGTATATATAAAGAATTTCACTTAAGAAAACCTTTAATTGATTCTTGTAAATTGTAAATAGCATGTTTCTAACATTTTACACATTTAAAGTTAATTAAGTTGAATATTTTTCGTATTACTATCGTAAGATTAGTAACACATTAAGTAGTACCACAAAATAAATCAGATGATGAATTAAATAATAAACATAATTGTATTAAATAATATGTTTAAGGTCTTGGAGAATGTTTGTCAAAAACAAGGCTATGAATCTGCTGATTATGATTTAAAATATCACAAGCAAGTTCTTGATTTAACAACTACTATAAGATTTTCTAATGTTCCTAATAAGGCTACACTTGAAATGGTAGAAGCAGAGAAAAAACGTGAAGAATTAAATGTTACCATTGGTTTATTATTAGAAGATGGTAAGCTGTCTATACACCTTTATTATAACCATACCAGGTCTATTTAACCTAATAAACCCCAAGATTTATGTAAACTATATACCTTGTCCGAATATGATTACAAGTGTCAAATCATACAGATAGCGATTTAATAAATGTTAATGTTTTAGGTGAAAGACGAACTGCAGATTTCCCACCTACTACTTCACTTTATGATTTGGTTGTTTCGTTGGCACCAAAAGAGTTGACATTGTTGCAACACCCAACAATTTTGTACATGCGCCAAGAAATAACAGGCCTTCCAGCTCTTAAAGATAAGAGTTTAAGACAGTTAGGATTAATAAAAGGCAAAGCTATACTGAGACTATATAATAAAGCAGAGAGTGGCAGGTGTGTTTAAAATCAAACCAATACCTACAACCTTTTGCATGACAACCTTTCACATCTTAGGCTGAGATTTAAGTTTGCTTAGACTTTACTAAAACATTACTATTTATATTAGACAATGAATGCTAAGGATTTGGTAAGTTACCGACTTTGTCAATATGGATTTTGCTCTGCGAACACTATGGCTATACTTGAATTCCTATTAAATATTCTGTTTTTTTGTTAAAACAAATTAATTTTTTGAGAACTTTCCTAAGCAAAGTCTAACTAGTGTCTATAAATCTCAGCTGAAACCTGAACCTGAAAGGTTATATTATATTATATATATATATATATATATATATATATATTTATTTGTATATTTATTGTATTTGTATAGTAAATATATTACAGTACATTTGAACTTTCAACAGAGTAGTTGTTCACATGATTTTAGTGTACTTTCTAACCATAGATTAGTGAAAATTAAAGGGATTAATAATTATGATTTTAGATTAAGGAAATTAATCCAAAAACTAATCATATTAAGGTAAAGATTCCATATTACGGAATTAAGGATTGCTGGCATTAAGTTAGGAGCTTAATTTTATCATGAAATTACAGGAAAGTGTAGGGTTAGCAATATAAAAATTATTTCTACAAATTAAAGACTGCTATCCTAAATAATATCCTACAGTATCCTTATAATATCAGTCTAAAGAATAAAAGTTTTCATTCCTACTTACTTTTTGTAAAAACCATTCTTAAAATAGAAAATGCCTTAATATGCTGTAATACCTTAATCATGATTACGCCCATCTATCTTTTTGACGTATATGGACAAGTGTTCACTAATGGTGCAATAATGTTACTAGCCCTAAGAGAAAGGGAAAAAGGGCTGAACATATATATATATTAAGTATATCTATTTTATAATCAATATGTTTCAGTATAATTATTTTTCATTCATTTAATTTCTTTTAGGCAAGCAAATGTATCAACCGTGTATCGAAGTCACACTTCAGATATTAACCAAGTTAAAGAAGAAATTATCACAGCACCAGAAAAAAAGGATGTAACTGATAACAATTCATTCCCAGGACCCTCATATTCCAAAAATAATACACTAAAGGATAATAAATGTAATCCTCTTACATTGATTCAAAATGAAAAACGCTCTCAAAAAGCAGAATTACATAAAAAGGGACAAATTTTTGTCAATGAAGAGGGCAAAGATAATAATTCGGACAATGTTACAGATACACAAATAGTAGAAATGGAAAAGTCTGAGAACCCTCTTACTCCTGCCATATCTTTATCTCAAATAAATCTAGAAAGAAGGCTTCAGATAGAGGAAGAAGTTACATTTGTATGTACACATTCTATATCTTTGTTAGGTTTTAATTTTACGTATGAAGATTTTAATAGGAACATGCTACGCTAAGGGTTATCAAAAAAAACAGTAAGTTTGTAAATATAGAACAAATCCATATGATCTTTATTATTACCAAGTTTACGGGTGTTTATTATATACTTATTTCTATGAGCATCCATCAAATAATAAATAATAAGTATAAATGAAAATATATATTTTCTTTAAAAATTTATTTATTCAATCTGAATGGAACAATATTACACTTTAAATTAATTAATAATAAGTATAAAGGTATTTTTAAGGTTCCCTACATTAAAAAAAAACCCTTATAGTAGTATCACTTCATCGTCTACCTGTATATCAAGTCTTTTTGGCTGAAGACCGTGTGAAGGTCTCAAGTTGAAATTAATGTCCAATATTGAGACATTATTCCGACACTTAAATGTAGTATTATGTATAAACTTCAAATTTAATGTATTTGGTTATGTGAAACTTTAAATAATCTATTAAACAAATATGTAACTCAAATTATACTAACTTCATGTTTCCGGAAAGCTTTTAAATATGTTTATGCTTAATTAAACAGATAGGAACACAGAAAGCCATTGCTTTTATGCAACCAGATATAAGAGAAGATGAGATGGAAGACTTACCAGATGAATTCTATGAACTCACTATAGAAGAAGTGCGCAAGTTGTATACTGATTTACAACAGCATCGATTAAAATTAGAGAATACGCCCCTAATTACATCTGTTCAACGAGAAGATTTCGGAAAACAGGTATATTATTATAATCTTACGCGGGATTACCGTAAGTCCCAGTATAACAGAGATCCCATCCCGACCAGATTGACATATTGTAAAAAATGCCTAATTATGTTATAACGTCTTAATGCTTTAATGTTTTGTTTTGTTCATTTTATAAGCGTAATTTGCAATTTTTTGGTGATCTAGTTGCATTTTTTTTTTTTTGTTAACCCGGTGGAAATTCCTACGGACCTTCAGGGAAGCGGTGAGGGCCGCTCCCCCGGTGTGTCGGACCTGCCCCGACTAAAACCACCTGGGTGTTCCTTCTCTCGTCTGCCGGATGCTAAGGGCAAAGCCGAGCCATCTTCCTCGGCATCCGGCGACGTCCGGCCTTGTGCAAGCCTCACCTACTAGGCGGGGGGACGGTTAAATAATCGCCGCCCCCCGCGTGCACCTAACACATTTCGGGGAGAGTGGTATAGAGAGCCACCCCCCCTCATCTCCTTGAAATTGTCATCAGAGCGGTGTGCGGGAACACATAGCACACCGCTCACGCCAGGATCTGGGCGACGCACTCCCTCAAAGCGCGGCGCCCGGCGTATGTCCGGGTCACGAAGGAAGGCCGTTGGCGTAGGCCCTCCTCCGGCGTCCAGTCCGAGCTGGGCGGCGGATTGGGTTGTCGGGGGTGGATATTGCCTCCCGATCTCGCTCCACCGCCTCTTTCGCCTGCATAGTCGTCTCCGTGAAGGAGAGGACCGCCTGCCATGCCCTGTCACTACCGGCCATCGCGCGAGCGAGTGCCGGCAGTGACAGGTCACCACCCACCACCCTGGGGGTCGCAAACCCTAGCGTAACTCCTTCAAAATATGTTATATGTAATACCAGTTATGTAAAAGAGGGAGGAAGTATCATAGCGTGACATAAATTACCGCTACATACTTTTAATCAAGATTACATGAGTAATCATTAATCTTGATTACAGTAATCATTCAATTAACCATGATTATTTTAATGATCTTGAATTCTGGCTGAGAGAGAGACCTATTTAAACACTCGTTTATTTAATTTTTCAAGTTTATTTTATTTCGAATTATATATGACCCCAAACTTCCGTCTAATAGTGGGGGTGGTGTCCAGCAGAGAGAGGGGGATGGCATCTAGTAGAGAGTGGGGGGTGGCGTCCGGTGGAGAGTGGGGGGTGGCGTCCAGCGGAAAGTGGGGGGTGGCGTTCAGCAGAAAGGGGGTGGCGTCCAGTGGAGGGTAGGGTGGTGTCGTCGTGTGTGTGCTCACACGCCGCCCCAATGGGAGGTATTGTTTGGGTAGTTTTATGACCCTCTCCCAGGGAGGAGGCCTGTCTAAGACCAATCGCTCGCTGGGCCCCTAGGAAGTATCTGGATTCCCAGGCCCGGCTAAGGCGAAGATTAGGCAGTGCTCGCACCCGGTGGTTTTAGCCGGTGCAAGTCCGACCCCGAATATCCGTCTCGTTGAGCGAATCATAATCACTATAAAGGTCTTTGCAATTGTGTACTGTGTAGTAACTCGCTTCGACCGGAGTACGTTCAGGACAATTTTTTGTGCTTTCAGCCGTTTGAGTTGGTAGGTTAATTGCCGGAATTGGGTCGTGACCATAGTACACTAGTGAAAAAACTGGCATAGTGACTTGCTTCGACCTACTTTCAGGATCAGTTCGTGCTCGGTGGCCATTAAGTAAATCCAACGAAATCTATCTAATCATAGATGCTTTTACTATTGTTCTGAGTGATTCCTGGACTATTAGAAGTTATTATCAAAGTACCGCCCATATTTTACTGAAATACCGGCTCCTACCCGATATGGACCACCTTCGAGATGGAGAATACTTCTGATAATGGCCAAAGACTTTGTGTGCAATCCTTTAAGTTAAAGTTAAAATTTTAAAACTGAAAAATGACATTACTATTTTTTTTTACTTTTATTACTCATTAAACAATATATATACATATATATAATTTGGTAAACAAAAAAGCGCTTTTAGTGAGATAAAAATGGTGCGTGCCCGTATGTCGATTTGCTTCTTTTTTTCTGAGTACTATATTCTTTAGACTTTAAGAAACTAGAAGTAAAGCGCGAAAAAAAAAAATTAAGCGAGTTGAGATAAAAAACTATGTATGTGTCCCGCTGATTTATTGTAAGAATCAAAGTTATTAGGTAGAACGTCAGTTATCCGGAAAAAAAACAGATCGATATCTCAACTTTAGTTATGAGTTAAAATTCAAAATACGATACGAACGTGTGCGGCGGTTCGGTTTACATTAAAGACGAAACCGAGTCAGTAGAGAGAGACAGATGACCAACAAAGGTGATGTTGCGCTCTGCGCTATAGAAGCTTGTGTAATTTTTAGAAAATAATGTCTTGTTCTGATCAATTAAAATTTTGCGCTATCTTGCTCTGTCTTTCTACCTCCATCCCGAAGGCGGACGTGGATTATCGGGTTGGAAACGGTATTTCAGTAAAATATGGGCGGTATTTTGATAATCAGTTCTGATAGTCTAGGAATCACTCAGAACAATGGTAAAAGCATCAATGATTAACTAGATTTCGTTGGATTTACTTAATGTCCACCGAGAACGAACTGATCCTGAAAGTAATCAGGTCGAAGCGAGTCACTATGCCGGTCTTTGCACTATTGTACTGCGGTCACGACCCAGTTCGGGTAATCGCCCTAACACCTAACTATGTGGTGGTACTCAGTTCGGCAGTTTAGCTAGTAGTAGTCGTACACTATAAATAAAAAAAGGCGAGCGCCGCTCTGCTGTCGGCAGCACATTTTACGTATCAAACAGAAAAGTAATCATAAAAGTAATTATGATTAATTGTAATCCGATTAAAGATTAATAATCCGTAATCACAGAAAAATGATTACTTTTTTTGATTAATTTCATTAATCATTAATCATGATCAATGATTACAGAATGTAATCGGTATCGTTAATCATTAATCTGATTACATTTTGCCCATCTCTGGTTACCGGTCAGAAGCAGCTTGCACTAAACGACATCCTGTGATCTGGATCAAGTCACCTGTACACTGTAGGTGGACGTCCATTCTGTGTTTGCCTTTTATAGTTACATACAATACAATATGCGGTTTCCATTCAAGTGACGTGTCTACATGTAATTTAATATTAGGTCCTTACATATGAAATTGGCGTTTTGTATGGGAGGAACAAAAAGTCGAATATTTTTTAATATAATATATTTAATTAATCAAAGTATGAACCATTATTTTCTATGCACTTTTGCCATCTCATAGGTAGTTCATTGATCCCTTTACTAAAAAAACCAGTCGGACGGGAATCAATAAAATCTTTGAAGGCGATTTGGACTGCCCCATCGGAATTGAATTTTTTCCCGTGCAAGAAGTTATCCAAATTTCGAAAAAAAATGGTAATCTGTTGGAGCAAGGTCCGGGGAGTACGGAGGATGTCTTAGACTTTCCAATTGAAGCTCTTCTAATTTAGTAGCCGTCTGTTGCGCAGTGTGTGGTCTAGCGTTGTCGTGAAGCAGCAGTGGCGTGGAGCGATTGACCAGCCTAGGTTGTTTAGCCGCTAGCTTTTCCATCATGGTTTGCAATTGCTGACAATAGACATCAGCCGTAATAGTCTGCCCAGATTTGAGAAAACTGTAATGAACAATACCGGCACTAGTCCACCAAACGCTTACAAGTAACTTTTTTGGGGTTAATTTTCGCTTGGGGCAGGATTTGGCTGGCTGGCCAGGATCCAACCATTGCGCTGAGCGCTTCCGATTATCGTAAAGAATCCATTTTTCATCACAGGTAATGATTCGGTTTAAAATACCTTCATTATTGTGCCGGTTTAGTAATGTAACGCAGCAGTCGACGCGCGTTTGCCGGTTTGCTTCAGTCAATTCGAGAGGTACCCACCTTTCAAGCTTTTTAATCTTCCCAATTTGCTTCAATTGAATTAAAACAGTTTTGTCACTAACATCGCAGCCTGCAGCTAACTCGGACGTGGTTTGCGATGGATCCGCTTCCACAATAGCCTTCAACTCTTCATTATCAACTTGAGTCTCAGGCCGTCCACGGAGCTTGTTCTGCAGGTCGAAATTTCCAGAACGAAAACGTTGGAACCAAAAACGAACTGTGTTTTCTTTTGCAACACGACCGCCATACACATCATTCACCCTTCGAGTTGTTTCCGCAGCACTAGTGCCACGGCGGAACTCGTACTCGTAAATAATGCGATATTTTAAGTTTTCCATTTTGTAAAATGAGTGACGCAAACAGAAAAAAAACAGAAGAAAAAACAAATGAATGACGATCATCGAAGCACAAATACATGAGTCTATAGCTGTACAAATTTGAATTTGGAATTCCTTACCAAAGAGGAGAAATTTGTGATTAAAGTGGCCAGTACGAAAAACGCCAATTTCATATGTAAGGACCTAATACTTTTTTGAAAATGGAAACTGTAATGTCTGAAATTCAGCTGCTGTTCTTCTGGGGCATTTGATACTTCATATACATTATCTATACATTTTTTTAATTAGTAAAACACCTTTATTATACCTTACCTTTATTTACCTTTCTTTTATGCCTTATGTTTCTTTCCGCTCTTTACTGTCTCGCACTCCTCTCTCTGTTTAGGGAGTCATTATATGGTTAGCGTATTAATATTATCATTATATTTATTATCATTTTGCAGACAGCTCAAGAAAAACTTAACAAGTATAAAAATGTAGTTGTTAGAATACAGTTTCCTGACCATATAATTCTTCAGGGAGTATTTTCACCTCATGATACCATAGGAGATGTAGTAAACTTTATAAAGGAACACTTAGAATACCCTGACAAACAATTCCATATTTGTAAGTAATCATTAAATTATGAATACCATTTAAGAATTTAAGTAAAAGATGATTTAAATTGTGTGGATAGAGGCACTAATGTATCTCCGCTTACCCCGAATGGGATACAGCGTGATGATATATTATTTACAAAGATTTCAATTTTGTTTATCCTATTTTACTTTAGTTACAACACCATTAAAAGAAGCTCTGGATTTGAATATGACCCTGTCAGAAGCTAAGTTTGTACCTTGTGTTCATATGCATTTCAAATGGTTAGAAGAGGACATAAGGCAAGGTTATTTAAAAAAAGAAATATATGAAAAAAAGACTTCCAGCGAAGCTGCGAGTATTTTCGCCTCTAAATACAGGTAAACACAAATACCTACTATAAAATCGGAAAATTCAGGAACGAGTGTAAATTATTAACACTCCTATACCCATTTTCCCTCTTCTGTTTTAGAGCACCAAGTAGGAGAAAGTTTGATGAGACATCAGGAAACTCTAGAAAATCAAGTGCAGATGAAGCGTCCACATCTAAAAATAGTAAAATACCAAAGTGGTTTAAGAATTGATAATGGATTGTGATAATTTATATTTTAGTCTGCTAGGTACAACAGCCAGTGAACACATTTCTAAATTTCCAATAGTATGATCATATTTTGAATTCTCATTTAAGATTCAAGAATTTTTATACTGTAATAAGTATTTTGGTATTAATATTATTGTTTTTTTTTTAGTAATTTCATATAAACAATGTAATGTGAATAATATTAAAGATGCATAAAAAAATATCAAAAATATGGTTTTATTGATCGTCCATATTATAACTATTTTACAGTTGAATATACGAAGGTAATATACCTAGTTTACATCTAGACGGTTTAATAATTTCACACATTTCTTTCTTATTGTTTGGCTCACCCTTTAAGTCTTGATAATATCTAATATCTTGTTTAAGTTTCTCTGATTCAGTCTTCGGCACTGTATCTATTTTCCGTCTCGTACATTTCTTAACGTCGTTATTACTTGATGTTGAACTTTTCAAAACTGTTTTATTCACTAATCGTTTATTATATTTGTAATTAGATTGATGTTTGTTCAAATTTACATGATTAACCTTTGTGCCAAAAGAAATATTAACATGGCGATTTAAGCACTTTTTGCCATTTTGACAATATCCTTTAAGAAAATCTGAGCAGATTTTGCTTGATTCATTTAATTTAATGTGTAAATAAGGACAGTCATCTTTAGTGCACATGCCTTTTAAATAAAAATAACATGTTGGCATTTTACCAGTTAAATCGTGCGAAAGCAGACAATCTTTATCGTGACAAGCTCCTTTGAGAAACTTTCTGCAAATGCTAACGTGTTTCTTATCATGTAGAAAGTCACAGTGGTCACGAGCTTGACGTATACACGTTCCAAACTTTTTAAACAAAGGACAGGGAATATAATTCTTCTTAAACACTTTTGTTTTTATTATTGTAGTATTTTTCTTTGTCGCTTGTTTAGTAATAGTACTATCCACATATCTATTAGACACAAATTCAGTTGCTAAGAATGGTTTGTATTTTATAAATTTATGTCTGTTTTTACTAATATTAAACACAGTTGTGTTTTGTGTGTTGTGTTTTAAAAATTTTTGGTTGTGTATCAATGGAGTATTCTTTATATTCTTCAAAGTTGCATTTTCGAAACATTTCATATCAGTAATACTGTTCCTAAAATTATTTAGTGGCACTAATTTGTACTTATTTAATTTAATCATATTTGTAGCTTTTTTTGATAATATTACTTTGTCATGATCAGTTTTGTTAGTTCTTACTAAAGTATAAAGATTTATATTTCCAGTTGTAATTTGAGGTGTGGGTTTATCAGACATGTCGTTATACTTGTAACTGACTGCAACATGTCTACTACTCGACATATTATCAAAGGATTCATTTTGTGACGTAAGGACCTTGGTATGTGTTACTGGTGGATTCTTAGATTTTATAAAGTTAGGATTTATATAAATCTTTGTATTAATAGAGCCCATTTCTTTCGCATTCTGAATAACACTATTAGATAATTCTGGTTTTATACGTGGTGCGACATTATCTTGTATATAGTTCAATGATGAATTCTTACTGAAATTCGGATTTATATACACTTTCTTATGACTCATTTTATCTCTTAAATCTGCTGCTTTGCATTTTGAAATATTTTGATTATCCATGTTATTCTAAAAAATATTGAAAATATTTATTTCCAACTTTACAGTATACCTTATCTATGCAAGTTGTTTTTAAATAATTTATATTATCGTTCAATATATTATTTAATTTCTCCAAATGATTTTTAATCTCAAACTTCTTATTCCCATTAGTCCACAATACACTCATGTGAAACGATGGATTCTGCAATTATTAAAGTTGTATTATATAATCATTAATTTATGTATATTTTAAAAATATTTAATACAATTTACAAGGTGACGCTTGACCTAAATCACATCTGATGTAATCATGACAATGTTATGTGTGTTTCCAATAAAAGCCCCATTCAGTGTTCCCAACTATACAAAACATTGAAAATAGACAAAAGGAGTTCTTGACAGTTGCTTTCAAAGCCAATAAGCCAAGAAATATTTACAAAAAAAATGCAACACATCACTAATAATGATTTTATGTAAACTTACGTCATAAAATGTCGGTAAATTAAAATCAGATAAAACCTCGTCCACTTTTTTTGTGATTGATAGCAAATATTTATAAGTAAAATGATCTACGGCTAAAACTATAAAAGTTCTAGAGTCGTCTTCATTGCACAAAACTTTAACTGCGCTTAATCCCAAATCAAAACTGCAACAGAATAATAAATAGATCATAATACAAAACTAAGATTTTGCACCCTAGATCTAAATTACCAAATAAAACGCATTTAATATACAAAAACGTCTTCCGTCAAATATAAAGTGGGAGATCTAAAGAAAAACAAAGTCTTACACAAGCGTAATATTGTGAGACATGTCCATCTATAAATGGTGTCATTATGTAAATAACACGAATTATAAAAACACAACGGTAACAACGGCAGCATTAATAACAGCGATGTTAATATACGGTTTTAGAATATTAAGGCTGTTAAAATTTGTTCCGTACTACGTTGGGTTATTTTCAGATAATATCTTAAATTTGAAAATGATTACCAGAATTTAAACTGAATTGCAACAAGGTATGTGGCATAGATGGGCAAAATGTAATCAGATTAATGAAAATGATTAACGATTACATTTTACGTTTTTTACCATTAATAAAGGGTGTCTCAGAATGTTTTTCATTTTTTGATGTTAAATAAAAAACAACATTATCCATTAAAACTTGTTTTATTTATTGTTAAATTAAAGAGCAGATCTTGAAGTTTATTTATGAAAAACAACCGTTTGCAAATGTTCACCATTTACTTGTTCACACTCATTTAGCCTGGAGTTAAAATTTTCAATCACTCGCTGGAGCATTGCTCTTGGAATAGCGTTGATTTCTTCAGTGATTCTTTGCTTCAAAACGTTCAGGTTTGGTGGCAATGGATTGTAAACTTTACTTTTTAGGTAGCCCCATAAGAAAAAATTAGCAGGCGTTAAATCAGGACTCCTCGGTGGCCAGTTTATGTCTCCTCGGCGGCTTATCACTCTTCCGGGGAATAAATCGTGAAGAGCAGCTAATGAGTCATTTGTTACATGAGAAGTGGCCCCATCTTGCTGGAAAAAGGTGTTGCGGTTGTAGCCAGACTGGTTTTGCATTTCTGTAGCCAAAAAAGTCCGGATCATATGGCAATATCGATCAGAATTAACGGTCTGAGTTCGACCTCGGTTATCCTCAAAAAAATAAGGACCGATAATTCCTTGACTTAATATGGCAGCCCAAACAACCACTTTTGGTGAGTACAAGGGCTTCTGATGCAGTTCTAGCGGATTCTCGGTAGCCCAGTATCTGCAATTTTGTTTATTCACGTGACCGTTGATGTGAAAATTCGATTCGTCGGAGAACCAGATGTTATTGAAACTCCTAAAACGGTTTTTCATTGTCCTGCAGAATTCGACTCGTTTATCAGGATCATCAGGCTTCATTTCTTGAACAATAACAATTTTATATGGGTGAAAATGCAAATCTTTCGAAATAATGCGATAAACCGTAGATTTGTTCAAATTCAGAGAAGCTACGCGCAATCTCAACGACTGTCGTGGGTCGTCCATAACAGACTGGCGAACGCGGTCGACGTTCGTGCTCGCCCTTGATGTCCTTTTGCGCCCAGATGATTTGTCCGGCATTGTATTCCCAGTCTCTTCAAACTTGCACACCCAATGTTTAATTAAATTGGCACTTGGTACATGTTTTAAGCTTGTTAAATTAAAATGTGTCCTGTAGAGACGACGAACAATAGTGTAGGAATCGTTGTTTTTATAAAACGCTCGCACGCAAAACGCGCGCTGCGGTCCCGTGAAACGATTCATGGCTACTAAACTTAACAAGCCGACCAAGCGTTTGAGACCACTCCCCTCCCCCTGCTACCAGCGATCGGCGCGTATTGGTCAATTCAAAAACGAAAAACATTCTGAGACACCCCTTATGACTGCATTTTACTCGTTTATGTTTTAAACACTACAGAATCCCAGATTGCATACACATTTATTATTTTTTAATGTATTAAATGGATTTAATCATGATTTCAGGGCAAGAAAATTAAAATTACGACTAGATTTTGTAATCGTTGATCATTAATCAGATTACATTTTGCCCATCTCTAGTATGTGGTTATAGTAGCCATGCCTGACAATCACCTTTTATATTTATATTGTTAGCTTAGCAATAATAATAAAGCTACTATGAACGGAATAAAGAGGATCACCTAATGTGAATCGAAAAAAAAAAAATTTTTTTTATTTAGCTAAATCGACTGAAAAACTGAAAATCCCGAGTATTTTTGAAAATTTTACAGAGAACGTACGGGTGCGCATCAACTTTGGCTTGATACACCGCGCTTGTTTTGAAGAATCTCGCTTCTCCTGACATTTAATAATCAGCTTTTCGTTTCTTTCTCTCTCTCTCTCTCTTCTCTTCTATTTGTTCACTCTTTGAACGAGTCGTTCAATGCACAGTTTGGCGGATGACCCCAAAACATTTAAATTCAGGTTAAGAAATCATCACGATTTGGCCACAGGTATTTTTAATGAAGGCTATTCTGTGATTTGATGATAATAGGCCTCCTTAATTTGAAAATTGGTCTGTAATGCGAACTGTTCGCCGATAATGCAACGGCAACCGAATCGGGCGCGCGGAAAAGCGACGTAGTAGCAGAACAAAAGAGGCTCGCACCGCTCGCAGAGCAGAGAGAATTCATGAGAGCGAGTTTTTCGAGCAAGCTGAGGGTTTGTTGTATGGTCCTGGAACAGCTAATTAAAATTTTATTGCTGTAAGTAGCGTATTTTTTAAGTAGTATCTTGTCAAAACTTCAAAGCTTTTTATCTCGAAACCAAGTTTTCACAACTGGCGGGCGTGATTACAGAAAAAATATTCAACCTATCGGCAAAACTCGAGTATCATCTTGTCGAGTATTGAAAATTGTTCTTTGTGAACCTCGCCCAGAAGTCACTTTATCAACTTTCATAATATTAGGTCCTTACATATGAAATTGGCGTTTTTCGTACTGGCCACTTTAATCACAAATTTCTCCTCTTTGGTAAGGAATTCCAAATTCAAATTTGTACAGCTATAGACTCATGTATTTGTGCTTCGATGATCGTCATTCATTTGTTTTTTTCTGTTTGCGTCACTCATTTTACAAAATGGAAAACTTAAAATATCGCATTATTTACGAGTACGAGTTCCGCCGTGGCACTAGTGCTGCGGAAACAACTGGAAGGGTGAATGATGTGTATGGCGGTCGTGTTGCAAAAGAAAACACAGTTCGTTTTTGGTTCCAACGTTTTCGTTCTGGAAATTTCGACCTGCAGAACAAGCCCCGTGGACGGCCTGAGACTCAAGTTGATAATGAAGAGTTGAAGGCTATTGTGGAAGCGGATCCATCGCAAACCACGTCCGAGTTAGCTGCAGGCTGCGATGTTAGTGATAAAACTGTTTTAATTCACTTGAAGCAAATTGGGAAGATTAAAAAGCTTGAAAGGTGGGTACCTCACGAATTGACTGAAGCAAACCGGCAAACGCGCGTCGACTGCTGCGTTACATTACTAAACCGGCACAATAATGAAGGTATTTTAAACCGAATCATTACCTGTGATGAAAAATGGGTTCTTTACGATAATCGGAAGCGCTCAGCGCAATGGTTGGATCCTGGCCAGCCAGCCAAATCCTGCCCCAAGCGAAACTTAACCCCAAAAAAGTTACTTGTAAGCGTTTGGTGGACTAGTGCCGGTATTGTTCATTACAGTTTTCTCAAATCTGGCCAGACTATTACGGCTGATGTCTATTGTCAGCAATTGCAAACCATGATGGAAAAGCTAGCGGCTAAACAACCTAGGCTGGTCAATCGCTCCACGCCACTGCTGCTTCACGACAACGCTAGACCACACACTGCGCAACAGACGGCTACTAAATTAGAAGAGCTTCAATTGGAAAGTCTAAGACATCCTCCGTACTCCCCGGACCTTGCTCCAACAGATTACCATTTTTTTCGAAATTTGGATAACTTCTTGCAAGGGAAAAAATTCAACTCCGATGGGACAGTCCAAATCGCCTTCAAAGATTTTATTGATTCCCGTCCGACTGGTTTTGTTAGTAAAGGGATCAATGAACTACCTATGAGATGGCAAAAGTGCATAGAAAATAATGGTTCATACTTTGATTAATTAAATATATTATATTAAAAAATATTCGACTTTTTGTTCCTCCCATACAAAACGCCAATTTCATATGTAAGGACCTAATATTTATCAACGAAAATATAACAAAAAATCCGTTAAAAATTGATTTTTATGTTCAAGTAAGAAAAAAACACATTAATTTTCGAGTTTTATACAGTTGCATAGGTTCATATAGAATGAATAGGTATATATTTTTTTTCACTGGCTCGACATAGTGACCACAGAGTACCTGATGGTAAGTACGGTGTAGTCCAAAAACGAAAACGACTATCAAAGGATGAAAATCCATTGATAGTCTACATCGTCATGTCGGCACACATATACCACGACTGAAGGTCTCTAGGTATATGAGGTATATAAATAAATAAAAAAATTTGACTCTATGTTTTAATTGAGAATTACGGAGACTATCACGCCCGCCATTGGATGACTCCAGCGGCGAAGCGTTCCAATATGGTTATATATACCACTATAGTTTATTCCGCCATTTTGAAAAATTTTCAAGTGATTTAATTTTTTTTTATTGTTCAAAAGTGGTGTCAGATATATCTATAAATTTAAATGTCTACGCTTTTTTCTCATGAAAAAAAAATCGCAAAAAAGTACCTCTCTTTCGGGCTTTACATAAGGTGACCCCCTTAACAAAACTTAGTTTACCTAAACGAAAACATTTTTTTTTCTTAATCGTGTTTTGTATACGAAAAAATGTAAATAGTAGAGTCCGACCGAAACTGGTTTTCCGGCCGAAACCGAAACCGAATATTCGGCCGTGGCTTCAGTTTCGGCCGAAACCGAAACCGAAACTCACGTGGTCAAGTAAAAAAATGAAACAAAAACTTACACGTAATCAGTTCCATCAAAACATAACCTCTAAAGAATGTTTACGTCGGGTGATAACGCACTGACTAAGTTTTGTTGCTATAGAGCAATGCAAATTAGATCCGTCAACTGTCGTCTAAATGACGCAGTTTCACTCCGACGCAGCCTTGAGTTTCTTTCGGCGTTTCTTCTCAAGGTAGTCGCTTCCGAAACGCTGGTAGATCACCGTTAGGTTTCGTATTTTTGGCTGGCGATCCAAGTCGAGGTTCGTACCCACAGGGGTGCCCTTGCATTGCCACCCAACCCATAAATTGCCGGCTGAGCACCCTCAGTGTTCGCCCACCCGCCCGGTTAAGTTGTGAAGACCTTTCCCGGTCAACAAACACGCGTAAATTCGAAAAAAAAAAAGCAATGCGAACGGCGCACGAATCCCGAACAGGTGCCCCAGCGTCCGCCAAACATTGCCGCGAGAAACCAAATTAGGCAAGCATGTACGACAACTACCGAAATCAGTTTCGGTTTCGGCAAAAGTTTCGGCCAATTTTGGCCGAAACCGAAACTGCCGCCGAAACTTGATTTTTGGCCGAAACCGAAACCGAACTTTCGGTCGGACACTAGTAAATAGACAGTGACCTTATTGAGAACCTAATTTAAATTGTTACGTGCACAAATAATAAAATATTAATTTTAATGATATTTAGGTTTCTATGTAAAGAAATATGATTTTAAACGATAATTTATTGTACAATCAATATTCTTGATAGGTGCCTTTTTTGACAATAAAATAATAATTTAAAATTATAGAATTGTATTTACTTAATTCTTGAATAATATATACTCCAATAATAATATATAAACAAAGGTTTTGCAAGGTTTTATTGCTCTGAAGCCTCAAATTATACTAAGTGCTAATTCTTTTAGGAATAGTACTGGTAGTATTACTTTTGTTTTAGATTTTATAAAATGTTTTGATGCAAAATAAAATTGGTGGCTTCAAAAACATCAGTAGTTCTCTGTTATTTTGTATAAAATACATAATACATATAAAAAGTTAGGTAGTCATAATTTACTCAACGAAGATAAAAGACTGCACTACGATCCGTTGAATAGTTAATAATATAAATTTTAGTATAGTATAGCCTAGCACTCAACCACACAAAAATTACAAATAAAATTATTTCTGATTAAGAATTACAATTAACCAACCGTTCAGTGCTGGCAAGTGCTTTTCGAAGCGATATATTAAAAGGGACTATGCAATGATAGTTCAATACAACAGTTTTTGACAAACTAATGTGTAAATCATCACATCTATTCCAAGTGTTGCCTGGAGTTGATATTTCTTCTTTTAATTTATTAATTAATTCATAAATGTCACATTTTGCAGGATCTGAAACATAATTATTTAGAATGAATTGGGGTAATATTTTTTATACTGGCTCGACAAATTGACTACAATGAATCTGATGCAAAGTATAGCAGAGTCTAAAAACGGCAGCGACCGGAATTTGTTGACAGCCATTGTCGCCACGTCGGCTCACATATAACATGTCAAGCCTTTAACTATATGAACAACTAGTTGTACGTAAATTGATCTCGAAACTCCACTGGCCGAAGCGGGTCAAAATGACAATTTTTGCACTTTTATTTATTGTGGTCACGATTCAATTAGGGCAATCACCCTATCACCTTAAAGGGGTATTCTACTCCAGAGGCCCGAATTACGAGCGTTTTTTGGCAATTGATAAAAAAAGCAATTAATATTTTTACTATACATTTTTTTTAATCATTTGTTTATATTTGAAGAGTACACAAAATAAATTTAAAAAATGTTTTTTCATTGAATTATGTGTCCTTGAAGTAGAGGGGGAAAAACAGGCCGTGCCCTCGTAGCCATAATTTCTACCCTTATGGTCATCTGAAAAATAAAACAATTATTAATTCTTAATTAGTACGAATGTCATTATCGTAGGGAGCGGCAAAACTGAAAAAAAAAAATTTTTCATGAAATATTGGCTACTGAAAATAAACGTCGATTTTTTCTACTTTATCAAATTTAAAAAAAATATTACAACTTTCAAATTTTTATTTTTTGTCGGTTCATACGATAGAGGGATATTGAAAGAATATTCATGTCAAATTTCAATTAAATCTGTTCATTAGAACTTGGGATATTGTGGATACAGCATTGAAAAAAGTAGTTTAGAGAAAAACGCGCTTTAAGTTTTACGTTATGTTTCAGGCAGCGTAACTGATAGAATAGTATGTATAACTTACATTCTCTTAATCAGCCATCCTAGGTTGATACATTGGGCCTTCTTCTACTTCATATTGATAGATTTCCGCATTTCTCTCTTGATAACGAGCAGTTCTTTCTTTATTTGAAGCATCTGAAGCTCGAACCTCAGCACGTTGAATTCGTGCAACTTACATAATTCGTACTAACGTAATTCGTATATAACTTCAGAAATAATTTAAATTTTGAAAAATCCTTTTTGTATTATATTTTTGAATATCTAAACTAACGGATTATGAAAAAAAAATGTTGATTTTTTTCAAATTTCTATAGTAGAATACCCCCTTAACCTGTTAACCGGGGAGTTCCCATTCAAATTATGCAACATGTACCGGGCGCGTATTGTTTCGCTGGGACATGTCAATTCGTCACGCCTGGAGACCGTCATTTCATATTTCTTTATTTTTATTTATTCATACGATAAATGAAAAACTATGAAATATACAGGGTGAACGGTAATGCGATACATTCCTTGATAGACGTTGTAGTACAGCTTATTTGGAGTCATTTAAGTATTTTTTTAAAAAACTCCAAGTTTTATGTTAAAATGTTCCCTTGTAGTGACGAATACAAAATAATTTTATTGTTTATGCTGTATTCGTATAGCTAAATAATAATAATCTCATTTTAAATTAAAATTTGTAAGAAGGAATCGTCATTACTTAAGTAAAAGCTAAAAAACCAAGTATCATTTTGCAAAAAAAAATTGTTTTAGGTAAATAAACGAAGAATTTCCAAGAAAATATGTATGGAATGTTTTGTACAAATTACATAATTTTGTTCCTTGATTCATTGGCTATTCTAAAAAGTACAAATGTCATAACAAAATGTTAAATTTTGTTCAGTAGTGTTACGGTGCAGCAGATACAAAAATAGTGGCGTTAAGTGACCATATCTCACCTGCCGCATTAAATATTTTACATAATAAATAAAATAAAGGCTTACATGATAAATAGGCAAAAGTAGCCCAATTTCCTCTAACATGTGGAAATGTCCTTTTTCTACCACTGTGAAGATGCGGATCGTCAACATGTAGTTCTAAAGGCACGACATTTACTGTGCTGAGATCTGGTACAGGTAGTTTTGTCCTAAAACAAATGTAACTGCTGTTAAAAATTATGCAGACCACAAACGAGATATGTAGCACTGTAACAAAATCCAATGTGAGGTAACCTCTAATTGAATTTCAGTCTCAATATTGTTTTAATTAAGATATTTATAACGCAGTAATACAAAAAAATGAGATGAGAGTGAGGGCGCTGACGCCGCGACGTACAGTTTACTTTTATATCACTCTGTTATTTAATTGTAAAAAATATATATTAACGCTTTAAAAACTATATACAACGATAAATATTCAAGCTCAATGTTGTGAAGTGAAAAATGAACAATAAATATCGTGAAATAAATGCAGTTATAAAAAATAAACAATACAAAATCAGTGAAGGTAATAACAAATCAGTGAAGGTATGCGGTAAAATTTGATGCGAACTATGTAAAGTAAATCCACATAAATAAGGGTAGAAATATTCAAATGTTTCAATAAAAGAACAATGTTATAAAACACAGTGATAACTTACAGTAATTTAGTGGTTAACGCTAAATAAAAACATAAACACTTTAAAACTGACGAAATAAAAGATAATGATGTTGTACTATTGCATGTAACGACATCTACAAAACTATATAGGAACTAGTTTTTCTTCAACATAAACTAAGTATCATCGCGAGCAAAACGATAACGCGCTCACAATATAGTATAACAGAGGTCTATAGTAACACTATAAACAATGGAAGAAATAAAAAGTATGTTCAAATCACTACAAGAAGTTCTTGGAACCAAAAACTCTTTAAAAGATTTGAAGAACAATAGAACAACAAACATAAATAAAAATTTAAACGAAAAATTTGAGCATACAAAATATGGAAATAAAACAAGATTCACAAGAAAAAAGATTGGATATTATAGAAAAGATTCAAAGACAAAGAAATGTAGTTATATTTGGAGTTGAAGAAAATGAATATAGCTACCATGAGCTAACTCAAAAAATACTGATATAGGTCCACAAACTTATCTGACCCGGTGTCGGCGTCGCTAGTGATGAATTTAGTATTGCCGCTAATTAAAATTTCCACACTTTGAAACAGTACGAAGTCTGCCGGGTCAGCTAGTATATTATAATATACTAACATAATAAGCAATAATAATTGAAACACAATGAAATGAATGTCTAGGAAACTAGGGATTATATGAGCACCACGAAAACACAATCGTTTACCAAGCGTATATTGACGGAAAAGACGTTACTGAACAAAAACAATTACCTACATACAATATACATTTATTGAGCTTAAATCTACCTTACATATATCACACACATTTTAATATATTATATTTTAATGCTATAATTATGATCATGTAGATAATCATCTGTGCAATTTAGAGGCTGGATTGCATGAATTCCCGGTGTAGAATTATCAAACTCCGTCATTTCATAGTCGGAATCACTGCTTTCACTTTCAGTATCGCTCCCTAAAGTTATAATAAATGGTTCTTCTAAATAAGCATCTTTTATTAAATAATCATTTTCATTGTTCTTTACATGGGTACAGTATTTTTGCCATTCTGCAGTTGATATTTTGTTAAACGCGTCTGCAACTAACTGTGGCATTTCAGCATCTGATTTTCCAATGTTATGCTCTGCAACATGACGTTTCATGGAACTCCAGATCATTTCTATCGCATTTAAATCACAATGATAGGGGGGCAGTCTAAGAACAGTGTGACCACTGTCTCTTAATAAATTGTCGATTTCAAATTGTGGTGCTGGTTTTTGCCTCTTTATTAATTCATATAGCCGGGGTTTGGTGTAGCTTTCACTGAACTCCACATTATTCTCAATGAGCCAATTCTGCATATGGACTTTTTTTAAATTTGCATTCGGACATTTGTTAATACAAATATTGTGGTAAGGGGCATTATCCATCACAATTATAGAATTTGTATGTAAATAACGTAGCAGTTTTTCTGTTACCCATTTTTTTAAATTGATACCATTCATTTCATCATGGTAATCACCATTTTTCGTGTTTGATTTAAAAACAAGTAAGGAATTCTCAACAAACCCTGTTTTCCCACCCGCATGAACTATTATCCACCTGTTTCCTTTTGAAACAGGATTCAAAACGCCATCAACGTCATTGCTTTGCCAGCAACGTCCAGTTGTGTGTGAGGAGTGGATATAAGTCTCATCCAAATATATTACAGGCATTTTTTCACCGCATTCGTTTTGCTTAATTTTCTGCAGATAAGTTGCACGCCATGCAGATATATCGTTACGCTCAATGAGGACTTTTCTATTGGATTGCGTATTCTTGTATCGAAAACCAATTTTATGTAATAGCTTTCTGAGAGTTTCACGACTCGCGTTAAAATCGATTTCATGCCGTAACACATTAAGTAATTTTGAGATGGTAGGTATTTCTTTCTTCACGATGTAAAATTCATGAATTTTTCTTCTAATGACACCGAGGTTAAAATCATCTATTTCAATCTTTCCTTTTGTTCTTTTTCTATTTTTTCCCGGAGTAGAAATTTTTGAGCTCGTCGCATTAGCCTCATCTTTTTCTCTTACTAATTTTCGTATAAGCCGTTCACTAACACCTGTACAATAACATACATATTTTGAGTACCACGAAGAAGGCAAATTGAGCGGAAATTGTTTTTAATGAATGTAAAGTACTATGGACAACTGATAATAATCTTCTCTTTGATTATAAATACGTAACGAAATTTATTTCCCCCCGAATCTGAATAGTAAATTTATAAAATTATATATACATATTATTCGCTTTAGATATAATCACATTGTTTTAGGTATAACTAAATAAAAGAATTGGGTGATTTGCTCCTAGCAAAGTTGACAACACTAACCTGTTGCAGTAGCTACTCGTTCATGCAACTTTGTAATGGTATTATTGGTGCATTTAGACGTTTCTTCTCTTGCATAAAAGCTAACACTTTTAAAATAATGTTTCTCGCGTCACTTTTTAAAGCTTTCGGCATTATTTTTTTTAGCTAAATCTACAAAACAACAAAATTACTCCAATAATTGTTCACAACTCCACACAGAATGACATTTGATGATTTTAAAATAGCGACACGTAGTTCTAATTTTGGCCACCGGGTCAGATAACTTTGTGGAGCTATAATTTTGAATGATATAGTTAGTGTAGACTGCAAAACGGAAGAAATACAAAATTTAAGAAGAATTGGAAAAACTCCCGATAAGACTAGGCCAGTAATATTAACTTTGACTACATTGGGAAAAAAGATAGAAATAATGAAGAATAAAAATAAACTGCGAATCACTAATTACTTTATCCAAGAAGATTATCCCCCTAAAATTCTGGGAATAAGGAAAAAATTACAAGAACAAGGAAAGAAAGAAAGAAAGAATGGGAATAGAGTGATAATAAAATATGATAAATTAATAATACTGCCTTATACATCTAATTTTTCAAACAATCAACCAGGTCAAAACATCAAAATAATGCTATCAATATCCCCACCTCAATTAAGTGAGGATAAAATCACGAGAGACACTAAAACGCAGACCCAAAAAAAGAATAAAATTTCTTCATACTGGTCTAATTCACGCAATAAAGATAATTCTACTTTGGAAACTCCTAGGAAAGGTATATCCAATCCAAAATAGCAAATTAGACACAGGGATCCCTCTCCCTCCTCCAACTCGGATGGTCACCGCGGAGGAGTATGACCAAAACCCTCTAATTCATAAAAAAAACATCATCAAATTGACCAATCTGGAACCAATGACCAATTCTTTTTCATCAAATGAAAAAAATAAGACTAAGCAAACATTAAAAAATTTGTACCTACAATGTAAGATCCCTAGCAACAATTGAACGATTAATCGAACTATAGTATGCGCTTAATTTCGGAAAGAATAGCATTACTTAAACTAAATGTTGGTGATAATATAATATCAATAATACAAACCTACGCTCCAACTGAAAAGCAAGTGAGTAGGATCTCAAAACTTTTTACAAGGACTTGGAGAAGGCTCATGCAATGCAAGTAATAGCGACTAATAGTTATGGGTGATTTCAACGCAAAGATAGACCGAGATAAATGGTATGGATTAGAGAAGGCTCTTACCCGAAAGGGATCCATTAAATAAAAGTGCGAAAAAAAATATGTATTTTTGTATGTATTATTTTTAATGGAATAAAGAGCTATTATTATTATTATAATACAAAAAAATTAGGCTGGCGGCAGCTTTTCATGACGCCACGGAAATCTCCCTCTCGCCACACGTCTCGTTCAGAGACGCCGTTCGAAGACGAGTGTATGTCTGTGTAAGCGCGCAACGATAGAAAAAAAAACCTCGGTTTAATAAAGAATCACTCCCCCAAATAGAAGGATATTAGAGGGACGACTATCCGCGAGGCTGCGCTCTCCCCCCGTTGTCTCCAAGCCTGCCAAGGAGAAAAAAAGCCGTTCCGCGGTTAGCACTGACGAGACTCTGAAGGCGTCATGCCTACCTTCAACGTCCGAGCCCGCCAATGCTGACGCTGACAGCAGTTAAATAAAGATGGTCAATGGTAGCAAGCCTAAGCGCCCTCCAAAAAGGCGGACGGTCCCTAAGGGTGACGCCGGGAAATAAAAAGGCCCCCTCGGGAGAGGTCAGAGGGAAGAAGCCGCGCAAGCGACAGAGCGCCTGGAAGTCCAAAACCGCTTTGGTTTCGTTGTAGCTGCTTCCGGCGCTAAGAAAAGGGACGTAACTCTCGCTAGCGTGCTTACTGCCAGACTGGAAATCACAAGCGCCCTTAGAAGCGAGGATATGATGGGCATGGATATGATGGGCACATTCACGGATGCCCATCTAAAAATAAATGAACCATGGAAAATATGTAATGTATTAAAGGAAGCATTATTTTTTTTAATTGCAACAGGATAGTCATAACAGAGTATAAAATGATATTCCAGAAGATTATATTATTATCTCACAGCCTGAGTCCGAGTCGCCACGCGAAACCCCGAGAACCGAAGGCGTTCCTGACGCCACTAGGTCGGCGGGTGAGACGGCCCCGTTGACCATTGCCTCCTAATGGATCATCACACCCAAATGAACTTTCTACAGGTTAATCTAAACTACTGTGCCGCCGCTCAGGACCTCATGTTCCAGAGCATGGCGCAGTGGGGGGTTCATTTGGCGGTGGTGTCCGAACCATATTTTGTGCCACCAATCGGCTTTGACTGGGTGGGGGACGTGGAGAACTTGGCGGCCATTGTTACCCGGCCAGCCACAGGGGCCCTCCCCTTCGGCAATATTACGAGAGGGGCGGGCTTCTTTGCGGCTACAGTGGGGGAGATAACAGTCATATCTGTCTATTTCTCCCCCTCAAGAACGTTCGCCGAGTTCGAAGGATTTCTCGCTCGGTTGGGTGCCCTGGTGGTTCAGATGCGGCCTCGCCCCGTGCTAGTCGCCGGGGATTTCAATGCTAAATCTACGGCATGGGGATCTCCGGTGACGGATGTTAGGGGAGAGGCATTGGAGGAGTGGTTGTTGGGGGTCGATTTGTCCGTTGCAAATGTCGGCAACGCTAACACGTGCGTGCGTGCACGGGGCGGGTCTATCGTGGACGTTACATTCGCCTGTCCCGCAATCGCACGCCGTATCCCGGGGTGGAGAGTGGTAACAGAGGAGACTTTTTCTGACCACCGGAATATCCGGTACAAAGTGATACCGAGCCGAGGGGCCCAGACCAACACGGGCCCCAGGGACACACGGGAAGACCCTCCGATGTGGAGGCTCGGAACGCTCAACGTGGAGCTCCTCAGAGAGGCGGCACTGCTGCAGTCATGGCATCCGGAGCCATGCAGAGAAGTTGATGCCGAGGAGGAGGCGGCCGGACTCCGGAGAGCCATGGCCATCATTTGTGACGCTTCCATGAAGCGTGTGAGGAGCGGTCCCCGCTGGCGACGCCGGGTATACTGGTGGTCAGAGGAGATAGCTGGGATGAGGCGCGATTGCGTGGCGGCAAACGCGCATACACCCGGAGCCGTCGTAGACGACGTCGCGACCTGGACGCAGAAGCCTCCCTGTACTCGACATACAGGGAGAAGTGCGTCGCGCTTAAAGTGGCCATAGCCCAGGCGAAGGAAAGGCTCGCCAGGAGTTGCTGGAGTTGTTGGACAGGGACCCATGGGGGAGGCCATATCTCCTGGTGCGGAACAAACTCCGCCCATGGTCTCCTCCGCTGACGCAGACTCTCCAGCCGCTGCTGCTGAGCCGAATAGTTTCCTCGCTGTTCCCACAGGAGGCAGATCACTCGACCCCACCGATGGTACCTTCTTGGGTGCAAGTCACCGAGGACCCAGAGGTGCCACCGATAACCAGGGAGGAACTAGAAGGGGTTATGGACCGCTTGAGGGGTAAGAAGACGGCTCCGGGTATGGACGGAGTTCACGCAAGAGTCCGGGTCCTTGCCTTCGACACCCTCGAAGAGTAGCTGAGGAGGACCTTTATCGCTTGCCTGTCCTAGTCCGAGATCCCTCGTCTGTGAAAGTGTGGCAAGCTAGTCCTCCTCCAAAAGCCGGGGCGTCCGGTCGACTCCCCCTCTGCTTATCGGCCCATCGTTCTTCTCGATGAGGTCGCTAAGATCTTTGAAAGGGTAGTAGTCGGCCGAATCGTCGAACATCTCGAAAGGGAGGGCCCGAACCTGTCCGACAACCAGTTCGGTTTTAGGAGGGGCCGGTCGACTGTCGATGCGATTCGACAGGTCAACTGCATACAGGAGGGGCTGCGGCACCACAATGTGCCGCGTTACTTGCGCCGCACCATCAAGGCCTATCTGTCGGATCGCAGCGTCAAGTATCCGACAAGGGACGGCTGGGCGGAAAGGGAGATGACGTGCGGTGTTCCACAGAGGTCGGTCCTTGGCCCGCTCCTGTTGAACATCGGCTACGACTGGGTTCTGCGTGGGTCGAACCTCCCGGGTGTCAGCGTCACCTGTTACGCGGATGACACCTTGGTGACGGCCCGCGGGAGGAATTACCGCCTGGCCTCCATGTTGGCCACGACAGGGACGGCGCATGTCGTACGCCGCATCAGGGCTTTGGGCCTGGAATTGGCATTGCACAAAACTGAAGTATTATGTTTTCATGGCCCTCGGTTTTCGCCGCCTCCAGACGCCCATATAACTATCGGTGGGGTCTGTCTTGCCGTCGGGGACACGATGCGCTATCTTGGGCTCATCCTCGACGGCAGATGGAGTTTTCAAGCGCACTTTCGGCAACTCATGCCGAAAGTGATGGGGGTGATGAGTGCGCTCATGCGGCTCATGGCCCACATAGGTGGACCTGGAGCGTCCAGTAGGCGCCTCTATACAAACGTTGTCCGCTCCATGGCACTGTGCTCTACCCCGGTGTGGGCTGATGCCCTCAACGTCGCCAACGTCCGGCTATTGCGCCGCCCCCAGAGGGCGATGGCGGTGGCGATGATACGGGGGAACAGTACAGTGTCATGTGAGGCGGCATGTGTCATTGCAGGGTCGGTCCCCTGGGACCTAGAGGCCCGCGCGCTCGCGTCACTTTATACATGGCGCGTGGAGTAGCGGGCTCAGGGCCAGCGGCCTGCCCTGTCCGAAATAAAAGGGAAACGGTGCCTACTGGACGCCGAATCCATTGCGGCATGGGAGACCAGGCTAGAGCACCCCAGTGCCGGCCTGCGGACTGTAGAAGCCATCCGTCCAGTGTTACGGGAATGGCTCAACAGGCGCCATGGGATCGTCTCCTACCGGTTGACGCAGGCACTGACCGGACATGGTTGTTTCGGTTGGTACCTTTACCGAATAACCGGTAGTGAGCCGACCCAACGCTGCCACCACTGCGACGGATGTGCTGAAGAATCCGCTCAGCACATGTTTGACGGGTGCCCAGCCTGGGCTCCGGAAAGGGCTGCCTTAGCGCAGCAGGTAGGAAATGACCTGTCGCTGCCCACACTTATTCAGGCAATGCTTGACAGCGACAGGTCATGGAAGGCGGTCCTCCTTTTTACAGAGGAGATCCTTAAAGGGAAAGAGGAGGCGGAGCGTGAGCGGGAGAGGCAGGCTTCTTCTTCCCTGTCCTTTCCGCCCCTCCGTCGCCCTCGCCGTACTGGACGCAGGAGGGAAACCTACTCAAGGCACTTCCCTCCCTAACGGATTGACGCCTGTGCGGCGCACTTGAGAGAGTGCGTCGCCCAACATTTCCAAGGTGAGAGCGGTGCGCGATGTTCCCGCGCACCGCTCAAAGAAAATGAAGGAGAGCGGAATGGTGTCCAGGGGCCTTCCATCAATAGGCCAGACGTCGCCGGGTTCTGAGGAAGCTGGCACAGCCTTGCCCTTGGCCCCGGTAAACGGAAGAAGGAACACCCCGGGGATTTTAGCCGGTACGACTCCGACACACCGGGGTGTGACCCTCATCGTCCCCTGACGGCTCATAACGGGTTTCCCCCGAGTTAAGAAAAAAAAGACACTATCTCAGCTGATAATATGAACCAAGTCAAAAATTGCTTATAAAAATATTTTCTCAAATATGAAAGTAATATTTAACTTAAAAAAAAAAAATGTAAGATACACGCACTTATCAATTGTTTCAAGGTATGCAGCCTAATAATAAGTAAATAAGATTAATCACATTTAAACATGTTTTCAAATCGCAATTGAAAGAACTAAATATGCAAAAACAGAACAACTCACTTTTTTATTGATCAAATTGATTCAACATTATTAAGAATTAACATTAATCACAGCAAATTGTAGATGGTTATGTGAAATCCATTCTAAAAAGACAATTGTGGACTCAATTCAATGGTCAAAAAATAATCTATTAGTTGACGTAGTAAAAATACTATGCACACTTGTGTTTCCTTGTAATTCTGCCCTCCAAATTAAAAATAAATGAAATCATTTTTTTTCAACAGTTTAAAATTATTTACAGGTATGCTTGTAGTTGATATTTAAAGGAAGATAACTCTCTAATAAAACAAATGTGGTGGTAGCAAGTTGAGGGGTGTTAAACATTTCTTCTTAACCATCCGAGGACACGGCACAGCACACCCTTGAGGTGTGGCCAGCCTGGGCCGAAGAAAGGGAGGTCCTTCAGGACCACATTGGGGATGACCCCTCTCTGCCGGCGGTGGTGAAAGCCATGGTCGGTAGCGAAGAGGTATGGGTAGAGGTAGCATCCTTCTGCGAAGTTGTGATGAAGCAGAAGGAAGCCACCGAAAGAGTCAGACATCTTCTCTGGCCACTCGGCGGCCAAGGCATCGTCGCCGGAGGGACGCGTTCGCCCAGAGAGTGTGACTTCCCCCGGTGACAATAGACGGGCAGTAGACTTGAGGGATTCTGCTGCCCGGATGAGAGGGAGGCGGTGCACGGTGTCCAGCGCGCCGCCTTAGAGAGAGGTTTTGGAGAGGTGGATTTTTACTCCCATCCCTCCCCCAGGAGGATAGCTTCAACAAGGCCTTTTGTTCCCTGGGCGTCTGGACGAATTTGGCTTCCCAGGCCCGAGTGGAGCAAGCAGAGGGACACCCCGAGGGTTTTTAGTCAGTAAGAGTCAGACACACCGGGGTCACAGCCCTCACAGCGTCCCTGATGGTCCTATGTAGGATTCCCACCCGCCGGCATACAAAAAAAAAAAATAACCATATTATATTAGGTGTCCAATTAAGTTTCTGCTGTTTTGAGACATGGCATGGTATGCGGCTTACATTAGAATTTGCAGATAATAACCAGCTTGAAAATTAGGTTGCTCATTCAAGAACAACATAATCCTATCATATTATTAACTTTATATTAGCATCATTTTTTTTTAATCCAGTGTTAATGTCTAAATCAAGCCAAATAAGCATAATTAGTGAGAATTTTTCATTTAAAAATTTATATATTTATGGAAAAAAAATCTTGCAGTGTATTTGGTGCAATCAGCAGGTGTAGTGTATTACGGGTTGCTTTATTCAAGCAAAACACACACTGACACTCTCTATTGAAAACAACAAATGAGATTGAGATGTGCTCTGAAGGAAAAATACCCTCAATACTACTCCAGACACAACAAAATTATTCTTCTGCAGTGGTGACAATGAAAAACTATTTGAAAACACTTGGTTGTGTAGTGCTACACCAACCACCACCAGACAGTATTCACCAGACATTTCGCTGTCCAAATATCATCTGTTCTGGGAATGGCATATGCTCTTTTGGAGCAGCGGTTCACATCATATGAACATACCGAAAATTGGGTTCATTTTTGAATAGCCTCAAAAGTTGACGAGTTCTTCAAACTTGGAATGCTGTCTGAAAATAAGATAAAGTATTTGCTAGTAATGGACAATACTTTAATTATATTGAAACTACCGTTTACTCACCTAAAAAAAACGGCGGAAACTTATTTTTACTTCTATTTAAATACCATATATTATCAAAAGACCGTAAAATCTTTCTAATAGGAAGACTAAAGGCTTCTTAAAATTCTAGGGCTTTTTGACTCACCTGTTTACATATGAAACAAAACTTAAAACATGAGGACACACACATATTTGACTAAATTAAGTAAATACAATATATATTTAGTAGGAGAACTCCTCAATTTAGTAAAAGTAGCAAATATTTGATAAATCGTTTTTATGTATTTTACCTGCTAGAATAAACGTTTTTTTGATCGTCACTACCTTCTGAATCAGAACCGTATTCACATAAATATGATAGGCCAGACATTAGATCTCAAGACGTATGATCACGTTTAAATATATTAATAATATATTAAAGCTTCTCACTCTATATATACATTTTCCTTAGATAATTACACTTAGATCCAAATTCTGTTAAGAAAAATAAACAACTTTAAACTCAGCTTACTTAGCCTTTGTCCTGGGTTAAGCAGGTAATAACTATTATTTATTAGTCTGTGGGTAATAACTCGACATTCAATAGATTCATTCAGAGTAGGGATGTAACGGAGGCAGTTTTATCGGAACCGAAGTCGGAGTCGGAGTTTTTAAATTTGATTTATCGGAGTCGGAACCGAAGTTGGAATCGGAGTCGGAGGCAATGTCAGTAACAAGTGACGGCAGAATAAAATAGTTTTATTAAGGGACAAATAAAAACATTATTCAGTGAACCTTTTCAATTAGAAAGTGATAAATTTACAAATATACTGACAATAAAAATTGCGGTTACTTATTAACATTTTTCAATTAACAGTGAACAAATAAAATCAAATTTGCTACATGGTTGTTTTTGTGTTAATTTCTATTTTACTTAATTTAATGTAAATGTAAAATAAGAAAACCGTTTAGTAATAAATTTAAATGTACATTTCGTTTTAAATTTAATAATTTTAATCATAATTATTTAATTTAATCTTTAATAAATGTCTTCTACAAATTAAGTAGCACTGATTGTGTGATTAATTGATATTATGTTTTAACAACATATAAAATGAAATGAAATTAATGGACTACAACAGTGGTGGTTACCTCCGATTAAAAAGTTTCGGAACCGAAGTCGAAACTGGAGGTGTAATAACAATCGGAAGTTCCGACTTATCGGAGTCGGAGTCGAAGCTCCGTAACATCCCTGATTCAG
This sequence comes from Automeris io, assembly GCA_036320925.1. NCBI lineage: Eukaryota > Metazoa > Arthropoda > Insecta > Lepidoptera > Saturniidae > Automeris > Automeris io. Next base: position 9,288,778 of record JAUDJH010000011.1, on the reverse strand, counting down.
AGTGCTAGGTAGTAGATAGGCTTGTCGGATAAATATCGATATTTTCAATTCAATATATCGATATTTTTGGACAATATACTTTGTAGTGATTTATCGATACAAAATATCCAGTAGCGAAAATTGTATCAAAAACGATATATTTTTTATTTTTATGATAGTGAAGTCGCTGAAATCTGGAACCGTAGAAGATAGGACCAAATGAAAAAAAAACTATATTGTTTATGACTATTGAGTATTATGTATTGTTACGTTGCATGCATTGAAATCTGAATTTGTTGTATGTATATTATTTGCCGCCATTTATTTATTTATTATTTATTATTGTTTAATATCTTAAATAGGTCTTAAAGTTGGAAGATAGCCTTTTAGTACTTGATATTTTTGTAATTTTGTCTAATAAAAAGGAATACTGGTAAAATACTTTTGTGTTTATTGAGATTTAATCGATATATAAATATTTTTCCATCGATATATCGACGCCGATATTGATATCTTAATAAATATCGATATAACGATTTTTTTTCATTTTCGACATCCCTATTAGTAGGTATTTTGGAGGATTTACGATGTTTCCAACTTAACAATTATAGATATAAATTATTACCCAAATCAATTATTTAATGCATTATTTATATACAACGGGCAACACTGTTTTTGATAATGAATAAAGTAGCTGTCAGTTCGCTGATTTAACTGTCGAGCACACGATTACTAGTCCAGTTAAATAACTTTTTAAATCAAAATTTTGACACTCAAGTTTGCATTTTTGATATTTTGTACTTCTAATAATACAAAAACGATCTGTAAAGGTTTTAGTGTCTGAAACCCCCGGCAAGAGTTAAAAAAAAATGATTTAAAGTTTTTTTCCACAAATACTCGAAAACGGTATAAGTTAGAGAAAAAATGTAAGCAAAATATATAGTACTTAAAATTATACATAAAAAAGGTAGTATGACTTTTTTCCTCCGGCCTAAATTAACCAAGTTAGGGAGGTTTTTAAGTTTAAGGATTTTTAAATTCCGCGCCGTTGCATAAAGTCACGAGGCAAAAAGAGAGGGACTATTGCTGTCTCGCTTACTCCCATTGATACTTGACAATGAGTATTGCGTAGGCGTTCACTATAAAATGTCCGAGTAAGAGTGAGAAAGCATTATCGGATAAAATAGTATAATTGACAGAAATTTAGCATTATTCCGTATAGGAATATATAATTAATTTTAAGGGTACTTAGGGTGAATGTGGCATCTCTATTTCTGGTGGCGCCATCTGCCACAATGCATCCAATAGGCCAAGTCACGTGCAAATTTTATATCCGATGTACGAGCGGACGCCATCTTTATCTTAGTTGACATGCTAGGATTAATTTTGAACTTTTTTATCATAAATATTGGGTTTGCAAAATGAAAACAACTTGTTCATATGACAAGTTATTGTTTTTACACTGGTACGACATAGATTTTTTTTTTCGAATTTACGTGCGTTGATTGACCGAGAAAGGTCTTCACAACTCAACCGGGCGAGGAACTCAACCGGGCGTGTGGTACGACATAGTGATTACAGTACACCTGATGATAAGTACAGTGTAGTACAAAAACGAAAGTGACCATCAAAGGATGAAATTCCGTTGATAGTAATATTTTTTCAAATCTAAAAAAATATTTGAAATATTATAATTGAAGGTCTATATTTAATTTAAATTTTACAGTAAAAAATTCTATTTCTATTTAAAATCCTTAGTTTCTATGAAAAGCTATTAATTTTATTATTTTATTAATTTATCAATTAAAGTAAATTAATAAATACATATATGTTTATTTGGAATTTGCAAAATTTCTCCACTTTTATGTGCTTGCTAAAAACATAAGCGACATAAAGGATATAGTAAAAACTTAAATTTGAGACAGAACTTCACGTTAATGTTTATTTTTTAATAACTAAATGTAATATATATATAGATAAATATTAATATATTGTGGAAGGGGAACTTGTGTGACTGATATTGTGGAGTTCTTCCTTCTTCAATCAAACTCTTATTATCACTTTAAATTATAAATTTAGTAAACCATTAATACATTTACATAATATTCTCGTTATTTGTTTATTCTAATTTTGTCAGCCTTTCAATTTTAAAGCTCAATACACAATCTCTAGAATAATCAAGTCCTTTTTCAAATTCGAATATCGAATTCAAAACGATCTTCCTATTTTCCAATTCTTTCATACAAAATATTATATTTTTACTAAACGTAATATTTATGTCATAGATATGTTACCTAATTTTATGCACTCCTTACATACAATCACAACATTATCCTCCCTTTCCTTTAAAACATTTTTGATAATCCTATTAATTTTTTTATACAATACAAAACAACTATCCTACCTATGTGGGGAAAAAACATTTTTACAAATTGGTGAATACACTCTCCTAGAGAGTAACTTAATCTTCAGCTCTATTAAAAAAAAATTTAAAAAATTAAATTAAATTAAACATTTTTGATAAATTATGTTACAAGAAGATTATGTTTTCTTCAAAACCCACCTAAAAGCCTGAAAATATTCACATCCTAACGCAACATCGTGATCATTTAACTACACTTAAAATAATAACGCCTATTCAATTACAAAAAAAAAACAAGTTGCATCAACCAACTTCTTCCAATCCTCAAATGCAAGCTATTCCAATTAAACTATTATTCAAGAATTATATTCATTAAAATCATAATTAATTTTCCACCAATCCACTTTTCTCGATTACTATTACCAAACTAATTCCTTTTCTATACCTAATAACATTTCCTTAATCGAACCGACTGCTATGCTAATAATACATTAATTCACACGACCTATAGTCTAAGTGTCTAAGTGAAACTCAGTAAAAATTAAGCAGCGACGCAACTTCGAAAAAAACGCAAAACGAAACGACCCAAAGCGAGGTATTGGTGTACTATATCTAGTATCTTAGAATGTCAAGTAATTTTTTCGAAACTTGAAATTTACAATATTATTAGATAGATTGGAAAATAGGAACAAAATAAACCGTTTCTATACACCCAATATTGAAACCGTTTATAAGCCGATGTAGACTCGTCGACCGGGGGATTCTTGTTTGAGGCTCTGTGCGGAGCGGAGCTCTTGTTAGTTTACGTGAGGATTGTATTATTGTGTCGAATCTCTGACAATTGCAGTTTCAGTAAATTTAAAAGTACAAGTAAATGTTAAATCGTGTTTAGTCTAAATCACCACGTATATTTGTTATTTGTTTATTATTAGTAAAATGGCTTTTGATCCTGACATTTATTTATTTTTTTGAGTAAAATAACTTCTGATCCTAACATCAGCAGCGGGATAAGTAACTTATAGCCCACAGAAAGGAGGAACTAGTCGTGTCTCAAGGGTGAAGCAAAAATTTGGTTAAATAAGTGGGATTGTACACTGTACCCACATTGGAAGTTTATTTTCGTGTACTTAGTCTTCTGGCCATTACTAGTAGTATTCTCCATCTCGAAGGCGGCCGTGGATTGTTGGGTTGAAGACGGTATTTCAATAAATTATGGTCGGTGGTTAGTTAATCACTTCTAATGTTGCAGGAATCACTCATAACAATGGTGGAACAGTCAATGATTGGCTAGATTTTATTGGACTTGCTTTAACATCCACCGGGCAATAAATAAAATGCAAGCGTGCCGACATATTTAAAAGTTAAATATTCCTTTTTGGTTTGTTTACTGTTTGTGTAGGTATCTGTGAAGTATAAGGTTGCAATTAATTATTCCCGGTAAGGTAGTTTTGTGTTACAGTGGTGTTACGTTGCATTTATTTGTTTTGTGTTGAACCAGGCCTCGTGAGCGGCGTCATACAGTTCACGCAGTTCATCTAAAAACACTACCTCTTCTCAGGAAGACATTACACTAGACTTTGACTTCTTGGTTGTTCCTAACAAGCGTATGAATGCTCCTGTCATAATTGGTACCGACGCATTGGATGAAGAGGGCGTGACTTACGTACGAACAAACTACTTGCAGTGAGTCATACGAGCTCCGAAACTTACTGTTTCTTGTGTGACCATTAACCACCTACAACGTACTTGTAACATCTAAAAAGGTCCACTCAAGCTGTCCTCAATAAGATTTTGGACGAGTTCTCTAAACATACGATTTCAGGTACAGCTACTTCCTCTGCCACATTGGGCATCATGTGTGAATTTGCCTGAAGGACGATACTACAGTTCATTACAGGCCGTGCAAGCTGTCGCAAGGCGAAAAACAAAAATTACTCATTGCAGAAAGTCATTACTGAAGGCTCTGGTATACATCGACTGTTTAATCCTGTGTTTTTTCATTGAGGAAGAATTATAAACCCTACGGAAAGTCCTCAAACGCTAAAGGAAGGCTGGGTTTTCTTTAAAATTAAACAAATGTTCCATTTATGCACGGAAATAGAAAACCTGAGGAAGGTGATGTCTAACTAGGAAGTAAGACTTTCTTTTGATAAGATTCAGGTTTTTACAGGTTCCACAGCACCACAGAAGGTCAAACAGGTAATTTATTGGATTGACGGGATATTTTCGTAAATACATCCCAGATTACTCCATCAGGACTGTATGCATTGTTCGTTTATCTTATATAGACATGCAGTTTTCACTGAACCATGGAACATGAGACTGTGCTTCAAGAAATTATTAAAATCCTAATGAGGGTATATGTGAATGTGCTTATCAATAGTAGTACATCGAGTATTTTACTTGTATTTTTGTCATGCTGAAATATTTCGTGTCGGTCCAAGCCCAGGTACAGTACTCTCAAGAGTATTAATGATGATAAAATAGTGTAGAAGTCTGTTTAAACAAACTTAGTTGAATAGTCTATTTAACGACTACTGTGTTCGTAATCAAATCACTGTAAAGAATGAATTTTATTACGTCATTATCTTTGTATTGCTGGGCAATTCTAAACCACTACTGTGTTCTTTTGTTGCATGGAACGCTATCTACATTTGGAGCTGGAGCGTGTTGCCACGAGCAGCAGAGTCATCATGGTCAGTGCCGAGTCATATGCACGACGTGGCATTTGGTGACCGTCGCTGCCGTCACCGCGCGGTTCCTACTCTGCGCGACGGCGCTGCACACCGCCGATGCGCGCCTGGGCGTGTCGTGCGCCGTAGCGACAGCTATGGTGTGTGCTGCTGTACACCGCTGCGAGCAGTCTACAGTCATCGCGAGCCGTACTGTGTCGCATACGCGACATGGCATGCCGCTACTGTTGCTGACCCTGCAGTGCCGCTTCTGGTACTCCACACCACCGCGGTACATACCGCGATGCTGTTCTGCCGTACGGAGACGCCACGGTGGAGGCACATGCAGCCTTTGAGTTTCTGTGAGCTACGGGCTTACGTGTGAGCTACTGACATCGTGCCGACTACATTAACATCACAGGGACATGATTGAGTTATGTTGGCGGTAAAACTAGTACACTAATATCCTGTCGAGATTGTTTCCGAGCAAAAATCAGGTTAGACTATGCGTCAATCTAACCTATACATAACTTTTATTTCAGTTCTGTTTTGAAAGGCATAGTATGGAATACTAGAAAGTTTTCTTATTTATTTTAATTCCATATTTCACTACGAATGTGGCAGTGTATGATGGTAGCACTAAGTCATTTTACTTTCATGAAAACTATTCTTAAGTGTAGGTCAGAATGACCGAGCGGTAATAAAGTGTTCGTTAAGTTTGTTCAGATTCTGCTAAAATCTGATTTGACTGGTTGGAAATCATTTCGACAGACGTACTTGTGACGCGTGTATGTGTACAATTGTGACTTGAGGACTAGTATTATAGACTTCGAAAGAAGTCTGCTTATGTTTTTAATTAGCTCGACTCTAATGTTTCATATGGTGACGACTAGTGAGCCAGAGTAAAGAATTTCCCCACGTTGCATCGGAGATATCATCGTGTGAGTAATGTGAGCTGTGGATTTCTTCTGGCATTAACGTTAAGCATACTGGACTGGTAGTCAAATGTAGGAGTTGCAGTGCGAGACCCAAGCGCTAAAACCCTACCAGTAACGAAATATTTGTTTGGAAATTTGCTGTTTGTGTCCTCTCGGTTCACAGGAGAGCTGAATCAATGAGTACGTGGTGCCTACTCGTCACTCTACTACTCGTTTCTATTGGCGTCAGCGTGCTGCTGAGCGGCCGTTGCGAGAGCTGTCGCAGTCGAGCGGTAGTAACGCCAGAGCGTTGCGGACGGCGGCACTGTATGGCGCTCCGGGGTGGCAAATGATGCCCGGAGGCACGTGCTGCGCGGTCTTTGACAGCAAGTATTTGACGACCGTTATGTCAGCTCTACAAGCGTTGCTTACGTTATTGTTGATTGCTATCCTTACATATTAGGTTTCACCAAATTAACATTGAGCTTCACACTTCCTACTACACATACAAAAGCGTTACATCTTGCATTTCTTAGGGCTTACTGAAACTTCAGAGTAGGGAGTTAGTGGATAGCTTTCAACAGTTCTGTATGTGATGTCGGAGTTGGGATGATGCGTTGATTTTGTTTTGATTAATTTTGTGATACATGAATTGCTACGTAATTCGGAAGCCGTGTATGAATTTTGTGATACCTGAATTATTATGTAATTCGGAAGCCGTGTATTGATTTTGTGATACCTGAGTTACTACGTAACGCGTAAGAAACGTGTGCACTACAATTACCTAGGTCGATATGTGACTCGGATGTCATGTACTTACTCGTATTAATTAACCTTGTTCAATATTTAGCTAAGACTGTAACTCGATAAATTTGAACTACAGACCATACGTGGTCTTGGCGTTCGTTGAACTACAGACCATACGTGGTCTTGGCGTTCGTTGAACTACAGACCATACGTGGTCTTGGCGTTCGTTGAACTACAGACCATACGTGGTCTTAGCGTTCGTTGAACTACAGACCTCTAACGTAGTCTTGGCGTTCCATTATCTAAACTACAGGCTTATTTAGCCTTGGCGTTCACTATCAAGACTTCAGGCCTAAAGCCTTGGCGTTATATTATCGTACTTCGGTCTAATTGCCCTGGCGTTCGATGAGCTACATGACCTAACATGGTCTTGTTGTTCATTAAACTTCAGGCGTATCTGCCTTGGCGTGTTTGCCTTGGCGTTTTACTTTCACACACAGATGGTGATCAAGAACTTGGAGCTACCGGCGTTGCTGGTCAGGCAGCAGGCAAGCAGTAAGGACTCCAGGCATAGGAGTCGGACTGTCGATACTCCTACTGGATGCAGACATGGGCATCGGTGAAGACTACGTTGGACCAAGCGGCTTCAGCGTCAGAGCTCGTGTCGGGGACGACACTTAGTCAGGAGAGGCCGTATTAGATAGATTGGAAAATAGGAACAAAATAAACCGTTTCTATACACCCAATATTGAAACCGTTTATAAGCCGATGTAGACTCGTCGACCGGGGGATTCTTGTTTGAGGCTCTGTGCGGAGCGGAGCTCTTGTTAGTTTACGTGAGGATTGTATTATTGTGTCGAATCTCTGACAATTGCAGTTTCAGTAAATTTAAAAGTACAAGTAAATGTTAAATCGTGTTTAGTCTAAATCACCACGTATATTTGTTATTTGTTTATTATTAGTAAAATGGCTTTTGATCCTGACATTTATTTATTTTTTTGAGTAAAATAACTTCTGATCCTAACAATATATTTATTACCAGAGATGGGCAAAATGTAATCTGATTAAAGATCAACGATTACAAAAATAGTCGTAATTTTAATTTTCCTGCTCTGTAATCATGATTAAATCCATTTAAAACATTAAGAAATGATAAATGTGTATACGATCTGTGATTTTGAAGTGTTTAAATCATAAATGAGCAAAATGCAGTGATTTTAATGGTAAAAAACGTAAAATGTAATCGTCAATCATTTTCATTAATCAGATTACTTTTTGCCCATCTACGTTTATTACCCTGATCTATTCGAATGAACAGATGCTTAAATAGAGTGCGAGAAATAATTATCCGATAATGCTTTCTCACTCTTACTCGGACATTTTATAGTGAACGCCTACGCAATACTCATTGTCAAGTAATAATGGGAGTAAGCGAGACAGCAATAGTCCCTCTCTTTTTGCCTCGTGATTTTATGCAACGGAGCGGAATTTAAAAACCCTTAAACTTAAAAACCTCCCTAACTTGGTTAATTTAGGCCGGAGGAAAAAAAGTCATACTACCTTTTTTATGTATAATTTTAAGCTCTATATAGTTTGCTTACTTTTTTTTTCTCTAACTATTACCGTTTTCGAGTATTTGTGGAAAAAAACTTTAAATCATTTTTTTTAACTCTTGCCGGGGGTTTCAGACACTAAAACCTTTACAGATCGTTTTTGTATTATTAGAAGTACAAAATATCAAAAATGCAAACTTGAGTGTCAAAATTTTGATTTAAAAAGTTATTTGACTGGACTATACACTAAAAACATAATCGATATCTAGATATTACCTTACGTATTTATTTTAATATTTACGTATTTACTGGCATTATGGTTGGAAGATTGGCATTACTGCCCCACAAATATGTGTATTGTTAGGATCAGAAGTTATTTTACTTAAAAAAATAAATAGATGTGTCAGGATCAAAAGCCATTTTACTAAAAATAAAGAAATAACAAATATACGTGCTGATTAAAACTAAACACGATTTAACATTTACTTCGATAACCAAAGCAACAACTATCAGAGATTCGACACAATAATACAGTCCTCACGTAAACTAACAAGAGCTCCGCCCCGCACAGAGCCTCAAACAAGAATCCCCCGCCCGACGAGTCTACATCGGCTTATAAGCGGTTTCTATATTGGGTGTATAGAAACGCTTTATTTTGTTCCTATTTTTCAATCTATTTAATACGGCCTCTCCTGACTAAGTGTCGTCCTCGACACGAGCTCCATGGCTGAAGCCGCTTGGTCCGGAGTAGTCTTCACCGATGCCCATGTCTGCATCCAGTAGGAGCATCGACAGTCCGACTCCTATGCCTGGAGTCCTTACTGCTTGCCTGCTGCCTGACCAGCAACGCCGGTAGCTCCAAGATCTTGGTCACCATCTGTGTATGAAAGTAAAACGCCAAGGCAGACACGCCAAGGCAGATACGCCTGAAGTTTAATGAACACCAAGACCATGTTAGGTCATGTAGTTCATCGAACGCCAAGGCAATTAGACCGAAGTATGATAATGTAACGCGAAGGCTTTGCGCCTGTGGTCCAGATAACGTGACGCCAAGGCTTTACGCCTGAAGTCTTAATAGTGAACGCCAAGACTAGATAAGCCTGTAGTTTAGATAATGGAACGCCAAGACCACGTTAGGTCTGTAGTTCAACGAACGCCAAGACCACGTATGGTCTGTAGTTCAAATCTATCGAGTTACAGTCTTAGCTAAATATTGAACAAGGTTAATACGAGTAAGTACATGTCATCCGAGTCACATATTGACCTAGGTATCAAAATTGTAGTGCATACGTGTCTTACGCTATACGTAGTAACTCCGGTATCACAAAATCAATACACGTCTTTCGAATTGCATAGTAATTCAGGTATCACAAAATTAATACACGGCTTCCGAATTACATAATAATTCAGGTATCACAAAATTAATACACGGCTTCCGAATTACATAATAATTCAGGTATCACAAAATTAATACACGGCTTCTGAATTACATAATAATTCAGGTATCACAAAATTAATACACGGCTTCCGAATTACATAATAATTCAGGTATCACAAAATTAATCAAAACAAAATCAACGCATCATCCCAACTCACACATCACATACAGAACTGTTGAAAGCTATCCACTAACTCCCTACTCTGAAGTTTCAGTAAGCCCTAAGAAATGCAAGATGTAACGTTTGCTTTACGTGTGTATACGTAGGAATAGTTATGTGAAGCTCAAAGTTAATTTGCTGAAACCTAATATGTAAGGATAGCAGTCAACAATAATGTAAGCAACGCTTGTAGAGCTGACATAACGGTCGTCAAATACTTGCTGTCAAAGACCGCGCAGCACGTGCCTCCAGGAGTCATTTGCCACCCCGGAGCGCCATACAGTGCCGCCGTCCGCAACGCTCTGGCGTTACTACCGCCCGACACCAACAGCTCTCGCAACGGCCGCTCAGCAGCTCGCTGACGCCAGTAGAGACGAGTAGTAGAGTGACGAATACGCGCCACGTACTCTTTGATTCAGCTCTCCTGTGAACCGAGAGGACACAAACACAAAATTTCCAAGCAAAAGTTTCGTTACTGGTAGGGTTCTAGTGCTTGGGTCTTGCACTGCAACTCCTGCATTTGACTACCAGTCCAGTATGCTTCACGTTAATGCCAGAAGAAAGCCACAGCTCACATTACTCACACGTTGATATCTACAATGCAACGTGGGGAAATGCTTTTTTTTATCTGGCTCACTTGTCGTCAACCATATGAAACATTAGAATAGAGCTGATTAAAAACACAAGCAGAGTTATTTCGAAGTCCGTAATGCTAGTCCTCAACAAACAATCTAATTTATTTTCAGAAATTAATCTCTTTAGAGTAAGTCTGTCGAAATGATTTCCAAGCAGTCGACTCGGATTTAGTAGAATTGAAGAAACTTAACACTTTATTACCCCGCTCGGTCATTCTGATCTACACTTAAGAATAGTTTTTATGAAAGTAAGATGACTTAGTGCTACCATCATACACTGCCACATTCGTAGTGAAATATAAAAAAACTTTCTAGGATTCCATACCTATGCCTTTCAAAACAAGACTTAAATAAAAGTTGTGTCTAGGTTAGATTGACGCATAGTCAACCTGATTTTTGCTCGGAAACAATCTCGACAGGAATTTAGTGTACTAGTTTTACCGCCAACATGACTCATGTCATGTCCCTGTGATGTTAATGTAGTCGGCACGATGTCAGTAGCTCATACGTAAGCCCGCAGCTCACAGACACTCAAAGACTGCACGTGCCTCCGCCGTGGCGTCTCCGTACGGCAGAACAGCATCGCGGAATGTACCGCGATGGTGTGGAGTACCAGAAGCGGCAGTACAGGGTCAGCAACGGTAGCGGCATGCCATATCGCGTATGCCGACACAGCACGGCTCGCGATGACTGTAGACTGCTCGCAGCGGTGTACAGCAGCACACACCATAGCTGTCGCTACGGCGCACGACACGCCCAGGCGCGCATCGGCGACGTGCAGCGCAATCGCGCAGAACAGCAACAGAACCCGCGCGGTCACTGCAGCAACGGTCACCACACGTCGTGACGTCCACACGACTCGGCGCTGGTCACGATGGCTCTTTGCTGCTCGTGGCAACAAGCTCCAGCTCCAGCTCCAAATGTGGATAGCGTTCCATGCAACAAAAGAACAGTAGTGGTTTAGAATTGCCCAGCAATGCAAAGATAATGACGTAATTAAATTCATTCTTTACAGTGATTTGATTAAGAACACAGTAGTAGTTAAATAGCCTATCCAACTATGTTTGTTGAAACAGACTTCAACACTATTTTATTATCATTAATACTCATGAGAGTACTGTACCTGGGTTCGGGCTGACACGAGATATGACAAAAATACAATTAAAATATTCGATGTACTACTATTGATAAGCCCATTCACATATACCCTCATTAAAAATTTAATAATTTCTTGAAGCACAGTCTCATGTTCCATGGTCTAGTGAAAACTGTGAGTCTATAAGGCTAACGTGCAATGCATGTAGTCCTGATGGAGTAATCTGGGATGTATTTTAGAAAATATCCCGTCAATCCAAGTAACTGCGTAACCTGTTTGACCTTCTATGGTACTGTGGAACCTGTAAGAACCTGAATCTTACCAAAAGCAAGTCGTACTACCTTACATATGTTCAATTTTAATGAAAACCCAGCCTTCCGTTAGCATTTGCAAGGTTTGTCGTAGGGTTTGTACTCCTTAAATGAAAAAGAACAGGATTAACAGTCGTTGATGTATACAAAAGCCTTCCCTTTGGTAATTAATTCCATCTCTCGGAAGCACGGGTGCCTGCTGGTACGAGGTGTTCAACGTAATGTCTTGTAGTATAAAGCAGGGCGAGGAGGTAGTTTACGCGACGTTCGCGTGTACAATATCGTGGATATTGTAGGTGGCTCACATTACCCGCTGACTCTCATGACCCTATTCTGCCCTAATGTTTTTAGATGAACTACGTGAACTGTATGACGCCACTCACGAGGCCTGGATCGATTCATTTCCTACTTGTTTTGTGACACAAAACAAATAAATGCAACGCAATACCACTGTAACACAAAACTACCTTACCTGGAATAATAATTAATCGTAACCTTTTACTTCACGGATACCCCACACAAAAACTAAACAAACCAAAAAGGAATATTTAACTTTTAAATATGTCGGCACGCTTGCATTTTATTTATTGCCCGGTGGATGTTAAAGCAAGTCCAATAAAATCTAGCCAATCATTGACTCTTCCACCATTGTTCTGAGTGATTCCTGCAACATTAGAAGTGATTAACTAACCACCGACCATAATTTATTGAAATACCGTCTTCAACCCAACAATCCACGGCCGCCTTCGAGATGGAGAATACTTCTAGTAATGGCCAGAAGACTAAGTACACGAAAATAAACTTCCAATGTGGGTACGGTGTACAATCCCACTTATTTAGCCAAATTTTTGCTTCACCCTTGAGACACGACTTGTTCCTCCTTTCTGTGGGCTATAAGTTACTTATCCCGCTGCTGATGTTAGGATCAGAAGTTATTTTACTTAAAAAAATAAATAGATGTGTCAGGATCAAAAGCCATTTTACTAAAAATAAAGAAATAACAAATATACGTGCTGATTAAAACTAAACACGATTTAACATTTACTTCGATAACCAAAGCAACAACTATCAGAGATTCGACACAATAATACAGTCCTCACGTAAACTAACAAGAGCTCCGCCCCGCACAGAGCCTCAAACAAGAATCCCCCGCCCGACGAGTCTACATCGGCTTATAAGCGGTTTCTATATTGGGTGTATAGAAACGCTTTATTTTGTTCCTATTTTTCAATCTATTTAATAGTATTATTAGATAGAAACAAAATAAACTGTTTCTATACACCCAATATAGAAACCGTTTATAAGCCCATGCAGGCTCGTTGGTTGGGGATTCTTGTTTGTGGCTCTGTGCGAAGCGGACCTCTTGTTAGTTTACGTGATGATTGTTTTATTGTGCCGAATTTCTGATAGTTGTTGTTTTGGTTATCTCAGTAAATGTTAAATCGTGTTTAGTTTAAATCGCCACGGTTATTTGTTATTTCTTTATTTTTAGTAAAATAGATTTGATCCTGACATTTAATTATTTTTTTGAGTAAAATAACTTCTGATCCTAACAATATATTATCATAGAGTAAAGCAAGATAAAGGAATGTTGTCGCAACACAATTGATTTACTGTCTACTATGCATAGATGGACAAAATGTAATCATATTAATGAAAAACGATTACGATTACATTTTGCGTTTTTCATCAATAACATGACAGCATATTGCTCATTTATGTTTTAAGCACTACAGGATCCTCAATCGCATACACATTTATGATTATTGAATATGTTGAAGGGATTTGATCTCAGGATCAAATCTATAATCATTTATATAGCAACAAAATTAAAATTACAACATTTTGTAATCATTAATCAGATTACATATTGCCCAGCTCTGCTATTATAAATCTAGGTATAGTTTTCGAACCTATAGCTTAAAAGGGTTCCCACCAGAAAGTTCATTTAACATAGTTTCCACAATAAATAAAATTGAGTAGAGAATGCATTGGATTCAAATAAAATTGTCGTTTGTTTATAGTATGACGTATACGATATACGTGAATTTTATTCCATCAACGCTAGTCTAACTTTTTCGTAACTTGTATTAAATTTGAAGTACTCACATTTAATATTTATTAGCTCATTCAAATTAATCTTAGGAAATTAATAGGCTTAAAAGCAATCGAGTTGCATATTGTATTTACTGTTGGTATTTAGCGGTAAAGAAAAAGGCTTTTTTGCGTAATTTTATCATTTTTTTCTCGCATCAAAATACATAATTTTGCTCAATAAATAGTCATAGTGATAACGATGTTGTATCGCATCATTTCAATAGACATTTTTGTTCAATAAATAGTTATTGTTATACTCAATACCGTATTTTAGGTACGGATTTAAGAAATGGCTTCTGAATCTATATATGCTACGTAACGCTCTTCACAAACAAGTTTTAATTTTAACTGGCTTTTAATTTTTAACTATTGCGATTTGCGCGCTGGCAACACTGCGTATGTTTTGCTTTTTCAATAGGGATGTCGAATATGAAAAAATATATCGATTTATCGATATTTATTAAAATATCAATAACGGAGTCTATATATTGAAGGTAAAATATCTATATATCGATTAAATCTCAATAAACACGAAAGTATTTTGTCAGTATTCCTTTTTATTGCACAAAATTACAAAAATATCAAGAACTAAAAGGCCATCTTCTAACTTTAAGAACTACTTAAGATATCAAACAAAAATAAATAAAAAAAGTGTGTGTACGATTCACACACAAGAGAAGTGAAACTTTATTAAATTGACAAAAGAATAAGATCAATATATATATCAAGGGTAGGATAGTTACAAAAATTATTTGTTTAAAAATGATAGTATTTTGATTAATTTTAAAAGATACTTTTTTAAATATATGTTACATTATTTATTGGTGTTTACTAACACTTATATTTCAACACCTATCTTGATTGTTCAAAAATAATTGTTATTTACGCGCACGAAACTCGTGACTACGTACTGTTTTTTTTTTACAATTTTATTTTCATTCTTTTTGCGTCGATATTCAACACACATTTCGGCATTAGTTTTCGGCATCTTATAAAATTTATTATTTAGCACAACAAGATATAAAAATACTCAGAACACTGTTAAATAATAACTCACCACGCTGCTTCTTCCCAAAAAGGTGTAATACACACAAACACGCCGACATTTGCTCTCTCGCTCTGACTCACTAATTTTTGTATTTGTGTTTCTTACCTGTCGTTATCCGTTGCATGCGGTTAGAAATCAGAACGATTCTATAGAAGTTTCACTTCAATAAATAAATAAATGGCGGCAAATAATATTCTTCTTCTTCTTTCTTTAATGGCAACGCGCAAGCACGATTCTGCCAATGTCGCGGCAAATAATATATATGCAACAAATTCAGATGTCAACGCATGCAACGTAACAAAACATAGTATAGGTCCACAAACTTATCTGACCCGGTGTCAGCGTCGCTAGTGATGAATTTAGTATTGCCGCTAATTAAAATTTCCACAATTTGAAACAGTACGAAGTCTGCCGGGTCAGCTAGTATATTATAATATACTAACATAATAAGCAATAATAATTGAAACACAATGAAATGAATGTCTAGGAAACTAGGGATTATATGAGCACCACGAAAACACAATCGTTTACCAAGCGTATATTGACGGAAAAGACGTTACTGAACAAAAACAATTACCTACATACAATATACATTTATTGAGCTTAAATCTACCTTACATATATCACACACATTTTAATATATTATATCTTAATGCTATAATTATGATCATGTAGATAATCATCTGTGCAATTTAGAGGCTGGATTGCATGAATTCCCGGTGTAGAATTATCAAACTCCGTCATTTCATAGTCGGAATCACTGCTTTCACTTTCAGTATCGCTCCCTAAAGTTATAATAAATGGTTCTTCTAAATAAGCATCTTTTATTAAATAATCATTTTCATTGTTCTTTACATGGGTACAGTATTTTTGCCATTCTGCAGTTGATATTTTGTTAAACGCGTCTGCAACTAACTGTGGCATTTCAGCATCTGATTTTCCAATGTTATGCTCTGCAACATGACGTTTCATGGAACTCCAGATCATTTCTATCGCATTTAAATCACAATGATAGGGGGGCAGTCTAAGAACAGTGTGACCACTGTCTCTTAATAAATTGTCGATTTCAAATTGTGGTGCTGGTTTTTGCCTCTTTATTAATTCATATAGCCGGGGTTTGGTGTAGCTTTCACTGAACTCCACATTATTCTCAATGAGCCAATTCTGCATATGGACTTTTTTTTAATTTGCATTCGGACATTTGTTAATACAAATATTGTGGTAAGGGGCATTATCCATCACAATTATAGAATTTGTATATAAATAACGTAGCAGTTTTTCTGTTACCCATTTTTTTAAATTGATACCATTCATTTCATCATGGTAATCACCATTTTTCGTGTTTGATTTAAAAACAAGTAAGGAATTCTCAACAAACCCTGTTTTCCCACCCGCATGAACTATTATCCACCTGTTTCCTTTTGAAACAGGATTCAAAACGCCATCAACGTCATTGCTTTGCCAGCAACGTCCAGTTGTGTGTGAGGAGTGGATATAAGTCTCATCCAAATATATTACAGGCATTTTTTCACCGCATTCGTTTTGCTTAATTTTCTGCAGATAAGTTGCACGCCATGCAGATATATCGTTACGCTCAATGAGGACTTTTCTATTGGATTGCGTATTCTTGTATCGAAAACCAATTTTATGTAATAGCTTTCTGAGAGTTTCACGACTCGCGTTAAAATCGATTTCATGCCGTAACACATTAAGTAATTTTGAGATGGTAGGTATTTCTTTCTTCACGATGTAAAATTCATGAATTTTTCTTCTAATGACACCGAGGTTAAAATCATCTATTTCAATCTTTCCTTTTGTTCTTTTTCCATTTTTTCCCGGAGTAGAAATTTTTGAACTCGTCGCATCAGCCTGATCTTTTTCTCTTACTTATTTTCGTATAAGCCGTTCACCAACACCTGTACAATAAAACACATATTTTGAGTACCACGAAGAAGGCAAATTGAGCGGAAATTGTTTTTAATGAATGTAAAGTACTATGGTCAACTGATAATAATCTTCTCTTCGATTATAAATACGTAAGGAAATTTATTTCCTCCCGAATCTGAATAGTAAATTTATAAAATTATATATACATATTATTCGCTTTAGATATAATCACATTGTTTTAGGTATAACTAAATAACAGAATTGGGTGATTTGCTCCTAGCAAAGTTGACAACACTAACCTGTTGCAGTAGCTACTCGTTCATGCAACTTTTTAAATCGTATTATTGGTGCATTTAGACGTTTCTCCTCTTGCATAAAAGCTAACACTTTTAAAATAATGTTTCTCGCGTCACTTTTTAAAGCTTTCGGCATTATTTTTTTTAGCTAAATCTACAAAACAACAAAATTACTCCAATAATTGTTCACAACTCCACACAGAATGATATTTGATGATTTTAAAATAGCGACACGTAGTTCCAATTTTGACCACCGGGTCAGATAACTTTGTGGAGCTATACTCAATAATCATAGACAATATAGTTTTTTTTTTTCATTCATTCCTATCTTCTACAGTTTCAGATTTCAGCGACTTCAGTGCCATGAGAATTTAAAAAATATCGTTTTCGATACAATTTTCAATACTGGACATTTTCTATCGATATATCGCTACAAAATATATCACCCATAAATATCGATATATTGAATTGAAAATATCAATGTATCGATATTTATTCGACAAGCCTATTTTCAATCATTTTATCAAGTAACAAATTAAAAGCAAACTTAAAATGATAATTTAATTTATTTAAAGATGGATAAATTGACTGTCATTTCAGCCACTTTATTTATGGCTGCGGATGTTTTTGCTATTGTGAGTCTTGCTATGCCAGACTGGATTATTACAGAAATAGGAGGTAGGTACTTCAAAATATTTCAGAATAAGTTAATATTCACATTGCAGTTTGGTGTAGTCTTTTTTAGTTGAGTGCAAATAGATCGTTATTTACCATACAGACACACATTTATTGGGTATATCTTAAAAAAATGCTTGAAGTTTAGTATAAACTTTTCTAATAACATCGCTAAGCGTAAGTTATTTTGTTTACGCACTCTTTTCTTTCTCTATACATTATATATTTCTTTTCTCTCAAGTAATTAAACTTGCCTAAACATTATTAAAGTTTTTGAATTGCATTTGTTGAATTATCGCCTAATAATTTTATCTAGTATAAAGAACTTATTACTTTATTAGTTTTTTATTATTTCCTACCTTAGCACATAGAAGAGATTTACAACATAATTCTCAAAAGACAAATTTTAATAAGAACTGGTTCAGAATACTGTTCTCTGTATTAATACTGTTTAGACACTGATGTTTGCACGTATATATTGAGGGATCAAAGGCTATTTGTTTTAAGCAACAGTTTTTGGCTATATATGTTATACATATATGTTTTCAGAATCAATGTTCCTGTTATTCATTCCAATATCTTCATAGGCATAAATCCATAAATATGAGTTTTAGAATAATAAGACAGATTTACACTTTACAGGTGACACTCGTCTGGGTTTGATGTGGTCATGTATTACTCTTTACAATCGTCCACAAGTCTGCTTTACACCGGATCTCCAGCCAGAATGGCTTTTAGCGTTGATTTGCATTTTTGCTGGATGTATATGCATTACAACTACAGTTATATTACTAGCGACTAGTCATTTTGACAGAAATGTAATACCATATGCTCGTTGGGTGGGATTTGTGGCAAGTAAGTGTTTCATTGTTTTCTAAGAAAATTTGATGCAATATATATTATAAGGCCTATGAACTACATCACAGTGTCCCAGATGATATCATCAAAATTATAGTGACCTAAATTAAATTGACTTTGGTCTAATAATTATGCATAAATATTGTAGTGTTTTAACAATGTGCTCAACAAAGTCTATTGATATACAATTTTGAATTTCAATTGACATATCAATATGATGGAAAAATTAATTATTTATAGACTGAAAGTAATGACCATAATATTAAAATATTTAAATTCTAACTAAAAGCACATCTCATTTTGCTTAAAAACCTTTTTAATTGCTAAAGTAGTTGAAATACAATAAAGTAAAATTTTTGAAATAAAAATAATATGCTGTGCATTAATTTAATGTGTAATTTATCTATTCATTATTTCAGTGGTTGTATTTTGCCTTGCTGCTGTAATTTTTCCTATGGGATTCCATGTGGATGAAATTGGAGGTCAACCATATCAATTGCCTAATAGCCATCAAGTTGGAATATCTTATATATTATTTGTACTGGCATTATGGATCACAGTAATATCAGAACTGTTCGCTGGGAAAGTTTGTCTCCCACATTTTTGATAAAATCATAGGCATCAGACATTGCATTTTATAACATAGATGGATGAAAAAAATCTCTAACATTTTATGATAGTAATGTATGATTACAAAGAAAACTGTAACAAAACTAGATTTCTGGCCAAACGCCTCAGGATATTGTGTGAATTTTTAAAGATTTATCTACTTCTCATATTAGTTTAAGCTTTTAAGGAAATATTCTAGTCTAGAAGACGGAATTTCGAGGGTTCATACAAATAAACAATTGATATTTTACCATCCATTTTTTATGGATAATTTATTCATATTTCAAGAATATAAAAAATATTAACATTTCAGCAAGTTATGGGACGTTGAATTAACGGTTGCACGGTCGTCATGATATACAGTGAGTCCATAAAGTATTTGTACACCTTGTAATTTTTTAGAAATCTCGCTAGTTCAGCTATTTTACATATGTGCCCTATAAAAAAAATAGCTATAATAGTAAGGCACAGGTCATTCATTGCGTAGAAAAAATTAAAACAATAGACATAACATACGGTAGAAAAAAATTGCAGAACGAAAAATTAACCATTTTTGAGGTCCAAACAAGTATTCGTACACCTATCGATTCAACCAAAGCTAGTGTGTTTTGGAGCAAATTTGGTTCAATTATCGAAGGGAAGGGAGGGCTTTGCCACTAGATCGTCGTATAATACTGATCACAAGTGACTCCGAGAGCGCATTGAACTGCAGAGCCGGCAGAACCATAATCATGGGTCGTAAAGGTAAAGAAACGTCGCTGGAGGAGCGAAACCTCATCCTCCGCCTTCATAATCAGTGTAAGTCACTGCAGGAGATCGCAAGGCTTATTGGAAGACCACGGTCAACCGTTCAAAGTGTGATTGACCGTCTCTGTAAAACAAAATTTCTACGAAAGCAAACTATTTATAGAAAATCGACCTCAATTTTTGACAATTACCATTTATGGATAAAAAAAATTTTTTTCACCTTTTCTGGTTCATACGACACTGACATGTATACTGGTCAAAAATTATCCATAATCTTATTATTCAGATGACCAGGAGGGTAGACATCATGACGACCGGGACATGTCTTTTTTACCCATTATAATTTAACGATGCATAACATGCTGAAATTTTAATATTTTTCATGTTTCTTAAAAATATTAATAAATAAGCCATATAAAAAAATAGATGCTCAAAATATCAATTGTTTTTTTTTTTATGAATCCTCAAAAAACGCTCGAAATTCGAGCTTCTGGATTAATCGGGTTAGTCCCCTTAAACATGAAATTGTGAGGATTTTTAATCAGTAACACTACTGCATCTTTTATTTCTTTTAAATATTAACTTCATACCTATAATTTAAAATTAAAAATGAATCGACAGGTAAATTTTGAAAAATTTACACTTGGGCCTCCGAGGCTAAAGCGCCGAAATTTGCAAAAAAAAAAGATGTCTCCACAGTAGTTATGTAGGTATAACACACGCAACCTACATACCGGGATCGGAATACATCATTATACCTTATCTTAACAGGAAGCATTAGTGTGTTAATTGTAATCATTAGTCATAAGCAGAGATGGGCAAATTGTAATCTGATTAATGATGGACGATTACAAAATGTAGTCGTAATTTTAATTGTCTTGCTCTGTACTCATGATTAAAGCCATTTAAAACATTAAGAAATAATAAATGTGTGTACAATCTGGGATCCTGTAGTGTTTAAAACATTGATGAGCAAAATGCAGTCATATAAATGGTAAAAAACGTAATATGTAAGCGTTAATCATTTTTATTAATCTGATTACATTTTGCCCATCTATGGTCATAAGTATCAACTAAAGGGTGTCTCAGAATGTTTTTCATTTTTTGATGTTAAATAAAAAACAACATTATCCATTAAAACTTGTTTTATTTATTGTTAAATTAAAGAGCAGATCTTGAAGTTTATTTATGAAAAACAACCGTTTGCAAATGTTCACCATTTACTTGTTCACACTCATTTAGCCTGGAGCTAAAATTTTCAATCACTCGCTGGAGCATTGCTCTTGGAATAGCGTTGATTTCTTCAGTGATTCTTTGCTTCAAAACGTTCAGGTTTGGTGGCAATGGATTGTAAACTTTACTTTTTAGGTAGCCCCATAAGAAAAAATCAGCAGGCGTTAAATCAGGACTCCTCGGTGGCCAGTTTATGTCTCCTCGGCGGCTTATCACTCTTCCGGGGAATAAATCGTGAAGAGCAGCTAATGAGTCATTTGTTACATGAGAAGTGGCCCCATCTTGCTGGAAAAAGGTGTTGCGGTTGTAGCCAGACTGGTTTTGCATTTCTGTAGCCAAAAAAGTCCGGATCATATGGCAATATCGATCAGAATTAACGGTCTGAGTTCGACCTCGGTTATCCTCAAAAAAATAAGGACCGATAATTCCTTGACTTAATATGGCAGCCCAAACAACCACTTTTGGTGAGTACAAGGGCTTCTGATGCAGTTCTAGCGGATTCTCGGTAGCCCAGTATCTGCAATTTTGTTTATTCACGTGACCGTTGATGTGAAAATTCGATTCGTCGGAGAACCAGATGTTATTGAAACTCCTAAAACGGTTTTTCATTGTCCTGCAGAATTCGACTCGTTTATCAGGATCATCAGGCTTCATTTCTTGAACAATAACAATTTTATATGGGTGAAAATGCAAATCTTTCGAAATAATGCGATAAACCGTAGATTTGTTCAAATTCAGAGAAGCTACGCGCAATCTCAACGACTGTCGTGGGTCGTCCATAACAGACTGGCGAACGCGGTCGACGTTCGTGCTCGCCCTTGATGTCCTTTTGCGCCCAGATGATTTGTCCGGCATTGTATTCCCAGTCTCTTCAAACTTGCACACCCAATGTTTAATTAAATTGGCACTTGGCACATGTTTTAAGCTTGTTAAATTAAAATGTGTCCTGTAGAGACGACGAACAATAGTGTAGGAATCGTTGTTTTTATAAAACGCTCGCACGCAAAACGCGCGCTGCGGTCCCGTGAAACGATTCATGGCTACTAAACTTAACAAGCCGGCCAAGCGTTTGAGACCACTCCCCTCCCCCTGCTACCAGCGATCGGCGCGTATTGGTCAATTCAAAAACGAAAAACATTCTGAGACACCCCTTATTATCTTTATAAGTATTATTTAATGGTTTGTTTACCAAGTGCATGCATCCCCACTTGTAAAACATTAGTATATAAGCGATTGTATTATTTTAATAAGGAGAGTTTAGTTTCATCGGTTGACATAGGCTCCTCAAGCCAACAACTTGTATTTTTTATCAAAACCTCACATATAACACCATATCTCCGTGCGTGCATAAAATTATTTTATATAATGATGGGCAAAGTTTTACCAAAATTAGTAATTAATTGAAATTGGTATTAAAAAATAGTCATCTGGAAAGTACTCTATAAAATGACATAAAAGAAGTGTATTTTATTGAATTATGTAATATATGTTTATTTTCTAGAGAATAATTATTATTCACTTGTAGTTTTATATCATTGCAAACAGTATTTGTTCCTTGATCATGATAAAGCATGTAGTAAGAGGTCTAGAAGACTTGACTCAATAGAGATTTGCATTAGCCAACGTAGCAAAAGTAACTATTGCCTCGGCTCTCGCACAAAAAGGGGTCCTCGTCGCCAATCTTGGCCCTGCCGAGGCATAATTTTTTTAACATCAAACGTGGTAAAAAAAATTTTTATTTGACAAGCCATTATGGCGCAGCCTTTAGTTTCTACTCAAAAGGTAGTCTTCTAAAAAGCTAGTAGATTACTATAGGTAGCTCCTCATAAGATACACTGCTTGTCTGATAATAAATAAGTACAGATTTTTAAAAATACCAAGATATTTTAATTTATAATATTATATTGCAAGTTTTAATTCTTAAAATTCCAATGCATTCGTAAAAAATGATTATTAAAATTAGGAATTTAAATTTAGAATAGCGACCAAATGTCGCCGATAAATTATCTTAAATCTGCCAATTTAAATTTTTATTGATATCTCCACTATTTATTGCTATAGGCTGTACATAAAAATTGTAGCCAAAGACATGTCTTCATTTTATTAACCCGGTGGAAATCATCAAGGATCGATTCAAAATATTAGTATGAATATTATATGGTTATAGTTTTTTTTTTTCAGTTTTCAATTTGTATATGGATGTTTCCATTTATTGTTAATTGCTTCGTATAGTCAAGTGAAATGGTTTGTCTTCATGAATAGGAAGTAGATATTTCATCACTGCTAATGTATACTAAGGCTGTAATTTATAGATGCTATTTCAACTTTGCTTAGCAAAGTTCACAAAAAAAGTAATTCGTTTTGACGAAAAAACTGAATATGTAATAAGAACTTTAGTATAACCATAATATTCGCAGAGCCAAGTCCATGTTGACAAAATCGGTGACTTACTAAATCCCTTGACATTCATTGAGTAATATAAATTGTAAAGTTTTAGCAAAGTCTAAGCAAATTAAAGTTGCGTCTATAAATCTCAGCCTAAGTCTCTGGTAGTCGTATAGCGATAGAGTAAAAACAAGTCTTTAAAATAATCATTTATTGTTACTATCTTCATGTTCTTATTCATCGATTAATTTTTTTTTCTAAATAACTTAATAAAAACAAATATCTTTATATTTACACATAGGTTGAGATATAATGATATATTAAAAAATATTTTATTAACACATTTTGTACATAAAAATCGTCTTAAGTCTTTTAGCACTGCATTTTGATTTGACAATTATCGCCCAATATTGTAGCACACCAAACTTCATGTCAACAAAAGCCAATCTTCTTTCTTGTATGCTTCCCAGGTATATCTATATTTCCTTCTGCTGAACACATATTATATGTTGATTTAAAGTGCCGCCTCATCCTAGCAAATTACATTGAAATCATAATTATGTGATGACTGCGTGATGAGGAGTGCGTTGACGTGACCCATGATGAGGCTGCCGCACAACATTACATTACCACACAACAGCATGCTACTATAACAGGACGGCTATCTAACAGAAAATGTTATATACTCGCTACAGCAGGGAGGCTGGCCTTGCAATCTATATGGGTTTGATTGCAGCCAGTGTATGACAGAGGAAATTGATTTAAAAACTCTAAAGCCTTAGAACTGGACTCAAACGCCAACTCTCGAACGATGAAATCCACAGGAACCGCTTGTCTGTAGCTGCACATATAAAAACATATTAGTAGTGCACAACCAGCTACTATGCTGGATAAATATTTTTTATATTTACAATTTCTTTTTTTGTGTTCAGACTTTAGCCACAATTTTTTTAGTTATCATGTCTTAATAATAATTTGGATATTGTATATATATATATATCAAATCATTGGAAAATAAACAGACTCTAAATGCTGAAAGCTTAAGTCAATATAAAGTCAAATGTATATATATTTTTAGTAATTTATTTAGTATTAGCTTATTTATATCTACATCAAATTGCAGTAAAACGCTTAGTTTTTTTTATACTTTTAACTGATCTTCAGCGAAACCTAAAAAAGTAACTTCTCCTACATTTTTAGCCATGTTATCATGCGTGACTTTTTTTGATATAAATAACGGAGCATGCCCTACAAAAAACTTGTAATCAGATTATGCAAATTTCCACAACTCATTACCTGACCCTGCCCAATATGGCGCGGGGGTACAATACGTTTTTCATTTATCATATCTTTTAAGGTATTATTTTAAATGTTATAGTATACTGATCAAAATTAATCTAAAGTAAACACTTAGGTAACTAACATTTAATTGGATAAATGATAATACTGGAAAAAAATGTATACAACCTATTATTCTAAAAATATACTGTCATAATATATTATGAATTTTGTTGCTAGGCAATATAATTTTGGAACAGTTTATCAATTAGTAAGATCTTTTCAACACATGTTTTCCAATTTTTAGAAAGGAGGTACTAGTGGCTAGTCACGAGTGAACAGTAACGTATTGTAAAGATTAGATGATATGGAACTAGTGTTTCTGCAAAGGGCATAGAGATCGTAAGCACGAAAAATGGATTAAGAATGTGAGGCCACCTAAAATCAGTGCACCAGCAGCACATTCGACTATACTATTCTAAACGAGTGATGCAAAAATGTACTTTATCGATAAACAAGTAAACAAAATATAAAGAAAATTAGTACGTCGACATTGAAGCCACAATTCATATAGCTGTCAGAAGTGATTATAGATTTTGATTTAAAAAACAGCAGATGGTAGCATAATTCTAGTCTTAAGAAAAGTAACTGTGGCGGTTGTATCCAATGTATATGGCAAAAAAAGGAAACAATATTCTTAGTGATGTGTGACTAATACCATCCCTCACAAAAAAATCTTTTTCGATGCTACCTGCCGAAGGCAAAATTAAGCAAGATATTTTTATTTCAGTGACTAGAAAGTTCGAGTTAAAGATTAAAGTAGTTGAAGTTTCTGGAGGAGGACTTATAAACTGAATATTAAAAGTTGTCAATCCGTTAAAGCGAAAAGCTATATTAGAAGTCAATGCTGAAACTTGTTCTAATTTACTTTTTATATCACAACGTTTCGTGCACCAAGATAAAAAAAAAACAGGATTGCTTTAGTGAAGAGAGAGCTTGGTATAAAGTTTAACTTTGATAATAAAAAAAATGTGAAGGTTGTATTTATGAAAAGGCGCATAGAAAACTTCAGAAAAAGAAATAGAGCATCCCGCTGCAGGAAAGTTGAGTCTAACTGATGTTTGCGGACCTTTTGTAGATAGTATGTAAAAATATAAATATGATGTGTTATTCAAAAGTGGACTACTTAGCCTACTGCATGGTCTACTACATTTGTCACAAGTCTGAAGTTAAGGATAAACTTCTTTAAAAAGCAAAAACCCACGGGCATGATGTGAAAATGCTACTTAGGAATAATGGCGGCGAGTTTGACAATAAAGATATTCGGAAAATACTGCAAAATCACGGTATTCAGCACGGGCTGACAATGCCCTATATGCCTGAACAAAATGACTAGTGAGCGAGAAAACCGTGCTCTGGTAGAAGCTGCAAGATCTATGCTACACGCAAGGGGAGAGTTACCGCAAGTACTTTAGGCAGAGCTGATTAACATAGCTTCCTCCATGCTCAAAATGACCAGTCCAGCTACAGTTGAAGACAAAGTACCATTTGAGCTAAGGCAGGGAAGAAACCCTAAAATAAGTTACTCAATAATCATCGAAAGAGAATGCTATGTTCATATTCTGAAGCAAAATCACAAAAAGTTTATCAAAAAGGCAATTAAACAAACTGACAGGTTTGAGAAATATGGTTATTGTGTTAGGATGGCAGAAAGATGTTAAATCTCAAGATACATCACTTTCGAAAGAGCTGAGGGAGATTTTGAGATTATATAATAGAACCAATGTCAGTTTGAAACAGAAAATATAGTATAATTAGTTAGTTTTTTGTACATTGGTTAAAATATAACGATAATAGTTTACAATGTCGGAAAAAGTCAAGCCGGTTGGTAGTTTTCATCCAAAACGCTGCCTAATTGCGTTGAGATATAACAAAACAATGTATTGTGGAATATTCCTGTTTTATAGGTCTACAGAAAAGTTAGCGATGCCATATGTCTGTCTTTCAACACGTTCGTCGCCCTGCGCGATTTGTTTGTATTTCTCAGGGGGCCCAAATCACTCTCGGCGCTCCGTAAAGTAAACAAGTGATATATGTTACAATATAACTTGAGTATTATGATATACTCTTCTATTTTTCGCAAAGAATAATATATCTCATCTCAAATGTGTTTAGAGTATTATAACGAAAAACTTTTGATATAATGTAATGTTATCCTATATGTGTATAATGTGAATATTTTTAGTAGTTTAATATTTTATATTCCATTAAATTCTTTTTAAAAATCCAACTAAACATCCTATTAACTTCAGCAAGTGTCACCCATATTTAAATCGATATTGACTGTGTTCATTTTTTTATTTAGTAACTATCAGCAAAATATCATTATTTTTATTTCTTTACGCACATTTTTTCGAAATGTTTATTTAGTAATTATATATTAAGAGAGCAAATAAGTTTCCGCCGTTTTTTGTCAGAAAGAAAATATTTATTGTGAAAGAATGGTAGTTTAAATTGGCTGGAAGTATTGTCCATCACTAGCAACAACACATTCCCAACATCAACATCGTTTCCCATCTTTCAGGCAGCTTTCGGATTCCACGTCTGAAGAACTCTTTATCTTTTAAGTCTATCCACGAATCAACCCAATTTTTTATATCTTCATATGATGTCAACGACTGCTGCGATAGAGCATGTGCCATTAACTGGAACAGATGATAATCGGCCGGAGCAATGTCTGGTGAATACGGTGGGTGGTGTAGCACTTCACAATCAAGTGTTTCCAAATAGTTTTTCACCGGAACCGCTGCAGAAAAATAATTTTGTCGTGTCTAGAGTAATATTGTGGGCGTTTTTGCTTCAGAGCTCTGCTCAATCTCATCAACTCTGTTCGGTAGAGAGTTCCAGTGATTGTTTACTTGGATTAAGCAACTCGTAATACACCACAACCAGCTGATCCCCCCAAATACACAACATGAATATTCGGTTCTGCGGTGGATGTTAACGCGTCCCCATGATTTTCTTCTTTATGGATTATCATAATGTATTCGCTTATAATCACCAGGGACGATTGGATGTAAAAAAAAATATATTTTTGTGTCTAGCAGCATTTCACTCATGCATAATCGGCGTTCAATATCTCTCGGGTTTAATTCTTGTGGAACCCAATTACCTAGTAAACGATGTGAGACTGCTTTTGTAAGAAACAAATTGTGTGAAATGTTCTGACACCCAAGATACAGGTAGTCCTAGTTTGGGTCTCAGCTTTCTTTAATGTGCTGCTTTGTAATTGTTTATCTAATAAATCATTTTAATTTTTTTTTTGCTTGTTACGTGACTTCCAAAGTACGTGCAAATTCCTTTTGTGTTTGAGACGAATCTTCCTCCAATAATTTCTCCAATCCTACATCTTCGTAAATTTTTGGCCCTCTACTGCGATCTTTGTCTTCTACATCAAAATCAATTTTTAACTTTTGAAACCACTTACGACGTGTTCACTCACTCAAGGTAACCTCATTATATACTTTTACGACCAATCAATGCCCCTAAGCTGCAGAATTTTTTAAATTAAAGAAGTAAATGGAAAGTTCCCGCAAAGGACACTTATAAAGTTCAAATTTAGATATATTTGGATTTAAAAAAATTATGCTAACACGAAGTTAATAATATAATAGGTTTATGTTGTCCTTGAATGAGCAACCTTATTTGAAGCAGGTTATCATCTGCGAATTCTAACTTGAGACTCGTGCCATGCTATCTCTCTCAAAACGACGGAAACTTATTTGTACACCTAATATATTCCTTATTGATTTAAAGAACTACAACACACAAGAGATCCAATAAAGAAATGGGTCAATAAAAAGGAGATTTCGTCGTGGTTCTATTGCACTCGAGACTACCATTCAACGACAAAATAAATATCAACGATATCTCAGGGCTGTGAAAATAAATGATACGAAAGTCCAAATAGTATTTTGGAAAAGAAAAAATATCGTGTGCCGCTTAGTATTCGTAAAAGAAGTAAACATTTATAAACTTCCCTTCCATAATAGCAATCATCAACATCAATATATACAATCAAAAATGACAATGTTCGCTAATAAAGACCGACTATGATGGTGACAGTCAACATTAACAGATGTCACCAACAATGACAGTCACTGTCGACTTTAATGTCACGTCATCTTTGATTGTATCTATCGATATTATCGCTTATTGCAACCTTGAAAGTTCACCATATTGGTAGATGGTTATAAAAGTTTAAATTCAATCATGAGATGGTTCTTTTTTTATTTTTCCGAAATGAAACTTCGACTCGCGTCATTCATTTTCACAGCTTTGAGAAAGTGTTGATATTTTCTTTTATTGGAATGACAATCTCTAGCGCAATGATTATCATAGCAAAGCTCTAGTCAAATAATATTTTCAGGATTTAGCATAAGATTACAGAAAATAAAACATTTATAAGGCTGTATCTATTGTAAATGTGTTAGTTAAAAGTTACTAAAAAAAAAAAATAGGACGTACGACTTTATGATGTACTTGAGGTATTGTTTTCGCTCTCTTTCCACAAACCAATCCATAAGATAGCCTGCCATCAGTGGCGCTGATTTATACAAAATGAAGAATTTGTGTAAGTTGCCAGTGGCCCATGCACACCTTGTTTGCAGTGCATGTTTTATGCATTCATTCTCCCGATCATCTTTAGAAATAAACTGAAATATTGTTGTTAAATCTGAAACAAACATTAAAAGTTAATGACTATACAAATTAAAAACTAGAACCCGAAATTTAGTCTACAGCAGTGTATGAAGATTGAATAGGCCGAGAATTTTATTAAGTTTGCAATTTTTTTTTTCAAAATAAAGAGTTTCGAAGGTTGTTATTTATTTGTTTACAGTAGGGATGGCGATTTGAGAACGATTATATAAAAAAATTTAGATTATATGAGACCGATTTTTCCGGCCAATAATTGATATGTAGGACTTAATTGATCCAGTGTATTGATATTTTACCCTAGAAAATCGACATTTGATTATTTAGTTGGACAAAAACCATAAAATTATTCAGATTTTTTTTTCCAAGGGAAAACCCTGTATAGGATCGTCGGGGCCGCCATGAGGGTCACGCACTTAATTGAGAAAAAAAAAATTAAAACATTATTCAGTTACTTCAATGTATGTGAACACATAAAATTAAATCATTTTTTCACTTATTGTACCTATTAATTATTGGTGTAACATATTACACCTGATACTTTGGTACGGTTGTAAAAACATGGTAATTATTGAAATCATGTTGTATATAAAATGGTTTTTAATGTGTTTAGACACTGCAATAAATCCACAAAATAGATATTTGAGGAATTGCCTTTTTATACCCTCATTTTTATTTGTGAAATAATTTATCATAAAGCAATTCAAAGGGAATCGATCTTTTTTAAGAATCGCCATCCCCAGTTTATATCATAAATAAATAAAACTTGTAATTATTTGACTTCTATAGAGCACACAATACATACACAATATATTAATAATAATTAATATTTTACAAATATAAATACTGAGCACAAAAACTAAACTACAGTGTAAACTTCATATAACGTCACTCGATTTAACGTCAAACTCCCTAAAGCGTCGATATCACTCGGTTTTGGGTGGTTTAGCTTGTTTCCCATACAATGATACACTCTATATAGCGTTACATCCACTCTATATAACGACAGAAATTTAATAATATAAAGTACTTTTGAAGTTGCCAAAATTAGTAAAAACTGCGCAGCTGTGTACGTTCTATTGTCGCTTTATTATCCTAGCCCGTAATAAACTCGACTGTCGGCATTACACATACCGAACTTTATAAGAAATCCATTCTTTTGTTTACAAATTGGGATTGCTTGCACGTGTTGACTATTGTTAGTAGGAGTTATGAATTATCTATACGTTATCATATTCTTAATTGCTCACAAACTTTCAAACTCTAAACATGGTAAGAGAAAATCTCTGTGTATTGACGAAAAAGTTTTACTGATACGCGCAATAGAGGCGTGAGAGATGATAAGTCATGTTGGCAGACGCTTTGTATTTAGTCGCTCAACAGTGTCCACAATATGGAAAAATAAAGAAAAAATTCTACAAGCAGAGGAGGATGGAAAATTTTCTAAAAAATTGAAGAAACCTAAATACGAAGATTTGGATCGAGCTATACTATCATGGTTCCAACGACAGCGCCTGAATAATATGCCTATCTCGGGGCCGATCGTGAAAGCTAAGGCGGAAAAGTTTGCTGAAGAACTTGGTTTACTTTCTTTCAAAGCATCAGAAGGCTGGCTCGGAAAATTCAAGCAACGTCATCATATCAACTACGGCAAAATTAGTGGAGAAGCACGAAGTGTTGATACGAATGTTACTCATGACTGGATTAATAGAGTGTGGTCAAAATTGACAGAAAAATACACCCCAAGTGACATTTTTAATGCTGATTAAGCAGGAATTTTCTACAAGTTGACCCCAGATAAAACTCTGAAATTTAAAGAGGAAAAGTGTATGGGAGGAAAGCTCTCCAAGGAGCGTATTACAGTGCTTGTGGCTGCTAATATGGATGGCACTGAAAAAAAAAGGTAATGGTAATAGGCAAATCAAAAAATCCGCGTTGTTTTAAGATCATTAAAAAATTGCCAGTGACGTATAAAGCAAATGAATCAGCTTGGATGACCAGTCAACTTTTTGAAGAAGAAGTGCGAAAGTGTGATGCAGAATTAAAGGGACGAAAAATTTTACTTCTTGTTGACAACTGCCCTGCCCACCCTCTTACAACAAACCTTCAAAACATAGAGTTGGTATTTCTTCCTTCAAGTACGACTAGTGTCTTACAGCCAATGGATCAAAGCGTGATTAAAAGCCTCAAGGGTCACTACAGAAAGAAATTATTGATGGAGCTAGTCGAATTTGAGGGTAAAACTTCTATATGCTGCAAATTTTTTATCTAAAGCCTGGGAAGAAGTCACACCCACAACTATACAGCACTCTTTTCGACATGCTGGACTTTGTACAAATTCTGAGTGATGAGGTGGAAACGGAACTGGAGTTTAATAACGACGACGCCCTTCCATTAACTGAGTGGATTCAACAGTTCAACATGGCAGGAAAATTTACTGAAAATCTTCAAACCTACATCGAAGTAGACGACTGCCTGCTTACAATGGCATCATTCACAAAGAAATTTTGGATTCGGTGAGAAAAACAGAGTATCAAGACCAAGGAGATGAAGAAGATGAGACGGATGAGCCTGAGCCACCGCCGAGCATTAAAAAAGCCCTGGAAGCAGCAAAATTATTGGAAAAGTACTTTCTTTATCACCAAGATGACTCAATATCGCAAGATATGAATAAAAAAATGGAAAAATACAACAAAATTACTGGTGCAGCAAAAGACGTCAGACAAAAATAACAGACTATACTCAATAGCGATCAAATGAGAATTGTTTTTTTATGTAATTACTAACACTAGTCTGAAATAAACTTTTTTTCTAATACAGATTTTTCTTCTCTCCATTTAACGACCACTCTCTATAACGCCAAAATATGCACAGTCCCTTGAGGGTCGTTATATAGAGTGTACACTGTATTTTATCTTTAGCCCCTTAACCTTATTTACGTTCGAGAATTATATTTGACACAATCATCATACTACTACTACGATATGTATCATACTATACGGGGTATACCCGTAATATTTACTTTAGGCCCCAATATAGTACTACGGGCTATGCCCTTAGTTGTAGGTTAAGAGGTTCCCTAAATAATTTATTAGAATTCCAGAATTAGAATTAAAAATAGTTGAAAGCAAATATCACACCAATACCCTTATCTATGTATTATATTATTCTTTAGTGGCCACTGAAATTTATGAAATTTACCAAAATGAAAACGAGAAATTTAAACAGGTATTTTTTGCAGTATATAGCTACATGATATTCATAGTAAAATAAATTATTCATAAAATAAATGATTTTTCTAAAAAGTGTTCTTTTGTGTAGATACTTTACCCGGCTAGTAATAAAACCTCAATTCTATTGTAGTTAATAAAAATATGGACTAGTTAATATTTTACAAACCTAATGTATTTTTTGTAAATATATAATACAATATTCTATATGCAGTGAACTCAGCTGAATTTGCTCTACTTTCAGGCAGTTCACTGTAAAGCATTTTCAACTGAGTTTGACACTGATTGAATTCTTCATGGTCACCCTTTTCCAATGCAATACGTGCATGTGTCTCATACACTTCAACTGTAAAACAGTCACGAATACCTTGTACCTGAAAGAAACAAAGTAATAAAATATTTTTACTTTTCAAAATTAAAATTGAATTATTAGAATCATTTCAAAACATCAGTATTTATGTATAAGAAATATCTATATACATAAATAATATAATGATGTGATCAATAATGAAATGCAGTTGGTGTTTAACAATTGGTAGAATAGAAACAAATACAATTAAATCCTCTTATTTCTTTTTTCTTGGTATTCTCCATAATACAATAAAGAGTTAAAGTGAAATGGCTACACATTTACAACTTAATGACTTAATAATTAAAAACATAAAATAGTAGACAATTTGACATCTCATTAATTCTATTACATTCAGGCAGAAATAAGTTTAAAAATACTCACTGTTAAGTCTTGCCTTATAGATTTTAACTGATCACATGCATATCTGTAATCCTGTCTTTCTATCCAACGTTCTTTTACATTCTTGAGAGAATTCTTCAAAACTGTTACAGGTCTAACCTCACAAGCCTCTGGGGCTTTAGTTAATCTCAAAAATGATTTTTCTATATCTAAGCAGGTACCCACTATATGCATATTGTGCATTTCATAATCTTCACTATCTTGAATGATGGGCTTTTTGATGGTTGGCTCAATTCTTCTATTGGCTCCTTGAATGGAGCTTGCAATGGTGGGTACATGCATGTTCCTTTGTGGAGGTAAATCTGCAAATCTTTCTGCTCTCTTTTGTAACTTTTCAGCATTTCCATGGACTTCTTCCAAGACAAATTGGTTATATTGTTTCTTTTTATTTTTTCCATATCTTTCAGATTTATTTATGTCAAGTGATAATCTGTCTTTAACTTTCTGTCTTGCTTTACTTTTAGGAACTCTTTTATCTTCAGGTTCATCACTGGATGTAGATGAGGCACTGCTTAAAACAATAAAGATATTAAAATGATGACTAAGTTAGAATTAGTAGAATAAGGAATAATATCATTAACCCGCATATTTAAAATGAAACTATATAATACCAACAAACATGAAAAAGATAGGTTATAAGTACAGAACTATAAGTTTGAGACCATTATATATGTTAGTGGAAATGTAATATGCTATATTTCACACAATGTCTGAATAGTTCAGTCAACGTGTGAAATAAACTGTGTTTTGTTCTCAGTTGAGATGTTTTAAACATTCATGAATATACAGTAAGCAAAGTAGGAAATACTTATTTACATTTTTGGATTTAAAGATACATCCTAAAAAGCAACCCCATCCTAAAAAAAATATTCATTTAGGTTCTATGGCACTAATGTCTGCTTCTATGCACTTGGTATGAAAATTATATCAATACTTTTATTTGTATGTATCTGAAGAATATATTTTGGACTGTTTTCACTTATGCTTTATGACTTACAAACCTCTGGCATATTACTTTTGTGACTAAATTATACATATTGTGATGATTGTTGTTTCTTGGTATCAGGCATTATGCCCATAACCTTTAGCAATGTTGGTTGCACTACCAAGTAATCAACTTAACATTATATAACTATTAACAAAAAGTTTTATACCTATGTCTCTTTCTAATAGGGCTTTTAGATCTAGATCTGCTGCGAGAGTGTTGTCTGCGTCTTCTGTGAGGTGACACTTTGTGCCCACTAAAGTTTCGTCTTAATAAACTTGATGATCTATCCTTTATTGATTCTGAAACGTCCTCACACTTTTGGTATGAATTTAATGTGTTACATATTGGCTTTACAGATAAAACATTACGTTCACTATGGACACTAGGAATAGGTTCTTCATCCCAATTCCTAGTCCAAATTTCATCTTTATTTGCCGCAGCTGTAATACGTCCCTTCAGGCAAATATCTATTTGGTCACGATCAAAAGCAGACTTGCACTTTTCATAGCATCTTTTGATATACCTTTCTAAACTATTTGGCCAAGATCCAGGAGAATTATAAATTGAATTGGATTTAAGGATAATCCCAGGCTCCATTTTAGAGAATGTTTCTTCTGGTGTCTTCTCCACAGTAGTTGAGTTTTCAGGGTCTTCTGGAGGAAAAGGAATGTTTTCTGGAAGTGGAGGAGGAAGAGGGACATCCATAGGGGGAGGAGGAGGAGGCTTTGGGAGGTCTGGAGGTGGGAGGGGTGGCAAAGGGGGTTGGTGATCTGGCAATGGCGGCAATTCTGTATTAACATCATCGTCAAGTTTCTTTCTTTTTTTTTTAGAACCAAAATTGTTAGACAACAAAGGATTCTCAGTTGGAGCCAAAGGAGAAGGCTTTCGAACATGATTAAAATGAAACCTGATTGGATTTTGATTTAAAAACGGTCTATTTGCGTCATGAGGAGACATTCCAAGTAAAGGTGATGGAGGTGGTTTTGTAAATGGCGTAGGACTATATTCAAGTTTTGTATCTTTACTTTGATGAAAATGGTGGCTATTCATAAATCCACCAGGGTTTCCTATTTGATTCATGTATTGATTATAATAAGGATACATGCCCCCATGATATCCATTATACTGCTGGTAAAACCCATACATCCACGGATGATGATTGGCAGGCATTCCACTCAAGGTTTGCAACGGAGGTTCTTTATTAGCTTTTTCAGACATATTGTTGATATCAAATTATAAGTTAAAAAATAAAACGTAATATTACACGATCAAAATGGCGACTCAAGAGATATCAGTATTGCTGGAAATATTTAACGTTCACACAAAATACTCTTAACATATTTTTAACAAAAACACACAAAATATTTTTAACAAAATTATCTTAACTCAATCGCAATGTAGAATGCTGATAAATTAATCACTTCCGAATACCACTAGCTCACTTATGACTACTGAACATAGAACACAATCAGTGCTCTCAAATAGAGAATGCATGGCAATAACTGCTGTTTTTCAATAATTAACATTCCTGCTATGCTGTTCACCAATAACAGTTTCTGTAAACTGTCATTCATCAATATAATTTTATTGCACACATTTAAAAAATAACAACTGATTATTTAAAAACAGTGAATGATACGTCATCTGTAACTCACTGTAAACTTGTTTTTGAGCTTGACAATGAATTATTGACAGCTATGTTTTTTGTTTGTAAAAAGCAGTGTTATCCATTAAATTGTCTGTTCTTTCAATATTGTACTATATTAGTCTCGAAAGTAACCGGTAGAATTGCCCACGAAAATTGTTATTTTCTACCTGCAATCGATAATTGAAAAAAAAAGCATAGCAATACAAAAATTCGTTAATTTATCCAAAAATAATGAAAAATTAATTCAATATATATTACCTATACGTAAATATGATTATATTTACGATTTGCGATACATTTTACGATCTTTATGATCATACCAATATTGTTGGTACCTAAGATCACGTCTGTACATAGCCGCGGTCATCTTTGAATTAATTTCAAAGTCATAACAAATAGCCTCATTCAAAGATCGTTTTATATGTCATAGTGCAGTGATGATTCAGTAGACAGCTTATGTCGCTGTTTTGTTTCATAAGATTATTATGCGAAAAACATGTTGAATGTTAATAGATGAATAGGGCAGTATAAAATAGACATAGATAAATAGAGATAGATAAATATGAAAATAGACAACAAAGGAAACATTTGAGTACCACGCTTTATAATGCTTTTTTTATCCCAAAATAATTCTACATTGTAAGGAAATTTTCTAATTTGTTCGTAATTTATTCAAATGCAGCACTCTGTTTCAATTCCTTGCAAATAATTGGTGTAAATAATATTGGAACTATCGCAGCACTTTGCCGCTTTTAACATTTGTTGATCTTAATTCTTTTATTGGATTATTTTTTTAATGGAAGCCGCGTATTTGCTCATAAATTTCGATATGAAAATCGAGGCATCGGTATTTAAACTAATTTACTTTATCTGGGCTTAGATCCGCTTTACTACTAAAGCTGTATGTAGTATGTAATGTTAATGTTTCTGCTGCATGTATTGATAACAAGCGTGTCTGAGAGGGGTAAAGTATTTTATGTACTTTGAAGTCACAAAATATTTGAAAGTTTTTAAGCTCCGAGACTCTTTTTGAACTAGAAAAAAGTATAAATGTCTCTTACAGGAACTTGGGATACAGAGGATTCTAGAGCCAGGTCCACGTGTGTTTAGATCAATTATTAAAATACTGCACCAGAGTGCTACGGGCCGTGCACACGAAGTGTTGCGGCGGCGGTGCAATGCTCTACCCGCTACCGCATACAGCGGCACCGCTCACTGCTTCTCTTATTGAAAACGTATCAGAAAAGACTACTAAGCGGTATCACTCTGGCATTACAAAGAAAATTCTCTCCGCTTCGTTTCACGAAACACAATTTAAGCGCGCGTGCGCGAAAAACTCCGCAACGCATCGTGTGCAACGGCACTTAGATTAATATCAAATTATTCATATAAAAATAAAACTGCAATTAACTGGTGATATTACCTTTATTTTAAATATAATATGAATAGATTTATTTCATAATATGAATTATAGTCAAGTATCTTCCAGTAAATTTATTGTCAGTTCAGAATCTTCTATATTTATTTCACTGAAACAAAATATTATCAGATATTTTATGTGGATATAATGATTAAGATTGTTCTTAGTTAAAATATATACATATATCGGCTGTGCTCTGTGGTGTTTTGTTAAAAGGTAGTTTATGGCCCTAAAATACACATTAATACAGAAAGAGTTAAAATGTCTAGGATTTTTTATTTTATTTTTAACTTTTAACGTGCCTATTTTTCATGTCAAAATTACGTGATCGCAAATGCCAATCGAAACGCTTGACGTCAAATTCAATACTTTAATGGATCTTATACGCGAAGAAAATTACTATCAATTTTAATGTAAGTTTTTACATTTTTATGTATATCCCGTCATATATTGATCTATTAAAAAAAATATATTGTTTTGAATTTTTCGTAAGATTTTACTCCTGTTATAATATTGTTACGACGGAATATGGGTGAAACTTAAAGCGCCTAGTCACATGGCTATGATTTTAAAATTCGAAGATTGTCTTGAGGTACTGTTTCGAATGGACTAATTGTCAAACATATCGTCAATGATGATTGACCTTCAAAAGATTGCCGCCTACGTACACCGAATTGAATTAATTTAGATAAACAAGGTACGCGTGTCGTAAATTTTAATTAGACAGCTATTTAGCAGTGGAATTTTGTGAGAAAGATCAATAAGGGATTCTAGAGCATCCGAGCAAATATATAAGGCACACAGATTCTCTAGATCTTTCTGGAAAATGCTTGAAACCTGCCACACCGCTGTAAATACCAAGAGGCCCCACGGGACAGTTTCTGTTTCGAAGCGACATAAGCAATATCTCCAAGTCATCGAAGACTGTTTGCGAAAATACTGGATTATAGAGACTATTGCGATTAGATATTGTTTCTTTGAGGCAATATTTTGACTACTGTGGCTCAACTACGAGAACCTCTGCGATTGGATTTATGACGGCTGAACATCGAGAACTTTCATAGGCTGGATTTTTGAAACTTTTGGCTATTGGTTATCGGGAGTAATTTAGTAATATAAACGTTGAATGCAATAT
Source organism: Automeris io (assembly GCA_036320925.1). NCBI lineage: Eukaryota > Metazoa > Arthropoda > Insecta > Lepidoptera > Saturniidae > Automeris > Automeris io. The sequence goes on along the minus strand of JAUDJH010000011.1, from coordinate 9,249,907 downwards.
TGACGAAATAAATGAGATTCAACTCTAAATCTACATTTATGTAGAATAACTACGGTTTTTTTTTTAAGAAACTCTAAAATGTAGTATACATTTTTAGAATCTAAATTAGTTTTATCAACTTTTAAAATGATTTGTTATGGGAGCGCAATTAGTTTTTTTCTTTACAAGATGGGGTAGATTACGGTAGAAAGATTTTTATTAAAAGAGAAAATAATATTCAATACGAAACAAAAATATTTTTGGCATTTAAACTAAAATTATACTGGCTTTAAATTATATTGCAAGCAATAGCACCATATTAGAGATATTTTTCCAAAAAAATAGAACGGCAATATTTGTTACCACAGTACCTACTTAGCAATAAAGGACAGGGGCACATTATCAAGATTTTATCGAAAAACATTAATATGTAAAAAGACAATCCTATTTTTTTAAATATATTATTAAGTGGTAGGCAATGAATAAGCTAACATTATTCTCGGTCGCTTTAGTTGTGAAGGTCTGTCCCGGCTATCAACATACTGTCTTGTTCGAAAAAAAGTTAACATTCTCGTGCGAAATTATTGTTGAATTTTAGGGCACCAGTATATCACAAATCGAAAGGCTATTTGGTTAAGGCGACGTTCCGTATTTGTTAGTCATATAATAGATCTAGAAGTAATACCTACCTCAATCTATCAACCACAATGTCTATGACTGCATTTTGCACATTTGCGGGCTGATCATGTGTATGTTCTGTAATATCAATGCTAACATAATGTTCCACATCATTAATAATATTATCTGTATTGCTATTTTCTGTATGATTGTTTACATTCGAATTTTCTTGATGTTCATTCTTGTTGTTTGATAAATGCTTATTTTCAGTTTTTATACCAGCTATGCCTGAAAATTAAAGATTACAAATAATTATCTGATTTTGTTTTTTTTTACACAATAATAGTATCTAATCGTCATAATGCGTATATTGCGAAACCACCACAAAAATCACTATAAGTTATATTATGATCGAGTTTTTATTCTTCATTGAACAAATAACATCAATAGTATGCCCAGCGTTTTGGCACACAGTGATATAATATAATCATAGTGATGTAATAAAATCAATCAAATGAAATGGTTATATTTAATTACTAGTACTTTGCACTGGTGTTTTGTGTGTAGGCGAAACACGAAACTTAGCAGGAGAAAAGGGCATATATGATGGATCATCATTTCAGCCCACATCGGTCCACTGCTGAACATAAGCTCCTCCCAAGCCTTGTCTCTATTCTGGGCTGTTCGAATCTAGATAATGAAATTTCATGTAAATTTAATGTATACCTTTGGCTGGAAACAAGGGTGTATCTCTGCGAACACGCCGTCTTCTAGTACGATCACTTTGTCGTGTTTGAGTCATGGCCTGGAAGTCTATAATATACAGAGCTCCAGCAAGAAGCAAAGAACAATCTGGCATACCCATATTATGCGCAGATTCTAGTTCCGCATTACTACGCTCATCATACTTCCACCACCCTGCAAAATATACAATAATGTCAATAAATTCCCTGTATGTCATGCTTCAGTAAATAGAAAGTTAAACTAATTTTGTAGAATAATTAATACCATTTATAATATTTTCTTTTTGTACTACGTAAAATAATTTTAAAAAGAACCAAAACATAATGTAGAATTACATAACTTATTAATTTATTTGGGGCTTTTTGTTGCATTTTTTTTAACATGGAAAAATAGTTTTTTAATTATTTATCGACACAATTAATATAAGAGATATACTGAAAAATTACAAGAAGACATGACAAAGTCGTGCAGGTTACTATAAAAAAAAATAAACAAACCGATTTAAATCCAAAAATGTTTGTTGAAACAGATGCAGTCGTGGACAAAAACAAAAAACCGACTTCAACAAAAAAATACTATTCCCTACTTATTGGTGATTGATGAATATGATGAATATTCTCATTTATGTCAAATTACAAAGTAATAATAATAATAATTTTATTTTATTTTATTTTACATAATAGGGTGCCCAACATGGGTAACATTAGACAAGAAAACAAAAGGATCATGGTACTTAAATAGAACATATAAATGCCCCCACAATTATAGGGCACCACAGCATGCACAGTGATTAATTTATAAAGCTAGTTTACATTAAAGAATAATAATAAAATTCCAAAAAAAGACAAAACATATACATACATATATAGACACAACACAAAAGGATAATATTGTAGAATGTATAAGTAACAACTTTAAACGAAACTGTGACTGATTCCAAGTAACACAAAAAGTAACACAAAAAAAAAGAAAAAAGAAATGCAGTCACTTTCTACACGCTGTTCTAAATTTTGAAAGAGAAACAGTCAGGTCCAAGTCACCGAGTCGCGAGAGTGCGTTGTACTGCCTGCAGATCCTTGGCATGGTAGAAAACTGTCCAAGATTCGTTTTAAAGAAGGGTATAGAAAAAAAATGGAAAGCTGTTTTGCGGGGCAAACGAGATGGAGCATTAATTTTTAGATTATCGATAAGTTCTGCACAATCTAGATATCCATTGAATATTTTAAATAAAAATATTAGGTCAGATATTTTCCTGCGACTAGCTAAAGATTGCATTTTATAAAAAACCAGCCTATCATGATAGCTCAAGATTTTATGCGCCACATTATCACCGTAGGAGAGATGGTAAACAAAACGTCGTTGCACACTCTCTAAGCGTTTATTGTAGACCTCGTAATTGGGATTCCATACAACCGAGTCATACTCCATAACAGGACGTACAAGGCTCTCAAATACCTTAATCTTAGTATACGGAAGCTTGAAGCTTTTGCAAATACGTGTGATGAAACCAAGTAATTTAAAACTTTTGGATACTATTTCCAGTATATGCAAATCAAATTTAAGTTTTGAGTCAATCATAATGCCTAAATCCTTCACTGAGTTAACAACTTTTAGTTTGTGATCGTTTATAAAATAGCTACCTAAACGTATAACTTTGTTTCTACTAAAGTGAATATGATAGCACTTATCTAGATTAAGCAACATATTATTTTGTTGACACCACGAAGAAAGTCTACATAAGTCGTCTTGGAGATCAATTTTGTCTGAGTCTGACTGTATTGGTTTCATGATCTTTAAGTCGTCGGCAAACAAATATGCTTTTCGCTTTTTTAATAATTTTATTGAATCAAAATTTAAATTTACATAAGTTTCGTTGACGCCTGCACTAGTCGTGAGACTATCGCAGGCGACAGCGCCCAACATTACAAAGCATACATATAATTACTAAACATACAGACGTAAGTATATTTAGTTACAAAGTTTTTTTTTTTACAGTGGCTCGACATAGTGACTACAGAGTACCTGATGGTAAGTACAGTATAGTCCAAAAACGAAAGCGACTATCAAAGGATGAAAATCCATTGATAGTCTACATCGTCATGTCGGCCCACATATACCACGACTGAGGGTGTCTAGGTATATGAGTTACTGGATATGCAGAAGATGATCCCAAAACGCGACAAGCAGAAACTGGTCACTATGAGGGGTTTACACCCATGCACCGTGGTCGCGATCCAGACGGGCACCGGCGCCCTACCACTTCGCTGCTACTCGTTTAGCACCACCCAGGAGTCACGTGTAGGGAAACAAGGGTAAAGCCTACGGATGCGAGCAGCTTCGACTCCCAAAAAAAAAACAGGGAAAATTATTCTACTTGGGAACTTACAGTAAAGACGATAAGTTGTTTTTCTGTTTTATCTAATCATTTGTAATAAAAATTGAAATTTTTTTGGAATATACAATAATATAATGTCTTCCTTAACGTTGAAAAACGGTAACAGTAAATTTACTTTTTTTAATATTCAAATAGGGTGTAATAACTAAAAATACATTTATGTCTATTTAATAAAAATTATGTGAATATCTTTAAATTTTAAATAAAACAGTTATAAAGTGTAACAATCAAACACTGATAAATCCAAAAAGATGATTGGTTCTGTTCTATAAATAATGGGTCCTTTCAGTTTTTATTAATCGACTTCACTTTATACCTTAAAACTAGCAAACCCTTCGTTTTGGTTTTTAGTTAGCGTTTGAAAGAACGTGCGCATAATAAATGTCACATGAAATGAACTGAGCAGAGTACAATGATTAGCTGTCAAACAATGTATAACGCATCGGCGCCATCTACTTAAAATACTGGTGCGATCTGCTCCACCACCATGCAAAACCATATTGGTTTGTAGTGCTTGCTATCAGAGATGGCGCTGTGTGAAAAATGATTTTCCCCGTTTTCCTGCTTTTCTGTTGAAATTTTTCCTGAATTTTGTTTGCTATAAGCCTCACGGAGCCTGAGACCTTTCCAACGAATGCAAAACCGTGGAAATCGGTTCGTGCATTCTGGAGTTATAGCGTGAGGAAGGAAAACCGGACTTATTTTTATATAATAGAAGATAACAGAATATGGCCTCGAAATAATGTGTAATATTTGAAGAAGTAAAATATCATTATATTGAAAACATGGAAATATACCATTTCTTCCTTCATAATACCACTGGTTGACATCCTGGTTATTATCTTGGTTTGATTGCTCAAGGGTGAGATCTTCCAATAAAACAGGATTATCAAGATAATTTACTGGAATTGCTGATCGGCACATTGCACATTTTTTACCTTGAAATGCTACTCCCTGTAAATTAGCAAAGGTGTTTGCTTATTACTTATGATTAGTGTCTGACAGAAAACTTTGCCTTCGACCAAAGAAACTACTTTCGATAAAACATTCGATTGGGAACAAATTTTAGCTATACCCTAAGCCATCTAACAAGCGTCAAACTAAAACTGATTGTAATTGTTGAATTAATTTATCATAGATAGGCAAAATGTAATCAGATTAATGAAAAACGATTACGATTACATTTTGCGTGTTTCATCATTTAATATGACTGTATTTTACTCATCTATGTTTTAAATACTATAGAATCCTCAATTACATACACATTTATGACCCCTTTATGTTTTGAGGAATCATGATTACAGAGCAACAAAATTTAAATTACGACTACATTTTGTAATCGTTAATCAGATTACATTTTCCCCGCTTTTCTCTGCTTTTAGTAAGTATCCGATATTCAGTTGTAATCCGGCCGAAGCAGAAGATCTTAAAATCCTTAATAATTCTATTAAATACTAAACAGAAGAAAATAATATGACTTTTAAAATTTCTAAATGTAAGCTGTATGCATGTATATACAAGACATCATGTAAATATTAATAAAATGACCTCACAACTTATCAAAAGGTGGCTAAAGTCGATGCCTCAGCTAAAGTTTTGTTGGACACTACTAATGATTCGATTACAGTCAAAATCTTTTATAACGACATCGAAGAAACTACATAAATTTAGTCGTAAAAACTGATTGTCGTAATAGGTAACAACCGGTGATGTTTTCGAGATACCAAATCGTATTTTTCTACCGGGACCTTTGTTTTAGGTCAATATAACCGGTATGTTGTTCTAAACAATGTCTCCATTAATGGTTTTGACTGTATATATTATACTTCTTTCGCATGGAAGTAGTACTTTTATTATGATAATAAGTATTTTAAGCTAATATCTTTGTATAAATGTTTTACACGACATAATTTCTTTCTTATATAAATTATAACAATTCAATATAAAACACAGTACTAATGACTTACAATACTCGACAATACATGTCAATTACAGTGCTTTCATAGTTTTCCAAAAATATACAGACACGCATCCGCTACAAAGTTATTATAAAACATAGATAAATGGTACAACTTTTACTCAAAATAAATGTCTGGTTTATTAAAAGAAAAACCTTAACGTTTAATAATGCAAAAAAAATGTGTGCTACTTTTCACTTAGGAGAAGACACATAAACGCCAAGTGAATATAGCCATTAGGGTATTTCTGCTCACCCCGGAAGGGCTATAGCGTGACGATATATTATTATTATTATTTTATTATTAAAAATATTATTTAAATTACCATAGTATAGTAGGAGTTTTTGTGTATTAAAATCCAAAATTTTTAATAATCATTGTTTTAGGTTCTATGGCATTAAAGCCCCCTAATACTGTAGGAGTATTTCTCAATTACCTTCCATGTAGAAACAGCGATCAGTTACAATTTTATTAAAAGTATAATATTACTACAATATAATATTATAATGCAGCCAAATCACCTGAACAATTATTTTATACCATTTTCCTCAAATAAATGATTAACATGTTTTTTAAACTGACATAACTTTTGTATTTATGAACTGATTGAAATAAAATCAAAACTAATTAGTGAAAGTAGGTTTCCACAATATATGAGTGAAAATCACATCTAAAACAGTTATGCCGTTTCTAAGATTATCATAGTTATTTTTCCTATTTCAAATCAAAAGCATCTGATTGTAAATCTGTTCGATCAACAAGCTGTTTTTTAATGTGTAATAAACCTAAATGAACTTTCAGCCCCAAACAGTTTATAAATAATTACAGGGATAATTTACCTTGACACAGAGAAAACAAAAGATGTGACCGCATGGCAGTTTTGCGGGATGTTGGCATTTTTGTAAGCAAACAGCACAATCTTGTTCTGAAATAAATTGAATAAATAACATGATTGCTAAAAATTTTTAAGGCATGATGATGTAATTCTGACCCATTTTGGCTTAAGTTGTTTCAAAATTATTAAGTAAATGTGGGATGCAGCCAGTGAGGTGACCCCATAAAAGCATAAAAAGCAATATCCTGTTATGCTTGGACATTTTATAAATACAATACAAAGTCTATATAACGACCCTCAAGGGACTGTGCATATTTTGACATTAAGCGTCGTACACACATATCTAAGTAGCGAAGTAGATAACTAAATTTTAAGTAGTCTGACGGTTTTACGTGTTTTAGTGAAGTTATAAGTACACTTCACTTATTCTGTATGAACTTCAAACTTGCTACCTCTTTTAGTGAAGTTATAAGCAGAGATAGGCAAAATCTAATCTGATCAATGATTAAGGATTACAAAATGTAGTCTTATCTTGCTGTGTAATCATAATTAAATTCATTTAAAACATTAAGAAATTATATATATGTTTGTAAATATGTTTACAATTTGAAAGTTTGTGAGTAACTAAGAATATGATAACATAGATAATTCATGACTCCTACTAACAACAGTCAACACGTGCAAGCAATCCCAATTTGTAAACAAAAGAATGGATTTCTTAGAAAGTTCCATATGTGTAATGCAAACAGTCGAGTTTATTATGGGCTAGGATAATAAACTGACAAAAGAAAGTACACAGCTGGCAGTTTTTACTAATTTGGACAACTTAAAAATAAATTACCTTAATCTAATTACCTTATTAGGTAATTAATTAACCTTTAATTACCTTAATTAAATTAACTTATTATTAAATTGCTGTCATTATTGCGAGTGGGTGTAATGCTATATAGAGTGTATCATTCATAGATGGGCAAAATGTAATCAGATTAATAAAAATGATCAATTTTGCCCATCTCTGTTATCATTGTATGGGAAACAAGCTAAACCAACCAATACCCAGTGATATCGACACTTTAGGGAGTTTGTCGTTAAATCGAGTGACGTTACATGGAGTTTACACTGTATATTCACTTAAAATCAGGAATTCACCAGGACAGGGGTCTCATAATCCAAATTGGACTGAATTTCAAAACTATATGTATTTAATATCCCAGTATAACATTTTTTTTATAGTACTATAGTTTGCATGCATCCCCATTCAGTGAAGATGAGCTTTCCAATGGCTTAGGTAACCCACATAACTTGGAAAGTCCTTTGATCTGATGGACATGTCAGGACACAACCATCATAGTGATAGGAAGATAGTTGATATTTTTTATTAATAGATAACTAGTGAAAATGTGAACCTCTTGATGACTTCAGTAAAAATATGTACAATTTGAAGAAAATGTAAATGAGTCCTATTTCCCAAATACATTACTTTCATATTAAAATCAAATATTTATAAATAGAGACAATTATTAGAGAATTATATAAGCAAAAAAAGACAAATACCAAAAAGGTTTATTCCATCAGTAAATTCTGTTTCCCATATCTTACTTAACTTTAATACTTTTATGGGATAAAATATTATTTATGAAAGATTAAAGTACTTATGTGAAAAACCGATTTAAATTTTTAGTTAACATTTCTAATTCACATATCTTTTACACATTATTTTTTGTGTATGGTAGTAGTCAGCATTATGTTTCCAAAATCATTTAACCCTTTATGGCGCCATGTTGTATTTCTACAACATACCACTCAAATAGAAGCAACAATAAAATAAATGCCGACAGATTGACTTTGCTTAGTGTTATACGGTACCAACAAAGCATTCTTACGATTTAGTGACAATTCAGCTCACTAGATAACGAGACTTGTAGGTAATGATGTTTCATTGTAGTGTCGAACGAACACACGCCTGTTTTCAGGTTATCAATTTCATTTACGAAAAATTAATTCTTGGTGAAATACTAATATTTGACTGTTGAAATTTTTGTAAGTAAACAGTAAGAGGATGTTTTTTAATAATCTGTTCCTAATTTTAAGTTTAATGATTTATTACTAATCTAATGTTGCATTTCTAGTACATGCAAGGTTTTTAAGAATTATAAAGGATACATTTTTAATATTTTTATAATTATTATTTTCGTTACCTATATACTATTTGCCACCTAGTTTTTACAAAATTAATAAATTTAAGGACCTTGCGCCATAAAGGCTTAATAGCAATGCAAAAGGCAAACTGTTAAAAACAACAATTGTATTAGTGAGTTCTGTGGCTTATTGTAACACTAACCATTCTTCCATTTTTGTGTTAACACAATAATACTGAATACTTTTTGGGAGTCGAAGCTGCTCACATCTGTAGGCTTTATCCTAGTTTCCCTACACGTGACTCCTGGGTGGTGCTATACGAGCAGCAGTGAGGTGATAGGGCGTCGGTGCCTGTCTGAATCGTGACCACAGTACATGGGTGTAAAGCCCGTCATAGTGACCAGTTTCAGCTTGTCGCGTTTCGGGATCAGCTTATATCCAGTAGTTCATATAGCTAGAGACCTTCAGTCGTGGTATATGTGGGCTGACATGATGATGTAGACTATCAATAGATTTTCATCCTTTGATAGTCGCTTTCGTTTTTGGAGTACACTGTACTTACCATCAGGTACTCTGTAGTCACTATGTCAAGCCAGTTTAAAAAAAAAAAAAATTACTAAGTTGTTTAACACATACATTATGTAAGTAAAAGATGAAGCATGTGTGTGCAGTTCATACACAGTAGCAGACACTTTATAATGTTTTATATCATTCTCTTGCAAACTTACACCTTAAAGGATTTATAGGTTTCTCTATTTTAGTGTTGCTTCTCTATACAGTTTCAAATCACAATAATTCTAAATAGTTTTACTTAATAAAAATGTATATATTTAAATTAAATGTATTATATAAGTGTTACAGATATTTTATGACAATATTGCAGGATGTTGTTAATCAACAATCAAACAGAATTCATAGTAGTACATAGGAATAACACATCTCACCACTATTGCACAAATGGAAGGGGCCTTTCTCAAAATTTTATTTTAAAGTCTTTAAATATAATTTCATAGCAGGAATCTAACGCAAAATAAATAAGATAATTCTTTTAATGAAATTTTACAATTTTAGCGGATGCAATTAGTAATGTATCTTTCCTCAATCCGAAAGGGTATGACGTGACGTCATATTATTTTACAAATTTAATTACTGCTGTCAGTTTATAAAATAAATATAGTTCATATGACATTTTATTTTGTGGCTTCAGAAATGAAAAATCTATACATACCTAATTTAAGTAAATCCTTTTGTATGATCTTGTTCATCTTTTATGTGATATTTTTAATAAGCAATCAATAAATAAACACATAATCTATGTGATTTGTTTTGATTCTTTTCTCCCCTCTGTTGAGAAAGCAAAGGTTTTCGCCACACAGACATGTCAGAGAATCCATAATTTGTATTTTGATTAGTGTCCGACCGAAAGTTCGGTTTCGGTTTCGGTTTCGGCCGAGTTTCGGCCAAAAATCAAGTTTCGGCGGGAGTTTCGGTTTCGGCCAAAATTGGCCGAAACTTTTGCCAAAACCGAAACTGATTTCGGTAGTTGTCGTACATGCTTGCCTAGCTTCGTTTCTCGCGGCAACGCTTTGACGGACGCTGGCGGCCCTGTTCGGGATTCGTGCGCCGTTCGCATTGCTTTTTTTTCGAATTTACGCGTGTTTGTTGACCGGGAAAGGTCTTCACAACTTAACCGGGCGGGTGGGCGAACACTGAGGGTGCTCAGCCGGAAATTTATGGGTTGGGTGGCAATGCAAGGGCACCCCTGTGGGTACGAACCTCGACTTGGACCGCCAGCCAAAAATACGAAACCTAACGGTGATCTACTAGCGTTTCGGAAGCGACTACCGTGAGAAGAAACGCCGAAACAAACTCAAGGCTGCGTCGGAGTGTAAATGCGTCGTTTAGACGACAGTTGACGAATCTAATTCGCATTGCTCTATAGCAACACAACTTAGTGCGTTATCACCCGACGTAAACATTCTTTAGAGGTTATGCTTTGATGGAACTGATTACATGTAAGTTTTTGTTTCATTTTTTTACTTGACCACTTTGACTTTTATACCTGACCACGTGAGTTTCGGTTTCGGTTTCGGTTTCGGCCGAAACTGAAGCCACGGCCGAAATTTCGGTTTCGGTTTCGGTTTCGGCCGGAAAACCAGTTTCGGTCGGACTCTAATTTTGATATATTTATTTTTTTCCCCTTTATGAGGAAGGCAAAGGCATTTATATACGCCATACAGCCATGTCTGAGGTAATTATTTAAGGATATTTTATATAAAGGATTATTTAAGGATATTTTATATAAAGGATTATTTTCTAGTCTTATTATATTTCTGTAAAGTCTTCCTGCCACACTTCAATATCTCTGTCGTAATTTTAATTCACTGTAATCCATCTTCATTTGTTTATTGCATCATTTAATATAAACGGCAAGATGACTATAGATTCGCGAGAAAACTCAGTGATTCAAGGGACGCATTACTCTGCTAGCGTCTCGCCAAAAAACCATTGATTCCCCATCGCAAACGGTCGGCCGAGCATTCCACCGTTGCCCTAGCCCACAACACAAGCTTAGACAACAATTGAACACCTAGCCAACCGCCACAACAAGAAAACAACAATTATTCAACGAGAGTGCGGAAGAGATGCAAACACTCCGGCTCGATGCTTTGCCGCCAATCCTTCTGTAAATAATTGCATATTAGTGATGTTACTATAATTTTCATTCACACATTATAATGCTACACGCATTATAATGTGTGATACACATTATAAACATACTTCGTATTATGGGTTATTATTAAAATACGCATTTTTGTAGTATATCAGAATTTTTCAATCGGATCTATTTTGGTGAATTTTATGAGATAAATAAGCACACAAAGCACCTAAGTAATTATAGGCGTACCTGATAAGTTAATAGACGCACCATTAAAGTAAATAGATACAGGAATAGAAGTCGTACGTACTTAAGGGGGTCACTCCGTGTGACTAGTTCGAAAAATTGTTTTTTTTTCGCATGAATTTCATCTAGATATATTTTAAAATATGTAGGTGGAGTGATTTTTCGATATTTCAAGTCGTTCGAAAGTTATAGCATTGGATAGGTCAGGCGTTTGGAGCGCGCGCTTAAAGCTTTAAACGAGTTTTTCTCAAAACTGTATTTTTCAAACTATTAACCACGATGTCTTGAAATTTTTCGAACCGATTCCTTTACAATTTGGGATACTCATTCAGTACTCATGAAGACACAATGTGGACTAGGGTAATTTCGATCCATCGAGCTGTTTTTTCTCCAAGCTGAAGAAGTCGTATTATAAGAGCGTCAAAAATGTCAAAATACGCGGAAGAATGTTCAACAACATGCCAAAAATTTAACGTTCAATATTTTTTTAATAATCCTATTTCAAGTGGTATTTTATATAATAATAGTAGTGATAATGATAGTAGATTGATATGCTGCTTGATTTTTTTGTTTTCGATAAGCAAAACGCCTGCAATCGTGTAAAGTTAATATTTATTTCAGCAATGGATGGAGATTCCTAACTGAAAAAATCTAAACATGGTTTTGAAATGTGGATTAATATATGGTAAAACTTTCAAAGTTGTATGTTTATTAAGTTCACCAAAACAAATTCCCAAAATAAGACCTACAAACGTGCCTTCACACGCGATGACCCCCTTAAGGAAAAATATCCGTTGTACATAAATTTCCTACCTGAGAATATATATCGTCGGGTGAAAGGCTATTTGGTTTAAGCGACAATTTTTGGTGATATAGTAGTATATATTTTTGGAATCGATAAAAAACGCTGCTTCCAAAAAAATATATATATTACTATATCACCAAAAAATATCGCTTAAACCAAATAGCCGTTCACCCGACGATATATGTTATGATCTACCTACTCGAAGTATACGCCGCGCCCACTAACCAAAAATAGAGTTGCTACACGTACAATAAAAATTGATTATAAATTTAAATGTGGATAGTACTAAACTTCTGTCAAATAGAGAATTTGGACTTGATTTATCGGATTAACTAGATTCTTTGATTCCACCAGCCCCATGCCATCACAAAACCACTAGACATCGTGTTGGATACCACCCGTATGTGATGGATGTTCCTTATACGATTAGTACGAAAAGATTCGCTTCTACATTCATCATGTGAACGGCTTAGGAGTGGAATATGCTTCCAGCGGCCATATTTCCGTGATATTATGACCTGGGAGTCTTTAAGAGAAGAATGAATAGGCATTTGCTGGGCGAACGCGTTTCATCATCGAACTCATCTTCACCTTCCACCAGGTGTGATTGAGGTCAAGCGTTCGTCTATAATTAATAATAAAATAAAATAGGATTGAAAATATTTTTTGCAAATAATACGCGAAAGAAAACGCCAGACGCAAGTCTTATAGTCTATAATGACGCTAATCCTCCATACGCCAGTTATATTTGTCATTTTTCTTACAAAAAATTGCCACAGACATTTTATGTAAGACATTTCTGTGAGGTTATCACAGAAATTATTGAATCTAAAATCAAAATGGTGACCGAATGCCTCCAATGTATTAGGCGTCGTTTTGATTTTTTACTGTCTATAATTTTCCTATTTTCTTTTTTTTAAAGGAATGAGAATATAATAATTACTTTTTTCTTATATTAACTTGACAGTGATTACAACGCACCTAATGGAATGTACAGTGCAGTCCATTAACGACAACGACTTACATTTAAAAAAAAATCTGAGTCGATTTTTTTTTAAATCAAAAGCTTTTTTTATGCAAGTACTATTTATTGTTGGCAAAAAAATTGTGGCTCTTTAAATAGTTTGAAATTTTGTCATTTGTAATTTTTACTCTTTCGACTCAAAAGGTTGCCGATCTCTGGTTTAGGCTGCAATGAACGTAATTTTACGAAGGCCCTAGGATAATTTTTATCGCCAAAAATATTCTTTAAGGGAGTGAAAAGAGGGATGGAATGAAAAGCGAGATGCATGATTATATCTCTTTGAGTCCGATCGTGAGAGCGAGGTGGTAAGGGATACCGAGGGAAGAAAATGATAGGCTATTCGTAATACTAATTCTACGTAGAGGAAGTCACGAGCAAAAACTAGTATTGTAAATAGACGGCGTATTTATGTATATTAAGGAGAACACAACTTTTTCAATTCTTAGGATCGTTATCAGAAATGGTAATTCTTAGAAAAAAAGTGTTTTAGATAATTGCATGATCTACAACTTTGATTGCATATTTTTATGATAAAAGTTGTAGTTTTGCTAAAAAAAAAGCAAAAATATCATGTAAGTGAACTGACCCAATAACTTTTCGTATTTAGCATGGTAGTAGTGAGTGTGCCACACGTAGGCGTGTCGATGGACATTTATAACAGCAACATTTATTCCAACATTCGTATCAATTTTCATCTCTTTGTGATTTATAATTGCCAGTATGGCTATTATGACCCCACTAATATTAATTAACACCTACTAAAAAGCTATGTCGTACATGATCCCACCAAAAAACTTTTTTTAAGCAGTTTAGATTAGATACGTTAATTAAATTGGGGAGTTTGCAACTGTAAAAAACTTACTGTTAATAATAACAAAAAGAAATTATTGTTATAAAATTGAAAGTTACAATGTTTTTCAAAGAAATGTTTCAGTTTCCATTTTGTCCATCTATGATCTAGACCAGGGTGCGGCGATTAGCGGCCCGTAAGCTACTGCGGTGCGGCCCGCGTAAGTGCCGTTCTACACGACGCCGCACCGCAAACAATAATTGTAAAACACAGAAACAAATTTTAATTTCATATTTATTGTTTTGTGTGCGCGAAAATCGGAGATTCAGTTCAAGCATTGCAGTCGAACCGAAGCGGAACTGTTTGACTGTGACGCAATATTGTCGACTTTTCGTTTAAAAATGTAAAAAAGTTTTATCTACAAAAATTGTATTTATTAGATGACATGTGGCCCGCAGCAATATACTCATAACATTTGTGGCCCTTGTATAAAAGGTTGCAGACCCGTGATCTAGACGATATTAATGTAATTTTTATCTCAATGTCAACAATATCTTTGTTTAAACCCTTTCGTTACCGCAGTCCATTCCGCCGAAATGGTGCTACTGAACCGGGCAGCACGCCGCAAAGTGTGCACATTACATGATGGCAAGTTGATGTTCGAATTTTCTCATTTAAGTGTTACATATTTGTTGTGTTACAATAATAGACAAGCACAACAGCAAATATCACTAATAAGCTATGATGGATATAATATAAATCATAATTATTAAATGCCAAATATTAATGTGAACACTATTAACAATTAATTTATATTTCGCAATAATTATATTTTATGTTAGCAAGCATATAAAGTGACAAGAAGGATATGGAAGTATGACAAATCTTAATGGCGGCGGCGGCTTAAGTAAAGATGTTGTGGAGTGGTGTTTTATATTAAGTTTTAATATTCTGTAAATTAATAACAAATAATTATGAGGCCAAGGGTTGATACAATGATCTGAACAGGTGTCCATCGACTCAGTACGAGGCCAATGGAGAACCAAAATAAAAGAGATGTTGTATGGCGTGTGGTACCAGATAAGTTTTTAGAGTTTATAATAATAGAATATTTTATCCTTTAGTATATGGCATATGATTTCTTATATATTTTTTACTTTTCTATTTTAGTTTCCAAATACGAAATTCACTTTAAAAAAATTGTTTTCTAAAGGCGTATATGACAGAATTGATTGCACTATAAGAGGAATTAATTCTGTACGGTACTTCGATAGCTCCGCAAGTGGCACGGGCTGCCTAAAGAGTTTCACTTACCGCTATCACCAGTTCGCTAACTCTTCAGGGGCCCCTGCTTCTCCTCCAGGATACTGGTGTCTTTGAGGATCTTCCAAGCACACTTGTACACTTTGGAATCGGATTATTTGTTGAGTTTAATGAATATTTGTATGTTTTATGTCGTTACTCGGTGGATCGGTTCGAGCGAGCAACACTCAATTGACAAACCGTACGGTGTTGCCAGAGCTGTCGAAAGTTACCCGCACATAAATTCCAATACGGAACAAATTCAATAACACGAAAACATAAGGAACTGCAAATGGATGCCTGCAAAATTCAGTGTTGGTACATACAAAACGGAAAATGAATGCCGGCTAAAGCCGGCGCTGGTGCACACAAGGCTTTTTGTGAATACAGACTTAAGCCGGCGCTTGTAACGAAAGGGTTAATATAGTGAAAAAATAATACAAATTTGTAGTGATGAAAGTTTATTCCCAGTTTTATAAAATATTTGTATTACAAAGTATTCTGGAATGAAATGCCAAGGAAACTTTATTTTGATAAAATTTACTTCACTTATCTAATTAGATTAAGTAAAAAATACCAGGGATTTATTACTTGTCTCTTACTCTGATAAGGTCATTTAGGTCTAGTGCTACACAAATTTCCTTGGATTCGGTGCGTGGATTGCGATCCAATATTTCAGTTATAGGGTAGTAGTTATCTCGGTTGTCAACATTCCACCCTGAATACTGAAAACATAAAAGTTTATATTAATATTCACAGTATTTGATAACATTTTTATTAAAATAAGTAAGTATTAATTAAAACAGAAAAATTAAATAATTATACGACTAACATACTTATTCACAAACTGAAATAACTTAAATAAAAAAAAGTATCAAGTATGATGTTTTTATAGAACTAGACTTTGCCAGTGACTTAGTCTACATTAGCAAGCATAAAATACCCCAAACATAGTCAAAATACTTGAATACATTTAAATAATAAATCTATGTTAGTGTTAGGAAGAAAAGGTTTTTTGCTTGACTTGTCTAATATCACATGACTATAGCAACTGCACAATCAATAGCTATTTCCGTCTTTGTCAGTTGGACCAGAAGATTAGCGTAGTGGGAAGCTGTCAAACGCCTGTCAAATTTACAAGATTTGTTATCCATGAACATAAATTAAATGAAATATGTATTTATTTAGTAATTCACTGTGTCTAATATTATAATTTAGAAATTATTTACTTTAAATATTTTATTGTTTTAGTTTTTTTATTAATTTGTTATTTTAATGTGGTATGGTTAATATTTAATGTAACTTTAAAAAATAATCTACGAGGAAACAGTCCTATGATATATCAAATTGATGTACACTGATGAACATGTTCTGCTGTTTGAAACTGGCCTCCGCTATCATGCTATATAAATCCTATCAGGCATGCTTAGGATTTGCTCAGCAGAATGGCATTTGAAGGGTTGCCTTTAAATTTACACACAGAAAGATCTCTTTTGAATCTCTCGCAAACTTAGAGCAGGATTCCACAGACCACTTTAGACGGGCACAATGTAGCACTTTAGTCATAGCATAAGGAGCTCTTAGTCACTATGAAATGCCACCTGATATCCATTTTTAATGTTTAAATTTGTATCTCGCAACTTTTTTCATATTTAACTCAAATTAGTTCCTTATTATTTAAGGTTTTTTTGTTCATTTCACTACAATTTTATTTTAATTAACAAATAAGCACATAATGGCGCTATAAATGAATAGATATCATTTATTTAAATAATTACATTTTTTTTTTGTAGGCATCTAAAGTGTGCCTGAGTCTTAGGCTGAGATTTATAGACACTATTTCGACTTTGTTTAGCAAAGTTCTCAAAAAATAAATTTATTTTGTTAAAAAAACAGAATATACTATAGGAACTTGAGTAAAGCCATAGTATTTGCAAGCAAAGTCTAAGAAAACTTAAAGTTGCGTCTATATATCTCAGCCTTAGACTTTGTCCGTGTATTTATAAGAGGTATGATAGACCATAGATATGTAAGACCATATGGTCTTAGTTACCAAAGCTCTTTTTGTTAAATAATAAAATTGACATTATTAAAATTTTGGTCAAGCACGAATTTTCGACAAAAAGTTAAAGCTGTTCAACATTTTTTATTACAAAAATTGACTCAAGCAAGGATCATTAACTTGCACAGCATATAAAAATATCTAAAGAATCAAAGATTGTCTTACATTTTTTCATATATTTTCCATACAAAACTTCGCATATTATCTAATGGTTACTGTAATTTTCGCGCAATACAATGACGTCATTTTATCAATTTATAATTACTAAAAGAATGATAAAGGAATCATTCCTTGCCTAACTAGCTATTTGTGATTAAAATACATTTGTATGAATGTTGCATTGTTTTTGTTTATGATTATTAATTATTTTGTCATTTAATAAAGATTTATCATGTCAGCAGCATAAAAATAAATAATAAAATTAATGCTCTTTTGTATGTGAGTGAAGTATTTGGGACTTGAGCACAGTTACAAAAATTTGTTATATTAGAAATTGATTAGTAACTTTCAAGGATTCAACGTAAAGCTAATACATAGTCATAAATTCTTTACTTTAATGAATATGATCAATTTGTTATCTGTCGATCTTAATAACCTTTTTAATACCACTTACTACTGAAACTCCAAAAATATGTTTTAATTCATATGGATTTAGATGCAATAAAAATAATTGACTGACAGGAACTAAAACAATACCTACTTCTTGCTTAATTAGTCCCTGACTGCTAATTAGGACACAAAGGTTTCATTTATCATTCATTTTGTAATTATAATTTTATAAATTGATGACTACTACTGTATTCAGTGAAAATGACAGTACCCACTTTGCAATATGTGAAGATTAGTATAGAAAATTTATGAAAAGATTTATCATCCAATTTGAAAAACTGCTGCTGTTTAGTTTTTTTCTCTCTATACAACATAATGATCCTCACAAGAAACCTCACAAGGATCCTCACAAGTTTATTTCTGTAAAAAAAATGTCAATCTTTGTAATTTTTTGTTAAGTTCATGCTTGACCAAAATTCTGAGTATAACATTTTTATTTTCAAACAAAAATAGTTAATGCTTTTTTTAATATATTGAAATATTCTAATCCTGAAAAGTTGTATATTAATAGAAATAGATAAGATATTACTTACAACACAAGTACATTTGTGCAAGATTTTTCCATTTGACTCCATTGGGATGAACTTTTGTAGTAAAGCTTTTCCATCTATTTTCCACAAATTCAATTCATCCAACTTTGAAACAACTGTATCACCTTCCCATTTGACATCAGATTTTAACAACACAAAGTTTCCAGACTGTAAAATTATATTATAATTATTAATATATTAAGTATATACCTATGAAGTTGCTAATATTTAATACTGGCTAAATTGAAGTACCATATTATGCTTTCAATTCGGAATTTTATATAAGAATTAATTTTGTTACTTTCTGTTTGCTACTTCATCTGTATTATTAATAATTATTATTTCTGATTAATAAAGATTTTTTTACTTCTATAAAACTAAAACATTCTGATGAATAGTCATAAACATAGATATACACACAAAAAAACTTTAAACAAACATGACATAATATTAAAAAATTAAAACTATAATAGATGGCATGGATTCAGCTAATGATGAACAAACTATTTTTATGGTGCCGGTTTATTGTATTACTGCTAAAATGTAGCACTGTGATTGCCCAACCAGTTTGTACACCAGTACAATGACCATCATAGCAGTTCATTTTGATTTGTCACATTTTGGAATCACTTTGTTCATATATTGTGGTATATGAGGGGCAACATGACATTGGTGACTGTTATTGGATACTGGTATCTTGATGGTCACTGCTGCTCTTGGGATACACTTAAATTTCCAACAGGTGCTACATACTCAATTCAAGGAGTAAGTATAAAAAAAAATTGCAAATGTTACAGCATAAACTCAAATGTTTAGCATAACTAATGATTTGTCTTACATGGAAATGCTTTGGTACATCCTTAGATTGACTGGAGTCTGATTTATTCCCATCAGAACCATTTTTCTCATCATCAGAACCTTCTTCTTCGTCAAGTTCACCTTCTTCATCTTCTGCTTCCTCATCTTCTTCACCTTCACTTTCTTCAGATGTTGAATTCTTGCGTTTTTTTTTTGTGTTATTAACAGATGCTTTAGATGTTCTTTTGCGCCCTCCTCGTGTAGCAGGTTCATTCTGTTTGAGAGTTTATACTCATAAGTAAATTATGTATTCTTTTATCTTTCTGTATTATATAGTTGAAATTTATTATAACACAGACAAATTGTAATGAAATTATATGGAATTTATTTTTTTGGACTAAAACATGAGTTACATTGGGATATTTTATCATTGCAAATAGAAAAAGTGTCACAATATAGATTTTAATATTACTCCTGTCTGGCCCCTTTTGCACCTTGATTTTTATCATGTAACCCCAGATGGTGCTAAAGGAATGTCCATAATAGTAGCTTTGGCTTCAGCATGGCACCTTTTAAGATCAGCACATTTATTTTCAATTATATGTATGCTTAGCTAACTTGAGTTATAGTAAATTTATATAGACCACTACTACCACTCTACTGACCACACTGTCATTAGACACTGATCTTTTGGTGATCACCTCCATTCTTGGACTGATCTATACTTACCACCTGTTATGGTGTAGTGACTTTGCCAAAAAACTATAAAAAACATTACTACTAATTATATTATTAATAAATTAATATTTATACTATTAAGAATTACAGGAATGTAAATGTTATTAAGATTTTATTCCCAATACCTAGATATTGGTTCTATATTGTTAGATATAATGACACTACTCTTTGTATTGTTATTTTCAGGAAATTCCTCATAGGACTGTTTCAGCTGAACAAGGGGTATATCAGCCAATGTGAGCTGGATTTGTGCTGGCTAAAAACCCAAATATGACAATTTTCTGCTCATCAATTAAGGCTGTGGCTCCTGTTGTCAATTCTCCATAGCCGCACCAATTATCTATACTAATATTATAAAGCTGAAGAGTTTGTTTGTTTGTTTGAACGCGCTAATCTCAGGAACTACTGGTTCGAATTGAAAAATTCTTTTTGAGTTAAATAGATCATTTATCGAGGAAGGCTTTAGGCTATATAACATCACAATGCAATTATTAGGAGCGAAGAAATAATGGAAAATGTGAAAAAAAACGGGCAAAATTATTCATCCTTGAGGGCTTCTATTGCGTGCGCTGCAAAAACGGTTCAAGATACCAAAAATATATGTAAGAAAGAATTATTCCTCTTGAAATGATCTAAAACAATGTCCGCGACAGTATATGTCTATCTTTTAAGATTAAGTCACTAGAACCGTTTTTATGGTAAACAAATTTGGTCGAAATTAATGCATTATTTGTTAAGAGTTGTATCAACGTAATAATATTAATCTTTATCCAAATAAATGTGTTGTTGATTAAGAGTATTTAATTGTGAACAAAATTGTCTTTGACATCACTTAATTTCAAAGAACATCATAGAAGATAATACAAAACCATATATAGCAAAACAACGTTTGCCGGATCAGCTAGTTTTATATATTAGGTACTACCTAACCAATTATGACTATTAGGGCATTATAAGTACAAGACTGCAGAATTCCAAATGAGGTTTGAAAAAAAAGTTTACACCACCACACCATATAACTTTTGTTTAAATACTCACTTATGTTTTTATAATTTGACTAGAGAACTCATTTATAATATAGTATTTAAAAAAAACAAATTTGTTTACTGCTTTTATATATTTGAAAACAGAAACAAAGAAACTAAATACATGGAAGACTAATGTCAGTAGTTAATAGATGATTGTCCCATTGCACAGTACATTGTTCTGTTCATTGACTTTTTCAAGCTACCTTAAAATAACTACTGTATGTAAGCTAAACTTATTAACATGTATTGAGACTAGGTTTAACTTCTGATATCAGAATTACACTTTCACGCAAGCTTTTTGCATGAAAAATTAATAATGATAGTTTGAAGCTTTGAACTTCTTATGGGTCAAACCAAATGAGTTTGTAATAATAATTTACATGTACAAATTAATACTAGGTGCACATATTTAAGCAGCTATAAGACGTTAATGCATATCAAGTAAATAAATAAAATGGTAAGAACACAATATTTAACTGCTAACACTATGTCTAATTACTAACAAATTATTTTGAGTTAGGCGTTTAGCAACATAACCTTATTATGTTAATATACAAGACATTTAAACAAAAAAAAAAACAATAATCGCCTCAAATTTATCGTTATTAATGTAAACTTATTAAAATTATTTCAAAGTTTAGATAAATATATGTTCATATTTCCAAAGATAAATTACGTCTAAAATGAATGCATACAGAATCGGCGTCCGGCGTCCAATCTTCCCCAGAGTCTTGAAACTCTTCCGGCTCTCCTCCTTGTTCAGAACCTTCAGAATCGTCATCATTTTTCTTCAATGACTTACGTTTACGCATTATTGTAGTTATTTAAAAAAAAATTAACTGTAAAGAGACTTCTAGAGATATAACTTTCAACCCACGCTTCAATAAAACCACAAGCACCAAGCACGGCGACGGTTGGGTTGCCAATAGAGATAAGAGATACTAGATTACAAGTGAATTAATCGATAGACTCGATAGTGCATACCACTCGACTATAGTCGACAATTAATGATTGTAACGCAGAAATAAGTAAAAAGTTTAATTAAAACAAATATATTTATTCAATCTATCTATCTATCTATCATGACGCCAAATCCCTATAGGGGTAGGTAGGGAGAAAGTTTTTTTATCAGTATGATATTAGATTTATGAACGTAGTTAAGAATTTAATGTATCTCTCCAAAAATCACGTGCTAAAACGATATTTGTACGGTCGTGAACAATACAATCAAATACGTATAAGAAATCACGAATTGGAAAATATGTAATTATACGTCTTGGAAATTGTAAATTGACGCTTCAATGTTGTTGCGTTAAAGCCAGTGCACCTTCGTGCCACGTAGGTCTTACACTAGAAGTAAGGACTCGGTTGATACCACCAAGTGGCTAGATGAACATACCACTTAAAAAAATTACGTTGATATACGTATATAGTATTACTTCTTACAGAAAATTTGTCTTTAGTAAAGAAAAGGAAACAAAAGGGAGGGTAGGAAGAAAAATTTATAAAGTTATAAATTTAATAACGTACTTGTCATTAAAACTAAATATTAAGGTAACAAAAAACTCTATAGTGTTCTGTAGAAGCCTGGATGCGACCTATAATTTTGGCTATTTTTGTTTTAATTCTTTAATATATTATTTCGAAATTGTTTCACTTTCTTGGTGACTATTCACTTAATTATATGTAACTTACTGAGATTTACACAATTATAGTTCGCTAATATAAAATGTCAGCTTAGTGCTGTTTGAATAATATATAAGCACTGGACTTCAGTTTCTGACATTTACATCTGGTAATCGTTATATCGGTAAGTGAAGGGGAATCAATTCACATCACTTTATGTATTCGGGTCGCCTTATTTGATGAACAAAAATTTTTGTATGTTTCTCAAATCTAGAAACACCATTATTCTATAATCTTCCCAAAATATTAAACATAAATTATTATATACAACAAATTATTGTTCAGATAATATTTTGCTCATTGTTTTTAATTATAAACAGCAAATATTCGGGTTTATATTTGTGTATTGACATGATCGACTCTTTTTTTAAGTTATTTTATATTGTATTTTCTTTGTAATAAAACCTTTATCGTCACCCTACTAAAGATGTGACTTTACCTATGGCGCGTGTGGGTGTGTGTATGCGTGTGTACTCGATTTCAAACAATAGTAACGGATTTTAGAATTCATAATTTTATTTTAATGGTAGATATCTAGCAACTTAACTAATCAAATATTTTAATATGGGACATTTTCTCAATGAAATCATATATAGAAGTAATGAGGAGAGGCTAATACGGCGACAGAGGTGTGCCTTTTTGCTTAAAAAATATGATAATTCGTTTTTGATTAGTGATGCCATCTTAGCTATTTTACTATTAAAATATGGTACTTAAAATAAAAAAGGATATATTTTTAGAAGTACACTCAATCATTGCACGATACGAAAAGTATGTATTAAATCTGTATCACAACTTAATACATACTTTTAAAATATTCTTTACATGTGTAGTTTGTGCTTTATTTTTTGGCAAATACTAGGAGCTTAAAATGGATGCTGCGCTAGTAAGAAAACGGCGATGCGACGCAACGGCTATTTAGTCTGAGATTTATTTTATAGCCTTTACTTAGCTTTGACCTATACATTAAAAATAATATTATTTAATGTCAATGTTTTTTTTTATTAAAATAAAAAATGAGGTAAATTCATAAAAGGCTTGTAGCACCAGTATGATCAAAGACAAAAGACAGAGTGAATTGTTGTCATATCAATTGATTGCGTCATTACCTTTATTAGTCAAATAACGCAAAAACAAAAAACAAGGCGCAGTTGATTGTATCGAATTAAACAGTATCGTTGAAAAATTATTGCGTAGAAGTCTCAACATGAAATTCCAATACAAAGAAGAACATTCTTTTGAGAAAAGGAAGACTGAGGGTGAGAAAATTCGTAGAAAATATCCGGATCGTGTTCCAGTAATCGTAGAGAAAGCTCCGAAGGCTAGACTTGGAGACCTCGACAAGAAAAAATACTTAGTTCCATCTGATTTGACTGTCGGACAATTTTATTTTTTGATCAGGAAGCGTATTCATCTACGCCCAGAGGACGCGCTCTTTTTTTTCGTCAACAATGTGATCCCACCTACATCTGCTACTATGGGCTCTCTCTATCAAGAACATCACGACGAAGATTTCTTTCTGTACATAGCGTTTTCAGATGAAAATGTTTATGGATATTAATTTCTCTAAATATAAAAAAAAATATTTTATTAGATTATTACATTATCTGATCTTAAATGGTGAAATTTAATTTTAAGGTTTAGCTTATGTATGTATTATTTTATGATTGTCAACTATGGTAGCACATTAACATTGTCTTACTATTATCATTTATATTATAATATGACCAAAGTTGCTTTGTTTTCTTGGTTTATTTGGTTCAGGTAACTAAGTATTTCGGTATTAAAACAATAAACATAAAACTACAATTATGTGTTTTATTTGAAATATTATTTATATTCAAGTTCTTTGTTCATTTTTGGAAATTTGTATTATTATTTAGTAACCTGTAGCTTTTTTCTGTTAACAAAGCAAATACTGTATGTTTCAATTGCACAAATGAATAAATAGGTGTTATTAAAAAAAGATGTGTGTAAAATTAAACATTTTTGAATAAATTGTTTTGATCAATAATAATGACAAATAATTTTATATTCTGGGAAACTTGAGTTTGGACCATTATATTAAGAACTACACTTTATACATACATATTTATATATCAATTTAAAAAATTGCTGCTTTCTATTGTTAATTTGATTGATTGTTGTGCTTAAGGTTGTTGGTGTATTCTGAAATGATGTTTGATTGTATAGTAATCTGACTTTTTAAGTAATTATATATCCTAAAACATATAATTACTGGAAGAATTGAATAGACAGTATGAATTGCAAAACTAACCAATATTTACCAATTAGGAGTGTTTATTTACCTCAATATAGCTTTAAAAAACATAAAACTGCACCTGTTATGTTAAAGCTAAATCCCAGAATCTATGCATGCATTAATCAAATCAATACATCTACAATTGAAACAAGTTTTCTCAAAGTATTGAACAATGACAGTCATGCCACTTTTATGATAATGATTGCCAGATATTGTGCCAAACTAATTTATAAAACACGTAAACAAAGAAAAAAGACTATGACGACATGAAATAATTCACAAGAATCAATATAAAGGAAGAGGATCTAAATATATATTATTTGTTTGATTTTTTTTTATTAGGATTTCTTTTTACTTGGGAAAAATCCTCACTGGACAGTCCTGGCTGAGCACAGGGGTAGTGGAACAGGGATTTGCCAGATATTAACAAGGTCTTTGGTTCCTGTAATTTCTCCATAGCTCGACCGTTCAAGGGGTTTCTCTCCCGACATTTCCTAATGTTTTCAGCTAAGTGTGTCACCGTTCTCCGCTGACTTCTTGAGGGTCACTAATCGGTTACTAAGGTCCCTACCCTGAGCATCTACAATTCTAAAGGTATCAGCCAGCCGATCAAGAATTGACCAGTCAGCTTACTTTAGTAATAAGGCAAGCCTGTAGGCAATATTAATAAAATAGTGCCTACTAATTTTATGATTTGTTATGCTTAAATAACATCACAATAGATCAAAGTGTGGAAGACAGATCTACTAATCATGGACAAAATAATGAGTGTAAAAGATCCAAAACATATGAATCAATTGAATATATGCTTACAGAGCTGCCCAATACAAAAAATTTAAATTTAGTAATTGCAAAAGACTATCTTGACAGAATTCTCATTTGCAAAAAAATATTAGTTTTTGGATTTTTTCAATCTTTCAGTGCTAAGTATTGTTATAAATGAATGTATTTGTTTATGTAAATAATGTTATCTACATGTAAAACGAAGCTCTGAAAATAAATATTCCAAACATGTTTTCAATAAAGAACATTTCAGTTGCCAAACGTTATCATAAAGTATTTTGGTGACTTTGTTAGTTCAAGATAATATGTTTAGAAATGTTGACACACACTGTAACACTATCACCTATGGAAAGACAAATAAATGTTTGTTTTCAGTAAATGAGGTCATTACTTAGAATTATTACGTTATCATTATCAATTCTGAATTGTAATTTACTTAAGTTACCGAGTGTATTATACATTTTCAAATGCCTGTCTTAATCGAATTTCAATATTAGGTAGAAATACAATAGGTATATTTATAAGGTCAGAACGCAAGAGTATTAATTGAGAACATATTATAGTCCCTAAAGACCAAGAACACAGCTCCAGGTCTAAGATGGTATCCCGGGCCTGGCCTAGGCATTGACAACCCTGGGTGATGGATTGAAGCAGCTTCTGATAGTTGTTTTTGTACTGGAACCTTTCCCAGGGTCTGGAAGTTGTCTAATTAAGAAGGATGGCAAGGTCGTGATGTCTCCCTCAGCGTACCAACCCATATAGTTGCTGAACGAGAGCAACAAACTCTTTGAACGTGATCGCCGCTCGTCTTAGCTACCATCTGTCGTGCGTAGGACCAGACGTGCAGGAAAGCAGTTCGGGTTTCGACAGGGACATTCAACGATAGGTGCAGTTTTGAAAGTTCGATTCCTGTCGCAACAAGTCATCTCCCAGGGTGGGTTGTTCTAGGCGTAAGCTTGGACACATTCAATCCTTATACCCTGTCTTGGACTGCAATTAAGGGGGCACTTGAACATCTCAACGTGCCTCCCTACTTGCGCAACATTATCGAGGCATACCTACGCAAAAGGTACATCTCGTACATGGGTCGAAACGATATTCATTTTACGAGTGAGGTGTACTGTGGGAAACACAGAGCTTGGTTCTGGGACTTCTCTTATGGAACTTCGCGTACAGTCCTGCGAGCTGAACTTCCCGACGGTGTCAGCGTCGACTGTTATGCGGATGATACGCTAGTACTTACCCTCGGGGAACCTTTTATAGGGACCGCTGCGCTCTCCGAACTACCTGATTTGCTGATTTTTGTGGATGACGTATAGATAAGAGTAGGCCAGTTAATCAAGTAGATTGTGCTCAACCTGGACGGTCGCTGGGGGTTCGAAAAGCACATTGAACGCCTTGTCCTCTGAGATATGAGGGTAGTGGGTGCACTGCGCCGGCTTCTACCCAATCTAGGGGTCCTACTGAGGGAGCTTAAGCATTTCACTCCTCACACTATGATAATTCTTTAAACAATATGATTTCAATGAATATCTTCGAAATTATCGCAAAATAAGTATTAACGGGCGAAAATTTTATACCACGGATCTCACATCGATGATGATATACAAATAAAATAAATTAGTCACTACATATTTATTATTTTGAAAGAAGACAGAATATAAACACAGCGAGAGAGAGGAGCGGGAAAAGGGTTGAGGAAAGAAGAGAATTAGCACGACATTCTTGGAGGTACGAAGTTCGCCATGTCAGCAAGTATTATATATTTATAGTAAAATATCAGAACATAAAAAAATATATACACATTTGGTGTGACTGTCGGGTTTTTTATATCATTACTTTCATAAAAGATCTTATAAAATACCAACACTGTGTACAAACGCTAGAGTTTAATTTGTGTTATGGATTATAAGTAACTTCAACACCATGCTGTGCTATAAAGTACTTGAATAAAACGCAACTATGAAATTATGTTACTACTTTAATTCTTAGAAAATAATTATATAAAACTCAGTAAGAACGGTTATGTACGTACCAATTTGTTACAATATAAAAAAGTGAACTATAGAATGTTTAATCGAACATCGAGCTTGTTCTGGAAGAACATTGTTTACGTAATTTGCATTTATTCAAGGAAAGGCTTTCTTTATTACTCTTAAAGCATTTCTGGTATTTTTGTAACGTTTTTATGATATCAAATTTACACAATTAGTGAACTAATTAAAATCCATTTTTATATACAGTTGTTAGATAGCGATTACAATGATAAAAAAAGAAATTTTTCACTTAAGGAGTTTTTTCCGACACAAGCTCGATGTGGTAGTACAAGACGTTGATATTAAACTCAGTCAATACACTGTCTTCTACACCGATCCTAGATTAAATTAGACCTAAACACTAAGTCTCCCTGACGTAAATGGCAGCGTAACTGAAATAAACTGACTTGTTTACAAACTACTAAGCTAATTCTTATCACTTTTCAAAACTAAATCAATGGGGTAGTTCAAAAAGGCTACGGTACTTTGTATACATTATGTAGAACCCTATTTTATACATTTTCAAGCGGGGAAAATATCATTGGTTTAGATCGTAAGTCAAGAAAAATTATACCTATTTTCACAGAATATGAACATCTTCAAATAAATACAATATAGAAAATAAACAATAATTATTACATTAACTGTATAAATGAATATGCAGGAGTTATATAGATTTCTATTTTTATATTTGTGGATTGGAATCTAGTTTTTTACTTTAATATTTTTATTGAACTACAATTGAATAAGTAAAGCAAAACTAGTTTTCAGTGTGAGATCCCAAGACGAAAACATATAATAATGAAAAATACAGATAAGAGTAATTATGTAATTACAACAAAAATAAATCTTACTCAATGGAACATTATGATAATACGAATACATCGATGTTTGTTTAATTCTATCTTAAGACGATCTAATTAAAATCTCATATAATTATGAGATCGTCTCGATGGCCTTCGAGACCGCGTGCCTCTTCCACGTGAGCCGCTTTCACTGTCTGCAAACATAAGATATATTATTTAGACAAGTGCTATAAACGTCCGCGGCGCGCGGTTTCTTTATCCGCCTATTGTTTTAAAAACACAACAAGAACACCAACTTCACTCAATGTCGATACCGTACAACTTTCATTTAGATAATTATCTTTACGTATATGTCGATAAGTATCCAATTCCGGGAAGTCACACTCCAATACATCGAAGATACAACACATTTTCTGTAGCTTAAATTTTAATATTGGTACTATTTCCTCTCCATGCTATGTACATTTACTTAAAAATGAACCAAAATATATTATGAAAATTCATAATTTCAGCCTCTGGTCCCTTTCACTTCCCTTTTCCTTTCCCTAGTTTAGTTCCCTTTCCCACATATTTTTAGCTAACACGTATTATGTGAATGTATTGGCAAACTCTATACATATAAATTCACTAGTCCTGAAGTACTCAGGGTGGTGGGTGTTGACCTGTCGCTGCCGGCGCTCGCTCGCGCGATGGATGGAAGCGACAGAGCATGGCAGGCGGTCGTCACATATTGTGAGTGTTATGGAGGTGAAAGAGGCGGCGTAAGAGGGTCAGGGAGGCAATAGCCGGCCCCGACAACCGGATCCGTCGCCGACGCAGAACAGGACGAAGGAGGAGGGCCTTTGCCGCAGGCCTTCCTCCGTAACTGGAAAGACGCCTGGGCGGCGCGCTTGAGGGTGAGCGTCGCCAAACTTAACCAGGCGAGAGCGGTGTGTGACGTGTTCCCGCACACCGCTCCAAGACTACTTATGAGGAGAGCGATGGGTGGCTCTTTACTTTACCCCCTCGTAAACACAGAGGTGAGGCCTACCGAAAAGGCCAGACGTCGTCGCGGGCCGGAGAAGTGGACGCTGCTGTGCCTCCGGTCCCGGCTAGACGGAGAGAAGGAACACCCCGGGGGTTTTAGTCGGTGCAAGACCGACACACTGGGGGCGACCCTCATCGCCCCTGAGGTCCGTCAGGGATTTCCCCCGGGTTACAAAAAAAAAGTCCTGAAGTACTGAAAGTTTTTAGAACTGGCCGTTTAAAAACATTATATTAAAAAAATAACTTCAAATATTGAAAATATAACTCTTTACCAATATTATTGGTAAATATTTCATTAATTTGTCATTTGTTTTACGATTTGAGGGCAAATTGAAAATTGTCTGTACACGTCAGCATGAATTTACGAGGGTGGGGTGAAAAGTTTCCGGCCTGATAAAGAAAAACAACTATTTTTGGTATTTTTTTCGTTTTATTTTTCAATTTAATCTCCATCTAGATTAATGTATTTTTCATAGCGATGTTCTAAAGCAATATTACCATTTTTATAGTGTGATTCGTCTAGCCCCTCGAAATACTCATTAACAGCATCGATGAGTACCTTGTTGCTCTTAAATTTTTACCTCAAAGTCATTTTTTAAGGTTAGGATACAGATTATAGTCGCTGGGGGCTGGGGGAACAATTCGAACTTCAATTCGTTAATTTTAGCCATCGCAACGACTCAAGAATGGGCAGGTGCACTGTCATGGTAAAACAAAAATTTTTCTTCGCTAAGTGTGGTCATTTATTCTTCAGTACGTCCTTCAAATGTTGCAATAACTGTGCGTAGTATTGACCATTGATGGTTTTACCCTTCTCCAGATATCCAATGAAGATAATTCCTTTGGCATCCTAAAACACAGTCGCCAAAACCTTATTCGCCGATAAAATTGTTTCTGCCTTCTTAGGGGTCGGTTCACCTGGTCCAATCTATTGTTTCGACTGTTGTTTACTTTCAGGAGTGTAGTGGTGAATCCAAGTTTCATCTACAGTTATAATTCAACGCAAAAATTCGCTGGGGTCGCTTGTACAGCGCCAAATTTTCGGTTGAAACAGTTTTCCGGGTCAATTTTTGATCGACCGTTAGCAAACGCGACACCCACCTAGCACAGCTTCTCCGTGCTCAAATATTCATGTAAAATATAGCGAACACGTTCAGTTGACATCCTAGTAGCCTCAGTTATCTCACTCACTTTCAATCTGTGGTCCTCCATAACCATTATATGAATTTTTTCCAATTATTTTAGGAGTTGTGACCTCAACGAGGCGTTTGAACGTGGTTCGACGAAAGTGCTCGTTCGACCTTTCTTAAATTCGTATAAACCCACTGTTTAACTGTTGAATATGATGGCGAAGAGTCTTTCAGTGTGGAATCCAGCTTTTCTTTAATTTGAAATGGTGTTAGGCCTTTTAAATAGAAGTATTTGATGACTGCGCGCTTCTCTGATTTTTCCATTTTCACGTAAGCAATTTAAGCGTCGTGTTAAATCGGCTGTCAAATATATACTAATAAAACAGTCGATTAGAAAATTTTGACACAAGGTACTGAAATATACAATTTATATACAATACTATACAATTTATTTAAAAAAAATGACCTACTAGCGTTGTCTCTAGGTTAAGCCGGAAACTTTTCTCCCCACCCTCGTAAGCCGAGAAAATTTTCGTATAATGATTTGTTATGACTTTCGATGTCATTTAAGTCAACAAGAAAGTTATGATAGACTGCGATTGGCTTTTCACGATGAAGCCCCATCTCGTGCTCCAGTTTACAACTACTTAAATGAATTTAAACGTGGTCGCAATAATCTCACCGATGATCCGCGTGAGAGACGGCTTTCTGCAGCGACGAATGAAGATAACATCAGTGTTGTGCGGCGTATGATAGAGACTGACAAAAGAGTGACCTATCAGCAGATTCGGACAATCCTAGGCATCGGTATGAGTCAAATGCACAAAATCTCAAATCTTCATCTCTATCTTTGAACTTTCAGTTTGACCCTCGTATAAACTATTATATTAGTGTCGTGATGTTCGACACGTTTTGTTCAGTTTTTTACATGATAGTAAAATTAAAATATTATCATGTTAGGAATAACTCTATTCTTAATTTGGTTTTCATGTTAATTATACTTGACAGAAAAACTCGCACCAAGATAGTATACATAAGAGGCAACCCACGTGAAACGGACGGCGAAAAAATGTGCTGGAAGGTTCTAGAACTCGCTCATATTTGACTTATTTGTCCATCTAGCTTGTATGAATGCGTTCGGTTTTTTTTATAAGGTTTAGTTATTATGGTACTCTGAATATATAATAAGTACTCTTCAAGAAATAAGTCAAATATGAAAGAATTTCAGAACCCAACTCTTTTTGCGCCGTCCGTTTCACGTGAATTGCCCGATAAGTCACTGTTACTGCGGTGCACCCGACTTCACGGCCACCAAACAAAGTACAAGAGTAAAATATAAAAGCAAATGGACTTCGTGAAATAGTAATATTGTACCAAGAAGTAGGTGCCTGTACGAACCTGCAGCACGCATCCAGCGCTGGTTTTGCGGCGCTGCAGGATGCGGGGAGGATTGCGGCGAGTGCGGGGAGCGGGAGGGCGCACGCCGCAAGGGCGCACTCGCCTCTGCCTCGCGTCCTTCTTCTGCCACCTACAACGCACGCCATCAATGTCGGAATGTTTCCGATACAGCAGTAGATCGCCGTTAGGTTCGTTTTTCACTGGCTGGCAGTCCAAGCCGAGGTCCGTACCCACATGGGTTCCCTTGTGTTGCCACTCAACCCATAAATTGCTGGGTGAGCTCCTTCAGTGTACGCCCACTCAAGCCTGGTGTAGTTGTAAAGGCCTCTCCCGGTCAGCAACGAATGACACGTCGAAAAAAAAAGCTTCTGATTTAGCCGTACAAATTTTTAACTGTTTTTGTTCGATAACTAATAACAATAATATTTGTGGAGAATTACATAGATGCACCTAATTCCAATTAATTTAAAAATACCTGACGCGGTGACGACGGCTCACTGCCTTGCGAGCTCACTGCAGCGGTTTCTTCCTCAGGTCTGGGCTCTTCCCAATCACGTGTTTCGCCACTCTCCGTGCCTATAATAAGGTTATATTAACTGGAAGCTAAACTTCAGGACAATTTATTTGTAACTAATGATGTATTCCATGGATAAGAATTTATATTGTTTAATAATAAAAGATGAGAAAAGTTGACTGTTCATCTGATGAAATGTGGATACTATGTTCTATCAGATGACATCTAGTACCAAAAATCTTGTCATCGTGGAGCCGATTTTGATAGCTCAAGTAAATTTTAACAGGTCAGTTTCTTTCTTGGTGATAATGGAGATAAATAATCACCCTTTATAACCACTTACTGCTCTTAAAGATGCACATGTATAACTTCTTTAGATCATTAAATACCTTGATAGCCTTTGTTGTACTCTATACAAATACGACATCACTATGTGGTACAGCAGGCATACATATCGTTAAAGTATTACAGTTGTCACCTGACACTAATAAGTTGAGTGACTATAATTTTCGTCAGGTCATTAGAGGAATATTAATCACCAGGCCTGGCTGGCAGCGAGTTGAGTGACACCCCAGGGGTTTTTAATCACTCACGCCGGCCCGACGGTATATTAAATTTTACCTCCGTATACCAAAAAATAGTGTTTATAATTTGACGCTAATACTTAAGGTAGTAGTCTGGTAACTTGGGTTAAAAAAAATCGATTTTTTTAAATTAATTAATTTAATTTGCTTTTTTTTTATTTTGCTAATTAGCTTAATTTGAAAGTACAATGTCTTGAGAATATACTGTGAAAATATCAGACAGAAATTCGAAATATTTCGGAAGTTATAACGAGTTTCCTAGAGCGCCTCGGAGTCCAACCTTTAAGGTCGACTGGCAGCTGCAACCGCTTGGACCCTTCTATTGTCTGCGCGTGTTTTTTATACCTGGGTTGACTCTGTTATTCTATATATATATATAATTTATAACGTATATATAATATATATTTATTTTAAAATATATTTAAGTTAAAATTCACAGTACTCTGTTAGTATTTGATCGTACGTGGACACGTAAGCATCTAAGATGGATAGGAAAGAAAAAAAAACGTGGTACGAAAGCTATACACTGCAAATCTTTTAGAACCAATTTACAAAGATCTGTCATCAGATGATCTTTTGGAAAGATGTTTAAGAAGAAACACACAGAATAATAACGAGGCTTTTAATCATTGTGTTTGGAGTTTTGCACCAAAACATATGTTTGTAGACCAAAAAACGTTTGAAATTGCTGCATTCACTGCAGCATGTATATTTAACGAAGAATTTTTCCCAGTACTAAAAATATTGGAAGTCATGGACGTTACGCTCGGCCCGTGCGCTGTCGCGTTTGCAAAATCCTACAATAAATCTCGGATTGCAAAAGCGGAAAATGCCACAGCAATGTCATCGAAAGAAGCCCGAAAGAGTCGAAGAGCGGACAAAGTTGCGGAGAATGATGCCTATGAAGAGGATGAAGGCATATTATACGCTCCAGGCATAGACGATTGATGTAAGTATAAGTTTACTTATGAAAATTTGTTGTTGAACTTTAAACGCATTTTTCTCAAAACATTGTTTTTCTGGTCGGCCCGGGTCCTAACTTTTTTTCTACAGAACCGATTGCTTTCAAATTTTAACAGGCTGTTCTACACACTTATAGTTCTCGTCGGTACTAACGAGAATTTTTTTCACCCCTAACTTTTTATTTTACAACCCTTTCTTTGCTAAAACTGCCAACCCTGGCAAACAGGCTCCTTCATGGCGTATATGTAGGACCTTTAATAAGATTCATAATGAAAGTAGAGATATGTTCTGTAGTTCTCTGACCTCTTTCAAAGCAAGTCTTTTAAAATTGTTTCACGGTTAACATAATTAATCATTTATAATTTGTGTATAAAGGATGTTTTGTTTCCATATCACTGTGCCATTAGAAATTTTTGCATTCGAAGTTCACTTTTTTATATGGAAATTTGCTTGTAGTACATGTTGCGCTTTCACGTAATTGGAGTGGTGCACTGTATGTGTACATGGCATGATATCTATTGTTATTTTTGAATGCATACATCCTATTTGAAAGCCTATTAAAATAAAATAAAATTAAAAATAAAATAAAAGGACTTTTTTATCAATGTCCGCCATTTTGTTATTCACCCTTGAAATTTAACTTCAGTAGTTCCGACCACAATGACATGTCTAGAGATTAAGAATAATCAAGAATATTTGATTTCAACATCTCTTGATGTTCCAAAATCACCCGGGCCACCCACGTGCATTTTTTTTGAGGTTCCTACTTCGAGTGACAATAATAATAGTAATAAACTATTAAATTTTTTTCAAATTGTTTTTTTTTCAATATGTATATAAAAACACTCTAAATATTCAAGATAATTCATTTTTATTTTCCTATAAAAAAACCACCGTCCAAAAAAAGTCATGAAAATAGGCATAAGTTACCAGACTACTAACCTTTACCCACTCTCGTTTGTGCTGTATAATATAATTCGAAATTTTAATTGCCTGCCCTCAGTTCCCTCAACGATTATCTTTGTCGTTTTCCTCTCTCCCCTGTACGGCACAGTGATTACATCAAACCTGGTGGATGCAGTCCAAAAACGACAACGACAACCAACAGCAAAAAAAAACCATCGATAGCCGCAGCGATCATGCCGGCTTGCACAAATATCTCTTTACACTTCGCTTAAAAGACCCAATATCATAAGAAGGTGGGAACACGCTCGCCGGAAGACCATTCCACAGCCCGAAAACTCGGCAAAAGTAAGAGGTAGAGAACACCTTAGTCCTAGTCGGGATATGAGTTACCGAAAAGCTGTGACTTGGTTGACCAGCGCGCGTGTTTCTGCTATAGAAGGGAGAGGGTGGAACAAGGTCAAACAACTCTTCAGAACACTCGCCATGATATAGACGGTAGAAAACGCTTAATGAGGCAACATCTTTACGCAATTGGAGCGATTCAAGATGTTCAGAAACGTCTGGATCGTTCCCTATGCGGACAGGAGGTAAAAGGTTTACGTAGTTTATGTTCAGAGATACGCACGCGAATCAGAAGCGGGCCGGTCTGGGTGCGGTGGCGGCATGGCGGGCGCAAGATCAGCGTGCGTGTCATGGTGCGTGTCGTGGTGCGCGTCGTGGTGAGCAAGTGCGCCCGCCTCCGCAAATGTGAAGCGCGCGCCGGCCGCCGCCGCCCCGCCACCCGCGCCTGCCCCGTTCGCGCCCAGCGGCGACACCACCGCTTCACCGAAACTAAATAATAATCAGTGTAATATTAATAGTGTGTATTATCAACCTGCCTTAACCGAAAAGAACATGTGATTTTAATATAAAATTGAAGGAATTGAATGATTTTACACACAATGTATGTATCTACGAATTACTTACAACTAAATCTCGCCCGGTTTAGTTATGAAGGTCTATCCCGGCCATCAACAAATATCCAGTAGAAAAAAACTTAAAAAATAAACAGTGTAAAGACTAAGCGATTTAATTGATACACCGTGCTTTGTTTCTACAGGAGTTATGAACCTTATGACGTCATAATTTACTAGCATTACCCTTTGCTTTCTTTTCTCACTTGATTACGAACTACGCCCTCTCCCAGTGTTACCATGTAAGTTTCCCGTTTAAATTTTTAATTTAAAATCGTTAACGTAAACAGAATTTAATATCGATACCGTGAGTAGTAATATATACTGTATACAATGAAATTGATGCGTCTGTATATTTTACTGTGTTATAATATATTGTCACGCTATATGCCTAATCTTGCAATGGAATGTGTATTGTGGCTACGACTCAGTTCGGGCAATCGCCCAACAACTTCGAAAATACTTTCCCATGGCTGTTGACACCGTAGTGGTTCTTTAGTATGATTTCACAATGATCAATATGCTATATTCATTACGCGGGCCGGGATAAGTTTGGATTTATGCCGTTGCACAAAATGCACCCTCGTAGGCGGGATGATTTTACAATAAAAGAAGATTGCGATATTGAGACAAATCAAGTACTTACCGTAGGCAGCGGTATTCGGACACTTCACAAAATCACTCACTGTATGTATTTGAATATGTTAGTAGTATGTATGTTTGAAGTAATTATTAAATGCGATTATAATGAAGAAGGATGCGATGCGATGTTTTTAGTTTAAAATGCGAGAACGTTAAGAAGTAAGTGAATGGTAGCCAGGTGGCGTTTGCGATTCGGTGCGTTTACATTATTAATTTTTTTTGATGTTCTGGAGCTGCGCCTTTTGGCGTGACTATTCATAGTACACGACATTGAAACTATATTTATATCTATCGATAAAGTCGCATTGGACAAATCAAAACTTTCCCTAGTGTCACTTACCCATCATTTCGTCGTGGAACATACAGAGTAGGCGTAGATGGAACTATACTATCGTCTGCGTCATCACCTCCATTACCAGCCAGTGAAAGAGTTCCAGTAGCTGAAAGATTTTATTAACAGTTAAGATAAGTTTAATCTAAAATTTTGCACTAAAATATCAACTGAATTACTACATTATTGTTAAAATAAATCCCATGCAAGCACAATGATTCTACGCTGTACTTGTATGTATAATTATACTGCTGTAGGTTATACTTTATAAATTTCACTTTATTACGAGCACAAAGAATAACAATTTAATAAAATATTTTGGTAATAAATATTTTACTCAATATGCTGTGATCCACCTAGGGTATCACAATAAAATCATCATTCAAAAAATTATCATTGATTTCAAGGATGTTACGGAGCTTCGACTCCGACTCCGATAAGTCCGAACTTCCGATTGTTATTACACCTTCGGTTCCGAAAGATTTTAATCGGAGGTATTAATTGGATGTCACCGCCACGGTTGTAGTCAATTCATTTGATTTCATTTTATATGTTGTTGAAACATAATATTAAAGTCCATTCCGCCGAAGTGGTGCTACTGACCCGGCAGGACGCCGCGAAGTGTGCACATTGCATGATGGCAAGTTGATGTTCGAATTTTCTCATTTAAGTGTATATTTAAAGATTTTGCTGGTATATTAAATAAAAATTTAAATTAGGATGATTCTTAGTAATTTATTTTTTACTTTTCTATAAAATAAATGCTGGCTAAAACTGGCGCTGGTGCATCCAGGGCATTTTGTAAATGCCACCTAAAGCAGGTGCTGGTAACAAAAGGGTTAATTTAAAGAAGACATTTTTAAAAATATATACTAAACTAAAATATGATTAAAATGATTAAATTTAAAACTAAATGCACCTTAAATTTTTTTCTAAAAGGTTTTTTTATTTTACATTAAATTAAATAAAATAGAAATTAATACAAAAATAACCTTGGAGCAAATTTGATTTGATTTATTCACTATTAACGGGAAAATGTTAATAAAAACCACAGCAATTTTTATTTCATTGTCGATGCATGTGTAAATTTATTACTTTCTAATTAAAAAGGTTCCCTAAATAATGTTTTTATTTATCAATATATAAAACTACTTGTGATTACATTGCCTCCGACTCCGATTCCGACTTCGGTTCCGACTCCGATAAATCAAATTTAAAAACTCCGACTTCGGTTCTGATAAACTGCCTCCGTTACATCCCTAATTGATTTACAAAAATGTAAATCAATTCAATCAGTGATTTTTCAATCATTTGGACTTAGATGTCGAAAACTAACCTGCCAGAAAATACAGCGAATTGCAAGTAAGCCTGTATGTAGCGTTTTATTTTTTTAATTATACACCATTATAAGGGCCATATCTTCGAAATTAAGAATTTTATTGAACAATTTTCGGAGTGTCCCCATATTATAGAGGTTACGTAGTCAATATATATTAACAAGTACAATGTTTTTACAGTCATTTGAATACAATCATAATCAGATATTAAAACTTTAATGCAAAAACAATATTAAGTTTAAGCAACTTCAATAAAAATACGAAAGAATACAGTTTATTTCAATAATTGACCTCAATCCCATCAGGTGAAATGTGAAATTTTGGCTAATGATGGACCAAGTTTGTCCAATACATGTATAGTCAATTTCTTCAAAAGGCTTCCAAACCATAATGTGGAAGAACGATTTTTTTTGTATAAATAAACATTTTTTTTAAATTAATTTATAGGCGAACACTTGACCTCAATCACACTTGGTGGAAGGTGTAGAAGAGTCCGATGATGTACCGCGTCCGCCCAACAAATGCCTATTCACTCTTCTCTTAAAGACACCCAGGTCATAAGACCGCGGAAATATGGCAGCTGCAAGCATATTCCACTCCTTAGCCGTTCGCATAATGAATGTAGAAGCGAATCTTTTCGTGTGGATATAAGGAACATCCACCAATACGGATGGTATCCGACACGACGTCTAGTAGTTTTGTGATGGAATGGGGCTGCTGGAATCAAAGAATGCAGTTCCAGAGAACACTCTCCACTGTGCAACCCGTAAAAGACTGTGAGGCAGGCAACTCTACGTCGATGCTCTGCATTTTAATCTTAGTCAAAGTATCATCGCCAAT
This sequence comes from Automeris io, assembly GCA_036320925.1. Taxonomy (NCBI): domain Eukaryota; kingdom Metazoa; phylum Arthropoda; class Insecta; order Lepidoptera; family Saturniidae; genus Automeris; species Automeris io. The sequence continues at coordinate 9,210,450 of JAUDJH010000011.1, read as the reverse complement.
AAGTCTACGAGCTCTACGATCAATCGAGTCCAAAGCCGCCAACTGATATTTAGCGGATCCGTCCCAAAGGTGACAACAGTACTCGAAACCCGACCGCACCTGTGCTTGATACAGGTTAAGAAGTTGCGATGGTGAGAAGAACCGTCTGACCCTAAAAAGGACACCCAATTTTTTAGCAGCTGTTTTCGCTCTAAACTCAATCGAGCGTCCAAAGTTCAAATCAGCTTGACAGCTGACGCTCTAAACCGAGGAGCTCAAGACCATCAGTCAAAGGCAAAGAAACACTTTGGAAGGTGGGAGTCAGGTGAAAAGGTAAAAAGTTCCGCTGGGCGGAAAAAAGACACGCCTGAAAATGTACGGAAGGTATCCACCAGTGTCTAGTTGCTTTTGTGGTACAAATGGGATGGCGGAATCATAGAATGCTGATTTTAAGCTATCTGGTAAAAAACCGCAAGACAGGCAATTTAATGTCCATGCGTGATTTTCTACATTTAACCGCAGTTTTTTATAACCAATAAGTCTGCGAACCCTAGGATTAATTGAATTCAGACAGGCTAATTGATATCTTGCAGATCTCGTCCCAAGGGTGGAAGATGTTGCTCCCTTTTCTTTCTCTCTAATTAACGAAATGTCTTATCGTGATGCCTACTTAAAGTTTTATTGTCTATTCCTGTGATAATTGAACGTATCGCCGCTTTTTTTTTTTACTTCAAAAACACATAAAACTTACGCTCAGTGCCGCTGCTGATGGCCTCAATTTGCTGATGAGCAGCGGGTACCGGTTCTGCTGTGGCGGGCGCTGCGGGCTCGGCCGCTGCACCTACTTCGCCGCCAGTGTCCGAACCGGGGCCTTCACCCGCCACCTCAGGAGAATGTACTGGAGACCCCTGTCGATATTTTTTTATAGTGGCACAGTATAGCGAGATATAGACAAGCACTACCACCTCATTACCTCACGTTTATCACAACCTGGGATTCATGAATAGAGTATCGAAGGTTAAGCCCACGGGCGCGAACAGTATCAATACCTAAAACTATTTAATTTACAAGCAACAGATTAAATAACATTGTCATAAGTTTTAGCCTATATTTGAAGATTTTTTTTTTTATAAACTTGCAAGACTTTAAGGCTTTGTTACTCATTACCCAAAACAAAGTAAGACGATTAAATATATGGACAGACTGTTTCAAATGACACAATTAGTAGAAACAGAGTAATATATAACACCACGATGTCAGTATTAAAAAAAATTGAGTGTTACAAAAATAGGAGCAATTTTTTTCTATGTCGTTATAGTACATAGTACTGCAAGAATTCCGTTCACTATAAATGACTAGAAAAGTTTGCTTAGATCATTTACCTGTCTAGTCGCGTTATCACCGTCATCGCCCTCAATTTCTTCATCTTCGTCTCCACCCTCTACTTCTTGTTCTTCTTCAATATCCTCGTCGTCTTCTTCGCCCTCCTTGTGATTACAACGTTATCGATATCAATAATAAAATCATTCATTTATTATGTATTTTCAACTTAATTTAAAGAGTTACAGTAAAATATTGACTAAAAATGGACATATAGAAATATAACGAAAATATACAAAATTTAGTATTATACTCCGACTTATAATTTTGTGCACTAAAATGAGATTTCAAATACTTAGGTTACGTTTGTTTCGTGCTTGTAAAATTGTTTGTCCCGAATTTACTGGTTGCTTATAAGCCTTACACATGGCTTCGCTGTCTTTAATTCGTAATTTAATTTAAAACTAATAAATATTAAAAATAAAAATTATTAATATAATGTTACGATATTTAATCTAATGCTCTGGATTAAGTATTTAAAATACTAATTAAATGCTCTTACTATTACTATACTACAGTTTTGTTAGAAATATTTACATTAATCTATGTTGGAATTGCTAATGCTATTCCAACGCTTTTCGCGTTAATTCTAAAGCAATTGAGTAATTCAATTCCATTATTTTCCACATAATTATTATATATCGAAAGCGTTACATTGGGTGGCAGGTAAGATGAACTCTGTGAGATATTTGTGCAATAGTTCATTTTGGTCATATACCATGGTCTTACATATTCCGTCTACTGGTTATGGAGTTAGTAATATAAAATGAATGTATGTTGTCATCAATATTTATTTTACTGTTGTACATACAAAGAAAATCATAGTAAATTGATGATAATAAAGATGTCATTAAAATATAAGGGCCTCACCCTATACATGGTGCCTGTACAGCGCTCGTCATCCTCTTCAGAATCCACTACAATTACACCCTCGTCATCTTGATCACATCGGGAAGAAGTCGGTACTTGATATTCTACATCCAATGACCTTTCAAATCCCTAAAATGTATACAATACCAAAGTTGAAAAGAACAACTATATTTTAGGCTGTATTTATGTTTTAATGTTATAAATCATGATGAAACACTTTTGGAGCACACTAGTTATTGACCACGTACATTTCACTAGAAAAAAATGGAGCAGTATCGAGAAATCCTATCGACAATGGCTATACTACTCTCTAGTCAAATGAATATAATTATAAGAAACACCGTGTTATGTATTGGCTCATCCATAATCACCTTATAGTTATCTATATATCACCGTAAAATTAGATTTACTCAAAATAAATCCGTAAATTTAGTTTCAAAAAAGTTCTATGAACGCAGAATACGGAAATAAAGGTACTATATTTTTATTTTAGGTACCGAATACTTTCTAAATTTCTTTTTCTATCAATTGCTGCCAGCCATAGCTCCACATGGTGCACTATGAATTATGCAATTTACAGTCAAATCCGTCTATAGCGACATCGTTTAGAACAACATACCAGTTATATTAACCCAGAACAAATGTCCCGGTAAAAAATAGGGCTCTGTGTCTCGAAAACATCACCGGTTGTTACGACTATTATCGGTTTTTATGACTAAATATGAATAGTCCCTTCGATGACGTTATAACAAATTTTGCAGTTAAAATATTTATATGTAAAAAATCTTATGAGTGTATACCTGAAGGCGGGTTCTCTTGGCTGTGAGTGGACGTGATTGAAGACGTCGCTTATTCGCACGTGCATCGCGCGGCGTTCGCGTGGTGCTGACGCTAGCGCTGGCTGCTGCGGCGGGAGGCGACAGTGAAGCACTGGCGCCGACACTGCCTTGAGAAGTGCTCACTCCGGCACTCGTTTGCGATGTACTAACTCCTCCCGACGCAGATGTCGCTGACAATGATGAGGTTGAAGCTGAACCGCTTGTTCCAGCTCCTAGAATGAGTAACATCACAACTAGAACCAGAGTAGTCAAAAATACCGCCCTCAAAATGATAGCAACTCTAATACCATGGGTCTATTCTGATTTAGTGATAACCCATGCAGTGTTTTTTTTTTTGTAACTTGGGGGAATATTTGCATAGGATCATCAGGACTGCTATGAGGGCAGTATGCAGGTATGTAGGGCAGGCCAAGTGTTTATACCAGCTATAAATCTCAAGGTGAATACTACAGCGCATTACCGGTTACTGTGGCGCCTGTAATCAATTCACCGCGCCGTTCCTGCTGAGCACTATCTCTTTGAAAGACATCGCCTTCCAAAAAGCGCTTGCCTGCGCTGACAATACGGTTGTGCAAAATCTATTTTGACCAAACATATTTCATGATTAAAGTTGTAAATATGCATTAAGACTAGTGATGCCACGAATAGTGAATTGGCCGAATACCGAATATTCGGCAACGCTGTCGGCCGAAGCGCCGAATATTCGGCCGCCGAATATTCGGCATAGAATACATGCTTGTCGGGGGCGCGTTAGCTGGATTAAGGCAAGTTGCAACCTGTTTTCCTCGTTGCGTTGGCGCGGCCAGCAAAGACAATACAATACCCAATACAAACGAAAAACAATACCCAAACCTTTCGAAATTTGCTAAAGTTTATCTTTCTTCTATTGGAAGTAGCGTGTTTAGTGAGAGGTTATTTTCTGAGGCTAGTAATATTTACGATGAAAAGCGTAATGGTTTGCTACCAAAAAATGCTGAAAAGCTTTTTTTCATCCACCACAACTTACCACTGATCAATTTTAATTACTAAAGTGTTGTAATTTGGAAATAAATAGATAATTTTGAGTAATATAACGTGCCTTTTTACATGATTTGGTATTCGGTATTCGGCCGAATAGTACGTACTATTCGGCCGAATACCGAATAGCAAAAAAAGTGGCCGAATAGGCCGAATACCGAATAGTTGCCGAATATTCGTGGCATCTCTAATTAAGACACCGTTCAATATTTTTTGTGTAAAGTACGAACAAACATACAAATTTTCTAGAAATTATTGTTTCTCGAAAGTTTTGGTATTTTTTTGGACTGCACAGTTCTTGGCATCGTGTGCCTTGCTTTTAAGAGGTAATACATAAAAAAAAATGTTCATGTTCAGAAGCTCGTAAATAATTGGTCTCACCGCAATTTCTTTAAACATCTAGCTAAACAATATATAATAAAAGAGAACTGATACCTGATGGTGGTGGTGTCGGAATTGCAGGCGGGGGAACAGCGGGCGGCGCAGAGCTGCCCGTCGGCACACCAGTCGCCGCTGAACTTGCGTTGCTAGGTTGTTCGATACGTGGCATAACCATCGCAACAGCCTGATAAAAAAAACAACATGAATTTACAATCCTTTTGTGTTTGGCACTATATCCATCTGCCAAAAGTCTATAATTAAAAGTAAAATAACGATCTAAAATTATTATATAATATGTAAACCAGTAAGTGTAGTGAAAAATTTGACAAACTTTTTCTTCGCTTTGTATATGAAAATTTAATTTAATTACAGTATATATATGCCATTTTGTCCGATGATTTTGTGCCATCTTGTACGTAGGGACATGATTCCGTTGCTGTAGAAATTTTGAGACTTCTGATCTAACAAACGTTACTAGTTGTTTTGGTAGTCCTCTTTTGATGTTAATCTGAGACCGCCTAAATAATTCTGAAGAAACCGAAATAGGTAGGTCAATCTGAAGGTGCAAGGTCAGGGCTATATAGCGGATACATATTAGCACCTCCCAGCAAATCTCCCTCAATATTTGCTGAATGGCTAAATATGTGTTTGGTCTAGCGTTATCGTGATAAAAGACCAAAGTATTCTAAGGAGTTTTTTTTCTATGACATTTGGTTCTTTAAGAGAAGCTTGAAGAGATATTTATGCAGGCCGGCACGATCACTGCGACTATAGATAAATATAACAAACCATATCCTGTACGAAAAAAAAATCTTTGTAAGACATACCTGTTGTGGTGCTTGAGAGTGTGATGAAGGTTGCGCACTATCACTAGGCCCTGACACTCCGATACCGGCTTCACTTGTGTCCATATCCTTAAATTAATAAAGTAAAAAAAAAACAATCTTTAAATATGATTAACTCAGACACTAAACTCTGCTCACTTTCAAAAGGATATAGGCGACTACTTTATGACTTAATTTTTAAAATTGTTCAGAAAATATGCGTCTATCCAATTAAAGTATTATGGACCAAGTTATGTGTGAGATAGAAATTTATAAAACAAATTATAAAGTAATTATATATTTTCTAAAATGTAGCATAATACGTTTAAATTAAGCTGCTGTAATGTTTCCAACACCAGCGGCGCTTTATTTTTTTAAATGTGTGTAGTCCTAGACAATGTACATTCATTTCCAAATGATTCGTTTTCTATTTTTTCATTGCTCCAATGATAATGACTTTCGATTGGAAGACGAAGAGACATAGCTTAGAGATCGCCTATTCCATTCGAATAATCAGCCAATAAAAGCAATGTTCCGTTTTTACGGCATGCCTCAAAAACGCTGATATTTTTATTCCTTTTTACGGTTTTGGCCAGTAGCTCTTTGGCATGTTATTTGAACTTAATTCACAAGCACACATTACTTTTAATATTACGTGTCCTGTTAATTAATTCATTTTTTATTACATTTATGTCAAAAAATCACAAATTTACAAAATATAAATAACCTAAGAATAGCAATAAATCGCCAGTTTTTTAGTGGTATGAGGGACCTTTACGATTACTAAATTTCCATCGCAAAAGTCTTATTTGTGCACGCATTTGTATGAAAACAAGTGATCGACAGCATCAAATCGCTGGATGAAAGAGAATGATGAGTCTAGCTAATTTTAGTTTATTATTGTAGACAGCTTGATATATCTCATGCTCATATCAATCCCATGCATTTTAAAAACGATATCGAAGTTCAACTGTTACTTTGTCTAGACCCCATGATTCCAAAAAAGTATATTTATAGCGATTTAAATTATTTACAATTTTATTGAGCTACCTGAGTAGATTCTGGTGGTGCTGTAGAAGCAGCTACAGAAGCACGAGGTAACGGACGAGATGAAGAAGCTGGCATATATTCTGTAGAGTGTGCATCGTGCGGCGCTGTCGGACCAACTTGTGCCATAGGTCTAATAGAAGCTAAAGGAGTTTCACCTCCACGTCGGCTAGCTGTCACGCTCTGTTGTGCAACGCCTGTATATTATTAATTACATAAAGTTAAAAAAAACTCTAACTAATAATTTATGGCTATACAGATCAGGGTTGCTTGTAATATTCTGGCAGGAAGTCATCATTAGTTTTAGATCAAATTTACACAAGGCCATTTAATGATATATTTCACTAAGCCAATTGGGTCAAAAAGTTAGAAACCGCTTTAATTTTATAGGATTGGCTACGAGTATCAATAAAAGGTTATGGATTGTCTGTATTTATATAGTGCCATTAATAGTTTGGCTAAGTAGAATGTCTCATGAAAAGGTCTCGTGTAATGTGAATTTAGCCATTGCTGCATATTCATCCTTAGTCAAAAGTATATTAGGCCCCCATAATAAAGTTACTTCACACTTATGCTATTTGAACAAGGAATAAATATTCTTTCGAAAATTAACAAGGGCGTCGTAAAAGACATTGAAAAAAAATTAGTGGTATATTTTAGTAAATACAAACAGTCTAACCACATATAAAATAAAATATTGATATTACTCGTAATTTCTTTTTAATATTTGGTCAGTTTAAACTCGGAAGTCTTAGCGTGCAGGTCATACATTTGTGGTTATGTTAAAAAAGGGAAAACAGGTTTATTTTAAAATGTCAAAAATAAACGAAGTTAATTTTGAAAATCGTAATAAAAAATCAATTTTTACACGAACAAGGAAGGTCACAAAACAAGATTGCAAATATGGTGAAATGTCCACAGTGCAGTCTCCTTTACTCCTACCTCTATCACAGGCTTCCAATAATACGGTGTTTCCGATAACTCTGTATATCTAGAAGTTTTCCTCTTTGGTACTCTGTGGTATTATCATCACTATTTTGGGTTTACACTGTCCTTACTTAGGTGCAAAGTAAACAGTCTATTGAGCCATTATTAAATCACACAAATTATTTGAGTTTACTTAAAACTTTTTCTACACAATGAAGAGTTGAGACGTTAAAAAATATACTCTAGATATAAAAGATTATTTACCTGCCATTGGTTTTATATTAGCAGTTGGAGGCTCAGTGGGAATTTTGTCCGTTGTGGCTTGTTGTTTAGAAGCTGAAGTTTGAGTAGCTAGTTGCCTTTGTAATATATTAACTTTTTGCAATAAAGCTTCAACTTCTTTTGTTTTTTCGGCTTGTGCTTCACCTCGTTCTTTTTCTAAACGCGATAAACGACCTTCATATTGGGATTTAATTAGGGCTAACCGGACATCTTGTTCATCGCGTGTACTTTGTTCTATAGCAGTAATCTTTGTTCGGCATTCATCCAACTCGCGGCTAAGTGTATTCTTTAATTCTGTCAACTGAACAATTTTATTTTTTGCTTGTTTTAAAACTTGTTTAGATTTTTCTTCTTTGTCTAAATTTACAGATTTCAAAGATTCAAGTTCTTGTTTTATTTTTTCATTATTAGATTTTTCATTCTCTAATTTACTCTGGAGATCAGTTAATTGTTCTTCCATTTTCTTAGTATTTTCGGAAGAAGCTGCATCTGAAACAGCCATTTCTACTTCAGTCTTTTTCTTTTCTTCTTCAACAGTCTTTATAAGTTCCTCATATTGAGCTTTATATTTTTTTGCAATTTTTCGTATTTGTAATTCTTTGTTTCTTATGTCAGCAAGAGACGCCTCCTTAATAGAAAGATCTTCAGTTAATTTAGCAATAGATTCATTTGCGGTTGACATCTCTGCTTTTAGTTTTGTAAGTTCCTCAGTAAGACGAGCAGTGTCCTCTTGAATTATATTTAGCTGTTCATTGAGTTTTTTGTTTTCTTCCACTACAATACTATTTTGTCGTGATAGTAAGCTGTATTGTTCCTCAAGTTTACTTTTATCTTCTTTAATAGCAGCTAACTCTTCATTTAACTTCCTGACATTTTCCTTCTCACTTGTAAGCATTTTAGCTAAAGTTTCTCTTTCATTTTGAAGTCTCTTCCAATCCTCAGGGCTATTTTTATTTGCCCGCTCTACTAAAGTGTTAACTCTTGCTCTCCAGCGAGCACAATCAGCCTTTATCGAATTATTTTCAGACTGTAAAGTTTCATATTTCGATGTTAAATCAGAATTTTTCTCTTGCAGAGGACCTATTTGCTCTTCTGTTGCTTTCAATACAGTAGTCAGTTCAATAATACGCTGTGATAATGCATCGCGTTCCTCTCTTAAGATTCGATTACTATCTGTTAGAGCATTAAGTGTTTCTACTTTTCTAAGAATGTCTGATTGTTTATTGGCTGTTATTATACTTACTTCCGATTTCTCTCTCTCAGCAGCTAGAGCAATTTTGGTATCATCTAATTGTTTTTCTACGATTTCTAACTGTGATTTAAGCCTCATGGTTTCAGCTTGTAATATATCAAATTTAGCTAAAGCTATATCTTTCTCCTTTCTTAAGAATTTGACAATTTGGAACAATTGTTCTGACGATTTAATATCATCCTCACTAATAGAAATATTTATGTTCGAATCATTAGCAGAGTCGTTTATACTTTCTGACTGTACTTTTGATGCATGTGTAACTGATAATCTAGTACCTAAGGCTTGAATTTGCTCATGCAAAAGCGAATTCTGGTCGTTTAAGTCTTTCAGACTGTGTGTTAACTGTTCATTTTCGCTAGTTAGTATTTTTTCCCTCTCTAGCCATGATGACTTTTCAGTTTGCAGAGTTTCGATTACATTTGTTTTTAATGAAACTAACCCATTTAATTCATTTTGGGCTCTTGTCAAATCTTGTTTTACTTGAGATAAAGCTTGTATATCATTTGAATGCAAAATCATTTCATGAGTATATTTTTCTTCAGCTTTTTGAACAGCTTCTGACAACTTGGTGATTTCTTCACGTGCTTCGCCAAGTTCTGATTTATATGAATCTATATTTGCCAAAGCCGTTTGTAAGTTTTCTTTAACGTTTGTTAATTCGTTCTTTAACGTTATATTACTGTTAGAATGATCTCCATTCGCATGCAGCGATAACTCAGCCTCTAATTCTGCACATTTATCTTCTAATTGTTGTATTTTTTGTATATATTCTGCAAGCTTGGCGTCCGTTGCAGTTTTGTATTTCATGTACTCAGAATTTAGTGTCTTCAGTTCTTTTTCAGCACCTTCAGAAATATCACAATATTGTTTTATATGTTCTTGGGCGACTTTAAGCTGGTCTTGAAGCGATAGAATTTCTCCTTGTTTATCAGTCAGTTTATTCTCAAGTTCTTTTATTTTTCTTACAGTATCATAAGCTTCATCACTACTAGGTGAAAGAGCAAGCTTAAGTTTTTTAGTAAGTTCTTCATGTGATTTATTTTGTCTAGTTAATTCTTGCCTTAACTCAGAAAGTTCTTTTCTAAGTTCATCAGCAGCATCTTTTTCTTCTTGCATTCGGCTTTTCGCTGTTTCAGTTTGAAGTTCAAGATGAGCTGCTAATTCTCTAAACCGATCTTGCTCCTCTTGAAGCCTTCTTCTCAAAGCAGAGCACTCTCTCGTAGCTTCATCTAATCGAACTTCCAACTTTGCACGAGTCTCAGCTTCAACACGCTCTAAACTTGCTTTAATTAATTCCAAGTTTTTCAATAATATAGACTGACCTTGTCGTTCACGGTTCAGCATTTCCTTTTCTGTTTGAAGACGTAATTCACTATCTTTAAGAAGTTTACACTGCAATTTGAGATTTTCCAACTGAATTTCAGCTGCAGTAAATTTGCTTTGAGCATTTAAAGCTTCATCTCTTAAATGTTGTAAAGAAACTTCATGTTTAGCTATAGTAGCATTGTATACCTTATTTTTCTCTTCAAGAGAAGCAATCTGTTTTTTGTAAGTTGCAGTATTTGTCTGCAATATTTTTAATCTTTCATTGTTGTATTCTGAAGTTGAGGCACATTTACTATTAGCTGCAGTGAGCTTAGCAATTTCTTGTCTCATATTATCAATTTGTTCAATAAGCATCCTTTCATTAGTTATTTTCTCCTCTTTGTAAGTCTTATACTCTTCTTTCAATAATTCTAATTGTTTTTCTGTTTCTTTACATTTTATTTCCAAAGACAACATATCATTATTAGTAGTTACTTTTGTAACCTTTTCAGCTGATGTATTCAAAGTAAACGAACCACTTTTATCGAATTCGATAGCATCGTCGATCGAAATTTCTAAACGTTTACCCTTCATATGATCATGATATAATTTCTTAAACATATCGCGTTGTCTGATAAGCCCATTTACCATTTTTGTTTGGCGTTCTTGAGCTTCTGTTAATTCAGAGACTCTATTTTTTAGTGATTCGATTTTACTTTGCATTTCTCCACTTTCAAATTGTTCTTTATGTTGTTCGAATTCCTCTTGTTTTTCAGTTAATTCACGAACCATTCGTAACAATTTTTGATTATTAGTCTGTAACTCTTGAATATCACTGAATGTTACTAAAGTCTTTGATATTATTCTGGAAGAATCCAATTCTGAAGAACTGTTAGTATTAGAAGCTCTACGAGATGAATCATGATCTCCATTAGGTAAAAGACCAGCACGACTGTGTTCAACCTCTTTCAATAAGAAACAGACTTGTCTTCCTAGGTCAGCTAGTTCTCCTTTTAGTTTTGCGTTTTCACGACTAAAGTGATTAGATATTTTTGAAGATTCGTTATAATCGTCTCTCAGTCTATTACATTCTATCATTAGAGCTTCAATTTGTTGTGATAATGCAGTATTGCTTTCTATTGCTTCTTCATACTCTGTTTTTCGCTTTTGTAGCAAAGGAGCTTTTTCTTCCAATTCTTGAACTATACTGTTAATGGTTGTATTCAATCGCCTATTTTCTTCCTTCTCTTGAGCCAAATCATCAGATACTTTAACTAATTGTGAATAAATCTGTGTTAAGGACATTCCTGACTTTAGGAGTTTACTAGCTGTAGCTGCAGATGGAGCCAATTCACTTAATGCCATATCAAGATTATGAGCATTTGAGGCCTTTAATAAGTCATTTGCATGCTCTAATTCAATTTTCAAAGACGAAATAACTTCATTTTTCTTTTCCATCAATTCTTCATGATCTAATTCTGCCTGTTTAAACTTTGTTTCCAGTTCACCATACTTCTCTGTAGCTTCATTTAAAAGTTTTTGTAGTTCCCCAATACCTTCAGTTAGTTCTGATGTCTTTGCTTCCGCATCATCCAGCATCGATTTATATAGATCTGCAAGTTTTGTCTTTGCATCAAGTTCTTTTTTATAATTATCTGCCATTTTACTTTCTATTTCCCTTTGTTCAGCCAAACGTTGAGATAAATTTTCTGCACGTGCATTCAAGTTCTTTTTATTCTCATTTAACAGAGCAACTGAATTATTAGCGGCATTAAGTTCTTCATCTTTTTGAGCTAGTTGAGTTTCAAGACTTACTAATCTACTAGTGTTATTTAAGCGAACAGTTTGTAATTCTGAAGTTAGTCTATTAACCTCTTCAGTTAAACTAGCAATCTGAGAATTAAGTAAAGTCCTTTCATGTTCAATACGTTTCTCTCGATATTGTAGAGATAACTCTTTACTTTGTATTTCATCATTCAATGCTAACGCTTCACATTTCGCATCAATAGCTGCACGTAACTGTTGTGTTTGGCTTGCTTCACTCGTTGTTAACCTTTCGATTTCGGCATCACGTCTTTGTAAAATACGAGTCAGGTCATTTCTTTCATCTATTGCTGCATCACGTGAACTCTTAAGAGAAATTATTTCATTTTCTAAACGTTCAATTTTTTCTTGAGCTTTCTCTAAATTCAAGTGTAAAGTCTCTGTCTGTTTTTCTAGCTCTTTAATCGTTTCATCAGCAGTAATAAGCTTTTTAGTAGAATCCTCATATTTTACTGTTAATTCCAAAATTTGTCCTTCTAGAGCAATAATCTTCTCACCTACAGATTATAAAACAAACATTAATATTTCATTATTTCACTAGACCTTAATTATATTTATTTTATAAAACTGAATTATATATCAATAATGGGGTGGCCCTCACCACCCCCTGACGGCCCACAACGGGTTTCCCCTGGGTTGCAAAAAAAAAAGGTCCATCTTTAAGGTGTCTTTTATTTCATACAGTTATTTAAAAACTTACCATATTAATTTTAAAATGTGATAGAGGATTTATAATGCAACAATTGAAGCCACTCCAATGTAGGGTGAAAGTTAATTACACAAGCTTAATTAAATTGATAGCTATCAAAATTTCTCTAAACATAATATTATCTTTTGAATTAGAAGTTTTTTTTTACAATTTAATTACTTCTAAAAATCAGGCATACTAAAAAACCTTACAATTGAAATATCTTGAAAACTATTGTATTTAGCCCCTACATTGGGATTTCTTAAATTCTAGAGAACTGCAGAGTTGTTGTGGATTTATTAGGCTATAGATTATGATTTAATTACGATTTGATGCATCAACAAAGCAGACAAAGCGAAGGTGTGTACTGGAGGTACCAGGTGAAATGGTTTGTTGCCTGCTCACCATCTATTTATTTATTGTGTACTTAAACCATAACCTAACAATAACCTTTTCCATTTTCTACGTCTTTGTATTATAGTAATAAATAACTGTTTTAAATAAAATTATTTTATCTCCAGTTATTTATCTAAGTAATATTATCTACTTATTTTTTTGACCTGACACGGCATAATGACTGCACCATGCCTGATGTTAAACATGGTGGTGCAATCCAAAAAAGACTACCAACAGCAAAAAAAAACCATCGATAGCCACAGAGATCATGCCAGCCTGCACAAACACTTCGCTTAAAAGACCCAATATCATAGGACGATAGGAACACGCTCGCCAGAAGACCATTACACATCCCAATAACTAGGCAAATGTAAAAGTTACAAAATTTGTTATCCCTAGCCAAGATGTGAGTTACGGAAAAAGTTGTGACTCAGTAGACCCGCACGTGTGGTTTCTGCTATGGCAGGGAGTGTGGAACAATCACACACTTCAATTAATATGGCCAGTTTTCAACAACCCTGTTCATGTTACATTCAAAGACCAAAAATAATCTTTAAATGATAAACTAAATCAGAATATGTTGTTGTAAACGTAAATATTCACATCACTAAATTCATGTCCTGGCTCTTGTTAAAACACTCATGATCTGATGTGGTAATTACAAAGAGACCACAGGAAATTAATGTTGTAGCTGTCATGTTATATGACCACATCACGTTTTAGTAATGGAGAAAGCCATGACTCATTCTGAGCAATAGTTATTGTACAGTATCATGATGGACAGGTTGTAACTTGCAGAGTTAAGCACTATAGGTCATTAAAACATCAATAGTGTAAAATAATTTTAGCTTAATAGATAAAAAATAAGAATGTATCTATTTTTTAAAATTCAGCTGTTTTTTATTGTTTCATCCTAGTTTATGTTATGGTTGGAGTGATCAATGTAATTAGTAGCAGTAAAAATATCAAAATAATAAAAGTATCAATAAATACCAGCAGTTGGTAAATTTATTAATTACCTATAAAATTGTCATACACATTACTATGTAGTTTATTATTAATTTCTTAGTGTGTTTGGTTTAAGTAATAAAATATGATGCAAATGTGGCATGCTCTTTTATTAGAAGTAATATTTTCTATTATCAAAGTTTATATTAATCATAATGTTTATTCAACATCAAATGCAACATTGCATATTGCATTAGCACATTGATCATACAGAGTAAGTCAAGTCAAGTAGCTATACTGCATTAGTGGTCAGTGAAGTACAAGTAAAAGGAAAGTCATTTGAAAAAGAGTATTTTGATTATTTTATTCAATTACACCTGTTCTGAAAAATGTTTTAATTTTTTTTCCACAAAAAACTAGAATTTTTAGATAATAGCCAGTCAATGTGATAAATTTATTACCTTAACCATGTAAATGATAGTGTTTATAATAACAGGTTTCATAATTTTCAATCATACATACCTGCTATGATGACATGCCAAGTCACAAAGTGTGGAAATCCAGAAAACAAAACAGGATAATTTTTAGAATTCATAAAGTTGATACTCAACCTCATTTTTATTTTACGTGTAGTAATCGTTTGTTATAACCATGAGCTGTTTTTCTAACCATTCCACTATCCTAAGTCACTACATATTTTCTTTCCTTTTAATTTTTATAGAAAATATATCTTATTTATTCAGAAGTCCTTCAAAGCAGACTGACATTGATTGAGGTACATATGGTACCAAATGAGGAAAACTCCATCCTACCATACTACCATCCTAGCTTTACATTGAACCAAACACTGTCTTGTAATATCAATTCATAAGGGTAGCCAAATAAGAAGATAGCAAAATTTGAATCCCCCTTGAAATATTATAGCATGCTTGTTTTGTAATTCACAAATAAGTCTTTTTCTAGATCTACAATTTCATTGTTTTAATTAATTTGTGATAAAACAAAATCTAAATCTACCTCTACACCAAGTTAACAAAATCTAATGATGGCAATTTACACATGCTTTTGTATAGGTAACTATTGTTAAAATTCCTTGCCTTTGTGAAGCTTAATTGTATCTTTCATTAAAAGGTTCAATATGTTCAGTCTTATATTAGTTCTTCCTAAGAAAATACAAACATTACTCTCCATTGCTGTACTATGCTTGATATTTTGTGAGACGAGAAATACGAATAATTAAGAACCCTCCTTAGCAAATAACGGCAATAGAATTTTAAAGAAAGGTCTTTCAACATAATTATTTCAAAATTCGATCCAAGAATAATTATAAAATAGCCCTACATGTGTGAAAGCGTCATGAAACACCGGTGCGTACTTACTCAGTTGAGACTTATTAGCCTCGTGTAAGGCTTTTGCAGTTAGGTATTCTCCAAATTTTTCGTCAATATATGAATTGATTTTATCCGTAATACTTTCCGGTATATTGGCAATTTCTGATTCCAATAATACATTGTTTAAATGTTTTTTAGCACCGGCATCTGACTCTAGAACTTCCATCTTTCGTCAAATCAGGACAATCAGTGCAGTGTTGCTAGTGTCCAGTAGTTAAAAGTTACACGAGACTGCTAAAAAGGAACACTTTGATAAAAATAAATAACGCTAATTAATTATTTTATTACATAAATGTTATTTTAGCATCATTCAAAAATCAAGCAAAATATGAACACACATCTGTCTGATAGTGTTCACGAATATAGTAGAAATGTTGTTAAAAATAGATATATTTAAAATCATCGGCCACTTGGATTATTTTCCTATTCTTGAAGTTTTTCTTATTAAGAGATAAGAAATTACACTCCCAATTCAATTTATTCACTTAAATTACAGTATATTTTCACAAACTAATACATTTCTGACTTAATAATTCAGATATATCTCTTGGTATTCATATTTATTTAAAAAAAATTGCAAATCTGGCGCAAAAAAAGTCATCGGCCACGTATAATTTAATGACACTTGGTTGAGAATTGGTCCAATTTATCATCATATTGAAAAATAATTAATATTTTATGGGATATCCCTTAGCTATAAGAACTGCTCGCAGCCTTCTTGGTATGGATTCCACTAACTTTTTGGTCACATCCGCCGAAATTTTCTCCCATTCATTTACTATAATTGATTTCAGCTGAGCGATATTGGTGATAGAGTGTTCGTGTATTTTTGAATCCAAATTTTTCCGCAAATGCTCGATCGGATTCGGATCTGGAGATTGCGCAGACCATTCGAGTACACTCTGAACATTTCTGGAGAGCCAGTCCTTCACACTGCACGCAGTATGCTTCGGATCATTATCGTGTTGAAACACGAAGTCCGATTCAATATTTAGTTGACGGGCGCTTGACATCAAATTATTTTATAAGATATTTTTATATACATACTAGACCATTTTCTCATAGATGAAAATTAATTTTCCAACTCCAGGAGCAATCACACTGCCCCACACCATAACGCTTCCACCTCCATGTTTGACAGTTGGCGTAAGATTTTTAGGCTCAAGCGCTGTGCCGTTCTGACGCCAAAAGGTAACTGTTCTTGGTCGCGCCAATATTTATTCATTTTTTAAATCCACCTTCACTTAATTTCCTACCCTCATCCTGTCATCTTTTTCACCGCACGCGGCCGTGACATTTAGCACGGCCATCATTTTAGTGTCGTCCAATACGTCATTCCTGACGGTCGCCGCAAAAGCCGTCAGCACGCAACGCGAGGACACCTCATCGTCCTGTATCTTCCTTTTTGTTCGCCCGCTACGCGCACACACCGAGTGTGCCAAAATCATTGTTCGTCCGCATATTATGATGTTGGCGCCACAGCCAGGAAGGAGAGGATAAAGCCGACGTCATCAGAGCCGCGAGGATCGTACGGTCAGTGTGTGTCCTTTATTCCCTTTCTTTCCATTTTTAAATACCGCAATACAGTCCACTATCCGCTCTTCTATTGGCGCCTCCAGTTCTTTTCGACTGAAATAGTTATATTTACTCTCGTCTGACCAAATAATCTTGCTCCAGTACTCTTGCGGCTTATTTATTTTATCATTCACGAATTGCATTCGCTTCGATTTATTCTTGTTACTTACGACGAACTTTCTGCGCGACACTCGACCATGGTATCCATCCTTCTGCAGAATATTTCTAACCGTTTGTGGCGTTATACTCACTCCAATTGATTCCACAATATTTGTTGTTATCTTTGGAACAGAAATCTTCGGGTCTATTTTTATTTCTCGGCTTATGATGTTGCGCAATCGTCGATTTATTTTGGAGGGCCGGCCAAATCTTGATTTGTTGAATACTGTACCGGTCGTAGTAAAGCGCTTTTTTTTTTTTCATGTGAATACGTGTGGAACGTAATAATATGACTCTCCAATTATTTTAAACAATTATTGATATGTGAAAAAAAGAATGGTTAGGCCGAGAATCTTAACACTTACCTCTTTAAGCCAACACGTCCTTGATTAAAGCAAAAAACAATATTGAATATAAAAAAGCTCAGCTGGAGAATGTTTTGCCTTGGCCCACCAAGAATAACATCCCTTTATGCACAAAATTCACTTGATTGCCATCGATTAAGCGTCGAAACATAAGTAGGATATTAAGAAATGATATGTTGCCGATGACTTTTTTTGCGCCCGATTTGCTATTTTTTTAAAATAAACTTGAATACCAAGAGATATATCTAAATTATTTAGTCAGAAATGTATTATTTTATGAAAATATACTGTAATTTAAGTCAATATAATGAATTGGAGTGGAATTTCATATCTTTTAGTAAGAAAAACTTCAAGAATAGGCAAATGTTCGAAGTGGCCGATGACTTTTTTTGCCTACTGTATGTACTTGAAAGTGAAAAATACCTATGTGACTTGAATATTTAATTAATATTATGTCTATATAGATGAAGATTTTTTTTTACTTAATTCGGCAACTAAGCTAACTTCCAACCTGACGCAAAGCGATCACAGTTGCCCATTGACAATCGCAACACAAAGAAAGTTGATATTGCGTTGTCAATCAAGAAGAACATTTTTCACTGTCTTCTTTAAGAATTGTCCATTATAACTCACTAGCTGATCCGGCAGACGTTGTTTTGCTATATAAGGTTTTGTAATATCTTCTAAGATGTTCATTGAAATTAAGTGATGTCAAAGACAATTTTGTTCACAATTAAATACACGTAATCAACAACACATTTATTTGTATAAAGATTAATATTATTAGGTTGATACAACTCTTAACAGATAATGCATCAATTTCGACCAAATTATATTACCATAAAAACGGTTCTAGTGAGTTAATCTTATAAGATAGACATATACTGTCGGGGAAATTTTTTTAGATCATTTCAAGAGGAATAATTCTTTCATACATATATTTTTCGTATCTTGAACCGTTTTCGCAGCGCACGCAATGGAAGCCCTCAAGGACGGATAATTTTCCCCGTTTCTTTCACATTTTTCATCATTTCTTCGCTCCTAATAGTTGTATCGTGATGTTATATAGCCTAAAGCCTTCCTCGATGAATGGTCTATTCAACACAAAAAGTATTTTTCGATTCGAACCAGTAGTTCCTGAGATTAGCGCGTTCAAACAAACAAACAAACAAACTCTTCAGCTTTATAATATTAGTATAGATAAGAAAATCTGTAACCAACAGAAGCCCATTCTATAACTCGAAAGAGTGAGATAAAACGTTGTAGAGAACGTCTGCGTTATTGCGGTTTAGTAAGGCTTTAGGGTATGAGGATGTGCTAACAACCGCACAGCTTGTCGACATCAACCGACGACACAGTACAACAAGGAACACGCTCAAAATGACATTGGAGGTACCAGGTGTAATAGTTTGTTGCCTTCTCATCATCTATTTATTTATTTCTGTACTTAAGCTTAACTGTTTTCTACTTATTTATATTATAGTAACCAATAAATACCAATTGCCTTAAAGACCATAATTTTATCTTTACTCATTTGTCTGAGTAATATTATCTACTTCTTTATGTACATAGTAATACACTAAGATAATCAATAAGTAGACAATAAACTAGATATTTATTATTTGATATCGTGGCACGTATTACAAATGCATCCTAAGAGGCTAGAGATTAGGCTTGCAAATAAATATCGATATTTTCAATTTAATTTATCGATATTTTTGGGCGATATATTTTGTGACGATATATCGATAGAAAATTTCCAGTATCGAAAATTGTATCAAAAACGATATTTTTTTTTAATTCTTAGGGCAGTGAAGTCGCTGAAATCTGAAACTGTAGAAAATAGGACCGAACGAAAAAAAAAACTATATTGTCTATGACTGTTGAGTATTATGTTTTGTTACGTTGCATGCATTGACATCTGAATTTGTTGCATGTATATTATTTCCCGCCATTTATGTATGTATTATTTATTTTTGTTCGATATCTTAAATAGGTCTTAAAGTTAGAAGATAGCCTTTTAGTTCTTGATATTATTGTAATTTTGTCTAATAAAAAGGAATACCGGTAAAATACTTTCGTGTTTATTTAGATTTAATTGATATATCGATATTTTTCCTTCAATATATCGACACCGATATTGAAATTTTTATAAATATCGATACATCGATATAACGATTTTTTTTTCATTTTCGACATCCCTAAAAGTGGCTAAATTCTGAATTTTCGTGGTGATAGGAATTAAAGTTGAGATATCGATCAGATTTTTTTTTCCAGGATTACTGATTAAATCCTAATAATTAACTGTAAACCTAATAATTTTGTTTAAAAAAAATGTGGGCTGCATAGTCTTTGATAATAAAAAAAAAACCTTTTTTTTCGTATGGAGGAAACACGTTTGTTTTTTCTTAGTTTCGCTTCATTTGCCTCGTATTTGGTGTTCAGTTTCTTGAAGAATAAATTAAATCGTATTCAGAAAAAAAAGGTAAATCTACTTGAAATTTTTTTGTTCTAATTATGCGTGTCGTGCTTACTACTGTTTCACTAAAAAGTCTTATATATGTATCTCGTTATTTATTTTTTTATTTAATGAATAGAATAACTCATACAAATAGTAATCTGATTTTCTGCCGCAAGCGCTCGTATTTACTATTTGTTTATTAGTGAGTTTTTACTGTTTTAAGTTTGGAGTTTTAAGCTTTCACAACAGGAGCATTATAAGTTATTCTCAAAATTTATTTTTCCATAATTTAACGAGAACGGTGCTGTTGATTGCTTTTCACATACCCATCTATACGATATCATATATGCTGAACAATTTGTTGATAGTGTTATCCGACCAATATATATACAAAATAATTTTCTAAAATACTGGTGGGCCCATTATATGAACCAACAGGGTACAACTTTTAAAAATTGTTGGATTTCCTTGGCTAGCACAAGATCGCATATAATTGATACATCGAACGTATCAGTTAAAGTTAGCGCGAACTTACTACAGCGAACTTGTCTGAGATGGTGTCTTTTTTCCTTGGTGACGATTTTGATTGGTCCGTCCCGGCCGCATATAGGGGTGGTAACCAGGGCGTGTCGGATTTTACTCGGCTAAAAACATCAATGTGACTTCATTTGTAACAAGAAGGATTTGTGGGCCCTGTAATCAATTGCTCTACAGCCCCACCGTACACTGAGTTTATTAAATACTGTTTTTAGGGAAGGCGTTTTACTGCCTCACTATTCGTCTCACGGAATTGAAGGCGGGGACATTTGGGTGAAGGTCCATACAAAAATGCATATCTTAAGACTTTACAAAATTATTTTTCAGTTAGTTATTTGCAGTGGTGGCTGAATTGGTAACACTGTAATACGTAAATGTTTTCCGTCGATAAAAATTTGTTTTTGCATACATAAAAGTTCTGTAAGAAACCCTCAGTGTACCAGCCCGACTCGTTTTTATCTGGTTTTGCTGACTGAATCAATATCATATCAAAAATAATATTTTTGATAGTCTATTATTTTCTGCTCAAATTTATGGGAAATTTGTAACATTGGCAACACTGTTTCAGTGTCAATTAGATATTTTTAATTATTGTTCCTTCATTGAATAAAAATGATATGGTTTTATTTACTAAATATAATAATTGGTTTAATTTATTTAAAGTCCGCCACGACTGAATGTTCGAAGATCCCATATTATTTTAAGGTCTTGAATTTCCTCTAAGTTTCTGTTTTAATATTTTATATTTTAGAGGGCAAAAATGGAAGAACAACAATGTTTACAACAATGTGAGACATATATACAGAATCATAACATACAATTGTTATTGAAAGATTGCATCGTTCAGTTATGTGTTAATAAACCTGAAAACCCTGTTTCATTTTTGAGACAATATTTTCAAAAATTAGAAAGAGTGAGTATAATTTTACTATTGCGTAAAACATACAATTCAACTTCCTTATATCACCATATTCGTGTCACAGATTGCTTGCCTCAGATAAATTGTGTTTTTAATTGTTTGAAAGTAAACACAAGGCGTCGCCACCAACTCCTGAATGCCTTCTGCAATATTGTGTACACTTGTAGGTCACTGGTAATGATAAATTAATGATTTAGATTTAATCTTTCTGTATTAAAATTTCTCAAGATCATTTCAAACAAGCAATGTAATTTTTCTGCTTATCTGTTGTTTTAACACAAGGCAACAATGTGTCCTATGCCTCTCAAGTATTTTAGTCTCTTGTGGCAACCCTTAAAATATTCAAAGAAACAACTATATTCTGAAGAGGATTCAGCAACCATAACATAATCTACAAAAGAAATATAAATTAAATACTGTTTAAAAACACCTCGAGTATCTGTCTAGTTGCTGTAAGTGAGGTCTGCATTTGTCCTATAACCTGGTGAGCAAACAGTCTTGTAAAGTTATCATACACATCGCCTCCAGCTCACCTGGACAGCAAATTCCTTCAAGTCTATGGACTGGTGAATGACAAGGAAGGTTGCCAGGGGAGTTCTTGATCAAAAACCTTGAACATTATTTAAGAAAACCTTAAAACATAAATATAAAAAATGGTCCATTACATTTATTTTTCACAACATTTCTAAATAAACCTTTCTGTAGCAAAGAGAAGCAAATCTCTGCCCAATCATGATTACCCAAGTAATCAATTGTCAAAGTCAAAAAGGCCTTTTTTGCTTTGAATAATGTTAATTCAGGATTTAATCACCATAGAAAGCTTTTAGATAGTTCAAATAAAAAGAATTAGATTAACTAAAATAATTTTAAGATAAAACTATGAATAAATAAAAAAAAATAAAGTACATAGATCAGTTTGAAGACAATAAAAATTTAGGAATTTTTTCATTTGGTATTTTTCTTAAGATTACTTGAAAAACCCTGTGAGTTAAATAATGTTTAATGTTGTTTGTTTATGTTAACTTAAAACTGGACACTCTAAGCTACAACCTTCTATTTTTAAAACTTCTGTAAGACTTGCCCTCCTTCCTTTCCTGCAAAATAGCAGCCTCTTCAAAAACACCTAAAAATTTTGGGACTTTTTTAATATCCTTTAATTAATGTGTCTAGTGAATGGATTTCAAAGCCAAATGACCTGTTTAATTGTTTTATTAAATTTTTTTTTTTCAATAAGTGTCTGATTTTTTTTTTAAACTGACAACTTTTTTTTAAACCAATTGGAATAAAATTAACAATAAATATTAAATGAAGGTACAATACATACAACAATACAATACGTTAGAGGAAACCATATTCAAATCAGTTAATCCATATTTGAGATTAGCATTCACAAAAGCTTACAGATATGCATATATTGATTAATTATTTAGATGTTTTTAAAATAGTTTTAATAAATGCTGATAGCTGGGCCTATCATGTATATTTCTTTTTCAATTAAATAAAAGTTCATATTTCAATTTATTTTTATAGATTTTGTTATTAAAGATGACTATAATCAATATATAATTATATATTCACTCATCAAAGTATAGATGCATTTTTGTTTCTAGAAACATAAATTCTTGTAGAAATGTAAAAATAACCTACATCTCTTATGCAATATTTATTAGATTTCATATTTCTTGAATCGAAAAATCTTTAGTTTGAAATCATCTAAGTGGCTGACTAACAGATTTACTATAAGTATTGATGATTGGTTAAGTTTACTCTGTGACCATAAAAACTCCTTGAGAAATTAATATAAAATAAAAAGCCTATATTATAGGTTATTTTATATATCATACAATGAACAGTATATAGAAAGATTACCTAAATATTGGAACTTTACAAATGTAATAAAAGTGATAATTAAATAAAAATAATAAAAACATGATATTTTCACAACATATTATTTAAGGCTGGTTTTCGTGTCACGCTGACGGTCGGCGCTGATGGGTCAATTTGTATGTAGTTATATATAGCGTTTTTGAGTCGCGCTGAAGGTATTGTCTACAAATACAGTCATGGACAATCGTGAAATAGATGCCGGTTGAGTAATTGAAGAAGAGCAATTAAAGAAATGTTTATGGAACGTAACAAAATCTGGGATGACATCTCGCCTTAGCTTAATATATTTAATTTTGTTTATTACAATAAATAATTACATAATATTTTTATGTACTTATTTTTTCTTACTTTAACCATCAAGCGCTCAATCGGCTGTATAGGAACATTGCGTAAGCTGCAATAGATCAATCTATTTTGTAGCTTTACTAGTAATTCGTCAAAACTTCTTGATGACATATGCAAATAGTTGAAAAACTTTTTGTCGCTGTCTCTCCTGGTCGTATAATATATAGGATTCCCCTGCGAAGATTCTCTGCTCGATCAATGTATGAACATGTATTTCTTTTTTGCAGACGTTTTCTTTGCTAAATAATACGTGGTAACAATTTTCACTACCATCGACATTGTTTGCGTCTGTACTTCACGGTGATCAGCGCGATACAAAAACGATACGAGCTGACCGATCAGCGCTGACGAGCTACGCGCCGACCGTCAGCGTGACAGGAAAACCAGCCTAAATGTTATCTTTACATAACCTTATATATTACATAATCTTAACTGTCTCCTTGTTACACAATCTGATAGCATGATATAATGGAATTTATTTTATGAATATAATGTGATGAACCTTCTATGTGACAACTGTTGCTTATGAGAAGTGTTTGGTGTATATATACATCATATTCATTGGACACCTGTGTGGATAAAGCTACATCTAGACTATCAATAATCTTAGTTTTAAATAGTACAATTTAACAATCAACTAATATCTTAAGCACATTTGAAACAGCATAACCGGCCAACTTTCCTCATTTTTAATCATCACACTGACATTGGCGAAGTCACAAAGGACTTGGAATAAAGCCACATTTTTTTTTAAGTTTTTTAAGGTTTGCTCAAAATAATCATTTTTATGTTTTAAAATAATTTAAAAATAACATGTGTTTGATATGGAATTTGATTTACAAGATATTCAATTAATAATGTTAGTTACTAAAATAACTTGAAGCCGTTTATTGCAATTTTAAGTTAGCAGTTATAAGTAATTAATTCAGATCAAAATTTTTATTATATCATTGAAAGGAATATCTGGGAAGATATAAGGAGTTGAACAAAAAAAGAATGTCCATGCCTAGCACAATTAACAACTTGAATGTTCAAGACAGAAATCATGCTATGGAATTGTAGAAGCTTAGTGCTAAAATACATGAATATTTTTAATTATACAAATAATCTTATTATTTTAAAACATAATTTAAAACTGACATAATAGTAAAGGAATACTTTTATGTCAGTACACTAGGAAGTGTACAGTGCAGTGAACAATAAAAAAATTTGACAGGAGCAAGTTAAAGCTGCAGCTGCGGCAGCCGCAGCTTCAGAAGGTGAAGCAGATGGAGAGTTATCACCACTACCAATTCTAGGAGGACAATTGCCACGGAGACGTGGTGGCATCAGTGCTGAACCTGTCACTGAGGAGGATGCTACTAGTTATGTAAAGAAGGTGATTTTTAATTGTCATTTAATTTTAAATAATACATACAGCTACCAAACACATACAGGTGGTTAGGTTCTGTATCTTATTATAACTGACTAGCTGATCCGGCAAACGTTGTTTTGCTATATAAGTTATTGTAATATCTTCTAAGATGTTCATTGAAATTAAGGGATGTCAAAGACAATTTTGTTCACAATTAAATACTCTTAATCAACAACACATTTATTTGGATAAAGATTAATATTATTACGTTGATACAGCTCTTAACAAATAATGCATTAATTTCGACCAAATTTGATTACCATAAAAACGGTTCTAGTGAGTTAATCTTAGAAGATGGACATATACTGCTGTTTTTAGATCATTTCAAGAGGAATAATTCTTTCAGACATATATTTTTGGTATCTTAAACCGCTTTTGCAGCGTATGCAATGGAAGCCCTCAAGGATGAATAATTTTTCCCGTTTTTTTTCACATTTTCCATTATTTCTTCGCTCCTAATAGTTGCATCGTGATGTTATATAGCCTAAAGCCTTCCTCGATAAATGGTCCATTCAACACAAAAAGGAACGCGCTAATCTCATGAACTACTGGTTCGAATTGAAAAATTATTTTTGAGTTGTATAGACCATTTATCGAGGAAGGCTTTGGGCTATATAACATCACGATGCAATTATTAGGAGCGAAGAAATAATAGAAAATGTGAAAAAAATGGGGAAAATTATTCATCCTTAAGGGCTTCCATTGCGTGCGCTGCAAAAACGGTTCAAGATACCAAAAATACATGTAAGAAAGAATTATTCCTCTTGAAATGATCTAAAAAAATGTCCGCGACAGTATATGTCTATCTTTTAAGATTAAGTCACTAGAACCGTTTTTATGGTAAATAAATTTGGTCGAAATTAATTCATTATCTTTTAAGAGTTGTATCAACCTAATAATATTAATCTTTATCCAAATAAATGTGTTGTTAATTAAGAGTATTTAATTGTGAACAAAATTGTCTTTGACATCACTTAATTTCAATCAATGAACATCTTAGAAGATATTACAAAACCTTTTATAGCAAAACTACGTTTGCCGGATCAGCTAGTATTAGTATATATGTCCTATTATTTCAAACAAAATTGAGTAAGAAGTGTGCTTATAATATTAATATATAAGGACACACATTGATATAGTTCTAAAGTAGGCTCTGTATCTACTACTTGTAATGAAACGTCCGACGCTCGGTATAGACTGATTTATTTAATAGTACCCACTAATACATATATTACATCTTCCCCTTATAAATAACATGAAATTATAGGAGATTTATTATACAATAATATTAAAACTTAAACCAAAAACACTAAAGTACTATCATCATACATATCGATCTATTTATTTATACATTGATTGTATAAGGTCACGAGCTCGGATAGCGGCCCCTCTCTGCACCCGTTCGCATGGACCGCCTGGCCTCTCACTCGTATCCTCATCCTGTAGCCTATGGGACTCTACGTCTGACCTGCCGACACATGGATTGCTACTATTGCCAATATCCTCGCTACCGAGATTGTCTTTCGCAACAACTCTCTCTACCTGTTCTTTTATAGACGTTGAACTTTCCTCAGATGGAATTTTTGTTAAATGGTGCCTATTTCGCCTGTAGAATTTACCATATTGGTCGCACAGAAAATATGATCGTGGTTGTTTAGTTTTTGAATGCACGAATAAAGAACGTTTATTCGAGGCTCGCGTTTCAATTACTTCGTCTCCCCGTCGAAGTCCCGGCATATCGCGCGTATGTTGATCATAATATAATTTATTTCTAAGTCGATTACGTACAATATTCGTGTAATCGTGCGTATTGTCGCGTTCCGGTTCTAATTTTTCTAAATGAACTGGCAACCGCGTTCTCAGTCTACGGCCCATTAACAATTGTGACGGCGAACCTATACCTTCTCGCGGCGTAGATCGTAAATTTAATAATCCTAAATATAAGTCTGACCCGGTACATAGTGATTTTTTAATCATGTCTTTTATAGTCCTAACTGACCTTTCGCTCAATCCATTTGATCGCGGATAATTAGGCGAACTAGTTACATGATTTATACCCCACTCATTACAAAATATTTTAAACTCTTTGGATACATACGCGGGCCCGTTATCAGTTATTAGTTCTCCTGGAATACCGTGCCTTGCAAACTGCTCTTTCATGGCGTTTATTACGGATTTCGAACATATGTTATTTAAATTATTTATTTCAATATAATTGGAAAAATAATCTACCAAAACTAAGTAATATTTTTTGTTATATTCAAATATGTCTGATGCGACTTTTAGCCATGGCGTAGTCGGCACCGGGTGCGGTATCATAGGTTCGCGCGGCGGCTGGGGTGCGTGTTCGATGCACGCGCGGCACCGGCGCACCGCCTGCTCTACGTCGCGCGACATGCCGCACCAGAACATCACCTCTCTGGCACGCCGTTTGCATCGTTCGATACCTAAATGACCTTCATGTACGCGCTTTATCATTTCTCCTCTTAACTCTTTTGGTATATAAACTAAATTATCTTTAAATAGAACTCCATCTAAGTATTCTAACGTCTCCCTGTGTGCCCAATGTTGACGCGTCCTAATGTCCGTATCACATTTATTATTGGGCCATCCATTAATTATGTAATTGATTAAAAGTTGACATTCTTCATCTTTAGAAGTAGCGTCTTTGACTTCTTTTAACCTGTCCGTGCTAAAACGTGCATTAGTAATTAAAAAGCACGATTGCTCCTCCAGCTCCGCAGACACCTTATTCGACATGAGTTCCGGCAACGGCGCTCGGGATAGCGCGTCAGCTACGTACATGTACTTTCCCGGCTTGTACACTACTGTGACATCGTACCCTTGGACACGCAGCATCATCCTTTGTAAGCGCGCGGGAACTGCATTCAAATTCTTTTTAAACAACGCTTCTAACGGCTTATGATCGGTCTCCAACACGATATTGTTTCTACCATAAACATACTGATGGAAACGTTCTAATGCGAATACAATTGCGAGCATTTCTTTCTCAATATGTGCGTACCTACGCTGTGTATCTGTCAGAGTCAAAGAAGCAAATTCGACTGGCCTATTCGCTTGCAGCAGCACCGCCCCCAGAGCTGTGGAACTCGCGTCCACTGAAATTACCACCGGTTTGTCTGCTGAATATAGCGCTAAAACTGGTGCGCTGCATAATAATTTTTTTAATTGCTCAACGACACTGTCTTGCGTAATATCCCATACCCACTCAATGTTTTTCTTTAATAAGCATCTAAGCGGCGCTACTATTTCTGAATAGTTTGGTATAAATTTAGAGACATAATTAACCATTCCTAGAAATCGTTCTAACGCTTTTTTATCGCCTGGCATAGGCATTTTCATAATAGCTTGTAATTTTGTGTTGTCAATATGCATCCCCTTCGCACTGAACGTATGTCCCAAATAGGTTACTTCTTCTAAACTAAATAAGCATTTTTCCCGATTAAATCTTATACCTACTTCGCGTGCTCTTTCCAGCAAACGACTTAGTCTCTGGTCGTGAATTTCTTTTGTAGAAGCCCACACGATAATATCATCGCTAAAAGAATCCACACCATCCAGGTCTTCTAACAGTTGCCTTATTTTAGAATGAAATACTTCCGGCGCGGATGATATACCATATGGTAACCGTAAAAACTGGTATCTACCGAACGGCGTCCCGAAAGTACATAGATCTGCGCTTTCATCGTCTATTTGTATCATCCAAAACCCCGACCTACAATCGAGCTTACTAAAGTAACGCGCGCCCTCTAGTTTTGTTGCGATTTCTGTAAGAGTCGGGAGCGGATAATATGCACGTTTAATGACACGGTTCAGAGGTCGCGGATCAAGACATATCCGTATGTCGCCGTCTTTTTTCGCCGCCAGAACGATAGCGTTGACCCAGGCCGTAGGATGAGTTACTTTCCTAATAATACCGATATCCATCAAATGATTCAATTTTTCTAATAATTTACTTCTAACCCCTAAGGGTATTTTTCTAACCGGGCACACAGTGGGGCTCGCGTCCTTTTGTAACATAATTTTATAATGACCTGGTAGTTTTCCAATACCATGAAACAAATCATCAAAATCAGAAATGGAAAGTGATAAGACTCTTTTTATTAAACCGATATGTTCACAAGCATATTTTCCTAAAATACTCTGGCCCTCTATTTTTGTGATAATAAATTCAAGAGTATAGGTTTTATTTCTACATAATAAGTTCAAACTGCACTTGCCAAATAATGGTAAATAATTACCACAATATGACTGCGCTTTTAATTCACATTTCTGAATAATATTATAATCTAACCCTAATGATAAAAACGTATTAAGTGAAAGTACATTAAAGTCCGCCCCAGTGTCCAGTTTAAACATTATTTTTAATCCGTTCGTAACTAAAAATAAAGGTTCATACCACTTACAGTTATTTTTCCCGTTACTCACTGACACATTTTTCCCGTATTGTTCTTCCAAGGTGGATATACAAAACAATCCCTCTTCATCATCACTACAGCCGTGCTCCATAAGTTCAAATACTTTATTGCTATTTTTATTTTTTAACTGGCACATTTTTTTGTAATGACCTCGTTCATTACATATAAAACACTTAGCGTACCTAGCCGCACACTGCAATCCATTACACCTGGAATCCCCGCAACCGTTGCACCGTGTGTAAGTAGCCTTATCATCACGCCGTTGCGCCGCGACCCTGGCAGAGCACGCGCCGCGTCCCCTCCGGCCGTCGCCCCGCAGTCCCCGTGCGCTCGAGGTACCCGCCGCTAACAATGAGTCTATACCTGATGACGTCGCTGACGCAGATGTTAAATTGTCTCTGTTTACTTTGTCTATTTGTCGATTTTCTTCATTTGACATCTCGTGAGCCTCACAAATTTTTACCGCCTTTGATAATGTTAAGTCCTCCGTTCTAAGCAATTTTTCTCGTATCGTGGACTCGTACACACCACAAACAATACGGTCTTTTACTAGTCCATCTTCCAAGTGCTCAAATTCACAATTTTGACTTAGTAATTTTAAAGCAGTAACGTAATCACCAATATTTTCTCCCTTATCTTGATTACGAGTAAAAAATTTAAAACGTGTCATTGTTATGTTTGGCTTGGTAGCAAAATATTCGTCAAATTTATCAACAATTTTCTGAATGTCATTCTGTTCCGCTTTTGTAAATTTAAAAGTGGTGTAAATATCATAACCCTCTGATCCTATAAGGTTAATTAACAGGTTCGCTTGAACATCCGCTGGTTCCTTGTACACTCCCGATGCTTTAACAAATATTATAAATTGCCGGTACCACTTGCGCCACGCGTCACCGCGGGCCGCGGGACTTCCTTCCAAACACAATTCTTTCGGAGGCCGAGCGTGTTCCATTATTACTAATTATGAAATATGTGCACTTAATCACGAATACACTATTAAACTTATTTTTACTATGCTTTGAATAACTAAAATTTCAATAATTTTATTCACCGCTGTCACCATGTAATGAAACGTCCGACGCTCGGTATAGACTGATTTATTTAATAGTACCCACTAATACATATATTACACTACTATGTACCTGTAAAGACGTAAACCAGTTTTTATAACTTCTTCAATAACTGGCAAAATCAATTTTACCCTGATGGTATGCGATTTTCCTATAAGTAGCGAGATATTGTAAGATGCTCGCAAACTATCATCGTCTCGTCATGACGTCGAATTGAACATTTTATTTACAGTGAATCTTTTTAGAACTTTATATTGAATTACTTGAAAGTTTTTCATACCTTTACAATTAATATAACATAATACTACAACATAATAACATTCTATTATGTTGCAGGTGGTGCCAAAAGATTATAAAACCATGGGTGCTCTATCCCGGGCTATAGCTTCAAATGTACTATTCACACATTTGGATGAGTCTGAGAGGGCGGATATGTTTGATGCTATGTTTCCCGTCCAGTGTCTCCCTGGTGAGACAGTTATTCGACAGGGCGACGAAGGTGACAACTTCTACATAATTGATTCAGGTGAAGTTGAGGTACATATTATATTTAAGTCTATAAATACCAATCTTATTTTTTTATGTATGCAGTATAATTTTTGAATAATGAACATATTAACAGATGATATTCAATATTTTATTCTATTTCGAAATATGTAAAAAATAATAACTTATTTTTAGGGTTCCCTACCTCAAAAGTTAACAGGAACCCTTACAAGATCACTTTGTTTTTGTCTGTCTATTAAATTACCTAAAATATATAATTATATTAAATATTATCTAGATATATAGCATATTTAAAATAAAGCATTTTCAAAGTTGTCGTGAGCTCTGTCTATTATACCATTCTAAAACTACTCTATGCAAAGTTATCGGAATAGTATCAATGCATTAAAGTGTCGAGTTATTATGAAATCGAATTTAAATTGATTATTTAGGAAATTAGCTATTATTAACCAATTTTAGATTTATGAAAATACAAATTCAATGTGTTTATAATAAAATAAACAGTTAAAAATAAGGTCTGGCCACAGTGAAGTTGCATAATAAAATGAGAATTTAGCTCTGAATTATTAATTTTAATTAGTATTTGGCTATTATCAATTATCTAAGTTAAACAAAGATTAGGGCTGTCTGCTGGCGTTGGATGCCGGAAGGTTCGGCTCTGCCCACGTGCTCACCGATTCAATGTCCGTACTTCGGGCTTTGCAAAACTGGACCAATAATAATGCTCTGGTTACTGAAAATTTTGACTGAGCAAAACAAATATCATTCGGATGTTCGGTTGGGCTGATTGCGTGGGCACAGCGGGATAAAAACGTGGGTGGTCTCGGATCGAGCCGTCAATTTGGCGTCTCGGCCGTAAAACGGGTAGAGTATCTCAAATCCCCCATGGCATACGTAAAGATGGCGATCAGGGATGAAAATAAGAGCATCTGGTAGGCGCGACGGGGATCGCACACCAAGAAACTTTTTCGCCTCTGGCCAGTATTAACGAACTCCTTAAAGACTATAGGATGGACTTTTGGATGGTCCTGGTTCTCCCGGTCCATGGACATTTCAAACAATTCCTCCATAGGTTTGGCATTTTCAGCGACAGCGTATGTTCATGCTACTGCCTGGCCACTAAGAAATTCTTCCACCTAACCAATGACTGCGATATATTTTCCAAAGAGAGGGTCTCAAACGAAATCCTGTGCAAATCCAAAAATATGAACCCAAACTCTATCCCTTAAGTCATGATATCGAAAGGTGCAACGAGGCGTACATTAGTTTTACGAGGAAAATTGTCACTAGAATCAAAAGCATTAATAACAGTGTGGAAAACAGTTAAAAACAGTTATCCTTGCACAAATTATGAATTATTTGGAATGGCTGATATCAAATCTCTGGTCATAGGCTTAATTTATTAATAATTAAATAATGTCATAATAAAAAAAAAACTGAAACAAAGAAATATTTTTCTTGTCAAGGTAAAGTTGTACAGCTAATTCCACACATTTTCGATTTTATTTTGGAATAATAATTTACAGATAAACTATTACGTACTTCAAATAAACCAAATCGATATTTTAAATATCGGTTTTTGTGATGATCGATTTTATTTCAGTTTTACACAAAAAAATTCTATGGGTGTTAAACCGAATGAAAATGTCACATGCGGTGAAGACGTTTAAAATAAATTTTAGTTTTATTTTTCTACTGCAGTTTTGAATTGAAAATACGCCCATTCATTTATTTTTTGCTAAACTAATAACGATACTTTAATTTGTCCGGTGAAGTTTTAAAGACCTTTGCAACCTGGCGTATGGTCCTGCCGAAAAATATAGCGATATTTATTTATTAAATTAAAATTTTATTTTTGTGGCACTTTTCAGTCATGTCCATTATAGGGTACCCTCTCATTGACCAAGAACCATGAAATTTAGTAAGAAGCAATCTTTTATACATTAAGAACAGAGAAAAATCTGAAAACCAACAAGCAGTCGCATTAAAAATTTGTTCTTGCAATTACAAACTG
This sequence comes from Automeris io, assembly GCA_036320925.1. Taxonomy (NCBI): domain Eukaryota; kingdom Metazoa; phylum Arthropoda; class Insecta; order Lepidoptera; family Saturniidae; genus Automeris; species Automeris io. The sequence goes on along the minus strand of JAUDJH010000011.1, from coordinate 9,177,408 downwards.
ATCTGCATGTGTTAAACTGACCGCAATGAGTGTTGATATATGAGCACAACAGTTTTCAGCGGCAAAGTAAAATTTGTCCTTCAATCTGGTTTATATTTTTGTTAGAGCAATGTTCAGTGTTTTCATAATTTATTTCTACGGAATCTATGGTGCACGACTCCGGCTCGCAATTTTTTTTTTTACGTTTAGAACCCGTTTAGAGTATAGAGTATTTATAATATAAAGTTCTTTTTTAGGTTTTAGTTAATGGTGAACCAGTAACAACTATAAGCGAAGGTGGTAGTTTCGGTGAGCTAGCGCTTATTTACGGCACACCACGTGCAGCCACTGTTCGCGCTCGCACTCCTCTCAAACTTTGGGGACTAGATCGTGACTCTTACCGACGTATACTGATGGGCTCCACTATCAGGAAACGTCGCATGTATGACGAGTTCCTTTCTCGCGTATCTATACTGGGTACGTGTAACCTGTGTTGTAACAATTTAAATTTGTAATTTGTTTGGCCCCGTACTGTTTATTCAACTAGGTGAAGAAAATATGAGAATATGCTGTTTTCTTGCTAACTGTACCTTTTCTTTTAAACTTGTGAAAGCAGATGTTGATAAATTACAAAATTAGCGATAATCTCCTTTGTTCAATTTTCTGCCACTATACTGGTTAAGATAAGCATCCACATCTCAAATTTCTATTCTGTACGTCTTTGTTAATTATAAAATTTTGTTAGGCTTTTTTTATTTCAAGATACTAAAAAATCATCGCTTTAAAAAAAAACCTTTGTATGTTTGCATGCGCATCACCCCGAACCTACTAAACCAATTTTAACGAGACTTTCATAGTTTTTATGCATATTTTTCTAATTTAAAGTAAGGACTATTATTGATCAAAATTGGATGAACAGAACTGGAGACAGCTTGACCAATGTATATTTTTAATACGACTCAGTAGTTGTGATAGAGTAGTGTAGTGTGATAGAGGTTCATAAAAATTGGCACAAGTTTTATTAAAATTGACAGGATAAAATTAGAAATACAGGTTCACTTCTCGGTGGTAGTCACAACCAGGGATGTTACGGAGCTTCGACTCCGATAAGTCGGAACTTCTGATTGTTATTATACCTCCGGTTCCGACTTCGGTTCCGAAACTTTTTAATCGGATGTATTAATCGGAGGTAACCACCACTGTAGTAGTCAATTCATTTAGTTTCATTTTAGATGTTGTTGAAACATAATATCAATTAATCAAACAATCAATAATTTAAAGAAACTTTCGTTGAACCTAATATATACTTAAAAAAAATAAAATTTTGTACTTAATTTGAAGAATTTTTTATAAATTTGTTTGAAATAAAATAAACTTAAAATTATTAAATTTACATTAAAATTTATTACTACAAGGTATTGTTTTACATTTACATTAAATTAAATAGAAATTAACACAAAAACAACCCTGGAGCAAATTTAATTTAATTAGTTCACTGCTAATGGGACAATGTTAATAAGAAACACAGCAATTTTCATTTTCATAGTCTGTGGATGTGTAAATTTAGTACTTTCTAAATAAAAAGGTTCACTAAATAATGTTTTATTTGTCCTTAAATAAAATTACTTTCTTCTGCCATCACTTGTGATTACTGACATTGCCTCCGACTCCGAATCCGACTTCGGTTCCGACTCCGATAAATCAAATTTAAAAACTCCGACTCCGACTTCGGTTCCGATAAAACTGCCTCCGTTACATCCCTAGTCACAACCAATCAAGTCTAATGAACTGGCTTTCTCTGTAATACTAAAATGATTTCTTTACGAACAAAACTTGTTGATTTCAATTATACTGAGTTATTCCAATATTGCTGATGCAGTCGATTTTGTGAGCAAAGGATAATTGTAAAAAATCTGTTTTAATGATGTTTTAAATGCCTTTTTCTTTTAGAAAGCTTAGAAAAATGGGAACGACTGACTGTAGCAGATGCATTAGAACCGGCATCATTTACTGACGGCGAAACTATAGTACGACAAGGAGAACCTGGCAATGACTTTTACATAATCGTAGAGGGTAAGAAGTAGAAATATTATAATATTAATTTAAATTATATGTAGACTTTATAAAACAGGTGAACATTTTCTTTGTGGGTATGGGTTCGGTGATGCTCTGACGCGGTCAGACTACGGTCAGCGTCACTTGTGCTTACTGTCTTACCGTTAAATATTATCGAGTAAAGTTAGTATAAAAATTAAATGAAGAAAATGTATATATATTTTTTTTTTACACTGGCTCGACATTGTGACTACAGAGTACCTGATGGTAAGTACAGTGTAGTCCAAAAACGAAAGCGACTATCAAAGGATGAAAATCCATTGATAGTCTACATCGTCATGTCGGCCCACATATACCACGACTGAAGGTCTCTAGGTAAAAGAGCTACTGGATATACACAAGCTGATCCCGAAACGCGACAAGCCGAAACTGGTCACAATGACGGGCTTTACACCCATGAACTGTGGTCGCGATCCAGACGGGCACCGACGCCCTACCACCTCGCTGCTGCTCGTTTAGCACCACCCAGGAGTCACGTGTAGGGAAACTAGGGTAAAACCAACGGACGCGAGCAGCTTCGACTCCCAAAAAAATAAATATAATAAATAAATATGGTGTCGCCATCGTGAAAATGTATGTTCCAGGTACCGCAGTAGTATTACAACAACACAATGGCCAAGGTGACGGAACGGCTGTAGAAGTTGGGCGATTGGGACCATCTGATTATTTTGGCGAAATAGCGCTACTACTTGACAGACCGCGTGCTGCGACAGTACGTGCGGCGGGACCTCTTAAATGTGTTAAACTCGATCGCGCCAGGTATCTCACATCTAATGTATTATTGTTGCCATATTATCTATTATTACTGAAACATTTAGTTTTGGTAATCAACATCGTATTGTGGTTATAATTATATTAGTGGACAATTATACATATTGACCCAATCTCAAAGTAAGCTTGCGCTTGTTTTATGTGTACTAGATAAAGATATATACTTAAATACTTATTACACGTCCATGACTCGCGACAAACTAACCTATTCATCATAGAAAAGTTAGTCGCTACCGGGACTCGAACTATGTACCTTCAGAATTGCAGGCCGGTTTGTTAAGGAAAAATATGGTGTAAGTATATTTTTTAAAAAGTAAAATTAGCGAAATAACTAAACTGTGCGTTATATCATAACTGTTAATTATACGAATACGATGCAGAATAATTTTCTTTTTTTATTCTGACTGCATACTACCCACGTCGCATATGATGGTAAATATAGTAAAGTCGAAAACAAAACTGTCTAGAGGAGCGTGTATCTACGGACAGACGTCTCGATTATTCCCACCTACAAGAATACACATCTCTTCATGATTTATTTAAAAAACCCTGTATGATTAGAACAAAGGACACACGCCCCGGAAGATTGCTCCCCAGTCCAACACCACGGTAATGCTAAGAATTGGAAAACTTCTTATTTCTACCCAGAATAGAAATTACCGTATAACTATGGCATAACAAACTAACGGGCGTGGTCCTGGTGTAAAAAGGGACAGATTGTAATATATCCTCTACACTACAACATTTTCACTAACATAATAATTGATTTTTTCTTGTTTAAATAAAAGGTAATTTTCTTCATATGCATTTACTTGTCTTAATATTATTACATCATATTTAAAATTATTTACAACGTATGTAATTGCGATCTGCACTAATCATTCTAGAGTCACGATTTTTTAAATTCTTTCTTTTCAATTGTTTGTTCCATTTTTTTATATTCGCGTTTAAAAATTCCAGCCAGTTTTAACTCATTCACAAAAAAAAAACTTATTTATACATTTTTACACTTTCTTGTGCACATACATAATACACTAACTAAAAATTTTGTTTTCTTATTTACAGATTTGAAAGGGTTTTAGGTTTATGTGCTGACATCTTGAAGCGCAACATTGCCCAGTATAACAGTTTCGTGTCACTTTCTGTTTAGTGTCACTACAAATTTTATTTGAGTTTGAACAATATAATACTTGTATGAAGTGAGTTCTTGATGTGAGTGCAAACCAAATGTGATGTTTTAAAGAGTTATTTATAACAGTGAATGCTCATTTGTCTATAGAGCGCTGTTTCGTTGCATATGAATTTGTATGAAACCTATATTTAGGCACAAAATGTAATGCTATTACATGTTCATAAAAATAAAAAAATTACATTTATATTGTGGGGTTTATGTAACCACTACGTTTTAATGTTGATGTCCACGCGCGATTCTTTATAATTATTTATGACTTTATATGTATGTTTCTACTATTAATTAAATACGCAAATATTAGGTCCTTACATATGAAATTGTCGTTTTGTATGGGAGGAACAAAAATTGGAATATTTTTTAATATAATATATTTAATTAATCAAAGTATGAACCATTATTTTCTATGCAATTTTGCCATCTCATAGGTAGTTCATTGATCCCTTTACTAAAAAAAACCAGTCGGACGGGAATCAATAAAATCTTTGAAGGCGATTTGGACTGCCCCATCGGAGTTGAATTTTTTCCCTTGCAAGAAGTTATCCAAATTTCGAAAAAAATGTTAATCTGTTGGAGCAAGGTCCGGGGAGTACGGAGGATGTCTTAGACTTTCCAATTGAAGCTCTTCTAATTTAGTAGCCGTCTGTTGCGCAGTGTGTGGTCTAGCGTTGTTGTGAAGCAGCAGTGGCGTGGAGCGATTGACCAGCCTAGGTTGTTTAGCCGCTAGCTTTTCCATCATGGTTTGCAATTGCTGACAATAGACATCAGCCGTAATAGTCTGACCAGATTTGAGAAAACTGTAATGAACAATACCGCCACTAGTCCACCAAACGCTTACAAGTAACTTTTTTGGGGTTAATTTTCGCTTGGGGCAGGATTTGGCTGGCTGGCCAGGATCCAACCATTGCGCTGAGCGCTTCCGATTATCGTAAAGAACCCATTTTTCATCACAGGTAATGATTCGGTTTAAAATACCTTCATTATTGTGCCGGTTTAGTAATGTAACGCAGCAGTCGACGCGCGTTTGCCGGTTTGCTTCAGTCAATTCGTGAGGTACCCACCTTTCAAGCTTTTTAATCTTCCCAATTTGCTTCAAGTGAATTAAAACAGTTTTATCACTAACATCGCAGCCTGCAGCTAACTCGGACGTGGTTTGCGATGGATCCGCTTCCACAATAGCCTTCAACTCTTCATTATCAACTTGAGTCTCAGGCCGTCCACGGGGCTTGTTCTGCAGGTCGAAATTTCCAGAACGAAAACGTTGGAACCAAAAACGAACTGTGTTTTCTTTTGCAACACGACCGCCATACACATCATTCACCCTTCAAGTTGTTTCCGCAGCACTAGTGCCACGGCGGAACTCGTACTCGTAAATAATGCGATATTTTAAGTTTTCCATTTTGTAAAATGAGTGACGCAAACAGAAAAAAACAGAAGAAAAAAACAAATGAATGACGATCATCGAAGCACAAATACATGAGTCTATAGCTGTACAAATTTGAATTTGGAATTCCTTACCAAAGAGGAGAAATTTGTGATTAAAGTGGCCAGTACGAAAAACGCCAATTTCATATGTAAGGACCTAATATATATATGTGTGTGTATATATATATGTATATATAAATATGTATATATAAATATATATGTAGGTATATACATACATATATATGTATGTTTTATATTGAAAGTGTCTATATTTAACTTTTTTATTAGTTATTTCTTTTTGTGGTGGATTTATTATCAATTATTGTTAATACTCTTCAAGAAAAGTCGAGCGGAAAAATATTATATTTGACATATAAACATTTGCTTAGTACTATTCTGTATTTCAATATATAATCAAATTTTAGGTTATATGAGGACACATGTGCCACCTCTAACTTTGACTAACGAGGCTGGCTAATCACATACGTGATTAAAGCCCTAATAAGATTATATAATAGATTAAAAAAAGAGGTGTGTGCCAATCACACACGATAGAAGTAAAACTTCAGTAAATCGACAAAAGAATTAGATGAATATATATAACAAGGGTAGGATAGTTACAAACTTTATTTGTTTAAAAATGAAAGTATTTTGATTATTTTTAAAAGATATTTTATTTAACATATGTTTCATAATATATTGGTGATTATTAACTCTTATATTTGAACATCTATCTTGATTGTTCAATAATTGTTTTTTACGCGCGCGAAACTCGCGACTACGTTCTGTTAAACTTTTTCCTGCTTTTTCTTTTGTAATTTTAATTTCATTCTTTTGTGTCGATATTCACGACACATTTCGGCATTAGTTTTCAGCATCTTATAAAATGTATTATTTAGCACAAGATATAAAAATACAAACACTGTTAAATAATATAACACCACGCTGACTTCTTACTAAAAAGCTGTTATACGCACATACTCTCTCGCTCTGGCTCACTAATTTTTGTATTTGTATCTCTTACCTGTCCTTTTTCCGTTGCATCCGCTTTTAAATCACAACTATTCTATAGAAGTTTCACTTCAAAAAGTTTATTTTTTAGATTGCGTAAACAAGTCTCCAAAATTTCTTGGTTAAAAGATTTGTTTATTTATAGGAATACTAACATAATCTACATTAACACATAAATATGAAGAAGATGCATTACCAATGCGACTAAGATGCAATTAATTTCTTAGTTAATATTTTATGAATAATTAGCAACTAAATTATTTTATACTTTTTCTTTGTCCATCGCCTCATTTTCATGATTGTGATGATTTTTCACATTTTTCATAAAGTTAAAAAAATTTACGTAGTATCTTGTTCTTATACAGGGATTGACATGATTCAGTTCTTCTAGTAACAACTGTGTAAATTGATCATTTCTTTTATCTTGCTGTTGTCAGATGCGCAACATTCATACTTAGAAGTTTTTTGTTGTGCATATACAATTTTTTTGTCTCCCATAGATTTGCAGATTTTAGAACTTAATTCAAACATCAAAGGGCTATTAAAAGTTTTTAAATCCATGAAATCACAAGAATTTACTCGCTTCATTATTTAAACACAATAGAAATGATAATTAATTCTATCTTTAAATACTTATTATTACTATATATGCTTATTATTTAGTGTTTTTTTTTGCACAGTATGTAAAAACCCTTGACTAGAAGAGATACGATGTTTTTAAATCCATGTACTCTTTTTAACACAGTATGCAATTGATAATTACGCAATTTTAATCAATTTATGTAATTCCAATTTTAAATTTTGATATATCTCAAAATTGAGCTAATGAATTAATTCCATCTTACCCTCCTCTCGTTTACATAAAAGAGCTCAAGTTGCAATCAGTCTACCACTTTATTTATATCACGTTTATGCATTGGCTCCAATCTGTATTAAAAAATAATAGTACAGCATGTTCTCAGTTTGACACAATGGCAAATGGCTCGACAATGTGATTAAACCGTATCTTATACATAGACAGTCCAAGAACGGTAACGACCGCCAAGGAACGAGAATTCATTGACAGTCATCATCGTTATGCCGGCTCACGTATACCACGAATGGAACCACGGTATCTAGGTATATGAATAACTGGAGGAACAGTACATGCATAGTCTAGTAAATCCCCCTTTTATATATACATATATATAATATATACATATATATAATATATAAATATATATGTAATAATTAAAATATAGGATAACATTTTAATATTATGTATATAATATACTCAATAATATTATTAAAAATTACATAATATTAAAATAATTAATTTATATAATAAAGTTTTAATTAATACATAATCATACCTTTAATTGGTCTTGATAAGATTTAAGTAAATCGACTCACTTAATGTGCAGCGCATAGCAACCAAAAAATGTCGCGTACGATACATACAAAAAGAAAAGAGAATTGAACTGAGCGAATGAGACAAACAATAACGAAAATAAATAACGTTACTTTTTGTTATAACGTTATCGAGATATCGGAACGCTAAAGAAAATAACAGAACGAAAAAGATAACGTTAACGAAAAGTAACAAAAAAAATAACAAATACTGAGTAACGTTACTCTAAAAAATAACGTTATCGCCCTTCTTGGCTTATAACGTTACCGTTTTTATACCGGTATTTAAGTCCCTGCTTTTGCCATATATTAAATTTTTGCCATATAAAACATTGTATTAAAAAAAGTCGTAAAACATAAGGTGTCAGTCTTGATATATATCATAGCATCTTAAGGGTGACTTTGGTACAAGGTGTCTCAAAAGTAAGTTCACATTTGCTTATCTTATTACGCGAAAGCAACTATTCTGAGGGGCGCGGGGGGTATGTCAGTCGGTAGTCTGGCTCTTGGAAATTTAGTCGCTATGGAGCGTTTCTCTGGTGCGGACCGTGCGTTGTGCGTACGTGAGTTTTACAAAAACGGTAATTAGGCGACTGTAGCGCGTAGAAAATTCTGCAGTATTCGACATATTCGTCACTTAAATGATGCGCCTAGCACTCGACTCATTGCAAAATGGGTTGAGAAGTTTGAAGAGACTGGGTCAACTCTGGAGAAACCAAAATCTGGGCGGCCAAGACCATCAAGAACAGCCGAAAACGTGGACAGTGTTACTCAGTCTATTCGAGATGATCCAAACCTCTCGATTCGGAAGCGTGCTGTTGCTTTAAATGTGCACAGATCTTCATTATGCCGCATTTTACACAAAGATTTAAAGCTGCACCCGTACAAAATTCAGTTAGTGCAAGAACTGAAGCCTCAAGATGCTGGTCAGAGGCTTGCCTTTGTAAATCAGATGATTGAGCGCTTTCCAACGTTCACCAAAATCTTGTTTTCCGATGAAGCCCATTTTCACCTGAATGGGCATGTAAACAAGCAAAATTGTCGTTACTGGAGTGCAACCAACCCAAAACAAAAACATCAGAAACCGCTACATTCACCCAAAGTCACCGTATGGGCAGCGATGTCGGCGCGAGGAATTATCGGCCCTTACTTTTTTGAAGATGGAAGGGGACGCACACTCACAGTGAATTCAGAGCGTTATGTGGAGATGTTAGACGAGTTTTTCGTACCCCAACTGCAAAACTTTTCTGGTTACAACCAAAGAACATGGTTCCAGCAGGATGGAGCAACTTCACACACGTCTAACAGATCTCTGCCTCGAGTTCGAGAAATTTTTCCGAACAAATTAATCTCCAGGCGAGGTGACATAAATTGGCCTCCACGGAGTCCCGATTTAACGCCTATGGATTTTTTCCTGTGGGGTTATGTCAAATCAAAAGTTTACGCTAATAAACCGACTTCCCTGGCACAATTAAAAGAAAATATCCGTCATGAAATGGCAGCCATCACGGAGACTACCTGCCGAGCTGTCATAGGCAATTTTAGTGCCCGACTAAATGAATGCCGAGAGCGCAACGGTTTACATTTGGACGATGTTATTTTTAAAAAATAAATTCCCAAACAGTGTACTTCAATATAAAATAAACATTTTTTCAATAAAGCTAAGACTTTTCTTTTAAAAAAAGATTTAAATGTGAACTTTCTTTTGAGACACCTTGTACCAAAGTCACCCTTAAGATGCTATGCGTTAGCTACCTGTATCCTTGTATATAGTTAGCCTCTAGTTAACATCAGATATAAAAAAATCATCACTGTTCTAATTGTTCCTGAGACAAAAATATCTGCTATAATAAATACAACAAAACAATATTAACAATTCCAGAATAACATAACAATATAACAATGCATCAGAAACAAGCACATACATCATACAATTTACAATAATGTTAAGCTTTAGACAAATAATTATCACAACAGTTTATCAATATCAAATTTAACAACCAATCCCTCAGCTTCACCTTAGATTCGTAATTAGATAGATTCAAAATATTTACTATTTTGTTAACTTTGTTGTATATCCTTGAACTTCAAAATTGTATATACTTTTTACGTCTATATGCCATATGGATTTAAGGGATCTACTTATAGTGTATTATTATATTCTCTTTATTATGGTGTGACCGGTACAGATGCATAACTGTACTCTTTGGGTATAGGTGTTTCGTGTACTCGCCAATTAAAAAACACCGGTCCAAATTTTTGTCTTCTTCTTTCTTTAATGGCGACGAGCAAGTATAATTCTGCCAATGTCATGTAAATAGTGCTATAAACGAAGGAGAGTGGTCGGTCAAATAAATTCAAAATATATGAAACAAATTTCTTTCGCAGATCTAGGTCAGGTTATCTAAAATCAATGGACAACACAAATAAGATAAAAACAAGTCCAACACCAAATAAAACATTAGTTATACTATGAAGATTATAAAGTTTTATTTTGTTATGTTTAAAGTATTTTGGTTATAAGTCTAAAACGGATGAATTTGAAAGGGATAGAAGACACATAAAGTTAGTAGGACGAGGAATGGAGGGTTGTAAAATATCATATAAAGAATATACGTATTTAGAGCAATTAAAAAACAAATGACTGGAGTGCTACCATCTAAACTGCATTCACACAGCGAATGGTCTAATGCTAAGTTTCGCTAAGTGTATCGGGATAGATGCGTACCCCAAGGGAACTTGGCAAATAACACAGATGAACACGACTTTGGACTGTGGTAAGTGGTTATTAAATTTCGGTGGATTTGTCGAAAGTAAGCTTAAAAGTACACATATTCTGAAAAAGTTTGTTTTTGTATCAGGGAGAACGGTTGATCAATATTTAAAAAAATCATTAGTTTATATTTTGGTTATTAATCGAAACAAATACATCTATTATATAAAAATAAGTCCGGTTTTCCTTCCTGACGCTATAACTCCAGAACGCACGAACCGATTTCCACGGTTTTGCATTCGTTGGAAAGGTCTCGGGCTCCGTGAGGTTTATAGCAAACAAAATTCAGGAAAAATGTCAACAGAAAAGCAGGAAAAGGAGAAAATAATTTTTCACATACGGCGCCATCTCTGATACATAGCATGTACTACAAACCAATATGGTTTTACATGGTGGTGGAGCAGATCGCACCAGTATTTTAAGTAGATGGCGCCGATGCGTTATACATTGTTTGACAGCTACTCATTGTACTCTGCTCAGTTAATTTCATGTGACATTTATTATGCGCACGTTCTTTCAAACGCTAACTAAAAACCAAAACGAAGCCATCTGGTGGCGAAACGAAGTTCGCCGGGTTTGCTAGTTTATATATAAATATACATTAATTTTTATTATTATATCATATTATAAAGCAATGAAGAAAAGGTTAAAAGAGAACTCTATTACTTTATTTTCATGTCTATAAATACAGTCTCTCACTAAACTCAGGGGACTAAGTACGCAAAAATAATAATCAACCTGATCTTTTGGCTTTCTTAAAATTATTTTGTTAATGCTGGAGTTCCTCAGGGTTAATACTTTCAGCAACATTATTCTTGCTTCACATCAACGATCTGCTAAAATCCTGTATATTTAGGTACGCAGATGACAGCACCGTTGTTGAGAGATACTTGTCTAGGCCTCAAGCTACTTCAGTCGAGATTTGTTGAGAGAGAGAGAAGGTTCGAATTGTTCATACGGCTTCAGATTTCGTATCTAATTGGTCACCTTTAAAGTTCTGAAGACACGGGCCTATCTCTTATCTGCCAAATGGAGCCCTTTCGTCTTGACTTCTACTTTCCAGCGTGTTAGCGTACCAGTGGCTAATAACCTCGAACTTGGCATGGAGTTAACTGCTGACCTTAACTTTGGGCGTTTAATTGAGTCTAGGGCACAAGCAGATGCTCAGAAACTCAGGATTATTTTCAAGGTAAGGCGGGATTTTATGCCGACACAACTTAACCTGTATCAGGCAGTACGGTCGTGTATGGAGTATTACTGCCACCTCTCTGACGGCTCCGTCAAACACCATTTGACAGCCTTGGGTTCGATTGATTGCCGATGACGCTCTTACGTCGCGGAAACTACTCAATTTGGAATACTGGCGTAGAGTGGTCTGCCTTTCAGTTTTTTATAGACTATACTCTGGAGAGTGTGCGGCTGAGTTGTGTAATTTAGTTCCCTCTTCCTGTTCTACCATAAATTGACAAGACGCCATATGGGTTTGCATCTTTATGTGGTTGACATTCCAACTGCTCTTACGAAGCGCTTCGTTTCTTCTTTTTGCCGCGCATCGCCAAGAAGTAAAAGTCACTTCCTGCGCCTGTTTTCTCAACAATTTATTACATGGCTGACCGTGTGCGATGGGGAATCAATGATTTTTTGGCGAGACGATAGCGGAGTAATGCGTTCTTTTGGTCGTTGAGTTTTCCCGCCAATCTACATAGTGTTCCTCACCGTTTATATTATGTGCAAACATGTAGAAATAGAAACAAACAAGAAATGAGGATGAATATGTAACTGAAACAACGACAGAGATATTGGAGCGCGACGGGAAGACAAACAGCAATTTAATCAAACTTCGAAAGAAAAACCTTCAAACATAGTTATATGCATAGATGGGCAAAATGTAATCAGATTAATGAAAACGATTAACGATTACATTTTACGCTTTTTTTTTATTAATATGACTGCATTTTGCTTATTTTTGTTTTAAACACTATAGAATCCCAGATTGTATACACGTTTATGATTTCTTAATGTTTTAAATGGATTTAATCATGATTACAGACCAAGAAAATTAAAATTACGACTACATTTTGTAATCGTTCATTATTAATCAGATTACATTTTGCCCATCTCTAATTATATGGTGTGAAAACCTTCACCTTACCCACAAAGGAGAGAATAGAACAAAAAGATATATATTTTTCTTTTTCTCACACGCTATATAAAAATGTTTTGCTTATTACCTACGAAAAGCATTGTGAGACAGAATAATAATCGTAAATTCATTAAAAAAAACCTATAGATGTTTTACAGAACACTCCTACTAATAGGAGACGCACCATTAATCGAGCTGTTAGCAGGATTTTTAATTTAAATCTGGTTACACTGACTAGGACTGTTGATATTTTAAAAAATATTGGATTTTCGATATTATTTTTTTAAATTAATTTTGAGGATGGTGGCAGTGCTAGGGATATATTGTTATTGTTTTCTTCCAATTTATTAGTGGTGGTTGTCCTAATATTTGTCTTCTTTTATGTTAGTTGGGCATATGCATGATAGTGTTTGGTTTTTAAGTGGGTTGCTAAATTAGTTGCATTTCCGCTGCTTTTATAATTTTTCTCACATAAGTTGCAGGAAACATCAACTTTTAAAAAATACGTCCATACAATTGAAGAATTGGTCGAAAATTACATACTTTGGTACTAAACTATTCCTATGTAACTAAATATTAAATAAATTAATACGAATAAACACTAGCTATAACCGCTACAATACAATAAAACAGTAATTGTTCATAATCTCTCTTTTTAACTTCGCTCATTGTTAGTCACAGACTAAATTCAATAGAATCTAGAGCATAGATGGGCAAAATGTAATCAGATTAATAAAAGTGATTACGATTACATTTTACGTTTTTTACCATTTATATGACTGCATTTTGCCCATCTATATTTTAAACACTACGGAATCCTAGATTGTATACACATTTATTACTCCTTAATGTTTTAAATGGATTTAATCATGATTACAGAGCAAGAAAATTAAAATTACGACTACATTTTGTAATTGTTCATCACCTAGAGGTAGGGATGCTAACTATGCTATGCTGTTAACGCTGACAGTGACAACAATTAACAATTGTAAGTAAAGTAAATATATATACATATCATTGATTATAGTAATTTTTTGCCAGAGGTATACCTATACAAAATTACATTTCGTCTTAAGATAATAAGCAAGTAAACTAGAAATACAGAAAAAACAGAGTATAGTGTAAATGAAATACGGTATATTAAGTTTACGATGATTTTGTATATTAAATGCATTGTGAAAAAAAATGATTTAAAATAAATATCGACCATTGATATCGAAATTTCAATGTCGAACTATCGATATATCGACCAAAAAATATTATTAGTAAATATCGATAGTTCGAAATAATTATATCGATATATTATCAACAGTCCTAGCACTGACTACTGTACCTAATGTTTCAAATGGTTAAGTGCATTATCAAAATTAAGGAAACTGAGCAACATAGCTAAATATTTAGAAATGGATATTGAATCTTTAAACAAGAATAAAGAATATGTTAAGTGCAAGTACATTGTTAAGAACTGGGAAAAAGATTTTAAATCAAAATTTTCGCGTACACCTTCGAAGTTTGATATCAAAGAAGCTCCTTCAAAGATAAAATATGCGTATAAAAAGTATTGTCAGTTAAAAACTGCAGCTTTAGAAAATTCTCTATCTCTCTGTGAAACTGATGATGTTTTAAATGCAACTTCAGATTTATTGCAATGTAATAAACTTACAATAGATACATCAAACGCGTGCTCAGAACAAATATGCCCACCCCTGCCTAGTGCTCAAGAACTAGAAAAAATGCTATTAAATTCTGTGGCTTCATCGACTGTAATTCATGAACAAGCATGTTGGGGAAACCTGTCAAAAAATTTATTTCACGTCAAAAAGTTTTCTTCACTAAACTCTTTAAAGTCAGGGAAGTCAAAATCTCAAACGTTGTATGAAAATAAATCGAAAATATGTGATAAAGAATTGAATAAATTGACATTGGTTTCAGTAAGTAATGTAACCAGTGAAGATTTAAACACAGATTTGGGCCATAATACAAAAATTATAAAGCAACCTGATAACTTAAACAATTTTAAATGTACTTCCACCATTCGTAAAATAGATGATGCTTGGCTTCAAAGAACTGTTGACCTTGATTTAGGAAAAAACAGAATACCATGTATTGAATCAAAAACAATACAATATAAAGAGCAGGCAGATAAATTTGGCTTAGGAAATATGAGTATTCCTATTCCAAATGATAAACAACCCTGTGATATTGTAGAAAATAGTGAGTCTGAAGATGATGTGACCCTGGATAAATTGAAACCTATTTTGAAGAAGAGAAAAATAGAAATGAGGAAAGATAAAGTTATAAATAATGATTTAAAATCAGAACAAACAAAATTAAATTTAACTCAAATTAGAAAAAAGAGAATGGGGCAAAATGTAGTAAAGAGTAAGAAAATACTGTCTCCAGCTAAATCCAATAATGAAGATATTCAATCAGAACAACTCCCAGACATTTCTGAATATGTACCTTTTGGTTTAGAAAAAGATATATTTCCTCGTCACTCAGATATAAAAAATATTAAGTCCTTAGATAATGGTCCAGAGATTCAAAGCTTAAATACAGAAACAGAAAATATAAATAAATTAAGTGAGAAAATTAAAAATGGTACAATAAATGATAATTTTGTTAAAATCAATATAGAAAAAAAAGTATTTGTTAAATGCAAAAAAGGTTTTAATTTTTCTAAATATAAAAAGCAGATGTGGAAAAATTCTAAAGCCTTGAATGCCAATGTAGAATTACATGATAAAGGTAAATTTACATGTTTTAAATGTGGAAATGCAGGTCATATGGCAAGATATTGCACAGCCCATAAAGGAGACTCATTGCTTCCTGTAAATGGTTATGATGAAAATGAGATACCATCATTAGAAGATATGCAAAAACTTTATCTGGAAGAATATAATTCTACTGAAACATCAATTACCGAGAATTTTGGTATTTTATTTACTCCTAGTCAAATACCTGATTCATTTTTAAATATGTTGGAGAAATCAAATAACAGCAGCAGTAACCATGTGAAACCATTATTTACGACTGCTGATCAAGTTATTTCTGAAGATTTGCATAAAGTTCTTAAAAAATTTGGGCATTCTTCATTTCGATTAGGGCAGAAAGAAGTTATAGAACGAATCCTTTGTGGTATGTCCACATTAATGATTTCCTCTACAGGTGGGGGTAAATCTCTTTGTTATCAACTTCCAGCATATATGTACAGACAACAGTATAAATGTATAACACTAGTGATATCACCACTTATCTCTTTAATGGAGGATCAAGTACTAAACATGCCTGAATTTTTAAAAGCTGGATGCTTAAATACGAATCAGTCACCATCACAGCGAAATAAAATTCTACAATGCTTAAAAAATGGTGAGATTCATATACTTCTTATATCGCCTGAGGCCTTGGTTTCAGCAGACTCATCTAGTGGATTTGTAGGACTATTCAAATCATTGCCACCAATAGCATTTGCCTGTATTGACGAAGTTCACTGTGTATCAGAATGGAGCCATAATTTTAGACCTAGTTATTTATTGATATGTCGTGTGTTGAGAGAGAAACTCAATGTTAAATGTATTCTTGGACTCACTGCAACGGCAACACAGAGGACAATCAAGAGTATAATAAGTCATTTATGCATACCAGATCATTTGTCAGGAGTTATAACAAATCCTACCCTTCCAGATAATTTATTCTTATCTGTATCATTTGAAGATAACAAAGATAAAGGATTAATATCCTTCCTAAATACAGAAAGAGTAAGTTCTTTTAATTCTATTATAATATATTGTATTAGAAGAGATGAATGTGAAAGAGTTGCAGGAGTAATAAGGTCATGTCTACAGGAAAATGGGAAACAAAATATGGAAAAGCAAAATAAAAAAAGGAAAAGAATGTCCTACATTGCTGAAGCTTACCATGCTGGCATGTCTGCAGCACAAAGAAAAAAAATTCAAAATAACTTTATGGATGGGTCACTAAGAATTATAGTAGCAACTGTTGCTTTTGGTATGGGAATTAATAAAACTGATATTAGATGTATAATTCATTATAACATGCCTAGTAATTTTGAATCCTATGTTCAAGAAGCTGGACGAGCTGGTCGTGATGCATTACCTGCTTTCTGCCACATGTTATTGAATAACAGTATTGAAGACAAAAATGAGTTATTAAAACATATTTATGCTAATTCTATTGACAGATGTGCAATAAGAAAATTGTTGAAAAAGATTTTTATACCCTGTGAATGTGTTTCATCACAGAAAAAGTCAAAAAATTCTTCATCTGAGAATACACATTGCAATGGACATGAAGTTGGAATACCAATTGATACCACTGTTGAAGAATTAGATTTACCTCCAGAAAATATTGCTACATTATTGTGTTATATTGAACTTCATCCTAAACACTATATTAAAGTATTAAATAATGCTTATATTATGTGTAAAGTATCTTCTTATGGTGGCCCACAAAAAATACTTCAAGCAGCAAAATCTTGCCGTCCTCTTGCAATGGCTATTTTCTTAGAAAGTAAAAATGATCCAGGTGTAATAAAAAATAGTGTTATAGAATTTAATGTTATAGAAGTTGCTGCTGCTATAGGCTGGGAAAGTGGTATAACTAAATATCAATTAAAGAACTTGGAATGGGTAATTGAAGGAGGAATGTCAAAAAGGTCTCACTTAAAGGTTGAATTTAATACTTTAGGGTTTAAAATTAAAGCACCTGGTGATTTGATGGCAATAGAACTAGACACTATATTAAATGATTTACATATTTCTGTAATGACACAAGAAAAAGCTAGATTGTATCAATTGGAAGAAAGTTATAAAACATTTCGCAAAGTGGGCAACTACTCTGTAGAAAA
Source organism: Automeris io (assembly GCA_036320925.1). Classification (NCBI taxonomy): domain Eukaryota; kingdom Metazoa; phylum Arthropoda; class Insecta; order Lepidoptera; family Saturniidae; genus Automeris; species Automeris io. Next base: position 9,159,746 of record JAUDJH010000011.1, on the reverse strand, counting down.
GATTTCCCTAACAGAAAATGAACTTGAAGAAAAGTCAAATGAATTGAAACATATAATAAGAAACTATTTTGAAAATTGTGATATTCCAGATGTATTTATCTTAGAAGAACGATCCTGCAATGAAGATCATGTGAGATCTGATGTCAAAGCACTAATATCGTCATACAGAGATTGTGTGTTTACTGGAAGAAGTATTGCAAGAATTTTCCAAGGTATATCTTCACCAAATTATCCAGCTATTGTATGGGGTAAATGTAAATTTTGGAGATCACATTTGCATGAAGACTTTAATAGTTTAGTTAAAATTGCAACACAACAAATAATTCAAATGAGAATGTGATAAAATAAATTAAAACACGAAGGTGACGATGTTTATGATGTTATCTGTGTTATTTTAGTATGTGCACATAATATAACGTATAATAAAAATGATTTGATTGATCTTATTTTTACATACATTTTTAAGTGACATTTAAAAAAAATGTAACATCTCTTGAAATGGATTAAATATAAAAGTATTTTTAGCTGACAAGTTTTATTTTTGGGAAATTGATTTTGGACTTATTACAACTGAAACATTTATAAAACTCTGCAAATATGCATTTGAGCTGAATTATGTATTTTTATAATTTTTAGGTATAATAGTACTGGATAAAGATATACACAATATACCCAGAGATGGGCAAATGTAATCTGATTAATGATCAACGATTACAAAATGTAGTCGTAATTTTAATTTTCTTGCTCTGTAATCATGATTAAATCCATTTAAAATATTAAGAAATAATAAATGTGTATACAATCTGAGATTCTGTAGTGTTTAAAACATAAATGAGCAAAATGCAGGCATATTAATGATAAAAAACGTAAAATGTAATCGTTAATCATTTTCATTAATCTGATTACATTTTGCCCATCTATGAATATACCTACACTCAGAGATGAGTGTGATCTTGTAACAGTCATACATAAATCAATCATTATTACTTCTGAGAGAGAGACCCATGTAAAAACTTACTATTTTTTATTTTAATGTTCTGTATACTACATAACTATAAACTAAATAGGTGACCTGGAACACTTTGTAACACCCCGTAATCAAATGTCGTTTTAACTTTAGCTTAATACCCTCCGTGATTTACTTCACTCTCCTCTCCACCTCCCTTCCCTCTATATTGATCATAATAATCAAGAAATATTTTTAGGGAAAAACAAAAGTGTAAAATTATGTAATAATGAAATTTATTAAAATCTAAAACACTGTTTACAAACTAAAGTCTTGTCACCAAGGCCTTACAGGGCTTTGACTAGCGTGTGTTAATGTCCAAGTGTTATGAGGCTTGGGCTTCATCGACATTTGTTTATGGCGAGGAAATTTTGGACACATAACATACATTCTTTCATCTCTAACCACAATATAACATGATTTACAGCGTCTCTTTACTCGACCCTTTACTTTAAGGCCACAAGTTGAGTTATACATTGTAATATATGGTATCAACATCTTATTAGTTATTGCATCTTGAAATGTGGGTACCATAGATGTAGCCTTGGTAGTGCTGATGTTGAATGTAAATGTTTTCACAAGCGATATTATTCGTTGCATTATCTGTGAAAAAAAAAGACAATCATTTAGTATTCTAGATATTGAAAGTTTTAATTATATATAATCAAAGCTTTGACATTAATCCACAATGTTTTCCTAACTATAATCATTATCAACCTGTATCTGATCACTGCTGGATATAGGCCTCTTTCCAGGTTCCCCCTTGAGACCAATCTTTCTCTCTTCTCGTCCAATAATTGCTTGCCACTCTGTGCAAATCACCACTTACATTATTAGCAATTTTTATTAAATATCAAGGGGTGAAAGGCTATTTGGTTTAAGTGACATTTTTTTGAAATATAGTAATATAAATAAAAAATATAAAATAAAATAAAAAAATATATGTATATTTTCGGAATCAGCAAAAAACACTGATTCCAAACATATATATATTACTATATCACCAAAAAATGTTGCTTAAACCAAATAGCCTTTCACCACTTGATATATTACATTTATTTTTATTTCATGTGTAACATGAGGGCAAAGGCATCTAAAGGCATCCAAGGTACAGCCTGCCAGTGTGTGTTTTGATCTAATACAGAGTTTAAGATTTTCCTTGTATAAACATAAATGGTAGAAAATTAGTTTCATGAAGAGCTAATAAAAATTAAATCAGTTATTTAAATATAATAATTATTTTTCTTTTATAAACTAATTTAAGAATTTGTTATTCTAGCTCACATAATCATTTGTACTGTTACAATATCATATCTTGTTTCAATAGCAGTGCTCCATGTTAAAATTTAGAAAACACTTCCCAGAATGTGGCCCATTTGAGAGGATGGTCATTATCCTATAATTGTCACAGATAATCGTTTTTAATAGGAATGCCTCCATGCTCTAAACTTCTTTACATAAGTTTCTAACATTATTTACAGCTGTACCAGATTAGTTACATGGAAAGAGTACAGTGATCAACGCATCGAGAACGCCTGTTTGAACGTAATTTTGTGAAAAAAGTGAAACTTCTTTAGACGTGGTATAATGTCATTTATAATTTCACAAAAAAGTAAAAAATGCTGAATATTTTCCGATTTCACTTTTTTGCCATTTTAAATTTAAGTACATATAGCATACAAAAGGGGTTCACAATAGAATTTATGCGTTTGCGGTTATCCGCCACTAATATAGGAACTCAGGTCGCGGGACTTTCACTAAATACAATACCATCAGATTACTACATTTTAAGGAAATTTAATTATATAATTCATGAAATATAGTACTTCTACTTTTGTATTTTGGTGCACCCATCAGCCACAAAAAACAACACTAGAAGAATAAGAATGTAAACATTTCTGATCACAAAATTAGGTTATTACGATACAAGTATATAACTAGTATACATATGTATATACGATGTTTTTATTACGATACTAAGTACTTTTAGCATCGATTATAATCTTGTGATACTAACTACTATTGAAAGTAGTTGGCATCAGGTTAAACCAAAATAGATGAATAATTTTTAATTTCTGAAGGCACCTATCTTACTTGACTTAGTTAATAAGTCAGACCGTAAAATTCCACTGTCTCATTCCTGTATAATTTATTGTTATTGCATCATCAGTTTCTGGCGCAACAATGTCACGAACAAATTCCAAATTGTCCCGAAAATAATAGTAACTATTTTTGAGGCTATCTGAATGCAACAAAGATCTTTACTAAAGTGATGCGTTTTTGTTTATAATAAATTTAAATTGATAAAGAAGATTAATTTTATATTTTTGATAACAATTATAAAATCTGTGGCTATTATTTACATAACATGTTAAAAAAAAGAAAATATCGTCCACTTCCAAAACTCTACCTTTTTATATTAGTCCCATAAAAAATCAAATGTTTATCAATATAAGTTCTCATAAGTATCGATGCCCTAAGGGTAGTCATTTGAGCAGTATCAATCAATTATTTAAATGCTTCTTAAATGAGTAGGTATCGATATCTTGTGAGTATCGGTACATCTCTGCGCAGACTGAATAGTGCGTCCACTTCACATGTTTCTTGTACTCGTGAGTACACAAAACATGAGTAAAAACCATTGCTTCGCATACACAAGTCTTATGTATTATATGTGTTAAACAAAAATAAATAATATTTTAATGAAAGCTAAATGTGCTATGAACTGATAATAATATTGAACATACCTGTAATAAAATATTGGTTTATAAGTCGGTACCATATGTTAGGCAATACTGTTTACCATAAAATAGGGTGATTTGAATTTGATGGGGAAATACTAAAAAAATCTATATTTGGTTTGTTGCATTATTTTATTTGCACAGTTTATTAAAATTAACTGCTTTTAATTTATATTTATTCTAGAGAATTAGTTCTAACGCGAGAATATCGTAATTAATTTTGGAATTATTCATATTGTGATATATAGCATTTCAAAATAAATTTTGTGATTTCAAATAGTTAAAAAACTTTATTCCTGTGTAATATCACGATATAATTTAACTATCTATATGACGTGATTTGAAAATAATACAATTTATTTATTACACAAGCTTAAAACAAATATCACCTATAATTTAAACAAATTTTAAGGAGAAAACGTTATGCACCAGAAGTTAATAGAATTGGAAAACGGCAAAATTATGAAAAATAGCAATGTGTTTCAGTTTATTTCAATTGTCCTGGCTAGGGCATCACTATGGAACAGTAATATAAATTTATTTTTATGTTTATTGTTTAACTGATTTCAGAAATTATTACCCATACCTGTGAAAATTAATATGTCTGCATAACGTTGCTATATGCGGCAAGTCTAAATCTAGTTGTCGAATAGTTTAATTTTATGAACTGTACCGTAAGAAAAAATTATATAAATCCCATTTATACTAATTGATTATTATTCGTTTAAGGTTTTTTTTTTTGCAAAATGACGTAAGCTTATAGACAGAAATCTAGAAGCAAGCACTATAACAAAAGGTATGAAGAAAATATTATGAAAGAGGCAGTGGAACATTTGAAGTGTATTGATTCTTTAAAGCCAGTACCTACTAAAAATATAATACTAATATATAACCAAACTAAAAGAACCTTGTTTTAAAAGAATAAATTAATACAAAAACCAATATTTGTTACCGTGTACTATGTACGGCCAACGCACGACACTATATTAGGAAAGAAATATCAAGTGTTTTAGATGTCAAATATATAGATAAAATTACTCTGTTAAATAAGTGAAGAAATAATAATATTACTTAGAATAGATGTTAGTTATAAATAAATATTAGTTATTATAATATAAGGAAGTAATGAGAGGCAGGCAGCGCGTTATTACCAGCGCGCTACCCGTGAGCTAAGATACCCCGTGAGAAAGGTTTGGAGGGGTGGGCTCTTTATTTCTAGAGTCCGACCGAAACTTGTTTTCCGGCCGAAACCGAAACCGAAACCGAAATTTCGGCCGCGGCTTCAGTTTCGGCCGAAACCGAAACCGAAACTCACGTGTTCAAGTATAAAAGTCACCGTGGTCAAGTAAAAAAATGAAACAAAAACTTACATGTAATCAGTACCATCAAAGCATAACCTCTAAAGAATGGTTACGTCGGGTGATAACGCACTGACTAAGTTGTGTTGCTATAGAGCAATGCGAATTAGATCCGTCAACTGTTGTCTAAACGACGCAGTTACACTCCGACGCAGCCTTGTGTTTCTTTCGGCGTTTCTTCTCAAGGTAGTCGCTTCCGAAACGCTAGTAGATCACCGTTAGGTTTCGTATTTCTGGCTGGCGGTACAAGTCGAGGTTCGTACCCACAGGGGTGCCCTTGCATTGTCACCCAACCCATAAATTGCCGGCTGAGCACCCTCAGTGTTCGCCCACCCACCCGGTTAAGTTGTGAAGACGTTTCCTGGTCAACAAACACGCGTAAATTCGAAAAAAAAAGCAATGCGAACGGCGCACGAATCCCGAACAGGGCTGCCAGCGTCCGTCAATGCGTTGCCGCGAGAAACGAAGCTAGGCAAGCATGTACGATAAATACCGAAATCAGTTTCGGTTTCGGCAAAAGTTACGGCCACTTTTGGCCGAAACCGAAACTACCGCCGAAACTTGATTTTTGGCCGAAACTCGGCTGAAACCGAAACCGAACTTTCGGTCGGACACTATTTATTTCCAATCTTATTAGGGCTTTAATCACGTATGTGATTAGCCAGCCCCGTTAGTCAAAGTTAGAGTTGGCACATGTGTCCTCATATAACCTAAAATTTGATTATATATTGAAATACAGAATAGTACTAAACATTTGTCAAATATACTATTTTTCCGCTCGACTTTTCTTGAAGAGTTTTAACAATAATTGATGTAAATAATAAATCCACCACAAAAAGAAATAACTAATAAAAAAGTTAAATATAGACACTTTCAATATAAAACATACATATATATGTATATATATATATATACGTTACGAAACTTAATAAAAATGTTATTCGAGAGGATTGCAGAAAAGGTTCTTAACATCTAGACTATTAATATAATAATACATACTTTTTTTTATAATAATACATATACTATTTAGATACTATGTATATTTTCTACAAAGTACAGATAATATGATAAAGTAATTACTTCGTCCAGGTATTATTCATGATATTTTTTTGGAATTGATGAAATAATAAACAAAATACCACAGCTTTCATACATACTTATAATTTATAAGTATGTGTGGAAATCTACTTATATATATATATATATAACAAAGTCGGGTGTGTGTGAACACTTATAACTGGAGAAATGGACCGAGTTTCATGGTATTTGAATTGTTGTATTGGTCTCTGTCTCGAGTAGAAGAATAACTACTAAAAAGATTAGAAAATAGACGAAAAATAATACCATTGCGAAAAATATTTTCCCATAGGAAATGTTAATGGGTTTCGTAGCTGTCAAACATTTAATATACATCCATTCGATACGGTAAGCTCTCGCCTCAAATTAAAGAACGTATTTAAATAAAAGTTTCGAATCGATAAGATACATATATCCACAAATTTGGATATTGACATTTTTTGGATTTTAACAGTGTAGAATAATGTCAGTACTGAAAAAGGATTTGTTTTAAATTTTTATGAGTGCGTTCAAGAACTTATTTTATCATAAAATATCATAAAATTTTATGTAAACAAAGGAAAATATATGAAAATAATTATTTTGTATTCATTCGCTCTATAATCGGCCTCATCGTCACTTTCCATCGGGTGAGATTGGAGTCGAGCGCAAGCTTATCTGTAATAAAAAGAATCGATGGCATTTATATCGTTTACACAAAAATTTCAATTTTAAATAATTATTATCATAGAAACAGTATTTTTTCCACACAAACGAAGTCCCGGGTACAGCTAGTATATTATAAATTAGTTTAAAAGGTAGACATTATTCGGTATTTACTGGGTGAGCGCGCTCCATCTTCCACCTCATCATCACTTTCCATCAAGTGACTTTGAGGCCAAGCGCAAGCCTATCTGTAATAAATACTAAAAAATAAAATTTAAAAATATAAAAATTCCACCATTAATTAATAGACCATCTTTAAAAATTTTCGTCGACTAAACATTTAGCACGCTTCTTTGTTTTATCTATATCAACATATATATAACTAACTTTGCTAACTTTTTTCCTCCCCGTATTGTAAAACAAGCCAAAAGTCGAAAATACGTCTCGTCAGCTTGCAATGCATGAGTCCTGAACATCGACACGTATTGAAAGTATTGAAACAGAAGCCGCCGCAACGTCGCTATCTTTCTATCAATTATAGCGCAGAATTTGGTGACGCGTGTTTAAAAAGTATAAGAATGGCAACGTCGCATTTATAACGTTATAAAAACATTAATTTTTTATTATAAATTTCGTTCTGTTACCTGAGTAACGTTACTGATACCATTATGACGTCATTTTGTTATTGCGGTAACGTTACAAAAATTGTAAAACTTTTACAATTATTTTTAAATAACCTAAATATTATTTACTCAGAAATGACACATGTCATAGTAGTAGGAACCTCTGCTTGAGTAAGAAATGCAAGCTTCATGAGCTCACATTTCACAATCTCCACATTTTATCCAATCTTCTGTTGGTGGATTTTCGTAAATTTCGCTGCACACCAGGCGTAGATACTCCTTTAAATTACACTTATTTTGTTTTGGACTCCTCTTTAAATTGTTTGTTCTTTTATTCTGACTCTTCCTACTTGTCGCAAGCTTAATATTTTTTAGATTTTTTTTTTTGATGCGTCAACCTTTATTTTTTTTTTCTTTTTTAAATTGCTTTCATCTCTCTCAGTTTTCCTTTAATGGGAGAGCTTGTAAGAATTTCAGCTCTTTGTACTTTTCGCTTACGACTGGTTTTATTTGGGACTATTTTTTGGAATTGATAGGATATCAAATAAAGTACATAAAAAAAAAAATTACTTGTAGTCTATTGAAGCACCTCGCACGTGCAATCGACGTTAATTCTGATTTGCGCAGAGTGATATCTGGATGTCACACCCTGAAACCTACGTACCAGTCTTAACTAGCAGCGTTATGTGGAAATGGATGTTGTATTTGATTTATTTCTGCATATTGGAAGACTAACTGCAAAAATTGTTTTTTTTTTTGTCAGTCCAAAAAATAGTTTATCCATAAGTAAAATGTATTCAACCAACTCTAATTCATGAGCTGCCATGAAGACTGGTACAAATCTTCCAAGAGCTTTTTTTTTGGCTTATTTCTACTTAATATGTCGCTTCAGATGGATAAATTAATGCCTTATTTTTTGGTTTGCCTAAGCCGTCGTTTTCTCGTCCCACGATGCATTTTTATTTTCTATCTATTGACCATCTACAAAACAAAAAAACATGTCAATAAAATTTTATATTTGGAAAATATACCAGGGCAAATCGGGTACCCGTTTTGCCCATACGCGATTTGCCCAAAAGCCCATTTTTTATTTCGCATATTCATCACCACAAAACCAAGACAACAGGTTCAAAATTTCTTCACTGATAAGAAGCATTAAAAACAATAAATTAATATTACCAAACTAGTAAAAACATCCAACCAACCAAAATCAAAAATCGAAATCAAAATTCTTCAATAATTTTATCAAAAACAGCAAAAATATTTGTTTATAAATTACCTTGCAACCGCCAGATCCGTGTCGGTGAGGAGGCTGCTTGTGATTGAACGACGCCCGCACTGTTCTTCTATACAAACACATTGAAACTAATGCGAAAGACACCAAATTTTAAAACGCTTACCCGTTTTTGGCGGGCTACCCGTTTTGGGCTTATCTCCCCTATATCCGGAAGTAGCATAAGCGCTGAGATTAAACGTACAGTTTAATTCCAATACTTTTAGGAAACCTTAGCTTAAGCCAAAATTGGCTGAAGGCCGAAGCCGATCCTTCTCTATTGTAAAATACGAATGTTTATGATCACGGATATATGAGTCGTACAGACTCAATTATGCCCGATTCCAATACTTAATTCTAAATTGTAAAAACGCTTGTAACTGCAATCCGTGTAAGTTTTTTTTCGAGCACAATAACAAAAAAATAACCTTAAAGTTAAAATTTGGAATTTCAGCCTTATATTGGTATAGCTTAAATTGGTCTATTTTAGGTCCGAATACTACTACTAATAGAATTAACTATGAATAATACGGCTAGTTAACAATAACCCTGTATATATTATTTTCTATCAGTCAGGGAGCTGAAACCACTGATAAAAATGTCTGTATTCTGCAACTTCACACTTTTAAATATTATTTTTGCTTAGAAGCTAAACAATTACCTGGCTAGCACAGTAGTAGAAAACTAGGATGGATTTACCTATTCTTGTGCTAGTAGCGAATTTTACAAAATATACTGTTAGCTTGGGTGGTACTTGACAGTTGTATTTGCGAAACTGTAAGTTTCGGTTCCAATCTCGCTAGCGGGAATTTTTCTGTAAAAAACCTTTTAGGGTGGTAGGTGGTGACCTCTCGTTGCCGACGCTCACCCCAATTACGGTCGCCAGCGAGTAACATGGAGAGCGGTGCTTAATTTAAGTGAGCAGGTGCTTGCGGCGGAGCGGGTTCGAGAGGCGTTTGCTTCAGTATAGTCATCCCAGCCCGCCCGCCGACCAGCAAGAATAGGACGTCGTAGGGTGGCGTTTCTAAGAAACGTCCATCTCTAACGACAGCACTGGGCGGCACACTTGAGGGAGTGTGTCGTGCAACATGAATGCGAGCGGCACTCGATATATTCCCGATCGTATCGAGGATGAGGCCCTAGTCATGCCCGCGTTCCCGGTAGGTGGAAGGTGGAACACCCGGGGGTTTTAGTCGGTACAAGTCCGACACACCGGGGGACGGCCCTCACTGCCTCCTGAGGTCTGAAGGGATTTCGCTCGGATTACAAAGAAGTAGCGAATTTTACAATCGGCTACATGCAGTCTTGGAGTCTTCGAATCTCACGAATCACTTAGTAATTAGATAAGTAAAGACGCCAAGCGCGCAGTGCAACTAGTAACTAACATTGACGAACGTTTGTTTTACTTCGTTACTCGCTAGACAATTTGCAAGGCTTCTAGCGCTAAGGCTGAGATTAATAGACGCAACTTTAAGTTTGCTTAGATTTTGCCAAAATATTACAATTTATATTACTCAATGAATGTCAAGGGATTTAGTAAGTCACCGATTTTGTCAACATGGACTTGGCGCTGCGAATACTTGGCATTGGAATTGGCTATACTCAAGTTTCTATTATACAGGGACACATACATACATACAATACATACAGGGAACGCTAAACCTCTTAAAGGTGACTTTGGTATATCAAGACTAACAACTTTTGTTTTACGTCTTTTTATAATTCAATCTTATTCCCCATACAAAAAAATTAATAAATCAAATTTGCAGTTCTGATCTTCTTAATACTCTGAAAGGCGGCGCGATGCAACTGGGGCAGACGATTTCGTAGCATCGGCTGATTGAACTTTAAACATAGAGCTAACGATTGATAGAAATCCCTACTAAAACTAAAAAAATATATATATCTTAGGATGTGTTAAGTTTTGGCAATAGTCATAGAACAAAAGTTGTTAGTCTTGATTAGTGATGAAAATGCCCGGGAATTTTCCCAAAGTGCCCAAAAACTTATTTGGGAATATTCCCGGGAATTTACGAAATGTTCTCGGAAGTTTTGGGCACTTTGGGAAAATTCCCGGGCATTTTCATCACTAGTCTTGATGTACCTAAGTTACCTTTAAGAGGTTTTGCGTTAGTTACCAGTAAAGTTGTATATTCATTTTTTTTCAAAACGAATTTCTTTTTGAAAACTTTGCTAGGCAAAGTCGAAATAGCAACTATAAATCTCAGCCTCAGGCAAACCGCCTGTCAGTGTGTATAGGCCTTAAATAATTATCATGCTATATAATAAACGATATGTACCTGATAAGTAAAATAGAAAAATTTTGACATCTAGAATCTATCATATTTATATATTATCAAAGTCATAAAAATATTAAAATATCTTTGCTTAAAAAATAAATACAAAAACCTTTGAAGCAAACTAGTTAGAGATATTAAATTTTTGTCTTGGGTTGTCGTCAGCAAGTAATTTCACGTTTTTCTAGCTTATCAGAAGTTTAAATACGACATATCTGTAATTTTGTCAGTGAACCGAGACATTGACCCGTATTTGTTTGGAACGACTATAATATACGAATAATTATGAGTTCAGAACGTTTATCGTTGAGTAATAAGACGGACGTGCTATCGAATATGAATACTGTATCTAAAACTGTCCACAAAGTGGTGAAGACAATTGTTTCGTCGCCAGATGTGTATAAACCTGTTGGGCCGTATAGGTATGTACTATATTGGCATGTATAATTAATAAATATAGGGCTGTATAGGTACACTTATTTATGTATATAATAATATGTAAAATTTAAGTTTGTTATTCCATTCACTATCATGTTTTCATATTCGTTATTTATTTTGTTTTGTGTTGAGAACAAAAACGCAAGCATTGGACTATAGCGTGGTGGGTTAAATATCCAAACCCTCTTCCCGTGGATTCCACAAATTTAGTGGAATACGGGAAGCGAGATCTTTGCCTTGCAGTGGAATGAAACTGGCTAACTCTGATAATAATGTTCTTTTATAGTAATATGCCTTAATATATTAAAAATATCGAGCAAATATATGAAATACAAAAATATATTCAATTATATAGCTGACCAAGGCCGTTCGCACGGCTGTTATTTTTTCCTACTCATGATAATACCAAGTTCAAGACACTCATTTCAATAATATACACACAATCCCTTGTTTTTGTAACCTGGGAGGGAAAATCCTGCATAGGACCATTAGGGCAACTATGAGGGCAGCGACCCCGGTGTGCCAGACTCTTACTGCCTAAAAATCCTCGGAAATCCAAATTCTTCCAGACGCTTGGGGAACTAAAAGTCTGTTTAGGCTTCATCTCTGGGTGGTGTGGGTGTAAACAGCCCAAATCTCCTCAAATCTTTCTAACGGGCAGCGTGCCGGACATAGCGCGGTGCCTCCCTCTCATCCAGGCAGCAAACTTCCTCAAGTATACTGCCCGGCAATATACAATCGCACACTTTCCTTTTATGAATTAAAAAATAAAAAGAATGTAAAATATCAAGTGTGATACATTTTTAAAAACTACGTAAATTACAAAGAATAAAAAAAATCCTTGGTACATACGGATTGCCTTAATTTTTGATATGAATCAAACCGGCTGTTGGCTAGTGACGCGTCGCCACGAGCTCGTATTTTAATTTTTAATGTAATAGTGTAGCAAAGAGCACTCTATTAGTTTAGCACAGTACTACTATCTTTACTGTTAAGGTTGGTATATTTTTCAATTTTTTACTATCCTTATTGATATAGGCAACAAATTAATTAAATTTGATTTAATTAAATATAATTAAACTAGATAACCCAAGATGACTTCACACGAATGTAATTTTTTACTAATCTTTGATATCTTAATAATATTTACATCATTCATTGTTGTTTTTAGAAAAGTCCTAAATATTATACGAGGGTTGCCTTTTATATTTCGGGATTAGAGAACAAAAACAAATATTATTAATCAAAAATCACTTTAATGTTTTTCAAAATATTCCCCATGAAGATCTATACACTTTTGCATGCGTTTGAACCAATTGTCGAAGCACTTTTGCCACTTTGATTGAGGTATTTCCAAAACATGCATTCTGAATGCAGCAACCGCTTCTTCAGGTGTCGAAAAACGTTGACCTCGCAGTTTGTTTTTTACGTAAGGGAATAAAAAGAAGTCATTCGGTGCCAAGTCAGGACTATACGGCGGATGACTCATCAAATCCATGTTTTGGGTGCTCAAAAATGCAGTTGTTTGACCGATGTGTGAAAGCTCGCATTGTCGCGGTGAAGAGTGATCGATCCGTCTTCGGCGGTTGATTTTCCTGATTTCTTGGAAGACAACTGGCAAACAAATGGTTGTGTCCCACTCACAATTGACTGTTCTGCGTTGTTCTAGTGGTACGGTTGCGACATGTCCAGTTTTTTCGAAAAAACAGGCGACCATTTGCTTGGAAGTGCTACTTGCGTGAACAACTTTTGTTGGATTTGGCTCATTTTAAAAAACCCATACAGTCGACTGCTGTTTACTTTCGGGCTCATACGCATAAATCCATGATTCATCACTTGTCACGATGTCATAGACGTGTTTCGAAGCACCGCGATCGTATTTTTTTAGCATTTCCTTCGACCAATCGACACGAGACTGTTTTTGAGCGATTGACAAATTGTGTGAGATCCAACGCGAACAAATTTTTATGACAGTCAAATGTTTATGCAATATTGAATATACGCTGGTCCCACTAATGCCTAAGGTTGTCTCAATCTCACGATAGGTCACATGACGATCTTGCAATATCAGTTCACGCACAGCATCAATGGTTTTCGGAACAACAACTGATTTTGGACGACCTTCACGAAATTCGTCTTGGAGTGAACTACGACCACGATTGAATCCACCATATCATCCATAAAGACTGGTTCTTGATGGACCTCCATCGCCAAAAATTGAATTTAGTTCTTCCATGCACTGTTGCTAAGTTAATCCACGTCGAAAGTTGTAAAAAATAATCGCACGAAAATGTTCACGACTTAATTCCATATTTGGGCCGAGATGAATCTTTTAAGTTACTCTAAACTACACAAATAGCGCTCGTATGTCAAAACTTTCAGAGTACGTATGAGCTCAAAAATGTCCAACTTTACGATAGAGCTGTCAGTTGCCAGATTGCAACACTAGGGTGGCCAAATCCCGAAACATAAATGGCAACCCTCGTAAAAGTTTATAGTTTTCGAAAAAGTCTACATTTTCCCCAATATCTCAAAAGCGAGATAGAAAATGAAAATTTGCTTTTCCTTTAGTTGTAGAGCTTAATGTTTCCTCTGACTTTAACATTGGCCGAGGTCTTAAAGAATCGCTGAAAAAACGCAAGATCGGAAAGATCGCGGAATTATGGTCGCTGGAAGCATATTCCACTCCTTACCTGTTCACGTGATAAATGTAGAAGCGAATCTTTTCGTGTGGATATAAGGAACATCCAACACATGCGAATTGTATCCGACACGATGTCTAGTACTTTTATGATGGAATGGGTCTGGTGGAATTAAAGAATGCAGTTCCTGAGAACACTCCATTGTGCAACCGGTAAAAGACGGCGAGGCAGGTGCTCTGCGTCGATGCTCGATGTTCTTCTTTTTAATCCTATATTTGTACATGCATATAACTAAATATAGAATAGGATATTAATTATATGACTTGTTCGCAGTCAAGCTATATTAGCTGACAAGACTTTGTATGTATCGGGTGTCCTTGGCATGGACCCTGACGCTCAACTGGTTTGCGGAGGAGCGGAAGCGCAGACGCGGCAAGCTTTGGAAAACTTAAAACGTATCGTTGAGGCTGGAGGTGGATCCTTAGAATCAGTCATAAAGACAACTATACTCCTCGCTAATATGAGCGATTTTCAAATCGTCAACACAGTTTATGCTGAATGTTAGTAATTAATCTATATTGTTACTTAATATAAAATTGTAACTTAATTATTTAATATATTACTAAAACTTTTATATAAAATATAAGCTCATTTTTGTAATTACTGACTTTCGTCGCTGTTAAAATTAGTTTTATAATAAATCCACATAAGTTTAATTTTTTTCACAGGCTCAAAGGATTAACAGTCCTAAGTACTTAGTAGTATTAATTTCAATTCGATATCTTCTACACTGTTCACCTCCTATTCCTAACACCTCATACTCTCCTGAGACCTCCTTCACCTCCTGACTCCTCCTACTCTACTGAGACCTCATTCTTCTCCTGTATTACTTCTGACAGAAAGGACCTTGACAGACATACAGACGGACAATGAAGCAGTCCCATAAGAGTACATTTCGTTTTTTTTTGTTTTCTGACCGACCGTATTGCTCAGACGGGAAAGGCCTACACAACTAAACCGGGCTTGGTGGGCAAACACAGAAAGCGCTCAGCCAGCGAATTTTATGGGTGGGCGGCTACGCAAGGGGACCCCTGTGGATACAGACCTCGACTTGGGCGGCCGGCCAGTTAAAACAAACCTAACAGTGATCTACTAGCGATCTACCAGCGTTTCGGAAGCGACTACCTTGAGAAGAAAAGCCGAAAGAAACTCAAGGTTGTGTCGGAGTGAAACTGCGTTATTTTAACGACAGTTGACGGACCTATTTAAACGACAGTTGACGGATCTAGATTTTTGATATACGAAACCTGAAAGTAGTTTTAAATTTTATGATGTATTTTATTACAAATATAAATAAAATTAATAATGTAGAAACAGACAAAGCTTAAACTACAGTAATATTCGCCAACTTACACACACTCTTTGGTTAGGACAAATTATATTTTGATCATAAAGTAATGTTTACTGTCATCAGATTTCCAGAAAAACTGTCCTGCACGAGCAACGTACCAAGTAGCTAAGCTGCCTCTAGATGCAGCTGTTGAGATTGAAGCCATAGCTCTTAGTGGAGAGCTGGTCATCGCGGAAGCTGGCCCCTGTCCTTGTGCACGCAGTTAAAATCATTTTTCATACATAACATAAATTTATGCCGAGATATTGCTTACTTTTACCGTAAAGACCTATAACGGCGAGTTATTTTTTATCGACTTCATTATCAATCCATTTATCACGTAGGTACATTAACCCCTAAAAATCTTGATTTCAGATTAGTAACTACCCAAGTGTATAAAATTATTTAATCATAAAGTTGTCGCTTTCTTTGATAAAATTGTACTGATTTTTTTATGTCAAGTGGAGCCCACGAATATATATTATAATCTTGGAACAATAAACATAAACTATTCATTTACAATTTTTATTGAAGTTTATTTATACATTTTCAATTGATGCAATTTCTTGTATCCATTTCAGTTATTCATCGAGTATTTTTGAAATGTGTTTTATTTATTTAATGTCTCTGAACGGTGGCGTGTGAACATTTATTTATATTGACATTGGATTATTTTTAAATTAGGGTAATTTAAATTGGTAAGCAGGTATATGTCAAGTTGTTATTTTTATATTATATAAAGGTGTAATTCAGTTTTGTCTGCCAATTTCACTCTTTAAGGTCATAATAATCTACAATAAGGTCATAAAATTATGGCCAATCAAGGATATATATTTAATAAGAGATATAGGTGTCAGTAAACTTCCAAGTCTCTTATGAAGGATATCATCGCTACAGATTAAAAAATTTGAATATTGTTATAGGTATGTTATAATACACAGGAAAAGGCCACATATTGTTTACACATTTCTTAAATATTATAATTAAGTTGTTGACGAAGCTAAAAATGATACTTAAATCGTTAAATTTTTATTTTCTAAAATAAATTCTAGCTTAAGAATTGGTATCTTGTTTAATCATACAGCAAAGTCTAACAATTTTGTTATAATATACACAATCGATTGCAAGATTTCTAACATAAAAATTAAAAAAAAACATTCCGTTTGTCGATTAATCCCAGAATTTCAAATTGGTGAATAATACGCAGGATGCATATATGAATTTTCTGAAAGATTACTTAAAACAGCGTTCATCGAAGCAAATCAGTCGTATCTTAAAAATCGAGACGTTCAGAGAAACTGCCCAGCTACAAAACCTAGTTATTGTAGGTATTATTGTTGTGAGTGTATAACTGATAGCATTATGATAACGTAATGTTTTCGTACACACGCTCCGAGCTATAAATAAGTAGGTCATAATTAAAACTGTCTGCAGACAATCTTTTCAAACACAATGATTGTGGTTTTCCTTCTACATGTTTCCTTTAGTAAACACTTATTCACAATTACTTATGTCTGTCTTATTTAGGGCTGAATATCATTATAATGATGTAATATGGCGTATGTATGTATCTGATGGTGTAGAGTGGCCTGCCTTTCGGTTTTCTATAGACTATACTCTGGAGAGTGTGCGGCCGAGTTGTATGATTTGGTTCCCCCCTCCCCCTTCTTCCATAAATTGACAAGACGCCGTGCGGTTTGCACCCTTATGTGGTTGATATTCCAGCTGCTCGCACGAAGCGATTCGCCTTCTCCTTTTTTCTGCGAATCGCCAAAGAGTAGAATTCGCTTCCTGCGTCTGTGTTTCCAACTTCTTACGACATGGGAATTTTCAAACCTTGAGTGAATCAGTATTTACTAGGCGAGCGCGCTCCATCGTCGGCCTCATCATAACTTTCCTACAGGTGAGATTGAGGTCAAACGCAAGCCTATAACTAATGAAAAAAAAAAATTAGATAGAAAAAAAGAAGCTGCCAAGTGTATCTATAAGACTCGCCGTTATACACTATGTTATTAGGTAGGTACCTACATTGTAATATTGAAGTAGCTTTACTAACTAAGAGCATACATATCTAACCAGTTGGACCAAAGTGGAATAGAAGTCGCCAGGAAAATTACAAGGACCGAAGGCAAATTTGGTCTAGTACCTAATCTTCTATCTAAATATGTAATTATAATCAGAATAATTTTTAAATTGCCGTATTAATTGAAATATATCGAGAGGTGAAAGGCTATTTGGTTTAAGCGACATATTTTGATGATATAGTAATATATATATATATATATATACAGGGTTATAGGTAACTAACGCACAGCCTCTTAAGGGTGGCTTTGATTTATCAAGACAGACAACTTTTGTTGTACGACTTTTTCTAATTCAATTACTTTTTTTCCCATACAAAAAAAATAAAAATCAGATTTGCAGTTCTGAACATTTTAACTCTTCGTAAGGCGACGATCGCGCCACGCCGACATAGGCGACCGAAGACAGACTTACGTAGTGCGCGGTGTCTTGTGTCGCTACTAACGAAGAAAGGGGTCTGCGGCGCGGTGAGCGGGCGTGGCGACATGTGCTTGACTACTGTGTAACACGGGTCATGTCAGTCGCAAATTTGCTTGCGTGTGCGCCGACGTGTTAGTTGTCCCAGTGACGCGTTCGTTTCATAAATCACAATGTCAAATCGATACACTAACATTGAATATACCGAAATGGTGCGTGTTTATGCTCGGTGCGGTGACAATCTGTCTGAAGCTTGCCGTGAGTCCGCGAGACTATT
Organism: Automeris io; assembly: GCA_036320925.1. Classification (NCBI taxonomy): domain Eukaryota; kingdom Metazoa; phylum Arthropoda; class Insecta; order Lepidoptera; family Saturniidae; genus Automeris; species Automeris io. The sequence continues at coordinate 9,141,480 of JAUDJH010000011.1, read as the reverse complement.
TCCGAATGTGTTGACACCGAGTAAATAGATTTGTGAGTATTTTTGTAAATAGTTTAATTATTGTAAATAAAGTGATTCCACTTTTTAAATACGCCTACATTAAAAAATAGTTTGCAATTATCTATCTTCAAACAGACCGCGCGCCTCTTTTGGTGCGATGAATTGCTTGATTACGTATCAATGTTCGTGTTTTTCTATTTACTTTTTTATTTTTTAGTGTAGCCAGTCCTAAGCCTGGATAAGTATGAAGGGATTGTGGATTCAGTGTATAAATATGTACAGATTGTACAACCTTTGAAACATTAACTTACGTAGAGGCCTTTACCTTGTTCATTTTACGATGTTCCCTATGGCAGACAAATAATAGGTTGGTTTTGTTTGTGAAACAATTATTTAATGTTTTATTTTGATTCTAGTTTGTTTTAATAGTGTATTAGTACGTCAATCAATAAACATTTATTTTCACTATTTAACTAAATATGGAAATTTACGTTCAAATAATTGTTATAAGCGAGTTTGTAAAATAAACAAGGTATAGGGTTAATAAACTTTCTGCTACACGATCCTTAACGCTGCGTAGCAACGTAACTTTGCGTACGACTGCATAGCACCAGCTGATTGGATACCTACGCCAGATCGAATGAAAGTTGGAATATAGAGCTAACGATGACTAGATATTCACACTAAAACTAAAAAAAAAAAAAATCTAACGATGTATTATGTTTTGGCAAAAGTCGTACAACAAAAGTTGTCAGTCTTGATAAATCAAAGCCACCCTTAAGAGGCCGTGCGTTAGTTACCTATAACCCTGTATATATATATATATATATATATATATATATATATATTTGGCATCCACTAAGGACGGATTTTTTGTTATTCCAATCCCATGAGCGTGAAATAATCATTGAAAGTTTGTTTGAATGTCAGCCAGTTCTGAGTATAAATCGCACCTAGGCGCAGCAGAACGGGTTCGCTAGTAATGTATAACAATTGTAATGCTTTAACTATGTGAAATGTATAATGTTGGTGGGAAGACTAATGCTTGGACACTCTGTATTTAAAATGCTCGTATCTTTTAAAACATTCCTGTAACAAACGCTGAATTCTCAAAATTTTCAATTTAGCCACTCTGCTTCTCGTGGCCTTTATTCCACTTAAATGGTAATTTATATAAATGCAGATGAAATTATTGAGAGAGGTAATGTTTCAATAAAAAAAATTGAAATATTAAGGTTTAAACCATTTCACAATGGGCCTGTTGTTAAAGCAATTAACACTAACTATTTTTAAAATTAATAGCCGAGGTGGTTGACGAGTCGTCAAATGAAGGTATGCAAATGAAGGTAGGTACTGAGAAATGAGAATGACTATGGATATGTAAAGAATAATTTCTTGAACAGTAAAGACTAAATAGTTCATACCGTATTCATTTAAATTCCAGTGTGTTAAATATACGCCCCGGATATTTAACACGTAACAAATTGTATCTACTCTTGTACATTGTCAGGCTCTAGCATCGACTGGACGTCTTCAATTAAGTTGAGCATATTTATAACCATATTTTTATTGTATTTTTAATATAAAGTGTTTTAAAATTGATTGCGGCGGTTCATATTTTGTGTAATAACCACAAAATATAATAGTCATCTAAGGATTCAGACACATTATTGACGTTTACTAAAAAAATCATTTTTTTTTTAATAAACAATGTTATACGATTTTAAGCGTACTTTTATGCTTGTTCAAATTAGAAGAAGAATAATATTGCAATCAAATGAACAAAATATAAAAGTTTGTTAATAAAAAATAAAATTGATTAAAAAAGTAAGAAAAATATAAGACTGTAGATATGTTTATATCGAAACTTAATTTTGAGTATAATAATTGTCGGTGACTACGATAACGGCAAACACAGGAATAAGACATCATTACTTTGCAAGTATCGTCATCATCACGTTGATGTGTCTGAAACTACTTTTTCGAGACGTAGACTTGCCTGGCTCTAGGCCATCCTCTTGGCCTCCTTACCAGTTTCCAGAGGAATGAAGAGCTAGTACGCAGGGAGCCTGTCCGATTGCAGGTGTTTGCTAAGATATCATTTTGGGTTTTATATTAGTAGTGCAGGTGATGTGATCGGTTAACGGCCTTTTTGCAAATGCCGTTTATATAAATACTATTGACCGCAGCTTTGCCTGCATTTTGTCATTCATTGCAAAAGGAATTTTTAGATCTGCTAGAGTTGAAACTCGCATCTCTACTTACATTTTAGTCATCATGCGCATAAGTAATGACCTTGGAGTTTTTAATGAATCTGAGTATAAGTCCGTCAAATTGCATTCGACACACAATGGCCATGTGCGGCCGGTAGGATCTTATGAGGATTTTCCCTAGTAAAGCAAATTCGTCACGAGACGAAAAATAATTTTTCATTGCCTATTCGATTTTACTTGAATTTTTAAAATGAACTAAGAAGCTTCATCAAAATCTTCTTTATAATTATATCAAGGAGTGAAAGGCTAAATATAAACATAATAATATAAGTGAATATCGCCAATGTCGCTTAAAACGAATAGTCTCTCTCCCGTCTATGTAATATTTACGTGTATAGCAGTGGCGTGCATCCCATATAAATATGGAATGCACGTCACTGCTGTATAGGTAGTCCTCAGAGATATCTAAACAAAATACCTATGTTGTATTACTGATTCTTTTTTACGTAGTTACAATTTACTAGCCTCTGTCCTTGACTTCGCTTGCGTTAGTAATTATGAAATACCTCCCGTTTAAAGCAAATTAGATTTATAACATTAACCTAAAATACAACGAACATTAAGCTATTTTAATATAACAAAGAAAACCATTCCACTAGACCTCACTAATATATGTAGGTGACAACTAATAAGGACAAGTCAAATTGCATATTTTTATTTAATCGATTTTTTTAAAACTTATACAAGGTGTCTCAAAAGAAAGTTCACATTTAAATCTTTTTTTAAAAGAAAAGTCTTAGCTTTATTGAAAAAATGTTTATTTTATATTGAAGTACACTGTTTGGGAATTTATTTTTTAAAAATAACATCGTCCAAATGTAAACCGTTGCGCTCTCGGCATTCATTTAGTCGGGCACTAAAATTGCCTATGACAGCTCGGCAGGTAGTCTCCGTGATGGCTGCCATTTCATGACGGATATTTTCTTTTAATTGTGCCAGGGAAGTCGGTTTATTAGCGTAAACTTTTGATTTGACATAACCCCACAGAAAAAAATCCATAGGCGTTAAATCGGGACTTCGTGGAGGCCAATTTATGTCACCTCGCCTGGAGATTAATTTGTTCGGAAAAATTTCTCGAACTCGAGGCAGAGATCTGTTGGACGTGTGTGAAGTTGCTCCAGCCTGCTGGAACCATGTTCTTTGGTTGTAACCAGGAAAGTTTTGCAGTTGGAGTACGAAAAACTCGTCTAACATCTCCACATAACGCTCTGAATTCACTGTGAGTGTGCGTCCCCTTCCATCTTCAAAAAAGTAAGGGCCGATAATTCCTCGCGCCGACATCGCTGCCCATACGGTGACTTTGGGTGAATGTAGCGCTTTCTGATGTTTTTGTTTTGGGTTGGTTGCACTCCAGTAACGACAATTTTGCTTGTTTACATGCCCATTCAGGTGAAAATGGGCTTCATCGGAAAACAAGATGTTGGTGAACGTTGGAAAGCGCTCAATCATCTGATTTACAAAGGCAAGCCTGACCAGCATCTTGAGGCTTCAGTTCTTGCACTAACTGAATTTTGTACGGGTGCAGCTTTAAATCTTTATCTAAAATGCGGCATAATGAAGATCTGTGCACATTTAAAGCAACAGCACGCTTCCGAATCGAGAGGTTTGGATCATCTCGAATAGACTGAGTAACACTGTCCACGTTTTCGGCTGTTCTTGATGTTCTTGGCCGCCCAGATTTTGGTTTCTCCAGAGTTGACCCAGTCTCTTCAAACTTCTCAACCCATTTTGCAATGAGTCGACTGCTAGGCGCATCATTTAAGTGACGAATATGTCGAATACTGCAGAATTTTCTACGCGCTATAGTCACCGAATAACCGTTTTTGTAAAACTCACGTACGCACAACGCACGGTCCGCACCAGAGAAACGCTCCATAGCGACTAAATTCCCAAGAGCCAGACTACCGACTGACATACCCCCCGCGCCCCTCAGAATAGTTGCTTTCGCGTAATAAGATAAGCAAATGTGAACTTACTTTGAGACACCTTGTATTTGCAGAGAATATTTTAGATATGCTTTCATTTATATTAAAATTTATGATGAATAATTGTTAATATTTTACTTTGTTCAAGTTACCTATGTCTCCAGTTCTCCTTAATCAAACGTGAGCAAAGATATCCCATGTTGAAATTGTAAAATGTGTGTTACAACAACGAAAGCTCTGTCAATATTGTTTTAATAGTTTATATATAGTAGTAGTTTCAATAGTATATGATAATTAAGGCTGGTTTTCGTGTCACGCTGACGGTCGGCGCTGATGGGTCAATTTGTATGTACTTGTATATAGCGTTTTTGAGTCGCGCTGACCGCTCAGGGCTGACGCTATACGCAGCCATACGCGCCGCGCGTCGCCACCGCTAACATACAGGCGCTCACGCGCCTCCACACTCAGTGAGCGTTTTCGTGTCGCGCTGAAGGTATGTATCGACAAATACAATCATGGACAATCGTGAAATAGATACCAGTCGAGTAATTGAAAAAGTGCAATTAAAGAAATGTTTATGGAACGTAACAAAGCCTGGGATGACATCGTCGTCTTAGCTTAATATATTTAATTTTGTTTCTTACAATAAATAATTACATAATATTTTTGTGTACTTATTTTTTCTTACTTTAAAGTAACCATCAAGCGCTCAATCGGCTGTACAGGAACATTACGTAAGCTGCAATAGACCAATCTATTTTGTAGCTTTGCTAGTAATTCTTCAAAACTTCTTGATGACATACGGAAATAGTTAAAATACTTTTTGTCGTCGTCTCTCAACTGGTCGTAAAATATATAGAATTCCCCTGCGAAGTTTTTCTGCTCGATCAATGGATGAACATGTATTTCTTTTTTGCACGCGTTTTCTTTGCTAAATAGTAGGCGGTAACAATTTTCACTACCATCGACATTGTTTGCGTCTGTACTTCACGGTGATCAGCGCGATACAAAAACGATACGAGCTGACCGATCAGCGCTGACAAGCTACGCGCCGACCGTCAGCGTGACAGGAAAACCAGCCTAAACGTTTATAACCAAGCTGGACAGAACCACTGCCTAAAACCGGGACAAAAAATCAAATAGGCAAAGATATCGGGATCACCCCGTAATCCAACACGTTCTACGGCAAAACTATAATTTAAAATATTTAAATAGGGATTTACGGGGATCCGCAAAGTCGACTTCCCTCCATATTCGTCTTTCATGATAAACATAGTACTCTTTTCAATTGTTACATTTGTCCATTTCTTTAGAAATAACAGCAGAAATATTATTTTGGTATGTATATTACATTTTTGTTATCAATGTCAATAAAATTAATTCCACTAAGATTTTAAGATACACTTAACTAAGCAAAGTTAAACATTGTGAGTTATAAGTAAAAAACTTGTTGTGTATTTATAATTAGAAAAACGCGATGGGGGAGCGAGGTCAGTTAGGTTTCCTCCTCCCATAGGTGGGTAGTTATGATACAATCTCGGGCAAGGGGCAGTCGAGCGAGGTTGGTACGACGGAACGGTTAACGCGGCCGTCGTAGCGGCAGCGTCGGCCATAAACAGTCCACTCGTTGTTTCCTTTCACCCATGGCTAATATATGAATATTCATATCATAATGGGTTGTACAACCAGTGCCTCAACAGTACTCACTCCAGATGTAAATACTACAGGTACTTACCAACTTTATGTGAACTTGACTTCTTTTATAACTTTAATATGCGACACTAAAGAAACTTTTTCTTGTATATATAAATACCGGCATTTCTATGTATTTAATGAACATCGTACACATAATATTTAAATATGAATAAATTCTTTTTATCCTGGTTACTAATTGTATATATTTACAGTGCTTACCAATTTCATTTAATGGCAGTATTCATTAGGTAGTATAAAAGTAATTCCGCAAATTCATTGTCTGTAAATCACAATCACCTGCAGGTTTATTAGCAATAAAAAATTATATACCAGGGTAGTTGGGCATAATTAAAGTTATATATTCAATATTTCATATCTTTAATATGACTCCAAGTAATTTAGTAATAATAGAAATATAATGATTCTATTTTGTTTTTTTTTTATTTCTAATTATAGGTCATCAAATAAAGATCATTGAAGAAGTAAAAGAAAAAGCAGATGTTGCGCAAATAATAAAAGCTCAAGAAGAATCGCAAAATGTAAAAGTGCTTCCTACGTGTGATAATTTAGTGGATTCTATACAATTAGCTAGAAATAATAAGACTGAAAAGTCTTTATTAGAAGAATCAATTGTGAATATAGAAAATGGTAATTAAAATAAAGTATCTACACAATATTAAGTATATAAATTGATACATAATAATCACTAATTATAAGGAATCACAAGAACTGTTTAAAAATAAACGTAGTACAGTACTTAATATCCCGTTTTAAGTTATGGATACATTCCTAATAAAACCGCAACGAGCAAAATTTGCGTATAAAGAGTTTCAACGTTTTTCTACATAAGTTTCTATGTAGCTACATAATATAATTCACTAGTACACCGACAATTTGTTGGTAAAATTTTAACCAATTTACAATACACCTGTAAAAAATCTAATGTAGAACTATATGCCTTTAATGACTAAATTAAGATGTATTATTATTTGCTAAGCGATTAAGCTACATATAAATAAATCTACACGCATCCGTAAAACGGGGTGATTTAGAAATATCGTTATAGTAAATAATATTCATTACAACGCGTTTTAAAAAAATCGTACTATTCGGGGTCGCGTAAAGCAGGATAGCATTGTGCATAATACCTATTTACATATTTCTTCGAGCTATTGTAATAACTACCAATAGGTATGCTTTTTCTAATTATGTCAAAATTTTAAAAGCATGGCATATCGAGATTTTCACAGGTAAGTTCAGAGCCAGACGGCTATTCTATTATAAGAACAACATCCGTTCTCCGTGTACAACCTTTATTACGTGCAGTGGAGTTTTACACGTCTGCCGGCGCTACTGCTGACCTTGTCAACGTTTTGTATTTTACGAACCTTGCCGCTTATTATCTTGATGTCAACTTACAAAAAATTACAGAAGTATTAGTACATTGTCGTAATTAAATTAGCCCGGCCCGGATCCTGGACAGACTGTTGTGGGCTTTAGAAATGTTTCACGATGAGTGAAACATTGACATATAAATATAACTAAACTATTTCACATACATGTAGTTTATCACTGTTGCAGTGCCACATAAATATTTATTTTTATTTTTGTTAATTAAATCATCACAGGGATGATGCGAAATAGGAACTTGCTTAAACTTTGACCTTTGTTTTAGTTTGCCAATCAAGTGAAAAGTTAATGGAGCCTGACAGTATATCTGACGATAAAATAATTAGCCTTGAAAAGGTTGTAGAAAAAGTGATAGAAACTTTTGATAATAAAGAAAATGTCTGTAATCATGTAGATAATGAAAGTGATACCTCACAAGTTAATTTACAATGTAAAACTCAAGTTACCGAAAACGACACGCCAGTTACTGTGGAACCTGAACACGAAAAGCAAACTCCTGAAAAAGCAATTTCATTGGATAAATCAATGTAAGATTCAATAGTTATTTGTACACGATGAAAACTTCTTAGTCTCGACTAAATAAGGATAAGTCTTAAATAGGCAAATGTAATGAGATTAATGATTACAACTAAATTTTTTAAATCTTAATCATGTTTTCATATTAACGAAATGAATCCAAAAAAGTGGTCATACTCGATGATCAAGGATTATTGACCGCGCTAAGCGAGGTTACAGACTTAATTTGGAGGTTTCTCCGCTTTGTCCATTTGACAGAGACACATAACTTCTAAATTAAATATGATAACGATTTAAAATTAGAACATATTGTGCAAACCTATAACGTAAAGCCGACAGCGATATTTGATTATATAAAAAATTCCTGCATGTGGTCAGAACTTTTTTTCTTTTAATATTGCATGTGGGATAAACTTTTTGACGGAGTTCACCCCGTTCTTTAAATTTTTCTACGTCAATAATTCAATTTGGTAAGCGACAAAGTATTAGTTTTTAGAGCTATTTTGTACTCAGAGCTATCTTAAAAAAGATCTGTCGCATTTACTTGATACGTACGTTGAGTCTTAACATATATCCTGTAATTTAACAAAAAATTCAGAAAATTGGCAAACGTTTATAAGGAAATGAAATTATAAGCAAAACAAGTGAACGAAACTTCTAAGCAGTATTTTATGATATATTTCAAAAATAACTTTAACCCATTTCGTCCAAAATGTCCAAAATTTTTACACAGTTTTCAACGCGATAACTTTTGACCTAAACGTCGAAAAAAAAAAATTGAAAAGTACCAATGTCGATGGTTTTTGATGTCCTCTTTCGAAATCCGTGGTCTATTTTGGCCTTGGATTTTTCGATAAAAAGTTATAACAATTGTTTTGGAAAAAAACGCGTTTTTTTCGATATTTTTCTCTAAAAATCGTATATTTTCACATCGAATAAAGCAGAATCGACTATTGAAAATAATTGTAATCGAGGATTTTTTATATTTCCTTTTTAGTTGCGTTGTAATTTTTTGAAAAAAACAAATTGGCGGCTCCAATATGGCGGCACGAAGTCAATTTTTTCGTTTTTTTTTCTCAAATATCGACTATTCCATTGTGATTTTTGGTAGAAAGTATAATATGTCATATTCCTCATCGTCTGTTTCATTTCCGTCACTTTCATTGTCAAATTCAGATTCGAGATCAGAATTATCCTGTACTGGCAAAATCGATACCTGAATGTGATTATTCCGTTCCGACATTTCGTATGAGTCACTTTGCAAAATTCTTATTGCTGACTCGATGGAAGAACGTGTACGAATTCTTTTTCTCGAAGACATTTCGGAATTCGAATTGGCGTTCACTCATAACAAATAATAGAGCGAAATATACTTGGACAGATGGCAAGGAATGAAAAAAGTTTTAGTTTAGTTTAGACTTCGAGCCGCCATTTTGTTTTTTTTTTTAAATTCCAACGTAACTAAAAAGGAAATATAAAAAATCCTCGATTACAATTATTTTCAACGGTCGATTCTACTTTATTCGATGTGAAAATTTACGATTTTTAGAGAAAAATATCGAAAAAATCGCGTTGTTTTCCAAAAAAAATGGTCATAACTTTTTATCGAAAAATCCAAGGCCAAAATAGACCACGGATTTCGAAAGAGGACATCAAAAACCATTGACATTGGTACTTTTCAATTTTTTTTTGCGACGTTTATGTCAAAAGTTATCGCGTTGAAAACTGTGTAAAAATTTTGGACATTTGGGACGAAATGGGTTAAGTTGAAAGTTGTTACTTCTATGAAGTGATGTTTTAAATAATAAAAATTAGTCGTTTGAGGAAAGCGAAGACCTCGTGGCGTTATTCGTTTGTAGCGATACGTAAGAAGGGTTTTTCGGAACCTTATCTGCAACATTTTGCACTTAGCACCTTTACAGTAAAACCGTTACTAAACGGAATTACAAAATTTAACAGAACTATTATAATTAAAAAAAGAACTGGTCAGCTACCTATCAGATTCGCGTACATAGGGTTCCGTACAGACAGTTCCATGCGTTCCTGAGAAAAAAGGTCTTGACAGTCGGACAATAAAGCGTTTCGATAAGGGTTCCTTTTTTCTTTTTGGGATACGAAACCCTAAATACACTGTTTTTTAATAGTCTGTAATCTTATGGTACTTTAAGCTGTATTTTAGGTAACGAACTAGATCATGTCTAAGAGCTATTCAGAAGAAATGACTATAATTTATGGTGCAAGCGTACTAGACATTATCGAAAAGGGCGGTGTACAAGGGTAGACAGACATCTTGCTTTGATGCCTTATTTGTTATATAAAGACTAACCGAAAAAATTGGAGCGGTATTAAGCAAATTCTTTATTAACTCTGATAAGGTTCCGTTCTCCAAGCTATAAAATAGTTTGCGCGCGCCAAAGGACACGATTCCATATTAGACTTCAGGTGTCTACAGGTAGATCCTGTACTGCAGCTGTGATTTTTCTTATATAGGCCAAACAAAGAGGCTGATTTCAGAGCGTGTTAAAGAACACTTATTTGCAGTCAAAAATCAGCATGTGCCTAGATCAGCAGTGGCAGAACAACTGCTCGGTGAAAGAATCATTGGATTGAGTTCCAATAAAGCAATACTCTCTAATATAAAGACTGACTCTAAAAACTGGTTCGAGACGCAATCGAGATTAAGAAGTATAAAACTTATAAATGGCATCGGGGTTTAAATTATCATCGGCCAGTGATTAAAAACGTAGAACCTCATTTTATGTCGCCTTGTAAAAAATTCTGATACTGTGAGCGTTATTTGAATCCCGGCACTTACATCCGTACTGATAGCATTGTAATTTTATTATTTACTAATAACCCTGACCTGCAATGTAAATGTAACATTTTCATGCTATTATTTTAAATATAAAAATAAAACCTTTTCTGCATACCTTTTAAATATGTATTTAATGGCGGCTCGTGAAAATTTTCAGAAATGGCTCTTACTATCAAGGATGACAGGTTTTGGTGGTGGGGTGATTGCCGGAACTGAGTCACGACCACAGTACACAAGTGTAAAGACCGTCGTAGGGACTCGCTTTAGCCTGTCGCGTTTCGGGATTAGCTTGTGTATATCTAGTAACTCATATACCTAGACCTTCAGTTGTGGTATATGTGAGCCGACATGACGACGGAGACTATCAATGGATTTCCTTCATGGAAATGATGGATTCATCCTTTGATGGTCGCTTTCGTTTTTGGACTACACTGTACTTACCATCAGGTACTCTGTAGTCACTATGTCGAGCCAGTGTAAAATAAAAAATATTATAGCTTAAGCACCCCTGGTCTATATGAACATTCCATGCCAGCTTCCATTTTGTATGGTCACCGCAAGCCACTGATGTACATTAAAAGTGGTAAACACCGTCGGATTTTCTTGTATTAAACCCGCTTACTATAAAATATATGAAGAGATGTTATCATAGCCCTCGGGGGGTCTGGCCAAAAAGCATTCGCAAACGATAACGCTAGTTTGTAAAAATGTAGGAGATGTATGGAACTAATATATGGTAAGCTTTCTACATATCAGGTTGACACGTAATGTCAATTTTTTACATTGGCATTTTTTAGTACAGTTATAGATGAACGAATTTTACCTACTCTAGGTCTGGTAACATTAAAGTTTAAAACATAATATTTTACAGAGAGGACCAGGAAGACATAGCCAGTCCTAGCCAGTCAGAAAGCAGCCGCGCGACTCGATGGGAAGCTTTAGCTGACATAGCAGCTGAATTACCTCCGTCACTCACCATTGACCCTATAACTGGACAGATTTACTCAGTTGCTAAATAACTATGTACATAGATACAGTTACATAGTACAAAGAGTTAATGAAAATATCATGTTTAATTACAATGGAATATCATATTTAAATTATATAACTTGTTTTCACAATAAGCTTTCTTTTACTATGGCATAATATATCTTTAAGTATAACATTTAGCAGTTTGATATCAAATTTAAATATTGATGAGCTAAATACTAAACATTGAACAATATTATTACATCATTATTCTCCTTACTATTGAACTGAACAAGTAACACACCATATAGTAAAATACCTGGATGTTTTTTTTTTAGATATATTTAGAACATAAAATATTTGCTTGAATGTTTTATTTATTATATTCTAAAAGTAGTTCATCCTTACTATACTCGTGAAAATAATGCAAGGTAATAATTGCGCAATAAGAGAAGACAGATTTCTAAAAAATTCTCAATACTTTCCTGGTCACCCACATTACCACCATCATACTGAGGTCAAAGGAAATGAGGTCACGTGTCCTTAACAACACAATAGCCTTTATTAACTAAACACACAGTGCAGACATCTAATACTAGTTAAATAATGTTTACACATTGAAATTATTAATATGTTAATAATTTGAAATTTGTTTAGTGTCAACTTTTGATACATAACTATTGTACATGAAAATATTTATTATATATACAATAGTATTGTTGAGACCCCATAAATAAACAGTTTTTATGTATTCATGAGATTCTAAGGGAAACTTAGAAAGGAGCTGATAGGATATTTAGCCAAAAATCAAATTTATGACAGCCAAAATTTTTCATTATTAGTTTCTTCTTATTATTTATAAACAACTGATTTGGCTGGTATACAATTTTATTATAGTACAGATTTAAACAGTTTTTTTTATGTTCATCATTGCTGCACCATTACTACCAGGTACACCTCCAAATACAATTACACAAAGAGCAGATTGTTCAATACTATTCCAAATAGTTTCAATCCATTTATCAATAGTTTTCATCACTTCTAATTCCTTATCTTCACTAATATCTAGTTTTAAGTGTGCCATAGCAAAGTTATATTCACTTGCAGATGAGCTTAACATACAAATGACTTCATCTACCGAGTCAACGGTAACTAATTTTACCTTTTTCGGTTTATTCTTTTTCAATTGAGATGAAATATTATCTTTTGCCTGTGACAAATACGTATGATAATCACCAGTAATGTTGTCCAATCCAACTATTAATGATGTTTTTCTCTGTTCTATCATGTGATTGAATATTGATATGGTGTATTGAAGTGAATGAGACATTTTAATAACATTATTTTTGTATTGTTGTCTATTCATGTGAACAGCATCACCGAACTCCATACTTTTGCTAAGTTTTAATTGTACTAATTTTAATGAAGCCAATGAATCTTCTACAGAACAATGGCCATTTTTACTCTTTTGGATATCCTGATGTAAAAATTCTTTAGCCAATGCTTTTAATTTGGGTTTCCGGGTTCTTTCACCAGTAAAGTTATATACTAAACTTGTGTCAATAATATATGGATGCATCATCTTCAGAGCATGTAAATCTATATTCAAGGACTGGCCTACTAAGATAGCATCAGCTGGTAAGATTTCCCTTAAATCTTTTTGCACATCTTCAAGCCTTTTAGACACGTCAGATAATAAAGATTTTGTAATTCCTGAATATCGTGTTAAGTAATCGGTTATGTCATTGTAAGGTTTAACTAAGGATTCATATATTATTTCATGTTTTTCATTGACTACAGAAATACGAGTTAATTCTGATCCTGCATTTGTTATACACATTTCACAATCTAAGCCAAATAATGGCGAATTAACAGTCACTGGCAAATATTCATCTTTGGTCATAATATAATCTGAGTAGGCATTTTTCAATTTGCCTTTAAGAGGTATTGGATAATTTTCTTCAATAAACTGCCAAGCAGACATAAGTAATTGGGTTCTTGGAAATTTATCTTCATAAATCTGTACTTGCTCAAATTGATCCTCTTGTCTAATAGGAAATATAGCTCTCATCATCACCATCAAATCTTTTCGCACATCAAGAGCTAAGTTCATACTACCATATTTCTTTATTAAGTTTTCCTTCTCCACTTCTGACAACGGTACCAGAGCAAGTTCTTGCACAAGTGAACCGCCATAAAGCGAAGGTGTCACAACTTCAACAATATCACTGAATATTTGATTTAAATGTATCATGTTATTCGAATATGTTTCGAAGTGCTTAGCAGAAACTCCTTCTAATACAAAACATGTAGTTTGTTTGATTTGACTACATTTATCTAAAACATACCATCTTGGAGACTGTGTCAAGTTAAGATTACCCAAAAGTGAGTGTAAGAGTAAATATTGTATGTCCGTTAACATAAGAGGTATTCTTTCACCAGGCGGAATTGTCAAACTTGCAGTAACTCCAGCATTTTTCAACCGAAAGTTTGGGGTACCTTGTTTATTTTTTAACCTTTGTTTTTCTGTCAATAGTTTTGAGCTATTTTCGTTAGTTTGTGATGATTCTATATTATCTGAAAGTATTCCAACACTAAAGTAAGAAGATTTAAAAAACAAATAGTAATAAAAGCAATTTTTTTTGGGTATATTAGTTCTTACTTGGATTTGGACTGATTCCTGTACGATATTTCTTGCTCAACGGGGTATAAGATTCATCGCTATTGTTCATTTTCTATGTTATTACTTAACAAGTTACAATATTTAATAATGTTGGCGTCAACAATAAAAACAATTGCAACTTTTTGTTTGGCTTTTTATACCAATTTCAATCAAATACTACTTTTTCTAAAAAATATACCTAAAACTAAACTGCTATACACAGCTGCAATATTTTATGGTTTTATTCTCCCCCTTTGTCGGGAAGGCAAAGGCTACTACGCTATACAGCCACGTCTGTCATTTGTTTTTATGTATTATAAAATTTCTGTTATCTTCCCGCTACGTTTCAATATCTCTGTTGCTGTTTTATTATAATCTAATCCATTTTCATTTCTTGTTTGTTGTACCATTTCTACATACACATAATATAAACGGCGAGAAAGACTATGAACATTGATGGAAAAACTCAGCGGCTCAAGGGAAACATCACACCGCTTGCGTTTCGCAAAAAACCATTGATTCCACACTGCACATGGTCGACCGGGAATTCCACTACTGCCCAAGCCCATAATATGAGCTCAGACAACAGTTGAACATCCAGCCGACCGCCACAACAAGAAAACAACAATTATCCAACGAGAGTGCAGAAAAGATCTAACCACTCCGGCTTGAAATTTGCCGCCAATCCTGCAATAATTATAATTAATTTCGTACTAAAGTTGAGACATACATATCTTCAGACCACCGAAGTCCACTTGGTTTGATTGTTCAATTTATCATTCAATTTGAACACTTTTTGACAATGTTTAGCCACATAAAACAACTAGAACAAGAAACAATGTTATTGAATAGGTTTTTTTTGCACAGATCATTGAATTAATTAAACAAAACAATTAAATTTATTTACAGAAAACGTGCTATTGACAATGCGACTTCTATTTAGCGCAATCGACGGTATACCAGTGTAATGACCATCATAGTGACTCGCTTCAGCCTATTACGTTTCGCGATGTTTTTGTGTATATGTACTTGTACATACACCTAGACGCCTTCCGTTCTAGTTTACCTACATAGCGATGGTGACTATCAAGTGATATTCGTCCCTTGGCGGTAGTCGCCGTTTTGGACTACACTGTATTTTTCATCTGGTGCAATGTAGTTACTTTCTAGAGCCAGAATAAATATAAGTTACGTCATGTCGCATGTTGTAAATTTTGTTGTAGGGATGCTGATCGGAGATGAATTAATCGAAAATCGATTTTTTATCGATTACTGAAAAAATACTTCAACCTAAAAAAATCATTGTTAATTTTTTTGTTTTGATAAAAAGCAAAAAAATATTTACAGATAGTTGAATGTACTATACACAAAGAGTTATGACCGGTGGTCGTGGGTGTGGTGGTAGAATGATATGGATTTTGGCGTTTTATTGTTTATTTGCACTTTAACACCGAACTGCGACGCATACGCACGTACTCTAGCCTTGGATCTGGATAGTCGACTGAATTAGCAAGCATCCCGTGCGCGCGCACATCCTCTTACCCCGTGCGTCCCGTAAAACCCTAACGACCCTTAGGGCGTTTTAACATAAGCATGTATCGGGCGGCGTCTACATGCTATATTTTATAATTATTACAATATGGACGAAGAGATACGCACAATGGTTGGTTTGAAAGATAGTGTTATTCTTAGCATACACAAAAGCATGATTCAAACACTTAGAGAGAATGAATGTTGAAAGGATGACGATAAAGACATACAGTATGAAAGTGAATGGAAAGAAGAGCCGAAGCCAAAAGAGACTTGTCTACACAGACCAATTAAAAAGTTCAAATGAAAGGGATGACGGAATCGGCATAATTGCATTAGGGGATTAATGAATGTTAAGGAAGTTGTTAGTTATATTGGGAGTCGAAGCTACTCGCGTCCGTAGGCTTTACCCTAGTTTCCCTACACGTGACTCCTGGATGGTGCTAAACGAGTAGCAGCGAGGTGGTAGGGCGTCGGTGCCCGTTTGGATCGCGACCACAGTACATGGATGTAAAGCCCGTAATAGTGACCAGTTTTGGCTTGTCGCGTTTCGGGATCAGCTTGTGTATATCCAGTAGCTCATATACCTAGAGACCTTCAGTCGTGGTATATGTGGGCCGACATGACGATGTAGACTATCAATGGATTTTCATCCTCTGATAGTCGCTTTCGTTTTTGGACTACACTGTACTTACCATCAGGTACTCTGTAGTCACTATGTCGAGTCAGTTAAAAAAAAAGTCACTTTTGCAAAAATAGAGGTGTTTTTTCATTGTCTCTGCCTATTCCAATAGAGATTCGGCGTAACGAAAGAGAGAATTTTATTAATGTATTAAAAAAAAATAGGAAATGTAATCTTTTATATTTGATACTACTGTGTCTGTAAAAACAATGATAATTAACGAGTTCTTTGAAAAAAAGAATTTCTTGTTTTTAATTATGAGATCGAGTTTTTTGGGTATCTCGTTTTTTTTTTTAAATGGATTTAACAGGTACCGGCCGGTGGCTGAATTCGCTGTCTTCGCCATCTGACGGCTCTGAAAAATCAAATTTGTCTCATCAGGCGGCGCCGTTTGCACGTAATTGCATATCTCTCATTAAGTGCTTCTGCCGACTATGCCTGCGTTCGTTTGCAAACTTTTTTCGTTTTATTAACAAAAAAATACAAATTTAATTGATTTCTTTCATTATACCATTAATGGTACACGCCGACCGAAGGACAGTCCTCAATGTACCATTAATGGTACATGCCGGCGGGACGTGTTAATATTTATATCTATACTAATATTATAAAGCTGAAGGTTTGTTTGTTTGAACGCGCTAATCTCAGGAACTACTGGTTCGAATTGAAAAATTCTTTTTGAGTGGAATAGACCATTTATCGAGGAAGGCTTTAGGCTATATAACATCACGATGCAATTATTAGGAGCGAAGAAATAATGGAAAATGTGAAAAAAACGGGCAAAATTATTCATCCTTGAGGGCTTCCATTGCGTGCGCTGCAAAAACGGTTCAAGATACCAAAAATATATGTATGAAAGAATTATTCCTCTTGAAATGATCTAAAAAAATGTCCGCGACAGTATATGTCTATCTTTTAAGATTAAGTCACTAGAACCGTTTTTATGGTAAACAAATTTGGTCGAAATTAATGCATTATTTGTTAAGAGTTGTATCAACGTAATAATATTAATCTTTATCCAAATAAATATGTTGTTGATTAAGAGTATTTAATTGTGAACAAAATTGTCTTTGACATCACTTAATTTCAATGAACATCTTAGAAGATATTACAAAACCTTACATAGCAAAACAACGTTTGCCGGATCAGCTATAGTGTCTTGATAACCGCGAAACTCGAGAACGGCTGAACCGATTTGACTGATTTCTTTTTTGTTGTGTTTGTTGAAGTCTGGGGAAGGTTATAACAGAGAGAAGATTTTAAAAAATTATCTGAAAAGTCTAAAAACAACACTTTTCTATATTCTCATACAAAAGATTTGTTATAAGTCAATTTGAACTTTAACACAATAGCATAAAGTTTAAATGTTAGTGGACGGGTTCCGGGAAGGCAAAACAATTATTGAGTGACGTATAAATATTAATGTCAATATTTGTCAATTTTTATACATATAGCATTAAGGCCAGGTTCTTTCAAACAATTTTCAAAAAAACAGCCGACAGGCCAATATCTATTAACATTAAAAAAAAACAATGTGACTTTGTTTTAGAGAAATAGGGCAGAACAAGGTCTGCCGGGACAGCTAGTGTTAAATATAATCCAAAACAAAATACTTATATAATTCCGTCCTTGTCGCTCTAACCAGAAGATTAGCTTGCCAAATTTACAAGTGTTGTCACAGGATATATAAGATGAATTAAACAAAACACTTATATATCTGCTAACTCATTGTATCGAATATTATTATTTATAGATAAGTTGCTTTGAAAATTGCATTATTTTTGTTTTTCAATAATTTATTCTTAATATGATATGCAATTTTTTTTAGCGAATCAGTCCTGTATCCCGATTTATCAAATTGACAGTGTTGTGACAGATTGAAAGTAATCAATCAGCTAAAATAATGTACAGAATTTATGAAAAGATCAAAAATATTTTTTACAATATCATCTTATAAATTTTAATTCTTTAAGAGTCCAATGTATTTATAAAAAAATATTTTATGAGAAATTTAAATCCGTAATGGCGGTCAAATGCCGCTGATGAGTTAGCTCCCTATTATATCATAAATTTTTCTTAGTCTAATCTATAATCTAAGATCTAATCATTTCCTAAAATTGTTTTACACAATAAATTGATATATAAATGAGAAACGAAAATAGTTCCATTTCTTGCTCATCCCTGAATTTGAACATTGCTGACCTGAGGCAGTTTCGGCGTGTGTGATTATGCAGCCAGCGAACACGCACAACTGCTTGTATGTAGTAATGTAATAATATTGCAACTCAGTGGAAAGTCAATACTATGTAATTGTGTTAGAGGCACATTGGTAAATGTACAACCGACAACGATGTAATAATATATTTTTGTAATAGAGGCATGTTAACAATATTGGGCCTAGTGTCGTATATTTTGTAGCTACATAGTACGGTCTTATCCTGTACTCTTAATAGATATGGGTGCCGTAACCTCTTAATTCCTAATCTAATTTTAACATTTTTCACATTTAACAAGCAATTGCATTAAATTGCATATAGACGCAGTAATAATTTGTTTATTATAGATTATTTGTATATTTTTTATTCTAATGTGCTTTACATAGGTCATGTAAACTGTTTCCATGTGTTAGAATAAAGGAGAGTATCTATGACAATCAATTATAAAACTCCGCACTTCTTGAAACATGTGTACTTATACATATACATCTTTCCCTTTATTAATTAGAAGGTAAAGTTCTTTCTAGAAACGCTCTCATATCGCTTAATTCAGCTTCTGAGGAGCTGTGTGTAAGGCCTTGGTATGTCACAAACTCCACATTTTTCATAAAGGTCTTTAGAAACGAAGCAGTCATTTGGCCCCACTTAAATGGAACTACTGGGTCGCAATCTCCGTGTGCTTGAAAGATCTGAAACCAATATAAGCTATAAATTAATATTGTAAATTGTAATTATTGTAAATAATTTGGCAGTTCTTGTGGCTTCTCCTGTACGGAATTCCCATTTCTCAACAATTTATTTTTCTATGCCTCAGGAACTGTACTTTTTTCAGTATGAATGGTGCCCTATATATTTTTTTTCTTAACACCTGAAATCTGCACTTTCATGGCGAATGGTTGAGTAATTAACAAAACTATCCCAGTTATAATATTAGTTAAGGCAAAATCACATTGGTCATACACCAGTGGAAAAGCCACAAGAAAGGAATATTAGTTAAGATTTATATTGCATTAAATACAAGTCATCATAATGCCATTATTATCCTCTATATACATTATATGAGCCGCTCAGTGCACACATCGATTAACTCCATAAAATGAAAAGTTGAGAAACGCGATGATGTTATGTATATTGTTTTTAAAAATTCCCCTGATAATATGAATTCAAATATATATATATTGCTGATATAGTTTTCATCTAACGGTATATAAAATTAATAAGTAAGAATAGCCAACAAACAATCCTCAGTAATGTTACAGTTTTTATGTGACTGATGGGGTTAATGGATTTGGCAACTGAAAAAAATAATAAAGTTAAATTTGGTCTTCTCATTTTAAAGTTTTTATTACAGAAAAAGTTAGTTATTATAAATTTTTATCACAAATTTTGCATAAAAATGAATGTTGGCAGTTCAGTTATAAAATAATGTTCGTAATTAATTCATAGCAGCTTTATGTTAGGGGCATTATTCTTTGTGATGATTCAGCAATATTATAAATAATGTCTTCTTCATTAGCTGTTGCGTGGATTCGTCATTTCGATTTGTTGACAAGTTCTTATAGTAAACGTGTTTTACAGGAGGAATGAATTTTAGCTGGTCCATCATGTCTCTCCATTTTTCCTTTGTCACAGTTCTACATTTAGGATATAATAAAAGCTGATCTATATTTTTCAAACTTTGTGGTCTACCCACTAAAGATTTTCTTATATTAATGGCTTGAAATTCTGTATCTTCATAATAGTCACATTTGAATTGTATGAGATAGGGTTTAGACCTTTCTAACTTTATTCAGCGTATTTTAAGCCAATTTATTGGAAGCCCTGTGACACTTTTCTGCTAATGATAGACTGTTCTAAAGATTTTGTTGACAAAAAATCTTGGTGAGTCATTTAGATTAGATGAATTCATTTTTGATGGTATCTGCATTGTATATCGACAAATGTTTTTGCAGGTATTAATTTTCCTCCCCTATTCCTGTATGCCAAACCTTTATCCTGTTATGCTTTTGTAAATTTTGTATCCATTTAACAGGATTACGACTTCTTTTTCTCCCAATCAATGTGTTTGTTGGGTTTGTACTATTGCAATCCGATGAATCCAAGGAATACGATAAAAATCTTCTTAACCCAGACTTTCTGTTGATAAATCGTATTGAAGAATCATCACTGCTTTCCTCACTCACATTATTAGTCTCACTCATCTTGATATAATAGGTAGCTGATAGAAAGGTATAATATTTATTTCTTAAAAAAAAAATCTGGGAGTAATGTTGAAAAGACTAAGAAGAACACAGTAACATTCAGCGTGCGAGATCACTGCTATACTAACTACCGCTTGCATTGTGCTTCTTTTTATCTGTTTACCGATGCGATTTTGTTACGAATATTATTGAGAGGGAGAGAGCATCTTCAGCTGTTTAAAAACAAATAAAATAAGCGTCGATGCACTGCCAGAATAGATACGGCGTTACTAAAACGATTTATATTAGAGTATGGAGTTAATGGAAATGGCTTCTGAAATAAATTACTTATTATTCATTAGCAAAAAAAAAATTGGCATTAAATGGTGCTAATATTTATTATTCAGGAAAGTTATTATAAATATAAAACGTTATGACTATACCATGGGATTTGACACTTAAATTTAAGATTTTTCAAAAAGTGGAGTTAATCGATGTGTGCATTAAGCGGCTCATATAGGAGCCCTAGGAAACGTAATATGTATTGGACAAAACAAAAAGTTTAAGCTCATAGTGCTATTATTATTAACAATAGATCTTTGGTACAATTACGAATCACTTCATGCTTAATAAATTTGGGTTTAGGGAATTTAGATTTTACGGGGATGCATGACATCATCCCAAACTGCTTATATTTTCTATTTGTTCGTTTTATTTTATTATTTATTTTCCGGTACAGCCTCAAAATATTCTAAACAACTTGATGTTTGAAAATTTGTTTTGATTTTTTTTATCAAAAATTGCAATTTAAATAGCTAATGGTCACTGATTTATATGTACAATGAGTATACTCGTCAATCACAGTTAACTGGTTAAAGTTAATATATGTAACTCAACCACTTATTAATTGAACTTAACAAACCTATCTCCACATATATAAAATTTTAATGGTATTATAAAAAGTTCAATTTTTTAAATATTTTTGCACTTAGGAATCTTTCTTTTCAATTATCTATGGTTATGTCTTTGAAAATACACTATAAAATACCACTAACTTTTACTCTTAAGCTAAAAAAATTGAGTTTTCTGTATGAAGATGATGGTCCCTTGTTCTCCAATAGATGGCATCATAATACTCAGTAACAAATTGATTTATACTAAATATTATGTCCTATTTTCTATAACTATTATTAAAATACAATATTATACAAATAGAATACCTATTTCAATAATATGAAATACTTTTGTCTCATGAAGTTACAAACTTGTCAAAGACATTGACTTTTTATTTAAACGCTAATAATCTAATTTAATATTTGCTTGTTAGTATCATATCAAAAAGTACTTATAAAATACAAATAAAAATAGGATTTTTTTTTCTAAAGCATATAATATATATAACATACCGGTATATCCAAAGGTGTTTTTACTATATCAGGGAACTGAGCATATCTAGGCAGCCAACAAGACAATGACATAACCCCAGCCAAGCGTTCAGGGTATGTCAATGCTGCATGGAGTGCCAAAGCCCCTCCCTGAGAGAAGCCTCCCAGCAACACCCTATTAGCAGGTATACCAGCCTAGAATGATTGAATTTATATTTAATTATCATATAACAAATAATTATAAAATAATTTAAATTGATGATTTCTTAAGCTTTATTTTCATTGACCTGCAATATAATAATTGAGGATAATATTTCAATTTCACTAGAATAAGATTAGTTAAGATACTATAAAAAAGAAATGTTCGCTGGCAATTTTATACATAAGAAATTCTTATGCCTCTATTGATTGAATATAAAATTAAAACAATCTCAATTAACATCAATAAACTTTATTTAGAGCCTTTATTTTACTGACCTAAACTGACATGAAAAAAAAAAATCTATCTGGGGTTAGACAGTGGAAATTTGGGATCCATCATGATTGAAATATATTTACTACTGAATAACTAATAGTGAAATACCTAAATACAAATAAAAAAAAAGTATATTTAAAAAAAATCTAAATAGACAAAAAATGAAGGCAAAGGCTTTTCCAATGATATATGACATTTAATTCCATAAATTGAAATAGATGATAACAGTTTTAAGTGAATACACAATTCTATTTGTGGTCGATCAAAAATATTTGGGTAAGAAAACATGAATCAACTTATAATCAGATAAAAATGTGTTAAGCAAAAATATGCTAAAAATAAATTTCCAATTGAATTTCATACTTTAATTTCATCTGCTATCAATCCATGTATAAGGTCAGTGGCTCTTATAATTCCCGCTTCATCTTCTGGACCTTTCGCGTCGAGGGTTTTCAGGTCGAACCAAGACGGCATACGAAACCCTGCATTTAATGTTACAGGCATAGTTGCCGCTGTTGGACAGATAACTTTAATGTGAGGTCCTCTGATTGATGCAATCGTACTCGCCCAACCATGGCTGTAACATAATATACGCAGAAATTAAATGATCCTAATATCAATGATTATAATGGATGATTTGATATTCACCCGGTATCGCCGAGGCCATGTAGAAATATTAGCTGTAAAAAAAAGGAAATTAGATAAAAGAATATATATATGAATAGAATTTGAATTTGTCAAACAAACTCACTGATGCTGTTTGTCTGGCTGTTGCGGCAATTATAACCGGATTCGGTTCCATTTTTCATCAAATATTGACTAAAATCAATAAAACTCCAATTTCTGTACCACTGTTGAATTATGACACTTGACTATGTTGCCAACCTTTTCTTTTTATCAGGAATGGGAAAATTTGTATGAAAGTCAAAAAAATCACTTAATTGTACTGGAATAAATATTTTAATGTGCCGTCAAATGTGTTAATCTGATACACTTTGGGTCTTTAATAATATTTATATATGAACAATAAGGTAACTTTTTCAAAAATGGCGTCAATTTTACCTGTAATAATACGACCAGGTAGAGGTTTACCTTAGACATATAAATTCCCAGATTGAAAACACTTAAAGCAATATTGTGCTACTCCTACAGACACTGCATAGGATCAATAAACGTCACAGAGTTTGTTCGAGGCTTACGTTGCATTTGTTTCTTTTTGTAATAAAATGTTAAAATGCATCGAATTTCTTCATTAGATTCGCTCATTTTCACAGAATAAAAAACAAATTAAAAATAGCTGGAAAGTACTTTTTTTTTTGGTTATATTCTCCCCTTTGTGGGAAAGGCAAAAGCAACCATGTTTGGGGTCTCTATTTACAATTCTTATTAACTTTCATGTCGTATTCCCGCCACGCTTTTATATCACTGACGTAGCTTAGATTTCATATACATCTTCATTTCCTTAGGTAATTGAAGAATTATCTTTAGTACTTGTAAAATTATATTTAGTACTTATAAAATGATATTATTGGCTTTTGCATTTTTTAGGGGATTCTTGACTCGAGTTGGAAGCCTTGGCACTTAGCAATGACTCGTACTGGCGGGTTTAGGGATGTCGAAAATAAAAAAAAACCTTATATCGATATATCGAAATTTATTAAAATATCAATATCGGCGTCGATATATCGAAGGAAAAATATCAATATATCGATTAAATCTCAATAAACACGAAAGTATTTTACCAGTATTCATTTTTATTAGACAAAATTACAAAAATATCAAGAACTAAAAGGCTATCTTCTTTCTTTAAGACCTATTTAAGATATCAAACAAAAATAAATAATAAATAAATAAATGGCGGCAAATAATATACATGCAACAAATTTACAAATTCAGATGTCAATACATGCAACGTAACAAAACATAATACTCAACAGTCATAGACAATATAGTTTTTTTTTTTCGTTCGGTCCTATCTTCTAGTTTCAGATTTCAGCGACTCCACTATCATAAAAAAAAATCGTTTTCGATACAATTTTCGATACTGGATATTTTGTATCGGTATATCATTATAAAATAGATCGACCAAAAATATCGATATATTGTATTGAAAATATCGATATATCAATATTTATTCGACAAGCCTAGGCGGGTTAATAGGTAATAATATCTGCAAAAACGACATGTTTGCAATGCAATACCGTATTTTGTAACTATTTATTTTCATATTGTTGGAATGTTGGGGTTATAGCCCCATAAGTATATAGTTATTGTCATAGAGTATAGTAAGATAGAAATACGTTATTGTGACTGCATGGCCTTACAGACTATTATAAATCTACGAAAAGATGGATTTAGAACCCACAGCTACGTTTAAACGGTCTCTATCAGTTGAAGTACTACTACAGTGAAACCTCAATATGTAGACATCTATATAATTTATTGGTCATAAATAAAAAATAGATTTAAAATACCTACTGTATCATCGAGTGACTACATATTGTATTTGGCAACTGTCTGCAGTTATCGGTGAGAAGTATATTTTTGCGTAGCAATATCGTCGAGTATAAAAGTAGCATCAAAAACAGTTGCGCTCAATAAATAGTTAATGTAATAACGATGCCGTACTGTATCATTTCGGTAAACTAATTCGCTCAATAAAAAGTTATTGAGTATTGTAATACTCAATACCGTAATATTGGTATTACACCAATAAATAGTTTTTGAATCTGTTTGTTGTGCGTAAGTCTCATTGCTAGTGACGCGAAACAAATGATTAAAGCGTTGTTCTTATGGACATATTTTATTTCTGTTTTTAAACCAAGATTGGAGGATTTAGATTTTAGAATTAAATTCATTTTATCAAATAAGGTCGTACGGTATGTATTATTACATGTATATTTATAAATACGTACTTTGGTCAGTTGTAAATGAACGTGCATTCTAAGGCTGTAATGCTATTACACTTGCCTCAACTTCTATAATAGTGCTTAATTTACTAAGGAATTGCTTGGAATTTAATTTACTTAAGTCAGTTTTGTCCTTATTTGTATGTATCAGATTTAAAGGTATCCATGTTTTTATTTAGTTTTTATAGTTGTATTAAAACGTAATATGAAATAGTGTTTACAAATATGTGCATTCTTCAATAACATTAGTAACATGATTTTATTTTGATTATGCTATCTGCTGATACATTTTACAAAGATTTTTGTGGTGGAGGGTTATGTTTTTTTTTGTTCCACACAAAGTGATCAGAAATTTCCGTAATGCAGACCAAAAATATGTGTCTATGTATGTTAATGTAGGAGTAAAGAGCTTACCCAGTTACATTTATGCTAACCTAATTATTTACCATTAGGATTTTCTTTTTTCAAATATAAATAATGAAACCAAGAGAAATAATTTAACATAACTAAATACTTATTTAATGTCATGGAGATAACTATCTCAGTGATACATATTTTTAGCATTGATTATGAACACTACAACGAGATTAACTAGTATCTATGTTTCTAACAAATTTTAATAAAACCTGTAACAGTAAATTCTAGAGACTGTAAATAATTCTTTATATTGATTTCCAATTCTGAGACTTACTATCTCAGTTTCAGCATAAAGATAAAATGTGTACCAATGTTCATCTCATACCAAGCACAAAAAACTTTACCTTATTATTATTATGTTTTACAGAGTGCGCGTGGAATATAAAGTTCGAAGATAGTCAGATAGAATTTAATTATACAACTTTTACAAAATAAATATTTAACACATGTTCAGAAAATCTTAATTAGATACAAAAACATTCTATATATTTATTTTGTAAAAGTTGTATAATTAAATTCTATCTGACTATCTTCAAACTTTATATTCCACACGCACTCTGTAAACCATAATAGGTTATGGTATCAGCACCAGATTAAAGAAGAGGATAGTTAAAAATGGAATTGTTTACAACAAAGATGCAAATAGGTAACTTAGAAGGAAAAGAGAACTGGAGCACATGGTAATACAAGGTTTCCATAATGTTGCGAGGTACTGAAGGTGCCATGGAGGCAACAGAGGGTAAACTCACAAAACCAGTTATTCCGTCTGAGGGAGCAAGTGACGCCGCCTAAGTAAGCGCCTATAATTTAGCTATGTCTAAGTATAGAAAAGCTGAAAGTTGCGCTCTGCTCATACTTACCACAAATATGTCTGAAGACACATTAAAGAAAATAATGAGATTTGAGACAGCGCATGAAGTCTGGCAGGAGTTACATAGATTGTTTGATGGACAAACAGAGGATAGAGCATACAACTTATGCATGGATTTCTTTAGTTTTAAATATTGCAAAGAAGATGATATATCTTCTCATATGTCAAAATTAAAGAATATCTGGAGTAGCTTAAATTTTGAAATTGCAAAGACATCAAAATACACCTATCCCCCAATTTATACGGTAGATACGTTCCTGAGAAAAACGTGTAAATCGAAAATTAAAAATTTTCAAGTCAAAACCGTGTAAATCAAAAAAGCTTGCAGAAAATGCATAATTTTGCTATTTAACAGTTGTGATTTTTTTCTAATATTTTTAGGTGTACAAAGAAATAAAAATAAAATGCATAGACAGGTTAAAATATGTAATATATTACGGAAACACTGTTTTTTTTATTTAATTAAAATACATTAAACCGAAGAACAAAAAATAAAACCAAAGGTGTTTTATTATCCTTCATCATGTGCAGTAAGTCAGCACATAAGCTCAGGATTCCCGTGAGATGTGTACACAGCGCACGTGTTCAAACACAGTAGCATTTAGTAGAGTGCGATAAAACCAAAAAAAAAAACTTATTTGGAAAACAGTGTAAAAGCGAAAACGTAAAACAAGTACCGTGTAAATCGGGGGATAGGTGTACTGAGCTTCCTGATTTGTTCTTGATATGCAAAATCTTAGACACCCTGGATGAAAAATATTTCGCGTTCAAATCTAGTTGGTTGTTATTGAACCAAAGTGCACGAACTATTGAAAATTTGACCAGTCATCTCTGTGCATATGAAAGAGTATTAGAGAGTAAAGTTGCCAACAGAGAAAAGGCATTAGTGACTAGTCAAAGGCGAAAAGTAACGCATTGTAAAGATGAAGAGCTGATATGTAACTATTGTTCTCGCAAATGACATAGAGTTCGCAAGTGTAAAAAATGGATTAAGGATGGGAGGCCACCTAAACCAAGTGTATCAGCAACACATTCGACATCTAAGCAAGTGCAACAATGTACTCTATCGATAAATGCTTGCTTTGATAAGCATGCAAAAGATAAAGAAAATTGGTATGTAGACAATGGAGTCACAACTCATATGGCTGTTCGAAGTGATTACTTTAAAGATTTTGAAGAGTTTGATTCAGAACACATAGTAACAACAGCAGATGGTAGTATAATTCCAGCTTTAGGAAAAGGTACTGTTGAAGTGGCATCCAATGTATATGGCAAGAAAGAAAATATCATTCTTAGTGATGTGTGGTTAGTACCATCACTCACAAAAAACCTTTTTTCGATATTAGCTGCGCAAGATAAAATGGAGCAAAGCATTTTTATTTCGACGACCAGAGAGTGCAAGTTAAAAATTGTCGGCAAGACTAAAGTAGTTGGAAATAGAGTTCCTGGAGGAGGACTTTATAAGCTGGATATGAAAACAGTCATTCCATTAAAGCAAAAATCTATAGAAGTCAATGCTGTAACTGGTACTAACTTACTTCAGTTATATCACGAACGCTTCGCGCATCAAGATAAAAAACACATTATTTCTTTGGTAAAAAGGGAGCTTGGTATTAAGTTACACCTTGATAATAAGAAATGTGAAGGTTGTATCTATGGAAAGGCGCATAGAAAACCGTTCGGAAAAAGGGAAAGAGCATCAGCAGTAGGAGAGCTGATTCATACTGATGTTTGCGGTCCTTTTGTAGATAGCATGTCAAAATATAAATATTATGTATTGTTCAAGGATGACTACTCAGCCTATCGCATGGTATACTTCATTCGTCATAAGTCTGAAGTAAAGGATAAACTTCTTCAAATGTTAAAAGAAGCTAGAACCCATGGACATGATGTAAAAACGATACTTAGCGAAAATGGTGGTGAGTTCGACAATAAAGACATCCGGAAAATACTACAGAATCACTGTATTCAGCAACGGCTGACGATGCCTCACACGCCTGAACAGAATGGCTGTAGAGAGCGAGAAAACCGTACTCTAGTAGAAGCAGCAAGATCAATGCTACATGCAAGAGGAGAATTACCACAAGTACTTTGGGCAGAGCTGATTAACACAGCTGCCTACGTGCTCAATAGGACAGGTCCAACTAGGATAAATGACAAAGTACCATTTGAGCTATGGCATGGAAGAAAGCCTAAAATAAGTCATTTAAGAATCATAGGAAGTGAATGCTATGTTCACATTCCGAAACAAAATCGCAAAAAGTTTAATAAAAAGGCTGTTAAAGGAAAACTCATAGGTTATGAGAATGATGATGGTTATCGTATTTGGGATGGAAGAAAGACGTTAAGGTCTAGAGACATTACATTTGAAACTGATGTAGAGTTAAAAATTTCCACCAACATTCCTATAAATCTAGAAAGAACTGAAGGAGATTCTGGGATTATAGAACCATTGACAGAGCTCGAACCAGAAAATGATCATGAACAAGCTCTTGAGGGAGATAGTACTGAACAAAACTAAGATCAAGTTCATGAAGAGTCATTGGAAAGCGATGAAGAAGAATTCGTTGATTCTAACGACCAACTTGAAGTTGTAGAGCCTTTATTAAACTTAGAACTCAATTACAATTTACGCAACAGAGCTAACCTCTCACGTCCAAAGAAACTGGAGGACTATGTGTGTTATGTGGGCACAGATATGTTTCCTGAAACATATAATGATGTAATGCAAAGGGATGACAAAGTGGAATGGTTGAAAGCCACGACTAGCGAAATGAAACCCTTAAAAGAAAATAATGTTTGGACTCTGTGTAATTTACCATCCAATAGAAAAGCACTGCCGTGTAAGTGGATTTTCAGAATCAAACGAAATCCTGACGGGTCAATCGACAAATATAAGGCGAGATTAGTAGTCAAAGGATTTAAACAACAAAGAGGAACTGACTACGAACAAACTTTTAGTCCCGTAGCAAGAATGGCTACAGTGAGAGCCTTATTAAGTGTTGCTGCTAAAGAAAAGCTTTATTTGACTCAATTCGATGTAGCGACAGCTTTTCTATATGGTAAACTTACAGAAGAAATTTATATGAAACAGCCGGAAGGGTATAGTGATGGAACACCAAACGTGTGTATGGTTTAAAACAGGCCCCGAGATGCTGGAACTATTACTTTGAAGAGGTCCTTCTTTCTAAAGGTTTCATTCAGAATAAAACTGATTGCTGTCTTTTTATGAAAAAGGTAAAAGATAAGAAAATTTTAATAACATTATATGTCGATGACAGACTTGTTGCAGCAACAGATAAAGCCCTTGCAAACCAATTCCTAGAAGAGTTAGGTGATATTCTTAAAATCACATGCAAGCCAGCAGAATATTATTTAGGATTGAAAATTGATAGATCAATGGATGGATCTATTACAATTAAGCAGAAAGCATACACTAAGAAATTATGGAACGTTTTCAAATGTTAAATTGCAATCCAGTCTCAACACCAATTGAAACAAATCCGACCTTAGAAACAGGAAAAGTTTCTGAACAGGTAGAAGCTTCAGAAAAGTTTCCTTATCGTGAAGCAGTGGGTGTATTAGCATATCTGATGACAGGTACACGTCCTGACATAGCTTATGCTGTAGGGGTGGTGGTCCTAATTAAGAAGTATGGCAGGGCCGCGGAGTCTCCCTCTGCGTACCGACCCATATGTCTGCTGGACGAAAGCGGCAAACTTTTTGAGCGTGTTATTGCCGCCCGTCTCAGCCGGCATCTGTCGCGCATTGGCCCCGATCTACATGACATGCAGTTCGGGTTTCGACAGGGCCGTTCAACGGTTGACGCAATTTTAAGCGTTCGGTCCCTGTCGCAACGAGCCGTCTGTCAGGGCAGGGTGGTGCTGGGCGTAAGCTTGAACATTTCCAATGCTTTTAATACCCTGCCCTGGGCTGCAATCAGGGGGGCACTTGAACATCATAACGTGCCTCCCTACCTGCGCAACATTGTCGGGGCGTACCTGCGCGACAGGTACATCTCGTACATGGGTCGGAACAATATTCGCTATAGGAGGGAGGTGTACTGCGGGGTTCCACAGGGGTCAGTTCTAGGCCCCCTTTTATGGAACCTCGCGTACGACGCGGTCCTGCGTGCTGAACTTCCCGACGGTGTCAGCGTCGTCTGTTATGCAGACGATACGCTAGTACTTGCCGTCGGGGAATCCTTCGCAGGGACCACCGAGCTCGCCGAGCGTGGGGTAGCACTGGTCGTTTCTAAGATCCACGAATTGGGTCTTCGGGTAGCGCCTTATAAATGTGTGCCGCGAACAAGAGAACCACCTGATTCGTCGATCTGCGTAGGCGACGTGCAGGTAAGGGTGGGCCGGCTCATTAGGTACCTTAGGCTCACCCTAGATGGCCGCTAGGGCTTCGAGGAACACATCGAGCGCCTTGTCCCCCGAGTTACTAGAATAGTAGGTGCCCTACATCGTCTCTTGCCTAACCTCGGGGGACCCTCTGAGGGAGTCCGTCGCCTCTATGCCGGAGTCGTGCGATCCGTGACCCTTTACGAGGCGCCAGTCTGGGGGCACAGGCTGCGCATCCGCCGCTGCAGACAGAAGATACACAGCCTGCAGCGGTTAATGGCCATACGGATCGCACGCGGCTACAGAACAATCTCATATGAGGCGGCGACGATCCTGGCACGCTTTCTGCCCTTCAGTATCCAGGCGGAAGTGGACTCAGCAGTATTCTACTGAGTCGGCGAATTCCGTCTGAGAGGCGAAAGCGTGCCTCCCCTGGCGCTCGAAAAGCTGAAGGCAGAAGAACGCCGATCAGCCCTAAGAATTTGGCGCATGCAGCTGGATTAGGTGCAGTGCATGCGCCAGCGCGTGGTCGGTGCCATTCTGCCGAACCTCGAAGCCTGGTTTAATAGTAGGTATCACGTCACCTATCACCTGAAACAGGTACTTACGGGACACGGATGTTTCCCTGAGTACCTGTGCAGGTTTGGACGAGAAGTAACGACCCAGTGCTACCACTGCTGTTCGGACCTGGATTCCGCCCAACATACGCTCGCACATTGTCCGGCGTGGGGCAGCGAGCGGCGGGGCCTGGTCCAAAGGATCGGACACGACCTCTCCCTGCCAGCAATGGTGTCGGCCATGCTGGCAGGATATGACAACTGGAGGGCCGCTCGAAGAAGACACCGGGGTGCCGGCAACCGCCCCGGCACATCAGTACCAGCCGATCGGTCGATCCACGACCGGTTGGCTGATGCCTTTGGGGTCGCGGCCGCTCAGGGTGGGGGCCCTGAACGACTGGTTAGCGACCCTCGAAAAGTAGGCAGAGCATTGTTTTGCTCTGCCTAAATACAATAAGCAGTGTCGGGGAAGATATCTTCCTCCGAGATTGTGCCCAGCGGGCGCGGCGCGACGGGGCTGCGGCGAATTGATTACAGGTCCCGCGGTCCCCGTGAATGCGCAGAAGAAGTCACCTTGGGGTTTTTAGTCGGTACAAGTCCGACACACCTCGGTTACGTGCAACCCCCCCGTGCGACCGAGACGGTCCCATGAGGATTTTCCCCAAGTAAAAAAAAATGCTGTAGGGGTGGTATCTAGAACTTTAGAAAATCCTAGCAAAGCTGATTGGTAGAAAGTGAAAAGGATATATGATTCAAGCTGTACAAGAGCTATAATAGAAGGCTACAGCGATGCAGATCATGCTGGAGATGTACAAACTGGACGCTCCACAACAGGTGTAGCTTGTCTTTTCGCGAATGGAATTGTTTCTTGGTTAAGCCAAAACGTCAAACATCAGTCGCAATTTCAACGAAGCAACGAAGCAGAAATTGTTGCTGCGAGTGAAGGTGCAAGAGAGTTAATTGGGCTACAAAGGATTTTTAGTCAAATTACAAATTTAGAAGGAGTGGCTACACTTAAAGTGGATAACGAAGCTGCCATACGGCTTGCACATAATCCTGAATTTCACAAAAGAACGAAACACATTAGAGTGAGACACTTCTTTGTTCTTGAAACAGTACAAGAAGGATTGTTGCAAGTACATAAAACAAGTTCTGCAAATCAATTAGCAGATCTAATGACAAAAGCTGTGCCTAAGCCTAGGCTCATCAAGATACGAGCTGAATTAGGAATGCAGTATTATTTAAAATAACGAGAGAAAGTGTTAAAGAATGTGGACTGCACGTTATATAAAATAATACTGGCACAATAAATTATAATATATAGTTGCTAGGCAATGTTTGTTTAGAAGGAGTTTGTCAACTAATTAATATTTTCTGAACATGTGTTAAATATTTATTTTGTAAAAGTTGTATAATTGAATTCTATCTGACTATCTTCGAACTTTATATTCCACACGCACTCTGTAAAACATAATAATTATTTCATGTATGTCTGAGTATAACCGAAATTAAAGATTTGATTATTATTGTATTCTCAGTCTCACAATTTTGTGAGGTGGTGTTAAAACTACTGTTTGACACACCCCACAAGTCCTTTTACCTTTGTTTCTCAATTATGTGGATTAATTCATATATAATATATGATTTTTTCCTTTTTCCTAGACTGTGCTTCTGGTTTTCCAGATTACATACAGATTTAGGTACTACATGTTCTTTGGTGAAGTAAAACATCATGAGGAAACCTGCATGGCATCTAATAGAAATGCCATGTATAAGTGCCCTGAGAATGGCGATCAGCTGTCCAACTGGTCACATTGGGCATAACATATAAGTGTAAAGTGAATATAACCACTAATTTATCTCTGCTTACCTCATAAAGGATATTGCGTAATAATATTAGCGTTATTATATAAGGCCAATAAAAATGTTAACAACACCTTGTTTAGAGATTTTTTTCTCAACAATTTTGTAAAAATGTAATTTAATTTATGAAATAACAAATGAAATATTCACAAAAAATGAACAATTACCTTCCATAACTTAAGTTGTGGTAACAATATTTTATTAAACATTTAAAACATCAAAACCAAAGGCTTGTACTTGTTTAATAATTATTTTGGGAATGCTGGGTGATTTGCTTAATGACTGCTGTGGTACTTCGCTCCCGGGGTGTGGTCCCTGATCTAACCCAACATCCGGGCCTGCTGATCTTAATATTATGATTATTTAAAAAAAAAATATTTATTTCACTGTAGTAAAAGAAGGTTCTATAAAAAGTGGAAATACTTTACCTCCTACAGCTTGTTAAGTTTAGCAATTTTAAAAGTATTTTTTATCTTTTAATATGGTTCTATTTCATTTTCATTGAATTATAAATATAAACAATATAATTCAGCTTTTCAAATTATTAATTTAAATAAATATTTGTTACAGAGGGTACCAATATGGTAAAGGATGAAATACTTCTGAGGCTGGAAATGGGTAGGCTGGAAATAGAACCAGCAAAACCAAAGGAGAATAAATATAAAGAAAATCCATTTATACCATTATATCCAGCAAGAAGTATATTTAGAAAAAAAAGTACACATAAATGTTCCTGCTCTTACAGAAGAAACGCCACAAACATTGGCGTTAGTAAAAAGAAATCAAACAAAATTTTGAAAGATCCTTTACTTAAAATATTAAAATTTAAAAATGGCAGCATACAGTCAGATTCATATTGTGAAAATAGTACAATCAATGATACTCAAGTGGGAATGCATAAATCTATTTGCTCAGATACATTAAGTTTATGTGCTCTTGTTCATAATTGTAATCAATTGAAGATTTCGTCTGGCACAAAAGGTGATAGTTTAAAAATAATAAGAGCTAAAAATAATGTTCATTGGTGGCGAAATGATATTTCAAAAACAAAAGCAGACAATGAGTCAAATCTGAGAAATCAAAGAAGTTCTTGTTCACAGCAAGCTCTTAATCCACCTTGTGATGTTACAATTGACGAACTAGCAAGTTATTTTGAAACACTGGTACACATACCCAAAAAAATGTCATCCATGGCTGAAATGATGTATATCTGAATATATACTGTTTTTCCTAAAATTTTTATTAATAACTAGCTGATCCGGCAAACGTTGTTTTGCTATATAAGGTTTTGTAATATCTTCTAAGATGTTCATTGAAATTAAGTGATGTCAAAGACAATTTTGTTCACAATTAAATACTCTTAATCAACAACACATTTATTTGGATAAAGGTTAATATTATTACGTTGATACAACTCTTAACAAATAATGCATCAATTTCGACCAAATTTGATTACCATAAAAACGGTTCTAGTGAGTAAATCTTAAAAGATAGACATATACTGTCGCAGACATTTTTTTAGATCATTTCAAGAGGAATAATTCTTTTATATATATATTTTTGGTATCTTGAACCGTTTTCGCAGCGCACACAATGGAAGCCCTCAAGGATGAATAATTTTCCCTGTTTTTTAACATTTTCCATTATTTCTTCGCTCCTAATAGTTGAATCGTGATGTTATATAGCCTAAAGCCTTCCTCGATAAATGGTCTATTCAACACAAAAATAATTTTTCGATTTGAACCAGTAGTTCCTGAGATTAGTGCGTTCAAACAAACAAACAAACAAACTCTTCAGCTTTATAATATTAGTATAGATAAAAAAAACTCTGTACCCCATTTTAATCACATTGCACAAAGGGAGGAATATATGCATTGGCCTAGTTAAAGTTTATATGTAGAAGGAATGCAGAGTGATAATATTTATGTGTAATATACATCAATATCTTTCGATCTAATAAATCTTTCTTTCTATCTAATAAATATACATCTTTCGTATTTTTTAAATATAATGAAAATTGGTAGCACCATAATATATTTCTACCTGGATGCAATTGGCACAGGTTCGAAGTTAGTGGCGCAGTATAGGGGTAGACTATGCTCAACAGTGAGCTAAAATATGCTGTAGACAATCATGATATTTGTATAGTAGGCCAAGGAAGTGGTTGATCATTGTAAGGTAGACTCATTTGTATGATACTAAATTATAAGATCCATGGAGTATAAAAGTATTATTATACAGTAACATGTTGCAAATCATAATATAATCAAACTATGGTTAATATTTAGTTGATTATAAGATGGATTGTTTTTTTAGAATTGATAGATTATATGGTTATTGGACCAATTTACTATCTATTAAAAAAGCAAGCAAAATAGTGATTGGTTAAGTGATATAATCCAAGCTTAAAAAATTGGCATCTGTGGCATAGTCGTCTAGTCGAAAGTGTGTTCCACCGTAAAGCGAGATCATTTTACAAGGGGTAGGTGCTACAAAACCAGTTTGTTAAAAAATGAGGTACCTACTTTAAGTTAATATCCTACTTTAAGGAGGTTGAGTAAATAGTTCTTCCGATTTTTTTAAAAAGGCTATCCTAGCTATTTAAAACTATTAAATCGATATATGGGTGACTTTCACAGTTTTGAAATCCATTTCCCATCATACAAAATGTGATACGATTTGCCTTGATTCGTCAGGCTGAATCGTCATAGGGTTGAAATGCAAAACATAGGCTGATTATACTCTTCATACATTTGTATAATCTGCCTGTGTGTATGTGGGTTTTTTTTTTACACTGACACGGCACAGTGACTGCACCAAACCTGATGGTAAGCATGGTGCAGTCCAAGAAAAACGCCAACGACTATCGAAAGGTAAGAAAAAACCCATCGGTAGTCGCAGCGATCATGCCGGCCCGCACAAATATCTCTTCACGTTACGCTTAAAGGATCCCATATCATAGGATGGTGGGAACACGCTCGCCGGAAGACCATTCCACAGCCCAAAGACACGGCAAAAGAAGGAGTTAGAGAACCTCTTAGTCCTAGCCGGGATGTGAGATACCGTATAGCTGTGACACCGCAAACCCGCGCGCGTGGTTCTATTCAGGAAAGGAGAGGGTGGAACAAGGTTAAACAACTCTTCAGAACACTCGTCATAATACAGACGGTAAAAAACACTTAATGAGGCAACATCTCTACGCAATTGGAGCGATTCAAGATGTTCAGAAACGTCTGGATCGTTCACTATGCGGACAGCGCTACGCTGCAACCTATTCAGGGCATCAAGACAGAACCATCCCAGAGATGCGAACAGTATTCCATACAAGGCCTGACCAGGGCCTTATACAATAGATACAAAAGATCAGGTGTGAAAAACCGACGCACTCTATTCAGGATACCAAGTCTACGGTTTACTGTAATAACCACTTTGGAACTTAACCCGCTCGGGCGATTGGCATTCGGCAAGACGATTTGTCATAACTCGTCAAAACAACTTATATACATTACTTAGAAATGAAATGGGTCGTAATTCATGAGGAGGACGGTATTGAACAGCCTGTGCTGTTCAGCGAATATAGGAACTCCTGCTTTTAGAACCTCAGTTATGTCATCATCAACAGTGACTTAAATTTTCTTAGAGCAATCCCATGTAATTTGTGTTAATATTAGGCAAATCCTAATTGTGGTCGCGCGATAGTGTGGCTCCAGAATTGCTGATATCGGGTCCCAGGTTAAGATGACAATTGCCAAATGTTTCTGAAACTTTTCCTTTAGTTCCTGCAATTTTGCGGAATAATCATTTAATTTTAACCTTTAAATTGGACCAGTAATTTGTTGTATTTTTAAAATTATTTTATTAATATCTTGCGATATTGAGGTATCTTGGTGATAAAGAAAGAACTTTATATGATTAAATTGCTGTCGTTATTGAGAGTGGGTGTAATGCTATAGAGAGTGTATCATTGTATGGGAATCAAGCTTTTTTTTTTGTTTTTGTATCCCCGGGGAAAATCCTGCATAGGATCAGAGACGCTGTGAGGGCAGCGACCCTGGTGTGTCAGACTCTTACTGAATAAAAACTCCCGGGGTGTCCTTCTGATTGCTCTAGCCGGGCCTGAGAAGCCAAATTCATTTAGACGCCCAGAGAACGAAAGGCTTTGTGGAAGCTATCTCTGAGGGGGAAGGGTGGGAGTAAAAATTCATGTGTCTAAAATCTCTCTCTCAGGCGGCGCGCCGGACACCGTGCACCGCCTCCCTCACATCCGATCAGCAGAATCCTTCAAGTGTACTGCCCGGCTATTATCACCGGGGGATGTCACGCTCGCTCTGGGCGAACGCGTCCCTTCGGCGACGGTGCCTTGGCCTGAAAGACCTCCCTTTCCTCGGCCCAGGCTGGGCACACCTCAAGAGTGTGCTGTGCCGTGTCTTCCGGGTTCCCGCACTC
This sequence comes from Automeris io, assembly GCA_036320925.1. Classification (NCBI taxonomy): domain Eukaryota; kingdom Metazoa; phylum Arthropoda; class Insecta; order Lepidoptera; family Saturniidae; genus Automeris; species Automeris io. The sequence goes on along the minus strand of JAUDJH010000011.1, from coordinate 9,103,338 downwards.
GTGGCATTCCGCCGTCAGCTCTCCTCCGGACACCCGCCACCGGTGACTGCCAATGGGAAACAAGCTAAACCAATCAAAGCCGAGTGATATCCACGCTTTAGGGAGTTTGTCGTTAAATCGAGAGACGTTACATGGAGGTTACACTGTATATATAAAATCACTTGTCCTGATACTCATGGGAGACATATTCTTCGAGCCCAAACTACTATATCTAGAAACATTAAATGTGGAAATTAGGTTTTTCCTAAGATCACAGTTTTTCGTATGATGTAGGTATCCACATTAAACAGATTTTGTGAATACATACATCCCTTATTGTGAAACTATGGTTGGGAAAATGTTTGAGAATCCGTCAATTTTGAAGTAAGCACTGGAAACCGGTATTTCGTTGATTGGATATTAGAAAAAAGGCAATTGACGTTAATGGAAAATCATCCCAAAAGTGGTTGAAAGTTTGAAAGTCCGTTAATTTTGAAGCTTACACTATGGAAATGGGTATTTAGCACTTGTATATAAAAAAAGACGTTTATCGACATTTTTGGAAAATTAAGCACAAAGAAGGTTAAATAGGGTATTTTGGAATAAGGTCAATTTATTCCAAAATCTGATAATAGAATAAATACTATGAAAACGGATAATTAGCTTTTGGTTATAAATAAAAATACGTATTCCGACGTTTTGATCGGTTTAACGCATACCAGTAGAAAAAAAATTGTCTAGTTTTATGACATCATAAATCTCCACGAACGGTGTTAATTTTGCCACTGGCGAAAATGTCTACCTCCGTAAACGCACATTGAGATTTGTCTTTTTTATTTGAACACCAGAAAAATAACAATGAAACGCATAACTGTTAACTGTTGGTATGACATATTTTTAAAAGCTTATAAATATTCTACAAGTTATCTGCTGTTCAGTCTAATAATTACTATTGTTTCCATATTAACTTTGTGGGTTTACGAGAAACCTCGTCTTTATAAGGTAAATCAGGTCTTCCTATTGGACTTCATACATTTACATAGGCGCCAGAGCCAGAGTGGTTCAAGTGAAAATTTTGAGCTGAACAGTTTGCTGCAAATAAATGATTTTAAAAATATCTTAAAGCCCGATTGATTTAGCAATAATCTTCTTATTAATATAAATACTTTTGTCATTCATATAATAATTAAGTTCACTATCATTTTGACTATATCACTTAGGCTACTCTGGCTCTGGAGGCCTCACATAGAGCATAATATATCTACAGCAAAAATGTAATAATTAACTTTTTTCTAGTTAATATTCAAAAGAAGTAAACATTCTAACATAATATTAAGCCATTTAACTAGTGATGAAGATTTTTTAGAAAATCAGGATGAAATTTTTTCCTACTGTGATACCACGGATTTCCTAAAAGGAACCACAGATGTATTAAATTCTGTACTGGAGACAGACAAATAAGGCGATTTGTATTTTACATTGAATAAAAACAATTAAAATATTGTCACTTGTAAAATAACTTTCATTGAATTTTTTATACCGGCTTTGCTAAATAATTAGGTATCTACGTTGTACCTGATTTTATTATATTATTTCATAAGAGGAGTAGCAGTCCACGCTGGAGCATCCTAGCGCCGGTCCTCAGACTATTGTGGCGGTGCACACTGCCTTGCACTCGTGACTGCACAGACAACACGACGCGCTCTCCTTTCGACTCACCCAGATCTTCTCGGGTCACGGTAGTTTTGGCTGTCACCGGTGATGAAAGCCATGGTCGGCAGGAAAGAGGAGGAGGAGTAAAAAGGAAAGACAGAGGACCAAGGAGCTGCTGAAGGATGTTTCTGCGAGGTTGTGATGAAGAAGAAAAAGGCCGCAAAAAGGGTCAGAGAGCGAATATCTCTGGTCATTCGACAGCTAAGACACCGTCCCCGGAGGGATGCGTTTGCCCAGAGCAAGCGCGAAATCCTACGATGACAACAGCCGGACAGTAGACTGGAGGGAGTCTGCTGCCTGGATGAGAGGGAGGCGGTGCACCGCCTGAGAGAGAGGTTGTGGAGGGGTGGACTCTACTCCCAGAGAGGTAGCCTCATCAAGGCTTTTGCTCCCGAAAGTTTTGCGTCTGCATGAATTTGGTTTCCCAGGCCTGGGTGGAGCAATTAGAGGGACACTTTGGGGATTTTTAGTCAGTAGGAGTCTGACACACCGGGGTTGCTGCCCTCGCAGTGTCCCGGTCATATGCAGTATTTTAGCCCGGATTACAAAAAATAAAAATAATAGAAAAAATCTCATAACAGTCATCGATTGCCTTAAAGGTAAAATGACTGTAAGATTATTTATTCGCAATTATTACCCTAATAGGTATTCATTTACATGTATGATCCACTTCATTACCCGCCTCAGTAGTTATTGCTGCCAGTAGTTATATTACAAAATTTTCTTTGCCAACGATTATAATGATATTGTCGGCTCGAGCCCAAAATAAAATTAAATTGCTAAGTATTATGAATCTTTCTTTTTTATTATTTGTCTTATCTCTAATTTTAATCTTTATAAAATGCTTTTTCTTTCTTAAAGCAACTTCCAAAGTACAAACCAAATAATGTGCGTAATTCTACAAAGCTTTAAGACGTCTTTAATCAGTGTATCCTAGCTGTTATGACATACGTTGTCGAGACGTGGAAAAAAATTGGTCCGCAAAATAAAGGTCGCCCATCTGGTTATGCTCAGAATGTATCTGCATGATAGATAGAATTCATAATGAGTTCATCAGGCAGAGAACGAAAATGACCGACGTAGCAAACTGAATTAGCAATGACCGTGCGATTCACACACGAGAGAAGTGAAACTTCAGTAAATCGACAAAAGAATGAGATGAATATATATAACAAGGGTAGGATAATTATCCTTCAGGACCGCATTGGGGACGACCTCTCGCTGCTAGCGGTGGTAAAAGCCGTGGTCAGCAGCGAACAGGCATGGCGAGAAGTTACAGCCTTCTGCGAGGTTGTGATGAAGCAGAAGCAGAGGGATGCGTTCGCTCAGAACGAGCGCGATATCCTCGATGACAATAGGCGGGCAGTAGACTTGAGGAAGTCTGCTGCCCGGATAAGAGGGGGGAGGTGCGTAGTGTCTGGCACGCCGCCTTAGAGATAGGTGTTGGAAGGTTGAGCTCTTTACTCTTTCCCCTCCCAGAGAGTCGGCCTCGACAAAGCCAGACGTCTGGATATATTTGGTTTCCCAAGCTCGGGTGGAGCGATTAGAGGAACACCCCGGGGGTTTTTAGTCAGTAGAAGTCTGACACACCGGGGTCGCAGCCCTGATGGTCCTTGTAGGATTTTCCCCCAGGACACGAAAAATAAAAGGTTAGGATAATTATAAATTTTATTTGTTTAAAAATGAAAGTATTTTGATTAATATTAAAAGATATTTTATTTAACATATGTTACACAATTTATTGGTGTATATATTTTGATAGCCCGGGGGAAATCCCTAACGGACCTCAGGGGGCGGTGAGGGCTGCCCCCCGGTGTGTCGGAGTGTTTATTAACACTTATACTTGAACATCTATCTTGATTGTTTAATAATTGTTTTTATACGCACGAAACTCGCGACACGTTCTCTTGAACTTTTTCCTGTTTTTTTTTTTGTAACTATAATTAGAATATTTTTGCATCGATATTGACAACACATTTCAGCATTAGTTTTTGGCATCTTATAAATTTATTATTTAGCACAAGATATATAAATACTTACAAATACTTAAATAATAACACACCACGCTGACTTCTAAAAAGCTGTAATACGCACATACACCCCGACATTTGCTCACTCGCTCTGACTAATTTTTGTATTTGTCTCATCACACTGACTTCTTACTAAAAAGCTGTAATAGGTACATACACACCGACATTTGCTCTCTCGCTCTGGCTCACTAATTTTTGTATTTGTGTCTCTACCTGTCGTTTTTCCGTTGCATCCGGTTAGAAATCATAACGATCCTATAGAATTTTCACTTCAAAAAGGATTATTAAAACTCGTGTTTTTTGACACTTATGTAACCGAACGAAGAGAGGTTTCTAGTTTACTAGACGATGTAGTAGTGTAGAGTAGGATGCCTATTATTACAAAAATATCAAGTAGTCGTAGTTACCATTTAACAGATTTTATAAAACATGTCATAATGCATAGATGATATCCACCATTTGTTGATGGAATGTGTCCGATCTGAACCGGTGAGGGAGGCGTTTGTGAGTGCCTTTGCTCTGAACAGACTTGACATCGGGATGTTTAACAAAATCTTAACAGAACTATTATCTGATGAGGCGTCTGGCTTTTTCAGATCTATGGCACCATATGTAATATGTTAAGTATTTCTGTATTAGGGTACGATGGGGCTGACATACGTACACACGTAAAAGTCCCTTAAATAAATAGAATAAAAAAAAAATGACATAATGAAGACTTTATAAAGTCCTTATGTTAAAAAAGCTTTGTCTTATATTGTTTTTGTAATTAGTTATGCTATATCTCATGTTCTGTCAAACATTCCTATTCTAAGTGAGGAAGCGTTTATTAAAACTGCACAAGTTCTGTCAAAATATATTGAGTACTTTGTTAGTAAAAATTTAGGGAGGAACATTTATCTCTAGTGTACAATGTCAACTACGATGAAAAGATCAAGTTGCATTTTTGTTGCTATTATAACAAAACTTTTAATAATGTAGAGGGTTATAAATAAGACCCCAAGTTTCATTGACTATAGATTCCAGTTAGACATAGTCTAGCTATCTCCAGTTCTGTCTAACTAATCTTGAATAAATGCAGTTTATTTTATAGGCATAATAATGCATATGAAAAATGTGAAAATCTTATCTAGTTTGGATCAGCAAGTGTAAATTAAAGAAAAGTCTGCATAAGTTTCACTTGGCCTCTCTAAAGTAGAACGTTTCAAGATGGGTTCAGTAGTTTCAGAATGATGGCCATAGACATATAGAATATTTAAAAACGATTAATTAGTGATATGCTTTTAAAAAGTCGATCCCACTTAGTTTTCTAACAATATTTCGGCACGCTATATCCTTACGGGGTGAGCAGAGATACATTAGTGGCTGTACTTAGTTTAAATATCTTGAAATAACAGACATTTACCCCGAATAAATTTATAATAATAGAGTAGATAATAATAATAAGCAAATATAAAATACATTTTTTATTCGCGATTGTCATAAGCAGTGTCTTATAGATACAAATTATGAATTACACTAAAAATAACTTTTAATATCAACATGTTTACCGTTATGTACAATTATAGAAATGCAAATTTAGTTCTAAAGTTAGTGACCGAACAGTTTTAAATTCACACTATAATTATATGTCCTATAGCATGCTTCAAAATTAATAGGTCTCTGTAATTGTAATTTACATTGTATATAACATAACTTTTAACTACATAGAAAGCCAATTATGATTACTTGATAATACCATAGATCAGAGTAGTTTATGGGAATTTTGTCTTTGTTTTTCACAAAGGATTTTAATATTGATCATGTAAAATTGTTATATGTGATAAGATATATGTGTCATGAATAGGACCTTTACAGTCTAAAATTCAATATGTTATGATATGATTACCTACACATTTTCATCAGAAAAACGTCATAATATAATTGTGATTGCTATAAACTATCACAAATCATTGGATTTATTGTGCATTATCAGAAATATTACTATATGAATACATACAATATTTTATTATTATATTTAACATGATTGACTACAATACAGCACCCTAAATATTGTCCAGCAAAATGAATGCTGCTGTAGGGTGTTTTATAAAGTAATATCCATTTCATACACAATTCCACAGCTCACATTGCGCACCATTAGGAAAATAAATTATAGATGATCCTAAACTAGTACCCTTAATTTATCTTGGCATGTGTTCACTGCACATCTGTGAAATATAGAGTTATTATTAATAAAAAAAAAAATGTCAAAAATGTATTTCTGCTTTTCTTATACTAATATTATAAAATGGTATTGTATGTTAGTTTACGTGGTAATCTTTGAAACTATCCATCCAATTTAAAAAATGGTATTACCTATATATTTATATATGAACTCTCAGGGTTGATATATGGTATAATATCATCCCGTTTTTACGGGTAAAAGTTAGTCATGCATAATTTTACTTTAAAATAAGATGTATGACGAGCTATTTAAAAAATCTGGTAATAAAATGATCCATATGTATATATTTTTATATTTTTATTTATATTATATTATATTTTATATTGGTCTATATTTTTAAAATTGGATATGTAAACTTACTGCAGTTGAGCAAGGGATTGGATTATAATTTGACTGAGTGTTTGAAGGACCCGGAAATATATTCATTTGTACATGGGGCGGAGGAGGCGGCGGCGGCGGAGGGTGCGTCGCAAGTGGGGACACTGGAGGAGCGCCGCCACTGCCACATACACCACTCGCGTTACTTGGGCTTCCTGTAGTTGATAGCCTTGAAAAGGCAGCTAGGGCATCTGGAAAATTTGGCGGCGTAGCAGGAGTATTACATGGCGTCATTAACTGCTGAAATAAAAAAGACACATTAGACCTACATTATTTGCCAGTAGCAATATCTTTTACCTGCATATTTTTGGATAACACAACAAAAATGATAAAATATTGCACCATCAGAATGCCAAAATAGAGATGGAGAGAGATTACACTCTAATATTATTATAATTTAATCTTCATTCTAGCTTTGCTCGATTTTGTTTAGACAAAAAACATTTTCTAATAATTCAAAAGAGTAAAAAAATATAAAAAATATTTTTACCACATAAAAAAAAGAGCATCATGGTGAATTCACCAGGAAATTTATATTGTTGCCAACTCAAGATATTATTATTAAAAATTATAAATAAATTGTTAATAATATTCACAAGAAGAATAATCATTTATATTGTTATCCACCATAATTTCTCAGTGATATTTGCTGTTGGGCTGCTCCATTATTTTAACAATCATGTGACAGTATATTATTAAAATAATATAGAGACTACAAATATATTTTTATTTCTAGTGACCTTCAATATAAATAATGTATTGTGGATTATATGATTACATTGGTCAAGCTTCATAGTAAGGTACAAAGTTTTCAGTCTGCTCATTATAGATTAATCAGTGATACATTTTAATGTCATTTAATCAGCAAATTATTCTACAACTACAAAATTAAGACTGATAAATATTTTTAAGTTAAGGAAATAGTACTGGAAGGTATATATGTAATAACAAAACAATCAGCAGCAATGATCAGTCTTTCAACATCAACAGTATTCAGAATCTTGTATAACCATTTAGGAATCAGTAAGATTAGTGTACATTGGATATGGAAACTTTTTTTCCTCCTGTACAGAAAAAAGAATGAGTGTGGTGCTATAGCCAATTTTCTGGAGCACAAAATAACCCTTATATGATTATGTTGTATGTCTGTCAAACAAATGCATATTGAAAGTTTGACCCTGTATAATTATTTGACAATATTAGTAGATGTACCTACCTGTCGATAATGTGGAGCGGCTATACCATTGGCTCCAGCAGGAAGTGCAACCTCTTGAAAAAATATTGAAAGGGCAGTCTGCAAGATTATATTGAATAAGAAACCATTTTTCTCAATGTTATGATTCAGTAGCAGAAATTAAAATGTATAATATGCATTATTACTAGTGTCCGACCGAAAGATCGGTTTCGGTTTCGGCCGAGTTTCGGCCAAAAATCAAGTTTCGGCGGTAGTTTCGGTTTCGGCCAAAATTGGCCGAAACTTGCCGAAACCGAAACTGATTTCGGTAGTTGTCGTACATGCTTACCTAACTTCGTTTCTCGCGGCAACGCTTTGGCGGACGCTGGCGGCCCTGTTCAGGATTCGTGCGCCGTTCGCATTTCTTTTTTTTTTTTAATGTACGCGTGTTTGTTGACCGGGAAAGGTCTTCACAACTTAACCGGGCGGGTGGGCGAACACTGAGGGTGCTCAGCCGGCAATTTATGGGTTGGGTGGCAATGCAAGGGCACCCCTGTGGGTACGAACCTCGACTTGGACCGCCAGCCAAAAATACGAAACCTAACGGTGATCTACTAGCGTTTCGGAAGCGACTACCTTGAGAAGAAACGCCGAAAGAAACTCAAGGCTGCGTCGGAGTGGAACCGCGTCGTTGAGACGACAGTTGACGGATCTAATTCGCATTCCTCTATAGCAACACAACTTAGTCGGTGCGTTATCACCCGACGTAAACATTCTTTAGAGGTTATGTTTTGATGGAACTGATTACATGTAAGTTTTTGTTTCATTTTTTTTTCTTGACCACGTTGACTTGTATACTTGACCACGTGAGTTTCGGTTTCGGTTTCGGCCGAAACTGAAGCCACGGCCGAATATTCAGTTTCGGTTTCGGCCGGAAAACCAGTTTTGGTTGGACTCTAATTATTACTAATATCTCTGTAAGATTAGATTAATAGTGCACTATTCAATCTCAGTAATCAAATCAAGTAAGCTGACATTTCATTGGATAAAGCCAATAATAGTACATTAAAATTATCTAAATTCATATTATTTAACTAAGATTTCAGCCAAGTCAATAGAACAGCAATTTCATAGCACTTTTTCTCCAATAAATGGTTTATGTGATTCTTTAAATAGACACTATTCTTATACTAATTAACTAAATGAAATAAAATGACCCTAAATGTTACAAAAGCTTAACACTAGATCTAAGCTAAATCTCCATCCAAATCAGTTAAGCAATTTCATAGATTAGTGTGCACAAATCACACATACAATTTATAACAATAATTGTTTTGGGTTGTACTTTTTTAATAAAGGCCCCCAATAAATAATATTAATATTAGGTCCTTACATATGAAATTGGCGTTTTTCGTACTGGCCACTTTAATCACAAATTTCTCCTCTTTGGTAAGGAATTCCAAATTCAAATTTGTACAGCTATAGACTCAAGTATTTGTGCTTCGATGATCGTCATTCATTTGTTTTTTTCTTCTGTTTTTTTCTGTTTGCGTCACTCATTTTACAAAATGGAAAACTTAAAATATCGCATTATTTACGAGTACGAGTTCCGCCGTGGCACTAGTGCTGCGGAAACAACTCGAAGGGTGAATGATGTGTATGGCGGTCGTGTTGCAAAAGAAAACACAGTTCGTTTTTGGTTCCAACGTTTTCGTTCTGGAAATTTCGACCTGCAGAACAATACCCGTGGACGGCCTGAGACTCAAGTTGATAATGAAGAGTTGAAGGCTATTGTGGAAGCGGATCCATCGCAAACCACGTCCGAGTTAGCTGCAGGCTGCGATGTTAGTGATAAAACTGTTTTAATTCACTTGAAGCAAATTGGGAAGGTTAAAAAGCTTGAAAGGTTGGTATCTCACGAATTGACTGAAGCAAACCGGCAAACGCGCGTCGACTGCTGCGTTACATTACTAAACCGGCACAATAATGAAGGTATTTTAAACCAAATCATTACCTGTGATGAAAAATGGGTTCTTTACGATAATCGGAAGCTCTCACCGCAATGGTTGGATACTGGCCAGCCAGCCAAGTCCTGCCCCAAGCGAAAATTAACCCCAAAAAAGTTACTTGTAAGCGTTTGGTGGACTAGTGCCGGTATTGTTCATTACAGTTTTCTCAAATCTGGCCAGACTATTACGGCTGATGTCTATTGTCAGCAATTGCAAACCATGATGGAAAAGCTAGCGGCTAAACAACCTAGGCTGGTCAATCGCTCCACGCCACTGCTGCTTCACGACAATGCTAGACCACACACTGCGCAACAGACGGCTACTAAATTAGAAGAGCTTCAATTGGAAAGTCTAAGACAATGAACTACCTATGAGATGGCAAAAGTGCATAGAAAATAATACTTCATTCATATATTCAATATTCATACTTTGATTAATTAAATATATTATATTAAAAAATATTCGACTTTTTCTTCCTCCCATACAAAACGCCAATTTCATATGTAAGGACCTAATATTACACATATTGACTTAGCATCAAAATTTTGAGAGATTAAAATTATTACCATAATTTAAACTTAGAAAATATTGGCTCTTATAAATATCTAAAATTCTGTATAACATAAATAATCACTGATTTTATTAGTATACAAAATGTCTTGTATGATGCACAAATAACATCTAGATTTATTTTATATATTTATTATCAGGCAAGCAGTTGAGACAACTAGTAAGTGCCTGTATCCTGCTATTACATGTTTTTTTTTTATTATTTCATATTTAGAGCTGATATTATATTATTATTATTTATCTGCTATTTATGTAATAATAATTAATGTATAATGTTTCTAAAATATGACAGAAACCACATCTAGGTCTATAATGCTGTTTAAAGAACTAGAGAAAATGAATTACTCAGACGTATTACATATCTATCTTAAGGTATTTTTATCCATGTATACAATAAAATGTTATTTCAGAATATTCCTTCTACTATAAAATTGATTTATTGGACATTATAAACAGGCGATCACAATCATTAGTCACGTAAGATATAATTTAAATAAATTACTTAAAAATAATCATTTTACTGTTATTGCGTGTTATTTATAAACAATATCAACGTCAATGCGTTCACTTATCACTGTCACCAAAAGTACGTGAGGTTAACCTACCATAATTACTATTAACAATTCATAGTTATTTTAATGATAATTGTATAGATCAATGTAATATTATGTATAATGAATATAGTATAACAATATTTGAATATAGTATAACAAGTCCAATATACAGCAAATTAAGTAGCAGCCATTTCATGATTACCTACTGTTTGTTTACATAAATTATGAAATTCACCTCAAATTGCCAATGAGCAGCTTGTAATAATTGTTTAGCTTGTTCTTGAGCGCATCCTGCTGCTAATACAAACTGATTAATCATAACTTGTTCACGTAAGGTTGAATCCATTGTAAATAAATTAACTAAATTTTATTTGTAGATGTCTATCCAACAAATTCCTCTTACCAAGAAATAACTAATAACCAATGTTGCACATGCCAATGTTTTAAAATTCCTCAATAATGTGGATTAAAGTTCCCAAATTTGGGGAGAACAAATCTCATTTCGTTACAAACTCCCAAATCGGTATTCCTTCATTTCTTTCTCAGATTGAAGTACCTAAAATAATAAAAATATATAAAGGTGTCCCAAAGCTAAAGGAGTCATAGAAGAAGGGTAGATCTATCACTTACTGTAAAAAGTATTTTTACTTTAATTTTTTTCTAAAAGCTCACGGTGCTTTAAGATGTAATTTGTTTATTACTTTGTTCTGAGATAAATTACTAATATTACAAAATGGTTTTTTTTTCGTATTGTCGTCGCGTTGGTGACCGGGACAGGCCTTCACAACAAACATGATCATGAAGTGCCAGTTTTTAATATTTTATAGTGTTAAATAATGTTTATTTTCATATAAATAAACATGGTTTTAAATTCACGATTTGTTTAATTTTCTGTTTGATAAGAAGAAAGGAGATAAATCGTACGAATACGGAAAAAATTGAGAAAGTTGATCAAATAACACTGTAATCATCACTTGTCATTTGGTAAAATATAATAAAATAGTATCTATAACGTCGGGTGAACGGCTATTTGGTTCAAGCGACAATTTTTGGTGATATAGTAATAGTAATATATATATTTTTGGAATCGATAAAAAAACGCTGATTCCAAAAATATACATTATTGTTAGGATCAGAAGTTACACATACAATACACGTACAATAATACAATCCTCACGTAAACTAACGAGAGCTCCGCTCCGCACAGAGCCTCAAACGAGAATTCCCCAGCCGACGAGGCTGCATGGGCTTATAAACGGTTTCTATATTGGGTGTTAAGAAACAGTTTATTTTGTTTTATCTAATATTACTATATCACCAAAAAATGTCGCTTAAACCAAATAGCCTTTCACCCGACGATATGGTCTGTGGGTAAAATATTAGCTAGAGGCGGCTATCATTTAAGAAAGAAATCGATATTTAAATCGATTCGAACCGCATTTAGATAATAAATTGAGTTCTCAATAATAAATTTCTCAAAAAGAGTCGTGCCCAATGTGGTCTTGAAGGACTTTCTTTTCCCCAGGCCAGGCTGAATACACTTCAAAGGTGTGCGGCGCCGTGTCCTCGGGGCTCCCCCACTCATGGCATTCCGCCGTCAGCCTTCCTCAGGACACCCACCATCGGTGACGGCTAAAACTATCGTGACTTATTAGGATCTGGGTGAGCCGAAAGGAGAGTGCGTCGTGTTTTCTGTCCAGTCATGAGTGCGAGACAGGACGCACCCCCTCAACAAACATTATAGTATTTGCTTTAGGCAACAGCCAACTAATGTTGGCCATTATTTTGTTTTTAGTTGACTAATATGCAATAACAATCGTATATTAATGTTTACTAAATACTGGCTATTCCTTTTTAAATTGAGCGTAATAATAGGTCTTCTTACAGATGGTCTAATATATAAATATTAGTTGTAGCCTGTTAAAGTAGAAATACTTCTTTTTTACGTTAAGCTTTTTTAAAATTAATTATTTGTAGTCCATTATTTCAATAAATATCTGTTCCACACACCTAATCTAATATTTATGCTTCAACTCTAGTTGTCACTTGTTAGTATAGTAATTTTGTTTAATCTATATGGTTTCTGCTAGGAAATCAGTGTAAATGAAATCTCTGTTTTTAAAATTGATTTAAAAATCAATTTTATTAATTAGTTATTATATAGTAGTACCAGTTGTTATTTTGTTTGTGGAATTTGGTAACCTGTGAAAATTGAAGAATCAAAATGCTAATTATAAAAAAATATGTTTTCTGGATAAGATTTTTATTCATATTTCATTTATCATATTGTCTGTATAATGAAAAAAGTGAAAATGGTATTGATTCGCTAATTGTAAACGACGCTGAATTTTCAAAGCAAAACTCTGATAGAAAATTTATTACAGCAATACAACAATTTTCAAGGTCGAAAAGACTCAGTAAACGCAATTTATCCACTTCGAACGAATCTAGCGTTAATAATGATGTTGAAATTACAACATTGAGTTCTGTATCTGAAACTAATTTATTATTTGACAATAGTGCATTAATAAGTCAAGGAAACATTTCCTTGTCTGCTACTCCTAACGCTTCAGTCGTCAGTCCGTCAGATGCTGCACCATTACCTGAAAAAAGTTCAGCTGAAGACGAGCACAATAGTTCAATGGCAATTTTTTTTGTTTTGTGCATACTAGCACTGGGAATTTTGTTGATTCATCTTATGCTACAAACAGGATTTTCCTATCTTCCTGAGAGTGTTGTTATAGTATTCCTCGGTGCACTAATTGGCATGATAATTAATCTAATGTCCATTAAAAATATTGCTAACTGGAGAAAAGAAGAGGCTTTCTCTCCGACTGCATTTTTTTTGGTGTTATTACCACCTATAATTTTTGAATCAGGATATAATCTTCATAAAGGAAACTTTTTTCAGAATATTGGATCAATATTACTGTTTGCCATTGTTGGTACAGCAATTTCTGCATTTGTAATTGGTGCAGGAATATATTTATTGGGTTTAGCTCAAGTTGTATATAAGCTAAGCTTTGTAGAATCATTTGCATTTGGTTCCCTTATATCTGCTGTAGATCCAGTAGCTACTGTGGCAATTTTCCATGCATTAGATGTTGATCCTGTGTTAAATATGTTAGTATTTGGTGAAAGCATACTCAATGATGCTGTTGCCATAGTGTTAACAACAGCTGTTTTGGATTCAAATGATCCACATATGTCTACAGGAGAGGCAATTTTATCAGCTATAAACAGGTTTTGGTTGATGTTTTTTGCATCAGCTGGTATTGGTGTTCTTTTTGCACTTATAAGTGCACTTTTGTTGAAACATGTTGATCTTAGGAAGAATCCATCACTGGAATTTGGTATGATGTTGGTGTTTACATATGCTCCATATGTACTTGCTGAAGGAATACATCTCTCTGGTAATTATTAGATTCTTTAAGTATATTTATAATTGTGTAAATAACATAAACCTGTATGTCTATGTGAAATAAAGAGCACAAAATACATCTGAATGCAAAAGACTTAAATGAACTAATAAGTTATACATCTCTACATTATTAACGCATAAAAAAAAGCAACATGTACTATTTTTATTTTTTTAAATTATATCATACATTAAGCTTTTTCAAAAAGTACAGCACGTTTTCCTTTTTTTTCCCTTGAACCTTTAAAAATTTAAAGAGTTGGTATGTTTTGGGGATTAAGAAAATTATTATTTGAATGATTAATTATCATAATTATTATCATTTATTATCATTATTATTATTATTATTTTATTGATCTTTTATTGATCAATAAAAGAGTAAAAACATTAAAATTTGCACTTGTGATCTGTGAGAATGTTGTCAATAGTGAACCACAACCAGTGATTTAGTTAAATAAAATATAACCTGGTTGCAGTTATCAATTGTTTGCTTTTGAATTTTCATTTTGGAAATGACTATGACTTGTTTCCAATATTCAATCACTCTCAATGTTGTGGACTATGTGCAGTGTGATGTTAATGCCATTTGTATATAGTGGGTTAATAAATGAAATGAAATTTGAGGGACTTATAACTAAAAGAAGAATACTTTGCCTGTGCACCTCTTGTAGAGATGAGCTTTTCCAAGTCTCCGTGTTGATTAAATAGGTGGAGTCCCTGAGGCAGGAAGTGCAGCAGTTATGGGTTAAAATTGTCCAGGCTGAGGTGCTCAATAACATTAAACAACCATTCATGGCAGATGGAGTCCTGCAGGAGCAGCTTGAGTGAGAGTGTAGATTGTGTCATATGGTAGTTTCTAAGAGTGCTTCTAATGACATGGCCGTCAGGAAAGAACATGATGCAAGCTATGTTACTGATTTGTTAATCAAAGACACGGGGATGTCTACAGATGATTGTCTGCAGCTCATCAAATTGGGAAAAAATCTCAGATTTAATCTAAATAGTAAGGGTAAACCTCACAAATCTCTTGCTTAATTTGGTTATCAGACACACAAGCAATGATAGAAACTGCAGACAAAAAGTGTATAACTTAAAAAATATTTGAAGAAAGGTGAAACTGACTTACAACAAACACATAACACACTTAAGAACATATGAACTTTGTTTGTTTTTGAAAATGATAATATGAATGTTGAATATTATGTTGAGGATGTTCTTAGGCCTTATGTCCATCCATTTGCACAAACTCTTGGCTCCAGTTTCAAGTTAATGCATGACAATGCGCATTCCTATACAGGTTTTCAAACCAGTGAATATTTGGGAATAGATAAGAAACTGGTATTGTCTAGGTCTGCACAATCACCAGATCTTAACCCTGTCGAGCATGCATGGGATATGCTCTAGACAAGTGTTTTAGAAGATTACTACATAGTGATAACAATGTAACAAATGAAGGGGTTGATAAAATTTTATTGAGAATTATTGCTGCAGGATAACATTAACAGACTCATTGATTTTATGTATAATCCTTGCAGACAAATTTTGAACTACAGGGAAGGCTATAATTTGTTTTAAATTATCAAATGAATTATCATTTATTTTTAGCAATTTTGCTTTTAATAGGTTTAATTTTATAGGTAACTTAGATTGTTCTACACTAAATACAGTGTAATTTAATGTTGTTAATTTATATTATTAAAGAAAATGTATGACACTATAATTATTATTTAAATTATTAAAACCACTATTATGTGATAATTAGAAATTTTACAAAACATTCTAAAATGAAAGTTAGTACATGTTGCTTAAACTGCTTTAAGATGTATGGACGAATTTGGTTTCCCAGGCCCGGGTGGAGCAATCAGAGGGACACCCCGGGGGTTTTTAGTCAGTAAGAGTCTAACACACCAGGGTCACTGCCCTCACGGCGATCCTGATGGTCCTACGCAGGATTTTCCCCTGGGATAAAAAAAACCTGATTTAAGGTATGCATTTTGGCTCTTTTTAAAGTTAATTTATGTAATATGGCAATAACTATATATAACATAATATATATAAATATGTATATAACTACTATTAATTAAACTACAAAATTAGTTAAAACCTATGATTTACTGGGATTTGATATTTTTCCCCACAATTAATTGATTTTGCATAATTAATCATGCTTGAAGATACATCAATCATATTTTTTATAACTTTATTCTGCAATAAGTGTATATTTATTGGGTTTTCAGGCATCATGGCAATATTATTCTGTGGTATTGTAATGTCACATTACACTCACTTCAATCTATCAACTATAACTCAAGTGACAATGCAACAAACAATGAGGACATTAGCTTTCATAGCTGAGACATGTGTTTTTGCCTACTTAGGTCTTGCCTTGTTCAGGTAAATTGTTATTTTCATGTTTTATACATATAGGTTACACACAAACTGACAGCCCACATGATGGTAAGGTTACTGTTCCCATTACACAGCTGTAACAAACATCAGAATTTGTATAATGCTGCTGCCTATGAAAGCAAAGGAAGACAACATAAATGCAGTTTTATGTTCAGAGCAATAAGTATTAACAAATTTAATTTGTTTTCATGACATGCAAATATAATATCTTCACAATAAATAATTTTAGTGAGTCTTGCAAATTTTTGTCGAAATGTTACGCTTGGTAATAAATTGTACCATTGTTATTTTCATGCAAAAAGAACTAAAGCTCTTTGAAACCTTGTTGAATCTTTTATAGTTTTTTTTTAATATATCAGCAGAGTGACTATATTGCCCCTGGTGAAAAGTACATCGTTGTCCAAAAACGTCAACGACCGCCAAGGGACTGAAATCCGTTTATAGTTGCCATCGCTGTCTGCCCATATATACCACGATAAAAGATCCCTAGGTATATAAAGAACTGGATACACACAAACTGTTACTACCGACCGATCAAACAGTGAGGTACACACACACTACTTTCACTCCACAACACCGGCGTCGCCGGCGGCGCCGAAGAAGGATAGTTCAGTCAACTGCTGCTAACCGGTGCGTTTTCGCACCGAGGCGCAGTTCTACTCCGACGCAGCCTTGAGTTTCTTTCGGCGTTTCTTCTCAAGGTAGTCATTTCCGAAACGCTGGTATATCACCCGTACGGTTAGTACTTTATTTGGTTGGCGATCCAAGTCGAGGTTCGTACCCACAGGGGTGCCCTTGCATTGCCACCCAACCCAAAAATTTCGCTGGGTGAGCACCTTCTGTGCTCGCCCCCGAAGCCCGGTTGAACTGAAAAGGCTTTTCCCGGCAATCAGTATTTAGTCCGCTTAAAAAAAAACAAACTGTTACTGAAACGCGAAAGGCCGAAGTAAGTCACTGTGATGGTCTTTACACTTATCTACTGTGGTCACGACCCAGTTTGGACAATCGCCTTATTACCTCAAGTTTGGGATTTACAGCGAGGAACATCACACACTATTTTAATTTCAATACATCGGCGGAGTCAAAGAAGAATAGTTCAGTCAACAGGTGCGTTTACTGTCCGAAGCGCAGTTCCCCTCCGACATAGCCTTGAGTTTCAGCATTTTTTAAGGTAGTCACTTCCGTAACGCTAGGTGATGGCCTTAGATTCTTTCCGTCAAGTCAAGGTTCTCATATCCACACACGGGTGCTCATGCGTTGACCTCCAACCCATAAATTCGCTGGCTGAGCACCATAAGTGCTTGCCCCTCTTGTTCGGTGAAGTTTTAAGAGCTGTCACAGGGTAAAAGCATTCTTTCTTATCGGAAAAAAAAGAGATGAAATAGGAAAAATTGACAATTATGAAATGTATAGGTTCTGAGATACAAGTATGATCTTACATTTTTTCTGTAGTTATATGGGATGAAAGTTGTTCTGATATCGATTCTGTTATAAAGATATATTAAGACAAGAAAGCTGTACTGGAGTAAAGGAATGCCAGCTATGAGGTCTTTATTACAAAATATAAATAAATAGGAGTTTTAATTTGGTCACATATAAGGACTTCTTTTATAATTATCTTATATTATGAATACAAGCGGAGCTGCGGGCAACAGCTTATACACCATACACCTGAGGTTTCTTTAGCACAAACAATATTAACTGGAAATTGTTAAAGTAGAGACTGAGAAAAATAGTATAAATATTTTTGTTTTGATTATACAGTTTTAAGCATCGCGTGGAACCAGCCCTTGTCATATGGAGCATTATATTATGTTTACTTGGCAGAGCCGCTAACATATTCCCACTAGCTCTACTTTGCAACAAGTTCCGTGAACACAAGATCACTAAGAAAATGATGTTCATCATGTGGTTTAGTGGTAATTATTAAAGAAATTATCATAGATTATGTGTTGAACTGATCATAACTCTGAAAACGCCTATTAAATATATATTTGATACCATATATATTTCAAGTTTTTGCTATAAACGAGTTTTGTAAAGGCAGAAAACGTGACTTATATGGTTTTTATAAAGTATGATAATATCAGATGTGATAAATGCGTATTGTAGATAACATTAATTTCAATTAATGTGTTTAGTTACTACAAGTTTAGGTATTACTAATCGATACTAAGCAGTAGGATATCATTGTTTAAAACTCACGTGAATTTTTATTTTTTAGGTCTCCGAGGTGCCATTTCTTATGCTTTATCCTTACATCTCGGGTTTTCTGATGTCACAAGGCATGTTATAATAACGACTACACTTATAATTGTCTTATTTACTACATTATTCTTCGGAGGCTCCACTATGCCATTATTAAAATTCCTACGGGTAAATGCCTTAATTAAATTTATAATCATGACTTTATATTATACGTGATAAAATTTCAAAACATGACCAAATTCTAATATTAAATACTTTAGTGATACATGAATAAGTGCTTATGCGTTTCTGGTTATTAAGAATGTATATCCATCATTTTTTTTATTCGCAAACGCAACTAATGCCGCCATAAATTCATTTATTCCAGTTCCTATAGTGTGCAATCTGTGTGCGATTCCGCGCCCCAAGAATCCCTAACATTGACATTGAAATGTTCTAATATGGATTCCGAAACGTCCCTCAACTTTTGGTCTCCTGTTGAGAAGTTTTTCGTTTTGTATTCACATTTAATGAAATTTCTTACCGAGACTATTTTGCAACTTCGTTTTTCTAATTCAAGAATGCTTTAATATTTTACAGGCAAATAAAAAGACAAAAAGATCTCGTTCTTTGCGAAAACAAAAAGAAGTAAGTTTGTCTAAGACTAAAGAATGGGGACAAGCAATAGATTCTGAACATTTATCAGAAATGACAGAGGAAGAGTTGGAGGTATATTTTTGTTATATTATTAAATAACACGGCTTAAGTAACACAATATGTAGAAGCAACTTATAACTAAAGCTATATGTCAGTAGACAGCTGTAATATGTGAATCATTAAGCTGTTACATGCTTTCTTTGCATTTCTTAAATCTCATGATACCTAATAATAAAACCATGAATAGCTTAAAGATGTGCATATGGGTGTTTCACTTTCAAAAAGGCATTTTCCTGAAAACCAGAAAAAATACTCATGTGTAATGTTGCATACTCTTTCTACCTGGAGTGATGTGAATCTGTTAAGGTGCGTCCGTAACATTAACGTAATATTTTGTGTTTTTCAAAACGTGCATGTCTTTTACTTCCTCGTGTATTTGTAATTATTTTTCTTCTCGTAATCGTAAATGTTTTTGCTTGTGCACTTAAAACATTGCGTGAAAGAGAAATGTATGAGAAAGAAAAAGACAATATGTTTTACGAAACACGAAACATTTGCTCCGGACGCACCATTAGATTTCAACTCTACGAAAGTTGGCATGTTTCTTCGCTAAAAAGAACCTTTTCATAGTAGCTTCTACTTCTCAGGACTGAGGCGAAGATAAAGGTTTGTAAAATGTGAATATTTTCATATTTCAGGTCAACTATTCTCACACAGCACGATTGCGCGGCTTTGTGCGTCTCGACATGAAGTATTTGACGCCATTTTTTACTAGACGGTTTACTCATCAGGTGAGATATGTCGATATGAATTTTAATTTTTTTATGTATATTTTTTATATTTTCCCCTGAGTCACTGATTAAATAAAAAAAATGTTTCCCTGATATGCCTTTTGAGATTTATAATAATTCAGGACTTAAACGGTTTAGAACCTAAATCTAGGCAGAGAAGTTATATCTGTGTGTTCTACCATTTCTACAATGAGGAGTGCTCTGGAGAACTATTTGACCTGATATCTCCGGTGCCATTTCATAGACATAACACCCGTTATTGGTCGTTGGCTCATCCCCACACTAAAGCTGTACTGCCCAAATCAATAACCTATCTATCTTAAATTCGTACATCGATAGCTATGCCTCCCCATTTCAAACCTGCGTGTGTAAAAAGAGAAGAACTATAGTTGCTGTAGTAACAAATCTAAGATAGAGGATGGAATAGGTTAATACTATAGGTCATAAGGGCACCTACGCCCTACGTTAGCCGGAATTCGGTCAGCCGTTCGGCTAACCGCAGAACGTGGATGTGCTTGCGGTTAGCGTGGTAGCGAATAGCCGCAATGCCAACCGGAATGTGCGGTTAGAAACCGTCGTGGTTTGCGGTGAAATCGACTTATTTCCAAGATGGACTTCGAAGAAGTCGCAGCTATTTATTATATTTACTCGCGTATATAAAAAGAAACAGAAAAAAGGTATTGGGTGCATCCCTATTTGCAAACGCGAAAGGAGAGCAAGCATTTTGAATTGATTTTCGAAGAGCTCAAAAAGTATGGAGATAGGTTTTTTGGGTATACTAGAATGAGTCTGAAATCGTTTGAAGAACTTTTGAGCATATTAAAAATCAATTATATTTTTTTCTGTATCGAAATCTATAATTATCAGTGATATGCGCGACCGTCGGTGAACATATTCACCGTCAATGGCGGGCAACTGCAAACTAGCCCTATCCGCGTAGTGTGTATGGCAACCATCCGGCTTGCCGTCAGTCGGGCCGCAGTGCTCAGAACGATCGGAGCTGTCAGTCAGCAGCCGCATCGCAGTGCGAATAAAAACTACTTTCTTGTACAAATGTTTGGTTGTGGTTAGCCAGACGGCCGACCGCATTTCGGCTAACCGCATAATACGTAGGTGCCCTAAGAGAACCGCGACAGGGCATATGTTTTCTAGTACATTTTTATCGCGCCCTTTGGAACTGTGAAATGGCCTGCTAGTTACAGTTTTCCTCCAGAGCTATGATATGAGGTTCTTCAAGATGGCAGCGAACAATGTCCTTGATCGGTAACGCGATGATTACGCTCCTTGTGATGCTGTTATCCAATAGCGACGGTTACTACTTATCGTCGGGTGGACCGTCAGCCTATTAAGTTTAAAAATAATAATTTGTCAGATATTAAGATGAATCTGTAACAGGTACTTCACTTTTTGTTATTTTTATTAATGTGAAGATTAATTTTAAGGAGCTAAAAGATTGCAAAAGTCAAATGACGGATCTTACTAACCAGTGGTATCAAGCGATAAGAATAACGAATGATAGAGAAACAGATGAAGAGGAAATATTACAACAAAGTTCACTCTCCAACTCACACAGTAGTATACAAAGAGGAGTATAAAATGAATGCTTTATATAAATGTACTTCAATTAAGTATTAATATATTTCATTTATTTAGGTACGGCTTATGTATATTGTCGAAGTTTGTTCATTTTTCTTTGTGTTCATAAGCTCGAAACCTTTCACATGATCGGTGTTTATTATTTAACGCTAGATGTTTGTTCTGGGTATAATCAGTATAAAAATAAAGCGCAGAAAAATAATTAAACATAGAGTGGAATAATATTTTTGTTCCTTCCCTTATTCAACAAGCCGCTCTTTTGATAAAAATCATTATTAATAAATAATATTTTAACATATTTAATGTATACGTTGGTTTATAAGTTATATACATGTTAAAAGCATTATATTTGTCTGAAGCTGCTGGTTGAAATATTAGTTTTATAATATTTAACGAGTATGTAAAAGAAAAAGAACTGATATTTCCTCAAAATTTACAGCTTCTATAAAAAATGATCAATAACAAATAAATATGGATAATTGTGTATTTATATATTACTATTTAATAAAAACTTAATTGATCATCATCAGCCCATCCTTGTCCACTGTTGGACATAGGCTTTTCTTAACTAATGCCATTAAGTCTGGAAAACTTAATTAGTAAAAGCAAATTTAGTAACCAATATTTGAAATAAAAAAAAAACACTTCTTGTTTTGTTGCCGGCACTGCAAATTGTTACATATTAAACACATAATAATGTACATTGTACAAGTCACAAGTATCACAACTAGATACAGTGCTGAGCAGACTTCATGAAATAGAGCAACTACCCTAAATCATTAATAAATAATGTTATATTTTTATTATTTAGTTATAATTATAAAGCCAAAGGCAGTGATTATAATACAAAAAGTATTAATTAAACAAATATTTTTATGTGATTTGCTACTTATTCTATTTATTATGTCAAACTTAATTTGTAGTCAATAATTGTGATAATAGTTCATATTGTGTATATATGTTTGCTTGTACATACATATAGTGTGAAAAAAGTATGTTTGATTGTTGTAAAAGTAAGTGTATTTTGCCAATGCAATTTATTTTAATCTGTATGTACATACAAATCCTGCCGAATTTTAAAAAATCTAAAAAAATACAATATTTATAGAAATACGTAATCGTTATATTTATAAAATTAAGCCTTACAGAGATTTAGCTTAATTTAAAACAAATTGTGAATGTATTAATAGTTTTTGCCTATATATTTATGGTTGTGTGATTTGAGTACACAAATAAAATGACTTAGAATTTTATTTATTGATGATTATAGTTCAATTATGTGATTAAATTGTTGTTAATAGAATTACATGACGTTATAACATATTTATATATTGTAATTATGTAATGAATAAAATATGTTACAATGGATTCAGTTAAACTTAAAATTGTCATAATATATGTATGTAATAAATATGAATATAAATCTCTGATGATCATAATCGTATTAATCTATACATAGTAGTAAATTAATGCTTCTGTTAAAAAGCAGGTATGAAAATAACATTTCTGAACATATTGAATGCTATAATTTTTAGATCACATGTATGTAGCTTGTTAAAACTGAGAATCCATTTTAAATGCATTTGTATAGCTTGGTATTTGATAATCATTTATAAACTGTAATTATTTTGTTACAATTATATTAAAAAGTATTTGTTTTGAATGCTAATCTATTGAAATTATGACAGCAAGAAGTATTCTTATTCAAATACTAAATTGTATGATAAGTATAAAAAGTACATACAAATGTAAAATTAAGTTGTTAAATGTATAATAAATTACTTTTTTTATGTAAACATAAAAAAAAGCACTAATGTAGAACCAAAAGATTCAGCAGTAGATGTATGAAAACTTTCAAGAATTCTTTTTTTAAATTGTATATGTGAAACAAATTTTATTAAATGAATAATAGTAAGTATGATGGATCAATTATTTTAATCCTCTTCATTCTCTAAATTAATATGGCTGCCAAATTTACCATATAAGTGAGCTTTCAACTGGCTCATAAGAGATTTCAATTCTTCACACTTTGCCTCAAGATCCATTATTTCATTTTGTTTTTTCTTCTTAGCATCTTCTAGAGATTTCTGAAAATAACACTTATTTTTAATGTGGATATTTACACCATATAAATCTGGCAGAATAGTTTTGAATACCCTTATCATTATAAAGAACAATATATTGTTTGTAAAGAGTTGGAAATTTTATGTTAACTCCTTGGAGTGAAAGAATGTTTACATTATTTTTTATACACTAATGGCCATGTCCAGTAATTTTTCCATTATTTTTTACACATTTTTTTAAACACTTTGTAAATGTTATTTTAACACTTTGTAAATGTTTTTTTAACACTTTATCTGTAAATGTTATTACCACACCTATCTGGAAAGGGGGGTTGCCATCCTGCTTATTTTTTCCACCAAACTTAAATTCGTGTTACTGTTCAAAATATTTATTTTGAAATACCAATTGAAAAAATCCTTTTAGGGACTGAAGAGGGTACCCACCATTCACCTATTTAACAGTTATAAACAGAAATTGATTTTGTCCCCCCCCACCCCTTTAGTCGGACAGTGTTAAATTAAATACAATCTATTAAGGTCCATTGCATAGTTTAGAACTAGTGGTCTAATAATAATAGTATAATTTACTTGCCAATAGCTGTTTTCTAGTCCTCATATCAGGGACAAGTGGGCATGAGTATTAATGTATATTTAATAATGCATAAAAATGGACTCAATCTGACACATCAACATAGAACCCAAACTATAGAAGCTAACAACGTACACAGTGAGTGTAGTTTTTTGATATTCCAATCAAAAAAAGGAAGAAAAAAGGGTTAAAAGATATTTAATCTCTCAATTTTGAAGTTTATAAAAACTGGTATTTAGCTCTTTGGTTAGAAATATAAAATCAGTTTCTATGTTTATGCAAAATTAACACTCAAGGGAGGTGAATTATCATATGAAAGTTTGTTTGTAAATCTGAAAGTTTAAGTTATAAATAATTTTGTTATTTATCATTGCGAATAAACTGCTTGATTAAAAATTGAAATTGATTTTTTTTTAATTATAAAGAAAATGTCATAATTAGAACCTTACCAAGGTTACCTCCAACGTTTGACAAATAAATACTTCACCAACAAGATAAGGAATCTTTTCAGAATCGTCAGCAAGACTGAGTTCTTCCACGGCTTCTTCTAAGTTTTTCATATCGTTTTGTTTTACTTTTAACTCATCTTTATAATCGTCGACCGTAGCGTTTAGTCGTGCAAATTTGTTTATTTTCTGTTGGTCTTCGAATGATATGTGTACATCAGAATCCTTCAAATAAAAAATAAAATCATTAATGCAGCATTAGAAAGGATAATGCGAAATTAATATTATAGTAATAAAGTTATTTACAGTGAGTCCATAAAGTATTCATACAGTCACAAGTTTGAAAATAAAATCGTCTCTAAAGGACCAAGTGAATGAGAATCTCGATTAATTGAATATGTTGAAAAAAGAAATATTAACCATCATAATGCGAAAACAAGTACATAAACAAATTTCTAGCGATAACGAGGGTAACAAAACAAACATTCGTTTTTCGCTAGTTCAAAAAGTATTAGTCCACCCTTAAAACAATAGGCGTTCGCGGATACAAGTGGGTTCACCTCTAATACCTAACACGCTTCTTTTGTTAGCTCTTATAACCTTTAGGACAACCTGTCATTATTTCGAGCTGATTGGAGAAGAGAAGTTTTTTTTTTTTTAATATTATGGGTCGGAAGGGCTGTGAAACAAGTCCGACTGAAAGAAAACTCATTTACACTTACATAATAAGTGTAAATATTCCTGCAAGATATCCAAGTTGGTAGGTAGACCTCTATCAACAGTACAGTCGGTGATTGATCGTTTCCGTAGAATAAAAAAATTGAAAAACCATCCATGGAGTGGAAGCCCTTGTGCACTGACCGAACAAGACGAGAGGTTTATTGTGCGAGAAATTAAGAAGAACCCAAAAGTTAGTGCACTTAAGCTTCCTAGGGAACTGTACAGTAGGGACAAAAAGGCATGTGTCAATACAATCAAGAATATATGCAAAAAAAAAATGGGTACAATGGCCCGATAGACCACAAGAAGTTCTAAATTAGCAAACAGAATCGAAAAAAAAAACGTTTCATTTTTGCCTAAGAAGATAGATTGAAGAAAAAATATTTCTGGAAGTATGTCATATTATCTAATAAAAGCAAACACAACATATTTGGTCAGCTGGCAAGCAAATTGTGTGGCGAAAGATGAATACTAAGGTGCTGGCTCAAAATCTTGCACCTACAGTACAACATTGTGAAACATTCCCTAATTGTGTGGGGGTATATGAGTGCAGAAGGTATGGGAAAATGCACTCATATTAGACATTATGAAATTTGAACACAAATGCTAAGTAATTGTGTCTCCATGACAATTATATCTTTCAACAGAACAGCAATCCTAAGAACACTGCTATGAATACTAAGCTGTGGCAGCTATATAACACCCTAAAACAACTTCATATGCCACCTTAAAGTCCAGATATGAATCCAATCGAACATCTTTGGAAAGTGCTTGAAGATAATATTAGAAAAGGCACATCAGTTACAAGAATAACTTAAAATGAGCAATCCAGTAAAAATGAGATAAAATTCCTTCTTCTGTCGCAAAAATTTTTGTTGATTCTATGCCCAGAAGGATCCAAGCAGTGATTGTCGCGAAGGGAAATCCAATGAAGTACTAAATTCTATTCTAAAATTATGTTCTGTAGCTTAAAACGCCATGAAATATGTTTTTTTTTATCAATTTATTTAAAGGGCTTCTGATTGCCGCATGCAGTCATGCCAGCCCTATCGTGCTACATCATAAATAAAGATATAAAAAATAAAAATATAAACATTACACTAAGTGTTACAGGCACACTATAGAAGATAGAGAAACCTTAAGGTTCCACTAAACTCTTGTAAATAAATTTGTAAATTTTGCGAGATTCTCGACTACTGGGATTACTTAAATAGCTTTGATAATGAAATATGTTATGGACGAATACTTTTTCAACTAGCTAAAAATGAATGTTTAATTTTTTGTTACCCTTGTTATCGCTAGAAAATTGTTTAAGTACTTATTTTTGGATAATTATAGTTAATAAAGCTGCTTTCAACATGTTCGACTAATCGAGATTTTATTCGTACCTTACCTTGTTCTTTAGACACGATTTTTGTTTAAACTTGCAACTAGACGAATAGTTTTTGGACTCACTGTATGTGAAAAGAATACTTGAAAGAATTTATGTGAAAGGCTTGATTATTATATCATACCTTTTCTTAAACGGTTTTAATAAATATTTATAAAACCGCTTAATTTATATAAATTAAAAACTGGACCAAAATGTGAAGGGAGTTTAAAATAAATTTTGACAAATCATATGCATTTTATAAATTTACTCACTCTTTGGAACGTTCCTTTTCCAGAATTTGCCATAATTTTAGCAATAAATATTGATTTCGGATTACTTTGGGGCTATGTAAAATCCAAGTTAAATCATATGGTTTTTTCAGGTATTGATTGAGCAGGGTTGATAGATCAAGATACTCAAATTTCCCCATATACATATCTTTTTCGAACGTAGCATATTGTTTTACAACTTTAATTCATTTTCTGTTTAAACAGAACAAATTGTAAATATATGATTATTTATGAAATGGCAAAAAAATATTTAATGTTCCAAATAGACGAGTCAAGATTTCGGAGTCCGATACTTCATCTTCATGTAAATTAGTTACATAGGCAGTATGCGGGCCGGGATAAGTAATGTACTTATACCGTTGCACAAATGCACCCTCGTAGGCGGGATGATTTTATGAAAATAAAGAGTTGCGATATTTGAGACAATTAAAAGTACTTACCGGTTGCCAACGGTATTCAGGCACTTTACAAACCACTCGTTATGTATGTATTTGAATGCGAATGTGGAGTATGGTTTTTGAGAATTTGTGTTGAGTATAGCGAGTTTCAAAGTATTAGATGCAATAGTAAAGAAAAAGAATGCGATGCGATGTTTGTCGTTTTAAGCGATAACGGTTAAGAAGGAAGTGAATGATGTACGCCAGATGGCGCTGGGG
Organism: Automeris io; assembly: GCA_036320925.1. Lineage (NCBI taxonomy): Eukaryota > Metazoa > Arthropoda > Insecta > Lepidoptera > Saturniidae > Automeris > Automeris io. Next base: position 9,075,510 of record JAUDJH010000011.1, on the reverse strand, counting down.
ATTAGGTGCGTTTATAGTTTTATTGTTTTGACGTTCTGGGGATGTGCCTTTTGGCGCGATTAGGCAGTATTTGTGATGAAAATTGCTTACATAGGATTTTCTATGTAAATTAGTAACATAGACACATAAAATGCAATTAGCATATATAGCATTTTTACAACTGACAAGAAAGGCGTAAAAGATAATATTAATTCAAGCTAGTTTGAATAAATTCTAAAATGTGTTAATTTTTTTTCCAAAGTTTCTTGAGAATTCTATTTCCCGAAATATTCACTATTTTTCCAACAATTGCGAAAATACCTCCAGCTTAGCAGCACTGAGCTTGATGTATGCCAATAGTGTTATTCGTCAAAAAGCGGACGAAAGATGAAAGCCATACAGCCTTATTAGATTGGATTGTTGCTGATTTGCAGGGCTTAAAAATCATGTCACATCCCATGTCTTTTTTTATAAAGCCTAGTCCAATCGACGCCATTCCGTTCAATTTGAAAAAAAAGTGAACTTCACATATATAAACACCGCAACCTAGACAAATGCCTGTAGACCGTACAAATATAAAATCCGTGTAGCGATTGTATCCATAACAGCCATTGATTAAAACTGTTTCATCAATAGGAGAAATAATGATCCCGTGTCATCACAGTAGTGGATCATAACATCACCTGGAAACAGACTAGCATCGGTCGAATATTATTCAATGTGGGACAATGAGCAATTGAACTATTTTTGGAGCATAGTCTTCTTATTTGCAATTATTTAGGCTTTGCTCATCGGATATGAGCACTGAGACATGTGGTCTTATGCTAATTGCTTTTTCTAAAGCTTATATTAATTGAAAACATTTTACACTTTTCTATTAGCATTATTGCTGATCGAATGTTACTTGTCTAGGCCATCAGATTCATAGGCATCAACAGGAAGCTTCAGCTGTTTGAGATCTTGTCTCACTACCGCTTAGGGCTCTGGGCTCTATCTTCTTAGTCATTAAAAGGTTATCGGTCTCTCTACGTGCAACTTGACTAATGTACTGAACATTACGTTTTAGGTAGACTGAAGACAAATTCTGTACGTTTTCTATTCTTAGTTGCTTAGGGGCTGAAATATTTATGTAATGAGTTGCCCAGGGAATTCTTAACATACGCCACTAGCACTACTTTTCAAAACCATCAATTTGGCATTTATCGGCGTCTTTAGTTGCCTATGTCTCAAATCCCATATAGGCAAACGATGAAAACAAGTGTGCGGACCAGAACATGGTTTTAATTTTTTCCCATTAATAATCTTCCTGTCTTTACAAACTTTGTTAACAATATAAACTTTTCTCTACAGTAAGCACTTATCCAATTTATTTATCCGACAGATAAGGGTTGAAAAGGAAAACATTTTAGGTATAATTAGTGTCACCAAATCTTCTTTAGTTTATACCATGATTTCTTGTTTTAGCTGAAATGCATTAAAACATCTTGACATAAGCCATCCGTAATACATATCCTAAACGACCACGAATACTCAGAATACTGCATCAAGATCTGTTATGTAAATAGTTGCAATATATAATGAGAATGGCAAAAAATTGAGACTTTTTTTATGTTATGCATCTAAAGAAAATGACGATGAGAATGATGATATTCCAGATAAGTCATTTAACTGTAATATTACTCGTTTTCGTAGTTCTATTGCATGGGGGTTTTCAATAAAAAAGTAAATCGGAAGGTATTTGTTGAGTAAAAGCGCTCCATTCTCATCAGCTTCATTTTCACTTTCCATCAAGTGGATTGAGTTGGTATAAGTGAAAGACTGTGAGTAATAAAAGCGATGAAAGATTTTCTTGTAGTTCTTGATAAATGAGTGTGTCTAGGATGTGTTTATTCACTTCTACAACAATGCAATCGGAGCGGCGTTGCGCTGCGTGGCGCAGCGATGGCCACAGCCGGGCAGCCCCACCACGGCTAGCGGCTCTTTGCGCCTACGCTCCACACCACTCCACCACTCACTTGCGCGCATTCTTACTTCAAACGTCAGATATTGCGCGCGTAACGTAAGCACTTCACACATTTCTATTGAGCTATTAACCCGTGATGGAGAAGGAGCACCAACCAGACTCCATGGCCACCATCACCATGAAGCCAGATTACCCGCCGTCTGAGGTGTACAGCGCGTCGGAACCACCACCGGTACAGTATTCCGTTATTCTCTTTGATTTTGTGTTGAATGTGTACTGCGTAGACTTACTTGGCTGTCATTATTGTCATCAACAAAATGCTGGCTACCTACAAGCATTTATAGGACATATAAATATTGGGTTTTCTGACTGCTATAATTACCAAATTTATTTTGATTAAAATTTATCGTAAAAGTAGCAAATCTGGCTTAAATTTAACCAAATATTTATAATTTATTCTTATACTAATATCTAAGAGGTATATAATATAAATAAAATGTTTATCAGAGATAATTGTTGCAATATAATATATTAGCTAAAATAATTACATAAAGCGTTTATTTTAGACGGGAAAGCGCCTTTCTCTTGGCCCATAGTGACCCTGATTATGGAGCCGTCGCCGGAACGATTCCGTTGTAAATATAGATGTTTGATGGATTAGAATATGTATTTGTGTATTTAAATAGTTTTATAAATCCGGTGAAAAGGCTATAAAAACATGTTAAGAACATTTTTTATCGCCAAGGCTCTAAAGCGTAACACAGATGTACGACAGAAGCCTATAATGACATAAAAGCCTGTAAGAAACGAGGAATTCATAAAAGCCGATCATGTCGGCGCAATACTAACGCCGTACATTCGTTTTTAGAACATCTTCAAAATATAGGTAATTATTATGCGCACCGTGTACGTTTGTCAGTGATTATAATAAAACTTTTGAATAACTTTGCCCTCAATAGTAGCTCATATTTTCAAATGAGATTTATATTAATTATCTTTTAAGTAAGATTTACATGTGCAGAGTTACTTAGCTTTATTTGGGCAGGACAAAGTTTACAAGGCCAGATAGTTCATCTCTGGGTATCTATGTAGGTATCGTAATAAATGGGCTCATTCATACTGAATATAACTTATCTAAATTATTATAATTGTTATCTTAAAGTGAAATTTCAAAAGTTTTTTAATTGTTATTAAAATCAGCTTTATTGAGGGAGTTTTTACGAAATTGATAGGTTTTTGATGATGTATTTTCGGATTGTATAGCCTATGCCACTGTGGCTGTATAAATAACACAATACCATTTTGTTTTAGTAAGCACGTAAGAAACATAATTACGTTTTTAATATATTTTATGTTTACACTGAGTACCTACGTTACTACCATGTGAACATGTCACGTTTGTACAAGTCGTTTGTTAATATTTTCGTTTGCTATTACCGATTCATACGGATGCTTTACATGATAACATATAAAGCATACAAATAAATATGTCTGTAAAATAAAAAAAAAGACCAGGATGCAGACTATTTCAGGATTGTTCCTTTCTAAGAACTGTGATACGTATATAGGTGAGAATTCATTGTTCTATTGTCTTTGAGTACCTATTATAATAGCCGGTTATAATTGTTATCATGAAGTCTCACCTCACGCGTTGCTGTAAAGATTTCCCATGCACTTAGTTGCTGGACAACATGAAAAGCGTATAACATCAGAACATTAGTAACCTTACCACTCTTTTTACCTTATTACTTAATATTTACTTACTTATTACCTTATTATGGTACTGTTGTTGGATTACCTGTCAAAATGCGTTAAGTTCCCAAGTTTTTTAATTTTGTTTGGCTCCAACGAGCGGTATATGTGAACCTTATTCTGAATCTAATGTATAAATCTTTAAGATAGGAACTCTCAAAGAAGTTGGAAGGTATACGTAATATTAGTTTTTACAATTAAACACAAAATAACATCATAACATTTTTATGTATTATATAAACTGGACCAATATTATTATAACATTGTCAATCAATAGTATACTTAAACTAGTGTCTATAGTATTAAAAATTTTAATACTAGATAAGAAATAGACTAATTAGAATTCTCTTAAAAATATAAACAAAGAACAACAACAAAACTAAGTGAAATCGTTTTTGGTTAAGGCCAATAAGATTAAAATACGAGTTACTTATTTGCTATTTGACCAAGTGGACACAATAGGTTTGCGTCATATCCGACTCAGTCAGCCGCTCAAGACTAGATTGTTTACTCGAAATTTCCAGCGACTTGAGATCATCTTGAGAATTCATTATAATCGTAGCTTACATAATTATTTAATAGCACGGTGCATGTAAGAACTACCAATAAATATCTTTGCATAAATATTAAAAAATTAAACGAATTTTTAAACAACAGATACTTTTAGTTGTCAGTTACAAGCGATGATCACGCAAAAATGGAAGCCGATACAATCTCTCATGTAGTCTACGTTGGTAAAACTAACGTTGGTGATATTATTGTTTTCTTCTATCACTTACAAGCTGTGGTAACATGGAAATGTCCATGTAAGGATAAACATATATAACCTCAAAAATAATGTAACAAAAACTATCCAAGTTTAATAGGCCATTTAGTTTTGAGATTAATCACACCACGTGCCCATCCGCGTTCCCACAGGATCCTAATATATTTCCAGGATTTAAAATAGCCAATGTAAAATAGTCAATTTGTAAACTAAATTTTATTTAAAGTTGTTCATCTGTTTCGGCATTAAGAAATAACAAAGATACACACGATCTTTTACATTTGTAAGTATGACAGTGTGAAAATTGATATGACTTCTAAATTCTAGCTCGAAAGAATTGTTCGACTAATAATAGTAATAGTAGATATCTAATCATTATAAGTCAAAAATTTTGACGTTACTAAGATAGACTACACTAAAACGGCTTCCCTTTTAAACGATCACCGCGTGCTACATTGGCAGTTTTTTATATCAAAATAATATTTATACCACTTAACCCTTATAACCCAAGGATGTCTATAACATATTAAACGTTCGTTCGAAAACTAAAAAATACCTAAGAATTTATTATATAAAAATATTAAGTTCGCGCTAAATAATTATGGTACTAAATTTTTTAAATTCTGAGTATTTTACTATATCACCAAAAAATGTCGCTTAAACAAAATAGCCTTTCACCCCTCGATATGATTGTTGAGGAAAATAATCTTTGATAAAGGTAAGGAATACCTACACAAAAGTCTGATTTTTCATGAGTCCACTAATGAATCTAAACATGGGTAGCTTTTATGTAATGAGTCTTATAAGCTTCGATAATAAATAAATATTACTAAAAAAACTTAAAACACGTCAATAGTTGAGCAGATATTAGCCGGAGTACCGTTATGATTGCATGACAGCTTAACGAGCAATGGTCTATCCGGGATTTTTCTATCAGGCTCAGACTGAAAACATCCAGGTCTTATACCCAATACCCTTTAGCCTGTATCCCTTATCAAAGTACTCTTTCAAAAAATCATTACATTTATGATAAATTTAAAATAAACTAAGGCAATCTTTTCAACAGGACAATTCGTTTGTATACCTAAGGTGTTGCCTGTTTTATTACATCGTGGACCGCCTCTTGTTTGGTGTAATTGATATGAGAGAGGTTCCACGATACAATTAAATTATATATTGTTTATTCTTGAGTCTCAGCAAAGCCTGCAGTTAATTATAATTTTTCTAGGGAGTTTACTTTTTAAGTTATAATAGAAATCTATTTTACCAAAATTTAATATGAGCGTTACGAAAATTTAAAACAGTAACGTATTTATTAGAAATAAATATAAATTGATTCTGAGACAATATTCAAAATAAGATTTATTTATATTCAAATCAATAAGAGGCCTTAAAAGATTGAATTATAGCTAGATTTATTTTTATTAAGCTATTTTTATTATGTTAGTTACTAATTATTCAGTGAAAAATGGGAATATTCAAATTGTTTTGTTATCCATACTAATCAATACAAAAATATTAGTTTTTTAAGTCAACAATTTTGCGCTCGTGTTGTGCCTTTCAGTAAGTCTGACCTTGGGGTAATTGTACAATTGTTTGTTAAATGATACATTTATTAGGTACTAACAATTCAACACTGTGGAAAAGAAATCGCTTGAGAATTGTGTTTTATGACATTGTTGTTTATAAAAGTATTCATATTTGAATTAATATAAAACGTACAGTACATTTTTTAAGCGGCCATAAATATTCAATTGTAGTCATGGTAGTAATAACGGAATCTATATTAAATAACATTGTCAAATAGGATTAAGGATTGTGTAAATAAAGTAAAATAAAATAAGGGGTAAAAATACGACAAAATGTAGTTTTAGTTTATTTTTTTAACTAATAGATGGTATGGCCAATTGGATAACCTTCGTAGATTTCGCAAAATCATTACTTTTACATAAAAAATGGATTAATTAAAATATTAATCAGATCGATATTGATGACAGAAATATGCTTTAGAAAATAAGAATGATGTGGGAATAGCAAACCCGGAATTAGACCAGACATCTTTGCAGATTGTGCCAAGATCAACGATGACACTAATATATTTCAATTACCCATGTACGCAGAAGTAACAGCTAGTAATCGTAAAAAACTTAGACTCATTAAGTGACAGACACTTCGTTGTCTTAACGATTCAAGGAGCCTATTAGAGCACTCCTTTTGTTGTTCCTCGAAATATCGAAGCTCAGCGATGACGTATAATGTATTTAAGTTACTAGAAAACATTAAAAAATGCAACAAATTTGTAATTTTCCGTGTTACACCGTTGAATTGTAACTGTATATCTCTATAACTATTCTCTTTGTTTTATAAGTCTCTATTTTCTCTCTCTGTACATACTACTAATGTATTATATAGCCAACGCTATAACGATTTGCCTTGTTTGATAAAACTAACATGGGTCGAGCTGAGTTCCTTAATACTTTTAGGCTTCGTTCTGGATATATACTACGTAATAACTTTGCAATATATATATATATATATATATATATATTTGCATTATATTTATTATATTATATAGTCAGTTGCATTAAATTATATATATTCATTTTAACATAAAGAAATCACGTACGATCACGTACGTATCATAACTTAAATACGTTACCATTTCATGCACATTATGATAATCCTTTAGAGCACATCATTTCAATGAATATATTAGCAGTTATCATGAAACATAAACTAACGCGCGCGAATATAAATTCAAGCGCGGCTCTCACACCGGTGACGACACTGGAATATTAACAGCAGAGGAGAAAGCACGCTGAATAAGGGCGAAAGAGGGAGCGAAGGTAGGGCAGATTGAGAAGGAGTAGGCTTGCTAACACTTAAGACGACATTCATTGTCTATTAGGCGGAATAAAGTAAGCCAAGTCGGCTAGAATAAAATAATTAATTCGGTGGCGAATGATGTATGTGCTCCCTAATAATCCCTTTATGACGGTAAATTTCGAAGCATTGGAAGGAGTAAATAATGAATATTGACATCGACATAATTTTGCACCTCACTGAAGATAACCAATACAAATGCAATCAATCTTGTGTCAGCGAGCTTTCACTGCCTCCGTTGGCCGTCACTATCATCAAAGTTAAGGTTTACGCAATTGTATCTAAAAGGTAATTAGATTAGTTAACACTAGCATTACCAATACTACGTTAACTTTGCCTCTCTAAGGACAAAAGGCTCATAGTTATGGGTTATTCACACTGGGTATTGCAATCTCTTATTTTTTTATACAATTATTTCACGCGAAACGCTCGTTAGTTAATATGTGAGAAAGTTTACAAAGTAATTTTGAGTATTTTGCTAAATATGGAAATCTTAATTAAGCTTATTGTTTTCGCTGTATTTAATGTTACATAATTGGTTTTTATGGATTTTTAAAATTTCGTTACGACAATGAAATAATAAAAAATATATGTTTGATTATATAAATTCGTTCGTATAGGCACACTGTTTCAGTTGTTTTAATATTTCGACTAATTCCATTTTATTTTAGTTGTACATAACATAGTATGTAGTAGTAGAGTTATCACTTATTATTTGTATTATCTTTTGTAAATATTTAAGTTGTAAATGTATTCTTTATAATACAGCCAAGTAACTGCACCGTTCGAGATGGTGAGTACAACATAGTCACAGAACAGCGGCGATTGCCAAGGGACGAGGGTCTAATAATTTCATCGTCGTATTGCTGATCTATTGAAATATATCACAACTGATTATTTCTGGGTCTACATATAATAACTGGAAGTACACGAGGTGATCTCGCAACGCTACAGGCTGTAGTGAGACACTTTTGTATCTATATATCTTATGTATCTATTTTAAACAACTCGGGTAATTCTGTCCTATCATCTTTTGACATTTACGTTGTCAAACCTTAATAAAACCGAGAAACTAGATATTTAGAATACATAGATTTAAAAATTTAATATGTGTTTATATTTTCAATGAACTCAAAGAGATCGCAAAATACTAAAGTTAATGTTTTTTTTTTTAAACAGGCGTATCGTCAAAGAGTGTCGTCTTCAGTCCAGATTGCAAAGATTGCAGGGCTCACTATTGTAGCGGCATCTTTTATCCTGGGAGCTTTCATCTTAGCTTCGAGTTGGGTATCTGCGCGTGCTTCCTGTCATCAACTCGAACAGCTCGATGCTATGCTTGACAAGGAACTCGCTTTGGAAGGACGCGCTTATGGAAACGATGCTTTAGTAGCTGTAAGTATTTTTTAAATTTATTACATTTGGATCGACAGTTAAATAATCAAAACTTTATGTCATCAATAAATATTTTATATCAATATTTGAACTTTTTAAGAAATAAATTTATGTATCTTCGCTTTGCGGCAGTATTTTATGTTATGTATAGGGCAGTGTTTCCCAACGTGGGACCCACGCCCCATAGGGGGGCAATTTGATTGTCAGGGGGAGCAATTCGAAAATAGACTCGACACAAGTTTCGCTCCAGGCCCTTAAAATTCAATGACAGATTTCGGTGCCTAATTCTTAAATAATAACGATAAATAATTATTTGGTAAAATTTCTCTTGACGATACCGAAATATCAACTGGCTGTTTGGCGTCGTCAAGTAAACTTCCCTGCGGCAGACGCAGGAACTTAAGAAGAACTTGCGGAATCGATTAAAAGTTGAGTCAGTTAAAACTTTATTTAATGTAAAAGGAGCGATGGTACTTGTAAGGAAACAGAAATCAAATAACCAAATTGAACCAAATGTGCAAAAAACTATTGCTACCGTTTCCATCTTCACATTAAGCTGAATGTGTATTTAGTGCTGTAATTGATATACTGGTAAAAAAATAGGCATAACAACACAACGTGGAGACTTGAGACTGAAGCTAACCAAATTAGAAACTAATATAAAATCTCTGCGCAGCAAGTATAAAGCGCAAAGTTCTCTCTAAATTAAAATAATAAATGAATATAGATAAATCTTTATTAAAATTATTTGGATTTGAATTTTAGTTTTTCATTTTTAAGTTTTGAAAATTTACTTACTGTACTTCGTTAGCAATTTTCTAGTGATTTTTTCCTAAAACCTATCATTTAAGCTTCTTAATCGAACAATTCAATTTTATTATTAATTATTAAAAGTATGTCATATAGGAATTTTAGACGGGCTACGGGCTTTAGGTGGGGCAGCTTTCTGTGCTATACAGAAAGCTTGAGAAACACTGGTATAGGTATATAGGTATCCCAAACTGAGGTCCTAGTACCCCTAGTAGTATAAATATTTTATATATATACAATTATTTATAAAATGTTTGCGATAATTTATATTGGTTCATGTTGATTAATAACAGAGAAAAAAAATCTCAATTTTTACAAAACTATTTAATGTTACTAGATGGCGAAACATCTCAAACTATATTTTTAATAAATACTTATGTTTTTTTTTTAATGTCGACGCATTGGTGACCTGGACAGGCTTTCACAACAAAACCGGGCAGGAATACTAAAGTTGTTTATTGGAAATACCCACTAAGTTCTTGAAATTAAGTAGAGGCTAGAGAATATCCAATATAACATTTCTCGAGTTACAAAGTTTGTTATTGTCAAACCTGTGTCTGTAATTGACCTAGAGTTTGAGATTTTGAGAGTAGCATTAAGGATACGGCAGGTTGCTAAGTGACTAGATTACCTTGAACCTTCGCATAAAAATTTTAAACCGGCCCAAAAGTTCTAAGATCTTTACTATCCACTATTTATTTTGTATTTTTTAAATATTATTATTATGGAGAAGTTAGATAGGAACAGTCCTGTCCTGCTATAGAGTAGGATTCTTGAATAAACATATTTTTATACGTTGTCATACAATTTCAAAGCAGTCGTGCGCGTCTTATGGTTGACCGCACTGCAATGATTGACCTATCATTACTAATAATGCAATCAAATTAATAGAGGAACTAGTATATTTTTTATTTTCATTCCTGGTTTCTCCTATACTAACAAAATAAAAATAGATCGTAATTTTTAATAGTTCCCCTCTGTTTATTGATAGGATGGTCTACTTTCTACTGGACAAGCAGAAGGCTATTTGACTAATATCTAATTGAATTAGTAGAGTAGAAAACGAACGAGCTCGAAACGATCTCGTGATTTTAGTCAGAATTATCGACCACTAAACAATAGCGGGAATAACTTGATTGAACTATTGTTTTTGGAGAACATATATAATATAACATTTTAAAGATGTTACGATATTTTATAATGTTACTTGCGCATAGTATTATTAAAGAGGACATAGGAACTAATGTATATACTACCCCGAAAGGCATATAAAGTGACGATATATTCGTATTATTTATACATAACAAAGAAACTTGCCTGTGTTAGAATACACGACTTGAGCAACCGTTCTTTAGAGATTGTTTAGATAAGTCAGAGGTCGACGACGTGATGCACATCTACAGATTACGTAAACATAACAAGTTGGTGTGGTATACATGATGACTGTATACCTATTTGTAGCGAAAGTTTTATCTGTCAGGTAGGGTCATTGAACCGGCAGTGTTGGGGATGAATAGATCTACATCGTTGCGAAGAAGTTTCTTGTCCGTTTCGAAAATAACGTTGGCTTCTAAGAGAACGTAATGGAAAATTTATGTACAAATGAGCGGTCACAGAATTGTAATGTCGAGGTCGATGTTTCAATGTGTCCCTCTGCATATGTTTGTTTGATCCTCATTTAATTACCTTTCTGATTTTATGGCATTTGTATTGTTTTTCTTTTGTAATAAGTATGACATGGTCTTCAATAGTAATATAGTAATCACTTTACAGTTTTACAATCTGGAGAATGATATAATATTTTTGATTATAAAAAATATTGACTTTTATCAATTCAACTGTAGAGCATTCACAGAGAAAGTTTTTGGGTACAGATATACGTTTTTATGGTTGAATTCAATTACCTAAATAAATTGGTATTAAATCTACCTCGCAATATATTTACAATAATGCGCATATATGTTCAGGTAACGTTAAAAAAGAAACAGGTGATCTGTTTGTACTCAAATGGACGTGTTTTCCATAATATTAATATTGTATTCATTCTATTAGGCATATTACTTACATTAGACTTTAGAGAAAAAGATTACTTGAGTCATTTTTATTCATGAAATTATTGTAGTTGGATGAATAATGTGCGTACAATATTTGTACATGTCGAGGGGTGAAAGGCTATCACTGTTTTTTACCAATTCCAAAAATATAAATTACTATATCATCAAAAAATGTCGCTTAAAACCAAGTAGCCTTTCACCTCTCGATATACAATGTACATATATACGCTATACATAAATAAATCAGAAGTTAATCAATGTCATTATTATCATTCTGGGATTAAAAGGTAAGAAATGATACATAGATAACAGTATTTAACCTTTTTTTGTAAATGTTATATCTATAAAGAAATGTCAGTCCAAATAATGTAGTAAATTAAAGTGTATAAATATTAGTGTAGTAAATAATTAAATATATTATATTATTCATGTTGTTATATTATTCATGTTGTAAATGGATGATAAGTATAGGATTGCCTAGAGAAGTTTTGGAGTGGTGGGCTCTTTAGTCTTACCCCTCCCAGAGAGGCAGCCTCAGCAAGGCTTTTCGCTCCACGTGCGTCTGAATGAATATGGTTCCCCAGGCGCGGGTTGTGCGATTAGAGAGACAACCCTGGGGTTTTTAGTTAGTAGGAGTCGTGACACACCGGGGTCGCTGCCCTCACAGCGGCCATAATGATCCTATGCAGGATTTTACACCGGGATACAAAAAAAAAGGATAGTATTGCCTAGCATTATTGATAGTACCATGAATAAGGGAGGTAAATATTACAATTAATATATTATAAAAAACATATCATTGGATAATAAAGGAAAAAATCGTTGTTATTCATTTCATAACATTGAAAGTGCTCAGTAGTTATCAATGGCAGTAATGGCCTTAAACCAATTTCTTATTTAAACGACGACCAGTTTTCATAACAATTGTGCTTTAGTTAAGGTTATAATATTAATTCTATTGTGCTTTTGATATCTTAAATATCAATATTTTTATTCAATTATAGCTTAAATATTCTTATTCTCATTTTTTTTTCGGCAGTACACCTGTACAGTCTACGGTACGACTGTAGAGACAAAACTTTTGAATCGAGGTATATTACATTTAGTTGATTTAAAAAAAAGAAATTTATTTAGTGATATATTTCGCGGAGATAAATTACTCAAAAAATAATCAGAAACGAAATCTAGAGATAATTTACATTAGAGGTAGGTAATATTTCAGAGTACGCGATTATTATATCATAATAATAATGTCATATTTATTTAGGAATAGAGAAATTTAATAAGAAATCCATGTATATACCTTTTAACTCATTCAATGGTTAACAAAATTCAAAAGTAGTTCCGAGTGAAATAAATAAATAAATAAAAATAAATTCGTTGTATTGGTAGATAGTATAATCTCTAATAAAATAGTCGAAAAACTTAAAAAGATATTACTGATTTAATTGGTGACAGTTATCTACCAGGTGGCAGCACCGAATAATAAAAAAACCTAAAATATAATTTTAAAGTTGTGTAAAAAGAAATGAAATCCTAACAAAAACATTTTCATGTAAAATGTTTAGCCCCCTCCGTAAAATACATAAGATCTAAAAAAAGCCAAATCTAAGAGTTCTTAAAGTAAAAAACATTATTTATTTACTTAATTTTCTTTAAAATTAACACTTTATACGAGTTGTCAGTTCTGCAGCGTATTATTTCACATTTGCTTTTGTATAAGCATAATAGAATTTGATATGCAAGGATTAACTAAATATAATCTTATATTCTTGTGTTACTTTACCAATGCGGAGTTGTAGTGCCATAACAAAATGTTAATAAAGAGATAGTACCTTCTGAACTTAAATTGGATTATTTTTAGTTTCTACTAAATGTTTTGCTCTCAACTCGACTTTACTACATCTTCTTATATATAAAAAATGAATCGCTAAATGTGTTGATAAGTGCGAAACTCGAGAACGGCTGAACTGATTTGGCTGATTTCTTTTTTGTTGTATTTGTTGAAGTCTGGGGAAGGTCATTACTGAGAGAAAAATGAAAAAAAAAATGTCTAAAAAAAGTCTAAAAACAACACTTTTCTATATTCTCATACAAAAAACTCGTAATAATATTTAAAAGTCAATTTAAACTTTAACACCATACCATAAAGTTTAAATGTTAGTGGACGGGTTCCGGGAAGGCAAAACAATTGAGTGACGTATAAATATTAGGTCCTTACTAGTGATGAAAATGCCCGGGAATTTTCCCAAAGTGCCCAAAACTTGCTTGGGAATATTCCCGGGAATTTACGAAATGTTCTCGGAAGTTTTGGGCACTTTGGGAAAATTCCCGGGCATTTTCATCACTAGTCCTTACATATGAAATTGGCGTTTTTCGTACTGGCCACTTTAATAACAAATTTCTCCTCTTTGGTAAGGAATACCAAATTCAAATTTGTACAGCTATAGACTCATGTATTTGTGCTTCGATGATCGTCATTCATTTGCTTTTTCCTCCGTTTTTTTCTGTTTGTGTCACTCATTTTACAAAATGGAAAACTTAAAATATCGCATTATATACGAGTACGAGTTCCGCCGTGGCACTAGTGCTGCGGAAACAACTCGAAGGGTGAATGATGTGTATGGCGGTCGTGTTGCAAAAGAAAACACAGTTCGTTTTTGGTTCCAACGTTTTCGTTCTGGAAATTTCGACCTGCAGAACAAGCCCCGTGGACGGCCTGAGACTCAAGTTGATAATGAAGAGTTGAAGGCTATTGTGGAAGCGGATCCATCGCAAACCACGTCCGAGTTAGCTGCAGGCTGCGATGTTAGTGATAAAACTGTTTTAATTCACTTGAAGCAAATTGGGAAGATTAAAAAGCTTGAAAGGTGGGTACCTCACGAATTGACTGAAGCAAACCGGCAAACGCGCGTCGACTGCTGCGTTACATTACTAAACCGGCACAATAATGAAGGTATTTTAAACCGAATCATTACCTGTGATGAAAAATGGGTTCTTTACGATAATCGGAAGTGCTCAGCGCAATGGTTGGATCCTGGCCAGCCAGCCAAATCCTGCCCCAAGCGAAAATTAACCCCAAAAAAGTTACTTGTAAGCGTTTGGTGGACTAGTGCCGGTATTGTTCATTACAGTTTTCTCAAATCTGGCCAGACTATTACGGCTGATGTCTATTGTCAGCAATTGCAAACCATGATGGAAAAGCTAGCGGCTAAACAACCTAGGCTGGTCAATCGCTCCACGCCACTGCTGCTTCACGACAACGCTAGACCACACACTGCGCAACAGACGGCTACTAAATTAGAAGAGCTTCAATTGGAAAGTCTAAGACATCCTCCGTACTCCCCGGACCTTGCTCCAACAGATTACCATTTTTTTCGAAATTTGGATAACTTCTTGCAAGGGAAAAAATTCAACTCCGATGGGGCAGTCCAAATCGCCTTCAAAGATTTTATTGATTCCCGTCCGACTGATTTTTTTAGTAAAGGGATCAATGAACTACCTATGAGATGGCAAAAGTGCATAGAAAATAATGGTTCATACTTTGATTAATTAAATATATTATATTAAAAAATATTCGACTTTTTGTTCCTCCCATACAAAACGCCAATTTCATATGTAAGGACCTAATATTAATGTCAATATTTGTCAATTTTTATACATATAGCATTAAGGCCAGGTTCCTTCAAACAATTTTCAATAAACAGCCGACAGGCCAATAGGTTTTGGCAGAATAAAATTTGACGGGGAAAAAAAATGTGACTTTGTTTTAGAGAAATGGGGCAGAACAAGGTCTGCCGGGACAGCTAGTGTTAAAATAAAAATATTTTTAATTGGATGAAATTTAATATAGTTGCTACATATTTTTTATTTATAAATGGAGCATGTTCTTATGGCCGATGCCAATTTTACGGATTTGTATATTAAAATATCTGAAGATTGTCATGATAGTATTAATTGCAGTTTATCATGATAACTTCGGTAGTCCACTAGCCTCTCACTAAACACAAGTAGATACAATATAAATAGAGTATATTAAAGAAAATTCACAAATATATTATGGTGTACTAACCATGCATTTTATAAATGTTAGTCAGGCTTAATGACTTTCTCACGCATGTGGTTAAGCAATCGGAATGCACGGAATCCAAAGGTAATTTCTACATCAATAGGCACAAAAAACATATTGAATTGGAAATATTTTTTATTGTTTTTAGCAAACATTCTGAGTTCTAAAACTGATTACTTATAAAGCATATTTTATGTAGTTATTTTTTAGAAGGTTTGTGTTCATTTGAAATTATATCAATTTTCTGTATAAAACAATTCAGTAAACGTTACTGTCAATAGTAATACTGTTAATATAATGTACCCTTTCAAGACGATATAAGAACATAGTAGGTATGTTATATTAAAAATCTAATGCTTATTTTGTTTGTGTGTTTGTACATTTTTGATAAAAGCTCAGTACTTTCAGAAGAGTTGTGACTAATTAGTAAAGGATAGGAATCATTATACGTATTAGATTTCATGTGATACATATCTAAGCATATCATTATAATTAATAATAAAACCAGTAAATTTATTTTGAAGACTGTTATAGACATCTCAGCTACATATATAACAATTATTTTTCAAACAAGTGAAATGTCTTCGCAGGTTAGTAAGTATAAGCATATGGGGTTATTCATAAATGTTAGACAATTGATTTAATCGAATAGTCCAGAACATAGTGAATATATTATGTGGGTAGTATAAAAATTACAGAAATGGATTTATTCGTTTTAATAAATTCATGATGTAGGGATCATGATATTTCATGATATTGTTGTTTCAGTTTATATATTAATGATATTTAAATAGTAATATATATTACTGGCAGCACAGAGTTAGTATGTAAACATTATTAAAAAAATACAATGTCCTTGAATCACCGACTAAAGCTAAATGTATTGAAAATAAACTTGTACTTGTATTCTATTATTTGTATGTGTAACAGTCATTTTTATGGAAAATTTAATGTTGTTATTATTAATTAAATCTTATCCAATCAGTTTCTTTCAATCTAGGGATAATCATTAAACCTAAATACCTTCAGTGTGTTTCAATATTATTACGTATGATATAATATTGAGCAAGTTATCTATTATATTTAGTATTCTTTGTGGGTATGGTAAACTCAGTATATATCTTGTATGAATATAATTTACATTATACTTATTTATTGAATATATTTATTCGCTTACAAGTTGTATTCTGAACAGGATTTTTGTAGTTATTCCAGTGGTTACTGTATTTCAATTTTTTATTCTTTAATATGTAGCTTGTTTTATATTTGATAACTTTTGTAAATCTAACTAAGGATGAAGCGGTGGACTTCTAAATAGAATTATTTCTAAGGCCTTCTTGAATGCACTTAGCTTTTCGGAATAAATGTGTAAATTCATTTATTGAAAAATCGAGCTCTTTTTTGTCCTCATTACAACTGGATATACTAATGGGCAAATAGAGATAGTTTAGAGTATGACACTTAATATAGATATATATCATCAGCGTATTGTAGTTCACTTCAAGACATAAGTCCAGTAAGTGCAATTGAACTCGTATATCTTTGTATTATGTATATGGATAAGCAATATCTATTATTTGTATTAATAGGTATTCTTTATTTTCACTTTCAACTTGGTTAAATTAAGGCCAGCGTTTGTTCACTATAAAATATTACTCGTTTGTGACAAATGGAGAGCTCGCAACATTATTAAATTGTATCGACTTGGAAAAAGTATTATTATTATATTATTAGTATACGGAACCTTGTCCTTAACACCTGTTATATTAATCCCCATTCAGAAAATACAGGGTTATTGGTAGCTTGCCGTATTATTGGAAATCTGTGCTAAGAGGATCTAAAATGCAACAATTTTTTTTTGTGAGATTACCGATTAACGAATTATTGATGTAGAAAATTAAAACAAGAATTAAAACTCAACTTCCAAAGTAATGAAAGTCTTGTTTCTCTAGCTGACTTAAATTACTAATAAAAATACTAGTTCATGTCATTAAAGTTGTGAATATACTATGAAATTACCTGGTTTTATATTGTTTGCTTTTATACAATTCTTATTCATGGATTCTTTCATTTGTATTCACTAGATGTTTACTCCGCTGTTATTTCTGAGTAATGCACATAATAGTGCGACATGAATATTTTGTTTTGTCTTCCGTGGGCTTTATTTGACTTATATAAAACATACAATAAAATAACTACACTTTTTTAAAATTGTTGTAGCAATTCTACACGTGAAAATGTCGTATACAAATATTTAAAAAAAAAACAGTGTATTAAGGACCGATATTACATGGAAGTGTCAATGTATAAACATACTGCTCCTATGGTTATAACCTTTTCAATTATCTTATTATAATATTCATAACTAACTAATTTATAATGAATTTTTTTAATAAACTTAATTTGATTTAAGTACCTAGTAGTAGCCACTGAATTAAAATAATATAAATAATATAATAATAATAATAATAATAATGTAATATAATAATATGTATAATATAATTTAGTAAGTTATTGCCCTTTATTTTAAATATATTAAATTTAACTTAGTAGGTATATTCTACAGTACTTATGTATTATAGCCTATAGGTAAGTTAGGCATTAACATTTTTATAAATTATATGTGAATGAATTGGTATATGTGATTATATGCTAAATTGTACGAATTCGTATAATGGTTTTTATAATGCCTGTACAATTTGTGTAACTATCTTAGATGTAGAAGATAATGTGCCTCCGCACGATTAGTTGTGTTAGTGAGTGTTGAAACGGAAGTAGGCGATTTTCCGCACACGCGCATGTAAATGATCTTCAACGGTTGGTACGGCATGGTTCCCACATGCACTGTCATCGCTTAATTATTATCTTGCCATGATATCTCATTAATATTCCGGCTGCTTAGATGATTGCAAGTTTTAAATAATTACGATATGCTGTCACGTATCAGGAAATTAACCATGGGGTAAAAGGAGGTAAAATTAGTTCTTTACAATAATAACCCAATAATTATTAGTGTATTATGGTGCTTTTTTCTACAACATAATAGTTTAAGAATTTCTTAGCGCATCTTATAAAAGGTTGAAAATCGGGATGTCGGACTGTTTTTGTTTTGACAAAAAATAATGCCACGGAGTTCTGTGTACACACGTAAGAGGAGTGTGAAACCCTTTTTAAAATACATTTTAATAAGTATTTTTATTTAAAATACAATACGCCAAGTGGGAAAGTACTAGTGCCAATTTTAGATTAGAAAGTATGTAAATATTTTGTAAGAATATTTTCACTAATAAAAAAGCAACATATAGTTTTCGAGTTACAACGTCATGGGCCAGAAAATTATCAAATTAATAGATTTATTTTTACGATCCAAGTAGAGATTTAATGTTCGTGGAAATGTACTGTTTATCATCCGTTACGTAACACTTAAAGAATATTTAAAATTATATCGTGTCTATTAGCCACGGTTATTATATTGTACCGAACATAACCGTATTAAAATATATAATAATCTGTTGGCTGCCGGTAATAAGATCTTATGCAGTCAGTAAAACATGTAACTGAATATTTTATGACAAATTAAAATTCAGCGTTTGATTTTATTCGCAATGTATTGAATAGCGGATTACTAAGTGCAGTTTTTAAAATGCAAGGCATAATATTGCTACACAACTGTAGAATGTATTTGTCTTTGTAAGTTGTTTTGTGGTTTGTATTCCTATAAATTTATAGCCCCTGACAGAAAAGAGTGGTTTTATAAGTTTAGTGCGTAGTATCTATGGCTCTATGGATTTAATTGAAATGCCCCTCTGTGTGTATTTATATATGTTTATTTGTTTATTTGAGTCTGGCATTGTTTTAAATTTAATGGTTCTTGGTTAGTATACTGTAATTTTAATTATGTTGCAATATTATTAAATAAATACCTTCACTTGAAATATAAAATACTAATTTTAATTTAAACTTTATATTCATATTCGTGAATTTAAATAGATCTGCAAGTGCTACCTACTCAAATTAGAGACTATGTTGTTTATTCTTGCTTTCTTAGATGCTGAATAAAATAGTATAACATTTTTCAGAAAATATTTCTATGCATTATGATTTATTAATTATACTAATGAAATTACATGTCATGAATTTGGAATACTTAAAATATATTAATATAGTCTAGATTATAAGTAGGTATGTATATAAATAATTAATTTAGTTTTGCATGTGACATTCATTAAATTGAGTTTTGAATATATATTTTTTATAAACAAGTGAAGAGAATTAGTGCCCTTTCTTTGTACATTGACACAATCGGAAGTAGAGTTTGTTTGCATTATTATGTTTCATAACCGTAATAGCCTGTATACTTTTACGTTATTGTTTCATGTATCTACGCAAGAGAATAATAACTGTGTAATTTTGGTTAAGCTTTTCTATTCGCGTTCTTTTTAAAACGTAATCAACCCACAGTCGATTGTTTTTGGCTATTTCTATTACAGTATCTTCGTTAACACGCAACGTTCGATGTAGAAGACAGCAATTATTGTTAAAATGTGTAAAGATATTTCGTAAATCTAGTAAAAGTGCTGTGGGCGTAGTGTACTTACAATGTGACAATCGTTTGCTTTGTAATCGTCGTTTTCTATCAGTTGCGGTCGCAAACACTTCGCGGTCTACTGCTCTCTGGTAATTTTCATCACTCTATACAGCGCTTGCTTTACAAAATGTATCTATCAGGACTTATTACTTTGTGTTTTTCTGATATGTAATTCGATAACACATAATTCTGGATAATATCACTTTATAAATCGCTTCGTTCGTGCTAAATCGATAAGACGTAGACCGTTTCTCTAAGATTTTACGATAAGTGCCAAGAAGAAGACTATTCTAGTCAGAGCGTATTCGCAATAGGCGCGTGACAAATAAATCTTCTGAATTGATTTTTTAATTGAACTCAAACTGTTTGATTACGTATCTTCAATTCAAAGTCTATGTGAGAGTTGCTTGCACAATATGTGTACGTTGTCTAGTCTACTTAAAAGAGAACACAGTATTTAGATTAAACACGAAACCCCAAAAAATGTTATCCTGAACAAATTCTATTTAGATTGGAAACTGTGCATAAAGTAGGTAATTACTTGATATGCATCTTTTGGCGTTTGCCATAACAAATTACAAACAAAGCTTTAGTTTAGTCTCGAGTGAATTTATTTCGTCAAGGATAACTGCAAGAAAACTAGTGGATCTCAGTTTTTGTTGCATTACGGAATACAACAAGAAGGTATATAGGTGAGCGACGTACGAATTATTTACATAATTAAAATGTACAGGAGATTTATATATAATAATTAAAAAAGAAATAATTATTTAAATAAATTAACTGACTGTGCTGACTCGGCTATGTATATACAGGTAGTGCTTAGTTTAGTAATAGTTTAATAGTAGTGCTTACTTTAAAAAATGACGGATTTTATCCCCAGGGGTTGATATTCTAGAAACGTTGAAACACGTTGATTTTTCTAAATTTTTGAAACACGTTGTTTTAAAAAACTAAATACCAGTTTCTAATGCTAGGTAAAATACATGTTTTTTTAAATAAACTTGAAATCACGATTTCACTATCTTAAATCATCCCTTAGTAGGTGCCCACGCCGTAAACAGAACCCGGTGTAAATTCATGTTTGTAATTTCAGTAGTTTAGGCTCTTCGATGATATGTCAGTCAGTACAAGTGATTTTATATTACATATAGATAGGTATATTGTACAAAGTAAAATTGATGGATCGCTCCCTTACATATTAATGCGTAGCAATTATTTTTTTAACTTGTATCGGTTTTCATAAACTTTCTACGTCAACAGTTCAAATTAATCTTACCAAATTAAGCCAATACGTAGCCGTTTTTAGACCTATTCTGTCCCTAGTGTTAAATTTAGGTAATATTTTGTAATTTAATAACAAATACAAAACACCAGGAAAAGTATATACAAGAATAAACATTATAAGCAATATAGGCAAATGAAATTTGTTGGTAAATGTTTGCAATATCTACCTATTTTCAATTTTGTTATATATTTCTTACACGGTATTAAGTAAAAAGTTATTGCTTTTATATAATTTCAGTAATATTGTAAAACTAAATAACAACATGAATAATCAACTTAGCTCTAAAATTGTCTTTCTGTATCAATAAGAAAGAGAGATCGTTCTGTTCAATCTATCAGTGCTATTAAAATAGTATGATGACATGACAAGCGTTAAGGATAAAGTTTAGAAAAATCCTCACTTCGCGTCAACATAATATTTAAAAAGTATTACAATATCGCAAATCGCTAGGAACAACTGGTATATCTGTAAATAGAACTACATAATTTTTGTTTGAACTTAAACCTTACCCAGTCCTTAAAGGTTAGGAAAAGCGAGAATTATAAACGAAAGGGAAAATACAAAGCACCAACATATTTCTTTATATACATATGTCTGATTACTGTTAAACCTGTATAGTTTTTATTTTACATCTTCTTGCATGATTGTCTTGTAAGTGATTATTTAATGAAAATACAGCACGACATGAACAATGATTGTTGGTTTTTCTGTAGGTGGATACTCCGTAGGTAAATATAGCCTACACTGTGTACATGCATTACGTAAGATACAGCCATGCAAAGGCGTCCGCCATTTTGTGATGAGCGACAATGTCGGTAATGTTTTTACTTCATGCATAATAAGTAACCAAATCACAGAGAAATTCTTTAAGTTCGAAAGTAACAAAACAGCTAAAAATGATAAAAGTAGACTTAATTAGGTAGTTAATCTTTATGAAAAAAGCAATAAGGTTTACAACCACGTATGAGGAAAAAAGTCATTTTAAATGTATAAACTTATGTAGGTAACTTTTCCAGTAAAATATTCATTATATATCTAGTATCTATTTGAAAAATTACCTCAGTAATATCAGTGTAAATATTGTGAAGTTGTTTGCAGATAATAAAATGCTCCGGATGTATGATGTCAATTTTTCTCGAAATATCGTCAATAATTGATAGCTTTGATAGAGTTAAGTAGACGTTTTTATTCGAATAATTAAAATTAGAGTGACCTTGGAACTATTTAATTAAAAGTAATATGAAGTTTTTATTCAACCAAATGCTCTTGGTAGCAAAACCATCCACTAAAGTAAAGATAGTATAAATATTTATTAGAAGGTATTCCTTTATCTACTAGGAGAATGTGAATTCATCATGGCTGTTTTAATTAATTATATGGTTAGGGTAATGTGTACTTGTTCGTAATTAAAATATCTTTTATTCATTCGTACTTACTTTTTCTACGATCATTATGTAACATAACATCATAGAAAACATAATAATACTTATTTCTTAGTTAAAAAGCTCCATTATCTAACATACGTTTTTATACTTGTTACTCTTTTGGTTACTTTGAAGTGTCTGAGTTTTTATCTCAGATTATCAAGTATTTTTTTCATATTGTTCCCAATCTTTTGTTGTTTACTGTTTTACTTGAATATAATAAATATTATTCTTTTTATTTTCTACATATTGATGCAATGATGTCCCGAGTTAAGATGTTACCGAACTATTTACGCAATAAAAATTAAGTGAAAATTTTTCGGTACACTATAATTAGGTAGCAAAAGTTAATAAATATAAATAGATATTTTATAGATAAGTATATTATATAAATGTTTGTTTTATTTGTGCAGCACGTCTGTGTTAGCAGATAGTCTAATTTGCAAAACCTGTTTCACATATTTAGTACTTACTTACGTAAAGTATGTTGTGTGGAAACTTGTGAAGAACCAATTTTTTTCTTATTTATAGGACGAGCCTTTGCCAATAGGCAACGCACACGCACTGCATGGAGTACCTCCGCCAGCATCTGAGATTTCAGGAGAACATGTGCAAACGAGACAGCCATCACCGTCTCCTGCAAGTCAAACTAAAGAAGATGCGCTCAAGCATGAAGAATCTAAAATAGACGAAGAAAAATTGCAGGTGAGAATTTTTTATGACAAATACGTTTAATGTGCCTGATGAGTCAAGAAATAGAACAAATGAAGATACAGAAATAAATCATTCATCTGTTAATTTCTGTATTTTTTAATTAGAATATTCCTTATATGAAAAATATAATATAATTTATACCATTTTCCATATTAAGGATATTTCTAACTAAGAAGAATGTATTTTGTCGATTGGTAGTTTATAATGATCTGCCTTGTTTTAACAATAATTATTGTAATTAAAACCGATGAATTTTATCAAGTTAAAACTATTATGGTGTTTATATAGAAGTGAATGAAGCACGAATTTAACTTTTTGCTCATACATAGACACGTATAGTTATGCATTAGTCTGTCGATGCAAATAGTGACGTCATGTAGCTTTCACTCAATAACGGTAGTGTCGGGCCTGCACAGTACTGCGAACATTGCACCACGAGAAAGCGACTATTTCTGTTTATTTGTACAAATCACCAGTTAAAACTGTGATTTAACTGGATTACGAAGTAGAGGCATTTTGTTTCATTATAGTTGCAAATAGCTTTATATTGTTTTAATTTAATATGGAAAAGTAATCGTGTTTTTTATTAAAACACTGCCCTGGTTTCAAAATAATGTTTCAGAAACATAATAATTTATGTATTGAAATTCTGTGACAGTTAAAACTAGTTCAAGAGCCCATTGCATTTGCAAGAAAGCTTTCGTAATAAATATCTAACTAATGCTGGCTAATATCAATAGTTGGCAGATGTAGCAAGTTTTTGTCGGACAGACTGTTAGCTTATTATTGTAGAAGTTCTTTTTTAACTGAAAACAGGTACTTAGTTATACACAAAATTTTAGTACTGAATATTTAATTAACTTTGAAATAAATTATCAATGTATATAAAAAAACTTTTTACATTAGGTCCTTTCTAAGACGAATGACGGATGCTAAGAGCGGATCTTTTTGATATTCTACCCTTAAGATGGCGAAATAGGGGATAAAAATATCTTTGAAAATCTACCAATTTGGAGTGTAAATCGCACCTTGGCGAAGCAAGTTGAGTCCACTAGTAATACATATTAATATAATATATATGGAACAACATATCCGCAACGCTGAGATAGAGATATTTATTTATTATGATAATATATGAACCGCCTATTAGTATCCAGTTAGTTTGGTATTGTATGACAAATAACCAATTAAAAATCAGGATTTGCAATATTTACAAACATAGGGCGGTAAAACAATAGAATACGGTACATTGTCTCGAGCAGGATATCCGAACCCATTGTACCGGACAAACAGTACAGAACGAGATAAGTACACTTTTAGTAGTAAACAATAATTAGTACACAACTGAACAATTGAACTACAGTAGTGTTCTCCATGTTTATTGAACGATAGACCCATAAGAGATAAGTAAGCCAGGACCCTCACGAACCCATAAAGAAATAGAATCAGGTTTTAATTGACAACTGTATTTAACATATATCTGTAAAATTTGGCTAAGTAGTACTTAGCTAGCATTCGAGTTTTCTTGTTTTTTACTTTTAGCAAGATCTAAATGAATTAATTCAACACACTCTATTATATTGATTAGATAAATCGCTTTCAGTTTTGCAACATCTGTGTAGTCTTGAAAGTAGTAAACAGCTGTATAAGAAAGTATTAGTAGTGTTTTTATTTCTTCTGAGAGAGGATACAACTTTCCAATGAGCTAAAAATACATAAATATGCAACACAGGACTAAGTAAGACTTCTTCCAGAAAAATGTTGTGTGAAATGATCCTAAAAATATGGTGGACATGCTGATGATGGTTATAGAATTTTCTTAGTGGTTAAAGAGGTTGTTACTAAAATTGCTTAATTGTAGATATAAATTATCTTATGTAGAAATGAAGAAGAATTTTCTTATGTAGAATCTTGTTATAGAGTAAGTGAAGCTACGTAGTAAGAGTCAAGTTCATTTATAATTTATATCGAAGTATTTATCACAAATATCTTTGTATAAATTAAATATCACAATTACCAAATAAACAAGGGTTATCTTACCAAGACAATGAGTTGAACGATCTAATAGCGCTACCATAAAATTATGTTAAATTTAAAGGAGGTTTCGAATATTGAAGGCGTAAAACTGGTTTTAAATTAATGACATTTTTATATCACAAAGTACAAAACTGAAAACCTGTATTTGGCACCTAACATAACATTAAACACAGAGGAATAGGATAATCAAGGTAGAAAACAGAAAAAGTTGATATCCTGTTGTGTGTAGTCCTTTGTTTGTAGAAAGGTATCTATCTACCAATATCCATATCGAGGGGGGAAAGGCTATTTGGATTAAGCGACATTTTTTGGTGATATAGTAATATGTATATTTTCGGAATCAGCGTTTTTTACCGATTCTCGGTAGATTCTGCTTTCCGAACCGGCGGTAGATTTACTTTGCTTTTTTTTGACGATTCAAAAGTGCTTGGAAGTAGGCCTATTGGAATAAAGTTATATTTCATTCGTTCACTCAAAAATGTCGCTTAAACCAAATAGCCTTTCACCACTGGATATAACTTGCTTGGAACATGTTGCTGGTTATTATTTTATTTCTAAATATCTTATAATGATAGCAATCAAAGTATCTGTTTCACAATTAGACTACTTAAAAGAACTGTTTTTTAGATTAAAAAACGTAAATCTATCAACACTTTAGTAACAGTTAAAATGACTCTGAAAATTACATAAATTTCATAAATAACAATTTAAATTCCTTATCAAATGGGCAATTAAATTAAATTTATTGTAATGCAATAATAAAGTGCTGCCCAAAGCAAGACCAAGACGACACTACAGCTGGCAAGGTTACATACTAGACTAGCAAGCAGTGACGTGCATCCCATAAAAACATAAAAAACATTATCTTGTGATACTTGGACATTTAATAAATATATTGATTTAAAATTTGTTAATTGCCAACTAATCATTCGTAATTACAATATATCGAGGGGTGAAAGGCTATTTGGTTTAAGCGACATTTTTTGGTGATATAGTAGGTAATATATATTTTTAGAATCGTTAAAAAACGCTGATTCCGAAAATATATATTGTTACGAGTGCGGGGTAGTAAAACGCCGATTTAGACGGACAATCAATTTATTAGTCGAAGGGAGTACACAATTAAGAACGCAGCCGCAGAGTCCAGAAGCACAACCGTCGAACGAGCTCGATATTAATTGTCGATAGTTCCAGAAGCACGTCGAAATATGTTCTCGAAGATCAGTCGTCAAAAGTCCAGTCGCAGAAAGTTCTCGAAGTCCAGTATCAAAAATCCAGTCGCAATAATCGCACGTAGAACCACTATATAGTCGCAGTATGATCGCAAAAGTCCTTGAAGATCGTTTGTAATATCGCACTGTCCAAATTAGAACTGTGTCGTGATCTTTTTTTTGTTTTTTGAAGCGGACTAACTACTGATTGCCGGGAAAGGCATTTTCAGCTCAACCGTGCTTAGGGGGCGAGCACAGAAGGTGCTCAGCCAGCGAAAAAATCGTGTCGTGATCGCATCGAGCGCGTATTTATATCAGAACAGCCGCCTTCCAGCATTTTCGAGAAAGAACTAGAATCTTATAGAGACTTTTGAACCTTATGTTTTACTCGTAAATTCGAGAATGGGTTCATCGACCTTTCGCGAATTGGAATTCCACGAATAGCGGCCGTCTCATCGATATACGCGTCACGAATTCGGGCGGCAAAGATCAATCAGATGCGACCCCTCCGATGTTTTCGACGGTAAACAAGTTTTGCCAATCTGGTTGAAATTTACTTCATTCGAAGCAGTATCTCAAGATTATCTATGCGTTTTAAAATTAAAGTCGTGCGATGCCAGGAAGCCTAGAAATCTAGGGCTAAAGTTTAACCCTAGTTCCGTCGTAACAATATATATTACTATATCACCAAAAAATATCGCTTTAACCAAATAGCCTTTAACCCCTCGATATATATTAAACGTTCCAGTATAACAAGATAATGCTTTTTATGCTTCTAAGGGATGCACACCACTGCTAGCAAGTGTCTAGTAGACTCATGCACAGGTTCTGAAACGGTTTTTTATAAACACTATAAACACTAATTCATTAGTCCTTGAAAGCCTTTTGGTGGTCTTGATCTTATTCCCACAAACCTAGATGCTAGAAAATGTTATGCATTTTTTTATAATACTTCTGTTTCACGCATATATTCACTAACATATATTAAATTTCTAATAACATAATTTTTCGTTAATTTGCAGAGAATTGATGACGACAAGAATGAATCTCCGAACTCTATCAGTGACGAGAGCTCAGAGTCCGACAGTTCAAACGAAGAAGAAGATGAGTTTGAGGGCATCAGACCATTGTTCAAGTTACCGATTCAGTTCGATTTGGACGACCTTGCAGGCGCTTTCTTAGCCAATAATAACCAGAAGTTAGTATCTTTGATTTTATAAAATTCTAATATTAGAACGCATATTATTGTTGCGAGATATTATAGAGAGTTACTGAAACCATTACAGCCACAGTATAAGAAAATAGCATACATAGAACTCTGTGTATGTACCTAAATTATAAAGAAGTAACTCAATAGATAGTTTAGCTAGGTTAGATAATGTCTTCTGGTTTTATGCTGTAACTAGCTATGATGGCTTGGCGTTGCCCGGGTACGAATAAAAACCACTTTGGGTATTGATTTTGAAAATCGATGAAAGATGTCTTTTTACATCTAACCAAAAAGTTAAATATATATTTTCATAGTGCTTTAAAATTAAAGGGCTTTCAAACAAATTTTTAACCCCTCTTTTATCCTCTTAGGGGTAAAATATAAAAAAAACTGCCCTTAGTGAGTGTCTACGGTTTGAAAAATCCTCATGTACAAATTTCATGTTTTTAACTTCAGTAGTTTGGGTTCTACGATGATATGCCAGTCAAAACAAGTTTTTATATGTACACTAGCAAACCCGGCGAATTTCGTTTCGCCACCAGATGACTTCGTTTTGGTTTTTAGTTAGCGTTTGAAAGAACCTGCGCACAATAAATATCACATGAAATTAACTGAGCGAGAACAATGAGTAGCTGTCAATGTATAACGCATCGGCGCCATCTACTTAAAATACTGGTGCTATCTGCTCCACCACCATGCAAAACCATATTGGTTTGTAGTACATGCTATATATCAGAGATGGCGCTGTATGTGAAAAATGACTTTCTGCGTTTTCCTGCTTTTCTGTTGAAAATTTTCCTGAATTTTGTTTGTTGTAAACCTCACGGAGCCCGAGACCTTTCCAACGAATGCAAAACCCTGGAAATCGGTTCGTGCGTTCTGGATTTATAGCGTCAGGAAGGAAAGCCGGACTTTTTTTTATATAATAGATATATATAAACACTTATGTACTTATATGTATATATCATAAAAGCAGTTGGAAATAATTTTTGTGTTATCTATAACGATTATAAATGTAAGTGTAAGTAAACGGTAAAATCATCAACAATCTGAGATACGCAGATGACACAGTACTTATAGCTTCAACTGAAGAAGACATGCAGAAGATATTGAACAGAGTCCATGAGTGCAGTTTGAAGGCAGGGTTGAGCATGAATGTGTCGAAAACCAAGTTCATGGTTATATCTAATAACCACCTCAATCCTCGAATTAGAGTCGCAGGGTTAGATCTCGAGCGAGTGCGAATGTACAAATATCTCGGTGCTTGGGTAAACGAAGAATGGGATAGCGAACAAGAAATTCGGACCCGGGTTGAAATTACCCGAGCAACCTTTAAAAAGATGGAGAAAATATTGTGCAGCCGCAAACTATGACTAAAGCTCAGACTCAGAATGCTCTATTGTTACATCTGGCCCGTCGTATTTTATGGTAGCGAAGCTTGGACGCTGAAAGCTGACACAAAGAAAAATCTCGAGGCCTTCGAGATGTGTTGCTGCCGTAGAATGCTGCGCATTAGTTGGGTGCAGAAGGTTTCCAATGTTAGGGTACTCCAGCA
Organism: Automeris io; assembly: GCA_036320925.1. Taxonomy (NCBI): domain Eukaryota; kingdom Metazoa; phylum Arthropoda; class Insecta; order Lepidoptera; family Saturniidae; genus Automeris; species Automeris io. Next base: position 9,045,815 of record JAUDJH010000011.1, on the reverse strand, counting down.
CGTTGGCAAAAACCGTGAATCATTGCAAACCGTCAAGAGGAGGAAGATCGCGTATCTTGGTCACGTCTTACGACATGAAAGATATCGACTCCTCCAGTTAATAATGATGGGCAAAATAGACGGAAAGCGACGCGCTGGAAGGAGAAAGAAGTCGTGGCTGCGCAACATCCGGGAGTGGACCAGTATTGCCAGCGTAGAACATCTGTTTCGCTTGGCTCAAGATAGAGGAAAGTTCGCTGAGCTGACGGCCAACCTCTATTAGTGGAGAGGCACCCTAAGAAGAAGAAGATAACGATTATAAGCTCTATCGGCATACATATTGAAAAGTTTAAGCCGTACACATCAAGTGGCCTAGACAAAGTCACATTCGATGACCATATTGACAAAGAAAACTGTAATTGTTTAAAATCGTTGAATTCGGAACATAACATGATGTTCCGAAAGCTTATAACTATTCTATTCATTTTTCTCTTTCTCCTAGCTTTAACTTTTTTTGAATGCTATTTTACCTTAAGGTGCATGCCTGTATGTATGTAATTGTGGCATCATACAGTATTGGCTTGTAAAGATGCTCGAGCAGAAAATTATACAAGCACAAAAATAAAAGACATATTATTTAATCATATTTTATATTTATACTCTATGGTGGCCCGGTGGATAAGGGACAGGTATCCATGCGCTGCAACGCGAGTGGTCGTAGGTTCGTATCCCGATACGTACCTCTGAATTTTTCTAAATTAAGTACGGACTTAGGCACTGCATGCTCACCGATGAAAGAAAACATCAGAGGTGTGGTGTCCCGAGAGCTTATCTCAATCTCATATATTTTTGATTTTCTGTTAGCATTATCATTTTGCCAATGTTACACATGTTGAATTAAAAAAAAATCCTTATGGGACCGAGAGCTAATACAAATCTCCCATAAGGATTCTTTTAAAATAAAATCTAATGCCAACAAAACATCTAGGAATATGGTTATATTTTTCCTTTGTCATTTTCTTTGTATACGCTCGGTAATCAGAAAAATACTTGAAGCTTTCCTTAGTGAGGTTTGGCCTTCCTTTCATTCTTAATACCTGTGGGAGATTTAACAACTGATCCGAACGCTCTGAGCATTTCCACTCGAATGTGATTCGTCGAAACTTGAGTTTACTCCTAAATATTATAAGCACATAAAAGTCTAAGATTCGGGCACAATTTTGATGCTTACGAAACATATTTTTAATAAACAATATTACACGGTTTAAAGAGGAAATTTTATCCTTGTAAACAAAAAATAGGACAAAGTTGAATAAAATTAAGAATAAAAAAAGAAAAATTCAGAGAATTTGCGTGTATTTTAGAAAAAACAGGCAGTAATATTTTAAGTAAGAAAAAGTTTGAAAAAATCATTAAATGGGTTTATAATTGAAATTTCTTATTGCATACTGTCTTATGTTAATGTAACATTATCGATCATTAAAATAAATCATTGTTCATGCCGGGCAGTAGACTTGAGAGAGTCTGCTGCTCGGATGAGAGGGAGGCGGTGCAGCATGTTTGACGGGTGCCAGCCTGGGCCCCGGAAAGGGCTGCCTTAGCGCAGCAGGTAGGAAATGACCTGTCGCTGCCCACACTTATTCGGGCAATGCTCGATAGCGACAGGTCATGGAAGGCGGCCCTCCTTTTCACAGAGGAGGTAGGTCCTTAAAGGGAAAGAGAGAGAAGAGTTTGAGTGAGAGACTTTGGGAATCGAAGCTGCTCGCGTCCGTAGGCTTTACCCTAGTTTCCCTACACGTGACTCCTGGGTGGTGCTAAAGGAGCAGCAGCGTGGTGGTAGGGCGCCGGTGCCCGTCTGAATCACGACCACAGTGCATGGGTGTAAAGCCCGTCATAGTGACCAGTTTCGGCTTGTCGCGTTTCGGGATCAGCTTGTGCATATCCAGTAGCTCATATACCTAGAGACCTTCAGTCGTGGTATGTGTGGGCCGACATGACGATGTAGTCTATCAATGGATTTTCATCCTTTGATAGTCGCTTTCGTTTTTGGACTACACTGTACTTACCATCAGGTACTCTGTAGTCACTATGTCGAGCAAGTGTAAAAAAAAAGAGGAGGCGGAGCGTGAGCGGGAGAGGCAGGCTTCATCTTCCCTGTCCTTTCCGCCCCTTCATCGCCCTCGCCGTACTGGTCGCCGGAGGGAAGCCTACTCAAGGCACTTCAACATTTCCAAGGCGAGAGCGGTGCGCGATGTGTTCCCGCGCACCGCTCAAAGAAAATGAAGGAGAGCGGAATGGTATCCAGGGGCCTTCCATCAATAGGCCAGACGTCGCTGGGTGCTGAGGAAGCTGGCACAGCCTTGCCCTTGGCCCCGGCAAACGGGAGAAGGAACACCCCGGGGGTTTTAGTCGGTGCGACTCCGACACACCGAGGGGTGACCCTCATCGTCCCCTGACGGCCCATAACGGGTTTCCCCCGGGTTAAGAAAAAAAAAGAAAAAAAAGGGAGGCGGTGCAGGGTGTCCGGCGCACCGCCTGACAGAGAGGTTTTGAGGGGTGGGCCTTACTCCTTCCCCTACCAGAGAGGTAGCCTCAACAAATATAAATAAAAATTAAAATAAATATATATAAAAAATTATACTGTACATTAAAGTTAGATTCGTGTTGCAAAAAATTTTTAAACTAGTTCTTACCTTGTGGTGTATCCTGGTGGATAATTTTCGTTGCAATATTAAGTTGAATAATAATTATTATTGAATAATATGATATTTATAGTTTCATTCGTTCGTAGTACTACTTCTATTTTTTACTTATATTAAATGACGTCATACACGAATATAGAGGAGCCAAAAATGTATGTTCTAATCTGTTTTACTCACTTTTTAATATAATGAGTCAGATTCTTCAAAATTTTGAGGATCCTGATCATCAAAAAATCTATAATAGAGCGTGAAAGGCTCTGATGATTGTAAATGATCATAATAAGGCCTTGAAAAAAAAGGGTCGCTTGGCTACTGTTGGTAAAAACACAACGCCATACAATTAGGAAATCTAAAATATCACACCACACATAAGTGCTAAAATATGTGCTTAAATAGACACACAATTTCAACGATCTGTCGCTAAATGATGCGTCATGATCTCCTGTTTTTAATCTCATTATGCCGTTTTTTTTTGTCGTACTTGTAGCAAGGAATGCTATAAAGTTAAATAAAACACGATAGAACAAAATGAGCATTAATGTGCTTGCGAAAACATTGAAAATATTTTGCTTCACTTTTAGCTTAATTCCATGCGCAACACAAACATCGGCGTTTTGCGTATATTTGTAACTACATAAACGCGAATGGATTTTCCAAACAAAGCATTTTATAATGTGCCCATAATCTTGAAAAATAATATCCAATAATTAAAATAATGAATTGGTTATAGGGGCCGCATGAACTGTGTGGTTGAGAGACGTCGCGAAGATCCGATCGAGAGGCGTTTCCCCTTCAACCTTCTGGGAGCCTTCGCTCCTCGCAGTGCGCAAGCTGAACGTATTGCAATCATCTGCCATGGAGGTGATGAACCTAAGTATGTATACCTTATATACATGTATGTATGTATGTGTGTGTATGTATGTATGTGTGTGTATGTATGAATGTGTGTGTATGTATGTATGTGGTGTATGTTGTATTTGTGTATATACGTGTACCTTGGTAATTGTATACTACAAATACGCCATGATACCTGTTTTTATATAATAGATATTGGCTGGATAAGAAGACTCCACAGCACCTGATGGTAAGTACAGGGTGATCCAAAAAAGACTGTGACCACCAAAGAATGAAAATCAATAGACAGTGATCTACATTATGCTGGCCTAAATATACTGCGACTGAAAGCCTCTAGGTATACAGGTTTATTTATGTACATGCACTTACTATAACTTGACTCTGAAATTAAATCGTTATCTACAAGTCGCTTATTTATTGTCTCAGTGTCGCTTATAAATCAATAATATAGAAAAAACCGGTCAAGAGCAAGTTAGGCTCGCTGTATTAAAAAAATTGACTAAGTTTCACAGTTCACATTTTTTCACACCTTATAAACAACGATCCTTTTTATATTATTATTACAGTATTAAAATTACCAATAAGGGATGTCTCTGATCGCGTGTAAAATGCTGCTATCGTCTAGATATTTCCGTGATAGCTAGGGCTGTCACAAGTAAACGATATTTATTATTTTAGTTATTAATTTATTGGAGATTAACATTATTAATTATAAATGAACAATTAATAAACCACTTATAAATAAAATTTTGAATGAAAACATTTAAGTAACAGTTTATTTGCCAAATTATCCTTAAAGGTTGATTGATGAACGTATATGGTGATATTATGTTTTTTTAAACTTCATTCCTTTAGAAGCATACGTCGTATGGATCATTTTAACTTAAAAATAATAAATAAAATTGCACTTAAATTGGCTTTGAAAGCTGTGTTCCAAACTATAAACGCGGCGGCCGGATGTAGTTTGGATTCAATTTCGCCGGTTTCGCTCCTGACACCTACCACGATTGTTCAGATAAGACGCCTTTTTTAAACGATTGTATAATTTTTTATACTGTGCTATTTGTCGTAGATCTATGAATTTCCCGGAGCCACAATCACAAGTATTCGCATTCCCATTGTCTGGCCCTGTGCGCCTGCCTATCCGCCCTCAGCCAGAATCTCCGCCAGCGCCTGCATCGGAGCCAAGAATACCTTTTGGACTCGCTCCTGACCAGAGGATGTCACCTTTTGCGTCTTTACCGCCCCTAGGTCCAGTTCAACATCGCCAGGCACCCTTCCCGCTCCCCGTAAGTAGTTCTTTTCATATATATTTATGATTATCAGAAAATATTTCTATTTATGATCTTGAAGGCGAAGACGACTTATGGCTGATATTTATAATGACATAACCTGATGCGATGAAATTTTAAATAAGCTCTCTGTTAATGTGATAACACTAGTGAAAATCTAAAATAATAATAGAAACTTAACATGTTACTGACTTTTTTATATATCTATATTTTACTCTTATAACATATAGACGCGACAGCGAATCAAAAAAGCTCGTTTTAGTTCCTTTTAAAAACTTGGTATATTATGTGTATTAAAAAATTATTTATATTGCTTTTATCTATCTATATAAATCACGCCGACTGCTTATTGAGGTAGGAAAAAAAAGCTACTACGGAATTGCTATATTACAAAATATTATATTTAAACAATTTTAACTTAATTTAATAATAATAATATATCGTCACGCTATGTCTTTTTCGGGTCGACTAGAGATACATTAGTGGCTGTATCTACTTTCCGCTTATATGTCGTGTCCAACGTGACCAGTACCGGAGCTGATCGCTGTTCTCAAAGCATTTACACACGACATTTCTATTAGATGCCATGCGGAAATCCTCTCGATGTTTTTCTTCACTGGTGAATATGTGGTGCCTAAGTCCGTACGTATTCTAGAAAAACCCAGAGGCATGTTCTGGAATTCGAACCTAAAACCATTCGCGTAGTCACGCATAGTAATCGGTTTATTATGCGCTGGGCTACCATAACCATAATTTTAACTTGATTTCTTCTTGTAAATATATAAAAACTGTGCTAATATTTAGGTATTAAATGAAAAAAATGCCTTCAGATTTGAATTATAATACTAGCTAAATATAATTATATTACATAATTATTTTATTGAACTAAATATTATGAGTTATATAAATATAACTAAATAATATAAAAAATGATTATAATAAATATCAGTCAAGATAGTATTACTGAAGCCCATAGTAACTACTATATCTTGTAGAAGCATGAAAGAAACAGATCATTAAAAACAGAAAAATAATAAAAGGTGTACTAGTTCGAACTCGTATTGGTAAACACACTGTTGTATCCAATTTTCAGGTGCTTAATTGATTAATAAAAACATATTATTGTTATCACAATTGATGATAATGATGATGATGATGATGTCCTGGCCGGTTTCGGCCACGGCAACTGTTTCAACACCGATTAAGAAATTCGAGGTCCAGTTTTCGGAAACAGTCAATTGCGCAGGACATATTTAAGTGCATAACTGGACGCGCTGCCAGAAAAGCACTCTCTCGTCCGAGCTCCCTCAGGCCCGATGGAAAGGAGAACCAATACGATCACACACACAATTACACAATCACAATTATTCTTGCACCAACCGATATCTTTTAAAACCTTACTACATACATCGTCAATAATGATTAAAGACTGCGCTCTATAGACTCTTCCGTGTTTTTTTTTTATGTTAACTATAAATTCTGTCCACACTTAAGTATTTGATAGGTTGGTTGGTTTTTTCTATGACTATAACACGGAGTTTTTACTCCGTGAGCTAAATGCGAGCAATGATGCAGGCAATAGCATGTTCTAATAAATGAAAAGGTTTAAAGCTATGACTATGGTCTACAAATATAGTATAGTAGTAGATATGTACCTATCGCAATTACTTTTGGCACTACTGGTATGTTGATACTAATGTAATTAATAGAATATCGATAAGTTTTAATTTCCTAATTTATGGCACGGACTACGTAGGTACTGATTCGCCAGGGTCTGTACGTACGTACCTATAGTATATTAGAGTAATAGCATGCCCTAATTATTTGACCCGGTTTCGTTTATTCGACCTTTATTTAATATGAAATCGAATTAGCTTTTACTCCTGACATTTTCATTATGCAATGCTTAAATATAATGCCAATTTTTATTTTACTTGACAAGCGATATGAATCATTGAAATTGCCAAGATCAGCCGAGGCCACCCTTTGTAACTCTAATAATGTATGACATGAAAAATAGGATTTCTGTAATAAATATTATGTTTGATTCGTATATTCTCCATAGTCTAGTGAGCAATTTCCGTGATTTTATTAATAGTTATAATTTCAAGTTATATGCTCTTTGTAGTTTTGTATTGATTGATAAATAATTTAACAGTTTAGAATAACTTATAACAAAAATGGTTTAATAAATTTTTTTGCATACTAATGGCATCGGCCTCTCTTTCAGTGTTTAGTATTAAAATTAGTTAGTTAAAATATGCCCTTATATACATATTTAAAACAATTCATAGTACGACAATTAGATGAAAATAATATTGTTCTATGAGACAGTTGTTCACATACTAATTTTTTTCATAATAGAAGAGGTAAAGTTCTAAGCTGCTTCGTAGTTCTTTTTTATAGGCTAAGCTCAGTACTCTGAATAATATTGAACAAGCATTTGTCTTAAATAAGTGATATTAAACACATTACGAATTAATATACTTGATGTAAATAAAAGTAAGTAATAAATATATTATAGTTAATCTCTTTAATAATCACTTGTGATAAGAAATTTACTAGGAGTTCTAAGTACGACAGTATAAGTTATCCATGTGTACGCACTTATGGTAAAATTGTTTTATTTTATAATGTGTAACCTATTGAAAGAAATATCACTGAAATAAAATACGTTTTCTGTGAAATGATATCATAATCATATGAGTATATAAACGTTGTTGATGTCATATTCAGTGGTAATCTAAATTTATTGCTTGGTATAAACATGAGAATAAGGTTTTAACATAATCACGGTCTTATCTATTTCAAAGAAAACCACGCAATATTAAGAAGGCTTTTTCTGGGGCTCACTCAACCAAATATATTTTTAAATTACATCGCATTCGTCTAATTCATCCAATCGTGCCCACGAAATAGTATAGAATTTAAGGCGAAATTGAGCAGATAAAAAACCTGTTAAGGTTTATTACAGTCAGTAAAAGAGTACACTTTTGTAGTAGTTTTATTTTTTAAATAATTTATAGGTTCTTATTTGCGAGAAACTTACTGTAATTGTTCTTTCTTTAATTTCTTGACGTATCGGTCCGCATAAGCCATAATCACAAGGAGACTAGGGTGCCGCGCCAGAATTTCTTCTTTGAAGGTGGAAAGTGGTTTCCTCTGCTCGCTTTTACTCTTGATAAATAGAATAGCCACGGCAGACATACTCATAGTACAAACCAAGGCGGTATAAAACTAGATCATCGTGTCTCAATTACTGGGATCCAACGTCTTGGATCCTCTTTCGTCGTCACGAAAAACACCTTCATCTCGATTAAAAACTGGTCTTACTCGATCTATTCAAACTAGGATAGCAGTAGCGATCTCTAGATTTATTTTTTGGTTCGTGCAATTCAAGCGGAATGATTGGGCACCATATTAAGCAAATAATCTCTTACGGTCGGGTCGACCTATGCACATACTGGTTTTTGATTGCAGTTAAACACGTGACTATGCATTTTTCAAGTACAAAATCCAATAAAGTATTTCTCATGTATACATTTATAAAAATACGATAGTTTAACACATATTATCTAATTCGTATATTACTTGTGATAGATAAAGTATTTTTCATATTTATATGACGTTTAATTATTTTTTTGTTATTATATCCGTAACGGTTTTTTTCGAACAGGACTATTTGTTGATGGCCCGAATAGACCTTTACAAATAAACCGGGCGAGTATGGCCATAGTGGAAAAAAATTCCATACTCCTAAACTACGGCACTATACTTGTGCTAAGATGGCATTATATGTATTTGGAGAATAGAATTGTATCGATGTTCATAAATGAACATAGAGACTTGATCTTATAATGGTCCAAATAAAAGAAAACGAAATCGGAACACTGGCCTGGAACTCAAGTTTATAAATCGCAGATAGATGTGTGTCAACTGACTAGGTCGGTATGTTTTGGACTAATTATCAATACATCTAAGTTGCCGATATGATCATATCGCGGTACGACTGGATCTCGATTGGACTAGATATCCATACGACTTTATGTTTATAGAACCAGGTAGATCGCATCACATGTCACGTCGCAGCGTCGTCTCAACCGCTATATAAGTAGATACGAGTAGCGACTATGTAGACTACATAGTGTATTGTATTGTAAAATATAGCATACAAGCTGACAGTCAATTTGATGAAAAGTGGCTACTGTCGGTCATAAGCGAGAGTATCATAAATATATTTTAGTATTGACCAAGAAAAACACGCTACAAAAAACATAGTAATCGTTTAAATTATATGAAGGCCTGATAGCGCAGTTTGTAGCTATCTTACTTACGAAGCTAAGGCCCAGGGTTCGACTCCCGGTAATGGTAAACTTTTCTGGGATGAGCAGATGAGTTTGTCGAGACATGGTTGTATTTATGAATTTAAGTATGTATATCTTTGTCTAACACACATAGTACAAGTGCAAGCTTAATTTGGGACTAGGTCAATGTGTGCAATTGTTAGATTTTTTTTAATAATATTATCAAAATGATTTAAATCAAAACATACTTTTTGGTACAATTATTTGACTGTGCTCGGTTATCTAGCATTGGTCCTTTACAATATATATATATATATATATATATATATATATATATATATATATATATATATATATATATATATATATATAGTATATTGTGTACAATGTTAAATAAACAACGCTCCACTTCAAATATAACGTAATGAATAGGTTTTATCTTCCAAAAGTTACGAGTTTGGACGTATCCACATTTTTTGTGTGGTCATGGGTAACGAAATGTGCGATAAAAAAATAAAACTCGTATTCATTCTTTTCGAATACATTTTGCTTTTATTATTTGTGTTTTAGGTTTAAAATATAACATCAATTACTTTAATATTACTACTTACTTTTTTTTATTAATTTACTTTAATAGAAGAATTAATAATAACAAAATTATAATTACAAATAACATATTCGGAAAGTAAACAAATCGAAGAATGGGAGTCGCTGTGAAATGGTTGGCTTTTGTTCCAGTCAATTAGGTTGACCAGCTCGTCCCGGTCAGATGTTGTTGATAGGGGGTTTTCAGGCTCAGCGTCCGACACAATATGACTCTTAAGCTGAGATTTATAGACATTTCTTAGATTTTGCCTAGACTTTACTGAAACAAAAAATAAATGTTATAAATTATGTTATTATTAGGTATACGGTACGTTATCGATTTTCTCAACCTGGACTTGGCGTTGTGAATAGTTATGCTATAATCAAGCTCCTTTTGCATATTCAGTTTTCTGTTAAAGACGAACTTGTTTTTTGAGCAATGTCAAAGCAAAGTCGAAGTATCTCTATAAATCTTAACCTAAAGGCTTGAGTGACAAAGCATTCGGCGAGGCGTTTTGTGGGGCGGTAAAGCGGCCAAAGAGCGTTCTCTAAGGCTGAGATTTACAGACACTATTTCCACTTCGCTTAGCAAAGTTCTCAAAAAATAAATACGTTTAGACAAAAAACTGAATATATAATAGGAACTGGAGTATACCCATAGTATTTGCAGAACCAAGTCCAAGTTAACGAAATCGGTGAGTTACCAAATTATTTGACATTTATTGAGTAACATAAATTGTAATGTTTAAGTCCAGTTTAACCTTAAAGTTGCATCTATAAATCTTAGCCTAAGTAGCCTCAGTGTACGCTCAGCGTTTGCCCGATTCGATGAGATTTTTATCATGGCATTTTTGGCGTACAATATTATCGATAAATCATCTTTGTCGTACGATATTATCGATATATCATCTGTGTCGTACGATATTATTGACACGTTAGAAGAAAACTTCTGGTTAAAATATTTTCATGATTCAAGACAAGGACCAAGTGACTTTATTAAACATAGAAAACAGTTTGGAGAATTTTCTACATTGTTGTTGCTAGATCCATCCATATTCCCATTTTAACATTTCGATTTTTATATAATAAATAAGAAAATAACCATTATTGAGTTGTTTTGTATTTCTATCATTATATCTTCGAAAACATTACTCACATAGTCGTCTCACTGGCTTAAAATCATAAACAGGTTTGAGATCGCACGCGACGCACTACGAGTATGGTGCAAACGGGTCCATGTCATAAAAATTCAATAAGTTATTTTAATATTGAAATGAATTTTGAAATAGAAATCGACGAATATATACAGTTTTGGAATCTATTAAAATAGTTTATTTTATTTTTTAATCTAAATATATATAACTCAAAGGTGACTGACTGACTGACTGACATAGTGATCTATCAACGCACAGCCTAATCTACTGGACGGATCGGGCTGAAATTTGGCATGCAGGTAGATGTTATGACGTAGGCATCCGCTAAGATTTTGGTGATTAAGGATTTTGATGAATTCTACCTCCAAGGGGATAAAATGGGGAAATGGGGGAGAATGGGGGGGGACGCTAAACAAAAGTGAAGCCGCAAAAACTATACCTAATTAATAATAATACTTCTTAACTCGAGCGAAGCCGCGGGCAAAAGCTAGTAATATATAATAACCTAATAAGAAGCCAAGTGAATATTATTTTTATAATATCAATAAAAGTTTACAAACAAAAATAATTACAACAATAATAAAATAAATAGAATTAACAAGATATATTGACTAAATTTAGAAAACAAAAGAATAATTTATAATATTAGGTCCTTACATATGAAATTGGCGTTTTTCGTACTGGCCACTTTAATCACAAATTTCTCCTCTTTGGTAAGGAATTCCAAATTCAAATTTGTACAGCTATAGACTCATGTATTTGTGCTTCGATGATCGTCATTCATTTGTTTTTTTCTTCTGTTTTTTTCTGTTTGCGTCACTCATTTTACAAAATGGAAAACTTAAAATATCGCATTATTTACGAGTACGAGTTCCGCCGTGGCACTAGTGCTGCGGAAACAACTCGAAGGGTGAATGATGTGTATGGCGGTCGTGTTGCAAAAGAAAACACAGTTCGTTTTTGGTTCCAACGTTTTCGTTCTGGAAATTTCGACCTGCAGAACAAGCCCCGTGGACGGCCTGAGACTCAAGTTGATAATGAAGAGTTGAAGGCTATTGTGGAAGCGGATCCATCGCAAACCACGTCCGAGTTAGCTGCAGGCTGCGATGTTAGTGATAAAACTGTTTTAATTCACTTGAAGCAAATTGGGAAGATTAAAAAGCTTGAAAGGTGGGTACCTCACGAATTGACTGAAGCAAACCGGCAAACGCGCGTCGACTGCTGCGTTACATTACTAAACCGGCACAATAATAAAGGTATTTTAAACCGAATCATTACCTGTGATGAAAAATGGGTTCTTTACGATAATCGGAAGCGCTCAGCGCAATGGTTGGATCCTGGCCAGCCAGCCAAATCCTGCCCCAAGCGAAAATTAACCCCAAAAAAGTTACTTGTAAACGTTTGGTGGACTAGTGCCGGTATTGTTCATTACAGTTTTCTCAAATCTGGCCAGACTATTACGGCTGATGTCTATTGTCAGCAATTGCAAACCATGATGGAAAAGCTAGCGGCTAAACAACCTAGGCTGGTCAATCGCTCCACGCCACTGCTGCTTCACGACAACGCTAGACCACACACTGCGCAACAGACGGCTACTAAATTAGAAGAGCTTCAATTGGAAAGTCTAAGACATCCTCCGTACTCCCCGGACCATGCTCCAACAGATTACCATTTTTTTCGAAATTTGGATAACTTCTTGCAAGCGAAAAAATTCAACTCCGATGGGGCAGTCCAAATCGCCTTCAAAGATTTTATTGATTCCCGTCCAACTGGTTTTTTTAGTAAAGGGATCAATGAACTACCTATGAGATGGCAAAAGTGCATAGAAAATAATGGTTCATACTTTGATTAATTAAATATATTATATTAAAAAATATTCGACTTTTTGTTCCTCCCATACAAAACGCCAATTTCATATGTAAGGACCTAATATTTAAATAAAAAGTTATTACTCAGTAAGTCATGTTGAATTCTTATTTTTTATAATATGAATTATAACATGGAAAACGGTTACTAATAATATTCTTTTGAAGTTTAAACAAACTTTCAACTCTCATTTCATTCCCTTATGGGTGAAGTATGCCAGTAGTGTCCACGTCGTAAAAGGAACCCAATGCCCAAATTTCATGTTGCAGCTTCAATAATTCAGGTTCTATGATGATATATCAAGTCAGGACAAGCGTTTTTATATATTTAGAGAACTAACTTTCAGAAGTTGATCCACGGCAACTATGTTATCTATTTGTATGAAAGTAATGCAGCCATATGTGTTTGCAACGAAAGGCATCTTTGTGACAGGAACTTTAATCAGGTGAAGCATACATCTTAAATTCGTCATGTTACTGACAAGATAACGTAAGAAATATAAAATATTCTTTATTTTTAAATTTTTGAATTTTCTGGATGTATACCTTACATTTTTGAGACGAAATTTGCAGTAATCAGGGTCGATCGGTCGTTGCACCCGACACTGACTCCTTCAGCCATATGAACTTATGCAATCTCGAACATTCCGGTTTTTATTAACGTTTACTTAGGCGTATATAGTACGGTATATACCCTTTCATTTATCATTATCGAGCACAAGGACCAGAAAAAAACTGTAACTATTTAATCCTCGTGACTCATATACTTTACCGTGTTCTAAAAATAGTTACTACCTAGGTATATTTATTTATTGTATAAAGAAAACACAATATAACGTGATTAGAATATGAAGCGGATGTTTTTTTTTACAAATATTGGTAGATGCTGTATTCTGTTCTATCTCATTAGCATATCAGTTTTTATCACCTCCGTATATTATAGTTCGTTCCCAAATACTTTGATTTTTGTTTTAAGTCGAAGGAGTTGCAAAGCATATAGTAATGTACCACCATAAAGATGTATATGAGTACATATTAGGTCCTTACATATGAAATTGGCGTTTTTCGTACTGGCCACTTTAATCACAAATTTCTCCTCTTTGGTAAGGAATTTCAAATTCAAATTTGTACAGCTATAGACTCATGTATTTTTGCTTCGATGATCGTCATTCATTTGTTTTTTTCTTCTGTTTTTATCTGTTTGCGTCACTCATTTTACAAAATGGAAAACTTAAAATATCGCATTATTTACGAGTACGAGTTCCGCCGTGGCACTAGTGCTGCGGAAACAACTCGAAGGGTGAATGATGTGTATGGCGGTCGTGTTGCAAAAGAAACACAGTTCGTTTTTGGTTCCAACGTTTTCGTTCTGGAAATTTCGACCTGCAGAACAAGCCCCGTGGACGGCCTGAGACTCAAGTTGATAATGAAGAGTTGAAGGCTATTGTGGAAGCGGATCCATCGCAAACCACGTCCGAGTTAGCTGCAGGCTGCGATGTTAGTGATAAAACTGTTTTAATTCACTTGAAGCAAATTGGGAAGATTAAAAAGCTTGAAAGGTGTGTACCTCACGAATTGACTGAAGCAAACCGGCAAACGCGCGTCGACTGCTGCGTTACATTACTAAACCGGCATAATAATGAAGGTATTTTAAACCGAATCATTACCTGTGATGAAAAATGGGTTCTTTACGATAATCGGAAGCGCTCAGCGCAATGGTTGGATCCTGGCCAGCCAGCCAAATCCTGCCCCAAGCGAAAATTAACCCCAAAAAAGTTACTTGTAAGCGTTTGGTGGACTAGTGCCGGTATTGTTCATTACAGTTTTCTCAAATCTGGCCAGACTATTACGGCTGATGTCTATTGTCAGCAATTGCAAACCATGATGGAAAAGCTAGCGGCTAAACAACCTAGGCTGGTCAATCGCTCCACGCCACTGCTGCTTCACGACAACGCTAGGCCACACACTACGCAACAGACGGCTACTAAATTAGAAGAGCTTCAATTGGAAAGTCTAAGACATCCTCCGTACTCCCCGGACCTTGCTCCAACAGATTACCATTTTTTTCGAAATTTGGATAACTTCTTGCAAGGGAAAAAATTCAACTCCGATGGGGCAGTCCAAATCGCCTTCAAAGATTTTATTGATTCCCGTCCGACTGGTTTTTTTAGTAAAGGGATCAATGAACTACCTATGAGATGGCAAAAGTGCATAGAAAATAATGGTTCATACTTTGATTAATTAAATATATTATATTAAAAAATATTCGACTTTTTGTTCCTCCCATACAAACCGCCAATTTCATATGTAAGGACCTAATATATGTTAGAAGCACAGAGAGTATCAAACATACGTTTTCCTTATTGTAAGCCTTCGTTTATAATTTGTAAACAGTGAATAAGTTGTATAAAAAGTAACTCACAACCACGTTGAAATTATAGGTATATATAATATATATGTTTATTTTTATTCTTCTCGAAGGTAATGTCCGAAGATAAAAAATGTACAGATGCTCAATTATGTTATGGTGATTCATACTTCTATAATCCGATACCTAAATAACTGTTATACATAAATGTCTCCTTGTTTTACACTTTTTTATTGCACTTTCAAAATTTTATTTATCTTTTGTATTTATTTGCTGTTTTTGGACATTAACAGAGTATAACAGTAAGCAACTGTAACTGAAAAAATTGAATACTTACTATTATATTCCTGTAAAATATATATTTCACAGGTATAAATGATTATGTTTGTTTTCACGAACATGCATATTTATACCAAATGCAGAAAATTATTTGTAGAGAACCTTTTAATATATGCAATTTAAATGTTAAAATAATATCAGAATAATTGACATTGCCGCAATTTATAGTAACAATGTTGTTTTTAGTAATATTTTAAACATTTATTTATACTGCGCCAATACCACTGCCATATTACCTACATATGTATGTTTGTACCTATTCAGTATTGGCATAATTAGAGCTGCTAGGAAATATTAATGATCGCGTTTGCATTAAAATTGCCTTTGATGTGCTGACAGCCAAGCTTAACAACTGTGATAGTTAACATAGTTAATAGCAAATGGGCCTGCACAATATACAGTGCACAACCCATAAACATACAGGCTTAGTCACATTCTTATAGATATTTGTTATGATACCGAGTGATTGTATTTATTTGCATGTTTTGCATTTTGAGATATGAAATATAATCACTTTTTGTTATTTTATAAATACAGGTTTTGTGTTTAAGCTGTAAGCTCAAAAAAATGAAAAATGAAACGATAAAGAAAAAATTATAATTACATTACCACAATAAACGCCTAAAATTACGTTATTTGTCGCAATTACTACACCTGCGAATGTTTGTTTCTCTTTTGTAAATATGCAAAATATTATTTTCTTTAAAATGTCATGCAATAAAACTTAAATATCCTTTTTCACTCTCTTAGTTGTAGAATTAAGAGAAATATGGTAAAAGAATGTTTTAAATTATACAAATACAGATTTTGAGTTTTACTTCTTACATTGAATTCATATCCTCGGCAGAGTCTTTTATATCGGCTCGGCATAGTGTCCACGTCGCACTTGATGATATTTGCTAAAGAGGAAAGTACAGAGACGTTCAAACACTTGGGTGACTGCTGTGGAATAAGACACCATTGACGTATTTAGGAACAAGAAGTTGCACTTTGAATATCACCCTACCCTTAAAATACGACTCGGTTTCGGATGTATAGCATTTGTATGGAAAGCAGTCCGATGTAGGCGGCTATGCAGCGCTGTAACATGAGCTATCACGTTCGTAATCTTGACACGCCGCGCCACCTGTAGTTAATGTTAGAATCAGATAATTACCCTTAGTGCTAGAATATCATTCAATGACCTAATGCTAAAATGCTATTACACCTGGATATTTTAACTTATGTGTATGTTTTAAGACTTTTGATTTTATATTAAAGCTTAATAAAAAATTAACTTACTTTAGTTATTACAGAACTATAGCATGAGTATAGAGACAGCTTGGCGCTGTGCGCGCCGGTGATTATGATTTTTGCATAATGACTTATAACAGACCGCTTATTTATTTTGAACTGTAATATTATAAATAGTACTTAAAATTCTGTAATTTTTCATTGGCTCTAATTGTTATGGTAATTTTCTATTAGGTATTTTTTGTAACTAAATAGCAAATGCAACTTACGCTTATGAAAATATGTAAATTAAAAAAAACACACAAGCAAATTATGTAAAACCTCAGATTCAATCATGTTAATGCTAGAAATGTATTTTAATTTTTCAAATAATAACACTGAATAATTTCCATCCATTTCCTTATTATACATAGGTAAATATGAAGTTTGTTTAAAGAATGAAATGAACAAATTAATATTCAATTTAGTACGTTAAATCAGCGTAAGTAATTCTCATATTTCATATCTCGATCAAAGGAAAACCATTATTCGATATAATTAAAATATCTACAAAGTTACAGCACAGGCATATATTCAATTAGCGGTTTCTTATATACTTACAAAAATCTATATGATACGTTATTTAAGAAATTGTTTATGTGAATGGTCATTCTCAAATGTAAAAACGATCTAGATGTTTTACTAATATAACAAGAACATGGCTTTCTATTTGAATTAATAAATATTTGAAATGATGTATAATAAATAAATAACGTACAAATTCAAGTATATCAGATGAGAAAGCAGTCTTTAAGTTGTTTGTATGTAATACATTAAAGGCATGTAGTCGTCATTGTCATTAAATGCTATTATAAAATAATGCAAGAAATGAACCGAATTAAAGCAAATACATATATTAGACTAAAAGTAAACTTAGAAGATGTCTCGCACTATGCGAATAGCGGTACAAGATTGCGAGAGTTCATTAAACATATACATAGGTGTCAGTAGGACATACGGCAAACGATCGCTCATCACACGAAGCTTAAACATAACTGTACGTGGCATTATGCCTTTTACAAGTATTGAAAAGTAAATGTAAAAATTACTGTTATATTTATTTCATTTATTTACTACAATAAATTTTGAAATGAGTTATTTTATTTCGTTCATTTTGTTGTTGTTTAAATACATTTATTGATTATCTTAGGAAAATCTTTTTTACTGCATTATTGTCTACCATCCTTACCTAGATACGTTGTACAAGAACAATGAAAGACATTTAGTACATTAGAAGTTTCTTTCGGAATGCTTATATTGAAACTGGCTTAATGTGTTTTAGTAAACCAGGGGTTTTTTAATTATTTATAATGTTTTATAATCATATTACTGCTACAGTTGGTTTTTAAGTTATAGTTTTTAGTAGATTTATTGCCTTTTTTTTTACTTGGGGAAAAATCCTCATAGGACCGTCTCAGCCGCACAGGGGAGTTGCGCGACCGAGGTGTGTCGGACGTATACCGACTAAAAACCCCAAGGTGACTACTTCTGCGCATTAGCGGGAACTGTGGGTCCTGTAATCAATTCGCCACAGCCCCGTCGCGCCGCGCCCGATGGGCATAAACTCGGGGGAAGATGATACCTTCCCCGATACTGCTCGTTGTAATTAGGCTGAGCACGTCACAATGCCCTGCCAACTTCTCGAGGGTAGATTTATTGCCTATATTATGTCTACACGACATCTCTTAAACCATGTGTTTTATTCCTGAAATGAAAAAATATTGCCAATCATAAATTCTTATCGAAAATTATTTACAATATAAAAAATATAAAATATAAAATCAATTGTCCTAACTGATATATCACCGTACAGTTTAAACTATTGAAATGAGAAACGTAAAATCTGGAGATTGCGTTCTTAATATGACGTAAGCATACACTACACACGAACTATTTGATATTACACTCCTGAAGGGGTTGACAAACGTTAGTGAATAACGGATATGGAGCTCCAAAGCTGTGTATGTTTCAAAATCTGTCAATTTTGAAATAAGCATTACAAAAGGTGATATTTAGCTCTTTGGTTAGAAACTAAAATATACGTGTTTCGACGTTTTTCGAAAACCAAAAACATTAGTATTAAATAAACACATTAACAGTAAAATACGAAATTTCGAGTTTAAATATGATTTAGATAAAAAAAAATGCATAGGCACTTTATAGATTTATTTATATTATATTCGTCATTAGGCATAAAGTATGTTATTATCTATTTTGATTAACAAAGAATTACTTACTCAATAGTTTTTTAGTCATAGTAGTAATAATACCGATGCCATATTATTACAAATGAAATAAGTAAATGGCTTATGATAATGCGGCGTTAAACCTAAAACGTATTTGCTGGCTAAAATTTACTTCAAATCTGAAAACAATTTACTTGTAAATTAAACAATAATAATAATTTGAGCTTCACATAAAACTTTCTTCACCGTTTTGCGATTCAAATTACGACGTTACCGAAGTGAAAATATTCAATATAACTAGACAGAAAAACTGACCAAGAGAGAAAGTCACCTCACAGTCATAATAATAAAACTCTCAATCCGAGATAATAATCGCTTATGAATGCTAAAATATTTTACGAGAAATTGAAGATGTTTTACTGCCTACCTGTGTTTAGTAGGGATGTCTGCCAATAATTGTGTAGGAGTTGATGGTGGGTGGCGGGCTTACGCCTCACTGCTCCATACGAGTGGGTCGCCCTCTGTTCTCCTTTCTTTAGTATAAAACGGACCGGGATTCAAAATGAAAACGATTTCTCATTTAATTGTTAACCGTTTCAAAAGTATTTTAATGTAATGTATTTATTTAGTTATTATTGAAGCAAATATTCTATTTTAACATCTTTACTGTACAGATAATAAATAGTTCAGTGTGATTTAATAAAAATGGTTGCATTGTAATGCTTACATTTTTGTATTTATTTTAGTTTCACAGAATTAATGAAATGTTTTTAACAAAGTACTTGTTACAAACTTTGTTTATATAAATTACTACCAGAGGTGGGCAAAATGTAATCTGATTAACGATTACAAAGAGTATTCGTCATTTTAATTATGATGCTATGTAATCATGATTTAATTTATTCAAAACACTAATGTGTCGTAAATGTATATGCAATTGAGGATTCCGTAGTGTTTAAAACATAGGCAATATGCACATAAGCAAAATGCAGACATATTAATGATGAAAAACGCAAAATGTATTCGTAATCGTTTTTCATTAATCTGATTACACTTTGCCCATGTATGATTACTACGTATGTTATATTATTTCTTGTAAGCCAAAAGTATAAATTACTTCTTTATAAACGTATTTACAAGCTTTATTTCAATAAAATCAATATTTATTTCAAATAGACAAGCTAACCCACTCTACCAACGCATCGGAAAGCAGAATATATATTCTATCATTTAATTTATACCATTATGTATGCTAATTTGATTATAATAGTTTAAAATTCTGGTAAGTATATTTAGTAATGTTCTGCGTATATTTTTGTGTTTATTTTTATATTCAACAACTGATTGAGGAAGAATAACTTGATTTTAATTAATCTGTTACTGAAATAAAAGTTGAACACCAAGGCTATCATCAATTGATAAGTCTGCTATACGTAGTAATTATTTATAATGTTTGTTTGAATGTGGTTTACCAAATTAAAAGATTTTATCTAACTTTGCTTTTATAATGTAAGTACGACATTGCGTATCGAATCGAGAATATTAAAATGTATTTTTATTGTTTTTATTCAGTTTAACACCAAGGAAGTATTTAATATATACTTTGATAATATAACTCGTGGCACCATGTTGAAAGAACGTACCTAGAATGTACCGGACTCTTAAAAGCTGAGAAATCTCAAGCAATCTTATATCGCAAATGTGGCGGGACCTTTGGACCCTGAAATCATCTGCTTACACGTAGGAAAGACTTAAATACACAAGATGCTCACTAAGAGTAATTCATGCAAATTGAAAATAAAAGAAGAGATAGAATGAAATCAAATACTTTAATCTAGCATGATAGAAGAACATCAAGAGCATACAAGTATTAACGGTTGATTCGAAAGCAAAATAATCTTGTACTACAGAGAGAAATAGCGTTGTACTACTTCTGCCTATGTGAATGTTGAAAGTACACGACAATAGCTCGATATATCAGATACGTATAATATAAGAAAACATATAAGTTATACAATAAAAATTAATTATAAGCTGGAACTTTTTCATCCATATAGCGTATAGAATAGCGTTAGGAGCTCAGTCAGGGCCACTTTTTATGGAATGTTTTCAAAATTAGATACATCTGTTATGACAAACAATTTTAAAATCTATTATAATAAGTAATCAGCATGTACAGAATGATTTTATAGACAAGAGAGATATTTCAGGATACAAAAATTTGTACTTTCTTACAAGTAAAATATATATCTATATACCCTAAATCATAAAATAAATTGATGAACAAATGAGAATTGATCCGTAATATTTTTAGACACCGTAACGCGTGTAGCGTACGATTGCTTGGCAAGTCGATAAAGTTACTTTTACAAAGTTTTCCGTAAACGTATTGAACCGTTTTCCCTTCGTAATGTATCCTGGACTAGTATAGACCTACATAATAATTAATTGGTAATCATTGGTTTATGTGTGTTGTGGTCCCTAAATATGTTGACTATAATTTTATTTTCTTTAAAATAGTATCATTATATATTTGGAATGAGAACCGAATGCTGAATATCCTCCCTAAATATTTCCCTCGCCTATAAAATTATCCTGTATATAAAATACCTTCGAATAGCAGGTCGATCACCTTGGCTGGTAAAATTATAACTAGCACCGGTAGCACGGAAACACTATTCGTAGTTTAAACATACTTTCCTCATTGATTGGTTGCTTAACTTTATTTCAGCAAACAAAAACAGGAATACTTGGGTTTCTATTTTATTTAAAAATACATTGATACTCGTATTTAATTGCATCGAACGTGCGCGAACTGTTACACCTAACCGTTATTCATTCAAGTTTTTTATTGCACATATTTGCTAAGATTGAAACACTCTGTCAGTTAATATACTTGATTGTCTTACATATGTCATAACCTAAGCACGTACTTACTAACTTTGCAATTAATATATCACTAATTGAAGCTGACCCTTGTCATTAATAGCTTTAAATTATTTATTTGTATCGTTTTTGTAATCCTGAAACAATCTCTATTTTTTTTTTCATTCCCCGAAAACCTAGACAATGTAAATAATGTTTTTTTTTTAAATACTCGAGTTATTTAATTTTTTTGTATAAATATTTATATAAATTTGGTATACATTTTTTTGGCATATGTAACGTAGATTGTGACAAGTGGAAATGTGTGTTTATGTGTGAATTTACTTATAACAAATCATTTAAAACCATGATAATTTTATTGATAAAAGTGTACACATATTATGAATATGAAACGTCTTTCAACAAAAACGCGTGGATAGCACAGATAAGCAGTTCTTTTTACAAAATCATAACCTAATTTTATTTCACACACTTTATGCGCATGATAATTATACAATATTATCTGGTTTTAAAAAACCTGTACATTTGTTTTCAATATCCTTTATTATTTATGAATGTCTGAAAATATTAATAATATTCACTGCTTTAATTTTTTTTCTCTGAATTATTATTTAATAGAAACTATTGTGTTTCAATTGTATAATTGTAGTGTTCAAGTGTATTGTGTTATAAGATTAAGATTCAATTGATAAAATTTAATAGTGTTTATTCATACCTAAGCCTCATGAATTCACAAATTGTACCCACTGCATTTTAAACTAGGTTATCTATATTATCGTTGATTGTTTCGATACATGAAAAAGGCAAATTAATATTCTCTAATTACGACCTTTCAAAACTGCATGCAATGCCTTACTTACTCAAAATTAATTATTTAAATACATTCAAAATACACTGGATTTCATTAATTGCGATTTCTATTTCCGTTTTACCGTTCTCGATATACATAATTATGTACTGGTGTACGTTAACCTTTGCACGTGTAGACTTGAATTAATTATATAGTTTATTAAATATTATGCATCTAAAAACATATTTCGATAAGGTATAAATGTTATTCCATCCTATTAATAAATATTAATAACACGTATCCTATTAATAAAAATAATTCATTTTTGGTTACTTTAATTAGTAAAATAATTTATATCTATAGTTAAATGAATAGTTTCATGTTATTTTAATTAAATTAAAACAACTTAATTTATCATCGTCTGGAATATGAATTTTTCAGAAGAATGATAATCCCTTTATTATTTTTTCATAATTATTATAATTTTGTAAATTAAATAAATGAAACGGTGTTTATGTAATATAAATATTTTATTACCTACCATTCAACAAGGTTTTTAATGTATACATTCTCAATCCTTTTTTTCTTATAGGTATAAGCTAGTAAGATTTAAATAATCTTAACCAAAATGTAATCACAGATTATGAAAACATTTTAATAAGATTCTTTAATGTGTTCTTTAATGTTCTTTATTTTAGTTTAGCCTGTCAATCGTTGCCTTTAACATTGTGTTGCGAGTAACAGCGTAACTTGAGCATTCGATCACAGCCTTTTCTTATAAATAACACTATATTTCAATGTATATAGTCTGTAATTAGTGCGTGGAAACGCAAGGGAGACGCGCACGGGCCGCGGCGCACCGGCTTCCACAGGTAAAAAAACGTCAAAATAACCTTGACATTTGCTGAGAGTTGGTTCGGCGGTGCCGCGAGGCCACTAGCCCCAACGTCTAAAGCGGTTATAGCTTGGCACAGGAAGGTAGGGATACCTAGCAGGCACCCTCACATTTTCCAAGTTGTAGCCGCGTCTCTCACGCACGAGCTCTTCCCCGTTATCCAAGTCCCTCTTAGGTGGTCTCACTATCTTCACTACGTTGGATTCCAGTATAACATTGTCAGCGGCTACCGCTTCGTCAGGTCGGAGTCTGGTCACTAGCTTTGCTCTGTTCTTTTGGGACGAAAGATAGTGTTCACCAAGTACATAGTCCAGTAATTTCTGACCTTGATTGTATTTAGTGGAGTCTATTTCTCTCTCGTAGCCGAGGCGGTCTCGCGGCACCGCCAGCGCGCCAGCCACAAGCGCGACTGTGAGCGGAAGGTACGCGTACATGATGCGGCGTGTGTTGAATGTTTGAACCGCGCGCGTCGACCGCACATTTTTATATATGCGAGATATCGATACCATTCGTACCCAATTTGTGTACCTATATATTTTTTGTAGCCGCGAAGTATGAGACGCTCTTGAACTTGATAATGTATTACGGAGATGCAGGAGGCGGACGGTGGCCCCGGAGCCCGCAATAACCAAGTAGCTCGCTTCGCGCTCATTACTCGACGTGTTGTAATTATTTGAATAATTAAATGCACCTGTGTTTACCGACATTCGTGAACCTTGTACCACTTATATTAGGCTTATTACTTAAATCGCTGCACTGGCTTTACAAGGTGACCATCACGATACTGATTAATCAAATTATTAACTCATCCACAATTGTAATCTTTTACTTCAAAATATTCAGTTGAATAAGTTATCGGATGCTTTTAACGAAAAATGCGTTGGGAAAATATCTGGAAATAGGATATTAATTGCTAATTATTAATTAATTGTAGATTCAAAAATCTTGTTATACTTTTGAAATATATTCATTATAAAAGATAAAAAATTAGTAAAACATATAAATATTAAGTAATAATATTAAAACTTCTAGAGCTAGTGAAAGTTTATAAATTTAAGTTTGGTGAAGAGAAATGTTTTGTAAAAAATAAGTAGACTGTTAGATGTAAATTTAAATGGCGCCGGTGTTGACTAGTATTGTCTAGCTTATGCCCGCGACATTGATTGCATTAACGTTTAGGAAATATTCTCGATTAAGTGTAATTAGATGAGTACATTTAGTTAATAGCGTTATTTTAATGGTACGCAGAAAATTGTTACACTAAATCTCTAATGTAATGCTGTTGCAACAGATAAATCAAATTATATCTCTGTTTCTCTCCAACAGACTTTAACAAAGCATGTAGGAATGTAGAGACTAAAAATATGTCCTCATTTTCATTCATCTTTGTCAGGAGTAATGGATTCAGTTATATATTGTTCAAGTTGTTACTCCGGTTCTGCCTATCGTATAGTAACCAAACAGCCCATATTTCAGGTTGAAAATATGATATGATTATTAAAAATCACTACAATATTTGTTCAGTAGTTTCAACGTAATGCTCGAACAAACATGCAAAAATACAAGAAGATTTCTAAAACGATTGATACATGTTTAGAAGTCTCTACATAATCGATTCGGTCAGTCTTTGCTAATATTTAAAAAATAACAGAATGTCGCCCCGAACAATTTGAATACAAATTAAGAATAACTTTAATAGAAATAATATTCCTTATTATATTATTATGTAATAAAGGATATAAGAATAATAGGCATTAATAGATGAGATGAGATTAGCCCCTTTAAATTGGGTTACAATCATTTTGGTGGAATAACTTCTTTGGCTTTTTTTTGGAATTTTATTTTTGTGTACAAAGATTTGGAATTCATATCCAGCTGAATAATTATAAAGCCCATCTAACTTTTTTATTTAGCTTCAATGTGTTATTATAAATATCTTGGAAGGACCATTCTACATTATGACATTAGACTTTGAATTAACCATTTCCTTTTATCTCCAGCCACTGATATCTCAGCAACCAATCATTGACCAGAAAATTTAAAAGCACTTAATCACTGTATTTAAAAAAAAACAAATGAATTTCTTTTCTACGTGTTATATGTTTGGATTGCGTAATTAATACAGGTTATAAAAATGTTAGCTGAAAAATCTGAAAAATAGATGCACTAGGAGCTTTAGAATGCTTTTTTTAATTTGTCGATACGATCAGTTTTTATTTGCATACTCGCAAAAATTACCCAAAAAATTACGATTTTATTCTCATTTTTTTATTAATTGCCTAAGTGTATAATAATTACGAGTAAGTATGATAAAAATAAGAGGGCCTCCAAGACAACTCCACCCAGGGCCTTATTAGCTCTTGCTACGTCACTGTGTACATCTATGCATGGCACACTTACTTTTGTATATATTTAATTGGGTGCTATTTCTCGCATTAATCTTACGTCGTAAATAATGTAATTCGTATGTTTTTATAATTATCGAATGGAAACTACTAAATTCTAGTGCAAAAGCCCTGATATTCATTTGAAATGTACCATACGTACTAAAAAATACTGTACATAATAATTTGCGCGCAATGTATTTAAATTCTGAATCGCTAACTGTAAATTACGGATTTACAGATATGAACACGATTCCTTCAAGGATAATTTACTATATATAATCACAGTAAACATTTATATTAATGGTTAATGCCTTCGCGTGGATATATTGTAATATAAAAATGCTACTACTATTTTTTTAAATGAAATATGTTACCTACAATATTTATGTAGGTATTGAATTTAATTTACCTACTTCTAGAAGATAAATGTAGCTTTACCAATGTGTACCTTGCATCGCAATAAGAACCCAAAACTACGTCGTTCGATTCAAACCTTTAATCACTCGTATTTCAGCGCAAGCTTGCTGATTTTATACATACTAACTTAACCACGACTGCTCAAAATTGAATTTATGTTAATTATTAATAGGTTTGGATCTACGGTGTCCCATAACTCGGGTACCAAATTCAAGGGCTTATGAGGACATCACACAGCATATTCACTGAAAAATAGGTATATCCAAAAACGTAGGCTCAACTCTCCATAAAAAAAATGGACAAAAAGTACATGCCCTTAGTTTTAATGTCCTAAAAGTTGACTCAAAAATCTCATAAGACATAGATACCCAATCTTAACTTATGCAATGGTCGTTTCTCGTAGATAATTTGCTTCTTATTCGATAAATGAAATTTTCATTTTCACAAAGTTATTGAGCACAAAAACTTTTCAAATTGTGCTGTAAGCAGTAAGTATATCGGATTAACCCATATAATTGAGTAACAAGGGCTCGGGTTGGTGGGGGGAGGAGTGGCAGACAGTAGTTTTCCCCGCCCCGAACAATTTTAAGATCCGGGACTGATAAAGAATAAGTTTTTTTTTGTTATTATGTAGATTATAAATGAAATACGAGGCAAAAGTTGGTATCTTAAAACAGAAAGTAACTTAATAAATTTTGGAGGCTATCTCCGGAATTCATAGAAATCAGGAAGGTAACACAACCGACCTTCTTTAGTTTTGCTCTATTAATCAGTGCAAAATGGATGTTTTATAATTCATAATATTATATTCAATGCATCATTAAAGCTCTACGTTTGTATAGCTTGTTTGTTTGTTCATTTTGATATTTAATATAAAACTAGCTGTGCTAGTGGTGACCCTTTGTTGCCCGGCATAAATATCAAATTTTACCCCATTAAGGATTAATAAAAAAAAAAACAAAAGATGAAATCTGTATTTTTTTTATTTCTAACCAAAAAGTTAAATATTATTTTTTATAGTGCTTACGTCAAAATTGAAGGATATTCAAATAAACTTTCAACACTTATATTACTCTATTGAAGGTTGATTGTCTAAAAACATGGAAAACGGTTTTTTATTATATTGTATTTCTAACCAAAATGCTAAATACCAGATTTCATAGTCTGTACCTCAATATTTACAGACATACAAACAAAATTTCAACCCCTATTTCACCCTTTTAGGGATGAATTTCTAGCTGTAGTAATTTAGGCTCTACGATCATCTTCGTGAATCTGTTTGCGAATTGTTCGCATCTGGATAGTTGGGATATGAAACCACCGTCTATTCCTGCATGTGGCACACTAATGTGCGACGTAGTGATCCGTATGAAGGATGTGCGCTCAGTGCTTCGTGGTCTAGATGTGAACAAAGCCAGTGGACCAGACGGTATCCCAGCAAGAGTGCTTAGAACCTGTGCTCCAGAGTTGTCTCCTGTTTTGACACGCCTGTTTCGTCTCTCTTTGCGGACCGGTATTGTTCCCGAGTGTTGGAAGCTTGCAAATGTGCAACCAGTTCCCAAAAAAGATAGCCGTGCCGACCCTATTAATTATAGACCAATCGCCATCACCTCACTTTTTTCAAAAGTAATGGAGCGGATAATCAACCGTCAATTGCTGGCATACCTAGAGCAAAATGATATTCTCAGTGATCGGCAATATGGCTTTCGTCAGAACCGATCTACTGGGGACCTCCTAGTGTGTGCCACCCATTACTGGGGTGAAGCCATCGAGAAGCACGGAGAGGCCCTTGCTGTCTCTCTTGACATCTCCAAGGCGTTTGATAGGGTCTGGCACGCAAGCCTTTTAAGCAAGCTCCAGTCTTATGGGCTGCCGGAGTGTCTCAGAGTCTGGATCAGTGATTTCCTGAGAGAACGGTCTATACGAGTTGTTGTTGATGGCTGTTCGTCGGACCAATTGGCAATTAATGCCGGTGTTCCTCAGGGATCAGTACTTTCAGCAACATTGTTTCTGCTACACATCAACGATCTGCTTAAACCCGGTATCTTTGGGTATGCGGATGATAGCACTGTTACTGATAGGTACTTATCTGGTCCGCGGGCGGATGCCGTCGAGATCTCTCTGCTGAGGGAGGCTATAGTGAAGCGAACAGATTTAGCACTTAAATATGTCTCTGATTGGGGCGATGCGAATCTGGTTAGTTTTAATGCTACCAAGACACAGGCGTGTCTTTTTTCCGCCAAACGGAGTCCTTTTCACCTGACTCCCACCTTCCAGGGTGTTTCCTTGCCGGTGACTGATGGTCTTGAGCTCCTCGGTTTAGAGCTGACAGCTGACTTGAACTTTGGGCGGTCGATTGATCTTAGAGCGAAAACAGCTGCTAAAAAATTGGGTGTCCTTTTTAAGGTCAGACGGTTCTTTTCACCATCGCAACTTCTTAACCTGTATCAAGCGCAGGTGCGGTCGGGTGTTGAGTACTGTTGTCACCTTTGGGACGGATCCGCTAAATATCAGTTGGCAGCTTTGGACTCGATAGATCGTAGAGCTCGTAGACTTATTGGCGACGACTCTTTGTCAAAAATTAAAATGCAAAGCATCGAGCATCGACGTAGAGTTGCCTGCCTCGCGGTCTTTTACCGGTTGCACGGTGGAGAGTGTTCTCAGGAACTACATTCTTTGATTCCACCAGCCCCATTCCACCACAAAACCGCAAGACATCGTGTCGGATACCATCCGTATGTGGTGGATATTCCTTATATCTGCACGAGAAGATTCGCTTCTACATTCATCGTGCGAACAGCTAAGGAGTGGAATATGCTACCAGCAGCCATATATCCGCGATCTTATGACCTGGGAGTCTTTAAAAGAAGAGTGAATAGGCATTTGTTAGGCGGACGCGGTTCATCATCGGACTCATCTTCACCTTCCACCAGGTGTGATTGAGGTCAAGCGTTCGCCTATAAGTTATAATATATATATATATATATATACTATCTTTTAAAAGTGGTCGGAACAAATAACAAACAAACTTCAATCATCGCATGTAGTGAATGTTTTTGCTGTTTCAGTTATAAAAATTACAGTACGGGGAGCTTACATTATTCAAAACAAGTATTTGTATATGTCCATCGTTCTTATATTAGTTTTTTGCTATTACCTTGTCTTGAACGTATGCGTTCATAAACATAATACGTGTTTTATAACTAGCAATATAATTATTTCTACATGTCGCTTCGCTTCTAACTCTGAAAAGTATTTGTTTTTAATGAAATTCAATAATTCATTTAAAACAATTTCTTAATATAAAATTCAAAGTCACAATAAATTTTTATTAAAATTGTCAGAAATACCTATCAAATGAATTTATTTAAATTGTATTGACACAGAGACGTGTAATGGAAACTGGTTTTGTACCAAATAATTAGTGCGGAAATAACTTGGAAATGGTCGGAAGTGTTATATAAATATATGACTTTAGTTTTGTATGTACCGTATGTAATAAATAGTATGTCGGTATTAAATTCAAGGTCTTTGTATAATGTGACAACTTGTATTCCTTATTCTAAACTTAATACAAATATTTAAAAAGTCATAACAAATATAGTTTTCTTTTACAAAGAGATCTTTTAAACGAATTACATAGAAAAAATCTGGATAGTGGTATCCTAATTACCTAACAGTATGATATATAGCTTACGACTTATTCTGATAAGTACCAAAAATGCATTAGAAAAAAACCATAAA
This sequence comes from Automeris io, assembly GCA_036320925.1. NCBI lineage: Eukaryota > Metazoa > Arthropoda > Insecta > Lepidoptera > Saturniidae > Automeris > Automeris io. Next base: position 9,015,795 of record JAUDJH010000011.1, on the reverse strand, counting down.
AATCGATAAAGCGATTTCGGAGAAGTGCGACCACAAATACAGTAACACGAAATTTTTAAACATTTTAGATTTCAATTATAACCTGCAACAACAACAACAACAATAAACAAACAAACAATAAACAATAATAACAAGCGAATAAAATTCATAAATCTTATTAGTGTTGATAGTAAATTATATTAAGTTTATAGTGTGTTTTGCAGCACATGTGTTCGGTGCGATGCACATTATACGTACAGTTTTATCAAGGACGCTCGGACAATACGACGCACATAACTTCTTCCTTGTTTTTGTTTCACAGCTCGTCAAACGCATACTCATCTTTAGAATATTAATATTCGTTACCAAATCCCATAGTCAATAGTCTTCATTGTTTACTGATGCTTACGTAGCGCTCTTTGTTAGTACCTTAAATTTTAACATATCATATAACATTGTTATTCATAATCATTAGATATTTTTTTTGAGAAACACATAGTATTTTTTTACAAAAACCATAATATCAATAAAGAAACCACTCAGTACAATAAGAAAAAAGTCATTTATGTTAATAAGTACCTACTTTATTTATCCGTATTAACTACATGGATAATTTATAATGCCATAATTGACATTTTTCATTTGTTTAATTAAATATAGTTTAAAACAAAAAAAAATAGTTTACTTATACTGTAAGTAAATGTTTTAAGCCTCTGTTCAAAAGGCATGTTGACCTATTATTTTAAAATCAAGTTTTACAGAAAAGATATGACATTAGGAGAACTATAGTAATGAATGATGTCTTCCAACATGCAGTTAAAATTATTATTTTAACTAATAATCTCGCGTAGAAATAGTAAGTCAATATTTTTAATTATCAAATTATTACGGTATCTTTAGGCTAAGTCTGGTAAGAAAGATGTGGATAAGACAGGCGTCATTTGTGTAAACTCTTAATGAGGTTTTATTCCTGCATTTCTACTATCACTAGAAACTAAGTACAAAACCATGATGAAGTAAATCGTATTCACACTTACCCATATTATTACGACCTATGACCTCTATATACTTCTAAACGTTAAGAGATACCGGTTTCGAGTTTATGTTTGATTCGTTTGAAAATCAGACGGTTCAATCATTATTTATATTGATACATTTATGAGCTACATTTAATAGCACCAGTCTAACGCGCATACAGGACAAACAATATTTTCACAGTTAAATTCACATAAAGCTTTAAAATGAATATTGTCATTAACGAAAACAGTATAATCGTCGGAGTACAGAACTTATTCCTTTGTGATTGTATTTTTATATTTTTTAGGGAAATAATGTAAATATGTCTGGAATGTAGATAATATCCTAAATAATTAGATTCAAAATTATTCTGTTATCGACTGAAGAATAATACTTACCGTAAAAATAATATATAAATATTTTAAAATTTAATGACCTGCAATATGCGTTCGTATGGGCTATGAACTCTTATTAATGTTTTGGATTCGGTGTTAAATAAATAAAAAAATATTACACTGGTTAAAACAAGGATTAAAATTGAATTGAAAATTGATAGGAGTGGACTAAAGTTCATGTTTAGGACACATACCCGAGACATCACATTGTTGAGATAATCACCGGTGATCAGGAAGCAATGACCGCTGACATCCGAGGACACGGCTCGGCCTTACGTTACAACAAAGCGGCTGTTCTTAAGTTCAAACATTATTTGATAAGATCAAGTTGTTGTTTTTTTTTTGTAAATTAAAACCAAAATCACCTAAATAAAAATACAAAATAGAAAGAATAAAATATTTCAAGCTTAACTACTGCTTAGCTTACTGTTAGGGCGGCTTGCACTAACGAATTAATCTAGTTTAGGCTTGTATAAAACGCTTATTAATTGAATTGGTTTGATTCCATCTTAATGATGATTTCAGTTTAAGTGTTGTTACAACTAGATTTTGATTTAGTGCAAGACAATAAGTACAGATCAGCGCTAAATAGCATTTTATATATCTCTAAACTAGATTTAATTTGTTAGTGCAAGCCGCCCTTAATCATCTAAATCGTTATTTAGATACGCATAAGAGAATACGATATTGTCTACACTCAAAATTAAATACATAATTACTTTGTCATACAAAATAACTAAAAAATAACTAAATAAAACGAAATTAAGTATTTAATAAATTGGGCCCTGTATAAGATATAATATATTATTTATGTTGAGCTGTTATTAATATCAAATTTCCCAAAAAAAAAATGTTCTGTTTATTATGGCACATCTACGATATCAATATTTATATATAATAAGATAACAGGCTAAATTAAGCACTAAGATAGCTGTTTTAGTTATAGCTTAGAGGCGCAAATAGATAAGGCCGCAAAAGTGCTTCTACTTACAACCGAAAGGTATAGCATGATGAAATGTAAACGTTGTAATAACAATGTATATGAACTTTTATGATTTCTTTTAAGTTTTTGTAATGTTGTTAGATGCCATGGGAGTCCTCAGAGGAGCAGATGGGAGCCCCCCATGAGATGCGCATTCATGTGCAGCGTGTGATCGCGATCCCAGCACCCCACAACATGCCGCCACCGCCTGATGCCAACATGGGACCATTCGCACCTCCGCCACCACCCCCACAAGGACACGATCAGAACGAGGCAAGTACTTTCGTTAAGCATTGTTCTTTGATTTCATACCATACTTTTTATTGGTATTTTAATCCCTCCTCTCTCTCAAATGATTTATACCATAACACGGTAACCTATATCACAAGAATAGGTATAGGTTCTATACTAGTGTGCCTATATCTAGAAAATTAAAAAGCTACGAGTATAAGTGATTGACATTAATTATTCTCACATAGATAAAATGTTGATCAAAGCATGAATATTATATTTTAGTCATAAGTTATGTAAAAAGGGATTTCTTCGGACTGAAGGTCCGGGAGACCTACCTGTCTACTACGCGAAAATCTTATAGATAATAACTGTCTATTACACAATAGATATTACATCATTGATATTATATTATACAAAACTTTAAATAACATTTTTGTTGTTAAAAAACAAAAAGGTAATGATTACTATGAATAAAATGTTAACAAGCGTGTAGATTTGTAATAAGGGGTGTCTCAGAATGTTTTTCGTTTTTGAATTGACCAATACGCGCCGATCGCTGGTAGCAGGGGAGGGGAGTGGTCTCAAACGCTTGGCTGGCTTGTTAAGTTTAGTAGCCATGAATCGTTTCACGGGACCGCAGCGCGCGTTTTGCGTGCGAGCGTTTTATAAAAACAACGATTCCTACACTATTGTTCGTCGTCTCTACAGGACACATTTTAATTTAACAAGCTTAAAACATGTGCCAAGTGCCAATTTAATTAAACATTGGGTGTGCAAGTTTGAAGAGACTGGGAATACAATGCCGGACAAATCATCTGGGCGCAAAAGGACATCAAGGGCGAGCACGAACGTCGACCGCGTTCGCCAGTCTGTTATGGACGACCCACGACAGTCGTTGAGATTGCGCGCAGCTTCTCTGAATTTGAACAAATCTACGGTTTATCGCATTATTTCGAAAGATTTGCATTTTCACCCATATAAAATTGTTATTGTTCAAGAAATGAAGCCTGATGATCCTGATAAACGAGTCGAATTCTGCAGGACAATGAAAAACCGTTTTAGGAGTTTCAATAACATCTGGTTCTCCGACGAATCGAATTTTCACATCAACGGTCACGTGAATAAACAAAATTGCAGATACTGGGCTACCGAGAATCCGCTAGAACTGCATCAGAAGCCCTTGTACTCACCAAAAGTGGTTGTTTGGGCTGCCATATCAAGTCAAGGAATTATCGGTCCTTATTTTTTTGAGGATAACCGAGGTCGAACTCAGACCGTTAATTCTGATCGATATTGCCATATGATCCGGACTTTTTTGGCTACAGAAATGCAAAACCAGTCTGGCTACAACCGCAACACCTTTTTCCAGCAAGATGGGGCCACTTCTCATGTAACAAATCATTAGCTGCTCTTCACGATTTATTCCCCGGAAGAGTGATAAGCCGCCGAGGAGACATAAACTGGCCACCGAGGAGTCCTGATTTAACGCCTGCTGATTTTTTCTTATGGGGCTACCTAAAAAGTAAAGTTTACAATCCATTGCCACCAAACCTGAACGTTTTGAAGCAAAGAATCACTGAAGAAATCAACGCTATTCCAAGAGCAATGCTCCAGCGAGTGATTGAAAATTTTAGCTCCAGGCTAAATGAGTGTGAACAAGTAAATGGTGAACATTTGCAAACGGTTGTTTTTCATAAATAAACTTCAAGATTTTGCTCTTTAATTTAACAATAAATAAAACAAGTTTTAATGGATAATGTTGTTTTTTATTTAACATCAAAAAATGAAAAACATTCTGAGACACCCTTTACATAGGTACTAATTGTAAAATCTCAAAGCTGTCAAGTCCAAGAGCGTTATTTGAGTAATTTTATTTCGTATGAATCATAAGCTACATATGTACAACTAAAATAACTAAGTATGTAGACAGATACACGTAGGTACATACATTGAACCGAGCTAAGTGGATGTTTGGTGTCGAAAAACTTTGAACGCTGCAAAAAATATTCCGTTAGCTTATAATTTAAAAGTCAAGTAACGAGTATAAGCTATATGTAAATCTACATATGCGGAAGCTTAATTTATATTGAAACCTGTCTATGTTGAATAAATACAAATCTTATGTTTGACAACATAAAGTATTTAAAAATAGGCAAGACATTATTAAACTAGATTTCTAATAATGTAACCATGTAGAAGTAAATAATAAGTTATAAATCTAAGATGACTTACAAATGTATCATTTACTTGTACCGCGAGAGTAACAAATATTTATATTTTATTAATTATATTAATATTTGTACTTTCTGTATTTAATTTATTGACTGACTTATAATTTTAAGTGCTGAACAAACATTTTACGTAATTGAAATTTATTTTTATTCCTAGCACTTTAGAATATTATATTGTTAAGTATGTATTCTGTGCTACTAGTCAAGTGTAGATTATTATTTGTAATTACAGATATGAGGTCAAACTTTTATTATATTGTTTTAGGAAATTAGAATAACAAGATACATAAAGTTTTTAATTATAGAATAAACATTATATTAAATATTTTATCGATAGGTTCGCAAATTATAGTATAATATTGTAATAGTAGTAATATTTTTTTCACATAATATTTCAGCAGTCTACTCTCACGCACCAATTCGTACCTCAAACCGCTCCTACTCAAGATCTAGATCAGCCAGAGGTATGATATTGTTAACTTTTAACGTAGGATTGATTTTTCTTTATAATAACCTATAATTTAACCCGTGTAGGGATCGAACTAATATCCCTACCGCAGAAGTCGCACAGTCAACCACAGTACCAACCGTTCTTCATTACATAGACTTCATTTTCGAAGTTATTATAATTTTTTGTGTAGTTGTTTGAAACTTTAAAAATAGAGTATTATATTGAAATATAAAACTTCGATTGTGATAAAATATACAGACACAGTATCTAATGTTGTGCTATGGCAAGATGTATGTCATGTTTGGTGTGCACGTTTTCAATCCCAGATTCCATATGCACAAATATCTATTTATTCCCGGACCAATTGAATAGTGAATAACTATAACCATGATATACAATTGAGAGGTCAAATATAAAAATATTTCGCTCCATATGGACATATGAGTTCAATAATAATAATTACTAATACCTATCAAAGAAACAAAGTTTGATCGATGTTAAAACAATATATTTGGTCTTTACATATGAAATTGGCGTTTTTCGTACTGGCCACTTTAATCACAAATTTCTCCTCTTTGGTAAGGAATTCCAAATTCAAATTTGTACAGCTATAGACTCATGTATTTGTGCTTCGATGATCGTCATTGATTTGTTTTTTTCTTCTGTTTTTTTCTGTTTGCGTCACTCATTTTACAAAATGGAAAACTTAAAATATCGCATTATTTACGAGTACGAGTTCCGCCGTGGCACTAGTGCTGCGGAAACAACTCGAAGGGTGAATGATGTGTATGGCGGTCGTGTTGCAAAAGAAAACACAGTTCGTTTTTGGTTCCAACGTTTTCGTTCTGGAAATTTCGACCTGCAGAACAAGCCCCGTGGACGGCCTGAGACTCAAGTTGATAATGAAGAGTTGAAGGCTATTGTGGAAGCGGATCCATCGCAAACCACGTCCGAGTTAGCTGCAGGCTGCGATGTTAGTGATAAAACTGTTTTAATTCACTTGAAGCAAATTGGGAAGATTAAAAAGCTTGAAAGGTGGGTACCTCACGAATTGACTGAAGCAAACCGGCAAACGCGCGTCGACTGCTGCGTTACATTACTAAACCGGCACAATAATGAAGGTATTTTAAACCGAATCATTACCTGTGATGAAAAATGGGTTCTTTACGATAATCGGAAGCGCTCAGCGCAATGGTTGGATCCTGGCCAGCCAGCCAAATCCTGCCCCAAGCGAAAATTAACCCCAAAAAAGTTACTTGTAAGCGTTTGGTGGACTAGTGCCGGTATTGTTCATTACAGTTTTCTCAAATCTGGCCAGACTATTACGGCTGATGTCTATTGTCAGCAATTGCAAACCATGATGGAAAAGCTAGCGGCTAAACAACCTAGCCTGGTCAATCGCTCCACGCCACTGCTGCTTCACGACAACGCTAGACCACACACTGCGCAACAGACGGCTACTAAATTAGAAGAGCTTCAATTGGAAAGTCTAAGACATCCTCCGTACTCCCCGGACCTTGCTCCAACAGATTACCATTTTTTTCGAAATTTGGATAACTTCTTGCAAGGGAAAAAATTCAACTCCGATGGGGCAGTCCAAATCGCCTTCAAAGATTTTATTGATTCCCGTCCGACTGGTTTTTTTAGTAAAGGGATCAATGAACTACCTATGAGATGGCAAAAGTGCATAGAAAATAATGGTTCATACTTTGATTAATTAAATATATTATATTAAAAAATATTCGACTTTTTGTTCCTCCCATACAAAACGCCAATTTCATATGTAAGGACCTAATATAATATGTCCGTCTAATAATACACGCCCCACAAAAAACCTTAATTATTAATATTATATTTTACTAAATGATTATTGTTTTAAATGTTAAGAATATCTTATTATATTCGTTTGCGTTTAAAAATAATTTGACAATATGAATGCCAACTTTTATATATTAATACTTAGAGCTTTCATAATTTTTTTATATGAATTCTGGTATATTGTAGACGTTAGTTAAGCATATGGAAACAGTTAATCGTAGTTAAAGCAACATAACCGGCTTAGAGGAAATTCTTTTGGATTTCCACTGAGGAGTGTCAAGACTGCGGCAATTGCCCCACGGACACTGCACAGCACAATTTAGAAGATTGCCTAGCCTGGGCTAACGAGCGCCGCGACCTTATTGTGGCCATCGGAAGTGACCTTTCGCTGCCTGCCGTCATCCAAGCTATGGTCGGCAGCGAGGACAAGTGGAAGGCCATGTTTCATTTTTCTGAGCGGGTCATGCTGCAGAAGGAGGCAGCTGAATGGACCAGGGAGTCTACTTCTACCCTGGCCATACGGCGCCGGAAAACGAGTCGCCGACGGGGTGCGTTCGCAGATAATTTCTGCGCAACCCCCCGCCGTGACATTGAAGCGGGCAGTGGTACTTGAGGGAGTCCAATGCCCGTACATGAGGGTGGTAGTGTGCGTGTACTTCCCGACGGCCCTCACCAACTCCCTAAAGGTCCATAATGGATTTTCTCCAGGATAAAAAATAAAAATCTTTTGTATTTGTAATTTTAATTTCATATGTTATATTATAAGGGTTTACTTCAAATTGGTAATGATTTCAGTACCTATAGACAAAAATGGTCTTTATATGATTACATACACCTTATATTCAAAATATTAATTAATGTAATGGACATCTAGGTGCGTAAAATAAATATGGAGGGCAGACCCGTACAAATGAACCTACCGTGGGGCCTCACAGCTGACGACCTACAAGCAATCCACCGTACAGCGCAGGACGCTATGCTACGTCAAGACGCCATGGAACGACAAGACGCCATGCAACGTCAAGACCCCATGCAACGTCAAGACGTAATGCAACGTCAAGACGTAATGCAACCGAATGACCAGCAAATTGATAACGACATGCAGGAGGTTAGTGTTTTATGGAACTATAATATCATCTAGGGATATTTTTTAAATTAAATACCCACAGAAGTAACTCAGAATTTATTAAAAAGACTTCTTAAGAGCAATTTTACCTGAAAAATAGTAGTAATTATGGGTCAACTAGCAATCGTTCCAGATATTTTTCAACTTACCAAGGTTCATATAAATAACATACTGAGTCCTTGTGACTTTATAAATCTTTTTACTGAAAAGATTTATTATAACTGTGCTCCTAAAGCATTTATTTTGTGCACGTCAAGTCTACAAATGTCATCGGACTCTGATCCGTTGAACTGAACTCTTCTCATGTTTAGGCGAAGATATAGTAACTTTGCCGTGCCATACAAAAATAAAAAAAAAAGATCTTTGTCTACGTAATACTGTTTTTACTATTTCGTTTATACTTATTATAGTATCTCAGCATTATTATCTAAACTAACGATACCTGTTTTTAGATGTCAGATTACCTTTAGTTTTATATTTATTCGGTTTCAGGTGAAAACTATTGTGAACACCCTGGCAGCAGCGGCTGAGGCAGAGGCCGAAGCTGAAGCCCGAGCTCAGGCTGACGAGCATCAGCGCCAAATAGAACAACAGCGTCAGAACGAAGCTCACATCCCAATGATGGAAGCTCCAGCTCCAACGGCACGCGCGCCTCGCACTTTACTGGTGCCTCAAGATCCGCAGGACATAGATGAGAGACCCCATTGTAAGTTTTGATTATTCTTATATGTATATTTACGAAGATAACATAAATAGAGATAAATAGTTATTTCCTATCTTGAAAAACAAGGTAAAACAAATGTATTTTTCAAAATCTTATTAAACATATTTCGAAGTAATAATACATTTTAATCAAATCAGACAAATCATTTAATGTTTGAGAATTTCAATGTTTAAATTATTTGAACAAGTAGGGTTAACGTACTTTGTCTTATGTACTAGGACTTATGTACTTAGTTGCGGATTCTACAATGTAACTCGTATAGACGAAATCATATTATGTGAGAATGATTGTGGTTGTCAACATTGTTAGAGACTATTGCGAATAGTACAGTATTTCTGCCTAATTGGGATCCAATATGCGAATTTCGGATACAATTATTATTGGTTATTGTTCCGAAAACAACAAGGACGAGCAATACATGCCCAAGTTATATAAATATGTTAAAGCCGTAAATAACACAATGACTGTATTCAAATATTAAATTACATGTCACAAGATTTGTGTACAGAAATAATTTTATACGCAAGTAACACATAAGTTTCGCGTTCGTTTAAATACTTTCTTTGCATCACAAAAGTTATGATGATTATTATATTACTTATCTTTTCATAAATTCTGTTGTCGGGTTGCACGCTCCTTATATTAAAATAAATGTTAACACACACACTTATATAACATTTGTTCACATTTTACACGACAGTTCTAATACGTTAGAAAACGGTAATTTTTGCGGTGATCTTTAGAAGTTATTTATTTAAGTGATGTTTTTTTTTAGATATGCAGCCACGTTCTGTCCGAAGTGTGGACGCTATGCTACACCGTGAGAAACGTGTAAAACGCTGTGCTTGCAACTGCGCTTAAATGAAGCGTCAACAGTTGCGCACGCGCAGCCTGCCGTGGCGATCACGCACGGTCCTCTCCGTCCAACCCCCAAAACATATCCGTAAAATAAAGCATTTTTAGTGACTTAAACATTCCATTTACCTTATAAACTTGTAAATAAAGTTGTAATTTCTTGAGCTGCGAATAATCATTTCTTTTACTACACATTAATACGGCAAGGGGATTTTTAAATATATATATATATATATATAGATTAAATAGGTATAAAAACAAAAAATATATAGTATGTCATCTTCTCAGAGTGTTGAAGGTTTACCATCATGCTTAAGCATAAAAATAATTGTTATTAAGATCTACTAATAGTATTAACCCAAATCAATTAAGATTTTTTTCTCATAAAACTGGCGATAGTATGAATTTGTTAATTTTATGGCAACATTTATATGCTATTCTTCAGTTTAATTATTGTATCATTTTGTTATAAGGTGATAACGTTTGTAGACTATCTCAAGTAAAACCCATTTAGGAAAGAATATCGCCAGTAATAATAAAAATGTATTAATAAATTGAAGTAATTTTAATTCATTTGTGATCCTATATTAAAATTTTATTATTGTTAAAATTGTTCGTTTTATTTATTTTACTTTAAGAACCAAGACCTCTGTTTATCTCTTTAAATTAACTTATATACCACAAAAACGAACTTTTGCCAAACATATGCAATGTAATAGAAAATAATTAATACATAAGCTGAATAGTATTTTCCTTATTAATATTAATTCATTAAATATTGAACGCTCTTTTGTAATTTCTCAGAACAACTTTTTTTTATGTCTTTATTCCAAAGACTGTTCCTTTGCTAATTCGCCAATGTCAGTGTGTTGGCTGGATAGAACAACTTTAATTTTTAAATAAGAAGTTTAGGTAAATCTTAATACTTACGGTTTTTTTTATAGTATGAATGTTGATGGCCGGGACAGACCGTTACAACTTAACCGGGGTTAGGGGGCGTGCACAGGGGCTCAGCCAGCGAATTTATAGATTGGTTGGCAATGCAAGGGTATCCCTGTGGGTACGACCTCGACTTGGGTGGCCAGACAGGGAAAGAACTTACGGTGATCTACTAGCGTTTCGAAAGCGACTTCCTTGAGAAGAAACGCCGAAAGAAAGTCACGGCTGCGTTGGAGTGGAAAACACTTATGGTTTCTCTTATTTTATCTACATTCATAATATGAACAGGTAATAAGTGGAATATGCTTCCAGTGACCATATTTCAGCTATCTTATGACCTGGGTGTCTTTAAGAGATGAGTGAATAGGCATTTGTTGGGCGGACGCAGTTCATCATCGGACTCATCTTCGCTTTCCACCAGGTGTGATTGAAGTCAAACGTACGACTATAAATACTAAAAAAAACACTCCTGAACGATCTTTACCATTAGGGTAATGAAATTAAATTATTTCCAGTTCAAACCTTATATTGTGTTTGACTCAAATGATGGAGTCCCATATCCGAAAAGCATCTATCTAACTTTATTATAAATAATAAGTCGATATTCATTGTTCTCTTAGCGACTCTACTTTTTTGATAATGGACTGCTATTATTCTTCTTATAGTAATCTTTATATCATAAGGGATATCCCTTATATAATATTCATTTATATTCATATTACCCATGTCAGTCACTCATATAAGTGTTAGAATTAGAAATAATGTTATCAGTCATCTAGAACGAAGAGTCTTTAAGGTGTCCTTAAGGTGAGGAGGAAATCTAGGGTCAACTTTATTGATCGCAAGTGACGTAATGGATATAGTTCTGACTGCAAGATAATGGAAAATCGTAAACGAACTTTGACCTTTTGTATTTCTTTAGAAACATTGTTACGTGTTTAATATTTAAGGAAAACATGATTGATTTTTGTTCGACGTAAGTGTGAGTATTATTCACACAATAATGTACTGTAATTACATGTTAAGGATGTTTAATACGCAAAAAAATATGAAGGGCCCTATTACCTACTTTCATAACGCTATATCTCTCTTATTTTAGGCAGAACAAATACAGTGCTGTTTTTCTCGACTGTTGAAAATTACCTTCGCCATCTAACATTCTCCAATCTCGGCTGCTAGATGATTTTGCACAATTCTGTTTAAGCTAGAGAGTTTACGGTAGTCAAGATTATGTTGTCATCCGCTCCTTTTTACACAATATTTACTTTTAATTACGGTGATTTCGAAAGCGAGTCTCAAATGTGGTTGTGGTTGCATGGATCACAACTATTTAACAATTCTCGGAAACATTCTTGCTACGTATTTTGGGGTCATAAAATAGGTTACCAGGCACGATTTTCCCTCAGGTACACGATATTCTTTAAAAAAGGAACCAATGTCAGCAACGCACTTGTAATACTACTTTTGTTGAATTGTCCATAGGCGATGTAGGATATGGGTGAAGACTTTGAATTTGAACAATTGAAATCGACTTCTATGCACACTGTTATAATATTGTGAGCCTTTTAGTAGGTGTATACCTACAGAAATGAAGAAATTACTTACATCAAAGTGTGTTTTTGTGCTTATTGCTCAACAGCAGGCACATAGTACGGAGACCGTCACCGAAAGTGTTTAGAACGTTTAGAATTAAAACTTTATCTGTACTTTACCTTGGCATAGTGGCTTTTCTTATTTGAAGCCTATCGTTTGTTCATATAATTATGGATTTATAGTTTGTACCAATGCGGTACTTTGTACCTATGTTAAGTACAGCGTATTCCAAAAACCAACTGCAACTAGAAAAAAACATAAGACTGTTCGTTGCTAATAGCCGTGATCATACCTTCCATATGTTCAATAGTATTTCAAAAGTACCGGAAAAACTAATTCATGATAATTTCCTTGTTTTTTTTTAATACCGTAATAAATATGTGCGTAAGGAGGCCATCGAATTAGATCGCTTCATCTGTGATGCGAATAAGGGATAGCTAATAAATAAAAAGTATGGATATGCCATAGGATGAAAAAAGGAAGATCGGTTTTGTTTTAAAATTGGACAGAGGTTTTTCCAGGGATTACGATTTAGGGAATAAGCAAGGATTGTTGTAGTAAATAAGTTATAAATACAAAATAATTAATGTTTCCAACATATATGGTCAAGAAATATATTAGTTTTAATTCCAGTAGAAAAGCCATACACCTCGACTGACCTATAACAAGATTTGGTGGAGACGCCGGATACTTATCTTGGGAACTTATGGTACTGGCTAAAGTAACTACACAGAATCTGATGTTAATAAAACCAGCGAAGTGCAGCGTAGTCAAAAACCAACTGCAACTATGGAAATACTGGATTTCAATAGCCACAGTGATGGTGCTGGCTTGCTGTTTTTTTTATCAGACCTAATATCGCAAGAGAACATTAATATCTTGGCGGATATTAATTCAATGACACGCGATTAACTCTATGACACGCCAAAGGAAAGAATTGTTTTTTTTTTATTAATTATCTATAGTACATTTATGAAAACTATAGTACAGGGGTGAAAATAAAAATAAAAATTTGAAACATATATTTTATTAAATTACTTATTAATTGTATTATATTTTATTAGCTTTTTGTTGACTAGCACAATGTAGCATAAACATGTATTAATTTTCTTTTGTATAAATCATTAACAAATCTCAACTTGGTCTATTACTTTCAGGGACACTATAGTCCTGAAAAGATTTGCAAGATTGCATATTGTAGTTGAAATTTAATATTATTAGAATAACATAAAAAGTTAAAATAAGAAAATTTAAAAAGAAACCTGAGATATAACTTACAAGTACAGTTATAAAAGATTTCAAACACCAAAGTTCGATCACGTCTTTAGAGAATAAATAAAAGTTCGTCACTAAGCACATTAAAAAAGTGACTATTGTTAGACTCCTCGCAAATTTTCTTATTTTGTCTGAGAGCACTTGATATACTATTGTAATATAAAGCGATGTTCCCAAGAATATTAATGGCCATCTGAATAAACAGCAAATAAGTAAGTAAACATACCATTCATCAAGTACTTTAGTCACAATAATAACTGTCCAAAAAGCTGTTATTATAACAGGCAATAACCATGCGCATATTATTGTTTTATTTAAATTTTGCTGATTTATCTTTACTACAACTATGATTAAGCTCTCATACATATGTTTTATAAAGAAACACACTAAAATAACTATTACAAAATCTATGTAAATTTGCGAAACATACAATGTTGTATTGATCTCTTCAGATGGATGCACCTTTTGTTCTTCAAAAAACTTGAAAATATATATAATTCTTTTAATAAAACGTGCAAGGCTCAATTGCATTAACATTTGATTTCTGTGATTTCTTCGCCATCGTGGTATTTTTATAGCTGCCACAACAGATATTAATAATTCCATAGCTGTCATAATGATTTCGGTTATCATAAATGCTTCAAACACAGACATAGCTCCAGAATATTCCTTATAAAACGTCATATTAGAAGTAAGATTCACATTTTTGGTTACAGACTTATTTAAGATTCCGTCTGTTGAATATGATAATTTACTTTCATTGATGAAACTCATGATCGTTGTAGAGATTTCACCAGCCGAAGGGGTAGCCTCGTCCATTGCTGAGTCCGATGTCACTGTTGCCAAGGACATGTTGAATTCGGATTCACATCAGATACGAGAATGATTTGTGAGGAGTAATAAATAAACATGCACGTGCAAGGCGAAGGCCGCTAACAGACTGGAGTCAAAGTATCATATTCTGAAACAAGAAACGACGGGAAATAACGAGCTAGGTATTATTCATATGTTGAGGATACTTGATGAACCTATTTATTGGAATTTGTGGTTTGTAGACGTCAGAGAGACGCACGTAAGCAAAATACCCGCGATTATAGTAGCTCTCAAGCTAACAACGGATGTTTTCATGTTCAACACACTTCGCTTTTTGAATGTTACGTTGCTATGTTATATAGAAATAATTAGTTATACAAAATAATGTAAAAGTATTATAGTTTCTATGATGTTAATAATATTTATTATTTTAATTAATGTAATTCTGGAAAGTACAGTTAAACTATTATTTAAACAGATAAATTACTATTTAAAAAAAACGAAAGGCATTAGGGTCATTTAACACATTGACCGCCTTGTCAGTCACGGGTGACTGACCCTGGAATACTCCAATGAGGCTGTATCAATCACTGGTGACTGACACTGAGTACCTATTTTAACTTACGATTCAGTGCTGTCAGTCACGAGTTCTGTGTTAAACGCTACTGGAAAAAACTAACTACGTTAACGTTAGTAACTAATTTACTGGTTTATGAAAAAACTTGTTGGCGGAGAATGTGTTAAACAAAACAAAATAGTTATGATGAAAGTATTCATCATTAAGTAATCTAGGTAGCAGTGGCGTGTACTCCATAAAAGCATTACTATGTTATACTTGGTAATTGAATAAATAAATTGACTTTAAATCTGGTAATTCCAAGACTAATCTCACTAGTCCAGACTAGTCTCAATATCTAAATTAGATTTTATTTTAAGTGAATATATTTATGAAATATTCAAATATAATAATAATATAATAATAAGTTTACACATAAATAATACTAGACAGTCTTCGTCATGTGAGAAAGACTTACGAAGTTATAATATCTTTTTTTTTATGCATCTATCTACTACACCTCTAAGTTAAGAATCACAAAGAAACCCCATATTTTTATTGCCATATTTATAAGTAATTAAAGTAATATATATATATATATATAAATACATAAAACATAATCCTGGGTCAAAACATTAGCATTATAAATTATTTTAGTGAGTATGTACGAACGAGTACTTCAGTAACTATAAATTTTAAACGAGATTAGGCTCTGGCTTACTTTCTTTGATTTTTTTTTAAATAGTCAATATTAGGTAAACTGTTAAATTGTATTTTCCAAAGCATAGGTATGCTGGCACGTCGCAAAGGTCTGGCGATCAATAGGTTTAAAATATGGGTCAACCTCGCACCGCAGTGAGTCAATTCGTATCTTTAAAACGAGTAAATTGTCACTCTGACTGATGTGAAATGGCACTTGGACAAATCATTGCGGTGTCACTCTCAACGTTAAATGAGAAGGCAATGTAATACCGTATGTACAATTTTATACCGTATGTACAAAATTTACAAATGAATGATGCAATGATTTTATGTTTTTCCTTTTTTTAATATATACATTTACTGTTTTGTTATAAATGGGAGATAAACCCATTTATTAAATATGTTTTAAAAAACATCAGCAATCTATACTTCTAAACATAAAACACTATTTTCTATAATTTTTGTTTGTAAAGGTGCATCGAACAGAAACTGTATATTCGTTTAAACAAACCGTCGCACTTACAGTCAAGGGGTGTAAGACTATTTGATTGAAGCGACATTTAATTTTTGACAGTATAGTATAATATTTTTAGTCTACGTTTTTAATTTGACGTGTTTACTTTCTAAACAAAATGCGTTCCTAGTGAATGAGACTCCGATATCCATGCTCTGAAACACGAATGGTCATGGATTATAATTCCGGTACTTATCAAGATTTTTTACCGGATTTTTTCCAGATTAAGGTCGAAATTAGACACTACATATTCACCGGTAAAGGAATCGTAAGAAAGTCTTCATTGCGGTTGATAAAAATAAGATATGTAAGTGCCCTGGGAACGGCGATTAATTGTGCTACTTCTGTCACGTGGCGGCCGTTATACAAGCGCAAATAAATTACAGATAAGAATGTATTTCTGTGCACCCCAAAGGACATATAGCTTGACGATATATTATTATTATAAAGTGCGTTCATCGAAGCGATAGTCGCTGTGGGTGAGCAATGAAGTTAAGTTCCGCTTTGTCTTGTGTGGTGAAGCGACCATGCCTGGCTACACTAATTTACTTTAGACTAGGGTTGCGAGGGATAAGCAATTTCGGATAGAGACATTAGTCCATTCAATTATTGTCTATATTTCAATACTATTGAGTTATTTCATTTGATTATATGTATATACAAATAACAGGTATTTCTTACTTTTCTGTAAATGGCTAATCATTGCCACACTGGGATGAATTATGAGTTTTAAAATATGTCTCATTCTAACCACGGACAATGAAGAAATCACGTACTACATCGCCCGTTAAAATCAAACACTATAATCGCATATCCGATAATTACAGATACTGATATCTACTACATTCCTACGGTAGATGATAGCTCAGTTCTTTTGATGTACACTTCATTGAAATTAGAAATGCAATAACTAGTTAAAAACAGTTATTTATCAAAATATTGAAGAAAGTAAATATTATTTCATTAAAAATCATTATTTAAATCCTCATCTTCTCATCACCTATATCACAAAGCTTATAGACGAAAGTCTACAACCAGTGCCTCCTACTTGACTTGTCTTATAAGACGTTGACACTCACGGTACAACTAGTCTTCAAATTTAAGGCCGCTAAGCGGATAATGAAATGTGCTATACTCAGTGATCCACTGAAAGATCGAGTCAGAAACGAGGTGATTCATCAGATTACTAAAGTTATCGAAATAGCTGAGTTATTTTGCTGACTGAAGTTGCAGTGGGGGCTGGTCATATTTGTCCTGGAATCGATAACCTTTTGAGTAGACATGTTCTTGGGTGGAGACTGCGTCTTGGTTAATGTAGTGTAAGATAGCCTCCAGCTAGGTTGAGTGACAATCAATCAGCGTGAAGTAGCAGCTAGATCTTGGATGAAAAGAGCCGAAGATCGGACTCAGTGGCAAATCTAGGGAGAGGCCTGTGTTCAGCAGTGGACAGACACAGGTTGATGATGATAATCATGATTATACCAATTAAATCATTGTTGTATAACTGTGTATGCCAAGTGAACATGTAAACCTTCAGGTCAACAAATATATATTTTTGTCGTAGTTAGACTGAAATATTCGTGATATACATATTATAATTATATCCTCGAGAAATTATATTAGTGTAAGATATACGTCATATTATTCGCATAAATATACCATTTTATAAGTCAGTGTTCATAATAACTTGTATGCAAAGTTCGCATTCGAGCTCTTAAAACCAATAAGATGGGAATTTCTTTAATTTGTTTTTGAGAATTCAATTATTTTCTGTCAATTAAAGTTATGGCATTTATTCGAAATATGTTATATGAGTGGTTCGTTTCCTTCTTAAAATTTAATACGGTTTTTTCTTTAAACAAAATGAAGTTTTTCATATTCAGTTTTCAAACTATTAATCTAAGGCTTAGATTTTTAGACGCAACTTGTAAGTTTGCTTAGACTTTATTAAAATATTACAATGAATGTCAAAGGATTTGGTAAGTCACCGATTTTGTCAACATGGATTTCGCTCTGCAAATACTATGTCTATACTCAAGTTCCTATTATATATTCAAAACTTGTCAAAACGAATTTATTTTTTTAAGAACTTTGCTAAGCAAAATTGAAATAACGTATATAAATCTCAGCCTAACTACCGGTGACTTAGCGCAAATAAAATAATATGTAAATAATAGATATGTGTGTGTGTCAATAAATATTATTTGTGTTCATTAATTCATTGCATAGTATATTTTTAATATTCTTTTATGTTTTAATCAATATTATGAACTTGTAATATCAGATAAGAATCAATCTACGCGTACATACTTTTATCATTATAATTTGTTGTATCTATCGCTTTCAGTCATGTTTGATGAACGATAAAATTCGATAAGTACAATGTGTCTGCATCTATACAGAGCTATTAAAAACTTAGTATTATCGAAAGCCTGTGATTTGGGACCTAAAATGCAACAATTCAAGCTAGTTAGATGTCGCACAATGGTCCAATTTTGAATTTTCGTGTATATAGGAACTAAAGTTGAGATATTGATCTTATTTTTTTTTAGGACAGCTGACGTTCTATCTAATAATTTTGTGTCTCATAAAAATCTGTGGGACGTATGTGGGACATAGTGTTCGAGGAAAAAAAAAACTTCGTTATTTTGTCTAGAGAAAAACATGTTTTATTTCTGAGGTTTGTTTAATTTGTTTCGTATGTGGCTTCGACTTTCTTGAAGACTAGATAATATATATAGTACTCATAAAAAAATAGGCAAATAAACTTGCGACCGCCGTAAACGTGATTAAAATTTGATACTTTTTCTTTCTAATTTTGCGAGTCTCTCTTAGTTCTGCTGCACTAAAAAGGCTTATTTGTATACCTAATTACATATTTACTATACTACACAGGCTGGTTGATCCACACTTAAACCATTGGATTGAGAATTTAGTCACTAATTACATTACGCGGCCACAATATCACATTGCTTAAAGCTCATATTTGAAATCTTTTAAAAGACTAGGATTAGGAGTTTGCAGTCTGCGTGTCCGATTTTATTCGAGTAGAGAATAATAAAAGCCAAGCAAAAGAGAAAAGTCATCTTGGGTACTAAGAATAAGTGATCAATAGGATTTGGATCTGTATCTTTACCGGAGAGCTTACATTGAGCAAAATGTATGAAAACGTATTTAAAATATTGTTTCCATATACATTCACCTTTATACATATTTCTCAATATTTACATATTTTTCCTGTAACATTGATACCTTTCTGGAGAGCTTATTAGACGGGCTTACTTTCAAGTAGTTTGCAGACTTTGTATCATAGTATGCGTAACAAACTACATATTCTGTAATATATATTTTAGTTTGAAATTGAATTTGTTTCTATAAAGGTATACGTAACATATTTATAGAGCTTTGGGATTTTTTAAAGATGTAAAGGGCTAATTAAAGCATCACCTATCTGAATACGTCAAATACATTCAATTTGAATTTTTTTTTATTTAGTTTTTTTTTTGTATTAAGAATGTAAAAGTTTTTTATTTAGAGTTTCCTATAACGCTGTATATAAAATATAAAAGTCTTAAATATTATAAAATATTCTGTGCATAATATAGTGCGAATATATATCATCTTGTTTGCGTGTATGTCTATTAAATTTTATTACGTGTAATAATAGTCTTCGTCGTTACATTTAACACTCAAATAAATGTAGCTTCAGTAACTCAGCATGAATTTTATGATCATTCTTAATTGATATGGTGGTTTTATTTCTGCAACTACACGCCATTCGCCAATCTCCAAATTATGTATTTACAAAAAATATATATTATATATATATATATATATTTGACTAGCTGTATTAATTTAGCTTATAAAGTTATGTCGTAGGGTTATATTTATAATTGAACTAGCTGTCCCGGCAGACCTTGTTCTGCCCTATTTCTCTAAAACAAAGTCACATTGTTTTTTTTAATGTTAATAGCTATTGGCCTGTCGGCTGTTTTTTGAAAATTGTTTGAAGGAACCTGGCCTTAATGCTATATGTATAAAAATTGACAAATATTGACATTAATATTTATACGTCACTCAATAATTGTTTTGCCTTCCCGGAACCCGTCCACTAACATTTAAACTTTATGCTATGGTGTTAAAGTTCAAATTGACTTATAACAAATCTTTTGTATGAGAATATAGAAAAGTGTTGTTTTTAGACTTTTTCAGATAATTTTTTAAAATCTTCTCTCTGTTATAACCTTCCCCAGACTTCAACAAACACAACAAAAAAGAAATCAGTCAAATCGGTTCAGCCGTTCTCGAGTTTCGCGGTTATCAAGACACTATAGCTGATCCGGCAAACGTTGTTTTGCTATGTAAGGTTTTGTAATATCTTCTAAGATGTTCATTGAAATTAAGTGATGTCAAAGACAATTTTGTTCACAATTAAATACTCTTAATCAACAACACATTTATTTGGATAAAGATTAATATTATTACGTTGATACAACTCTTAACAAATAATGCATTAATTTCGACCAAATTTGTTTACCATAAAAACGGTTCTAGTGACTTAATCTTAAAAGATAGACATATACTGCCGCAGACATTTTTTTAGATCATTTCAAGAGGAATAATTCTTTCATACATATATTTTTGGTATCTTGAACCGTTTTTGCAGCGCACGCAATGGAAGCCCTCAAGGATGAATAATTTTGCCCGTTTTTTTCACATTTTCCATTATTTCTTCGCTCCTAATAATTGCATCGTGATGTTATATAGCCTAAAGCCTTCCTCGATAAATAGTCTATTCCACTCAAAAAGAATTTTTCAATTCGAACCAGTAGTTCCTGAGATTAGCGCGTTCAAACAAACAAACAAACAAACAAACAAACAAACAAACTCTTCAGCTTTATAATATTAGTATAGATTTACACATGAATTCTTATGTTATTGTTGCGTGATGAAATAATAGGTTCATTTAGTGTGTAAATTCTTTGGAAGAAATAATTAATTTACGATGCAAAACGGTTGAAATTGATCAAGAAGTTTTCGAGATATTTCATTGCAAAGTTTGAATTCCGTCAAATTGACGGGTTCCGTAAATCTAGTGTTAAAATGTATTTGTTTTTTTTTTTTGAATAATGTATTAAATAGTTATATAGTTACTCAGAAGAACAGAATGTTGATATTCTCGTTACTCATGTAGATACCTACCAGGTAGATACATGTAGTAGCTACCTTTTTAATGATTATGGCTTATCTTGAGAACTCAATAACTTAACTCAAACTCAAAAAATAAACAATTGTTCTTGTAGTATCGAATTGAATGGGATTAATTGAGAGAACTAATGTATTAGGTACACTATTATTAAAAATAAAGAGATAAGAACGTATTTGTTATTGAATCATATAGAAGTAATTTAAGACTGCATTTTATTTTAGAATCCGCCAAAATTAGTTCTTAAAATATTTTGTATTGTAACATATACCTGAAGAATAAAATTAAATATTTTTAAAATAATTATTAGAAGGGTTCAGCGAGACAGGAATAATTGATGGAGGCGCCGCAGTGCATCGGCACCCACCACTCTTTTTGCGACTTCGTCCTTCGCCGAGGATCTTGCTTTGGTCTGTGACTTTACTAGTGCCATCTGTTGGGTAGATGTGAACCAAACTTAATTTATTAGCGTGTACCGGCACTTATTAAAATATATAAGAGAATCTTTGTCTGTTCCGTGCTTGCGTTTTCTTAAGAATGTGATTTGTGTTGAATTAAATAGTTATAAAATACTACAGTGGATTCATTATCTAATATCATTATGGTCAGGTGCCCAGTTCACGAAGAAAAGAAAAAAGTAGCACTTTATTAAGGATTGAGAGTTATAAGGTTAAGAATTATTATTTTATACGATGGCTGCCATTATAAAAGATAAACTTATTACGCCATTTGCAGGCAATAATTTTTCGGCTTGGTCTTTTAGAATAAAAAGCATATTGAGAGAAAATAGCGTACTGCAAGCTATAACGGATGAAAAATTTTATGAAAATGAATTGTTAGAAGCAAAGGCTCAATCAATATTAATAGGATCGATAGCAGATACACACCTGGAATATGTACGTAATTATGAGTCGGCATATAAAATGTACAAAAGTTTAGAACAAAATTTTGAGGTTAAAAGTACCCAAAGTAAGTTATTTATACGCCGAAATTTGAGTCAAATTAAATATAATGAAAAACAAAGTTTAATGCAACATATTGTAAACATGGAAGAATTATTTACACAATTAAAAAGTGATAATGGACAACTGACAGAAGAAGAGAAAGTTAATTATCTTTTATTATCCATGCCAAAATCATATGATACCGTGGTAACAACTTTAGAAACAATTGAAAACATAAAATATGATTTTGTTAAAACCCGTTTACTCGGTGAGGAGGAGAAAAAGAAAAAGGGATACTATAATGAATATAAAACTGTTAATAATGCTTTTCTATGTTTTTCATGCGGCAAACCTGGACATAAACAATATCAGTGCAGAAATATGAATAAAAATAATTATCAAACACCATATAAAAATAAA
Organism: Automeris io; assembly: GCA_036320925.1. Classification (NCBI taxonomy): domain Eukaryota; kingdom Metazoa; phylum Arthropoda; class Insecta; order Lepidoptera; family Saturniidae; genus Automeris; species Automeris io. The sequence goes on along the minus strand of JAUDJH010000011.1, from coordinate 8,993,021 downwards.
TCTACATATCATAGGCAGCAGAATACTAATCAAAGGCAATTTAATATGCGTCAAGATCAGAGGGAGACATATCAAGACCCTGTACGAGGACAACGGAGAGGATATAACACATTTATGACACAAGTGGATAACCAAGAAGAATCAGAAGTATTTTTATGCAACAATAATTATGAACAGTGTGAAAATAATCTCATGGATTGGTATATCGACTCTGGATGTTCAGATCACTTAACAAATATGAAAGACTGTTTCTCCGACTATATAAAATTAGACAGGCCTAAGCAAATAGCTGTAGCTAAAAATGGTATTGTACTTGAAGCTGTAGGTATTGGTAATATAAACGCAAAAAGTTATATTAATGGTTATGTTGAGAATATTACTATTAACAATGTATTTTATGTTTCCGAATTAAGTAAAAATTTGTTATCTGTATCAAAAATGGAGCAACAAAATTTTAAAATAATATTTTCTCAGGGTAAAATTAAAATATACAATATGAATGGTTACAGTAGATTAATTATGATTGGCAGTAATTTAGGATCATTGTATACAGTAAAACTAGAAATTTCAAAGTTATATAACTGTAATTATACTGATAAAAATGAAATACTTGAATTATGGCACAGGCGTTTAGGTCACTTGAGTTATAAAAATTTAAATTTACTAGTACAGAATAATCTAGTAGATGGCATTAGTGATTTGAAGAATTGTAAAATTTCTAATATTTTGTGTGAGTATTGTATTACAGGAAAAATGTCAAGACAACCATTTAATAAACCAGGTTATAGGACAACTAAACCGTTAGAGTTAATACACAGTGATGTATGTGGACCAATTAATCCAACAACATGGGACAATAAAAATTACTTTGTTACATTTATTGATGATTACACACACTTTGTTGTAGTTTACCTAATTGAAAATAAATCAGAAGTCTTTGAAAAATTTCAACGTTATTATAACTATGCAACTAAACATTTTGGTAGAAATATTTTAAAATTACGAACAGATAATGGAGGGGAATATAATTCAAAAGAATTTCAAGATTTCTGTGATAGTAAAGGAATAATTTTGCAACATACTGTTCCATACAATCCTGAAATGAATGCAGTAGCAGAACGTATGAACAGAACCTTAGTAGAAAAAGCACGTACTGTTTTGATAGAATCAAATTTAGATAAACAATTTTGGGGTGAAGCAGTTTTATTCTAAGCTTACGTAACAAACAGAAACCCGACTGTTAGTAAAGATAAAACTCCAAGTGAAATGTGGGAAGGCAGAAAACCTAATATTATACACATGAGAACCTTTGGAAGCATTGCTTACAATCACATACCTATACAACTGCGTCATAAAATGGATCCGAAAAGTAAAAGCATGTTAATGGTAGGATATTGTCAAGGATGATATAAATTGTGGGATAAAGAAAAACAAAAAGTAATTGCAGCAAGAAACGTAGTATTTGATGAAAGACTAATAAAAAAGGAGGAGTTAGTGAGAATAGGTAATGAAGACACTGAGATTGATAAAGAAGAAAATTATGAAGAATATGAAATGGCAAAAGATATTAACACTGAACAAGTAGAAATAGAAAATAATCAAGAAATAGAAGTACAAGAAGAAAATCAACATGGTAGATCCAAGAGAAATAGAAGACCACCTGTAAGATATAATGATTATGTGATGGATTTTAATAGCGACGAAGAAGTTAATTTTGCATATTGTTTATTGACACAGAAAGAAACACCAAAAGCATATGAAGAAGCTATAAAGAATGGAAAACTGCAATTGAAAGGGAACTAGATGCTTTATTAGAAATGGAAACATGGAAAGAAGTACCAGATCCAAAAGATTAAGAAATTATAGATACTAAATGGATTTTTAAAGTGAAAGAAGATGGAACAAAAAAGGCGAGATTAGTAGCAAAGGGATTTCAGATACAGAAAGAAGATTATTTTGATGTTAAGTATTCTCCAGTTGCAAGACTGTCAAGAGTAAGGTTATTTATTTCAAAAGCATTACAAGACAATCTGGATATACAACAACTAGATATCCCAACAGTTTTTTTAAATGGAAAATTGAAAAGTGAAATATATATCAAGAAACCAAAAGGATTCAATACAGGAAATAGAAACACAGTTCTAAAATTAAACAGAGCTTTATATGGTTTAAAGGAATCACCAAAATGCTGGAATGAAACTTTAGATGAATTTTCACAAAGTTTAGGTTTTAAAAGATCAGAATATGATTATTGTTTATATTACAAAAATGATTGCTGGATGCTAATTTATGTTGATGACATATTAATTATGGGAAATAAAGAGAAAACTATTGAAGAATTGAAGAACAAGTTTAAAGCTAAAGATTTAGGACCAGTAAAAATGTTTTTAGGAATGGAATTAGAGAGGAATGAAGATACGATATTAATTAAGCAAACAAATTTAATAGATAAAATACTTGAAAGATTTAGAATGACAGAATGTAGAGGCACAAAGACACCAATGGAATTTAACTTTAATGTTTTGATCACCGACAATACAGAAACAATTGATGTACCATATAGAGAATTAATTGGAAGTTTAATGTACTTAACAGTAACATCAAGACCAGATTTAGCATTTGCAGTATCATATTTAAGTAGATATAAAGATAAAGTTACAGAGCAATTGTGGACAGCAGGAAAAAGAGTTCTAAGATATTTAAAATTAACAAGAAATAAAGGACTGATTTACAAACGAAATACTGACAATAACATATATGGATTTTCAGATTCTGATTATGCAGGGGATAAAAATGACAGAAAAAGTGTTAGTGGTTCAATAATATTTCATGGAAAGAATCCTATTAATTGGTTTTCAAAGAAACAAACTTGTGTAGCATTATCAACGACTGAATCAGAGTATATAGCAGCGTCCTTAACAGCTCAAGAATTAGTAAATTTAAAAGGGGTTAGGAAACATTTAGGACAAGAAGGAAAAGTGATATTATTAGTAGACAACAAGGCAGCAATATGTTCGAGTAAAAGTTATGAAAATTCAAAAAGAACAAAACACATTGATATTAGAGTGCACTTCATTAAAGATTTAATTATTAACAAAATTATAGAAATAGAATACGTTGAAACAAGCAATAATATAGCAGATTTGATGACCAAAAGCTTAAATTCACTAAAACACGAGACATTAATAAAACACATGATGATGGATTAGTTGATTCAAAACTTATGTCTAATATTTAGTACTTATTATTTTATTTGTGTTTGTTTATAGTGTTATGTTTAACTTTTGAAATATAAGTATAAAAATAGTAATTCACTAAGAATGAAACATATTTAGTTTTTTGATTTTCTTTGTTAGAGTTTGTAAAGTTTGTATTGTGTTTTAATTATAGTGGATTGCGACTTTAATTTTTATTTGGTTTGTATAAAAAACAAAAATTAAGTCGAGGAGGAGATGTTGGGTAGATGTGAACCAAACTTAATTTGTTAGCGTGTACCAGCACTTATAAAAATATATAAGAGAATCTTTGTCTGTTCCGTGCTTGCGTTTTCTTAAGAATGTGATTTGTGTTGAATTAAATAGTTATAAAATACTACAGTGGATTCATTATCTAATATCATTACCATTGACATTGGTGAAGTCACAGAGTTTGCAAGAAAACTCTGCAAAACTGACTCAAACCCGATCGAAAAGCTAACACTGATGGCTAAGTATGGCGGTCTTATTAGTGCATTTTAAAACTTTCGCGCGTCCAATTAACGGACAGCCTTCGCGAACTTCCTTAGCCTTCCCCAGTGTTCTTTAAAATAAGTAGGGTAAAACATCGCGTTGTTTAATGCCTTCGGTTATAAGAGACTAGCTTGAGAGACGGCCTCAGTTATCCTCCAATGAAACCAAACCGTATCTAGTGGTCTAGCTTAGGAAATGAGCTATGCTATACTGCAGTGAAAACGAACCGTAGCTCGAGGTTTAGTTTGAGAGAAGCCCTGTGCTATCCTCCAGCGAAACCTAACTGTAGCTAACGGCTTAGCTTGAGAGACGGCCTCTACTATCTTCAAGTGACACTGGCAAATAGGTACGGGGTGAGATGGCAGCTGCTCCACATCCTTAAGATCATCGCAGTACACTTTTAACTAGCTAGGGTACTCAACTACATTAAATTCATTTCTTGTTTTGTAAGTTTTCCTAAATTCAAATACTGGATTATCTCCTTGGCGTCTCATTTTCTCTGCAATTTCGTCGATTTGATTCAAAGTTACATTCTATCGTCGCTCGTATTAGTCAAAGAGGCATTCTGAAATTGTGATAGATATAGTGGGAATTGGCTAGAAAACTAATATGACATGATTAGTCTATTGGTACAAGACTTTAATATAAAAATGTGAGTTTGCATTAAATCATTTTTGTCAATAACATAGATAGTGGCGATTGTGGTAAGCTAACGTCATAAGAATAAAATTGGGCAATTTTCATCTGGGATAACTCGAAAGTAGTTTTTACTGTGACATAAAAAACCCGCTAGTACGTATATTTTAATAATTTCGTGTATTTCATAAAAAGCAAATATCTATTCAACTCGTTTCACATAACTCTTACATTTATTAAGCTCGTTATACAAGACTTGTATATTGACGCTCATGAATAGTATTTTGCTGACGTGAGGTTTAACTGTCGCAAAAGGTGAAATTACGATTGTTAAACATGACATCACAATTCAAAACACGTCATGTTAGATTTTAGTTTAAAAATAATTATTGTGTATGTAAATAGCATACTAACAGCACTTACGTTTAAATTATTATAAAATTTAGCATTTTAAATCATGTGTTTGTTAGCTTATTTGTATATAAATTATGTTGAGTAGGTTTCTGATGAATACGTACTTATTTAAAGATTTTTTTTAAATTTATTTATTCACTATCATTGAACAGCACATATATACATTTTACATACGGTACAGTTGACAAGCTGTGCCAATTACACAATGATAATATTTAAAAACTAACAAAGAAAAGGAAAATGAAAAACAGTGAACTCGCAACAATTAGAGATAGATGTGTGTGCGTGTGTGTGTGTGTGTGTGTGTGACAAGGTGAGTGTATGAAAGCTATATATGATATGTGTATGATTGCAGTGTGGCGTCTGTACCCTCCTATTGGTGTTTTAACTTAAGCAAAGCTAAAACCGAGGCTATGAATTCTATTTCGGGAAAATGTCTCAATAGTGCGAAAGTCCTTATGGTACGTATCGAGGCATCTGTGTATTACAGAGTTCTATGCATAATTGTGATGTATTTTCGGCAAGGCGAACAAGTTCGGCTGTCTAGTAGTTTTGGTGTATTTTAAAATTAATTCTCCTCAACAAATCTGGTCAGTCTATGTGATAATTTAAAATGTCATATAAAAATTTCAAATCACAAAATTGCGTTATACTCAATGTACTCCTTTTTAAATTTAAAACACAGATATTTTAGAAACTTTTTTTTTGAATGTGCTCTAGAAGTAGGTATGTTTGCGTTTAATTAATATGGTTTTATTTAGTTTAAGTTTCAAGCAAGCTAATATAACCTTATAAACTGAAGCCACTGAATAAATATTTTCGTAATGAACTCCCAATTGTAGATATTTATTAAGTAATCAGACATAATAATAACAATTTTGGGTTATATTTATGAATAGGTACTTAATTAACAAACCATATAATTAGTTACCTTTTAAATGAAATACTAATTAACGAACTTAGTAATTTATTGTCAGTTAAATTTTTGTTTGATATTAAGTACAGACTACATTTTTCATCTTGTAAATATTACTTGTAATTACAATGAAAGAAAAGTAAGTAATTATTATGATGTTTTTGTTGCAAAATAAACATGATTATTCTTCGTTTTCTTCATTTAAATGTTTCATGTAATACTGGATTTATAACTATAATTTGAATAATAAGAAATAAATAAAATACAACTATGTATTAAAAATCATTTAATAATAATATTTAAATAAATGGGAATAACTTTTTTTAATAAATTATTTCTATTTCTTATTTACTAATTTTTCATGAAATGTCCAGACATTATTATTACTAGAATCTAGTTCTAATAAGAATCAATGCCATTATTTTTTAATGCATTATGCCCCTGTTATATTTTTTAAATTGAAAATATACGAAAATATCAGTAAAGATAGTTTAGCTATTTCGACTTTAATAATCTCAAGTAACTGTCATATGTCGAGAAGCTCATCAGAAACATGTATTAGACGATTAGGTGAATTGGTATTGCAAAATATTAGACAAAATTATTTATTTTAATATTAGGATACGAGGAAGTAGAGCTGAAAGAGGAAAAAATAAAAGTAGGATTGCTTCGTTTTCATAGCTTGGCATAGTCAGTGGTGTTAAATCTATTTTTGTAGAGTCAGCTTAGCGCGTCGCGGCTTGTAATACGTGAAATTGTAGCGCTTTTGCATGGCCTTTTGCCTAGGTGAAAGTCTTTCCCAAGCAAGACTAGTATTGTAGTGTCCACAAGGCTTTTCTAAACATGGACGCTGCGGTATCTCTTTCGCTAATATTTAGGTATAGATTTGAATTATATAACCAACCGTCTCCTAAGTTTAGCTGAGATTTAGGGAAAATACCCTGCGCTCGCATTATCGCGACGCGCGGAATACGCGTGAGTGACGTTTTTCCCCACGCACGCGCACTGATTTAAATCGGCTTTAGGGCGTGGGCTCCCTCTTATTTCTCGACAAAGCTACAGTACGGAGACCGCAATCATTGTGCTTGAGTTCAATAGCAACTCACTTGCACTATTGGAAGCCCGGCTAAAAGGCTTTTCCTGAACATTATTAAAATGGCGGTGGAATTTAGGACCCCAGACTGTTTTGCTCCTAGGCAAACTTCAAAGCCTACAACTTCATCAAGGCATGTTTCGTTGCTCGCCTTTAACATAGGCAAGGTCAGTAGACGACAGTAGCAGGTTTAAGATCAGCATCAATCCTTGAACTCGCCGCTCCAAGCTAAATCCCTTCTTCTCTTTTTCTTGAGTGGAGTCAACTTGTAACAAAGGGGTTCGTCGGCTAGAAAGAAGATACCAGCCCTTGTTATATAAATTTATTTATGGCAAATAAGGTGTTAAGTTACAGCGTGCACCTGGGTCGACAGCCGTATAGTTCACTCCTCTCGAGATGTGAGAGAGAAAGGAAAGGGCTTAGCTGGAGAGATCGGCACGTCCTGAAGCAGAACATCCTCTGGTTATGGAAAGCCGCGACGTTTGTGTATGTGTGCAGACAGTGGGTTTCGCACATGCGCTGTATTGTACAGGTTCTTGAGGTCCACGTCGTGAAGTAATCCACACACGAAATAAATCTAACTAGAAAACCCGATTCCCGTGCTTTTTGTAGCACAGAGGGTCGACACGACTGCTGGAGTAGCACGGCACGTTTGCTGTGGAGAACATGTGTGTACCAATGGAGCTCGCTCGAGAAATGGCCGATCAGTTCACCACGAGAAATACACGGTGTAGTATCATAAGACGTGTTGCCTCCCCCGAAATTGTGCCCAGTAGGTGCGGCGCGAGATGTCTGTAGAGAATTGATTACAGGCGCCATAGTCCCGATTAATGCGCAGATGTATCACCATGGATTTTTTTGTGAGTACAAGGACGTAATACCTCGCTCGACACAACCTGTGCGGTCGAGACGGACTTACGAGGATTTTCTCCAAGTAAAAAAAGTATCTGTGCTATGACATGTTAGGCTCTATATTTTTAACGTACTCAGAACTTCCCTTAAACTCGTACGCTTAAGTCTCGCTTAACTCATGTGAGAAGAGATCAACAAACTTCATAAGTAGGCAGATAAGATCACCACTCGACCAGATAATAATCCGTTCAAATTCGCAAATATTATAAATAACGCATTAACTTTAAAAAAACATGTAGCAGGGATGATAGATTCTACTAAATAATAAATACGTAATGCAATTGAGGTCAGTTGTTTTTCAAAATTCGTACTTATACTACAAATGTAATACGCTTTAATCATTGTACTAGCTAACGAACAAAAGCTTATAATTTAAATTATACTAAGATCTGGGTTAGTTTATTTAGATATAGATAAAACCTGTCTCGCATACTTGAAGATTCATTTATTAATTTAAAATGGCGCATCGTTGGGTAGCTTTCAAGTATTTAGATTAGATAAAATATAATTGGATTGGACTATACCTCCGTTTTAGATGAAGTTTTCGATTCCTTTTAAAGCTGTCTTTGAATAATTTGAAATAGATGTTATATAATTTTACTGCAAATGAAGAGAAAATATTTGAATTACATTCCGATACGAGACCGTTACTTAGTACATTTTTCATATTAACACAATTTGCTTTATTAAGGTCTCAATCCACTATCCCGGTCGAAAGACCTTTACAACAAAACCGGGCTTGGTGGGCGAACGCAGAGGGCACCCCTGTGGGCACGGACCTCGACTTGGGCGGCCGGCCAGTTGAAAAACGAACCTAACGGTGATCTACCAGCGTTTCGGAAGCGACTACCTTGAGAAGAAACGCCGAAAGAAACTCAAGGCTGCGTCGGAGTGAAACTGCGTTATATAAACAGCAGTTGACGGACATATCCTTAATCGCCGTCGTCGGCCCCGCCGGCGACGCCGCGCCGGTGTCACGGGATATGACGAGTGCTTGTGTGTACCTCGTTGTTGATAGGATCGGCGGTAGCAAGGGCCGCGGTAATTGAATCGACGGGATCCAATAGGACACGACGCGGGCGGCGCGATGCCGCTTTTCGGTGTGTAATCGCAGGCACTGGGGACTAAAGGATTAGGGTGATGCTGCGCCTTGTCGAAATATCGACGAGATGCATTTTGCATGTAACTGGCGAGCGTTTCCAGCTTAAGGTCGTCATGGAGATCTATGTTGCGCATATATAGCGGGGCACCCACTGCTTTACGCAAGAATTTATTCTGGATGACCTGAAGGGAATCCAGAGAAGCGGACTGGCACAAGGCCGGTGTGGTGTCCATGCTTAACGGTGATCCTGGGACAGCAGTGCGGATATCGTCGCTCTTTCGGACTGGCACGCTGCGTACTATTCTTTCACTTTATGGTACGATGCTACAGTGTATTTGGAATCAATTCTTAGCAATTTTTTGGCCTATGATAGGACTACAGTCACAATGCTCTATCTCAATCTCTGCCAGCAGAGACAATTAGTTCTTTTTACTAAGAACCATGTCAATTATTCTATTTATATGCTTTGTCAATCATGTTATGATAATAATGATGTTATTTATCTCTAACAAACAAACTGAAACTTTATCTTGCGGTTAGTAGATATGAGCTACTGCAACACTAAAAGTGTTAAAATCGTTTTACTGACTTTTAAGTTGCTAGAATATGGAGAGAAAACGGGCCGCGACATTATAAAGTTCGATTCCGAAACGTAATTGGCCGACGTGAGTATTTACTCCTATAGCTGCGGTCCAGACCGGCACAAACGCCCACGCATTAATCCGGAGTCATATGTATGGTATCGCAGCTAAATCCAACGGACGTGAGCTGCATCAATCCCCAAAGACACTCTTTGTGCAACAAAAAAGTTATAGTCACGCTTAAGTAACATAACGTACGCCATTGCTATTAAATAAAATCGATACAATAATATAAACAACATTTAGCGATTGAAATGCGTTCGAGATCACCTGTCGCGCATACGATCAACAGGAAAGCAATCAGGGCGAGGCTCAGAGCAACACGCAGCACGCAGCCTGCGATTGTAGAGAACGGCAGTCGCCGCCCAGCCGCCACCTGCGACCGTCGCCGCCCTAACGCGCAACATCCTGCCCTGCGCCCGTTAGATCTCCCGACGATACAACTCGTGATACAACATTCACGTTTCGCGATTTGTGGCATTCACACGTATTGACGTCTCCGAAGTCTCTGTAATTAATTTTCTATCTTATAATGAGGGTTTAGAACGTCTTATGTTTGCACAGTGCAAACAGATTGTGAAGGATTCTCTTGTGCCCTTTAAGCGAATCCTGCTGAAAGCGGGGTAAGTTTTTATGTAGCTTACTCTTGCATATCAATCTATTGATTTCAAAACATGTATATATATACCTTATATATGCACTTGAATCTTTTATATGCAAGTATAAATGAATAAATAATATTAATTTTACATAATACGCATTATACGCATCATTTTAAATTTAAACTTAATATAAATATAGATTGGAAATGCGTATTATGTAAAATAAATATTCAAAAAGGTTCAAGTGGAGAACTGCTGCCAGTACTCCCTGTTACGTCGTACGTGATTAATTTAGAGACAAATTGTACAGGTACTGATTTATAAAAAAATAAATGGTGTGTGTACAATATTCAATTGAATGAATATACAAAATTTAATTAAAGATTGTAAAATAATATGTTATTATTACTAAATATGTTTTTAAATAATAAAAATCATTATTTTTTTAATATATTTATTAGTTCTAGAAAAAGTGGCGGATATTTATTAGCTGAAAACCGCATACCTTCAATTTATTACAATATCCGTCTTGTAATAATAACATTAAGTCAATTACAACGTAGATGGTAAATAATTAAAGTATTATGAATATATAGCACAACCTCATAGTATATAAATAAAAGCTAAATTTTAATATATTAAAAAAAAACACGTTTACGATTTATTTCTATTAATTAGACATCTTTTTTCTCTTTAGTACTCGTATTATGATGAAAATAAATATGTTAGTTACTAATAAACCGATTGGAAGAGCGAGAAGAATCCAGTTTCTTTAATAAATCATAATATTTTCTTTTTTTAATCAACAAAGTATGTTTATCTAGCGAAATAAATTGAATACAAGAAACCTGACAACCTACCCAAATTAATAAACAAATTTTAATATCTTTTTAGATTGTTAGGTATTTCACTTACTTCAGGTTCAAATCGCCTTGTTTTTTGCAATTCAATGACTATATGCTTCCACTTTCATGAAAATAAATTGATATATTTGGTGATACATGTATATCCTAGTGTATAAGTCCAGTTGGTTAATATTATTGTAATTAAATACAGTTTTTATTGCGTTTTTAAGGTGGTAGGGCGATTGCTTAACTAGGTCGTGACTACAAAAACCATCAGCAACTTGCGTCGGCTTGTAAAGTTTCAGGATCAGTTTGTGTACCTTTAGTTGTTGATATCCTAAATCGCTATCATTTTTGAACTGAACTGTACTTACTATCAAGAGCACTGTAGTCACTTCGACGAGCCAGTATAAAAATAATTTTCTGTAACTCTGTCGGTAATAGTATACTATATATCTACCTTTACTTTACATTTATCATAAGACAAACCTACTCTAAGCTACGAGTTCTTATATTATGATGAAATATTTCCATAAATATTGTCTGTTGTATTCTGAGGGTTTCTGTTCAAAGTATTATGTGAATACACCTATATTTTATTAATTAAATTGCTCGATATTCTTTTTCTGTGTAATTATGGTTGCTTTGCATATTTAAATTAATTTATACATTATATTTTTATAATTATCGAGGCAAAGTTTCTAAGTAATTTGTACTTTCAATTAAAATGTAGTTAATATTTATTATAATCGTTTAATAAATATAATATTTTATTATGCTTTCCACGGTATAACGAGACGCACCGCGTGTCACATCGCGCTCATGCATTATAGGAAACGGGGTGTTCGATAAGGTGCGGCTAGTTCGTTGGAGAGTGGAATTCAAGTAGAAATGGGATATTACACGAGTCATTGGTTAGTTAACAATGATAAAATTAAATCGAAGAGTGGAAGGATTTGCTTTAAGCGCCATTTTTTGACGATTGAGTTGTACCATTTCAGAAACTGAGTTTTCACTGATTGCAAAAATATATGCCTATAGTGTTTGTTTTAATTAGGACAGTAGGGGGAAATTTTAAACGAGAAGAGATGCGTTAAAGTAGTCTTAGGAATCTTAAGCTCTTTTCGCTTGAAAATAAAAATTGACATACTTATAATTATGGTCAAGCATGAACAAAAACTTTTATTTTTTAATTAACTTCGTTTCATATGCGGATCATTATCTTATACGAGACAAAAAAATCAAAACAGCAGAAGTAAGTCAAATACAATTTACATTTTATGATACATTTTCTATACAAGTCTTCACATTCATGTATTTGTCTAGTGGGTACCGTATTTTCGTTTAATAGTAGTAGTTGATACTTAATAACATTATCATTACAAAATGAACGATAAACGAACCTTTCGTTACCTAAATAGTATTCAGGGATTAAACTGATTGTGTAAAAGTATATATTATTAGCAAAAGATACATAAAAATAAAATAAAAAACAATCAATATTTAATAACCTTAGGAATGAAGTAAAAATCCGCCTGTGAAGGACGCCTAAGTCATTAAAAGAACTAAATATAAAAAAAGATCTCATGTTTCTAGCTTCATTCGTTTATGTTCTACATTGTCATGTCATGTCAGTCAGGACAAGTCTTTTTAGGGTTCCGTAATCCAAAGGGAAAACAAAATCCTTATACTTTGTTTTCCGTCTGTCAAGATCCTTTTTCTCGATAACGCACGGAGGTACCCTAACGGAGGTACCATGTTTAAATTACTATGAAATATTAGGTCCTTACATATGAAATTGGCGTTTTGTATGGGAGGAACAAAAAGTCGAATATTTTTTAATATAATATATTTAATTAATCAAAGTATGAACCATTATTTTCTATGCACTTTTGCCATCTCATAGGTAGTTCATTGATCCCTTTACTAAAAAAACCAGTCGGACGGGAATCAATAAAATCTTTGAAGGCGATTTGGACTGCCCCATCGGAGTTGAATTTTTTCCCTTGCAAGAAGTTATCCAAATTTCGAAAAAAATGGTAATCTGTTGGAGCAAGGTCCGGGGAGTACGGAGGATGTCTTAGACTTTCCAATTGAAGCTCTTCTAATTTAGTAGCCGTCTGTTGCGCAGTGTGTGGTCTAGCGTTGTCGTGAAGCAGCAGTGGCGTGGAGCGATTGACCAGCCTAGGTTGTTTAGCCGCTAGCTTTTCCATCATGGTTTGCAATTGCTGACAATAGACATCAGCCTTAATAGTCTGGCCAGATTTGAGAAAACTGTAATGAACAATACCGGCACTAGTCCACCAAACGCTTACAAGTAACTTTATTGGGGTTAATTTTCGCTTGGGGCAGGATTTGGCCGGCTGGCCAGGATCCAACCATTGCGCTGAGCGATTCCGATTATCGTAAAGAACCCATTTTTCATCACAGGTAATGATTCGGTTTAAAATACCTTCATTATTGTGCCGGTTTAGTAATGTAACGCAGCAGTCGACGCGCGTTTGCCGGTTTGCTTCAGTCAATTCGTGAGGTACCCACCTTTCAAGCTTTTTAATCTTCCCAATTTGCTTCAAGTGAATTAAAACAGTTTTATCACTAACATCGCAGCCTGCAGCTAACTCGGACGTGGTTTGCGATGGATCCGCTTCCACAATAGCCTTCAACTCTTCATTATCAACTTGAGTCTCGGGCCGTCCACGGGGCTTGTTCTGCAGGTCGAAATTTCCAGAACGAAAACGTTGGAACCAAAAACGAACTGTGTTTTCTTTTGCAACACGACCGCCATACACATCATTCACCCTTCGAGTTGTTTCCGCAGCACTAGTGCCACGGCGGAACTCGTACTCGTAAATAATGCGATATTTTAAGTTTTCCATTTTGTAAAATGAGTGACGCAAACAGAAAAAAAAACAGAAGAAAAAAACAAATGAATGACGATCATCGAAGCACAAATACATGAGTCTATAGCTGTACAAATTTGAATTTGGAATTCCTTACCAAAGAGGAGAAATTTTTGATTAAAGTGGCCAGTACGAAAAACGCCAATTTCATATGTAAGGACCTAATACTTATGTCTGTGGTCTTTTTTTAAATAATTTATAGAACGCTTGACCTCAATCACACCTGGTGGAAGGTGAAAATGAGTTCGATGATGAAACGCGATCGCCTAGCAAATGCCTATTCACTCTTCTCTTAAAGACTCCCAGGTCATAAGATCGCGGAAATATGGTCGCTGGAAGCATATTCCACTCCTTAGCCGTTCGCATGATAAATGAAGAAGCGAATCTTTTCGTGCGAATATAAGGAACATCCACCACATACGGATGGTATCCGACACGATGTCTAGTGGTTTTGAGGTGGAATGGAGCTGGTGGAGTCAAAGAATGTAGTTCCTGAGAACACTCTCCACCGTGCAACCGGTAAAAGACCGAGAGGCAGGCAAATCTACGTCGATGCTCGATGATGCTCTTTTGTGATCCTGAGAAAAATCATACACCTAAGTTAACGCAATTAAGAGTTATTATTGAAATTGGTGATCTGATATTTTTTATTTAAGTCCTTTATTAACATATACCTAAAAAACTTTTCTGGATAGAATCAAGATGAGGCCGTTAGTATGTATGTAACTAATGTTATATTCCTTAGTATTCGACAAAACGTGCTCGGCGTAAGGGTTGCCATTGCGGGTGTAAGTTCATGTGCGTATCATAATTATATCGTCAGATATGTACACTAGCGTAATGTAATATCAGAAAAAACATAACCCAATTACTCTGAGCCCATATCTATAACAAACAATTGGTCTCTTTAATCAATTTTATGGCAGTATTCTAATATCTTTTATGATCTTTGAGGTATTACTTTGATGAAAGTGTAAGTTCACTCATATTTCTCATAAATATAATGTTGTATAGATATTGAGAAAAATAAGTTATTTAGGATACCTATATAGATCTTTTACAGGTGGTAGGGCGATTTCCCGAAATTACCACAGTACACAAGTGTAAATACCGTCATAGTGACTCGCTTTGGCCTGTCGCGTTTCGGGATCAGCTTGTGTATATCCAGCAACTTATATATCTAGAGACCTTCAGTCGTGGTATATGTGAGCCGACATGACGACAGAGACTATCAATGCATTTTCATCTTTTGCTGGTTGTTTTCGTTTCTGGACTACACTGTACTTACCATCGGGTGCACTGTAGTCACTATGTCGAGCCAGTGTAAAAAAATCTTAATGTAAAGTTATCTAAATATTAGGAAGAAAGTATTTGTTTGTTTGTTGTAAGATTACGTTATTTTTATCATTAGTCATCTTGTTTCCAAATGACATTAAAGTTTAAATGTGTCTAAGGTTGTTGCTTGTTAGGTTTAGCAGATTTCTAAAGCTACGATAGGAGTTGAGACACGGGTGACGATTTACATGAAACATTATTAGCAAAGTCTGCGTCGGACACCGAGTCGGGGTTTTAATTAAACCAGAGAACCCAATTGTCTCAAAAGATTATATTGTAATTTAACTCATACGCAGGTTGAGGTAAATTTAAATTGAATTTCCTTGCTATGAATTACTTTTAAACTGGCAATTACTCGCATATTAAATGTTTTTCATTTTGTAGGTAGTGATCAGTGATCCATAATCACCATGAATTTTTCTCGAATAAATCTACCCTGTGCAAGTGAGAAAATAGTGACAAGTCCCTACAACATAGCTTATAATTATTACTAGCGTTGGCCTCGTTAACGTGATCTTAGGTAAAACGAGTCAGAATTTTTCCTCAAAGAAATAAGCGTCACTCAATTAAATTCTAAGTGCATTTGCGTCAGAAAATGAATAATAATTGTTTATACAATCATAAGCTCCGTGCAGTCTAGTCCAACAAACAAGGCGAAGAACTTGGAATTTTCACAAATTTTTAATTATCGTAAATTTTTCTTGAAAACCATATTTATAGACACGTACATATAATGTGTTAAAAATAGCAATAACAAGATTATAATACGAATTACAAACAATTGAAACATTTGGGAGCTTAAGTTTCGACCCTTATAGTAAAGAAAATTATTAAAATATAGTCTACACACTATTATTTTTAGTTATTTCGGGGCCCTCCACGAAAATCAGCGCTGCAGACTTCCTCTGTGGCTTTAAGCTGATGGAGGTCTCATTTTCGCCATGTTAATATGTTTTTGTTTTTTCTTTTGTTTCTGTATTTTGTTGTCTTGTAACAGAAATGTTGCTTTTGATTTTCTAGTATTTTGGTAGTTTGTGGTGAAAATAAATATATTTCATTTCATTTCATTTCATTTTTTTTTATTATTTTATGTATCTTTAATTGTGAAAAAATGTCAGACCAATAAGTTAAATTATTTATTGTAGATACACAGTACATACCCATAGGTATATTAAACCAAATTATTTAAGAATCTTAAATGTGTAACCACAATATATGTACCTTATAATGAAACTAGCTATTTCCCGCAGCTCCGCTTGCATTTATTACGTTTTATAAAAGAAGTTATATAGTATAAATAAACAGGCCACTCTGACGTATGTTGTGGACGCCTTAATAGGAACTGTACATTTTTGATTGTAACTGTGTATATGTATTGTATAAACGAGTTATTGTATCGGGCCACTGGCAACCCTATAAAAAGTAAATTAATAAATAAATAATTTGTTATATCTGTCCGTGCCTAGACTCGTGTGCATTAATTTATTGTAATAAAGGCCTCACAGGTAGGTTTATTGAAGTAACTCATTTCATTTTTCTATAAATTATCGATTGTTTTTAAACCGACACGACTTTTTTATTTATTATCTCATAGAAATAAAGTCAACACTAATTATTAAGTGAAGCTTTTCAAAATATATCAGTTAAAACTGGATTTAAATCGGTTAAACCGTTTAATTAACCGTTACTTTGGGCACGATATATAAGATCAAAGTGAATACAGCCACGTATGTATCTTTACTCACCCCCTTTGCATCTCTACTCACCCCGTATGTGATATAGCGTGCCGATATATTATGACTGTTTTTACTTACATCCTAAAATGAACTTACATTCTAAATTTCGAATCAGTAGATCCTATAGATTTCAAGATTTCGCGATTACCAAGTCAATCAGTCAGTGGCTTTCCCTTTTATATATATTATAGATAAAATAATGATGATAATAATATTTAGGTTGCAATGAAGCTTTTTTTTTTACTTGGGGAAAATCCTCATAGGACTGTCCCGGCCGTGAAGGGGGTGGCAGCCGGTGTGTGCCGGACTTTTACCAGCTAAAAACCTCAAGGTGACTATTTCTGCGAATTAACGGGGACTGCGGGTCCTGTAATCAAATCGCCGCAGCCCCACTACGCCGCGCCTGACAGGCACAATCACAGCGGGGAGACGCCGCCTCCCCCGATACCACCTAGTATACTTCAGCAGAGCGCGTCACAACGCACCGCCGACTTCTCGGGGGTTGCTAACCGGTCGCCCCCACCCTGAACAGCCATAACCCCTAAGGCATAAGGCCTTAAGGGTGGCCGGTCGTGGTTCGACCGATCCGCTGGGACTGATATGCCGGGGCGATTGCCGACAGCCTGGCGTCTTCTTCGAGCGGCCTTCTGCTGTTCTCGCTCTGCAGCCTCTTTCTGGGAGATGACTTTCTCACAGAAGGAGGCCACGGCCCTCCAGTTGTCAGGCCCTGCCAGCATGGCCGACACCACTGCCGACAGGGAGAGGTCGTGTCCGATCCATCAGACCAGGCCCCGCCGCTCGCTGTCCCACGCCGGACAATGTGCGAGCGTATGCTGGGCGGAATCCAAGTTCGAACTGCAGTGGTAGCACTGGGTCGTTGCTTCTCGTCCAAACCGGCACAGGTACTCAGGGAAACATCCATAACCCGTGAGTACCTGTGTCAGATGGTAGGTGACGTGATCGCTGCTATCAAGCCAGACTTCGAGGTTCTGCAAAATGGCGCCGACCACGCGTTGGCGCATGCAGCGCTCCTCATTAAGCTGCAAGCGCCACGTATTTAGGGCTGATCGGCGCTGTAGCTTTCGCCTCTCAGGCGGGATTCGTGGACCCGGTTGAAGACAACCAAGTCCACTTCCGCCTGGATACTAAAGGGCAAAAAGATCGTCGCCGAGGTTGCAATGAAGCTAGACTATGCTGAATTCTATGACATTGAGACATTAACTACCGGCTTGTTATCAAACTGTTTCCATGGTCATTAGTCACTGTCCACTGCAACTATGTAGGCAGTTTGAAACAAACAATTCAGATTTTTACCTATATAAATAAAGTCAATTTGTTGTTTTGTTACTTGAATTTATTTTTGTAAAATTAATAATTCTTTAATTATTTTTTACGGAGTTATAATAACGCACATGTGGTTTGATTTTAAATATTTACCTTTATATTTACCATTATACCCACTCAGTACTATTCCACAAAACTGCGCTATGGTTAGATATGCACATATTTTATAATATTCGAAAAGATAAGTAGGTATACTAATGCTCAAAGGTAACAGAATAGATAATAAAATGTAGTTCATTTTTCTCAAGAATATTTTGCCTCTAAAAGGGTAAAACTACAAATCTTAATAAAAAGTTTTCCATGTCTACAGCAAATGTAAATCTAAAAACAGTATATACATATTAGTTGGGTTAATGCACATGAAACCTAAAGAAATATTTTTGTACACCACCATTAGAACCAGCTAACTCTACCCAAATAGTCCTGAAATCTGAAACCCATATCATCTCTAAAATATGAACCTATTGCACATAATATAGTGCAAATTAAAGCTCTATTGGATAAGCGGTTCTTAAATTATTGTTATAGAAACTTATTTTAGGCCCGCACGAATAATTAAACACACAAAATGAGTAATCTTTTTAGGCAGGCAAATTATGGATTATTAGAAACTTCAAAAACATATTACAATTTAGTAAATTTGAATAATCTCATATATGTGCAACAGTTGATATTAAATAAATTTTATATTAAAAATTGATATGAATAAAATAGGAATCTATAAAGAAACGTGTATGGTTGATCTATAGATCACACTATAGTGTTTAATAATCATGTGTGTTATAAACGGCAACAAATTCAGCATGCTCCTATGAAATAGATAACACGAGGTTCATTATTCACTTGTAAAAAGCTTAACGAGATAAATCATTATTACGTTGATGTTTTATGAATTAACACATACATCAGATAGACACACAGGTGACGGTTTATGTAGAAACAAGGACATATCTATAGTCAGTTGATTATTTGTCCTATAGCTTAAACGGACAATTTTGGTATATACAATATACATATATAACATATATTTGTATGTAATTGGTTTCCCTGAAACGAAATTAACGATTTTGACGTAATTTTATATTTAAATACTCTTTTATCAAAATTGATCTAGGTAAGTGTAATCTTCGTAATAAATCTCTTTTCAGGTGAAAAAAAGCTTTATTATTTCAATACCATATGATAGCAAAAATAATGGTATTTAATAAATGCACAATTAAGCTATTCAAAAACAGATGGCGCTGATACAAAAATATTATCATCTGAACGAATTTCTGTGGCTCAGCTAATTCATTTTCATTTCATTTTCCGCGCTGTCTGCCGGTATTTGATCCACTAGCAAATTGTCTGCCAACAATTTTCCAATTTTCTTAACAATAAATATAATTTGTTTTTATAATAATTAGCCGTGTTACTTAATATATTTTTTATTTCGAAATTTGACCTTTTTGACCGGCCGCCCCCGCTTTCATCCACGGGATCGCGCTGGCTGACAAGACTTTTTGAATTTGGCTACATAAAAGGGTGCTCATATAAAAAAACAGCCATGTAACGATAATCACCTTTTATATGTTGCCATCTCTCAGTCTAAGAACGCCTGTCATATTATTGGGTACAGTTTATACATATAAACACGCGATATACCTATATACATAGGTATATCGCGTAGACCATCTAACTATACATGACAAACGAACATATTAATAGATCTTTGTCCTTCTTAGCGACAGTGGCGGAGGGTAAAATCCGTAATGTTATATGATATTCTTTTGGAATATACTGATTTATCAGATTAAACTTGTTTAATTGAGCTTGGTTAATTGTTTATTTAACAAAGAGCTCCGATCCGAAAAGTTCGTATTTACACACTTGGGATGTAATTTTTAATTATATTATTCCGTCTTCAATATTTACACATTACTCCGATGATTAATTTCATGGAAATTAATTAATTTTTCATGTTGAATAACCTTTTTATCTCATTTAATCGCTGCTCTTATGTGTGACCTACATTCTCTGATCAATATGAAAAATGTTAATTAATTCATTCAATTCAAAATTTGGGACAATCAAATGTGCAGAGAGTTTTGACTATAACGACTCTCTCAATGTAAAGAGATAAAACTTTATACTTGGTTTATTAGAAAGTATCCAGGTGTATTAAAACAATATTTGTATATAAGTAGGCTCCTCGTAACTGAGGATTGTACTAACAGTGTCTTCAATTTTTAAAAAATATGTTCTTATTATCCATGGTCCATAGACAACCACTCAGCCTTGTTAAATCCGCAGAAGATGTTTTTCATTAGATTATATCATCGTATAATTGATTTCTTTTCTATTTGATAATCCAAAGAACACCTGACCAAAGTTCCTAAACAGAGAAATAACAGTTTCATAGTGTTATATATACTGTAATAGTATAATAGTGTTATGTATATTATGTAATCTTTTAAAAAAATGAAGCATTATTGTATTTTTCAATACTGAAAATTACCTATAGTAATATTGCTTTAATTATAAAAGCTTGTATTTCATATTAATTGACTGTTGATGCTATTTTCGAAAGAATTATCTAAAGTTTCAAAGATTTAACTAAACATTTTGTCTTTGATGATTGTTTTTGGTAATTAATATCAATTACTGCACTGGGCGACGTTCTCTACTTCGCATTTATTGAGTTTTGTGAAATTGAAAATGATTCTTACTTGTACTAAAAGCAATGAGTTGTTGAACAATTTTATTTGTCTCTGAGCTGCAACTTTTGTTGTAAAACTTTTTTACTTATAATTTTACTCATTTCTCTTTCGAAGAATTTGAGTCTTTGAGAATGTTTTCAGCTTCACCTTGAAATCTTTTTACCTTTACAATTTACACGAAGTTTCTTCTTTATAATATTTATTTTACCAAATAATTGCAATGTAACACAATTCATGTTGAATTATTATATTACACGGCCAAACATATGTAAAGTTGTACACCAAAATAATAAAGAACTTAATTGCGAAATATGTTGCAAGGCATGTATAATTTTAGTGATTGTACTAAAAAATATTCTGATATTGTACCTTGTGTGTGGTTTATAGTTTATCACCGTATAAAAAACCGTTTGCTTTTAAAGTCCTAAATCCTAAGTTGAATAATTATGTTACATTAATTAATTGTTGTTATTTCAAAACTGTAGTATATGTATTTAAACATTTTTCGTTTGTTTTCAGGTACTTGTTTTGTTATTTGATCATGTGAAGTGATCGGTGAAATCAAAGTGTTTTAGTACTTAGTAAAACAGTGTATTGTACAATGCGTATCGTGTTCAATTAAGGGCATTAAAAGTGTTTGATCATGAGTTTTTTAACGTCACTCGGTCAGTATGTCGCGGGTGTGGCGGATAGTGTGGCCGGGCTGGCGCTGTCCCCTCGTCGCGCGCCTCCCTCGCGACACCGCTCTGCTGAGGAAACACAGCAGGCTCAGCAACCACAACCCTCAACTGCTACCATGAGAGGTGTGAACAATGTACTATTTAATTATGCATGTACTTTATATTATTAAGTTTTGCCCGTGTCCAAATCTTCGTTAGCAATGATGACATTTGTCTATTTAAGGCGTATTATGTGTGTAGTGCCTAAATCAGTACTTAATCTGGAAAATCCTAAATATACATTTGAACGTACCACCATTTTTGTTGCCGCGCATGGATACCGTCTCCTTATCCATTAGGTCATCACAGGCACTAAGGGATATAGTAAAATAATAAAAGACATTTTACCATGACCATTTACTTTATCGCATCAAATACACTGTATAGTAAAATATTGCTAACTGATATTTTACAAAATGACCATAAAACCGTGATGTGGTTCGCGGTTATAAAAACGGTTACCGACAGCATATACTTGCCAAAAGAGGAAGATCAGTACCCTGTGTGTATGTGTTTTTATTTTATTTATTAAAATAATTATTCAGGATACCCACGAGTATTACCCACTGAGGGTGCATCGGCTTTGAGTGCTCGCCGCCGCACTCTTGATTGCCTTGCGCCTGCTCCGGCACCGCGTCGGGGCGGATCGTTACGCGTGCCCAGGAACCCACTACCGCCAGAGAAGCCCACAATGGCTTTTTGCAAGCGACGTTTGTCGTGGCCCGAGGTCGATAACTCCGTGAATTCCGGGTAAGATTTTATATTCATTTTTGATCTGAAATATCTAATACTGCTGTTCAGATGTAGTCAGACCGATCTTGGACTAGAGACATGCCTTCACGCTTACCTATTTTAATTTGTAATATAAAAACAGCTAGGTAGGTGTAAGTTTGTAGTAGGTGTTTAGTATACCTAATAAAGTCTACTCTATTAGCTTATTAAAGAACGAATTTCTTTTAGATATCTTCATATATCCTATTTTCAGTCTTCTTATTTTCGATATAGACATGATCATTAAGAATTACACTAATTAAATTCGGAATTATACTAGGAACCTCGCGCGGACCTCACTCCAATGTAATTTTTTATGAACCGTTGATATCTTTTAAAAGGTTTTTTTTTAATGATATACCGCAAACAATAATTTTAATTCTGCATTATTCAGGGTTCAGTATATCTTCTTTCTAAAATAGTTTTGATATTTGTTATCTGCCAAATATCACGCGATATCTCATTTTTTTGTTTGTATTTGAGATGGTATCATATTTAATGGGCTCGTCAAAGTTAGCGTAAACGCTTCACTTTATAATGGCGTTAATAAACAAAGTAGTGTAGACACGACCTACCAGATATTCTGCCAATTGATTGTTTTTTTTGTATGAGTCTTTTGTGAAATAAATATAGTACGATTAAAAAGCGCGATGCCTCTTTTGCATTAGCTGATCAAATTTACTGTATTATATAGTATGTAATGTATATTTTACTATTTTCTTTGTTTTGAATGATTTGTTTTACAATTATACATTAATAGTCCATAGTAGCATTTTTTGAGCTGGTATAAAAAATTGTATTTTTAGATTGTAGTGCGATTGCACAAACTCGGTCGTAACTAACTTAAATAATCTATTTTGTAAATGCTAATTCTATTTCATCTCTAACAAATATAATTAAATACAGCACGGAGGTATAATGCGCAAGAGAAATTCAATTTATTTCACCCTCGATAGAGTTACATGGAAGCTACGTTAGCTGCAGCCGTTCAAAGCAAACTTAATTTCATGCATAGTTTTTTACCGTTTTATAGTCCGTTCGCCAATAGACCCTTTGTGATAGGTTTAGGAATTTTCCCATATTGATAACTTAGGTATATATTTTTATATTCATCGGCTGGATTGCATCAATTTCCAGTTATATTAATGACTATAATACTATTTTAAGTAATGGCTCATGAATTGTAATAATTTCACTTTTTGTTATGTTTTTCGAAAGAGACTTATATGTTGAAAGTCGTAGTTACGATTTTCACTTAGACCATTTCAATGATTGTACCCACCTTTTCTAATAAATTGATCCCAACTCAATGACGAATGAACGATAAAGAGACGAGTTTCTACAGAGATATATATGTACTTAATTTATTGGCAAGAGACCCATTAGATAAATAACAATTTGATTAAAACGACGGGTGGCTAATGCTTCTTGTTTACTCAGAGTCTTGGAAATGTAGGTAATCTATTATTGTATTATATTGTATTGCTCTGAGTGTAGTATTACATTGTGGAAAAAATATTAAGAGAAAAATTCTTATGGTGAAGAAATGTAAATGGTTTTACATTAGTATAATATGTATGAAATGAATAGAGAATATTATAATTATTGTAGATAAACCCTACAAAGAGAATTCAATTTAGTTTATCCTGAAAATGCTTATTTCATGTTGAAACAACAAACCGATCCAACTTTGCAAAGGCACAATTATCGTATACGTGCGTCATTTCCTTGTTCTGAGTTAAACGTTTGAGGATAATAATTAAAATTTCACGAGAATAAAGACAATTGTTTTAGAACTGGCTTTGGATAAATGTCTAGGGGCTACAGTGTTGTTCTATTTAATTATAAGAAAAAGTTAATGTTTTTTTAACGTGAAAACTAAACGTGGCTTTTGTATGAATTTGGAAGTTCATCCAAATTCCAGCCCATCAGTAAGTTTTACCCTACACGTGACCCTGTAAATCCAAAACAGTAGATACTCAGGTAGTCGCTTTTGTAGCCTAGTGAATGAGTATATTGTTGCAAAACTCTTTTTAATTGTACCTGTGTGTGTTGCTATTACGATTCAATAAAAGGTTTTTTCTTTGATTTGTTAATAATAATATAATAGGTAATTGTTGGTGAACCCGTACCATCGTGCTCGTTTGCCATGCCGAAGACATTGCCCTCGCAGTGGTCTACGAGATCTAAGACCGATTTTGTGCAACCTCATCCTAGCAACTTACGTGCTCACAGCCAACTGATGTTGAAACGACAGCCTCTCTACTAGTTGCTGAGTCGTAGTTTGAAACTCTCTTCTGGCTATGTTTAGTAAAAAACTGTTTTAGCGCTGAGTTGTTGCATGATATCTTTCAGTATGCAATTCTACCATACTTCCAGTGACCCGATGACGTCTTCAGATTCGTCGGATAACCGATTGGTTAGAATTAATGGATGCTGCAATTCACGCTATGAACGTCTATCTTCGGGTATACCCACAGCACGTAACATCACTTCTTGAGTCAAATGGAGGCGCGATATTGTGCTAAGATCGCAAATTTAGAATTGCACAAATTCTCCGACAATTTTAAAGTAAAAGATACTTTAAAACAATCACAATACTCACAGCAACGTTTTACCGTCAATTTAAACAAAAACATGCGCATAAGTTTTATAAAATTTGAATTTAGAATATCATTTTTATCGGGTACTTATTTACTATTTATATTTATAAATGACCAGTACATTGATTCGGGCAGTTTTGTACGAAAAAGTTTTGATTTACTGGATGAATCTTAGACTTGACGTGTCTATATTATTTTGTACAGAGTGCAAGAAACAGACGGCTCTTATTTTGAAAGTTTTACTGCACTGTCATGGCGTCAAGAAAACCGGCGTTTAGCAGCTCTCAGACTCGCTGAAGCCAGAGCGGAGCGGCCACCTCCAGCGCCTCACGATCTTGGCCTACCAAGCGTGTCAGCACAGTTGTCACATAAAGAACATGAACATTTGTATACCGAGGTAAGTATTAAATTTAAGAAAATTGTTTAAGTATAAATTATGTAACAGTATTTTGCCATCACATTATCATTGAATAAAATTAAAACTTAAGTCAATTTAAAAATTAATATCTGTAAATCTGGAAAAGATATAAACTCTATTCGAATTTATTAAGATTTAAAATAATTATTTTAGTTTTTTGTATTAAAAGGTGGGAAACAGGCTAACAGGTCCTTCGATGAAAAACGTTTAGTATCACCAGAGACATTGCTATTGTGCTGTCAACTTTAAATGAAAGTAGAGATAGAAGAAGGGTCTGGATATATTAAAGCTGATTTTGAAACGTGACAGGCCGAAGCTAGTGACTATTATAGTTTATGTACCTAGGTACTGCGGTCGCTATTCAGTCTAGCACCGATGCCCTACCGCCTCACTACTGCTCGTTTAGCACCAAAGGTCACCCATGGACACCAGTAGCGTCAACGCTTTCAGTAAGCTGCTTTCGATGGCGCTTTGAAATAATAACGTCCACATTTATTATTAAACTTTTGGGGTGCTGCACTAACCCCAATGCTATTATTGATGAAAATGAAACTAAATTATAATTTCGGTACAACTTGTATTGCACGGTGTACAAGGCAGGCTGACGCGTACGATCTCTTAACTAGTATATACGACACTGTCGGCGCGAGCGCTGAAACTGTAGGCAGCCGCGTGGATGGTTGCCACACACCCCTCTCGTCGCAGCCCCGCGTGCCTTACAGGATTCGTGCAGTTGCTACAAACTAAATAAGAGTATCTACTAAGCACAGTTGTACAATATGTACGTGTCCACTGACTGCCTGTCATGTACATGCTGGAACAAGCCTTCATCAGCACAGCCAGCCGACAGACTCAGGACTATGCAAAGCATAGTGTAATTATTAGCGTTAAACATTTTATAACAATTAATTGTATTCGTCGATGGGTGACATAAGATGCGACCAAATTTATCTCCCAAATATAGCTCAAAAATAAATGTAAACGTTGAATTTAAGTTTGTATCGACACTTTAGTCATTTTCAATTTTTTTTTATGGAATATAGATTTGTGTTTAATATCTACAACTTAAGTGACTACCACTTTGATCCTTTGACCGATGTAATTTAAGTTAATAGCACAAAATATTGCGTATAATCTATAATCCTAATAATCGTTTTATGTCGTTTTTCAAGTTTTAGGAAATAATTGACCTAAGAAAAAAAAGCAGAAGATCAAATTTACTAGTTTTTCATAAATTCTGAACTTTATACCATTTTATAAAGTTGTTTGATTAATTTCCACTGAATATCAATACTATACACTTAACATGCAAGAGGAATACTTTCTTATAGAATGTAAAAAAGAAATGATTTAGAATGTACCTTATCAGATTAAAATAATAAATTATTAGAAGATAAAAATAATAAAATATTTAAAATAATTAATTTATAAAAAAAAAAATCGATATATTTAATAAATTAGAAGATATTATTTTTGTTTCATTAATCTTATCCATCGGTGAAAACCCTTGTAAATTTGACAGGCGTTGCTTCCCACTAAGCTAGTCTTCTGTTCCGATCCACAAGAGCGGCAATACCTATGCTTATGCTAATAGTAATATCTGTCTAATAAATATATATATTATTATTATATATATACATTGAATGAATTGGTAGTAATTTATGTTAAAGAACGCTATAATGTCCGACTATTTATGTTTGTTAGTGAATTTACTTACTAATGTAACTATAGAAATATACTGGGTACACTATGCAACATTAATTGTGATAACAATTTTACCACAGTGTAACAAAATCCGATTTACTTTCTTCTAAGAACAGTTTCGTTAATATTCTTGACACAACCAGGATTTTGGTGTTACAAAACACTTTTCATTAAACTTACAACAAATGTCTACAAGACTGATGTAATGTTTTGTACTTTATGTAACAGTTATGTGAACCTGCCCTCATTTAGCTTAACACTTATTACCGCTATTGTTAGCATAGGTGCGGTGAAAAGTACAAAGATCTTATGTACTCTAATAAAATTGTGAGACCTAAACGTGACTTAACTCAAATTTGAACTGGGTCTTGCTTAACTTCATTATTTTTGATACACAAAATTGCCTAAACTGTATCAAAGTAAATAATAATTAAGTTTCGACTGATGCATTTTCCGTAATACAAATTTCTCATGCTTTGCTTGTTTCGGATATATATATATATATATATATATATATATATACATATATATATAATTTTTATCAATTATTTGTAATGATAAAGCTCATTTTACCGTTTTATCCATGAAACCCACATAAATATAAATTTTGTACATTGAGTACCTTTTCATATAAAAAATTTAATTGTTTCTTATCAGTGCTACTTTAAGTTTTGGACAGGTAGCAAATACATTCAAATATCTTTGTATATTAATGCTTTAGATGTCTTAAATGTCGGATGTTCTCCAGTTTACTGTCTAGTCTGTAAGAATAACGACCCCATGACATGCGAACTTTGATTTTCCACACATTTTACATTCTTTCACGTAAGGCATTTTTGTAATTCCATTTACTCTTATTCGACTTTGTTTTTATTATGCGCATTTCTAACGACAAGGCAGTGTATGAAAATAATAACTATTATAGTAATAAACAATAAAAAACAAAGGTTAATAAAGTTAGGTTAGGTTAGTCAAAGTCGTGTCCTACCGGTTGACGCAGATTCTAACAGGGCATGGATGCTTCGGGAGATATCTGCACAGGTCAGCCGGTAGTGAACCAACACCGAAAAGCCACCACTGTGACGGATGCCCCGACGAGGCGGCTGAGCACACGTTCAAGATATGCCCAGCCTGGGCTTCGGAGCGGGCCGAGCTGGAGAGAGTGGTGGGTGGAGACCTCTCGCTGCCGACATTGGTTTCACTAATGGTCGGCAGCGAATGTGCATGGAGGGCGGTCCTGCGGTTCGCCGAGGACGTGCTAGCTCGGAAGGAGGCGGCGGAGCGGGTCCGGGAGGCGCTGGCTACAACATCTTTGGCAGCGTCGTCCCCGCCTGCCCGCCGGCCTAAAAGAACAGGGCGCCGCAGAGCGGCGTTCCTCAGGAACGTCCGACTCTAGCAGCGACACCGGGCGGCACGCTTGAGGGAGTGTGTCGTCCAACAAGGGTGCAAGCGGCGCGCGATTTGTTCCCGCGTGCCGCTCTACAACACAGAGGCACGAGAGGGGTGGCTCTATACACCACCCCTCCCTAAACGAGTAGAGGCCTACTCACGGCCGCACGCCCAGCCGGTAATTGAGTATGAGACCCCAGTCGTGCCCTCGATGCCGGTAGGCGGAAGGTGGAACACCCCGGGGGTTTAGTCGGTGCAAGCCCGACACACCGGGGGGTGGCCCTCACCTCTCCCCGAGGTCCGTTAGGGATTTACCCCGGGTTACAAAAAAAAAAAAGGTTAGTCAAAGTCGACGATATCTGTTCCTTAAAATTCATTTCCATTAGTAGTGCACGTAATTGTCATTTAACAGATTTAAATAAAATTGATATATTAGGTCCTTACATATGAAATTGGCGTTTTGTATGGGAGGAACAAAAAGTCGAATATTTTTTAATATAATATATTTTTGATTAATCAAAGTATGAACCATTATTTTCTATGCACTTTTGCCATCTCATAGGTAGTTCATTGATCCCTTTACTAAAAAAACCAGTCGGACGGGAATCAATAAAATCTTTGAAGGCGATTTGGGCTGCCCCATCGGAGTTGAATTTTTTCCCTAGCAAGAAGTTATCCAAATTTCGAAAAAAATAGTAATCTGTTGGAGCAAGGTCCGGGGAGTACGGAGGATGTCTTTGACTTTCCAATTGAAGCTCTTCTAATTTAGTAGCCGTCTGTTGCGCAGTGTGTGGTCTAGCGTTGTCGTGAAGCAGCAGTGGCGTGAAGCGATTGACCAGCCTAGGTTGTTTAGCCGCTAGCTTTTCCATCATGGTTTGCAATTGCTGACAATAGACATCAGCCGTAATAGTCTGGCCAGATTTGAGAAAACTGTAATGAACAATACCGGCACTAGTCCACCAAACGCTTACAAGTAACTTTTTTGAGGTTAATTTTCGCTTGGGGCAGGATTTGGCTGGCTGGCCAGGATCCAACCATTGCGCTGAGCGCTTCCGATTATCGTAAAGAACCCATTTTTCATCACAGGTAATGATTCGGTTTAAAATACCTTCATTATTGTGCCGGTTTAGTAATGTAACGCAGCAGTCGACGCGCGTTTGCCGGTTTGCTTCAGTCAATTCGTGAGGTACCCACCTTTCAAGCTTTTTAATCTTCCCAATTTGCTTCAAGTGAATTAAAACAGTTTTATCACTAACATCGCAGCCTGCAGCTAACTCGGACGTGGTTTGCGATGGATCCGCTTCCACAATAGCCTTCAACTCTTCATTATCAACTTGAGTCTCAGGCCGTCCACGGGGCTTGTTCTGCACGTCGAAATTTCCAGAACAAAAACGTTGGAACCAAAAACGAACTGTGTTTTCTTTTGCAACACGACCACCATACACATCATTCACCCTTCGAGTTGTTTCCGCAACACTAGTGCCACGGCGGAACTCGTACTTGTAAATAATGCGATATTTTAAGTTTTCCATTTTGTAAAATGAGTGACGCAAACAGAAAAAAAACAGAAGAAAAAAACAAATGAATGACGATCATCGAAGCACAAATACATGAGTCTATAGGTGTACAAATTTGAATTTGGAATTCCTTACCAAAGAGGAGAAATTTGTGATTAAAGTGGCCAGTACGAAAAACGCCAATTTCATATGTAAGGACCTAATATATTAAAAAACTGTTTATATAGGTATTATATTGCATCGAAAATGCTGTGGGAGCACCAGCACCGGATGGTCAATTCGGATCATACAAAGAAGAAGTGATAGAGTATGCCAGGCGTGCGTTTAGAATGTCGCCCGATGTGCATGCCCGAGCTGTGCGTGCAGCCGGCAGCGAGCGGCCCCCCACAGTCGTGCTCGGCTGTACTGTCATCGAAGCTGATGGACTCGAGGCTAAAGATGCTAACGGTATATCTTATAAGAAGTCATTGGATGGACCAATATAAGAAATCATAAAGTCAATTTTTACTTCTACGAAAATTGTAAAAGAAAAGTTTAAATTTAAGAAATCAACACAAATTAAATTACTTTTAAAATTTAAAGTTTTTTTTTTTATTTTAATCTAAATGAATTACAATAACAGAATGTATTTCTTAAAAAATATCTCTCGGATAATTAATATCAAAGCTTTAGACTTATTGATTTCTTAAATTGGACAGTCCAACGTCCCTTTTCCAACTCGATTCTACCTTTGTCCATTTTAAATAGTATTTTTTAAGAATGCGCGTGTGTGTCCTTTGGCACGAAAAACTGGAATAAACTGAATGAGTGAAAGAAAATTTTTTCATTTAATTACATAATAATCTAGAGGTCCTAAACAATACTATTTACTTAATATAAAATAACATAAATACATATTTATTCACATGAATTATAAATATTTTATAGGTCAAATTCCATTGGAAAATAGAATGTCACGAAAGTAAATCTTTCTCAAATACAATTTGCTTGTTGCTCAGCCATCTCCCCTCGTGTAGCGTTAAATTATATTCACGAATGATTGTTGCCATGAAAATTTCCGGTTGCGTCGATAAACCCGAGGACTTTATTTTTAAGCAATCAGTACTGACAAATATAATATTCTTGTTTGTTTCGATTTTCACTATCGCAAAATGTATTTACTTATACAGAAGACGTATTTATTTGTATGGAATGTGTATGTGTGTATCAATGAAATTTACTAAATTGTATTATATTTCTTAAATGAGTTTTTATTACTGAACATTAATATATACGAGTACTATAGTTATATCGAGGGGTGAAAGGCTATTTGGTTAAAGCGACATTTTCTGGTGATATAGTAATATATACACAGGTAATTTTATAGACGAGGGAGATATTTCAGAATACAATAATTTGTACCTTCTTATAACTAATAAAAATGTAAATAACAATATTACCTAACAAATAATAAAGAAACATTGATGAACAAATGAGAATTGATCCGTAAAAAGTTCGGACACTGCAGCGCGTGTGGTGCACGATTGAATGGCATGTAGATAAAATTCCTTTTACGTTATTTTTAAGTAAACAGGTAATTGACTCGTTACTCTTTCGTACTTTATCCTGGCTTAGGAGAGACAAAATACCTACTTAATAATTAATTGTTATTTACTCTATAATGTGTGTAATTGCCCCTTAATATGATGACTATAAATTACTTTGTTTTAATAGAAATATTAAGATATTACTATTCCTATATATTTGGCATTAGAATCGAATGCTGAATATCCTCCTTGAATATCTCCCGCGTCTATAAAATCAGCCTGTATATTTGGAATCGGTAAAAAACGCTGATTTCGAAAATATATATTACTATATCACCAAAAAATGTAGCTTAAACCAAATAGCTTTACCTTCACCCCTCGGTATGGTCTGTAGAAGATAAGTTAAAGCATAGACAAAATATCTCAGTTATTTAGCAGATGTTCTTACCTGAAAAGGCATTTACATTAGAATATTTTATTGATAAAAAAAAAATCTGGTATGTACACATTTTCATAATTCACAAGTTTTATAAATAAAAAAAGCATTAGAAAACCGTTTTTAAAGATATTTAGAGATATACCATAAGTACATGAATAAAAAATGGGCAACGTCCTAAGAATGGTGCAACAAGAACGATTTCGTGTCGTGGGAGACATTATTTTTTGCTCAATTCTACTTATTTTCTACCTACATCAAAGTCGTACGATGTCTCAACCACGCTTTCCAGTTTCCATTAGTGCGAAATTGCTTGAAAAATATAAACGAAAATTTTACACGACACTAAACTCGAGATGAAATATTACGTATTTTTATTCATACAACAATACGCTTGCTATTTTTAAGATTGATTCAAGCATAGAAAACGTGATCTTTTAGTAACGATTGTTTTAAATTATTTGTACTTTTATACTTTCAATCATGTATTAAATAGTATACACAGTTTTGTTAATAGACGACAAAACAACGATGAGTGAATTGTTATTTCTTGGGTGAGCGCGCTGCATCATCCGCCTCATCAACACTTTCTATCAGGAAAGACTGAGGTCAAGCATAAGCCTGTCTTTAATAAAAAAAGACAAAAATTTTCAACTAGAGTGTACTGATTATGAAATCTTATTATGTATTCTGTGGTACTGATGTTAATTTAAAAATACGAGCATAATCATTGAAAAGTTTGGTAGGCTATACTTTACCAAAATAAGCCATTTAAAGTTATCTTCATTTTTGACTTTGCTACAAATTTGCCGGGATTGTTATATTTGTATTAAAGTGAAGACATTTGGTTTAGGATTTAGCGACCCATACTGCATGTTGGGTATACAGCCAGCTTCTCTGCCGGCTTCGCCTCGTGCCTCTGAGGACGAAGGTCGCAAGCACGGGTTCCGGCTAAGCTTCAAGAGACGTGACGGACGGCAACAACGTGACAGCCTCGGAAGACTGCCAGCGCGGTACATCCGCGCCACAAGTGTCCGACCACACACACTTTCGCCTAAGTGGAACGAGACATTTAAATTGTAAGTACAATAACAATATTACTAGCTACTATCATTAATATGCACACCACATCCCGCATCTACAATAAAACTATTTACAAATGAAACAGCTATTTGGATGTTTATGCCAGAATAACTTATAAACATCTATACAGATTCCTTTGTGATTTTTTGGGTATAATATATATTTTTTTGTTTAATATGTGACGAAACACAATTGGTTGACTAAAATGTAAAGTACAGGTTAGCTTCACCGTAAGATCATATATAAAAATACAGTCAAAACCGTTAATGGCGATATCATTTAGAACAACATACTGGTGTTATTGATTCAGAATAAGGGTACCGGCTGAATGCTATATGATCGATCTTATCTCGAAAACATCACCGGTTGTTGCGACAATCTGTTTTTACGACTAAATATGAGTAGTCCCTTCGATGTCATTATAACAGATTTAGACTGTAGTTATTACTCAGTGTCATAATTATTAAATATTAAAATTGTTGTGTCCATTAAAATATAATTACTTATTTAAATCGACTCAAATAAGTACCATAGTTAAGTATAGTAGTTAGTATATTTTGTCATTGCTTACGTTAACAAAGGTGCAAACAGACGCTAGCTACAATTTATATATTTAGTGTACCCTTTTGTGAATCTATTGTCGGTGAAGAATGTGTTGGAATAATTAAGGAGTAGTAAGTATATAACTATTTTATTAAAGATAAGTCGTGTAATATATAGTGACATCGACGATATATCATCGGACGTACTTCACCTGGACATCTGGGATCACGACGATGAGAGCTCAGTGCTGGATGCAGTGTCGCGACTTAATGAAGTACGTGGTGTCCGGGGACTCGGAAGATTTTTTAAGCAAGTCTGCCAAAGTGCACGTCAGGGGAGCCAGGATGACTTCCTTGGTAAGTTACAAATGAAGATCGAAAATATTTTTTATGTGATTTTATGCCCTCAATCGGCAGAGTAGTACATGAGGATATAAAGCGAACCAACAAAAAATATATTTAACAATTAATTAATGAGGCTGTGGTAGACTAGCGGAGATGAGACGGGTATGTATATGCTACAACGCGAATAATCATGAGTTCGAATCCCGGCACGTATCTTTAGGTTTTTCATATTGTATAGACTTAGACACCACATGTTTAACGGTAAGAGACGGCATCTAATATGTCAAATAAAAGAATTTTGTATTAAATATATTTTGTTTTTCTAATGGCAATCAATCAATATTCTTTTGACGTCGAATCTCCGCTACAATTTTTCAAAGCATTCGTAGGAAATACAAAAATGTGTAATAGTGTAATACAAAAGAATAATAAAATAAGAAGTGTATAAATAAGTATATACGTTATAATAGAAATTTCATGTGTAAGTGACCGGAAAACGGTGATTAGCTGCGTTATTGGTCACGTTGGGTACGACATACAAGCGCAAAGTGGACACAACCACTAATGTATCTCTGCTCACTCCGACTGAGATGTAGTGTGACGATATATTATTATTACAGCTAATTTCACTTAAATCGATTTCGGAAAATTGTATCTTTTTTTTACACAATAGACGCGCTGCATAAAATCACATAAAAATGGGTTTCAGTTAAGATACTTGACAAGTTTTAAAACTCATATTTTAATATATGAAATATGTTCAACAATTTTTGGGAATATTGAAAATTTTATATTCGTTAATAAAATAATTTAAAAAAAATTTTAATCACAGGTACTGAAATAGCCTCCTTTAGACAAGCCCTCGTCAAATAGTACCTATTAAACACTTAGGTCTATAAAGATAATATATTTATTATCTAGAGCATATTATATTTCATCCGGAATATTTCAGACTTTAAAAGCAAACGTATCCAATTATGAGTTACAATTAGTTGTTCATTTTTTACTTCTAAAGGTCAGTGTGGAAATGAAATCCGTAGCGAGTTGTTATGAGTACCTATTTTAACGAGATTGCCAACGTTATTAATAAAACTTCAGGACGTATATTTTTACGGAATACACTTAATTTCTCTTAAATCTGCGTGACATGAATTTTACATCTTTTTGCCAAACAACTCAAACAAAAGCAATTCCTGCAAACGAAATGTATAATGTGGAAATTTATTTTTTATTTGTTACTGAGTTGGAAAATCATACTTATTTGTACCTAATTGTTAAGTTTTATATTCCGGGTATACAGGGACATTAAATAATACACAGTACACAAGTGTAAAGACCGTCATAGTGACTCGCTTCAGCCTGTCGCGTTTCGGGATCAGCTTGTTTATCTAGTAACTCATATATCTAGCGACCTTCAGTCGTGGTACATGTGGGCCGACATGACGGAGACTATCAATGCATTTTCATCCTTTGATAGTCGCTTTCGGTGTTGAAGTACATTGTACTTACCATCAGGTGCACTGTAGTAACTAAGTCGAGCCAGTGTAAAAAAAAATTGATCAAATTTATTTATTTTTCTTTTACTTGGATTATCAACAACAGAACAGTAAATAACAAACGTTTATAAGGTAAAATTATGGCATTAAGCAATCATAAACATTTCCTTAAACAATCTTATTTTCATACCTAATTCATCTCGTAGTGCAAATATATACCCTCAAGTATCATTTCATACTTCTGTAACACTCTTTTTAGGTATAAATATATGTTCGCACGAGAGTATGAATACACTTTTCACAAAACGCGCATTTACCGCCATCACTATTGTACACACCAGGACGGTTCAAATAAAATCGGTGGCTCGCCCGCGTCGCCGTTTTGTTGTTGACAACGAGCGTCCCGGGAAGTGGTCCCGGGGGAGATTACGCGGGCCGGTGTTCGCGATACATGCTTAGGTACATTGACTTAAAGGCTTACGTAATTTATGAGAAACTATAGTATAAAAGTTGTCGCCTTAAGTTGTTGACTATTTTTATTTTTTATTCATACAGGGGCTGCCATTGGCTCAATACAGTATTCCATTTATACAAAACATACATATATAAAAAAATGTAATTACAATTATAAATGTACAGTTCCTATTAAGGCATCCACAACGTACATTATGGTGTCCTATTTTAGACGAATGTTAATAAAAGTCAATATTATCATGTTAAAATTATAAAGATAAATTATAAATTACTGTCGTGATATATTTGGGCAGGCATGACAACGGCGTTGGCCTTGTCTACGCCCAGATCGAACTTTTGGAGTCCCGCGTGCACAAATGTTTCCGCTGCTGGGAACCTGGGCACGTGGGCATGAAGTGTCGGGCCACGACCAATCGGAGTGCCCAGTGTTATAGGTGTGGGCAGGAAGACTGATGAGGGAAGGCATTGCTGCTAATGTCTTCCTGCGAGACAGAGCTTAGGAAATGCAGTGCACGGCGGGGCTGTGGAGCAATTGATTACAGGGCCCACAGTCCCGTCTTAGTGCAGATGAGGTCAACTTGGGGTTTTTAGTCGGTAAAAGTCCGGCACACCCCGGTTACCATACCCCATGTGTAGCCGGGACGGTCCAATGAGGATTTACCCCAAGTAAAAAAAAAAAAAGGTGTGGGCAGGAGGGACACAAATCCTAATCCTGCACGGCTCCGAGGCCCATTGCACGGTGTGCGCCACCGCGTCTTTACCGGCGGGCCACCGGGCCGGCAGCCCGGCTTGCGCCGCGGCAAAGAGTCCGCTAAGCAGGAGACGGATGGACGCCGGCAAACTAGGCGAGCGTACCATCGGAGTGGTGGACAGAGAGGAGACCCCAGCGACAGATCCACCGTCGCTTCTGGGGGCCTTCTCCCAAAGAGCAGTGGACTGCCAGCCAGTCTTGTCTTCTGCACACCACTAGACGGAGGAGTCGTGGGTAAACTCCGCCCATCACCCCTATATTTTTAGAAGACGCCCACTGGGTGAAATGCGCGCCTGGCCGAGGAGTGCGGCATAGCAGTATCTTAGCCAGGCGCAAACTGCGAGCGAAGGAAGCACCCCGGGGGTTTTAGTCGGTAGGAGTCCGGCATACCGGGGGGTGGCCTTCACCACCCCCTGACGATCCATTAGGATTTCCCCCGGGTTAACAAAAAAAAAGGCATGACGACGGCGACTATTGGTGAATTTTCTTTCGTCCATTCTTGGTCGCTGCCATTTTTG
Source organism: Automeris io (assembly GCA_036320925.1). Classification (NCBI taxonomy): domain Eukaryota; kingdom Metazoa; phylum Arthropoda; class Insecta; order Lepidoptera; family Saturniidae; genus Automeris; species Automeris io. The sequence continues at coordinate 8,955,826 of JAUDJH010000011.1, read as the reverse complement.
AACTGACGATACTTTCCATTAGTATTATACAAGGTTAGTCGGAAAGGGAATATCATGCCAAGACTATTGTTATAGATATCGTATATACTTAAAAAGTATTATAGTAATTTTCCTGAAAGTTGTAATTTATTTTTATATACTCAAAATAAATTGTCATTTATTCTTCAACTTTGACAACCATAGCGACAAGGCCACGCGCGCAAGAGATGTCGAAAATGAAAAAGAATATAGTTATATCGATGTATCGATATTTATTAAACGAATCTCTTTAATTATTCTGTATACATGTCCAAATTATAACAATATCAATATCGGCGTCGATATATCAATGGAAAAATGTCGATATATCGATTAAATCTAAATAGACACGAAAGTATTTTACCAGTATTCCTTTTTATTAGACGAAATTACAAAAATATCAAGAACTAAAAGGTTATCTTCTTACTTTAAGACCTATTTAAGATATCAAACAAAAATAAATAATACATAAATAGCCTACCAAACCATTCCGATAATATAATAACCCAGAATTTGACAATTTATAGCTATATCCTAATTCGAGGTTTAATACGTATAAAAACTCACAATCAAGCTTCTGAACTACATAATTACAGCTAAGGAAATTTGTAGCTGTTTCAGGCAAAACTCTGCACATTACATACAAGTCTTATTGACAATACAATTGTCAACCACTACTTTAAAGCTCCTTTTAGTCTCCGTGATTATGCAAAATATGTAAAATATAGATTAATTAATACAATTTATTTTTCTATCAGATTCATATAAAAATACTTCACTAACTTTATTATAAAAGTATTTAATAATTTAGCTTTATATTCCGTCCTAATATATGAATGATAATATATTATAGTTTTACTCGAAGTTTATATCTACAATGCTACTCACGTATGGGTGTTACATGTGTCCAGTTGAATGCCACTACTTCGCCAGTTCGCATAAAATATCTGAACCTCATGACAAAATATTATATTTCAGCGGCAGACAATATTTTCAAACACTTTGTCTTCAGCAAATTTTAATCCTTAAAAATATGATATAAATAAAATATGCACGTATTAATGTAACCAAATGTATATCAAATCTATTTTTATTTGGCTCATATCTAAGCATTTATATATAAAATATTGTACTGTAGCATTTTAATTTGTAAGTTCAACAACTGTAAAATTTTAATAAATTAAAAAGTATAATACTTTCCTCAATACATTACGTGGTTTGAGTAAATCAAAAATGTCTATTCGTTATTGGTTTTAAAAGTATTGTATATTAGGCCGTAATATTATTTTGTTTTTAATTTAACATATTTCACATAAAGCTGTACGGAATATTACCGATTTTGTAAATGCAAAAAGTTAATATATTAGAAAGAAACTGGTTACAAGTTAAATGGCTAATTTTTCAGATCATACAAACTTCACTGAGAATAATCTTAATCGAGTCAAATAACACACAAAAAATTGAAATTTAATAATAAATTGCCAAAGCCTTATTGCATACAGTATTGTATTGCTTTACAAGGATTCCGGTACACAAATGACGATTGTTAGATATAATATATAATCTCTGAACATAGTATGGCAATATAATATAATAGTTCCTTTCATTACCCCTCATCCGTCCTTAATAACTAACTAACTACATGGCTGGAGTAGAGATGTCGCCCAGTCGTAAGAAGTTATTACAAAATATTTTAAACTGTTTCCTTAGCTAATAACGGTTAATCGTGATCATAACGGGCTATAAGTTTTTTGGTTGATAACTTTATATTGCTTGGTATATGTGTCGAAAAATGGATAAATTAATATTTACAAACTGTTGTTTAAATTTAGTCTAAAATACTAAAAATGTATAGTTAGATTACTGTAATTAATCATAATTAAATAACTGTTATGTGGCTATTAAAATTATTGCTTGTGTAGGCCTAATGGATAACGCACGGCTTTCGATGCGCGGCAACGCAAAAGGATACGAATCCCAGCACGTACATCTGAATTATTCAAATTACGTGTGTATTTAGGCACCACATACACACCGGAGAAGGAAAACATCGTGAGGGAACTCGCATGGCATCTAAAAAAGAAATGTCATGTGCATGTGCCCATTAAGGCTAAGATTTATAGACGCTATTTCGACTTTGTTCAGCAAAGTTCTCAAAAGATAAATTGATTTTGACAAAAAACTGAATATAATATAATATATATATATATATATATATATATATAGTGTAATAGGAGCTTGAATACAACCATAGTATTCGCATAACCACGTCCGTGTTGATTAACTTCGAAACTTACCAAATCCTTTGACATTCGTTTAATAATATAAACAGTAATATTTTAGTAAACTCTAAGCAAACATAAAGTTGAGTCTATAAATCTCAGCCTAAGAATCAAAGAAATCAAAGACAAATACATCATTATAAATTATTAACTTGACAGACAGATGAAATAGATAGAGTGAGACTTGATAAAGTTTGATAAATTGTTACCGTATACTATTTACTTTGGTATCAAATAGAGAAAGGCAATCTCATGTTAAGCATAAATAATTCAATAGCTTAACATCTAAACAAATACTTGTTTGAATTAACATTTGCCAGTGTTACCTTACAAAATGCTTCACTGTGTTGGACTATACCAAAGTACGTACTGTGTCAATATTTGGGAAAATGAGTAATATCGTACGTTCAATTCTAATAATTGTGTTTACGGGGCCGCGATGACTTAATAAACTATATTATCACTTGGGATTATTACAAGGTCATAATTAGGAGCATGAGTTTATATTATAATGTTATTAAAAGCAGCAATGAGAATGTGATTATATTGGTGCTTTAACGGATCAAAATATCTCGATACATATAATCTATTACTTCCGGTATATGATGATTTATCTTGTGATTTATATCAAAACGACTTTTGTAATGATCACTCTTACATTTCTTTAAGATAATGAAGACCTTATTAGACAGCGAACCGAAGGCGTGGCGAAGCAGCGTGAACAAATGCGAAAAAGAACTGATTGGCTTTCATTTTTTTATGTGAAATGATTAACACGATATCACACATTACAAAATAAGAATGTATCGCCACGCTTTCGGTTCGCGGTATACTTGCCATAGGTTTGAATGATTGTTTCTAACATATTAAAAACCTGTATGCGATACTTAAGGATAAAATCATAGGTCATTAAAATATATATACCTATATTATTGAAGACTAGCTGCTTCTGTAAACTTCGTACTGTCATGACTGTCATGACTGTCATATCATTGTCATGTCATGTCATTGTCCCTTCCTCCTTCTTCCTTTTCTAACTTTTTTTCTTCCTACGCCTTCCGCCTCCTCTCTCTGTTTACATTCTTTACTATCTTCAAAATATTAGTAAATATTTAGTGACTAATTTGTTTTTATTTATATTCAGTCATCGGTGTGACACCCGTGCTTGAATTAAATTTTTCGCCCGTTAATACTTATTTTGCGAGAACTCCTAAGACATTCATTAAAATTATATGAGGTTATCAAGGAATCAAGATTGACAAGGATTGAATGTTGCATCTGTCTAAATAGCTTTCAATTACCGCCTTGTACATGATCTTTTTTTAGAAGATATAATGGGTATAACAAGCTATCCTTTAAATATCCATTGCAGACTGTAGACCTATAAAAGAGGAACAATACCACCATACATTGTTTTATAATATCTCAAAGGTATTAGGTATAATTTTGGATGAATGCTCACAGGCTAGGCGGCTTGATTATTTCTAACGTTGTCAACAATTATCGTCACATTTCAACCAGTTTAGACAAAACCTTAATAAATTATACACTAAAATTTTCTCCATTAATCACTCTGTCTATCGCTGAAAACCGCATGAAAAGTCGTTTAGATTTTTTTTTAGTTTATAGCGAACTGACAGACGCGGCGGAGGACTTTCTTTTATAATATGTAGTGATATTCCGTATTGTGAACAATATTCTACGTTTAAGCATTTTCTTTTATTTTAGAGAAAAATAACAGTAGATTATTATTAACCAATAGGCTGTGATCCATCCTGTGTTTCGGAAACTCCATTTCACTATGTTGCTATTCCGAAATCCTTTCACGACCGTAGGATGAAACGCGAGTTCGTGACGAAAAATTGGATATAAAAGATTGATGGGCCAGAACTCGCATTCTATATTTTATTTATCCATCATTGTTTTATACTATATTTGACGTCATCACAACATCACGTTATTGAGAACAAATATATTTAAAAAAGGTAATATATATATGAATATATATTTCACGTTTATCACGAAAAATTATATTACAAAGGTTAATTATAATAAACCATCTTTAGTTCGCCCCGTAAAAAAATATAAAGGTCAGATCAAGATTACACAATAAAATAACACTGATATAAATCTTGGTTAGTTATTTACTTAACTATTTGTATTTTTCATGTTCAGGTTGTGTTAACATTCCGCTACGTGAGATTCCTTCAACTGGTGTGGAAAATTGGTACAAACTAGATGCTCGTTCGCAACGTTCCTCAGTACAGGGCCGCATTCGCCTTCGCCTGTGGCTATCAGCTAGAGAAGCTGGCAGACATGACGATGATAACTGGCAACAGGTAACTAACCATAACTGACATGTCTATAATACTTTTTTTTTAGATTTTTTAGATATTTCAATCAATTTATATTTAATAATTACACAAGAATATAAAGAAAATACTCATTTTGCTTATTTAGAAAAGATAAGAATATATTCTGCTGAAATAGAAACTTTCTGATTACGTGCTTTTATATTTTCCACGTTTAATTGAAATATTTACGAGTGTTCTTAAGATAATAGTCTTCATAATGTTGCTGTATATGACATGAATAACGAGCTAACTTTCGTAATATATATAAAAGAGCACCTCGTAACATGGATTACGGCGTAACAGACCAATACTGCTAATCTCGCGAGCCATTGCACCATATATTAAACATTTTATTGACTTTTGAAACGAACCATTAGTCACTATACGAATATAGTGTTTAAGGCGCCTCTGTGTGGTGTGGAATACGTAGCTATCTGCTACGACCCGCTTGTCGTATACGCTCCGTCGCCCTTGTTGTTATTTTGGACTATATTGCCCTTTTTATTTGATCAGCAGTCCGTAACCAATAGCGATTTATCAGTTTATCGACAGTTTATAACTAATTGTAACTTTCAACAGTGTACAAACAATACCGACTATATCTCTAGTAGGTAGGTATCTTTATGGTACTGTTGAATATGTATGTTTTAGTTATATTGTTTTTGTAAAACACATTCGATATTGTACTATAACCTTTACATTTAAAAACAATGTATAAAATATTATATTAGAACATTTTTAATCATGATTAAAATCAAATCATAATATATAACTATGTACAAGTAGATACCTGAATTCTCACATCCCTTAAAATAATATTATATTACCTATATATTTTGTATATTATGAACTAGAAGGTATAGTAAATGTTGTTATATGAATGATATTACGAGAAAGTAGGTATAAGTATTATAATATTATACTTTAGACGTATATTGTTGCCATTACCATACTATCGTAACCAACCACCTTAACGAAAATCAACAATGATACATTTTATTCTAATTAATCCAATTAAAAATGGCTTACATGAAGCCAAGTACATGATTAAATGTGTTTAAAAATTTCTTTTTAGGTATATTTCTGACGTATTCAGTGAATGAATCTCTTTTTAGCCCCGCGTAATCAAGTGAGCGAGAGCGACTGAAGTGAAATTGCGATTACACGATAAATCCAATTCATTTCTCATAGTTGCTTTTTTCTTTGTGATTCACTGGGGCTGGATTTTTTCGCTTCACAACCTTCATCCCAATTTTATTATTCAAGGTTTAGGGCTCCTCGTATCTTCTTTGAGTTGGCTTTTTACTTTAATACTTTTACAATTGTTAGATAAAATAATGTTCCATATAAAAATTGTCCAATCACTTTTTTCTTGTATTGACTTTTTCTACAGCTAAAAATATGTATTTATTCTATTTATTAATTTATATATGAGTTGTATCATCGACAATATAACAATAACTTTACTAACTTAGTTTATATATGACTACTTCAGGAAGATTGCCTTTACAGACATATACAAAATTTATTGCGAAGAAATTATGATAAAAGTGTTATAAATTACAAAAAAAATGATAGACTAATTCTAAGTGATAAAGATATTTTTACACTGGTTTTTAAAAGATAAATTGTTTTTTGAATTGACCTCGCAGGCAAGTCGCTAAAGTTAAAAATGTCAGCTAAAAATCAGTGAATTTTCTTAAATTGTTCATTATTTTTCGAAAATGCCTTCTAAATGATATATTTATGTAGAAAATATGTTTAGGCGTTAATACGCTCGAATTTAATTGGTTTCTTCATTATGTGTCAAATGGCTTGTCATATATTGACGGTTGCTGCCATTTTCTTTATCCCGGGGGAAAATCCTGCATAGGACCATTAGGGACACTGTGGGGGCAGTGACCCCGGTGTGTCAGACTCCTACAGACTAAAAACCTCCGGGATGTCCCTATGATTGCTCCACCTGGGCCTGGGAAGCCAAATTCATCCAGACGTCCAGGGAACAAGAAACCTTGTTGAGGCTACCTCTCTGGGAGGGAAAGGAGTAAAGCCCACCCCTCCAAAACCTCTCTCCCAGGCGATGCGCCGGACACCGTGCACAGCCTCCCTCTCAACCGGGCAGCAGACTCCCTCAAGTCTACTGCCCGGGATGGTTGCTGCCATACTTGAACTACGTTGTACCAACCATCAGGTGCGATGTGGTCATCTTGTTGATTCATTTATTAAACGTAATATAAATAAATTTATCTCAGTACTTTACAGGTAGTTTTTCATCCACTCCGACGCAGCGTTGAGTTTCTTTCGGCGTTTCTTCTCAAGGTAGTCGCTTCCGAAACGCTGGTATATCACCTGTAGGTTTCGTATTTTTGGCTGGCGGCCCAAGTCGTGTCGTACCCACAGGGCCATTGCGTTGCCACCTAACCCATAAATTCGCTGGCTGAGCACCTTCTGTGCTCGCCCCCTAAGCCCGGTTGAGCTGTATAGGCCTGTCCCAGCCATCAGTAGATAGTCCGTTCCAAAAAAAGGCAGTTTTACACTGTACTGTATTACAGTAGTATTATAGTAGAATATTTTGTACTTACAACATACAGTAGGCAGTTAAGATCGTATATTGTCGAAGCAACATAAGTAGGCCTTCTGTCGCTTTTCCTCGACATACATCTTTATTTTGACGAGTCTATATAAAGAATTGGTACTGTGTTTTCACACATATTATAGTATTCATACACGATCAGAGAATACCTACGGCGTTTATGGTCATAGCAGATATGTAGGTTGGGACTTTAAATAATACTTTGTGGCAGGCCTTGATCTTCGAGCGCCTATATATCGAAGGTACTCACGTGTGAATGAACGCTAAAATAAATATATTTTTACCATGACAAAGGTTCGTCAACACGAACGGCTGTTTGGCGTCTTACTGGCACACGAAGTAGAATCGTCAAGCTATGGAACGAGTGGGGCAGAAGGTGAAGCTTGTGTCACATGGGAAGGTGAACTGTGCGGCCCGGCACAAACGCTTTTGCATCAACATGCAATTCAGGGGGATATGAGTGCGTTGCAAGCAGCCATTGCTCGGTTTGCAGCTGCTTGCAAATTGAACAGCGATGCTCCTCTTGATCCCAAGTAAGAATAATATTTTTCACAAATGTTATGATTTTATAAACTAATTCGGTAAAGTGGCTACAGTGTATATATGTTAGGCACATCGTAGTCCAAAAACTACAAGCAAATATCGGCTATCGAATATTAGAAACATTTAGTCGAAAATTGCTGGAAGTATACGGCGTAATTAAATAATTTTAAAATTGAATACAATTCCGCCTACTTACGTAATTTTGTTAAATCACTATGAAAAACTTCAACGTTTCACTTTAAAAAAATATCAAAATCAGTAAAAATTAAATCTGAATAACAATGTTTTTGAAAGCATGACCAAAATATGTCAAAATGTGAATCGTGTAGACAGATAAATATATATGGTGGTAGGTACATGAACAAGCTCCTGAGTGAGCTGGAGCGAGCCTGGTGTGCAAGTGAAGCAGACTATGGAAGTGCAAGTGGGAGCGTAGAAAGCGGAGTCTGTGTTTCACGCGACGAAGAACGTTGGCTGGCCGATTGCTTCGGCGAGCTCGTCGAACGGGCTCTTCATCAACTTCGATTGCATAGGGATTTATACCCAGTACTTCATCATCTAAGCCTTAATAAGTATGTGAATTATATAAATATGTACTTATATAGTGTTTTGTTATGGCCTGATTGTCTGATTAGCAATATTACTACACTGCGCCGGGTTATCTATAAATTGAACGCAAGTATCAAGTGTCCGGCCGGACGTACCTCTGTAGCTATCTATGAGTACATCGCGATTTGTTATAACTGTCGATAACACTAAATACCCTCGTGGTGTCCCTCTAATTGCTCCACCCGGGCCTGGAAAAGCAAATTCATCCAGACGCCAAGGGAGCGAAAAGCCTTGTTGTTGCTACGTCTCTAGGAGGGGCGAGAGTAAAGAACCCAGCCCTCCAAAACCTCCTTCTCATGCGGTGCGCCTCCCTTAAGTCTACTGCCCGGCTATCGTCACCGGGTGATGTCGCGCTCGCTCTAGCACAAAATAAAACCGACGTAACGATCTATAGCTTTTAATCAGAGATGTAGACCTTCTTTCAATTAAATAAGTAGGTACCTACTATAAAATAATAATATAGAATTAAATAATATATATCTGCAGCAATTTGGCCTTTAACTTGTGTTACTTATATACAAAAGTTGAAATCCAATTTGCGTTTATATAATTTATGATATTATAGATAAAATAATATTCACAGGTTAGAATATCTTTTGCGTTGCTTAAACCAGTTATCGCAGATGAAAGCTTTCTGGAGATGTTGTCCTTTCAACAAGGAAATTAGGTAAGTGAAAAATATTTCAATATACATAAAGTGCTTCTTAATATTTGAATTTGATATTATATTCAATTTGTCATAGTACATTTTCAATTTGAATATTTCATATCTATCTAATTGGATTTAAATCGATCCTTTAAATCTTATCTTCGGAAAATTGTTAATCTTTTCTAAAGATACTCAGCGCTGAGTAAAATTTATTAATCAGAAAACCAAATATAAATGAGTTCAATTCTAGCTCCTGTTGAAAAATGATTTTAGATATTAAACAATACAATTTATGACCAGCGAAATCATAGAATTTTCAGTATATCTCGCTGCCATTTTCTATCATTATGAGTCTTTATAAGTTATTTTTCTTAAAAAATATAATCGCAATTTTAATTTCAGTAATCTGTAATCATGATTAAAACCTTTCTAAACATTAATGAGACACAAATTGGTACGCAATTGAAAAGTGAAACATAGATGGGCAAAATAAATTAATGATGCAAAACGCAAAATGTAGTCGTAATCGTTTTTCATTAATCTGACTTAATAATATTAATCATATTTAGACAGTGCTCATTACTTAATATACCTATCTATTGCGCTAAACTCATCAGGAAAAGCCACGAATCGAATTTTTAATAGACTTCCGTCGTTAACGTTATCACTAGCACCATTACTAAACTATCCAAGCGATTGTCTCAAAATACTTAAAATAATATGTATTTATCCACTTGAAACATTTACAAGGATTGAGAGTTTTCCGGACGTTTTTTAATCTAATATATATGCCCAATCAACAGTTTCTCAAAAATAGGCAATGTAAATAGTCTGCAACAGATCTCGAACAGATTTTATAGCAACACAATTAATATTAAAAAAGAAATACCATTGTATTTAATAATAATGTTGAAAACTATAAGCTTCTTATTATGATTGTTAATTAATTAAAATAAACTACTAGGAGCGAGATCGTTATTGCACTACGCAAAGGTACGTCGGAGTGGTACGAAGCCCTGTGCGCCCAAGATACGGAATCAGAACGTGGAGAGGATCTAGTAAACCTCATCACACTGGTACAGATAGATTTACAGCAGGGTCTAACATATTACCATCCACTTTTTGAAACGTAAGTCTAATTATAATTCATAGTTTATTTTTATATATGAAGGTAGTCTATTTTCACAATCTTCAATTAGGAGCATTACTTTCAAGATTTACCTACTCATTATGTACTAGTTATTACTATAAATATTTATCTAGTTCAATAGAAGTTATAATAAATATGAAATAGCCATTTTAATTTTACGGTTTAGAAAAGCTAACTTTTTTTAAACGAATGATTTTTCTAATTATTGTAGATTTTGTTGAATGTACAAATGTCACCTATTGTTTCAGTACAAACAACGTTCCATATTTTAGCGTAGTTTTCGTCCAGATCGATAAAATGGTAAGTGAAATATTTGATACTGGCTTATTTGTCTTACACGGTTCGGATCCTGTTTCTAAAGGATGCACTTTTTTGTTTGGGGATTGTGTCCACACACAATTTATTGCAGCACGCACGTAGTCTTTTACAACGAAAATGAATTCATAAAAACGTACATTTGTTAAAAATTATATATTTCTGTAAACAATAAAGATATTCCTGTATTACAATATAATTTTATTAAATGAATAGCGAGCTATATTTAATCTACTAATCTTCTTTTAATTCTTAAATCTACTATGCTAGCATTATTAGATAAATAACAAAAATTAAGTAATAGATATTGTAATAGCTATATTATTATTTCTTGACTTTAACTACCTGTCTACTAATTTTGTCTTATTCATTTATTTTTACTTATAACAAATAACAATAATCCATCGGTCTACTTATTTCTCAGCTAACTAGTACATAAATGAATCGATAATATTTCGTAACTTACAGAAATACATATTCCCACGATGCATTCATTTCGTTGCAAAGTAGTTGTAGGACATGAATAATAAAATGAGTTGCACTTTGTATCCACATATATTATTTACTTCGTACGACTCTACTAATTACAAAGGACACTGAACCTAGGTACTATTATATTGATTTTCATCACGTTCTTTCATAACTTCATGATATGTCCAAAAAAGAACTAAATGCGTGTGCTGCTGTGTTACGTCCAAGGATATTAATGTAGCATGTATATACATAATATCCTTGGACGTGACGTATATATATATATATATATATATATATATAATTTTAACTTTATTCTTGTTCCAAGCAAATACAAAATTATTAATGCGTACGTACCATAGAAAACTAGAGATTTCATTATTAAACCGTAAAACAATAAACATAACTGCGTCTAAGTTCGTACTTAATAACAAATACTAGATCGACGATGTATGTCCTAACTGTAGCAAACTGCAGGTAAGTTGAGCACTGTGACGTAGGTAATAACGCAAGAATCAATTTTCGGCCTGTTATCGTCTGTTTTGACGTGTGTGAAACTGATCATTACTCTTTCACATAAAGCTGAACTTATAGCCCTGGAAATATAATACAAGTCATTGTTAAAATTTGTGAATACAAATAAAATATTGTGCTTCCACCTTGTAAGGAATGTCATACATTATCAATAAGGCAAATGAAAACTAATAAACAAGGTAATTCTTTAATTGCACTACATTATTGTTATAACATAACGGTTGAACAATTCTGCCTAGCCATGATCTTATTCATGTTTATGCATATTTCAAATATGTTTATCTGCTATTACTGATTCGCGCATACATCATTCGTTTTTTTTAATATTTCATAAAATTGTCCAGGTGTCTGAAGATGTGAAGCAATGTGTGGACCTATGGGTAGCTGAGGGCTGGTGTGGCGTCGCAGAAGAAGAAATATACGATGAACATGGTAATGGAGGTATGGTTCACAAGCAGAGATGGGCAAAATGTAATTTGATTAATGATTAACAATTAGAAAAATTTTGTCGTAATTTTAATTTTTTTGCTCTGTAATCATAATTAAATTCCTTCAAAAATTAAGGAGTAAATGTTTATGCAATTGAGGACTTCGTAGTGTTTAAAACAAAGATAAGCAAAATGATATTAATGATGAAAAACGCCCATCTATGTTTACAAGTAGTTATTCCGAAACTTAGCGTTTATGCAAAATTTATGATTTTAATGTTACCCATGATACAGAAGTATACTTAATAGAGCAACGATTTTAAAACAAAACAGACAATTCTAAAGTTTTTGTAATGTAAACTTAATTGTAATTTGTCAGTGTGTATCGTGACTGCGAAGACATTGCCATTCGAAGTCCTCGCGGCGGTTCGTGAGCTCTGTGCGGCCGCCTCACCCATACCTCATCCGTCTACCCCGCATGACCCACCGCCACAACTTCTACAAGCTTACTCGTGAGTACTCTTAAAACCTATATTTTTATAGTAATTTATGATACACTTCTGTACATGTATGTATAAGATTTTTTTAAGTCATACTCAGACGCACAGAGTCTTTTAAGCAAATGAAGACAAATGCGGCTTAGATGATCAACATCGGCATAAATGGTCAATAAGATCATGAATCTTGCAGTATGTGCTATTTTATTTGGTAGATCGAGCGGTTTGGAATAATTATTTTCATATACCGCATATATGTTAACATCCTATCGGTAGTTTCACTTTGTTTTCTGCTTTAACAAGCAACTTAACTATTATAATTGAATTGTCTAGCAGCCTGTCTTCTATTTTATAATTAAACTAGTTGACCCGGCAAACGTTGTTCTGCCATATAAATTATTTCTGGTGAATATTTTAATTCTATACCTTTAAGATAATAAAACAAAAATAAATAACAAAGTACAAAAATTAGGTATACCAAGCGCGTGTCAGCAAGACATGATCGAATTAATATATATATATATATATATATATATATATATTAGGACGTTTCAAAAAATATTTTTTTTTATTTTTCCTCGGAACCACGCTCAAAAGTTTCGTTTTAATGCCAAAATAGGCCTCTGAAAATATGAGCCCTTAATATTAATGAATGGGTATTGCAATACGATATATCGTTCATTAGTTATAAAAGTCAAAAGAAAAAAACACTTTTGTCCTGTGTTATTTCTATGGGAAACCGAAAAGTGCGATGTGGACAACCTAAATATTAATATTAAGGGCTCATATTTTCAGAGGCCTATTTTGGCATTAAAACGAAACTTTTGAGCGTGGTTCCGAGGAATTTTTTTTTTTGAAACGCCCTACTATATGTATATATATATATATATATATATATACATTTATAGCGTTTGACACATTTTCCTTAGTTTACACAAAAAAAAAATCTGAATGCACGCAAAAATATTTGACAACCAACATACTTATATGTACATATATGTCAAGCCTTTTTCGTTAATGATATTATTATACATTTTAAAATCTAAAATTCAAATATTTTGGATATTCGAAACCTTCGAATTCGATTCTTGTCCATTCGAAACCTTTATAATAAGTTATTTAATTTGAGGGGAGAGTTTACCGTATCAACGAGATGAACATTAAATGTTTGTCTGTTACGAATCCCATGAACATTTCGTATGGGAAAATGGTCTTTATTTAATTTTTATTTTTTTCGTCAATTTTTCAATGTTATTAATATTTTTCAATGTTATTAATATTTTTCAATGTTTTTAAAATTAATTAATTTTGTTATCCGAGATGAAGAAAAATACTAAAAATCAACGACCATGAAAATCGGTCCAGCCGTTCGCGAGTAATAAATGTTTGAACAAACCCGACTTTTTTTTATATATAAATAGGTCCTTAATTCGCTTTACTTTTTAAGTATCTAAAAGAAGTAAATATTCTTAATTATATGAAATCAAAACATTCATTATGTACACAAAGTGTATCAAAGCTTTTAGAAATTTAATATTCATTATAAATTCCATAAATGATAAATTTAATGAGCTCCAAAGACTTCTTAAGTACAATATGTACTGAGGCACAATACCCGAGACGTCAACACAATTAGTGTTAATTAAGGAATAAAGTGTAAAACTGCTGTGAGTGTACATTGTACACATTGAGCGATGTTAAATAAGATGTCGTTACAGTAGTTATAATTGCCGCAGGTGGTTTGAACCGCTTATCGATCGATGGCTTGCTGTAACAAAAACTATGGCGTTACAGAGAGTCCGTGCCGCTGTGGAGCTAGGTGAGAAAAACACAAATATACTTTTTAGAAATAAATCCGATTCGTAGTAGCCACTAAAATTAGGAATACAGTGCCCATAATATTAATTAATTACCAATTCTTCTATATGGTGAAAGAATATAATTTTCAACCAACGTGTTCTTTTCTTCTATAAAACAAATCTGAAGAGACTTTTGACCAAACCAGAACAAAGACGGTAATATCCAAAGTATCCATTTCCTGGACTCTCACAATTGTGATCGGCTTTTTTAGACTATGCTCTGTCTCAAATAAAATCAAGGATCTATTTTATTTTCTCTTTTCTGGTAACTTATAGATTTAATTAGGAATGTTTTACTTAAAACTGTGTTGTATACACTTCTTTGAAAATCATAACACTCGTAAAAACTTTTCAGTTTTAAACATTCCGAAAATTATATAATATCCTTCAATATACGAATCCCTGTGGAATTATTCTTATTGAATTGTCGAAAAAATGTGTAACTTAATAAAGAATGAAGAGGAGTGATTTTTCAGTAAAAATAACGTAATCGCAGATAGGGCGAAAGGCGAAGGTTCACACCCCGAACTAAGGCCAACCGTCATTTAGATAAGCATCGATATCTAACTCCGCTTTTACACGAAGCCTTTTTGTTGAGACAAACTGTTTACGAATTTCTATTTATATCCGTTTTTACGTATTGTGTTTATTATTTAAACTGTTTAAAAAATACATTGGTAGGCCATTATTTTATAGTCGAGATGTCTAATTATAGATCGATCGGTCGAAGGAGAGCATCTAGTTAAACATAGCACTTCATCGGTAGATACGGCCGCTTGGTGAGTTTATTTTTATATTCATTAGTAACTTAAGGCAACATATATAAGCAATTTATTATGAGGAAAATATAGAAATTACTTTATGATTATGGTGAGCCTATTCCTGATAAAACCGTATAACACCGCTTTCAGCTCAGTTTAACAAACAGTACAGTACAGTACAGATGCTTAGTTACTCAGTTGAACAAACTTCCCATTCATTGCAATAAAATCTCGGGCAACTGAGTTTATCTGGCATCTCTTAATAGAATCTCGTTGAATTACTTCAATGAGAGCCCTTTATATGTTGGTTATGTCTAGATGTGTATCTTTTAGAATAAAATACCCAGACGCGGGAAGTTTATAGAAATTAAGTGTTTGGAAAAAAAATGTATACCTACTAATAAATATGCGATTTTTAAATGATATTTTGGTTCAGCCTTTATCATATGAGATTGGTGTGGCGAGCAATCGGAGGTGCTGACGAAGGCACCTCAGGAGGATCCTTAAGATTACTAGAAGCAGCTTGTGCAACTGCACTACATTACGCCGATCTCGTACACGGAGCTCTTGCCGACCAGGGCTATTACGAAAACCACGGTGAGTTTTAATGATTATATTAATTAAATAATAACTACATAAAATTCACCGCTGTAGGGAACATAATCCATAACTTAATTTAATTGTATATCACCATAGTTGCTGACAATAACGATATTATTTAAGAATGTGTTTTTTTTCTGTACTAACTTTTTCAATAATTAAGAAACAGTACGTTAATAAAATTATTTTTTATCTGTCACCCCGTATAATAAAAGCAAAACCCGAATATGTTGAAGTCTTTATTTTTATGTAGAGACATGGCTAAAATTTAATATTTTTTGATTTCGTCAATTTCTTAGAACTAAATCATATTAAACGATTTTTATATAACTAGGTCAAAATAAAACAACTGAAGAAATATGCACGATAGTGAATAATTTGGAATACGTGCGGCGATCATTAGCTGAGTACGATGATGAACACATGTAAGTATTATGAATAGAGTTTCACATATACGTAATAAAAACAATCTCAGGTATTTTATTGCATAACCAACCAATAAAGTAGCACATATTAAAAAGTTTACAAGATAAAAAAAAGTTAATTTAACATATAGGGCCAAAGTGTTCCCCCAATTATATGCATAGATGGGCAAAATATAGTGAAATGAATGAAAAACGAATACGATTACATTTTGCGTTTTTCATCATTAATATAACGGCATTTTGCTCATTTATGTTTTAAATACTACGGAATCCTTAATTGCACACACATTTAGGACTCCTTAATATTTTGAAGGGATTTAATCATGATTATAAAGCAACAAAATCAAAATTACGAATACATTTTGTAATCATTAATCAGATTATATTTTGCCCATCTCTGATTATATATTGCTACAGCCTGTATAATCATTTATTATATTGTATATATGAGCGTAAATAAATCAAATTCTCGTGTTTAAATCTCTAAATAGCAGAAATTGACCTGTTACTACTTTATTACAATATACTTTTTCTCATAAATCATAATATCGTAGACGGTGGTATGTATCGATTTGTATTGTTTAGTAATGCCCGGGTCGTAGTCCGTAGCGCGGGCGCTTATAGCCTTTTCATCCCCGGGTTAAGTCGATGCTGATAACGAAATATGACAAGATAAAGCTAAGCGATTTATTAAAATATGAACACCTTAACAATATAATGCCACTGCACAACAAATTTGTTGAAACAGAATAGATTAACGACATCGACTGTTACGTAAAATTCCTTACAGTTTTTGGAACTAAATAAATAGCCCAGAAAAATATAGAGCGTGGTCTAAGAAAACATTTTAAGCGACATATTGCCTTTTTTAGAAATTAATTTAACTACTGATCGCATAGTTTCATAACTTATGTACACAGCTAGATAGAGATTGAAAGAAATATAAGACAGAAAGAAGCATTTATTTAACACAATATAACATACATTATAGAAGAAAAGGTTAATATTAATTTACGAATTAGCTTACGTTTAAAAAAAAAAGTTTCACTTCTACCGTGTGTGAATCTTCTACACAAGAAACTTTAGAGCTAAATTCCTCGTTCTTAGCATTGTTAAATTTTATAGATTCTTTGACTGTTGCCAATTCACTACTAATCGACTTAAATCCCGCTCTCAATTCAGACCATCATGGACACAAATTTCACCCTAAGTTTTTCGATCTCATTGGAGAAAAATTCCCATGAGTTGGTCCAGGGTAATTGATGTGGGCAAAGATGAGTCATGGCTAACAGCGGGCGACATCTTTTCTGTACAGCCAACCTTACTTCGCGTTAATATATAATTTTCATGAATACTCTGGTCAACAAGAGGGTAGCCAGCACAACTAGAGTTGTCACCCGGGCGGTTGGATGAGCCAATAAAACAGTACACTTTGAACATACCCAGACTTTCCTATTGCTGTCTTTTCTCTTTACAATAGTAGGCAGACATTGAATATGATAGTTATTCTTACATTTTATACATGAAACCATATCTCCGGAGCCACCTCTCGTTGACTTACAACACACATATTTGGTCATCACTACTTGATTCTGCCAGTAGTCCAGCTCAAAAGTACGTCACCCGAATGTTCAAACTATTAATTTATCGAAAAATACTTTTAAATGCAGAAATTATAAACGCAAATGGGAAAATTAAACATCCTTCTATTTTTCTCGTTTTAATTTGTTAAGGGTTTGAATTCGCGTCCAAGGATGCAGTTAGCGCGACGATTCTTGCTGTTGGATCCAATGCGCCAAACCTATCTCAGCATAGCATGTCGAAATAATGAATCAAATGGAACACTACATTTGCTCTCTCGCTCTGGCTCACTAATTTTTGTATTTGTGTCTCTTGCCTGTCATTATCCGTTGCATCCTTTTAAACCTTATTTTTAAACCTTAGTGCAAATGACGACAACGCTCGTCAGTTAGTGCGAGGCGCGCTCGGCACTTTGGATGCTCGCGCCATACGAGCAGCCGCACCCCTCGCAGCTCGAGCCAGGCCACCACTACGCAAAGCCGTATTCCACTTAGCATGGTCACCAGACACACTGCCAACGACTCAAGTGAGAAACCCAGTGCTAACTATGTAATATTATTATTTTGTTTTATCATGGAAACTGAGATATATCTCAATTCTAAGAAAAAAGAAATATAGATATTTTGGGATTCAGTACAAATTATTATAATTTGAGTACTTATAAAATATACTTTCAATGAATACTATCTTCTTTTGAGAAATAAAATAGATATTATAGAGTATATTTTTTTAATTACATCTTGTTAGCAACATGATTATGAATATAAGAAGGACTAACTTTTCATTGTAAAGGGTGTTTTTTATAGAGGTATAGAACTTTAAGTTGCAATAAAACAACGATGGATTATTCAATTGACATGAATTTTATTTATCCGAAAGATAATCTTGTGGCATTACATTTTAAATATGATTTCTGGCATATGACCGCCACGGCTGGCGCGGATGTAGTCCAATCTTGACGTCCAATTTTCGATGGCTTTTTCCAACATTTGTGGCCGTATATCGGCAATAACACGGCGAATGTTGTCTTCCAAATGGTCAAGCGTTTGTGGCTTATCCGCATAGACCAATGACTTTACATAGCCCCACAGAAAGTAGTCTAGCGGTGTTAAATCACAAGATCTTGGAGGTCAATTCACAGGTCCAAAACGTGAAATTAGGCGGTCACCAAACGTGTCTTTCAATAAATCTATTGTGGCACGAGCTGTGTGGCATGTTGCGCCGTCTTGTTGAAACCACATCTCCTGGACATCATGGTTATTCAATTCAGGAATTAAAAAGTTAGTAATCATGGCTCTATACCGATCACCATTGACTGTAACGTTCTGGCCACCATCGTGTTTGAAAAAGTACGGACCAATGATTCCACCAGCCCATAAAGCGCACCAAACAGTCAGTTTTTGTGGATGTAACGGTGTTTCGACATACACTTGAGGATTACCTTCACTCCAAATGCGGCAGTTTTGTTTGTTGACATAGCCATTCAACCTGAAGTGCGCTTCATCGCTAAACAAAATTCTCTTATGAAAATCGGGAACAATGGTAATCTCGTTTTGGGCCCATTCGACGAATCTACGCCTTACTTGATGATCGTTTGGGTTTTAATTCTTGCACGAGTTGGATTTCGTAAGCACGCAAACCAAGATCCTTCCGCAAAATCTTCCATAAAGTGGATGGACACAGATCCAATTCCTGTGCTCGATGGCGGATGGACTCCTCCGGGTCTTCCTCAATGCTACGCTCTACAGCAGCAATAGCTTCTTCTGTACGCACCGTACGGCGTCTCTGGAGATGCGAGTTATCAATAAGAGTAAACGTGGTGCGAAAACGTTCCATGGTTAATCGAATTAACTGCTCTGATGGATGATTTTGTCGACGATAAAATGGACGTAGTGCGCGATACGTTTTTACCATTATTTTCGAAATAAAATTGCACTATTTGCAAGCGTTGCTCAGGCGTGAGTCTATTCATGATGAATTGCCAAACCAAACTAAGAATAAATCACTTCACAGCTGTTAAATCGGTCGCCATCTTGAAAAGTAATGCCAACTTAAAGTTCTATACCTTTATAAAAAAACACCCTTTAGTTATTAGAGTTAATTAAACATTATAAACTATTCTCAGACTTAATAAGTGTCTGGGGCGTCTGCGGCAAAAGTTCAGTTGCACTTTGTCTGCAAATATAATTAAATGTACTGGATTTATAATGTTCTTCCACTGATATGATACAAACTTGACGTGTATGTACATAGCTCAACAATTATAGTTAATTACATTATATTTTGTTAATAATATTTTAATAAATCATGTCATTTCCATAGGCAATAACTCCATTGCTAGAGTACCTAGACCAGCACTTATCGTCATTGAACACATGGTTAATGCCACGCGTGTTCATACGCGCCTTGGCAGGCTGTTGGAGTGCTGTACTGAAAGAAGTATCTGCTCAAGCAGATGCGGGAGGTGCCGAAAGACCGAGAGTGTATCACAGTAGACTAAGAGAAGCTCTTGATCTGCTCGCTGATTTTTTTCATGCCGAGGGGAAAGGCAAGTGATCTATAAAAACTTTAAAGTTTACACTTGGTTTATAAGTCATTATCTCTAGGAATCATAACGATATATATATATATATATATATATATATATATATATATATATATATATATATATATATTTTTCAAGATAAAGCGATACATTAATAGCTATATTTCCTTAACCCTTGTACATTTTACTCAACATGACAATGATCGCGTTCTTAAAGCACTATATTTTTGGTTAGATCGGGTCTTTCGGGTGTTTTTTTTTATTTCTTTCATCCCTGTATATTAAAAAAAATCATAACATCTAATAAGCAAATAGCTGAGGAAAGATTCTTGGAACTGTATTTATCAATATACATATAATACTTTTACTGTTTTTTTATTTTAAAGAGACCCGTAAATCATTTTACATTAGATTTTTTTTCTATCTCTTAAGTTTTCATTGAATTATTAGTAGCTTCCAAGTTAAGCGAGAAATTCAAACTTTAATTTATCATTCCCAGAAGAAAAACTCCAAAGGCTATTTCCATTAAAAGTTACTTTAATTAGTCCGAAATAATTTCTATAGTTGAAGTTGCTTTATAAGAAAATAATAACAAATCAATAACTCTTTGATAACTTTTAGAAACAATTGATTTAATTTTTATATTATACCATAATCCGTAACAAGCAATTTGTTTAAACAACATTTTTTATTTGGTGTTTCTTATTCAAGATAATATTGTATCTATTGTTCCAAGGCCTATTTATAACCTTAGATATTGGTATTCTTAAACGGGTAACATTTAAAACTTTCGGAGTGCACTTTACAACGTAAAATGTACGCGTAATAGGTCTTCCAATGTCCGAAGTGCACAGCAGCGAATGGGTACGCGTTGAACAAAGAATGCAGTACCACCAGGCACCCACTGAAGAGTTGCTAGAATTATGGCTTGCTGATAGACTTACAGAGCAAGCGCGTACTCCGATGCCATCACCTTACGGCTCTATACTAGTCAGGTAGGTAAGACATTTTTTTTACAATCGTAATACCTTAATATCTGCAAAATTCATTTCAATAGTGAGTATGTATATCAAAAAATATGACGCAAAAAATTCAAAATATTACGTATTGCTATTTACATTATTTAACTTACATATTCTTAAATCTAAATAATACTAAAATGGTCCTTATGTCAATTGCATACACCACATATAATTTTTGACATTCTTTAGATTGTTTCACTTACTGCTTTAAATGTGTAAATTAAAAATATAAAGATTTTCTTTATATCTTACAACATTTGTACATATATATAGTAATTGCTATTGATGTTACTGGAATTTTATTAAATGTAAAGCAACTAACCCTACTAATGGCAGGGTGTACTTCAATCATGACTCACTTTGCGTGGAAGTGCTATCAGCCCGCGACGTGATACCACTGGATCCAAACGGTTTGAGTGACCCGTTCGTAGTTCTTGAATTGCTACCGAGACGTCTTTTCCCGAAAACTCACGAACAAACCACTAATGTGCAAAAGGTAAATATATTTCATTAACAAACAGAACTTTTTGTTTTTATCGCAGAAATAGCTATTTCAACAATAATTTATTCATGTAGAATTAATTTCATTCTTGAGTTTATCACTCTTAAAGTAATTGTAAGTCATCTAGTAATCTTTCCAAGATATTATAAAATAAAATATAATTATTGTGGATTTGTTTTAAATTGTGATGATATTTACAGTTTTATAAAATTGATGGCTATCATTCTTCAACGAAAATTCTTATGAGTTTTAAAATGTATAATTCTAAATAAGGCCACGTTAAGCACGGCAAATAATTATAAAGTGGATACATCCACTAATGGTATTACAGCGCACACCGAAGTCAAAACGTAATGATATATAAAAACTAATATTCGTAGTAAAGCTATTATTTCAATTGACACCGTTACAAATTTTAAAAGAAAGGACGTTAAAATATAATCCCTATCCACAATCAGAAAACTCTGAATCCAATATGGGACGAGTGCTTCGAGTTTGGGGTGTCTTTGGAGTCATGCCGATCGGGTCAGGCTGCGCTGTCGCTGTCGGTGTGGGACCGCGACGTGCTCACCGCCGACGACTTCGCAGGCGAAGCGTTCGTTTCCTTGGCCCGTGTGCCCGGCGTCAACAGCCACGCACCGCCAGATCCGCTACGGCCGCTCGAACTGCCATTAATGCAGTTACACGACAGAAGTTTGTTTTATCTTTATTTTTTTTCAAATATAGTTGTACATATAGAACAAAGCTAACCAATTTCGAGTGGTTCTCAAATCGGTACTATATTCTAAGGTTAGAAAAACGCTTGTCAGTTGTATTGTAACTGATTTTACCGCAATATGTTCTTTATGGCAAAATATAAATAAATTGCATGTGATTAGAATTTTTCTAAATGCTTCGGATTATAACACCGATTCCAGATGAAAGACAGTTTTAAAAATTCGCTTGTAAATGTAAATCACACTTTGACTCATTAACACTTTTTTTTGGTAACCCAGGGAAATCCCTAACGGACTTCAGGGGGTGGTGAGGGCCGTCCCCCGGTATGTCGGACTTGCACCGTACTAAAACCCCCGGGGTGTTCCTCCTACTCATCTGCCGGGGCCAAGGGCTCAGCATTGGCCACTTCCTCGTATTCGGTCGACTCATTAACATTAGATTTACCGATGAACTATTTATATCAATTTTACAAATAGGTGTAACATGGTTTATTTTAATTTATTATTAATAAAATTAAATTCATAATATTTATCACTACCTTCTATTAGTAAAGGACATGTTATTTTTCAGGATTAAAAAATATTAGAAAAAAAATTCTAAGATAAAGACCGGTTATTTTGACAGGTTCGGTAAATCTAGTGTTAAAACAACCTTGAACATAAACTTAATTTACTACTAACCGTTAAATAATTCTACATTCCGCCGTCTATTACTGAGGAAAAGTTTAACATACAAACTAGACACAGATATACACATTACCGATATATAGGGAACCATGTTAAGAGTGTCTTTCTTAACTACTAGTTTAAAAGTAAATTTTATAAAAAATATGTATATAACTTTCCTTCCTCCAGCACTCCCAAATAAAATATATATTTACTTTAGCATTGATTCACTTTAATGTGTTTATACATACAAATTACTAATATATGTTATTGAAAATACAATATTTTAAAATTAAGTAGCTATTTATTTTTCAACATGCCGAAAACAAATGCATTAGTTTCTCACATTCGTAATTATTGGTTGATGAGTTGAACAAGTCAATACAAGTCCAAGTCATATTGCGCGCAAGATGCCCGGTATCATTTTATATGCAAGTTTCTATAAGTTCAAAGTATATTGCGACCACAAGTATCTTGCTAACTTCACAATTTTATGAGATATTACTATTTTTTAAATAATATTACATACTAAAAAACTTGTGAAAATCAGTTTATTTGTTACATTTTCAGGTAAAAACTAAACAATAATCATGTATGGAAGTAGTTTATTCCATTTATGGAAAAACAAAAAAATAATGATCTACTTAAATAATATCCACTATTATATAGATGTTATCTTATCAACATCCTATTTATTTCGCTCACGTGGACCTTTGGTAAATCTTCCTCAAACCATTGGGGTTGATCAACCTACCTATCTTGATACTTAGACCAATTTAGTGTACTTATCTCGTCACATTAGCATATTGTTGATTGTTGAATATGATATGTAATTGTAATTACTTTGTGACTCAGAAATACCTAACATCTACTTCTTTCACAGATCATCCGATTTTACAAATCCTCGAGTCTCGCACCACCGATAAGCTGGCAACGGATTTTATCAAGAAACAAAAATTAAGATTTGCCGAACAGTAAATTTTTATTATTATTCTACATACTAAGAATACGGTTTTTTTGTTAACGTTTTTACTTTTACAGCGTAAAATCGAAAAGAAGTCATTATATTGTATGTGTAAAATAAAAATGGCGCTGGGTTTTTTATTATTGTTATTATTATTGTATTAAAGAATGAAATACATGTCAGTATTAATATCTACCCTACAAAAGACTGTGAACTTCTAGTCTGCTCATGAGAGAATGTTTACTATATATATTTGATGTATGTATGTTGTGTGTGTATTGTCTACTTTAAATGCATTTTATATGTGTATAGTTAGTATGCACCCTCGGAGCTTATGTCCCTAGCTATTAGTCTCTATTAGAAATTCCCGACCAAATATATAGTAAGGCTTGTTATTTCATTATTTCTTCTACAAATTAGGTCTTATATTTCTTTTATTGTCATAAATGGTAATATTTTACGGTTGTAATAAATGTGCGTAAATATTACATACTTACTCTTTCATTGCTATTTAATTTTATTTATAAATAATTATTTGTTTTTGCTTTAAACTAAACACTCCATGCAGGTATCATAGTATAATTACTATACATTCTAAATACTTACCTTAGGTATCTGAATTTCTCCATCCGTCGTAAGACGCAATATTCTGTTAAATCTGATATAATTACACCATAATTGAACATTTTGTCACAAAAAAAAAACACAATTATTTATTCAAACTTCATTTCAGAAAAATATATCTAAAAATTAAGGAAACAATTTAATTACTGCCGTCCATGGAAAATATACCGTATGCACATTCACATTATTTGATAAAATACTTCCTGTGGCATATAAATCAACATATTTAGCCTATACACTTAAAAATTATATCGCTTAATTGATAAGCTAAAACATATTTTTCTATAAGTTATAAATGATTTGAAATGAGTAATATTGAGTACCTACTCAAAGTTAACACCGCAAATCGAGCTTTGTAATTACCGTCATTTATACGTCATTCATAAAATCAAAATTATGCTACTTGATTTATTAATAAAATATACTTTTATATGTTAAAACTTAAGAATTAAGTATGTAGTTATACATTTCATAAAATTATGTTAGAAACAAGTAAATGTATTTCGATGTTTTATTAATTAGCAAATGTATTGTGTAACAATTTGATGTAAAACGTATATAAAAATGTTTACTATTTATTACGGTTAAGTATAGGGAATGTAGTTATTTTTGAGAATGGCATATTTACATGAAGACATTCCTGAAGGTTTTTAAAATAAATTCTATATATTTAAAATATAAACGCTACAAAGTGAATTTCCTACAGTTAAATAGGGTTATCATACATCACGGTTTCACCAAGAGTTTCCCGGTTTTAAGCAGTAATCCTGGCGCACGACGTTTTGACTGGTTTGATAGTATCCGAATATATTTTTTACCTTATCCTATCTCCTACTCGTATCCCGGTTTAGAACTTAATAATTATAGTAAGTCTAAATAAATATCATAACGCTGTAATAGATTTAGCAGTGATAGGTTGGTAGCTGTAACCATTATGCGTTTGTACGTCATTCGTAACGCGATCTGATGCCCTAAAGAAAGCGACATACTATAATCAATAAAGGTAGTAAATAATTACATATATCAGTTTAATATTGCGTAGTCTACGTGGTATTTTTTTAATCAAATATTTTAATGAGGCTTTAGTGCGTCCTTGATGTCTATGCCAGACTCGTAAGGTATATCATGTTGTTTAAACTCACTTCTGGCAAAGTGACAACTGTATAAATCTGTAAATTCTTTTTGCATTAACTGACGTCGGCTCTCCCAATATGATGTTAATTTATCCGACACTTCGCCAGTCCTGAGAAAAAAGTCTTCTCCTAAACTTTTCATAGCAACTACATTCCTAAAGGAGATGATAAATATCAACCACATTGCAGCGCTCGCAAAGTGGGGAAGTTTTATTTTTTTTATAAGAAAATACTACGTGGTATTGTGAGAGTTAATGTCAATCCCATACAATTTTTAAAGCGTTACAAAAATGATCAATCATAGAAAGTAATGTACAGATTTGCGGCTGATACTCCGTTCACTACTTGCAAGGCCGAGATTTGTAGTCGCTATTTCGACTTTGCTTAGCAAAGATCACAAAAAATACATTCGCTTTGAAAAAAAACTCAATATATAATTGGAATTTAAGTATAGCTATAGTATTCGCAGAACCGAGTCCATGTTGATAATATCGGTGACTTACCAAATCCTTTGACAATCATTGAGTAATATAAATTGTAATGTTTTATTGAAGTATAAGCAAACTTAAAGTTACATCTATAAATCTCAGCCTTAGTGCCCGACAGAAACTTCGTTTTTAACAGCTTATTGACAAATTGTGATATAATTTTAATAAACACTAGACGTTTATCTCTCAAATTAAAATTTAAAGTGAATAGTTTTGAAAATCATAATATTATTTACTTTTAGGCAATCTTGAACTGATTTTTTAGCATTTAATACCTTCGGCAAGCTATCGACTTATAATTCGATACTTATTAAAAAATATTTTTTAATCACAATCAGATTAATTAACTATAGTTTCAACCTTGCTTGCAAAAAACCTTAGAATAAAATTGATAAAATTTCAGCCTGTTTGAAATTTTCACCGAATGTGTTTTTTTTTTACTTTAGTCGGCCGCAGCCTTTGTTCGGACAGTATTATATTTGTTAGAAGGCATTCAGGCTTCCTCGGTGTATTTTCTGTCATCGCTAGAAACTACAGTAAATTTTCATAATATACCTATAAAAGCATCAATCAAAGGATTATCAGGATCGTACCTACCCATATGTTTATTGACAGACGATTAGTTACAGTTCGAAGGCCTCTAAATCAATCCAACCACGTAAACATTCAAGGTGAGTTTTAAAATATGACGTAGATCACAAAGGAAAATTATTGTATAGTTGTATCTATAAATTCTGCAGTGTTTTCCAAGGCTAAAAATAAAAGGTAACTGAATTGAATTGGCTTTTAAAAAATGTAAATAAATAAAACAATAAAAAATGTACTTCTACAACAGCTCGGTAACAATATAAAAAAAACTGATGATAACAGAAGTAACCAGGTCATGATAGTTATTTTTTTTTATTTTCAAATATGTTTTCAGTAAGGAATTTAGCTAAAGAACCTTTGCCACTAAATAAGTTTATAGTCTGTGCTCAAACACCACCAAAAATTGTGAAAGAAATGAACATCACTCTTCACTTCTGACACAATATTTACAGGTTTACGGAGATAAAGAGAATTATCTAAAATTAATTTATACGATCTAAGCAAAATAATTGCCCCAATCACATAAAGCCTCATTGTAATTAATATAGTAATTTAATGTTACAACTGATCTAACATTATAAAAACTGTACGTACTATATATTACGACTGATATTATAAGATTTTAGAAAAATGTATTGAATACAATTGTATCACTTAAAATGTAAAACAAATTCTATTCAAAAAACCTCTTAATATCATATCCAAATCTAATCTGATCATATCTTTGAGCTTAGAACTTCTATGGAGCGGGTACGAATATTGTCTGTTCTTGTAGTTCACTAATGTGTATAAAATATATTATCTTTATATTAATAACACAATTTTGATGGTAACGACAATCATTCTCTAATCTATATTTATGAAAATATTATTACACATAACTTGAATAAAATTAGACCATTCCAAAAGTCAATTATTTGAAAATAAGCTATACCTACAAAAAGTTGTTTTACTTCCTACATAATAATATATTTTGGACCTTTTGCTTATAAAGTCAATCCTAACAAAGGCATTACATTTTATACAAAAATTCTATTATATGTATATTTTAACCGTTAAATACTTTATTATCATCGATCCTCGTACCTGTTAGATAAAAGACGTTGTCTGGATGTCTATTTCTAATAAAATCAAAATGATGAATCGAAGAAATCTACTTTTTTAACCGATTTCATTTTAATACTATATAAAGCTAGATCTCAATCTATAAAATAAATGTTCTGTTGTCAATAAAATTATATCGTAAAAAGGTAGTTCAGTTAAAGAAATCCAGGAAAATGTTTTTTATTTTATATTATAATAAGGCTAACCGTTGTAAGAAATGTGTGTCAGCTATAAAAGTTAAATAAGTGTCTATTATGCTAAAGGGTTTATGATGTAAACAAATTGAATACTTACTTTGTATGTATCTCAATAACTTTGTGTTTCTTGCTGTATATCTAATCTCATAGTCAATGTATCATTAACACTTGTGTTCCTGGCTTTAATAAAAAAGTATATGTATGTATATTATTTTTTATTTAAATTCCTGTTAATCCCGCAATTCGGCACCAGTTTTTCACTTTATCCATATACCCAGCATCCTTCCGTCGCAAATCTTGATCATCACTTTTCTTGTGCAACTGGCCCATACGTAAAACAAATCGCTTCACATCAGATGATTTATGAATAAGTTTGCGCCTTTTAGCATAAAAAATATTTACTACAAAACATTAAAGAAAATATATACGTAAAGTATCCTATACTAGTAAATTTGTCAAATATTGTCGTCTTATATATAATAATATACTATAATACATGATTATTTAACCCACACTAATAATAATACTTTATACTAGACAGAATATTGTATAATTTGACCATAGTGTAGGTCATAAAAACCGCTTGCTTATCTTCACCATATTCTGGATCAACAACGTTAAGCTCTTATAAAAATTGTTATGCCTACATCGTCTTCATTTGAAAAGCTCTTTAAATGTTATTCCGCATGCGTTATGAAATGAAAATATTTTTGATATTTGCTTTACATGTCCCGTAGACAGAATAGAAACAATGTCTCTGACACAAAGAATTTGCATGTCATAACCCTGACACATCTCTTTATTACATTCTTATAACACCACTTTCTGGTTTAGGTCACAACTACACAATAATAAAGCAGTTTCTGGTTTTGTCAAAGCTATGTACTTTCGCACGAAATGTTGATTAAGGCGAATAAATATTAACTGTCCAATTAATTTAGATATCTAGAACTTCTAGGTGTACAATATATTCGGAAGAATTTTCTTTGAATTTCACAAATAAGATTTGAATTCAAAGTGCAAAATAACTTTATTCAAGTAAATCAGTAATACTGTTATAAGTACTTTTAAAACTTCAATAAAATAAATCTACTACTGGTTCGGTAACCACGTTAAAAAGTTGCAAGAATGCATTTTGACTCTCGATCAATAACGATCAACTTATTGCCCGCGTATATGATCATAGGCTAACTGACGGTTTGAGTCAATAAAATTAAGTTACGAATGTATCTGTAAATGTATTATGGTCCTAAACACTTTGTTATAAACATATTTGTTGTCGTTCAGAAATACATTACATTTAGGCAAACTATTGCTTTTACGAAATAAGTAAAGATGTACGTACTCGCACTGATGTTCCCGGACAATTATGATTTTTACTTATTATATCGTTCGTGAAAGTGTTTCGTAACTATGTCTTTTACATTATGTAAGTATACCTATATTGTATTTTAATATTTTAAATAAATCTTTATTGTTATTACTTTATGTACACATCAGTGGCGTGCTTCCCATAAGAGGATAAAACGTTGTTATACTTGGATATTTAATAAACATATTGACTTAAAATCTAGTCATTACCAGAATAGGAGGTTTATAAACCAAATTTAAAATTATTATATGTATTTAATATGCAACTATAAACAAGATAATGCTTTTTATGCTTTTATGAGATACACACTACTGCACGTTTGTATTGGTAGCTCAGGTCAGATAGTTTGATTAGCATTTAAAATTGTTGTTTATTATCAATTTGATTGATCATTTACAAGTATTTAATAATTATTATTTTGTAATATTATTTAAAATTATTCGCTTCGACATAATTTAAATATTTTACTGAGTATTTGTTAGTTTTAACACTCATTTAAACTATTTATTTGTTTAACAGATACCAATCTATTAATAGCGCCTTTAGTCGAGTTCTATATTCTCGCAAGATTTATATTTAATACTGTGTTTCCAATCGTTCAAAACGTTGAATTAAATGTATTAAGATAATATTTCATTAAAGGGCATTGTAATCTGGATACTATTATACGAATTAGAAACTAAGCACCTTTGAATAGGACAAGACAAAATAATCATTTAAAGTTAAAAAAATCTAGTAAAAGTTTCCTTCAACAGATTTAGGAAAGACATTGTAAAATGGAAATAAATCTATTTAAATGTCTCTATTACAGTACATTTTCGGTTTCGTAGAAAGTTGGTCCATTACAAAAGCTTCATTAAAATTCAGAGCGTGAGGCCTTGCTAGAGGAGAAATTATCGTGCCATTCGAAGCTTTGAAGGTAGATATTTCTCTAGTTAAGGTAAAATCACCGATGTTCAACACTTTAAGAACAAAACAAATTTCATATTAAAAATAAATATGAATTTTCATAAGAAATTGTTTAAATATTAATACAGTAGTATGTTAAGAGTAAATTTTTCATATAAAGTCGTTTTTAATTAATAAATATATTTTTATTTATCTATACTTTGTCATAGGAGCTAATAGACGACAGCATTAACACTAACAATCGACTTTTATTTGCACTAATTGTAGACATACTTCCATCACTTAGATGACTTTAAAGTATTTTTAATCAAAACAAATCAATAATGAAATAGTATATTAACAATTAAATTTTTAAGGTAGTAGGACTATTGCTTGAATTGAGTAGTGTTCACAGTACACCCCAAAGTCCGTCATTATGACGCGCTTCGGCTTGTTACTAGATCAGTGTGTACATTCATTTATGTACAGTGTGTACATATATTTACTTCAGAATTGTTTCGAGGTTGCATTAGAGTTGCTTTGAAGATGCTTCAGATGCATAAAAATATCATCGGACTATGTCTGTGTGTAAATATCATATTCGTGTAAAATATGTGTGAATGCTGTCCCCAACAGAATCGTCATATTGCTCCTGAATGTAATATCCCACTGGTAGAATACCTCGATATCAGCTTTTAGATTTTCACTAATTTTTGGAACTTGTTGACGCTATATTGTTGGAAAGTCTTACTGACCTCAATAAGAAAGGAATGGTCATAATAAATAAATAATCTTATAAATTTCCAGAATCTAAAACAAAAAGTAACAATAATCGTAAACCTATTAAAAAAAAACTGCAAAATATTATATTCTTAAGAAATAATGTTTTTTAGAAAAATATCGCACGAGTCCATTCCTGCACTTTTTTTATTATCGACTGACGCCATTTTGAATTTTGCCTTGAAAAGTCTATGTAAATTTGTGAGCACATATAATAAGTAGGCTTCCCTAGGTATCTTTTAAATACCTAAAGGCTTAATAAAGTTATTTCAATAAATTTATTTATTATTTCAATGATTATTATTGTTAGCAGATAATGTTTTTTTAGTGTCCTCCTTCAGTTTAATGTGCTTTTACCTTATAGTATCTTATGTGCTTAAAGCAGAAATATTTCACACCAAGACACTGGCCTCCGGTGGCGCTGAAAAAGGGTAGTTCAGTCGACTGTTGCTGACCGGTGCGTTTACACACCGACGCGCACCCCCACTCCGACCTAGGCTTGAATTTCTTTTGGTGTTTCTTCTCAAGGTAGTCCCTTCAGAAACGCTAGTATCTACTAGCGTATTACTATTAGGTCCTTTCCTTGGCTGACCGCCCAAGTCAAGGTTCGTACCCATACAGGTGCCCTGGCGTTGCCATCCAATCTATAAATAACGCTGGCTGAGAACTTTAAGTGAGGGATAGTTGTAAAGACCTTCCCAAACCAACAACATTGTCATGATAAAAATAAAACTAAAATAACCCCAAAGTGTTAGTATTAATTTTAAATATTTAATTAATACTAGTATCAATTAAATATTTTTGGAATTCTTTACTCATGACTGTCTAAATATTTAATCTGTACTTAATTTATAATCAAATAGACATATTATAGTTATCCTTTTGAGGCATTAAAATAATATTTTCAATTCCCTATAGTATCGCGATATGAAAAGCCAGTAAAGCAATATAAGTTAATTGATTGCTTCAATTTATATATGTATTTAGATAGAGGTTTTGTTTGACCTTGTTTTGTCTTGATAATAGAGGTTTTGAGCAAAATCCTATTATAAATCTATTTTGTTTGCAAATATCAGTGAAATTCGATTATCACTTCAATAGATATGATTTAAATAACATTCCCCGCCTTTGGCTCCTAAGTTTACGATTAACCGATGCTTACCGAAGATCGTATTTACCCAATTGAAGCGAGCAAGGTCTTCTATTTCAATAATAAACATTTAGATTAGAAATTTAATCTAAAGCAAACATTTAACTAATATAATCGAAACTTCAGTATTGTCACAGATCGTTGTGGAATCTGTTAAATAAATATTGCAATGTATATTTTATCCATTAAGAATATGAACTCTGAATATATAATAAATTAAAAATAGAAGGTATCGTTTTTATAATTATAGACTTTTTATAGAATTATAAGATTTTGTTTTTAATAAATAACTCTGAAACCAAATAAATTAAAAATAAGCAATGAATTGGTTATAAAAAAATCTACTACGTTATTTAATCACCAGATATCAAATAGTCAATTATGAGTTAACGAGACGGTTGCGTGTCGATGTGGAAATTATCACTAGTTTTATTTATTACTATCATTTTTCATTTATGGAAAAAATGTCATGAATGTTCTTTCGTACATTTTTTTTACAATTTAGGTTTAAGTATCGAATTCGGGAAGACTATAGAAAATATCTTAAAATTGAAATATCTCTAAAACTAGTGAATTTCGCTGCTACATTGGTGTAACTTAAATTGTTGTATTTAAGGTCCTCTATCACATGATTCCATTAATTGAACGAGTTTTCAATATATCTATATACATACTATTAATAGTTTTAGGGTGAAAATATTTCGGCCCTAAATATTCATATATAATATAGCACTGAATCGATCCACTGATATGATATTTCAATCTAGTAAATTGACACTCATTTTTTTTATTTTTGATAAAAACCATAACACAATTAGTCACTATTTGTTGAATGCACTCCAACATATTGAAATAAATAACAGTTTTGCATTTATTAATTACTTAAAAGACTGCTGTTTCTAAAAAACTTGGTCATAAAGCATTGGGAACTATTATATATGTATATTACATACATTATTTATGTAACGAATAATTTTAGCAAATAAATTTCTTCTTTTATGCTTTTTAATGACAGCTATACCAAAGTATAGTTGTAAAAACAATGGTAATTATTGAATTCCCTGAATTAAGATATTTCACTGTTTTTAATGATAAGAGATCGATTATCATGTTGCCTTTCTTAATTTTTATAAGACGGATTTATATTGTAAATACAATTTGAAAAAAAAAAAATTAAGATATAGATTTTTTAGACCACGTTTTTTTGTGAATTGTTTGAACATAATGGGAATAGCATAACATGATTTAAAAATCGATTTTTATTTAGAATGAACGCCGTCTCTACTTCCGATTTTTAAATGTATTGTTAATAAAAATATTAGGTCCTTACATATGAAATTGGCGTTTTGTATGGGAGGAACAAAAAGTCGAATTTTTTTTTTTTTTTATTTATTTATTTATTTTTTTTTATTTTTTAGTCGAATATAATATATTTAATTAATCAAAGTATAAACCATTATTTTCTATGCACTTTTGCTTGAGGATGTCTTAGACTTTCCAATTGAAGCTCTTCTAATTTAGTAGCCGTCTGTTGCGCAGTGTGTGGTCTAGCGTTGTCGTGAAGCAGCAGTGGCGTGGAGCGATTGACCAGCCTAGGTTGTTTAGCCGCTAGCTTTTCCATCATGGTTTGCAATTGCTGACAATAGACATCAGCCGTAATAGTCTGGCCAGATTTGAGAAAACTGTAACGAACAATACCGGCACTAGTCCACCAAACGCTTACAAGCATAGATGGGCAAAATGTAATCAGATTAATTAAAATGATTAACGATTACATTTTACGTTTTTTACCATTAATATGACTGCATTTTGCTCATTTATGTTTGAAACACTACAAAATCCCAGATTGTATACACATTTATCATTTCTTAATGTTTTAAATGGATGTAATCACGATTACAGAGTAAGAAAATTAAAATTACGACTACATTTTGTAATCTTTCGTCATTAATCAGATTACATTTTGCCCATCTCTGCTTACAAGTAACTTTTTTGGGGTTAATTTTCGCTTGGGGCAGAATTTGGCTGGCTGGCCAGGATCCAACCATTGCGTTGAGCGCTTCCGATTATCGTAAAGAACCCATTTTTCATCACAGGTAATGATTCGGTTTAAAATACCTTCATTATTGTGCCGGTTTAGTAATGTAACGCAGCAGTCGACGCGCGTTTGCCGGTTTGCTTCAGTCAATTCGTGAGGTACCCACCTTTCAAGCTTTTTAATCTTCCCAATTTGCTTCAAGTGAATTAAAACAGTTTTATCACTAACATCGCAGCCTGCAGCTAACTCGGACGTGGTTTGCGATGGATCCGCTTCCACAATAGCCTTCAACTCTTCATTATCAACTTGAGTCTCAGGCCGTCCACGGGGCTTGTTCTGCAGGTCGAAATTTCCAGAACGAAAACGTTGGAACCAAAAACGAACTGTGTTTTCTTTTGCAACACGACCGCCATACACATCATTCACCCTTCGAGTTGTTTCCGCAGCACTAGTGCCACGGCGGAACTCGTACTCGTAAATAATGCGATATTTTAAGTTTTCCATTTTGTAAAATGAGTGACGCAAACAGAAAAAAACAGAAGAAAAAAACAAATGAATGACGATCATCGAAGCACAAATACATGAGTCTATAGCTGTACAAATTTGAATTTGAAATTCCTTACCAAAGAGGAGAAATTTGTGATTAAAGTGGCCAGTACGAAAAACGCCAATTTCATATGTAAGGACCTAATATATTATATTACTTATATATATAACCAAATATTATGCTTGTGAAATATAAATTTTACAAGAACTTTGTATCGGGAGACGAGTAGTAGCTACGTCAACGAAGGAACAAGAAATAGCGTCTTTAAATTTTTAAGTTAGTGAAATTGTCTAATATTTTAGTATATATTACACCTTATTACCTACATTACAAATATGATCTATTGATTACACACACGCAGCCACGCCGGTAGCGCTGGTAGAAACAAAAAATACAATTACCATCTTTTTTCTATATACATATGTGTTGTTTAAAATTATGGAGCGAATCATAAATACACAACCTATATCCGCTATCTAGAAGATCACACATTTTTAAGTGGTCGTCAATACTGTCAACTCGTGATCTTCTTGCCTATATGATGCACCGCTGGGGGGAGACAGTGGATAAACACAAAGAGTATTTTAAAAAAATGTTGTGGTTATCTGTAATTAGAATCTATTTTCGATATATAACTAGTGTATATGTTTATATTTGTAATATATGATGAAATGGTAATATTGAAGCCCATAGGTAAATAAATTAATCCAGAAGCTGCCGCCACTGATTTGTAATCAGCCCTGCGGATGTAAAATGTTCAAAGCGAGATCAAGAAACAAACGGTTTTATGGAGCGTGCGGTCGACCTTCGAAGGGACCGACTATAAACAAAAGTTAATTAGTTGTGTTATCGATATAACATTATTAATACTCTATTAATTTCACATTGTAAGTAATATGACGTGCAAATGTTTTCAAAGGATGTTAATTTAAAAATCTAAATTCGAATTATTTCATATTGCTTCGACAAATAGACTACACCACTCTTGACGATAAATGTAGGTTAACTTGAGAAAGGTTTTTTTAATAATATGTACTTATAGTAATGTGTAGACTATAAATTTATTCTCATTCCCATTCTCGTTCGTATCATTAGTAGTGATTTGCATTATTCATTGACCAAGCTATGTAATTTCAGTTGTGAATTATTGACAAATATAGCCCATGTTTTAGTATGATAATATGTATTAAAACTACGAAAGCTCCATAAAGATCGCTTCAG
The DNA here is from genome assembly GCA_036320925.1 of Automeris io. Classification (NCBI taxonomy): domain Eukaryota; kingdom Metazoa; phylum Arthropoda; class Insecta; order Lepidoptera; family Saturniidae; genus Automeris; species Automeris io. The sequence goes on along the minus strand of JAUDJH010000011.1, from coordinate 8,919,612 downwards.
TAATTTCTGTGTGATGCTCACACAAAAATGCAAATATTTTTTTTAACCTATTATTTTAACCTATTATTAAACCTATTATGGATTTGTTTATGTATGATAGATATTCCTGTTATCATATTATATAAGATAATAAATAATGAAAACAATATTATTTACATACAGTCATTTACTATTAAAAAAACAATTTATTAGTTAGTTTTATTAATGTCACTTTACTATAGAAAAGATGAAATAACTGTAGCATATTGAAGCTGAAGTCAGATCGAATTGAGTCCAATCAAAAGTTTGTGATGGCATACAATACGTCCCGCTTGTTATAACTTCATCTTTCTATATTGAGAACCTATAACACAGGTATAAATATTAGAATAAGCTACTTTATAAAAAGTTTTATAAAGTTTATGGTTCTTATATCGGTTTCGATATTTGGCCACAAAATGTAAGATGGCCTAAATACATGGTGAAGTTGTCACCATTGAAATAAATTAAAAAACTACAAATTTACATTGCTAAAAAAGGGATATTGTTCTATCAATACCTGTTTAAATAATGTATATAAATTTATTATGTGTGGATTTAATGTATATAAATTTTCTCACGGGATATTCATTCCTCTGTGTATATGATTGTACATTGGTGAAGCGGCTAAGATATTTCCGCTTCATACCTAAATTATTCTTCGTTCACTCCATAAGTTGTTTGCGAATGATATAAGGATAATCTGCATCCCTAGCCTATAGTGAAACAGATAGAAGTCGCTTACCCACCCGCTCTGTGTGACGTCACAAACGTCACACATTCATTCATTATATAACAATTGTGTGCAACCGCCGCGACGTCGTGCTATCTCCGATCTTATTTTAAAAATATATTTAAACCGCCTTATTAATATAATAAAACCGCCACACGACGTTGTTATTAAGAAGAGAAATAAGGTGTAATTGTGCGTGAGGAAACTTACTGTGCCCGTGGCCTCTACCGGACCCCTGGAACCTTACCGTGCTGTAGCATATACTGGACGAGCTGCAGACCTACAGGTTAGTGATTCAGACATTCTGGTATATCAGCTGCGATTTATGGAGTGATAAGTTTCCTTAATACTCGTTTTTGACCTAATTTTAATTTCTCTTAACCGCCAACCAAGATACGTTCCCCGCTCATATGGAGGGCTATTTACACGCTTCTCCATACATCATTATGAGTAAAAGGGCAACTATCAGAGTTATGGTACATGTCGTCTCTTCTCGGTAGATTCTACTTCCGAAACCGATAAATTCGTCGGCTGAATGCACTAAGCCGCTAACTCCATTTCTAGCTATACTGAGACATCAAATTAGATGAAAAAAATGCAAATTAAGCAACCTGACCCTAAATTTAAGATTTTTCTTTGCAATATAGTATGCAACGAACTTTAAAAGTTTCAAAATATAAACTCAATTTGAATATTTCCTACTATTAGTCCCAATTGCTATTACTGCTTAAGCAGTAAAGCATATCATAATAACTTAATTACATATTTTTTATTCGTATGATTTAAGAAAAATAATAAACTATTGACTAACAATAAATGATCATCACATAAAGCCATACTCAATATTACGGCTCGACAATACAATAATCCTGAAAATGTAAATTATAGAAGTCTTGGCTGTAAACTACAGTGTTTCTGAAAACTTTAGTTATATTTTAGTTTTTGTCTTCAGATATAATAATTTTCTACTAATTTTATTTAGACGTAATAATTATTATCTTAGTTCACATTAATAATTTAGACTTTGTAATATTAAAAGCTATCAAAAATATATAAATTTTCTACAAAAATTATTTAATTGTGAATACGTGACAACTCTTAAATACTATTAAAAAATGTATATAAAAATGAGTTTATTACGATTTTGGGTCTTTAAAATTACACAAATAATTTAAAAAAAAATCATGTAATATGTCCGATTAATTATTTAATGGGTTTTGTAAATTTTAGTAGATAATGATTTCCAAAATAGTTTTTCTCTTGTTCCCACATTTAGCTGACAATATTTCAAATCTTTAAACATTCATAGCGTTCATCAAATTTATAACCCTATCATACACCAATTCTTTGGCATTAATACCCCAGATGTGGTCTATGTGATTGAACTTATCCCAAGGCACACGAAATTTGCCTATAGGTCTACCCAATTCTCTAAATAATCTATCAACATCTGGTATCTGAGCTAAATTGTCATTATCAGAGTAGTGCAAAAAAACGGGAGCTGTTACTTTGGAGAGATCGTAGCTCGGTGGTCTGATTTTACCATATGCTATAAGGTTTGATATGTAACTTCCTAAATCATAGCGTCGGAAGCCTTTTTCAGCGACACCTTGTGCGTAATGAGCAAACTGTCTCACAGATGATCCGGCAGGCGTGTGACCAAATATCACAGGCAGCATAGTCTAAAAAATGAAGATATCTATAATGAAGTCTTCCATAATCTTACTTACTTCTTTACTTTACTTACTACAATATTTACCTAAGCAAAACACCGGCAAAACGACCTACATGAGGCACAATGCTTATTAAGCTTCAATAAAAAAAGGTCATCATTAGACTTAATTAATTATATACAATTATAAGTACGCCAAAAAGGTCGTTAACGACACATGATAAATTTAAATTAAATTTAAAAAATGTGGAGGCTACATGCACGATGATACAAAATATTCAGCATCAAATCACGTCGTTCTTTGCATTAATTTTTATATCTACTGCGATAATTAATATGACTACCCCTTAGGGCATATTCTTAAATATGCCCTAAGAATATGAGCTCAAGCTACATCAGCCTTTCAGAACCAAAATAGACCAAATGATATTTCAAAATGTGAGTCACTCAAATTAAATTGGCTATTTCTTCTATTATGTCTAGCATAATCATGTATTATGATTGTAATGAATGATTTACAAAATTATTAACGTTGTTTTAGCTCACGGATATATAAGTAATCCCCTTTCAGCTAATCTATACATTTGTCGATAACAACAACAGATATCAATATGATAGCAATTTAAAGTAGTCGGTTCTCCAAATAAATAATTAAATGTATAATTTTAAATAACCGACACCAATAGTATTGTGTACTAGTACCTTATTAAGTTGTTGTTCATCCCAACCAGCGATTAAAAACAAAATGTTGCTGCATATTGGTTGAAATACGACCTCATCACTACAAAGATTAAGACCAGCCCAAACCATAATTTCGTTGTTGGGCACGAGCTCACCGATTCCCATTAAGGATGCTATTTTCTAAAAAAATATCGCAAATACATAATAATATAACATTACGTGAAATCATGACTGATGATAATACAATATAAAATAATACACACCTCTATATCATTTGCATATGGTGACATGAAGTTTATAAGAGGGCTTTGATTGTGAGCCATGTAAGCCACGGGAGCCAACGCATGCATAGATATAATATTTTCATTATAAATAGGTTTTTCAGAAGCCATTACGAAGAAAGATGTCGTTCCCTGGGAATGGCCTGCGTAGTGAAGTTTATCTTTTCCAGTATTTAGTGTTATATAATCAATCATTGCAGGCAAATCAATACGTCCTATTTCGTCCCAGGAGAACTTCCAAAAGGCAGTATTTAATATAGCGTCCGGGTTCAAACGAATATTCCGACGAGAATAATGGTTACCCCGTGCATTGCCCATCCAAACGTCAAAACCATTTTCGGCAAGAATGTATGCTGTTACAAATTAAATGTAAGTAAATTAAAATTTGGAAAGTAATTTAATTAAATATTTCATTTCATTAATAGGCAAAATGAAAATTTACCGAATCCAGAGCCTGGACCCATGACCACCCAATCTGCTGAAGATGAAACAATGCCATGCATCAAAAAAACTATAGGCTTATTTTTATCTGGTTTATTGTGTGCATCACGTCCATGAGGTATCCGGTGCATTTCTAATATGTAGCCATCAGTAGTCAATACTGTGTGGATCTCCACAGGATATCCATACTTTGTAATGAGATCAGGCTAAAAATTTTAAAATAGAAATGTATTTAATTATTGATAACTATTCACTTGTTAATAATAAAAACTTAGACTACGAACGTATGGATAGTAGTTAGGTATGGTACATCTTTATGAAGGTACGGGACAGTGGTCTAATTATTGGCTTAGAAAGGTTAATAATTCTTTTATGGGTGAGGTATTTGTTTGTATAATAAAACACCTAAAAGCATTTTGAAGCTTCCATATATGAAAATTCAAAACGTAATAAAAATATAATTGATAAATAAAGCTTACTATTCTCGCAATTACTGTTTGGTTGGTAAGAAGACATGGTTATAAAATGTTGTATTTCTCACAGGACATTCAATATAATTTATTTTTGTATCTAAGAAACAAACTTTTGAATAGAGCGACTAAATAAGTTTCCTGCCGGCTCTACTCGTTAGATTCTGGTTTCCGAATTGGTGGTAGATAGATGTTATTGATAATTTAAAATTGTTTGAAATAGGTCCATATAAATAAAGATATTTTGAGTATGAGTTTAACCAATAATAATATTTAAAAATAGTGACAGAATAATGAAATATTCATGCAACTTGTAATGGGGTGAAATTTTATTATTTTAAGATATTAATATAGAACAAAAACCCGGATGAGATCGACTATGTTGTGGCTCTAGAACGCAAAATTCGGGCAGTAGACTTGGCCGCGTGCCGAGGTAGATAGCTCAGCCTTACCCTTGGCACTCGGGAGGCGGGAGAAGGAACTCCCCGGGGGATTTTAGTCGGTGCAAGTCCGACACACCGGGGGGCAACCCTCATCGCCCCCTGAGGTCCATTAGGGATTTCCCCAGGGTTAAAAAAAAAGGATCAGTAGACTTGAGGGAGTCTGCTACCCGGATGAGAGGGAGGTGGTGCACAGTGTCTAGCGCACCGCCTGAGAGAGAGGTATTGGAGGCGTGGGTTCCTTATAGCCACCCTTCCCACAGAGGAAGCCTGAATAAGGCTGTTCGCTCCCTAGGCGACTGAACGAATTTGGTTTCCCAGGCCTGGGTGGAGTAACTAGACACCCCGGGGGGTTTTAGTCAGTAGCAGTCTGACACACCAGGGTCGCTGCCCTCACAGCAACCCTGATGGTCCCTATGTTGTATTTTCCCCCGAATTACCAAAAAATATATATTATATATACAGAACGCAAATCAATCGTGTTTTAGAAAATTCATTTGTTTATGTTTCAGTATGTTTGTACGCAAATTAGGCCGGATCCATAAATTAATGGCTCAATATTGATGTCTTTCAAAGTTTTAAATCAGGAGTTGTTAGAAGTTACATATTTTGGATATAGACAATGGAAATAACTGAAACAAAGCAAATATCGGTTCTAATAACACACTTACCACGTTCAACATGGCATCTTCTACAATATTATTAGAGTATCGACTTCCTGTATGCCCAAACAACTTTTCAATAATTTCAGCATTTGGTGATCTGGAAGCACTACTGTTACATACTGCCAAGTTTACCAGAGAACATATAAGTAAGAGCTCCCTGAGCAACATTTTGCAAAAGAATAGCAAAGTCAACTTAAATCGAATATAAGTACTTACATATAATTATTAACTGATAGCTTATATCAATATTGTATCAATCATCAGACAATCCATTAGTACAGCTGCTACTTATAAGGCTTAAGGGGACTATAATGAAGATTAGATTTAGACTAATAATATTAATCTATAATATATATGTATATATATATTATATATATATATATTTTATATATATATATATATATATATATATAAGTAACTAAATCAATATGTATATATATATATATACATATGTAGTTAGTGTATATATATATATAGTCATTAAGTGACCAAAAACTGACTACAGAAAGTCACTGACTGACTAACTTGATAAACTACTTTTGAAAGGGTGAAATAAGGGGATAAAACTTTGTAAATTCGATTAAAATAAAGTTAGAAATGTGTAACTTCGTGTTTGAATACGACGTTAGAAGTGTATAAAGCACTTGTTTTTATAGGAAATGCCATGTAATTTTTAAGAAACCCACCTTCGGAAAAATTAAATAGAGGGTTGATGATATTTTAGTGGTTTAATTAAATGTCGTGAAAAATAAATTATATACTTACAATAGCCAAAGAAAAATACAGTCTACATTAATTTATTTATTCATTCCTTGCAAGGATGAGATTGGAGGTAATATTAAAATTCTATTAATTGATTGATATATTGAAAGGATCTAATGATAATGGTTGGTGTATTAATGTCGAATGTAGAATCAGAGTGACAAATAAAAAATACTTCCGTTTTTTAAAATTCACCCTTGAAGGAGTGACATAGAGGGTTAAAATTAGTAAGAAATTTTGGTAAACCATTAATTTAAAATACCAATGAAGTTACAATAAGAAACAATAATGTTTGTATACCACTTTGAAATACTTGTAAGTTCAACGTGCATCAATACATTTTTTTAATCTATCCTCCTAGATGCAGAACAAAAGGAGGGTTGATAATTTTTTTAAAAATTCAGTCATTCTTTATGCCATAACTATGAAAATTAGAATATACACTCCCAGTTATATATGTATGTATACGCGTCATTATATTTTTTTAATACCCATCAGTCAGTCATGTTCTATTTTAAAATCCTGTTAATTGGAATACACTTCAAAAAAGACCTTTACCTTTTTTTTATTTACCATTTTGTTTTAATATCAGAAGTTAATAATTTTTTACGTCGCTTTTGTCTTGTTTTTTTTTTTTTGCTATAATAATGAATATTAGAATGTACACTCTTAGTTAGGAAATTAATAATATGTACATCCCTAAGAAAATTAATAGTCCAGATGCTAAGGTGAATAATACTCTAAGTGAAGCATTTACCGCTCAGGACAGGTCCAATGGATTAGATGAATATACACATATTTCCCACGATTCTCGTGAACAATATTTGTCACTAGCTGTCCCGGCAGACCTTGTTCTGCCCTATTTCTCTAAAACAAAGTCATATTGTTTTTTTTAATGTTAATAGCCTCCCCGTCAGATTTTTTTGAAAATTGTTTGAAAGAACCTGGCCTTAATGCTATATGTATAAAAATTGACAAATATTGACATTAATATTATACGTCACTCAATTGTTTTGCCTTCCCGGAACCCGTCCACTGACATTTAAACTTTATGGTATGGTGTTAAAGTTCAAATTGACTTTTAAATATTATTACGAATTTTTTGTATGAGAATATAGAAAAGTGTTGTTTTTTAGACTTTTTCAGACAATTTTTTTAATTTTTCTCTCCGTAATAACCTTTCCCAGACTTCAACAAACACAACAAAAAAGAAATAAGTCAAATCGATTTAGTCGTTCTCGAGTTTCGCGCTTATCAAGACATAGCTAATCCGGCAAACGTAGTTTTGCTATATAAGTTATTGTAATATCTTCTATGATGTTCATTGAAATTAAGTGATGTCAAAGGCAATTTTGTTCATAATTAAATACTCTTTATCAACAAAACATTTATTTGGATAAAGATTAACATTATTACGTTGATACAACTCTTAACAAATAATACATTAATTTCGACCAAATTTGTTTACCATAAAAACGGTTCTAGTGACTTAATCTTAAAAGATAAACATATACTGTCGCGGACATTTTTTTAGATCATCTCAAGAGGAATAATTCTTTCTTACATATATTTTTGGTATCTTGAACCGTTTTTGCAGCGCACGCAATGGAAGCCCTCAAGGATGAAAAATTTTGCCCGTTTTTTTCACATTTTCCATTATTTCTTCGCTTCTAATAATTGCATCGTGATGCTATATAGCCTATAGCCTTCCTCGATAAATGGTCTATTCAACTCAAAAAGAATTTTTCAATTCGAACCAGTAGTTCCAGAGATTAGCGCGTTCAAACAAACAAACAAACAAACAAACAAACAAACTCTTCAGCTTTATAATATTAGTATAGATTCAGAAGCGTTGCCGTGTTGAGCTCTACAATTTTTTTTATTATGGCGTGGTGTGCTGGTAAATTTTGTAGAAATAATCGGAGAAAAGTCAGAGGCAATGTAATAATTTCCTTTCACTGGTAAGCAATGAAACATTTGTAAACTTAATTTTATTTAAAAAAAAAACATAAAAGCCATTATTAATTCGAGTAGTTTTATACGAAAGTTTTGATTTTATTAATGTGTTTATCAAGTTAAACTATGTATATCTGTGTCAACCCAGTGAATCAGGAACAGTTATCCCTGCGCGGCGATGCGAATGTTTATGGGTTCGAATATCGGCACGTACATCTTGTTTTTTCCAGAGTAAGTACAAATTTAGGCACCACATGCTCACCAGTAAAGAAAAACATCATGAGGACACAGTCATAGCATTTAATAGAAATGTGATGTGTAAGTACCCTAAGAACGGTGATCAGCTGCGCTGCTGATCCTGTTGTGCACGACAAAAAAAAAAGACATATAAGCGAAAAGTGGATACAACCACTAACGTACCTATGCAATTTTCATCAAAAACGAGTCAAAAAAATTGTACAACAACCTCAATATTTATTATAATAAATGTGGTCTTGTTCGATTGAACTAAACCTTTAAGAGTTAGAAGAACTAATGATTGAAAATGACCTAATTTTCATGATAAGTGGATCTAACTTTTTATAGGTTACAACAATGTCAATCAAAAATTCACAGAACATTAACTGATTTTATTGTTCTAATGAAAAAATAAATTTTAAAGAGCTTACCTAACTTATCATAAGGGGTATTATCATAATATGAAAATAAAAATATAATTAAATATTATTTTTATCAGATTACATAATTAGAAGGAACATATAAGCATGTATTGTTTAGTTAATTATTTTATTTTCATATTACAAGATTACTATCAATTAGGGATGTAACGGAGGCAGTTTTATCGGAACCGAAGTCGGAGGCAATGTCAGTAATCACAAGTGATGCCAGAAGAAAGTAGTTTTATTTATTGACAAATAAAAACATTATTCAGTTAACCTTTTTAATTAGAAAGTAATAAATTTACACATGCACAGACAATGAAAATAAAAATTGCTGTTTCTTATTAACATTTTCCCATTAACAGTGAACAAATTAAATGAAATATGCTCCAAGGTTGTTTAATTTCTATTTTATTTAATTTAATGTAAAATAAAAAAACCTTTTAATAATAAATTTTAAGGTACATTTAGTTTTAAATTTAATCAGTTTAATCATATTTTAGTCTATATTTTTAAAAATTTTTTCTTCAAATTAAGTAGCATTGATAGTTTGATTAATTGATATAATGTTTCAACAGCATATAAAATAAAGTTAAATGAATTAACTACAACACTGATGGTGACCTCCGATTAATACCTCCGATTACAAAGTTTCTGAACCGATTTCGAAACCGAAGGTGTAATATCAATCGGAAGTTCCGACTTATCGGAGTCGGAGTTGAAGCTCCGTAACATCCCTGCTATCAATTACACAGATTTGCAGTCTTAAATCTTGATTATATTTTTTATTAAAAGAGTACAAGTTTTAAAGTATAACATAAATATTATTTAAGTTAAGGCATTATTTATGTTTTAAATATACATTTAAAACAGCCTCCTAAAAATCATCATCATCTGAATCCAAAGCAGCTCGCCTTCTGTCAAACTTTACAGTGCTTGTTGACTTGGGCATTTGCTGATTAACTGATTCTAGTAACTGTATCAATTCTTGCTCTGTAATTTTGTTTTGGACTTGGCCCATCTGTGCCATCCTGCAGATCATATTTTCCACCATAGCACCCTTCTCAGGTCTGCTCAGTTTTATTGTGTTCACTGTAACAAAACATTAAATTACTATTTATATACAGTATAAAAAAAAGTGTTTGTTGTTTGTTACAATTTAGAAATATACCTATATATTTTAGATTTCAACAGATATAATTAATATAGCAACCGGACTTATTATTTAGTAGTACTATAATATGTCACGACTCTAAAACAGCTTGGTTTTCAACGGAAAAAAGTTTTGTTAAATCTAATTTAAATAATTATTACATCGAGCTCTTGCATCTTGGCTCAACGCTTGCGATAATATAGAATGTTTTGCTTCTTCCATAGCCTGCATTCTCTCTTCCTGCCCACGAGCATGGTTTGGATTTCCAGTTCCCTGAAAATAAGAATATTTTAATCATCAATGCAGGAACTACATTTATTATAACCTAAATTGTCTCAACAAATATCACGAACCCCTCGTTGAGCTTGTAGTTGTGCTAAACGTTGCTGCCTAATTTTATCCAACTCCGGATCATCCATTGTGAATCGTGATATGATATTTACACAATTCGAAATTGATATAAATATAACAAAAAAGCTTTTGCCACTTTATTTGTTCAATTATTTTATAATCTCTGACTCAAATAAAAAATGAGTGTTGTTAAGCGTGGACAACAAATTCCCCTTACACTATATAAAAATCATCTAAAGATTTTTTTTTGTAGTTAAGCTAATCATTTTTTTAATTGAAAAATCATCAATTGAAATGCTTATTAATTTTAAAAAAATTAAAACATTTCTACATCGATCACACCCTTCTTACAGCAGATCGTGATTTACGTGTACTAATCCCAGCTCACGTGACTAATAACTACCACCAGCTTCGTTCAAGAGCCTGGTAAATAGCGTTGGTAGGGAGCTTCAGATATTCGAAGAGCTGGTTTGATTATCATTTAGGGTCCTTTTTTTTTTTTTTTTTTTTTTTTTACTTGGGGAAAATCCTCATGGGACCGTCTCGGTCGCACGGGGTGTTGCACGAAACCGAGGTGTGTCGGACTTGTACCGACTAAAAACCCCAAGGTGACTTCTTCTGCGCATTAACGGGGACCGCGGGACCTGTAATCAATTCGCCGCAGCATCATTTAGGGTCCTAACTTATGGCTTTTTACGGTATTAAAAATATATTGAATCTCAAAGAACGACAATATGATTAGTAAGTTAATCATAGAATATAGTGAGACTGAATATAAATTATTGTGTAATACAAATACGCTTTTAAGTACTTGTATGAACTTCTACATATTTCCCTCATCTTAAATTATGAAGTAAAAGATAAGTAATTGTCACGCTATTCAGCTTTTAGGACAAAGATATAAATTTACAAAAAAAAAAAAAATAACACTTTCCAAATTTAGAGTAAAACCACCCAAATTTAGAGGTAAACCCTGATCCCTAATTTGGTATTACATTTGTTCTTAAGGTAACAAAACCAAAACAAAGCACAAGTCAAAACCCATATTACCTTATTTAACAACAATTACTGATGCTATTTTTTCAAGATCTTGAAATTATTTTCAGCTTTTTGAACCAATTACGAATTAAAATTTTATAATAATTGAGAAGACGTTTCATGAGTTCCACCTTACATTGTATGTAACGCAGCGCTACTATCCAACAGACTATTATTAATGGCAAGATGGTTTTCGTTCATATGTCGATCGTAAAATTCCCGCGTCAGAATTTGTAGACATCATGACTTGATAGATTAAAAAAAAGCCCCACTAACCAACCACAACTGTCTTGTCATCCCATAAACTCTAAAAATTATTTATATATGGAAATACGAAATTGTACTAAACGTCTATCAAACCTTAGATTATATATCAAACACACTATTTTTGCATTCGAACTTAAAGAGAATTAAAAATAATTTACGTCAAAAAATTGTAAAATTTTTATTGGTGTATAATATTTTTAATACTCTACAAGCCAATAAAAGAAATCATGTTTTTTGCAAAAAATCCTGGCAGAGTTTTCATAGGGCTAAACTTTACAAGATTCATCAGTAGTCCAAATTCAATATGGAGAACAAATTCAATCGATATGTTATGCGCCATTTTGAATTTAGGTTTTAGTGGATAATTCCACTGTTTCCTTCTTTTTTTTTTTCATTTGGATTAAATATATTAATAATTGATTTATTTACAATAATTTTTGTCCTTACTACCTTAATTATCCTTTAATTGATATTGTTACGACGGAACTAGGGCCAAACTTTAGCCCTAGATTTCTAGGCTTCCAGGCATCGCACGACTGTATTGAGGTACTGCTTCGAATGAAGTAAATTTCAACCAGATCGTCAAAAATTGTTGATGTTGAAAACATCGGAGGGGTCGCATCTGATTGATCTCGCCGCCCGCGTTCGTGACCCGTACATAGATGGGCAAAACGTAATCAGATTAATGAAAATGATTAACGATTACATTTTACTTTTTTTTCCATTAATATGACTGCATTTTGCTCATTTATGTTTTAAACACTACAAAATCCCAGAATGTATACACATTTATGATTTCTTAATGTTTTGAATTGATTTAATCATGATTATAGAGCAAGAAAATTAAAATTAAGACTACATTTTGTAATCGTTGATCATTAATCAGATTACATTTTGCCCATCTCTGCCCGTATGTATATCAGTGAGACAGCCGCTATTCGTGGAATTCCAATTCGCGAAAGGTGGATGAACCTATTCTCGAATTTACGAGTAAAAATATAAGGTTCAAAAATCTCTATAAGGTTCTAGTTCTTTCTCGAAAATGCTGGAAGGCGGCTGTTCTGATATAAACACGCGCTTGATGTGATTACAGGACAGTTCTTCCCGCCCGGTTAAGTTGTGAAGACCTTTCCCGGTCAACAAACTCGCGTAAATTCGAGAAAAAAAAATACAGGACAGTTCTAATTTGGACAGCGACACAGTGCGATATCATAAGCGAACTTCAAGGACTTTTGCGATCATACTGCGAATATATAGTGATTGTACGTGCGATTATTTCGTCTGAATTTTTGCTACTGGACTTCGAGAATTTTCTGCGACTGGATTTTTGGCGGCTGGACTCTTGTACTACGATCTTCGAGAGCATTCTTCGACGTGTTCCTGGAACATTCGACGATTTGACATCGCGATTAGTGATGAAAATGCCCGGGAATTTTCCCAAAGTGCCCAGCACTTCCGCGAACATTTCGTAAATTCCCGGGAATATTCCCCATACAAGTTTTGGGCACTTTGGGAAAATTCCCGGGCATTTTCATCACTAATCGCGATCATTCGACAGCTGCGCTTCAAGACCTTTCTGTGGTTGCGTCACAGACTACTAAGTACTACGTAATGGTTGCGTTCTGATTTTGTATACTCCCCTCAACAAATAAATTGATTGTCCGTAAAAACCGGCATATTATTACTCCGCGCTCGTAACAATATTTTTTAGTAAGAAGCAAAAAATTGTCGCAAATAATTATAAATAACAATATTAAATTACAAATATGTGCTAATTTTGCTATTAATATCTATTTATGTCTCAAATTTATTATTTCCAAAATATTTTTTAATCCAACATAATTTTCGACGTTTTTAATATTATATTTCAAAAAGTTCCTTGTAAATTTTACATAACATAGGCATTTTTTATAAACTGAACAGTTAATAGAAAGCTTCACCAAATGTAGGACTCTGTAAATGTTAAAAACTGGCAACACTAAGCTCTTAGATCATGTCTATTGTTAATATTAGGTCCTTACATATGAAATTGGCGTTTTGTATGGGAGGAACAAAAAGTCGAATATTTTTTAATATAATATATTTAATTAATCAAAGTATGAACCATTATTTTCTATGCACTTTTGCCATCTCATAGGTAGTTCATTGATCCCTTTACTAAAAAAACCAGTCGGACGGGAATCAATAAAATCTTTGAAGGCGATTTGGACAGCCCCATCGGAGTTGAATTTTTTCCCTTGCAAGAAGTTATCCAAATTTCGAAAAAAATGGTAATCTGTTGGAGCAAGGTCCGGGGAGTACGGAGGATGTCTTAGACTTTCCAATTGAAGCTCTTCTAATTTAGTAGCCGACTGTTGCGCAGTGTGTGGTCTAGCGTTGTCGTGAAGCAGCAGTGGCGTGGAGCGATTGACCAGCCTAGGTTGTTTAGCCGCTAGCTTTTCCATCATGGTTTGCAATTGCTGACAATAGACATCAGCCGTAATAGTCTGGCCAGATTTGAGAAAACTGTAATGAACAATACCGGCACTAGTCCACCAAACGCTTACAAGTAACTTTTTTGGGGTTAATTTTCGCTTGGGGCAGGACTTGGCTGGCTGGCCAGGATCCAACCATTGCGCTGAGCGCTTCCGATTATCGTAAAGAACCCATTTTTCATCACAGGTAATGATTCGGTTTAAAATACCTTCATTATTGTGCCGGTTTAGTAATGTAACGCAGCAGTCGACGCGCGTTTGCCGGTTTGCTTCAGTCAATTCGTGAGGTACCCACCTTTCAAGCTTTTTAATCTTCCCAATTTGCTTCAAGTGAATTAAAACAGTTTTATCACTAACATCGCAGCCTGCAGCTAACTCGGACGTGGTTTGCGATGGATCCGCTTCCACAATAGCCTTCAACTCTTCATTATCAACTTGAGTCTCAGGCCGTCCACGGGGCTTGTTCTGCAGGTCGAAATTTCCAGAACGAAAACGTTGGAACCAAAAACGAACTGTGTTTTCTTTTGCAACACGACCGCCATACACATCATTCACCCTTCGAGTTGTTTCCGCAGCACTAGTGCCACGGCGGAACTCGTACTCGTAAATAATGCGATATTTTAAGTTTTCCATTTTGTAAAATGAGTGACGCAAACAGAAAAAAACAGAAGAAAAAAACAAATGAATGACGATCATCGAAGCACAAATACATGAGTCTATAGCTGTACAAATTTGAATTTGGAATTCCTTACCAAAGAGGAGAAATTTGTGATTAAAGTGGCTAGTACGAAAAACGCCAATTTCATATGTAAGGACCTAATATAAGTTATAGCTTATCTTTATTCATTCGCAAAATAAAACTTAATAAAGTTAGATATGTAATTATAATAACTTTTTCAAAATAAATCAATATTACTTGGCAATTAAAACAATAAAATATTTACAATCGTTTTATTTTTAGACGTTCACACTATCATGCCATTGAAGAGTTTGATATTCAATTTTGCCATATTTATTGCAATACACTAGTACAGCTAACTTATTTACTGCAACTGACAAGCGTCCAAATGCCACTAAGCTAGATGGGTTAAAAAGTGTTTTATCGCTTACACATCGTACCATATAAGTGGCGTGAAATTTAACTGGATCACCTGAAAGTTATACAAAGTCAAGATTTCCGAAGATCATGTGTATAAAGCGAAAACAAAATTGATCCCTATATATTTCAGGGTATTGTTTGATAAATAATTTTAGATCTTACCTAAATAAAGCAGATAATCAGATCCAAATTTAGACCCGGAGGTAATGTAATATCCTTGTTCCCATATTTGTTTAAAAATCTTGTATTTGTATGCACCATCTCCTTCTAAAATATTGCATTTTAGTCTGTCCAAGCCTACTTTTATCTTGTCTGAAATAGTAGATAAATAATTATACTTACATATATTGATCTTATACTTCTTCAGAATTATGTTTATACTTGTTTATTCTGGAAACTGAATTATATTACCTATTATTGTACAGTTTTACTTTAGTTTTTAAGCCAATTCAATGGTATTTGTAAACAATAAATATTTTTCGATAAGCGCATTTAAAAACACGAATTCCACATGTAGAAACACTTGAACTTAAACCGTTCGTACGTCGATTATTAACACTAGAAAAACTGAATATAGGCATAGCATATACGTATATAGGTTATAGGTGCCGTGGTGGCTGCCGGCAGAATAGAATAGCATCCCCCTCTTCTCGCTGAGGTGTCGTAAAAGGCGACTAAGGTATCTCTTTAACACCGCAATTCAACCAGGTGTTCAGAGAAGGGAAAATTCGACGAAACCTGTATCCCGCTCCCTCCCGATCGTACTGGTTCTCCATTCCATCGGGCCTGAGGGAGCTCGGACGAGAGAGTGCTTTTCTGGCTGCGCGTCCAGTTATGCACTTAAATATATCCTGCGCAATTGACTGTTTCCGAAAACTGGACCAAGATTATCTTAATCGGCGTTGAAACAGTCGCCGTACCCGAATCTGGCTAGGACATCATCATCATCATAGGGAATAAAGAGAGGGGGGACGTATGTACAATAATTAATAAATATTATAAGATAATATATAAAAAGTCATAATATTAAAAAAAATTGGTTCTTTAAATTTTTTTTATATAACTAAACTTTAAAAACAGTTAAAATGACTGCTCTGGGCAATCTAGTGTTAAATTCCTCCATCTAAATTTGAAGATATCATAGCCTACTAGATGCATGATCTACTAACCTAAATTAGAGCTGTAGACCTAAAAAAATGATTATATGTTGGAATACGAAATAGTACCAAACTTCTGTTAAATATATTATTCTTGAACTCGACTTGAAGGGGGAAAATGTAAATAACATATGTGAATGAATTGTAAAATTGTTGGTGGTCCATAATGATTTTATCCACTATGTCAAAAGCCAGTCAAATTAGTCACACTTTTTGCAAAATAATCCAGACAGACGTTTCATTGGACTAACCTTTACAGATATAATCAATAGTCTTAATTCAATATGGCGACCAAATTCATCAATGTGTTAGGCGCCATTTTTTATTTAGGGTTTATCGATAACACCCATATTTTATTTTATTTTTTAAACGGGAGACAGTAAAGGTGATGATAATTTAATAATGTACATTTTTTTTTTCGGAAGAGGCAAAAAATCTTCGCAAATAATTAGAAATAACTATATTAAATTACGAATATATTGCAATTTTTGCTAATAATCATAATATCTACATATGTCTCCAGTGTATTATTCCCATAATAATTATTCAACGATTGTCGTTAGGATAAAAAAAAAGGAAATCGTTTGATAAATGGAAAACATAATATGGGCATTTTTTTATATCATGTGCAGTACATACATAAATTCCTTATTTAGGGAATTTTTAAATGTTAAAAAATGCAACACTAATATTGTTGAACATGGCTAGATATGCTTTTTTTTTTTTAAATTAAAAGATGATTTTCTCAAAACATATTTATTAATGTTATCTTTAACTAATTCAGAATCTTACCTGTCTCGATTTTGCAAAATCTGATCATCATAAAAAGCTCGAAACTGAGCTCATTAAGACAAACCTAATTTCCGAGTTTAAATACAGGCAGTGGTACTTGAGGGAGTCCACTGCCTCTACACGTGGGCAGTGCCGTGTGCGTACTCCCGCACACCGCCTAAATAGCCGTTCAAGGTGTGGGATATCTCACCCCCTCCCCCCTTGTTTGAGGTGGCCAAAACAGGCAGCTGGCGTCGGATCGGTTGCAAAGTGTGAGTCCTCACCCCCCGGATATGCGGTTAGACGGCAGGAGTACCCAGTAGTTTATAGTAGGTAAGGCTGAGATTTATATACGCTATTTCAATTTTGGTCAGCAAAGTTGTCAAAAAATAAATTTGTTTTAACAAAAAACTGAACATATAATTGGAACTTGAGTACAGACATAGTATCCGCAGAGCCAAGTCCATGTTGACAAAATCGGTGACTTACCAAATTCTTTGACATTCAATGAGTAATTAATATAATATAAATTGTAATGTTTTAGTAAAGTCTTAGCAAACTTAAAGTTCCGTCTATAAATCTCAGCCTAAGAGTCAGACACATTGGGGTCACCACCCTCACAATCCATGTGGATTTTCTCTAGGTAAAGATAGTTTTATTTTAGTTATACAAATATTATACTTACCAGTATCAGTAATATGTCCTGTAGGTATATGAACCAAGACATGACGAAGGGCCAAAGGGGGTAACTTATTAATTTCCTCTTCTAACATTGCTCGTTTGTCCAAATTGACATCTATTACAAAAAAAGGTAATAGTAAAATAATTATAAATATTTTTATGCTTCCATGGATTCTATACCTATTCAACATATACTAAAACATACAAAATACATATAGTATATATATATATATATATATATATATATATATATATATATATATGCACATTTTAAACTACATACATAATTCAGTTTTGAAATAAGGCTTTGGACAGGACAAAACATGCAAAGTATAGAGGTTAGAAAACTAAAAACACTACTGTTACAAAAATACTGTTTCTCTATTATGGCCCTGAGAGTTCAAAAAAATTTGTTATTCACATTTTTGTACTACTCAATTTTGCAGTAAAATACAAAATTAAAAAACGTACAATTAGAGTTACAGCAAAGTGGAATCATAGGACAAAAGTAAAATACTTCAGTATACATGTAAAAGTGATTTCAAAGACCTTACCTCTGTTTAGAATACAAGAAACTTGAATGTAAAATTGATATGTAAATAAGAACAAATTTTGAAAATAAAAAAAAATCAGTGTCCTAATTTTCTAATTTCATTTAATACAGTATTATATACACATTCAAAAAATGAAATGTTGTCAATTATTGTAATAAATATCCAATACAAACAAAAACAAGCATGAGAATAAAATCCCTATAGAATATTGTGCATTTATATTCAAATACAGACAGTAACCACTTATCATCAGATGGTTCATCACACTGTTTGCTGATAACTATAAAACAAAATCATTGTAATAATAAAGTTAGTTGTGCTTGCTAAATAATAGTTATTAATATTATATATAGTTTGAAGATACATTACACTTTTTTATTATTAAATCAAAAACTAGAAAGCCCACCAGTAATCCCTTTTAATAACAGCTTCTGCTTTTTCCCAGTTATAATAACTTCAATTTTTTGTGACAGCTGTTCTATTTTCCTTTTTTTTAATGCTTCTACTTGCTCATCCAGTATTCTAAAAAAAAAATGTTTACTGTTATAACTATCAGGCTTTTTAAATGTCACCTACAAAATAATATTTAATCTACAAAATATATTCCTTTAATTATGTTTTAAAATAGATACTTCTGCTCTGCTATTTTTGTATTCTGTTTTTCATCATCGGATGGCTTCATGGCAATGTTAGGCAGTTCATACAGGTCGCAAATATTGTTTTCTAGTAGTAAAGCTGCTTCTTCTGGTAACAAAGCCATCGGTAAACCTATTAAGAAATAAATTGACTAAATATCTTAATGTACAGGTATTTATAATATATAGCTGATACTTTCTAAGGCAATATATTGTTTATGATAATTATCACTTTTTAAAACCTAATAAAATTGTGTGATCTATATGATGATCTGATAGTGCAGTTCATAGTGATCCTACCTGCAATACTGAAGGTCCTGAATGTTCAAATCGCAGTACAGGTAGTAACTATTATTGATAGTAAACATAATAGTCTGTTGCAATGTATGGATGTATATGTCTGTATTGGTGAGCTTAGTATGAGACTAGATCAAGGTATTGTCTATAATTTTTTTTATAAAAACATTTTCATTAGGAACAAGTAAAATAGAATTGTATAAGGTCATTGATAATAATTATTACCTAAAAAATCATTCTGCCTTGGAAATGAAGGAATAGATCCTACTAATGATCCACATATTCGGTGTTTTGAACGAAGTATATGCCAATCTAAAATGACAAAACTGAAAATGTATATATGTAATGGTTGAACAGTTATAATCAAAAATTACTCAAAATAAATATGGTTCTACCAACCTTCTGCATTCCATACATGTGCAATCCCGTTAATGATATATAGTGAAATCATATTAATTTTTTCATTAAATCTAATTTGCTGTATGGTTATAAATTTAATATCAAAATTTTACCAAGTTTTGTTCATTCAAAGTTTCATACAAGCATAAGCAGGCCCTCTATTATTATTTTTCCTTTTAGTTACCATCCATTTGTATTAATTTACTCCTTAAAGTGGTTAAAGCTTAGAACAAGTACCTAATTTAACAAATAGTTAAAGAGGCAAATAAAGATTTTTTTTTAAATTGTTATTTATTTTTAAATAAAATTATTTCAATATTACAACAATTAATCACAAAGCACTAAATTTATTTTTATAGAGGAGTTCGTAAATTATCTATTTTGGACCTTTCTTTTTAATTTATTAGATAGCAAAATTAATACATTGATTAACTCAGACGGACATATATTTTACACAACTTTATAAAGTAATAATAACGTGGTTTAATTTCGATTTTCACGATTAATACAATATATTTGATATAGGGTCGGCAATCTGAATTCAATTAATATTAAATCGATTTTTCAAAAAAAAAATATTCCCCTTTTTTATTCGGTACACTACTAAATAAATTCAGAGAATTGATACTGCAACTTAGAAAATCGATATTCAATGTGTGCATGTTTGATAAACACTATAAAATTGTTCAGTTAATTAAATATACTCCAACGTATGTAAACAAATAACAGTTTTTCACTTATTAATTACTTAAAGACTGTTATTTTTGATAAGCTTGGACATAAAGCATTAGGCACTATATGCTATATGTTTATTTTATAAATTGTTACAAATAAATTCAGGATGTAATTTTTTTTTTAATGTGATACTACAGACCATATAGATACTTGTGATACTTTGGAATCATCTCCCTATTGTCATCTGTCAGAGTGATATTTATAGGGTTTGAAAATTATTCATATTTTAACTGTCGATATTAAGTACCTACTAAGATTATTAATACATACATAATATATAGACACCGATATATATATATACAAAATGAAGAAATATTGGTTAATCCTGGAGCTCTTAATAGTACAGTTATCTAGCGTTAAAAAGAAAAAAATCCAAGTGGTGCCCAAATTTCAAGTTTAAAAAAATTAAGTTAATGTAATCAACTGCTAAGAATGGCGACAAATGTTCACGCCAGAGTGATTGCATCTCTTCTGCACTCTCGCTGAATAATTGTTGTTTTCTTGTTGTGGCGGTCGACTGGGTGTTTAATTGTTGTCTGAGTTTGTGTTGTGGGCTTGGGCAGCAGTGGAATCCTCGGCTGACCGAGTGCAAATGTTAAGAAATGGTTCAACAAGCAAAAAATGAAGATGAATACGAAATTGAAACTGCGTCAGAGAAATTAAAGCGTGACGGGAAGACGTGATAGGAAAATCAATATGAGGTCAAAAGAAGCGACCACAGGCATGGCTGTATGGCGTGAAATCCTTTGTCTTCCTCACAGAGGGGAGAATAAAACAAAAAAAATCAGCTGCTAAGTGTCAATATTTATTTGAAAATGGTAAAATTATAATTGTTTGCTTAATAACATTTTTTTTTTAATTCTATAATGGTGTTCTATTTGCAATGTTAACATTGAAAACTTAAGAATTCTTTGTAAATATTTTTTTTTGTGATTATATAACTATCGAAATGGGAGCTCGAAGAGTTATTATTGGTAAGTATTTTTTTTTACATTTGTTAGAAAGTCCCTAAGGTATAAGTATATATAATGACTATTTCTAGTAAAGTAACTATAAACCACGTTGTAGGCTATTTACGCTCTTGCAGTGTGCATTGTATATATATATACCAACTCCAGAGCCTGCTAGCAACAAATGTACATTGTCTTTTAGCCAGGATGAAATATTATCCTTTTATTTTTTTCATAATTTTTTCAATTTAATTGTTATGATAAAAATGTAAAAAATGTAATAATTTTCCATCCAGATCATTACAGTTATGAACTGTTTAGGGAAGTAGCTGTGACACCTTAAATAATTTCAATTGCTTGAAACTAAGAAACAATTAGATAAATATAAAAATAATTTCATAAGCCCTTTATGAGTATATTGAGCTGTAAAATTCATGCTTAACATTAATCCTTTCATTAATTAATGTATTTTGTAGGCCACACTTTACAACATTTTTTGCATTTTGGTTTACAGCTTAAAATTTTTTGTATTTATCTGTGGTAAGGGGTAATGAACACATTGGAGTTACATTAAAGTCTTTCAAAACTTGCTTTATTTTATTATTCACATATACCCAGCTCCTCTTATATCTATATATATATATATATATTATGATAACATTATCATATTCTTGTTTAATAGTATTTTAAACCAAAAAACTTAATAAAAATATAATTGATTAAAATAGCATCTACAAAATATTCGATTTTATTTATAATAATCCTCCAGTTATTAGGTTTGTGCATGTGGCTGTATTTCTTTCACAACTAATGAGAGTTTCTGATGAATATCCCATAACAACTTATAAAAGTGCTGAAGAAGATCTCTATTTGTCAGACCTGTGGCCCCATATAAACCTTTAAAAATAACTGGCTGTGAACCCGAGAGTACAAGCGATTGAAATAATATATTATACATATTAGCATTATTGTAAAAGTATGTTAACTTAGGGTTATGATAGCTTACTAGTCTTTCCATAAACAACACTTAATACCATACTAATAATTAGCAACAATCTTAACATTAAACAAATAATATATAAAACTTATATTTAAACTGTAATTATCTATTACATAAACCTGTTTTAAATTTTGTGCCAACCCTATCATAATCGTGACTAAATAATACCCCACATGTTTGATTATACAGCAAAATCTTGTGTTTGCTTACTTTAATGGTGCATCTATTAAGTTACTTGATGTACGTAATAAGCATTTCACCTCACAAAAATTAACAAAATACATCAAACTGAAAAAATCCCAATTTAAAATAAAAATGTATGTTATAATCATAGCCTATAATACAAAACATATTTATAATGAGACACATTATAATGTTAAAGCTAAATTATGGTAATAACCTGAATACACAATTATTTACAGAAGTTCAAAGTCAGACCAATGACATCAACTTTTTATGTTCTCCAATGTTAAATTGGAGAACATAAAAAGTTCACCAATTAATCAATTTTTAATATTTAAAAATAATAATAATAATTAATAATAATAAATAAATTAATGAAAAAAAAATTAATTAATAAATTATTAATAATATTATTAATAATTTTTTTTTATTATTTTTTTTTATTTTCAATTTTTTTTTTTTTTTGTTTTTTTATTCAATTCAATTTGACCAGCACTGCTCATGCCAGGATATGTAGATTGCGCACTCCCTCAAGTGCATCACCCAGTCACAAAATGCATTCCAACTGCGTCTAACCAGAAACTCTTCTTTAACAGGTGGTGGTACTGGTTTTATAGGAAAAAATTTGGGTGACCTATTATCGGCTAATGGTTACAATGTCTTGAATGTGACAAGGATGCCTGGTACCAACAACATTTCTTGGTCTTCACTAGAGGTGTCTGGTCTGCCAAAAAGGACATGTGCTGTTGTTAATTGTGCTGGCCAACAATTTATGGACATTACAAAATCATGGACACCAGGGTAGAATTTTTATATACTAAACATGTGTAATTTTTTTAAATATTTATTTTGTGGTTTCTTCACTACTACTGACATACAAATGTATAAAAATAGTTTTATACATTTTGCTTCTATTTTTATGTCATGAATTAAGTATTCTAACCAAATAATAATATTCCAAATAGTCGTAACCTAAAAATATAATGTTAGTTCTATTTGGCACACACATGAAGGATGAAATACACAACATTTTAATAACCGTAATGTCTTTGAAGATATAGTTATAATAGAAGAATCTGACCAATGACCCATTATATATTTTACAAGAAGTATTATTTCTATAACACTTTCCTATTTAAAAGAAAAGTGATCTGTCATATATACTTTGTCCTTTTAAATACAAATTTACTTCTATTAAAAAGAAAGAAGTTGTTAGAAATTCAAAAAAGTATAATATGAAATTTCAGTTTTAAACAAAATGTTCAGAATTCCCGCATTTATACTACAAAAGCCTTGGCGAAAGCTGTCAATGAAAGTCAAGATAAACCAAAAGTATTTGTACTTGTCACTGGTGTAGGTGCTTATGAACCATCTGACACTATCAAATATGATGAAAGCAGTCCCACAACTGGCAACGACTTTTTTTCGAGGTTGGTTGTAGAATGGGAAAAGGCAGCTAATGTGGATCCTCCTGTAAGATTGGTTAGTTTGGTTTAATTTATTATGATTAATAAAGTAATAGCATTCGATCTTTATACTTTTCATGACCACTGACCTAAAAGCACTAATCTTTGGTGGTAAACATATGCTTTCTGATACTTCTGATGACCAGGTGAATCTCTTAAGTATATTAATGCCGCAAAATATTTTAAGCATTGTTACATTACGCAACCTATTTTTAGTTAATTTTATACTTAGTAAACTATAAATACTTAAAGAGACGTGATGGTATTTACGGTTTCGAACAGATAAAAATAAATCAACCTGACATTAATTATTACTTTGAATGAAGTTTACATGTATTAATTACCCTTGAAGTTTACATGTATTCATCTTAGTTCAAAGTAATCATTGAATCCAACATTGATTACTCAAATAATTATTATTGAGCTCTAATCAAAGATCTTTAGTTTATCATCGATTACATTACGAATCACTTCGTTAGGTTACAGTAGAGTACAAGTCAAGTCATATAGATTTTCATAAAAAATGTTTGAGGAGAGACCACCAATCGATTGTTCCATCCACGTTTCAATCATAGAAGTAAATGTAATTACGTTTGTAAATAAATCATAATCATCGTATATGAATACTTCATTGATTAATTTTGTAATCTATAATTATGACGAACGATTATACATTGGAATCGTAATCATTAATCTGATTACATTTTGCCCCTCTATCATGCGGGCTATGTGAGGCTGGCAGCTTTAATAAAAAAATTGTATCTTTTGCTTCGAATAGAATGACTTTTTGCAAACTACCATATAAACAATATTTCAGGTAATTATAAGGTCTGGCGCTGTCTTAGGAAGATGGGGTGGTTTAGTAAAGAATATGTTTTTGCCATTTTACTTTGGCGTTGGTGGACGCATAGGAACCGGAAAACAGTATTTACCATGGATTCACATAGATGATCTTATACGCCTTATCCACTTTGCTATTGAAAAAGAACACGTTCAAGGTATTTTGAATGGAGTCGCTCCACAAGCTATTACTAATGAGAAGTTTACAAAGGTGAGTCATTTTAAGAGCTTCGGAATATATTTTAGGTGACTAGAATTTAGAACAATGACACAAATTAACGCAAATCTAATCTTATTTTAATACTTCATTAATAAACTATATATTGGTATAGATAGATATAATTACTAAAATATAACGTTTTCTATTGGCAAAAGTGTTAACTGTAAACATATCGTATTTCCATTTTCTTTTAGTCATTTGCTAAGGCTCTGGGTCGACCAGCTTTTATACCTGTACCAGAATTTTTACTCAACTTAACGCTCAATGAAGAGAGAGCTATGATAATGACAAAGGGACAACACGTCATACCAAAAAGGGTTCTAGAATATGGATTTCAGTACCAGTATGCTGACATAGATGAAGCCTGTAGAGAATTCGCTCACCTCTACCCAAAGAAACATCCACTCAAATAAATCGAAATCTTCAGTTATGTATTATTAGTTATAAACTATTTATGATAAATAATTTAAGAAGCTCTTTTTTGTTTCATGTTTTTAAATCGAGATACGTTTTGAATAAGTCATAAAATATTTCTTCTTTTTCTTTTAAGAAGAATAGATATTCGAATACGCTTGTAATTTGTTATATTTTTATAATGTTAAAAGTTATTTAGTTTCCATTTTTTGTAAGTTATGTAACAGGAATAAATAATAACTAAACTATCTGACCATTTCTTTATTAAACCAAAAGCGTTTAAATTTTTATATAACAATATTTATTACTTACTATTTTTACATTACATCAAATGTTTATAAAATAATAAAACCTAATAACAACTTTAAAAAATAATTCAGTACAACGCAAAAATGATTAAATTGAAAAATAGAATTAATTAAGAATGTAATTATTTAATGTATTACATTTTAACTAAAATAATATCATATAATATGTGTGTGTCAGAATTTATAGAAATTCTGGAAATAATATAATGAGTCTGCAAAATTCTAAATACAATATTTGATAACAGAGTTCCATGAGCTTGTCTTGAAATTATTACATTTTTTCTCAAATTTTCGACCGTACTACACTTGAAAAGATTTATTATGATTATCGATTAAATTGAATCAGTAGTTAGAAAAAATCTACTTTTATGTTACTTAACTTATTTAGTAACATCTAAAAAATCCTTTTTGGTAAAGAGATCTAACAAACCTATCTTATATTTAAAATCTAAAATAAATTATGTCATCACTATATCCTTTTCGGGATAAAGACGCATTACTGGTCGTATCTGGCGTATGGTTATGCGAGAGTACATTGTAATTATTGAATTACCTGAAATAAAATACGAGCAGCCCCGAATGAGTATTTAAGGGCAAATACATTAAACTCATCTGGGCTTAGTAAAGAGTAAAAATTTGGCTCGAAATTGTCGACGTATATTGGCGGGGCGTAGACGCGGTCATCGCGTAATGTGAGCGGGCCACTCCACCCGCAACGTTTGTTTCGCGAGTGTGGTTGGTATGTTATGTTTTTATTAGTCCAACTTTTGTTGTTAAGATTAATAAATATTAAAAAGCTGTGCCCAAATTAAGTCGCGATTGTAACGATACGTGGACTGAACGTCTATGTGGGGTTCTAAATAGTTTAACGACTCCGAATTGCTCATCTTTTTTCGATTGATTTTTATAAATAATTCCCTTATAAGATATATTACCACTTATTCGATTTTCCATAATAAGTTTTTGTAGTAATGTAAATGTGCTCACGACTATGTTCGTGTAAGTACATAATAATTTTGAAATGAAAGCTGTACCTTGTTATTACTAAAAAAATATAGCCTATGTTACTTCTAGATAAGATATTTTTCTAATGGTGAAAGAATATTAATTGCCTCAGTAGTTTCAGAGTTTATTGATTATAGTCAAATTAAATTTTTGTATTAATAGTATAGATATATTATAGCTATAATAAATACCTTAACATTATAAATAAATGAATATTATTCTGAAACGTTTTTACCAAAACAATTATTGAATCGAAACGCCGAATCTTAAATAAGAATATAACCTTAGTTATTTCAAAAAACCTTTTTTTTATATGAGGTATTATTTACTATTAACATTATTAAAATAACTATCCAAACCCTTTTGGTCATGACTAACATCATTCTGCATATTATTAAATAGTTGTAATTTCGGCTTTAAAAGCCATTAATAATCTGTTAAAAAAATGTCTATGTTCATGGCGTTGATGGTTCTATTTTCGAGAATTTGTGAACGAGTGTAGAAACGAATTTACGTAGAATATCTTGTCGCATACGGCCCACGTCCAGCACCTCTTCATGGTTGGCTTCCGAATCTTGTTCATAACTTGTGACGCATTCATTAGTGATGAGAGACAGAGCGAACACCTTCATATCGCAGTGCCTCGCTGTGATTACCTGTAACCGTTACACAATTGTTTGAATCATAAATGTACCTATATTCAGAGGCAATAATATCGGAAGCATTAGAAGGACTTGGGATTGGAGTTAAAGTAAACGGTAAAATCATCAACAATCTGAGATACGCAGATGACTCAGTACTTATAGCTTCAACTGAAGAAGACATGCAGAAGATATTGAACAGAGTCCATGAGTGCAGTTTGAAGGCAGAGTTGAGCATGAATGTGTCGAAAACCAAGTTCATGGTAATATCTAATAACCACCTCAATCCTCGAATTAGAGTTGCAGGGTTAGATCTCGAGCGAGTGCGAATGTACAAATATCTCGGTGCTTGGGTAAATGAAGAATGGGATAGCGAACAAGAAATTCGGACCCGGGTTGAAATTGCCCGAGCAACCTTTAAAAAGATGGAGAAAATATTGTGCAGGCGCAAACTATCACTAAAGCATAAAAATCATTATCTTGTTACTTGTGTATTTATTAAATATATTGACTTAAAATCTGATCATTATCGAATTCGAAGTCTTAAAATCCAAATTTGATCAGATTTTGTCCGAATATTTGTTAATACTTTTTTATGATACTATAAGATGCACGCAACTGCCTATGCTAGCTTATCATGTTATATCTATGCTGTTGACATATTTACCTCATGAACTGTTGACATCCCTACGGCATCAACACCCACCATCTTAAGCATATTCAATTCGGCAACAGTTTCAAAATTGGGTCCCCCGAGACACGTGTAGACGCCTTCTCGGAGTATATTTGCAATATTCAATTCTTGCGCTACCTTGATATAAAAAAATGTAGTTATAAGGGATATCTAATAAATTTTAATATAGGATAGATAAAATAATGTATTAATAATATTATTATATCTCAGTCGGCATGAGCAAAAACACTTTAATATAATTTAAAAACGAAGTCTCTTTTGTAACAATACTTGAAAGATAGAAAATTAACATTTAATGATTTGATAATAATAGCATTTAGTGGTGATTAGCCATGATAATGTTCGCGGCGACCGCGACGCTTCTTGTACAACTGCTGAAACATACAAGTCATTAATGTGTGTCTGCTTAATCTGAAAGCACATTTCTATCTATATATTATACTCGCGGACCCGGTGAACTTCCGTCATAAATATTGTGTTAACTTTTAGTTTAACCTACTCCTGCTCTCCTGACCTCCCTCTAACCTTACTCCCTGCCGCTTTGTACAGCCCTTATCACGAGCTGACTATATTTTATAATACGTAAGAGATAAAAATGGTTACTGATACCATCGCGGACTTGTTTATTGATATTTTGAAGATACACGATTCCATATAGTACATTAATTTGATCTATCTCGTAAGGTTTGGCCAGTCGTTTGCGATTTAAACGCACAAAAATATGTTTGTTACATCACATTACAAATCTATGAATTTTTCGGCTTTTATATACTATATGTATGTATTATACATATAAACCTTCCTCATGAATTAGCTAAAAACTGCATTAAAATCCGTTGAATAATTTAAAACATCAAAGCTAACAGACAGTGGAAGCGACTTCATTTAATACTATGTTTAAATGTCTATAAATATTTAAGTTTACTCCTTCATCCGCTAGTACACCGGCCGTGGGCGCGGACTCGCAATCTTCCACGACCGGTGCGCAGAGTGAGCCTTATTAGGCCTCCTCAGTAAGTGACCGGAAGAGTATTCCTGTCCCTCTTTTCCTCAGAATAGGCAATGTGCGGAAGTACACGCACACTGCCACCCTCATGTACGGGCAGTGGAGGGAGTACCACTGCCCGCTTCTATGTCACGGCGGGGGGTTGCGCAGAAAGTAACGCGCGAACGCACCCCGTCTGCGACCCGTTCTCCGGCGCCGAAAGGCCAGGGTAGATGTAGACTCCCTGGTCCGTTCAGCAGCCACGTATACTTTAACACTTCTTCAAGCTAAAATAACTGGACGAATTTATATGAAATTTACTATACTTACAAGTAGATCATAACCCGGAGTATATATTTATCCCGGAAGTACCTATATTCTGTTCCTATCGAAAAACAGATGGAATTTATCTAGGTTTCTATCACAATCAAATTTTAACTTTATGTGGAGATCATATACATATGTTTAGGTATGTATAATTCTACCCGAGTTATTGCAGCTAGTTTTTTTTTATAATTACGAACCAGTTGCGAAGCAAGGCAATCAGGAAGCTTAACTTATATAATTGTAATTGTAAACAGCATACTCAAGAAACAATAAAGCTATTAGCTCTTATTTACTTCTTACAACTTATTAATCTTTTTGTAACCTTTGATAACCTAAAGTGAATGGATATGGTAATGTAGTATGAACTGTGGGTTTTTAATTATTTGAATATATTACAGTACATAATTAACGTCATCGTTTGCAAATTGCAAAATGACGTTTGAATTAATATGTTTCTAACTTAATTTTTTTTTTCTGAGTGACTGCGCGGCCGGAAAGGTCCTTCACAACTAAACCGGGCTTGGTGGGCGAACGCAGAAGGTGCTCAGCCAGCGAATTTTATGGGTCGGGCGGCTACACAAAGGCACCCTTGTGGGTACAGACCTCGACTTGGGCGGCCGGCCAGTTGAAAACGAAATCTATCTACTATCATTTCGGAAGCGACTACCTTAAGAAAAAATGGCTAAAGAAAGTCAAGGCTGCGTCGGAGTGAACCTAACCTATCTTATTTATAACAAAAAGAAAAAAATTACGGTAACAAATTGGATAACTTACTCATTCTGAACGCATATCACTAACTTCCTCCAATGTACAAGCGATATTGTATCTGTACAAACGTATAGATGCTCTGCCAACGCTGGCCAATAACCTTCTTTATTTGTGCCAAAAAATCGATAACCTATCAGATCAGCCTCAAGTGCCGGCATACCACGTTTGAATTTGAGAGGACTTGTCGAGGTTTGCAAGCGTGTGGTTCGACCATAACAGTTTTCAATAATAACAGAATAATGATACCTCTTTCGCAATTTTTCGATATTCATAGCTGTATGCCTTGTTCATGGGAGGGAAGCGGGGTCCAAATCTTTCATCGTTGGGGCCATGGAGAGGGTTGTTTCCAGCGAAGCCCATCATATTAATGTGGTCCTTAACAATCATCACGTCGCCAATCTTATAATTTGGATTCAGACCACCAGCAGCGTTTGTTGCGATCAATGTGTGCACTCCTATGAGCTTCATCACTCGAACTGGAAGGCAGCACTAGAAAGAAAATACACCAATTGTTAATTTTTAAGTTCCCAAATGAAGTAATTGTTTATTTCTTAATATACGAACTATATTATTAAAAAATGTTTTACTAGATAATCAAATAAAACTTTCGATAGGTCATGCGTTTGATATTTTAGCGATTAACGAAATTAAATTTTCAAACTGTTTAATTAAATGTTTAGTAGACAGACAAAAAGTATTCGCGTATTGATATAACTAATGGCAATCTCAGTTCGTGTATACTAAGTCCTAAGTTTTCGTCCTTGAATCGTCGCTTGGAATAAACTGTGCTTTTCGTCAGGACTAGTGATGAAAATGCCCGGGAATTTTCCCAAAGTGCCCAAAACTTCCTTGAGAATATTTCCGGGAATTTTCATCACTAGTCATGACTGTAGTCGCTTTGTGGAGAGAGTATAATAAAATTACTAGTAGATTATTAAAAAAAAACTTTTTAGACATGTTAGTACTATACTGACAAAGAGTTACGAAATAGAACGGGCCATTGACGCAATTCGGTAAATTATTTCGCTCAGTGAATTATTATATAGCGTATTCTTATTTACCCTTCATTGTGATGCTAACAAAACAGATAACCTTATAACTGGGGGGTCGACTGCCTTACATCAGCCGCGTCTGTGTCGTCAAAGGCCACTACGTGTTTATATTTGTCTACCAACCTATCTATTATTTTTTCATACATATAATAGCAAAATAACCTATCATAAGAATCTACCCGTATATGTGCCCTCTGATGATTTTTTTACATTTCCTTATTCGTATTTTTCGTGGCATACTCAATAAATATATGAGGAGTCTAATTCCAAAACCCACTATAACATTTTTTTTTCAAATCCCATAAATTTATAATTAATCTTTGACTTAAGAATCACATTCTTATAAGGTATTTAAATTATTATTCTAGAGTGAAAAAGCAAAAAAGAAAAAATTCATATATAATATTTGCTTTGATAAAAACATTTCAAATCACTATTAGGACTATTAAGTAATTTTGTACGAAAAAGCGGGTTTTGAAATTAGACTCCTTATATACAGACCTACTAAAATTGATGTGTGCGTAGTCGTGGTAAAAGCTAGTCTTCGATATAATCTTTCTTGATTTCTCAGGAGGAATAGTAATCGATTCAATTTACATAGATTTGTTTGTTCACATACTCATATCTGTAGCTATTTGTTTTTCGTGTTTTGAAAAAGTAGTTGGTCCGGTCCACATTTTAGTTGGCCTTCATTTGACACTCCATGTTTATTAAATATTTATGTCGATAAATATATTATCAGCATGCCTTGGTGCCTATTTTAAGAAATTTCGTAGCAAAGACTTGCTTGACTGCTTTTTAAATCTTTTTTATTCAATTTGGTTGTTAAAAATGCGATTAGATATAATTTTATAGCAACATTGCATTAAATAATTAATTAATAATAAACTCGTTTACGAGACCACTGTGGTGGCTGTAATAGTATTTGGGTTAGAACATGAAAATGTTGAAATACCTTATTAATATAAATGATTATTAAATTCGTTATTACAAATGAACACACTAGGAACACATTATGGTTTAAAATACCTTCCAGAGAGGATATCCTTCATAGTAGTGGAATCTGCCTTGCATGGCGACAACGGGAACTCCTTCTATCCGGCCAAAGACGAGTCTGCCATGATGACCTTCTACGGTGCTTATCGGGAAGTTCGGTACTTCTTCGTAAGGTATACTTACTGAATCTGTGATACTTTCAGTGAGTGAACCTGCAGAAAACCATTAACCGTGCTATTACATAATTTAAAATATTAAATATTTTGATCAATACATAACCCCAATACTTATATTTATAAAATATACTTTTTAATATTTAGGTAAGCATAAATGTGAAATTTATAGCTATAATGAATTATTCAAGTACGGTACATGAAAGCCGTGTTGAAAGCAATAGTGTGTCAAAATAAGAAGATCAGAAGAACAATTCAACTGTCATAGAAGAACATTTAATCAGATTTTTCTACGTTAATTTACGAATTAAGTTAATTAGTCAACAGAAAAAAAAATTAACAATTTTTATTAGCAACACTGTTAGTTATTGTGATCGTTTAATGAAAACACTGGCTACTACAAATGATAAAATATATATTTACAACAGCAAATAAGTACCCTCGTTCCAATACGAACCCATCCCAGAGCCGCATATGATGCCGATGCATGGTTGAATAGAAATTCTTGAAAGTAAGAAGTTTGCCGTCTCCAATAAGGTCTCGTATGAATAACTGCAAACAAAGCAAATAGAATTTTCATCTTTACACGATTTTTCGTTTATGTAAACAACACGTTAGAAGAATAGTTACGAAATCATTTATTATTAATGGTAACTTGATGGAATTTAATAAAAAAAAATTTAGATATTGGTACCAGTCGTAGGTAGACATTTACCGCCATTAAAACTAAATCTATTGTTGTTTAAAGTTTTTAAATTGCTTAGATAATAGTCTGCATGAGGTTCTTATGCATTATACATACCACACAGGCACACAAGTGTATAATATTATTAACTTAGAAATGTATATTACCTAAATGAAACACCTAATATAATATACTGCATACAAAAAACTATATCTTTGAATAAGACGTCACGAGAAAGGAATTTTCAGTGTGCAATAATAATAATTTCTTATGTAAGATTCACATACTGTATATGTTTTTATTCATTTATTTAAATAGTTATAAAAATTCTCTAATACGTACCTATTCATATATGTTGACCTTGTTTTACAGTCGAACAGGACTATTAGTCTCTAATGTTTCAATTTATTTAAAGTGATAACTTTTGAAAATTGTTTTATGCATCCATGAAACAACTAGGTGCGCATTTGATAATTTGTTCAGTTGTACAATTTAAAACGTCAATAGCCGTTGAGGGACAAAGATTCATTGACAATCGCCATCGTCATACCAGCAGGTAAATAACAAACGTCAAATTTAAAATAAAAGGTAAATAATAGATTTATTTATCCCGTAAAAAAGATATCACCAAGTACCTACATATATGTTAGTTGCAATGGAGTAACACATTAGTTTTAATTAATTCCTTAAGAATATCTAATGAGAGCATTTAGCCCGATGACACACAATATAAGCTTAAAATATATCTTATCATGCTTAAAATATAAATCTAGTTATCAACTTATTCCAAACTAGTTTAACAATTGACATTTAGAATTCTCAATTTTATTGTTATATAATAATAATATCGATTTCTTATCATATCTTCCATATATTTAATAAAACTTGATTATTTATGGTTCAAGCTACCAGATTCGATACTCTGTATAAATTTAGAATTGTTTAAGGTAATAGGAGATTCATTAATTACATTCTTTAATAGCTTGTACATCACTACTAGTGTGTTTGAAAAAATATTGTAAGTAGGCATTGATATGACCGTAGGTGTCTCTCTGAATAACATTAATCGTTTTTCATAAATAAATAAAAATTTGAGGGGTAAGCATTCTTCATTTTTGTGCTATATTTACTTGTCATGTGAGATTAAGGTCAAACAAACATCACCCTGTTAATGGTTAAACGTATAAGTACTCGATACATTTCTGCATTGCTCATTGCTACATTAGGATTTATATAATACTAGCTGATCCGGCAAACGTTGTTTTGCTATATAAGGTTTTGTAATATCTTCTAAGATGTTCATTGAAATTAGGTGATGTCAAAGACAATTTTGTTCACAATTAAATACTCTTAAACAACAACACATTTGGATAAAGATTAATATTATTACGTTGATACAACTCTTAACAAATAATACATTAATTTCGACCAAATTTTATTACCATAAAAACGGTTCTAGTAACTTAATCTTGAAAGAAAGACATATACTGTCGCGAACATTTTTTTAGATCATTTCAAGAGGAATAATTCTTTCTTACATATATTTTTGGTATCTCGAACCGTTTTTGCAGCGCACGCAATGGAAGCCCTCAAGGATGAATATTTTCCCGTTTTTTTCACATTTTCCATTATTTCTTCGCTCCTAATAGTTGCATCGTGATGTTATAAAGCCTTCCTCGATAAATGGTCTATTCAACTCAAAAATAATTTTTCAATTCGAACCAGTAGTTCCTAAGATTAGCGCGTTCAAACAAACAAACAAACAAACTCTTCAGCTTTATAATATTAGTATAGATTTTGTGGAACCTGTCATGATCGCTTATTCTTCGCTATACTCCAAAAACGGTTAATCCTACAATAAAATGCCATTTTTTATACATAATTGGATGACAAAAAATTTCATAATAACATTTATTGACATTCGATCAAAAGGACACGAGATATTTGCAAATAATTATTTTTTTGTAGCCTTTGACATTTAATAACATTTTTAGCAACTACGACAATGTGAGTCAAATTATTATTGAAATACCATAATAAATGCGTCTATCAAATTCAGTCCACGACGAATTTTTCCGCAAATTGGGATTTAAAAAAGCTATAATGATTGGATTATAAATTTTTGGTTTTCTAATTTCCGCTTATCATGACATGGCACATCCGTGGCCCACAATTAAAACTCTAAATCAGCATATATTTACGTATAAATATAATAAATAAATTGCTATTATTCTGCATTCATGAGTGGGAATCACAAAATACATTTATATGTACGAATACATTTTAATTGTTGAATCTAAGAATTCGAGAAAAATGAGTTTACGTATAAGCGTAACACCAATTGAAAATAGTACTTCTATTTTGAAATACTTCAAACATTTTTTTTAATATTTTGTTGATATCCTCTTAATATTTACAATAAATGTTACTAATAATCCCCTACAAAAAAACTGCTTTATCTATAAGTCACAACACAACTCTAACGAAAACTTTATCAGGATCTAATGACATTTGTTCGTCAAAATATATTAATATAGAAGAAAGCAAAAATTATTTAAAAAGAACATAACGTTGTTGTAGTATTAATGTTATCACGTAGTAAACATAATATTTTCGATATACATATGTGAGTATAAACTGTATAAAGTAAATTAAATTTTTATTAGTTAATTAATTAATTGTATTAAGTTAATTAAATAAGCTACCTGTATCTTTATAATTGTAAAATTATTCATTCCCCACCGAAAGCATCCCAAACAGGGTAAATGTCCGCCTTACAGGTGAATGACTTAAGTTAATAATTTCATTCATGGAAATTTTAATTATGGTTTCAAAAGTCTTTTCTCTGTTTTATTTCTGTACCACTGCAGCTTAGTTACATGTCGAATTAGTAAGCTCAAATCCAAGTTAATATAATTTATTTATTTGTAAAAATGTTTGTTTCTTAATGCTGATTCTGAAGTTATTTATTTCAATTCATGAAGATACCTCATCAATATAATATCGCAAGAGTGCAAAATTCAAGGATGTTTATTCATCTAATGAAACGAAGACAGTGACTTGATTGAGTAATATTTATTATTTCTTGAGCGATCTCTCTATTTAACCTTATTTAAGGTTACCACTTGTGAAATAAATGAACTAGTTATTTACTAAAGTCTAGATGCTTAGAGTCATAAACTAGTCGTAACGTAAATTGATTTACTCAAGCAAGTTTATTAGGACATTTATTAATATGTATATATTGTTAACTATGTTTTAAAGAGTTTTGAATGATGTAGTTAGTAATACAATCGCACAGTTCCGTTTTTTTTGTTTCGTAGTAAGCTATATTCTTGTTGTTGACACTTGTTCAATTTGATAAACAAAACAATAGTAAAAATAGGTACTTACGCTTTACTTCCATTAACACTTTCCGTTTCGACTTCTGGTAAGGCTTTTTTCACGGGCACGTAACTCTTGCCTACAGTTACATCAGCGTTGATTGGCGCCATCACTACACTGATATTAAAAGCAAATGAATAAATCGCTTTGGTACTGTTGAGTGTGCGATGACCGAGCCTGCAATGACACAGGAGGGGCTTTCCGGCGGCTTTATAGATCGACTAACTGGACGCTACATTTTTTGTCATCAATCGTACGATGCTAAAGATAGGGTAACACTTAGCACGCAGTTTACACCATTATTAGTAACCGTAGTTTTTTAAATTGTGATTTAATTTTTATCTTTATTATATACTAGCTGTGGTGACCTGATGTTGCTCAGGTTGAAACTACTTACGCGTAGAATTGATTTCCCTATCGAGGATGAAATCCAATCGTACCCTCGACCCTGGTAAGTGAAGGTGGAACACCTCGGGGTTTTAGTCCGTGCGAGTCCGAGACACTATGGGGCGGCCCTCACGGTCCATAACAGGTTTCCCTCGGGTGAACAAAAAAAGGGATTGATTTTCCAAAAACGTCAAAATACGTATATTATAACTATAATACTACCTCAGAAGTTAAATATCAGTTTTAATATTACTTTCTTCAAAATTGACAGATTTTCTAACAAACTTTGTATCCCTTGGGATTTGATTTTCAAAAAACATAGTAATACGTATTTTTTATTTCTAACCAAAATCTAAACACCGATTTACATAGCGCTTTGAAATTAAACGGATTTTCAAACAAAGTTTTAACCCCTATTTCACCCGATTAGTGGAGTAGTAGAATAAAATCTGTCCTTAGTTCGTGCGTACGACATAAAAAGAACCCAATGTTAAAATTTCATGCAAAAAATTAAATGTACATTTCTAACTTCAGTGGCTTAGGCTCTATGATAATATGTCAGTAAAGCCAAATATTTATACATATGTATAAACATTTTATAACAGAGAAATGAATACTGATTTTCCATATATATACGAGTGTATATATGACATTTCTGAGAGCCTAGACATAGTGACATTCGATCAGTGAAAAAGTGCAAAATGTATGGGATTGAAATAAACTTTCGAAATGTCACATTGACACAATATATCAATTCCCTACATTTTAGATTTTTTTACTACAATTATCGCTGTTATTATGTTACTTTATCTATCTGCTCTCCGAACAGCTCATACGCTGTGACATAAGCGGTCTTTAAATTTTAAACTTAACTTTTAACACTAATGAATCGTTAATTTTCTGTTTTTACAAATAAATTTATAATTCGTAGTGTTTAACACATCTTTAAATTAAGAGAGTGGGATTAAGGTTTTCTTGAGCCGGATAAGTGATTATCTTGAAATTCTGCTAGTTCAGGTCCAGGTACAATATATGAGTGCATAATGTATTGAATAATCTTTCTACGAAAATACAATAACAATAACCGCAGCCATAATATTTCATAGCACTTGGTGTTGATAACATCGAACATTGTAGTTTTAGTAAGAGTATTTATAAAAATTCATTTAAATTGTACCTATAAACAAGCCTAGTTATGTAGATAAATTGTTTCAATTATTTGACTTTATTTACCCTGAACGAGTATTATATAACACTGTACAGATTTTTTTTACTAAAAGGTGGCAAACAGGTTAACATCCCTCCTGATGCATGGATTTTCGCCTATAAACGAGTAAAATATGCCCACCTTGAAGAAGGAGCAAAAGATAAAATAGAATTGGAGTTACACATGCTAAAACAGAAATGCGACAGTCAGAAGAGAGAAATAGCTGTCATAATAAAAAAAAATATCGACGTCTCTGAAGAGCGGTCACTTGACGTAGGGTATGTGGAGAGGCAAAGTTGGAGAAAATACAAAACTTGCCGGAATCAGTGATAGTAAGTTAGCGAGTTTTATACATTTTAGGGTTTTCATTTTATTTTCAAATATTTATATTATCACAGAATGTAACAAATAATGTTTCTCAGTTTTTAATATTTCTTGTTATCATATTTTTCATGAAAAATATTATGATAACTATGCGTATACATAGATACTTGTAATTGCGCGATCATAATAATTTTGTGAGCTACTCTAAGGCAAATAAACAACATTAACGACAGTGTTAAAGCGTTATACAGAGTTAAAGTGATCATCTTTGTAGGAATCAAGTGGAAGATGATTATAATAATTAGTAATTATTTTCATTAGTTCGAATAAAAAATCTGTCTTTATATTATAAACATTGGTCAAGTTATGATTAGTTTAATTTGGTATCTCTTTTTCCGTAATATTATTATTTTATATTAACAAGAGCAACGATATTTATTTAATTTACAGAAAATTGCCATATATCTTGTACATCTCAATTATATTTTGATGCCTCGGTTAGCGCTGTGGTTGAACGATTGTTTTCCATATTATGAGTTGTGTGTTTGATCCCACAAGGAACAATAACCTATTTGTTTGGTTTACGTGTAGTTTTCCAAATCTGTTTGTGTATGTAAGCCCACCAAACAAGTAAATCCGAATGCGTGTAACTTTTTTAATTAAATAACAAAACAAATGTTAATATTGCCTAATTGTAATAAAATAAAAACTAAAAGTTATAAATTTACCTTTTTAGGTTTTTTTACGTAGGCAGAAAATAGTATCTACTTATTAAATATTTTTTCAAAAATAATTAATTGACAGTAGTAAGTAAATATTAAAAGTATATAATATGTATTGACTGTTATAAATATCACTAACAATATTTTCATTTCTATTACAAACCTAGTTATTCCAAGGAATATTTTATTTCCTATTTAAATAAATCTTCTATTGTTTACTTGAAAGATTAACAGATATGTTTATGTACGATATTGTACTCGGGAATTTTGAATAAGTTAAGATCAAACATACGTTCTCACATCTAATAACGATGTTATCTCAGAACAAAAAAAGGTATAAATACATTTCCGGAACATTTCAGTGAAAACAGTATATTGAAATTTATCATGTTTGCTTTACTCACTGTTTGTGCTGTCTTCTTTTTTATTTTCTTGGAACTAACGTGTAAAAGGCCATACTTGTACCCGCCAGGTTTGTTAGGCTTATTATATTATTCGAACCACATATATATTAGGTGATTTAAATCGTCAGTCCATATACCAAAACTACGAATTAACAAAATCACAGTTCGAAGTTTGTTTTTATAATTTGTTATAGATTTGAGAAATATCATCTTTATGATATGAAATTGAAACCTACTTTTATAATTTTGTCGTACCTAATTTTGACCGATTCGTAGTTTTCGTACTGCAACGATAATATTATAAATTATAAAGATATTATTTTATTATCAATATTTCATTATAGGACCGCCTCTATTGCCAGTAATAGGAAATCTACTATCTGTTGTACTTGATGTTAAAAGATTAAAATTACATCACAAAGTATGGAAATATTGGGCAAAGAAATACGGAAATTTAATAGGACTTAAACTTGGTTCAGTCAATATTGTTATAGTCGCAGGCAGAGATTTAATTAAGGAAGTCTCATTTAGAGAAGTTTTTGAGGGACGACCTAATGGGTTTTTCTACACGATGAGATCTTTTGGCAAAAAACTTGGTAAGTAAAAATATAGTACATCCATTGTTTTGATCTTTACCTCTTTGTTTCATTATGTAGTACACTTCCGAACCACAAAGTTAGCAAGAAAGAAGTTTTTTTTTAATGTTCTATAAGATTTTCTTGCTGAATATGTTTTACAACCTGTTTAATAACTTAAATCAATGTTACAGGATTGGTGTTCTCTGATGGACCTACTTGGATAGCAACAAGACGTCTTGTATTAAAATATTTAAAAGGTTTTGGATACAACACAAAGTTCATGGAAACTTACATTGGAAAAGAATGTCAGTCACTTGTAAAATTGAGAATGGCTGATGCAGGCCAACCTATATCCGTAAACCAGATGTTTCACGTTTCTATTATCAATATACTTTGGAGATTAGTCGCTGGAAAACGGTAGTTATACTAATAACATTTTGTATGACTAAGTATCATACCACATTATAACAATTAAGTGGGTATTAATATAATAAACGCTGGATGCAAGCTGTTTCCCACCAGTCTTTCTGCAAAATATTAAGGGAAACCTATGGCCAGCAACGGACGTCAAACAGCTGATAGTATTATGATGAAAAATGTTATAAATTAGTGTATAGGTTTGTTATTCTTTCACACCGAAAAGGCTAGTTGAATTTAAATGCGATTTAGTATACATATTGACCATTACCATAAAGAACATATAGGCTACTTATTATCTCAGAAATATACTCGGTCTCCGGGAACACGCATTGGGTACCACATGGTATAGCTAATATTGAAAACATGATCTATTATTTTATAACGTTTTCTTTATATTCCTGTCGATGTCATATAATATGTAATCATTTTTGTTTCTATCCGAACAATGCTATATCACATTAGTTAGCAAATAATATTTCCCACTTCGACGCAACCTTGAGTTTCTTTCGGAGTATCTTCTCAAGGTAGTCGCTTCCGAAACGCTAGTATATTACCGTTAGGTTCATTTCCTGGCTGACCGCCCAGGTCCGGAGGGTCCCTTGCGTTGCCACCCAACCTATAAATCGTTGGCTGAGTACCTTAAGTGTTCGTCCTCTCATGGTTGGTGAAGTTGTAAAGGCCTTTCCCAGCCAATTACATAAATCCTGCCGAAAAAAATATATTTAAAAACAGACTAAACGCAGCGAAACGCGGTAACTGATTAATCGGCTTCTGCTTGTTTTAGGGCGGCTTGCACTAACGAATTAATCTAGTTTAAGCTTGTATAAAACGCTTATTAATTGAATTGGTTTGATTCCATCTTAATGTAATAAGTACAGATCAGCGCTAAATAGCATTTTATATAGCTCTAAAGTAGATTTAATTTGTTAGTGCAAGCCGTCCTATGAGTGGCTTACATGAACAAATTAAATCTAGTTTAAACTGTGTTTATTATCTTGATTGGGGATATAATCTAGTTTTACCAACTTTCAAATTGAAATCGCCACAGAGGTCGAATTAAAAAGTTTTAATTAACAAGCGTGTTGTACAAGTCTAATCTAAATTTAATTTGTTGGTGCCATTCGCCCATAAACTGAAGAGATAATTAACTTCACTGCATACAGATGTGTACAGACACAAATCAAATATTTGTATAGCTCACAGGCTACTGTTGTTCCGGGTCTGGGCATTTGTGCATGTGAAATTTATTTTAAACGCACCTAATTGCCACAGAATTAAATACTGCAATGGGAAAAGAGTTTTTTAATTAACGAAGTCATTATAATACATATAAAGACAATAATTACTAATATTTTAAACATAATTATAAAATAGTGTCAAAATAAGTTTGCTAGAGGAGTAGTACGTAGCACGTAGCTTAGTTTAGAACACTAAAACAAATTATTTAAAATTAATTAATTTCGATCATTGCGTAAAGTAACAAATGATTGTTTAATCGTTGTAGGTACGATTTAAATGACGAAGAACTCAAAAAATTATGTAATTTAATCACCAACTTATTCAAAGCCGTCGATATGAGTGGCGGCGTATTAAATTGTATGCCTTTTTTAAGACACATCATTCCTGATATGATTGGTTACACAGAATTAAAATGTGCCCATAGTGCTCTACATAGATTTCTTGCGGTAAGTCATAATTTAATGTTTCTTCTATCAAAAATGTCATAAAGCTGCATGGTTCTGGAGCAGGTAAAGAATACATTAGTAGTTATACCTACTCTTCATCTGTTTTATACTAGCTGATTATGGAAAACGCAATGTAGTCCCAGAAAGACAGTGAACGCCCAGGGGCGACAATAGATTAATAGTCATCGTCTTCATGTGAGCTCACATATACCTCGTTTGAAATTTCCTGGATATATAAATATGAACAAATGAACGGAAGCTATTGACCTTCAAAAAATGCTCACCCTAATATAATATGCGGTTTTGTTAGTTAAAACCATATATTCTTTCAGAAATTTTAAATAACCCACATCTCGCAAGCGAAGCTTTTACTTGATTTGGTATACGTTAACGTTATAACGTTACTGGTAACTAACGCAAAATCTCTTAAATGGTAACTAAGGTACATCAAGACTAACAACTTTTGTTCTATGACTTTTGCCAAAACTTAACACATCCTAAGATATATATTTTTTTAGTTTTCGTAGAGATTTCTATCAATCGTTAGCTCTATGTTTAAAGTTCAGTCAGCTGATGCTACGAAATCGTCTGCCCCATTTGCATCGCGCTGCCTTTCAGAATATTAAGAAGATCAGAACTGCAAATTTGATTTATTTATTTTTTGTATGGGGAAAAAAGATTGAATTATAAAAAGTCGTAAAACATAAGTTGTTAGTCTTGATATACCAAAGTCACCCTTAAGAGGTTTAGCGTTAGCTATCTGTATCCCTGTATATACTCGCTCTCGAATTGACCGTAACGCTAGTAGATCACCGTTAGGTTTCGTATTCTAGCTGGCCGTCCAAGTCGAGTTTGTACCCACAGGAGTGCCCTTGCGTTGCCACACAACCCATCAATTCGCTAATCACCTTCTGTGCTCGTCACCTAAGCCCGGTTAAGCTGAATAGGCCGGTCCCGGATACCAATGTTAGTCCTTAAAAAAAAACTATCGGTTTACATCTAAGTGGCTAAGGATCAGATTTGTTATATATATTAATGATAGATGATGATATTTATATTCAATTAAATTGATTAATTTTTGATTATGTAGTTATGCTAGATCGTGCGCCGGCGCCGCCCGTGCTCTAACGTCGTAAATCTATTAGTGTCCGACCGAAATTTCGGTTTCGGTTTCGGTTTCGGCCGAGTTTCGGCCAAAAATCAAGTTTCGGCGGCAGTTTCGGTTTCGGCCAAAATTGGCCGAAACTTTTGCCGAAACCGAAACTGATTTCGGTATTTGTCGTACATGCTTGCCTAGCTTCGTTTCTCGCGGCAACGCTTTGACGAACGCTGGCGGCCCTGTTCGGGATTCGTGCGCCGTTCGCATTGCTTTTTTTTTTCGAATTTACGCGTGTTTGTTGACCGGGAAAGGTCTTCACAACTTAACCGGGCGGGTGGGCGAACATTGAGGGTGCTCAGCCGGCAATTTATGGGTTGGGTGGCAATGCAAGGGTACCCCTGTGGGTACGAACCTCGACTTGGACCGCCAGCCAAAAATACGAAACCTAACGGTGATCTACTAGCGTTTCGGAAGCGACTACCTTGAGAAGAAACGCCGAAACAAACTCAATGCTGTGTCGGAGTGTAACTGCGTCGTTTAGACGACAGTTGACGGATCTAATTCGCATTGCTCTATAGCAACACAAGTTAGTCAGTGCGTTATCACCCGACGTAAACATTCTTTAGAGGTTATGCTTTGATGGAACTGATTACATGTAAGTTTTTGTTTCATTTTTTTACTTGACCACGTTGACTTTTATACTTGACCACGTGAGTTTCGGTTTCGGTTTCGGTTTCGGCCGAAACTGAAGCCACGGCCGAAATTTCGGTTTCGGTTTCGGTTTCGGCTGGAAAACCAGTTTCGCTCGGACTCTAAAATCTATATAATTCAAAAGGGTCAGGATTCGAATTTAGGACCGTTTGCATGGTCCGCACGTGCCTTATACTAATTTATACTATTATATATATATATATATATATTTATATAGGTGCTTGTATTAACTTTTGAATTTAGTACTCCGAAGTAACGAAGTAAGCAAATTCATATATATTAATTCATTGGCTAATCATAAAAAGTGTAATTATTTAAAATATTATATCTAATATATTATGAAATTAAAACTACGCAATTTACATAAAATTCACACCGCTGCTGGATACAAGTTACAGGTTACATAAACCAGTTTTAGTAACCAATTTAATAAGGTCTGATTCGTGAATGTATTTTTTTTAAATAAAGTTCAGCGAAAATCGAATTAATTTCATTAAAAAAAAGCCGGTCTTTATTAATATATATTAATAATAATCGCACATTTCCAATGATATCGATACGTAATAATTCACTCAATAAGATAAATCATGTTTAATTGGGTCAATAGTGGTTTTCACG
This sequence comes from Automeris io, assembly GCA_036320925.1. Taxonomy (NCBI): domain Eukaryota; kingdom Metazoa; phylum Arthropoda; class Insecta; order Lepidoptera; family Saturniidae; genus Automeris; species Automeris io. The sequence continues at coordinate 8,874,977 of JAUDJH010000011.1, read as the reverse complement.
AGGCCATATTTTTGTAATAAACATTGCCGATATATTTCAGTTATACATTCTAGGAAAACATGCCTTTAAATTTAAAATTATTTGTAACATACTTTCTGTAATTTTGATTTTCTTGGGTTTGATATGCTGTGATACAAATAAGGATAGGTACTTATAAAAAAAAACAACTAGATCTAGCTAATCGATGTTACTGTCTCTGAATACAAGGAATTATAAAAATATCCGTAACTTACTTTACTATATTATACTTAGTAATTATGAAACTAATTAAGAATTTTTGTAAATAACAGGAAACAATAAAACAACATGAAAAAAATTTAGATATTGAGAACCCGAGAGACGTCATCGATGCCCTTCTAATCGAAATGATGGAATGTAAAGATCAAGTCCGTGCGTATAATATTTACTTCTGTAATCTCTTATTTTCTTTGTTATTTAACACAAAATTTGTCAGCTTTAACCCAATCATTATTAACAGTATCTTATTATGAGAGTATTTAAAATATTTACATTGATAAAATCATAGAACTGAAATAATGTTAATGCGTAAATAAATTACTTTGAAACTGTTACAGAGCCTTTGTTACCTATGTATATATTGCAGTTGGTAGTTTTAAATCTAAATGTTGATTCTTCGGAGAAATATATTTATACGTGTATGTAAAATGAAATATAAATTTATATGCTTATTTATTTTATGATCTGAAAGTTATCGTGTCATAAGAATATAAATATTCTGAACATGTTTTTAATAAGAAGGAACATTATTTTAATATGGCTAATCCTTTTTTAGTGAGACGTGAAGAGCTTCAAGTAGTTTGCTTAGACCTACTTGAAGCTGGTATGGAAACTGTATCAAACACAGTCGTATTTATGCTACTCTATGTGGTGCGCCACAAATACGTTCAAAAGAGATTACATGAAGAAATCGATAATGTAATTGGTAAACATCGAGCCCCTGTGCTAGAAGATAGAACGAGGTATAGTAATAAGATAAGGTTTTTTTAAAATTTTTGTGATGGACACATAAGTAGATATTATACTTAAAATGTTAGCAAAAAATTATCACATACCTGCCCGTAATCTAATATTTTATTTCTAATTATTTACGACGAGTTTTTTGGTTCTAACTAAAATAAATATCGATTAAAGTGTAGGTACACAAAATGGATATAGTTAGTGTGGACTAAAATTACTGTGAAGATTAAATTAACAATAACTTTATTATATACCATTTAAAAAATAATCATTAAAAACATAAATAATTAACAGTGAAATGCTTGTAACTACTAATATATAAAAATTGACATAAAACATGTATAAAATTGCGTCAAGCCAATGTAAATCGTAAGCCACATCGTTTGTGATGCGGTTATACACAATATCTTTCAATGTAACGGCTGCTCGTTTAGCACTTTCCGTCATTTACCGGGGATCAAATGTAGGATTATACAGATCAAAATTGACGGAGATAAAAAGTATGTGAATACTACTTCATCAATACGTGGGGTGGATGGGTTACCACGAAGTAATGACTTGTAACTAATATTGTAATTTCTTTTTCTCAAAGAATGGTTTACACAGAGGCCGTATTAAATGAAACTTTGCGCCTATCAAGCGTCGCTCCAATGGGTATCCCACATATGGCCAAGGAAGATGCCAGACTCGGAAATTACGTTATACCTAAGGCATGTCCTCTTTTTTTCTTTTTTTATACTGGCTACGCATAGTGGCTATATTACATCTGATAGAATGTACACTTTAGTCCAGGAACGACATCAACCGCCAAACACGAAAGTCTGTTTATAGTCGCCATTGCTAAGTCGGCTTACATATACTACGACGGAAGGCCAATAGATATACACAAACTGATCCCGTAAGCGACAGGCTGAAGCTATGACGAGTTGACTTTATGAGCTTATGAAAAATCCCTAAGCATATCTAATATAATTTCACCTTTTTTTTTTTTCGAAGTGACTACTGCTTAGCCGAGATAGGCCTTCACAACTAAACCGGGCTTGGTGGGCGAACGCAGATGGCGCTCAGCCAGCGAATTTTGTGGGTTAGGGATTTCATCTCTACACTCTTCCCCTTAAGTACTTTTAGTTGTTTTTGACCATGAATTAATATCCACAGAAGCACTATAATTTATGGGAAAAATCTGCTGTATGCTTCATAAATTATTTTGAATTATTTTTTTAGGGAACATTTATTTTACTGGCTTTATACGACCTTCATCATAATGGCGACCACTGGAGCGATCCTCATTTATTCAGACCAGAACGATTCCTTACCAGGGAGGGAAATTTAATTCAAGATGATTGGCTAGTGCCATTTGGAACAGGTAAATATGTATTTAAAAATCTACTTTCAATGCATACGCTAATATTGTCGTCTTAATTATACAGAAACTTTCAATCTAATGGTGTACCCTCACTAAAGTAGTATAAATTACGAAATAACTAAAAAAATATATAATATCATATTACAATTAAAGTACATATCATTTTTGACGTATTACATTGCTTTTGTTGCGTCATCATTTAAAACTATATAGGCTATATAATATACATTGGATTCATTAAAAATATTTTAGAATTTGCGTAAATGACTGTGTTAATGATATAATTTTTTATCAGGAAAAAGGCGATGTATCGGAGAAGGTCTAGCTCGGTCAGAACTGTTCATGTTCCTGACTCATTTGCTGCAAAAGTTTTATCTAAAACTACCTGAAAACGATGTGGCGCCATCAATTGAACCTGTTAATGGCCTGTCACTCTCTGCTAAGCCTTTTAAAATCATTTTTGAACCCAAAAAATAAAAATTGAAGTACCTAATCTGTTATAAATAAATCATAATTATTTGGCACTTTTACATTAAAATTACACATGTCAGTTATAATTAAATTATATGTGAAAAGGAAAATATTATAAATAGATACAATATTTTAATTTTTAAATTTATATTCATTTTAAAGAATGGTTGTTTATGTAGGTATTACATAGTATGTTATGTGATAAGTTTCGTAGATATAACAAACTATTTTATTTTTTATTTTATCGAAATAAAAATTACACACAAATGTTTCTTAATATTAATTTAATAATTAATGAAAAAGCAACTAAAGACAGATGTTATAAGAATTTTTAATTGTTTTTTAAACAAAATAAACATGATAAATACGGATACAAATATAAAATATATTAAACAAATTTATATATATCTCAAATTTTTGAAGTTAAATATTAAATATGGTAATTTTATAACATGTAACCAACCTTTATTATTTTCGTGAAAGGTCCTGACCCCGTCGAGAAAATCAATGTAGCGCAGCACACGCATGCGTCGATAGATTTTCCGTAGTTCCAGTGAAACTACACCGGTCTTAATTATATTTCTTCTACAAAATGTGAATATCTAGATAAATAAATCAAAATCAACACACAATACCCACATAATATTGCTTTTTAGTGAATTAGGCCTGAGAATATTTCCGTGACCAGAAAATGCGTGTTTGTGCATGATTTATTCGTTCATATCATTAATTAATACAGGATTTTTGAAATATGATTAATGTTATATTGGCGTATTGTGTTATAAATACTTTACAAATAAATATAATGAAAGTAGTAGAATTATCTTCGAGCTAATATTATTATGATAAATAAAATTAAGTAAAAATACAGTTTGGTCTTAAAATGAGATAAATTATAAAGCAAAATGAACGAGACTCTAGGGCGAGGCTATGCCCGCATAGATGATATCCGTGCAGCCCGCGGTGAGCCCTTTGCGAGGGTGAAGGAATCTGGCCCTCCGCCGCAAGACAAGTGCTATTTTGTGTACTTTACTTTATTCATAGCTGGTGGAGCATTTCTACTACCATTTAACAGGTAAATATTATACAAATTATGGAATTTTAAATAAATAAAGTAGGTATTATTCGAACACAATCCGTAAGGTATATGATGATAAAAATGGTTGATATATGCTAATAGTACAATAAATTCTTTACATCCTGCTGATGTTTTTGCCTATCTATGTATAACTTTACTGTTGCTTTTATAAACTCTACACTAAAATAGAGATAGGATTTGTTATTAGCTATTTTGAAAAAGTATGTAGGTATTTTTTCGGATTATTTTTGTTATTAACATTTTATTATATAAATTTTATTACAGTTTTATCATGGCAGTGGACTTTTTCAAAAGTACATATCCAAATTCAACTATTATTTACGATATCACAACAGTGTATATAGCATCGGCGTGTTTTGCAGTAATTATAAACAACCTTCTCATCTACTTCTTTCATTATACTACCAGGATTACTTTTGGTAAGTTCCATAGTCTCCTTTTATTCGTAATCAATTCTTATTTATTATTTGTATTTTATTCGTTATCACAGTCAATTTAGTATTTTAATTCACTAAGATGTTGAATGGTACATTGAGAATTTGTTATGCATTAAAGTAAAAAAAAAATCATGTTTACTATCTAACATAGGGTTTAGATGAAGATATGATGGTAGATTACATAGGTACAAGTATGGTGTGCTATAAATAATTCACAAAAGCTTGAAAAAAAGATTTGGTTTTATTTAATTAGATATTATGTTAATTCGGTTTTCATAAGTTTACATATTGGAAATACGTTATTTGTACGATTATAATAAATCTAAAATTGTATCTATAAATATCAAATATCAGTTTTAAGTTTTGTTGATTAGTTAGTAATATTTATGGTTATTGCTCGCCAAGGTATGTAAATAATTAAAAAAACATCCACATTAACTATAATTTGACTGTTTATTAACACCCCAATATTTTTTTTTGTGTAATTTATATACTATATATATAAATACACAACTTGTAACATGGGCGTACAGTTTTTTGATATTTACCGACACAATTATAAGCACAGTATAATTTACATTCATTCCAAAATTAACTACATTACTTTTTACAAAGTAAACTAAGTACACCCGTAATTAAACAACTTTGATACTTGTTTATATTAAATCTTCGGTAGAACTTAGTTATATAGCTGCCATTAAAGGCGTGTGGTTCATTATGTATCCATTGTTTGAGTCGTTGTTAAAATAAAATAAGTTTGCACAAGCCGTCTTTTTCTCACCTTGCGAGATACTTGTGTTCAACCTACAATTATTTCTTTATTCCAAAATTTTACCATCCAACAGGCAAGAGCTTGCAATAATATTTTAGCCCTCACTCAGAGGGAATTTGCATACGTTTTGCAACTTCTCTCACTGGTTACCTGCTAACAGTGATACGACAATATTCCTACGGATATTCTTTGTCCTGATAGATCGAATCGAAAGCATAGATGAGCAAAATGTAATCATAATAATGAAAATGATTAACTATTACATTTTACGTTTTTTACCGTTAATATGACTGCATTTTGCTCATTTATGTTTTAAACACTACAGAATCCCAGATTGTATACCTACACATTTATTTTACACATTTTTTAATGTTTTAAATGTATTTAATCATGATTACAGATCAAGATAATTAAAATTACGACTACATTTTGTAATCGTTGATCATTCATCAGATTATATTTTGCCCATCTCTGATAGAAAGATAGATTTAGCTTGAACTCTTTGTAATATCGACTTCTTATAATACACTAAGACAATCAAGTGAAACAAACATTAGTCAGGGAGAGCAGATATACGTAATGTAATAATATAAATCAGTCATGAATGTTTTTTTTTTATCAGTCAAGCGAAATAAAAGTTAATAATTATATCATTTCACAAAAGCCTTTAGCGTATCCAAATGTTGGGTATATCAACGTATGCCTCCTCTAAAATATTTTACCTCTGACGATCTTGAAACTTCGTGCCTCTGAATTATAACTTGGTATACAACATTGCTATGTCTTGTATAAAAATAAAAACTAAAAGTATATACTTAAAATTATACATGCTTCAATAAAGCTTTTCTATTATGACCGGTATAGTTAATTAATTATGAATAAAGGTGCCTAGATGTTAAACAATTGTTATCAATAATACAAAACATAATTATTAATTTAAAATAATAATATATCGCCGCGCTGTATCCCTTTCAGAGTGAGTAGAAAGACGTTGATTATTCGTTAATAACCTTTTAAAATGACAATAGTTAACAATTTTAATTACTAACCCAATAATGGTTTTAAACTGTGATGTTTAGTTATTTATAACATAGATAAATTCCCGAACAGTAGCGAATTTACATACTATAGTAAATTAACTTGGAATTCTAATTATTTTATTCCGTTGTACGCGAATAAATAATTGTTATTTACATCGCCTTCGGGTTATCGGAACTATCTCTTGACTTTGCTTTTATTGAAACGGTATTCAAATAAAAACAACATATGAATGCTACATTACGGTCGGTTGTTAAACGTCATATCCGTGATAATAATAAAATGCGGCATCAACTCAGGTTTATTTTCAATTTATAAATGTTTTCGTTACACCAATCATTCATTTAAATAAGATATTTAAAAAAAAACCATTACAGTTTTATTTAGACCGTGGACTACCTATAATATAAATTCTTAGTTTATATTTCCTAATTGCTAGTTGCTATTAATATATGTATATTAATGTATGTATGTAATGGTATGTATAATTTCCTACATACATTAGAAATATAACTATTCACAAATATGCAGGTGGTTCACGAAATTCGTAGGTTAGAATAGTGGATACGTTTGTGTGCCTCAAAAACAAATTTAAAATAAACGGATCACTTTGTTTAGTAACCGTTAGGTAATCATATTTAAATCATAAATTAGTATATCCCTGAATATAAGTGAAAGAATGAGATATAAGAACTTACTGATGATTTAATAAATATGAGAGTCTCACTCCATTGACCTATATATTTCATATCATATTAATGAATTAACGCAATAAAACATGAAGTTGTTGTCAGTCTATTGAGGACTGAGGATAATAAAACATAATAGATGTCCTATTGTTGCTTCGCAATTATTATTATTAGCCAATTTCGTCCCATTTTAGGGCAAAAGCCTTCCCTTATTCCACTATATTAATGGAATCCATGAGAAGGGGCTTGGACATTTTAGCCACCACGCTTGGCCAATGCATGTTGGCGGGTGTACATTTTATACAGCGAAGGTGCATGCAGCAGCTTAGATGCTAGCAATCTGCATATAATTCAGCATGATTTATGCCTTAGTCGACTCTTATGACACCTCAGTATGATAAAGGAGGAGGCACTATTCGCTACTACACTAGGAGGGTATTTCTTCGCAATTACTTTCAGAAATTTTGTACTTTTGTCGATAATATAATACTTTCTGTTTGATGGAACACGCTAAAACTGTAATTTTACAAATATGTGAGCATCATATAATCTTAAATGAGTTGAACTAGGTTATTTGCTCACATCCGTACTTTTGATCCCAACACCTTCTACGATTCATAGGTACGTATGAACTCCCAGGTTTTGCTAAACGAGCAGCCCGAACCAGTGAGGCCGTAGATGTCTGTTACAGTTTGGGTTATAAATGCAAAGTCTGAGTACAAGGAATAATGCCTCTTAGAATTTCCACGTTTAGGAATCAGCTCGTTGCCGTTCAATTATAATATATCTAAACACGTATACCTATATACGTTTTCGTGGTTGTATATTTAGGCCGGTGTAACAACGGCGATTATCGTTACATTCTTATCTTTTGGTGGTCGTCACCATTTTTGAACAGTGTTGTGCTTACCACTAAATGCAATGTGATTAATTTTTATATATTATTCATTATGTTAAAGACTAAATTGATTTTCATGGAATCAATGAAACGTAATCAATTTATACCAATATAAAATCTTATAACCAAAGCTTACAAAAATGATGCTTACAGTGTAACAAATATATACTCTAATACTTAGGATATAGATATGTACAAGGTGACGAATAAATCGTAAAAATATTAGTAGATAATCAAAGCAATGGTCTTATAAATGTCTATTCTAAATGAAGCGAAGATAAACGCAAAGCTTTGAGCAACAAATAATACTTTCAAAATGAAATCGCCTTATGGCATTTATAAGTACATACTTTTAAATATTAGTGTACATATCTGTAATATTAGGTAGAGTCACATATTTACTTAAAAAAAATTAAAATAAATCCACACACGAAATCTTGAGCAACACGTATTAGCATAATAATATCCGTGTTTTGCATTCATCCAAAACTATTTTAACATTATTATATCATATGAATTTTACATAGTTTACCTAAGTATTCATAATAGCATACATCAAAATTATTAATATTTAAAAGATTTTATTACTAACAATACCAACTAAAGCTATTCGGCATAAATATTATTGTACTTTAAGCAGTAGATATATTTTTATATTTTCAGGCATACTGCTGACTCTAGTCATGATGTTGGTTGTGACACTATTCAACATAGGGTATAAAGGATTGACGCCACAAATGTCTTACATTATTAATTTAGTAGCAATTAGTATCATGGCTATTGGATGCACGATTCAACAAGCCTCCTACTATAGTTTCGCTGGTTGCCTACCCCCAAGATATACCCAAGCAGTTATGGCTGGAGAAAGTAAGTTTACTAAATATCTATATCTTTTTTATAATCTACAGGCAGACGCTTGACCTCAATCACACCTGGTGGAAAGTGAAGACAATTCGGACGATGAAACGCGTCCGACCAACAAAAGCCTATTCACTCTTTTCTTAAAACTTCCAACTCATAAGATCGTAGAAATATGCTCGCTGGAAGCATATCCCATGCCTTAGCTGTTCGCATAATGAATGTAGAAGCGATTTTTTTTCGGATATAAGGAACATCTACCACATACCGATGATATCCGACACGATGTTTAATGGTTTTATGATGAAATAGGGATGGCGGAATCCGAGTATGTAGCTACATGAGAACACTCCACTGTGCAACCGGTAAAAGAGTGCGAGGTCTGCGTATATTTAAATCCCTATAGGTTTTTTTATTTATGAATATAAAATATTTATATACCATCCATTGACATTCTAAAAAGCTATTAAGGATCACATACGGTCCGACCCAACTCCCAAACACGAAACCTTACGAAAAATTAAGTTGGTTAATTATTATAGTTGTATTTTCTACATCGAAATTAATTTATTTGAGATATTGTACAGGGCTAATAGCGCGCTAAAAATTACAAAAATCAGTGAGCATGAAATCAATGAAAGCAAATAAATCAATTGAATTTCATATTATAATTAATAATTATATTAAATTTCATATATTTGTTAAACATACGTTATTTTTTTATATTTCCTTAAATACATGCCGCAGATATTATTTTAGCGCCAATTTCTCGATTTTCTAAATACTCTATGATGTACGAGTACTCCGTGGTAACTGTAAATCTTAAAAAAAAAATCTGTAGAGATTTTGTACTAAATCCCATATTTTTCTTCGTTTACCATATGAACAATTCATTGCTAAATATTTTCGCAAGTTTTCTTACTTGGGCCACTAATTACATACATAGACACTGCGCCTTTTATAACGACTCGAATGGATCTGTCGTACTTCAAGTTATGCCTAAAAGCAATTCCATCGTTGTGGCATATGTAGACAGTGGCGTCTCGTCGTGATGTAGAGAGCTGTAGTCTTGCACCCTATACTTACTATCTTTTAAAAGTCATCACTGTTCTTGGATTGTATAGTCATTTTATCAAACCACTACTAAATCAATATGCATTGTAAATATCTTTCGTATTCTTGTTAATTACTTGTTGATGGCATAACAGTCAAAGTCACTCAGATTTATTTCTCTAAAGAGGCCATCTCGATAGCGACATCGGTAGTCACAATGAGATCCCTAATCGGGCACAACTGTGGGGCCCCGGTACAATGCCATAGATGTTGCTTTGTCTGAACATGCCCTCACAGTCACATTCAGTACCGGGTGTATTGATAATAAATACAATCTCTTGTGAACTATTTAATAATATTATGAGTAATTTTTAGGTGCAGCAGGATTCTGGGTTTGCGTAGATCGGATAATAACTAAATATGGTTTCGCTCAACCCATACACAGCACCTTCGTGTTTTTCACTTTATCAATAATGATTCTTCTTCTACACACGATGCTGCATCACTTGATGATGCGAAAACCATTCGTGGCTTACTATCTCAATCTCATGAGGGAAACTAAACTGGCACGTCGTATACAATTACATTTAACGCCGAATGATGATGCCACTTTAGTAGGAAATGTAAGTCATGATAATTAATTTAGACTTTTTGCCAACTTAGCCTCCACATCTCACTAGTAATACCAGTCATAAATTAATACTTAACAAAATAAAATGAATATTTATACCAAAGATTTTTGATAACATAACAACTAAATAATATTAAAGTATGCTGAAATGTAAATTTAAAACTAATTTTTACTGTACGCAACACGCTTCGCTCCATATTCCAAATAAAGTAGGCAGATTTACTGCAACGTAACTTCTATATGTATGTACTAGTTTCAAATTACTTTTGTAGTTTATTTCACTAAATGGTAAAAAAATATTAATATTACTATACTTTATAACAATTTGTTACCAATTTCAGATAGATAATGAAACAACCGAAGCTAGTTATGGTGTACTAAAGATACAAAGTCCGTCATTCTCTACAAATGAACCAGGTAATCATATAGTATGCACTATACTCTGATATAATCCTCCATTTATAAATACTTTACTATAATAAAAATGTAAATAATTATTTAGAAAATTATTTTATTTTAGTTATTAGGGCATATACATCATACCTGTGATTATACTTTGTATTTATTAAAAATGTAAAGACTTAAAAGAAGTAGAATAATAACCTAACAAAAAATTTTGAAATTCCAGAAGAAAGTGAACCAAATACATTTAGTTTCTCAAACCCTGTGTATTCACCTACCGCGGCAGTTCCTGCACCTATTGTAGAGACAGAAAGATCGTCCTCTCCACCTGCAGCAGGAACCCAGCGACCATCTTACGTGGTCGACGATGTAGTCAATGGTACACCGGAAAGACCCGTCACTACATGGAAAGCACTTAAAAGTGAGTTATTAGAAATGCATAAATTTAGAGTAAATCATTATTTTATCGATATTAAGCATTAAATTATGAACATAAGCCGTGGTGGCTGCCGGCAGAATAGAATAGCACCCCCCTCTTCTTGCTGAGGTGTCGTAAAAGGCGACTAAGGTATCTCTTGAACACCGGAATTCAACCAGGTGTTTAGAGAAGGTAAACTCGACCAAACCTGCATCCCGCTCCCTCCCGATCGTACTGGTTCTCCTTTCCATCGGGCCTGGGGGAGCTCGGACGAGAGAGTGCTTTTCTGGCTGCGCGTCCAGTTATGCACTTAAATATCTCCTGCGCAATTGACTGTTTCCGAAAACTGGACCTCGAATTTCTTAACCGGTGTTGAAACAGTCGCCGTGGCCGAAACCGGCTAGGACATCATCATCATCATCATCATGAACATAAATTTTGTCCTCCGTTGTTTGATGGCGGCTCCAAACTCGTGGCGTAGAGATCCACGAAGGTCCGTAAATGCGAATGTGAACGGTTTTCTATTCATGATATTTACGCCTGTTCGCAGCATGTTTTCCGGTGTATAACCGCGTTAGTCATTTTGTGTATTTTTGTTTGTTTATAAAGATTAATTAGAAAATATATGATTGCAGATGGTATGCTGACGAGATGGGCGGTCGCTCGAGCTATTTATCCGTACATGGTGTCCATTGGTCTTTTATATTTTACGACACTGAGTTTATATCCGGGAATAACATCGGAAGTACAGTCCTGCCGCTTTGGCACTTGGATGCCAATCATATTGATGTCGGCTTACAACTTCTCAGACATGATTGGAAAAGTTAGCCTTTTAATTACAATTTTACAAGATAAATTATTTGCTTTCATTTATTTGATTAGCGCAGATTTAATTTTCAATTAAATATTATTATTGCTTAGTACAATTATTTTTTATGAAAACATTAATTGTCGAATACAATCAAATAACTTATTTTTATAATTACTTTGTTATATTAATTATTTATTATTTTTCAATTATTTCATGTAATACGTAAATTAAAAATGGTACATAATTATACCTATTCTATAGAAATAAACACTTATTGTTTTAACTTTTATCTCACTGTTTCCTAATTAGGTTTTCTCCTTGTTATAAAAAAAAAGATAACACTTTTGTTTTTCCTAATAATTTTGACTTATTACGATTTACATGGAAAGTGACCGTGAGTTATTTTTATTTTTAAAATAATACGTCGTATTTCGGATAACTTGGGTATAATGTAAGTGTTAGTATTTGCTTGTATTCCGATACTGGATAAGTAATACGGTAAGCGCAGATGGTCGCCTCGTATCCATACGAATGGAGTCGCAGTCAGCTACTGATGGCCAGCGGCTTGCGGCTGCTGCTGGTGCCGCTGGTGTTGCTGTGCGCCGCGCCTAGACACTCGCCGCACATCGTTGGTGACGTTAGTTTATTTACAAAAAATATTGTATTAGCTCCTATTTTTACTTAGTTTATATAAGATTGCAAAAACGCCTACACAAGAGCAGATACTATCGCCACAACCGAATGTAACAACACTAACGACAGGAGTATTTCCATTGTGCGTCGCTTCACAAAACGTGATAAACAGCAAAAGTGGCTCCACACAAATGGACTGATTTCGAAATGCATCAGGCTGTGGTGAGACACTACGGGTGTCTTAGTAACCACGCATTGTGGTCTTGATCCATTCAGGCAGATGCCCTATTATCACACTGCTGCTCGTTTACCAGCACCCAGAAGCCGCGTGTAAAGTATCGAAGGCAAAGCCACTGCTACAAGCTATACCAACCCTCGAACAAACACGAAACGGCGGCAAGCAAGAACACGGCTAACCTGATGGTAATTACTTGTTGACACCCGTAAACGACTTCAACAGCAAAAGGATTTTTTGTGTACTGCCCACCACAAGGTTAATCGAAATATATATAACTAACAATTTGTAAACAAGATTAGGATTGTTTGAATAAAATGAGATGCAGCCGAAAATTGATACGATCGCCATATCTGAAGAAAGTTAGATCGCTATCTAATTATGCTACCACCTGGCTTTTGTGCGATATCCGGCGCGCCGCCTGATAGAGGAGCCGCTTGGAGGCTTAGGCTCTTTACACCCACCCCTCCCAGAGAGGAAGCCTGAATAAGGTTGTTCGCTCCCCGGGCGACTGGACGAATTTGGTTTCCCAAGCCTCGCTGGAGTGATTAGACACCCCGGGGGTTTTTAGTCAGTAGGAGACACACCGGGGTCACTGCCCTCACAATAACCCTGATAGTCCTATGTAGGATTTTCGCCCGGGTTACAAAAAGAAAACTCCTGGTTTTATTTTTGCAGTTTATATGAATGATCGATCTTATAAAGCCATTAAAAAGAAAAAGAAAAACATTTATTAGGCACATAACATAATATTTGGCACAGAAGGGTAGGTTAATATAATAAATATCGAGAACAACGAAAGCAAATATCCTAAAAGGATCGAATATTATAAAATTAATAAATTATTAATATTTTTGTAATATATTTCCTCATTCAAAAGAATAGCAATATCACAGGCAATATATTGTGGACTCAACAGTAGGTACCTACTTAAAAACAGTAATAGTCGTAGATGTTTAGCTTACAACGTATCTATATAGAATTCTTAATTTGTGTAAAATGTAAATATTATATAATTTATGTATTTCAGATGTATTCCATAATGTTTTGTGTTGTTTTGGGATTTACAAATGGCCTATTCAGTTCTGTAACAATGATGTTGGCGCCTGCCCGTATCGGACGTGAATATAGAGAGATCGCCGGTGAGTAGCTAATATTCTAATGTCAGGTGATGTTTTTAACTAGAATAGAAAAAAAAATATCTCACCGCAAAATTGGAATTTAAATTTATTTTCTTCCCAAATTAATACATTTACACGTTTAAAAAGGCCAAAATAGATATAAGCATGCTCAGAAAGAACACCATAGCCGGCAATTTACATTTTTGCAGAACGTTTTTTTTTTTTATTTTAAACTAGCGGACCCAGCGTTACTTCGTCTAGGTGCGATTTGCACTACAAACTAGAAGATTTTCAAATAAACTAACCTCTATGTCACTCCTTTAAGGATAACATATTAAAAAAAACACCTTTAGTGGATGTCTACGTCATAAAAAGAACCCAATGTAAAATTTTGTGTTACTAGCTTCAGTAGTTTAGACTATACAAATATATGTCAATCAGGACAGGAGTATTATACAGGGATACAGGTAACTAACGCAAAACCTCTTAAGGGTGAATTTGGTATATCAAGACTGACAATTTTTTTCATTTACAAGTTTTTTTAATTCAATTCTTTTTCCCCATACAAAAAATAAATAAATCAAATTTGCAGTTCTGATGTTATCACTCTGAGAGGCGGCGCGATGCAACTGGGGCAGATAATTTCGTAGCATCTGCTGATTGAACTTTAAACATATACCTAATGATTGATAGAAATCCCCACTAAAACTAAAAAAAAATATCTTAGGATGTGTTCAGTTTTGGCAAAAGTCATAGTACAAATGAACGTCATAGAACACCCATGTAAAGCCCGTCATAGTGACCAGTTTCGGCTTGTCGCGTATCGGGATCAGTTTGTGTATATCCAGTAGCTCATACACCTAGAGACCTTCAGTCGTGGCAGTAGCGGTCATTCCATAGATGCATGAAAGCATTGCATGCCCTGACGATAAATAAGTCTGCAATAAATTATTAAAAGTTAAACAAAAAAGGAAACATTTATAACCATATCTTTTCTATTTTCACGACATTTATCTCGCCAATGAGCGCAATATAACATTTACTATAATAATATTCTAATTAATTACGCAAATCTGCTTACCTTGTCCAAATACCCTATGCACGTCACTGAGTCGTGGTATATGTGGGCCGGCATGACGATGTAGACTATGAATGGATTGTCATCCTTTGATAGTCGCTTTCATTTTCGACTACACTGTACTTACCATCATGTACTCTGTAGTCACTATGTCGTGCCAGTGTAAAAAAACAAAAGCTTTTAGTCTTTATATACCTAAGTTACCTTTAATTGGTTTAGCGTTAACTACCACTAACGTTGTATAGATTATTATTATTATTTGTGATACTTTAGTGATAGGCTAGTTTAGTAACTGTCAACCACTTGAGATTAACACGTTGAGCGCAACATTAGCCATTGGTGGCTGACAGCGTGTAACAAAAAAACTATAAATTTTACACTATTTTATGGAATTGCAGAAAATTTATTTAAAATTTACTTAGTTTGGTATCATTACAGTATTAGTGGGATTCATTAAAATATGGTAAACATAAAAATGGTTCCGCTTTACAAGTATTACAATATGTTATAACACGCTTTGTCTTTCTCCTTGCCATCACTCTACCTTCTTTTCTTACATTTTTTCAAACGTAAACGATCTTCTACTTAATCGGAAACACCGGCCTTACAGTACCAGGGCGTAGAAGCGGCGCGCGTGGCCTGAACAGGATCGTCTTAGAAATACACGTGGCGCTCAACGTGTTAACTAATTATACATACGACTATAGTGATTACAATAATTAAATCATTTTCGAGATTTTGTCCCTAGCGTACGTTGTTCATATACACACGCTCATTATGTTTTATTTGTTCATGATTTTTAGAAATCAAACGGTTGTTTTTATACTAGCCTACAAAACCGCCTACCACTGTATCTGCTGGTAAATAGTACCTACTTATTAACTACAGTCCAAATAAAGAAGAACAGCAATGATTAATAGACGCGAATCTATTGACATTCATGTGAACCATACCGGTATAAATATATTATATTAGGTGCTACCCATGTGGAGGATTTATATAATCAAACCAATATGTATAAATATATGTAACTGGACGTACACATAGAATATATACAATTGTCAGATGGATGGATATTGTATTTTATTTATCTTATGTACCATATTTTATATTTACAGGAAATGTGATGACACTTTCATACAACGGCGGTCTCTTATCGGGCACGCTGGTTTCGTATCTGTTACTGAGCATGCTTGGCCCTCCGGGAGGCCCACCTTGTCGCCTGTTCCCCACACCGCCTTTGCCCACGCTCTCAACACCGACCACGGCAGTACCGAACAGTACAATACTTCCTTCGATGCAACATTAGAATTTCAAACCGATTGTGATTATCTATCGGTAATGTTATGTAATACGAAAAACATTCTACATTTCAATGTACCTAATAAACATATAATAAACTCGTATTTATAAAGTTTTTTGGGACCTACATTATGGCTGATCAATTACTCTCATTGATATTAACTTGCATACATATGTAAGACATCTAATAGTAAAAAAAAACATTATGAAATATGAAACCATTTATTTTAGCTTTATGACGTAATACTATCTCAATATTAGTAAGGTTTTTTTTTTACTATATAATTTATTATAATAAAATCTTTATAAAAAAGAAACATTTGGCGTTGATATAAACAATATACTGATTGATAGTGACCCTAGTTAAAAATAGACTACTATCTTAAATATTTTATAAACAAAATTACTATATCTATATGTACCAATCAAATTAATTAAAAATATATATAAATAAACCACTCGCAATAATCTGACATCAATTATCAATTCTTTAAACATCGTACTAAAGTCCTAATAGGAATACAGTCTATGTAGGGACGCTCTAAAAGAGTGAAAATAGTTTTTAAGCTAAAAGAAATTGACAATCCTCATGAATGTGAGCGGTTACTTTCATTTGTGGGTGGCAGAACTCGATCACTAAAAAATAATAAAATGGTCGTCTTTGCCAATCTAATATATCAATGACGACCGGACTTCTAGGTAGTACATACAATGGTAGACAAATTAACAGTTATTAAAATATAATTTAATATAATAATATAAAAAAATATATTTTACTTAAGTACTTAATCGGGCTCGGGTACTAATCCCATTTTTTTTTATTTTTATAATGACTAAGTGCGGATTAGTTCTCTGATTATTACACGCTTAATGTTATAAAATGAATGATATAAGTATTTTGTAGAAAAAAAAAAAATATCATAGTGAAATTCTGCCGAGGAAGCTGGCCCGGCCCTGCCCTTGACACTTGGCAGGCGGGAGAAGGAACATCCAGGGGGTTTTAGTCGGTGCAAGTCCGACACACCGGGGGGCAACTCTCATCTAGCCCCAGAGGTCCGTTAGGGAATTCGCCCGAGTTACCAAAAAAAGGGCAGGTATCAGTGGGAATCTTGGGAGAGACTGTTCAGCAGTAAATCAATATGTGTATATTGGTTTACTGCTATTGGTTTATTGACTGGTAGTCACGCCAAAAGGCGCAACTCCAGAACATCAAAAAATTAATAATGTAAACGCACTTAATCGCAAACGCCACCTGGCGAACATTCACATTCATTCTTACTTTCTTAACGTTATCGCTTTAAACCAAACTCCGCATCGCATTCTTTCTTAACTTAATAACATCGCATCGCATCCTTCTACATAACAATCGCATATTAATCCTTTTAAACTCGCATCATACACAATACCTACTCAAACCCATACTTCAACATTCGCATACAAACATACACAGTGAGTGGTTGTAAAGTGCCTGGAATATCGCTGTTCGGTAAGTACTTGATTTGTCTCAAATTATCGCAATTAACTTTATTATAAATCATCCCGCCTACGAGGGTGCATTTTGTGCAACGGCATAAGTCAATTACTTATCCCGGCCCGCGTATAGTTTTTTTTGGTGCCTCCTGTGAGGACGGATTCCTCACTTTAAAATATATTTTAAATTTGAGACATAACGGTAAATACCTACACCCGCATTTAGAGCCCTTTTTCGCTAATATTACTGTTTGTGACATAATAACAAGCATTACTATCGCATTAAGCAAATATTTCTTTATATAAGAAATTTGCTAAACGTATAAATTTTCATATTTTTACATTAACAACCGCCTCCTTTCTATTGTAAAAGGTTGTAAATATGGCAGCCACACGTATTAACAAACTAAAGAAAGAATTGATGATGCACGAAACTTGTCGGGCAGCATATATTTCACGTATTCAACATATTTCTACTATATCGCATAACATCGAAAATGATAACTCCGCACTCGATAATTTTTTAACACTCGCTGAAACCATCGATGACATACGCGAACAATACTTGCAATGCTTAAACAATATAAATTCAGTAAGCATGGAGCTGGATCCTGAGTATGTTCCAGTTTTCACGGCATTCAATGAGTTCGAGGACATATATTGTAAAATACGTCGCATTAAAAAGAGTTTACTACCCTCTAATTCGCAAACCAACCTAATGATGTCATCACCAGCTGTTTCATTAGCCAAACTACCACGAAAAAACATTCCCGACTTCCACGGCGATCCCAGTCAGTGGACGACATTTTATGAAACATTTAAGTCCGCTATTCACAGTCAACCCGAATCTGTTTTATCCAAAGAAGATAAATTGCATTATTTATTAGGGAAATTACACGGTAAAGCGCAGCTTGTTTACGGGGGTATCACACCCACCGCTACTAATTATAACACAATCTGGAATGCATTAGTTAAAAAATATCAAGATCCACGCTATTTAGCAAATACGTATTTAGACTCGATTTTCGAATTAAAGCCTTTGCCTAACCCTGCAAATGCCGAACAACTTGAAATGTTCGTAGAAAAATTTGCTGCATCCATAGCCGCGCTCCAAGACTTACAGTTACCCGATTTAATGGGATACGTTTTTATGTATATAGGCTTAAAGGGTTTAGACAGCGACACCGCTCAAGCATTTGAAACGTTTGCTAGAAATATAGATATGCCTACGTATGACCAATTTGTTGATTTCATCAAAAGTCAAGTAAAAATTGTCAAGCGTACTAATGAAAGATCAATGAAAAAATCAACTTTTAAATCCACAACTAAATCAAATATTCCGACAGAATCATATCCTATTCCGAAAATTACGCACACTTACTTAAATCATAACTCTATCGTAACTTCTGAAAAATTTAATTTTACATGCTCTTTATGCAACGAAACTCATACTCAAATTTATACTTGTAAATCATTTTTAAACCTCTCGCCATCTCAAAGATATACATTTATAAAGGAAAATAATTTCTGTACAAATTGTCTAAGCTCTAAACATAAATGGAAATCATGCAAAAGTAATAAGGTATGCAAAAAGTGTGGGGCGCGTCATCATTCGCTTATTCATTTACAAAATTTAAATATTACGTCGCAGCCGACGGGTTCGGCTACAGATACGACAGTTTCGTTCCGTGCCGATGCAACGCACGCGCCGCAGCCGGCTCACAGCGCTTGCAATCATTCTCGCTCCGTCCCGCCCGCTCACCAAGACAATATCGCTCCCGCTCCCACGCAGCGTGTCGCCGCGACAGCTACGGATATTCACAGCGCTGTATCTTGTTTATCAGCTGATTGTACAGACTCTTATAATAATTATTCGTGCCCCGATACACATAATATTCAATCGCAAAATAATATTATATTAGGAACCGTTCTAATTAATTTTTTAGATCACTATAGCAAACTCATTCCCTGTCGATGTGTTATCGATCCAGAATCACATAGTAATTTTATGACCGCCGCGTGTTGCCGAAAATTAGGATTAAATATTAAACAGATAAATCGCAAAACTATAGTTAAAGGTCCCAGTGACCACTCAAATATCGCCAAAGAAAAAGTTATAATAATATTTTCAAGCCACATTGATCAAAGTCAGTCATATACGACTGATTTATTAGTATTAGACCGCATCATCGGCTATTTGCCTACCGCTCCAATAGAAACCAGCTCTCTTGCCTACCTAAAGAAAATACCGCTTGCTATTGAAGACTTTTCTAGACCGTCAGAAGCAGAGATTCTTCTCAGTTCTGACCTATTTACTCAATTTTTATTTCCTGAAAAAATCATCGCTGAATCGCACCTCCCCTCTGCGTTCCGAACCACATTAGGATACGTAGTGATGGGCAATTCACATATCGATACGAATATCGATACATTTTCCGTTCTCGGACCTATTAATTGGACCTACCGTAAAGAGTTGTATAAATCACACGAAATAATAAAAGACATTTCTGTCAGATGCTCGCAAGACAATATTTATAAAAAATTGTACAACTCAAATACTAATCGCATTCCTGCAGGCTATCTTATAATCGCGTTATCTGTTAAAGAAAACCCTACTTTGTTAGGCAATTTATTGCACAAAGATCGCAAATGGTTTTATAACTTAGAACAGAAATTTCTGAAAAATCCCGTTTTTAATTATAGATGTAACAACATCAATTCTTCATTCACGACGCCCGCATGTAAATTTTCATTAAACACTATTAGACTTTTAAAAGTCGACTTTATCACAGATATTCATCAATTGTCTCTGAAAAAAATCACACCGCACTATAAACTAAATAAAATACTCTCATTTTCTGATATCGCTGTGGCCCTTCACTGGATAGCCACAATCCCGCATCGCCTTCAAACTTTTGTTGCCAATCGCATCTCATCAATACATTTCTTGTCCGCAATATTATCCTACCACGTCTTCAATATTATAAATCGCAAAGAAAGTTTATCACGTATGTTTTTGCTCTCTCGATTATATGATCAGCCGCTTTTATTTACCAACCCTTCTTGGACAGCCCTGGACGAGAAGGACTGGCCCATAACTTACTATAAAGAAAAACTCGCAATTAAAATTTCCAAAATTAAAATTATTTATGCCGCCTCCTCCACTATACCAGCAGATTGCATCCTGCTATTATATAAAATCGCTCAACAAACTTCTTCGTGGGCCAAGTATCCGCAATACATTATAATTAAATTGATCAAATCACATTTATATAGAGTGATAGGATCACAAAGCCTCATATATGAGGAGATAAACACTGTTCTCTGTCAAATAGAGAATATTGTGAATTTGCGCCCGCTTTGTATGATTCTAAGTCAAGATCCGCGTGAGCTTTTACTTCTCACTGCCTCACATTTTGTAACGCTGACGCCATTAAAATATTTACCGGTTGCGTCGAACGCAGAAGACCAACCGACACATCGCTTAGAGCGATATCAATTGCTCTATAAGAATATTCAATCTTTATGGAATCGGTGGTCCGTAGCATATGTATCTACTTTGCAAGACCGTGAAAGGTGGAACATCTCGACTGCTTCCACTAAGACTGATACTGTAGTGGTGACCATGCAGGACAAAGTCCCGCCATTGCAGTGGCACCTAGGTATAACCACGGAGTGTCATCCTGGTCGCGATGGAGTTGTACGCGTTGTAACTATGATAACCGCAGACGGTCTTTACTCTAGACCGATCATAAGACTGTGCTCGCCATTGACACAGTGACTCGCAACTTTTCTTTATTTTAGTTTTTTTAATTTTAGATTTAATTTTATATATTTACTTTACGCTATTCATTATGTCACAAACGCAATACTCGCTTTTATTCATTTAAATTTCTTACTTTTATCTTTTTCTATTATTTCGAAAGGGGATCCTTTCAAAGCCGGCGGTATAGTCACGCCAAAAGGCGCAACTCCAGAACATCAAAAAATTAATAATGTAAACGCACTTAATCGCAAACGCCACCTGGCGAACATTCACATTCATTCTTACTTTCTTAACGTTATCGCTTTAAACCAAACTCCGCATCGCATTCTTTCTTAACTTAATAACATCGCATCGCATCCTTCTACATAACAATCGCATATTAATCCTTTTAAACTCGCATCATACACAATACCTACTCAAACCCATACTTCAACATTCGCATACAAACATACACAGTGAGTGGTTGTAAAGTGCCTGGAATATCGCTGTTCGGTAAGTACTTGATTTGTCTCAAATTATCGCAATTAACTTTATTATAAATCATCCCGCCTACGAGGGTGCATTTTGTGCAACGGCATAAGTCAATTACTTATCCCGGCCCGCGTAACTGGTTTATTAATGGATAAATTTAAACAAGCGCACATTAGTTTTACCAACTAAAGGAATTTTCACATTATCTCAATAAAAACATGTTTTTTTATACTGGCTCAACATAGTGACCTGATGCATAATGCACCTGATAGTAAGTACAATGTAGTCCAAAAACAAAAGCGATCATCAAAGGATGAAAATCCATTGATAGTCTCCGTCGTCATGTCGGCTCACATATACCACGACTGAAGGTCTCTAGGTGTATGAGTTACTGGATATACACAAGCTAATCCCGGAACGTGACAGGCGAAAGCGAGTCACTATGACGGTCTTTACACTTGTGTACTGTGGTCATGACCGAGTTCGAGCAATCGCCCTACCTCCATAACATCCCACCTTTTAGTTTAAGATTTCAAATGCTATTTTTGCAATGAGTACAAAATGTATTTATTTTATATTTCCTTCTTGTTTACTATTCTTTGGGTTGTTTGTGATATAGGTACATGTATAAAATATTCGAGAAAATATTGGAATATAAGTAGCCCCTGACGCCCGTGCACAGCGACTCAGATACTCGAAAGTGATAACCGTGATTGACACGAAGGTCAGTTGGTCTTTTTTTTAAATAGGCCTTTTAATGTGTCATATTTAAGATAAATAATATAAATTGTATCTAAAGTATTATAACAAAAAAAAAGTTACTTAAAAAGCTGTTGTATAAATAGTATCTAATAGTACAATATGCATAGAGCACATAATATTGAATAAAAATATTATAAATAATAATAATAATATATCGTCACGCTATATCGCTTTCGAGATGAGCAGAGATACATTGGCTCTCTATCCATTTTGCACTTATTCGTCGTGGCCAACGACGCTAGTAGCGCTGCGCAGTTATTCACGGGGCACTACACGTGACATTTGTATACAAAAATCTTAAATGTGAATGTATAAAAATGTTTTTATTTCAAAAACACATAATTACGAGTATATACAGTCAAAATTTGTTATAACGCCATCGAAGGGACTACTCATATTTAGTCGTAAAATCCAATAGTTGTAACAACAAGTGATGTTTTCGAGATACGAAGTCCTATTATTTTTGCCGAGACCTTTGTTCTGGGTCAATATAACCGATATGTTCTAAAATATGTCGCCATAAACGGTTTAGACTGTAATAACAAACACAGAAACAATAGCTATACTATACAAAACAAATATAGCTTGGAGGAACTTGTAATTCGAAAAGATTTATATCTACTGTGTTAAGTGCTCTTATGTTTACAGGGGCATTGTACTAACGAAGCAACGTCATCTTTTATGTCATAAAATTATCTTGCTACTCATTCATATCTGTAAATATGTTAGTTGAATGTTTTACTTATTAATTACATGTACCCATTGCTGGGTGCTGTCTGTATCCAGCGTAGACTCGGTAGCGAATAAATTAAAGTTAGGAATATCCCTTTTTTTGTTGACCCAGTGAAAATCCTCATAGATCTTCAGCGCTCACCGGTGTGTCATCCTACTGACTAAAACTACACGGATGTTCCTAAGGGCAAAAATATAAATAAATAATTAAAAGAAATTCTTATACTACTACTTATTATTCTTTACTGTAAACTAGCGTTATATATTAATTATTATGCATGCTGTGGCGCCCTATAATTGTGGGAGCATTTATATGTTCTATTTTGGTACCATGATCCTTTTGTTTTTTAACTCCATGTCATCCATGTTGGGCACCCAATTTCGTAAAATAAAATTAAATTATAAACTATCTCTATAATAATAAAATTTTACTCACGCTTTCACAGTAAATTAGGCATTATACAAAATTACTTTATATTACTGAAAATGTTGACTTCTCCATCTATTTTTCTGTCTCGCTAAAAAGGCATAGGAAATGAATGAATGTATAGGTACATAGCATACGATTTATATAAAAAGAGGTACATAACGTTTTTAAGAATATTTATATAAGAGCTTTATCGCAATCAACGTAAAAGTTTCAAGTTTTAATTACCGTATTTGTTTACGTGGCATAAATAATTGTAAAAAAATTCTGGTTTCTTAAGCATTAAAAATACATAAAATACAATAATTAACAAAAACGCACGA
The DNA here is from genome assembly GCA_036320925.1 of Automeris io. Lineage (NCBI taxonomy): Eukaryota > Metazoa > Arthropoda > Insecta > Lepidoptera > Saturniidae > Automeris > Automeris io. The sequence goes on along the minus strand of JAUDJH010000011.1, from coordinate 8,850,736 downwards.
TTATGTGAAATTGAGTGAAATTTAATTTTAAATAAAATTATTTATATTATTTTAAAAAGTTTTTTTTATATAATATGTTTCTTTAAATCGTCAAAAAATAAAGGAAAATTAATTTATCATCGATTCAGAAAGCTGAATCTACTCAGTAGAGCCAGAAAGAAACAGGTAATAGCTCTTTTCAGCAAATAATTCCGCAATTATGTAGATATCTTTGTGTCGGATTAGCTATGTAAGGTACTAAGTATTACTAAGTAGGTGTAATTATTGTGTTTGTTATATGTTTTGACTAGAAGTCTTATCAATTTACTTTACTATATTTAAACAATGTTACTAATTGTCAATAATCGATAACAGTAAATGCCAAATATACCTGTGGAATCACTGCATATAATATGTAAGTCTATTTAACCTATCTTTTATAAAAATAAAATACAAAGAACCATAATTTAAATAAATTAAAAATGCGTTTTGATGTAGAATATTTTATTAAAATTTAACGTATAACATTATCATTAAATATTAATTTATTATGTGAGCTGGTGTGACACCGATTTGATCCTTACATTCCCTATGATGGGAGCTCCAAAATACGACTCGATGGTAGATTCCAAATAAACTGGTTCCAATGATCAACGTCCCGCCAGTCGAATCCTATCTCTTGCGTCGACGGATGCGCGACCGATTTGAAGACTGCGAACTCCACTCCAAGCTGAGATCACTTGAAAATGGCGGCGTCTCCGGAAATTGGGCGTCCGACGTCCAACGGCACGTATCACAGGGACTCGCTGATTTGGGAGATTCAGGCAATATTTCCGGACAACTACTTAAATTGTAGGATTCCAAAATATGTTTATAAGCGCACTCAAACTGTTCAGGACTTCGGCCCCGCGCTGCGCAGAGCCTCGCACGTACACACGCGCTGCAGTAGCCGCAACTGTCACCACGAAGACCGCTACGCACCATTCTGAATATTTTTCTGAATAAATTATGTTGTTACTGTCTGTAAGTACGGTTGTAAAACTGATGCGAGCGGATAGACCGTGTTATATTTATGGCTGCGAAGGAAACGGGTGGCGTCGCGCACGCGCCTTGCGATAACCTCAAGTCCGGCGGCGCCAACTACCATTTACTGTCTTAATGGCCACTATTACAGGACAATGAATATATTATAGACATAATATCATGGATACATACGACATATAAGCGCAAAGTACTAATCTTTCAATCAGCATAACCGATTTAAATGCAGTTTTCACTAATGTATCGTAGAATGCTACCTTTAATATTTGTTTCTTTTTTTTTTAATCGGGTCTTAAATAAAATTTATAGTCAGTTTAAAAAATACGTCGATAATTTATTGGAAAAAAATGTATAAAATAACTGTTCATTTCATTTGGCCAAAAATTTTTGTTAATGTTAATTTTAGTTTGTAATACAATGGCGATGAAAAGCTTGTATTATCAAAATAAAACGAAAATAATTGACACTTTCGGAGATTTGCAATCTTCCAATATCAAAATTCATTTCAATTCATTCATATTATTTGAATTCATATCTATATTTGGAATCAAATAAAAATAAGGTTCAACATAGGTTATAGGTACATGCATACACAGGTCGGTACTACGTCTATATAAAGCGTGACGCGAGTATTTAAAGTAAAATCGCGGGCATATCTAGTTATAAATAAATAATTTGTCTTATATTATAATAGTAAAATTTTGTTGTTATTATTTTAAAAATTGGTCAATTAAATTAAACACGACTGTTTTCTCTTGAGACCATGTATTTAGTTAGTGGTATTTACATGTAATCTGTGATCTTTGCAGGCTATACGTAGTCTGTAATCTAAACAAGTCGTCAGTGTGACTGAAAACCGTTTGTGATCGAATAAAACTAGCCCAAAAACGAAAGACACTATTCTATGACCATAAATAGTCTTTAATCGAATATGGCATATTACTGAATAAAGTGCATGAAACGAAAAAACAAACATTTTTTAAGTGCACCTTCTATAGAATTGTTGTGATTTCAAACCGGATGCAACGGAAAAACAACAGGTAAGAGACACAAAAATTAGTGAGCCAGAGCGAGAGTACAAATGTCGGTGTGTATGTACGTATTTTTTACAGCTTCTTAGTAAGAAGTCAGCGTTTGTGAGTATTTTTATATCTTGTTGTGCTAAATAATACATTTTATAAGATGCCGAAAACGAATGCCGCATGTGTCGTTAATATTAATACAAAAAAAAATTAAATTAAAATTGCAAAAAAAAAAAACAGGAAAAATTCAACAGAACGTAGTTGTGAATTTCGTGCGCGTAAAAAACAATTATTGAACAATCGAGATAGAGCATTCAAATATAAGTGTTAATAAACACCAATAAATTATGTAACATATGTTAAATAAAATATAAAATATCTTTTAAAATGAATCAAAATACTTTCATTTTTAAACAAATAAACCTTGTAATTATCTTACCCTTGTTATAAAATCTTATTCTTTTGTCGCTTTACTGAAGGTTCACTTCTATCGTGTGTGCATCGCACACACACCTTTTTTTTAATCTTATTTAGCAATTATTGAAATCAAATTGTATATCCAAAAAACTGGTTATTTATCTGCCTTGACCAATTCATAAGTACTACAACTTATAGTATGTTCTAGATAACGTTGACCAATGCTCTAGATCCTTACCGGTATTCACTAGTTTGTCAACCTCGTTAGTGATAGCAAAATAATTAATTTTGCGTTAATATTTTCATTATATTATGTTTATGGAAATCTGAGTATGTAAATCAATATACAAAATCATATGTACATTCAAGCCTCCTTAATATAAATTTTCGTAAGTATATTTATGTCATTGCAATACAAAATTAACTCTCCGTTAGAAGAGCCTCATATAAACGTATTAAAACTAATTTAATTGAAGAAGTACGTTATGAATTTTATGATAGATATCTATTTGAAACTGATGTTCTATAAATACTTCCTAGTCTTGTAATATGTAGTAATGATTGAAAGATATGTAGACAGGAATTAAGACAGGTCTTACTATAAAAATATCAAAACTAGTAATGCAAAGTAGACAAACGTTTCCTTTTCTTGGAAAGAAGAAAACAAAAATGTAAGATATAATATTTAAAGAACTACCATGGTCAAGTTTTACAAAAAAATTAGAGATCAAGAAGCAACCAGAAAAGCAAATAATTTAGTATCAATTTGTCATAATGTTGTGATCAAGCTTTTACTTCATCTTTTATCTTTAGGCTGACTTAAACTGTTGGCCTTGGATGGCTTGGGCGAAAGTTGGATCATCCAGATGCTATAAGCCGGGCGACGTTGGGCCAGCATGATGCCGCTTGTCAGAGTGAAGTTGCATGCGATTTTCTCTTTGGCTCTTATGACGATCGAGTTCAGGTGATGCAGCGCCTTGTCCAAATATCGAAACGACTTTACGCATTTAACTGGAAACCTTTTCCAGCTTAAAATCATCGTGACGATCTAAGCTACATAAAGACCATGAAGCCTCCACCACACACGTCGCATGAATTTCCCTTTATTTCATGCAGAACTGACATTACAGTATAAGTAAACTATTATAGGTTTCGTCGATGAACAGTCTCAACTAAATGAACATAACTAACAAACATAAAGAGTAATTTTTACATTCATATTTAGGCTTTGATTACTGATACATTTATAAAGAAAGTATGAACATTGAAGGATAAGCTGACAGGTAGGATCGAAACTTTGTTTCGATAATATTAGTTATATTTAGTTTATTATAATTGCAAATGAGTTATTAAAAAGTAGAATGCATTTCTCTTCTTCTGCATGCAAGTTTATAAACATATTTCTAGATTATTTTGTTTTGAACTGATGTCTGGAATAAGCTTGGTAAGTGATTTATCATGGTGATAATATGTGGTAAATACCTGCCGATAATATGTCGTAAATAACTATAAATTCCAATTCCTTCATTTGACTTGATCGGTATTATTTTATTAATATAGCGATAATTCAAAGTTCTTGTGATCAATCAATAGCAGCCAGAAGTTTCTGACAATTTTATCTTACCATTGTTTTCATACTCTCTATAACTCTTAATAAAAGACGTAGACACATATGTATGTTTAAGATATTTGATTCCTCGTGCCTATTCGCAGCCTTCAGGATGTCCAAAAGCCGAGCCAATTAAGTAACGTAAACCGAATTCAGAGATGTTATCAAAAATTTCTAATAAAATGTAATTCTAGAGAATTGAAATATACGCGTTTACTTAGAGATTATACATGTACCGAGCAATATCTTACTCTAACTTTACAATTACATCCTTGGTCAAAAGTATTATGCACCCCCAACGAAGTTGCCTCACACATATTTGAACAATGAATAATATTATTTCCAAAAGTGATAAGTGAGGCTTAGAAATCCATTGAAAATAATGGTGGCAAAAAAAATTGATTTTACTCATGATTAATTTTTAATATTAGGTTAGTTTACACACGGAAGTTTTAGCGTGCAGGTCATATTTTTGTGGTTTCGTGATGATAAAAGTGAAAACAGATTTATTTCAAAAGTTCAAAAAGAAATGAAATTAGCCTTAAAATTACTATAAAAATTCAACTTTTAAACCAACAAGGAAGATCAAAAAACGAGAACGCAAATATGGTGAAATGTTCGCTGTGCGTAGTGTAGTCTATCAAACGGCTTATTGAGACTCGTGACTAGTGATGAAAATGCCCGGGAATATTCCCCATACAAGTTTTGGGCACTTTGGGAAAATTCCCGGGCATTTTCATCACTACTCGTGACACTCGTGCAAATAAACCAAGAACAGGTAGAAAACTCGTGTCTACGAGCCGTCAGGACAGAAAACGTATTTGTGAGTCTTGGAGAGGGAAAAAAATTTCTTCGGAGCTCGCTGCGGGTCTAACTGAAGAGACTGGAGGGTCAATAGGTTTTCGAACTGCAAGAAGAAGACTAATACATAGAAGCAGATTTAAAAGTCAGAAAGAAGTCACGATTCTCAGGATACAACAAAATAAAATGGCTTGACTGGGCTCTGAGACATCAACACTTCACGGAGAAGGATTGATTGATTGAAATTGATTTAAATGTTTTATTGTTTGGTGAATTAAACTTTCAGGTTAGTTTTATTAATTTATTCTAGGACACAATTATAACGATTATTGTTGTACTACTCTTTAAACTTAAATGTTATAAGGATTTGTAATGTATGCCATTGTTTTCTATTACATAGATATTTGCAAAACCAGGTGTCACTTTCGTGAGGCGACGCAAAGGCGAAAATATCATTCAGACTGCGTTGTACAGACCAGTGATTAATTAAGACGTCGGAGGCAGTTTATTGATCTGGGGGCAGACTGCGGATTGTGTCGGCAAAAAGTACTATTGCAAAAGTCGTATGAACAGTCAAAAGTATTTTAATGTACTCTAGTACATTAAAATACTTTACAGCAGTTTCTAAACTGCTCTCATACCTTCGCTAATCTGTTTTTTTGGCGACACTAATTTAAAAAGAGTCAAATTCCAACAGAAACATGCTTGTCATAAATCAGAGGCTAAGATGCGTTTGTATACGGATAACAATATCAATCTGTTGGATTGGCCCGTTCAGTATCTGGATCTGAACCTGATTAAACATCTTTCTGGCATTTTGAACCGGAAAAAAGAGAGCGCCGCATTGTATCACAAACCGCATTAAAATGCGTTGTGCAAGATCAGAAAGCAATTTTCTTAGAGGAATGTACTAAACTCGTACTCACTACGGCCTACAGAGTTGCTACTGTGATAAAATTCAAGGGTGGTCCAATAAAATATCAATATTTTATAATATTATGATAAAAATAAATTAATTTAGTCGCTGAAAATAGGTTTATTTCTTTTTTATCACCAAATTACGTAGTAAACAGTACAGGCTATAAAATTATGATATCGACAATACAGAGCAAGAACGCTTTAAACGACATCTGATCAATTTTTTGTTTCATATTGGAATCAGTAAAAAAACGTAGAATGGTCTAATTTCTATGGCTCTATGGCTATTATAAAACCGAGTGCAAATATATAACATATAGGTAAATGCTCTTTTTAAAAAAGCCTTTTTTATGTAGCACATAAACAAATTAAAATATGGACTTTATTGATAAAAAATTACAAATAACAGACTTAATATCTACTTCTATCCTTTTATACAACGCTTTGATTCGTTTCTTATAGAAATACACCTTTTTTTCGAATTGAGTTTTTGTCGGGATAGACCTTCACAACTAATCCGGGCGAGAGGGCGAACACTGAGGTCCTCAGCAGATATACGCCTCGAATGTTTAGAACCTACTATATAAAAAATATATGTATATACGGGTATTCAAGCTAAGTTCTTAAATTGAATTGAACATTTAAAATATTAGGTCCTTACATATGAAATTGGCGTTTTTCGTACTGGCCACTTTAATCACAAATTTCTCCTCTTTGGTAAGGAATTCCAAATTCAAATTTGTACAGCTATAGACTCATGTATTTGTGCTTCGATGATCGTCATTCATTTGTTTTTTTCTTCTGTTTTTTTCTGTTTGCGTCACTCATTTTACAAAATGGAAAATTTAAAATATCACATTATTTACGAGTACGAGTTCCGCCGTGCCACTAGTGCTGCGGAAACAACTCGAAGGGTGAATGATGTGTATGGCGGTCGTATTGCAAAAGAAAACACAGTTCGTTTTTGGTTCCAACGTTTTCGTTCTGGAAATTTCGACCTGCAGAACAAGCCCCGTGGACGGCCTGAGACTCAAGTTGATAATGAAGAGTTGAAGGCTATTGTGGAAGCGGATCCATCGCAAACCACGTCCGAGTTAGCTGCAGGCTGCGATGTTAGTGATAAAACTGTTTTAATTCACTTGAAGCAAAATGGGAAGATTAAAAAGCTTGAAAGGTGGGTACCTCACGAATTGACTGAAGCAAACCGGCAAACGCGCGTCGACTGCTGCGTTACATTACTAAACCGGCACAATAATGAAGGTATTTTAAACCGAATCATTACCTGTGATGAAAAATGGGTTCTTTACGATAATCGGAAGCGCTCAGCGCAATGGTTGGATCCTGGCCAGCCAGCCAAATCCTGCCCCAAGCGAAAATTAACCCCAAAAAAGTTACTTGTAAGCGTTTGGTGGACTAGTGCCGGTATTGTTCATTACAGTTTTCTCAAATCTGGCCAGACTATTACGGCTGATGTCTATTGTCAGCAATTGCAAACCATGATGGAAAAGCTAACGGCTAAACAACCTAGGCTGGTCAATCGCTCCACGCCACTGCTGCTTCACGACAACGCTAGACCACACACTGCGCAACAGACGGCTACTAAATTAGAAGAGCTTCAATTGGAAAGTCTAAGACATCCTCCGTACTCCCCGGACCTTGCTCCAACAGATTACTATTTTTTTCGAAATTTGGATAACTTCTTGCAAGGGAAAAAATTCAACTCCGATGGGGCAGTCCAAATCGCGTTCAAAGATTTTATTGATTCCCGTCCGACTGGTTTTTTTAGTAAAGGGATCAATGAACTACCTATGAGATGGCAAAAGTGCATAGAAAATAATGGTTCATACTTTGATTAATTAAATATATTATATTAAAAAATATTCGACTTTTTGTTCCTCCCATACAAAACGCCAATTTCATATGTAAGGACCTAATATAAATGTGAGTTCTACAACTTTCCTTCCGCATTCAATTCCTACTTTGAATAATCGTAATTGAGAAAGATCAACCTGTTTATTCAAAATTATTAGAGATTTCCTAGACTCGTTCTATTTTATAAGCCAAAAAGATTTCAGGTGCCTGCATTCCAGTGCAAGAGACTTTCCATTTGTGAAGTGAAATTATAATACTCGTCACGCTATTTCCCTTTCTGAGTGAGCAGAGGTATATTAGTTAAGGCATGTGGTTAATTTACCAAGCGTAAGAAATAGTTTGATTTACTTAGCCATAACGAAAGTAAGTATCTAACTATACCCATATGAGCCATGATATATAGCAGAGGTGGTCAAAACGGTTGATCTGGAAGGTTTTTTGAGTCGATCTTTGGCAAATTTGAGTGACATCGGTCGATTCACTATTTTTCTTTGATAAGTAACTACATGAAACACATTTAAAATAAAAACACAGAATAAACCTCCCTTATCACTTTTTTTTTGTATCGGAGTAACCCTCTGGCAGCGGCGAAGAACGGTTATAATAACTAAGCGTCGTTATGTAAAAACAAATGAAGACGCCTGTTTGGATAAAGATTTTTTTTATTAACATTTTAGAGCCACTGCTCTAATGTCTATATACGTCATAGAACATCCTACCTACCTACACCAATGTAGTTGATTGGTTGTAGCCTAACAATTTCGAGGTAGATCACCAGAAGTTCAAACATGAGCACCTCTGTCTACAGTAAGTGTAAGCAAAGATTAAAACAAATAAAGTAGGTATCAAATCTGGTGTAACTAGGCAATTAGTTATTCAACATAATATATTTATTTCTGGCATCACTATCAGTCGCATAAAAAAGTAATTACTTGGTATAAGTTTGTATAAACAATATAATTATTGTTGCTATGATGCCAAATGTTACACAGTACCAATTAATAAAACAAGCAAAACAATTTATTTTTAGAAACTCTAAGGTCCAGGACACCAGGGATTTCGGGAGCACCACGAAAATACAACTGATTCAGCAAGCGTATATTAGTGGAAGAAACAAGAAAATCAATCATCACCTACACGTAATATTAAGTCTACCTTACATTTATCACACCTCACCCTTATTAAATACATATATTTATCCGGTTAAAAACTATAGCGCTCCACGGGCTTTCCGATTCGCTTAGGTTTTCGTTCCAGTAGCACAGTCACCGTAGTGAGTTCTGCATTAGTCGGTTGTTCTGTAAGAGCTTGTCTCAATTCTCATTACTTGGCCCTGTTTCAACCGGCGCCCCATCAATTCCTGATTTTTCTAAGTTGAAGATATCTCTACTTATGCATAGATGGGCAAAATGTAATCAGATTAATGAAAAACGATTACGATCACATTTTGCATCATTAATATTATTACTGTGCCCAACTGTGTTTTAAACACAAAGAACTCAATTGCATTTTTATGTGCGACTCCTTAAAGTTTAGAAGGGTTTAAACGACATAAAGATACTGATAATATTTTCATACGTCATAAATGAAGGCTGAAGCTTCCTTTTAAATTTGCGAGTAGTCTCTCTCCGCCACGCTGTGTGCGCAAGGCGTACGCGATGCGCCGCTCTTTACGCGGTGAGATGTGATGATAATGTTCACACCGACGTTGTTCACTTATCGCTATCACGAGGGGCAACTCACTCGAGTAGTGAGCCAACAGGAGCGCGTACGGCAGCGGGCGCGTGGGCAGGGCATGTGCCTTGCGACCTCGCGGAGTGTGAATGCGTTCATGTCACCGGTGTGCCGACACAAGTCTACAGGAAACACCTCACAATATCTAGAACTCAATTCTGACACATTGAACGGGGGCTACCTTCATTCTTTATAACAATTTAGTAAGCCTAAGCTAATATTTTATTCATGTAGCATCTTTTTAAGTTGGCTTTCCCTTGTCTACTACATGCATATTGAAAACTTTACATTTATTATTGTACGTTACTATTGATGTGATTTTATTATTTACACGTACTATTTTGTTTTCTACAACTATTTTATTATTATAACTACACCAAAAAAATTCCTGCCTTGCCTTAAGAAATGTTATTATGTATTTTTTAAACTTAGTGCCTACACCACACCTGATCGCAAATACAGTGCAAGATCCCATTATTCGAATAATAGGCGTCCTCGCGCTGGTCTATTTAGATATACATACGATTGAGGGTCTCCAAGCATATACAAAACTATTATTATATAGTATTGTCCTCGAGGGCAACAGGCCGATGTGAGCCACTATAACAGGCTACACCGTGCACCTGTGGTCGCAATTCCGTGGGCGATCGAAATTGTAGGCAAAAAAGATTTGTCCGTTTTTAAATTAACGCCTATTTCTGTTGTTCTACGACACCCAGTTGACAGCGTTCAATAAAACAATAACATAACTTGCACATTTCCATTTATATTAAACATTTTAAATGACATTATATTACTATACACAAAAATATACATAATTCATAAAATACTCATACAATTTGCGTGATTTATTTCATTTTTTATACTATAATATAAAATCATTGTGTGCGAGGCACTATTTTAAGTTTTATAAAAAAATAGCCATAATAGTCAATTTTGAAATGATAAAGCGATTGCTCGACTAGGTCATGACCGCAACACCCACCGTCATAGTGATTTGCTTCGACCTGTCGTGATTCGATATCAACTTGTGTATGTCCAGTTGTTCACATATCTACAGGTATTCTGTCGTGAAATGATCAATGGATTCTTATCACTTGGTGCTCTCTGACGTTGTAATATAATCATATAGAAGTTAATTAGTTAGTTAGTTAGTTTGTATATTATTTCAAAAACAAAAATAGTTTTATAACAATACTAACACCGGTTTCTCACAAAAGCAATTGATTTTGAATTTTATTTTTTAACTTGTCATAATATCTTATAACAGTGTAAGATATACTTTGACCTATATTAAATATAAAGGTAACTAAAATATTTAATTAATTAAGAATTCAAACTACATATGGTAGATCAAATTAGCTTTTGCAAAACTCACATCTATATTATTACAAGTTTGGAACATTATGATTTAGCCAGCACATATAGCATAAGCGTGTATCTTTAAACAATGGTAAAATTTGTATTAAGATCTGTCATATACAATAGTTCAAATAATATAAGAGAAGAGTCACACAAAATAAATAATCATAATATATCGACACGCCAATTACTTTTCGGGTAAAATTGTCATATGTAAGTTACCATGAGAAAGGCGATTAACTGCACTAATGGTCACGTTGGATAAGACACACAGGTAAGCACAAAGTGGGTGCAGCTACTATTGCTCAATAGTTTATCACAAAAATAGCTACTTTAATTTATATATTGTAAAAGAAGATATAGATAAAGAAGATAAATACGGTGAACTAAGAACTGGAAAATAATCTCTAAATTATAATTTTAATGTAATTAAGCCGGTGGTACTTGATATCATTTTTTATGGGCAAAGTCTTTACGATAATGAAGACGCCTCCCACGCTTTTGTTACTTTACTATTTTTTTTCGATATAACCTGGCAGTTTGTACAATTCTGAGGTACCGTTAACTTTAAGTTATGCTCTATTTTTAGAAAAACTTAAGTTTAATAAAGATAATTTTAAACACTTATAAATTACTGTTTGTAAAAGTAATTAGTGATTTAAACTATAAACTAACTATAACTATTAACTATAACTTTGATATTTAAAGAAAGCTTTTGCAATTGGATGTAAAAAAAAAAACATGAAAATTATGTACCAATACAAAGTGTTACATCAACGTGCGGCATTGTACCGCAGTGTTCAGCCTAATTTTCTAAGTGGAGTCAACTCAGTGAACAAATGTGGGAGCACTTTAATATACAGTTCGCACACATCGCCATGTCCGCGCACTGCTTCATTAGGCGAATTTGCTACAACGCACATGTACACGGTATTCGCGAATTCAACTTTCTTCCGACACCACAGCGCAAACATTTGTTTATTATACATTTATTTATGCACAGTATGTTTACAAATGTTATGCGCAGTTATGTCGGTGGTTATAATCAAAACAATAGACTTGTAAGTTGTAAATCATTAGTTCTGTACAAAATGTTAGCGAACAAACGTATTGCACCCAATTTTAGTGGAACTGTACCTTTAGATGCGAAAAAGTCACAATGCCAATATAGTATAATTATCACTTGGGTGGGTTTAGGCTTAGGTAGCCTTGATGAACTATTCTCTAACAGATCAACTAAATAATATATCTTAATCCTAAATTTTATAGTACTTCATATTAAAACATAAATGTAAGCATTTAAATTAACTAACATTTTGTTCTAAATAGTACTTGATTTTAGTATTTATTAAAACACAAACTTTCACTTAATTTATCGAAAGAGTCATTTGAGCACAACATGTTTAAAGACTTCAAGTAGTGACAGAATCTGCTTTTTCTTTTATTCGGAATGTCAGTTTTTCCTCGTTCTATCTTACAGAATGTCCGACATGAAGACCAGTAATCAAGTGCAAGGGCTCTCCTATCCAAAATAGCTGATGGATTTAAGCAGGCACTCAAATTGTTATGTCTTAAGGCTATTCTGTCTGTCTCACTGAAATAAAACAAAAACTAATATTAATAGATTTCCAGTAAACATAAGCATTCAGAAAATACACCATTGCTGTGCCTGCAAAATCCGACAAATGCAAAATGTTTAGGTTTATATATAAAGAAACTAACTACAATTTTAACAAAGTTCACACAAGAAAAACTAGGTATCAACATTTATATTTTCTTTGTCCCATGCATAATAAAAATCGGAATTTACGGAAAATCAACACTGAAAAATAGATTCGCAATATATGAAACATCTTATTTTTCACAAAAAGTGTTTATCGGTATTTACAGGCAGGGTGAAATGTGAATTCGAAGGCAAGGAAAATGTAAAAAATATATAAAAAATAAACGTCTAGTAAAATTTTTTATATATTTCACTGGGATAAATAAAATGTATCTTTTATTTCAGATCACCGAAACAAGAGTGGCTCAATCTTTAACATTCTATTAAAGTGATTATTGAGCCACAAGAAATCAAATCTGAATAAAGTGATAGGTCTAGTTATAAATTATAAAACTTAATTATAATAATTATAACTAAATTATAATAAAATATAAACTTTCAGGGCTATACCAATATGAGTGCCAAAATCTATTACTAAAAAAATGATTAATAGATCAATTCAGCTTTAAGATTCAATTACATTAGTAAATCACACTACAGAAAAGGTGTTTTAACCTTATAGGATTTACCTTTGATTTATTATTCCTGGAGCACTAATGTAATTTTTGCTGCATACTTTAAAAGTTCTTTTTGCTTGTGTTATAGATTTATCTATGAGCTCTTTACATATTTCTCCAGTTGTTTGTGTAGACTTCGCATAAAAAGAGAAATCTTCTTGTTCAGTTACATTGTCAGTTTCACAAGAAGTCCATGGTTGGGATATTATATCTTCATAATAAATATTTTTATTTGAAGAGCTAAAATAGTTTGAGAGTGAAATACTGTCCACTGCATTAGCAATTGCTAGCATTCTTCTATCACTACTAATTTCCTTATCTGTTTTGTCATTCATCTCATTGCTGTTAGAAATGAGAGAATGTAAACTCCACCAAATATTAAATATTTTCAATGGGTATTGATAGTTTAATAGGCCCGATTCTCTGTGAATAAAGTTATCCCAAAAATAATTTGTATTGGAATCAGATGTAATATTTATTTCTGTCTGATCATTATGGGACTCCTCAATATTTATCCAAGACATGCTTGAGTTTTCGCTATCACAATGAAGTCCATTTATGTTTTGTGAATCAATTGCTTCACTATTTATGTCCTGTGGTTGTGTACACATATAAAATTGTAGTACATTAATGGTTTTTCTTATATCTCCTTTGAAGTGATCCAAAAATTTTGCTCCTATTCCTGGACAGCATTGACCAGTGTCAGCTAAACTCACTATATCTAGCCATATACCAAGCATTTTAGGTGAAAGCTTATTCATTTTTAAAATTTTTCCATGGTGCAAAAACTTTTGTAAATGCGGATTAGTTGCTGTTGACACTACTAATATGACAGGTCTCTTTGAACTTTGTATCAATTGACCTATAGCAGATGAAAACCCATCATCCTGATCAAATATGATATCTGCATCATCTATAAGAATAAGTGAGGAATTGGTTCGTGAAATCTCTTGACTAGAGGAATATCCATTGAAATCTTCAGGTGTTACTATTGATTTCAATTTGTTTGACATTTTTGATTTTTTCTTGGATCCACCTCGCTTTTTACTCATTTTCAAGTCATCTTTAAGAAGTTCTTGAGATTTTTGTGAATTATCACCACTCATTGGACCTCTATTAACTTTATGAGACTGCGTTGCTTCTTGCAAATCTTGCAACATTATTTTTCCAGTTCTTTTACTACTGGCATTAACTTCAATAACTTCAATTGCTAATTCAGTAGCTACAGCATAGACACTGGACGTTTTTCCACAGCCAACCGGACCTTTCAAAATAAGTAAATTATTTACATTTTTAAAATTATCTTCACTGTCTGTATCAGAGTGGTAAAAATCTGATAAATCTAAGTCATGGCAAGTATTTCTGGATTTATATTGATTTTCCTGCCATGATAGTAACCACTTCTTTAGCTCATTAATACTGTCAAAATTACCAAAAATTTCATTTGTCGTTGTAGCCTTGTATCTGTCAGACCAACTTAATTGATCAGGATTCTCTATATCACAATCTGGTAATCCACTTATTACATCTTTGCTGTTATCTAATTCATTGCTGTGAAATCCTTTAAAGTTCCCTTTTCTTTTCTCTCTTAACATACGATATGTTCTATATACTGGAAAGCGTGGTTTGATTTCTTTCAAACTATGTAAAACTTCTCTTGCACTAATTTTACTGCAACAACTTTTCGTAAAATTCCACTTATAGTCTGTCAAATCAAGTAAATTTTGAAATGGATATTCGTCAATACATGTTTCATTTTTAATTATTACATCTAAATTAATTTCAGGTAAATCATCATATTTAGTTGAAATTTGATCAAAGGCAGAATCTTTTTGTTGGACATGAACAACAGCTGTGAAATTTATTAAAGCTTCAGAAGTTATGTTTGGTTTTAATTTACTTGTTTTTGATTGGCTTTTAAATTCCTTATCTAAATGCTTTTTTTCTGTTTCCACTACAAGTAAAGCAGATTGTTGCTTTTTGTTAAATATTGGTGCTAATTTAATAGGCTTCCTAGCGTCTTTATTTTTATGCTCTAGTTTATATTTCAATTTTGTAGTTTTTAATTTTTTTTTTGTATCTTCATATGCAGTATTCAACTTTGGTATATCTGATGAAGTTTTACTATCATTGTGTTTCATTTTCTTAGGTGTAAAAATATGTAATTCTTCATCAGAACTTGATAAGCATAATTGATCTGCATATTTCACAGGTTTCTTAATGTTTCGTTTTGGCCTGATATCATTTATTTCTGTGTTTCGGTTAACTTTCGCGTCATTTTCATTCGGTTTAGAAATTGATTCACTGTTTCTTTTTTTAACTGAAAGTGGCTTATTTTCTGATAAACAAATATTTGAATCATCTGATACTGTAACTTCAGTGTTTGTTGCATTATTTTGATCTACCAACCTTTTTTTCTGTGACTTTGCAGTCTTGTTTGACTTGGAAGCCAATTTAACTTTGATAGATTTGTTATTATTTGTAATACCAAGATCACATTCAGTTTTTTTATCAATCCGTTGCACATAACATAACATATTTTCCTTTTTTTTTATTGTTGATATTTTTTTTACAAAGTTATCTTCATTGCATGCTTTCTGGTGATTAATTTCTTCACTATTTGTTATTTCAGACTGAGCAAAAATATCTATTATTTTCAAAGTTTTCTTTTCATTATCAGCAGGAGTACTGGATGCAAAATTCATGATATTATTTTTAGATTTGTTATTAATTTCTTTATCAGTATTAAAGTTTTTGGACTTAGGGTTTAATAACACATTTTTTAATTTATCTGCCCTTTTTTCCAATTTCTTTGCAATATTTTTTTCTTTGCATTCTTCTAGTTCTTTTGCCTTAAGAGCACCTTTCCCTTCTGCCATTTTTTGTAGAACTATGAGCCTCTTAGCTTTAATGCTTTTATTTTCCACAATCTCTTGGGTAAGTATCTCATCAATTAACTTATCTTTACCTGAAGAGTTACTACCTATAATTCTATGTCGTGAATCCATTAATAACTTAAAAGCATTCATTTGTTTTGTTTCTTTACTGCTGTTACAACTATCATTCTGTTCATCTCCCGGTATTTCACAATATTGATTTTCTTTCACTGTACTGCTAGCTTGTTTTTTACTTATCATTTTGAAAAGATAGTTTTTCGGTCTGAGTAATTCAATATCATTCATATGATTTGAAGTTTTTCTATTATTATTATTAGGTGATCTTATAATTAGTGATGTCACCAGTATATCAGACATGTCTATAATGTCCTGATCTTCTTGACCATCTTGTCGAAGTTTATACTTTTTTAGTTTCCTTTTCAATGCCCTGTTGCATTTAAGCTTACGTATGTATTGTTTTGATTTCGAAACGTGTCTATGACGAGTGTCATTAATATTATAATGGGAAGTTCTAAATGATAGAAAATTTGATGTGGCAACTAAAGGAGGAATCTCCAACAAACTTGTCATTACTTTTATTACTGCTTATGAAAGGAGATTATCCTTTTCCGACAGTAGAAAATCCTGAAAATCAACAACATTAGGAGTCAGAAACCAATGATTATATCAAAATTATATTAAGATTATATTTAAGTAAAACTTAGGTACGAAAGCTATTACAATGAAATAATTAAGGACACATTAATACCACAACATAAGGATAAATTAATACCACATTATGTATTCATGTATATCAACAAAAAAAAATTGTTAGATAAGTTAAAGGACGTGGCTTTATCATAAAAAACTATAAAAATTCGAATTAAACTAAAATAACTTGTACTAAAAGAATATATATTTGGTATACTGCATAGAACAAAACTATTATATTAACAAATTACAACACAAATACCAACAAAGAATCTTGAATCAAATTGGCGGCTAGCAGTGACATATTTCAATTTTTGCAGAGTGCCCAGGCTTAAATTGAAAATCTTACTAGCCGTTAGACTGAATACTGCTAAAATTTGAAAAAGTAATAAAAGTTATCTAAGAAATAACATTTTATAAAGACATATTATAAAACAATAAAGTCATGATAGTAATATATATGTGCATATTTATAAGGAATATCTGTCTTTGCACTCATTTACATTAGTGCTTTAAAATTATTGAAATAATAGTAGAAAAAAATGTAACTTTCTTTAAATAATTACGATTAATAATAAAACATTTGATACGACGCGAGCAGTTTGTAAACACACTAAATATGTGAAGCAAAAGAGTAACTTCTGCTTTGTTATATATTATAGTACTTAGTCGAAGTCAAGCTATCATACTCACAGACGTTTTTTTTTTCGAGTTATTTTTATTGTGCGACTATGCTCATTTTTTTTTCAAATATTTGCATTTTTTTCCATATCACAATGTTTTTCATACATTTTTTTTATGCTGTGTGAGAAAGGAAAAAATAATTACAAAAACATAATAAAAAGACAAGAAAATGTTTTGTGAAACACGAAAGCTTTGCTCCGGACGCACCATAAACTTAAACATGGTACGAAAGAAACATATTAATATTTAAAATCCTGCCACAATCCCAGGATCTTATGAATCTGGTTATAGTATCTGTCTTTTGTCACTAATGACAAAAATGTGTTCACCGAGGAAGTAAATTTTGCCAGTGACAAAAATATAGCACTGCACACAGAGGTTGACATAATCAAACATGACAATTTTACAACAAGAGCGTTAAATTCTCTACAAAAATAATGACGGTATTGCAATACGATATATCGTTCATTAGTTATAGAAATCAAAAGAAAAAAAAACTTTTGTCCTGTGTTATTTGTATGGGAAATCGAAAAGTCCGATGCGGACAACCTAAATATTAATATTAAGGGCTCATATTTTCAGAGGCCTATTTTGGCATTAAAACGAAACTTTTGAGCGTGGTTCCGAGGAAAATTTTTTTTTTTTAAACGCCCTAATACATTTATTTTATTAACTTATACTATTTCCTTAGGCAATAAACAAAGTTAATTCTATAATTACTAAAGCTTTTCAAATATTCTTACATATATTTTAAAAATATTGTAAGGAGGATTTTTAACCAGCCTTGGTAACATTTATTCTACTTTTCTTGACATACCATTGATTTTTAAGTGTAGATTACTGCAGACAAATTTTAAAGAGAATTAAAAATGCCATCGAAAGCGCTTACTATTCCTTTTATTCGTCATGTAACGGTGATTACAATTTTATATTTGTTTCTTTTAATAATAAATATATCTACGTTTATTCACTGTCAAGCACTGATTATGTAAACCATTGTTGCTATTTTCTCACTGCATGGGTTTTATATTTTGTAGTTTTTATTTTAGAAAAGGGGATATGCTCAGGCTGCACCTGCTGTTAAGAAAGATGTAAGAATTCAGTCAGGTATTTTGCCTAATAAGACCTACGTAGTCGCTTTGGACAACGGCAGTCCAGTAACTCGTGTCACCATTGCTTTCAAGTAAGTTACATTGAATGTATTCGAATACAACTAAAAAATAAATTAAAAATATTAATGGTTTCTACCGAAAGTCATTAGATTATAGATTAATACATTTATGATTTTTTTACATTTTATTCGAAATTTCACAGAATTTGTAATGTAGGATTTAGTGTAAGCACTCTATTGATGGTTAGGTTCCTTATGTGTCTATATACATTATTTTTTTCAATTATCAATATATGAAGGCAGCCATTGGTACCTATGCTGTGTTAATATAAGAGTACAATTATATTGACTCTAATTATTATTAAATCGGGTTCTTACTTGAATTTAATTACACTTGATACTGAATTCTAATTATTGCCTTCTGAAATACAATATGATCACACACTTGTGATTATGACACTCAATATTTCAACTATCTTGGAAAAAAGATAATATGTTAGTTCAACTAACATAATAATAATAATTTGAGAATGTACTACAATCCCATAGGTTTATTGGTATCATTGATTGCCCTGGAATTTTTGACCAATCCTATAACCATTTGTCAGTGACGCATCCCATTACAGGACAAGGTATAAAGCCCTTACCTTGTTAGGTAACTCATTTTATTTCTCATAAAATAGCTGCAATGCATTTCAGAGGCTGGTTTAGAGTTACAAATTGTATAAACAAATATATGTTATTGATAAAACTAGTTGGAGTTATACAAAATTCTCATTAGATTTAGAGAAAATCAGGTTGGTTTCAAAATTAGTTCTTAAACCTGTCTGTGGACAGTCCTCTCATAGGATTCCATGGATAAGAGGATAATACGAATTAAACTGTTTTTATAATAAATGTTTATAATAATATATTTAAATTTATAAAATGTTATTTTGGATTGTGCTTATATTACATTTTATTATTATTATTTATTATTGATGCATTTATCATTTACTTAATTAACTAATCTATTATTATCTAATATAAATTATTATATACTTTATGCAAAAAACAAAAGTTAGTATTAAATTATATTGTTTGAATATCTAAAGCTGATTGAGTAGTTTGATGAATGATTGAAATACTTAAATGTATTGTTTTTATGTGTAATACAAACATTTAATATTGTGTTAAGTAAACATTTTTATTCTGCGCCTAATGATAAGTACAACAGAATGCAAAAGAGTTGCTGCAGCCAGAAGATAAGATTACATTGGTAATTGCTGTTCCTATGTTGACTCATATTATCATAGTAAATTTATATAGTATAGAATATTTAAATAGTACATTCAAATACTGAATGTAGCATATGACACATCGGGTCAGTCCCAGCGGCCCAAATGGTAGTTCATTATGATTTTCTTAATGCCGAAATGTGGCTGTGGCACACAGTGCCACAGAGGTACTTGACAAAAAATGGTTACTATCATCTGTAACCAAGCGCAATACCAGAGGTATTATGCTGCCAACTTTAAACAAGAAGAAACATATGAATAAACATGACAGACTGAAGCATGTCACAATGGCACTATAAGCTTTCCTTCCATGGATTTGTATGAGATACTGTGTATAAAGTACATGAATAACATGATACATGAGTACATGTGTATTTGAAAACTGATTTTTATTTAATAATTAAATTCTACTCTTTCCAGGGCAGGTTCCAGATATGAACCTCAAACTGAATTGGGAATCTCCCATGTGCTCCGTTCTGTGGCTGGTTTGACCACTAAGAACTCCAGCAGTTTCCTTACTGCACGTAAACTCGCACAGATTGGTGCTTCTGTCACAGCATCTGGTGATAGGGAGTTTGTGTATTATACTCTTGAGGTAAGAATTTAATATAATAATTGTGGTTATAATCCAATAATGACAAAACTCTAAAACATGTTCAGGAGGCATGATTAAAAAAAAATAGCTTTCATAGCATTATGCTACTAGAAATAAGACTACAGTTTACAGTATAAACTGTTATGCCTTTACATTTACATTGCCCTTCTTACAGTCAAATCTGCTAATAACATAAAATGGTCACTCCATAAGGGTAATTTTTATCACTTCTAAACATTCAAAATCTAGTCTCTTGTATCTCATGTTTGTCAGAAGTGATATTGTATATTGGTAATTTCATATAAGGTATTTTAGACCCAATTTATGTAAATCCCACTTAAACTATAGTAATTATTATGGAGAAACTACTGTAAATTAAGATGGCATGTTGTAATATTGTCATACAAATGTTAACAGTCATAAATTATTTTTATTTCTAGGAATATTATAATACTGTATTAATAAAATGAAAGCACAAGACCTTGATGTTACATTACATTAATTACAATATTACATTAATGTATGTTCAATTAAAGCATAGTTTAAAAAAATAATATCATCCTTATCTTGTTTTCATATATTAATACTACTAAAATGAGACCTCTGTTAGATAGCTCTATTGAACGGGGTCTTGGGTTCTTGCCATTGGCAGTTTTTATGATAATTTATCAATTACAAAAATGAGTATAATTTATCTAAAAGAGCATGTGATCAATAGGAATTAATGAAAACTTAGTCATTATTATTAAGTTATAGTTGTTACTAAGTTTTCTAAAGCTATAATGTTTCTCTTTAGACTACACAAAACAACCTGGAAGCTGCTCTGCAGTGTCTGAATAATATGGTGTCGAACCAGGAGTTTAGACCTTGGGAATTGAGTGATAATACTCCACGACTCAAGTTTGACCTGGCAGCACTGCCTCCACAGGTAAGGACTAGTCAAATTGTCGTAAATATTATTAAATATTTATATATAATTATTAGTCATTTGTAGTAAAATACCAGTTTCTAAAACTGTCATTAATTTTTATATTCAATAATGGGTACTGAAATATCGATGGTTGAAGATAAAAGAATAATTTTGTATTCAAAATCAAATGATCATATCCAGATATTAAAAATAAAAGATAAAGCCAAATAAACAAGCAATCCAAGCCTTTGAATGCAAATCATGAAAAATGTTATATAAAAATAGAGATGTAACAAAATTAATGAAATAAATACATTACAGTAAATAAGTTTGAGTTCCATGTCATGTCATTATTTTAGAAACGGACTTTCGGAATGGGTTTTTATTGTAGCAAATTAAATTGCACACTATAAGTTAATGTGTGTAATTATCTGTAATTATTATTGTAGATCCGTGCAGTGGATCTCCTGCACAAGGCTGCATATCGCCGTGGTCTCGGAAACTCCTTGTTCATCTCTCCGAAAAGAATTGGTCAAGTATCATCAGAGTCACTTCAGCATTTTTCATCTGAAAATTTGACACATTCTCGCTGCTCCATTGCTATTGTTGGGGATACTCAGGTACAGTATGACCCAGTAATAAAGTTCTAATAACATATCTGATACTCCAACATGAATAAGATTTTTATGTATGCGTAGGAGTTAGCATATGCTACATCTAAATTGGCCCCACTTCCAAACTAGCAAGTATACATAACATCTTAACGACATATTAAACTTTGTATTAATCCTCAAAATTTTAGTTCCTTAAAATGACATAGGTCTGCCATGTCTCACATCTTGGAACAAAAAATAAATAAATCAAATTTGCAGTCCTGATCTTAACACTCTAAAAGCCGGCGCGATGCAACTGGGGTAGATGATTTCGTAGCATCAGCTGACTGAACTTTAAACATAGAGCTAACGCTAATTGATAGAAATCCCCCACTAAAACTAAAACAATATATATCTTAGGATGTGTTAAGTTTTGGCAAGTCATAGAACAAAAGTTGTTAGTCTTGATATACCTAAGTAATCTTTAAGAGGTTTGGCATTAGTTACCAGTAATGTTGTAGATGTATTATAAATTAAAAATATTTAATGGCCACCAGAGCAGGTTTTGCTTATTCCCGTAAACCAAATTTTCTATTACCGATATATTCGGTTGCAGTAGCAATGTGAGTTCTATAAACGTCATTGCTACAAAATGTTGTTATGTTACTTACGTTTGAATAACTTTGTTTCAGGAAAAAGCTACGTTGATTGCTCAAGCACTCCAACTGTCCTCTTCTGAAGGAAGTAAAGCTGATGCTTCAGCGTATTACAGTGGAGAGTTAAGGTAGATTAGGTTATTTAAGTTTAGGATATATTTTACCTGTCGCCTCTTTAATATATCTATCATCGCGCCGATACCCTTTTTGGATCGACAGAGAGAATGGAACACTACTTCTCTCTATTTTGCAAGCCTCTTTAGCTTCCTTAACATTCATTAATTCCTTCATGCACTCTTGCCGATTTTTTGTAATTATGACATCACCTTCAATCAGAACTACTTGGTCTCAGGCCTTGGCTCTTACTTCCACTCACATTCATATTGTATATCTTTTTCGTCATCCTTTCAATATTCATCCTCTCTGTGTTTCTGACCCACTATGATGCTTTTGTGCATGCTGATGATGACATTATTTTCCAAACTAACCGTTTTACGTATCTCTTCATTTCTAACGAGGTCTGCAAACGTTGTTCTGCCATATAAATTATTACTACTGAATATTTTCTGTACTAAAATATATATGTATTATACATATAAACCTTACTCATAAATCACTATCTATTGTTGCAGTATTAAAATCTGTTGAATAGTTTGAAATATCTAAGCGAACAGACAGCGGTAGCGATTTCATTTTATATTATGTTAAGATAGAGATCCGATAATCTAACTAGTTCTTAATTCGTCCGTACCAAGCCTTTTATAAAAAAAAACCGTTCTTAATATTAATTATCATATAAAAATATTTCCAATATCTGTAACTGATATTTTTTATATCTATTTGAAATTCTATATCTCTAATAACCCTAGTCATATGAGTTTATTTGCTAAAAAAAATTAGCCCACAATAGGAATTGCTCTTCTATGTTTTTTACCCTTCAGCTTAGGTTCAGTTAAATTTGACGCCGATAATCGATCAGTCAGTCTCGGCCACAAGTCAACCTTCCTTTGAACACTTGACTATTCGTACATACGTTTTACAGGAAGGAAATGGGCGGAGATCTAGCACACGTAGCGCTTGCTGTTCAAGGTGCTCCCGCTGGTTCTCCTCAGTCTCTTGCTCTCGCCATTGCGGCTAAAGGTATGACTTTCCTTGATCTTTGGAAACAATAAAATATTTGATCACGAGATGTTTACCTGGCATTGTATTTTAAAAATCTAATATTAGGTCCTTACATATGAAATTGGCGTTTTTCGTACTGGCCACTTTAATCACAAATTTCTCCTCTTTGGTAAGGAATTCCAAATTCAAATTTGTACAGCTATAGACTCATGTATTTGTGCTTCGATGATCGTCATTCATTTGTTTTTTTCTTCTGTTTTTTTCTGTTTGCGTCACTCATTTTACAAAATGGAAAACTTAAAATATCGCATTATTTACGAGTACGAGTTCCGCCGTGGCACTAGTGCTGCGGAAACAACTCGAAGGGTGAATGATGTGTATGGCGGTCGTGTTGCAAAAGAAAACACAGTTCGTTTTTGGTTCCAACGTTTTCGTTCTGGAAATTTCGACCTGCAGGACAAGCCCAGTGGACGGCCTGAGACTCAAGTTGATAATGAAGAGTTGAAGGCTATTGTGGAAGCGGATCCATCGCAATCCACGTCCGAGTTAGCTGCAGGCTGCGATGTTAGTGATAAAACTGTTTTAATTCACTTGAAGCAAATTGGGAAGATTAAAAAGCTTGAAATGTGGGTACCTCACGAATTGACTGAAGCAAACCGGGAAACGCGCGTCGACTGCTGCGTTACATTACTAAACCGGCACAATAATGAAGGTATTTTAAACCGAATCATTACCTGTGATGAAAAATGGGTTCTTTACGATAATCGGAAGCGCTCAGCGCAATGGTTGGATCCTGGCCAGCCAGCCAAATCCTGCCCCAAGCGAAAATTAACCCCAAAAAAGTTACTTGTAAGCGTTTGGTGGACTAGTGCCGGTATTGTTCATTACAGTTTTCTCAAATCTGGCCAGACTATTACGGCTGATGTCTATTGTCAGCAATTGCAAACCATGATGGAAAAGCTAGCGGCTGAACAACCTAGGCTGGTCAATCGCTCCACGCCACTGCTGCTTCACGACAACGCTAGACCACACACTGCGCAACAGACGGCTACTAAATTAGAAGAGCTTCAATTGGAAAGTCTAAGACATCCTCCGTACTCCCCGGACCTTGCTCCAACAGATTACCATTTTTTTCGAAATTTGGATAACTTCTTGCAAGGGAAAAAATTCAACTCCGATGGGGCAGTCCAAATCGCCTTCAAAGATTTTATTGATTCCCGTCCGACTGGTTTTTTTAGTAAAGGGATCAATGAACTACCTATGAGATGGCAAAAGTGCATAGAAAATAATGGTTCATACTTTGATTAATTAAATATATTATATTAAAAAATATTCGACTTTTTGTTCCTCCCATACAAAACGCCAATTTCATATGTAAGGACCTAATATTTCATTATTTTTTGTACTAACTCCACAAAGTGAGTAGCTACACCAGGGCACCCGATGAAATGTGACGAACTGCTAGGTATCTCTTGAACACCGCAATTCAACCAGGTGTTTAGAGAAGGAAAACTCGACCAAACCTGCATCCCGCTCCCTCCCGATCGTACTGGTTCTCCTTTCTATCGGGCCTGAGGGAGCTCGGACGAGAGAGTGCTTTTCTGGCTGCGCGTCCAGCTATGCACTTAAATATCTCCTGCGCAATTGACTGTTTCCGAAAACTGGACCTCGAATTTCTTAATCGGCGTTGAAACAGTCGCCGTGGCCGAACCCGGCTAGGACATCATCATATTACAACAATAAATATAGAACTCAAAATATACTCAATCATAGATGTGAAAAATGTAATCAGATTAATGAAAAATGATTACAATAACATTTAGTATTTTAATGTTTCAAAGGGATTTCAATCAAATTCAAATTAAAGGGAATCATAATTACAGAACAACAAAATTAAAATTACAAAAACATTTTGTAATCGATAATCATTAATCAGATTACATTTTGCTCATCTCTGTACTCAATATACACGCCTTTGTAAATCAGGGTATCTGCGAATGTTGAAAAGGGGCCTGAGGGACAGTATATATGTATTGTTGGGTATGAGATGATTAATGATAATAGATTTTTCTTGGGTGTGATAATGTATTTTATGGTGTATTGTATATTTTTATAAAATATTAAATAATTTTTGTGAGTCAACATTGATTGTAATTACGACACCTCCCACGCATAACGTTTTTTATGTGACAAAGTTTTACTCATTTACCTTTTTAAATTCTTATTTTGTGGATATATGATAAACTTAATTTCATATATATCTTAGAAAAAAATAGATTCCGATAATTTGATTAGAATATTGCGATTATTATATGTACATCCAACAATTTATTTAATGTATGTAATGATTTATATTTTAGCCTTGGGAAATGGCCCTGTAACTAAATGGGGAGCAGATAACTCTGTGATTGCCAAAGCTGTTGGCAATATTGGGCCGTTTGCTGCAGCAGGGTTCAACGTGTCCTATTCTGACAATGGCCTTTTCGGAATCATCCTGTCTGTGCCAAAGGATGAAGCAAACAGTGTGTGTACTTTTGAAATCGTATCTTAATTAAAAAAAAAAGTTGGATTTATTTCTATATTGACTTAATAATTACAAAGAAATTAATTATAAGTTTTTTTTTTCTCAGACTGGGCAATACTTTGATGCCCGGGACAGACCTTCACAACTAAACCGGGCGAGGGGGCGAACACTGAGGTGCTCAGCCGGCAAATTTATGGGTTAGGTAGCAACGCAGAGGCTCCTCTGTGAGTACGAATGTCAACTTGGGCCGCCAGTCAAAATACGAAACCTAACGGTGATCTACAAGTGTTTCGGAAGCAACTACCTTGAGAAGAAAAGTGACAAATTTCCTTGAGGTTACAAAAAAGTGATATATCTTCTCAAAATTATTTTTTATAGTTTTCCACTTTTGAACCTGTAACAGATCAAGGGCTCCTCGATAGAATCTGCTACTGGCCCCGTACTGACTTACGCTGACATTTATAAACTAGAAGACAACTTTCAATTTGCTTAGACTTTACATCCATATTCCTCCTACCATATCCTACAATTTATATTTAATGTTTTTTTTTTTTTATTTAATGAGACATTCATAGGGTTACATAAAGGGTTTGGTATTTCACCGATTTTGTCAACATGGACTTGGCTCTGCGAATACAATGGCTATACTCAAGTTCCTATTGTTCAGTGTTTTATACTACTATATGTACTATATTCTGTACTATATTCAGTGTTTTGTTAAAAGATTTTTTTTTTTTGCGAACTTTGCTAAGCTATAATTAATAATAAAAAGAAAACAGACCTTAATCTGGCATTGATCTGTAAGATACATTATTGAGTGTTGCTTACATATAATCTTGTTAATTCAGGCTGTTAAAGCAGTCTCCAAACTGCTGAAGAACCCTTCATTGACTCCTGAAGCAATCAAAGCTGGCAAAAATCAACTCAAGGTTCAAGTGCTAAGTGAGTCTGAAGCTGCTACCTCTTTGGGTGAATCACTTGCGGCGCAGGGATTGTATACTGGAAATGCTATGTCTCCAGCTGATCTGGCCATTAAAATTGACCAAATTTCCGATAGTGATGTTATACAGGTAATCTTTGTACACTATAATTTAAATATACTATTACACTATAATATATTTAAAAACAAAAAGGTAGAATTTTCCTAAATAGTCCAGTGACCTACCATAATTTTTGTTATAAAATTATATTTAAATAATGTTTATATCCACGCTGGAAAAAATAAATGTTTTAATTCTGAAAATATGAATTTTACACCAGAGATGAACATTTGAAATTTTATTTAAATAAATCATATCTGTTGCACCTACAACTATGATGTTTAGATATAAGTGGTGCAGTTTATGCCATGGATGGGCTAAATGTAATCTGATTAACGAAAAACGATTACAATTAAATTTTTTATCATTCATATGATTAAATTTTGACCATTTATGTTTTAAATATGAAGGAATCCTTAATTGCACAAAAATTTATTACTTGTAAATGTTTATAAGGATCTTAATTATGTTTTTTTTTTAACCCGGGAGAAACCCGTTTTGGGCTGTCAGGGAACGATGAGCGTCACCCCCCCGGTGTGTCCGAGTCGCACTGACTAAAACCCCCGGGGTGTTCCTTCTCCTGTTCGCCGGAGCCAAAGGCAAGACTGTGCCAGCTTCCTCAGCACCCGGCGACGTCTTTATAGAGTAACGTAATTTAATTTACGACTATATTTTGTAATCGTTATTCATTAATCAGATTAAATTCTGCCCTTCTCTGGTTTATTCGTAGCTATAAAAAATATCTCAATTTTATTTTTAAAGTTTCCTGGGCAAGAAGAGATAATGTTTATGCTTTTCAGCGTCGATATTCATGTTAATAATTTTTTTTTTATAATAAAATCTGGATTATATATTTGGATAATAAAAAAAATCTAAGATGTTTTTTTTATAGATTTACATATATGGGTTAAGCATTAGTGTATACTTTATTTAAGATTTCGTATAATAAGCGCACTTTCGGCAACTCATGGCGAAAGTGATGGGGGTGACGAGTGCGCTCATGCGGCTCATGGCCCACATAGGTGCACCTGGAGCGTCCAGTAGGCGCCTCTATACAAACGTTGTCCGCTCCATGGCACTGTACGGTGCCCCCGTGTGGGCTGGTGCCCTCAACGTCGCCAACGTCCGGCTATTGCGCCGCCCCCAGAGGTCGATGGCGGTGGCGATGATACGAGGCTACAGTACAGTGTCATGTGAGGAGGCATGTGTCATTGCAGGGTCGGTCCCCTGGGACCTAGAGGCCCACGCGCTCGCGTCACTTTATACATGGCGCGTGGAGCAGCGGGCCCAGGGCCAACGGCCGGCCCTGTCCGAAATAAAAGGGAAACGGTGCCTACTGGACGCCGAATCCATTGCGGCATGGGAGCCCAGGCTAGAGCACCCCAGTGTCGGCCTGCGGACTGTAGAAGCCATCCGTCCAGTGTTACGGGAATGGGATCGTCTCCTACCGGTTGACGCAGGCACTGACCGGACATGGTTGTTTCGGTTGGTACCTTTGCCGAATAACCGGTAGTGAGCCGACCCAACGCTGCCACCACTGCGACGGATGTGCTGAAGAGTCCGCTCAGCACATGTTTGACGGGTGCCCAGCCTGGGCCCCGGAAAGGGCTGCCTTAGCGCAGCAGGTAGGAAATGACCTGTCGTTGCCCACACTTATTCGGGCAATGCTCGACAGCGACAGGTCATAGAAGGCGGTCCTCCTCTTTACAGAGGAGGTCCTTAGAGGGAAAGAGGAGGCGGAGTGTGAGCGGGAGAGGCAGGCTTCATCTTCCCTGTCCTTTCCGCCCCTCCGTCGCCCTCGCCGTACTAGACGCAGGAGGGAAGCCTACTCAAGGCACTTCCCTCCCTAACGGATTGACGCCTGGGCGGCACACTTGAGGGCGTGCGTCGCCCAATATTTCCAAGGCGAGAGCGGTGCGCGATGTGTTCCCGCGCACCGCTCGAAGAAAATAAAGGAGAGCGGAATGGTGTCCAGGGGCCTTCCATCAATAGGCCAGACGTCGCCGGGTGCTGAGGAAGCTGGCACAGCCTTGCCCTTGGTCCTGGCAAACGGGAGAAGGAACACCCCGGGGGTTTTAGTCGGTGCGACTCCGACACACCGGGGGGTGACCCTCATCGTCCCCTGAAGGCCCATAACGGGTTTTCACCGGGTAAAAAAAAAAAGATTTCGTATAATAATAGGATTCAAAAGATGAGAGAATATTGCTGAGGGCCATAGTTATATATATTATGAAATGAAATATATCTAACTTTATTTAAATAGGCCTTCTTTAGACTGAATTTGAACTGTATAAAAAAGGAAAATGAATCTGCCACTGGTTTGGATAGAATTTATCAAAAAAAAAAACAATTCTGATATTTGCTCTTTTCTACATAATGAGATACAAACATAATACACAAAAGAATGAATGACCCGTGAGTAAAATTGTATACGTGAATCATATCTTGGTGACAGGTATGCTGCCATGGGATTCCCGTCATTAAAATATGGGTGACGCTCTTGTTAAAAGTTAATAGAATTTTTAAAAGGAATTTTATTGGAACTCCTTGTACTGAATTAAAGTTTTTTTATGACTTATGTGCGATGATAATATTTAATGTGATTCCGGTGTTTATTTGCAGAGCGTATCGAATGCAGTAAGAAACAAGATTTCAATGGGAGCTGCTGGAAATCTGGCATTTGTACCATATATAGATGAACTTTAAAAAAGATAAATTCCAACATATATATTGAAATTACCAATAGTGTAAAAACGGTTTTTAATTTATTGTTTTAACAGAATAAAATTTTGATTTGTTGTATAGTGTATTACATAGTGTTATTCCTATAACTATATAAATTTTGTAACAAAACATTATGTAAATTAAATTAGTTAAGGTGACATTGTGCAGGATTTAGTAGCCTGTAAGGCCTTATATCCTTCTGCGCTGACGTCAGTCACAATTGAATACAGCTTCTTCAATGCGAAATCGATCGCTATAGAAGTGTAGCCGTGTGGAAATTTCATTGTGAATTAGGGATAACGATTCTCCTCAAAAAAAGATTCATTTTTTTAATCGATTCAGATCGCAATGTGATATTGATTCGCAAAAAATCGAGCTCTAAACGATGGAATTCTCAAAAATCGTTTTTTTTTTATTTGTATAGTATATAAATATTTTTTTTAGAAAACAAGAATTAAATAATTGTCATGTACCAATTGAATATGTTTGAATTAAACCAATGTCTATAATACTCTCTATTCTGTATCGACAACATTCATTGTTTTTAACTTTTGTATGCGCAAATGTGGGCAGTGTGTTGTGCACATAACGAGTTGATATGGCGGAAGTGAAATATAATGAAATGAAAAAATATTTATTATGATTTTAAAATATAAATAATTGCGTTAATATCTTGAGGAAAAAATATTGATTTCAAAAAGAATTACTATAGTTCAATTGTTTTTTTATCCAGGAGAAAATCTATTATGGACCTTCAGGGAGTTTGTGAGGGCCGTCCCCCCGGTGTGTCAGACACACCGACTAAAAACTCCTGGGTACTCCTTCATCCGCTAGTACACCGGCCGTGGGTGCGGACTCGCAATCTTCCACGACAACTATAGTTCAATCTAGCTTAATAATAACAATAGTAATTTTTAGGTAAAATGTACATTATATTAATGTACAAAAATCTAAATAAAAGCAAAGATATTTTTGTCAGAATTTTGTTTTAATAAGCAAAATTACGATAATGACAAAAACTAAAATAATATCTTTTGATTAATATTTTCAAGACCTATTTATTATTATATCAGGCAAATCAGAGTTTGTAACGAAAATAGAAAACTTACTATGCTCCACTGTTAGCCTGCTGCTCCTATTATTAGGAACCACCACATTAACGGAAGAAGCTACTTTTTCTACAGGTACAGAGGAAACGGCTTATGTGTATAGTATTAGATTGCCAGATTCGAAAGAACTGGGTTAAAATGTCTCGGGTCAATCCTAAACGTTATCGGGTTTATCTTACGCTATATACAGTGCAAACTCTATATAACGACCCTCAAGGGACCATGCATATTTTGACGTTATAGAAAGTTGTCGTTAAATGAAGAGAAGAAAAATCTGTACTACATCTAACAGTCGACACGTGCAAGCAATCCCAATTTGTAAACAAAAGAATGGATGTCTTAGAAAGTTCGGTATGTGTAATGCCGGCAGTCGAGTTTATCACGCGCTAGGATAATAAACCTGCAAAAGAACGTACACAACTGCGCAGTTTTTATTAATTATGGCCACTTAAAAAGTACTTTATATTATTAAATTGCCATCGTTATTGAGTGTGGGTGTATCATTGTATAGGAAACAAGCTAAACCAACCAAAGCAGAGTGATATCGACGCTTTAGGGAGTTTGTCGTTAAATCGAGTGACGTTACATGGAGGTTACACTATATATATTTTACGGTTTTGTACTTTAGCAATTTTAGTTACATAGATTAAAAAAATATATTGTTGCAGTTTTGTATCTGTATATCGGATCAAAATTATCAGATAAAAGTATCGTTACATCAATATTTTTTCAACAAACCTAATAGTGCGTGAACAGAACCGGCGTACATGGCGCGCTACAAGAGTCCAATGCGCGCTGCCTGTGGAATGTACCTTTTCATCAGCTGCTAACATCAGGATCACAGTGCTTTATCACATAGAACGTAAAAGCTTATTCGTACGCTCGACCGACGTCGGCGTAGCAGGAAATCAACGATAATATGTGCTGTATTGTAACAGTCTGCCTGTTTTTATTATTTTTTAATACTACTTTTTAATATTTATCGAAAAGCTTGCAAATGAGACCCAACTGTTTATTAAAATACTATTTTAAAGGACAAATTAATTGAATTTACTGAATATTTTTATTTTCAAGGTAGTTGAACAGCCTATCTGATGGTAAGTGGTTACTATTTCCTATGAACCACTGCATTTTTAGGAGTATCAGCTTTGCACGGTAGACCCAGTGTTATAATCCAGAATATATGCTGCACCTGGAACCCCTTTACACAACTTTTTAAAGTTTGTGACAAGAAAATTGAAATGAAAGAAAACTGTTGATGAAGTGTGGGAATAAGCCAATAGCTTAGTGCACCTTAGAAATGGACTTAAAGGCATCAGATATAACAATTCTTCAAAATACTTTCCATTGTACATTTAATAAAATATATAGAGGAAACCAATTTCCCAGTCTCGGCTAGTTGTAAAGGCCCTTTCAGGCCAGTAACAATTTATCACATAAAAAAAAAAAATCCCTCAGACTAAAGGTTTTTAGTGAGTTAATGAGAAATGATATATTCTGATTAAGGCTAGAAATTTTAGAAATATTTAGTAAAACAACAAAATGCAGCATTTCTAATATTTACTAAGTTTCACATGACAATATCGACAAATCTAGCGCTACACATTAACAAAATTACACATTCTCGTTTGTTTTAAAATAATCAATATTACCAACGTTTATAGAAAGATTTAAATTTATAAATCAGCTTATATAATGCATCTCAGAAAATTAGAATCAATTGATATAAAAAAAAACACCTGCATCAGCAACATCCAATGTTACCAACTAGTTTTAAGAATTAAATTCTACCATAATAAAAGCAAGTTGATTTACATATTACAAAACATTTAATAAATTTTGCCACTTTACACAATGTTTCAATTAAACTAAGGAACAAGCAAAATATGTTTTGCCTTTTTTTATCAAAAATATAATAAGCAGAACATTTATTTATTGCACTTCAGCTTCATTCAGCAACATATTTGGGATTCCTTTAGATATTACAAACTGTCGGCCTGATTCCGGGCAAGTGAGGTGACCCTCTTCAACTTCTACTTCTAGAAGCACCCGATGCAATTTTCTTAAGAATTCCTCATTTTCATCAAATTTAGTTTCTAATGTTTTTGGTAATCCTTCACTGTATCCGATACTGTCTGCAGCTACCCAAAGAACTTCCCAGTCAAGCTTTGGTAATACACGATTTATGAATTCTGGATTAAAATCTACCTGTGTAACCTTGACATCAGTTGCATTTATGGCGAGAGGATATCCCGTAACTACTCCTTTTAAGCACTTAGAAGTGAGCATATTATGTGTAATCAGTTTCATTTTAATCTATATAATCTTTCCTCAATTTTACTTTTCTGTTTGAAATCAGAGATTGTTATATCCCAAATTTGTAGAACAATATCATGGAAGATAAACTAATTACACTATAGATTTCTTTTCTTCTGGAAATAATATTTTAGAAAATTGAAAATAACTAATAATAATAAGTACACACCATAACTTTAGAACATTAATAATCCACATGTAGCGTTAACCGCGCAAATGTCAACAAATACGTCATATACATCCAAAACTTCCTATAAACGACTTGTCACTTAGATGGCTCGTCATATTGTGCTTATAAAATAAACTTTATTATGTGGCGTATCCTACTATCAGATTATGTAAAAACGATATCACTTAGATCCAGGTTATTTAATTATATAAAATTACATTAAAAGAATATGATGTGACAATAGTAGAACATAATTTCAATCACAGACTAATAAATAATACAGACGACCATCTTCATACAAGAGTTTTGTAACGATAGCGCGAGGTATGAGGCGCGGCCTAAGGGGCGAAGAAGTATTAGCTATACATCATTCGTCTTGCATATTATGCATCCTGCTCTTACTCATTAAATTTGCTTCGAACTTTTGTTTCTCTTTCTTGCTAAGATGTACATATATATAAATTTGAAGCAAATGTCAGATACCGTAGTAAATTAGTGATGTGACTCAACCGATAACATTCGTTTCTGAATCGTCAACGTTAAATATCGAATCGATAATCTGATACTGTAATTACAGCAAATTACCGGTTTTTAATAATTTTTGAATATTCTTCCCTAAATAATTACTTATTTCTTTTTTGATTCGGTAATAAAACACGATTTAATTTTAATGTTTATTGATTATGAATTCAAGCTACTACAGTTGCGTAAAGTTCATAATAATATGTAAAGAATTAGCAGCGCAAGAAACTTGATAAACTTCACATGAACACTCTAAAATAAATATTTTTACAACAGAGTATTTGGGTAATTACTACATTTACAATATAATTGAGTACCTACCTCTTGCGAACAAATTAAATTTTTATTTGTAACAATTGGCGAAGAAGCTGTACGAGAAACTACGTGATCAGCTCTATTTACAAAATAAATATTAATAGAATAGATTTTTATAATATCTATGTCTACAATATTGTATTATAATTCAATTTTCTTCTTTTACAGCTATATAGGCTGTGGGAGAAGAGGATTGAATTATATTTATTATAGTATTTGTCATCTGCTGAACAGATGCCTCTTGCAATGGAGGGTTGGGAACTTATACCCGGCGCCGGCGCGCCGGTCCTGTGTGTGCTGGCGGCTGGAGCTACGTTAAACTTTAAATTAAACAATTTTTTTAAATTTAGTTAATTGACGAACCTTACCAAGTAAAAACGATCGAGTTATGCTGCGGGTTGGTAATAATACTTAGTCTAAAGAGTTACGTTAAAATATGAGCTTAAGCTCGGGCTAAGTAATACGACAAAAAATTAAATAAGAATGTTCAGCCCAAAAAATAGAATTTTTATATGTTTTTTTTATCCATTTGGCCAATATTGTTAGAGGTACAAATCATTATGCTACGACTTATACAGAATGAACAGTACGAAAATCCCAGCAAATTGTAAAAGTTCAAGAATCCAAAAAATATAACTTAAGTAAAATCTAACAAAGCAAAAGGTGAAGCGTCTGCTCGCTTGCCCTTATACCATAAAAAAAAAGATGTTTTACAAACATTAATCAGGCTATCAAATAAATTATTTACAAACAATAAAATTTCAGTTGTAAAAAGACCGCTTTCAATGTCCAGATTAACTGTACTATAACAATGTTCTTGTAAAGCTTCTTGACTCTTCATGAGCAGTTGCAATAATGAGGACACTTCCTTGCTGAATACTTGTGCTGCATATTTGACCTGAAATTATATAGTAGATATTCCATATGTAAATAATTACTGTTATTCCAATAAAGTAAATTATTGGCATTAAACCATTTTTTCAAAAGATTGAAAGCTTTTACATTTTAAAAATATTTCAAAAGAAATTAAAATCAGACTAACTAATATATAAAGGTTTAAAAATATACATATGTTATATATTCGGAATCGCTAGGACGAGTTCTTTCATTTGACGTCCATATTGTGGTGGTACATGAAAATTTATTACACATTATGGTGTCTAGCCCTTGCCTTAATTAATTTTTGCTGACGTCTGTAGCCCATGACACTATGTGATAGTACGAATCTATCGACACCTTATTCAGGAAAATCATTTGAAAAGTCTAGGCCCTAGGCTTTAGAAGGTAACATACAAACTATTACTATACAATTTTAATTGATGCATACATATATACAAACTTCAACCCCCTATTCATCACCTTAGAAGTTAATAAAAACAGCCTATATTCATCCTCTGGGTTCAAACTATTTCCATTTTAAATTTCATCAACATCGATTCAGCAGTTTAGCTGTGAAAACGTAAAAGAGATTTACTTTCGGATTTATATTATTAAGCGTGGAAGTATGAATAGTATGAACTAGCAACAGGTTCCAGCTTCGCTCGGAGTCTGCTGTTTATACATTTAATACCTGTAAATGTAATTATATGTGGAAACTTCCTAAAAGAAATATCCTAAATGATGGTGAAAAACGCATTGAAGTTGATAAATAATTATTTGTAAAATAGAAATGGTTCTTATAGGTAAAATAAAGACTTACCTTCATTTTGTCATAAGATTTTGGATTTATATGTTTGTCGGTGAGTTTTGTGCCTCTGGCTCGTCCTTGGTAGCCATCTACGTGGTAGATTGTCTCAAGATGCTTCCATGTCGCTCGTTTTCCGGCAATATAAAGGTCCTTTTTCTGAAAATTGTTTCGAAAGCAAAGGTACGCAAAATAATTTAAAATTAGTGCGACGACTAGGGCATCCAGGGACAGCACAAGCCCAAGTCATTTCACCAAACGAATTAAAACGAATATCAAATGAACAAAACTTAATTTCAATAAATAAACGATGTTTTTCACTGAGCACCAACTACAAAACACAACACTTTAGCAAATCTAACAACAAGTAAATAAACCAAATTGAATAATAAATAGCATAAAAAGTGGTATTGCAAAATAGTTAAAAGTTGAAAAGTAATGAAAAGTTTGAAAAGGATAAATAACAGCCAACCGCCATTAGCGCCAAGTGTCAGTAATAAGTTGATAGTTGACTTGACATTTACTATCAGTTACACCGATACGGTTACGTAAAGCATAGTGTGCGTGAACTTTTTTCGTTGTTTTAAGTAAAGAAAGAGACACTAGAGTTCAATGTATAGAAAAACGAAAGAGATAGCGAAACCGCTAACGTGACAAAACATTTGCCCTGAGTTGGAAGGGGCTGATTTCAATAATTAAAAAAAAAACTTAAATATACTAATGTTCTAGGAGCTTTGTGTAGCCAGTTTTTAAATTTATAAAGACCCCAAATAGTAGTAAACGCCAATGACAGAATCAGAAATCGAGGCATTGCAACTGTGTCATCGTGGTTCAGCGAGATGTTCGATCGCGGCATAGGTATGTGCCTACCTACCAGGTAAGTGCTACCGTCACATACGCCACATATATATATTTTTGAAATTTTTTGTAATCTTTCCGAATTCACAACTAACTTTCAAAACTAGTATTGAGCCTTAGATTAAAGAATTATAATATATTCTTTGATATTCAGATTTATTTATAGTTAATTCAAAAAATAATAAAATTAGCGTGATTTTTATCTACTTCAGGTATAAAATTAGCAGTCACACCTGATATCTAAATAGACAATTTCGGTAGGATTGCTCCTAAAATAAATGGTCTATGCCCAAATTCATCTCCTGCAGCTCCGCGTGCTCAGGTGCTATCGCTGCTGGGAGCCCGGGCACGTCAGCATGAAGTGTCGGGCCACTATTAAGCGAAGCGGCCAATGTTTTAGGTGTGGGCAGTCTGGGCATCGCTCCCAAGCACTGCCCTGCACTGCCTCAAAAGCGCACTGTACGGTGTGCGCCGCCGCCAATATGCCGGTAGGCCACCGGGCAGGCAGCCCAGCCTGTGCCGTGGCTAAGAGACCGATAAGGAAAAGACGGGATGCGGGTCAAATAAGCTTGCAGACCATCGACGTGGTGGAAAGAGAGGAGGCTCTAGCGACAACTCCACTGTCGCTTCTGGGAGGCTTCTCTTAAGCAGCATTGGACAGTCAGCCAGAGGGGGTGGCTGTCCAAACTGAGGCACTAGTGTCGTGTGCGTGCTTCTCCACTAGACGGAGGAATCGTGGATCTACTCTCCCCACCACTCCAATACTTTAGAAGGCGCCCACAGGGCGAAATGCGAGCCTTGCTGGGGAGTGCGGTACAGCAGTGCCCTAGCTGGGCACAAGATGCGAGTGCAGGAAGCATACCGGGGTTTTTAGTCGGTGTAGTCCGACAAACTGTGAGGGCGCCCTTCACCGCCCTCCTGACGGCCCATAATGGGTTTCCCACGGGTTACCAAAAAAAAAGTCTCATTATATTTTCCCCGAACTGAGGCTAAGTTGTAAAAGTTTAAAAGAGGTTGGCGTGTAAATTCGACTTAATAAGTATTAGATGGCTAGGATATCATTCCTGGAATATATTTTGTATTAAAGTTAATAGATATTTTTTCAATAAAAAATATTTAAATGAAATCAATATTCTTTAATATTTAATTAATTAATAGTAAGTAAGCTAACGATCACAAACAGTTTTAGTTCGTCAATTGCTAGACTTTTTGGTTCAGCAAAAGCTAAATAAATAATCAATTGCACGCTAATGTAAGGTACAATAATCTTTAAATAGTATTAAAATTTAAAGAAATATATGATTTAGTATTATTGTCTTCATCTAAAGCAGTATGCTCTCCGTACGTTTTCATAACTTTCTTATTATAACAATATTACAGAACGCTACACAATAATATATATCGAGGGGTGAAAGGCTATTTGGTTTAAGCGACATTTTTTGGTGATATAGTAATATCTATATATATATGGAATCGGTAAAAAACGCTGATTCCGAATATGTATATTACTATATCATTAAAAAAAATGTCACTTAAACCAAATAGCCTCGATGTATATTTTCGGAATCAGCGTTTTTTTACCGATTCCAAATATTACTATATCACCAAAAAATGTCGTTTAAACCAAATAGCCTCCTAAATTCTCCCAAAATTTGGTGAATTTGAAACTTATAGATCGGCAGCACAGCACTTGGTAGACGTTGCGTTTGTTACCGTTTTCGTTTTGACGAGTTCCTTGTGATATCAAATTGTTTGTTTTCTCGGATGTAGAATATTATCATGTTTTGCTGGTATATGTCTCAATGTATCATTGATTATGTGTTTCTTGAAAATAAACAGTTATTTCATTCACATCGCAGCTTAGTAATTACCTAAAATATATAAAATAATTATGTCGTCAATTGAATACATTTTTGTGTAGTACGATTTTTTTTTATTTTATAAAAAACATTTTATAAATAATAAGGGTAATATAATGGATACAGCAGAAAATAATTCCGTAAGAGATTCTTCGTCTTCGGAAAAAAACCTGTGTGAAGACGATGGAGTGACAATCTCCAATTCATTGATTAGCGACATATCAACACAGTGCCAAAATACAAGCATACAAAGTGAAAATGTAAGCAGCGATCTTGGATCACCTCAAAGGAAAAATGCTAAGAAAAAACAACGTCTTAAACTGCTGAAAATAAACGCACCATGTAATAATGTTAACGTTGTGCAATCCTCACGATCTGATATGATCCACTATGAACAAAACAATGTTGCTTCTATACAAGATTATTTTTCTAATCAGGTAAATTCATTGTATGCATGTAACAATTCCCGATATTTAGAAAACCTTATCCACCATCCAAACTATAGGTTCTTGCAGAATATTCAACAAATGAATATGTTTGATAACATGCAGAGTGCTGTGAGTAATCCCGTGACACCATTAGTTCACCCAATACTTAATCAATCAGCAAACTTAGTAGTACACTCAGAGCCTAGTACTCCAAGATATATTCAAAATGCTATACATCATCCACTACTTAATCAAGCATTCACAAGGAATGCAGGTGCTAGTTTTCAACTATTGCAATTTAATAACCTACCTACAAATAGCCCTGAGAAACACAATGGAAAACATAAAAATAAAAAATTTGAAAAGCATGATTATAAATTTGATGCTTACTTATCTTTAGCAAAAGTAGAAGAAGGTTTAAAAAATAAAACTCTTATTGAAGGAGTGTTAAGAATTAATCCTAAAATGTACCAACACTCTTATATTTCAAATGACCGCAATGAGCAGGACACATTTATAGATGGAGTAAGGAATCGAAACAGAGCACTAGAAGGGGATGTTGTAGTAGTACAATTAGATGACAATGATATTGAAGATAACAACATTGAAAATAAACAGAAGAAAGGAAAAGTAGTATACATCAAAGAAATGGTTCACAATAGAACTTGTATTGGTACTCTTAAATTAATGCCTGATAAAAATAGACAGAAAGCTTTATTTATACCTAGAGACAATAGAATTCCCAGACTTAATATTCCATTTATTAGTTGGCCTAATAATTTTTATGAAGATGCTAAAGGTTATGAAAATACTCTATTCTCAGCAAAAATTTTGAATTGGTCTGATACAAGATTTGCGCTAGGTAAAATCTTGTGTAATATTGGACAGTCAGGAGATATGATGTCTGAAACGAAAGCAATATTATCACAGACAGATTTAGATGTAACTCCTTATGGGCGAGATGTTCAGCATTTATATCCTGGATTAGATTTTCAAATACCAGAAGAAGAGATAACGTTGCGTGAAGACTGTCGTGAATTGTGTTTATTTAGTATTGACCCTTTCAGTACTCGTGATATTGATGATGCTGTGTCATGCAAAGAATTAGACAATGGTAACTTTGAAATTGGAGTACACATATCAGATGTTGCTCACTTCTTAACAGAGAACACCATTTTGGATGATAAAGTGGCTGAAAAGGCCACCACAATATATCTTGTAGAGAAAGCTTACCATATGCTACCTGATGAACTATGCATGTTATGCTCATTAAGTCCTGGTGTGGATAAACTTGCCTTTTCAGTATTTTGGGAAATCACTGAGGATGCTCAAGTTCTTAGCCATAGATTTTCAAAAACTGTTATAAACTCTTGTTGCCAGTTGGCATATGACCATGCTCAAGCAGTATTGGAAGACAGAGTAACTTCTGAGTCTGATTTTCCAAAAATACATAATGGGTATAATAAAAAAGATGTATATAAATCAATTAAAATATTGGGTAAAATTGCATCTATTTTAAGGAAACGAAGATTCGAAAATGGTGCATTAAGGATTGATCAACCTAAGGTTTCTTTTTCTTTAAATCCAAGTAATGGGTTGCCAGAGTCATTCTGGTTATATGAAAGCAAAGAAAGTCATCAACTTATTGAAGAATATATGCTTTTAGCAAATATGACAGTAGCCAACAAAATTTATACAGATCATCCAAGATTAGCATTTCTTAGATGCCATCCATCACCAAGTAATTTTATGTTGAAACAACTTGCAAAAGAATTAAAACCAATGGGTATTGATCTGGAGATTTCTTCAGCTGGTGATTTACATAGGTCATTATTACCACATGTGGGAACTGACAGCAAAGACATGGGCAAAGCTTTGGTTTTGAATATGTTGTGTGCAAAGCCTATGACAAGAGCTAAATATTTTTGTGCAGACGGTTGTGATGATGCAGATTTACATCATTATGCTCTCAATGTTCCACTTTACACACATTTTACTAGTCCTATTCGAAGATATGCTGACATCATGGTTCATAGGTAAATTAAAAAATTTTTTATTCGTTGAACTTATACCAGAGGTGAATAGACTTATTGAAAATATATAGTTTTGATAATAACATTATATTCTACATAAAAATCATAATATTATAATAAGTCATATATTTTATTTTTACACTGTAAACTATAACTTGTAATTTTTCCTTAAAATTATGTTATTGTCACAAACATGTAATAAAATAATGTAATGTGTAATATTAATATCCAAGTATATTTTTGTTAAATGTTTTCTGTCTTAAAATTTAAAATGACCTTTTTAATTTTTAAATAAAATTGTTGAGTCAAATATAATTAATGTTAATATTTTCCTATTCAGGTTGTTGGCTGCAAGTATAAACTGTACAGAAACACCACAGTGGGATGTGGATAAAGTACGAATGATAGCTGCACAATGTAATAAACAGAAA
This sequence comes from Automeris io, assembly GCA_036320925.1. NCBI lineage: Eukaryota > Metazoa > Arthropoda > Insecta > Lepidoptera > Saturniidae > Automeris > Automeris io. Next base: position 8,809,154 of record JAUDJH010000011.1, on the reverse strand, counting down.
TACAATGCAAAAAAAGCAGGTGAATTATCTACAGAGCTTTACACATTGAAGTACATTGAAATGAATTCACCTTTAGAAACTGATGCTGCTGTTGTTGATGTAAAGGAGAAATATATTGATGTCATAATTATATGTATGGGGCTCAATAGGAGGATATTCTTTAACAATGTAATTATAATTTGTTTATTCACATAAAGCGAAAGGTACCAAAATAGTATTACAAATCTTGTTCTTTAAAAAAGGATCTCTTTGTAAGAATATTTGTTTTTTTGATAAGTAGTATTGGCCAATCTTACGACCATCATCTGAAGCCATAGCCAGCAGTTTAAAAATTTTGTCAAACCAGTTGTGGGGACCTGGGGCTGCCTTTACTACTAGGAATTTATTTTTAAAAGAGGACATAAACATATATTTTTTAATTCTATCCAAAATGCTAAATATCAATAATTTTAGTAATTATTTCCAAATTGACGGATTTCAAACAAAAGCTATATCCCTAGTTCACTTCCTTTGGATTGAAATATCAAGAAATCCGCTATTAGTGGATGCCTATGTCAACACACAAAAAAACCTACATAAAACATAAAATGCCCTCCCTTTTGAAGTTTAGTAAAAATTATAAGATTTCGAAATATTTCCCAGGCATAGATCTACAAAAAATAAACTTTCATTTTGTTCATTAAATTTGAATTGAATTTCCAACATTTTTATTTTATACCAATAAAGTTCCTATTACAAAGTTTGTTGTGTAACAAGTTAATGCTTTTTATGAGATGCACACCACTGCAGAGTTATATTCCTTATATTAGTATAGATAAGCTTTAGGAAGATTTTTTGTGTTATGTAATATTCATGTACAATTACATCCATTGACCTCATCTCAAACTAATCTTGCGCTTGTACTATGATGGGTACTAGATTTAAAAATATATTTATGTATACACAACTATTATTATTATTTATGTGCCATGATAAACTCATCAGGACTCCAATCCCGTACCTTAGCATCCTAAGTAGGGTCACAAACTGCACTGTCAGGCTATCAATAATTTGTTATAGTTTTAAATATTTTTTTAAGGACTTTCCTGGTAAATTCAAGTGCATCAAACATGAAGATGGTATTAAACTTTCAAAAATGGAACTTATATGGCCGGCACTAGAAGATCAACCAGAAGTTAAGCAAGTTATAGATGTATTTTCTATTTTAAGGGTTCAATTACACAAAGGTGATGACTTGGTTAAAGTGGAAACTAGGCTCAAAAGGCCTGAGGCATCAACAATGCATGCATGAAAAAAAAAATAATTCGTGATGAAATATGGTCTTTGTTTACTAAAGAGTACATGCGATTTTTAACAATGTTTAAAACTATAACATCTACCTTTTCCTATTTTTTTATGTGTTTCTAAAACACGCGATATACACTTTGTTTTATGAAATTAAATTATTTTAGTTAAATAAGTACATTTTGTCTGATTAAATTGTAATAAACAATGGTTAGTTAGTCCCATTGACATCAGAAAGGAGATCATTCTTTTTAGCAAGAAATAGGTTAAGAAGGTAAGATTTAGAACTATTTATTTTTAAATTTTCATAAAAATCTCAAATTATATCAAAAGATAGTCTAAAACACAAATGCCTAATCTAGCTATTGTTCCATATTTTTGGCAATAAAGGTATATATATTTTCTATCATGCACTAGTTTACGACTTTATATTGAAACAAATGAATTTGATATTAAAAAAATATTACACTTATTGTATTTGTTAAAAAGTTCTTCGTTTTTTTTTATAATGGGAACAATAGATGTTGCATATGTGATTTTAGCCCTGTTTCTATATAATGTATTTTATAATTTGCGTAACCATGTAAACGATGCGAGACGGAATCTTTTAATTTTAATTTATTTATGTCGAGTTGTAAATACAATTGATTGATTATCAAGTGATATACATACATATGTTGAACTATATTTAATATCAAATTATATTAAATAATAAATAAAAGGTAATAACAGCTTTTAAATCTGTGTAATCATGTAATATAACAGTACTATATTAAATAATATACGAAGTTAATATACTATATTTATGAAACATGATATTTGTTTTTCGGTTAGAAATATTATAATGCTATCGATATGTCAAAATATCAACATTCGCAGCGCTAAATCTCCATTTGTATTTTTAACCCATTTCCGGTCATAAATATCTTTTAATATAGAGTATAAAAATCACTTTTACGAATTATAAAAAAATGTTATAAATTAAAACATATTTTTGTGATTTGTATATTGAAGAATGATTCCGATACGTTTTACAAATATTATTAATAATTATCGACAGGTGGCGCTATAAAGTATATATTTCTTTTTAGTTCAATATTACGCTTTATTTTTAAAATTTTTGTTATTAACGATGATTATAATCAATATATATATATATATATATTCATTCGCTCATTATAATATACTGCGGTTTTTTTAGATAAATTCATAAATCTTTTATAAACTTAAAATAACGTATGTCGTGCACGCGAAATTTTGGTATATATAATCTCTTTTCTAATTACTAACATTTAACTTGTTTACCTGTAAGGGGCTGGACACCATCAGATTTATTATATGTATTTATGATATTTATTTGATTGTGTCCCGTTATTGAACACCGGCCTGGTTAGGAATGATCTCCTTTAGATTTCGAAGTGTTCGATTGATCTCGTTTTTCTTTTAATTAGTATCGTAGACAATAAATATTGATCGTATTTCATACTAAAAAGTTTCTCAGTAGTATGGTTCTAAATTGTCTTATAATATTGTGATTGAAAAACACTTTTATTAGAAATAAACTATATTTTATATTGTTAATGATAAAATTCTGTATACATATAAGAGAAAAACTATCTTTTGTAAAAACAAACTGGCCATTGTTTAAACCTTTACTAAAAATAAATTTAGCACTTCTGTCTGGACGTCTGAAAAAGGAGTTATTTGTCCGAGCAAAATTGTGTGCATTAAAGGGTTGAAAAGACGTCAGGATGCGAAAGATCCACGTTTACAGACAGAAGGTGCGGAAAAATCGATTACAGACGAAGTTTTAATCTTATAATGAATTAAGATTTGGAAGTTTTTTGACAATCCTAATTAATGAATTAATTCTCTTTTTAAATAAATAAAAAACGCACTGCTGTTAATATGCATAATTAGGTATCTTGAAACAATGATTTATGTTTTTAATTTGGTAATTTATTTTTATGAATACGATTTTTATGAATATGAGTTTATGTAATAATTGACGATGAGTTTGTAGACAAATTTGTGACAGTTTAGTTATAATTTAATAGCTCAATTATAGACATACAACATCAATGTTTTTGTACTTTTTTGCTTTTAGATTTTAGACTCTTTTTCTCGGTGCTTATATATAAAGTATAACTGGGTTAATGAGGGTTAAACAAGACATAAACGCCAACATAACGCATAACATATACTCACGGCCGCACGCCCAGCCGGTCATTGAGGATGAGACCCCAGTCGTGCCCTCGATGCCGGTAGGCGGAAGGTGGAACACCCCGGGGGTTTTAGTCGGTAAAAGTCCGGCATACCGGGGGAGTGGCCCTCACCACTCCCCTGACGATCCTATGAGGATTTCCCCCGGGTAACAAAAAAAAAAGGGTTAAACAAGACATACAATAGATTGGGATTGAGTCTAAGCTGGACTACCGCAACGCCGAATATCGGACAATCAAGGAGATCCATCCTGTCCTGCGTCAATGATTAGTAAGGCTCCACGATAGGCTCTCTTATAGGCTCAGCCAAGTATTGACAAGCCACGGTTGAATTTGAGTGCCTAGAACGACGCACGGCACAATGCCATGAGTGTGACGGATGTCTCGAAAACAGGCCTCAACTCACGCTTGAAGTGTTCTCGGGTTGAGCTGAATAACGGACCGTTTTAAGAGACGATAGGCACTAACCTTTCCTTGTCAGTTGCGATTAACGACGAAAGGTCCCAGCAAAGTTTTTTTACTTTCTACGAGGAAGTGATACGAGTAAAGGAAGCTGCTAAAAGAGCGAGATAAAAGCTTCCGAACCGACATAAGGCATCGCCGAGCTAGACCTAGGAGAGATGCATTTGCGCGTAAAGATAAGCGTAAGCTTCCTCTATTACGCTAGCTGGGCACGTTGACACGTTGTGCCAATTCCACACATTCGCACTTTTTTATTAGCGTTGTAAATAAATGAATATTTGTATGTCCAAAAAGCCTAGAAAAAAAAAATTGTTAGCATTTACGACAAACGTACGTTCAAAATGTATAGAATTGTCATTAGCTTTTAAAATAATCATGTTAACACCATAGACGTATAAAATGTAATTAGAATAATGATTACGATTACAAAATTTAATCGTAGTTTTAATCTAATTATGATTTAAACACTGTATGCAATTGAGGATCCATTAGTATTTAAAACAATGGGTAAATTTAATCATATAAATGATGCAAAATTTAATCGTATTCATTTTTCATTAATCTGATTACATTTTTCTGATCTATATGTATACTTATACATCTGCATATAAATCTGTATGTACACGGTTAGTCGGAAAGGGTATATAAAGCGAAAAACCTAGGAAGGGGCCCATTAAAACAAACATCTTGTGTACTATAACTTTTCGCAAAAATGAATAACTAGTGAGATACAGGTACCTATAGATTTACATACTAAAAGTATAAAGAGGCAGCCCTAGAAATCATGTTTCTTCGTGTGTTAACGACCCGCCATCCTTGACCTATAATATCTTACGGATCTTTCTATTGGTTGGTGAAGTTTTAGGTAATAATGTTAGGGATGTCGAAAATGAAAAAAAAAATGTTATATCGATATTTATTAAAATATCAATATCAGAGTCGATATATCAAAGGAAAAATATCGATGAAATCTCAATAAACACGAAAGTATTTTACCAGTATTCCTTTTTATTAGATAAAATTTACAAAAATATCAAGAACATAAGGCTATCTTCTAACTTTAAGACCTATTTAAGATATCAAACAAAAATAAATAATACATAAATAAATGGCTGCAAATAATACACATGCAACAAATTCAGATATCAGAGAAAGGTTCGATATATTCAATTCATAATATCGATATTTTTGGGCGATATATTTTGAAATGATATATCGATAGATATATATATCCAGTATCGAAAATTGTATAGAAAACGATATTTTTTGAATTTTTATGGCACTGAAGTCGCGATAATCTGAAACTGTAGAAGATAGAAACGAACGAAAAAAAAAAAGAACGTTGTTGTCTAAGACTGTTGAGTATTATGTTTTGTTACGTTGTGTGCATTGACTTCTGAATTTGATCCATGTATATTATTTGCCGCCATTTTGCGAGTATTGTCAGTGTCAGTACCTTATTATCTCGTGAATTGTTTACTTTTTTTATTTTCTTTAACGTCAGAATTAAAGTCACCGTGGTCTCGCCACGAAAAGCTTCTAGTTGCTATAGCCAACAACAATGCAGCTAATTTGGCCTCTCGAAGCAACGGAATGCCGAACGAGTTGAAACAGTTCCTCGATGCTCCAAATCAATCTCGTAAAAAAAACCCTATAAATTTTTGGATTGAAACGACATTTTACCCCAGTTCTTTCAAATTTAGCACTTAAATACTTGATACCTACAGCTTCCTCTGTACCTTCAGAGAGAGTAGCTTCTGCCGTAAATCTGGCGGTCTAACAATAGAAGCTGGCTGACAGCGTAGCATGTAAAAAGTACAGTTTATCTACTTTCACTGCCGGACAAATACTGGTTTGTCTGATTTTTTTTTTTTTGGTACCTTTTAGTTCTTAATATTTTTGTAAATTTTATCTAATAAAAAATAATACTGGTAAAATACTTTCGTGTTTATTAAGATTTATCGATACTTTTCCATTGATATATCGCAGCCGATATTAATATTTTAATAAATATCGATATAACGATATTTTTTCATTTTCGACATCCCTAGTGGGCGTGCTTGTCGCTATGGTTGTCAAAGTTTAAGAATAAATGACATAATTTATTTTGAGTATGTAAAAATAAATTACAACTTTCAGGAAAATTACTATATTCCTTTTTAAGTATATACAATACCTATACCAATAGCCTTGGCTTGATATAACCTTTCCGACTAACCGTGTATACTTGAAACGTTATATCATTACTATATATTTGCACTGAAATGGGCTGGGGGCACTAGCTTTACCAATAAACGAATGATACTATGTCTAGGTACCTGATCGGATTACATATAACAGAGCTCTAGAGCAAAAAAAGAACCGGCCAAGTGCAAGTAAAACTCTGACTGAGGGTTCGATACAAACTTAAAATGTATTAATTTGACTAACTTTTATTGTTCAAATGTATATCTGCTCTTTTCGAAAGCTTTCATAGGCCGATAGCTTCTGTCATGCTGTATAAAATGATGATCCTCCCATGAAAATGAGTTCATTTCTGTAAAAAACTAAAAATTATTTTTTTTAGACAGTTCACGTCTGACCCAATTTTTAACTTTACTAGTTTTATTTTTAGACAAATAATCTCTAGTTTCCTATGACCGTATTTTCGTATTTCTTGTAGTTAAATATTATCATTAAAAATAATGTACTCCCAAAAAAATGATATAACTACAAATTCAATATGCAGAGTCAGTGTAATAAAGAGGATAGAATATTAATAAAAGTAGAGGAGGGATGGGTGAGGGACGAATAGGTAGGGTGGATATAGGAGAAAGCGAAGGGAGGGGTAGGGGGAGGTGGAAAAGGGACAGCAGACAAGAGGAGATTGAAGAAGAAGAAGAGGGCCGGGAGATGAGTAGTAAAAGAGGGAGAATAAGTTTAGCTAAAAGTTAACACGACATTCACTGACTTTTAGGTGATACGAAATTTGCTAGTTCAGCTAGTATTCGTGTATTAATAAACATAGAATGGCCGCCACTGTATTGCTAGAAGTACATTTCAAGGATCAATCAAAAAGTTATCATAAAAACGATTAGCAATCTAATTACATTTAGATCACCTATGATTAGGTAGAGCTGTATCTAACTAGCTAAATAGCTTAGTTGGAATAAGCACTTATTCGAATTACTTCATCCAACTGTAAAGTTTATTTTTATTGTGATATGATCTTAGATGAAGTTTAAATAATTATACATACAATTATTCTAAAGATAGGCTATTAATAGTTTGCTTCTCAAATAAATAGATAATAATATGTGACAAATGGCAGTTGTATGATCTATGACCTCTGGTTATTTCGTAAAAAGAAACAAAGTCTGTTTGATAATTGGCGACAAAGCTTCAAGCCGGACTGGTTGCCTCTCTTCTGCACTTTCGCTGAATAATTGTTGTGGCGGTCGGCTGTGTGTTCGATTGCTGTTTGAGCTTGTGGGCTTGGACAGCAGTGGAATGCTCGGCGGACCGTGTGCGATGAGTGCGTGTTGCAACAAACAGGAAATGAAGATGGATTACAATGAATTAAAACTACGACAGAGATATTGGAGCATGGCGGGAAGACAACAGAAATTTAATAAGAAATGACCCCAGACATGACTGGCGTAGATGCCTTTGCCTTATTCACAAAGGGGAAAGATTAGTGATGAAAATGCCCGGGAATTTTCCCAAAGTGCCCAAAACTTGTATGGGGAATATTCCCGGGAATTAACGAAATGTTCGCGGAAGTGCTGGGCACTTTGGAAAAATTCCCGGGCATTTACATCACTAGGAAAGATAACCAAAAAAAATAATCGAACAAGAGATATTAAAAAACATTATTAAAGGTAAATTTTATTTAACTTAAAACTTGAACTTTTAAAATAGCCAGACAAAAATAGTATTTTTATTGATATTTAAATTTCCCGTCTTTCTCGGTATATTCTTTATCGTGCAATGTTGACTTTAGAACTGTAACTTATTTAAAAACTCATTAGTTGTCAGTCGTTACAGCTGTTTTATTTCAAGTTATCTTAATATAAATCAAATGAAACTGAAATTGCAACAGTTTTAAAGAATTATTACAAATATGAATACAGATATAATATTTAAAGAAATATCTGCTAAAAATAATTGTGACTTTGAGTTTCTTATAAACCAACTGCATACATTGATTCGAAGTGACATGAAAGTTATAAGTTCTCCAATTTTAAATTTAATCGATGTGGAATTATTGGAAGAAATTATTAGTATTGAATCTAACGATAATAACTCAAATATTTCTTTTGGAAATTCATTATGCGATATCAAAATATGTATTATTCAAGATGAAGAATGCCAGATGAAGAGGCAACATGAAATATTTATACAATATAAAGGACCTAAGAAATTGTGCATATACTCTGTCAATCTGCCATACACAAACATTCAAAATAAAGAGTATACTTCAATACAAGAAATTATTATTGCTTATAAAAAATATATTAATGATCTGTCTTGTTATTTTTATGAGTTGGAATTGATAGATCAACAGTGTACAGTTGTGGAACCAATAAACCCAACAGTTAAAGATGATTACAGAAGAATACTTATTGGTATAAGTATATTTGTATTATTTAAAAATTTTATACATTAAATTAAAAAGGAGAAAATATGATTCTAAACATTAATTAGCATTCAGTCAATTTTTTGTTCTTGATTTATTGGCGCATTGTGAGAGGTTTAGATAAGTGTGATGTAAGTTCATAAAATATATAACAACATACCCATCATAAAATACACTAATAAAAATATTTTAATATATATATAGGTATATATATATTACTATTACATCATAGTTTATTATTTCACTATAGAGTTCTTATATATACAGTAAAAATCTGTTATAACAATATTGAAGGGTCAACTCATATATAGTTGTAACAACCAGTGATGTTTTTGATATATGAAGTCCTATTTTTTTTGCCGGGACTGTTTTCTTTGTCAATATAATTGGTATGTTGTTCTAAATTATGTCACCATAAACAATTTTTGCTGTATATATTACAGATATATACAGTAAAAGTATATATAGAGTACAAATTAATTCATATTTTAGTTTGTATTAAATATTTATTTCAGATGACCGAACATGGTTGCATTTGGAGGTCACTCCAGAAGGACTAGCAGCCAATATACATCTCATGGGCCATTTGGAACTGTGGCAAGACAAACTAAAAGAAGGATTATTATTATGGGACCATGATAAAAACATTTTAAATAACATTATGAATATTTTTGGTAAGAATTACAAAGACCTATACAGAGTTGGTGACATTTCATACTAGCATAATTAGAGGGGACCAGTAGGTTTGTCCATCCCGGGCCTCTGATCAGATGGGGCTTCCAAAAGGATGAAATATAATAAAAGCTAAGATCTTATCATTCTCCTTGTCACTTTACATAAGAAAATGTCTTTATGTAATGTGACAATCAATGATCACCACAATTCCCCCAGGAGTGTACAACTAAGAAAGACATGTAGACTAAATTAAATTAGTAGTCATATTTGAACTGATAATGTCTGCAAATTTTACATGTTCTGTGGAATTCTACTCTAATCGAAACAAACAGCACAGAAAAAATAAATTGCAATTTTGTTGTTTTTTTTTAATACTTGGAAATAGCCTTTCAGCAGAACCATTGTATGGCCTCACTAGTATGTTTATTTAACTTCAATTTGTTATTTTTATTATTTCGAAAGGAGCATTGATGACTGAAATATTGAATATTGGACAAAAAATTATCCTGTTCCTTTTTTTGCCTTGAATAGAAATTTTAATGGTAGTTTTAGAAATTGATAAATTTACTACAAACATCAGCCATGACTTTGAAAACAAAATTATTTGTACCCTTGACATGAATTTAAAAAAAAAGGTGTATTATGTGTTTTTTTTTACAAAAACATTTATGAAAGGATTAAAGTTAAGCATGATTTTTACAACTACATATACCATATACAGTTTATCTTTGTGAATCTTTTCTTTGTTTTAAGTTATTACATTTTTGGACTAAGTAAAGAATGATGATTATTATTTATTGGCTCATAAGGATTATTTATGTTGACAGTTTGTATAATAGTCATCTTAACAAGGGAGGCCCCCTTTCTTTGGCTACGCCACGAAATTTATATCAATATTATATTGTCACGCAATATCACTTTTGGGTAGAGAGGAAAAATATAAGTGGCTGTATCTAATTTGCGGCAATATGTCGTGTCCAACGTAACCAGTAACATTGCTGATCACTGTTATCGCAGAGCAGTTACTCCTGAGTCATAACTTTTAGATGCCATATGGATTTTCTGTTTATAATTATTATTCCAAAAATACAAAGTAGGTAATTGTGAATGGACATATGAACATATCAAGTTACTATTTGCGAAATATATTTGTTTGTAAAATATAATATTACTTTCAAATTGTGTGCATTTAGTTTTCATAATTATATTTATTTCTTTGCAGATTTGACAGAGTTTCCCCAAAATACGAAACAATTAACAGGTGACATAGAGTTCACACCAGAGCAATTGGTCTGTAGTATATGTCTATGTAATAAACTACCTGGTATATCTGTTGTGCCCCAGCCTCTATGCCCAAACTTATCTTGTGGAGTGTATTTTCACAGAAGCTGTTTGTATAAGGTAGTTATAAGATACTGAAAAAGTAGAGATTCATAATAGACTCTACTTTGATTACAGTTTGTTCAGAAAATAATTTCATCTTTCACAAGTAATCTGATCTAATAGAAACTACGTATGCTGTAGTCTAAGTACAGAGATGGGCAAAATGTAATCAGATTAATGATTAACGAAATTAATCAAAAAAAGTAATCATTTTTTGGTGATTAAGGATTATTAATCTGTAATCGGATTACGATTAATCATGATTACTTTTCTGTTTGATACGTAAAATGTGCTGCCGACAGCAGAGCGGCGCTCGCCTTTCTTTATTTATAGTATACGACTACTACTAGCTAAACTGGCGTACTGAGTACCACCACATAGGTGTTAGGGCGATTACCCGAACTGGGTCGTGACCGCAGTACAATAGTGCAAAGACCGGCATAGTGACTCGCTTCGACCTGACTACTTTCGGGATCAGTTCGTTCTCGGTGGACATTAAGTAAATCCAACGAAATCTAGCTAACCATAGATGCTTTTACTATTGTTCTGAGTGATTCCTGGACTATTAGAAGTAATTATCAAACTACCGCCCATATTTGACTGAAATACCGTCTCTAACCAGATAATCCACGCCCGCCTTCGAGATGCAGATAGAGAGATAGAGCAAGATAGCGCAAAATTTTAATTGATCAGAACAAGACATTATTTTCTCAAATTTACACAAGCTTCTACAGCGCAGAGCGCAACATCACCTTTCTTGGTCATCCGTCTCTCTCTCTCTTCTGACTCGGTTTCGTCTTTGATGTAAACCGAACCACCGCACACGTTCGTATCGTATTTTGAATTTTAATTCATAACTAAAGTTGAGATATCGATCTGTTTTTTTTTCCGGATAGCTGACATTCTACCTAATAACTTTGATTCTTACAATAAATCAGCGGGACACACAATATTTTTTTCGCATTTGACTTCCAATTTCTTAAAGACTAAAGAATATAGTACTCAGAAAAAAAGAGGCAAATCGACATACGGGCACGCACCATTTTTATTTATCTCACTAAAAACGCTTTTTTGTTTACCAAATTATATATATATATATATATATATATATATATATATTATGTTGTTTAATGAATAATAAAAGTAAAAAAATAGTAATTTCATTTTTCTGTTTTAAAAAATTAACTTTAACGTAAAGGATTGCACACAAAGTCCTTGGCCATTATCAGAAGTATTCTCCATATCTAAGGTGGGCGTGGATTATCGGGTAGGAGCCGGTATTTCAGTAAAATATGGGCGGTACTTTGATAATAACTGCTAATAGTCCAGGAATCACTCAAAACAATGGTAAAAGCATCTATGATTAGCTAGATTTCGTTGGATTTACTTAATGGCCACCGAGCACGAACTGATCCTGAAAGTAGTCAGGTCGAAGCAAGGCACTATGCCAGTTTTTTCATTAGTGTACTATGGTCACGACCCAATTCCGGCAATTAAACTACCAACTCAAACGGCTGAAAGCACAAAAAATTGTCCTGAACGTACTCAGGTCGAAGCGAGTTACTACACAGTACGCTATTGCAAAGAGCCTTATAGTGATTATGATTCGCTCAACGAGACGGATATTCGGGGTCAACTAGTTCGAAATAAGATAACTTGAAAAATTAAATAAACGAGTATTTAAATCGGTCTCTCTCTCAGCCAGAACTCAAATGTAATCATTAAAATAATCATGATTGATTGAATGATTACTGTAATCAAGATTAATGATTACTCATGTAATCTTGATTAATAGTAATCATGATTACGTCCATCTATGTCTAAGTATTCGCAGGGCCACGAGAAATTGACGAAATTGGTGACGTACCATATACTTAAACATGAATATAAAAATAAAATAGTATAATTTGTAACGTTTGAATAGAGCAGAGATGGGCAAAATGTAATCTGGTTAATGATTACAAAATAAGTCGTAATTTTAATTTTATTGCTTTATAATCATGATTAAATACCTTCAAAACATTAAGAAGTCTTAAATATGTATGCAGATTCCGTAGTGTTTAAAACATATGTAGATGAGCAAAATGCAGGTATATTAATGGTAAAAAACGCAAATGTAATCGTAATCATTTTTATTACTCTGATCACATTTTGCCCATCTATGGAATAGAGTAAACAATGTCAGATTGACGTCTATAAATCTCGGCCTTATTTGTCAATAAAATAATTATAAACATTATAATAGTCTGCAGTTTTTTTAATTTCAGCAAAATATGTTTTTTACATTATTTATTGCGTAGACTTCTTTACATTTTTTATTATTTAAATATTTGATATTTACAATTTTCATATTATTGTTCTCCACCGATGTGCACTATATTTAATACGTTATAAGCATAGATGGGCAAAATGTAATCAGATTAATGAAAATGATTAACGATTACATTTTACGTTTTTTACCATTAATATGACTGCATTTTGCTCATTTATGTTTTAAACACTACAAAATCCCAGATTGTATACACGTTTATGATTTCTTAATGTTTTAAATGGATTTAATCATGATTACAGAGCAAGAAAATTAAAGTTACGACTACATTTTGTAATCGTTCATCATTAATCAGATTACATTTTGCCCATCTCTGGTTATAAGTATTGAAATAAAAAAGTATAGATCTAAGACAGTGATTCCTAAAGTAGTCCAGGTGGATCTCTAGGGGTCCACGGAAGACTCAACGGAGGTCTACGTCGCCGTGTAAAAAATGAGAGTCCACAAGTTGTATTTGGGGTCCACGAAAATTTATGATAGTTTCGATAATAAAGAACAAATACAGTAAAAACTATGTATGTATGTATTATGGCGACAACATACTGGTTATATTGATCCAGAACAAAGATCTAAGCAAAAAAAGGACTTGGTATCTCAAAAACATCATCCGTTGTTACGACTAAATATGAATCCTTCGATATCTTTATAAGAAAATTTTACTTTTTTTTTTTTATTACATACAGGCTTGCGCTTGACCTCAATCTCACCTGCTGGAAAGTGATGATGAGGCCGACGATGGAGCGCGCTCACCCAGCAAATACCGATTCACTCGACGTTTGAAGATTCCCATGTCATAAGACGCCGGGAACACCGACGCAGGAAGCGAGTTCCACTCCTTCGCGGTACGCAGCAAAAAGGAGGAGGCAAATCGCTTAGTGCGAGCAGCAGGAATGTCAACTACAAAAGGGTGCAAACCAGCACGGCGTCTCGTCAATTTATGGTAGAAGGGGGAGGGTGGAACTAAATCATACAACTCAGCCGCACACTCTCCAGAGTATAGTCTATAGAAAACTGAAAGGCAAGCCACTTTACGCCGGTGTTCCAAACTGAGTAGTTTACGCGACGTAAGAGCCTCATCGGCAATGAGTCGCCGAGCTCGGCGATCAATTGAGTCCAAAGCAGCCAGATGGTGTTTGGCGGAACCATCCCAAAGGTGGCAGCAATACTCCACACACGACCGAACTTGCGCCTGATACAGGTTAAGAAGTTGGGTCGGCGTAAAATGCCGCCTAACCTTGAAAAGAAACCCCAGTTTCCGAGCAGCTGCTACTTTCTACTATGTATTTTAAAATGAAAAGATATTGTTAATATGATAGAGTTAATAATAACCTTTTATTATTACCTGTAACAGTTTATATTATAAGAATAATTAATTATACATAGAAGCTGGCCGCTATGTCTGTTTTATAGAGTTAAATGCAATTTGTTTAGAAGTTGAATATGTAATAATATACCACCTTTGTATTGATTCATGATACCTTTTTTTTTACAGTGGCTTATGTCATTGGAAAGTCGGCAGAGCATGTTTGGTGTTATAACAGGTGCCTGTCCTGCATGTCTACAACCAATCACATGTAATGAATCCGATGTTTAAGATATTTGTAGGTAAAATATAGATTACCTTAATAAGAACTGGATTTTGTATATCTATTAACCGTATAAAAATAAATATATAACAAAGTTTTAAATCTTGTATTTTTTTAATTGAATACAACTTACAAAAATGGTTTAATGCTAAAAGTCCATCTCTGAAGATGTGCTACTACTTTAATTAATCAAAATATTTTCTTCTGCTGACAGCTAGAAATGAGATTACCGTTAATAATTCATTCATTACAAAGCCTCTCCAATAGTTTTCATAGATCCTAATTTAATTCTTATACACTAGGTTATACCTATCCCTTATAGGTAAGTCATGTTAGGAGCGCTGTCATAAATATTACGATGATAATAGAAGTATTTTCTAACTGATAAAAATACTATGCTTGACTTTCCCGTAGTTTGTTTACTAAATTTTTAAAAAATATATTCAGAAATTGAGAAAAAAATTAGATCTTCAAAACGTATTTTACACACTGAAATACTACATTATTAATTTTTAACGGCAATGAAACTCATTTCAATGCTTTACTTTTTATTACAAGTTTACGAGACATTTATAGTTTGTGGTTACATAGAATAATTCAGTATAAACAATGAGAAGTAACGTTTGCACCAGCGGTTCATGTTTTGTTATTTATTAGGTAGTCATAAAACATTTTCCTTAGTTAATATCAGCAGTTTGCAATGGCATAACTGTTGATCGATGGGCCTACTCCTGCGAAATCTTTAATCTAAAAGAAAAGCAGACATTGATCAATACACAAAAGTTCTTTTAAAAAAACACTTTGTATTTCACATGACAATGAAAATACATCCAACCCTTCTTTAAATTTGGTATTTTATTTATATTCGTACTAAATAGCGGTAGTATGTTTAAATTGTCATGAAAGAGTTGTTTTTCTGTGAGCATATTATCACAAGGGCACTGTTTCGAATGTACGCGGAGTGAGGCTGGTACTAGACCCAGGGGCTTCACCGCTTTGAGGACCAGTGTCGCGGCTAACATTCTGTAATAAAAATAAGGGCAACTTTAAACCTTTATTAATATTGTTTAATTGAGCTGAATATTATAGTTTTCCTTAAATCTGTTTTTAATGGAGTTATTATTGTGGATTAACAATTTATATAGCCTGATTACAACAGAAGTTTATTAGTAGTGAATACCTATGACATTAAACGATTTATTTAAATTCGTAATTAAAATAACACCATATTGTTATAAAAACATTCTTACTTACTAGTTTGTATGTACCAAAAGTATTTAACAGATAATAATAATTCTGGCATTGGCAACTCTTTTTACTGGCTCGACAAACTGATTAGATTAATTAAAAATAGCCCAAAAACGATAGCGACAATCACAAGACTGGAATCTGTTAACTGTCGCCGTTGCCACAAAAGACGGTCCACGTATATCATGACTGAGGATCTCTAGGTATAAGAACATATTGAACGTACACAAGCTAATTTCGAAAGGCGACAGGCGGAGCGAGTCTCTATAACTGTCTCTGCACTTGTATTCTGTGGTGACCTCTCAATTCGAACAATCACCATACAATCTCATATACAGAATTTACTTTTGAATAGTTTTTTGGTAAGAAAAATATTTATTTATAAATATACTATAGCTCTACAACAAGCAAGCCATTAGCAGTTATTATGACTGATATCAGTAGTAGTATCGGTAAAAGATCATCAGTAGTTCAACAAAATCAGTAGTAGAACAAAATTACTACTTTTTTTGGCACCCATAAATAGTTATTAAATATAGTCAGCTATGTTTAATGGTTTGGTTTGAATTTTCTTATTACTCCATTTATTAGATAGTTAAATATTTACAAATATGTGAAAGGTGACATATTTTAATTAATACAAATATATTTGCTAGTTTAGGGGCTGAGTGGTTTTTCTAAGAAACAAGGCCATAATTAAAAACAAAATTTGATGCTATTTCCTAGAGAAACTAAACCTATTTGACATTTGTTTGATGCTAGTCATTGTATTTCAAATGTTATCTAGCTAGCCAGCATTTCTGTTCAGCAAAATATAATTTTACTTCTTGTTGTTAACTACAAAACAACTCTTAAAATAGGAAATTTGTTATTTATTGAATATTACTACTTTAGCTGGTTTCCCTTTCATTTTTTAATGATGGATGTCAATGTCCCTTGAGGGACTAGGAATTTTTTAAAATATAATAAGGTTGATGTCTTAGGCACATGTTACTAAGTATAAAGTGTTTGAAATGACATAGATATTACATTATTTTGTTTTTACCTTCACAAACAAATTTATCATAAATTAGGTATGATTAGGTGTGACTTTAATGACATCTTATTTTTCAATTGCTAATAACAAGTTGCGATTTTTTAAATATGTAGATATTTATGAAATACATTATTTTTGTAGGGATTTTTAACTACATTAATTTAATATGAATAAAATGCTGCATTAGTTATAAAAAAACACATGTCAATTACTGGAAATTTTATCCACACCTTTTGTTGATTTATCAACTGTAAGAAAACTCAAAGCTTTGGGAACTAAAATGAAAGAAAGTTGAAAGGTATTTTTTGATTTGTGGATTACTGTTTCAATAGAAAAAAAGGAGTACATCAGCTTGTTAGTGATGATGAAGAGTGCATACATTATGATATTCCTAGGCATAAAAAACCACAATTTAAGCCTGTACCACTGTTAATAATCACCATCGTGGCAAATCATAATATTCATAGCTAAACATTTTCTTTGTATTTGGTGGGATTAACAGGACATGGTTTATTATGAACTGTCAAAACTAAACAAATCTATCACTGGGGATCTTTATAGATGACAATTGTTGTGTTTGAGTTGTGTATTATAGAAAATCCAGCTTGAATGGGGTGGAAAGGATGTTAAAGTTATTTCACTGCAGATTATTAAAAATATACATATATTGAAAATCTTAACCCACCCACCATATTCTCCGGATATTGCCCTATCAATTTAAAACTTATTCTGATGTCTGGCTCATAGTTTTACAGTGGACAATTTAAATTATTATGAAAATTATAAAACTTGGATTGATTCATGGCTTGCTTCTGGGGATGAAGTGTTCTTTTGATGAAGCATCCATCTGCTTAAAGATGGGAAAAATAATAAGAATTCATTCCAATACTTAGTAAATAAAAATCAAGAATTATTTACCTTCACATGGATCTGATTTTTGAGCATAGCAGCACGCAGAATAAGCATGGATGTTCTCCGTTGATATTCTTTACCCATAGTCAGACTTTTTTCAAATGTTGTGGTTCTCTGATCAACATCTTTAGCATATAAAATTTTATTGTGTGAATCAATGCGAGCTTGTATTTGGCCATCAAGTATCAGTTGCATTAGTTCATCTTCTAAAGCATTCACAGTGCGATTAAAAGCTGCTGCCATTAATCTCATATCAGCAGAGAGATAGGGACTGAAGTACTGGATTAATGCTCTGTTACGTATTTGCATATACAGCAAATTCAAATGTGGTGCTAAATACATATCTAACAGAAGATTATCTTTGATCTCATCGAGCAGCCTAAGACAAGAAGCGTACTTAGACTCATAAAACTTAAATATTATGTCACGCAACTGTGGTTCTAATTCTAAGAATAATTTAAAAGAACTGCTAACTATGACTTGTTTTTGTAATTCATAACGATCAAAAGTGGCAAGGGCACATAATCCACCATAAATAGCAACATTATTACTGCTAAGAAGCTCTGGATAGTCACAGTGATCAATACTAGCAGCTAAAAAATGTTTAGCAGCAACTTTGTATTTCTTTGTTGCTAACTCAGCCAAACCTGCTGCACATTTTAAGCGTGTCAGTATAGATTGGTTGGAGTCCTTGCCTGGCACTTCATTAAAATCAGGAGTAGCTTCTGCCTTAGACACATAATTAAGAACATGTGCCCAGTTTTGCAAATAAACTGATACTTTAACTACATTGAGACACATCATAATAATGTGTTTGCCACTTGTGCAGTAATCTCTGGCTCTAGAGTAGCATTTTAAAGCACTTGTCAAGTCTCCACAATCAAGATAATGGTCACCAAGATCATCATGTCCTCTTCGGATGCTTTCTTTTATTGAATTAGTTTTGTAATTTTTAAGATCTGTGTCTAATTTCTCCAATTTGATGGCAGCTTTTTTGGTTTTAGTTTCTACCCACATAGAATCAAGAACAGGTATGTCCTGTGATCCAGCAACATCAGGTAATCCTGCAGTAGCTACTGCTTCAGCAAGTTTCTTATGTAGTGATTGGTAGAGGTTTACATTGTATGTTGTCATAACATAAGAAATGGCCATTTTCAAAGCTTCCATTCTGAGTGAAGGACAGTGATCTGCTACAAACATCAGTCTATATAATTTTGCAAAACCAGTATATGAAGCGGCATACGTCTCCAGGTCCAAGGTGGGGTTTTCCACTACATAACATTCTGTTTCATTGTTCTCATTGTCCTCTAATGGAACGTCCACCTGCATAGGTTCAGCTGTATTCTATAATATAAAATGACACCATATTATACATTGCGTGCTCGTTATAAGTTTAGAAAATAGTCAATATCAATAGGGAGAAGTATTAAATACATTACCATTTCGAACATTTTTGATGATACACTGTTCTAAAAAAGAAAATAAGCTGATTCCACTGTCAACGCAGAAAACCAACCTAAAACAAAGTTTTTAATTATGTCCAGGTCAATTTAAAATTTAAATTACATGTTAAGCCAATTTTTAGTTCAACACTTACTCATTAGAAATACGTTAGATGACGATTACAACAGTAATTTAGTAACAAAATACCTTCATCATTACGTTTCTTTTTGGCAGCGGCATTTTTCTTTTGACGAAGAATATTTCGGTATTGCTATAATATATACAGTGCTACCAACCCTTAACAAGAAAATTCTCCCAAAGACGCATAGATATATTATTATAGAAAAACCTGTAGAAAAAATTTGATACACAGAGTTTGGTCTGTGCCTAAGAAAACCTGCCTAATTTGAAAAAGATCACAGATGAATTTTATATCTAAACGAGTGAATTGTGGTATCGCTAAAATTTTTGGATAAATACGAACTTAAATATAAAATTATATAATATCTACTATAAAACAGTTTATATGTTTCGAATAAAAAAACTCAATTTTTACAATAGAGAACAGTGCTTGATTTCTTGCAGTAATTCTGTAAGTGATAAAACTGCAGTAGAGCAACAAACCCAGTGGTGTAAACATACAAAAAGGAAGTCGGTATAGTCAAACATGTAATTTACATTCGTAACGATGGTTTGTCAATGATGCTGCAGCAGCTGAACTGTATATAACGCGGTCGGCATCATCCAAGTGACTGATATCTTTAGATTTGTATAAAGCGTATTCCGACAAAACAATAAGGCTGCCCGCATTACGTTATACTGTCGATAATAAGTGGTATCAATGGAATATGAAATATTATTTTGTATTTTGTTGTACGTCGTCTCGCGTTTTGGTACAAAGTAAACTTGGAAGGAATATCCTTTGCGTGCTCCTATCTCGGTTTTTGATAGGTCAGTGTATAAGCAATAGATAATATAATAAAGAGTATATTGTAGTGTTACCACATACATGTACGTACATCTAGTGTATGTATAACTTGGCAAAAAAGAGATGAAAACTAGAAGGAAATGCGAAACATTTTATTTGAAGACTGGTCTACAGTTTATCTTTCTATTACTTTATCAAAATGATATATCTGTGTTCGTATGTAATCGTAAATATAAAATCGTAAAACGATTTATATGTTGATACACACGCTATATTGCGCATGCGATTTGGGTGTGCAATTGATTTTGAAGGACAAGCAGATTGTCAAATTATATAACCACTGCAAAATAGACGAGTACTCTACTTCTATGAACAATACTTAGGTATTTCATGTTGTAAAATCAGCATGTGGGCTTTTCAGATAAAAAAAATATATTTACAAATAAAAATATTATACAACAAGCTATGTAATATCCTAGATAAAATTTCAACAATTCTATTCAATACTGTGGATGCTGATTTTCTTAATAATGCAGGTAAGATGGATATGATAAGTCTCATTAAAATAGAGCTATAATAATATTCCGGAATCTCTACGGGAAGTATTGAAAAATCATAGATGGGTACACTACTTAGCAATTGCAGAATACGGAACAATATATATTTTTAATGTCTATATTTTAAGTCCGTACTTCAAAAGGAAAAAAAATACCCTCATAGGATATTTTTGTCGTACTACCATCAGTCTGTCTGGCAGGACTACATTTTTTAGGAACGCGTGAAGGTTTCAACTTGAAATTAATATCAAATACTCAGGTCTGCTACCCCTTGTAACTCTTAAAAGATCATATTTCTAAGTCAAAGAAATCAAAAGATACGTCCGTTTATTTCGTAATTTTTCTTTGTTTGGGTATCTGTTAAATTTTTTGAATCAATCTTGTTGAGATCTTCATAAATATGTTCAAATTTAAAACAAGCTATGTTTGGGCATAATTTGTTGTGCACAATAGGAAGTACAGCTTGTATAATGTGTAATACGAACCACCATTAATGTTGCGGGTCAATATTTTAATGAGGACGTATTTGTAGTTTCTACATTGTTAGAAGTTTTATTAAAATTGGCTGAATAAGAAATGACCTTTGCATTCCTGGTACCATCTCTTATTATTAAAGATCTATAAAATTATTATACCGATTTTGACGGCACTTTCGTAATTCTAAAAGGTACACATCTTACTACTAAAAACATGGGATATGATTTCTTCAGTTTGTTAGGTTGTGCAGAGCTGAAGTTATATTTTAACCAATATCAAGCACAAACCCCTTATCCGATAAAGTTTAATGGAATATATATTCATAGTTTCCATGTTATTACTATTATAATCAGTTTCTCGTATGATTTGGGATCCTTTAAGCGTAACGTGAAGAGATATTTGTGGAGGCCGGCATGATCGCTGTGACTACCGATGGGTTTTTCTTACCTGTCGATACTCGTTGGCGTTTTTTGGACTGCACCATGCTTAACAACAGGTGCGGTGCAGTCACTGTGTCGTGTTAGAATAATTAAAAAAAAAAAAACAATGATATAATTAAATCTTTCCATGTCAGTAGTGTTTATTGAATATTTTTTGGAAACTGGAAATTTTGTTTCTAACTGAATGTAGAGTGAGGACAAAAAAAAACAAAGTCGATATTCTTGAACACATACCCAATTTTTGTTCCTATTATATTTCTGTAGAATCATTTCTAAATTACTGTATTTATATCTATTTTCAGTGGTCTACATTTCACCCAGATCTTGCAAAAACATTACAAGCAATAGGGCAAGTTAAGCCTAATTAACCAAAAATTTAAACTATTATTTAAGTAAAAAGTAAAACATTATTCGCATAATGGTTCGAATAATTCCGACAACCAAGAGCTTGTTCGTGATTTTTAATCAAAATTCTCACTTTGTTGCTTTGAGAAAATACATTTACTTTCTATTCACGTTTACCGTTTGATATCACTGGATTAAATCACAAATTTTTATAAATTAATTAAGGGATTGATGTTAAAGGATAAGATTTTATTTATAATTTTTTATTTTTTTATTCTGTTTGAGGAATTACAATTGATAGATGATTTTAATAATTTTCTTAGTTGGTAAAAAATATTATGCAGGATTGGGTTGCAATTATGATACATAAATTGATAATGTAATAACAAAATTATTAATTAATTTTGGATGGTTACTTCTAATGTTATAGCTTTGGGTTATGATCCGGGGCTGGTTAAGTTATTTAATTTTCATTTAAGGGATCTCAATATGGGTAACATAAAAAAAAAAACAAAAGACAAGATAGAAACAAAAACCAAAAATATATGTCCCCGTACTTATAGAGCACGATAACATGCAGAATAATTAATAATTATCTTACTGCAAGACATGGATTGCAGCAATAAGAATTGCATTATATTGTCTATTTTTGATCTAATTAGTAATAAGCTGGACTTCGTTCTATATGGCGCCCACATAGAAACAAAGTTCAATGTTTATTTTTAACTAGTACACCAAATAGTTTGCGCGTCATTCTTTACGGTTATACATTAATATAATAGAATGCCAGTTAAAAATCAATATATCATAATGCAGAAACTTTATCGCTAGTTGAGTATTATATATTAATTGATTTACTGAGTGCAATATTACTTTAATGGTAAGTATAGACTCTATCAATATATCTCATGGAAATCTATGTAGATAATATAACGGTCTTACGAATATTATGATACAGCCAAAGGTCAGCTTAAAAAATCATTTCTACGTAGTGCAATGTTCCTTCGAACGCTCGACGCTTCATTCGATATAATGCTCACGGTAAGTGATTTGTGTCCCGTGCCATATTTTCTTCCTATCTTGCCCCGTTCGTTGTTAGCGCTCATGCGTTTGAAATAATAATATGTCATGAAATAATACATCGATGCGTTCGTTGGTTTGTAATAGCAGTCGGAGTGTGGTGTTCAATGCTCGATTTCGAAAAGAATGATTCATTAGGACGACTTGTGCTTCTGTTGCAAGTAGGCATGGGATGATTTCACAAATTACTGGATATTTAATAGTGAGAAACAATGAAATCATGCATGCTGAGACCATGATTGAACTACTTACTGCATGACTATGCATATATAGTTACAATGTATCTGATCACTGCTTAGGTGACGTATCGTTATATCAGTCTTGCAATTGTTTTACCTGAAGGTCGCGTAAAATTGTTTAGATTATTTTTGTGGCCGTCGCTAAGTGAAACAAATTGTAGGCAAAAGATTTCCATCCAGATAAAGTGATACTTTATCTTTATTATTCTTTATATTTTCACTATTTAATTATCTGTCTGTATATTCCTCTCATGTTTTATAAATTATAAAGCGGACCTTAAGTTAGTTTCCATTATCACGTAAGATATTTATTGTAAAGGTTCATATGATTAATACATTTTTGTTTTCCGTTTATAAATTAAAATAAAAAGTTTTTCTTTCAGTCACTTAGACGTAAACGAGCTAGATGTAAGCCAATTCGAGAGATAGTTTGAACCAATTGAAGAAAAACTTCACTTGTGCGATGTAGCGTTATTTGTAATTTCTAAAATAACTTATTGATTTAACTTACTTAAACTGATATTATTTAACGTTGATCGAATATATTACTATTCTATAGGTATAGATTGTACTCATCTTTAATAATTAAGTTAATAAAATGCAATATGAACATTTTTATTTGAAAAGGAATTATATATGATAGTACGGTGTATCGATATTTATAGAAAATAATGTGGAAACGTATCGGATTCATTAATCAATATACGCATATCTGTATGTGGTTGTGTCCAATAATCTCTAAACCGAATACGTTTAACCGATTAACGCTACTATTCTTTCTCATGTCAAACTTCCATAATATGTAGCTTGTTTGTTGGAAATTCATAATGGAGGAACAACTAGCTAAAAAATAATAAATCATTTGATTGAAGTCTGGACGCAAACAAAGCCCGAATCTCACACTATTAAAATTTTACTTTTGGGTTCTCATAAAAGACTAGGTTTATGCATTTCTAGTCCACATATTCGATTTAATTCGAGTACAAAATAATAAACGCCGAAAAGACGAGACGAGTCATTTTGGATATTAAAATAACATAACACACACATAGACGAAGAGAGAACTGAGATTAAAATAAAAGTAACAATTAAGATTTGCATTTGCATTTTAACCAAAGAGCTTATTTCGAGCAAATTCTACGATAACTTAATTGAAGGGTTGTTCCCACCCACGTTCACATTCATATATCTTTCTAAATATTAACGAATCTTTTTTTTTCTTTTTTTTTCTTTTACTCGATGTAATAACCACACCTCGCTTAACGATAAACATGATACACACTACATGATACAGTCTAAAAAACGATTGAATAGCTTATTAGATAGGTATATTTTCACAGTTGTTTGCAGACTTTGTGTCATAGTATGTTTTTTAAGTAGACCACAATTTCTGTAACATAAATTGTATTCTGAAAGTAAATTTGTTTCTGATATGGGTCATAACTTTACATTGTGATAGAGTATTTATTATAGGTGTAATAGCTTAATTAAGGAGTGTGCATTTCAAATATGTCTAATAAAATCCATTTAATTTGATTTCTTTTTTATAATTTAAGTTTCAATGTCAATGTGTATTACTTTTTGGCTTACGATTAAAATTGAAATATCTCGAAATTTACTGAATTTAGCCTCTACATTGGGATGGTTCAAATTGTTAATTTTTAGCTCTTGCATCATATGCTTCCATTAGTATGACGAATTTCCAATAACTCTGGATAATAAATTGGTGCTCCATAATAAATAGCGATCACTTATCGATAAAATAAGATAAACATTTCCTTTTTATAGCTGGCTGACGGTGTTTGTTCTCAGTTTGGGTATGTCAGCAACCATGAAGGGTGCACTGTTCTTGACATTGTTGTATTTCTTCCACTGCGAAGGTACGGTCATTGTGACACGAGAGGAATACCCAGTTGTTAATGACCGGCCTCTAATTGGAGTTCTTTCACAAGAGCAGTCTTTCTATTTGCACACAAAATACCCAGAAGAAAACTATACGAGTTATATTGCTTCATCTTATGTAAAAGATATAGAAGCTTCTGGTGCAAGAGTTGTGCCTATATTGTAAGTATTGTATTCTGAAATACATACACCAATTAAAAAAAATGGTGAATGTTTGCCTATACATTCCAACTACGAAAATAACACGCTTGCATCTTTTCTTCTGGATAAAGTTATTACTTTGCACACAGAAAACTTTATTTATAAGACAGATAATTTAATCCGCCCGCTGAATTTATTGTTGCTTTTAATTAATGTTTTTTTTTAATAGGTAATAGCAGTGATAGGAGCAGATTTCTAAATCTAACTGTTGTTGAAAGTAAACCTTAGAACGTATATGTAAACGATATTTAGTAGGCTAAGACTAGTTGGTTGGATGTCTTAGATTTGATTTTTAAAATCGGAATTGAAGATAGATAATAATAATCTATAAATATCAAGAGCACTATAATCTAGATTGTTACATTGAATCTTTATTTATTGGTATAAATTTTAAAATAAAATTAAAGTTAGGTGCATAAATTCCAATTTTTGAAGCCATTATATAATATGACTATATTTTTAGGATTGGTAAAGATCGTTCCTATTATGAAGAACTTATGAAAAAACTAAATGGGTAAGATTTTTTTAATTGTTTTATTTTTATTAGATGTGTTGGAGTATATGTTTTATGGTTTTGTTGACATGATTTTATTTTATAGCGTCTTGATGCCTGGCGGAGCTACTTACTTCAACCAGTCCAATGGTTACGCTGATGCTGGACAGTACATTTACGAAATCGCAATGGAAATGAATGACGCCGGGGATTACTTTCCTATTTTCGGCACGTGTCTCGGTTTCGAGTTGCTAATCATTCTCGCATCAGGCCGCGGTAAAGTTGAGAACAGGATTAGATGTTATTCTTACTCTAATTTGCCCCTGGACTTTATACCTGGTAAGATATTTTTTTAGAATCACTATAAAAATAAGTTTATACTTACATAAACGTCGATGATTTTTTTGGAATGCTATATAAAATCTTGAGCGATATAGCTAGGTTCAAAATATATGCATTATGTAAAATTTAACGAAAAACGATGCGACGCGTTGTTGTCAACTTTGTGAAGCAGTGCCGTTGCTGTATACTGCGATATATATTTTCATTAAGTATAGATCGAGGGATGAAAGGCTATTTGGTTAAAGCGACATTTTTTCATGATATAGTAATATATATTTTTGAATTGGTTAAAAAACGGTGATATATATTACTATATCACCAAAAAATGTCTATTAAACCAAATAGCCTTTCACTCCTCGATTTTATAATTATAATTATGTGCATTATTTTATCGTGAAGTATTCTTATTGCATAATAGAAATTTATCCCTATTTTTAGTCAGGGGAAAATTATCTTTGTTGGAGTTCCCCGTTGCCTTGAGAACGACGGTAGGGGAAGTTGCAGACTCCTACTGATATAAAAACCCTGGTTGTTCAATTCTTGCTGCAAACTTACAGCCATGGGGGGGGGGGTGCGGATTACGCTTACTTCTAAAATAAATGCGCAGATACGTAATCATATTTTTAAAACTAAAAATTGGCCTTTATAAACAATCTTTAATCTCATCTATTATATATTTTTAACTAACATTTGAAATAAATATAATAATAATATATCGTCCTTTTCGAGGTGAGCCGTGTCCAAAGCCGTGCCTAAAGTGACCAGCTCCGCAACTAATCGCCATTTTCTGTGTACTTACACATGACATTTCTATTAGATACCAAATAAATATATTAGCCGGAAGATTACCGTGTAATGAATAATTTGATAATTCCTACGAAAGAAACAAGAGTTGAAAGTATTTCGAAACTTCCGTTGCCATGTAAATTAGACTGCCTATGTCATATAATTAAACGGAGACATGCAATTATTATACTTTGTCAAATAATTCAGTGTTACTTTTGAATAACAAAAACAGTCTCATTGATTTATTAATTAAATAATATTAATACTATTATATCTGTGTTCTCTTTACGTCTCCTAAGTGGAGTATAAACCTTATTATATTCTTTTGTTAAAATTTATTTAACTATACTAAAATAGGTACAATGATTTGATAATTATAGTGATAGTATGTATGGTTTTTCTGTTCTCCAGAGTACCGTAAAAGCAAAATGTTCCGCGAAGCCCCTGAAGATGTATTGGATATATTGGCTCATGAAGATGTAACGGTCAACGCACATCAATTTTGCATTGTAGACGAGGTGTGACTCTCCTATTATTACAAATATTTTAAGCGAAAAATTAATCGTAATAGTTCATTCATTTCTCTGCCCGCGATGTTCAAGGTTCGAATCCCGATAAGGGCAACATTTTATGTGGTGATCGGATTTGTTTCTCGCCAGGCATGAATGTATAGTTAATTGTATTTAAGTATGTATAATAATAATAATAATAATATTTTTATTAAGTATCCGTAGTTCAGACACAAACTTCTTTAAGGATTAGTTCTATCTAGATCACCAGTATAAACAAGGCTATAAAGGACAAAAAAATGTTTTCAATGTGTATAAGGATAATTTTTCGTTTGTCGATACCGAAAACTTGTGAACAGAAATTATATTTATATTATTAAATAATAATTATTAAATTATATTATTATTATAAATTGGTGAAACTTAGTAATAACACGGCTACAAACCGATATTAATTAGTCCCATGTACGGTATTTGTTAATATAGCAACCATAATACGTGTACTGTTATCACACATACATATCTGAGAGAGAACATTACCAGCCTAGTCTCTGTACCTATTTATTATTTTGTTCATTTTACGAAGTCCCATAATAGTTCTTTGAACGTGAATTTCTGCATAAAATAAATTTACCCCAAGCAAAAAAGGAACACTACAAGAGATACGATAATAACATAGTCTCTTTCAACTACAGCACTTTTTGATCAGCCCCGTACACGAAAGGAATTTCTAGTAGAGTCCGACCGAAACTGGTTTTCTGGCCGAAACCGAAACCGAAACCGAATATTCGGCCGTGGCTTCAGTTTCGGCCGAAACCGAAACCGAAACTCACGTGGTCAAGTATAAAAGTCAACGTGGCCAAGTAAAAAAATGAAATAAAAACTTACATGTAATCAGTTCCATCAAAACATAACCTCTAAAGAATGTTTACGTCGGGTGATAACGCACTAAGTTGTGTTGCTATAGAGCAATGCGAATTAGATCCGTCAACTGTCGTCTAAACGACGTAGTTACACTCCGACGCAGCCTTGAGTTTCTTTCGGCGTTTCGTCTCAAGGTAATCGCTTCCGAAACGCTAGTAGATCACCGTTAGGTTTCGTATTTTTCGCTGGCGGTCCAAGTCGAGGTTCGTACCCACAGGGGTGCCCTTGCATTGCCACCCAACCCATAAATTGCCGGCTGAGCACCCTCAGTGTTCACCCACCCGCCCGGTTAAGTTGTGAAGACCTTTCCCGGTCAACAAACATGCGTAAATTCGAAAAAAAAGCAATGCGAACGGCGCACGAATCCCGAACAGGGCCGCCAGCGTCCGCCAAAGCGTTGCCGCGAGAAACGAAGTTAGGCAAGCATGTACGACAACTACCGAAATCAGTTTCGGTTTCGGCAAAAGTTTCGGCCAATTTTGGCCGAAACCGAAACTGCCGCCGAAACTTGATTTTTGGCCGAAACTCGGCCGAAACCGAAACCGAAACCGAACTTTCGGTCGGACACTAATTTCTAGTATGTATAGTAATGATATATAATAAATGCAGATGAGATTTTTATGCAAGAGATGCATTATATTTCAAGATAGGCTTTATAACTAAAATTAACCAATTAAGGAATTTTATATACAGTTTTTATTTAAGCAAAAGTAGTTCGATTTTGTATATAAATCTCTGATATTAGACACAAAAGTTTCTTACTACAGTTAATTACTAAAATATTTATTAATAATTTGTTGGCTATTTAATGTATGTAACATTTCTCTAAATATAATAATTTAGACACATTCGTTATAAGATAAAAAAAATATGAAAAGTTTTGTATACTGTAAATATTTTGATTTAACGAAATTACTTATTTGAAACATTCCTTTACTAGCCACAGTTATATAATAATTATTTTTATCATAGCTAAAAATGTGGATATATTTTCAGAATTTGAAGGCTTATAACTTAACCGAAGATTGGTACGTGACTTCCCACTCAGATGACGACTACGGTGTTCAGTTCATAGCTACCATAGAACATACACGGTATTAGCTCAAAATCATACTTCTTTTTAAATTTTTTATAAAATATTTTTAATAATGATTAACTTTCGCATTACTTAATAATATTGCTGTTTTATTCCAACAGGTATCCGTTCTACGGTGTCCAATTTCACCCAGAAAAGAATGCTTTCGAATGGAAATTGAACAAAAATCACCCTCACTCGATCGAAGCTATTAAAGCTAACAGATACTTCATGGATTTCTTTGTTAAAGAGTGCAGGAGGAGTAGGCACTCCTTTGCAAATCAGGCCGAAGAAAACCAATACGTGATTTACAACTACGAGCCCAAGTTCACCGGTGTGCTGGGAAGTGCGTTCCATCAGTGCTACTTCTTCGAGCCTAGAGGAACCGTGTCAAAATAAAAAAAATCAACCCATTTATGTCTTAATCTTACAATAATACAATTTTGACTGTTATTACATTTTTGTTTTTGTTCATGTATATATGAAATAAATGTGAATAATACTAAATAAGGGTTAGGTTTAGTTGGAATTTAAAAAACTTTTGTTCTGTAATGGAATGGTAATCAATAAATTAGTATCT
Organism: Automeris io; assembly: GCA_036320925.1. Taxonomy (NCBI): domain Eukaryota; kingdom Metazoa; phylum Arthropoda; class Insecta; order Lepidoptera; family Saturniidae; genus Automeris; species Automeris io. Next base: position 8,779,078 of record JAUDJH010000011.1, on the reverse strand, counting down.
AGTTTAACTATAGTATAAATGAAATCTTTAAGATAAGTTATCTAATTTATTTTTAATTTTAATACGGTGTTAGCAAGACTAAAATAATACGTATTTACTCATGTGACAAGAGGTTAATCTTATCAATCATATTTCACAGTTTTTACTAGCACTATCGTTTAGTCATTTTGGTTTTATCAGTCTAAAGGCGCGATTTGGATTTTGGCAGTCGCTGCTCGGTCGTGGTGACCCATCAACTACTACCAGGCTAGCCGGCTGAGTACCTCAGTGTTCGCCCTCAATATATTGTCTAGTAAAAAAAAGACAACACTGCCAGGCCGCGATGTACCTCTCTGTATCCATTTATATGCAAAGGCGTCAGATGTAGGCGACTGCGCAGCGCTGTTAGCTGTCACGATCGTGAGTTTGACACGCCATCTGAGTTTGACCACTGCGCAGTGACATACTTCCAACGACATAATAAGATGACTAAAGAAATATTATTATTGAACATTATGGCTTAAAAGTTTTTAAATGATTAAGTGTCTTTGTAAGAAGGTTGATTATACATGGTGGCTCCTTGATTTTAGTTGAAATGAAGTATAAGGAATAACAGTATTAAATAAAAACATAATAAAATAACAATATAATATTTTTGTATTTTACATAAATTCACACACGTTTTCACATTACACATAACATAAATCTACTTTAGGTTATTTGATATTAACTAAACACATCCCTTTCAGGTTTGTGCTATCTCTTTCAGATTTAGTATAGATACATTAATGGCTACGCGCTATACACACCTACTTTACGCCTTAGCTTTACGCTTACAAACATTCCAGCAACGTTGGACAATGAGTACGGATTATTAGATTTTATGATATATAAATACTCTTCAATAGAAACTTTTACTGGCAGAGCGAATCGAGGCCTTTGAGTCAGCTTGGAGGGTCGGCACTTTATTCATCTGTCTTTCAGAGGGCTATAACTTCTGAGCCAAATAAGATACCTATTTGAATTGTGGTTATGATGAATATGTAAGCCTTAAAGCCACATCAGAAAAAGATATTTAAAGTAATTATCAATAGAATCTGAATAGAGCTCCCAATCATGCAAATAAGTGAAAACTCTTTTTTCACTTTTAATTTTGCATGTGGTGGGGTATCGTTGCGAAGAGTTTTTGGGCCGATGTTTTAAATAATATATCTAGTGGTTTTATGATGGAATGGGGTTGGTGGTATAAAAGAATGTAGTTGCTGAAAATACTCTCTACTGTGCAACCGGTAAAAGACTGCGAGTAAAAGTCGTAACAGAATCATATTTTGATTACTTTTTTACATTATCAACATTAACTAGATAACACGTTATCCTCCTGCATAAGAAATGCGGTCTCGCTTAACATATACAGAACTAAGTTACTACAATATATAAATACTAACAAATATAGTTCTGTTTATGCCAAGTGGGCTCTTACTACTTTACTGTTCCAGATTGTTTTTAAACAAAATGTTCTCATGTAAGTGATTTGTATCTTAAAAAGAATAAACTCTTTGAACTTTATAAATTGTATTTTGTGTTGAAAATCATCAATTTGTCTGGAAAATGTGTAGGTATGTTTTTTGAAAATAAACACAATTTTCAAGGAAATTGTGATTAAACATTTGTTTTAATAGAAATAGAGATAAAGCTTGTACTAAATTATTCATCACTGGGGTTTTTAGGTGGTACAAATCCGGCATAACTCGACTACCGTCTCTATACAGAGTGAACGGTAATGCGATACATTCCTTGATAGACGTTGTAGTACAGCTTATTTCGAGTCATTTAAGTCATATGACACCATGTCCGAAACTTGTTAATTTCTGAGATATTCAAGATTTAAGTATTTTTTTAAAAAACTCCAGTTTTTATGTTAAAATGTTCCCTTGTAGTGACGAATACAAAATGATGTTATTGTTTATGCTGTATTCGTATAGCTAAATAATAATAATCTCATTTTAAATTAAAATTCGTAAAAAGGAATCGTCATTACTTAAGTAAAAGCTAAAAAACCAAGTATCATTTTGCAAAAAAAAATTGTTTTAGGTAAATAAACGAAGAATTTCCAAGAAAATGTGTATGGAATGTTTTGTACAAATTACATAATTTTGTTCCTTGGTTCATTGGCTATTCTAAAAAGTACAAATGTCATAACAAAATACTAAGAGGTTGATTTGCAACCCTAATAATAGACGAAGTGACCCGTTTCCTAGAAATCCTCTTCATTATGTTACCGCGCACGTGTGCAGTATTTGTTCGTTTTATGACTTGACACTGCTACAACAATAGGATTTATTGATATGAAGGGCAATTTGCTCGTAGATATTTTAGTTATCTGTATCAGTTAGTTACAACTGTCTTCTGAGTACAGACCTATCGTTGCTTTTTAACTACGTCTCTCCTGATTAAAATCTTGAGAAATGCTGCCTTCCGTAATGAAGAATACGCGGACATTCTGTACGTTTACGGATTATGCGACGGCGACGCTGCAGTAGCGCACAGAGAGTACATGTTGCGTTTTCCTGACCGACGTGTACCAAACGTAAGAGTGTTTTCGGGAACGTATCGACGCGTCCGTGAAACAGGGTTCGGTTTCGGCTCAGTGTACGCCATTGGATGAATCAACAATATCCACTTCGTTGGATAGGGCGCGGTGGACCTATTCATTGTCCAGCCAGAAGCCCGGATCTGACCCCTTGCGATTTTTATTTATGGGGTCACATGAAGGATCTCGTGTATGTAACCCCCGTAAACAACGAGCAAGAGCTTCGTAAGGGCATTCAGGGGGCAGCTCAAAATATCCGGCAAAGTTTGACAACAAGAGTCACAAAAACAGAAATGAGAAACAGACTTCGAGCTTGTATTAGAAGACGGGGCTCACATTTTGAGCAGAACTTGAAATAATGTACCCAGATAATTAGCTAATAAATGTATTATTAAAATACTAAGTTTTTCATTTATTAGGGCCCAAAAATACTAGTTGTTTGTGTTTCTTTTTATTTATTCATTTTTTTATTAAAGTATCTACTAGACATTTAAAACTCAAATAAAACAATAAGTATGTACTTTTTGTTGACACCTGTACCTTTTTGAATAGCCAATGAATCAAGGAACAAAATTATGTAATTTGTACAAAACATTCCATACACATTTTCTTGGAAATTCTTCGTTTATTTACCTAAAACATTTTTTTTTGCAAAATGATACTTGGTTTTTTAGCTTTTACTTAAGTAATGACGATTCCTTCTTACAAATTTTAATTTAAAAAGAGATTATTATTATTTAGCTATACGAATACAGCATAAACAATAATATTATTTTGTATTCGTCACTACAAGGGAACATTTTAACATAAAAACTGGAGTTTTTTAAAAAAATACTTAAATCTTGAATATCTCAGAAATTAACAAGTTTCGGACATGGTGTCATATGACTTAAATGACTCCAAATAAGCTGTACTACAACGTCTATCAAGGAATGTATCGCATTACCGTTCACCCTGTATGCAGCTGGGAAAGTCCTCTGAAGATTTTAGTCGATTTAAAAAAGGGATCTAGAGGAATGATATATTACTCCTAGTCTATAGAATTTAGTAAACCTCTTAATACTAAAAAACATATCTAATTTCATATGAACGGACCTAATGAAACGACTGTTTTGTAGCTTAGACAAACTCAAGTGTAGGTTTTAATATTATTGATTGTAAATTATGTCATATTATAATATATTTGCCGCTAGTTATAATTAGTCATTGACGGTCATTAAGAATAATTTAGATGTTATTCATAATTAATAATCGACGGCTGTTTGTGATTGGGGCTTGTTTCGGACAGGCGAGGTTGACAGCGGGATATTAGGTACACCGTATTTACATTTGATAGCGACACATATCTAAATCTAAATTTACATTTTTTTAATCATTTTCACTCAACCGGATTTAATTTTTGTCGTGGGTGCTTTTACAGACATAAAATTCACATACATACTACTAACACTTAGATTCCGAGTAACTGTTCGTAGGCTAAACACATGTTTTGTTATATTGTATTAGGTTTTTTTTTTTTGTGATAAGGCGATTGCTGGGTCATGACCACAGTGCACAAGTGTAAAGACCGTCATAATGACTCGATTTGGCCTGTCGTGTTTCGGGATCTGCTTGTGTATATCCAGTAATTCATAGAGAAACTTCAGTCGTAGTATATGAGAGCTGACATGACGACGGAGACTGTTAGCGGACTGTTTTCGTCCTTTGATAGTCGCTTTCGTTGTTGTACTACACTGTACTTACCATCAGGTGCACTGTAGTCACTATGTCGAGCCAGTGTAAAAAAAATACAAATAAATGTTTGTGGGCCAAATATATGTTTATTCCGAATCGGAATCGAACCCATGACCTGTAGTACAGAAGCTGAATAATTGGATATTGCGCTAGTTGTTTTGTGTGTTTCTTTATATTAAGAATTTCAACTTTTTTACTTTGATTGTGTAATATAGTCGAAATTGACTTTTACACCTAGATTACCAAAAGTGCTAAGCACAATAATTTTTATAAGATTTTTCAGTTCGTGCAACCATCAGTTTTGTTGCTTCAATTCTTGACGTTCTGGGCAATTACCCACTTCGCATATCACTCCATAGATTAATACTTGGTGACTATACTACCTCAATATTAAAAACAGCTTAGACCAAAAACCGTCTACAAGTCGTAACTATCGAAAAACAATCATATTGCATGATAGTCAGTGTTATATTACCAGCTTACTCAATTATCTTAGTACTTCTTATAAAGAACTCATTATTATATAAAGGGAATAGTTATATATTTCTTACTACTTATAAGAAATAATGTGATATTTCTCATAAAGCTGAATCCCTAACACGATTGGTACTAATGATATAGCACCAGTTCCCGTTGTCTCCTTAAAAACTATATGTATTGATGATAATAGTCTAATAGAAACTAGAATTTGACAGAAACTGAATATTTCGTTCTTACCTTTTCGGCTTAAATCGAAACCGAAACTTCCATAGATAAAATTAATATATGCAGAAACTTCTTTCATATTAAAAAATGAATAGATAAGTATAATGTTACCACGTGTATAAATGTTGAATACGTTATAACTATACAATGCCGCATTAAAAGAAATATTAGATGTGAGCATTTAGATAATATACTATTGTAATGATCCGAACAGTACATTATATAGTCTCCTAATTTGTTATGGTGAATATCGACGTAAGTTACAAGTAATGTTATAAGTTTTTAAAAGATTTCGCATTGAAATTTTACCATTTAATAAACATAATTGATGGGGTGTACTTACAGTTGTTATTTTTTATTAGGTATAATTAGCACGCTTTTTCTAGCTTCAATAGATTTAGAATAATAACTTTAAATTATTTCAAAGTTTATTATAAAAACTCCTTGAGAGAAATTGGTCATCGATCTTGACATCATTCGTACTGCAATCTCTGTGAAAATATGGAGGTGGCATAAAACTATTATACAAGCACCCAAATATTATGTAAAAAGCAGAGAGAATTTCAGCAGATCAATTTCTAGTCCGAGATATTAGTAAAATTTTTATTATAATATATCTAAAATTATGATTTTTTTAATTTTCATAAATTAACACTATCAGAAATATTATTCAAATCGCTGAATCAGTACATTTATAAGATAACATTTCGAGATATTATCGCTTGATTTAGAAAACCTGCCGCAATTCATGTAGTACCAAAAACAATATTGGTATTTGATTTTGCTACTCGTTATTTATTTTACTAGCAGACGGAATTGCGAAGGGCGTTTAAAGTATCGTAAGTTAGAAAGTATCAACTTCAATTAATAATTTCTAATAATGTAGATAAAATAAATAGGTGATTTTTCTTTCATATTCACCTCGATAATAATGAATCATGTTTTGATATATATATATCGATGAAACAAGTCTTCCCATTACGTGCAAGTAATTAAGATCAAATATACGATAAGATACTTGTATTTCAGTTTTGCTGAAGAGATCCGAAAATTCCGAATTTTCAGCCGGCATCTAAATTTCCTTTTTTTATTTATAAAATTATTTATTCTGAGTTCAAGTCCTGGCACCGGCAAAGTTTTCTGTAATGAGCAGAATAGTTTATCGCGAGCTATAGAAGTGTATATAAGTATGTATATCTTTGTTTAGTACCCCTAGTACAAGGGCAAGCTTAATTGTGTAATTGTCCGTAAATGTTATGTTATTCTCAAAGGAGATATTTCTATTCCCTAATGATGTGATAAATAATTGTTTAACAAAAAGCGAAGAGTATCAAACTGTTAACGTATTTCTAAAGGCACGTTTTACCTTAGCCAGGTCAATGCACGAAAATTTGTTTTTCTGTATCTTACATAGACGAGGGTTCAATCTCAACTAGGTTTGATTGAGACAAAGCACCCTGACAGTTAATATATAGTACACAACTTGATTTCTTATTTCTGAAACGTTATCGGGGGAAGAACTTACTGCAAAATTCTGCGTCCATTTGTCTGCTTATTTACCTAGGGTAAAGATAATTTATTTTCAATAAGTCGTTTTAGTCAATTGAGCTTTAAAGACATAACGTAACATAATTAATAACTCTTAGGTTTTAATTCATAGACGCAACTTTAAGTTTGCTTAGACTTTACTTAGATTTAAACATTACAATATATACCTATTACTCAATGAATGTCAAAGGATTTGGTAAGTTATCGATTTTATCAACATGGATTTGGCTTTGCGGATACTATAGCCATACTCAAGTTCTTATTATATATTTAGTTTTTTGTCAAAACGAATTAATTTTTTGAAGACTTTGTTAAGCAAAGTCGAATAGCGGAGATTATGGCTTATTCTACCCTTATATTAGGTATGCCATTTCTTATCTTTACAAAATCACATGGTTATGATTATAAATGAGAGACCAATGCATAGAGTATAGTGAGATGGAAGGGTCAATGTAATAAAGATGCGTATTTACAGTCTCTACAATTCTAAGTTATAACAAATTTATCATAATTGTTAACCTAGAAATAGTGATACAGCTTAACATCTCCGTATTAATATATTACAACCCAGCATATTCTATCTAGACTGATCTGATGCAATAGTTTTCTTCTGTAACATTAGTTTTATAAAGAATAATTAGGTATTTATGTGGGAATCATTTCAACAGCTATAAAGTATAAACGAACTTCTAGTAGTAAAACAAAAACAATTTATACATAGACGATATACGTGTTTGTAATCACAATCATCGAGTATCCAATTTAAAATTAATTTTCATAATCATATCCGATATTTAATAAATGTATGGGCTTATTTCAAACTTCTCCTTTAATCATGAAAATTCAAGATTTTTTTAAAGTTATCCTTATTAACTTAACAAGCGCCTTTTTTTTAGAGTATTGGTAAATGTTAGTTTGTTTTGATTTAGGGCATTGGTTATTTCTTGTCAATAATTAAATAATAATACTTTCCAAATAATTCATTATATGATTTACAAAGCCGTTCGAAAAAATTATGTTATCTATGTCTCGAACTGAAAATTGAATTATTTGTTTTGAATATGCGTAAGCCACAATACCTCGGAAGTATCTGGATTCCCAGGCACGGTAAAGGCAGTAGGCAGTGCTGGCACCCCGGTGGTTTTAGCCGGTGCAAGTCCGACACACCGAGAGAGTGTCTCTCACCACTCCCCTGACGATCCGAAGGGATTTCCACCGGGTTAACAAAAAAAGCCACATATACCTAAATCTATGTGCCTAATACCGTACCACTTGCTGTTTAACTAACACACTGATGACTTCGTATCGTTGTTATTTGGATATTAATTAAAACGATTAATTGGCAAATATCAGAATGAAAAGGCTTAATTATACTCGGGCTTTGTCATTATAATATTTGCTATAAAACTATTCAATATTTATATATATAAAAAAAAATCGACTACCTAAGAGTGAAACGTGTGTTTTCTTACATATTAATCTGTATCCAGTGTCAATATTCTTATTAGGGTTTCTATATTTATCCTTTTGGCTGAGACCTTTACTCTGAGGTTATACACCTTGTGAACGCTCCGGTTACTGATGATTAATGTTTTAAATCCATCAAAAGGCGATATAAAGAGGAGAATGTAATATAAACAAATTATTAATTTTTATTTACTTGTGGGTAAATACTTTTCTAAAATAAAATGAGGTAAATTACTAAAAGTAAATTACCAGAGACTGGTAAGGGCTCTAGTTTGAACGTGAGAAAAAGGGTTAGGATTTTGTCTGCAAGCAGTTTTATTTGCACGGCCGCCATCTCGACTAATGCGCTGGCATCGCAAGCGGAGCTTTCAAGTACTAAGTAGACAGGTGTTCCTTCCGAAGATCAATAGATCGCACTGCATTTGCAATACAATTACAATGATATTGTAATCTGTTATTTCAGGACATATAAAATCAGAGTGCGATTTACTAAGTGACTAATATTTTATAAGAATCTGACCATGAAACCATCGTTTTTAAAAGTTTTTTCTGTTTGAATAATTTGGTTTGGGATTGCACCATACATCTACGATGCTCTAACGCAGAAACAACTACCAACCTTGACATATTTCGTCATTCGGCAATTAATAATTTATATTATAGGTAACTATAGATATATAAGAAACCTAACCGAAACTATTGAGAAGTCTTTCATTACAAAAACACTTTTATACCCATTATAAACACTAACAGATTTTATCACATGAACGTTAAGCAAAAATTAAAAATAAGTATTTTCTCGCCACAGATAGTTAAAGTGTTTATTATCATTACGATTAATAATTATTGGTGAGCGTCTGTGGTGGTAATTAAAAATTACCATCGTGTCTTCTCTTTACATTAACTGATTGCTGAAAGTGGTAAGCAGTAGTTAAACTAGGACGTCTATCCAATAGTTTCTCCTACAATATTTACAATATACTCAAAAATTGTATGTCATGCCTTAAACAATATATGTATATTGTATTAAATGACATTATCATGTTTTCTTTAATGGGGTTATCGGCAACAACGTAACATGAAATAATGATAAAAATGATTTGAATTAGTGATAAATTAGATAAATGGGCGAGATAATGCCACTTTCCATCAGATATAAGAATTATATTTTTATTTTATATCATATAAGTAATCGATGCTGCAACGATGCTTATACATGTGTGTAAGATAAAATTGTATTATGCGTTTGTATAAATGATACATATTCAGAGATGGGCAAAATATAATCTGATTAATGATGAACGATTACAAAATGTAGTCGTAATTTAAGTTTTCTTGCTCTGTAATCATGATTAAATCCATTTAAAACATTAAGAAATTATAAATGTGTATACAATCTGCGATTTTGTAATGTTTAAAATATAAATGAGCAAAATGCAGTCATATTAATGGTACAAAACGTAAAATGTAATCGTTAATCATTTTTATTAATCTGATTACATTTTGCCCATCTATGTACATATTACATACCGAGTCAGACAACATCCGTATGCAGGGGATGTTTCTTATACCCGCACGAAAAGATTCGCTGCTACATTTATTATGCGAATGGCTAATGAGTGGAATATGCAACCAGTGACTAAATCAAATTCAAATTTCACACCACTCACATTCTACTGCCTTTCATACTTCATTCTTTCATCCGTCCGCTGAAAAGGGTTGAGTGGTGTCGTTTATTTCTCAAATTTTACAATATATACTTAATCCTAACTTAAGCCTACATTATAAATTTACAAAAACTAAACATACTAAGCCTTAACTAACGTACGGACGAAACTAACTTAAGCCTTAATTAAAAATAAAAACAACAGCAGAGGAAGATCTTATTTAACAATTAAAAACTTAACCTAGTACAAAATATGAAGGGGGACTATGAGCGGGAAGCCGTTTCGAGGCGAACCTCCTGACGGCGGCGTTCTTCTCCGTCTGCGACGACAAACGGGTCAACCAGTGGCTATATTTCCGCGATTTTATGACCTGGTCTGAAGTCTTTAAGAGAAGAGTGAATAGGTATTTGTTGGGCCGACCGATATACCACGACGAAAGGTCTCTAGGTATATGAACAAATAAATCACACAAATTACACAAACTAAAATCGAAACGTGACAGGTCGAAGCAAGTCACTATAACGGTCTTTACACTTGTGTACTGCGAGCAGGACACAGTTCGGGCAATCGCTTTATCATCTTAAAAAAGGACTTCATGGTATTTATCATCAAGTGTTGTGTAGTCACTATCTCGAGTCAGCATAAATATAAAAATTGTTGGTCAACCTCAAAAGAAGTCACGGTGGTGATAGTATTTGCTATTTTAACGTATATGATAGCATATAATATTCAGTGAAATAAATAGAAACATTGAATACTTATTCAATATATGAAGTAATAATATATTATTACTTTTTAAGAATAAGCAGTTACAAGCGCCAAATGACGTCACTTGTACGGAGAAATAGATTAAGAATAAATGACGTAATTTATTTTGAGTATGTAAAAATAAATTACAACTTTCAGGAAAATTACTATATTACTTTTTAAGTATATACGATACCTATACCAATAGCCTTGGCTTGATATACCCTTTCCGACAAACCGTGTATATATACATATATATATATATAGTTGTAATTTATTTTTACATACCCAAAATAAATTACGTCATTTATTCTTAAACTTTGACAGCCATAGCGACAAGCCACGCCCACTAGGGATGTCGAAAATGAAAAAAATATCGTTATATCGATGTATCGATATATATATATAAATAGGTAATCTTACTTTTGCTTTAACACACTGGAAAGTTATCTATTATAGGTGTTTGATATAAATATAACATATAGTTTGGATAAAAATAATATCAAAAATGCAAAGTCAGTAGCAAAAATATGTGGGTAAGTATAAAAAAAACCGTTTAAGTATATAAGACTTATTATTGGGTATAATGTAACACATAATAAACTGGGAGCATGTAACTCATAATAGAAAGATGATATCTGATATATTTGTATAATAGAACACTCGCAAACTCTCCCTTTATTTAGAAAAAGCTATATATCACAGTTTTCTTATACATATACACACATCCCGGCTAGGACTAAGAAGTTCTCTAACTCTTACTTTTGCCGAGTTGTCGGGCTGTGAAATGGTCTTCCGGCGAGCGTGTTTCCATTATCTTATGATATTGGGTCTTTTAAGCGAAGCGTGAAGAGATATTTGTACAGGCCGGCATGATCGCTGCGGCTATCGATGTTTTTTTTGCTGTTGGTGATTGATGTCGTTTTTGGTTTGCACCATGCTTTCCATCAGGTATGGTGTAGTCACTATGCCGTGTCAGTGTAAAAAAACATTTACTTATTTGAACTCAGAATAAAGAAATAATAAAATGGTGTTTTGTCTTTTAATTTTGAAATATCAATTATGTTGCAAATTTTTTTTTGTGGTATTTTTATATTATGTGAAAGTATTTTCTGCTTTTATTAAAATTTTGTTCGTTTTCATTTTACAAATGCGGAATGACCTTGCTTGCTATTTATAGTCTGTTCATGTTGGGAATAATGTGGATAATAATGTTTCCGCGTTATTGTTCAATGTTCATTGAGGGCGGTGCATCGATCGAGGAAGCGCGCCGGGGCTTGCAGCACCCAGCCATGAGTGCTGACCTAATTCTCATCTTCAATGAAACAGGGGTATGGGGAATGCGGGGTGGTTATATTTAATACTAAACCGAACAACCACGAAATCTCTATCTATCATTATAAAATTAGTGCATTGAAAATTTGCCACATTTATACTATAGCAATATGAAGTATAAAGCGAAAAATCTATTGAAATATAATAAGTGACGAATAGGCTTTGCTCTAGGCACATGCTACTTAACAACTTTAACCATCTGATGGGAAGGGCTAAATCGCCTTCCTACCCAGTTTGCGGAACTCTAGAGGATGATTTTCATCTTCTGGTCGAGTGTGACCGGAGCGAGACTATGAGAGCGAACATGATGAGCAAGCACAATATAAATCCTTTCGACGTGGACATGTTCAATGGAATCCTTGGAGCACCCACTTGTGATGCGGCTAGATCCTTGTTCATGTTGCTCTTGAGAGGTTTTCAGAATAATTTAGTGTAGTATTATTTTTTACACAACAGCTGGAAGGAATACTTTGACCAATAATCGACAGAGAAAGGCATTTGGTATCGCACAATGCGAAGTGAGTCTCCTCGTATGCCTTGGTTTTCTGAGGTTGGGCTAGCTAGAAAATATATTATAATAGCCCATAGAATTAGATCTGGATACATTTCTCTTCACAAGTTTGGATATCTTATGAAAAAAGTCGGTAGTCCAAACTGTAGCCGCTGTGGCATAACAGAAGATTTCCAACATTTGTTAATGGAATGTGTCCAGGATAAAAAAGAAAGAGAAATTTTAAGGAGCGCCCTGTTATCAACTTTTTGGATTTAGGCATTTTTCAAAGCTAAGTAATCTCAGTAGTCGAGAAGCTCGCAAAACTTACAAATTTATTTACAATAATTTAGTGGAACCTTGAGGTTTCTCTATCTTCTATAGTCACTATATTACACTTAGTGTGCTGTTTATATTTTTATTTTTTTATTTATATTTATGAAGTAGCACGATAGGGCTGGCAGGACTGCATGCGGCAGTCAAAAGCCCTTTAAATACATTGATTAAAAAAGGTATTATTATTTATGGTATATTTATTGTAGTAAACTTATTTAGGTTAAACAAAGCTGGCGTAACTACATATGTGATTAAAGCCCTAATAAAATTATAGATTAAAAAAAAAGTAAGTGGTAGCACCATGGGCTGCTCTTTATGTCAATTTGCACTGTCTTTACTTAATCATATAATAGGGAGTTCAAGAATAGCTTGCACCAGCAAATTATCTAGTTTAAACTTGCTCGGAAACATTCAGTTTTATCAACCCTTGAATTTATATCATCATTGAGGTCGCATTAAGCTGCTTTATTGAAATCACGTTTTATTCAAGTTTTGACTAGGTTTAATCTAATGGTGAAGGCCGCCCTTAATGAAATTATATCAATTCGTAACAATAAAATAGCTTTACTTGCAGTAATATGTGAATTTGAGTGACAAAAATATTCAGCCTTGTTCAAAATAGAATTGGGACCATTTGTAGGGGCGCGCAAGAACAAATTCGAGTAGAGGTTGCAGTTGCGGCCAGGGTCTTTGACCGCACGACCTAGTTTCCGGTATTTACGTCACTGCTACGCCTCCATGACGTCACGACCAAGCTCTTTCGAACCCATTCAAAAGTAGATCGCAACCTCGCTCCTCCATGCAGCTATATAATATACTCGTTGCGACCCCACAATTATATATTTATGTGTCTCGCTAGAGGTCAGTTCGCTTGGCGTCCTTTTGATTCTACTGAAAGGTCATATAGAAATGTATTTTAAGCTATTAGTTATTTTTATACAAAAGATCTTTCATTATTGCTCAAGGTTTGACGTCTTATAAAGTTCTACTTTTAGGGAGCTTAAAATTAACCAACCTTATACTTACTCATAATAAAATGGCTTCTTCAATTGCGTACGGAAATGTTTAGCTGAGAAGTGTTAAATACAAAAATTTATTATTTTTGATATTTATTATTGACAATATATGTATATTCTGTAATCAAAGAGAAAATAATCTTTCTTAAAGATTAATTTATGAAATATTAATTTACGGACACGGATACCTATTTATATAATAGAAAAAGAGAATAGTAGTACCAGTGATATTTTACATATTATTGTTGGTATCTTTGTTTAAATGAAGTATATAACTATGTATGTATAGATAAATATATAAATATAGGTATACATTTTTGGCTAGTCAAAAATTATCCATACAAAGATACTTTAAGCTTATTTTATAACTGTTATAAGTAATAATAAAAACACACTGTAAATTTTACACTGTGAATTTCTGTGTATTTTTCAACAAATTTCAGATGGCGGATAACAGTAGGTTCAAATATCTATTTATAGAATTATCCTTGACATAGTTATCGCGGGTCATATCCTTTAGAATTGGTGTGGAATTAGCTTAGCCGTTCCATTGAAAGTTTACTTTTAAAAAATTCAAGGAAGTTATTAATTTAGTGGAAAAATATTAAAATCTTGACCTTGGTTTGGGCAGCCATTTATTTATTAGATCCTTTTAAATCTTTAACATTTTTTAATTTTAATTGTGCATGTCTGCTAGGTCCAACTACTTTTGAGCTCCCGTGTCCGGGTTATTATTCTCTGCACTGCTCATAAAAGTAAAGAACTTAACTAACTGTAGCTCGAAGCTAGAAACATAATAATAAGGCTCGAGGCTTGACAATATTTAGAATGTACTTTCTTAATTTAAATAAATAGTTTTTAATTGATTTTCTGTAAAAATAGCTAAGGCAATTGATTGTTTTTAAAAAAATGAACAAATGGAAAAATATTCGTGTATTATTTGTGTTTATATCGTGCAAGTAAGAAAATATTAAACTGTTCATTGTCGTAGACACGTGCTGATAGAGACTGTAGAGAAATAAATATATTACGAAAGTCGCCACCATTAGCCTGCCTGTTTAAATATCTCTTCACACTTTCTTCGGAATATAATTGACAAATATCATTAACTTTTTTTATGTGCCTATAAATTAGTTTGAAATTGAGCATTTTTCGAAATTTTGTTGTTTTTACATGTAATTACAAAAGTTGCTTTTTGAAAGCGCCAAATGACGTCGGTAGTATGCAAGACTAGTTTTTTCATTTGCTTTAAGGTTGCTCTAACCCACTAAAAGAACATTTTTTCGAATTGCTTAGTTTAACTCAAGGTGCTTGTGTACACCTTTATACACAAGCTAACTTGAAAAAATATGAGATTAGAAGGTTTTATTTTATTGAAGTAAAAGTAGATCCATATCATACGTATGACGTCATCGCTCGTTTTTAGTGTTTTTCTTTTTTGGAAATTAAGCAGTAAAAATATGAATAAAGGAGTAAAGAACGTAATAATAAATAAAAGGTATTTTTGTTTCAGGAATTTGTAATATTAAAATATTGTGAATTCAATAGCTTTTCAACACAGAAGATGTTATAGAATTAGTACCCGGGTGGAAGTGGATTCGGCGGTGTTCAACAGCGGCTATGACTTCCGGCTGAGAGGCAAAAGCGAGCTTCCTAACGTGGATGAGAGGTTGAAGGCAGAAGGATCAGACCTTGGCGCGTGCAGCTTGATGAAGTGCGCTGTACATGTGCGTGCTTAGCCCCATTCTGTTGAACCACGAAACTTGGCTGAATAGTAGAGATACGTCACCTACCAGCTAATTCAGATGCTTACGGGATACAGATGTTTCCCTGAGTACCTGAGTCGATTTTGCTCGTAGAAGAAGACGCCTGGGTACCGGTAAACCACTACGGTGGATCGTTCCCGGCCAATCGGTCGATCCACGATTAGTTGGCTGATGTTTTTGAGGTCGTAGCCTATCAGAGTGGGAGCTCTAAGCCATCGACCCTCAAGTAGTCGGCAGAAGAGTGTGATTCGCTGTGACAAGACACTTCGAGTAGTGTAGGGGTATACATAATTTTCCCTTTGAGTTCGTGTCCAGATGCCGCGGCGTGATGGACCTTGGACGAATTGATTACAGGACCTGCAGCCCTCTCCTTGCGTACATGTTGTCACCTTGAGGTATTTAAGTAGTACAAGTCCAGCACACCTTCGCTGTCACACACTTGTGCGACCGAGCAAAGCTTGTGCGGTCTTACTTAACATATGTAGTTATCCGCCTAAATTTATACTTTGCTTAAAAATTCAGCAACTACAAGCAGTTTTGATGAACCTATTATGTTATTTTAGATTGCAGCATTTACATCCGACATGCAGCATTGGATTAGATTAATGTAATTAATGTTTATTTATTTTACAGAATTGGATACCCAACATGGGTGACATTGATTAAGATAACAAAGGAACCATAGTACACAAAATAGAACATATAAATGCCCCCACAATTATAGGGCATGCACAATAATTAATATATATATATATATATATATATATATATAATGATAGTTTACAGTAAAGTGAAGAATATCGTAGTAAAATTTAAAAAAAAGGTATAATATATACATACACAAATAGACACAATATTTTTTTTTTTACATTGACTCGACATAGTGACTACAGAGTACATGATGGTAAGTACAGTGCAGTCCAAAAACGAAGTCGACTATCAAATGATGAAAATCCGTTGATAGTCTACATCGTCATGTCGGCCCACATATACCATGACTAAAGGTCTCTAGGTATATGATATATGGATATACACAATCTGATCCCTAAACGCGACAAGCCGAAACTGGTCACTATGACGGGCTTTACACCCATGTACTGTGGTCACGATCCAGATGCGCACAGACGCCCTACCACCTCGCTGCTGCTCGTTTAGCACCACCCAGGAGTCACGTGTAGGGAAACTAGGGTAAAGCCTACGGACGCGAGCAGCTTCGACTCCCATTTTTTTTAATATAAAAAGGTAATATTGTATAATACATAAGTGAAAACTTTAAACGAAATTTTGTGAATTGTTTCTAATAAAAAATCACTCACTTTCCACGTGCTGTTCTAAATTCTGAGAGAGAAACAGTCAGGTCCACGTCATCACATTGCGATATTGCGTTGTACTGCCTGCAGATCTTCGGCGTGGTAGAACGCTATCCAAGATTCGTTTTAAAGAAAGTCTAAAAAGATGAAACGCTGTTTTGCAGGGCAATCGGGATGGAGCATTAATTTTTAAGTTACTAACAAGTTCCGTACAATCTATCGCACATATGGACTTCCATATGTTGATAATAAAAACGTACAACAATTATAATTTAAGATTTACTCGGAATTATTGTAACTCAGTTAATAAGATACACTCTAAATTTTTATCGACCGAATACACGAGTTAAATATTTACCTCATTAAATAAAAAATAGTAGTATAGGTAATTTTACTGTGAGTTTTTTCCATGCTACGTTTCGCTTTCCTAAAATATTTCCTAAATATTAATTCAAATGTTACAGATATTCAATAATTCGCAGTGCGGTCTTACATAGCATACTAGTTCTAGAACAAAAAAAAAAACGATTATATTTAAAAATATATGTCTTTCGTTTCAAATTTGACCTATTTGGAAAACAATTACTTATTATTTCTATAAGAGAGTTGCTGTGAGTTTTCACGATGGGATCCAAGAAACGTTTCAAATCACATTTTTTGCTATGCAGTAGGAAAATGGACGAGCAACGTGAATATAAACGTGACTAAACCCTGCCTCTACAAAACGTGGCTGCAAGGCAGTCCTTCTGAAGCTTTAATTTTTAATTAATGAACATAAAGAAATATAAATATGATATTTCGTATCTATAGATCATACAATAAAGATAATTTTCAGGAGATAAATTACAGGAGATATATACCAATTTAAAGATGTATCTGAATTCTTGCTTAAAATTATTTTTAATATTGGTCTCAGTTTTGTGATTAATTATATATCCATTGTGTATGACTGTCATCAGGCCATAAATGTAACACTGTATATTGTTAAATTATTGTAATTTATACATCTGGAATATGTGTTCTGCAGTAATGCCTTTTAATAAATAAAAATAATTCATAATAAAACGTGTTAAACAAAAAAAAAATGTGTCAGAATAACGGGTGTATGTTTAAGCATGATAGCAAGGTACGAGGAATGTACTAAAATTACATACAATTTGAAACAATGTAATATTTATCTTAAAACAACAAATACTACAAGTAGGAGTATGGGAGTACGTTTAACAGAAAGTAAATGTTAGGCGGAAAGAAGATCGCTGGGTCGTGAAGTATTATATAGGCGTATAATAAATAGTAATACTATAGAGGCAAATGCCGCTCTGTTGCCGGCGTCAAAGTTCACGTATCAATCAGAAAGGTAATTATGAGGGAAATAATGAAAGTCATCATTAATCCGATTACAAACTAATAATCCTTAATCACCAAATATGATCACTTTTTTAATCAATTTCATTAATCTTTGTTTCTTTAATCGATTATACTATATAATCTTTATTATTAATTTGACTACTTTTTGCCCATCTATGTCAGCCATACGCTCTGTAGGGAAGCGCTGCGATCAATTTCTGGGGAGCCGAATCTGGAATCTCATCCGTCAGAACAGCAGATAACTGCTGCTCGTCTACAGCTATGTGGGCAGATTCTGGGCACTTAATGGGCCATTTAGCGGTGGCGTTAGCTGAGCCGCCGACACAATGTCCAGGCAACTTTTCTGCAGCTGTGTAGACAGCGTAATGGATCCTGGCCGTACCACACTGCGCTTTGTGGCCAGTCTGAGCGCATAGGTGACAACTGACCATTATCTGGACCTGGGCCAGCTGACTTCTAAGCCGTTACGAGTCACTTTTTTGGAAAAATTAATCATCTTCTCTAAAGTCAAACGTACCGAAGCGAATGTCGCTGACCCAGTTGTGCATACGCAAGTTGGCCCTCTTCTCTCCATAATTGCCAACACACATGCTGGCCAAATAGACAACCTCCTTAGAGAGAGAGTCGTTCAGGTCCGACACGCGAAGGCTGACGCACTTTACGGGCCGGGGCACCTTCACATCCACCTCGGGGAAATTGCTTTTGAGCTTCTGGCATAGTGTGTCGGCTTTCTTCTGTGCTTCCTCCAGGGGAGTTTCTCCGTCGTGACGTTTACCTTTATTGACTTTATATAAGTATCCCAAGTAGAGACAGATAAATTTTAATAATTTCTTTTTCTCATATTATTTTTAATTCCATTATAAAAACTGACATTTAACTTGATAAACTTAAATAAATATCAATAGAATTTGATTAAAAACAGGCGAAGTTTACAATAATTGAGCTAAAACCAGAGTTCGTAAGTCAAAGAGAAGCCTTGTTTGTAAGTTAACTGAAAAGTCACGAGTCCGGATTGGTGTTTTCATTTCAGATATCGACTTATTTTCGTCAATTTATACCTTTCGGAAGCCGTGACTTTGTCATACCAAGTCATATATCTATCACTATTTAAGAATGCTCTTTTAAATAGGGTAACTTTTGTTTATTTTAATAACATTTTAATATAAGAATTTTACGTATTTTTTTGGAATTACATACTAATTTTACGATCTTTCAAACTTGTTATGAAGATAAAGTTCATTTTGTTATAGGGCTGTAGAAGTTTCAGTTACAGTGTAGATTTAAAGTTGAAATGAATAAATAAAGAATAAATTTTAATGAACGAAAGGAATATTTATTTGATAAAGAGGATCTCTAATTTCCTTTCTATCTATAGAAAAAAATCACCTAAAATATTTAATTAGCACATTTTTAGTCATGCATAAATGCTTCCATTATTTTAGCAGACGCTTATTGGTATTGGAAGTGTACAAGCTAAACTAAAGCTTTTAACCTGAGATTTACAGACGCCATTTTAACTGTACTTAGGCTTTACTCAATCAACAATTCAACAACAAACAACAACCAAACATTCCAAATTATATTATTTAATTTATGTCAAAGCACTAGTTGTCCCTACAGCTTCGCTAGCATTTATTACCTATGCGTTATAAAAGAAGTGGTTATGTTAGGTGTCCGTACTAATTTTCTCATAATGCGTGTCGTAACGAGTATCACTGTCTTCTCTAGCCGACCTATGATACAACATGCCTTTTGAGACAGTAATCCCGTATGTATGGGTAGCTCTGAAAATCATGCTTAACTTTTTTTCATATTTTTTTTTAATGAAACCACAAATTTTCTAAAAGACCATAAATTACGTTTTATTTTTTAATATATATTTAATTCAAGAAGTCTATTCTAGTATCTTGTTCTATTCTAGTAGTTGTTTCTAGTCAATTTATTCCAGTTTCTAAAAATTTTCTAATCCATGACTGATTGATTGATTGAATGATTACTGAGATACCAGTGGCTGATGATATAACAATAATTTTCTATTCAAAGTCCAATATCGCTCATGAGTAGTCCTTCTGAGACATTAAAGATAACATTTTGAAGCATAATAAACAAACTCAAGAGATCATATAATGGTTTTACTGATTTTTTTTTCATATCTTTGTACACAGAAATATTAAAAAAAAAAAACTCTGTAATATTTGCATGGATTGCATAGTTACCGTAGGTTCTAAAACATCTCCTTACATCACTTCTCGCAGTGCAGAGATGCAGCCTTACAAAAGGCCAGACGTTGCCGAGGGTCGGAGAAGAGGATGACACTGTACCTCTGGCCCCGGTAAGACGGGAAGAAGGTACACCCCGGGGGTTTTAGTCGGTGCAAGTCCGAGACACCGGGGGGCAGCCCTCACCGCCCTCTGAGGTCCGTTAGGGATTTCCCCCGAGCTATTAAAAAAAAAGACTCAAAACTTCTAAAACATTAGACTAATTAATCTAAAAACTAAAATCTCGGAGCTTTAGTATACTTTTTTAATTTTTCGATACGATAATTTTTAACTTAATGCAGCCTCTCAATAATCCCACATAAATTTCGATTTTTTTTCTTACCCTTTAATTAATTTCCTACGTGTTCACTGGATAACGAGCTAGTCTGTTGGAAAATAATTACTGACCATATGTAAGACAGTCGTCTTAAGGCGATCTCCAAGACATTTCCATCCAGGGCCTCATTTACCACTGAATGAAGCGGTGCATTTTGCCGGAAGTACATTTCACACACAAAACCGGCAGCATAAAATTCCCGTACAATGGAGATCTTTTGCATTTCTTAACACAGTTAACAAAGATTGGCTTCTTATACAATTTGTTCGAAAAATGTGTTCAGTTTGCGACATTAATACACTATAAATTACCATAATCTAATTAATTAATTTTATGCAGTTGGCGTAGTTAATTATATATTATTATATTACGTTATTCATCATATAAGCGCATGGGGGTAGTTTTACGAGTATAACCCTTTAATGACGTCATCTATTGAGTATCAAAATAAAACTCCACTGCAGTCGTCTCTTGTGACCTACTGACCCAAAAAGAGTATCAATGACGTAAACGTACAGCCTTGGAAGCAATAGCAACCCACAATATACTCACACTTATTTGGAAATTTGCATAACTTCCTGGAAGAGTATTATTTTAGGTTGAATGGAATTTTTCATTGCACTCGTTTTTATGATCCCTATGCTGTTATGGATACCTCATCTACACTGACATACTTATATTTTGAAACTGCGGTATTACATTCTCCATAGTTATTTATTTGTTAATTAAAGCGCAAAATACAGAGGATAAACAATGAAATACAACAATATACATACAACCATAGATCTGTTATTAACCTATCTTCCAAATACATATATGTGCACACAGGAAGTTCTAAATAAATGTACGTAGCTACAATATCAACACCTTACAAATTACATTAAAAAAACCTAGTAGGTAAAAGCGAATGAAACTAAAACATAGATGTTTATGAATTAGGGTCTTTTAATATATCTGGATTACTCTACTGTAGTGCGTGAATATATGCAATCTTTCTCGCGGGCATTCACTTCATTGTATATTTTACTTGTTATTGTACCTCATTATGTTAAAAAGAGCAACTACCAGAGTTTCTTCCCGGCTCTTCTTGAAAGGTTCTGGTTTCCGAACCGGTGGTTGATTCACCTTACTATTTTTTTTGACTATTCAAAAGTACTTGGAAGTAGGCCTATTTGAATAAAGTTATATTTCATTTCATTCATTTAGTATCATAAGGCTAAAAGTACACATACAGAATTACGCTGTAAAGAAATCTGTTTGAGGTAAAGTGAGCGACGATAGACCAATGATAGGCTTTTATGAGAATTAATATATTTTTAAATGCATGTAATTAACTTGGAGTAGAACGACGAATCATTTCTATGAGGCTGATAAGCTGTGTTGAGCTTTGGGCATTAATACTGCGTGTTTCTGTTGATATTACACTCTAGGTCAGGTAGTTTCTTAGTAAAGATTGAAAAACCTAAGTCGTTTAAAAATGAATAAAAATATTACGCACGGAAAAATTAATTGCAGTGGACAGTTCTGGACATTATAACTTTTTCTGAGATAATATTAACACTAGACTTCATCACTAAAAACTGCTGTTATTTTTCACTGACTAGAAATCCTATACATTGGCAAGGGCACTGAATTTTACAATTAAAATCTATCAATATTATTGATTTGTAAGCTATTCAAAAGTTAACAATAGAAAATTTATATTTTTTATTCTTTTTCATAACGTGTAATAATGCTTTTAACTTAAGCAACAATACGAATAAATTATTATTTATATCCCAATAAAGGGGCATCGAGCGTTAATGTGAGTATATGAGTTTTCAAGGTTTATAAATTGAGCTCAATGCTATAGATTAGAATAAGTATCAAACTTACGTACGAAGCCGAGACGTGGATACTAACGGTTGGACTAGTCCACCAGTTTAAGGTCGCTCAGCGCGCGATGGAGCGAGCTATGTTAGGCATCTCTTTGAAGAATAATAAAGCCCGAAATGAGATTATCCGACAGAGAACCAAAGTGGTCGACATAGTTCTTTTTGTAGCAAGCTGAAGTGGCAGTGGGCAGGTCATATATGCCGAAGAACCGATAGTTGTTAGAACAGGTGGGTTCTTGAGTAGAGATTGCGGATCGGCAGACGTAGCTTAGGGCGCCTCCCGGCAATGTGGATCGACGACCTGCGAAAGGTGGCTGGAAAGGATTGGATGAGAAGACCCTAAGACCGGACTCAATAGCACTTGTTATAAGAGGCCTTTGTCCAGCAGTGGACTAGAACGGGCTGTTAATGATGATGATGCATTAAACTTAAAATTGACTACTGCGCAAATATGTCACAACTCACTTGCGGCATAACAAAGATTATAATAAAACCAATTAGGATTTTATTTCTCCTAGTGCATGCAATAGTTGCAGGCTAAAATAAAGTGTAAAAAATATTATATATATCTCTTTTATATTAGATTACAAGTTTTATACTGATTACAGTTTGTCTATAGCCGACCGGTATAAAAGAACCAGTTCCGTATGTTTTCGTGTCTGTTCCAGTTCCTTCTATGAATCACGGAGGCAACGTTATCAGCAGATGTCAAATTGTGTCAATTACAACTCCAAATTGTGTTGTTATGGAGATACTGGTTAAGACATATTATTATGATTTGATTGCGTTTTCATATTATATTTCAAACATCTACAAACCGACAACGTTCAAAATTTGAAGGACTGTGTGAAAAATTTCTCTTGTAACTACTTAAAAATGTGGATATTTTTTCATAGACATTTGCATGGGGCTTTTCCTATTAGACTCTTCAATTATATGGAGACATAGTTATCGTAATATACATTGTTTTTCTACTTTTGGAATAATTTATTAAAATGCCCAAATAAAATTGCTTTAAATCTATTTTCCAACTAAGTTATTTCATTTTTATTTGCGGTCGTTAGCTACAATTGCGTTAAATTTTCAATAGGATTTTATTTTATAAGAAAATAGTTTTTTTTATTTAGCAAGAAAGGTATAGCTTTCGTAAGAGTAAATTTAAATGGTTTTTTTTTTAATTTGTCGATTCATTTACTGTTTGTTGGGTTACCCATACCTTACATTCCGTTTCATGAATCACGGTCTTCACTTAGGAAACTGTTTAAAAGATCCAGCGCTATTTGCTGATATATCATTTTAATGACAAATACCAATGGTGTGGGTAATTAAGAATAAAACATAATAATTATTTCTTGTTAATATTAATTTATTGAATATGAAATTTCATATTATCAGACAACAAAATATACTTAAGAATAATTGATTTCATATATATGTTATCATTATGTACAACAATAAATAACTTTACTTAAATATAATACCTAAAGATAAGACGATTAAATAATATCTAGATTGGTATATACATCAAATTCGAAAAGTTTTATGACATGATTTTAAAAAGTTGAAGCTCCTTTATGAAGTCACTTGGAAAGTATATTATTACATAATAAGTCTAATTTAAAGTATGGAGCCCAATTTTGAAAGATTATTAGATATTAATATAGATATGATTTTATATTCATTCAGAGAGTACATCAAACCTTTGCATTACACATCGTTATAAGAACGAGGTGTACATAATTAAATATTATTAAATTCATTTACAAATTATTTCAAAATATGAAAAGGCACTATAATTAATTATCAAGATGATTTTCTACCTACTTATATATAAAAATATGATAAAGATAATAAAGCACATTTTATACATTTATATAAAAATAACGCCTTATGAGATAGCTCGGTCTCTATAAACTCAGAATGAAAGTAATTTTAAGGTAAATTTTATGATAAGTATACAATATTATCATGTTATATAACTTCTTAGAATGGAATAGTATTTTTGAAATTAACAATATTTAAATTCTTACATATATAATAATTTTGTTAATGTTAATTTCTAAAGGTATTATGATCTTCTTACCTCTACATTTAATATGAAAAATATTTAATCGTAAACTGAATACTTGATAATACTATTATTATTGATAATACTATATTGATTATTATCACTAATCAATGATAATAAATTAAACATATTTTTGAAAGTTTATAAACAATTGTAGTTTTTTCATTAATATTTTGCTACTTTGAATAGGTACACTTATATGCTGAATAATTTAGACAAAATTAATGAATTAGTCGCATTTTTTTTTATTTTGCCATTTTATACGTTCTTAGTTGTAAGTACAAAATATTATTAAGTACCATTCTGTGATATGAAATCACTAAATATATTTTTTCGAAAGTATTCTGCATGGAATATAATTGAGGTATTCCTATTACAGTTTTTTAATAATAGGATGAGCAATTGCGGAATCGTAACAGTAGCTAATCTTAAAGAGCACAGACCTCTAGGCTTATAAGTAGCAATTAGATTAACATTTACGCCGGCATCGCCTCTATCTTGGTCCTTGATGAAAACATCGTTATACCGACTATTCAAACTTTTCAATTATCTACTGATATGATAAATCATTATCACTTATTACACTAATCATAATTTTAGCCAGCCTTTCTTTTCAATGGTGTTTTTCGGTCTCATATTTTCGTGTCCGTTCGTAAGAGTATTTTAGCGATTAAGGCCCATAGAATTTGAACAGACGGCGTATCGCGGTACTCGCTGTGTAGGCAAACCAGACAATCCCCTTACATATGTGTATGTAACTGGCGGTCGAAGAATGCGTTTAGGTTGTTTTTGTTTCTTTGGTTGCTTGGAGCGATCAGATGTTATGGAAGATAGCGGGTAACTCGACAAGCTAAGGCTTTGGAAAACCTTGCAAAGGGATAAAGTTGAACGGCGACGGCGGCGCCGACTGGAACTGTCGTTGCTAGACTCACTCCCAGAATTCCAAGTTCGGTCTTCCGTCTTACCTGATACACTATCAGAACTGCTCGAACTGGCCATGGAATCGGAGTCACCTGACCACCTGCTGATTCGATTGCTTAAAGCTTTCAAAATATTACTTGTTCTTGATTTCTTCATTGTTTCAGAGATGTCCTTAGCCGATGCACAAATTCTTTCAGGAGTCAGAGGATCTTGTTGAAGTTCTGTTTTCGTTATCAGTTGTTTTTCCGTTTCGTTCTCCGGATAAGTACCATCAAATTGTCCATTGCTTGGGAAGTTTGCTCCAAGATTATTTTTCATGTTTTTATATTAATTAAATACTTTGGCGTGTGAATGATTTGGAATCTTTATCCAACGCGTTAAAATTACAGCGGTGATAGTTTTTCGTCTTCACGAGAACTCACTAGAAGCGATAGGGCACGGTTCACTCCACTGAAATGTGTTGAGAACTGTAATAATCACGGAAACCAGAATCCTTATATAAGATTTTTCGCGCATGAGCAGTGGTTTTCAGTCTGATAAACGTGTTTCAGCTTAGAAACGACAATATACATCGTAGTATAACAACAGAAATGTTATGTAGAGTAATTTAAAAATACCAGCGGGGTTCAATATTTCTTAGAAATATAGTCCAGTAGGAAAACAGTTACAAAATATAATACATTTTTTATATATTCGACTTTCATTTTTTTATGCAATGTTATAATTAGAATTGTTAGGGGTAGTTGATTTTCGTACACAGATATACAATATAGAGGATTTCGATTTTGGTTAAGTTTATTTTGTGATATTTAGTGCTATTGATTCTTTAATAATATTTGTATTGTCTTTACATTTAGTTTTTTATATTTATTTATTTATGGGTTATCAACATTATTATTATAAGTACATTATAATATATATTATAGTATTATCAAATATATAGTTTGGTATTTAGAAAGGACTATGTAAGTTTTAATACTGTGTATGCACAATGTAAATGATTGCAGCGTCAACTATATATTTCTTCAGCACTGCAAATTATTTTTATATTTATTTAATAATTATCTTTGTTCTGTTATTAAACTTTCATTCACAAATATCTAGTACTAGTTTGTATTCCTTTTTGAAACAAATAACTAGTTTTTATACTTAGGGTTAATAACAACAATACAGTAAATACTAATAGATGTTAATAAAATAAAATTATGGCTTTGAGCAAAAATATTTTCACAATTTTCGTTTTGTGATACACCTGATTTGGGATTTTCCTGGGAGTATTTCACTGTATTTCTCCAAGTTTCAATTTTTTAGATAAAATCCCATCTCATGTACCAGTGACTGTAAAATTACAAGAGAATCATCATATGGGTGAACGTTTTATGGAATGAACTGTGTGATTTTCATTGGTATCGAATGACAAAAAACCATATTATCGTAACTAGATATTTGTGGTGATATTAAAACCTTGATCTTAATTGCACATAATTTGTCTTTGTTTAAAAAGGCAGCGTTAACAAGAAAATAAATAACAAAGACGTAAGTTCAACGATCTTTGTTAATAGATGGATTTGTTATCTACTAATACTTGTATCCTGCCTCGCCTTTATCTTTTTTTTTTGTTACATTTTACTTAACTTCGTGCTTTCTTAATAAGCTTTTATTTTTTATCCATTATTATATTTTAAATTACAAACACGTATGCAGTTTTATTTGAAATTGTGTATAATTGAACATTAAAAAATAAAATATATAATATTTTTAGCAGCCACTAAAAGTGTGTCTGAGACTTTATTGAGCTGTTTTTTTTACACTGGCTCGACGTAGTGACTACAGAGTACCTGATGGTAAGTACAGTGTAGTCCTGAAACGAAAGCGACTATCAAAGGATGAAAATCCATTGATAGTCTACATCGTCATGTCGGCTCACATATACCACGACTGAAGGTCTCTAGGTATATGAGCTACTGGATATACACAAGCTGATCCCGAAACGTGACAAGCCGAAACTGGTCACTATAACGGGCTTTACACCCATGTACTGTGGTCGCGATCCAGACGGGCACCGACGCCCTACCACCTCACTGCTGCTCGTTTAGCACCACCCAGGAGTCACGTGTAGGGAAACTAGGGTAAAGCCTACGGAAACCACGTTTTTTAGTTTAACCACGACTTGGTTTTATTTTAACAGATGCTTACTACAAAATATTCCAAAGAATAAAATCAAATAATTAACATACTTGTATAAAATACTTGGGAGTGTTTTTTTCTCAAAACAAAGAACTAATTGTTTATTTCGTCCACGTTCTGAGTACGTTTGTCTGTGCTTATAATTTACATTGATTCCCCAGGCTTCTTCTATCGGTTACCTATATAGATTTGTTGTCATTGTTCGTATTATTCCAAGGATGCCGTCTACCTATAAATGTTGAGGGAATTATAAGACTAAATTCAGTACAGATCATAAGGCGGAGTATAAATATACCATATTCTAAAAGTAATTATTAGTTACATTTGAACAAAATGTTTGCTAAGTTGGTAAGTTTTTAAAACACATAAAAATATGTTTACTTTTTAGATCAATTATTTCTTTTAGAAGTAACGCTTTCTATCGTGGGATTACAATGCTAGTAAATATTCTTTTTTGTGGTAGAACTATACCGCAATATATATCATTAATTTCTATTCTTCGGAGACATATGATATAAGTTTAGAAACGACGATAAGTTTATTCTCATTGACTCTATTTAAAATTTTATGTTTAACTTTTGATATGGAAAATTATCATTGTCAAATGAGATATGTAAATTAAAAAAAAAAATAACAATACAAAATAATAGAGGTCAAAAAACCAATGTCTGAATGACCGCCCCAGATCTTGAAATTTTTCGAGAAAGAACATAAATATTGTCTACTGCACAAACCCCCGTGAGTTCTTTTTTATTTCTCAATTTTATGAATTAATCCTATAAAACTGTTTATAATACAATTCAAAGAGAACTTTGTGCTCCATAACTTTTGTAAAAAGGTAAATATCACCTATCACAAAGGGAGGAAAATATTTACGAAAATACAAATATTGTTACCTTGAATAACCTATACGTGATAAAGTTGTCTTATTAGATTTTAAAGTTAACTTTTAAAACATCAAAGGAAATGCTTATACAAATTTACCGCCTATTTTTTTATTGAGAAATCGGCTCACTTTTTTAGATATGTTATTTAGTAGGTACGCAGAGAAGTAAACTTGTTTGCCACCTACAATTTGGCGCCCAGGGCCCTGATCTCGGCTTGCCCGCCCATATATTCGGGGCTGCTGAATGAGAACTTAAGACATCATCCTTGATAAAGCGTAATGAAATGAATATATGTTGTTTTCTCAGCGTTGAGAGAATACTTTTTAGACTTTGAGAATCTTAACAATTCAACTCACCTAAACGGAACAATTTCAATTTATCTATAAAATAAATTATGAAATCGAACACTTTTTTTTTACACTGCCTCGACATAGTGACTACAGAGTACCTGATGGTAAGTACAGTGTAGTCCAAAAACGAAAGCGATTATCAAAGGATGAAAATCTATTGATAGTCTACATCGTCATGTCGGCCCACATATACCACGACTGAAGGTCTCTAGGTATATGAGCTACTGGATATACACAAGCTGATCCCGAAACGCGACAAACCGAAACTGGTCACTATGACGGGCTTTACACCCATGCACTGTGGTCGCGATCCAGACGGGCACCGGTGCCCTACCACCTCGCTGCTGCTCGTTTGGCACCACCCAGGAGTCACGTGAAGGGAAACTAGGGTAAAGCCTACGGACGCAAGCAGCTTCGACTCCCATTTGAGGTACGAGTAACTAAGATATACATAACGAATATGAGTTTAAGTAATTGCCGAGGCTGGCAGAGACTAATCTATCTAGGCTAACTAAATAAATAGAATTTTCATAAAGCGTGTGGTTAGGTTTACGCGGAATCCCTGAATATTCATTAAGGTATTCATGAATATTAAGGAATCGTCAGAGATTTGCAAAAATAGAGAGACGTGGCATTCCATTCTCTT
Source organism: Automeris io (assembly GCA_036320925.1). NCBI lineage: Eukaryota > Metazoa > Arthropoda > Insecta > Lepidoptera > Saturniidae > Automeris > Automeris io. The sequence goes on along the minus strand of JAUDJH010000011.1, from coordinate 8,749,492 downwards.
TGCCACCCCCAGTAAGGAATCGGCGTGATATATACAAATAAAAATCACTAGTAATAATTATCCATTTTCCAGGTTATATTATTTGCAGTGCTTGCGGTAGTTTTGGCGAGACCGCAGCTGTACTCTGGTTACGGGTACAGTAACTATGGAGTTGGATATCCAGGGTACGGTTACTCAGGATATGGAGCTCCTGTTACGTATAGCGGCTACGGAACTTATGGTGCTTCGCCATATAACTATGGTTACGGTTACGGCTACGGATATTAATTAATTGTTTACGATTGTGATATCTTTTCAATAAGCTCTTTGCAACCTACTTTGATTAAATATATCTAAAGTTTTATGACTGTTTTAATTATTTCCTTCTGATTATACCATTCTTATTACAAGTTTTTTTTATATATAAGGAAGGTAAACAAGTGTACGGCTTTCCTGATGGTAAGCGGTCACTGTCGCCTATGGACAACTTGTATTGCACAAGAAGTGTTATCATTGCGCTGCCGATCTAATAGAAAGTATTTCACTCCTTTTTTGAAAATTCCATGTCGTAGCTTGAGAAAATACTGCGCCTGGAAGTCCACTGGGCAACTTTAAATGGGATTTTATTGGGTTTACAGGCTTTGGATAAGGCTCGGCGAAAGCGAAGAGAGGGCAGTGCTGGCACCCCGGTGGTTTTAGTCGGGGCAGGTCCGACACACCGGGGGGAGTGGCTCTCAGCGCTCCCCCTGACGGTCCATAGGGATTTCCAAAGGCTAACAAAAATCGATGACTTACCAAATCCTTTGACATTCATTGAGAAATATAAATTGTTATATTTTAGTAAAGGTTAAGCAAAATTTAAAGTTTTGTCTATAAATCTCAGCTTTCCACTCATAAGTAGAATCTATGTAAAAATATTGAATTATGTAAGTATATTGTGAGGTGGTAGAGTATTTTTGCTTGACAAAATTTTGGTATAAGGGCACAGGTGTATATCGAGTCGTAACAACTCATTTTGGTTTATCGCGTTACGGGACCAGATAGTGTATATTCATTCAATTTGTATTCCAGTATCCGTAAGCGAAGCTCGTAGCTTTTGATGAAGAATTTCTATAATTAACTTGCTGTCGTATAGAAATAAAATATTCACATATTTAAGTGACTAAATCGCAGACTCATACCGGCAAATAGCTTTTAGATTAAAACATGCAACATTATTTTTTATTTTATTTTGTGTTTTTATGAATGTATTATAAATTTAGTTATAAATATACACACAGGTATAAGTTTTTTCAGTTTAAGTATTTTACCAAAAAGTAAATACAATATTAATATTACTATTTTGTTTCAGTTGTTTCTTTTTCATGTATTCTGGGTGCATTCTTAGAAGGAGATGACATAAGTTTATGTAATAAGAAAAACATATAAGAAATAGAGGCTATTTCAAAATATTCCTACAACATTAAATTGTATGAGCTTTTTGTAAAAACATATACCAAACTTGCAGAATTTAAAAAAAGGGGCTAAAATTTACATATTTATAAGATTTCTTAACGAGATAATAACTAAGTGCGGCATTGACATTTTATTCAACATATATGTACGATTATCTACATTTGTTCTAATAGAAAATGTAAGGATTTGATTTCCTAGTAATTTTAAAATATTCCATATTTGTTACATTTATTTGCTAATTGTGCTAATTTGTATACATATTTATTGTACCTAGGATATAATTGTTTATTATTGTTATTGAATAGATTATAATTATTCATTAGTCCCATTTCAGTAATTCAAAATAATTAAGAGTAATTTACTGTCAACCTATTTTGTAGACAATTCTAAATCATATGTTTTGAATACGTACTCTTATTTTCAGTTACCGAATTAAGCCTAGTTGCACAAACGTTCATTCAATTTAAAGACAATTTTTTAAATCAATTGGGTGCCTATGATGTAAACTTAATATTTATTAGGGTTTATAACTGTCTTATAATTACGTGTCTTTATGTCATATAAAACTACTTTGTTAAGATATAGGTGTTATGAAGACACTTCGACAAGCCCTATTTATTTATATTGTATTCCTATATTATTTTGTCTGTTGGTCTACTAGTACGGATAGTATCTGCTATCATCAAGTCGTTTTTCTATTGGAGTAAGTGGAAAAAGTGAATCACAATTAGGTAGGTACATTTATTCTTAATAATATTTTTTCACATCCTTAACATTTCCAACGATAAAAGTTTATATTTTCAATTTAGTTATTGATAATCCAACCATGGCCCAATTATTATGTTTTTTATTATAGTATTTGTAGATACCAATATTTATAATTTCAATGAGGATATTTGTTTTTTATATTTTCATATACATGCAAAAAAAAATACAAAATATTATCATAATAAAGTTTTACTTAAATAATTCGTTATGTTTTTCAATTACTTTTTTTCGCATAGTTACAGGACACCTGAGATTGTGGGTGACACCTAATGCGGATGTTGATCACTTGATATACCAGTGGTTACGAACATTGAATTCATTCATTACCTGAGAAGATCAAGGACATTTTTTTGTCAAGTACTTGTACTAGATGTAATTGGGGCGTGGTGAACAAGTAGTATATAAGACGGGAGTTTCGTATGTGGATTATCACTTGTATTCCTACCAAGTATTCTTCAACAATGTTCTTCAGATTGGTAAGTAACACCGATATTTGCACATCAACTAATTCACTGTAATTTTATAGCAGCTTCGTGATCTTAATATCTTTAATGTAATCGTAATTAATATTTTTTTAATTTGATGATCTAACTTTTAGGGGTTTTCCTTATAATATTATAATAATATTCCAATTTCACTTAGATAAATAGAGCAAGAAATTTATTCTGTAGTAGTCTGATTTTCATAGAGCCATAAAACATGTGTTAATTTTTGACTAATGACCAAGAAAATATTTATAAAATAAACCCGGTTAATGACAACATTTTCTTGTTTGTTACTTATCTATTCTCGTGCTGTTTATGATGAAAAACAATTCTTCGTTTTTTCCTTTTATTGCTATTGGTGCAAGTATAGATCAGATCGAAGGGTTCAAGAGTAAAATAAAATAAAAGCCTTCATAAAAATATAGTGGTCACAATAGAACCATCCCTCTTTCCTGTACCGTCTGAGGTACAGGAAAGTAGCACATTTGGCGACGATGTCCTATTTCATATCCATGTTTGGAGCCAAAGTTTTTATTTATGCAATTTCAGTACAGTTTAATTTTACCCCACTTTGGAGCCATGATTTAAACTGATATCCGTAAATATGTGATGAAGCATTATCTTATTAGTACTTATATTATAAATGTTAGTTTCTATAAACGAAGCCTGATGAGATATTTATATAAGCCGATATGATCGCGGCGATTATCGGCTTACAGTTGTCACTCTATAGTCGTATTTGGTTTTTGCATTGCACTACACTGTCCATCGGGTGCCATGCAGTTACTATGCCCAGTCAGAATAAAAAAACGTTCTAATATTTTACAATAATGTAACAATTTTATTAAACTATTATCAATTTATTGATTTATGTTTTTTTTACACTGGCTCGACATAGTGACCACAGAGTACCTGATGGTGTAAGTACAGTATGATCCAAAAACGAATGCGACTATCAAAGAATGAAAATCCATTGATATTCTTCGTTGTCATGTCTCATATACCACGACTGAAGGTCTTTAGGTCTATGAGTTACTGGATATACACAAGCTGATTGCGAAACGCGACAGGCCAAAGCGAGTCACTATGACGGTCTTTACAAAAATTGATGTTTGTTTCTTGATCGAAATATTATCATATTAAACGACTCTTTTGTCAGCATTAATGTCAGTAAATTTCAGCTAATTGTTGGTTTTTCAGTTCGCTGTCTTCGCGCTCTTGGCTGTGGCTTTCGCCAACCCCAAGCCTGAGCCCCAAGTGGTTACTTATGGTGCAGCTTACACTCCGCTCACCTACTCTGCGTATCCTGCAGTATCGTATACAGCTCCGTACCCCGCGGCTGCAGCCTACCCCTACAACTATCCTACATACTTCGTACGTTAACAACAGGACCATGAAAACGTTTTAATTGACACCGATATCGAAATGTGAAATATAATTTTAGAAGCATATTTTTTATTTTATTTTTCAACACCGAAGCCCTACTTTTGCCCCTTTTATCTATTTTTTTTGTATCTTTGATTAGAGTTACTGAAACCACAAATATAATCAAGACAAAGGTGCTTCATAAGTATGAAATATATAGATGCAGTGCAATATTCTTTAGAATCATAATAATAAAAACTAATTGATATATTTCAAATTGTTGGTAAACTCTTCTTTACATGGCAGGCTATCTGTAAATATAAGTATATAAGTATTTTGAAGAAATATATTCATATAAATATTATTATATATTCATTTTATAATAAATGCGTAATTATTGTTAATATTCTTCAGTGCAAATCATAGTTATTCTTATTCTGGATTCTGTTACATATACGTACACAAATAACGCGGAATATCCATATTTAAATAGAAATAATATAAATATGGGCATAGGTCTTGGTAAGCTTCGGAGCTTATTTTATAGAGCATATGTTATACGTTTTCTAGGACCATTTTTCTAACCGACAATATTATAACCAGAGATGAGCAAAATGTAATCAGATTTTAACGATTATAAAATGTACTTGTAATTTTAATTTTGTTGCATTGTAATCATGATTAAATCCCTTCAAAACATTAAGGAATCATAAATGTGTATGCAATTGAGGATTCCGTTGTGCTTCAAACATAGACTAGCAAAATGCTATCATATTAATGATGAAAAACACTAAATGTAATCGTAATCGTTTTTCGTTAATCTGATTACATTTTGCCCATCTATGATTATAACCCATTTCAACTTTCGCGTTTTGTACTCATTATACTATATCTATCTCGTTAGTTTTATATCTAGTTAGTGTATTTAATATTAAACGAAATTGACCGTAGGTTCGAAAAACAATGAGTACCTCTGAGTTTTATCGATTAAATATGGAATTAATGACTTGATGCTCACCGTTGAAGGAAGGGAAACATCATGAGGAATCCAGGTAAAAGTGCTCTGAGAACGGTGCTCAGCTGCGCAAATGGTTACAATTGACACGGCAAATATTCACAAAATAGAGACAGCCGATAATGCGTCTCTGCTTATCACGAAAGGGATATATATTTTTGGCATATATGTACATAGTTATAAAATTATAAACAGGTTTGCACTTGATTTCAATCTCACCTGGTAAGGCGTATGATTTATTTTCATTGCAATAGTAGCAGTTATAAAAACAAACATAATTTTTAATAATCTTATAACGTACTGCACTATACGAGGGCCAAACTGAAAGTTTTTAGAACTGGCCACTTAAAAACATTATATTACAAAAATAAGTTCAAATTTTGAAAATATAACTCTTTACCAATATTATTGAGTATATATTATATTATGATAGAGCGCGCTCAACCACCAAACATCGATAGCGTTATGATATTTTACTTATTATTATTACTTCTGCTATTCGAACCGTTATCTTATAATCTTTATAAGCACCGGTAAACACTTACCATCATGTGGGTTGTCAACGTGTATGATAGTTTTTGGTAAGAAAAATAAATGAAAGCCGAATGTTCTACTGCGTTTTTATTTGAAGATTTATTACTATTTCGGCCGCAAAAACTCACAACTTAATGAATTGATGCTGTGTAGAACTCGTGTAATTTTTTAATACTAATATATGTAAATCTTAGGCCAGGATCTACTGAAAACATATTAAATATGTTTCTACATTGTATTACAAAATTTATTATTTTTTGCGATTAAAGTAAAATGCACTCGTGTAAGGCGCGCTATACAGATAAGGGGCTGAAGCGGAGCTTAGGAATGGAAAATCCTGCACGCTGTAAGAAGATCCGTATGAATAAGCCGACATGGCAGAGAGTGGATAGGCAGCCGGTATAGCGGGCACAGCGGCTACAGTTCCAGCTGGGATGGCAGCTGTGGCGACCGGAGCTGTTAACGCTGCAGAATATAGTGATGGACCGAAGAAGTATGGATCCCCGGCTGCAGTCGCGACTAGTGCTAACGCAGTAATCTATAAATAAAACATTCAGAAGTTTATTCCTAGTCTTTTTATTCCTTATTTTCCCTATCGAAGACACGGAAAACATAATAGATATTACCATTTTAAACTTTAAAGGTATTGCGTATTTAGTAAGGTGAATGTACTAGATCTGAAAGAAAAATATATATAACAGGTATTATGGTTTTCATGCTCAGACGTGCTAGTTACTAGAATGGGGTATAGAATCAAAAATAGTACCAGCATTTACAGAATACCGACGCAAGATTATCAAACTTAACCGTGATATAATCATCGTATAATTTTATAAAACATTTATTTATTTATTTATTCACAAATCTACAGTATATAATTTTATAATTTAATACAGGAAAACGTACATAAAATCAGATTAACCAAGATGATTTGTGTAACATGCTTATATGAGAGCATTAAATGCGATTCAAATAATTGTTATGAAACAAAGACATATTTAAACAAATTTAAAATTTAAACATATTTGTACTATTTTCCATTGTAAGGCTCATTCGGATGACTAGCACCTATTTTTGTGCAAACTATAAAGTTAACGACATATACAGAGCATTAGGATATTTATTAATTTTGATATAGGTAAAAATTAGTATGTTTATAGTACTGTGAAAATCAACATTAAATATACATACTTTGAAAAAAATCTCTGCCATAATTGTTTAAACGGAAAAATTATATTTTTCGAAAAAAAATAATCAAATCACTTACCAAAAATGATTTAAACATGGTAGGTTTTGAAATGGCTATGGCGCGTAGTTGGACCAATTTTGTACTGAGAATTATGAAAATTGTCTTACCTTATATATTCGGAACACTTTGACAAGTATCATAGAAACGAAACAAATATTTATATAGAAGAATTGATACAATGGTGGTGCCAAGGCTTCTCTGAATGGTTTGAATATAAACAAAAGAATGCATAATAATAGCAGTAGACTATAAGAAAGACAAACCGTCGACGTATGTACCGAAATATGTATGTTTCATACATTCGACCTTTAAAATTTGGTTGGTTATTGTCACTTACAATTATGAAGATTTAGTGTTAGTATAATATGTAAATATTACAAATAAGAAAAAAAACATTTATTATAAACAAATTAAGAACGATCGAATTTATTGTTTAAATGAATTACCATAGAATTTGTTTATTTGCGTTTCCAGTAAATAGACGCAGGGCTCCAGTAGCTGCTGTAAGTCGAAGGAGAATAGTGAGAGTATTCGGTAAAATATTTAGGGTACAGAGAATGGCTTGGGTGAAAGTGCGTAACGTAAGATATAGGACTATGGTAGGAAGGTACTGTGTAGCTTGAATAAGACACGATCGGTCCGGTGTGGACATAGGAAAATGGTTCGTAAAAACTCGGCTTGCAGATGGCTACTCCAAATACCGCTGAGAGGACAAAAAACTGAAACAAAAGTATATAAAGTAAAATTAACAATATTAATTTATATGTAATTTCAATGTTACGTTCTCTGAATTAGTTAACTAAATATATTACATACATTTTTATATTAGTTTCATGTGTCGTTATGGTGCCTCAGGTAATATAATATTTTTCAAGTATTTTCTTAATATTACGGCTTGTCAGCTTTTAATGTCGTCAAATAAATACGAGGATTTGTAGTTTACTCAAGAGTCATTTTGTATAGTACAATTTATTAGGTACGGTAGTTCGGTGCAAAACTTTTCAGTACAACGTGCTTATCGTAGTATATTACAGTAAATTTCAGTGACAATTAGAATTGATGACTTTTATTTAACCTGGCTCGACAAAGTGACAGCACCGCAGCTGATGGAAAATCAGAACGATAACGACTATAAAGTGACAGAAATCCATTGACAGTCTTCGTTGTAATCTTGTCCCATATATATATATATATCACGACTAAAGTTCTCAAGGTACAAGTGGACGTACACAAGCTGATCTCGAAATGCAACAGAGCGAAGCGATTCACTATGCCGGTTTACACTTGTGTATTGTGGTCACGACCCAATTAGGGCAATAACATTAGAATTTGACTAATCTGACTAGTTAATTATCCGACTACAACGATAAAATATTACAATAATTAATGAATACTCAAACAAAAGTATCACTTTATTATAGTAAACTTGAACATTTCACGTTCGTAATAGATATTTTGCAAATACGTTTTATGTATAGACTTGCCCAAACTTTATTTGTTGCCATGCTATCACTCAGCCTTGATATGATCAATGTTAGTTCATAAAAATTATAGCAATGGAAATATTTGAAATGTTTTGTCACTGTAAGTAGCTGATACCTGCTGTTATAAGAATAACAAAATCTATTTTCGTTCATTGATACTAAATGAATGTATTTACTTTAGATCAGTTTATACAACACTTAGAATTCGGTGAAATGCGACAAATATTAATATATACTAAGTCACCTTCAAAATAGGTCCTTTGACTCTATGACCTTATGCTTTTTATTGACAATAAATACTTCTAGTTTGTAAAAGACAATCGATCTTTTGTGTTGTAATCGATGATATTTACAATATATGAATTACCGAGAATAGATGTATTATTACACAAATTATACATTTGCATTCAAAATTACGTAAAGTGAAGTAATCAATACACTAACTAGAGTATTAAACTAAAATACGTCCATTCACTATTCACTTTTAGCTATTAAAGGCATAAATGTATTCTAAAATACTCGGGGTAAACGAAACCGATACGAATAACATGATACGATAGGAAAAACGGAAATAAAAAAATAACAAACGTGCGAAGTAGCTCGAGTCGGCTCAATCTCTCAATCGCTTGTAGAAGAGATTTATACTAGTTTATAGATTATATGTACCTATCTATACCCTAATAAGCTAACATGACGGAGTAATATAAAGCAGCTGATGGTTAAACAAGCCATATAAGCTGTCAGACCTTACCAGACCTGTCAGGCCAGACAGACAGTAGTACTACGTGATTTGAGTTTAATTAACAAATTTAACAGTATAATTCACTTGTCTATGATATTGGTGACTGCGTGAATGGACTTAGTTTTTCGTTGACTATAAGCTCCAGAACTAGAGAATTAGAGCTATAAAGAGATTTAGAGGAACTGATCATCTTTATCCGTGAACAATAGATGTTTAACACTAGTAAAACCTCTCACAAGTATATTACTTAGCCCGAACAAATGGCTTTGATTGTCATAAAAAAGTATCCAACCATTTAAAAATAAGAATGCTTTAGCCGGGGATGAAGGACATTTTTTGCAAAGCTGTTATTAAAGACTTAGGTAGAAATTTTTTATTTTCGTAGTGATACCTTAGAGTTTAACAATCAATAAATTATCGAATTTCTTTACTTAAATTAGTATAAAAATTAGAATATTTACTTACCAGCTTACACATCAACATAATGCGGTCACCTTTAAATCCGTCTACAAATGAATGATGCGATTGTTTGAAATTTATTTTATTTTATACATATAATTTTAAACCGGACTTATCTTTGTGCAATAATAATAAAAGATGAAACATTCATGTTTATGTAGGAGTGTATGCTGAGAAATGCATTGGGATAAAAATATAATAAATTACGCATTACTTAGACAAAGGTTAGTAGTTTATTATATATTATTTGAAACTGATAAACTCATATACATTAAAATATGTTTGAAAACTATGCGGTATGTAATTCAAAGACAAAAGCAGGCTTGTAATGTTTACATTGAAATTAATAAATATAAAATGAAAGTTCGATTGCAGCAAATTATTGGTATGAAAATCAAATAGCACGAACTTTTTTTATCATTATTTACTGACAACGTAATTGTCACACTTTCAAACCACTATAATATTACTGAATCTTTATGATACGTGAAAGCCGTAATAATTATATTTTGTGTAGTATTTATATGATTTAGGGTTAGTTATCCTGAGTTCCGATCCTAACTTGTATTATTTTTTCTTTTATGAAAATTATTATTAATTGAACATATAATTTTATTGATTATATAAATTACTTTGTATGATAAAAATGCTTAAGAGGTCCAAGCATTTAGGTAATTAAAGATTTTATATAAATTAGAAGAGTAGTTTACACCTATGAATTTAGAATTTGTTATCTAAGCAATGTTAATATAAAATTAATAATGGCTCCAAACAAAATAATGCGCTATTTTGATGTCATTCTTTGTCATTTCTCAGCGCTCACTTTAATAGGTTATGGGCACAGACCACAAAAATGGCTTCCATAAAAATCGATGTGTTGAACGGCGAAAACTATAATATGATACATGGAAAATTCATATGAAGGTAAACCTATTTCAAATTGCAAATTGGATATTGTACCTATCCAAATAAAGTTTTTTATATCGATGAATAAAGTTTTATAAAATGTCTTTTCATACTGTCTGCGTATACATAAAAAAATTATAGAGGTATTTTGTTTACAACTTTTCTAATGAGCGAGATAGAAACCTGGAAATGCACGTGAGCTTTCGCTCACGCTTTTGCTCACGTTTTTCCTTGTGTTTATTATTTTAAGATAGATATTTTATTACATCTTATTAACCAATTATCTAGTTTACCAAAACGCATTAATAAATGTGTTAGTTATTTGTATCTTAGAGTATATATTAAATGAATATTCTAAGTTTGCATGCTATCGCTGTATTTTAATTTTTAAGTCATGAAAATTCTTCTGATGCATTATGTAATTGATTTTGGTAAGGACGGTTGACAGAATTATTCTAAGTAAGGGGGTGAGCCTAATAAAATAAGTATTTGAATGACATTTCTAAATTGTACAGATATTGTAACATAATATCATGAGGTACAATGATAATAAATTATGTTATTATCTAAAAACATTTTCTTTTTAAAATAACAGTTAAATTCCAGTATGCATAAGAATAAACGAAATATTAATTCGGGACAATCACGTCTATATTTTATTTACTCCATAAATTATAATATAAATATTTTGTTTTTGGTATTTCAAACAATATATTACATTTCTTCGGATTCGTGTTTAGATGTAGTAAGGGTACGGAGCTGCATAAGAATAAGCTGAGTAGGCTACAGGCGAGTACGCGGAATATGCAGAGTACGTGAGGGGAGCAGTATATGCCGCTGCAACTGGACTGGTGTAGGCTGCAAGGGGCGCGCTGTAGGTCACCACAAGAGGCTTGGCGCTGCAGAAAGCCAGAAGAGCGAAGAGGACCAGCTGTGAAATAAATATATCAATTTATATATTAGTGCACACATAAACACATCTAAAATACCTAAACCTACACCTGACCTAAATCTTGACCTAAATAGGTCAAGATTTATTATTAAAAAACTAGAATTTGTATGAATCTTTCAAAGGTACATTTCTAATATACGTTCAAACATATAAAGCTTCAAGTCACGAATAAGATAATAGTGGTTAATATTATATGTGAGTATAAAATAAATTAGAACAGAAATTTGCGTCATCGTAGAGTTCAGCTGTTGTAGTAACTAGCTTATTGAATTTTAATACAACTAAAAAATGTAATATTATAATATATAATATATAAAATTATAATATATAAAATGTAATATTATAATAATAAAATAAAATAACTGTTTTATTTTATTTTTATTAGAATTGTAATACCATTTATAATTAAAGGATTAAAAGAATCAATAAGAAAAAAATATGTTTAATTAAAACTAAAAGTTTGGTAAATTGAATAGCGAATATCTGAATGTACTTACAAGTTTGAACATTTTGATTGTTGTTGTTTAGTGTGTCAGAGAATGACTACTGATTTAACAAATAGTCCCAAGCTAATATATAAGGGTTCAATGATGACCTCTATTGTATTGGCATCGGTTTGGTGGCTCTACGTACGCCTTGGCGAGACGTGCGCAAGTTCCTTCCATACGCGACTTGAATAATATCGCCTGCAGTTCGTATTAGAATAAAAACAGGATGCTACTTATCTGCTATATTATATTATTTAATACTGTATAGAGAAAAAAAGTGTGGAAATAGATATTTGGGGTGCTGCACTAACCCCAATGCTATTATTAATGAAAATGAAACTAGATTATAATTTCGGTACAACTTGTATTGCACGGTGTACAAGGCAGACTGACGCGTACGATCTCTTAACTAGTGTATACGACACTGTCGGCGCGAGCGCTGAAACTGCAGGCAGCCGCGTGGATGGTTGCCACGCACCCCTCTCGTCGCAGCCCCGCGTGCCTTACAGGATTCGTGCAGTTGCTACATCACCCCCTTCGGAGATTGAAGGTCTGAGGGAAAAACACAGTCTTTTTAAGAATACGGCCGTATCTCGACCTTGTGGCTGATGGTTGGCCAGGGTCTGGTATGAAAGTGTTTCTCTGCTCGATCTTTTCGTCGACGAGTGAGTATGCTGGCTTTACTCTGTCGATTGAGACTGCTACTGGGCCTCGACCAAGATCAACGGTGATGGTCTTGCTTGTTCTAGAAAGTACGCGATATGGTCCAGTGTATGGTGGTTCTAAAGCTCCTCTTAAGGCGTCTTTTCGTAAAAATATTTGCTCACACGTGTTCAGATCTCGATGAACAAATACAGCCTTTGATGAATGTCGAGATGCGGGTTCCGGTTTTAGATGTGCCATATATCTTTTCAATTGTGAGACAAAATCTTCGGGATTTATTTCTGGAGTTTTAATAGATTGAAAGAACTCACCGGGAATTCGCAAGGTCTCACCGTACACCATCTCTGCTACGGAGCATTGGAGATCTTCCTTCCACGCAGTTCTGATGCCCAGCAGTATCATGGGCAGAGCTTCCGTCCAGCACTGTTCACTGCGAGCCATGATCGCAGCTTTCAAGGTGCGGTGGAATCTCTCCACCATGCCATTAGCTGCTGGGTGGTATGCTGTGGTGTGCCGTAGTAGAGTTCCGCATAAGCCTGTAAGTGTTTTAAATAATTTTGAAATAAATTGTCGGCCTTGATCAGTTGTCACTGTTTCCGGACAGCCAAAACGAGAAATCCAGGTTTTGAAAAATTCTCTGGCGACAGTCTCAGCTGATATGTCCTCCAGCGGTTGAACTTCTGGCCAACGTGTGTATCTGTCAATAATAGTCAGGCAATATTTATAATTTTGTGATATCGGTAGTGGTCCGATGATATCAATATGGATATGACTAAATCTTGATTTAGGTAATGGAAAATTACCCAAGCTTGATGAAGTGTGGCGTTGTATTTTTGATCTTTGGCAGGCAGTACAGGCTTTGACCCAGGCACGACAATCTTTTCGAACTGAGGGCCAAATATATCTGTCTGTTACCATTTTTGTTGTTGTTTTTGCTCCTGGATGGCTCATTGAGTGAACTGCGTCAAAAATCTGCCGACGAAGCTCCTTGGTAATAAAAGGACGAGGCCTCGGCAGAGAGACATCACAATACAAAGTAATGTTGGTACCTGGTATTGGTATTTGTTGCAGTTTCAATGATGTTGAGTTTTGTGTCTGAAGATCCTGAAGTTCCTCATCAGTTTCCTGGAATTGCGCCAACACAGCATACTCAGGTGGTATTGATACAGCCTCTATGCGTGACAGTGTATCAGCAGTAATATTATCTTTCCCAGAAATATGCCTGATGTCCGTCGTAAACTGTGACACAAAATCCAGATGATTAAATTGTCTCGGTGAACAATGCTGCTTGTTCTGCTGAAAAGCATAAGTGATTGGCTTATGATCTGTATAAACAACAAAATACCGACCTTCGACCATATAACGAAAATGTTTGACACTCTCATAGATTGCCAGCAACTCTCTATCGTATGCACTATATAATTGTTGTGCTTTAGTAAGCTTTTTCGAGAAAAATGCCAATGGCTGCCATACATTATTGACAGATTGTTGCAAAACCGCTCCCATGGCCACGTTTGAAGCGTCGGTTACAAGGGCTAGCGGTGCATCTGCAACTGGATGTGATAGTAAAGTGGAACGGGTTATGCTTTCTTTGCATTTCATGAAAACTTCCAACAGGTCTGGTGTCCATGTAAGCGGATGAGATCCTTTTAATTTTGGTCCAGAGAGCATTTCATGTAATGGTGCTTGATCTGCAGCGGCATTTGATATGAATCGACGATAAAAATTTAACATTCCAAGGAATCTGCGCAAACCATTTACAGTTTTTGGTGGTGGAAAATTCCGGATTGCTGTGACTTTGTCATCTACAGGACGGGTACCCTTCTGGGATATATGGTAACCAAGAAATGTTACCTCAGTTCTCCCGAAGTCACACTTGCTTTCATTGATGACAAGTCCATACTTTTCTAGCCTCTTGAAAACCTGTTCGAGATGCTCTTTGTGTTGCTCTGGGCTGCTGGAATATATAAGTATGTCATCAATAAATGGAAAACAGTAATCCAATCCACGTAAGACTTCATCTAAAAATCTTTGAAAGGTTTGGGCAGCATTCCGTAACCCAAATGTCATATGAGGAAACTCATATAATCCAAATGGAGTAGTGATTGCAGTTTTCGGAATGTGCTCTGGAAATACTGGTATATTATGGAATGCTTTAACCAGATCAAGCTTGGAAAATATAGTACATCCTGCTAAGCGTGTAGAATAATCTCCTATGTGGCGGATGGGGTATCGGTCTGGAATCGTGCGAGAGTTCAGTGCTCGATAATCCCCACAAGGCCTCCAGCCGTTCTTTTTTGGAGCCAAGTGTAGTGCAGATGACCAGGGCGAGTCTGATGGTCGTGCTGTTCCATCACGAACCATAATATCAAACTGCTCTTGGGCTATTTTAAGTCGATCAGGAGCTAGGCGTCGTGGTTTGCAGGATATTGGTGGGCCAGGCGTTGTGTGAATGTAATGCACGGTACTGTGCTTAATTTGGCGAAAAATACCAGATGGTTTGGTCAAAGCTGGGTACTGAGCTAATAATTTATGATATTCAGTATTACCTGATATAGCCTTGATACTAAGTTGATCACATTGCCTCATATTACCATGTGTAGACAGCGTTGTTACATTGTCCAACAATCGTCCATTTCTGCAATCAACCAACAAGCCATAGTATGAAATGAAGTCCGCTCCAATGATCGGTTTATCTACATCTGCAATCACAAAAGACCAAACAAAGTCACGCCTCAATCCAAGGTCAAGTTTTCTTGACAAAGTACCATATGTGTTGATGAGGGTACCATTTGCAGCTGTAAGTTTATATTCACTGCTTTGTCTACGTTGTTGCAACACACGGCGTGGCAAAACACATAAATCAGATCCTGTATCTATTAAATATTGAACCTTGGTCTTCCGGTCTGTAACAAATAAGCGGCTGGTATTACTGTGGCAGTTGCTCGCCGCATCTACAAACTGCCTGGACTGTTTTCCGTTTTGAAGTTGCACGGAGAAGTACATTTATGCGCTTTGTTGCCAAATTTGTTGTGATACCAACACATACCTGGTGTGAGACGGCTTTTGCTTCGTGACTTACTTCTGAATTTTTGTCGTGATGTAGTACGGCTACGTCTGTCGTGTAGATTCAGCTCGGAGATTCGCGCTGTAATCATGCTGTCAATACGGCTTAATAGATCGTCATAGTTATTTCTAGAATTTGTACTTGCTACGTTTTGTTTATAAGGTATTGATATCTCGTATATTTGATCAGCTAAATCGGCGATGTCGTCTAAATTCCCTTTTTGTGAAACTATAATTGATTGTACGTGGGTAGGTAATCGACCGGTCCATAAGGTGCGTAAAAATTCCTCAGTCACACCGTCGCTGGCTAGATTTTTAAGGTGTCGAAGGAATTGTGATGGTTTTCTATCACCTAGTTCCTCATGGGACAACAATTGCGTTATTTGGTGTTGTCGTGATAGCGATAATCTTTTTATTAATTCATATTTTACCTTGTCATATTTACCATTAGCGGGTGGGTTTTTGACGACGTCCTTAATTTCTCGCATAAATCTTTGATCAAGCTGTGCGACCACTTGGTAATACTTGGTAGTGTCGTCCTTGATACCAGAGTTGTGGAATTGGGCTTCAGCTTGTAAAAACCAAGTTTCTGGATCATTCGACCAAAACGGAGGTAGGCGCACTGCAACGCGATCAACTGCACTGCGGTAGTCGCTTTCCAAATTTGATGCGTTTGAGGTGTTGCTTGTAGCGTGTTCGTCCATTTTCATATACGGGTCACCACTTTGGGGTGCTGCACTAACCCCAATGCTATTATTAATGAAAATGAAACTAGATTATAATTTCGGTACAACTTGTATTGCACGGTGTACAAGGCAGACTGACGCGTACGATCTCTTAACTAGTGTATACGACACTGTCGGCGCGAGCGCTGAAACTGCAGGCAGCCGCGTGGATGGTTGCCACGCACCCCTCTCGTCGCAGCCCCGCGTGCCTTACAGGATTCGTGCAGTTGCTACAGATAAAAAGAGTTACGTCCAATTTCTTTAGATTACCTTAGTAGGTAATTAAAGTATTAATATAAAAAAAAACAACCGACCAAGTGCAAATCAGACTGGCACATCGAGGTCTCCCTATAAACTTAAATGTATGAAAAAAAAATGAATTTAACTAACTTGAAATGTACAGATTTTGTCATAAAATTATAATAATATATCTTCACTCTATATCCCTTATGGGATGAACAGAGAATGTATAGAGATACATTAATGGCTGTATTCACTTTGCGCTTATATATCGTGCTCATCGTGACCAGTAGCGCAGCTGATCACCGTTTTCAAGGCACTTAGAACATGACATTTCTAACAGATGCCATGCGGGCTTCCTCACAATGTTTTCCTTCCCCGGTGAGCATGTGGTGCCTAAATTCGTAAATAATCTTTGAAATCCCAGAGGTACGCACCGGGATTCGCACCTACGACTATTCGCGTTGCTGCTCATGGAAACCGGTTCCTTATCTATTAGGCCACTATAGCTACAACAAAATTTTTCATGCCCCATAAAATAACGATTCGAACGAACGAATAACGATTATCGTAGAAAGTTCACGGTGGACTACAAATTTTAACTTTACCCATTCCATTTTCAGGTAAAATGAGTCCGTGAATCTATACTATAAATTGTCCATGATCTTTGTTTCTATGGAAAGGGGAATCTAGTGACGTTAAAATGTAAAGCAGTATGTTGGAATACAACTTACATTAGAAAAATACAAATCGTTCACTATTACCTTTTTGAAAATTAACTTTCGAAGTGCTAAATAGGGGATTAAAGTTGAATAAGAGTTTGTAATTTTTTTATATTAGAATCATGTTTGGCCATAGGGCTTGTGCTTCATATTGGGGACGCATCCTGTATTTTAGCGGTTTCGTGCGATTGATTTGTAGAATCGGCAAGGATTGTTGTGTTCATAGAACATTCTTGATACAGAATGTATGGCTATATTATCTGTGTATATTTAAATTTAACATCCTCATGAGGTAAGCGGCGATCAATGTCGCAATAATTTTGACATTGAACTTGGACTGGATATAATATTCCGCACTGCTCGACAAATTTGCAAACTGTGACATTTGGTATTTTTTTCTTTATTGCATTCAAGTTTGTGATTAATTTTGTTATAAAGTTAGCACCGGTTTTTTATGTTTTTTTCTCTTTTATTTAATTTTTCTATTTTTTAAATCGTAACAGATTTAAATAATATGAATACAATGTCATCTTTTTTTAAGTTCAAAATCTGTAGCAACTGTTTTATTGTTACGGAACACAGGATAATCCATTTTTAGTAATTGGACTGTTTATGTGTCCTATACGCGTCATGGCAAACCCGCGTACTGCATTGATCTTGATAGGAGTCATGCCCTTTTATAATAAAGCAAAACTGATTATATACAGAACTGAAACAATGCATATTATGCACAATCCAAAGACGTAGATTATATGTATGGTAATCATTTGTGAAGGAATTTAATGAAAAATGAAGACATGTTCATAATCTCTACACTATAAAAACTTTGACTAAATGAACTTAATAGAAACTCACACACACGCACATATGGTGTGTGTGTTGTATATTAGATAAAAAAAGTGAATTAAATTAATGTAGACGAGTTCGCAGGCGGAATTTAGATATATATATATATATATATATATATTTGTTGACATTGTATATGTAATCACATTTCTCAATCGAATTCTAACAACTTAGTTAAATAAAATTTATGCAACTCTGTGCATAAATCTTTGATTTTTACGTCTAAATTTAATCAAATACAACTCACCACTGTCCTTACATTCTTGGAGCGATTATCTTTTGACCTCCGCTTAAAAGTCCTTATCCTAAAAAGAGTGCAAAGGCAGGAGAGAAATTTTATGGAGTCTAAAATTAGTCGTTTGAGAATATGGTTATTACGTTAAGAATTATTTAAATCGGACACTAAATTTACTCGAGAGCAAAGAGCCCGACTCGTTAATAAAAATCGTAATATCTTATAGATTTAAGAATGATTATTAATCGAAATATAAAGTGTTTATAGCAATAACTAAAAATAATAAATAATAATAATATATAGCGTCACGCTGTATGCATTTAAGTAAATACAGCTACTAAAAATAATAACTAAGCTTTAAGTCCCTTTTCGTTTCATTAAGATAGATTTATTAATTCCAGTAGATTATATAAAGACATTTTTAATTGGTACAAATGTAACTTTTTTTCCTATCCTAACTAAGTCACGCGTCTTCTGCTGTTCTGAATTCCATGTGCACAAATATTGGTTGAGTATGCACAGTGTATGCATATATGCAGAAATGAACCAGTCAAATAATTATAACTAATATTTCATAAGAGATGAATAATTAAATATTTCAGTATTTAAATAGCTAATACTTTACATGCTAAACTCAAACGCCGTGTCACTTGACTACAGATTGTTATCATTAAAACCTCTAGTGTACTTCAAAATGTCCTAGAAACATACAAACCTTATGTCAAAAGTGTTCCTATCAAAAACGATTCATTTAAAGATTTTCCTAGATTTCATATTAAAACATTGTAATTCGTAAAAAAAAATGTTTGTATGTAAATCTAAGCCTTGTCTTGCCTTGTCACGTAGATTATATCTGCGTAACGATTATAAATAATCTCTATCGAAGTAGCTCAAAATTATTGGAGAGTCTTATTTAAATAAATAATATTTTGTGATAGAATCGAATAAAATCGAAGAACCTTCTCCACTTCTCACAATAACATAATATAACAATACAACACAATAATATAGTATACATAATTGCAGTGATTTGCATTCCATATAATGCATAAAAAGCATTATTTTATTGTATTTGGCCATTTGATAAATATATTGACATAAAATCTGACAATTATCAGAATAAGGGTTTCAAAATCAAAATTGGATTGAATTTTGAATCAATATTTGTGTTATTATGCTTCTATGGAATGCACGCCTCTGCATAATTGTATTATATGTTAGGATTTTCTTTTTCTTGGTAAATAAATGCATATCTCGACCAAATTAAAATTCAGAGTATGCGCCTAAATTGCGTCAGAGGTCAGTGCGCGCGTGTTTGATGTTACAATGATAAATCTAGTTACAGCAACCCTGGAGGTTATTGAGCCTATTTAAACTGATAGTTGATATTCTACTAATATGGACAATATAATAACTCTTATTTATTTATATTATTCGTAGCCGTAAGATCTACAGTAAATGATCTCTATTTTAGTATTTAACCCAGGACCATTAAAAGAAGAATATTCCTTCACTTTATATATCCCTATATATTAAAAGGGATTAATAAAACAAATTCGCGGGAATATTTTTTTATCATTATCAATGACACTATAGGTTCTAGCAAACATTGACCAACATATAACGTCCTACCTAACGATTAATTCCCAGTTTCAAAAACAACCCTTAAGTTTTAAACGATTTTAAGCACCAATGAATCATCGATTACATACAACATTATTTATTAAGGATTTTAAAGGAACGTTTCAAAAACTGGGTCTTAACCTACAAAACAATCACAACTAGAATCAACTAGAGACTACGATACTGGAACAAACTATTTAAAAAACGACTAGTTAGTTCGTCAATAGAAAGCAGTGTTAAGAATGTTAATGTGCCATGGATTTTATGTAGACACTATCCTTATTCTCAGTGAATTTGTCCTTCATTATTTTAGTATAAAGTCTACAGTGGACAGAGAAGACATATCATTCAGCTTTACTTAGTGAAAACATCTACTCAACATGATTAAAACGGTAAGTTTGTAAATAAGGATAAATAAAAACAATTTTCTGACTGAAAGTGAATTACCAGATTTGAGCCTTTGAGTCTTCTAGTGATTAGCGGAGTAATAAGTAATTATATAATATAATAATATGCTGCTACGCTATATTCTATATAGATAAACAGAGATAGATTATGTTAAGATTCGCTTAATGAATAGTTTTGTATTTAGTTCGTGTTTTGTACTAAACTATATCTAGCACATTTATACTACACTATATACTATATAATATAAAACTATATAATATAAAAATATTTTTATAACAACGTAAAAGGCTAATAAACATGTTGGACCTAAACTGACTTCAAACACTAATTATTTCTATTTTTTTTCGAGTTTTCGCGTATTGATTGATCGGAAAAGGTCTTCATAACTAAACCGGGCGGGATTCAAACACTTATAATATTCTAATTATTGTTTATAGATTATCTTCACCTGTTTCCTTGCTTTCGCTGCTGCCAAGCCCGGATACCTGGCCGCCTACACTGCGCCAGTTGCTGCGGCCTACACCGCGCCAGTTGCTGCGGCCTACACCGCGCCTGTCGCGTACTCTGCCTACACCGCGCCAGTTGCCGCCTACTCTGCGTACACATATGCTTCGCCGTATTCCGCTTACTACTTCCGTTGAAAATAATATCGATAAAGGAAACTTTACAAAAATACGTGACCTCAAAATGTGTAATTTATGAAATAAAAAAATAGCTCTAATTTTTTTTTTCAATATTCATCATCAAATACATTTTTCAACCAATATACTTGAACAAGTTTTTGTTTACTTTACTAATGCAATAAATAAACATTATTTAAATCGTATATTCAGTTTCTGATGATTTATTGATATTGATATCGGCTCACATTATTTTTTCATGTATGAGTTTTTTGCCGGATTCTATTCGTGGCAACGCGAATAGTCGTAAGTTCGTATCCCGGCATGTACCTCTGGGTTTTCCGAGTTAAATACAGGTTAAGGTACCACATGTACACCGGTGAAGGAAAAATAGCTGAAACTTAGTGTAGTTTTTAATATTCCAAGTAAGACCTATGTTTTAATCGAAGAATTAAATGATTGCTGTTTTTTACATAAATGAATATTCCAAATGTATTTTATCTTAAAACTTTTTTGATAGAGTTCGGATTGGTCTCATAGTTTACTCCGCGTGCTCCGGTGCTACCGGTGCCTTGAGCCCGGGCACGTGGGACCAGATGCGCGTGGAGCCTATAGAGAAAGAAGACTCTCCAATGGCGGCACCTCCGTCGCTGCTCGGCAGGTTTGCCTCGAAGGGAGCGTCAGGCAACGAGCCTGAGGGGGCCGTTGCCTGACTTGAAAGCTCCAGTGGTGTCGTGCGTGCTTCCGCGCACCACTAGGCGGTGGTAGAGGGGCTTGGCCCCTCCCGATTCGTGACGTAGCCCACATTGGGTGCATCGCGCACCAGCCCTCTTGGAGGTCCTCGTTGTGCCCGGGGGCTGGTGCTGACGCGAGTGAAGGAGCACCCCAGGGGTTTTAGTCGGTAGGAG
Organism: Automeris io; assembly: GCA_036320925.1. Classification (NCBI taxonomy): domain Eukaryota; kingdom Metazoa; phylum Arthropoda; class Insecta; order Lepidoptera; family Saturniidae; genus Automeris; species Automeris io. The sequence goes on along the minus strand of JAUDJH010000011.1, from coordinate 8,727,555 downwards.
TCCGGCATACCGGAGGGTTGCCCTCACCACCCCCTGACGATCCATGAGGATTTCCCCTGGGTTACCAAAGAAAAAAATGGTCTCATAGTTTAGGTTTCATTTCTGCTTTCAACAATCAAAATTATACATAGTGTTATGCGAAAGTAGCTAAAAAATAAAAAAAATAAAAAAACTGAAAATATGACTTATCTATTTATTTACGGTGCCAACAGCAAGTATAATATATATATATATAAATCTTAGATTTAAAAAATACAACGTTATTGTTCTTATATACTAGCCTATACAGATCTTACACAATAAATTAAAAAAAGTAGCAAATTTAAGTTAGTAATATTAAAAACAAGCTACATAATCTATAATTAAATTTAAAATAATGACACAAATAAAAATTTTAAAAATGTTAACAACCAAATAAAATAATTTAATGAACATTTAATGAGCGTGTAATGTTTTTTTTTTTAACATGGGAAGATAGTTATGGAAACTATCTATTGTATAGATTTGACCAATTATATTATTAAATAGTTTACATATCCTGTTTATTGGTGAATGAAGATCTAGATTTGTATTAGCATTATGTGCATGTAAAGGTTTGTTGTGGCGTCTTGGAATTTTATACGGTACTGCTATGGATATTTGTTGGAGAACGGAACTGGTATCACCAAGATTGATCAAAATTTTTAAAGGATTAACTTGTGAATTTCGTAACGGTTTTAAAATGGTAGCATGTTAAAAAATTATAGTCGACCAAGATACGAATTACGGTGGGACATGGAAGAAGATAAGAAAGCTAGATGTCTGGTGAAGGAATTCTGAATTTTTCCTGCTCGATATGAGTGAATGAATTAAAAAGGATTCTAAACGAATGATACATACTCAAAGTGCCATCGTACTAAAGTGTTTATCTAGTAATACTATGTCAGTCATATATCTATTAAATGTTAGGTATAATTTCTGTAAAATATTGTCATTTTTAATATTTTTAAATAATTATGTAATATCAATATACATGTACTATAAATAATGCGAGAATAGATTTCTTAATTGATTACATTATTCCATGTCATCTATAATATGTAGAGAAGAGAAAGAAATTGACTGAATCACATACTCATCACGAAATTTTGGAAAGTATAAGGTCCACAGATTTGAAATTTGGTCCGTAAATTCATTTTCCGGTACTGACCTTATTCTCCGTCTGAATTTTATTAGGTCTGTGTAGGTAAGTCTCGGAAGGCGTCAGGTCTTATTTCCACTAACGGTCATATAGTATATCTATTTTTTTAATTTTCTAACTTTCACCCTCTCGATATGTCCAAACTATCTTTATTCTGTGCATCTCTTCGTTCTTAATCTGTTCTGGAGTGTTACTACACATATAGAATATGCATTTATCATGTAATTATTTTTTACATTTGAACTTATGTACAGGTGTACATAGGTCATAGGTAGGTGCAACCACTTATGTAATTTAAAATAAATTCAAATAATAATTATAAATATGATTCATTTTTATTTCGCCATTTACAATTTTAGTGTTCTATATACATTGCTAAGAATGATTAGCGACGTAGATAGTAAGCAGAGTAAGGTGAGGCATAAGTATAGGCAGAATAGGCAGCAACAGGCGCGGTATAGGCGGAGTACGCGAGGGGAGCGGTGTAGGCCGCAGCTACAGGCGCAGTGTAGGCCGCAGCAACTGGCGCAGTGTAGGCCGCAGCAACTGGCGCAGTGTAGGCTGCTGCCAGGTATCCGGGCTTGGCGGCGGCGAAAGCCAGGATGCAGGCGAAGATAACCTGAATAACGAGAAGATTAAATTATAAAAAAAAATCAGTAATATGTATTCAAGCAAGTAGTAAAATAATATTTTTCATTGATTTGCAATGTATAAAAATATTGTGTTATTAAAGTTACTTTTTATGGACTACTAATATTTTCAATGATTTAAAGATATATGGGCAATAATATATTGCAGTTTTTTTCTAAATTAATTTTAAATGACGGTGTTTATAAAGATTATAATTATAGTCGGTTGTTTCGTCCTGTAAGTCTTGAACGTAATTTCCATAGATCTGTATAACATAAAATGTATATCGTTTGCGACTATGTTGGTGGCGAATGATAATAATAACTCAGTATTACTTTGCGAGTAATTCAATGTAGGATAAAAATTCTATATCCTTGAGCGCCGTTGGTAAAATGTCGACCTCGCGGTGGTGCTCTTATGTGATCAATCTCTTTTCCCTAATGCTATTTTCGTAAATTGTTTGCATTGGTATCGTGTTAATCTCTACTATTAATATTATTTACATAAAATAGTTCCTACAGTCATATATAAGACAAATATTATGTATAAATAGTACCGTAGTATTAATAAAGTGTAGAGATTGTATAACATTTAACATATATTTATTATACTTACGAATTTGAACATTTTGCTTGGACACTAAGCTTCTACTCTGCTGAATGATATCAAGTAAATGTCCACTGTACTCTTTATAGTAAATAATGAAGGACAAGTGTGCGCAACATGAGGATACTCACGCCAGCGCACGTACATTGTTTGAATTACGATAAGGTTGCCTTTTTTTACAATAGTACCTCTTTATCCACTCACATGTCCAGAAAATGTATGACATGAGCCAATGTTTGTCCGATGAATATTATCACTCCCACGCGCTTGAGTTGTTATTCTACGTCATGATTAATGATATGTACAAATAATTAAACTTGAAACACAGGAAATAGAGAGATTTTCTAATACTATACTAAAACTAAGTAACTAGGATATTACATTTTTCAGCTAAACTTATTAGACGACAGCATTTTTTCCATATTGTTTCTGGATTGAAAGATAAACAGTAGTTTATAAAAAAAAAATCTCTATTTATGGAACGGGCTTTCATCGTTATGTAACGATGCCGCAAAATAAGTACATCATGGATTTCCATTTACAAGTAACAGAAGAACACTCTTACAAACTAGATAGTAAAATTTTAATAATTATTTGGTTTGATCAATAGGGAACTTTTAAAATTATATACTATATATATATATATATATATGTATATATTTATCTGATTAAAATTTCCAGCACGAAAGCTGTAGAGCAAAATCTAAAATTGCCCTACATAAATGAGCCTGAACAATAAAATGGAAATTAAATTGTTGTGCATGTTGGATAACATTATAACTTTTTTATGGCCTTTTTTAAATAGCTCATTATAATACTTCTTTCGAAATTCGTCGCAGCAGCATTTCACTAGATATACATACAATATATATGTGTAATTTCTATAGGTATGCTATAAAAAGAGCCTTGTTTAGCCAACACATCAACTACTTCGTTACTATATAAATACAAACTGGGTACATAGTATCTACCGTAGAAGAGAAATGTAGCATGATAATAAATATATAGTAATATACATATATTATGTTATACATGCAAACAAAATTAAATAGGTATGTTAGGCTTATTTTCATTGTTCCTAAATATCTACTAGCAACTATTGTAACCATATAGATGACTAAGTACTGGATAGAATTTTGTGACCATAGCTGGAGGGTAAGTATTTTAAATAGTGAAAATTGGACTTCATTTTATGTTACTTTTAATAGTACGCTGTAGTGAATATTAAAAACTTTATTATGATTTTCAGTTCACAAAACATAAACTGTTGTGGACCTTTTTTAAATATCATTTTTTATATATATCAAATCATAAAATTAAACAGGTTTCTAGAGATTTCACAGGATTCTAAAGAAACGTTTATCAACATAACTAATTCATCTTCCATGTAAGTGTTTACACGTGACAATGTTACTTTAGATTCAAAATTTGAACGACTAGGGTGCCTACATAAATATATTTGCTTAAGCGTTCACGAAAAACATATTTTCATAATAAGCTTTCAAAATATCACCTTGACACGTAATGTCAATTCCTTAAATTTGCACTTTTCTACTGGAGTTATTGATAATCCAATATGGTATTACTTTGTCTAGGAGCTTAGATTATAGTAGTAATAATAATATCATCAGGCTATAACCCTTACGAGGTGAGCAGAAATACATAAGTGGCTGTCTCAACTTTACACTTATATGTCGTGCCCAGCGTGACTAGTAGCGAAACTGATTGCCGTTCTTAAGCCACATGACATTTCTATTACATGCCTTGGAGGTTTCCTCTCGATGTTTTCTTTTACTGGCGAGCATGTGGTGTCTAAGTCTGTAAGTAATCAAAAAAATCCAAACGTACGTTCTGGTACTCGAACCAACAACAATTCGCGTTGCCGCGCTTGGAAACCGGTCCATTATCCGCTAAGCCACCACAGTAATTAAGTTATAAGTGTTATATCATATTATTAACCAGAAATGTATATTTATGCTATATAATTGTTAAATTATGGCATTACCTTTACATAAATGTAATAAATGTTAACCATGTTCTATTAAATATATTTATTTTTATACCTTTAATGCTAAAGGTGGAGTAATAAATTAATATGTTATGTGTTTTATTACGATTTACAAACAAAAGCTTAATTGCAGTCACCTCTGGTTTAAGGTAAATATGAGGTTAATGATGAAAGAATGATAATTCACTCTTAAAGTTTCCTTAATCATTAAAACTTTGAAATATAAACGCAGGGGGTACAGTCTACTTCGCTGTTTGCATTATAAATTAAATTTCGAAATATTTAGTGCGAGTGCATTAAATATTCATCACATAGAGTAAGTAATATCCAAGAAAGCATGTAGTGGTTTTATGTTGAAATGGGGTTGGTGGAAACAGAAAATGATGTTCTTTTTTGCTCTCTTTAGAATGCATTCGGTAAAAGACTGCAACTCTAGCACGCCACTCGCCGTTGACGCTCGATGATGATCTACATTTTCGTTTCAGTTTGAGAATTAGTATAAATCATTTTACAAGCTCTATTATAATTGGGTTTGAGTTTCTAGCAGCTAATTGATATTTGTTAGATATATCCCAAAGGAGATAGTACTCCTACTAATAAAGGAGATATACTCCACATGCGCCCACATCTCTGCCTAATACAGGTGTGTGTTTGTAGAATAATAAATTATCTGCGTTACATTAGATTCTATAGAATAGAGTAAAGAGCCCACTCCTCCAAAATCTCTATTTCAGGCGAGGTGTCAAACACTGCGCATCAACTCCCTCTCATCCAGGCAGCAAACTCCCTAAGTTTACTGCTCGGCTATTGTCACCGAGGGATAGCGCACTCGCTCTGGGTGAACATGTCCTTCCGGCAACGGTGCTTTGACCGCCGAACGGCCAGAGAAAATGTTAGCTCTCTGAACTTTTCGTCAGCCTTCTTCTGCTACATCACAACCTCGCAAAAGGATACCGCATCTTACCATGCCTCTTCGCTGCCGACCATGGCTAGCACCACTACCGGCAGCGAGAGGTCTACACCGATGTGATCCTGAGGGATCTCCTTATCTTCAGCCCAGGCTGGGCACTCCTCAAAGGTGTGCTGCGCTGTGTGGGGATTGTTAACTTACATCAGTATCAGTATATGTTGAGGTATGATGTGATATGACGATGTTTTGCAATAATAAGACAAATGGTTAGAATAATGTTATATTTCCAGGCTTTTCATATTGCAATATTAACGGCGAAGATAGTAAGCGGAGTATGGTGAGGCGTATGCGTATGGTGAGTAGGCAGCAACGGGCGCGGTGTAGGCGGAGTACGCGATGGGAGCGGTGTAGGCCGCTGCAACTGGCGCAGTGTAGGCCGCAGCAACTGGCGCGGTGTAGGCCGCAGCAACTGGCGCAGTGTAGGCTGCTGCCAGGTATCCAGGCTTGGCGGCGGCGAAAGCCAGGATGCAGGCGAAGATGATCTGATAAATTATTATCATAATTATATCATTACAATATATTAGGAAATAGGGTTTTCAGGTTTAATTCTGCTTGCAACCAAATCCTGTATGTGACTTTTTAGTACGTTAAACTAGCGGCAATGAAGTATTAAAACGTCATTCTATAACTGGCTAATGATGTCATTATCAGTACATGGATAGAAAGTTCAATTCGCCTGTCATGATTTAGAATTAGCTTTTGTACACCCAGTTATCTATATACATATAGTTAGCACAATGACGGGGGTTGTCTCGGACGTTAATCCCTTGGAGGTCGCTGTCGTTCTAGACTGCGTTATATTTTTAAATGTTAGTTGTTATTTATTATTACCATTTCGTTCATGATCTCTGCTTTAAAAGTAATTATTTGATTAAACAATAAATTTTTAGTTTTTTGTTAGTTTGCGGCGAAATAAATACATTTCATTTCTTTTTTTTTCATTAAACTGTTAATGCTGATTACATAACGATTATAGAATTTAATAAATTTATGTCGTTATCACAATCATTAGCAGCCCGATTCTATCCACTGATGGGTGCAAATCTCGCTCATGTTTTGTCACCATAGTCGATTCCGTGTCAAGTTCATCCATTAAGAGCCCGCAAACTTGACCATATCGTCCATCTTGCAAGCGGACAACTCACGATTCGTTTTCACAAAAATAAAATTGTGTACAAAAATTATTTCTTTGAAATATTTTCATTTTATTTTACTTACCAGCTTGTACATGTTGTTGATTGGTCTAAAATAATTTCAAAGGTGTATATACTTAAACAGGAGTTGTTCGAATGATATTTTCTAGGAAAATGCGATGCGATTTATACCTTTGTGTTCAGGATCACAGTGTCAGTGTTGAAATAACTGCGCGTCCATCGTCTGCTGTGAATAATAATTTCAATGAACTTCACATTGATTGGCACAGACTTTGATTTTTATACAATTAAACACATTTTAATTGTACTATATTTATTGTGACTGTACAAAACTATGAACGAATGTATTATTAAGGGAGGATATTATATTTATTAGAGTATTGTATCTATGATAAACTTTTGGGTGACATTATTATACTTGCTTTGACATGTTTTTATGAAATATTTTAAAATTTTTCATCATTCTACTCATATCAATACACTGATAATATTTTTTTCAGATCAGTAGTTTTGATATTTGTGTTGATTTTGATGATGTGTAATAAATACTGGATACGTCATATAGGCAACTTCGTTCCTTGACTGCCTGGCGGTACGTTATTATTACGTTCTTACAAGGAAATAAAATGTTGAGTGATTAGAGTTTACATTACGTATTGCGTGGGTCAGAGGTCCATATTATGGCCCCAATGATATAAAATCTACTATAAAGGTCGTAGCTTCTAATTAATGAAACGGTTTAACGCTGTGGCTATAAATAGTTATAACCCGGGCTAATGACTTCGAATCAATTATCTTGTTTGGTTAAAACGTTTACGCATTGTATCTGATAATACAAATCCATAAAAATACGTTCCAAACCAACTATAGAACTAATTTTATAGTATCTTAAGTGCTACATTCGTCATCCGATTTCTATCTGTCGTCCGTAGTAAACCCTCTGACTCGGAAGGATTTTTTGGAAACGGGGGGAAAATCCTGCATAGGACTATCAGGACCGCTGTGAGGGCAGCGACCCCAGTGTGTTAGACTCCTACTGACTAAAAACCTCCGAGGTGTCCTTCTAATCGCTCCACTCGGGCCTGTGAATCCGAATTCGCCCACTAGCCCGGGGAGCGAACAGCCTTGTTAAGGCTTCCCCACTGGGATGGGGTGCGTATAAAGGACCCACTCCTCTGGAATCTCTTTCAGGCGGCGCGCCGGACACTGCTAGTCGCCTCCCTCTCATCCAGGCAGTAGACTCCCTCAAGTCTACTGGGCGAACGGATTCCCCTGGCAACAGTGCCTTGGCCGCCAAATGACGAAGGAGGATGTTCACGCACCACGCGTCCTTACTGTAGACCGGTGTTTTCATCACCGCCGGCAGCGAGAGGTTTTCTCTAATAGCGTCCGAAAAGACTTCTCTCTCTAATACATTGCACTCAACGTGACGGCGATCAACGGCGGCTGATGGCTATTATCAGACTAAATTAATATTTAATTTAATTATTATTAAATTGAAAGTTGATATATTATGCTATAATTTATATATTAAGTTAGGACGTCATTTTATGCTTTTTATTATCATATTTGTTTTATTAAGTATTCGCAATGTAAACAAACTGAATGTAATATAATTAAATTTGAATTTAATTGCCAAAATGAACCATAGGTATTAATAAAAATATTGTAAAATACAAACATCACGAAAACTATTGAAAAGAGCTTCATTTTTTTTTTTATACTGACTTCATACAGTGACCGCACTATACCTGATGGTAAGCAAGGTGCAGTCCAAAAAACGCTAACGACTATCGACAGGCAAGAAAAACCCATCGGTAGTCACGGCGATCAATCATTGGGACGCTTAAATTTTCACATTTTAAGTCCTATATTCTTTTGATAAAGGCGCAGAGAAATTAATAAAAACGAATTAAAAGATCGTACTTTCGTATTTCATATTTTAAGACACTATAATTCCTGTTACAATACTTAGATGACACATTATAAATTTATACGTGATATTATTTTTCTAATTTGTATAAAAACCTTATAAACGTAAAGATTTTGACCTCTTCAACATATTCCAACCTGCAAGTAACTCGGTATACTATAATGGGCTGCACTTCTAGCGATTCTAAAATTGCAATTTCGTAAAAAAATATCTTTAATCTCTTATGATTTACTCAGCTCAACGCATACCATGGAAAGTTCCTAATATTTTTTTAAGTTTAATTATTGACCTCTGAATTTTTCTGCTAATTTTTCATATAATATAAGTGAATCATACATGCCAACGTTCCTATATTCTTTTTTTTGAAACCGCAATCGTTTAAATTAGGAGACTTACTGTTGCCGCACTTAAATTAAGATAGTGAATGCATAGAGAGAAACTTTATTAGTTGCTCTATTTTATTCAAGGTAACGATGGGAAAAGTATCGTCGTAACAAGGATTAATTTTAAAATATTGATTTTAAATTTTGGTAATAAAATAGTTGGATCTAAAAGAGTGTACCTATTATGCTTAGCATCGGAAAGTTATTGATTCCATTTAGAATATTATTAATTGATTCTATAATAGGAAGATATGAATTCATAAAAATAAAAAATATTTTATTGAAAATCGTTAATTTCTTTCACTTTTCCCTAATGGCGGTTACTGTTTAAAACTGTACTATTAGACAGACTGGATTGATAATGGTCTTATTTATTCTGAAGCTCTGAATTATATAGTATAAATAAACAGTCCACTCTGACGTATGTTGTGGACTGTACTTTTTTGGTTGTAACTGTGTATATGTATTGTGTAAATGAGTTATTGTACCAGGCCACTGGCAACCCTGTAAAAAGTAAATAAATAAATAAATAAGCCCAAAATGTAAAACATAGTCTATGTTTGACTATGCCAATGTCCATTTTGGATGCTCACGCATCTTACTAGATCCCCGTATGTCATTACACAATTCTAACATTATTATTGGCAATATTGACTGGCGCAATAATAGAGAACGTGTTCTTTTTTTTTTTTTCAAATTAACTGGTGGCATTCTTATACGGAAAAATAATTGTAAAATATCAGAGAAAGATATTTTCATTTTTATTAAAATCGGCGGTTTTATGAAAATACAGCCGAAATACTGCTTTTCGGTATTTCTAATAGTTCGGATAGTTGGGGATTTGGTCATTCAAGACCACTTAATTCACCCTGAATAGTAATCTAAGTGTACTCCCCACGGTTATATCCTCAGATTCTGTAAGCCTTACATGATTTCCACTCTCAGGTTAAGATTACTCTATTAATAAACAATATTTTAGATAATACTTAAATATTAATGCAAATAAAAGTATTGGGTAAGGCATTTTATATGTATTTATTGATCGTTTTTAATTTGTAATCTTAATATCAACGACGTAGATAGTAGGCGGAGTAAGGTGAGGCATAAGTATAGGCAGAGTAGGCCGAAACGGGCGCGGTATAGGCGGAGTACGCGAGGGGAGCGGTGTAGGCCGCAGCTACAGGCGCAGTGTAGGCCGCAGCAACTGGCGCAGTGTAGGCCGCAGCAACTGGCGCAGTGTAGGCTGCTGCCAGGTATCCAGGCTTGGCGGCGGCGAAAGCCAGGATGCAGGCGAAGATAACCTGAAAATCAATTATAGAAAAATCTGGTATAATATAATAATAAGATTATTTTTATAAAATATTTTAAGTAATAAATTAACAAGTGAATTGATTGCTGAAAGATTAACGACTTGATGCATCAAATTAAATCTAACGTTAAACAAGGTGTTAACCGCAAAAAATTATAATAACCAAAATTAAAACAAATGAAAAAACATGGTGGGTTCAATTAAGTGTTAAGACTAATATTGATAAAAATATTAAAATCGGGAATTGATTTGATGTAGGCGCAAGATATCACGATACTATTTGTACCTAGTATTATGTGAATTTAATTGAAATTTATTTTTGTGAAATAAATTTTAAAATATCGAAAGAATTCAATTTCTATGTAGACATAGAAACTTACTAGCTTGAACATTTTTTTTATTTGAATTTTGTTAGAATACACGATAAGACAACTTGAGTTGTACGTATGATGTCTTGGTTGAGTTTACGTTCGGTTTTATACATTACCTGCATTAGTATCGATGCAGTAATGTTGAAATATCCTTGCGATACCTGTTTGGAATATTAACTTACAAGTACACTGCTATTCTTTGCAGAATATAAGAATGAGTTTCAGGTTTATATTTGACTCGTATAGAATGAAAGGTGGTAATCTCACTTTTAGCAAATTTTAAGTAATATAAAAACTATTTCGTTTACTTTGAGCGGTATATCTTACCCGTAATATTTAAAACTATTTGTAGTAGGAAAAGATTATGTTATATAATTGTTCGCTTAAACATAATTTTCAATTACATAGTTACTCGAAAAAAAAAAACAAAAAAAAACATTATTACCATCTTTGATTCCAACTAAAGAAAATGGCCATGCTTAGTTCTAATGTCGATAAAGATTATTTGTTTTTATGTTTTGAAAAGATTGCTATTTTTGTCTCCAATTTTGTCCCAAACTAGATTCCGTTTTCTTGTGTTATTGATACTTTTAGGGGTTGGATAGTTGTCCATACTAAAGAATTAATGCTGTTTTTCAAAATGTAGTCATCCATAATTTATTCATTATAATCAAAAATATTGAAGCAAACTTATACAAAATATTCGCTTTAGATACTAACGTATTAATGATTGTCATCTTTGACACCAATTCAAAAATTGCGACGATTTTTTTTAAGTATAGGTATTTTCATTTTTGTCATATCATATCAAAGAAACACATATTTTCAATATTTTGAATTTTTCTTCATAATGATAGTTTGGTTTCCTCATAAGAAAATGTTTGATGTTCAAAAATAGTTAATAATTATTGTAACTTACTGTAAAATTATAACAAAGAAATGTTGACGGCAAAAATAAGTTTTTTTTAATGTATATATAAATTATTTTTGAAAAATTCTGGGTTAAATTCTCTTGTATCCAGATATGAAAAAAAAGGGTGATCTAATATTTAGGGGCTCTTTGTAAACCGCAAATCAGTCGCTTATAACATTTTTGTTAGTATCATATGTTTGTCGAGTATTGCGCTTTAACTACAGAACCAATTTTAACGGAAATTTTGCTGTATTTTTACTGATTTTCCAATTCAAATGACGAGCTGTGTTTGGGCATGACTACTTTATTGAAACTGGAAATATAACTTTATAAAAATATTATATAATGCGAGATCTTCCAATAAACAAATAAACAGCCAAAATTTCTAAAAACTTAAAATAAAATTCAAGTTCAGAACCTATAAATTGTTGATGTCCATTAAAATTTTAATATCTCGAAATAAGAAAATTTGACTCGAATAATGGTATAATAATAAAAACGATAGACAATAAAGTAAAAATAAATCTTTTTCAATATTATTTACCCACCACTTTCGTGAAAATTGGAAAGTTATATCCGTATCTCTTTATATTATATGTACGTCCTCATTTATTATTTATGAAACCAATGAACAGACTTTAGAGAAATGCAAAATGGATTTTGTAAGCAAAATGTTAATGAGTGGGCACAGAATCCATTCAGGTGACAATTGGAAATGTCATTCTCAGGTTCTGACGACAACCGAGTTAACATCGAAGTCTGGAGCTTGATTTGTTACGTCAGAGTACGAATGTTTATGAATTAATAAGGTTAGAATGAGATAATCTTTAAATGTCTGCTATTCTCTGAACTCAAGTATTAAATCTACGTAATATATTAACTACTAGTTTTATTGAATATATGATATATAAATAGTATTAAATATATATTTGCTCTTATCATAGTTAGCATATTTTATCGGATTTAAATACTTTTACAACAAAAAATCATCCACATACAATACATCGAATATCACGTGGACAACACCGTGAAAACATTGCGAGAACAATCGCTCGACATCTAATAAAATCTATATATACATATATACATATGTGTATATAAAACAAAATCGGGTTTGTTCATACACTTATAACTCGACAACGGCTGAATCGATTTTCATGGTTTTATGATGATTTATTGAATTGTTTTGTTTCTGCTGCACATCAACGATCTGCTTAAGCCCTGTATCCTTGGGTATGTGGATGATAGTACTGTTACTGACAGGTACTTGTCTGGACCACGGGCGGATGCCGTCGAGATCTCTCTGCTGTGGGAGGCTATGCTATGCTATGAAGCGAACAGATTTAGCTCTTAAATTTGTCTCTGATTGGGGCGATGCGAATCTGGTTAGTTTTAATGCTACCAAGAAACAGGTGTGTCTTTTTCCGCCAAACGGAGTCCTTTTCACCTGGCTCCCACCTTCCAGGGTGTTTCCTTGCCGTTGACTGATGGCCTCGAGCGCCTCGGCTTAGAGCTGACTGCTGATTTGAACTTTGGATGGTCGATTGAGTTTAGAACGAAAACAGCTGCTAAAAAATTGGGTGTCCTTTTTAAGGTTCTTCTCACCATTGCAACTTCTTAACCTGTATCAGGCACAGGTGCGGTCGGGTGGTGAGTACTGTTGTCATCTATGGAACGGATCCGCTAAATATCAGTTGGCGGCTTTGGACTCAATTGATCGTAGAGCTCGTAGACTTATTGGCGACGATACTTTGACTAAGGTAAAAATGCAGAGCATCGAGCATCGACATAGAGTTGCCAGCCTCACAATCTTTTACCGGTTGCACAGTGGAGAGTATTCTCAGGAACTGCATTCTTTGATTCCACCAGCCCCATTCCATCACAAAACCACTAGGCATCGTGTCGGATACCATCCATATATGGTGGATGTTCCTTATATCTACATGAAAAGATTCGCTTCTATATTCATCATGCGAACGGTTAAGGAGTGGAATACGCTTCCAGCAGTGACGTGCATAGGGTATTTAGGCAGGGTAGGCAGAAATTGCGTAATTAATTTGAATATTATTTTATGATAGTAAATATTATATTGCTATCGTAGGAAAGATAGACGGCGTGAATATAGAATAGATACGAATATAAGTGGTTCCTTTTTTGTTTAACTTAAGCAATTATGCCATTAATATTCCAGTCTTGTTTATCATAAGGGCATGCAATGCTTTCATACATGTATGGAATGAACGCTACTGGCTTCCAGCGGCCATATTTCCGCGATCTTATTACCTGGGAGTCTTCAAGAGAGGAGTGAATAGGCATTTGTTGGGCGGACGCGGTTCATCATCGGACTCATCTTCACCTTCCACAAGGTGTGATTGAGGTCAAGCGTTCGCTTATAAATTAATAATAAAAATCCACAATATCCAAATAATGTCGTATTTCAGATTATAAAAATGTAATATCAGTAATGATAGAGACAAATATTCATGCATGCGTTCTGAAATTTATTTTGTGTAAACTGAAGAAAATATATCAAAAAATGTATCCATTGTATTACTTCCATAAAAATATATAGTTCAGTTAAACTTTAACACGACATTCATTGACGGTATGGAGGTTCGAAGTTCAACGGGTTAGCTATAGCGGGTTAGTTTATGTACGAGAATAGAATTTACTTCCTGCGCCTGTTTACCCAACATCTTATGACATGGGAATTTTCAAACGACGAGTGAATCGGTATTTGTTAGATTAGCGCGCTCCATTATCGGCCTCAGCATCAATTTCCATCGGGTGAGATTGAGGTATAGTGTAAGCATATCTTTAATAAAAAAAAGAAAACAATCGTTGGCATTTATGTACAAAAATTTCAGCTTGAAATAATTATGATCATGGCGAAAGTACTTCTTCCACGTGAATGAAGTCGCGGCACAGCCAATGTCTAATAAAAACATAATATATATCACATTTTTTCTTATTTTCTCAATTACTTCCCCAAAACTTTGCATTGCACTTTGACACAGTAGCGATCGATTCTGGTTTTGACTGTGATAGAAAAATAATGTAAATGCATGTTGTATAGATACAGATATGACCAAAACTTGTAATCTAAGCTTACAATGTAACTAAACATTTGAAGTCGCCAATTAGTTTACAATCTTGTCAAATATAACATTCGTCAGTTCTTAAAGGTATGTTTTTTAAGCCAAGGCCAGTTAGTTGGTCGTTTCATGTTTCATCTGATTTCATTGTGTTCCTTACCATTTACGGTTAACTGCTATAATATCTAATATAACCTACAAAAGTTCGTTGTTAAGCCATTTTAATCTAGGTAAATGGAACAAGTTCTTGCTCCACGTAGTAAATAATGTAAGAGATGAGATTAAAAGTATGCAGTTGTTAAAAAAATCTGCATTTCACGTACTTTTTTAACGTGATGACGTGTTGTGATTGAAAAAATCTTTGATCACCATAGACACTGCCACACAAAAATGACCTAACCACGTGGAATTAATAGATATATGAAAGGAAAATCTAGTACCTTTCGCTTAGCTAAGAGTGTAGCAACATATTTTCTATGATTTCGTAAGCTCATTCTGTTCTATTATGTTATATCTTTAACTTCCTTTAGCTTGTGTATATCCAGTAACTCATATACCTAGAGACCTTCAGTCATGGTATATATGGGCCGACATGACGACAGAGACTATCAATGGATTTTCACCGTTTGATGGTCGCTTTCGTTGTTGGACTAAATTGTACTTACCATCAGGAGCACTGTAGTAATTATGTCGAGCCAGTGTCAAATAAATAAACTTGTTACGGATCATTGACATTTTTTGTCGCTTGTATGTATATGATAATTTTATTTTGCTGATTCTAATCCCATTCACTATCATTAAATTTGGTATGTCTGCAAAAGGTATTTTAAAATAGATTAAGGCAGATGTTATTATCAGCAAAATTTGATGAATATTTTAAATTATAGTGAGTACCAAATGGAATTGAAATGTCGGTTCTAGTGATTACGACACTACCCCACTGAAATGAATACTGAAGTATAATAGAAAAAATACTAATGATCTATCTGTTAACTCAAATAACCTGCTTCATAGTGTCGTTAAAATAATAAAAAACTACCATCGAATTAGAATTACTGGTTGCTAGTTATCTTTGTCTTTCGTATCAAGAGACGTAATTTTCTTCTGCTTACAAAATACTTTGCAAATGTCAACATAGTGATAGGTGGCCTTTTTTAATTAAGAATTCGGAACAGAACATTAAAGAATGAGCGAGTTTTAATCCATAAGTTACTGCAGTGGTATTCCAAGCACGCGCGGCCAATGCCAGAGACGTTGCCACGAATGGGGCGTCTGTTGCACCACTGTACAGACTATCCTTACTATAAAATGGCCAGTAACATCTCAAACAGCATGAGTCCTTACACAGCAGTAAAAAACTCAACTTGTAAAAATGATGAAGATTGTAAGTATCATTTACAGCTTTACATCGATTTAAAGAAGTATATATATACCTATCAGTCTTTATCTTCCTTCTTATTTACATATTTAGTATCTATTATTGATGTATAACTGGAGCACATGATTATAATACTACCAATTTATTATATGTATGTATTATAGATATATTACATATAATATATGTAATGGTATTATTGAAAGCCCATAAATAAATACAATTTTAATTGTTGTAACATAAAAGTAAAATTACAGGTAAAAATAAATTTAATTAAAACAGCAACAAACACGTCTTTTTTGTGTGTCTACACATACATGTATTGTAGAATATACGGTGAATCATATTATCAATCCTCTTCTTTACTATAATTATCCGTAATCTAGTCAGAAAGAGATCGAATATAATACAGATCTCTTCCATAAGATATCAGCAGAATAGCTCTAATGTAAAGCCATATTTACTTATGTCACTTCACTAATGACAACTTAATATAGGATTTTAGATAATTATTTGAATTACGCACGTACAGTTTTCTACCAATATTTCTAACTCAACGAACCATTTGACAGACTATAGCCCTGTTGGATTATACGACATGGACATTCTATTGTATATGTTTATGTGAATATCAATAAAAGAATTACAATTTTTAAGTTCACGTAAAAATGATTAGTCTAACGATCTTACAATATTATGAGTGTAATGAAATAAAGTAATTTAAATTCCAGTTCGTTTTCGTTGCCGCACTTATCGCCGTCGCCGCTGCGAAACCTTCGCTTGTGAGCGCTCCATTTGTGAGCGCTCGGCTTGTAGCCGCTGCTCCCGCTGCGGTGGTAACAGCATCAAGCTCTCAATACTACCATCGTATCAATAACGGTCTTGCTGCTGCCTATGTCGCTGCTCCGGCCGCTTACGTCGCTGCTCCAGCTGCCTACAGCCCGGTCGTGGCCCCCGCTGCATCCTACGTTGCTGCACCTGCCCCGATCATTGCTGTTTGATTCCTGACTGCTTTAATTTTTGATATTACGAATAAAAGACTTACTGTTACGCATATTCCTTTTATTTATTATATACCAGTGTATTTATATAGAAACTGAGAAATTGTAAAGTTCTACAAATATAAGCTTAGATACCTAACACTTTTTTATGAGTTTTTAGAACGCCTTAATATTTTCAGGGAATCCCCTGAACTGACTAAGTTAGAAAAAATTATATAATAAGTTTACATAAGCGCTTATATACGGTAACAATAACATATTTTCGAGATCTTTTTTACTTATCTGCTTATTATGTAATTTGAGTGTGTTTTATTCAAATTCTATAATATTACCAGTATGTAAGTAACCAACTTTAGGTTGTAAGTGGTAGCCTATAGAGTTCGGGGACTATGGAAATAAAATGCGTGTTGCTGTTAACTGTGTATATTCCGAACTAACTTAATCGACGGACGCAGCCGTCTCTAAATACATACATACGTTCCTCATTTATGCAATATTCGCACTTTCATAAATCACGCTATCAAAATCAATTACTTACGTTAACATTATACTATGTGTCCCTACACCGACAACGATAGTAAGTTTTAACCGAAGTATTACTTTTTATTCATAAACAAAAATGCAGCTTTGTCAAGTTGCCTAGAGCACTCAAGCGATAGTCTTATGAGAAACGGCTAGCTACGTTTAACATTACACCGCTCAAGAACCGAATAGATCGCTTTGATTTGGTGGAAACCTACAAGATATTAAATGAGCAGCCTTATAGGTTTTTAAAAAATGTTGATACTCAGTGACAGTACCCATCTCAGAAGCCATCAGCTTGAGCTACCAGTCAGTCAGTTAAGTACCAGTTGATTAAACAATAACCCACATAAGTACTTTTCAAGCAACAGGATTCTCAGAGCGTTGAATAATTTTCCAGTAGACGTAATGTCAGTTCTAAATGTGAACCAACTCAAAAATTGCTTGAACAAATACTATTTCAATGTCAAAAATAAATAAAAAGCCAAACCCACGGCCTGACTCAGAGACTTTGCTTCGCTTGGTCCATAAATACAATTAATGGATCAAAATATTATTACGAGTAATAACAGTAGAGCACCCAAACTCGGTTATATCCGCAAACAATATATGTTAATTTGCATAAAATTTAAATAACATTATATCATTGTCCTTTAAGCAACTAAACAATTGTGGGTGTGCCTATATTTACGTATTAATTCGCATGAGATAGATCTAAGAAAAGACAGTTGACGTGTTTATTACAATCATATAAAACAACTATACCAGTCTTTTTTTTTTTTGTTAACCCTTTGGAAATCCCTACGGACCGTCAGGGGAAATGGTGAGGGCCACTCCCCCCGGTGTGTCGGACCTGCCCCGACTAAAACCACCGGGGTGCCAGCACTGCCTCTCCTCGCCTACGCCAAGCCTGGGAATCCGGATACTTCCGAGGGCTCGGCGAGAACTATATCAGTATATTAGGAAGAATCATTTGATAAAAACAATCGAGTCACTTTAGTGATCAACCAGTTGTTTGTTTATAAATTTTGGCGTTTTTTCTTTTTCGAACTGGCGATACATTGTTGGCCGGGAAAGATCTTTACAGCAAAACCGGGCGAGAAAATTTTGGCTTATTATTGATTAATAGCTTAATTAAAATAATTCATAGTAGCCCTTGACAGAATCATCACTGTAGTTTGATTGAATGACATGTAAAATCTACTTCATATATATCTATGAAATATACATTATAAAAAGGAAATCAATATTGGAGTAAATATCATGTCACTATATTCCTGAGATTTTTCATTACTTAGATACTTTTGATTGTTGTATTAACTTTCTAATTATGTAATTTAATGAGGTAAATTTAAAATCCTGTTAAAAATAATCACTTTGCAACAAAATTCGTCATGACATTAAGAGCAGGTACAAAAGGAAGCCATTTTTAAGGTTGTATTAATATTATGTAAAGATTCTTGTTGTAAGGATCTTTTATATTAACATATGTATCACAAAGCCAATCGAAAAACCCTGAAATCGAACAAAGGATCTATCTAATATGTTATTGTCATGACATTTTGTTGAATGTCGACTCGGCAATGTTGCTATGGACGTTACGTTAGAAGTTCTAAAATCAATTTTAGACTAATAGCTAGCAATGACAAACAATAGACGAGTGGCTGCTTCGTACCATTCATACAAGCATCAAAGATTTCTTTCAGTGAAGAATAAATAGCAATCGCTAAAAATGTAAATTAACATAAATACGTCTTTGAAATTAGGGTTAGTTTAGACTACAGCATTTTCATGAATATTTCCATGTAATTTAGGTTTAACCAGGAATAAACGGAATCATTTTCCGCAACGGGTCATCTTATTGCATTTATTTTGGGTGATATTGAGTCAGCATGATTTCAACCATCTCAGCCAAGTTCCTTCAAGAATACTGCAAGCCGTCTGATATCGCTTCCGAGATGAATCTCGGTGTACCAAGTGTTCATTGCTAAGTGTTCGGTCTAATAATAATCGATGCTGCGTCCAATGTAATGCTGATAGCAAGTGTGACCGCATTTTTTTCTATCTTGTCCAGTCGCCCGCGCTCGTGCGTTTGTACTATAAAATGTTATATCGATACGCTTGTTTGTTTGTATTATCTGCTCCGGAGTACGCTCAATGTTCGTTTATGAAAGGGTTGATACATTGAAGCGACTCGTTGCTCTTTTACAAGTCCAGTTTATACACACCTTAATGCCGAATTTACAGGAAAGCATTTAATGCTTTTCAAGTCAATTCATTATTACACTATATAAATACAGAGAGTATGCTACCTTCAAAATATTAACAATGATAATTCATTAAATTTAGGACTATTTGGAACTTTCTGCGCCACGAGGCTTAGTAAAAAGTATCATCAAATGGCGTACTTGAAATACGGCCTAACAAGTAGAATGTTAATAAGATTTTATGGATGTTCTTATCTTAATTATTGTTCTTGGGTGATGTAATAAAGTGAGTAATATTATTTATTTTAGCTAATATAAGATGGTCCTGTCGAGTTTAAGGTACTGCTGGATCAGGTATAGCACATAAATATGCATTAAGCAGTTTGCGTTTGATGGATGTAAAATGCCAAATTAAGTAATGTAGCAAAAATTTATTGATTTGGAAGACATTATTAGATGCAATGATAATATTCTAAAAAATCTATAATTCTTTCGGTATAGGAAAACATCGTTAGTAAGCCTACATGGCCTCTAATATTACCAACATGTTGTATGTAAGTGCTCTTATATCGATGATCACCTGTGGTACTGGTTACTTTGGTCACGATATATAAGCGCTAACTCGATACGACTACTAATATATCTCTAACAAACCGAAAGGGATATCGGTGTGGTGATATATTATATTCTATAGAAGCAACTTTTAAGGTGGGCACTAGTAAAAGATATGCCATAAAACGTTGATAGTATACTTTTAGATTTGTACAGTCGATTTGTATAATAATGTAAAAAATTAAAATGATATGATCTGGTTGTTTCCTTGTAAGGTATTATAAAAAAAATCACTTACAAATAGCTTAGGTAATTATGTATTTCAAAAATACTTTAAAGGCACGGCTTATTAATGAATACAGTGTCCTGTAAAATAATATTGCAATATGGCATCATTGCAAATTGCAAAGCAATATTAGTAACAGGCGCAAAATTTTATGTTTGGATTAAAAACCTATTTTAAAATGTCCTTAAAACAAAAAGTGACAATTTAATAATAATATATATCTTTACGCTATGTATCTTTCGGGGTGAGCAGAGGTACATTATTGGCTGTAACCACAATTGTGTGCCGACAATTTAGAATCTAAGAGTAGTATCCAGTTTTAATTAAATTGTAAATTTATAAGCAACTATTATAAAATATTACATTATTAATAACTGTTTTAATAGAGTTCAAAGCGAGTCGAACTGGAGCTTTGTGTGAGGGAATGTAAGAATAAGTTCCCTGTACGGGAAAATTAACGTTAACAGAACCAAAGTTGACTACTGCGTAATAATTCATAAAATCTGCCCTACCTGCAGCCACCGTATATGCAAATTATATTGATTTTAATCCAAAAGTAAATTGCCTAAAAAAGTAACAAACCAAATTTTACAAAATTTGAGTTTTCTGCTGATCTGTATCAGGTTCACACGGGCTCATTTTCCGCAAATCGACGTCTAAGTGAGCGTATTTTGCGTGAGACTGGGCCAGGATGATTTCAATCATCTCAGCCCAGTTCCTTCAGAGAATTCGCCAGCCGCCCGATGTTGCTGGTTGCCTCCAGAAGGGACCTCGATGTGCCGAGGTGTTTTACCCGGTATGTTGCTAGCTCGCTGCATTCAATGAGTACGTGCCTGGCTGTCTTCTCTTCTCTCATGGAAGCTCTGCACAGAGTAGTTTCTAAAAGATATCTATTAAAATAACCGTGTCCTGTTATGGCTCCGGTGACCCTACGTATCTGTAATTTACTAAAATGCAGAATAGCTTTAGCAACCTTTGGGTTTGCTCGGAGTAAAGCCTCCTTAGCTTGTCTGCATTGTACTAAGCTGTTCCTAGAGAATGTGATAAAAACTACACAACTTCATAATTTTTGATAATTCTTGATATTTGAGCAAGAGAGAGTGCAAGTTATTGGAAGTTATCACGTGTACTATTGATTCTATAGCTATTATATCTGTGACTTAACTACAATATCATAATGATATGAATAGAAAACACATATAAGTCAGTTATACTGACGGCTATCATATTATTACATATTTATATAAAATAATGTAACTTTCAATTAAGCTATATAATGTAGGCACATTATAGATACTTAAAAAAAGTAAATATTAAGTTACATCGAATGATTTCTTTTTTAAAGCTTTTAAAACCGAAGTACCTACTACCCATAGATGGGCAAAATGTAATTAGATTAATAAAAACCGTTACTATTACATTTTGCATCTTTCGTCATTAATATGATTACATTTTGCCTATCTATGTTTTAAGCACTAAGAAATCTTCAATTTCATAAAAATGTATAACACCTAAATGTTTACAAGGTTCTTAATCGTGGTTATAGAATAACTTAATTAAAATCACGATTACATTTTGTAATCATTAATCAGATTACATTAGCAGATCTCTGCTGCTACCTAATATTTACAAGAACCTAATATCTACCTACCTATTCTTATATACATATTTCTAACTGATTATCTATCTAAATACCCATTTATATAATATTAAGGTTACATCATCGTAGGATATCATAAGATTTCTGCTTATCATAACAGTATAGATAAATCAAATAGAACAAAAATTTTTTTTCGTCTCTGGTTTTTTTTGGGACTTTGGATCAGGCTGACCATATCAGTGCCATAATTACACTATACTATTTTAACTACACTACACTATACTATAGTATATTAACAATTTATATGTGAGTCTACAGAGCATCTCAGCTGGGTAAGATGTTTGCTCAGCTAAGACGCTCTACAATAGTCCTATATCAGACCTGTTCAAACCAAATTGTTTAAACATGATTTCTGTCATAGAGACGTTCCGAACACATTCCACCAAGAATGGTAAGTCTTCTGAAAAACTAAATAGTAGGTAAATACATCATATTCAAATGAGATTTATATTATGAAGTCTATCACGACAAGTACTTTCCAAAACACCCGATGAGTATTATTATTCGCCGGACGTTTTTCAATACGATTTTTGTAGCCATCAAGGTCCTCGTCCTTACATATTGTACCATTAGGTATTCCGCGACACCCGCCACGTTGCCTCACGAAGATGCAAAATTTGTTACACCTATATAAAAGCGAGGGCTCCATTTTATAACGCCCCATTATTATTTTAAAACCAGTTACGATAGTGGACATCGAATAATATGCTTTTAACGGTAATAAAATCTTATTTTGTAAAAATTTAACTAACGTTATAACTTTACATTTAGTGATATTTTGTTTCTTTTTTTTAATTCTACAATGACCTTGAAATTTTTAGATTCTGGTGTTGACCACTCTTTGTGGTATAGCTCAAAGCTCGGGCATTGGACATGCGGACTCCGTAGGAGCAGCCCCTGTTGTCACGGCTGCCAGCTCGCAATATTTTGAAAGAACCTTTAACCGGTTAATAGCACCTGTACCAAGAAATCCAGAACCTGTCCCTCCCATTGCGCCAGTTGTTCCTGTCATTCCTGTGGGACCATCGCCGCCAGTGCTCATTACTCCTGTGTCTAATAGTGTGCCTGCATCTGTGAATCCAACAATTCCAGCAGCATCTTCACACCCAAATGTAGCAATAGCTGTGGCTACTGCTCATGCTGCAGCTCCAGTAGCAACATTCTTATTACCACCATACCCATTTGGACTTCCGCCAGGCTATGCATTCACACCTGAACAACAGACGGTCCCACCTGAAGTGAACACCAAAAAAGTTACAACACAACCCTCGACGACACGACAGACAGAGGCCACGACAACAGAAAGAGAACAAGAATCGACACCAGTTCCTTCTAACAGTGATAATAGTCTTGTGCAAGCTTTACCATCGAATGAAAATGTGAATTTTAAGCAATATGGACTACCGCTGCCGCAGCGGCCGTACCAGTTGCCACGACAATTACCGCAACAACCCTGGCCGCATACATTGCCACGGCCAAAACAACAATGGGCACAACAACCTAAGCCGCAATCCGCAGGCTGGCCACAGCAGCAACCCAAGCAACCTCGTTGGCATCAGCCATCACCACATTACCATATACATGGAAAGCCACAGAAGCTGAGAACATCAGTTGAAATAGTTCCAGTGCCACTGGCATACATAACTCCACCGCCCATAAAAGCGCCCTTGACAAATAATCATATTAAAGTAATAAAGCATATATATGGCTTCATACCAAATAATAAAGCAAAAATTATAATCAGACCAAAGATTAATCTACACAGAGTGCACAGTGTTAATGGTTTACATTTAGCTGCATATAAAACACCAATCTCTGGAAGGAATATTCGCCTACAAACGTTTCAACCTGCCAATGGGAACGCTGAACCTACCACATTTAATCCATTTCCCAGACCTAGTAATAAACCACCGAGGCTACTTGACTAAAAAACTTGTGCCTATATACTTAAGTATGTTTAGTTTAAATTAACACTTGTTAAATCATAGCACAATGTAAATATTATAATCTATGAATTAAATATAAAAGAAAAATCTATTTTTTTATTATCTTCCATTTGTCATATTCTAACATTTACGTGGATTATTCTATTTTTCAAGTAATTTCACGTTTATTGAGCTTATTAGCAATAATCAACAAAATATATATATATATATATATATATATATATATAGTACAAAGGTCGTTTCCAATTTATAATTTTTGTCAATTTCATCTCTTAGTTAATTTTACATACTTTATGTCTTCTTGAAGATTTGTCAGTTTTATCATTTTATGATCCCTTTTTGATAATGTACTAAGTACCCTTCGATCAAGGAGGTACCATGGACTAAGTAGAAATATCAAATTATAAACTCATTTTATAGTTAACTATAAAATAACACTACTATTTCATCACTTCTGTGATTATATATCACTTCTGTTATCATGCCTGATAACTGAAAATAAAAACTTTACATTTTTTAATTGTAGTTTTTTGTAATTCACGTTCAACCCTGTTAATCGACGGGAAAAGCTTCACTGACATGAAAATAATTCGACACTAAATCATTTTCTACTTTTGTTTAACAATCTTAAGCACAGCTTAACAGAGCCGATGCATGAGCTTTTACACTGTGAGAATAGCAAGGAAAAGTGTTTATTAATAAAATAATTTCCAATATATTCACTATAACCTCTGTGAGTCAATGATACCGGTATATAGTACCGGTATATAGTATTGGAAAGACATAAACTTTCATGGACGGTAAATAATGTTATAAGTTGATTTTTTTAATACTTGATAACTAAAATGATGATTGTTTTGTGATGATGTAGAATTAAGAATAACGTATTGTGCATTTCACTTAATTTAATCTCCTTTAAGTATCACGAATAAGATTCAATTTGGAATTAATAGTGTAAATAACAGTTTCCGATGTTGAGTAATTCCATTTTTTGTTGTCATTTAAAGGTAACAATTTACGAAATATATTATACAAATAACAGATATGAGCCTATTAAATCAAACAATATTTTTTTTTTATTTATTTTTATTTAATTGCCTTCAATTAAAGATTAATACTGGTTCCTTTAGAAAAACCTAACCATTCATCAAAATAAACATAAATTCGCTTATATTAATAATGCACACTATTTTGGCTGTAGAATAGAATGACCATATCATAAAAATACAATGACTCTCTTAATACGATCAAAGTATTCAATAAAAAATATAGACAAAAGATTATAGTATATTAAGATTAAAATATTAACAAATTTGTACTTTTTAAAAAATATACAGGATCCCAAGGGATTGGAATGTGTAATTTGGAATAATCCAAACAGAGGCACCATTAAGTAAGTTTTATCCAGATTTACTTCTCGAATTAATTTTTATTTTTGAAACTTCAAATTGTATGAAATTTTTAATCAGCTTCACTACCGAATCATTTTAGAAAAAATAACTCTAATTTATTGTAAGTTGCGATCTATGGACTAAATTAAATTAAAATCTGTGACATTGGCACACGTCTTTTTTGTGCTTGTTGACCAGCGCAAAACCGATTATTATTCTTTCGCACAAACCTCAACTCCACCATGAGCCCACCCTACCCTAGTCAACGGCTTTTTCTAATAATTTCCATTGAACTCCGTCTTCGGTTATTATCATCCAATCTTTACCAGCCACCTACTGCAGGTTGTTGCTCCACCGTACCTCGACTTATGTGCTTCTAACTCTACGAGAAGTAAATATAAAACAATTGTAATGTATCTTCGTAGCTCTTTCGGGATGAGCAGAGATATATTAGTCTCCCATTGGGCAACTGATGGCCGAACAATAAGACGAAAGAGAAATAAATCTCAAACAAATTTACAATTGTGCCTCTAAATTCACTTTTTACTCAAAGTATTTTTTTTTGTTTTTTCAAAGATTTTGTTAAAAAACTCGACAAGTTTAATTTTTTACAGGCTAGAAAATTGACTGCATCGCATCTGGTGGAAAATACAGTGTAGTCCATGAATGACAGTTACAAGCAAGCAACGAATATTTATTGTCAAGTCGCCGCCGTCATGTCGGCCCACATATACCACAACTGAAGGTCTCTAGGTATATGAACAAATGAACGTGCATAGTCTAATCCCAAAGCACGACAAGCCGCAGTGGGTCACTATGTCGCTTTTTGAACTAGTTTACTGTGGGTGCGGGTACGTACTTATTCGGGCAACGCATCGAGTGCCTCAACTGTAAGATGTCAATATTTATAAAAAAGAAGTCCCTAGTACTGTTTTAAGATCTATAACATTTTCATTACGTAAATAGTAATGGTCAAACTTATTTATTACGTTTCTATTTAAAATAAAAACAATGAAAGTAAGTGTATTTATAAAACAAAACAGTTATTATTCGATGAATGAATACATCAAAACAAAGGATCTCTAGTCTTGTAGTCGCTCCTCCACGTGCTAAACATGTATTACCACGTGTTGTTCTTTCTGTAGGTATATATTCACTGTACAGATTCAACTACAAGTTAACGGAGTCATTAATCAATAAGACTAATTCACGTTTATTTCACGCCCTCGGCATTGCACGTGACGGCAGTTTCCATAACCAATTACTTTTACAATAAATACTCTTATAAATTGCTGGTCGCATGTTTGCCGATCACGATGAAAACTGATTGAATATTGTGTCTGTACATCAATATTTTACTTATTTTCTTTTATTTTATGTATAAAATAATTTGCTAATATAATTATGAAACTATTCAGATATTTAACCTTTAACTTGGCAGAGTATTATTATTTTTTAATATAAAATAATATTTATTCCACGTAATTAATCCTCATGACCCAAGGATATCTAGAAAACACTAAAGGTGCGTTCGAAACCTAAGAAATTACCTAAGCATTCACATAAAAATATTAAGTTTGCGCTAAAAAAAATATGGCACTAGATTTTTTAAATTCTGATTTTTAAAATATCACAAATACATTATCAAGAAAAGGGTTAAGTTAATAAGATTAAATACCATCACCATTTCGAAAAGCAAAATTATTGATGTATTTATAATTTAAAAATTGACCATTCTTATAAAATGTATACATAGGTAATAATATACTATATATGGTAATTAAAGTCTTGATCTATACCATTGAAATTACGAGTAATTAAGTAAAATATTTTAAAAACGTTTACAGGGAGTAGAATTAGTGGGCCATAAAGCAGACAAATGAATTATGTATTACTTATGATATAATTGTTTTGTATTTGAAACTATATTGAAAACTATGGGTAGCGTTGTTCAGCACAGCTTACACTAATGATTGATATGGTAATATCCAAATCGAAGACATCGGAAATGTTATCAGTCTATCCAGCGTTTTTGACGTAATAAGTGTGCCCCCGTTGCGTGCCCAGAGTCTAACGATTGTTGCGATTCACTTACGAAATTCAATACAAGGTGAATCTTACTTACCCAGGTAGCATATAAAAGGTAATGCCACAAAACAGTTGATATCACTTGCATCTTCTTTGTAATCCAACAACAATCAAACTTAATAAAAATGTACAAAATTGTAAGTACTAAATATAAAAATTTCATTACATTAGACAAAGATAAATAAATTCCTAATTCATTATTCTAGTCTCTATATTAAATGTTATTTTTGTTTTAGGTGTTCATAGTTGCCTTCATTGCCGTGGCTGCTGGCAAGCCCGGATTCGCTCCTGCTGCTTTAGTTGCCGCTCCTGCACCATTTGTTGCTGCTCCTGCACCACTTGTTGCTGCTCCTGCACCACTCGTTGCCGCTCCCGCCCCGTTCGTCACTGCGTCCAGCTCTCAATATATCTCGAGAAATTACAACGGTGTTGTTGCTGCTGCCGCCCCAATCGTAGCTGCTCCAGCTCCCTTGGTAGCAGCCCCTGTTCCATATTACGCTCCTGCAGCTAGGGTAGTCGCACCTGCGGCTCCGCTTGTAGCTGCACCCCCTGCCTTCGCGAGGTACGCTGCTCCATATGGCACAGCACCATACTACGCGCCATCTGCTCCTTTAATCGCTCTCAAGTAAACAAATACAGTAACTAGGCCTTTTTGTTATATAGATATAGAATAAAATTAAACACAAATTTTTTAATCTCATAAACATTTTTTTATTTTATACAAAAAATCTGACCAGATCAGGTAATGCCAATTGATTATTCAGTTTTTTCACAACACTAATTATTAGGAAGGAATTAAAGTGACGCAAGCTATATTTTGACTGTTCTCGTTTCTACAGACGTATGTATATTGTATAAGATATATACAGCTTTGTGGTAGGTAAATAATTAAGTTAAAGCCTTGACCAAAACAATTGGGATAACAACAAAACAATTTCTGTTAAACAAGAAGTCGTATTAGTTGTAAACAATCAAAATTAAACGTGCTTAATTCTATGACGTACACAAAATAATGTTTACCAAATTGTTATTATAGCTTCAATATATTTCTGGAGTAAAGACAAATGAGGCAGAGTGTAACTTGTATTACATGACTTTTGATACAATAAGCTAGTAAAGCAATCCATCTCAATTTATTTGAAGTATAGTATTGCAGCTTCTTAACCAATTTGTATTAAAAGAATATACATTTTCTTTATTAAGTTCAAAGAGATTTCAGGTAATACTTCTGAACTATACATACATATGCAATATCAACAATAATTGTCCTATTTAAATAATAAACATTGAATCTGACATATGTATGGATTAATTATAAATTAAACGACCGACTGACTACGAAGGAGACAAGACCATAAAACAAGAAACAGGAAATGTTAAAAAGAAATATTCTGGCATCTCGAAACATTTGTAAAGTAGCTGTTTAAATACAGAAACTAAGATTAACTACTAAAATAAAAAAAAACTGGGATACCATTTTAGCCAATAATAAACCTTAGTATTTATGGTGGTAATTGTATGGTCAGGAGATATTAAGTTCATATGACAGCTTACGAATAGATTTAAAAAGCTATTACAAATTTTTCCACATTTTTAAAACAACATTTTTAATACATTTCCACCTGTGTTATTTATTTATTTACTTTTACAGTGTTTCCAGTGGCCCGGTACAATAACTCATTTACACAATACTTATACAAAGTTACAATCAAAAATGTACAGTTCCTATTAAGGCATCCACAACATACGTCAGAGTGGCCTGTTTATTTATACTATATTATATTATATCATACTATACCATATTACATTATACTATATTACGTATATAAACTCAATTATTATAATTTTATTTAAAAATACTTATTACAAGTGCATTTGTTATCCACAGGATAACAAACCAATTATTACCAGTTGGGACAATTGGATCTACCGAGAACAGTTAACAAAAAACTCGGATAATCGCTGTTTGCAAAATATTCATAAAGAAGAGATAGTTGTTAGGTAAGCGGCTGTATTCCATTTGCTCTTGTACAATAGGTACTCCTCCACATGATCAGTAGACCAGGTGATGGATATAAATAAATTAAAGGAGCTGTAAAGAAAATTTACATGCTTATTATGACTCTCTCATATCTTTTTCAACTAAGCAACCATAATAGTATACCGTTTTTTATATACTATTATATATTCAGCTTTAATATAATACGGATTTTAATTTGAGCAAACTCTTAAACGATTTCAAAATTTCATTTATACAATAAACGGATTATTACTTATTAAAAATCTTAATAATGTATCAAATGCTGGTCTATTTTTTATAATAACAATGAATCTTGTGTAATAATTGAATTTCACCACTGTATAAAGTTTTGCTTAAATTAAAACCCGTAAAAAAATAAGGTTGCTTATTTTTATTTTTAGCATTAACATTTTGAACATTATTACTCCGAATAAGATATAAAAGCGCATGAACATGAAATAACCTGCTGTTTTTATTATATATATTTTGGGAATACTTTTGAAGTTATTCTCTTAAGCCTTTTGCCGGAATTAAATATTTTTATTTTAACATTGCATGATTCATAGTTTTTGGATTATGGAAAAGCTGAGAGTGGATCTTGGATATTTGGTCATATTTGTATCTAATAATTTTACAAATATATTATTTCACAAAAATACTTCAATAATTGCAAAGTTCTATTTGTTACATTATTTTTGGCGTATTCGTAGAGAAGATTAAGAAATGAAAACATTAACTTTATGTTATTAAAATATTACAAGTATTTATTTCTAATAATAAATGACACTGAATAATAAATAGGCTCACTAATTACATTTATGTATAATAATTTATTGTAACAGGCAAAAACTGCAGGCAAAGTAATGCTATTTAAGCTTATAGTTATAAGCTTAAATAGCAATAATTTAATCAATAATAAAAAATATAATACGCATGCTACCAAGGACACTCAGTAGAAAAGTTATACAACATTGCTATGAATGTTCATCCATTTAATATATTTGGCAATCAATAGTTCGTGTTGACACCTAATCGAGAACACATTATGTCCTGCCTAAGGAAAGTGAAAACACTACGATCAGCATAAACGTGATGCTTGCAACAGTATGAACTATATAACCACTTTGTGACACATATGTATTTACACTTTACGTCTGATACTCGACTGTTAGAGTCGACACATTTATCAATATGTCTGCCATGAGACTAGTGAGTATAATACTGAGCTAGTCTAATAATTACATATATTTTTAAATTACTATAAATCAGCACATGTATAATATATTTTTTAATTTTTCCACAGATTATTTTGACCGCTGCTATTGTTGCTTATTCCCACGCTAGTGGGATTGACCACGTGGTGCCAGCAGTCAGGTCATATCCTATAGTTCGATATGCTCCATTCTACAATTTTCCTGGACTAGTCAGATCTATTCATGCAGTAGCACCTGCTGTGGCTCCAGCTCCAGTTTTACCAGCACCTTTGCCTGCGCGTATATTACCCGCACCTGTATTTCCTACTCCAGCGATACCTCCAATTGTACCTGCACCTACTTCAATCGTATCTGCACCAGCTCCATTTCATCCTGCCCCTCTGCCCGCTCCTGTCTTGCCAGGGCCTTCAGTGGGAGCCGCCTTTTCACCAGCATTTGGCCCTAGTTTTACTACGGCGGTAGCACCAGCTTATGCACCAGCTTTCGCTCCAGCTGTGACAAATGCCGTAGCTCCACCTCCTTATTTTAATCCTATATTGCCAAAACTAACGCCTGCTGTACCTGCTTTTCCAGCACCTTTATTTGCTCGATCAGTGGCTCCGTTACCGGCTGTACCTTTTGCACCTATCGTGAGACCTTTTGCTCCAGTATTACCAGGAGTTGCGCCAGCCTTCCCATCACCATTGATCGGTCATGCTCCAGCTCCTATTGCCGTAGCAAAACCATTGCCTTACGGAATCTCACCATACGTACATTTAACACCCGGCATAAAAGAAGCTGCTTGGAAATAATCTAGTATTATACAATTCGTTTGGATATTTATAGTCTTTTATAATGTTGAATTCATGATTGTTATTGCGTTGATATACTAAGACTGTTTTATTTTTATTTTTGTAAATAGATTTATAAGAATAAAACTTTTGTTTTAATAATGATTATGTCATAATCTATATCGGAATAGAGTAAATTATTTTAAGCTATAAAAAAAGTAGGGTTGACAAATAAACCGGTGTCAGAAATGGGTGCAAATACGAAAATATTAATAATGCTCAAAGTAGAGAGACGGGATTTGTGATATTTGAACTCATAATTCCACATTGCCATCCGAAGTCAGTTTTGAGCATTTATCTAGGCAGAGAAAGTTTAATCATGGACACCTGTCAAACTTTCCGAAGTTTAGTTGAGTTGTGCACTACGCGCATAGGCCCATAGACAGAGCTGATGCACCGGGTGTTTTAGACGGTCGCATAAATGGATTTTTAATTCAAAATATAAATTATAGTGATGGAAAAGTAATAGGTTTTAATAAGCTACATTAATTTTAAAGTAAATTAAATAAATAATATATATTTTCTTAAATAATAAAAAAAAACGCGTATAATGCTTATGAAAATATACATCAGTAATTATAGTTAATTAGTTAAAAAATTCCAAAGTAACAACAGAACGTAACTTCCATTTAAAATTTTGGTTGTCGTTAGGACCGTGTTAATATTAATATTAAGGGTTACAATTTGGCAGGATTTTTTTATATACTTATTTGGAACCTATTTAGAACTATCGTGGACAAGAACTCGAACATACTCGAAATAAACCCACCGTAATAATATGTATTTATTCCAATTTAAAATTGAGGAATATGTTTAACATAGTAATTACTTGTTGAACTTAACGTGTTTTTAAGCATTACTTCTATTGAACGTGAAAGAAGACACAATCACACTCTTCTAGAATATAAATTAATATATCATGATGCTGTATTCATTTTAGAGTAAACAGAGACACGTTATTGGCTGTATTTACGTTGCACGCCCTTTTTTTTTTTAACCTTCATGTTCATTTTAAAGATGACGATGATGATGATGTTTATGACTATATCAATAATACTTTTATAGGATCCAATTACAGGTATTTAGTACTAATTGTAACAAAATTTCAATTTACAGTTCAATAATAAGAAAAAATTATTTGAAATTTTTAAATAACTGTTGAATTTTTCGAACGTGCAATATACATATATTCAATAAGCAAATGAAATTAATGGTCTCTTATTTATATTTACAACGAAATTATATCCGTGTGTTCTAGTCATAGTATTTGCTGTGTTTTATTATGTATTTATTATGTTTTATGAAAACATAACAATTAATTCGTTTTTTTTAATTATCTTATTCTGTGACTTATGTAAGAATATACTACAGGATTCTAAAATACTCGTACATAGTAAACGTTATAAAATAATAGATAAATTGTCTTTGTATAATTTATTTATTTTCATACACAGTTAAAAAAATTATCTAGTTATGTCTTTCCATAGAAAGGTTAAGTGTTCTCTTAAATCTATCGTACAAAAGCTGGGGCAAATCCATAGGGGGATCGTACTAAAGGTGCAGACGCATAAGGATAGGGTGCTGCGTATGTGGTAGGAAGAGAATAAGGAGCGGCAGCATAAGATGCAGGGAATACGCCAGGACCTGCGATGTATGGTGAAGCTCCAAACGGAGAAGCAAGTGCAGTAGCAACTGGAGCCGCTAATGGAGCAGCTAGATGGCTAGCATAAGGCACGGGACCAACAACAGGAGCTGCAAACGGCGTTGCTACGGCTGGTGCGGCAACGAGAGGATTGAGCGCCCTGTTCACTACATTGATTTGTGCAGCGTAAGGTGGAATATTCTGAGGCACTGCGTGAGCATATCCAACATGAGCAGGTGCTACTAACGGAGCGGCTGCAACTGCCGCCACTGCTGGTACAGCGCTTGCTTCAGCATTGATAAAAAAAGCCATAGCTACGAGGACGATCTGAAAAACCATACATCGTTTACACAATTATTACAAAGACACTTATTCTATTATATACAAAAACAGAACAAAATACAGATAGGAAAATCTTGTTAATTATTTTAAAATAATAGTCACAAGCTTCAACGTTATTTAA
The DNA here is from genome assembly GCA_036320925.1 of Automeris io. Classification (NCBI taxonomy): domain Eukaryota; kingdom Metazoa; phylum Arthropoda; class Insecta; order Lepidoptera; family Saturniidae; genus Automeris; species Automeris io. Next base: position 8,693,806 of record JAUDJH010000011.1, on the reverse strand, counting down.
AATGTACTTACAGATTTTAAAGAGAACATTTTGCTTAGTTTCTTGAAGGAACCTTTCTAAAGGAAGAGAGGATGTGTTGTGTATCATCAAATAAAAAGTTTAGCCTTTTTATACGTTATACATTGTGATTCAGATATCGTTCGACAAAATAAACATTTGGTATATTGCGGTCGGTCATTTGGGATTCGGAGAGGCGTGTGTGGAGAAATGGAGCACATTGGGAAACTTTTTTATTGTGAAATTTGTTGTGTTGGCTACGTAATAGCTACGGTGCATTCATTGCAATTAACTTGCAATTTGATCATTTCTAAAAGACATTTAAATAAGAGAAATTATTCGCACTATTAATGTGATTTTATAATCGATTAATCAATGTAATAATATCTGATACAACTAAATAGTGTTAGGAAACTTTAGCACTTTTTGTCTAAAAATAAAGTTATTAAAATTTTAGTCGAGCGTGAACTTTCTGCCAAAATAAAAATAATGATATACATATATTGGAAAGTTTTATGTGAGAATCATTCACTTCGACTGGACGAATTTGGTTTCCCATGCCTGGGTGGAGTGATTAAAGGGACACCCCGGGGGTTTTTAGTAAGTAGGAGTCTGACACACCGGGGTCGCTGCCCTCACAGTGACCCTGATGGTCTGATGTAGGATTTTACCCCGGGTTACAAAAAAAAAACATTCACTTTTTAGGGCATGACAATGTCTGTATAGTTAGACGTTAGATAGACATTTGTTTAATGTTGCCTCCTGCAATGGATCGATTTTATATTTAAAATGAAACCTACAAGGTAGATTTTTATTTACCCTAGAAACTGATAGCAACATATTGAATTTTTTATGGCAAAGAGAACTCCTGTCGCAGGGCTTAGAGAAAGTAATATTTGATGAGCGATAACGCTAATAGAAAAGTGCAAATGTGCGGGATTGACATAACTTTAACTTCACATTTTGACGAAGCTTACAAAATATCACATCGTCACGTTAAGTAAATTCCACTGATTATGCACTTTTCTCCTAGCGTTATTGTTGATCGATTGCCACTTAGCCAACGCCTTAAGGTCTTAAATTGTTGTAATCGTGTCATCATCTAAGACCGAAGCTATTAGTTATGACACGCATGACGAACGTCTAATATACTAATTTTCCCTTTCGACAATTACATAACTAACAGTGAAATTGGTTTGCACAGAGTCTAAATTAGAATGCTTCAATCGTCAATCGCACTGGGTCAAAAACTACAGTGCCGACATGTCCTGCGCATTGTTTAGATAGTCTCACGCGCGGCCTGTGTTCTTGCTCAACTTATCATTGGTTAGTATAAAATGTGACGATGTCCTGGACAACACACAGTCTATCGTTTCCTTTCTGTGAACAATTGTGAGCAGTCACAAAATTTATCAAAATGATTGCCAAATTCGTTGTAAGTTTATTGACATTTGCTATTTTCTACTCAAATATTCTCAATATATGGATTCCATGACTAAAAGTTATTAATAACTTCACTCTTGAATTTGAATGTGATGTAGGTTCATGGAAGACAAAATTGAGGGACCTAATACGCAAAAAACTGTATTTACAAACAGGGAACCTTTAAATGGTTCTAAGGGTATTATTAAAAGACAGCGAACGCAAATAATACGTAGAAGCTATACCAGCTAGCCAGAAGCTATTCCCAGTAGTCTTGTACCTTTAAATTATAAAAAAGAACACTATTACGGTAAATTAAGCCCAATTTGCTGTGTTGCTATTATAATTCGATGAATATAATACTTTATCAGTATAATGGGTCATATAATTTCTGCGACTCATGAGTCTGTTTGGGGAAAATATGCGCTTTCATGCTTTGAGAAGATGTTTTTATGTTTGCTGCGCTTCAATTACGACGGCCCAATAGCCAAATTGTTAGTAACACCGGTTAATAATGCTGAAATTCCTGTGTTCGAATTGTACAACTGGTTACTTTTCTGCGATAAATCGATTAATTAAGCAAGAATCAGGAATGTAAAATGTTTAACTATAAACATTATTGTTTAACATCATGGTACGGAGGCAGCTCTAGTTTGGGACTAGGTTAATAAATAAAACATATTAAGACAAATCTTTCTATTTCTCAGGTAATTCTCTTCGTCGCCATGGGCTTCGCAAAAGGCAGTGTTGCCCCACTGGCGGCTCCAGCAGCTTTGGTCGCTCCTGCGGTGGCTCCTGCAGCTTACGTCGCCCCTTACGCCAGCTCATACTCAGCCCATGCCGTGAACCATGCTGTGGCTACTCCTGTAATCGCTCCTGCCCCCGTTATTGCCGCTGCTCCCTATGTCGCAGCACCTGCACCACCTTTCGTCGCCCCGGCTGCACCACTATTGTCAGCAAGATACTTCTCCTCTCCTTACCTACTGTGAACGAATTTGGTGATATCATCTAGTGACTCGCTCAGAACGCTCAGTAGAGTAATTAGTTAGTAAAAATGTTGTTTTTTATTTAATTGTAAAAAATGAAAATGTAAAATAAATTGTATATGTAAAATGTACATATTATATAAAAGTCATAATTACAAACCGTAGTTTCTTTTTAATTCGGCAGTATATAAATTAAATTATTATAAAAGATATGATATCTTTGGTAAGATGTAAACTACTTATAAAGATAATAAGTTCAATAAATTCGTTAGTGATATGTGATCTAGTTAGTATAATTAAGTAAGTAAAGTGTAATCAGCACGACACGTCCGATCACTATGGCGTTCGCCATAATAAAGTCTGTATAACTGTACTCTGTAGTAATGTCCACACGACCAGTCGTGATCTGACATTTATTATCATACACGCACGCAGATACATTCGTATCTATATACTACATTGACCACACTGTACCTGATGGTAAATACAGTATAATACTAAGCCCGATTGCGATTATCGAGAGGTACTTACCAAACAACAGTCGCCAAGATAATGCGGCTCACACAAATAAAAAACAGCAGAAGTAATACAAACATATAAATAAGTTTAAAAATAAACAAATAAGAATATATTGACATGGTTAAGAATACGTTAAAATTCAGAAGAAAATTAAATCTAAAAATATTTATTAAGCATAAACATAAAGTTATTAAAATGCAATTTAAAGCCGGCCTGAGATACTCAAGTAGTAATATATACCGAATCACATGACAGTGGCTATGTTATATCGGCTGTAATTATAGCAGTGTCATTGAAAACGCCCTGGCTGCCCTCCTTTATGAGGCTTGTTTATTTGTGCGACAACTGGTCGATTTCTAGTATGGACGAATAAATTTAGTTGTCATAATGACTAGTTACTTTATTATTAGTCTTGATTCGTTCATTAAAATATTAACTATTTATAATAATATCTTAAAATACTTGGTCGTATAATTAATTTTAATACGCTTAACAGCATATATTTACTAAATTAATTACGTGTAGATTTTTAAAGACAGCCACACTTTTTTTGTCAAAGCAATACTTATTTTGTTGTATTTGTTTTTGAATGATGAAGTTTTTACTTAAGCCATTGAATATGAGTTATGTGTTACATTTATTATACTTCATATTAAAATGTGACATGGAGAGGAGACCAAAGTTTTTGACATCTATAATTGTATCATTAACCAATGGAAAAACTGTAAACAACATTATAGTTGAAATAGATTAAATATTTACAAAGCAATCAAATCGCTTACTGAGTATACTCATGTTGGGGATACTACTTGAAGTATCATGCGGGTTCCCTGTCAACTCTTCGTGGCTCTCCAGGAAGCTTTTACACACGCTTTGGGAACCACTGCGTTAAACAAAATATTTAGAGTCTTACTAGAAAATTACTTACAAAGCCGCTTCTGATACAGACACATGTTGATACCAACAGGATTTCTCACCGGCACTGCTGAACGATGTCAGCTCCTGTCTTGGACACGTTTCTTTTAAGTACGCTGAATATAAGTACGCCTATAAGATTATTTGTAATTATATTTTTAGGTCTATGATCACGTGTGCTTGTGGCTTACGAATTCTATAGATAAACGCAAACAAAAGTTGCATTACAATGCATGCAGTGGAAGGATGCAATTAATCATGACCTTTATATTATTCTATAGCGTTATGTACATCTACGTGTATTGATAAACGATGTGAGATGTTTGGGGTTCACCAAATTAAACGTCCATTATAATGCATTTATTGATTGAGCTCCGAGCAACCGATGCGCATTTACTTATATACTAACTTACACTTACATACACACATTGCAGATGTAAATACAATCCAATTAAATAAAAGTTCGAATCAATATAATACAGACTACTATAATGAAAAAAATAAATTAAAAAAAAAACAGAGTGAAATAGTCGAAACTAATTTTATTATTATAAATATTTGTTATCCTAAGTAGATATCTGTAGTGACAAAAACATAAAATACTATGCATAAGCCTTTTGATGACATTTAAACAAATTATGCGGTAGTACTTTATAGAGGGTAAAATAATTTAATTGAAAAATTATAAAAGATTTAATTATTAATTAGGTAAGGCTCAAGTTATTAAAACTATACAAACTATACTTAGATATTAATTGTAATAATTAAGTTTTCATTGTAATATCTATGGAGTAATCCTTAAAAAAAATTTAAAGTATCAAGATTATTTTATTGTTATGGGCTAGTATAATAGTTGATTGCATAACACATATGTAAACCTAAAAATATCTACGTTCAACGAAACCACAGAGTTCTCTATTCTTGTACCGTTAGAACATAATTATCAAAAAAAAAAAAACATAAAATACACATGTTAAGACTATGCCTCGGTGAAAAAAGTTTTTGTTACTCGTATATCAAACTTCAGAATATACTATATATTTTTCACAATGAACTTTGCTCATTGCCCATTACATTTCTTATAAAAGCAAAAAATTTATAACAACAGATTGTTGCCACTTTCACAATTGCTCTCATGAACTTTTAAAGCTATGTAATATAGGAAGTAAAAAAAGAAAAAAATAATTTTTTTTTTCCAAAGAATTAAAATTCTGATACTTTCCGTACTGGGATTATTTTGTTGGGAATAGGTTTACAACTTACCTATCAACACAACATAAGTTATGTTATAAATATAATGAAATGTTTATTTATTATTACTGTACACACTACTTCAGACGGTCCCTCAAGCTGAGGTTTGTACTTATAAGAGTGCCATTTGGTTGCCTCCAAACCTATAAAATTAACTGGCCGAGGGCTTTAAATCTTTGTATTCTTCAGCCTGGTGAAATTGTAAAAGGCCTTCGAAACAAATAGGTTTTGTGACGTCGAAACTAAAATCACTTTTTGTTCTGCTTATGAATTCCTGTTTGGGATTTCTATTCCGCTTCCGAAAACGACTCGAAGAATTTTCATTTATTTTTACCATTCAATAAAGCTGTGGGTACATTTTGGCATATCTACAGTATTCTTAATAGACGTAGGCATTTCATGAAATAATATTTCGCAAAGTAATTATTGATTTTGAGTTTGAGCAAAGGAATGGCGAAGAAATTTTAACTATTCCCACGTACAAATGATGTCATTTGGCGCTTATGACCGTTTTCAAAACAACTAATTTCAATTTAAAAAAGCAATGTGTAAATAACCAAATTAAAAAAAAATACGTATGTTCCTTATAAATATGAGACGTTATCAATTACAGATGTTCAATCTTTTTTTTTTTATCCCGGGGGAAAATCCTGCATAGGACCATTACGGACGCTGTGAGGGCAGCGACCCCGGTGTGTCAGACTCCTACTGACTAAAAACTCCCAGAGTGTCCCTTTGATTGTTCGACCCGAGCCTGGGAACCAAATTTATCCAGACGCCCAGGGAACTTTAATCCTTGTTGAGGTTACATCTCTGGGAGGGGTAGGATTGAAAGCCCACCCTTTCAAAACCTCTCTCTCAGGCGGTGCGCAAGACACCGTGCCCCGCCTCCCTCTCATCCAGGCAACACTCCCTCAAGTCAACTGCCCGGCCAGATATTTAATCTACATTTACAAGTATAGAATATACACAGGGATTAAGTAAATGATTAAAATATGCAATATTTTCGTCAAGTTAGCTCATTTTTACTTTTTCTGTGGATCGTACATGTGATATAATATGTCGAAGGTTAACGGATACGACCTAGGCCCTAGCCGGGGTAGGGTTAGACGGATTTGGCCATGCCATGTGTTTTAGCAATATAAAAGCTTGTCCTAACGGCCCTTAATCACAATCGCTCCCACATCCATTTTCTCTAGTTCTACACGACAACCCCACCCCTACTTCAAAATGTACAAGCTGGTAAGCAAGCTATATTTTAATGACCTTTTTAACTGTAATATCTTTTATGTTAAACTTTAAAGTAAAATCAAATTAATTATAGCTTATTTGGACAACAATGTATTTTTTATTATGAACAAATACACACAGGATCGCAGATTCATACTAGCATACAATTTAATTACAATAACGATTCAAGCGATCGATGCGATTAACCAAATACGATTATAAGTTAATTGAGTCTCCTTCACTGCTAAATTAATATACATGTGATTATTTCGGGAAAGCATGGAGGATCAAATCTAATACGAAATAAAAGCAAAAACAAATCTGCTTTATTAGACATTTTTTTTTCTAGCCGGAATTTTTATTCATTGGTTTGAAAATAGAATATGCTGTATTGCATTGCATTGTTTTTTATTCATTATTTTTTATTTTTGCCAAAGCTTTGAGCTGTGGAAATGTCTTCTCGCGTGCGTGTTCCCCCTGTCCTCTGATATTGATCCTGTATAACGAAGCATGAAGTGGCATTTGTGCAGGCCGGGCTGATCGATGCAATTGTCTATAAATCTCTTTGCTGTTTATAGTTGAGATCGTTTTTTAGACTGCGCTATGATTAACATTAGGCATGTTGTGTACACCACGTTAGAATAAAAAAAAATCCCGTATTAGCCGCTATTCTCCTCAACTTCTCTTGCGTTTATTACGCATTGTAATTAAAGCGTTATTCCTATGTTTTCTTTAATTTTATCTAATTTTTTAATATAAGAGAAAAAATATTTTACTTGATCACTCTGGATAGCCACTATAGCGGATAATAATAGTTCATACAAGCTTTGGTTAGATCATATCTACGGTATTTTCCTGTCAAATATGGTTAAGCTCGTCCCATTATTTAAATAGAAAATATGTATTAAAACTGTGAAAGGGTTGGCCTACTTATTTATCAACGAAGTATTTATCTTCCCTTATTAAAACTTATAAGTTTCACCAGAATCTGTTGTAGAAATATATAGTTTGAAGTTTTAGTAGTACTCGACATAATACACTACGGAATACAAGTAATATTTTGTCACTGAAACATTTAAATAATTATACTATATTTATTTCATCATTGCTCACAATCAATTCATTGCAAACAAAGTCGCGATCTGCAAATATAGTTGTAATATAAAAACATTCTCTTTAGTTTTTTAATTATAATTTTATTTACATCTGACATTCTCTGAAACGACAACGACCCTATGAGGTCGAGCACTAGTTACTACAGTAGCAGATAGTGTACAGAGTATTCACTTCCCACTGAGGTTCCAAATGATTACACTACTACAAACAAGCGGTTTATGTGTGTTCCACTGTTTGCCTTTCACGCGCACGCAAAAACCGACTTACGTAAGCACAGCCAGTGGACAAACTTAGCGCTGTCCAAGCTGTGGTAATAATTTTCGTTACACATTTTTATATCAATTTATTGTGTTTATCGAAGCTTAAAAACAAGAAGTGACCACATTTATCTTCCAAAAACAATTCTCAATTTTCAATTGAATTTAAATGTTAATTTTAATTTTCTTATCTATATCTCCACTATTTTCAATATTTATTGATAAATGATAAATAGAAAAATTGTTGTAAATTTAATTAACTTCAACTTTACTTCTTCCCATTTCCATCCCACGATGGATATTTTTAAAATAAAATAAAAAAAATATAACGTATAATATTTAATTACGTTTAATCACAATAATCGATGTATCTCGTTCTTTTAGCAATTTTAGAAAATATTGGACCTAATAAAGGAACAGTAAATTAAATTTTACAAAAACCTTAAATTCAAAATAGCGGGTGCCATTTGGTCGTCATAATGAATTTAGATTTTTAGTGATGGGATACATTTCTTGACTGATGCACTCTTAAGAATTAAAACTTGGAATATAATATTGCAACTTTAAATACATTGGTCTTTTCATAAATTTTGTACTTTGTTCAATGTTGTCTGTTTGTTCGATTATGTTTCAGTCCGTGTCAATAATATCAATTATCAAATTGATGGTTGGCCTATTGTACATCAGTACAATAGGCCTGTTTCCTTATAGATTATTTAAAAAAATAAGATTTTAAAATATGTTATTAAAATAAAAAATATTGGGAAACGAAAATAATACTAGATTTAGAAAAAACAATTTATAAATAATAATATTCGTCAAACCTAATAATAAAATAAACATTTCATTTCTTAATTAGTCTTATACATTTAAGACAGCTATTGTAAATTTGGCAAGCGTTTGACAGCTTTCCACTGAGCTATCTTTCTGGCCTGACCGACAAGAACGGAATTGTCTATTTCTGTGCTAGTTACCATCCGGTAACCGATAAGTTACACTTTTTATTGGTCAACTCGTAAATCTACCAGTAGGCAGTTCAATTAAGCAAAACAAGTTGCATGTCTTGGATATGTTATTAAATGCTTATTTATTTATTTTTACATACTCTACCTTTTGCTTGTATTGATGTATGCTTGTACCTATTTATATTGATGTATTTTTTATTATTCAGAAATATTTTCTTTAACTTGTTTATGAACGTAAACATAGAAATTGTACTCCTTATTATTTGTTTCAGAAATTTGGAAATGGTATATTATTACTATAACAAAATTTACATATCCATATATTTTTTATATTATTTTTCATTTGTTAACGTCAGAAGTCATGAGCTTTAGGAGAGGTCCTGCCTACTGCACTGAATGCTATGGGTTATAATCCCAATCATAGACGGGCATAATTTAATCAGATTAATGAAAACCTATTACGATTACATTTTGCATTTTTCATCACTGATATGATAAAATTTTGCCTATCTTGTTTAAAACAGTATGGAATACTCAATTGTATGCAAATTTATGACTTCTTAATATTTAATAGGGTTTTAGTCATGATTACAGAGTAACGAAATTAAAATTGCGACTTTATTTTATAATCGTTAATCATTAATCTGATTACATTTTGTCCAACTTTGATCCCAATACACTCAATCATTAAATAATTAAATTAAATATTTTTTTCTGTTACAAATAGATTTGTCTGTCGCTAGTATTGGATACATATCTATATAAAGTTCTTGTTAATATTTTTCTACTACTCATAGACCAGATGCAAGACTAGTCTAGGATAAGGTCATGATTGTAATTATGGTCCATAAATAAAAAATATATATAAAGTATATACTAGCTGTCCGCCCTATGTTCACACGGATGTAAGCATTAATGAAGAAAATGAAACCAAATATTTCCTCTAAAGTAAGACTATATAACTAAATAAAAGCATTTGTTTTGTCAATTGTCGCCTAAGCTTGCGTGCGTGTGTTCTTCCGAAACCATGGTAGATTTCGCTTGATCAATTTGCATTCTGTTGGCTTCCACACGCTGCCTATATTCTTCTTCGGTTTCATTCGCTGTAAGATTATAAGTTCAGCTTACATTTTGATATTTTAACGCTCACTAATAATAAAATAAATTCAGATTGAAAGTAATTGAGCTATAGATAAGACAACGTTAACACACTAAATTATACAAACTAACATTGTTGCTTTCCATAGCTTTTTTGACAAAACTACAATTATTTATCGGATATACCAGATAAAATAATATAGGGAACAGAACACAGGAACGGCAGCCTGTCCAAGTATTTAATATTTTTGAAGTTCTCACTGCTGTCTTTTTAGTCCCTCACTTACCCCACCTTTTTATAAGGAGAATTATATACCAATTTTTTTATTGTTCCGTGTAATTTTCCAATCATTTTTCTCCATCAAACTTGACAACTACAAACAACATAAAACGGAATAATTAAGCAGGTAGAGCCTCTCTGAATTAATACGCTTACAAAAATTCGAGAATCTACTTTTATTTACACATACGTTTTTATATTCAAACTTATATGTAATATGTGACGAAAAATAATTTCCCTCGCCTAAAAAACCTTGATGAGTTCATAGAGCATTTACCAACACACTGTACGTTTGAAGACTACAAATATTGAAAATATATATGTTGGTATACGTAAACTCTATGGGGTACTCATGGAGTACTATATGTAATATAAGCATTTCCTACGGACACGTCGATGTGGATTTCACATTTCGCGTAAAGTTATTTCTCTATCCTTTGAGAAGAAAGTTTTTCTTAGAAATAAAAGGTACCCCTATAATGAGTACGCAAAATTTTTTGATGAATAATTGAGTAGTGGTTACCAGAAAGCAAACAAACAAACTATCATTCGAATTTGCAATACTAGTAAAGCTACGTAGATACATACACGTGCCTATAATACATAAAAGAGAACATTTTAAAATCACTTTATTTCCAATTTGAATACCTAACTATTTATTAATTGGAATTTGCCAGAGCTAATCTAATAACCAGATATAGTACAATTTCCGCTATTAAGAACATTATATTTTGTACACTTATAAAGTGTAAATGATTTTTCCGTGTTTAAAATTGAATTTTATTGCAAAATTTACTAAACTGGTATCTTACATGTAATGCTATGCCGACAAATGTTTAAAATAAGAAATATCATATTAGATGTTACATATGTTATTACAATAAAGTAGTCGTTTGTGGCAAACGGAGACCTCGCGGCATTATTAGACTGTAATTACACTAAAACAATTTTTTGGAACCTTGTCCTTAATACTTAACACTTGGTATCATTAAAATAAAACTGGTACTTAATGAAATTATCAAATTTTACAGAAGAACGAAATTAAAAAAAAAAACCGGCAAAGCGGGTATCGGATAGGCATACAGAAAGTTTTGTACAAACTTATTTCGTGCAAAAAAACCTATAAGCAACTGAGTATTTGATATTAATTAAAGCTCGACACTTCCACGGGTTCCGGAGAAACATGATCTTGACAGACAGATAGACGGACAACGAATTGTTCAGGTTCTTTTTGAGTTACGAAACCCTAAAAGCATAGTGTTTTTTTAATATAGTCTGGAATTTTATGATACTTTAAGCTGTATTTTAGGTAACATTTCATATTAGTGCATTTAAGACAAATAAAAAAAAATCCTGAAAATTTACATTGAGCACGCACATTAGGCTGCACGTTCTAGACAAGACTTGTAAAATATTAAAACCACATAAGAGACCGATCTTTCCAAAAATATTTTGTTAGTAATTGCCTTTTTTTTTTACTTGGGGAACATCCTCATAGGACCGTCTCAGCCGCACAGGGGGGTCGCGCGACCGAGGTGTGTCGGACTTATACCGATTAAAAACCCCAAGGTGACTATTTGTGCGCATTGGCGGGGACTGTGGGACCTGTAATCAATTCGCCACAGCCCCGTCGCGCCGTGCCCGACGGGCACAAACTCGGGGGAAGATGATACCCTCCCCGATACTGCTCGTTGTATTTAGGCAGAGCACGTCACAATGCCCTGCCAACTTCTCGAGCGCCGCTAAACCAGTAGCTCAGGGCCCCCACCCTGAGCAGCCACGACCACAAAGACATCAACCAACCGGTCGTGGATCGACCGATCGGCCGGGACTGATGTGCCAGGGCGGTTGCCAGCACCCTGGTGTCTTCTTCGAGCGGCCTTCTGCCGTTCTCGCTCTGCGGCCTCCTTCTGGGACATAAAATCCTCACAGAAGGAGACCACGGCCCTCCAGTTGTCATACCCTGCCAGCATTGCCGACACCACTGCTGGCAGGAAGTGTTAGTAATTGCCTACTCTATGAAGGCAACTATTGTAAAAAAATCTAATTCCAGCGATAATTGTTGTTGTTGTTGTTGGAAATACAGAATAATATGGCCTGTCCAATACGCAGAGAAAACGCACAGGTAGAACGAAGCAAGTTTTATAAAATTATAAGATTTGGTAAGTTTTTCGTTATCCTCAAAGCTTAGGAAACGCTGTCATTATCCACTCATAATCGTTTAAGATAATCAATCAACACGTCTATACTTCGCAACGTCACTTGAATATCACCATACAACAATAAAGTATGTTCGCGCAATGTAAGTATCGTATAGATGAAATAGTTTTTTGTGTCAGTCTCTTTTCATACTATATGTTCGGACAGGTCGTATTCGCCACCATCTTAGCCGTCGCCGCTGCCGCGCCAGGCCTCATTAGCGCACCAATAGCAACATCCTATGCGGCACCATTGGCAGCTCCCTGGGGCCACGGCATCGTCAGTGCTCCTTTAGTCAGTGCTGGAGTCGTCAAAACAGCTGTTCCTGTTGCCACATCTTACGCAAATACTGTCAAGGTATAGTAATAAATAAATCATCAGCATTTGTCATAATGCAATCGGTTTTTACGAATGTAAATGGAATTAAATTAGGCAGTAAGGATGTATTAGCAAAAAAATTCTCAAAATCGCGATCAATATTATGCAATATGATAATTATTGAATAATTGCCTCGCAACCAAAATATATTTAAAAAATATAGAGTTTTAATTGTTATGAAGAATTCAGGACATTAAGGTTAGTTCCTAAAATCGCTAGGACTCCTTGGTAAATATGTACATATTATTTCAATAAAGCTACCATGCAGTTATTTAAATTTCAGTAGAAATTCCTAAGTTTTCGAATATCTCTCAGTTTACATTGGAATTAAACTTTGAATAATTATTCAGACAGCATATTCTCTGCGGCCTGTAATATTGCGAAGAGATCATTATGTAAGCTGACACGGTCATAGTAATTTCGACTGACTATGTCTGTCTCTCTGTAGTCCTAGTCGGTTTTTATTTTATTTTTATCGATAAACACCCTGACTGTCCACCTGATCGTAAGTAGTTACCGCCGCTCATGGATAATTGCAACACAAGAAGCGGTACTATTACGTTGCCGGTTATTGTGGACATTGTTCGCTGCATTCTTGAATGGGGTACCCATGTCGTAGCTCAGTTAATAAACTGTACCCGGCAACCGATTCCACGACTATAACAAGCGCGCCAGAAAATAGAGAATCACCGCGTTGTTGCGGTTCTGTAAGCCTTTAGAGTGCGGAGATGCACCAACAACCAACGGCGAATGGTGCGTATTTTGCTAGAGGCTTAACACGTTCCCGCCGGTGGCTGAATTCGCTGTCTTTGGCACCTGACGGCTCTGTCATCAAATTTGTCTCATCAGGCGGCGCCGTTTACACGTAATCGCATATCCCATTAAGTGCTTCTGCTGACTATGCCTGCGTTCATTTGCAAACTTTTTTCTTTTTATTAGCAAAAAATACAAATTAAATTGATTTCTTTCATGGTACCATAAATGGTACACGCCGACCGATGGAACAGTCCTCAATATACCATTAATGGTACATGCCGGCGAGAACGTTTTACGGTATACGGAACGGAATAGTTTTTAAACTGTATTCTACTTACGGATCCGTGTGATGTAGTCTGAGTGTCAAAACTACAGTTCTTTCATAATAAAGCATTTTATTTTATTTGTAGTTAAAAACTATCTTGGAATTAATTGCTTTCTTTTATTATACGAAGATTGCGTCTCCTGCTGCTGTTGTGGCTGCACCCGCGCCTTATGTTGCCGCCCACGCACCTGTTATCACCGCCCACGCACCTATTGTTGCTGCTCCCGCTTATGCTCATGGTTGGTGAGAGTCAAGCAACCAGCAATCAACACGTTCATTAGCACGATCATCTTAATGTTGGAAAACAAAACAATCACAACGTACTTTTATTTATTTAAATCTATTTTGGAGTAAAAATCTAGCTTAGGAAAAAATGTTTTTTGGAATTTAAATAAAAAGCAGAAAATTGTATCTATTTTGTTTCATTTCTAAAAGTTTATTATTTAAATTTGTGACGCAGTAAATTAGTTATGTAAGAGATTACATTAAATCTCTACAGCTATGCTGCAGTTCCTACAGCTAGGCAATAGCTATAATGAATTCAGCGTATTCTAAAAATGGAAGTAAACAATCCGAGACGAGTTATGGAGGCAATGCAATATGTAGAAAATACTACCCACACACTGTGTACGTCATTAAAATCGTAACAGTTAAACTCATTGCGTATAGTTGTGCCCGATTTAACGATATTTTGATATACTCAGAAAATAAGTTCTTTATGAAAAAAAAAACGTATATATAACAGACACTTCAGTACAGCCTAAGTATTCACAAAACCAAGTCCCAGTTGACAGAATCGAGGACTTAACATATACTTTGATATTAATTAAATAATATAATTTGCAATATTAGAGTTAATTGTGAGAAAAATCAAAGTACATTATTCTAAATTGAATAAATGTTTCCATGTTTAAAAATAGATATTTTGATTACAAAAGGCAGACATAATGCGTCGACAGACTTATAAATCTGTTGGTTTACCATTTTCTTTATCTAGATTGTAAACAGATTTCAGAATGTCATTATTCATCGCAGCAAAAGTTGTCTTACTGGCTTTATCGAGCAGCTTATAGATAAAAACCAGTTTAATATAGACTATTTGTTTATAAACCCAATTACAATATTATACACTTAATATGTATACACGGTAGTTACTTTAAAAGGACCGCCCCGGACTCCACATGTCACCTTATGTATTATGTGAGTTTTGTTGACAGAGAATAATTTACATAATATATATATACTTAGAGTTGTTGACTACGTAATGACAATGTTTTACTGGTGTGTTGTTGGACGCATTTCAATGGCATAACATAATTTTGATATCAATAATGATTCACTATAGATAGACGTACAAAACAAGTTTTTTTTTTTTAACATATGTATTCATACTTTGGGCTTATGGATAAGTACATTATTGAAAAATATAAGTAATATCGTTTATTTAAAGCAAATCACAAATTAATGTGAGACCCTATATGGGGACTTATCCTCTTCCATCGAACACGATTGATGATATGTTTTTTCGTATTAAATGCATCTGAATCTTCCTATATTTCGTATGATCTCAATATACAATATTAAAAAAATTAGACAATAAAAAAAATGTTTATTGTTGTAACAACGTCTGTATGTATAAAGACAGAACGCCCAACTACTTTGTAAGTATAATAAAATTTTGCTCAAGGTTTTAAGCCACGGTATTGTTTTATATGTCAACCGGTGCAAAATATCTATCCTGTTATGAGCTTTAACCACTTCATCTGGATATTCAAATATAACTTTATTTTCGATCCGCTGTTGTAAGCCTTTCGCCGTATTTCGGCAGCTGTAGGTACATATCAAGGCTCTGAATCGTCCTCGATTAAATTGCTGATAATTAGACCCTGTAAAATAAATTTATTAATACATATAACTAGGCTGTGGTGTCACAGATGATATCCAGCATTTGTTGAAGGAAAGTGTCCGATCTGAATCCATTAGTGAGTACCTCTGGTCTTCACAGACTATATGTCGAGATGTTTAACAAAGTGTTAACAGAACTATTATCTGGTCAGACGACTGAACTGTTCAGATCATTGTCACCAATGTCATATGTTAGGTATTTTTATATAAGGGTACGATAGGGTTGACTTACGTAATCACCTGCAGCAGGCAAATCCTGATTATAACACATTAATCCTGAGGGTATTATTGATTTGATCATTACATGTCGTTTGCTACGAAAATAGGGCATCGTCATGACTGTTAATGAAGTAAATCGGATTATTATGCATGATTTTGTTGATATAGACCTTAATTCCTGGCGTTTCAATTACGTATGATTTGAGTCCATATAGATATGAATATCAAAATATGCTATGATACCGTGTTCTTTAATCAAGATATGAAAATACTGAAGGTTAAACAATAGATTTAATCCTACGAGTATTAGTATCCAGGTATTGATTAAGTAAGTAAGTTTAAGTGTTTCGTTAAACAAGTTTTATAAAATTTCAACATAAAAAAATATTTTGTAATTTCAAAGCTTTACTTATAATATTGCCGATACTTGTAATAATTTATTAATTAATTCTAATTACATTTCGAATATAAAGTTAATAAACAGCTTTAACAAAATTAGTAAAAGTTTCTTGCCGCTTGTTCAACATATTGCTTTTTCACCAAAACTAAACTAAACTCGTAAATACTAAGAACTATAAAATTAAAGACATAAGAAAACGTGTTATATAACACCATACACCAACGCCGTATGGAACGATTTTCAAGTTTCTTTTTACTCCATCCGGAATTGCAGAATTAAAGAATATTATAAATAAAAAAAAAGTCGTATTCATTCCATATATACAATTTGCGTGGGATAATGAAATATTGTTATAAATAAAAATAAATCAGCTTATTATTATTTTGCAAATAAAGGATGGAATATTAAAAATAAGGAGGAGGAGTACAAAATAGGCAGGGGAGGGTGGAGAGTGCGATAGGCCGAGTTGGAAAATGAGAGTAGGTTTAGTTTAAAGTTAATAAGATAATCAATGACTAATGATCAAGATGATCAATGAATGGCGTCTGCCGTATCACAGCAGAGGCAGTTAAGTATCATAATATCTGTTTACGTCGGAAAGTATACACCGTAATAATATAACAATATGTATAATAATATACATACAATTTATAACCATGTTATCATAAATAGACTGTATAAAGACGTGGATAAAATAACAATACTAAAATAAGATCAACAGTTTAGTCACTTCGTTGTGCGATAAATACTCGTCGAACTTGACTTTCATATCAGATGATCTGTAACTAGTATAAAAACATACAGTAGCAAGGAGAAAGCATCAGTTGATCTTGTGCATTCATCATTTACTGAACTAACACAGACCACGATGAACTCGCTGGTGGTGTTATTATCTATGGTGGTGCTAGCCACAGCCAAGCCTTCAGGAAATTTAGCTATCGGTGCCTTAACGGCCTACTCGGCGCCGATAATCGCTGCAGCTTCGGCGGCCGTATCTCATCAATCTCGAATTGATATTAAATCGTCTCCGGCGATAGTAGAAACCGCTGCGATCACGCCTCTTGCGAGCCGTACAGTTTTCGCCGAGCCAACATTCCTCTCTACTCCAGCTCTCGTTGGCCCAGCCGCCGTATCAAGTCAATCTCGCATCGACATCAAGAGCACTCCCGCCATTGCTAATACTGTCATCGCTTCGGCTCCGCTTACCTACAGCGCGACTTATGGTACAGCCGCCATTGCGCCATCTCTTCTGAAGAGTGCTGTCCTCGCACCTGGAATCACCACTACTGCCATTGGACCCGCTGTTCTGAAGACGATTAGCCCAGCGATAGCGTCACCTACTTTGATCAAGAGTGCCGCTTTGGTACCTGCCGCTATCGAAGGGTCAGCTCTGTCTTTAGGTACAGCTGAAATAGCGGCTGCTCGCTTTGGTCACTTTGTTACCGAGGGCCAAGAGCTGAATACGGTTCACTTATTGAAAAAACGTTCTGCACCCGTTTTTGCCACCCCTGCGCTTACCTATGCTTCTGCACCTTTAGTCTCCACTTATAGCGCAAATCCTTTAGTGTACTCGGCTCCTGTGAGTGTAGTAAATCCAATTGTCACCAAGGCCTACGGTGTGCACCCTTGGTAAACGTCAGCATGATAAAGAAGGATTATTCTCTGTTCAACAATGACACACGACTGAATCACTTTCAGCAGAACGAATAAAAATATTTTAAAATACCTTTGTTTGTTTTAATGAATCTTACTTACCTAGTACCTAGATTTTTTGTATAGATAGAAAAAAAAAATTACAATTACATTATACAAACATATAATGTGAACAAGAGCTATATAGATGTCACCACTGTAGAATCGGGATGTGATTTAAATAAAACAAATGATGATGTCCTAGCCGGTTTCGGCTACGGCGACTGTTTCAACACCGGTTAAGAAATTCGAGGTCCAGTTTTCGGAAACAGTCAATTGCGCAGGAGATATTTAAGTGCATAACTGGACGCGCAGCCAGAAAAGCACTCTCTCGTCCGAGCTCCCTCAGGCCCGATGGAAAGGAGAACCAGTACGATCGGGAGGGAGCGGGATGCAGGTTTGGTCGAGTTGTCCTTCTCTGAACACCTGGTTGAATTGCGGTGTTCAAGAGATACCTTAGTCGCCTTTTACGACACCTCAGCAAGAAGAGGGGGGTGCTATTCTATTCTGCCGGCAGAATAGAATAGAAACAAATAGTCGCTATATCGCTACTCATACTTTATTTAATATTGTGGTAGAGTATAGAATCGCGTGTTACAAAACGATAGCGTGATTCAATACTCTGCCAGCGACATCTCTCGAATAAACAAATAACTATAACTCTATAGATTCAACATAATGTTTTCCCAAATATATAAAACTATGTACTTTCGCTTGTTATAGAATTTTTTTTTGATACCAACGTTTTTTTTTTTTTACAATAGCACAGTATTAATAAGATTGCCAAAAAATACAGTTTCTTAATGGTGATCAGTTATAGATATAAGTAAGAAAAGATACTGTGATATAAGAAAAACCATATACAACAATTTCAGATATAACGTTAAATAGATATATTACATAATACTTTTCCTTTAAAAGCTAGATTGAAATAATTGTCGAATAAAAATTTGTATTATTTTGACTTAAGGTTATAGGTAACAAAAATGTATTCTAAAGCAAATAATTTCTTGATATTAAGTATACAAAAAACGAGATATTTTACATAATAAAATATTATTACAATCTACACAATTATACCGACATAAAAGTCTTAACTTTAAATCACTATTTATTATACATAATAGTGTCTTTACACATTTACCATTTTTTGTAGACACTTTATAGACAACTGGTTATAACGTATAATTAATTGTAAATTTATTTAGAGTGGCTTAAAGCAAGACTAAGACACCACATTATGCTGGTCTTGGTCTTGCAAGAAAAGATATAGTATAGGTAATAAGAACTGTATACAATTCGCATTTTTTTTTTTGCAAAATTGTCTATTAAATAAAGCTACTGTTTCATTAATATTTTTGTACAGATTTTATTAGATTTTCTATAAACTGGTTTCATCACAAATGTTAAAAGAGTACGAGTATATTATGTAGTCTAAGTCAAAACAAAGACTCAACATAGTACTAGACTGTCTTGTATCAGCAGGACTAAAACTCGTGTAATAATTTAATATATAATACATATAAGCCGCTCTTTGGATAAATGTAAATAAAAGTTTAAAATGCATATATGTATTACGTTGTATTCAACAACTATAAATAATATAAATCGTAAGAGTATTGAAGAATCATTACAGCACTTTCTTAATTGGTCTTGGTCTTTAAATTTTACGAGACCAAATCTATTTTGTGTATTACATAATATGAAACACTTTTTACATTAGATAAAATTTTGGGTTTGCGTAGTGGGTGTGTAATATAAAAAAAGAGGTAAATGAAGGCTACCGAGGTAAAGAAAATAAAATACCTACTGTCTTTTAAATAACACTAAAAATAGATAAAAATGCCGAAATAAATTAAATAAAATGAAATTTAGAAAGACATTATTTTTAGTATGTACATAAGTGTTCTGTACTTATATCTGAAATTAATACAAAATTGAAGTAGGAGACACCCTAAGACAAACCAGAATGTACAGATGTAGCCAGAAGGTACAGCAGATATTTATTTTTAAGTCAATAATTATAATAATTATCTTAAAATAAATTGATATACACAGTGTTTGCAGATACAGAGTTACCTTTGTGCGAGAGCCAAAGGACAAGATATTATGTTATAATAACTAAAAATAATTTGTAAGATTTTTCATTTATTTTGATTAATACCTGGTTAATTTCTTACAAAAATATATTTTACCGACGATTGACATTGACATTATACCTATTGTTGTTTTTGGACGATAATAGGTATTGCTAAGAAATCTTATAAAATCAAAAGTTAAAATCGTATAATGGTAATAAAGAGAAATTCTCGTTCAAAGGAAATCACACAAAACGAAATAACAATGGACACACAATGACGTTAAGTATTAGCGTAGTTCCTACTCCGACATTCTCCTTGACAAATTGTATTGAAACAAATTAGGTATTTTAAGATTTTTATAACATATTCGTTTATTCATATCATATTCGACATATGTATTTACACAAAGAAACACAATTTTTTTTTGTAAAATAAAGTCATGAATTATATAAAGTTGATTAGTATAATTTATGCACATGTACTAATTCTTTTCAGTACTAAAGCTTGTTTCAATTATTATATAGTATGTGTAAAAATATCACTCACATCCAACTTGTTTGATTATTATTAAAAAACACTTTACAAATTAAAAAATACCGAAGTATGTCCGTAGCACCATGCTCCTTATAAATATTCACATAAATATTTCACTTAACATTATTCAAATTGATTGCGGAAGCTTTTTCATGAAAAAAACATGATACACTTTAATTACATACCTATACAGCGTCCATGACTTTGAAATATTCAAATATAGATAGTAATTTGAAGGTCACTAGGCAACATTATCTTGTTAGAAATATCATATGTGAGACGGGTATATAAGCATCCATCACGGTGGACTGAACATCAGTTACTTCAGATTCCTCAATCAGACAACACAACACAGACCACAATGTACAAGCTGGTGGTGTTGCTCTCCGTCGTGGCCCTGGCTGTGGCCAAGCCCAGCGTGGTGGCTCCCTTGACCTACACCTCGGTTGTGCCTGCTGTCAGCTCCCAGTACAGCAGCGTCGTGCACGGTTCGCCAGTATACACGCCATCTTTCTACAACTCATACGTGAATCCTTACCTGTACCCCGCATTCCCCTTGTCGCAAGCACCGAACTCACCCGCCGTTGTCTTGGATGGAGTGAACGGGGTACCTCTGGACACACCTGAAGTTGTCGCCGCCCGCGCTGCCCACTACAACGCCAAGGCTCTGTCTGGCGTGCACCACCTCCGCAAGCGTTCCGTCGTCACCCCCATTGCCTACACTTCAGTTTCACCAGTACACTACACCTCTCCCTTCGTCTCAACCTACGACGCCGCTGTTGTCTCCCCTTACACCTACCCCTACTACCCCAAAGCTTATGGCGTACACCCTTGGTAAATAACAAAAACATAAAATTAAGGAAGTTCCAATCAATATTTGACATTTATTGTAAAAAATTCACTGCCGAATAAACAATGTTTAAGTTCTATTTTCGATGTTTTTTTTTCGTTATCCTCATTTCCATGTTTTGGGCAAGAAGAAATTTATTATGTATTAATTTTTATTGTTTTGAAATTTTTATTATTGAATTAGTGGATTAGGGACCACTAAGCATGCGCGGCAACGCTAATGGTCGCAGGTTCAAATCACGACAAGTACCTTTGGGTTTTTCCAGATTAAGTACGGATTTAGGCCTCACATGCTCACCGGTGAAAAAAAAAATCTAATAGAAATGTCATATCTAAGTGCTTTGAGAACGGCGATCAGCTTCGCTGCTGATTGTACACGTTGTGACACGTTGAAAATGTAAAGTGGATACAGTCACTAATGTGTATCAGCTCACCCTGAAAGGGATATAGTATGACGATATATTTATTATTATTATGAATTTATACATAGGTTAAAGTTAGTGCGTGCATTGCGTTGGTGAAATAGTAATAAGGAAAGCTTACGAAATCATTGTAATAACAGCCACGATTCAAACATTTGCTTGTTATACTCGTAATAATCTACTTGTGCGTATCAAGATTTTAAATAAATAACCTTTCAAAAAACTCAAATATTAGGTAATGTGTACATATTTGGCTTACTAAATTATAGTACTCAGTGCCGCAACGTCAAGCTGCTATATTACGATATAAACAAACACAATAAGCACTTAAATTATCTTCTAAATATTGTGTATATAAGAGAAAACAATAATGATTAATTTTCGAAAGATAAACATAAGAAAAAATATTTATATGTTCTTAATTGGATATATTTTAAAATTAGTAGGACTGCGTATTACTGAAAAAATGATAGCACAATTTGAAATTCTACCTATTACTTTGAATATCCTGGATTCGAGTCCCGGTATGGGCAAACTTTTCTGTGATGAACAGATTAGTTTGTCGCGAGTCATGGATATTTAATATGTATGTATGTTTAAGTATATAAAATGTATAATTACCAGGTATCCATAATATAAGGGCAGGCTTAGTTTGGGATTAGACCATTATGTAGACGGGTCATAAATATTAGCTATAAAAAAAAATTGTAAGCAACCAAATAAAAATACAACATAATTATATTTTTATTTTATTAATAATTGTACAAAAATTAATTTAAAAAAAAAACAAAACTCAGTATTTTTATATTTATTTCATAGATAAAAATATTAATTCCAAGAGATTAAAACATGAACGATATTATGCCTTACTAATCATTATTTCCATATTTAAAAGTGATGATTATGAACAAAACCAAAAGGGTTTTATATTACAATAAATATCATTATCCATTGCTTTTAATATATAATTAATGTTATATTATAACTATTGTCCATAATAAGGCAATGCGTTGTGTCCGTAGTGATACGGCGCTGCAAGGAATGATTTGTGCAGAAGCGGTACGGCGACAGCCTTTACTGGCAGGACTGGTGCGGCCACCACTGCAGGAGAAGTGCGTACATCCACACGAGATTGGTGCGACACGGCTACTGGCGCTATGTGCGCCGCAGGGGCGACAGCACCGAGGGGCCCGGCGAGAGGAGCGACAGGATCCAAAGGAACGAAAATCGGCGAACGCTTCAATACATGGTGCACCGGCGCTGCCCAACCGGGAGCCTGCAGTAATCCATGCCCGGCATAACCTTGCACGCCATAGCCTTGCACGCCGTAGCCTTGCACGCCGTAGGGAGCGGCGAGGGGTGCAGAATGCACAGCTGGCACCACAATAGGTAATACGGCGTGACTGCGACACGCAACTACGCAGAGAAAAAACAATGCCGCACGTAGCATTTTGATTGCTTCTCAACTGAACTGAACTAGCTAAATGATATCTAGGCACCAGCAGGCTACCTTCTTATACCAATAGTGATTCAGAGTGACAGGATAAATACTAATAGCGAATTCGCTATGGTATTGAATAAAAGGTAATTGTGATAGCAAAAAAATGCTCTTTTTGTTGATTATACTAAAAATAGTTTAAAACTTATACACAATCCCACGTAAACATAAGTTTTAGCTTTTATAGTAAAGGGAATTAGACTTTTGTCTAAAAGGGTTATTTAAAAACTTTAATGAATATAAAACCCATATAACTTTTTAATCGATTACATCCGATTCATTACATTTTCATAAAATAATGTAAACATTAACTGGAAGTATAATAATCAGCTTATTATGTGGGATAAAATATCGTAATTCGTAGTTTACTAAAAATATTCTACAGCACCTTGAGGACGGGGCTATTATTTTGGGCACGACATACATAAAAAACATAGCTCTACTTAGCCTGAAAGCGATATAGCGTCATATTATTGTTTTATTATGATTTCTCTAAGTGTGGTGTACGATACCAAAGGAATAGAACAGACGATATAACCCAGGGAGTGGAGAAGTCAACTGGGCTGGACAATTGTTTAGAACAACCGCTGGAATATCATTGGCCTAACTAGCCTTCCGCACATGGAGTGACCGCAACTCACGAACCAAAAATACTATGGCGTATACTTTAGTGTATAACGAGTACTATACATGTCATGCATTCCACAATCAAAACAAGCTATTGTCGGGCGCCTTCATATGCCTAATAGTATACCCAATTGTTAAATTTTTAGGTAGTTTATAAATAAAACTGACTGTTACAAAATATTTAAGATGACAGGCTAGTACTGTGCTCTATAGCGCTCTAGCCTATACACTACACTTCCCAATTCCCTTAGCTTTACCATAACTACCAACTGTTAACTTACTAACTAATATGCTAACTAGTAATTATACTAATTGTCATACGGGGACACTAACGGTTGGGCTAGTCCACCAGTTTAACGTAACTCGGCACGCGATGGTGGGCCTCTCTTTGAAAGATAAAGCCCGAAATGGGGTTACACGACAGAGAACCAAAGTTGTTGACATAGCTCTCCGTATTAGCAAGCTGAAGTGGCAGTGGGTAGGCCATATACGCCAAAGAATGGATGTTCGATGGAGCAGGCGGCCAGACGATCGACAGACGTAACGTGGGGCGCCCCTCTGCAATGTGGATCGAAGACTTGCGAAGGGTAGCCGGAACGGTTTGGATGAGAAGAGTCGAAGACCGGGTTCAATGGGACTTGTTAGGAGAGGCCTGGATGGGCTGATGATGAACTAGTAATTATATTTCCTCTCTCCTTTCCATAGCAGAACCACGCGTGCAGGTCTCCGGAGTCACATCTTTTCAGTAACTCACATCCCGGCTAGGACTGAGAAGTTCTCTAACTCTTACTGCAGCCGAGTTGTTGACCTGTGGAAAGGTCTCTCGGCGAGCGTGTTTCCATCGTCCTATGATATGGGGTCTTTTAAGCGAAGCGTGAATATATAATATATATATGTATGTATATGAATATGTATGTGTATATGCATGTATGTATATGTATGTATGTATATGTATATGCATGTATGTATGTATATATGTATGTATGTATTTGTATATATGTATATATATATGTGCGTATATTTCGTCATGATCGCTGCGGCTACCGATGGTTTTTTTGCTGTTGGTAGTCATTGTCGTTTTTAGACTGCACCATGCTTACCATCAGGTATGGTGTGGTCACTGTGCCGTGTCAGGATAAAAAAAATATCGGGTGCAGTGTAGTGAGTGAATGCTTTACCTAGTTTGTCCCCAAGACAATATATTAAATTATGTTTATCAATTTCTAAACTAGACGTTAGTCAATATTTGTTACTAATATAACTTTTCCCAGCTATCAGCCCACGCTGGAATTACAATGTAATGGGCCTAATTAACCGAGAACTTAAGCCTAACCGTTCTGACGTACAAAAACACAAATACAGTTGTATCATGAATTTGGCTACAACACCTCACCACAATTGGCATGCAAATCATCACATCTCTCAGCGATGATTAAAAATTGTTAAACTAGTAGTAATTGTGTGCTATGGATGGATAAATAAAATTCGAGAATTTTTTGTTTTTAGTGCAGTCACTTATTAGGCACGTATAACATTTATAACTGCCCCGTGTTTACAGGTCCACACTTCGGGCATCCCCGTCCAGCGGAGAGAGGTAGGGTCGGTGTGTGTGTGCCCACACGCCGTTCCCATAAAGAGGAAGTGAGGGGTTTCGATTCCCCTCCCTGAGAGGAGGCCTGCCCAAGGCCTACCGCTCGCCGAGCCGTCGGAAGTATCCGGATTCCCAGGCTCGGCGAAAGCGAAGAGAGGGCAGTGCTGGCACCCCGGTGGTTTTAGTCGGGGTAGGTCCGACACACCGGGGAGAGTGGCCCTCACCACTTCCCCTGACGGTCCGTAGGGATTTCCAACGGGTTAACAAAAAAAAAAAAAAAAGGTCCATACTTCATTGTTATGATTTTTTAAATCTGATTTTTTATATAAATGGAAGCCAAACAGACGGGAACCACTGATAAGCGGTTATTGTTGCTTGTGAACAGCTGCAACACAAGAAGTACCATCGTTCTGCTGCCAACACGGAAAAACGTTGTTTTTAAGAGCACCATGTCATAATCCAGAGTAAATTCTGTGCCTGGAAACTCGTTACATAACATAAAGCGTGTGTTAGATGTTAAATGCTTATGAGCTTTTATAATATGGGAATGTTAGTCAATGGCGCAAAGTACGCCGCCGAAAGGACAATGAGAAAGCCAGATCAAACAGCGCCTCAGAACAACCAATTTTCCTATGTGTATTTCCCATTGATCTTATGATACCATAAAACACGCAAAGGTAAGGTACCTGCTTATTACATTTGCAAATATGAAAAAATTGGCTCATAAAAAAGCTATAAGTAATTTTATCGCTAATATTTTCGGTATAAACTGTGTTTATGCTTGTAGTTGTGCGAAATTTGTTAAGATTAAGTGCGAGGTTATACAAAATTTATACAGGCTGATTTTATAGACGAAGAAGATATTCAAGGAGGATATTCACAGCATTCGATTCTAATTCCATATATATAGGAATAATAATATCTTAATATTTCCATTAAAATAAAGTAATTTATAGTCACCATATTAAGGGGCAATTACACACATAATACAATAAATAACATTGAATTATTAAGTAGGTATTTTGTCTCTCCTAAGCCAGGATAAAGTATGAAAGGGTAACGAGTCAATTACCTGTTTACCTAAAATTACGTAAAAGGAATTTTATCTACATGCCATTCAATCGTGCACCACACGCTCTGCGGTGTCCAAACTTTTTACGGATCAATTCTCATTTGTTCATCAATGTTTATATATGATTTGTTAAGGAATATTGTTTTTTTTTTACACTGGCTCGACATAGTGACTACAGTGCACCTGATGGTAAGTACAGTGCAGTCCAAAAACAAAAGCGACTATCAAAGGATGAAAATCCATTGATAGTCTACATCGTGATCTCGGCCCACATATACCACGACTGAAGGTCTCTAGGTATATGAGTTACTGGATATACACAAGCTGATCCCGAAACGCGACAAGCCGAAACTGGTCACTATGACGGGCTTTACACCCATGTACTGTGGTCGCAATCCAGACGGCCACCGACGCCCTACCACCTCGCTGCTGCTCGTTTAACACCACCCAGGATTCACGTGTAGGGAAGCTAGGGTAAAGCCTACGGACTCATTACTTACAACTTATTTACATTTTTATTAGTTATAAGAAGGTACAAATTATTGTATTCTGGAATATCTCCCTAATCTATAAAATCATTCTGTATATATTTCTTAAATAAATTTTCGTATTTAGTATCATGTTGTATAAAACTAATCTATCCTTTAAATCCGGTAGAAATACTTCAAAAAAACTCAATACAGTATATGATTTAAAAACGTTAACTAATACACCAATGAAATCATGTAAAAAAAAACTTACATTTGTGTCTCAGTAATACGACTTTCGATAAACAAAGATCAAGTGAAACAAAGCACTTAATATAAAAAATTAAATTGTCATGTTCAGCAACACAAGCTAAACCCGAAAATACTAATCAAGCAGATTAAGAAAAAATAGCTGCAAAAGGCGGAACTTAAATTAAATGTTAAACTAAGTACTATGAAGCATGTGTAAAAAAGCAATGATGTCAACATAATTATGATAATGGGATAAGTGTTATTACAGAACTCGTATTAATAATAGTAATATATCATTTTATTATACCTCCTCTTACCAGAGTAGTTGACATTCATGTTTAGGTACCTTAGTACCTTATGCATTGCAAACAGTATTATGCAAATCTCTGTAACTAATATATTCACACTAGGATTTTCTCCTGTGTTGTTGGTACGTTCATAATCACAGTGATCCAAACCCAGAACAACTTCACTACATGAAGGTCAACGGAATACTTGTTCTTTCTAAGAATTGAACCCGCTATTCGTAGCATAGAAAGAAATTGCTTAGTCATTGCGTGAATCAAGTCTTTCATCATATTATCCATTGATCCAATAAGATTGTTTTCATGTCTTTTTAAATAGCATCAAGTCTACTTGATTTCACAAGACAATTTGAATGATATAAATAATTATTATTCAAGTTAATATTCTCTGTGAATGAAGTTATTGCAGCTGTCGGAGACAAACATATTGTGTAATCCGGATTTACTAATGTACTCCGGAAATGATGTCATTCTACAACACTAAATTTGTTTTGTGAAGTCAACAAATTCATAGAAATAGCCATCTGTCGGTAGGATCCTAGATTTATAAAAAATATAAAACCACGAACACGAGCTAAAAGTGAAGCAATAATATGTACTTAAATAGAACCACATGAAATTTCAACGACCGGTAGAGAGTCATGATCACCAAATTTTAATCAAATCATCCTATTTCTGTATCATACTTGTAACAAGAAATGCTAGACAATCAAATAAAAATACGGCAGAACAATAAGAGTAAGGATGAGTTAACAATAACATAGAAAATATGTTGCTTCACGTTGATTTGAGCGTCCTGTATTTCGTTTTTCTTTACTTTGGGGAAAATCCTCATAGAACCTTCTTGGCTGCACAAGAAGGTGGTGACCGAGGTGTATCGGACTTATACCTGGGGGTTTAAGGCAACTACTTCTGCGCTTTGTCGAGGACTATGGACTTTATAATAAAAGCTCCCTAACCTCGCGCTGCCAGCGCGTTCTGGACTGGATTATTCTTCAATGAATTTCTTAATTCCATGGTTAAACAATAGAATGCATGGAACTCGGATTCTTATTCCAGTGGAATTAAGAAAAAATATTCAAAACTTGCACTAATAATTCTATAACTACTCTTGAAATACAATATATACTTAAAAATAAACAAAAAGAAATGCGTATGGTATAATTTTTAATGTTCATTATTTATTTTGAATATTAATAAAAGATACAATTGGTAAAAATGATAAATATCATATTATTATCACGGGCGCCCTAGGCAGCTGTAAGCAGATTGTATACACATTTATTATTTTTATTATTATCAAATAATAGGCGAGCAGCTATTAGCTGATATGCCTATGTCTTAGCTGGTATATTCAACTTAAAAAGTCTGTTTGAGATGAGAGCCATCTATCCAGTCTAACTTTGAAACTATTCGTTGATGGCGCGTTAACAATGTCCTGAGGCAATTTATTCCAAACATGCAATATTCTGTTATTAAGTGAGTGGTATCCAATATTCGTTTTTGAGTTCCAACGAACCAGCTGCACACCATTCACACAACGAGCACGGGAACAACTATTGACTTGAAAAGTATTGCATAGCTTAGAGCAGTTATATTTCCCTGTTAATATCTTATATGTCTCGATAACATCTCCGCGCATGCGTCGCTCTTGAAGTGATGACAAACGAAGAATTCTCAATCTCTCCCCATAACTTTTTTTACGTAACCCAATTGGAATTTTAGTAGCTCTCTCTTATTTAACTTATAATGATATGAATGTAATTTATTACAATTACAATGAAATATCCATTTAAATGTAAAGATATTTTTTTTCCTTGAGCAAGTATGTACTGTATCGATTATTTTATCAATCTATAATATTTACTTGAATACATTACAGTTCCATGATTTTCTTTTTGTGAACGTATATATCAAGGTAAATAATAACAACTAGAACAAATGTAAACTACGTTGTTTCTACTGAATTAGATAACCTTGAATTGTTAATAGTTTCATGGTCACTTTGTGCTGAATTGCCAATTTATTCTTAACCTAGACGAACTAATAGAAGCCCTGTCATTGTGACATTTATATATTAAAAATAGACAACAATAAAATATTGTCCTTTAATAAATTGCGTTATTATGTTGAAAAGAATTATAATTAAATTAGATCGTAAAGAAAGACATATATTGAAAATAAATGTAATATGACTTACATAAAAAAATCAACATTCTACGACTATTTTTTATTATTCCTGAAACGAAATAGCTACACAATCACTTTGCATGATTTCTTCACAGTATAATACAACATGCAATCGCAATCATATAATACTTTATATCATCACTCAGAGTTTATACCATAATATTGTACTCATAATACTATCTGCAATTAATTTACATATGTTGTTTTCTCATGAAATATTCTCTAATTAATAGGTTAAATTGCAAATTTTACTATTTTTATGTGCAAAAGGAAATACAGCCAGCTTTGGGAAGGAAACAAAAAAAAAATTAATCCGCCATTATTTTTTTGTTAATGTGGTAAACATTTTAATTATCCACCTACATTTTTTATGTACCTATAACATTGAGTTTTAAAAAACATTTTATTGTTTAATTCCTATACTGTATTATTTTTTACTTAAATATCATGTTTAATATTGTTTTTGTAAATAAATCATACCAAAATTTAGACGTGACAAAAGCATTTTTAAATTCCAGTATAATAAATTTTCAGTATGGAAACCAACTGTTTCTTAATTTGCGTACTAACTATTGTTATTTGGAATCAACAGTAATAAATAACTTATTACTTTTAGAAGAAAATCAAATATTTATCATACACTAGTCATTCAGTATTAAGCTAACATTAAATTTCATGTACACCGATGTAAGCTTCCCCAGGTGCTCTCCCTCGTAACTTATCACGTAATTGTTTATAGAAAAATAAGACAAAAATTAATAATTCATATTCATTTAATAAAATCAGTTTTTATGTGTGGTTTGTACAGAATAATTGCTATTACAGTTTAATAGTAATTTAGAAAATCTTTATTGCATTACCCGAGCGTAAATAAAAGGAACAAGTACTCATTTTTAAACGATGGTAGTGAAAGCGGGCACAGAAGCGGAATAGACGCCTGGAGAATTGTACGTAGTGACCCAAGGGGTACTGTGAAGATCGATTCTAGACTGCTGAGAGATAGCAGCGGGACTGATGTACGAGGTTAGCAAAGGAGCCGAACGCTTCTTGATAAAATGAGTTGAATAAGTAATAGGTTGAGGAATCAAAGAAGCAGAGGTTAGGTAAGGAGTAGTTGAAATCAAGGGAGCAGTTGCCGTATACGTGGACGCCACGAGTGGTGTGGCAGCGTATGAAGTAGATAATAGAGGGGCACTCCGTTTTTTAATTAGGTGAGTAGTCGCAAGGGGTAAAGTAGCTGCAGGCAAAATTGAAGCAGACTGGATTAAAGGCGCAGTATACGTAGTAGCGATGGGGCTAGTCGTCAAGTATGTGTTTGGTCCGAAGTAGCTGATGGGAAACTGTGGAGAGCGTTTCTTAATATAATGTGAGTATGCCCATGGAGTGTTGTAAAGAATTGGTGACGGATGCACGACGCTGCTGGCTTGCTTAAGGATCGTTGCCTCTGCCGGTGAGACGATAGTAGTGAGAGGCGTCAGCGGCGACGTCAGGAACACATCAGGCTTGCCGGCCGCCGCGGCAAAGAAAGCGCACAACACCACCAGCTTCAACATTGTGGTCTGTGTTGATCGATGAGTCGACTGATGTCAAACAATAAGCTGCACATCGTATTTATAGAAAGTTAACACTAGATTTAAGGGCGATCTCGTTTTGCAAAACCGGTGCAGGACGGCCGTCAAGGAAGCTGATATTTACAATTAACGAGGCCGCCCAGAGACCTGTTCATCACTCGCACATTCCGCTCTCCTTACGTGTGCACTGGACAAGTACAATGATAATAAAACAAAAACAAATAACACTTGCCGAACGCAAATGTGATTAAAACACACAGTCTAAGTGACATTGACTGTAATTCCGTTCCATAATGAATAATATTGTTAGGTGCTCCCTAGCAACTATGCAAGCAGTAACTCGCCATTTCGAGCCCTTATGAATTAATTTCCAAACCAATACGATACCTATTTATTTTTGTAATCATGATTTTTATTGGTTTGATTTTAATTTTTTGTAATGAAATCTCAATGTTTAAAAACCTACTAATTTTCAAATCTATAGTACTCGTAAAAATTTTAACTTCTACACAAACTTTAATTAATTATTCATTATAATTTATTATTAACGCAAAATATAAAGTCACACAATACCTTTACTGATACTTTACTGAATGAACACGTAAATCAGTGAGTGATATTACGGTTATATGTTATGATAGTACAGTTTATAATATTACCTACCTAGCACTTGTAAGAGTTTATTAAATTCAAACGACGCAACAATAATAAAGAATATTTACCAGATTTTAGTTTTTTTTTTATATTATTTATTTCGCAAATGTTAGAGCAATACCGACGCTAAATACGATAGCGGCCTTTGCTGTACTTTTATAATTTAAACAGCAAAAACATAGTTAAGACAAACTAATATAATACAATATTAGCATATAATGAATCAGTCAGCACACTTACAAATTAACAATGCACCCTATAGCTTCCATTTTGTGTGGGTTTACTTGTATTTCATTTAGAAATATAGAAATTTTAATAAATATAACCAACATAAGCTTCCAAATGCGAGACCGATAAATGATTTTTTTAAATGACTTTATTTTTTTTTAATTTTTAGATGCTACATTAACCATCCACTTTTATATTTTCAAGCGAAAATGAATAATGACTACTGATTAAATAGGTTTTATGTTTCCAGCTGACACCCGATAAAACAATCCTGAAGTTAAAACCTGAGTAAGTAAATAAGATAATGAAAATTTGATTAGCATAAAATTTATAACAAAAACAAATTTTAATTTACACGTGATGCTTCTAAAACTGTAGTCATTTAAAAAAAACTAATTAAAATAAACTCTTCAAGAATATTTTCAGCAACCAATATTTTCACCTTTCGAAAATATTTTAATGACATATTTAGTAACTAATTTTATACATAAGTTTTATTTGAAGTGGCTGTGGTAGCCTAGTGGTTAAGGAATCGGTATCCATGCGCGGCGAAGTGAATGGTCTTTGATTCGAATACTGGCACGTACGTCCGAGTTTTCCCACATTAAGTGCAGATTAGGCTCCACATGCTCACCAGTGAAAGAAAATATCGTGAGAAAACCCGTACGACACCTGATAGAAATATGATATGGAAGTGAACGGCGATAAACAGCGCTACTGGTCACGTTAAATCGCAAAATGGATCTAATGTATCTCTGCTCACCACGAACGGGATATACCTAGACGATATATAATTGTTAAAAAAGAACATATATTTTCATACCCTACTCAGTTTATTAGGGAAGTTTTATGTAAAGAAAAGCATATTAGGTAAAATTATTTTAATACAAATTTACGAAATATGTACATTACCTTTCGTCGATTCTTGTAAAATCAAGAATTTTAAAACACTTGTGATTTTTTTCTTAGGAAAGATTAACAAGTGTCTAGAAATTTTTGTTAATCTACAATTGTGGCTCTCAAAAAACTTATTTGCCAACCATATATGATGTGTTAGAAAGTGAAACATGAAAATTTATATGGTTTCGTATGAAGTTTACCCCATTCGTCACTAAGAGAAAGTGGTAGCTTCGTTCTTAAAATCTATATCCTCGTAATTAACCTTTCCCAACCTTCTTAAAGAGAAGTCCCACTAACGTCACTTAATCATAATCTGCGAACCACTGTACCGACTTTTATTTATAGTGGACACATAAACCTATTCATTCCCAATATATACAATTTTTCCATAGCCCGCAGCACCCTTGAGATAGAGTCAAGGTCCTAAGATTGGGAAGCATGGCTCTACAGTTTATGTCTACTTTTTAGGATTCGAGCTTACGACCACAAGGAACCTCAAACTATAACAACAACAAAAACGTCGTTACAGCAGTTTATTCAATTTTTACTACGATATGGAGATATTTCTCAACTATTTTGAGTTTGCCAATCATAAATGTTATAAAAAATTCAGAAGTAAAGATTAATGTTTGAATCTTTCACAGGTTTGTGAAAATTACTTAGTTAACATATTGCTCTAGCTTACGAAAGCGGTGACTTTTGTCTTGTTGCGAGTACAGCGCCCAAAAACAATGTGAATAGCTCACTACGCTACGTACTTTCGTGAATTATATCAACTATACCAGAAGACATAGATGAATAAATAATTTATATCAATTTAACTACTTGTTAATATTGAATATGACAATTCAAATGCTAAAACAAACAACATAGATAAGCTTTTCATAAAAAGAGCTTAGCGAAAAGTCGTTTCTTCAGGGTCAACGATGTTTCAAATCAACGCGTGTCGCGATTGCTATGAACGGCTAGTGATACAATTAACTATAAAAGGCGATAGCACGTGGACAAATGCATCAGTTGTCACAAATTGAACTAACAACACAGACCACTTACAAAATGATGAAGCTGGTGGTGTTGTCTTGCCTCTTGGCTGCGGCCTCTGCTGGAGTATTGGCCCCCATTGTACCGTACGGAGCGATCTCGCCCTACGCAGCCATCTCGCCCTTCGCGGGCATCTCGCCCTACACGGCATTCTCACCTCTACCCTGGGGCGACAACAACTACAGAGGACCTCTGTCCCTTGCACCCGGTGAGCCCGCTGACATCCTCGGCGCAGACGGCAGGCCACTCGACACCTTGGAAGTGAACCAGGACCGCGCTGCTCACCTCACCGCTAAGGCCCTCGGAACTCATCTCCTGAAGAAACGCTCCGCTGCAGTAATTGCACCAATCGCCACACCGTTAACCACGCCGCTTGCCACACCGCTCGTCGCCCACTCGTCTCTGATCGCCCCTGCATCCCGTACTCTCACTTACACCGCTCCCTGGGGTGCTGCTCCTTGGGGTGCTGCTCCCATTGCTCCTATCTCTTACACCGGTACCCTGGCTCAGTGGGTAAAATAAATAAAATTTAAAAATGCTGTAGCTGAAAATATTTGAAATAAATGATTCAAGCTAATTAACAGTATATTATTTAGTGTAGTCCATATCATCATAGTAGATTATGATACAAATATTTTATTTTATTTTATTTTCTTTATTTACAAGGTAAACAAACAGCGATATACAAGCGATAAATAATACAGAAAAAATGATACATAAGCCAGCAAAGTTTCCACAAAAAAATAATAATATCCTAAGTTCATCATTACAGACGTGACGAAACTATGCGCAAGCCGCAAGGTGTGTGCCATAAGATAGCCAAGTATGTAAAGGTCAAAATTATTACGCGTGCTATACGACAATTTTCATTACACTTGCGAGAGAAAAGTAAGTCTCACATTACAAATTTTTCATCACTGAAAAAAATACTATAAGTACAATTCTCATATCTTGGTAGCCACTAGTGTTTTGTGTGCCAATTATTATATCCGACAGGAGAAAATCTATATCTTATTCTTCTGCATTACTTGAATTCGATACCTTTGTAATAATAACAGCGAAAACTTACACACATTTGCTTTAACAAAATATTAACATTTTAAATATTAACTATTTATATTTTATAATATTACTATGAAATTTAAAAAGACGTGGAAGGATAAACTATTATAAAACGCTCGCATGAAAGTGAAGCATCATATATTTTTTATGATTTTGTAACTTTTTTTTTTGTATCGTTGTTCTATCACGTTAATTTCAGGTTATTCTATCTAAGAAAATAATTTGGAATTCATTTTGGTTCATGTATGTGTTTTCTTTATTAATATTACCTCCTTTTTTTTAAATAGTTCGCAAACATATTCTGCCTTTTTAAAAATGTTTCGCAAACATATTGTGTCAAACGTTACCTCAACGATACGCGGTGCGTACAGCCAGTATTGAAACACTATTTGTTGGAAATAAAAAGAAAAACGTACAAGTCGGTTATTTAAGAATGCTTCTTCTATATACATCACAATTAATAGTAGATATAAAATTAATTTAATCAGAATATCACATTTCACTCTCATGCGGTAATATTTTTACAGTTCTAAGGCTTAATTTGGATACTTATGAGCCTAAAAAAGAAAATACTAATAATAATAATATAATACGAATGCTAATTATATACTTACTATCAGGAATTACGAGATCTGTTAAAAAAACTACGCAGATTGAGGTCATAAAAGAAAATGTACCTTATTTGGAAGTTACATATCTGGATCCCTATCAAAGTACTTTCCTTTCTAACGCACATACTTGTCCTAACGTTGTTTCCACTTGTTGAAACAGTACTGTTACACTTCCTTCGTAATGACTTTCAGCTCATGGCATTTGTCTCAATCTCCAAAATCGACTCAAATCTTTTCCCTTTTAGAGGTTTTTTAGTTTTGAAAATAAGAAAAAGTCACAAGGCGCAAGAATAGGCGATTAGCGTGTGTGAGGGAGAACAGTGATCGAGGGATTCTTTGATCGTCGGTCATCGGGCGCGGCATAAATTTCGCAGCGACGCGGTGCATCTTCAATTTTTTGGTCAAAATTTCGTGAAAAGACCCAATTGATATTCTAGACTCTTTGGCAAGCTATTTAATGGTCAGACGTCGATTTGCGCGCACCTGGATGTTGATTTTGACAACGCGTGGGTTATCAATGTACGTTAAGGGACGCCCAGGGCGCTCATTATCGTCAACAGATGGTCGGCCACCCTTGAAAGGTTCATGCCACATAAAATCTGCAGTACGCTTCATCGCCATAAACCGCGTTTAGCATAACAAATGTTTCAGTCGCAGATTTCCCTAGTTTTACTTAAAATTTCACAGCAAATCTTTACTTCTTCAGGCAGTTAATTTTACATTCGGACAAACGGAAACAACCATCTTTACTGAAAACCCTGTAGCTTGTCAAGAAATGAAGATATTTACAACTGGTAACCGTTTACCAACATGCAATGCATGCATGTTTTGGCATTTTAATCAACTAATCTGTACGAATATAGTGATCCCAAGCGGATTCTCCTGAAACCAACTGGAGGCTCGCAATTCAAACAGTCCGCGTGTTTTTTTAACAGATCTAATACCCTTACTAGGCAACTTTTTAACCTCATTGAGTCTTCCACAAAACAAATAAATTATATTTTCCACTTAAGGAATATCTGTTGACGCCATGTGACAATTATAACCTCTTTATCTAAAAAAAAGTACTAGAAATATTTATCCACTTAATTAAAAAATCTGTATATTTTAAAAAAGTAATATTATCATAAATGTCACAGCAGCAAACTTTTTAAAGAATGCGATTATTTGTCCTTTATTTTTGAGCATAAGAATTAAAAAAATCATAAAAGAAATCTTAGGACAATCGCAAAAGTTTTTTTTGTAGTAATGTTAATTTTAAGGACAACACACGAACGATGAACTTACCCTTAACAGACACCAAGTAAAGTAAAAATGAACGCTGTTTATTAGAGACACACAACGTTTTAGTAGATTAAGTTAGACTTAAGTTGCTCATTAGTCCGTTAGGATTAGTTTGTGATTCAAATGAAGCCTGCAAATAATGTTATTAATTAAAAATGTATGTATTTAGGAAAACTTACTCGCGACGGGGTAACTGAAGAATAAAATATATATTCTTTTCAAAGAGTCGACTCTACTCGACGACACATGAAAACTTTTCTATCCATTCGAAGCGAGCGAAATGAGGCGAAAAACACATTATACTTCCTCTTATAAATTATAATGTACATGTCAAATCCATGTATTAGATATAACACATATCTGCGTTCGATGCAAAAATGTGACAGTTACAATGAGCCAAAATCACTTGAGAACAAAGGTAAGCAGCTGAAACTTTAATACTGCTTACAGCTGAAATTTTTTTTTTGTATGAATAAAGTTATTGCTAAACGCCCAGAGCACTGTACTTCTAATATATGAAATATTCTTATTTATAATAAAATATATTCTTCTCCTAGCTATCTCATTTACCGGGCAGTAGACTTAAGTGGACGGATCAGAGAGAGGCGGAGCGAAGTACCCGGCGCGCCGCCTGAAAAAGAGGTTTTGGACGAGTAGGCTTTTTACACCTAACCCTCTCAAAGAGGTAGCCTCAACAACGCTTTCCGCTCCCCAGGCGTCTGGATAAATTTGGTTTCTGAGGCCCGGGTGGAGCGATTAGAGGGACACCCCGGGCGTTTTTAGTCACTACGAGTTTGACACACCGGAGTCGCTGCCCTCACAGCCTCCCTGATGGTCCTATGCAAGATTTACCCACGGGTACCTAAGAAAAATGGTATCTGATTTACAGGATTCAATAAGTATATTGCTTTTCGTGATATACATATAATACAATATTACTTGAAAAATGTGCACTTTATATTAAAAAAAAAGTTCTCCTAGGATTCACTCCAGTGAACCCACAACTCATAACGCAGGAGTTGATTAGTCTAGCTTAGTCGCTGTGCCAATTGAACAGTTGAGTCTTAGTAAAGTACATTTTGTCGCTTGGAGGCACAAAATGTAGTTATCAGTTTTCCTAATGGTCCTTCGCCATCCTTAAATGGAGCGTGGAATGTAGTTATGACCAGTAATAAATATTAAATCGAGTACATGGCTCTGTGAATAAACACTACAATAGATATATAAATATGTAATGAATAACGATCTTTAACTTTTAATATACAAGAAAAGTAGTTTATTCATGGCCAACGATGTTTCCTAGCAGCCTTTATCAGATTCAAACATGCAAGTATAAAAGGCGATAGCACGTCGACACATGTATCAGTTGTCACGAGTTGAACTAACAACACAGACCACTTACAAAATGATGAAGCTGGTGGTGTTGTCTTGCCTCTTGGCCGCGGCCTCTGCTGGAGTATTGGCCCCCATTGTACCGTACGGAGTGCCCTACGCAGCCATCTCGCCCTATGCGGCAGTTTCACCTCTGCTCTGGAGCGACAACAACTACAGAGGACCTCTGTCCCTTGCACCCGGTGAGCCCGCTGACATCCTCGGCGCAGACGGCAGGCCACTCGACACCTTGGAAGTGAACCAGGACCGCGCTGCTCACCTCACCGCTAAGGCCCTCGGAGTTCATCTTCTGAAGAAACGTTCCGCTCCATTAATCGCACCAATTGCCACGCCGCTCATCGCCCGCTCGTCTCTGATCGCCCCTGCAGCCCAAACTCTCACTTACGCCGCTCCCTGGGGTGCCGCTCCCTGGAGTGTCGCTCCCTGGGGTGCCGCTCCTATTGCTCCAATCACTTACACCAGCACCCTGGGTCAGTGGGTAAAAAAATAAATTATACAATGTGCTATAAATACAAAACCTGGAAATGTAAAATGTTAAATCCATAAAAATAAATAACAGACCTAAACCATATGACAGTTTCATTAATTTCTAATTTTATTTTGGACTTAATGGTCAGTAAAAGCAAGTAGCGATGTCACACGAATCAAACAATATCAGTATACATGTATATTTATAATTCATAACAAATAGTTACCTATATGAAACAATAAACCAGTGCCGATTTTAGTAGTACTTTCTTGTGATGCTCCATTTAATATTATTTGGTATTACATAAAACCTCTATTAAGACTATTATTTAATGAATTCTTTAATACAGGAGAACCAAAAATGGTATACAATATAACCTATATATGGTAGATAAAAAAGATATAAACATAATATCAAATTGCAATAATTCGTTAAAATTTTGTTATGTTTAAAACTATAAGGAGCTTTCTAGTAAGGCTGTCACGGTAGAATAATGTTGGCTTAATAATGCAGAATCTTTAAAAGGTAAAACAATCTAACATAATAAGAAAATAACGGATACCTCCAAATAGTAACACTATTTGATCAGACATTTATTCGGAGACAGTAGGCCTGCTTCGGCACGTCTTTTACACATATAGACAAACGTGTTCCCGTATAGACTAGGGATGTAACGGGGGCAGTTTTATCGGAACCGAAGTCGGAGTCGGAGTTTTTAAATTTGATTTATCGGAGTCGGCTTCGGAGTCGGAGGCAATGTCAGTCACAAGTTACGGCAGAATAAAATAGTTTTATTAAGGGACAAATAAAAACATTATTCAGTGAACCTTTTTAATTAGAAAGTGATAAATTTACAAATATATGAACAAATGAAGATATGTTATTTATTATATCTTAAATTTGATCCCATTTTAATATGGTGCAGGATTGATACATGTCTTCGAAAGTATAATCCAGAACTTTTGAATTGACAACAGCATAATCCATTTCCCTCTACATCTCCCTCGTGTGTAGACAGATGTTGAGAATCGAGACTGTTTCCAAGCGTATATCAGGTTTTTTTTTTTTGATAGCCCGGGGGATATTGTTGACGGACCTCAGGGAGCTTTTTGGTTGTCGGACTTGCACCGACTAAAACCCCTGGGGTCACACAGCGCTCTCGCTTGGATAAGTTGGGCGGCAAGCTCCCTCAAGCGCACAACACAACCCAACACAACACAACCCAACACAACACAACACAACACAACCCAACACAACACAACACAACCCAACACAACACAACACAACACAACACAACACAACACAACACAACACAACACAACCCAACACAACATAACCCACTGCCAACCCAACACAACACAACCTAACTTGGGCAAATAAAAGCTGTTGTTCACAAAGTGTTGGATATATCAGAAACTGTTATCCTCTAGTGAACATTGTCCAGTGAACAAATTAAATAAAATTTGCTGCAGGGTTGTTTTTGTGTTAATTTCTATTTTACTTAATTTAATGTAAATGTAAAATAAAAAAAACCTTTTAGTAATAAATTTAAATGTACATTTAGTTTTAAATTTAATAATTTAATCATATTTTTTAATCTAAATTTTAAAAAATGTCTTTGACAGAGTATCCTTACTGATATACCATTACTTTTTGTTGCAAATATATGTTAAAATGCATGCCGTAGTGATTTTGGCAGATGCAGTCCCAACCAATAGATTATCTTTTTTTTTATTCTCGAAATCTTTAGAATTTACTCATGTGTAAATAGTTTTTTTTTTATACTTAAAGGTGACAAACAGGCTAGTCTTCCAATAGATAGAACGTGGCTACCCGAAGTGGTAGTCGACTACAACCGTTTAGGCCAATTTAGAAATTAAATGAATAAAAAAAATTGAATAATGCGCATATAGGCTAAAACGCTACTGGCCAAATTATTCCAAATATTATTAAATTATTATGGTACATGTACCATGATTACGACTCAGTTACGCCCGACGAACTCATCGCTAATCATTTGGCATTAATCAGGGGTCACTCGCAGAAAATCGAAGGTAGAAAATAATACCCATTTTAATTTTATTTATTTAACTGTATAAGGCAGCCTGATAGAATAATTAATTCAAATTAGTTTCATAGTTACAAAAATAACGAAAGGTGGACAGCGCAACACCGCAGCTACAACAATAAAAATCGTGTCAACATGATGCCGCTCAATATATGTGAATTTTCCTTTTTTTTTTCGATTAATGACGTAGGTAGCCAATTCCACAAACTTTTAGTATGCAACATGTATGTGCTGTGAAATGAGATTTCATTAGTAGATATTTATTGTCAGGGTTCGCTTGTATTGTAATAATTGTAAATGGGGAAATACCTTCTTTAATATATGTAATAAGTATTAATTGCATCCTCTAATTATATCCAGTTTGTTAATAATTTTTTTACAAGATACACTTGAATATACACAATATTTCAAAAATCATAGTAACGTGCTCATTGTACAGCAAACATAAAGCAATATTCTCTGAAACTTTTGTTACAATCGGATGAATATTTTAAAAATGTATTAGAGCGAAATATAAATTTTACAATATTATTCATAAATATTGTACAATGTTTCAATTACTAAAAATCACGCAGCTATATATATTTCTATTACTATATTTATAACCTAGTTTTCATAGTTGGCGTTAATATAAATCTTTATATATTAAAATAATTAGCTATCACATAATATTATGATGATGACTGATGAGCATAGTTTTTTTTTGTATTAGGTTATTTGGGAGGTTTGAGGCCTAGACAAAATCTTTTCTGTTGGCGTTCACGACAAATGATATCTTCAAAATATATGAGATTGACATTAATTTTCAAAATAACACATGACATTGCCATGTTATGTCAATTCCATATATTTGAATTTTTTTCTAGCGTTTTCAATAAACGAATGTTACTTTGTCTAAGGGTCCTTGTTCACCTTTTCAGGAAATAGAGTAGATAACCATAAATTAAACATATAACCAGACGATCGACTCGTAAACATATTACATATTTAATTTATTTTTAGCATAATTAACACAAATAATAATTATTTTATAAAGTAATATGATGCAGATGAATTCGTAATTTACTGTATACAAAGGGAACAGGTATCAAAAATAAACAATATATTTGTGGTAACTCTCTTTAAGCATTTATTATAATTACTTATGAGTATTAACAAAATTAGCCTCTTAGAGCAGTTCAATGATGAGCTAAGTAAGCCGAGTGACCCAAGGTTATGGGTGCGATAGGAGCGTGAAGGGTGGCTAAATGTACCGGCGCGATGACACCAGCGGCTGGGATGTCAACGCGAGCAGCATGCGACCACGCCACTCCAGGAGCCAGCAACGGAGCGGACCGCTTTCCCAGGAAATGAGCACCGGAATGTTCTAAGGCCTTTGCGGTGTAATGTACAGCACGGTCAACGTTTACACTGAGAGTGTCGAGGGGTCTGCCGTCAACAGCCAGAATGTTCGCGGGTTGTCCCGGAGCCAGTGACCACGGGCCTCTGTAGTTGTGTGCGGCCAGCACTGACGCAGATGCCACTACAGGCGTTGCGATCGCCGCAGGTCCTACTCCTAATGGTGCAACTAATGGTCCAGCCCATCCCGCCAAGCCCAGCGGTGCGATAGCGCTAGGCTTTGCAGTCGCCAGGGCAAATATAGATACCAACACCACCAACTTTATCATTATGATCTGTGTTGTTTTCTGATTAAAGAGTAACTGTCGCAATTGACCTAACATCCTAAGCTTATATACGAGTTAGATATTTTCGAATGTGCAACAAGGGGATTGTTAAGTAGGTAAACACTAAAGCAATAGAGGGCGCAAGCGCCTATGGTTAACTTTATAAATTGTAGAGTAATTGTGAGCTTTATTGTATACACAAATAAATACTAATTTGTAATTTGAATCTTTTGATATTGTTTCAGAACTTACCTTGAATGGGCAGATAAAGGACCATTCACTTCTGTTTCAATAATAGGATGCGCTGGATACAAAATGCGTCTTTAAAACAATTATAATTATAAGCAATTTATTTTTCTTCAAAGTTTAAACATAATATTTGGGAATAAAATTGTGAAATTATAAAACACAAAAACTACTGTAATATATATTTTATTTTGTTTTATTCATTCATTGAGCAGTCAATAAAAATTGAAAGCTATACAAGTTACTATGTTAACAAAAATTAAGACTTCCATATCATACGTAATTAGTAAATATATTAATAGCTACTATAAGAAATAAAACCTAAATTAAATTGAATAAAAAAACCAACAATGGAAATTACACAAATAACAATAGCAAAAGTGGCAGACAACAATCAGTAAAAGAAATATTATATATTGAAAGAATTTAATTCTGAAATAGTTACTTTTAATTAAAATCTTTGCCGTTATTTATTTCCAATTAATTAAATTCACATTAATTTCAAAATAACTTAAACTATAGCAAGATGAGCACAATAATAATAATAAACTTGTTCCATAACAAATTAAAATATATAAACCAAATAGCACATATGTAAGTCTCAGAATGTTTGATATTTATACAATATTTTCACATCTTTTGTTTTCATAAACCATTTTTTTTGTAACACTCTTAGCAAATTGTCAAAGTAACATAATAATCTATAATATAAAAATGAATCGCAAAATGTCTTGATAAGCGCGAAACTCGAGAGCGGCTGAACCGATTTGGCTGATTTCTTTTTTGTTGTGTTTGTTGAAGTCTGGGGAAGGTTATTACGGAGAGAAAAATTTAAAAAATGTCTGAAAAAGTCTAAAAACAACACTTTTCTACATTCTCATACAAAAAGTTCGTAAAAATATTTAAAAGTCAATTTGAACTTTAACACCATACCATAAAGTTTAAATGTCAGTGGACGGGTTCCTGGAAGGCAAAACAATTGAGTGACGTATAAATATTAATGTCAATATTTGTCAATTTTTATACATATAGCATTAAGGCCAGGTACCTTCAAACAATTTTTAAAAAAATCTGACGGGGAAGCTATTAACATTAAAAAAAACAATGTAACTTTGTTTTAGAGAAATAGGGCAGAACAAGGTCTGCCGGGACAGCTAGTATGATTATAAACGTAGGTGCAACAATTTAGCATAGTAAAATCACAGAATATTACATTGCTACTGTCATTTTACTAGGCGATAATATCGGTTTGTAGAAGTCTACATTGTATTAATTGTACCTGTCGAGAAAAATTTGAAATACTTTTTGACTTAGTTATTATAAAATGATGGAAATGAAATTTATCATCATTCAAAACTTACGGTGGCAAAGGTTTTGTATGTGGAAAGGTGCTTCGATCGATTCAGCCGTTCTCGAGTTATGCGCTTAGCAACACATTTTGCGATGAATTTTTTTATATATAGATATGTCGTAAAACAACATAAGTAAATAACTGTACGTCCCCGTCCACCGCCTATTACGTGCCACTGTCAATCTATAGTAGCACGGTGCAGTGTTTGGGCTATTCGTACACCTTTTGCGATGCGCTGATATCTCACCTGGTTCAACCTGGCCGATGTCGTTGGCGTCAAGGCAGCGTGTATGGTGGTAATTCAAAC
Organism: Automeris io; assembly: GCA_036320925.1. Lineage (NCBI taxonomy): Eukaryota > Metazoa > Arthropoda > Insecta > Lepidoptera > Saturniidae > Automeris > Automeris io. Next base: position 8,649,160 of record JAUDJH010000011.1, on the reverse strand, counting down.
GACCAGCAGATTCTTGAATGCTTGTATTTTCTATTTTCTATTATACAAGGCTCCCAGGCTGCTCTTCACTATTATTGCGTCGTAACTGGGACCGGCGTCGGATAAGCCTCTCTATCACCGTATCTATGTCTATCTATCTATGAATGCGAATGCGAAAGGGTTGCGAATGCAACGAGCCAAAGAGCGAAAGAGCAAAAGGGCAAAAGAGCAAAGAGCCCGGGCAAAATTACGGGCCCATATTTATATGGTCCAAGCAACCTGCTATCCTATTCTAACATGTAAGTGTGTCTCGCTCGAGAGGTCAAACGACTATCGAATTACAAAGCTTCTATACCTCTCGGCAAGACACTTATGGCTATTTTATACTATCTATACTTAACAATTTAATAATAAACTTATTCTATTAGGATTACCTATTACACTACGACAGCCGTAGGGTCACAGACCTCTAGATTTAACTATAAGGATTCCTACGGGGTTCGGGTATTTTTATTAATCTAATTATATTTTACAAACTTAATACTATTATTAAAATCTATCTTATTCTATTCCGAACATTCTCCCGCCGTACTTCACTCGCAGCGTGAAGTATCTTCTTCTCGGTGAGGAATCCCGCTGTCGCTGTCTGTAGGTATAATCACGAGTTTCTTTGTCGGCCTCCGTAGAACTCCACCCTTAGTCCTGATGTCCACTACTCTCACGATGTTGTCTGGTCCCGGGTACGTGGCCACGACGATCCCACGTGGCCAGGTGTTCCTGGGTAGGTTGTTGTCAGCGATTAAGACGATGTCTCCTTTCTTGATCGCGGTGCCTCTGCTGTGTGGCTCACGACGACGTTGGAGGTCCGGCAGGTATTCTCGCACCCACCGGTGCCAGAAGAGGTCAGCGAGGCGTTGTGCGGCACGCCAGTGTGAGCGATTGATTATGTCTTGCTCGTTGAAGGTCCCTGGTAGTGGGACGCGCGCCGATCCAAGAAGCAGGAAGTGGTTCGGCGTGATAGCTTCTGGATCATCGGGGTCCACTGATACGTGTGTCAGTGGACGACTGTTGACGGTATACTCTGCTTCAGCCAGCAGAGTAAGCAGGACTTCTTCACTAGGGTGGCGTTCAGTTAAGACAGCTGACAGTGCTATCTTAACGGAGCGGACGAGTCGTTCCCACGCCCCGCCCATAAATGGGGCGCCAGGAGGGATGTAACGCCAGTTAATTATTTGTTTTTTCGCCTCTTCCCCTGTTGCCTTGATCGCGTTGAGAAGCTCGATGTTTGCGCCGCGTAGATTCGTCCCATTGTCTGACCAGATTTCTGTAGGACACCCGCGTCGCGCGATCATGCGACGGAGTGCCATAATGGCGGAGCCGGCGCTGAGCGTGCTCGCCAGTTCAAGATGTATTGCTCTTGTAGTCAGACATGTAAAGAGGGCTACATAGCGCTTCTGTAGTGTTCGCCGTACGGTGACGGTAAGCGGGCCGAAGTAATCGAGGCCCGTGTAGGTGAATGGGCGATGATGGTGTGCAACGCGGCTCGGCGGATGGTTGCCCGTAGCCGGCTGCGGTGGTAACGATTTTCTATATATACATGCGAGACACCTGTGAACAATGAAACGAGTAACTGGTCTAAGTCGAAGCACCCAGTAGTGCTGTCGACACTCATTTATTGTTGTTTCAACACCTGCGTGCATTAGCTTTCTATGAGTGTACTCGATCCATAATTTGGTTATTCGATCATTTCCATCTAGTATAGGCGGGCTTTTTTGTACATCTGTTATATCCCGCGCGGCGGCAATTCGGGGTTTCAAACGAATCACGCCGTTTACGTACACAATAGCGAGCGAACGCAGGCAACTATTATTGTCTATTGATCTATTATTCTGTAGGTTCGAGATTTCTTGTGCAAATGACGATTCTTGACTGGACCGGATTAATATATTTTCTGCTTCACGGAGAAGATCCGCTTCTATAGGAAAATAACGCGACCTCGTCTGTACTATGTCTGTTTTTTCTTTCTTACGAGAAACAACTTTGGACTTACAACGTGTCCATGAAGGATCGCGCTCTAAGGTTTTGGCGGTGCGTTTGTAATGAGTTCGGTAGTGATCTATTCTAGATAGCGCGATAAATTGTAGTACTCGAGCTGTTGTTCTCAGTAGACGCTCCCAACTCGAAAACCGCGCGCTGTCAGGTACGCAGCTGCCTAGTTTACGAATATGAATAGATTGTACTGCATGAACCTTCTCTTCACCCGTCGGTAGCGGGTCTTCGATGTTGGTTTTATCTAGGGGCCAAGAATCTTCGTTTTCTCGAAGAAAGGACGGTCCTGTGTACCACCTGTGCGAATTATCAAAGTGTTCTGGCACATCCCGCGTGGCGTCGTCAGCGACGTTCAACTTCGTGAGTACCCATCGCCATTCGTGGACTGTACTATTTTCTTCTATTGTGGCGATGCGGTGGGCGACGAAGGGTTTAAACGATCGCGACCCTGTCTTGAGCCATGCCAGGACAGTCTTACTATCTGTCCAAAATGTTTTGGACGACGGTTTGATGCTGTGCTCCTCGATTACTGTGGCTGTTTTCGTTGAGGATGTCGAGTGCACGCTGTTCTGGATCACTTTTTGGTCGTTTTGGCGTCACAGCAAAATTTTCTATGTCGAAGTATTCTTTCAGCCGGTGATCCATACTTTGCTCAAGGGACGCTACGTTATGGACAAAATTAACGCTTTGTTCTATTGTGCGCTCCGTGAAGCACCCAACCGAGCGTCGTTAGTGACGCTACCGGTTGATTTTTTCGTCCCTTGCAGACCTTTTTTGCTAATAAAAGCTGCCAATTGTCCTGTCCTATCAATATACGATGTTTGGCTTCCGCATATTGCAGTCTATTTTTTATTTTGACCAGATGTCGGCAGCCCGATATGTCTTCTTCACATATTTTTTGTGACGAAAGTTTTAAATCTTTCATTGTTCGTGCACGAATTCTGTAAGTTTTTTCTCCGGACGCGCCTGCGATATCTATTTCGACGTGCCGTGAAGTTGAAGCTTCAAACTGTTGCTCGCCGATTACTTCTATGCGAAGCGGGTCGATAGGTCCGCTCGCTCCTATTTCATTTGCGAGACTTTCTTCTATTAACGTGACCGTGGAGCCGTCATCAAGCAACGCGTGTGTGTCTATTTTTCCCCGGGGTGTAGATAGCCGCACGGGTACTATTTTCAAAAACGCGTGCGTTTTCGTTGTCCAGGTCGATGTTACTGCTTCCGGCTTCGCTTCAGAACTATTTTCCTTCTTCTCATAATGAAGAAGTCGATGATGACTTTTTGTGCACGAATTTATGTTGCATATCTTATATTTACAGCTATGGTGTTTAATTCTAGGCATTAAACACCTGAAGCACAGATTGTGCTCTTTCGCTAGGTCCCATCTAGCGTTTACTTCGGCCTGTAATAATTTGGGACATCGATTAATGCTATGGCCGCTCTCTATATTGCATAACGCACATTTTTCGGTGTCCTTTTTCGTAGACACGCTATACGACCTTTGTTGTGTGCGTTTTTGCTGAAATCTCTGCTTACTGTATTCTATTTTTAGGTCTTCGTCGTCTGCCCGATCCCAATGCTCTTGTTCCTCGGCCAAGAACAGCTGTAGTTTAACTAATCCAGGAGTATCTTCGGGTTGTCGTCCTAAGAAATGTGTCCATCTATAAATCATCTGTTCGTCGAACTTTTTTAAGACAGATGCAATCAAGTCTGGATTATGAAGATGGTTAAATCTTTTCAAGCTAATTATTGTAGATACTGCGTCTAATGCTCTACAATTATACTCCCGGATGTCTCGTCTTGGGTTTGTTATTTGTGGCAGAGATCGAAGATCATGAAGCGCGTTGTTGATTAGTCGATCCGATTTACCGAACTGGCTCTCCAGTGCTTTCATCAGCACGTTCGTGTCCACTTCGGTGTACAACATGCTTCGAACGGCCTTCATTGCTTCACCTTTTAAAGCAGATCGGATTCGCCCTCTATTCTCTATTTCAGTGTGGAACGGAGCGGTTTCTCTGTATGCGGCCCTAAAGGCCAGCCAGTCTTCAATGTTCCCGCGAAATTCTGGCAGCGCGATTACGTTGTTCCTCGATACAGGAAGTCTATGTGGCTCTATTTGCACGGGCATTCTATACTCGGGCGTCGGTTCTATATTCGTAGCCACGGGAACAGGCCGTAAAGCGCTATATGCTTCTCCCGCCGGTATAAACTGTGTCGGATGCCGCGTATTGAAGAACTGTTGCGATGTTGGAGCTATTTGATGTTGAGCGCTATAGTGCTCACGTAAAGGGTCTGCCCCTTGCTTAGGCTGGAGTGTGACGAATGCTCCCGCCGGTGCAAACGATGCTTTTTGCTGTATGTTGAAGTGCGGTGGCGGTTGCGTTTGGAATTCTACCTGCTGAGGCTGGGATAAGGTGGTCGGTCCGGCCGGCGCAGGCAATTCTTGTTGTCGGTTTGTCTCGCAACTCACCGCATTCGTTGAAGACGACTGATCTTGCTGTGGTTGCTGAGATGCGACACGATTTTCGAGGTGCTCTGCATCTACAGCATTGTGAAGGTGTGGCTGATTAGATTCTAGCCACTCATCTACTGTGTGTAACGATTCTTCATCCGAATTTTCGATTTCAATACGCTTCTCTTCAATTAAAAGTTGGTTACGAGCATATTCCAATTCGAGCTTCAACATTTTTTGTCGTAGTACAGCGAGTCTATGTTGATTTATGGCATCCCTTTTTTTGCTACGGCGTGTTGAATTACTTCGGGCCGACGGAGATGAACATCGGTTGCACGCCGTATCCATTGTTTCTCCAATTCTATGCGTAAGTGCCGGCGCCTGAGTGAAGCTTGACCTTACTGTAGGTAGCCGATTGCAAGCGGATAGTACAGTTTTTTGCGGGGTCAGAGAATGGAATGGGTCGCCACATATGGGCGCGAAATTTGAACTGACTTCGATTTTGCCGGGAACAGACACAGATGTGTTTGAAAACACGTGGTAAGGCACGTTGTGGCTAGCAGCGACGGTGCTGCTAGGCGCGAAAATACACGCGGGTGTGGTGGATGTACTTACGAATGACATCCAATCACGTTCGTTCGCGTGCGTGACCGCGAGGTCACTACTATATACGGTCGCGGGTGCACTCGCGGCGACGATATGTGCACTGGCAGTGGGGTTTTCGACTACCACTGCAGAGCCTAGCGGTAGACTCTCGCGTGAGGCTGCGGTCTCGACCGAGAATATTCCTCGTGACCGGTCTATATTTGACGATATCCCTGTTTCTTGTAACGCAATAATAGGCTCTGATTGCCGATCTTCCTGAGTAATTTGCTGTCTGTCTGGCGTCGACCTAGTTATCACCATGATGCTGTTTTCTTGATCTTCGTGGTTGATCAGATGAAGATGTGATCCGACTTGAAGGATCACAAAAGGATGTAATCCGGCTCGAAGGACCAGAAAAAGATGTACGTCCCCGTCCACCGCCTATTACGTGCCACTGTCAATCTATAGTAGCACGGTGCAGTGTTTGGGCTATTCGTACACCTTTTGCGATGCGCTGATATCTCACCTGGTTCAACCTGGCCGATGTCGTTGGCGTCAAGGCAGCGTGTATGGTGGTAATTCAAACGACCAGCAGATTCTTGAATGCTTGTATTTTCTATTTTCTATTATACAAGGCTCCCAGGCTGCTCTTCACTATTATTGCGTCGTAACTGGGACCGGCGTCGGATAAGCCTCTCTATCACCGTATCTATGTCTATCTATCTATGAATGCGAATGCGAAAGGGTTGCGAATGCAACGAGCCAAAGAGCGAAAGAGCAAAAGGGCAAAAGAGCAAAGAGCCCGGGCAAAATTACGGGCCCATATTTATATGGTCCAAGCAACCTGCTATCCTATTCTAACATGTAAGTGTGTCTCGCTCGAGAGGTCAAACGACTATCGAATTACAAAGCTTCTATACCTCTCGGCAAGACACTTATGGCTATTTTATACTATCTATACTTAACAATTTAATAATAAACTTATTCTATTAGGATTACCTATTACACTACGACAGCCGTAGGGTCACAGACCTCTAGATTTAACTATAAGGATTCCTACGGGGTTCGGGTATTTTTATTAATCTAATTATATTTTACAAACTTAATACTATTATTAAAATCTATCTTATTCTATTCCGAACAATAACTAAGATTATTAATATCTCTAAATGTTGTCTGTACTAACGTTTACCATAAAATTCCCGCGTCAGAATTTGTCGATGTTATGGCCTAAATAGATTATGCCCCGCCCACTAACCATAGTTAGAGTTGCCACATGAAGCCCCATATACCTTAAAAATGGATTGTATGTTAAAACGATTTACAATAATATTTGGGTGAGCGCGCTCCATTATCGGTGTCATCACTTTCCATCAGATGAGGTTGAGGTCAAGCGCAAGCGCGCAAATACAACAAAAAAAAAACACGGAATATTACTAAAGGTTACTTAGTACATTTGCCTTCGACTTTCTTGAAAAGGAATAAATACCATTTTTGTGAATAATTTAAGGGAAAGAATTGTATCATTTTCTGTGATTTTAATCCTCTATATGCCACTCAAATTAGTCATTTTTCTTGCAAAAACCCCCGGCAGAAATTTAATTACACTAACATTTATTCATAAGTAGTATAAATTTTATTGGGTGATCGAATAGTACCGAAATATTTTAGTTTAAAGAATTTTAAGAAGTAGAATTTTATTTTGAAGCAAAAATAGTTGGAAATTATTAGAAATAACAAAATGAGATTACGGATATGTGCTAATTCTTCTTAATATCTTTATTAATAGCTAGTTATTTCTCCAATATAAATATTATTTCTATAATCATTATTTCATTTAATATTGTTTTGTTTGAAAAAACTCCTTGTAAAATTCACACAATATAGATATTTTTGTATGTCGAAATGAGGGAACTGTTGAAACCAGTCAAAAAACCATTATTTTCTGGATACCCAGGGTGAACATATAACCCGTAATACTTTTACAAGTTTTACAACTACATATGTAAATAATCTCAGATCCTTGTACATATACTGGATTGACCCACGTGCGATCTTCTGAAATATAAAAGTTTAATATATACTGGTCTAACCGGCTGTTCTACGTCTGTATTGCACTAACATATCTATACTTACGGCATCGGGTCATTAACATATTGTTTCGTACCATTGCACTTATATCATTATCAAGAGCAACATATTACTAACAAGGTCCAGCATTTTTTTTACTGACTCAACAAAGTGCCTGTTAAAAATCATGGTCAATGAACGGCAATAACTACCAAAGGACTTGAATCCATTGACAGTTGCCGTCGACATACCGGCCTTAATATACCAAGACTGAAGTTTCTTTGGGCTGGTATTTATAGGCGTTTTGTTGACTTTGCTTGGAGCTTACACAAACAGTACAAATTATAATATTTAATTAAAGTCATAATATATGATAACTATCAAGTCACCAATTTTGTGAATTTGAACCTCACAAATACATAGCTTATAAAGCGTAACCAAAATTTTGATTTGTAGCATCTACAATTCTCTATCTTAGGTATATGACCGATTGAACCTACACAGAACAGCGACAGGACTATAAAAACACCTTATCCTTTATTTTTTCTTCTATTAAAACCCATGGAGATTTTTATTATACTCAAATATGACACTTAAAAGATGACACAAAGATGACAAAGTTTTGACAGTTGAGGCATGATATATTGATTACTAAACTCGGCTTACATGCATTAGATGCAAATGATGATTACATAAATGGTTCCCTTATGTTCATTTACTAATCAAATAACTAGCAAACTATTAAAGTCGGAATGATATTGCTCGTGTACGTGACCGTAGGTTTCAACTTCGATACGTGACACATGATTTCCAAGTAGGTGCTAAATGGAATCCAAGAAAGTAGTAAGGCTTCTGTGCTCGACAGCTATATGACTGCAGCACGTGGATGCAAAACCCGCCATGTGATCCACTGCAACAGTGCAGTGGATCACATAGCGTACCTGCATGAGTACAGACTCACGTTTAACTATAACCTAGTTATTTTACCGAACCAGTACACCTGTAAACAAAGCTTATTCCTCCATATTAGTTTCACTTTCAAACACATTTAATTAATTGTTTATTATTTGAAATACATTGTAAACACATGATAAAATCTCATTTGCAAAAAATTTGCTCTGTAAACATTTTATGCAGACGTACTCAGTTCATGTGAAGTGAAAATTAAAGCAAGTTTTTCACGTATAAGCCCAGATGAAGTATTCACAGTATGAAAAAAAATTATTGGCTTAAAGATATAAAGATAATATATCAAAACTTTAAAATCCCTTTCAGGATGAGGCACGATTCATTAGGGGTTCAATAAAATGTGTTATTTAAAAACATAGCGGTAAATATATAAATAAAGGTAAATACAATAAAGCACATTAAGAGAGCTTACGATATTTTCTACTTTAAGTCTTATTATTTCGTAAATGATTCATTACATTGAAAATCAACCTACAATATAATTGAAAAATATATTCAACCATACCCCACACGATAAGGTGCAAGAATTTTAAAGTTTACATTACTATATAAAATATGCTAGTAGGTATATTTTTTAAAATTTTGTTACCGTTACCAATGACATCTATAAAAAAATTGAAGTTCAGACCTCTAGGTCTAATAATCTCTGGATAAAAAGGCTGTGTTGTGTCATTCAGACGACCATGGCAAAAATATAAGGATTTATTTGTACTACAAGATCCTATACTGGGAAATTAAAAATTTTTGATTGATCGTCTAAAGTATATACATTCGAAAAACATATATTATAGCCATATACTATATTTTATTATTATGATACTATATTTTTTAATGGATTTCTGTATATAACTTATAAATTCTCACTATCTTTGTTTCATTTACAAATACCTACTGCTCATATAATAAGCATTATATCATATTAAAATTAAATTAACGTAGGTATGCAGCACATAAGAACAATAACTTTTCAATTGTATTATAGGTACATATACATATGTATTAAATATATGATATGTACAGGTATGCCGATCAGTACATTTTGATCTAATTTCCGCGTACGAACTCAATGTGTTTTTTGTTTCACTACAATTATTGTTCAGCTAACATATTATACGTCACATGGTTCCAGGAGAAGACAACAAATATATTAATTTAATCGTATAATTGAATGTCATCGACTACTCATATTTCATAGGCTATACACAGGCTTATAAGAAGAGCTGAATCACATTCGAAACCACGCGACGCGGTGCAACCAAAATGATAATATCGAGGGCTGAAAAGCTAATGTGTATATATATATATATATATATATATATATATATATTAAAAAAAAAAAAATTTTTTCGAAAAATAATAGAACTATATAAGTACTGTAGTGATTGTATGTAAGGAGTACTAGTTAGTAGGTTACATGTCTATGACATAAATATCATGTTGGCCGTCTAGTAAAAATAATATTTTGTAAGAAAGAATGGGAAAAAATAATCGTTTGAATTAGATATGGAACAAGGATTTTGATTAATTCTAGAGATTGCGTCTTGAAATTGGGAAAATAATTATAGTATTTAAAATAGAATATAAAAATAATGAGAAATAATATATGTATTAATAGTTTATGAAATATATAATTGAAAGTGATAGTAAGAGTTTCATTGAAGTAGGAAGAATTTTACAACAACAATCACACAAACTCCCCTTATTATAGTACTTATATATGTAGATAATTAAACAACAGAAATGTTGCAAGTGATGTAATAAAATTATGTAAAATTTACATCTATTTGTGATGTCTAATAACTATTGAATTCTATTTACAATAGTTTTGTTTTTCACATAATAGAAAGCGAACCAGCTTAATTCTGCCATTTGTGGCATCTATTTAGCGTAAAAGCCCAATCAAAAATGTCAAATGCGGAAGCTTAACGTTCAATAATTAATAAAACTTTGAAAAACATTAACTAGATGATCAATATTACGTCCTGTTATAAACTTACATATACTCATACATAATCCTCCTTTAATAATGGACATATCTATAATCAAAGTATATAAGGTAAGTAAAGATATACTATAGCTTGACTTTTAATGAATTTTGACTACTGTTTGAAATTAGATCTGAATCAAATCGAAAGATTATGTTTATGTAATCGATATGGAAAAGTAATTTAATGTAAGCTTGAAACTTGTAGCCTCTGACAATTTAAGGCCTATTTTCGACGTAATTAAACATTGAATATCCATCGCAATATCATTTGGAATGACCTCTCAAAGCTATTTAATATGTTTCACTTTAAAATTAATGTTTAATAGGTAAGTACCTTGTTCCATCATTTTTTTTTCTACCTTAATTTTGATAAGGATACTACCACCCCATCTACATACGTTTTAAAAATGTCAAGATATGCTTTAAATAATTTCAACACAACATTACAAAATACTAGATATAATATACTTGTATGGTAAATTATTGTGTCTTTTTAAATACGGTGTAATACAAATAATTTGTGTACGTTTGGTAACTCACAATTTAGGTCTATTTATTGGCTGATCGAAGGCTACGGCTTTGACTCGCCCGGTAAAGATGTAGACTATCTCAGGCCAACAGTATAATGTCTTGCCAAATAAAAAACTTTGACCAAAAAACTACAATATTTGCATAAAATACTCATGATTTGTTAAATTATTTTACCGAGCTATCTACGTTAAATAATTACATTAGTATTTGTTGTAAATCTGCATTTACTTCCTCTTAACACTACGGAGGTAATAATATTAACTTGCAACGGCCCTGGGTCACCTTGATCTAGTAAGAACTGTAATAAACTCAGCTCGGAGCTTTGTGTTAAGTACTACAAAAATGCCAAGAAATGGAATTACCTACACGGAACAATATTAAGTTGTAAATTAATTTAAAATCGCTTACTGCACATTTTTTATTGAGATACATTTACACAAGGAAAAGTCCAAAATGTCATATTGGTTTCGGTTTTAAATTATCTATTTCCTTTATATAAAATGTTGTTACAAAAAATTAGTGTGTTTGCGCCTGAGTCCGCAGTTCACACGTGCTAGAAGTGAAACTGTATAATGTATTGTATCTCATTATTTCGCAGGTTTTAACCTATAGATTTATGTATTCTTCTCTTTTTAATGACGCTTCTTCGTTTTATACAATATCAAATCACAACGATTCTAAAAAAACACTGTTTGGTAGATCTTTAGCCGGTAGCTAAATAAATCATGGTGACAGTATATGCAGGAAGAGCGTCATAGTGACTTGCCTCAATCTACAATGGTACGGAATTAACTCTGTATATCCCTTTTTTCCTCTTTTTTTTTTTTTCGAGATTAGCAATATAATTGAAAAAACTGGTTTGGTGGTTTTACGCGACTGCAGTGATTTCCTATCAAGTGGGCTGTTCTCTTATTTTTCATCGTTTAGTTTTAAAACGTATTTTGAAGTTTCCTTTTTCAGTATGATAATTGATGATTTTTGAAGTTAGTAGAGGAAGACCTTTCTTCATAAACGTAAACGAAGTCGTGGGAGAAATTTAGTGCTGTTATCAAATCAATAATATAATAAATTAGTTCAGATATCGTGCAAAAACTACGAAACCAAAGTTGATGAAATTTTCGCATCTCTGATTAGTAACAATAAATAATTATATATTTTGCAATTTCAAACGATTGAAAGGCCTAGAGGCGCAGGGAAATACACTTTGAATTCCCGTACTACTCACTGTTTACGCTGCGAAGGTCAATTAAAATAGTTGAATTCCGTAATATGCATTATCAAACAAATTATGGTGATGTAATAACGGTATTTACTTGCGTAAGTAACCAGAACTATAGGTACTCGTTTATTGTGATAAAAAGTGTGGTATATCTTTCTACAATCTGTTATTTTTGACCGAGACAGTGTGTAGAAATTCATAACTAGTAGAAATACGAGAGTTTTTAAGAAGTCTATGTTCTAGTTGTTTGAATATAAAAAAATAAAATTTTGGTTGAGCGTTTGCTTTGCGCATAATGTTGAAATACACAAAAATCTAAACAGCGTAAGTTAGTTAAATAACATTTACTGTTACAAATTTTTATCTTCAGTATTCGCTTAGTTTTTGCAGATTACAAGGACGGCCGATCAATTATAAAATTATAATTATCTAGAAAATCAGAAACAAAATGAACGCAATGAAAACTGCCTAAAATATTTATAAACGTTATCAATTAGACAATTGGTAATATCATGACAATATGGTTTTATAAATTTAATATTCCTATAGAAAAAATACACTAACTGCTTCTCTTTTCTTTTATATTATTCAAATTATTTCGACCGAGTTCCAGAAAAAGATTTAACCAACAAAATTATTTTATCATAGTGCTATCTAGGTATGTAATTGTTTTAAGTAAATATTAGCCTTTAAACTAAATGATACCAAGTTGTACACTTTCGATTTCATAAAAATATCACAAATTAAACACAATAAGGAAACAGTGTTATATAGTACACAACGGCGATCAGCTGCGCTACTGGACACGTAGAGCGTGACGATGATATGAGTGCAAAGTGGATACAACCACGAATGTATCTCTGCTCACCTCGAACGGAATATAGCGCTACACTATATTATTATAATAAGAAAAAGTTTCTTGTAAAAGTTGCAAATTATCGATTACCTTCTTCTATTTCATTGATTCCGATACCAATATTGCCATCATCTTTTTGGATGTTATAAGCGTTAGTATAATAACATTCTCCTTTTCTTTTTTTTTGCACAGATCCATCAAAGCCGCTGTGAGGGCAGCGAACCTGGTGTGTCAGACACGTACTGACCAAAAACCTCCGTAGTGTCCCTCTAATTGCTCCACCCGGGTCTGGGAAACCAAATTCATTCAGACGCCCGGGGACCGAATAGCCTTGTGGAGGCTCCCTCTGCAGGAGGGTTGAGTGTTAAGAACCCACCCAGACACTTCCTCAAGTCTCCTACCCGACAATGGTCACCGGGGTATGTCACACTCGCTCTAGGCGAACTCATCCCTCCAGCGACAGCACCTTGGCCGCCGAATGGCCGGGGAAGATGTATCTTCTCTGACCTTTTCGGCGGCCTCCTTCTGCTTCATCACAACCTCGCATACGGATGTCACCTCTTGCCATGTCACTTTGGTGTCGACCATGACTTTCACCACCGCCGGCAGAATAACATTTTCCTTTTTTTTTATTATCCGGAAAAGTCCGGGAAAATCCTACATAGGACTATCAGGGCCTATGGACCATCAGGACTGTGAGTGCTGCGACCACGGTCTGTCAAACTCCTACTGTCTAAAACCCCCTGGGGTGTCCCTTTAATGACTCCACACAGGTCTGGAAAACCAAATTCATCCAGTCGGCCGGGGAGCGTATAGCCTTATTGAGGATTCCTTGGAAAGGGTGTGTGTAAAGCCTTAACTATAAATGCTGTCTCCTTTTAAAGTCCTTTTAACTATTTTCTTAAAAGTTATACATTATATTATATTATTTACAACATATTTTATATACATGAGATTATAAAGGCATTGAAGGTCAGTTTACGAACTTAACAACAACACTTTATCTGTTGGCTAATGGCTATTACCGTCTTATTTGGCACTTATGAAATAGATAAGCTTAAATGGAAGAACAATTTTGCTTTCGATAGTATCTAGGTAATTAATAAGATAACAAATGAATAAAAGTTACTCTCGAAAAAAAATATATTAGGCAACTTTTAATGGACCATATTTCTAAAGTCATTCCATTATTAGTCGACGGATTTTAAAGACTATTATCAACCTTACGTTTTGTGCTGGTTTGCCGCACCATGCCGAGACAATTTTATTAAGCTTATAACAGCTTTTGACATAGCACGCGGTAAACAAGCCAGTCAATGTGTAGGTATGCAACCTGTTAATACATTTTTTAACAATATCCTTGTGAAATTATTATTTTTTGTCAGCTTTATAACAAAAGTCAAATTACAGTTATTTTTACATATGACTATTATTGAATTTGTGTTCCATATTCATTACGTTTCGCGATATTGTCATAATAGACTTAAATTATTAATAGGATTGTTACGGAGATATTTCAAAGGAAGTGTATACGGTTGCGGAGTTTACCCACTTTACCTCTACAATAGGAAAATTTTAACACTGGCGAAAATATTTTACAATAAAATTGTATGTTTTTGTTTAATCTCTCAAGAATTAACATAAAATTAAAGATACGTATTCTGATTAAACCTATATAAGTAAGCACAGAGTGTATCAATCCTACGGTAAATATTTTCCAGAAAACAAAATAAAATTATATGTAGTATAATAGATACATATCTATCAAAAATGAAATAATAATACTGAAAATGAAAAAACCTATTGGTTGTACTTTTGGTGATGTGTCCTGAAAAATTGTAATACATAATTTTGTTCTATCATTAATAGTTTTCGCAGCGCACGCAATTGGAGGAAGTTTTTTGTTTATTTTTTTACACCCCGGGTTAGATTATTCAAGTTTTAGTTAGCATCCCTAATTTTTTTGAAAATGAAACTTAGCCTTTGTCACTCGGGAATAGTGTAGCTTGCTAATGGTGAAAGAATTTTTGAAATCGGTCCAGTAGATTCGGAGCCTATTAATTTCAAACAAACAAAAAATCAAATCTTTCCTCTTTATAACAGTAGTATAGATAGTATAGAAAAACGCTTTAAGATGAAACTAGTGAACAAAGCTAATGTGAACCTAATTTCTATATGAGTAAATCTTGTTTAAGCATTTTTTTTTCATGGGTAATAAATACATTGTAAATAAAAATAATCAGTGTGAGATAATAATTAACAGCTTTGATATTCAATACCAATGTCAAAGCCAAAACCATTACTTGAGTTTAAAAAATAAAAATCGATTATTTTGCTCTATGCTATAAATTCCTCAGGTAGGTCATAAACTTTTTATATCCGTAATAAGTTGTACACTCTTAAGTGCATTGTTATTAATTTTAAAACATAAACTTTAGATAGGAACATATTACAAGCCAATTGATTATGAAATTACTTATTTACCTATAGAGGCCGATTGCAATATTATGCTAATATTCAAGTATTTAAATCAATACTACTAAATACTATCTACTTCTCTACATTCATTTATCAGCAATCTCATTCCTGCTGTTTTAGTGTTAATCCCTCACCACACAGACTGCAAATGGAAGGTGTGGAGAAGGCGTAGGTTGACATTCATTTGTTTTGCATTTTTCATACGATACTGTAATTACGAAACGAAAATGTCATGCCAACCCTTTATTTCGCCTTTTAAAATATAAAATTAAAAAAAGATACAAATAATATTTACGGACAATTACACATATCGAGTTAACCCTTTTTTTTACTTGGGGAAAATCCTCATAGGACCGTCTAAGATGCACAGGGGGGTTGCGCAGCCGAGTTGAGTCAGACTTATACCGACTAAAAACCCCAAGGTGAGTACTCCTGCGATTGGCGGGGACTGCGTGTCCTATAATCAATTCGCCACAGCCCCGTCTCGCCGCGCCTGGAGAACACGAACTCGGGGGAAGATGTCTTCCCCGACACTGCTCATTGTATTTAGGCAGAGCACGTTACAATGCTTTGCCTACTTCTCGAGGGTCGCTAACCAGTCGCTCAGGGCCCCCACCCTGACCAGCCACGATCCTAAACACATCAACCAACCGGTCGTGGATGGACCGATAAGCTGGGACTGATGCGCCAGGGCGATTGCCGGCACCCTGGCTCCTTCCTCGAGCGGCCTTTTGCCGCTCTCGCTCTGCATCCTCCTTATGGGACATAACATCCTCACAGAAGGAGGCCACGGCCCTCCAATTGTCATACCCTGCCAGCATAGCCAACACCACTGCTGGCGGGGAGAGAACATCGAGTTAACCCTAAACTAAACCTGCATTTGGACTATCAGTGCCAGACATAAGTATACATAAGTAATTAAATACGTATACATATCCATGACTCATGAGAAACGAACAACGAAAAGAATAATCAAGTCAAACCGATTCGCTCATCACAGTTCGCTACAAACTGCGCTCTGAGGCTGTTAAAACTAAAACATCATTAAAATTCACCGTGTAAACACTAAAGTCACTGTTATTATTATTACTACGTAATCCTGTGCTAAAATTTAATAACCTAAACATATTGATACACAAGAACAGCTGGTATTTAACAACGAATAAATTAATTGTAGGTACACAGATTAGTCATAAGAGGAACATACTTTTTCGAATTCTGTAAATATAAAAGGATTCCGTCCGAATCTTATTATTCTTCAGCAACTACGAAGTCCCCTCGAATAAGTTGAATTCGATTAATGTTTTTACAAATTATATCATAAAGTTGTATAGCCAGTGTTATGGAGTATATAATATTAATTTTTTCAAAGCTTTTTTTTTCCGATAACAAGTTCTATAATAGAAGTCCTATATATTAATAAATATATACGTTTTTGTTAAATGCGGCTAGAGATTGATTTGCGCTAAGGAGGCAACAGGTGTGTAATGATCACCCACCCCTCCCAGAGAGGAAGCCTGAATAAGGCTGTTCACTCCCCGGGCGACTGGATGAATTTGGTTTCCCAGGCCTGGGTGGAGTGATTAGAGGGAGACTGCGATGATTTTTAATCAGTAGGAGTCGGACACACCGGGATCGTTTGTGTCAGATTTTGATGAGATGCCTACATCTACGTCATACGGGGGAAAATCCTAATTTTCCCCCGTATTACCAATTAGGTGTGTAATGAACAATATTAGCTTTTTCGAATTTTGTCTCTTTTCAGTTTGAACATGATATTGGAGATCAGAGAACAGGTTTATTTATAATAGAATACTTCTACGTAATAGGCTTTAAGATTAGTGGTGGGAACCAAAAAAACTAAAACAAGATATCTTGGAGACCAAGAATTATGTTGACATTTGGGTATTAGAAAAACCTTGACATTTACAGCTTTTACAATTTAACAGGTGTTTTAAACAAATTTGAGAATTGGATATTTATGTAACCAAACATAAAGTAGATATATGCTTATCGTTATTTATACGAAAATGGATGAATATGAAACATATTATTTATTATTTTATAATGATTTATTAAATTTAAAATATTATATATTGATTTAAAATATAATGATTTATTTTTAAAATAAGCTCCTGAACGTCGATAGATCCAGCCGGTGGTGGATGTTCCTCTTGCTACATTTTCAGTCTCACTTTGACTAAATGATTATTGTAATCCTTACTTTTGTTTCTTTTTTAACCGGGTGAACTTCCTGCAAAGTATCATCAGGGCCGCTGTAAGGGCAGCAAACCCGGTGTGTTCGACTCCTACTGACTAAAAACCTCCGGGGTGCCTCTCTACTCGGTTCATCCGGGCCTGGGAAACCAAATTCATCCTGACGCCCGGGGAGCAAAAAGCCTTGTTGAGGCTACCTCTCTGGGAGGGGAGGGAGTAAAGAGCCCACCTCTCCAAAACCTCTCTTTCAGGCTCCGGACACTGCCCGGCATTGTAATCCCTACTAAGTTAAGCTTTCGTAATCTAATTGATATGTATATTGATGGGAAATCGAATTTGCTACATTATTGAAAGTTTTAATTTACCTAGTATTTACAACTAATAAATACATATTACTTATATAAACTCGTAATATGAACTTGTATTTAAGATTTTAACATACAAAATATAGACATATACGGCATTAGGTGCAACATCCTATAAACTAAATTCAAACATCTGTATTCTTAATATATATAAATTAAAGTTTATACTTTAGTAATATAGCTTCGTTTTCACAATAATTCAAAAACATAACAAAAGCATTTCCTTAATTCAATATATAAACAAAATATAATTGACGCAATATTTTGTGGAATAGATAATTAGAACAGCAATATCCTTTATCGTTTTATCTATGTAGTGTCCGCCTAGACACGTATACCTACCTACCTATACCTACCCACGGAGGTACATATTGTACGTAGTTATAATTTACTTTAAAGACTTTTAAACGTTCATTAAAAATAGGTGCAACTTTTAAACGCCGCTTCCGTCGGTTTAAATAATTTTACATGTCTTAAGTTCAATATTAACTAACGTTTTAAGGGATGATGTATTTAAAAATATATTTAAAATTTGATTTTTAATAGGTAATTTTGTGTGTTAATATTTGTGCGTTTGTTTTGATTTTACTGTGGTTTTATATTTTATTATAGCTCTTGAGGTTTTGGTTATGGTATGCGCGTACTCTGTTCTTTCTTCTTTTTGTCATAATTCATCAATTATTTGGTTTTATTGTATATTTTGTTTGCTGTCAATAGTTGTCAATGTTATATTTTTATATAATTTATCGTCCACTGGCTGCCCTATAAATAAATAAATATAAAAACTACAATTTACATAACCTTTTGCAAATTCATGCATTTACCACATAATCATCATTATCATCCTACACTAGTCCACTGCTGAACATTGACCTCTCTTAACAAGTGCTGTTGAGCCCGATCTTCGGCTCTTCTCATCCAATCCTTACCGGTCACCTACCGCAGGTCGTCGTCCCACCTTGCTAGGGAGCTCCCCAAGCTACGTTTGCCGATTCGCGGTCTCCACTCGAGAATCCACCTGTTCTAATGATCATCGGTTCTTTTGCACTTCAGTTTGCTAATATGAGGAGCTATGACGATAACTTTTTGGTTTTCTGTCAGAAAACTTTATTTCAAATGATAGCACAAACTACAACAAAAAATAATAATAGTATTAAAATATTAGTTTAATAATTATAATAATATTTGATATTTCTAATTAACTTTTATAATGCACCTTTTTTTAGAGAATGAATATGATTATAACACGGAACTAAATGAGTTAGTATTGGTAATCGAATAATTCCTTGTGGTCTTGGACACCACCTCGAACGAGTTAAAGCGAGCCTTTCATTGTATACCATATGGCAACAGTCAATTTTCATTCTAATTGCTTTTACAGTATGAATCAAATTTAAACAGCTAATTGGATGCTTTCGCAAATATACCTTTCTACTAAATGTCCAGGAAAAGGGTCACTGAAGGTGATTTTTAGAAAAAAATGCATTACAATTTTAATTAGATGTCCGACTGTACTTTAGCTATAAAAACTAATTAGAAATTTTTGCAAAATTTGCTGTTAAAATCACTAACACTTACGTAATTACGCGTTTCATTATGAAATATTTTTATATATTCTTTAACCTCATATACCTCATATGAACATAGCCATACGGCTAAGTTCATATGAGGTATATTAAGTCTAAATAATTTTAATGATGTTATATGTGGTGTTACTCGTATATTATATTTAATAAACAGATGGATTTGCAATTCGTTTAATTTTGGAAAAAAATAAAAAAGATAAGTTAAGTATATTAACAAATGTAAGATGCCTCTTAATTTCATTGTCGTCTTTACGTATGTATCTATTATCGCGCTATCTTTCGCTACGTTGGTGCGCTGGACGTCATGCACCGAGGTCACCAGCGGCAGCTGTCATTGTAATAGTACGAATATTATAGCCTTTGAAATCGCCTTACCTTTTGGTTATGTCCGGTCAGTATAAATATAGTAAACTGCGAGTCGAATTTATCAGTCGGCCGTGTGCGGTTTGAAGTGATCTAGTTCGTCAGAAATAACACAGACCACTTTCACAATGAAACAGATGGTGGTGTTGTTCGCTCTCGCCGCTGTGGCATGTGGCTCCTGGGTGCCGTTGGCTCAGCCTCCACACCACTCTGCCGTAGTGCTGGACCCCCATGGCCGTCCTTTGGATACTGCTGACGTCATTAACGCCCGCGCTGTCCACCTGCAAGCCAAGGCTCTGGAGCACTCTGTTCCTCTGGTGCATGCAGCAGTTGTGCCCGCTGCATACTCTGTCGCTGCCCCCGTCGCTCACGCCGTGCCTGCTGTTATCGCCGCTCCCGCTGCAGTATCACACCAGTCGCGTGTGGACGTCCGCTCCAGCCCCGCCATCGTGAGCCACGCCATCGCCACACCGGTCCTCGCGCACTCCGCCCTCGGACTTGCCGGACATGGACACGGACACTGGCTGAAGAAGCGTTCCCTCGGACACCTCGCTTACTCTGCTCCCATCATCGCTCCTTCTGCGGTGTCGCACCAGGCTCGCGTTGACGTCATCTCCAGCCCAGCTCTAGTCTCCCACGCCGTGGCCGCTCCCGTTGTGGCCCACGCTGTGCACTCACCCGTGGTCGCTGTGGCCCCCGCCGCCGTGTCGCACCAGTCTCGCGTTGATGTCCGCACCAGTCCTGCTGTCGTAGCCCACGCGGCTGTGGCTCCCTACGCCCACGGTGTGATCGCCGGCCCTATTGCCCACGGCGTTGTTGCTACTCCCCTTGCTCATTCCGGTCTTCTCCATCATGGTTGGTAAAGAGTGAACCTGACGAACTCCGAAAAATACCTAAGAAATAGAAAATGGAAAAAATATTTATGAAATAAAAACATGTAAATAATATACTTATGTTCATTTTTTATACTAGGTCAGTCAAAAGACTAACTAGATTGATGTTGTTATCTGTGGCCGCCCGGCTATACCACAATTTACAGGAACCAAAATCGCTTAGACGATTTTGTTGAAATTAAAAAATTGTGACATATTTTTTGTAAATGGCTGTCGCTTTTATGTCTCATCCTGATGAAAACAAAGATAAAAGTATGATGGGAACAATACTATCGCTGACTGAAGCGCTAAATGTTGTTGGTAAAGTAACTTTACCTTATTCCGAGAGATTCTATGTCTAATATTCTAAAATATTATTATAAAAAAACGCCAACATGCAGTTTACTATCTTTTTTTTATCGCAATACCACAGTAACGACATGTGTCTTTACCTTATATGGATGGTTTAGGAAAAGTAAAATTATAAAAAAAAGTTAGCCACTTTCATATTTTAGTATACTGGCTCTACAAAGTCTACATCGCATCGACCAAAAAGTACAACGTAGACCAAGCGCGTCAGCGACCGGCCAGAGACGGATCCATTGATAGCCGCCATCGTCATACCGACCCACATATACCACGACTGATAGTCTCTAGGAATAAGAACCCAAGCTTATCCTGAAACGCGACAGGCCCAAGCAAGTTACTACAACGGTCTTTACACGGGTTTTAATGAACAATTATAAGGCAATGGTGATCACAGCGATAACTACTACTATTTCATAAGGGGATACTTTAGGTCGCTTGTTTCAATTCAGAAATTATTTCATAAATACTTATTTTCCATACATTCATAAGAAATATTTAGTTCAATTAGTTATCTATACTAATATTATAAAGCTGAAGAGTTTGTTTGTTTGTTTGAACGCGCTAATCTCAGGAACTACAGGTTCGAATTGAAAAATTTTTTTTGAGTTGAACTGACCATTTATCGAGGAAGGCTTTAGGGTATATAACATCACGATGCAATTATTAGGAGCGAAGAAATAATGGAAAATGTGAAAAAAAACGGGGAAAATTATTCATCCTTGAGGGCTTCCATTGCGTGCGCTGCAAAAACGGTTCAAGATACCAAAAATATATGTAAAAAAGAATTTTTCCTCTTGAAATGATCTAAAAAAATGTCTTCGACAGTATATGTCTATCTTTTAAGATTAAGTCACTAGAACCGTTTTTATGGTAAACAAATTTGGTCGAAATTAATGCATTATTTGTTAAGAGTTGTATCAACGTAATATTAGGTCCTTACATATGAAATTGGCGTTTTGTATGGGAGGAACAAAAAGTCGAATATTTTTTAATATAATATATTTAATTAATCAAAGTATGAACCATTATTTTCTATGCACTTTTGCCATCTCATAGGTAGTTCATTGATCCCTTTACTGATAAAACCCTTAAAACCTTTTTAGTGATAAAACTGTTTTAATTCACTTGAAGCAAATTGGGAAGATTAAAAAGCTTGAAAGGTGGGTACTTCACGAATTGACTGAAGCAAACCGGGAAACGCGCGTCGACTGCTGCGTTACATTACTAAACCGGCACAATAATGAAGGTATTTTAAACCGAATCATTACCTGTGATGAAAAATGGGTTCTTTACGATAATCGGAAGCGCTCAGCGCAATGGTTGGATCCTGGCCAGCCAGCCAAATCCTGCCCCAAGCGAAAATTAACCCCAAAAAAGTTACTTGTAAGCGTTTGGTGGACTAGTGCCGGTATTGTTCATTACAGTTTTCTCAAATCTGGCCAGACTATTACAGCTGATGTCTATTGTCAGCAATTGCAAACCATGATGGAAAAGCTAGCGGCTAAACAACCTAGGCTAGTCAATCGCTCCACGCCACTGCTGCTTCACGACAACGCTAGACCACACACTGCGCAACAGACGGCTACTAAATTAGAAGAGCTTCAATTGGAAAGTCTAAGACATCCTCCGTACTCCCCGGACCTTGTTCCAACAGATTACCATTTTTTTCGAAATTTGGGTAACTTCTTGCAAGGGAAAAAATTCAACTCCGATAGGGCAGTCCAAATCGCCTTCAAAGATTTTATTGATTCCCGTCCGACTGGTTTTTTTAGTAAAGGGATCAATGAACTACCTATGAGATGGCAAAAGTGCTTAGAAAATAATGGTTCATACTTTGATTAATTAAATATATTATATTAAAAAATATTCGACTTTTTGTTCCTCCCATACAAAACGCCAATTTCATATGTAAGGACCTAATAATATTAATATTTATCCAAATAAATTTGTTATTGATTAAGAGTATTTAATTGTGAACAAAATTGTCTTTGACATCACTTCATTTCAATGAACATCTTAGAAGATATTACAAAACCTTATATAGCAAAACAACGTTTGCCGGATCAGCTAGTATTTAATAATAACACATCGCCACGCTTACCTTTCGAGATGAGCAGAGATACATCAGTGGCTATATCCGCTTTGCGCTTATGTGTCGTGCCCAACGTAAGCCGATCGCTATTTTCAGGGCTCTTACACATAATATTTCTATTGGGTGCCACGAGGGTTTTCTCACGATGTTTTCCTACACCGGTGAACATGTGGTGCCTAATTCCTTACATAATCTAGAAAAACCCAGAGGTAGGAAAGAAGTAGTTATATTTATTTGTCTATATGCGACCATATATTTTTTTTTGGACAAAGGTAAGCCGCCAAATCGTACACGAAGAGCTTAGTTTTGACAAACCTTACTGCTGTTTATTTTTAAGCCTGAGATTTATAAACGCTATTTCGAGTTTGCTTAGTAAAGGTTTCAAAAAATAAATTCGTCTTGACATAAAACTTAATATATAATAGGAACTTAAGTACAGCCATAGTAATCGCCAAGCCAAGTCCATATTGACAAAATCGGTTACTTACCAAATCCTTTACATTTCTTGAGTAATATAAATTGTAATGTTTCAGTAAAGTCTAAGCAATCTTAAAGTAACGTCTATAAATCTTAGTCTTAGAATATTTATAATAGTAATATCGTCACGTTATATCCCCTTCGGGATGTGCAAAAAGACTTTAGTGGTTTTAAACATTTCGTTTCTTAGAATTTTTAGATTAAGACAAATCTTACAAATTCATATGCAAATTATCAAGTATTTACCACAAATATCTTTCTATCAAACAATATTAATATATCTATATTGAATAATGTTACATGCAAGATGGGAGCGTCTATGTGCTTGTATAAATTACGACGAGCACAGTCCTACACACCATTTTAACTACTCACAAAATTACCCTATAGCACGCTATAGGATAATTTTATTGTTAGTACTTAGGATAAAGTTGTCGGGCTATCAAATCAATACCACCCTCATTTTTATACATTACTAGTTACTGCATCAACGTTAAGAATAATTGATTCCTCCACTTAATTAATTTATGATTAGTAAAAAAATTAATTTTAATACTACGAAACAATGCATTAATCTTCTATCTTTCAAGATTTAAAAGTTGAATGTTTCTACTCAGTCGATCTGGATCATGATGAAATATAAATAACAATCTTCGCTGTAAGGGAATAAAAAACAATTTGATGTCCATAATACTTACGCACATTCGAACTGCATTATGAAATATCAATAAAAAAATCCTTCATAACTTGTGCAAATCCGGGTTGTGGCACTTTCGTAGATAAATACTTTTTAAATAACTCTCACACAGAATTATAATTAAATTAAGCAAAGAATGGCAATATTTTTCAAAACTATCTTTCTAGAATTAGCATTGATATATTATAATTCAAAAACGACATTAAAATGTTTCAAGTAAATATTTCTGTAATTATTTCTTCAATCCTAAAAATCGGTACAGGATTTAGTTTTAAACCTTTCATAGTATAAATAATCCAATTATAGTAAAATTTAATCAGTAAATGTGACTTAAAAGCGTTAGTACTAATTAAACAGATGCGATTTTCATACTTGCCGTCTAAATAAATGTCCAAAATTATTATTTCTTGTTCAAAAAATCTTAATAGGTAGCGGTTCCTAATTTTTTAAAATATCCTCAACATACAAATTCGGCCCATTGTAACATTAAAGTGGTATAAGTAAATAAAAATACAGTATATTAAAACACAAATAAAAGAAATGTTAAAGTTATACTATAAATATTTATTGTCGGCAGAACAGAATAGCACCCCCCTCTTCTTGCTGAGGTGTCGTAAGAGGCGACTAAGGTATCTCTTTAACACCGCAATTCAACCAGGTGTTCAGAGAAGGAAAACTCGACCAAACCTGCATCCTGCTCCCTCCCGATCGTACTGGTTCTCCTTTCCATCGGGCCTGAGGGAGTTCGGACGAGAGAGTGCTTTTCTGGCAGCGCGTCCAGTTATGCACTTAAATATCTCCTGCGCAATTGACTGTTTCCGAAAACTGGACCTCGAATTTCTTCATCGGTGTTGAAACAGTCGCCGTGGCCGAAACCGGCCAGGACATCATCATCATCATCATTTATTGTCTATTCATTTTAATATTAAATATTAAAACGAAAACTACAATCTTCGTCGAATCCAGTTATCGCTTTACCAATGGCCGTTGAATAATCTTGAGTAACCCCAATGCGCGGTAGGTGTGGTCAAAACAGCATGATGTGCAAGGGGAGCTACGTGAGCACCAGATGAGATGACATCCACACGCGCCTGGTGAGAGACCGCAGCGGGAACGACATGTTCAACAGCAACCGGGGCAACATGAGCGACTACAGCTGGCGAGGAAACAACATCGACACGGGACTGGTGGGACACGGCTGCTGGAGCCGCATGAACGTATGGAGTCACAATAGCGGCCAGAGAACGTTTCTTCAAGAAATGACCGTGGGAGTGAGCTCCATATACAGTGGCATCCCAATAGTTATGAGCGACGGGAGCAATAGTATCTACGAAGTGTGACACTACAGGCGTGGCTACTGCGTGAGCCACAACAGCAGGACTGGTGCGGACATCAACGCGAGACTGGTGGGACACGGCGGCGGGGGCCACAGCGACCACGGGTGTATGCACAGCGTGGGCCACAACGGGAGTGGCCACGGCGTGAGAGACTACAGCTGGGCTGGAGATGACATCAACGCGAGCCTGGTGGGACACCGCAGAAGGAGCGATGATGGGGGCAGAGTACGCAAGATGTCCGAGAGAACGTTTCTTCAGCCAGTGTCCGTGTCCATGTCCGGCGAGTCCGAGGGCAGAGTGCGCGAGGACCGGTGTGGCGATGGCGTGGCTCACGAAGGCGGGGCTAGTGTGGACGTCCACACGCGACTGGTGTGATACTGCAACGGGAGCGGCGATGACAGCAGGGACGTCGTGGACGATGGGAGCAGCGACAGAGTATGCAGCGGGCACAACTGCTGCATGCACCAGAGGAGCAGAGTGCTCCAGGGCCTTGGCTTGTAGATGGATTGCACGAGCGTTGATCACATCAGCAGTGTCGAGAGGGCGGCCGTGAGGGTCCAACACCACAGCAGGGTGATGAGGCGGTTGAGCCAAAGGCACGAGAGAGCCGCAGGCCATAGCGGCGATAGCGCAAAACACCACCAGCGTTTTCATATTGAACGTGGTCTGTGTTAGGATTCGACGAATACGAGATCACTTCAAACTATAAAGCGAATGACTGATATTTCTTATTTGTTATTCATCGCTTTTATACCACAAGTGGTCAAATACGTTAATTACCTTATGACTCTTAAATCAGCTTAAATGCAATGTCATGTGTCATATGAAAGTAAGTAACCTTGCTTCGAGACCGCTATTGCTTCCGATAAAACTCGTGTACGATATTTTCCGGTTATGTTCATTTATTAAATAATGTTATTTGATATATTACGTAAAATTTATTGATAATTACGCTATTATGTATATTATATTAGTTTTATATATAATATATTAAGTTATTAAGCATTCCGTCTAAGAACAGGATCGCACTTGTGAACTTCACTCACCGACTGACGATTATTTACTACTGTTAACAAAAAAAGATTGCCTATAGATGTAATATATTTTATTAGACACACTATTTAGCCTAACCACAGATTAGCTTCATCGTTAGGAATACATTAAACTTTTATGTTATTATAATTTAGACGTTTATGTCAGAAAATATGACTAGGTAAAACAATAAACACCTAAGTACAGCTAAATCAACACGTATATTATTATACTAGCTGTCCTGGCAGACCTTGTTCTGCCCTATTTCTCTAAAACAAAGTCATATTGTTTTTTTTAATGTTATTAGCTTCCCCGACAGATTTTTTTGAAAATTGTTTGAAAGAACCTGGTCTTAATGCTGTATGTATAAAAATTGACATTAATATTTATACGTCACTCAATTGTTTTGCTTTTCCGGAACCCGTCCACTGACATTTAAACTTTATGGTATGGTGTTAAAGTTCAAATTGACTTTAAAATATTATTACAAATTTTTTGTATGAGAATATAGAAAAGTGTTGTTTTTAGACTTTTTCAGACAATTTTTTTAATTTTTCTCTCCGTAATAACCTTCCCCATACTTCAACAAACACAACAAAAAAGAAATCAGTCAAATTGGTTGAGTCGTTCTCGAGTTTCGCGCTTATCAAGACATAGCTGATCCGGCAAACGTAGTTTTGCTATATAAGTTATTGTAATATCTTCTATGATGTTCATTGAAATTAAGTGATGTCAAAGACAATTTTGTTCATAATTAAATACTCTTAATCAACAAAACATTTATTTGGATAAATATTTAAGATTTACGTTGATACAACTCTTAATGCATTAATTTCGACCAAATTCGATTACCATAAAAACGGTTCTAGTTAGTTAATCTTAAAAGATAGACATATACTGTTATGTACCGTTTTCGCAGCGCACGCAATGGAAGCCTTCAAGGATGAATAATTTTCCCCGTTTTTTTCACATTTTCCATTATTTCTTCGCTCCTAATATTTGCATCGTGATGTTATATAGCCTAAAGCCTTCCTCGATAAATAGTCTATTTAACACAAAAAGAATTTTTCAATTCGAACCAGTAGTTCCTGAGATTAGCGCGTTCAAACAAACAAACAAACAAACAAACTCTTCAGCTTTATAATATTAGGTCCTTACATATGAAATTGGCGTTTTGTATGGGAGGAACAAAAAGTCGAATATTTTTTAATATAATATATTTAATTAATCAAAGTATGAACCATTATTTTCTATGCACTTTTGCCATCTCATAGGTAGTTCATTGATCCCTTTACTAAAAAAACCAGTCGGACGGGAATCAATAAAATCTTTGAAGGCGATTTGGACTGCCCCATCGGAGTTGAATTTTTTCCCTTGCAAGAAGTTATCCAAATTTCGAAAAAAATGGTAATCTGTTGGAGCAAGGTCCGGGGAGTACGGAGGATGTCTTAGACTTTCCAATTGAAGCTCTTCTAATTTAGTAGCCGTCTGTTGCGCAGTGTGTGGTCTAGCGTTGTCGTGAAGCAGCAGTGGCGTGGAGCGATTGACCAGCCTAGGTTGTTTAGCCGCTAGCTTTTCCATCATGGTTTACAATTGCTGACAATAGACATCAGCCGTAATAGTCTGGCCAGATTTGAGAAAACTGTAATGAACAATACCGGCACTAGTCCACCAAACGCTTACAAGTAACTTTTTTGGGGTTAATTTTCGCTTGGGGCAGGATTTGGCTGGCTGGCCAGGATCCAACCATTGCGCTGAGCGCTTCCGATTATCGTAAAGAACCCATTTTTCATCACAGGTAATGATTCGGTTTAAAATACCTTCATTATTGTGCCGGTTTAGTAATGTAACGCAGCAGTCGACGCGCGTTTGCCGGTTTGCTTCAGTCAATTCGTGAGGTACCCACCTTTCAAGCTTTTTAATCTTCCCAATTTGCTTCAAGTGAATTAAAACAGGTTTATCACTAACATCGCAGCCTGCAGCTAACTCGGACGTGGTTTGCGATGGATCCGCTTCCACAATAGCCTTCAACTCTTCATTATCAACTTGAGTCTCAGGCCGTCCACGGGGCTTGTTCTGCAGGTCGAAATTTCCAGAACGAAAACGTTGGAACCAAAAACGAACTGTGTTTTCTTTTGCAACACGACCGCCATACACATCATTCACCCTTCGAGTTGTTTCCGCAGCACTAGTGCCACGGCAGAACTCGTACTCGTAAATAATGCGATATTTTAAGTTTTCCATTTTGTAAAATGAGTGACGCAAGCAGAAAAAAACAGAAGAAAAAAACAAATGAATGACGATCATCGAAGCACAAATACATGAGTCTATAGCTGTACAAATTTGAATTTGAAATTCCTTACCAAAGAGGAGAAATTTGTGATTAAAGTGGCCAGTACGAAAAACGCCAATTTCATATGTAAGGACCTAATATTAGTATAGATATGTGTTGTTGATTGAGAGTATTTAATTGTGAACAAAATTGTCTTTGACATCACTTAATTTCAATGAACATCTTAGAAGATATTCCAAATCTTATATAGCAAAACAACGTTTGCCGGATCAGCTAGTTTATTATATCTTAAATTTGATCCCATTTTAATATGGTGCAGGATTGATACATGTCTTCGAAAGTATAAGCCAGAACTTTTGAATTGACAACAGCATAATCCATTTCCCTCCACATCTCCCTCGTGTGTAGACAGATGTTGAGAATCGAGACTGTTTCCAAGCGTATTTAAGGTTTTTTTTTTTGATAGCCCGGGGGATATTGTTGACTGACCTCAGGGAGCTTTTTGGTTGTCGGACTTGCACCGACTAAAACCCCCGGGGTTACACAGCGCTCTCGCCTGGATAAATTTAATTTTAATTAAACACAACACAACAGAACACAACACAACACAACACAACACAACACAACCGAACACAACCGAATACAACGGAACATAACCGAACATAACCGAACACAACCGAACACAACACAACACAACCGAACATAACCGAACAGAACCGAACACAACACAACCGAACATAACCGAACAGAACCGAACACAACACAACACAACCGAACAGAACCGAACACAACCGAACAGAACCGTACAGAACCGAACAGAACCGAACAGAACCGAACAGAACCGAACACAACCGAACACAACCGAACATAACCGAACACAACCGAACACAACCGAACACAACCGAACACAACCGAACACAACCGAACACAACCGAACACAACCGAACACAATCGAACACAACCGAACACAACCGAACAGAACCGAACACAACCGAACATAACCGAACACAACACAACACAACCGAACACAACCGAACACAACACAACACAACCGAACACAACACAACACAACCGAACACAACCGAACACTACACAACACAACCGAACACAACCGAACACAACACAACACAACCGAACACAACCGAACACAACACAACACAACACAACACAACCGAACACAACCGAACACAACCGAACACAACCGAACACAACCGAACATAACCGAACACAACACAACACAACCGAACACAACCGAACACAACACAACACAACCGAACACAACACAACACAACCGAACATAACACAACACAACCGAACACAACACAACACAACCGAATACAACACAATACAACCGAACACAACCGAACATAACCGAACACAACACAACACAATACAACCGAACACAACCGAACCTAACCTAACCTAACCGAACACAACCGAACACAACCGATCACAACCGAACACAACCGAACACAACCGAACAGAACCGAACAGAACCGAACAGAACCGAACAGAACCGAACACAACCGAACACAACCGAACACAACCGAACACAAACGAACATAATCGAACACAACCGAACACAACCGAACACAACCGAACACAACCGAACACAACCGAACACAACCGAACACAACCGAACACAATCGAACACAACCGAACACAACCGAACACAACCGAACACAACCGAACACAACCGAACACAACCGACCACAACCGAACACAACCGAACACAACACAACACAACCGAACACAACACAACACAACCGAATACAACACAATACAACCGAACACAACCGAACACAACACAACACAACCGAACATAACCGAACACAACACAACACAATACAACCGAACACAACCGAACCTAACCTAACTTAACCGAACACAACCGAACACAACCGAACACAACCGAACACAACCGAACACAACCGAACACAACCGAACACAACCGAACACAACCGAACAGAACCGAACAGAACCGAACAGAACCGAACAGAACCGAACAGAACCGAACATAACCGAACAGAACCGAACACAACCGAACACAACCGAACACAACCGAACACAACCGAACATAACCGAACACAGCCGAACACAACCGAACACAACCGAACACAACCGAACACAACCGAACACAACCGAACACAATCGAACACAACCGAACACAACCGAACACAACCGAACAGAACCGAACACAACCGAACATAACCGAACACAACACAACACAACCGAACACAACACAACCGAACACAACACAACACAACCGAACACAACCGAACACAACACAACACAACCGAACACAACCGAATACAACACAACACAACCGAATACAACACAATACAACCGAACACAACACAACACAACCGAACATAACCGAACACAACACAACACAATACAACCGAACACAACCGAACACAACCGAACACAACCGAACACAACCGAACACAACCGAACAGAACCGAACAGAACCGAACAGAACCGAACAGAACCGAACATAACCGAACAGAACCGAACACAACCGAACACAACCGAACACAACCGAACACAACCGAACATAACCGAACACAGCCGAACACAACCGAACACAACCGAACACAACCGAACACAACCGAACACAATCGAACACAACCGAACACAACCGAACACAACCGAACACAACCGAACAGAACCGAACACAACCGAACATAACCGAACACAACACAACACAACCGAACACAACACAACCGAACACAACACAACACAACCGAACACAACCGAACACAACACAACACAACCGAACACAACCGAATACAACACAACACAACCGAATACAACACAATACAACCGAACACAACACAACACAACCGAACATAACCGAACACAACACAACACAACCGAACATAACCGAACAGAACCGAACACAACACAACACAACCGAACAGAACCGAACACAACCGAACAGAACCGTACAGAACCGAACAGAACCGAACAGAACCGAACAGAACCGAACACAACCGAACACAACCGAACATAACCGAACACAACCGAACACAACCGAACACAACCGAACACAACCGAACACAACCGAACACAACCGAACACAACCGAACACAATCGAACACAACCGAACACAACCGAACAGAACCGAACACAACCGAACATAACCGAACACAACACAACACAACCGAACACAACCGAACACAACACAACACAACCGAACACAACACAACACAACCGAACACAACCGAACACTACACAACACAACCGAACACAACCGAACACAACACAACACAACCGAACACAACCGAACACAACACAACACAACACAACACAACCGAACACAACCGAACACAACCGAACACAACCGAACACAACCGAACATAACCGAACACAACACAACACAACCGAACACAACCGAACACAACACAACACAACCGAACACAACACAACACAACCGAACATAACACAACACAACCGAACACAACACAACACAACCGAATACAACACAATACAACCGAACACAACCGAACATAACCGAACACAACACAACACAATACAACCGAACACAACCGAACCTAACCTAACCTAACCGAACACAACCGAACACAACCGATCACAACCGAACACAACCGAACACAACCGAACAGAACCGAACAGAACCGAACAGAACCGAACAGAACCGAACACAACCGAACACAACCGAACACAACCGAACACAAACGAACATAATCGAACACAACCGAACACAACCGAACACAACCGAACACAACCGAACACAACCGAACACAACCGAACACAACCGAACACAATCGAACACAACCGAACACAACCGAACACAACCGAACACAACCGAACACAACCGACCACAACCGAACACAACCGAACACAACACAACACAACCGAACACAACACAACACAACCGAATACAACACAATACAACCGAACACAACCGAACACAACACAACACAACCGAACATAACCGAACACAACACAACACAATACAACCGAACACAACCGAACCTAACCTAACTTAACCGAACACAACCGAACACAACCGAACACAACCGAACACAACCGAACACAACCGAACACAACCGAACACAACCGAACACAACCGAACAGAACCGAACAGAACCGAACAGAACCGAACAGAACCGAACAGAACCGAACATAACCGAACAGAACCGAACACAACCGAACACAACCGAACACAACCGAACACAACCGAACATAACCGAACACAGCCGAACACAACCGAACACAACCGAACACAACCGAACACAACCGAACACAACCGAACACAATCGAACACAACCGAACACAACCGAACACAACCGAACAGAACCGAACACAACCGAACATAACCGAACACAACACAACACAACCGAACACAACACAACCGAACACAACACAACACAACCGAACACAACCGAACACAACACAACACAACCGAACACAACCGAATACAACACAACACAACCGAATACAACACAATACAACCGAACACAACACAACACAACCGAACATAACCGAACACAACACAACACAATACAACCGAACACAACCGAACACAACCGAACACAACCGAACACAACCGAACACAACCGAACACAACCGAACAGAACCGAACAGAACCGAACAGAACCGAACAGAACCGAACAGAACCGAACATAACCGAACAGAACCGAACACAACCGAACACAACCGAACACAACCGAACACAACCGAACATAACCGAACACAGCCGAACACAACCGAACACAACCGAACACAACCGAACACAACCGAACACAACCGAACACAATCGAACACAACCGAACACAACCGAACACAACCGAACACAACCGAACACAACCGAACATAACCGAACACAACACAACACAACCGAACACAACACAACCGAACACAACACAACACAACCGAACACAACCGAACACAACACAACACAACCGAACACAACCGAATACAACACAACACAACCGAATACAACACAATACAACCGAACACAACACAACACAACCGAACATAACCGAACACAACACAACACAATACAACCGAACACAACCGAACCTAACCTAACCTAACCGAACACAACCGAACACAACCGAACACAACCGAACACAACCGAACACAACCGAACACAACCGAACAGAACCGAACAGAACCGAACAGAACCGAACACAACCGAACACAACACAACACAACACAACCGAACACAACCGAACACAACACAACACAACCGAACACAACACAACACAACCGAACACAACCGAACACAACACAACACAACCGAACACAACCGAACACAACACAACACAACCGAACATAACCGAACACAACACAACACAATACAACCGAACACAACCGAACACAACACAACACAACCGAACATAACCGAACACAACCGAACATAACCGAACACAACACAACACAATACAACCGAACACAACAAAAACACAACCGAACACAACACAACACAACCGAACACAACCGAACATAACACAACACAACCGAACACAACACAACACAACCGAATACAACACAATACAACCGAACACAACCGAACATAACCGAACACAACACAACACAATACAACCGAACACAACCGAACCTAACCTAACCTAACCGAACATAACCGAACACAACCGAACACAACCGAACACAACCGAACACAACCGAACACAACCGAACACAACCGAACACAACCGAACACAACCGAACACAATCGAACACAACCGAACACAACCGAACACAACCGAACACAACCGAACACAACCGAACACAACCGAACACAACCGAACACAACACAACACAACCGAACACAACCGAACACAACACAACACAACCGAATACAACACAATACAACCGAACACAACCGAACACAACACAACACAACCGAACATAACCGAACACAACACAACACAATACAACCGAACACAACCGAACCTAACCTAACTTAACCGAACACAACCGAACACAACCGAACACAACCGAACACAACCGAACACAACCGAACACAACCGAACACAACCGAACAGAACCGAACAGAACCGAACAGAACCGAACAGAACCGAACAGAACCGAACAGAACCGAACATAACCGAACAGAACCGAACACAACCGAACACAACCGAACACAACCGAACACAACCGAACATAACCGAACACAGCCGAACACAACCGAACACA
Source organism: Automeris io (assembly GCA_036320925.1). Classification (NCBI taxonomy): domain Eukaryota; kingdom Metazoa; phylum Arthropoda; class Insecta; order Lepidoptera; family Saturniidae; genus Automeris; species Automeris io. Next base: position 8,614,117 of record JAUDJH010000011.1, on the reverse strand, counting down.
ACCGAACACAACCGAACACAACCGAACACAATCGAACACAACCGAACACAACCGAACACAACCGAACAGAACCGAACACAACCGAACATAACCGAACACAACACAACACAACCGAACACAACACAACCGAACACAACACAACACAACCGAACACAACCGAACACAACACAACACAACCGAACACAACCGAATACAACACAACACAACCGAATACAACACAATACAACCGAACACAACACAACACAACCGAACATAACCGAACACAACACAACACAATACAACCGAACACAACCGAACCTAACCTTTTTTTTTTTTTTTTTTTTTTTTTTTGTTAACCCGGGGGAAATCCTGCATTGGATCGTCAGGGGAGTGGTGAGGGCCACTCCCCCGGTATGCCGGACTCCTACCGACTAAAACCCCCGGGGTGCTTCCTTCGCTCGCAGTTTGCGCCTGGCCCAGATATTGCTATAGGTCGCATCCCTCAGCCAGGCGCGCTTTTCGCCCTGTGGGCGTCGTCTGAAGATATAGAGGTGGTGGGCGGAGTTTACCCACGGCCCCTTCGTCTAGTGGTGTGCAGAAGCACACACACACCACTGGAGCATTAAGTGCTGGCGGCCGCCCCCTCAGGCTGGCTGCCAGCTGCTCCTTGAGAGAAGGCCCCCAAAAGCGACGGTGGAGCTGTCGCTGGGGTCTCTTCCCTGTCCACTGCGCCGATGACGCGCTCGCCAGGTTGGCCAGCGTCCAATCGCCTTCTCCTAATCGGCCTCTTTGCCGCGGCGCAAGCCGGGCTGCCGGCCCGGTGGCCCGCCGGTAAGGACGCGGCGGCGCACACCGTGCAATGGGCCTTCGGGGCCGTGCAGGATTGGGATTTGTGCCCCTCCTGCCCACACCTAAAACATTGGGCGCTCCTGTTGATGGAGGCCCGACACTTCATGCCCACGTGCCCAGGCTCCCAGCAGCGGAAGCATCTGAGCACGCGGGACTCCAGCAGTTGGATCTGGGCGAAGACCAGCCCGACCTGGAGCCCACTCTTCATAATTGTTTCGGCGGCGGGGGCTGGGCAAGTTACCCAACACACACCACCGCCGAACGTTGTCCACTTTATGGGGCTGACCCGGACTTGCTCCTTGTCGACCCCCGCCTTCCATTTTATCGCGGACTGGATTTCCGCCGAGGTGACGGAGTCATCCAGCCCGGATAATTTTAGGTCGACACGCTTGTAGGGGCGTTCAACCTTTACGTCCGCCGGGAGGATCTCGCGGAATTTGCGGACTAGAGCGTCCGCCTTCCTGCCGGCCTCCTCTGGCTCACCGGGGATCACGAGGATGCGTGCCTCGGTGAGCGTCTTTCGCATATGCGCCTCCTTGATGCCTTGGTCACTGAGGACAGTTGTGACCTGGCGACGGGCGGCACCAAGGACGGTCGCGAAATTTACGCCCTTTTCTGCAGCGTCCGGCTTTATCGTCAGCACGACGGCTGCCGTTTTGGGCTGCCGAACCGTGCGACGCTTCGCCTTCCGCTTCTTCTTCTGGGGGGGAGGAGGCGCCTTTTTAGGGGTCTTCTCTACCTTCTTCTGTTTGTCCCTTTTCGGCCTCCCGTTCTTGCCCACCTCTGTCCAGGGGGAGTCCTGGGACGAAGTCGTAGGTGGGAACGGGGCCTCGGGATCTGTCACATCCGGGTTTTGGGCTGGGGCGCTTCTCTTTCCCTTGCCCTTTCCCTTGCCCTTGACGGGCTTGGGGGGGACAGGGGTCGAGTGGTGCCCTGGCTCTGTCACATCCATATCAGAGGGGGCGTCCCCCTCGACGGGGGCGGCCGGCTTGGGCTTGGCCTTCCGCGCGGTCGATCCCGCCGTGCGGGGTGCTCTCTCCGATTGCAGCGGAGGACGCAGTGAGCGCCGCTCCGTCGCCTCCAGCCTAGCGTTTATAGAACGCATCTCCCCCACCATCTCGAGCATGGTTTGTTTGAGGACATCCATGTCGGAGGAGGGGGAGTGGTCTTCTTGGGTGGGTTTGTCAGGGCCACCCGATGCGTACGTTTGCATGGGGCCCCGGTATCTTTCCTGGCGGAACTCGGCACGCATGGCGGCCATGTCCTCCTGGAGATCGCGCACGACCTCCCGTAACCGATTGTTCTCCCGGTGGAGTTTCCGGGTCTCTTCCGTTACGGTGGCCGAGATCACGACCTCCATTGCCTGCTTGATGGCCGTCATGGCGGCCTTCATGTCCCTAGCCACCGTACCTTTGAGGTTGGTGGACTTCGAGATACACTCCGACAGTATCTCGAAGTTTCTCTCTATGACCTCCTTCTGAGTGTGCACGGAGGTCCCCTCAACCTCGACCACGTCGAGTCTCGACGTTTGGCGAGGGCGGGCTCTCCGCGCCGTTTCAAGGAGGTCCAACTCCTGGCGTCGCCGCTCCTCCTCCTTCTCAGCAGCGAGCAACTCCTTCTTTGCCGCCCGCAAGCCGACATATTGGCCGGTCGTGAAGCGCCTACCTCTTCCCCGTTCGGGGACCGCCGCAAGTTTGGCGGGTACGTCTATGTCCGGCTCGCTGTCCGAGCAGAACGAGCGGTATGACCGCTTTCGCTCCAGCGAGCCGGATCTGTAGGACTTATGACTGGATGCCGAATCGTCCGAATCCAACTTCAGGCGCTCCAGAGAAACCCGGAGCTCTCGTCGTTGTGCAAGATCGGAAACCGTGTGGGTAGCCGTGGTCGTCGGAGCGGTAGGGGGGTCGGCCCTACCGCCAAGCATTGGTTTGCCCCCCCCAGAGAACGAGGGGCTGCCAGAGCGGGAACGAAGCTCCCGCTCTGGGAGGGATTCTCCGGCCGCGGAGCGGCCGGTACCCTCCTGGGGTAATACTCTTTGACTCAATGCTTGTTCCATGTTTTTTGTTTTAACATTCATCAGATTTTCATACGTCGTCAGGGATTGAAGATAGAAGAAAAAAGGGGAAGTGAATAAAAGGGGGGAGAAGAAGAATAAAAGACATAAAGAAGAAGAAGGGGGGAATACAATACAAGAAACATACGTCGCCTAACATAACCTAACAGAAAGAACCCTATCACAGAAGCCTAACATAATAATCCAGGAGTTGAGGAACACGGGAGTAAGTGGGGATGGGGTAGGAGTGAGAGTAATAACTGAGGAGGGATGAGAGAAACGAGACGGGAATGCAAGGTAAAGGGGGAGATGGGAGAGGGAATTGTTGGTCCTCTTCGCCAATAGCCAGAAATGCCTAAAACATTACTGCCTATTGTTGCCCAGGGTGCACCACGAGGAGGTGAGACCAACTTCGCACCCCAACCGAACCTAACCGAACCTAACCTAACCTAACCGAACACAACCGAACACAACCGAACACAACCGAACACAACCGAACACAACCGAACAGAACCGAACAGAACCGAACAGAACAGAACACAACCGAACACAACCGAACACAACCGAACACAACCGAACACAACCGAACACAACCGAACACAACACAACACAACACAACCGAACACAACCGAACACAACACAACACAACCGAACACAACACAACACAACCGAACACAACCGAACACAACACAACACAACCGAACACAACCGAACACAACACAACACAACCGAACATAACCGAACACAACCGAACACAACCGAACACAAACGAACATAACCGAACACAACCGAACACAACCGAACACAACCGAACACAACCGAACACAACCGAACACAACCGAACACAACCGAACACAACCGAACACAATCGAACACAACCGAACACAACCGAACACAACCGAACACAACCGAACACAATCGAACACAACCGAACACAACCGAACACAACCGAACACAACCGAACACAACCGAACACAACACAATACAACCGAACACAACCGAACACAACACAACACAACTGAACATAACCGAACACAACACAACACAATACAACCGAACACAACCGAACCTAACCTTTTTTTTTTTTTTTTTTTTTTGTTAACCCGGTGGAAATCCCTACGGACCGTCAGGGGAGCAGTGGGGGCCGCTCCCCCGGTGTGTCGGACCTGCCCCGACTAAAACCACCGGGGTGTTCCTCTTCCCGTCATATGCTGGGGTCGGTGGTACAGTGAGATCAGCGTCACCGACCCACAGCGACGTCCGGCCTTTGAGATAGGCCTCTGTCTTTCTCAATTGCAAAGGGTGGTGTAAAGAGCCACCCCTCGCTCACCTCGAAAATTTGTGTCTTGGAGCGGTGTGCGGGAGCACATCACAACACCGCTCTCGTCTGGATAATGGACGGCACGCTCCCCCAAGCGGCCGCCCGGGCGTCAATCCGGTTCAGGTAGGAAGGCCATTGGCGAAGGCCCTCCTCCTTTGTCCAGTCCTGCGTGGGCGACGGATGGGGTTGTCGGGGGTAGAGAGTGCCTCCCGTACCCTCTCCGCTGCCTCTTTCTTCACCATAATGTCCTCACAGAATTTGAGGACCGCCTGCCATGCACCTTCGCTGCCGAGCATCGTGCGAACGAGCGACGGCAGCGACAGGTCACCACCCACCACCCTGGTCAGGTCGGTCCTTTCGGAGGCCCAGGCTGGGCATTCCTCTAGCGCGTGCTGGGCGGACTCTTCGAGGCATCCGCCGCAGTGATGGCATCTGGGGTCCGGCTCGCTACCGGTTATGCGACACAGGTACCACCCGAAGCTGCCATGCCCCGAGAGTACCTGCGTCAACCGGTAGGAGATATTGCCGTGACCCCTTTCCAGCCATTCGGCCAACACCGGACGGATAGCCTCGATTGTCCGCCGGCCGTATCGAGGGTCCTCCAGCCTCGACCTCCATGTCATAATTGAGTCGGCATCCAGCAGACGCCTCTTCGCTCGTAATTCGGTCGGGGCGGTTCGCTGGCCCCGGGCTCTTCGCTCCTCGCGCCATGTAAAGAGGGACGCGAGGGCTCGAGCATCCAAGTCCCAGGGAACCGACCCCGCTATCATGCAGGCCGCGTCGCATGATACTGTAGAGTAGCCCCGAATGATCTTGATGGCCAACGCTCTTTGAGGCCGCCGCAATAGTGGAATATTGCGGCTGTTCAGAGCGTCGGCCCATATCGGGGCTCCATACAGCATCATGGAGCGGACCACGTTGCAATAGAGGCGTCTGCTAGACACCCCTGGTCCTCCTAAGTTGGGCATCAGACGCCCAAGGGCTTTTGTTGCGCCCAGCACCTTTGGCATCATTTGCCGGAAGTGCTCTCCGAAATCCCATCTGCCGTCGAGGACCAGGCCTAGGTAACGCATGGTCTTCCCGACGGCGATGCGAGCACCCCCGACAATGATGTGGGCGTCTGGAGGCAGTGAGGTCCGAGGGCCGCGAAAACACAACGCCTCGGACTTGTTGAGCGCCACCTCTAGGCCCAGCGCCTTGATCCTCCGCACCACATGCGCCGTGCCCGCAGTGGCGAGCATTGCGGCTCGACGGTACGTGTTGCCCCGCGCGGCAACCAGCGTGTCATCAGCGTAACAAATGACGCTGACGCCGGGTAAGTTCTGGCCGCGCAGGACCCAGTCATAACCAATGTTCCACAGGAGCGGCCCGAGGACCGACCCCTGTGGAACCCCACATGTCATAGCCCGTGACTCCCATCCCTCACGGGTCGGGTACCTAACGCTGCGATCCGTCAGGTAAGCCCCTATGATGCGGCGCAGGTACAGCGGAACGCCGTGACGCCGCAACGCCTCTTTTATGCAATTCCAGGGCAGGGTGTTAAATGCGTTAGCGATGTCGAGGGACACCGCCATAAGCACCCCGCCACTGGAGACGGCTTCCTGCGCGAGGGACTTAAGCTGACGAATCGCATGCACCGTCGACCTTTCCCTCCGGAACCCAAACTGGTTGTCGGCCAGATCTGGACCCTCTCCCTCGAGATGCTTGGTGATCCGGTCTGCTACCACCCTCTCGAACAGCTTCGCGACTTCATCGATAAGGACGATGGGCCGGTAAGCAGAGGGGGAGTCGGCCGGACGTCCGCCTTTCTGGAGGAGGACCAGCCTGCCCGTCCTCCACGTCCGTGGAATCGTAGCTTGGGACAGGCAGGCGTTGAAAATCCTCCTCAACCACTCCTCGAAGGCATCAAAGGACAGGGTCCAGACCTTGGCGTGGATCCCATCTAGGCCTGGGGCCGTGGACTTGCCCTTCAGCTTATCCATTACGGACTCTAGCTCCTCCCTGGTCACCGGTGGCACCTGTGGATCTTGGTTGTCGACGAACCAAGCAGGCACCATCGGTGGGGACTGATGTTCTGCCCTGGTAGGGAACAGGGAGGAAACTATAGACCGTAACAGATCTGGCTGGAGCGTCTCCGTCAGCGGGGGGGACCATGGGCGGAGCTTGTTCCGCACCATGTGATAGGGCCTCCCCCACGGATCTCGGTCTAGGAGCTCCAGCAACTCCTTTCGGGCCTCATCCACGGCTCGGGCAATGGCGACCTTGAGGGCCGCGCACTTCTCCCTATACGTCGCGTAGAGAGACTCCTCTCGCGCGACGTCTCTACGCCCCCTGCGGCGGCTTCGGGTGTAGGCCCGTCTGGCCGCAACGCAGGCGCGGCGGAGTTCCGCGATTTCGGCCGACCACCAGTACACCTGGCGTCGACGACGGTTGGGACTGCCCCTCAAACGCGACATGGAGGCGTCGCAGACTATGGACATGGCTATCCGGAGCCGGTCTGCTTGTTCGTCCACGCTAGCGTCACCCCTCGACTCGGAGAGCCAAGTCTGGACGAGCGCCGCCTCCTGGAGGAGCTCCACGTCGAGGGATTTCAAACTCCACCTAGGAGGGTCCCTCCGTGTGTCCCTGGGGCCCGAGTTGGTCTGGGTCCCCCGTCTCGGCTTGATGCAGTACCGGATGTACCGGTGGTCGGACAGAGTCTCCTCCGCGACGAGCACCCTCCATCCTTCAAGCCTACTGGCCAGGGCGGGGCATGTGAATGTGACATCCACGATGGATCCGCCCTGTGCCCGGATGCAGGTCAGCTCCTGGCCCACATTGGCCACGGACAACCCCATACCCAGCAACCATTCCTCTACCGCCTCGCCCCGCGCATCCGTCCCCGGACATCCCCATGCCGTGGATTTGGCATTAAGATCCCCGGCGACTAGCACGGGTCGAGGTCGGCATTGTTCCACCAGGGCTCCAAGCTGAGCGAGGAACCCCTCGAACTCGGCTAGTGTCTTGTTGGGGGAGAAGTATACAGAGATGACTACTATCTCCTCCACCACTGCTGCAACGTACCCCGTCCCCCTGAAGATGGTACCAAAAGGAGGGGCACCAGCGCTCGGCCGTCTCACAATGGCTGCCGTGCTCGTGAGGTCCCCCACCCAGCAGTCGCCGTCTGGGGGAACATAATAGGGCTCCGACACCACCGCCAAATGCACCCCCCACTGTGTCAGGCTCTGAAAGAGAAGGTTCTGAGCCCTGGCACAGTGGTTGATGTTTCCCTGGAGAAATTTTAGCTGGGTGTGGTCCATTAAGGAACGGTCATTTGGATCTCCTCGCGGCTGTCCGCGGCCCTATCAGCGCCTTGGGCGCTCTCGGGAGCTGGGACCTGGGCCTGCTGCTCCTGTTCTGTTCGAGCTGCAGGCTGTCCTCTCTTGGGCTTGAGCGGTTTGAAGGCAACGGCGCAAGCCCTGCTGCCGACGCTGTGCTGTGCCGGTTTTCCGGCCATCGCGCATATGGAGCAGTACGGGACTGCTGCGGTGCACTGTCGCGCGATGTGGTCTATCTGACCGCAGCGGTAGCATTGTCTGCTGCGGTCGACCTCCGCTTTGCACTTGTCCCGTACGTGCCCCGGCTGCAGGCATCGGAAACAGCGCATTGTGCGCGCCGGCAGCATCTTGACTTGCGTCGACAGAAAGCCGACGATGAGTCTGCCACCGCTATCCACCTTCTTGGCGACTGCCACGGGACAGTTCACCACGACGGAGCACAGCCCCGATCTATCCTCGCGGATCACCCCGACCTTGACTTGATCCAGTGGGCAGTCGCCAAGCCTAGCGACGGCAGCCTGGATCTCTTCCGGGGTCGTGGAGTCGTCGAACCCTGACACTCGGAAGTCCGCCTTCTTCTCCGGCCTGGAGACGTAAATCCCATCCTGAGGGAAAAGCTCCTTTAGTTTGGCGGCCAAAGAGTCCGCCTTGTCGCCACTTGCGGAGCCCGGGAGTTGGAAGATCCGGGCTCCCGTGGCCGCAATCTTGACTCTGAGGCCGTTCTCAATCCCCAGGCTCGGTAGGTCTAGGTCTTGCTTGGCCTTGGTCATGACCTCCTTGTAGGTCAGGCCCGACGCTTCCGACCCCGGCTGCAGCTTGATCATGACCGCAGCCGTCTTGGGTGCGCGCAGCCGTACCGTGGTGGGCTGCTGCTGCCTCCTCTGTATCCGCTGAGACTGGGGCTGACGGGGAGCCGGAGGAGGGTCCCGTTGCGCGGCCCTCTGCGCTCTTTGGGCCTTGCGCTTGGTTCCCTTCCCCATAACCGCAGTCCAGGGAGCATTGTTATGTCCGGTGGTTGGTGGGGGAGGCTGACGAGGCGCCTCCCGCACCGTTAAATCTGGTTGGGCCCTTCCCGTGTCCCTGTTCCCCGTCCCCTTCGTCTGGGGTCGGGTACTGCCGGACGTCGGATCAGGCCGCGAGTTCGCTGCAGGTGGGGAACTCTTCTTCTTCTTTTTCTTTTTCTTCTTTGCCGCCCCGGTCGCGGCCTGCGGGGCCTCCTCCACCTGAGGGGCGTCCCGCGCATTGTCTGCCGCTAACGGGGGGCGATGGCGCTTGGGAGGAAGAAGACGTCCATCCACCTGCAGCCCCTCGATCTTCGCATCCATCATGAAGCTCAGCTGTTGGACGAGGGCTCGATCCCTTTCCTCGAACCAACTGCTGAGCTGTGTCACGTCCAATGCCGTCGGAGCAGCGGGAGCAGCAGGGGCTGGCGGAGCTCTTAGAGCCAGTCCCTGTGCCATCCGCGCTATGGCTTCTGCTCGATCGGCAGCCATGTCTTCCATCAGCTCCTTAAGCTGGGAGCGAAGGCGTTCGTTCTCCCTAAGGAGCCGACGGTTTTCATCACTGGCCGTCCGCCGATGGAGTTCGTCGACCACCTCCCTCATGTCATCGGCGGCCTCCTTCATATCCTTCTTTGTGGTCCCCTTCATATTTTTCGACTTCTTAATGGAGTCCCTAATGAGCCCGTAATCCCTCTCGGCCCGCTTCAGTAACGCAGCGGCCGAGGCCTCCCTCTTGTCCTCGTCCTCGGATGACGCGACGGAGAGCCGCGATGTTTCGCGCGGACGGACATTCCGCGAGGACAGGGTGAGCTCCTTCTGCTCCTGTGGAGCCTTGTCCTCCTTCTCCTTCGCGATCAATTCCCTTTTGGCCTGCCACAGCCCCACATATTCGCCTGTTGTGGGCGGGCGGCCACGTACTTTTTTGGGGATCGCCGAGGTCTTGAGCGGCGAAGCATCCCCTTCTGAGCCACTCGAAGAGAGCGCGCTCACGTAGCGCCTCTTGCGCTCAGCGTTAGTGGAGGCTACTGATCTGAGGCTCCGACCGGAGTCGGAGTCCTCGAGCCTCTCACATATCACCATGGGCACCCTTGCGGGTGAAGCTAACTCGGAATCCGTTTGCATAGCCTTAGTCGTTGGTGCGGTAGGGGGGTCCGCCCTACCGCCGAGTGCAACGTTGCCCCCCCCAGAGAACGCGGGGCAGCCCGGGCTGGAGAGAGGCTCCAGCCCGGGGAGGGATTCTCCGGCCGCGGAGCGGCCAGTACCCTCCTGGGGTAATCCTATTTTTTGTTGCACTGCCATGATAATTTTTAACGTTCGTCAAATTTTCATTCCTATCGCGCTGGAGTTGAAGAGAAAAGAAAGGGGAAGGAGTAAGGTAAAAGGGATAGAAGAAGAAGAGATATAGAAGAAGAAGGGGGGGGATAGAATAGAAGGCGTAAGGAGGATAATTCGTGGGAAGGATAGAGTGTCGAGGAGGGAAACAAGGAAAAGGTAAGGTGGGAGTGAGGAGAGGGCTGACTGCCTGCACCGGCGAACCGATGGGCGATGGGGTCGTCACGTCCCGACGCCGGAAACCGAACCTAACCTAACTTAACCGAACACAACCGAACACAACCGAACACAACCGAACACAACCGAACACAACCGAACACAACCGAACACAACCGAACAGAACCGAACAGAACCGAACAGAACCGAACAGAACCGAACAGAACCGAACATAACCGAACAGAACCGAACACAACCGAACACAACCGAACACAACCGAACACAACCGAACATAACCGAACACAGCCGAACACAACCGAACACAACCGAACACAACCGAACACAACCGAACACAATCGAACACAACCGAACACAACCGAACACAACCGAACACAACCGAACAGAACCGAACACAACCGAACATAACCGAACACAACACAACACAACCGAACACAACACAACCGAACACAACACAACACAACCGAACACAACCGAACACAACACAACACAACCGAACACAACCGAATACAACACAACACAACCGAATACAACACAATACAACCGAACACAACACAACACAACCGAACATAACCGAACACAACACAACACAATACAACCGAACACAACCGAACCTAACCTAACCTAACCGAACACAACCGAACACAACCGAACACAACCGAACACAACCGAACACAACCGAACACAACCGAACACAACCGAACACAACCGAACAGAACCGAACAGAACCGAACAGAACCGAACACAACCGAACACAACCGAACACAACCGAACACAACCGAACACAACCGAACACAACACAACACAACCGAACACAACACAACACAACCGAACACAACCGAACACAACACAACACAACCGAACACAACCGAACACAACCGAACACAACACAACACAACCGAACACAACCGAACACAACACAACACAACCGAACACAACCGAACACAACACAACACAACCGAACATAACCGAACACAACACAACATAATACAACCGAACACAACCGAACACAACACAACACAACCGAACATAACCGAACACAACACAACACAATACAACCGAACACAACCGAACACAACACAACACAACCGAACATAACCGAACAGAACCGAACACAACACAACACAACCGAACAGAACCGAACACAACCGAACAGAACCGAACAGAACCGAACAGAACCGAACACAACCGAACACAACCGAACACAACCGAACACAACAGAACACAACCGAACACAACCGAACACAACACAACACAACCGAATACAACCGAACACAACCGAACATAACCGAACAGAACACAACACAATACAACCGAACACAACCGAACCTAACCTTTTTTTTTTTTTTTTTTTTTTTTTTTTTTTTTTTTTTTTTTTTTACTTGGGGAAAATCCTCATGGGACCGTCTCGGTCGCACGGGGGGTTGCACGAAACCGAGGTGTGTCGGACTTGTACCGACTAAAAACCCCAAGGTGACTTCTTCTGCGCATTGACGGGGACCGCGGGACCTGTAATCAATTCGCCGCAGCCCCGTCGCGCCGCGCCCGCTGGGCACAAACTCGGAGGAAGATATCTTCCCCGACACTGCTCATTGTATTTAGGCAGAGCACGTCACAATGCTCTGCCTACTTCTTGAGGGTCACTAACCAGTCGTTCAGGGCCCCCACCCTGAGCGGCCGCGACCCCAAAGGCATCAGCCAACCGGTCGTGGATCGACCGATCGGCTGGTACTGATGTGCCGGGGCGGTTGCCGGCACCCCGGTGTCTTCTTCGAGCGGCCTTCTGCCGCTCTCGCTCTGCGGCCTCCTTCTGGGACATGACGTCTTCACAGAAGGAGACCACGGCCCTCCAGTTGTCATATCCTGCCAGCATGGCCGACACCACTGCTGGCAGGGAGAGGTCGTGTCCGATCCTTTGGACCAGGACCCGCCGCTCGCTGCCCCACGCCGGGCAATGTGCGAGCGTATGTTGGGCGGAATCCAGGTCCGAACAGCAGTGGTAGCACTGGGTCGTTACTTCTCGTCCAAACCTGCACAGGTACTCAGGGAAACATCCGTGTCCCGTAAGTACCTGTGTCAGGTGGTAGGTGACGTGATACCTACTATTAAACCAGGCTTCGAGGTTCGGCAGAATGGCACCGACCACGCGCTGGCGCATGCACCGCACCTCATCCAGCTGCATGCGCCAAATTCTTAGGGCTGATCGGCGTTCTTCTGCCTTCAGCTTTTCGAGCGCCAGGGGAGGCAACCGAACCTAACCTAACCTAACCTAACCTAACAGAACACAACCGAACACAACACAACCGAACACAACACAACACAACCGAACATAACCGAACACAACCGAACACAACACAACACAACCGAACATAACCGAACACAACACAACACAACCGAACACAACACAACACAACCGTTTTTTTTTTTGGTAATCCAGGGGAAATCCTCATGGATCGTCAGGGGGTGGTGAGGGCCATCCCCCGGTATGCCGGACTCCTACCGACTAAAACCCCTGGAGTGCTCCTTCACTCGCGTCAGCACCAGCCCCCGGGCACACCGACGACCTCCAAGAGGGCTGGTGCGCGATCCGCCCAATGTGGGCTACGTCACGAATTGGGAGGGGCCAAGCCCCTCTACCACCGCCTGGTGGTGCGCGGAAGCACGCACGGCACCACTGGAGCTTTCAAGTCAGGCAACGGCCCCCTCAGGCTCGTTGCCCGACGCTCCTTTCGAGGCGAACTTGTCGAGCAGCGACGGAGGTGCCGCCGCTGGAGAGGCCTCTTTCTCTATAGGCTCCACGCGCACCTGGGACAACGGAATGTCGTCAGTGGTGGCGGGAGCCTTCCTCGGCTTGCCAAAGGGCCTTTTGATGGGCCTTTTGGCCGCTGCACAGGCCGTGCTGCCCAGCCGGTGGCCGGCCCGCTTGCCGGCATCTGCACATACGCAGCAGTGGGGCTGCGCCTCGCATCCCTGGGCTTTGTGCCCAGGTTGCCCACAACGGAAGCAGCGACCACTCCGGTTAGTGGTCGCTTTACACTCTTGTCCCACGTGCCCGGGCTCAAGGCACCGGTAGCACCGGAGCACGCGGGGTTCTAACAAACGGATCTGGGGCTTGACCCAGCCGATTGTGATGCCTCTATCCATTACAGTCTTGGCGACGGTGGCTGGGCAAGTTACCCAGATCGTGCCAAGATTGAACCTTGTCATTGTTACGTCACTAGCCCGGACCTGTTCTTCCGGGCATCCTCCTATTGTTGCGATGCAACTCACTATGTCCTCCTTGAGGACGGTGTCATCCAAGCCCGAGATCTTAAGGTGGGCCTTCTTGTAGGGGCGCGTGACCTTGACCTCGTCCTCATGGAGAACATTCTTCAGCAAACCGTAGAGGACGTTGGCTTTCCTCTCTGCCTCTTCGGGCTCACCAGGCACGTGCAGGACTCGTGCATCGGTGAGCGTACCTCTGATGGACATCTCCTTGAGGCCATGGGCGTGGAGGTCTCCTGCAACCTCGCGCCTCGCCTCATCAAGGATAGTTTTAAAGGATAACCCTTTCTCCTTTGCTTGGGGCGTCAGCGCCAGGAGAACACTGGCCGTTTTGGGCGGCCGGATCTTCTTCGGGCGCTTCTGCCCCTGCATCTTCTTTTTACGGCCCGGTTGAGAAGGGCCCTTCTCTATTTTCCTCTTAGGGGGCTTGTCCCTCTTCACCACTTCTGACCAGCTGCCATTGTTATCGGCTAGCTGGGTCGATGTTGGAGGTGGTTGGGGTGCCTCTAGAGGTGTCTCGTCCGTATTAGCAGTAGCGGAGCGACTCTTCTTCCCCTTCCCCTTACCTTTGACGGGCTTGGGGTTGGGGCCAGAGCTGTGCCCCGGTGCATCGACATCAGTGGAGAGGACGTCTTCCGCGACGTCGACTGCCGGCTTGAGCTTAGCCTTACGCACGGCCTTCTTCGCCACGGAAAGCGCCCTCTCGTGTTGCAGCGGCGGACGGAGGAGTTTGCCCTCCAGCACGTTATACCGCCGCTGCATGTTCTTCATGGTGATCCGCTCGGTGCTAACCGAGGTCGTGGGACTTTGTCTCCTCCGGTTTGGGTTGGGCAGGGTCCTTGGCGGATGGTAGCACAAGGCCCTGCCTGTTATACTCCCGTATGTCTGCACGGAGTGCGGCATAGTCTTCCCGCATCTCCTGCAGCTCCTGGCTCAGTCGGGCATTCTCCCCGTTAAGCTTCCGGAGCTCCTCATTTATGTTGGTGGACATGATGGCCTCCATGTCCACCAGGATCTCCTCGAGGGCAGACTTCCCCTCGTGGATGATCGTCCCCTTGATGTTTTTGGACTTGGTAAAGAGGTTCTTTACCAAGCCCACGTTCTTTCGAACTCGCTCCTTTCGGACGTACGCTGCAGCATCCTCTTCCTCTGCTGGAGCTGCCGCGGAGAGTCGTGACGTCTGCTGGGGACGGGCGCTCCGCGACGTCTCCAACAGCTCACGCCGAGCCTGCAGCTCTTCTGCGTCCTTTTGGGCCGCTAATACTTCCTTCTTGGCCTCCCACAGACCCACGTACTTGCCATGGATCGGCGGACGACCACGTCCTCTCTTAGGAGCCTCGGGGGTGGCCAAGATCTTAGCTGGCACATCCCCCTCGGAACTCACTGCTACAGAAGGGCTTGTATCTCCTCTTCCGGTCTGTGCCGGATCCCACAGAAACGAGGCTCATCTCCGAAGAGTCTGAGTCCTCGTAGCGCTCTAGGGAGACACGGAGCTCCCTATCGCACGCAAGATCAATGTCCTTATGCAAGGCCTGGGTCGTCGGTGCAGTTACGGGAGCCTGACCGTAACTGCGAAGCACCTTTTTGCCCCCCCCAGAGAACGTGGGGCTGCACCGGTCCGGAGACCGGTGGAGGGATTCTCCATCTGCGGGGCAGGTGGTACCCTCCTGGGGTAGTTCTTTTTCAAAGTGTGCTTCCATCATAATTTTGTTTTGCATACATCGAGATTTCCATACATCACGCGGGATTTGAAGAAAAGAAAACAAAGGGGGATAAAAAGGGGGGGGGGGGGGAGAAGAAAATAGAAGAAAAGAAAAAGAAGGGGGGAAAACAATAGAGAGACATACATCCTACCATAACCTATCACAAGACTCTATCAAAACAACCTAACACGCCTAGCCAGGAATTGGGGAACAAAGGAATAACAAAAGGATGGGAAGGGTAGGGGGAGATGTGAGGGGTTGGGTGGGGGTGGGAATAACGGGACTCTTCTCACTCCTCTTCTCATTGGAGAAGAGATAGCGCGAAGGGGCAGGAAAGGACAAAGGGTAAGGGACAAGGACGAGCTGCTGGTCCGGACTCAGACCAACGACTCGGACTGACTGCACCAGCGAACTGGCGGGCGATGGGGTCGTCAGGTCCCGACGCCGAAACACAACACAACCGAACACAACCGAACACAACACAACACAACCGAACAGAACCGAACACAACCGAACACAACACAACCGAATACAACCGAACACAACCGAACCTAACCTTTTTTTTTTTTTTAACCCGGTGGAAATCCCTACGGACCGTCAGGGGAGCGGTGGGGGCCGCTCCCCCGGTGTGTCGGACCTGCCCCGACTAAAACCACCGGGGTGTTCCTCTTCCCGTCATGTGCTGGGATCGGTGGTACAGTGAGATCAACCTCACCGACCCACAGCGACGTCCGGCCTTAAAAGATAGGCCTCTATCTCTTGCACATTTGCAAGGGGTGGTGTAAAGAGCCACCCCTCGCTCACCTCGAGTTGTGTCTTGGAGCGGTGTGCGGGAACACATCACAACACCGCTCTCGCCTTGGATTATTGGACGGCGCGCTCCCCCAAGCGGCCGCCCAGGCGTAAATCCGGTTTAAGGAGGAAGGCCTCTGGCAAAGGCCCTCCTCCTCTGTCCAAGCCTGCGTGGGCGACGGATAGGGTTGTCGGGGGTAGAGAGTGCCTCCCGTACCCTTTCCGCCGCCTCTTTCTTCTCCATGATTTCCTCACAAAAGTGGAGGACCGCCTGCCATGCACCTTCGCTGCCGAGCATTGTGCGAACGAGCGTCGGCAGCGACAGGTCACCACCCACCACCCTGAACCGAACCTAACCTTTTTTTTTTTTTTTTGTTAACCCGGGGGAAATCCTACATTGGATCGTCAGGGGGTGGTGAGGGCCACCCCCCGGTATGCCGGACTCCTACCGACTAAAACCCCCGGGGTGCTTCCTTCACTCGCAGTTTGCACCTGGCCAAGATACTGCTATTGGGCGCACCCCTCGGCCAGGCGCGCGTTTCGCCCTGTGGGCGTCTTCTAAAAATATAGGAGTGGTGGGCGGAGTGTACCCGCGACTCCTTCTTCTAGTGGTGTGCAGAAGCACACACACACCACTGGAGCGTCAAGTGCTGGCAGCCGCCCCCTCAGGCTGGCTGTCAGCTGCTCCCTGAGAGAAGCACCCCAGAAGCGACGGAGGAGTTGTCGCTGGGGTCTCCTCTCTGTCCACCACACCGATGGAACGCTCGCCTGGTTGGCCGGCGTCCATCCGCCTTCTTCTGAGCGGCCTCTTCGCCGCGGCGCAAGCCGGGCTGCCGGCCCGGTGGCCCGCCGGTAAGGACGCGGCGGCGCACACCGTGCAATGGGCCTTCGGGGCCGTGCAGGTTTGAGATTTGTGTCCCTCCTGCCCACACCTAAAACATTGGGCACTCCGGTTGACCGTGGCCCGACACTTCATACCCACGTGCCCAGGCTCCCAGCAACGGAAGCATCTGAGCACGCGGGACTCCAAAAGTTGGATCTGGGCGTAGACCAGGCCAACCTGGAGCCCATCCTTCATTATTAGCTCGGCGGCGGGGGCTGGGCAAGTTACCCAACACACACCGCCGCCGAATGTCGTCCATTTTATGGGGCTGACTTGGACTTGCTCCTTGTCAACCCCCGCCTTCCACTTTATCGCGGACTGGATTTCCGCCGGAGTGACGGAGTCATCCAGCCCGGATAGTTTAAGGTCGACGCGCTTGTAAGGGCGGTCGACCTTCACGTCGTCTGGGAGAACCTCTCGGAATTTGCGGACGATGGCGTCCGCCTTCTTACTGGCCTCCTCTGGCTCACCGGGGATCAAGAGGATGCGTGCCTCGGTGAGCGTTTTCCTCATGTGTGCGGCCTTGATGCCCTCGTCGTGGAGGAAAGTGGTCACTTCACGGCGAGCGGCACCAAGGATAGTCGCAAAGTTTGCGCCCTTCTTAGCAGCGTCCGGTTTGATCGTCAGCACGACGGCTGCCGTTTTAGGCTGCCGAACCGTGCGACGCTTCGCCTTCCGCTTCTTCTTTTGGGGGGGAGGAGGTGCCTTTTTAGGGGCCTTCTCTGCCTTCTTCTTTTTCTCCCTTTTCGGCCTCCCGTTCTTGCCCACCTCTGTCCAGGGAGCATCCTGGGACGATGTTGTAGGTGGGAACGGGGCCTCGGGGTTTGTCTCGTCCGGGTTTTGGGCTGGGGCACTTCTCTTCCCCTTGCCCTTTCCCTTGCCTTTGACGGGCTTGGGGGGGACAGGGGTCGAGTGTTGCCCTGGCTCTGTCACATCCATATCGGGGAGGGCGTCCCCCCCGACGGGGGCGGCTGGCCTGGGCTTGGCCTTCCGCGCAGCCGACCCCGCCGTGCGGGGTGCCCTCTCTGATTGCAGCGGAGGACGCAGTGAGCGCCTCTCCGTCGCCTCCAGTCTGGCGTTCATGGAACGCATCTCCCCCACCATCTCGAGCATGGTCTGTTTGAGGACATCCATGTCGGAAGGGGGGGAGGTGTCATCGTGGGAGGGTTTATCTGGGCCGCGCGACGCGTATGGTCGAGTAGGGTCCTGATAGCCCTTCTGGCGGACTTCGGCGCGCATGGCAGCCATGTCCTCCTGGAGGTCGCGCACGATCTCCCGTAGCCGTTTATTCTCCCGGTGGAGTTTGCGGGTCTCTTCGGTTACGGTGGCCGTGATCACGACCTCCAATGACTCCTTAATGGCCGCCATGGCGGCCTTCATGTCTCTGGTCACCGTGCCCTTAAGGTTGGTGGACTTCGAGATACACTCCGACAGTATCTCGAAGTTTCTGTCTATGACCTCCTTTTGAGCGAACACGGAGGTCCCCTCAACCTCGACCACGTCGAGTCTCGACGTTTGGCGAGGGCGGGCGCTCCGCGCCGTCTCAAGGAGGTCTAACTCCTGTCGTCGCCGCTCCTCCTCCTTCTTAGCGGCGAGCATCTCCTTTTTGGCCGCCCACAAGCCGACATATTGGCCAGCCGTGGGAGGCCCACCTCTTCCCCGCTTGGGGACCGCCACGTACTTGGCGGGTACTTCTACCTCCGGCTCGCTGTCCGAGCGTAACAAGCGGTATGACCGCTTTCGCTCCAGCGAGCCAGAGTTGTAGGACATTCGGCTGGACACCGAATCGTCCGAATCCAAGTCGAGCCGCTCCAGGGAAACCCGGAGCTCTCTTCGTCCAAAATCGGAAACCGTGTGGCTTGCCAGAGTCGTCGTGGCAGTGGTGGGGGAAGAGCCACCACTGCGGAGCACATCGTTGCCCCCCCCAGAAAACGCGGGGCAGCCAGGGCGAGAGGGAGTCTCCCGCCCTGGGAGGGATTCTCCGGCCGCGGAGCGGTCGGTACCCTCCTGGGGTAGTGATAATTTGCGGTGTGCGTCCATAATGATTTTTTCCGTTCATCAGATTGCCATACGTCGCGCTGGGGTTGAAAGTAGAAGAAAAGGGGGAAGTGAATAAAGGGGGGAGAGAGAAGAACAAAAGACATAAAGAAGAAGAGGGGAGAATACAATAGTATAACATTCGTCGCCTAACACAACCTAGCAAAAACCCTAACAAATAACCTAACATATGAAACCGGGAAGTGGGAACAAAGGAGTAACTAAGGATGGGAAGGGTGGGGGGAGTTGTGAGAATTTGGGTGGGGAAGGAGTAACAAGGCCCTTCTTACTCCTCTTCTCTAAGGAGAAGAGATAGCGAGAAAGGGCAAGAAAGGAAGAAGGAAAAGGTAAGGTGGGAATGAGGAGAGGGCTGACTGACTGCACCGGCGAACCGATGGGCGATGGGGTCGTCACGTCCCGACGCCGGAGAACCGAACCTAACCTAACCTAACCGAACACAACACAACACAACCGAACACAACCCAACACAACACAACACAACACAACCGAACATAACCGAACACAACACAATACAACCGAACACAACACAACACACAACACAACCGAACACAACCGAACAGAACCGAACAGAACCGAACAGAACCGAACACAACCGAACACAACCGAACATAACCGAACACAACCTAACACAACCGAACATAACCGAACACAACCGAACACAACTGAACAGAACCGAACAGAACCGAACAGAACCGAACACAACCGAACTCAACACAACATAACCGAACATAACCGAACACAACCGAACACAACCGAACAGAACCGAATACAACCGAACATAACCGAACATAACCGAACACAACCGAACACACGCGAACACATCCGAACACAACCGAACACAACCGAACACAACCGAACATAACCGAACACAACCGAACACAACCGAACACAACCGAACATAACCGAACACAATCGAACACAACCGAACAGAACCGAACACAACTGAACACAACCGAACACAACCGAACACAACCGAACACAACCGAACACAACCGAACACAACCGAACAGAACCGAACACAACACAACACAACCGAACATAACCGAACACAACACAATACAACCGAACACAACACAACACACAACACAACCGAACACAACCGAACACAACATAACACAACACAACCGAACACAACACAACACAACACAACACAACCGAACAAAACCGAACACAACACAACACAACCGAACACAACACAACACAACCGAACATAACCGAACACAACACAATACAACCGAACACAACACAACACACAACACAACCGAACACAACCGAACACAACATAACACAACACAACCGAACACAACACAACACAACACAACACAACCGAACAAAACCGAACACAACCGAACAGAACCGAATACAACCGAACATAACCGAACATAACCGAACACAACCGAACACACGCGTACACATCCGAACACAACCGAACACAACCGAACACAACCGAACATAACCGAACACAACCGAACACAACCGAACACAACCGAACACAACCGAACACAACCGAACACAACCGAACACAACCGAACAGAACCGAACACAACCGAACACAACTGAACACAACCGAACACAACCGAACAGAACCGAACACAACACAACACAACCGAACACAACACAACACAACCGAACATAACCGAACACAACCGAACACAACATAACACAACACAACCGAACACAACACAACACAACACAACACAACACAACCGAACAAAACCGAACACAACACAACACAACCGAACACAACACAACACAACCGAACACAACACAACACAACCGAATACAACCGAACACAACCGAACATAACCGAACACAACACAACACAATACAACCGAACACAACACAACACAACACAACCGAACATAACCGAACACAACCGAACACAACACAACATAACCGAACACAACACAACACAACCGAACACAACCGAACACAACACAACACAACCGAACACAACCGAACACAACACAACACAACCGAACAGAACCGAACACAACCGAACACAACACAACACAACCGAACACAACCGAATACAACACAACACAACCGAACAGAACCGAACACAACCGAACACAACACAACCGAACACAACACAATACAACCGAACACAACCGAACCTAACCTAACCTAACCGAACACAACACAACACAACCGAACACAACCCAACACAACACAACCGAACACAACACAACACAACCGAACATAACCGAACACAACACAATACAACCGAACACAACACAACCGAACACAACCGAACACGACATAACACAACATAACCGAACACAACACAACACAACACAACCGAACAAAACCGAACACAACCGAACACAACACAACACAAAAAAGTGTTAAAGTTCAAATTGACTTTAAAATATTATTACAAATTTTTTGTATGAGAATATAGAAAAGTGTTGTTTTTAGACTTTTTCAGACAATTTTTTTAATTTTTCTCTCCGTAATAACCTTCCCCATACTTCAACAAACACAACAAAAAAGAAATCAGTCAAATCGGTTTAGTCGTTCTCGAGTTTCGCGCTTATCAAGACAGCTGATCCGGCAAACGTAGTTTTGCTATATAAGTTATTGTAATATCTTCTATGATGTTCATTGAAATTAAGTGATGTCAAAGACAATTTTGTTCACAATTAAATACTCTTAATCAACAAAACATTTATTTGGATAAAGATTAATATTATTACGTTGATACAACTCTTAACAAATAATGCATTAATTTCGACCAAATTTGATTACCATAAAAAACGGTTCTAGTGAGTTAATCTTAAAAGATAGACATATACTGTCGCGGACATTTTTTTAGATTATTTCAAGAGGAATCATTCTTTCTTACATATATTTTTCGTATCTTGAACCGTTTTCGCAGCGCACGCAATGGAAGCACTCAAGGATGAATAATTTTTCCCGTTTTTTTCACATTTTCCATTATTTCTTCGCTCCTAATAGTTGCATCGTGATGTTATATAGCCTAAAGCCTTCCTAGATAAATAGTCTATTTAACACAAAAAGAATTTTTCAATTCGAACCAGTAGTTCCTGAGATTAGCGCGTTCAAACAAACAAACAAACAAACTCTTCAGCTTTATAATATTAGTATAGATTTTCAGGGTGAGCAGAGATTATTGTAGTGATTGGCTTGTTTCATTACAACATTGCGTTTTTTATACATAATACTCGTATTAACAGTGTAAAATCACTATTTTGATGTCGGTCTATTTCCTTGTATCTGCTAAATTGCACAACAGATCGTTATGCAGTTTTCATTATCATGAAAACTATATTCCAAAGACTGTTATGATGTGTTCTGGAAAGTTACAAATATTTTTTCATTTTAGTGTTGTTTACTCAGTAACATAGGTGTGTTTTTATTTTCACCATTATGTGCTCATTATTATGTAATATTATATAAATCAAAACAATGGTACAAACTTATTCTAAAACGTACGTAACACGTATCCTTACACATAATTCTTATTTTGTCTAAGGTTCCGGAGGTAGCTATGTACCAGTAAAGTGAGTAAACTGTCCGATCTTCACCTACCAGCCTATGCTACGAATATTTTTAGTTTAAATGTCATTATTTTATTTCTAACCTTTACAAGCTAAAGGTAGCTTAAACACGTTATAATTTTATTGTTTCTAGTAACATTCTTACTCAGATTATGAAATTAATTTCCCACTGTATACTTTTGTCAAGTATATGGGCGTAGTTATATTATTCGCTCAAACGAATTATTCCTTTAGTCTACTATTTATTTTCTGTGAAAGGTTGTGAAATGTATTTTTTTAACTATTTGCATAATATAGTAGCTGTAATTTATAAAGAAAATAAGTCAAACAAACTTGTAAAAATAGTAAATTATTAACAATTTTGTATGATACATGTTTGTTATCTTGCAAAGATTTCAAACTTCACCTAGCCTTACAATGTGTGTAAGTTTATTTATGGATTTACGGAACCGGCCTGCCTTTGCCCAGCTGCGATTTACCAATGTAGCATGGACCACATGTTTTGTTAGCAGTATAATTATTACAAATATTTGGAGGTATTTATAATATTAATTGCCATTAATTATTAACTTTACCAAATAAGGAGTGGTCGGTTTACTAAAACCATAGCTTTTAAACGACAATAAGCTTCCTAATACTGGACCACGTTACTGAATAGCGTAAACTGTCCATACTTCGCATGACCACGTTACTACATACCCACTATGACGCAGCCTTGAGTTTCTTTCGGCGTTTCTTCTCAAGGTAGTCGCTTCCGAAACGCTAGTAGATCACCTGTAGGGTTTGTATTATTTTTGGCTGGCGATCCAAGTTGAGGTTCGTACCCACAGGAGTGCCCCTGAATTGCCACCCAACCAGTAAACTCGTTGGCTGAGCACCCTCTGTGCTCGCACCCTAAGCCCGGTTAAACTGTATAGGCCTTTCCCGGCCCTCAGTAGGTATCCAGATAAAAAAAGTTACTACATACCGTAAACTGTCCATACTTCGCCTGATATTTCAAGGTTTGGTAAAATTACGACAACATTTAGCGAAAAAAAAAAGGTTTGATCCACACAAAATACACAAATTGGTTACACCTTTACATGGAAATAAATTAGCAGACATATGAATGAAAAATAAATTAATTATTCCGAATTTAAAGAGGAAGGCGAAGTTTTGTCAAGCTGCTCTGACTTTACCTATTACTTTTTTCTGAATTCGAATAATGTAAAGCGTAGCGTAGCCTATTTAAATCCAAAAACTTTAAAATATCGGCAAAATATGTTAGCTTGTGTTATTAAAACCTCTGGATGCAACTAAAAGAATACACATGTAGTAAAAGACGCATAAAAGCAAACTAAAGAAACTTTCATACTTTGAATGTTATACTCGTGGACCAGGGGTTTTCAAAATAAAACCATATCGAGGGGTGAAAGGCTATTTGGTTTAAGCGACATTTTTTGGTGATATAACATATATATATATATTATAATATATACTCGGAATCAGTGATACCAATACCGATAAATACCGATAAATACCGATTCCAAATATATATATTCCAAATATATATATATATATATTAGTACATCACCAAAAAATGTTGCTTAAACCAAATAAACTTTCACCCCTCGTCATATTATTATATCACCAAAAAATATCGCTTAAACCAAATAGCCTTTCACCCCTCGATATAATTGATCGCTGTCTGAGCATGAAAAAATCACAATTATTCTGAGCCTTGATTAACGCAACAGAACCCAAAACAATTATTGTGAGGAATTTGCTTATTTAACTTTGCGTTTCCTTGCAGAAACGGCTTTACCGGTGTGGGTGCATATTGATTAATGTACGAGTTTATACTCATTTGCAATTTATTTGCACTAAGGCTGAAATTTATAGACGCTATCTGGGATTAGCTTAGCAAAATTTTCAAAAAATTAATTATTTACTTTTGACAAAAAACTGAATATATAATAGAAACTTGAGTATAGCCATAGTATTCGCAGAATCACGTCCATGTTGACAAAATCGGTGACTTACCAAATCCTTTGACATTAGCGTCTAAAATCTAGGCCTTAATGTTCAGTGTTCGTTTGGTTTTTTTTTTATTAGGCTTATAAATAAAAAAGTTCCATCAATTTTTTTCATTTTTTTATTTTAATACTAACTTCGCAGCACATTACAAAGTCAATTATGTATATACAAAATAGAGAATAACATAAAAAATATACAGTGCCAGTATCGAAGTTATGCTACATATTAAATTTTGTTAGTATGTTTATAACACATTTTAAATTCTCGCGTTTTGTTATCATTATAAAATAAATTCAAATGACATGTATAAATTAATAAATTTAAATTCAATTTAAATAATCACTTCAAACGCTTAATCAACAAAAAAGAAATAATTGTTCACTTGCCTAGGCTGAAACTTTTGTTAACTAATATGTGGTTAGATAGTTTGCTATCCCACATCGGTAAACCGCAGTTAAACAAGGGTAAGCCGGGATATGGCTAACCGCATTGGCAGTTCAGCTAATTGTAGTTATAATATATTTTTTTGTAAAGACTTCGCGCTCTTTTCCGGATAAGACACCTGGGTGGTGCGCTTGAGGGAGAGTGCCACCCAACTTATCCAGGCGAGAGCGGTGTGTGACGTGTTTCCGCACACCGCTCCAAGATATTGAGGTTTGCGAGGGGTGGCTCCTTACACCACTCCTCGCAGTGCAAAGATGCGGCCTTACAAAAGGCCAGACGTTGCCGAGGGTCGGAGAAGAGGATGACACTGTACCTCTGGCCCCCGTCTGACGGGAAGAAGGAACACCCCGGGGGTTTTAATCGGTGCAAGTCCGACACACCGGGGGGCAGCCCTCACCGCCCCCTGAGGTCCGTTATGAATTTCCCCCAGGCTATAAAAAAAAGGGTAAGCCGGGAATTACCAGTCCATAAATAAATGTAAACGCAGTGTGATCCTAAGGCTGAGCGAAGTTTGGAATATCTGCGAATTAAAAATCACCTCTCATGCAAAATTGTAAATAATTCACAATTTTTATAAGTTAGTATCTTTTTTTATAAAACTACAGGTATTTTATTATGCAAATCGTTAAAATAAAAAAACGAAGTTAACCTATCACAGCAATGAAATAGTATACAAGAGAAATATGTTTGATACAAACAGCACAAAGTTTTTATAGCTTCAAATTGTTGATGAAAGTATACGGTGTAAATTAATTACAAAATTTAAATGTTTTAATGATTGATCTTTATGAAATACAATTTTATTATGTACTTTGTGATAAAACTTAAAATCACGCCATCTATCAAGGCATAATAGAAACAAATCAAAAGCTCTCATGAAATTGCCTCAAGTAAAAGTACAGACTAAAACATAATATTTTGTATACAAGATAATTTGCATTCTACATAAGTTACAGATCACATCTAATAGATGTCCTTTTAGATACTTAATTTCAAATAACTTCTAACAAAATTATTATTATTATTTATCACTGTTATGACTACAATCAGAGTTCGAGGAAATTAAGATATGTTCATTAGAATGAGAATGGTATCGCGCAAGGCAAATCAGACGGCCCGTGTCATAAAAATCTAGTAATACAATAAATTGACAACAAATTGCTGTCGCGCTTTAGAGGTGATAACTACGTACCATCGGGTGGGGCGTCAGTCTGTTTATCGATGTAATTCAAAGAAATACGAGTGGTCCTAGGGTCGAAACTTAGTTGGTTTCCTACCTTTGAATATTTTTCCAAGTTGAATATATTATTCTATACAAGTACTTAGTAAGTTATATATTAGGAAATATTAATTGATATAAATATAAGTATTCTGTGGTTGTGCTATAAATACCATCAATTTATTGAATAATTATTTTATTAAGTTCTAAAAAAATATGGTTTCATTTTTGTTTGTGTTTACTGTAATATGTAATGTGTATTAGCTTTCACGTAGTAATTACTTCTGTATTTACCACGTGAAAGCTATTCATGCATTGGCGAGCATCCCATACGGGCATAAAAAGCATTACCTTGTTATACTCGCACATTTAACAAATAAATAAATTTCAAATCTGCTTCTTACCAGAACAGGAGTCGCAAAATCCTAATGAGACCAGATTTTAGATCGATATATGTATTAAATATCCAAGCATAACGTTATAATTCTTTTTATACACACGACTGTTCATTTGTAATGTAATAGAAATTAAATAATGTATTGCAGGAATGTTACGGAGCTTCGACTTCGACTCCGATAAGTCGGAACTTCCGATCGTTATTACACCTTCGGTTCCGACTTCGGTTCCGAAACTTTTTAATCGGAGGTATTCATCGGAGGTCACCACCACTGTTGTAGTCAATTCATTTGATTTTACTTTATATGTTGTTGAAACATAATATCAATTAATCAAACAATCAGTGCTACTTAATTTGTAGAAGACATTTTTTTAAATTTAGATTAAAAAAATATGATTAAATTATTAAATTTAAAACTAAATGTACATTTAAATTTATTACTAAAAGGTTTTTCTTTTTTTATTTTACATTTACATTAAATTAAGTAAAATAGAAATGAACACAAAAACAACCTTGCAGCAAATTTGATTTAATTTGTTCACTGGACAATGTTCACTGGAGGATAACGGTTTCTGATATATCCAACACTTTGTGAACAACAGCTTTTATTTGCCCAAGTTAGGTTGTGTTGTGTTGTGTTGTGTTGTGTTGGGTTCTGTTGACCCAACTTGAAATACGCCGGCGATGCGCTTGAGGGAGCTTGCCGCCCAACTTATCCAAGCGAGAGCGCTGTGTGACCCCAGGGGTTTTAGTCGGTGCAAGTCCGACAACCAAAAAGCTCCCTGAGGTCCGTCAACAATATCCCCCGGGCTATCAAAAAAAAAAACCTGATATACGCTTGGAAACAGTCTCGATCCTCAACATCTGTCTACACACGAGGGAGATGTAGAGGGAAATGGATTATACTGTGGTCAATTCAAAAGTTCTGGCTTATACTTTCGAATACATGTATCAATCTTGCACCATATTAAAATGGGATCAAATTTAAGTTATTATAAATAACATATCTTCACGCTATCACGCTATGTGAGCAGACATACAATAGTGGTTTTATCCAATTTGCGCTTAAATGTCGTGGACTACGCGACCAGTAGCTCAGGTAATCGCTTTCTCACAGTACTATGAAAATGTTAATAAGAAACAGCAATTTTTATTGTCTGTGTATTTGTAAATTTATCACTTTCTAATTAAAAAGGTTCACTGAATAATGTTTTTATTTGTCCCTTATTAAAACTATTTTATTCTGCCGTCACTTGTGACTGACATTGCCTCCGACTCCGATTCCGACTCTGAATCCGACTCCGATAAATCAAATTTAAAAACTCCGACTCCGACTTTGGT
This sequence comes from Automeris io, assembly GCA_036320925.1. Lineage (NCBI taxonomy): Eukaryota > Metazoa > Arthropoda > Insecta > Lepidoptera > Saturniidae > Automeris > Automeris io. The sequence goes on along the minus strand of JAUDJH010000011.1, from coordinate 8,586,450 downwards.
TCCGATAAAACTGCCTCCGTTACATCCCTAATGTATTGTATTTGTAATAGTAATTTAATAATGAAACTCGTCCTTATTCTGGCGTTTATTTCTTGTTTAACTACTTTACTATCATGGTCCCTGCTTTATTAATCAAGATTGTCAACAATCTACAATTATTATTGATTAAGTAATGTATATAAACAACAAAATACAATATTGATGCCTTTTTTACAACAAGTAATTGAAAATGGGTATAAGCACGCACTCTTGAGAGACCTTAGGGAAGCCCAGTATTACGTGGTGATTCATTCAATCAGAATAATCTAGGTCATTGAATTCGCTTGCACAGAAAAATCCGACAGTTGATATTATGAGTGCCAAGTTTTATCTACTTATATTTTTTATTGATTCCTTCATTTCTGATGGCTTTGCGAATTATTTTCATATTAGGATTAATTAATAGAATATTTTTATAATATAAATGTACATTTTATTATATTAAAAAAATCTTTGCTCTTATAGTGATTGAATACTTCTAAGGATTGTCATACATTTTGTGAAATAATAGCCAGTAACAAGGTGATAATGTATAAATAAAAATGTACAGTTCACCTATGAAATAAGATCTTGTTGGTCAATAACACCCATATTCTCAGACGGCAAAATTTATATTAACATATTTTATACTTTTACGTAATTATATTTGTATTAATTTTGAATTATAAAATATTTCTACTGAAATTAGGATAAAATGAAAGGAGATTGTTTCAAATAATATTGTAGTTATAAAGTGTGATCTACTCTACGGCGTTGTAGCATAACGTGACCTCCCTGCGATGCAATACTTACGTGCAATTCGGAAAACCCGAGTCGGCTGTATTGCAACAGCAACTCGAAGTAATTTAACTAAATATTAGACATGTACAATTTTCACAACTAATTTCTATGCCAATAATATACTCTATAATGTGAAATTTCTGCATTATTTAAATATGAAAACTATTGAAATGATCACGAGAAATATATAAACAATGATTTTTTATTTATAAGTAAATAACAAATTATGAATATTACTATGTGTTTATATAGCTTGTTGAAAGCGACATTTGTTTTGTTATCTTTAGTCCCTATATGTATAGTTAAATCCCATCAAAAAAAGAATTCAGTCTAGAAATAAAGGCAAGTTCCGTTCCATTTCTCAAAAATGATTGAAAAATTTAATAGAACAGTAAAATCTAGGCTTTCTTAAAGTTAACATGCATAATTTTTTTAAAATTTGGTTAATTGATAATGTTTAAAATTTGAAAAAGTGAAATTGATAACAAGTTCAATAATAAATATGCTTCGTAAAATCCTTCTTCTAAAGGCTTTTTAGCCGTAACTTAATTCGGTGAGTGTACTACCGCGGTCCTAGATAAGTGTTTATGAATCAAGCACGCAATTTTTTTTAATAAGCATCAATAGTGTGCCTGAGTCTTAGACTTTTTGATGTGTTTACTTAATCTATATAACTCTAAACTGACATCTAATCATTGTTGAATGCTCTATGTAATGGGAATTGATTTCCGTAAAGAAGTCGTTTATGAAGATAATTAAATCTGTTACTATTTCATTCGGATAGTTCATCGAACTTTAGTTCAGGTTAGCGAAGTAACTATGTAATGTAGAGCTTACAGTTCTGACATAATGTTGGCGGCGGCGGGCCAATCATTGTCCACTGTTTACATTTTTTATCTGACCGCCATGCTGTGATGGTTTGGCTCATCGCATTGCGTAACAGCGGTTTATTGATGTATTTTAATGCATCTATTTAAGACTTATCAATATACGCAGTTATAAAACTTTACTCCATATAGCCGTACCTTACAATCTATATACATATAACGGAACCATTTATGGTGTGTGTTTTTATTGAGCAATAAAAAAATGCTTAAAGATTGTTTTGGACACTGGCGTGTATCCCATATAAAGCATAAATAGCTCTCGATATACTTGGACATTTAACAGATATACATATGTACTTAAAATTTGATCAGACTGCTATTTTGGTAAACACCAGATTTTAAGTCAATATATTTATTAAACGTCCAAGTATAACAAATAATGCTATTCTCGCGGAACATTTGTAAGTCTTTTAAATAAAAATACCGGATTGCAAATTATTGTTTACTGGAGTTAAAATATTGTATACACAAATTTTGTGTTCGTTTTCAAAGCGATCGGATGTCAAGTTGTATAACGACTGTGGTGCGCGCGTTAACAAATTCTTTTTATGCTTTATACGGGATGTACGACACTGGTTTTAAATATGGTATCTGTTTTATGTGATGATATAAATTATGTTTTATGTGAAAAAGTAATTAACATCTATATTTAACATCTATAAATGTTTTATTATTATTATTTATTGTTTTATTATATTTAAAAATAATTTTAATGTTCTAAATAGTAGTTGGCATACCCTGTTAAAAAAAACACGGTACTGACAGTACTCATAACGTTTTATGTTGCAATTCATAATTATATTGTCTATTCTTAAACATACTAAAACTATAATATTTTTTTTTATAATATCAAATCCAAATAACAGCAAATTTTCAAAATAAAGGTCTATTATTTTACTTCATAGATGTTGTTTAAAAATTGTAGTATGATCTTCCAAAGTTTTTTGATTGTGACAATTGATGTAGTCGACGGCATAATAACTATGTACATACAGGTACACGTCCAGTCGAGGAATAAACTATTAGATATGGTTCAGCGAACCGTTGCGCAAGGGTCCGTAGAGTCGGCCGCCTGCATCGTTCGTCCGAATCCGGCTCAGGCTGGAAACCCCTCTTGAGCAAGCCGTGACGAGGTCAAACACCAAATCCTGGTTGGCATTATACCTTAGTTTCAAATAATATATCAGCGAGCTATATGACTTCCGTGGTGCGCAGAGATACTTCAGTAACATTATCCTCTTTATGCGTGAATGTTGTGCCTAACATGACGAGTAGTGCATATGGTCGCAGTTTCCTGATAAGAATATAAAATATAATTCTTTCATTTAGATAGCGTACGATATAATTATTTATTTTATCGTATTTAATATACAAATATGATATATAGATGCTTTTAAGGATTTTAAAAAATATCTATCAATAGCATGAAAATATTTCATTTTCAATAGTACACAAAGAAATGCGCTCATATTATAGAATCCAGCAACGAAAGTGATCACAAAGGCAAACTCAACAGTACTCTGAAATAAAATTAAAATAATTTAAAAGGGAAAGAGAATATATTGTACATATGATCCAATTATTCCCTTTATTTGATGCACATAATTAAGTTTATTGAATTTTATTTTTACATTAATTTTAACCTTAATACATCCCTTCATTCATAGTATGATAGCTGCGAAAACAAAATAATATCAACTTGTACCTTTACTAACGTAAAAAGTTATATACATAATATACAAGTTGTAAGTCAATATTTATAAACATTAATTTTAATTTATAAGTGTAAGGAGAGCACTTGTTTCCGAATACCATTTATCTCATTTCATAAATACGAGTAAATAAGTCGCATTACCCTAGTTTATTTCGTTACGTAAACTCTTAATCATATAAATTGTATTTTTGTTATTTCTTGGGTAGGTATTTATCATATTACAAACTTGGCTGAATTATGTTTACGATGCAAGAAGTATTTTTATATAACAGTAAAAGCTCGACATAGAGCTCCTGATGGTAAGTACGGTGTAGTCCACTACCCCGGTACGACAGCGACCAGCAAGAGATTAGAGTCTATTCACAATCACCGTCATCATGTCGATCCGCATATATCAAGACCGAAGGCTTTTTGGTATATGAGGAACTGGATAGAAGATAGAATCCCGTCCGGAGCTAGCTTCAACAATATTTAAATAGACATATATCATCTTATTAATATTTTGATAAAAATATAGAATAAAAAAAATAGGATAACGAAGATGAGAGGAGGGAGGATCGATGATGGTGAATGGAATCGAGAACGGAAAGGCGAAAAGAAAAGGAGATGATAGTATTTTTAGCCAAACAATACGAACTACAACACAATTAACACGTTATTCAAGGTTTCCGCCCGGTTAAGTTGAAAAGGACTGTACCGGACATCAAAGTATTTTCCTGTCAAAAAAAGAGCGTCATTCATAGTGGTACAAAGTTCGCCTAGTCAGCAAGTTCAGATAATGAAAACAACTTTGTATAACATACGCTTAGGTACTGAATAAGTGTTTACTTTAACATACACGTATAAAACTATAAATATATATATATATATATATATATGTATATATAAATGTATATATACATATGTGTGTGTGTGTGTATCTTCCCCTTATCATTTAAAAATCGATCCCTTGTCGATATTGTTGCATGTGTATAGTACGCTTTACGTAACGGTTAAACAAATGTCTGTTGGAGCGCGTTTAAGTCTTTTGTTTGAATATTATAAGATAAAAAAAACGTCGTTAATTAAAGAATGAATCGACAGTAAATACTATCAGCCTACAGAAACAATAGTATTTATATAATACTCACCTCTCGGTAGCAGACAGACGGTGAAAATACGATATTTTCCGTACTACAGTTAAATGACCCACGAAATGAAATACATCAGTATATTAAAATAATATATTGTAATATCTTTTTCAGCAACTACCAATTATTTATTTATAAGCTATTAGGTCCTTGAATAAGTTCTCGCTGTTTCTTAAAAACAGGCGTTGTGGCTCTCTGTGCATGGAATTTCGTACAGTAACGCATTAGCTAAGTAGTACTATATGTAACCTCAAATTCTAGTCGATAAAGTTTACCACAGTGTCAACCATGTATTTATTTACATATTTTGAAAATATCTACTTTTGTGCCAAATAAAGTGTTTTTGCGGGGAATTTTATTGCACTGCTTTATTCAAAAGAAATATGCAGCTGAAGTACACAGAATTCTTGTTGATACAACGCTCTGTCGAATACAATATGTAGAGACTGGTTTATGCGCTTTAAAAATAATGATTTTGAGCTTGACGACAAAGAACGTTCTGTTGCTTCAAAAGTTTCAAAACTTTTAAGAGCCTTAGGAATGATCCAAAAGCAAGGACATTGGGTGCCGTATGAACTGAAACCGAGAGACGTTAAACGACGTTTTCTCATGTGTATTCATTGCTTCAACGGCAGAAAAGAAAAGGTTTTTTGCACCGTATTATCACTGGAGATGAAAAGTAGATTCACTACGACAATTCAAAGCGTAAAAAATCATAGGATATGCTCGGACACGCATCAGCATCGTCCCCAAAACCAAATATCCACAGTTTGAAGCTTCTACTTTGCATTTGGTGGGATCAACAGGGTGTAATTTATTATAAGCTGCTTAAACCTAATGAAATTATCACGGGAGCTCGCTATCGACTTCAGTTGATGCGTTTGAGTCGAGTTCTAAAAGAAAAGCGGCCACTATACAAGCAGAGACACGACAAAGTGATTCTATTACATGACACTGCTCGGCCACATGTCGTAAAACCAGTCAAAACGTACCTGGAAATGCTTCAATGGGAAGATCTACCTCACCCGCTGTATTCACCAAACATAGCTCTCTCCGATTACCACTTGTTTCGGTCAATAGCGCCTGGTTTGAGCGAGCAGCGCTTTCATTCTTTTGAAGAAGCCGAAAATGGGGCGATTCATGGATTGCGTCAAAAGATGAATCGTTTTTCCGACAGGGGATTTAATTACTGCCAGAAAGATGGAAGAAAGTGGTCTCTAATGATGGCCAATGTTTAGAGTTAAATTTATTGTAAGCTTTATATTTTAAAAAACTTTCTGTAAGCCAAAAAAAACAGCGAGAACTTATTCAAGGACCTAATATCATAATCACTTATAAAAATAAAAAAACTGCTATTATATTTATTTACACTGTCACTGATCATTAGCAGTGTACAAATTGTAATTATTACCAACGCAATATTATTAGAGATCAAATATTTCTCGCTGAATCAAGTGCATCTGAGCATTTCGCTTACATATCTAACCCCTGCTATATTATTAAAATAATCAAAGAAAGTAAAAGTATAAAAAGAAAAATAATATAAGAACAATAACAATATAGATAGAAAGGACTTCCAATTGTTATTGGGCGGTAAGTCCCGGGACACCCCTGGCTGTCACCATTACGATCCCAGTATGTATATCCTATATGTTCTAATTTTCTCCTAATAAAAAAAAATCATCATACAAATTCCGTATTTAGTTTATTTCTCAATGTTAAGAAAACATTGTATTTGCATTTCTGTCATTAGAATTAAGTAATGAACCTTTGAAAGCGGTTCAATGTCCGGATAAGGAGGATCATGTATACGATGCTGCGCCAGTGGGCGACAACTATAGCGCGTTAGATAACACATTTCAGAATAAGGAATGCAATATCATACCTACGTAATAATATATTTTAAAATTATATTAGTATATACATTCAAGTAACAGTTTAGAGCGAAATCATTTGATTATGAAAAATATTAAGTATTTGCATGGCTACATAACAAGCGCTTTTAACTTTTGTCTCACACAAGCTAAGAATTAATGTAATAATTTTGCCCCAAATTAGATATCGTACCAGTAAGATGGATTATAAGCTAGGCTATATAACGTTACATATAAGTCCCTGAATCGAGAAATCATATTTGTTCGTTGAAAAAGATTCGTCGCTGCGGAGTGCCGAAACTAGAAGTGTTAGCGTCGTAAATAAAGTTACTATCAACTGAACTATCAAACGATCAAATAAACTTTATATTTAGAGATCAGCTTAAGAGCTTCTAATTTAAATAAAAATGAAGTGCTTGTAACAATATTGTATGTTTTAGTATTCGGATGATGACCCTGCGCGACAATTCAGTCAATTCAATAGTAACATTTTTAATGTCGACTATGATTTAACAATACAGATCCGCCAAGACGACCTCGATAAAACCCATATTGCCAAACCATTGCTTGGAACATGGCTGAATGAGACAAGCAGGGGTTGATCAATGAGATCGATCATACGTCACGCCCCGTACCATTATACAGTTAACGATACCGATTGATTATTACGACTTGCCTTATTCGTATCTCTCGGTGATAAAACTCGCATACGGTGGTAAAGGTTTCGCTACGCCGTCTTACAAAATCGATGCGTCTGCGTCTTTACGCTAGTCGAAGTATAAAGCATCCAAGTGGTAGAAGTGGAAGTCATTCGGTCACAAACAGTGCGCTGGTTAACTCGTAACAAGTTTATAATTTTGATTACAGTGATAAACAAGGAATACCGGAATCGAAGTAAGTTAGCACTAACTGCGTTAAAAAGTTGAAATAGAATTGCAATTAGAATCAATTTTTAAACAGTATTATTTACTTGAACAAAATTAATATTTTTTAAATTAAATACAGTAAGAAATAATTTGTCATAATACATTTCAATACAAATCTACCGGGATTTACAATAAATAACAATTGTGACCAAAAATCACAAAAGTAAATTATTCGCAAAATTTTGATGTTTTGAAAGCTTTAGTAAATTTTTCTCTACATTGATTCATTTTTATAAACACCTAGCTATCTTATCAAACTTTAAAACACTAATATACTACAGGGATAGATTAAAATTTGTACACTGTGCTAACACAGTGTACAAATTTTAGACTATCCTACATAAGATATTTAACATAAAATAGTATAGCACCAGAATCGTATGTATATTTTGTTTATAAATATATAAAAAATCAAATTGACTATCAATTGTTATATCTTACAAAAAAAAATCTAAATCTTAACATTTCGCTTACTTAAATTTGTTTTTATTTTTATATCTTTTTGCTTACGAGTGTATGCTTGCATAATGAGCACTAATCATCTCGTTTTCTGTATAAATAATATTTCATCTTATTAGGAGTGTTATCCTCATGAATACATATTGTTTGACTTTCTCTTTCCATCCGGCCATAATTATTAGCGCTTTGCTTGATCGCAACCATGACGATATTGCTGCTATACTTATGCTATAGCTATAATTGATAATATGTAGGTAAGGACCTACCTAAGACCAATACTCATCATAAATTCAAAATCAAACAAGTCCTTCGAATTCTCTTCACTTCGAATTCACTGGCTGCTCATAAGCCTGACTAATGGCTTCAAAGTCTTTAAATTGTTATTAATATCCCTGTAATTTATAACTAATAAATAAAATAATATATATATAAAATAATCAAATCAAAAGCCCTACCTAAATAACACAAAAATGTGCTATATTCCGAAAAAAAAAGAGTAAAAAATATCTTTTAGGAATAATTACAGGTAGATATTGTATTTAAATGTATGTTTTACTTAGTACACTGTCAACTCTTTTATTAACTCCAAATTCTTAAATTTACTTTAACCTGCTCCATTTAATAATAATATACAATTAACATTCTCACGCAATTATAACAAGAAGCGTATTACAATTTAACAATCATTTCAAATAAAATTAAAGAAAAGCTTAATTGTTCAAATTACAGGCCATATCTCTTATTCATCTAATATCAAACAATAGGAGAAATTTACATACTCAACAAACGCGTAGTCATTTAGTGGCTTAATGCCGTAACGCGTTGCATAAAGGGGAACATGATAGAACCGTTTCAATGGTTGCATAACAGTTACCGCCAAATGTTACACGAATCATGACGCATTGATCGTCCCCAACGGCCGCATGTGCCACTTTTGGAAGCATACGACAATGACACCAATACCGAACTTTCTTTCAAAACAAAAACAATAAACGGCCTTCAAAAAGCACACGTCCCCAATAAACTTTTTTTGGTATAGCTATGAATACTAATCAATTTAGATAACTATATCCTCATCACTCTAACCTACGTAATAATTAATAAGTACTATCCTCATATCACATATTATAAACTCAAAATATGTTCTCAATCTTATATCTACTTCAGTAATAATGATTTGATTTCGTGTCCTGCACGCTTAAAGCCCCACCACAGTACCGGCTCAGCCACAGTTCGCTGACTTCATAGAGACTTATATAACCGCAGACGGTCCGCGAAAGTAAAAGTTATTCTCAGCCTACTGGGGTTTCGAAACAATTACTTGTTCTATAAAAATACTGATTCACAAGTATGCATATTTACTTTTATATTTTAATTCTTTTCAGATTATGCGGTGGCCGATTGTTTTATTTATACCGTTGATCATAACGGCTGCTTCTGCAGAGTGGTCATGGGGTGTAGACACGAAGGTTTCGGAAAACACACAAGAAAATACCACTTTACTAGAAGGTGAAACATTGGCTGAACAACAAGATTCAACGACAAAATCTAACAGCACTGTTCTCGATGATATTGTTGATGAGTTAGTTAGTCAAAAACAAGGCAGAAGTTTAGGCGGTTTCGATAGTTTTGACGAAGTTTACAGTGATCCCACGATCAAAGAAGCATTGGATGGAGGTGATGACCCAGAAGCTAGAAATTTAATAAAAGGTCGACTTTGCACTTTAGGCCTTATACAGGTAAGTTAAAAATAATATAATCAATACAATATTATGTTAAAAGATGATATATAATTGTTTCCTTTATATTTTAGTGTGACGACGATGAAACCCAAGAAAAACGCACATATTTGTCTCCCGATGAACTTATTTATGCTCAACCTGTTGACATAAAACCTATCGGTAAGCCGGTAGCTTCAATTCCAATTAGAGGACCTCCTAGAGCTTATGGACCGCCGAAGCCTATGCTTTATCCACCAAGACCACAAAAGATTCCACCAAAAAGAATAGGTTATGGCAGCAATGCAAGACCAGGTTTCTCTGATAAATATGGTATATCTAGCAACAGTTACCAATTTTCGCAAAATAGTGGAATTTACGGTGGAGGTGAAGTCAACTACGTTACCAAGCCTCCAAGCTACGCCAATGAAGGACCTTATAGTTATGATATTTCGAAACCAAGCCACAATAAACTACCAATTGGTTCTCAATCAGCAAAACCTGATTCAGTTGTGCAACAACACGTTCATCATCATTACGTACACAGCGAAGGTGATAAAGAGCCTAAAGTTATAATAAAGCCTGTAGCCATTCCAGTTGGTTCTATAGGACATTTGGCTTCTCAAAGTAATATTCAACAATCATCTGATATTATAACAGGATCCGGAGGTGATTTCAGTGGTGTTGTGACTGGTGGTTTCAAACCTATGACTGGAAGTTTTATAGAGAATAAACCAATTTATGAGACTGATACCATATATGGAGGACAATATGGTTACAATAATATTAATAAAGGCAGCTCTAATATTTTAACTCAATCTTTGCCAAATACATATCCAAATAATGTTTTCGAAAACCAGAAATATGGGAATTCTTTAGGCTCTTATGCTTCTCATACAGATTTCTATAAAAAGGAACTCCATGTAGGATCGTCTAACAATTTATACAATCAAGGTCCAGCTACATTTGGTCAAAACATCAATCATCAAGAAAATTATCATGAAGCTAAAGCTCACGGATTCGAATGCGTTTGTGTAAATTACGACCAATGTCCGAGTCAAGAAGTAATCGGGCGTAGAGATGACTTATATTTGCCCATTGACCCTCGTAATAAAGGTAGTCAAATTGATGCATTATCTGACGATCAATTAGATAATGTAACTCAAAATGCTGACGTTGTAAACGAAAATAATGCGACACATACAGATATAAAAAAAGTTAGTAAGCGAGATGTCAAAGATGACAATATAGCAGAATCAGCGAAAGAAATTGAACCTGTAAGTAATTTTTGTTTTCAACGCATTGAAATGCTTTACTACTCTTATCGTATTAACATAGTTAATAAATATAATGTCTATAAATCACCCGTTGATTTCCATCTTTTCAATCATCTCATAAAACAAACGTAACTCATTTATTCGTCATGAAACTGGGGTAACACTGCTACATTCAGAATTATAAAACTGCTCTATCTGACTGTAACGGTACACAAGAGATAAACTAAACAATGGGCACTGACATACATATAAGGCTAACATTCTATTATTGTATTTAATTATAATAGTAATATATTAGTAATGTCACTTCAGCGCCTAATTGGATTAGCCGGCTACGGCGGCAATGGTGTCAATACCAACAAAAAAGTGGAGCCCACGTTTGGTGTTTCTTTTGGGTTACCCCAGCCATCCCAACCATATCCAATAAATCCATACAACTCCAATCCAGTTTATAATCCATACGGACCTGCATTAAATGGAGGTGGCCTAAACTTAGGTCTGGTTTCTGTTAATCCACTGTTAGCTGTCCAAGTTAGTAAAAATGATTACGGTGAAAAAGTAGTTAAGCCTTTTGTTAACTTACACGTGACCCCGAATGAGCACGTGGTTAATAAAATTGGGCATTTATTTCACGAGAAGAAACTGTATCTTTTGAATAAACATGAACATTACCACCATCACAGGCCGTACAATCCTTATGGCTATTATCACCATCCTTCTCATTCACCGCATTATGTACCAAATTATCACAACCCCGTTTATTCTCCGCACTATAACCATTATCAAGAACCTGGATATTTTAAATCTTATCCCGTAAGTCACGATACTCCTACAAATAATGGTGATGAATATTATGACGATGCTGATGAGCACTATAACGACGATAGCGATTATCATTACCATAGTCAAAATCCTACAGAGAATAATTATTATAACCATGATCATCAAAGATCAGCAGATTATAGCGTCCCAAATAATAATAATAAATATGCTGGTCGATATGCGTATTCCCGTTCCCTAACCGTATTTCCTAAGCCTCATGGGGTAGCCAATAGAAACCATGCCATTAAATTTCCTGACAGTCGAAAGAAGAGAGATATCAATGTACACATTTCAAAAGAAACGATAGAAGAGGTAATTCCTGAATTCTTGGTGCCTCAGAAATATTCATGCGATAAACAAAATGAACACGTTTCACCGCTATATTTCAGCGTCAGGGATACTTCGGCCGACCAACAGTGCAACAATGTAGAGCCAACCAAGTATGCTGCCGTCGACCTTTAATACCCCAAGCGACCAATCGCGGACAATGTGGAATTCGTCATTCTCAAGGCATCAATGGTAGAATAAAAACTCCGGCATATGTCGATGGAGAAAGTGAGTTCGGAGAATATCCTTGGCAAGTAGCTATTCTAAAGGCAGATCCTAAGGAATCCGTGTACGTTTGTGGAGGGACACTGATTGATGACTATCATATCATGACAGCTGCTCATTGTATTAAATCGTAAGTGTTGCGCTGTTCATTTTAAATATAAAATAAAACAAAATCATACCCAAATTTAACATATATTTAAATTTTAGCATGATATTTTATTATGGATTCTGTAATTCTAGGTATAAAGGATTCGAGCTCAGAGTGCGTCTTGGCGAGTGGGATGTTAATCGCAATGAAGAATTCTACAGTTACATTGAAAGGGAAATTGTCTCCGTTCATGTTCATCCCCTATATTATGCTGGCACTTTAGACAATGACCTTGCTATCTTAAAGGTTGACAAGCGCGTCGAATGGACAAAATACCCTCACATAAGCCCAGCTTGTTTACCAGACAAATATACCGACTACGCTGGCCAAAGATGTTGGACTACAGGTTGGGGTAAAGATGCTTTTGGGCAACAAGGAAAGTATCAAAACGTTTTAAAAGAAGTCGACGTACCAATACTTTCTCATGGTCAATGTCAGCAACAACTGCGACAGACAAGATTAGGCTACAATTACGAGCTGAATCCAGGATTTATTTGTGCCGGTGGTGAAGAAGGAAAAGACGCATGTAAAGGCGACGGTGGTGGCCCATTGGTGTGTGAACATGGCGGTACGTGGCAACTTGTCGGCGTTGTGTCGTGGGGTATCGGTTGCGGTCAGGTTGGCGTACCCGGAGTTTACGTGAAAGTTGCTCACTATCTCGACTGGATTGCTCAAGTAACTGGAAGATACTCAAATTATTAATGCGGAAACATTGACTGAGTGTATTATATTACATAATTTATGTTTAATATTTAAATTTTAATTTATTTGTATTAACTAGGCTTTGGATGGTAATATCCAGAGAGTTAAAGTAAATGCGTTATGCAGAGTTTTAATAAATAATAATAAATCGATAAAATTGTAATGTGCGTTTTAATATAGTCCTAATCTATAGTAGGTATATTTTATACGCGAATTAGTATTTTCATACAACTATTTAAGTTAAATCAAAAGATTATTTCAATTTAATTATTTCATGAGATATATTCATGTGATGGAACCATATTAACACTTGACTGAAATAGATAACATAAATGCACGGTAAAACACGGCTGAAAATATTATATTTGGGAAAATACCGACACTAATAAGTAACTATAGTGTAGTAGTAATAATACAGTTCAGGACTATTTTGCCGCTATGGTATATGCAGGCCGGCATAATGATGGCGATTGTTTTTGTCAAATTCTTGTCAATTTACAATCACCACAATTATGGAGCTGTAATGCATTTGCTATCAGGTGTATTGCAGCTGTTTTATATCCAGCCAAATAAAAAAAAATCATATCAATTGATGGCATTGGGATCCAGGAGTGAGCGGTTAGACACATTCGAGAAGCCGGCATAGTGAAGTAACGCGTTCTGCTAAAAACAAAGTAAGATGTCGGCAGAGCGACTCTTCGATCTTGTCTTCCAACGGTAGCACCTAGAAAGCGCGGTATAACGGGTTTATGGAGAAATAATTACAGGAACCATAGTCTCCATTAATACATACATAATAACATATATTTTTTATGACTTTATTTATTCACATTTGTCACATTGCGGTGTTTAGTAAGTCCGACACACCCCGGTCACACTACCCGTGTGTGCGGCCCTGATTGTCCAATGAGGACTTTTCCCAACAATAAAAAAAAACACCTATACCAACATAATGATATCTATACTAATATTATAAAGCTGAAGAGTTTGTTTGTTTGTTTGTTTGTTTGTTTGTTTGAACGCGCTAATCTCAGGAACTACTGGTTCGAATTGAAAAATTCTTTTTGAGTGGAATAGACCATTTATCGAGGAAGGCTTTAGGCTATATAACATCACGATGCAATTATTAGGAGCGAAGAAATAATGGAAAATGTGAAAAAAACGGGCAAAATTATTCATCCTTGAGAGCTTCCATTGCGTGCGCTGCAAAAACGGTTCAAGATACCAAAAATATATGTATGAAAGAATTATTCCTCTTGAAATGATCTAAAAAAATGTCCGGGACAGTATATGTCTATCTTTTAAGATTAAGTCACTAGAACTGTTTTTATGGTAAACAAATTTGGTCGAAATTAATGCATTATTTGTTAAGAGTTGTATCAACGTAATAATATTAATCTTTATCCAAATAAATGTGTTGTTGATTAAGAGTATTTAATTGTGAACAAAATTGTCTTTGACATCACTTAATTTCAATGAACATCTTAGAAGATATTACAATAACTTATATAGCAAAACAACGTTTGCCGGATCAGCTATAGTGTCTTGATAACCGCGAAACTCGAGAACGGCTGAACCGATTTGACTGATTTCTTTTTTGTTGTGTTTGTTGAAGTCTGGGGAAGGTTATAACAGAGAGAAGATTTTAAAAAATTATCTGAAAAAGTCTAAAAACAACACTTTTCTATATTCTCATACAAAAGATTTGTTATAAGTCAATTTGAACTTTAACACCATAGCATAAAGTTTAAATGTTAGTGGACGGGTTCCGGGAAGGCAAAACAATTATTGAGTGACGTATAAATATTAATGTCAATATTTGTCAATTTTTATACATATAGCATTAAGGCCAGGTTCCTTCAAACAATTTTCAAAAAACAGCCGACTGGCCAATAGCTATTAACATAAAAAAAAAACAATGTGACTTTGTTTTAGAGAAATAGGGCAGAACAAGGTCTGCCGGGACAGCTAGTAATTAAATAAACATTCAATAAACTTATTTTATTTTCATCTATATCGATTCTTATGAATTGAACCCCAACCTTTTTTGTTTTATTTTGAAGGCAAAGGCTTGCATGCCATACAGCCATGTCGGAGGTCTTTTCTTCATCATATTTTTAATTATAAGTGTCTTCTCCATCGTATTTTCTACTTTATAGAGCCAAGAGCCATGGCTGAGATTATGCCTTAGCCTCATAATATTCAAATTTCTTCTTTTTTTCTTAGTTTACATGATTTATAAATTATATTAGCACACAATATATAAGAACTGACCTTTATGTTAATATAAAAAATAAAATAAATTACTCAAATACCTTTGAAGTATTACCTATACGTATCTATGTTGTACCTATTTACTGTTCACCTACATTTTATAGATTAATATAATGTGTCAAATTTAAAGATATTATAGGAAATAGGAATATCACAAAACAAGGGAATATAAACTGAAATTTACTATTTATTATTTTTATAGTAAAACAAAAAATCGATCATGGTAGGTAAAACAGCAGAAAAAGGAAAAAATAAGGAAATAAAATCTGCTACCAAAGAAATAACTGATGACTTGGCCGCTTTCACGTTGCCCGATAGTTTACCCTGTTCCGAGGTAGACTTTCCAATACTTATAAAGAAGACCACAAAAGCAAATTGGAAACAGATACTCCAAGAAAGTGACGAAAACTTAAAAGAAATACAGGAGTATGTAGAGAGTAAAAAAGAGATTGCACCGAAGGCACCCTTTCTTAGTAAGGCATAATTTGTTTTATCAATTTCATTTTTTTATGGTTTACAAACAGATGCTTATCGTCAATCACACTTGGTGGAAAGTAAAGATGAGGCTGACGATGGACCGAACCTGCCCAGCGAACACCTTTTTTTTCGACAGGACAATGCGTTGATGGCCTGGATAGACCTTCACAACTAATCTGGGCGAGATGAACGCCTATTTAGTGTTCTCTTAAAGGCTCGCATAAGAACGTGGAAACATATTCCCTGGGTGCTTATTCCTACTCTTTTGCTGTTCGCACAATGAATGTAGAAGCGATTTTTTTTGTGGATAGTAGGAATATCTACCACACACGGATGGTATCCAAAATGGCGTCTAGTGGTTATGTGCTGAAACAGAATTCGAGTATCGTTAAATTAAAAATCGGTGTCAGCAATGATTAAATAATTCTGCACAGGAGTAAAATAATTTTAATTTTTTACAGTAATCACTAGGCAAAGCGTTAAGATTTGTATAGAAAAAAGATGTCCTTGAATTTTACTGACATTCGCTGATCAGATTTTTTTGCCATAACCAGTGAAAAACAAAAACACTTTTTCTAACCGTCCTAAAAATTAGGATTATGGATTAAGACCACTGTTTCAGGAACTATTGTTGTATTAGATAGTATAGAATATAAAGCGCAATATAATATCAATACAAACCGATAATAAGGCTCATTTGTATTAGGTACATTGTCTTTTATGGATTTTATTAATCGATAAAGTACTCGGTTGAGAATTGATGACAGCATTAACATAAGTTTAAAACTTTATCATGTCTGAAGGCCTTGTTTTGTGGCAACTGATTTTTTATTTTAAAAACAGCGAGAACTACGAATAGCCGCGTTACTGGTCACGTTGGGCTCGTCATATAAGCACAAACTGGATTCATTAATGTATCTCTGCTTACACCGAAAAGAATATAGAATGATGATATATATTATAATTATTACACGTTATTACAATTTTTAAAGTATAGTAGGGGTTTTCTTGTATTAAAATCCTAAATTCTTCAAAAATTACAATAATCTGATAAATGGCATGCTAACCAGATGGAAAACTGCATCCAAAATTGTTTAACCGTTTCTGATATTAGGGCCGTATAAACAGTTGCTTTATTGGCATAATAGTAAAGGTTTTCTGCACCGTGATGCAACTGGCAATGAAAATTAGATGTGCTACGATTTTACGCCTAGGATTAGAGCTATACATCCATATTTTAAAATATCCCCTTGTTTTTGGTAGAATCAGCAAGGTGTAATTTATTGAGGCACTTCATGTGAATGAAACTGTAACGGGAGACACCTATCGACTGCAATAATGCGTTGAGGTTGAGCCTTAACAAAAACGGCTGCTATATGAGCAAAGGCACGCCACCGTGATTTTGTGAACGTGGTTTGCTTTTCTACATGTTACTACAGCCATCAAAACCTATTTAAATACAGCATTCATTTTCACATATGAAATTTGTAGGGGGCACCCATACATGTAAATGAGGGGCTTGTAGAATATCGTTGCAAAGCACTTTTTAAGCCGAGTATCACGTGTTTTTTTTTTTTCAATTTTCTATTTCAATAATTTCAAATTTGGTAAGCCGACAAAAATGGTCATTTTTAGACCTATCTTGTCTCTAGGTCTATCATAAAAACCACTTTATTGTATTTAGTTCATATGTCTATTGAAGTTTATGTAATATATTGTAATTTAACATCAAATACTGAAGAATGACAAAAAAATAAAAGAATATAGTTTTAAGCAATACAAGTGAATAATTTTCTAAGTATGCAGTATTTTGTGATATATTTCAAACATGCCTTTAAGTTGAAAGTGCTTGTTTCAACTGACTGTAATGAACCACTTTGTAACTGTTTTTCTAGTAAATAATTTATTATCTATTTATTAAATTTATAATTTTTAACTTATTCATGAAAAATATTTTCTAAATTAGAAACCGAAAGTGATTACATAAAAAATGAAGTATTTGTCTATCTAATTCCTGCTTTAGAGGAAACTCTCAACAAAGCCAAGATATGGGAATCACTAAGTATACAGAAATGCTTCTTCAATGGTATTGACCACATAGTACAGGTTAGTGCCCAAAGTTAAACGGTTACCATTCCTTCATATTTAACGGCTGCTCAGTTGACTGCGACTGCACTCTACCCAGTCAAGCTAGGCATTAGGTTTGCGCTGCAAATTTTCACCTGACGTTTTCCGTAATTGTGTAACACTTGCAATCGTATATACCTGCACCGACTTGTAAAAATATTCCCGCGAAATTTTATAGAATGAGACCCGGTGCAAAGAAAAATCACACAGTAAAAATCTGCTCTGCGGCCTAGGTATAGACATACCTAGGCCGCATATATATATATATATATATATATATATATATATAGCATATATCATAGGTTAGAGTAATTGGTAAGATCTAAAAGTTTAGTTATTCAATCCCGGTACTGACTTAACTTTTTCTATTATGAAATGATCGGTATGCCATTTAACATGAGTTTTTAAGCAACGAGTAAATCGATATTTGTTGAGTAAGCGTTTTCCATCAATAGCATCTTCATCATCCATTCATCATAATTAAAAATCGAAGTGCATGTACTTATATTTAGGTCTTATGGAATAATAATCCTCGCTATCCAGAACGGAGAATTGAAAACCTGCATTTGTTTAACATGCCTTGGGTTCGAGAACATCTTAAAAAACAGTGAGTACTTAAAAAGCTTTAGTTATTTATATATATTTTAGTCTGTGCCCAGGTTTAAAAAGATTATCCAACCTCGGTTGGGCAAAGATCTTAGAATAAACACCATTCTTTTGATGTTTCATTATTTTCATTTAGTACATCCTTGTAATATGAGCAACAATGAAATTAATTAACCAGCGAATGTTATCTAAATTATAAGCTTTCCCGACTGAGATTGCAGAATCTTGCTAAATCTGGTCACAATGTTTCTAATACATATGTTTTTATATTTGTGCTGTCTAAATGACTATTTGTGCCTGGCTGGACTATGAGAATCATAATAAATAATAATATCATCCCGATATATCCCTTTCGGAGTGAGCTGAGATACATTAATCGTTTACAATATCTATTTACACTAAGGAAATCACACATTTATTTAAAAAAAAAAAGTTTCAACAATGTGGCATCGTCCTAGTACTACACACATTATTCTAAAACTTTATTAATCATAATTGTGATTACTGGTGTGTAAATGTTTTCAAAAAATATATTTATACATTAAAAAACCACAATGGTCCATATCAATTGTTGTCAATGTTAAATTTTCGCCATTTTAGTATTACTATAGCACTGTAATTTTGATATTTACATAGTTATATATTCTAGCATTACAATATCACAATAGGCCATTTCAATTGGAGTATTAGCTTTTCGATGACAACGTTTGAGTCACTTTGGTGGCCTGTTGTAGTATGCACACTTGACTAACTTGCAACGTAGGCCGCCTTTTTTTTTTGTTAACCCGGTGGAAATCCCTACGGACCGTCACGGGAGCGGTGAGGGCCGCTCCCCCGGTGTGTTGGATCTGCCCCGACTAAAACCA
Source organism: Automeris io (assembly GCA_036320925.1). NCBI lineage: Eukaryota > Metazoa > Arthropoda > Insecta > Lepidoptera > Saturniidae > Automeris > Automeris io. The sequence continues at coordinate 8,567,072 of JAUDJH010000011.1, read as the reverse complement.
CCGGGGTGTTCCTTGTCCCGTCTGTCGGATGCTAAGGGCAAAGCCGAGCCATCTTCCTCGGCATCCGGCGACGTCTGGCCTTATTCAGGCCTCACCTACTAGGCGGGGGGGCGGTTAAATAGTCGCCGTACCTGCGTACACCTAACACGTTTCGGAGAGAGTGGTGTAGAGTGCCACCCCCCCCCCCCTCGTCTCCTTGAATTGTCATTGGAGCGGTGTACGGAACACATCACACACCGCTCACGCCAGGATCTGGGCGACGCACTCCCTCAAGGCGCGCTGCCCGGCGTATGGCCGGGTCACGGAAGAAGGCCGTTGGCGTAAGCCCTCGAACTACGCTATAACTTTATAAATGTAATGCTGCTTTAATTACATCAATCCATTAAATACAGTCAGTTAATGTGTCTTACGCCCAGTTTATCTTTTTTTTTAATTATGAAATGCTTTTAATAAACGGTAATGAGTCATGAATTTGTATGCAATTGAAAGAGTTTTTAAATTTAAGAATTATTTCTAAAATTGGTTGAGAGTACAATGTAGAGAGTCAATGAATTTTCAAAAACAATATTGTTTTATGCAAAAATGAAAACTGGCTAAATAAATTAAAATAATGTTTAAATTACCTTATGTTGTATTATATTAATTATTTGCACGTTTACTGTGAACTTAGTGTGACATTATACGCAAAGCGGATACAACCACTAATGTATCTCTGCTAACCATGAAAGGGATATAGCGTGACGAAATAATATTATTTATTGTTACTACGTTCAATCCCCAGCACGTACATCTGGGTTTTTCAGATTTAGTACAGATTTAGGCACCACATGGTGAAAAATGGCACCGTGAGAATGCCGCACGACACACGCAAATATCACTACTTGACTTTTTTTTTTTTACTTTAACTGACTCAAATATCGTGTGTAAGTGCCCTGATGACAGCAATCTGCTGTGCTACTGTTCATGTTGGGGACTACATATAAGCGAAAATGGATAAAACCACTATTGCATCTTTGCTCACCCCGAAAGGAATATAGGGTGACAATATATTATTATTTTTGTATTTCTAAGGAAAGGTTATTAAAACTACAATCATTTAGAAATTTTTTGATGTTAAAAATTAATAATATCTAAAACCCTGACTCCGAGTAGATAAAGTGGTTTTATACTAACTAATGGTACTTTTTAACATAGAATTAGAAAGTTCTTAATTTTATGAATTTTCGTGTAAAGAATTATTAATGATATAATAAGTATGTAATGGTGTACTTTTGCAGTCCACGTCCCTATTATCCGAAATCATGGTTATGGCCTGAAGATTATGCTGCTACGTTGATACAAAAGACTGTACGACAATACTTTGTGCAACGTGAAGAAGAAGTTCAAGAGATGCGTGACTTTTGGAGGGTAATATGACCTTAATCACTTGTAATAACTGATAAATGTAAATGAAAAATAATCTAAACTAAGTGTACCTATACAATTAACACGAAACGGACTTGAAGAGGCTCAACAAATAAATATATTTTTAACAATCAGTAAGGACTGAATTAAATTTTCCTATAATAAATAAACTACAGAATACAATTATTTCTTTTATAATTATATTTTCTAGATTCTAGTCAGCTTGTATTTTAAAATTAATTACAATGTAGATTTTGCCTGTGACTTCTAAAGGATGAATTTGCATTAATAGTAATGTATTATCAAAATATTAAAATATAATGTAATGTATATAATTTATCTTTTATAGTTCGCCTATCTGTTGAATAATAACTGTTTATTTTACCTGAATAATATAGTGATCCAATTAAGGAAGTCATGGTTATAATATTGTTACAGATTTAGTTTTTATATTTCCAAAATAAATTCCCGTAATAGAGTATCATATTTCCTTAAAAACTTACGTGAATGTATAATAAATAATGATTATTTCAGAAATTGGCAGTGGAACGGAACACGCCTGATATAGACATTAATCCACTCCTGGCTAAAAAGTTTGCCTCCGCACAAAATATACGTTAAATTATTATTATTACTATCTAATTAAACTATTTATTTGAATAAATACTCCATTGATATAAGAAAGCTAGTTTATTTTACATATATTACATAATTCAGCAATAATTTGAATGTTTGCTTCTTTAGTTATGAGGAATACCTTCATACAGTGATGGGCTGGCTGGTTTTCCAAGTCCCATTGTAAAATGTACATTAGGTTTTTCATCATCAACTGCTATCCTCTGAGTCCTATTAGGGCTATGGTTGTAAGTAATTCGCATAGAGAAGTCTTTCATTAGCTGAAAACAAAGAAAAACATAATATATTTTTTAACTTGGAAAGTGATCAAAAAGCATTTTTATTTTTAAAACATACATGTAGATAAAATTTTAAAAATTACCAAAACTACATTTTACGTGGAAACAACTGGTAAAATATAAAAAAATATACAGGGTGTTTTATTTTCTACTCCCGAATACTGAAAATATAGAATCAGAACAAGCTTCTGAACACATTAGGACTAAAATTTTTGAAAAAAAAATTAACTTATTTTTTTTTTAATTTTTCGCATAAATTACTACTGTAAACCATAAATAAAACCTACATAGTCTAATATCTAAGTTGTCTAATAAAATAAGTCAAACAATACAAAAAACAGCAATGTAACGAAAATCAATCAGCTGATAGACGACCTAGTTTAAATAAAACTATCGAATGTCAGTGAACCTTACGCACGCTAGTACTGTGCGCATGTGTGTGTGTTCGGAGAATACCGAGTTCTTCGAAAGACGATTCGGAGATATCCGTTTAATCCCCTTAATGTGACCCACTACACTGCAATTACAGTAATTTACTGTATTTTATAAGAATGTTCTTAAGAAAAATAATACAAATAAAACGTTTTAACAATTAAAAAAATCGAAAGTTCCCTATTTTAGTAATATAGTTTGAAATCATATTTAGGATGATCTTAGCGGTTAGATATTTAGATCTTTTGTAAAACCGCTTGTTTTCTATCGAGTAGGATAAAAATTATTTTTCTAAAGTGTCATGCCTTACATCGTCACACATCATGCATACATCGTCAACGAAGTAATTGTCAAAGTTTTAAACGAATGAAGCCCTGTAATTCTACAATTTATAAAACTGTTTCTCCACAAAATCGAAGCAACAGAAAGGCATATCGATAATCATAAAACAAACAAGCGAATAAACATTGAAGCGAATATTTTAGTTTACTATGAAATGTACTGTATTTTTGTAATCAAAATTGCTAATTTGATTAAAATTTAAAATTGTCTAATACTGTAATTTTTATTATTCTATCTGGTCACTCAGGATGCTCCACCCTGAGAAGGGTGTCCATAATTTTAGATTTATGGATTAGTGAAGCCATAATTTCGAGCAGTGGCGCGCATCCCATAAAAGCATAAATAGCATTATCTCATTATTATTATCATTATTAGGAAACGAAAATTTAAAGTTAAAATTACGAAAGAATAGTAACAGATGCTAATACACTGAATTGGTAATAAAAACAATTATTAAACCGGCTAACTTTTGAATATTTTGTCACAGCAATACTCCCATCTAGCCATTTTAGTTTCAAGGTGGAATGACGTGTCAAGTAGTGATAAGGGGCTAGCTTTTTATCGACATAAATACTGCATTAGATTTATAATTGAGCTTTTGAAAATAAAATGTAAATATTAAAAAAAAAACATATTTTTTTTGGAGTTTGTGGATCATGGTTGGCCGGTATAAAACTCCCTTCCTGAAAGTGTTCGAAGACTACAATCGTGTAGACGAATTATAACCGTGGACTGTCTATACTATTATTAATTTAAACTTTAAAAAACTTTAAATTCGCTACAGTTGTATAAAAACATTGCCTCACTTGCCGCACAGTTTTTTGGGTTTGGTTGTATGTATTTTACCAAATCGAGATAAGAAACAAATGAAATTCACCTAAAATAAGTCAATTTCATGTTTCATTAGTTGTCATTGTTGACTGTGTTGTGTTGTTGGCATGTTAGTCATTGCTGGTAGGCATATAAAATATCAGAACGATGGTATTATTAGTTAACCATTTTCTTCGGAGTCTTGTAAGTACCCATAGTCACGGGCCAGTGAATCCAGGCATTTCAAATTTCGACATGGTCGGCCCTAGTGTTCCCAAGGCCAGCATATTAGTAATAAGACAAAACATTTTTTCATAAGTGTGTCTTTAAATTTCATCGTGATGCTACACGCGCTTGTTTGGAATCTTGCGCTTTGCAGAGATCAAAGAAACCGCATTTGCTATTTTATTTTTTATTTATACTTTGTTTTCTGTTGTGTTGTATCTTTGTGTGTAATATGAACATGTATAAGCGTAAATGCTTCTGGTTATCCAGCCGAAAATATTACATACCAAACGAAGGCGCATGGTGGGTATAAAGTTAAAATGTATTATTTCTTGCAATTATCGTTAACAGTGATTACTAGGAATTTTCAACAAATATTTACGTTTTTCTTTATTCATTTTTAGTTTCAAGTTTTCATTATGTAATTCAAGGTTACCCAGATGTCATGCTTGTACTGTCAGTATACATTGCTGGCCGTGCATTATGGCATAAAACTCGTTCATTAATTTACTCATAAACTACTTGTCGCAAAGATAAAATATTTTTTATTTGTTTATATTTTAAATATACTAACATTGTCCTTCAGTATTCGTAAGATGTAGTTGTTACACCGTATATATATTTTGACAAAATTAATACTAAATGTTAATTAGCTCTTACACAAATCAAAAGCACATCCAAGTCGGCTAAGCCATTTCTGAGTTTAGCAAGCACAAATGCATACATATATTTGTATTAATTAGTAATTTCGATACATTTTTTTATTTATGGTGTATCCAATTTGCCCTCTGTTTATTTTTGACAATGAAGTCATTGTATGTTGTTATATTGTTACTATAAATTAATAACTCCTTTTTATTATTGCATTTTTAATTTTACTATGATATGTAATATTAAGCTTTAATAGGGAATATGTATACAGAATAATGTCATGTCCTCCATCAACATATACTTTAAAATATATATACTTCCTTAAGTTACCTTCTTAAATCGAGTATGTAGACATAGAAACAAACAAAATGGAATAAAAATAGTGTATTGTGATTGTACACAACAAAATAAAATACACATGTACAAAGTAAAGTACACTAGTGCAAAGAATGTCATAGTTACTCACTTCGACCTGACCTGCGTTTCAGGATAACTTTGTGTATTGCCATTTGTTCATGTATCTAGATCAGGGATGTTACGGAGCTGCGACTCCGACTCCGATAAGTCGAAACTTCCGATTTTTATTACACCTCCGGTTCCGACTTCGGTTCCGAAACTTTTTAATCGGAAGTATTCATCGGAGGTCACCACCGCTGTTGTAGTCAATTCATTCGATTTCATTTTATATGTTGTTGAAACATAATATCAATTAATCAAACAATCAGTGCTACATAATTCGTAGAAGACATTATTAAAAATGTATTTATAGATTAAAAACATGATTAAAATTATTAAATTTAATACTAAATGTACATTTCAATTTATAACTAAAAGGTTTTTTTTTTATTTTACATTTACATTAAATTAAGTAAAATAGAGATTAACACAAAAACAACCCTGGAGCAAATTTAATTTAATTTGTTCACTGTTAATGGGAAAATTTTAATAAGAAACACAGCAATTTTTATTGTCTGTGTATTTGTAAATTTATCACTTTCTAATTAAAAATGTTCACTGAATAATATTTTTATTTGTCCCTTAATAAAACTATTTTATTCTGCCGTCACTTGTGACTGACATTGCCTCCGACTTCGATTCCGACTTCGGTTCCGACTCCGATAAATCAAATTTAAAAACTCCGACTTCGGTTCCAATAAAACTGCCTCCGTTACATCCCTAATCTAGATACATCATATTCAGGTCTCTAGAGATCTGAAATCGTGGTTTATGAAGGCCGGCATAACAACAGTCATTATCATTGCATTCTCATCACTTGGTAGTTGTAAATTCTTAGATATCAGTTAGCCATGCAATGAACTTGCTATGTTACCTCATTGCAGCTACATCATCTTTTAACCATATGATAAATAAATAATCACAATATTGTGATTTGAATTTTTATATAAGTAATCTACAATTATAGATTTAGAGCCAGTTACATGCGTGAAGCGTCTCGTCGTTACTTCGAGAAGGCGCAGCACCACCCTAACAAATTAATCAGCAAATCTTGCGTCTACGTACGTAAGAGTGATTTCGCACCCGCCATTCGTCGCCCTCGCGACGTGCTAGGGGATCCGGATGATCCAATCACAGTGGCTGTTAGAAGAGCCACAGATCGATCAAACAGTGAGGTACACACACGCACTAGTTTCATTCCAAGACACCGGCGTCGCCGAAGAAGGATAGTTCAGTCAACTGCTGCTAACCGGTGCGCTTTCGCACCGAGGCGCAGTTCTACTCTGACGCAGCCTTGAGTTTCTTTCGGCCTTTCTTCTCAAGGTAGTCAATTCCGAAACGCTGGTAGATCACCCGTAGGGTTAGTACTTTATTTGGCTGGCTGTCCAAGTCGAGGTTCGTACCCAAAGGGGTGCCCTTGCATTGCCACCCAACCCAAAAATTTCGCTGGCTGAGCACCTTCTGTGCTCGCCCCCTAAGCCCGGTTGAGCTGAAAATGCCTTTCCCGGCAATCAGTAGATAGTCCGCTTAAAAAAAAATAGATTTAGAGTGCAGTATTATTTTTGGAGTATGCTGTGGATGACATTGAATATTCTAATGCATGAATATCCCTATACTTCAATGTTAAATGAATAACACAGAAGTAGTAATTTGAAAAAAGACATTATTTGTTGTTAGTAACTTTTGCCCTTGCCAACCCAGAAATACACAATGACAAAATTTATTTATGGGCATGAAGTGTTAAAATGTTATGCTAGTGTAAATTTTTATCCATCCAACCCATATATTTACATTAGTGTCTCCCCTGTGCTAAAAGTGGCACTACACTTAATTGATCTCCTGACATGATCTAGTCTATTATTCGATTTTGAAACTGTATAAGGTAATGTAGTTGTGTAACATAAAATGTTTTTTGTATGTTCAATATATTAAACAAGGATTATAAATATATATAAGGATTATACTTCAAAAAAATAATATTTTAAGTGTGTGTGTATAAATTGGGTGAATTGTTTGACACATGGAATTCAAACTTACATCTAAACCTTTTTTTTCATGATCCTTAACAATAAACTTTTTCATCAATGGAGGCATTTCTATGGAATTAGGTAAAATGACTTCTGGTTTGATATTTTCACCACTGACTGCATTTAATAAATCAGCTTCTTCATTTTTTGGTATAAGTCTGTAATCTGGTTTATAGGATGTACGATATATTTCTGTTAGATTTGGTAATTTACGTCCTCTAAATGTCTTTTCAACCCACACATGCACTCTACGCCTTTCCTGAAAAAAACAATTAACAACATTATACATTTCTTAGTATTCGGTGATAATTAATGATATTATCCTTCATTCTTATGTATTTTATTCAAATAAAATTAGATATCTTGTATCTTTCTAAATATGATTTTAGCAAATATTGTGATTGATACATATTATTAATTTTACACCACTGTTACTGTATTTCAAGTGTATGAAAAATGAAATTCTTTCCAGAACAAAATTATAAAAAAAGACTAAGCCACCCACCACCCAGAAAATAATGTTCTTGTCTCTTGGATATTATTGTATGTTTGGAATTGGACACTTAAGGTTATGTTGAGTCAGTTACAATAATTTTAAATTAAGTACCACTGTAATAAATATGTTTTGGTTTACTTTATAACTTTATTCTGATCCTTATCCATAAACCTACAAAGTTTCAGGTGGTTTAGTAATTATCTATTTAGATTATATTTATATTAGGTTTCATAGAATTTAAGTCTAGGGGTGAATTAAGTGAAGGAAAATAAGTTTTGTTATGTTCTTTACATAAATACAATATTTTACCATAATGTTCAGGGCATGAAGGCAGGCAACAGCAACTATGCTATGTTAATACAAGAACTGGAAACTGCAGTAGACTTGAAGGAGTCTGCTGTCCGGATGAGAGGAAAGCGGTGCACTGTGTGCGGCGCATTGCCTGAGAGAGGTTTTTGGGTGGGTGGGCTTTACTGCGTTCCCTCCCAGAGAGGTAGCCTCAACAAGGCTTGTTCTATGGGCGTCTGGATGAATTTGGCTTCCCAGGCCCAGGTGGAGCAATCAGAGGGACATCCCGAGGGTTTATAGTCAGTAGGAGTCTGACACACCGGGGTCACTGCCCTCACAGCGTCCCTGATGGTCCTATGCAGGATATTCCCCCAGTATAAAAAAAAGAACTGGAAACTATTGAGTTTTATTAAAAAAGATCTATCATATTTTGATAACTTACAGTGTTTACGAGTGTTTACATTTCTCTCACACCACTGCCACTGTTCTTAGAAGGGTATTATCGTTAAATTTTAATTTAAATCTTTTATAATAATGTTTGTATAAAAATAATCGCATTGGTAGTGATTATAATAAATTATTTTAACTGAATATAATGTGCAGTTCTTACCTCATTAGGGCACGTTTTCACTTTGACAATTTTCATAAAACTAGGTTCTGGATATCGCTCAAACACTGATCTTACGATAATTCGACCAACACCAAAATTTTTAAGACTTCCGATTATCTCCCACAATGTTTTACCTTTGAAGTTAGTTGTCCTGCCTACATATTTAATAACAGTCGACGACATGATTTTAAGTATACACTCTACTTTGAACAGTTGACTTAGTAGTGGGCGATATATATCGATATTTCCAAAAATATCGATACATGTATGCAATATATCGCTTCAATCCGATACTAATAATCATTTAGTATCGCATGTAATATCGATATATTTCATCCAATACACCAAATATCGTGTCACATTACATTTTTTCTTTCTTTATATCTACTTATTCCTTAAAATCTCCAACATTGTCAATTTGAGTAAAAATAAACAAAAAACCCCGGATTATTGTAAACTAGCCTTTGCAATAACGAAACGCAGATATGAGATACTCTCCGCGAGGGCGGCGGCACTAGTAGAAAAACTTTTATAATCTTTGGTGGTGGCAGTACTGGGACTACCCAAATGCCACCATTTCTATTTTTCTTACAATAAAAAAAAATCTGTGTTGTCTATGGTTACTTGTTTTGGCTAGCTTAGTTCCATCTGAACGATTTTCTCAAAAGCCACACAGGTTCTTACACAGCAGAGAAGCAGATTGCTAGCCGAATGGGTAAATATAATTTTGTTTTTGCAAGATTTAGAGAAAAAGTACTGGGATTTATAAATCTTTCATAATGGGATGGTAGAAAAAAAAAATTGTAATTCTTTACGCGCAAATGTTAAACATAGCTTTTGAGTCGTATGGCCTTGGATTCATTTTAATATGATTTATAAATAAAGTTGATTTGTTTCTTCCCTCTCAATTGTTTTTACTCATAATTAACCTGATCCCTATTTAATATTATAGACTAGTTAAATACATGTAATAACTTACGATATTTTGAAAATATCGATATATTTGTTTGATATATCGCATAGTATCGATATAGCATTACAATATTTTATATCGAAAAAAAATTTAGACTTTTACAAGAACATCCCTAAGTTGACTATATACGTACGTTATTATGTATATATCGTATTTTACTTTAGCAATAACCTACTCCTTTTAAATAAAACTTTAAGAGACATGCAAGAATCAAAACCGTAAAAAATGAAAAAGTAGAATGCATACAAACAGGGTAAACATAGAATATTTGACATTATCTGCTTGGAACGTATTGCCATCTCTACATTTGAACAATAAAACTAAGGTACCTCATTATTTTCAACAAATGCAAAAAAAATGTTCTGCTTTTGTATAAGTTTTCTTTGTATTCTTTTAAAAATTAATATTACATTTTTAATTTAATTCTATACATTCTAAGTTTAGTTATTATGTCCTGATAGATTTTTAATCAAAATGTATTAATTTATGACGACCTACTGTGTAAAGAAAAGTATCATATAGCTATATTCTGTAAAATTATATCGAAATTTTCCTAGGATTTTCAATTTTATTGTCTAAACCTTTATTGAAAACATTGGCTTGTGGTATATCTTCCTCAATATATTAGGAAAATTTATAAAATATATTGAATGAAAAAACAAAATGGAAATAATTTCTTTATATTTATACTAAGTATTTTAATTATATATTAAACATATACATAGGTCATAGGCATACGTAAAAGTAGCATTAGATCTGCTCCAATATTCATATTATGACATTTGAAATTAGTAAGGGGAAAGTAAGCGAGGTCTCATTTTCATCTATATTACTGTACTTTATGGGAGAATATAGACTGTAATCTCTCATGTATAGTATTGATCCACCGAAGGGTGATCAGAATAAAATTGAAGATCCTACTAGCTGCTCAACTAAAACTTGCTATGAACCAGTTCTAGTCTTAGCAAACTAGTTAACACGAATTGCCATAAATTTTATAGATATTTAATACCCTGGATTAAGATGGATCGTTTTTATGTGGTAATTATTTTAAGTTGGTATAAAGGGAATTAAAACTAGATGTCAATTTTCCATTAATTTAATAAACATCAACTGTCGACAAAATTTTGATTTTGTAAAAAAAAATCGTTCACACTCCTTCACTTATGTTTGTATCATTGTATAGAAGTATGTGTAGAAACAAAAATGAAAAAGTTCCTAATAGTGTATTTTTTAAGAATACAATATTTTCTTCATGTGCGTCAGTAAGGTCATTCACCATAAACGATAGTGTTGATAATATCCGAGCCTATAAATAAAACTTTTCCAGTACAGTTTTAAACACGGGTCTTGAATAACTAGATCGTAGGTTAAAACTAGTTATTTGTGTCTGCACAGAGAAAAAGTTTGTCATATCAGCAATCACTTTTTAAGTGTATACTTCATATAGTAATCGATGGGATCTTGTACGACCGTATCGTTTTCAACTTAGGAAAACAAATAAAATGGTATTTTATTACATAGCTTCAAATTTCTTATACCTTATCCTGTTCCTCCATGTATGCCCTTAAAAATCTCTTTTCTGATATCGAATAGAAAATAAACTTAATAATATCTTATTCCGTTTCTATTCGATAGCTTTCAGGCTTTCCATCGTCATTATCCAAAAAACAACTACAAATATGAAAAAAATTTAATTGTACAATCTATTCAGGGTTTAGAGCGAGTTCTTTTACTGAACTTGTACCTTAAAATAGCTAAAAAGTACATTTAATTACTATATAACTAAGGATGTAACGGAGGCAGTTTTATCGGAACCGAAGTCGGAGTTTTTAAATTTGATTCATCGGAGTCGGAACCGAAGTCGGTATCGGAGTCGGAGGCAATGTCAGTCACAAGTGACGGCAGAATAAAATAGTTTTATTAAGGGACAAATAAAAACATTATTCAGTGAACCTTTTTATTTAGAAAGTAATAAATTTACAAATACACAGACAATAAAAATTGCTGTGTTTCTTATTAAAATTTTCCCATTAACAGTGAACAAATTAAATCAAATTTGCTCCAGGATTGTTTTTGTGTTAATCTATATTGTACTTAATTTAATGTAAATCTAAAATAAAAACCTTTTAGTAATAAATTTAAATGTACATTTAGTTTTAAATTTAATAATTTTAATCATATTCTTTTAATCTATAAATAAAGTTTTAAAAATGTCTTCTACAAATTAAGTAGCACTGATTGTTTGATTAATTGATATTATGTTTCAACAACATATAAAATGAAATCAAATGAATTGACTACAACAGTGGTGGTGACCTCCGATGAATAACTTCGATTAAAAAATTTCGGAACTGAAGACGGAACCGGAGGTGTAATAACAATCGGAAGTTCCGACTTATCGGAGTCGGAGTCGAAGCTCCGTAACATCCCTGTATATAACAACCATAAATTTTCAGGATTCGTATAACTTTCATCTACTCTGGTGTTGTGTAAGTCTCAACATTTGAGCACAAAAGAAAAAACTAAGTTTTTGTGTTTATAAAATCAATAACATGTACAATTTAAAAGTTTAACATAATCCCTAATATACCATAATCCTTGTTAAAATGTTGACACGCATTCTTATTGCGTTAGGGTATATTTTATTATTATATCATCCATGGTATATTTAGCTAAAATCTATTAATAGAATTACATTTACGCTTCAAAAATTTGCCGGTTTCTATTTAAATTAGTCAAAATTGTGTAAAAAAGATTTAAATCCTCAATCGTGGTCATAGTGTAACAGAGGTCTAAGAAGGTTAGTATGCCGTAATATGGCACAGTGCGCAGCAGTGGCGGCAAGACGTGATAGGAAATTTAATAGAACTTGTAAATCCCCCAGACAGAGCTGTATGGTCTGAAAGCCTTTGGCATCCCCATAAAGAGGCGAATAAAACCAAAAAAAAAGTTGTAGAGCAATTGTTCGAATTAGAACCTTACGAATGTACAATAGTGCAAAGGCTGACATAGTCGTTGGCTTCGACCTATTACGATCTAAGGTTTGCTTGTGTATCTAGAGAGTATATCGTTATATATCTAGGACAGCATCGACACATGACTATATTCTCGTCCCTTGGTAATCGCTATCGTTCTTAAACTACACTGTGCTTTCCATCAGGCGCACTGTGATCACTCTGTCAGGCCTGTATAAAAAAAAGACAGACTTTTATGGTTGTATCGTGGTTTTTAAGACCTCTAATAATTACATAAAGAAATGATTCTGCATTATATCTACAACCCGTTCTCTTCTTCCATGGGAATGAAATAATTCACAAAAGGAGTAAAAACGAAACCTTTATTCTCAAATGCTTATTTTGTTATTTAATGGAATTTATGCAATACAAATGTTGTAAAATATAATTACAATAGTTAACAGTTACTATATTTTAAATGCAATTTTGTTTATTTTTTAATAATGTACTGGTATATCCCAATTTTACGCAAATAAATTGCAAATAACAAACACATCGTAGTTGCTATAATGCACATATTTTATTATAAGAAGTAAGAATGTTATTTGAGTTGTTTTCCAGTAATCTTCTGTTTACGGAAATTAAATAAAGGGTGTTATATTAGACTACGGATTTAATCCCAATTTACATAAGCCTTATTTTAATAATACAGGCAAGTTCAGGCGATAATGTAAATTTTTATTAAATAAATAGGTCATCATTGATAACCATAAACCTGCATTGTTCAAATTCAGAAACTAAGATTAAATGACATGACATTGAAAATTAATTTTGATATAGTATTAAACGTGTGTACATAACAACACAGAACAAATAAAATATTCCTTTAACTATTTGTACTCATAATGAGCATTATTCCTAGTTTAAATTAATAAAAATAAACTGTTACTCAATGTACTTAATGATCAAAGGTAAGTTATCAGATCAGATAAGAAATGTAGATGTCATTGTCATCTTTGGCGCCTCTGCCGCCCGAAGTGTGGACATTCACATCCAAGTCATGCACACTCTCAACGATCACGACATCGTCCATAATCGGAGAGGAGCATAAACTGTTTTGTCAATTTATGTTGAATTTAGTTGTAGCAGATATATTTTGTTATATTTGGCTATGTTCTATACAATAACTTAGGGTGCCGTAACGATCAATGTCATCACCTGTACGTCTGCCCCATAATTAGCTACTGGCATATAACTTTGTAACTAACTATATTGTTACATAATGCGGAGTCTTAGAACACAAAATTTAAGACTATAATTTCACTACAGTTAAACTGTACAGCAGTCACATTCCGTTGGTAAATAATTAAAATAAATAATATTTAGCTACAAATTGTCTAATTACCGAACGGAATGGGCTTCGTGAACACGCGGGTGGTGAATAACAAGTCTGTCCTTAGAGGAGGCCCGATGATAGTTACAGGGGGCCATCATTACACTAAATAAACTAAGCGTTTGCAACAAGACAAATATTTACACATCATAGTCAATATTCACGTTAAATAAGGAACTTAAATAATTACTGAAATAATTTAAGACAGTCGCGATATTACTATTAATAGGAATCGGTCATCTAGTCTAGTTCACTGTATTTAATCGGCATCAGACATCATCCGTCTTAAGAACCAGCATGCGGTGCGTTGGCCGGAACGTGCGGCGCGGCGCAGCGCGTCTCGAGCGTGTCGTCGTGCGCTTTGGAACATATGTGGCGCCGTTTGAGACACGTTTAGTGGACCATTATTGCCGGGTTCCGTCTGGATGTTGACCGTGCGCAGTCAGGACTGCAATATCTTAGTGAGGGGCGGAGCCCGAAGGCCGCGGTATCCACGCAGCCGCGTCTCGAGGCTTCAGCCTGACCGATGCTTAAGTTGTATCTCGTCCATATGTTCCGATGCGAACCTCGTCGATTACACGTTGCCATTCTAATGCATAAGACTCAGGATCCTCCAAATAGTAGGTACGATGGGGCTGTAGACAAAATTTTATTATCAATATTATAATTAAAATTATATTAATCACTAACAAAATAAATCCAACAACACGTCACGGAATTCCCGCTTACATCCGAAATACAAAGATAAATTGAACAAGGTCATTTTAATTAACACCAACTGCTCGAATGTGGCCTTTATTAATCTAAAATGAGAGGAAAAAGGAAATCATTGGAATTATTTAAAGACTTCTCTTTACATGTACTTTATTTCATGTGGACTATATTTGGGCTTGATTTTTTGGATAAACAGTGTGATCAAGGCTTATTATAAACTATCATTGGTCGATAATATTAGAATGGATTAATAAATTAATCCGTAGCTGTAGAAATGCTTTCTTCACCAAATATGCACAATATTGTTTATTCGTCCTAAACAGTTTTTTCATAAATTTTAATGCAAAATATAATATCACGGGTAAAACTAGTATTAACCAATAATAATGCTAACTTACCGTATGTACTAAAAATATTCTAAAGTTTTTAGCTTCAACACGTAATTCCGGTGACCACGGGATCTCTCCTTTAAGTACCATATTAGCAGGATCGACATAGAATAACCGAGGACCCGTTGTTAACAAGAGCATGCGTCTTCGAGGAAATAAGCCCTTTCGTTTGTCTACGAGACCCTGTTTCAAAATTAATTCTCCGTCCACAAATTGATGCCATTTGCTTTCACGTGCCTGAATTTCCAATCGACGGCGTTTTTCTTCAGGGCTGATATTGAGTATACCTGAGATAAAGAGTAACTATTAATTTAAATTATTTTTTTATCAAACAATGCTTTTTAATCAAATAACCAAATCCGGTGATCATTAAAACAAATTAAAATTGAATTGTAATCCATTAAAACTACAATTTAGTCTTTTATAATATCGTGTAATGCAACTACAGAGCGAAGCCGCGTTGGTGTGCCGGAAGATTGACGTCACAGTCTCTCAAACTAGGAACTGAGGATGTCCGTTCTGATTCATATAACAGTGAATACGATGACACAGTAGCTCGTAAATATGCGCCACTTTTTTCAAAAATATCTTTCGTTTTATTATGAAATGTAGTATTTAATAAAGAAATTGTGGATAGTCAATCGGTCTAAAGTAATTTAGTTAAGAAATAAGCTCCATATGTTAGGGTTATGGAAAGAACCTTTGCCTCTTACTACATGATTCACCACAATCCAACGAATCTTAGAAATTGAACACGTCATCAAAACAAACAACATAACAACTGGTCATAATTCAGACAATAGTATACTTGAAGCTATACTTATATGTCTACGCTTCAGGCACAAGTTATTTATGGAGAAAAATAATATGTCATCAAACTTAAAGAAGACGTACTGCACTAAATAAAATGTTATAATTAAAATATATATATATATATATATATATATATATATATATATATATATATCAGAAGATAATAGTTTATAATAATAGCACAAATATGAAATTACCTTTTGAGGTAGAGAGATCGAAATCCCAAAGACGTCCAAGTTGCCGACTCCCCAAACCTGGCTCGAGATAGTCTGGGACATTATATTCTTCTTCAAATGAACCGCCTGGTAAATACGGGCTGATAGTTGGTGGGTCTTGTTCCCAAATAGTATCCCAGTCAATCCCATTGAAGAAAGGATGATTTCGAATACTTTCGTAGGTCTCTCCTTTGTCGTCAGCTCCGAGCCTCTTAGTGTGGTCCAATACGAGCAATTTTTCTACGAGATCTTTGGCGTCAGCTGGAAAACCTTCAGGAAACTCATAATCCATCTTAAGAATTTTTTGGAATATGAGAAATTCGGTAGCAGCTCGGAACGGAGGAAGTCCAGATATCATTTGATAGATAATACAACCTAAAGCCCACAAATCTGAAGCACGAGTGTCCACACAATCATGTAACAATTCCGGACTTACATACTGCGGAGTGCCAACAAAACTAATTTTTCTAGAACGTTCATTTTGGGTATCATTTTCAGAGTCTTTAGTCGAAAGCCGAATTTCTTCAGGTTCAAGAATTTTAGCCGTTCCAAAATCGGCAATTCGCAAATGCATATTTTCATCTAACAAAATATTCTCTGGCTTTAAATCCCGGTGAATTATACCTTTCGCATGCATTTTCTCTAAGGCCATAAGAAGTTCAGCAGCGTAATGTCTCGCTACGTTCAGCTCAAATGATCCCACTTGGTTGATATGATTTAATAGTTCATTATTTTTAGCATATGATAAAACAAAGTATAACCTTTCTTCATCTTGGAACGTACAATACAGTTTTACAAAACCATGTGGCACGTTAAATAACATGTTTAAGGCATCCTTTTCACGTTTAATATATTCGCGTTTCTTTTTTCTAATAATATGGCGTTTCTCACAAACTTTTACTGAAATAATTATAAAAAAAAACATATTATATAAACAGTCTAGATGAAAATAATATTCAATATTTATTTTTTATATAATATTTTGCAAAAGATATCATTATTTTTAGTATATCACAAGCCAGCCATTATTTCCAAAATATGCAGGACACACCAATGAAATTTCCACGATAGCATGAAAATTTTAGGAGTATTTATTTTATCAAAGTCATCAAAGTCTCACATCAGACTAAAAACATATAGGCTAAAACACCATGGCAATGAGGCGAGACGTAATTTTTAATTTTAATTTCCGTAAATAACGCTGTATGTACAATGCAGAATAAATTATCGAGTGGCATGTATTTAACGATATTTGATTTAATATGAACTAATCAGATATATTGATAACAACAGTTTTTAAATCTATGTATAATCATATAACGTAGCACTATTTCATTAAATAATATATGGAGTTAATTATCATGTTTTTTATTTGGTTTAAATACTATAATATTTTATAAACATAATATTCGATTTTTCGGCTAGAAATAACATGCTATCGAAATATCAACATTCGTGGCGCTAAGTTGTCATTTGTATTTCTTTTATATTTCCGACCATAAATATCTTTTAATATTGATTATAAAAACCAGATAAACGGATTACGAAATATTGTTATCATTTACTGTTAAAATTAAACCATATTTTTAGGTATATTTATTTGACTGTACCCGGTAATTTAGCACTGTTATACTGTTAATGTTATGTAGTTATCAACTTTTAAATACTTACTCGCATATTCCTTTCCAGTATGTATATCTTTGGCCAAAAAAACAGTACTATAACATCCTTCGCCGATTAATTTTCCAAATATATAATCTTTGGCTGATCTTTTTGTAGTTTTGTGTGCCTGATTCAGAGCAGGCGATGATGTTGGCGTATGAGCTGGAGCAGTTGTTGCAGGTGTCGACGCTTGCATTTTAACCGGAGTTTCGAAAACAGATTCTGCTGCGGCTATAGGAGCACGAACCTCTGTCGCTGCTCGATCGTAAGCCTGTAAAAAACAAAATAACTTGTTAAAATAAAAGGAATTTGGATGGAAGACTATTATTATAAATTATTTTTCGAAACTATGAAAGATAGGAGACACCAGCATCGAAAAAGTAACACTGAAAATATGTACTTGAATGACGAATAAACGACCGAAGTTTTGGTGATAGTATTCAATAATGACACGTTTAGTTCAAGCACTGCTTGCAGTGTTGTACCGAGTACGGCTAAAATAGGTAACATATGTAAACAAAATACACTAAAGAAATACATTTAATTATAGTCTTATTGATGTGGTCAGCAACGAAAATAATAACGATTCAGTCTAGTTATTGTCAAACAAGGAAATGTCAATTTAATTATTTTTTAATAATTCCATTAAGTTTTTATGCCATATTGGAAATTAATTGTGGGTTAATTTTATTAGCAATTTATGATTGATTTTAGCTATTTTTGTTCAAATTGTAAGAGAAATTAAATTAATTAAAAAGGTATAAAAAGGAGGTTTACATATCAAGTATTAAATTTGAAAAATAAGCAATATTGCTGCGTAACGTAATAAATAGGACGGTTATATTACAATACGTACATGCAAAGTAAATAATATATAACGTATATTCTCCGGGTTGTGACGTTCAGTGGCCTTAACTACAAGTTCGATGATCTAATTCTCGAGTTCGCAGCTCATTTTTTGTGCATTTCCACACAGACAAAAATGACGCCCTCATTCAACAGCGTATAGACAAACCGAGAACACGAAATTCGCTAGCTTGTCTCTCTTTAACTACATGCATCAACACTGCGCAGACTGTGCGCCGTGCGGCCTAACGGTACACCGGACAGAACTAAAATGATGAAAAAATAAATGAAAGTATGGCTTACAAGGGTACCGTTCATTGCGGGAAGGCCATTTGTTGCAAAATCTCTTTATTGACCGCTAAATAACATTGTTTATATTTGATTCATTTTACTATTGATTTATGTTTACTAACAAAACTCCATAATGTTCAGATGCGTATATATACAGACAGTAAATGCGGAGAGAAACGAAAAAGAGGTAGAAAATGCACCATGAAATTGTCGGTCATAGCCTGAAAGATAAGAATTACCTATTTCTGAATATACATCGCCTATAATATAACCGCTTAAATAAGGTAAAGTAGTAAACTGTCCAGCTAATATTCTTGATTTGTACATAATATAACGGCCTGAATTTGCAAGGCTTGTGTAATCATGCCAAAATTTACCAATTCTTCTGTTTTAGTTCTGCATACGTTACAATTAAGATGAATGATATATTGCAACGACGTCGCTAATGCAGTACTATACAAATAAACTAGTGGTACAGTGTGGTCCATTGAATTTTGAATGAGTCATAATAAGGTTGTGGTTCGGCGCGGCGTTCCGCGTAGGCAAGTGGGTCTCGCATTCCGCGGCGATGGCGTGTGTACCGCCGCACAACGGTACTCACGACGCATCCCCACGGAACGCATTCCGCTTTCTTTCGCGACTGGATATTATGATATATCCACATCGTATTCGAGCTCGACCCCCATGGCCACAGACCCATCCTTTTTTTTTACTTGGGGAAAATCCTCATAGGACCGTCTCAGCTGCACAGGGGGGGGGGGGGTTACGCTGCCTAGGTGTCTCGGACCTGTACCGACTGAAAACCCCCAATGTGTTCTGCGCATTGGCGGGGACTGCGGGTTCTTTTATCAATTCACCACATCCCCGTCGCGCCGCGCCCGCTGGGCACGAACTCGGAGGAAGATATCTTCCCCGACACTACACAACAGACCCACCCTATCCCAACGAAACCGCTCTCATTAGCACTATCAATATTGTATGACTGACAACGCACCGCTCTACTATTTTGTGATACTCCTAGGAATGAAAATTAATTTCACAATTAATGATGTGCTATAAATGCACTAATCACAATAATTATATGTAAATACCAAGAACATAAAAAACAAACTTTTGAACTAAAAACAATGCATATAAATATTTTCTAAGTACTGCGCAACATAACTCGTTTAACCTTTAATTTTTATTGATAGACGATTGTGTTGACACGACATTGAAACATGGTACTAAATGAACCTAAGCGGATGTATAACACGATTTGTTGCAATGCTATTTGTATTTACCCTCATTTCGTGCTCACAGCCACTGCATCCGGCCAACTGTAACGATCGATTATACATACCAGAGCCAGCTCATTGCTCAATGACGAATAATGTAAAATGCGGTTATGAACGTAAACAAACTGTTTAAAATTATTAAAAATAGAAATCTTTGTTTTAAACCTGCCAATAATTAATCATTCTCGTGGTGAATACTTCTAGGCACGCATTGACGAATAAAACTATTCCCAATTATTGTGAAGTTTATTTTAAAACAAGTACTTATCCGGCTCCTATGTCATGCCACGTTGTGTAAACGGTAAAAAAATATGTTTCTGTTAAATTAGTAAGTAATCCTATTTATAGTACTTACAAAAGAACATGGGCGTTCGTGAATATTACGCCATGAAATCATTGACGACGTGGTGACGTAGTAGGTATTTACAAACACTTATCTTGGCGCCGCGCACCGCGGCCGTACGTAGATAAATAAGTACGTTTAAAAAATTTTACGTTGATACATGAGGTAACTTATCAATAAGTTATCAAAACGTGTATAATCTTGACACATAAAAGATTTAGATCAATATAAATAAATAAAATAATCCAATATATTTTAATAATGTTACACTTTATATCAATACATTGTTAGTCATAGTCGAAGTAAAATACATTATAGCAATATGAAAAATGTTTACGGTTGTATTTATATTAGTTTCAATTGTATAAAATTGTCTAATAAGCTCAAATTCTAGACTTGTATGTAAATAAATCAGTTCTGCGGTGATAACAAAATACAAAGAAAAAGCGTTGCTCAATGCTTCGTCACTGCAGACGCAGTTGATGAATGTAGATCGTGATCGTTAGTGGCGTGGTAAACAAGGTGGCACGCAAGCGACGCGTGATCATACACCTCGCTCATCGCGCCTCGACCCGCGACCGATATATCTTTGTGTTTCACTGCACACCGCAGCACTGCTACACCTACCGTACAGCACTAAAACCGACGAAAACAAAACACTCCATTCGAAATATGCCACCACTAATGCCATATTTCAATCCTATGCGCTTAATATATTTATCGGAAATTATACTAAAATATAATTACATTGTGAAAAAAAACAAAGATCTGATTTCTTGATAGAAAATCTACATTCTCATACTTTCACTTTTTCGCACACAGGTACAAAGTGTAATAATGAATACTTTGGTAATCAACAACAATATAATTCAACGCTCTTAATTTGTCTTTTATATTTGATTAATGAGATATTTTTAAAATACATTTGTAAATATTTTAGTAAACTACAAATATACTATAGAGGACATATAAACAACCATACAGTCATTGACCTTACCTTCGTTCTGGGAGATGGCTCTTTCCCGCGTTTTGTGGAGCTAATGCCGAGTAAACGTAAAATCGTGTTTGCTGCTTCAATAAGAGTGGCACTACCCCTCGATCCCCTTTTTACTCTGGTGGTCAATCCACTCATTTCGATCCGCCTAACACTACTGAATTATATTATTGTTTGAAAAAATTTAAAACACAGTCACAGCTCATGAAGGTTATTTGAAGTCTTTAAAATAGTAAAATCACTAAAGGAATTCAAATAGGTTTTGATAAAGCACGTAAACTATTTAAAATAAAGCTAACGGTAATCGTCAAAAAAACAACTGTCGATTTCAATTGAATTACAACAGTGAACGCATCCGTTCAATACAACGTCGCGTTGTGAACTGACGCGAATGCAGCCAGACACGAGACAACTGAAAGCAAAGCGTTGACTACAAACCGCTACAGAGGTACGGACTACGGACTACGACGACTACGCATACCCCTCGCTCTATAGTGGATTAATCGCATGGCCGCAGGCGGGCCCCAGGGGTACATACGGGTGCGGGGGAGGAAGGGGGCGCCAGTCACTTGGCGCGCACGTTTAATGTCGAAACTCGAAAGCTATGTTTTACTTCTCCACCCATCCCTCGTTTCTGAACTTTCCATACGAAAAACGCATTAAGTGCAATAATCTACATTTGTCAATCATGAATAATTATTTCGATAATTTACATTTATATAAATAACTAGCTGTGGTGTCCTGGCGTTGCCAGAAATAATTTATCCCTTTGGTATTGTTATTCCAAAAATGTCGAAACATGTATACCCTTTTTGTTTTTTCTAGCGTTGACTTAGAATTATGATTGTCGCAGGACCACAAGAGACCGCAGACCTAAATATTTCATATTAATTACAATTTGATACCTTCACGCGTTCTTGAGAGAAAGAGTCTCATGACAGACAGACTGACGGACACACAGATAGACAGTGGACAAACAAAGGGACAGGCTCCTTTTGTTCAGTTTTCTGTAAATTCGTCTAATCCATAAGGATTCCATACTAAGGCATAGAATCCAAAATAAACCACCTAATGTTTTTGCAAAAGTGTAATCAAAAATCCTATTTATCGTTTTGTAAGCGAAAAACCAAATTTCGTGATCTTTAAACTTGAATAACCTAAAACGTAGCAACAATGTCTAATGAGACATTTTTAAATAAACTTTTATAACAAATGCTTGTAAAAAACAGTAAATTATTTTTTCATATAGAAATTACACCACTTTTATAATGTGACTGGGCTATACACTGTACTGTGTTTAGAGGTTTTTAGTTAAAGATTTATGAGACATTTTATTTTCTGAATATTACTTATGGTCAGAAAAGCAGCTGCATGTGGCATCGTTATGACGCGGACGCGGGTGAGGAGAGGCCGATGGCACGTGCTCGATGACTCGTGCTAACTTCGTGTTATGATGATTACACTTCATGTGCAATTTGAATTTATTCTTTCTAAATAAGTATTAGCCTTTTATTTTTGTTATTGACAGCATGGAAAAATTCAAACCTTGCCGGTTTCAATACGTTGAAAAGCGTTTAAAGGGAAAACTAATGAAAGAACAAAGATGTAAAAGTCTAAGCAGATCGAGATAATAATTCAGAACAGACTAAACAAGGGTTCTGAATCTGATATAGTGTAAAGCTAAAAGTACTCAGTTTATATGACAGCGAATGAAGGGATCAGTGTATATACAAAATGGAACGAAAATAGACAGGGACCTATCGAATATGAATGCATACATTTTCTTTACTTTCTCTCAAATATGTCTTAATAACAAAATATAATTGTATTTTACATCGTTAGCTTTATATTAAAAGTTAATGTTTCATTACAATATAAATAAATTTTGTTGTTTCTTTTTTTTTAACTACATATTTTCAAATTATTAGAAAGAATTACTTCTATTATATGTACCTATACCTATTTTAAACTGATACATCCATAATACACCTTTACATGCTAAATAATTACTTGCTACTAATAAAAAAAAAAATATACTAAATTAATGCAATATAAAATCATGTCCTGTGATCATGTTATACGAAATATCAGAGGGGTTATTTGTTTTATGTGTTTTAAGTGTTATACTGTAAACACTAAAAATAGGGACTTAAATTCGATCTGCGGCAGGTGTTTAATTTTTTCCTACGCAGTGCAAGGCCCTCGTGTTCAAGCCATCTGTATCGTGTAATGAAAACAATATAAAAGGTAACCATAACGTAGAAATCGCCACCTGGCTCCATTCTATAGATATTATTCATGAAGACCATGAACAGTTAATATTGTTCTACAAAATGATATATTTATGTAAACATTTTTGCGCTATATCAACAAGTTTCACATACATTCGGAAATATATAGACAAATCTTTTTCTAGTATAATACAAATGGAAAATAGGAATTCAAGAGTACGAATACCTAGTTTTAAAAAAAATATATTTACTTTATTTTTATAGTTTATTTAATCTATTTTACTACGGTTTTTAAATGTTTATAACTACTAATATTTATTTTTTACTGTGAATTATCACCGGTCATCTTTTTCCGCGCTAGTAGATTGGTAAAATAGTAGGAAGGTACAATAAAAATCGAGAGAAACAAAATCAACTGTAAAGGTCTTCATTTCTCGACAATGCATTAATAGTTATATCATACTATTATATAATATTCATTATTACTTCCAGCTGCATCGACCTGCCAGCTGTCACTCTGAATACGAACACCAGATGTTTGTAGTTTATCGTCTAATATGATGAAGTAACAGGCGTGTATTAGGATGACTTTATAAATTGGAATAATCTTCATAATCAGCTATAGATCGCCCTTTACTGGGCCCAGCAACAGACGAAATATGAAGCGTCGTAAACGAAAAAAAATGTGGGAATATAACCTAAAAGATTGTACTGAAATAGTCAGTGAGCAAATTAGCTTCAAAACGAAAGTTCGTAGGAACTGAAGAGCAGATAACACAAAGGCAAATGCGTTTTGTTTTTCAATCTATATACTAATATTATAAAGCTGAAGAGTTTGTTTGTTTGTTTGTTTGAACGCGCTAATCTCAGGAACTACTGGTTCGAATTGAAAAACTCTTTTTGAGTTGAATAGACCATTTATCGAGGAAGGCTTTAGGCTATATAACATCACGATGCAATTATTAGGAGCGAAGAAATAATGGAAAATGTGAAAAAAACGGGGAAAATTATTCATCCTTGAGGGCTTCCATTGCGTGCGCTGCAAAAACGGTCCAAGATACCAAAAATATATGTAAGAAAGAATTATTCCTCTTGAAATGATCTAAAAAAATGTCCGCGACAGTATATGTCTATCTTTTAAGATCAAGTCACTAGAACTGTTTTTATGGTAAACAAATTTGGTCGAAATTAATGCATTATTTGTTAAGAGTTGTATCAACGTAATAATATTAATATTTATCCAAATAAATGTGTTGTTGATTAAGAGTATTTAATTGTGAACCAAATTGTCTTTGACATCAGATAATTTCAATGAACATCTTAGAAGATATTACAAAACCTTATATAGCAAAACAACGTTTGCCGGATCAGCTAGTATTCATATAATTTCTAAACTTTTAGGGTAAACGGAATAATAGAATTTATTAAACAAAAGGCTCATCAACAAAATATTATAAGCATAATATTAATTTAATCAACAACCAGTGTTGTTTTCAAGAGTATACCTGTAAACCGTATGAAAACCCTTCAGAAGGTGAAAAGACAGCATGCCTACACTGAACACACTATAAAATACATCATTCTCATACCAGTAGTATGTATGTAGAAGTTGGATACGGTAGTTCTATGGAAT
Organism: Automeris io; assembly: GCA_036320925.1. Classification (NCBI taxonomy): domain Eukaryota; kingdom Metazoa; phylum Arthropoda; class Insecta; order Lepidoptera; family Saturniidae; genus Automeris; species Automeris io. Next base: position 8,541,686 of record JAUDJH010000011.1, on the reverse strand, counting down.
GTTGTCGTTGGACAGCTACTACGAGCAGTTTACCGATTCATTATAAACCTAATATACAGGGTTATAGGTAACTAACGCACGGCCTCTTAAGGGTGGCTTTGATTTATCAAGACTGACAACTTTTGTTGTACGACTTTTGCCAAAACCTAATACATCGTTAGATTTTTTTTTTTTAGTTTTAGTGTGAATATCTAGTCATCGTTAGCTCTATATTCCAACTTTCATTCGATCTGGCGTAGGTATCCAATCAGCTGGTGCTATGCAGTCGTGCGCAAAGTTACGTTGCTACGCAGCGTTAAGGATCGTGTAGCAGAAAGATTATTAACCCTATACCTTGTTTATTTTACAAAGTCGCTTATAACAATTATTTGAACGTAAATTTCCATATTTAGTTAAATAGTGAAAATAAATGTTTATTGATTGACGTACTAATACACTATTAAAACAAACTAGAATCAAAATAAAACATTAAATAATTGTTTCACAAACAAAACCAACCTATTATTTGTCTGCCATAGGGAACATCGTAAAATGAACAAGGTAAAGGCCTCTACGTAAGTTAATGTTTCAAAGGTTGTACAATCTGTACATATTTATACACTGAATCCACAATCCCTTCATACTTATCCAGGCTTAGGACTGGCTACACTAAAAAATAAAAAAGTAAATAGAAAAACACGAACATTGATACGTAATCAAGCAATTCATCGCATCAAAAGAGGCGCGCGGTCTGTTTGAAGATAGATAATTGCAAACTATTTTTTAATGTAGGCGTATTTAAAAAGTGGAATCACTCTATTTACAATAATTAAACTATTTACAAAAATACTCACAAATCTATTTACTCGGTGTCATCACATTCGGAAATAGTCTCGCGGACTCACGGCAAGCTTCAGACAGATTGTCACCGCACCGAGCATAAACACGCACCATTTCGGTATATTCAATATTAGTGTATCGATTTGACATTGTGATTTATGAAACGAACGCGTCACTGGGACAACTAACACATGCTGGGCGCACACGCAAGCAAATTTGCGACTGACATGACCCGTGTTACACAGTAGTCAAGCACATGTCGCCACGCCCGCTCACCGCGCCGCAGACCCCTTTCTTCGTTAGTAGCGACACAAGACGCCGCGCACTACGTAAGTCTGTTTTCGGTCGCCTTTGTCAGCGTGGCGCGATCGTCGCCTTACGAAGAGTTAAAAAGTTCAGAACTGCAAATCTGATTTTTATTTTTTTTGTATGGGAAAAAAGTAATTGAATTAGAAAAAGTCGTACAACAAAAGTTGTCTGTCTTGATAAATCAAAGCCACCCTTAAGAGGCTGTGCGTTAGTTACCTATTACCCTGTATATGAAAGCCTAATGAATCCATAACGGAACGGTCTAACAAAGTCTACGTTTTTCCTTATTATTTCCTTATTATAAGCTACGAGCATAATTAAATATTGTTAGGTTTAACTCAGATTGGCTTTTTTTCTAACCATCGTAACTTCATTATGATACAAAAAGCTATTTGCGTCAAATACAATGTTATTAAAATATTAAATAAACTTTTGAATGAATAGTCGGGTTGCTGGTATCCTAAAGGATAATAAGTAAAGCAATTCTAGGTATCCACAGGTAGGCAACAACTTAAATTATTTGTGCTCCTAATATTTAAATATAAACTTATAAACAGTTAGGTTGTCAGAATGTTAAACAACAAAAAACTAAAATAATGTATGTGAAAGTATTCCTCAGGCAGGTAACTAACTCAAAGACATATTTCTACCTGCAATAACAATAGAAGCCATTATAATATTGTTTACATTTATATTTTGTCGAAATTGTTACTTTACCCTCTTCGAATGCGTAAAAAATAATACAAAAGTCTATCTATGTACGTATTCTGGACAGAGGCCGTTAACAGTCTCAAGGTGCCTTGTGGAGGTTATTGACGCGACATGCTGCGAAAATATAGCCGTGATGGCCTTGAGTGGTCCTTTGACCTTATACTCCAAGACATAGTCGTTGCGATCGAGCCACCTGCTCAATTGCCCCTCAGATCGCCACGAGTTAAAGATTTAAATATTTTAACGGTCAGATTTAACCCATCTCAAATAAGAAAATTATTATAAATTGTATGTCAACACGCAAACTTAATTTGTGCATATGCAGTAGGCACATATGTAAAAAAAATGAAAATAACACAATAAAACTTTAAGTTGAATTTATTATATTGTTGGGTGAAAGGCTATTTGGTTTAAGCGACATTTTTTGGTGATATAGTAATATATATATTTTTGGAATCGGTAAAAACGCTGTTATATATATATTACTATATCACCAAAAAATGTCGCTTAAACCAAATAGCCGATCACCCGACGATATACAGATCATGAAACTATTTTACTACTATTTATTTATTTAGAAAGAAATTAAAAAACACTTCTTTGCACAGCAACATACAATACAAAAGAATAAGTTAATCAAGGCAAAAAACAGTAAAAGCAAAGAGCCTGTGTTATGATGATGAACCAAAGGGATGTCAGCTCGGTATACTCTTATGGTATGCATATTTACACATATCAACTTCCATCTTAAAACAATGAAGAGCCGATCATTAATAATGGTTAGTATTATTGAGGTCATGTTTTAGCTGTCGTACCGCTTGACCAATCATAAACATTCATGGTTTTAGTTGAAAACCGTATATTAAAATTGAAAACATTTCTTTAAGATCAATTTGTTACTTAGATAATAATACATAATGATATACGTTTCAATAGTTGCGCTTAGTCTAAAAACGATCGATTCGCGTTAAAAATACTGTAAGGCAATTTTTTTTTCTAATATTTTGAAAAACGATATTTGACTCCATTACACTTTAATAATAATAACGATTGATATAGATGTAATTACAGTCAAAACCGTTTATGGCGACATCGTTTAAAACAATATACCGGTTATACTGATCCGGAACAAAAGTCCCAAGGAGTTCGTATCTCGAAAACATCACCGGTTGTTAAGACTATTGGTTTTTAGGACTAAACATGAGTAGTCCCTTCGATGTCGTTATAACAAATTTTTACTGGATATACTACATATGTATTCCGAAAGAAATATTAGACACCAGTAAAATACAGTCAGAACGTTAAATTGCGTTGTTATTTGAATAAAAAATTAACAGACAATATACATCATTATCAAAATAAATATAATTATGTTTACTGGAGTAGGTCAAAGTACAAAAATTTGTTGAGATAACAGTGCGCTATCGTGTTCATTTCCAAACCACATGCAGACACTAAACAAATGTTTACATTTGATAAAAAAAACAATAATCATAGCAGTACGTAAACGATATTTTTTTACTATATTATATCATATCTACAACAACAAAAAAACTACAATAAAATGGGATATTTAATTTGAACATCATTCAAAATAAAGCATTCAATTCAACTAGTCTTACAATATATTATTACCTCTAAGGTATAATATAACAAAGTTTCGTTTGATTTTATTATAATGTCATAAGCAGTATCTATATTATAATAAAATTCTTAGATTATAATAAAATTGTAATTTGAATATTTGTCCACGCTTTACGCAGAAACTATAGAATCAATTTGACTGGTATTAACAATTTAAATCATTTAAAAACTTTATGACGTTTATGTGTCAGGTCATGAGTCATGACACATGACATATGGTTTATGAAGAAGAACCGGAGATACATCTTAACCTATCATTGGTACTTACATTCATGTGTATGAAGATGAAAAAGGAAATTGCGATTCAATGTAAAAATTGTTTTACCAAATAAAATAGTAAAACTGAAACTGGATTATTTCGTAATTGATATTGAAATTGTAATCATAGAAAGAAGATAATTAAAATTATAGTATTTCGTTTTGCTTTTTAATGCATGTTGTCCTCTCATATGCAATATATATTGCATATATTCTATTATTATTTGTTAAATATGTACACACTCTGTTTCAAAGACTATTACAATAAAACAATATATTGTATATTATAATGCCTTTTTTTAATTAGAAATATATTGATCAAAACTAATGAGTACAATAAGTTAACTATGAAGGCAGTGGGACTGACTCATTGGATACTGAACACTAGCCCACACACATCATGGCATTCTGATTTACTTAAGGGTTACCATGTTGTCAAATGAATGTTATATTTTGTAAGAAAATAAGTAAAACTGCAACGTTTATTTCTACATACATGTATTCATAAAGACAAGTATAGATATATTAGAACGGTTATAAAAGATCTCAAATGTTAATTCTTGTAATATTTAAATGTTATAAATACAAATATTTTTATTTTATTACTTTCCTACAACTATTTAAGAACACATTTACTTTTCCAATAGTAATCAAGAGGGTAGGCAACCCTGCAAGGGTGGAATGCCTTCCATGTACTTTAATCACTTCCCGAGCGTCTAGACATCAACCTCTGCTTCAATATTTTTGAATACGTCAATGTCAATTTTAAAACTGGGGAGTAAGGTACCTTTTGCCCTAAAACCGGCCCAACCGTACCAAATAATAAAACGGGCTCGCTGTCCTCGGAAAGTGCATTGATCTCGTTTGCGTCCTTCTATGGCACAAAAATTGCTGCACGTGAATTTAGCATCTCTTTTACTTACAAATACGGGACTCAGGTGCGAGTATTTTTTTTTTTTTTTTTTTTTTTTTTTTTTTTTTTTTTTAATCTGTTTTTTTTTTTGGGACTTTGGATCAGGCTGACCATGTCAGTCCCATAATCACACAATGTAAATTCTAATTCAACAATGTATATGTGAGTCTACAGAGCATCTCAGCTGCGCAAGATGTTTGCTCAGCTAAGACGCTCTGAAATAGACCCACATCAGACCTGTTCAAACCAAACTGTTTATACATGGTTTCTCTCATAGAAACGCTCCGAACACATTCCACCAAGAAATGGTGTATGTCTTCTGGGACTCCACAGAGCTCGCAATTAGGTGTATCGATTTTCCTCATCAAAAATTTGAATTTATTGAGTGGGATGTGTCCAGAGCGCAATCTATGAGAGATCACAATAAGCTTTCTATTCCATCCCACATCGGCAAACCATGGTATATGAGGAGGTTCACTTTGCATTGTTTTAAACCATATGCCTTTTTCTAGAGAAGCAATATCAAAGTATTCTTTCCACTCATTTCGTATCTTCTTTTTGTATTTTAATAATACCTCTGAATATTCGGGCTTAAGATGAATTTCTGTGCCATTTGATATTGCTTCTCTTGCCAGTACATCTGCCTCCTCATTACCACGTATACCAACATGAGAGGGAACCCATTGCAGCTTCAGGAGACTGCCACAGGCTGCCAGTGAAAGCATCTTTGTTAAAATAGTATAAGCTATCGATGCTCCTCTGACCCCAGAGCAGCATCGAGCTATATGCAGTAAGGCACTTTTGCTGTCAGACAAAATAACTACCTTTTTTAGTCCCACACTGGCAGCATGAGACAGCGCTTCCGAGATCGCCAGTAATTCTACATACATAATAGAATGCTCAGACACATTAACACATTTGAGACCTTCCCTCACATTGCGACCGGGATCATAAAAAGCCGCACCACGGCCATCTCGCGTTTGTGATCCGTCTGTGTAAATTTTATCCCATCCACTATATTTATTTCCTAACATATGTAAAGTGTTATATTTTAAAATTATTTTATCATAACTATTCTTTGAATTATTTATATTATCAATCTTTGTTTGAATAAAATCCATATCTATATTTGAAATCCAAGTTTGTAAGGTAAACATATTCAGGGGATTACAGGTATTGATTTTTTCTATTTTAGTATCATTAAATACAGAAATAAGTAAAGGTTTCTTCTTCCTACAAAAATATGGGGATGAACTCAAGTCTGAAAGTGATTTGAGTCTATCTACTGTGATATTATTGGTCCAAGATTGTGACTTTAGACAATACCTTGTGGCTAAATACTTCCGTCGGTAGCAAAGTGGAGGTAAGCACAGTTCACATTCCATTACATGAATAGGAGTGGTTTTTATAAACCCTCCTATTACTCGTAATGCCGCATTCTGTACTCTGTCTAACTTTATTAGATGGGTTTTTGCTGCATTGTCATAGATAAAGCTTGAGTAATCTATCCTGCTTCTAATTAGCGAAATATAAACTCTTCGGAGGTGCCTTGGGTGAACACCCCAAGATGAGCCTGCTAAAATTTTTAAAATATTAAGTAGTTTCATTGACTTAGCTTGAATTTCGTTTATATGTCTATTCCATCTTAAAGATCTATCTAGCCAAACGCCAAGATACCTAACACAATCAACAGCTGTAATAGTGTTGCCATCAATATCCATATTCAGTTGATCTCTTCGATGTCCTCTACTAAATACACAAAGTTGGGTTTTCGAAACTGAGATGCTTAGTCCGATTTGATCTAATAATGAGGAAACTATTGTAATACATTCTTTAATATCTAGTACACATTTTCTTATATTTTTATTCTGGACATAAAAGACGAAATCATCAGCATATTGCAAAGCATTTATATTACCAATGTACTGAAAAATTTCTGATGTTACTATATTAAACAGGAGAGGAGATATTGGGTCTCCTTGAGCAAGTCCTTTACCAGTCCTTCTCAATAGTGTACTATGATCACTATTTCCGTTTATTTTTAAGTACCTCCTTTTCAAAAAGTCGAATATATATTTGCACAATTTTGTTCCAACTTTAAATTTGTCCAACATCAGTACAAGTTGATCCACTGAAACATCATTATAGGCGCCATCTATATCTAGAAAACATGCCAGAGTAGGGATATTTTTAACGAATCCTGTCTGTATCTGCAGAACTAACCGTACTATGCAATCTACACTTGACTGACACTTACGGAATCCAGAGGTGTTTTGTGCCAATATACCATTCCTTTCAACAAACCATTCCAGTCGTTTCCTTAGCATCAAATGGAAAATTTTACATACACATGAGATCAATGAAATGGGTCTAAATTTGGGTGTAGAATTATTTGTTGTCTGTTTAGGTATTGGGACTATTTTTATGTTACGCCACTGCTCTGGTACTAATGTATAATTAAATATTAAGTTATAAATTTTGAGTAAAAATACTTTGCCTTCTGTAGGTAAATAATAAATCATGCTATATGTGATTCCGTCTTCCCCAGGCGCTGTATCCTTCTTTTTTAAACAGTTGTGTAACTCCTGCTTAGAGAACTCACTTTCTAATTTGGCATTATGAGAATTAAAATGTGGTGTAGGTGGTTCTACAAAGTCAGGAGCAAGATCTCGCAAGAGCTGCTTCTTTATGTCATCCGGTGCTTGAACCCTACTTTTTCGTATGCCCTTCATCCAGCGCATTTTTTTCCACATTTCCGGAGAACTTGTAGTCTCGCATATCTCTTCGCAAAAGGTCCTCCAAGTACCTGACCGTGCTTGTCTTATAATTTTTTGTGCTTCTCTTATACTTTCAGTTAACTTGTCAAAATTATCCGGTGTTGGGTTTTTCCTAAACATTTTTAACGCTAAACGACGTTTAGCGACGGCACAGGAAATATCTGGACTCCAGTATGGTTTAGGTGTAAAGGACTGTGAAGGGTTCATAAACTTCTTTGTAAATGGTATACTTAAATCAGCAGCATGGTTTATTGTGTTAATAAAAAAATCATATATTAACTGGATATTATTTCTGTTTAACCTGTGCATATTATTACTAAAGCTCTCACAACAAATATTATGATATAGTTGCCAGTTTGCAAGTTTGTAATTACGATGTCTTATAAATTGCAGACTATCAGAGTATAGAGAGAGAGTAGAGAGTTTTGGCGCCAATAATATATCCGTTTATAGAATGAACAAACACGATGAAAGTATTTTAAGATGCTTAAGTTTTTTTTATTTATTGACATGAATGACACATGACTTGAATGAAGATCCCTTTTATTTACATTAATTATATTATGTAAATAAATTATGTTTGAACGCTTTTCGATGATATGAATATGTTTCGATAGTTGTTGTTATTGTAATTCATTAAAGTCATAGAATATATTATTTTAATTGATTAATGTCGGTTTATTAAAAGGATGATATTATTGTCCGCGAGCGTATTACTTATCTTTTAAGGACAGCTTACTTATATCCATTCTAAAGTCTAAAAAATGGTCATGTTCAATGCATAATTTGAAAAGTAGTTGAGACAGTAGTAGTTGTAGTATTATCTACTTAAACACTAACGTGTTTAAGTAGATAATACTAACTAATAATAGTAAGTAATAATAGGTAACTAACTTACCTTAGGTATTTTATGCACTTTATGACAATCCTTTACAATATATATATATATGAAATTTAAATTAATATCTTAGGAGTACCACAAAATAAGAATAAACACGCGTAAAAATCAATTCGAGGGATAGTCTCACACCGATGACGATATATAAATAAAGAGAAATTAATCACTAGAGAGTTATTATGATTATTTTGAAAATAAGATAGAATGTAAATAATAAAGGCGAAAGGGAGGGAGAGGAAACGGTAGAGCAGTATGGGTTGGGTTAGGACGAATGATGGAAGAGGAGAGAGGAGAAGGAGAGCGAGCAGGTTAAAACAGAATTCATGCCGTTATGAAGTTTGTTCGATTAGCTAGTACATTATAATTTGCACAAATGTACAAACTTAACTTAATATGGATGTAACATTACCGCACTCCGGTTGCAGTAAGCTTATTGTAGAACTAGTGCATAATTTAAAAAATTATTAGCCTAAAGGCAATGTAATAATTTACTCGTTACAATAATGAAAATTATACAACTGTACAAGTGATATATAAAATAATGATACAAAACTCTTTTGTTGTATTTCCTTTTACATAAGAACGGCTTAGTTACATTATGCACAATGGTCACAAAAAATACAAATAAACTAAAATCTTTGCTAGCATATATTTAGTTAGCAAAAAACACTCGTTTTTAGTTCATTATATCGATAATAATATAATGGTTTTTCTTAGAAATCTCAGCGAACCGAGAACGTCAAGTGCAATCCTTGCACAAGAATGTGTGGGTGCAAATTCCACGAAGGATGAGATGCCTGCCGATACATTCAACTTTGTTCAACCGGCTCTCAGGCCGCCGCTTATGAAAACGATCATGTTGCAGCGGCGCGGCGCGTTGCGCCAGTTAATATTTGAGTTTTAAAATGAGGTTAAAAGTGAACTGATAAATAATAATACTACCTTCAACGGTAAAGTAACTTTAAAATATATTACTTACGTGCATTATGATTGTAGAGTGAAAAAGCAAATGGAAGCAAGGAGACAAAGTACATTAAACAGAAAAAATATCAAATCCTTGAAAGATTAAAAAAAATTACCTGTTCCGATAATCGAACCAACAAAACATGCAAATAATAAACAGTCCCTATTATAGGCTGGTTTTCGTGTCACGCTGACGGTCGGCGCTGACGGGTCAATTTGTATGTAGTTGTATACAGCGTTTTCGAGTCGTGCTGACCGCTCAGCGCTGACGGCTGTCAGCGCTGAGCTATACGCGGCCGTACGCGCCGCGCGTCGGGGCCGCTGACGAAAAGGCGCTAACGCGCCTCCACACTCAGGGAGCGTTTTCGTGTCACGCTGAAGGTATGTATCGACAAATACAGTTATGGACAATCGTGAAATAAATACCGGTCGAGTAATTGAAGAAGTGCAATCAAAGAAATGTTTATGGGACGTAACAAAGCCTGGGATGACATCGTCGTCTTAGCTTAATTTATATAATTTTGTTTCTTACAAGAAACAATTACATAATATTTTGTACTTTTTTTCTTACTTTAAAGTAACCATCAAGCGCTCAATCAGCTGTATAAGAACATTACGTAAGCTGCAATAGACCAATCTATTTTTTAGCTTGCTAGTAATAGTAATAATAGTAGTAATAGTAGTAGTAGTAATTCGTCAAAACTTTTTGATGACATACGGAAATAATTGAAAATTTTTTTGCCGTCGTCTCTCAACTGGCCGTAATATATAGAATTCCCCTGCGAAGATTCTCTGCTCAATCAATGGATGAACATGTATTTCTTTTTTGCAGACGTTTTCTTTGCTAACAATTTTCACTGCCATCGACATTCTTTGCGACTGTACTTCACGGTCATCAGCGCGATACGAAAACGATAAGAGCTGATCCATCAGCGCCGACAAGCTACGCGCCGACCGTCAGCGCCGATCGTCAGCGTGACAGGAAAACCAGCCTAATTGAACAAATCAATAGTGTCTATGATGATGATAAAATCTCTTCAACAAATATGCATCTTACAGTTAAAGAAGGCCATGAAATCATACAACTCGTAGATATAGAATTAATCGTATGGACATATATTATGTAAACTGATAATTTAATGTACTGCACTAATTAGTACAACTGTTTACAAATATTATAATTAACTTAAGTTTTTATTTACAAGTCACTTAAAATATTTTAAACAAATTGTTCAGGTCACTTGAGATGTCTTTATATATGTATGAATATATTATTTAATTTTACATTATTAAAACTCATGTAAGCTCCAATATCCACGTTCAATAGGGAACTGAGTAGCTCATATTATGGTCCTCAGAATAATTATTCTATTGCGAATTATTTTTTAGAAGAGAGTAATTTTAAAAACTTACTTGCAAGAATACAGAAATTTTAGACTCAATGAGGCAACCTTGTGGAGATGAATACTATTTACGCGTCATTTTTGAAGGTCCATGACCCACTTGGTTCGTTGAATCCATGGTATAATCGTAATACAGTCTACACTTTATCTACACAATATCACTTTAGTTTCCGTTCCTTAATGCTTTTTACTTTGTCGTTACAATTTTCATAATGATTAATTTTATTTAATGGTGTGAAAGGTGTTTGTAAATTCCGACGTCGTTTCTTACTGATTGGTTTCATGAGAAAATGTTTAAATTTGTGTGAATTTATGTGATAATTATTTAAAATATATATTTTTATTACAATATTGCAACTCTGCTTCCGCTTCCGTATCTGCAAAATAGAAATGTGACAACTCCGCACCATAAAAATTAACATGATTTGAATAATTTTAATTGGACTAAAGAAATACAAGAATACAAAAATTTATTTGCTTTTTTAAGAAATGGAGTTTATCCCATAAATCGGACACTGGTAATGAAGCATGTCACATCTATAATAGGTATATAATGGCTCAAAATTATTTTTTCATTTGCAATTTATTATAAATAGGACGCTGGGGTATAATGGGTTAACACTAATCATACCAACACTTTTTAGATACCTTTTTCCTGCTTGAATGTATTATATGGATGTTAGGAAGGAAATAAACATAATAATAAAATTAATTATATTAAAAAAACTGTATATTGACCGTTTCTATTACAGAAGTAAAAATAATAATTTTTAATTATTGCTCATCGCATTTTTTACATATAAGCGTGTCCATTGTAAATTTTCCGCAAACATATTTTTTACATTTAGAGCAAATTTTGTTGGTTTTATTTTCTTTACAGTATCCTATTTGACACTTCTTACGTTGATAAGCAATACTACTGTACTGTACTGTAGAATACTAAGGCAATGATTCTTTCGTATTTGTCTTCTTTTGGTTGTTTACGGGCTTCTCGAAAATCGGCGCCAAGTTCAAGTATTACTCAAAATAACTAAACAAAAAAAAAACTAAATTAACTATAGGTTAATTAGTTAGAAAAAGTCATGAAGTCAAATGTGCAAAAACAATAAGATGATACTTGTATTTTCAATGCAATAATGTTCAAAATGGGTATTTGGCCCCGTTATGTTATGTTTAGTGCTAAGACGCCTGTAACAACCCTACTCTATACCATGATAAGTTCGGACTTTGAACCGAAAGCGCGCGGCGCGTCGCGTGCTGACACGGTCATTCGCCGAAGTTGCATACCGAGCTATCGTTTGCGAGACTAGACTGCATTCTCTAGATACCCCGCCTGTCCCTAATGAAACGACAAGGCAAGATGTATATTATTAGATTCAATTTTCAATAGAAGTACTACGGTCAAAGACGAACCCGCTCCATCATCGGCTTCATATCATCGCTTTCCATCAGATGTGATTGAGGTCAAGCGTGAGCCTCTTTGTAATAAAACAACTAAATATTATCCATATCCAAATAAGATTCTACATTAAAATTTTTATGAAAACAAAAATTTAACTCGCGGAGAAAATACATCAAATTATGGTTATAGCATAAAAAATGACGTCTCCACCTATTTCACCACTTTGAAGATGGATAAAAAATAGTAACGATCCATGAGTTTTATTAAAAAAAAAGGGATATCCAAATACTGACTTTTAAATTCTAAGGTTCAGCGGTTGAATTTCTATTATAATGTACTTGTTTGACAATGGTTGTAATACGAAATTTACAATATACAACATAAAACGTTTAAAAGTTACCACGTACATTTTATGTTTCTGACATTAGTATTTACATACTAGCATTGATTAATCAGTGAATCTGAACATTTTTGTAATATTTGTAGAGTCTAAAGGATATTTCTTAAATCTTTATAAAATAAGATCGAAGCCACGCTTTAGCGTACATCAACCTTTGTACGTCTGGCGCAGTTGGTGCCATCGCCCTTACCCAGTCAACCCTCTGGCGGTCGTTAAATACTTAAATTTCATCCTCTCCCCTTCATAAGGGCAGACTCGCGTCGCAGACATGACCCGAGGTCATCGTCACTACGTTAAAAATTATACATTAATATACCAACCTATAATATGCTATCTATTATGAATTCATCTGTGTTTTTTTTTTCTGTGCTACATGTTACACAATTAATTGTTTTTGAAATAAGTACATTAAAAATTCAACTTAATAATTGTTCACATATAATATCACAGATCTGCAAGGTTTTGTTGTTGGCCAAGTGAGGGTCATTTTCGAAGTATTTTTTCCATAGAATCCGAATCTGGCGTCAGAATTTCTCGATCACGTCAGGTTTTTAAAATATCTTAACCTAAAAGTGAGAAAAAAGAGGTTGTTAATTATATTAACATAAATTTAACATTGTGTTTTTTTTTAACGAGTTGCGCCAGTTTAATTTACTACTCTTACGCTTCAAAATCCTTATTTTATACTTGGAAAATATTTTCTTTCCTTTGAGATATCAGCAATTGAAGTTTAGTAATGTTGATTTCATTAACTCCCGATTTTTTTGCACTTCTCTTCATTTATCTTAACCTAATAAGATATTTTAAAAACCTGACGTGATAGAGCAATTCTAACGCCGAATTCGGATTCTACGCAAAAAATTGCTTCTAAAATTATCCTAAATTGGTCAACAACAATCGCAACTCATTTTTTTGCAGATCTCTGTATTCCATTGCACTCAATAGAAGGACTAAATATTTAATATTTTACAATTAATCACAACAAACACGACTGTTTACACAGATAGTAATCCTGCAGAAAGGTAGAATCAATAAACAATCTCTTGGTATATTAGAATCACATGCTTAATAAACATGTGACTGCATGATGATTAGAACAGTCATATAGATTCGTTTTACATCACTGCGCAGGCACTGCACATACAATATCGTGGGGACACCGATGAAATTGCATAGATTTGACAGACAAAAATTTACATAAGTATAACATTTTGACACTTCATGTCATTAACAAATTGTGTCATTGTGTGAATTTCGGGGTTGCTAACAGCTGTATTTATTAATAATAAATAACATTGTGTTAATTATATAACGAAGAAGCATAATTAATTGCATATCGAACCAGGATGAGAATGTTCAATATCATCCATAACATACCTCAAAATTATATATATATATATATATATATATATATATATACATTACAGTACAGTACAGTAACGCTATATATAGTGTAGAACTGAGAATTTGATATTAATTTCAACACGACTCTTCCACGCATTCCTCAGAAAAAAAGTCTTGACAAACAGAGGGACAAAGATTCTCTTTCTCAACGAGTCTCGTTTCCTTTTCTCGAATCCGAAACTCTAAAACTTTTTTTATATTCGATTCTGTAATTTTATGGTACTTTAAGATGTAATTTGGGTGTACCATTTTAAAGAAAGTGTACCAAATACATTTATTTCTCATTAGTATACACATCAACATTGTCTAGGGATATTTTGAATTTTCTCAATTATCTCAAAATTTATTAAAGATAATACTAACTAACTAAAGTTACAACATGTGTATATTTTTATAAAGCCCATTTATCCGACTATACTCCAGAATAAAACAAAGCCTTATTATTTTGCGTAAACAATTTTATACTTAAATAAAGAAAAAACGTAAAATAATGGTTAAACTAACAATGAATGTGTTTCTCAAGAAAATGTGAAAAATAAAGAAAAGTTGTTGTTTTTAGCAGTTATGTGAAAAATCAGTAGTTTGTAAAACCACCCATGACATTTATAGCGGTCCTGCAACGATTTTTCATATTGGATTAAGTTATCCAAGTCTTGCTGCGGTATATTATCCCAGGTCCGACTAAGACGCAAAAAAGTTGCTCTTCCGTCGCAATGTTTGCAGGAAAATTTCTCAAAGCCCTTCTTTGGAGCATGTCCCACGCGTGCTCTATGGTGTTTAGGTCAGGTGATTGAGTGGGCCAGCCTAACACCGATATGTCGTGTTCCTGCAACCAACTTGTCACCACTCTCGCTTTGTGCGGAGGGGCGTTATCGTGCATGAGCGTGAATTCTTGGTACCCAGTTGTAGTCTATGGGTGTAGATTATCAGCACTAGCACCTCATTACGGTACTTTTCAGCCGTCATGGTGTTTCTGATCCAAACGAGGTCTGTTCTTCCACCAAGACGAATTCCCGCCCAAACTATAATTGTCCCGCCGTGGAATGAATGGACTTCCTGGGGATGTTGCAGACGGCTATCACGACCAGTGACTCGCCAAACACGTACTCTACGTGTATCAGGATGGAATCCGAACCGGGACTCTTTGGTAAACAGCACTACAGACCACTGGATATCTTTCCAGAGCAAATGTACACGAGCCCACTCTAGTCGTCGTTCACGATTTCCTCGGCGTAGTGTGCTGCAGTACGAAGCGGTCTGCGCGCATGAAGGTTAGCACCATGCAGCCTTCCCCTCACAGTTTGGTCACTCACAACCAACTAGTGCTCTGACTGGAGCTTCTGAACCAACTGCATGGCCGTAACAATTGATTCTCTTCTCGCGGCAACTTGCAAAAATCGGTCTTGTCGTTGAGTGGTTATGCGCTTTCCGCCTGGATGTCTTTCAGCCACTTCACCAGTAGCACGGTAGCGTGATCATAACCTAGATATCACGTTTTGTCTTGTTCCAATCTCCTCAGCAATACTTCGTTGAGACGCGCCAGCTTGGAGCATGCCTACTACCCTTAGCATTTCTTCTCTCGTTAAATGGCGCTGCTGCATGATGCACACAATAGGTTTAACTCGAAATTAATCGATAACTTTTTATACAACTTAAATTTTACACAAAAAAATATCCCAATATTACTGTAGGTAAAAGAAACTTTCGGACTTCGCTGCCATTATGTCGCGTAAATCTTTTGTTTTTTTTTTTTCCAAATTCAAATTTAGTATTGTCCAAAAAGGTTTACAAAACAGTCTTTAATCAAAAGATTTTAAAACTGGTCAGTATTTTTTGAGTTTTACAACTTTATACAAAATATCCCTAGACGGTGTTGAGGTGTGTATATACTAGGGATGTAACGGAGGCAGTTTTATCGGAACCGAAGTCGGAGTCGGAGTTTTTAAATTTGATTTATCGGAGTCGGAACCGAAGTCGGATTCGGAGTCGGAGGCAATGTCAGTAATCACAAGTGATGGCAAAAGAAAGTAATTTTATTTAAAGACAAATAAAACATTAGTGAACCTTTTTATTTAGAAAGTAATAAATTTATACATCCACAGACAATGAAAATTAAAATTGCTGTGTTTCTTATTAACATTGTCCCATTAACAGTGAACTAATTAAATTAAATTTGCTCCGGGGTTGTTTTTGTGTTAATTTCTATTTTATTTAATTTAATGTAAATGCAAAACAAAACCTTTTAGTAATAAATTTTAATGTAAATTTAATTTTAAATTTAATAATTTCAAGTTTATTTTATTTTAAACATATTTTTAAAAAAATATTCAAATTAAGCTCAAAATTTTATTTTTATTAAGTATATATTATTAGGTTCAAAAAAGGTTCTTCAAATTATTGATTGTTTGATTAATTGATATTATGTTTCAACAACATCTAAAATGAAATCAAATGAATTGACTACTACAGTGGTGGTTACCTCCGATTAATACATCCGATTAAAAAGTTTCGGAACCGAAGTCGGAACCGAAGGTGTAATATCAATCGGAAGTTCCGACTTATCGGAGTCGGAGTCGAAGCTCCGTAACATCCCTGGTATATACAGCTTGTTCCATAATTCAAGGTAAAAAACTGAAGGTCTAAGGGCTGATACAGGAACGCTAGCTCTATAGTTTGCTGTAAAAATAATTCTCAAATTCCAGCGTGTTTAGGTGATAACTTTTCTTACTTTTTATCCGAAAGGGACTGTATTCGTGCCAGGATAAATTGAGAACCTATTTCGTTGCAAAAACACCCTTCTAGGCGGGATAATAATATATTAACGGTTTGAGACAATCGAAATGATTTTATATGCGATTGGCGGCGACAATTCATCCAGGCTACTGTCACAAATCGATCACTTTGTGTAACAATATGTACGTGTATGATATAAAGAGTACTGTGTGTAATTGGGGATTTACAATATCGATGGAAATTACAAAATTTATTTTTCTGTTTGTGCGAGATATACGATTCGTTTATTGAATTTTTGAAAGGGAAAACGGCAATAAATTTCGTCGTGAAGAGCTCGGTAAAACCGTCCGTAAAGCTCTTTACTCTTCCATATGTCCTTGCGATTCAAGGTTATTAACATTATTCAAATAGGTCTAAAAACGGTCAGTTTGTGGGATTTCTAAATTGTGAATTACTAACTTAGAAAATTTCAAAAAACAGATTTTACCTCAGCTTACAAAATTTTTTGCAACGATACCACACATGCAATATTAAATACGAAAAATATTGTCCACCATATGCATGTATGGCAGCCCCATTTCAATTTATTTATTTATTACACTAAATATGCTTATCAGCTATATATCAAAGGGTTACATAGTATATACTAATCGTTATCTTATTGAGTTTAAAAGTTATAGGCCTCTCATAGAGGAGCCAATGGACGAACAAAATGACGAAGTCTCGCTTCATTCGGTCTAATTTTCAGTTTCTATATTGTTTATTGGTTTATATGTAAGCAACTTCGATTTTAAACGGTAAACTAAGGAATGTAAATATTTTTAAATAGATGTTGACAAAAATGTGAAAAAAAAATCTATTTACATATTATCTGGTAATACTTAATAAGACCAGAGTGAAGTAAAATTAAGAACCTAATGGAAATATACGCAGCCATACAGATATTAAACAAACGTGTCATTAAATGATAAAAAAATAATATGGTATAACACTTATATTAAAACAAACAAAAAATTAGTAATAATTAGTTATTGATATCTAGTAATAATAAAACAGTTTACAATGACTTCATTGTCAAAAATAAACGTCAGGCGAAGCAGAACATACCTTCCATTCGCACCATTCCGCACTACAGTGAGGAAAGAAGAACTGAAGGGGAGCGGAGAGTTTCTCTTCTACGTGAAATATTATTATGTGTTCTGTGACCACTGTAAGTACTCTGAATATTCATATAACAAATGCAATTATTGAAAGCTACCTTACATTATAATTCTGAGTGGCAATTCACTAATTTATAAAAGCCTATTGTGTTAGCAAATCATTTTGGGATTTTACAGTCTCTAAAGGCACGATTGAATTTAGAAACCAGTATATCGAGACTAGATAGAGGTCGTCATGTCGCGCCGCCTCGCCGTCTGCTCACCTTGGGTGAACCCAACTCGAGAGTATACATCGGAACATATCTCAAGTTATTTATATTTAAATATGAAATTTGTATATTGGCATCTCCCACCGCTGCACAATAATTTACAGTAATCGTTACTTTCACTGGTCACTGCCAGAAATGCTAGTTTCAAACCGGTTTGTAATCATAAGTTTAGTCATACATATAGATGTATTCAAATATTTTTCAGACATTAATGGTATTTATTATATTTACTTTATAAAAGATAAAAAAATAATTAACCACTCATTGGTTGTTCATCAAAATGCTGTGGTAACTTTGCATTAACCAGAAATTTGATAAACGGGAACGTATGTCAAATTAGTTATTGCAATTAGTTTATGTTATAACGAACGCGCTACTAGATACCTAGTATATCACTAAAAAACAGCATTTGATAATAACCTACGATACTGTAAAAGAAATGCAAATATGTATGAAATCGCGTTAAAAAAGTTAATATAAAAAAACGAAAGCCTGCCTGGTACATCCATTGCTTTATAAAGAAGTTATAACTTAATAAGCTTTGGTATTAAAAATAAACAAATCTAGTTTGCTTGCATAACAGCTGTATGGTGATAAAATACCAATGCTTGCATGATGACGTCATATCATATTCATAGTTTTTGTTAGAAATGCCGTAAATCGAAAAGTTACGTAAGCAACCTTAATTCTTTTGTTTCGATATTATGCAGCCATGTAAAATCCACGAACACGGTAGCACGTGCCATACTGTTACACGTGCCTTGTGCCTATTTTGTATTACTTTCCAATACAAGGACGTCAGTTCGTTATCAAGTAAGAAACAGCATTAGAAACATGTAAAACTAATGAAATTTTTCATTATCGTCATGAAGTGACTAATCATAAAAATAAACGTATGTACATGTAATGTTGTATGTAGGTAGAGTTGCCACTCGTACTTTATAATAAAGTTAGTTAATTTTGGTCAAACGTACTTCTTACTTTATGAGTGCAATAAAATACGCAAAAATATTTTATTACATATATTTATTTGACTTTGATATTTTTTTATTATTTAATAAAAGAAATAAGAATGGTACTCAAATTTTTGCATGAACGCGACGTATCGTTACAATACAGCTCACTTCTAATTGTAATTTAAGGCTGAAATTTATAGACGCTTCTTTGACTTTGCTTAGATTTTATTCTCGACTTTGACAAAAATGAAATTTATAGTCGCGTCTTAAGCATGGGCTGAGTTTTAAGCTAAGCAAAATCTCAAGTCGAAAAATTGGTGACGCTACCAACAAAAGAATAGGCCCTTGTGTTGCCAGATCGTCCGAAAGTGGATAGTTTTCGGTTTTGTTTGATGACGATGATTTTTTTTTCATATATATAATTTAAATATAATTATATATTTTTTAATTTCCTAATAAATTTAGGATTACACATATTTGATACAGGTATCAAAGGCTTAAGGTTTTCGAATTTGAATTCCCAAATTGCCCAGCAAATGCTAAGTTTAGTCTTTCCGTCACTCCGTCACGTTCTCCGATTCAAATTTTGATATCTCAAAATATTTAAGAAAACGGTTAAAAGTGAGACGGACTAGCGCACCGAGGGTTCCGTACAAGTCATCTCCTCCACTCTCTCCTTCTCATAACAGAACCACGTACGTAGATTTATAACTTCACAGTAGCTCATGTTCCTGCTAGAACTAAGAAGTTTTAAAAAGAAGAAGAGTGTTGAGATATTTCTGCTAATATAGTTATAAAATAGTTACAATAAAAAAAAATTATAACACGGATCATTGCTCTAACAAAGAGATAAACCAGATTCCGGTATAAGCGGAATAATAATTTGTACTGTACTTTATACATTACTTATACAATATAATTTAGTACTTATCCAATAGTTTATTTGTACGGAGCTCTCCGTGAACGAGTCCGATTCGTACTTGGCTGTTTTTTTTAATTCGGCATTTTTACGATTTTAAAATAGGCAGCATAGTAATTAAAGAGCTCTATAACCTGCTTCTACTATTTTTATTACAAGTTGCACTATTATTTCTTAATGTATATGATTATCTTTATGAAATGGACTTTTAAGACATATTTTACAATGTCAACGACTTCCTATTTAACAGGCTCATAGAATGAAAAACAGATCAGCAGGGCGCGGTGTCTGGGTGTTTTATTTATATTTTTCATTGAGGTGCCCGGCTCACCATTGCTTAAAATAGGTACGTAAGTGCAATATGACGTGGACACAATACCGGTTTTTCCAATTAAACAGAGTTATTTTTAACTCACCGTATCAAGTAAAATATGTGATAAAGGACCTAAACTACAACAATTTTATCCATGCCAATGTCTCGGCGAAAGTCAATACTTTTCGAGATATTTTAATTTTAGGGTTTGATTGTCGGTATGCCCAATTTCGATACTTAATCGAAACTTGATTATAAAGACAGTGTTCCGTATTCTAATAAATGTGCGGACAACTTCGATTATGCTCTGGCAACACCGTACGGATTGTCAATTGAGTTTTGCTCTCGCTCGAACCGATCCGCCGAGTAACGACATAAAACATACAAGATTCCTAAATACAACGAAATTATCCGATTCCAAAGTGTATAAGTGTACTTGGAAGATCCTCAAAGACACCAGTATCCTGGAGGAGAAGCAGGGGCCCCTGAGGAGTTGGCACACTGGTGATCACGGTAAGTGAAATTCTTTAGGCAGCCCGTGCCACTTGCGGAGCTATCGAAATACCGTACATAATTTTGTTCCTCCGAGCCGGATCTTTCACAATTTTGTTCCTCCGAGACGGATCTTTCATAATTTCGTTCCTTCGATACGATTCTTTCGAAATTAGTACATATTTCATGTTAATAACTACCATCCAGAACATTCATAACGTATCCAAAATTTAATTCCATAACGTGCAAGGTATTTCAAAATTATAATCCGTCCAAATCCACTACATCAACAAAGAAACGACTTGCTGTACTACCGGCGGTCATCTTTATTCGGTCGGTTATAAATGTAATACTGCACTAGCTATAACCCGTCCAGTTTCACTACGTGAAAGAAGGCACCTGGCTAACCTACAAAGTGTAGTCACCTTCATTCGGTCGGCTTATACATTTAATTATTTTCATTTATCCTACAAAAGTTCGAATGTTCTAATTTAATTTCATTACAACTACTTACAAATCCTAACAACAATTTACAACAAAACTACAAACAAATAATACATTTTGGAATCAATCATTCATATAACTACATCCGTAAACTACATTATTATCCTACAAACGTTATACCTACATATCTATATCTACGATATATTATTTAACTACTTTGTGTTGCTTGGAACCTTTTCATTACGACTACCCAGATCTACCTTCAACTAACAATAAATTCTACTTTTCTATTAATAACGTGATAGAAACTTATACTTTTTTATTCAACTGCCAAATATCAACTTATTTGATTTAAAATGACAGAAATCAAGCAATTAATTTTCGAACGCGATGCCATTTATAGTGATTTAGAGGAAATGTTACAGTTTCTACAGGACGAGTGCATGGATATCGATAAATTTATGCGTCGTGCACAAGATTTAACAAAATTAAAAAATAATTTTACTCGTGTTCAGTCAAAATTGGAAAAAATATATTTTGAAGATGATTCTTTTAATTCAAAACAGGAACTTGACAACAGAAATAAATTTAAAGATCTATACTACAAAGCCAAATTGTCCGCTGATAAATTGAAACTACAACAAAAATTAAAAATACAACAATCTACGCCTACTAGTAATCAATCGGTAAATTCTTCACAAAATTGTTATAACATGCGTCCGAAAATAAATCTGCCACCTCTTCCACTACTTCAGTCTCATGGCCACACAACTAAGTGTGAACAAAAGGAATTTAATACTAGCGCGATACTAAAAGGCTCTTCCGCGACGTCGCTAACGGGATTCGAACGCAGTACCTTCGGCTGCGCGAGCACCGTCAATCCGTCCGCTAAACCTAGCGCGCCTGCTTCAGCTCGCCCCGGGCGTTCGTATTCACCGCGCCGCTCGATGCCCGCGCTCAGTGCGACTATAGCGCATAGTTCACCGGCCACAACACAATCACCGTACCTTAACAAAGTTGCTACTCAACTGAAGCTTTTCTGTTATTACTGTAAATCTAATGCACATTCATTGAATAAATGTTCTGAATTTCTTAACTTGCCTACATTACAACGTAAAGATTTTATTTCAACTAAAAATATTTGTCCGAATTGTTTAATTCATGGACATACGGTTCTGCAGTGTTATTCGCGTTTTAAATGTGAGATATGTCAACAAAGACATCATACGTCCTTACATACTAATACAGAAACGTCGGAAAATTTGGGTAACCAACAACAAGCCACTTCGAACATCGCAGTGTCAGCAGCAGTGAGCTGCACCTCAGCCGCACGCGCTGATGGTGACCACGGACAACTCTGCGACACAGAATACTCTGTACTCCTTGCGACCCCACTTGCCGACATCCGTCCCCGCGGCAGCACTTCTGTGACGGCTTACACCGTTCGAGCGCTTATCGACCCCGGTTCTCAAACTTCTTTAATCACGGAGGCTTGTGCTCAGCGGTTGGGACTAAAACGTCATAGCGCCCGGTCAAATGTTTCTATTATAGGCGTAGTAGAAGGAGAAGCCGTACACCCCCACGGTGTCATTTCTTCTGATGTCACACCTCATAACCAACTAAAGCCATCGATTGCTATAAACGCCTTAGTAATTCCTAAAATTACTAATTACACACCGCAGGTTCAAAATATCAACAATAAAAAGTTAGCACACATTCGCAACCTACCACTGGCCGATCCGGAATTTTCTTCCGCGCGTCCGGTCGAGCTGTTAGTTAGTAATAAAATATCAAACAAATCTTCTACAACGCATAACTTTTGTATAACCTCTTTGCAAACGAACGCCAATATTCCACAATCTGCAATTAATGTTCCAGCAGTTACAACACTTTCGCCCGACGAGGCCTTGTGTGAAACGCTCTTCATCAACACTCATCACACAAGAAACTCTTCCAGCAGATATTCAGTTTCATTTCCGTTCAAACCTAACGTACCACCGCTCGGCGAATCGCGAGATACCGCATTACTTAGTTTCAAAATACTACAAAAACGTTTTTTCCGTAACTCTTGCTTACTACAAGATTACAATCGTTGCTTACAAGAATACATAGATCTTGGGCACATGCTACTTATTCCACCTTCTACAGAAACCTTACCTGTTTCTGAAAGGTACTATCTTCCTCATCACTACGTGGTAAAAACACAAGATGCAGCAACGAAAACTCGTGTTGTATTCGTTGATTCCTGTCCCACTACTAACGGACAATCATTAAACTACAATATTCTGACAGGTCCTAAACTACAAGAGGATATTGTCATGGTCCTTCAAAACAATAATTTACAAAAATTAAAGCCTATCATCGATGATGCTGGTGTCGTCAGAGTCGGCGGCCGCATCTATGATTCAAAATTAAATTACGAAACAAAACAACAATTTTTCTTACCTAAGTCAAATATTTTAACTAACTTATTAATCGATTATTTCCATAAGTTGAATTTAAACGCCGGTCCTTTTCAAACTAAAACTATTCGTCTTCGTAATTCCAAAACTTTTAAATCGTACGTATGCATTTTTGTATGCATGTCCACCAAGGCTATACACCTTGAGTTGGTTCCCGACTTAACCACACAATCTTTCATTAAAGCTTTTCGCTGCTTCACGACAAGACGCGGTCTTTATTTTGGCATCTATTCTGACAACAGACGTAATTTGGTGGGGTATAACTCGTATTTAAAAAAAATCTACGCTTTCTTGAAAACTTATAAATCAGATATCGAGCGACATTCTATTGATTTAAAAATTAATTGCCAGTTTCAACCTGCCTACGCTAGTCACTTCGGTGGTATATGGGAGGCCGGAGTGAGAAGTTTCAAGCAACATGTATTCCGCGTAGGTGCTCTAATCATATCTTACGACGAATTTAACACCTTACTATGTCAGATCGACGCAATCCTTAACTTCCGACTGTTGTGTATGCTTAGCAAGGATCCATCAGATCCTTTGCCTGCAACTTCAGCGCACTTCTCGGTGGGCGGTCCATTCACCTCGTTGCCCGAGTATGACTGGTCCAACTCGAAAACCAACATCTTGCTGAGATGGGAAATGCTTCAACAAATGTTACAACATTATTGCATACGATGGAGTCGCGAATACCTCCAACAACTCCAGCAGCGGGGTAAATGGTACCACGACAAAACAACCGCAATTACCGAGGGCGCTATAGTATTACATAACGATGCATTGCCACCGACGCAGTGGCAACTAGCTCGTGTACACCAGCTACATCCTGGCCACGACGGCGTTGTCCGCGTTGTAACACTGCGCGTGGGCAATTCCTATACCAAGCGGCCTGTTGTTAAGGTCTTTGCACTTCCTATCGACAATTAAACAAATATTTCCACCTTCACTACGTGTTGGTATAACCTTAGTTTTAAGTTCACATAAATATTCTTTTTTTGTACACATATATTATACTACATATAACATAACTACTACTACTACATATAACATAACTATACTACTAACATAACTACTACTACTATACTATACTATATAACTACTTTCCACTCGCACTATACGTAGGTGAATCATTTACATTACAAACTACATCTTTCCCGAAGCATGAGTACTATCTCTGCTTCAATCTTTTCCAAGTTACAAACATCGTTGTAACTTATTCATTCAGACTAGGATAATCGTCCTGGTCTCATTAAAATCCTACGTATTTTAAGGTCGGCGGCATGTTCCGTATTCTAATAAATGTGCGGACAACTTCGATTATGCTCTGGCAACACCGTACGGATTGTCAATTGAGTTTTGCTCTCGCTCGAACCGATCCGCCGAGTAACGACATAAAACATACAAGATTCCTAAATACAACGAAATTATCCGATTCCAAAGTGTATAAGTGTACTTGGAAGATCCTCAAAGACACCAGTATCCTGGAGGAGAAGCAGGGGCCCCTGAGGAGTTGGCACACTGGTGATCACGGTAAGTGAAATTCTTTAGGCAGCCCGTGCCACTTGCGGAGCTATCGAAATACCGTACAGACAGCTATCCAAATACGATTAAATATTATATATTACGCGGCCAGCTTCCAATAATCCTGTATTTGTTATTATTAATTGTTTTACTGAGATAAGTATTCGTCAATAATAATAATAAGTATACAGTAAGCAATATATTATCATACTATATTTATTTTGGGATGTGTGTGTGTGTGTTATGTTATAATTATTCATCAGTGACTTCTAATTTTACCATAACTAGATTGGTCCTTTATTTATGTACAATGAATATCTTTTCTTTTTTTTTTCTAGTGTAAATTGGAAAATTAAGAATATATTGGAGAAACTACATTTCGTTCACATAAACTGAACGCATCAACAAAGTCTAGACTCGAGAACACTAATGACGCATACTAAAAAAATTGCAACTTTTTAAATAAACAAAGCTATACAACTTGAGCGTTTTTTAAATTTAAAATAAACAAAGAACAAAGTTAAATAAAAAGTAATAAAGAATGAAAAGCAAAAAAACGTTATGAGATACAAATTTAAATATTTAAAATGGATATTATGTGACATGCAGTAATCTGTGGGACCTCTCAATGCACTGACTAAAGCTTAGTATCGTCTCGGCATGCTTAAAAGCAGTTTGTTTTTAGTTGCCTGGGGAAGCCTGCTCCAAGTTCGCGAGAGATGCAAAAAAAAAGATCTTGTTCTGAGCGTAAATTTTGGGGCAACTCTTCGAATGCTGTTATGCCTAGCATATCCCACGTTTGCTCGATAGGATTCATATCGCACGACTGTGGAGACCAGTCTAAGACAGCGATATCGGCAGATGTTCATCAGTGAGCCAGCAGTACGTGCACGAGCACTGTCTTGTATGAACACAAAATCTTCGCCTATTTGCTGTCGGAGTGGAGCAACAACATATTCAATTACGTCGGGACAGTATTTTGCGGTAGTAAAGGCGTCCAGTATCAAAACGAGGTCAGTTCTACTGCCAACGCGAATCCAGGCCCAAAACATGTGTGTCTTGTGGACACCGAAGCCATTCACGACATCCCGAAGCTCGCCAACGCGTATTTTCTTCAGTCAGGATGAAAACTGAACCTTGATTCACCAGAAAACAAACATGGACAAGAGCCTCAGACTATTGTTGGTGAACCCATGCTCACTGTAACCGTCGTGCTCGATTGTCATACCGAAAAACGGTCTTGTCACTGAGTTGTTACACGATATGTTCCAGGGAGCGGGACAGCCGTACTTCCAGTGATCCGATAACGTCCCCATAATCGTTGAATAACCGATTGATTAGAATTCATAGCTGCAGCAGCTTCACGTTGTGAATGTCCAGCTTCGAGCATACCCAGAGCACATAAAAAATTTTCTCGAGTCAAATGGCAACGCGACATTACGCTAACAACGCAAATGTTCTTCCTTAATTTTTTTTTTTTCAATATATACGCATATTCTCGGAATTTTTGTTTTTATTATAAAACTATTCCGTTCATTTAACAACAATTTTACTTTAAAATACAAAGAAACTAAAAACTACTGTTTAATTCATATAACAAAGATTATTAAAAAAAAGTAGGCATTAAAAGTCACTTTGTCCCAGTGACACACTTCAGTCACAGTGTCATTTTCTTGATGTGTTTAAATCTACTATGATGAATATAAAATACATCAAGATTCAAGACGTTCAATGCAACCGTTAAGTAATTCATATATTATATGTACCTGAAATAAGCCGGCGCACCGTCTAAAATTCTTGGCATAACTGCGTACCTAGGAACTATATAAAACATATAAATAAAGAAAAGGCAAAACATTTTCGTTGGACATCTTGTGATCTTGTCCCATAGTTGGCTCGTTGCATCGACATGGCGACGCGTCTGCGTATGCACGCTGCCGCGTTAGAGGCTCATGTTGCGGCTAAATGCGGACTCGACACCGAAACACACGCCGAAATAAACGCAAATAAACAACACTGATACATACGCAGAAATACATTCGTGTAGTAAACTGAACTTTTTTTTTTAATCTGGCTTGGCATAGTGATTACACATTTCAGGTAATAACCCTAATAATAAGTAATTACATAAACCGAACACGGCGATCGAGCAGCACCCATATGTCATTAGTTGCCACGTTCATATGCCTACGTATAGTGTGATAAGCATCCCGTTTGACTCTAAAGGGGCCTATTGGTTCCACGATAACATTACCAAAATTCTTAAACATATCAGAAAATTTTAGGGATTGAATTACTTTACATGTGATCAAGTTCGGATTACCTATAAAACCAGCGTAAATACTAATCAAACTTAACTTATTTAACTGATAAATGGTTCCTGAGATTTTTAGTGGTGACCCTTATGACGTCATAATCTATTGTATGATCTATTACATTACTTTTTTATTATGAATTTAGGTTCTTTGTCTACTACCTAACTATCCTAATTATATTTTTAATGGTAGAGAGTAAAGTTTTTGACTATCGAATTCTTTACAATAACATTAGTTCTCAAAAATGTATCCTGTAAAAGAAATGTTTATGTTACATGCAAATTTTTTTCGCAAATAATTAGAAATAACAATATAAGATTACGGACATGTGCTATTATTATTGTTTGCTAATATTCTTATCTACTTATTTTTCCAATATATTATTTAATTTCACATTCGTATTGTTATATTTTATTTGATAAAAATCCTTGAGGAATTTAGATAACATAGGCATTTTTTATATGTCAAACAATGAACAGTACATAGAAAGGTTCCCTAAAATTGGAGATTTTGTAAATTTAAAAACTGGCAAAACTAAGCTAATAGAATATTGCTACATGTATTTATTTTAAAAAATGGTTTCTACACAACTTATTTTTTTAATGAGATTTTTTTATATAGCCCCGGGATCTATCTTACCTTATCTTACCTATCATATTTTTACACAATCTGATAGCATGACACGCCATAATAACATTTATTGTATGAGCTGTCGTTTAGAGACTCAGTGGGTGTCTAAATTTAACCAATTCATTGCGCGGTTAAAACTACATCTGGATTATGAATTACTTTTAAAATAAATATACAAAAAATGTAAAATTATTTCACCTTATCGCCTATTTAATATAAACGCATGTTTTTTCAGTGATTACAGACTTCTCCTCTTTTTAATCATGAATGAAAGATGAAAACGTTATGTACGTTCTACTCATAACAGATAAGATTTCAACCACGTGGTTTTGTTGTTCGGTTCAGAAACTGTGTCGAGTGTTTTTCCGTTACCCTGAAGACCTTAAGCGTTCAACAAAGCGATCACTCTGTTTATTCTTGTATCGTAGACTTTATATATTTGTCGACTCATTATCCGGCCAAGAGTTCTAGATTTGATTTCCGTATTGGCAAGCTATTTGAAAACACTTATATGGATTAAATCTGTATGTCATTGGCTCCATGTTCCTTGTAAACCTTAGCCAATAACGTACATACTTAATTGACACAATAGGACCAATGAGCTACAATGGCAAAAGTCCTGGAAAAAATATAAATTGGATACACACTTTAACTG
Source organism: Automeris io (assembly GCA_036320925.1). NCBI lineage: Eukaryota > Metazoa > Arthropoda > Insecta > Lepidoptera > Saturniidae > Automeris > Automeris io. The sequence goes on along the minus strand of JAUDJH010000011.1, from coordinate 8,512,916 downwards.
CTACGACATATTTTAGACATGTACTTAAATACATGTATTACACGTATTTAATCGATTATTTATTTATCAATAATCACCGCCTGTTTTAATTATTATCAGGATATTATAGCGCAACTGAGTGCTGTAGTTGATTCAGTTGCTCATTGGAAGCGCTGATACTAAGATGAACAGACGTGCATTCTTCATAACCTTAATAAAAGTTTCTTTAACTTCAAATAATCTTTTGGACTTAAAAGATGAATCTAGTGTATATTTTTTATTTCGCAATTAGTACCTCTGGTTCTCGTTAAAACTCGCCGGAAATGGAGTCATACGTAAAGCAACCTTTTGGGAATTGCTTACCAACAACCATAATAACACAGTATTGTATATACTGTGATAATTCAATGCTATAAATATGACCAGATTATAAAGTTACATCGATGTAACTGATAACTATACTAATAAGGTCGCACATTGTAAAATTAATCAAATAACGATTGTGTTAGACAATGTATTATGACTTACGTTTTAACATTCGTATTTTCGTTTTTCGTATTTGCAAGCTATATTTACATTTATTCAAAAAGATTGGGTTTTTACAAAGTAAGATGATCGTGTTTTAGGTGTAGACAAGTTAAACCTTGTAACTAACATTCAAAGACAAGTTTTCTGTGACCTTTATCTGGATGGCAGAAGGTTGTGGTATTTTCGCCTCCTCTTAATACCTCTTTAGCGCTAGCCATCCGGCGGGTATGGAGTGCAGACGCACTATCTATGTTATAATGCCCTAATCTATTAACCATCTATTTCTGCCCACAGTTGCAGTAGCTCTAAACTGAAATCCGCATATCGGTATTGCTAAGCATTTGAGCATAACAATTCTGTATCGATGGATTTAATATTTCAAATTTATAAAAATCAATCAATAAAAGTTCAAGGCTATTTAAACTAAGATGGCTTTGGCATTATAACGTGCTGTCAGATCTAACACATACATATCTTCAATGACCTATGTGCTACTAGAGTTTCGTCGTGTAACATTTAAATATCAGCATACAAGGTACTTGTATATATTTTTGTAAATCTAATTTAAGTCTGGAGTCGATGGACAGAAGAGAAAAATAACAAGCAATAAAAACAAGACATAAGAATGGCTGACACCTCGCCAATACCATTATAAATAACGTTCATTCAATACACTATTCAGCATCACGAGATCAACATAAAATTACATCATCGCAACGGTACGTTATGCGGCCGTCATTCTGTGAGGGAGTAAGGTATTTGAAGATAATTGTGTGAAACAAATGTAAGTATAGTTCGTCCTCGTGATCAGCATGAACGAAGCGCCAAGTTAGGGGACGCGCAGGGGAGGGGGGGCGTGGCCGGCGCAGAGCCAAAGCGTTGCAACGACGCCGACGGCGGCACCGCGTCGCGAGGCCGCGTCATCCATCCATCATATGCCTCATCATAAACTATAAATAGAACAACCTAGTACAACGCTGTTTAATTCCTCGAATTCCACTCACTGTAAACAACATCGGTACGCCAAAAACGAAAACCAATAACTAAATCGAGCTATCTTCCACACAAATCAAATATCCGGTAGATCTACAAAGGTTTCATCAGCACAGTAATACCATAAGTAAGCGACAATTCATTTTTGTAAATAAAACATGTTGACATAGGATGAGAATATAATGTTATCCATGATTAAAACACGATAGTGCGCAAGGTGCTGTGGAACGTACATTTTTCGTATAATTTCATTCATAGGGGCCTATTTTTAAAGGTATAATGTTTATAATATGATATAAAAAGAAAACCAATACAACACTATATTTCATAATATACATAAATTGAACATCACTTTTATAACGAAAAACCAATTCTATAGTTATAATTATATTAAAATAGGAATATAAATTGAAAATGGTTTTATTTTACCTTTATACGTAATAGAATATATGGAAATACAAAAAAAACATTAACATTTATTGACATTTAATATTTTAGTTATAAAAGGCATTTCAAAGCTATTAAGCTAACATAAAAGGAAATTATTTGTAAAAACCCAGATAAAATAGTCTTTTTAGTATATCTAAGTCGATTACATTTTAACCCGTACGTAATATTTCATATTATATTATTAATAAAAATATTTTAAAAAGTAATATGTTTTACTTGTTAACAGATAGTTAACGAATGACTATACTTTGGTATTACGCAATCATTAGTGGGTCCTTATAATGTGAAGTAAATGGTGTAAACTATAATATTCGGTCATAATTAATGACAAAAAAATCCAAGAGCATCATAATAGACTATGCTCTGATGCTGACACAAATAAACAATAACACATCGGAAATACCCAGCCGCCTGCAACACGGACACAAATAAGAATATTTATAATGTAGTCATATTATCCCAAAACAAATACTTTGCATATGTTATGTTTTATTTTTATAGCAGACAAGGAAATCGTTATTCAAAGTACACAGAATTCGTATCTAGGCTTTTTTTATATTAATACAGCATATGTATTGATTAATATTCAGTTAAAAGCAAGTGTCATGCGAAATAAATTTGCCTTAGAACGGAGGCTGTAAACAGGAAAACGTATAAATGGGATGCCCCCAACTGTACAGTGTAAAGACCTGTGTATGTAAATAACTTAACGATTGCCCATTATTATTGGGTTTAGAAAATAGACAGACAGGAAAATATCAATATTAAAAAATATAAGGAAAAAACTCGAACTTTTTAATATAGAAATAGATACATTAATAAGATAAAAAAAAACGAATAAAGCAAAACGTATCACTAAATTGTATACTTTAAACTAACAATTCTTATATAAGTGATTTTATAAACGAGGGAGATATTCAGGGACGATATTCAGCATTCGATTTTAATGCCAAATATGTAAAAATAGTAATGTATTAATATTTCTTTTAAAATAAATGACTTTTACTCACATGAATTAATGAATAACAAACAAATGAATAATTAAGTAGATATTTTGCCTGTCTTGAGCCAGGATAAAGTACGAAAGGAAAGAGTCAATCCTTATTTACCTAAAATTACGTAAAACGAATTTTACCTACTTACCAATCAATCGTTCGCCACACATGCTACGGTGCCTAAATTTTTACGGATCAACTATTTATTCCCTTATTTTTTTAGGGAATATATACTAGGCAGAATAATCAAAGTATATTAAAAAAAGTCCCAAATTTTTAGGTGATTTTCGAAAGGTTGTTATTTTGAAGGAAACGGTCCTACATAAACTGAAAAAAAGGAGATTATAGCTCCAAGCGTTTAGTTTCAGACGTTATTAAATATTTCATATATCCATATATAATATTCAAAATTTTCCATGCAGGATTCTTGAGTAATCGTAAGAAAACTAACGGAATTTTTCCAAATTTTACTAATTTTGTAAATGGTCTATGGACTTTATTATTCTTAATTCAATAAGGTTACCCTTAAAATTCTTTAAGATTTAATACGCTTCAATTTGACCTAACTACGATCTTTGTACGTTGATTTGACCCTGAGTTAGTGTTTATCAAATCAAGAATGTCCTTTTTTTTAATAATAAACGAACAGAAAATCGAAGTAAGGTTTGGTAAGCTCCATAAAACTCTCTATAGAATGAAAGCATTAGTTTTTGATAAAATAGTACTTTTTTAAATAAAAATTTTGACTGAAAAAATGCGAAAAATTGCACATTCAATGATATTTTGATAACTAGAAGTAACTTTGCATATAATGGAGATTAAGGAAATATATTATCCGTAAATTTTCAACCTTGGTGTAAGGTAAGGTGTCGTGAAAAAACCTTTACATTCGAATCGCTATTTACGTTTCTTCGTCCCGAAAGGTTTAAATTTGGAAATTTTCATATATATTTGTATTTAAATGGTTTTTCGAAATCGGCTCTAACGGTTTTGAAGAACATCTAAATTCAGTCTTTTACTATTATTTATTTTTATAATAAAATTAATGTAGGTAAATTTCATCTCCGTAACAATCCGTTTGCATAAGGAAAAATCCTTTTTTTTTCGGCAGGATATTATATTGTTGCCAGTGCCGAGGAAGATTGGTCAGCCTTGCCCTTGGCACTCGGCAGGCGGGAGAAGGAACACCCCAGGGGTTTTAGTCGGTGCAAGTCCGACACACCGGGGGGCGGCCCTCACTGCCCCCTGTTAGGGATTTCCCCCGGGTTCCCAAAAAAAAAGGATATTATATTGTTGGCCGGAGAAGGCCTTTATAACTTCACTGTGCATTTATATTTTATGTAATGCTATCTGTTATTGGGTAAAAAAAGCGTTGGTATTTAATCAGTGGACACAATGAAGTTATTCAAAAACAGATGATGACATTGTAACCGGAATGCAATTAGATAAGTATAGTTAGAGCCGTTTTTAAGAAAATAAATTTATATTTTAAAAAATAGCTCGATTCGTTAAGTTCAGAAATATAATCATCCAGGCGAAGCTCGGTCACCCAGTTAGTATTATAAAAGAAAGTCCCACGTCACGTTTGTCTGTCTGTTCGGAATTAACTTAAAAACCACTGAACAGATTTTTATGCTGCTAATCATCATTCATAGTCAAAGTAATTCATGAGGAAAGTTTCGGTGTATAATTTGTCAGCTTTTATGTAAATGGTGGAAATGTTTGAAAAAGTGAACCCTTAATCGAAAACGCTGCCTAATTTCCTTAGAAATATAATAAACAATGTTTTGGTGAGATATAAATCTTTTGAGGGGGAAATGAGGGAGCGGGGGAATAGGAGAGGAGAGAGGTAGGTTTTGCTAAAAGTTTACACAACCATTCATCGATTGAGGCGATGCGAAGTTCACTATATCAGCCAGTAATAATATTAAAAACTTCATTGATTTCAATATTATAAAATTATTTATTTCATTACGTGTTACACGGATCGTTACAAATCCTTTTAAACTAAACTAGTAAACATTAAATAAAATAAACATTATAGGCAATGAAATCAATAGAGTATGATTACTAGAATAACTATTTTAAATAACTTTTTTGTTTCCCTCAACGAAAATGTGTCGCACCTAGTTCTCCGAGTGTCATTAACCGGCAACGGTCACTTCCCGTCATGGCTAGTTACTCTAAGGTCGGTTTAAATAAACCTGTCATGAGATCTAATATCAATACATATAATAAACCCGTGTCTCCGCCACCTATATAATATTATCTAAATGAAAATATATTTGAGAGCTTCTTTATATACCGTATTACAGAAAAATTTCGTTTACTCTATGTAGTTCCGTAAAAATGTATCGGAATCCTAATTCAATATACACATATCTGTACGCGTTTGTGCCCGCTAATCCCAAAAACGGATTAACCAATTTAGATGCGGTTTCCACTAATGTATTGAGGAAAGCTATCTTTAACATTCAATGTTAGTTTCATTTCAATTGGTTTATAAATAGTTTAAGTTAAGTCAGTTAAAAAAAAAACGTATAATAATGTCGTCATGACGATGTCACGTCATTCATTTACATATGTTCGTGTTCATGTGTGTTCATATACATGTATTGAAAAATAATGGTATACAATAGTTCTTCTGGAGATTAAGTAAATACTCATAATATATGTAAAAAATAATATGTGTATAATATGTGTGTGTGTGTCATGTCAAACTAAAATATACGGCCAAATACACACTCTTTTAATAATATTTTAGCATAATCACTTTTCAAGTAATCGATCATGAATTTCAAGAATAACAAATCAATACATTTTAAAAAACGGATTTTGTGATGATCTATTTTTGTTCCAGCCTTACACAAAATATTTCTATAAGTTACAAATCATACGAAATTGTCACATGTGAGGAAATAACATCGATTTTTTGTTTAGTTTTATTTTTCTTCAACACTGCATTAAAATATAAATACACCCTAATTTATTTTTTTATTTTAGTTAAACTAATAACAATCTTTTATTTATTAAACGTGATTTTGATTTTTGGGACCATTTTTAGGGCATCTCCTTTAAAGCAAATGTATTATAAAAATTAACCATTCAGAAAACATTGCCTAAATGTAAAGGATGACAAAGATTTTACTCGTATCAACATCCGTTACATAGTTTAGAAAATTAAAACAAACAAGACAGACAGTGATGGGTTTTTGCGATGGTAGGGCGACTGCCCGAACTGTGCCGTGGCACATATACATTACACAAGCGTAAAGCCCATCATATTGACTCGCTTTGGCCTGTCGCGTTTCCGGAACAGCTTGTCAGCTACGGTTACTCATATACCTAGAGACCCTAAAACGTGGTAAATGTGGGCAGACATGACGTCTGAGACTGTCAATCAATTTTTGTCCTTTGCTGATCCTTATCGTTTTTGGTCTACACAATACTGAGTATCAGGTGCACTATAGTTACTTTTTCAAGGCAGTGTAAAAAAAAAACAGTCCAAAACACCGACATTGATTTATACTTGGCAAAGATTTTTCTATCTTTCCTCTGATTTCTTTATACAAAGCATTATATTTTGTAAACACTAAACTATCCACACAAACACCACGCAATTAGAATTCAGACATTGCATCGTAAGCTATTAACAAAAGTGTTTTCTTTCATCTGCACATAACGATTATTCCAAGTAATATATTTAAAGAATAAATAAGTAGATCTCACTAATTATAAGTTTTGAACATACGTATAGTATGAATAAGACAATAACAATATAATCGATAACGTCATTTATTTGTGTAAAAACGCTACATAGCAATGGATACATATTATAGTAAATAGTGAAATAGAATAGTCTATACAACCGCAAGAAGGCAGTCGGTCGGTAGCGGGACGCCGCGGTGGCGCCTCTTTCTGAAACACGCAAATAGGTTCAATGACCACCGACCTTGCGGAGTCGCGACGTATTTTTAAATTGTACGTCTAATTTTTGTAACGTTAATAATTATATTACTTAAACTTATGATAAAAAATAAAATTATTATTTTAGGTACACAAAATATGTCTATTGTATCTATATTTTAATGTGTTTGGGTTTACTACGCTTTAGAAATGCCTTTGTTGTTGATTGAGCTCTTATGTCAACAATTTCTAATGTGTAATACCTTTTTAGCAATAACGTAATAACCAATCCTTCACAATGACCACGTGTTATATGTTAACTATCGTTGTGTAGTTGCCGTCGACACAGACACCTGGTTTCCGGATGAGCCTCCGGAGTCAGGTAGAATCCCGAGTCTCTGGAGCCAGGAAGAAAGAACAACAAGCACGTTTCGAGCTAACAACGAGTCCGCACTGAACTTTATCAAAATTCCATAGAATGGGACATCAATTCCGAATCATATAATCATCCCCAAACTATTTATTTTATCATACTTTTTGATAGTACTTTATTTTTAAACAATATACTGCCAATGCAAACGGATAAACCTAAATAATCCAAGATTAATTTACTACAGAATTCTAGAAACGGCTATTTACCGATATGCATGCACATTTGCACCTAGGTCTGATAACTAATGCTATAACCTTAGATTATATTGTCAACACATTATAGTATCTAAGGTTACAATTTATGCCACTTTGTATGAAAGTCGACCTTCAAAATATCTTGAACATTTTTTCCCTTCAGTTCTTTAAATTGCTTTTCTGTGGTATAATTACAAATATCAGTGTTAGTGGTAATTAACTTATAATTTTGCTTGTTGTATTTTTTTAATATAGCTTAACGTGTATTATACTATACATTATAGCCATGAGCCGATAGATTGTTGACTACTACAGTAATGTTAATTTTGTATAGTAATCGTACAATGCTTTATTCAGGTTTAATAAAAGAAATATATGTAAGTAGAAAAATACTGATTACATAATTGTATGGCTAAAAATATAAATCATGGGCGCCTTCTATATTTAACTTTAAATAACAGCAAATAAATCATGCCTTGCAAACCTTGGTCTAAAAAAACTTTTTAACGAATATAATAACATAAAATTACTCATTTCAGATATCTAAAATACGTTCAAAATATAAAGTGAGTATTATTTTATAATATAATTAAATCTTGTGTCCAAGCACACTCCGGTGCGCTGTCGCAAACAAATAAATAAATTGCAAAATATCTTCTGCAACACAGTTTGTACACAACGGCAGCGATCAATATTTTTTATATTTTGTGTTTACGTTAACTATGTAATTAAGAACGTATTACTTATTTCAGGGAAAGTTTGATTCACATTTCATCGTAGGCGATCAAATACCGGGTATTAAAGAGGTCATGGCCTGTCTAGACAATAAAATTGGGCACGATAATAGAGTCTGGTTTAGTCGCGACAATGGTGCTATTACAATATATATTTACTCTATTTGGTGTCCAAACCAATTCTAAATCACTTATACATTAAATAATATTATAAACACTTTTAAACAGTCAATATCTGCTCTATAAGGTAAAATATAATAATATAATATAACTTTCACACTAAGTGCTTACAATTTTGTTATTTTTTATTACTATAATTGGTAGGTAAAATATGTAGACGAATAAATTGATTCTGTGTGTAACTCATGTTTGTTCCGAATCTCAAAAGGGACAAGGAATCCTTATACGATTACTTCGTTTTCCGTCTGTCTGTTTGTCTCGACCCTTTTTCCCAGTAATCTATACTAATATTATAAAGCTGAAGAGTTTGTTTGAACGCGCTAATCTCAGGAACTACTGGTTCGAATTGAAAAATTCTTTTTGTGTTGAATAGACCATTTATCGAGGGAGGCTTTAGGCTATATAACATCACGATGCACCTATTAGGAGCGAAGAAATAATGGAAAATGTGAAAAAAAACGGGGAAAATTATTCATCCTTGAGGGCTTCCATTGCGTGCGCTGCGAAAACGGTTCAAGATACGAAAAATATATGTAAGAAAGAATTATTCCTCTAAAATGATCTAAAAAATGTATGCGACAGTATATGTCTATCTTTTAAGATAAAGTCACTAGAACCGTTTTTATAGTAATAAAATTTGATCGAAATTAATGCATTATTTGTTAAGAATTGTATCAACGTAATAATATTAATATTTATCCAAATAAATGTGTTGTTGATTAAGAGTATTTAATTGTGAACAAAATTGTCTTTGACATCACTTAATTTCAATGAACATCTTAGAAGATATTACAAAACCTTATATAGCAAAACAACGTTTGCCGGATCTGCTAGTGCATGGATATTTTAACTGAGCAGGAGATATCAAGTAGAAATATCAGACAATATAAATTTCTAGGTCTACGCAATCAACAATTAAAAAAGAATGCGATTATAATCTTTAGTAGTACTCGTACTTGGTTAGTTTTTAAACATTTAATTATTCTGTTAACGATGGGTGCGAAATATTCCGTTACGTACAAAAATAGCCAAACCCAATTGACTTTAGTAATTTTCAAACCAAACGGAATATCGTGTTTCTCTAACTTTATGCGTGGATGTCATTAAGATTAACTAATATACACATAAATGTTAGAAATCGTGTTTTATGATTTTGAATAAATCGATAAATTTAAGATGAATAAATATGCTTTGTCAAAAAAAACATTTTTTTTAAATGTGTTCTTAATCAAACTAATCCAATTTTGTAATGTAGATTAAGAGTCAAAAATTAACCGTTTTATTAAAAAAAAATAGAATTAACTTGTTTACTGGTTTAACAACAAGGATATGATATTTTTATTGCGAAATATTTATAAGAGTGAGTAAGTGGATAACGTTGGCAAAACAACTTGAATCACTACACAGTGTGTAAACATTGTGTGTTCCAAATAAATACCTGTTAAAAGTGTTAAAACTTATATTATTATAAAATTGTAACTGGGTCAAATTCTCTGATATTAAAAGGTACTGACTGATAAATATACTAAGTAGGGTCCACCATATCTGAATACTAATCAACAGTTTTAAACATTGTGTTTTTTGTATGCAGGCGTATCATGCAGAAAATGTTTGATTAATTTTAACGTGATTTTCACAATAATTGTACACGTTTTTCAATCTAAAACATGAATAACTGGATAAAATTGAGATATAGTTCTAATAAAACATATTAGGTCCTTACATATGAAATTGACGTTTTGTATGGGAGGAACAAAAAGTCGAATATTTTTTAATATAATATAATTAATTAATCAAAGTTTGAACCATTATTTTCTATGCACTTTTGCCATCTCGTAGGTAGTTCATTGATCCCTTTACTAAAAAAACCAGTCGGACGGGAATCAATAAAATCTTTAAAGGCGATTTGGACTGCCCCATCGGAGTTGAATTTTTTCCCTTGCAAGAAGTTATCCAAATTTCGAAAAAAATGGTAATCTCTTGGAGCAAGGTCCGGGGAGTACGGAGGATGTCTTAGACTTTCCAATTGAAGCTCTTCTAATTTAGTAGCCGTCTGTTGCGCAGTGTGTGGTCTAGCGTTGTCGTGAAGCAGCAGTGGCGTGGAGCGATTGACCAGCCTAGGTTGTTTAGCCGCTAGCTTTTCCATCATGGCTTGCAATTGCCGACAATAGACATCAGCCGTAATAGTCTGGCCAGATTTGAGAAAACTGTAATGAACAATACCGGCACTAGTCCACCAAACGCTTACAAGTAACTTTTTTGGGGTTAATTTTCGCTTGGGGCAGGATTTGGCTGGCTGGCCAGGAACCAACCATTGCGCTGAGCGCTTCCGATTATCGTAAAGAACCCATTTTTCATCACAGGTAATGATTCGGTTTAAAATACCTTCATTATTGTGCCGGTTTAGTAATGTAACGCAGCAGTCGACGCGCGTTTGCCGGTTTGCTTCAGTCAATTCGTGAGGTACCCACCTTTCAAGCTTTTTAATCTTCCCAATTTGCTTCAAGTGAATTAAAACAGTTTTATCACTAACATCGCAGCCTGCAGCTAACTCGGACGTGGTTTGCGATGGATCCGCTTCCACAATAGCCTTCAACTCTTCATTATCAACTTGAGTCTCAGGCCGTCCACGGGGCTTGTTCTGCAGGTCGAAATTTCCAGAACGAAAACGTTGGAACCAAAAACGAACTGTGTTTTCTTTTGCAACACGACCGCCATACACATCATTCACCCTTCGAGTTGTTTCCGCAGCACTAGTGCCACGGCGGAACTCGTACTCGTAAATAATGCGATATTTTAAGTTTTCCATTTTGTAAAATGAGTGATGCAAACAGAAAAAAACAGAAGAAAAAAACAAATGAATGACGATCATCGAAGCACAAATACATGAGTCTATAGCTGTACAAATGTGAATTTGGAATTCCTTACCAAAGAGGAGAAATTTGTGATTAAAGTGGCCAGTACGAAAAACGCCAATTTCATATGTAAGGACCTAATATTATGATAAATTAGTTATCAGTATTATAAATACAAGTGAAGGTGTATTTACAGATTTTATATTAATTTTACTAAATCAGATTAGTAAAAAATAAAGATAGAAGCGCAAGTGAGTTATTTCATCTATACTAATATTATAAAGCTGAAGAGTTTGTTTGTTTGTTTGTTTGAACGCGCTAATCTCAGGAACTACTGGTTCGAATTGAAAAATTCTTTTTGAGTTGAATAGACCATTTATCGAGGAAGGCTTTAGGCTATATAACATTACGATGCAATTATTAGGAGCGAAGAAATAATGGAAAATGTGAAAAAAAACGGGGAAAAATATTCATCCTTGAGGGCTTCCATTGCGTGCGCTGCAAAAACGGTTCGAGATACCAAAAATATATGTATGAATGAATTATTCCTCTTGAAATGATCTAAAAAAATGTCCGTGACAGTATATGTCTATCTTTTAAGATTAATGCCCGTTTTCACCAACGACTCCTTAATCATTCCCTAACTAGGAGTCCCCTTGGCTAAGTATTCCCTAAATACAGCTCTTATCTTAAATTCGTTTTCACCACGCTAAGTGACACCTTAAGAAGGAATCCCTAATTTATAGTGATGACCAAAACCGTATTTATATCGTTTCATTTTTTCAACGAAAATTTAATGATATCTTTCTACCTACTATTATAATATAATAATTAAAATTGCGTATTTTATTGAGTTTTGTAATCTTGCAAATATACATATGATTTTTGTGTTATTTAGTGGCTGTGAACATCTATTCTTTGACATGAAAAAAAGCTTCGTTCCGAATTACGAAGTATAAACTGTCAAAGTGAAAATTGACTACAACCAGTAATACCAACTTAAGGCTTATATCATTAAATTTAGGCTTTTTTGGTTAGTGAGTTTTTAGTGGTAAGATTTGTTGTTTTGAATAGAGATATGCCTGATTTTATACCCATTACGCCATTTGTAATACTGTTGATTATTATGATAAGTACATTTAAATCAATGTTTTAGATTTCGTTGTACAATTGTTTTATGAATAATAAGTCTTTGATAATCCTAAAATTATTTTAAAAAACTGTTTTATAATGAATGTATTATTATAATTTAGGTTCTATTAGAAAGCACAAAAATTATATATAAGTATATATGTAAAATTAAATATTTATACCTTTACCTATATCAGCTATTGTCTGTACATGACTCCCTGTGGCATAAAATCTAAGAGCACATATTAATTGTTTCATGGGTGGCACTGATTTATTTCTGTAAGGGTGAAATTAATATTAATAACAGGCACTTAGTACAAAATAAAATATAACAGAAAAAAAGTGTTAAAAGTTTAACATAATGTATTCGTTATTCATATATGTAGCTATAATTATATTACCAAATTACTTACCTGTTATCAGGATATTCCAATATATATTCAATTTTTTCTAATAAAAAGTGAGCACTGTTTTTGGTTAATCTGTATCTTGTAAAAAAATCTTTGTAGTCATATTTACTAAAGAAGTCTGGTCTTTTGCGATGTTTTCGCGGTCTAGATAAAAAACTACGACTGGTTAATAAATCTAAAGTTTCAATACTATCAATATTATCTATAAAATCACCTAATACTCCTTCCATTTTAAACGTCACTTTGTTAGGGGTTAGTTAAAGAATGAACAATTGATCCCGTAACTTATAAGGGATACCTAAGCGATTAGGTGTCACCTAAACGTTGGTGAAAATAAAATGATCACTAAGGGCCACCTAAAATGTCTTAAGTGGCTCTTAAAATTTAGGGAACGTTGGTGAAAACGGGCATAAGTCACTAGAACCGTTTTTATGGTAAACAAATTTGGTCGAAATTAATGCATTATTTGTTAAGAGTTGTATCAACGTAATAATATTAATGTTTATCCAAATAAATGTGTTGTTGATTAAGAGTATTTAATTGTGAACAAAATTGCCTTTGACATCACTTAATTTCAATGAACATCTTAGAAGATATTACAATAACTTATATAGCAAAACAACGTTTGCCGGATCAGCTAGTTTCAAATAAGAGCATAACTAATTCGACTTAGGGAGTATTTTACGATAACTACTGTAAAGAAAATCGCGGAGAGACTCATAAAAATTAAATAATTTGAGGTGGTAGGACGGTTACCCGAACTGGGTGGTGACTTCGTGACTACAGTACACAAGCGCAAAGACCGTTACAATGACTCGCATCGGCCTGTCGTGTTCCGGGTTCAGCTTGTTTACGATATATTCTTCATACTCCTAGTGACATTATGTGTCGTGTGTACGTTAGTAGGCGTGTCAGAATGGCGACAGTAACTTTCAATAGGTCCTTGTCCCTGGACAGTCGCTGCTGTTCACAGACTACGCTTTACTATCCATCAGGTGCGTTGTCACTTAGTCAAACCAGTATACAATATAGGTGACGTAGGAATACTAATTTGACACTTGTCATATTTACTGATTTTTTATATCGTACTGTTTACACCGAATGCGTCAATACGTAAACCCGCAAACCGGGTAATTACATTTCTTGGTGATTACAGTCAGATAAGAATTAAACATTTATGCATAACAAATTACTCTTGAATTTTAACCGACCTCTTTTTACATTACTTCGATATTTTTTGTATTTTTGTAAAGACAAAGTGAAGCATTTATGATTTAAAACGAACGAAAACAAAATCTACCCAAGGCATTAATAAAATATTTCACTATATAATATAATGATTGAATAAAAATAATTATTATTGGCTCTTGAATTCGATATTAAACACATGGCACAAATTAATTACTATTAAGTAAAAATTAATAAGTACTAATAAAGGTAATTGGGGTATTTAGTCTTAGTGTATTCAAAGTGTGCACTTATACGTAATATTTATATATGTTATTGATCATTTTATTTGATTTAAGCAATGTGTGACTTGCATATATCTCTGGAACTGATACTTCATTTTTTTATATGATTATAGTCGGAGTGAAGACAATAAAAGCAAAGAAATGAGATATATGTAAAAGTGATACGAGTCAACATTTAAATCGTTTTTTTTTTATATTAGTTCCATAAGATTTTTCGGTCACGAAAAATAACTAATAATATTATTTTTTTATAATATCACAGTAAATTCACTACATTGAAGCTGATGATAAAAACATTGAAGTCCAAGAACGGCGGCGACGGCCAGAGAAAGAGCGATATGCATATATTCATTGCATATACAAAACGAAACATAATCATTATACATGTTAGCTTTGGGCAAAGTATTTTTCCGATAAAAATAGTTTTTACTATCACCAGTATCACCACTCCAATAAATATTAGATAACAAGATAGTGTGCCATGTTCGTTTAATAATAATTTCCACAGAAAAAAATATTTTTTTTTGTCTTTATCAATTGACGTCATAGGAAACGACACAATTGTATTATGGGTTCTCATTTGTAATAATAGCTATTGTTTGAAGTTGAAACAACATACACGTTGTTGTTTGTCTATTCATGAGTTGCGAGAAGTTATTTGTTATTTATCTACAAATAGGTCATAAATCATAATATTATAGAGGGGACGCAAAAAGAATGCCCCCCGAAGGAAAAAGTACCGAACAGTAATAAGGATACCAGAATACGTAAACAATTATTTATAAACAAACTGGTCATAATCATATAGCAAACATCTAATTAGATATAAATAAATGGAATGCACTATTATCAACAAAAAATAAATGCTTTAAGCATGCACAATGTACATACTATAACTCAAATGTTAAGTTTAATGATTGATCAAAAATTAATATATACATACTCATGTTTGGCAAAAATCGTTCATGCTATAACCCAGACGGGTGACCTTATGCGCAACAACCTTCGGCATTTAACGGAACTTGGTACTTAAGCGGATATGGATTATGCAATATTCGCGCGTAGGCTTTTCCCCTTCACCCATTACCTAGTTTCCGTCCTACACATTCTCACCCACCCCTAACACACCCACCCTCTTTCTGCAACTGCAGTGCACCAAGAACGTTTGACCTTTATAACGTGGCACGTGTAAAATAGTGGTCACCTAGATTTTCATCGTTAATTCAAACCAATTTTTAAATTATAACACGCCCTTAGTTCGTAGTTGTTCAATTAAATTAACTATATCAAACACAAATGGTTTAATTACAAAACAAAAAGAAGTAGCAATATTATACAAGATAATATAAATTGCGTACTTCGATCATGATTACGTAGAGACGTATCGAAAATCAGCGCTGCAGACTTCCTCTGTGGCTTTAAGCTGATGAAGGTTCCATTTTCGCCATGTTTATATGTTGTTGTATTTTTCTTTTGTTTCTATATGTTGTTGTTGTTGTTTCTGTTAATGTTAATCATACGTCAAGATATAAAAAAGCCAAGTAATTTGAGGGGGATTTTGATACAATTCTATTATTTTACAGGAGACAGAAAGCATGAAAATATTAAATTCGAATTCATCTCCTCCGATTTTTATTGTGAGTAGAATGTATTATTTAATCTAATATTCCAGATGACTTGTTGCGCCATTTCTTGCACAACATTGCGTCACGAGTACCACTTTGTGAGTCGTGATCCAACAACGTGCCAGGAGAAAACACTTTCAGGTACGTAATCGAAACAATATACAACATAAAAGCCATCATAATAAAGCGTCGAGTGAATCGGTATTTGCTGGGTGAGCGCGCTCCCATCGGCGGCCTCATTATCAATTTCCGGCAGGTAAGATTGTGGCCAAGCACGAGCCTGCCAGCAATAATTAAAAAAGAAAAACAGTAATCGATTGACGGCTAAAATCTGTCAATATAAATAGTTATTGATCCCAAAACATAATGTTTTACTTACATAGGGATGTACCCACCCCACGCCTTTCAACTCAAGTATACCTACACCTTTATAAGTAATGTTACCTTTCAACCTGTACAACTATAGTGCTTTTTTTAAAGTAGGAGAGTATAAGGAAATTCGCAGAGATATGGCCTTTGAAAGCTTTAGCTCTTTTTGTTTGAAAATAAAATTGGTATACTAAATAACCCATTGTAATTATACCTTTAATAATCGCTTATACAATTCTTAAAATGAGATGGCCAGTCATGAAACATTAATTTCTGCTAGAACTAAGAAGCTATATAACTTTTACCTTTGCCGAGTCATTGCATTGTGGAATAGTCTCCTTGCGAAGGTGTTCCCATCTTTTTTTACACTGGCTCGATAAAATTACTATAGTGCAATTGGTGGTAAGCACAGCGTAGTCCAAAAATGACAGCGACTATTAAAACACTAAAACCCTTTGACAGATTCCGTTGTCATGTCGGCCCACATATACCACGACTGAAGGTCTCTAGGTATACGAGTTACTGGACGTACACAAGCTGATCCCGAAATGCGAAATGACAAAACGAATCATCATGACAGTCTTAACACGTGTGTACTGTGGTCACGGCCCAGTTCGGGCAATCGACCTACCACATCAAAATCCTACATCATCGTCCTATGAGATTAATTTTTATGTAGGTTGGTATTATCGTAGCGACTGTAGGCAGTTCTGGTGTGACCTCTCTATAATCATACTCGGTTTTGGGAATGCACTATTCCTTCCATCAGATACGGTGTAGTAAACATGTCGTCTCGTAATTTAAAAAAAGCGTAGATAGGACAGATTATGTTAGGATATATATTAGAATTATCTTTAATAAAAGGGATATGCTATTTAAAACTAGAGAAGTAATATATTTATAACCGGTAATTACAAAAATAATCTGAATTTCTTTAACTAAATAATTATTGTACGACACGCAATACAAATAGAAAATAAATATTTATAGCAAAGTATTTAGGAACATGTTATGTATTATTAGGTACAAATGAAGGTGAAAGGTATGAATATAAAAATATTCAATATTCATATACAGAGCAAATGACATCAAACATTTGTACAAACTATAAATAATTATTAGTAATCGCGTACTAGCGATCTATTCGCCTCATGATTTCTAAGTATTTAAAATATCAAATACTTTTTACGAATAATATCATTTTATTACATGTATGATTTCAAAAACAACAGTATCTTGTTGATAGTGAAATAGAACTATTTATTGAAAAAGGCCTATTTCCAAGCTCTTTTGAATCGTGAAAAAGAATCTATCACCGGTTCGGAAAGCATTATCCACCAAGTAGAGCCGACAAGAAACTCTGGTAGAGATACTCTTTTTAATATAATGGGGTACAAATATATAATATATAAATGCATAATTAATGTCCAGTGAGGAAAAAAGTTGCACATATTACGACTACATGTTTTTATCAATTAAGCATTAATTGATGGAATAACCCTTTTTGGTCAAAATAATTTTTATAGTTCTTTAAAATTTTAATGGAGATAACTCTAAAATGTCTATAGGTACGTTAATGTATATGCGGATACCGATCCCCATATAAGAATTAAATACTTTAAGCCGTTAATTAGGTAATAGTAATAATAGCTTGTGTTTATTTACAGTATGAACATCACTCGCTATAAATAAATGCAGATTATATCGTATGTATAAAGTACATGCGTAAATATATTGCTATGGAACTGTTAAGACATCGAAGTATTTTAACTGTTCTCTAAGTGAAACTCAAGTCCATATACATATCGAGGGGTGAAAGGCTATTTGGATTAAGCGACATTTTTATTGATATAGTAATATACATATGAAATCGGTAAAAAACGATGATTCCGAAAATATATGTATTACTATATTACCACAAAATGTACTAAATAGCACGATAAATAGAACACGTGTTAAAAATTACTTTTGCGAACATACGAGTACTACGACTGCATAATGATTGTGCGTAGGAATATTTCGACTGGACTTCGAGAACTTTCTGCTACTGGATTTTTAGCGATTGGACTTTTGACGACCGAACTTCAAGAACATTCATTGACTGGTTTTTGGAACCGTCGGCAATTTGACACCGAGATCATTCGACGGTTGCGGTTCGAGACATTTCTGCAATTGCGTTCTAATATTGTACACTCTCGTCGATCAATAAATCGACAGTCCATCAAAACCAGCGTCTTATTACCCCGCGCTAGTAGCAATACTATGATATGATACAAAGTTTGAAGCAAACTGCTAGAAAAATATGCTCATCTAATAAGCTATACAGAAAATATTACTGTAAATATATGTAAATATTTAGAAAGATGTATAAATCTGAGCTGTATCCCGAAAAACTAATGGATTTCGCCCTTACATTAGGGTGGCTTATATCATTGCATTTTAAATCCTCTATCAAATACTTCCATTATTACGGCGAATTTCCAATAACCATGTGTATATTTTTATCGAATATTTCAATCTGGTATAATTAATCTAAAACGGATATGAATAGAATTTACAATTGGAAATTAGCATTGTCGCTAGCATCTTCGATTTATCAAAAACTGTCTCGCAAGAAACCTTATATTTAATAATAATGTTTTAATACTACATAAAGTCACAACACACATTGAAATGCAGAACGGGGAACAAGTAAGGGTGAAGGTGAGGGTGGCACGTGGGAGTAGGGTGGCGGAGGCGTTCTTAGTGGGAGGGAACGATACTATCGCCTGCGTCGAGCTCTACGTCACTTACGGCGCCACGTGCCCGATCAATAATGACGTAGTGGCGACGAAGCGTAGAGGTAGCCTGCGCGCGCAACCTCCAGCCGCCGACCTACTTACAGTTACGTTTCAGGTACAGCAAACGTAACGCGATCGAACTTGGAAAATGGGGTTGGACAGAGTTCGTATCTAGAATAGTATAGAACAAGGATGACCTAGCCGCGGCCCGCTGCGTAAAGAGTAAAACTTGCGACCCGCGAAGACAGGGGAGACAATAAAAAAGTATCTAAAAAATAAATACTTATTTAACTCATCAAGGTTACGTTTAAAATACACGCACAAATTAGGATAATAGCTTTCCAGTTGACATAATTTCAATGCGATACTGTTGCTGATGTAGATAACGTTTTTTAAATATGAGTAAATGTCCACTGACACCCAACTAGGAATGCCTACATGGGTCTAAGGTATCATCAAGTGTTGGAATTTACATTAAAAAAACGACAGTTTAATGAAATTGCGCATAATCACATAATTGTATTTTCAAACCCCAACTCAGTATTCAATTGATTATATTGTTAACTTTTGGATTATAGTTAAACACCCATCCATGGGTCTCAAGCCAGCCAGCCAGTGAAGGTGACGGAATTGACAGGTAAGAATCTAAGTAGAAAACATCAGAGCATTGTAATCATCAGTAATTGTGAGCTCAACGAACAATTCACTACAGACTCAGCGTGGCACAGCCGCCCGGCACATCTTGGAGGAAGACACCTACTCCCCCTTTAATACGCTGTAACATATATCAGCATATTACGTAACGACACTCTACCATCTTCTTGAGCCACTTCAAGAGCCACGGACACACTGGCTTCAGTTAAACGGACATAAAACGACCGATCGGCTGGAGTTGATGTACTGAAGCGACTGTCAGCAACCCAGCGTTCTCCCCGAGCGGGAATTGCTTTCTCCCGATCAAATCCGGCACCCTTCTGAAACACGATGTACTCACAAAAAAAAGACTCCGTCTAGGTACTCACTGAAACAACTGTGTTCAGTGAGCACTCGTGTCAGATAGAAGGTGATATGATCGCTAATTTTCAGCCAGCCCGTCTATCTATCTGTCAAGCCATTTTTTCTCAGGAACCCAAAGAGGTATCAAGTTGAAATTGATATCAAACAGTGAGATCTGCAGTCTCTTGCAACTATGAAACAATAATTCACGTAAGTCAACGCAATCACAAGTTACGGCTGTTTATGCCTATTTCGTAAGGATATCTAAACCTTTTGAGTAACTTCCGTTGATCCAGAATCAGGCAATTTGGTAAGAATAAACGTCTTATATCATAAGTACAGCGGAAAATCCAAAAACCGTAAATTTATAGATATAATATTACATTTTTTTTTATTATAAATATATTTGTATTTTGCAAACTGACCACCGCTTATGTCGACATATGGGAACAGCGGTTTTCCTACGGCAAAGTTATAGATTGAGAGATGGCAACATAAAAAACGTGATTATTGTTACATGGCTCTTTTTTTATATGAGCACCCTTTTATGTAGCCAAGTTGAAAAAGTCTTGTCTGCCAGCGCGATCCCGTGGATGAAAGCGGGGGCGGCCGGTCAAAAAGGTCAAATTTCGAGATAAAAAATATAATAAGTTACACGGCTAATTATTATAAAAACAGATTATATTTATTGTTAAGAAAAGCGGAAAATTGTTGGCAGACAATTTGCTAGTGGATAAAATGTCTGCCGAAAGCGTGAAAAAATTTATGAAAAAAAAAATCATCCGATACATGGATAACGATAATTACATTTTTTATGTTGCCAGCACTTAGACCATTAGTCGCTCAATCCAGTTTATATTTTCTTCACAGCAATGTTCACTTCTTTCATAGTTTATTTGTACGGAACCCACGGTTTGCGAGTTCCACTCGCACTTGGCAGGTTTTTACAGTAGTTTAGCATTACAAAATCATGCACCGAACCTGGTGATAACTTAGATGCTTAAAAACTAATCTCGGAATTTTCGCCAAATATAAATCCTGTAATTTGGCCCGCCTTCTAAAACCATGGCAGTATAAAGTTTTAATTAATGCTCTAGATTTGACAGGACGCGATGCTAGAGCATCACACTATTACATAGACCGATGACTTCACCCGGTAAAATATATTTTACAAGGGTTAAAACACAATAATCATTTTAAGGTATTTTTGTCACAGAATAAATCAATCATTATAAACACATTATGTTTAAAAGTTTTGTTGACAACAAAATCCAAATTCTACTAAATATAAATGTACAAACAAACATTGAAAAATTAAAGAACCGAAACATGTATTTAAAAAATCATTACATGTATAAGTACCATAAAAATTAAATACAGTAGTGTGTAAATATTTTTATGTAGAGAAATCGTGAATTCAAGCGCGAGCACATATAATAGTAACCGTGGCCTACTTGCATAGAAGTAGGTAGTGTGTGCAGCAATACTGGTAGATCACAATAACCTAGATTCGTTTACATAGCCCTCAGCGATTGACTGGGCTATGTACTCAATTATATTTGATATTAAACTTAAAACACATAACAATAATGGTAATATAATGAGTAATTAATTAAATAGCACTTAGTGGTTTCGGGAAAAAATATATTGTATTTGCCGGTGAATTTAATAAACACAATTTAAGATCGTTGGTAGTCGACGCAATAAAATTAAAATGAATTTCTTAATAGCCATCGCAGAATAGAAGTAAACTTGACTTGTCGACATCATTAACTAGTAATAAAGCGAATATTGTTTTCGAACGTTTACCAACTTAGAATATTTGATTATAAATAGATACCCGTAAAATTGTAATCACTTGTAAAGATCAAATTCTTGTCTGCTCAGTTGCATGAAGAATATTGTATAAATAGTACTTCTAACTAATATGTAATGGAATTATACAAATCAAGAATATGTTTATATTAAAAATATGTGAGAACCGGGCCAGATATAATATAATGCCTCGTTAGGTTTTGCCGTGCTGCGTGCGCATACAATTTTGATGCCCTGGTTACTCGACGTTAGATCAATAAAAGGGACCCAAACAAACGATGCGGCAGCATGGACGACTGACCTATTTATCCACAACCGGCGCAACGGATGCAGCAATATTATCAAGCCGAGCTGAATAATTCGTATTCATGTTTACCTCAGGAACCTATAATTTATTTTTATCAATAAAAACATTCATCGAACAACGATTCTAGACAATGAAACAAACACATCAACAAAGTCTAAATAGGTACACTTTTGATGCCTACTAAAAAAATAAATTTTTGAAATAAATTATGTAATACGATTTACAGCGTAATGTTATGCCTGTTCGCAATTTAAAATAAACTTGAAGTCAAATAAACCTGTTTTTATTATATTAAGAACAAAGTTAAGTAAACAGTAATAAAAAAATTAAAAAGCGAAAGAACGTTGTGAGATGTAAATTTAAACGTTAAAAATTAATATTAGGATGCATGCAGCAATCAGAAGGGCCACCCAATGCACTGACTAAGGCTTTGTATCATCTCGGCATGCTTCAAATCTGTCTGTCTACAGTAACCTGAGGAATTCTGCTCCAAGTTCGCGAAAGATACAAAAAAAGATCTTGTTCTGAGCGTAAATTTGGAGGCAACTCTTCGAACGCTGTCCTCCCTAGCATCAATACAATGCATTTTAAGACGAATAAACCTAACCACATGAAAACAAAATATAAAGGACATATTTTGTGTACCAACAAAATATGATTTTGTTTTATAACTTAAAAACCACTTTAGATGGCATCACTTGCTTATGCGTTGTTTTATATCAATAATATATGCGAGTACGTCATTTGAAAGAGCTTTTCTTGAGTTGTTAAAAACCGTCAACATTGGTTTGGCTTGGTTTTGCACATCTTAATATTTTTTCACGATGGAAAGTATTTCAGTCTGCCGAAAAAACAGCATTTGCGGAAAGTACTGTTGAGCCATTTTTTTGCGAAGAAAAACGTGTAACACGTTACACATGCAGTGTGCGAGTCATCGATTGCTTGTGGAATCATACGTTTAGCACGCTCTATTAAAAACACAGTGTTACGAGAGGATTTTGCGTTTCAAAAATGGTGATTTTGACGTCAAAGACAAAAAACGTCCTGGACTGTAAAAAAAGTTTGAAGACGGTAAATTGGAAACATTACTCAATCAAGATTTGTGTCAGACACAAGAAGTGCTTACAAAATCTTTAGGAATGAATCATGCAGCTATTTCAAAGCGTTTGAAAACAGCAGGATTTATTCAAAAGCAAGCAAATCGGATGCCATATGAACTGTAGCCGAAAGATGTTGAAAGACGATTTTGCATGTCTGAAACGCTGTTTGTACGCTTTAAAAAGAAATCATTTTTGCTTCAAATTATCAAAGGCGACGAAAAATGGATTCGAACACGCTCGCCGGAAGACCATTCCACAGCCCAACGACACGGCAAAAGAACGAATTAAAGAACTTCTTAGTCCTAGCCGGGATGTGAGATACTGTATAGCTGTGAAACCGCAAACCTGCGCTTTCACAAATTTCAAATGCTCTGTTTTTGGTGGGATCGAAAGGGTGTGATCCATTATGAGCTGCTAAAACCGGGCCAGAATATCACGGGATATCTGTACAGATAACAATAAATTTGTTTGAAGCGAGCATTAGACAACAACCGCCCTGAATATGCAACTAAACACGAGGCCGTAATTTTCTGTAATAACAACGTTCGGCCATATACTGCGGCGCCAATTAAAAACTATTAGGAAAACAGTGGATGGGATATTTTAGCACACCCGCCGTATAGCCCAGACCTTGCCGCCTTCTGACTACTAATTTTGTCAATCGATGCAGAAAGTTCTCACTGAATCACTTCAGAGCAAGGTATCAGAAATTGGCTCGATTCTTTCTTGACCTTAAAAGACAAGCGACTTTTATGGGAGGGAATCAATAATTCGCTAGAAAGATGAGAATAGTACTATCTCCAGGTGCACAATACATTGAATTGCATATTTTTATCAAAAAAATAGATATTTTTTATTAAGATTAATAAAGCATTCATTTCCAATGAATATGTCCGAGTTTTAAGTTATATTACCAATATAAAAATTTGAAAATAATTGTCTCTTAAATTTTTAATATACTAACTCTTGCCAGACATCTCAATAACTATAGCTATTATAACAGTGTAGAAAAGCGTTGAGACAGTCAACGATAAAAATAAATCCGAGTGAACAGTAAGAAAAGGTTGAGGTATAATTAACACATTCTAATTCTGTGAGACCCAAACAAACCATCATGCAGGTGACCTACATACCGACTGCGCTGCCGGTCGAACTCATGGTAAAAGCATTATTGATGCAAGGATTGGGACGTAGTGTCAGTTCAAACTGTTCTACAGTGTATACATAGCGGTTCAATCATAATGTAATTTGTACATCCATCATGCGGTTTCAAATTAAAAGCTTCCATATAAAAAATTAACCCATATAAATTGTACTTCGTTGTGCCTTTCATCAGGTTGTAGTTGAAGTCATTTTAATGAGCAGATATGAGAAAAATCCTTAAACAATGAAACATGCTCCATTGAGTTGATTTTTCACAAAACCTCTAAATAAACATTTCGGTAAAGAAGAGAACAAAGTCGTAGCTCTTCGAATCTCCAAAGAGTTTTTTCAGGACACCTTAGGGTTTAAAACTTATGGACGGAATTCTTCCTTAACCCATTGTATGCAAAGTTATTTCAAGTTATCCAAATATCCTCATATATGCCATTTTTTACCTTATATTCACTTAGCCTTTTCTTATATTCACCAAAAAATTATAATTTCATCTTATAGAGAATATTTTGTAGTTTATAAAACCTTGCTTCGATATTCTGTCCAATCATTATTACCCAAGTAATCAATTGTCAAAGTCAATGAGGTCTTTTTTGATTTGATCAACAATAAGTCAGGATTAAATCATCGTAGAAGGCTCGTAAGTAAGTCAAATAAAAGCGAATTAGATTATCTAAAAGAATTTTAAGGTAAGACAATTGAATAAAAAAATTAAAGTCCATAGAACATTTTGAAAATAAGCAAAATTTTTAAATCTTTTTCTTCCTGTGTTTTTCTTACGATTACTCAAAAACCCTAGGCGTAAATTATGTTAACGTTTAAAAATGAAAACTAGAAACCTGAAGCTATAACATTCTGCTTTTAAAACTTCTGTACGACCATTTCCCTCAAAATAACAGCCTCTTGAAAATCACCTAAAATTGGGGACCTTTTTTAATATCCTTTAATTTCTGCGTCTAGTATATAAACAATTTTTAGGGTATATGGAGTGACAGTGGCAACTCTAACTTTGATTAGTGGGCGGAGCGTATGAATCGAGTAGGCCATGAAACGTACAAATTTTGACGCGGGAATTTTATAGTCAACGTATGTGCAGATGCCAAATTTTTATCTTAGAATAATTAGTTTTAACTTATTGTTGAAACGTGAAAGTAACGGACGTGTTTTTTTTTTGTGGAATCTTTTCTTGCTTATGTATCTTTACTTGTGTATTTTTTGTTTTTTATATAATATATTGCTGAATATTTCCTTAAAAAATTATATAAATAAGTCACTTGTAAATTACTAACGACGTACTATTTATTCCACAGCTATACACTATACATTAACGATGCTAACTTTCTAACATAGTGTTCTTGGACACAAGAGACTGTACGGCGACTTTTTATGTGCTTAAATTAAATACTCAGGTTGAAAGTAATGTTTTTATGAAGTAATGAAGCAACGTTTTCCCGTGGCCGAGCAGCGGCATGCCGTCAAAATACATTGCGCAATGCGCTCGCATTCCACTTCTGTTGCGGATGTCACTATCCAATCTTACTGACTACTTAATTTACTCTACCGAAAATAACTACTTCTTGTTAGTTCACTTAACGATAAAACATCGTGACGTAACATTAAAACAAATCACAATGATTACCCAAAAATAAACACAATATCCTGCTATTACGGATAAAAATATCAATTACAAATCAAAAGTTAACGTTTTAAGACTAGCTGTGCCCGCAACTTCTTTTGCGTACTTTTGTTGTGATCATATTTAATTAAAGGTGAAGACTTTGCTTAAATGAAAATATAACTTTCATAATAAAATACTTGTAAACTCTAATTTTATTTATGATAAAGTAATTATCATAATTCTTCCACACTTATGACGTGTCTTTTAGTGTAAATGTTATTCCACGAAATGAAGCTTAAAAAATCTACAAAACATTTATGGTCTCAGAGCACAAAAATATAGAAACGACATATGTTTGCGTCGAGAATGTTAGCTTTATAAAAGAAAATCACCGTTTACGCATAGAATGTTAGGAACATAGTTGACATAAAGTCTGAATCGCGCGCGGGCGCCTTAACGACACCTTGCGTCAATATAATATATATACTTAATTGTTTAACTCGTAATCTCATTTAGCTCCTCTCGCCGGCGCTTCAAATTTATTGTGCATCGTTTCGTAGTTAAAATTGTAGGACTTGATTTTTAAATATAAATTCTTAATTGATATTTTCATATCGTTTCTTTTGTAAATTTAAACTTGCAATAACAATTGTTCAGTTTAATATTTGATACGGATTATTATGTGGTAATCATATCGTGTCTTCATTTTTTTTTTTCGGCAGGACAGTTGTCGGTCGGGATAGACCTTCACAACTAAACCGGGCGAGAGGAAGAACACTGAAGGTACTCAGCCAGCGATTTATGGGTGGGTGGCAACGCAAGGGCACCCTTGTGGGTACGGACTTCGACTTGGGACGCCAGCCAAGATATCTCTTAGGGACCGACGTTGTTATACTTGTTCATTTTACGAAGTCTCCACGAAGCATTAAAAAAATAGGTTGGTTTTGGTTGTGAAATAATTATGTAATGTTTTATTTTGATTCTAGATTGTTTTAGTATCTCAATCTATAAATATTTTTCACTACTTATACCAAAGATTACGCTCAAACTAAATTTACGTTGAAAAAATTGCTATAAAGAGGGTCTTAAAATAAACAAGGTACAGCTTATTCTACTATGACCTTTGTAAAATAATAATTTAAGGGGCATTATTCGACATACGTAGTTCTTCTAAAAGTATAAGTAACATAGTTGATTAGTCAAAAAGGTAGCATCGGCTTACAAAGATTTACTAACGATATTTTTAATTAACAATAAATATCGTAACGTGTAATCCTAAAAATATGATGTGCTCCTTCCACGTTGAATGCGCGTGATGACGATGTGTGTTTATGCAAGCGCGGTCCTCTGAGTTTGTTTGTAAACATTCCACCGAATACTGAAGGTTACTTGCAGCACCAAACAACAATTTCGAAGTGAACATAACGTACGACCCAATGTATAATTAAATGCAAGATTTTCCATAAAGCAACAAAAATAAAGGTTTTTAATTTCTTTATACAGTGCTCTAAAGTAGAACAGCGTGGGGAAATCTACAAGTAGTATGCGTGATCTTATGAAAAAGAGCGGATTCGTCGGCGTACGTCCACCTCCAGGACATTCCGCCACTGCACGCAAGACCGCCAGAGAGTGATAGCGATCAAGGTGGACGTCGAAAGAAAGTGAAGCCAAAAGCGCGCGATCTAGTCTGTCCCTAGACTGCCGTGAAGAGGGCATCTGGAGAGTCCTAGGCGGATGTGCGATACAGATTTGCACATCTTCATTATCCGATTACGCAAGAGGAGAGGAGATACCCAGACGCAGACTTATCGATAAACCACCATGAAGGACGCCTGTGCGCCTCAATCCAGCGACCTGTCCGTAGCTGCGGACAGCGATGAGTGCCACCGTCAGAAGCTCCGGCTTGAAACGGTTTCCCCACATCCCCTCAAACCGTCCCTTGATACATTTATATATTGTATAATATTTTTTATATCTGTAAATAAAGGCTTTGCCCATTTTTATCTTTATATTAAATATTGTAAATATAGCACGTAAGATTTGTCCGTCCCTAGATTAAGTTTGTGTCATAGTTTAGTTTAGATTAGTGTTTCGAATGTATAGATTTTAAGTTAGTTTATAAGTTAGAATGTATATATTTGTAAGCACTTTTTTAAATAAACGACTTGCCACAAACTCTTTTCAGCGGATGGACGATTGCGTGATGTATGTAAGGTTGATTGGAAGGCAGTGGAATGTGTGGCGAGTGAAATTGCAAATTGCAATTGCATCTTATGAAGCTTTAGCTCTCTTTGTTTGAAAATAATTGGCATACTATAACTTTTGTCAAACGTGAACTTTTGGCAAAAAGTTACAAAGTTAGTAATTAAACATTTTTTTACAAGAATAAAGTCAGTTTCTAGCGAGGGTCATTATCACATATGGCTTGAAAAAAATCTGAACAGAAAAAGTTTGACAAATATATTGATGCATTTTATCATACATTGTTAAAATTCCGCTCCTCAAAAGATAAATCGAAACCCTTACAGGATCACTTTATTGACCATCTGTCTGTCAAGATCTTGTTTCTCAAGCACGTGTTAAACGAGGTATCAACTTTAAATTAATATCAAATACTCAGGGTGGTGATCCCTTCTGGTATTGAGAAAATCATATTTTCAAGTGACCGCAATCAAAAGATATCTCCATTTATGTCGTTTTTTTAATATTTTTTGTGATTTTCGCAAGGGATTTAAAAACTATAGGACACTTGCCGTTGATCTAGAATTTTGAACTCTGACAAGAAAACAATAAAAAAAATCAAAAATAAACATATTTAACCTATGATAAATTATATAACCTTTAATAAAATATGTCTTAAATTAGAAAATAATATATTTATAGGTCAAAAATCATAAACAGTTTGCACAAGAACCTTAGAAAATAGAGGGAAGTAGTTACGCATTACGAAACGCAAAGCACGCATTCAACATGCGTGGAATGAAAAGTGAATTGCACAAACAATCTCAATATATGTTGTCAACACATATTTAGAACAACTAAGTTACACTTACAATACTGCACGTACACAAGGTTGTTTGTTACTTACCTTGTTCCGCTATGACGACCTGGTTACGTGGATATGAAGCCTTAACCTACTTGTTACTGCCCTTGCTTGCCATCTGCCGATTAACTAACGAACCCTGTGAAATGAAATAAAAAACCTTAAAAAATAACATTATGGTAATTTGTTAGGCAGCAAAAACTATTAACATATATAATACTATACTATTTGTTACTAAATAAAACTCGAGAAAAGGTCGTATTATCAGTGATCAAGATTTATTATATTCGTTATTAAAATATAATAACCCTATATCGTCATACTATTTTCCTTTCGGGGTGAGCAGAGTTACTTTGGTGGTTTAATCCACTTGGCGCTTATGTCTTGTTTAACGGGACTAATAGATCACCATACTCAGAGCACTAACACATGACATTTCTATTAGGTGCCATGCGGGTTTCCTCATATTTATTTCCTTCACCGATGAACATGTGGTGCATAAATCCATACTTAACCTGGAAAATCCCAGAAGTACGTGCCGGGAATTGAACCTATTACCAGAGATGGGCAAAATGTAATCTGATTAATTATTAACTATTACAAAATGTAGTCCTAATTTTAATTTTGTTGCTCTGTAATCATGATTAAATCCCTTCAAAACACTAAGGATCCATAAATGTGTATGCAATTGAGGATTCAGAACCGGTTAAAATATAGATGTGAAAAATGCAGTCATATTAATGATAAAAACGCAAAATGTAATCGTAATAGTTTTTCGTTAATCTGATTACATTTTGCCCATCTATGCCTATAACTATTTGCGTCGCTGCGCATATATACCGGCTCCTTATCCACTAGGCCAACATCGCCACATTAATATAATATTATATATAACTAGCTTTTGCCCGCGGCTTCGCTCGCGTTAAGAAGTATTATTATTAATTAGGTATAGTTTTTGCGGCTTCACTTTTGTTTAGCGTGTCTCCCCCCCCATTCTTCCCCATTTTATCCCCTTGGGGGTAGAATTCATCAAAATGCTTAACGGATCCCTACGTCATAATATCTACCAGCATGCCAAATATCAGCCCGATCCGTCCAGTGGTTTGGGCTCTGCGTTGATAGATCACTATGTCAGTCAGTCAGTCAGTCACATTTGAGTTATATATATTTAGATTATATATATAAAAGGGGAAGACACTGCGTGGCTAACTTAAATCATCACAAAATCTCGGATACTATTAGGTTTTTGAATTAATTTGTAGGGTTTTACAAGAAACTGCATAGATATTACACCATCTTGTTTTTACCTTTTTTAATCACTTAGCTGGTGAATACGATATGATCTTATTTATTGGCTAACATTAAATTTTGCTGATTTAATGTATTATAATGGTGCAACGAAAATAAAACAGTTAAATTAAAACTTTCATTTGTGACATAGACTGTACATGGGGACTATGGTTCTTTGACCAGAGATAGGCAAAAAGTAATCTGATTAATGATTAACGATTATAAAATGTAGTGTAGTGTATGTGATGTAATTTTAATTTTGTTGCTATGTAATCATGATTAGGTCCATTAAAAACATTAAAAAGTCATAAATGTGTATGCAATTGAGGATATCGTGTTTAAAACAAAGATGATCAAAATGCACTCATATTAATGAGGAAAACACAAAATATAACCGTAATCTTTTTTCATTAATCTGATTACATTTTTCCCATCTATTTCTGTGACATACCGCAGACACTATGCAGATGAGGCGTAAAAGTGACAAAAAAATATTAGATATAACACAATCTTTCAAGATTTACACATGCATGTCGTCACTAATAAGAATTCAGTGACCAATATCCGTTAGTACTTCGTATTTTTTGTAGAAAAGAGTTTCTCACGATTTTAGTATTTATAATAACAATTATCTACCTACATAATAACGAATACATATTTACATTGTTTGCCTCGAAATGTCGACTACAAAGCGTGACCACATGAACGTACCATAGGTATATTCATTGTGAATTCGGAAATACCCACACAGGAACACCATATCTGCACAGGAAAATCATTATACTTTATGGGTATGTATCGGATCGCCTATAATAAGCATAAACAACTTTTTTTAATGCATATTGTTGACTTTAAGTAGACATTAGTGGTATTTTGGTGGTATACGAAACATATCAGAGCATCTAATAAAGGAACATTCGATCAACGATAACGCTAGTAGAAAAGTGTTAAGTGTATGCACTCTACACACACACCAGAATACGAGTACGTGTGTATAGTTATTGTTTAAAGACAGTTTATTTTGTTCATTCCTTTAAGTTAGGTATTTTTTAATAAACATAGGCAATAATAATAATATATCGTCACGCTATATCCCTTTCGGGATGACCAGAGATACATTAGTGGTTGTGTCCACTTTGCGCTTATATGTCGTGCCCAACGTCAGCAGTAAGTAGCGCAGCTGATCGCCGTTTTCAGGGCACTTACTCATGCCATGTCTGTTAAAGTAAGTTTCCTCACGATATTTTCCTACACCGGTGAGCATGTGGTGCCTAAGTCCCTACGTAATCTGTGAAAACCCACTCACACTCATGCTATGCACATATATGAGTTCCATTACTCATTAACCGAAAAATATGTGGTTAGGTACACAAATAAGCCTTTTCATTGATATAGAAGTAAGCGGGACACGCAAAATCGGGAACACATAAATATCAATTTTCAATTAAACCATTAACGCCGAGATGATCAGATTTTTTACTATCTTTTCAACGTGTTTATTTATTATGTTATCTGACCAAAAAAATAATGCGATACCTCTATTCCTACACGAAATTTGAAGCTCTTTCAAAATCTGAGCTCAAAATTTCGATTAGACACCGAGAAAAAAGATTTAACACCGATTTAATCGTGAAAATTGTAATAAAAATATTTTTTTGCATTTTTTTTTCTCAGTGATACCGCAAAGGTATCAACTTTTTACTATGATAAGAGTTGATAATACCAATCGAACATTAAGACTTTTTTTTTTTTTCAGAAAAATTCATCAACACGTATTTTTATAATGACGACGAGAATGAAAAAATTGTATAAAAATTTTAACCTATCGTTTTCTTAAAAACTATAAACTTTAGAAAAAAATTCTTGGAACAATAATGTCTTAAAATTAATCAAAGAACAGTCTAAATTTTTTCCCAAAATTTTTAAAGACAATTTTTGATTTTCGTAAATATCTAAAAATCAATATTTAAAAAAAAATGAAAAAATTTCAGTGTTCCTTGACTATAAGACTTTCTTGCTCTTAAACTTTATTCGTAACGTCTATAGGTTTAGAGAAAAAAAAATCTGAAATGGTACTTAAAATTTTGTGTACCATCATATCTCTAAACTTATAGACGTTATGAAAAAAATACGGATAATGGTATCAGAATAATGTGGACAAATCTTGTTGATTTGAAACCTTTATTTAAATACATTGGACTTATGTTTTGAAATTATCAGGTTTTTAATTTAAAATATATATGTATATATATATATATATATACATATATACATATTATAAATTTTCTAGCTGTTCTAGAAGCTTATTGTTGCCACTTTTTGCAAAGTCCACAAATTCAGGGAATCTTTCTACACTGACGGACTTATAATATGCATCAATATTCAAGACGCCTTTGAAATATACTTTTTTTTTAAACTGACTCGACATCGTTATTGCACCATACCTGATGGTAAGCATGGTGCAGTCCATAAAACGCCAACGACTATCGAAAGGTAAGAAAAAAACCCATCTGTAGTCGCAGCGGTCATGCCGGCCTGCACAAATATCTCTTTACGCTACGCTTAGATTTAATCAATTTAATCAAGTATTAAAAGTTTTATACAAGTTTAAATTGAAACCTTTATTTTGGTTCGTTAACTTAATTACAGCGTTGTATCATATGATCATATCCTTGTTCGTAAACTGGAAATGACCATTCAATTTTTTTGAACAAATACGATAAATGTAACAAAAATTTGTTTTGTTTCATTTATTGAAATATATAAGTTGAAACAGGTTTTTTTTTCTTTTAATGATGTGTATTCCTTCCAATTAGCCTTATCAAATATTTTAATCGGTAAAGCATAGATCTAATTAAGGCTTAGGTCTTGCAGAATATTGTTCCATTCTTGAAAAATCGAGAAATTGCTTACAAGCAAAATTACAAAAATGGAGATTAGTTTCAGAAAAAAAAAAACTGATTTTACTTTTTTAATTAATTTAAATGGTTTGTATGGATTAAAACCGTTTTATAACACACCTGTTAGAGTTGAAAATAAATTGCACTTATATTCGTAGAACGAATATTCGCTTTATCTTGGGGGCATTAACTTTTAATTAATTTGTTAACTTTAAAATAAGGAAAATATAAAGTACGAAATGGGCAAATTACTTGGAAAGATAAGACAAATATTTTATTTTTATTCGGCTGAAATAATAATAAAAAAAGGATTTTTGGACTTTTTCCAAACTTACAAATTAACCAAGGCAAAAATAAATTAAATTAAAAATTATCTTGTATAAGAGTGCTTTTAGCCTTAGTCCTAAAATGTTAGATTGCCGTTAAGTGAACTTTTGATATATCTGTAATATACGTTTATTTTACGTTGTTTTTTGGTTAAGATAATACCAATTGTGATGATAGTTATACTAAACATTACAAATTGAACGTTTTTTAATTACGAGAATTGGCTTACTGATGTCAGCTAAACGTAATGCATCGTATAGTTTTTTTATTTATTACTCAAAACTTATTGTGGAAGTTCCGGTCGAAAGGAGTGAATATGTAGTCTGAAATGTTATGTTTCTTATTTTAATTATACGTAAATAACGAAAGATCGGTATCACAACTACCTGCTCCGATATTGAACTTATTTATTTTCTATCTATTATTAATAATTATTGCAACTTCCGCGTTTATAATTATTTTTACTAAGCAGATAATCATTTGAAGTATTTGTGATTGATTTAAGACCAATGTAAAAATAAAAAAAGAAATTCCTATTTATTAGACACAATAAGTGACATAAATAAAGGCTAAGATTATTAATATAAAGTAAAGGATAAATTTTAAAACAAAATTATTGATAAAACAAATGACATTGAATTGACAAGATTAGACTCAAGGCCGTCTACAAAAATGATGTGATCAACGAATGTTTTGGTTAGAATTCGAGTATTCAGTATAACAATGATTATGTACTTTGATTTGTATTAGATCCAAGATTGTATTTTTTTTAATTTTAATGAATTCACAATAAACTTTAAAATAATAAATATAAACGTATAGCATACCATAACCATTTCAGCCATTGCAAATTAGGACCTGGCCTCCTTATTTATTATGTGAATAGAAAATTTTCACAGGAACAAAACAAATAAAATCACTTACAATCACTTACTAGGAAATAAAATTTTGAATTAAGATAGTTATCACTACAATTAAACGGTTCAAAACTACAAAATACGATAATTTGCGATTTTTAACTAAAAAAACAGGATAAATATTACTATCAGCCATTCAACCCAAACGTCAAATATGACTTCTAAGTACAAGATTGTTTATAGCGCCATCTCTTGTTAAATACGCTAAGTATATGCTGTAAGCAGTATCTAATCAAATCAAGTAGGAACCAACATGCCATCAAAAACATGTAACCATGTGTAGATCCTTTTTATCCATTTGTGACGACTACAAAAAAGCACTCCAAGAAATTTAATATTAATTACTTCGTTAAAATTTAGCACTTTAATATAATTTCACAGCGAAAGCAACAAAAAATTTAAGATGGCATTATAAGGTTGTGTTGTATTATATTGTATTAATTCTTACATAAAGAATTCTAAAATTATTTATTTAAAGTGTGTGTATTGGGTATTTTACTGCAAAGCTACCAAGTGATTCAGTAATTAATTTTAAAATAATAGTACCTATTGGTTTGCATTTAGACTGCTTGTTTTGTAGATCTCAGATATTTTTTATAGATGGGTTCGACACTTGTCTACATTTTTACATTTAAATGTTATTTATTATTATTATCATTATCAAATAATAAGCGAGCAGCTATTAGCTGATTTATTGATGGGATCTAATTTGTTTTTGTACTTAGGTTTTTGCATCAGAACAATGCACTTTCGTAAAGTCTCTGCCCACCTTTTCTACACTTTACGCATGTACTTTTGCTGGCGCCTGGGATTTATGGGCCTCTATAGGTTAATTTCATCAAATTATTCTGTGACGCCATCTGTTGAAGAAATGTAGACAGTTAACTTTTTTCATTTTATTGTGCCCGTGAGCCCAGGTATGTGAAATGAAGGCTAATAATGAAGGTTATAACTTTTTCATAGGACCATTCACGGCCGCTGTGAGGATAACTACTCCGATCTGTGAGACTCCTCAGAATCTTGATGATCAGTGAGTAAATGAGTGACGAAATTGTGTAACTCTAATCCCATCGCTACTGTCGGTTGCTATAACACCAGCTAAAACACGACGCCTGTACACGATGGGTGAATATGTTTTATTCACCCGTGTTAGCATTTTTAAAAGTGTTAAATATTTAGTTCGCTTTAAATTAAGGTAAAATTGTATTTGAATAAGTTGCGTGTCACTTAAGTCATGTTTTTATTAATTCACTCACTGGCAACATTTACGTTTCCGGTAATGCCGGTTTAATGACGGTGGAGCCCCCTCCACCTTATCGACTTATATCCCCATATAAGACACGCAACGGCATTCGAACGGCGAGCCCGGTTGAGCTGAAAATACCTTTCCCGGCAATCAGTAGTTAGTCCGCTTCAAAAAAGAAAAAAAAATTCGAACGGCATTCGCATTCGGACGCTAGCTCTTGAGCAGAGAGGACGGATTGTAAAGGGAGGA
The DNA here is from genome assembly GCA_036320925.1 of Automeris io. Lineage (NCBI taxonomy): Eukaryota > Metazoa > Arthropoda > Insecta > Lepidoptera > Saturniidae > Automeris > Automeris io. The sequence continues at coordinate 8,476,919 of JAUDJH010000011.1, read as the reverse complement.
CGAATTGTAAAGGCAATAAACAAGTGATGTAATATATAAATTACTGGATTTTATTCCTGACCGTTCAAACCCGTATTATTTTTCTTCTGAAAACTAATGAAAATCGTTTTGATCCAAAATCTTGACTATGAATTCTGAAGACTGCGCGTTTGATGTACGGACTTTCAGCACGGAGTTCCGTTTCCTGCGTAAGACTTTACAGCAAGGGCTGCCGAAGCGAAAAGGCAAACTCACATTGGCTATACTACAGTGGAAAGGTCATAAGGAAAGAAAAAAAAAACTTTAAATTAATACTTATAAACTATAAGGTTTATAGGGAGGATATTAGGGAGTGTTAACGAGCTCAACTAAATTTAATATTAAGGCATATTTGATACCTACTTTTGGGAGTCGAAGCTGCTCGCGTCCGTAGGCTTATATATTAGGTCCTTACATATGAAATTGGCGTTTTGTATGGGAGGAACAAAAAGTCGAATATTTTTTAATATAATATATTTAATTAATCAAAGTATGAACCATTATTTTCTATGCACTTTTGCCATCTCATAGGTAGTTCATTGATCCCTTTACTAAAAAAACCAGTCCGACGGGAATCAATAAAATCTTTGAAGGCGATTTGGACTGCCCCATCGGAGTTGAATTTTTTCCCTTGCAAGAAGTTATCCAAATTTCGAAAAAAATGGTAATCTGTTGGAGCAAGGTCCGGGGAGTACGGAGGATGTCTTAGACTTTCCAATTGAAGCTCTTCTAATTTAGTAGCCGTCTGTTGCGCAGTGTGTGGTCTAGCGTTGTCGTGAAGCAGCAGTGGCGTGGAACGATTGACCAGCCTAGGTTGTTTAGCCGCTAGCTTTTCCATCATGGTTTGCAATTGCTGACAATAGACATCAGCCGTAATAGTCTGGCCAGATTTGAGAAAACTGTAATGAACAATACCGTCACTATTCCACCAAACGCTTACAAGTAACTTTTTTGGGGTTAATTTTCGCTTGGGGCAGGATTTGGCTGGCTGGCCAGTATCCAACCATTGCGCTGAGCGCTTCCGATTATCGTAAAGAACCCATTTTTCAAAACAGGTAATGATTCGGTTTAAAATACCTTCATTATTGTGCCGGTTTAGTAATGTAACGCAGCAGTCGACGCGCGTTTGCCGGTTTGCTTCAGTCAATTCGTGAGGTACCCACCTTTCAAGCTTTTTAATCTTCCCAATTTGCTTCAAGTGAATTAAAACAGCTTTATCACTAACATCGCAGCCTGCAGCTAACTCGGACGTGGTTTGCGATGGATCCGCTTCCACAATAGCCTTCAACTCTTCATTATCAACTTGAGTCTCAAGCCGTCCACGGGGCTTGTTCTGCGGGTCGAAATTTCCAGAACGAAAACGTTGGAACCAAAAACGAACTGTGTTTTCTTTTGCAACACGACCGCCATACACATCATTCACCCTTCGAGTTGTTTCCGCAGCACTAGTGCCACGGCGGAACTCGTACTCGAAAATAATGCGATATTTTAAGTTTTCCATTTTGTAAAATGAGTGACGCAAACAGAAAAAAACAGAAGAAAAAAACAAATGAATGACGATCATCGAAGCACAAATACATGAGTCTATAGCCGTACAATTTTGAATTTGGAATTCCTTACCAAAGAGGAGAAATTTGTGATTAAAGTGGCCAGTACGAAAAACGCCAATTTCATATGTAAGGACCTAATATATATACCTAGAGACCTCCAGTCGTGGTATATGTGGGCCGACATGACGATGTAGACTATCAATGGATTTTATCCTTTGATAGTCGCTTTCGTTTTAGGACATCACTGTACTTACCATCAGGTGCTCTGTAGTCACTGTTGAGCCAGTGTAAAAAAAAAATTGTAATCCTTTAAATAACAATATTATAGGATTTAAGTTTAATGCTTGCATTTAATCAATACATATAATTAATAAATATAATACGTCGGCATCCGGGATAGGACTTTACAACTTCACTGAGGTTAGAGGCCGAGCATTGAGATTAGGTGGCAGCGCAAAGGCACCCCTGTGGGTACTGACCTCGAACTAGGCGGCCAGCCAGGAAATGAACCTACGAGTGATCTACTGTTTCGGGGGCGCGCGATTCGGGAAATCGTAATGTGATTCGGAGCTACTTGTTTTTTTAAAACATTTTTATTACGTCATTCATTTATACATTCAGTGATTTCTTTTTTTTTGTTTTAGAATTCCGTGGTTTCCTATATCAGTATTTAGACGGATTCTGATCGGACGCAGTGCGTAACCGCTCTAAGGAACATAACGTAATAACAATTCTGTTTTTATAAAAATAAAACAAATTATAATAATTATACATTTATTTATTAACCTGAATTTAATACTGTATTACATAGAGGAAATGCACTTCTCAGAAACATTCAGAAGACTTCCCTTTGGGAAAATTTTATGTTAAGGAGTATCTACGTCCTCTCCACATAATAATATTAAATAGAATAAATACAAACATGTCGTATGTAATTATATAATCAATATTTATGTTGATCTGCATTGCCACATACTTATAAATCTATGTATATTTTTCAGAAACTTACGTTTTTGAAAAAAAAAACTTAAATAAAAAAAGCTGAAAGTACATTTGCCTACGAGAAACTGGTTGAATAAATAAAATTTTGCAAATCATTAACAAATAATATACTCTAGTTATTGTTTATACTGCCGCTGCCGAAAATTTGTCAACAACATTTTTCATCACAATAAAGTAATTATTAATGAATTAAATAAATATGAATTCGGTGACCATATAGAAAGGCGTTTTGACACATATCCAACATAGTGAATATTCATTTTACAAAAAATGACACAGCAAGAAATAAAAAATATTACCAATACAAACACAGATAATCTTAATTCATTCAGTCAAAGCGGAACATGTATAAAATATTAAATATTTATTAATAAGAAATAATCAGTCTTATTTAGAAAACATTTTGTCAAAACGTGAGTGATCACGCCTCGATATTATTATTATTATCACAATACAGTATGTCAGATATGATGTCATCCCTTCTCCTGGACGCAACTAGTATATAAAACGCCTGCTACGCTACTTAGTGTTATTATCACAGTTGTTTAGTAGAGGTGGGTGCAGTACTTTGTACAAATAATACAGGAGTTACCTGCGATCATAATCGACACTATATACCCTTGCCGAATTAAATAAAATGTATTGTAAACTAGCCCGACAAACGCATCACATCTACACTAATCAGACAATACCGGCATCTCACTAAGAAATAGTAAAAACTAATGACCGCTCTTAATGACAGGCTAGCAGCACACAATCTTTGAGATGAAATTATGCACTTATACACATCCTTTCATGGCAGTCTTTCTCCTTAATTGTACATAAATAACAAAGCGAATTCGCATTCTGATGAGTAAGTGATGCGAGATTCAACACGTTGTTCACCCCTATCATGTAATCTTTTTTGACCCATTAATAAAATATTGTATTATTGAGTTGTACCATAAAACGGGAATCTTAGATAATAACCTTTACGTCCCTTTTAATTGGTTCAATTTTGTCACCTAACAGATAATTGAAAATTAAACTGAATAACATTAAAATATTAAATCTTATAACTATCACATTAATGTAAACCAGTGAACGTGTCACTAATGTTCAAGTAGTTTCCTTCAAATAGTCAAAAAATATATATTTGTCTACAAAACACATTCCCAAACAGGATATTGTGTCTGAAGTATTTTAAATAACAATTGACCAACGTGACAAGTTATAGTATTGAAATATCACAGACTTTTAATCTTTGGACACCAACGGGCACTTGAATATTATATTTTGTAGTATCTGATTAACATTTTTAGACAATTATATTTTAGCCCGTTTATGTACAATGGGAAGCTAAATGATTAATTTTATGTTCGAAAGGAATAAAAAAGAAACTGATTACTTTGCTACAAAAGCAACCAATGTGTTAAATTATTTATGTTCAGAATACTACTCTTCCTAAGTTAAATGCATGTTATTTACATACTGTCTATATTTTAGAAAAATCGGATTTTCAGCCAAAATCTGTCTCGGTCAAATTGAACAAATACTTATAATATCCCTAGGCATAAATTCAAATATATAAAGATTTAATCTTCAATAAAAAAATAGCTTTGAAATCAGTGACTTGAAATGCCATTGACATCATATTACTTAAGAAAAATATTCACAATTTTATCTGGCAATACAGATTGTTGCTATTCAAAAAGCACTTACTTTCATAAAACGCGATTTATATGTATTCACTTTCTAATACTAAGTTCCCATTTCACTGGATCCAAATAATAATAATTAACAATAAAAATAAATTTATAAAATATTTAAGATTATAATTTGTCGTATTGGAAACTTCCCAATAATTTTTCACTCATCTTCTATATGTTTCGTGCATTTCGTACATCATACAGACATTTAAAAAGAAAAAAGCAATGAGGAACCCAATGTTACAAAAGAGGGCATCCTCACCATCTACACTAACAAATACAATGAATGATTAACATCTATGCATGGAACTGACAATTTATCTTGTTACATTCCATAGATCAAAGTTTAAAAATTGAAAATAAATTCTTTATTGGCCATTCCACTCTCATACAATATGATAAATAGTGTTGTAGATCACCGAAAAAAAAAAGCCAGTAGCATAAATTTGACGATTTTTGAAGTATATTTAATGAATGAGATAAAGACACCTCACATATATATTTATATTTTATGTAATAGTTTTAATAATTATAACACAGAATAGTGAATTTGGCCAACAAAGAATGAAACCCTTATAAAACTATTAACACACACATTGATTATTTTAAATGATCTGAAAGATGTCTAACATTGTAATTTTGCCATGGCTGCCACCTACTAGTTAGCTATATTATAATGGGCATATGTATATTTGTTAATTTTGTGAACATTCATTCAGATCTTGCATAATATATTCTAAAAAATTGAGTGATCACAACAAGTAATGAAACAGTTATACTCTACTCAAACAATTACTAGAAATTTCTATTTCTGATCTAGATTAAAATTGCATCTATGGGTACCAACAATGTTTCAAAATTGTAATTATAAAGAGAGATTATCGCAAAGTAGTTTTACTGTACCCATCATTATTACATTTATGATGGTGATAAATATGAGAAATCATTGGAAGCCAATCACTGTTGAACCGGAGCAGCATAAAGCAGAGGACCATGAGGCAAGTGCGGGTAGGGCACGCCGGCGCCCACAGCCGCCTGATACCCGCACGGACCGCCACCACCTACTCCGCCACCGTAGAATTTTCCACCTTTATACATAATTCAATATTATTTTATAAAATTCTCTGAGGCACATCACTGTAATCATCACAACCAAACTATGGCGTCGATTCTGTTAAGTGTATTGATACCTCAGGTTTATATCACAAAATCAGTGACTACCTATTTTATATAAGTCCTAGTCAGTCCCTTATTTTTGACAGTTGTTTGAACATTGTATTTTTTTTTAATTAAATGTGAAAAAACCTAATAGTACTGCCACTAGTTCATTACTAAATCAATATTTCAATCATATAGAATCAAAATTCAATATCACATTTTTTTTTACAGAATACAAAGACTTTGTAAAGTAGGTTACTTACCAAGCATTTCCTGATGGTGTGGATGCATTTGCGCATAATGTGGGGGATTAGCGAAGTGAGGAGGTGGCGAACCAAACGAGCTTCCAGATCCACTGGTCTTAGATCCATTTGTATTATTGTTACGATATTGCTGACCATTGTTACGAGGAGCATCTAGGTAAAATATTAAAAATTTAATCAGTTGTAAATCTTTTACTCTTGTGCAATTAGATTTTATTTAACTTAGACTCAAAATTGTAAATAAAATGTTTTTCTTTTAATACATACTATTATAGGTGCGTTGTTGGCCATATCCATTCTGATTGTAGCCATTTTGATAGCCATTATTATATCCACCTTGGTAGCTTCCAATGGATTCAAAAACATTAGGACTTGGGAATGGTACTTGGGGTTTTTGATAGTTATTTTGCCTGTACCCTTGGGCAGCTTGGGGTTGGTTGTTAAATCGAGGGGGTGGCTGAGTCATGGCTCTGTTTTGATATGTGTTCTGATTATCATCACTGCCATTAGCCATCTTATTAGTCCACTGGTTACTCTGTTGTTGTGGAGAAACAGATCCATTGCTCTTATCTTTGCGTTGTTGCCATCGATTGCGACCTGCGAATAATTATAAGATGAAAACTAACTATACAAGGGAAATACACAATACATGACACACAGCAAGAGGCTAATAATATTAGCATATATATGCTAATAATATTAGCATATATATGCTAATAATATTACACTACATACAATAAGTAGTGTAATGTTATATTCAACTGAAATATAAAATTACTTACCAGACATGTTATTGTTGTTCCTTGCCATATCACTTAATTTAGCTGGAGGGTTTTGCCCAGTTTCACGCAAGACAGCCAGTAATCCACGAGCTTGTCGAGCATCGCCACTAGTGAAATATGTGTATGCAGTTCCTGATTGCTGACAGCGTCCAGTTCGTCCTGGGCAAAAATATTTTACTGATAATATTGACTATTTCACATATTAAACTAATACCTAAGTAAATTTGTAGCACTGCTTGCAGCAGATAAAAATACTTAACACTTTGCACTGGAGGGGTGACTTTCACTCACCACATTATATATGCGCGGGAATGTACAGGCAAATAGAGTAAGAAAAATACTAGCGAGTCAAAACAACAACAGCCTAGGTTCTCTTAAAAACACAGACGGCACGATGACTTCCACACTGGAACAAACACAAAATGTACTCCTACAAACACACTTCCCAGGAAGTAGATTGGTACATGACTTCCAATGGGATGAGGAAAATATAATCCCAACAGATAAGAACTGGACAATGGCCACAAGAGAGGTAACCATGGAGAAAACAAGATGGGCGATACAAAGTTTTCACCCGTTTAAAGCAGCTGGCCTAGATAATGTCATACCGGCACTCCTGCAATGGGGAGCAGAAAGCATCATAGGGCCACTAACGAAAATACTACAAGCATGCTTAGCACACAGATACATACCCATTAAATGGAGAGAAGTAAGGGTCGTCTTCATACCTAAACCAGGCAGGAGTGACTATACAGATGCCAAATCTTTTAGACCCATAAGCCTCACATCCTTTCTATTAAAGACATTGGAAAGATTATGTGACAGGATGATTAGAGACAAGGCACTAACTACCTCACCAATTCATAAGAATCAACACGCATATAGCTCTGGAAAATCAACAGAGTCAGCCCTACATATGGTGGTAGGCAAAATTGAAAATGCGATAAAAAACAAACAAATATGTCTAGGCACGTTCATAGATATAGAAGGAGCATTCGACAAAACAAACTTCAATAGCATCAATATTGCACTACATCGACATAATGTTGATAGCAATATTATAGGATGGATTGAAAATATGCTCAGCAAAAGAATAATTAGGATTGCTGATGGACAGAACAGTGGAGCACTGGTTGCAAGAGGATGCCCCCAAGGAGGGGTACTATCTCCACTTTTGTGGAATATAGTAGTGAACGACCTCATCCACACTCTTAATTCTAGATATTTTTATACAATTGGGTATGCAGATGATATCGCCATTCTTGTAACTGGCAGATATGCCGGTACGGTATGCGATGTCACACAAGCTGCAATAAGAATAGTAGAAAAATGGTGCGCAGAGAACAACCTCTCTGTGAACCCCTTAAAAACAGAATTGGTTATGTTCACAAATAAGCGTAACCTAGGCAACTACATTCTACCGCGCATGGGAAATATTGAACTGAAATTAAAAACAGAGGTAAAATACCTCGGAATTATCTTGGACCACAAACTAAGTTGGAACAATCATTTAGAAAACAAGCTTAAGAAGGCCAGTATTGCCTTCTGGCAATGCCGCCGGATGCTAGGCAAAAAATGGGGCCTAGCACCAAAAATCATAAACTGGCTTTATTTAGCGGTAATACGACCTATGGTAAGCTATGGAGCATTGGTGTGGTGGACTAGAACTAAGCTCATAACAGCTGTCAATAGGTTAAGACAATTTCAACGACAAGCATGCATGGCCATCACGGGCTGTATGGGAACCACCCCCACAAATGCCCTAGAAACCATGCTAGATATGATACCTCTACACCTTTTTGTACAACAAGAAGCGGTATCAGCAACCATACGAATGAAAACCATAAATCTGTGGAACGACAATGGTGCTCCTCACACCAGAATTTTGAAAGAATTCACAGATGATATCCCACTACTTGAAGCAATTTGCGATAAGGTACCTGTACAATTCGTCTTTGACAAGAAATACAAAATACAATTACATGAGGAAGACTATGAGAGCATAAATGTAAAAGAGTTGAGGATCTTCACTGACGGCTCCAAGACAGACTCAGGAACCGGCACTGGCGTTTACTCAGAGGACCTTAATATTAAGATCTTCATGACGCTGGGCATTCACAATACTGTATTCCAAGCGGAATGCATGGGTATCCTACTGGCAGCCCATGCAGTCCTCTCCAGGAAGGTAAAAAATCAACCAATCCGAATATTATCAGATAGCAAAGCAGCACTGTTGGCCATAGGAAGTAAAAACTATAACTCGAGCCTAGTCCAGCAGTGCCACCAAGCTGTAACTCAGGTATGCTTAAACAATAACATTACAACCCTACAATGGATTAAAGGACACAGCGGATCACGCGGAAATGATGCTGCAGACGAACTCGCAAGAAGAGGATCAGATACGAGAGTGTTCGGACCTGAGCCGATTATTCCACTCCCCTTCAGCTGGTTCAAATCTGAGATACGTCAAAGAATAAGACGTCTGAGGGACTCGGACTGGAACAACTTGGTAGATTGCAGACAGACTAGAGAGGCATTGCCTCGAGCGAATCCAAGGATCTCTAAGGCTGTCCTGCGTCTCAGTAAATTACAGATACGTAGGGTCACCGGAGCCATAACAGGACACGGTTATTTTAATAGACATCTTTTCCATTTAGGTGTCACAGAAACAACTCTGTGCAGAGCATGCATGGGAGAAGAGGAGACAGCCAGGCACGTGATTATGGATTGCAGTGCACTGGCGGCATACCGGGCACAACACCTCGGTTCACCGAGGTCCCTTCAGGAAGCAACCAGCAACATCAGGCGGCTGGCGGATTTCCTGGAGGAGCTGGGCTGGGATGATTGAAATCATCCCAACCCGGCCTCACGCAAAATAGGCGCACTTAGACGTCGAGTTGCGGAGAATGAGCCCGTCTCAACCTTATACCTTATACCTTATATGCGCGGGAACAGTCTGGAGTGCAAAGGGTTAATACATTTGTACATCTATGAATGATGACAAACTAATTTATTCAACATAGAAGTTTGCCAGTAGAAGATTTCAAATCTAGGATTGACGATGGTTCATCACAACACAGTAAGTTTAATAGTGACTAACCCATATTATCAGGTTAATGTGATAATCTGCTTTAGAAGATAATTTCAATGGTACTAACCAATTCTGTGAATATAATCTTCGGATGAGTTGGGATAGTCAAAATTGACAACAAATTTGACATCTTCAACATCAAGACCACGTGCAGCCACATCTGTAGCAATCAAAATAGTAGTTGCACCATTTCGGAATTCAGTGAGCACTGCATCACGTTCTGGTTGCGACTTGTCCCCATGAATTGCTAAAGCTCTGTGTCCATTACGTCGCACAGCACGTGCAATATCATCAACCTGTAAATATATGTATATTTAACATAAAAAATGAATATTTATCAATACTTCACAAATAATACATTCATTCATTTTAAGTGTTAGATAAACTTACTTTCTTCTTAGTCTCCACAAAAACAATAACTTTATTTTCTTTCTCATTTGATATCTCCTTTAACAGATTCGTAAGTTTAGATTCCTTTTCATGTTCTTCACAAATTTCGACAATTTGCTTAATGTTGTTGTTGGCAGACAGGTTTAGGGAGCCAATGTTTACTTTGATATAATCATTAAGAAAATCCTCAGCAAGGGCTTGAATTTCTTTAGGCCAGGTAGCAGACCACATAAGAACTTGGCGGTCTGGACGAATTTGTTCAATAATCTTGCGTATTTGTGGTTCAAAGCCCATGTCCAACATTCTATCAGCTTCATCCAATACAAGATAAGTGCAACGGCGCAAATTAGTAGTACCACGTTCCAAGAAATCAATTAATCTACCAGGAGTTGCAATAACAATTTCTACACCTCTTTCCAAATCTCTTGCTTGTGGTCCCTTGGGAGAGCCTCCAAAAAGACATGTATTCCTAATGCAACCTCGAGCACTGTAGGCTTGCGCAACAGACTGAATTTGTTGAGCTAGTTCCCTAGTTGGAGCAAGGATTAGAACAACTGGACCATCACCACGTTGAATTCGATGTTGGTTCGCAATGTGCACAGCTGCAGGCAGCATGTATGCCAGTGTTTTGCCTGAACCAGTTGAAGCGATGCCAACCATGTCACGACCAGATAATGCAATAGGCCATCCTTGAGCTTGTATACCAGTAGGCTCAGCCCATCCTTGTTCTTTGATAGTGGTCATTATATGATCTGGGAAATTGCCTTCATCAAAAATTTGATTAGGACGTGGGACATTGTTACCGCTGACAGTGATTTCTTTAGTCATACGGAACATTTGGACATCCTCTTCTGAACGAGAATTAACATTGATATGTGGCTTGTAAAAATCTTTCTTAATTGGTTCTAGCTTAGCTATGTCCCACATGGGTTTGATTAAGCTATCACCAGGGTGCTTCGCCTTCTTGCTTTGTAATTTTCGATCATTGTTCATCATAGTCTGTTGAGGTGGATTAGAATTAAATGGTTTTTTTGACATGAAGGGTTGTTGTTGAGTATTACAAGAGCCATTTTGATTATTGAAAGTTTTGGGACCATAATTATTTTTATTAAAGTTTTGTTGTTTAGGCCCACCAAAGTCATTCTTAGAATTATAAAATTGCATGTTTCCACCAGACTGCTTTTCAACTTCATACTCATTTTTCTTTGGGTTTTGATTATTGTAAGTATTTCTAGGCCTATATTCTTTTGGACCTCCAAAATCATTTTGGTTTTCATTATCAATTTTATGGTTATTAAAATCATTTCTTACTCCATTATAATCACTTCTGGGCCTAAAATTGTTTTTATTGCCCATGTTATTGTTCCGGGGTCCAAAATGCTTAGGTCCACCAAATTCATGCATGGCATTGTAGTATGGAATTTTGCCAAATTGTTCATTCCGATCTGGGCGTGGTCTGAAACTGAAAATACTTGAAACAAAAGAATAAGAAACTAAAATATTTTAATAAGGCAGATAAAAAAAATGTAAATATGGTTCTAAGTTACTTAAAAATAATGTTCCTAAGGTGTCCTTAGACAGTTCACTTTTGTGTTACTTTTTTTTTTCATTAAGAAGTAAAATATTTGAATAAATATCACACATTAAATAATATTTGTATTAAATAAAAATAAATCATCAAATACATGACACAGATGTGTTCTATGTGTGGAAACAGATTATAGAAAATCATAAACAAAGTGAACATTCTTTTAATGTAACATTTTAACTGCAAATTAAGTGCCTTAATACTCTGCTGCTATTCATATAACAAAGTCCACAATGTTTCCAGGCTATACCATTCCATAAATGTGAAGACTAATCTAAATACCATAAAGTGAAAACAAAGCTATAATAATACCTTGATCCCAAGTTATAGAATTCCAAGATATTGAAAACTGTTGACTAAAATGAATTGCACTTGATAGCAGTTTATAAAATCAAACTAAGCATTAGTAAGTAGTATATATGTACACAGATAAATATAAATATTCATGTAAGTATTTATGAAGAATAGCCACATAACAATGTTGTCTCATTAATATAACCAAATACCACAAATTACCTACAATAAGACAAGCAATCAATCTGTTTGCTGACCTAACATAGAAATAATACTTTGTGATAAATATTATAACAACACATTTAATAGTACCAATGGAATAAGTTTTTATGTTTAGATTGAATTTAAATCTTTGTACAACGATGTAATCAAACTTACATCTTGATAGATGCCCTGTCTTTAAATGTAACCTTACATGAAACAGAATTTTTAGAAATTGGCTTTAGTTAATAGTACTGTGATATTGCATCCATATATTGTGTTAACTTTCCAAATGTGGGGGTCATAAAATTAAAAAAGAAAAGCAATTAAATAAATTGATTTAACATTACAAGACAAAATAGTTAAAAGAGAAAGTTCATGAGATGTACATTACGTAGATATATATCATTAAAATGCTAATCCTGTAGTTTTATATAAAAAAATCGTTTAATATTCTTATTAAGATTTTTTGAGGCTTTGAAAGAATGTTCTACGAAAATCTAGAACAATCAAAGTAGTTATTGATTTTTTTTAACTAGGCTGCGCCCTATACCGCTCAGCTGAGCAGATTGCACTCCACAAAATGGCGGCTGCGTGAACAATCAGATTGTTTAACAATTATACGATTAATAGCGTTAAACATATCATATATGAAAATATGCTTACATTGGATGCTGATTGTGGAATCCATTGTACTGCATTCTGATGTTTTTCAGGTCCGTGACTTGAAATCAAGAGAGAAGCTCGCTTGAGGTGTTATCTGGAACAATATAATTATAAGCAAACTTAGAGATTTATTATAAGACCTAGATAATCAGCTATTCAAAATAAGAATTTAAAACAAAAATCACCTCTCAATAAGAGAGAATTTATAATATTTAAAAATTTTTCATTCACATGAGACCCTCAGCTAACCCGGCGAATGAACAACTCAATAATGGTTGCCGGAAGCTGTGTTGCCTGGTAGCTATAGCAACTACTCCATCCTGAATAAAAAGTAAATAGGTTTTCCACATCTGCACATGAAATTTACTGAAAATAAAAATGAATGAATTAAATACACTGCTATTTTCTTTATAATTATCAGCTAAATTCTACTGGAGATTTTTTTTAATATTATTAAAATTACTCTAACACAATTTTTTTAAGTAATGTAAAATAAAAATGTGGTTGATTTTCCTGAGAATTCTAAAAACAACTATATTACTGTAGTTAATAAATGACATTCATAGTACAAAAAAAGAAATGAAATTGTGTTTTTTTTTATAAATATTTTTTTAATAATTGACGAGGTATTGTACAAGCAGGAAATCTTGAGTCTTAGCCCTACGCATACAATTAAGGGCACCTACGCATTACGCGGTTAGCCGCCATGCGGCTAGCCGTCCGGCTGACCGCAAGCACAATTATGTACGTAATATTCATTTCTATGCGCACTGCGATGCAGCTAGCCGCAGACCGCTGCGGTCGCTCGGAGGGATGCGGCCCGAGTGACGGCCAACCGGACGGTTGCTATACACACTACGCGGATAGGTTTGCAACCGCATCCTGCGGTCAGCCGGACGGCTAGCCGCATTGCGGCTAACCGCGTAATGCGTAGGTGCCCTAAGGGAGCAATAAAAAAATACATTATTTCCCCGACTTTTTACATGTTGGCAAGTTGGCATTACTGTCCGGAAGTTTATTAAAACTAAGGTATAGAAAAATATAATCTTACGTATTTGAGAGAATGATGAATTATAATATTTAATAGGAATATTTCAAAAATTAATTTGTGTAATACGCTTAAATCAGAAAAGTAAAAAATATGGTGCCTGCTATTTTATTTATCTTTTCCTTTGGCAACTTAGCAGTAGGAATGCATGATAGTCAGAAATGTCAATGTCAGCTGTTATTATAATCTAAGGCTGTTAGGCTGTTATTTAATAATAAATTGTGCTATTATTTTTGTCCACAAATAACAGTTTTAATAAACTTATTCATTCTTTGTTATTTTAGCATTCCATTTTTTATTGATCACATTTTGTTGTGGTATCATTTTCAGTTTATTTACAGGTCCGCATCTAGGAGTGGATGGAGGCAAACTAGGGCTTGGGCGCCGGGTGCCAAATTGCAGTAATGTCGAATTTTTACCAACTAAAGCAACCAAGGTGTTTCTCTAATCGATTTATCCGAATGCGGAAAGTGGCAGCTTGGTCACGGTCGGTGCGTTTTCCCATACGCCACTTGCTGGTGCAAAACGCACGGCACTACTGGAGTATAGCCTAAGCAGTAGCCCCTTCAGTCGTACTACTCAGTACTCTGAGCTTCCAAGATGGGTGGGTGACCCCTGCGGCTCCGCTTTGGCTCTGCAGTGATGGTTTGGGTTTTGCCGTTCCTCTTTAGCCGAATAAACCTTCGCATGGCCAGACCTGCATCCTCCATACCGGTTTGTTGGCGGCTTAGCGCAATGCGTAATTGGCCTTGCTACTACGGTATCGTTCTAGCAAGACTTTGGCTGAATGGACTGGGCCAGTTACTCAGGCCGTGCGAAGATCAAATGTGCTATGACGGACACTACTGATCCTAATGCGATCAGTGTGCTCCTCGGGCTACATGGTATCCTACCTGATGGTTTCCATCATCTCACGGGGGGATTTTGAGTTATTTTTGAGATCAGGTAACCGTAAAAAGACGCACTTGACTGGCCTCCGCCTCAGCGACTGTAGACCGCAACACTTTGATTAGGATGTTGGCCTGAAATGAGGCCTCTGCTGAATTTTTAGGTGGCACGATAAGTTTTTGTGCATCAGAGAAGGTACATAGTAGACGTATGTCTCATATATTCTCCCGGGTAAAAAGCCTCGAGACCATTCCCCTTGGAATTCAATACAATTGATACTTAGGTAGCCCCACAACCCTCCGTGTCAGGCTGAAATTTCGGGATGATGGCCGCAGATTTTGGCAGCCAAAGCTTCTGAGGATTAATCTGACGTGGCGCCTTCTTATTTTTGGCGAAGGCTTCATATAAGGGGCTACTTTACCGGACCTGTCTAGTGTCCTCTGAGACGGTGCTTTTTGCAAGTTTTTGCGCAGCACCTTTGATTGTGACTAATGCGTCCTAACGTTGCGGGAAACGCTGCCCTTAATGATTTTCGGCTTAGCCAATAAGTTATTGGTCAAGGCCACATTCTTATGAATACGGTCCTTCTGGGTGTACGCCGACATGCTCGCATTCACAGAGTTAATTCGAAGACATCTACTTTGGTTATTTATCACAGTGCTACATGTTAAATTTTCGCAATGCGTCATATATTTTTATTCTGGTAATAATTTATATCTCTATTTTCTACTCGTAATTTAAAATATTATATTGAATGAAAGATGAGTCTACGATTTACTGTGTTAATAAAAATTGTATTCTAGTGTCATACTTTTGTGATATAAGTAAAGAATAATATTACATTTATGAATAAAATGAAATAATTTATTGGAATAATTATTGTCATTTTATACTGAATGTAACTTGATTATTAATTTAAGTCAGAATAGTGTTTATTTAAATATTAATCTACTTGTCTACTTATTCACTAAAACAATATTTAGTTAAAAGCTATTAAGTCGTCGTTTACACGTTGCAAATTTAGTTAAATTAAGTTATTTACTTCGATACGTGTGTACGGCCTAGAAGTTATGGGTTGTTAACTATAAATAGAAGTGTATGAATTAAGTGCATGGAAATATACAATATTATTTCGGTATAATTTATTGAAAATTACATCAAATCGGTCCTCTTGTATCTGGAAATTAAGTTTTAATAGCTTTTTTTGTACTAAATCCTAATGCCTGCATTTATTTTTTAATGAAAATCTAAATAGAAGCTATGTATAAATATGACTTATTGATTAAAATAACATTTTATTATGAAAGTAAAATTATCATTTGCCAAGTGGTTATAGTCTCTTAAAAGTGTTATTTACTATTTAGTTTAAAAATCAGTCACTATATAGTCATCATGATAATACAAAATCTTGCTTTTCAGATTAACTTTGTATTTTATTACAAATATGGATCAAGTCATTGATGTAAGTTTAAAAGATACAACAGCAGATAATTTATACCCAGCTCTATTCCAGTGTTTTACCATAATTTTATGTGGGTAAGTTAAATAATAATATTAATTAACTAGCTGATCCGGCAAACATTGTTTTGCTATATAAGATTTTGTAATATCTTCTAAGATGTTCATTGAAATTAAGCGATGTCAAAGACAATTTTGTTCACAATTAAATACTCTTAATCAACAACACATTTATTTGGATAAATATTAATATTATTACGTTGATACAACTCTTAACAAATAATGCATTAATTTCGACCAAATTTGTTTACCATAAAAACGGTTCTAGTGACTTAATCTTAAAAGATAGACATATACTGAGATTTTTTTAGATCATTTCAAGAGAAATAATTCTTTCTTACATATATTTTTGGTATCTTGAACCGTTTTTGCAGCGCACGCAATGGAAGCCCTCAAGGATGAATAATCTTCCCCGTTTTTTTCACATTTTCCATTATTTCTTCGCTCCTAATAAATACGTTGTGATGTTATATAGCCTAAAGCCTTCCTCGATAAATGGTCTATTCAACTCAAAAAGAATTTTTAAATTCGAACCAGTAGTTCCTGCGATTAGCGCGTTCAAACAAACAAACAAACTCTTCAGCTTTATAATATTAGTATAGATTATATATCACCACACCAAGTCATGTATATGGCATGTGGAAGTGTTCCAAGAATAGTGATCTGCTGCGTTAGTAGTCATGTTGGCCATAATATATAAGCACAAAGTGGATACAGCCACTAATGTATTTCTGTTCACCCTAGAAGGATGAATCCTGAATGATTATTGAAAATTTACTACAAGTTGGATTAAGCAATATAGGCTGTAATTGATTATGTCCCTAATCTATATTCATTACATAGAAGCTGTTATTGATGCCAATGCTGTGTTAACAAAGAGATAAAATACTAATCAGTTTCCAAATACAAAAACTAGTGGGCTCGTAATAAGCTTCCAACTTTCGTATATAGAATAGGAAAAGGTGAAAGCTTATTTAGCTATTTTTCAGCTTGTCTAGAGACATAGTGTAGTAGTGTTAAATGGCTACCTTAAGAATACTATGTGGATGGCATAGGTTTCGAAACATATTTTCTCAGTAAATATATTACTGTAAAGCACCAAAGCTATTATTTAAATATATTAAAAAGGACATCATTATAAACTCATATTACCCCTACTCAACTAAACTCATGAACCATTGTTTTTGTCAGACTCAGGTTATTTAAATTAAAACCACATTTACTTTATCAATATAAACTTGAATTTTTTATGTATTTTTGTTATTCTTACACTTATGGTTTATTATTTTTAGAAGTTCATAAGTAAAGTTGGGAATTTTGGATGACTATGGAGACCTTAAAAAAACACACAAAGTGAAAAATCTAGATTCAATATATTGATTTATTTTGAATCAATTGCAATGAATTTTTTTTTTGTCTATTGAGAAACACACTTCTTTTTCTGAATGTGACACATTATTATACCTCTGTAATAACATTAATTTAAAAAGAATACTAATATTTTAATTTTTTTTTAGATATGTGGCTGGTCGTCTTAATATAGTATCAGCTATAGAATCCAAAGGTATTGCGACCTTTGTTGGCACATTTGCTCTACCATCATTAATATTTTTATCATTAGCAAAAGTTGATTTCAGTACTGTTAATTGGACATTTTTGCTTGCAATATTATTAGCCAAAGGGATTGTTTTCTTTTGTGTCATAATTGTTACTATATTGGTATCAAAACCAACAAATTTGGGGCGAGCTGGAATTTTTGCTATATTTTGTACACAAAGTAATGACTTTGCTTTGGGATATCCTATTAGTAAGTATAAAAATTAATTATTATCAATACACTGTAAAGAATATAAATAATATTTACTCTAAATTGTTTACAGTAAATGCCTTATATGAGAAATCTCATCCTGACTATGGTCTATACCTTTATCTGATGGCCCCAATATCACTGGCTGTGTTGAATCCCATTGCTTTCATATTGATGGAGATAAACAAACAAAGGGAATATTCTCAAGCCCATTTGAATGAAAGTGAAAGAAGAAACATGTGTACCTTGAAGATAATGAATCAAATTGTTAAAGGGATTGCATTTAATCCAGTATTGGTTATGACTGTACTTGGCATTATTGGCAATATAGCATTCAAGCATGAAATCTCTATTTACATAGAGAGACTGTTAGATGTAAGTAAAGTCCAGCAGAGTGCCTCTACTTCCCTGTCTACAGAATTCTAGTCGAATTAATGCATATTATAAATTTTCTTTTGATAATATAATTACAATTTATATTTAGTATTTTGTTCTTATGAATTGTAAATTCTTATTTTTTTTCCTTTTAAAAGTTATACTTTAGAATTGTTTTCAAAGTATGTAGTAATATTGCGTCATATTTTATCAAAAGTGTGGTAAAAATTATTTTTTATAATAATGCACAACATACTAATATACATGGAGTCATGACCCATGTCTTATAACCATCTCCTAGTTTTGAGCAAGTACATTGGAAATGATCATAAGGTAATAGTGTAACTATTGGTAATTATTTATAAAATGGTAGAATTTTCTTATAATTATTGTACTAACTGAGACTTTCACACGTGGACCAAGTAAAGCATTCTGGCACAGGGTAAAGTTAAAAGTACTACAATTTGACAACAGTACAATAAACAATTATGGTATAAAATAATGGTATTTCATCCGTTCTGTAACCTACTTCATAATACTTTCATACAATCAATACACTACCTCAATTAAGACTCAGCTTGATGATAGAAAAATGTGACAACAGTATTCTCTGTTTGGGGGATATCCTTTTTACATTTTTTATGTTTATTCCTTATATTCTAGAGGAATACTTGTTTATTTTTAAGAATACCATTTTGTATTGTTGTGTTTTTTATTGTACCACGTAAAGTTTAATAATTATTGTAATTTTTTTTCTATGACAGACTAATAACAAAACCTTTATTCAGGTATTTGGTCAGTCTTTTTCGGCAACAGCACTTTTCTTACTGGGATTACGAATGGTAGGACAGATTCATCGTCTAAAGGGGCCAGCACTTGTACTGCCATGTGTGCTTATTATGGCTAAATTGTAAGTGTTCAAACTAAAACTATTATTCTTATAACGTTGAGGTGATGACATATGGACTTATGAAATTTGGAATATTTTATCATGTAAAAACCTTACTTTTGTGCTTTGAAATAGTTTCAGTATAAAAATTAAGTTTCATGTAACGGTTTGCATGCTGTATAAATGTAACATAAAATAATGTTTTTCTTTCTGCAGAATTATTTTACCGGTTGCTATGAGGGAGAGTGTTAGTGCATTGAATGCTGGAGCAAATGAATCTGAAACTCTGTCACTTTCCACTTATGCGTTTTTATACGGCACCATACCTACAGCTCCAGCAGTTTTTGTGTTCTCCAATCTATATCAACTGGAAATTGATTTGGTATCTCACTTTTTTTAATCGTTTATAAATGATGAAAAGTAGCTAAAATCGATGGACATGAAAGATTAATAAATATGAATGAGTCAAAAGTAGTTTGCAAACATAGAGGATATAGTTCCATTCTTTCTGCCTACCCCAATAGAAAATCGGTTTCATAAAAGAAATTATTATAAAAAAGCTCCTATATTTATTTTAATATAATTTTTCAGTAGATTACATCAAATTATAGTGTAAACATTTTCTCCATATACTTTACTAGGTGTTTTGATCTGCATTAGACACTTAAAATAACTGGCATATTTAATTGGATAAGAGCAAGATAGTGTCACAGAATTAACACTGTTTTTGGACGTGAAATTTATGTTTGTAAATACAACCGTGAAAATAGTGAAGATTTTTTTATAGGAAAATCTGTCATTTTCATTCTTTGCAATTATTAAAAGTTGATTATTTTCAGATGGCATCCTCGATGGTCATTTGTACTTTTCTATCGGGGCCAATTATGTTCATGTCAGCAAAAATGATATCAATAAATAAGGATTATGCTGATCAACTAAAGCAGTTTGGCTTTGACCTGTCAATAGTTGCTCTGTTGGCCTGTGTTTGGGTACTTACTGTGTTCACAGTCACAAAGAAATATAAAAGGATGCCTCATAGATTGACAATTTGCTTGATTGTATCACAGGTTAGACCAAATGTATTACATAAATGCTTTTTTAGGGTTCCTTACCACAAAAGGTAACATGAAACCAATATAAGATCTGTCTATTTGCTAAGACATTTTTTCTTAAAAAAAACCTGAAGGCATTAAGTTAAAATATATACAAAATACTCAAGTCTATTGTCGCTTGTGCTCTGACAAAATTATACTTCTAAGTCAAAGTATTCAAAAAGTATGTCCGTTTATGTCGTATTTTTTATCGTTTCTACCATTTTCCTTAGGGGATCAAACCATATAAGGTTCTTTATGACATATAATCATGAGATTTGGCAAGAAGTAAGGTCACAAGTATAGGAAAAAGTCGGAAAGCTTTTAATTTGTAGTTACATTAAAAAATCCAGCACTTTAAGGAGGATTCTGAAGTAATCGTAAACTACAAGACGTGTACAGTGTATAATACAGTGTTAAGAAACTTCAGCGTCTTCTGTCCAAAAATAAAATTATTAAAGTAAAAATTTTAGTTAAGTGCGTGGTTAAGTGCGAACTTTCTACGAAAATCAAGTAATTTACAAAAATGAACTCAGTGTCTTCTGAGAATCATTATTTTGTAGGGCATGAAAACATCTGAACAAGGAAGGTTAGTAAAATTCAATTATAACTTTTTGAATACATTTTAGGTGTGTATGGAATCGTCGGTGTGCAACTCTGACTCGTACTTGACTGGTTTTTTTTAAATCGCAAGCAAACAAACTGGAAATTAGATACGGTTGTATATAATATGTAGAATACAAGATTAGAATTCTTGTGGTGGTCCTGTCGACCTTGACAAAAAAGACTTGAATAAATACTGACTGATCCTAAAGCGAGACAATCTCAGGCACGTCATTACGACGGTCCATGTAGCCATATTTAGCTTGACAATATAGAGTACTCGTTAGCTTATTTGTAAAATCAGAGTATTGTTAACTGAAATTGATTTTAAAAGAAGAGCACATATCGATATTGAAGTGTTAAGATCCATAAAACTTTGACTGTTATGTTTGTCATTTAATTTTATTGGCCTTTAGCTCGAGCTGACAGCCTGTTCATTGAAACGGGAAATAAATCGATTGTTATTGAAATTGAATTAAATGTAACTAATTAAACATGTCTACTTCTAAGCACTTTTGAATCGTCAAAAAAGGAAAGTGAATTTACCATTGCTTCGGAAAGCAAAATCTACTGAGAAGAGCTGGCAAGAAACTGGTAGTTCTTCTTGTAAACGTACTGAGGTTCAAATATATAACACACAAAGGACTGAATGTCACGTGAGAAAAAATGTAGACGTTAAGTCCACGTGCTTTTATCATTTAATTGATTGAATAATAATGGTTCTCCACCAATAAGTTACATCCTTACAACTTTATAACCTGATAATTTGTACTGTGATCGCGATGTGGTCATTCTTTTAAATGTGGTGTATTTTTCATAAAACAATGTATTTCCACGTTGAGTTCAGTTGATTAAGCATGCCCGTTCAAGGACCTTCCCGTCTCTGTGTCGTTGTGTTGGCGTAAATGTAATGAGGTCGGATTTATCTAGATATCTGTATTTTCGAATTTGTTTCCACTATGTTCGTAAATTGTCTTTAACTATTTCCAATTTATATGCAAATGCTCATAAATTGAAACCTGTTAAATAGTTATTTTTATTCTACAATATTTTAATTACATACCCCTGCATACGTTTAATTCCAACCAAGTTATATTTATTGATTTAGCCTTGTAAACGGTGAATGTAAATAAAACATAGAAATATTAGCGGCGTTAGACTACGATGACTGAATCGCAGTCATAATTTGCAAGGTTGCACCGTAATGACTACTGTGGTATTTGACGGCGTCATAGCGCAGCTTGTAGCGACCCTATCTGCGATGCTAATGTCCTGGGTTCGAGTCCCGGTAGTGGTAAACTTTTCTGTGATGAGCAGATAATTTTGTCACGAGTTGTGGTGGTATTTAAGTATGTATATTTTTCTCTAGTACCCATAGTACAAGCTCAAACTTAATTTGGGACTAGGTCAATGTGTATAATTGTTAGTAAATAGTATTAAGGCTTAACCTTGCAAAAAATGTAAGATGACAGAGAAAATGCAACCCTACATAGCAATCATAAGGTCAAACTTTATTTGAAACACGTTATTAGCAAATAAAACGAGTTCTTCGCAAGCTTATTAATGATTTTAAGATATTATAAGATATTTTGATTTTAAGGTTTGTGCTTTGATGCCTGGAGAAATTACTTGCATGTTTCATTTTCAATCACTGCTTGAGATCATGTTTTTATAAAGACAGGTATTTATCTGATTAGTGTTATTAACGTAATTTCAGCTGTTATTAGCAGTCAGTGTTATATGGGGCGGCCCCCTAAACAATTACCCTACGTCTTGGCATTCAACTATCCAGCAAGCACTGCGTACCTTTAGTATGTATTCATGTTTGTTGTGGACGTCTATGCTATCTGTTGGAATGCTCATGTTGCAGGTAAAGAACCTTTTTTATTCTGACTGTATATAGTGACCATAATTAATTTGTTTATAAATTACTAATTTGTGTAGCGTTGCAGTTCGCCAATAGATCCGACAGAGGTGCTGATCAAAAATCCCATACAATTTGTCAGTTGAATGTATGAATTAATAAGCAGTATTGGACCAGTAGTCTTGTAACCCTTTTACAATGGTAACCACATGTGACTTAACTTGCAGAGTCGAGGACCTTGTTTCGTAGTGACTTTGTGGCCGGTGCTTGGGTTCGTCGCTTGGGGCGCACCCGCTGTGATGGTGGCTGTATTGTTACTTACCAAATCTGCTGGAGATTTAGATGTCAAGGCCTCAGACGCCATTCGTTTATGTCTACTCGTATTTTGCCTTACTGGTAAGTTAAAATTTAATTGATAACTAATATGGAACAAGGAGAGTCTAATTTTTCCCGGAAAGTTGAGAATCACCTTGAGTCGTTAATATAAAAATAATAAACTTTATTCAGTTAGATAATTCAAATTCTTTTTTGTAAGTAAAAAGACTTACAAAAAATAATTGCTAATATTACATGATTAATTTTTTTGTTTAAACCAAAAAGTGGCAAACTGACCTAAGACGCACTAAATGAAAAGTGACTATTATAAAGTATAAATGACCGTCAGACCAGAAGTATTGCCATTATGCTGCCGACCTTAAAGGAAAACAACAGATCACTCAAAGACTGATCGCGAAGCGCGACAGGCCGATGCGAGTCTCTATGAGTGACTTTACACTCATGTCCACAAATTGCAAAATTTCATATTTACAATTTAAAATTTTATATACTTAGAAAATCAAATGTATTAAAAATATTTGCACCAAAATTTGAAGTTAGTAGCTTTAAATCAATTTAGGAATTTACTATTATAGTGTATTATCTATAAATAACATGACAAGTTTACCAAAGTTCGACATTTAATCGCTGCTTGCATTATAAATTCTTATGTGATATGTTGAAAAATAGTTGATATTAAAGGTCAATGTAAATGAATTGTAAATAATATTAGATATGTTTCCAATTATTGCTTAAAATAATATTTTATACTGTTTATAGTGACAACAGGATGTCTCATATTGTACATCAGGCTCCATCGCAGGATTGCTCAATTTAGTTTTCTTTCGGCTGATGTGATATCAGACCCTTCTCCACCCGAGGAATCAACACATTTGCTTGACAATGCTGAGCAAACATCGCGGACACAATCGATATCAGATGAAGCCAATAAAGCTGTGGGTGGGTATAAAAATACATACATAATATAACTGAACTGCTAACGCCATATAATCCAAGAAGCTGAAAATTATGTTTATAATTCCATACTTTTACTTCATTAAACTGCATTTGTTTTAATTTTATAAATAAATACTAACGTCATGTTTTGAGTCAAGTTAAGCCTCTATGTTTGTCGGGCAGTAGACTTGAGGTAGTCTTCTACTTGAATGAGAACCCTCTCCTTCGGGTGCACGGTGTCCGGCGCACGACAAAAAGATATTAGTGAAGAAAAAAATTCTAAGACAAATATAATTTGGTATATCTAGTATTAATGAGATACCCTCGTTTAAGTCGAATTAGATCTACGTACCTAGCGGCATACTTGAGGCAACACACAACACAAAGGCATGAGAGGTGTGGCTCTATACACACCACTTTTCCCCAATCGAGTAGAAGCCTACTTAAGGCCTCACGCCCAGCCGGTCATTGGGGATAAGACCCCAGTCGTGCCCTCGATGCCGGTAGGTGGAAGGTGGAACACACCGGGGATTTTAGTCGGTGCAAGCCCGATACAGGGGGTGCGTCCCTCGCCGCTCCCGTAGGTTTGTTAGGGATTTCCACCTGGTTAACAAAAAAAAATTACGTACCTAATTCGAATTAAAGTTATTACAACTACTTAAAAAGTATGGAGAACATTTGATGGCCACTCTAGTCTAGCATGGTGATTACAAAGGACAGTACTGGTTGTATATTTGTTTCTGTCCAACTGCCTTTAATAAAACTTGATAATGTAGAGCAGGTGTGACCAAAATACTAGTCGCGGACCGCATGAAACCCGTTGATGACCTTGCCGGAGCCCATGGAACAGGGTCAAATGAGTATAAATGTTAACTTTTCTCGTATATGTCGTAGTTTGCTCGTTAAATATGGTGACGGGTAATTGTTAACTTTGGAATTCGGCCAGTGCACTATATGAATTCACACCTTTGTTGTAAAAACTATAAAAATACATCTTCATTTGTATCGACTGCCGTCATTATAATGTTGCAGTAATTATTAAACTTGATCTGTCTATTGAGTTTTCTATCTAACTAATTAGGAAAAAACATGTTTCATATTAGTAAATGTATTTTAGGTTGTTATGGTACTATCACTGCAAGTCCGTCACCTAGTAAAACAGTCAATGGGTGTTGTTCAAATGACGTAAACTGTGAAAATGGCCTAGTCGACTCTCGTGATATAGAAGATATTGCTAATGATGCTAAGTAAGTTTTTACAAGTTATTTTTTATTGTTTTTGCTTTATTTATAATTATACAACTTCATAATTTCTTGTGATGAACTGGTTAAACAACACTACAAAAAGAAAATTGCCTTATTTTATATTCCAAGTGTTACAAAAGTATTAATAATTCTAATAGTGATATGAAATAATAATAAAGGTACGTATGTGTTCCATAATAAATACTTGTAGTGAAAGTATCACTGTTCAAAGCGTTGTAGTATGTTCTCGATTCTCTCTCTTTTTTCTTAATATCAATTCACTAAAGATCACGGTCTAAAAATGTTTCTACCTGGATAACGCTGGGTCACCACAATTTGAATAATTTTTATTTAGCGCTATCACATTTATGCTTCGTCCGGTTAATGTTAAGTATGAAAGTATAATGGTTACAATTCTGTTACAAGATATCAAGGTACGACCGCAGGCTAATAAGGTTTTAAGAAGAATTGCATTTCGCCGTTCGACACTCAGTACCGCGAATGCGAAAAATTACTAATTTTTATTTCTTCTTTATTCGATAGTATTTCATCAAATTTGCAATTTGAATTGTGATAGAGAAATTAGTATAAAAGTTTTAGTCTATTAAAAATATAAAAGTATATTAATACATATATTATAAATCTGTACCTTAACCACCGATATAATATTACCTAAATGAAAAAATATTTGAAATATGCTATATAGCTCCGATGTATATATACCGCTTTACTGAAATGTTTCGCTTGCACAATGTAGGTTATTTAAATTTCTAAAAGTATTTGTGGTTTTAACTAAAAGAAGGATCTATTATACTATAATGAGCGAATATATAATTTTATATATATCATCTATTATTGAAAAAAAAAGTATAAAGTAACTGTTCAGATCATTTGGCTGAAATACATATAATATTATAATTACAATAAAAGTGAATTCATCGCCGTTTGTACATAGAAAATATATCAGTAAAACTATTATTTGAGGCCTTTCTCAATATCATAGACCCAAAATAAATATTATTAGAATGTTTATATGTGTGTTTTTGTGCGCTAATATCACTGTTTAACCTTATAAAGCTGATTTTTATTCCAAAAACTATTCCCTTACATTTATTTTTAAAACACTAAGAAAGCACTAACGCCATCTATTATCGAGTATTGTAAGTCATTAGTACTATTGAATTCTACATTTAGATGTTGTAATAATTAATTTAAGAATAAATCGACATCATTTACACAAAAAATTTCAGTTTCAAAGATTATTACAAAAGTTTCACGCGAACGAAGTCACGGACACAGCTAGTTATTAATAAATTCGTTTTTTTTTGTCTCTCCTGGAAAGTTACCCAATTTCTTACTTGTGGTATTGAATGAGGAATGAGGATTTGATTAAAAGTCGTTCCACAGGGATTGTGCATGCCCCCCATCACAAAAACATAGGTGTACGGAACCTGGAGCGTGCACTTACCTGAACGAGCTCGAGCGCGCGGCAAACCAACTTGGTCTGTTGCCGCCGGAACAATCTCGCAGCCAAGGAGGGCAGCTGCTCAAACATACTGTACTCATTATTGTCTACAGTCTCAGTATGTTTATTGTAAGTACAGTTATTTAATCACACTGTGAATACGCACGTACGCTAATTTATTTTTTATTACTTTTTATGATTTCGGTAGCCATTTAAAGAAGAGTGACTCGGCATTTGTTGAATTAATGTGGTTCATTATCGGGTTATTTTTTTTTTCGACAAAGCTATATTTTGTTGTTCGGTAAAGACCTTCACAACTGCACCGGGCGAAAAGCCTAGCGATTTATGCGTTAGGTAGCAGACTATCGCCGTTATTTTTACATTTCGCCATGTGGGAATGATGCCCAATGTTTGCTTGAGAATTATTATTTAAAAAAATGTATCTGCTCATTATTGCGTACAGCAAAGTGGCCAAAATTACGTCTCGTGGAACCCAAAATTCGCTAATAACATTGTTCCGGTCCACGGAATATATATATTTTTAAACAAAATTAGCCTTATAGGATTTGCGTATATATCTTAATTCACTAGTTACAAACACCTAGCTGAACCTGTTAGCTTTGAAATGAAGCCCATCTTATGTATGGTTTGCCACTGATGTTAAGTCTTAGGCTGAGATTTATAGATGCTATTTAATTTATTTTATTTTTTACATTTTAAGGGCGGCCAGTGGCCAACACACTACAAGACAAGAAAAAAAAAACAATAAAAAAAAATGCACATCAATGCGTTGCGCCGCTCAAGGCCACCACATCGTGCACCGAAAACACAAACAATACTACTTACAAAACAAACACACTAACAAATAACAATAAAACATCGAAAGAGAAAACACAGGCAAACAAAAATAATACTAACAACTACTGCGTGTCCCTCAACCACCCGATGATTTTTCTTTTAAAGACTGGCAGACTGTCAGCGAAAACATCGATAGTACTCTCCAGTTCGTTAAAAGCGCGAGATAACCTACAAATAGGCGAATTATAACCCAAAAGCCTAATTATAATTATAATTAGGCTATTTCGACTTTGTTTCGCGAAGTTCTCTAAAAATAAATTCGTTTTGACAAAAAACTGAATATATAATAGTAATTTTAATATATCCATAGTATTCGCAGAGGCAAGTCCATGTTGACAAAATTGATGACTTACCAAATCCTTTGACATTCATTGAGTAATATAAATTGTAATGTTTTAGTAAAGTCTAAGTAAGCTTTAAGTTACGTCTATAAATATCAGCCTTAGATGTTCATTAAAAATACTAGACTGCTGTTGAATTAATTTGTACCAAAATCATGAAAATCGTTTTGCTGTCCGTATACTTTATACCATGAAATAGCTCGTCCTTCTGCCAACTGCTACCAAACTGTTTCGAAGTTTAGTATCTGCTGAAGGGAGTCAATCTTTTTTATTCTATTTATTTAGGGGGCTTTTACCTGTGTATGTATGTCAGCCCCATCGTACCCTAATGCAGAAATACCTAACATATGACATATGGGGCCATTGATTTGAACAGGCCAGACGCCTCATCAGATAACAGTTCTGTTAAGACTTTGTTAAGCATCCCGACGTCTAGTCTGTTCAGACCAAAGGCACTCACAAACGCCTCTCTCACAGATTCAGATCGGACACATTCCATCAACAAAGAAGCCAATTTTTTTACCTGTTTTTACAGGTTTGATTAATGATAGCTATAGATGTGTCTCATAAGACTGCCGTTTGCCATAATTTATAAAACTCGTCAAAATGTGATCAGTTTTGTTCTGACACTTCTCATATATTTAAAATACATAGTATGAAATATTAATATCCAAGCTAGTTACGTACATTGTTGTAACTTTAAACTTATTTCTATTAATTTTTAGGGTATTACATATACATCCTGGCGTATGATGTTGAAAGATGAAAGCGGTGTGTTTGTAGAAATTGAATTTTTGGACATCGCTGCAAACTATGGACAAGCATTGATCATGTTTATACTGTTTGGACTCGATACTGAAGAAATAATTGTGCCCGCTGTCCGATATTTCAAAAGAAAATGGTAAGAGTTTTTTTAATAAGCCATTTTATTTAATGGTATATCATGTATTCGTTATATAATTGTTTTAACATTATAAATATTAGGCATGGCGCCGACACAGTGATATTGCCAAACGTAGACGACTTGAGTTTCGAGACGAAGCTTGTGTGCGATCAATTCATAACCCATCATTTGGACCGATGCAAGGAATCTATTGGGAAGGATACCAGGTATGATTTGTTACAGGTTCTTAAACCACCAAACTTAGGCTGAGATTTATAAAAGCTATTTAGACTTTTCTTAGCAAATTCTCAAAAAATAAAATTGCTGAGACAAAAAACTGAATATATAATAGGAACTTAAGTATAGTCATAGTATTCGCAGAGCCAAGTCGATGTTGACAAAATCAGTGACTTACCAAATCCTTTGATATTCATTAATATAAATTGTTATGTTTTAGTAAAGTCTAAGCAAACTTAAAGTTACGTCTATAAATCACAGCCTTAGTCTTTACTTACGACATTAGAGGAGACTGGTGTGTGACTTCAAAGGGAATCGCGTTGAGAGCGGATGGCAGGGTGTTAAACTATTATCTGCAGCCCGCTACCTTCCGACATCATAAGCAAAGACTAAGTTATCTAATGATAATGATGATGATGTCCTAGCCGGTTTCGCCCACGGCGACTGATTCAACACCGGTTAAGAAATTCGAGGTCCAGTTTTCGGAAACAGTCAATTGCGCAGGAGATATTTAAGTGCATAACTGGACGCGCAGCCAGAAAAGCACTCTCTCGTCCGAGCTCCCTCAGGCCCGATGGAAAGGAGAACCAGTACGATCGGGAGGGAGGAGGACGCAGGTTTGATCGAGTTTTCCCTTCTCTAAACACCTGGTTGAATTGCGGTGTTCAAGAGATACTTTAGTCGCCTTTTACGACACCTCAGCAAGAAGAGGGGGGTGCTATTCTATTCTGACGGCAGCCACCACGGCTGAAGTTATCTAATAGTTATATATCGTCACGCTATATCTCTTTGTAGGTGCGCAGAGAAACACTAGCGGCTGTATCCACTTTGGGCTAATATGTAAAATAAATAATTTCAATCGTAGGGCATTAAATTGGGCACGATCCCCAAACTTTTCAGGTGGCGTATGCGCACGTACCGCAGCGTGTTCCGCGGCTCTTGCCTCGTGCGCTGGCTGATCAGCTGCGGCCTCGCGAAAGACGAGCACGAGGCGGTGTCCTACGGACGACATCTACTCGATGGACGACTCATAGCTCACGTGAACAACGCACATCATTTCACCAATTCACCGTTACTGTACACATTTAAGTAGGTACAATTTGACCCCAGATAGAATAACAATCTTCTAACCAATCCACATAATCTTCTGGCCAATTTCACATAAACCTCAAAGTTTGGCCATCTCCGGTCGAGATATCAAGAACATCTTGCAATTTTCCTTCATGGTACTACTATAATTCATTTTGAAAACGCCATGAATAGTTGATTCAATAAAATGAAATGAACTTCAAGTAATATATGTAAGAAATATATCGAAATATTGATATTGCTGTTACACGAGTAGATACGGTAGAAATGTGGTATGCGTGTAAAAAAAGAATTTAATTTCATTGATTTATTATTTTACAGGCATATGTATAATTTTTTTTATTAAATTAGAAACAGTTTCAAACAGGAATTAATCATTAATTTATGAGTTTAAGTAATAGGTGAGCGATTCATTTGTGTCCATCTTCTTTGAAATTTGAAGAGTTTCTGCAGCTGATTAATGGGTTTATGTCAATCGAGTTTCTTTAAACGGTCACAACTCTGATTATTTATCAATAGTATAATATGTAGTATGTTATATATTTGTGGTTTTTTTGTAACCTGAAAGAAAATTCTGCATATGATCATCCGAACCGCTATGAGGGCAGCGGCCCCGGTGTCTCAGAGCTTATTGACTAAAAACCCCCGGGATGTCCCTCTAAACCCCTCGAAACCTAATTCATCCCGACACCCAAGGAGCAAAAAGCCTTATTGAGGCTACCTATCTGGGCGGTGTGGGAGTAAAGAGCCCTCTCTAACCGTTAGCCGTCTAAAACCTCTCTCTCAGACGGTGCGTCGGACACGGCACACCGCCTCCCTCTCATCCGGACAGCAGACTCCCTCAAGTCTTCTGCCCTATTATATATTTTTCTAGTGTAATATGATACCTAGGAGTATCGGTCCATTGGCATGCACAAGTTGTTTGGGCTTACATAGACCCATTATTTTAAAAATATTAAAGGTTTATTGTTAATATCATACCTACGATATAATAGGTATACTAATATATATTTCATGTTATGTACATTAGTATAATTTTGTTATAGTTAAACAACCTATGATTATATTTCATTAACCCATTGACTGCCAAACATATTTAGAGCGTCTTGCCCTGGGTGCCAAGGTTTTATTTCGAAGAATACATGAA
Organism: Automeris io; assembly: GCA_036320925.1. Lineage (NCBI taxonomy): Eukaryota > Metazoa > Arthropoda > Insecta > Lepidoptera > Saturniidae > Automeris > Automeris io. Next base: position 8,445,609 of record JAUDJH010000011.1, on the reverse strand, counting down.
AGTTTACAAAATATAATTATATCAAATTACTTATATAATATTGTAATAACAGCATTTACAGTAATTTTTATTGAAAAAAAAACCGAAATGACCATTTATAATTAATCTAAAATTGCAGCACGCACTACGAGATATCTCGTAGCTGGCAGTTTTGATACACACGCTTAATACGAGATATCTCGTTGCTGGCAGTCAATGGGTTAAACTGACATTAATACAATTTAATACAATTGCTCTCTGACGAATATGAAGGGTTATATGAAAACGTGATTTACTATAAGTTTTATATGACAAAGTAATCAAGTTATTACCGATTTATCAACAAAAACCAAATAAAATTAAGAATTAAAATATACTTTCTAAATTGTTTTTAGGAATGCTTTCAATAAATCGTTTTATACGTTTTGTATTATATATAAGTACACCTAACAAACTTAAAATGTAAAGATTGACGAGAGTTATATATATAAATTTATAACTTTTTGCACATGGTGTAGTATGCCTGCAAATATTATTTTATAGTATTGGGTGACATTCCTAATAGAATTTAAACCTTTTTAATCTCCATATATTTACAAATGTAGTGTGTAATTATTGCTATATAAATTAAAGACATGCTGTTTTTTCGAGGTATAAGGTAAAAAGCTTCAGTACTTTTTTATTGTTTTCACATTTTAGCTTTAAAATGGTTAAATTAATTGAAATATTTACAATTTTATGCTTTTCAAGCTTGAGAAATATAGAAACATTTCATTATTATTTCCAACATTTTAAAACTTAATTTATCTCAGTTTTACACATGACAGATTGAAGAGAGCTTTCTTATTCTTTCCTTATCTGCTAGTCGGTAAAATACTAAAATGCTGATAAACCTTAAAATCGGTTTATTAGTATTATTTTTGTGATAAGTGCAAAATATTCAATATGTAGCGACAAACGTCGTGTAACAAAGATCTATTGAGTACTACTATCCGTGTAAATATTTTTCAGTAAGTTGAAATAATCACATGCGGATTGACAATCCTACAACTCCGCAATATGGTCTTCTTTTTTTTCCACTTATTAAGCTATATAATATGTAGTCGAAAGAATGGCCTATCAGCAGTGGACTAAATCTGACGGCCTAGGTTGCGCCAGTCAAACGTAACGAGATTCGTCATTCAAAATATCTTTTTCCTACTACAGTATTTTCTGTATGATGGTATATAGGTAATCCATTTCAATGCCCGTAGCTCTCACGACCATTATTTTGGTTAAAATTGATTGCTGGAACAAGAATTTCCGACATTGCGACAAGTGAAAGGTGGGATTAAAAATGCTCAAAAATAGCTAGGACGTGCAAAATTATAAATGTTGCAAACTGACTAACACTTATTCGGTAAGTATTTTAAATTCGTCCCACGTAATCTTAGGTAAGCTCCTTCAATAGTAACCTCATGAGGCGCTTAGTAACCACCCAGTTAAGGTTAAAATGTGGTCAGAGAAACATCCGACACCAGCCGGATTTGTCGCCGTTCAAAAGCACCTGTTAGCGGAATCTGGTCAACAGTAACCCTATTAGGCCGCGGCTGATACAATTTTACAATGATGACATTGAACCATCCCATACATTATCGTACCACAATACGACTTAAACGCCAATTTTCTGACAATGCTACATCTTGTTTTCCCAATCCCCTACTCTCACGCAGTCTGACTTTATGAGGCCATCAACACCGCTATTGAAGTGATTACCTACTTGTCAAATAAGATTTCAAGTACCTTTTCGATAAAGACATGAAGTAAAAATGATCTCATTATAATATAATACTGACGTGCTCCAACTGCATTGTGATTAGTTTTTATGGCTCTTCCTAGGCTATTTTCTTATAGCAGATATGGAAGCTATGCCCCACTAGGTTTAGTCGACCGGTGCTCTGTATGCAATTGTCTGCTTACGATTACGTACATATTTTTTTAAATAATGTAATACGAGTAAAACTTCTAACGAAATTAACTTTACTCACCAACATTGTTTCAATGAAGAATTCTGAATGATTTTGTATCAATGATAATTTCAAATTAAAAGTGAAATAAACTCCACTCAATTAATCTTGCATAGTCTTTGTCATTCACTTTCCTAATGGCCTAGGCCCGATCTCAATATTAGTTGTTGTGACATGTTTGTGATAGTTAGCTTTTAATAGTAATGAACAAATTTCAACTATATTTTTATATTACTTGTTCAGACGGTAGTTTTTAAAATTAATTTTTATATATTCATACCAAATTGACAATATTTCAGGTGCAGTAATTTTCTAGGTATAACAATTTACATTTGTATGATTGCACTTCTTAACAAAAATCTGACTAGCGTAGATCATTTTTTATTCATGAATTGTTTATGTTTATATATGAGAAAAATCAATTTATTGAAATTTTTGATTTTAGGAAATTACTGTACAGAAATTATTCTAGTCCGCGTTTAGTTAGGCATAATCATTTAAGTCTTAATGTTAATTGATTATATTTGCTTCTGTGTTTGCAAAACATATATAATTATGTATCATAAATGTATACTTCTAATATTGATATGTAAGCTTTGATAATATAAAAAATATATATGGGTGTTGTATCGCATTACCTGTCAGTTTTATTTAATATACATATAATTTTCATACAGGAAGCATCTGGCATAAATATTATACCCACTTGTTCATTTTAAAATAATATGATGGCTTGATAACGTAGATTAATAATATTAATACGAAATATTTCGTATTCTGTAGTACCTAAAACCTGTTTAAATTGTTAGTTGTTGTTGTCAAAATGGCCGTCAGTTATATCACCAATATAAATGAAATGATTTAAGTTTTTTTTAGTATTTTATTCGTCAATTTCCTGGTCGTCATTATTGTCAGCATCATCTTGCTCTGCTGCATCCCACCAAGATAGCAGTCCTAGCCCTGGTTCGTTTATACTACCTGTTAATCTAAAAGGTGCTATTGTTTGAACGGTACATTCTGTTCCTGGCGGGCCTGTTGGTAAACTTTCTTCAAAAGCTTCACTAGTAACTCGAAACCGTATTGATTCACCTTTAACAAATACAAGATTTATAAAACGAAATATATTAAAACAATTTGTATGCTTACTTATTACAAAAAAATATATTTATGAGAAAAGTCAATTATAAATAATATATCATCACGCTATATCATTTACAAGATGCATGTGAAAGAGTGGCTGTATCCAGTTTGTGATTAGTTTAAAAGTCAATATTCTCCAACAAAAAATTAGTAATACATAATGTGATATGTTCACAGTGTTCATTCACATTATATCATAGTGGACATGTATAAATACGAAAAATAAATTACACATCTAACTGAAAATTGAGTTATGATAGATTTAGTATACTTTTTTACTATTGAAATAAAAAAAAACTTAACAGCTTTTTGAAATAGCATTTGAATGCAATTAATACAAGTGATAAAAATTGGAGGTAAAATCGTATGATGATGGTAAAGTAAGTTATAACAATATATTCTCACACTATATCCTTTTTGGAGTGAGCAATTGATACATTAGTGGTTATATCCACTTTGTGCTTACATATCGTACCCAATGTGACCAGTAGAGCAGCATTCTCATAGAACATGCACAGAACACTTCCATCTGATGCCATCTAGGATTTTGCGAATTTGTCTTTCACCATTAAGTATTTATTGCATAAATCCATAGTTTATCTGGAAAAACCCAGATGTATATGCACCATTTGAACCTATAACCATTTGTGTCGTCGTGCATTGATACATGTCCCTTATTCACTAGGTTACCACAGCCACAAAGTAAGTTAGATAATGAATATGTAAGTTTTAAAAACCTTAATATTAATTATAAGTAGTAAAAACCAATATATTTACCAGAATCCATAAACAAATCATGTTTCTCACCATCTTCCTTTGGATACTCCCATACCCATGCTTGATCTGTTTCATCAAATCTAGATGGATATTGTAGTGCATTTACTGGTATTAAAATGTCATCAAAGAAGCCTAATGTCACTGAAAAAAATAATGTTTTGGTCTTCATATATTACAGTACTACATTTAAAGGTAAGTAAATAGTGTACTAAAAGGATTTTTGATCAATCAGACATATACTGTGTAATTTGAAATATTATTTTGATTTCAAGGATAATTTTAATAGGTTCCTTCATATCTTAGTTTAAAGCAAGCTCTTCATGCCTGTTATATACAAAATTCTAGAATTATTTATATTCAAGCATTAAAATTGCAAACTTCTTTAAAAATATTATTATATCATTAATACTGATACAGAAAACAAGTAATGAAGTGTATACTTTTATCATTTGAAAACTGATAACAATGTTTTTTTAAATATACCAACCATGAACTCCTTCTCTACTGCAACTTCTAATTTTTCCTATGAGTATCTCCTCTACCATTGGCCGGAACACTATATACCTAAATTTTACTTCAGTGTGTGATGATCCATCTCCGGGAAATATGTATGAATGGCTGATATCAGTTATATCAAAATGAGCTATACACAGACCGACATTTAAAACTACCTGTAATCAAGAAAGATTCATTTATATTAGTAATTATATCATCAAAAAAACTGGTATGACCATAAGGTCATTAGGAAAATAATAATGATCTAAACATGATTACAGTGTTTAGTAATTCACAAATATAATGAAACTATATTAATTTCTGTTGCAAACTGTATGGTGGAAACTAACCACTTCAACATCCTATTAGCATGACTTTTTATACATTGAATATACAATGCAAATGCACACCTGATGAGTTTACTGAAGATATTTATATTTTTTTTAAATTTTATTCCATTAATTTAATGCAATTTGATATAAACTTACATGAATAAATTAGTTACTAAATCTGTAAAAATGTTTAAAAAATATATGCTATACAGATTATAAATTACTATAAAAACTATAAATGTTCCATAAAGATATTATTTGGATTTTACTAATTTTTATACAGTTTTATAGAAAAAAAAGGTTGGAACAGTGATCCACAGAAATCTGAGTAGGTAATTTATCATCTATGGTTTAAATATTGTTTTAAAGAATATAGTTCCTGCTGCAAACTTAACGACTCCACAAAATATTCATCTCTAGTTCTCATCTAATTTAATAGACAAATTAGTCATGTTGAGGGCGTCCCCGTCCAGTACAGAGAGGAGGCGAGGGGTTTAAATCCCCCTCCACAAGAGGAGGCCTGCCCAAAGGCCAACGCCCGCTGAGCCGTCGGAAGTATTCGGATTCCCAGGCTCGGCGAAGGCGAAGAGAGGGCAGTGCTGGCACCCCGGTGGTTTTAGTCGGGGCAGGTCCGACACACCGGGGGAAGTGGCCCTCACCACTTCCCCCTGACGGTCCGTAGGGATTTCCACCGGGATAACAAAAAAAAAAAGACAAATTAGTCAAATTGGGTGACCATATTTATATAGACTTTTCACTAGAAATGCGTGTATATCTTAGAATAATTTACCTAAAATATACATTTATACATACAGAAATAGGACTAAATTATATTTTTTTTAATTGAAATCATCTATAATTTATATTATGTCCTTTAGACATAACGAAGAAACCTGTTCATAAGATAATATTGTTTTTGTTTACCTTATTTGCAAGTTTTCTATTTAACAACGTTGTAATTGAATCTGTTAAACTTTGGTGAAAGTGGTCTGGCGTTACTCGTATAACATCTTTCATTTCGGCTAGTACAAACATTTTCTTTTCTATAAAGAAGTCTAATATAACATAAACAGTCATAAAACACCTCAGAACTACTATTACCTAAATACTCCTATATATTTATATATAGTGGGCCACGCAACAGCCGCTAATTAGAACCGAAATTACAAATTAATACAGCTTGTTTATAAACAGTAAATCTACAAAATTGACAATACAAACACTGTCGGTCTGCTTATTGTAGTAGTGTGCGCTATATATCGATATTTTAAAAAATATCGATATATATGTATGAGATACATCAATTTAATCCGATATTATCGAATCGTATAATGTCGAATGAAATATCAATATATTTCATCTGATTTACCAAATATCGTGTCACATTCCATTTTTTTTCTTTATATCTCCTTTTTCCTTTAAATCTACAACATTGACAATTTGAGTAAAAATAAAATGAAAAACTCCGAATAATTGAAACTAGCCCTTGCAATAATGAAACGCAGACATGAGATACTCTCCGCGAAGGCAGCACTATATAGTAGTATCTATATGGTCTGTGATATATGCTGCATCATTGTTAAATAATAGAAATATAATTTTAATGCAAACATTTAGTTTTATTCGCAACTTAACAGCTTCTGTCTAACAACGGGTTGCTATGCTACCAACAACGAGTTGCTATGTTACTACATTACTACTTTCCTCTTTTTTTTTTTTTAGAAACCAAAACGTACTGGTGGCTTCGGTTTCCTATTAGAACGTCGCAAGCCTGGGTCTTGTTCTTGTTGTGTTGATGGTGCGTGGCCTGAAGAACACGGTTGTTCATTAATTGTAATATCACTCGTTATAGGGGGTTCATCAAGTTTGTAGTAGGTATAACCAATTGGTTGACAAGTATCAGTATGTTCCTGACTTAAATTTTTGTTTCTCGGTCTTAGTTGATCTACGTGTTTCTTCCTTATTATACCGTTTACTTGTACTTCATATGAGTATGGACCGTTTCGTTTAGTAATAACTCCTGGATCAGATCCTTTATCTGTTGGTTTGTTTACCCATACAAAATCTCCTATTTTGTATTCAAGAGTTATTGCCTTTTTAAATGAACTAAAGTGCTGTTTTAGCTGCTCTCTCTCCATAGTATCACTCACTTGTGGTTTCAACAAGTCAAAAGTTGTTCGCATAGCTCGACCAAACATAATTTCAAAAGGTGTACGATGCGTAGATCGCCGTGGTGTATTGCGATAAGACCTTAGAAATTTACAAAGTCGTTTGTTTACGTCAATGTTCCCTGCAGCCATCATGCGTTCTTTAAACGATCGTACTGCGCGTTCTGCTAGTCCATTTGTTTGTGGGTGGTAAGGTGTGGTTTTAATATGTACGATCCCGCTTTCTTTACAGTAACTATTAAATTCATCAGAAGTAAATTGTAGTCCGTTGTCTGAAACAAGATATTTTGGGATACCGAAAGTTGAAAATATGTTCTCTAGTTTTTGTATGGTCACTGCTGATGATGTCGATTTCATTGGTATAACTTCAAGCCATTTCGTGTAAGCATCTATTACGATCAACCAAGTAAAGCCAAATATTGGTCCAGCAAAATCAATATGTATCCTGTACCATGCTTCTGGAGGTATACCCCAATTATAAATAGGTGCTGTGTTTATATTCTTCCTCGATCGTTGACAATATACGCATGCTTTAGAAAATTCTTCGATATCCTTGTTAATATTAGGCCAATAAACGTGTAATCTTGCTAATGATTGCATCGCATTTATTCCGTTGTGCCCGTCATGTAACATTTCTAATATATCTTTTTGTAGAATTTTAGGAATGCATAATCTTCCATTCCATAAAATTATTCCGTCTTCCAATGAAATTTCTTGACGTTTTTCGAAATAAGTGTGAAGTTCTTGTGATAATTCTTTCTTTTCTGGCCAGTGACTAGTAATAAAAGATTGTATTTTATTTAAAATGTTGTCCTTTTTAGTTTGATACCTGAGATTTTTTTGCGTTATTGAAATATTGTTTAACCCTAAATGTAATAGGTGTCCAAACTTCGGAAAACCAGTTCTCTCTTCAATAGTTGTTTCAGTGCTTGGTAAAGGTAACCGAGACAAAGCATCTGCTGGTGTGTTATCTCTAGCTGGTTGATATTGTATAATATATTCATAACTGTTTAAAATCATTGCCCATCGAAGTAATCTGTTACTCGCAATTTTAGGAGTTTCACGATTTTGGCTAAAAATTCTTTCTAAAGGTTTATGGTCTGTAAGTAAATAAAATTTTCTTCCATAAACATATTGATGAAATTTGGTTACGGCGTAAACTATGCCAAGGGCTTCTTTGTCTATTGTTGAATAGTGTTGTTCTATTTCTCCTAAGGTTCTGGATGCATATGCTATAGGTTTCATGTCTCCATTGGCATGTTTGTGAAATAATACCGCTCCAATGCCTTTATCTGAAGCATCGCTGCTGAGATAAATTGGCAAATCAGGATCATAATGTGCTAAAGTGTCTGTTGATGTCAATATTTGTTTAAGTTCATTTATAATGTTTGTATCTTCATCAGTCCAATTCCATTTCTCCCCTTTCTTTAAATGCCTGTATAAAGATGAACAGCGCACATGCAATTTATCTATAAATCTGTTGTAATAAGTTATAGATCCTAAAAATGATCTGAGTTGAGATACGTTTGTTGGTACTGGCATATTTTTAATAGCTTTTATTCTCTCTTCTGTTGGATGTAAGCCATCTTTGTCTATTTTATGACCAAGAAATGTGACGCTTTTTTGTAACCATGAGCATTTTGTCTTTTGACTTTTTACACCTGCTATTGATAAACGATGTAACACTGCTCTTAGTCTTGATATGTGTTCCGACTCGGATGTTGCTGTTATTAATATGTCGTCTAAATAACACACAACACCTTCAAGACCACTTAAAATCTGGCGCATTATTCTTTGAAAAACAGACGGTGCAAAAGATATACCAAATGGTAAACGTTTATATTGAAAATACCCTTTGTGTGTTGAAATAGTAAGATACTTTCTAGATTCTGGTTCAACGGTTAATTGTAAATAAGCATCTTTCAGGTCAATTTTTGAGAAAAGTGTTCCGCCAGATAATTTTGATGTTATTTCTTCAAATCTTGGTAAAGGATAATCATCTATTTGTACATGTTGATTTATTGTTACTTTAAAATCAGCGCATAATCTTACGTTTCCGTTTGACTTCAAAGCGACTACTATGGGAGAAGCCCACTCAATAGGCTTAGTCATGGTGTCAACAGGCTCTATGATTTCCTCACGAACTAATCTTTCAAGCTCTTTTGTTACTTGTTCTTGAAGTGCTAAAGGAACAGGTCTTGGTCGGAAAGCCTTTGGTTTTACATTTTCACTGATATGAATTTTTGCACTGTGGCCTTTAATAGTGCCAATATTTCCGTCGAACAGAGTTTCAAATTCTTTTAGAAGACGTTCAATGTTGTGATTGTTTGTTTCTTGTGAGTTTCTAGTATTTAGTTTAATATTACAAAGTTTCGCTCCTGGTGGCATAGGTAAATCAAAATTTAAACACCAATCCAAGCCAAATAATGGAATATCATTTTGTTCTGTTACGTAAACTTTTAAAGTTTTAATTTTATTAAAAGCTTTAACTTCAACTGGACAGATACCCAATGTTTTAATTTTGACATTTGTATAAGCAACTAAATTTTGACATTTTTCGAGTACTGGTTTATTTATAGATTTCCATAATGTTTTACCAATAACAGAATGAACAGCTCCTGGATCGTATAGCATTTCAATTTTTTTATTGTTTAGTTGTACAGGCAACATAATTTTTGTAGTTGAATTAGATTGATTGAGTCGGTATGTATGTGCGCTTCCGTCATCGGTTAATTCTCCGTTTTCTTCCTCTTTGTCCTTAGCAAAATCACGCACACGATGTGCTCTAAATTGTTTCGTTTTAGTTCTTCCTGTAGTTAAGCATACACTTGAAAAATGATTCATTTTACCGCAAGCGTTGCATGTTTTCCCTCTAGCTGGACAGTCTTTCAGATCATTATGATATTCATATCCGCAAAATATGCACTTCTTGTTATATTTTGATATCGTTCTTTTTCCTATGTTTTGTGGTTTGTTGTAAATTTTGTAAATTGTGGGTTCGTTATTTTCTTGCTGTTTTGTGTTTGCTATGCGAAGTGTTTGTATTTCGGATTGTTCCAGTTTGACTGCTGTTGCTATAACGCTCTCAAGTTTTGAATCGTTTGTTGGGTGTTCACGAATTAATTCTTGCTGCCATCTTGTATTGTTGATGCCGATCACTAATTGATCTCTAATTCGTTCGTCTATCGTGTTCCCAAATTCACAGTAGCCAGCCAATGTCCGAAGTGTAAGGACATATTGTGAAACTGACTGTTTATCTTCTCTTTGTTTTGTTGCAAAAATAACTCTTTCTGCTAGAACGTATGTTTTTTTGCCATAAAAATCGTTTAATACATTAACTAATTCTTCAAATGTTTTTGAAGTAACTGGTGTTGGTCGGAAATAATCAACGAGTACCTTGAAAGCTGTTGGACCGATCCTCGATAGTAATAATTGTTTTCGTTTTGTTCTGTTCTGTTCATTACTTCTATCCAGGCCGTGTAATTCCAACGCTATGTTAAATCGTTGGAAGTAGTATTCCCAATCTTCTTCATTGTTATTGAATATTTCAAATTGAAACATCCCGTGAGATATACCATTTTCATTCATCGTCGCCAAAATGCTGCATCATTGTTAAATAATAGAAATATAATTTTAATGCAAACATTTAGTTTTATTCGCAACTTAACAGCTTCTGTCTAACAACGGGTTGCTATGCTACCAACAACGAGTTGCTATGTTACTACATTACTGTAGCAAAACTTTTATAACGCCACCTTTTCTATTTTTTCTTACAATAAAAAAATATTATAATCTGTGGTGTTTATGGTCACTTATTTTGGCTAGCTCAGTTCCATCTGAACTATTTATTAGTTTGTGTATTAGTCTGTGATTTCTACATTAGTAAAATAAACAAAAATTTGTGTGGGTTGTAATGTGTGCAAAATCTAATATTTTTAACAAAGTCCTTTATTATTTTTTCAATATCTATCTATGATTCTTTACTTCAGTCTTGCGAATATTTTTTCAGAAGTGTGTATTTATCTTCTGTTCAGTTTTATTAGTTTCAATCACCTGAGTGATAATCGAAGATGCAAGGTTGTTATCTCACAATTTTTTTTTGAAATAATCTACCGATTATAAAGTTATAATATTAGGAACGATGTCAACATTTTTTTTTTAATTTTGTTATATTAAATATTTTATTAAACTTATTCATTATATTACAACTAATACATTTGTATTTTGTTCACTACTTGACCAAAAATTTGTTTTTTTGGTGATTTTCTTGAAATGTATGACACATTACATGTTTATACATTGTATTCCCTACTGTAGATAAAATTTCAGTATTGATATTTTGTACCCGCTTTATGTAATTTCAAAGTTTCTTCCTGTACTTTAATAACTGTAAGGAATTTAGTAAGAAGTAACAATAATTTGTTATTACTAATTACTGTTATGGTAGTAGAGTGTTACTGATATAATAATTTTAATGATAGTTTTAGTGACGATATTACTAGGAATCTTATGTGTGACTCCTGGGAGGTGCTACATGAGCAGAATAGTACCTAGCTTCAATCTGTTCAGAGTTTGTTATTAAGTTATCTGTATTACTAAAAACTTAAAGTTGTGATATTTTAAATAAGCTGACTTAAAGTTATGATGGAAATTTGTCATTTGACTCATATCTTAGTAGTTACTTTTGTTTTGTAGACTAAACTGTGCTTGCCATCACCCATGGTGTATTCTACTTGTTGTAGTGCTATAAATTAATTCATAAAAAAAAACAATGTAATTTTCATTATTATTACCTAATTCAAAAAAGTTACATCAATTTGGCTCATTATGCTTTTTGCTCATCTACATAAATTAGTTGGCATTTGTAACTTAAATTTGCTGATTTATTTATTTAATTTATATTAATAAATAATAATAACATTAAGAAGTTAGTCATTTTTATTTTTGGATTTTTATTATGCTAAAGTTAAATGAATAAATTAGAAATTTAACATATGTTAACAAATTGAACTAATATATATTTTAGGAATGAGGAGAGATAGATCAAGATCCCCACATGGAGTGGATATGGTTGGGCGAAGAAGAGAAAACAAAATTCAAGATACTATCAAAAATGTTGATGTATCTAATGCTCACATACCTAATGCTAATCTTATGAACCAAATGTTGATGTATCAACAAGGTAAAAATTATTTTTCATACTTTTTTATTTATGCTATTGTTTTTGGTACACTACAATAATCTCAGCTACATAAAACGATAATGTGATAATATAAGTTACCTGTTATTAAATTGTGAAAATTTGAAGTATTACCTTTCTAATTCTATAACAAGACACCATGTAAGGATTGCTCAAAAATATACTTTGTTAAAATACCAGCAATTCACTTTACGCTGTAATTTTTATTGAATAAGACTAAGAAGTGCAATGATTCATTTGTGGCTGTTTTTCCATCATAAGTCATCAAATAATGCATAAATTAATATTTATATGTCTATTAAATGTCTTTATAAGCAGTAGCTTAACTTTAAATTATGAATATGTACTGAATTACCTATTTGACTAGAGGTAAATAAAAAACCCTTGGTATGTTTATTGATTAACACAATTTTCAAGTTAAAGGCTTTTATTTATTTATTTTACTTGAGTTTTCTTTTTGTTTTAATTATTATTACATGGCAAAATAGTGCACTGATTAAATAAGAGATTCCAAAAAGACTCCTAGTAAAATCTCTCAAACATTATATCTGTTTTTTGCACATAATTCATTGTAACCATGTATTATCTCTTAAATAAAAAAAAATATAATATGGCACTTTAATTGTGGGTTAATGTATGGTATTAATCTTTAAACAATTAAAATTATTTTGTTACTTTAGGAAATTGCTGTTGTTACCACTGACTTTTATATTATATGCCATTTAAAATACTATTGTTAATTTACAATATATTGTCCAAATTAAGATAATTGAAATAAAAGATGTAATGTATTTCAGGTTCATAAATTATGTGCAAAAATACACAAAATTGTAGTAACATACAGGTTAGGTGTGGATATTATAGAAAAAAAAATTGTACAATAGAAAAAGCTCAATAATTATTATTATCGATTTTGAAGGTAATCTAATGATGGCTGGTGGTATGTTTCCTAACATGATGATGCCTAGCGCAATGATGGGTGGTGGAATGATGCCAACTGCTGGAATGGAGATGATGCCTGCACCTGGAATGGAATTGATGCCACAATCATCAATGGATATGTCAATAAGAGGACAATCTATTGCTAATAGTACAATGCCTAATACTTCTTCTACAGTCGATTTGAGCATGATGGGTGGAATGATGATGGATCCTTCTGTTATGGGAGTATATCCTGGAATGGCCGGAGAAGTAACAACGGTTCAAGACAAGAAAGAAATTGTTTTGAAGCACTGCAGACTGATTCCACCTGACCCAGGAACAGCTGAACCACTCCGTAGGGCTAAGCCTCCAGGCTGCAGAACAATTTTTGTTGGTGGCTTACCAGACAAGATCCGTGAAAATACAGTACGAGAAATATTTGAAAATTATGGTAGGATACATACCATGAGATTATCAAAGAAAAACTTTTGTCATATTCGTTTTGATAGAGAAAACTCTGTGACTGCAGCCATGGAAATCTCAGGATATAGAATAAAACTCACATATAGGGATATAGATAACATAGAAGAGGATGAAAATTCACATGCAACTACAGGATGGCTGCAGGTTGATTATGCTTTGGTGAGTTCTTATTATTCTGATATGATTTATTTATATTATATCAACACTGAGAAATAAAAATTAGAGCTCAATATTGAAAATAAAAGTATACAGTATGTTACAATAGTATGCACCAACACTTAAGAGTATTTATAATGAATATAAGACAATCTTGATTTTTACCTGCGATAAACAACAATACAATAAATAAATATAGATGTTAACTAGTTGAAATCATAGCTTCAAGCAGTAATAAAAGTATATACCTAAGTATTAATGCATACTTTTGTATCACCTGTATATTATGATGTAGTAATTTAAAATCTAAATAGCTGTAGTGAACAGGCGTCATTCCCATTTTACATATTTGATATTTGTGTTCCGGAGTGCGGGTCCGGGCTAGATCCTCTACATCCAGGTTTGCTCGACAATGCCTGGGTAGGAATAATTTACCCCTTTGGGGCTATTTTTTCAAAAATGTCGTGACACGTATTTTCTATCTTTAACCAAAAATGTATCTAATAATAATTTTCATTCTGGTTATTTTAAAACTGACGAATGTTCAAACACTTTCGACCTCCTATTACACAAACTAAGGGGCAAAACATTTTTAAAAAATCTCCCTTTAATGAGTGCCTACCTCATAAAAAAAATCCAAGCTAAAAAAGTCATGCTTTTAGCTACACTGTTTTAGACTCAACGATGATGTCAGTCAGGACAGGTGTTATATAGATGCTAAAACGTGCTTTTTATTTATTTAATTAAAAGAGCCGTGATGACCAAAACGAATTTGAACGTCGCCAACGTCAAGCAGTGCGGGCTCAGCAAGCTCAAATGGAACAATTGAAATCACAGCAAGAGATAGCTACTCGTAGTCTGGGATACAAGCGTTCTCCTTCGCCTGTCAGGATACAGCCATTTTCTAACGCAGCTATTGTTCAGCTCAGTGAGAAAATTAAAAATGAAGAAGTCTTTGCAAGCACGTTACCCGTAAGTCAATGGTATAATTAAATTCAGATACAGTCACTTTTTTTTACACTTTTTCGCTTTAGTGACTACTATGCACCTGATGGTAAGTACAGTGTAATTCAAAAACGAAAGCGACCATCAAAGGATGAAATGAAATGAAAATCCATTGATTGTCTCCGTCATTATGTCGGCCACATACCACGACTGAAGGTCTCTAAGTATGTGAGTTACTGGATATACATAAGCTGATCCCGAAACGCGACAGGCGAAACCGAGTAACTATGACGGTCTTTACACTTGTGTACTGTGTTCATGACCCAGTTCTGGCAATCGCCATACCACCAAAAAATCAACGTGAAATAATTTCGATTAATCGCGTCAACTTTTATTATAAGATCATTTTTTGCAGACTTTATTAGCCTGGCTGGAGCGTGGGGAGTGTTCGAAAAAGAATTCTAACCAGTTTTATTCCATGATCCAAACTACGAACTCGCATATTCGTAGGCTTTATAGTGAAAAAATGCAGGCTGAAGACGAGCTACAGGAGTGCAAGGATAGGATTAAAAAAACCATCGAACAAGTTATAGAACAACGTGAGTTATATTTTCAAAATATTAATTTTAGTCTCTACATTATATGGTGAGTTATTTCAGTTTCCGCCACTGTCTAAGCCATAACCGATGTGCCTTTGGAAGGTAAGAAGTTTGTGTTTTCACATAGGACATGAAAACACTATTTTTTTTTTGGGAAATACTGGTGAAAAGCATGATTTTTTTATTAATCTGAACAAGGAACCTCTTTCTTGTGTGTTCAGGAAATAAGTATATGATTCTTAAGATTTTTAGACTATATACTAGTTACCAGCTTATTATTCATATAAACCTACCTATCACTTGTGTAAAGTGTTAACTAAATATTTTTGAATATATTTGAATGCGTTATTCGTAACATATTCAAAATGTTTAAATTTTTTTAAAAACGTATTCGAAATGTAACATCTCAGTTTAAATAATTAATATTCTCATGAATAATAAGAGACCTAATTATAAAAGGAAGTTTACCTTTAATACAGTTTATCAGTATTGTACGGTAATCTCGTTCTTACCTGAAGTGGTTATTTATTTTTCTTATGATAGCTGTACAATTTTTATTTTAATGGTTAACAAATTTGAAGAACTGTATATTAACTTAAAAATAATGTGGGGTTGTATTACGATTCCATAACATGCATTTGTAAACGCGACAAAAAATATCTCTCCGCCTGTTTTTGGTCTACAATGAGCAGAAGGCAATCTCTAATGGTTCTGCAGCGGTATGTCCAGAGCATGTAATTACAAACATGATAACAAATTACCTCTCTGTCTCTCTTTGGTCTTCAACGAGCAAAAGGCAATCTTGGATCGTTTGCAGCGGTGTGTCAATAACATGTAATTATAAACATGACAAAAAATATATCTCTTTGCCTGTTTTTGACCTTCAATAAGCAGAAGGCAGTCTAAGATGGTTCTACTGTGGTCTGGGTGCAAAGATCAACAAGCCGCAAGCGCCATATAAATAGTCACGTTTGGCTAAAATATCAATGTGACTTGTAAGTTGTGTCATTAAACTCTGATAATCTTATTTTAAATCTGAGATAAATTTCGAAAGATTGGTCTTATGATACTTGGACTTGTGATAAGATCCAAAGAGTGTAAAAAATGAACATGAAATAAAAATATCTCTTTTGGTCTTTAACGAGCAGAAGTTAAATTAAAATGTAATAGGGGACGGATCTGCAGTGGTCTGCTGAGTAAAGACGAGCAAGCCGGCAGCGCTACATAAATGGTGATATGTTATAAAGTATCGGTTTGTTTTGTAAGTTTTTTAGTACATTCTGATAATTTTACTTTTACACTATAAGTATAAAACTATACTAGTTACAACTGACTAGTTAGTTATACTTTTATACTAGTTTCAAATTATTCTTAAGTTTCTGGTAAATCTTCGAAAGCTGTAATTTTTAAGGAAGACATAAGTGTAAGTGGATTATCAGCATGTCCAAAGATCCTCCTGTGTGATGACACGTAGAACTATGATTATCTTCAAAATGCACGGTTCTCTAAGTGTCCGCAATATATCGAAGGTAGAAAACGAAAAGCTCATAACTGACATTTTTGCCAAAATAATTTTGTAACATAATTAGTTTCACTTCTTTTGCTATACAATTCTTTTTCTTCTATGGCTCTATTATTAATAACAATCTTAGAATTTTCAGAGCTTATTTCCGTTCTATATTTTGTGACTATGAAGAGAATAACAATACATTTCGAACCCGGTGCGCACGATGCGTTGCGGCGCGGAACGCAAAGATCTACCGCATTCACGAGCACACGCGTGGTGCAGCGCCGCTGCAACGTTGTTACGCCGCAGCGACTCCGCTCAGTGCAGTCTGTTATTAAAAATATATCAGAAAATACTACTGAGTGGTGCTGCTCTGGCATCGTAACATAAACCTCCCTATACAAAACATAAAATTAACATAACGATTTGTGCTCTGACAACAATTTCATTTTTGTCAGCGATTTATTACCTTTTCGTCTTTTTCCTTAGATATATCTATATACAAGGTTTAGCATAATGAACGAGCATTCTGAAATGAAATAGTTTATTCCCAAGTGTGGGTGAATACAATGTTGTTAAATTTTTCAAAAATAGTTTTTCTGAAATTAATTTTACACTTATAAAATTACAGTGTACACTCTATATAACGACCCTCAAGGGACTGTGCATATTTTGGCGTTATAGAGAGTGGTCGTTAAATGGAGAGAAGAAAAATCTGTATTAGAAAAAAAAGTTTATTTCAGACTAGTGTTAGTAATTACATAAAAAACAATTCTCATTTGATCGCTATTGAGTATCGTCTGTTATTTTTGTCTGACGTCTTTTGCTGCACCAGTAATTTTGTTGTAATTTTTCCATTATTTTATTCATATCTTGCGATATTGAGTCATCTTGGTGATAAAGAAAGTACTTTCCCAATAATTTTGCTGCTTCCAGGGCTTCTTTAATGCTCGGCGGTGGCTCAGGCTCATCCGTCTCATCTTCTTCTTCGCCTTGGTCTTGATACTCGGTTTTTCTCACCGAATCCAAAATTTCTTTGTCTGTGAATGATGCCATTGTAAGCAGGCAGTCGTCTACTTCGATGTAGGTTTGAAGATTTTTGTAAATTTTCCTGCCATGTTGAACTGTTGTATCCACTCAGTACAAGCACTGTAATACGCTCCTTGGAGAGCTTTCCTCCCACACACTTTTCCCCTTTAAATTTCAGAGTTTTATCTGGGGTCAACTTGTAGAAAATTCCTGCTTCATCAGCAATAAAAATGTCACTTGGGGTGTATTTTCTTTCAATTTTGACCACACTCTATTAACCCAGTCATGAGTAACATTCGTATCAACACTTCGTGCTTCTCCACTAATTTTACCGTAGTTGATATGATGACGTTGCTTGAATTTTCCGATGTTTTGAAAGAAAGTAAACCAAGTTCTTCAGCAAACTTCTCCGCCTTTGCTTTCACGATCGGCCCCGAGATAGGCATATTATTCAGGCGCTGTCGTTGGACCCATGATAGTATAGCTCGATCCAAATCTTCGTATTTAGTTTTCTTCAATTTTTCAGAAAATTTTCCATCCTCCTCTGCTTGTAGAATTTTTTCTTTATTTTTCCATATTGTGGACACTGTAGAGCGACTAAATCCAAAGCGTCTGCCAACATGACTTATCTTCTCTCCCGCCTCTATTGCGCGCATCAGTAAAACTTTTTCGTCAATACACAGAGATTTTCTCTTACTTGCCATGTTTAGAGTTTGAAAGTTTGTGAGCAACTAAGAATATGATAACGTATAGATAATTCATAACTCCTACTACTAACAATAATCAATACGTGCAAGCAATCCTAGTTTGTAAACAAAAGAATGGTTTTCTTATAAAGTTCGGTATGTGTAATGCCGACAGTCGAGTTTATTACAGGCTAGGACAATAAAGCGACAAAAGAACGTACACAGCTGCGTAGTTTTTAGTAATTTTGGCAACTTCAAAAGTACTTTATATTATTAAATTTCTGTCGTTATATAGAGTGGGTGTAATGCTATATAGAGTGTATCATTGTATGGGAAACAAGTTAAAGCAACCAAAACCGAGTGATATCGACGCTTTAGGGAGTTTGACGTTAAATCGAGTGACGTTATATGGAGTTTACACTGTATTTTAATATAGTTGAGGTTTATTTTTCGGCAGAATATTATACTGTTTATCTGGAAGGGCCTTTAAAACTTCACAGGCTAAGAAGGACGAGCACTTAGGGTGCTCGCCCAACGAATTAATGCGTTGGGTTGTAACGCAAGGGCAGCCCTTTAGGTACCAGTGTGCAGAGTGGGGACAGAGTGTGTGGCCAACCAGGGAAGGATCTAAGATTATTTACTAGCGTATCGGAAGCGACTGCTTTTAGAAGATATGCCGAAAGAAACTCAAAACATGCGTGTGCCGTGAGGGGGCAAACACGAGCGCCTGAGGGCAGCCTCTGGCTAAGGTGACTCAAACCAAACTTTAGTTAAAGTGTTTCATATTGCTCGTTAATTATGTTCCACCTTGTACACTTGGAAGTCGACCAGGCCGAAGTCGCTCGTTGCAACCAGCCGTAGTAATGCGCCGTGTCTCCGCCCCGTTGCCAGCAAAGTTTGAACCAGCAACGTCTCTCTCCCAATTGAACGACGGTACGTGCGGTCATCGGTCGTTTTAAGCGCTTTTAACATAATTTGTAAACCTCAGTCGAACAGGTGGCGAAAGTGTTTACAGCGGCCACACACCAGCGCGTATGGGACCACTTTACAAAGCCACAAAGAAAGAATATTGAAACGTGGCAGAAAATGTCACAGGTATTTATTTATGGATCATATTATAATTTTATTTAAAAAAAAACTTATGAACATGTGCGCCGTTGGCTGTCGGTACATCTCCACAAGGCACATCACAACGCAATAACAGTGTAATTGCCTTATACAGTGTGCGGCGGACGTAGACCTCAAAGGATCCATAGAATATTTTAAGATTTTTGAGAATAGTAGACCTATGTAAGTATTCCAAATAAAAGTTTTTTAAAGGTCCGCGGGTCATGTTATATGGTAAGGAACAATGGCGGTGGTATGTCTGCTCTTGAAAAAGGTTAGGAAAGGCTGTCCTAGAATGGTCTTATCTCATACTTTAAGGTTATGGAACGGGCAACCGGTTACAGCACTTAATTTGGACTACGACAAGGCGCTCTCCAAAGACAAGTGAAAACTTTCTTCAAGATCAGGAACGCAATGATAATACTTTGTGTTGCAGTTGCTCGTATGAAAGAACTATAACTTTGTTCAGATAAGCCTAATTCCAAACACTTTTAAAAGGTCAAAAAATTAAAACGTCATTTGTGCTAGTAACCGCTTACCATGCGGTGAGCTTTCAGTTTTTTGTAATGTGTACTTTTAATATTTGCTATATCCATCTATATCAGTTACTATTAATTTTTATTTTTACACTGGTATGGTCAAATTGACTACACTGCATCTGATGGTAAGTACAGAGTACGAAAATCCATTGACAGTTTACGTTGTCATATCGGCTTACATATACCACGACTGAAGGTCTCTAGATATATGAGTTACTGTACAAGCTGATCCCGATAGGCGCCTGGCTGAAACGAATCACTATTATGGACTTTACACTAGTGTACTGTGGTTACGACCCATTTTGGGCAATCGCCCTACTACCTCAAAAACCTTTGTTTTTTTACTATTAACAATTATATTTCTTGTACATGTACGAAAAATATAATCTTAGTATAGTTTGTCTACTTGTAATTAGTAGTAAAAATAGCTGTAGTGAATAACGGAACGATACAAAGAAAATGACTTAATAAAGGTACAATTTACAAAGATGTATATTATTTATTCTTTGTTTTTTTTTATTCGCGTGTGGTGTTTTAATTTATATGTTGAGTGATTATAATTGTTTAAATTACAGGAATTTATCGCCATAAAGGAAGAATTTAATGAAAAATTTTACAATGAAGATGATTTTAATGGCTTTAATAAAGCGGATCAAAACTCTGAAGAGTTCAAGATTCTAAAAGTAAGTTTTGTGACGATGATTTGTTTTCATGTTTCGTATATAACTAGTTTCACAAGTTATTGACGTACGCTCTTGAGATTTTAAGAGTATCATAGAAAAAAAAGATATTGAAAAAAAATAACTAGACGTTAAAAAAACATTCAGTCTATTACCATAACTTTAATATTATTAATTATGAACATGAAGTAAAGACAGAACATTCGAATACTACCACCAGTATATTAGTAACATGAAATTATAGGAGACTTTTTGGACAGACCTCGTATAAATATTTTGTTATGCTGTACTTAAGGAATTTAAAATTCTAATGTTTATTATATAAACACTCTTAATTGCCAGCACGAAAATGAAAGTCTTAAATTTCAACTAGAAGCGTACAAAAATGAACTAGATGTGATAAAAGCTGACGCGCAGAATGAAATGGAGAAGTTTAAGGCGCAGTACATTGCTCGGAAAGCTTTACAAGACGCGATGCAAAATAAACAGGTATAATAGCATAACAGGTAACGTAACAGGTATATAATGGTATATAGGTTTATGTTAGCTTAAAATAAATAAATTAGAATCTTATAGGCCTTTTTGCATAATTGGATGACGTTTGAGTGAGTTTTTTATAAGGATATATTTTTACAAGATAACGAGACATGATTATGTCAAAGTGTTTAGCTTCTTAATATATTGTTTGATACATTAACCTGACAGACCCTTATGCATTCAAGCGGGAAATATATTAATTGTTATTATTAATCAGAGATCAGGTACACCCTGCTAACTATCTTGGTACTACTAAGTGCTACTATGATCTTTACATGTTAGTGTCTGTTAGCTTAGATTTCTTAAATTATATAATTTAAAATTAGTTTTCAGCAATAGACAGAGTGATTCATGAGAAAAATTTATATGTTTCATACATGTAGTACAGAAAAACCGAAAATTTTAAGGATTAGTAATGTGATGTTGTAACAAATATTTTTGTGCGCTTAAATCGCAAAAGTTGACTAAACCTTACGGGATATTTATACAGCTGTAGAGGGCGGGAGGGCGGTGGATTAGAGGGAGGTAAGGAGAGCGGGAGTAGGTTTAGCTGAACATTTATGGCGGTAGGAAGTTCGCCGGGTCCGCTAGTAGTCCATAAATGCACTTTTGCTTGCAGCCGCCGCTGCCGCCAAGTACTCCGTTGAACAAACCGCCACCTCCGCCACCGATACCAGACGATCTGAACGCAAAGGTTCATCTCAAGGAAACTATTGAAGCTGGTTGTGGTGAAGCCCAATTAATTGGCGTCATGTCAGCCTTCCTTCAGGTATATTTATTATTATTAATAGAATATATTGAGGGGTGAAAGGCTATTTGGTTTAAGCAATATATATATATATTTTTTTGGAATCGGTAAAAAACTCTGCTTCCGAAAACATATACATATATTAATATATCACCAAAAATGTTGCTTACACTAAATAGCCTTTCACCCCTCGATATGGTGAACGAGAGTCACCTCTCGATTGCAAAGGGTTAATTGAATTCGCTTTTGATAGTTTTGACCAAATGATTTAATACGTTCATTAACGGCCGAAATTAATAAACAATCTCTATACCAATCTGGATATCAATCTTTCAAATCCAATCTCCTATCGGCAGTTAACCTATCCGCGTCTCAATAAAAAACCTTTCGATAGTTGATCTTGTTTTTGTCAAGATAGCCGTAGCCATCTTTTCCCTCTATAAAGTTTCGTTTTACACAAAAAACATTATTATTTACATAATCATTGCTAAAACTCTTCTAGTAAAAATAATATAAACAATATCGTGAATAATTTTAAATCTTTATTTTATAAAGGGGTCCATATAATTTTTGTTTTTAACTTATAAATAATAAAAAACTCGACTCAGTATTGCAGCATGTCGAAGCTATTGTCGTAATATTAGGAAAATAATATTTTTGGGTAAATTTTAGCCAAATGTTTCGAGAAAAGAAAATAACTAAGAGACTTTTTAGATTCACTAATTTAAATCAAGTTTGAGGACTGAATACCTAATTATAATAATAGCTGTTTCCCGCAACTTCACTTGCATTTATGACAGGTTTTCAAGATATTGTTACATCTATTCAAATTAAGACTCGTATCCATTTATAGCACCTTTCTATCTTTAATAAGAGATTTTAATAATTCACAAGAATTTTGATAATTAACCAAACTTTCATGTATTATAGGAATAGGAAGAATGTAACTTAAATATTAGGTCCTTACATATGAAATTGGCGTTTTTCGTACTGGCCACTTTAATCACAAATTTCTCCTCTTTGGTAAGGAATTCCAAATTCAAATTTGTACAGCTATAGACTCATGTATTTGTGCTTCGATGATCGTCATTCATTTGTTTTTTTCTTCTGTTTTTTTTTCTGTTTGCGTCACTCATTTTACAAAATGGAAAACTTAAAATATCGCATTATTTACGAGTACGAGTTCCGCCGTGGCACTAGTGCTGCGGAAACAACTCGAAGGGTGAATGATGTTTATGGCGGTCGTGTTGCAAAAGAAAACACAGTTCGTTTTTGGTTCCAACGTTTTCGTTCTGGAAATTTCGACCTGCAGAACAAGCCCCGTGGACGGCCTGAGACTCAAGTTGATAATGAAGAGTTGAAGGCTATTGTGGAAGCGGATCCA
Organism: Automeris io; assembly: GCA_036320925.1. NCBI lineage: Eukaryota > Metazoa > Arthropoda > Insecta > Lepidoptera > Saturniidae > Automeris > Automeris io. The sequence goes on along the minus strand of JAUDJH010000011.1, from coordinate 8,422,191 downwards.
TCGCAAACCACGTCCGAGTTAGCTGCAGGCTGCGATGTTAGTGATAAAACTGTTTTAATTCACTTGAAGCAAATTGGGAAGATTAAAAAGCTTGAAAGGTGGGTACCTCACGAATTGACTGAAGCAAACCGGCAAACGCGCGTCGACTGCTGCGCTACATTACTAAACCGGCACAATAATGAAGGTATTTTAAACCGAATCATTACCTGTGATGAAAAATGGGTTCTTTACGATAATCGGAAGCGCTCAGCGCAATGGTTGGATCCTGGCCGGCCAGCCAAATCCTGCCCCAAGCGAAAATTAACCCCAAAAAAGTTACTTGTAAGCGTTTGGTGGACTAGTGCCGGTATTGTTCATTACAGTTTTCTCAAATCTGGCCAGACTATTACGGCTGATGTCTATTGTCAGCAATTGCAAACCATGATGGAAAAGCTAGCGGCTAAACAACCTAGGCTGGTCAATCGCTCCACGCCACTGCTGCTTCACGACAACGCTAGACCACACACTGCGCAACAGACGGCTACTAAATTAGAAGAGCTTCAATTGGAAAGTCTAAGACATCCTCCGTACTCCCCGGACCTTGCTCCAACAGATTACCATTTTTTTCGAAATTTGGATAACTTCTTGCAAGGGAAAAAATTCAACTCCGATGGGGCAGTCCAAATCGCCTTCAAAGATTTTATTGATTCCCGTCCGACTGGTTTTTTTAGTAAAGGGATCAATGAACTACCTATGAGATGGCAAAAGTGCATAGAAAATAATGGTTCATACTTTGATTAATTAAATATATTATATTAAAAAATATTCGACTTTTTGTTCCTCCCATACAAAACGCCAATTTCATATGTAAGGACCTAATATTAGGTCCTTACATATGAAATTGGCGTTTTTCGTACTGGCCACTTTAATCACAAATTTCTCCTCTTTGGTAAGGAATTCCAAATTCAAATTTGTACACCTATAGACTCATGTATTTGTGCTTCGATGCTCGTCATTCATTTGTTTTTTTCTTCTGTTTTTTTCTGTTTGCGTCACTCATTTTACAAAATGGAAAAATTAAAATATCGCATTATTTACGAGTACGAGTTCCGCCGTGGCACTAGTGCTGCGGAAACAACTCTAAGGGTGAATGATGTGTATGGCGGTCGTGTTGCAAAAGAAAACATAGTTCGTTTTTGGTTCCAACGTTTTCGTTCTGGAAATTTCGACCTGCAGAACAAGCCCCGTGGACGGCCTGAGACTCAAGTTGATAATGAAGAGTTAAAGGCTATTGTGGAAGCGGATCCATCGCAAACCACGTCAGAGTTAGCTGCAGGCTGCGATGTTAGTGATAAAACTGTTTTAATTCACTTGAAGCAAATTGGGAAGATTAAAAAGCTTGAAAGGTGGGTACCTCACGAATTGACTGAAGCAAACCGGCAAACGCGCGTCGACTGCTGCGTTACATTACTAAACCGGCACAATAATGAAGGTATTTTAAACCGAATCATTACCTGTGATGAAAAATGGGTTCTTTACGATAATCGGAAGCGCTCAGCGCAATGGTTGGATCCTGGCCGGCCAGCCAAATCCTGCCCCAAGCGAAAATTAACCCCAAAAAAGTTACTTGTAAGCGTTTGGTGGACTAGTGCCGGTATTGTTCATTACAGTTTTCTCAAATCTGGCCAGACTATTACGGCTGATGTCTATTGTCAGCAATTGCAAACCATGATGGAAAAGCTAGCGGCTAAACAACCTAGGCTGGTCAATCGCTCCACGCCACTGCTGCTTCACGACAACGCTAGACCACACACTGCGCAACAGACGGCTACTAAATTAGAAGAGCTTCAATTGGAAAGTCTAAGACATCCTCCGTACTCCCCGGACCTTGCTCCAACAGATTACCATTTTTTTCGAAATTTGGATAACTTCTTGCAAGGGAAAAAATTCAACTCCGATGGGGCTGTCCAAATCGCCTTCAAAGATTTTATTGATTCCCGTCCGACTGGTTTTTTTAGTAAAGGGATCAATGAACTACCTATGAGATGGCAAAAGTGCATAGAAAATAATGGTTCATACTTTGATTAATTAAATATATTATATTAAAAATATTCGACTTTTTGTTCCTCCCATACAAAACGCCAATTTCATATGTAAGGACCTAATATTTATATTATACTAGTTACTAAGAGGCTGTTATCTTTACAGATCTTCTTGGCTCTTTTAATTATATTTTTGAGATGTCGTCAGAGATCATATTGTTTATTTCTTGTCTGTAAGTGTACACAAGAATGAAAAAAAAAAGTTATGAAATATGATATTTTTGAAAAAAGATATATCAATGTGAGAAAAATGTAGAAACTTGACTGTTATGTCCTACCTAACCTAACCTAAAAGTAAACTCTCCATTATCAAGGCTCTGCATATAATTCACCCTCTTAAAATGTTTTACAGAGCGTCTTTGTCGGTCAAATAATATTATTAAGTTTTCCAAATCACTGTCCCAATCACTACTTAAAGATGTAATTTTAATATTTAAAAAAAAAACAATAAACAACATAAAAATTAACAATTCAAAGCCCAAATCGTGACAACCACAGCTTGCAATCCAACAAAATGCTACGATCGTAATCCTTGATTGTTTTAGCCTATCGAAAGAAATTTCAAAGTGTACAGATATTGGGACGGACAACTCAGTATTTCCATACAAAAGTCAATCCGTAATCGTCATAAGCCCTCCCGAAGATGGATTAGTGTTATAGATAGCGGTGCTCATATCTAGATTGGTTATTGCGACGCTTTTTATAAAAAATGGATTGAGTTTGTTACCAAAAGTGGGTACTAACGGATCAGGATTGGATATTAATTTCGGCCGTAAGTCAAGCGAATAATCAAAGATCGGGGTATTGGGCATGACAAATTGAGTATAGTTTTTTTTTTTTATTAACGCAGGTTCACCCAAAAGGAGCCAGTCTTGATTACGTGGTGTCGTATGTTCGTGCACTGTTCCCTCACGCGTCCCAAGCGACAATACATCACGTTTTACAAAAGCACCCGGACGTGTTCCGACGGAGCACTTCGGGAGTTGGTGCGAATATTGAACATCGTTGGGCCTTCGTAGCTTTTCTGGATGAACAGAAAAACTTTTAGAAAAATATACAGGCCGAGGCTGTGTAGCATATCACTCACGTGCGTAACTCAGATATAATTATTTTATATTACACTTGATAGTGAAATTTTTGGATTTGTCATTATAATAATTTGAAATACTAAGTCTCGTTTGTAAATATGTTTTAATCAATAAAACTGTTGGCATATATTTGGATAGCGATTGTGAATTATTTGCAAAACTTTTGATTATTTATTATACTGAAAAATGATCACAATTAGACATGTAGATTTAAGCTTTATTCCCATTAAGATTACTTACATAATTATTTTACATTAGAACTTCATAATACACTGAAAACATTTTTGTGATGAATGTACACAAAATACAATTGACGATAAAAATACAGTTATGACAAATTAATAAGTAAAATTATTTGATATTATTAACGATTTTAAAAATGTATCAACAATCGGCTTAAAGTTTAAAATGACGGAAAATCTACGGAAATTCGTATTTCATTATTTTTTTTCATTAGTATGAAATATAGTTTCTTGCAATGTATTATTGAGATTGTTGGGCTTTTAACTCCTTAACAGTTTGCAAGTATTCTGCAGTCGCTTCCTCAAGATCCTTATCGTTGAGAGTTGGGTCGCTCTCCGACATCTGCGCCCCGCCGTCGCGGTCTTGACGCAACTTCAGCCGTAACTCTCGCATGCGGGCTTCCAGTATTCGTTCACGTTTATTTTCACGCTCAAATATCTTAAAAAAAAAAGAATCAAAAATACAACAGTTTCAGCAATATGTATTTACGAATGATAAATGGTTGTGGTGTAAAATTTATATACGTATAGGACTTAAAATCGCAAAATGAGAAGATAGGACTTATAGATATATAATAATAATAATAATATTTACTAACGATTACACACATTAGTCTGGTGCCAATATACATACTTAAATACATATTATATACATCATGACTCGTGACAAATTTATATTCTCATCACAGAAAAGTATACCACTACCGAAGAGTCGAACCCAGGACCTTAGCATTGTAAGTAGGGTCACTACAAACTGCGCTATCAGGCCGTCAACTGACTAGAGATGCCACGAATATTCGGCAACTATTCGATATTCGGCCTATTCGGCCACTTTTTTTGCTATTCGAATACCAAATAATGTAAAAAAGGCACGTTATATTACTCAAAATTATCTATTTATTTCCAGATTACAACACTTTAGTAATTAAAATTGATCAGTGGTAAGTTGTGATGGATGAAAATAAGCTTTTCAGCATTTTTTGGTAGCAAACGATTACGCTTTTCATCGTAAATGTTACTAGCCTCAGAAAATAACCTCTCACTAAACACGCTACTTCCAGGAGAAGAAAGATAAACTTTAGCAAATTTCAAAAGGTTTGGGTATTGTTTTTCGTTTGTATCGGGTATTGTATTGTCTTTGCTGGCCGCGCCAACGAAACGAGGAAAACAGGTTGCAACTTGCCTTAATCCAGCTAACGCGCCCCCAACAAGCATGTATTCCATGCCGAATATTCGGCGCTTCGGCCGACAGCGTTGCCGAATATTCGGTATTCGGCCAATTCACTATTCGTGGCATCACTACAACTGACTATATATAACTTTAAAAAGTGATAATTAGGTCTAGGCTATTTTCATTAATTTTACTATGAACTGTATTTAATGATAGAAAAAAATCAAACGATCTATAATACGAGCAATTATTATTTATAACATACGTTAAAGCACATGTGACTCGTAAACAACAAGAATGCCATTGACTTTAGCTGTGGGTAGGCAATATACAATGTAGGCATATGAAAAATACCTACATGAAGTAATTAAAAAGGACCAGTTAAAAGAGTCAATACCATTTCTAATTTGTATGGATAACGGACATATTTAGAATACCTAGCATTTATTGTCTTTTAAAATTGTATGTACTTAATGTGTGTCACAAGTTAGACTTCTGTATTAAATGAAATAAAAAAAAAATCATATTTTATATTGTTGTTGTTTTATTTCCTACCCGTGAGAGCTCTGGAATTGAATCCTGATTGTATTACACGGTAGTACATATTATTTGTACTTTATTGGTTTCAAAGCTGATTTATGAAATATAAGACCTTACTTCACTACGGCAGACCTCGCTGCAAAGTGTTTCATAGGAAACGGATGTCTATGCTGAAAGTGCGCACATCAAACGCACACAGTCTTCAGCATTCAGGGCCAAAGTTTTGGCTCTAAACGATTTTCATTATTTTTCAAAAGAAAAATAATACGATTGAATAAAATATAAGTCACCCATCATGTACAGGCGGCGTTTTTTAGCAGGTGGCTATAGTCACTGATTACAGTACAATAAAATTGTGTAAGGTCATTTTTGCGAACTCACATGCGTTAAAAGCTGTTTATCATTTTTATCAGCTGTTCCCAAGTTCTGTGACAATTCTGCCAAGTAGACCGTCCCTTTGCTGCTGCCACAGGCTACTAAGGAACCCTGTAAAGAATAATTTCTTTCGTATAGTATCAAGGTATTTGATGATAAGCAATTATAGTGCAGCACAAGAACATCAGCAAACACCAAGAGACGAGTGACGGAAACAAAGATAAAAGTAGCAATATTTAGGTTTTTTAAAGAAATGCTTTCTTATTCATACAATACTGCTATAAAATATTCTCTGCTGTTAGGCAAATAAAGTATATTTTATGCAATAACTTTCTTTTAATACTAATACGTGACCGTTAGGCTGATAGCCCACGTGATGGAAAGCGACTCCTGTTGTCTGTAAATAAGTGCAATACCAGAAGTAATCATGCTGCTGACTTTGAAGAAGAAGAAAAAAAGAAAATAAATATACAAGAACTGGTCTCGGAACGTTACAGGCCGACGCAAGTTACTATTGCGGTCTTTGCACTTTGTATTTTTCTTTGCATTCAAAATACCCATTTGCCCTCATCTACTGGTTAATACTGAACCAAAATTATTTGTTTCGAGGATACAAAGAAATCTTAATGAAATAGAAGCACGCTGCATGGCAATAGAAAGTTGTATGACACTGAAGTTTATGTGCAGGTCGGTTTCCGCATGGTGACACCGCCTGATGGTAAGTATATGATTTCATATAAACAATACAATATTAAGCCGTGTGGTGCAGATGCGGAAAGGATATCGCTTAGTGCAGTCAAGTTACTCCTTCATGTGGTCGCAGCCGAAGCAGCGGCTCATCGCACAGTTGCGCGGTGACAATCGGCGCACTTCGTCGACGAAGCAAATCCCAGCAGGACAGACAGCCATTCCATTGGGTCACCAGGATTACTGAAAACCTATAAAATGAAAGCGTTTAATGCATATAATCACTTTTTATGTAATGTCAATTGTAGTTCTGTTCAAAAACAGCAATTACTGTCAAAAGACGAGATTCCTATGATAGTCGCCATCCTCATGGTCAGTATTTTAACGAAAAGTTCTTACGTTAAACGCGATGTTTTAAAACGACTATGTATTTAATTAGTTGATCAGTAATTAACACTAGAAAGATTGAATATAGGTATAGGACATACATATATAGGGAATAAAGAGAAGGGGGAAGTAACTATTAATAAATGCTATAAGATAATATATAAAAAGTCATTATATTAAAAAACAAAATGTTCCTTATAATTTTTTTCCTATATAACTAAACTTTAAAACAAGTCAAAATTACTGGTCTGGGCAATCTAGTGTTAAATAGGTACTATGAAATAGTACCGCAAAGTAATTTTATTCTTATACTATTTATTATTTTATTACGTGGGGGTTCATATAAAACTGAAATGTTAGTTTGATTACCGCACAGGATTCCATGCACCGTCAGTTAGCTTTGTACGATGTGAGTATGTCCACAGAATGGCAGATTCTCTACAGTCTTCGCTCCAAACACGAGCAGTCCAGTCACCGATTGTTAAAAAATTTTTCAGAAATGTTGGATTACGTTGGAGAGCGTAGACTGGGCCCAAGTGAGCTTCGTACTAATGAAAATAACCGATATATTTTTTAATACCTTTCAAATTCCAGAACTAAACAAAATAATGTTATGTCTTAGCAACCACAAGTTAATTACTTACTCTTGATGGAAGTTTTTCAACGGGATTTTTTCCTTTACGGTTACCTCCTATGACCAGCCCAGTTTCAGTTCCAACCATAAATCTGAAATAAATATAATTACATACACTGCTATACTCCAGATAGCTATGGTCCGTTTAAGAATACATCTATTGTACCTTGTTGGTATGGTAGGTTCATATTCAAGAGCTGAAATGCCAATAGCATTGTCGATGTTTTGTGTGTCTGTTGCAGACTTCACTATGTCGATGATCATCGAATCGGTTGGCTCGTTGAGATTACGAGTATCCCACCTGAAATATTTTTTTTTCTATGTATGGATAGAATCATGCAATTAATAAAAAGATTATAAGTAGCTGAGTCCACCGGGCAACTTGAGATGTAGATTGCTGATGAACCTTATTGCTCTATTTGTACAGGGTTCGGTAATGTAAAAAAGAATTATATCGTTTAACTTTTATACAGAGCGTATTAACGTAGCGTACTAACGTAATTCAAGTAAAAATGGGTATTATGTTGTTAAAATAATACCATTTGACAACACCATCCGGTGATGATGAAAAAAATTCAGCCCCAGTTTTTGAATTTATGAATAAAATGTTACGAACAAGATCTCGATGTGCTACGTGAGGAGGACAAATGCCGACAGGATCCCCGCCTTTACGGACATCCCACCAACAAACCTGGAATATAGTTAATAAAAAATATTATTTATTCGTAGAAATTCTTGTTAATTATGATTTTTAAAAGCATAAATATTAACATACCTGACCGTTCATCATACCTCCGACAAGGACATGTTGATCGCGAGGATTATATTGCAAGTCTAACAGCGGTAACGGAGGCTTTATTATTAATTCTGGGGCATTAGCGTTTTCTGTAAAAAGCTAAATTCAATTCATTTTTATTGTTTTTTTTTTCATATAACCAATATTTGGTAATAAAGCTTTTGAAAAATAAAATTGAAAATAGGTAGTTATATGTTATTAGATATGAATACCAAGAAAAGTAAGTAATAGAAACTCTATCTTGACGGCCTAAATAGTGTAGTTTGTAGTGACTAGTTGAGTTGTTAAGATCGTGGGTTCGAATCCCGGTAGTGGCTCACTACTCTATGATGATCAAAAGTCGCGAGACATGTCAGTGTATTTGCATAAAATCTGTGTATATCTTTGTCTAGTACAGAAAGTACAAGCGCAAGCTTCGTTGGGGCCTAGGTGTGTAATTGTCCGTAAATATAACTTTGTTTTATTATTATATCTAGTAAATATTTAATTAAATAGATTATTGCATTCCATAAAAAAAATTTAGATAACAATTTTTCTTCTCCGTTGACCTCATTTCTTACCGATGTCCCAAATATAAGATAATTGCGCATGTCTATTATTTCTCAATAGCTCGTCAGCATGAGCAGCCGCTAGTCTGGCGCCGCCGTCCGCTTGCCACGACAAAGACCGGACGGGTCGTCTTGCATCCGACTCTCGATACACATTCACAGTGTGACAGCTGCTCCGTTCGACCGGGGGTATCAAGGGGGTGTCTGAATAATATGTTTCATACATATCGATAGCGTTATTCTGTAGAATGTTGTGTTCCATGCTCTGTTGTTTGATTAAAAATACCATTACGTTACTATGCATGCAGTCATGTATATTCCTTCTACAATAATTATATGACCCAATACAAGAACTTAATTCGGTTATTTTTACAAAATACAAGACCGATACTTAAAAATTATCAAAATAGTTAATAACTTATTAATATACTGTTTCACTACATACGTGTCCTAAATGCATAACTGCATGAATATAGGCATCATCCTTTTCTATTTTACGTCTATATCTTTGAGTTGCTTCAGGATCATTCATATTAATATCTTTTGGCCATCCTCCTTCAACATGATTTATGCCAGAACTCGTGTATTCAGCTCTAGATTAATTAAGGCATAATTAATTCCATGATTTTATTCACACTTATATACTAAAATACTTTTAACGAAATTACCACCCCCCAGAATTGGATGGAAGTAAATAAGTTTGAAAAGTATATCCAAATTGCAAATTATTTTTGTAAGTTTGTAATATATTAGGTACATTACAATAAAGTATTTATTATTACAAAATCATTAGATATGCCGTAACGATCCATTGTACTACAGTCATACAAGAATTACTTTCTATTTATATTTTAATAACAAATTACAATCCAAACAGCAATATTAACAGGGAATCAGTAAAAACAGCATACAAACGCGCTTATCACGTTACCTTACTGAATTAACCCAGTGTTCGGACATGGTACTTGTATTCTGGATTGCGGCATGCACAGGATTTCTCAGAATGTAGTTTTTATAATGCACAGTATTACTTGGTATGCTGCAGCACATTATAGGTCCGTAGTTTTCAAATAAGGTCTGTTTACCAAGTTCACGTCTTCGTTTAGAATACTCATAAGTTAGTTCAGATTTTTCTGGTTTCTCCATTTTTAACGTTTTACAACTTTAGTTTGATCGATAAGCTTATGGTATATCGCGATACTGTTGTTAAGGACGAAGATATTGTGTAAATAGAATGGGATGGGAGGAATAGGGAAGTATAGTGGCATTGCCACGAGTATATAATATATTATACGACTATAAAATTATTCGGCAGTTGTTTTGGACTAAGTTGTAAACATAACTAATTGTAATGATGTAAAAAGATATTTAAAATCAATTATTAATAACAGTGGGTACGTCGTATTTTTTTTTTCTATTAGAGTGCTGCGGATAACAGTTTTGCTCTGTGTTTGTAAAAACAAAAAACTAATGACAATGTTTATGTAAAGTATTGTTTATGGAGGTGTAAATATACATAAAACTTCACAAAAACAAAAAAAAAAACTCTAAATCATTGTATAGTGTTAAGAAAACTTTGAAGTTGTATTTGTTTTGTAAATATGTAGACTAATAAACTGTAAATAAAATATACACATTCAAGGCACATCCAGCTATCATTGCTCTGTGTGTCACTAAGGGTACTCAACAGTTGGTCATTTTTGTATGCCTATGTTTTTGTGATTATTTTATAGTAGAAAGTATAACCGAGACACATTTTCACATTAAGTATAAAATGTTTATACAGCTGCCCTAGTCATTCGCCAAAGGTAAAAAAATATAATGTGTAACTAACAGCATTGATGCGTTTTCCTGATTTTTGGCTTATGGAACGCCAGAGGATAGAAAACACTAATGACATTATGAGTCATAAAGTTTTATTAAAATAAATAGAAATTTTCTTAGTATTTATTATTAAATTGAAAAGTAAATTAGTACAAAGGTATAGGATCAGCAACGGAGGCTTTCCTCAACGACAGCACGATGAGTCTTGGGGGTGACGCAGCTAGTTTGGCGCTGCATTGCTCTAATAGCAATCGCCAACGGAGCGCTGCACGATCTACATGTGACATCGTTTTAATTTGATTCACCTAAAAAAATGTTTAACATATTGTTAACTATATTTTTGGAGATTTGAGATCATGTTCATTTGTATCAAAAATAGCAACGGTTAAACTTCATTGTGATTTCTTTCATTTTATTATTATTACATACTAGCAGTTAGGGTTTGCTAGTACTTAAAATACTGGTGCGATCTGCTCCACCACCATGCAAAACCATATTGGTTTGTAGTACATGCTATGTATCAGAGATGACGCTGTATGTGAAAAATGTTTTTCCCGTTTTCCTACTTTTCTGTTGAAAATTTTCCTATATTTTGTTTGCTTTAAGCCTCACGGAGCCCGAGACCTTTCGAACGAATGTAAAACCGTGGAAATCGGTTCGTGCGTTCTGAAGTTATAGCGTCAGGAAGGAAAACCGGACTTATTTTTATTTAATAGATTATCCATACACATAGTTAAGTTCTAGTAATCCACACAAAACACTATGTATTTTATAACTAGTAACTTACCGCAAAGCCCAGAGCATCTTCAAGGACATTAACAGGGAGGCGAGCAGACAGCTCCCCCGTAGAGTCAGCGAATCGTACTCGCAATTCTTCGTTATTGTCTCTGTTATATATGATACAAGTAAAATAATATTCTAGCAAACTGTTATAGCACATATAATAAGTAAATATTCTAGCAATTCCCTACTTCATTTTCATGCAAACTTTCACAGGAAGAAATTTGATTTTTCTGAGTTTAATTTTCGAATTAATTGATATGAAAGTTTGCTGGATGCGCATATCTAGCACGAACTACTATAATGTTGTAGCGGTCATTCTTGTTACCCATCAAGTTAGGTGTCAACTTTAATTTTGCGACTTATATATTAATCTATTTAAAATAGTTGATTCTTGTCAGATCCTCAACATTGTTATTTTTTACTATCCAACTAATTCAATAAAGATAATTGCAGTCGTCCTAGTTTGAGTGCAAATACATAAAGGTTCGGAAAAATAATCGATATTTGCTTTTTTACTGAGAGAATCACTAATGTTGCGAAGATCTAATAAAATATTTTTACAGAGAGTGACTTCAATACATGCCTAAGCAACCAGAGTTTGCTTACTTCAGAATACAACGTTGACTCTCTCAATTCAATGAAATGCTTCACGGTGTATTTTTCTACCAAGGTCCTTAAAAATTACTTTGTAGGATAGTTTGTCTAATTTTGCTAAAGTAATGAGTACTATTCCTTTTTTAGATACTGTGATAAGATGGGCTAAGAAAAGGGTTGTATGGTGGTCTTACGTTAGGTGTAGAAGATCGTCTAACTCGAAATGTGTTAAAATTGCATGTAATGTAGCACAAAATGGGGCCCCGACCACGAGTCTATCGCGAATCTGCCCAACAGAAGCGCCGCTCGTGCGTTCCCCACTCCAAGCTGCCCATGCTGCCACTTCACCGCCGCCTGGTGCGTAAAAAGGAATGTTTGGAGTCATAAGAGCATATTAAGTCTTTCATTACAACGCTTTTTATAGTTGCTTGACATAATCACTACATCGGATCTGATGGACTGTACACTATAGCCCAAAAATGGCAGCGACTGCCAAATAACAATAATCCATAGACAGTCAGCAGTGCCATGTCGGTCCATATATACCACGACAGAAGGTTTCTTGTTTTTTTTTTTCGACGAAAAGCCGAATCGTATCACTGTGACGACGGTCATTACTCTTGTATACTGTGATGTGTGTGATTGTGTGAAACCCGTTCTGACAATCGCCCTGCCACTTCAAAGCGCTTTTAGAGTACGCTTAGAACATATATTTATTACTGGACAGTATAAATCGGCATTTATGAAATACCTAATTAATATTGTGTTTACGCCAAAGTACGCTGACCTTGCCGCAATCATACCACGTTTTTAAAAAATAATGAATGTAACTAAATACAAGTACAGTGCGATTTTGAATTATCATATAGACCAATGAGGATGGGTGAACCCGTGACTATTTCTCCTGAAACTTTTTCATACTGGCTTAAATTATGAATACAGCGCACCTGATGGTAAGTACAGTGTAGTCTAAAAACAAAAACGACTATTAAAGGATTAAAAGCCGTTGATAATCTCCGTCGTCATGTCAGCCCACATATACTCGTACAACGACTAAAAGTCTTTAGGTATATGAGTAACTGGATATACACAAGTTGATCCCGAAACGCGACAGGCCAAAGCGAGTCACTATGACATTCGTTACACTTGTTACTGTAGTCATGACCCAGTTCGGATAATCGCTCTACCACCATGAAACAAACTTGGAATTTGGTTATTCGTTATAATTAAAAGCATCTTGATGATATGTATGTATGTACCTATATGATTTGTACTCATTTACAATAATTATTGGTGAAACATCTCCAGTTTGTTAAAATGTATGTAATTACGTGTCGTGGCTTGATTGCGTATATACAAACGCAAAGCCTCTGCATCTGCAGTGTGAGGCTGGTGGGTGACGATGCTCTTCGAGCAGATTTGCACCTTAACAGCTTTACCGCGCCAGCAAACACGTGCGTCTGCTATAAATAGCACGCTCTCGAATGGACGCCATTCTTCTGCACTGTTTTGACATACAACTACAATGTATCATATGCTCAAAGATGGGCAAAACATTATCAAATTAATGAAAAACGATTACGATTACAATTTGCGTTTTTTGTAGGTTGTAGGTTCGAAATGCGGTACATACATCTGGGTTCGTCCAGATTAAATACGGATTTACGCACTACATGTTCGCCGTTGAAGAAACACGTCGTGAGGAAACCCGGATGACACCTAATAGAAATGTCATGTGTCAGTGCCCTGATACGAAGATCAGCTGCGCTACTGGTCACGTTGGGCAACAACATAAAAGTGCTAAATAACCACTAATGTGTCTCTGCTAGTCCCGAAAGGGACATAGCATTATGATTTATTATTATTTATTTTAATTTCCCAGTAACGTGCATAGGATATTTGGACAGGGTAGGCAGAATTCATATAATTAATTTAAATATTATATTATGATAGTAAATATTATATTGCTTTCATAGGAAAGATAAATAGCGTGAATATAGAATGTATATGAGTATAAACGGTTCCTCTTTTGTCTAACTTTAAGCAATTTATTTCAGACATATATGTATATCGTCAGGGCATGCAATGCTTCCAAGCATCTATGGAATAAACGCTACTGGAATTTTCTCTTTTCATATGTAATTTCATATAAAATATTATGCGTACCCGTGTGATAGGTATTAATATTTACCGTTGTATTGTGTCTATATCAAAAACATCCAATGTAACTGAAGCAGGTGTTGTATTGTCCATGATTTCGATACTTCGAACTGATATATCAGAACCTTAAAAGTATAGAAAATATTTTTAAATATACATAAAATAGGTATACCAAATCTTGACATTGGTAATCTCGACTTGAAATAAATATTTCTAAAAGCGTTTGGTTACCTGTTTTCGTTTTAATTGTTTTAACAGGTTTCACAGACTTCACCACTACTAGCAAATCAACATAGTTATTGGTTTCCTCTGTAAATAATAACAACAAATATAGTAAAGTTAATAGTTATATATATATATATATATATATATATCATAGTAATTTAATTACAAAACGAAGTTTATTTACAAATTTGAATCGCGGTATTACACCGTTCTTTAAGTGATATATTATAATTTACGTAATAATATTATGATAATCCAATCAGAATTTTCACACCGTGTGAGGCAAAAAATAATGCTTCATTATAGGGTTAATATAAATTCTCTACGTACTAGATATAAGTAATGTGTAAAAGGTAACACCAAACTAATTACGTAAGCCTTTTAGCTAATCCAACCCAGATAAATTTACGAACCCGGTAGTTTGAGAACTTCAGCAATGCCATGATATCCTGAGGAGGGTTTGGTAGGTATGTGCAGGAGAGAGAGATAGGTACTGAATGTGGTGCCGCTATGAATACACACTTCTCCGACACCCTCGTTCAATGTCAGGTAGAATGGTGAAGTTACCTAGAAGTTGGAGCATACATATTATTTTAATGAATCACGTTCGAGTGTGAGCTTTTTCAAAAACTTTTAAAGTTTTCAAATTGTATGAAATTTGTTTTATAAGCGATACGATAGAAGCGCTGATCAAAGATTTCATACATTTTGACCTTAAAAGATATAAGTAAAATACATAAGTAGACATTAGGTATTTGCAGAGTGTTTCATTATTTAACATACCTATTTAATTAAACATTTTTATCCATAACCATTTATTAGATGTCATATGTATAACACTAGCTTTTGCCCGCGGCTTCGCTCGCGTTAAGAAGTATTATTATTAATTAGGTATAGTTTTTGCGGCTTTACTTTTGTTTAGCGTGTGTAAAAAATTAGGGCCTACAAAATTTCTTTGTATACAATATTCTTAACTAATCTGTCATTAGGCGCTAAAACTATCAAGCTATTGGGTGAACTTACTCGTGAGCAAGCAACATAAAACTGTCCCTGAGAGAAGCAATTTTCTTTCAAGTCAATACCCACAAATTTGAGAGTTTGCCCATGAAACTTGTTTATTGTCATGGCAAAGTAGACTTCACCTACCTACATGCCAAATTTCAGCACGATCCGTCCAGTGGTTTGGGCTGTCCGTGTGTGTGTGTGTGTGTCCAGTGGAAGTGACAATGTAAGAAGATTTATACAAACTTTCATCCTCCATTTTATCCCCTTGGGGGTGGAATTTATCGAATTCCTTTCTTAACGGATGCCTACGTCATAGTAGCTTTATGCATGCAAAGTCTCAGCCCGTTCGGGTTAAAATTAACTAAGTTTCATACAAACTTTCATCCCCCATTTTATCCCCTGTAGGGTAGAATTTATCCCCTTGGGGGTAGAATTGATCAAAATCCTTTCTTAGCGGGAGCCTACGTCATAACATCTACCTGCATGCCAAATTTCAGCCCGATCCGCCCAGTGGTTTGGGTTGTGCGTTGATAGATCACTATGTCAGTCAGTCACCTTTGAGTTATATATATTTAGATATGTATAACATTAATAATGTATGACCAATTTTTGTTATTTAGGCTGAGTTTTACTAACCTGAGGCCTGAAATTTTCGTTATCGGCTGTTTTGATGCATATTTTCGGCGATGATATTTCAACTGAAAATACGTATGTACAGTTTTTTATTAGGCACAAACATAATTATTAAAATCACAAACCCTATGTAAATTGAAATAATCAGTGTATTGATATACTTGCCGACATCACCCACAAGAAAACGTTCATAGAAAGTTGTTACATAGTATTCAGATCCCCATACATCAACGTTAATCATGTCTGTATCGGAATCCCTTAGTGTGAAAGAAGTGACCCCTTTTAAGTCACCATTCTTTTTTCGCGAACCAGTTGTGCGAGGATTAATTTTTGCTATGACTAAGCCTATTATAAGAGCATTTTTGATGTTTAAATTCAAGCTGTTAAGAGTTACTTTTTGAACACCCGCCATTTTATTACTTAAGTGATCCCCGGTACCCTGGTTTTTTAATAGACAGATACTTTCTTTCATTTATACAAGCAAACACCATGTATCAAAAGTACGGATATTATATCATGGAGGATATAATGTTAAATGCCAATTTTAAATTAATATCTAAAATATTTACGCCGAGACGAACACAAGATATTTTGAAATTTAACCTTCCAATTTTTAAAAGCCCTAAATAATTTTATCGATTCACATTATTTGTAAGAGAATAATATTTTTAACCTTGAATCGAATATTGTAAATTATTTTTCGTTATCATTTTATGTAATGAAACTCTTCTAAAATATGAACTACTTTATGACTTATTTCAATAAAAATTAGGCTCGTGTATGCGAAACAGATTGTATCCGTATTTACACCATTATCTGCATCCACTGCAAATGTATGGATTTTGCTTACACTTGCAACAAAATCGGAATTATTTTTCTCTTTCTCACACGCCATAGACTTAATTTTTGCTTGTTTGTAAATATCTGGAATTAGTTAAATAAATTTGTTTAGGTAGATACTATTATGTTTTACAGAGTGCGTGTGGAATATAAAGTTCGAAGATAGTCAGAACGAATTTTTAATTATACAACTTTTACAAAATAAATATTTAACACATTCAGAAAATCTTAATTAGTTGACAAAACATTCTAAACAACTATTGCCTGGCAACCAGTTTTATATGAGTAATATAATGTGCCAGTATTATTTTACAATAACGGGCAGTCCACATTCTTTAACACTTTCCCTCGTTATTTTAAATGATACTGCATTCCTAACTCAGCTCGTATCTTGGTGAGCCTAGGCTTAGGCACAGCTTTTGTCATTAGATCTGCCAATTGATTTGCAGAACTTGTTTTATGTACTTGCAACAATCCTTCTTGTACTGTTTCACGAACAAAGAAGTGTCTCACTCTAATGTGTTTCGTTCTTTTGTGAAACTCAGGATTATGTGCAAGGCGTATGGCAGCTTCGTTATCCACTTTAAGTGTGGGCACTCCTTCTAAATTTGTAATTTGACTAAAAATCCTTTGTAGCCAAATTAATTCTCTTGCACCTTCACTCGCAGCAACAATTTCTGCTTCTGTAGTTGAAATTGCGACTGATGTTTGACGTTGGCTTAACCAAGAAACAATTCCATTCGCGAAAAGACATGCTACACCTGTTGTGGAGCGTCCAGTTTGTACATCTCCACCATGATCTGCATCGCTGTAGCCTTCTATTATAGCTCTTGTACAGCATGAATCATATGTAATGCCATAGGACATTGTTCCTTTTAGATATCTAAATATCCTTTTCACTTTCTGCCAATCAGCTTTGCTAGGATTTTCTAAAGTTCTAGATACCACCCCTACAGCATAAGCTATGTCAGGACGTGTACCTGTCATCAGATATGCTAATGCACCCACTGCTTCACGATAAGGAAACTTTTCTGAAGCTTCTACCTGTTCAGAAACTTTCCCTGTTTCTAAGGTCGGATTTGTTTCAATTGGTGTTGAGACTGGATTGCAATTTATCATTTGAAAACGTTCCATAATTTTCTTAGTGTATGCCTCCTGCTTAATTGTAATAGATCCATCCATTGATCTATCAATTTCCAATCCTAAATAATATTCTGCTGGCTTGCATGTGATTTTAAGAATATCACCTAACTCTTCTAGGAATTGGTTTGCAAGGGCTTCATCTGTTGCAGCAACAAGTCCGTCATCGACATATAATGTTATTAAAATTTTCTTGTCTTTTACTTTTTTCATAAAAAGACAGCAATCAGCTTCATTCTGAATGAAACCTTTAGAAAGAAGGATATCTTCAAAGTAATAGTTCCAGCATCTCGGGGCCTGTTTTAAACCATACAAACTTTTATTCAGGCGACACACTTTTGGTGTTCCATCACTATACCCTTCCGGCTGTTTCATATAAATTTCTTCTGTAAGTTTACCATTTAGAAAAGCTGTTGATACGTCAAACTGAGTCAAATAAAGCTTTTCTTTAGCAGCAACACTTAATAAGGCTCTTACTGTAGCCATTCTTGCTACTGGACTAAAAGTTTGTTCGTAGTCAGTTCCTCTTTGTTGTTTAAATCCTTTGACTACTAATCTCGCCTTATATTTGTCGATTGACCCGTCAGGATTTCGTTTGATTCTGAAAATCCACTTACACGGCAGTGCTTTTCTATTGGATGGTAAATTACACAGAGTCCAAACATTATTTTCTTTTAAGGATTTCATCTCGCTAGTCATGGCTTTCAACCATTCCACTTTGTCATCCCTTTTCATTACATCATTATATGTTTCAGGAAACATATCTGTACCCACATAACACACATAATCCTCCAGTTTCTTTGGACGTGAGAGGTTAGCTCTGTTGCGTAAATTGTAATTGGGTTCTAAGTTTAATAAAGGCTCTACAACTTCAAGTTGGTCGTTAGAATCAACGAATTCTTCTTCATCGCTTTCCAATGACTCTTCATGAACTTGATCTTGGTTTTGTTCAGCACTATCTCCCTCAAGAGCTTGTTCATGATCATTTTCTGGTTCGAGCTCTGTCAATGGTTCTATAATCTCAGAATCTCCTTCAGTTCTTTCTAGATTTATAGGAATGTTGGTGGAAATTTTGAACTCTACATCAGTTTCAAATGTAATGTCTCTAGACCTTAACGTCTTTCTTCCATTCCAAACACGATAACCATCATCATTCTCATAACCTATGAGTTTGCCTTTAACAGCCTTTTTATTAAACTTTTTGCGATTTTGTTTTGGAATGTGAACATAGCATTCACTTCCTATGATTCTTAAATGACTTATTTTAGGCTTTCTTCCATGCCATAGCTCAAATGGTACTTTGTCATTTATCCTAGTTGGACCTGTCCTATTGAGCACGTAGGCAGCTGTGTTAATCAGCTCTGCCCAAAGTACTTGTGGTAATTCTCCTCTTGCATGTAGCATTGATCTTGCTGCTTCTACTAGAGTACGGTTTTCTCGCTCACTACAGCCATTCTGTTCAGGCGTGTAAGGCATCGTCAGCCGTTGCTGAATACCGTGATTCTGTAGTATTTTTCGGATGTCTTTATTGTCGAATTCACCACCATTATCGCTAAGTATCGTTTTTACAACATGTCCATGGGTTCTAGCTTCTTTTAACATTTGAAGAAGTCTATCCTTTACTTCAGACTTATGACGAATGAAGTAGACCATGCGATAGGCTGAGTAGTCATCCTTGAACAATACATAATATTTATATTTTGACATGCTATCTACAAAAGGACCGCACACATCAGTATGAATCAGCTCTCCTACTGCTGATGCTCTTTCCCTTTTTCCGAACGGTTTTCTATGCGCCTTTCCATAGATACAACCTTCACATTTCTTATTATCAAGGTGTAACTTAATACCAAGCTCTCTTTTCACCAAAGAAATAATGTGTTTTTTATCTTGATGCGCGAATCGTTCGTGATATAACTGAAGTAAGTTAGTACCAGTTACAGCATTGACTTCTATAGTTTTTTGCTTTAATGGAATGACTGTTTTCATATCCAGCTTATAAAGTCCTCCTCCAGGAACTCTATTTCCAACTACTTTAGTCTTACCGTAAATTTTTAACTTGCACTCTCTGGTCGTCGAAATAAAAATGCTTTGCTCCATTTTATCTTGCGCAGCTAATATCGAAAAAAGGTTTTTTGTGAGTGATGGTACTAACCACACATCACTAAGAATGATATTTTCATTCTTGCCATATACATTGGATACCACTTCAACAGTGCCTTTTCCTAAAGCTGGAATTATACTACCATCTGCTGTTGTTACTATGTGTTCTGAATCAAACTCTTCAAAATCTTTAAAGTAATCACTTCGAACAGCTATGTGAGTTGTGGCTCCATTGTCTACATACCAATTTTCTTTATCTTCTGCATGCTTATCAAAGCAAGCATTTATCGATAGAGTACATTGTTGCACTTGTTTAGATGTCGAATGTGTTGCTGATACACTTGGTTTAGGTGGCCTCCCATCCTTAATCCATTTTTTACACTTGCGAACTCTATGTCCTTTGCGAGAACAATAGTTACATATCAGCTCTTCATCTTTACAATGCGTTACTTTTCTCCTTTGACTAGTCACTAGTGCCTCTTCTTTATGGGCAACTTTACTCTCTAATGCTCTTTCATATGCACAGAGATGACTGGTCAAATTTTCAATAGTTTGTGCACTTTGGTTCAATAACAACCAACTAGATTTGAACGCGAAATATTTTTCATCCAAGGTATCTAAGATTTTGCATATCAGGAACAAATCAGGAAGCTTAGTATTTTGATATCTCTTTGCAATTTCAAAATTTAAGCTACTCCAGATATTCTTTAATTTTGACATATGAGAAGACATATCATCTTCTTTGCAATATTTAAAACTAAAGAAATCCATGCATAAGTTGTATGCTCTATCCTCTGTTTGTCCATCAAACAATCTATGTAACTCCTGCCAGACTTCATGCGCTGTCTCAAATCTCATTATTTTCTTCAATGTGTCTTCAGACATATTTGTGGTAAGTATGAGCAGAGCACAACTTTCAGCTTTTCTATACTTAGACATAGCTAAATTATAGGCGCTTACTTGGGCGGCGTCACCTGCTCCCTCAGACGGAATAACTGGTTTTGTGAGTTTACCCTCTGTTGCCTCCATGGCACCTTCTGTACCTCGCAACATTATGGAAACCTTGTATTTCCATGTGCTCCAGTTCTCTTTTCCTTCTAAGTTACCTATTTGCAACTTCGTTGTAAACGATTCCATTTTTAACTATCCTCTTCTTTAATCTGGTGCTGATACCATAACCTATTATGTTTTACAGAGTGCGTGTGGAATATAAAGTTCGAAGATAGTCAGAACGAATTTTTAATTATACAACTTTTACAAAATAAATATTTAACACATTCAGAAAATCTTAATTAGTTGACAAAACATTCTAAACAACTATTGCCTGGCAACCAGTTTTATATGAGTAATATAATGTGCCAGTATTATTTTACAATAACGGGCAGTCCACATTCTTTAACAGATACTTTCTTATATATAAAGTCGATAAAACCACTAATGTACCACGGCTTACTTCAAAAGGGATACAGTAGGGCTGTCATGTAAAAAAATATCGATATTTTTGATTTACGATTTTATGCTTCTCTGCTGTGTAAGAACCTGTGCGGCTTTTGAGAAAAGTCGTTGAGATGGAACTGAGCTAGCCAAAACAAGTGAGAGTTTTTTTTTATTGTAAGAAAAAATAGAAAAGGTGGCGTTTGGGTAGTCCCAATACTGCCACTATCATAGATTATATAAGTTTTGCTACTACTGCTCGCGGGGAGTATCTCATGTCTGCGTTTCGTTATTGCAAAAGCTAGTTTACGATAATCCAGGGTTTTTTGTTTTATTTTTACTCAATTTGACAATGTTTCAGATTTAAAGGAATAAGTTGATATAAAGAAAAAGAATTGAATGTGACATGATATTTGGTGTATCGGATGAAATATATCGATATTACATTCGATATTAAATGACTTGATAATATCGGATTGAAGCGATATATCTCATACCTGTATTGAAATTTTTTGAAATATATATATATATATCGCCTCCTACTAGGATATAGAGTGACGATATATTATACGAATAAAGTAGACTAAATCGTTGTCAAATATAAATATTTTAACAGAAGTACAAAGCAGCAGGCGCTTGTGTCCATAGACAAAGGTTTTGTACTGGTGTTTATGTACTGGCGAGTAGGTAAACGAAACAAGTGTACCGGACACACCATTATGAGTAAAATGTTTTAGGAGCCGTTTTTATAAAACAAACAACACTGTCTGAAAAAAAAAAGCCAAAAAGCGCGCTAATGATTATATTTTATTAGTTGTCAATCTAAAGCCCTTGCTTATATTATAGTATTAATATGTTGTTTAAAGTAGCCTGCAATTCAAATTGTGAAACAAAAAATAAATTTAAACCAGTTGAATTAGAAAGAAAAAGTGCTGAATATACAGATCGTTCTAAGCGATTTTACGAAGTATCTCGTGACTTCTCCAAACAGTATGCTCATATTTATTCTGCAAGACTGAACACATTTAGAAATATTTTAACCCCAGTAATTACAAAGAAATGGTCCAATAAATATAAAATATTAAAATTATGCGACTTACGTGAAAAGGGTACAGTTTGTGTTATTATTGGCACTCTTTTTAAACTACAAGAATTAAAACCTAGTGTTTTAAAAGAATTGTCAGATCAGTTGGAAATTATACCTCAACCCGCAAGGTATAAACATTATGCGAATTTGATTCTATTGAGCTGTAAATGCATTGTAAAAATATAAGTAAAAGAAATCAGTGAATATTCTTTAGTGCTTCTCGAGTGAAGACAGCCTAATACTACTGATGGTTATCTTATTGTTTACAATATTTTTTACAGAACTCACTTTGTTCATGAAAATGATAGTTTGGTCTTAGAAGACGAACTACAGAGGATTAAACTAGTTGGTGAATGTATTAAAGTTCATGAAGTTGTAACAGGTGTTGTCTGTGCCCTGTTAGGTAAATATATCAAGAAAATGTAATAAATACTAGTCCTCGAATTTTACTTAATGTTTGTAAATCCTATGGAATTTGAATGTGTATGTATATGTCTTGAAATTACAGGATCAGAAGATCAAGATGGTATTTTTTCAGTTAAAGATGTTTGTTGGGCTGGTTGTGGCGTACAAAAACCATTACCTAAAGTTGATAATGATAAGTATGATGCATTTTTATGAATTTTAAAGTTGACTATGATGTATGATTGACATTAAAAATATGTATATTTTATTTTTCTTTATATTGATAAAATAAAGCATAAACTCAGGAAACTGAAACTCTCTATGCGTGTCAGATCTATTATTATTTTTGTAAAATAACTTTTTTATTTTTTATTAAGTAATGCTATTTATTTTAACAAATATATATGATGTTAGTAGCTTTTGGTAATGGAGGCCATATTTCAAGTTGCTTTTGCTATTTATATTTTAAAAAATCTGTCAATAAATAACATATTTTTAGTAGCTACACATGACTTTGGATTAGCCATAGAGAATACGGGAGCCAAAACAATTGACTCAATTTTTTATCCGATGTTGTATACAGTTTTTTAATTTTATTATGTCAGATATTCAAATCATGCTATAAATTATAACAGCAAAAGTAGAAATTGTTTCTGAATAAGGAGTAAAATTACTTAATAATTATGACATATCATCATGCTATATGAAAGAGATTTCAGTGTATCCAGAAAAACATCAGTTGTACAAATACTAAGTTTATTGTTTCTGTTTACTGTTAAGTATGATTCTGTTTTAACAAATGTACTATTTTTAGATATATTGTGGTGATATCAGGATTGAATATGGCCTCTAAAAACAGAGATCATATGTTTAGCTTACATTTGTTGCTGGAATGGTTGTCAGGTCTTTCAGGCACATCACAATATCAAGCAGAGATATCAAAAATAGTGCGAGTAATTGTTGCAGGTATGTCTTATTTTGGACAAATAACTGTGTAAACTAATTGAAATCTAAATTTTTATCATATTTGCTAATAATTTTTTTCATATCTTAAGAAAAAAGTTCAAAATGTAAGAGAAATGATGAATTATAAGTGAGATAGATTTATTTAGAACAATGTCTGCATATTAACACATCTTATGTAATGTAAACAGATTGATGGTGAAATATATTCTTCACATATAGGAATGGAAGATTATAATGACCTTGTAGCCTATTCACCATTTATTTATTTATTTTTGTCCTTGAAATGATTTATTTTCTACTGCTTTATAGTATACTAACCAATAATTAGTAACTTAAATACAAGGTGTCTCAAAAGTAAGTTCACATTTGCTTATCTTATTAGGTGAAAGCAACTATTCTGAGGGGCGCGGGGGGTATGTCAGTCGGTAGTCTGGCTCTTGGGAATTTAGTCGCTATGGAGCGTTTCTCTGGTGCGGACCGTGCGTTGTGCGTACGTGAGTTTTACAAAAACGGTAATTCGGCGACTGTAGCGCGTAGAAAATTCTGCAGTATTCGACATATTCGTCACTTAAATGATGCGCCTAGCACTCGACTCATTGCAAAATTGGTTGAGAAGTTTGAAGAGACTGGGTCAACTCTGGAGAAACCAAAATCTGGGCGGCCAAGAACATCAAGAACAGCCGAAAACGTGGACAGTGTTACTCAGTCTATTTGAGATGATCCAAACCTATCGATTCGGAAGCGTGCTGTTGCTTTAAATGTGCCTATGGATTTTTTCCTGTGGGGTTATGTCAAATCAAAAGTTTACGCTATAAGAAAATATCCGTCATGAAATGGCAGCCATCACGGAGACTACCTGCCGAGCTGTCATAGGCAATTTTAGTGCCCGACTAAATGAATGCCGAGAGCACAACGGTTTACATTTGGACGATGTTATTTTTAAAAAATAAATTCCCAAACAGTGTACTTCAATATAAAATAAACATTTTTTCAATAAAGCTAAGACTTTTCTTTTAAAAAAAGATTTAAATGTGAACTTTCTTTTGAGACACCTTGTATTACAACTATTTTACATAGCAAATATTCTATCTAAACTTATTTTATCTATATAATTTTATTTACACTTTACATACTACAGTCTCAATATCGCAACTGCAATGACAACACGCATCACTTGCTTATTATTTGTACAGTTCTCATAGTTGTTATTTTTGTGTTTATTTGGTATAACTGTTCTATGTACTTCATTTCTACTTTGACTACTGAACTTATCCTTGCTCATTCTTGTTGTGACTTTATATTGTGTGCTTCATCAAACACCTATTTACTTGCTGTCTAGACTTTCTTCATTTCTTACTAACATCTTGTCTCTACATGCTATCCTATGCTTTAGCCTAGTTAGGTTGACCACACCACCATATGTACCACTCTAAAACCTGAATACAATATGGATGTGCTTATGGAATTGATTATAGTGTAACTACTATACTAGTATTATTAAACAGGCCACTCTGATGTATGTTGTGGAAGCCTTAATAGGAACTGTACATTTTTGATTGTAACTGTGTATATGTATTGTGTAAATGAGTTATTGTACTGGGCCACTGACAACCCTGTAAAAAGTAAATAAATAAATAAATACTACTACGTAACTTGTACAATTATTTACAATATAAAAATATTTTTTCAAAACTTTCATGTAATTACATTAACATGTATGTACATGACATGTATGTACATGACATGTATGTACATTATAATAATATTCTGGGTATTAATGCATTAAACTAAAAATGACAGGTATATTAAATTTGAAAAGAATTAGTAAATCATTGCTTTGTGTTTTTATTTTAAGTTATATGCCAATTATTTATTTATATACACATTGTTTCTAGGTGATGTATTTGCAAATCAATCAGATGGTAGTCTACTGAATGAAGCAGATGTAATAGAGGCAGCTGCAATGGTTGACACATTTTGTGCTGCTGTTAGTTCTGTAGCACCATTAGACCTTATGCCAGGTTGCAAGGACCCTACAGGAATAATGCTACCCCAAAAACCTTTTCATTATTGTAAGTTTTTTTACACAACCAAGATTATTTTTGATTATATTACAAATTTTATTTATTACTAGCTGATCCGGCAAACGTAGTTTTGGTATATAAGGTTTTCTAATATCTTCTAAGATGTTCATTGAAATTAAGTGATGTCAAAGACAATTTTGTTCACAATTAAATACTCTCAATCAACAACACATTTATTTAGATAAAAATTAATATTATTACGTTGATA
The DNA here is from genome assembly GCA_036320925.1 of Automeris io. Classification (NCBI taxonomy): domain Eukaryota; kingdom Metazoa; phylum Arthropoda; class Insecta; order Lepidoptera; family Saturniidae; genus Automeris; species Automeris io. Next base: position 8,396,151 of record JAUDJH010000011.1, on the reverse strand, counting down.
CAACTCTTAACAAATAATGCATTAATTTCGACCAAATTTGTTTACCATAAAAACGGTTCTAGTGACTTAATCTTAAAAGATAGACATATACTGTCCGGGACATTTTTTTAGATCATTTCAAGAGGAATAATTCATTCTTACATATATTTTTGGTATCTCGAACCGTTTTTGCAGCGCACGCAATGGAAGCCCTCAAGGATGAATATTTTTCCCCGTCTTTTTCACATTTTCCATTATTTCTTCGCTCCTAATAATTGCATCGTGATGTTATATAGCCTAAAGCCTTCCTCGATAAATGGTCTATTCAACTCAAAAAGAATTTTTCAATTCGAACCAGTAGTTCCTGAGATTAGCGCGTTCAAACAAACAAACAAACAAACAAACTCTTCAGCTTTATAATATTAGTATAGATTATGTATGTCATTGTGGTTGTAATTTGTGTGGTATTCATTTATATATTAAATTTAATTAAAAATTAAATTAATTTAATTTTAATTATTTTATTATTAAATCTTTAAAGGCCAATACATTTCAAAAACAAAAATTATTACTTGTGTGAAATTAGGCCATACAGATTTAGACATGTACATGGATTGATATTAGTGTCAGACTAAAGGCTGATTTCTGACCAAAGCAGATACAAATTAATCAGCTACAACTTTTGGGTGAAGTTGTAGGCTTAAAAATCCTAAAAAAATATTTCCAATATTGACTAAAAGTGAATAATATAATGATTTTAAAAACTTTAAAATTTTTATCATTTGAATACAATTTCTGGCGATAATTAAAAACGCTTTAAAAAGATAAAAAAAGACTTTTAGCCTTTAAAAAAGCACTATAAAGTAGCCAGCCAAGTGTAAGTAGGACTCGCGCACCGAGAGTTCTGTAGGAAAAAGTTACCATTGAGTTTGACCACCTACTATTTAGAATTTTTTCCAAGCCTTACAAAATAATGATTCTTTTGTAAAACTGTGATTATGAATAAATCCCTTGAAAACATTAAGGAATTATAAATGTTTATGCAGTTGAGAATTCCATAGTGTTTAAAACATAGATAAGCAAAATGCAGTCATATTAATGAAGAAAAACACAAAATGTAATCGTAATCATTTTTTAATTTAATAAACATGTCTTTAAAAAAATAAGTTTTAGAAGGAATTTTGTATTTCACATGCTAATTGCTTTTTTCAGGTTTATTTCCAAAAGCTATAGAATACAAATCTTTCAACAGAGTATCAAACCCTTATGAATGTGCTATTGAAGGTGAGTTTAAAGAGAAAAGAAATATTTTTGTGGTATATGTGAATTTGCTGTAAAAATATTATTCTGTGATTCTAGGTTATGTTTGTTTGGGTACTTCAGGAGAAACAATAAAAGATATAATGAGGTATAGCAAGCTAGATAACACTCTAGAAGTTATGAAAAAGACGTTACTATGGCGTCACCTAGCTCCCACTTGTCCAGATACTATACCATGCACACCATGTGTTGACACAGATCCATTTACAATATATAACTGCCCAGCCATATATTTCACTGGTAGTGGAGATGAATTTGCTACAGAACTCTTCGAAGGTAAATCATAAAGTTTTGTTCTTTATCAATTGACAATGCCCCATAATAGGAGGCCCCCTATATTAGCCTTAAAGGGAAGAGTGAATAGGTAATTGTATGTTGTATGTGTATTGTTGGGCTCCTTTTCACTCTCCACCAGATGTGATTGAGGTCAAGCATCCCCCTATAAATAATAATTAATACCTTCCAAACAAATAATTCCTCTTGATTTTTTATATATTATACTAAAGTAACAGTTTTTTTTGTGATTTTAAAATAATAAAGACAACTTAATAGTATTATCGTTCCAGATAACGAGGGACAACATGTGAGACTGGTATGCATTCCTAATTTTTATGAAAAGAAAACAGTGGCTTTGATCAATATAGCAAATTTAGAATGTTACAGCATGTCGTTTACATGACTTTAATGTAATAAATTTTGGAAATGTTCTAATATTATTTTTAATCATATCCTTTTTCATAAATCCCATTATTATAAATATGTAAATTCTAAGATTATGTCTAATATCTGTCCACTCTATAACCAGGGTTTAGATTATCATTATTATTTTTAACCTAAGAACTGGGGATACCTTTTCATTTTTGGCAACAGGTATACAAGCAAAGGTTAGCAAGCATGATCGCAGTGAATATCGATAGATGTGTACTTGTTAAATCATACCAGGTTTTTAGATTGCTCTGCACTTTCATATAGGTGTCATTGTTGGGTTACAATAAAAAAAAAACTATACGTTCTTAACTCTTAACTACTGTGCACCCTCTACTGCAGCAGATTATAGAGTCAACACTGCAGCTAAGCATGCATCACTTTCCTAACACTAGTGCGTTTATAATGAAAGAACCCATGCAATAGATACAATAGATTTAAGTTTATTATTATAATCCCTATATAAGTTTGCAAATAATCAAGACACACAGGGTACAACTACAGTAGCAAATCAATAAATTAAAATCGTACGCTATAAAACACATTATATTACAAGTAGTATCCGGCCGAAGCTTCAGCCACGACTTTGGCCTTAGCCATCTTTTGACAAGTGGGGTAATTTTAATGATCTCTAGAAGCTTAAATATTGGGTCTGGGAAAAAGTTCGTGGCGTTTTTTCAGTAAAATTCGACTGGTCCCCTTAAACGCGTGAATGAATTTATTTGAACCAAATATGTTCCATTATTATCGACAATGTTTCGGCATTTTTCCGGTAGATCCATGATCCCATTGGTGAAGACCTTCTGTGGTTTCTGGTTAAAGAACTGGAATCAAGTAGTTTTCATAGGCTTCTTTTGAAACCAATTTAATTCCATGAAGAGAGTTCTGCAGAGATCGGAATAGATGATAGTCAGAGGGTGCTATATCCGGACTGTAAGGTAGATGCAACAAAACTTCCCAACCGAACTCTCTAAATTTTTGACGGGCCATCAAAGAAGTGTGTGGTCGGGCGTTGTCACGATTATAGACAATACCTTTCTTATTTATCAATTCGGGTCTATTCTTCTCAATTGCCAAGCCTAATCTTTCTAGTCAACCACAGTAGAGTTGATAATCAATCGTCTCACCAGTCGCAAGTAGCTCGTGGTGGACGATAACCATCCAGTTCCACCACACGCAGAACATCACTTCTTTTGGCGTCGATGTTAGTTTAGCAAATGATTGTGAAGGCTCACCATCCTTTATTCACAATATTATATGTTTCTGGTTATCGTACGTAATCCATTTTTCATGTCCGACTATTACACGTTTTAGAAATGGCTCGATTTCATTCCGTTTCAGCAGCGTATCGCAGATGTTTAATCGGTCCATCATGTTTATCGCGCTCAACTCACGAGGTCCATTCGTCAAGCTTTTTTTATAACCAGTTTTGTGTAAATGATTCAAAACATTTTTATCGTCAATGCCTAACTCCATACCAATATTGACACTACTGATATTTTTATCTTGTTGGACTTTTTCAAGTATTTCATCAGCTTTTTCAGTGATTGGACTACCGCAGAGTGACTCATCATTCATATTAAAGTTACCGGAATGAAAGCGAGTGAACTATTTCCACACAGCAGAATTTGATAAAGTACCTGCACCGTATACAGCACATTTTTTTTCGTAAGCCTGCACAGCGTTGTTCCCGTTGTCATAACGATATTATCGAATACACCGGATTTTTTCATTATTCAGCTCCATGTTCGAGTGCGAAATACTTTCGAACCACTGCACAGATTGCAATATTTCTTACGTTCAATTAACGTCCGGAAGATCAACTTAAAAGGTGCACTCATTGGTGTTGCTGTAATTTATGTTTCTTTAGTTATATGCGACCAACGCCATTCATCGCAAAAAATGCCACGAACTTTTTCCTAGACCTAATATATCAAAATCTTAAATTTAAAAGTTTTAAATATTGTTTTAGTCAATATTAAACTGAATTATTTAAGGCGAATTGCTTCAACAAATTAAGCCTAGGCTCGTATAACGTAATTTTTGAAGCAGCTTAATTCGATCTTTTTTTATTATATACAGGCTTGCGCTTGACCTCAATCTTACCTGCTGGAAAGTGATGATGAGGCCGAAGATGGAGCGCGCTCACCCAGCAAATACCGATTCACTCGACGTTTGAAGATTCCCATGTCATAAGATGCCGGAAACACCGACGCAGGAAGCGAGTTCTACTCCTTCGCGGTACGCAGCAAAAAGGAGGAGGCGAATCGCTTCGTGCGAGCAGCAGGAATGTGAACCACAAAAGGGTGCAAACCTGCACGGCGTCTCGTCAATTTATGGTAGAAGGGGGAAGGTGGAACTAAATCATACAACTCAGCCGCACACTTTCCAGATTATAGTCTATAGAAAACCGAAAGGCAAGCTACTTTACGCCGGTGTTCCAAACTGAGTAGTTTACGCGACGTAGGAGCCTCATCGGCAATGAATCGCCGTGCTCGGCGATCAATTGAGTCCAAAGCAGCCAGATGGTGTTTGGCGAAACCATCCCAGAGGTGGCAGCAATACTCCACACACGACCGTACTTGCGCCTGATATAGGTTAAGAAGTTGGGTCGGCATAAAATGCCGCCTAACCTTGAAAAGAATCCCCAGTTTCCGAACAGCTGTTTTAGCCTTAGCTTCAATCGAACGCCCAAAGTTAAGGTCAGCAGTTAGCTCCATGCCTAGAAGCTCGAGGCTATCAGCCAATGGTACGATAACACCCTGGAAAGTAGAAGCCAAGACGAAAGGGCTCTGTTTGGCGGAGAAGAGACAGGCCTGTGTCTTCAGCGTGTTAAACCTGACCAGATTCGCATCACCCTAATCGGATACGAAATTTAAGGCTTCAATGGTGATTTAAATTTGACAACGGTTAAAATTGAATAATGCTTCCGAGCAAGGTCATAAGCATTGTTTAATGGTAAATAGCTTATACAAGTTTAAACTAGATTTAATTTGTTGGTGCAAGCCGCCCTTAGGATTTTAAAACCTTCAGTTTCAGCTTTGGTCAAAGCTGGCCGAAGTCGACATACATAAAACATAAAGCATACATAAATCAATTTATAAAAAAATATCGATTTATGAATGCGATATATCGATTTAATTCGATATTATCGAATCGTTTAATATCGAATGAAATATCGATATATTTCATCTGAACCAAATACCAATAATACCAAATATCGTGTCACATTCCATTTTTTTCTTTATACCTACTTTTTCCTTTAAATCTGCAACGTTGACAATTTGAGTAAAAATAAAATGAAAAACTCAGAATTATTGAAAACTAGCCCATGCAATAACGAAACGCAGACATGAGATACTCTCACGAGGGCAGCACTAGTAGCAAAACTTTTATAACGCCACTTTTTCTATTTTTTCTTACAATAAAAAAATAATAATCTGTGGTGATTATGGTCACTTATTTTGGCTAGCTCAGTTCCATCTGAAGGACTTTTTTTTTTTTAATTTATAAATCTTTCATATTGGTATGGTAGAAAAGAAAAAGCTGCAATTCTTTACGCGCAGATGCTAAACATGGCTTTTGAGTCGTATGGACTTGATTCATTTTCGTATGATTTATAAATAAAGTTGATTTGTTTCTTCTCTCTAAAGTGTTTTTACTCATAATTAACCTGATCCCTTTTTAATATTATAGACTAGTTAAATACAAGTAAAAACTTACGATATATTAAAAATATTGATATATTTGTTCGATGTATCGCAAAATATCTATATAACACTAAGATATATTCTATCGAAAAAAATATCGATATATTTTGTACATGAACATCCCTACAAGATGCATTGCGCAAGTTGACTTCCTATTACGTCGGCCGTACGTCAATTATTTTAATAGACAATTTATAGAGTACTGAATATTTGAAATTATTTTTGCAGCAACACTGAAAATTCTTTAAACTCCACTGCGTCTTGAATTTACCTCTTTTGCCTCCATTACTCATCAATGGGTCAAGTTTAGTAGATGTGTATTTTGCTTTTCTCTGTTATTGCGATTACAATGGGTTTCTAGTAACCAAATTTTGCACACCCGCGTGTGCCTTCACACAGCTTGTAAAAATGTTGTAAGTACATCATACTTTTATAATTAGGAAACAATGAACCCATCGTTTCCATGTTCATCCATATAGCGCTTGATTGACATGGTGATGTGTTGAATTCTGAAAAGTCATTATTTTTAAGAAGCGAAGTACTGCTAACTGTATACTGTAAATAAAAAAACTGCTTAATTTGTTACATTTAAACTGATATGGGATGTTTATAAGGAATTGGAATTCGTTCTTGTTATTCAGTTTCATAACGTATGCTATGTACTTTCACCTGATTGAGTGGGAGCCTATTTAATTAATTCGGCCTTAGATTATGAGTTTAATTTAAAGAAAGCTTAAACCGCGTCAAAAGCCCGTTATAAAAGTTTACTTATTTCTTATGTCAGAAATTGTATTATTATATGAAATGCTAGTAAAGTTTTTATATTAGCAATAGAATATATTATAAATCTACAGCGTTTTGCCACTATTCAAACCTTTGACTAAAGTTAAAATCTGTCATATAATAAGCCTGTAAACTTTTTGATATGTTATAAGAAATACTTCTAAGCTATGTTTCGTAAAACAATAGTAATGGTGAGCATTAAAATATGCCATATCATTAACATCTTTATCTTGTTTTTGTATTTGTGCACAAAAGTACATAAACACAACTTGTTAGGTTTATAACTTGCTATTAATATTAAGGTCTTTATTTTTTTAAATTCTATTTATTTATGGGTCTTTGAAGGTCTTTATTGCTGTTATAATCTACTGCTGCAATAATAATGATAACATATTGTAAACTATTTTATTATATAATGTTACTAATGACAATAAAGTTGATATAATAACAGAAGGAGTTAAACAATATAGGATACATTATCATATCATACAGCCCAGTTTAACCAGGATTGCTCTGGTTTAAAGCATTGCTGCTAGCGCACTAGCTGCCTTTTAGTATTTTGTTTTGGCTGACTTACATATGTCAGGGCTGGAATGGTGAGCTAGAACATATGCCAGAGCCCATGCCCCATACACCTATTTCTGGGGATGGCAAATGAGCACATCATCCACCATACCTACTAAATGATAAAACTAAAAAAGCGATTCAACACTGCCATATGAATTTGTACAAACCTTTTTGATGTTTTAAAAGTAAACTTAAAAGTCACAGATATTGTTACCATGCCTTAAGTTATGGAATTTGTTCTGAATAGGTTGCTTATATGAGATGATGATTTACATTTGTAGAAAGTTGTAGAACACAAAATCTCTAAAAATTGTATGTTACACATTATTTTCATTGTATTGACCCATATCATTTAGAAGCAAAGCTAAAAGACCAGGTTTGTTGGATTAACAACAGACAGTAGTTTTTGCCAGGCCTCAATAAATTTCAAGATCAATGTGGCTACTATATGTAGTGATTTTAGGTAAAATGACCTTAGTATATATGCTTGCTTTATATACCTATCTACCCAATAAAAAATATTGCAATCTTAAGTTAAGTTCAATAAGTATGCTAGTTTTTATTATTTATAAAAGAAAATAGTAAAAATCATACTGTGTTTTGTTGGTTTTTCCCCTTTTACATACAAACTCTGGGGTTTACCACTTAAATCTTGATATAGAAAATTAAAAGTTTTGATATGTGTTTTCAATCATATTTTTACACAATTGAGATGGATATTTTTTTGTAATCTATAACAATATTTTGTTGCTTTATGATAAATAAAAGGCAGACTCAGATAAGAGTAACAGATGGTTACTTATACTTTTATCAAACAAATAAGTATTTGTGCTCTTAATGTGTTTAATAAATAAATAATAATTGCAGTAGAGCAGCCATCTAAACTTTGTATATTTGTATCTTGTACTGAAATCTGATCTTAATAAACAATAAAATGGTGTGTTTCTTAGCTCTATTGTACAAGTTGATATAAATTATAATTTTTACATTTGCTAATTAACCAAAACACACAGTGTGTCCAGATTTTTGCATTTGTTGTAGGTGTATTATAATTTACATTATGAATAAAGCACTATTTAATCATCATGACCATTCCAATAGTAGGTACTGAATATCAATTTGTTTATTTACAAATATTTGTTTAAAAGTTTTTTATTGACTAGTATTAAGATAGAAAATATGTAACTATTAAAACTACGAAAATCATATCAAGATATTTTCAATTTTGGTTTCAATAGTTTCTAATTGATGTACACATTTCGTAATTATCAAGTAAATGAATCTAACATTTTGTATAGATTAGTATGTACAGTTTGACCAGACTTAAAAGTACAATCTAAAAAGTCATAAAAGTATATCTAATGTTAACAAGTACTAAACCAAATTTTATTGAATTATAATGTTAGGCAACAAAAACATTGTTATAGTGTCAGTACAGTGACAGATACATTTGTGATTTAATTGAAATATTAATAGATATTAGAATGTGGACCACATTAGCAGATTTATCAGACACATCGATGGAACTTTATACCCTGGTCTTACTATAAAATAGTTATATGTACCTATAAAATTGCTTTACCATTGCACATAACAACTATTTGCGTGTTGTGAAATATTTTGTAATAATATTGCCTAGATGATGTCAGATTTTAATTCTATTGAGGTGATGACATGCTTGTTTTAAACGTGCTCTTTTAGCATTACATCAAAAGGCCTCTTTAAGTGATATATTGTTACAGTTTTTCCTCATGGTTTTTGTATGTTCGGGCGATCACCCTACAACCTCAATTACCTATAATATGAAGTTATACATTAAAATAAAATGTTTTCTACAAACTACCGTATAACGGTTTTACACGTGAGCAGCATATTTTCCTATTTACAGCTTTAGGTTGATGGTATATGCGCAGCATATTAATGAGTGGTAAATGATTTTTAACGGGATTGACTTTAGCATGCACACCGTAATTCTTTGTAAATAAAGTGACTATTAGAAAAACATTACTATAAGATATATAAAGTATACTGGAAATACTTTGGCGTGCCTAAATAAATGTGACACTTGACCTTGATAATATAGTTTGGAATCTAACGAACATAGTATTCTGTGAATATAAGATCTATGAGATAATGGTCCTTCTGTATACACTCAAAATATCTGCTTACTCCAAAGGGATTATAATATGATGAAAGAATTATCGAATTTAATCATGCCCACCATAAATATCAAATTGTTACGTCTGTATAGGGATACATACATTGAGGGGATTGTCCATTGTGGGCAATGAATGATAATAATAAGGAAAATACGCGGTATATGCTTTTTAACACTAGATTAGAGAACCAGTCAAAGTGACTGGCCTTTATATTTATCTTCAATTTTTTTTTCATATTATTACAATGCATTCATTATTACCAGAGCAGTATAGTCCACTTATTTGGGGTCTTTATCATTTTGACGACATCACATCGATCACTCTGATTTCGGTAGCCTGATATGAAGCAAACAGTTTTAAAAATAAATTAAAATCAAAACCCAAGAATCTTTAAATAAACTTCCATCTCATTACACACTCAAAATTTCTCCTATTCTTTCCTTGACCGTGTTCTTACAATATTATTTCCTTTTTGTGACTGGATCCTATAAAATAATTGCGTCCTCAATCAAGGCTACACATCCATACAGACTTAAAAACTTATTTCATAGTTCAATAGTTTATTGCTTCTAATACCACTGAAATGTGTGTTGAGTGCCTACTCTACTTATATTCAAAATTTTCAGAAAGGGAGTTATAAGGTTATTATACTTTAACATTATTATTACAAGATGATAAATGATTTTCATATTTATTTGATGGTAGAATGTAATTCTTTAAAATTGTGTTAATTCATTTCAGTGCCATCATGGCGCCCTCACCGGACAGTTTTGTCCTGCTACGACAACAATCACCAGTTTCATCGGAATCAGATCCCTCTGGACTGGAACTCGCACCTCTGGTAAGTAGTATATTTGTAAAACAATAGAACTGTATACCCACATAACAGCTTATAGTGAATATAAAAGGGGAAAACCGATACAGTCAGACATCTAGTTTATATTGGAAAATATAATGTTTAATGTAATCAATACATATAATAAATCTGTTGCTCAGCTCCCTACATATAAAGAAGCTAGATGTTAAACAATTCAAGAGGGAGTATACACATATACCATATCAAGTAAAAATTTCGCGTTAGCGATGTAGGTTATATTTAAAAAAATAAAACACTGGTATTTACTAGCAAACATGCATTTTATTATATTATGCTCAGTGAATATACAATTACATATATTGATTAGAATCGTCCATAATAACAAAGTTTTTTTTAAACAAAACGTAATATGAACTTTACATCTAATTAAAATATAAATATACACGATATCGCCATCTAGCGATATTTATTAAGACAATTGTAAAAATATATTGGAATCGTTAATCAATATACTTCTGTTACTTCTGTACGCGTTTGTGCCCGCTAATCTAAAAAAAATTGTGTCACTTTAAAAAGACATGTAGATTATTTATTACAAAAGAAAATAATTGTTCAGGTGATTTGGCTATAATACATAGAGTATTTTATTTATTATACTATACTTTTATTATACTTTTTTTATTTTTGTGCCGTGGTGGCTGCCGGCAGAATAGAATAGCAACCCCCTCTTCTTGCTGAGGCGTCGTAAAAGGCGACTAAGGTACACTTTAACACCGCAATTCCATCAGGTGTTCAGAAAAGGAAAACTCGACCAAACCTGCATCCCGCTCCCTCCCGATCGTACTGGTTCTCCTTTCCATCGGGCCTGAGGGAGCTCGGACGAGAGAGTGCTTTTCTGGCTGCGCGTCCAGTTATGCACTTAAATATCTCCTGCGCAATTGACTGTTTCCGAAAACTGAACCTTGATTTTCTTAATCGGTGTTGAAACAGTCGTCGTGGCCGAAACCGGCTAGGACATCATCATTATACTTTTAATAAAATTGTACCTGATCGCTGTCTGTACATGGGAAATATATCAGAAAAACTATTATTAGTGGCCTTTCTTAATGCCATACACCCAAAAAAATGATTAATATATTGTCTGTGAATTTTTTTGATGCTAATATCAAAAAACGTTTATCCTAATATCTTATAAGGCAGCTTTTTATCCCGAAAAAGTTTACTCTACTTTTATTTTAAATAATTATAAGAAAGCATTAACGACATCTACTGACGAGTATTGTATGTCATTAGTACTAATTTAGTGCTATATTTAGTTGTAATAATTTATATAAGCAAAGCATGTATATTTTTATAGCATATGTAATTTATACAAAGATTTCAGCTTGAAATAATTATTATCACCTGATCAATGAAATTATAGCCGCAATAACTCTTAACATATTAGAAATCTAGCCAGAATCAGTTAACGGTGGAATTGTAATTAAAAAATAAAAATGTAATAATTAAGCGCCTCTTTCTTTGTAATAGCAATTTTCGCTAATTCTGTATTGCTATATATATGGAAGCAGGCGATTATTCCAGTAATCCCAAAAAAGTTACCTACTACCTAGCTACCCTGATGCTGTACGAAGAATCTTTTACAAATGGATAACAATAAGAATGATGATAACGAAAGGAGAGACAAAAAACGTACAAACATAACAATACCATACAAAGAATGTTTTGTATTTGTTACGACGGTTACTACTCGTATTACTATTTCTATTGGGACACTAAAGATGTAAAATTTTAATGATAATACGTAATTAAACTTTCAGAGCTTACACAACAACAACAATGAGTGCGAGTCAATGGGAGATGTCGCTGGCTTCGGCCAGCGGCCTACTTACTAATGAACAATGTTCACAGCTGCTCGATATGGACATCTTTAACACCGAAGATGGTATGTATTGTTTTTTTTAATAATGCATTCTAGACTAGGTATAATTTCAGGAGATTTAGTTGCTGTCAGTTTTATTCCTTTTTCACGAGTAATTTTGTTATAACATAGCTCTATCTCGGTTTATGTGATTTGATTGTATCACTCATAAACTGCATCAAAGTTCAGAATTACTTTCGAATTAATATTTTTGATAAGTATGCAAACTTTTCATATTAATAAACTAAATGAAACTGTCGAGAGTGGTCATTGATCATAAAAACAAATAGAACTGTAGTAAAAGATAAGATTTTAGCCGAAAAATAAAATTTATGCTTAGTCTCAAATTCGTGTATTATTAAAGTTTAAAATTTATTCTTTTTTTTTTTTTCATTTGCGATTTAAATTATTGTTACCAGTAGTAGTATTGATTGTTAGTCTTATAAACCCTACAAAAGTTTCGTAATCATAAATATGGATACTTAGTCCGAACAAGCCCCTCAAATTGTGGCTTTGGTGCGGGAAAGCTTGGATCAATGAACGATTTCTAGAAATTTAAACCAGTCTACGGTTTCTTGAGTACACCGCAGATTTGTAGAGACAGGTTCTTACAAATGAAGACCCGGTACTAACAGAAGTCGAGCAACCAACCATCCGTCATGACGACCGATTTATTGTTTCAACTCCTCTACGAAATCGTTTTCTCACGTCAGTAAACATAAAACAAAGTTGAGTGAAGAGCGTGGACTAAACGTGAGCGTACGAACAATGGAGGAGAAGGAGGCAATCACCCCTTTAGACCAATAAATGGTCAAAACTTGTCTGCAGCTCACAGACAAACTTGTTTAAGATTTGCGCTTGTACATCTTAATTGGACTGAAGAGCAAGGAGGGGCCCCAATAGTATTTTAGGTCTTGTATTAATTGTATGAATTAAAAAAAAAGTTGAATTTTTTACTTTATTATATATGTGTTTTTTATTATTATCTGTAAATGTGTAATTGATTTATTATTATTATTATTATCAAATAATAGGCGAGCAGCTATTAGCTGATATGCCTATGTCTTAGCTGGTATGTTCAACTTAAAAGACTGACTGAGATGAGAGCTATCTATCAAGTCTAACTTTGAAACTCTTCGTGGATGGTGCGTCAACAATGTCCTGAGGCAATTTATTCCAAATATGCAATATTCTGTTATTGAGTGGAAACCAATATTCGTTTTTGAATTCCAACGAACCAGCTGCACATCATTCACACAACGAGCGCGGGGACAACTATTGACTCGAAAAGTATTACATAGCTTGGAGCAGTTATATTTCCCTGTTTATATCTTATATGTCTCGATAAGATCTCCGCGCTGGCGTCGCTCTTGAAGTGATGACAAACGAAGAATTCTCAACCTCTCCTCATAATCTTTTTTTACGTAAGCCAATCGGAATTTTAGTAGCTCTCCTCTGGACACTTTCAAGCAGCTCTTTAGCAAAGTAAGGGTTCCAGACCTGAAAGGCATATTCCAGCATAGGTCGTCCATAAGTTTTGTTTATTGTTACAAAAGCTTTAGGAGTTAAGTGCTCAAAAGATCTGGCTATACTCAAGTTCCTATTATATATTCAGTTTTTATTTGTCAAAACGAATTAATTTTTTTTGAGAACTTTACTAAGCAAATTGGAAATAGCGTCAATAAATCTCAGCCTTAGAGTGGTATGAGTAACGAGTTTACTTTATGTAGATGAACTTCCGCAGATAGATTTAATTTATAATTCAAACACAGATTCCTTATGAACGAAATTTGCTTTGAAAAATAATTAAAATTAATTGATACCGATACTGGCAATTTTGATAAGAAAAACCGTAGACATAATTATTTCAATAATCAACCTACTAAAAATAATTACAGATATTTTACACGTTTCTTGACACACGTTATGGATGCAGAACATCCGATATTTCTTATCTTTTATTTTTAAAATACATATCAGGTTTTATATTTCTAAATCATTATATAATACTGACTTTAAGTAACTTAGTAATTGATAATTGGTTGCGGAATTGACTAAACCGCACACGGAACTGTTTATTGGTTGAAATATTTTTTAATACAAAAAACATATTCAGATGTGGAATCAGGACACGTTAGTGAAAACGAGCGGCAGTCAGGTGCTTGGAGTATTTTTTTTTACCGAAATACAACACAGTTTTTACATTAGTCATCGTATTCGCCGAACATGACCCCCTATGAATTTCTTCTATTTCTAAGAATTAACAGAACCTAGAAGCACAATGTACTGATATTCACGAAATAGAAACAGAATCGCTGAAGAGGCTGAAAGACACACTGAAATGTAAGCTCCAAACGAGTATGCAATATTTGAAAAGGCATTGGTACAAGGTCTATTGAATCTGAGAGTGATTGCCTTAAATGGGACATACGAATTTTGATAAATTAATAAAAATTCACTTTACGTTTTATCTTAGGTTTTATCATACCTTATGTTACTTTTCGAGTGCCACTTTGTAAATTGGCTATGTACGAGTATAAAAGTGAAATAGAACTAAAAAGAATTTAAAACGATTTTCTCACATGTTATATTTCTATTCGGTTTGATACCTATACAAATGATTTGTCCATGGCTGGAGCAAAAATTGATCACTATAAAAACCGATTTTTTAAATGTACCTATTTATTTTACTTTAAGTTCGTAATCGTTATCTTGAAAAGTTTTATAATATTATTATTCCAAAAAATAATCAAAAATGTGTGCAGTTTTCCGTACAATTATACCTTTACAAGAAATGTGCTTAGTTTCAGTTAGATATGTTAAAAAAACACACACACACAAATCACAAAAAAGTCACAAATTTTAATTAAAATGAAGAATTTGGGGCTGAATTGTCATTTTATCATGAAACTTTATTGTGACCAGACCCTGGTTTTAAATATTTATGCGAAAAACATGCAATTTATATTTAATTTATAAATATAAAATTGAATAACAGTAATTAATGTCCGAAATATTCGCTTTCAATTCGATTTGATACAGGCGCAACATTATTGCTAAGATACTTTGTCGAAAACTTTGTATCAAGTAGTTTTAGTATGAGACAATAGATGGCGCTCACGACAATATTGAAAAATATGTTATATAAAATAAGTTGTGTATTTTATTTAAAATAAGAATCACCTTTTTTTTGGTGTCTTGGGGGAAAATCCTGCATAGGACCATCAGGGCCGCGGTGAGGGCAGCAACCCCGGTGTGTCAGACTCCTACTGACTAAAAACCCCCGGGGTGTCCCTCTAATCGCTCCACCCGAGCCTGGGAAACCAAATTCATCCAGACGCCCGGAGAGCGAAATGCCTTGTCGAGGCCGCCTCTCTGGGAGGAGTAGGGGTAAAGAGCCCACCCCTCCAATACCTATCTCACAGGCGGCGCGCCGGGCACTGCACACCGCCACCCTCTCATCCGGACAGCAGACTCCCTCAAGTCTACTGCCCGGCTATTGTAACCGAGGGATGTCACGCTCGCTCTGAGCGAACGCATCCCTCCGGCGACGGTGTCTTGGCCGCCGAATAGCCAGAGAAGATGTTCGCTCTCTGACCCTTTCGGCGGCCTCCTTCTGCTTCATTACAACCACGCAGAAGGCTATGACTCCTCGCCATGCCTCTTCGCTGCCGACCATGGCTTTTACCACAGCTGGCAGCGAGAGGTCGTCTCCATTGCGATCCTGAAGGACCTTCCTTTCTTCAGCCCAGGCTGAGCACACCTCAAGCGTGTGCTGCGCCGTGTCCTCGGGGCTCCCGCACTCGTGGGATTCTGCCGTCAGCTCTCCTCCGGACACCTGCCACCGGTGACGGCCAAAACAACCGTGACCCGTGAGGATCTGGGTGAGCCGAAAAGAGAGCGCACCGTGTTGTCTGTCCAGCCACGAGTGCAAGACAGGGCGCACCGCCTCAATTGTCCGAAGACCGGCGCTAGGTTGCTCCAGCCTGGACTGCCTATCCCTCACGGCCTGGTCCTGGAGAAGGACCCTCTGCCTCCGAAACTCCGTGGGGACTGGCCGCAGTCTCCCGTCCTTCTTAAGGAGGACCAGTCGGCCTGTCTTCCACCGTTGTGTAATTAAGGCTTGAGCCAGACAGGGGTCGAACATCCTCCTCAGTCGGGGCCCAAGGGGATCAAGGGCTAAGGCCCAGATGCGTCCATGAACGCCGTCGAGGCCAGGAGCATTATTTTTGGCCCGGAGCTTTAGGACCGCCATCCCGAGTTCCTCGCTAGTTACCAGCGGCACTTTTGCTTCAAGTCCTATATAGGTAGCTGCGGGCAACTTCATCAAGGGGGTTAGGTGGTCGGACCCCTGGGGGAAGAGGGTTCTCACGATTTCCCTCACTAGGTGGGACTGGAGACTCTGCGTTACCGGGGGAGTCCATGTCCGCATTTTGTTGCGCACGAGCATGTAAGGTTTCCCCCACGGGTCGCTGTTGAGCGTCTCCAGGAACTCTCCCCTAGCTCGCTCGATAGATTCCCCAACAGCTGCCTGCAGCGCCTTTCTCATATCCCGGTAAGAGGCGTACAGGCGATCCTCCTCCTCCTAAATAAGTATCACCTAAATGGTGTCAATTTTGGAACAAATAACCGCTATACAACATTTTCTGACCATAAAATACATTGCTCTTGTTAGTATAAATACAAAATAATACAATATTTAAGGTTCAAGATATGATAATAATGTAAATGATTATAAAAATTGATAAAATACATATCATTTTAAACCATCTAATAAAAACCTTTCGGTAACGAAGGAAACAAATTCGCAGCTATTCAAATCTCTAAAGAGTTATTTCAAGACACCTTAGGGTTGAAAACTTAGCCCTCACCGCCCCCTGAGGTCCGTCAGGGATTTCCCCCGGGCTATCAAAAAAGGGTTGAAAACTTACGGACAAAATTTTTCCTTGACCCATTATATGCAGTTATTCCAAGTTATCCAAATATCCTTGTATATGTGATTTTTCACATTATATTCAGTAACCTTTTTTTTTTTAAAAAAGTAATGTTTTATCAAAAAATAATAACTTTATCTTATAGAGAATATTTTGTATTTTACAAAACCCTGCTTTGATTGTCTGTCTGATCATAATTACCCAAGTAATCGATTCTCAAAGTTAAAAAGGACTTTTTTGCTTTGACATCATTTGAGCTTTGAGTTAATCGTCGTAGAAAGCTTGTAGGTAGGTCAAATGAAACGAAATTAGATTATCTAAAATATTTTTTAGATAAAACTGTGGAACAAAAAATAATTTTGAAGATGAGAAAAAGTTTTGAAATTTTTTTCATCCGATATTTTTCTTACGATTACTCAAAAACCCTGTACGTGAAATAATGTTAACACTTAAAACTGAAAACTAGACACTTGAAGCTACAACCTTTTTTTTTTATTTCTGTACGACAATTTCCCTTAAAATAACAGCCTCTTGAAAATCGCCTAAAAATATGTTACTTTTTAATATCATTAATATGTTTAGGTGTATATAAACTTCTTTTATAACGCGTCATAAATGCAAGCGGAGCTGCGGGCAACAGCTAGTTATATTATACTTTTAAATTTAAACTTCAGAAATATAGAAATCAATAGTTGCTTATAATAATACGTGTTTAATATAATAAAATTTAGGTATTTATTCCAAATTAGTCTTTTGTTTCTTGGATATTTCCATTAATAGTGGCTTATCTTCGATTGTTTTATTAAAATTTATCGTGTACAGTATGATATATGCCGTCACTTAGTACCCCCCACGAACTCATCTCATGCCCGATAACTTAGGTCTCAGGTCAACAGTTCAATTGGCATATTGTGCTCATGATTAGCGTAAAACTTCATTGCTTTAATAGCACTAACCCAGAATATCAATGCTATTTCAATGTGTCTAATAAGACCTTGATGTTACCTTGGCTTACTTTCTTTCGTTGTTTTTGTATCTATAGCTTAGACGAATGCTTTTAATTTATATTATATATAGAATAGAAATCGTCATAGTTAGGCCAGTAGTAGGGATTCACAGGTTCTAGCTCACTGATCACGGTGGCAACCCTAAAAAAAAAAAAAAAAAAAAAAAAAAAAAAAAAAGGTTTTGAGGGTCGCTGAATCGAATGCAAGTATTTAAAATTGCATAGCTTTAACCGTTTCAGAGATAGCATAACATTAACTACGCTATAATAATACAAAAGCAATGGGGTACAGTTAACAATGGATTATCCGAGCAAGGGTCACCTATTGTTCGGCTCGAACGCTATTGTTGTGTTACGGTCGGAGGGTCTCAGGTACTTTTTCTATGTATAATAAAAAGCCGTCTACATTCCTTCATTACTCATATTCATTTATTTTAAAACAGTAATTAAACAAATTCCATAATAACATATCATTGTACATGGTATCGATGTCAAATTGATTAATAAAGTAATTCATTGTACAGTTGTGCAACTTGTAGTACAAATACATTAAACAGTATTGACCACATACTGAAGTCCAATTGTTTTGCAATATTTTTTTATTGAAACTCCATCGGTGGCTATTTCTCTTTAAGAATGCATAGTGATATCCAGAAGGTGGTCGTCCATAGGAGTCGAAAAATTCACCAAAACCATTTTTGTCTATATGTAGTGCAACCCAATGTGATCCAGGTTTTGTATCGGGGTCCAAATTACTAATTAAATAAGTAGGAGTTTCCATGTATATCGGTAATCTATTTGCAGCATACACATTATACCGCAAACTTGGATGTATTTCGTTCAAATATTTCTGTAGTTCTATTGTATTCATATTTATTTAAAAATACAACTTTCCAACCCCAGAGATCGCAAACATGTGTGCGATTGTAATTACAGTAACTTATTATATATCGAAAGGGTGATTATTAAAAATAATACAAAGTAAGTTCATTTTAATTAATTTATTCAAAAATGTACACACAAAGAGATACATACAAATATTACAAAGTTAATATTTTTACAATATATATATATTCAACTATTATAATCGACGGATACATTGCGGTTTTTATCTATTTCAATAACATTATCAAATTCGGCGTAAACAATACAGTTAATAGTTTGTACAAGCGTTGACTCAAATCGAACTTCTAATCTTACAGTGCCATGTCTTATAAGATTCCAATGACCTGAAGAGTTGGCTGATAAATCCGGAGTTAAATCAAAAGCTAACAAACAGTAACCGTTCGAATATTGTTCTCTCGAAATTCCATTCCCTTCATTTAAAAAATGTATACCCGTACCCGAAAATAATGTATGATAAGCCGTGGTGAAAATATGGTTTTCAAACGAAGGTTGTAAAGCTTTCGAAGGTATTTGTTGACCATCAATATATAAACAAAATGTGTTAATGTTGTAATTTTCGAAATTAAATGGATTTTTAGTGAGATTACCGTTAAATGCCCCGTTATCAACAAACCCAATAATACATCTTTTTGGGACTTGCCCCAAAAAAATGTTGTCAAGTGTTTTGCCTTGAATCCCAGATGGTATAGTTAAAACTTTCACTTCAGCTCGAGTGACGGGATATTTTGCTGTAGAAAAAGCCAATGCTTTTTGATGTGCAAGTAAAACAGTTGGATTGATTCGTGCTTTACGAACGATAAGTGTTGCATCTGTAATGCATACTTTAAACTTTGAATCACTTGAAGGGGCCATTAAGTTAAATGTTTCTCTAGAGCGAACTAATTTAACTGACATTTCTACACCATTGATCAAGAACTTTTCTTGGTTAAATATATCGCCATGTAAGTGTCCAATCATTTCAATTTCTTGACTTTCAGAAGCTAATTTTTGTCTTTTAACAAATCCTCCATTTTCCTCGCCGGTTTCATTCATTTTGTTGGCTGTATCTTCATACCAAAGGCCACACGTAAGATGAGATTCTTTAGCTGGTTTAGCATAATTCAACAAAGTTTCCATGTAGGCACGATACGCATATGTATTATTTGGAGGTGATATAAGTTTTTGATTTAAATAGACATCAAGTTGACTGAAGATTGAATGCAACCAATTATTAACCGGAGCCACTACCGTTGAGGCAGCTACCTTAGAGGAATCTTGATGCAATATCCTGGCTTTTATATGAATCAAAGTATGAGACAGATCTATATAATCTTCACCAGTTCCTGGTACTTGAAATTCGAGGGGCCCATCATCAGCTAGAGATGATATAGGTTTATAATGTATCCATATTCCATTTTCTATACTAGTTTGTGTTGAGGGTAATGCAAATAAATCTAACTCTGATTTAATGCACTCACATGATTTGTTATGTAGAAATGACATTTTATGAAAATATGTCTTTGATTTTAGTATGACTTGACTTTGATTTTTTGATACCTTTCACCTTGACATTCGGTGCTGAAATGAGAGAATTCAAACGGTTCCTCTTTTTTATATATCCTGAACCGGACATGTTAATTCGATTAATTTTATCTTGAGCTTTTTTGTGTAAATTTGAGCTGGCCTCTTTCAATCTAGTTCTTATTGAATCTTCCATGGGGCGTGCATTAACCATATCCGATAATAGACCCACACCGGCATTTAAAGCCTCTTTACCCACTACTTTAGCACCACTAGAGAGCAATGGTAAAACAGATCTAAATAAGCCTCCTAAAAAACTACCAATTCCATGTCCACGCTGATACGGTGCTCCTCGATAAATCACACCAATACCGTGACCAGCTTGATGTGAATAATAGTGCTCATAAGGACAAATTTCATTATATTCTTTGGAATACATTATAGTTTCATAAAGTGGAGCTTAATGCACAATGTCCCAAACTGGAATGGTATTTTTTGTCCTGTGCCTGATCTTATATTTATTTCAATCGTATCAAACTCCCTGCGCATAACAGGTATGTAGTGAGGTGGTGAGAAAACATGCATTTTATTAGCTCCATATATGTATTTTGAAGGGTCTAGTGGTATTATTCTTAATAATTGTGTCATCACATCCCCAACAATTTGCGGTTCAATAATATCACTATAAACAAATAACTGGGATGGTAGCCCTAGATGTAAATTCGCTGAACATTTTCCAAAACCACCCCTGTGTGCTAAGTTTCTAGTTGGTTCAAATCCTAGTTGAAGACTTAAGCTAGGTGCTAACGTAACTGATCTTATTGATTCATCCATTACAGTTACAGATACAAACTTTGAAATTTCATCATATCGAAATATAACTTTATCATCAATGCTGTTTAATGCTGTTAAAATTTGATTAATATCATCATAGTTGGTGGCTGGTATATAATGTTTGTAGTATATTAGTGAAGGTTTATCCTCATGGGGCATTACAGCCCATTTTGTTATATAAACAATATTTTCATGTTCCTGAACTGTAAACATCGTGCATGGATATTGAAATTCAACGACACCAACAGACCATCTACCTTCAAGTATAATAGGTTTCGGTAATTTGGTTGAAAACTGGGTTGTCGTATTTTCTGGGAAGTATTCCATGGAGCTATTACTCAACAATGTTAAATAAAAACTTTCCTTCATCATATTTTCTTTAAACTAGAAGCCAATATCCAACTATTAAATTTATCCGGATAACCTTTCCACTTGACCAACACTTGCTTTCTGTTACCGGAATAGCGGGAACCGATAATTTTATCTATTTTATAACTTGAAGTAGGATCATAAGATATTTTTTGTAACTCTTTCTCATAAAAAGTTCCTGTTATTGGTTCATTTTGTAAATCTTTTAATGTGTATACTACCCACGGTGATCTATCTATTATAGAAGATATAATAAAAATTTCATCACTCCAATTGGATTCATATCCCTTTTGAAAGATATGTTTGTGTTTGGTGATTCTTACATAGTCACCAATATGAAATTTTGGAAGTGGAATATTTGTAGGTTGACTAACTTTTTCTCTGTCATACAAATTATTCCAAACAGTCATTATATTATCAAAATTTACATCGCAAGGACACATCTTAATACTAGAATGATAGCTATGGTTATATGTGTATATTAAGTTCTGTAGGATATCTATATACCTATGGGTATTTTTGTGAGTGAAATAACGCCACATTCTCATTTTTAGTGTCCTTTGGAATCTTTCTACAATGCTGGCTTTAATATCAGGGTTATTTGTTGTATAATAATTTATATTTTTACTCTTTAAATAACCCTTTACATCTTTTGAAAGGAATTCACTTCCTTTATCAGATTGTATATGTGTTGGTGTGGTATTAGCTTCACTAAAAATACTATCAAAACATGATTTAACTGTTTCAGAATTTTTATTTTTCATAGGTCTAGCATAAGCATATTTAGTAAACACATCGATAACACAAAGTATATAATTAAATCCGTCATTATGTGTAGAATAAGATCTCATATCACTTAAGTCTACCTGCCAAAGTTCATTTAGGTTGGACAAAATATATTTGTTTCGAGGAAATTTCCTATGTACTGGTTTATGCAACGTGTATGTTTCTTGTAACCGTAGCCACTTTTTAACGTCTTCCTTAGTCATTTTACCTTTCATAGCTTTCGACAATTTTTCAATACTACTGTAACCAGCAGGATGTGATGGATCATAATAAATCTTAGTTATCTCTAGTATGGGGTCCATTTTTCCCAACTATTTTTTTTTCTTATAGGTTTTATTATCTTTTCTAGATTGTTTTTTTTGTCATTAAACTCTTCATCTGTAGATACTTGGTCAATATCCTTTAATTGAAGCCGGTGTATGTATTCACTTCTAGCTGGATTCCCAACGTAAGTCAACGGTACTTTAATATCCTTCAATGCTGTTGCAAACTTTTCCCAACCTATTGGATCACTTTTTTTTAACGGTCTAATTGCATCATTTAACAAATCTACTATATTACTTCCAAGAATTTTTTCGTTATCTATAATGACTGTACCATCATCATTCCAATGAATTTTATTTGTACTTAGAGTTAGCAATCCCAATAAAGACTCACCTTTCTTTACATAGGTTTTTGGTATTAAGCTAAGAATTTGATCTTTCGTGTAAGGAAGTTTTTCATAAGATATAGTACTCTCCTGATTTTTATCTTCAGTGTTTGGTGGCAGAGCTGTAACTAAACTCTTGTCGTCGGTATAATTACTTTTATTAGATGTATTTACTTTTACTTCTGGAGTGGTAGTATCAATACTTTTAGTTATTATTGGTATTTCATGAGGTTGACGGTCTTCTCCAGTAAAGTGTAAATATCTTTGTAAAATTTGTAGATATAGAATACATTTTTTCCTATCATCCATATTACTATTCAAAATATTTTTCATCTCAGCATCTAATCTAGAAGTGGGTCTATCAGGAACTTGGTTGTATTTTAGTTTGTCCATCAAACTTGGTTCAATGAGCAACATTTTCTTAGCTTGCTCCATTTTTATTACATAAAATAATTAACTAAGCCACTCAAAATTGAACCCAATATTATTGGTAGAAATGCACCACCTTTTTGAATAATAATATTTTTTCTTATTTTATTAGAACTTTTATGTAACAATTTCCGCAGTATAGATTTATATCGTTTAAGTTTTTTTTTCTCTTTTTCTGGTAGTTCCACTTTACCTTGGAGGACGTTATGTATACATTCACAAATACAGTTAATTTCCTTTTCGTCACACGATTCTAAAAGAGCTTTCTTATATTTAGGTTTAAGCTTATGTAGTGCTCTCAGTAAGTCTTTATGCGTGTTTAGACTTCGCGGCATTATGTGTAAATGACAGGAATTTGTTGATTCTTGCTATATTTAAAGCCTTTGGTGGGGACATAAACAACGCAATGTACATCTGGAGGAAATATTTTTGTTTTAATTCGACACATTTCATCAGTGTTTTGTTTAAGATCTATCATTAAATACCCATGTGCTTCCATAGTTGCATTACGATAGGCATCTTCAAGAAATTTTGGATTTTCTGGTGATACTTGGCGTGCTAAGTATCGTATTTGAGTTTTATCTCGGGGATTTTTAAAATAAACAATATAATTTGAATTTAAAGAAATGTCTCTTTGTCCTTTACCTTGGTGAAATAAATTTTGTGTGATGTAAAATACACTTAAGTTTCTATGGTGGCTTCCTTTGGTAAAAATATCAACAATGCGACCATCAGACTCTCTCATAAGATCATCAATTATTACAAGGTTTGCGTTCTTCCCATCAAACATATTAAGATCTGGTATACCTTGATGATAATTTACATTTGGCAAGTTATATAAAGGTTGCATTTCATCAAAGCACCAAGTAATTTGTGTAAACTCCCTACTACATATGTCATTAATATATTTAATGAAGTTTGTAACAAAATTTGATTTTCCACAGCCACTTGGACCTGCAACTATTGCAGTAAATGGATGAATAAAGTGAAACATCACGTTGCACGTGTGTAAATGCTTGAGAGTTACAGAGAGAAATAAAACATTTCGTTCAATTGTTGGTTTATATATTCACTTACTACATGCATATTAAAAAATAAACATAAGAAAAAGTATTTACAAATATTAACTATTTATTGACAATAATAATTGAATAAAAGATACATCTTAAGACTAGTATACAAATACAGCAGTGTACAGCAACATATTTACAAATATTATATTCATAAACTAATCGAAATACATACATATTTTAGTTAACATTAAGGTACTTAATTAGAACATTGAATAGAAATATATATTAAAATTATATTAACAAAGAAATATTTACATACAGATTTTTCTATAATCTATTTTAATTTGTAATGACCCCACGCCAGTGTATCCATATTATTGGGTAGAATATAACGCTTTGTGTCGTTATAAGACAAACATCTTTTGTTTATTTGCTGGGTGAAAATTGTGTGTTTAATTGATTTGAATCTGTACATGTTGCAAAATTGGATATTTTTAGTGAAGAGACAAGTCTTATAATTTTCCATGGTCATTTTTTTTGTAACACATTTATTAACACCCTTTGCTTTTGCTGTCAATTTATTTTCGACGTCAAATGCATACATTTTAGATCTTAGACCTACAAACTCTTTTAAAATTTTTCCATTATTTTCATCTTTGAAAAATCCTAGTTTCTTTTTATTGATTTTTGGATAACCATATGTATTATCTGATGGATAATCGGATGTATCAAATCGATAAACGAGGTCGGTTTTAATATCATTGTAAAAGTTGTCTGTAAAAATCTGATATATTAAACTATCTGTGTCAGTATACAATAATTTTAATTTATTATCAAACTTCCTCATCATGTAGTTGTAGTGAAAGTCATACATAAGAGTTTTTGAAATATCCAATATACAAAATCCTAAATAAATGGGTTTATTATGAACCAACTTTGTTTTTCGCAATTGTACTGCAACTAAGTTTTCTGCAAAAATCGATAAACTGTGAAATTCCGGTTTTGCAATCAAATCTTGTACACCTAGAGTTTTACCGTTATTTTCCCAATGCGTTAACAATTTCACATTAACCCTTTTTTCAATGTTTTCCATAGTTTTCCCAAACACGGAATTATTCATTAATTTATAAAAATCATTTTCAAAATCCGAGACTGCCTCTATTCTACGTTTTGTATTTAAATCAATGTATTTTTGCAGCCATGAGCTCTGTCTAAATTTTAGTATTCTATGAACTTTTGTTATTTTCATTCCCATATTCAGACACTGTTTAAGATTTCTATAATGAATTTTATATCTGATCTTATTATAAAGATTTGGTATTAATTTGGTTTCTTTAGAATCACTACTTATACATATTTTCTCAGGGCAAAGTGGAAAATCAGAGTGTAAATCGTGAAGTTCAACTGGGTACTCTAAATCTACTTCTAAAATAAAACCAAATTCAGACGTGTCGGGTATATCAAAACTTGTATTTGGACTGACCCATTCAAATCCTCCTTCAGGTAAATATTGAGACATAGCCCAACCGTAAAGGTTATTTGCATCGAAATAAGCAAGATATGATGTAGGTTTATTTTCATCATAATTATCTAAAAATTTATTATTAGCTTTAGCATAACGATTGCTGCATTGTGATACTCCCCCTCTAATACCTGCCTTGATGAAAGCAATTTTATCAAAGTCTGTTAATAATTCTAACTCTATTTTTGTATATTTTAACATAGCATCCCAGCTCAAGCCCGGTGCTGTATAATAATGAGCAGGATCTAATCCATAAGTTGTTATACAAATATTTCTAAAGTTTTCGAATACATCAGTTAACAATATAACATCTGTTTTCAGATATAAGTTAGAGTAATCCAGCATATTTTGACAACCAAAATGTTGCCAAACATTCTGTGCATGATTATAATCATCATTAGATACATTTGAATCAGTTAATGAACTGTAAAATTGATTTTTAGTGGGAATAGATGTTAATTTTAAACAGTCGTATGATGTTATAAATTCATAAGGATAAATACCTTTTCTCCTAACATACCTGAAATCTTCATTTCTTGGAAAACTATTTTTTAAAGTAATAAATTGTTCATCGTTGAGATTTTTAGCTAATTGCTCAAGACTACATGGTAAAAATTTTAGGGAATCAAGAAATCTTAAATTCAAAATTTGGCTATTTATTATTAATGTTTTAGAAAAAGATATGTATCTTTCTTTGTTTTGGGGAATGACATCCACATCACCCTCTACAAAGTTTAATGCATGAACAATGAAATGTGCATCATAGTGGCTGAGATTATGTAGGAATACTGGAACATGACGTGGTATCCTAAATTTGCTTATACAAACATCGTGTGCAACACCTCTAAAATTACCTGTATACCAATCAAAATATGAAATCTTTTTATCATCAGAAAATTCTATTTCACATATACAACAGAGTTTAGAATTCGCAATTTCCTTTTCATTTTCTGCAGTCAATGGTTTGGGGCATTTTTGAAAACTATTTTTCTTACTTATTATTTTTAAATCATCATATAAACGATTCATAAATATCTGTACACAATCTGGACCGCTATACGTTACATATTTTGACAAATTATTATCATATGAACATTTAATATAATATCCAAAACTATAAACTTCATGTTTGTGAACATTTTTAGTATACGGTTTATTTGGATCGTTAGAACACGTTTTTATTGGATTTAAAAAGGCTTCAAAATCTGCATATATAACGAAGGGTATCTTTAACTTTTTATGAAAATTTTCAAATTTTAATTGAGTATTTGACACTAGTTGTCCAAACCAATTTTTATATCTTTTATCTATATTTGGTAGTTCTACAGTAATATGTGAACAATCATATTGTTGATGGTTATTCAACCTTTCCTTTGTGGGGAAATGCAATAAACATCCATCGCATATATAAACCACATGATTTTGATTTGAAATTTGTTTACTGACCAATCTTGATAAGTTTTTAATATAACAATAGTGGTAAGTCCTTTCTCTATTTATGAGTAATAAATTAATGTGACTATTTCTACGACATTTTGTTAAATATAGTGGACCCACTACACTATCCCTTTTCATTTCTTTATTAAATTCTAAACCGAATACATTGATACTAATATTATTTAATTTTTCAACTTTTGATATATCATTTAATTTAACGGGAAAAGATACACCATTAAATTTTAGTTTATTTACATGCATGCTATAGGACGATACTCGATTTGCGTTCTTACTCACTGGATATAATGCCGAAAGTAATGCCCATTGAAAACATAAATTGTCAGAGTTTTTTACGTTTATTACAGCTTTTTTATTACTAATATCTTTAGGTAAATCAATATATGACGTACCACGTAGCGGATTAAATTTATTAATATTCATGTCTAAGCAATTAATTTGTTTAAGACTCCACCCACTGTCTTTTTGTTCAAAAGCACTTATTTTATTTGTTATAGCATCACATAATGAAGAAAAGAAAATATTTAAGTCATCACCTCGAAAAATTATATAATTACATGTTTGAAAATCAAATGAATTTAGAATATCTTTAGTTTGTTGTATAAAATCTGCGTGTAGTATAAAATTTACTTTAAAAGCAGTATGTTCCTGCATAGATTCTTCAATCAAAAATAACACATCATCTTTTATAGAACTTAAAAACAATTCCGGCGTTTCAAAATCTAACATAGATGATAAATCAGATTTATTTTTAATTTTATATGTAATTATTCTATTTCCAAAGGCTGTTTCAGCAATTGATACATTTTTAAGAGATGTGTGAGAAGTTAAAACATTATTATTATGAATTTTGCTTTTCAAATGATTGGTAAAGTATTTTCTAGTTATCAAAATTTTACACGTGTTACATTGCACCTTGTCGACATCGAGGTCTGCTGATATCCCGATCGATGATAATGAAGTTGATGGCCTATCTTCATATCTAGTCTTTTTCTTATTATTGTCATCATCCTTCGTACTACAAAGTTTCTTAGACCCCATCCCGATTTGATATGATTGTTTTGATTGTCTAAAACAAAGAAGAAACATATTTATAGAAGAAGAACAAAACAATTCTGTAAATTTTGAGATAATTTAAGAAGGCATACTCACGCTATGTTTTCCTCAACTACTGCACAAATATTGTACAATTCTTCATCATATGTGGAGTCTTTCAATCCACTCTCTGGAACTATTCCCCACAAATTATACATTCCATATTAGATTTGCGTTGAAGAAAGGTACAGATATAATTTTAGATTATGTTTCAATAAAATGGAAATATATGACACGAACTTATTTAAAGAAAGTACTAATAAAAATTTGTATTTACAAAAATAGTTTTTTTATATTCTAGCTATAAAATACACATGATTATTATATTCAGAAACTATAAGTAAATAATATATACACGAATATTAATTGAATGGAATGCGTTTATTATTTATTACTAAAGTGAGATTTTTTACAATTTTCAGTCTTAGAAATTTCTTTAGTTATTTCGTAAACAATGTTTCTAACGTTTGCAGAATTTTTGTGTTTATCATTTGTGTAATATTTAACTCTAAAATCTGCGTGCTTCCAATGTTCTGTGGAGGGTATTTTTGCAATCTTTTTCATGTCATATATTTCTATTTTAATAAGTTTACTTGAGCTGGAACCATCATCAACGTTTGTTGATAAACAGACGGTATTACCTTCTTCATCGATTCGAGATACAGTGGATGAAAGTTTTTTTCGTTTTATTATAGGACCTTCAAAGAATTCATCTAAATTCTTGGTAATAATATTTTGCTCCCTCTTTTTCTTTAGTTTTGATTGTAAATTACTAAGTAAATCCTGACTACCTTCATCCGATAGAGGATAGTAGTAATTTTTAAAAGTATTTTCTTCATCAATAATTTCCAGTGAGTTCTGTAAAAATATTTTATAAATTTAAATCTGAATTGACGGATGTTCGTAGTGTAGCGATGGTTTTTTAGTGTATATAAGTGTGGTATAAAGTAATAACAAAATTACTTACATTCATTGTTGTATGAATCTATGTCACTAATACTTTGTAAATTAAATTTATACTTGTATTTCACTTCACTTAGAAATACACGAAATATAACAAACTAAATGTTCACTATAGAAATGACAGTTTCACAATGTAACTTAAACAGTTCCAACCCTATATATATAGAAAATATCGCTCCTACACCATGACTCATGGGTCCAATGCACAAAAGGTTTGTGATAATGAATTCCGGCTTCGATATGAACAAAAGATATGAACAAAAGATATGAATAGGTTTATAACATTTTGTAAGGTGTCTTTGTTAGTCATCTTTCCATTAACTATTGTTAAAAATATTTTGACTCATTGTTTAGAAATTTTTGAAATACTTTGGAACTTTTTTCTGTTATCAGACAATGAAACAAGTTGTAACATGAAACTGTTAGAAATGTTTGAGTCATAACTAACAAATTTTGGAATGCATTCGTCAAAACGATAAGAAGATATGACGATTATATAGATCTGTCTCATACTTTGATTCATATAAAAGCCAGGATATTGCATCAAGATTCCTCTAAGGTAGCTGCCTCAACGGTAGTGGCTCCGGTTAATAATTGGTTGCATTCAATCTTCAGTCAACTTGATGTCTATTTAAATCAAAAACTTATATCACCTCCAAATAATACATATGCGTATCGTGCCTACATGGAAACTTTGTTGAATTATGCTAAACCAGCTAAAGAATCTCATCTTACGTGTGGCCTTTGGTATGAAGATACAGCCAACAAAATGAATGAAACCGGCGAGGAAAATGGAGGATTTGTTAAAAGACAAAAATTAGCTTCTGAAAGTCAAGAAATTGAAATGATTGGACACTTACATGGCGATATATTTAACCAAGAAAAGTTCTTGATCAATGGTGTAGAAATGTCAGTTAAATTAGTTCGCTCTAGAGAAACATTTAACTTAATGGCCCCTTCAAGTGATTCAAAGTTTAAAGTATGCATTACAGATGCAACACTTATCGTTCGTAAAGCACGAATCAATCCAACTGTTTTACTTGCACATCAAAAAGCATTGGCTTTTTCTACAGCAAAATATCCCGTCACTCGAGCTGAAGTGAAAGTTTTAACTATACCATCTGGGATTCAAGGCAAAACACTTGACAACATTTTTTTGGGGCAAGTCCCAAAAAGATGTATTATTGGGTTTGTTGATAACGGGGCATTTAACGGTAATCTCACTAAAAATCCATTTAATTTCGAAAATTACAACATTAACACATTTTGTTTATATATTGATGGTCAACAAATACCTTCGAAAGCTTTACAACCTTCGTTTGAAAACCATATTTTCACCACGGCTTATCATACATTATTTTCGGGTACGGGTATACATTTTTTAAATGAAGGGAATGGAATTTCGAGAGAACAATATTCGAACGGTTACTGTTTGTTAGCTTTTGATTTAACTCCGGATTTATCAGCCAACTCTTCAGGTCATTGGAATCTTATAAGACATGGCACTGTAAGATTAGAAGTTCGATTTGAGTCAACGCTTGTACAAACTATTAACTGTATTGTTTACGCCGAATTTGATAATGTTATTGAAATAGATAAAAACCGCAATGTATCCGTCGATTATAATAGTTGAATATATATATATTGTAAAAATATTAACTTTGTAATATTTGTATGTATCTCTTTGTGTGTACATTTTTGAATAAATTAATTAAAATGAACTTACTTTGTATTATTTTTAATAATCACCCTTTCGATATATAATAAGTTACTGTAATTACAATCGCACACATGTTTGCGATCTCTGGGGTTGGAAAGTTGTATTTTTAAATAAATATGAATACAATAGAACTACAGAAATATTTGAACGAAATACATCCAAGTTTGCGGTATAATGTGTATGCTGCAAATAGATTACCGATATACATGGAAACTCCTACTTATTTAATTAGTAATTTGGACCCCGATACAAAACCTGGATCACATTGGGTTGCACTACATATAGACAAAAATGGTTTTGGTGAATTTTTCGACTCCTATGGACGACCACCTTCTGGATATCACTATGCATTCTTAAAGAGAAATAGCCACCGATGGAGTTTCAATAAAAAAATATTGCAAAACAATTGGACTTCAGTATGTGGTCAATACTGTTTAATGTATTTGTACTACAAGTTGCACAACTGTACAATGAATTACTTTATTAATCAATTTGACATCGATACCATGTACAATGATATGTTATTAT
Organism: Automeris io; assembly: GCA_036320925.1. Lineage (NCBI taxonomy): Eukaryota > Metazoa > Arthropoda > Insecta > Lepidoptera > Saturniidae > Automeris > Automeris io. The sequence continues at coordinate 8,364,481 of JAUDJH010000011.1, read as the reverse complement.
GGAATTTGTTTAATTACTGTTTTAAAATAAATGAATATGAGTAATGAAGGAATGTAGACGGCTTTTTATTATACATAGAAAAAGTACCTGAGACCCTCCGACCGTAACACAACAATAGCGTTCGAGCCGAACAATAGGTGACCCTTGCTCGGATAATCCATTGTTAACTGTACCCCATTGCTTTTGTATTATTATAGCGTAGTTAATGTTATGCTATCTCTGAAACGGTTAAAGCTATGCAATTTTAAATACTTGCATTCGATTCAGCGACCCTCAAAACCTTTTTTTTTTTTTTTTTTTTTTTTTTTTTTTTTTTTTTTTTTTTTTAGGGTTGCCACCGTGATCAGTGAGCTAGAACCTGTGAATCCCTACTACTTAGGCCAGGCCTTCCAACCAAGGTTTATGCAAAGAAAGGTCACCGGAGCTCCAATTCGTTCGATCTGCTTCCTTGTACTTTAGTTCATTCTGTGGATTATTGCTATTTCTACCCATTATCGCTAGGACTAATTCCGCAAGATGTCCTGAAAGAATGTCTAGTTTTGGTGAATCGACTGTAAAAGTACGCCGTTAATTATCATAATAAATGTTTATTAATTATTATACGAGTAGAACACCATTTGGAAATTTATTTCTTAAAATCCATCTTAAATTAAACCCTCATGCTCGTTGTACTTATTAGTCGAACCTTATTTTTTAAGGCAGTTTGGCAGGTAGCCTCCGTGAAGACTGCTCTTTTGGGATGGATATTTTCTGTCAAATATGCCAGGATAGTCTATAGTAAACTTTAAATTTCAGATAACCCGGCAGAATATGTCCATAATAGTTTAGTCAGTACTACATGGAAATATATTTATGTTATTTCTCGATCATATCTGGTTTATGAAGTCAAGGCTGATGTGTCCGGATTGGATTGATTTCGGTTGTATTTTGTAATTGAATTTTGTAGGATAGACCCTTAGGCCTTTGTCTAAAATGTGCTGTAGAGATTATGTATGTACGTGTAAAGCACTTACACGCTATTAAAACATGTGGACTAGCACAATTATAGTTATCAATGTTCTCTACATTTTTCGACGTTTTTCGATTATCTTGGTATTAGACTTTCCAGTTTTGTACCGATGATGTCAGAAGATAATTGTAAGAATTAAATTTATGACTATCTTCCGTGATATCATTATTTCCCTGTTTTTTACATATCTAATATTAACGATCTTATTGCGGCATATACAATATATCCCGCTATATAGTGACTAATTTGAAGGCACAATTATGTAATTTCATATATAATTATTTATAAATTATTATCATTATTCTAATAAAAAATCGTATTATAGCTTCTTTGGCAATACGATTACTAGCGTACTACTTAAAACGAGTTTTTCCTTGAGAAAAAGCTCGCTGTCGTCTCTGTGTAATATTGCTATTTTCGGTTGTAGAGGTGTTTTTGAAGTATACTAATCATTGTTACAATGATCTTGAAAGTAAATAACTGAATGTGTATTTAAGATGTGTTCATAAGAGTTGAAATCATTTTACATCAAACAGACAGACATATGTACATAATTTTAAATGATTACAAATATGTATCAGGCTACATACATGGGTAATCATGTGGTGGATGTATTGTTTTACAGTAAATAAGGGGCTGATTATGTTTTAAAGTGATAAAGTAATATGTAAATAAAAAATGTTTTTCATTGGTTGCCATGCTGGAAACGTGGGTGTGTCTTGATAATCACTAGCTCGGTAAGTGACTGCTTGTTGTTTGCGATAAAGATAGACGTCATACAGCTTCTAAAAACATATTTGTGTCGCGTTACTGGCCTCTGTTCATGTTTTCAATTGCATATCGCTTGTTGGCTATTTTCCACTATTTATCTTGTATCCAATGAAAATATGTTTTGACATTAAATTTTATAACATCTTGTTTATCAAGCGACTGAATGCAGTATGCCTCAATGATATTGTTTAAATAAAGTTTTTTTAAAATTGCAACTAACAACCCTTAAGCTTGACCTCAATCGCACCTGATGAAAACACGATAAGGGTGACGATAGAGATCTCTAGCCCAACAGAAATCGATTCACTCGTTTGAAGACTCCGATATTATATGAAGTTGGAAATACAGACGCGTTACTAGCCTCTACTTTGCTTAGTAATAAAAATATATTACTGCCTTTTACCGTGATTTTAATTTGAATTTGAAGAATAAAAATCCCATCCAACATTTCATCCATCAAATAATAAAAACCCATGTTATGGTTTTTAAACAATTATCTTATAACTTTTTAATGAAAATTGCTTTACAATCTAGATGTTCCTCATCACAGTTCATAGTAGTCTACTGCTGGTCACTCTATTTCTTCTCTAGTAAGCTCCATTAAGTCAGTTCCCTACTTTTCCTCGTCCAGGTATTATTAGCCACCTTTCGCAAGTCATTGAACTCACTGTGCCGAGAGTGTTCTACATTACTTTTCTCGTGTTGCAGTCTCCACTCCAGCACACGCCTACTCACTATTTCAGCTTGATAATCCGAAGAGTAATATACAAATATTTCTTCCGTGTCGGATAACCTAATTTTTGATTGTATCATTCAGAAATACTCTCAAAATAGCTCGTTCCATAGCACGCTGAGTAGTTTAAACTGGTGGACTAGCTCGATCATGTCGTTTGTGTCGGCCCTGTAAATGACAAGGTCATATTTTTATAAAATTGTTTGTTTGTGGGCGTAAGTAATGGTATAAGAAAATGCTGTCTATATTTTGCTTTAGTATATTCAGCGCTATTAGGCAAGTGAAAAACTACTTGATGTAACAGTTTATACTTGTATAAAATTATTATAAATGTAATCGTAATTTAGAAAGCGTCAGTTCTTTCTTAATATAAAAAAAATCGTTTAGTCATGGCACATTTCGGCCTCCATGGCGACAGCGGCTATCATTAGGTTCTTCCTTTGCCATTTCTTCTTTCTTTGGTGGATACAACCAGTTTTAGACTGCAATGTGCTTACCATCAAGTGAGGGCGCTCATCCCATAGAAATATAAAAAGTATTATCCTGTTATACTTGAATATTTAATATATATATTGATTTAAAATATGGCCAAATTTATAGTCAAAGACTCTTATTCTGGTCTTACCAGATTTTAAGTCAATATATTTATTAGATGTCTACATATAAGTAGATAATGATTTATATGCTTCTATGGGATGCACGCTACTGTCATCCGGTGTGGTGTATTCACATTACCATGCCATTATTAAAAACATAATACTATGAAACATATTTTCTAATATTATTGAACTTGTTTGTAGTTTGACCTAAACAATTGCGTAAATTATTGAAATACGTAAAATACGAATTTATATTTTGTCTGCGTCAGAGATTATTTTTCATATTGAATGTTTGTTAAAATCAGCATTAGTCCTTTCTAGGTCATGTTTTGCTATATATTATTGTGATATTGTTAGTTCATTTGTATTAAGAATCAAAACATTAAATCTTTTCAGTAGATATCAGTCATTATAAAGACATAATGAAAATGTAAACATAAAATAATACTTATTAATTTTTTTTTTCAGTAACTTGTGTATTTATATAAGTTAAAAAAAGCACTTCCAAAAAATATATGCTCACGAACTGTATGGTCAACTAAGTCGCGCTATCCTTTAGAACCATTGAGGCGCGTAGTTTCTTGCTAATAGTGATTGGTGATTGAGGCACAGACAATCAAGTAGTCATTGTACACATGTCTCTTTTATAAAGTCTTGTGGAATGTCTGGTGTAAAGTGGGTTACCGTCAATATGCCTTAGGTGATTCACTAAAATACTCATACAATGCGTTATTGCGCCGTCCCAATAATCCATACGTATTACCACTGATTTTTGTTTGCAAATAACTTTTGAAAATAATCTATCAAATTATTCTCTAATCACAGAATTACTACTAGCATATAAAATGTGAGATTCATGATGGATCTCGGTGCATTCCATCAATATTTAATCGGGCCCGGGAGTGCCCAGGCACTGTTAATTTACAAATTTGTTAAAAAAAATTAGAAATTTGAACTTAAATTTGTATGTTTACGGGGCTGACATGACTGCGTAGTCAAAAGCCTTTTTTCCTCAAGAATAAAAAAAAAAGAATGTGAGATTCAAATATTATTGTTTTTTTAATCATATTGGCGTATTCGTAAAGAGGTTTCATTGCTGTCTTAAGAGATTCAAACTTGGTTTTTTGGATCATGGCTCGGTTATAGAAGTGGGTTTTATATGATGTGGCACGCACTATGAGGAGGTTCTACACTCTAGACTCTTTGCTGCTTTCTATGGTTTTCTATTTTTGTCATAATTTGTATATTTTAAAATGAAAAAAGTATAATATTTAATAAATTAAGTCTTGACATTTTAATAGTATTGATAATATCACTTCAAAAATACAACTTCTTGATTCAATCTTAGGGCGAATCTGGCGTAAAGCAACTATCTGATATTTGCTAATAATAATAATCATAATAAGATGTTATATTTAAAGTGACTCTAAAAACGAACGTAATATGGTTTAATTACAGAAATTATTGTCGAGTGTTTTATCTCGGCAGATTTAAAGAATCACGGCATCTGGGCGTTTCTTTGACGTAACATCGTGCGACAGATATCGTTCATATATATATTGACGTCTTCACTCCTCTCGCTGTATTTTGTCCATTACTTATCTAAGCTCCTTACCTTGAAGCTTCTTTGATTTATTCTACGCTTACTGCGTTTATTATATTTAATTAATATAATTAGTGGTTTTTAATTACAAAACTACGGAAAATGTGTTGCTATAGAAGTAATGGAATGTGTAATTTGTGTAGAGAGTTTCAGTTTACTCTTTTACAAAGTAAGCATTTGAAATTATAAATATTAGTGTATATATATTTATTTTATGGAAATTAAACATTTATTTTAAATTGTCAGAAATATTAAGATAACCGACTCTTCGTTTTTTTTTAGACTAAAGCTACTTGTGAGTTTTAATTATCATTCATGATAAGATGTGTTAAGCTCCTTGAACTTAGATAAGTTGTTTTAATATGTTTTCCTCAAATCTGAAGCTTTTTTCTAAATTTATTTTAACTATTTCCTATATATAATATAGATTAAATATATGTATTATTATATATTTATTGGATTATAAAACATAGATATTGTAAAGAAAATTACAAATATATCAATCTTAAATGTTATGGAAAAGTGTGTATTGTTGAGAGCTGCTTAGAACTGGTATCGCTTATAACAACATTATAATGTTTAAAAAATTGCATCTCTAATTTTTAATAGACTTCATTATATGTTGCCCACGTAAACTAGTGCTTTTAATTTTGATGTAATGATATCTAAGGATATTTTTTATCTCAGATCTGCTCAAAACCTTCCCGAGCGCTGCACCGAAGATCGAATACAATAGATTCCTGCTGCACGACGACCAGTCGACCAGCCTGTACCCACCATCACCACCCGAGGTCAAGCCGAATTGCGCTGATCTTACAAACGATCTTCTGCAGCAGCTAGATAACACCTGCAAACAAGGTAACTATTTCTTTAATTTTTCTGCGTTCTCTAAAAAGATGATAATATATTGCCAAGCTATATCCCTTTTGGAGATCCTTTCAGTTGCGCTACTCGTCGACTACTAGTAAAAATACAGCTATCAATATCTATCATTGCGAGCTCTGTGGAGTCCCAGAAGACATACACCATTTCTTGGTGGAATGTGTTCGGAGCGTTTCTATGAGAGAAATCATGTATAAACAGTTTGGTTTGAACAGGTCTGATGTGGGTCTATTTCAGAGCGTCTTAGCTGAGCAAACATCTTGCGCAGCTGAGATGCTCTGTAGACTCACATATACATTGTTGAATTAGCATTTACATTGTGTGATTATGGGACTGACATGGTCAGCCTGATCCAAAGTCACAAAAAAAAAACAGATAAAAAAAAAATATCTATCAACTGCTAAGTATATTTGTAACCATTTTTACTAACCTAAGGTCTGGATTTATTTTACGTATCTAAAAGTCAGTAGCGTACGAGAATGTCCAAAAGGAAAGGCAAGTTAATCTAAAATGTAGTGCTATGTTCGTAAAATGTAAATGTCTAAAATTTAAAACTAAGAAACTAAATAAGAGAATTACAAATTCTGTTTGCTGAATGATGCTATTCGGGTTACCACAATTTTTAAAAAAGTAATATATACAAAAAAAGGCCTGCGTCAGTGATGATTTTTATGAAAGGTCTATGTCCAGCAGACAACTACAGAAAGCTGGTTATGATCATTCACTACAAAATATATAAAAAAATCGACTTTACGAACGTAGTTACATTAATATTACATTCTCTCTGCCTACCCCAATAGAAATTCTATGTGATGATGGATACATTGACTTTGCCAATAACCCTTTGGACATTTACTATACGCCACTGCTTAACTTACAGATTCATTTTTCTTTGCTTGATCTTACTGAATTGCTAAAATACAGATCTGGGATATAATTGTAAAAAATTTCATACATTTATAAACTAAACAAGGTTGTATAATCCGGTCATAAAATCTCAAAGTTAAAGTAAAACTTAAGTAAAGTATCTCTTAGTTTGATTATACTAAACGGACATGTACCTTACATCCTACACGAGTTAAACCTTTTTATTATAACGAAGTATTTCTATTTGGTGCTATGTTTTGCTCCATATTCAAAAACGCTTAGTTTCCCATGTCACTGTTTATGATGTTTTAGTCTTAACAGAAATATTATTTTCACTACGTATCAAAATAATATTCTATTTATAGATAAATCCAGTCGTTGGTTTGTAAGGTAGATACGTAAAATTCATATACCTAACTGCAAAAACTGTTTTAAATATTAAACATGTTTTAAACAGTAATAAATCATTTTTGCAAAACAATTGACGGTTAATTTAAGTGTATAAATATTTAAAAAATGTTTCTGAAACTGGATTTAGCAGAACTTTTTAGTCAACATGGTGGAAAGATAGGTCGGTTGAAGATAGTATCGGTTGTCTAGCATGTTAAATGTTATATTATGAAAGAGATTGTTGAAAAATCGCCAAGTACATAGTAGTACGCAATATTGTAGTATTAAAAAATATATATATTCGTGTTATAAATCTTTACATAGAATAAAATTAAGTCGCTTCCGCTGTCTACTTGCTTAGATTTTTTAAACTATTCAACGGATTTTAATGCAGTTTTGAGCAGTAGATAGAGTGGTTCATGAGGTTTATAAAATCGTATTTAAGCGGACGTCTTCATCATAGTAGCTCCAATCTTTAATTTCAGTTCAATCAGTCGAAAATCTAAGAAGATTTATACAAATTTTCATCCCTTATTTTATCCCCTTGGGTACGCCATAGCATCTACCTGCATGCCAAATATCAGCCCGATCCGCCCAGTGGTTTGGGCTGTGCGTTGATAGATCACTATGTCAGTCAGTCACCTTTGAGTTATATATATTTAGATATAGTACAGAAAAGCCGAAAAAATCAAGTATTGGTAATGTGATGTAGTAACAAAGATATCTTTGTGCGCTTAAATCGCAACTGCTGGCTAAACCTTACGAGATAATTCATATTAATGTACTACGAAATAATGTTCTATTCATAATTAGGAATAATTTTTATGACTAAACAACATTTGCCGGGTCAGCTAGTACAGAATAAAATAACTAATTAGTTGAGCATAAAATCGCAATGTGCATTTAAATGCTCATCTACTTATGACATATTCGTACATTTGTTTGAGTAAAATGTTAAAGGGCAACCGAAGTAAATGTTAAACCAGACTGGACTGGAGTAAATGTAATGACTGGATTGGTGCGGTGTTTTTCTGTTAGATAATGTCGTTATCTTAAGGTAATATGTTAATGAATTCAGTAAGAATAAATATCCGTATTTTATCTTTTCTTCGATGCTATTCAAGACTACCTGCCACATCGTGTATGCATGATTTTTTTGATAACCTTTACATCTTTCAAAATAATATCTGAAGGTTTTAAAATATTATCTGAATGGCAACAATTAATTTTTATAATAAAAATTGGTTTAAAATATTACTCTTAATCATAGATGGGCAAAATGTAATCAGGTTAATGAAAAATGATTACGATTACATTTTACGTTTTTCATCATTAGTATGACTGCATTTTGCCCATCTATGTTTTTAACACTAGGGAATCCTTAATTGTATACACATTTATGACTCCTTAATGTTTTGAAGGAATTTAATCTTGATTACATAGCAATAAAATTTAAATTACGTCTTCATTTTGTAATCGTTAATCAGATTACATTTTGCCCATCTCTGCTCTTAATTTGTCTCTGTAAGTATATTTTGTCTTTTACTCGTACTTCTATAAAATAATATGTATTCTGTGTGTAACGCTAAATCTGAAACCTGTTAGTCACCTATTTCTTTTTTGTTTTAGAGATGATTATTTTAGTTATTTCTGTTTATAGTAGTTTTGTCAAAAGATTGTGACCATGTATAATGACCATTTGTTCAATTATTATTTATACAGACATATTACAATAACACACGATATTAATTGATATGGTGTATAAAAATCATGATTAGGTTCAACCACACACTGGCATTGGCATCGTAATTAAATTAATGAAATATTTTTAATATAAAACACCACTCAAAGCGATCGTTGTTTTTATAGCTAAGCTTTCGCGTACACTGGAGCGTAGTGTAATATTAAACATTTCAGAAACTGCGATCTCTTGTGATTTAACGTACATATTTTAAATAACTGAAAAATATAAATTTTTATTTAGTATTCAGTGGAATAACGGACCGTTTACATTTAAAAAACTTTTTTTTTTCTGAAAGAGATCCAGTATGTTAACGGAAAAAAGGAGAAACACTATGTGAGAATTTAATTTATTACTAATTTGACGTAAGCTTTAATGGATTTGTTTATACTACTTATTAAATGAGATATGTACACTCTTCCGTTACGTTTATCGTTTGTTTCGCAGGGTTTGTGAGCCTTTAATAATTTCATAAGATATTCTGTCATAAAGTGTTGTGCCGGATGTACATGATATGAAACTTGTGGTTAATAATAATAAAAAGCATTTATTTGGCACACAATATAAAAATACAAGACAGAAGGATAGGTTAATGAAGATAGACAACGACAAAAGCAAATACCCTGTGCTGTGATGATGCACCAAAGGGAGACAGCTCAGCAAATGCCAAGTGACCAGATGAGCCACCTAGCGCTGGTTGATTATGTCGTAATATTTTTTTTGTTTTTGTTTATGATGAGTTTGTTTTTGTTTTTGATTGTTTCTCCGCGAATGATTTTCGAAAACGTACTGCAAACCCATTTTTAAGCGTCCAATAAATCCGACGACCAGAATATCGACAGACCACAGCTTGTGCGTTATTAATTAAATATATATGCACTAATTGCGTGAAAAGTTTTCTACAGTTTTCACGTAATAAACCCATACAATGTATGAAAACTGTTGTATTGCGTTATGCCGCAGATGCTCTTCGTACCTTAAAAGGATTGCTAAACAGTTTTACAACAATTATATTACATATAATTATTATTATTTTTTTTTTTATTATTATTTTTATTATACAACTAATTTATTACTTGAAATCAAATTTTTATTACAAATCTGTCTAGCCTTGTAATATACAAGCGTTACTAATGAGGAAATTGATTAGCAATGCTAAAAATTTTCTTTTTTCCAGTAACTTAATACGCTCTGATTTGTTAACGGTAAGAAACCTTGACTTTTATCATATATTCTACAAATTGTGACAATCTAAATTTGTTTGATTGCATAATAATTTTTTTACCATAGGTACCACTTTTATTCAAATCGGTGGTAAAAAACACGGCTTTCCTTAGCTACGTGTCGTTGTATAAATACATCAATTGTTTTGCATAATATTAATCGTTAATTACGGCTTATTTCAATTCTAAAGTATTTGTATAAGTGATTTATCCATTAAAGTTCTACGTTTTGTGCAGTAGAGTTCTAACTTTGTTTTGAATTGCTTGTATATTGAATATAGATAAAATCATGACAACACTATAAAGCTTATGTAATTTAAATATATGCTGATTTCGTAATTTATATCGGAGGCTAATCTGGAATTAATTGTACATTATTGCTTACAAAATATTTATACAATACTTCCCTCGAGGTGAATATATTTTTAGGGTTCAATTAATATTCTCAATTTTCATATATCTAAATTCTATTTATATGCATATAATATCTACTTGCACAAATGTGTCTGTCTTGTGTCCTTGCATATGTGTACTGTATAGAGTACATAAACGCAATGACGCTCTTCAGCCTGTCGTGTTTTGGCACCAGCTCGTGTTCGTCTAGTTGCTTTGTAGAGGCTTTATGTCGAGGTATATCGTCGCTAAAGGGCTTAGTTGCCCAAATGACTTTGTGTTTGCTCAATCTAGCATATAAATATATGCCCAAAATTTATGTAGAAATACTTTTTAATTTTTTAGAAATCATTTATTTACCACAGTTTTTATACAGATACAGTTTTTTTTCAAAAATATATTTTCGCCACAGCACTCACAACAACTTAGTCACGCCGCCATTCCAATCTATCTCCCTCTCTCCTATACTTTCTATCCCTTTCACACTCTTACACTGTTCCTTATCATTCTATAGCATTTGCATCATACGTTCTATTCCACTCACATTCCTACATTTATATCAATCAATAAAAAAGTATTAAATATTTTGAAACATAAAGCATTGATGTAGGTATAATAAAAAGTTCAAAAGTCCTTTAAATATAGCATTATATTTAAAGTAGATAAGTAATACTGTCTGCTATGAAATTTACCATTGGTGGATCCATACAAATAAGCTTAATGCTTGTACAATGATATGTAAGCCGGCATGTTCAAGAGGTTCTGCCAGTGGATTCTTGTCCACTCGTGGTTACTGTCGTTATTGGATTATACTGTACTTTCCCCTAGGCGTAGTGTAGTAGTCAGTATAAAAACGGTTAGTATAAAAAAATAATTATAGGTTGAAGGTTTCATGATTTGAGGCCTAAATGGTGATTAACAAATGTAAAAGAGATTATGAATAATTGTAACGTAAAGTTTCATGGAAAATTGAGACTATTTTTTTTTTATTGTATTTATTTAGGGGACTTTTACGTGTGTACGTATGTCAGCCCTACTTGTTTTTATTAGTAAATTTATTATTGTAGTGATATTTAATTTTGTATCATTTAAATGTGTCGGTTAATCACTCTTGCTTCGTAAAACCCGCAATAAGTCTATATGTTTTTATTTTATCGAGGATATAATTTTATGAAGATAAGCTTCTGACATAAGGAAGCTCTGTTAAGCTTGTTATTGAAATAAACATATTTTTTAAAAACCGTGAGTAAAATACAGTAAATTCTATTTTATATATTTAGAAGTAGGTATACGTTTAGTTTCCCTAACACCCTTTATATTTTAAAACACTTTTAACCACTATGAATAATTTTGTATACAATTGACAATTGATTGATTTTATGAAGCTTTTTTGAAACTGCGATTGGAACCTATGTGTTATTACGCTTATCGATCGAAAGCTTCAAGTACTTTTTGCTTAACACAGAATTTACCCTATTAGTTAAATTTTATTTTCGTTTGATTATATTCATTCATGGCTAAGTTAATGCGACGGATTGCCTCTTATCTTTATATTTCTAAAACTGTTTGTTCGTCATATTGTTTGATTTTTGACCTTCTTATCTATTTTGTATTAAGATTCTCAGTAATTGCTCTGTCTAAGAAGTATATCTGTGGATATAGAATATATTTTGTTTGTTGCTTTTAATATGCGATGATTTGTTAATCCATGAAGTTAAGGATAAATTGCTACAGGAAAAATACTGCACCGTGGAAAAACATTGTTCTCTACGAAACAGGTCCGGCACCTTTTATACTATTTATTCATATTGAATAAATTGTATTAATGTTGTGTATATGTTTTTAAGAATTTTCTGCTGCGACGCATTTATATTAAATGCTAGGGGCCGGGCGATGGTAGTGGGGAAAGACGTAGAGGTCTGCGATCGTCCGACAGTGCGCGCGCGTTCTCAGTTCTCACTCGGTAACAAATTACGCCGCGCCGTATCGCATTTGCTGCTGATCATTCTTGAGAAATAAACCCGTGACAATAAATTCGATTCGTAAAGAATATTACGAGCGCTCGCGCTCTCATCGCAACCTATGTCTGCCAACGTTGATGCGCCTGGACGCCGTTAGAATGAAGTACCATTATCACTGCATCTGGAACAAAGAAATAGTCTTCAACTCACAAAAACTTGTTAAGAGACGTTAGGCTGACCCGCTCGGCCCGAACCACCAACGACGACCGTCGATCGCAACACGAGGATTACAGTTTATACCATTGCACAAAATATAATCGTATACAGTTATTAACATTAGATTATAAGGACATTTGAAACCTTAAATCATTGTGCTGTTTATGGGGTACATTTGGAGTGATAATGGCACTCGCTGATATGTATTTAGGTACGTGATTATATCTAAACTCCTAATTTGGTTACAATAAAAAAACTTTGCATTGTAGCGGAAAGACAATCTCAAGGTTGTGTATTGCATTAACTTTTTTACTAGTCATTTTGCCTGAGAGACAATTACTTGATACTGCAATATTTTGCTTATCAATATTTCTAATAATTGGTTTGAAGTTGTTGATGTTTAACATGTTTATTAGGAACCTTTTTACGGAACACAAAACACGTTTTCCAGTTCTATTTTTAAACGAATTAAGATAAAGGTTTTCACAATTTCTATAATAATTTCATTTTACTATTTTTTATTAATAAATATGGACAGATAGATGAGTTTGGTGCATGACCTAAGTGCAAGATATTTGTTTAAATGCATGTACATGTAAGCAGGAGTGCACGCATAGCAACAAAATATGCATATTAACAATTTCAAGCTTTTAGCACTGTGGACAGAATTGACACTACTCTGCACAGTAATACGCCATAATTTTGCAGCATAACTCGCATCGTTTGTGGTACAAGTGAAGAAAGCGTGCGTTATGTTAAATTATATTTGAACAGATTCATTTATAATTTTAGGCACTTTTATATTATTGTTATACGCATTAATAGTTTAAAAGAATATAAACTCTTTACAACCTCTTCTGAGACGATCCAAGTAACGTTATATGTTTATCAATAAAATAGAGCGATCGCACGTATCTTGTACCACACAACATTCAAGCAAACCAGTTCGTTTACAAGACGACCTCGGTTGCCGTTCGCCCAATAATATAATTTAAGCGATCACTTGGGCCGTTTCAATATGTTGATACAGATAATAGCGACCTACCACCCAATGTAGAACATTCCGACCAAATGATAAATGTAGCATTGCTTCCACGTGTCTTACGGTAACATTATGTAGTTTAGTTGTTTCAGTGAACGTTCTCTGCAATGGTTCGACTGTCTTATAGAATATTTGAAGATATCAGTGAATGGATAATATAATAATACAAAATAGGTTATCGCTTAATTTCGATGCGGAACAATCTCGACCCATACAGTCATTGACTCTAGCTAGTCATTTAATTGGTATACATATTAAAATACTTTAACAGCGGCACGGTAATTTTCTGTCGATTTGTTATCGAGGGCGCGGTGCCACCGAACTTTGATTATGTAGGTTTATCTCGGGTCAGGGTGTTGCAGTCAACTACGTGACAGATATTTGTCTTCGATTAACAATATACACAGCATATTAATCAATAATACAATTACTGCAATTTAGGTTGTCTCTATATACTTTCAATCATAATGTTTGAAATAACAGGGACACTTTGATATTGTAACAGGCGGTTGGAATAATATAATGTAATCAATTGATTCATGATTGGTAGCGACACGACGTTCGACTCTATCAATTCTATGTCCATGGTCCTATAAAATGTTTATTATAAACAGACTTATCAGTATTATTTCCAAATATTTTGTTATAATCTGGAATTATATGCGTTTTAAATACATTGTAACAATAATAAACAATACAACAACTATAAACTACTTACTAGAAATCAAAAAATGAATTTAGAGGATAAATAAATAAAAATCATTTAAACAATTGCACAACACGCGAGCGACAGCGCTTGCGTGCAACATGAGATTGTTTATTTAGTTCAGGGTGGGTATTTACCTACCTGCCTTTTGTTTTAATTTGCGTCACTGCAAAATTAATAGAAACGCCGATTGGTAGAAGAAGAGATATAATTTATAATATTTGAATAATTGTGATCGTTCAAGGAGCTTAATTGACAGGCAATTGTTTGTTTATGATAATGCTCAATTTTTTTTTTTTGTTATCAACGTGATCACATACTGAACTGATTTAGAGGACAGCGTCAATACAACATCAATATATTGTATATTTCCTCTTAAGCTTATTTTAAAGATTTACGTAATTAAAATAATATTTCATTTTCTTACCGAAATGAATGCATCTTCTGCTTAACAACCTAAAATTATTTAGTACAAAGGCATAGCACTAATATAAGCACATCAATAATGTCTAAGAAGGAGGCACAGTTTTTATGCCTACTAAAAAAAATTCAATTTTTTTTGACAACACAACAACAAACGGAACAAGATCTTTTCTTGTCTCGCTCGCAAACTTGGCGCAGACTTTCCCAGGTCACTCTACATTACCTGGTTTTAAACATGCTCGTACAATGCAGGGCCTTAGTCAATGCACCCACCTAATATCCATTTTTAATGTTAAAATTTATATATCACAACTTTCTTTTATCGTTTTTTTTTTAATTTTTTATTAATAATTTTTATTAATAACATTTCACTTCTTTGTTCATTTGACTTAAATTTAATTTTAAATTACCATACAAATAAGCATACAATTACGCTTTAAAATCATATAACATTATTTATTTAAAAATTGCATTTTTTAATATTTATAATAATAATATATAACCACCCTATGTCCATTTTGAGGTGAGCAGAGATATATTAGTGATTGTATCTACTTTGCGCTTATAACTATATCGTGCCCAACGTGACTAGTAGCGCAATTGATCGTCGTTCTCAGGCATTCAGACACATGATATTTCTATTAGATATCATGCGTGTTTACCAGTAGCGTTCATTCCATAGATGCATGCAATGGCACTGCATGCCCTGACGATAAATAAGTCTTGACTAAATTCCTTAAAGTTAAACAAAAAAAAGGAACCATTTGTATTAATAATCTATATTTTATTCACGCCACTTATCTTTTCTATGAAAGCAATATAATATTTACTATCATAATATAATATTCAAATTAATTACGCGAATTCTGCTTACCCTGTCAATTTATCCTATGCACGCCACAGGTGTTTACTCACGATGTTCTCCTTCACCGAAGATAATGTGGTGCCAAAATCTGTATTTAAACTGGATTTACGTGCCGAGATTAGAACGTACGACCATCCGCGTCATCGCGCATGTATACCGGTTCCTTATCCACTAGAATACCACAATTACTAGAAAATCTTAGGCATCAAAAGTGTGCCAAAGTCTTAGATTGATGTATTTAGTTTGCCTTAAAAACAATACCGATTTATATAACGATGTTTACTTTTAACAATAACTTCTTGGGTTGACTAGGTATTATTTTAAAATAAGCCATTTTTTATTACAAAATATTTTTTTTTTTACAGAGAATATTTTCTCCAGTTGGTTGGAAGAAAAGGTGGAAATTCCAATTTTCGATAACGTTCCGGAGCGAGTGGAGCCTGCACCCGTGCCTGTGCCCGTGCCGCAGTCGCTTGCATATTCCGCTCCTCAGTCAACTGAAGTACTACTGCGTGAATTCGAGACTGTATACGGCGCTGTTGAACTGACGCACTTGACACCGCCGCAAAGCCCACCAGGCCCTGCCACTCAGCTGCTTCTCAGTTATGCGCAGCAAGCACAATGCACTTCCCTGTCGCCGGTAGTGCCCTTGGCGGCCGCACAAGAGCAGTGGGCCGTCTCAGTTCCGTCTGCGTCGGAACCAGCGCCCGTGGAATACGAATGCGATCTTGACGCAGTCGAGGAGTTAGTACGCCACGGAGCCACCCAGCTCGCCTTCCCTCAGTCGGTAGGAAGCCCGAGTGTCACGCCGCGTTCGTCGCCGCCCTCATCACCACGATCGTCCTCCACTGACGAAGAGTGGTCAGCGCCTTCCCGTCCCAAGCCATACTCGCGCTCTGTGGACGACCGTCGTTCACGTAAAAAGGAACAAAATAAGAACGCAGCCACTCGTTACCGACAAAAGAAGAAAGCAGAGGTCGAGGTTCTTCTCAATGAGGAACAAATCCTGCGTCAGCACCACTCTGAACTTGGAGACAAGTGTTCCGACTTGCAACGCGAGATCCGATACATCAAAGGTCTCATGCGTGACCTCTTCAAGGCTAAAGGTCTTATCAAATAAATACATTGCGTCAGCCGCCTCCAGCGACAGAAAAACCTTAAACCGCGCATCTGCGCAATGCGAGATACTACATGATGCTTAGGGAAGATGTTTATTATTTTGATGATTAATATTTTACGTAATGTATGTAGGTAAGCGTGCTAGAATTGTTTGTTTCTCCGACGGGCAGATCATCCTTCAAGTCGAGCAGCATAAGTAACATCGTCAGTTGAGGGATACACATAAGAACATCTTAGAGAAATACAGCGGCGCTATTTCACCTTCATTTTTTATTCTTTCAAGAGATAGGTCGCATTCGTTGTAATGAAAATATGAATTTTTTTACTATATATCGAATTACAATAATCAGTTTATTGAATTTTTTTATTATACACTTGTTTGGAATTTTTTAAATGTAAATATGTAAAAATACAACTTTTATCAACATGACATGTTCTGTTTTCATACAATAAATGGAATGCGATGGCGGAGTAAGTGTGTTTTATTTATTTAAATGTATTTGCTGTATAATTATAGCACATTTAGTTACATAATTAATTGCATAATAAGATTAATAATAATATCGTCACGCTAAATCTCTTTTGGGGTGAGTAGTAGAGATACATTTGTGGTTGTATCTACTTTGTGCTTATATGTGGTGCTCAACGTAACCAGTAGCGTAACTGATCGCTGTTCTCAGAGCATTTGCACACGACATTTTTGTTAGATGTCATGCGGGTTTCCTCAGGATATTTGCCGTCACTGATCACTAATCTGAAAAAATCCACAGGTACATGCCAGGATTCGAACCAACGACCATTCGCGTCACCGCGTATAGATTCTGGTCACTTGTCCACTAGGCCACCACACCCACACAGCTTTTTAGAATATGTTACAAATGAATTTTTTCCAGTAAATTATATTTTTTTATTTATGAGTACCTTTTTGTATTCTAAAGTGTGAAGTATTTGTATCATAATAACAAATAGGTATTGGTACATCTTTGTATTGCAATAATGAGGGAAACCGTGAACTTTGAATTGAAGTTGCATATTCTAATAGATTCTAGAGAATTCTAATAGAAGTTGGTTATTACATAACCACAATAAAAGCGACTTAGTTTATACAATAAAATATACACGATTCTCTATTAAGTTTTGTTATTTAAAAGTATAAAGTACAATATGTATCATTAATCGATACTTTTAAAATGTATAATTATGTGAATTCTAATTGATTTTGCGTAGATACAAAACATGCAAAGTAATAAAGATCATGCAACAGCATTATAAAACATGAAGGTGTTGGCAAAACTACCAAGATTCAGGTCACTTTAAATGGTAACATTGGTAGCACAAAAAAAATTACCTACGAACTTTGTGTACACATAGTTCTGCATCTTTAAATTCCTTCGAACCAGATCATATTATTTTTTGTTTTATACTCCCCTATGCAGGGAAGGCAAAGGCTTTCACGTCATACAGCCATGTCTGAGGTTTTTTTCCCAAGTTTTATTAAATTTCTGTTGTCTTCCCGCCACGCTCCAATATGTCTGTCGTAGTTTCAGTTACACGTTCATCTTCATTTACTGTTTGATACACCATTTTCATACGTATGCACACAATGTAAACGGCGAGGAAGACTTTAAATCAGCGATCCACGCATCACATCACTCCATCATCTCTCCGCTAGCGTCTCTTCAAAAAACTATTGATTCCTGTCGCACACGTTTAGCCGAGTATTCCAATGCTGCCCAAGCTCAACACAGGCTCATACAACAATTGAACACCCATCCGACCGCCACAACAAGAAAACAATTACTCATCGAGAGTGCGGAACTGATGCTACCACTCCGGCTTGAAACTGGCGCCAAACCATGTATCATTGTTTCACTTTAAATTTGTCTTTGTTTTTATTGTGTTTTATGGATCTGGATACAAGTCCTTTTGAGCCCATTATATTTTTTTTAATTCAGTAGTCTGATTAACGTCAAAACCAATGATCCATGTGACACTCACTCCATCCCACGCTATCAGAAAAATCACCGATTCCTCGTAACGCTTTGCTATCCGAGCAACTTGTTACTGTCCAAACCCAACACCAACCGAAGGAAACAAGAACAACACCTGCAAAAAGCCATAATAATGACAAATTCGTAACTCTCCGATGGACAAAAAAAAAGGATACAACCACACGCGTTTAAAGCTTAGACGTCAATCCAAAATTTACCTTTATTTTAGTAGTATTGCCAACAGTGATGGCAGACATCCTCTTTTAGAGCTTTTAAACAAACGGAAGGCTTAAGTGAACATTCCAAGGAAGTATATGATAAGTTGTAACGTATACACTTGCTCCAACCACTCAAGTACGTTTTACTGCCCAAAGATAGTGATACCTCAAGCAATTGCCACCTGCTCTTGTGATCGTTTAATTTGAAGATAGAAGTGGCTTCTTACTGGTAGAGTCATTCTATTTCAATCTACACCCATCGATGACAATATACTATAAAAATGCTTCAATTATAATTAAAAAAAACTGTAAAATGCTAAATTCAATCCCTAGGTTCACATACTAAAATCACTTAAACAAGTTATGATTATATTATTTTCTATTTAGATAATACGCGTTGTTCGCTTATCACAGTATGTTCCATTCCTAAAGAATATTCAAATAACAATGATATTTTAACAGTTCAAGCGGGCTCGCAACTGAAAAAATCCCGAAATACAATTTTATATGGTGGTATGACGGTCATGACGAAAGTACAAGAGTGTAGAGCCCGTCATATTGACTCGCTTTGGCCTATCGCGTTTCGGGATCAGCTTCTGTATGTCCAGTACCTTATTTACCTAGAGACCTTCAGTCGTGGTATATGTGGGTCGACATGAGGACGGAGACTCAATAGATTTACGTCCTTTGATAGTCGCTTTCGTTTTTGACTACACTGAAAATAATTTTAACCACCCCAATATCCAGGTGGATCCAGTAATTTTGGAGATATTTGAATTTTGAGGGGTTTCTGTTACTATGCCCAATTTCGGCACAAATCTAAATTATAAAAACTTTAAGTTATATGGATAGTATTATGTAAGTTTTTGGATAGCTAACATTTTCTTTAATTGAGCTATTGTACCTTTAAAAAGTCCAAATTCTATTACAATCTAAAGTCGTGATCCTTAACAGAAACAATTTTAATTTCAAATTACAATTGATGTTACAGAAAGTGGTATTCTCTAAATTCTAGATCTATATCTAAGTGTTGAAATCGGGTACTTTATTAAAAAATCCTTATAATTGAAATATATCGGAAACGATAGAATTTCCTACATTACATACAGGGGTAGCCCGTAAATTATTGCATATTAAGTGCACATGCTTCCATTAATACAGCGAGTTTCCAATAACCCTGTATAATGTTCTACTAATTAACTACTAGGGTTGCAATCCCGTTGTACGGACCAATTAAATGTTTACAATTAATTTAAACACGGTTTTGAAAACTTCACTTTACTTTTACTTTGTAGAGAGACATTGGAATATCATGGGGTATCATAGTTTTATGAAGCTAGGGGTATCATAGTTTTATGAAGCTAGGGGTAATCCGAGTCTTGAAATATTTGGCATACGACTTGTTTTACTAAATTGAATGCTACGCTCGTTCGAACATTTACTGCAATTAAAAGCAACTGAACCTCTGTAGGGAAAAAACGATGGCGTGTAGATAAACGTTACACAAGTAAAATAACACTGCGTTTGAAATATTTCGAAAATTCTGTAGACCACCTTTTTGGGAATTAACACAATGCACCTAATTTATATCACGTAAATCTACTTTATATATGCCCGTTGACATCGTATGGATGGACATGTCTTCAAAGAAATACTGGAAAAATTACCGCTACTAAAATTCAAAACCAGGCCCTTCCGCTTTACAGGCAGGGTCGTTACTAATTATGTATCCAGGTTATCTTTGCTTATATCTCATTGCAAAAGCTTATTTAAAAATAGTATGTATTTACAAATACATGCTAAGAACAAAGATAACGCTACACTTATAAAATACAATCTTCAACTAAAACAAATATTTGTATGTACTATAGACTTTTAAAATACATTTGCAAATATTATATTATATGAAAGCCGACGTCTAAAACTTTGTTTGTGGGCCTGTTTACAATCTATACACTAAGGCAAACATGTAAAGGTCAGTGGAAAATTCATATAATGATTAACATGCATTCATTCACTATGTAAATGGTTAGTTTATTTTAATTATATACTACACGTGTTTTAGGAAATATAGCAAGGAAGTGTGATTGTATGCATGCGAACACAGCTTGACTAATAACCATTAACTCTGACAAAGTATAATGAAACATATTTATTATGATAGGAGTTTTATTACAATTGGTTGAATAAATACAGAGAACAAATATATCTTTCCAGCGTAGTCTCCTAAAAAAATTAAATGATTTTTCTCTGTAACTTTAATTTTTAACTATAAAAATACTAAATCCGTTTTTGCTGGAGCTTTCTTAGATTTAATATATATCGAGAGGTGAAAGGCTATTTGGTTTAAGCTACATTTTTTGGTGATATAGTAATATGTATATTTTCGGAATCAACGTTTTTTTACCGATTCCAAATATATATATATATATATATATATATATATATATATATATATATATATATATATATATATATATATATATATATATATATATATATATTACTATATTACCAAAAAATGTCGCTTAAACCAAATAGCCTTTCACCCCTCGATATATTTTTACTCGTCCGCGCGCGTGGTTTTATTAAGGAAGGGATAGGGTGGAACAAGGTTAAATAACTCTTCGGAAAACTCGCTATGATACAGACGGTAGAAAACGTTCAGTGAGGCGACTGGAGCGGCTCAAAATGCTCAGTTACGACAGGATCATTCACAATTCTGACAGCTCTTCGGCTGTAACCTAACTAAAGAGTCAAGTAAGTGCTGAGCAGAACCATCCCAAAGATGTGAACAATATTCCAGGCAGGGCCTGACCTGGGCCTTATACAATAAGAACTGTTGATCCGTCGTGAAAAACCGAAGCGAAATGGTTTGAATTGTAACATTAATAGCAGCGTTAATAACTAAAAGTAGACATGTAATTCGACTTAAGTGGATATTTCTACGTTACTATCGCAGATGTAGTTGCGGGCGGAACCTAGTTATATAATATAAATAGATGTAAATAAAAAATAAATCAGAGCTGCTTGAAAGTAATATAAAACAATTTGAGCGGAACAATAGTAATGCCGCTATATTCAGGCGGTCAAAATGATCTCCGGGGCGCCGTAGAAGTCCCGAGCTCGCAGTGAAACCTTTTTACTTGAGATATATAAAAAAACACGCAACACGCAGCTTTAGACGGAAAATAAAGCGATTGAAAGAAGTTTAATAATGGGTACCATCTAACGCCATAGTGAATATTTTTTTGTAAAGGATACAATGATTTGTCTGTAACTTTCCGCAATTATTATTATTTTCAAGGTGGATTTAGTTTATTCCAACGTTTCCATATATATAAATGTATGCAAGGATATGAAAATTTAAGACATGTCTAGTGATGTAGAAGCGGAAAATGTATATTAGGTCCTTACATATGAAATTGGCGTTTTTCGTACTGGCCACTTTAATCACAAATTTCTCCTCTTTGGTAAGGAATTCCAAATTCAAATTTGTACAGCTATAGGACTCATGTATTTGTGCTTCGATGATCGTCATTCATTTGTTTTTTTCATCGCAAACCACGTCCGAGTTAGCTGCAGGCTGCGATGTTAGTGATAAAACTGTTTTAATTCACTTGAAGCAAATTGGGAAGATTAAAAAGCTTGAAAGGTGGGTACCTCACGAATTGACTGAAGCAAACCGGCAAACGCGCGTCGACTGCTGCGTTACATTACTAAACCGGCACAATAATGAAGGTATTTTAAACCGAATCATTACCTGTGATGAAAAATGGGTTCTTTACGATAATCGGAAGCGCTCAGCGCAATGGTTGGATCCTGGCCAGCCAGCCAAATCCTGCCCCAAGCGAAAATTAACCCCAAAAAAGTTACTTGTAAGCGTTTGATGGACTAGTGCCGTTATTGTTCATTACAGTTTTCTCAAATCTGGCCAGACTATTACGGCTGATGTCTATTGTCAGCAATTGCAAACCATGATGGAAAAGCTAGCGGCTAAACAACCTAGGCTGGTCAATCGCTCCACGCCACTGCTGCTTCACGACAACGCTAGACCACACACTGCGCAACAGACGGCTACTAAATTAGAAGAGCTTCAATTGGAAAGTCTAAGACATCCTCCGTACTCCCCGGACCTTGCTCCAACAGATTACCATTTTTTTCGAATTTGGATAACTTCTTGCAAGGGAAAAAATTCAACTCCGATGGGGCAGTCCAAATCGCCTTCAAAAATTTTATTGATTCCCGTCCGACTGGTTTTTTTAGTAAAGGGATCAATGAACTACCTATGAGATGGCAAAAGTGCATAGAAAATAATGGTTCATACTTTGATTAATTAAATATATTATATTAAAAAATATTCGACTTTTTGTTCCTCCCATACAAAACGCCAATTTCATATGTAAGGGCCTAATATTAATTTTGTACCTTACCGTTGATAGTGAAAATAATACTTTAATTGAGAAATGTTAATAATCCACGATATTTATAACAGGAATATTTAATTAATAATCTATTTTTATAGTCATAGGCTTACAGGTTTTAAAAGAATAATTTTACCTACAAAGTGTATTATAATCAGAGATGGGCAAAATGTAATCAGATTAATGATTAACGATTACGATTACATTTTGTAATCGTTAATCATGATTATTGATTAATGATCATGATTAATGATTAACGAAATTAATCAAATAAAGTAATAATTTCTGGTGATTAATGATTATTAATCTGTAATCGGATTACGATTAATCATGATTACTTTTCTGTTTGATACGTAAAATGTGCTGCCGACAGCAGAGCGGCGCTCGCCTTTTTTTATTTATAGTGTACGACTACTACTAGCTAAACTGGCGAACTGAGTACCACCACAGTTAGGTGTTAGGGCGATTACCCGAACTGGGTCGTGACCGCAGTACAATAGTGCAAAGACCGGCATAGTGACTACCTTTGACCGGACTACTTTCAGGATCAGATCGTGCTCGGTGGACGTTAAGTAAACCCAACGAAATATAGCTAATCATAGACGGTTTTACTATTGTTCTGAGTGATTCCTGGACTATTAGAAGTGATTATCAAACTACCGCCCATATTTTACTGAAATACCGTCTCCAACCCGATAATCCACGCCCGCCTTCGTGATGCAGATAGAGAGATAGAGCAAGATAGCGCAAAATTTTAATTGATCAAATTTACACAAGCTTCTACAGCGCAAAGCGCATCATCACCTTTCTTGGTCATCCGTCTCTCTCTACTGACTCGGTTTCGTCTTTGATGTAAACCGAACCGCCGCACACGTTGATATCGTATTTTGAATTTAACTATATTTTATAACTAAAGTTGAGATATCGATCTGTTTTTTTCCGGATAGCTGACATTCTACCTAATAACTTTGATTCTTACAATAAATCAACGGGATACATACATAGTTCACTTAATTTTTTTTTTCGCGTTTGACAATCAGTTTCTTAAAGATTAAAGAACAGAAAAGTACTCAGAAAAAAAAACAAATCGACATACGGGCACGCGCCATTTTTATCTCACTAAAAACGCTTTTTTGTTTTCCAAATTATATATATTGTTTAATGAGTAATAAATTTAAAAAAATAGTAATTTCATTTTTCTGTTTTAAAATTTTAACTTCAACTAATAGGATTGCACACAAAGTCTTCGGCCATTATCTGAAGTATTCTCCATCTCGAAGGCGGGCGTGGATTATCGGGTGGAGCCGATATTTCAGTTAAATATGGGCGGTAGTGTGATAATCACTTCTAATAGTCCAGGAATCAGTCAGAACAATAGTAAAAGCATATATGATTATCTAAGGGGTGTCTCAGAATGTTTTTCGTTTTTGAATTGACCAATACGCGCCGATCGCTGGTAGCAGGGGGAGGGGAGTGGTCTCAAACGCTTGGCCGGCTTGTTAAGTTTAGTAGCCATGAATCGTTTCACGGGACCGCAGCGCGCGTTTTGCGTGCGAGCGTTTTATAAAAACAACGATTCCTACACTATTGTTCGTCGTCTCTACAGGACACATTTTAATTTAACAAGCTTAAAACATGTGCCAAGTGCCAATTTAATTAAACATTGGGTGTGCAAGTTTGAAGAGACTGGGAATACAATGCCGGACAAATCATCTGGGCGCAAAAGGACATCAAGGGCGAGCACGAACGTCGACCGCGTTCGCCAGTCTGTTATGGACGACCCACGACAATCGTTGAGATTGCGCGCAGCTTCTCTGAATTTGAACAAATCTACGGTTTATCGCATTATTTCGAAAGATTTGCATTTTCACCCATATAAAATTGTTATTGTTCAAGAAATGAAGCCTGATGATCTTGATAAACGAGTCGAATTCTGCAGGACAATGAAAAACCGTTTTAGGAGTTTCAATAACATCTGGTTCTCCGTCGAATCGAATTTTCACATCAACGGTCACGTGAATAAACAAAATTGCAGATACTGGGCTCCCGAGAATCCGCTAGAACTGCATCAGAAGCCCTTGTACTCACCAAAAGTGGTTGTTTGGGCTGCCATATCAAGTCAAGGAATTATCGGTCCTTATTTTTTTGAGGATAACCGAGGTCGAACTCAGACCGTTAATTCTGATCGATATTGCCATATGATCCGGACTTTTTTGGCTACAGAAATGCAAAACCAGTCTGGCTACAACCGCAACACCTTTTTCCAGCAAGATGGGGCCACTTCTCATGTAACAAATGACTCATTAGCTGCTCTTCACGATTTATTCCCCGGAAGAGTGATAAGCCGCCGAGAAGACATAAACTGACCACCGAGGAGTCCTGATTTAACGCCTGCTGATTTTTTCTTATGGGGCTACCTAAAAAGTAAAGTTTACAATCCATTGCCACCAAACCTGAACGTTTTGAAGCAAAGAATCACTGAAGAAATCAACGCTATTCCAAGAGCAATGCTTCAGCGAGTGATTGAAAATTTTAGCTCCAGGCTAAATGAGTGTGAACAAGTAAATGGTGAACATTTGCAAACGGTTGTTTTTCATAAATAAACTTCAAGATCTGCTCTTTAATTTAACAATAAATAAAACAAGTTTTAATGGATAATGTTGTTTTTTATTTAACATCAAAAAATGAAAAACATTCTGAGACACCCTTTATATTATTATAGGCCGTGGTGGCTGCCGGCAGAATAGAATAGCACCCCCCTCTTCTTGCCGAGGTGTCGTAAAAGGCGACTAAGGTATCCCTTTAACAACGCAATTCAACCAGGTGTTTAGAGTAGGAAAACTCGACCAAACCTGCATCCCGCTCCCTCCCGATCGTACTGGTTTTCCATTCCATCGGGCCCGAGGGAGTTCGGACGAGAGAGTGCTTCTCTGGCTGCGCGTCCAGTTATGCACTTAAATATCTCCTGCGCAATTGACTGTTTTCGAAAAGTGGCCCTCAATTTTCTAAATCGGCATTGAAACAGTCGCCGTGGCCGAAACCGGCTAGGATATCATCATATGATTATCTAGATTTCGTTGGATTTACTTAATGTCCACCGAGCACGAACTGATTCTGAAAGTAGACAGGTCGAAGCAAGTCACTATGCCAGTCTTTGCACTAGTGTACTATGGTCACGACCCAATTCCGGCAATTAACCTACCAACTCAAACGGCTGACAGCACAGAAAATGGTCCTGAACGTAATCAGGTCGAAGCGATTTACTATGAGTTGGTAGGTTTATTGGCTGAACAGTGTCGTGACTCGTGACCACAGTACACAACTGCAAAGACCCTTATAATAATTATGATTCGCTCAACGAGACGAATTCGAGGTGAGCTAGTTAGAAATAAGATAACTTGAAAAATTAAATAAACGAGTATTTAAATCGGTGTGTCTCTCCGTCAGAACTCAAAAGTAATCATTAAAATAATCATGATTAATAGAATGATTACTGTAATCAAGATTAATGATTACTCAATAATCTTGAATAAAAGTAATCATGATTACATTTATCGTGATTACTTGTAATCTGATTATTAATCTGATTAATAGTAATCATGATTACTCCCATCTATGATTATAATTAATCGTGTCTACTTTTAAATTACGTTTATAATTTATGATTATGAACTTTGTTGAACGAACGTAACTTGTTCGCCTTAAAAATCGTACTAGGAAGTTTATCAACTAAAGTGCGCACCTTCACTACCAACCAACTTTAAATTTATAAAATAAATACCTATATTATTTATATTTATCTTTTTTAAATGTCTAATCGGTGCACTAAGCTATATTTATTAGCTAAAGTCAGTAATTATTCTAAATAATGATCTAAATACCCAACCCCATACGGCGTAATCAAATAATTTAACAATAGAATATATACATACATATATAATAATACTCTTTAAGAAATTATTTGGAAGTCAAAACTTTACAGCCAAGATGTTGAAAAACACTTTTTTGTACTCACTGTCATCCTTTAAAAGTTTTTAATACACATATTTGGTATATATCTGTGCTGAAAACGAAATAATCATTTTTTTATTTGTTCGCAGATAGCTGTTTATTTTTGATTTTTTACCTGATTGCTCTGTTGCCAGTCTGCCTTATTGGTGGTTCAACATTTAGGCATTAAATTATTACGCTACAAACTATGAGAGATAAGCAGTACGCGAATAGTAAAGTTATAAATGGTAACCAAAATATTTGTTTACATTCTGTGGAAAAATATGCTATATTACCTTTAGGAATGGGTATAATTAACACAAATTAATATAAATTAAAGGCAGACTAAACCGTGGCATAAAGTACTGTAATAATAATATAATAGTATATTCTTTTCGGAGCGCAGATCATACGACGTGCTTATTGGTTAATTGTGTGGATCATCGCAAATCTACCCCCACCGCGTTCAGGATTGGTTTCGCCTCCGAGTTTACCTACCTATCGATTTACCTTACGTAGACTCGGTATAAATATACCGAATAACATTGTCTGGATCCCGGAGTAGAGTAATACAGGTTAAAGTCTAAATTCACAGGTAAGGTACGCTAATATATTTTACTAATATATTTAGATTAATGGAGATATTTTTATATATTACATTTATTTAACATTAAGGTGCTGTAATGCAAAGTCCTAGGACTTAATATTGTCATATGACTTTCTTCTCTATTACTTCTTACTAATCATCTCGAAGCAATAATTAACGTACCTATAGTGTTTAATTATTATGTGTTTAGTATTTTACTAAACATACATGTAGTAAGTACCCAGCAACGATGTTCTACTACGTTACTGGTTACGTTGGCCACTAGATCTAAATGCGAAACGGATATAGTCAGAAAGTATCCCTGCTTATTCCGAACATGATATGGCGTTATTATTTATTATTATTACATCTTAGGTGAGCCAAGGAATTCACTGTAAAACGAATATTATAATAGCGTAACGCGTAGATGCGTAATAAACAATTTATTTTGTGCTTTTTTGCGTGTATAATTATTTGAATTTAAACCATGAATTTATTATTACTATGAACAAATAAATACTGTATCATTATGGTAAGCAGTAAAATAATATTAGGTCCTTACATATGAAATTGGCGTTTTGTATGGGAGGAACAAAAAGTCGAATATTTTTTAATATAATATATTTAATTAATCAAAGTATGAACCATTATTTTCTATGCACTTTTGCCATCTCATAGGTAGTTCATTGATCCCTTTACTAAAAAAACCAGTCGGACGGGAATCAATAAAATCTTTGAAGGCGATTTGGACTGCCCCATCGGAGTTGAATTTTTTCCCTTGCAAGAAGTTATCCAAATTTCGAAAAAAATGGTAATCTGTTGGAGCATGGTCCGGGGAGTACGGAGGATGTCTTAGACTTTCCAATTGAAGCTCTTCTAATTTAGTAGCCGTCTGTTGCGCAGTGTGTGGTCTAGCGTTGTCGTGAAGCAGCAGTGGCGTGGAGCGATTGACCAGCCTAGGTTGTTTAGCCGCTAGCTTTTCCATCATGGTTTGCAATTGCTGACAATAGACATCAGCCGTAATAGTCTGGCCAGATTTGAGAAAACTGTAATGAACAATACCGGCACTAGTCCACCAAACGCTTACAAGTAACTTTTTTGGGGTTAATTTTCGCTTGGGGCAGGATTTGGCTGGCTGGCCAGGATCCAACCATTGCGCTGAGCGCTTCGGATTATCGTAAAGAACCCATTTTTCATCACAGGTAATGATTCGGTTTAAAATACCTTCATTATTGTGCCGGTTTAGTAATGTAACGCAGCAGTCGACGCGCGTTTGCCGGTTTGCTTCAGTCAATTCGTGAGGTACCCACCTTTCAAGCTTTTTAATCTTCCCAATTTGCTTCAAGTGAATTAAAACAGTTTTATCACTAACATCGCAGCCTGCAGCTAACTCGGACGTGGTTTGCGATGGATCCGCTTCCACAATAGCCTTCAACTCTTCATTATCAACTTGAGTCTCAGGCCGTCCACGGGGCTTGTTCTGCAGGTCGAAATTTCCAGAACGAAAACGTTGGAACCAAAAACGAACTGTGTTTTCTTTTGCAACACGACCGCCATACACATCATTCACCCTTCGAGTTGTTTCCGCAGCACTAGTGCCACGGCGGAACTCGTACTCGTAAATAATGCGATATTTTAAGTTTTCCATTTTGTAAAATGAGTGACGCAAACAGAAAAAAACAGAAGAAAAAAACAAATGAATGACGATCATCGAAGCACAAATACATGAGTCTATAGCTGTACAAGTTTGAATTTGGAATTCCTTACCAAAGAGGAGAAATTTGTGATTAAAGTGGCCAGTACGAAAAACGCCAATTTCATATGTAAGGACCTAATATTTATTTCGTTTTTCTTTGTGTATTATGTATACAATTGGTGAATACGTGAGGACGTGCAGACAAAATTTAACGTAAGATCCAAAAATAAGCTCAACCTCTCATTTTTTTTTATTCCGACTCGACACAGTGACTGCACCATACCTGATGGTAAGCATGGTTCAGTCCAAAAAACGCCAACGACTATCGACAAGCAAGAAAAACTTGTCGATAGTCACGGCGATCATGTCTGCCTGAACAAATATCTCTTCACGCTACGTTTAAATATCTCATACTGGGGTATGAGAGGTTGAGCTAAGAATGTATTCTGGTAGTCCCTACGCAATGGCAATAAAGATATATAATAAACTGGCCAAAAATATTATAGACGATTCCCACAACATATTATCAGTAAACAAACTGAAGCGGATGCTTATTGATAAATTTTATTAACATTGTGAGTAACTAGGCTTAGTTTTCATACTGTCTACTATATTTATACTGTCACCGAGTCATGAGGCGGTAACTGAGACAAAATACTGAATTATCTATTTCCCTCAAACCGGAATATATGCTAGCCTCATCAGTACCAATATCATTAATCCATTTCAGTTTACAGTTGGACATAGGCTATTCTTAATAGGCTAGCCATCTTTCGCAAGTTTCACTTTATCTTGCCCCAAAAAACGTTTGCCGATTCGCAATTTGCGTTTCTTTTAGGAACCATTGATTTTAAAATAACTAGGTACATGTGTATTGATAATGGAGGTTATGAAATGACAAGGGTAAAAACAGTAACGTGAACAATGTTATTGGGCTGGTTATAGACAAAGAGTAAACATTGTAGGTACCAGTGGCGCGCAACTCATAGAAACAAAAAGCATTACCTAGTTATATAAGGATATTTAATTAATATAATATATTGACTTCAAATCTCAGTGGCGTGCATTCTATATAAGCATAAAAAGCATTATCTTGTTATACTTGGACTTTTAATAAATATATTAACTTAAAATCTTATAATTACTAGAATAGAGGTCTCAGAATCCGACTCGGTCCAAATTTAAAGACAATATATATTAAATTTCTAAGTATAATGGATAATGCTTTCTTATGCTTCTATGGAGTGCACGCCACTGTCAAATCTGGTATTAAATTATAATTATTTACATATTTCATGAGGCAATTTTTATCATGTTATTTCAAGCTTTAAAAAATCTTTGATATACACGTGAAAGGGCGTATTCATTTAAAAGTAGTAAAACCACATCGTTTTTCTCCGCAAGCATTAGTGTGGGTGGCATCTTTATTTAGCAGAGCAGAGGTATCTGTTATATAAGTAAGGTTTATTTCTAAGTAAAACAAATTAATTAAATACTTCAGTTTGACGGTATTTTCATTATAGTTATTAGTTAGTCGTTTGTGGTAAACGGAGATCTCGCGGCATTATTAGATTGTCCTTAATACTCTATACTTGGAATCTTTAAAATAAAACTGTTACTAAAGGAAATTACTAAATTTTATAGGAGAACGAAATTTAAAAACCCGGCTGAGTACGAATCGGGTTCATGTATAGAGGGTTTTGTAAAATTTTGATCCGTGTAAACAGCTAAGGAGCGGAATATGCATCCAGCAATTGTATTTGCATGTTTGGTTGACTTAGAAACCTTTAAGAGAAGAGTAAATAGGCATTTTTTGGGAGGAGGTGATATATTGTAGGACTAATCTTCACTTTCCACCGGGTGTGATTGAAATCAAGCGTACACCTGTAAATCATAAAAAACGGACCTACAAAGAACTGAGTGTTTGATATTAATTTCAGTTCGACATTACCACGCGTTTCTGAGAAAAAGGATTTTGACAGACAGCAGGCTGACTACGAAATGTTCCTATAAGGGCTCCTTATTATTTTTGCGTTATGGAACACTAAAAATATATTCTTTTTTAGTTTAATTTGGAATC
Source organism: Automeris io (assembly GCA_036320925.1). NCBI lineage: Eukaryota > Metazoa > Arthropoda > Insecta > Lepidoptera > Saturniidae > Automeris > Automeris io. Next base: position 8,332,953 of record JAUDJH010000011.1, on the reverse strand, counting down.
TTATGATACTATAAGTTGTATTTTAAGTTACATTTTAAGAAATGTGAATCAAATACATTACGTATCAGTATATTTATGATACATTTGAAATAATTAAAAAATACTGAATTTTTTTTAAGATGAGTCTGGTATACAGTTTATCTCCACTATAAGGGATAGATATTTCTGATAATCATTTGTTAGTAATTACTGCCTACGCTATAAAAGTAATTCTTTCTCACTCCAGGGATATGATGGTAACTGTTTGAAATGTGTATGTAGTAAAACACTGCTTACTTTAAAAACTCGTTCACTTGTATTTCTTCTAAATTACAGCCTGATATTTTTTTTTGTTATATACAGGATGTAAGCTAAAATTCAACATGCTTATCACCTACATATGACAAACCTTGTATACTTAGAGACAAGATTTTTCTAAAAATAACCACTTTCTCGGCTTACCAAATTGTGAAATCTTAATGTAGACATTTTTATAAAACGGTTTTAAGCTCGGCATAAAAATTTCTTTGTAATGATACCCAACAGGCAATATTAAAAGCAAAAAAAAATGCCCTATTTGCATGTACGGGAGCCGCCTTGAAATTTGAGTTTTTATTACATTAAATATCATTAACGGCTTTTCGTCAAAGGTTTACGTAGTATATTCTCATTTGAAATCGTTATCTTATTTGGCTTAACAGTTATAGGCCTCTGACAGGTGGACGGACAGACGGGCAAAGTGCCGAAACCCCAACTTTACTCAGAAAACTCACTTCACTCGGTCAATTAAAACGGGATAATAACAATGTTCATTTTCCCTCATTCTCAGAAACTATGGGCGTTGATCGTTGATAATTTTCACTTGCGTAGGTTTCACTGTCGATACCTACACGTGACCTGGGGGGTTATAATTAGTAGCAGTGAGAGGGCAGGACGCCTTAATCGACCTTTTTGCCTAATGCATCTTATGATGGCTGATAAACTCGTCACAGTGATTTCCTCCGTCCCGTAGCATCTCTTGATTAGTTCGAGTGCGAGAGGAGATTATAGAGGTATAGAGGTCTTCCGCCGTTACAACATATGTGGGCTGCATAACATTAATGGTTATTAATTAATTCTGGCTATTTGAAACACTAATTATAGACAAATAAACTGCAGTCAATTAGCAAAGTTTATAAGATTTATGATCAAGTTCAAAGACCATCATAGTGACTTGCTTCATGTTTCGAGAGCAGCTTGAGTACATCCAGTTGTTCATATGCCAATATATGTGAGCCGTCATGGCGACAAATACTGTCAATGGATGGTGTTCTTTTGCAAGACTCTTTACTTTTCATCAGATGTGATTGTCAAGCTAGTATAAAAAAAAAGATATGTCCGTAACTGTGTTGTATTAATGCCATGGCAGCAACCACGAATATTGGCAACAATGTTGCGTAGCTGAGCGAGGTAAGGTGAGGATGCTCTAAAGTGAAAGACCCGTGATATTAGTTGATGTCGGGCGGGGTTGACTACGTAGGGGCATGCTTGGGGTGCGCGGAGGGCGGCTGCCTGGCGCGCAGGGCGGGCGGACGGCACGTAACAAGTGAAGCGGCCCCGGGAGCAACAGTCTGCCGTAGCTCGGCCATGCGACCTCACCATTAAAAGGTGTCGTGTTCCAGCAAGGGCCGCGCTTCCCACGTAAGTGATATTTTAATTTGTTACATATATAACTCCTCGGTTACTGCAAAGTTCGCTCATGCCTCATATTATGGCGAAATCTGTAGGAAGTTCACGTTTTTACGTGCGCTGAAAAGGACCCGCGGTGGGCGGCAGTCTCCACTAACGTCACATTCGAAGGTAATATAAATGAAAGTGCCCGTTTTGTTTGATATGTCTCCTATATATAACTGTACCTGTTGAACGCCTGAAGATGTATAGATAATTGTATATGAGTCAGTTCTGCTACCAGTAAAGGTTGATTGGAGAATTATACTGAAACTTCATGAGCAATGGCACTCACAGTTGAAACATTTTTGGAGACTCTTTTTAATTACTAAATATAGCTTTTACGCTTGTTCTATATAATAATAGTGTATAAAAATAATTCATGTATCTACGTTATCTTCTCAAGTGTATACCTATATGTATTTTGTGTAGTACAATTTGTAGGTTCCTAAATATAAATCTCGCGAATCGTCACACGAAATATCATCCAATAACCAGTTTAACATTTATATTAAACGTGTTCTTTGTTTTCTTCGTATCAACATTGTTATCAAATCTTAATAATTCCTGCTCGTACAGCGGTTTTTTATAAAACAAACATTGTAGTAAAACATTAAAAAATGTTTATTGAGAAATAAGGCTTTTTGTTATAATTATATCACTATCTATATTTATCTTCTTTATATTTGTCGCTTTCTTAACAATCAGTGTATCATGTGTACACATATTAACAATAAATATTATTACATGCAACATTACGTTAAATTACATCATTATTGTTTTATTTATACACTCGTATTTGTTGTCATATATTTGAGTATAAAAGATGCAAGTACATTTCCATCAGATTACGTGATTTACGACAAATTTTCTAATCTTAATAAGGCTCAATTTAGAAAATTATGTTTAGATTGTAATAAAAGGGACAGGATATTGTTATAATATAATAGAACATGCCTTGTGATGAAGTTTTTCTCGTCACAGATAACAAAGAATCTTTGCATACACTTACCTCAGAGTAAGTGGTCGGATGATTTTTATTTTAAAATAAGCTACAATATACAAACTTGATCGAGAATTTTATTTATAGGTGCTAACCGTGGCTTTATCATATTGTGTGTAGGTTTGTTATATATGTAATCATGTTTATTTGTATTATACATGTATGTATTTGAATGTTTTGCGGCGTTCGATGTCTTCTACTCAACTAAGTGTAATTTGAAGAATATGTATCTTGGGATTTACAGCATTTATATAAAGTATGATAAATACAGTAAAACGAATTTGTAGATAGTAATAGCTATAAACTTTCTTATACGCTATTAGTTTATTTTAACAGGTACCTAATTACGGCTAGTATTCATAAAGGATCAATATCTTTTGTTAACTATTGTTTCTGTACAGTGATTTATCTTTGATTCGGAAATTATATAACATACTTTTTAATGATATGACATTTTTTTTTCTGATCAAAGCATTTTTTTATTTGGCTAAACAGGAGATATAGTTAGATCAATGATTATAAACAATTATCAGAAAGATAAAAAAGTGGAGACGTAAATATATTTCTAAATTAAACTTTTTACAATGATGTGGCGAGTGGCTAAACGAAAAATAGCATGGAGTGCATGTGCAAATTTTTTGACAAGTATTAGTCCAAATATTTTACAAACGAGAAATCATTATGGTACGGTTAGAAATCATCCGTAAACATTCGTAAGGTTTTAATTTAATTGTTATTGTTTATATGATTAGTTTAAATTGTAGAAGACCGTAGAACCAACTTTCGCGATCCGTTGTTATCAGCATAGATGGGCAAAATGTAATCAGATTAATGAAAATTATTAACGATTATTTTTTACGTTTTTTACCATTAATATGACTGCATTTTGCTTATTTATGTTTTAAACACTACAAAATGCCAGATTGTATACACATTTATGATTTCTTAAAGTTTTAAATGGATTTAATCATGATTACAAAGCAAGAAAATTAAAATTACGACTACATTTTATAATCGTTCATCATTATTCAGATTACATTTTGCCCATCTCTGGTTATCAGTGGCGTGCATTCTATAGAAGTATAAAAAGTATTGTCTTGTTATACTTGGACTTTTAATAAATATATTAACTTAAAATCTTATAGTTACCAGAATAGAGGTCTCATAATCCGACTCGGTCCAAATTTAAAGACAATATATATATTAAATTTCTAAGTATAATGGATAATGCTTTCTTATGCTTCTATGGAGTGCACGCCACTGTTTGTTATAATAATTATCTTATTATCATTCTTGTTTTTCTACATTGTAGGTTAACTATCAATTTGACAAATATAGAAAATTATTTATTCATGCTACACCGTGTCAACATATTACCGTGGTCTTGACATAAAAATGTAGTATTATGACTTCTTATTATCGTTGATTTTTGCAATCACCCTTGATGAAGAGGTAACAATAGCTATAAATAAAGATGAAAAATTCACCTCTATCGAATTGATGGTTCAGAAGTGCATACAACATAATGAAAGAACTTAGTTTTGTGACTCCTCATTGAGTAATAATATGGTAGCGCAATATTATTATTATCATGTAGTACTAGTACTGATACACTGGTGTTGTCCGGTGGTGATGTTTTGACATCACCAAAATCATTTACAAATTGCAATTCACTACCGGATGTGTTGCTGTTATCTTCATGTAATGTTGTGTAATATCAATATCGCAGATATTAAAATTAGCATTTTATAAACTTTTATGTTTCTAAGCAGCACCCGATCCCGGAAAATTAGAATGTTCATGCTCTGATGGGGCGTGGCGTGACCGGGGCTAGAACGTGCCTCACCGTGCCTCGACCGGGCCAGCACGTGCGTCGGTGGCCGTACGGTTGATATACATCATCGGTGTAGCATCAATTACTCCATATAAATTGTTTCTCATAATATATTTTACCAACCTGGTCCGGTCGAGCACGGCCTGCGTGCGCCTCGGTGTAATATTAATGTGCCCTAACAGTTTTTATTGTTCATTGTATATCTCTGGTCTCACGGGATTGAAAAATTTTAAAACATAATTTATTTATACCGAATAATCAACTTATCTACGAACGTGCCGCTTAATCCTTAAAGAATGATTGTTGAGATATTTTTTCTTTTATTGAAATTTTTATATACAAGTTAATAACAGAAGGGAACGAAAATAAATATACAACTTTAAAGCCAACATCATCGTGTGCAGTGATAATCGATTGTTTTTTAATGTTTACATGTGCCTCACTCTAAAATTACCTATACTGATCACGACTTCGCAGTGTTAATATATATTTTTAAACTTAAGACATGAAATACTTTTGGTCATAATTGGTTTAATTTCTGCCAAACCAATATTGTTTATATGGCTTGAACAATTTATAATAGGGACCATTATAATTCATAATGAAGGTAGAAATAAATAAGAACCTATTTATACTCTACCTTATTTACATCTATAAATTTGTTAAAACTTATTAGATGTATATAAAAATACTTCTTAAAGTTCTTTCAATAATGAACTTCTCCAATAAAAGGGTATCGTAATGGTTTCGTTAAAATAGTTTTACTAACTTAAAGTATGTACATATTTCAATTTAAACGGAAATAATTTATTACAGAAGACGAAGTTGCAGGAAGAATTTATGCCAACAATATTACCAAGCATATTAGGTATAAAATGGGAAATGACTTTACGATACACCAATGTTTTAAGCAATTACGCACTTAAATCGTTATCCTTATTCTTCCAAATTGACACTTTAATGATTATTATCATTATAGAGATATCAAGTATTTATTAAGTATTTTTATAAATACAATTCGTACAACTGGTGCATATTAATGTAACGTATGTGCAATACGTTTGTCGTATAAAAACGTTAACATAGTAGATAGATATGTGACATAAACACGAGATTCGAATGACCTTTTGTCGACACGGTCGAGTTTTGAGTTCATGCCAATTACGAATTTCGCTTCCATCATAGTTTGCTTTTCTGTTAGTGCGTTGCTATATAGAATCAGTGTTGATTTCAGTTATATAAACTCCTTTTTTCTTTCTGGCTTGTTTTGAATTTTAACTATACAAAGTAATTTTTCAACGACCCAAATTTGAGGGATTTGATTATGTTAGAATCAACAATAGAACATATGTAATGAAAAATATTTAAAGGGCATATTTTTATACATATGCCAAAAATTAACATAATACACTGAAAATAGAAATAACAGCGTAAACGAAGTTTGTTGCAGATACACCTTTACATATTATATACTACTAGCTGACCGGCAAATGTTGCTTTGCCATATAAGTTATTTCTAGGTAATTTCTAGTGTAGACAAAAAATAACTAACTTATTGTAAGCGTGTAAGGATAAAATTAAAAAAAAAGTGTTAAGGGTGAACAACCCTTATCACTTAGGGGTTTGAAAAATAGATAGTAGCCGATTCTCAGACTTACTGAACATGCATAAAAAATTTGGTAAAAATCGGTAAAGCCGTTTCGGAAGAGTAAGATAACTAACATTGTGACACGAGAATTTTATATATATATATAAAGATAATACGAGTATAGACGCTATTTTGATGCAATTATACAAAGAATCAATGAAAACAAAGTAATAAAATTATATTTTTAATTTGTTAATTTATTGTGCAAGTAAAAAGGAGAAAAAAGTAGATTTATGGGACGGGATTTAAACTGCGGTGGCATGGCACAAGAGCGTAGTTAATCAACATACTAATTCAACATTCTCACTTAGTTTGAATTTGTACATAATACGTATAAGATTACCCGTTTTCCGTTATCCTGTTTTGTGCTGATAACATAATGCAAGTCGCGAAGAAGAACTTTTACGCCACTTGAAATTAGTACGATTTAGATTATCCCTGTTTGTTTCTATAGTTACTGCTACTTAAAGTAAAAATTCCTACTAAAATATTTGTGATTTTTTATTTAAATAAAAAACATAAATATAAAATAAGATCCATATCATTCTGCGGCGTATTGATTAAAGGACCCGCAGTCCCCACTAATTCGCAGAAGTAGTCACTTTGGGGCTTTTAGCTGGTACGAGTCCGGCATGTCCCGGCTGCTACCCCCATATACGGCAGGGAAACTCATATAAGGATTTTCCCCAAGTACAAAAAAAAGATCCATATTATATAATAGTTTAAATGCAATATTAGTAATACTTTGTAATTGAACGATCTAAAAAAAATTTAGCTTTGCCAATGTACACTTTAGATTACTGCATCGTGTAACATCAATCTTTGTGCCGGTAAAAAGTAATTGCGCCTATCCCGTTTTCGCTTAGGCCATAACTTATAGAGCATATTGCTAATGCCGGTCCAGGCCACCAATAAAAAGATAAAGGCGAACATTGAACGACGAATGTAGACAATAAAATAGGCTTATCGTTACAAAGGGCTATATTCCACCTGAAACGGTATTTTTAGTGGTACCTCACTGATTTAATTGTTGGTATAAGAGAATACTCGTTGTTTGTCGAGCAAATAATCGGTCATGTAAACAAACACTATGATAGTCACTTAAATCCTTTTATTTTTTACTGACTAGATTTTGCGTGCACGTACGTTTACGTAAATGGGAAAATTACTTTCAGAGTGATACATGGACAAACAGATAAACCGACAAATAAACAATATTAGTTTTTTTGAATATTTTAATATACAGATTACATCTATATACCCCGTTATAATTATTGTAAATAATAATTATTATTTTGTTTTATTGTGTTAAAATATCATGTGTAAGTGCTCTGAGGAAGGTTATCAGCGGCGCTACCGGTCATGTTGGGCACGGCATATAAGGGCAAAGTGGATACAGCCCGTAATGTATCTCTGCTTACCCCAATAGGGGTATAGCGTAACAATGTGTTATTACTATCATTAATTATTGTAATAGTACACATTTATTTACCAATTATTACACACACGCACACACACACACACGCATATGTATTTATGTAGGTAGTCTATAGGGACATTATATTTGCCATTAGCTTTACAATTAATATTTTTTATATAATAATATGAATTACTTATATTATTTGTAAAAATACTTTTTTTTGTGTCATTGCGTATAAAAAGGTCTTCAATAAAAGTTTGTAAATTTTGTTATACTTATTCTGAACTTCAAAGAGAACGCTTAAGAATTTGCTTTTCATTTATTTTCATCTATAAAACTTGTTTAACTTTGTATGATTACTTTTAGAAAGTAATTTAATTAAAATAAATTAAACAACTGTAAATCTTGATTTCAGCCAGCTGAAATCATAAAGTCTCTATCCAGGTCTTTGCAATTATTATGTGATTACTGCTAATATATAAAATATAATATTGTAGACATATCATGTCATTATCAATTTCACATACATGTTAATTATAAAAATTTATGAAGTAACTTCAATAGAATTGTAGTATTAAATGTTCTTATTTTTATTCAATAGTATATGGAATCCTTTTTTAACCTCAAAAATCCCTTTTTTACTCCGATAAAAGGGTTTTATCGTTGTTGGGTCAGCAAATTGTATGCAAATGAGAACACGCCTCTCTTCCATGATAGGAATAAAAGCAAAACGATGTCTTTAGAAATAACTATAATATTCTATATCAGCTCAATAATAGTTAAAAAGTCGATATTTTTACTAAAATGTATACATATTTTTGTATAACTAAGACAAATGTTAACTCATTAATTATGCATACATGGAAAAATTGAATAGAATGGGCATAGTAGTTTTAATTTAATTTAGATATTTAAGATTAATGCTGGCATAATAGTGGTGGCTATTGGTAGGTAGGTAATTGCGTCTCTTTAGTCTTACTTGGTTGTTAATAACATAAAATACAGGTATAAATTGCGAAATATTTATTTCGCTTAGCAAAGTACATAATGTTTGGGTAATAAATGTATGTACATTGTACAATACTGAGTACCAAGAGGACGAGTTGGCAGGTATCGATTTGTTGGAACACAGCATTTGTAAGCATCGAACGTATCTTGTGGAACGAGATAATATCGGTGAAAACAGCTGTTCCTCCCTTAGCTAACTGTTGCTTTTTCTATCACACGAGTTACGACAGAATGATTGCTAAATAAAGCAAAATTACTAATACATATAACGCAACACGTATAACAAATTTATTACTTTCTCGTGGTTATAACAAATTATACGTTTGTCATCGCAGAAAAACTAGGTTGATAAATTATGAGATTTCATGGCTGAGATTTATAGACGCTATTTCGGCTTTGCTTGGAAAAGTTCTCAAAAAATAAATTCGCTTTATCAAAAAACTGAATATATAATAGGAACTTGAGTATAGCCATAATATTCGCAGAGTCAAGTCCATGTTGACAAAATAGGTGACTTGTCCAATCCATTGACATTCATTGTGTAATATAAATTATAATGTTTTAATAAAGTCTAAGCAAACTTAAAGTGTATATAAATCTCAGCCTAATAGTACAGCCAGTTGATAATAGATCTAACCAATCACTGTCTCATGTTGGCTTATTTCCAGAATGCTTTGAGGTGGTGTAATATAATATAAACATACATTGGTTGATTCCAGAAAGAGACCTTCGAGGTTTGAGAAGCATTAAGATAATTTTTTCTCTATGTATGTACTTCATACTTACTACTAAATGTTTCAAACATAATTGTGTCGTTTTTTACCATTATGGAAACTTTATTTGAATAACAATATCGGTTTAAAGTAGGTAAACTACTTAACATATAAGCGCCTTACATATAACCGTGAGTGCCTCGTTTGCGATAAAAAAGTGGGACGGAGAAATCATAAGCTGACAAAGTCGCAAGTTTCTAAGCTCGAGACAAAGTGGAATAAAGTTTTCGTGGAAAATTTTACTTGTGTTCACAATACAATCTCATCTTAAAATTTATTCACGATAAAATTCAATTACAATTTTTTAGCTTATAGAGCAACATTTTGTATTGTTAAGGTTCCTCACACGCATCACTCCAGAATAATTAGTTTTCAAGTAAGACATAGACGAACACCAGTTTTTTGAAGGTACACACTTGATATAAATTTTTCATGAAGAAAAATTGAAGATGCAGCTCGTGATGAAGGACGCTAATCCTACAAAATATACCGATTTACTCGTTTCTTGAAGACTATCATGGTTTTGATTGATAATCACAGATCTCAAACAAAACAATTTGCTTTCTCACCACATCGTTACTTTTTACACGATATCTTCCTGCTGGCACGAGTGAATTCCGTTACCGACATAATTTAGTGAATAATTTAATTCGCAAAACCAACATATGAATCAAAATGACCCAAATGTTGCGGTAAATAGCCAAATTAAATATGCCGTGAGGTCTAGTAAAAATTACAATAACAATATGAATATTAAAATTGATTACATTTACGAGTATGAGAAAATTCTTGGTGAACACACCAATAATTTTCAAAGTAACAACTTTGGATACATGATTAATGGAAACTTGCCGTATTATTGAAAGCATATGATAGAGGACCTAAAATGCAACAATTCAAACAACCCAATGGCGAGGCGAAATTTAATAGTTATAGAGATATTCAAATTTTAAGGCATACAATCTAAATTGTAAAGAAAGTTCAAATAGGATGCATTATTCGAATATATAATATAATATTTAGTTCGCTCACACTTCAATTAAGCTATTACACCTATAAACAGTCGTAGGTACTCTTTATAATCTAAAGTTGTGACTTTTAACAAAAACAAATTCGATTTCAAATTACAATGAATGATACAGAAAATATTATCTAGTTAAAAACATATTATGACATAAAGTCTGCAAACTACTTGAAAAACATGCCCAACTAATAAGCTACCCAGAAAGATATCAATGTTACTGTACAGATATGTAAATATTTCGAAATATTATATTTATATATTAGGTCCTTACATATGAAATTGGCGTTTTTCGTACTGGCCACTTTAATCACAAATTTCTCCTCTTTGGTAAGGAATTCCAAATTCAAATTTGTACAGCTATAGACTCATGTATTTGTGCTTCGATGATCGTCATTCATTTGTTTTTTTCTTCTGTTTTTTTCTGTTTGCGTCACTCATTTTACAAAATGGAAAACTTAAAATATCGCATTATTTACGAGTACGAGTTCCGCCGTGGCACTAGTGCTGCGGAAACAACTCGAAGGGTGAATGATGTGTATGGCGGTCGTGTTGCAAAAGAAAACACAGTTCGTTTTTGGTTCCAACGTTTTCGTTCTGGAAATTTCGACCTGCAGAACAAACCCCGTGGACGGCCTGAGACTCAAGTTGATAATGAAGAGTTGAAGGCTATTGTGGAAGCGGATCCATCGCAAACCACGTCCGAGTTAGCTGCGGGCTGCGATGTTAGTGATAAAACTGTTTTAATTCACTTGAAGCAAATTGGGAAGATTAAAAAGCTTGAAAGGTGGGTACCTCACGAATTGACTGAAGCAAACCGGCAAACGCGCGTCGACTTCTGCGTTACATTACTAAACCGGCACAATAATGAAGGCATTTTAAACCGAATCATTACCTGTGATGAAAAATGGGTTCTTTACGATAATCGGAAGCGCTCAGCGCAATGGTTGGATCCTGGCCAGCCAGCCAAATCCTGCCCCAAGCGAAAATTAACCCCAAAAAAGTTACTTGTAAGCGTTTGGTGGACTAGTGCCGGTATTGTTCATTACAGTTTTCTCAAATCTGGCCAGACTATTACGGCTGATGTCTATTGTCAGCAATTGCAAACCATGATGGAAAAGCTAGCGGCTAAACAACCTAGGCTGGTCAATCGCTCCACGCCACTGCTGCTTCACGACAACGCTAGACCACACACTGCGCAACAGATGGCTACTAAATTAGAAGAGCTTCAATTGGAAAGTCTAAGACATCCTCCGTACTCCCCGGACCTTGCTCCAACAGATTACCATTTTTTTCGAAATTTGGATAACTTCTTGCAAGGGAAAAAATTCAACTCCGATGGGGCAGTCCAAATCGCCTTCAAAGATTTTATTGATTCCCGTCCGACTGGTTTTTTTTAGTAAAGGGATCAATGAACTACCTATGAGATGGCAAAAGTACATAGAAAATAATGGTTCATACTTTGATTAATTAAATATATTATATTAAAAAATATTCGACTTTTTGTTCCTGCCATACAAAACGCCAATTTCATATGTAAGGACCTAATATTACATTATTTTATCATATTTATTATTTTTATTTTATTTTGTCTGTGAGCGTCGGCGTTTTATTTTGTGTTTAGCTTCATTAACATAAGTTAGACGAACGGAATTATTGAATATCTATAAAGTATAAACCTAACGTGAATTTAATCATTGGTCGATGTTAACAACAACACTAAAGTCGCAATTTGTCTTTAATGCTCTGAAGCGCTAAGTTTATAAAGAACGATAAATGGAAGATAAAGCTTCATCCTTTAGAATAGGCTAAGAATAAATTGGAAACCTTGATAACGCTGCTAGCTGCAAACATTGGAGATGCCCAGGTCTGGTCTAACAAGATCTTTTATATCTGGCAAATGTAATAAGGAACTAAGGCCCGTCTACCGCAAGATGAGTCTCATGATTATCTTTTGTTAAATATTCATGTTGTGTTTAGGGTAACAGAAAGGGTATTTCCAAGTAAGCGTTATCTCCTATCGATAATGGTAATTTAATACTCCAAAGGAATTTCATTTTCGGCATATCATGGCATTTGTGCTTTAATAAGTTGTGTCACGTGCAGAATCCAAGATGCTTTATGTATGAACTGTCTTTGTTAAAGTAGCTTAAATACATAAATAACCTCATTGAGTTTATAGAACAGTTTAAAAGAGAACGGATAGTTCTTCGTTAGATGTGGCATTATGATTATACCATTAACTATAATAAATCTTGTCATTTATGTATATGATATAAAAAAGAAACTTATAAAAACAAGTAAATTGTGTTCATTCAGCGTAAAAAGCTGGCTCCAAGACAGCTAAGCCGCGTCAAACGAATGTTTTGAGAGGGCGCAGAAGGAATAGAAATTTAATTTCCTGCCCGTTCTACGTTTTATATTTACAAATACCTCAGCTTTGAGTGCAATTTTCATTACTTTATAACGTTTATTTTTTAAAAATTCTTCAAAAAGAATCTATATAAAAATAACCTAATTCGACAGTTTGTTTGTTCTTTAAATAAATACTATTTAAGTAAGTTTTTTAAAAAGACATAAAGCTATTTTACGTTATATTTATGACTAAATTAAGAAATAATTAATGATTTGTTCCGAATATACATTAAAGAAAACTGCTTCTTTCCTTTCGGGTGTAACGTTTTCCTCTCAAAGACGCTTAATCTATTCAATGCGCCATTATAGTCACAAGTTACGCCGTTATTTCTTAATTTATGTTGGCTTTACGTAAAAGGGATCTCTGCGTGTGAGTGAGGTTCCTTAGTATTATTTGAAATCTCATTTCGCGGTCTATTTGTTAGTTAGTAAGCTTAAAAAAATATCTAAACTATCCATTACTTTAAGACTATTATGCTTATTAAAAAGACAAAAAAAGTATGTATAGATTTATAGAAAATTCAAATAGTAAATAATGTACTTATATAAAAATGTAAAAAATATTTTTAAATATTGCAATGCAGACAATGAAGTTTTCATCAAACAGCAACAAAGAGTATATTAAGAATATAGTTGGAAAGCACCACATTTTAATAATAACTTTTATATTTTCAAATGCTGCACTAACGAGCTAGGGTACAATTAAAGAGAAGCTTCACAAATTATGTAAATGCTCAACTTCGTGCACGTGTTCTCGTCATTAAAATCTGACGCGCCGTTGACCCCCGGACAGATACCCTTTTTACAGTCGTAATAAACGTGAAATTTTAAAAACAAATTCAAAGCAGAAAACAACCGACGCTCGAAGTAAAAACAGTAAACCATTTTTTTCAATATAATTTCTACAAAATATTTTCTAATCTTGTACGTTCTGAATTTATTTACGATGTACTTAAATATATATTATAATTCACTTATACATATACATGTGCCAAGGTGGTATATACAATATTATCTAGTCATTCAAGTATCAGCTGATATTTTATTTATTAATTAACATGTAGGAGAAAAAATTATAATTAATCAAAATAAAGACTTTGAGGGTAATATAGAATCTTGTGACCCTTGTCGGGCACCCTCTCCGATGCGAGGCTGGTCCACATTCCTGGGCCGCCTGAGGAGGCCGCGAAGAAGGCCGACCTCTTGTATGGCAAGCTAAAGGGCATCTTCCAGGAGACGGAAGTCAAGGTGACCCGACCCGTAAAGTGCGTAAGCCTTCGCATGTCGGGCCTGGACGACTCCGTCAATAAGGAAGATGTCTTTTCTTCCATCAAGATGGTCGGCAATTGCATGGAGGCGCGGCCTCACCTGGCCGAGCACATTCGGGTGAGTGAGATCCGCTTCAGCACGTTCGGTGTCGGCGTTTGCTGGGCCACTTGTCCAGCCGATGTCGCCGAAATGGTGCTGAAATATGGTTTAGAGACCGGCTGGATAAGGGCCCAGGTCAAGATGGTGGAGCCTCGCGTGCTCCGGTGTTTCCGTTGTTGGGAGCCGTGGCACGTGAGTGAAAAATGTAGAGCCGGCACGGACCGAAGTGGACTGTGCCTCCGATGTGCACAGCCGGGTCACAAGGCCCAGAAGTGCGACAACCGCGCCTATTGCGTGCTGTACGCCGCTGTCAGCAAGCCCGCCGGCCATCGTGTCGGCGGCCCAGCGTGCGCCGCCGCAAGACGGCCGCTAAAGAGAACAGGGGGTGCCTATTTCAGAGGCGCCCGCCTTGCCGCCTCTGCGGCAATGGAGAAGCAGCAGGAGACAATCTCCGCTGTGCCGCGGGAGGAGGACCCCATCACACAAGGGTCCTCCCACGGAGTGTCGGGCAGCTCGGCTGTGGGGCCAGCTGCCTAGACTATACTCCGATGGTGTGGTATGTGGACCCACACACCACAAGGCGGTGGGGAGGCGAAACATCTGCCTCCCCTACATTCAAGGCTGCCCGTAATGGAGCAACGCGCAGGGCCGGGCTCTGGGAGAGGCGAGTAGCCATGCTCCTCGGCCCTAGAGCGCTCGGTGGACTACCCCGGGGGCTTTAGTCGGTAGGACCCCGGCATATCGGGGGTGGCCCTCACCACCCCCTGACGATCCATGAGGACTTCCCCCGGGTTACAAAAAAAAAAGAAGTCTTATGACCAGTCAGTAAAAGTGAAATTCACAATACAATTTTATAAGCAGACAACGTGCTTATGCTATATACGAGTATTGACACATGTTAATATATGTTCGAAATTAAATATGCATAACAAATATTACACTGCACCTGAAGATAAGCACGATACAATCCAAGAATGACGGCAAGTTGTGGTTGTGTTGCTTAAGGATTTAAATGATAAAGAAAAAGAGACAGAGGTTTTGAGGGGTGGGCTCTTTACTCCTACTCCTTACAGAGAGGCTGCCTCAACAAGGTTTTCACTCTCCGGGCGTCTGAATGAATTTGGTTTCCCAGGCACGGGTGGAGCGATAAGAGGGACATCCTGGAGGCTTTAGTCAGTACGAGTGTGACACACCGGGATCGTTGCCCTCACAGCGACCCCGATGGTCCTATACAGCATTTTCCCCCGGAATACCAAAAAAAGAGTACTAAAACATTATCAGAAGTCGCGTAAAGAGGCTATTTGTAAAAAAATAATATATTGCATCACTATTTGTTATCAAACATTCATTTTATTTAGTTTTATGAAACCATTGTTTTAGCTTTCATAAATGTTTGTAATAAAGGCTCTCTCCAACATGTGACAATTTATTGTGACTTGCCTAATTCGATAATCCAGCCCCGTAAATTAATTGTAGTAGGCAATAACCCATAACATAGCGGATATTTGTTCAACATGGCGGCAAGACCTTGGCTAAAGTTCGCCGAATTGAATGAAACTCTATTTTGGTTTGTCATGGTTGTGTTGTCCGGAACGCGTAGGTAATATTGTGGTGGTTGGCAAATTGCATGCGGTTTGTACAGGGGTACCGCTAAATGTGTTCAATTAATTCAAACAACGAAATTCCACATAATTTACAATTTCAGCTCTTGGTTAAACATAAATATGGAAAATATGTAATTTGCATCATGTTTCTTCAGTATAACATTAATACAGTAAAAATTAAAATAGCCAATGAAAATGTTAAATGATCAATAAATATAGATTTTTTCATTATTTCAAGAATAGGTAGCTTTAAAAATGCACCATTTTTAATAGAAGCTACAACAAAATTAAGAAGTATTAAATTATTGTGCTATTGCATAGAATATATAAATAATAATATTGTTTACTAAAATTATCATCACGGATTTTTTTTATTGTTGAAAACAGTGTGTGTGAAATCCGAATTTACACATTATTATAACAATTTCAATCAATCATCATAAATACATATAATAAATCTGTTACTTAGCCACCTAGATCTAAACAAGCTAGATGTTAAACAATTCAAAATGGAGTATACGAGTATCTACCAAACAAAGTAAGCATTTCGGGTGCTCAATGAAGGTTATTGTAAAATCTATAATAATTTATGGTTGTAACTAACAAAAACGTATATTACAGCATGATGAGTAAATATACAATTAAAGCCGTGGTGGCTGCCGGCAGAATAGAATAGCACCCCCCTCTTCTTGCTGAGGTGTCGTAAGAGGCGACTAAGGTATTTCTTTAACACCGCAATTCAACCAGGTGTTCAGAGAAGGAAAACTCGACCAAACCTGCATCCCGCTCCCTCCCGATCGTACTGGTCCTCCTTTCCATCGGGCCTGAGGGCGTTCGGACGAGAGAGTGCTTTTCTGGCAGCACGTCCAGTTATGCACTTAAATATCTCCTGCGCAATTGACTGTTTCCGAAAACTGGACCTCGAATTTCTTAATCGGTGTTGAAACAGTCGCCGTGGCCGAAACCGGCCAGGACATCATCAAATATACAATTACTTATATTTATTATAACCGTCGTTAATAACAAATATTTAAAAAATAACAAGCAATATGAATTTTTCTATTATTTAAAAAAAAGACACAATAGTGTCATCTATCGATATTTAAAAACTATTGTAAAAGCGAATTGGAATATTTAATCTATATGTTCATATCTGTACGCGTTTATAACTGCTAATCTTAGAATCGGCTTGACGGATTTTGATGTGATTTTATTAATGTATTGTGGAAAGCTTCTTTAACATTTAGTATTAATTTTATGATAATAGGTGCATAAATAATAGAGTTATGTCATCTTAAAAAAACACGTCGATCATTTATTGGAAATAAAAAATAGTATAAAATATTAATTTGGGTGATTAGACGGTATTATATAATATACGAGTACAACGTTACTGGTAGCTAACGCCAAACCTCTTACAGGTAACTTAGGTACATTAAGACTAACAACTATTGTTCCATGACTTTTGCCTAATCTTAACACATCCTAAGTTATATATTTTTTTAGTTTCAGTGGGAATTTCTATCAATCGTTAGTTCTGTGTTTAAAGTTCAGTTAGGTGATGCTACGAAATCCTCTGCTCCAGTTACATCGCGCCGTCTTTCAGAGTGTTAAGAAGGTCAGAACTGCAAATTTGATGTATTTATTTTTTGTATGGAAAAAAAGAGATTGAATTAGAAAAAGTTGTAAAACAAAAGTTGTAAGTTTTGATAGACCAAAATTCCCCCTAAGAGGTTTTGCGTTAGTTACTTGTATCCCTGTATAATACTCGTATTATACTTTTGATAAACTTGTAATTGTTCGCAGTCTGTACATAGAAAATAAATCAGTAAATCTATTGTTAGGGGCTTTCCTCAATGCCATAGATCCAAAACAATAATTATTAGAATCTTTGTCTGTGTTTTTTTGCGCGCTAATATCAGAAAATGTGAATCAGATAAGGTTGCTTTTTAACTCGAAAAAGTATACTCTAATTTTATTTTAAGATTTTCTGAAAGAAACAATCGAAAGCTTAAATATTATTTATAAAAAGATTTTTGCTTGAAATAATTATCGTCATAACAAAAGTACTACTTACACGCAAAGCTACGCGGGCAAAGCTATTCGACAATAAATTACGAAATTATATTTATATAAGTTACTAGCTGTCCCGGCAGATCATGTTCTGCTCTATTTCTCTAAAACAAAGTTACACTGTTTTTTTATGTTAATAGCTGCCCCGTCAGATTTCATTCTGCCAAAAGTTATTGGCCTGTCGTAGTCTAATAGAAATAAAATTGCATTGAAAGACTTAAGTCATATCGAAGGTAATTATATTTTTACTGCAATGCCTAATGGGACATTTTTGTGTTATTTTTTGTTTGATTACTTGACTTATAAATTTTATTTTTCATTAATGACATGCAACTTCTGATCAACTTGAAGGCATACCTTTGTTTTGTTTTGATTGACATCATATGTTTGACAGCTGGGGACAGAGTGGTTTGTATGAGACAACGAAATTGTTGTTTTTTACTATATTTCTAGCATTTTTTTTTTCATATTTATTCACCTTTTAAACCTTCCCTGGACTTCAACAATTAATTAAAAACCAAAATTAGTCAAATCTGTTCAGCCGTTCTCGAGTTATAGCGAGACTAACGAACAGCAATTGATTTTTTATATAAATACATAAGTATAACATGAATAACATAAGGTATATATATATATATAATATAAATAATATGTAAATAACGTAGTATAAGGTATAACATAAAGATTTTGAATGAAAATGACTGCAGCAACCCTAGACAAGCGGAACATAGTAGCCGGGTATACGGATATCGGTCACAGAAGTCGGTCAGGGCCGAGCCTTTCCTTCACCGTATCCGCGTTATATAAATATTTTATACCTGCACAATGTTGAGCTTTCTGCTGCACTTATGCATTTAGTACAAAATCAGTGCTTAAATTTTTCCCTTAGAAGTTTGTGTTTCTTGGTAAAAATGTAATATATACGGGTATTAAAAATTGGTTATGCTAAGATTAATGCTAAACTTCTATGTTCGGTAGGAAGAAGACAATCGCTTTTTAATATTAATTACATATTGTATGTAGCACAATCTTGGATAAACAGTTCAGCTTTTACGTTACAAACTAAATAGTTATATTCTCATACTGACGTTATCCCAAGCCCCATTTTGTTGTGGAGGCCAGCCAAACAATATTGTCAAATTGAAAAAAAAAACTGACATTATAGTCTTTTTCCTTGTTTTGACTTAGTTAAGCACTAAATTTATCTTTGATATAAGAATAGTACTTTACTGGTATATAATGTGAAAATATTTTAATAATTTGTTTCTTTTATTGAACTGTTAACTTTTTATGTCATCAAAATAAGCCAGATACAAATAATATAGCCAAAGAGATTTGATTACAAGTTTATACATACTATACGTCAAAAGACTTTTTCTCCAACGTAACACTATTTACAAATTCTTTACATTAAACCATGAAAACAGTAAAATTCATGTATACGAGTGTAGCATTTAATTAATTAATATAAATGAATCTAGTATAGGTAATTTTCGTAAAATGTATATGGGAAGTACCTGTCGTGATTTTGATATTTTCTAACATTTCGGTTCCCTGTAATAAGTTTCCAGATTGTGTTAAGAGAAAAGTAGAAACTTTCCTTCGCTCTTAAGCCCGTAAGCCCTTAGGTGAACATATAATGTTACGCAAGTTTTAAGCAATGATTTTGTAAGTAATACATTTTAGTATCTTTTATATTTCAGCTGAACAAATTATATTTAAATTTTATAAATCACGGTCAAGTTGAACGTAAGCTGTTACTTTTGTGGCATAACTATTTGTTGTAAAATAGTAATGTACAGTCGACAGTTTACTTTAAAAGTACCAAATATTCATTTTTAATTACGATTTTAACCGTTCGTAAAACAATATCCCTATTTAGGACATTACTAAAATTACGAAACAACTTGTGATTGACGTCATTACAGAATACAAGCTTTCAATCGTTATGAAAATATAGCTTATTCGTCAATATAGCTACGCCGTAGACCTGTGGAGCGTACGTAGCGCACGCGTAGCTGTTAGGCGACGGATCTGAAATACCGACTGCTTTAGCGTTAGAAAATCACTAAGAACTAGGTAATATGAATGTTATATTGAAGAATTTACATGAACGTTAGTATGACTTGAGAAATTGCTTTTCAGTATCTTATTGTAGGTGTATATATTTCATGATTAACAATTGTGGAACACCACCCAGTTACGTATTAAAGATTGACTATAAATTCTTTAATTATTAAAATAATGGATACACTGGCGGAAAAATCCGCTACACAATTTTCATATAGAATGAAATGCTGCGCGGAAAAAATATCGCGGGGTATATACTTGTATTGCAGCTTAGACGTAGAATAAATGTTTACATATTTATTTCAATAAGTTTGTAACATCGATAATGTGTGGCTGTGTGTAATTGTTAGACTTTAGGTTCAAGTTACAAGTAGAAATAAAAAATCTCATCTTATATTTTGCTATAATTATCTTAGTACGCGTGTTATACTGTCATCATTAAGGTACATTTTCCGAATGTATATGGTTATATAAGATATAATATGGTGATATAAGGTATTATATCACTCCTGCTCTTCTTTTATTCAACTATCTGTTCGTGTCAGTTTGCGTGAGTTTTACGGTAGCATTCATAACCTAATGGGACAATAACAATCGTTTGCTAACTTTCAGCTAGGAATATATTCTCTGCCTTTGTATTTTTTCTTTCCTATGATATAGAGTCCATGTGAAACTTGATGAATATTTTGCATAGGTCGGCCGGCATACTTGTGTTGGCTGCAGATACATTCTTGTCCTTCAGACGTCGCGATAATTTTTTGTATTAAATTGTACTTCGGTCTAAAATTCAGCTTTCTTTTACTGGCACCACAAAGTTACTACTTTGCACTTGATGAAAAGCACAACGTAATCCAAATACGGCAACGACTGCCAAAGAATGAAAATCCGTTGATGGTCCCCATTACCATGTCGGCCCACATATAACACGACGGAGAGTCTCTAGGGATGAAAAGGTACAGGTCTATATTGTTACGACGAACTAGGGTCAATATTTAGCCCTAGCTTTCTAGGCCTCCAGGCATCGCATGACTATGATTTTAAAGCGCATAGATTGTCTTCAGATATTGCTTCGAATGAAGTAACTTTCAACAAAATCGGCAACTATTGTTGGACGTCGATAAACTTCAAAGGAGCCGCATCTATTTGCTCCGGCCGCCCGAGTTCGTGACCTGTATATTAATGAGACAGCTGCTATTCGTGGCATTCCAATTCTTGATAGGTCGATAAACCGATTCTCGAATTTATGAGTAAAAACATAAGGCTCAAAAATCTCTATAAGGTTCTAGATCTTTCTCGAAAACGCTGGAAGGTTGCTGTTCTGATATATATATATATATATATATGGATATATACGCGGTCAATCAAATCCTAATCAGTCAATCAAATCCTAATCTCAAGAAATTATAAATAATATTACTAAGTAGTGTTGTTCTGTACAGAATTCGAAATACTAGCAATGTTTACGAAAACGTAGCTTATTCAGTGAACATAACTTAATTTAACCAAAGGAAATTGTTATTATTTATCACATTTTTATTTACATAAACTCGGTGTTCAGACTATCTCTGAGAACGTTTTGCAACGTAGCGTCTTTGAAGTCTAATATCGTTTACTTTGCGTGGTATTGAGGGAACTCAAGTCAACTTAATTAAAGCTTCCCTTTGAGGATCCTTTGAGACATCGAACTAAGTAAAACGTTTATAACAAATATGATATAAACAGTATTGTTATTCCATATTCTGTGTAATAAATTAGCTATCTATTTGAAACACACACACTTTTATGTATTTTACCTCTTATCTACTTTTCTTTTTATGTGGTGTTTGTTTTGGATTAATAACAGTTATGTTTAGGTTTTGAGATTAAGATTTTTTTCTTAAACATTATGTAATATATTCACGTATACTATTAGTAAAATGAAACAATATAACAGGTAGATTTTATCAGACAGTTAAATACTCGTAGTAATAAATCTTATGTATAATCTGGTTTTATTACTCTATCCTTTTCATATCGAAGAACAATGTATTTCTGATTGTGCCAAATCTTCCATTTAATTTAATATAGTATATATTAAAGACTTTTTTATATAATATTTTTAAAATTATGCAGAGAGGTACAGATTGTTAAAAAATATGTGATGAAAAAAGAATAAGGAGTTCCAAAACTTGTTAAAAAAATGAATGATGATAATAACAACAAAGTAAATTCGTCTGGCGTAGTCATTGGCCGGAGTCGGCGCGACGAGGCGGCTATTCTAAAGCAAGGTCCAGACTTGTGTAACTTATTGCGATCGCACTGTGTTTGACACTATAAGCAGTCTATGTATAGGTCACGCTAGTGGATTTGTTCGAACTCATCCGTAGGCTGTTTTTAGCTTTAGTTTCTGTACCGGTCACACTATTTACGTTAAATTTCACGGTATTTTATATTACATGTTACACACGTCTGGACCCAGCCTAACGAGTACCCGCCGCTCGACCGCTTCACACAGCGCACCGTCCACATTCCACTTCCATTTAATTGTGTACACTCAAAGCTTAACATCTACCTCGGGCGCCTCAAAGTGTCCTTGTATTTCTTTATTAATAAAATTCCCACGTAGAGGGCCTAGATTTCAATTCTGTTGAAGTGCTTCATTCAATGTGTTACTTTAAATAGCAAATTAACTTTTGTTCATTTCATACTTTACGTTTATATTATATTTTGTAAAATATTTGTCATTTTCACTTATTTTACGTTGTGTGTTAAATATTGCGATTGTAGTATTAAGAAAGATATTTAGGCCATATTCTTCACAGAGGGTGCAGCTTGAATGAAAGGGCATATATAGATGATTAATTCACGGTAATTATAATATAATTTGTGATAAATTACTTATAAACAAACATTAATTTCTGTTTGTTTCATATAATTTAGTTAATGGATATTTTCTTCGTAACCAAATGCCTTTAATAACTTCTGTTTATACAGGTAGGACGCAGGATGAGCACATCAATATCATATTTTATATTGTATTGAACAAAAATAAATTATTGTTTTCTGTATGTGAATAATGTTTAGGGTAAGCTAAACGATTTATGGCTTAAGCGTTATAGACACGGGTCAAAAAGTTTATTCAGCGATACTTTATCTGGTCCCGGGTCGCCTTCCGAATCTCTAATGAACTGTGAATAACCCGTCCGGTCCCTTATACGCAGATAGCGATCGATACATCCACTGACTAATGTGGCTCCTTTGACTAACCTGCTTTGTGAATTAATCAATGAAGCCAGTGCATTTGTTTAACATCATGCTGTAGCAAATTAATTGTTTTCAACTATTGCTCTATTCTTATCAATCTTGTAGTTATAAAAAAACCCTTATTGTTTTAATATTACTGTCTCATTCACTTTAATATTAAAAAGTATAATTTTTTTACAAAATACTTTTTATAATATATTTAAAACTTTATCTAAGATAAGTCGAGGCACCCTTAATTTTTCTCATAAAGTCATAATAGAGAATTCCGTGTCATAGAGTTGGGAAAATTGGGCAATAGAATTTAAGATTAAGATATGTATTAAGGTATGTTTGCTGTAGTTTTTTTTATTATATCTAGTTTATAATTGATTTTTGTTGCTTAAATTAGTACGGGTATCTCTTATTATAGATATGAATACATTTTAATAACAACTTTTTTATTATTTTTCATGTTCTCTTCGCCGTCCTTGAAGTATTAACATTCCAATTATTTAAATACTGTATTCCAGTTATTATTAAAAAAAAACTAGCAACATATAACAGTGATTAGTAGTAACGAAGGCGTTCAGGAAAACAGCATTCAATTAAATAATTTCTATCAAACCGAGCTTAGGAAACTGGAATTAAATTATTAAAGCAAATTTTCTACCCTTGGTTGCACTCCAGCCACTTGACAATAAAATGACTAATTCGATTTTTAAACATACACATTATTTACATACATTTATTTATTTATATTTGTTTTTCACATTTTCAGAAAAAAAAACAATACAAATTACACAAAAGATACATCTTTGAATTTTTATAATATTATACCCTACTGATAGCGGACGAAGTGATTGATTCGTTAAAATTCGTCTCCATTTAGCGACTTCATCGCTTGATACTGATAAATCACGTTTCGCTTCCATAGCTCTGGAAAATATATTTTTAGCAATAAGTTTCCGTATTCGAACGATAAGGGAATAAATGGCCATCCAGGGTACTATCAATCGTATCACGCTTATACAGCCGACAAAAATTAATGTACTATTTATTACAAAATAACGATAATAATGATTCCAATAATTCATGAATATTAAAAAGTTAAATGAATATTCCCTTGGGCCTTCAGTATAAAAATGATCACATGAGCATTTGGAACACTTTGACTAAAACCTTATTATACTGTGCAGACGATATAAATATCGATGTGGCTACTAAACCTATCGTTGATGTTTTAAAACTTTTTAGATTTTAGCAAAAATAAAACCAATGTAAGTTAATTAATTAAATTAATCTAGATTCATATTTCCATAAGATGTATCAGTTCATAGATTCCTTTTATTTGTGCAGGTAAAAAAAAATCAACTATTTACAATTTTCAATAAAAATAAAATAATAATAATTAAAGGATATATGTAATAAAAATTCGTACCGGACATAGATCGAGGCAAAATTATTTTATTAAGGTAAAATAACGTATTTTTTATTTAATAAAATGCATATACTAATATATATGCAGATACAGATTTTCCGTAAATTACAAATTAGTTAATAATATTGTACTAATAAAGTATATGTAAATAATATTGAGTTTTCTTATACCATAATAGAGACTATTATGAAGTTTATATACTTAGATGTTAGGTACATTTCAGTAAGAATGTCCCTGGTCTCACTATATTATATTGCTTGGCGGTCGAGTACGTGACAAGCTCGTAAGGACTAATAGGTGTCTGGAAGTTTATCGTAATGCCATACTCGCTTATGTGTACTTGTAAATAGTGTAATAATAATCTATTTACCGTAGACAATGCTTAATTCTTCTTTTTTTTTTCGAATTCGACGCTTCTTGACTACCAGGAAAGGACTTCACAACTAAACCGGATGGGTTGATTTTTTCTGTTTAGGCGTGATTCATTATAGATTGCTGAGGTGCTTCTATTGTTTCAGCCTCCATTTACCTAATTGTTTGCAACACATTATTTATAAATATCTACTTAGAATATCTATAACGAGCTTTTTAAATAAAAATATATTAGTTATTGCCTTAAATGTAAACAGTTTGTCATTATATTACAATATTCTTGTCGGAGTAACTATAGAAATCTATTCTTAGCAGAAGCATTGTTTTTAACCCTGTTTTCTTGTCCAATTAGGCCAGAATAGTTTTTATGCCACGAATGACACTTTTTGTATCATACATACATTCGCATCCTTGCAAGTTCCTCACAATGGGTAATGAGGAGTTTCATCTTCTTAAATCAACGTAAAAAGTAAATAAAAAAAAGAGTATTTTATTCAAGTAAGGACAAAATGTAGGGGACAGAGTCTATCGGAATTGTGCGAAATAATAAAGTTAGTAATGATATGCGAACCGCCTTGGTCGTTGAAGCTCCACCCTGGGAATTTCCGACAATAAAGAGGGTAGGCCGCGCCAAACGTTCCGATTTACGCTCCTTTGAAGTTGTTAAGATTTTACAACTGCCTTTGGAACGTACTTGGTGCCGATTAGCATTTTAGTCGCGAAAATTGACCATGTTTAAGTAATTTATAGCTAAATTAAAAGATTCTAGAAGTAAAACATTACCATGAAATACCTGAAAACAACACTTTTTTATATCCTTATTTTTATATTTAGACGGTATAATTTAACTTATTCTTGACTCATGTTTTTTTTATAACCATGCGGTTAATAACGTGTTGGAATTTATATCTTTATACTGTTAGATATTTGTCAATGTTGTAATATATATACTTGAATTATTAAAAAAAAAATTATTTACTTGTAAATTGTGTGTAAATTTAAATATATTTAGATATAAATCAATCAGATATCATTATAAATTATATCTTCTTTTTTTGCTATACAAATAAATCATCTTTTATAGAAAAATTAATTCAAGGGATTTTAGACGTAGATTAATAAAATAAGAAGATTAATTCAGATTTCAATGGGTTTCAAATAGCAAAGAGGATTAATTGACGGCATTGACGAGTGATAAGCCCCTGAAATTATTAAGGCCGATTATATTATTCCTCCGACTATACTTTCCTTACGTGTGCATTTATGGTAGATTTAATTTATTATTTAAATCTAATCTACGTTTTCTTTTAAGTAAAGATTTTATTTTTATTACATATCTAAAATTAGTGATGAATGACAGGCGAAATTTTCCTTGTGCTGAAAATGTTTATTTCTTTTGTGTTTCTATACAATGTGAAAAAACTTAAATATTTAACCAAACTCATTAAAACAATAATTATATAGTTATTACGTTTATATGTAAATGTGTAGAATTAACTTTAAAAAAATATAAACGTCCATATTTTTCATTAAAGATATGTATTTTTGACTCTGAAAAACATAACGTGGTATGTGCGCAATATTTGCTTCCGAGTAACTGTCATTCGTAAAGGTACGATTCTGATTTTGGGAGTCGCTCGCCAACATCGGACGCCTTTCTATGTAAATGCAAACAGAGCGGTACATCACGGCTTGACAACCCCTGCAAGGTTGCCGTTGTCAAGCAGAGCAAGAATCGGAATCTTACCAAAACAATCGTAGGTATGTATGATTTTATAGCAATTTTTTTTAATGACTAATTTAATAGGGTGATAATTGAAAGAGAAACTATAAAGCTTAAGCCAATTTTTTTAAATTTAGTTCCTTAACAATAAGTTTGGGAGAAAAGTTTCTACGCATTTTATATGAAACTCAACCCTGTTTTTAAAGTTTATTTAGTAGTAGATATCCGAATCAATGGTTCTTTTAAGCTCACAACGAAAAATGCACTTCAAATCCCACGATACATCTTACTGTGAGCTAGCCCGGGTTTTGCCACAATGTGTGAAGCCTTTTTTTTTAACCCGGTGGAAATCCCTTCGGACCGTCAGGGGAGTTGTGAGGGCCACAGCCCCGGTATGTCGGACTTGCACCGACTAAAACCACCGGGGTACCAGCACTTCCTACTCTTCGCCTTCGCCGGGCCTAAGGATCCAGATATTCCGAGGACAATCTGTGAAGCCTGACCGACCTTTGAACACGACCTTTTTCGCTTGTTCTTATCCTACGTGATCTATTTTTCATTACTAGTTATCAATTTCTTCAAAAACGGATCGGTTTTATTACGTCTCAATAAAGAACCAAAATGAGTACACGGTTCATTAGGTTTATTTTCGTGAGCTTATGTGACACCCAAATATCAAGGTTTTTTGTGTATCTAAACTATTAAACTACTTCAATAAAACACATTTTTGTATCTATAGTTTATAAATGTAGGGTTTTGCGACGTCACGAGAAGGGTCGGTATATCTACATAATACTCGTTTGTGTAAAGCATTCCTACCATCACGAGGATGCTGCTTAATTTAACTTCATCTGTTATTTAGGTGCCGAACGGTACGCTTGAGGGTGGTATATTTACAACATAAATATTTTATTAAGTAAACACTTTGTATCACGTAAATATATATATATACATGTTGTTATTGAATAAAGTTCTTATTTATATAATAACCCAAATGTTTCCATTGCATGAGCAAGGTCGGAAGGTACAAAGTTGACTTTAATTGTAAAAATATCGTTCTTGCCTAAAGGTAATTTTATAATGGTACATTGAGGTATTGACAGGTTCACCAGTGTGCCCTGACTTGTATTACTCGTTTATTAATAAAATGTCCATGAATTCAAGAGAAATTATGATGTTACTTTAAGATTATTAATAGTCTAGATGTAGCTTTATGCCGCGGAGGAAATGTTCTAGGAATTAGATGAAGATATTACATTTACGCTTCTCAGAAACGAAAATTGTTACTTAGAGGAAAAAAAAATAGGGGAGCTATCGTTAATAAGCCTAAATTCAAAATGGCGCCTAACACATCAGTGGGATTTGGTTGCCATATTGATTTAAACTACTAATGAATCTTGTAAAGTTCAGTTCAATGAAATAGAAAGTGACTAATTTGCTTGATACGGATTTAAAATAATTATGTACTACATAAAATTTTACAATTATTTCGCTTATATTATTTATATCAATAACTTTCTTCAAGACAATACGGGCGCTATAATAGTATGTTTGACAGAAGTTTAGTGATATCTTGTATTTCAATATATAATCTAAGATGGCTAGATGTAGTAGGTACTAACCGCGCAAAACAGTTTCAATGAATTGAATGTATTAGTACGCTTCTCATGAACGACATTTCTGATTTTATGCTTATAGGATGCACGCCATTGATGAAGATGTACACAGTATGAATCAAGCAGCAAGGGAAATTACTAAACAATATCCTAGTGGTAATAAAGAGAAATTACGGAATGACCCTTGTTCCCAATGGCCCCTTCCTGACCTTGATGGCGTCATGCAGCATCTCATAACTGAATATAGGCATTTGAATAATAAATGGGCGTCGTCTCGGTTCGGCCGACTCTGCATATTAATTATTTCACACACTTCTGAGTATTCTCAGCCATTATTATTAGCGACTAGTTTATTTTCACATATTTTTGTAGCTAAACATGCCTACGCTATGTTTTCTCTCTTCTTTATAAGCATGGATTTCGCCATTACAAACCAATTTTTATAGATTAATTTCGGACCAAGAGAAACGCTGCATCGAAAAATTCTAACATTTTGTTAAATATAAGTTTTCGCAGTTTTCGTTTCATTTAGGATAAGTTTTGCCTCAGGGTGGTGGGTGGTGATCTGTCACTGCCGGCACTCGCTCGCGCGATGGTCGGTAGTGACAGGGCATGCCAGGCGGTCCTCTCCTTCACGGAGGAGACTATGCAGGAGAAGGAAGCGGCGGAGCGGGATCGGGAGGCTATTGCCACCCCCGATAACCCAATCCGCCGCCCAGCTCGGACAGGACGCCGGAGAAGGGCCTTCGCCAGAGGCCTTCCTCCATAACAGGACATACGCCGGGCGGCGCGCTTGAGGGAGCGCGTCGCCCAGATCCAGGCGTGAGCGGTGTGCGATGTGTTCCCGCACACCACTCCAATGACAATTCAAGGAGATGAGGGGGGGGGGTTGGCACTCTACACCACTCTCCCCGAAATGTGTTAGGTGTACGCGGGGGGCGGCGACTATTTAATAGGCCCCCGCCTAGTAGGTGAGGTCCGAACAAGGCCGGACGTCGCCGGATGCCGAGGAAGATGGCTCGGCTTTGCCCTTAGCATCCGGCAGACGGGAGAAGGAACAAACCGGTGGTTTTAGTCGGGGCAGGTCCGACACACCGGGGGAGCGGCTCTCACCGCTCCCCTGACGGTCCGTAGGGATTTCCACCGGGTTAACAAAAAAAAAAAAAGGATAAGTTTTGTCTCAGGGTGGTGGGTGGTGACCAGTCACTGCCGGCGCTCGCTTGCGCGATGGTCGGCAGTGACAGACAATGGCAGGCGGTCGTTACATATTGTGTGAGTGTTATGGAGGCGAAAGAGGCGGCGGAGAGGGTCAGGGAGGCAATAGGCGGCCCCGACAACCCGATCCGTCGCCCACGTAGAATAGGACGAAGGAGGAGGGCCTTTGCCGCAGGCCTTCCTCCGTAACTGGAAAGACGCCTGGGCAGCGCGCTTGAGGGAGCGCGTCGCCTAACTTATCCAGGCGAGAGCGGTGTATTACGTGTTCCCACACACCGCTCCAAGATTACTTATGAGGAGAGCGATGGGTGGCCCTTTACTTAGCCCCTCGTAAACACAGAGGTGAGGCCTACCGAATAGGCCAGACGTCGTCGCGGGCCGGAGAAGTGGACGCTGCTGTACCTCCGATCCCGGCTAGACGGAGAGAAGGAACACCCCGGGGGTTTTAGTCGGTGCAAGTCCGACACACCGGGGGGCGACCCTCATCGCCCTCTGAGGTCCATCAGGGATTTCCCCCGGGTTACAAAAAAAAAGGATAAGTTTTGCCATTATTAATCATATTCATTCCACAGTAGCTGTGCCTGCAACTTCGTTCATGTTGATGTAGTACTTTTATTATAATATGATAATAATTATTGCAAGCTAAAAACTTTGTATGAAGGATAATGGAAATGCTATCGATTGTTTTTCTAGAATAAATTATTACACAAAAATAAAGGTACAGTTCAATTATTACTAATGACTTGGAATATTTGACAATAGAAGTACTTTGTGCTTTCTTGTAGTTTTTTTTTAATAAAAGTAGGGTATGCTTCTTCGGGGTGAAGAGCAGCGTAAAATTTTATCCAGTGTAAAAGTTATAAGGTTACATGATTTCTGATATTATCACATAAAAACACACATAAATAAACATTCTAATAATGATTGTTTTGGATTTATGGCATTAACAAATGCTCCAAATAATACTATTTCTGATATATTGTCCACGTACCGACAGTGATTAGTTATATATTTATTATAATATTATATGTGTTTCAACTAAATCAGCTGAAGAGTTATGTTATAGCAATTTTTTTTTTCGACAAATGATCTACGGTTTTTAAACTGGAACAGCTTTTTTATTTATGTGTCGATTAAAATAAAATGAACACAAAATTTTTCATGAAATGCATGTGCATATATTATATATAATATTAGTATATACTTATATACTAATTTTGTAATTTAAGTGTATGACAGTGTTTTATGAAATTTTGAACAATTTATCCGATAGTATATTTACATGATAATTGCAGATATTTTATGTTCAGTGAGGGTTGTATATACCAAATGAGATGATTCGCGCAGAATGAAGATGTATAAAATATGGTCAATGATGATCAGTCAACTAGCTACATTTAATACGAAACTTACGCATAGTAAAATTTGCATATAAATTATAAAATTATAATGCGTTTTAACTTTTTTTATTCTGACTCGACATAGTGACTGCACCGTACCTGATGGTAAGCATGGTGCAATCCAAAAAAACGCCAACGACTATCGACAGGTAAGGAAAACCCATCGGTAGTCGAAGCGATCCTGCCGGACTACACAAATATGTCTTCACGCTACGCTTAAAGAATCCCATATCATAGGATAGTGGGAACACGCTCGCAGGAAGACCATTCCACAGCCCAACGACACGGCAAAAAAAGGATTTAGAGAACTTCTTAGTCCTAGCCGGGATATGAGATACCGTAAAGCTGTGACTCCGTAAACCCGCGCGCATGGTTCTATTCAGGAAGGGAGATGGTGGAACAAAGTTAAACAACTCTTCGGAACACTCGCCATGATACAGACGGTAAAAAACGCTCAGTGAGGCAACATCTCTGCGCAACTGAAGCGGTTTAAGATGCTTAGTCACATCAGGATCATTCACAATGCGGACAGCCCTCGGCTACAACCTATCCAGGGCGTCAAGTAAGTACTAAGCAGAACCATCCCAAAGATGCGAACAATATTCCATACAAGGCCTGACCTGAGCCTTATATAATAGGAACAGTTGATCCGACTTGAAAAACCGTCGCACTCTGTTCAGGACACTAAGTCTACGAGATGTTGCGGAGATGACAGATCCTAAATGATCCCTAGGTTTGAGAATATTCATATTAAATTATTATAATATACCTAGGATATTTAGGCTGTCGCGCATTGCAAGTGACATATTCTGAAGAGAGGGGAGAAAGGGGTTTTATATATCGTGTTTAGGCATGTCTATGTACCACTTATATTGTTTAACATAAATAATGAATTCATTGTAAAAATATTTATACAGGCTGTTATGTCTGAAACCATACTAAATAAGTAGCTTTATTTCTTAAATCTGTGAAAATTATCACCAAATTTCATGATACCTTTTTCGTCGTCGAATTGTAGAAAAAACTTGGTAAAAGATGTTGATAACTACGCCAAAAAGATATTTACGATTCCTAATATAATACCTGTGCCCGTAGCACACCTGCTACGAAGGTCTTAATGCTATATCATCAAGAAAGCAAAAACGTTTTCTTACCTTACTTACCTGCATTATTTGGTATTAAACCAATGGCTTCTCATGTATATTTAATATTGATACTCATAGAAATTTTTGTATATATTTATGAAATCTCATGAATTTTCATTGTTGATAACATTAAAGTTTATCTGTAAAAATATTTGGAAGCATCGAGATACAATAGATATTTTTCTTTTATATTTTTTTATTCCAAATTACTTACTATCAATAAGATGGTTATTATGTGTTGTAGTTAATAAATATTATCCCTTGTTTAATTAATAACGTCCATAATTAAACGTGTAACCTAAGTAACCTCAGAAAAAAAATCGAAATTACATTGTACTTCTAAACAATGTTATTTTTTATACGTTATAAAATTACGTTATTTTACTCACTTTTTAATGGTTTTATTTTAACTATTTACATAAATTAAATGTACTGTAATTGAGAAGAACGACTCTTTAACAAACAAACTGAGTACCAATATAATTATATTGTATAAATACATTATATTGTGTTTTGGTTATGTATTAGACATTGTTTAAAGTTAAACCCTAATAAAGCACCTACCTAAATCTTGAAAGATAATGTATCTATATGGGTACATAGTCATAATTATATAATATAATTGACTATATCATAAGTATATAAGAATGTTACAAGAGTAATTGTTAGTTAAGTCTGGTTTACTGTTACCTAAAAAGGTCCCGAGAGTCCAGCGAGTAAGTCCCCTTAGGCTGACCCAGGCCACTCCTTGCCTGGGTCTCAAGTGACGCTCGGATTTGCTACATCACAAATCCCCTTTAATTAACTTGTTACCCTTCTGTCAGTCTAACTAATTAACCAATCTTATCAACGCCACTACATTTCACTAACAGATAACTTTCGCGATTTGTCTCTACAATAGAAATGTCAAGGGTATTAGTTAAGATTGAAATACAAATCCTTATGACAGCGCAATCACTCCTTATTTCAAAACCATTATTTCATAACTTATAACTGTAAAGTATAAGTTCTTTATGATACATAGTTTTTGGAAACTCGCTTTAAATGAAAGCATATAATAGAGAACCCTAAATGCAATAATTTAAGCAATTAAAATTAAATGTTTTTCTGTTAATGTTAACTTTAGATTTTGAAGGGTGATTTGGACTTTTTAGAGATGTAATAGCTAAAATAAAGTGTTCCCTAACTAAATACGTTTGAATATAATCCATACATTTTAATATTTTATTTACAATTTAGATTAAAGTGTCGGGACTGGGCATACTAACAAAAAACATTAAAATTAATATATCTCCAAAACTGTTAAATTTTGGTCAAACACCGGGACGCTGAAATTGTTGTATTTCAGGTCATCTATCGTACGCTTCCATCAATACGGTGGGTTTGCAATAATCCTTTATATGTAAAGTTAAAATCTAAATCTTAATTATAAAATCAAAAGATTATAATCAGAGTCTAAGCAGAAATATAATTCTCATATTTAATCTTTCTAGATTATTAGGATCACCCAGTGGACCACAAGGTCAACTGTTATCCACATCGCTATCTCAAAAACGTAATATTTAAGGCCTATTATTACTATAACAATACCTATGTGTACCCATAGGCTATATATATACATATACCTGAATGTTTGTGCTTTTATTAAATACAATATTATTGCCAAATTATAAGAAATTATTAATATATAATATAGTATTGTATTATGTATTAGTAATATGATAATGTTAAAGATGTATGGTCAACAATAATTATATCTAATCGCACACGGGGAAATACCAGCAGGGGTAATTAAGGAAAACTCATGAAATGGGTTTGATTATAAATATTTTTCTTTGCAATATTTATAATCCATATATCTTATATTAAATAATAATAATACGAAAAAGTGGCGGTTTTAACAAAAGGAATAATAAGGAATAAATTGGTATATATTGAACAAAGAATGTAAATCTTATTAATTATTATTGAATTTTAGTTATTTAGTAAACATGTGAAGGTAGTTGGGTATAGATTATTTAGTTTTCCAGCGACGCGTCCGATCACCAATTACCTCCAGCCGTTGATCGCAATTACCCGTGCTCAAGGTTTCATTTCCGTCGTTCATCTTCCCTGTTCGTATCGTGTTTTAATCAACTATGCATTTTAACAAAGTTATTGTAAGCTAGATTTATACATGAAAACATACCTAATCGAGTAATATTAATATATATATTATATATATATATATCACCTAAATAAATTTGTGTTATAAAATATTATTTTGAAAGCATTCAAGATAATATTGCTAAAATAATTAAATTAATAATCGTTAATTTTTTTGGCCATCGTTCACGCCGTTTATTTTTTAAATGAAACGTAATATAAAGTTTTTCTTTTATTATAGTAAAATCTGACATTTATTTTGAGTAAAAGTAGTGGTATTTATCGATTTTCTATAATGACGTCGTCGTCGTACCGGATGCGTACCAGTATTTTTTTTTGTAATAATATGAAAGCACTGTGAACCACGTTTATTGTCGAATATTGTAAGTACTAATTGTGTTCTATATTTAATTGTTGTAATTTATATTATAATAAAGAATCATTGGTATTTATATCATTTATAAAAGGATTTCAGCTTAAACACACACACACACAAGAATTATGTAATATGTGGGTGAAAAGTAATGTATCATGCTCATTCAAAATGAAGTTGCAGCATTACATCAAGACTATCGTATTATTGTAACGCCATTAAAGAACAGGATACTAAATTTTAATTTGGTCAAACCAGAACAATTGTTCACATCCTTCAAAAAATATTATAGTAAATAATCTTCTTACAGCAGAACTGATTTACTTTAATCATACGAGTAGGTATCTAAGAGCTCCTTCGATCAGGTCAGCTTTTAAAAACATTAAATCGAAATCGGCTCATCCGTTTTTAAGCACCACGATGTCACACACAATTAAACAAATAGGTACGCCCATTAAATTTACAACACTCCTTTTTTGAGTTAAGTATTGGAAATTGATTCAGTAGTTTCTATATGACAGGACAGTCATAGAAATTACGTTTTGTATTAAATAATAGAGAATAGATTTATATCAAAATGCAAAAACAGTGACTGACATCGAAACAACTACTAAACAAATAACGCCGTTTTCTTGCAACTCTTGAAACTTTTATTAAAAAGTGTTGCTAGAAAGTATTTACTTTAAATTGTGTCGAGTCAATCCGGATTCACGCAACGATAGAATCCCGCATTAAACAGCCAATATACCTCGCGAGGCTAAACGACTATAGAAGATACCGAGAATATAAACGGGGTATAATAAAGTTATTTTCCCCTTCTTGGAAACAAATCTTCACTTTGATTTACTACTTCGTAGAAGATCTGTCGTTCTTGACGTGAAGGTATTTTAAACAAATAAAACTCTCAGGCTCGGGAAGCGTCGTTAATGCTACAATATTAATTTTGTTTAGGCAAGGGTTTGTTTGTCAGCTTTAAAAGGGATACAGAATGTCTTTATTGCGTTAATTGCTCCTTGTCACACGCTTCCACTAAGCTCCTTTGCTTTGAATTGAAACATGCTTAACGCTTTAGTTTTCTACGTACAAACAAAATACTTTTGAAGCCAACTTCTTACATTGAAAATTTATAACTATAAATTAGATTAAGGTGTGCCAAACATAGCGATGTTACGACGGTATAGCTTTTTTATTTTTAAAAATTGATTGTATATTCTCGTGAAGTCTTATACTTTTTCTATACTACTTCGAAAAAATTGCCACACTGCACCTAGTAACGCACTTATGTAGGGATTATTGAAAACTGGCCAAATTAATTAAAACATGAGATACAGGACTTTTTTTTGTTAACCCGGTGGAAATCCCTTCAGACCGTCAGGGGAGTGGTGAGGGCCACTCCCCCGGTATGTAGGACTTGCACCGACTAAAACCACCGGAGTGCCAGCACTGCCTACTCTTCGCGTTCGCCGGGCCTGGAAATCCAGATACTTCCGAAGGCCCGGCGTGTGAGTTAGAGGACCTAACATGCAACAACTTAAGCCACCTAATGTAGGAGCCAGAGTCAATACTTTAAAATTATTATTATTATTATTTTTTTGTTATTTTAGGTTATTTTGACATTTCAACCTAAAATGTTCAAAAACTTATAATTGAAAGAATTGTATTTGAACGTTTTTGGATATCTGATATTTTAATCGAGCTATTAAAAGTCTATCACAATCTAAAGGTATTTATGGCCCATTACAGAAACAAATTTATTTCAAATTACAATTTATGTATCAGAAACTATTGCTTAGTTCAAAATCATACCAATATACAAAGTCTGCAAATTACTGGAAAATCATATCCATCTCATAAGCTATTCAGAAAGGTAAGGTAAGGTTATAGTAAAAATATGTAAATATTTACGGCGGCGTCATTTGCCATGATCGGGAGTTTGACACGCCACTTGCGCATTCACATACATCAGACGGCTATCTCCATATAATAAAGGCATACATCACAGCCGGTGCGACTGAGCACCTCAGTGTTAGCTCTATGGCCCGGTTTAGTTGTGAGGTCTTTCCCGGTCATCACCCCATATCCTGTCGAGAAAAAAATACACCACGGCCGGGCAGTCGTTGCCGTGCAGCGAGTATTAGAATGCAAAGGGTGCCCTAAGTGACAAACGCGGCAACGCGGAGCGACACATTACGAAATGTACTTATCAAAAACAACTTGTACATACCTAGCTTTTCTTTTTGCTCAACATGTGGAGTTTCTTAGTTTTAGATATAAAAGAAGATACTCTATAAATTTACTTTACTCTAAACGTATATTTTGTTTTCTTAAATCTTTGTTTCTTAAGATTTTGTATGGCCAAAAAATTAAAACACATATTTTCAAATAAAAACGCAATTTACTTTCTCATTATGATAAAAGAAATGAACTGAAACTGCGTTAATTAGTCAGGACATAAGTGTTATGTAATCACGGATACAACACTTACATGTAGTACTGGGTCGCAAGACCGCGACGACCGCCAATAAATGAGAACCATAAAAAAATTACCAGCGTCTTCATTCTGATCTAAATATACAATTGCGCAAAAGTGTCTGCAAGAAATTAAGTGAAAATGATGGAAAAGCAAAATATTACCTACTAATCTTCTATTTAAATAAACTTAATTGAATGAAAGTATAGAGTTTATAAAGTACTAATATCTATACATAGTAGAACGAATCTATCAAGATATTAATTTAAGACAAGGCAATTGCTGTGTAGTTACTAAATATAATCGTTAATTATCATGGTTAATAAAAGCGACGCCTGAATTGAAATCGATTCACTTACCCTCCGAGCCCAGAAAGGATACAATATTCATTTAACTTCATATTATAATTACGCTGACAAGCGAACGGCGTCTCGCAATTGGTGCTGGTTTTTTATTTTCTTTTTTCTAACGTAGAAGCATATTGTGTTTTATATGTGAAAATGGAATTCTATTGAAATCTAACAAGTAATTTAACTTAAGCAACATTCACTCAAATACTCACTTCTCTCTTTCATTTCTTCTTTCTTATTTCTCTATTTGGCGAACGAATGGAGCTGCTCGTAGAAAAAAAAATTCCATTCCTCGATTCGCAACCATAGCTATGAATTTTGTGTACATAATACTAGCGTATAGTCTAGCAATCACAGAGCGGGGTTTTGCTTTGATTTTACGGGTACATTGCCTTCTATAATAATAATACGTAAGTGTTTATTTTTTGTATGTACTATAGAATAAAACTCATGTAGTAGTCTGCAAACAGTGATTAGTTGTACAAGTGATGAAGTTGCGCACGACACATTAGCACAAATAGAATACAGTCATTAATGTGTCTCTCCTCACGCCGAAAGAAATATAGTGACAGAATATTATTATGATATATATTAATGATGTTAAGAACATACTTCAAACACCTAATATCAAAACACTTATTCTTATGCGTAAGCACACCACAAGGAATCGCCAAGTTATAGCTTCGATTTGAGCTGCAGCCCGCACCTACTTGATATGATTTGGAAGTGTCGCCAAGACCGAAATTGGAGAGGATTTCATCATAGTTTTTTTTTTTAATGACGCGCGTTGATTGATCGAGAAAGGTCTTCACAACTAAACCGGGCGAGTGGGCGAACACTGAGGGTGCTCAGACAGCAATTTATGGGTTAGGTGGAAATGCAAGGCCACCCCTGTGGGTACGAACCTCGACTTGGTTCGCCAGCCAAAATATACGAAACCTAACGGTGATCTACTAGCGTTTCGGAAGCGACTACCTTAAGAAGAAACGCCAAAAGAAAATCAAGGCTGCGTCGGAGTGTAACTGCGTTGTGTAAACGACAGTTGACGGACCTATCCTTAATTGTCGTCGTCGGCGCCGCCGGCGAGTATATATTGAAGACTAGACTAAGACTTTTCTTAAGCACTTACAATTTCAATAATAATAATTTCGTCCCGCTATATCCATTTTGAAGTAAGCAGAGATATACTGTATGTACATAAAATTATTATTAGGTAAAAGGATTCCAAGTCCTCCCGTGATATAGAAACCATTGAGACAGTCTATATATTTTTTTTATATAATAATAATACATATTTATATCTATAATTTATATATCCCGTGTACCTATCAATATACTGTAAGGTATATTCGCTTATTTTATACTGCACTATAATTACCAACCGATTTAGTGTAGCAATTTTCTTGAATCTGTATAAAACGGTTAAATATTTACAAAAAAAAAACCCTTATCGCAACGTAATAATATAGTTAGTAGCAGAGATGGGCAAAATGTAATCAGATTAATGATTAACAATTACGATTACATTTTGTAATCATTAATCATGATTAACGAAATTAATCAAAAAAAGTAATCATTTTTCGGTGATTAAGGATTATTAATCTTTAATCGGATTCCAATTAATCATGATTACTTTTATGATTACTTTTCTGTTTGATGTATGTACGTAAAATGTGCTGCCGACAGCAGAGCGGCGCTCGCCTTTTTTTTATTTATAGTATACGACTACTACTAGCTAAACTGGCGAACTGAGTACCACCACATAGTTAGGTGTTAGGGCGATTACCCGAACTGGGTCGTGACCGCAGTACAATAGTGCAAAGACCAGCATAGTGACTCGCTTCGACCTGACTACTTTCAGGTTCAGTTCGTGCTCGGTGGACATTAAGTAAATCCAACGAAATCTAGTTAATCATTGATGATTTTACCATTGTTCTGAGTGATTCCTGGACTATTAGAACTGATTATCAAACTACCGCCCATATTTTACTGAAATACCGTCTCCAACTCGATAATCCACGCCCGCCTTCGGGATGGAGGTAGAGAGACAGAGCAAGATAGCGCAAAATTTTAATTGATCAGAATTATACATTATTTTCTCAAATTTACACAAGCTTCTGTAGCGCAGGGCGCAACATCACCTTTCTTGGTCATCCGTCTCTCTCTACTGACTCGGTTTCGTCTTTGATGTAAACCGAGCCACCGCACACGTTCGTATCGTATTTTGAATATTAACTCATAATTAAAGTTGAGATTTAGATCCCATATTTCCATATTCTTAAAGACTAAAGAATATAGTACTCAGAAAAAAGAAGCAAATCGAGATACGGGCACGCGCCATTTTTATCTCACTAAAAACGGTTTTTGGTTTACCAATATATATACATATATATTGTTTAATGAGTAATAAAAGCAAAAAATAGTAATTTCATTTTTCTGTTTTAAAAATTTAACTTTAACTTAAAGGATTGCACACAAAGTCTTTGGCCATTATCAGAAGTATTCTCCATCTCGAAGGCGGGCGTGGATTATCGGGTAAGAGTCGGTATTTCAGTAAAATATGGGCGGTACTTTGATAATCACTTCTAATAGTGCAGGAATCACTCAGAACAATAGTAAAAGCATCTATGATCAGCTAGATTTTGTTGGATTTACTTAATGACAACCGAGCACGAACTGATCCTGAAAGTAGTCAGGTCGAAGCAAGTAACTATGCCAGTTTTTTCACTTTTGTACTATGGTCACGACCCAATTCCGGCAATTAACCTACCAACTCAAACGGCTGAAAGCACAAAAATGGTCCTGAACGTAATCAGGTCGAAGCGAGTTACTATGAGTTGGTAGGTTTATTGGCCGAACAATGTCGTGACTCGTGACCACAGTACACAACTGTAAAGACCCTTATAATGATTATGATTGGCTCAACGAGACGGATATTCGGGGGCGGACTTGCACCGGCTAAAACCACAGCGTGCAAGCACTGCCTAATCTTCGCCTTCGCCGGGCCTGGGAATCCATATACTTCCTAGGGGCTCGGCGAGCGATTGGTCTTAGACAGGCCTCCTCCCTGGGAGAGGGTCGTAAAACTACCCAAACAATACCTCCCATTTGGGCGGTGTGTGAGCACACACACGACGACACCACCCCACCCTCCGCTGGACGCCACCCCCCTCTCTGCTGGACGCCACCCCCCACTTTCTGCTGGATGACACCCCAACTCTCCGCTAGACGCCAACCCCCCACTCTCTGCTGGACACCAACCCCCACTATCCGCTGGATCCCCCCAATCTCCGTTGGACGCCAACCCCACACTCCGCTGGACGCCACCTCCCACTCTTAGCTAGACGCCATCCCCACTCTCTACTGGACGGCACTCGCCACTCTCCGCTGTAAGCCACCCCCCGACTCTCCCCTGGACACCCCCCCCCCACTCTCCGCTGGACGCTATTCCCCACTCTCTGCTGGACGTCACCCCCCCTCTCTCTCCGCTGGACGCCACCCCTCACTCTTCGCTGGACACCACCCCACTATTAGACGGAAGTTTGGGGTCATATATAATTCGAAATAAAATAACTTGAAAAATTAAATAAACGAGTATTTAAATCGGTCTCTCTCAGCCAGAACTCATAAGTAATCATTAAAATAATCATGATTAATTGAATGATTACTGTAATCAAGATTAATGATTACTCATGTAATCATGATTAAAATTAATCAGAATACAAGTAATCATGATTACATTCGGCATGATTACTTGTAATCTGATTATTAATCTGATTAAAAGTAATCATGATTACGCCCATCTATGGTTAGTAGTACATATAATTAAAGACATTTGAAACTATCGCGTTTTGTACTCATTATAAATCCTTTAACAAGTTTTTTGCGCGAATTAACTTACTTTTAATTATGGCTCGACGTTAAACTGCACACCTATAATACATGCATTACATTCGTTAAAGTACCTATAATTCACTTTACTGCTTTTTGTTTCGTGCAAACACGAGTTAAACGCTATATTACGGCAATTTTAACCATCTACGTTCATAGCAATAATTCTACAGTAAGAAATAAAGAAAAGAAAGAAAAACATTTACTTGGCACTTAAAATAGAAGAGAGAAGGACAGGTAGTCTACGTATAACAAACAATACCTATAAAAACAGCTCAATTTGGTTCTACATTTAGCTGACATTGTTAGCATATACATAATTAAAGCTATCTGTGATAGCATTGTGTGCTTTAATGAAATAGTATTCATAAACACTATATAAAATATATTATTCACGCTATTTACCTGAAAGTTATTTACCTCTTGTATATTCGTATAGGTTTGATACAGGTATACATGTGTAGGTATAACTACAGCATTGTATCATATAAATGTTTTTGCCTTGTAATATAAAGAATAAACAATTTTTTGTAATGCATAATAGTTCTATCATTTTCTTAGAGATAAGTTATTTATTTTAACGTATTTTTATTATACTTCAAGGCCGGACTGAAGAAAAACTGATTTTGTAATATAATCGTATTATATGCCCACTGCACATTTTGGTATATATATATATATATATATATATATATATATATATATATATATATACATCACCCGTACCTGCCTATACGTCCTCTGTCTCAGGTGAGCGGGTAATGACATTTCGGAACCTATCGATTTGTTGCAAATAACAAGCCGACGAACAAAGCTCTATCCCAGTTTACCAATATAGCTATAGTTGACACGAAACTAGTTTGTAAGTAAAATGAAAAAAAATGCTAGGATCTAACTATTTATAATATAGGAACTAAATCACGATAAACGAACGCTATTTTTATTTATTTACATAGTATAAAGTATAGTTGCGGGTACGTATAACAATATTTATACTTATGGTATATATAAACCAGTATTGTATTTTCGCTTAAGCACATAGTTCATTTATATCTACGTCATACTTAAATAATACTTGAAGTTTCTATCTTAATATTATATTATATTATTACAAGCTAAATTTACGAACTTCGTACGACCATGAATGTCGTGTTAACTTTAAGCTAAACCTAATTCCTCTCTCCCCTTCTCCTTCCCTATCTAGCTCTCATCCTTGTCCCTAATCCCTTTACCCCTTTCCTTCTCTCCGCCTTCTCGCTTTCCAAGCCCCCTCCCCTCAGTTGTTTATATACTACCGGCCTCTACAAACTTCGTACTACCTAACAGTCAATTAATGTTATATTAACTTTTAGCTAAGTCTACTCCTCCTCTCCGACTCCCCTCTCCCGAGCTACCCTTTTCCCTCTCTGTAGTTAATATTCTATGCTCTTTTGGGTACATAAAATGCTTAAAGTAATTACGATATTTACGTTGATAGGGATAAATACTGCATGCGTCTTAATTTCCGCTTTGAGCGTGACCATTTTTTTTTTCTAAGTTAGACTTCTAAGACAGGAATATTCCTCCATACATTGTTTTGTCATACCTCAAAAGGGATTGGGACAGCGTTTTCGAAGAAAGCTCTCAGGTGGTCTGGATTTTTCAGATATTTTCAACTTTTATTGTCATATTTCAATATATTTACACAATATGAGCTTCATCATTAATCACTCTATTCATTGTGGAAAACTGCATGTAAGCCCGTTCAGCGTTTTTGAGTTCATCGCGAATAGACGGACAGACGCAGCTGGGTATTTGTTTTACAATATAGTGAAACCTAGCTAAGTGGAATCTCAAAGGACCAAGGATCTTTTATTAGTTATAGAGGCTTTTCATTTACCCAGTCAGCCAAATACCCGGGTTTAAAATGACATTTGTCTTATTTATAGTGTGTCCTGCTAAGAAATTCGAGTATTTGTAAATAAAGTGTCGTAAAACTGGCCGAAGCCTGTAAATTATCATACATATACTGATAATTGAGCTACAAAGTTCTAAATCGTTGGCTGAAGCACGTTAAGTGCTCGCCCTCTCAAGCACAGTGGAATTGTAGCGGCCTTTACCCCAGATAACAATTATTGTTCCGTCGAAAAAAAATAAGCTACAAAGTCTTAATTCTAATTATAGAAGTAAATGTTGAAAAATCTTAAACGTCATCAGAATTATAAACATTTGTTCTGTATAGGAATCGAACTTCTTAGTCTATAGCGCTGTAGTCGCTTGCTCGACCACTGTGCCAAGCGAGTCGTACATTATGTATGTATTTTATTAATACTTTTATTATAATAAAAGACTCAATAGATTGACACTTAGTATAAATGCGAAAATCTTTTTCATACTAAAAGGTGATAAGCTAGCAGGTTACCTTGTTAAAAATACCTACTGCCACCTATTGCCGAGTAAAACATCAAAGGTGGCTCCATCGTGTTGCCGATCTTAAAGAAGAAGACGAAGAGAGATCTATGCGCAAGTTTGTAAATATAATATAAGAACAAATTGAGATCCCTTAAAGAAAGTATACCGTTCACAAAATAATTCAAACGACTAACAAAATAAAACAATTATTAGGCATGTGGATTCTCAGAAATCTTTAATTTAAAATAATATTTTCTCGTGTCAATAACTAACCAGATTTTAGGCGATTATTATTTTTAATTTGAAATGTGTACATTTTTTTATATTACAACAATAGACACGTTCTTTTATATTGTTGAAGGCGAAATCAATTTACAGGTGCTTAAAGCGCAAACTCACCGAATAAGTTTGAACAAGATAGAAATAGACACAGGCGTGGCGGCGCTACTGTCGCGCATGCGTAGTCTGTTGTTGTCGGATCGACCATAGAGAATTTTTATATTCTGATTTTCTGACAAATTCTACTTTTTTATTTGTAGGTTAGGTTTGAAGGATCAATTGTCAAAATCTTATATGTCGAATATTTTTTATTTTTCGGAAAATTGTTCTACTGAGAAACAGAAATGATTTTCGTTCTTCAGTTATTTAGTAATTTGCGCGGCCATCATTAAAAGTGTGTTACAGTAGTGTTCTCTGAGACAGTGTAAATTAAGTGTTACTTGACATTGAGTTCTGGAGATGTGAAATCGTAAATTGATACGTATTCATCACTGTACGATCAACGACTTGATCGTATCAAAACCTCGCATTAATTTGTGCATTTGCACTTAAGGATTCAGTTGATCGTCGGCCAAACGTACTCATTCACAATGACTATGAGTCAGACGACAGTTTTGAAACTGTACAACACCGTTGTTGATGATGTGATAGCAGGAGTCAGGGATTGCTTTCTGGACGACGGTGTGGACGAGCAAGTTTTGCAAGAGCTAAAACAATTATGGAAGACCAAACTTCAAGCGACCGGTGCCATGGAGGTTCCACGGCCGACAATTGATTTACCGCCTC
Organism: Automeris io; assembly: GCA_036320925.1. NCBI lineage: Eukaryota > Metazoa > Arthropoda > Insecta > Lepidoptera > Saturniidae > Automeris > Automeris io. The sequence goes on along the minus strand of JAUDJH010000011.1, from coordinate 8,288,214 downwards.
CACCTGTGTTACAAAACTTCCAAAAAGCAAATGGAAGCATTGTCATGCCAAAGAGGAGCGATTTGGCTCAACAAAGTTCTAGCCAACAGAGTTCCGCTGTAGACCATGGAACTCCTGCATCTAACATTGCAGGCGCACATCATGTTCTGGATCCTAATAATAAAGTACCAGTACAATTGACCCTACCTGCACAGCCCGGAGTACCAGGATCACAACCTCGTTCCTTTACCATACAGATACCTGCATCAGCTCTTAATGGTAACAAGCTTCATCAAGTTCTCACAGGTCCTATCATCAATGCTACAATCAGTCTCCCACAAGCTTTGGCTGCGACTTTGCTACAGCAACATATTAACTCCGCATTGGCGGGACAGCAAAGTGAATTTGATGGCGGTGGAGGCGGTCGTAGTGGTGCTGCCCCATTCTCTTTAGATGGAGCGCTGGATTCCTCTGATGAGGAGGGTTCTAATGTTGGTGATGGTTCCGAAGATGGTGCAGGAGATGATGATGATGATGATGACTCTCCGGAAGAGCGTGCAGAAGAGGAAGAAGAGGAACAGAATGAAAGTGGCGGTGCCGAGGAAGAACCTCTAAATTCTGGTGATGATGTGTCAGATGAAGAACCAGGTGATATGTTTGACACGGACAATGTTGTTGTTTGCCAATATGATAAAATCACTCGCAGTCGCAACAGATGGAAGTTTTATCTAAAGGATGGCATCATGAACTTAAGAGGCAAAGATTTTGTATTCCAAAAAGCCAATGGTGATGCAGAATGGTGAAATTACTATTTCACATTGAGTGGACAAACTATGTATTTTTATAGATGATGTATACCTTGTTATTGCTTTAGAATATTGAGTCTTCACAATATAAAAATACAAAAGACATTGGTGGACTTCTATCTCATATCTATGTATGTTAAATAGGTACTTACACTTTATAATCAAAATTTCAACCATTGTCCTAACTGAAATTTTTATTTGTTATTATTAACAACTTTTTTTTTTAGTGTGTAACCACATAACAAATTGTAAAGTGACTGTTTAATTATGAACTGTACCGTATTGAATACATTTAATATGAGATAGGTATTATGACTTAAATAATGTATAAGATCAAATTGACATTTACTAAAAAATAAAATTATATGTTTCATCATTCAATAAACACCTATGATACTTAATCCTATAGAATATTCAATATATTTACTAGAATTGGCATTGTAATGTTTTAGATTTAAAGAAACTTGTTGTACACTAATTAGCAATTGCAAGAATTTACATGTGTAATCAGAACATATAGATAGAAGGTAAAAGAAAACAAAAACATAATAGTTAAATTTAGCCACAATGTTTTATCTGGACCTATTTGAAATAATAATATTATATCATCAGCCCATATCCCTTTCAGGATGATCATTACTAGCTGTATCCACTTTGTGCTTGTATGTCTTGCCCAAAGCAATGAAGCTAAAATGTCTTTGATATCCATGTGTAAAAAGGGTCTGTTTATGTCATTTGCTATAATAAATAATATGAAATAAGAAACTACTTGAAAAAAAAGGATATTAATTATAGAAACCGTTTCTTAGGTTAATGTAAGAACTAATTAAAATTGATAGTTCAAACTAATTTTACTGAATATTTATTTATATACCATGATGTGACTCTTGTTATAAAAACTTGCTTATATATTTATTCACAATATTAACTTCACTAAAATCATAAAGAAGTCTAATCTGTGAATATCAGGTAATATTTGGATTGTAGGCATTAAAAGATTTTAGATATTGGAAATTCATTATATAGTTATATAGAACATTAACAAAATGTAGTCTTCAGCAAGGTAAGTGTATAGAATTATAAATAATATTAACTAAGTGTGACAGTTGTGTACGGGGCTGTTATATGGAATTATATAAAAAGGTGTTAAAGAACATCTGCAAGGTTGGCAACATCATTGTATCTTTTTTATTATTGTGGTTATCCAAAAGCAACCATAACTACTGATCACTTCTGTTTAAAAACTAGTTACAATATCTGATTGCATTGAAATCTTTTATTGCTATTATTAATAACTTAACCACTGCAATAAAAGTTACTTAAATATTTATTTGAAATATCTTACATACCTAATATAATGTTATGTTTATTTATAATTAAATGTGATGAATAGATAACATAAAAAGTTTTAAGATAATAGTAAGTGATAGTTTTAATTTTTTTTTTTTTAATTGTTTTTAATCTCACCTCTTTTCATCTCATTACTAAACATTTTTTCTGATTTACTGACAGATACTCGACCTAGATCACAACTGATGGAAAGTAAAGATAAGTCTGGCAATGGATTGGGTCCTCTCAAAGGCTCCTTTTTTTTGACGCCGGGGGAATTACATCATGGACCGTCAGGGTAGCCGTGAGGGCGGTAGCCCCGGTGTGCCAGACTCCTACTAAAACCCACAAGGTGTTTTTCCAATCGCAGGGTGCGTCGGGCCACGGGAGATTACGACCCACGGCCCGACGTGCGATACGCGCTGAGGGGAAAGCTAAGATATTGGGAGAGGTGCGATAAAAGATTGGCCACCACCTCTCCTCCGCCAAATGTTGCACGGGAACACACACGCCACTGAAGTAAAGCCAGGGTAGCCTTACCATCAGACGAAATACCCGACTTTCTCTACAAGGCCCTTCTTAGATGAATGGGGGGGGGGGTTCTCAGCGGCTCCGTTTCAGCCGCCGCAGTGACAGCTTGGGAATTACCCTTACTCTTGTCTGCCCTGGTGGGCCGTCGAGCAGCGGCGCGGGTTGTGCGGCTGACTCTGGCCGACGTGTAGACCTGCGGCCGCGCACAACGTCTTTCGCCCTACACTCTGGCTTTATACTACGATTAAGCACACCAAAAACAAAGGCTGCTGTGATTTACAGCAGTGCTGCACGCTTGTTCCACATGCCCAGGCTCCAAACATTTGAAGCATCGGGGACGCGGGGAGTCACTAGGCAGACCTGGGGTCTCACTCAGCCGATCATCTACACCGTGTTCCAGCAGTTTCGCGACGACGTCGGCTAGGCAAGTAACGCCGACGTCTGCGTTTTCCCACTTCAGCCATAGCCCTGGCTCGGCCGTACTTTATAGAAAGCATAGTGAAATAATTCGACATAAAGCTCATTGTGTATTAGTAAAATTATAATGTGACAGTAAAAACCATTCATTCATGCTCAATCATAAACAGACTAATTAAAATAATACAATTTAATTTAATAGTTGGAATAATAATTTCCCCATAAATTTACAATCTATTATTATGTGATATTAACTTTGGGTTCCCATGTAAAATGCTAAACTTTGTTTCTCATGTATTGATAATTTTGTGTGATTTGAATGGTGGAGGTAATAGTGATAATTAGATATTAATATACAATACTTACTGAGCTATATAGTTTGCCTAAGCATGTGTGTCAAAAATATTTACATTATATAATAACAACCATCTACTTCTAATAGACAAAAATGTTTCATTTGATTTTAAAAAAGTATATGAATATTCACAGATGAATTATACATTTGTAAATAATCAAATTTGTAATTTATGTTAATCCAAATAAATTAAATTTCGATGTACAAATGACGATAAATACGAAAACGTTTCTTTTGTTAAGTTGTTAGTCTACGTAATTATATTTTTGTGATATCAATTATTATTGAAGATAAGGTTTTTAAGAAGTTGAAAGCACTAGGGCAAAATTGTTTAATTCTGTAGGTAACAGAGTTACAATCATTTCGACTGTTTCGGATGTTCTCTTTCCCCTTAAGCGTGACGTAGTATATATTATGATTTGTTTTACTTCCCGTCATAATAAAGTTTGACGAATAATATGCTATATCAAAATAAAGAAATAAAATATTTTTGGTTGTAATATTTTTATTTTCCTCATTAAAATTTATTCCTATAAGTCATCATCATCAACAGTCTATGTCCATTACTGGACATATTAATCTTAATATTCTTATTGTCTCATATTGAGACCGATCTTTGGCTTTTCTTTTTCAATCTTTTCCGGCTACCTTTCGTATGTCGCCCCTTCGACTTGCTGGGTGTTTCCAACGCTAAGTTTGCCGAATCGCTATCTCCACGAAAACATCTGCCTGCTCCTATGATCATCGATGCTTCGGCATATGTGATCAGCTCACTGCCAGTTGCTAATACGGGCAGCAATATCTTTGATTCTGACAGGTAGCCTTATTTCAGATTTTATCCGTCAGATATATGTATAACCAACATATGTATATCGTTCCATCACACGCTGAGTTATCTCAATCAGGTGCTAGTGCCTAACCGTTAGTGTCCGCGTCTCGGCTCCGTATGTCATTAGTGGTTGAAAACTTCAGTTTTCAAGTATTGTGGAATAGGCAACAAAAAGTCCCGATGTAATTTCCCCTACTGTTCAACCCAACTGAATACTTATGGCTTCTCATCTCGATACTGTTAATACCTAACTGCAATGTTTTATCTGTTATTATAAGCAAAGCAAAAAGAAAAAGTTACCAAACATTCATTGAAATAGGATAAAAGGTGAAAAAAAATCTTAATCTATAATTTTACAAACAATATGTGCAAAGTTAGACAGAAATTACACTGTAGTACCGTATAGTTGTAATTAAAGTGATCACATAATACTCAGTTGCGTGAGTAATCAAAACCTTACAAGTATTATTGAATTTTGTAATTGATTCAAAGATTCTACAACAGAATTTACAGAAAGATTTAAGGCGTCATTCTGGTTAACAATTAGCCGATTTCAAAAGGATCAACGCAGCAGGTGTTATGGATTTGTTTATGATTATGTCTATGTTTACTGTAAGCAGGAAATAATTAAATATTTCAATGATTGGAGTGAACATCGCAGGGGCAAGTATCATTTGAGGTAGCATGAAGTCTATGCAGGTATTATTTATCGAATCCATGTCCAGTCAAAACCTGGGTGAGAAAGAACTTAACTGCCGTGCGTTGACGAAAGATCTGATCAGACCCTAGTTTTGAGGCCCGTAAACCATTCTCTGGTTGTGGATCTCTGGGTGGAAGAAGAATACCTTAGGTTTCAGGCGTTGAAGGTACTTTATCTGGTATATGTTTTGGGGAACCTAAAAGGAAACCGGGCATAAGAATATGCTGTGTGGTCACTGGAGGTACTCTTGGCAGCCATATCTGCTACATTGTTGTCAATAATGCCCGTATGCGTCTTAACCCACACAAACTTGACAGACAGGACAATTGAGATTATGTTGCCAATAGTGAAATCTACGATGTATATCCAGCACAAGGGAGTTCGCATTACTCCGCTGCTGCAAAGCTCGTAAGGAAGACTGTCCGAGAAGATAGTGGTTATTCTGTCCTGCGCATACCTCTGCATCCATTGCAATGTTTTTTTTTTATACCGACTCGACACAGTGACTGCACCATACCTGATGGTAAGCATGGTGCAGTCCAAAAAACGCCAACGACTATCGATAGGCAAGAAAAACCTGTCAGTAGTCACAGGGATCATGCCGGCCTGCACAAATATTTCTTCACGCTACGTTTAAAAGATCCCATATCATAGGATGGTGGGAACACGCTCGCTGAAAGACCATTCCATAACCCAACGACAAGGCAAAAGAAGGAGTTAAACAACTTCCCAGGTAAGTATATATATATATTAACATTTACTTAGATAACCAAAACAAAAACTATCAGAGATTCGACACAATAATGTAATCCTCACGTAATTTAACAAGAGCTCCACTCCGCACAGAGCCTCAAACAGAATCCCCAGCCCGACGAGCCTGCATGGGCTTATAAACGGTTTCTATATTGGGTGTATAGAAACGGATTATTTTGTTCCTATTTTTAATCTATCTAATAATATATATTCCTGAACATTTTTAGGGTCAAAACCTTTAGCTATAATAGGATTCGGAGTAACGCGGCTATTATACATAATTCTGGTCTTATCCATATTATCCGAAGTCATTTTCACTGTAAACAAACGAGTAGGTCTTTCCACATATCCTGTAATAGGACCTGCATAAGGACTATTGACGCTCTTACTTTTCCGTCCTCCAACGGATTAAATACGTCCTTCAATACATTTGTGAACACTTTTGGGATATAATATCACTCTGTCTCACTCTACGCAATGGTAAGTAAAGGATTACCATAGACTCTAGCCTATCCATAGACCCTGTACTTCAAGTTAAAATCTTAATCACTCATACATAGTAGCAGAATTGTATAGACATCTCAAAACCTTGATATAATGTTAGGCCATTTGACATTACACATACTTAGCAACTATCGCTATAGGTAGGTAGGTGGTTCAAGTCAGAAATACAGACAGCCCTCGTACAATTAAAATGCTTGTAAGTTCGTATTTCCGTAAAATAATTACGGTATTTAAACAATTATTTGACAACATCCTCAATGTTTTTTTACAGCTCTACGTGATTACATATCTGAGTATTTGGATATACTTACTTTGCTGCGTCTATGCGTTCTTAAGAAAAAGAACCTTGATAGACGGACAACGAAGTGATATCAAAACAGTTCCATTTTTTTTTTGAAGTACGGAGTCCTAAGAGCTATTTACGTCTCATATTACTTTGTTTGAAATTACTCAGTTTTTCCAATAATTTTCAATAATATGCTACACTGCACAGCTTTCTATGATCGACTTATCCTCATAATGTAATAACGTTCCTATTAAATGTTTTCGTAAAACAATGATTTACTGGATACCAATATTATTTGCTGCAAATCTTTTCAATTTAATATTGTATTTTTATAAATACGCTATTTTTATATATAGTTAAAAATGCGGAATATGTAATTATTTAATCTTATATTTCTATACTTAAGGTCGGAAGAAGTCGACTTCAGGGTGGTGGGTGGTGATCTGTCACTGCCGGCACTCGCTCGCGCGATTGTTGGTAGTGACAGGGCATGGCAGGCGGTCCTCTCCTTCACGGAGGAGACTATGCAGGTAAAGGAAGCGGCGGAGCGGGATCGGGAGGCTATTGCCACCCCCGATAACCCAATCCGCCGCCCAGCTCGGACAGGACGCCGGAGGAGGGCCTTCGCCAGAGGCCATCCTCCATAACAGGACATACGCCGGGCGGCGCGCTTGAGGGAGCGCGTCGCACAGATCCAGGCGTGAGCCGTGTGCGATGTGTTCCCGCACACCGCTCCAATGACAATTCAAGGAGGCGAGAGGGTGTGGCACTCTACACCACTCTCCCCGAAATGTGTTAGGTGTACGCGGGGGGCGGCGACTATTTAACAGCCCCCCGCCTAGTAGGCGAGACCCGAACAAGGCCGGACGTCGCCGGATGCCGAGGAAGATGGCTCGGCTTTGCCCTTAGCATCCGGCAGACGGAAGAAGGAACACTCCGGTGGTTTTAGTCGGGGCAGGTCCGACACACCGGGGGAGCGGCCCTCACCGCTCCCCTGACGGTCCGTAGGGATTTCCACCGGATTAACAAAAAAAAAAAAGGAAGAAGTCGTCTTCCACCCAGTTTCAAAAAGTCTACTTAAGTTTTAAAACGCTTTTAAATACTTTTTAAATTTTAATTTAATAAAAATTTACGATTGATTAGTGTTTAAAAATTTAAAGAACCATTCGGAAACTATAACATTTTCTACCAGCCTCCACTGCACGGATATGTTAGGAAGATTTATTTAAGTAGATTATATCTTTTTTTGTTTTTAGACAAGACATATAATAACGTCAGAACGTTAATTTTTTAAATCTAACTAAAGAAATTCTGTCTTATGGTAATCATTGTGAGTGGTATTATTGTTGAAACTCATGTTTAGAAATAGGGTTTTTATCATCCTTTCTTTTTATTTAAAATCAGTTTTTCTATTTTTATTCATTACTTTAGGTGTGTCATGATATACTGGTATCTAATATATTGTGGAGATTGTAGATATAATTTTTTTATTGCATTTGATTATTGATGCAATCAGATTAACTAATCATAGCGAAGCATGAATATCAATGACGTTTGAAATTGGTTTTCAGGTCCCTTATGAGATGTTGACAAGGGCAATTTAATTTAATTATAACAAGGTTAGCATTGCGTTGAGAAATATTATGTAAAAAAATGTGTGTGTGCGATTCACACACGATAGAAGTGAAACTTCAGTAACTCGACAAAAGAATGTGATGAATTTATATAACAAGGGTAGGATAATAACTAAGTTTATTTGTTTAAAAATCAAAATTTTGATTATAATTTGTTTATAATTATAATTTTGATTATAATTAAAATATACAATGCTATGTGATTTCAAGCTTAAGCTTGAAAATTAAAATTAATTTTATCCTTGTTTGTAATTCAAAATAAAATTGTATTCAAATAATAAAAAAAATAAGAGCTTATTAATATAAAACAAAATTGAGTAAAAAGTAAGAAAAAATAAAGAAACGAAAAATGCGGACAATTGTGCATATTTTTGAAAAAAAATATTATAATTTTAAGATTTGCGTTGTTAGCATAATGTCTCGTCACCATATGACTCGAGATTAAATATTACGTGCTGAGGGTATGCTCCTAGATGGATGTTACAGCGTGAAACTGCTGCAGCTAATTTTAACCAATTTGTTATTCGATCATTGTGTGGACGTCATCGGGTCACCTGAATCATGGCTGAATGTCATCCTAGAAGATATCGTGCAATATCCTAGTGACAAGATTTTTTACAAATATAGCTATAAAAGAGGCCCCTGGAAACGGCTCGGCAACTCGTCGTAAGGCTGCAGTCTGAACATCAGCTGCTTATTCAGCAAAATGACATTCGAAAGGTTATCCCAAAATTTACCCACAGAGCAATATGTGATCTTGGAGTAGGATTCCCCAAGCCACTCTAGACAGCCTGATCTGAAGCTTGTCGAGACGATGCAGAGTTTTAGTCAGTGCATTAGGAGGCCTTACTGGTTACTGAATACAGAAATTTTTCATGTTTAAATTTGTATCTCACCCTTTTTTTTTTCTTAATTTTTTCTTAGTTTTTACTCAACTTTGTTCATTATTGTTTTTTATTTGCTGTTTATTTGACTACTATTTTATTTTAAGTTACACAAGAATAAAATTACACTTTAAATCGTATAACAGTACTTATTTAAAAAAAAAAAACATTTTTTAGGAGGCGTCAAAAGTATTACACACATCAACAAAGTCTAACGCTTAGGGAAACAGACCTTATTGATGTGTTTATTTATGTAAAAACACAACCAACTATAAAAAACTGCGCTTGTGTGAATTTTTAAAATATATTAATTGTTTCTCTTTGTTTCAGATAAACTTCATGTAGATGCGTGACTGTTAAATACCAATCTGAGCTTAATAAATAGTGATAATTTTTTAATATGTCATATTTCGAGTGTAGTAATAATATGTTGATGCCTGATTAAAAGACAAGAAGTTTGTGAAGTGTACGTGATATGATGTGATATTATAGTGCAGATATAAAAGAAATAACATCATGTTACCCACCAACGTTATGTCATTTATGAAGAAGGTAAGTTCTTTGTAAAATTCTCTCATATTATATGATACAACAAATATAATAATAAATAATAATATGTCGATCCCTCTTGGGGTAAGCGGAGGTAAACTAATAACTGTGTATCGCCTTTGTGTTTACTCAACGTTGTCGTGCACACTGTAACCAGTAGCAATGGAGATCTTTTTTATACTGGCTCGACGAAGTGACAACATTGCACCAGATGAAAAGTACAGTCTAGTTCAAGATCAGCAACGGTCGTCAAAGGACAAAAATCCGTTATCAGACGCCACCGAGGTTTCTAGGTATATGAAAAAATGGATATACTCGTACACAAGCTGAACCCGAAACGCTATAGGCCGATACCATTCACTAAGGACGTCTTTACTCTTGTGTACTGTAGTCACACCTAAGTTCGAGCAATCGCCCTACCACTTTCAAAAGATCGTCGTATTAACAATAAAGCTCGTAATTATAATCTTTATTTCACAACAAATTTTGACAACAATATAAGATGGTGATAAGTCTCAATAAGAAAGTGTACTTTCGCTCTGGTGAGACTCGCACTTCCATATAGATTTATAAAAACAATTCAAAATATCAAAAACAAAGATTATTAAAAAAAAGGAAAAATAGAGATGAACAAAGATAATTTCTATAAATCTTTGTATTTATTATATATATATAGAAGAAGGTAGTGTGTGAACGCACACATGTTTAATGGATTGTTATAATGTGTGATTTCAATATTTGATCAAGGATTCTGTATCTTGTAAACTTTTTAAATCAAATAAATAATTAGTATATATTCTAGTTTATTTCCTGTATTATCAGTTTTGCCATTATTTTATTATATAATTACTAGATAGATTCAAATTTAGCAGTTTTTTTTAGATATTGCATTTCTATTTTTCTGAATCTGCACATATTTTGGAAATTGTAGAATTTAGTAATACTATCATCTATATATTGATTTAAAGGGTTTCAATTATTTTCTTTCACAAGATCTTAAATGTCAAAACATATTCACATAATCCACGTATATTTTTTATTTTATTTTGTATAATGAAAAGTGGGGCGTTCACTGTGAAGACTGCCGATTACATAAGATACCTCTTTTAGCTCGCTCGCTTATAATTAAGATGAGCATACTCTAAAGATATATGTAATGTATCTATGTAAGAATATGTAAATTATTAATACGCTTTTATTAATTGCCATTTTCAATGTTTACATTATTTCTAAGTATTTTTAAAAGATGTGGATGGATCTCATTGTTACTATTTACTCCTTTATTTAAAATATCTTAGTACAGTTAGGTAGTTCTGTGTTTAAAATGTTGTTTCCTGTATGTGGGTCTAGTATTCTTGAATGAGAAAATAATTGTATTTGTTCTATTATGATTATATAATCATTAATATTATAAAGAAAGTACTTGTTTATAAGATTTACTATAATATTAACTTGCGTAAATCGACTTGATCTGTTAACAGACAAATTCGGGTCACGTAGCCTGCGTAACAACTATATAAGAAATAAAAATTGTGGGTAGTAAAGCTTTACGTGTGGTCCTTGTGGGATACAAAATATTATTTACAGTAATTTCTTTCCAAAATATAAAAAATGTGTTCCTTGAAAGAAAATGTTATTTCAAATAAATAGTTGAGTACCTACTCTGATATTATATAATACGTATTTGATGACTATATATCGATATTATAACCCAGTGAAATCAAATATTAATAACAGCATCAATATAAGAATGTTGATTGTTTCATCACATCCTATCGAAAACAGATGCATAATTTTAACTTTCCTCTCGGCTTTGCGTGCTGCGTCATGTGATGATAGTGATTCTCAGAAACTGCGCATTCTTCAAGCAGTTGGCAATGAGGGTTCACTGTTCTGCAATCGTATTGTCACCTTGATGGTTTTGACTCGCTCCGGTTTTGTTTATCGCCCAGGTTTGCGCAGAGTAAATATGTAGAAAAATGATGATATGCCTAGGCGATGTGAGCGATGATTCTAAGACTGAGAATTATAGATGCTACTTTGACTTTGCTTAGACTTTACTTAGGAAATATGTTCGTTTTGGCTAAACACTGAATATTTTATAAGAATTAGAGTACAGCCTAAATAAGCACAGAGCCAAAATAAAGTTGAGAAAATTAAAAGTTTGAATAAGTTTTGTTATTAATTAAATAAAAAAAATTATAAGTTTGAATACAGTCAAAGTAGCGTCTATAAATGTCAGCCTTAGACTGTCTTAAATGATGACATTCTGGCCGATATCGACCTCGGAGACGTTTCCAAACCAAATAACGTAGACGTATACGTTATATGGGTTGCAACCCCATTCGATAAATGTTAGATAGTCAAGAATAGACAGACACGTTTCGCTTGTAAAACCCGGAACGATGCAAATGGTCAGACTATATCTTCAAATGTTTTTCATATATTTTAAGAAACTTTCTAACGATCGCTCAACGTAGCTGTGCAATTTGGTGGAAGGAAAACCGAGTCCTATGAATAGTGCCTGCTCTCGACACTGGCCCACTTTGCCGGCTCTATTAGCACACAGTGAGCTGCATAAAGGCACCGCCTATAAAAGCCTGCATATTAAAACAATTCTTTTAAAAGAAGAAAATTTCTTTTTAGTTGTATTCAAATAATAAAAACATTAACTAAGTTATAAAGAATAAAGCGTTTTATACCGATTTCCCTTTTAAGCAATTTTCTACAGGATAATATAAAAAAAGTAGAGAACAATTTTAATCTTAGTGTATCTATAATTAATAGGTGATACTCATATAGGTTTTTCTTTACAATGGATGTCATTTTTTTATTAGATACAAGTATCTAATGGTATTTATCTCCAAAAGATATTAATTATTATAGCAAATAATAAATTTACAGTTTAACCATTATATAATATAAAAAAAATTGGTATATAAGGTTAAACGGGTTCTGATATTAGTGTACAAAAATCATACATATAAACTTTCTAATGAACATTTTTTTGGGCCTATGGCCCCTAATAATAGTTTTTTTGATATATTTTCCATCAATAGAATTAATAACAATTTTATTAAAAGTATTATATGATATGTATTTCCGCCAATTACCTAAACAGTTATTTTATACTTTTTTATAATAAATAATCCATATGTTTTTTTATAACAAAACTACCTTTTTATCTATGACTCCATCAAAATAAAATTAACACTATAGGTTAAATGAAGCTTTCCACAATACATTAACTAAAACCGCATCCAAATCAGTAAAGCCGTTTCAGAGATTAGCGGGCACAAACGCGTACAGATATTACTTAACGATTCAGGTATATATTTATAACAATTTTATTAAATATCGCTAGATGGCACTGTTTTGTATATTTATTTTATAATAAATGAAAAGTTCATATTACGTTTTATTTTTAAAAACCATGTCATGAATTGCTTAATATCTAGCTTATTTACATCTAGGTAGCTTAGCAACAGATTTATTATATATATTCTTAGATTATATATATATTGTATATATTGATTGATAATCATCAACACTTCTAACGATATCATGACCACACAAAGCTTTGTATTATAATCATGCGCTAAGAGCGAATCACAGAACCACAACAAAAACAAAAAGCAAATGTGATATCTCGATAACATTATTTTTAAAGTGAACTAATCTTATTACTCGCCAAATACTAAGCCATTTAACAAATATGGTGTAATATTATTAAATCAAATGTAGAATTGGATTGTTAATATGAAATTGCTTTATCAAATTCGTATCATATAATTCAAAAGTTAGATACATACACGCTCCCTTCTAAATAGTTTCTAATATTAAATACACATTTATATGTAAATTGATATGTTTTAAGTTTCTACAAAATTGATTTTCAACCCTTATCAACTAAACTTATGACACCAATCAAGATAAACTGTGTGTAACTAACTTATTTGTAATACGTACAAAAGTATACGTGCTCGTGTATTCGCTATCTCTAGAATTTTAGTAATAAAACCTTGTAAATATCTTTTGTCATGCCACTCACGTGCATGCATAGTCCGTTTCAGCTTTCTTCAATTTACTAATACACATAAGACTTCTGAATTTAAGACTTTGAGTGACGATCAATAAGTACGGTTATACTGACAAACATTTTTGTAATGTACCTCTAAAGCATAAGACAAATCTTTTTTTGTGGACCCCTTGTCGTGTTTTTCGGTTTTGGGTAGTCCCTCTGCTAAGCTTATATTTTATTATACAAATTCTTCACCTTCTAATGTGTTTTTCACTGATTCCTGACTGTACTCAAGTGGAGAGTGGAAAAACAATAAAAATTCACGTTAAGTTTTATACATTTAATAACGATATTCATATTGACAAAACCAAATAAAATTTTGCTATGTATCTATTATTTAATTGCCTTTTAGTAGGACGGACGAACCTGATTCTTTGATAATACATTTCCTCTAGGTAAACTTTATTCCACTAGGTATGAAGACGGAAAAGCGATTAAACGTTTTCTCGCGATATTTCATAATATGAGATAAGAAACAGGTATATATATACATGTATTTTGAAGCCAGAATATCTGATATTGGTTTCTAGGTTGTACCTTAAATTATGGTATTCTCAAATAATTTTGTAATATGACATCAGTAACTTCAATATCACCATGTGGGTTGATTATCCATTATGGTTTTACTATTGACAAAACATCTTCAAATCTGGTTTCAGAATATGAATAGAAAGCATGTAAATGTTGTATTTAAGTTTAAATGTCATCTTCTAGGTAGTTTATCTATGAAAAATTAATAATAATTATATATTTTCACGCTATATCCCTTTCGGGGTGAGCAGGGATACATTAATGGTTGTATCCACGTTGCTGTTATATGTAGTGTCCAATGGACCAGTAGCGCAGCTGATCGCCGTTTTCAAAGCACTTACAAATGTAATTTCTATTAGATACCATGCGGGGCTCCTCCTGATGTGTTCCTTGACCGGTGAGCATGTGGTGCCTCACTCCGTACTTAATCTGCTAAAAGCCAGATGTACGTGCTGGAAATCGATCTGACGACCATTCGCTTCGTGCCGCGATAAGGGACTGGCCCTTATTCATTATGCCACCATAACCACTAGGGAAAATGGGAAAATGCGTCCAGTCCAATGGTTCATTGGATTAACTCTCGCAAGAAATGTTGAAATTATGAACTTTGTTTCGATCAAATTTAGATTGTCACTTTGTAACTGCAAGTTTATCTAATTAAATTTACTAAACAAATGTTTTAAATAAGCAATGTATGATTCCCGTTTGATTTAGTTTTTATTTAAAATTAGATATTTAGCATTCAAAAACTCTAAAACAGTCTCAAATAGAACAAAAAAATCTTTTCAAGCACAAGTCTTTTGACAACCAGGGTACTTAGTGTGTTGGAGCAATTGATGAAAGTTCACTTGATTATCTTTACACAACTGTGCGCGCGGTTAACAGCGTTAAAGCCTAATTGAAAAGTTTCACGCATTCTATTGCTCAGTTTTTTAGCGACTAAATATTGTCTACGGAAAAACGCAGTGTATTGTTAACACCCCGGGGACATTTTGTTTTAAATGGTTAATAACTCCTCGGCAGCGCTTAACCATGGCAGGTGCCCCATCAGTTGCTACTGATATTGATTTAATAAAAGAATCACTGTTTTTATGAAGTAATCCTTAATAAACTAATCAATCGATAGAGTCATGTACTATTTGAACAATAATGTCATTACGATATAAAAAAATAGAGTATATTCCAAATTACAAACAATCATAATAAAAGAACGACAGACAGCAGGAGTATTGATTTTATTCTGGGCCGTACAATCTCCAAACTAAATTTAACTCATCTGCTCTGAGCGTACCTATTGTCGCACATTGTTCAGGAAATTATGTTTCATATCGATCACGGTTTCAAAAGGATGCTAAATAAAGGCATAACTTTATCATTTATGGATCAATATTGTACATATAATTTAGTTAGGCATTTTTATAATTAAAAAGACTTAAACAAACTATTCTGTTTAATCCCATATCAAGGGTTGTAAATTATTTCATAATCAAGATGAAAATAAAACCTAGTAATAAAATATTTATCTTACGATAATGAGGCTATAAACAGATAATATTTATGAACAAATCTTGCCTTCATCTTTCAAAGAAAACGTTTTGTTTTAAATAAGGAGTAGGTACTTATAGTGAAAAATAAAACATTAATATTTGTAATATATTTGAAGGGTTTAGAATGCCCACAAAATATATGTAAGTAGATGTTGATCTCCTGACGCGCATCCCGCTCCACATTATGCTATTTGGGCGCGTGCCCGCTGCCCGCGTAGATGAAAGGCTTACCAAAGGTTACGCCAATATTCAAACCCTCCATTAAGGCTAATACTTTAATATTACAGTTTCTTTAGAACATCACTAACCGATTCACATCAAAAACTTTATATTTAAAACAAATCATCATTACTTTCACTATTTTATATGGTTCGTATATCTTGTTCCATTAATTGATTTAAATTGATTTTAAACTCCAAATAAATCACAAACTTAACGAGAGGCACATAATACCAACAGTTAATGGAAAATAATAAAATTTAGGACTAAACTCATTTCCTTTAATGGTGTCTGAAATAGCAAATTCTGTTAATACTAAAACTATCACTATTATTAATACAAAAACAATGTAAAGGCTCATATACGATTTTATATATTACTAGCTTACTCGGCAAACGTTGTTCTGCCATATAAATTATTTCTAGTAAATATATTCTGTATTATAATATATAATTTTGGTCATAGTGGCTTCCACATAAAAGGTAGATATATGCTGTCCAGGGCTTTTATTTAGAACTATTCAAGATAAATAATCCTACGGTACATCATCTTTGTGTAACTCCAATGGTTTAGGCGGTGCACGCCAAGATAGCTCTCAGAGGCTAGATTTTTTCCGACTTAATTGACATGTATCGTTATATTACGACCAAAATTACATAAAGTTATTACAAATTATAGTCTATATGTTATTCCGATGTGTAATCCATATTAACGTAAAAGTTTCATGCAAATCCGTCCAGTAGGTTTATTGTGAAAGAGTAACAAACATATTCAGAAACTTTCGCATTTATAATATTAGTAGGTTATGTTGATTAGTACTTGAGGCAAACTCGGAATTTAATATATTTATTTTTTACTGTGGTAATAAACTTCATAACATATTCATATATTTTTGTCGGAGGAAGCACTTGCTTGTCAATCTGGCTCTATGTAGTAAGTGTTTGTTGAGTCCAGTCGCTTAAGAGTAATTTGGGAAACCGTGAAATGTTAACTAATTTTTCATTATTTTTGAGTGACATAGAAGCTATGGAATTCTATTAATTCAATACAGTAATAATGTGAAGTGTCGTTTAAATTAATAAGCTTAACTCAGTATTTGGATACATTATTGGTAACGTTTATATCAGATGCGACGCTGCGTGACATATATATTAATTACTCATGTTTTCCTGACTTTAATTCTCCGCTCAATTAAACTTGGGTAGAGTGATTAGTCGTCTCAATTAATCATATTCAGTAATAAATGCCATAAGTTTTACGTAACTCCCAAGAATTTGATAGCTTTTATGAGTAATGGACACTTTTAAACCTTTATCTTTTGTAAAAGGTTTTATAAAGATTAGCTGTAATTAATTATGTCATTCAAAATGCTTCTTGTATTTTACAAAACTTTACATTATTTATATAAGCAAGAATAATATAATAGATACTACAATAATATTTCATGGTATAAGAAAAAGTGATTTCTTGCAGATATACATATTAAACATTTTTATAACAAAGCTTTGATTTATTTTTAGATATACTGTTACAATAAAGGGCAGATTCCTGAAAGAAGTATTGAATACTTGTGTTATAAGAGTACCGAGGTCACTGAGCTAAGTAAAGATAACATTGGCACAAAATATAAGTCTAAGTATGTACTAAAAAAAGAGTTACGTGTATTGCTTAATTTAAACTAGATACATTGCTATTATAACTATATGTTTGCTCTATTGCAATGAATGATTATTAGAAAATACGTATTTAATAATGGCTAAGAATAACCGAGGTATAAGCGAATATTAATTCGTTATTCAAGATTACCATAATTGCAAAGTCCTAATAGAAATGCGTAATAGAAATGTAAACCTCTTATTCCAGACTAAGATTTATTTAATTGTATTTCCGAGTCAGTTGGACTGTGTAATTGTATCCGCTCTAATCTGAGTTATTGGTCCCGAGAGCTATAGTAACTTTAGTTATTTTGATGTGTCGGGAACAGTTTGGGCATTATATAGTAATTAGTTAATTATATTAAAGGAAAGCTAAAGGTTTCATAGTTGATCTTCGTAGGTTACTTGTTTCTATATATTTTGTAATTAAGTATTACAACAGATTAATTTAATCAATTGGTATTGTATGATTTAGACTTTTTTACTCAAATACTTTTTATGATGATGTCCTAGCCGGATTCGCCCACGGCGACTGTTTCAACACCGTTTAAGAAAATCGAGATCCAGTTTTCGGAAACAGCCAATTGCGCAGGAGATATTTAAGTGCATAGCTGGACGCGCAGGCAGAAAAGCACTCTCTGGTCCGAGCTCCCTCGGGCCCGATGGAATGGAGAACCAGTACGATCGGGAGGGAACAGGATGCAGTTTAGGTCGAGTTTTTCTTCTCTGAACACCTGGTTGAATTGCGGTGTTAAAGGGGTACCTTAGTCGCCTTTTACGACACCGCGGCAAGAAGAGGGGGGTGCTATTCTATTCTGCCGGCAGCCACCACGGCTGAACACTTTTTATACAGCGTGTAAGGGCTACGTCTCACGAATACTGAAGAACAATGTTAGTAAACCTAAAATATAAACAAATAAAAAATATTTTATCTTTGCGACAAGTAGTTTTTGAGTAAATTGATGAACGAGTTTTATGTCCTAATGCACGGCCAGCAATGTATACTGACGTGCAAACACGTCGAGATCTGTTAACGTATTCGATTATTTAATGAAAACTCGAAACTAAGAAATGAATAAAGAAAAACCAAAATACTTGTCGAAAATTTCTAGTAATCACTGTTAACTATAATTGCAAGGTGTAATAATACATTTTAACTTTATACCCACCATGTGCTTACGTTAAGTATGTAACTTATCATGCTATACACGAAGACACAACACAAAAAACACAACACAAAACTAAAATAAAAACAAAACGCGGTTATTGTTTTATACCTTCGCAAATTACGTAATAAGTTCCGGAATAGACGCACGTTAAATCATAACGAAATCCAAAAGCGCACTGATCAAATAAAAATTTTGATTACCTATTAAATGGAAATAATAGGGTGAACATGCTGAGATCTTGAAATGCTAGGATATCTCGGGTCCAGGGTCTATCGGCACTAACTAGATTCAGAAGAAAATTAATAACGAATAATATGATTGTTTCGATATTTAATTATTATTTTTTTAATTAAATAACCTTATAAAAATTACTTATTTTAACTGAATATCATTTTGTATTTTATTTTGATACGGTATAGTGATAATAACATAAGCAATATTAAATACAACAAAGTCCGCAAATGCACAGCATGCCTTGAGAAGGGGTTATAATATTGTACGGGTAAAGGACTTGCAAATATCTGCTGCCAAGGTGAGGGAGAGGCGGTGCGACGTGTTCTGCACATCACCCATTATGGAGGTCGAGATGAGTAGGCTCTTTACACCCACCTCTCCAAGAGATAGAGCTTAAAAGGATAATCGCTTGCCGGTTTGTTGGAGGAATACAGATTCTAAGTTCGGCTATCAGCAATTTGAGAGACACCCTGGAAGTTTATAGTCAGTAGGAGTTTAACACACCGCTATCACCGCTTTCGAGGCGGCTCTGATGATCCTATGCAGGATTTTCCTCTGGATTACCAAAAAAGGGTTAATAATAATTTTTCATCCTATGTTAAGATATTAAGTATGGTGTAAATAATATTGCACAAATCTGCTCGCGTGATTTTATTGTATTAGGAAGAATAAGGATTAATATTAAATTGCTCAATAGAAAATTTGCCATAAGCGGCGTTATCTTTATACAACTGCAGCGGATCTAAAATTTGTAAAGTTTACATTATTAACATTTTGTACAGTCCTCGATTGTAATCCTTCTAGACCAGCCTCGTCCAAACCTTTTCCAGGAACGGAGCTCTAACACCAGTTAACCATAACCCTCGGATGCCTAAAAATCCTATGTTTCACTATTCACATAAGTGTATTTTATTCTCAAAACTTCAATTATAAATCTAACGTAATGTTCTTGTGGACAAAAAGCTAGCCCCCATAGCACTTATCTGAAACGTCATTTCAACGTGTATCTGAAAAGGCTAAATGTGTGCATTACTATACAGTTGGCAGGTTTAGCAATTTTCATTTATTACAAATCTAGTACATTAGCATTTGTCATTACTATTTCGTAAAACACTGGTCTAAACTATCAATGAAATAAATAAACTATCGATTGGAAAGACATGCCACAGAGATGTAAACATTTTCCGTAGACAGATACGTAAAAAAAGAAGTGCTAGATCTATATCTTATAAAGACGTTACAGTGACATGAATAACACTTAAAACCTTACAGTGCCATGCTGTACCCTTTCAATACGTAGTAAAAAGTTATTTCAGGTGCAGAGACTTTGTCGTAATAAAATAGAGAAAATATGAATTTAACCGTTTTTTTTAATAAAATATTTATATGATAAATTAGGTAGACAAATACAAATGACTTACATAATAGCGTATTTTTCATTTATTTATTTAAAATCATTTATACTATTTCACACGATTTGACACGAGCTGCTACCTGGTATTACTCGTAGAACATTTTTGACGTAGGCCTATGAATACTATTTGTTAAAAGTCTAATAATTATGTTTGTAAATTACTGAAACGTTTATTACAGCTTTTGAAGAAAGATTTTATTTTTATTTTAAGGTGCTTGTGTTCTTTGAGCTACGTATACCGGCCAACATTGCGTAATTAATATAATATCTCAGATTGTTTTTAATTTGCAATAGTTATAAACCAGAAAAGGTCACAGTTTTAAATACTATGTATAATCTCTAAATTATGGTCTTGGGACTAGAAATTTGATTGTCACCATATGATTGCGTCATCCTTGTGACTTGCCAGAGTGACCAGATAGAATAATCAAAATTACATAATTAGATTATTTAAAACTTTAATGACAATTTCAGTTTTGACTACTAAAAATCCAGTATATTTTACAGTAAACAAAAATGCTAGTTTAAAGGTTTATGATTATCAATCTGACTCACTCGCTTCTATTTAGTGCAGTAATCGTTTTATAAATTACTGAATTCAAGGCTTCCTTTCGTTTGAAATTGTGACAATTACTTCGTTGACGATGTATGTATGATAATGTATAGAGCATGACATCCTAGAAAAATAATTGATCTTCTATCTTATAGAAAACAAGTGACATTACAAAAGATCTCAATATCTTACCGCTAAAGTTATCCTCAATATTAAATTATACTACTAAAATACGGAGCATTCCATTTTTAATATTATTAAAATTTTTATTTGTATGATTATTTATCTAAAGAACATTCTTAAAAATTACAGTAAATTGCTGTAATTTCAGTGTAATAGGTCGCATTGAAGGGATTAAACGGAGACACCCGATTGGTCGTTCTAATTAAATCCGATTGGTCGTGTGGTGTTGCGCTTTTTTAAGAAGTCTGCACACAATACTTTATTACAGTGACGGATATTTCATACAAACATAATAGCAATGCTTGTCCCACGCTCTAAGAGTATTTAATTCTAATATTATGAATTATAATAAATTAATTTTGGTTTTTTTAAATAACTTGTTTTTACTATATCTATCGATCCATCGAGAAAGTATAACAACAAATCATTCGCATAAAATGTGTAGGTGCCAGCGCTACCTACAACCACAACTACCGGGTAGCTAGCGGGTTTTATAGGGGTAAAGCAAGCATGCTTTGAACAAAAAAAAAGTAATTTTATGGTTTGTACAAATGAATATCAATTAAATTTTATGTGTAAAATATTAATCAAAAAAAGAAAAGCATTTCATTGCATGTTCCGTAGTCGAACAAATAATGACAGTTCGCCATATTGCGTATTTTTTTTTAATATTAAGTTTTACGGCCATATTGTGTATATTATCTTAGTTTCAGTGTTTCCACTTTTAGAGATTTTTTCCTCTTTTTAGAAAAAAACTAATAGTATGTATAGCTTAGAGACATTTTAGGAATTTAGGAAAATTTGGGGTTTTGGAGTTTTTTTTTTAAGTTAGTGAAAGACGTGTTTAGCTTTTTAAATGTTTGATAACAAAATGCAAATAGCAGACAATGAATTAAGAAACCTAGCTCTCATCGAAACCAAGTATTATGGGGTTGAAGTTGAAGAAATAACCTGGAGATTGTGCGGCTGAATTTAATTCACTCCTCCTTATCATACTATAAATTGACAAGACGTCGTGCGCTCCCGTTCTCACGAAAGTAATAACCCCTTTTTTATTGTTACGATTTACCAAGAAGTAGTATTCGCTTCCTGTATGTATGTAAATTTATTTGAATAAAATATTAAGCTTGAAAGTTATCATGGTAATTTCATGTAATGTAGCAATTTAATCAATACTTCACAGCTTCGCCGTGCCGCGTCCTTGCAAGCACGATCTGG
This sequence comes from Automeris io, assembly GCA_036320925.1. Lineage (NCBI taxonomy): Eukaryota > Metazoa > Arthropoda > Insecta > Lepidoptera > Saturniidae > Automeris > Automeris io. Next base: position 8,265,854 of record JAUDJH010000011.1, on the reverse strand, counting down.
AGAGGCCTTAGCTTACTAGGTTTTACGACAAAGCGCGTCACCACGTTGCATAGACTTCTCGGACGTCGCAGCCTATCGTGAACCAACGGGTCTGCTAAGACTGATATGCCGGAGCGGTTGCCAGCATCACAAAGTCTTATTCTTCGATTTGGATCGGATTAACTAAGTGTTCAAATAATGTCCAGAATCTTTTCATCCACGGCTTTTTAAACGCAGTGAAAACGTTTTAATCTTCCGATGTTATTGTTTCCTCTTTCTTTCTCGTCGAAAATTACGTCAAATGTAGTCAGATAGTCAAAATGGTTATCATTACAAATTAATTATCTTATGGTCATTTAAATAGCAACCATCCTATGGAATGGGATTTCTCAATCAAAATATTAATTTGTTCTTTTTGACGCGTCTATCTCAGGCAAAAATTCAAGTGAATTGTTAAAACCTACACCGATAAATCGGAAACTACACGAACATAAAACACCAATGCTACAGTCACCAAAACTATTACAAACGGGAATGATGTAATGTTAATACGTTTGCACGGTGTCGTGTACAGGCCCATTAACATCGCCTTGAACTCGAGCGCACGTTAGCGAGGTTCACGGATATTGAGTAAAATTAGGTCACCCGTCAGCTGTTTTATATTCGTTACATTGCTGTTTTTCGTATTGTTTGACTAATTTTATTAAATAACTTAGATTTTAGACTATGTAGGTTTTATTTATGGTGTATAGTGGTAATACATGCGAAAAATTAAAAATAATCATCAGTCAATTTTTTTTTTTTTTCAAAAATTTCAGTCCTACTGTGTTCAGAAGCTTGTTCCGATTCTATATTTTCAGTATTAGGGAGTAAAAAAAAAACACCCTGTATATAAATAACAAGTGATTACATTTAACTTTTAAAGCTTAATCTTTATTAAACAACGAACTGAATCAACCAATAATAATATTATCACACTTCGCTCTGAGAACGGCGATTATAAATGTTTTCTTTATGTAATAAAATACAAAATTAATAATTATAGCATTGGAATTTCTTCTATTGAACCGTTCCATTGAATTGTTTTCTCAGCAGGAGTGTGGAATGTAGATTTTTCATAACTATACCAAGAACATACAATTTAATAAAATAATTAAACAATGGTGTTTTGGCAACCTTAAGATTTCTTATCCTTTTTATTATATTAAATATGATTAAATAAGTCCTAGTATTTGTTCATCAAGAATGGATATTTAATATTTATAGCATGTAGACGTAACCCGATACGTAGTTGTCGCCCTAAGGGTCGTTAGGGTGTTACGAGACGTGCGGGGTAAGAGGATGCGCGCGCGCACGGGACGCTTGGAAGTTAGTCGACTACTGAGACCCAAGGCGGGAGTACGTGCGTGTACGTCGCAGTTCGGTGTGCCTTAAAGTGCAAATAAACTGTAAAACGCCAAATTCGTGTCTTCCTAAAACCACACCCACGACCACCGGTCATATATTATAATAAAGGCAAAACAATACTTAAAACATGAAATGAAAATAAATGTTTTCAACAGCTTAAACTTTTTTGAAAATTAGCCATACGGGATAGATAAATAGGTCCATATATAGTATGTTGCTATTTTTACTGTATGAACACGAGTATACTTTTATCCCTCCTGAATTAACGAAAATTAAAATGGATATTAGGTTTTAATAGAAAATTTATTTAAACAATATACTTTAGGCTGAATTCATTACAATAAAGAACAAACTCTTCATTGACAAATAAGATAAATTTAAGAATAATAAAATTAACAAGCGTAGGTCAACACCGCGCTGATAACGGATTTGTAAAGTGTTATCTTATTTCTAAGAGACATTTTCTTCATTTACCCAGTAATTTGGTATAATCTATTTTATTATACTGGCTTGACATATAGCGAGTACTTTGTACCTGGTGGGAAGTACAGTCTGAGCCAAGAACAGCTACGACCTTCAAGGGGGAAAATCCGTTGACAATCGACGTTTTTTTTGCCCATATACATCACGATTGAAGGTCTCTAGGTATATGAAGCACTGGATATACACAAACTAATCCTGAAACGCGATAGGCCAAAGCGAGTCACTATGGCGGTCTTCACACTTATGTTTTGTGGTCACGACCCAGTTTGGGTAATATTAAGAAATAAGGAGATAAGATCTCACACTTCTTTGACGTGAGATCTCAAAGTCAATCTTCTATTATGAATAACTCATGTATTTAAGCTCATCAACTCAAGGGATCTTTCGGTGGAAAAGTAATGCCGAAAAAAGCCACATAAAAGAACAGCCCTCCAGTATGGATGCCCTTTTGTTATTATGGTACAGGTTTGAGATAAAATTTCTTAGAAGTAACTGCTTCGCTCTTGTTTAGTAGAAAATTGTTTTCTTTTTTAAGAATAAACTTTAGATAGGCCTGGTATATTTTTAATTGTTGTTTAGAGCTATTGGTTAGCCCTAACAAATCAGTTTTCTCTGTAAACATTAATATTGTTGCCTTAGGAGTAGTTTTTGGTATGATGGCGATGACTGTCTTCAGAGGCTAGTCCGATTTGGTCTCCGATTGTATTCGGACAAGACTGTTTTTACTTCTGTGCAGCCACTTTACCGTTTTACTACAAAAGCCATACTGATGCAATGGTGTTAACTATGAAATATTTTATGTAAGTGTATATTATATAATATTTGGTTCTGATATTATATGTGAAGAATTAAAATAAAGATCAATAGGGTCATGTGTCGGTGACGCGTAATAACATTCTTTTGTCCTTCCTATGCGGGTCGAGCCTCCCACGCACTCCGGCCTCCGCTACGACCGATCAGCCTGAGCTCTACATACGTTAAATGACGCGGCCATTATTGTGAACGCCCCTGTTATCCCCTAAAATATCTAACAATAGCAGAAATACACCAGTTAAAAGCGTCAAGCTTATGACATAAAATCATTGTACACGAAATTATTAGGTACTATCTTTTAAAAAAGGAAAATCACTCAACCGGTGCAACATATACAATTAAATTTATTTAATATCAACTACTGGAGTGTGCTCTCATCTATAAATAATACAAAGATGATCACAGGGAAACAATAAAAGAAATGCTTCTGTATACCTCTTTTTACTAAACGATTACGATAATCATACAGGTAAATAGCGGGTGGTGGCAACAAGTGGGTCAGCCAGGCACATACCTCCCTCGACCTCCTCACCTCTCGCCTGTGACCATTAGGTCATGAGCATTGAGCATTGTATGTATGTTCATGACATATTTATCTAAAAAATCTATATCATGTGCAGCCTATTTTGTGCTTAGATATTTCTAAGTTGTTAAAATATAAAACTATAATCATTTAAATTAAAGTATAATGGCAATTTCTTACACATTGTTTATGAAATATATAAAACAATATCCAGAGATGTATTTCACAGATTTGTTGTGAATCCATATGTTTTTGACCCTTTTTACATCCTTGGCGATGAAAACAATATATTATAACAGAAACAAATACTTTTACATATATTCCTCAAATGGTGGTTTATTTATTGGATGTACGATTACAGCATAAGAAGTGACCTTTTAACGACTTCTTCATTTATATTTTCCTTTCTTCGAAAGCATTTCAATGAGCTATTCATACAGGAATTTAACTACATCCCTTAAGAAAAAGTAATACGAAAATAAATATTATTAAGTAGGATTTATTTATCAAGACCATACTATTATATGACTAAGATTTTATTGTAAATATTTAATGATTAATGCTTGTGATTGATGAAGATTGATATAATTATGTAATAATTTTGTACAATGAAAAAATAAAAGCTTTTGATAACTCTGTCAAAGTTTACGCATTAATTACTTGACTACGATGAATATTAACTAACTCAATACTGAACAGAAATAATGCACAAGTATAATATAATATTTATACACTTGTTTTTCGAGTTTTTGGAGCTAGGCAACGGACCAACAAAACACTGAAATTCGGGAGACGACAATATTGATTTTACCGTCGCGGATGTATTTCATTCTCCATCTGTTGCTCTCCATAAATTTTACGATAGTATTACTGAGTCGTTATTTTGTATGAAGAGTTTTATCACCGTGGAGCGTGCGTCACACTTCACAACATTTTGCGTTCATCGCGAATTACTTTTATTAAGACCTCTAATTCTCTTCGTTCCTTGTTACAATGTAATACATTTCGGTACATCGGTAGTCACAGCGATCATTCTGGCCTGCACAAAGATCTCTTCACGTTACGCTTAAAGGATCCCATATCATAGGAAGGTAGGAACACGCTCGCCGAAAGACCATTCCACAGCTCAACGACACGGCAAAAGAAGGAGTTAGAGAACTTATTAGATCTAGCCGGGATATGAGATACCGTAAAGCTGTAACTCCGCAAACCCGCGCGCGTAGTTCTATTAAGGAAGGGAGAGGGTGGAACAAGGTTAAATAATTCTTATTCTTGTATTTTGTTTATTCTTATTTTATTCGGAACACGCACAGATGGTGGCGACAGAGGACTCTCCGAGCACAGTGCCAGGGCAAATAGAAAATCCAGGCACATTTGGCAAGCTACGGCAGACGCTCTCGTCATCGCTACTAACCGCTCAAGATAAAGGTAACTTTACTTTCTAAGTAAATATTTGTTCCCGGAAACTTGTTTCTGTAGTTTCGGCCTAATTCCTTTAAATGTAAGGTAGTGCTAAATTTTCAAAGCAGAAGTAAAGAAAAGGATTCAAAAGAAAAAGATATCGATGAAGCGGCAACAGGACTAATTGGCTGGTTAGTCACTTTATTGTTTGTTTGTATAGATTTGTATGAAGCGTATTCCAATGAAGATGCAATGGTTACCGGTAGCATGACTTAATTCCGGCAGCAAGTACTGTGGGGCAGCATAAATTTATTCAATTAAATAAATCAGTTAATTGTTTTACTTGCTGCTGCTTGGTGCATTTGCAGTTTCTTCATCAACATACTAACTACCTTTAGATACTTAATATTTCTAACACAAAAAAAACGCTTTTAAATTGTAAATACGTAAGATGTATTATTATAAATTAAAATCCTAGGACTGTATTACTATACTTTATTGCTGTGTGTTTTTAAGTAAACAGATACAGAAATAAACAGAAAACAATAACAAAAAATAATTAGCGAGTAAGAAGTACCTAAAAAGTCATATTAACTATGTAACTAGACTGACAAGAACACTAATAATGTCGGAGGTAAATAAATTGTTGGACTTCCCAACAACTTACATAACAGAGCGTCCAACTTACGTAATAACTGAGCTCTGCGGTGGAAATAGGTATAAACCGTAACGGAGATGTCTCACTTAAACTACATTTGAAGGGCTCAATTATCATATATTTCACTTTAAACTAATACACTAAAGTATTATCTTCAGTATACATTCAGGAAAAGTAAATTCAATACAATTATTATAAGATTACTTTAGGTATTAGAATACAGTTAATTATAATGTAGGTGGTAGTTCTATAATTGATTTGTGACTATGTTTACAATAAATCATTTTAAGAGCACATGCGCCAATAAATTAAGCATATTTAAAACGCATAAATACTTTTAAACCTTCACATTTTGTACTCCGCATGGAACCGAGTGATATGTAAACTAGGACCTTGTTTTATGTCGCCTTGTATTAATGCTGATACTGGGAGTATTGTGTGTCATGACTATGCAAATTACCAAGAACAAAAGAGAATAGACGATGTATCTTCCTACCCTGACGAAAATTCCGTAGCGCATCAGTCTTCTCGTGAGCATGGCCGCGTAACCAGGTTGAAATGTCAAGCCATAATTAAATGTAAGTTAATTCGCGCATTCGCGCATTTATAATGCCCAAAAATAATATTTAATTTAATATTGAATGAAGTAGGTATCCAAATCTATAAAAAATAATTTTAATAATAATAATAATAAAAACATTTATTTGGTACAAAACATACAACACTTCAGAATAGGTAAAAAAAAAAAAACAGAAAACAACAAAAGCATATACCATGTGTTGTGATGATGCGCCAAAGGGACCTCAGCTCAGTAAATGCTAAGTGACCAGCCGAGCCACCTAGCGCTGATTTTCAGCTGACACCTGATTATTGTGTCGACGCGCAGAAAACAGCAAGGAATGGATCATTATAAGACAGATACACAGCATTAGAGACTAAAATTCAAAGTATCATAGATGAATATATATCATAGATGCAAATACACATATACAAGAACACAAATATATAAGTACATTACATACACATATCATATACATTATTATCATTAATATACAAATAAATGCAAATAGAATAATAAATAAATTTAAACAACTATAAACAATTAAATAAAAGAGGCATCCGATTGTTGCACGGTATGCTGCTCATTCAGTAAGAATGTTTTTAGTTTATTTTTAAAACTATTTATGTTTAAAGAAGACCTAATTGGAGGCGGTATATTGTTCCAGCATTTGGACGCAGCATACCGAAAACTTCCTCTAAATGTCGATGTAGTGTGGCGAGGTACAATGAGCTGTTGCGAACCACATCTGCACTCCACAGACCTCTGGCTGTTTATCCAGCAGAGCTTATTGTATAGATACCGCGGAGTCTGTGACTTGATTACACCAAACAAGAGACAGGCTAGGTGTAACTTTCGCCGTGACTTCATTTTCAGCATATAGTGCCTATTGATGAAGGGTGTAACATGTCCTCTTATCGGTATGTCAAAACAGAAACGCGCACATGCATTCTGAACTCGCTGGATAAGACGCGACGTTCTGGCTAGCAGACGTGGTCCGTACACTACATCGGCATAATTAAGTTTAGATAAAACTAAAGCTTCGATTAGCTGTATGCGTAGCTCCTCACTTAAGTATGCTCTCATCTTATACAACACTTTTAGGCGATAAAAACAACTTCGCACAGATACAGCAATATGACTCTCAAACCTCAGTTCTGAATCAATACAAATTCCTAAATTGCGCGCCTTATGAACACGTTCTATGGGAATATTGCTAATAGTAGGAACATTACTTGGCGACTTTAAATTTAGAAGTTTAGAAGTTTAGAATATGATGTTTGGTACCAAATATCATATACTTACTTTTAGTGGGATTCAAAACTAAAGAGTTGTTATTAGACCAAGAAACTATCCTTTCAAGGTCTGCATTTATGCTAAGCAAAGCTTTTAGCTTTTTTAGCTTTCAATCACATGTTAGAAATCAACATATTTACAGCCTTTTTGGTTGACTTACGGCTACTCGTAACTGCAAGTTATAGATGGGCAAAATGTAATAGATTACTGAAAAACTATTACGATTATATTTTGCATTTTTCATCATTAATACTGAATCATAAATATGATTACATTTTGCCAATATATTTATTAAACACTAAGGAACCTTCAATTCAAGGAATTGCGTATACATTTACGATTTTTGAATGTTTAAAAGATATTTAATCATGATTATAGAGTTCTGAAATTACAATTACGACTACATTCCGGTATCATTAATCTGATTACATTTTGCCTATCTATGCTGCAAATATACAAAGTCAGCCCCGCACAATTTCCATTAGTTAACCAGAAGATATTGGTTTAAGTTTATAGGGTTTTTTTTATATCCACCTATAAATAAGACAAAAATATAGTGAACATATTTTTAACATAGCTCAGACAAAATAATGGAATCTATGATCATTTCTCAAAATTCATAATGAATAATTCGAGTTTTCCACAAGCAGTCTAACGGGGCCTGTGAGGTATAGGCACGCATTGTTAGTGGATTCCTTCTCGGAAGGTAGACGCAAACTGCGCTCTTATTTGAATTCTCGGCGTTTCAATGCAGTCTAATATTCCATTAACATCAAATTCTATTAATTGTAAATGGACTCGTATATTCAAACATTGATTGGGTACTTTACTCATTTTTAATTTAACACTTCATTTCTAATGTATCATATTTGTTAGAAATGAAGCTGTCAGTTATAAACTTATATTTCCTCTTAAAATTATAATTTTAATAACATAAAGGTAACAAATATTCAAATTAGGAAATAAATCATGGTTTTTATCCATTGTTTCTACTTTAGATGATAGACTCGGTTGCAGAAACATTCTTTAAATTTAAAAACAATTTTAAAAGCTCTAATGAATAATTAATTTGTTTTTAAAAGCTATAAAAGATTAATTAAAATAAATAGCTTACTAAGTAAGTAGTAAATAACTTATATTATTAAGTTGTATTTAAAATAGTTAAAAAAAAACATTTCTAAAACTAGATAATGAATAAATTCTATTGGTTCTTAATATATATATATATATTATGATGATATCCTAGCCTGTTTCGGCCACGGCGACTGTTTCAATGCCGATTAAGAAAATTGAGGGCCACTTTTCGGAAACAGTCTATTGCGCAGGAGATATTTAAGTGCATAACTGGACGCGCAGCCAGAGAAGCACTCTCTCGTCCGTACTCCCTCGGGCCCGATGGAATGGAGAACCAGTACGATCGGGAGGGAGCAGGATGCAGGTTTGGTCGAGTTTTCCTTCTCTGAACACCTGGTTGAATTGCGGTGTTAAAGACCTAAGTCGCCTTTTACGACACCTCAGCAAGAAGAGGGGGGTGCTATTCTATTCTGCCGGCAGCCACCACGGCTAAATATATATTATATGCAAATTATAAAAGTAAATAGTTTTCCCACATGCAGTCACGAAGCTGGGTCCCCGGCAAGCTGTGACGGAGGCTGTCGTTGATCCACCGACTGCGCCGGCACCTGCGCAACCTCCAGCTGCGAGTACGCAATCGACCAAGACAGAACGGTAATCACCTTAATTTAGAACTTTAATGCTCAATATCTACGTTGCAAATGTTCATTTGTACAACCGTATAAACACACGTTTTATAATGGAAGTTTCTGAAGAATCTTGTCACACTACTAACTAAAGGTATCTTACATACATTACTTGCAATATAATAGGCAAAAAAAGGAACGTTAATTTGCTAACATTTTTGAATGGCTTACATTTCAAGATATCCGTATATGATGCAATAATTGACGTTTAACAGACAGAATCTAACGAAACAACGAAAAAAATAATTGTATTAAAAATTGTATTAAATTACATTATAAAATTAATTAATTATAAAATTAAAAATAATTGAATAAAAAATCCTTAATTGTGAAAAATGTATTCTTGACTTGTGACTTATAAAGGTAAACTTTGATAAATTTCTTTGAAAATTATTTTACTGTATAAATACACAATGTATAATAAACATGATTAGTCGAAATAGCGCCTTGGTCCATTACAGCGAAGCAGGCAAAGCGCCTTCTCGAGCTGGTGCGTGTCGAGTTTGCTTGAAAGCTTTGAAACCAGGCGAGGTGTTCCACACGTGCAACGGCTGTCAACATCGAGTTTGCGAGGACTGTTCCTCCTACTCCAAGCCCGCTAGCGATGAAGACGCGGTATAATAATGTTGTATTACAGTTAATTATGTAAAAAATGCTGAGTATTACTATGTTCTATAAAATCTAAGATATATTTGATTATCTATATATTATCGAAATAAAATGCTTATTCAATAGGTATTTCATATTAGAAAGTATGATCAAAATAATAAAAAATAAGTCAGGTAACTATAAAATATTTGTAAGAGTTTTTAATTGAATTTTTGATAATTTTATGGTGTTTTAAACATTTTTAGTTAGTTTTTCTTAACTAAGTTTATTCACACTGAGACCTTAATACCTCATTACTCCTCATTTAGCTTCTCCCAGATATTATATATACGATATCGAAGGTAAACTCTACGAATGCGAGAAGCTCCAACGCCGCCGTCCCGCGATACCACTTGGCAATAGCCATTGAATGCCCAAAATCACTTGTCAGTTTATTTATTACTATTTAAAGATATAACATAATAAAACCCATTATAAACCCCCATAATATACATAAGAATAAAACACAAATATTAAATGACTTTACTTTGGAGTGGTCCTTATAGGGACAGATAGCAAAAGGAAACCTCGCAGAATGAGATATGTTTGCCATATGCCGATTCACAAGTCTTATTTTGCTGTGAAACAATTTTGGGTTCTTGGTTCAAGGATTTATAATAAGGTTAATCATGTAATTAATATCTTGAACTTATCAAAATTCGAATGTAAGATGAAGCTGAGAGACTGGTTGTTGAATCTAAAATTTAATGATACAGAGGAACTGTTGCAAGTATAGATGTGCTTGGGCTTTAATATTAACATTCTTTTGTAATTGTTATTCACTTTGTTTGTATAGTCTGTTGTTTGGTATATAATGTTGTTTTTTTTTTTTGTATCGTTTTGAGTTATGATTGGTGCTACGCAGCAGTAAAAAACTGTAACAAATTTGTGTGAAATATGCTGACATCCAAGATACAGGGTGTCCAAGTTTGGGTGTCAGCTGATTTTTAATGTGCTGCCTTGTAGTTGTTTGTCGAATAAATATTTTTTTTTTTTTGCAGCTGCACATCCTTATAGAAGTAAAGACTGCAAGCAAATAACATTGAGTAAAAGAAAATAATAAATAAATATTATGTATAATTATTAGAATTCCTGGAGGTGTTCAGTATGCCGGCGAAAGGCGGGTCCTCGCTTACCCCCGGCAGCTCAAGACAGCACTGACTCGCTGCTGGACGTGCCCGTGCTGGAGGCGCTACAGCGGCGGCACTCCGAGGCACGGCTTGGCAGCTCCGGTTCCAGCGCAGGCCTCGCACCACCACGCTCACCGGAGCTCAGAAGGCACTCCGACGTGTCTCCTGCATCTCTCAAGGAACTGGAAAAGGTAATGACTATCTCGGAAGATATGACACTTTTAATATGTTTTTTTTATACTGCTCTTGTACGTCATGCCTCAACATGTAAAAGTACATATCGAAGTGGCAAGACTATTGACATATATGTAGCTGTAGAATTATTCAAAAAAGCTGATTCCGAAAATATATATAACACAATATCGCCAAAAAATATTTCTTTAAGCAAATGACCCTTCATCCCTTGATGTGTGTATTTATTGGTAACTCACCGTATTATTGCTAGCATTTTATAGAAGACCTAAAATGCAAGTTACTTCAATGAATACAACAAATTCAATAGTTTCAAAATATTTCAATTTTAAGGTTTTTATTTATAATTTATATGCCTGTTTTCGACATTTAAATATAAGTTACAAAAAAATTATAGATTACATTTAAACGTATTTGGATAGCTTCCACTTTAACTAAGCTATAAAATACATATATTTTATATATATTATAAATTTTATAATTATATTTATTTTATACACGTAGAGAACTTCAAAACTCTATCATAATCTAAAATTATGACCCTTAACGTAAACAAATTTAATTCCAAATTACAAGTTACTTTACACAAAATGTTGCCTAAAATCACAAATTGTTGTTGTTGTATAAAACGTACTATGACACAAAGTTTGCAAATCTCTAAAAAAACATATGAATGTAAACAATTCTGTAAATATTTAGAATGATATAAGTGTAATTCGATTAATTCGAGTGTCTGTTTTTAATTGGTCTGTGCTATTCGCTTTCATTTAAAGATAAGATGCTCGACTTATCTGTATACTGTGATGCCGGTATGGTATTGTAACCACGCTGCCCGTGGCGGCAGTTAAAGGGCGGCGGCAGCAGCACGCCGTCGGTGGAGTCTCGCCGGCCAAGCACGGCAGCGCCGGTACGCCGCCGGTCAGTGCGCTCACCCCGCCAGCGCTCCTGCGAAGAAGACCAACAAACTCATGCTCCTGCGCACCAACCGGCACTTTCAGCACCACCGCCCATGTCTAGAAGGTCACAACACTTAACTTTTCATAACCATAGGGTTTCTGTTGTCTTTAAAAACGGTATGATTTTAATCTTAGATACTTTTATATTTCTGTGTTGCGAATGTGTCGGAATATAAAAGTAAAATTAAACTAATACAGTTTTTAAGGGTCGTACTACGCTGTTTGAAATTGATTGATTGTTGATGAAATTATTTTCATCAACAAGATTGGTAAACTATATTTTTATCCCAAATAGAAAAAAAGTTAATAGAGGTATTACAGTATTGGTATATGGACCAAAATGATCTCTAACATACAATAGAATCTATCACTGAACTATAGTAGACCAAGAATTATATGTTATTTAATGAATACTCATAACGTAACAGAGCTTCGGCCGTGGATGTGGTAGGCGGCTCGACATCAAGACGAGGCTCATACCGAGTCGAGGAGAGCGATCCAACGCCGCAGATAGCTGGTCTTAGCGTTGACGAGGATCGTCCCATCAGACGTCGTGGCAGCCAGTTGTAAGCTAATTTCGTAATTGTTCCAGAACAGAATCTGTCTGATTAGCCTTTAAACGGAAGCGAATTGATGTTTATTAAAAGCTTTACCTACTATTGTTCAAGACCAGACAAGGCTGAAATCATGCGTGAGTCTGATTTATCATAATAATATTCCAAAAGCTTCTACAGTGTAATCTTTAATACTGCCCAATATTACAAAGTAGTGTGTTTCTTCTTCATTTATGTCAAAGACACGATATTTGTATAAATCATCAGTATCAGCTTATTCGCACCCATTGTTGAGTGAAAGCCTCCTCCCCATCCTGTCACAAGGATTTTATCTGTGCTGATTGTATTCAAGTTTTACTCACGATCTTATAAGTATTATCGACCCACCTCATAACGAGTTTACCAAGACGTCTCTGGTACTCTTTCGGCGACCACTCCGTGAGGGCCTTGCTCCAACGACCATCAGTACACCTAGACTTGTGTCCCGATCATCACCACTTGAGTAAAGTAAATAAATCATATTTAAGTAAAAAACCAAAGCAAAAGTACTCAATAAAAATATTAATAATAATTCCTAAAAAATAACTCTCACACACAATTAAAACACAAAGTACATATTTAAATTTTAATGCTTTACAGTACACGTTCAAACGCAAGTTACTTTTTATCCGGGGCGGGAGTTACTTAAATCACTCTGAGTATCCTATAGCTCGTTTCATCAGAAAAACGTCAATTCTCTTCCGCAAAGCTTCATGTGTCCCATCGCTGTTTAAAGTTGCATATATTAGTAAGTTTGGACAACAACAGCACGCCTTTTAATCGCAGTAAAGATACAGTAATAATTTTCAAAAAAATTCAAAAGGACAAAAAACCTATCGGGCTGTATTGGATAGAGTAATTTCGAATAACCGTGTTATCTTTTATAATAAAATTATTTATTTGTTATTATAGTGCAACTAATTTCGTCATATCTAAATATATATGTCATTTTGAATAAGATGTATAATAAAAGTCGCAATTACTACTTAGTCAAAATCGCTTTGCGAAACTATATTACAAAGGTTTTTTAAATTAAATATTTTAACTTGCCCTCTGAAGGCCAGATATAGCGGCACTACAGCAGCGAACAGGCGCACTGAGTGCTATGGCAGCCTTGACATCACGTAGCTCAGACGTACCCTCCGAGCAGTCTATAGCGGCAGCACGTCAAATGTCTGTCGACGCTGAAGCCATCAAGATCGTTATCCACGACGTAGACGACCGCACGCCAAGGCGCGTCATGCTACGCCGCGATCCTAACGATAAGGGGCATCGATGTACGTACATATTTCATAGGGTCCTATACTTCAAAAACTAAATTAAATTTTGGTTCAACGTTTAAGAAATGCAAAATGTTTACCATCACTGTTTCTCTGCTTTACCCAAATTTTTTTTAATAAAAAATATGTCATACATAAAACTTGTTAATAAAAACAAACTCAAACAGGTACATAAAATACCATTTGTATTTAATAAAACCACAGAGAATGTTGTAATATTGAGAAAGCTGAACATATTCTATTCTGTAAATTTGTAATTTCAGCTCGCGGTTTTGGAATGCGCGTAGTCGGCGGAAAACCGGATGCGAGCGGTCGACGTGAGGCTGTTATAGTTTGGACCGTACCCGGAGGTCCGGCTGACTTAGCTGGGCTCCAACAAGGCGACAAGGTGATAAACATTTTGGCCGTCCGATATACTTATATAAAACAAAGTTTAACTGTCTAATATTTTTTCATATGATTTCATGATAATATGCATAATTTTTAAGGAACAAGTTAAAGTTTGTCATTGAAATTTTACTCTGATCGTACCCATAGATATGAATTTTATTTAAAAAAATACCACATACCTAATTTTACTAACATTAAATGTACATAAAAACATTATTTAATAGTCACTGCAGTCTCGCGTGGGGCCAGTGGCGTCCATTCCGTAAAAAAATTTCTTACTATTCTTGTATATTTTATAAATATATTGACTGATAATCTGGTAATTATCAGAATACAGGTTTCAGAATCCAAATATGACCAAAATTTAAGACAATATATCGAGGGATGAAAGGCAACAACAAGTAGCAGGTAGGTTTGCTTAAGTGTCATTTTTTGGTGATGTAGTAATACTCGTATACATATATATATATATATATTTAGAATCGTTAAAAATCGCTTATTCCGATAATGTGTATTACAGAATATCACCAAAAAATGTCACTTAAAGCAAACAGCCTTTCACCTCTCAATATGTATTAAATATCCAAGTATAAAGAGATAATGCTTTTTTATGCTTCTATGGAATGTATGTCATTAAAGGAGGCTTAATGTTTACATACTATAGTAAGGTAAGTATTTTTTCAAAAGGTATTGGAATGGGGCGGTGTACCCCTAACGGAGAGAAGTTTTGAGGAAGTCTGCGCTGTACTCGAGCGCGCTGGCGACAGCGTCGAGCTCATGGTGGAACCTGCACCGCAGTCAGATGAGACGCCACCACAGCCCACTCATAATCCCATGCACCACCACGCGCTCTATGGTATAACAACGCTAAGGACTATCTATATCCGTGAACGTGTTTGTCGCGACGCTTATTTCCAGTTCTCGTTTAGTAATGTCCACAATGTGACCAAATCATGTCAATTACACAGATCTGCTAGGTTTTGTTGTTGGCCAAGTGAGGGTCATTTTCGAAGTAATTTTTTGCATAGAATCCGAATCTGGCGTCAGAATTGTTCCATCGCGTCAGGTTTTTAAAATATCTTAACCTAAAAGTGCAAAGAAAGTATTTAACGAAATTAACATATTACTAAACTTCTTAGTCTAAAGTCTTAACCGGGATATGAGTTACTATAATATATGGCTGTGACTCCGTAAACCCGAGTGCGTAGTTCTTTTATGTAAGGGAAAGTGTGTAACAAAGTTAAATATAAATAACACTTCAGAACACTCGCCGTGATACAGACGGTAGAAAACGCTTGAGAAGACAATATCTCTGCGCAACTGGAGCGGTTTAAACTCTGTTATACTATATGCTACCTTGGTATTTCCTATAAAGTGGATTACCTATTTGTTTGCCACTTCTTTTTATAAAAATCTATTCCGCCACCCTGTAGTAACTGAAACAGACACCGTTTTGCTAATCAAAACTACTCATTATGTCGCCTGGATAGAATACCTAGTAGTATTTTCAAGATTTTCTTCTAGAATTCGTTTATAATTTTTGTCTGTTTGAATGTTCGTCGAATTCAATACAGTCTGTGTTTTAAATTAAAAGTTATCTAACGTTAATAATAAAAGTTAAAAACTCAATAAAATTTACATTTAAAAATTGAGACCAAATCGAGAAGTGCGTAAACACTGACTCATGTAGGGCCTAATGCCGCCATGTTTTATATGATAATCAATTTCATGGCATGGTTAAAATATCGGCGCGACAAATACGCACGTGCAGATAATCTTTATCTACATTGTATCTATTTCTCTACCACAAAGCTAACTCCTATAAATACTGTCGCCTTTAAATTTTAGTTTATAGTTGTAATGAGAGTAAAGTAATATCAAATTACCATAACACTCGCTTTCTACATTTCTACTTCATGTAAATTTATATACAATAGTAAGTTGGCTTTATATTTTCCTGCTTCATTAAGATTTTTCATTTTATCTCTTTATATAATTTTATTAACTCCAACACTGTAATATATACAACTATAATACTATTAATTATTGCACCACTTGTCTAATCAAAATATTTTTCTTTGTCATATCTGTTTGTGTTTTCTGATGAATTACTATAATTTAGATTTATATTTACACAAAACGCACAGAATCCGAATATTGAGAATTAATTGTATCTTAAAAGATATTCTTATTTAAATAAAAGAAAAAAGAATTTTATACAAATCTTTAAATAAATTATGTTTTTGCGGGACCCAGTTTTTGTACCAAATAAATAAATTCTAAGTGATAATTATTAACCATCTGTAATTTGTTGTATTTTAATGTGTTTGTGTCAATACAATAATACAGTTAAAAATAGTTGTCAATAATGAGAAGATCGTATTATGTTTACTTATATAAACCTATGAACGATTTCTTTAATCAAAATCATTTGAAGTTCCTGATTTGATTAAATATCAATATTAGAGTAATGCACATTGTTTTGGTTCACAGAACCGGATACGGACAAATCGCCATCATCGCCGACTCGAAGGAAATTGCCGAAAACCCCGGTATAATATCCATACATAGGTTTTAATTGTAACAATATGTGTTGTGAACCCATAAGACATGGAGCGGAGTCGCTCGTTTCTTCATGAATTCTATTAGAGACTGTCACTCGGTGCCTACTCCTCTACGCTTCTTTGATCATTCACTGTTATAGTTGTGATATACAAGAGTATCTTTTTGTATCTATGGTTAATAGATCATCAATAAAATTGCTTTTTAGAACTGGTTTCCTTTGACTAAAATAGCATTCTCTTTGTAATCATAAATTTTCAACAACGCCATATCTTAATTGATTATACGTAATAATTTTATTTTTAAAGGCGCTTACAAGATGATCTACTAACCGATTTTTAAAATGTCTATTTTTGTTTAATTTTATAATACATGAAATAAGGAGACGAATGAAAGTCACTGTTATCTCTATTGTATGAACTTATTATATTATGACAAGATTATGACTTCATTCCCCACCTCTTTACTTCGTGAAAGATGGCAGTAGTGCCTATTGGTGTAAATATTCCTTTTGCTCATTTTGCATAATTGGGGCCAGGCGTTTCGACGTCATTTCGCCGAATGAGTATACAATGACTTGTCCACGTAGAAACATCAGTCAATAATTAAACAGTTTCAACGCAAGTTAACATGTAAATTGTTTGATGTTTCTACATGGACAACACATCGGAGCGCAGCGGCTGGTCTCCGTTGATCTGCTGTGATACTGTAGCACTAAACAGTAAAACATCTTCCACGTTAGACTAGTTGTAAGAGATTAGTATTTCTATTTACGAACGTAGATGTGCGTTTACTTTGTTAACCTTTACTGTATATAGGGAAAGGGATACACTGTTTAATTAATCGTAATATTTATATACCTGCGTACATTTTGACCTTTATTTGTTATTTATTGTATATTCCTTATACGTTATCGTTTATATACTGATAATCCTAAGTGAAGTGTGTGAAAAAATGCTACCTACTTATTTTCAGATTTTTATTTTTTCTATCACCTGAACAATTTCGTAATGTCGCCAAGAGCGGCGCCGGGCGCAATTAGGGCATGATCTGAAAATGACAAATTACAATGAATCACATGATTATATGTAAGTGTAGACAGACGCTGCAAATTTAGTGTTCGATGGTAGATTAGGGGACTCGTCCCGATGTCCAATATCATCTATAGGATACCGTGGATGACTAGAGGTATTTCATAACGAAAGTACAAATAACGTACGTAGTGAAGCTAGAATCGCCGCCGCTTACAGCTTAGCCAGTGATTGCAGATTTTATGCATTCGTGATGACAACATTGATAGTTCGGCTCTGAATATGTTATTCATGACACATATACATTAAATGAATAATAACTTGTGTAAGGAAACAGTACATTGAGTAAACGGTAAAGCAAAACAGGAACTAAGTGAAGGTGAGATCAGTAGAGGCTCCTAACACCGGCAGCATACCACAATGCGTAGTCGCGTCGAAGCTTCGTCGTCGAGGCACCAGACCGTTCGTACCGACTCATATAGGTATAGCGTAACAAGTGTTTGTTATCGAGCCTTGTTGTTAATTTAGTGTAGTGATATGCCGCACTTTAATGGAAAAAAGCCCGCAGCGACTTTTAGGAGCTTCGAGTGATGGCAGCACGTTACTCAGCACTGGAACACCTTGAGGGACAGGCGCGCACTGACGCTTCTGTCATGTGAATACTACACTCACAGACAGGATGTACATAACTGCTCCGCCTGTATTTATAGTAGATTTACGACATTAAATTTTGAAGAATGCATGATATTGCACAATGTTCATACGTGCATATTATATTTAGAAAAAAGCACAGTTCAAAATGTGAAGCCTTTGTGTGACATAAGTTTCATACATGTGACATAAACTACAAGTTACATGATGTGACAATACAGTCATACTATACTCGTATTGCGCGCTGTGAAAATATTGTATCTGTGTGTTTAAAGCTTATAATCTTCATACATGTTAAATATTACAATAAAAACTGATTATGTAATAAATTCGTGTCAAGGTCTACCAATAATTATAAATGTATAGATCATTTTAAAACTTGCTTAAATCTTTATATAGTCATAATCGTATCAAGGTGATCTATGTTAATAAAATTATTACAATGAATGGATTTTTAAAAGTTTTAAATATATTCCATTATAGATCAATTTACAAAAAAAGAATTGCGGTAAATCGTTTAAAAAGAAAATGATGAGCTATTTTTCACGCTACTATCTTCTAACTATCTTCCATAACTATATAATATTATAATTATCTTCCTAAAAATGTTTTCTAATTATAAAACACTAATATCTGACAAATCCAAAGTTTTACACTTACATTACTACTACCAAGTATTTATAGAAATAAGCATATTTTATACCATAGAAAAAATTATAGATTTTCTGCGTTTCGTAGGTTTATACGCATTTTTTATATCGGTTACAGTAGCAAATAGAAAATTTCAATTAGATTTACCACAAAGCGCTTGTGCTATAAATTTTACGAATGTCCCCTAAACTTAGGTAATGAAACAAAACCCTGGGATGACATAGTATATTTATATACAACTTAAACATATACGTACATGCAGCTTGTGAAATCGGTATCAGCATGATACAGCTTACTGCATGGCGGATGAGAGCATCCGTTTTATTAATTACTTTATGTTTGATAGAAATGCCTCAGCCCGCATGTTACTTTAAAGTAATTTTGGTGGATTAAAAATAATTATGGATTATCGTAAACGAAAAGCATTCTAAAACGATTATATTTTCCTTTGAAATGCACATATTGGAGGAAAACCGATTTTGGATCTTGTTACTGAGAAATTTATATCAATGGTTGCTGCATGATATTTGATTGACATTTCGAAAAATTTTGATGCATTTTTCAAAAATAACGAGTGATTTAGATTTTGCATTGAAGTTCTTGACAAATTTTATAATTTATTTTATGCCTTTAATAATGACCCTTAATGTTCGGTAGAGTATTAATGGAGTTATTGAAATACTATGCGACTTCCACATTAAAAATGTTATATCTTATAGGACGAGATAAATAATATTCATTATTATTTAATTACGTGAGGAGTAATATTGCATTGTATTCTTGTTGTTGCATAGTATAGCAACTACTTCATTAATATAATTATGTTTAAAAAAATGGAATAATGAGATTTATCATAATATGTGTATATAGGAACAAGACCGAGCGGAGCGCGCTCGTGAACGCCAGCCAGCTAGAGCGCAACTCCAAGTTTGGTTTGAGAGCGAACTGCGCAAGCTTGTCGTGGTCCTCATTGCGGCCGACGATTTGCCTCCGCGCGACCATACTTTGGGATACGGCGATGAACCTGAAGCTTTTGCAAGAATACGACTTTTACCGTCTCTGTAACTATATTTTGTATAGTTTAGCATTACACACAGTAGTCATTGAACAGTACTATTCAATGGCGTGCATCCTATAGAAGCGTAAAAAACATTACCTTGTTTTACATAAACATTCAATAAATAAATATACTAAAAATCTGGAGATTCCCAGATTCAGAATTTCAGAATTCATGACCACAGTACACAAATGTAAAGACCGTCATAGTGACTCGCTTTGGCCTGTCGCGTTTCGGCCAGCTGATGCTTGTGTATATCCAGTTATTCATATACTTAGAGACCTTCAGTTGTGGTATATGTGGGCCGACATGAAAACGGGTTCTATCAATGGATTTTAATTCAATGATGGTCGCTTTCGTATTTGGGCTACACTGAACTTATCATCGGGTACTCTGTAGTCACTATATCGAGCAAGTGTA
Organism: Automeris io; assembly: GCA_036320925.1. Taxonomy (NCBI): domain Eukaryota; kingdom Metazoa; phylum Arthropoda; class Insecta; order Lepidoptera; family Saturniidae; genus Automeris; species Automeris io. The sequence goes on along the minus strand of JAUDJH010000011.1, from coordinate 8,245,414 downwards.
AAAAAAAATCAAATATTAAATTATATATGTATGAAATATCCAATTATCACAAGATAATGCTTTTTTACTCTTCTATGAGATGCACGCCACTGGTATTATTATTGCACACCGTAGTTATAGACTTATAGTATTGTATTATACATAGTATTACAGTTTCAGCAGAAATTGGATTTTCGTATTTTGATAGTCGCTGTCGTTTTTGGACTACCCTGAACTTACCATCAAGTACACTGTAATCGTTTTGTCGAATTAGGATAAAAATGTTATAGTATAATATTAGTATTACACGTATAGTCCGGTCAATTTAGACATCCAAGGTTACAAAAATTCCGACTTGGCTGAATATTGGTAGGATTGCTCAATACACTATTATAAATCTTTGAATGTAGCTGTACTTACTTGTTGAATTTTATGGCGAAAATCAGAGGACCTTTTCCTTTCAAGCTTTTCATTCAATTCGTTGAATGGGAGACAGATGTTGCTGAAGGTTACACTGTCGTAGAAAATAAGGAACTGGGTTTTTTTACCCGAAATTTTCATATTTTATATGTGTAAGTTACATTGACCGATAGAACGATATTTTTGCTTGTATTACGGCTTCAGTGATGTATATACGTGGTGTACTTATGCATATTGTGACGATTACAACTCTTTCAAGTTTTTGAATCGTTATATCTCAAAAACGGTGGCTCTTAGGAAAACAGTATTTAGACATTTTTTTATACATAATTATCTTATCTACAATTTTTGTCTGAGCTAATTTTATGATAAAACTTACGTTTTGCTGAAAATCGCGAAAAACCCGTTTTTGTGACCTTTGACCTCGAGTAAATTTTTTTGCACGTGCCGGATCGATGAGGACTTTTCACATTTCCTTTATAATAGTGTATTGAACAATCCTACCAATATTCAGTCTAGTCGGAATTTTTGTAACGTCATCCCTATTTTTTAGTCTAATTTGATCGGACTAGTAATTAAGATTTTGTAGTCTTAATGTTTATTTGTTCAATCCGCCAATGGTAATTTTCATAGTAGACAGTATATTTTCTCTACTTTAAATGTAAAGCTGTATTTCAATGTTATTTTTAATATTCATTATAACTATAAAAATGTTTTATGTTTCAAAACAAGTGGATGTGTATTTTAACACTAATACGCATACTGTAAACTACCCATATACTAAATACGAGTATACTCATATTTTATTCGGGCATTGAACAAATATACAAGTTAGTTTTGGGACTAAATTCACTTAGCTAGCTATATTTCGTGTTTATCGATTTAAAAGTGTTCTTTTCTTAATATTGCTGTTTTATGTGAAGACGCATACGATGTAAGCGACCTTTTAGTTTCGAAAGCTGAACCTCTAACGTCTCGTTAGTATGAATAGTATCATTAGTATGGACTTACAGTAGTATGGATAATTTCCACAGAGAAAGTTGCCCGCCTGTAGAAACGGACCCTGCTTCTGCATCGTGCAGTCCCGTATGGAATGCTACGTTGGGATTTGGCGGCCTCACCGCAGACTTGTTGGCTGGCCGTGCGTTAGAACTCACGCTCTGGGACGCTTGTCCCGGTATCGACCCAGTGCTTATCGGCGAATGCACCGTAAGTTTTTTAAATCCGCCGTAACTGTGGAAGCATGTGATAGAGGACTTAAAATGCAATACTTTATACCACCCCAATATACGAATTAAATCCAATAGTTGGTTTTGTATGCCCAATTATGTCATTTAAAACTAAATTATTAAAAAAATCTTCAAATTAAATGGATTGTACTGGAACATATTTGGATAGCAAACATTTTATAAGCTATTGTGTATCTATAAAATGTCTAAAACTTTATCATTATCTAAAATTATGACCCTTAACGAAATATATTTAATTTGAAATTACAATTTGATCACAAATTACACTTTAGATCGTTATATACATAATAACGGTCTAAAGTTATAGTTATTAGATATTCTAGTGTCTTAGTAAACACAACATATGCAAAGGCAGACCCTGTACTTTATAAACATTGTTTATCAATTTCAGATGGAACTCGAGAAAGCATTTGCTGAAGAAAGGGCTGTATGGTGGACCCTGGAAGAGCGCGGAACGAGATCTGCAAACGCCTCACCACGCGGCTCTCTCACAGGTGCTCGTGCGCTACGACGTGGAGACTTTGCCTCACAACGCTCAGTTTCTGGTATTCTGAAAATAAATACCAAAAATACAAAGATTATTAAACTAAATTGTATACCTCATGAGTACTTAAGATAAATTTATTTATATACTCGTATTTGTTTCAAATATATATTTCAAAGTAATACATAGTTAATAGTTGGCATTGTTTTTGAAACTTGGATAGAACGTCATACCTTTAACCATTCCTGTTTACAATTAAAAAAAAAAATGTATGAAACTTGATAATTGAACTTGCAAAGTTGACAAGACCTATCATTCAGTGGCCCAGGTACAGGCGATGTGATGCGTGGTGTTTAACCTGTCTTCATTATATTGTTCTTTGTCGCCAGATGACGTTGATTCGATCGGCGAATGCGCCTCTCTGCTGCACCCAGATCACGCTTGGGTGGCAGGCTCGCGCCGTGGCTCTTCACAATCAGAGACATTAGAAGTTGAAGTTTATCAACTCGGGAAAGATTTTTCTCGCTCTTTGCCGGGTTCGCGACGATCTTCATTTCAACAACAGGAAAAGGGTAAAATGTATTTTTTTAATAGCGTTTTTTATTTTAGAAATAAAAAAATCCAGGCGAACCTGTTTTGGATGCTTTGGCTATGACTTGCGTTGAGACAGAGACATGGTAGAGTTGGGTTGCGGGTTTTCACGTCTATTCGCCTCCGAGCCTCTGCTCCGCCGCTTTTATGTCATTTAGTATAACTGTTCATACATGTAATATAATATATGCCCGCTATAATCTGACGCTTATGAATGAGCGCGCTCCCTAGACGGCGCCGGAGACGTTCCGACGCCGCGCCGCAACGAGCGCCGTCGGTCGTCGTGCGTGCGCCGCGACCCGGACGACATCCTGCGATCTCTGCGCGCCGTCAAGGGAGAACTCGGACGAACCCTCTCCCTGTCCGGCTCCACCGCCAGGCGTAAGCACTACTCTTTTAATAAAACTTTTTCCATAACATTATTCACAAACGAACGAGGGGTAATTAATAATCAATCTAAATTAATCACAGCTCGAAACATGTCTAAGCACATATTTGAAGTTAAAGAATAATCCCTTCCCTTATTCATAAAGATATTTTATAAAATTCTTATAGAATGATATAAATAAATCTTTGTTTTGGGAAAATTGAATTCCTAATATTATAAAGCGTTTATTTATAAGGATTTTTAAAATCGTATTATTGAGAGTGTTATATATTTCATTTAGCTGAACATTAATATTTTTACGAATAAGGATATAAACAATTACATGTTTATTTGAAGTAAGCCCAGAATTTACACACATAACATACAACATACTCCACGATAAGATATTTTACCACTATCCACAGTTATTTATTAATTCATGTTATTTTATAAAATATAGCATGTTAACTTACTATGGATATTTAAATGTTCAGACAACGAAATTATAATTATATTGACGTTGCAAATCTAAAAATCTTTTATATTCACCAAGTACTTATTTTACTAGCATTAGCTTAGAAATTAATTACTTAAGTACCGAATATTTTTCAAATACTTTAAAACACGTATTGGATATTTTTATAAAGAAAGGTTCAAATACTAAATTAAATGAAGATTTTTGATTTACAACGAGAATATACGTTCTAGTCTCACAAAAGTGATACTAAAATAATGGAGAGTAACATTAAAAATAAAGTACATATCAGGCCGGGAAAAAGTTTATTCGTATTACGTACTTACGCATATTTTGAAATTATGATTTAATAACTATGTACTCTTTTCTTCGACAACTTCTTGCTACTTGATAAGAATATAGAAGATATTATGATTCCGTCGTTATTAAATGTTGAGATTTTTCTACAAAAACTTCCACCACATACTTTGACATTTTTCTCATGACATCAATCTAACTCTATTTGAAGAGTTCTGACTTGATAGAACTTGGGGAAGGCTAGGGAGTATGAGGTGGATAAAAATAATTCGCAGCCAAGTTCTGTCAATGTTTTCTGCGTAACTTATATGTGTTTTCTGGTAATAACGTAATAAATTATCAGAGATAACAAAGTTATTTTACCCTTTCTTTTGACCATTATACAATCTTGTTATGATCCCCTGTTCTGCCTAAATAATAGTAAAAACGAAGCATTTTGAATAACATGGTCAAAAAGTATAATATGTGATATGCAGATTGATGCTTATAAAATACAAATAAACCTTTCCCCGACCTAATATAATCCCAAATAATAATTTACGTATACTATTGTACCTGCTAGATTATATCACAATGTTTTACTTTAACAATAAAAAGAAAAGTACATGTTTTGTTTTTCTTTACATAATTATACCTACAACACAGTAGAAACACCATACGTAAATACCTTCACAACAATACTCACAATAATATCACTCTCATAAATAGATTGAACATTTAATTGTAATAAATTTACGTTTTTATAGGTAAACAAAAGTAACTCTAAACCTGCCTTAACTTACATCTATTGATTAAAGGTTAATTATTTTATCTTATTTTTGATATGGTTTATTTTGTAACTTTTTATATAGCCCCACATCACGTCACAAAGTCCCTCTGTTAATCAATTTTACCCATGAATGCCAACGAAAGCTACGTCCCGTAAACTCCACACAATGTACCACAGCACACATATGTTATTGTGAACATTAAGGGTAGTACTGACTTGTACTGTGTTGTGCTTGTTTGGTCAGCAGCGACGGATCGTTAGCGCCTCGGTAAGCGACTACCCGCGTCCGCGGCAGCGGTCTACGCGATCCCTTGTGACGTCCGACGGCCGCCAGATCTCGAGTGCTGATGTTGACCTCGGGCCGCTACCGTCTGCGGCCGCAGGTCCTGCCTCGACTGCAAAGCGCAGTCGAGCAGAGCTCGCGACCGTTCTCGGAGTAGACCTGGAGTCAGGATCGCGTCCCGAGGCTCGTAGTAGCATGGGTCATACGCTTGCGCGGCGGCCGCGCGCACGCTCGGTTGTATGTGGCTGCGCCCGACGCTTCTCATCACTTCACTGTCTGTACTGTACTGTCCTGACGCATGCCCGGCGGCGGGCGATCACGCTCACTTCATCTGTTTCTGTGTTCCGTCTGTTCGGCTCCCCGTCTACGCTCATATCGATGGCATATGTCACATACGATTTTGGATTTCATTACCTTTGCGAATGTGTCACTCATTGTTACAATACGTATTCTTTTAGATTTTTGTAAATATTTATATCGAATGCCCTGTATACACGCCGTAGATCATAACATCGTTTATATCGTACGTTTCACTTTGCTCCAGGCTTAGGGATTTACATTTAGAGAGGCGGGTCGCGTTGACGCATGCCGTAGCGAGAGCTTGAGGCTCATCTAAGCCAGCGTTGTTGACATGAGCTCTACAACAAAATACCTCTACCGATCGCGTCTTCCTAATAATCAACCAGTACTGTTCATGACACGGAATGCTCATCATAACGAGCCGAAGATCGCTTCCAACAACTCTATTAGAATTCGACTCCACTCTTGGCTGCCTACGTTTTTACGCTTTTTCTTTCATATCTGTGTTTAGGAACGGAACCGATTCGAATTCTATGTTACCAAAATTGTATACATTAGCACGATGCTGTTTGACGTGCTTATTTATGTAATGTTTTGTTTTGGTTTTATTTAATGTTGAATTGAATGGTTCAGTCTCGAAAGTAACTTGTTTCTGTTTGTTTTGTATTATTTAAATGTGGCTATTTAAGGTCGCGCCCAGAGCCCGTAGCACGTGCAAGCGCGTAATCATGCTAAGAGCATAGGCGCGTAGTGTGCGTGGGCAAGGGGCGAGGGCGCGAGATGGCCCCAGGTGATGGTATTGTGTATCGGTGGGCGGGCGGCGCTGCGCAGGCACGGCGACCGGGCGCAAGGGCAGCATGTGGGCGGCGGTACCGGCGGCGGCGGCCTGCGACGCGCTCGCCGACGACGAGGGCGCCGTGCCACTTGGCCCGGGACAGCTGCCGCCACGCAATGCTCTCTTGCCGCCGCTGCACGCCGAGATAAACATCAGCATTATCATGATTAAGGGACAACTTGAACTCGAGGTCAGCGCTTACCATATTATATAGGTACATGTATCTTCGACCAGTCGCATTTCAAAATTAGCCTTTGTATGTCCAGCTTCTTCCCGTCTTAACGATAACGAAACTAATTATATCACACTCGTTTATAGGCGAAAGTAGCCACTTGCTACCTATTTAACTCAACATGTAAGTCACAAATATTATATTTGTATGTATAGATTATAGGCGCTAGTGTCGATAATCATTTAATCATTTTTAGTTGTATACATACAATCAATATAAATCTTTAAAAGTTTTATAAATAAGTATAGTTTTATAAGTTTTTGGATAGTCTATTAGGAAGACAGTTGGACGCGCATATTGCGCTAAATGATGGTCAATTTGGTTTTAGAACCGGTTTGTCTACTGAAAGTGCTATTTTATGTCTCAAGCAGACTGTCCGGTATTATACAGATAGACAAACGCGGATTTATGCATGTTTTCTAGACCTCTCGAAGGCTTTCGATCTTGTTTCGTATGACATTCTCTGGAATAAGCTGTATAGTGAAACTTTGTTACCCCCAGAATTTATTCACATTTTTCAGTACTGGTACTCACACCACAGCAATCATGTGAGGTGGGCAGGTGCACAGTCGGCTTCATATGGCTTATACTGTGGTGTTAGGCAGGGTGGGCTAACGTCGCCTAGTTTATTTAATTTATATATGAATCAGTTGATTGGTGAGCTGAATGGCACCATGGTAGGTTGTTCAATAGATGGCAAAATGGTTAATAACATAAGCTACGCCGACGACATGGTGTTGCTCAGCCCGTCCATTAACGGTTTGAGGAAATTATTGGCTGTTTGTGAACAGTATGCGTTGTCACATGGTCTGAGGTATAACGTGACTAAGAGCGAATTAAAGATTTTTAAAGTAAGAGGTAAATTGCCTTTATTACATATTCCACCTGTATATATGAATAGTGCTCCACTTCGTGTTGTTACGCATTTTAAATACCTAGGACATGTTGTAACGGAATGGCTTACTGATGATAAAGATATTGATAGGGAGCGCAGGGCGTTGGCTGCTCGTTGCAGTATACTTGCTCGCAGGTTTGCGCGCTGTACGAAGGATGTATAATTAACATTGTTTAGGGCATATTGCCAGTCCTTTTACTCGTGCAGCTTGTGGGTGAGGTACTCGCGGGGGGCGTACAACGCCCTGCGTATTCAGTATAATAATGCTTTTAGAGTGCTGTTGGGGCTGCCCCGATTCTGTAGTGCGTCGGGTATGTTTGCCGAAGCAGGATTGCATGATTTTCATGCAGTTATGCGTCGGCGGTGTGCTTCAATGCTGCAGCGTTTGAGGGGCAGTACTGATGGCATTTTAAGTATTTTGTCTGAGAAAGTGGATGGGCCTTTCATTCAGTTTTGGGTGAAGAAGCTCATCCACTCTGGTATTTATTTAAGAAATTAATATTAAGTTTTAAAATTTTATGTATTTTTAATTTAAGAAATACGAAATAAAGTTATTATTATTATTATTATAAATCATTATGAACAGTATATTCACTTTTAGCCAGTCTTGAACTGAATTTCTTTGGATTTTTAAACCTTCTGATTTGGTCTAAGATTATAGCAATAGCCGATTAATTAGCTATAGCTTCGGCTAGATATCGATATAGAGTCAGAAAAATCAATCTTAGTTTATCGTTTGCAAGAAACCTTTGGTATGTATTAATCAAAACTTTAGCTCATTCTTTGGTTTTCCAAAATTGATTTATTGGTCAAAGTTGGCGGATCGAAGTCTTTGGTTGGACATAATTTTTATATTTGCCAGATGTTGAATGTACATACATATACTTCATCGATGGATAATAATACACTTACGGTATCATTTCAGTATGTGCTTTCCTTGTTTAGGTATCACATGCTCGACGGGTATATGGTGTCAACGGTGAAGTACCGGACTCGTACGTAAAATGCTACCTTCGCGACGGCGACAAATGGTTGCACAAGCGGAAAACCAGAGTGATTAGGCGCACCACAGAGCCACACTTCAAACAAACGCTTAAATATCAAGTATGCTAGAACTCATTTTGAATTAATATATTATGAAGCCAATTCAATAGGTAGGAATTCGAAATTTCTATATAAACTCTGTCAATTAGTTGGCAGTAACCTGACATGTGAAGCTTGAGATCCTTTTTTTTATTAACTCGATCGATCTCCTCGTGGTCCATCAGGGCAGCGATGAGGTCCCTTGTCCTAATGTGCTGGACTCTTACCGACTAAAACCACCGGTGTGCCAGCACTGCCTACTCTGTGCCTTCCCCGGGTCTGGGTATACGTACTTATACTTCCTACAACCCGGCAAAGCATAAGATCCTGAGTTTGACAATAAATATGTATTATAAATATTGATATGATCTGTCGAAATGAATTATTTGCAGCAACCGACTATATTTTTTTTTTACCTGTAAAATTATCTTTGAATGTTAGGCGAGTGAAGCTCTCGGTCGTACGCTGGTGGTGATGCTGTGGCAGCGCTGCGGTGGATTCGAGCACAACCTGGCATTGGGAGGCGTTGAGATATGCCTGGACAAGCTAACCCTTCCGCAGCGCACATACGGCTGGTACCCGTTGTTCCCGGCCACGTCGCTCGCGGCCGACGAATCGCCCGACTGATCTAGGGAGCCGTCGCCAGAGCGCCGTGACGACAACTAGCGCGTTTAACTCGGTGCAAGGCGACGGCCTACTCTACCTTACACTTACTATAGTGTGACCATAACTGCTGTATACCGGTTCTGGAGGCGCAGGATTACCTGCGTTAGCGATCGATGTGTGTTTGAAAAAAATAACGATCAATTGAATCGACATTTGCGAAATTTACCATTTCCTTATCAATTCATTCCTTGGAATGATTAGTAATTAAACAAATTCACGGTAAGTAAATCAATTATGTAAATGAAGATTGACATTCAAATGCATATCGAAATTAGTAGTCGTGGCCAGATGATCTCGGCAAAGTAACATTCGATCAGCAATAACGCTAGTAGTAAAGTGTAAAAGTATGAGAATGACTTTATCTTTCAAAATATTATGTCAACTCCAACCATTTTTCACTTTTCTATTAAAGTTATCGCTTATCTAATATTACTTCGTCTATGCCCTCTGAGTTGATTATTTTCGAATTAATTCAATGCAAACTAACATACTGTGGATTACTCGTAGCGCTATGTATATTAATACATAGCGCTACGAGGCCAATATTACGCGTACCGTAAGGTACAATCGGATAACATACATTTTTATTCAAATTCATCAAATAAATAAAATATACGAATAATTGACTGAATTCGATTGTTTTAACTAACAATCATCCGTTGCTACGGTAGATAAATGTCAAGTCTTCACATAAGAAGAACGCCACTAAAAGATAAATAAAACGCAAAAAAAAAAGGAAAATCACATTAAGACGCCCTCGTCTTTAGTGACATTTTGAGAGGTGGAAATCATTACTTTGTTTTATCCTATAAAACTTTGTTTCATACGTCAACGCAGAGCACTTTTCGTGAACTTTGTATTATATTCCACTTCCACGTACTTGTGTGCTAAATAAAGGTTACGGCCGAATGAAGCAAACTATTTCCCCGCTACCGCACTCCCACCTGAGACGGGCTACAGTGATTATGGTCATACTATAGAACCCTCGAGTTTAGTCTTAACATTTATCGATCATTTGATATTAAACGCTGCTACATTTATTATTGTAAAGTATTATAGCACGTTAATTAGATATCGTGGCGTGATCTATACAATAATCCAATTTTATTATGAGGAACAAACAAAAAGTATCCAGTAACTAAGCGACCTAAAGAAATATTGATATAACGTTACGCTATATCTTATAGTGGCTGTATTTGTGGCTAGATGATCTACATTTTATTTCTATTAAAAATATAAATATATTATTTTTTAACTTCTATATACAATACAATTTTATTTCTGGCAATTGACATATCATCATTCTAGAAAACTTCTGTTTAAAAATAGAAAATATGTACTTTTTCTTGCCTCTTCAAAAATTTGTCATATCACGGTATCTACTCGTTATCATACAACTGAATACCTTTGATAATTTTTCTAAAATTGAGAGATGGTGAAAATTACTATAATAAGTGATATTTTCGGAGAACATGAAATACATTTGGAAATACAACGAAATGCTACAGGAACATGGAGGATGATATAGTAGTATCATGATACTACTACCTATTGCTACATGATAGTATATATGAAAAAATACAGTACCTAAAAACGAAACAAAATGTTATTTTAGAAAACCCTAATTGCAAACCCCAAAGGGAAGGCGCTAAGCTACCCGTTAAGCCAAACGGCCTTCCCATAAAGTGGCGACCGTGACAGGACTATCTACTAATGCTTTTATCATGACACTTAAACGTTTTATCTCTCGTAGAGGAATTCCCAAGCAGATATTTTGCGACAACGGTAGCAATTTTATAGGTGCGGACAAGGCGTTCAAAGACTTTATTTGTATCAATGCGCATATTTTATCTGAATATTCTGCTGGTGAAGGCATAGAATTCAAGTTTTCCCCAGTCAAATCTGGTGTCAAATCGGCAAAATTTCATATAATTCGTGTAATAGGTCAAGCTCATTTTACCTATGAAGAGCTCGCTACTTTGCTGTCACAGGTAGAAGCTGTTCTTAACAGTCGACCCTTATGTCCTTCACTTTATGGGAAGGCCGTTTGGCTTAACGGGTAGCTTAGCGCTTTCCCTTTGGGGTTTGCAATTAGGGTTTTCTAAAATAACATTTTGTTTCGTTTTTAGGTACTGTATTTTTTCATATATATTTGACATCTCCTCTTTTTTTATGAATGACAATCTTCATTCTGTTTTTAAAATATAAACATAGAGGTTGCGCCACCGCGTAGGTCGTTGGCGACCATTTGGCGCGAACAATAGACGCTCAGTCTTTTACAGCGGCTAGCATATTTAGTTGTGTCATTAATATAAACAACCGCATTCTTAAATGGCTACTTTTTGATAGTTCCTCGTAGTCTCTTCAAAAGTGCATAGTCCTAGTGATAGTACAGTCTTAGAAATTATTGATTTAAAAATCAACTACTGCATTGTTCACATATCAAACGATCGTTAAATATCAATGATGTTAACATCAATGCTGTGCAGTGTTTTACGTCACCCACAATGCTGCCCTCCACGAACTTTTGTGTAAATATCAAAGTATGGTACTGAACAAATATGATGTGTCCCAAATAACGTTTTTTCTCATCATACAATTCTGGAAACTATAGTATAGTAGTTAGTATTTGGAGCCACTATTACATAATAGTTACTCCAGAGAAGAGTGAGCAGATCTATAATATATACCTGATGGTCTGAAATCATATTTGCCAGGCAATTTCTTACTTTTATTGTAATATTTGACATTATATATTAATAGGTACGTACTACATTTTGTTTGTAATCGAATTAATGTGTTTCTATTCGTAAGTTAAAAATGTAATTGTGCGATGACATATATTGGTAGATAGTAAGTTGAAGTAGGTTTCCGACTGTAGGTCAGCAGAGAATTCAGCTATACAAATATTAACTATTTAGCCTGTAGTGTTTGTTAAATGAGCTTATCCTAAAGAATTGCTTCAAACTCTATATATTTCAAACAATATATCTTTTCATTTAAAAAATATGGAAAATTTCCAAAACCCATTTCTTTACAATTAAATATCCACTTGTTACTTTTTACACTTGTCTAACTTATCGATTGTGAATTTTTTAATGAATATTTAATATATTGTTGTTCAAGTTTAATTTGATAGATGTCTTTATTATATGTACAATAGTTTTTACTTTGCATATTAATGTAATATGTAAAAATTAACTTTTTATAATAAACTCAAATCTAGATGTAACATTTCTGTATAACTCATACACTTAGATATAGTTATATAAAATTTGAATCACGTAATTATATATCGTCTGAATAACCCCAACTTCAAAACTTTGCCTTATACGATTAAAATACATTTCTAAAGTAACTTTAGTAAGTAAGTGCGTCTAGGTACTATATTCTTCCAAGGTTGTGCTTTAGTGAAATTTCAAAGGTATACCTGTTATTTCTTTATATTTATTTGTTTTATATTTATAAATATTGCTAATGTTGGTTTCTATCAATAATAAGTGAGTCTAAATGAGTAATTCTACAATCTATAGATAGATAATAAATAGCTCTAAATTGTTTTTCAGATTTTTCTACGCACAACATTCTCGTGATAGCTATTAATCTTTTATAGCTTTTAGATATTTAACGAACGTACACAATTCTGACAAATACTTTTTATGTCTGTAATTCACAGTTTACATAGGATGTAAGTGATTAATATTCAACTTATACATGTCATAGAAACACAGTATTTAATATAGAATTTGAAAAGACAACAAAGTAGCATTTTCGTGTTTTTGTGTAATAAATATATCGTATTTTAGTAGTGAAAAGTGATAGGTAGCGGTAGATAGAGCAAAAGCAGAGCCATCGCCTGGCGAAGCACGCGGGTATACCCGGAGCGGCCAGGCCATGGCACGCGACACTTGTTATTGCTCAATGCTCTCGTACACGTACCATCTCATTCGTAGTCCTTTTAAAGTTTATCGAATATTTGAATCATCGGTGTTAGATAATAAATTACATATCCTACGTGATGAACGTATACTGTGTTCTTCCACTCCTACATATACATACTGTGACATCTAACTGTGACAATACTTGACTTGCTCTCTTTCTAAGCTGGTCGCTGCACCATATATGTATAGTCGCGCGCAGAATATCTCTCGCTACTCGATGTTGAAAATATTTTATTTTATCATTGTTGTGGATTTTCCAAGAGAGAGAAACATATTTATTATACTCATACATCTACTTATTCCCTTTAGATTAACTATTTATAGAAAACTTGAATGATTGAAATGCCTAAGGTATGTTGAGTATATTTTTACACTATAATTTTGTATGCAGTTAAGTTGAAGAAATATATATAAATATTTATAAAATGTATTGATGATATATAGAATTCTTAATAAAATGATTATTCTGACAAATGTTAGAATGAATAAAAAATTACGCTTATTATCTTGATATATTAGAATAATGAACGAATAATACTCTTTCATAAGTGACAAAAAATTAAAAATATTAATCTTTACATTTCGATGTGCCTCTATGACCCCGATACCACTGGGCCGACATAATCTTTCCCACACATATCCTACTCAGTACTACCTACACAAGGCCCTTTTGTCTGTGTACCGACTTCTAGCTACACATACATATATATATATATATAGTATATATATATCAGCTATAAATTTCTCTTTAGCGCGGACATCTAATGTGATATGGTATCGGATATCATAATATTTATATGTAAAACTTTAATACTTTATTAGCTATATCGTTTCTTCTTAGATATACCGTTCCTTGATTAACATAAAACTGTATTTAATACTTTATTTATGTAAAAAGGCAGCTGTCTCAGTTTTAACTACCTGTATAGCTCGGTATATAATAAACATATACATGATTTTTACCCCAAAACAAGCTTCTGTGTATCATCTATATTCTTTTTACATCATCAGGCATCAGTTTTCTCATTAAAATATCAACAGCCTTGTGCCATACAGAATCATAGCGCTAGTGTTATTCTTATTATATAAACCTATGAGAGGTTTCATTCGAACTGCTTTATAAAAATCTACATAATGTTACGTTGTCAACCACATAAAAATATTGAAACAAAGATGAAGGTATTGTTACGCGATAATTATAATGGTTATTTAAACCTATGTATCGTCTGGATCCGAATTGCTGGAAGATTACAATATATTGAAATAACTCTGTTTTTTCTAACCCGGGGGAAATCCCTAACGGACCTCGGGTGGCGGTGAGGGCCGCCCCCGGTGTGTCGCACTAAAACCCCTGGGGTGTTCCACCTTCCACCTACCGGCATCGAGGGTACGACTGGGGTCTCATCCTCAATGACCGGCAAGGCGTGCAGCCTTAAGTAAGCCTCTACTCGTTTGAGGAGTGGTGTAAAGAGCCACCCCTCTCATACATCTTTGTTGTAGAGCGGCACGCGGATACACGTCGCGCGCCGCTCGCATCCTTGTTGGACGACACACTCCCTCAAGTGTGCCGCCCAGTGCCGCCGCTAGAGTCGGACGTTCCTAAGGAACGCCGCTCTGCGGCGCTCTGTTCGTTTGGGCCGGCGGGCAGGCCGGGACGACGCTGCCAAAGATGTTGTAGCCAGCGCCTTCCGGTCCCGCTCCTCCGCCTCCTTCCTAGCTGGCACGTCCTCGGCGAACCGAAGGACCACCCTCCATGCACCTTCGCTGCCGACCATTACTGACACCAATATCGGCAGGGAAAGGTCTCCACCCACCACTCTTACCAGCTCGGCCCGCTCTGAAGCCCAGGTTGGGCATGTTTGAAGCGTGTGTTCAGCCGCCTCGTCGGAGTATTGAAATAACTCTAAAGCAGGTTCTCCTTAATAGACCTGACTGTGAACAACAAAAGAATATATGGGTAAAAATGTTCAAAAACTACCTCAAAATATCCCATTGAGTCAGAGATCATTATTTATTTGATTACGGTCTATTTCTTACCGTTAAAAAAACCTAACTTTTCTTAAGAACAAATCAAAATCTTTCAATTACGCAGTAAATCATTATAATGATTGTAATATAGTTTAGAAAACTAACCCTGGTAAGTGCCTTTAAACTTTTGATATTAATTTGAGGTAAAAACAAACATAGTAAACATTGAAAAACGTGATCAGGAAATAATGTACTATAAAGGATGGATTATTTTACTCCTCAAACTCTATAACTTATCCGGCTATCACACGCCGTACAACAACTTTTATATTTAGATACTTCTTCGGCCCCGTACTGAAACGATGGACACCTGTACTGATCATGGTGTCAACCCTTGGACTTATAAATATTTGTTTTTCATTCACAGGATATTATTATTTAATATCAACATCATTTACAATACTTTTTCTTCGCGCCGCCCTTATGACCTCTTGTCACGCTTCAGTAACCATTCTGTCACTTTATATCCTTGCCGACATAAAATATAATTACTGCGATATATAAATGAATTGTTAATGGTGTTCACATTAATATTTAGTATTTAATCATTATTATTTATATTATATCCTCATAACTTATTAGTGATATTTGCTGTTGTGCTTCTCTATTATTGTAACAGTACTTAAATCAAAGTAATACTTTATTAAATTTAAATGATTAAAAACATTAATCAAGGAACGGTTCGGAATTTCATAAATCTTAGGTAATAAGAAATATATGTGTCAAAAGTATATTATTTAAATAAATGTGATAACAAATGAGTTTTATTATAGTAATAAAAAACAATTACTGTTTCATTACCTAGCGATTTTATCAAACTACCTTCATCCACGGTAGAAATGGCAAAATACCCCAGTTTAAAAGGAAAGCTGGCGCAGTAAAACTTGCCGTCTACATTTGTATACTTAAAGTGCAATTAAGATATCCAATAGATATATGGACTAGTAATGGGTTACTCTAGATACCGAGATAGCAGAGATACATTAATGGTTGTACTCACTATCGCTTATATGCCGTGCCCAACGTGACCAGTAGCGCAACTGTTAGATCGCCGTGTAAAGCAATGACTAGCAATGGACAATTACTTAAAATTTTAATAAATTCGCTAAACGGTTTTTGTGATAGAGATAATATATAACCTTCTCTGCGTTCTCTTACTATCAGGTGGACCATCAGTCTATTTCATTATAAAATAGCTTCGCGCAGTCAATAAATCGACTTGTTGCGTCGTAGCCTCTTTCACTGATTGATTCACACCTCGGATAGAATGGTTAGGTGTTAAAAATTTCAATATTTTATTTTCAAAAAATCAGCTTATTTTATTGTAGATATGTTTCTTTGATAAAAAAAGATTACTTTTTTATAACCAAGGTAATTAATTGCCCGACACTTCAAGAACGACATAAATTTTTCTATTCAAAAACGAATCAAAAATATCATAAAAATAAATGAAGAAAATTATAGTATGTTTCTGTAAAAGTAGGGGAGGGAGGAGCATGTTGTCACTGGTTTTACATATTTATCAATATGATAAAGCTTATCACAAAATTTATACATTTGATGGTTTATATCGATAATATAACTATTCAACTAGTAAAATATTATACAAAAAACTTTTAAATTTACATTACTTTCACACAGTAGACAATTTAACAATAAAGATCAATTGTAACAACTTGCTCCTGCCTTGGGGCTAATTGTTATACCTTTGGGGCACGTTGTTACAGTAGATAATTAAATAACACAATATTGGGAATCAACGATTTCATTGTTATATTTAAAATTTGAAAAGAAAAACAAAACATTTTAAACAGTCTTATAATGATAATCTGTAATTATAGTATTTAAGTTTTAATTTTTAAACTAATCTAACAGCACTTAACATCACATTTACGATGGAGTCATGGACCAAATAACTTTAAGTTATTTTCATCAATATGGCACTTTATTTAAACTAAAAATCTTTGGATCCTAACACTATAAGGTATCCACTTCAATTTTAATTATAAAAAATAGAATATAACAGAAAAAGATATAGATAATCATTTTTATAGATGTAGCCAACAATATCACACTTAGAAGAATTAAGTCAATCTTCATCGGAGTTGCAATTAATGCAAATAAATGAGATAACGTTTCTTGTTACACATTTAACATGGGCCCACATTTTGCATTGTATGCATTCCACCCAATCTACTTTTGTAGAAGTACCTACTGTAACTTTCGCTACACATCAAACAATAACATTCATCAGCCTCAGAGTTTGAATCTGAATCCAATATTTGTTTTAAAATATTTTTGTTGTATTTTTTATTTATTTGTATTTATTTTAAAAGCATAATATATGTTGGAACTTTTAATTAAATAAGAAGCTAATTTATCTTCTGTTTCTTGAGAAAATGCTAATTTATTTTATTTTTACATTATTTAGATACCAGAATTTTACAATTTAGATACCTCAATGTACATGATTCGTTGTTTTTTTTTTTAAATATTTCTGGATAGTGACATTGAACACCGATCAAAAATTTGGCTTGCTTTTCGAATGCTTTGTTTATTTTTTTAACTTCTGCTGGTGCAGACTCGTATACTTTTTGAAGCTCCGTCGGTTTTTCTTTCATAGCTTCTCATTCTGAAAAAAAAACGCACATTTTAATTTTATAAATATTAATAAGGTATATTAATACGGAGGTACATTATACGGAGCAAGTCGTAACGTGTAACAACTGGCCCCAATTATACGGGGCAAGTTGTTATGTGTAACAACTTACCCCAAAAATTTGTAACTATATACCCCATAGCATAATTTTATAAACAAATTGAGGTTACCATTAATGTATATCACTAGCAGTAAAAATAAATATTGTAAATCAAAATTAGATATATTAACAAATTCCTAACTGTAAAAAGTAGTTAAAATAATATATACCTATATCATAAATCAAACAATTGACAACGGACATTTTTACTTACAAGATTAAATTCGGAGGACGTGGGCACAGCCATTCAGCACGCTGCTCGGTGAGTCAGTGGTCACTTTTACGTAATGTACGACGTTAAACGTAACCAATTGAGTCCAATATTATGAGCCAGAGAGTTTAGATTCTCAGTAAAAAATGTGTGTAACTATTTACCTCTGCAACAACAAGCCCCACCGTCCCCTATTCCATGTTCTTTTTTCAGCTTCATTCTATTTGTTTTACAATTAGAATGAAGTTTTTTAAGTTAATAAGTAGTATTATTATTATTCACATATTTTCATATATACAGACTTTCAAAGTGACATGTATTGTCGAACTGATTTGTAGACAGACAGATAGTTCTGATATTTTTATTTTAAAATAATTTTTTCCTAATTAGGTTTGACACAATTACATAAAAATACCAAAAATCTTCTTGGTTTCCACGTTCTAAATTATAACTATTTAAAGTGATTTGAAACTATCATTTCGTTTGAGCCCTAATTCAAAAGTTAGGGGCTTAGTTAGTAAGGGCGTAATTCTATAGTTTTAGAGAATAATTTAAGGTTTTAAGGGTTTATTTGTTAGTATGTCTGAATTCGACACTTAATCTAAATTATAAAAAAAAAAGATTGTATTTTGAACGTATTCAGATAGCTTATAATAAGTATAAGCAAAGGGTAACAACAAAGAATTGTTGTTATACCAATAAAAAGTCCAGAATGATATCACAATCTTAAGTAGTATATTTGTAAAGAAATTTAGTACGAGGGCGGTCCGATAAGTACTTAGCTCACCGCCTTATGGCGCTACTATCGCAAGGGAAATTTACCATCGTGTAATAATGCTGCTGACAAAATTTCAGCCACATGAGGCTCATAGTTTTGTTTTGACTTCGTGTAGAAGCAAGCGTTTTGGCGAATTTAAAAAAATGGAGAAAGAGCAGTATCGGTCCGTGTTAAGATTCTTGTTTTTGGAAGGAAAATTGCGCAGCGAAATCAAAGAGCGCTTGGATGCAGTGTACGGTGACTCTTCTCCTTCGATGGCGACCATCAAAAATTGGTTTACAAGTTTCAATGTGGTCGCACGTCGGTTTTTGATGAGCTACGTCCATGTGCCACAAAAACGGCTACCACGGAAGATAACGTGACAAAAATCCACAATCTCATATTGGCAGACCGCCAATTGAAAGTACGCGAAATAGCTGAGACTGTAGGCATCTCAAAAGACCGGGTGGGTCATGTCCTGCATGAAATTTTGGGCATGAGAAAGCTGTCGGTACGATGGGTGCCGCGTTCGCTGACTCCGAACAACAAGCGAAATCGTGAAATCACTTCAAAGTAATGTTTCGCGCTGTTTAAGCGCAATCCGAAGGAGTTTTTGCTTCATTTCATAACTCTAGACGAAATATGGATCCACTGGTACACATCAGAGACCAAGGAACAGTCAAAACGTGCTCCGAGGAAGGCAAAGACTGTCCAATCGACCGGAAAGGTAATGGCCACCGTTTTCTGGGATTCACAAGGTGTGCCGACTACCTGGAGAAGGGCAAAACGATCACAGGGCTCTACTATACTGAATTATTGGGTCGATTCAATGTCGAGCTGAAGAAAAAACGGCGCCATTTGGCGAAAAAAAAGGGTTCTTCCACAATGATAACGCATCAGCTCACACCTCCGCCGTCGCCACGGCCAAATTGGTCGTATTAGGCTACGAATTGCTGCCCCATCCACCATATTCCCCGGGTTTGGCCCCGTGTGACTTTTTTTTGTTTCCTAATTTGAAAAAGTCAATCGCAGGGTAGATATTTTGGTCGAATTAGGAGGCCATCGCCGCCACGGAAGCCTATTTTGCAGACCTTCCGAAAACTTTTTTTCAGACAGGTTAAAAAAGTTGAAGCATAGCTGGATCAAGTGTATCGAGCTAAAAGGAAACTATGTAGAGAAATAAATCGCAACTTTTCCAAAATTTTCGTTTTTCTTTTGTAGGCTAAAGACTTATCGGACCACCCTCGTAGCAAATTAAAAATTATGTTACAGAAATTGTTGTATAATTAAAAAATACATTACGACATTACCAACTAAAGAAAATTCGTTTCTCCGATCTAACTAACGTAACTAACCATAGTTAAACAAATCGATGGATCTAAATGGAAAAATTAAACCTAAAAATGCGAAAAGCCTGTTTAAATAACTTTAATAGTATCTACGTCGGGCCTGAAAAAACAAGACAGTTTTACAATAGCAAAGATGATATGAAAGTAATACTAAAGGTAAAAGGATAAGATTTTAAAATTAGTTATAAAATTATAGATTTTACATTAATTGATTAACTTATTATTAAGTAGTTTTACAATTACTTAACATCTATGACGAGCTGTAAAGAAACATATATCACTTTAATTTGACCTCATCAAACCAAAACTTCGGGAAACTCATAAAGGAGAAACATTTAAAGTCTAAAATTAATTTCACATACTTTATTAAAATTCATAGATAAATAATGATCGTGGTTTACATCAATTTCTAGAGGTGCTCTAACGAATAAATACACATTAAAATGTGATCCAATTCTATATGCTTAAGAATTAATGAATTGAAATCGGCCTATGCCCTATTGTAACACATTTAAATAGCCAATAAAATGAAATGTGGTATATGAAATTAAAGCAGATTAAACTTGTGCGTAGTCGGTGGGCCCGCACCAACGGCTGATAAGCTGCAATACGGACGCGGCGTGGCTACTGCTGCGAGCGGCTGTAACCGTGCGAGACCACCACTCGCGGTTTGCACAACGACCTGCACACAATATACACAATTATTGACATCATTTCAAAATCAAAACAAAAATACTGTTGTTTTATTGTAGTGTTCCGAGTCCAAAGGTTTTTTTACCACTCTCACTAAAAAATTAACAAAATGGACATTGACGTCATATGCACGGATCTACTTTTGTGTTATTAAATTAAAATCAACTGATCTCATGTTTCATTGAGTAAACTTGTATGTATAGCTCGTACCTCAAAGCTTAATGAATATAAACACATTGAATTTGTTTAAAATGGGCATACCGTTTGTAAATGTAACAAGCCGGTTGCCGAGTGGATATCCGGTGAGCACGCAATAAGGCTCGGATTCAGTCACACAGGACGCATATAGACCGCGATTATCGACAGGTAAAGTCTGAAACAGAGAACTTTCTTATGATTCGCATTTCCTATCCTCACATTTATTTATACTCATATTTATCTATGAATTTTAAGAATTGTTATTAAAGATACAGGTATCTATGAAAAACCAATAACACATAATACTTAGTTCCGACTGTAACTAATAGGATTTACGATGTTTATAACTTTGTCTAATAAATTGAAAGAAGATTTTTTTTAATTATTGTTATATACAGGCTGACGCTTTACCTCAATCACACTTGGTGGAAGGTGAAGATGAGACTGATGGACTGCGGCCACCCAAATAAACCTATTCAATCTTCTTTTAAGGCTCCTAAGATCGTGAAAATATTCTCTCCAGAAGCATATTCCATTTTTTAGCTGTTCGAATGATGAATGTAGAAGCGAATCTCGTCGTTCGGACACATGGAACGTCCACCACATATGGGTGGTACCCGATACGGCTAGATGTTTATATTATACCTGTTCCACGGCCTGATCCATAGAAACTGCTAAGACCCACTCTCGCACTTCATCTAATGCTGCACCCCGCACGCATCCGGTCTCCAATAAGAGTGGTTGCTGAGACCAATCGGTGCATTCTGTTAATACAATTCAAAATACAACACTTAGGCTAAGACCAGTATACAACAAACTACCACGGGAATTTTTTATCCCGTATTGTAGTTATACTCGTGCATACACAAAAAACACAATGTTTTTGAAATGGTAGGGCATTTCCCCGAACTGGGTCGTGGCCACAGTACACAAGTGCAAAAGCTGTTATACTGGCTCGCTTTGGTCTGTCGCCTTTTCGCAGACAGGAAGCTTGAATAAAGCAGTTCGCTCCCCGGGCCACTGGACGAATTTAGTGTCCCAGGCCTGGGTGGAGTGACTAGAGGGACACCCCGGGGGTTTTTAGTCAGTAGGTGTCTGATACACCGGGGTCGCTGCCCTCACAGCAACCCTGAAGGTCCTATGTAGGATACTCCCCCGGGATACTAAAAAAAATTGCCTGTCGCGTTTCGGAACCAGTTAGTGTACTTCCAATTGTTTATATATGTATATAGAAACATTCAGCCATGGTATATGAGGGCCGGCAAGTCAACGGCGAACAATAATGGAATCTCGTCCCTTGGTAGTCATTGCCGTTCTTGAACTACAGTTACTTTCCATCAGGTGTACTGTAGTCACTTTGTCAATATATTTGAAAAAACATTCAATTTTAAGTTTTATTTATATAAATTAATTGTGCAAATGAATGGCATAAAAGCACAACACATAATTAATAATAAATATATATAAAAAACAAACATTTTTTAAATATATTATCATTACAGTTAAAACTATCCTATTAATACAAAAAATATACATAAAAATATCGTTTCTTTTCAATGAAACACGTAGATGTTTTACTATGTATAGTTTCTATGTATGTATATGATAAATGCTCTGATTCAGAAGTGTAAAATTTACACAAACGTAACTTAACATCATCTCGTACATAAGTAATAAGTATATAAATATTCCATAATACAAAAAGGTATCTAAAGATCTGTCATCGTAATTTATTTAGAGCAGCAAGCAATCCGTCTTCAAGCAAGGCGTCCTTTCTTGTTGATCGTTTTTTGGACTACACTATGCTTATACACATAAATTTTCTCATTTTGCGGTGTTAACATAATAAAGTGCCCACAACATCAATATTACTAATGTCCATTTTAATAAACGCAACCTGTTTTTTCGTTGACAATAGAAAACCAGCTTTGATAATTACCGAAATCCATGTAATCAAGTAAATGTGCCGAATCCTCGTCGGCCGCTTCAGTCAGGTCTAGACATCGGTTCAATAAGACGAAGGCCTCGCGCGCTCCTGCCTGCCCCTCTGCACGTACCGCATTACCACACGCAAAGTAAGCTGCCGTATCAATTAATATGTTATTTTAAATTCCTTTTTGATTGCAAAGACGTATTATAAATTAACACCAAAACTGCCATAGCAGCCACGATAATTGGTATTTGGTAATGTTTTTCTTTAAAATATTTCGTTTCAATATTTTTTACAATCGGAAAAATAATATGATTTAAAGAAATACTTGTAGTTTCTCATAAAAAACCGTTTTATGAGATCTAAACATATCATCTATCTTAACAACAAGTAAACCAGTATAGAAATAGATGGAAGTGAGTTACTGGTAGTTCTAGTATTAAATTATGTTGTCTAATAAAATAAGTCATAACTTATATTAAATCTTTAATGCGTTTCATTAAATTATCGTGACGAGCACTCAGTTGTAAAAACGATCTTTATCACGATAACGATAACGATCTTTTTCATTAGAATCTTCTAATTAAAGATGAAAGCGAAAGATGATACTTTAACAGTAATGTATCCTTAATTTGTTTTTTTTTTAAAGGATTAATGAGTGTTTGAAATCGTAATTCACATTTAAAAATCATTTCTACAATTAGATAGTGTTGACAGACCAACGCAAAATTTTCAAGAATCTGGTAAATATAACATGTATTTGTTACTTAGTAAATCAATAGGTTAGACAACGTACACAAGATACGTTGGGACGGTGGCGCAACGCAATTAATTATCGCATGAGGTGGCAAAATGCGTTGTGACGCTGCATAAAAATGTATCGGAAATGACTATACAGCTCCGTCATCACAACGCGTTTACCCCCAAAGCCAAATGTCTCCTTTATGTAAAATGACGGAGCGATAATGCTCCGACGCTGCGCTACCGCCGTAATGCATCGGGTGTTACGGCTGTAAGTTATACAAAATCGTAATAATCGACAATCGATGAGACATTGTCTATAATAATAATAGTTTCAATGTTACTTGCCGACGTCAGCCACGATAATATCAGTGAAGCGTGGTAATGCTCTTGCAGCTTTACCAGCTATTTGGGGTACATGTAGCGCCATCAGCAATGTAACCGCCTGTGATAATAATAAAATCAGTAATAGCAGGGTATCCATTATATTCCATATCGTCTTTTTTATGTACATAAATAGGAAAACAAAATATTTTGCTAATAGGTAAATACTATTCCATTTTTTTTTAACCCGGTGTATATCCTCATGGAGCTTCAGAGCAGCGGTGAGAGCCGAATCCTTACAGACTAAAGCCGCCGGGGTGCCAGCACTGCCTACTCTTCGCTTTCGCCGCGCCTGGGTACCCGTATAATTCCTACGGCCCGGCGAGCGATTGGTCTTGGCAGGCCTCCAGTCTGGGAGGGGGTATGAAGGCTACCCCCTCACTACCACTCTACTTCACTCCCTCACTACACCTACTCTGCCGGACGATGGACAACCCCACGTCCGCCACCCGGTCTGTGTCAGGGAGAGAGACGATCGTGCAGTTGGTCTGGCGCGAATACGTCCCTCTTCCTGCACCGTCTTACACCGCGGCGACGTCGAGGGTCACGGGGAGAAGCAGCTTGTCTCTCCCACTCGGCCGTTTATGTAGCACATAATATTATCCCTTGCCTAAAAGGCTAATATTATGCATTATTATAATTTTGTATTCCATAAATTTAATTATTTATTGGCTTTCTGTACTCATTATAGTATTATTTTTGATTCTATACAGGATTATAATTTATTCCAATAAATTTAAAATATTACTATCATTCTTTACAATAAATTCTAAAAAAATTAAATAATTGGAGATTAAATACGGATGCATTAATTTTATTGATGATGTAGACTTGAGGGAGTCTGCTGCCCTGATGAGAGGGAAGCGGTTTATGGTGTCCGGCGCATCGCCCGGGAGAGAGGTTTTTGAAGGGGTGGGCTTTACTTCTTCCCCTCCCAGAGAGGTAGCCTCAACAAGGCTTCTTGTTCTCTGGGCGTCTGGATGAATTTGGCTTCCCAGGCCCAGGTGAAGCAATCAGGATGCATATGAAGGATTTTCACCCAAGATAAAAAAAAATATTGATGATACCAAAATAAGAAGGTATACCTATAACAAAACTCATATGCACTTTGTTTACCTCAATTGGTTAGAGCAAAGAACTCAATTTTTCCTAAGACGAATTATTCACGTACCTGTATAGCTCTGTCGTCAGCAGCAGCAGTTACGAGCACATCTGCCGCGTCTCTAAGAGCGTTGAAAGCCTTCGGAGCTGTAGACACGCGCAATAGTATCTCTCCACAAACTGCCTTGGCCAAAGCAACATCATTGTTGTTAATCGCTGATGGTGCGCCGCGACCGGGCTCATCACTGCATAAGTATTGACGTAACGTTTCCAAAGCTAAAGACAGCGATTCGGGTACTTCTTCACTTTCGATGTCAAGCCCTTCTGTACGCTACATTACAGTAGAAAGAAATGTATTTTAAGTTTAAAAAATAATTATAACTATATTTCTGCTTTAAAAGTAATGTTTACCAAATGTTATTATAGTCAATAAATCCTATCTATCAAATAGATGGTTAATAGTATAAACTATTCGCAAAGTGTAATCTACTTCTAAAACAAATTTTGTCGTATCTTGACTCATTGGAAAAAACAAAGCATTGTTTGTTGCTAGCATTTAAGACAAATAAGATTACTAACTCCTGAACTAGGTTAATGAGCAACGTACAGAATTTGTTTTGAACAAATGCGTGACGTATCTAAGTGCATAGTGCGGCGCTCTGTGGCCGGCGTGCGCCAGGCAACGTTGCCAGTGTCCCGCACGCGCCAGACGCTCCAGTGCCTCGGCCTCCGCTTCTATTTCCGGCTCGAACTCTACTTCACGTGGCGAACTAGCGCCTACCTCAACTTCCAACTCCACAGAGGGACCTGCAAATATCATTGAAACCAATATTTTATTAAAATTTGTGTGTGATAAATACATATTGTCATCCTGGATAAGCTTTATTTGACTTGGTTTTAGAAATAAAGACAACATCGACTGTTTTTAATACCTACTTATTCAAAATTTTATGTACACCCACCAAAATTTCTAGATAGCAACGATAACAGCCAGTGAAAACAATTTGTGCATCGATCAATCGATATAATAAAAATTACATGATAACTTGGAAATGTAGAAAAGTTCGAAATTAATTTGGGTCTTAAAAAATATGTGAAAAATATTGTGAGAATTGTTTCGATTTGGGAACAAGACAGAACATGCTACAAATGAAACAGTATTATCTTCACGCTATCTCTACTCTCAACCTTAAAAGGGGAATATATTAATTATTTAAGTATCTATTACGATAAATAACATTCATATTTACCCTGGGCTTCATCTTCAGCCATTTCTTCCTCTATAAGAGCTGCTCGAAGTTGTTCTCCGATATCGCTCTGACCTATAGCAGCGAATCTAGAAAAGGATTTATGTGCTTAGAATTATTATTCAAAATGCAATCATTACTTATATATATATTTTTTTGTAAGAATTAGATTATTGGTAATGAGTACAATTTCTTTCAATTTACATAAATAATATCTATAAATAATAATTATAGTATATGCGCGTTCACAATAGAATAGAAGACTAATTTAGTAAATTCTTGATAAAAGAGTAACCTTTTTAATGTATAATATTAAGCTTCAGATGTATACAGAAACAATAAAATGTAAAAGAATAGGGTATGTTACGGACAAAAAAAATTAGATTGTGTAATGCACATTGATTTGACAGATAACTTATTTCATAATTATTATTTTTTTTACACTGGCTCGACATAGTGACTACAGAGTACCTGGTGGTAAGTACAGTGTAGTCCAAAAACGAAAGCGACTATCAAAGGATGAAAATCCATTGATAGTCTACATCATCATGTCGGCCCACATATACCACGACGGAAGGTCTCTAGGTATAATAAATAACTACTTTAATAAAGGCATCAAATTTTCGTAGAAAATATTTTTTTAATGTGAGCAGTGATAATGGCGTCACTCACTTTTCCGCTAGCATGTCGGCGGCAGCTCGGCGTCTATCATCATGAAGATGATCTCTTGCCAAACGAGCGGCTCGCAATGCAGCACGCTCGGCTAACTTGTGTGCGCCACCCTGTGCCGTCATTTTTAGTATGTAGGAAGTATATAGGTATTTTTTTGATGCCTAAGTTTTCGTTGATCTGTTTTATTTCCCAAGGGAATAACAGACCGACATGATTTTATGCACAAACTGTGGAGACTTAGCAACTTAAGCCAAAATTTTGAACTCAAAAAACGTTATCGAAACGAAAATGTGCTGAGAAATGCATCTACATAATATTGACGAATACGTCTAGATACAATAAACCATCTGGGGAGTGGGAGATGTAAACTAAATTTTAAAAAACCTCTGCAGTAGTGTATACATGCACCTGCGCAGCGGCGCCGCTCGCTCGAGCCAGCAGCTGCACGGCGTCCCACCACTGTCCCGCATCAGCGTGCTCAGCCGCGCGGGACACGAGCGCCGGTACGCCGGCCGGCACCGCCTCGCCGCTAGACGGCAAGTACTCGCGTGAAACGCGCCCTGCTTCCTCCCACAATTCTAAAACAGATTGTTAACAATTTGGCAATAAATTTCTATTTTTTTTTATGATTTCTAGGCAGATATTTGCCGTCAAACACAGTAATAGAGCGCTTTTGCCCACTAAATACCTGTTCACTCTTTTTATACTAAGAAAAATAGACGCGAGGAGTGTGTTCTACTCTTTCACCGTTTGTAATACGAACGAAAAAAACATTTTTTTTAGAAAAAGTATAAAGTACAAAAGCCCCATAAAGATAGTATCCAAAATGGCGTTTGAATGTTTTGTAGTAATACTTTATTAGCTATGGTGTATATTACCTACTATACCTTAGCTCATAGTATGAATTAATATTACTTTGGTTTAACTTACATAGCTTTAATCATATAAAACGCCTATTAATCTAAGCTTGTGAGATCAATAGAATATGCGAATTTAAGTCCGTTGTAAACAATTATCAACCTTTGTTTTCTGTATCGAATGTAATCGTCCTCGAAACTTGCAACCTGCTTAACGATTAAAATATGCACAACGCTTATCATTGACAATCAACTGTTTTTCATTTTTATAACTATTTTGCGAAGTGTATGTTCCATAGCAGATCGACATTGATACGACTAGTCAAGAAGACTACATTATGTATTATAATTGCGACTTCGTTGACTTGTTTGCTCTGAAGTCATGCTTAGGGAGCCTTGATCTTTTCTTGAAACATAAAACACAGGCTACATCATTATTATTATATATAGAACATTTCTGACCTAAATCTTTATAATGTTGAACTACTTCTTGTGGTCTGTTCGCTCTAATCATGAGCGTTTCGAACTGCTGCAAATCGCCTCGTTCCGCAGCCGCACGAGCACCTTCAACTAAAACTTCTTCTACCTAAAAACATGACCAAATCATTAACAAAACAGCCTACATAATGTCACATAACGTTTCATAGTAAAACTAAGATTCTCAACATTAAAAAAACAATATGTTATGAGAATAGGCGCCTCAAAATCTATGACATTAATAGCGTTAAGATATTCTCCGGTATATTATATAGATGAATGGACTTAACGGTTATACTATATATCCCGCCCAACGTGATCAGTAACGTAGCTGATCGCAGTCCACAGGGCACTAAACATGACATTTTTGTTAGATGTGAAATACGTGTTGGGATTTTATTCTACTACCGCTATCATTTTCACATATGGATCCATTTCTTTATTCACTAAATGACAATAAAAACAACGAATAACAAACAATTATAAAGGAAAAGAGTAAAGGACTGCATAGAGCGTTAGACAGCCTAGAATTATGAAAGTACCATGTGAGGAGCGTGTTTCTCGGCAAGTGCAAGAGCCCTTGTGTGTTCCCCCTGCGTGATCCACATCCTTACGGCGTCGTCAGGGGCGGAGGCACGTATGAACGCGGCCTCTGCCTCCTCTGGACGCTCCGCCGCCAACGCGGCCGCTTCGTGTCGGCTCACTTCGCGTCGCGTGATGCCACCGCCCAGCTCGCTCAACTCCATAGCTATATCCCACCTATCCAAGATTTTATAACACTTATCACGATAAACATCTTTTTCAAAGTATACAGAAACAACTACAATCGTTTTTGAAGTGAAAGTTCCTAGGCGACGATTCGTGAGTCCCAATGGCAAGTCTATTAAAAGTAGATAAATGAGAATTGAGGATGAAGCATTCAACAACGTGAAATATTTAGGCATATTTCGTGAGACGAAGGAGACGAGATATTAGAATAAAGATAAAAAAGCAGAGCTATACACTCCGACCGCTATACACACGTTATAGATGTGTATCTCAGATATTACATAGCTGTATATAGATACACATCCAATTTTTGTTAATTTTTAAGAAGTTTCACTTCTATCATGTGTATGATGATACATCTAGATACATCCTAGTACTGTTTACCTGAGAGTGCCTTTACAATTTCTCCGGACTTAAAGGACAAGCGCTTAAGGCTTAACCAGCTTATTTATGGATTTTGTTGGTAATTGTGAGGCACCCCTGTTGCTACGAACCTCAACTTAGATGGGCACCAGGAGAGAACGTGGGTTTGATCTAGTAGCGTTTAGGAAGAGATTGCCTTGCAAAGAAATACCTAAAGAATGTTGTGCGGGTGTTGTGGTATACTATATTATTATATGTACATCTGCAGTATCTGATTTGATACGAAACAAACGTAATAATTCCTACGGGCCACGCGCATCTAAGCCTCTGGCAAAGCGTATTTTTTTAATAGAAAACTTTTTTACATACTTGTATGATTTTGCTACATAAAATAATTTGTAACAGATGTTTTTTACCATACCATGCCAAGTTTAATAATAACCTACCGTAAACTAAGAGTTTTTTGATAGATTTTACTGCGTGCCCTGTGCTGATTTATATTGCAACACTTTAGCGATGCTGATCGAACTTCTCAAGCCACTATACTATAGCTAGGGTATTACTATATGGCATTTGGATTTACTCTCGAAGCTTCTTCTCCGACGAGTACATAATACATCCGTACATTAACTACTACATAACAGAATTCAACATTGGCATAATATAAATAACATAATGACGTTAGTACTTATATGCTATGAATGTTAATAGACACGCCAGAACAAATTTATAAAAACAATATTACTGAGTTCAGGTT
Organism: Automeris io; assembly: GCA_036320925.1. NCBI lineage: Eukaryota > Metazoa > Arthropoda > Insecta > Lepidoptera > Saturniidae > Automeris > Automeris io. The sequence continues at coordinate 8,215,255 of JAUDJH010000011.1, read as the reverse complement.
AGCCTCGTGTAAACGTTGTCAGACAACCTTTGATCTTGCAACGCCCAGCGAGCACCCAGGGCAGCAAGTCCACGAGCCGCTAGCAGCCTGGCTCCAGCTGCTCCACCCAGTGCCGCTGCCCACTGGATCGCCACCTACGGAAAACTTAGAACTCTTAAGGACTGTACTAGTTTTGCCCTATATAAGCGGACTTCGATTTTACAGGTGCTGATAAGGTCGTACCTGGCTCCTAAATATGCACATAACCATTACCAAACATATAGTAATTCCGTTTACCTTTACCGCCGTGGTGTCTCTCAGCCTGCACAAGACTAGCCATGATGCAATAAACCCTGCGCACTGCCGCGCTCTCGTTATGATTATTCAAAAAGTCGGTTGGAAGTGATACCAACTCCGTGTCAAAAGAATGTCCATTTACATCGACAACACCAAAAAGGCACAAAGAACATAGGCCTTCGAAAAAGTACAATTAAAGGAGATAAAAGCCTATTCAAAGCAGTAATCCAAAAAACATTGGCTACGGAAGCAATTCCGACACTCGAAGCTTGGCGGTTCCGAAGCGAGTGATCCGCAGAGTGCTGATTAGCGCCATCTCGCGCTAAAATTGCGGAAATAAAATATACATGTACGGAAATGTCGTGTACACTATGCCAAAGAGGTTACAAGCTTCGCACGAGGAATACAATTATCCTGCAAGACGTTCAAGCACTACGAACGGTTCAGAAAGATTATGCTAAAACATTTTGACGCACTGTAAAATAAAGCAGCTTCTATGAATCGATCTATATATATTTTTAGTAGATTGACCATAAATTCGTCCACGTCTGGCTAGAAAGCGGGCTATTTAGTGTTTCCAGCAATAAAAATGATGAAATCTTTTAACTAGAATCAAAAGCGTACTTTCAGTTAATTTTTTTTAAATATATTTAGGAATACCATACCATTTCATTTAATCTCTCTAAGATAGCATCTACAACGGAAAGTTCAAGCAGAATATCTGTAGCTATCCAACAGATTTAATAAATTTACAACAATGGAGTCCTCATAATAAATAATTTAATAATCAAGATAAGCAACAAAGATTTACAACCTGTTGTTGGACATTGGTAGGCGCATGAGTTCGTGCCACACGCTCTGCTAGTTCCCACTGTCCTGCCGAGCGGTACATCTGGATAGCACTTTTCCAGTCACCTTTAAAACATAACATTATAAATATAATTCTGCAAACAGTTCCTATTTATAAAGATTGATTTATACAAGAAATTTTAAACTTGCATAAGGGTATACCGGTTTTGCCGGCTAAATAAATAATTGTTGTTGTTAAACTTATTCACACTAAATATAATTAAAGTATTGTAAATACCGGCTTGTAAATAATAGGTTTCGGCGGCTCGCAAATCACCCGAAGCGTGTAAAGCCTGCGCGACATGACGGCGAGTTGCCTCAAGTAGAGACTCTCGATGAACAGCGACCAGCCGCAACATGGATTCATATTGTGATTCTTCCTGAATAATTAATATATTTTTTATAAACTTTAACATTCTACTAGAGGACGTCAGCCTCAATAACTTTAGGCGTAATAGATTTTTACAAACAAACTCTACAGCATCACTTTCTCTACACTGCATGTCTAATAATGTTAATTGAATTGAACATGAAAATGATTAAAGCAATAACTAGTTAGTACAACTTACAATGGAATAATTAAAGTTTCTCATACACTCGGAGAAATTTACACTTTTCTAGCTGTTGTATTTAAGCTCATAATTATATCACTGGGTTTTATTCAAACTTTAACCATATGACCTTCTTGAAGTACGGATATATGGGCGACACATACCTACTTTAGGTTATATATTTTCGCTAGAATAAATCAACAAACTTTGCGAAATGCCAAACCATGGTGCGTGTATGAGGTTAGTTACAGTAAACCGACCCCTATGACGTTGAAGACAAATAAAATTTGAAGCATGAAAATCATGCGCTTGCACTATATATTTATGCACAGTTAGAAAGTCAAACGTAACTTTAAAAAAGGGTCATTTACCTTATACATTGAGATTGCCTCATCGGGCTCTCCAAGACCAATGTAAATTTGTTCAGCCTTTCTGAACTGCTTTTCATTTCGGAGCTGCTGAGCGAGCGGCATGTAAATTTCCCTGGTTTCATTTTCAGTAAGTTGAGAAGCTGCGAGACGCAGTCCGTCCGCGACCCGTCCGACTGTATTGTAAGCGCGGACGCAACGTTCGGACATGCCGCACGATTTCAGTAACTGCTCTGCTGTCTCCCAATCCTGTAATTTTTTTTCTTTAAGTATTCGATGATGATATAGATGCAATACATAATATAGTTTCATTCTCACTTGTGTTAATATAAAGTGATCCCCAAGTTGTTGACATTGTTCTTGAATGGATTCTTTATCATCGATAGCCTGTAAAGATGGAACAAATGGAAAATTATTTTTCCCAGTATAAATTTACTTTCCCAAACAAAAAACAAAACACTATGTATTAATATTGCAGCACTTTTATTTGACCAAACCATAAATCATTGTTTTTTGAAACTGATTATTTAGTGTACTTTTAATAGTAGAATTTTGTCAAATATAAGATCAATTAGAATGGTTCAATGTTGTCCTTTCGTACAAATAATTTTACTATATATATATTATAAACTGTTTCCATTTTTTCACAATAATATGAACAATTATGCTCTTAGGTCTTAGCATTTTATTAAATCACTACATCATCGTACAACGTTCAATCCACTAAAATCCATACAACAAGAACTGCGTGTAATCTAGACGCATTCAACAATTCAGTTTATGTCGTCGCTTTCGCCTTGTCACTACTCCATACGGTCCTCTGAGACGGACAATAATAATAAAAATAGGTAGTATACAAAAGAGGGCTAAGTAAATCTAACTTGTACAATCTGCAATGCTTTTCTGTAGTGATGTGCAGATATAGCTGCAGCGAGCGCAGCCCTGGTTTGTCCCGCCTCGATGAGGTGTGGTACGGCCGCTCCAGGCTGGCGCGAGCTCGCCAGCCACGCACCCCACGCGCCTTCTAACCGCGTCACCTCACTCGGACAACTCTACAACCATACCCGGGCTAATTATATTATACAAACTTGGGCTTCTTACTGAACAATCTTTATGATTTTTTTACATCAAACATTGGATAAATTATCTTGTCAAGCAAGAGACTTTATACCTTTATGACAAGCTTATTATTTCAAAAGATAATTAATTTCAACTCCCTTTTGTAATAAGGCTGGTTCTTTTTAATTGAAACAAGGAAAGCCTTCACCAGAATTATGACACAATTACGATAATTTTTTTTATTGTATTATAAAATTAGTATCAATTTACGTTTATGTAGACTTTATTAACAAAGAGATTAAAATCTCCAACCGAAGTTAGATCATAGCTAGATAATTCAAAATTCAACAATTTTTCTTATGTACCTCTCTAGCTAGTTGTACAGCCCTTGCAAAATTATTTCCTTTAGCGTAATATTCCACAGCAGCTCGAATATCTCCCATTCGCTCTGACAACTCTCCAGCCAACTCCCACCATTCCTCCTAAACAAACACAAAAGAATTTCTGGTAACGCAAACTTTTTCCATGAAATATTTTCATAACTAAGCTTTCTGTATATAATATATATGTATTTGTAGATATCTGTGAACTATATTTTAATGAATGTTTAGCGTTTAGATTGTACAAAGTATATATACAATATTAACATTCTCTCTGAGACTTGCGTTACTAAATAAACATGTGTGTAAAGTTGCAATAGTAACTAATGCAATGTAAGTAGTAGATAAGTTATTATTTTTGGCCTCTATATGTGTTATTGCAATGCTAGGCAGAGTTTCTGCTATCGGCAGGATTATGGTCCCACCTGTATAAGCTGAGCATGGACGGCGTCAACTAATTCAGTGTTTCTGAGCAATACAGGATGTTGCAGTAATAAGGTAGCAGCTCGGCGCGAACGACCTCCCTTCAACCAAACTCTCACAGCACCTTGCAGATCTCCTTCTGACATTAATGTTGCACCAGTCTCACCCACTCTACCTAATATTCAAAATAATATCATTTAATTAACGATCAACAAAATTTTCAGTGTTACCAATTACAATGTTGACTGCAAACCCAATTGCTTATCGAGCTATCTATATCGCTTGGGTATTCGAAGTAATTATATATATCTCTGAAAGCTGCCCCGACCAGCTAAAAACACATTCAAAGTTCTCTTTCGTTATAAATGAAAAAAAAAACTTTCCCTACACCCTACACTTACAATAAATTAACCATCATTGCCCCTGAGCACAATACAATAGTTATGTTGACATAAATGCCGTTAATATTACAGAAATCTATATAATCGTTTAATTTCTTCTGTAATATTAAAAATCATAATTCAGTTTCTCTTTTCTGGAAATACAATTTATTACCAAGTTTACCTTACAATAAACCTTTCGTAATTCTTATGTTAATTAATGGATGCCAGGTTACGAGATAAGTGGATGACATGGAAAGGATTACCAGCCGTTGGACGAGCCTGAAACGGGAACATGAGGAGTCCTATACCCAGCAGTGGGCCAAATGAAGGTGCAAGAGACAATAATAAAATGAATTCAAAAAAATACCGGTAGAAACTAAATAATTCATATGCTGCTGTTTCAGGATAGCTACTGACGCCCGATCAGTTTTTTCTGCGAGAGCAATGGCGTCAGTCCAACGATGGAATTGCTTGTACATTTCCACTGCTAGCTCTGGGCGTTTAGCTCGCTTCACGTAGCATTCTTCTGCTGCCAACAGGTCGCCAGCAAATATGAATAAACGAGCTCGGATAACAGCAGTGTTTAAACCTGTAATGTGAGATATCAAACAACGACTATGTACTATAACTTATAAGGAGCATATCAAAAACATGTGCAAGTGCCCTGAGAACGGTGATCAGCTGGGCTACTGATCACATTGGGCACGACATATAAGTGAAAAGTAAATCACTGACGAATCTCTGCTTACTCCGAAAGAGTTATAGCTTGACGAGTGTTATTATTATATTAAAATATATTAAACAGTATTCATTACTTATTGTAATAGTCAATATTATGGCCTAATAACTTAATCAAAGTTGTTTATCTTAATCAATTTAATTCTAAATGAAATATCTTGTAATATGACAATACCAGCTGTTACATCGCCGTCTCCTTCAGCTGCAGCCAATTCCACAATGTTGTCTAAGTAAAATGTCCTTGCTTCGTCTCCGACCTCCCGATAACATTTAGCAGCAAGCTTGAATAAAAAGTTATGGATGTATTATAATCAAATTAATTTCGATTTAAAACATTTCAATCAAATAATTACTTTTAGGAACTTACTCTAAATACATATTTTTTCAATTAATTTCAAGTACTACATACATTAATAAGCAAAGAAAACTGATGCAACGAATAAAGAACATGATCATACTTGTATATCATCATTTTGGAGAGCTTGATCTGCCAGCAGCCGCCACAGTGGCGCTACGTCTGCATTGGAACCAACGCCGTCCAAATATCGCGCGCATCCAGCCAAGTCACCGCTTCTTAGTGCGTTATCTAAAACACCATGAATTACGATACCTTCTAAATCACAATTCTACACAAGTTTGTCACCTACATAATAACATTGTCTACAAACTGAATGCTAGTCGGTGTTCGTCCAGCTGAATGTGGGAAACATGAGTTCCGTTCAAAGTAACACGGCGCGAAGAAACTTCAACCGCAATCCCGTTACTGCACTCTAACATTTCTACACTATCAGGATCCCAAGCACTATACCTGTAAAAATCATTTTTTTGTTATTTAAACGATTTTTGATAAAAATGAACGCTTCATGATGTAAAGATATGTGGCCATATTGAACGTAAGTATAGCTGGCTACAACAGATGAGTTTAGTTCTGTGACGTATTGTGCAAATGGTTCTTACACTTTTACATAGATCTTATTTGATATGCCTCGAACACACTCCACCGCATCAAGAATTAACTAAAACATAAAATGCGCATAAAATATAGTAACTTTGTCAGCTACTTTCATCAGAATAATGATGGCAACAAAGGAATACGCGATATCTGGAACATACGATCCAATAATTCTTGTCTAGGATATAAGAACGTAGGTTAGGGCACAATGGTGCTGATATATTCAGTTGAATAAAAGCCTCTAAATAAAAAAAACCTCTGTAAAAATTTATGGGATGATTAAACGAATACTTTCACGGGACTATTTTGGAATCTATTATATTATAGATTCTATTATCCTGTAGGCTCAGCCTAGATTGGGAATGTTTCCAGAGCGAGAACGGCAGAAGGCCGCTCGAAGAAGACGCCGGGCTATTGACAACCGCCCCGGCATATCAGTCCCAGCGGATCGGTCGAACCGGCCGGCCAGCTGATGCCTTAGGGGTTGTTGCTGTTCAGGATGGGGGCTCTGAGCGACCGGTCAGCAACCCCCGAGAAGACGGCGGTGCGTTGTGACGCGCTCTGCTGAAGTATACTAGGTGATATCGGGGGAGGCGGCGTCTTCCCCGTGTGATTGTGCCTGTTAGGCGCGGCGTAGTGGGGCTGCGGCCATTTGTTTACAGGACCCGCAGTCCCCACTAATTCGCAGAAGTAGTCACCTTGGGGTTTTAAGCTGGTAAAAGTCCGGCACACCCCGGCTGCCTACCCCTTCGCGGCCGGACCGATCCTATGAGGACTTTCCCCAAGTAAAAAAAAAAAAAAGATTGAGAATGTTTACTAGTATGTTACAACAATTAACTCACCAAACAAGTAAATGGGTCGGTGTCTGAGCAACAACGGCGTCACTGTTCTCTATCCATTGCACGAATCCAACCCCACTCGCTATTATCTCCTGTGAAAATAACATTAGCAGGTAAGTTACACCACTTAAGAATTTTAAGTTCGATATAAGAAGTATCACACTCCGTAGGTCCGTAGAGTTGTACTTCACACTCCGAGTTGTTAAGCATCCATTTTCACACCAATATTAAATTCAATATTAGATTATGCCATTAATAATAATCCAGCACTGTAAATTTAGCACTAGCAACCACTAAACCAAATAGCGCAATTCACTTTGTTTATTGTAATTTATATGTTTGGCAACTTAAAGCCACACTGGCTATTGTAGAAATAAAATCATTATTTTAAAATATGCATAAGATTTGGTAAAATTAAAAAATATCAGTAAAATTAAGTCGTCCAATAGGCATTATTTTTCTTCAAGATATTAATCTATACTAATATTATAAAGCTGAAGAGTTTGTTTGTTTGTTTGTTTGAACGCGCTAATCTCAGGAACTACTGGTTCGAATTGAAAAATTCTTTTTGTATTAAATAGACTATTTATCGAGGAAGGCTTTAGGCTATATAACATCACGATGCATCTATGAGGAGCGAAGAAATAATGGAAAATGTGAAAAAAATGGGGAAAATTATTCATCCTTGAGTGCTTCCATTGCGTGCGCTGCGAAAACGGTTCAAGATACCAAAAATATATGTATGAAAGAATTATTCCTCTTGAAATGATCTAAAAAATTGAACGACAGTATATGTCTATCTTTTAAGATTAACTTACTAGAACCGTTTTTATGGTAATCGAATTTGGTCGAAATTAATGCATTATTTGTTAAGAGTTGTATCAACGTAATAATATCAATATTTATCCAAATAAATGTGTTGTTGATTAAGAGTATTTAATTGTGAACAAAATTGTCTTTGACATCACTTAATTTCAATGAACATCTTAGAAGATATTACAAAACCTTATATAGCAAAACAACGTTTGCTGGATCTGCTAGTGTGATATATTCGCATGTATGTATGTACAAATAAATGGCTATTCTTATGGTATATTCAAACCTTATCTCCTGAAGGTAATCGCATCAGAGCAAGTCTCCTACGTGTATCCCGCAACAGTAAAAGTTGTCCGCTTTCATTCAACTCGAGCCAGTCCACTCGAGCTTCGTGCCACCACTGACCAAGCTGAACTCCTGTGCATAATAGAATTTTAATTTAACCCACAGAACACTCGAATATCTAACAAACAACTGTAGATGTTTCATTATTTGTATACAATTCTGTTTTGCACTATCGATTCCTAAATACTACTATTGCCGAAAATATTTTATAACTAAATTATATTGCGGAAAAAGTGGCATAATCTTAATTATCAACAAAAGTTTAACTAAATCTATATTATGTTTCTTAATTTAATGGAAATACAGTTTTCCAATTCTAGCTCGCTTAAGAGATATTCGCAAAATTATATATTTTATTCGAAAACTAAATAAATAAATACGGACTTCAAAGATGTTACTTGTGTTTAAATATATTTAGAGATAAATTACTAATATTATTATCACTAATATCTCCGAATTAATTAGGTTTAAAGTTGGGGGTTGTTATCACTTACCCTAAAATTTATAAGAATAACCATGTATTTAATTAATGAAGTAAAGCTAATGATAATAAAACCTGTTGCAAGGTCCACAGCGGCCACGGTTTGTCTATCCAGGAGATACGCAAGAAACTTGTGATCTCCGTTATTCTGCACGCCTATTTCATTGATGCGCACGCTGATGACGTGAGGATTTACACGTTCCGTGCGTACCTGAACATACGTGCATGCACCTTAAATATTACATCACTAAATAGCAATTACTCAATTTCAATCAGAGTTGATTAATATCACATTGTTTATATGAAGAGCCTTAAAAAATAAAATAAATATACAATAAACATCAGTAAAATACATCTTTGAGTAACACATTATTTCATCATTGTTAAATAAATGTATACTTATGAAAGTTGAGAGGTATTGGTGAATCAATAAGAATTGTGAACGCTGACTTGATTTTTTTTCTAATATGTGACATGTTCATTGTCAGACATTGGTAGAAAACTATCAAGGTAATAAGTTGGTACATACAGTGTGTAAAACCTTATCGAGGCCGTATTCCACAACGCTGAGTTCGCCGGCCCGATAAATCAAACATGCTCCTCCAACGGCCGCGTATACTCGCTCTCCGCTGCCATTCCAAGGAATCTGAGATAAAATATTTATCACTTCTTATAGGCACGATTTAACGCTATTTACTTATACTTTGTACTATAAATAAGTTTATATTAGTTGCTGTAGCGTTTTTGTATTTTTATTTCAACAAAGTATAAATTTCATATTGATTAGGTTTCGGATTTAGTCGTACCCCATTTGATTGTAAATAAACCGTTTCTTTTTCATAAGGAGCCCCGCCTAGAATCTAATAGAAATGTATAATATGTAAGGCTGAGATTTATAGACAAAACTTTAAGTTCGCTTAGACTTTACTAAAACATTACAATTATTATTACAATTAATATTACTCAATGAATGTCAAAGGATTCGGTAAGTCACCGATTTTGTCAACATGAATTCTGCGAATACTATGGCTATACACAAGTTCCCATTGTATATTCAGCTTTTTGTCAAAATTAATTTATTTTTTGAGAACTTTGCTAAGCAAAGGTGAAATAGCGTCTATAAATCTCAGCTTTAGTGTCTTGAGAACGGCGGTCAGCTGCGCTACTGATCAATTTCGCCACGATATACAGGAGCAAAGTACATACAGCCGCTAATATATCTCTGCTTACCCGAAAAGGGATATGACGTGACAATAAATTATTAATACCGTTATTGTTTTTTTTTTAATATCCGATAAGCTCTAAAAATATGTATGATTTTACAAATTTAGTGTCGCATCGTTTATAATTTTAGATTATACAAAAATCTTTTTCTTGGCTACTTTTTTATATTTACCTCACTGGTCAAGCCCCGAGCAATATCGCATAATATCAATGTACTATTAGTCCGACATACCGCGTACCAATCATTTCCTGCAATAAAAATTGAAGAATACAGTAAATCCTCGATATAAGTAACTCTATTCTTTTATCATTACAAAACATAATCCTAAAGCATATTCTTACTAAAGATTCAATCTCAACATGGAACAAATGTATGTTGGATAAACGGTAATGTGTTATTACTTAAATGGATTTGCAGTACATGGGTGCTAAAACCATTATAGGCAATCGCTTCGGCTAATCGCGTTTCGGTATATCTCGTGTACGTCCACCATGTACATAGAATAGTATATCATTGAACTAGTCTTAACAAACCAGTAGTCAAGAAAATCGCCGTAAAATTATTTATATTGCTCCTTAAGCTGCATATACATTAGTGATATTCCAACTAGCTAACTATTCGGCCAGTTTTGTAATCGATATCTAATCGGTGACTAGCAGTTAAACAGCAGTTAAAATCCATCCTTGTGATTGGAACATCAAACAATAGTTACCTATAAACCTGACGTTAAATATATCCGGTGAAAGTTTGGTGGTAACGGTGAGTGGAGGTGCATCGTTGGCCAGCCTCGTGAGCAGTAGTTGCCGTGGACTCACATGCTGTACTTGGACGCTTTCTCGCCACACCCAACGCCTAAAGCCGGGTTCGAACTTATGTAATGTATAATGTAATGTCATCTGGCTTCCTCGGCAAAACTAAACACATCAACAAAGTCTAGCACTCAAGTACACTTTTAATCCCTACTAAAAAAATATTAAAACAGTCGTAATAGGACTTTACGCCATTATTCCTAAGAACGAAAGTTATAGATATATTCAAATAATCTGAATTATGAACCTATTCATTATATAAAATAGCATGATTTTTACCTCAACACAGCTTCTAATATGATTACAGCACCAGTCTGTGAGGCCACAGCCAGTTTTGTGCCATCACCGCTCCATGTAAGCGCACGCGCAGCATACAAGTTTGGTATGGGCAACACGGATATCTCCATTGAGCCAGATTCTTTCATCTCGCCAATCAGGCAGCCGTCGAATACCCCAAACGCTACTGTCTGTATATTAAAAATATAATTATCTTCAAATGATGACAAATAAAACATCAATATAATAAGTTATGATGTCCTTATATTATAATGATATAAATATATATCAGTGGCGTGCATCCTATATTTTTTTTTTTTTATTACACTGGCACGACATAGTGACTACAGAGTACCTGATGGTAAGTACAGTGTAGTCCAAAAACGAAAGCAACTATCAAAGGATGAAAATCCATTGATAGTCTACATCGTCATGTAGGCCCACATATACCGCGACTGAAGGTCTCTAGGTATATGAGCTACTGGATATACACAAGCTGATCCCGAAACGCGACAAGCCGAAACTGGTCACTATGGCGGGCTTTACACCCATGTACTGTGGTAGCGATCCAGACGGGCACCGACGCCCTACCACCTCGCTGCTGCTCGTTTAGCACCACCCAGGAGTCACGTGTAGGGAAACTAGATCCTATATAAAGCAGAAAAAGCATTATCTCGTTACACTTGGACATTTAACACATATATACATACACTTAAAATTTGGTCCAATTTGATCACTCAGACTGCTATTTTAGTAAACACCAGATTTGAAGTCAATATATTTGCTAAATGTCCAAGTATAACAAGATAATGGTGTTTATGCTTTATATGAGATGCATGCTACTATATATAATATGTATGTATATATATATATATATATATATATTAATATTATATTATTTATAGTGGTATAGTATTTTTATTTCAAGAATACACTCCAAAGAATAGGCTCTATATTCAATATAATTAAAATATTGAGTTAAGTAACCTTCTAGTTTGTTTAGTTTAGTAAACAATAATTAATTATCTATATGGATTTAACAGATGATAATTGAACTATGAAATAGGCCTTACGATAACTAATGAATTGACTGTTGTAAAACCATAGATCATTTTCAATAATAATTAGTTTACACTCTTATTCTGCAAAAAGGCTAGTCAACGAAACTGTATTATAAAGAAGACTTTAAATAATAGTAGTTACCTGGGCAGAAGGGCTGGTTACAACTGTAAGTATATCCAGATATTGTGAAGGCAATGACGGTTCTAAAGCACGCACGAGTGCGCCGCGAGCCATTTCGTATAGGCACACGCGACCATCACAAGAAGCCACCACCAGCTAAAATAATCAATATATTAATATCAATATATGAGACCACCCAAGGCGTCCCAAGTGAAAATTCATAGAACGTCACTTTACTATAGAAAAATGCTTATAAAAAATATTTTAAAACCTAATATTGCTTAACAATATAACAAGCACTGAAGCAGTTAAGCTGACCTTTTTTGGTAACTCAGAGGAAATCTTATATAGGATCGTCAGGGTCGCTGTGAACGCAATGGCCCTGGTGTGCCAGACTCCAGCTGGTAAAAAATCCCAGGAGCGTCTCTCAACTCGCTGCTAGCTTGGCCTGGGGATCTGTAGTCCTCTAACTACCTGGCGGCCGAAAAAGCCTTTTTCAGGCTCCATCTCTGGAAGCTGTAAAGAGCCCAGCCAACAGAATATCTTTCTTAGATGATGCATAGGACACATACACACGACCTTGACCTCATCAGGGCAGGGAACTCTCTCAAATCAATTAATGTCAGGGAGGAATGCCTCGCTAGTAAAGTAGCCCTTGAGCAAGTGCTACCGACAGTATTGTTTGTTGTCAGAGACACATGCTGCTCCATCCAAATACGCTCCATACGAATCGATACAAACCAGTAATTTTACTTGCTGCCTAATTTTAGTGATACTGCTGCCTACTGCTGCCGCTTCATTGACATACTGCCCTAACATCATCACCATTGGTGTGGTTCTAATGTTATAATATTTATACATTTTCCTGCAGCATAATATCCCATTTAACCTGGGTATTTAACATTTGGACGTCCACCGCTTTTAATGTCCTGATATCATTACGCTAAAGTCTTTTTGTTTCCAGATTTTGCTCTTCTAATCCGATAACTACCAATCAATTTTCGTTAGTCGACACTTCACCATGTTTATGGTGTCCACCAGTGTTTCTCTAAGATAAAACAATAAATAAATCCGTACAAACAAAAATGTAGGAAAAAGTGTATTTTATTTAAAATCTCCAAAAGGTACGCTTGACTTTAGTCACTTGTATCAAAAGTAAAGATAAGACCATGTTAAAATTTGTTTGCGCAACAAATGTTCATTAATTCTTCCTTTAAAAGCTCCTAAATCACAAGGAGAAACAACACAAAGCCATCATCATGAGAATAAGGCAAAATGGGCGCGGAACGTATATTGAATAGCTTCGTTGTTTGCATTTACTTCTTTCTGTCATGGACAAATAAATATACGTCAACATACATAAGGAGACAGTATAGAAATGTCAGCAGGAGGCGGCGCGATGCGTAACAGTAACCGTCCGTTAAGATGAATAGTACCATCCGCATGCGCCGAACACAACGCGGTGTCACCCTCGCCGCGCACTGAGCCACGAGCCAAAGCCACGCAACACGCGCTTGCAGTCCACATGTTAGAACTTTTGTTACTCTTGCAGTCTAAACGCCTGTAATTTTTTAGGTAATTTTACAGCCTAAAAAGCTGAAACTCAATCGTGTCTGGTAATAAGTGAAGATGTGGTCGATGATAAATCGGGCTTATCCGACAAATGCCTATTCAATTATTTTTAAAGGCTCTTAAATCATGAGATTTCGAGGTGGTGGGGCGATTTCAGATCTGGATCGTGACCACAGTACATAAAGACCAATATACTGACTCACTTCGACCTGTCGCATTTTGGGATCAGCTCATGTACGTCCAGTAACTCATATGTATATAGAGACCAGGGACGGTTGTATCTTAAGTGCACCCGAGGACAAACTTTCCGGTTAGATTTAGAATATTTATAAAATAAAATAAAACTATAAAAGGATAAAAAAATAGGCTATAATTTTATCCAACATTTAAGTAAGTTATAAGGTTAAACGATTTCTGATATTAGTGCGCAAAAAAACAAACAGGCAAACATTCAAATAACCATTATTTTGATTCTATAGCAGTAAGAAAGGTCTTTCTTTCATGTTTCAAGAAATTACATATCGAGGTGTCAGGCTAATTGGCTTAAGCGACATTTTTTGGTGATATAGTAATATATACGTATAATATATTTTCGAAATCAGCGTTTTTTACCGATTCCAAAAATATATAAATTATTATATCACCAAAAAATGTCCCTTAAACCAAATAGCCTTTCACCCCTCGATATGTGATTCTACTTGTGACATACTTGTGGCAATCATTATATCCACTTCGGGTGTGCTCTAATCCACGTTATTAAACAATATAAAATTTGTCAGCATGATAGCGTCGTTTGTAATGATCTTTCGACACCGAATGTCTTGGGATCGAATCCCGGCTCCGACAAACTTTTCTATAGAGCAGATAACGATGTTGTGATGAGCACTACCTTAGCGTAAGTTTGACACCATAGGTTGCACACAGGAATATCGAAAGTAAAACCTTCGGGTGAAGGCAGTATATCAACCCTCAAGTAATAATATTCTACAATTAAGGGAATAAACCATATATTAACCAACATTTATTTAACAAACTAGATACAATACTAAGCTGGGACATCATTCTATCTATAAGTACCTTATCTTCCCGTCAGTAGTGCCAGTAAAAAATCCATTATCAGCCGGTAAAAGACGCATAGGGGTTCCAGTGAGAGGAAACTTGTTGCATATCACCTTCTTTCCGTTCCAATCTGATCCCACTCTATATACAAATACCATATTGTCGCTTTGCGCTACGCCCAGTAGCTCGGAATTTTCACTAAATGATAAACCTAAAATTATTATTTACTATAATAATATGGTTAAAGTAAAATCCTCGATTCTAAGATAAACCTATGATATACAAATACAAAAATCTGAATACTGGTGTCATCTTTTTCAGTAATTGAACATTTATCTCTTGACTAAAAATATTGTTATGGCATCGCAACAAGCTTAAATAAGTCCATAGAAAATGTAAAAAAAAGTGAATAATTTATGTTTGATGATTCTTAATTTATATTTTTGTTGCAACAAATAGTAATACTAACATTGGCTCCATAACATGGAATTAAAAAATATTTGTATATCTATTATACTAAATACATGTATATTTTCTAATTATATATTTCATAACTATTCAAAATTAGCTTCAAAAATTTGTTCTTAAAACATTAACAATTGCAGGGCTGCATCTTATTCAATTTAAAACTCAGTAAATGCTTTGGAATGGGATTTATATCTTACAAGCTAAGATATTTAATAGTCAGGACGTCGCATTAACCGCGTAGGACACGTCCAATTAATTGGATGGATAAACACACCCCACGCTACTCATAAACGACAATTATCACTTAGAAGGGCTGCCGTATTAAGCTCAGCAAAATGATTTTATTGGGGCGAGGTGTGCTGTTAAATTGTATAGAATAATCGGAGAAAAGTCAAAGGCAATGAAAAAATGTCCTTTTACAGGTAAGCAAACATCGCCGGGCACTAAGGTTTAAGGCGCTTGGCTCCGGCAAACGGGAAGAGGATCACCCCGTAATAAACAAAAATAAATTGTATAGTGTGGTTATGGTTTAGTATGGCTAAGTCCGGCACAACAGGGGCGCCACTGGATTCTAGGGCTTTGATAGTCGTTGCTGTTTATAGACTACATTGTACTTTCAATCAAGTGTATTGTAGTCACTTACTCGAGCTAATAAAAAAATCTAATAGCAATAATTGTACTCTCTATCCTAAATATATATACATATATATAATCGCCGGTAATAAACGATCTGTATAATAAGTGTTTTTGTGATATCGACATACTGTCCGGTGCATTTGAGCCCTTTAGACGAATAGTGAAAAAGAAAATGTAAGCTTAAATTCTATTTTTCTTTTTATTAAAAAAAAAAAAGAAAGAAAGAATAAGAATGTACTATTTCAGACAGAACTTTCGTACTATTTCAATATATAATAAATTTTTAGGCTAAACAGGGTAACATATGGCAATTATAACTTAGGATAGTTGACGGGGCATAATATAACAGGCTGTACATATAGTCGGCCATGTAACTATAAATTCTGACGTGGGAATTTTATGGTCGACGTATGAGCGGACGCCATCTAGATATATTGTTAATCTTAGCTCGCAAAAAAGTTTAAAATGCTTGCATTAAAATACTAATTGCATTTCAATCACCTAATTCATGTATTTTAAATTAAAAAAATGAAGTGTTGTACGTGGAATATAGTTTAAATGCTCAATATAGTTAAAAGTAATTATGGTAAAAATTAAATGTACTTATTCACACACTCGTTATAACGTAAGACTTTTTTCCAGCAGCAGGATCTGCTGGTTTGGTTGAAAATTTGTCGCGCTGAATCCAATCACGATCAAATAATATCACAACTCTTTCGTTCATAGCTACTGCTAGCTTTACATTATTAGGAGACCAGCAGATATCTGCAATAGGACTCTCGTAATCCTGTAAAAGTTTTAAAATTTTCAAGTAGTGTAAATATATCTTATAACTAGAGTTGTAAGCAATTCAAAAATCTTACATGTGCTTCTAATACTGTATGTAAATATTTTAATCGCATTTTATTAGATATAACAAAATTAATATAACTAAAGAAGAATATTTATTCACTTAAATATAAACAACTTTGTTGTGTCCGTTTGGATATAGGTGTTCTGTGGTTGTCTCGGTTGCCTAGCAGCGACACTTACTAATTTACAAGCCGTGATTTAAGCATAGTTCACAATTCACATCGTGGTCGCGGCCCTATTATGCATCGCCACGACATTACAAGTTAGTTTTTACTGCCCTGATACTAAATAGCGATTGCAGCTACAATAATTTGTCATCCTGCTGTTTTTTCGTTCCTGATATTTGTTACGATTACCTATATTTGATCAAACGTGGATAAATTTGTTGTATATAAAAAAAAAGAAGTAACCGATGTTAAGTCGATTTTACCACAGATATTTTTAAATACCACTTATAGTCTGTCAAGAAAGTCGTGAAAAAAAAGGAGGGCGCCACTGTTTTTTACATGGTATCCCTATATATTTCGATTAATAAATTTTGATACTTCATTTGAAAAAAAAAAACAGTATATGATAATATTTTTTAACAAATCCGGGAAACGTTGTTTTGCTATATAAGGTTTTGTAATATCTTCTAAGATGTTCATTGAAATTAAGTGATGTCAGAGACAATTTTGTTCACAATTAAGTACTCTTAATCAACAACACATTTATTTGGATAAATATTAATATTATTACGTTGATACAATTCTTAACAAATAATACATTAATTTCGACCAAATTTTATTATTATAAAAACGGTTCTAATTTTGTAAAAGTTAAAATTATGTATTTTTGAAGCTCTTCTGGCAATCTTCTATTTTCAAGAATTTGCTTCAAATAATATTCACGTTTTGAAGCTTTAATTGGCTTTTCTATAAGCGCCAGTCTATTTGTTTTGCGTTTTTTGAACATAAATCCAATTGAATGTAATATCTGTCTGAGAAGTTCATGGCTGCCATCAAAATCTAATTCTTGTTTCACCACAGCTAATAGTTTTCTTAGCGTAGGTACTTCTTTTTGGACTGTGTAGAAAAATTGAACTTTTTGACGAATGGCACATAGACTGAAATCATCAATCTGTTTACTAGGACTGCCCTTCCTTTTTTTCCAGGCGTTACAAATTCACCTCAATTTTTCATCATTTTTCCTCGTCCACTATACGTCGAACGATGCTTTCAGAAACACCTGGAAGAAAAAGAAAAATTCAAACATTGTAATAAAAATACGAAAGTATCAAAATTTTTCAAGCGTAGTAATATAGGAAAGCTATACCAACAATAACATAACCTTTTAAAATTCGTAAACAATATTATCACAAAGCTAAAATATCACTTAAAAATGTACAATTTCAACCTATTTCATTTCTGTTACAGTGTCTAACATTAAAATAAGAGTACATACCTGTTATTTTAGCTGTTCGACCGTAAACATCTCCCAAATCAGAAAATAGCTTTCCCGTTTGAAATTCACTCATAAATTCTTGAAAAACCTTAAATATGATCTGCCTCGTACTACTTTTATAAACAGTGCGATTCAATTTGACCACAAAACGGTTAAACGATAAGAAATATTCGCAGTAATTAATAAAAATCCAGTAAGCTAACCACAACAACCTTTGATGTGACAATTGATGTACTCAGTTAGACAGGAATACAGTGTTGCCATAACAAGTAAAAGCTTTAGTTCTCAAAACATTCTTTTCATGACTTTCTTGACGGACTATAAAATGTGTTTTATTATTTTAAGCGGTAATACTGGTATCACTATGTCAACTGGACAGCTCGGAGTCGGAAATTCTTTTTGAGTGAAGATTGTTTGTGTGAAGACGTTGTGAGGTTAGAATATTTTCATCCATATTAATCTTAAGCTATTGCTATCATTTATCGACTTATAATTTGTTGATCAGTATCTATATTATGTTTTCTTTTATTTGCATTATTTATTTTAATTATTTATCAAGAGACAATAGTGGTGTGTTGATGCTGTGTCTTAATTTTATATATTGAAAATAACACGTAAGTAATCGGTATACTTTATTACAGGACGTCATGCCTTTTGCGCGTTACGTAGAACCAGGGCGAGTAGCCCTGGTTTCTGATGGCCCCTTGAAAGGAAAGTTAGTGAGCGTGGTAGATGTTATTGACCAAACACGCGCACTTATCGATGGTCCTGGCAGCGGTGTTTCTCGGCAACAAATCCGCTTAAATCAACTCCACCTGACAAAATTCCGTCTGAAATTCCCGTTCACAGCACCTACGCGCATCGTCCGGAAAGCTTGGACGGAGGCCCAACTAAATGAAAAATGGGCTGCGAGTCAATGGGCACAAAAGTTGGCTAACAAAGAGAAACGAGCTCAGATGACAGACTACGATAGGTTTAAGCTGACGTCGGCCCGCGTAAAAAGGAATCGCGCGAGGACAGCAGTATTCAAGAGCTTGAAGGTGAAATCTGCGCGAGCTGGTGGCTTTGGTAAAAAGAAGATCCCTAAAACTGCAGTCAAAAAGCCACGTACAAAGAAACCTGACAGCAAAAAGCCAGCAAAGAAGTAATTCTTTTGTCTGAAAACAGTTTTTAAGTGATTGGGACAGATAAAAAATAAAGAATTACTTTTATAGCTAAAGTTATTGTGTTGTTTAGTCCTAATTCACTGCCCTTTAAGTGCAGCCTAGGTGAGTTTAGTTAGTGTTATAGAATATGTGATGTTTGTTCTTTACTTAATTTTTTTTATATTTCAGTGGTGGTTAGCAGTCCTGCATTTATTTATTATTGGTAAGTTAACAATCTACACTATTTTTTGTCTTTTATAGTGCACATAAATGTGGTTAGGTCTTTGAAGAGATTATTTTAAATTGTATATGCAATTGCAATTTACATTTTACATTTTCTACATTAAAGTGATGAATATAAATAGTCTCGTTCGCATGAACACCCTTGATTCCAAACACACCAGATTGCTGAATTTATTTATCTTATTTAATTATCTTTTATACATCTCTACAGTTGATTCAACAAAAATTTCTTATTTTCAGGAAAATTGTTCACAAATTCAGCTAAAAATAAAGGTACATTATTTATTATATTTTTGAGCTCTGTAAGTTTCATAAAAAAAAAAAAAAAACAATTTTAAAATTTGGGTTACAACTCTTTTTTTCTAAAACTTTAAAGCTAGGGATTTAATAATTAATGAAACTTGTTTCTAATACCTTGCAATATAATAAAAGCATCAGTGTTAAAAAATATACTAGCGCAAATTTCATAACGAAACTCAGTACCACTATCACTACAGTAAAGGACAGACCATTTGTACTCTTAATATCTTTAACTTGATGATGATTTCAATTAAGTCTCGTTCGTATGATATAAATATGATTATAAATTTACCATTTTTCTGAAAATTTCCTATATTATTTAATAAATTATACTCTGTAATGGTGTAGTTGTAACTATATATTATTGTTACAGATGTCATTAGGATGATCAATATTTCTACACTGATGCTATTAAGGTACTTACCTTACTTAATTATTTTTGCTGTGTAATAACATGAACTATAGTGAAAAAAAATGTCATTTATCTACTTAAATGGATACAGCCACTAAGATATCTCTAATCGTCTAAGAATATAGCATGATGATGTACTATTTATATATTTTCACTACTTTTTTTTTGTAGCAATCTCAAATCTACTAAACATGAATAAGTAAAGGATCATTAAAACAATGAAATATAAAAGAAAAAGATAATGGAGATAAGTTTTTTTTTGAGCTGAAAAGAACATTTTTATTTAAACTTTATTTCTGAATATGGCTTATTGTACAATTAACTCTCAATGAAGAGGTATTACATTTATGGGTGCCATAAAACAGACAACTGTGACTTTTTGATGATGTCTGGTGAAATATTTAAATGTGCCGATCTCCCTTTCAATAGATTTTTCAAATCGGAATGATTAGGTACTAATTGTTTTTGTGATAACTTGTTAAGTTTATTAATAACTGTGATTATTAAACAATTATAATATGTAAACCTTAACAGATCTTTGATAAAGTATGTTTGGTCTATTAAAACTTTAAATGTTAGGTTTAGATAATGTTGAATTTTTAGGGTAAAATGTCCTGCCTTTAGGGTAAAACAGTATCTAGTGACATTCTGACTTTTGTATATTAGAAGATTTCAAACCTACTCATATAATTCATAATTAATTCTGTTATTTTGTTTATGTTACATTATTCATATGAAAAAGAGTAAGTCTCCAAAAATTTTCCTTATGTGATGTGAGAAAAAGTATTTTCTCTATAATTTAACTTAGCACTTTTTAATTATTTAAATATGAAATATAATAAATACTTATTTTTATTACAGATGGAAAAAAGGTTAAAATTTTGTATCATGGAAGACAAAAAGTGGGGTAAGATATTTTTTGTTTATTTTTAATGAAAATGATTACTTGAATAAATAGAACTGATGAATAAATGTATCGCCCCTGTCTGATTTTGATGATTGATATAAACTGACATTGCGAAATTATCTTTTATTTAATTTATAAAGGTATTTCTAAATTAATTCAGTCTTTTTTTACTTAGGTTCATTAAAAAAAGGAACTGGTTGTAAAGAAACCATGCTGCCAAATAAAAAGGTATGTACCATTTTCATCCCTAAAATATGTTACCAGTTCATAAATTATAAGTTATTCAAAGTTTTTATGACATTTTTGATTATTTGTTACATTAAATCAATCCACATTGACTATAACACCATTGTAAGGTTTTAAAAATCAAAACAGTAAATTAATTTTCATTGTAGAGTTATTGTTGCTAATTAATAAATATTAAATATCAGTTTGAACAATATGCTGAGTAAAAATTATCATTTACTTTGTTGAAATTAACTAGGCTGCTAATTAAAAAAAAAAAAGTAGTAATAGCTAACCCTACCAAAGCCGATGTGTGAACAGAAAAATCTGTCACATGTGACTCTGGATAGGAACATTATTACATTCTGTGTAAGATTTATAACTAATTAAGAGTTATATATCTAAGGGTTGAATGTGACAAACACTTTTTAATATGAACATTCTGTATTGATGTTTGCTAGTGATTAATTTAATTTTGTTTTTAGGTGTCTTCAGAAAAAGAATTAACGGAGACCTTAATTACTAGTAAGTATGAAATATACACATATTTAAAATAAACTGCTAAATAATATTATTTTCCTCATAATTTTACTTCTGATGATGAATAATTGTATCGCCCCTAGCTGATTACTTGATGATTGATAAATACTGACTTAATTTAATAATCTAGCAGTAAGAATTACTAAAATTGAATAATGATTAATATGTGATATTATTTGCAGATAATTACATTACAACAAGGTCCAATAAGAAAATACTCTATACAAGAAACAGGTACTATTGTTTTTATTCTTATTATTAAGATAATAATTAATCTTTATGTATATTTAAGAATTATAAATAGCACTCTTTTAAATTAACATCAATCTTATGACATTAAAAAATATTCAAATGATGATTTTGTATATCGCCCCAGTCTGAGTGTAAATGACGATTGATTTTCCTGATTATTAAAATCAAAATGGCAATGTTATAATTTTATTATGTCGTGCTCATTTTTAATTTTTTTTTTTCAGATAATATAAGCATATCATGAAAATAAATACTTACAATTTAAGGCAAGTATATGACTAATTCACAAATAGTTTATTTATGTTTTAGTGAATTCTAATGAGTGTCCATCTTAATTCATGTAAAAGGAGATTGAACTCACTTTTTATCGAAGATGATATTTATGAAGATGAATATGTATACTATTGATTATTACGTTCAAAATTCATGATACATATAATTATTATTTTTCCTATTAAATAACTGAAAAGTTTTTCCACGTTTTTTAAAAAAAAATTTAAGCATTTTAGTCACTCCCTGCCAGCTGTTATTGACTATCACGTCAGCAGCCATTAAAACAATCCATTTCACCGTACATATAATTAATTGCATTTTTTGTTACATAAAAAAACAGACAGATCAATCGCAATTTTTATATAATATAATCGATGTTAAAAATTGATGTATACGTAAAGGAAATATAAAATAAATATAACAATAATTTTTCAAAGTGATAAAATAAATAGAAAACGCTATAGCTTTAGAGATCTTTGCCTATGTCATATATCTGAACAAAAAAAATAATGATAAAAAATATGTTGCCACATGAATTGTTCAATCCGTATTGATAGGGATATTTAACATCTAAGGGCGGCTTGCACTAACGAATTAATCTAGTTTAAGCTTGTATAAAATGCTTATTAATTGTTTTGGTTTTATTCCAACTTAATGATGATTTCAGTTTAAGAGTTGTTATAACTAGATTTTGATTTAGTGCAAGACAATAAGTACAGATCAGCGCTAGATAGCATTTTATATAACTAGATTTAATTTGTTAGTGCAAGCCGCCCTTATACGTACTATTAATAACAGATTTACATTCGATTTTTAAAGATATTTAATTTTTAGTTCATAGAAATAATTAAATATTAAAAATTATTAGTCAAAATGTACACACTATGCAGATTTTGGCTCTGGGAAAAAGTGTCCTTTTTTTATTATAAAGAAAAGAAACCACGCAAAAAATCTTAGAATATTATTGCTTCAAGAGGTGCTGATTGAGTCATTTTTCTCATCATTTTATCTTTTATTAGAACACAGATTACACAATATTTATTCTTTCATTAGAACACAGATAGCAAAATCAGTGAAATCACTACAGTAATAATCTGAAATCATGCGGACTTGGACTGACACGGCATTATAATAAGACTATGCTAGTTTTGATATAAAACTATGTAATATTTAGAATTTTAAGGGTATGTTTTGACCAGGGTTGGGAACATTGATAGATTTAAAATTACGAAAACGTTATTGTATCTTCTCGTTGATATATTTATTTATAAGTGATTACTAGGCCTTTAAAACATTAAAAATGCCGAAATTAGTTCTATCTACTCTTCTTTTTTATATAAATGATCGTATTACCAACTCATTTTTAACATGTTGAAGCAAACTAACCTACAAACTAAAAATGTAATTATAGAAGAAACCCAACAAAATAATAGGGATTGCTTCATTTCGTATGAATTTATAATAATACCTATATGCTATTGTCAATAATATCATTATATAAAAAGAACATTCGTATAAAAATTCTTTGTAGTGAAACCGTATTCCTAACAACAATACCCATTCTCCTTTTACCTTAAATAGTTCATATTATAATAAACTAATTTATAGGGAACAATTTAAAATGATGTTTTATACAAGCATATATCATAATTTAGAATTGATGAAAAAAATTTACTGATTATAAAATTGCATTAAAATACTGATCAATCTTGTAAAAGCTCAATATATTTAAGTGATTTATTATCATTCTAGGCTCCATGGAAAACTAGAAAAGCTGAATACGTTGAAATGCTGAGATAAAGTTTATGATTGTACAAATTATTTAACGCAATGCAAACTCTTAACTCTGGATGGTGAGTTTTTTCATTATTACTTAGTATAAAAAGTTACTATTTTTGTGTGTATGTGTTTACTCTGTTCATAAAAATACACGACATATTTTAATGCTGGTTTTCACCATTATTTAAGGGAATATATTCTGGATGTTATATATATATATATATAATTCATTTATATACAATTTAAAAAACAGAGAAATCACTCAGTCTGGTAGTATTAAACATTGAAGTTTGTATTAGTAAAAGCTTTGTCTTCTAAAGATGATGATTATAATTAGTTATCCCTGTCTCACAAAACCATGGGGAAAATTATGGTATGGTAACACCTGAATTCTTTTTATAAACTAAAAATGTAATAATAACAGTAGATCAAAATATTAATTATATATTATTTATTTTCAGTTTTTCAAGTTTTTCACTGATCTTCGTATACATCATAAAGGTACATAATTAATATATAGTTATAATTATCATACAAAAAAAAATTGAAATATGTCAATACTCTATAGTAGTTTCTAGGATATCCAGACTTACCAGTTATCAATATTTGTTTGACAACTACAAATTTTATAGTATAGTTAGATCCATGAATATCTCTTGGTTCATAATACTAGTAAATAAACAATTAATATGATGATTACTAAGTTATCCCTGGCTGAAAAAACCTTGTAGAAATTATGGTATGGTAACAACTGAAGTATCTTTGATTAAAACAATGCTAATTGTCAATTAAAAATTGCTATAATATCTTTTATTTTTCTAGGTCTCCACGTAGTAAGTGCAGTCATACGAAAATGAGGTTCTATATTCACTGAAGCAATATAATTTTTAAACGAGAAACACCAAAATTATAGATATTTCTTTTAATTTAATAAATTATTTTCAATTACCTTTGTCTGTCTTATTTTATGTAGCTTAATATTTTAAAGGTCTGAAAAAAGTCTTTCATCATTACATATTACTTTGGCCCTTTGTTCTTATAAAAAAATAAAAATTATCTAACATAAATGCTTTATCATTTGCAACAGTAACCACAAAGGATGTGTTTAATGATAACACATAATAATTAAAAAAAAAATCAATCATTGTAACATCAGTCGTTTAGAATCTTTTGCCGAAAATGTACTATATTTTAGTTACGGAAATGGAATCAACTGGATTCACATCGTGTAAAATACAGGTACGAGTTAATCCATAAGATTTCCCTAAGTAACATTACTAGTGACCTGTTCGCACTTATTATACTCCTTACGTGGAAGCGCGACCCCAAAGGAAAATATTTATATAAGAAAATATATTTTCGTTCGACTTTTAAAATATGCCAATGGAATATCAAAGTTAATATAATAATATGTATTAAGAAATTCAGTTAATTAGTATTTAAATATGTTTTATTGTTAACGTCGATTTTGCACAAATATGGGGGGTCTTCCTAACTTTAATACAAATTGCCTTCGCAGTTCTATTTCAAATTATATTTCAGTAAAAGCTGAACTAACGCGTTTAGATAAGATGATTAATACTAGCGCGTTTAGTTTCAAATAACCTTGAATTTTGCTAATAGCATGCTGACCGCCTTGCCTGTATATATATATATATATTTTCTATCCATAAGTATTATAGTTTTTGTCATTAATAGAAATGTGTGTGTAAGAGCCCTGAGAACAGCAATCACTTGGCGCCAATATATCTAAGCGCCAAATAGATACATCCACTAACATATCTCTACTCTCCCTGCAAGGGATATGTATGATGATATATTTTTTTTATTGTATGGTACCTAATTATTGATGAATTTTAGGGTCTCGACACTACAGACTTGATAGCACTAGAAGCTCACCTCACTTCACTAAATATTACATTTGTTAAACAAGAAAATTTCTTTGAAGTCGACACACAAGGTGTAAAATTATTAAACTTTTTGGCAGGCAGCAACTACGGGTAATATAACCATACTATGAAAAAATATCTGCCTTAAAGGAAATTATATAATTTTAAAACGATTTTTAACAATTCGATCTTAGTTTCAGAGTATGTGATCAGTCTATGGTTATAGAAAAATCAGTCATTGGCGGTAGAACAATACAAATTCAAAAAATAATTTGGATAATGAACAAGAACTGAGCAAAAACATCTTTTAAATAATATTTTATTTATAAAACTAATAATAATATATCATCTAAAATTCGATACTTTTAATTTCCGTTTTCTATCGTCAATTCACTTTGACAATCACTCGGAACTCTATCTGTAAAAAGTTCAGGAATCTGAAACAATAATTAATTTTATCCAATATATTAAAAGTAAATAAATATTTGCTTCTCTTTGGTACATAATAATAGAAAAATCAACACAACTACTATGCAATAAGTATATACGGAAATATTTATTACCTGAGGAGTATAAGCTTCAACCCTGTCCAGTAAAGAATCCGAATAACCCGGTGAGTAGTATCTAAAAAATAAACAAAATATCCACTTTGCAATGGTTTTTTTTTAGACGCTAATCCAGTTAATAATTAGTTTTGCACGGTATTCAATATTATAAACATTCATGTCGAGAAATAACAATAAAAATTGTTGGTACTAAGCAAAATAGAGCTCTGAATGTATCTTCTTAGGCAGTTTCAGTACTAATTAAACTATCAAGCGGTTGTCATTATCAGCTGATCAATATATTATATACTTTATTTACTAAAACACGTAATACATATATAAATATATATATTTATATAAATTATGTGTATGTATATATATATATATATATATACGTATTCGTATATATATGTATTCCTATAAACATTTGAATGTTCCTGATAAATACTTCATTTACTCCTATTCCTACGATTCTCCTGAATAATATTATAACATAAAGCCGAAACGATATGACATACCTTACAATTTCCTCAGGGAAGCAGCTGTTTATTATATTGATATATTCTTTAAGCGATGTTCCTGGAACAGTGTCTATTTCTTGTACTCGTTTTAAAGCCCCAGTTGTTACGAACAAACGTCTAGCTCTGGCGTCATTTGGCAGAATCTAGAAAAAACGCTTTAATATAAAAGTGAAAAAACTAACATTTTCACAATGTAAATATTTCCTATCCGCTATAAATTCTGTTATTCTGTTCTATTTTTGATAGATTTAAAAAGGTGTTTCGAGTGCCCTGGAACTAGGCGTCTGCTAGTTGCTACTGGCAGACCTATACGCGCAAAAGACATAAGAACGGCTAATTATCAAAAAAGACAGCGAAACTACTATATTAGTTGTCTAATTCTAAAATCCATTTTAGCCTCTTTGGAACGACAATGACAACGCATTAAGTAGTTTTTGTCTATCTCTATCAAATGGTCTTAACGATTTTATCTAATTATATTCTTTGATGTATTTTTGGAATAATATAAAATCATAAATTGGTTAATCCATTGTTTCCAATATACAATACCTCTAAGTCCAAAAAATACTTATGCGTTTCCAGCTAAATGATTTTTTTTTTCTTTAATGGTACAAATTGCTGTTGGATGGGAAAAGCCTTTACAACTCCACCGGGTAGGAAGGGGTGAGCAGTTAGAGTTCTCAACCAGTGAGTATAAATTGGATGACAATTCAAGAGTTCACGTGTGCAGGAATCTCAAATTGAACGGGGAAAAAAAGTGATCTACTAGCGTTTCGGAAGCGACTACCTTAAGAAATTCTGACTGAAATTCAAGGCTATGCTGCAGTGAATCTGCGCCTCGGAACGTAAGCACACTGATCAGCGACAGTTGACTGAACTAACCTTCCACAGCGCCCGATATCTTGATATAAAACTATTGCGTGCAATGTATGCCTCACTATACTTTTGAGCTGCGGCTGTAATGGCCACATCATCAGAATCCAATAGCTTACAGGACACATTATCTACGTCGTGCGAGAAATCTAATTTAATTCTAAGTTTAATTCTTTTTAATGATTGAATATAAGTAAATATGTTTAACATGAGACTTAAAAAAAGTATTTTTTTATAAAAATTCTAAACAGTTTCTTATTGACTAAATATTAATTAATTCTTAGGATGATGCATAATATATTACTTTTGATATTGAAACAAAGAAAAGTAATCTTAAATACACAAGAAAAAAAAGACAAGCTAATATTTTTGGTAACATAAAATATTTGCTGCGGACGCGCCATTTTCATTATGGGGAAATTAATACATGGGGGTAATTTAAAAACCTGGTCTGGCAACCGCGGTTGGTTACAAAAATATAATACAGTTGCTGTTAATTTCTTTAAAATATGGGAACTGCCAACTAATTTACTATGTCAGGGAGAGGACGAGGTCGTGGTGGTAGTGGTCTCTCTTTGACACATGATCAGCTACAAGCTTTAGGCATTGCTCGAGGTGAAAATAATGCACAAATCCTCGTTCCGCCACCACTGTTCCCGAAACTCGAAGCTAAGCCGCTCCCTTTAGCCACTGATGCTGCAACTGACTATATGCTCGTTGTAAAAAACCAATTTATTGAATATCTACACGAATCACCAGCATACGTAAAAGCAAAGGCTGAAAGTGATGGTGTCGAACGGTACTCTGATAAGTACAAAATGCTTGCTCTTGATGCAAAACAAGGTAAGGTACTGGACTGCGTATGGACTAACATGCCGTCCGAGTTAAGTCCTCAAGCAAAACGCGTAGCTGCTGTGAGAAAGCGAAAACTTGACGACCCAGCACTCATTGCGAAAAAGTTGCACAATTTAGAGAAAAAGGAATCGCAAGAAGTCAATGATAACATGGAAACGGCTGAGGATGAAGAACCAAAGAATGATGATGGTAATGATGATGAAGAAATTGAAGATGAACAAGAACAAGAGTATGAGCTGGATGATGGTACAGATTATGCTAACAACTACTTTGACAATGGAGAAGAATATGAGGATGAAGATGATAATCTTGATGATGGACCTGTTTACTAATATATCATTGCTGACAGTTGTTACAATAATCATATCTGATCAAGACACATTTGAATATAATGCAAAAAAAAATCCTAGACTTCAGAGGAGAATTGGTATGCATAAAATTCATTTTTATCATTATCTATTTGGAATTATAAAATTCTAAAAAAACTAAACTGCTCTTTCAGACTATTTTACACAAGTTTTCTATTTTACATAAGAAAAAGTGTATGATCTGCATTATTATGAATTATTTTATAATCTACTGATTATAGGAACTTTTCAGGCCAACCTTTGCATACTGGGCTAGTACATATTTGAGAATACAGGCAGGAGCTGAATGAAGTAGTGGTTCTAATGCGGGACGATGTAAACAGCATTGTAGTGACTGTTTCAAAGCACATGATGTACGAGCTTGAACCTCTCCTGATGATTTGGGATTTGTATACAGCTGTAATTAAATAAATATACTCTCTTATATATGTATTTCTTATGCTTAATTATTTAGGTTCCATTAGATATGTTTTTATTACATTTAAAATAATTGAGATAATTTACCTACCTGCAGTAATCTTGGAAATATGTTGGCAACAGCAATTGCTAGACTGTGTTGTGGTGAATGTTTTGCAATATGACCCAATGTCCAAGCTGCAGCACATAACTCTGCATCATCGCCTTCGGTGTTTTGTAATATATTTGCTAGCTCAGGAATCGCCTTTTTATAGAAAAAAAACAGTATTATTTATCAAATGTAATAATTACTATTATATGACAAGCATCTTCTCCTGAGTGATGTTGTCATATTTTTTGTTATTGTTACTGTCCATGTGGTACTCCTATTTTAATTTTTTCTGTGCAAGTAGTCCATAGTTTTAAATATTGTCGCATTTATAATGTATCTTGTCCATGTGTTATATATTTTTTGTTTGTGTTAATGTAAACTATTTAAGTGTTCTTACAAATGAATAAACTGCCTCTGAATATACTCAGCAGAGCAAAACGTCACAAATACATATTAGAAAATTGTTTTAAGTTGTACAATAATGATGATTATTTTCATAGATATTTATTGATGAATTGAAAGAATGAGGAATGACAAGTGCTCAATCTGTATGCATGAATGAGTGTATGAGCACTGATATTGTCATTTTATATTCACCATACTCAATGAATTGGGGGAATAAAATTGCTTAGAACCTTACAAGAATTCTCCATCAGTATAAGGAGATTGAGCCTATATTTCCACCTACACGGTTGCTGAATGTAGGCGTGTCTTAACACTACAAGCTTGAAAGCAAGCTGTCTCTATGTGTAAGTGTATTTATATATAACTCGCCCACCTATGCTCTGAAAGAAATCTCACCTTGGACTCAATAACTGCCATGGCTAACTGGTCTGACTGTCCCGCTATGAAACCAAGTGCCATACATGCCGGGATTCGCGCACCACCTGTATTCTCTTTTAACAGCTCCACTAAAGGACCACAACCTCCAGTATTTACAACTAGCTGAGCCAACTGAGAAACAAAAATAATTTTCTATAAACATAATTAAATGCGGTGCTAGGAAGAAAGTTACAGGTAATGAATTAGTGCTGTAGTTAGTAAATATTTCCTAATATTTTATTTAGTACTTGGTACTAAACCATAGTATGGATTTTATAAATTTAGTCAATCTAAGTTTATTCTAGGCAGTATATTATTAACCATTAGTGAAAGTCCAGATTCCTAATATAATGATAAGTACTGTTAGTTTTTAACATGAAAATTGATGAATTTTCTAGCAATGTTCTAGGAGCTTAGTTTTTCCAGTTTTATAGTATTGGATTTTTTATAGTACATTTACAAAGTCCCCAAATTAAGGAAATCTTTCTATGTACTCTTCATTGTTCAATATGTAAAAATGCCTATATTATGTAAATTTCTCAAGGATTTTTTTTTTATTTTTTTTTTTTCAAAAAGAAATTAACAAAATGTTATATTAAATAATTATTATAGAAATAAAACATAGGAGACATAAGTAGATATTAACAAGAATATTAGCAAAAATTTGTATATATTCCTAATCTAATATTGTTATTTTTAATTATTTGCGACGATTTTTTGCGTCTAACTAAAAAATATCAATTAAAGGATTACGTTGGTGAGGACTAAAATTATCGTTAAGGATTAAGTTATCAACAACTTTACTTTCTACCATTTAAAAATTAAAATCTACAAGAAATCTAAATTCACAATGGCGCTTAACACAACGGTGAAATTCGGTCGCCATATTTAATTTAGACTACTAATGAGTTTCGTAAATGTTAGTCCAATGAAAAATCTGCGAAGAATCTTTTTTCAAAAAGAATACGTACTGGCCTATAGAGGATAAAAATCATTATCCACCACTAAATATTTTACTATTCTTTCATATATATTGTTCACATAAATTATTTTTAATTTTCTTTAAGAAAAGTCAAGTACAAAAATAGTATGTTTGACAGAAGTTTAATACTATACCATATTTCAATACACATTCTATTTTTAATGTATATGGGGTAACATATGGCAACTCTAACTTTGGTTAGTGGGCGGGGCACAATCTAGTAGGTCATATATCTAATAATCCATAATATCTACGATTGCGAAGCGGAAAATTTATCGTCGACGTATAAACGGACTACATCTAGACATTAATAATCTTAGTATAAATCTTAATTACATCAACAGAATGTTTGACAATATCTCTGAGCAGACATGAGGCCGCACGGCGGACTGGCGCGGCATCATGGCCAGCGTGCAACAGAGCTGGCGGCAACGCTCCACCGGCAACCACCGCTTCTGCTAATTCAGACCGCGTGCCCGCTATGGCACCCAATGCACATAACGTACTACGCTGTACATAATTGACACACATTTTAATATGTATTACCCTATAATGCTGTTATTTTTAAATTGATTGGTACATCTAAGAAATAATTGAGACCGTATTTTTTGTCAGTAAATCATTAAAAATTTAAATTATTGCTTAGACGAGGTCCTTATCACCTACCCAAAGTGGGCTAGGCTAGTTTTTGTCATAGAAAAACTGAAAATAAATACCTATGGGTATATTTTTTAAATTAATAACTTAATTTACTCGTCATCCCTGGCGAGGGCACCTTAAATTATTGTAATATATGAGAACAAGCTAAAATTACAGTAAACAATAACATTCTACAAATTTAGTTTTACCTTTAATTTAGGATCTTGATTTTCCAGTCCATGTACTAAGTGGCAAATCGCCCCAGAGTCTACCACAGCTTCGGGTTTATTTTGTGCTAAGTCTACCAGGGCACCAGCTGCAATCTAAAAAATTGTACTTAATCATTTGCGCATAACAAAGACAATTTCAGATTTAAATAACATAATACAGACCTGTTTGAGGCTCATTTCGGGTTCTTGGAAAGCGAGAACAAGTAAAGGTAAAGTTCCCGCGTCCACTACCAATCCAGCCAAATGCTCATTATGTTTTCCTATGTATCCTAGAGCCCAAGCAGCGTTTTCTTTTACCTAATAATTAATTTAGGAAAATTAAGTATCTACATGTTATAGTGTACATTGTTATAATTATGATTCATATTGACCAATGTGTAAAGCAATATTACCAAAAAGATTGCACAAAAAAACTAAACCGACTTCTCTGCTACTCTAGTAAGGCTTTCTATCTGGAGAGCCATGTTCTCCTTTTGTGAAGACCATATCCCAGAAGGAAGTCAAAGACCGAGAGAGGTAAAGAATCGATCTCTCTTGGAGACGAAGAAACGAGGCAAAGGCTACTGCCCTCAGCCACGAATCTAGGGGGAAGGTCAAGCAGGGGTCCGCGCCGAGAGTGCCAAAATCTAAGGGCGGCAAACGAAACATAACCTAGCGTATACACTAAATAATATTTCTAAAAAAGTGGACGCACCTCTCCATGAAAAAATAGGCTAAAAATTTGTATAAGTTTTGAAAATTATTGTTTTGACAATTTAAAAGTTAATTTATATCATACTGTTATCACGTATAACTTATTTAAAGTCAAACGTCACGGTATTTATTTTTCCTCAATATTTCCCTTTTTATGTGATAGATGATATTTACATTTGTATAAAAGTTGTAGAGCCCTTTTTTTTAATTGTGATGCAAATATTTTAATTAAAGAATTTAATTAGAATTGAGAAATAAAGGTAAAACAGGCGAGGATCGGCGGAGTATATTTTGCCCCACCTCGAAAAAGCTTAAGATGCGGGGCTTACCACACTGCGATGGCATATCTGTTCGAGCCCAACCTCCAATTGCTCGATGGCTTATTTAGTTGGTCCGACATACCCCGCTGTCACACCCATGGGCAGCTAGTACATTCGAAGAATGTTTTCACTAAATAAAAAAAAAATTGTACTACGCTCTGAGAAAGCTTATATTACTTGTGTGTCGAAATCTTCCAAGCATGATACAATATGCTCTAATGCTCCTAAACGTACGATGGCAGCAGCTAATTCTTCGTTATGTCTGCGAAAAAAATAAACATCACAATTTTTTTTGTAATAAGTGCTTAATTTATTACGACACCCCATACTTACTTAGCTACAGCTCTCAATAAATATAATGCTGAACGTTTGTAGTACACCTGTGAAATAATCAAAGCGTCTGTTTTATTTAGTGCACCTCTTGCTGACCTCGGACTACATTTCATAAAATAATTCTTTATGAGATGCAGTGCCATACAATTTGTATCTACAGTATTTAAAAAATAAACCAGCTATGACAACAACACTTCATTTTTATTAAAAAAACGCACTATGCGTATTTTTAATTTTATCAAATGTAAAAAAGTGAGTGTCGTTATCGTCTTTTTAGTGTTACGGATGTCAATAGGCAATAAATAGTATGTATCCACTTATAAGAGCGAGCGGTTTGTCATCATTATACATAAAGAAATTACTTTAAAGGCAATGTGAAAACATTGAACATATGGCTGTAGGCGAATTGAAAACAATTATGTATTGTTGTCTCCAAGCAATACATTGGAAATATCGCTAGCATTAGTAAAACCTCATATTGCTGGGCAAAAGCATCCCGTTTAAAACAATAATAAAAAGCTTACATTATATTTATTAAGGTTTTCAAGGGTAATCGTAACTATACCCCCGTTCAAGAGTTGCATGGCAACTCTTTCATCATGTTCTGCGAGTCTAGCGAGTGCCACCACCGCACATTGGCGAACAGTGCTGCACGCGTCTGAAAGTAGTGGCCGCAATAAATCTGAAAACATATTCAAATGCTAGCCATCTTTACACAGGTACTATTTACCAATATAGAATAACAAACTACTTAATTACAAACTTTCAAGTTTCCAACTTAAGTAATAACAATACTCCCACATAAATGTTCAATCGTTTTTCCGCAGCATCTGCTTAATTTCTCTAGATAAAAAGTATTCTAATATTCAATTTATTATCTAAATTAAGTACTAATACTATGACAAAAATTGAAATATTTTTTGTAGTTTCAACACGAAATGAGTATAAATAGATAAACAACATTCTAAACAAAATAGATTGGCATCTATATCGATAAAAAAGCATCTTGATGTACTATGTAAAAAAATGTACATACATGTTCTGTTGACCTATTCGAAAATTTCGAGTGTGATCTTAGTGTATACACTATACAAGTGATTTTATTGACAAGGGAAATATTCAGGATACAATCATGTGTACCATGCAACTAATGTTAATAGATATATTCCGTAACATATCATTAAAATAAAATTTAACAAATGTAAATTGATCCATAAAAATGTTGATACCGTAGCACGTATGGCGCACGATTGATTTGTAAGTAGATAAAGTTCCTTTTACGTAATTTTAGATAAACAAATATTGATTCGTTTTACCTTTGTACTTTATCCTGGCTTAAAGACAGGCAGAATAATTACTTAGTAATTAATTATTCCTTCATGTGTGTATTTTTTTGTTGTGTCTATTAATATGTTTACTTAGTTTTAATATAAATATTAAGATATCACTATTTTCACATATTTTGAATTAGAATCAAATCCTGAATATTCTCTTTGAATATCTCCCATGTTTATAAAATTACTCTGTATAAGCAAATTTTTGTAACAACTATCTTTTGCCTGTGTTTAAACCTTTACTTAAGTGAAATCTCATTTTCTATTAAAGCCGGTTTATACTTGAAAAAATATTTTATTCGAAAAGACACTGCTTTAGAACATAAACTAAGGAATATTCCAGCAGTAGTAAGTATTTAACAAAATATTTACCGAGCACTCCTGCACTTTCGAGACACTTAACATTGGTAGCCCTCGTCGCTAACTCTGCCATAGTCTGAACAAAGACCAATCGAGCTTTTTGATAAGTCTCGAATACTGCAAATATTTTTATTACGAATTAAGTAACAATGCTTTCAGTCAGTTTCAGTCAATATGTAGAATCTAAAACACAAAATGGGTGTTGCTGCCACAAGTAAAACTAGCAGCAAATGACTACTTGCATCATACTAAACTATATAACAATTTATCTGGAGGTGGTCAAAATTTAAGCGGACCCTCGGATTTTTCTCGTATTGGTGCTTGGATTCAGTGTTACGTGAGTGAGTTTAGGGTCCGTAGGGATGGAACATCCATTTCTCTTGTATGTAAAAAAACGTTAGAAGCTATATCCTTTATGTAGATGAATAAAATAATATTCAATATACTAAACCAGTAATATAAGTAATTAAGAAACTAAAATCTTAAAAAAAATATATATATTTTAGAAATATCTACCTAATTGTATGTTTCGTGGACTGCTCATAGAATGACTCATGATTTTATTGGTATTTATATTATAATTCAAAGAGCGATGATATCTTGTAACTATAGTATTTAGTGTTTAAAATTTGACAATGTTATGCGATGGTCAGTCAGCCAGTAATTTTTTTTTGCATTGACAACAGATAAAATTCAAGGTAATTTCCGTAGGTAAATAAACGTAAATAATACAAACTTATTTGTGTTTCCAATGCTTTACATTTATTTATATTTAAAAATGTGTCGTCACATCGATTTATTATTGTTAAATTCGATAGTGAAGTGCATGTGCCGGAGCAAACAACTGTGAAGGTCACGCGACGACTCTGATCGTCACGTCTAGTACCACACAGGCTCGTATTCTCATAATTACACTTACGCACACATATTGGTCCATTGTGAACCACAACACCCATGCAAGCAACTTAGCTGGAGTTCACTCACACGCTGACACAACCAGTCGCCACGACAAGCGCACAGCCGTGGTCGGCCGCGTGCTCCAACCTAACTTACCTTAATTGTATTTATAAAATGAACTAATACTTTCCGTCATTCAATAATCAAGTGAAAAGTAATAGAGAACATAATGCCTTACATCATGGTAATGGGCAGCCTCAGCGCGCCACATCTTTCAAAAGATGAAGGGGCTACAGTATATGGACTGAAGAGTGAAGAACGTGCAGTTTTAGTGAGGGTAATTTTACCAAAATAACTATAGTAATATTAATATCACTACGCTATATTCCTTTTGGGGTGAGCAGAGATGCACAAGTTGCTGGATCCACTTTGCGCTTATATAGTTTGTTGTGTATTGTCAGTAGGCGCTATCCGGTAAATTCTCAGGTTACACATTACAACATGCCAAATATTCTGATTTTCTCACAGTGTATTTCGTCACTGGTAAACTGACGTTATAAGATGAATCAGGTACAATTGAGGTATAATTTATAATAAATTAATTCACTTATAATCTAAATAATTAAATACTTACATTTATATAGTTTTTACCACTACATAGACTTTTGTGCTTTTTCTTTAATTTAGCAAAAAAATTGGATTTCTTTAATATCTACATGCAACATAACTAATTCAGATAGAGCAGATTTTTCTTTTCACCCTGATGAAATTTATATAATGAGTAAACTGGGGTAGCTAAGATCAATGAATAATTATTAGTAATTCGTTAAATAGATATATTATACGACTAGCCTTAAGACAAAACTGTATTTATAGGGCTATATCGTGTCGGATAAAAGCCATATTTCCAAGGAAGCAGCAATAGCTGGCAGCAGCAACATCAATATTCTGTTCGGCAGCAAGCAAATTTGCTAGTTTTTATAGATTTGTATGGAGCGTCTTTCGAAAAGCATGTCATACTATCTGCACCACATGCTGCATAATTGGAATGTGCTTCAATAAAATCTACGCAAACAAGTATCGTTTACTGTCGGCCGCATTGGTGGTCTTGCTTCTTCCTTGAAAAGCATTTATACCCAATATTAAACACGACTATCACGACAGTTATAAACACAGTAATATTTCAAAAGACAAACATTGTTTTCATTTCAGGAATTGAATTCATCATTCGGCATGTCAATTGCGGTTTCATCAGACTTGGAGAGAACAGTTCGGGTGACGCAAAAAGGTTTGACCTTGGTGATAGTGAACCGACTCCATGCGTTGCTAGGCTACGATGTCGTCTCACACGCGATGGCAATGACCAACGCTAACCGTGAATTAATTTCCTTCACGATGTACAAGAAGTCTAGTTCTTCGTCCCACGGCCACACGCACAGTCACAGCGGCTCGCACAAAGGGCATACTCACGGCAACGTAGTCACACTTTAATGAATGTCTATTAGCGAATTTACTTTTTTTTTTTTTTTTTTGAAGCGGACTAACTATTGATTGCCGGGAAAGGCATTTTCAGCTCAACCGGGAGCGGATTTACTGTATATACGTATCTATTTATAGTGTGGCGGCTTATGAGCGAGAGCAGCTGGGCTGAACCCGACTAGAAACCCGTTTTAATCATAAAAAAGTATGTTGAATAGCTAAATCCTTTATATATATATACATATAATTGATTTTCCTATTCAACAAAACTTTTATTTCATAAGTTTGTTTGCGTATAAGATGTAATATTTTGCCATGACATCTGGCGCAAAATATAGCTTATATTACTGCTGAATAACGTAGCTTTCTAATGGTGAAGGAATGATTAAAATCGGGTACAGTAGTTTCAATATTATCCGTTTTTATATTTTGTCTTTGTAATATTAGTATAGATGACATATTAAAGTTAAGAAAAATAATATTTATACATGCAAATTATTCATTATTTCTGGTTTTTACTAAAATGGTACATGTCCGGCTAATATTTTACATTTCGTAAAAAACCTATCGATATTTTCCTTTCACTTGTATTTGTAATTATTTTTCTCTTTAAGGGATATAAGATCCATAGATGTTTTGAGAAACATTAGCTGGAGATGCAGTATACGTTTTCAAAACTGCCACGGATTTATATATTTGCAATACCTACTTACACCAGCTGTAATACGAGTGTTAAGTAATTCATTCCAAAATATTCGTTCTGTTTTGTAAACAGTATTATGTAAATTATATTATAACAGGGTTTATTAGGAGGTAAAAAGAAATCTCAAGTATTTTCTTAAATAAATGTATATTATGACGAATATTGTTTCATTATTGATATAAAACAACATATGGTTAAAATTGTTAATGCTCAGTCTTAGCAACACAATATACGTTTACGGTTTACGGTTTAATTACAAATTCAAATGGCAATATTGTAAAAAATTACAAATTTATTCTCCTTGCGAATCGCAGACTAGACTTGTAATGTAGATATGACATTGCATTGTGCAGTTTTATTTGTTTAGTCAACTATTTTTATCTACAATCATTTTTTGCCTCTCTTCGGCTAATCTTTTCAATGCAGTAGCATACTGCCTTTGTACTTCCAGCAATCGCGAATATTCTTGATGTAACGTAGCTTTTTGTTCCTTTTCAGTTCTGTACTTTTCTTCCACTTTTTTAACTGTTTGATTCACCCATTCAACAATTGATTCAAACTGGTCCATAAATTCTTCTCTTTTACGTACAGAAGACATCGCTCTGAAATATGATCGTGAAACATTGTAGCGATTTTTACTTAAACTTTTAAATCATATATTTTTTAAAATAAGTATTTAGATAAAATACCTATGAGAAAGAAACTTAGTCCATACATAATATTTTATTAAGTTGGCAAGACTTCGTGAAATGAAAAGGTAATTTGTTTTGTTAACTCCTCTAGTCATTCGTAAATATAATAAAGTATTTGCTGTATTATATTTTTTTATATGAAAGTAATACTCACTCTTCATAGTTATCCAAAATAGAATTAAGTAAGCTTAGCTCTTTTGAAGTATACAGCTTAACTTCGTACAGAGTGTTATAAAATATATAATACTGCTTAGTTTCCTTATGTTTTGAAGCAACTGCAAATACGATATGATAAATATTTATAAAAAATATTTGATAGTCAAATTCTTTTTAAAATTAAAGACAATAACTTTGTTTAAGCTGGAAACACCTTTTGTATTACTTCCTTTAGATTTTATTTACTTGTATGATATTCAATTAGTGAACCAAATACAAAAAAAGGTTTTTTATAATGTGCACAGTTAAATACCTTGATTATATAGTTCTATGAATCTCTTTTCGTACTGTAATAATTCAGCTGTGCCAGGAATTTCGTCAAGGGCCATGGTGTATTTCAATATTTCCCTGTTTAACTTAGCAAGCTCCAATCTTATATTAGTAATAAATGCCTTTAATTTCTGTTCACGTTCGTTAAATTCCTTTAATTCAGCTGGAGTTAATGGATCATCGACTACTTTGTTACTGGGATTTTGTGCATCTCTGAAATTTAATCATTTTAATTCACATTGTTACAATAAGCTGTGGAATTTTTTTTGATAGCTTATTTGATGGCCTGACTTCGCAGTTTGTTTTGGCTATCTTCAACGCTGGAGGTCTCGAGTTTGAGTATTGGTACCGGCAAACTGTACTGTGATGAGCAGATGTATTGGTTGCGAGTCATAGATGTGTAGATAAGTAGGTATATCTTTATTTAGTACCCATAACACAAGAGAGAGTTTACTTTCGGACCAGGTCAGGTGTCAGCAACCCGAGCTTGCGAGCTACATGCGGCTATTTGGATATAAATCTGCGGCTCTTTATTTTCATAAACAAATATTATTTTATAATTAAAAAATAAAATCATTTAAAAATCGTTCTGAAAATTATAATTTTTGACTCTTCAGGCTCAAAAGGTTGCCGAGCCCTGGACTAGGTTAATGTGTATCCCAGATGAGAGGGAGACGGTGCGCAATGTCCAGCGCGCCGCATGAGAGAGGTTTGGACTGGTGTGCACTTTACTCCAACCCCTCCCAGGGAGGCAGCCTCAACAACGATGTTTGTTCTCCGGGCGTATGGATGAATTTGGTTTCCCAGGCTTGGTGGAGCAGTTAAGAGTAACACCCTCGGGGTTTAAGTAAGTAGGAGTCATGACTAGTGATGAAAATGCCCGGGAATTTTCCCAAAGTGCCCAGCACTTCCGCGAACATTTCGTAAATTCCCGGGAATATTCCCCATACAAGTTTTGGGCACTTTGGGAAAATTCCCGGGCATTTTCATCACTAGTCATGACACACCAGAGTTGCTGTCCCTTATAGCGGCCCTGAAAGTCCTATGCAGGATTTACCCCCGGGATACCAAAAACAGGTCAATGTGTATAATTATCCAAAAATGTTTTTTTTTTAAATTCCGTAAGCAAGTCAAACTCTTAAAACTTTAATTTTTATAAAAGAACGATGTAGGAAAATATAACTGGAAAAATTATTATTAAATACACTATAAGAGGGAAACTTTTATGTTTTTTTTTATATATTCACTATTAAGGAGTGAACTTAAATAACAGTGAACTCCTCATTTTTGCCAATAATTTATATAATGTTGCTAAAGGTACAAATGTACAAGTACTCGTGTAAAAATACCAAATATATAATGAGAAAGCATCTATTTTCTAGATAAATAATCAATTTAAATTAGAAAGAGAATACTTACTTTAATTGACTTTCAAGTCTCATGTTCTCTTTGTTACTTGCCTCTATTAGTTTAATTAGTTCACTTCTTTCCCGGGCCAATTCTTTAAGTGTTTTATAAAATAGTTTTACATCTTTATCACTGAAAAAAAAGAACATAATTCAAAACAAAGAAATCATGTGCTCACTTGCACTATATGGTAAATTATAGGTGCAAAGATTATAATGCTACCAGTATGAATTTACACATGGCCTTATTAAGGAACTTTCAAGATATAGATCTTTTTCTGCATAATATATAGCTAGCCTAGAAAGGCATAAATGGATGGGTTTGTCAGGCGTGAGAAACAGGGTCTTTAAGGACTCCGCCAATAAATTACAGATTTTGCTGACAATGTAATGGGACATAGTAAGCTACAATTAAGAACTATATATTTGTTAATTAGCAGTAACATATGGACAATGAACATATGTTATTTTAGACAGATTCGTTTTTTTTTACAGTGAGCATTGTTTTCTAAAAATGTCCTAAACTCTTTCTTTTTTTAAGTGCTCACTTCAGAGCGATAATATTAACCTCTTAAGTGGCTATGACGGATATATACGTCATCAATATATGCATTACAAAACGCCTAAGACGAATATATTCGCATAAATTTAATTGTGTATACCACTATGGATAAAACGAATATGTTGGCTTGAGTATAATATACGTATAAATATATGTTTAGGAGTCCGCGTATCATTCATTGCATTTGAATGGGAAAATGGGGGCAGGTAATGGTTATAACGTTGTGGTATGAGCCACTTAAGAGGTTAATGCAGTCTAAAATAACATCTGTTTATTGAAATTATTCTCCTGCTAATTGCCAAATAGAAAGTTCTTAATTGCTGCCTATTAGAAAATGCTGAGGCTAATATTGATATTAAGTTCTGCAGTCTGGGTGTTAAGCGAGAAAGATAAGTCGCTAATAAAAAATCGTGTATTATATACTAATTTATAAAATACAAACTTGTAATCTTGAGATTTCATCAATTTAAAAGTATTTTTCTGTAATTTTGCAAGGATGTCAGTGTACTGTTTTTTAGCATTCTGCATTCTAGTCTCATGTTCCTTTTTACACAACTCTACTTCTTTCTCCGTAACATTTATTGCTTTAGTGAGTTTATCAACATCCTCAGCATATTTTTGTTTTTCACTTTCTTCAAGTTCCTTTGAAACTTCACCGGTGAGTTCAGAATGAAGTACAGCATAATGTATCTTGATATCTTCTCCATTTTCAACACTTGTTTCTTCTTTTTTGTATATGTCTGTCTATGAAAATATGGGATCATAAAAATAACATTTTACATAGATTTTAATAGAAGCTGATATAGCCCCTACCCAACATTCATTTTTTAAAGTAATTTTATTTGTAAGTTTAGATCCTGAGAATATAGAATTAAAAATTTATAAATAATAAAATATTTACAGTAATAAAGCAAACTTGACTCTCCAAATAGAGATTATAAAATATACTTATTACTTTTACTTGACGTTTATAAAAATGTACTTACTACAATTGTCAGTTCGGATGGATCAGCTAGCGTTCTCTCATAGTCATACTGAAAAAAACGTTGCAACAATATGAAAATGAAACTACGTTTTCATCTTACATATCACATTACATTTTAGTTAATGATGAATAAGTAATATGGATAATACTTAAACATGAGCTTTGTTTGGTTAATTGAGGAAGAACAAATATATATCTAAGATAAATATAGTGATATGAATAATTATTAATGTCAGAGGTGGTAATAGTTAAGTGAGGTAAATAAGGATGTATTCATAGTATTATGTTTGAATAGAAATAGTGATAAGTTTAACCTCCTCATAGTAGTAGCCATTCTAAATGAAATGGTCTCTTGAATGGTGTTTTAACACTAGATTGATAGAACCGTTAAAATGACAGATTTTTATATTTGTCTGAGTATTTTTTTCTTCTAATATTTTTTTCATTTTGTACAACAACACGTTTTTTTGTAATACCAGATATAAATAAATATTATGGATTTATTTTTTTTATAACAAATCAAAATGAACCATGTTATACCTATGTCTAAAACAGATATTTAGCGTGGTTGGTATGTTGGTGGTAGTTACCTACCTTACACTATAGCGCAGGATAGCGTGATAGATGAGACGATGAAGAATGAAATGAAGAAAGTCCAGACAGCAAGTTGATAGGCGTTTAATGAAGCACAGTACTAAGTCTAGTAGAAATAATGAAGCAAAACTATGATAGTCTAAGTAGAAATAAAGTACAGAGCACAACAATACAAATAAGAACACGTAAATAACAGCAATACGAAAACTATGAGTAACGAGCGAGTGGTACGTGGAGCTAGTCTCAGTGTGATAGCAAGACTACTTTGCCGGGTGCGCGGGTGGTGAAGCGTTCACGTCGCGCGCGCCGGTACACTGTGGCACTCAGCCTTAGAGCATTCAACAGTTTCCATCGCACGACACGATATTAGAAATAAATATCAAGTGTGTCAGTATGAAATGTGTTGATCAAATTACTTAAATAAATAAGTGAAGATATAATAATGTTATTTTAAATAGTTGCTAGATATAGGTTAGTATAGTATAAAGAATTAGAAACTATATTAAGTTAAGAAATATATAAATAGATAGTGAGTAGGCTATAAATATAAATTGTTCGCCCCTAGGTCTAGTGTTAACCCTTTTCTTAATAGTGTATCTGTGGAGATACATCAGAATTTACAAAGCCTATTGCCATAAGTTTTTAGCACAAACTTAATATTTTTATATGAATATTTAGGTAATTTCTCAGTTTTTGAACGCATGGTTAGTTTCTATTAGACATCCTTGGAACATAAGAGTTAAACGGTATGAATATTATTTTGATATTGAAAGTAAGAACATTTTGCCAAGTTTAGAGTTAAAATACTTTTCAAGACGGATCTAACACAATAGTTGCAGACAGAAGATAGTTATTAAATAAAATGCTATAATACTCACAAGGAAATCTAGCCCCTCATCTTTGTTAATATCATCTTTATTGTTTGAAACATGCATCAGCATTCGCTGATCATATTCAGAAAGTGTTGCGTTGACTTGTTCCAACTCATTACCA
This sequence comes from Automeris io, assembly GCA_036320925.1. Taxonomy (NCBI): domain Eukaryota; kingdom Metazoa; phylum Arthropoda; class Insecta; order Lepidoptera; family Saturniidae; genus Automeris; species Automeris io. The sequence continues at coordinate 8,171,128 of JAUDJH010000011.1, read as the reverse complement.
GGAAGACCACCTTTTCTTTTGCGAACCCTACAAGGTTTATACATATTCTGGAAAATGTACCAAACTTACATTTCATACAATATTTATGCAGTTAATAAATAAATTACTGATAATAGAAACAATATTTCTTCAGTATACATCCTTTTCAAACTGAGAAAAGACGTAGCTGTTTCCACTTTGCACCTTGTATGTTGCACAAAGACATAAGTACCACAACTGATTGCCATTCTCAGGGCACATGTATATCACATAACTCTTTGACAAATAAGTCTGCTTTATTCTTATATGTTATCATTTGGAGTTTAAATCAATCTATCACTAGATAATTACTTACTGATTAAAACAGCTGAACATATAAAAATAAATGCAAAAATAAAACCTTTTTTTCACCAGAAAAAGGAACACTTGTCAAAGTGTATTTTGATTTAAAGTAAAAATTATACTACAATAAAATATTGATGCAGAAACATGTTCTCTTACCTGAATAGCAGACAAATTCCTCAATAACTTTTCTTTCTGAGTGAAATAAGCTCTATCAGATTCGAAAATATAAGATTTATCATACTGCATCACAGCAAATTTCCTTAATTCATCTTCCTTTGCTTCTCGGAACTCACTGGAGTATTTTATTAACCACTGAATCAATGGATAAATATTTATAAAGTCTAAGCCTTGAATTTGATGAGGTTCTATTATATAAGGGCATTTCATCCTTGGCAAGATTTTGACAATCTTTTCAGTCAATGCACTAAAAATAAAGATAATTTAAATGCTTCTATTTATTTCCATGGTCACCAAGGTCATGAAAACATTCAACTAATCTCTATGATACAATAATTGTTATAAATATATATATAATGAATTTATTACCTAATCTATGTTTAGAATGGTTTGCCAAAAATAATACATTTTTTACAAAGTAATATGTATAAGAATATTATTGGCACTTCTTAAAAAAAAGTAATTTTATAATAATAAACTTTTCTCATTATATATATTACAGATAAAATTTTGTGTTTAGTAAAGAAACTATGCTTTATTTTAATTTTCATAACCATGTTTAAAATGTGTAGTTACTCAATTATCAAAAATACATACTATACAATACATATTTTTACATTTTGTATTCCTTCATAACAATTATGATTTATACCAGATGCTCAAGTGTGAGCCTTTTGAGAATGATTTTATATTTATATTATACTTTTTAAGCAACAACTGTATGAAGATATTGACAAGAGTTACCACCGGATAGTTTGGGGAATATTATTTCCATTTATTTTGACATTTAAAAATGTAAATTAATTAGAAAATTAAATTAGTAAAAGTTTGTACTTGGCCTTATATCTCTAAACAGAAATTTAAAGCAACAAACTAAATTATTTATTAAAACATGTTGTAACAATAAATAGTTTAGTTTTTGTTGGATATGACTGTAATTCTGTCCAATGTAAGTTGTTTACATTCCTATAACATACATTTTTTTACCAATAGTGAGATTCTCTTCAAACAGCAAATCTATATCCACATCAATATCACACAGCTCTATACACCAAGTTAAGCCACCCACAATCTTGTCAAATGCAGAGAGCCCTTGTAATTGAGCACGATAATAACCTGCTGCTACTAATGCATCTGATATTTCATGCCACTTCACTAATTGTTCCGCATCCTCCCGAACTTCAACCTGAAGACATGAATATTAACCCACTTACATGCCAAATTTAAAGTCTCTAAGGCATTTAATAAATATATTGAAATAAAATCTGATACTTCTCAATTTTGGAGTCCACACTAGCCCAGATTATAAAATTTTAAGTCAATAAATTAATGAAATGTGCAAGTATAATAAAATAATGCTTTATTTGTTTCTAAAGGATGAACGCCACTGGTCGTCAGGGACTGTGGCATCTGATATTTGAAAACGCCCACTAATCTAGTAAAGACTTGCAGCCTAGTGGAATGCTTTTGGAGAATACACGTACTTGAAAATTATGGACAAAAGATAATTAATAAAGAAACCTTTATATTATTTACAATCAGCTACTACAGAAAACTTGTAATACAATTAAAAAAACAATTAACTATGACCTGCCTCTTTGCCATCATTATCGATACCACTGTATATATTCATTAAAGGTTTACTTCGAGTAAAAATGTTCTTCTGTTTTGCAGCCATGTTTTGATCAAATTTAAGCACAATTCTTAGATTATATATATTACAATAAACAAATAGTAAATAGTAGAAACTGAATAAATAAAAAAAAATACGGCCCGGTATATAAAACCTATATAGCGGTAATTTATCCGTCTGCGGTAATAAATAATACATTTAATTTTGTATTAAATGGGACTTGACAGTTGACATTTACATTGTTAAAAATTATATGGTTCATTTTAGCAATAGCAGATTATTTAATGCATTGTTAATATTCAACGGACAACACTGCTATTGATTCCAAAAAAAACTATTCATAATTTTTTGATTTCAATGTCATCCCTAAAAAATTATTGATATGTCTACGTTAACGATAATGTTCAAAATTAGTTGATATCATGACCTACAAGACTATGATCCGCGCAGTAACTAATATTAGAATTGCTATATTTTGTATGTCGAATAATAAAAAGTACATAGAAAGATTTCTTAAATTTGGAGACTTTGTAAATATGAAAAAAATGTTAACACTAAGCTCCAAGACATGCCAACATTTTTTTTTTTAAGAAAAAATGGTGTTTTCTTAAAAAAAATTACTACACGGAATTTTTTTTAAATGTGTTCTATATATAATCCAGCATCTTACCTGTCTTGTATTTACACAAACCGATAGGATGACACTCCATAAAAACAAATATGAGCACAATATGACGAGACTCCAAAAGGACAACTGTCGCTTATGAGATTTATCGAGTGTATATATCTATACAGTTTATTAAACATTCCCTGCATGGTAAAAGCTACATTTAGACTATTAATAATTTTAGATGCCATCCATAGGTAAATATACCTGCTATGCCATCTTTCATGTTATCTCTTCCTTCTCAACGAAATTTATGTGCAATGACAATTATCGTAGTTAGTTGTGAAAATTGTATAAAAGAACTTTCCACCTTTTTAATATTTTTAAAATTTTGAGCTTTTACACTTAAACTATAACGTTTATATTAATCTATAACAGTGTATAGTAACTTTTTTGTGAAGAAGAAATCAGGATTCTTACTTATGGAAAAACAGCTGTTATTACTATATCTAGTCATAAGCCTTTGTAAGCAATGTTATTTTCACCACTGTACTGGTGAAACTGTTATGCATCGTGGCACAACTGTGGTAAGTATGGAAAAACAGTGCATTCAACCGCGAATAGTGATTGGCGATAACAAAAAGACTAAACAAGTAGATGAATTTTAATCAATCAGATTTATAATCGTTTTAACAAATAAATCAATTTACAATTTCACTTAACTATCCTCCTTCAGACAATTCACTTCACTATCCTCCTTCGTCGGCGCTGACAGCGACGCCGTTATCGTACTGTGTAGAGATGTTAAATAACATGAAATTATCTTTTCATTATCAACAGATAATGTGTAACAGAATCGTTGTGAGTGAGACGGCGCTATGACAAAACTACGCGTGCATTGAGACAGAAGAAACAGCATGTTGTCCGCTGTATAACAGTTATTACACCTCTAGTACTAAGTAGTGCGTGTGTACCTCACTGTTCATACGGGTGAGATTTGGAAGCATTAGGGACGTCGAAAATGAAAAAAAATATCGTTATATCGATATTTATTAAAATATCAATATCGGCGTCAATTAATCGAAGGAAAAATATCGATATATCGATTAAATATCAATAAACAACAAAGTATTTTAGCAGTATTCATTTTTATTAGACAAAATTACAAATATATAAAGAACTAAAAGGCTACCTTCTAACTTTAAGACCTATTTAAGACATCATACAAAAATAAATAATAAATGAATAAATGGCGGCAAATAATATACATGCAACAAATTCAGAAATCAATACATGCAACGTAACAAAACATAATACTCAACAGTCATAGACAATATAGTTTTTTTTTGTTCGGTCCTATCTTCTACAGTTTCAGATTTCAGCGACTTCACTATCATAAAATTTAAAAAAATATCGTTTTCGATACTGGACATTTTGTATCGATATATCATTATAAAATATTGCACCCAAAAATATCGATATTTATTCGACAAGCCTAGGAAGCATTGCTTCGATTGCTTATATAGCGATACGTCGACATTGCTTTTTTTAAGGACGGATGTAGATTTGCCTGGACAGACCTGTACAACTCAATCGGTCTTAGGGGCGAGCACAGAAGGTGCTTAACTAGCGAACGTTAACGTTGTGTATCATGCCTTTGGTATTTATAAACTAAATACTATCGAAATCGTTTAAATACATCAACTATAATCGTAATAAACAATTTCTCATCACATCGCTAAAACCTAGAATCAAATGTCAAATGAGAATTTATTTTATAAATAATTATAAAAGTACGCCTTCGGCACGGATTTTAATTGTATGTATCGGGAATTAAAAAAGAAAGTACTGGTGCTACTACGTCGATTAAAGGAATAATATAGTCATAATATAAATACCAGAAATAAAAGTTTACCGTTTATTTACATATTATGAATAATTTACAGAAGGTTTTTCGCTGTAAGTATTAAAATTCTGAAATAGTTATATCAGTTTAAATGTTGAATATAATAAAGTTTATTTTTATTTGAAAATATTGAACTAAAAATATATACAGTATAAGTATATTTAGGAGTACTATACCACTAATATATCCCTGCTCTACCCCGTAAGGGATATAGCGTGACTATATGTTATTATTACATATAATTATAAACTATACTCATAACCAATAATAGATACTTTTTTATCTTAGTTTTCTTCCCATGTTGGCACTTAAATTTCAGAACTGTCTGGAAGTCAAAAGAAATTCACAGAAAGATGGATCAAAGTGGTAATTTTATAGAATTAATATCTAAATCACTGGACTCTGCAAAATATAAGGATGCCCTAGAAATTTTGAATGACAAAAACTATAGTCAGCAACTCCTAGACAATTGTTCAGAATTGATAACTATAATTATACAAAAAATACAAGATGATACTATTATTCTCAAGCCTTCTCTTTATGGATCTTGTGAACAATTATTATTAACCATAACTGAAAAGTCTGAATCTGCAGAAGCACTTCTAGAATTTATAGAACAAATTGAACTAGCAAAAAATGATGCTCAATTTAGTTTAATATTGACACCAATGCAACAATTACTAAAAATGTTTTCTAACAAAAGAGGTAGATCATTAGAATGGTGTTTGAACTCTATAAGTACATACATTGAGAATATACCAATACCAGAATATGATTTAGAAGCTGATGAACGATTATTATTAGATTCAGAGCCAGGTGTCAGAAGAATTATTAAAGTTTATTCAACTTTGCCTCCTTTTTATACCCCCTTTGTACAAGAATTAAATCTACCCAATGCAAATGTGAGGACTAAAGAAATAATAACAGCATTTTTAATAAGCTTATTTGGAAAACCTTTGCTTTACATAGATGTAGATCCTGAAAAAAACAGCCAAAGTGAAATAAGGCAATGTTGCAAGATTATTATTGAAGATATTTGTACATTAGAAAAGAATTTATTAAAATTCTTAGCTTATGTAGGAATATGTCACAAAGACAATCAGAAACCAAAAACCCAAAACATGGATCTTGATGAGGATTTCGCACCTTATGAACAAAGAGAGAAAATTAATATAACCACTCTTTCAGGATTGTTCTATATAACATTATCTGGGCATTTTGATGTACCCAGCACAGCATTGCCACAAGTGTACAATATTTATTACCTTACTCATAATGTGTTGATATGTGCAAACCATTTATTACAGTTCACAGAATATGGTCCATTAGCTAAAGGAATGGCATTATGTAAATTTATTTTCACTAATTTGCCTAGTCAGTTACCACATACAGCATTATCATCATCAGTACATTATGAACTCTGCAAATGTTTAATGAATATTGCTATTTACTCTAACTTTTCCACAATACGACAACTTGCAGTGAGTTTTATTAATACCCATGTAAATAAGTTTGAATATAAGGGAAGGTGTATGTTAATTAAATGTATGATAGATATTGCTAACCATTCTGGTATGATTGGTTATGCAATAACATTATTTAAAAATGCATTAAATGAAGCATTCAAAGAAACTGAAATGCCGGATTGTTTCATTGGTGCCAAACTTAATAGCATGATAAAGAAATTTTGTTATTTACCTCATGGAGCTGAATCAGATATTGTTGAACTAGCTGATCAAATCATAGCAGCATTAAACTGCTTAAGATATATAGTTTTAAAAGATAAAGAAAATATCACTGGAATCAAAAATTATATTGAGACAATTGAAAAAGACTACTTGGAAATATTAAGAACTGGATTGTGCATGTCAAAAGCTCACTATGAAGAAAAACTCAAAGAAATTGAAGAAGGGAAATCCTTTCCTGAAAATAAAGTAGAAGTTTCTGTTAATATTGCAGGACAAACTTTAAATCACATCCCCCCAGAAAAGAAAAAAGAAGTTATACATTCGGCTTTAAATGCATTTCATTTAATTGAAGGTCTTATTGCACGCCTTTCTGAATGTATTAACATTACTTGAATGCATAATATTACAATAGATTTTGAAGTTATTTTTATTAATAAACCATAATATTCTCTATTGTTTCATTTTATATTTACACTATAATTATTTAATATTAAGTAAATTTAATGTGTGCACTTTTTATCAATGTGATATATCTAGTTCATATTATAAAATCCAATTTTACAACTGAATTGGATATTTATTTTTTATTTGTTGACAGCATACAGGGCATGCCATAGATTTGTATCAATAAAAGCAATCACTCTCACACCAAGAATATTTAGAAATTATAGTCAAAATACAATTGATAAAGAAACTAAAGCACCCCAAACAACAATAGAAAATGAGGACCGTGAATATGAGGATCGGGTTAAAAATCTTATATTAGAAAAAGCTTTAGAATCTGTACTTAAAACTGGATGGTCTGTACAATCCTTGAGTGCAGGTGCTAAAGCAGCAGGATACCCAACTATTACTCATGGTTTATTTCCAAATGGAGGAGGTGATCTGGTTCACTATTTTAATATCAAATGTAACGAACAGCTAGTAGGACAAATGAAAACAGTGAGTTATATTTATTATTATTTTTAAAAATTCACCCATAAATATATTAACTTATCTGAATTAGAAAATTTATTTATTATTTGCAGTGGCCCAAGGAAGATTTGAGAGAATCAATAGTGCCAACAACATTTATTGAAAAAGCAATCATGGCAAGAATATCTATGTTGGATCCATATAAGTAAGTCAATTTAAAAATTTTGTTATGCAAACATTTTATACTAATCTGTTTTTTTATATTTATAGGAGTACTTGGCCTAAAGCAATGGCAATACAAACACTACCAAATAATGTACCAAACTGTTTAGCTACCTTATTGTCTTTAGTAGATGATATATGTTACTATTCTGGTGATAGAAGTGTTGATGTAAGTATTTCACTTTTCTCTTGTGAAATTTTGTATTTTTGACAATTGATTCAAATGTTGTTGTTTCCAGTTTAATTGGTACATGAGAAGAGTTGGATTAGCTGGCATTTATAAAGCTGCAGAATTGTTTTACTTGACTGATAACAGTCAAGGGTGCAGTGCAACAAGAAATTTTGTACTTTCAAGGATAAGAGATGCTCAGCTTATACAAACTGCGCTTAATTTAAATCCAGTATCAGCCGCTCCACAGACTCTTGCTGCAGCTTTTGTAACAGTAAGAAATTAAATATTGATTATTTTCTAATATGAATAACTTTCTTAATTTTTCATTTCTTATTTTCAGGCAAAAAATATGCTTGGAATAAATACACTCAAGTGATGATAAGTGTTTTAGCTCAGGTAAAACATATAAATAAGCAGATGTATTAATAATAGTAGATTGTAGAACCTTAACAGTACATTATCATGATATTATTAGTCACAAATAATATTAAAGGATACTGTCTCTTTAAGTATTATTTTATTTTTTTATACTTATAATTTTTCTTAAAAGATAATATATTATTATGGCATAATTAAGATAGTATATAGTCATCTATTCCATATAAAATTGATAAAACTTTATATAAGGCAACCAATTGATATTTATTAAGATAGTGGAAGGATGGCCTTTTATAATAATATCTATTAAAATGTTTACATTGGTATGAAATTGTTCTTATTTAATTTAAAATTACAATAGTGAATAGAGCTCAAAAGGCACGTAATTGCTTTCCATTTATTGGCTATGAGAGCACTATATAATCACTTCCAATAGATACATATGATATTAAATTTGGCGGCAGTGGTAGTTTATGCCAGACAGATGCAGACACAGTTTGACGGATTACAAATCTGCAGATCATTTGTAATGAGTTCAATTTGGCAAATCTGAAAAATTAAATACAACATTTTTAGTAAACAATACTGTTACAGCTTTGCAATTTAAATAAATATGATAAAGTATACCTATTCAAAGGTCTTGCTAACTTTACTGGCATCTCAAATAAGTTAGATTTAACATCAACTGCAGCACAGTGCTCTGATATTCTATTTGCTGGTACAAATGTTTCATTGTTGAGAGAGAAGAGACCATTTGCATGACGCAGACGGGCATGTAATGTCCGACCAACACAACGAAATGACACACAAAGTATATGCCGTGAATCATATGAATCTCTAACTAAGAACACATTGTCATGTTGTCCAGCCAGCAATTCTTCAGCTTCACTTGATGTTATGCCACCCCAATACCAGCCTTGTCTACAAAAAAATAGTTCAATTCAAAATTAGCATATAAAAGTTAACAAAACACGCACAAACATTTATTAAGATAAAAATTGAGTTTTTTGATCTATCTAAAGGTAAGGTATGAAAGAATTGTAAGTTTTGTTTGTAATAATTACTGCTCCAGATTAATGGTGCACAAAAATGAAACCAAAACTATTTGATCATATTCTACAGAATCACTTTTTACATGAATCAGTACCAATAGGACATTTATAGCGTTGAACTTCTAAAACAAAATTTTTTTGCCTGTTTTTGACATATATTACTTGAAGCCCCTTTTTATTCATGTTTTTTCAAATTATGTATCTACCCATTTTAATCTCCAGCTCTTGACACTATTCTCTTTTTGATAATATTGTATCCATGGTTGTTTGAATAATATTGTTGGTTCTTTCAGTACTGACTAATGTAACAACAATAATAACATATCAAATTATAGATATATGTAAACATCTTATGTAGTAGTTATGAATATTTTACAAATGAATGTAAGTAAGCATAGTTGGATACTATGTTAACAGTAATTAACAAGAACTACACTGAGCATGTAAATGTATTTTCCCATAAAATATCATTTACACAAGTTATCCTGCAGTTATATTTTTCCATGAAAATTTTCTTAAATTGGCTCTATAAAGTATTTATACTGTATGTAATGAAAAAACGATGTAGTCTGAATTGTAGCAACCACAAGGGATGAAAATCCATTAACAATCACCCTCATCATGACATCCAACAGTGCTATATGTTACACATAGCACAACAAAAGATCTCTGGGTTTAGAAACAACTAAGTGTACACAAGATAATCACAAAGCATAACAGGCTAAAGCAAGTCATTATGTCAGTTTGCACTTATGTACTGATGTAACAAAAATATTGAGCAATTACCCTAACATATGAAATGAGGATACTATTTATTATAACAAGAGAACCATGTTCCAGTTGAGTAGAAGAGTACTTGGTATGGAATATAATAATGGACTTACTTTGAAAGTTGACAATATATAGCACAAGTTTCTAGTGATGCATGCTGATGATGCCCTCGAAGTACTGAGTGTCCATCACGTGAATGGTGACATTTAGTCAGTTTAGTTTCATCTTTTTTTATTTCACTTCCAATACCAAATGCTATTTTTTTGTCTGACAATGTTAACAATTCGTTGTTCTTATCGACATTGCACAAATATTCATCACCATTACTTTTATTACCAAAATACCTCTGTAGTGACCTGACACTTCCAGTTAAGAATAGTTTACTTTTCCAAAATTTCACAAATTTATTAGTGTTTGGAGAAGAATTACGGTCGGGTAAAAATACACTATTCATAATATCTGTATTGTTTAAATCTCTTTTGCTATCAATATTTCTCTGTAAATGTTTACATTCCTGTGCATTTGGTTTCAACCACTTACGAAGACAACCTGTAGCGAGCCACTTGCGCCGATTACAATGAGAACACCTTTCATAATTTTTATTCATTTTAGAACTGAGAAGATTACCAAATTTGTATATGATTTATTTATTGTTGTCAATTTTCATGAAGTTATATTACAGTACAAATATGCATCAAATCTCAAATCTTCGCATTGCTCTGAAGATATTTGACAAATGACGGAAAAGTGTGTGCTACCAACGCCAATAAGAAAAAACCTTAAATTCATTTAAATCTCCTTAAAAACATCTAGAACGTACGCTACAGACAGAAGCTTCTTTTTAATCAACTCAATAATGTTAGTAAACAAATGTCTAATCATTATAAATGCTTTCACGGATCTTAATCATGAATTAACTTACTTTTAATTATGGCTCGACGTGACGTTTCGACCTGATTACACAGGCCATGTTCAAGAGCTTACCGACACGCTGCAGTTAACGTCAAAGGCTGGAAATACTTTCTCAACCTTCTTTTTTTTTCGACAGGGCCTTGCTTATTGTCCGGGACAGGCCTTCACAACTAAACCGGGCTTGAGTTGGCGAACACTTAAAGTGCTCAGTCAGCGATTTATGGGTTTATTTCCTTTTTTGGTGGTAGGGTAACTATCATCATGACCACAGTACACAAGCGTAAAAACCATCATAGTGACTCGCTTTCGCCCGTCGTGTTTCGGAATCAGCTTGTGTATATCCAGTAACTCATATACCTAGAGACTCTCAGACGTGGTATATGTGGACTACACTGTACTTACCATCAGGTGCATTGTAGTCACTACCTCGAGCCAGTGTAAAAGAAAAAAAAAATCATATTTGGTGGTTTAGGCGATAAAAGATAATATTTACAATAAAATGCAGAGATAATTTTTCGTATTTGCTTGGTAACATTACAACTCTAGCAGCCTGGCTTTGGAATGGTGTCAAATCGTGTTGTGATTTTTAGGTCATTAATTTTTTTTAAATCTTCTATAATTTAAATATTCTAATGAAATGTACACTCTTAGACATAGGCAGCTATCTTTATAATACCTGTGTATTTATTATGTGTGGCTATGTGTTAATGATGTTAGAAAATATAAGTCTTTAACATAAGTAATGACACTGAAAAAAATCACGAAAATGTCAACAAAATCTCAAATATCTCCAGAGCTATATGGTACGTTTTATTTTAATGAACTAATATTGTTGGAATAATTAAACGTCAGTGAAAATATGTGCAATTATGACATTTTATAAAATCTTGCAACATAATTATTGCAATAATTATCCAATATAGCATATCATTTATCCTCAGAGAGCATAAGTAATATCCTGGGCAAAAATGTTAAGATCCTTTTCAAATCTCCCATACGTATGGAATCAAGAGGAGATAAAGTAGATAACAAAGTTCTGGTAAGAAATATTTTAAAATATACAAAAATATTTATGTATATTTTTTTTTTTTTTAATTTTATATGAATGTCAGGTAACGTTTAATATTTATATTTATAAATGATTCAAATATATATATTTTTTTAAATTGTACACCATATTTATATATAATATTATAATCATTGTTTAAATAAAAGCTTATCTGTTAGAAATAGCTGGAACTATTTTTATCTAATATTGATATAAATAAGTTTTCAAATATCAATCATGAGTCACTAAGGTGTGTCATGCTCTGCCTGGATTTTAAATGTGAGTAATCCCTATGGACACTTACATATGCAATAGACTATTGTAACCACTAGAAATGGCAACATAATAATAGCGACAACTCAATATAATATTTGACTAGGTTTACAATTTAAAGTTACAGAAATCATCTTAATTTAGATAGCAATTAACAATAGGAATAATATGTGTAATCTTGATAATCAGTTAGATAATTGTGTTTTTACTAGGTAAATAGTATTTTTGTTCATTTTTACTTCAACTTTATAATGCTTCTAAGCAAATAGGTATATTGAAAACTGTATTAAAAAATAATACATATATACACTAAAGATTGATTACAATCTGTAATATCTTTGGTGTAAAGCTTAGTTGATACAAGTCATATATATATTACTACATCACCAAAAAATGACACTTTTCTAATGTTAATATTGAACAGCAACACACATTGACCAGGAATATAATGAATTTACTTATTATTATAATACTTTTGGGTATGACTTGTTATTGAAATTTTAATATATTTTTGGACAGTTATACATATTATCCTAGTACCAAAGTAAGCTTCTGCTTGTGTTACCAAGCAATGGTATACATGATTATATACATATATACATTAATGATTCCATGATCCATGAAATATGTTGACCTGTTTCAGGTTGTGACACCTTACAGAGTTTTTATCACTACAGCAAAAATTCCCACAAGGGTAAGATAACCTACATATTTAACTACATTTTAAATATCTATCTGTTATAAACTAGGCTAAACAAGAAGCAAGAAAAAGATCCAAATTTTTGCCCAATTTTTGATGGGGGATCTCAGAGAAAAATGGTCCTGTTGCAAATTAAAAAAAAAGAGTTTTGAAGCTTCAATACTAGATATTTGATTTTTGGGCAAAAAAAAGTAGAACTAAGGTTTTTGTGCACCCTTTTTGCAGTTAATATAATAGTAATAAAATCTACATTATTTGATAACTATTAATTAAGGTATTCAAAATAATCTTACATGATAACAATATTTTTAGTTGCATTTCATATAAATAATAAAAAAAATACTTATAATGTTTAATAAGAGATTTATTTAATCAAATATATTTTTTAAATCTTAGGTTGATTATGGATTTCACTTGATGGAAATAGAAGCTTTAGAGAGCAAAAAAGTGAACCATCTATCAATAACGTTAATTCACGAACATAAGCCAGTATCAATACTGATAGGTAAGTGTGTAATTAATTATTTATTGTTTGTAAATGAATTGGCATATAATTACAAAACCAATGCCACAGATGGTGACTAATGGCTACTGTGCTCTGTGTTCATGATTTGTCATTAATAATGTTTAACATTTAAAAATATATTTTACTCTTTGTCAACTGTTATTATTTAAATATGTAATGTTCGAACTCTCATTTGCAATTATAAGTTCTTTTTTCAATTTGCTATTATCGTAATTCAATCACTTTTGAAAATCGGAATTAAGTGTTGAATATAGTGGTACATAGTATTCTATGTCATTCCTGTATAAACTATGTAATACTATGAAAGGTGAATTTACACACTGTAGCTGAATTATCGAGGCCCGACACGCGAAGAATTAGAGCATTCACGGGTCGGGCAACATTGACGTCTACTACAGCCAGAATATCTTCTAGCCGCCAGAAAAGGACATCGAATTTTAGGTCCGCTCCATCGGCACTAGCACATGACACATGAATGAGCTGGAAGTTAGAGTGCCCCTCACATAGACACTTCTGATTTCCTCTTCAGTAAGAGTAGAAGCAATATATTTGGTTGCCGCTTTCATAATTGTGGCGAGCTTCTGTCTTTGTTGCCAAGCTGCAGCTTAAATTAGATGGCTATAGTCTTGGGCTGCCTTATCTTCGGCAACCGATCTGAACACACATACTTCTTCTTTTTCTTCGTCGGTTCCGTACGAGTAGTTGACTTTTTCATCTTGACGCATGGGACGATGTTGGAGGTGGCCATGGGGCCTCAGAGTTCATAACTGTTTGAGTGGGCGTAGGGTCACTTTTCTTCCCCTTAGAGCGCTTGGGTGGAATAGGGGTGGAGTCGTGCTCCAGCTCAGTCAAATACATATCGAAAGCGTCCTCTACGACGAGGGTGATCGGTATAGGCTGTGTCATCGTTACAGCCGCTTTCGCCACATATTTGAATATAAGCTTAAAATATACTTACATATTTAGTTATTAATTCCTTTTTTTCAATAAATAATTTAAATAATAAAACAAGTTGGAAAACACTTTTTAATGAAATTGTATCTATAAACAGGTGAAGAAGGAACATCAGAAGGTGTGATAAATGCAATTAATGCCTTAACTGCATCATTTGATGACCTTTTTCCTAATGTAGCTATGGTGGATATAATACCAAAGGTTTGTATTTATAACATTTACATAATAAAATATGTGTATGTTGAATGTAATATAAAAATATTTCCATTCCATACTAGTTATCATTTAATGAGCAATCTCGGACACTCCAAGTAAATTATACTATAAATATTTTATAAATTTACTAGCTTCTGCAACACAATGTGGAAACTCTCCCATTTTAGTCGAATTGGATGAGTATATTTGATTAATAAATTGGGACAGGTAGGATCTAAAATAGCCAAAATAAACATGGTAGGCTATTGTCAAACATATTTTACTATTTTGTAAAAAAATGCTGAATACCAGCTGTTGTTGATACTGATTTACTACACCCTTTCGATACTATCGGTGACTATAGTTAGCAGCTAAAAAACACCCCTTATACATGATGGTTGACTATAATTTATTATTTCATTCACCTGTACTGGTTTTTTTTTCTCTGAAAACTAATGATAATCCTTTGGAAACAAAACTTTGGCCCTGATTGCTGAAGATTGCGCGCGTTTGATGCGTGTACTTTACAGCGAGGCCTGCTGTAGCGAATGGCTTAATAGTTCCCGATTTAAAATCTGAATTAAATAAAACGATGTTGCTCAACTTTATCATTAAACGAAATAGAATTATTGGAGACCGTATAGTTATATGCAATTGTAAAAGCCAAAATATCTATACCTACATGTAAATGTAAACAAAGTCAAAAATGGCTAAATTTGTAACTTTGACCAGGGACGTGAATCGGTTCTAAATATGGTCGGTACGCGCTCCGGGACCATTGTCTTAAACAGGGACGTATAATAACCCTAATTAGACACGTATGCGTATTCATGCAATTTAACTCTGCTATAACGTTAATTGCTTAATTAGCTAGTCAACTCATCGTCATGAATTGTGTATTTTTTATTGCAGGTTAATTTGCTGTTTCCTCTGCAACATGTTAGTGGAACAAGGAAACATGCGGCCTGCGGCGATTTCTCCAATCAATATGCTGCTATGTGCGACTTATGTCAAACACCTTTTAGGTAATTTCCATATTAGGTGATAAAGCTTTATATGATATATGGAATTGCATCTTTGCTGTTTCTAATAAACTTTTTCTAATATTTAAGAAGAACTATTTAAATCATTAAGGTTATTGCAGTTTATTTTATAATACTAATAATTGTATAGACCAACTTGAGATTCATCTGTGCGATAGAATCACTAGATAAATATATAAAAAGATAAGGTTGAAAACAACAACTATATACATAAATACTTAATTATATAATGAATTTAATTATAGAGCTGAAGTGGCCTGGGACATTGACACTATATATCTGGCACATGATATACGAATGCTACATTTAAAGGACTTCGATCACCTGGATCAAAGGTATTTTGCATTTTATTTGATATTTGCTTAGTTATTTATTATTAATTTAATGTTGATTTTTTTTATACACGAGAATTCAGCATAAAAAGCTATCAAGGAATTTCATCAATTCATCAAATCATTTATTGAAATGTATACTATTGGATGCTGACAAAGTAGAATATAAATAATTAACAAATAAATCAACAACAAACGGACGTACTGTGTAGTCAAAAACGAAAGCGAACTTCAAAGGATGAAAATCCATTGACAGTCTCCGTTATCATGTTGGTTCACATATACCACGTCTGAAGGTCTCTAGGTATATGAGTTACTAGATATACACAAGCTGATCCCGAAACGCGAGAGGCCAAAGCGAGTCACTATGACGGTCTTTATATTTGTGTACTGTGGTCATGACCCACTTCGAGCAAAGGCCCTACCACCAAAAAAAAAGTTTTTTTTTTAATTAATTGTGATTATTGTAATGGTTGAAGGGATCTTATACCGCTGGTGATGGCGGTGCAACACAATACATGGTTCGAGGGTATATGCGGTGACGGCGTCCGTGCGAACGGCGAGACGTGGGAGAGCGTGTGCCGTGGCGTGCGGTGCGCGCAGCCGGCGCCAGCGCGGCTCACGTGGCGCGCGGCTCAGCTAAGGCACGAGCACGCTGCGCGCCTTGGACACGCGCTCGCCCGCGCACTTCGTCCGTCCGCCATGCACACTATAGACCTCTCCCAGAACCACATCGAGGACAAAGGTACGTCTAATACATATATATCTTGCCTTTTACGAGGACTAGGTGTGTGTGCGTGTGCCGCAGTATTTGGGCGGCAAGCAAATAGTAAACAAGGTCGATATTTTATAAATTATAATATTGTGCTTTTTATCACATAAACATGTTACGCTAAGAAGGGCAACAGCTACGCCATTATATTTACGTCAATCAAATGCCTATGCGTCTGTGAAAGACGGCTAAAAACAACGTCACGATTGTATTTTTGCCGATGGATTCCATACAAGCCGATTCAGGAATGACAATTTACAATTACAGAACCGATAGACTAAGCCTCAGCCAGAAGGCAATGAACTGCCCTTCCGTACCATTGCGAACATGCTTTTGAGCTCTCTTATCCGCTAGCCCGTTTAATCAAGCCTTCTAGTGAGATTTACCATGCAAACCTCGAGCACACTCTTCTTCCAGTCACGTCACGACGAATAATCAGAGTGGATTCAGCTACTAATGTATCTCTCCTCACCCCAAAATGTATATAGCGCAATGATATATTAATATTATTACGATAAAATGCAGGTGCTATAAGTGTGTTGAGTGGGCTGGCGGGCAACCCGGACGGGCTGCGGCATATAGCGTTGTCTCAGTGTGGCCTCACCGGGAAGACAGTAGTACACTTAGCGACAATGCTCAACGACAACCCATGCCATCTATCCACGCTTTCGCATTTGGACTTATCACACAATAACTTGAAGGATGACGTCCATGTAAGTGTCTATTTTACCTATTGATAACTTAAGAGCTTTGCCCAGGTACATTTTTTAATGTTCGATATAATAACACCCACTGTTTATAAAATTCCGTCAATAAATTGGCAATTGGTAAATTGCTGTCGTTAAACGACTGACTTTCATTACTCGGTAAAGTCATTTTGCTAAACCAGTATAGATTTTTTTTTTTAAATGTAACATACTTAAACAGGCTTAATCTGTATAAATGAAGATAGTTAAAAAAATAATTGTTTACATGGAAGCTACAGAATCTCCACTCCGACGCAGCCTTGAGTTTCTTTCGATGTTTCTTCTCCGTTCGTTGTTGTCAATTCCACACATGCTTATTAGAATTCATGTCGCACGACTGTGAGGGCCGGTCTAGTGATATCACGCTCACAGAAAACAGAATGTTCTTCAACGATCCTACGTTATTTGCACGAGCATTATTCTGCATGAACACGAAATCTTCTGTTTATTGTAGGAGTGAGGCCACAACATTTGAATGCCTAAATTATCTAAATATATATATAACTCAAAGGTGACTGACTGACATAGTGATCTATCAACGCACAGCCCAAACCACTGGGTGGATCGGGCTGAAATTTGGCATGTAGGTAGATGTTATGACGTAGGCATCCGCTAAGAAAGGATTTTGATCAATTCTACCCCCAAGGGGATAAATTCTACCCTCCAGGGGATAAAATGGGGGATAAAAAGTTTGTATGAAACTTAGTCAATTTTAAACCGATCGGACTGAGACTTTGCATGCATAAAGCTACTATGATGTAGGCATCCGTTAAGAAAGGATTTTGATAAATTCCACCCTCAAGGGGATAAAATGGAGGATGAAAGTTTGTATAAATCTTCTTAGATTTTCGACTGATTGAACTGAAATTAAAGATTGGAGCTACTATGATGAAGACGTCCGCATGAATACGATTTTGATATCTAAATATATATAACTCAAATGTGACTGACTGACAGTGATCTATCAACGCACAGCCCAAACCACTGGGCGGATCGAGCTGAAATTTGGCATGCAGGTAGATATAATGACGTAGGCATCCACTAAGAAAGGATTTTGATCAATTCTACCCTCAAGGGGATAAAATGGAGGATGAAAGTTTGTATAAATCTTCTTACATTTTCACTTCCACTGGACACACAGACACAGCCCAAACCACTGGACGGATCGGACTGAAATTTGGCATGTAGGTAGATGAAGTCTACTTTCCAATGACAATAAACAAGTTTCATGGGCAAACTTTCAAATTTGTGGGTATTGACTTGAAAGAACATTGCTTCTCTCAGGGACAGTTTTATGTTGCTTGCTCACGAGTAAGTTCACCCAATAGCTTGATAGTTTTAGCGCCTAATGACAGATTAGTTAAGAATATTGTATACAAAGAAGTTTTGTAGGCCCTAATTTTTTACATACGCTAAACAAAAGTAAAGCCGCAAAAACTATACCTAATTAATAATAATACTTCTTAACGGGAACGAAGCCGCGGGCAAAAGCTATAATAGTTATCTAATAAGATGGGTATGTTTTTTCAGTAGTTTGTAGACTTAGTATCGTAGTATGTTTTTTTAACTAGATAACCGTTTTCTGTAATATACGTAATTGCATTTGTTTCTGTTAAAGGTCATAACTTTAGATTGTGAAGGGTGTTTTGAAGTTATTATACAATTTAGATTTTTATCCAAATCGGCATACTAACAAATCTTAAAATTAAAATATCTCTAAAAACTTAGGATGTATATTAGGTTGTGTATTAGGATGGATTAAATTGATCTATTTTAGGTCCTATATCACAAGTTTCCATTAATACGGCGAGTTTCCATTAACTCTGTAACATGTACAATATTTACTACTGTATTTTTTTTATTTACAGAATTTATATAATTTTCTCGCCCAGCCGAATGTTTTGACTCACCTGAATTTGACGAATACTGAAACAACATTAGAAAACGTGAGTATTTTACATGACAATTAGCTTTTATACCTAAAAATATAATTTCTTGATTTTTGAAATTTAAAAATATCGACCTAACGGATGTACACAATTTGACTTACTGAAATTAAGTGAAACGAGCTTAAGAAAGAATTGATAAAGTATTTATATATATTGGATGTACACCCATACAGTTAAGTAATAATAATAATAATCTCATTCAGCTTAATTTTATTATCTTGATTATTCGAATTTACTTGGATAAGAATTTCCGCCTTTCGATAGTTATCGTTGACATCGTCGAGAGTTGCGTACATTAGCGGCTCGATACTTGAATTTAGACATCTATTTAAGTATAAATCTTGTAATCATTCGTGTCAAAAAATAAATAAACTGTTGTATAGTCAATTGTATAATTATCGAGTCATTCTACATTTCTCTATAGCAATCGTCCGTTTATTTGGTAATCCAGATATCTCGGTTCTCGCGAGCGACGTTAAAAGTGAAATTTTAACTGATTGCTCCACGCGATTCCAACGTCGCCGGCAACTTCTAATTAAAAAAAAAAAAAATTATTTATTCGACAAACAAGTACAAGGCAGCACATTAAAGATCAGCTGACACCCAAACTAGGACACCCTGTATCTTGGATGTCAGCATATATCACACAAATTTGTTACAGTTTTTTACTGCTGCGTAGCACCATTCATAACTCAAAACAATACAAAAAACAACATTACATACCAAACAACAGACTATACAAACAAAGTGAATAACAATTACAAAAGAATGTTAATATTAAAGCCCAAGCACATCTATACCTGCAACAGTTCCTCAGTATCATTATATTTTAGATTCGACAACCAGTCTCTCAGCTTCATCTTACATTCGAATTATTCGGTTAACCTATATTGCGTGCGCACGGCGATGCTGTGGAGGATGATGTGTGTAATCATACAGGGCCAATATTTCTCATCAACGTGCCGAAGCAGTCACCTTGGGGTTTTAAACTGGTACTAGTCCGCGACATCTCGGCTGCGATCCCCCTGTGCGACCGGCAAGGCTCTATGAAGATATTCCTCAACTAAAAAATAATAATATTGCGTGTGTGCAGATGTGGGGAGCGCTGTTGCGCGGGTGCGCAGCGCGGCTGTCGTCGTTGTCGGCCGGCCGCAACCCGTGGACGAGCTCGCGCCGCGCCAAGGATCCGCCGCCGTCTTTCCGCCAGTTCTTCACCGCCTGCCTCGCTCTCACGCATCTAGACTTCTCGCACTGCAAAATGCCGCCAGACGCGCTCAAGTATATTCCTTTTACAGTTACTATATAACCTTCTTGTCGCACATTTTAAGATTGCAGAATGGGCTTTCAGGCTCAATATATGCTCAGGGCTACGACATGGGATTCAAAAAGGAGTGAAAAACGTTATTTTTCATAGGCAGCGCAAGGATGACACTTCTTGTGTTACAGTTGTCTATAGGCGAAAAGGAAAGCTTGCTATCTATCAGGAGTTCGCCTGTTTTCCTTTCATACAGATAAAAAAACATGGCTTAGTTTTTTCTCATGTATATTATGTTTGTATACTATTTGTCGCAGTATCATCTATCCGGAAAGCTGCTGCAAAAACACTTTTAATTTTAAACACTGATGCCCCATTAATTGTTGATTATACATATTCAAACTTCGTTGATGGTTAAAACTATCTTTTATTTAAAGAGCGTTTCTTAAACCTGGTGTAAGTTGTGAATAAGGATAATGTATTTTTTCGCAGGAGTTTACTGCTAGGCCTAGCATGCAATGAGAGCGCGGCCGGAGTAGAGCTAAACCTTGCCGGAGTGCTGTCGTCCTCTCAGGCAGCGCATGTACTTGAATCCTGCATACACGGTGTCAGGTGCTTACAGTCGTTGGATCTCTCTGATAACAGTAAGTATAACCATTAAATGAAAAGCTGGGATGTTTGAAAAGTTTTTTTAATATTTATTTTAAGCTACTTGCTGCCCCGACTTCGCGTAGATGTATTACTTTTGTTAGAATAATAATTATTTCAAACTGAAATATTTGTATAAATGTTATAAATGCCACCAATTTTTTTGTATATAAATTATTAAAATAACAAGTAATTGTAGATTTTAATTACAGTATTCGACAATAGATGTCGTTGGTGCATTCATACAATTTTTAAGATAAAAGTAAAAGTAAAGGATACTTTTTCGGGATAATATCAATCCAAACTTTTATCTAATTATAAAATTAAACGATTCGCAAAAAACATACATACAATCATTCTTATAATCATTGTGTTGGGTCTATGGCATTAAGAAAGGCTCTTAATAATCGTTTTTCATATATATTTTTCATTTACAGTGATCGGTTACCCTTTTATTATAAGTATAATGTTATAAGTATTTTAGCCAAATCACCTAAACAGTTATTTTATATAATTTATCCCCCAATAAATGATCAATGTATTGTTTGAACTAACGTAAGTATTTTCTTTATGAACTGATTAAAATATAATTAACACTATATTTTAAGTGAAGCTTTCAACAATACATTAGTGAGAACTAAATCCAATTCGGTCAAGCCGTTTCTAAGAATAGCGAGCACAGCCACATACATGTGTTTTTTTATTGAGGACACGATCTACGCTCCGCTATATATTTTTTTAAATATCGATAGACAGCACATGCTTCATTTTTAATTAAATTAAAAAAGAACTTATATTACGTTTAATTTTTTTAAGTTTTGACATTGATTATAATCAATTTATAATTATACATTCGTTCATAAATGTATAGCATGCGTTTTTGTTTGTTAAAATCATTATTCTAGATACTTAAAATAATCTTCATCGCGCCAGTAAAGTTTTATTATTCAGACAAACATACTCCCGTCCACAATGAATCGTATTTATGGAATGTTAAATAGGTGACTGAGGAATAGGTTTATTATATGTATATATTATAAAAAACATTTTTTTTTAAACTAGCGTACTAGCAAACAGAAAATACAGCAAAATTTTTAATTTTAAAAACTACGTAAGTTGTACTTTGGAATTACAGTTCCTGACAAGGAACGTGTCGAAAATATAATAATTCCAATTTACGAAAAAAAAAAAGACGATACTATCTAAGAAGGGATGAAAGTACTTCTAAACTAAAAATAATTCCTCGGACTGCATCTGACTAGGCCCTGAGGACCTTCTTCAAATAAATACAAAAAAAAAAAGTCAAAATAGGATAAAAGTGTTAGTTGAACAAACAACGTTTTAATATTCATTAGTTTTCTTTGGTTTTAGATATGGAATTTGAGTTGTCCGGTATCGTAAGGGCAGTTGGCAAGAATCATTCTATCACACATTTGTCACTGAGTAGGTTGACGGGCAAGAGGTCGCACGCCATGCCGTTAATTCAAGTAAGTTGTTTTTAACACAATGTGTGCGTAGGGGTAACCAAGTATTTCGTAAAACTTATTCATTCTACTTTAAACATGTTATCTGGCCGAAGTTCTTATACTTTACGTTAAAATCTTAACGTAAGTTTTTAAAAATATTATACTATTGGCTTGAAATTGCTGCATGAGTTAAGCATACTTTATAACTCTTAGAGCTTATTTTCATGAGTTGCAATGTAGTCACTTTGCAAGATAATATAAGAAAGATAACTAAAATGTATGCTACTTATCATGTTGAGTAATGGATCTCTTTCCAACTGAAAAACGATAAAATCACGTTACATTATTACTATTAGATATAAAAACTGGGCACATGCTTGTGTTAAACAGTTGCCTAATATATGTGATACATAATACTGGATAAAGTATCTACTTTAACCTCTTAAGTGGCTATGACGGATATATACGTCATCAACATATGCATTACAAAACGCATAAGACGAATATATTCGCATAAATTTAATTGTGTATACCACTATGGATAACACGAATATGTTGGCTTAAGTATAATATATGTACAAATATATGAGGCGTCTAATTTCAAAATCCGCTAAAACGTTTTTACGTACAAAATTTGTTAATAGTCCTAATAGTCATTTGAAATGTTTTTATCAAAGCAAATATTATATATGAATTTTTTCTTTTATGCTTTTTCACTCTGGAATAATAATTTAAATACCTTATAAGAATGTGGTTGGTAAGTCAAAGATTAATTATAAGTTTTTATAAATTTATGGGATTTGAAAAAAATATGTTATAGTGGGTTTTGAAATTAGACTCCTCATATGTTTGAGAATCCACGTATCATTCGTTGCGTTAGAATGGGAAGAATGGGGGCAGGTAGTGGTCATTTCGTTTGACGAAATGAACCACTGAAGAAGTTAAAAATGTTAATAATGTATTATTTATTCTTCCTAGGCCTTGGTCCATGTATTACAAGAACCAGATACAGCGTTGACATCCCTTGACTTGAGCGACTGTAAACTTAAGGTAAATTTTAATCATGAGTAGACAAGACTCTGTTATAACAGGGAGCGAACCTTTTATAAGTTTTATATACTTCGCATGTGTACTTTTGTCATAATACTATCTCGATCTCGGTTCGTGTGATTTTCATTCATTACTGTCAAATCACTAGTGATTTCGCTCGTCTTTTTCCATCTCGAATCAAGAGGATACTTTTATAATTTTTTATAGTCATAATTGAACGATTATATGAATCGCTGTTAATTTATTAACTTATCCTTATACTGACTTATTTATTTAGTTTTCAAGAACCTTTATATAAAAAAAATAATGATTCCTTTATTAAGGTCGGCTTATGGCACGTTTGAATCATATAATATAGAAAAAAAAGGATGAAGCTATCATTTGTTGCGAAAGCAGATTATACTAAGAGAAACGGAGAAAAACTCTAATAAATGTTTATAATTTAACAATAAAGTATAGTATTGGTATGCGTCAGTGGCGTAAATCCCATAAAAACATTAAATAAACATTATCTTGTTACACTTGGACATTAAATAAATATTAGGTCCTTACATATGAAATTGGCGTTTTTCGTACTGGCCACTTTAATCACAAATTTCTCCTCTTTGGTAAGGAATTCCAAATTCAAATTTGTACAGCTATAGACTCATGTATTTGTGCTTCGATGATCGTCATTCATTTGTTTTTTTCTTCTGTTTTTTTTCTGTTTGCGTCACTCATTTTACAAAATGGAAAACTTAAAATATCGCATTATTTACGAGTACGAGTTCCGCCGTGGCACTAGTGCTGCGGAAACAACTCGAAGGGTGAATGATGTGTATGGCGGTCGTGTTGCAAAAGAAAACACAGTTCGTTTTTGGTTCCAACGTTTTCGTTCTGGAAATTTCGACCTGCAGAACAAGCCCCGTGGACGGCCTGAGACTCAAGTTGATAATGAAGAGTTGAAGGCTATTGTGGAAGCGGATCCATCGCAAACCACGTCCGAGTTAGCTGCAGGCTGCGATGTTAGTGATAAAACTGTTTTAATTCACTTGAAGCAAATTGGGAAGATTAAAAAGCTTGAAAGGTGGGTACCTCACGAATTGACTGAAGCAAACCGGCAAACGCGCGTCGACTGCTGCGTTACATTACTAAACCGGCACAATAATGAAGGTATTTTAAACCGAATCATTACCTGTGATGAAAAATGGGTTCTTTACGATAATCGGAAGCGCTCAGCGCAATGGTTGGATCCTGGCCAGCCAGCCAAATCCTGCCCCAAGCGAAAATTAACCCCAAAAAAGTTACTTGTAAGCTTTTGGTCGACTAGTGCCGGTATTGTTCATTACAGTTTTCTCAAATCTGGCCAGACTATTACGGCTGATGTCTATTGTCAGCAATTGCAAACCATGATGGAAAAGCTAGCGGCTAAACAACCTAGGCTGGTCAATCGCTCCACGCCACTGCTGCTTCACGACAACGCTAGACCACACACTGCGCAACAGACGGCTACTAAATTAGAAGAGCTTCAATTGGAAAGTCTAAGACATCCTCCGTACTCCACGGACATTGCTCCAACAGATTACCATTTTTTTCGAAATTTGGATAACTTCTTGCAAGGGAAAAAATTCAACTCCGATGGGGCAGTCCAAATCGCCTTCAAAGATTTTATTGATTCCCGTCCGACTGGTTTTTTTAGTAAAGGGATCAATGAACTACCTATGAGATGGCAAAAGTGCATAGAAAATAATGGTTCATACTTTGATTAATTAAATATATTATATTAAAAAATATTCGACTTTTTGTTCCTCCCATACAAAACGCCAATTTCATATGTAAGGACCTAATATATGAAATTAAAATTAGGATTGTAAAACTCTGTATCTTATAATTTCTACATTCTAAGTCAATATATTATGTTTATGAAATGTCCAAGTACAACAAAATAATGTTCTTTATGCTTGTATAGGATCACACCACTGGTGTACATACATTTTCTTTGTCAACACTAGTGATGAAAATGCCCGGGAATATTCCCAAGGAAGTTTTCGGCACTTTGGGAAAATTCCCGGGCATTTTCATCACTAGTCAACACTAGATCTACTGGCGAATAATTTATATCTATATTAGAAATAGATATAACATATTTTTGTTATTATACTTTGTTATAAATCAAATAAATCCATAATGTTTATCAATATTTTGTATTAGTAAAAGAAATGTTATTTTTCAGAATGAAAAAATATTAAACAAGAAAAAAATTCTAAGATAAACATAGGCCATTTTGTCCGGTTTGGAAAATGCAGATCTTGCAATACGTGATCTCAATGACAGGTGCTACAGGTATTGAGGTGTAGTTGTGGTGTGCTCATGTAAATAGTGTGCCAGGGCGACCTGTACGGGCTGCTGAACGCGCTAGGCGGCGCGCGGCGGCTGCGCTCGCTGGACGTGGGCGGCAACGTGGCGGGCGACGCCGGCGCGCGCCTGCTGGCGAAGGCGCTGCAGTGCAACTGCACGCTGCACACACTGTACATCGACCGCAACGCGTTCAGCTTGCAAGGTTTATCACAATTTGTTTATTATCTTTCTCAGCATAGTGTTTGCACCATGTCTCATGGTAAACATGGTGCGGTCCAAAAAACGACTACAACTAAAAACAGCAAAACAATCTTTTAATAGTCACAGCGATAATGTTGGCCCTGCTTGCACAAATCTACCTCATTGAAAGGACACCTCGGGGGTTTTTAGTCAGCAGGTGTCTGGCACACCGGAGTCGAAGCCCTCATAGTGGCCCTGCTGGTCCTACGAAGGATTTTCCCTGGGTTAAAAAATATTGGCTGATCAACTCAATGTTGATGATGATGTGTAGGTTTGACGGATATAGCGACTGCGCTCCGGCGGTCTGTGAGCGTGCGGCGCGTGGAGTTCCCGGGGTGCGACGCGGCTGCCGGTGGCCGGGGCGCCAGCGAGCGCGTCGCAGCGCTCTGGCGAGACCTGCACGAGAGGTACGCACCGCAACAGCACACATTATTTGTCACGACTTTTTGTATAAACTTTATTTTTACTTCGAAATATTTTTATTTGACCGTCCCCGCTGCAAACGAAAGGTAAACAACCGAGAAGTGTTAGACTTATCCCGGCTGAAAACCCTAAGGTGACTACATCTATATAATAACGGGGACTGTGACTCCTATAATTATTCCTCCACAGTCCAGCCGTGGGCAGTCCCTCTGGGCTCTGTTATGGGGGGAAAGAAGAATCTCTTTTGAAGTCACAATGTTTTCGACAGAGCGCGTCACCATGCTCTGCCGATTTCTCGAGGTCACTCAGGGCCCCCGTACATTAAATCTTGATTCAATTAAATGTTTCGTTTAAATAAACGTCTTCATGTTAAAACAAACCAGTACTGAATATTCCTAAGCCTCTTTTTCCTGTCTATTTCTTTTCCTCGCTCGCTATAGACAAATGTTTTGCGCACAAAAATATTTAAAAAAGAGAATAATATATTCGCCGTGACGTACTAATAATAATCAATACATATAATAAATCCGTTTCGCAGCCACCTCCCGACGTTCACGTAGATACTCTGATTTGCAACTCGCATATATACATGCGAGAGCCCAGAAAAAACTCCACTTGTAGGTGAATAAAAATATATGAAATCGTTACTCGATCTATACGCGTTTGTGCCCTCTGATCTCTGAATCGGCATAACCGTTTTAAATGCGGTTTTCACTAATGTATTATGGAAAGCTGCCTTTAACATATGGTATTAATTTTATTTCAATCGGTTCTTTAATAAAAAAGTTATGTAAATTAAAAAAAAAACACGTTGATCATTTATTGGGAAAAATGAACGCAACTCATTTGTCAATTGTTATTGTCATTAAATCTTCCTGACGTATATAGTTCATGTAGTACATGACCGTACGAAGTTCGCCGCGTCAGCTAGTAATATATAATGCGTTTGCAGGCTAGCGAGTAACTGCAACCCAGCGCACTCGCACACGTTGCGCGCGCTGGCGCTGGAGCGCGCGTGGGCCGGGGGCGAGGCTGCCGCGGCACTGGCTGCGCAGGCGGCGGCTGCGCTGCCCCCCGCTCCGCTGCCCGCCGCGCTCGAACGCGCCGCCGCCGCAGCGCACCATCTGCTGCACCAGTATTTGCAGGTCCTCCACTGCACTGCGGTTTACACTGCACACAATGACAGCTATTTATTACGACGGGATTTTTTTTAAATCTTGCCATTACGAAAATGGCTATTGCTAAATTGCGTAGCTTAACGCTTATGCTTATGATCGATTTATTTGTGATATAATTAACAGCTTAATTTAGTTATTAAAAGTATAGTGTTAAATGCCTGAAAGGCTCATCTTTTTATAGATATTTTGTTCATTAATTAAAATTATTACCAATATATTATGTTTGAACTAATGATTTATATTTATACAGATTCTTAAATACATATACAGCCTAAATAATGCCATCAAAGGGACTACTCATATTTAGTCGTAACAACCAGTGATGTTTACAAGCCTCGAAACCATTTTTTTTTCTGGGACCTTTGTTCTGGGTCAATATAACCGGTATGTTGTTCTAAACGATGTCGCCATAAACGGTTTTGACTGTACATTTAAATTTTCATATTGATCATCCACTTTATACGCAAATTTCGCTTGACGCGGTTTTATGCGGTACCAGCATTTTTTAATATAAAAATTTTACATGGTATGCTTACCTTATATAACATTTGAGCTTTGTGAAAACAAATTTTTTATCATGCAGAGGTGCGGTGAAGTATTTGCTGCGATGGGAGGCGCGGGCTCGAGCGGGGAACTCGTTACGCTGCAAGCTGTTAGGGACGCGATGGCTCCGTGTAACGCCACACTGCAAGACCTGCTTAAGTACGTTTATAAACCAGGCCAGCAGGACCAGATTGACACAAAAGCTTCTGTCAAAATAGTAACACCCCAAGTAAATGGCTTGTCGATGTTTTAGGGATAACTAATGCTGGGTCACTCTTGACCTTAAGCGTATTATAAAAAGCATTAATTCGATGAAAGTACATGAATAACAAAGCGAATGAACGATTAAGTGTATATAAAATTCTTAAATTGTATGAGAGTGTAATAATTTTTATTCAGTTATAATAAAGGTTTTATTTTTTTATTTTTAGTCAAGCAGTGGAGAGTCTTGCATTACAAGCTTGTGAGAATGTCGACCACGGAGATGGAGAACCCGTACCAAGTTCTGATGGTGACATCCCTGATCTACTAACCCCCATTTCACATTCCGGAGTAAGTTTGACTAAATTTCACAATATGGCTTATGAAGTATCTCATAAGTAATTTTATTTTATACATTTCAAGTGAATTCGTCACATAGCACATATATCTATTATTGTGGGAAGTTGCTAAACAAATTTTATTTTCTATATCTTAATGCTGCACAGAAACTGGATTACCTCAATTTGGTAAGAATTGTATTTTATATTCATTGATTTTCAGACAACGATTATTGATAACAAAAAATAATATAGCGTCGCTTTTACGTAGTCAACATATTGATAACTACTTTCCAAATTAGAGACATTAATATTGCGATAAAATCTGGATTATTTAAATAATAATATGACCGGTGGTCGTGGGTATGGTTGTAGAAAGACACGGATTTTGGTGTTTTACTGTTTATTTGCACTTTAAGGCACACCAAACTGCGACGCACACGCATGTATTATGCCCTCGGGTCTCGGTAGTCGACTATCGTGTCTTTCTACAACCACACCCACGACCACCGGTCATAATAATTTATTTGGTGTACAACATAACATACAACATAGAAGGTTGCAATCCTCATTACTGTTATATCCCGCCTAAGGAAGGGGCACGTTAAAGGGGAGATGCAGAGCAGGCGATTTGTGGTGCCCCTTTAGAGTGCAAACTTGGCAAAGGTATAATTTCCTCCCAACGTACATCCGTCGCCATGTGAGACGGTATATAGTGATTATGGTTACACGGCTTACTACAGTTGTAAATATTTGAGCGTTTGTTCGCGTCTGTGTTGAGGCGACGCCGCTCGGCAGCCGACGACGGGAGCGAGGCGCGCGGCGCGTGCGTCCCAAGTCAGTAGCCGAGCACCAGTGCACCAGCAATGAGATGCTGTCGCTGCCGCCGCTGCACTCCGAGGCGGCTGACTCACTCGCCGACCTGCCTGCGCACACCCTCAGGCATCTCGTTAAAGGTATTTATCTTCACCATATAACAATCATATTTACAGTCACATTTACCGGATAACTCAGTTTTCATTTAAGCGTCGCCTGCCACCCGCTCTCCTTACGGTTGGTTCCCTTTGTCGTCATCTTCATTCTCCTCTAACGTTGCAGGCGAGGAGAGCTATCTGACTTACCTATAGACCTGGATTTGTTGTTGTTGTAACCAATTCTCAGATGTTTAATTAATAAAACACTTTCATTGTTATTACATTTTATTTGTATCAACCGATATTTTTAAAAAGTTACATTCATAGATAATAAACAATAATGGGGTCAGCCTTGTGCTGCGCTCAATAGACTATAACAGTTGTACAGTTGGAAACACATAACTTTCTTTCTTTATGTCTAAAAATTCTGTCAGATAAGTTTATTAATCATAAAAAAGTTTACTTATATCGGTATCCGTGTTCAAGATTTTTAGCGTAACAGACTATCAGGTTCTAGTAAAGTTTAAGTATTTTTGCTATTTGTAAAATAAAAGAGTATAGCGTATGTTTGAAAATAAAGGTCGTCCCCGTCGTACGAAAACACGTGCTCCAAGCCGCCCGATAACGGAGCAGTCGCAGGAGATGGATGAGGGCTTGGAGGAGTTCTGGCGCACGTGCCGGACGCCGCCCGGCAGCGAGGAGGCGTCGCTGTCAGGCCGCACGGCGCTCACGTCGCGGTCGCTGCACTCGCTCTCCTCGCTCGCCTCCCCCGCCTCGCCCTCCTCGCGCCACCGGTCGCCACACTCGCCCACGCTGCAGCGGGACGACACCATGTACGTATTCTGATACCGGGGCGGTCGCAGGAGATGGACTAGGGCCTAGAGCAGCTCTGGCACACCTGCTAAACGCCACCTGGCACTGAGGAAGTGTCGCTCGAATCAAAGAGCTTTATAATTAAGTCATGAATGCTTCAGACATAGTATTATGGATATTAACGCTTTGATAAAATGTTTTTTCTTTGTCATGTAAAATAAATTGCATTTAACAAGACTTTTACGAAATAAGCCGTGGAATATTTTAGCTAAGGTCCAATTGTAAGTAGTTGCAAAGAGTGTTGCAGGGACTCCCTTTGGCCTGTCGCGTTTTGAGATCAGCCCTCGTATATGCAATTTATATCATGTAGACGTAACCCGATATGCAGTTGTCGCCCTAAGGGTCGTTAGGGTGTTACGAGGCGTGCAGGGTAAGAAGATGCGCGCGCGCACGGGACGCTTGGTAGTTAGCCGACTACCGAGACCCAAGGCGGGAGTACGTGCGTGTACGTCGCAGTTCGGTGTGCCTTAAAGTGCAAATAAACTGTAAAACGCCAAATTCGTGTCTTCATAAAACCACACCCACGACCACCGGTCATAAATTCCTTTTTTCTTAAGCACAATTACAACACTTCTAGTGTTGCAGTCGGTTGTAGGCAACAGAAGTCCCATTACACGAGGAAAACTTTCAGCTTCTTTGCTATTCATATAATAATAATATTTATAATGATAATATTTACTAACAATTACACACATTGACCTACTTCCAAATTAAGCTTCGGCTTGTAATATGGGTACTAGACAAAGCTATATATACTTAAATACATATATACAACCATGCCTCGTGGTATACTAATCTGCTCTTCACAGAAAAGTTTACCACAATCGGGATTCGAACCCAAGACCTTAGCATCGTAAGTAGGGTCACTACAAACTGCGCTCTCTGGCCGTTTAAATATATCTCGTATATCTGTTAATTTATCTGCTGGGCTCGGTAGTGACATTGCATGGTGATATAATTATATGTAACACAGTTTTAAGGATTTTACAAATATTGATGTATTTTTAAACAGGTACAGTGTGACATCAGGTGAAAGCACACCAGTTTTATTAGAATGTGGTAAGTATGGTTTTTTATTATTACTTTATAGTAAGGCAAGACCCACCTCACAAAAAGGTAAATCCTACTATGGTTAAAGCTGGCTAAAATAAATTACACAATGAAAACTTAAATATTCGTGTATATATAGGAAACATATAGTTTTGTTTGTATGTAGAAATATTCATTGATATCTACTAAACTAAATTACTATTATTCCAACAAAATGTTTGATTTATATTCAGACATATTTTTATAGAAATTTTGCTGGTCAATGCCTTTTTATATGTATTATTTTTGTTATTGATCTACTGCTGTACGATTCCCTTGAAATAAAATAAATAACTGATCTTGATACTATTTTCATCATCATTTAGGAAAAGTTATGTATACATACGGCACAGGTAAGTATATTAAACGATTTTTTTCTACGTTGACTATAATCGTTGATCTATTCAGTTTTACAGGCGATGGTGATATTAGCACATTATAATAAAAAATATTAAGTATTTGATGTTTCATAATACAGAAGTTTCCCGATGCAAGTCTTCCGATAATGTTGGAATAAAACCGTCGACAACACCTCCGCCTTCT
This sequence comes from Automeris io, assembly GCA_036320925.1. Lineage (NCBI taxonomy): Eukaryota > Metazoa > Arthropoda > Insecta > Lepidoptera > Saturniidae > Automeris > Automeris io. The sequence continues at coordinate 8,138,735 of JAUDJH010000011.1, read as the reverse complement.
CGTTCATCAGACAACGTCAATACAATGGGTAAGCGAATAATAATATTAGCGATCCCGGTTGACACGTAAACTTGTAAAGTGGTCACTGTGTGAGGAATGTGCAGACACAGCTTAAATATGTAAAAATATTGCTAAAATCACCTTAATTCGACGAAATAAAGCAGAAACGCTGTAACCCACAAAACCAAAACTTTCCATCATAGCAAAAAAAGCATCGTAACTTTAATTGAAAAATATAGTTTTTTGCTTATGAAATCAAGAAATTATATTTTTTTACTATTACGTCTATTTTTAATAGGTTTTGGCTGTGAAACCCGTATTTCAAGTTATTTTTATGATATTTGTAACAAAAAGATTAGCCTGTAAAAAAAAGTTGTTTTTTGCTCCACTAGACCAGCCGTAAAAACATTGGACTCGGATCTTTCGATACGGTATCTCTTGCTGATTCTCATTTTAGTATACAAACACATTTTTTGAGGTGATGTCAGTGTTTCCACTTTATAGCATCAACATTCTTCGGGATATTTTATAGCAGTTAATTAATATAACTTTTACATATTAGAACCTGTTCCTTTTTTAGTCAGTTAAAAAAAAAACATTATTTTTATGGATTCGAATAGGACGGATAAAATTTAAAAAATACACCAGAATTGTACCTGTATAATTCAATTTTTGCCAACGACAAATTAGAACAAGGTGTTTCTGGCAACACAAGCCATCTTGATTTTTGTGTAACCCCCCATGTATGAAATTGTCACTTCAATACCGAATACTTATCTTTTGACTCAAAAATATTAAATTTCATTACCGTAACGTTTTATTACCAACATAATGAACACAGTTCTGTGAACCATTGAAAAAATTTTTAGATTGTTACACTATACGATGTTTTGTATAATAATAGTTCAGAGATTTTTGTATTACTCCCATATATGTTACAACTATTATAGAATTGTAACATACACCTGAAATTATTTACTTATGATGTCCGCGGATCACGTGTTTCGTTTCGCAGCCTCAACGGCGACCCCATTGTATGAAATGAAGAGTCCATAAGTCTATGAATACGCATCCAGATGATATTGGGAAAATATGGCCCATTGTTTCATAAAATGAATGGATAACGACGGCAGAAAACGAAAAGATCATAACTGACTTTTTGGGCCAAAATGCTATTTTAGCGTCAATGGAATCGGCTATTTTTTAAACGATAATGGTCCTGTTATTCTATGTTAAAATAATTATTATGATTTATAGTAATTTTAGATTTCCAGAATTGCCTTCTATTTTACATTTTATGAGCATAGAAAGCTGTAAATAACAAAAAAAAAAAACTAAAAATCGGCTCTTGTACAAAGGGAGAAAATGAATTACAGTCCAAAGTTTCTTTTAAAAGTGTTTTCTTAATTGCTGGGGTTACATGATATTAATTTCATCTCATTCGCTCGGTCGATTTTGTTATAGTGCCATCTCCATCTCAGTCCCCGGTGATTTGTAGCAGAAGATATACATTTAATTATACTAATCTGTATTCTTTTATCACTCTTAAATGTCCCGTTATTGGTGAATTGTCGCATTTTTTTAATTGTGGATCGACAAAGCTAGTCCCGTGTCTAGTTGTGATTATTTTTCGTTTTCTTTCGTCGAATTATGTTACGTACGCGGCGCTTTGTGTGCGTGGTTGTAACGTGTGGGCGTGTCGGTGCTTAGGGAACGGGTGTGCCCGTGCGGCCGCGGCCGGCAAGGCGCGACCCTGGTCCGTGGCGGGACTCAATCCAGACTCAAACGCGGCTTCTTGTACCACTGGTGAGACCATTGGATTTTTTGCTTGTACCGGCTATGCGACTTCGGACAACGGCACACCTCTAATCGATATAGATGGCTTATTTGAAACAGTTATTTTATTGGGTTTCTGTTGTTCCTTTAACAATAATTATATGAGATTATATTTGTTCAAAACCTAAACTGGTCTAGGCCTTAAGACGGAAGATAAAAAGCATCACAGATTTCTAGTAAATGAACCTAAATTGTCTTGCTATTTTTGCATCTTTTTTGCTTACTATCAGTGATATTTAAGTAGTAATTAATAGATATTTATAAAATATATTATATTTGACCACCTTTTGGATCTTTTATATCTTTTCCTCTAAAGAGCATGCATATTAAAATGAAAGATTTTCACTGTATATAGCTTTTGGCCATATTTTCAAAACTTTTGTTTTATTAATTATTTACTTTTCATATATATCTGTAATACCGGTGCCATATTGTGGGGTAATAATACCCTAATGGTGTGATTCCGTAGGATACGGCAGCGGAAAACGTCAGAAGGCGATGACATATGCTGCGGCAGTCGGGATTATAGCCAACTCTCGCGAGACAATCTCCGTCATATGTCTGAATCGATCTCATACAAATTAATGCTGAAAGCCTTCCGATGTAGCACATGTCACTGGTATCTGCCATTTCCTACAAAATCACATCTTAAAGGTGTCGGTATAACATTCAGGCGCTCTCCTCCACACCTACTTTAGAATCCGGTGAAGAATGTGTTGGAGATCCACATTCGGTTATTTAGTAATAATAATTGTTAGATCCACTGCGTTACATAATTATCCGATTTATGGAATCGAATCAGCAGGTCTGGAGGACCGCCTGTGATCTGTTATATCGGTATTGATTTTATTTTATTAATCTTGCTTTCATATTTTATACTATAGCGTCTTAAAAGTAAACTTACTTCTACGATTATTTACAAAATCGTTTTGGTGGAGTTGTTTACGCCAATAACAACAATATATAAAAATTATATTGTATCTTTCGTGTCAAGCAAGTTTGAAACAGTCTTCTTTTATATAGGTCGTTGTACGGGTGTACAATATTAAAGTAAGATCGAAATAATACCGTTAGAATAGATCATAGTACGATTACTGATCTGACCAAATCTATCTGACACCTTAGTCATTGATCGATATTGTCTGTGAATTATATGTTTTTGGAGTACTTACAATTGTTTGTTTTAGGTGTGAGGCTGCATGTGCTATGTAAATCTAATTTTAAATACGAAGTCCCTTAGTTGTACAGAATAAAAAAACGATCCTTACTACTTCCGAGTCATCAGGCTGGTAGAATGATCTTACAGCCATTGTGTTCTTTGTCTTTCCATGATACTGGGTCGGTTTAAAAAAGTAAAGAGACTTTTGAGTAAACCGCCTTGATCACAGCAACTATCGACGTATAGTTTTCTCACTCATTGAAATTTACTGTTTCTGGATAGAGTCAGTCGCCTTTTGAACTGCGATGTACTTAACACCAGATGGAATGCAGTCACTCTGCCAGCCTAATATAAAAACTATACCGAGATTTATTACGTTAACGAGATTTAATTGCTATAACGAACAAATTACAATTAGTAGTTTATTTATTAGTGATTTAAAAATTTAGGCAATTTGTATGAAACGTATAAAATTACGTTTGACGTATTGTTCTAAGGGACTTGGTGTATAGAATAGGGTAAGTGTATCGGTTGTGTTAACGTTGTGGTGGTGGTCAACAGAAGGCGTGGAGGCGTGCGTCGGCGGCAGCATCGTGGGCATCACGCCGGGCGCCGCACTAACCAGTAACCAACTTTCAGATGCCATGCTTTATTGAGTCCTATTGTCAATGTGCCATGCCATCTGCCTGTACCGTGTAGGTAAACGCTTATTCGATGCTTTATGTGTGCATTTACTGTGTTATAGTAAGCTGGAGCAATTAACATTATGAACATTCAAATACCCTGTGATTCTAAAAATATGACATCGGTACAATAATGAACATTAACCCCTTGGCCTATAACCACGAGTACAACTCGTGGTAAAGAATTTGTGTCATAAACAAAATTATTACTATTTGTATTAGGTGTTGGAATTAATTCGTAGCGTTTTTTTTTTTTATTAAAAAATAATGATTTATTTGAAATAAAAAGTAATATTATTGAAAATACTGCCCATCGCTTGCCACTTCTTTTTCCCATCTTTCAGGTGTAGTTGAATACCCCGTCGAAAAAACTCTTTGTCCTTGGAGGCAATCCATGAATCGATCCAATTTTTGCAATCTTCATAAGATGTTAAATTTTCCCCTGATAAACCATGAGCCATTGATCGAAACAGATGGTAATCCCAAGGGGCAATATTTGGAGAATACGGCGACTGGGTTAAGACTTCCCATTTCAATGTGTTCAGATATGTTTTCACTGGTTTCGCCACGTGAGGTCGAGCATTGTCGTGCAGCAAAATAACTTTATCGTGTGTTTTGCTCCATTCCGGCCGTTTTTCCTTCAATGCACGACTCAAACGCATCAATTGTAAACGGTAGCGATCCCCAGTGATGGTTTCATTGGTGAAAACCCAATCAAATAGTACTAAACTTCAATTGCCGATATCTCAGAGGAGAAAAAAGGTTTTCCAAATATAAAATGGATTTTGAAGCGTAAAAGTAGTACTTTAAACTGGCTCAACTCGTTAAAATAAAAATATTCACAATGTTACATTAGTGCTAATATAATAAAAAAAAAACGCATTTTTTCACTTTTAGGTTAAGATATTTTAAAACCTGACGTGATGGAGCAATTCTGACGCCAGATTCGGATTTTATGCAAAAAAATACTTCGAAAATAACTTTCACTTGGCCAACTACAAAACCTTGCAGATCTGTGTTATTAATAATGTTAGGGTACTTACACATGACATTTTTCAGTAATGGTTTTCATTATTACTAACGTTTTAGCAATATTGAATATTGTCTTGCTGTTTAATATTAATGCGATTTAGTCAATATCATCCTTTAGACGAAATTGCTCCATTGGACTATTAATGTTCTCAGAGGCACTCACATTCTCAATGAAATATTCAAAAGCGCAGCACTTATCTTTTTTACTTTCTGTTGTCGATATTAAACATTTCTTTATGATAATATTCTACGTGCGTTGCGGGCGCTTTGTTCTGTATTAGTAAGACAACAAGTCAACTGATGCTATATTAGTTATTTATTTCTTTTCTGTATATCTTCTGCATTATGTTAAATAGATTTTTAATATTACTGATTGCATGACAAATAACCATATGAACTTTCATACTAATTTATAACGTAATGATTGTAATCCTAAAAGTTAGTAATATAGTAAGTAGTTGCAGTATCGAACATGTTTCATCAATTTGGTTGTAGAAAAAATGACCTATTACAGAATTTTATTTTTAAAATTTAATTATTCAGTTTACCAATGCTTTTCTAGTTAACATACTGCCATTTAAAGGAAAATGTATTATTATTTTTAATTATAAAGATTTTTACATTCCCTGTTTAAGTAGTTTAGAATAGATAGTATTGCTATCCGTACTTAGTACGAAATACATTCAGTAAGGTCGATGATTGCCGACGGAATGTCCACACTAAACATGGATGTACTGGCGTCGACTGTCGTACGAAATCCTAACATAGAAGTGTCGCATTTTTCTTGCGTCTCGAATACGCATCGTGTTTTCTGTTTGAAATTTTGTTACCGACTATACGTCACTTTAGTTCTTATTTATCCAAATTATCGATTGGAATGATTATTCAATCTCCATATATAAAAAAAACCTAATACCTATCATGATTCTATATTTTAACTTGAGGTGTTGAGGTAGATATAATAAAAAAAAAAATGGACAACATTATATTGGGTTGCACAGTACTGTGCCAGTTTCCAAATTAATTGAGACGCCAGGGGAGCGAAAAGCCTTGTTGAAGGCTATTTCTCTGGGAAAGGTGGGAAGTAAAGTGCCCACCTCGCCCAAACCTGTCTGTCAGGTGGCGCGCCGGACAGTGCGCACCGCCTCTCTCACCAGGGCAGCAGACTTCCTCAAGTCTACTGCCCGAGACCACATATGGTCTAAGACAGGGGGCGCCAACCTGCGGCTCTTCAAAAGATTATTTCTAGCTCTCGATAAATGTACCCTTTTCATTTTTGTGTTATAATGTTTTAAAATTAAAAGAAGAATCTAATTCCTTTCTTACTTAACTTTTAAATATGTATTATATTGGAGCTCGTGAAAAATTAAAAATTTTGAAAAATGGCTCGGAATATTCAAGAGCTTGGTCACCCTCGGTTTAGAATATACTATAGCAATTATACCGGTATGTGGTTACATAGTGACTTAAGCCAACACACTGACATTGGTGAAGTTACAAAGGACCAGTCCTTGGAATAAAGCAATTAAAAAAACATAGTAACTAATAGTTCCGTAACTGGCTAGTCTCCAGGCACTTTAGTCACTCGCGGTGTAGCCGTAGCCTAGGAATGCTGCTTTGCTAACAACAGATATCATGTAACATTTGATTTTAGAATTTAGCAAATGTATTGTTTATTTTGACAGTATTCATAAATTAGGTCACTTAAATAAGCTAGGTTAGTTCATGGATTTCCTTTACTTTGAGGTAAAAATATATTTGTGTTTCAGGCTCAATGTTGCGAGACCACCCTTTAACACCCGGTTAGTATTAAAAATATCTATTTATATGATAGTTTATAACCATCTTAGATTCGTATTTTCTGATACAACTTATTAAGATAAATGTGAAATATTTGAATTCTGTGGTACTGTCCAAGATACCAAACCAAGCTAACCAAACCTGAAGAATTTCGTAGAACCTTGTCTACTCCCAGTCATCTTCGGTTCGAGAATCACAGAATAAATAATATTTCATGTAGAAAGGAAACTCTCCGCTCCAAACCAATTTTTCTTTCCTCACCCTGGTGAGGACTGGTATTCGAGCAAATAGGTGGTAAGTTCCGTTCACTGTTTTTATTTGCGATAATAAAGTTATTTTAAACTGGTATATTTTTATCATAAATAGTGTTTTTTGTTTAACATATTATAAAAAAAATATTATTTTTATTTGATAATGTAGGTTATTTTTAGGTTACTAATTCTATTATCGAGGTTATAATTTTATTTTACTATGTCATACTAATCTTTGCCATACTATACAAATTAATATTTAATGTCGTAATGAAATGTTGAAATTGAAGATCGCTTTGACAGTTGAGCGTAAAATAATCTTGGGAGATCTTTTAGCCATGTAGCGAACTTGCTACGTTTTCTGTCTACATCCACTACGTCATTTTAACACATTGTAATGAGTCTGGAACAGTCACAGCTTTTTATCAATTCACATACCGGCTAGGACTAAGAAGTTCTCTATCTCTTACTTTTGCAGAATCGTTGAACTGTGGAATAGTCTTCCAGCGAGTATGTTCCCACCATCCTATGATATTTGATCTTTTTTTTTTTGGTAACCCGGGGGAAAATCCTACATTGGACCATTAGGGTCACTGTGAGGGCAGCGACCCTGGTGTGTCAGACGCCTACTGACTAAAAACCCCCGGGGTGTCCCTCTAATCACTCCACCCAGGCTTAAGAAACCAAATTCGTCCAGTCGCCCGGGGAGCGAACAGCCTTATTCAGGCTTCCTCTCTGGGAGGGATGGGTATAAAGAGCCCACGCCTTCAATACCTCTTTCATAGGCGGCGCGCTAGACATGATATTTAATCCTTTATCGGATCGGCAACCTTATTTAAGGGCCAAAAACATTATGAGTATATTGGTGCAGGCCACATTTCATCTAATAAATATTTTTTTTTAGATAAAACCAATTTTTGCATTTTTAACCATATTTGTTGTTACTCTCATTTTATTGACTGTGATCCCTTGAACTGAATTTCCGGCTTCCGTGCACACAAAACAATGAAATAGCAACTTATTTCTATAAGTGTTTTTAATTTATTGACTGCGGTGCGGCGTTCTGTGGAACTGCTTTTACTTGTGCGAGACGCACCGTAGTGGTTGCCGCTCCATGCTTTAAACCAAGCGTGGTGTGTAGATCGGCATCATTACTGCCACTATCGATAGGGTTTTTTTACTATTTATAGTCGCGGTTGTTTTTTTTGGACTGCACCATGCTTACCTCCAGGTGTGACGTACTCACTATTCCGAGTCCGAAAAAAAACACTGCGAATGTTACAATTTTAATAATGATGGCGATTGGTTTGTCTCCAGAGGGCGCTGAAGCCTGAGGCAACCGTGATCGCGTACCATCGCTGTGGTAGCAGAAGGTGATAAGCCGAGCAGGGTCCCGTGTCCATGAAACAAGGATTTAATCAATGGAAGCTCACGATTGTGCCAGTTAGAATTTAACGGTATTTTAGACATTAAAATAGTGATGGAATAGTCTATTACAGTGTGTGAATAATATATATATATGACAGCCAATGAACGCAAATAAAACATGGAAGCATTTAATCAAGACATTTAAGTCAAGGACAGATAATAAGTGACGAATCTTAGGACAGGCTTATTTTAAGCAGTGAAACGATGCTGGTTGTAACGGTGGTTTTAAGTGCAAATATTAAATTAAAATAATGAAAAAAACTTCTGAGTCATAGGAATTAACGTAGCATGTGTTACCATGAATTATTATTATTTTGTTTAACATCTAATGTAGCTATTGACATTTCACATTACAAGTGAAAACTACTGAAGTTCAATAAATGTTGGGTCATTATCCAGTACTACGAATGTGTTTCCACGTATTATTTGTGTCCACTGATGGCCAATTTAATTATGAAAATGACTCAGAGAAGTATGATCGATGGCTATACCATCATAATTTGGAGTAAATTGTAGTTTTAAACGACATATTATTATAATTTTGTATTTACTGTGATCGAGTTAGTATTACATTAATCGGTTAATAGTCACTAAATATTAATGGCGTATTATTTGACATTTCTCTATCTCGCTTTAACTTTGTCTTTTATCGTTCGCACCTGTATCTGGTTGTGTGTGTACAACAATTATATTTTTTATTAATAGGATGAAATGATGGTGTCCTAAATGATTATTTATCTATTCGATTATCACTGTAGATATTTTATTTACACGAGGAAATGAAGTAAAGGTGATTTGAAATTGGTCTTGCCTAGTCATGTATAGAAGGCCTAAGTTTGCGCACAATATAAAAATATTATCGTAATGAAATTATCGTTTTGCTTTATGTATCTTCCAATTTATACATTCCTTTATAATTTGTATTATAGAAATTAACTATTTCGAAGGTAAATAAAGTGTGATTTTAAAATGAAGTTCAAAACGTGATGTGAATAATTTTAGGTTTTAGGACAGGTACATTTTTGTAAGGTTCAATTTTATAGAAATTCTTTAATGTAGGTCGCGCCCTTGTACATTTAAGTGTTCATTAGATTAAATAATAGTATAACGATTCCATTCGTTTACTTTGAATACATTAAGGCTGTCTTTTACTGAAATTCCATGTATTACCGACTAAAATAAACGTGTATTGCTAAATTATTTCATAGTATGTATTTTTATATTCATTCTAATTCGTTTGGTCTTATGTAACCATTTGGTACCAGACTGATTTTAAGGTACTTTTATTTTATGGTGCAATTTATGTCTAGAGCGTTGTGATAACCTGTTTAAATTACACTCTATATACATTGAACTGGCTTTTATTTATTAAAGTTCATATTTCGTACCAATATGTTGCTATTTGTATTTTATAAGTGATCCTGATTGTTATAATTAAAGCGGTTCAGTAGGGGATAATGTACCCGTAAAAAATCACTATTGTATAAAATATAGATACCGATATTCGTGCTGTAGTAGTAATAAATAAAATAAAAGTCCATAATCAAGACATTAGATATATTAAACATTAAAAAAATATTTACAATGTAATTCTATGACATTCTTTTAACAAATTCACTGTGAGTATCTTTGTCACAACAATGTCATATCGGGTTCTGTTGCCATAAAACTTGTCAATATAGTTATTGGTAATTCACAGTATTTTTTATGTTGATTTGAAGCAATCTCTACGCTTAAATAACTGCCTTTGCTCAGACAGACCGAATCTAACGTAATGGCCCTACGTCTGTCATAAAAAAACGTTCATTAAAGGCAAGTGTAGATTACAATTAAAAAAAAGCTTGCACTTGCATCACAAAGTGCATGTTTTAATTCGGGATGCTTGCAATATCGAGCGTACTCGGAAGAACATCGTGAGACAAAATCTCAAAAATGGTTTTATCTACAATCTTACAATTTCTTTAGGTATTTCAATTACTGAATTATTTGCTCATAGCACATTTAAACTTTTGCGTTTTGTACTAATCGTTATAAATACTCGGGTTTTATTAACAGCCATAATTCTACGGTTACAATTGAAATAATTCAGGATTACAGGTCGAAATGTCGAGCAACAATTAGAAATAAGATCGCGCATAAGGCCCGTTAAAGTATTTATAATCGATCACTACATTTCATTTAATTAAAATATTATAAATACATTACAAGTTATAATGAATTTTCCCCTTTAAAAATTGCAAATTTTCGTTTGTTTTCCCGGAACACGCTGGATATATCAATGCATTATAACTACCAATCTGTTCTTATTATTTTAAATGGTATATACTACCGGTTGTCATTTTTTTTTAGGATATTTACAATATTCAGCCCTCCATGCTACGCTACATTCGTTGCAGTGGTAATTACTAAGGCCGTGCCCACGTAAACCTCTTGTATGTACGTAATTTTTTAACTGCGGTAGAATGATTCTGTATGATATCACAAAAATGTGAAACGTTTTTCAGACTTCCCTTGTTTACAACTTTAAAAATCCATAACCAAATAAAGACATCTCTATAAAACTCGCCACGTGTTCCACGTGTTTTTTATTCGACTTTTTTACGTATTACATTTGTACAACATTAAGCTAAGAAAACTTATCATTTGGCTGTAATATCAGTTCAAATAGATTAAATAAGTTTTCTAGAAAAATCTCAAGGCTTTCGTCTATGCATATGCGTAGTAATGATACAATGAGATTCTTTAGCAAACTGTAGACCCATTTATGACAAAATTTTGAATAGACAATTATTATTAACATTTATTTGTAATATGTATTTCGAAGGACTACATATCTTTCCATATATCTGATGAACATTATGACAAAACCTAAATAAAATCTAAAAATGACTAATTACAAAATTCATCATCACACATTCTTCTCAAAATTTGGAGAGTTCCAGATTACAAATTATTTAAAACATTTAATTGTAATCGTCATACTCACTTTATAACTACACATTATACGTAGTATACATAATTCTACGATTAGATCTTGCTTTACAACAATACCCCATTTTTACATAATGTCTGAATGATAATTAACGTATGTTTTCCATAGACACTGATAAAACATATCGAGGGGTGAAAGGCTATTTGGTTTAAGCGACATTTTTTGGTGATATATATTTTTGGAATCAGCGTTTTTTACCGTTTCCAAAAATATATACGTATATGACTATATCACTAAAAAATGTCGCTTAAATCAAATAGCCTTTCACCCCTCGATATTACCGAAAGACTGACGTTATTTTTGTCCTCAACTTATTACGATTGTAGGTACGCTCTTTACAGTTTTTCCATGTCAAATGGACTGTAGAATATGTATTTTGGTTTCTACATACTATGAAATTTAAAATATTATATTCAAATACTTTTTGTGGCTGACAGAGTAATCAAAGTCAAACAATTATTATTGACTATGGGGACTTATTATTGGAAAATTTAATAGTAAAATACATTAAAATTATAATAATTTCTTCCACAACATTCTATTATAATCTTCAAACGGCTATAGCATAAAACACGTCATTCTAACCATCGAATTATATGCACTACTATATCAAAGTATTCAAAGTACAAACTAACTTTACGCTACCTGATACAAAAATATCAGAATCATTACTTATCGGGACTTAATTCTTAATCCTAGTAAAAGCAATCCGCTTCTTAGACGAAACACTTAACAATGTATTGAAATGGTCTTTTAGTCGGTGAACATGCAAAAGAGATCAAAACATACTCAAAGTCAGTGTTGTGCAACACTTTTGTAGACATCGCACAATAATGTTTCGGAGTAGTGTTGTTTCCACACAAGTGGCTACTAACGCAAGCATCAGGGATTCGTGGGAATATCTTTCTTTGTTTCGTCGATGCTGCTTGTATTCTTGCCCTCATCTTTCGTATCTTCGGCTGTAATCAAAATGATTTAGGGTTACAGTTTCATAATTAATTCAAAATGAATAATATAAATATAAACTCATTTTAAATAAAAACCGGAACTACTTTTAATTTATAAAATAACTACGCCAGTTGGAGCACAATGTTATATTTAATTAATACACTTATGAAAAATTATAATTGAAATTTGTGACAATCTTCGTTAATTATGTTACATCTTCAGCCAGGTTCAGATATGTTTTTTTTACACTGGCTCGATAAAGTAACTACAGAGTACCTGATAGTAAGTACAGTGTAGTCCAAAAACAAAAGCGACCATCAAAGGATGAAAATCAGTTGATAATCTCCGTCGTCATGTTGGCCCACATATACCACAACTGAAGGTATATGACTTACTGGATATACACAAGCTGATCTTGAAACGCGATAGGCCAAAGAGAGTCACTATGACGGTCGTTACAGTTGTGCACTGTGGTCATGACCAAGTTCGGGCAATCGCCCTAACACCATATCGAGGGAATTATAGGCTATTTGGTTTAAGCGACATTTTTTGGTGATATAGTAATATATATATTTTTGGAATCAGCGTTTTTTACCAATACCAACACACGCCTTTCTTCACAGCCACAGCTTCTTGAGGGCCACATGGCAGTCTTCTACTTGATAGGTGTTTATCACGTTTTTACTACAGGACAATATGCTATCTCCTTTATATGATTACTATTGTAGGCGAACTCTCGAACAGAATTAAGTTATTCTCGTAGTCATTTTCAATAAAATTTGGAGGCCAATAGAAAAAAATTCCAGCAGTGTAGGATACTGTGCTGTTCAAAACAGGAAACCTCAGCCCCATTCACTTTTTGATTCCGTCTCTGACGTCCTGCGCATCTCTTCCTCGGCATTTTGCAATCAAAGATCAAGGAAAAGTTAGAAGAAAAATGACTAACGTTTAATGTCATCTTTGGACTGGTTGATGTCCTTGTCGAGTCGCGGCCGTTTGCGCGGCTGCGGATGCGGCGCGCGGTACGAGCGGTTGTCGCGGCGGCCGGCCTCGCCCTCGTCCTCCGAGTCCGACAACTCTCCGTCGCCGGTGATGCGTTTATCCTGTTAACAGTGTAATCTTCTATTCAAAACTGATCATTAAAAATGGCGGAGATACGTATCAAATGACTAGACATATTTCTTGTTGAATTGTTATTGCAGTCGGATGTTTTTGCAGGCCAAGGCTAATCGAATGCCGGGCCGTATGAAGTATACGGATACCTAGGCTCGGCGAAGGCGAAGAGTGGCAGTGCTGGCATCCCGGTGGTTTTAGTCGGTAAGGGTCTATCACACCGGGCAGGGGCTGTCACCGCTGCCCTGATGGTCCATGATTTCCAGCAGGTTAACAAAAAAAAAATCAATATACACGACGCAGGTAGGGTATATAACGCGAAGGCTGGTTGAATAGTTACCTAAAATACTTTCAAAGAAAAAATAGCAAATTTAAAACAAAAACTTAATTGAATCAGTTTAATTCTGTATTAATGATGATTTAAATTTAACAATTATTAAATAAAAAATAAATTGGATAATGTTTCCATGCAAACCCATAAGTACATTTTAATGCTGCATAGGGTTTTATGAAAGTTTAGAACTAGATATACTTTGCTGGTGCAAGCTGCCCTAATTTTGTTGATCTGTAAACATGATTAACGACTACAAAATGTAATCATAATCTTTAACTTGGTTACATGCTATCTACCTATGGCTAGTGATAAATTATTCAATGCCAAGTTATCCACGATCATAGATCTAAAATTATATTATCAAACACAATATCCAGCTTCTTTGCAATAAAAAGAGGAAATTAAAATCTTCTGCAGCAATATGTTGAAAAAACATCGTTTCAATTATCGTTGTAATATTCAAATACAAATTATACCTTTTCACTTTGAGGCAATCTTTCATCTTTATCAATTTTATCTTCATCTTCAGATTCGTCATTTACAGCATCTTCCGGTATTGCTTGTACCTAAAGGGACAATCAATTTAATTTAAATCGAAAATTTGTACATAATTTATTACAAGCATTAATTGCAATACATTTTTTAAAGTGTTCTATAGCGATGAAATTTGGGGATAAATTTCATTGCAAAACAAAAATTAAAGGTTTTTGGCCTTATCAAAAGTATACTCGCTTATCTCGAAAATACGTTGTCTGGGAACAAGAAAACGTTGAAATGCAAGTAATTATAAGGCTGATGGAATTTTTAAACAATGTCTTATAAACAAGGCTATAACTTTCAATTTTCTAACAGAATAAAAGTGAAATAATCTATTGAAAAATCCATACCTGAACTCCGGGTGCATGCGGTAGCATACGTAAGTTTTCAAACAGTCTATTTTTGATCTTCTCTAAGTATTCAGGTGTGTTTTGATTGGACATGTTACTCGGTGATATGTGCAGTTTGAAGTCGGGTCCAAAGTATTCAAAGTAATCATTGTAGGGGAGCTCATTCGCAATCTCGACACCGAGCGCTACAGACGTTTCGTAAGTCCAGCAGCGAGATACATTACGTATTGTGTACCTAAAAATAACATTTTTATTTGTTTATTTATAAGAACACTTACACAGTCTACATTAAAACATAAAACTATATAAGACATAAACAGAATACATTACAAATGCGACTATATTTAAAAGTGTAGACTACATGCATAGAAGAAAAGAAAAATAAAAACACGAAAAGTAACACAAAAAGAAATATTCCAATCTAATTTGAAAATTTTACAAAAGAAAAAAAAAGAAAAAAAAAACAATAATCTATTCAACAATGTTCTGGAATAACATCCTTTTTTTGAATTTATAAATACTTTCGTTAAATATGTCAAGATCAAATATTGATCTCGACATATAATTTGTATAACTTTGTCATTCTGCATATTATGACGGTTGTGTTCTTATATCAAAAAGTGGCAAACAGGCAGACAGCTCACCTGATAAAAGGTGATAATAGTAAGTTATAAATAATTTGCTAAATTTTCATAAATAACAATTGTATGTAACTACTAACCCACCACCTCCTACTAAAAGGAACGGCAGACCAAATCTCTTCACCAACTCAACACATCGCCCGTGTCCACGTACAGTCAAGTTGAAACACCCTAATCTGTCACCTGAAACAATCATACCCTTAAATACATTGCAATCATATAAAGATACTAGTATTCCCTGGCACACGGATACATCTATACTAATATTATAAAGCTGAAGAGTTTGTTTGTTTGAACGCGTTAATCTCAGGAACTACTGGTTCGATTTGAAAAAAACTTTTTGTGTTGAATAGACCATTTATCGAGGTAGGCTTTAGGCTATATAACATCACGATGCAACTATTAGAAGCTAAGAAATAATGGAAAATGTGAAAAAAACGGGGAAAATTATTCATCCTTGAGGGCTTCCATTGCGTGCGCTGCTAAAACGGTTCAAGATACCAAAAATATATGTACGAAAGTATTATTCCTCTTGAAATGATCTAAAAAAATGTACCCGACAGTATATGTCTATCTTTTAAGATTAAGTCACTAGAACCGTTTTTATAGTAATAAAATTTGGTCGAAATTAATGCATTATTTGTTAAGAATTGTATCAACCTAATAATATTAATCTTTATCCAAATAAATGTGTTTTTGATTAAGAGTATTTAATTGTGAACAAAATTTTCTTTGACATCACTTAATTTCAATGAACATCTTAGAAGATATTACAAAACCTTATAAAGCAAAACAATGTTTGCCGGATCAGCTAGTTTCGTTATAATTATTACACACGACTTTTTTTAAAATAATTCAACAAAATTATTGCATCAAATGGAAATTGCAGTATAGTTCAAAACTGCTTCAATTTCCTAGTGATGGTGATCAAAGTGTCATTGGTAGGTATCATTTTATCCTACATATATTGTTTTAGAAAGCCTATAGCGCACTATGGCGCTACCGCTTTGTTCGCAATATCACGCTTAACGGAATATGTAACAATTTCAAAATAAAACGCAAAAAGTAGTAACAGCTGCAAGGTACCTTAGGTCAGAAATAAAGCTAGTAAAAAAAGTGTAAAATTTATTAAATTACATAAGTTGTCGGTGCCATATTTAGAAATATTCAATCTGATACATTTTGTACTTTTCTGCTATAGTAAGGCCTTTTAAACATGAGTCGAGGGGCTATAAATCTCTTTTGTCTATCTGTTTTGCTCACACTTGACGAGTGCGAGATGACTTCCGTAAGCCTGCTTGGAGCTTGCTATACACTGTTCATTTTATGAAATCCAATTGCATGAAAGACAAAAAATTGGGCGGTTTTGTTTTTGAAACAGAATGTCAAACATGACCATAATTATTATATAATAGATATTTCTGCTTTATATTGTAACGAAATTCATTTCTTAAAATATGTTAGTTATTTTTAACTAATTATGGTCGAATGTCGGCCACTGGACGACACCTAGTTTCATTAAATAAGGTCAAATTGAACATATGGTGCCTAAATGAAACTAAATAATTATGGTAAGCTAATCAATCCATTATGAAATTAATGTTAAAAATATTACAAATATTTGTTACTATTGACGTTTAGCAGATATATATATATATATGGCTCATTCTTATTGTTCCTGATGTTTAGAACCTAATAATTATCTTGTTATATTTGGACATTTAACAAAATATATTGACTCCAAATCTAATAATTATCAAAATAGGATTCTCCGATTCCAAATTGGAACAAATTTTAAATCAATATATATATATATATATATATATTAAATGTCAAAATATAACATGATAATGTTTTTTTTTATGCTTTTATGGGATGCACGCCACTAGTAAATGTGTGCTTTTAGTGCAAACTGTCGGCAAGTGTGTACGGCTGGCATATAATGTCATACCTGTGAGAGAATCCGCACCGCACTGCAAGACCACAGCACTCGGTTGGAATGTCTCCATAACTTTGGATATTATGGGCACAAAGATTGACTCATAAGATTCATCGTCCATACCATCGCGTAGCGGTATATTAACAGCATAGTATTTGCCTTTTCCGGCTCCAATATCACGTAAATCACCTGAAGTGAATAATAATTAATTATTTAATATTATAATTATAATAATAATTAATTTTAATATAATATAATAATATTTATTATTATAATAAATTTATATGATAATTTCATTTATAATTATATAAATTATAAATAAAAAATGATTTATTTATCAAATAGTTTATCTATCTATCTACCATTACGCCAATTCCCGTTTGGCATAGATAGCCAAAATGTAATCAGATTAATGGAATACGATTACATTTAGCGTTTTTCATCATTAATATGATTGCATTTGGCTCATCTATTTTTTAGGCACTACGGAATCCTCACTTGCTTACACATTTATGATTCCTTAATGTTTTTAAGAGATTTAATCATGATAACATAGCAACAAAATTAACATAGCGACTACATTTTGTAATCGTTAATCAGATTACATTAGGCCCATCTCTGGCGTTTGGAATAGATAAAAAGAAGAAAATGCCATATTTTTGCTTTGAAAACCTCTTTAATTTCTATTAATCCCTTCATGATTGTATAATTCGTCTTCTGCAGAACTGAATCCCATTCAGAATTCTCCTTATTTGCCTAATCTAGATAAGTTTCGATTGATTCTCACATAATATATTTATTTAAATATTTAGTGTTTTCACAGAGTATCCACAAAAATTTCCAATAAATAAATGATGAGTTTCAACTCACAAACATCATAAACATTATCCACTACTCATGTTGCAAATAATGTTATTTTAAATATGTTCTTAGGGAATCGTTTAAACTAATATTAACAGCCATGAGTAAATCCATAAAAAAAGACCATGTGCATATATTAAATACATATATATATCGTCATGCTATATCCCTTTCGAGGTGACCAGAGATACATTAGTGGTTGTATCCGTATACACGTAGACCAGTAGCGCAGCTGGATCGCCGTTTTCATGGCACTTATGCATAACATTGCAATTACATCCCATGCAGTAATGTTCATGTTTACTTTATCATTATACATTTTTTCCCGCCCAGTTTAGTAGTGGAGGCCTTTCTCGGTCATCAATATTCGGTCAATTCGAAATAAAAAACGCATTTTTATTTCCTCTCCTATTACATTAAAAACACACAATAAGATTCATAGATTTCTAAATAAGTAGCTATTAAATATATACTTGTTTAGGGGACCTTACCGGTTCCAGGAAAATATTCCCCATATTTATGAAAAGACACAGTCATCACCCTGTCAGTCGTGTAGAAGGCCTCTTCGACGCCGTCGCCATGATGCACGTCAATGTCTATGTACAACACTCTCTGGTGGTATTTGAGCAGCTCAAGTATTCCCAGTACAATGTCATTGACATAGCAAAAGCCAGATGCTTCGGATTTCTTAGCATGGTGAAGTCCACCACCCCAGTTGATGCATATCTCGGATGCCTAAAATTAATATTTTTATTATACAGGTTGTGTATATTTTAATGAGATGAAAATATTTTGTTAAAGGCCTTAATATAAACACAATACATGATTTTTTTTTTGTTCTTGGTTTACTAAGCAATATTAACATTATGACAAGTTTTTTGGTACTAATAAAAAGTGACGTAAACTAATTGATTTCTATTAAAGATTTATAATTTTTAATAGTCCATTAAATTGCAAAACGAATTTTTTTTTAAATAGGTGAATCAAAACTATTTTAATAAATATATTTAGTATGATTAGAGACTGAATTCTATTAATTAAGGTTGCACATTAAAAACATAATAGAACACAATTGTACTGAATGCTAAACATATAGGACATCCCATGTATTTTTAGTCAGTAGGAGTAGACACACCGGGGTTGCTGCCCTCACGATAGCCCTGATGGTCCTATGCAGGATTTTCTGCATGGTTACAAAAAAGAAAAGGATGCTAAACATATGTGAAATTTTTCATTTGTTTGGTACAGTCGGTTCCAATTGTGGTATTTTGTATGTTACCTAATATTTTTAGCATAACTGTGGTTTAATTATGGATAACTACAAGAATGTAATTCAGACAAGAAGAAGGAAACAAATAATTAAAATATCATTTGGTTGTGGAACACCATTAATTTATCGGTTCGCCATTTTGGACCACCTTGATAGATGTTACTGTCACTACATAGACTAAGAAAAACCCAGAGCATAGTATAGATTAATGCTAAACAATACACTATTGATTTAAAGAAAACTATAGTTTCCTTTAATTTTCCCAACTAATTCCAGGACCCCAAATCGCCAAATACAATTTTACCAATTTTTATTTTTGGTTAATTTTTAAGTATTACAATCTAAAGTTACATTTGACCTTTGCTTCTAAAAACTAATATATTTTTTTACATGTGTAAGTCTAAGATTATATCAGAATTAAGTTTGGAAATTCATTTGTGAAGATTTCTTCTCTGATCTTACAAATATTTAACTCCAAAAAAAAACACATCTCTCAACACATCCTTACAATAATAATTACTGAAAAAATGTTTTCTCTAACTTGTTTCAAAAATGTTTTTTTTTTATTCTTATTTAAAAGTCTAAATACTGCAATCACACCATATGCTTAAAAGAAGAATAACATACCTGTTTGTTTAGCTTTACAGCTGCAGCCACTGATCCACCAGCAGATAGTTGACAGAATTCATATAGCCCATCAAATACAGGACAATCTTCACCAACATTGACTACAAAAATGAAAAAACAAAAAGAATTAATTAATAAATTCTGAATGATTATTTTCAAGAATTTTATGTGATGTTTTTATGTGAAGAATTTGGCTGTTTTTTACCAGAAGGTAGCGCCTCAATTAATGTACAATGGCTATCATTGTTTGAATTAAGTGCAATATAAGAAGTGGTTCCATTTACCAACACTTTCTCTACAGCGACAATGATCAAAGATCGTTTATGTGAAGTATCTACTTATTCAGGCAATCATATCAATATTTAAAAAAAAATATGTAGAAGTGTCTATTTCACTTCACTCTAGAAAATCATTTCTCGATTTTTTATGTTTTGATACAAACCAACACAGCCACACAGTACACTAGTGAATACAGCCACTAATGTATCTCTGCTGACCCCGAGAGCGATATAGTGTGATGAAATATTATAAAAACCAAAAAAACTTTTACAGCTACTGAAATGTTGAGTACATTACGTAATGAAATAAATAACAGTTTTCACTTATTGTCTTCTTTTATACCTGATTCGTTTGGCATGGTTGTAAAAACAATGATAATTGAGTACCATGAACTAAGAAATTTGGCGTTTTTCTTGGGAGTCGATATTTGGACACTGTTTTTTTTTCTCTATAAAATGGATTTATATTGTAAATATAAAACTAAAAAAAAAAGACTTTATATAAACCAATATTCTATAAGTTTTTTTTTTTGCTTATTGATTCACCAGACTGCTATTCAAATCAATTCACAAGTTGATCATTTTTATTAAGAATCACCCTCTGTACCTCTTTGGTATCAGTCAATTTTCTGCTTAGATTATTAACATGTTTATAAAATGTATATTTTCTCTCTTAGGCATGTGCAAATGCCAATTATTTAATCATACTGGGATTGCTTTAATAACTAATACGGTTGTTTTAGACTTCATTAATAATGTCATGTGTAAGTGCACTGAGACTAAAATTTAACTTGATAAGTTATCTTGGCTACATTTTTTTTTAAAGGTTTATTAAGGCACATTTCGACATATTTGTTGGCAGAGAGGAGTTGTTGGAAGAATAAACACTATCATTTAAAGCAACCACTAGTGAGTTATCTTATTATCACTACAGTATGCTTATTATTATATAAAATAGAAAATAACAAAGGAAGTTACTTCATGAATTATTAACATGTTTATGCTGATGCTGTAATTCATGTTTCTCGTCCATAAAATATTACGCTTATAGCTTTTCGTTTTATCCTTATCAAAAATATATGTTTTCAAGTAATATATTACATATATGATCTAAGTTTTTGATGGTATGCTCTACATATCACAATCAGAAACGAGCCACCAGTGCTACACATAGCCTGATGAGGCAATCTATGTGTCGCCTCATGAGGCAGACTAGTGCGAACCACCAGAGGTACGCGGTGTCATGAATATTTTAGCAATTATACTTACACCGTTGCATCTGTTTGTTGTATTCCGCCATGTTATCAGGTCTTATTGAGCGCAAAAATCTAATATAATCATCAGAGTGGAACTTTGTCATCTCATCTGCAGTAGCTTTATGAGGCCTCTAAAATGACAAAGTCATATTCACATCCAATCAACCAAAGTGTAATAATTATGTTGTAGGAATCAAAGGAGCATAGAAGCCATCACACAGTGGCTCAGTTTGGCTTGTTACGTTTTAGGATCAGCTTGTCAGCTTTTTTATTTTGTAAAAATTTATACATAGAATCATCCTATCTGTACATTGAGGGGATTGCAGCCACAAAATGTTTCAGATTTATACTAGCTAAAATCCTATGGAGTACTTCTGTGTATTGGTGGGGACTGAGGGACCTGCAATTAATTCTCCACCCCCACTGCAGTTTTTCATACCCCTAGAGTCTTACTATTGTGGTATATGTGGGCTCACATGACGACAGCAAGTATCAATGGATTCTTATATACTTTTCAGCAGTTATGCTATATAAAAAACTAAATAGAATCTCTGATTTATTATAGCCAACTGGTTAAGTCAGCTACACAATTAGCTAAGGTAAGCTGACTAAATAAATAGAATAAGAGTCTAAATTAATTCCCTCAATTAAAACAATAAAGACTGAAGGTATTTATATAATTTTGCTTATAATATATACATATAATAAAAATAAAGAGGGAAGTTAATATCAACTATTGACCCCATGGAAACTGATTTAATTGAGAAATTATTTGCATAGAGGTTTTTTTTGGAGGATGTAAAAGCAGTATATTTTACATAAGAATTAATTTATTTCTATTATATCAGTGACATATGTAGTATTAAAAAACTGCAGGCAATTAAAATAGTAAAAAAAAAGAAAATTAATAAAAAAAAACGAATCAATTAAATATAGTCTCAACTCAAATGACAGTTTAGATTTGTCACCCACTTGTAAGGCAAACAAGTGCATGATGAGTCTCAGCAATCAAATATGCCCACTGGGTTAATAAACAGATACATATCAAGTGTAAATAATTTCAAAATTTTATGAAGAATAATTATTTATTTTCTAACTGAAATTAATATTTATTGCTGCTGACAAAAAAAAAACTTCGTTGAGCATTCTAGTGCTCAACGAAGAACACTCAATCAACCTATTCAATAGCTGATTTTCTAAGTGTGCTATGACATACACAAAAAATATTAACTAAAAACCCCAAGACATGAAGGCAAGCATTGTTTTCTATTTTATTAACACAAGTGCAAACAAAATGCACTGATCCTGCTTATAATGGTACTATAAGGCCTTTATCATACAAATCCAGTGCATTTTCCATGTCTTAACCACTCAGACTGTATTTAACAATAAGAGAAAATCATATTTAATAGACATATGAGTACTTAAAAGCAAAAGGTTGTTTTTACATACATTCTAACTTGGGCAACAGCAGTACCCAAAATGTTAATCATAGATATTTGTCAAAATTCTTTGTATTCTTTTTTTTAACCCTTTGCACTCAAAACGTGATTTTCGCTCACATTACATGGGAACATCCTTGAGTGCAAAGGTTAACATTATCCTTTGCTATAAAAGTTTAATGTACCTAATGTTTGTATTTCATTAATAGTTCTCCTTAACCTACTTATTCCAATACAAGAGTATAGAGGAGTAAAGAAAAAGCAGAAGTGAATGTATCCCTAATAATACTGTAAAAACAAGTCATTTTTAATAGAAGCAAATAATACTTCTTGCCCATTTGTTATAAGTGAAGACATAACTCACCTCCACGCCCAAGAGTTTTAGCAGCCTATAAAATTGTTGTATTTAGATAAATATATATGAAAATAATGTAGTAAGCTAGAAATTAATTATAGAATAAATAAGCATTTTTTCTGTCTCAAACAAACATACTAACATAAACGTCAAACTTACATAAATTTCCATCTTCCTATATAATCCATAGTTTAGTAACAAATTGTGAGTCATACGTATACGATGAGGTTTCATAGGATGGCCTTGTCCATAATAATAATTACCAATATCACCTAAAAAAAAAATACCAAAATATTAAATTTAACTTCATAGCAGTATATAACTCAGTTCATTTCACAGCTTGACGCAAAAAATCTGTACCTCACTTCCTAAAATTCGAACAAAATCTTTTCGACCAATAGGAGCAAAGAATGCTATACAGACGCTCTGAAATGATTTGAGTTATAACCGCTTACGTTAACCAAGATAAGCATGTTTTCTTAATAAATATTCATAATGAATTTCCGTCGAAATTGTTCACAGGATAACAAAATTCATACGTTGCATTGAATGTATTCTTTTTGGCCTTTCTGATATAATGATTAAATTTTTATGTGGCGGGTAATAAACATCCATATAAATTACTCACTGTCGTAGTAATAGCATACTCTTTTTTTACTGTGTGGTTGCATAGCCATCGTAGTTATATTACAAAAAGAAATTTAATTCAAAAACTACAGCACGTTTTAATAAAGAATATTAATCACAGAGAAACAAAAACCACCGGACAACGCACACTAGTATGCAGCTGAAGTGACTGATTTGTTTATTACGTCGCCAAAAGGCAGGCAAAGGAACGAGACACAGAACCTTAACCTGCTGTTTTTTTTAAATTAGCAAAAAAAACAAAACTATACAGCCTAATTTTTGTATTTTTTTTTTTAATTCAAAACGCCAGATTTTTTTTCATAGTCTTATTTTAAATTTCTTTTTTCACAATGTTATATAATACACATATTATCTTTGGTATGACTTGTAAGTTTAAATTTGATAGTGCCATGTCTTTTCCTGGCTCCCGTAAAGCAGAGATGGGCAAATTGTAATCAGATTAATGATTAACGATTATGATTACATTTTGTAATCATTAACCGTGATTAATGATTAACGAAATTAATCAAAAAACTGAATCATTTTTCGGTGATTAAGGATTATTAATCTTTAATCGGATTACAATTAATCATGATTACTTTTCTGTTTGATACGTAAAATGTGCTGCCGGCAGCAGAGCGGCGCTCGCCTTTTTTTTTATAGTATACGACTACTACTAGCTAAACTGGCGAACTGAGTACCACCACATAGTTAGGTGTTAGGGCGATTACCCGAACTGGGTCGTGACCGCAGTACAATAGTGCATAGACCGGCATAGTGATTCGCTTCGACCTGACTACTTTCAGGAGTCCGTACCGAGTCAGTAGAGAGAGACGGATAACCAAGAAAGGTGATGTTGCTCCCTGCGCTATAGAAGCTTGTGTAAATTTGAGAAAATAATGTCTTATTCTGATCAATTAAAATTTTGCGCTATCTTGCTCTGTCTCTCTATGTCCATCTCGAAGGCGGGCGTGGATTATCAGGTAGGAGACAGTATTTCAGTAAAATATGGGCGGTAGTTTGATAATCAGTTCTAATAGTCCAGGAATCACTCAGAACAATGGTAAAAGCATCAATGATTAACTAGATTTCGTTGGATTTACTTAATGTACACCGAGCACGAACTGATCCTGAAAGTAGTCAGGTCGAAGCAAGTCACTATGCCAGTTTTTTCACTATTGTACTATGGTCACGACCCAATTCCGGTAATTATCCTACCAACTCAAACGGCTGAAAGCACAAAAAATGGTCCTGAACGTAATCAGGTCGAAGCGAGTTACTATGAGTTCGTAGGTTTATTGGCCGAACAATGTCGTGACTCGTGACCACAGTACACAACTGCAAAGACCCTTATAATGATTATGATTCGCTCAACGAGACGGATATTCGGGGGCGGACTTGCACCGGCTAAAACCACCGGGTGCCAGAACTGCCTAATCTTCGCCAGGCCTGCGAATCCAGATACCTCCTAGGGGCCCAGCGAGCGATTGGTCTTAGACAGGCCTCCTCCCTGGGAGAGGGTCGTAAAACTACCTAAACAATAACTCCCATAGGGGCGGCATGTGAGCACACACACGACGACACCACGCCACCCTCCGCTGGACGCCACCCCCCACTCTCCGCTGGACGCCACCCCCCACTTTCAGCTGGACGTCACCCCCACTCTCCACTGGACGCCACTCCCCACTCTCCGCTGGAAGCCACCCCCACTCTCCCCTGGACACCCCCCCCACTCTCCGCTGGACGCCACCCCCCCACTCTCCCCTGGACACCCCCCCCCCCCCACTCTCCGCTGGACGCCCCCGCCCACTCTCCGCTGGACACCGCCCCCACTATTAGACGGAAGTTTGGGGTCATATATAATTCGAAATAAAATAACTTGAAAAATTAAATAAACGAGTATTTAAATCGGTGTCTCTCTCAGCCAGAACTCAAAAGTAATCATTAAAATAATCATGATTAATTGAATGATTACTGTAATCAAGATTAATTATTACTCATGTAATCATGATTAAAAGTAATCAGATTACAAGTAATCACGATTACAGTCGTCATGATTACTTGTAATCTGATTAAAAGTAATCATGATTACGCCCATCTATGCCGTAAAGTTTGCTCAAAAAGTCGAACAAACGTTTTTTTTATAGTTCTATCTCAACACTTTTCTTCATTTCTTGTTTGTTACACACCTTTTACATGTTTGTTCACAAAAAAAGGGTCTATAAAGATTGGTATGTAGGTTGACGGGAAAATTTAATGACAGTGTAGAAGAAATGTGATCACTTTGACTTGAAATAAGGCCGCGAATTCTTTTGAAATGATACTCCAAATGATTGTTGTTGGTTATTATGTATATTAGTGTATGTGGTTATTGTAGGGTATGTTCGTCAAAAGGCAGGCAAAAGAATGAGTCATATAGTCGTTTTTTCTGCTGTAATTGTTGCAGTTAGAATCCTCCACCCATACAGAAGCTCCATATTATTATTCTTTTTGATTGTGTATTAGGTACCCTTCGATCGATCAAGAAAGAGGTACGACGGTCTAAATAATAATATCAAATTACAAATTCAGTTTTATAGAGATTTTATAATTAATTATAAACGATAACCACAACTACATCACTTCACTGATCATATATCACTCCTGTTATAGTACCGGAAAACAGAGTTGTAATTCAAGTTAAAATTGTTATTGCATGGGGCATGTTTACCCGACATGAAAGTAATTCCATGCTTAATGATTTTACATTTTAGACAAACTTAGCTTAAGCACAGCTTTATTATAAGTCAAACTCGAGCTTTTTACGTCGTAAGAATTGAAAAGAAAAATGTTTGTAATTTAAAAAAAAAAAGAATTAATCTTCACTATTCTGTGTGTCACTAATAACGGTATTGAAACAACACAAACTTTTATGGGACTATAAATAATGTTACTAGCTAAGGATACTAGTTATTTTAAAAAATAAACACTTGCTAACTGAAATGATAACAATTTTGTAACGTATTTAGAATCAAGAAGAAAGTACTTCTCTACACTTCACTGAATTTAATTTCCTATAAATACTATGAATAAGATCCAATGTGAAATTAATAAAACAACCTCTGATGCAGAGTAATTTTAAATTATGTTGCCATCTAAAGTTAACCAAATATGAAATAGATTCTAAAACGTGATATGTGTGTATTAAATGAAATCATTCTTATTTTACATTTATTTTGGATTCATTTGTATTCAATTAAACGTAAAGATTGGTTTTCATCAAAAAAGATAAAAATTACATCAAATTTCAATATGCATATGCTTATAAGTAAAAAAAAGTGGAACTTACAAGCTAAGGTACACTTTTTTGGTCGTATAATAGAATGTGACCCTTTAATATAATTTTATAAATGTAAAATTAATCTAATTATATTAAATTTTAAAGTTTATTTAAGGATACCAATCAATATATCCTATTATATATTTTTTGCGGATGCTATATAGTCGAAAAATGGACTTTCAAATTTTCCCTTCATTTGATCATTGGAGATTCACAGTGAAGTTAGCTTTTTGTTCACTCTGTTAAAGTAGAGATGTAATATTTATTATACAAGATGAAACATGGTGTTCATTCGTCTCATTCCACGCGTAGTTATGTTATAGTGCCATCTCAGTCACAACGATTTTGTTTAACGTTATCTGTTGTTAAAGAACAGGTAATCGTATGTTATTTGGCATCTCTAGTTAAATGAGTCCGTAACCTTAATCATTATCGCTTCACTCTGTACGCTTCTTTCAATTTACAGCAGTGGTCGAGGTGAGTCGTGTTAGCCGTTTAGGTTTATTTTGTGAAATTATTTATTGATTAAAATATATTAAAAAGTTTTGTGAAATTTAGGGCTTATGCAGATTGTAGTCATTCATTTTGGTTTTTTCTATTTTGTACAACATTTAAATTGCTAATAATCTTTGTAAAGTTGCATCTCATCGTCCATTTTCTTTTCAGGCGGACCCTGCTTGAACAAAATTAATCTACGGATACTGTTAACATCAGCAGTTTAAAATTACCATTTATAATGTGAGTTTTTTATTTGTCTACTGTTAATTATGAAATTCACTAAATTTTGTCATGATTTTAAGAAATTTGGCTTCTATTATAAATCCTTGATCTTGACAAATTTGTGCTAAATTAACATATAGAAACTTTCATTATATTTTATAATCAAAGCTACCTTAAGTACTCAATTTATTGTTTAAGGCTGAATTAAATTTTGATTTATTTGTTTTTAACGGCAAATGACGTATAAAATATTTTGTCTAAATGTGGAATAAAAATGTCGATAATATTGCGCTTGCGTGGTAGTTACGTTGACTTGCGCAACTGTTTTCGTGCGCTTACTTATTGATTATGTCGTTTGTTTGATAGGTCTGGAGGCTGGAATAATAACCGCGGAAATGGCGGTTCTAGATTTGGAGGAGGTAATAAATTCGGAAACGGTGGAGGTCGATTTGGAGGCTCAGGTGGTGGTGGCGGCTTTGGCTCCAAGAAAGATTTCACTGGTGGACAAAATATGAGAAAGCCAAATTGGGATTCTTTGTCACTGCAACCTTTTAATAAAAACTTTTACAATCCTCATCAATCAGTTTTAGATCGGTCACCATATGTTGTAGAGGATTATAGAAGTAATCATGAGGTTACTGTTAGTGGAATTGATGTACCCAATCCTATTCAACAATTTGATGAAGCAAACTTTCCAGATTATGTGTGCCAAGCTATAAAGACTATGGGCTACAAAGAACCAACCCCTATTCAAGCCCAAGGCTGGCCCATAGCTATGTCTGGAAAGAATTTGGTGGGAGTAGCTCAAACTGGTTCAGGCAAAACTTTGGCTTATATCTTGCCTGCTATAGTTCACATTAACAACCAGCCACCTATCAGACGTGGAGATGGCCCTATAGCCTTGGTGCTTGCTCCTACTAGGGAACTAGCGCAGCAAATTCAACAAGTTGCTTCTGAATTTGGCAATTCATCATATGTTCGTAACACATGTGTATTTGGGGGAGCACCAAAAAGAGAACAAGCTCGTGACCTTGAAAGAGGTGTTGAGATTGTTATTGCCACTCCCGGTAGATTGATTGATTTCTTAGAAAAGGGTACAACTAACCTTCAAAGGTGCACTTACTTAGTTCTTGATGAAGCTGACCGAATGTTAGATATGGGCTTTGAACCACAGATCAGGAAAATTATTGATCAGATACGCCCTGATAGGCAAACTCTTATGTGGTCTGCCACCTGGCCAAAGGAAGTCAGAAAACTTGCAGAGGATTATTTGGGTGATTATGTTCAGATCAACATTGGATCACTTCAACTGTCTGCTAACCACAATATCCTTCAAATTGTGGATGTGTGTCAAGAACATGAAAAAGAAAATAAGTATGTATATTTGTGTATAATTAAATCCATATCTCTTATGGAATAAAAACAGTACAGACTAGAAAATAAATATATAATTTTATGTTCATTATACACAATTTACAGCAGTGTCTATATTTTAAATGTGTGTGCTTCTACATGATAGGAATTAAGATTAACATGTATGGGAAAACGTATAATATTAAAGCACCTTAGTACTTTAATTACAAAATATGCTTATTATATCTGAGGTACAGTCTAGTAGTATGAATATGCATCATTGAATATGTTAACATGATGATTACTGATCATTTTATGAAAATTTTTGATTATAATTAAATATTTCCTCTAAGAAGATCTGACAGTAATGGACATGGTGGACCTGCTTTTTTTTTGTTATTGGTTTCATTAAAAACTGTGTATTTTTCAGGCTAAATGTATTGCTTCAAGAGATTGGACAAAGCCAAGAAATTGGTGCGAAAACAATTATTTTTGTTGAAACTAAAAGAAAAGCTGAGAATATTACAAGGAATATCAGAAGATATGGATGGCCAGCTGTTTGCATGCATGGAGATAAAACACAACAGGAGAGAGATGAAGTATTGTACCAGTTTAAAGAAGGTCGATCTAGCATACTTGTAGCTACAGATGTTGCAGCCAGAGGGCTTGGTAAGACTTGCTACTATTATTTATTTTTTAGTTGCTTTTAATTCAAAATAATTATTATTTTATCAGTGCTAACTTGTAGCAATTAATTATATTTGTGTTTTTCAGAGGCACTGGCGGAAAGTTATTGTGTTCTACTTGATTACTGCCTAAAGTAAACAGGCATGTTACTGCACTGGATTTCTAGATGAGACAGTCTTCTTATGCAGTGGTATTTTATCCTGAGAATGCAATAACTCGTCAATATTATGGTGCCTCGTAGTGCCTTTCACTGTGATTGGACCCGAGGCCGGAAAGCTTGATGGTTTGTCCGTGATTGCGGATACACTTGAGAGTGGAAAACCTGGTGATGCACTATATTTACAAATTGAACTATCAGATAATATACCATCCAATCCAATGGTGCATCGTTGAAAAACTTGACCACAGGTTGTGAGATCGGCAAGAGGTCAAGGGTTTTCTATTTCGGCCAAAATGGAGTTTTCATGGGGCAAAAATAATAACTATAGAAAAACAGCCCTACAAAGAAATACTCCAGGGTTCTGAGTGAGAGGCAAATATTCACTTGTACATTATCTGTGTAACTCATGTAAGTAAGCTGTGAGTTACAATAACATGGTTCAATGATTTTTAACCTTCATGTTTTATGGTCATGGTGCATATATTGTACTCAAATGTCGGATGGTAAATCATGAATTTCAAAAACATAACATTACATTGTTTTTTAACATAACATCCAATCAAAATTTTAACATAAATGATTTTGCAGATGTGGATGGAATTAAATATGTTATTAACTTTGATTATCCAAATTCCTCTGAGGACTATATTCACCGGATTGGAAGGACAGGAAGGTCCAAAGCAAAGGGAACATCATATGCCTTTTTTACACCATCAAATTCAAGACAAGCCAAAGATCTTGTCTCTGTGCTACAGGAAGCTAAGCAGGTGAGTGTTCGATATTTGATTAATCTTTTCCTCATACCTTTGGCATGGGTACGTTTCTTCATAGCGTAACATGAATGCAAGTATGAGGTAGATCATTACAGCTACATGCCTTCGGTGTCCACACAATTTTGTCTGGATCCCATCCTCAGATGTTGTAACAAATATATTAATGTCTAGTGTTTATAAATCTGGTTAAAAAATGACTATTTATTTTAAAAAAATTTAATTTATGCTTTATAAATAATTGCATTATATGCATTGTTCAACACATTATTTGTGTGGGTTGTTTGTTGATATTAATTAAAAACTATTGAGTTTTATATTCTGTGTCTCCTATATTCTACTTTTAGAATACAAAGTCAAACACCATTAAATATAGTTATTAATTATTGTTGTAGCTGATCAGCCCCCAGTTGCAATCCATGGCAGACCGCTGTGGCGGAGGAGGTGGTGGATGGAACAGGAATAGATATGGAGGTGGCCGCGGAGGCGGTGGTGGATCTTTCAAGCGTGGCGGCAATTTTGGCAAATCAGGCGGCGGAGGAGGCCACCGGCGATTTGATGACTATTAGTTTAATCTCTATAATAATATTAATTTTAATTAGGAGCAATCCTCGTATGAGTACTTGTGTAGTGTATTATGATCTACGTCTACTAGAGATGGGCAATTTATTGATAAAATAAACTTGCATTTAAAATGTTTTAAAAGTAGTGTAGGTTTAAATATAATTTTGTAGTTCTATCAATTCTTTATTAATTGAAGATTAATTCCTTTGTAATTCTCATTACCTTCTGACTATTGGGGAAGTTTTATCATATCAAGTTTTAGTTTTGAATTGAAATAGCCCATCTCTACTACCTGTTTAGAGACATTGCAGTTGTGGCTAGTTTATTTATTTATTAAAGAGTGTTATTTGAACTTGCACGCATTCGTATGTATGGTTATGTTCAACTGTGATAATTTTTTTTTTATTACTGTGATTCTACTGGAGTTAAGTTAAAAATACATCTAGGGTATTTATCGAGGACTTGCATCATCATTTTTAAATATTAATGTTTCCTTTAACATGGTATCTCATTACAATTATAGTTATTCATGTACAACCAAAAGATTGTCATTCCGATTTTTCCTGTTCCGTTAAATAGAAGTTAACAAATAAATTAAGTGTAATATAAATTTGTTATTTTATTAAAAATAATTGTGTTCCTTCCATTTATAGTTCTCATTTAATAAGCATACGTCTACCCAATCTTGAAAAGCTACTGATCTTTTAGTTATATCCTTAGTCCTGAGTAGTGATGAAAATGCCCGGGGATTTTCCCAAAGTGCCCGAAACTTGAGAATATTCCCGGGAATTTACGAAATGTTCGCGGAAGCATGACTGTAATACACGAGTGCAAACATCAGTGACTCTGAGTTGTGTTTCGGGATCCGCTTTGGTACGTCCATTTATTCATATACCTAGAGACCTTTAGTTGTGTATGTAGGTCTGCATGCAGACTGCTTAATAGCCGCTTCCGTTCTTGGCTACGCTGCTTTTTATCAGATGTGATGTAGTCGCAAGTGAGGGGAGAGGGCCTGGTTGAGGTGGTAAAGCGGTTGCCCGAACTAGGTCTTGACCACAGTACACAAGTGCAAAGATCATCATGGTTACTCTCTTTAGCCTGTCGCGTTTCGGGATTAGCTTAGGTATAATCATTTGTTCATATACCTAGACATAAAATCGTGGAATATGTGAGCCGACACGATGACTGCCGGTAGATTCCAGTCTTTAATCAGGGGCGGCTTTGAGTGCATTCCTCCATTGAACTACTCAATTTTAATAGGTTTACTACGTGTATAGTTCAGAGAAAAAACGAGAACTATTGTATATAATAATGCATGGCAAAAACATCCTCAGCGAATCAAAGTTTTAAGAAACGCGTTGAGCTCGTCGCGCACCATCGTTATCAGTTTAGCAATTTACGGACATGTGTTTGCTTTGTTTATGTATTAATAAATAAAATAAAAAATTGAAAGAATACCTAAAATAGATAAATTGTTTTATTATTACACCTTCGGATTCGAATATTAGTGAGCTGGTAAAGTGCACCACTTTGTTCAAGATCCACCACCGCCACTTTTCTTGATAGTCGTGGACGTTCTTGGACTACATTATACTTTTCATCAGGTGCGATATAATCACTTTATCGAGTAAGTATTTAAAAAAAGAGCGAAGCTCAGAATGTGAGAGATAGGGTGAGGAGAGGCGGGGTTTGGAGAGTTGAAAAGGGAGTCGAGTGAAGTTATGGGAGAGGATAGAGTGTGTAGGTGGAACGGCTGAAGAGGGTGGAGGGGAGATAGGAAAAAGAGAGGTACAACACGTATCGATGAGAAGATTGTAAGGGGGGAGGAGAGTCAGGTAGTAGAGGAGCGGGAGTAATATGGTGTAGGAGATGGAGAGTAGGTTTAGGTAAAAGTTAACACTACAATCATTGAATTTTAGGCGGTAGGAAGCTTGCCATGCCAACTAGTATACGTATAAAAAATAAATATAGGCGAGTGTCACTTTATTATCGGCGGCACACTTCACCTATTAAACATACAGTGAATCCAAAAACTATTCGTCTAGTTGCTAGTTTAAACAAAAATCGTGTCTAAAGAACAAGGTAAGGAGCGAATAAAATCTCGATTAGTCAAACATGTTGAAAGAAGCTTTTTTAACTATAATTATCCAAAAACAAGTACATAAACAATTTTCTAGTGATAACAAGCGTAACAAAAAACTAAACATTCGTTTTTAGCTAGTTCAAAAAGTATTCGTCCATAACATATTTCATGGCGTTTTGAGCTACTGCACATAATTTTTGAATAGGATTCAGTACTTAGTTGGATTTCCCTTCGCGGCAATCATTGCTTGGAGCCTTCTGGGTATAGAATCAACAAAAATGTTTGCCACAGAAGATGGAATTTTATCCTGTATTTACTGAAGTGTTCATTTTAAGTTATTCTTGTAACTGAAGTGCCTTTTCTAATATTATCTTCAAGCACTTTCCAAATATCTTCGATTGGATTCATATCCGGACTTTAAGGTGGCGTATGAAGTTGTTTTGGGGTGTTATATAACAACCACAGCTTAGTATTCATAGCTGTGTGCTTAGGATTGCTGTTCTGTTGAAAGACATAATTGTCGTGGAGACCCAATGACTCAGCACTTGCATTCAAATTCTCGTTTAAAATGTTTATACACATTTTATGATCCATAATCTATACTAATATTATAAAGCTGAAGAGTTTGTTTGTTTGTTTGTTTGAACGCGCTAATCTCAGGAACTACTGGTTCGAACTGAAAAATTATTTTTGTGTTAAATAGACTATTTATCGAGGAAGGCTTTAGGCTATATAACATCACGATGAATGTGAAAAAAACGGGGAAAATTATTCATCCTTGAAGCCTGGAAGCCTCCATTGCGTGCGCTGCGAAAACGGTTAAAGATACCAAAAATATATGTATGAAAGATTTATTCCTCTTGAAATGATCTAAAAAATGTCCGCGACAGTATATGTCTATCTTTTAAGATTCACTTACTAGAACCGTTTTTATGGTAATCGAATTTGGTCGAAATTAATGCATTATTTGTTAAGAGTTGTATCGACGTAATAATATTAATCTTTATCCAAATAAATGTGTTGTTGATTAAGAGTATTTAATTATGAACAAAATTGTCTTTGACATAACTTAATTTCAATGAACTTCATAGAAGATATTACAATAACTTATATAGCAAAACAACGTTTGCCGAATCAGCTAGTGTCTAATATGAGTGCAGTTTTCCCATACCTACTGCACTCATATACCCCCACACAATAAGGGAATGTTTCACTGTAGGCGCGAGATTTTGAGGCAGCACCTTAGTATTCATCTTTCCCCACACAATTTTTTTTCCATCTGACCAAATATGTTGTGTTTGCTGTTATCGGATAATATGACATACTTCCAGAAATATTTTTTCTTAAATGTATCTTCTTGGGCAAAAACGAAACTTTTTTTTTTGTTAATTCTGTTTGCTAATCCAAAACTTCTTGCGATCTACCCGGCCATTGTACCCATTTTTTTTGCATATGTTCTTGATTGTATGGACGCATGCTTTTTTGCCCCTACTGTACAGTACCCTAGGAAGCTTAGGTGCACTAACTTTTGGGTTCTTCTTAATTTCTCGCACAATAAACCTCTCGTCTTGTTCGGTCAGTGCACGAGGGCATCCACTCCATGGATGGCTTTTCAATGTTTTTATTCTAATATTTAATTTTAATCATTGTTTAATCGATTCTATCTATCATCATTTAATCAATTCGATCGACATCCCTACTCGCTGCGCGAATTCTAGAATGTGAATTGTCTATTTATTCACGATAATTAATAAGTTAATACATTAGCTGTATTTCTGTTATATTAAAAAAAATCATTGGTGATATTGTACAAAGATATTACTTTTATTTATAATTTGAAGAATGTTATTGTTGCAGTTACCGCTTGTGTGCTTATAACCTAAAAAAGGAATATTTTTGTGCTATTGAAATTACTACAGAACAATTACACTATCATTATGGCTTTGAATAAAATAACGCATGTTATAGAACGTAGAAATCTAATTAATTTGTAAGTATATACAGGAATATTTTAGGTTATATCGGTAACATCAAAAATGTTGCTTTTTTAATCTGAGTGTTCTTTTTGAACATTCAATAATTTTTTATAACTTAGAGAAACGATTCTTTTGAACTTGGCTATAAGTTTGGTGCATTCCAAAAAGGCTTAGCCGTGTTCCTTGTCATACTGCCCATCTTACAGGCACTACATATAAAGAGAAGGCCCCGTTGTGTGTGCCTGTTCGTAATAAACTACTGTACGGATCTTCATGCAGTTTCCACCAATAAATGAAGTAATTTTTTACAAACGCGTCCATAAGGGCATATAATCTATCTTTCAAGGATAGCTTACTATTCTCATTTCGACTTCTAAAAAATAGTCAGATACAATGCGATAATTGGAAAGCAATTTAGACAGATTATAGTTATTAATTGTTAATAATTTTTTACTTTTCAGTTTGACCCAAAGCTTAAAACAGTTAACTCTCAGCAATTCATCAGTCAGTCCTATAAAGTCCAGAATTACATATTCAACAGCAATACGGCACCAAGTTTCTAAATTTTCTGCTCTTAAAAATATAAAATTAAATCAAAAATTTTATTCAATTAAAGCTTTACAACAAACCGAAATTGATGAATTTCGTAATGAACATAACATTACAGTTATTGGTAAAGATGTTCCTAGTCCATTTATAGATATTGACAATAGTGAGTTTCCTGACTATATAAAAAAGTACCTTAAAGGACAGAATTTTAGTAAACCAACTATTATACAGTCACAAGGATGGCCCATAGCAATGAGTGGAAGGAATTTTGTTGGAATTGCACAAACAGGGACAGGCAAAACTTTGGCATACATTCTACCAGCAATGGTACATATCAAGGAAAAATCGACAAGAAAAGGCTTAGGTCCTATTGCACTGGTTTTAGCTCCAACTAGAGAATTAGCACGCCAAATTGAACAAGTAGTAAAAGATTTTGAGAGACTACTAAACATCCGCTGTGCTTGTATTTATGGTGGAGCCAATAGATCAAAACAGGCAGATTTGTTACAATCAGGAGTTGATATTGTTATTGCAACTCCTGGTAGACTGAATGATTTTTTAACAAGTAAAACTACAACATTGAGTAGATGTACATATGTTGTATTGGATGAGGCAGACAGGATGTTGGATATGGGTTTTGAGCCACAAATAAGGCAGGCTTTGGAAGGTGTGCCTCTTGAAAGACAGATATTGATGTTCTCAGCTACATGGCCTAAAGAGGTGCGGCATCTGGCAAAGGATTATTTAGGTGAATTTGTTCAAGTGAATGTTGGATCAACTGAACTATCAGCAAATCATAATATTCAACAAAATGTGCATATATGTCATCAAAATGACAAAATTGGCAAGTGAGTAAATGACTTTTTTTAATGTTTATAATAAGTAAATATTTTACTATATTTTTATGTAAGTAATAAAAGACGAAATTAATAAATAAGCTCTGCTAATATGTTGCATAAAATACTGTTGGTAATATATAGGCCTCTAAATTCCTTAAATTATATGGTATGTGTCATTGGATTTCCAAACATTTTGTAGTAATAAATAAAAACTAAGTGTTAAAAACATGAAACATTTAATTTTCTGATTATTACTATATGTACTGTGTTTTATTATATTTTTCAACAGTCTAAAATCTAGATTAATGTTATTAAATCAAAAGTTAAGCTGACATTTGCTAAAAACTTAGTAATGATAACAATGACAAATTGTTTTCATGATATATTTCTGATAATGGAACAAAATATATGCCAATAAGTTTTACTATAAATCCTATTTCAGACTTAAAGAAATCATGCATAATGTGCTAAGTGAAGGTTTCGGAAAAACTTTAGTATTCACAAACACTAAAAGATCAGTTGATTTTATAACACAGATGCTTCGACAGAATGGTTGGCCAGCAATGGGCATTCATGGTGATAAAACACAACTTCAGAGAGATTTAATTATAAATAAATTTAAAAGCGGTGGAACTAACATTCTTGTGGCAACAGATGTAGCTGCTAGAGGTTTAGGTGGGTTATATCTTTTATTTTACATCATATTATTGACATGGTATAGACTGTCATGACATGTCATGTGTGATGTGTCATGTGTCATCTGTGACAAGACATGTCACAGATGACACATGACACATCACATATGAAACCATGCAGTCTTAAAAATCATATTGGCTGGAATTTTTTCATATCAGGTTTATGATGT
Organism: Automeris io; assembly: GCA_036320925.1. Classification (NCBI taxonomy): domain Eukaryota; kingdom Metazoa; phylum Arthropoda; class Insecta; order Lepidoptera; family Saturniidae; genus Automeris; species Automeris io. The sequence continues at coordinate 8,101,091 of JAUDJH010000011.1, read as the reverse complement.
ATTAATCTTTCCGGTTTTGACTAGACTCAATTTATTTTAAATATATAAAAATTATAATGTATTTATTAATAGCTCACAGCTGCCCTTACAGTCCTAATTGGGAGTTAGTTTCCCAGGGGTTACAAAAAAATTGTTAAAGTTTTATTCTCATTTCATTCTAGTGATCTTATATGCCATGCTAAACATAGCCAAACTTGGAGGTTTCGGTCGTAACTAAATATACAGTAAATGTATAAATACTTCAGTTTTCATTCAATTTAAAAATCCTTTTGTTGTAATAAAACATTTTTTTTTCAGATGTTGACGGTGTTACACATGTCATAAACTATGATTACCCAAACACATCTGAAGATTATATTCACAGGATTGGTAGGACTGGCCGACAAGACAATACTGGTGTCTCTCATACTATTCTCACTGAAGATGATGCACGACTGGCAAAAGGCCTGATTGAAGTCCTGAAAGAAGCTAAGCAGGTATTATGTTATTTTTTAAATTGTATTTTATATATTTGGAGGATAATTTCAAGGACTTACCTTGGCTGGTTCTTCTCCTCAATCCCCTTGGTGGAAAGTTACGGTTTCACTACGCGTTTTTACGATCGCGGAGTGCTAGCGACTTTTTTTTTGGTTTTTAATTTTATACGAGAGAAGCGTGTTAGGATTCCTGAGTTGTTTTTAGAGAACTGACGTTCCATTCCCTTTTTTTCGGTGGCCAGCCTAAGGTGGGAAAGGAAGGGATGGAGCGTTAGGAAAGAGAGGGATAGTTTATGTGCGAGTGAGTGTAGGTTATGCGATAAATGTTAAATAGCGTATACAATTCCGCCGGCCTAGAGGTTTTCCTCTAAACCAAGAGTTATGCGTGAGATAAGAGATTATAAGAGAGCTGAGTCTAAATTATACATTACAAAGAAAATGTTAGAATTAATATTAATTTAAAAAAGATAGAAGATGGATAATAAAAAAAGTTTTTTTTTTTTTTTTAATGAGTTTACTGGGTTGGAAGAGGACTGATCTGAACTACTGGTCTAACATAACTCCCAGTATTAGTGCGAATTTTGACCGTTCGTATAATACCATCCCGTCCAGGGTAAACAGATTCCACGACACCCATGGGCCAACATAACGGATGACTATTTTGGTCTTTAATTATAACTATGGATCCTAGTTTGATAGGGTTGGTTGCAGTATTCCACTTTTCCCTCTGTTGTAGCGAAGTTAAATATTCTTGATTCCATCGTTTCCAGAATACATGCGTGAGTTTAACTATAACCTCGTAGCGAGATAAGCGATTATCATTAACAAGCGTTAAGTCTTCAGCTGGCAGGAATTTCAGCGGCGTTACGTTTAAGAAATGATTTGGAGTTAATGCAGAAATGTCTGAAGGGTCGGAACTGAGAACACACAACGGCCTACTGTTGAGTAATCCTTCAATCTGTACGAGTACAGTCGAGAATTCCTCATACGTTAGTATATGCGAACCTATCACTTTAGCGAGGTGAGTTTTTACACTGCGCACACTAATTTCGCAAAGTCCGTTGAAATGGGGACCGTGCGGTGGGCTATGTTTAAATTGAATGCGATACGACTTTATAAGCTGTTCGCTCAAATAGTTTTTATAATTAGTGGACTGTATAAGATTGTATATTTCATTTAATTTGCGTTTAGCGCCGATGAAGTTGGTACCTCCGTCACTATATATCATCGAGACAGGGCCTCTGCGAGAAATAAATCTTTTAAAAGCGGCGAGGAATAAATCCGTACTTAAATCAGTTACTAATTCCAGATGTATGGCTTTTGTAGTTAGGCAAACAAATAGACAAATATATGCTTTGTGACTTTTAACACCTCGGCGTCGTATGTGCGTTATGAAATAAGGGCCTGCGTAATCTACCGCGGTGTTCACGAAAGCTTTAGCTTCAGATATTCTAAAAGCGGGAAGATCACCCATCAGTGGGTTTGTAAATTTTGGATTTAATTTAAAGCAAATATTGCAAGCGTGTACTCTCTGTCGCACGAGACTTCGAGCGGAAAGTATCCAAAATTTTTGTCTAAGTAGTGCGAGTAGCAAGGAGGGGCCAGTGTGTAAATTATTTACGTGATAGTAATCTACTATCAACTGCGTTATGCGTTCTTTAGCGGGGAGTAAAATCGGATGTTTTTGACCGTAGTCTAGTTGTGAGTGAGTGAGTCTACCACCGACTCTTAATATGTTGTTTTCATCTATAAAAGGGTTGAGTTTAATTAATCGTTTACTACAGGGTTTATTTATTTTAATAGCATGAAAGTCTTGAGAAAAATGTTTAGCCTGGATATAGCGTATTATACAAAGTTCAGAAGCATCTAAATCCATGAAAGTTATAGAATTATTTTTTGGAAGGCGTTTAATGAAGCGTAAAACATAAACTACTATGTGCAAGAGCTTTGTCCAGCTTGACACGCGGTCACTTATTTCTCCGACAGGGGAGATGACGGGCAGCGGAGACGTTGAGATTGCGCTAATCTCGACTGTCTTCATTTCCAGGTTGTCTTTAGGGCTTACTTGGAAAGGACTTAACGGCCACTCAGAGAAAGGAAGAGTGAGCCAATCCGGGCCATAAAACCAAGTTTTGCAGTTTAGGAGTGCTTGGGGAGTAACTGGACGAGATATGATATCAGCTGGATTTTCAGTTCCTTTAATGTGAAACCAATGGCGAGCGTGGAGTTTTGAATTTATTTCCGAGATCCTGTTTGCAACAAATGTTTGAAATTTGTAAGCAGGCGAGTGAATCCAAGTGAGAGTGATAGTCGAATCCGAAAAAGCGATTATTTTATTTATGTTACAGCGCTTACTTAGAGTTTCGCGGACACAGTCAATAAGATTAGCCAAAAGTAGAGCTGCACAGAGTTCTAAGCGTGCTAAAGGCATCTTTTTCAGCGACGCAACTCTGGACTTTGAGGCAAGCAAACTAACTGAGCCGTTACAGTGTTCGTCGGGACTGATTCGTATGTATACGGCAGCTCCATAGCATTTTTCGCTTGCATCGGCAAAACCTATTAGCGTGATATATGAGTTGGATGTTATGCCAATATAGCGCGGAATTTCTACATGTTCAAGAGAGGGCAGTTCGCTGTGGAATTGTCTCCACTTATCCTGAATGGAGCGTGGTACAAGCTCATCCCAATCGAGCTTAGAAAGCCAACATTCTTGAACGAGAAGCTTCATAAAAGCGATAACTGGACTAATTAATCCCAGTGGATCAAAGAGGCGAGCGGCTACCGAGAGGATCATGCGTTTCGTGCAATCTGACATTTCAGGATTTATTTTAAACTGGAAATTGTCAGTGGTTGATTTCCACTGCATGCCTACTATTTTAGTATACGTGGAGTTGTCAGGATCATTGTCAAAATTTATGACTTGCGGATTTTTATGTGACAAAGGAATTTTATCCATAACCGTAGAACTGTTTGAGAACCATTTTACTACTTTAAACCCGCCGGCCTTGAACATATCCACCATATCTTGATAGATACGTTCCGCCATATCAGGGCCATCAACAGAACTAACATAGTCATCCATATACATATGATTTTCAGCCTCATAAGCAGCAAGAGGCCACTTATCGCGGTTATCAGCGGCGAGTTGACGAACAACTCTCATTGCGAGGTACGGTGAGCTAGACACTCCAAACGACACCCTATTGAACTCGAATGTTCGTATTTTAGAGTCAGAGGTAAATCTGTATAGTATTCTTTGGAATGAGTGATGATTGGGTGTTAGTTTGAGTTGAAAGTACATCTTCTCAATGTCTGCCGTCAAAGCGATGGAAAACATGCGTAAATTGATAAGCAAGTTGAAAATATTGCTTTGGAGATTAGGGCCTTTATACAGTAAATCATTTAATGATTTTCCGGAAGTTGTTTTGCAACTAGCGTCGATAACTATGCGCGTTTTGGATGTAACCTTTTCAGGCCGATATACAGCCCTGTGAGGGATGTAGTAACATTCATTGTTAGGCTTGGCGTCATAAACTTCAGTTAAATAACCGTTGTCTATGTATTCTTGAAGCGTGACGTTATAATTTAAGCGTAAGTCAGAGTTAGCGTCGAGTTTCTTTTCTAGAAGAAATAAGCGGCGTTTGGCAATCGCAAGAGAGTCTCCCAACATATTAGGACTATGTTTGAATGGCAGATGTACAGTATATCTACCGGTATCATCACGTGAGTGTGTAGCGCGAAAGAGTTTTTCACAAGCTTCGTCATCGGGGCTTATGTGAATTTTATTGGGAACGTTTTCTAATTCCCAAAAGCGTTCTACAAGTTGCGTGAGCGTTTGCGAGTTGTCAACCAAGGAAAGGAAATTTTTATCTGCGTTTTGTGTGAAGTGAGTACAAGTATGAGATGATAAGAGTGAGTTAGCTCGGCCCATAATGAGATACCCGAGTGTTGTTTCCAAAGCAGTGAGCGAGGAGTGCGGTGCTGTGACCTTGTTGTTGCCGAGGATCGCGGGGAAAAGTTCACAGCCGAGTAAACAATCGACATCACCAGGCGCGTCGAAGTGATCATCAGCCAAAGGCAAATTATTAAAGCATGTTATGTCTGCGGTTCTAATATTTGTGTTTGGTAAGCGATCTGTGATTACATCTATCACCCTTGCGGTGATAGTGTATGAGCGTGCTTTGTCATAACGAGAATAAATTTTTAAATGTGTAAAACCTAGACAAGCGCTTTCCGTTTGACCTATACCTTTGACAGGTGATAAACCTGGAGAAATAATCAAGTTTAATCGTTCACAACAAGCTTTGGTAATGAAATGACTCATTGATCCCGTATCTATAAACGTACGAATAGTATAGCGTGCATTATTAGCGTTATAAACGTGTACGGAAGCCGTAGGCAACAATACAGTGGTATATTTTGCGTTATCTATCGTATTATTCGTAGCGACAAATGTAATATTATTTGAATTCCCGCGCGAACTTGCATTCAAAGCGCAAGAGATGTCTTGCGGCCGTGTAGGTACCAGCGCGGGCGGTCCGGGTGAGTCAAGCGAAGCAGCGACCGGGTCGGCAGCGAGCGGGGTGCGCTCAGAGCGCTGAGCGCCGGTACCCGGTGGTACGGTAGTGAGATTGCAGCGCTGCGCGGCAGTAGGTTCAATGTGCGAGCGGTTGAAATTGTTAATGTGTAATAATGAGTGATGTTTTTTTTGACATACGTAACATTTACTTTGCGATTTACATGTATTTACATTATGAAAACCTAAACAATTTTTGCAGAATCGGTTTATATGTACGATTTCATTACGTTTACGAGGATCAAACTGGAGAAATTTTTTGCATTTAAATAGCGGGTGAATTTGTTCATTACAAATAATGCACGATGTAGATCTAGGTACCTTAGCGATTGGTGCACTATAGGCAGTGTTAAAATTAGGTGTATTTGTGTTCACTACAAATGTATGAGTTTGCTTAAGTTTATCGTGAGTTTTATTTTTCTGCCAGCCACCTTCGTATGACGGGCTTGAATGTAATGTAGGCGAGCGTATCGACTGCAATCTGCATTGCTCCGATAAGAACGTGTTAACATCTTTAAAAGTGGGTATTTTAATATTTCTGTGCGCTTGTTCAAACAAATCAGCCGTTCTTTTGTCTAGTTTTTCGAGTGCAATATGCGTTATTATGAAATCTGACGGGTTATCTATTTTTAAACGATTAAATGCTGCTACCGCTGAACAGAATTGTTCGAGAAAAGTATCAACTGACTGGTTGGCCTTGAAATTGAGAAGTTGATTAATATAGCGAGATGCTTGTACCCTAATGTCTTGATATTTAGATACGAGAGTGTTCCAAAAAATTTCATAATTTTCAGCAGTTGGCGGTATAGTCGAACATACAGTCAGGGCCTTACCACTCAACTGTCCGATTAAATATTGGATTTTTCGTCCACTTGACAAGCGAATATTATTATGTACAGAGTTTGTAAAGTTTTCGTAAAATACAGGCCATTTATTAGGATTCCCGTCGAAAGTCACTAACTGGAGGGGAGGCAATTTTTGATTATCAAAATCCGAGTTCAAAGTTTGAGTTTGAGTTTCTTTGAGTGTACTTTGTATATATTTAATGTGACAGTACAATTCGTCATACGTGTTCAAAGACGAGTAGTTTGGCTTGTCCATAGGATCTACTTCCAAATATGCAGAAACTAGGTTATCTACAGTTTCAATAAACTCTGTTCGCGTTTTGTCAATTGACTGTATACGAGTTAAAAATTGACTTTTCGAATATTCATCTTTGATCTTCAAACTTAAATCATATAATTCCTGTGTTATTTGGAATAAGCGCTCTTTTTTAGCTTCTAAATGAGCTATTTTTATTGAAATTGAGTTTCCAGAAAGTTTAGTTTTTTCTAGGGACATTTTAAGAGGGATATTTTGAAAAATATGTGATAATAATTTATTAATTTAAGGTCGATGACCTTTGGCGGTAGGTAAATAACTGCCGGTTAGCGATTTTAAAATACAATTATGAGATGCGTAGTTGTACTAAATTTATGTTTTATAATGAATATGCGTTTGAGATTGAGAAATATGCGTAAATAAGCGTTAATAATATAATATAAATAAATATAATAGCGTGTTTGGTGAGTATTTTGCGTGGATTGCGGCTCGTAGGAACAAAAAGGGGGTTGGAGGATAATTTCAAGGACTTACCTTGGCTGGTTCTTCTCCTCAATCCCCTTGGTGGAAAGTTACGGTTTCACTACGCGTTTTTACGATCGCGGAGTGCTAGCGACTTTTTTTTTGGTTTTTAATTTTATACGAGAGAAGCGTGTTAGGATTCCTGAGTTGTTTTTAGAGAACTGACGTTCCATTCCCTTTTTTTCGGTGGCCAGCCTAAGGTGGGAAAGGAAGGGATGGAGCGTTAGGAAAGAGAGGGATAGTTTATGTGCGAGTGAGTGTAGGTTATGCGATAAATGTTAAATAGCGTATACAATATTTATAGGGTCTTTTATTTATCAGAATAAACTAGCTTGTTTTTACCTCAAACCATTGACTTGAACAATAGGATAAATATTATGTATATAAAAATAATGTAATAGAAATATCATGTGTAAGTGCCCTGAGAACGGTGATCAGCTGTGCTACTGATTACATTGGGTACAACGTATACGCGCATACGGATACAACCACTAATGTATCTCTGTTCACCTCGAAAGTGATGTAGCGTGACGATATATTATTATTATTTATGAACAATGATGCATTTTAACAACAAAATATTTTTTAGGAAATTCCTGGGAATTTGGCAACGATGGCAAACTCTTATGATGCGACGAAAACTATGGCATTTCAAGCAAAATGGAAACCTTTCTCGAAACAAAATAGTTTCAGAGGGCCAAAACAGTATGGTTTTGGAGAGTCACGACAAAATGGTTTTGGAGCGACTAAAAGTTGGCACAAATTTCGCAGTCCTAGACGTTATTAGTAATTGCTTCATTGGTGTAAAGTTAGCGTAACATATTGTTTATCTTTGAAATTATATAGATTCCAATTGTATTACTTATACAATATTAAAATAAATATATGTTTAAAAAGTTATTAGAGTTGGTAGTGTTTCAACATAAGGATAAAATATAGCATCGTTAGTTACACTGAGTGAGCAGACCGAAGCACTTTATAAAGGTTTTAGTCAAACCAGATAGATAGTCACGATTATTATCTGAATATGTAATTGAAATTAAAATAAAATAAACGTATAAATAATAGTTCAAGTGTTTGTTTAATCATAAACTTTACAATATTGTAATCGTTTTTCTCGAACTTGCAATTTATCTGGAAAATACATTTTGTGTTATATCAACAAAATCCCCTCACTAAACAATCAATTATTTACAAAAATAGAAAAAAATTACACGTGGGATTAAATGTAAAATCATCGAAACCTTGAAATCAGAGTTGCTATCGAGGGCAATCCGCCCAGTGCTAAAAGAGTGGTCCGAAAGCGCTACGGCGTTGTCTCTTACCGATTGACGCAGGTGCTGACTGGGCACGGTAACTTTGGCTGGTACTTGCACAAAATAACCGGTAGTGAGCCAACGCCGAGATGCCACCACTGTGACGGATGCCTTAACGAGTCCGTGTAGGATGCGCTTTTTGAGTGGCCAGCCTGGGCATCCGAGCGGGCCGAATTGGTTCAATAGTGGGAAGCGATCTGTCGCTACCAACTCTTATTCGAGCAATGCTCAACAGCGACAGATCGTGCAGGGTAGTCCAACGCTATTGTGAGGAAATTTTGGAGGTGAAGGAGGCGGAAAGGGAGCGAGAGATATTAGCTTCATATACGTCCTCCCAACCCATCTGTCGTCCCCGACGAGCGAGACGCAGGAGGGAGGCCTTCATAAGGCAGCTTTCCCCCCTGACACGGATACGACGGCTGGATTGCGCACTTGAGGGAGTGCGCCGCTCAACATATTCAAGCGTAAGCAGCGCGCGTTATGTTCCCGAGCGCCGCTCCAAGACAATAAGGTGAGCGGGGGGTGTCCTTTTACACCACCTCTCGCAATGCAGAAGAGATGTGGTCTGCTTTTTCAAGGCCAGACGTCGCCGGGTACCGAAGAAGTAGGTAACGCTTTGCTCTTGGCCCCGGCAGACGGGTAGGAGGAACACCCTAGTGGTTTTAGTCAGTAAAAATTCAGCACACAGAGGGCCGCCCTCACCGGCATTTCTGACGGTCTATAATCAAGGATTTCCACTAGATTACCAAAAAAAAAGACTTGCTATTGAGGCATCTATGTGCCTACTCAAAGTTATTTCGATTTATTCCTAAAATATTCCGTACAGCTTTTGGCCTTAGATTATACTTTTGGCGTCATTTATGACATAATTTCCATAGCAACGGTTTGACAATTTGAACATCTGATTTCTCACATAGAAAAGTTATATAGTAGTTGTTTATTTTCATAATTTGCTACGAAAATAAACATTTTTCTGTATTAATAATATAGATTATGATTATGAATTCATATAATATAGGTATCTAAAAATGAACCGAGATGTCGTTATTGCCTGAGCTAGATGTTAAGTCCATTTTGGACGTGGTTGAAGAGAACTTTCAATCGCTTAATTTGGTAAGTTCTACAACAACATATGTCAATTTTTGAATTACTTTACACCAATTTATAAAATACTTATTACGAGCTTTTTCAGAAAACTTATGCGATTCGGATGGTGTATATTGGTGAGCACACTTTACCCAAAAACGAAATTATGAAACATTTTGAGAAGACTATACACGACGTGAACTCCAGTTATTGTGAGATAAATGTGCATGGTTTATTACTTGCTTATGATAGTTATTTTTTGCATATAATTGAGGTTAGTAATATCTTTGGTACTTGATCTTTTTAACTGACGACGTTGGAGATGCCGTGTCAACAACGGTCTGTGTCAGTCAAAATGCTTATAGGTAGAGTCACTGTAACAGACATTCCAATACTCTATAATATAAATACTTTAAATCCATATACGGAAATAGATACAATAATATAAGTTTATATTATGGGTCCTTTAAACCTTATAATAACTGGATAATTCTGAATACAGTATATGAAACAAATGTAAATATAACTATGTGCTAAGTACCCTTATGTCTGCGGCAAATTGATTACAGGACCTGCAGTCTCCACTAATTCGCAGAAGTAGTCACCTTGGGGTTTTTAGCTGGTAAAAGTCCAGCACACCCCGGCTGCTACCCCCTTCGTGGCCGGGACGGTCCTATGAGGATTTTCCCCAAGTAAATAAAAGTACCTTATGTATTAAATAATGTATTCATATTTTTCTAGAGTATTTCGACTAGTCTCTGGCCAGGTTTCGCCCCCGTGGATTTCTTATATCGTGTGAGAATGGGATATTAGATAGCCTATGTCCACCAACAAGATGCATTCTAAATGTTTTTTTTTTTAATCTGCTGAATATTTTTGAAGTTTTATATACTCTAAACAACAAGAATAGATTTACCTCTTTGTTGTATTAGTATAAATGGATAGTTTTTTTTTGTTTTATTTATTTCGAATATTGAAACATTTTAATTCGAAACATTCATACCGCATCTCAAAAACTATTTTTTAGGGTTCAGAGGACACAGTTCACAGGCAACTTAGATTCTTACTCCGACGTGAGATTGATTGGATAGAAGCTATGAACAGGTTGGATGAGGAAGCTGAGCGAGCCGCCGCTATCGCCGCCGAAGAGGCTGCTGCAGAAGGAATAGAAGTTTTGATACCAGAGGAACAGCAACCTAAACCAGACAGAAAAATGTTCAGACGATTAAAAATGTTAATGATATATCATTCCATAAAGACAGTAAGCTTATCAGGCATTTAATTAATAACGTCAGTACTAAAATAGCTTGGGTGTTTTAAAAAAAATTTGTTTTAAAGGGCACATTACAAAACAAAAATCTTTATTCAGTTTAAAACAGTGATAGAAGAAGGCTATTACGATGTTAGCTATAACATTTCACAAATTAATTTATACATACTCAGATAAGATATCAGTATCATAAGAAACTCGGTTGCAGATCTGTTCTACAAATTTAAACACGATTTTAAATTTTAACAACTGTACTGGATCAACAAATAATTAATTGTTATTTAAAATCGTCTTTACCTTTATAAGAGCAATTGTTATAAAAGTGTGTTTACCGTTTTTTTTAACCGACTTAATTTCGAAGAATTTGCATCATTATTGTGTAACGTATTTGCAATAATGCGTGTAATGTTTAGTTGAAAAATTGAATTGGTGAATAAGGGTTTATTAAATTTTGATTGATTGTAATATTTTCAGCGGTTGTTTGATGGATGGCGGTCGCTAACAGCTCGACCACCGTCACTGGTAGGAAAGTTAAACGTGCATGGACCTTTAATGGAACACATGGAGCAATTGCGTATATGCCTGGATAAAACTACTAAGCTCTGTAATTTGGCAAAATTTGATGAAAAGGTATGGGTTATTTTACGTTAAGTTGTTTACGCACGGCATCCGGGTCGAATTCGTGAAAATACGTTTCGAAATACCTGTAGAACTATTTGTATGATAGTTTACGCATTACACCCGTTATCTAATTTCTATCCGTTATTCTCTGATTCGGATAAGAAAACTGACGGACCGAAGTGGTCATATTACTTTACTATTTGTATGAACACTGGCGTACTGCGTTCGTACTGAATCTGAGTTATATTCTAGAAGCGATGCAAACGGTGGGGTAAAGAAAACAGTAAGATTATCGGCGAGGAGTCCACATTACATTTAACTTTTTTTTTTAATTATTTTTATAATATATCTAAATTAGGGATATGCCGATTATAACTATAGCTGATTAGTCGGTTGAAGAAGGCCGGTATATCGGCCGATTCGCCCGCCAAGACAATCATGGTCTCGGGTATATTCTTTACTATTCGTGCTGCATCGTATACAAATAATAGGTGCGCATGTCGCAATCATCGTATTACACATCGTATACATGTTTTATTTATTTCACATTAAATCTTGATTTTTGGTTTTTGCACGGGTCAGAGCGGTATTTTTTGTACAATTGTGATTATTATCAACCTGTTATATTAGACGTAAACATATGTTGTTAAATAAAGATTTATTATTAAACCAATCAAGGTTTAATTTGATATAATTCCTTTTATTTAGATTTTATTCAGAAATACATACAGAGTACGAAGCCGTGTAGCCGATGCTCTTTTCCGACTAGTCGCCGACTAGGAAGGTGTCCTTACCGACAAGTTGGAATACCACTAATTTAAAACCATTGATTTTTACATTTATTTTTGTTTTGTTGTTTCCGAATTGCTTGGTTTCTTACATCTCTAATTTTTATGGATTTGTATCGGTCGCAGTGCGTAAAAGCTCTCAGAGTATTACTGCAATCTGTTGGTAAGCGGTTATCGGTGCATATGGATAACTGCACTATAAATGTTAAAAACAATGTTTTTTTTTTTTGATTGGTGATCAAAATACCTTTGGTGTTAAAAACTGGGAACCGATATGAATTTTCAGAATAACTTATACTAAACATGACAGAATTTATATAGGATTATTAAATTATAACACATATATTTGATATGATTCTAGTTGTCATTTGAAGGACTCAGTGCTGTCGATTCTAAAATGGAGACTTTACCTGAAGTGGCACTGTTAGACTATCTCCTGCAGTCGCAATACATCTTCGACTTGCGTCACGTAGTGCATTTGCACAGACGCGTTGATGATTATCGTTTTTATTTCGGTGAGTATTTCTATAACAACTTACGTCGAAAGTTGATAGAACCTGCATTTGAAAAATATTAATTTTATATTATATTGTCGCGTTGTCTAAACAATGTCTAAATTTTATTACTTTATATTTAGAAGGTATTGTATATTTTTTATTATTTTTGTAGTTTTTAATCGATATATATATATATATATATATATATATATATATATATATATATATATATATATATATATATATAAACCTTCGTTTTATGATTAAATACGGCTCTTGCGTGTAGGACAGCAATAGGTATAATATTAAGTCTAATACAACAGTTTGCAAAACGTTTGCTAGTAACTCGACTAACAGTAATGATAGGATGTCTTGTTAATAGATAGAGGGTTATTACAGTTATTTTTTGTTTATTCAGAAAGTGTTTGGCCTTTACCGACGCATTTTACACCACGGTTGCTGTATAAGTTGAAGATAGACGATTCATTCGTAGAGCCACTGCCCGTGATGCCTTGGGAACTTGTTAAAAAGGAAGTTAACGAAGATGAAGAAAAAGTTGAACAAGAAAGTGACGGTTCCTCGAGCGACTAAAAAGTACATTATCATTTGATTAAACATGTTTAAATGTCACTGCTGTACCGAAATTAAGTCTATATTAAAACTTGATTCTAGTCATTTTTATACATTAGTGTCAATAAATATACTAAACAAAACCCATTAAGTAGAACATGTTGCGTTAAAAAGCTAATTGTAACTACTTCGGAAAGAGGAAAAAATGTTCAGTAGACTTCGAGGTATAAGTGTGGTAATCAGTTTAACGTAATAGAGCCGGCTTACACGATGCGTTGCTGTGTCGCGCTGCAACGTTAGGATTTACCGCATTGTCGGGCACAGACATGAGTAATTTTATCGGAAAAGACAACGGAACGTTACCGCCTCGTCATTGTAACTCTGTTTTCTTCCCAAGTCAGTCTCGCGAAACATAAATCCGGTGCACTGTGTGCGCGGCATGGACATTTTATGACGCAGTTCACTATCGGACGATCTACACCTTCCACTAGGTGTTAATTTTTTTTTTTTACGCTTGCTCGACATAGTGACTACAGAGTACCTGATGGTAAGTACAGTGTAGTCCAAAAACGAAAGCGACTATCAAAGGATGAAAATCCATTGATAGTCTACATCGTCATGTCGGCCCACATATACCACGACTGAAGGTCTCTAGGTATATGCGCTACTGGATATGCACAAGCTGATCCCGATACGCGACAAGCCGAAACTGGTCACTATGACGGGCTTTACACTCATGCACTGTGGTCGCGATCCAGACGGGCAATGGCGCCCTACCACCTCGCTGCTGCTCGTTTAGCACCATCCAGGAGTCATGTGTAGGGAAACTAGGGTAAAGCCTTCGGACGCGAGCAGCTTCGACTCCCAATCAAGAAAAGTGAAAAGAAAAAAAAAGTGGAAAGTGTGATTGAAGTCCAGCATCCGCCTATAAATAATAATGAAATAAAATGTAAAACGCCCGGAGCGACAGCGCTACCCCGCCGCCCTAAGGTGTCGTTTGTCTTGGCAATACGTCATCTATGTAAATAAGTATATGAAATCTTATGTAGTGATGTATAATTTTTCCATTTAGCAAACGCCATACGTAAGTATGTCATGGGCAGTAGCGTTCATTCCATAAATGCCTGAAAGCATTGCATGCCCTTACTATAAATAAGTCTGGAATAAATTCCTTTAATTTGAACAAAAAAAGAAACCCATTCATATCTATTCTATTATCATGCCATATATTTTCCATATGAAAGTAATATAATATTTATTATCATTATATCGAGGGGAGAAAGGCTATTTGATTTAAGCGACATTTTTTGGTGATATATATATATATATATATATTTTCGGAATCAGCGTTTTTTACCGATTCCAAATATATATAGTAATATATTACAATATCACCAAAAATGTTGCTTAAACCAAATAGCCTTTCACCCCTCGATATAGTATTCAAATTCATTATGTGAATCTGCCTATCCTTTTTAAATACCCTATGCACGCCACTGGTCATGGATAGGTACTTAACAACTCTTCGTAGAATTTTTCTTACAACTTTGTTGCTATAGTGATATTGATTTACTTTTATGATTATTATTTTTACACATTACACACAGTGTTTCAACATGTTCAACGTTAATTGTAAAAAGAATAAAACAAAAAGTGAGACTAGAAAAACAGTATTTGGAATTAAACTTCCTCCTGTGGAACAGAGTAATGACAATGTGAAAACAATTATGGATACAGATCCTTCTTATTATTCTCTAGTAGAAGGACGCCCTGTCAGATCTAACAAATCTATTAATTTATATAAACGAAACATCAAAGACATTGCGTTAAAGCGGACGGTACAAGGATTTCTAGTAGATGAAGTGTTACGTATCGATAGAGAAATTGAAACTGAAAGACGTGTTTACGAAACTGCGGTAAGACACTTTGAAGAATATCAAAACAGTTTCAATAAATTTCTTGCACACGATAATAATAAAACTATAGCAATTATGAAGAAATCTGATTATTTAGCTAAAGAGTTGGTCATTCAAACTGATGAGTTTAAAAAAGTAAGTTACGATATGACATCACTTAAGTCTAAATTACAATACATTGATGAAACATTTATGATTTTACTCTCATTTCAAGATTTTTTAAATAAAGCTTCACCTAAATTATGGCAAGACAAGTATGATCTAAATAAAAATTTCCAGTATTCTGAGTTATTTTACATGGACTCTAATATTTTTCGTAAAATTGAATTAAAAGCTGTAGCCAAGCGGATAAGCATGCTACCGGCACCAAAACTCTTTTTCGAGACGCCAGATCAATTATTAACTGCATTTAATATGATGGAGAAGCAAAATTTAAATTATTTATTAGCAACAGAAGAACTGCATTCAGAGAAGAATAAATTTTTGAACTCGTCAAATCATCTTAAAAATTTATTAACTCTAGAATTAGGTTATATAGAGCAAAAGGTAAGATTTATCTAAGTCTTAATATGGAGAATAATATAAATCTCACTAATTAAATAATGTTGATAAATTAAACCCGTTTCTATTGCAACTTTTTTTTTGTAACTTGCTTGAATACCTGCATGGACTGGCACTGATGCTGTAAGAGAAACCAATGCAGTATGTCAGACTTTTACTGTCTTAAAAAAACTGAGATGTCTTTTTACCGCTGCTAGCCAGGCACCTCCCCTGGACAAAGTAACATTTGTTTTTCTACAACGCTAGTAAAAAATGTATGGAATTGACATAACATGTCAACTTTATATATTGAAAGCTTTTGATATCAAGTCCATTCATTTTTCACTTTTTTCTAGCGTTATCAGTTATCGTATATTACTTTGCTTAAACCCCTAGGCGGTTCAGCTTACAATTTAACTGAACTGTTTATAACTGGATATAAGTTGTTATTTTGTACGTAAATTTATAAAATTTTCTTTTCTTAATTCACAGATAGTAGAAATGGAAGAAGTGATAAAACAAAAGGAAAGTAAAGAAATCGAATTAAAAAATATATTTTATACAATGTTGGAAGAGAAAGTAAAGAATTTAATTTCATCTGAGATAGTTTTAAAAGTTTTTAACTATGTGGAATTTGCGTACGAAAACTTAATTGCTCCTAATAACGCTAAGTTTAGTACTTTAGACATGGCTTTGGCAATTGAAAGAGAATATGATAATTTGATGTTATATATATCTGCATTCAATTTAGACCAAGTAAAAGAAATAGAAATTGAAACTTATGAAAATAGTTGTAAGGAAATAGAACTAGCTAAAAAGGCATCTAAGCTACTGAAAGACGTTGATAAATTAAATAGAAGGTTGAAGTCCAGTTATGACATTTCACGTAAACATATTTCAAAATAGGTAATTATTTAAATAATCTCGTGATAATGTTTCTGGCACAAAATAAAAATTAACTCCTAGAAACTTTTATGACATCTAAAAATTTTTTGGAGTATTTGAACACTTTCATTTGCCTACGTTAATTTTATATTGAAATTAGTTTTTTTCGTATTCATATTTGTATTTATTCTTAACACCATAATATCAAACAAAAATACTTACCTAATATGTCTTGCTTGGAGAAGGAACGAAAGCCAATGGTACCAATAAAAACCTTGGACATTATTTTTAGACGACGCTATGTACCCAATACTCAACATTATTTTGCTAATCGAAAGCACGCTGTAAAATTAGATACAGCAAAACAAAAAAGATCTCAGCCTTTCCGTGTACCGAAGTCCGAAAAATTGTTGTCATATATAAAATATAGCGACAGGAAAGAAAAATTGGATACCAAAGCGAGACTAAGCCAGCCATTGTATTTGAAAGATAACTTGAGAATTGCAGCTACGAGAGATATATCAAAGCGACTTTATATTGAAGAACCTGCAGATGATGTCAGAGCAGTTGTTGAGATACATCCAGAATTTTACACCGTTATCGAAGGTAGGCCGTTGCGATGTTTTGATGACATTAAAGTTTATGTAAATAATATACGTTCTTATGCTATGAACAGACAACAAATTGGCTACCGGCGTGATTTATTAATGAAAATAGAGCAAAGTATTGTTGAAGAATCTATAGAACATGATTCTATAGCTGTGAATTTAAAACAACACATTAAGAATTTCGAAAAATTTCTAACTGAAGATTATAAAAAGGCCTGTATAAAAGTAGCTAAAAGTGAAAAAGTGTATTTGGAATTAGTTGCCAAAAATTCTGAATTTCTTGCATATGTGTCTACCTTAACTATAGTTAATAATATACTGTTCAAATTAGACGCTATGCGCAGCGTATTGAAGACCTATCGTAGTTTTTTAATATTTGTCTCGCCTCTTTCATGGCGACAACAACACGATGAAACTTTAAAGGGAAGAATTCAGTCAATTCAGTTTGAATCTGGAGAATTTATTATGGATAATGATTTAGTTGAAACCTTGGATATTGATAAAATGGTCGAGTTGGCCAGAAAAGAATTGAAATCTCAGTTGCCTGCTGAGTTATATTTTAAACACCCTGAAGAAATTATTTATTTATTCACAACCATGGAATTACAGAGCAGAGAATACTTGAAAGAGTTATCTAAGACTGATGCACCTTTTAGATTGCTACAGGATCGTATAAAACAATTAAAGCAGGCGACAAAACAAGAGTTAGATTATTTTCAGTATTATATAGATTTTATAAATAATGAAATTACAAGAGAAAATAATAATGAAGCTTATTTACGAGATAAGTTTTTTCGAATATTAAATGATTCATTCTTTGACAGCATAGCGAGTCGAGATACGCTTAAACTAAAAATTTGCATAGAATATGTTTATGAGCAAGTTATCGGTAAATGTGAGGAGGGCCATCAAAATCTACAGGACCCTATGAAAATTCTAGAACTTATGTATGAAGATTATAATTTACGTCTTGATTATTTAGACTTTAAAATTGTGAATCAAGCAAAGAATGATTGCTTTGCTCAAGATCTGAAAATGATGAGAAATGCTTATGCAGCCCAAAGAGAGCTAAGGGCATTTAGGGAAATGACGAATGCCATGAATAAAGCTTTCTTATCTCCAGCTAAATACAAACGTCCGGTGTTTAAAAAATTCTTGGACAAGAAAAGTAGAATTGCTCTTGCAATTACAGAAAGAAGAAAATCACTACTAGAGAGTGGCGTACGTCTGAAACCTAAGAAGTACAAATTGACCCCAGAAGAACGGGAAGGTTTAACGATGTTTACAGAATGGTGTGAAGGAATGAATCCCGGTCCTTATTTAACGCAATATTATAAATATACTAAACCAGCTTTTGATTGGGTGCCACGAAAATCAATGTTCTGATTTTGTTTACTAACTTAAATAAAACCATCACCACTAAGATATTTATTAAATATCAATCTTTTATTGCGTTAGTTCATAATTCAATATATATGAATTTATTAATTTATAAAACCCCTCTATCATTAATACTTAGGGAAAATAACTGAATTACTAAAGCGAAACTTTATGAATAGGAAAATTATTCCTATCATCAAAATACTAAAATCGATTGATTTATGTATTATCATGTTGTCTGCCTTTGTTTGTTACTAGCTATGCCCTCAACATAGCCTGCGTAAAATTCACGTACTGAGCAAAACCAAGATACAGTTTATGTTCACCCTAAAGGTTTATTCTAAATATTGTTGAAAATATTTTAGAAATCAGGTAAACAGTTTCAATAATTACCTTCTACATACAACCTCTATATGATATGATTATAGTATAGTGTAGTTACAACAGCGAGTGGCTTGTTGATATTTTATATTTTAGTTTAATAGGACGCAAATATAGGGACTCATCACGAAATATGTTGCTTTCACTTGCCGGTTATATAATATCACATAAAATTATAAGTTCTCATTGTTTGATGATGTTATGATTCAGCATGTTAGATTAGTAGGTTGTGTAACTCCCTGCCAGAAGTGGTGTCGGCAATGCTGGCAGGGTATGACAACTGGAGGGCCGTGGTCTCCTTCTGTGAAGATGTCATGTCCCAGAAGGAGGCCGCAGAGCGAGAACGGCAGAAGGCCGTTCGAAGGAGACACCAGGGTGCCGGCAACCGCCCTGGCACATCAGTCCCAGCCGACCGGTCGATCCACGACCAGTTGGCTGATGTCTTTGGGATCGTGGCTGCTCAGGGTGGGGGCCCTGAGCAACTGGTTTAGCGGCCCTCGAGAAGTTGGCAGGGCATTATGGCGTACTCTGCCTAAATACAACGAGCAGTATTGATATATATATACGAATTGATTACAGGACCCACAGTCCCCGCCAATGCGCAGAAGTAGTCACCTTGGGGTTTTTAGTCGGTATAAGTCCGACACACCTCGATCGCGCAACCCCCCTGTGCGGCTGAGACGGTCCTATGAGGATTTACCACAAGTAAAAAAAAAGTAGGTTGTGTAAAGGTAGCTGTTGGAATTTGGTAGTGGAGACCTGGCAGCCACTGCTGGGTCACCGTTGCCGAGTCACAAATGCCAAAATCCAATGTGTGCTTTTAGCAGTTACAATTATCTGAAAACCCATTTAATTAATTTTTAGTCAATTTTCAATCAATCTCACGTTACATTTGCCCGCCCGGTTTAGTTGTGAAGACCTTTCCCGTTCAATCAACGCGCGACAATTCCAAAAAAAAACGTTACATTTAATTTTTTTTTATACAATGTTACATGTCAATTTTTTTAATACTGGATCAACACTGACTACATTGTACCTGATGGAGAGTACAGTGTAGTTTAAACACGGCAACGACCGCCAAAGGAGGAAAATCCATTGACAGTCGCCATCGGCATGTCGGCCCACATGCACCACTGAAGGTCTCTAGGTATATAAACAAATGTATATACACATAACGATCCCGAAATGCCGCAGACTGATGTAAGATACTATGATAGTTTCGTACAATTTTGACATATACGAAACTGATATTAAGTCGGAACTGCATTACATTTGTCCTTCTAGCTCAGAATGATTACTATAAAAAATGTACACCATCAATGGTTACTATATATCTACTTAGGAATATGAAATTAACATATCGAAGGGTGAATGGCTATTTGGTTTAAGCGACATTTTTGGTGATATGGTAATATATATATTTTCGGAATCACCATTTTTTACCGATTCCAAATATTATATATATAATTAAAAATGCCGCTTAAATCAAATAACCTATCACCCTTCGATATGTAGCCATTTACACAGCGGCAGTAAAAAATACTAAATCAGGATGGCTTTTGAACAGAAAAGCTTTATTTTGTATTTACATATTATACGTTTCTATTAAATAATTTTGATATGAGTAAGTCAGAGGATTATCCTGTGAATGTTAACATGAAACAGAAAGGATATAGTATAAACTCTATAGAAATAAAAAAACAATGCAATGTTATAAATAAAAAGGTGTCTAAAAATATACCAAAAAGATATTCCACATCTGTAGAGAAACCTTTAAAGGGTAATGTATTTAAAAAAGAAGGAATATTTTTGTCGTACAAGGCATATGTAAAAAAACAGGAAAGACTAAAACATAAACAAAATCTTGCCGTCAGCTTATACGACAAATATAAAATTATTTTTGAAGATCTACATACGCGTTTGCATGTAAGTAATCCAAGCGATGATGTTCATACCATGAAAGATATTGACCCTGATTTTTTTAAATGCGTTAGTGGTAGACCCTGCTTTCAATATACACCACCTTTCAAATCACTTATATATTTATTTAATAAACAACTGAGATTTAACGAAGAATTAGGGCATGTAAAAGATAGCATTTTAAACATCACAGAAAACCACAGAAAGGAAGGGGAAAGATACGAAAAAGCGATGAAGCAGTATTTGCAGCAAACAAAAAATTTTGAATCTTTTATTTCATATGACTACTATAAGTCAATGAGATTGTTAGCCGATTGCGACGCGTTAGTTACTAAAGTTAATAGCAAAATTGCCGAGCTACATAGTTTAGCAATTAAAAAATTTACTATAACATCTAGGATGATGGGATTAAATTATATGTATGGCCATCAACAAAAATATGGTCGCTTTTTGTATTATTTGTCACCACCCTTGTGGAGATTGAAGAACAGAGAATTTGCTCATTCTGTTGAAATCGAGGCCAAAGGTTTTGACTTTGGAACGTTTAGTGATGAAGATACGTTCAATGTTATTTTTGAGAATATGAAAAAAGAATGTGCCCGTGGTCTTGTTAAACCAGCGTTGTATTTTAAGTGTCCAGATGACCTACTGAAGGTTTTTACGGGTATAGAAAAACAACAGTTAAATCATTTCACTCATGTTGTTAATATGTCACCACAAACGAAATCTCTGAGGGATAAAATTGCTATTTTAAAAGATGGCATATCTCAGGATACTGCTGGTATTTCAAATGAAATCAAATCATTTGATAAAATTTTAGAGTTTTATGAAGAAGTATGTTCGGAGTTGAAGGTGAAATTTTTCAAATTAATACATGGCGCGTTTTTTGACAATGTAGGAGCATATGATGTATTAAAACTTCAATTACACTTAGAGTTTTGCTACGAAAATTTGTACTTGGATAAACCGACTAACATGGACTTAATAACAATGGCCAGAGCAATAGAATTATTTAATGACGATTATAACAAGAGATTAGAAGCAATACACAATGATAAAATCAAAACAGCAGTGTTACATAATCTGCAGGCTGAGCGTAAAAAGTTTAGAATGGCTAAAAACGCTGAAAGGGAATTGAAATTATTTGGACGTCTTGAACGAGCTTTACAACGTGCTTGTGAACCAGTGGTTGGAAATCAGTTTCGAATGTTACCAGCTATCAAATTGCCTTTGACACGTAAAAAATCAAGACGCTTAAATTCACAAGTTTCAGTAAAAAAAAATAGTTCACCGGTACTTACGGAAGCAGAAAGAGAGTATTTGACTTTATTTACAGATTGGACCAAGAATGAAGATCCGGCCAAGTATTTACAAAGTTTGAGCATTTCAAATGAAGAAAAAGCGTCTTCGTAATTTTTCAACTAGGTATAATAAAATTGAAACAAATGGTTGAAAACAGATTTTATTTACGGGGTTCAATATGAAAAACTTCTATGTATAATATATTAATAAAACACAATACAATAATAATATATGAGTTAATGTATCTATAGAATAAAACAAATATCTCTAGTAACAAAATTTACACATTCTACTTAAAAATGTTTGGTTTCATGGTATTGACGCATAACTACTTGGAATTTACATATGTACATGATGATTAAACACAAATTGGTAAAAGCTTTACAACAACTTCATTACATAATTCTTAACGTTAAATCTTAATTTATTATGAGTAAATAAATAAATACCTATTTAACGCTATGTTTAAACGACACACGGGGTTACGTTTTTAGTGCTTGTAAATTACACAATATGTCAGTAGCGGCATCTTATTGATACGTTTGACTGCTCACTATTGTAATAAATATTTAAATGGAAGGATACAACTGATTATAGCTTTTTATGAAAAAATAGAAATATACGGATTTTACCAATTAGATAAACGTTTTGAATAATAATTCAATGATAATCTAATGAATTAAAATTAAAAGTTGAGAAAAAAAAAGCTAATTGTAGGCTTGGGTTGATGATGTACTAATACCCAAGTTGAGCTGAGCAAGTAGTAGTAGTGTGATATGGAAGTTATAACAGACTGGATCGGTACCATACTATAATGGGCATTGGGCGGTAAAATGAAACAGAACAATCTTGGGTATGTCGTGTTTTGCAATCGGCTATATTTAGTTACTGGTGTCTGACCGAAGCTTCGGCACCTTCAGCTTAATTTAGCCCGAAGCCGAAGGCTTTTTAAAAGTACCAGAATAGATAAAAATATCCAAATAATTTCGAAATCTTATTTTTTAACTGATTTTAAAAAGGAGTGGTGAAGCGGTTAATATACCTATATATAGCTTCATACCAAAATTCTTCTATCACTCCATAAGTTACTTGCAAATGATATAAGGATAATCTGCATCCTTAATCTGTAGTGAAACCAATAGATGTCGCTCATACTACCACCGCTATGTTTTGACGTCACAAAAACGTCATTACTATATAAAAATTGTATGCAACCGCCGCGACGTCGTGTTATCTCCGCTGTTATTTTAAAATATATTTAAACCGCCTTATTAACATTATAAAACCGCCACACGACGTTGTTATTAAGAAGAGAAATAAGAACTGAGTCGTGTTCACAGTATAAATTGGCACAGACCATTATAGTAACTTATCGATATCAACTTGTGTCCGTCCAGTTGTTCATATACCTAGAGACCTTTAGTTGTGGTATATGTTGGCTAACATCACGACGCATAATGCCAATAGATTCCCGACACTTCAAAGTCGTTGTCATTCTTGGACTCAACTATACTTACCATTAGGTGCGTTGTAGTCACTTTGACGCACCAGGTTTTTTTCTTTTGTATATTTACATGTTTGTACGAAACTTTTGGTATACGAGTCCGACTCGCCCTTCGCCAGTTTTATTTTTAACTTTATAGTTACTTTTTACATGTTAGAAGTATTTTTTATTTTTATTTTTCACGTGTTTTTAATTTGTATGTTTTTGAAATCATTATATTATCCATATTTAGTTGAACTTCAACAGAGTTTCTTACAGTTTTTAAACCTCCAGCTTTGGTTGCGGCCGTAGGTTGTGCCGATGGCCGATCGGCTTCGGTCAGAAATTGACATTCGCTCGGACACTACTAGTTATTTTCATGAGCGTGCAAACGTAAAGAATGCTATCATATAATGCCGGTACATTAGTCAATCTAAAACTTTTTAATTTTATAATTTTCTGAGTGATAGTGAATTTCGGTACAACACGACAAACGATAGCCGGCAGTTTCAGATGATGTCGCTGTCAGATATATATCGCGTCGTACGGAATGTTATCTTTACCATGAATTGTATTTTAATTATATTCGTTTTTTTTTATGAATTTACATTAGTTACCACTCTTCGATAACGACATATTTGTTACAAAAAGATTCACTCGATTTACAAGCACAATAAGCGTATTTTTATTTTATATACGATCACTGGCTGGATACAAACGTATGTCGTATAGTGTCAAACTCAACAAAGTAGTTACAACAGAGCTACAAAAAATATAAACTACAAACCATATAGTTGACCGCGCCTATAAAAAAAGACATTTTGTCGCAGTTTCTTTCATATTTTGCTTAGCTCAAAGTAAATAAAACAAGGAGTTTATAATATTCTACTGCTATATTCATAGTCAATTTAGTTAGAACTCAAATAAATTATCTATTTTATTTATTGTAATAGATTACATAAGGTAAGACGCATTTAATAAAATCTTATTTTTGCTTAGGTGTTTACTTACAAAATGTACATAAAAAGGAGTCGGTTACAAAAGGAAATTCAAGAGATTACTTGAAATATCACTACTTAGTGTATCAGAAATATGGATTATACATATCTATACACATACAATAATAGGAAAAAGGGTTTTTAGTTGGAACATAAAAGTGATATGTGCAGTTTACATTGTGTAATGCACACCTATTGCTTTCTTTATCAGAGCTGTCGTTTGTTCATATTTCAGAAAAAAAGAATACAACATAGTGCCTATATTATTATTTCTATGAATTTGATTTTTTTTACTGATCTACATAAATAGGTAATAAATTAACTAATTATAAATTGTGATGTAAAAATAAAAAGATATATCTTGTCAAGGCAGAAAACATTTCACGAAGATTGATCTGATTTGTGTCTGAAGATTGATGCTACTTGTACAAAGGTAATATAAGTATTACCGAAAATATGTTAAATATCTTTTATGTTTATTTACTATATTATTACACTTGGAAATATTTTCAAATTCTGATTATAGTATATCAAGGCTAATTAATGTGTAACTGTAATGGTCCCACAGTAAATTATGTGAGCCACATGCCGCTAACATTAAGGAATATTTTAAATTATTGTTTGGGTGTGTAAAACATATGACATGGAAGCAGGGTCCTTTGTTAATTATGACAATTTAAAAATTAGTGCCTTTACTCGCCACCTAGCTATTTTCAAAAGAAAATGACTAGTAGTTTCATATAATTGTATAATATTCGTTTGCGTCAAAATGTTCAATATATCTTGAGCAACATTATGATGGAATAATTCATAAGACGTTATACATCTACATTAAAATAAAACAATATTTGGTGTTTTCAACTCGGGACGTTGTAAAAATCATCCTTTCAATGAGCAGTTCATAATACTTCACACTTTTAAAGGTACTATTAAATATATAGTACAATCTTATACGTTTACCCATCATTTAACTGGATGGATATCGTTTATCTGACGCGCTTTTTCTGTAATTTGGCCAGTTTTCTCCTTTTAAGTATCATTTCATAGAGTGCCTCTAGTCCCTCGTGTAAGCCTTCACCTGTGATGGCACACGCTGGCTGAACGTGCCATGCGTGCGCGTCTCTAGACCCATGCGGAGAAGACACCAATTCATGTAAGCCTAATAGTTTTTCCAATTCTCGGGGTTCCTTTGCTCCAGGCAAGTCTTGTTTGTTCGCCAATACTAGTATCGGGACACCAGAGTTGTCAGGGGACTTCGCTGTCCGTATTAACTCCATTTTAGCCTCTTCCATCCTTTCGACATCAACAGAGTCCAAGACGAATATAATACCGTCCGTGCAACGTGTATATGATTTCCACAAAGGACGCAGTTTCTCTTGTCCACCGACATCCCATACCAAAAAGTTGACGCCTTTCGATTTACCGATAGTACCTTTAACTTTTTCACAGTTAAAGCCAATCGTTGGGACGGTGTTGAGGTACTGGTCGAACTTCAACCGATAAAGCGCTGTGGTCTTGCCGGCAGAGTCTAGACCTAGCATGACAACGTGAAGCGTGCCTTGGGTCGTGGGCAACGCATCGAGCAGACTCGAGTTCTTGCCCATGTTCGCACCCATGCTGTATTCTCCTGCGGCGGCTATGTAACACTATCGTCTGAACGCACCATAACGGGTGGTTAATGTATCCTGAAAAATAAAAAAAATACGAATTAATTTATTTGTTTATATATTATATAGAAAGAAAATTGTCCTGACTGTCATATCATCGTAGTGTCTAAATTGCTGAAGCTAGAAACATGAAATCAGGACATGCCATTCTCTAATTTTTTGATATTCCATCCATAAAGCGATGAAATAAAGGTTAAGAGTTTCTTTAAAATTCGCCTATTTTATATTTAAACTTGTTATATAAGTTTTTGGTAAGAAAACTATTCTGATTTGATGTTTTTTGAAAAATTAACCCCATAAGTGTTAAATAAGGTATTTCTATAGGGCAACGCCGGCTCACTGAGGGCTCTTAAAAAGATTAAACTCTTCAGGGACATTGCCACATGTGTACGTTTGTTTTTTTTACTTTATAATTATTTCATGAAAAATTAGGTAACATTTTATCAGAGAATATTTCAGAACAGAATATCTAAATAAATAAAAAAACAAATTCGATAAGTATATCCGCACTGATAACGGAATATTGTATTTTATTGATGGTGTTGTAAAAACATTACAACGATAACTTTTAAAAAATCGTCCTTGAAGAGGTTAATATTTAAGTTACAAATACACGAAAGTCAGGCTGGTTGCCATGACGCCTTTTAGTCAAATATAGCTCGGCTCGAAACAAGTTCTTCAGCGATGGGAATTGCTCTATAATCTAGATAGAATATGTAAATTTTTCATTAAGTAAGTCATAACTTTCCGAAATTAATTTTACATCCTTTATGGTCTATATCAGTTTTACCGTTAGTTTAAATATAATTTAAACTTACAAAAATACAGTGAATAATTTAAAATAGCAAAGTAAAATGTTTATTTTCTATTAAATTTTTGCTTAATCCGTAAAATCTTTAATTTTAGTGGCATCATTGTGCTCGCCTAAAAATTGCTGTCATACAATTTACATTCGTATATATCATGTCATGATTATTGAAACTAATAATAAAACCTAAAAATAAGGTAATTTAGTCAAACGTGGTTTTATTATGCAAGGCGTTACCATATAATATTAAATGAGATTTGCTACATATGATTTTAGCTTTATGTCGTTATTATGCGGAAGGCCATAATTCTTAGATTCTGGAAGCATTCAGGATACATTCGAAGTCAAAATATATTTTATTTTATTCAAAATATGATATTTTTGGCAAATCCAGGTGAAATACAAACAAAACTGCCAGTAAAAATTATCGCAGAGTGTAATTAGTGACATGCTACGAACAGCCGAAATACTAATTGCTCTACGATTATGGTGATTATCTATATGGATCTTCTTGGGACATTGTGTTTGTTAACGACTAGCATCCGGACTTGTTGAACTCGTTTTGTAGTTAGATTGTTCTGATCTCGGTGATTAGTTAGACAAAATATTCTGTGGGATGGTAACACAAATACCTTTTTCTATTACGTTTATATTAATCTAAGTACTGGGGTACCTAAACTGGAGTAGATATCTACCTAGGTATACCATAGACTACGTTTCTAAGTCAGTCACATTATCGACTGAAGAGGTTTACCATAATTTGTTTTAACGTTCTATCAATAGGAAGAGGTTGCAAGTCTTTTCAGTTTCTTGATTAAGGTCACGGAGTGAAAACGTGAAACGTATATGAGGTAGATATTTACACCGGTTTGAAGTTCTCGTGTTTTATGTAGCTAAGTTATTTTCCCTTTTTTGCAAAAATAAATTGTGTTATAAGTATCGATTGTCGAAATATAACTAGTCCACATGATTTATTGTAAAATATACAATGGTACTGTTGCCAGCCCTTAAATAAATAAATCTTTAAGCTTAAATCACGTTATTACGTTAGAACATTCTTCTAAATAAAACAAACTTCAAGCAACAGACCTGCAAGAATCACAAAGTACTCTAATGCAGTGATTATGGCACCTTTGAATAAATTAAATTGTGACTTTACTATTCAATATATTTATATGTATCAAATTTATCTTTTTTAAATATTTTCTGTGACAGAAGCTGAAACATATTTTTAATAACGAACATTTGATAGATTTTATTTGACTTTCCTATAGATCATAATTCCAATTTTTTTTAAATTCTCAGATTCCCAAATAAATAGACTTATTTGACAAAATATCATGAAGATATTTTATTCTCAAAAGTTTATGGGTTTTCTTTGAAATTTGAAAATCGGTTGCTCACAAAAATTGTTATAACGTTTTGTTTGTTAAAAAAATTTCGGTTGTTTGTCATCATCATTAGCTATTTAAATCAATTTTTCACCAATTAAAACATAATAAAGTTGAGTTTGCTCTTCTAAATTCTCTATGACATGGCAAAACAAAAAAAAAAAAAGCTTTTATGAGATAAACTACTGCTTTCAGAATGATTTTACAAGTAAAAAAGCATCAAGGTAAACATATTTTTTTTTTCGGCGTGTCCTACGTTGGTGGCCTGGGAAAGACCTTCACAACAAAACCGGGCTTGGTGGGCGAATGCAGAGGGCGCTCAGCCAGCGAAATTTATGGGTTGGGCGGCTACGCAAGGGCACCCCTGTGGGTACGGACCTCGACTTGGGCGGCCGGCCAGTTGAAAAACGAACCTAACGGTGATCTACCAGCGTTTCGGAAGCGACTACCTTGAGAAGAAACGCCGAGGTAAACATATCTTTATTTGAAATTTAAAGGTAAAAAAAAATAGTTTGTAGTTCTAGGGTTAATACGTTTAAGGAAACATAGCCTAACTTACGATTATATTAATGCATAGAAAATCAGGATGGCATAAGCGTGAAACATCGATACAGACCTTCTATTAAATGACTTTTGGTGGGGAATTACACGATGCCTTCAACGACAATAAGGACGTGAGCGATCGACAAACATAATTTGGCGGAAGCTATCCTGGGGGATTCATGACCCTCAGCATTGAGGAATAGGACGCAAGGCATAACATAGGTTTTTTATTATTTATTTTTTCTTGGTTTTTTAATCAACTTTGTTCTTTATCAATAAACTTAATACTTTTTGTTTATACTACAAATTTGTTTACAATTACAAATAAGCATAAAATTAAATCGTATAGCATTGTTCATTCAAAAAATTGCATTTTATTTAGTGGGAATCAAAAGTCTGCCTAACTCTTAGACTTCGTTGAGGTGTTTATAAATAAAATAGATAACGGTTCTATTGTAAAACATCGAAAGTTTGTTTTTTGACACAACGATATTTAAATTGCAAGTGGGACTCCGAGTATCGGCGTGGCTTCGACCCGTTTATCTTGAAAAACTAGTATCGCAACTTTTGTTTTTATCCGACCGACTTTTTGACATCACCTAGCAAAGGTTAGTGTGACGATAGAAAGATTTTAAACTTTACAAGGTCATTATCGATTTTCACCAACGAAGAAGCGGAACACACTCGTCCAAATATATTTTTATTGCTTTTTAATGTAAAATTATACCTACATATATATAATTATATAGCATTCTTTTAACGGGTAATTATAATACTTATACATATAATAGAAAAAAAAATGTTTTTTATTAACGTAAATCAAAGATTTATTGATTACATGTAACTTAACCGTCTAATTATTCCAGTGTTAAATAGATTTTAAAATGTCTTTGTAGGGTAATTATTATAGAGAAATTCATTGAACTTCATGTTGGTTGACAATTGCTAAGGCTCGCAGACTCGGTAGAAAGTATAGTGCATTGATGTTGGCCCTTTACTTTCTCTACGTAAGGCATACCTATGAATAAAATACCATCTGATTCTGCATCTGTAATATTTTCAACTGAAACTTGGTAAAACTTTAGAAATAATAAATAATCTATTAAAAGTATTATTTTTTAAATATGAAATATTCTTGTTTGGATGTAGGTAATCGAAACGACATTATGTAGATTAGTGTTGATTAATTTTCTACGATGGATTTCTGATATTAATTTCTTTTAATTAAATTTAATATCTGAGCGGCGGTAATAGAACGTTTGGTCCTGTTATGCCGGCTGTTCCGCTAGTCAGCCTGGTATTTGATGCGAGTCCAGTGTATAAATAATAAGTATGCGATGCGCGTCGCTATGACCGCGGCACCGGGCCTCGGTTAATTCAGCCTAGATCGGAAGCTTCGTCTGGGCCATTAGTGTTCAACCTTTTCCCTATTTGATAACAATATTATTAGACATTATTTTCATTAATTTCCCTCTAATGAAATGTGCAGTGCCTTGAGAGCGACTGTCTACTGACATTGGTCTTATTGAGACTTTAAGAAAAACATTTTGAAGCCTCAAGATTTTAATTTTCAGATATTTTAGCAAAACTTTTAAGGATTTACGGTTTTTATTGATCCCGACAGCGCGAAAAATTTATTTTGCAAATAATTGGTCCACGGGCTTAAAAACGGTTATCAGTTAGGCCCGCATATGGTTTAGATATCTATCAGAATATTTAATTTTAATTCTATTAGCTCTGTAATCATATTACTTTATTTTAATAAATGAAACACAATAAAATTTGTTATTATTATATTACTTTTCTTTTTATTTTCACCGCTCCAAATTAAAGATACCAATCTTAAATTTGGAAAATTGTGTCGCGTGTACCAATACGCGGCACAATTTTCCAACGTTGAGAGTGGTCTACGATAAAAAAGTTTGGGAACCTCTGGTCTAGATCTAGACAGAGTGCATTTCCGTAGACTAGATTCATATTCAATGTACAAACCTAGCAACAACACACTTACGTAGCTATTGAAGGTGTGGCGACCTTTACAGTGCAGTTTACAAGTTCATTCAGTTCAAAACAATTGTCAAGGCATTTTCGTTATATAACGGTTGAATTATAACTAATAAAACCAAAGGTATAGCAGGTTTCATACAGCAGGTTTAATTAGACAACTAAACAAGCTTATTGTTTAGTTGTCTAATGAAAAATAAGAATGATCCAACATAAAAAATTGAACCTATAGACGTTAATATTAGGTCCTTACATATGAAATTGGCGTTTTGTATGGGAGGAACAAAAAGTCGAATATTTTTTAATATAATATATTTAATTAATCAAAGTATGAACCATTATTTTCTATGCACTTTTGCCATCTCATAGGTAGTTCATTGATCCCTTTACTAAAAAAACCAGTCGGACGGGAATCAATAAAATCTTTGAAGGCGATTTGGACTGCCCCATCGGAGTTGAATTTTTTCCCTTGCAAGAAGTTATCCAAATTTCGAAAAAAATGGTAATCTGTTGGAGCAAGGTCCGGGGAGTACGGAGGATGTCTTAGACTTTCCAATTGAAGCTCTTCTAATTTAGTAGCCGTCTGTTGCGCAGTGTGTGGTCTAGCGTTGTCGTGAAGCAGCAGTGGCGTGGAGCGATTGACCAGCCTAGGTTGTTTAGCCGCTAGCTTTTCCATCATGGTTTGCAATTGCTGACAATAGACATCAGCCGTAATAGTCTGGCCAGATTTGAGAAAACTGTAATGAACAATATCGGCACTAGACCACCAAACGCTTACAAGTAACTTTTTTGGGGTTAATTTTCGCTTGGGGCAGGATTTGGCTGGCTGGCCAGGTTCCAACCATTGCGCTGAGCGCTTCTGATTATCGTAAAGAACCCATTTTTCATCACAGGTAATGATTCGGTTTAAAATACCTTAATTATTGTGCCGGTTTAGTAATGTAACGCAGCAGTCGACGCGCGTTTGTCGGTTTGCTTCAGTCAATTCGTGAGGTACCCACCTTTCAAGCTTTTTAATCTTCCCAATTTGCTTCAAGTGAATTAAAACAGTTTTATCACTAACATCGCAGCCTGCAGCTAACTCGGACGTGGTTTGCGATGGATCCGCTTCCACAATAGCCTTCAACTCTTCATTATCAACTTGAGTCTCAGGCCGTCCACGGAGCTTGTTCTGCAGGTCGAAATTTCCAGAACGAAAACGTTGGAACCAAAAACGAACTGTGTTTTCTTTTGCAACACGACCGCCATACACATCATTCACCCTTCGAGTTGTTTCCGCAGCACTAGTGCCACGGCGGAACTCGTACTCGTAAATAATGCGATATTTTAAGTTTTCCATTTTGTAAAATGAGTGACGCAAACAGAAAAAAACAGAAGAAAAAAACAAATGAATGACGATCATCGAAGCACAAATACATGAGTCTATAGCTGTACAAATTTGAATTTGGAATTCCTTACCAAAGAGGAGAAATTTGTGATTAAAGTGGCCAGTACGAAAAACGCCAATTTCATATGTAAGGACCTAATATATAGGAAATATGAAAACGCACGTAAATTATATGGTATATCAAAATGTAATGTGATCTTGGATATTAACTGGGTCTGTAAGAAGATCTTACTGTATTACATTCATATAGCGACTTTGTGAACGTTGTTTCACTTAATTCAACATTACACTATATTAAAACAAACATTTTCCTGAAGTGCAGATAAAATTTAAAAACATATAAGGTAAATTGATTATATTTATGGTGTTAAGAATTTTTGATATTTATTTTTGTCTACAATACAGAATTTTGAGTTAAAATGCATTGAGATTAGATCCTAAGATGCGCTATTATTGTATAGTATCTTGGGATCATCATTGTTGTGCTTACCTACTTTAATATTGTAATTAAAATATATAAAAAAAAAAAATGTTTATTGGGATGTATAGAAAAAGAGTGTGTTTTTATTATACACACAAGGTAAAAAAAGATAACGCCTGTAAATAAACAAATAACCAGTCGAATTAGCGGTTAATTGATATTCATTCAATCTAGCCGGTCATTGTACGGCTGAAATGCGATTTAGATGGACCGTTAAATAATTACGATTTGAAGCCAATGTCCGATCGTTGAAAGTGAACTTTAGGTAACAGTTATACATAAAAATATAATACATTGCATGCAGCCGATGCTAACCGTAAATGCGGTGCTATGTCGCTAATACGCCTAACGGTTTCTGGAGAATTATAAAATATTTGACAAATATTTAAAAAAAAAGGTTATGGTTCATAAAGCTATGAATTTTCTTATTAAATATTGAATTTACTTAGACTTTTTATAAGTTCTTTATTATATTGTATATGTATTATGATGATGATGATGTCCTAGCCGGATTCGGCCACGGCGACTGTTTCAACACCGATTAAAAAAATCGAGGTCCATTTTCGGAAACAGTCAATTGCGCAGGAGATATTTAAGTGCATAACTGGACGCGCAGCCAGAAAAGTACTCTCTCGTCCGAGCTCCCTCGGGCCCGATGGAATGGAGAACCAGTACGATCGGGAGGGAGCGGGATGCAGGTTTGGTCGAGTTTTCCTTCTCTGAACACCTGGTTGAATTGCGGTGTTAAAGGGATACCTTAGTCGCCTTTTACGACACCTCAGCAAGAAGAGGGGGGGTGCTATTCTATTCTGCCGGCAGCCACCACGGCTTATATGTATTATATTATTGTTTTAGCACAACAAAGTTATTGCCAATTTATGAAATAATCCGGATTTAGTTTAGTTATAAATCAGTGATCCGTTGTCAGTACACTGGACTTGAAATTATAATAGGCCGAAACTAAAACGTTTCTCTTTTGGCGTTGAGAAGTTAAAAATCTATATTGATTAGGAATTTCAAATCTTGCAATATCTAAGCTAAAAGGAAAAAATTCAAAAATACTTACGTATTCAATATGCAACGGTATCCGTCTCGTTCTTGTTAAAATATTCAGTCTTCGGCTGTTGATTATCTGTAAAAATACAGACATAATCAAAAATACTTATTATATAGTAACATATTTGATATAATAAATATGAGTTACCAATTATATTATTAGTTATATTATATAATAATAAGTATATATGTTATTGATCATTTCTTTTTCACACCACTAACCCTAGGTTAGTATGAAGTAGTAAGAAATTTAAAAAGATCTTTTTTTTTGTGCCGAGGGCACAGTGTAAAATATTGGCAAAATAATTTACCTATTTGATTGTTATTTTGCATCTAATCTCATAAATATGCATATCTAATACTGTACTAATTTCTAATCTGTTAAGATTAAATAAAGACAGTCTTGATACCAATACAAAATTTATTTTAAGAAAGGAAAGTTTGGTTTCATTTATCTAGACATAATACCTTTTCTGAATAAACATTTATCAACTTTGATCGCTTTTAAAATGTACTTAAATTAAATGTAAAACATAACTTTCTTGTACTTAAATATTAGGTCCTTACATATGAAATTGGCGTTTTGTATGGGAGGAACAAAAAGTCGAATATTTTTTAATATAATATATTTAATTAATCAAAGTATGAACCATTATTTTCTATGCACTTTTGCCATCTCATAGGTAGTTCATTGATCCCTTTACTAAAAAAACCAGTCGGACGGGAATCAATAAAATCTTTGAAGGCGATTTGGACTGCCCCATCGGAGTTGAATTTTTTCCCTTGCAAGAAGTTATCCAAATTTCGAAAAAAATGGTAATCTGTTGGAGCAAAGTCCGGGGAGTACGGAGGATGTCTTAGACTTTCCAATTGAAGCTCTTCTAATTTAGTAGCCGTCTGTTGCGCAGTGTGTGGTCTAGCGTTGTCGTGAAGCAGCAGTGGCGTGGAGCGATTGACCAGCCTAGGTTGTTTAGCCGGTAGCTTTTCCATCATGGTTTGCAATTGCTGACAATAGACATCAGCCGTAATAGTCTGGCCAGATTTGAGAAAACTGTAATGAACAATACCGGCACTAGTCCACCAAACGCTTACAAGTAACTTTTTTGGGGTTAATTTTCGCTTGGGGCAGGATTTGGCTGGCTGGCCAGGATCCAACCATTGCGCTGAGCGCTTCCGATTATCGTAAAGAACCCATTTTTCATCACAGGTAATGATTCGGTTTAAAATACCTTCATTATTGTGCCGGTTTAGTAATGTAACGCAGCAGTCGACGCGCGTTTGCCGGTTTGCTTCAGTCAATTCGTGAGGTACCCACCTTTCAAGCTTTTAATCTTCCCAATTTGCTTCAAGTGAATTAAAACAGTTTTATCACTAACATCGCAGCCTGCAGCTAACTCGGACGTGGTTTGCGATGGATCCGCTTCCACAATAGCCTTCAACTCTTCATTATCAACTTGAGTCTCAGGCCGTCCACGGGGCTTGTTCTGCAGGTCGAAATTTCCAGAACGAAAACGTTGGAACCAAAAACGAACTGTGTTTTCTTTTGCAACACGACCGCCATACACATCATTCACCCTTCGAGTTGTTTCCGCAGCACTAGTGCCACGGCGGAACTCGTACTCGTAAATAATGCGATATTTTAAGTTTTCCATTTTGTAAAATGAGTGACGCAAACAGAAAAAAACAGAAGAAAAAACAAATGAATGACGATCATCGAAGCACAAATACATGAGTCTATAGCTGTACAAATTTGAATTTGGAATTCCTTACCAATGAGGAGAAATTTGTGATTAAAGTGGCCAGTACGAAAAACGCCAATTTCATATGTAAGGACCTAATATATATTAATTGTTTCAAGTCGTTTTCTAACCGTCTCCTTGGAAATTATTCAGATGTCATGCCTATGATGATGATATAAGTAGTAAAAATATTTAAATAGTTTTATTATTTAAGGAATTCAATACAAACTCTGTTGTAGGAAGAGCACGATAAAATCAACGTAATTTACAAGGAGATCGCAATTCCGTGTATTATAGGAGATAGTTTATCCTCCGGAAAGAGCACTGTGCTTTTCCGATAGTACCGGATAGTAATTTCCGTTCTTACGGGTTAGAAATTGAAATAAAATACTTGGCTCTGATTTCCTGTTTTATCCTTTAATCATTTTGCCGCCATAGGATACAGTTGTCCAAAGATTTTAAAAAAAGCTTGGATATTGCTCAGTTAAATAAACGAGAATAAATGAAACAATGTGGAGACATCACGTCGGTGGTACCGCTGTGTTATTGTTGGTAATGTTAGATGCCTGACTTTAGCATGTCTTGGCAAATCATGATGTCTCGAAGTTTTTTTGCGAGAAATATGACTATTATTTCTAATATGATAACCGCTCTGTTTGCTGAAAGTATATATATATATATATATATATATAAAGTATAATAAAATATATTTAGGCAACACATGCTCATTGGTGAAGAAAATCATCGTGAGGAAACTCGCGTGGTATCTAAAAGAAATATAATGTGGAATTGCCCTGAGAACGCCTATCAGCGGCGCTACTGGTCACGTTGGGCACATATAAGCGCAAAGTGGATACAGCCACTAATGTGTCTCTGCTGAACCCGAAAGGGATATGTAGTGACAATATATTATTATTACTTCTTGTTAAAGTTACTATGCTTGCTAGTTCTAGTTAATGTCAAGTTAAGAAACAGATTCTTCACAAATTCTTTAACAAGTCATATGCGCGAATTAACTTACTTCTGATTATAGCTCAACGTTGTCATATAAGCCCATTTAAAATATTTATAATGAATACAAAATGTGGACGGTTGAAATGTGTTAAACTGATTCATGGACAAAAATTGTATCTATAGTAGAGGAGGAATATCCTAATAAATTAATGTTATAGTTACTGGAATATTATGAGTTATTAAAAATTCGTAGTATTATTGAAAGCTTGTGAGAGAGGACCTAAAACGCAACAATTTAAGCTACCCCAATGTAAGTGCAAAATACAACAGTTTTAGAGTTATTTATATTTTAAGGGTTTTTTCTAGGTATACCCGATTTCAATATATAAATCTTAATTATATAAAACCTTAAATTTAAAATTTCAGACACAGAAAGTGTTCTTGAGCTAACAAACATACTATGACATAAAGTCTGACACTACTGGCAAAACATACAAATCTAATAGGAAAGAAAGGTATCAATGTTTCATTAATGATGTGTAAATATATAGAAAGATGCATTAAGCTGAGCGTAAGTAAAATGTATTCGTTTAAACCAAAATGTCATTATACGAAAATTGTATAATATACTCATTTATTTTGATCGAAATAACTTCCCTGGCGATGAATGAGGTCATATTTCTTTTCTTTTTTTATCCTGGGAGAAAATCCTTTATAGGACCATCAGGGACGCTGTGAGGGCATCAAACCCAGTGTGTCAGAGACCCACTGACAAAACCCCCGGGGTGTCCCTCTGATTTCATTTCACCCGGGCCTGGGAAGCCAAATTCATCCAGACGCCCAGGGAACAAGAAGCCTTGTCTAGGCTACCTCTCTGGGAGGGGAAGGAGTAATGCCCACCCCTCCACAACTTCTCTCCCAGGCGGTGCGCCGAGCACCGTGCACCGCCTCCCTCTCATCCCGGCAGCAAACTCCCTTAAGTCTACTGCCCGGCTATTGTCACTGGGGGATAGTCTCGAATTTCTTTTAAATTGTCTGAATTTGTTAGCTTCACTTGAGTCAAGCTTCAAGTGCACTATCTTAACGCAATATATAGCAGTTGCGTTCACTTCTAGGACACTATACGATCGTGGCTGTATGATTCACTACTGAACCGTTGGATTGATGAAAGGGTCGCTAGTTCCATGACCTGAACAGAGCC
Source organism: Automeris io (assembly GCA_036320925.1). Taxonomy (NCBI): domain Eukaryota; kingdom Metazoa; phylum Arthropoda; class Insecta; order Lepidoptera; family Saturniidae; genus Automeris; species Automeris io. The sequence goes on along the minus strand of JAUDJH010000011.1, from coordinate 8,063,624 downwards.
ACAAACAACGCGAAAACTATTGAATTTACCTACAAGAGGGTGGCATTGCAATTTAAGTCCTTTATCACAGGCTTCTAATAATACGGCGAGTTTTCAAAGCCCTATATAAAAAATTAATATAAAAGTTATATTTAGTCATAAACTGGCACATGAAAGCTATTATAAGTATTCTTCAATGAAACTAAACGTTAAAACGTTTACGATAATGAAGGTCGCAATAACAAAAACTTTGTTTATTTATTTTATAAACTGCATTTAGCAGCTTATGTTTAAAATACCATTTGTGTAAATATTAAATACAATATAATTTGCAGTACCAAGGTTATACAGTGCAAAAATTTCGGAAATGAAGTCTTCTAGGTATTATTGTATTATATTTTAATAGAGACAAATTCTGTTATAACGACATCAACAGGACTATTATATTTATTATATTATATTTAGTTGTAAAAACCGATAGTCGTAACAACCGGTGATGTTTTTGAGATACGAAGTCCTATTTTATTGCCCGGACTTTTGTTCTGGGTCAATATTACCGGTAAGTTGTTCTAAATTATGTCGCCATAAACGGTTTTGACTGTATATTTATCTGTAACAGAAATGACTGAAACGTTAAGTTATGATGTCTAATTGTAATAAAGTGGAGAAGGGTGCTCAGCAACAGGAAATAAACGTTTTGTCACATTTACAGCATGCGTTGTATGGATTGTATGCTAATCTTCATGGATTTTATTGGTATAATGAGCGTGGGAGGCTCGACAGCTATACCTTGTTACATAAATACTGTTGTTCATGTTTGGGGCTATTGTTAAACGATATTGCGTTTACAATTGCGATATACATGCACCTTTTTATTTACATTTTTAATGAATAGGCCGGGACAGTTCTATAAGTATTTTCCCCAAGAAAATTTTTTTTAAACAGTGTGGTTTATGTTGACTTAAATATTCGAATATAGTAGTTATTTGTTTAAAATTCAGCTGAAATCAAATAGACATTATTTAATAACGAACGTAAACTTGATTATAAATTATTATGCACCAATTAATTATAGTATACTATAATTTTGGCCGACAGCGTCAGCAATGGGGAAGTACTGCTGATTACGACGAATCGTTGTAAAGTACAATTAGCTAGCAATGTTTTTTTTTTAATGTTAATAAATACTATTTGATTTCTCTCTTATAGGAGGGCTAATACTACGAAAAGATGAAATAGTATCACTGTTAGTCCAATAGTTCAAATAATTACACACAATAATCTTAATATTAAAAAAAAAAAAAGAATCAGCCTAAATAATTTTATAATAACAAATTAATAAGATAGGAATGTGATTTCAATTTGCTTATATTCGGTGGCAGAAATGCTCTTCAAGAATTAAAAAATTATTACATAAATGCATCATTAATTTAATTTAAAAAATTGACGATTTAATAGTGTTAATTATGGTCTTTAAATTAATATGAAGAGCGTTTTTGCAACTGAGTCTTACTGCGCACGCGTTCCACGCGTACTTACACGTTAAAATGAAATTACGACGTTTAAGGCGAAGCGCGAAACTTGTTTCACAATTTAAAATTATTATGGGTTTACTCTGCATTTCTGGATTCCCAACTTATTAATGTAATGGACAGGTAAACAGCTTTCGAATATTATGTGCGTATGGTAACGTGAATTAAGTTTCCAAATAACATGTAGACTGATTTCGCTAATAATGTAATGATAGTTGAATATTTATAGTTTTCCATTTAACTCTTTTACTACATTATGAAATTATTTTGTGTACATTGTATTGTGTAGGATCGCTCTCATATGAGCCTGACTATGTATGAATTTAAGGATCAATGTCATAGGGTGAAAAAAGTTAGTGAGGGCGTAACAATTAAATCCCTCCCAGATAAGAGGCCTGCCAGGGCCAGTCGCTCGCCGGTTCTATAGGAAGTATACGGATACCCAGGACCGGCGAAGGCGAAGAGAGGGCTGAGTTGGCACCCCGGTGGTTTTAGTCGGTGCAAGTCCGATAGACCGAGGGAGTGGCCCTCACCACTCCCCTGACGGTCCGAAGGGATTACCAGCGGGTTAACAAAAAAAAATGGTGAAAAAAGTACTGGTCAAATAGAACTTATTCCAGATCATTATTATTATTATTATTTTTTTATTTATAATTTGTATAGGGCTTTAATCACACATGTAATTACGCCAGCCCTGTTTAGCTACAAGAAGTTCACTAAAATAAAGATACATAGATAATAACACTACACTAAATTATTCTGCTAAAATTTTTAACAGCAACATGAACAGGGATCTAGCCGCATCACACGTGGGTGCAGCGAGTATTCCATTGAACATGCCAACGTCGAAGGGATTTATACGATGCTTACTCATCATGTCCGCTCTCATAGTCTCTCTCCGGTCACACTCGACCAGAAGATGAAAAACATCCTCGATATGAAAGCCACTAAAATAATAATAATTTATTACAGTATAATCATACACAATTAATGGCTTGAAACTTAGAATAGAAGTACTTGTGCATTATCAGAATACTAATATTCTAGACATGGCTCATCAGACTAAGAGTTTGTTGGTTAAGTGCGTGCAGCAAGCACGTTACTTCGAAATTAATTTAATATTTGAAGAGCGGGATCGACTAGTTCGTCTTCTTTCAATAATTTTTATATATTAGACCCAAACACCGATTAGAAACGATGTCCACTTGACAATAATAAAATACTGCTCGATGAGTTCATTTAAATAATGAAAAGGCATGGCTTTCAATATTTATAAATATTATATGTAGACATTGACTGTCTTTATATAATTTTATAATGTATGTATTAAGATAGTAGATATATATGACCATCGATATACATTAAGCCTAAACAATTTTAATTCTAATTATTTACATTATTTGAAAAATATTACAAAATGTATAACATAACGGTCAATTTTTTTTAACATTACTAAGACTATATTATACATACGATACATAAAGCTATTAATTAATATTATAAAATGTACTGAGAAATGATTGACCGAGTGAAGCGTACTTTATCCGTCTGTCTGTTTGTTTGTTTATCTTTCAGAGGCCTATAACTATGAAAGCAAATCAGGTAACGATTTGAAATTGTTGCTTTTTATATAGAATTTTAGTTATATTTTATATTTAAATGATAGAAACAATAATTAATTATAATATAAATAATTTAGGTTATAGAACTATAAAAATTATATTCATACAAGATAATCAATGTACAGGTGCTACAGCTGGAGATACAAATTTTTACAATAGTTACTTTCATAGTGTAGGCAATATTTACTAGCAAATGATTGTAAAAAAGATCTGTCCCTTATGAGATTTTAACATTCTACAAGTATTACCTTAGACGTACCAACGTTATTTTAATTAAAATGTTCAGGAAAAGAGGGATTGTTTCAAATCCATCTAGAATATACTAATACGAAAAGTATTTTATTCACTTTCTTTAAAATATTACTTAAAATGCCACAAGAACCACAAGATTGCAGATTGTATTATAAAACGGTATGTTTTTAAAGTTCCATCACTTAAAGGAAAAAAGGAACTATTATAAAGCCACTTCGTCATCGGATTTTCTGTTTGTAAACACCCTTTTCTTAGGACGCTTATAACTGTCGAATTGAAATTAGTAATTAATACTCAGTCTTATGTACGTCTGTACACGAATACGAATCATACCACGACGTTTTTTTTTTAATTTGTAATTTTGGTAATTTCGTTAAATAACGGTTTAACTTTAAAGGTGCTAACTGCGATGCAATAACGAGAATACCGAAAAATCTTCCGTGTCCTTACAATTTAATGATGTTGAAAGTTCTGCGTTTGCCACAAATGCTAATATACAATACTAATATGCTTCTATAGTTTCCGTACAAGGCTTTGGTCGCATCTTTGTTGAAAATTGTCAATTATATTAATTGACTAACAAAATATTAATTCTTAACCTCCATAGAATATAAAAAACACTTATTTACACAAAGGTCAAACAAGTTGTCCCTTCGATACTATTTTGAAATTACACGAACGTAATAACAGATAAAAAGAAACATATTTAGTTCAATAACCTCTGAATAATCAATTACAACAAGATTTTCAATATTGTTTTTAGTGTACGGGGTATTTATTACCCGGTAACTGTTACGGACTATTTATACTATATAGGGACGCGCGTGGGCTGCGCCTCAAACCACGAGTATACCAGTACCAAAACACAGTATGACAATAATAATGTGAGCCATCATATTATCTCAATGTGAAGTCACAATACGTTCATTTTTGTATGGTGCACTCATAAACCACCAATTCAATGGAGCCCACATTTTATGGCTTTTTATTCATAGCTATTGTTTTGTCTTCATCAAGGGCGAGTGCAACAATCTCCATATTCAATAACCAAAATACAATTATTTATTATTTAATGACAAGTGATAACATTACGTTCGTATCTTCGTTGTCGCGGCATTGTGGTGAGAAAAATGTATGAACGTCTGGAGTTCACTGTTTAATATATATTATTATAAATAAACAAGTTTATCGTAAATATTCTCGACTCAAACCGACCTATATTATGCTATAGAAATAGGTGACATCAACTGAGGTCACCACTAGCTTACCTAAATTTGTTTACGATGTTTTTGTTCATAGGGAGTAGGTATTACACATTCAGTCCAGTAGGCCAATGAGCAACACAATGAGCAAGGCCCCTAAGCCTCGACTATATTATTCGTTTCTTTTTTATCTAACAACTTGTTTCTCGATACTAGTAGTACTATAAAAGCAAATAGGTTACAAAACTGGTTTCCAACAGTCTCTTCTACAGACCGTTCGTCTAGTGTATACTTCTAATGCAAACTGATTTGTATTAGATGTACGTTGAAGCTTGAAGTGTCGATAGCAGAGTCATAGATTCGTGTAGAATTACTGCAATCAATACAACGGATCTTATGTTACATTCACGCGATATTAAGGACCTGCAGATCGGTGGCATTATCGTGTTACCATATCTTCAAGGTATAGAGGTAATTATTGAAATAAAATGTTTTAAAACAGGGAGACGATTACTAATTAAGTTTTAAAGTTGAACATAAAATAGCACACGAGTAAAATGCTTGCCCTTAACAGATATTAAGAAAAATGATTACACTTTATTGTCAGTTAAATAATTATGATTAAGTTAAAATTCAATTATTTACTAGGACAATATAGTGTTGGCAAAAAAGTGATTAAAGGCTTTATTAGCTAAAAAAAAAAATTCAATGCAAAAATTTAAATAGTTTGCTCTGATCATTGTTTTGTTTAGTTTTATAATTAGTGAAAAATTCAACGCATTACTTAGTTTTCACATGGTCGATCCCAAACAATAATCTACAAATTTAAATAGATATATTGCATACAAGACTGACTTCGTTAGTGCCTTATGTTTCTTCAAATGCTAAAAGACATTTATTGTAAACTGAATGTCGGAAACACTGATCTGCATTGGAACTCTGCCTGTAGGGAATCTTGTTTGCAAATGACCTGGGGCTATCGAGCAGGTTGGCGATTTGCGGTCAATGGCTTCAGAAATTGCAGTTAACATTTCCCTTCAGTTATGCCTCTTCACCAGTTTATATTTTAGTTCACGTGATTGTCTCTAAACTTTTAGTTAATTAATATATTTAAAAAACAACAATTTTACAACGAATAACAAATAAATTATTATTACCTTTTTTAAATACATTTCAATATTAAAATGTTTGAACTTGAAACTATACCTTCAATCAATAATTATAAAAAGGACAAAAGAAAATATCTCGAAGGGTTACTAAACGTGTTGGTAACGTTTATTCTTCTTAACATTTATTTAGTATTTCGAGATTATGAACATCTGTATTAGACTAAAATTTATCTGCTTGTATGTAGTACTCGTAGATAATAGCGCCAAATACATTTTTGTAAAATTCACCTTCAAAGTTTTCTATGCAACAAAGTTTCTGGTGAATATACAGTTGAATTTGAAGTCAAGGTTCGTTTGATCGTGTACTAATTTAACTACTTGCTGCGTACTATGATTAGATACTGTCGTATTCGACGTATCATGCTAAGACTTGGTGAATGAACCATTGATTTATTTATGAGCCACTGAGAACATTAAAATTGCGACATTATTATAGTGTAATGTATAAAATAAATATGATGTCACATAGCCTTGTTCAATTCATTCCTAACCTATGAATTTTATATGCCTTATTTTACAAGACAACAGTTTATACATACAAGAAAGTATTTACTTAATTCGAATGATAATTACGAAAATATTTACAAAAACAGTAAAATTTCGAAAACGATCATGCACTATTGTGAAACACGTTTTCATCGTATTTGCGCGTATGTATGTTGCTTATGCGGTGACGCTATGTTTCTACATATTTTAATAATATTTCATTTAACTAAAAAAAAAAGGGTCTGTAAAAAGCATGTAATCTCTTCACATTGAATGACATAAAGTTAAACGACATAATAAAAAGACACAACTAGTTTCACATAGAAAATAATTATAATTATTATAAGGATAATATTAAATTGACTTATTGAATTACATTTTAGGAGCACTCGACGTACCCGTCCTTTTTTTCAGAACTTCCCGCCCCCGACAAAATCACCGTGGCGCGTTAGTCTGCTTAGGGCCATTAGCTGTGTAACCATGTCGAAAAGTGAGCCATAATTTAAAGTAAGCTATTCGCGCATTAGAGCTGTCAAAGAATTTATAAAGAATGCAAAACACGAAAGTTTGACATGTGTTGTTACATAGTAGAATGTATTTTAAAAACTTTTCAATTGTAGTTAGTTGTATGCACGTAAATCTATTACAATTAGTGGCAAAAACCATCTTTTAATTCGCAATGACGTCACTGAGTCAAATAAGATGGTGAAGTCCTAACAATAAGGATTAACCTTGTGAAGGTTGTCAAATTTGTACGAAAGAGATATACTGATTAGGTTTGTAACATTTTATAACATGTATATTACATAGTATCTTATATTTATAAATAATTCGTTGTGTCAGACATTATATTCTTCAATTACAGTCCTGCGTTGTGTGCTTGAGTTCAAACAAAGGTCACACAAACGCATTAACGTCGTAAGATATAAAATTATTATGCTTCTTATGACATTACTGTGAATTTATTCATAAATATCGAAACTATCATTTATGTTATTAAATTATCTGTGCTCAATATTTTTGTATTGTTTTAAATTTATATTATAACACTTACAAGACCCTTTATTACTTCCAATGCGATAATAAAAATAAATATCATAGTGACATCATTTTTGAGGTAAACAGAGTTAGCATTATTGATTTTATTATTAAAGTGTAAACATTGTAATAGTTCGTCATACTCAACTAATATAATATTACATATATAAAGATGATAAAATATATTTACTAAAATTATGTTTTTTGTTACTATTAATTTATTTTGATTCCTGAAAGTTAAATTCTCCTAAATTAAAATCGTAACCTAGTTCGGATTTAATCTGATTCTCTTATATGTCAATGTCTACTTTATTTATTTGAAGACAGGCAAATTTATCATGAAATCGAAATGCGATTGGAAATTAAACGAAAATAAAATAGGCAAATTAGCTTTCAGGTTAAATAAAAATGATCCTTTTCAGTTGCAAATATAACTTAGTTTTCCAAGAACAGTGTAATTCTTCAATCCCACATAGACTTATATTTAGGTTTATAAAATGTAAATGAATAAGCAGTAGAAATTCTATTTACCCCTTAAAAATAAATTGAGAGGGAGGGAATAAAATTGTCTCAGACAGGTCGTATAATTTTATTGTTCATCATAATATATTTATTAGGTAGGGAGCAATAAATTCTATTATTACATTCGTATGTTAATGTGAACTTGTATTTAAGATTAGATAACAAGTCGTAAATAAAAAGTGCTCGTAATGTAGTCGGGAAAGTTTTATATCGCTTACATTGCACAATCATGTTAAATTATTATCTCTCGCACTGTTACAGGTATTAAATGAACAATTTATAATATTTAAAACCATTGCTTTCTCCAGAAATTTTACATCTTGTAACTGTTATCTTACGATTAAATAATAAATTATGGCAAATTATCGTATTCCTTGTGTAAGAAAATATGAATAAATTTTATTAACAGATCACCGGACTTTGACTCAGATTCCGGCTAGAAATAAGAAGTTCTCTAACTCTTACTTTTACCGAATAGTTTGGCTGTGGAATGGTCTTCCAGCGAGCGTGTTCCCACCGTCCTATGGTATGGAGCCCTTTAAGCGAAGTGTGAAAAGATATTTGTGCAGATCGGTATGATCGCTGCGACTATCGATAGGTTTTTATTATGTTGTTGATAGGCGTTGTCGTTTTTGGACTGCTTCACGCTTACCATCAAGCGTGGTTAACTGTGCAGTCAGATAAAAAAAAAGCTCATTTCAATAATTTTTTCATTTTTGTTCATTTCAATAGGTTGTCTGATTTATTATTAAACTTAATATTTTTATAATAGCCACAACAAGTGTTAGCAATTATAGCTACAGCGATTAAGATAGTAACCACATTACTGTAAACCAGATATTCCGTTGGAATTCCAAATAAAAAATTTAGATTACAGGGACAACAAAATTTAGCCGTTTCGACTTTTTTTAATATAAAGCGGCGGATTTTGTTTTATTAAACCTAATAATAATAACATATCACGTTATATCCCTTTCAGGGTGAGGAGAGATATATTAGTGGTTGTATCAACTTTAGTGTTTAAATGACGTGCCCAACGTGACCAATAGTGACGCAGCCGACCGCCGTTAAAACTAAATCTAAATTATTCTGAACACGAATCATTTCGTTTTTAGAAAATACGTCTGCATGCGTATCACGTTAAAACTACTGAACCAATATTAACGACATTTTTGTAGTTATAATATACATTTTCATAATTAAAGTATGGGCTATATTCGGTCATGATTGGTTCGATAGAATCGGATATAACTTGATTAATGTATAATACAAACTATTAACTATTATTATTAACTAGTCTCCAACTCATTAAATTTTTATGAAAATTGGTTATACACGAAGAGCTACATCTTAACTTCTTCATAGTAGCCGTCATCCTAGAGGCTAGTGATGTTATGTTGGATAGCCTTTTTATCGTAATATGAAAACAGTCTTACTAACTATAGGTACGCAAATATTTCAACTTAACAGATATGTTACATTATTGCTATAACGAAGTCATAGGGTGAATTTCTAATATTTAATAACCTCAAACGTAGAGAGGGCTATAAGTCAGGTATCCCGGTATTGCAGATGGGAGCACGCGACCCACTTGGGCGCCGCTCTCGTTTCTGTCCCCTAATATCTGACCTACTTTAGCGCCCATCACTTCGCTCGGTAGATATGCAATTATTATATCTGCGGATCGTATCAAAATAATTTAGACGGTAAATATAATTGTGAATTATTAACTTAAATTAACTTTCATATAAAATTGTTAGAATTGCATTACTTTACCTGCGGGTTAAGTTTGGACAACATAGAAAAATCAGAGTAAAGGCTTTTTAAACGTTTTAATTGATAAACGGTGCTTGGAATTTGCGAAAGTCATAACTTCTATGATGTCATAACCTACTAGCACAATTTTTTCTTTCCTTTTTTCTTTTGCTCACGAGCTACGCACGTTCAGAGTGTCGCCATGTAAAATCCCGCATTAAATTATTTTTTATTTCATTCGGGTATTTTATGAATATTTTACTAAAAATTATAACCTTGACAGAAACTTATATCGATACAGAGTAACGCCTTTATAGGTAGGACAGGGTTTTTATCATAACCCAGTGAGGTAAGGCAACAAGGGTTTTTGCTCCCGGGGCGTCTGGATGAATTTGGTTTCCCAGGCTCGGGCGGAGCAATTTGAGAGACTCCCTGGGGGTTTTTAGTCAGTAGGAGTCTGATACACCGAGGTCGCTGCCCTCATAGCGTCGCTGATGGTCCCGTGCAGGATTTCTTCCCGGGTTAGAAAAAAGGGTTTTTGTTACTTACTGTATAAATACCCAAAATGTATCATTCGTATGTATGGCATAACTTTAGTCACAGTGCTATTTTAAATATAATTATGCAATGTAGTCATAATAAACATATTATGACTGTTAATGCAAGAACGTTATTACACAGAATAAATAAAGTATTTTACATTCCCTACCAAAATTTAATCAGAGAGCTGCATAATTATTTACGTATGAGATTTCATATGACCCAAACAGCACTTTACATCCTCAGGGGGTAAATATTCCCACACCCCGCACATGTGCGCAGTAATCCATGCTTTAAGAGTAAGCAACCACTTTATCACGACACATCCTACCCTCTGAATGGCTTTGACGAAGTTCCGCGCCATATACTGTCGTTTGACGTGGAAGGGATCTTCAATATTAGCCAATGTTCATGTGAATCTACCACCCACATTTTCACACGATCCACTAATTGTGAATCGTAAACATGCATATTGTTCTTATATAGTGATGTAACGCAGCGAACATAAATAAAGCACCCCTGTATTATATTCAAACTGCATTTTCTTTAAAAATAAATCTTGATGCAAAACCATCAAATAAGATCACGAGTAGCTTGAAATACTACCCAAGACGATCAAAATGCTTTAATTAAATTTTGACTTTATTTTTTGTTAATTGGGTTTTATCTAAGTTAATGATAATGACATTTCTTGCAAATTCGAGGTCAAGTGCAGACTACTGAGGATCAATATTTGCCGGATATTTGACTTGAGGGAGTCTGCTGTCCGGATGAGAGGGTGGAGGCGTGTAGTGTCCGGTGCGCCGGCCGTGAGAAAGGTGTGGTGAGAGGGTGGTTTTTGGGAGTGGGCTCTTTACACTCACCCCGGGGCTTTTCGCTCCCCGGGCGTTTGGAAGAATCTGGATCCCCAGGCCTGGGTAGAGTGATTGGAAGACCACCGCGGGGGTTTTTGGTTAGTAGGAGTCTGACACATGAAACCGAGATCGATGCCCTCACAGCGGCCCTGATTTTACCCCAGGATACTAAAAAAAGTTCAATATTTGGATATAATTTTTTGCTTTTTTGCATTAATAATGTTTATTAGCGTTCACTAATATAAAATTAGTAAAATGTTGCATAATTCGACTAATATAAACTTTACATACTTTAACGTCATAGAAAAAAAAAATGTTTTTGTCTTTTGATATTTAAAATGAATGTTTTATGTAAAGATGAAGTTTATTACATAGAGATTGAAATTAAAAATCTGATACAGGAAGATATCTCGCTTTCTTTTCTGGTTACCTCAGAGATGATATAGATAGATAGTTAACAATATTACGAAAACTTCTTAAATTTTAAACCTACCCTCTTATCCGGCGCAACGATCGTATCTGAAACGAAATAAAATTCTTATAAAGATTTTATGTATGTTAGTTATGTACCAGTAGTCAGCACTCGGTATGGAGTTTTGCATGTTATATTGGCTTTGCGTGGCTGAGTGGGTCACGTGTAGCTCGAGGGGATTACTTTCGCTTATGCTTCAATAGGAAATGCTGTTTTACGGTACATCGAGTCAGGTGTGTAATCTGATTCCAATACGACATCCTGTACCACTTGTTTTCTGTGTAGATATCTGTAAAAGGTCGTCAAACCACGTGAGTTTTTCACAAAATTAAACACAATTATTTAAGTTGCCGACTAAAGCTTCGGTTTCGGTTTCGGCTTTGGCCACCTTTTGACAAGGTGTGAAGTAGTTATAATAATCTCTAAACGTTGTTTATGTATATCAACGTAAAACTTACATTTAAACATTTTAAAAAATATTATCCACTTTTAGTCAACATTTAATAGAATTATTTAGGTTTGTAAAAGTTTCGGCTTTGGCCGAAGGTTGTGGCATTTGCTGATTAATCGGTTTCGGTTGGACATAGATCTATAATCGGCTATGTATTAAAAGTAATTTAACAACCTCAATCAGTCTTTGTTTGACGCTGGCCAGAAAGATTATGCTTTAGCTAAAAGGAGAACGGACAAGGTTGATCTCACTTTTCATCTATGGAGTTTATTATTTATAATTCATGACTTATGTATAATTATTTTTTCCCATTGAATTGTTAAAATAATTGGTGATTTTTTATTTTATTAAGAATTGAGGTATCTAACTGACTTTATGCCAGATGATTAATAATGTTTATTATGTTCGCCAAAAGGCAAGAAAATTCTGTCAGATAATTATTAATATCCATGTTAGCAACCATTTAAAATAATCGATTTCTCTCAAAATATGAGCTTACATTTATTTGTTGTACTTGAAATTTGACTGAGAAGGCTGATTCTCACAGGATTAAAATTGCCAGTTCTCGCGGACCGATAGTAAAAGAATAGAATGTTACTAAATCTTAGCGTAATATTTCAAGGGTTGAAAATTACTAAGCTCATGACCCACTTGATTAGATACGTGTCACTATGAATTTAATATAGACAATATTTAACGAGGAGAATAGAATCGTTTATATTAATTTCAAGATTGTGCTTTTTAAAAATACACTAAGTTAGAGTTTACCTTTATTTAAATATTATGTAGTAATCTTACTTTTTGAAATTACTTATTTCAATTTATTATATTTGCAATATGGATCGATATCGATGTGTTAAACATTTGATTAAAATAACGTAAGAAACATCACTATTCGTGGTAGAACCATTGGCTACACTATGTAAAGTATAACATTGACCTGCATACATATTTTTGAAAATAAATTCAGAACTTCATGCGAGTGATCTAAATATAGCTGACACCAGTGTTACCCCATATATACGAACATATCGGTATTACGGCATTAAAATGGATACAGCCATTAATGTATCTCTACTCATTCCGAAAGTGATATAGCATGACGATACACATATATTATTATTATAAGAAATAAGTTTTCTGACTATACCTTAATTAGAATACTGTTATATTGTGGAAAAGCTTAAGATGACAGACTTTCTCATGTTACACTTGTATCGTCTGGAATTATTTAAACGAGCTCTACGTCTGCGCGTCATTTCTAAATGTAGAAACAATTTACGAAATATGTATATGCTAAGTTTGTATAACAGCTAATCGTAGCCAGTTAAGTGCATTAAAGTACCTATTAAAGTTGAGAACTACACATACATCTGCTCTGCTTTATACTACTAACTATGTCTGTGTTTATTTAATGTTGTTTTGATTACTATGTTTTTCTTTCACTAGCTCGACAAAGTGACTACAGTGCACCTGATAGTAAGTACAGTGTAGTCCAAAAACCGTAAGAGAACATTAAAGGATGAAAATCCGTTGATAGTCTGCGTCAACATGTCGGCCCACATATACCACGACTGAAGGTCTCTAGGTATATGAGTTACTGGATATACACAAGCTGATCCCGAAACGCGACAGGCCAAAGCGAATCAATATGACGGTCTTTACACTTTTGTACTGTGGTCACGACACAGCTCGGGTAATAACTCTACCATCATATGTAGTTATTACGCTATTTAAAGTGTAATGCAGAAACGTTTACTAAAATGCAGGGTAAATTTACATTAACTTATCGCGTTGTTTTGTAATTTAATAAATTACAAAATATTTATAAATTAAATATTTTGTAATTTAATAAATTACAAAATATTTATAAATTAAATATTTTACTTATTAACTATTTGTTCGTTAACTGTGGAATGTTGATTTTATTTACTATAAAAATCTCAATTACAAATTAAGCCGAAGAACCAGCCGAAACAAGAAATATTACAAACGACTTATGAAATATTGTAAAAAAATATTTAAAATTACTTTTACTAACAAACAATGTTGTAATCACCAGTTTCGTAGATATTATAATGAGGGGATATTATATTAGGTCCTTACATATGAAATTGGCGTTTTGTATGGGAGGAACAAAAAGTCGAATATTTTTTAATATAATATATTTAATTAATCAAAGTATGAACCATTATTTTCTATGCACTTTTGCCATCTCATAGGTAGTTCATTGATCCCTTTACTAAAAAAACCAGTCTGACGGGAATCAATAAAATCTTTGAAGGCGATTTGGACTGCCCCATCGGAGTTGAATTTTTTCCCTTGCAAGAAGTTATCCAAATTTGGAAAAAAATGGTAATCTGTTGGAGCAAGGTCCGGGGAGTATGGAGGATGTCTTAGACTTTCCAATTGAAGCTCTTCTAATTTAGTAGCCGTCTGTTGCGCAGTGTGTGGTCTAGCGTTGTCGTGAAGCAGCAGTGGCGTGGAGCGATTGACCAGCCTAGGTTGTTTAGCCGCTAGCTTTTCCATCATGGTTTGCAATTGCTGACAATAGACATCAGCCGTAATAGTCTGGCCAGATTTGAGAAAACTGTAATGAACAATACCGGCACTAGTCCACCAAACGCTTACAAGTAACTTTTTTGGGGTTAATTTTCGCTTGGGGCAGGATTTGGCTGGCTGGCCAGGATCCAACCATTGCGCTGAGCGCTTCCGATTATCGTAAAGAACCCATTTTTCATCACAGGTAATGATTCGGTTTAAAATACCTTCATTATTGTGCCGGTTTAGTAAAGTAACGCAGCAGTCGACGCGCGTTTGCCGGTTTGCTTCAGTCAATTCGTGAGGTACCCACCTTTCAAGCTTTTTAATCTTCCCAATTTGCTTCAAGTGAATTAAAACAGTTTTATCACTAACATCGCAGCCTGCAGCTAACTCGGACGTGGTTTGCGATGGATCCGCTTCCACAATAGCCTTCAACTCTTCATTATCAACTTGAGTCTCAGGCCGTCCACGGGGCTTGTTCTGCAGGTCGAAATTTCCAGAACGAAAACGTTGGAACCAAAAACGAACTGTGTTTTCTTTTGCAACACGACCGCCATACACATCATTCACCCTTCGAGTTATTTCCGCAGCACTAGTGCCACGGCGGAACTCGTACTCGTAAATAATGCGATATTTTAAGTTTTCCATTTTGTAAAATGAGTGACGCAAACAGAAAAAAACAGAAGAAAAAAACAAATGAATGACGATCATCGAAGCACAAATACATGAGTCTATAGCTGTACAAATTTGAATTTGGAATTCCTTACCAAAGAGGAGAAATTTGTGATTAAAGTGGCCAGTACAAAAACGCCAATTTCATATGTAAGGACCTAATATAAACATAAGATAATAATAAAACATAGTACTTCTTTGTAAAATGAAATTTATTAGATATCATGGATTTACGCCGCGATATATTTGGTAAATCTCATAAACTCCATTAGGGATTGTATTTGACAGCCATTCGGGCGTCTAACAAGATCAATCAGAAACAAGATGCAAGCTTCAAAAGTAACGCGTAAAAAGTATTACTAAAATATACTCAATATTTTATAAATGCGTGCAATAAAATATAATTACTATAACATAAATAGCTAAGAGTCCGCCTTTGCATGTGAGAGATTTATATACAATTTTTGTAACATAGCGTGCTGCAAATTTCTTTGAGACTTATGCGCGCAGTAGTTGCTTATAGGCAGAGATGGGCAAAATGTAATTTGATTAATAATCAACGATTACAAAATGTACTCGTGATTTTAATTTTCTTGCTCTGTAATCATGATTAAATCCATTTAAACATTAAGAAATCATAAAAGTATATGTAATCTAGGATTCTGTAGTGTTTAAAACATGAGCAAAATGCAGTCATATTAATGGTAAAAAAGGTAAAATGTGATCGTAATCATTTTAGGACTGTTACGTCTGCTTTTACGTGCGCGACGTTGATGGTCTCTCATTGTAATAGAGCTTGACATATCTCGGACTGTAGAGATGCATTTACACATAACCGTCTGGTGTGTATTTAATTAATGATGACGAAAATGGCATTAAATATCTGTTGTATAGTATAGAAGATATGAGTAAACATTGAGACCCAAATTGCGAGTTCAATGTAAAGATTCTTTTCTGTTTAATAATATTGATACTAGAATACTCCAGTTAAAATGTAATGTGTATTTATGTAACATTAAAGATGTTTCGTTTCTATTTTGGCATGTGTCTTCACGACCGAGTGTTCTCGCGACTATCTGGCAGAAGGTACTATGACGTATGTAAATATTTGTAGATATGTTGTCATAGCTCTATAGCCTTTCTAAGCTTCTAGTGTAGGTGTTTGTACCCATACGCACATAAAATCATATAGTGTAATCGTTTTACAATTTGTATTCAGAATTATAATTTGGACTTTAGTTATATCCAATTGGATTTTTAGGAATGTTTATCTATAAATATTATTATATCATGTAAAAAGAATTGATCTGCCTATATACAGTTTTTTTTTTTAATTCAGACGTTTTTATTTTTAGATATTATTCTCAGACAAAATAATTATATCTTTTCATATTCCACAGAGACTTAATATATAAATTTAAGTAATTCCTTTAGTTCACTCGTATATTATGTACTTATATACTCACACTGTTATAGTATTTTTTATATAAACACAGTTATTTTAATTATGCTATAAGGTATATTTTAATATCACATGATTATCTTTGATGTAAAAGTCTTCCACACAATTTTAATTTATGGGTCGAGATGACCAATTTCTTTTAAATTTTTAAAAGTATTGAGAGTAGTTAGTTATGTACAATAGGATAGGATAGGGTATCTTGCATAACCACAATGTATAAAACAATGGCATTATGGGTGCAGTAACTATGAAGTAATAACAGCATAGTGACTCAGCGTATGAAATCAAAAGGTTTCTGGTTACTTTGACTCTCCGTCTTTTTATCATTTTTTTTTATAATAGCATAGATCAATTATTACACTATAGCTGATGTTAAGAGCAGCGCAGTCCAAAAATCAAACGCATCTATTACAAATAGGTGACTGTTTGTTGATAGTCGCCTGTTTAAAATTATCATGATTTGCTTAAATTGTTTAATAAAACATATTATGCAGCACTTTTTTTTTAAACCTTTAGGCTTTATTATTCACTAGCTGATCCGGCAAACGTTGTTTTGCTATATAAGTTATTGTAATAACTTCCAAGATGTTCATTGATATTAAGTGATGTCAAAGACAATTTTATTCACAATAAAATACTCTTAATCAGCAACACATTTATTTGGATAAAGATTAATATTATTACGTTGATACAACTCTTAACAAATGATGCATTAATTTCGAACAATTTGATTACCATAAAAACGGTTCTAGTGAGTTAATCTTAAAAGATAGATAGATATATACTGTTTTTTTAGATCATTTCAAGAGGAATAATTCTTTCATACATATATTTTTCGTATCTTGAACCGTTTTCGCATCGTACGCAATGGAAGCCCTCACGAATGAATAATTTTCCCCGTTTTTTTCACATTTTCCATTATTTATTCGCTCCTAATAGTTGCATCGTGATGTTATATAGCTTAAAGCCTTCCTCGATAAATGGTTTATTCAACACAAAAAGAATTTTTCAATTCGAACCAGTAGTTCTTGAGATTAGGGCGTTCAAACAAACAAACAAACTCTTCAGCTTTATAATATTAGTATAGATTTATATAGTCTTATCTTGTCACTCACTGTAAACGATCATACCACGCTGATAGCGGCGAATAGGTTGGCCGCTATCGTTGCCGTACCTACATATACGAGTATACCAACAACTTCTCTAAGCTTTCGCGTAAATAACATATTTTTATGGTATAAAACATCGGTTAAAAGGTTAACCAGTTATAGAAATTCACAATTATACGTTTACCATTACTAATTTTGTATTTGTTTGAAATATTATTTATTAAGTATGGTTTTGTTTGTGATTTTGGTTTTAAATCACTAAATCGGCACGTTGCGATGTAAATATGAATCTTTTAAATTAAGGATTTTATAGCAGCTGATAGAATTCAAAGGAAATAATTAGTTATAAGCCCGAGGGCGTTACAACGGAACAATCAATTCGAAGCATTCACCGGAACATTACTCGTAGGTACTGTGAAATACGCAAGTTGTAAAAGGCACATAAAATTTACACAATTGTATTCAGCTTACCTATTCTGAACCTCTTCTTTTCTTATATTCATGCACACACACACACACAGTACACAAGTGTAAAGACCGTCATACTGACTCGCTTTGGCCTGTCGCGTTTCGGGATCAGTATATCCCGTAACTCGTATACTTAGAGAACTTCAGTCGTGGTATATGTGGGCCGACATGACTAAGAGACTACCAATGGATTTTCATTCTTTGATTATCGTTTTCGCATTTGGACTACACTGTACTTACCATCAGGTACTCTGTAGTCACAATGTCGAGCCAGTGTAAAAGAAAAAGGATTTATTTCAAGTTAGGAAAAATGTGTTTACGAAAGGGTTTGTTAATGTATGTAAAACAGTAAACTGAAGTCTCAGGAGAAAATAACTATCAAACTGCCTTTAGTGATTCTGTACTGGAGTGTTTCTGGTGGAGAGACGCGTCGGGCCCATTGCATTATGAGAGCACGCGCGCCACTTCCGCCTGCACAGGCATTGTGCCGTGCCATGGTACGGAAGTGACGTGATAACATCTACTGCGCTTTCTACTGCATTTATGGTTTATATTCATGCATGCTGTTTTGCTGTACAATTCAATGATCATGTCTGTTTGGTAATGTACAATTGCTTAAGGTTAAAATGACAAATGGTTTCTCTTAACATGTTCATGCCGGCGTGACCCACCGGTGGGTCATACTTGGCTGTTCTGTGTTCAATCCCGCCTCACGCAGAAAAACGTAGATATTCGCCCCGTCATGAACGTGTTAAATGGTAATCCAGTTTTCTAGAAGGTATGTATTTGAGTTTTTCTTTTTATAACTTTTCTTTTTTATAAGCGGTGACAAAGAAAGAAATGTATTCTTATTTAATTTAAAGATCTCTGTTATAAAATAAATATTACAACGCCATAGGAAAGTAGAGCAAGATCAGAGTAATTATGACATTCGTCCGTTCTTTTAATACCCTCAGACATTACGAAACAATTATAAAATGTGGCCTGGTTTATTTAGCAATGCCTTGCTTTGGATGCTCAAAAAAAAAACCAATGTGTTTGCTTGCAAAATAAAACAAAAGAAGGAAAACACTCGTCTTTTTCGTTAAAATCAAGCATGAGCAAAAATTGTATTGAAATATTAATTCAATAATTATTTGATTTCAACACAAAATTTTCTATCGATGACACTGCAATGTGTTTTAATATTTTATTTGTTACTATAAAAGGATTATTTATATAAATTCATCATTCAATAAACATCAGACTGATAACAGATGATATATTTATGTAGGAAAAAATATATAAATTTGAATTTGACATATCTGTCTGTTGTCCGAAAGAAACAATGATTGATAGATCGATATAGCTACTGAAATGAACAATGATTAAGTAATTATATATCTATGCCCAGACATGGTAGGTAGCAATCACATTTTTATGTGTAGATTTTTGTAGTATATCACTGAAATCATATTTTGTAACATATGAAATAAATTTCGATATAATTTATAACGATTCTGCGAACTTAATATTTTTTTAAGATAATTTTTATCTTTTTAAATTTCGTGTTTCTATCTAATTATCATTCATTAAAGGGTGTAAATATTAATTATATTTTTTTTAAATGTTTATTGTTTTGTTTATAAATAAAAATAATAAATTATGCAAGTTTCAGTTTTTTATTACCAGTTTGTTTCCTACATAATTATTTTTTGACTCTTTTCATCGCTGTTATAAATTTAATAGGAATATATTGCTAAGGTAAAGCACAAAAATAAATGAAGATAAATAGTTGATAGGTCAGAACTCGGTACATACTATAGTTTATACCTAAGGAATCTATACTAATATTATAAAGCTGAAGAGTTTGTTTGTTTGTTTGTTTGAACGCGCTAATCTCTGGAACTACTGGTTCGAATTGAAAAATTCTTTTTGAGTGGAATAGACCATTTATCGAGGAAGGCTTTAGGCTATATAACATCACGATGCAATTATTAGGAGCGAAGAAATAATGGAAAATGTAAAAAAAACGGGCAAAATTATTCATCCTTGAGGGCTTCCATTGCGTGCGCTGCAAAAACGGTTCAAGATACCAAAAATATATGTATGAAAGAATTATTCCTCTTGAAATGATCTAAAAAAATGTCCGCGACAGTATATGTCTATCTTTTAAGATTAAGTCACTAGAACCGTTTTTATGGTAAACAAATTTGGTCGAAATTAATGCATTATTTGTTAAGAGTTGTATCAACGTAATAATATTAATCTTTATCCAAATAAATGTGTTGTTGATTAAGAGTATTTATTTGTGAACAAAATTGTCTTTGACATCACTTAATTTCAATGAACATCTTAGAAGATATTACAAAACCTTACATAGCAAAACAACGTTTGCCGGATCAGCTATAGTGTCTTGATAACCGCGAAACTCGAGAACGGCTGAACCGATTTGACAGATTTCTTTTTTGTTGTGTTTGTTGAAGTCTGGGGAAGGTTATAACAGAGAGATGATTTTAAAAAATTATCTGAAAAAGTCTAAAAACAACACTTTTCTATATTCTCATACAAAAGATTTGTTATAAGTCAATTTGAACTTTAACACCATAGCATAAAGTTTAAATGTTAGTGGACGGGTTCCGGGAAGGCAAAACAATTATTGAGTGACGTATAAATATTAATGTCAATATTTGTCAATTTTTATACATATAGCATTAAGGCCAGGTTCCTTCAAACAATTTTCAAAAAACAGCCGACAGGCCAATAGCTGTTAACATAAAAAAAAACAATGTGACTTTGTTTTAGAGAAATAGGGCAGAACAAGGTTTGCCGGGACAGCTAGTAAGTAATAACCATCTACAGGCAGTAAAATCGAGAAACGCTGCGTCACCTGTTTGTGGTGGCTCTTTTATAATATCATGCAGATTCTAATTTTAGTTTTACTTTACTGTAGTAGCCTGGCCGTTACGTTTATAGAGATTTTTTTATAAAAATGATTGTTAAAATAAAGCTTCAAATAAAATTCATGTTAGGTGAAGGAGAACTGTTTACAAAATTCTTTAGTTTATATATCACGTATTACGTAAAATATTGTAGACAAATCTGTATTTCAACTAACAAAAATAACATGTGTAATGCCCTGAGAACGGCAATTTGTTAAGCTACTGGTCACATTTGGTATGATATACAACCGCAAGGTGGATACAATCAATTACTAATATGTTTCCAATAATTTCGAAAGAGATGTACCGTGACGATATAAAATTATTAATTGATTTGTATACCTCGGTACACATAAATAAAATCACGGTATGTATTTTCCTTGTGTCGACCCGCGATTATTACTTCAGCTGTAACAAATCAGTAAATAAATATGTAAAGTACGAAAACAGTGCGGAATGGGTGGTGATAGATATTTTGAAAGTATTATTTATATTCAGTCACATAATCCACGTGGAATCGTAGCTTGTTCGTTAATTAGAGCGTTGTTCCGGTGTACATCGTGTTTACATCGCTTTGTTATGGTAATGCTCTACTCGTTTCATTTCCTTCCAAAAATATATCAGTTGTTTGCTTATGCGATGTTGCAGGTTTGCACATTACGAACTAGCGGATACAAGCGTATAGAAACATATATTAGAAAATCTGATGCTTTAAATTGCAATATTTACGAAGAGTACCGGCATTTTGTAACTTTTGTAAATTTGTAATGAAAGTGTAAACAAAATCATTAATTCAGGCATACAAGTTGATTGGTTATTTACATTATTTATGTAGATGATTAACTCTAAATTAGGAGGTTTATGTCATTCATCGTATTTTGCAGTATAAAGTGACATCAGTTCGACAGTTTCTCAGTGGCTGGTTTCATCGCCCTATCTAATTATAAAGATAGCTGGGCGAATGACAATAAAGCTGAGAGGAACATAAAAGCTGTTATCCTTAAAATAGGCCAGGAAGGGAAGAAACCTCGTAATATATTGTGCGATATTATGAAGTCGATAGTTACTGAATAATATATATATCATGAATTTCTTGATTTGAACATTTTCTTTACATTCTTTGTACAATAGTTCACTGATAAGTATATTAGTAATAATATACATTTGAATTGTTATAGACAGCAAGTTAATATTCTCTTTTCATTATCAATTGTAAAGTAAATATTTATTAGTCGGGCGGAACACGTATTTATGAGAATTAAAGACCAACGTTGAATTGAAATAGGCATGAGGATAAGACGATGTGTCGAGACAAACATTTTATTGCTGTAGAAGTAGTGTGAGTGCAGGAGAAAGATTACCTTTTTACGAGTTGCGTGAGGAAGTCGTTTTAGTGAGAAATTACAAGTTTACTTCGACCTAAGATATCGTTGTTAAAATCTTAAACAAACTGTGGATTTAAAAAGCATTACAACAACCATTGGAGAGTATTGTAAGATCAATTTTAATTTACTGTGTTGAATTTCGAGAATATAAATTAGGGATCAGTTTTGAACAGCAAATAAATAACATTAATAAAATAATATAGGCAATAATATTTTACATATTCATTCAATCATTAGTTTCAGCACAAAGCTGGTGTTGGGGGTAAATAATTACTCGATAATTTCTGAATAACTAATTAAATATAGATTACATAATATAGTATAATATTAAGTTAAAAGAAAGCATTTTAAAATGAATTTCGAAATTATTTACTTCTTGTTACGGTATAGCGGAGTAAGCACATGACACCAATTATAATTATAAATTAAAAAAAAATATATATTTTTGCTTGTATAAGGTTCCCTTGTCTCGGTATGTTGGCATGCCTTTATTTGTTTTTATTATTATACAAGCCTCTGTCTGCGACTTACATGCCTCTACTATAATTAAGAGTTTAAAGATAGATAGGCTATTGAAAATAACCATAAATACATTTAAAAACACCATTAAGTATTCCACAGATAAATCTGATGTCAGCCAAAGATAGATGCGCGCGATCCTTCCATAATACTATTGTGTTATTTGTAGTGGAATGGAAAGAACGCAATCTCACGGCATTATGTGATGGTGGAGCAACCTGTGGAATAATGTTTCCGTATCTACGAGATGGCGTAAAATTGCGATTTGATGAGCTGCTTAAGTTCGCGGAAGCGATTTCTCGCGATAGATACGTGTTATAACAGGCCTTACTCGGTATCAGTTGTTTTGTAACGCGCGATGTTTATGCGTACATTTTAAACGTACAATAGTGTAATTTCAATTATTGGAAATAAGAGAAAAACATTGAATGTAGAAGAAAAGGAAAAGATTGAATGTAGAGGAAAAGGAAAATATAGAAAGGTTAAAGAAAAGGTTTTCTATTACTTTCACGTTTTGTATACATTACAAGTACTTGAAGTGATTTTTTCCTGTACAACTATCCGAATAACTAATATTGATTAAATGTTTGTTCAAGGATCAACTAACCAGCATCGATTCGAGCGTAGCAATAAGAGGTTTGCCAATTTAAGACTCGATAAGTCACAGGTTTACTACTAAGATAAATAAATAATGAATTTAAGTCCTTTACAAGTTTCAGGAATTATGCCAGTACCTGTTGAATCCTATACTTGATTACCAATATGTTTTCTTTATATTCATATAACAATATATCTTATTATTAATAAAAATAGGTTAATTAATAATGGTTAACTTGCATCCAGTATTTTTTAAAAGTACATCTCTGCTTAACCTAAAAAATAGTAAGTGGTACGTCCACAATGACTTGATTACATTAAACTGTTTAGGTACGAAAGGTATAATCCAAACTGAAATAATATATACATTCTTAGTTTTTAAATGTAATAGTTGTTACTATTAAAAAATAGTTGGGTCCCGCATTTCAACAGATAATTACAAAGTTACCACATACCAGCATTTTATATTGATATTTTTAAATATTTAACATATAAATGAAATATAATCACCAAAAACGTAATATACAAAAAGACAGTAATGCTCATATTTTACATGTTTATATAATAATTTATTTTTATAATAGTTTTTTATATTTTTATAATAATTTATATAATAGTTTATAAAATAAGTTAGGAAGTTCGTATTGAACAGTAATACGCCTATAAATTGATCATAAAGAGCCAGCATATTTTCCATGAGTATATTTTGAAACACGGTCGTTATTATCATAAATCGGTATTTTCACAGCAGGTACTTCTAGTAATCGTATTCATTAAATTTAAAATCAAGTTCCTGTGACAAAATCTTTGGATTCCCACATAGTTGTTGATCGTAAAGCTCCCAAATAGAAAATTCCTGTGTCATGACGACGAATGGCATAACTTCATATGGTGGGAGTGAAATTATAAATAGCTTCCCTCAGCCACTCGATTTAGACAAGCTCAATGTCACAACTTTATTCACTGTTATTTTTACGTTGCATTTCATATTATATTAAAATATATATAAAAGCGAACATAACGCAGATCTTGAAAGTATATTATACAAACTTTAACCTACTTCCTCTATATTTTAAATATTAATATTGTACTTTCGTCTTTGTATCATGAGATGTGAAAATTTTATCAAAGTAGCCATGCACGATGCTCAAGTGGACATATCATGATACAAGCAAGCTCACTCGGTTTCAGTAGTATTTTATTAATTACTAGCTGTGTCCGCGACTTCGTTCGCGTGGAATAGTTATTTTGGGCATTTTAATTAGTTATTTATTTTGAAGTTGTAATATCTTCTAAGATGTTCATTGAAATTAAGTGATGTCAAAGACAATTTTGTTCACAATTAAATACTCTTAATCAATAACACATTTATTTGGATAAAGATTAATATTATTACGTTGATACAACTCTTAACAAATAATGGATTAATTTCGACCAAATTTGATTACCATAAAAACGGTTCTAAGTGAGTTAATCTTAAAAGATAGACATATACTGTCGCGGACATTTGTTTAGATCATTTCAAGAGGAATAATTCTTACATACATATATTTTTGGTATCTTGAACCGTTTTCGCAGCGCACGCAATGGAAGCCCTCAAGGATGGATAATTTTTCCCGTTTTTTTTCACATTTTCCATGATTTCTTCGCTCCTAATAGTTGCATCGTGATGTTATATAGCCTAAAGCCTTCCTCGATAAATGGTCTATTCAACACAAAAAGAATTTTTCAATTCGAAGCGGTAGTTCCTGAGATTAGCGCGTTCAAACAAACAAACAAACAAACTCTTCAGCTTTATAATATTAGTATAGATTTGCGTTAATTTAGGGACATTATCACATTTGTGACATTCCTTCTTTTAGCTATTTTTGTATATTGTCTATTCATTCTACAAAAAAAAAATTAACAAGACATATGATAATTTTTGTAAAGTATAAATAAATAAAACCATTCGTTTTACAATAGGTTTTCACCACGGTGCGCCGTGTTTATTGTGTCCACACAAACACTTATACTCTACTTTAAATTCATAATTTTGATATGTTATTTTAATTTATATTATAATTTGATACATAATAGATGTTAATACCTATTAACTAGAAGGTATACTATTATATACAATATAGCGTCTCTCGATGCACTCTTAAAGAATTGTGTAAATGTGCAAATAGCTAATTGATTTTGTATACTTTGCTGAGGAAACAATACTTTAAAAGTACCAATTGAAACATTTAACCGTAACGTTAGATGTTTAATGTTATATCTTGTTGTACACAGCTAAAGTAAGTTCATTAATATTTAAAAAAAAAAGAAAATCATTCAAAAGAAAGCAATACCTATCTGCTCGAAATACATTGGGAGTCAACGATCCAAACGTAGTTATGGCTACATGGATGCAGCGACTTAGGCCAATAACCACTCGGGCACGTTTAGCTGGTTTTATCCCAGAAACGCTTGCTATTGAAAGACAATGAGAAGAGAAAACCTTTTATATTTTCAGATCAATAACCCCTTGTTCAGCTGCGAGCGGTTGGAACATGAATAGGGGATGAAACATCAGTTTTCATGCAGATCCTATTGTCGGCATGTGTCATTATCCTTATTACGTTACGACTTGAAGGAAAGGATTTACGTAAGGATGTAAAGTCGCTTACATTTAATATTTCGAGGTTACCTAATACATAAAGCACAAATTTAAATGTTTGTACAGTGCATAAAGGTACTTAATAGATGGAATAATGACTGCTTCAAATTTTATCAATGAAATATGGGCATATTTGTGAGTTTTTATCATGTTTCTGGATCTATGCTATACTAAAAACACAAATCATTATTTTGTAGAAGTTATAACCACTATTCAATATAGTACATAGATTGAGTGTATAAAATAATAATGTTTTTATATTAAAACTACTTAATGTGTCAGAACTTTAGATAACATTAAATAATACCACTCTCCTATAAAATTCTCAGATAAATACAATTTTTAGAGTTATTTACAAAGATTATTTATATTTTATTATTAACAGACGATAGTTTTTAGTAAGTTTTATGTTCTGAAATGTGTAAAATTTTAATATGTATAGTATTAATGCTAAAGATAATAATGAATAACGATGATCCTTTAGTTTTTATTATTCAGTCTTTATGAATATTATTATGAACGAGAAATTATTACAGTCATATCGCGTCAATAAAACGACGCGAACGTGACTGCCGGCAGATTGTATAAACTGAATAACAATTAACTTTTACGATTACAAACGAACATTGCACCTGACCATTTGGCTTATTTAAAACTGCTTGCGCCATAAAATCGTGAACATTAACTTAATCTAGACGAAGCTAAGTGAACGTTCACCTTAACCTTAATCTTTAATTTGTGTGCGCCCACACGATGTCTGGAAGCGAAATCCCTCGTTATCTTACAACTACAATATATGTCGAAACCTTTTTTATATAATAGCCCAGACTACAAACAGAAATAACCATCAATATAATTAAATTTTTGCTATCGATAATATATAAGAGAGTAGGTAATTATTGTTCGTACTCAATAATTCAAAATATAGCATGATGTTAATTATAGAAACAAGTAGATATATTTATTTGACTGACAGATCTGTCCCTGATGTGGCTTCAACATTTTACAAGTCTCATTTTAAAGGTAGAAATATTATTTAAAGAAAATTTTCAAGAAAATAGATATAGTTTTAAATCTAAATTAAATATCAAATATTCAGTTCCTTGTAGGTCTGTTTGTACGGAACCCTATATACGCGAATCCGATTAGTATCTGGACAATTTTTTTAATTATTTTTTTTTATATAACTTCAGTTGTACTGTAGTTATACTTCAAAAGTACTAAGTGTTACGTAGTGTGAAGTTTTCGAAAAATCCTTTTTTTTGTGTCGGTACAATCTAATAATGCTGCGAGGTCTCCGTTTCCACAAATGACTAGGTTATTACAATTGGGTTATTTTTCCTCAATTTATCGTTCTCATATCAAATGCATGGACAATTTTTGGAAGTCAGATTTTGCAAAGCTTTGCTAGATAAGTATTCAATATGACAATAAGTTTTAAAATAATTGTGTTTCCTTAGTAAATTAAATATTTAGAACAATTTTATCTTCATCAATGATAGATTAATATAATTGAGCTTTCCTATAAATAGCAATACGCTAAATAATACGATAATATTTGTAAAAGTATTGACTCACTTTTCAAATCCATAAAAATTTTAATGCAAATATAAGTGCGTATTGCATATCATGTCAAATATAATAATAATATGAATTACTATAGTTATGTTACTTTCTTCTGTGTTTATTTTCTCTGATACCAATGGGACGAAAACTGTTTAAAATTAATTTTAAAAATTTACTATAGTGCTAATTGGATTATTTTAATTATATTTTGGCGGATTATTATAATAACGATATAAACATTTTTATTAGTTATGTAACCCAGTTTCGAGAAATAAAATAGACGTGATACGGAATGAAACCTAATATAAGTACGAACAGTTTTAAATGATTAAGACCAATGACCTCATGATTGAAGATCTCTTCAATCGGAACCGCCCACTTACAACTAAAACAGTCTTCAGATACTCGTACGTTCAATCCATATAAATTTCACGTTAGATGCCCTTAATACTCAATCAAATGGTTGTATAATATCTGACCATTGTTGGCCACTATTTCCAATATGTAAATATTAAAATTTAATTACTGGAATATTTTTAGCTAAATATTCACCAAGTGGCAATTTAGCTAGCAAAAGTTATTCCATAATTGTTTAAAAAATCAAACTGGTTTTACATGGTTATTTAGTTTGCTGGCCATTTATCAGCATAATAGAATAATATTAATATATCATCACGCTATATCCTATTCAGGGTGAGCAGAGATGCATTAGTGGCTGTATCCAAAATAGAAGGTAACCGTAATTCAAATGATAGATGGATTCCAAGAATAATTTCTTGGCATTTTAAAATTAGAAAACGTTTTATTAACAATAAACTTAATAAGACCAAATTCAATTTATAAATGTTTTGTATTTTTTTTTTAAATAAATACCCGTTGTCATTATATCGTCGGTTTAAAGACAAGTTTAATTAGCAACAATAAACGACAGTAGTAAAGATTGCATCTTTTGGATATACTTATAATAAAAGAGAAAGCTCCAATTTTTCGTAACCAAATTGAAGCATATTACGTGTAGATTTCTATATATTTGGGACATAGAAAGTGATATATTTCAAGATAAGAGTATTTTAATGATATGTTATTGTTAAAAATAAAAAAATACTTTCTTGCATTGTTTTTAAATACATAAATAGTAAAACTATTTTGGTATTAAATAATAATAAAATAGATAAAAGGTAAATTTGTCATTGAAATAGAATTTATTATAATATTTATAAGTCACTAAAAGCGATGATTATATACAACTTGTTTGCAATCGAAGTTATTAATTCAGTTTCATTACAAAAAAAAAATGTCTGGCAATTCTTTGACATATTGACACCTTATATGAAATTCAACAACGTCTACGATCTTGACATGATTCGTTAAGCTTATTAAAAAGTTGTTTAGTCTAGTCATAATTTTGTCTAAATTACATACAGTGAATCATCATAGTATAAATTACAAGTCAGAACGTGTTGTATTAAAGATTTACACTGTATTTGAGTGTATACAAAGAAATATTATAAATTTGACTAATTAATCTTATAACAATGCTTACACAAAAGAATAGCTGCATAATTCTGTTATTATTTGTGTATATTTGTTTATTGGATCTTAAAAAAACGAGTAAATATAGTCAGTGCCACTAGCTATGATTTACCCCGAAGTAGAACTTTTTTTTACACTGTCTCGACACAGTGACTACAGAGTACCTGATGGTAAGTACTGTGTAGTCCAAAAACGAAAGCGACCATCAAAGGATGAAAATCCATTGATAGTCTCCGTCGTCATGTCGGCCCACATATACCACGACTGAAGGTCTCTAGGTATACGGGTTACTGGATATACACAAGCTGTTCCCGAAACGCGACAAGCCAAAGCGAATCACTATGACGGTCTTTACACTTGTGTACTGTGGTCATGAACCAGTTCGGGCAATCGCCCTACCACCAAAACTGTACTGAGAAAGTTTTAAAAAAACCATTACTTGTTTTAATTCCTTGTTAACATGAGAATAAATTGAAAAAGCTTTTTAAGAAATGTGATATTGTTAAAGCTATATCTACCTACCTACCGACCATGATCATAGTTACGTCAAAAATCTAGTGACAAAAACTATTAAATCGTGTTTGGATTTCTCTCATGCATTCTTACTCAGTTTTTTAATGTCTTAGTAAAATTCGACCCCGTTACAATTTTATAATAAAAGAAATACGAGTGAGTTCATTGTCGTTGGATAATTTCACGGCTTTGGATAATGTGTCGTTTAGCACCAATGTTCTAATGCTCTTAGAGCGTGGGTCGTTAGCATTGTCGCGTGGGAAACAGGCCCAATTGTAGACACTCGTATTTTATTAAAATATAAATGGTAGTTATTGGGTTATAATATTATGGTTATTGGCACGTTACAATAACCAAAATAATTTTTATATTTATAAATTTTTCATTCATTAATATTTTAATTAACTACATAATTTCGAAGTGCAATAGGTTTATGTCTATAAACGATAATATTAGGTCCTTACATATGAAATTGGCGTTTTTCGTACTGGCCACTTTAATCACAAATTTCTCCTCTTTGGTAAGGAATTCCAAATTCAAATTTGTACAGCTATATACTCATGTATTTGTGCTTCGATGATCGTCATTCATTTGTTTTTTTCTTCTGTTTTTTTCTGTTTGCGTCACTCATTTTACAAAATGGAAAACTTAAAATATCGCATTATTTACGAGTACGAGTTCCGCCGTGGCACTAGTGCTGTGGAAACAACTCGAAGGGTGAATGATGTGTATGGCGGTCGTGTTGCAAAAGAAAACACAGTTCGTTTTTGGTTCCAACGTTTTCGTTCTGGAAATTTCGACCTGCAGAACAAGCCCCGTGGACGGCCTGAGACTCAAGTTGATAATGAAGAGTTGAAGGCTATTGTGTGATGTATAAAACGCAATGACAGCCTTTAGCTATGCTATGTAATGAGGGAGCGAAAACAACATACTTTTTTAAAAATAGTATTAATTTTAACTCCAGCGCTAATGTGTATTTATCTACGTTTAATAGAAAATTATAAGAACTACTAATTTGGTGGTTTTAATTTTTAGAAATGTTATAGAAAGTATCCTTCAACGTTAGGAAGCGTAGAAAATCAAGCCTATTGTTGTAAAATTCTACATAATAATAAATACTAAGTAGCACTAAATGCTTATAGATTAATGGAAAAATTGGTTATTTTTTTAAAGTAAAAAAATACACCGTAACTATAACTCGTACAACAACCCCACACAAATGTGTATAATACATTTGAGCATATTTTATATAACACAGTACTTTTAGAATTATTTTAATTTTAATATTTTCCTTTTGAAACAAATATAAAAATGTAGAATAAATATTTTCGACAACTAATGCGTACAATAAATCAATAGGATTTTCAAATTCATAATGTTTAGATTACATACGTAACTTAGTATGTATAACGTATTAGTATTAGAAACATACGTAGTTAAATTTTTTTTTTTAATATAATAATAAATAAACATAGCTTTCTCACTAAGAGTAACTATTTTCGTAATACTATTAGTTATTTAATATCGGGTAACTCTTTTTGATTACGTTTACGAAGTTACAATCGCGAGTCATTCAATACTTTCGTAATATGAGATGAAGCCAATGAAATATTGCACGTTTTATTTCTACTGCCAGTATAGAAAGTGTATGTCAAGAAAGTTGTAAAAAGACAATAGAAGCATTATTGGAGAGCGTGACGTTCATGTGTGTAATTGCTAAATATAACACATTGATCAAGTATAGTAGTAACATTTTAATAGTATTATCGATGCTAATTTCGATCACTTTATTTAGGACTAGCTGACACGGCAAACGTTGTTCTGCCATATAAATTATTTCTAGTGAATATCTTCTGTATTATAATATACAATTTTGGTCATAGTGGCTTTCACATGAAAGGTAGATAGATATATGCTGTCGGGGATTTTTATTTAGAACTATTCAAGACAAACAATCCTACGGTACATCATCTTTGTGTAACTCCAGTTGTTTAGGCAGTGTACGCCAAGAGGCAGAGGCCTCAGAGGTCAGATTTTTTTGCGACTT
The DNA here is from genome assembly GCA_036320925.1 of Automeris io. Lineage (NCBI taxonomy): Eukaryota > Metazoa > Arthropoda > Insecta > Lepidoptera > Saturniidae > Automeris > Automeris io. The sequence goes on along the minus strand of JAUDJH010000011.1, from coordinate 8,031,770 downwards.
AATTGACATGTATTGTTATATTACGACCAAAATTACATAAAATCATTATACATTGTAGCCTATATGTTATTCCGATGTATAATCTATATTACTATAAAAGTTTCATGAAAATCAGTCCAGTAGTTTTATTGTGAAAGAGTAACAAACATATTCACAAACTTTCGCATTTATAATATTAGTAGGATTCTTAGAATTTGGTATCTTGCTAAGCATAATTACATCCCCTTTTTGTTGTTTCGCTAATGTCAGTTTTCTTTTTAGGCTACAGTCTTATCAGACTACATTCAAATAAAACCTCAATTTTATAATATTAGGTCCTTACATATGAAATTGGCGTTTTGTATGGGAGGAACAAAAAGTCGAATATTTTTTAATATAATATATTTAATTAATCAAAGTATGAACCATTATTTTCTATGCACTTTTGCCATCTCATAGGTAGTTCATTGATCCCTTTACTAAAAAAACCAGTCGGACGGGAATCAATAAAATCTTTGAAGGCGATTTGGACTGCCCCATCAGGGTTGAATTTTTTCCCTTGCAAGAAGTTATCCAAATTTCGAAAAAAATGGTAATCTGTTGGAGCAAGGTCCGGGGAGTACGGAGGATATCTTAGACTTTCCAATTGAAGCTCTTCTAATTTAGTAGCCGTCTGTTGCGCAGTGTGTGGTCTAGCGTTGTCGTGAAGCAGCAGTGGTGTGGAGCGATTGACCAGCCTAGGTTGTTTAGCCGCTAGCTTTTCCATCATGGTTTGCAATTGCTGACAATAGACATCAGCCGTAATAGTCTGGCCAGATTTGAGAAAATTGTAATGAACAATACCGGCACTAGTCCACCAAACGCTTACAAGTAACTTTTTTGGGGTTAATTTTCGCTTGGGGCAGGATTTGGCTGGCTGGCCAGGATCCAACCATTGCGCTGAGCGCTTCCGATTATCGTAAAGAACCCATTTTTCATCACAGGTAATGATTCGGTTTAAAATACCTTCATTATTGTGCCGGTTTAGTAATGTAACGCAGCAGTCGACGCGCGTTTGCCGGTTTGCTTCAGTCAATTCGTGAGGTACCCACCTTTCAAGCTTTTTGATCTTCCCAATTTGCTTCAAGTGAATTAAAACAGTTTTATCACTAACATCGCAGCCTGCAGCGAACTCGGACGTGGTTTGCGATGGATCCGCTTCCACAATAGCCTTCAACTCTTCATTATCAACTTGAGTCTCAGGCCGTCCACGGGCCTTGTTCTGCAGGTCGAAATTTCCAGAACGAAAACGTTGGAACCAAAAACGAACTGTGTTTTCTTTTGCAACACGACCGCCATACACATCATTCACCCTTCGAGTTGTTTCCGCAGCACTAGTGCCACGGCGGAACTCGTACTCGTAAATAATGCGATATTTTAAGTTTTCCATTTTGTAAAATGAGTGACGCAAACAGAAAAAAACAGAAGAAAAAATCAAATGAATGACGATCATCGAAGCACAAATACATGAGTCTATAGCTGTACAAATTTGAATTTGGAATTCCTTACCAAAGAGGAGAAATTTGTGATTAAAGTGGCCAGTACGAAAAACGCCAATTTCATATGTAAGGACCTAATACATAAATACGTCCGATTCAAATAAATAAAAACATTAATTACATACATAAGGCCACCACAACCCAAGTAGCGCAATCGTTTTTTTTATTCAAAGTTGATACAGTACTTAGTAAATGCCTATAAAATTATACATTTAACCTAGAGTGATACAAAAACACTTATCCCACCAATACATACATTTATCAAAAGTCGCTCGTGATTGATTGTATATTTTAAGCATGTACTCTTAGACTAAATAGCCCCTTATATTATAAGAAGCGTAAGGTAACAGTGTTATTGACATTTTTTAACCAACCTCAAAAAGAAAAGATCTACGTACAGCTGTATGTATTTTTTATGTATCTTCACCCATAATTACGCCATTTAGTAACAGATTTAGATTCTTTTTTTATTCAATATGATGTTTATAAGGTTCGTCTCGTTTTAATATGGTGCAGGTTTGATGAAGAGCGATGGAGATATAAGCCTAAACTAGTTAATATGTTGTTTTCACTCTATATCTCCAAGATGAGTAGATCGATAGGGATGATTCCTTTTATATTTTATTTATGTATTGACGACTACACACAAATACCTAGTCTCAAACCAAGCTTGCGGCAATACACAGTTGGCACAAGACAACGATAATTAGATATAAAGATACTTACTTTCATGACTTATAAACTATCTTTCATACAAGCTTTTCGATACCAAAATTCGAATTAAACTCTACGTCACAAGCAGAATCCCTAACAAGTAAGCTATTAGGCCGTCTTTTTGACAACTTTCGGGCCAATTTGGTTTTGGTGGCTTGCTATCACAATTGCGTTAAGTTAGGTAACACGATGTTGAGAAGAAAGTTGAAATTTTATTCATATGCGTCCTTCAGACATTGCGTGTGCAGGTAATATTATTGTTTTATAAATTATGAAACAGCTGAAACAATGTACGGTTCGGCAAAGCATGCGTGCGCCGCACAACGAGTGGCCAGACGGTGAAACTGGTTGTGGCGCTTGTTTTTCTTCTTTCGGAGTTCTCACAACTGTATCTTCGGATTCATAATAAGATTAAGATTCCGTCTTGTATTCATGATTTACTGTAAGGGTAATAGTAATGATTCCCTCATAGATTATTCATCGGTATTCTAAAACAAAATAAGAAAATGGGGCAGACCCTTGAATATATTTTAAAATTGCTTTTATTTTGTTTTCAGACCGTTGTTCTTAGTAGGATTTAAATCCGCATTACATAGTAGATACAAATAATTGTTAACCAATTTAATTCAAACATGAGACGGCCAGTGGTGGTAACAGGTGATTGTAGGCAAAATTTATTGTTTAATGTGGACTTAACGCTTGAGTCGTAGATACGTTTCTTACAAAAAGTGAACCGTGCACGTACAATAACCCAAATTTGGAAAAACTACCTGCAGGCCTTACAAATCTATGTTTCGTGCGGAGATTGTATATATAATCCGTTCAACAAAATCGACCAAAATCAATTGTTCAACCACGGAGCCAACAGAGCCGCGTTTACTTCATACTCGTAACATTCGTAGTCTTATCAAACATCACGCGATAGCATATAAAACCGATAATGTATAGATAACGTAACTGGTTTAATATTATAATGGAATGTTTCAATTGATATATGTACATACATATTGAAATATAAAATGTATGTTACCCTATCAATTCTGTATATATGAAGCCAAGATTAGGTTCAAGATCGACTTTAAGATTATCTAAATACTTATTCCTATGCCATTAATATCAACTACGTATTCTCGGTTGGTTGTCGAAGGCAAAGCTCTCGGAACGAGAAATTCAGCCCGTCGGAGAAATATGTAACAGGACGACGTCAAAAAAGGACCGGACTGACGTATCCCACTTGGAAGAGCACAACATGGATTTTAAGAAAGTATTGCCTATTGCTTTCGATTGACTTTTAATTAATTACGAAGATGATAAATACAAAAAGTATCTAATTTTAATTTAGTGTTCATAGGGTTGCACATATTGACTACGTCATTTGAAAAGAAAAATATATTATTCGAAACTGAGAAGTTATTTACGCCTTGATTTATAGACGCAACTTTCAATTTGCTTAGATTTTACTAAAACATCACAATTTATATCACTCAATCAAAGTTGAATTATTTGGTAAGTCACTGATTTTGTCAACATGGACTTGGCTCTGCGAATACTATGGCTATACTCAAGTGCCTATTAAATTATTTAGTTTTTTGTCTAAACTTTATTTTTTGAGAACTATGCTAAACATGTCGAAATAACGTCTATAAATATCAATCAGCCCTTTTGTTATTGATTAGAAAAGCGTCATAAGTATTACAGACAAGTTTTCCTAGGAGATTTTTTGTTTAAGACCTTCAAACTAAAAACGTATAATTTAAACTAAGCTGTTGTGTTCTACTGTTAGATTGTAATTGAAGATCGGACACAAGGATAATAGTGTAACTTTGTTCTTGAAGGGCAAAGTTAAGCAGACGTTATAATGACATATCGCACACTTACGAGGAGATTGCTATAATCCACAAAGGCTATCTTGCCTACGATATTTAAGATTGTCTAAAATACGTGTTATTAAATTATAAATGAAACTAGCATTTCTTGATTATAAATAAACATACTGCTTGTTTTCTGTTTTTTTTTTTTAAATTAAATCGTAATGAGACAGTAACAAATATTTTGTGATACTATATTTATTTTGAGGTGCATTCGTGTTTTATCACTTTGCGCTTATTTGTCGTGCCCGAAGTGATCAAAGGTGCAGCTGACTATCGTGTAAAACTTTGCCTATTTTTACATCATAAGGTGGCAAGCAAGCTGACAGCCTTCCCTAATGGAAAGTGGATACTGTTGCACAGTGGCGTGCATATCGTTTTCACAAAAGGCAAGCAATCAGTAAGAAAACTTACTTCGACTTTTCTATTAATCATTCTTTATTAGAAAACTGTGAAAACACATTATTTTTTATTTATTTCGGTAAGCACACATTCTCATCACAATCACAATGGTAGTATTGATTGATTAATTAATAATGTTAGGATTAGATGCTCGTAGAACGTAGGGCAAGCATTGCTTTTATGCTTGTATGAGAGGAACGCCACTGATGTTGCATATAACCGAGTAAAACGCCTACCATGCACGCCATGGTGTTGCCGACCTTGAAAAAGATGAAGAGAAAAAGGATTTGCATGGTCACGAGCTGAACCTGAAACGTCCCGGTTGAATGACAATGACACGTTTGTAACCGTCGAGTATTATGTGGCTCTCAATCATTCCAATTACTGCGCATGCATCACACAGGAGGATATTTTGGTTGGCGATCCCTTCTTGGAAGTCATCAATCGTAAATCTTAGCTGAGTCCTTTTTATAAGCATACCTATATCATATATTTTGTCTTCGTTTTACTTGAATACTACAATAGGTAGATGTATACTAATTAGTTTTATTTATTCATATTGCGATAAAATATATACGAGAACTGTTTTTTTTTTATTATTTAAGAAGTAGATTAAATAAGAGATGTGTTACCCTTTTGTGCGTAATGTTTTCAGCTGATTTAGTTTAATATTAAAGATTTTTTTGTGCTATTTTAATATTTATGGTGATGCGACCACAGAAATCGTTCCCTGTATTTTTTATTTTCCTTATAGCGAATAATATTCATGTAGTTTTCAACTCACCGTTATAGGACGACAATTTTCTGGGATCCCAGTAGAAAGCAATCAATATGTAAGCTTGTAATCAACGTCACGGCAAGAGCTGTCTCTCCCAGCTTGGTTTCCACTTGATTATTGATCCTTATACATCCCGTTACAACAGAAACATTAGAGTTACCTTTGTGGTGCAACAACAAACATACAAACAGAATCAGTTTACGGTTGAATGGTGTATCACTTGTCAATAAGCCACCGTACTGTATATCAGTGCGCAGATAAGACACTATCGTAACACTACTTTGCAGCACTATATAGCTATCGAAATGAGCACTGTAAGCCGATAAATTTTACATCAACGTCGTATTGATTATAGACGGATTGAATTCACAATGGTGTACATGAAAACAATAAAAGCTGCGAGGCATGCACAGAACGTGCCGCCCCGCCCGCCGTCACCTCTGGACTGTCTAATGCAGTGTTGCCGATCATAGAATTTGAAAACTCACAAAAGTTATTGCAGAAATTATTCATGACACCGAAATAAAAATTCGATTTATTTTGTGTTTTTCATAAAATACGAATTACTTTGTATTTACATTTCAAATTTAAAAGATGCACTCACATATAATAGTGGATTTTTAGGTAATTACGTACATATAGCTATTTTCATATAATAATTATATTAATTATGAATTTTAAACATCCGATTTTTTTAATATACATATTGATAACTAAGAGAATATATTATAATTATGAATAAGTGACTATAAAGACGGGTTAAAATAGTTCCGGTTCTTAGATCGATTACTAATACTACATATTGCCATACAGTATAGGTATCCGAAAGAAAACTATGTGTTAACTAATTTATGATTTTGACCAGCGCCCAGAAAAAATCCTAAAACAACGGCCACGGCATTTTTTGTCAATTGGCAATACTTGTCTCTTTGCTTGGAACTAGGGAGGAAGAAATGGTAGTATAAAATCGATTACTTAGACTATGGATTAACAATCGATTATGAGCAATAAATTATCTAGCGCTATGTTGCTCGTAAATGATGAATTGATTTGATTTTTGTTTGTTTTGGTGACTACATTTACCTAGAATTAGGTGAATTGATTTAAGTATTAATATGATTTAAATAGTTATTCACTTCCGATGGTACTTACAAAAATACGTTTTTCTTTTACTGCCTTGAAATTTGGTCCACTGTAATGGTAAGTAGATGGTAAGTAAAAAAAAAAAACTATCAAGTCCTGTATGGCCGCCGTGAGGGCTGCTGCCTTGGTGTGTCAGACTTCTACTGGTTAAATTTCCCGGAGTATCGTTTCCACATTGTTGCTAAATGGGTCTGGGATTTCACAATCGCCTTTATTCAAGGTTGTAACTAAACTTCATTTAAATAAAATAATATACGAACACATTCCTACAACCTAGAAGTACAAAACAAGTCAAATATGTACGGATTCCAGAACCTCACTCTAGTTTCACTGTCCGTTTCACGTGAAATGCTCCACCTGTTAAAAATCACGCGTTCCGAGATCGCTATAGTGCTATAACAACTCTACTTGTGCGAGAGAGTTAAACCAAATATCAACATTGTAGCTATAAATACAACATGTTTAAATAAATCGAGCTTTATTACCTATACATTAAAGATTTGTTTTAATTGTATTATAATTATTTATGATAAAAAACCTTAGCGAATGTTTGTGATTTTTCTTTGGTGACATAATGGCCTGTTCGCAGCAAATGGTTCGAAAAACAACTGCTTGCGTTTTTTTTCTCGTGTATTTAAGATTACTTTGAATTTTACTAATTTCAAAAAATATTTAGATTCTAAAATATATTGGTTTTTTTTGGAGTCGTGCCTGTATATCTAAATCCAGAATATCTTTTTGTAAGTCAAACAAATATTTGGTCATTGTGGGTATTGAATCCTTGACGCATATTACAGAAATTTTTCGCTCAGATAATGGGCTCGTCGTTTCGCCCAAAAAGTCAATCATCTGATTTAACCCAGCGGTTTATTAATAGATCATAGTTACAAGTCTGTTAAACACACGAGTGTAGCGTGATCATGAAACGTTTTCATGCCGAATTGTAAATAATTTATGGGGTGATTTGTTAAGGCAATGCGTAGGGGTGAACAATTGATGACTATTTATAGGACCCTATTCATAAATCAATAAATTAAGCAAAATATATTTCCACCCAATCATGTTTCGAAATAATAATATTAGCTATCCAATTTGGGATTATTGGCATTTGGTGGACAGTAAAAAGCAATTGAAAGTAGATATGTCTATATTGACCAATATAGGAGAGTTGAGGTGAAATTCTGTAGTACGCGGTAGACGACGATGACATACATATATCGTATCACGATGGCAGCCTTCTCTAGAACACGGTATTCATTTGTACAATACCGATTCCTACATACGATTTTAAATTGTCACGGGGTGTTTAAGGACTGGCGCGTAGGGGACGGTGGGGTTTGTTGTTGCAGAGGTAAATAGTTACACACATTTTTTACTGAGAATTTAAACTCTCTGGCTCATAATATTGGACTCAATCGGTTACGTTTAACATCGTGCATTACGTAAAAGTGACCACTGACTCACCGAGCAGCGTGCTGAAGGGTTTGCCCACGTCCTCCGAATTTAATCAAGTAAGTAAAAAAACCCGTTGTCAAATGTTTGATATATCCATATATTATTTTCACTACTTTTTACGGTTACGAATTTGTTAATATATCTAATTTTGATTTACAATATTTATTTTTACTGCTAGTGATATACATTAATAGTAACCTCAATTTGTTTAAAAAATTGTGCTATGGGGTAGATATTTACAAATTTTTGGGGTAAGTAACAACTTGTCCCGTATAATTGGGGCCAGTTGTTACACGTTACGACTTGCTCCGTGTAATTTACCTCCGTATTAATATACCTTCTTAATATTTATAAAAAGATTTTTTTTTCAGAATGCGAGAATGAGAAGAAAAAGCGACAGAGCTTCAAAAAGTATACGAGTCTGCACCAGCAGAAGTTATAGAAAATAAACAAAGACTTCGAAAAGCACGCCAAATTTTTGATCTCTGTCCAATGTCACTATCCAGATATATTAAAAAAAAGAAAAAGAACGAATCATGTACATTGGGGTATCTAAATTAATATTTTCTCAAGAAACAGAAGATAAATTAGATTCTTATTTAATTAAAAGTTCCAACATATATTATGCTTTTAAAATAAATAAAAATAAATAGATAAATAAAAAATAAAATAAAAATATTTTAAAACATATATTGGATTCAGATTCAAACTTTGATGCTGATGAATGTTATTGTTTGATGTGTAGCGAAAGTTACAGTAGGTACTTCTACAAAAGAAGATTGGGTGGAATGCATACAATGCAAAATGTGGGTCCATGTTAAATATGTAACAAGAAACGTTATCTCATTTAATTGCATTATTTGCAACTCCGATGAAGATTGACTTAACTCTTCTAAGTGTGATATTGTTGCCTACTTCTATAAAAATGGTTATCTATATTTTTTTCTGTTATATCCTGTTTTTTATAATTAAAATTGATGTGGATATCTTATAGTGTTAGGATCCAAAAAATTTAGTTTAATTAAAGTGACATATTAATGAAAATAACTTAAAGTTATTTGGTCATCCATGACTCCATCGTAAATGTGATGTTAAGTGCTGTTATAATAGTTTAAAAATTTAAATTTAAATCCTATAATTACAGATTGTTATTATAAGATTGCTTAAAATGTTTTTTTTTTCTTTTCAAAATTTTTAAATGTAACAATTAAATCGTTGATTCCCAATTTTGTGTTAATTAATTGTCTACCGTAACAACGTTCCCCAAAGGTATAACAATTAGCCCCAATGCAGGGGCAAGTTGTTACAATTGACCTTTACCGTTAAATTGTCTACTGTGTGAAAGTAATGTAAATTTAAAAGTTTTTTCTATAATATTTTACTAGTTGAATAGTTAAATTATCGATAAAAACCATCAAATGTGTAAATTTTGTGATAGGCTTTATCATATTGATAAATATGTAAAAACTGTAACAACATGCCCCTTACTCCCCTACTACGAAATTTCACAATTATATACATGCACAGATGGGCAAAATGTAATCTGATTAATGATCAACGATTACAAAATGTAGTCGTAATTTTAATTTTCTTGCTCTGTAGTCGTGATTAAATCAATTTAAAACATTAAGAAATCATAAATGTGTATACAATCTGGGATTTTGTAGTGTTTAAAACATGAATGAGCAAAATGCAGTCATTTTAGTGGTAAAAAACGTAAAATGTAATCGTTAATCATTTTCATTAATCTGATTACATTTTGTCCATATATGTATACATGTCCACGCATATTTATTTATTCTTATATGTGTAATATCATTTCATATATATTTACTTTTTTATACAACATTTTTTTTGACACTAGTATAAAATACTATCTATGGTATAGTACTATCGGATGGTACGTTATGGAGGCCTAGTGCGTAATTTATTTTCTATTATCTGTTGATTAGCGCAGTACTTGAGCTTGATTCTACTTGATACTGTTAATCATGAGTTCGATTTCCTGATGGTAAAAATCTTTATATGGTCATCAGCAGGGGATAGGCAGTATCGTAGATATAGCTTGACGAATTTATAATATGAACCATACGTTATGAATGAGTACGTATTTACAGTCTCTATATTATTACAAAGATATTTAAAATCGTTACATAGAAATAGTGATATAGCTTCACCTCCGGCGGTAGTTGTAATCCTACTTGAAAGTGGTGAAATGAAATAATTTTTACTGTAATAATAATAATAATAATAATAATCTTTATTTTAACACAAAACTTATACATATAAACTGGGTGATAAGTCTCACCAATTACGTAAATCTTGTAGAGACAAGATTTACATACCAAGGTTTCTCACCAGAGGGTGAAACTCACAAATTATATTCAAATTATAAGATAGCTTTACTATTAAAATGTATACTGGTAGTTATGGGTATGTTCCAACATTACAACTAAAGTTGAAAAAGCGTGGGCAAAATTTTCAGTTTTTTAAAATAATTAATGTAACGCGGGGGGGGGTATACTTAGATCGTTCGCGCATTACGGTATATACCCCTTTCCCCTCACCTCTCGGTGGCCCGCGCCACCAACAGCAACAGAAGAACCCGTTTCAATTAATCTCCGTTAGAGTGGCGCCCAACGTCACTTCTTCTGTTCTTCTGTTTCGATTATTTATTTGCAAACACAGTCCGAGCGTACACGTAATAAAATCGAGATAAAACAAACAAAGGAAAGGACGCGCGCAACACGAACGGCGGACGGGCTACGATGCTTGCGCGGCGATCTCTGGCGCGGGTCACCGAGAGGTGAGGGGAAAGGGGTATATACCGTAATGCGCGAACGATCTAAGTATACCCCCCCCGCGTTACATTAATATTAATGCGAGTATTTTTAAAATGCACTAATAAGCCTGAAAATAATTTTGGTAGCAGTTACAAGAAGTATAAATAATACGGCATAGTATATAAATAAATCCATGATCAATTTGAAATTTACACTATTTAAAACCTTAGATTATACGTAGGTTATGAATAATAATATGTAATAGAAACCTTAGTACTTGTAGGTAATGGGGAAAATAGATTTATGGATCTTACTTCCTCCGCAACCCTTTGTTGTTAAGCTTGTTGCCATGGCGTCGAACAGTAAAACCCCTTTTAAGACTTCTTGCATTTGATTATTACATTCGTTTCGTAAATATGCGTTTAATACTTTGGTACCTACTTATTATACTTTACTTTAATAAATGCTTAACCGTTTAGTGTTTTTGTTTTGCTATTGATAGTAAAATATGAAGTACGCACGGTTTAAAAAAATAACATTGATTTGAAAAAGCTATGCTTGAAGGACCTCGCCATTTGCGAATTATTCAAATGAGACTTCTCCAGAATTTAATAATAATTCGCCTTTTCTTTTTACTGGGTGCTGTCAAGGAGTGGAATACGTGTCCTGAGTTTTTAGCATCATATGATATGGGAATCTTTAAGTATCGAGTGATCCAGTATCGATTTAATAAACGCACTCCGTCATCGGTCTCGTAATCATTTTCCATCGATGAGGTTGAAGTTATGCGCAAGCCTGAGGCTGAGATTTATAGACGTTCGATAGATTTCCAGATATCGTGGTTACCAGTTTGAAAAATACAGTTTTGAGAAATACGCGTTTAAAGGTTAAAGTACGATTTTCATCAATAAAATGTTGACTCACCCTTATTCTGCTATACCTGGTCTATAAATTGAACCTTCGGTTTCTTCAAAATAATCTCACAATGTCGACTGTTGCTTCCTGGCATCTATTTTCCCTCTTTTAACAATGTTGCTCGAGCGTCGTTCGGAGAGGCAGATACGCGCTTCGTTACGCCGATGGACGGAAGCTTAAGTTATGTGGCCAATCGGACATCCGATGAGATTCAATTTCCACTCTTACATTTTCTGCATATCACGTTTACAGAAATATCAGAAAAACGGAAGCAAATTTGAGTACACAATATACAAAATTTGTCGCGATCAGCACATCCAAGTCCATGCTCTCTTTTAGTTTTTTCGCAGACGTTGATACGAATTCTGTTTCCAGTCCAGTGTGTGACGATTCCCATAAAATTTTGGTTTTTTATTGCGATCATGAAGTGCAGGATTGGTTCGACTTTCTTTGATGGCACTGGTTTGGAACACGCGCGTTCAGCGCTCGCTCTAAATCCCTGACTTATATAACCCTATAACTTTCGAACGAATTGAAAATCGAAAAATCACTCCACTTACATATTCTAAAATATATCTAGATAAAATTCGTGCAAAAAAAAATTTGGTTTTTCGAACCATTCACACGGGATGAAACCCGACTATATTATGTAAGTAGTATACTTAATTATATAATATAGTAATCTTTTAGGTATCTTATAAAGTCGTTAGTTACGCTTGTAGGATCTTGCTTATTTGAAGTTTAAATTGTTTTTACGAGTATATAGTTTCGAAATTAAACTTATACCCGTGCATCGAACTCTAGACTGTAGTGTAGAGGATAAAAAGGTGAAAGGTCGAGGTCGCAGACAGACTATTTATGCCCGCTTATTTGCAAGCTATAGAATTTGTTGAGTACTTCTTCGAATAATAAAGTTAGAGATATGCAGTGAAACAAATCATTTTAAACAATTTGGCTGATATCATTTCCATGAAATTTACATGTTGAGATATACATTTTTATACGGTTTTGGAAAAGTGACTACTCTGCATCTGATGAAAAGCACACTACAAGCCATGAAACGAGCACGACTTTGAGAAACACACTCCTGTAAATAGTCATCGCAATCATATCGGCTTACACAAATAACTTTTTACGCCTCTTTTAAAGAATACAATATTAAAAGATATATTTGCTTTTAATATGATTCAAGTAATTTTATTACGCGATATAACTAACATGAAACTTAATTTATTCTCACATAACAACGCAATAATTGAGCAGGGGCCCTACGTACTTAAAATAATTGCCACATACGAACAAAATATATTTGTTCAAAACATTATTATCTTGTAAAGATGTTGTTAATCCAGTCACAATATGTGACAGTTATGTTGGACTGGTATCTAATTAGTGACATTTGGTGAGTGCTTTTTAAAGCACCTGCTTTGAACAGCTTGCGTGCCGTACTTGGATGTTTTAAAGAGTAAAAAAACAATATTACGCTGAATGGCGCTCTGACAGATGTTCGGTTGAATGTCAGGAACTAAGGACGGATGTTTAATTATTAAGATGTTAAGGTGCTATTCGGATTCTGGCAGTCACTGCTCCGTATTGATGAGCCAGGAGGCCGATCTATATGCATTTGTAGGTGCGTTGTTAGAGGTAGACATTTCGTCAGCAGCCAAAATAACATTCACGGAGGTTTATGACGTCATCATACTTGACAATTTTATATATGCTAATTTTAAATATGCTCAACTATGGCTCCCTAAACAGGTAGTAGATGATCGAAAGTGGCGATGAAAAAGTGTCGTTTTTAACAGCTCCAAAAATTGACCTAACATGTGCTTATAAAAGCGTCTAATGTAGGCCGTGCGGTCGCCAGTTTGACACTTCGCCTGACAGCTTTACACAGTCGTCTATATCGGATGCCTCTACATTTAAATCCATACATCACGATTCACGATCTATTAGCCGCTGTTAGGTCGCAGCTGGCGAGTTGCGACTGTCAAAATCCGAAGCGCACCTTTATGTACGCTGGTAGTATGATGTTGAAAGAGCACCAACAGGCAGCAGTAATAGCAGGCATCTGCAAAAGCACCAGAGTTGCTAGGCAGCAGAAAAAACGAATGGTTTGTATAGATTTATATAGAGTATAAGCAACAAAAAAAAAATTATTCTTATAATGAAAAAAGTGATAGATTTTGAATAATATAGCATAATGAACGTGATAATTTCACACTGTTGACTTTATCTTAAAACATTGTGTAACACAATTGGCGTAACTTGTTATGAGGTCCATTGTAATAGCTATTTTATGTTTCTACACAACCTCGTCTGTCTGTTTGTATGATTGTGGGAATGGGCACATTTCGTACCTACCTACCTGTATAGACAATGTGAATTCGTGTATTATATATATGTAGAGATCAAGGTCATTTCCTAAATAATACTTAGAGTAATTATATACATACTAAATGGATTTTAAAACGAAGAATGCCGGGTGTCCAAAGAACATCGTCGTATTTTCACATTTCCATACAAATTCAAATGTAATAATGAATTATAAGTATAAAAAGCAAATTAGACGTAAAGATGACGTGGAAGTTAATCTAACAATAAGCCATTATAATTAATGTTTAATATTATAAAACCACTTAATGATTTTATTTTTTATCACAAAAAAGCTATGATGGGCGTACTCCCTCAACAAACCCCAAACAGCCGTTGCTTGAAGACTACAATTATTTTAAGCAAGAAAAGCAGATAGCATTGTTAATCAGCGTTTTTCCAAAAAATTTGAAAAGACTCATGAGATACAATATTATGATCATATATATTAACCAGGCAATAATTCAAATGAAATGCAAATTTATAAAATAAAATAATTATATATATATTAAATTAAATTAACAAATCGAAATGTGAACTTGAAATAAATAATCTTATAGATTTAGAACTGAGTGAGCCGATTTATTTCAAATTCTTTTCTAGGCTGATTTTTTTTATTTTGTCCGATTACACTATTTTTCACCCCTTCTACAGTTCTTCTGCGAAGGGCAATATATCTCAGATAATACAAACAATATTTTTACTTTAGTGATAGGGGCGGCATCTATATGTGCCTGGAAATATTTTGAAGTAGTATATGCTTGTAACAGCGACATCTATGAAGTGAAGCTGACTTTAAATTATTCACGCTTTTTGTACTAAAGGAAAAGATAAATGGTTATTCGTTTTGGATTGATCTTAATTCACATATTCCTTACACAGAGAGCGTTATTTCCAATTGGATGTAGAATGTAGATTTGCCAAAAGAGAGTAGCATTAAATTGACCTCTCAATACACCACAGTGATATGCTCTTGACAGAATGGTCGTGGTGTCAAGATAATGCATTTATCTTTGGTAATGTTTCCCTTGTGATGCGTCTCCGCTTGATGCGGTTATCAGCGTCACCAAAAGATTGGACTATATAGATGTTTGTGTAGAAAATTTTATTTTGTGACCCTGGGGGTTATTCTGCATAGGGCCATTCAAAGCTGCTGTGAGGGCGGCGACTCCCGTGTATCAGACTCCAACTGACTTAAACCCCGGGGTTGTTCCTCAAATCGTTGTTAGCCGTGCTAGAGGATCTATATTCCTCCAAAGACACGGCGAGTGAATAGCCTTTTAGGATTTATCTCTGGAGAGATGGGTGTACAGAGCCCACTCTTCAAGACTTTTATATAAGCATCTCCTCCTCTAACGTTACAACGGAGCAGCAGACACGCTCAAGTCTGCTGCCCGGTTGTGTAACAGTCTTTTTTTGGTATTCCGGTTGAAAATCCTGCATAGGAGCATTAGGGCCGCTCTGAGGGCAGTGAACCCTGTGTGTCAGACTCTTGCTGACTAAAGCCCCCGGGGTATCCATCTAATCACTCCACCTGGGCCTGGGAAATCAAATTCATCCAGACGCCCGGGGAGCGAAAAGCCTTGTTGAGGTTACCTCTCTGGGAGGGTAGGAGTATAGAGCCCACCCCCTCCAAAACCTCTCTCTTAGGCGGAGCGCCGGACACTGCGCACTGCCTCCCTCTCACCCGGGCAGCAGATTCCCTTAAGTCTACTGTCCAGTATGTAGCAGCCTTTATCAAGTCTGTCCAACGCGTAGGTATCCGACTGCGTGATCGCTTGACATCCATGTAACCTTCAACAATTAGTCGTACCATTGCGTGTTGGTTTCGAACGATGTGTCCCAAATATTTGAGAATTCTTATTTATACACATTCGAAGAAAATCTCTCTTTAATTTTAATTTTAAGACGTTTTAATGCTTTATACATTATAAATATAGCAAAGATTGCTTAATTATTAAAATTGAAAATTCGTCCATTAATTACTATAGGTAGTTTTTTGTTTAAGGGTATCTAATTTATTTTAAAAATTATTTTGACTTCCAATAGAAATGCCTACTAACGTATTTTAGCAAGGATTGGTTAATTATTGAAGTTTGCTCAGCCCGAAAATGATGTAGCGTAACGATATATAATTAATCATATTTAATAAGAATTCAGTATTGTTTTTTTTATATTGCATGTAACTTTTTCAATAATTAAATACTCATAATATATAAAGTTATCTATATAAAAGATCTTATGTCATAAAGACTAGGTAATTATTGCTAGGTATATTAATGAACTGCAAGATTACTATTTGCCTATTTTGTTTACTCGATCACATTTTTATGGATTTGGGTATTTTGAACATAGATATGTAAACCACAAAAATTTTGATTTCAGTTACGTTATTTATCCGGACAATTTAGATAGCGGTGATTATGTATGTTTTGGTGTAAAGTTATATGTATTGGTGTATATTTCTAGCTACGCGCAGAGCAGAGGGTAAACATGAAATGCAAGAACATATACTATAAGTATGCAGTCAAACCTGGATAAGTGAGAGTTCAAGGGAGCACAATCTCATTCTCGCTTATAGAGGCTTCTCACTAACCCGAGTTTCTCGCTATTGCAGGTGCATGGGTAGCGTTTCTCTCTTGTGGAGGTATGCAGCAACAACAAGTCACAGCAAGTACGAATGTATTATGTACATATATATTTTTAATAGTGTGTATATGTTACGTTCATTAGATTTAGACATATAAGTACTTTATAAGGGTAGGCATCAAGATGCTTACGAAAACAAAACAAAAATTCAAGCACTATGTAATTTTATTTTATTTAGCACTTATATACATCCATCCATACATACATCCATCTTATATACATACTTATATACTTATAACTTATATACACTTTAAAAAATCCGTCAATTTCGTTTGGGTTTCCGTTTTTGTATTTTGAATGTTTTTTTTTTTTTTTTTTTTTTATTTATTGTTTTAAGGGCTTTTGCCATTTTGGCATATCAGCCCTATTGTACCCAATACAGTAAAAACCCCTCAGTTCTGAGAGAGTCGCTGATGAGTCAGTGCTACCATATCCACCAACAATTCCATAGTACTCCCTGTCGGATCACATAGGACGCCATGAAAGGCGCCTACATCAAATAAGCTGACTCTGCATTGGCTCATCAGCGACTTTCTTGCACTTTTATTCCGGTCACACTCCATCAGCAAGTGATGCAAATCCTCCCGTTTTCCACAGGTCTTTTTTGAATGTTTATCCTCCTAAATAATATAAATAAATAAAGCTCAACTGTCGCTTATAGAGGTATAGATAAGTAGAAGTCTCACTTACGTAGGTTCATGAGGGAAAAATGACTCTCTCTTACAGAGGATTCTGTTTCCCGCTAATAGAGGTTTTGGGAGCTTAAAATGACGGGTCCTGGCTATTACTCTCACTTATAGAGTCTTCTCACTTATTCAGGTTTGACTGTATACCAAAAAGTAATAGAAACCAAAGAGTTGGTTTTATATTTATAGCATTTATTTCGTGTGTTGTTCCTTTTTTCCTCAATAAACGTTTCTTTCTTTGCATATATGACGTATAGATATTCGAAATTATTTGATACTTTAATATCGGATACAGTTCGGAATTTGAACTTCGCATATGATGTGCATCACTTGCTGTGTCCGGAACGAGACACAAAGGGATTCGCTGATGAGCAAGTTGAAAATTAACAGACTAAATATTGGAGCATGGCACGGCATTTTGGCCAATCCTTTGTCCAGTGAAGTCAAAATGCTGTGCCAGATGGTGACGCTTGCTCATCCGCGACTCCCCTAGGATGTAAGGAAATAGGTTAGGGTACAATGGGGCTGATATATTCGCTAGAATAAAAGCCCCTAAATAAAAAAAAAATAGTTCGAATATGAATATCAAATTATTTGGAATATCATATTGAGTCGGTTATCGATTTGAATATCCATAGTATCCCTATGTACGTATAAATGAGAAACATATAAATATAAGTGAGTTTAAATCGGAAACGCTATGCATTGTTTGAGATAAAAGCATTCCTGTGTCATAACTGGCATGCGGGAGTCGTTACATCGGGACTCTGAGCTCCAATAAGTTCCCGTCAGTGTAGTCGCCCAGTTTCACGATGCCGATACAGAGTTCAAACTGCGAGTTTGTAAAGTCTTGCATTTCTTATCATAATTTCAACACAAAGATTTTATGTGTGGGCTTAACGAAAACGTTTTTCAATATAGACTTACTGTTGAAGAAGTCGAAGTCTGTAGGTTGATAAGGTTTTTAGAAAAGTAATATTACGATGAATTTAGAATGTGTCACATAAGAAAATTATGGTGTCATTGAAGTATTGTAATAGTCATAAAATATACAAAAAAGTGCGATCTTTAATATGGTTTTTTATTAATTTCTTTGCGCCTGCTTCAAAACCTGTTCAAAACCTAACCTTCAAAAACTGTACGTCTGTACAGAGAAAAAATCACTGAGTGAAATCAAGTAAAAATGAAATTTTTATGTTCAAATGTACATATAATCTTTGGTGTCCAAACAATTACGGTGTATATAAGCTAACTGCATGGAAGTTACAGAATGAAAAAAAATACTAATAAGTAATGTAAGCACTATGTACAAATTAAACATAATATTTGCTATCTCGTAAGTGAATAAATTGTAAATTAAGTTTTACCTCTGCTTAGACGATATGTACGGGTATATGCGTTTCTAATTATAATAATATTTCCTATACGAAAAATACTCCTGGTTACTGGTTACATAATACGCATACGAAGAAATTTCACATATAAAATACCCAAATCTAGAACATAAGCCATATAAATATTTATTCCATGTGGGGATTGAATCTACGAGCCGGAACTTATAAGTTGATAGTAAGTCAATCTGTAATTGATATAACGAATATATTGATGGGTGTAAGGCTATTTGGCTTAACCGACATTTTTTCGTGATCTAGTGACTAGTAATATATATATTTTCGGAATCGGTAAAACACGTTGAATCCGAAAATATGTGTTACAGAATATCACCAAAAAATGTCGCTTAGAGCAAATAGCCGAAAACCCTTGATATATTTTTCTTTTTAGTTTGTATTGAAATCAAATGTTTACAAAGAATATTTATAATTTTAATGTTCAAAACATTCTGCTTAGTTTTGCGCTTGCATGCCCTGTACATTGACTATACCTGCATATAATCTGCCGCTTTAATATGAGTATCTCGTATTTACCAGTGAAAAAGCTTCAGTCACGCGAAAGCGTTATTATGTGGCATTGGTATCTCTCCTTTGTTCATTTCTGTTACAAAATTAATTCAGTAAAATTGCAAGTTACTATTATATATTCAACTGTTATGTTTAAATTATTATTATCAACATTAATTAATTATATTTTGATTAATTTGCCAACATTAACGATTAATGTGTATATTAATGTTTACAGTTTTTGTTTCTTGTTCTGATTATAGCATATTTAAATATTTTATTTCAAAATTATACGTATACAAATTCGTATTATAACAATAATATATTGTCAAGTTATCTGGATCAGCAGAGATACATAAATGGATATATACACAGCATTAGTTTATCGTATTATTAGCTTTTATTCAAGCGAGAGAATTAATCTTGGATACGACAACGGAATACGTCGAATTTTCGTAAATTACCCTTTCTCTGTAATTTATTGATTCGATGCGAATGAATGCCTTGCGTGAGAATACGGTCAGTAATGTATAGAGGATTCAACTGAAAAAAAAAATCTCATTCTGGAACAGCTCACACTCGATAAATAACTTTCGGAAAAGGTATAATATATTACTTGGCTATAAAATAATTGCTTGCTCTTTGCTTTATAGATTACACACTATTATTCACATATCAGCCACAACATGTAATATGCGTTTTATATCGATGTGTCGAGTTGAAATTATTATCAAATACTAAGTTCCTCGTAAGTGTGTTTGTACGAAACAAATATTACGGAATCCAAAACGTACTTGGCCGACTTTTTTAAAATTCGTTCTGCTGCAATATTTGATTTTTTTTTTAAGTTATGATTTTACATTAAAGATGGTAAGTGCAAAGTGTTAAGGGTAAGATTGTGAATAAACCTTTTTCCGTGTCGTTACAAACTAACAATTCTGCGAGTTCTCCCTTTGCCACAAACGACCAGTGTACCCTCAAATAAGCGAAATAGCGGTTGAAGATTGTATGGGAATTCAGTAACAAGGAAGTTAGAAATGTGAAATTTCGTTTTTCGTTACCACTTTATAAATATATAAAATGTATCTTATTACTTTTCTGAAAATCTACCCTTGACCCTATAACTATAGAGATTAGAATGTAGACTTCCAGTTATAATTATATGTCATGACATTTTTATAAATCCTACATCGGGGCATGATATTATTGGTTCAATGTTTTTTTTTTTATGTATTATGTTAGAATCTTGACAATTAGAAAATCTATTCTTAATAATAAGTAAAAAGCACTTTAGTTATTACTTTTCCAAAAATTCTCCATCGGAGTTTGATGAAAGAAATTGATATATTGATAATCATGAAAAGTTGCGTGTACAATTGCTTACTATTATGAAATAAATGCTAAGAAAATCTTTACTATTTTAAAACTTTATTCCAGAGGGATGATATATCTGTGAGAGAGGCGTTTGTGAGTGCCTTTGCTCTGTACAGACTTGACATCGGGATGTTTAACAAAATATTAACAGAACTATTATCTGATGAGGCGTCTGACCTGTTCAGATCAATGGTACCATATGTAATATGTTAGGTATTTCTGTATTAGGGTACGATAGGGCTGACAAACGTACACACGTAAAAGTCCCTTAAATAAATAGAATAAAAAAAAGGGATGAAATAGAAAAATATGCGTTTTGTAAATTGTATAAGCTCTCAAATACAAGTATATTAGGAATCTTTTATACATATATATTTCTCCTCAGTGGCGTGCATCCCATATAAAGCATAAAAAGCATTATCTTGTTATACTTGGATATTTGATAAATATGTTGACTTAAAATCTGGTGTTTACCAAAATAGTAGACTGAGAGTTCAAATCGGACCAAATTTTAAGCATATATATATATGTTAAATGCTTTTTTTATTAATTTTTTTATTACATACAGGCTTGCGCTTGACCTCAATCTCACCTGCTGGAAAGTGATGATGAGGCCGACGATGGAGCGCGCTCACCCAGCAAATACCGATTCACTCGACGTTTGAAGATTCCCATGTCATAAGATGCCGGAAACACCGACGCAGGGAGCGAGTTCACTCCTTCGCGGTACGCAGCAAAAAGGAGAAGGCGAATCGCTTCGTGCGAGCAGGAGGAATGTCAACCACAAAAGGGTGCAAACCTGCACGGCGTCTCATCAAACCATTGTCCAAGTATAACGAGATAATGCTTTTATGGGATGCACGCCACTGTTCCTCCTGTACTTATCGGCATGGCAGTTTGCTCCTGTATACATTTTGAGAAAATAATACAATAAAAAGAGAAAGGCTTATTAGTAGATGCACCTAACTGAGCGGTTTTTATTGCGAAATTTAAATTGATACGAGCCATAACTTATAAAGATGTAACTTCCTTTACAATGCATCGTAAATGCAAGCGAAGCTGCGGGCAACAGCTAGTTTAGTATTATAATTGTTAGAAGTTTTGTTAGTTTTATTTGCGTCGAGAGACTTATGTATTTACATCAGTTCACAATAACATGTTTACGTTGTTTGCGTTAATTGAACAAATACTTCGTTAGGCAATAAATTTTGAAAGCTAAAGTTGTCACATAGGTAAACCCAATTTATAACTGTGTAGATTATAATGTAATTGAGAAATAAGCCATATTTTACTAAGTTTACATCATTTACATGTATGTTTAATAATAATCTGTATCTTTTTACATTTTTAACAGCTGTTCTACAGTGAAAATAAATAATTTTTCACACATTAATATAGGGTGTTTTTTTTATAGAGGTATAGAACTTTGAAATGGAATAAAAGAAAGATATTGTTTTTTAATTGATATAAAATTTATTTTACTCGATAGATAATCTTCTGGCATTATAATTTAAATATGACTTCTGGCATATGACCTCCACGGCTGCCTCAAAAGTAGTATAATCTGGGCGTCCAATTTTCGATGACTTTTTTCATCATCTATGGCCGTACATCGGCAATAACGCGGCGAATGTTGTCCTCCAAGTGGCCAATACTTTTAATTGTGCTAAAAAGCATTACAACTACCCAAACCTTATATCTAGTAATATTCCTATAAATTACTAGTTATCTTAGAAATATATTGAATTTATTGGTAGACTAATTTTACCGCCAGCAAAGGCTACGCAGTAGCGATTCCGAGCACATCACCGTCATCAATCAATTCGACTTATCACGTCATCCTGCTGACCAGCACAAATGATATGTTTGGCCGTTTTTCTGATATAAAATCTTTCTATACCTTGTACTTGTAACTTGTACTTGTACATTTGATTTGTACTTGGAATGAATAATAACATGCAATATGAAGTGTCATGTATATTTTTCTGGTTTACTGTATTTAAACTAGTCTCAACTTTACGGCTTAAATTCCAATGTTGATTTTTCAGTGAAGACCATTGTATGGGCTTAATCAAATGGTACTTTGTAGGTTTCGAAGCAGTTATCTGCACGAGAATCATTGTATGCGATAGTTTTTTTAGTTGAACAAAAACGGAATTTTGATGGATTTTTTTAAAAGACAGTTGTAAACAGATCTTTTTTTTTAATATTTATGCTGTTTTTTTAAACAAAGATTAATTCTTTAAATCGTATAATTTAATTTCTTGATGTCTTATGTCCTGTATTTTCTAATCTTTTTACGAAAACCTTACTTTTCTTGCATCTATATAATGTCTTCTCGAAACTTTAATTTAAATAAAAAAATAGTTCTGCTTAAATTCCGGCTTACAGTTACAGGCATTAGCTCGGTACATGACACGTGACGGCCTTGGCCGGCGATGGAACTGTCCAGTCGGCATAATATTTTAATATATTTCTTTTGATAGATCATTTTCTTGGCTGACACATTCCTAGTACGTTTAAGGTTTGAAAAGGGTGTAATGAGTAGAAGCTTTAAGCATACACACCATGTTATGGTAAAGACGTTATGAATGTATATTCAAATAATGGTTGATTGAATGATGATTTTTAGACATACATTTCCCGTATACTTTTTGTACTTATTCATTAATTATTTATTTATATATCGAAGTATTGTTTCAAAGCATACTTTACAGTGACTTCAAACACACAAACTAGCGTCATAATTGTTTATTTAATTAATCAGTATCTATGATTTTCTTAACATAAAATTCGATACAGATTAAAGTGTAAATTTAGTCAAAATTCAATCTAGCTAATTGAATATTTGCAAAGTGGAATTCGTAAATACAAAAAGGAATAATCTACGAGAACAACGTGTCATTCATCTTGGATGGTTGCCATTTTGTTTTAAAAAATTTGAAAGGCCAGGGACGAAGTGCAGTATTTGATTTTGTGCCAAGAACCGATACAGCGACACATTGTGACATTTCCGTCGATACAGCGCACAATATATTAGCACAATGAAATAGTGTATAAGCTATGTTTTAATTCATAAATGCAGTTTATACGGTTTTAAGTTGGAAGCTATTATTAAAATACGTTAGTTTATTAAACCTTTAAATTTATTTTTAAAATTTTTGGAGATAGTACAAGGCATGTGAGCGAAATCTTCACAAAATTAAAGCCAAATTTTTATTGTAAATAAGCTTAGGTAACAAACATTACTTAATGCGCATTGAATTTTTAAATCAATATATTATATATAATTTATGCAATATAATACCACGGACCTAGTGGGAAAACTGAAAAGAAAAACTAAACCATTAGAGTTTATGTAGTGCCTTTAGTTAAAAAGAACTGAACTGAATGATAGTACTACAATCAACAGTTCACAAATAAGGTGCTTACCCTTAACAGACATTATAGAATGCACATTTTAATAGATTAAGTTAGAAATGAATTGCTTATTGGTCTTTTAGGATTGTTTTGTTATTTGTATGAAGCCTTAAAATGGCATGCTTAATTAAAAATATAATTATTAGGGTTATAATAAACATTCTAAGCTGTTAGGATATAAATTCTGTTCCAACAACATAAGTACTAAAAATAACAGGACAATGAATGACGTGATAATATGAAAATCCTGCTCCTTATACTTCCTTCGCTAAATGAAATATAATAAAAAACGCTACAGTATTGTATAAATTATAACATACAATAAAAAAACGTCATCATACATTCAAAACGTGTTACTAAAGAAATTCAATTTCCTCGGAAAAATTAAATTATAATTTCATGAGAAGGTTTATATTTTTAATCTACGAGGGGTACTGGAGGGAACTTTGTCGATATTCTAATCCAGACGAAGTTCCAACTTATTTCTTCTTAAATTCAAGTTCAAAGTTTTATTTTAAGATATTTTCCGACCGAGCTAAGAGCTTATTTAGAATTATTCTTAATTACAATTAGTCCGAAAGAGCTAATGTGCTGTTATATATATATATATATAACAAGTAAAGTACAGTTTTAATATTTTAGATTATCTTATCTCCTAATTTTTCAGATAACTATAAACCGAATGATTACATTTTAAAAAGACATATTTAACGTATTGTAAAATAATATTCAGATTAAGCCGAAAGAAATTAAAATAAAAACATTGTTACAAATAGAATACTGCTCTTCAATTATGCAGTACCGTACAGTTGTTTCTGCATTTTACGAGTTTTGTATTCCTGTGAGAATGCTGCAAAAGTGTATGTAAATTTATATGGCAAAATGTAAATGATCCGACTGTTGGAAACTGGTGGACTAGAGCCTAGTATGTTATCTAGACGTAACACTATTTGTAAGGATTACACTCAACATTTATGACATATGATGTAGTTACAATGAATATAGTAGGAATTAATGATTTCAGAAAATTATTTAAGTTTCCGACATAAATCAGAACCTAAAGTCTGATAGTCAATGAATGGAACAATATTTACCATACATGATATGGAAAGTTGCAGTAGCTTGTAAGCTCTTATTTCAGCGAGAAAATCTTGGAATATATCGAGTTTGAACTTATGAACAACTGTCAAGCCCTATCTTAATCAAATTAGATATGGTGGCTAAATTAATATAACATTTTTTTTTGTAATTATATATAATATTACTACCGTAGATTTCACGCTAACAGGATAAGAATTAAACCATATCTAATAATTAATAATAATTATTAATTAATATTAATTATTATAGGATATCAATCAACATTAGCTACAGTATTGTGGTCAAGTCTAAGCGTCTCTTCAAGTTTTGCTTAAGGAACGTGAATAAGCGTTTATACCACGTGGTATAGAAATTAACAACAACGGTTATTTGTTTTATAAATTTCTGATAAATATTATAACGATGTATATGGGATTAATAATTTAAGTTATGAAATTGACTGAGTTACCAGAGTTTATTTTACTAACTATTTAAACTAAACATATTTATATCATCTCTAATACCTTTTCTAATAAATACAGATAGATAATGTATTATGTTTACGAAGGGAAATTTAGGTAAACAACAAATGTTAAACAAACTGGAGATACAGTTGACAGTATCTCGTCTCTGGTGAATTTATGGAGCACTGAGATAACCTACCTGTCCCAACTTAAAACTATTTAGACAAGCTAAGCAAAAATCGATCGGTTTAAAAGTTTTGAAAATACAATGATTCATATTAAATATACTTTTATACTTTATTCTTTTTGAATTATGGTGAATTATACTTTTTGAAAAATTGTTCATATTTTTATTTTACACTGCCTCGATATAGTGACTTCAGGGCACCTGATGGTAAGTACAGTGTAGTCCAAAAACGAAAGCGACCATCGAAGAATGAATATCCATTTATAGTCACCGTCGTCATGTCGGCCCACATATACTACGACTGAAGGTCTCTAGGTATAAGTTTCTGGATATAAACAAGCTGATTCCGTAATACGACAGGCCAAAGCGAGTCACTATGACGGTCTTCACACTTGGGTACTGTGGTCATGACCCACTTCGGGCCCTACAACCAAAAAAAAATTTTATTTGTTGCCGGTATAAAACATCCTGTGTGAGTTTTGAGCCGTCTTCAGCTAGGCTTATTAGATATATGCAGAAGGCCGGACGTCGCTGGGTGCCAAAGAAGATGGCTCAGCCTTGCCCTTGGCACTAGGCAGACGGGTGAAGGAACACTCCGGGGGTTTTAGTCGGTGCAAGTCCGACACATCAGGAGCTGGCTGTTACTGCAGCTTGAAGGTCCATTAGAGATTTCCCCCGGGTTACCAAAAAATGGCTTTATGGCTTATAAGCCCTCATAATCATATCTATGATAAGCACAACTTGTCTTTATGTAGTTTTAAATTTCTATATTGTGTTTAATACAGTATTTTTATTACTTGAATATCTTATTGCCATAGTAAATCCTTAAGAGTTCTTTACACTGCGTTTACACATTGTATTACAAGCGAGGTGTGTATTCCTGTACTTGATCACACTGTCTAAAGTGTAGTTGGTAAAAGACTCCGAGGCAAGTGACTTTATTTTGAAGTTTCACAGTCTGCCTTTCCCCTCAGTAAATGAGTCATAGTGTCTGCGATGTATATCATCGCTTATCACAAAAGTTTAGTAATACTTATAAAAAAAAAAACAATAAGATAATTTCTAATAATTGTATGAAAAAACATAAAGATTCCTGTACTTTTCATGTCTCGGACATACTTTACAAAAACTACGAATTCGTGTCCGCTATTTGTCCCACGTCCTATTTCGACGACATTTTGGGCAATATTAATGTTCCAGCTAGAGCAAGGAAACGATTATCTCGACTATTATAGCTTCTTCCGACAGAAGGCAAAACAGTAAAGTAAAACAATTTTAACAATATTTCATAAAATACTGCAAAATAATAAAAAACGTAACGTCTACATACATTGATGGCCTTAAGACAAATTTACTTCCAACCTGAATATATTAAATAAAGCACTATTGAAGCAGGCGTTAAAAAAAGAGTAAGTAGATTGAGTGTAAAACGTATAAATAATAAAAAAAAAATCAACTAAAAATTACAAATCCATCAGAGCACAATAATTGTTATTAGACTTTGTTTATAATAACTGTACTGAGATTTTAAATTTAATCGTTATTTTAGAAAAAGCAAACAAATATTGTGGTCAGATTGTAAATTGATAATGTAAATCGCAATGTAGTGCTATGATCAAGACGAGTTCTTCTAACTCCATATAATGTGTTTAGCAGTTTATATTTTTTTAAGAATATTTTTTAAATGTAATTATTATGTATTCATCGCACAAACATTGACTAAGTAAAGCAATAAAATTGTATGATACGGTTTAGGTAATACTATTTTTTAATAAAACGTGGCACCTAGGTTGCCTTACTACCTGATGCTAAGTAGCTATATGTTATGCTGCCAATATACGAATGTAGCAACAGAAATTATACCTACAAGCTGTTTACTTTTAAGAAGAAGAGGAGAAAACACCAGAATCACAATACAACACTATCATCAACACCATTGTTACACCATTTTGGGAGTTAAGTTTAGCAGTGACTGAACCATCTGCATTGGAAGCTTTGTTGTAACAAAATATTAGGGGAAATAAGACAGAACGTAGGAAATTGATAAGATAAATAAGGATTACAAGTTTTTCTGCTCGGCGATGATATGGTTTTGGGTGTGGTCGTTATTTGGGGAATTGAAGTAAGAGTTTATTGCGGCGATGGGTCTTATGTATACATAGGTATAGACTATAAATCATTAGGAATTTCAGTTACTCTTCCAAAAGAATTAACCGCAAATGCCCCAAGTTAGCAAATATATCGAACATGTTACTAACATGCGTAATTAGATAGATACATTGTGTTTGAGAATTGTGTTAGAATAAAAGATTTTTTGTTGTTTTTCGTACGTATAATTGAATTAGACTGAATTTATAACAATGGACGGTTGGCGGTTAAAATTCCATAAAACATAAAAAGACGCAGATTGCAATTCTGCCACAATTAATTTGTCAGTGCGTGAACACATTGTTAATCTAAAAACTATTTGTATGAAGCCATTCGCTTTCTCTTTTACGAGGAGTTGAATTTGTTTCCCGCATCTGTTTGTCTAGCATTATGTCATGAGAATTTTCAAGGAATGAGTTAGTCGGTACTTGTTGAGCGAATGCGGTCTAATATTGGCTTCACTTTCGATCAGGTGGCATTGAGGTTAAGTGTAAGCCTGCTTGTAGAAAAAAATATAGATATGTATCGACATTTTTTCATTATAGTAATACTTAATTCATCAGGAACTATTTTATTTAGATTTAAGTAAAAATATAATAACTACAAATGTCACTTTTGGGACGGACCCGTTAAATATCAATTGGTCGCTCTGGACTCAATTGATTGTAGAGCTTCTAGAACTATAAACTGAGGATAAAATGCAAAAAGTCAAGCTTGGACGTAATGTCGCATGTCTCGCAGTCTTTTACTGGTTGTACAATGGAGAGTATTCTCAAGAGCTACATTCTCTAATTCAAACAGTCACATTTTACGATAAAACCACTAGACGCTGTGACGGATACCAATCGTGTGAGGTGGACGTTCCTTTTGGATACGAAAAGATTCGCCTCTACATTTATTATGCGTTTAGCTAAGGGCGGGGATATGCTTCCAGCGAACATATTTCTTAAGACCTTAAGAGAAGAGTATAGTAGAGAATATTTTCATTATTCTTAAGACCTTAAGAGAAGAGTATAGATATTTGTTGGGCAGACGCTGTCTTACGTTGGAGTTATCTTCACCTCCACTAGGTATGATTGAAGTCAAGCGACTGCCTGTGAATCGTAAAAAAATGTATAAATTCACTATAATCACACAGTACTTGAAATGAAATGAAAAAGTATTTATTTCGCCACAAATCAACAAAAAACCAGAAATTTAAATGCAGCAATACAAACAACATACAAAAACAAAAGAAAATACAAAACATATAAACATGGCGAAAATGGGACCTTCATCAGCCTAAAGCCACAGACGACGTCTGCAGCGCTGAGTTACTTAGCAATGTTACGGAACTAATGCAGTAGGCACCACAATTACGATTTAATAAATTGAAATGTACAGAATAATTTTTACACTGGGACAAATGAACGAAAATGAACGGCACTGGGGAGGGTCCGTGAAAATTAAATTGTCGGTCAATGAAACATGCAAATGAGAGTTGCAATCACGACCGCTTTTGTATTCACTAAGTGGGCATTGTTTTGCATTCAGCTAACCATAGAAAATTAAGGTGATATTGTTATACATTTTATAATAGAATCGATTTAAATCTTTATAATAAAAAATCAAACTCACATTAACGAAAAAGTTTATATTCACACCATTCGGTATTGCTCATTATAAATACATTAACGGGTCTTATGCGCAATTTAATTTAGTTTTTATTATGAATCAATTTTTCGACCTGGTTACATTGGCTATGGTCAAGAGCAGTCTGCAACGTCACGGAGTTCCATTTACCAAGAAAAAAAGAGGGTAGTGGAAGTAACTTTCTGCTCCTGACGAAAACTCCGCGGCTTTGTAACAGAGTCGATACGTTGAACCGTAATTAACAGTATGTTAATTCGCACGCAAGACCCGTTAAAGTATTTATAATCAGTAATAAGCACAAAAGCTTAAAATATACCATTCGTAAGTATCAGAGTAAGTTTTATAAATACAAATGTCTAGTTTAATTTAGCCGTACAAAGTTTGCCAGATCAGGTAACTGGTACAAGATAAGAAACAGTACAAAAACAAAGTTCTGAATAGAACAGAAAGTTGTATAATACAATAATTGTATTCAATTACTTTATTGCTATATAGAAAAAATTGGACAGGTAGTCATCAATGCCCGAAACATGATCTCATTAATAAGAGTGAAATTATTTTAGAAAACTATTGAATGAAGGGAGTATTTCAATTAACTGGGTAATTTTAACACTAGACTGAATATAAGTATAGTACATACGTATATAGGGAATAAAGAGAGGGGGGAAGTAAGTACAACTATTAATAAATGCTGTAAGATAATATATAAAAAGTCATAATATTTAAAAAATGGTTCCTTATAAATATATGTATATATTTTTTTATATAACTAAACTTTAAAAACAGTCAAAATGACTGCTCGGGGCAATCTAGTATTAAAGACTACTATTAGCATTTTTTCTGCTTAGAAAGATGAAAGAATTAGATGCATTTAATCCGCTTCAGGTCATCGTAATGCGAGTCATAAAAGTTACTAGTCGGTAACGAAATAGCGTGCTTTAGGTTTATGTGGATAATAAAATATGGTAGATACTTAAACTCCTGAGAGAGGCTCCTTTCGTGAGAAGGGGTCTTGTGTGCTAAGATATGCGCTGGTTCTCTAAGGAGATGTTTTCGAGTGTAGTTGAAATTGGATTGGGATTCGATGTTGCTTCTAGTCGTCTAAGACTGTTTTCTTGGTTAGGTTGTAGATTTTTTTGTAAAATTTGCACTAAATTTGTTCAGTTTCGTAACGATTAAAAGTTTACTTATAGTGTTTTCGTAATAATGTTGTTTTTTTTTTTTTAATAATAAAGCTAGAGTATAATATGGCTAAGAATAACAGGATAGAAAATTATTATCGTTCGGTATTATGGAATTAATTTAATTTTCATTAAAAAACTAGAGACTAGTGTCACCAGTTACAGACTTTTTTGGTATTTATAACAGAGTAACTGTTATCGATTTCACAAAATATCGGTCCAATGCCATTAGAACTATTATTATTTGTTCAGGTCGGCATGATTTTTTACTGTTGATGATAGTCGTTGTCGTTTTTGGGCTGCGCCACACTTACTGAGATGAATGTCCAGGACACAGAGATTTTGGGAAGCAACACGAAAACACAGCCGACTTAGTAAGCGTATATTTGCGGAAGGAAGTTACAATGTACCGCCATACAAAATGTTCGTCTACAAACTACCTTACATATATTACATCCTCACCCTTATCTAATACATCATTTTAAGATTCAAAACCATAGCGCTCTACTGGCTTTCTAACTCGCTTGGGTCTTACTACCAGTGGCTCTGGTATCGGTGAGGGTTCCGTACCAGACGATGGCTCTGAGGGAGCCTGCGTGTCACAAATTTCGTCTCTTGCATCGGTGGTAACCGGCGAACTGTCCCTATCAAAATTATCTACGTTCCCGGCGTCTTTCCGTATCTGATCCACATGTCTATTTAGGGGTGGTTCGTTATCTTTGCCAATTAAATAATGCCTAGAGCCTATTCTATGATTTATTTTGCCTGCTAGCCACTTCTCTCCTCTTCCGTAATTTCTGACTAACACATTTTCCCCTACCCTAAATGACCTTTGCCTACCGCCAGAATATTCCACCTGTTTCTGTTGCTTATCCTTAACTCTGTCTTCTAACATCCTGTCTCTTTGTAAAAGGTCTAACCGTGACCTTAAAGGCCTACGTTGCAGAAGCATAGCAGGCGATGTGCCTGTCGTACTATGCTCTACGTTTCTGTATGCCATTAAGTACGCTTGTAAGGCGGAATCCAGATCACAACCATCTCGGATAGATTTAGAAATTGCCCGCTTACACAATTTAACTGCCCCTTCTGCAGCTCCATTAGAGGATGGGTGGTGTACAGAACTGTACGTCAACCTGATTCCGTTATTCCGCATGAAATCCGCATATTCCTTACTTGCAAATGGTGGCCCGTTATCCGATACTACTTCTTTTGGTAAGCCGAAACGTGCAAATGTCTCTCTTAAAACTTTAATGACATTGCCGGCCGTTGTTCTTGTCATCTGATATAATTCTATCCATTTTGTTGTGGCATCAATAATTACAAGAAAGGTTTTACCCTGATATGGTCCAAGGAAATCAACGTGCAACCGAGACCACGGCTGCAGCAAGTACGGCCAGGGCTGGGGTGGTGCGCGCGGCGGCGCCGGACTCTCGGCGACACACGTCGCGCAGTCCCGGCACGTGCGCTCAATATCCGCGTCAATACCCGGCCACCACACCACACTGCGGGCTATACTTTTCATTTTCACGATCCCTAAATGTCCTATGTGAAATTCTTTTAATATTAATGGTCTTAAAGGTTCTGGTATGACTAACCTATAGCCCCACACTATACACCCTGCGTCTGTATAGAGTTCATTACGGCGATCGAAATATGGCTTTATTTTGTCGTCTTTATAACACTTAGGCCAACCCGTTTGTATGCAACTATAAACTTCTTTTAATATCCTATCTTTATTCATATTTTGTAGTACCATCTCTCGCGAGACGGGCAGGAAATCTTGCACAAAATGAACATAGGTTGTCTCGATTTGATCTTTTCTATAGCTTGCTACCGGCAACCGTGACAAGGCGTCGGCTGAATTCTTTTCACCCCGAATATACTCTATATTATAATCATATCCGGCCAAAATTACCGCCCAGCGTTGCATTCTACTTGCTGCCATTACCGGGATTCCCACTTTATCCCCAAATATAGTCACCAAGGGTTTATGATCCGTCCTTAGTGTAAAACGCCGACCATATAGATATTGGTGGAATTTTCTTACGCCATAGATGATCGCCAAAGCTTCCTTCTCGATCTGCGAGTAGGCTTTCTCCGCAGTGCTCAACGTGCGCGAGGCGTACGCGATGGGCCGCTCTCCTTGCTCGATCAGGTGCGAGATGACGGCGCCCACGCCGACGCTGCTCGCGTCCGTGGTCAATATTAGGGGCAACTCACTCGAGTAGTGAGCCAGTACCTCACTGGAAATTAACAATTTTTTTATTTTATTAAATGCGTTACTGTGGTCAAGGTTCCATTCAAACTTGACTTCTCGCTTTAATAAATTATACAGCGGATCCATAATTGTACTCAAATTGCGGACAAATTTGCAATAATACATCACCATTCCAATGAAAGAACGTAACTCCGATACATTTTTGGGCTCCGGTACTTCGCCAATAGCCTTAATCTTTTCCGGAGATGTGTGCACTCCTTCTCTGCTGATCACAAAACCTAAATATGTAACGGAGTCTGCAAAAAATACACATTTATCTTTTTTTATTTTTAATCCATATCTTAATAATCTATCGAACACTTCATGTAATGTTTTTATGTGAGTCTCGTCATCAGTTCCCGTTATAATTAAGTCATCCAGAAAGACTCCAACTCTCGGCATATCGGCAAATAGCTGTTCCAATTTTCTTTGGAAAATCCCCGGACTTGAAGCTAAACCGTATATTAACCTGTTATACCTATATAGGCCTTTGTGTGTGTTAATGACTGTATATTTCTTAGATTCGTCTAATTCCAACTGTGCATACGCTTGGGATAAATCTAATTTAGTAAATTTTTGTCCCCCATGTAATTTGGTTAATAAATCTTCCACCCTGGGCAAAGGAAAACGATCCACCTCTAAACATTTATTTAAAGTAAGTTTAAAATCGCCACATACTCTTATAGTGCCGTCTTTTTTCATTACCGGCACGATCGGCGTCGCCCAGTCTGACGTGGTGACGGGCGTAATGATGCCGTCGCGCGTTAGCTGTTCGAGTGCGCGCTCCACCGGCTCGCGCAGCGCGTACGCCAGCGGGCGCGCGCGCAGGAACACAGGCCGCGCGCCTTCGCGGAGCGTGAACCCGACCGTGCCACCGGTGTAACGACCCAAGCCATCAGAAAATACTTCACAATATCTGGAACTGAATTCCGACTCATTAAATGTCACGTTACTTTCATATACTTTATAACAATTAAAAGCATTTAAACTAATATTTAATTCATGCAGCCATTGTCTGCCCAAAAGATTGGTTTTCCCTTGACTAACTACATAGAGATCTAATAATTTACTTTTACCATTGTAAGTCACTAACGGTGTGATCTTACCCACAGGTTTAATCATTTCACCTGTGTAATATCTTAATACTAAACTAGTATGTTTAATTTCACAATTAGTAAAATATTGTAAATAATAATCGTAACTAATACACGATATTGCACTGCCCGTGTCTACCTCCATCGTCAGTGGTCTTTGTTCAATGTAAACAACAATGGTGTATGGTCTAAATTTTCTAATATCTTTTGAAATAATTGAATAATTATTCACCTCTTCGCTGTCCCCAAATCCCTTTTCAATACAAACGCTTTCCTTTGTCACTATATTAAGCAACGATGTACTTTTGCTTACTCTTGAGCACATCCTCTTCAAGTGTCCCTCTTGATTACATATTCTACATGTATACATCTTGTATTTACAGTAGTCGCTTATATGTTGACCACCGCATACTGTACACCTCCTATCAGTCGCTGGTCGAACATGCAAAATTTTGTTGCTATCTTGCTTCCGCGCGCAATCCGCTCCTCTTGTGCCACTTGCACCACCACCTATCGGAGCTCGATGCGTACCGATCCGCGTTGCCGGCCCCGCTCGCCCCGCACGCCGTCCGTTCTGCTCCCGCGACGATGCTGATGCTCGCAGCTGATGCACTGCTTGCGCCGGCGTACTGTCACCCCTTCGACGGGCACAGTCATCCACCGCCGCTGCATTCTTTTCAGCTGCTTCCATGTTTGTAGCCAACCTAAAAGCCTTGTCGAACTTTATATCATCCTCTGTGAATAATTGCTGCCTTATGCATTCATTTTTGAGGCCACAGACGAACTGATCTCTCAGATTTACTTGCAGACTGTCTGCCGAAAAATCGCAATGTCTCGACAGTTTCTTCAATTCTGCTACAAAATCCGTGATATTTTCATCATCCTTTTGTACTCGTTGTCGAAACCTGAAACGTTCTGCTAAACAGCTCGGTTGTGGTTGTAAAAACTTTTTCATAACTGTCACCAACTGTTCAAATGTTTTTGAGCTGGGCTTATCGGGTGCACATAAATTATACATTAACTCGTAAGCCTCGCTCCCGATCAAAGTTATTAAAGTAGGCACTTTTAGACATTGTTCCACTTTATTTATTATAAAATATTGTTCGATTTGGTCAATATATAAGTCCCAATTGCCTCTTTGTAGTTCAAAATGACCGATTCTACCTACTGCCATTGCAAACAAACAGCACAATACTCGCTGCACAAAGTCCAAAAATAACTTCCACACTACAGCACAGACGTAGGTCACATGAATCCTCGTCGCCAGTGAGATGAATGTCCAGGACACAGAGATTTTGGGAAGCAACACGAAAACACAGCCGACTTAGTAAGCGTATATTTGCGGAAGGAAGTTACAATGTACCGCCATACAAAATGTTCGTCTACAAACTACCTTACATATATTACACTTACCATCAGGTGTGGTGTGGACACTGTGACGAGTCAGGATGAAAAATCGGACGTAAAACAATTATATTAATCTAACGACCATATTACGATTATTCTTTATTTGTTAAATGTATTTTGCAAACTGATAAATTTAGTTATTATTAGTTAGATATAAACGGCAAAATGTTCTTGTAAATTTATATTTAAACCAAAAGCTTTTTGGAAGGAGTCACATCTAACTCAGTTGTAGCTAAAGATAGAAACTATTATTATTAATAAGTCCCATATTTTCCAAAAATTGAAAAATGACTGATTTTGCGAAAGCATGGTTTTCATTTTTATGTAAAAATACCATTATAAATGTATGTAGAAAAAGAAATATCTGTTAACATCCGATGAAAGCCCTGGAGAAATACATATGTATGGCAAAAGAAACGGAGTTGTTTTATACAAGTTGTTTTATACAAGTTGTATAATACATAGAAAATGAACGAAACACATTTTGACTTGAATATAGGGTTAGATGTGTGTACCGGTCAGCTAGCCGACGCGATAAGTCCTATTGATTGATGATGGTGACGTGTTCGGCAACCAACGTAAGCTTTCCTGACTTTGAAATACGTTTATCTATCCAGTCAATTCAGTCGATAGACTAAATTTTAAATCTGCTTTGATATAATCGTCTAATGAGATGCATCTTCGAAATCAGTATTTAATATTAATTCTTGCAGTGAAATATTCAATTTCAAGAATAAGATTACAGATAGCTACATCTTACGTAGGCATAAAATAGTCATACAGACTGAAACATAAAACAAACAGTGTTTTATATCTAATTTTTTATTAATAATAAATGTAAACATACATTTGTAAGAACGCCCGTATATATTTGAAAAGAAAAAGATATTAGTCGACGATCCCAATAACGCACGTAACTCTTTATTTCTGGATCGACTCGATCTTTAGACAAATAAAATTATGATCAAAACAGAGATCAAAGGATGGTTATATTGAAATCTATTGCATTTTCTGTGATCATAGTAGGATAATGTAACAGAAAAAGTGTATTAACTGTATTAATTACATTGTTACGCTTAATCTTATAAGAAACGATATTATACTGGAGATGTATAAAATTTAAGTACTTAATATATATTATTATTTCTTAATTAAAGGTAATTAAAGTTAGAGGTAAGTGCCCTGAGAACTGCGATCGGCTGCGCTACTGGTCACATTCGGCACGACATATTATTCTAAGAGCAAAATCGATTCAGCCACTAATGTATTTCTCCTCACCCAGAAAGGATAAAGCGTGATGATATATTACTATTATTGAATATACATATTTACAGGTAGTATTATATCATACGATTAAAATATAAAAACATTCGTCAAATTATTTTTTATAAATGATTTTAAATTTGTCAGGTGTTATGTGTGTTTTCTCTACAAACTCTGCTCAATTATATTACACGTCACGTTGGGCAAGACATAATATAATCCTGGGCAGTAGCCTTGAGGCAGTCTGCTGCCCGGATGAGAGGAAGAGGGAGGCGGTGCACTGTGTCCGGCGCGCCACCTGAGAGAGAGTTTTTGGAGGGGTGAGCTTACTCCTACCCCTCCCAGAAAGGTAGCCTCAACAAGGCTTCTTGTTCCCCGGGCGTTTTGACGAATTTGGTTCCTAGGCCCAGGGCCCGGGGGTTTTCAGTCAGTAAGAGTCTGACCCTCATTTGATGGTCCTATGCAGGATTTTCCCCCGGGATACAAAAAAAGACAATATCATCGCAAAGTGGTTACAGTCATTAATTTATTTCAGAATACCCCGCAAAGAGTTATAGCGGGACCATATTTAAAGATGTATTATCTTCTTATATATAAAAATGAATCGCAAAATGTCTTGATAAGCGCGAAACTCGAGAACGGCTGAACCAATTTGGCTGATTTCTTTTTTGTTGTGTTTATTGAAGTCTGGGTAAGGTTATTACGGAGAGAAAAATTTAAAAAATTGTCTGAAAAAGTCTAAAAACAACACTTTTCCATATTCTCATACAAAAAATTCGTTATAAGTCATTTTGAACTTTAATACCACACCATAAAGTTTAAATGTTAGTGGACAGGTTCCGGGAAACCAAAACAATTATTTAGTGACGTATAAATATTAATGTCAATATTTGTCAATTTTTATACATATAGCATTAAGGCCAGGTTCCTTCAAACAATTTTAAAAAAACAGCCGACAGGCCAATAGCTATTAACATAAAAAAAACAATGTGACTTTGTTTTAGAGAAATAGGGCACAACAAGGTCTGCCGGGACAGCTAGTTTATATTAAAATTTAAATTATAGATAGTAAATAATATACAATAGTGCGTTATTACTTTTGTATTAAAGGACGCCATATTACATCGACCCTTATGTTCTGAGAACCTCAATTGCCAGTAAGAGGTCCTACTAGAAGGATCGGCGCGGATTTAAGGTTGGATTGCGATCATTATCCTCAGATTCGACAGAAGCACCCCACTTTTTATAAATCCTTGTAAGGGTTCAGACACAAATACTTCCTCCGCACGCCACCGTTGAAGATAGTGAAGCGATATCGGCGGATTTCGTTCGAGCCGTTTGCATGTTTAGTTTGTGTACTAATCGGTTTTAAACGGATATTGATATGAAAAAATCGATTTGTTACAAGCATATTTGTTATATTGTATTAGTTGTTCTTCTACTGTTCGATTTGGTATATTTAAAACGTGAAATCCGATACTTAATTATTGTATGTAAACGGTTTTTTTTTTAAATAACGTTACACCAATTAATTAAATGGAGATAATTTTAATAATAAAAACTAAATAAGTAGCATTAATATCACATATTTACTTTAATTACCTTTATTATTTGGGAAAAAAAAATATATTTAGTTAAATGTAAGATAATGATTAAAGTCAAATTTATAAATTGATGAAAAAGGGATATTAATCATCGATGATTATTTATTTGATAAGAATGCGTGGTCGTAATGTATGCAATTTCTTTTTTTTCACAGGACATTCATTCCTTTGTTATATAATTTTACCTCATTATGTCAAAAATAGCAACTACCGGAGTTTCTTGCCGGCTCCTCTCACTAGATTCTGTTTTCCGAACTGGTAGTAGTTTTTTCCATTGTCGGTTTTAAAGTTCTTAGAAGCAGGATTATTTGCATAAAGTTATATTATAATTACCATCATCTATTCATTCCTTACATAGGAAATTTGATTTTGTAAGATACAAACTTATTAAATATAATGTTTACATAATAATAAGTGTTGTTATATTTGTTTTAACAAACAGTTCTAACTAACTGAACATACGGCACACTTCCAAATCCTATTTGAGATTGTCATATGTTCAATATTCACGCCAGAAAAAGCAAGTGTCCAGTGAAAATAGCTCATCCAGTGGAATGTAATTGCTTTAACGAATCTACACCGTGTTGGCGCTCGCTTCCGAAAGCTATTACAAAATGTTTGCATTTTCTTTACAAAGAAATTCTCCCATTGAAATTTCTATGTTCGTGAAATTGTTCAATTATATAAACAGATCATAATACTTTTGAAATACATTAAATTACTTGATTAATTTTTTTTAAAATAAACCACGTGTAAGGCTGTTGCTTTCTGCGAATCGGGTCTCGGACTCCATTCGCACATGGAGCAAAATAGCCTATAAATGATTGTTCCGGGTCTGAGTATTTGTGAAAGCATTCATGGCATGGAAGTAAAACAGTGCAAGTCAATATATAATAAAAAAATAACAAATAAATAACTTCTGGTTATTGCGAACTTGCGTACAATTTCATTCGTCGGCATTAAGCGATCCTAATACGAGATACTATTAATAGGTTTAATTAATTAGACGATAAGATCTCGTGACCTGCGTATGACCCTGTGTGGCAGGATGAAATATGTCAAATGTGGCTACGACCCTACATGTGATAAGGTGACGTTGGCCCAGTTTACTGCCTTATTTTTGCGTTACAAAACCAGGCGGCATCTTTTTATGAGGGTTTAGATCATTCGACAGCAGTTGGTGAGCATTGTAAATGTGGTCCTGATACATTAATTTAACAAATGTTTAAAAAATTGAAGACTGAAGTCAAAATCTTAACGAATAGTGTTTGCTTAAATGCTTGTTTCGTAATTAGGTTAGATTTCAAATGTTAGTAGTGTTTAAAAGATTTTGTAATTATCTGTAAAAAAAAAAAGTTTATTAAGCTAAAAATTTGTAGGTAGATTACAAATTAATGATTATTCTTGTTTAAAAGAGAACCCTTTTGATAAATACTTACGTCTACATACATAAATTAGTCCCATCAAAGCCCTCATTCACAGAATAAAAAAGGATTTCCAGTTACTACAGCAAAAACCTTTATGAATACGACGCTAAATGTTGTGTGTAGCCTTATTTAAATTTCTACCTGAGGATTGCAAAAAAGCTTTGGGACATCAAACAAACAGTAAATTATCCTAATTCAATAAAGTCCTAGCTGGAGGACATCACGGAGGCGCCGAGGGTCGTGAGCCGCTC
Organism: Automeris io; assembly: GCA_036320925.1. Lineage (NCBI taxonomy): Eukaryota > Metazoa > Arthropoda > Insecta > Lepidoptera > Saturniidae > Automeris > Automeris io. Next base: position 7,991,800 of record JAUDJH010000011.1, on the reverse strand, counting down.
TAACTTGATAATAAAAGGTCTGTAATGTTTTGTCATTACCTCCGAGAATAAAACATTATATTACATACTGATATTTTACTTGTAGGTGATGTTTTATAAATAGACATAAAATTATTATGCTCAAAGATTTTCCACTTTATAATTAGTATGAATAATTATCATCAATCCAGCCGATTTCGGCTATGGCCGCCGCTTTACCTCCGTTGTTAATGACGTTCAAATGTCCTTATGTGACTCACATATCCTATTTTACTGGTGAAGGATCTAGCAGAGCACGAGTATAATAATATGGATATGCCACTGATAACCGAGCTTCAACTGCGTCGCCCTTGATATTATCGTAAATGATAGCGTAGTAAGAACGATATCGAGGGGTGGAAGGCTATTTGGTTTAAGCGACATTTTTTGGTGTAATAATAAGATATATATATATATATATCTTGGAATCGGTAAAAAATGCTGATTCCGAAAATATACATTACTATATCACCAAAAAATGTTGCTTAAACCAAATAGCCTTTCACCCTTTGATATTGATGTTTAAAACATATAAAAGAGGAAATAATACATGTGCATTGTATTAGTAAATATTATGGTCACATGATAATAATCTACTAGTCTTACATGTTCAATTCACCATCATCAACATTTCCGCATTACGATAACATATATCATTTAAAAAATATATACCACCCACGAGCCAGTGGTGGGTACAGCCACTTAATATATCTCTTCTCACCTCGAAAAGAATATAGCGTGACGATATATTATTAATTTAGAAATGAAAATTATAATGTCAAACCAAAATTGTAAATTATAGCTATCATAGTTTTTATTTATTATGACTGTTGTTTTGTTTATTTGATACCAACGTCAACAGAGAAACTAACGGATAGACGGATATTTTATTTTCAGAAATATCACACTAGTCTCTTAATATTTTTCAAATATACCTATGTTGTTCCTTATTATATTAATAATTAGAGGTTTTATTGTGTTTTTAATTATGAGCATATTCTAAAAAAATGATATATTAGGTCCTTACATATGAAATTGGCGTTTTGTATGGGAGGAACAAAAAGTCGAATATTTTTTAATATAATATATTTAATTAATCAAAGTATGAACCATTATTTTCTATGCACTTTTGCCATCTCATAGGTAGTTCATTGATCCCTTTACTAAAAAAACCAGTCGGACGGGAATCAATAAAATCTTTGAAGGCGATTTGGACTGCCCCATCGGAGTTGAATTTTTTCCCTTGCAAGAAGTTATCCAAATTTCGAAAAAAATGGTAATCTGTTGGAGCAAGGTCCGGGAGTACGGAGGATGTCTTAGACTTTCCAATTGAAGCTCTTCTAATTTAGTAGCCGTCTGTTGCGCAGTGTGTGGTCTAGCGTTGTCGTGAAGCAGCAGTGGCGTGGAGCGATTGACCAGCCTAGGTTGTTTAGCCGCTAGCTTTTCCATCATGGTTTGCAATTGCTGACAATAGACATCAGCCGTAATAGTCTGGCCAGATTTGAGAAAACTGTAATGAACTATACCGGCACTAGTCCACCAAACGCTTACAAGTAACTTTTTTGGGGTTAATTTTCGCTTGGGGAAGGATTTGGCTGGCTGGCCAGGATCCAACCATTGCGCTGAGCGCTTCCGATTATCGTAAAGAACCCATTTTTCATCACAGGTAATGATTCGGTTTAAAATACCTTCATTATTGTGCCGGTTTAGTAATGTAACGCAGCAGTCGACGCGCGTTTGCCGGTTTGCTTCAGTCAATTCGTGAGGTACCCACCTTTCAAGCTTTTTAATCTTCCCAATTTGCTTCAAGTGAATTAAAACAGTTTTATCACTAACATCGCAGCCTGCAGCTAACTCGGACGTGGTTTGCGATGGATCCGCTTCCACAATAGCCTTCAACTCTTCATTATCAACTTGAGTTTCAGGCCGTCCACGGGGGTTGTTCTGCAGGTCGAAATTTCCAGAACGAAAACGTTGGAACCAAAAACGAACTGTGTTTTCTTTTGCAACACGACCGCCATACACATCATTCACCCTTCGAGTTGTTTCCGCAGCACTAGTGCCACAGCGGAACTCGTACTCGTAAATAATGCGATATTTTAAGTTTTCCATTTTGTAAAATGATGACGCAAACAGAAAAAAACAGAAGAAAAAAACAAATGAATGACGATCATCGAAGCACAAATACATGAGTCTATAGCTGTACAAATTTGAATTTGGAATTCCTTACCAAAGAGGAGAAATTTGTGATTAAAGTGGCCAGTACGAAAAACGCCAATTTCATATGTAAGGACCTAATATTTATTTTGCTTTACAGTTGTAGTATTGTTTTGAAAAATACAGCTACTATTCTATTTTTTTTGTTACAAATAATACTTTTATTAGATAGATACATTTCGACTTCATCTTTTAGTCAAAGAAATTACATAATTATCGTTTGTGTAGTACGGATAATGTATCTATTTGATGAATATAAATTATAATGCGTTGCTATTTCTACCTGTTAGTTCTTTAATCCAAATTAGATTTAGGTTAATTATATTAAAATCAACTAGTTGGTTTATAAGTTCTGCTTTTAGCGGAACTGCATGAAAACAAGTATGTATGCACAGATCCTATTTAATCCTCTTATTATCCTATAGCCTTATAGAATGAGGTCATACGCGGACTTATAATCGGCAATGGCAGGCAGACAGTTTGAAGTCTGCAAAGAACGTTTAAGGCAATTAAATAAGCCTTTAAAATCCTAGAAATCTACAAATTAAACTGCGCTTTCAAATTTCATGCAAAATCGTAATCATATATCCCGATTAGCCCACAGTATGTAACTTGATAAGGGTAAGCTATGGCTCTTTGCCAATAATTTTTGTTTACGGCTATAGGAAGTTGGTATAATATAATGTTTGTCCTAAGTAATAAATAAAGCAACATGGACGCTTGAGGTTGTGGGTGACCATATATTTTGCATTTCTTGCATATTATTTAGTGTGCTTGATATCATTCTTGCTAAAATAGAACTTTCCTATTGTCACTGCATACTCTTCTACCATCGCATTGGAAGAATTTATATGAAAGTAGAGACTTTAATCGTATAATATTGCACTATTAAACAACAAGAACTTTTTTATCATAATTTTATTCTTATATAAAATTTTATTATGTTATTTCATAAATTAGGAATCGCCCTATAAAGTCTTGAGGATTTATTATATATTATTAATAGTAGATTTTTTTATACTAGCTTGACATAGTGACTACAGCGTACCTGATGGAAAGTGCAGTGAAGTCCACGAACAGCAACGAGCGCCAAGGGAAGAAATCTGTGGGCAGTCGGCGTTGCTATGTCGGCCAACATATACCACGACGGAAGGATTCTAGGTATATGACCAAATGTATATATACACTAAATGACTCTGAAACGCGACAGGCCGGAGTGAGTCACTATAACAGTCTTTGTACTTATGTACTGTAGTCACGACCGAGTTCAGGCAATTGCCCTATCACCTCAAAATGCAATACATTAATTGTAAATACATTTCTAAAGCCCAATAAACAGGATATGTTATAGTACAAATAACGAAATGAACTATTTTTATGATCTAATAAACAACTGCCACCAAATTAAGATTTTGTTCTTTGCATATTATATTTAGTACTAAAATTTTAACAATTTTATCAAAACCGTAGAGAAAAACAAGCTAAAACTACACCTTACCGCATGTATTCTAACCAGAGCAATATAAAAACATTTTTATTATTGCTCAAACAACGTGGCTTCGAACTACGAGTATACGTATATTTATACGTCTATATTCAACACGTTAACGGATTCAATTTCTTAACTTTGTGTAAGTGAATAAAGTAGAAAATATTTAATTATTACACTTTTATATGTTCCGAGAATATAGAAGTGTGTAGGTACGCTTTTGTTGGCGATTTAATTAGTAACACAATATTCGCCTTTGTTTTATTAATAGTGGTAAACAGTTTCAGTATATCACAATTTTTCAGCCACTAGAATATTGAGTCCAATATTGTAATAAAACTATTAATAAAAAAGGCCAAGAGAGAGATATATTATACTAAAATGAAGGTTGAAATATAGACGCTGATTTGACTATGCTAACTTTTCTACTAATATTTTAAATTACATTATTTAATTACTGTCAAAGCTTATGGCAAGTCACCGATTTCGTTAATTCAGACTAGTAACTCTGCGAAAACTTAGGCTATATTCAAGTACCTATTATGTATTCAATTTTTTATCATACTTGTTTTCAGGTGAAAGTGTAAGTAACACTTTAATATGTCAATTATGTATATGAGCTATTGACAGATAGTGTCCACTCGCCGTTATCTTTACGTTTAGTATTATTTTCGTATAAGTAAATCTAAGTATCTTTGTGTTCAAACTAAATAAGAGTTATTACCATCTATTATATCCATTTAATTAAAATGTCCTTTGATGTCGAACTAGATATGATTGATTCGTTGAATATATTCAGATCATATGTAGATATATGTAGTCACTAATGGTAGTGATTACAATAATGTTCGTCAACGTACTACGGTAATTAAAAATTGACGCTCCAGTGGAGTTTAGTGGCAGCCGATTCCTACCAAATATTTAGTTTCAGTTGAGCTGCGTCAGTAATTACGCTTGGGCTTGGCATAGCCTCTGACAAATTAACCAGCCGTATCCCTTTACCTATGCTTCTACATGTTTAGCCATTCGGACTAATAGAATATTAATTGCTTATTGAAAATTAAAAAGATCCTTTTCAGTTTTAATTGCCTATGTACAATGTTTTACTTACATAAAATTAAGTAATTTGTTCATTGAGAATATTTACATAAGTTCAAACACGATACTTCTGTTGTAATTCGAACAAGACTTGACTATCTTGTTGAATCCAGATAATGCTACAACATCAAGATACAGACAGCTACTAGATTACTGGGAAATTAATTAGATTGCCGGATACTTAGGCTGAGATTTGTAGACGCAACTTTAATTTTGCTTAGACTTTACTAAAACACTACAATTTATATTACTCAATGAATGTCAAAGTATTTGGTAAGTTAATGATTTTGTCAATATGGACTTGGCTCTGCGAATAATTAGGTTATTCCCAAGTTCCTATGATATATTCAGTTTTTTGGCAAAACGAATTTATTTTTTTAGAATTTTGCTTAGCAAAGTCAAAATATCGTCTATAAATTTCAGCCTAAATTATGGACCGGTCAGAGCTGTAGGAATTGCTCATAATCATTAAGACACAACCAGAATACAAAGCAACTTGACAGCGCATAATAACTAGAAAAAAGCTAATAATCTTATAATCGCTAGACAGATTTTCTTTTAATCATAACCGTGAATAATTATAACCAAGGTTAGTCTTAATTATGCAATCTTTCAAATGAAGAAAACGAAATCAAAACTGGTACATCCGTCTAAGAGATACAATACCATAGACTGATATACGCGTTAAGAACTCCCTTCTTTTTGCGTCGGGTGTTAAAAAGAGTCGGGTGATAAAACCAGTACAAATGATGAAAATAAATAAAGTTTTGGTAGGCATTTGTAGGTTTACCCCTCGATAACACTAAAATTGACCACCCAGGTGGTTTTAAATGATCAACGGTAAGCAGTAGTTACTTGTTATGGTTTCTATATGTAGGATTGCGACTAAGTATAAGTTTGCAATGATCGCGGGTCAGCTCGTATACATCCAGTCACTACCATATAGAGGTCTTCCGTCATGGTGTATATATGTAAACAGGTATGGCAACGGTGACTCATAATCGATTCTGGTTTCTTGGCAGTCGCTACCATTATCCCATTGCAATTTATCGTCAAGTAGCAGTATGAAATAAATAGTGGACAAATCTATGGTCGATACTTAATGTTTAGGCTTAGTATTAAAAGTTTGCCAGTTAATGACTATGCAATAATATAAGCAATTTCCAGTATTTAGTCGGTGATTTAAGCGCTCTGCTCGGAAAATGGGCACCGTAATTATACAGCCATTGTTCCGAGGACGACGCCGAACTTCTAAAGAGAGAAGCAACGCTATATAAATGTATCCATGTTTTATTTTAACAATATAGCAAATATTTACATCCTAGCTCATAATTTGATACAATACTGATCTAAGATATTTCGCAAATTGTAAATAGCATTGGGGTTTGTATTAATACAAAAGGAAAAATGAATATTTTCCATTTTATTATTTTATAAAGAAATATATTTGTTTTATTTTACATAATCGAGAGTTTTAGTTGCAACAAATTAATTTGGGAACAGCAAGCTTAAAAAAAAAAAACAGTAATTAAATATGTCAATATCAATCAAATCAAAAATAAATAAATAAAAATCATAATTTATTTCTGGAATTTGATAAAATATAGCACTTTTATATACAAACAGACCGATATTTGACCCCAATCACACCTGATTAAAAGCGACAATAAGGCTGAGGATGCAGTCAATACTTCCATAAAATAATTTTCTTTTTGTATTTTATTATTTATTTTTAGCGAGTGTCGTAGCGGCCACATTTGTATAGGTAGTTGTAAAGATTATAATAAATCGATGAAACAATGAGCAATTAATTGCATTCGATGTATTTTTTGAATCTATAACCTAGATTTTTATATTCTATTCTGTTATCTATGTATCACTGATTTATGAGCATTGTGCTCATTCTTTATGTTAATAATTATTTGTTCTTGCCCCAAAATAGGATTTTCATATATATTTAACACACTTAAGTACTTAAATTCCAACGATTAAATAGAAAAAAAACACTTAGCTTGAATAGCTTTTTTGTTTAAAAAGAGTAAATTGATCTTTCCAGCTGAAACAGGAACAGAAAAACATTTACAAGGGCACATAATAAAACATACAAAACGGAAGGATTAGCTAATTAGGGTACAATAGAGTAAAATAAAATACAAACCTAGCCGAATTTTCATTAGGAAAACTGTTTGCATCTATTCTTATACCCAGATAACAAATGCGATATAACCAAACCTTATTCAAATGTTCGTTAATTGAACGAAGAATACATTTTATGTGTTCATCAAAACTAGAGTCATGTTTGTTATTATTGTGTTAAATGAAGATGTATACTATTATGACTGCAAAACTTTTTTAATAGAAGTATATTCTTGTTATAGAATGTTGTCGATGTCATTAAAAATATAGCTATTTGTCAGGGTTTACTGAATTGCATTAATCTCTTACAAATTTTAATTTTATTAAACGTAATTTTTAATATATCGGTTTATAAAATTTATAGTAATACTATTTGATATTAAAATTATAAAACCCTGTATATATTTGCAGAGAAGGAACTGTTAACCTTAATTTCATTCAATTTGTAACTTGCGAACCCAAAACTTTTTTGATGCATGACTTTTACAGTAATTCGACTTTTATTGCAAAACTCACCCGGATATGTCGTAAAAGGTTTTTTCTGTGGGGAAATGAAAAAGGCAAGAATAATTCTCAATAGATTGCTCCATAAGTGGATTCGGACAGAGTCACTACTGAGTCCAGAATGCCTTTTTATGGCTCTTTATAACTTTTATTTGTAAATATTTTTCTAAACTTTTGTCACCATAAAGTTAATTTAAAATAATTTAATAAGCTAATAAACATAATAAACATTGATTTTTATTATAAAACGAAACATTAGAACAATATATTAAAATTGGAGTCATTTTGTAATTAAAAGTGGAGTATCGGTGAGTATCAGAAACTCTTTTTAAAACATTTAAACAATGATGCTACATAAAATATGCAATTCATTATTAATGATCAGATTCAAAATAAAAGGAGCGTTTCTGAAATCGGGCTTTAGTATTACCAAACAATTTAAGAGACTATTCCTAATGTACACTTTATAAGCAAGGTGCTGTCACAGTATTGAACAGTAGTAGTTCTTGGCGCGGAACCAAAGCCTGTCGTTCTGTTCCTGGCCTCAGTAATTTTTCAAAACAACGTGGCAACTGTCCAAGATGAATACGTAACTCTGGTCGCACTTGCATCGCTTAATTTACGACCAGCACCTTGTTACTTTTAAACAGTATTTTGTCAAGAAACGCGAAAGTTTACCACCATAAAATAATGGGATTTTTGTAAATTAGATTTTTGATGAAAATTGTTATTTTTTAAGATATTTTTTTATTTTAAATCTTTTATTGTTTACTTAACTTCGATGTCTCCAGAGTCGTAAGCGAGTTACATATGAATAAACTCAAAAGGCTATATTCTATGTAACAATTGAATTCATGACTCAAAGCATAAAAGTCGATCTGTCAACCACTGTGCCACTTCACACAGTAAATCAAATTGTTATTATAATGATGGATGAGATCATATGTGTATTTTATGTAACTGTATATGTTAACAAGTTTCATTTAACCTTATTAATTTCAATACTGAAGAATAAATACACTTTTGCTAACTTCTCCTTCATATATTACAGATCGTAAATAAGCTACATCATTTATAACAAAAAAAAAAACCTATTATTCAACATAAAAAACTTTAAAGAAGATAAATTGCACCGCAGTTTTTTTTTCAATATTTAGTAATTTTTATATAAATAAGTTTGTTTTTTTTTAATCACACTCGATGGAATATTAAGAAAAGGGCGATAATTGATTTATTTCATAAAAACAGATTCATTCAATTTACATATTTTGACATAGTACAATAATAGTAATAGTGTACTTGCAGTTAAAATTGTGTATTATGAAGGAAACTAGGTACTAACGGTTTCCAGAAGCCGACAGCGCATTCAATGGTGGTCTAGTTGTTAAAAACAGCTGTCTATGCAAGGCAGAGATTCTGTTCCAATAGTTATAAATTGTTTCTTTTACTAGGAAACTATTTCAACGGAGCCCGCACCAGCTGGAGTTCTCGTTTATATTGAATGTTTAACGTTGCGCTTTGAGAGCACTGTCGACGAAAAGTTTGCGTCACCGCAAGTTTTATATTTTTCTTTGTGTGTTCGTGTGGATTTATTAGGTAGAATATACGAGATAGCAATATGTTATTATTTATATGATTGTTTACACATGATATGAACTAATTTGTAATGTAAGGTAGTAAAGAAGTTTGTTGAATTAACAAATTTAATATGTAGACGGTTATTAAGAAAAAATGAGATACTATCAGTTACCGTGAATAACTCATAAGTATTTCATCTGCTATACATTTAAAGTAGAGTTGGTATCGGCAATATTCAGTGTGTATTATTAATTTTGTTAGGTATTTAATAAAGCAGCTTGATTTTGTTTTGTGTTTTACTTCCATCGTCGAAGATAGCGTAAATCTGCTTGAAGCTCTTTATTTCAGTTAACTTCATAATAAGAAGTTCTAGGAGTTTTAAGTAAACACCGAGTTTCGTCGGCGTTTCACATACAAGTTTACGTGTGCTAAACAAGTCCCTTGAACGTAAGGAGATGGAAAGTTTGTTTGGAATCTGCTACGAATTCAGAAATTACAATTAATCGGTTTAAAGTTTTTTTGTTTTTATTCCATATTTAATTACACTATACTATGTCATCAACATTATATTGATTAATAAAGAAAATTATATAGAAACCAAATAAATACTTTTTTAAATTCGATTTAAAATTTACCAGTTAATTATAATTTATATTCAATCATTCATCCAAGTTATAACTTACGAATATTTATAACCATATATACATACATACATTTTTCAATTTCGACCTTTATTTACGGTAAAATTACTATTAAGGCTTTAAAGAAGTCCTGAAGTCAATGTTCCTCAAAGACATTTGTTTTCAAACATTTTTTTTTTAAATGTCTTTACATAACGTAAGTAATAAAATAATATAACATAAACATTGTTTTCATATACGAAAGATTGTTTTACTTTTATTCTATCATTTTTATATAACTTTTCCGAATCAAGTGTCTTGTTATTTAATCAGTAATTTGGTTATCAGCCTCTTAGTGTTTTTGTTATATTTTCAGAATTTATTAGTATTTTTAATATATTCAAATAATCCAATTTATTAATAACAGAATGTGTAGATAGGAACCTTCAAAGTACGTTACGAAATTTGAGCTTATATATAATAGAATGAAAAATTTTTTTTTACACTGGCTCGACGTACTGACTACAGATTACCTGACGGTAAGTACATTGTAGTCCGAAAACGAAAGCGACTATCAAAGGATGAAAATCCATTGATAGTCTACATCGTCATGTCGGCCCACATATACCACGACTGAAGGTCTCTAGGTATACCTAGATACTCATATGAGTTACTGGATATACACAAGCTGATCCCGAAACGCGACAAGCCGAAACTGGTCACTATGACGGGCTTTACACCCATGTACTGTGGTCACGATCCAGACGGGCACCGACGCCCTACCACCTCGCAAAATTATAATGAGATTGAATTTTAACCTAGAATACATGCCTGGAATGAGTTTTTAACAATAGATACATCACATACGGAAGTTCTAAAACTTTTAATTCGTTTGAACAGTATTGTTTTATGTACAATATACATAATATATTACTTGTACCGTGAACTCTTGTATTTTTGTATTACTTTGCAAACTAATATTTATTTGGTATCGTATTACGAATTATTATTTTATATTCTGTGCCTCTAAAGTAATAATAATTTGCAGCGGATTCTTTTTGAACTAAAACAAAAGTAATAAAAAGGATTAAGATTATAATTAAATCAATGGTTATTTAATAGGCCTCGAAATTGTCCAACTATTTTAAAGTATTCAAAGGAAAAAAATTGCTCAGTAATTTGTGAATAGTTAATTAATCACGCGTTTAAGGATTAACGTATTTAAGAACTAAGAAGTTCGTTAAGACTTACTTTTACGGTGTAATAAATTGGTTTGTGGAATTGTTTGCCGACGAGCGTGTTTCCATCGTTCTATGTACTTCAATCAGGTTCATTAAAAGAGTGAAGATATATACACGCAGGCCGGCACGATCACGGCGATAGTTTGTAGGCGGTGTATACCTATGCGAGGGTACATTTAATATATATGTAATGTACCCACGCATAGGTATACACCAGTAGGTACTTGGATTGGTTCTTACCACTATTCAAGCTTGGTTTTTCACCTACACTGAACTTTCTATAAGATTGTATAGTTATTAGGTAGAGTCAGAACTAAAAGAAAAGCACTAAGATTGTAGGTGGATAGTATTGTCCACATAAAAAAGAAAACACACTGGACATTGTATTGTATATAAGAACTAACTTCATACTTAAGTACTCATAATTAGTGGAAATACGGAACTAAATACTTTATCACGCTGATAAAACTGAACCATAAGTTGATATATTATTACATTATAACCCAGTTTCTGAAGCGATTATTTTATTTTAAACACTAAAGAGTCTTAAAGTATGAATTTTTAATATATTCGTTTAAAAGCGTTTTTTAATTTAACAAGCGTTTATGACACTGGGCTTACGTAAATAAAAAAATTCATTGTACAAAATTTCATATCTCTTTTCCTTGACTTTTTGTGTGACGTTTATACTAATTTTTTTCTACTAATAGATATATCATAGGTATATTTTCAGTAAAGGTTGTTCAATGTGGGAGGCTTTTAGGCAGAGTAAACATCGTTGACGCATCACGGGCGCAGGTTAAAAATGCCTGAGCTTTTTTATTTCCTCGGCTTTCATAGCGTGTCCGTTCCGTCCCCATTGAGATTATATCTAGCCGTGTAGAGCCACAAAGATATGTTTTTGGTTCGTTGGTGGAACTGATTGATTATTTCAAATAATTTGGAATAATTAGATTCCTCAAATTGATCATCAATTAAAAATGTTCTCTTAAGCTTTTTTCTTTACTTTTGTTAACAAGCAGGTGGACGGGCTCCCTGATGGTAAGTGGCTGACGTAACCTATGAACAACTGCAACCTCAAGGCGTGGGAGGAGTGAGGTTAGTATCCTTTCTAGTGTAACCCTCATTGCTGAGGATCGTGACTCCATTATCTTCAAGAAACTAGTTGCCTCAGATCCGTTATGCTACCAATCAGCGCTTTTCACTGGTGTCAAAAATATATATTTATATGTAAACGTTACTAAAACAAGCAAATAGCCTTTCAAGTAATTATGAAAAACAAAAACAATGTCTTATAATGTGAACTAGCTGCACCGGCAAACATCATACCGCCATGAATATCGTTATTTGCAATGAATAATAACTACTAACGCAAATCAATGCATATAAAAATTATTTTAGAGCTATTATATATACCGCAGAACAGAAAAAAATGTGCAAATAAATTTAACGTTTAACAGTAACGTTTAAAATAAATACAAACTAAATGCGTCAGGAAGATTTAATGACAATAGCAGCTGACAGATGAGTTGCATTCCATTTTACTCAACACATTTAGTCAATATATGATTGACATGTATTTTCAAACAAATATACTACTCGCATATATACATGGAGTTGCAAATAATAGTATCTATGGAACGTCGGAGGGGTGGCTGCGGAACGAATAAATTATATGATGATGTATTGATAGATTTTTGTGTTAAAAAGATTCAATATACATGCTTAAATGATATCAGTGTTCTTATAGTTCGTTAGGTCCTTACATATGAAATTGGCGTTTTGTATGGGAGGAACAAAAAGTCGAATATTTTTTAATATAATACATTTAATTAATCAAAGTATGAACCATTATTTTCTATGCACTTTTGCCATCTTATAGGTAGTTCATTGATCCCTTTACTAAAAAAACCAGTCGGACGGGAATAAATAAAATCTTTGAAGGCGATTTGGACTGCCCCATCGGAGTTGAATTTTTTCCCTTGCAAGCAGTTATCCAAATTTCGAAAAAAATGGTAATCTGTTGGAGCAATGTCCGGGGAGTACGGAGGATGTCTTAGACTTTCCAATTGAAGCTCTTCTAATTTAGTAGCCGTCTGTTGCGCACTGTGTGGTGTAGCGTTGTCGTGAAGCAGCAGTGGCGTGGAGCGATTGACCAGCCTAGGTTGTTTAGCCGCTAGCTTTTCCATCATGGTTTACAATTGCTGACAATAGACATCAGCCGTAATAGTCTGGCCAGATTTGAGAAAACTGTAATGAACAATACCGGCACTAGTCCACCAAACGCTTACAAGTAACTTTTTTGGGGTTAATTTTCGCTTGGGGCAGGATTTGGCTGGCTGGCCAGGATCCAACCATTGCGCTGAGCGCTTCCGATTATCGTAAAGAACCTATTTTTCATCACAGGTAATGATTCGGTTTAAAATACCTTCATTATTGTGCCGGTTTAGTAATGTAACGCAGCAGTCGACGCGCGTTTGCCGGTTTGCTTCAGTCAATTCGTGAGGTACCCACCTTTCAAGCTTTTTAATCTTACCAATTTACTTCAAGTGAATTAAAACAGTTTTATCACTAACATCGCAGCCTGCAGCTAACTCGGACGTGGTTTGCGATGGATCCGCTTCCACAATAGCCTTCAACTCTTCATTATCAACTTGAGTCTCAGGCCGTCCACGGGGCTTGTTCTGCAGGTCGAAATTTCCAGAACGAAAACGTTGGAACCAAAAACGAACTGTGTTTTCTTTTGCAACACGACCGCCATACACATCATTCACCCTTCGAGTTGTTTCCGCAGCACTAGTGCCACGGCGGAACTCGTACTCGTAAATAATGCGATATTTTAAGTTTTCCATTTTGTAAAATGAGTGACGCAAACAGAAAAAAACAGAAGAAAAAAACAAATGAATGACGATCATCGAAGCACAAATACATGAGTCTATAGCTGTACAAATTTGAATTTGAAATTCCTTACCAAAGAGGAGAAATTTGTGATTAAAGTGGCCAGTACGAAAAACGCCAATTTCATATGTAAGGACCTAATATTTAAGGATTAAATTATATTACGAATCGCTAAAAGCTATATACACCTTAAGTAATAATATTTTTTAAAAGCTCTGGCAAATAGCTTCTGAAAGCATCTTCATAGATTTCTAAAATGGATTTGCAGAACTATATGAGGTGCGATCAATAACTCTCTAGTATACTAAATGGCCATTATTTTGTTTATGTTAAAATGGCTTGTTACGGTATTTTATTTTTGATGTGCTCAAAAATAAATATACTACATATACATTTCTAGATATTGCATTTTTCTTCAATTCTGTTCCTTATTCCATTAAAGAAAGTAAGTTATTTGAAAACTGGAAAAATATTGTAGTTATGAGGGACATTTGTTAGGGGTATTGTTTTGTCTCGATTAAGAAAATTAGTTGATATTAAATTAATCCGCAGTCGAATAATTATAACAAACATTGATTACTAGACGCTTTTTGATCGAAACTTGTATAGCAATAACTTTCCCTCCTCTGTCTGCTATAAAGGTCGAAAGTAATATGATATAAAAAGTAATATTTATATTGGCTGAATATTTATATTTGTATAGGTGATTATAAAGATCAATATTACTTGAAATATATTTAATTCTACTATTTTTTTGTTGCTATTTCATTTGTTTATCATTGAATAAATAATTCGCCGTTTCAATTAAGGATTTTACGAAAATGCATGGCGCCATTTAGTAATTATCCGATAATGTTTGCAAACAACTTGTGTAGTAAAATTAGTGTACATAACTGTAGCCTACGGGCTTCAATGCCCTCATGACCTGCATCGTATACCAGCTAATGTAAACACTAGTGGTGTGCGGTAGTTTTAAGATCCGATAATAGTTATAACTTATATGGGTACCAATGAAATTTATAATTTACCTGCTCCATATACTTTTTCCCCTATTTCTTAAAGGAAGAAGCTCTTTGTTCTACTTTATCTATTTTATTGAAATAAAAGATCTAATGCGGAGAGTAAGATTGGCTCTTGGGTAGCGACGCGTCGCCATGCGCTCTTATTTTAATGTGTAATGTGATGATAGTATATTAAAGCGCAATCTATTTGTTTATTACAGAACCACCCTCTTTACGATATCCTATAAGCATATATAACAAAGTGCATGAAATATGTGGTCTAATGAAGATCTTTAGAGTTTTAAGGCAGGATTCTTGGACTAGCGGCTAGCAAAACGTATCTTTTGTATTTTATTAATAAGTGAAAAACAATTTTATCTGTTGACGAAGGCCAAACTGAAATATGAGAGATAAGAGTATTACTAGGATAATCATTATTAATTCGCCACGATCATGCCGGCCTACATAAATATCTCTCCACGCTACGCTTTATTTTATTCATTTTACGATTCTTTATTCCTTAATAGATAATCGTCATCACTAAGATTATAAATGAAATGTAATATCGTAGGCAATTAGCTGTTTACTTCATGTTTCGTGAACTGGTAAATATACAGCTATAATTAAAATCAAATTAGCTTTCTATCCAACACAAGCGTTTTAAATTTTCGCGTGAGACTCTCTACTAGCAGTTTATTAAACGAAGCCTTACCGTAGACTTAATACGGCGCGAACTTCACCTAATAACGAATCTTGGAGCGTTCGTAAAATTAATTTCAAGCTAAAGCATTTGTGGTTACTGATACTGGAAATAAAATCGGTAGGAGAACATATTTTATTACTATGAGTTTATACTTTATAAATCATTGTTACCCAACCTGATGAAGATAACTGGAAAAATTAAAAAAACATGCAAGTATAGTGATATTTGCTAATGCACTGTAGCTGAGATTTATTGATTTTGCTTAGCCTTTACTTAAAAATTACATTATTTAATTCATGTCAAAGTTCTATGATACTATGGTAAATTACTGATTTCGTCTATTTGGACTTGGCTCTGGAAATACTTAGGCGTTTGTATATTTGTTTTATTCAGTATTATATGTTAAGTTTCTATTATATATGGAAGTTAAAAGTTAACTTAATTTCTGAGTAAAATCAATATATCTTTGAAGGAAAAATACTGACACATTTTTGACGCTGTTCTGGAGAGTGGCCGATGGCGGACGCGGAACAACTGCGAGCTGAAAAAGTTAGACAATTAACTAGATATCCTCGAAACTATAAAAATTGGTTACAGCCTCGTTAGGCCGAATATGTTTTAAGCATGGATGAGGTAAGGTCTTCCAAGAAATTGATTCTCGAAAAATCTGATAACTACAGAAGCCAAGGCAGATCTAAGTTGCGATGGTTGGAAGACGTTGAGCAGCATACGAAAACACTTGGCACTAGGGGTTGGAGACAGGAAGCTGGCAATAGATTTGGCTGGTGAAATTTACTGACATAGGTCAAGGCCCACCCGCGGCTGTAGAGTTCGAGATAATGGTGATAATGATCCATAATAGATACAAAAAAATCAATATGTTTGTCAATATAAAATAATAATAATAATAATTGTTCTGGAATCGAAGCTGCTTGCGTCCGTAGGCTTTACCCTAGTTTCCCTACACGTGACTCCTGGGTGGTGCTAAACGAGAAGCAGCGAGGTGGTAGGGCGTCGGTGCCTGTCTGGATCGCGACCACAGTTCATGGGTGTAAAGTCCGTCATAGTGACCAGTTTCGGCTTGTCGCGTTTCGGGATCAGCTTGTGCATATCCAGTAGCTCATATACCTAGAGACCTTCAGTCGTGGTATATGTGAGCCGACATGACGATGTAGACTATCAATGGATTTTCATGCTTTGATAGCCGCTTTCGTTTTTGGACTACACTGTACTTACCATCAGGTACTCTGTAGTCACTATGTCGGGCCAGTGTAAAAAAAATAATCAAAATATGAGTTTTTTTTTTTAACTGGACAATACGTTGATGGCCAGGTTAGACCTTCACAACTCAACCGGGCGAGAGGGCGAACACTGAGGTGCTCAGCTCGCAAATGTATGGGTTAAGTGGCAAGGCATGGGCACCTATGTGGGTATGAACCTCGACTTAGGCCGGCAACCAAAATACGAAACCTAATGGCTTACTGGCGTTTCAGAAACAACTACCATGAGAAGAAACGCCGAAGATGTGTATGTATCAATATTTTGAATTTGGCGTCTGGCGAATCAAAATTACTCAAGTAATCTAAAAGTGGATTCCAAGAGTGCAATGAGGAAAAATGAGATTTATCTGTGGAGTGTGCCCGCGTTTTCTGTGATGGGCTCTACTGTGGCGGAAAATAAAACGCCAACACGTGACTCAACAATCTTCAATATTTACTTTAGATAAGCTATCAAATTATTTTATCACAATCTAAGGTTTTATGAAATGTTTATTTTGTTTTCTGCGTGTTCGCCTTTGAATTTTCTGATATGAACATATTTTTGTACTGTTCTGGATCAAACAAAAGGCTTTAATAAACATTATTTATGTTTAAACAATTGCTTTAATAATATTACGGAATAAGTTCTAGTTGTAAACTCTTGATTATGTAGTGTTTTATATTACATAAATGTTTTATATCCTCCTTTATGATTTGAATACAAACTGAATTAATATTTTTAGTTAAATTTATTATTCTATGTTATCATTGTTTATAAATTATTATGTTAATATATAAGTTGTTTCAGTTAGTTTGATTTAAACATAAATTATGAAATGTTTTGAAATATAAACCAAATTTTGATGAATTACTATGTTGACATGATGACGAAGAGTTCCATTTTAATAACTTGCTAGCATTCGAATATTGATAACTGTTCTATGAATTCTCGTTTGAAATTTTAAATGAAAGTGTGTAGTAAAAGGTTAATTTTCACATTAAAATAATAATTTTAGCTACTCAGCGTCCATCACTAAGAATCTCCTCTTAGAGGACTTACATAAGAATTAATGCCTACTGCAAAAAACTCTTTATTGTCACACTGATATTTAAAAACCAAAATGTCCTCTAACATTTCGCAACATTTTAAGATGACTTTAAGCTTTTAAGCGGCCTACGCAAAAAAGGCAAATTAAACGAACATAAGTACACATCTTATAAATAATACGGTCATTAAATTTTGCTCCGAGAAAGGTTACTTAAATTTTCACTGATGCCAGACGAGTATCATAGATTAGGTACAGAGGGGGGCTAATCATACAAACTGGCTAGTCACCTTACAAATATAACTGGTTAATTTTATCGATATACACGTAATAGTTAACGACTATACAAAATGTTCCTTACATGGAAATAATTTTATTTGTTAAAATAAATAGTAAAAAGATTTACAAGCGATCAATAATTTATAATAATGTACATCTATCTATAGCTTTTAATTCGATTGCAATCATTTTGGAAATTTGCAGTTTGTTTTTAGACATCGAGCTTGCAATGATATATCAATTTTTGCTATAGTAATGAATAGATATTATACTGCATAACAGCAATTATTTAAAAATATTATTTATTTAATTAGCTTTAGTAAAAGTACTACACTATATCTGTAGTGACATATACATAGAGTCATACAGTCTAAGAATGGTGAGATATCTACTATTATCTATTATTACTACTATCAATATCTACTAACCAGTTGTAGATATTGGCACCGGAAAGAGAAGAGCCTACATGATACCATCCAAATAATAGTGACCATCCAAATAATAGTAAATAGGCCATTCGGGTTAAATAACAATGTTTAAAAATTATATTACAATACTATAACGATACAAGTAGTAAAATTTATTGTATTCTTTGCTAACCACGAAAGGCATATAGCGTAATATATGATTGTTATTATTATATTTGTACAAACAAAGCTACGTCAATAAAGGCTATAAAATTTAAGAGCAATGTCCACAGTGCATTTGTAATTCAGATAATTTTCACTTCGATTGCCTTTCATTTAAGTATTTAATCTTTACTTATAGATGTTGATTTTATAAACTTTAGGCCAAAGCGATTATAAAAGGTTTTGTATTTGTAATCAATCTAGAGCACGATTATGTATAAGGCTAAAATATCTCCCCAAGCAATAATAACTTATATGTGCACCTGGACCCTCTATTCCTCCACTCCATTTTATAACTGTGAGAATAATTATTTTAATATACAAAGGGAAGATTATCCTAAATAAGGTACGCGTTAGATCATCACAGAACATGAAGATGTAATTGAAACGAGGGATAAGACAGACACTCAAATATTATACATTTTGTAATGAATTATCTTTTGGGAAATTACTTGTTAAATTTATGTAATACTGACACAATACATTACAAACATAATAGAGAGAGCGATGTTAACAAATTGTTTTATGTAATTAGAATTAAGATAAATATACTGTTAGAAATATCGTCAAAAGTGTAGGAAATAAAACTATGCCTCGTATAATGCTCTTCCTCTTTAATTCCACATTCACTTATTTTTATTTTTAGCTTTGCTGTCTCTAGGTGTGACCTCTACCGAGGCTCGAATAAGAATGCTCCTTTTATTATAATGATTTACTCATTACTGATACATATAATGTTGCAAGAATGCAATAACTAAAATATAACACAATGTTGTCAGAATACAATTGCTAAAAATAATTAAAATATAACAATACTAAAATTAAATACTTAGATAAATAGAAAAAGAAACTTACGATAAAATAAAAAAAAATCAGATAATTCAGAATACTAAATAAGTTCTTTGTGTTTATTAAATGAGGCCGTCATTCGAGCACTAATGCTCTCGACTGATTATTTAAACTTCTGTATAAATAATGTATTATTACTATTTTTGTATCTACAGATAAGCAGTTCAAGTCTTGAAAATAATCTACCAGTGCTCAGTCACCAAATCCAATTTACCTTGTTATTCGAGTCGCAAACTGGAAGAGAATATCAATTTGACTACACTACATCTTATGTACGTTGTACTCAGACTTATCTTAACGAATAGCACTTGAGGTTGTTTAATCACGTTGCTGAAAAACTAAATGATAATGACGATTTGCATGTCCATTTTATGGTATTACTGCTTATTTTTTTAATGAATTAACAGTTGTATTTCATATTAGACAATATTTTTCTCGTCAGTTCGTGTCGCGGGGAATTTTAGCTCAGCTGCTAATGCAGTCAGAGTGATCCGAATACTGACCGATGTTCATACAATTGGCATAATTTATTTTATTATTTTTCATATTGTAATGACACACAGTATTTTATTATGGGGCAATATTCTGCAAATGCTGCAATGCTTTTGTAGACTGTTTTCATTCTGTAGCAGAGCTATTCGATTCACTATTAATTTATCTATATATTATGTTTGTATGGAAATGTTTGTATTTATTTGTTGCAAATAGTTATGTTCATAATATTAATTCTAGACATAAAAAAGTTCATAATTATACTAAAATAATAAAATGCCGTAATGCAATTTTGATTTTTCTGATAAAGATACAAGGCTATATAATATGTGAGATTTCTCAAAGGAGATTCAATTTTATTTGTAACTAAGGAACGAACTTTTGAAAAGAGCGACTACCGGATTTTCTACCAGCCCTTCTCAGTAGATCCTACTTTCCCAACCGGTGTTAGATTTATGTTATTGACGATTTAAAAGTACTTTTAATAAGCCTATTTAAATATACTTTTTTTTTTATTTTGAAACTGAAATCTACTTTAAGAACAAAGGTATATATTAAAAACTTTACACTTTTTATTATATCTACATCAATGCCTTGTTTCAATAATTTTAATATATATTTGCTGATCGTTTACATACATTACATACATTAGGGCAAATTTAAATTTTTTCTGAAGGTATTTAATAATTAGTCTTTTGAAAATTAGGACCGAAGCGACGATGTATATAATCTAGATTCGAGAGCATGCTTATATTGTATTTCGTAGTAATATTCGCATTAATAACATAGCTCTTTGTTATCGATAATAGAATGATAATGAAGCGAAATTCTTGATTGATTTCAAAATTGATCAACATAATTATGATTAAGAGATACTCAAACTAAATAAACGTGATCGACTTTGTACAAGATAAATCCAATGCATGTTTTTGGATGCGATATTACCAATTACTTGAAACCTCAAAACTTTTTTTGACTTATTAAAAGAGAGTAATCTAAAAGGAAACTACAACAAAGTGAATTCCACTACTTAGGCTGTTGAAATTTCTTATTTATGCCGCTCTATATGGTTTTTTTTTATTCTTGAGAAAAAAAAGGCTTTTGACTACGCAGTCATGTCAGCCCTGTTTTCTATAATTAAACAAAAAACTTGAAACTACGTATAATTTTAAGTGATAAGAAGTCGTTAGTGAAACGGTATTTAAAAAGAGTTTTGTCTAAATTTTAAACCACTTTATATGTACACTAAATATTATAACATACTTGTATTTCATGTTAGTCTCAAGATATTATTTATAGTGATCGGTAAATATTTCATAATTGAAGGTCTCAATAAATGAAAGTTATTGCATTTGTAGGTGCTTATTATAATATTCGCGTCAAACGGCTAACTATAAAACAAAGGCTTTGGAAACAATTTGTCATAATTTCCGACTACATTTCAGGTGTTATCTTGAATTTCCCTCTTAATCTACCCCGTGGTTTATGATCTGGGACCCTTTGAATCCCGGATTTAATCACCATCAAGGGAGTAGTTCCTATTAGACAAAGCCTGCAACGAGCGTATATTGTACAGTACGGGTTTTTTCTAATTTCCAGTTGCTTATGTTAAAGTTGTAGGTATCATACCGCTGTTGTGATTCAAGGCACGCTCTAGCCTCTTTATTAACTCAGTTGGGTAACTCAATTTGGCGTTGAAGGGATGACGAGAAGGGCTTCCTGTACGTGTTACGCGTACTTTTGTATTAAAAGAATGTATTCGTGAAACGAATTGTCCAATTTCACGAAGTTTTGTATAGAAAAAGAATATCATTGTTAGAGCAACATGATATCAAAGACGAAGGGGAAATAAACGGTTTTGGAATATTTTATTGATCCAAAAAATTGTGACTTATATGAGGGACGCTTCGCAATATGAATATGGTGGGTGTTGTAGATAATGCACGATGGTGAAATGAATCAAAAATATATTATCTTTTGTATATACGACATTACTTTTATATTTAACAATATATTTTAATTATAAAGGACAAAAGATTACTTTTACGTAAAAACAATGACTAAAAAACTTTTTGGCTGTGTTTTTTAATTTATTAGCTACTTAAAAGAATTGATTGAAAAAATGAGATATTCAAATCGTATAACTTATAGCAGAGTCTTTATTAACAACATTGATCAATTATGTAGCCCTACATACAGTACAGTCATTTAAAAGTGCTATTCTTCAAGCAACTGTGTTTAGAGACTTGAAATTTTGGCTTATAAATGACATTTACTCACAAATTTTGTTTCGCGGTCTATACAAATCGATAGAACGCAAAAACTTTAATATAATTGCGTAAAATCCGTATTTTCACCACAATGTTCTTTAGGCATTTGACGCCCTGAAGTATTAATGTCTTTAATCATTTGATCCGCACAAATTTGTTTTATTATCATCATGTAAATAACCTTTTACATTGATTCAAGTGTAAACAATGTGATTAGTACGCAAAATGTGAAGCTTGTTTACTTTGTGTTTGCACTGAAGGCAACACGCCGGATGACGGTTAAGTAATGTTTACTTCGCTAAAAGCTGACCCGAGCTTTAGTCGTGAGCGGTGTCAATGTTTCACAGGTCACAGTATAAATGAGATGCGAGATTATATCCCACGTTTTTCTCTACATAAAAAAAAGCTTTTGTTTGTAGCGCTTTTACTGGAATCTGGTAAATTGCCAAAAACATCATAAGCCAACAAGACGTTGTGTGAGATTATACAAGCATGCTGTTGAAATTCTAATGTTTTTTTTTTTGTGGCTTTGGTGGCTTCGTGGGTAAGGAACCAGTATCCGTGTGGTAAATGGTCGTAGTTTCGTATTCCTACTCGTACATCTTGGTTTTTCCAGATTAAGTACGGATTAGGTACACCACATGTTCACTGGTAAAGAAAAAAAAACATCGTGAAGAAACCCGCATGGTATCTAATAGAAATATCGTGTTTAAGTGCCCTGAGAACGGCGATCCACTGCGCAAGTATGTCACGTTGGGCATGACATATAATCGTAAATAGATACAACTACTAATGTATCTCTGCTTATCTCAAAAGGGATATGGCGTGATAATATTTATTCATTTTTACTAACGCGTACCTGATGGAAAGTCTAATGTAGTCCAAGAACGGCGAGGACTACTAAGAGATGAGAATATATCAATAGTCGCCGTCAGCTCTCATATACCACGACTAAAGGTAACTCGGCATATGAAGAACTGGGATACCTTAACCGATCCCGACATATGATAGGCTGATGCGAGTCATTATGATGGTCTTTGTACTTGTGTAGTGTTGGTCACGACTGTCCACGAAAAATCGCACTACCACTTCAAAAAGTAACTTATAGTAAGAAGGGGTTCTTATTTTTTAAATTAATTACTGCTAAGAAGTGATATGGTAGAAGTCCATATTATGAGACACTGTCCCTATTTATGATACACAATGTGAATATAATAATTTATAAGAAGAATACCAAATTATAATTTTAAAAAATATAATAAACACATAATTTTATAATTTTTAAAAGAAATTAACGAGTCTAATTGTTAATTATTACTTGTATGTTTTAATAAATAATTAAAAAAGTATGAGGTTTGTTGTTAGCATTCAAAACCGTGGCTTAAAATTGTTGAATGATAACCACTGTACAGTTTTTTACTTGGATGAAATTATATATTTTATTATATTTATATACATAATGTAAGTGTTATCTAAAAGCTTATAAATTATAGATATTGTATGTTATTTGAATTTATGTTAATTTATAGCAATATTATTTTATTTTTAAGTGTCTCACAATACGGACATTTGTTAACGTAGACGTACCGGTATATGGAACACTTTACACCGCGTATCACTCAATACGGACATCAAGTCTTATGATTGTCCCCATTAATGAGACAGTGTACTGTTATGCGTTTTTATTAAAATATCAATAATTTTTAGTATTAAAAAAGTAAAATGATTAAATATAACAAATTATTTATCAGCATAACTTCAAATAGTTATTTCTGAGTAAGCATTTTCAATTTAATTACGTTAATTTCAAAACTTAACCTAAAATCAAAACATTAATTTTGCAAGTTTTTTTTTCTTAATTTTTTATTTGATATTATTGAAATATTTAAAATATGTTTTTTTATACTTTTATTAATTTGTGAATTTTTTTTTTTACTCTGGCTCGACACTGACTACAGAGTACCTGATGGTAAGTACAGTGTAATCCAAAAACGAAAGCGACTATCAAATCGATCGATCGTCACTATGACGGGCTTTACACCCATGTACTGTGGTCGCGATCCAGACGGGCACCGACGCCCTACCACCTCGCTGCTGCTCGTTCAGCACCACCCAGGAGTCACGTGTAGGGAAACTAGGGTAAAGCCTACGGACGCGAGCAGCTTCGACTCCCCCCATCGACATATCTCTCGATATTTTAGGTTACGTGTCAACAGTGAACAACAAAAAACAAATTATTGAAAATCGGAGTAATGGGGACAACAGCCGTCTCAATCAGCAAAAAAGAAAGTGTTGTGTTCAAAAGTGGTTGATAAAAGACTTAAATATGACCCAATAGATGTAGAAAATGCTTTAAAAGCAATAAAAGATACCGGGTCATCATTACGGAGAGTAGCTGTTGCCTTCGAAGTATCTGTGGCTACTCTAGGCAGAAAAAAAGTATTGGGCTAGATGAGATAAAAAGAAATCTAAACCAGAAACAGTCTTATCGTCTCAGGAAGAAGATGATATTGTCAAATGGGTGCTGGACAGGGCTGCAATAGGAGCACCTGTAACAAAAACTGAGTTATTGGATTGTGTTCAAAAATATGTCCAAAAATTAGCTGTAAAAACTCCGTTTACAGAGTCGTCCTAGTCGCCACTGGTATAAAGGGTTTAGAAAACGTCATTCAGAATTAGCTATAAGGAAACCCCAACATTTGAGTGTTACAAGAGCAGCTGTCACTTGTGTAGAATTGCAAGAGTGGTTTAAAAAGTCTGGAGCATATTTTGAAAGTAAAAATGTATGTAATATTTCTCCTACAATTTTTTTTAACTGTAATGAAAGAAGTTTACTTCTCTGTCCTGAAGCAGAGAGCGTGTTGGCATAAAAAGGATCACCATTCCACCGCGAAACCACTAGACATCGTGTGGGATAACATCCGTATGTGGTGGATGTTCCTTATATCAGCACGAAAAGATTCGCTTCTACATTCATCATGCGAACGGCTAAAGAATGGAATACGCTTCCAGAGGCAGTATTTTCGCGATGTTATGACCTGGGAGTCTTTAAGAGAAGAGTGAATAGGCAATTGCTGGGCGAACACATTTCATCGTCGGACTCATCTTCACCTTCCACCAGGTGTGATTGAGGTCAAGCGTTCGCCTATAAGTAATAAAAAAAAAGTTACAAGAAGAAAAGAAAAAACTGATGGACAAAGTAAAAGAACTGCAGAAGAAAATTAAAGAAAAAAAGTGAATTAAATACTTTTATAATTTTCATTTATTTCTCATTTAATTTAGTAAAGACTAATTATTTGTTATTTCAGATTCAAGTTTATTATCTATTTTATAAGTATTGTGATTTAAAATTAATAAATAGTTATTTTAAAATCAGTCTTATTGATTTCTAAACTGTCTCAAAAATAGGGACATACATCATGAGACATTGGGGCCATCTACTTTTTAAGTGTCTCATAAATAGGGACATAGAGGTTCCTCTCATAAAAGGCTATTAATATTATTTTTACAAATTAACATTCAATAAAAACTAGCTATATTAATTAAATAATCATAAGACAATTGTATGATACGATTTAAATAGTATTTTTGACTTAAACAGATTATATAATAGCTGTAATGTACGACCAACCTGAAAATGTGTCTCATAATACGGACTTTTACCATATTTGTTGTCAGTGTCTGTTTTTCCAGCTTCATATAAAGTGGGAGTTTTCAAATAACGAGTGAATCGGTATTTATTTGGTGAGCGCGCTTGAAGCATGCGTGAAGTTGCCATCATTATAGCTATTCCGATTTTCTTTAACTACAATCAGATTCTCGCTTGACCTCAATTGATTGACGTGTTATTATTAAACAAATTTAAATGTATAATGTTCTTAAATAATTTGTCTACTAAAAGCCTAAATAAAATGTGCACAATTTTACTTTATAAGTGGGTAATTATGTAAATTGTATTCTTTATTAGAGCAAAGATTTTTTGTTTAATAATTATGTTTTAAATTATTTTATCAAAATAGACGATTATTTCTTGTTATTGTATTTGATAAGAAAGTCTAATATTGTTGTGCTAAGAATGGTTACCGATCATGCAATCTTTTAATAACGTTAAGTAACTGTATGTATTAATAAAATGTTGAGAAATATATTGTTACTTTGTGAACTTTTGTAAATATTATGTCTGTGAAACTTCAACGCAGTGCGCGTTTCTCAAAGAGCGTTACGGATAATGTTTGCATTTTTGTAATGAAACTAAATGTGTATTTCTATTTTCATGAGAAAAATAACATTAAAACCGGAATCTCTGTAAATCGATAAGTGTATTAGCTTTTGTTGAGTTCCATTACTGCGGGATATTTTTAGATAATTAAGATTTAAGAGTAGTATGTATAACCTATACATTTACTTTAATTTTTAGATATGTTTTAAATAAATTACAAAAATTATAACACTATTTAGAACTATTAAATCAATGTAGCTATCATGTTTCTAGTATATATGTATCACCGGGCGGCGCATTTGAGGGAGCGCGCCGCTCAGATCCAGGCGTGAGCGGTGTGCGATGTGCTTCTGCACACCGCTCCAATGACAAATCATGGAGATGAGGGGAGGATGGCACTTTACACCACTCTCCCCGCCAATGTGTTAGAAGTATGCGGGGGGTGGCAACTATTTAACCACCCCTTGCCAAGTAGATGGGGCCTGCAGAAGGCCTGACGACGCCGGCTTCCGAAGAAGATGGCTCAGTTGCCCTTGGCACTTGGCAGACGGAGGAAGAAACACCCCGGGGGTTTTAGTCGGTCCAAATTCGACACACCCAGGGGCGGCCCTCATCGCCCCCGAAGGTCCGTTAGGGATTTCCCGCGGGTTACCAAAAAAAAGGATATATTTATTATACAATATGTAAACATTACCTTTGTTTCATGTAATAATTTTTGTCTTCACAAACATTCATTTTCTAATAAATAATATATCATCACGCTATATCTTTTAAAGGATGAGCAGAAATATATTATTTCTTGTATCCACTTTGCGTTTAAATCACGTGCCTAACGTGACCAGCAGCGCAGCTGATCCTCGTTCTCAAGGCACGTACACATGACAGTTCTATCAGATGCTATACGGATTTCCTCACGATGTTCTTCTCATTTTTTAATAATCAAAGAACTTTCTCTTACAAGTTTTACGATTCAAATTGTAATTTGGATTCTTCGAATATCACAATGGAATAAAATATTGTTTATTTTTTTTTTATATATTTGTATAGAAATTATAATTCATTCGCTTTTTCCTATTCCCTTTAAATATTGACCCCCTTGTGTATAAGTAGGATTTTAATAAAGTAATAAAATATTTAAAATATCGCATAAAGAAAGCTTCATACAGTTTTCATAACAATCCCCTTTGTGCAAAGTACTGTTTACCATAATGCCGTTATATTCAGTGAGAAGAAATTAAACTGTTCCCCGAGGATAATCCTGGAAGGGGGAATGGTGTTCTGTTGCTCGTGAGCAAAGTATAACAAATGAATAGTATAGCAACAAAAATAGGCGAATTATAAATTTGATTTGTAAGAAATAAGGCTATCACTTTTTATCGCATGACAATGCCACCACGATTTCGCAGGTACCACTACAATTAGCTTTCTTACATTTATTGAGATATTGAGTAGATTGGAATACTTAATATTTAGCAATGTAGCTATATAGTTCTAGGTATGTATACAATATAAAGTCCAAAATGAGATTATGCAACAGAGGTTCAAAGTTGTTGATATAGATATCCGTGTTCACAAGCTGAAGGGGCAATGGGCGGGCCATATATGCTGAGGAACTGTTGATCGTTGGAGCAGGTGGATTCTTAAGTGGAAATCACGAATCGGCACGCGTAGCGTAGGGCATCTCCCAGCTAGATGGAGTGACGACTTGCGAAAATTGGCTGGAAAGGATTGGATGAGAAGAATCAAAGACCGGATTCAGCGGCGCTATTAGAGGTCTATGTCGACTAAGATGATACTAGTGGACTAAGATGGGCTGATGATAATACAATATAAATAATAATATAATGTATAGCTATTAAGAAATTGTTAAATTTTTAAATAAAAAAAGAACACGAATGTTAAAAGATGTAACCAATTCTATTCTAGTACATATTGTATTACACAACAGCTAGAGAAGGGCAAAATGTATTCAAATTAATTTCATCATTAATATGATTGCATTTTGCTCATCTATGTTTTAACCACTACAGAATCCTCAATTGCATACACATTTATGAATCCTTAACAAAATTCCGACTACATTTTGTAATCGTTAATCTGATTACATTTTGCCCATCTCTGGCCGTTAAATAGTATAATTTGTACTAGAATAGAATTGGCTACACCTTTTCACAGTCATGTTCCTTTTTTATTTAAAAATTTAACAATTTCTGAATAAGGACTTTATGAATGTTTAAGGATTCCACTAAATTAGGATCCTTCGGTAGATGTAACCAGTCAAATTAAAGGTAGCCGTCGTTTGTACTTATACATACACACTGGGCGATACATCCCGACTGGCGGCTCCTGCTGTATGGCCGCTGTCGACTCGCGTTGCCCAGAATCCAACGCGTGCCTTAAGGCTTTAGAAAATATCTATAAGAAGAAGAATATCTTCAAGAAAAATAAGCAAGAATCTTGACTATATTCATCAATACATTTTTAAAATTTACAACTTAAGTTGTCGTTCTGAATTCTCCTTCATCATGTCAAGGTTTTGCACTAAGTACATTCATTAGTATTAATTAATTTCCTAGAGCTTATAAAGCCACTCTCTACATGAATTAAGAGATTATTTAAATAAACAAAGTAAAACTTTATGTTATCGTGAAAACAATGGTTACCGAAGCTTTCTAATGAATATTATAAAGCAGTTTTAGAGAAAATTTGGTTACTTTGTGTATGTTATATATATATACATATGTAATATACATTGAAGATTTATACTGTTTACGCTCGTATACTTAAATGTTTAAACTTTGATACTTTGAATACCAGAGATCCTACGCAAGGCTACATACCGTAAATTATAACGCTTATATAGAATGTAAAATATATAGGATTAACATAACATTTTGAAATATTAGGTCCTTACATATGAAATTGGCGTTTTTCGTACTGGCCACTTTAATCACAAATTTCTCCTCTTTGGTAAGGAATTCCATATTCACATTTGTACAGCTATAGACTCATGTATTTGTGCTTCGATGATCGTCATTCATTTGTTTTTATCTTCTGTTTTTTTCTGTTTGCGTCACTCATTTTACAAAATGGAAAACTTAAAATATCGCATTATTTACGAGTACGAGTTCCGCCGTGGCACTAGAGCTGCGGAAACAACTCGAAGGGTGAATGATGTGTATGGCGGTCGTATTGCAAAAGAAAACACAGTTCGTTTTTGGTTCCAACGTTTTCGTTCTGGAAATTTCGACCTGCAGAACAAGCCCCGTGGATGGCCTGAGACTCAAGTTGATAATGAAGAGTTGAAGACTATTGTGGAAGCGGATCCATCGCAAACCACGTCCGAGTTAGCTGCAGGCTGCGATGTTAGTGATAAAACTGTTTTAATTCACTTGAAGCAAATTGGGAAGATTAAAAAGCTTGAAAGGTGGGTACCTCACGAATTGACTGAAGCAAACTGGCAAACGCGCGTCGACTGCTGCGTTACATTACTAAACCGGCACAATAATGAAGGTATTTTAAACCGAATTATTACCTGTGATGAAAAATGGGTTCTTTATGATAATCGGAAGCGCTCAGCGCAATGGTTGGATCCTGGCCAGCCAGCCAAACCCTGCCCCAAGCGAAAATTAACCCCAAAAAAGTTACTTGTAAGCGTTTGGTGGACTAGTGCCGGTATTGTTCATTACAGTTTTCTCAAATCTGGCCAGACTATTACGGCTGATGTCTATTGTCAGCAATTGCAAACCATGATGGAAAAGCTAGCGGCTAAACAACCTAGGCTGGTCAATCGCTCCACGCCACTGCTGCTTCACAACAACGCTAGACCACACACTGCGCAACAGACGGCTACTAAATTAGAAGAGCTTCAATTGGAAAGTCTAAGACATCCTCCGTACTCCCCGGACCTTGCTCCAACAGATTACCATTTTTTTCGAAATTTGGATAACTTCTTGCAAGGGAAAAAATTCAACTCCGATGGGGCAGTCCAAATCGCCTTCAAAGATTTTATTGATTCCCGTCCGACTGGTTTTTTTAGTAAAGGGATCAATGAACTACCTATGAGATGGCAAAAGTGCATAGAAAATAATGGTTCATACTTTGATTAATTAAATATATAATATTAAAAAATATTCGACTTTTTGTTCCTCCCATACAAAACGCCAATTTCATATGTAAGGACCTAATATTACGAGTTACGAAGTCAATTCCATATATTTTGCACTTTTCCACTAGCTTTATTGTTTATCGAATGTTAATTCGTCTTTCGGACTGCTGATGGTTCTAAACAAGCAGTAATGACGTGTTAACGTGCCATTACTTACTGATCATTACTTCAGTAGTAGGGCGGTGAGCTCGTCACGGTTACTCGCGTCAACATGTTGTTTTTAAAAGCCAAAAAGAATATAAAAGAAAAAATAGCACAGAAGCAGAAGAAAAGAATAATCAATGTAGTGTGCAGCAGAATAGCAAACATAAACCCTGTATTGTTATAATGTGGCAACGAAAATTTAGCATAGAAATGCATGCATCAGCTCGCGCGTATTCAGTTAGACAAAAGTATAATTAAAATAATGTGTCTTTTGACAAACATCTTTAAAAATACTTAAGCCTTTTTTTTACACTAGCTCGACATAGTGACTACAGAGTTCCTGATGGTAAGTACAGTGTAGTCCAAAAACGAAAGCAACTATCAAAGGATGAAAATCCTTTGATAATTATTTGACAATAAGGAAATATTAAAAATTGCAGAAAATTTTGGTGTCCGTATTGCGTTTAATTCTTAGGCTGAGATTTATAGATGTAACTTTAAGTTTGTATAGATGTAACTTTAAGTTTGTATAGATGTAAATTTAAGTTTGTATAGATTTTATCGTAGTAAGTTATCGATTTTGATAACGTGTTCTTGGCTCTGCAAATACTATGGCTATACCCAAATATATTCAGTGGTTTGTCAAAACGAATTTAGTTTTTGAGAACTTTGCCAAGCAAAGTCGAAATAGCATCTACAAATCTCAGCCTTATTGAAACAAATACAATTTATTAAATGTATTTGCTAAGCAGATGTGCATAAGATAGCAAGTATCATCAAGTCTTTAGTAGTCATTAAACAAACTTGATTACATTGATGTGTTTACTTCAGGACTTGAGCCATTTCCTACAACGGAGTTGATTCAAGTTCTCTTCGTCAACTTCACCCATCAAACTTATGTCATTTCGTCTCAATTGTTTTAATAGACTTGAGTGTAATTAACTTAATTATGCGAGTACGAGTATGTTAAAGATATTTGAATATTTTATGAGGTCTATAAAATTAGCTAAGTTTTGTTTGGCGTATATACAAAGACATTTTTTTTTACTTGGAAAAAATTTTCATTGGAAAGTCCCGGCCACATACAGGGGTAAAGCAAGGGCAAAATACTCCTCGGTGCCAACATCTACATATTAGCGAGAACTGTGGTTCCTGTAAGCAATTCTCCACTGCCCCGCCGTGCCGCGCTAGCTGGTCAATATCTTGATGGGAAGCAAGGATCTCCCCGAACATCTCACAATGTTCAATCATAATCTAAGGACCACTCATTAGATATATTCTTTATAAAGTAAATGATGTTCTATGTTGTTAGCCGAGCTATAGATACAATATAATGGCTTATGAGTGTAGCTTTATTATGTACATAAAATATTTTAATACAATTATAATTAGAATTTTATAATATTATAGATAAAACAGCCACGATTCTTTTCATCAAGTGTTTCTGTCTGAAGACTCATTGCTTGTAGCATAAAAATATAATTTCAAAGCGCGGGACGGCGTCACGGCAAAACGTTCCAAATAAATAACTGGAAACTTTTTCAATTTCATCCTGCGATCCGTAAATTGTGTTTTGCGTTTCAGTAAATCGGGAAATGAATAACAAATTTCGGCTTCTATAATCAAGGAAAGGGAAATTAATTGAGATTTTATTGGTTCGTTTGACTAAAAATTCTTTTCTCTCCTCTCTCAATAATATCGTGGTGTGGCACCATCGGTATTCCACACGCTTATACGATATTAAGTAAGATATTGACAGAAAAACAAACCATGGGTGACACCATTGATATACTTTTAAGGCTTAAATCAAATGCTATGCACTTATTAACCCACTGTATCGCAACGTACTATGACAATATTACGAACGTAGCAGACAATAAATGTCCTTTGCTTAGAACTTTAAGAGACAATTCCCATTAGACCGTTCCGTCTTCGACCAAAATCGTAGTGTGTCATGCATGGAGGTTTTGTCTATTTCTATATGTGCTCCAAGTATGGCACGCGACGTTGCCAAACCAATAGGCGCAGGCGTAGTCTTCTAGTCGCGGTAATAGGAGAATGTACGCGGATGATCTGTTGATGCTACGGTCACCAAACCAGTTATACGTGTATGAAACGTGGTTGCTACATTCCTGTGGGCAAGGTAGCCTATATCGTTTTATACTGTAACTGTTATATTCATAGTATGTACATAGTGTGGTAAGGTGTACTAGGTGTAGATTTTTATAAAATGTAACTGTTTATAACACAAAAACCAACTATCATCATAGAATGCAAAACAATGTGCAATTGCACTAAATATTTTTACTTGAGCTTCATAATGAAAACCAAATGAAATGATAACTATTAAATAAATTGGACCCTCCCTCACTCACACTTTCCTACTTTCTCTTTTATTGATTTTGGCATCGTTTAAAGTAGATATTTATTAATAGACATTTCAAAGAATTCAGTGCGGTAAGATATATTTAATGTTAAGCGTAAATAACTGATTGTATTAATTGGGAAACCCACGTCTAGTACATAGAAGCATTAAAATTTCATAAACCGAAGTTAAGTCTGAAAATAATTTCATATTTACATGATAAAACTCAATACTGGTACTTATTGGAATATATCAACAAAGCCCTGTATATAACAGTTGTTAATTTGCGGTGGTGATAATTATTATACAATTCGAGATTTTTTATGTATGTTTTTTTTTACACTGGCTCAACATAGTGACTATAATGCACCCGATGGTAAGTACAGTGTACTCCAAAAACAAAAGCGACCATTAAAGGATGAAAATCCATTGATATTTTCCGTCGTCATGTCGGCCCACATATACCATCACTGAAGGTCTCTAGGTATATGAGTTACTGGATATACACAAGCTGATCCCGAAACGCGACAGGCGAAAGCGAGTCACTATGATGGTCTTTACACTTGTGTACTGTGGTCATGACCCAGTTCGGGAAACTGTCCTGCCACCAAACCCTGTGTGAGCATGTGTGTAGCCGTCCCTTATTAATAATTCTAAATTGCTTATTTCCAAACCTCACAATATTCGTTAAATAATCTACCCGAGCCAAGTGTATCAAACAATAATCAGGCATCGAAAACAATGTGAGATTAATCTCACAGACCTTTGTGTGAGGAACAATGTCATGTTTTGCATATTCATCGGCTATTAATTCAGTTTTCATCGGCGGTTTTCACTCAGCGCGTTGATTTTGGTTCATTTGTCACTTTACACATGAATAATTGATCATATATTTGTAGTTATATAATATAAGAGTTATATTATCCCATATATGTATATCCTTGTAGAAATATTATCACATTTATGTCTAAATAGGAATATAAAGACAACGTGTTATTAATATAGTATATACAGTTTAATTTGTTGAAACAGATATAAATTAACAAAGAAATGTATTTTTAGATAAAATTTACATGCATACAATATTAACAAAAGATTTTGAAAATTGCAGGAATGAAATTACTTTTTAGGAATATCAATCGAAAGGCACTGTGACCAAAGACCATACGTTGAAGTTTGTATAGTAAAATCTACTTTCTGATGCACTATTTCGTACAAATATAATAATATTACAATATTTACGGATAATTCTATACTTTGACCTATTTCCAGACTAAGATTACGCTTGTACTATGACTAGATAAAGGTATACATACTTAAATGCACATAAACAACCATCACTCCGCAAAAACTAATCTGCTCATCACAAAAAAGTTTGGCACTACCGGGACTAGTACCCCGGAGATTAGCATCATAAATAAAGTCCTAAGAAACTGCGCCATCAGGCCGTTGAAATAATGTAATGTCAATTAACGAAATTCAATAAACATCTAGGTATTCATAACATCTTATGAAATTATATACTTAACCATTCATATTTACAGTGTTTATGGAAAAACTTACAACGGTGCATCGTCATTTTTATAATTCGTTTTATAGCATGTAGACGCCGCCCGATACGTAATTGTGTTAAACACCCTAAGGGTCGTTAGGGTGTTACGGGATGCGCGGGGTAAGGGGAATACCGGGACCCAAAGCTAGAGTACGTGCGTATGCGTCGCAGTTCTGTGTATCAAAAAAAAGTGCAATAAACAGTAAAACGCCAAATTCCGTGTCTTTCTATCACCACACCCACGACCACCGATTTCTAATATGCGTCGCAGGCGATTGTTGTTAATTTAAACATTAAATATTCACAAATTATATTTTGATATACTCATAATACGTGAAACCAACTATTAAGACGTGAAATCTAATACTATATTTTTATAAAATTATAAAGATAACAAGCGATATTTCTAGTTGATAGATACATTTTTTGTAGAAAGCTATCATTGAAATAATTGTAAAATACAATACACAAAGTTATTGTTTAAGTATTGTTAGTATTCAGTGAGTATAACTTAGGTCTACATATAATACAACTGAACTACAATATACTTCGTAAAAACTTACTACGCGTTAGGCAGTGAAAACAATAAGCGTATTGTAAGTATTCAAACACGGAGAACTTTCAAGGCAATTACATTCCTAAGCTTCGGGATTCAAATATTTAAAGGAAATCGTTACGGACGTCTTGGCATACGCCCATTGTAGTCGAAACCACGTACTGTGATGTAACAAATGGTTGGTGTGAAGTTCAGTAATGTGAACAATCTCTTATTTACCTTTTGTGTAATAATGATGGACGTGTATTGATCATATTATACATGTATGGTTAGTTATGTTATTATAGGTTTATTATATTATACATAGTTAATAAATTAAATAATATTTTTTGTTGAATGATGTATTGACAGCTTAAAGCGTCTATTATTAAAAAATAAGATTTTGAAGAAGTCATTTTAAGTTTTTTTAATTATGAGTTAAAAATTGAACTTAACCTACGTACCTACCTACTAAATGGTATGGATAGTAATATACTCTGGTGAACAGGTATATAAGGGAATGGTATCCACGTGCAGCAGCACGGAGGTTCCTATCCCGGCACGTACTTCTGTGTTTTTACAGGTTAAGTAAGGACATAGACACCACATGCTCACTGGTAAGGAAAAACATCGTGAGAAAACCCGCATGACATTTAATAGAAATATTATGTGCAAGGTACCTGAGAATAGCGATCAGCTGCGCTATTGGTTATGTCAGCCACGAGAAATGTACGTAAAATCTACTACCGTATCTCTGCTAGTACCGAAAAGGATATAGCGTGAAGATTTTTTTTATTTCCATAAGTCACATTGTATTTCCATTCAGCTAAGCACGACTCTCTCCTCTTGATTGCATTAGAGAATGTGCTTTGAATTTAGGTAAATATTTTACGGTAGTCAGCCCAGACGGGTCATTGCAGGATTCAGGAAATGAATAAAATAACTTCAGGATAGTTGCCTCAAACGAATAGGCTTCGTTCGAATCGCTTTCATAGTTATTTGGTTCACATTCAGTCTTACATTGTGCATGAGACATATAGACGGCCGTTAATGCATCTGACATGCAGAATAATTTGCAAGTAAAATGCAGATATATAATATAATACACTGTTTAAATTTATTATTACATAAGCTGACCCCGTGAACTTCGTACTGCTGTGAATGTCGTTATTTATAACGAATAATAACTCTTAACATAAATCAATACACATAAAAAAATACAATATTTTAGAGATACTATGTATCAAACCAAACACCAAACAGAAAAAAAAATGTGCAAATGTATTTCATGTTTAATAGTAACTCACGAAAACATATTACAAATACAAACTATATATGTCAAGAAGATTTAATGACAATAGCAACTGACAGATGAGTTGCGTTCCATTTTACTCATCACATTTTGTCCAATAAATAAACGACGTGTTTTTTTAAACTGACATTTTTGTTTTATTTATAAACCATAATATCATAATAATAAGTATAATATATTTATACTATATTTTAAAGGCAGTTTTCCATGATACAACAATGAAAACCGCATTTAAAATGGTTATGCCGATTCAGAGATTAGAGGGCACTAATGCGTACAGTTCGATTAACGATTCTCATACATTTTTACAAACCTGCATCGTGCAAGTGAAGTTTTTCTGGGCACTCGCATATATACACGGAGTTGTATATTATATATAGTATCTACGGAACGTCGGAGAGGTGACTGCGCATCGGATTTATTATATGTTTAGACGGTGATGATATTCATACAATTACATTTTCTTTCTGTATTAATTTAGATGTGATTTAATTAAGCTTACTGATATCTGAACTTTTATTATAATTTAATCTGGTTGTATTACTATTATTCTAGACGGATAGGAAAATGGCATTGGGCATTTATGAATCAATTTGTGAGATTGTCTAGAATTGAGATTCTTGGATTTTAATTTTATCTACTTCTATTGGATAAACTAATAATCTTTCTGATATTTAAAAATCTTTGTGGTTTATTCCATAATAAAATACTGAATCAATGAGATATTTGCGAAACTGTGCCAACATATTAAACTTAAATATTCGTAATGTATTTATTTATTCAGCTATTTAGTTAAACATAGCTTTTCACCCAAGGGCAGACCAATAATTGCAGTGACGGTCAGATCTTTATCGTTGACGCCTTCTACCTAAATTACAAATCTACATAGCTCACTAACCACGAACAACATTTGTAAAAATATTTTTTTATACGAAACCTTTTTTTATATTTCAACCTTCAGCACGGATATTCGATTTACTTATGAATTTAAAATATATTCTATATCTTTTTTTAACTTATAAATTTTTGAGTTTTAGAGCAGATTTATAAGTTTATATGCAAATGGATGTATGTAGATGAAAGTTACGATTCATATATTTTTACAGTATGTATCAAGGACGGTTTCTGCGAAAATATCTGTTGCTAAATTACTGTATTTTAATACAGTAAATGTTACATAAATTATAATATTATATTTTTATACAGTTTTTATCATAAAATGCGGCAAAACGTGCAGGCAGCAATTACGCTTAGGCGGTGGTTTCGAATTAAAAAATCCCAGCACAATGATTGCACAAAAGTGCAAAGAAAGAGCGCACAAAGAGATTTGAAAGCATCCGTAGCATGGATACAGCTTTGGACTGCAAATTACAAGTGAGATAAACAGGCGCTACGCGCGACGTCGAATCGGTCGTAGCGGCAGTACGTAGCGACATTTCAGCGTGACTTGACGCCTGTAGCGGATCGTAGCGCTCATAGCTACGCCGGCGCGTTATGTACGCTCCACAAGAGTGCGTCGACAAACAAAAACAATTAGTGATATGAGTTGTACGTCACCGAGCACTGTATTCCGAGTAACTCTCTTATCATTAACTTTCATAGTGACGTGCACTTTCATCGCCAGCGTGGTATGGTTATTGCGAACGAGAGTCGACGTCGGGCAATATGAAAATTATTACTTGTCGAGAATTAATATAAGCATTAGAAGCGACGGCTACAACAACTCGACGTCGTCGCCCGTGTCTGATCATTATAAGGACTTGATTAAAATAGAAATAGCAATGCGGCGCGTGGAGGAGAATAGTAGGAGATTAAAAGAGTACACGAAGTCATTATTGTGGGATAACAAGGATAAGTCACTGTGGTGTGTGTTGTTCAAAGATGGAGAGAAATTTGATAAAGGATTGCGTGGGAATAGAGATACGATTGATGAAAATTATATACGGCGTTTAAGAGAACAGAAAATGAGGGAAGCGTTGATACATTTAAGGCATCACGGAATGCATCACCGGCGGAGACCAGATATGCTGCCTCACATGCCATACATAAAATAAGCCGAAAAATCGACATGATTAGAAGATTACAATGCGTTTTGTATTGATATTTTTTTATAAAGTTGGACGGACCAAAATCTTGTTCTGAAAATAAATCTATGACCATAAAAAGTGGGTTTTTCTGTGTTTCGGGAATCAACTATATTTGAAACACATTGTGTATGATAGACGTATGTATTGTTTAGGAGTGTAAATAATTTGTATACCGGTATATGAATCAATGTATTAATATATGTAAATATATCTTGTATAATATGTTAGTTTAAGTGCAAATACGGTACCATCTAATAAAGGTTTGTTGACTTCAGACAATATTTGAATAAACCATCGGCAACGAACTGTTTTTTCATTTCGATGTTCCATACTAATGGAAGTTCCAAAGGTAAACGTGTAGGCGTTTCAA
The DNA here is from genome assembly GCA_036320925.1 of Automeris io. NCBI lineage: Eukaryota > Metazoa > Arthropoda > Insecta > Lepidoptera > Saturniidae > Automeris > Automeris io. The sequence goes on along the minus strand of JAUDJH010000011.1, from coordinate 7,952,721 downwards.
TAAATTCAGTGTGTACTATATAGCTTCATATAGTTTGTGTGTATTTAACAAAACGTTGAATCATTACCTTATTTAAAAAAGTTTAAATTTCAATAGTAACTTCATATCATAACGCTACAATCTGTATGGAATGACAGTAGAATTAGGAAATATAAATGCCACCTTAAGTAGAGCCGTTATAATATTCTTACATAGAACTATATATAGTTTAGACGATCCGTTGCGAATTGAAGCATCGTGAGCTCCTGATTTTAATTACATTATGTCATCTGTGCTGTATTTCCATCAAGAAATGCCACACAGAGTTGAAAAAGAAACACGGCAACAGAACAACATGAGAATTAATGAGATCTCGAAAATAGAAAAAAATGTTGCTTCATTAATATCCGTTTGTTTTGTATTAAGTTACGCTTCTAACGTGTTTCTTAATTCTATGCTATTGAACACTGATAATGGGATATATCCCATTATAAGTATTACATATGTATATGTAATACTTGTACTTATATTTACTTTTATGCTTAATTTATGCTAGGTTGTTCTAACCTGGGTTTTTAATGTGTATTAACGGTTATTAGCATTCAATTACAATCAACTGAATTCTTATTTTAGTGTCAGCAACATATCAGCCGTAGAACGTTCACTACTTGAGATTGGTTTCCGCTATTATCTTCTAAAACGATCGGTCGGTAACAACTTTCATGCAGCTTTGTCCTGCGATCTGGATTAGGTGAGCTGTCCTTCTTGTGGCTGTATAATTTCAGTTTATTGTATATTTATTCGGTGAATATCACATAAAACGAATAAGGTACTGGGTAAGGTAATTTTCTATTTTATATTGCCTTAGTTGGATTTCTACTAATGTGCTACTGTCAAGGTGATAAATCTTAACAGAGGAATAAATGATTAAATTTATGATCCCATCGCATCAAGAAAGATCACACAAACCATGACCCGAGTTACAACGGTTACTAGTATTAAATAATTATTATTTTACTGTATTTTTTGGTATGGTGCACTGTAGGGTGCTTACGTATTTATTTATATGATAAGCTATATGCTGAAGTACAATAAGATATAGTAACAGCTCATAGATTTGTTCAATTTCATAAATTGCTGTTTTCGCTTATCAACGATCTATAAAACAAATTCAACTTCAAATTAGATACTACCCATAAATGAATTATCTGAACTAATTTGGTAACATTACTTATTTCTGATTACTTATGATTACAAGCTTTTGAAGGAGGGTTAAGAGGTATTATTTATTGGGCCTCGTCGCCTACAGCTTTTTATTTGTCCAGGTGTAACTAAGATCCAGCGTCTGGCTGTAGATCATAAACAAAGCCTGTACCACATATCAACCCACTACCATATATCAATCCACTACCACATTTTAATCCACTACCATATATCAACGCACTACTACATATCAACTCAACAACAATGAACTACAACAAAACGTTCTGGTCAAATTAAAATTGTAAATAAATTTACCACAAAGCATTAGTTATAAAATCTTAGATCTTAACATTTACCAGTTATTACGAATTTTGGTACATGAATATTAAAACACTACTAAATATTAAAATATAAAATGTTACTCTAACAATAATTAACATAAATTCGTTATACTTACCTTGTCAGATTGCATAATTTTATACTCTTCTATTATATTTAACATTATGTCTGGTTTACACAGTGCAATTTAGCAGGCGAGTTTACCAAGTCGGTTACTGAACTGCAGCTGGTCACACTACGTGAGCGCATTGTGCGAGTTATTTTATTGATCAAGTTTGTTTGTACTAAGTAAGCATTTACAAAAAATATTTTGTTTTCACTTGCCAGTCGTCGCTCTCTAACACAAGAAATATTAATAGCTAACAGGTCATTCGCAGGGTTTTAACGTAATTAGTTATCAGTACCGGGGAGTAAAAATGTTTCAGCATTCAAAAAGTGTAAGCGAGCCGAGCGTAATAATAGCTATAGAGCACACAGTGCAAGTTACTGTATACTTTACAAACAACAGCTTGTGCTATGTAAATCGGGCATTATACCGGCGAACGCCGACACTTTCTAGGTCATTCTGCTTTGTAATAAATTAAGAATTTTTGGTACGAAATGAATCGCGACAGCTCTTTGAAAACAATTTCGTTTCATATTTAATATATGGTACGCTTTACCTATTGACTATGCAAAAGTCAGGTGTATACGTTCACATAATCATTTCGCTTTTATATACTTTACCTGTATATTGTAGTAATTTCTAAATTATAGAAATAGTAGCAACTGTATTATTGGCAGCAATTTGTTAAAAGTATAATAGATTTATTTAATAAATACATGAATAAATTCAAAATAAACGTTCTGAATACGTTTTGCAATTTATTAGCATGCTTAAGCAGTGCCATAGAATTTATTTAATGATATTCCTATAGTAGACTCCAGTTTCAATTCTATGTTAATACACAATTTTACGGTTATTTTATGATACATCTTTGTGTAGGTATATTTATTATGTATTCTGTATGTTCCTAATCATTTCCATACGCCAATTAATTTTAATAATTTTACTTAACATTACATTTTCATTTGTAAAGTAGGTACTACTTATAAAAGATTTTTCCACTGAAATAAATTTTAAAGAAGTTATTTGAAACTTTTTATTCAGAGATAAAAGTCAATGGTATAAAATATATATAGAAGTATATAGCATTCGCGTATATACAAAAAATAACTTATAAGAATTTCTAAGTTCTAAAGTAAGGCGTTCTATTATTTATATTTGTCAACATATATTGTCCATCTCAATATAAAATGCTACCCAAACACTTACCGTTTACAGCCCTAAACAGTTGTTTAAAAATTAGATAATAATAGTTAAAACAAACGGATTATTACTATTTCATGTTCTAAATATTTCAGTATGGATAAATTCATTTGTAAAATGGACAAAACGATATCCATACATTTGAAAAGCCTCTAAGCATTTTCAGAGGCATTATGATATCGGACTGCACATTAACCCGTAAAGGGATTACGTTTAGGAAATGGAAACCCACGCAGTCTCGACCGAATTTCCCGGAACATAACGTAGCGGTATGTTATCTGAAGGAAATACAAGATCGATATCTGAGATTTACTACATATAGATAGAATTGTAATCGACAACATTAACGTATCTAGTGTATATCGGTGTTCGGACACAACATATAAAATATATAAATAAATAAACATTATTCCGAGCATGAACTGAATTCAATACTGGCCAAAAACTCCAATAGATAATTAATTTATTCCAAAACAAAGTGACCAAACAAGCACGAAAGGATTTACAAATATTCTCAGCCATTACTATGAGTAATATATTAGGTTACATAGGTTTCTTATTTTGCTGCCTATTAACAATCGTCATTTAAGTTTTCTGTCTGTTAATTTCCGAATAAATTCCAGGCTGGTATTCTCTACGCGAGTAAGGAATTCCTCAATTTTTTTCCTTAGTGGTGGCGCACAGAGTCATATCGTTCATACGTAATGATTGATGCTATGGAATGCCTGTCCAGGGAAGAGTAAATGGAGCTAGGTTTCGGGAAAGTCTCCGCTACGTAGAACCGACCAAATTATAGCTTTAACGAACGTATCGATCAATGAAAACGCCTGACAAGTATCAGTCCGGGATAAATGGAGAGTTGTTGTAGTGTATGCCTCCAAACGTTTTGCTCGACCACAACTTCTCTGAGCATATGATTGTAAAGAAAAGGTTTGTTGTATTATATTGATATCGGTACGTCCTAATATTTCCGCGAAGGTTGCTTCTATTTCGCTAGTTTCACTTCAAAAGAAAGGATATACTTAAAAACTGTCAGTATTGCGTTTCAGTCAGATATGATTTTAGAAATGTTTTCCTCACTCCATTACTAATTCGATATTTATATTTTAAGTATATACATTTCGATGTTTGATGTGAAACTCTAGTAAGTAGTAATTTTTAAATTTGCCTTCAGATTGATCCTGAGTTTTAGTTATTACTCGTATTGTGTGGACATAGTTACTTAATTTTAAATAAACTTTCCTGCGTAATAAGCTTTATCAAAACATATATAATAATTCACTGAGCTCAGTGAAATTGAACCTTTATAAGCCTTTAAAAATCAGAACAAAGTAATCAAAGACTATTAAAGATATCTCAAAAGCAACGTTCGCCTTCTTTGATTTTCTATTTCAAGAAGCAAGAGTTCATGATAAAAAGTCAATTAAGCATTTAATTACAGCGGATCTTTCGATTGTTACAGCGTTTTTGATTTAATAAGAGATTTTGTTATTCTTTTATATTTTAATGATTTTTTTAAGGAAATTTTATACTTAAATTATTATTTTATAACTAGACATATTTATAAACCAAAACATTTACCTATATGATTATTATGTAGATTATATCTCCGCATAGAAAACTGTTTTGAAATACCAATATTTGTAGCTTAGTTTTAAATCAATAATTTGTACCTAGCCTAATTAGGGGGTTCATATTTCTTGCGTCTTTTTGTTTAATAAGAATAGTTCCTAGACATTTATAGACTCTACATTTTAGACGAGTCCTAAATGGCCAGCAGGGAGGTTGTAGGGATTTAGTGTCCAACTAAATCACAATCTTAATATAGAATACCAGGCTATTCTACATTATACAGGTATTCTATCGACGAAACGGATCACTAAGCTAAATTCCCCTCCATTGCAATATTTACAGTCTAAATAAATTAACAATGCTGCCATCATTATATTATGTCTTCAATTTTAACATTATAATATTTTTTGGTACTGATGGTTATTTATATTCAGTTATATATTTTTTTAGAAATAGTCTACAGTGTGTAAGATAATACTTTATAAGCGTGTGATATTCCGAGTGGACGCTGCCACGTTTATATAGTTTCTCTTGTATCTACTTTATTTTGCTTATGCTATGCATTAAAAAATAGATTTTATAACATTATGTAGGTATATTAATAATACTTATGATTTGACTAATCGAAAATCAACGTCTTCAAATAAATTCTTATTGTACTTATACAATTTGTTTAAGAAAGTACATATAAAATTCTCTTTGTCCTTTGATATCGACATTCTATTGAATTACGTTCCTAACTGTCAAGGTATGATTGATTATGCGCTATATTAAAAAGCAAATGAAGTGGCTTTTAAACACACCCTCCATTGAACGAAAATAACAAGGAATTCTCAACGTGACTTGAATAAAATATGAATACCTTTTTATTTATAGCATGAATATACAGAATACTAAAAGATAGTATTGTCTAGAATATGTCATATATTTTTAAACTAGCTTGGCATAACGACTACACTGAACATGATGGTATGAACAATGCAGGCTCACAACGGTAGTGACCACCAACAGACGACGCATTTTATGTATTAGGGAAATATAAATAAAGCCTGTTCGTGAATTTGTATTTACAAATAGTTAAGACGCAAAGAACTGAGAGTTAACAGCTCTACAGTGCAAAGATTTCGTGTTATTTCTTTCTTTAAAATTTAATCTCATTATGTACTCAAAAGAGAGCAGTTCCCTTTTGAAAGTTAAAAAGATTTTAGCGAATTCAGAAGTTAAGATGGCAAAGTTTCTTTGGTATTTTCTTCATTTCAAACTTTGCAAAGGTATTTAAAAATTCAATCAACGCGCAAAAATTTTTGCTACATAATAAGAACGATATGTTGGCAACTGCCAACACAAATTATTTTATATTTTTTGATGCTGGCAATTGAGAAAAAACCTATGAATTTGGTGTGTCGTTGTAATGGCTGTTTCTATAATAAAAATAAAAGTTGTGGCATATAAAAGTGTTTACTCATTCAAAAGCAACTCCAACACTGAACACGATATACATTTTTAATTATTAAATAGAATGGGAGTGTTTTTATCTTGATTTAAATTTTATTAAAATAGTGATAATTATTAAAAATAATAATTAATATGTAAAATATGTTATTAACAAAACTCAAAACTTCTCTTTAACTTTAGCTATTGAACATAATATAAATAGACTAATTAATGTAATAGAATATTAGGAAATACGCCGACAAAAGTATCACAAAAGGTTAGTCGTAATTATGTTGATACGGCTAAAAATTACTGCTATTTTCTAAATTACAATTGTATCATAAAATTGTACTCATCTCAATAATAAGCCCCTAAATTTAATAGCTTACGAAATATTCGTTCAACCAATATTCGTTCAAACTTTATCAAACATATTCTATTAAGTCTATATATACCATCTAGTGAATATAAGGTATTAGATTAAGGTGCTTCTACATTTTAATATAGTACATCCAATAAAAAAACAGCACTGAAGCGATCTTATGTATACTCGTAAAACAAAAAGGTGACACAGAAAGAAACATAAAAGAAAATGAAAGGAAGAAATTAGATAATATGGATGTAATGAGTTATTAAATATTGTTAATGTTTTATTACAACTTATTTGCCTTAATACTAATGTAACTCATCAGATAACACTAAAGGTTTTTTATACACTGTAATCATATTTTTTTATTTACATTTATATTTAAGGAGATGAATGTCTCTGCTCATAAATTATATTATATTATAACCCGTTATGTGCCTCCCCCCGGTGTGTCGGACTCTCACCGACTAAAACCCCCAGGGAGTTCCTCATAACCGTCTGCTGAAGCCAAGGGCAAGGCTGTGCCAGCTTCCTCAGCACCCGGCGGCGTCTGGCCTAAAGGTAAGGCCACTTCTCAGCATTTGAGGAGGGATGGTGTAAATGGTTACCTCTCTACTCACCTTCGTTGTCTTGGAGCAGTGCACGGGAACACATCGCACACCGTTCTCGCTTTGAAAAATGTTGGGCGACGCACTCACTTCCTCAAGTGCGCCGCCTAGGCGTCAGTCTATGTCAGGGAGGGAAGTGCCTGGAATAGGCCCCCCTCCTGCATCCGATTCGGCGAGGGCGACGGAGGGGTGGAGAAGACAGGGAATATTATATTTTCCTATACATCATTTAAAAAAATACAAAATATTTAAAGATATTAATTTATATACAATTTACTGGTAATGTAAATGTTAAATATTAAAATAAAAAAAAATATATAATAAAAAAAATAAAGTAAGTAGTATGTAAGTGTAAAGTAAAATTAAATATTTCAAAAAGCACTAGCTTAAATCTCAATAGGAAAAAATATTTGGCTATTGTTAAGTTTAAATGTTCTATGTATAACGTTTATCTCAGGTGCGCCTTTCCAAATAGCCTCTCTCGCGCTTTCCTGTCCGAAATACGACTGTCGCACCCTTATCAACCTCTAATTATACATTACCGTCGTTTTCATTTTGTCCCGCCTGATGTGGCGGAGGATTTCTTTAGTGACAATTTCCGTGGAAATCAACACTATATAGAAATAAATGGAGCGAGAGTTTCTTTTTGTACGTGTAAAGACATATCATAATTTAATTTTGCTTTACATGAAATAAATTGCTGATATGTGTATGTTTTTATGGTGATAGGGCGATTTTTGATCAAAGGATAGTTATTATAAAGTAAATGTAAAGAAGTTATCTCAAACTAAGTTGTTTTCATCACTGGTAACAGATAAAATCACGGAAAGAAGCCAATATAATAAGAAAAAGATATATACGTTTTATGGTCCAGTTTATGGGGCGATTTGTGCAAAACATGAAAGTTAAGAGTTCGATGTTCATAAGGTAAGAGATCATAAGGCTAAAGTAAAGTCACAAGGATGATAGTGACGACTCTCAATAATACGCTAAATATTCCGAAGAGGTTGGCTAGAATTTATTTAACCTTTCGCGATCCTTTATAACTTCACGTGGTGCTAAAGTTTTTTTTTTCCAATTACAATGACTAAGGGACTGATGAGGAATTTAATACTAACTTAATTTAAAAGTGCTAAAGGGGAAAAGGGATTTAATATGCCAAACCGAATCAAGGAAAGACTGCGTAAGTGCAAATTCCGTCATAATGAATTCTTCTGCCTGTCATATTTCAGACTCCGTATTTGAACATGTAGTTTGTCTCATATACCAGCGATAAGTTTGTTGTTCATTTTAAAATATTGCGTTTGTAAATATGGGTGTACTTTTTAATTTACGATTTATACTTTTTAATTCCTTCTTGAGAAAAAATTTAGTAAAATCCTAGTGTCTATAGCACTTTTAATCGCCTGTAAAAATAATCATAAATTGTTAGAAACTATTGCGAGAGTACATTCCTTGTAAATACTGGATTAGATATAATTTTTATGCAAGGCTAAATCTGTAAGTTCGTAAGTGTATTCTTGTTCTATAACCTAAATTGGTTAAATGAATCAAGTATAGGCATATTACTCAAGTAATATGCCTAATCCTATTATGACATTTTCAAATCAATTTCATTTTTGCCTCATTTTACTACAAATTCAAATCTTTTCGACGATGGAATAATTAGCTATTATTTACGAAAGTATGTTATTTAGTAGTCATCACATATTTATAATTAAATTACATCTGTTAAGCATTTATTTTTATTAAGAAAAAATAATACTTTTGGTCATTCCAATTACAATATCTTTGAGTAATTTATTTATTTACTCTTTGCTCGTGTTCTTATAACGCTATGAGTGCGGTACTGTATCAACTATAGAAGTTGCATATCATTGTTTATTGGTAGATAATTACTTATCTAGCACTCAAGGGTCCACTCTCGGTAGATTTATCAAGATACAGCTACTATAAGTTGTTTCTGGTTTTGCTGTTTGGACTCACGATTTTCATGATTTTATGGCCGCTTTATGAATGTAACTGTAATAGAACGTTGTAAATAAAATTTGGAATATTTATCATCCATAGAATTGAGAAATTCACAGTGCTTTTTAATCGTTCTTCAATAATATTGACATATCGTTTTAAAACAAGTTACCTGTGTTAAATTTATATTATATGGATAGATATAGAACGGATATTTTTACCTGTATACATACTTGAAATTTGACTGATAATTTTCAAATATTTATTATACGCGTTCGACGCGCTACATATATATTGGCAATTTCTACTGCTGGACATTTTGCATAAATAATTTATCATATTTTCATTATAGCATGTCTGTAAACCTATTATTCAAATAGTGGTCAAAATTCAACAAGTCAACTACTTGTTTAAATATATAATTATAAAAAGGATATAACTCGATTTATTTTAAAAATTATGACAAAATAATACACAGTAATTAATATTATTCTTGCCTAGTTGAGGTAATAAATTAAATTATAATTAAAATATACTTTATACATTGTCCCGAACATTTGACATTGGGACAATCATGTTTTATTTTCGGCCTTATGCTCATCTTTCACCAAGTGAGATTGAAGTATATCTGTATATCATAAAAAAATATAAGTTTGTGGGTCATAGAGTGTATAATTAACTAATAATTAGGCATAAAACAAATAATTTTAACAGAACGCGTGCCTGTTATTCGCTCTATCTCTTTCGCATGCGCAGTTTTGTTATATCGCTGTTTTGGTCTTGGTCTATGCGGTTTTCGTTTATCTCTGTTATACCACCAGTGATTTTCTGTTTTTTTTCATATACTCACTTTCAATCGAGGACTCATAGTAACAAATATGTCAGTCTCATGGGAAATTCGTAGTAGACTCGCGTCGTCGCGCCGTTCTCACAGATTGCAGCTATTACTCCTAACGCCCCTCTGTTTACCAGATAGTTATTCCCCATCCTAAATTATTAGCCACAGGTACGCGCCCAAACGTATCGTATGTGATACGCTTTGGGAATAAAAAAGTAGGGGAGTAAATTGGAATTTACAACAATGACATACCCTCGGCTTACACGTGTAGGAACTTATTACTCTAAATATTGTAGCAAATTCGGTTAAATGGGATAAGATTATTATTCCTAAGACAATTCCCATTTTTAATCAAGTTAGTCAATTTGTATCAATATGATATTTAACTATAAGGCTATAGATGAACGAGGTTGCTGTTGTGCTTAAGTGGATAATTGACATGAATTGTACAACATACTTTCGGATTTTTACTGTTTAAATATGGATTTAGGTCACTCATGTTTACCAGTGAAGAAAACATATCGCAGAAACCCGCATGCCATCTAATAAAAATGTTATGTGTACCCTGAGTACGGCGATTAGCTGCGCTACTATTCATTTTGAGTATGATATATGAAAGAATAGATAAATAGAAAGAAAGATAGATATTGAGAATTGAGAACCAAAAGAGTTCTAGTGTGATATTTAGTATTTCGAAATATTTCGGATTATCATAAATATATTCAATTTAAACAGCATCATTAATATTGATATTTATAAACGCTACTTTGATTTTGCTTAGACTTCTTCTGTGACAAAGAATTAAATATATTATATAGTAGAAACTTGTGTATAGTCCAAGTATTCAGAGAGACATCTCCAAGTTAAGAAAATCGGTAACGATTACCATATACTTTGATATTAATGCAATTTGTAATGTTTGAGTAAAGTCTAAGGAAAGTCAGAGTAGCATCTTAGCGCAATAACTCACATTAATTGTATTTTCGCGAATATTATCATGAAACAACTTTTTGTTATTGCTATTTCATGATTTTTAAGCACATAAATATTGGTCCATATAAGGTGGTAGAGATTTTGTAAGGTTAAAATAAGTGTCCGGACGGAATATAAGGAAATAATGAAAAATAACTTTTCACGTCTGTAATAAAATTTTGTTTGTCACATTTTCTATTTGTTCTGAAATATATTTTCTACATTGTATTCACTCTACATTAAACTGAAATATAATTGTTGTAGTAATACAAATATCTAAAAATGACCTAATCATAGATAAAATAGAAAAAAAATAGAATCAATTAGATATAATTGATTCTATTTTTAGTTGCTTGTTTACACTTCTGTCTGATAATGAACAAAATAGCTATATATTTTATACAGAAAATGATCATGTTTCGATTTTTTTACGTATGAGAATCGCGTGTGGTTAAATAATATTTAAAAACAATTACATTAATAAAATACGCAATTCCACTGGAATATTTGTGATTACGAATAAAGTACATATCTTTCGGAATACCACAATGCCAGCGCGACATGCGTTCAGAAAAGTAATGGAATGAAAATTGTACCGAGGGCCCCAAACTTTTATGGTTTTCATCATAATTATATTTTTCTAAAACTTCATATTTAATGTGACAACGTAAAAGTTAGCACCTGTACTTCTATGTTGTATAAAATTGTTTTAAAAGTTTCAGGGTCTAACTTTTAGAGCGTAGGCATTTTTACATTTATAAAAGTAACATTAAATATAATGTTCAAATTCTTTAAAGAAAATGTCATTTTTTAATATTAGAACAACTAGTGTTATATAAGACCCATATGTGTTAGATATTGAGAGGTTTTTTTGGAGACAATAATATAGAAATAACATTTATATGCGTAGATTTTGTCCTGAAACGAATATATTTAAGCGGTGTTAATAGAGGATTTACATGAAAAGCTTAGTCGTGCTTGCTGCCTTGCCAGAATCTTTGATAGATTAAGTTAACATTAGCACGACAGATGATGAATGAGTAGGTAGATTTTTACACTAAACGGGGAGTCACCGTATCAATTTGCGCAATAAAACATCGTACTAGCACAATCTACCAGGTTTCGCTCAAGAGTCGAAGTGGTTACTAGGATGTGGCCGCTGCGTGCTGTGAAGCTATTACAAGCCATTAGTGACAGTGAGTTCATGGAAACCAACGAGTTTAACAAATAACCGTCACCTCTGAAGGAAAGCCGGGTGATAGAAATAGACGTTGAGTTTCCATAACATGACACAGTAACTATACTTTACCTTAATATTACTGATGGCCTGAGAGTGCAGTTTGTAGTGACCCTACTTACAATGCTGAGGTTCTGGGTTCGAGTCCTGGTAGTGGTAAACTTTTCTGTGATGAGCAGATGAGTTTGTCACGAGTCATGTTTGTATATATGTATTTAAGTATGTATATCTTTGTCTAGTACCCATAGAACAAGCGCAAGCTTAATTTGGGACTAGATCAATATGTGTAGTCGTTAGTGATTATTATTATTATATTAAATATGGAATGCTTCAAATTATTAGCACCTGTGACGTAATATTATGACGTAAATTCTGTATTTCCCAGTTTAAAATTCCTTACTTCCTATCTGTAACAAAACATACAGAATAATGCGTTTTATCCCTTTGCTATCTATGAACCAGCTTTTATTTGTTGTTCACTAAAGATTCAATGGATTGTAAAGAATGCAATAGCGGTAAAACACGGTGCAATGCTTTTACTGAACGTGCAGTATTTAGTTTTATTGTACCAAAATTAAATTTAACATCCATATTATATTTTATTTCATTCGATCTCTTATATAAATGAACAATCATATATTCTGCGGTCGGCAGTGTAGCGACAAGAGCCACTAACTATTATTGTTATTACAATTCGGTAACTTGGTAATGACTGCTTGATTAACTGAAAGTTATAGATTCGAATCTCAGTACTTTCAACTTTTCTGTACTATATAGAATAGTTCGTCGTTAGTCATGGCATGCCATGTTAACTCGAGGGGACCTGGAATCGGCAAAAGATTCCGAAATATTAAGAAAAACGGCAATCATATACAATTTATTAACATTATTACTATCACACCTAATTCTATTAATGAATTATATTATTAGTTAAGCCCCCTAGATTATGATATATAGGATTTTTAAGCAGTATAACAGTAATGCTGCCTAATTTATTTATAAAGATAATATTGTGTCATTTCATCTTGTAATAATTATTGTACCTTAATAGATATAACACTCTATATAACTATGTTGTTATAATTTGGTAATATTTTTGGGAACACAGCAAAGAAAGTCTAAATATTGGAAAAGAAAACAACTTATTATCATAGTACTCCAGGCATAACATTTTGTGTTAAGTTTGTATAATATTGTTTAGAATACTTTGTACTTCTTTACTTCTGAATTGTTTTAGTCTTGCTATTTACTAAGTATAATACTTAAAACCTTACTTATCTTAAAAATTATAAGCATATCGTATCATCAATCTTAAAATCCCATCCTATTAGATTGGGGAAAAAGTTTCTTCGCATTATATATGAAAACTCAAAAACATTTTTTTTAAGTTTATTTACATTTAAATAAATTATGTATATTCCATTTTTCTCTTCATTCTTTCTATTTATTCATTCGATTCACAATTTAACAGAAAGAAAAACAAATGATAAATATTTGGAAATACATTTTTTTTTCATAATATAACCTTTTTAATATCATCAAAACCAGCCAGACACAAAAAGTACAGCTAAAGAGATTTTACTACAAGTTTATTCATACTACACATGAAAAGACTTTTCGCCGAACTAATATGATATTTCTCTTCTTTTTTATTTCCAAGGTCATCAAAACTTGTATTCCACTCGGTTACAGGCGACAATAGATACTTTCTATCAAGTTGGCAGTCATCATGTTTGCTGCCTACTGGTCTAACAAATAATAATTACAGACATAGACAAAACTATTTTATTTAAATAAAAATTTGCTATTTGTTAAATTAATAAGAAGTTATTAATAAGAAGTTATTAATAAGATTGTTAAGGTAGATTATAATTGAGTAGATTTTATAGAGTGAGATAGAGTGGATATTTTAATAATTATGCATAAGAAAATTCTAACTAACAGCTTTATATTTTCGAATGAATGCGATTAAAATTATGAGAGGAAATGACTGACTTTCAAAAAGTAAGCTGTTAGTTATTTCAAAATCGGATTTCTGTGTTACGAGTGAGTTAAACCACCGTAATTTGCACAATCAACTAATACTGCATGCATGAAATATTATGCAATTGCTTTGTGAATAAATGTTGTATTGAATTTAATTTTACGATTTATAAAAGTGCAATATTTTTAGTTCCTTTTTTAACTAATTGCATTTTTATAATAGTAAATTATAACTTGACGACAAATATAAATTTAGCTTTCAATAAGGATATATGTATTATACGCATATATATACATAATACATTTTAAAATAGCTTGTCTGTGTTAAAAACAAACAGATTAAATATTAGGTCCTTACATATGAAATTGGCGTTTTTCGTACTGGCCACTTTAATCACAAATTTCTCCTCTTTGGTAAGGAATTCCAAATTCAAATTTGTACAGCTATAGACTCATGTATTTGTGCTTCGATGATCGTCATTCATTTGTTTTTTTCTTCTGTTTTTTTTTGTTTGCGTCACTCATTTTACAAAATGGAAAACTTAAAATATCGCATTATTTACGAGTACGAGTTCCGCCGTGGCACTAGTGCTGCGGAAACAACTCGAAGGGTGAATGATGTGTATGGCGGTCGTGTTGCAAAAGAAAACACAGTTCGTTTTTGGTTTCAACGTTTTCGTTCTGGAAATTTCGACCTGCAGAACAAGCCCCGTGGACGGCCCGAGACTCAAGTTGATAATGAAGAGTTGAAGGCTATTGTGGAAGCGGATCCATCGCAAACCACGTCCGAGTTAGCTGCAGGCTGCGATGTTAGTGATAAAACTGTTTTAATTCACTTGAAGCAAATTGGGAAGATTAAAAAGCTTGAAAGGTGGGTACCTCACGAATTGACTGAAGCAAACCGGCAAACGCGCGTCGACTGCTGCGTTACATTACTAAACCGGCACAATAATGAAGGTATTTTAAACCGAATCATTACCTGTGATGAAAAATGGGTTCTTTACGATAATCGGAAGCGCTCAGCGCAATGGTTGGATCCTGGCCAGCCAGCCAAATCCTGCCCCAAGCGAAAATTAACCCCAAAAAAGTTACTTGTAAGCGTTTGGTGGACTAGTGCCGGTATTGTTCATTACAGTTTTCTCAAATCTGGCTAGACTATTACGGCTGATGTCTATTGTCAGCAATTGCAAACCATGATGGAAAAGCTAGCGGCTAAACAACCTAGGCTGGTCAATCGCTCCACGCCACTGCTGCTTCACGACAACGCTAGACCACACACTGCGCAACAGACGGCTACTAAATTAGAAGAGCTTCAATTGGAAAGTCTAAGACATCCTCCGTACTCCCCGGACCTTGCTCCAACAGATTACCATTTTTTTCGAAATTTGGATAACTTCTTGCAAGGGAAAAAATTCAACTCCGATGGGGCAGTCCAAATCGCCTTCAAAGATTTTATTGATTCCCGTCCGACTGGTTTTTTTAGTAAAGGGATCAATGAACTACCTATGAGATGCCAAAAGTGCATAGAAAATAATGGTTCATACTTTGATTAATTAAATATATTATATTAAAAAATATTCGACTTTTTGTTCCTCCCATACAAAACGCCAATTTCATATGTAAGGACCTAATACAATAAGTCGAGATTTACGCAATTGGAAATATGTAACTCTTGAATCCTTTTAAATATTTATTTTATTTATAAGTTTAATATATTCATCATTGAAAAAGAAAAAAAAAAACTGCACCTTTAGATTAATATATAAATCACTTTATGTTATAGAAGTTTTCAGTTTTTATGTACATCAGCTTAATAATTTATTTTCTATTAACACTACGGGAACCCATAAATATAGATTTTAAAAATCTAAAATTGATAGTATTTCAACGGTAATTTAGATTTTTTTATAAAATATCGAAAAATGAACAGGTTTTAGTATAAATTATCCGCTCTGTGTTCCGAAGATTAATGACTTTGAAATTTCTCTAAGGGTGTAAAGTCGATGAAGCCATTTTTCCTAAGTCCACTGCCAGAAAATGACACGATGATTGATGTGCTCGGGCGCTTTGGAGAACAGCCAAGAGGGAGTTCGATAACGTAAAATATTCTTAATATGCTGACTTGCGGTATTTTTAATTCTCTCCAATTTTAGTTGTCTTGTAGTGATTATCCGATATCAAAAATATAGTTAAATAAAATTTAAAAAAAAACATGCTGGTTGATTGAACTTATTATATTTTTATATATATTGTTTTTGTATTTTCATTCTTTATAAATTTGATAATGAATTAAAGTATTCATTTTTTGTATAATATTGACTTCAAATTAGGGGTGACTGACATACGTACACACGTAAAAGTCCCTTAAATAAATTAACCGGTAAAATAGAACTAATTAATAATATGTTATGGATTTGTGATGGTAAATGACACCGTAAAAGATAAGCTTTGTCTGATATGGGAATAAAAAATCCCAAATTATAGCTACAAAAAATAACGAATAACTACTTAGAGTAGTAGGGATTCACAGGTTCTGGCTCACCGCCTTTGGCTCTCTCATCGGTTCTAGCTCACTGATCACGGCGGCAACCCTAAAAAAAAAAAAAAAAAAAAAAAAAAAAAGGTTTTCAGGGTCGCTGAATCGAATGCAAGTATTTAAAATTGCATAGCTTTAACCGTTTCAGAGATAGCATAACATTAACTAGGCTATAATAATACAAAAGCAATGGGGTACAGTTAACAATGGATCATCCGAGCAAGGGTCACCTATTGTTCGGGTCGAACGCTATTGTTGTGTTACGGTCGGGGGGTCTCAGGTACTTTTTCTATGTATAATAAAAAGCCGTCTACATTCCTTCATTAGTCATATTCATTTATTTTAAAACAGTAATTAAACAAATTCCATAATAACATATCATTGTACATGGTATCGATGTCAAATTGATTAATAAAGTAATTCATTGTACAGTTGTGCAACTTGTAGTACAAATACATTAAACAGTATTGACCACATACTGAAGTCCAATTGTTTTGCAATATTTTTTTATTGAAACTCCATCGGTGGCTATTTCTCTTTAAGAATGCATAGTGATATCCAGAAGGTGGTCGTCCATAGGAGTCGAAAAATTCACCAAAACCATTTTTGTCTATATGTAGTGCAACCCAATGTGATCCAGGTTTTGTATCGGGGTCCAAATTACTAATTAAATAAGTAGGAGTTTCCATGTATATCGGTAATCTATTTGCAGCATACACATTATACCGCAAACTTGGATGTATTTCGTTCAAATATTTCTGTAGTTCTATTGTATTCATATTTATTTAAAAATACAACTTTCCAACCCCAGAGATCGCAAACATGTGTGCGATTGTAATTACAGTAACTTATTATATATCGAAAGGGTGATTATTAAAAATAATACAAAGTAAGTTCATTTTAATTAATTTATTCAAAAATATACACACAAAGAGATACATACAAATATTACAAAGTTAATATTTTTACAATATATATATATTCAACTATTATAATCGACGGATACATTGCGGTTTTTATCTATTTCAATAACATTATCAAATTCGGCGTAAACAATACAATTAATAGTTTGTACAAGCGTTGACTCAAATCGAACTTCTAATCTTACAGTGCCATGTCTTATAAGATTCCAATGACCTGAAGAGTTGGCTGATAAATCCGGAGTTAAATCAAAAGCTAACAAACAGTAACCGTTCGAATATTGTTCTCTCGAAATTCCATTCCCTTCATTTAAAAAATGTATACCCGTACCCGAAAATAATGTATGATAAGCCGTGGTGAAAATATGGTTTTCAAACGAAGGTTGTAAAGCTTTCGAAGGTATTTGTTGACCATCAATATATAAAGAAAATGTGTTAATGTTGTAATTTTCGAAATTAAATGGATTTTTAGTGAGATTACCGTTAAATGCCCCGTTATCAACAAACCCAATAATACATCTTTTTGGGACTTGCCCCAAAAAAATGTTGTCAAGTGTTTTGCCTTGAATCCCAGATGGTATAGTTAAAACTTTCACTTCAGCTCGAGTGACGGGATATTTTGCTGTAGAAAAAGCCAATGCTTTTTGATGTGCAAGTAAAACAGTTGGATTGATTCGTGCTTTACGAACGATAAGTGTTGCATCTGTAATGCATACTTTAAACTTTGAATCACTTGAAGGGGCCATTAAGTTAAATGTTTCTCTAGAGCGAACTAATTTAACTGACATTTCTACACCATTGATCAAGAACTTTTCTTGGTTAAATATATCGCCATGTAAGTGTCCAATCATTTCAATTTCTTGACTTTCAGAAGCTAATTTTTGTCTTTTAACAAATCCTCCATTTTCCTCGCCGGTTTCATTCATTTTGTTGGCTGTATCTTCATACCAAAGGCCACACGTAAGATGAGATTCTTTAGCTGGTTTAGCATAATTCAACAAAGTTTCCATGTAGGCACGATACGCATATGTATTATTTGGAGGTGATATAAGTTTTTGATTTAAATAGACATCAAGTTGACTGAAGATTGAATGCAACCAATTATTAACCGGAGCCACTACCGTTGAGGCAGCTACCTTAGAGGAATCTTGATGCAATATCCTGGCTTTTATATGAATCAAAGTATGAGACAGATCTATATAATCTTCACCAGTTCCTGGTACTTGAAATTCGAGGGGCCCATCATCAGCTAGAGATGATATAGGTTTATAATGTATCCATATTCCATTTTCTATACTAGTTTGTGTTGAGGGTAATGCAAATAAATCTAACTCTGATTTAATGCACTCACATGATTTGTTATGTAGAAATGACATTTTATGAAAATATGTCTTTGATTTTAGTATGACTTGACTTTGATTTTTTGATACCTTTCACCTTGACATTCGGTGCTGAAATGAGAGAATTCAAACGGTTCCTCTTTTTTATATATCCTGAACCGGACATGTTAATTCGATTAATTTTATCTTGAGCTTTTTTGTGTAAATTTGAGCTGGCCTCTTTCAATCTAGTTCTTATTGAATCTTCCATGGGGCGTGCATTAACCATATCCGATAATAGACCCACACCGGCATTTAAAGCCTCTTTACCCACTACTTTAGCACCACTAGAGAGCAATGGTAAAACAGATCTAAATAAGCCTCCTAAAAAACTACCAATTCCATGTCCACGCTGATACGGTGCTCCTCGATAAATCACACCAATACCGTGACCAGCTTGATGTGAATAATAGTGCTCATAAGGACAAATTTCATTATATTCTTTGGAATACATTATAGTTTCATAAAGTGGAGTTTAATACACAATGTCCCAAACTGGAATGGTATTTTTTGTCCTGTGCCTGATCTTATATTTATTTCAATCGTGTCAAACTCCCTGCGCATAACAGGTATGTAGTGAGGTGGTGAGAAAACATGCATTTTATTAGCTCCATATATGTATTTTGAAGGGTCTAGTGGTATTATTCTTAATAATTGTGTCATCACATCCCCAACAATTTGCGGTTCAATAATATCACTATAAACAAATAACTGGGATGGTAGCCCTAGATGTAAATTCGCTGAACATTTTCCAAAACCACCCCTGTGTGCTAAGTTTCTAGTTGGTTCAAATCCTAGTTGAAGACTTAAGCTAGGTGCTAACGTAACTGATCTTATTGATTCATCCATTACAGTTACAGATACAAACTTTGAAATTTCATCATATCGAAATATAACTTTATCATCAATGCTGTTTAATGCTGTTAAAATTTGATTAATATCATCATAGTTGGTGGCTGGTATATAATGTTTGTAGTATATTAGTGAAGGTTTATCCTCATGGGGCATTACAGCCCATTTTGTTATATAAACAATATTTTCATGTTCCTGAACTGTAAACATCGTGCATGGATATTGAAATTCAACGACACCAACAGACCATCTACCTTCAAGTATAATAGGTTTCGGTAATTTGGTTGAAAACTGGGTTGTCGTATTTTCTGGGAAGTATTCCATGGAGCTATTACTCAACAATGTTAAATAAAAACTTTCCTTCATCATATTTTCTTTAAACTAGAAGCCAATATCCAACTATTAAATTTATCTGGATAACCTTTCCACTTGACCAACACTTGCTTTCTGTTACCGGAATAGCGGGAACCGATAATTTTATCTATTTTATAACTTGAAGTAGGATCATAAGATATTTTTTGTAACTCTTTCTCATAAAAAGTTCCTGTTATTGGTTCATTTTGTAAATCTTTTAATGTGTATACTACCCACGGTGATCTATCTATTATAGAAGATATAATAAAAATTTCATCACTCCAATTGGATTCATATCCCTTTTGAAAGATATGTTTGTGTTTGGTGATTCTTACATAGTCACCAATATGAAATTTTGGAAGTGGAATATTTGTAGGTTGACTAACTTTTTCTCTGTCATACAAATTATTCCAAACAGTCATTATATTATCAAAATTTACATCGCAAGGACACATCTTAATACTAGAATGATAGCTATGGTTATATGCGTATATTAAGTTCTGTAGGATATCTATATACCTATGGGTATTTTTGTGAGTGAAATAACGCCACATTCTCATTTTTAGTGTCCTTTGGAATCTTTCTACAATGCTGGCTTTAATATCAGGGTTATTTGTTGTATAATAATTTATATTTTTACTCTTTAAATAACCCTTTACATCTTTTGAAAGGAATTCACTTCCTTTATCAGATTGTATATGTGTTGGTGTGGTATTAGCTTCACTAAAAATACTATCAAAACATGATTTAACTGTTTCAGAATTTTTATTTTTCATAGGTCTAGCATAAGCATATTTAGTAAACACATCAATAACACAAAGTATATAATTAAATCCGTCATTATGTGTAGAATAAGATCTCATATCACTTAAGTCTACCTGCCAAAGTTCATTTAGGTTGGACAAAATATATTTGTTTCGAGGAAATTTCCTATGTACTGGTTTATGCAACGTGTATGTTTCTTGTAACCGTAGCCACTTTTTAACGTCTTCCTTAGTCATTTTACCTTTCATAGCTTTCGACAATTTTTCAATACTACTGTAACCAGCAGGATGTGATGGATCATAATAAATCTTAGTTATCTCTAGTATGGGGTCCATTTTTCCCAACTATTTTTTTTTCTTATAGGTTTTTTTATCTTTTCTAGATTGTTTTTTTTATCATTAAACTCTTCATCTGTAGATACTTGGTCAATATCCTTTAATTGAAGCCGGTGTATGTATTCACTTCTAGCTGGATTCCCAACGTAAGTCAACGGTACTTTAATATCCTTCAATGCTGTTGCAAACTTTTCCCAACCTATTGGATCACTTTTTTTTAACGGTCTAATTGCATCATTTAACAAATCTACTATATTACTTCCAAGAATTTTTTCGTTATCTATAATGACTGTACCATCATCATTCCAATGAATTTTATTTGTACTTAGAGTTAGCAATTCCAATAAAGACCCACCTTTCTTTACATAGGTTTTTGGTATTAAACTAAGAATTTGATCTTTCGTGTAAGGAAGTTTTTCATAAGATATAGTACTCTCCTGATTTTTATCTTCAGTGTTTGGTGGCAGAGCTGTAACTAAACTCTTGTCGTCGGTATAATTACTTTTATTAGATGTATTTACTTTTACTTCTGGAGTGGTAGTATCAATACTTTTAGTTATTATTGGTATTTCATGAGGTTGACGGTCTTCTCCAGTAAAGTGTAAATATCTTTGTAAAATTTGTAGATATAGAATACATTTTTTCCTATCATCCATATTACTATTCAAAATATTTTTCATCTCAGCATCTAATCTAGAAGTGGGTCTATCAGGAACTTGGTTGTATTTTAGTTTGTCCATCAAACTTGGTTCAATGAGCAACATTTTCTTAGCTTGCTCCATTTTTATTACATAAAATAATTAACTAAGCCACTCAAAATTGAACCCAATATTATTGGTAGAAATGCACCACCTTTTTGAATAATAATATTTTTTCTTATTTTATTAGAACTTTTATGTAACAATTTCCGCAGTATAGATTTATATCGTTTAAGTTTTTTTTTCTCTTTTTCTGGTAGTTCCACTTTACCTTGGAGGACGTTATGTATACATTCACAAATACAGTTAATTTCCTTTTCGTCACACGATTGTAAAAGAGCTTTCTTATATTTAGGTTTAAGCTTATATAGTGCTCTCAGTAAGTCTTTATGCGTGTTTAGACTTCGCGGCATTATGTGTAAATGACAGGAATTTGTTGATTCTTGCTATATTTAAAGCCTTTGGTGGGGACATAAACAACGCAATGTACATCTGGAGGAAATATTTTTGTTTTAATTCGACACATTTCATCAGTGTTTTGTTTAAGATCTATCATTAAATACCCATGTGCTTCCATAGTTGCATTACGATAGGCATCTTCAAGAAATTTTGGATTTTCTGGTGATACTTGGCGTGCTAAGTATCGTATTTGAGTTTTATCTCGGGGATTTTTAAAATAAACAATATAATTTGAATTTAAAGAAATGTCTCTTTGTCCTTTACCTTGGTGAAATAAATTTTGTGTGATGTAAAATACACTTAAGTTTCTATGGTGGCTTCCTTTGGTAAAAATATCAACAATGCGACCATCAGACTCTCTCATAAGATCATCAATTATTACAAGGTTTGCGTTCTTCCCATCAAACATATTAAGATCTGGTATACCTTGATGATAATTTACATTTGGCAAGTTATATAAAGGTTGCATTTCATCAAAGCACCAAGTAATTTGTGTAAACTCCCTACTACATATGTCATTAATATATTTAATGAAGTTTGTAACAAAATTTGATTTTCCACAGCCACTTGGACCTGCAACTATTGCAGTAAATGGATGAATAAAGTGAAACATCACGTTGCATGTGTGTAAATGCTTGAGAGTTACAGAGAGAAATAAAACATTTCGTTCAATTGTTGGTTTATATATTCACTTACTACATGCATATTAAAAAATAAATATTAACTATTTATTGACAATAATAATTGAATAAAAGATACATCTTAAGACTAGTATACAAATACAGCAGTGTACAGCAACATATTTACAAATATTATATTCATAAACTAATCGAAATACATACATATTTTAGTTAACATTAAGGTACTTAATTAGAACATTGAATAGAAATATATATTAACAAAGAAATATTTACATACAGATTTTTCTATAATCTATTTTAATTTGTAATGACCCCACGCCAGTGTATCCATATTATTGGGTAGAATATAACGCTTTGTGTCGTTATAAGACAAACATCTTTTGTTTATTTGCTGGGTGAAAATTGTGTGTTTAATTGATTTGAATCTGTACATGTTGCAAAATTGGATATTTTTAGTGAAGAGACAAGTCTTATAATTTTCCATGGTCATTTTTTTTGTAACACATTTATTAACACCCTTTGCTTTTGCTGTCAATTTATTTTCGACGTCAAATGCATACATTTTAGATCTTAGACCTACAAACTCTTTTAAAATTTTTCCATTATTTTCATCTTTGAAAAATCCTAGTTTCTTTTTATTGATTTTTGGATAACCATATGTATTATCTGATGGATAATCGGATGTATCAAATCGATAAACGAGGTCGGTTTTAATATCATTGTAAAAGTTGTCTGTAAAAATCTGATATATTAAACTATCTGTGTCAGTATACAATAATTTTAATTTATTATCAAACTTCCTCATCATGTAGTTGTAGTGAAAGTCATACATAAGAGTTTTTGAAATATCCAATATACAAAATCCTAAATAAATGGGTTTATTATGAACCAACTTTGTTTTTCGCAATTGTACTGCAACTAAGTTTTCTGCAAAAATCGATAAACTGTGAAATTCCGGTTTTGCAATCAAATCTTGTACACCTAGAGTTTTACCGTTATTTTCCCAATGCGTTAACAATTTCACATTAACCCTTTTTTCAATGTTTTCCATAGTTTTCCCAAACACGGAATTATTCATTAATTTATAAAAATCCTTTTCAAAATCCGAGACTGCCTCTATTCTACGTTTTGTATTTAAATCAATGTATTTTTGCAGCCATGAGCTCTGTCTAAATTTTAGTATTCTATGAACTTTTGTTATTTTCATTCCCATATTCAGACACTGTTTAAGATTACTATAATGAATTTTATATCTGATCTTATTATAAAGATTTGGTATTAATTTGGTTTCTTTAGAATCACTACTTATACATATTTTCTCAGGGCAAAGTGGAAAATCAGAGTGTAAATCGTGAAGTTCAACTGGGTACTCTAAATCTACTTCTAAAATAAAACCGAATTCAGACGTGTCGGGTATATCAAAACTTGTATTTGGACTGACCCATTCAAATCCTCCTTCAGGTAAATATTGAGACATAGCCCAACCGTAAAGGTTATTTGCATCGAAATAAGCAAGATATGATGTAGGTTTATTTTCATCATAATTATCTAAAAATTTATTATTAGCTTTAGCATAACGATTGCTGCATTGTGATACTCCCCCTCTAATACCTGCCTTGATGAAAGCAATTTTATCAAAGTCTGTTAATAATTCTAACTCTATTTTTGTATATTTTAACATAGCATCCCAGCTCAAGCCCGGTGCTGTATAATAATGAGCAGGATCTAATCCATAAGTTGTTATACAAATATTTCTAAAGTTTTCGAATACATCAGTTAACAATATAACATCTGTTTTCAGATATAAGTTAGAGTAATCCAGCATATTTTGACAACCAAAATGTTGCCAAACATTCTGTGCATGATTATAATCATCATTAGATACATTTGAATCAGTTAATGAACTGTAAAATTGATTTTTAGTGGGAATAGATGTTAATTTTAAACAGTCGTATGATGTCATAAATTCATAAGGATAAATACCTTTTCTCCTAACATACCTGAAATCTTCATTTCTTGGAAAACTATTTTTTAAAGTAATAAATTGTTCATCGTTGAGATTTTTAGCTAATTGCTCAAGACTACATGGTAAAAATTTTAGGGAATCAAGAAATCTTAAATTCAAAATTTGGCTATTTATTATTAATGTTTTAGAAAAAGATATGTATCTTTCTTTGTTTTGGGGAATGACATCCACATCACCCTCTACAAAGTTTAATGCATGAACAATGAAATGTGCATCATAGTGGCTGAGATTATGTAGGAATACTGGAACATGACGTGGTATCCTAAATTTGCTTATACAAACATCGTGTGCAACACCTCTAAAATTACCTGTATACCAATCAAAATATGAAATCTTTTTATCATCAGAAAATTCTATTTCACATATACAACAGAGTTTAGAATTCGCAATTTCCTTTTCATTTTCTGCAGTCAATGGTTTGGGGCATTTTTGAAAACTATTTTTCTTACTTATTATTTTTAAATCATCATATAAACGATTCATAAATATCTGTACACAATCTGGACCGCTATACGTTACATATTTTGACAAACTATTATCATATGAACATTTAATATAATATCCAAAACTATAAACTTCATGTTTGTGAACATTTTTAGTATACGGTTTATTTGGATCGTTAGAACACGTTTTTATTGGATTTAAAAAGGCTTCAAAATCTGCATATATAACGAAGGGTATCTTTAACTTTTTATGAAAATTTTCAAATTTTAATTGAGTATTTGACACTAGTTGTCCAAACCAATTTTTATATCTTTTATCTATATTTGGTAGTTCTACAGTAATATGTGAACAATCATATTGTCGATGGTTATTCAACCTTTCCTTTGTGGGGAAATGCAATAAACATCCATCGCATATATAAACCGCATGATTTTGATTTGAAATTTGTTTACTGACCAATCTTGATAAGTTTTTAATATAACAATAGTGGTAAGTCCTTTCTCTATTTATGAGTAATAAATTAATGTGACTATTTCTACGACATTTTGTTAAATATAGTGGACCCACTACACTATGCCTTTTCATTTCTTTATTAAATTCTAAACCGAATACATTGATACTAATATTATTTAATTTTTCAACTTTTGATATATCATTTAATTTAACGGGAAAATATACACCATTAAATTTTAGTTTATTTACATGCATGCTATAGGACGATACTCGATTTGCGTTCTTACTCACTGGATATAATGCCGAAAGTAATGCCCATTGAAAACATAAATTGTCAGAGTTTTTTACGTTTATCACAGCTTTTTTATTACTAATATCTTTAGGTAAATCAATATATGACGTACCACGTAGCGGATTAAATTTATTAATATTCATGTCTAAGCAATTAATTTGTTTAAGACTCCACCCACTGTCTTTTTGTTCAAAAGCACTTATTTTATTTGTTATAGCATCACATAATGAAGAAAAGAAAATATTTAAGTCATCACCTCGAAAAATTATATAATTACATGTTTGAAAATCAAATGAATTTAGAATATCTTTAGTTTGTTGTATAAAATCTGCGTGTAGTATAAAATTTACTTTAAAAGCAGTATGTTTCTGCATAGATTCTTCAATCAAAAATAGCACATCATCTTTTATAGAACTTAAAAACAATTCCGGCGTTTCAAAATCTAACATAGATGATAAATCAGATTTATTTTTAATTTTATATGTAATTATTCTATTTCCAAAGGCCGTTTCAGCAATTGATACATTTTTAAGAGATGTGTGAGAAGTTAAAACATTATTATTATGAATTTTGCTTTTCAAATGATTGGTAAAGTATTTTCTAGTTATCAAAATTTTACACGTGTTACATTGCACCTTGTCGACATCGAGGTCTGCTGATATCCCGATCGATGATAATGAAGTTGATGGCCTATCTTCATATCTAGTCTTTTTCTTATTATTGTCATCATCCTTCGTACAACAAAGTTTCTTAGACCCCATCCCGATTTGATATGATTGTTTTGATTGTCTAAAACAAAGAAGAAACATATTTATAGAAGAAGAACAAAATAATTCTGTAAATTTTGAGATAATTTAAGAAGGCATACTCACGCTATGTTTTCCTCAACTACTGCACAAATATTGTACAATTCTTCATCATATGTGGAGTCTTTCAATCCACTCTCTGGAACTATTCCCCACAAATTATACATTCCATATTAGATTTGCGTTGAAGAAAGGTACAGATATAATTTTAGATTATGTTTCAATAAAATGGAAATATATGACACGAACTTATTTAAAGAAAGTACTAATAAAAATTTGTATTTACAAAAATAGTTTTTTTATATTCTAGCTATAAAATACACATGATTATTATATTCAGAAACTATAAGTAAATAATATATACACGAATATTAATTGAATGGAATGCGTTTATTACTTATTACTAAAGTGAGATTTTTTACAATTTTCAGTCTTAGAAATTTCTTTAGTTATTTCGTAAACAATGTTTCTAACGTTTGCAGAATTTTTGTGTTTATCATTTGTGTAATATTTAACTCTAAAATCTGCGTGCTTCCAATGTTCTGTGGAGGCTATTTTTGCAATCTTTTTCATGTCATATATTTCTATTTTAATAAGTTTACTTGAGCTGGAACCATCATCAACGTTTGTTGATAAACAGACGGTATTACCTTCTTCATCGATTCGAGATACAGTGGATGAAAGTTTTTTTCGTTTTATTATAGGACCTTCAAAGAATTCATCTAAATTCTTGGTAATAATATTTTGCTCCCTCTTTTTCTTTAGTTTTGATTGTAAATTACTAAGTAAATCCTGACTACCTTCATCCGATAGAGGATAGTAGTAATTTTTAAAAGTATTTTCTTCATCAATAATTTCCAGTGAGTTCTGTAAAAATATTTTATAAATTTAAATCTGAATTGATGGATGTTCGTAGTGTAGCGATGGTTTTTTAGTGTATATAAGTGTGGTATAAAGTAATAACAAAATTACTTACATTCATTGTTTTATGAATCTATGTCACTAATACTTTGTAAATTAAATTTATACTTGTATTTCACTTCACTTAGAAATACACGAAATATAACAAACTAAATGTTCACTATAGAAAAGACACTTTCACAATGTAACTTAAACAGTTCCAACCCTATATATATAGAAAATATCGCTCCTACACCATGACTCATGGGTCCAATGCACAAAAGGTTTGTGATAATGAATTCCGGCTTCGATATGAACAAAAGATATGAATAGGTTTATAACATTTTGTAAGGTGTCTTTGTTAGTCATCTTTCCATTAAACTATTGTTAAAAATATTTTGACTCATTGTTTAGAAATTTTTGTAATACTTTGGAACTTTTTTCTGTTATCAGACAATGAAACAAGTTGTAACATGAAACTGTTAGAAATGTTTGAGTCATAACTAACAAATTTTGGAATGCTTTCGTCAAAACGGTAAGAAGATATGAAGATTATATAGATCTGTCTCATACTTTGATTCATATAAAAGCCAGGATATTGCATCAAGATTCCTCTAAGGTAGCTGCCTCAACGGTAGTGGCTCCGGTTAATAATTGGTTGCATTCAATCTTCAGTCAACTTGATGTCTATTTAAATCAAAAACTTATATCACCTCCAAATAATACATATGCGTATCGTGCCTACATGGAAACTTTGTTGAATTATGCTAAACCAGCTAAAGAATCTCATCTTACGTGTGGCCTTTGGTATGAAGATACAGCCAACAAAATGAATGAAACCGGCGAGGAAAATGGAGGATTTGTTAAAAGACAAAAATTAGCTTCTGAAAGTCAAGAAATTGAAATGATTGGACACTTACATGGCGATATATTTAACCAAGAAAAGTTCTTGATCAATGGTGTAGAAATGTCAGTTAAATTAGTTCGCTCTAGAGAAACATTTAACTTAATGGCCCCTTCAAGTGATTCAAAGTTTAAAGTATGCATTACAGATGCAACACTTATCGTTCGTAAAGCACGAATCAATCCAACTGTTTTACTTGCACATCAAAAAGCATTGGCTTTTTCTACAGCAAAATATCCCGTCACTCGAGCTGAAGTGAAAGTTTTAACTATACCATCTGGGATTCAAGGCAAAACACTTGACAACATTTTTTTGGGGCAAGTCCCAAAAAGATGTATTATTGGGTTTGTTGATAACGGGGCATTTAACGGTAATCTCACTAAAAATCCATTTAATTTCGAAAATTACAACATTAACACATTTTCTTTATATATTGATGGTCAACAAATACCTTCGAAAGCTTTACAACCTTCGTTTGAAAACCATATTTTCACCACGGCTTATCATACATTATTTTCGGGTACGGGTATACATTTTTTAAATGAAGGGAATGGAATTTCGAGAGAACAATATTCGAACGGTTACTGTTTGTTAGCTTTTGATTTAACTCCGGATTTATCAGCCAACTCTTCAGGTCATTGGAATCTTATAAGACATGGCACTGTAAGATTAGAAGTTCGATTTGAGTCAACGCTTGTACAAACTATTAATTGTATTGTTTACGCCGAATTTGATAATGTTATTGAAATAGATAAAAACCGCAATATATCCGTCGATTATAATAGTTGAATATATATATATTGTAAAAATATTAACTTTGTAATATTTGTATGTATCTCTTTGTGTGTATATTTTTGAATAAATTAATTAAAATGAACTTACTTTGTATTATTTTTAATAATCACCCTTTCGATATATAATAAGTTACTGTAATTACAATCGCACACATGTTTGCGATCTCTGGGGTTGGAAAGTTGTATTTTTAAATAAATATGAATACAATAGAACTACAGAAATATTTGAACGAAATACATCCAAGTTTGCGGTATAATGTGTATGCTGCAAATAGATTACCGATATACATGGAAACTCCTACTTATTTAATTAGTAATTTGGACCCCGATACAAAACCTGGATCACATTGGGTTGCACTACATATAGACAAAAATGGTTTTGGTGAATTTTTCGACTCCTATGGACGACCACCTTCTGGATATCACTATGCATTCTTAAAGAGAAATAGCCACCGATGGAGTTTCAATAAAAAAATATTGCAAAACAATTGGACTTCAGTATGTGGTCAATACTGTTTAATGTATTTGTACTACAAGTTGCACAACTGTACAATGAATTACTTTATTAATCAATTTGACATCGATACCATGTACAATGATATGTTATTATGGAATTTGTTTAATTACTGTTTTAAAATAAATGAATATGACTAATGAAGGAATGTAGACGGCTTTTTATTATACATAGAAAAAGTACCTGAGACCCCCCGACCGTAACACAACAATAGCGTTCGACCCGAACAATAGGTGACCCTTGCTCGGATGATCCATTGTTAACTGTACCCCATTGCTTTTGTATTATTATAGCCTAGTTAATGTTATGCTATCTCTGAAACGGTTAAAGCTATGCAATTTTAAATACTTGCATTCGATTCAGCGACCCTGAAAACCTTTTTTTTTTTTTTTTTTTTTTTTTTTTTTTTTTTTTTTTAGGGTTGCCGCCGTGATCAGTGAGCTAGAACCGATGAGAGAGCCAAAGGCGGTGAGCCAGAACCTGTGAATCCCTACTACTACTTAGTGCTATATATTGTGACAAAGATTTTGATTACAAGTATTTGTAATACATTTAAAAACATTTTAAAATAATTTAATTAAATAATTTAAAGTTGATGCTTCGAGACAACGTAGCTTTTTACATCTTTTTAATAATCTTCTTTACTCAAATAAATTAGCCATTGCATTGACGGTAGCAAAGCAAATTGCTTGTCCTCACAACAATACAATTTTATTTGAGTTCATACAATCATTCCAACGTTCAGTCAATACCTGATTATGTTTTTATTTGATTAGAATGCTCCAGCATATATTACTTGTATTTTTGATATATGTATTTATGTAACTGGGTCCTTTAAACGATTCGTGTACCGTGCACGTGTGAAACTACCCATACCGACTAGCGGTAGATAATAAAAAATATTATGGATAACTATCGTCTGTATCATGGCGAGTGTTCTAAAGACTTGATTAACCTTGTTCCATTCTCTCTCTTCCTAAATAGAATCACGCGCGATGTGTAAGCGTAAGTGTAGCTTGTATGTTTATCGTATTAAGTAGATTTAAATGCCATATGCTAACCGGTAATTGCAAACACTGCGGATGATATTTTCGTGACATTAAAAAGAAGGCTACAGGTGGTGCTTTTGGGACAGCGATTGACTAAGATGCCAAGTTGAGTGCATATAAGCTAATTATTTGAAAATTATTGTCAAAAATATAATTTGTAACGGTAACTAAATTTAACATAGTACAAGAAATATGTAAAAGTAAATCTCAAATTGATTTTTGCATTAAATTGACAGAATTTTGTGGTTTCGCAGGCACGTGAAGGATCGTTTTACATTAAATAAACCCTTTCAATAGTGATAAATGGGTGATGTCAGTTTGTGATGGATGCGCCATTTAATGCAGATGTTTCTAAATATATTGTAAAAAAGTATCGTTTCTTGGCTTTAATCAATTTTCTTTAATTATCGCAATATTTAACGTAAGCTTAGCAAGAGAGTAGCTAGTGGTAGTATTTATTTTATTTTATTATTAAAAGGAAACATACAGCAATATATAAACGATAGAAAAATTATGTATAAACCAGCAAAGTATTCACAAAAAAACATAAAACAAGTACTAGTAATAACTAGTAGTTAGGTTTAAATAGTTTATATCTAATTTAAATTGTGTATGTAGTTTTAACTAGATTTGGATATCGTATTCTAGATCATTCCAATATTTATTCACATATTTAAAGCTTTTTAGACTACTAAAGCGATATATATTACGATTGCTAACGCATTAAATAGATAATTAGCATAATTATGACAAAAACAAACTAAAATCAACTAATTTTACACAAGAAAGTAAACAACCAGAGATAAAAATTATTTTTATATATAACCACTACACAACACCTAATGGTAATTATTCCAAAGGTGAGACTTATAGACGTAACTTTAACTTCCTATAGATTTTACTAAAACATTACAATTTATATTACTCAATGAATGTCAAAGGATTTGGTAAATCACCAATTTTGTCAACA
Organism: Automeris io; assembly: GCA_036320925.1. Lineage (NCBI taxonomy): Eukaryota > Metazoa > Arthropoda > Insecta > Lepidoptera > Saturniidae > Automeris > Automeris io. The sequence continues at coordinate 7,920,821 of JAUDJH010000011.1, read as the reverse complement.
TGGACTTGGCTCTGCGAATATTGGCTATATTCAAGTTCCTATTATATGTTCAGTTTTTTGTTAAAACGATGTTTATTTTTAGAGGACTTTGCTAAGCAAAGATGAAATAGCGTCTATAAATCTCAGCATAAGAACTGCAACCAAGGAACGATAATTCATTGACAGTCGCCGTCGCTGTGCCCGTCTACATATAATACGATAAAAGGCTTTTAAGTGTATAAATAATCAGTTGTACTAGACGAACACAAAATGATCTCAAAACATGACAGTCTAAGTTGAGTCAATATGTGTTTGCACTTGTATACTGCGCTCACGATTCACGTAGGGATACCGCCTTGCCACCTCAAAACAAACATGATATCAAGTTTAATTTAGCTAAATAATTGAAATACTTACAAATAGATATTTTATCTCAAAATAAATGTCTTGATATCGTTAGCTGTCTTGATAGAATCAAATTAAACCGAATTGTATCCGTCTTAGCACTCAATAAAGCTGCTTCGAGTGTTTTAATTAAAACGAAATATTTAAATGAACTGAGTAACAAAACATCCATTAAAATTCACCCCAGTTTACTCCAAGTAACCCTATCTGCGCTATCAGCACTGAATTGCACAATAAATATCTTTAAAAGGGCTATTAAATTGGCAATTGCCCACTTTTTGGACCTATAAGGGACTGCGATTACGCAGTGGTATTTTTGTAAAAACTAAATTTGATGTAAAAATATCCGTAATTCTTAAAAGATTTTTCAAAGTTCAAAGTTAATACATTACCTTTCATTGATTTCGTTTGCAATATTAATAATTCCTATTTATAACGTGCTTTAACAGAAAAATGTTTTATGTGTATCTATAATTTAAGAATATCATGGAATTGATCAAGTTTATTTTGTACTTGTATATTTGTATAATATTTTCAAATTTCACATTAGTCATTCCTGATTGTAAACAAAGATAGAAAGGGCGATTATATTAATAATATATAAAATGTCCATATGACAAATTATTTGAAAGCATATAAGGCCAAAGAAATAAGCGAAAGATAAAGAAGCGACCAAACTTCATACTAAATAAAGAAGCAAATTATTTTACAAGGATGCAGTAGTGTTATCTTACATTAATAATATGTTTTATATGGTGTTATAACATAGATATGTCTTGAAATAACAGGATTTGATTTCGAACAACATTACAATAATAGCAAATAGGCATATTTCTTCAATTAATGTATTTTGATTATAACACACAAGTGGGGCAAGATGTTTAAGACATTTTATCATGTTTTAATTTATCCTGACATGGCACAGTGACCACACCATATCTGATGGTAAGCATGTTGCAGTCCAAAAACGACAACGAATACCAACAGCAACAAACACTATCGATAGCCGCAGCGATCATGCTGACCTGCACAAATATCTTCACGCTTCGCTTAAAAGACCCATTATTATAGGACGATGAGGACACACTGGCTAGCAGACCATTCCACAGCCCAACGACTCTGCAAAATTAAGAGTTAAAGAACTTCTTAGTCCTAGCCGGGATGTAAGTTACTGAAAAGCTGTGACTTCGTAGACCCGCGTGCGTGGTTCTGTTATGGAAGGAAGAGGGTGGAACAAGGTTAAATAGCTCTTCAGAACACTCGCTATGATACAGACGTATGTATGTATGTTTGTATGTCAAATACATAAATTTTTCCACTGTGAATGAAACCAGCTAAAACCTCAACGTGATTAGATTCTCTGTAAGTATTTATAGTGTAGTCGGTGGCCACGATGCGTTGGCGTGGCGCGGCTGTGCGGCGTAGCAATGTAAATGTTTATCGCATTACAAATTTCACACCACTCGCGTTCCACTGCCTTTCATACTTCATTCTTTCATCCGCCCCCGCTGATAAGGGTTGAGTAGTGTCATTTAATTATTTAAAAATTTACAATATAACCTTAATCCTAAACTTAAGACTACATTACAAATTTAAAAATAACTAGTGACTACCTAATCCTTAACTAACTTATAAACGAAAACTAACCTATGTCTTTAATTAAAATAAAAACACAACAGAGTATTTATTTTAAAATTTAAAACTTAGCCTAGTTACAAATATCGCATTGATGGGCACATTATACATATACCACTCCGTCATCGCAACTCGTTCACCACCATCCGCCTTGTGTCGCGAAACGCAAGGTCAGTACGCATGCGATACGGCCCACAACGCACCGTGTGCACACTTCGGATATTATGTGTAAAATAAGAGAGTGACAAAGTTCCACTGCAATACATCATGTTTCCCACTGTAATTTCAATTGGAACATATAGTTGATTTCTGTAAATAAAGTTATTAAGTATTTGGCGTGTTATGAAAATTGATCACGGCTTTATTATAGTATGATTTGCATTAGATATAATCACATTGGTCCTCAACTTAATTTTTTAAAATTATTTCATAATTAAAAGTTTAATTTTTTTTACCTTTTTAATTTTTTTTCACCTTTATATTGAAAAATCTAAAACGAAACCTAAATATTTGTTTCATTATTTAAATGGTTAAGAATTACATTAAATACTGTTCTCATTAACATGTTAAGGCTATACCCAGCGAACAAATTTTATTTGCAAAGGCACGAAAGTAAACACGCACGGATTTCTCGCTCTAAATTGTTTTGTATTTGGACTTTTGTTACGTACACATGTAATTAACTAACTTACTACGTTGTTAGAACTTGTGTAATCAAATATGAATGTAATATAACTAATTATTTCGGTTGAAAACTTTTTGTTTACCCAGAGAAAATAATGAAATGTGTTGTGTGTAGTTTTAATAGTATTTTCTTATTCGTTAATGTATTGAACTATTAATTGATCATATTGATTTCACATTAGAACATAAAGTTCCATTAATTTTTTTATAGATATTTGTAGGACGAACATAGGTCATAGGCGACGGTTGCGGCCGTTGGATTACGTTGAGGGCCTCCACTGTGTGTTTTGCGGAATTCCCCTTCTGATGATGAACTTTGATTGGTCGACTGAAATAGCGTTAGGGACTTCCCTTTCTTATTTATCGATCATGTGACCGGGATCACGTGAGGGTTGCGCGGGAGCGCGTCACGGCAGTCCGCAAGAAGCTCCGCTAGAACACACCCGTGCTACATATTTAATTTTATTATAAATACAGATTCTATTGGCTTGATAATATCAATAAGGCACATGAGCTGATTTCATACTGGAACATTTTCATATTTTATACTGCCCTCATATTAGTCCAGTGTAAAAATAAAATTTGTAAAGAATTTTCCGCTATTAGCTTTACATAGATTTTAGATTAATCTTAAAAGTACACAGTAGTTCTTCTTATTGTCGCGTGTCAACAAAGCTGAGAATTGAAATCTCCCTATGATATTTTCCTTTTTAAGGCATTTACTTCTATTTTTGGCGGCATGGAGTACAAGTGCACTTTTTTGGGAAGAATATAGCGCGTTTCATCAGTCCATCTCAGTGAATTTCGACCTTTAGGAAATCTCCGTCATCCTTATCAGAAATCATAATCATCATCATAATCAGTTTGAATTTTTTATCACTCTACCGAGCTATATAGCGAAAGAATTCTACAATTTACCCTGAAAGGGATATAGCTATATCACTAGAGCTATAGCTTTACAATTTATACAGCGCAGGCAGATTGTAGACAACATCATTTTAAATAGTAGTATTACAGTTATTTTTTAGAGTAATGACTGATTTGATGCGATGATGACTCTTGCATCAGAATCCTCATGGTACTGATCATGCAATTTTGAATATTTGCCCAGAGAAATAAAACTCTGCAAACAATGTGAAATATTTACGTTTCTTTGTATACGTTCAAGCACGTCAGACGACAGTTTCAAAGAAACGATCACCGGTTCCACGGAGCACAGGCTGCTTTTGTCGAAAGCGTTCGCTTGAATAAAGGATATTGTTATTTCTCCTTCGTTTAGTGCCTACCTTTGTGTATCTACAGCGTTTGTAAGCATTCAGTTTTCATTCCAAGTAAAGTGTTTGCACAACGGATCCTATCTATATAGGTCAGTGGAAAACTGGAACGGAGCTATTTAAAGAAAGTTTTCTTATAATTCAATTTTTCTTTTTAGTGCATGTCAAAATATGTTCGCCTAAAATAAAAAATAAAATAATGATTATTTTTAAAATATTCAAGACTAGCTGTCCCGGCAGACCTTGTTCTGCCCTATTTCTCTAAAACAAATTCACATTGTTTTTTTTAATGTTAATAGCTTCCCCGTCAGATTTCATTCTGCCAAAACTTATTGGTCTGTCGGTTTTTTTTTGAAAATTGTTTGAAGTAACCTGGCCTTAATGCTATATGTATAAAAATTGACAAATATTGACATTAATACATCAATTATTTATACATCACTCAATTGTTTTGCCTACCCGGAACCCGTCCCCTAACATTTAAACTTTATGGTATGGTGTTAAAGTTCAAATTGACTTTTAAATATTATTACGATTTTTTTGTATGAGAATACAGAAAAGTGTTATTTTTAGACAGTTGCAGGGAATTTTTAAAATTTTTCTCTCCGTAATAACCTTCCTCAGACTTCATCAAACACAACAAAAAAAAAAAATCAGCCAAATCGGTTCAGCCGTTCTCGAGTTTCGCGCTTATCAAGACATTTTGCGATTCATTTTTATATTATAGATAATCCATATTAGTTAATTTATAGTCAAAGAAGGACATAAAAACGATTTTTAGATTTATTTATAGATATTCTCGCATACAGAAATGTACAAAATATAGAGATAAACCAAAATAACTGATCTAACTAATCGAGGAAGCAAGTTAAGTTGCCCGGTAAATTATTTCTATGGTGTAGACAATATCTTGAAAAGTTTGGAGTAGGGCACTCAGAGGCTAAATGCACTGGCGACAAAAAAGGCGATTGAAAGAATTTGGATGGCTGGAAGTTTCTGGATGCGTACAGACCCAGACAAAAATTGTTGAAAAGCCTAAGGGGGTGGTAATATCAATTATTATTACAATAACAGACTAATTTATTCATTGTTAATAATTAACGGATAACATTGCTATAAAAGTATTTAACGATAGTAAAATTCTTTAATTTAGATATAGAGCACACACACAACACCCTTAATTTACTATCAATGAGACTGTTCGTTCTCAACGAATATATGTTGTCAGCGCAATGATATTTATGGTTGTCAGTTGTCCAAATTTTATAAGAGTTTGACGCTAGAGTTCACTGTTTTAAATCTATAAATTACAAATTAAGCTTTTAGGCTTAAGCAACAAAGGTTATATTAATGTAATGTTTTATAGAAACTGTTATTTATAAAAAAACATAACATGATTGTTAATTTTTAAAGACCCATCGTTATTATTATCTCTTGGGGGTGGCTTATATTCATGGTTGCGGTAGACGGCTGTGGGCTAAAATGAAAATGAATGCGATATATCTGTTTTATTGGGCATTTCTCAAATTTACTATTTGCATCACAAATCTCTCAACACCCTGTAACAATTTGTAAATGTAATCACCCTATAAATAACTCCGTAAACAAGATCGAAAACAATCGCCATAGAACATTGTTTGTGCGCTGGAGAATAACCAAAGTGACCCGATAGACTAATAAAAGAGCCTATTCAGACCACGGCCCGTCCTCACAGGAGACTTAATAGAAGTATTATAAAAAGAATGCATTTATTCAGACTTTATTGAAAATTTATGTTAATAAACGTATAGTATTTTTTAAATTTCTATATCATTTTTTGGTGATATTGTCATATATATATTTTCGGAATCAGCGTATTTTACTGATTCCAATTTATTTATTGAAATTGAATATATTACTATATCACCAAAAAACATCGCTTAAACCAAATAGCCTTTCACCCCTCGATATCTGATCTTATGTACAATATAAAATGATTTTTTTTTACACTGGCTCGACATAGTGACTACAGAGTACCTGGTGGTAAGTACAGTGTAGTCCAAAAACGAAAGCGACTATCAAAGGATGAAAATCCATTGATAGTCTACATCGTCATGTCGGCCCACATATACCACGACTGAAGGTCTCTAGGTATATGAGCTACTGGATATACATAACCTGATCCCGAAACGCTACAAGCCGAAACTGGTCACTATGACGGGCTTTACACCCATGTACTGTGGTCGCGATCCAGACGGACACCGACGCCCTACCACCTCGCAAACTAAATAAACTAAACTAATGAAATAAACTAATGACCCCCAAAGAACCAGAATTTACTGACAGCCATCACCGTCATGTTGGTCCTATGCCATGATAGAAGAATTCTATCACGTATAAATATGGTCATAATTATGTGGCATATAATTTTTCTTTATTGATATCTAGTGGGAAAGTCCTGCAAAGAATCGTGAGGGTCGCTGTGAGGGCAGTGACCCCGGTGTGTCAGACTCCTACTGACTACAAACCCCCGGGTGTCCCTCTAATCGCTCCACCCGGGCTTGTGAAACCTAATTCACCAGACGCCCGGGGAGCGAAAAGCCTTGTTGAGGCAACCTTTCTGGGAGGAGTGCGAGTAAAAAGCCCAACCTTTCAAAACCTCTCTCAGGCGGCTCGCAGGACGCTGTGCATGGCCTCCCTCTCATAATACATAAATTAATTTAATTTTACTTCACTTTAATTTAATCGGAATATCACACTCATGCGGTAATGCTATTATAGCACAGCACTACGAATTAAATGTAAATATTTATGCGTCTTAAATCGGAGTAATAATACACTCGTTGTAAGCAAAAGTTATGAAAATAAATTAATTTAAAATCGCAGGCAATTCTAACCCATCATTTATAGCGGTATATTTTTTAAGTTTAACTGATACAATAAAATGTCTATTGTACTATATTAATAACTGAGACGAATAGGCCTTAATAACATTTCCGAAGACAAAGCCTAAGCTAAAACTCGATGAGATTTAAGTAAGAGTGAATACAGATATATCCATATCTGTATTTTTCGGAATAAAAGTTAATCAATCAACCGTATATGCCCGCATTGCAGATAAAGGCTTATTCTTTACTCTTTTAGGGAGATCAGAGTTACACAGTCACTAAGAATTTTTATTAATATATTTAACATTGTACACATATGCTAAGCATGTTTTTTATGTGAGTCTATATTATTTTTACATAAACAAAGATTTACATAAATATAAATTAATTTATAGTCAAGTTATGAATTGATTTATCATATTAATCTTTGGGTGACAAATTAGTTATTTAAATAAGCTAGAAATTAAGCTGCGTGATAAGGTCAAGTATTTTTTTTATTTTTGTGAGGATATCCAAATAATCATGTTAACGTTCATAGCTTTTTTTAAATCACATTTTATCTCACAATTAATTAAATTAATATTATCTTATGTTCAAAAGATTGTTCAATAAACAATAGATCCTTTACAAAGGAAAATTATCAAAGCCGACATACAGCGACAATTGTATGCATAAATTTAATTATATTTACAAAGCTTTGCCCCGTCACAGCACTCTAGTTTGGGGCTGAAACAAACCTGTTTCCACTTGTTTCCGACTGGCACGTAACCTGAGAGCTAGCTCATGCCATTCCACCCTGTTCACAAACGACACCACATCGCCACGGCTCACTCTGCTGCATTTCGAAATCACTGTAATTTGAATTTAAAAGTATATAAATTTTTAGGTATATCTTAGAAATCTAAATGTACCCGTGTAATAAAATTATTAATTAATGACACATTAGTAATAATTATTGACCATTTTCAAAAATTTCAGACTAGTTTATGAGGAAGAGCAAGTCTTAAAAAATCTTGAAATATCCTCGACGGCTTATATAAGGACAATTGCTATATTATGTTGTACCGGTGATCCTTATCTATTATTATTGTTCTGTACACTTTTGTGATCTTTAAATATAAATATTATTGGTTATTTAAAATATTAATACAATTTTATTCCTAATCCTTTATGTGTATTATTTTACAAATTATAGCAACTTGGTTTTTTACTGGAATCCCAAAATATTGTCTTTTTTAAATGTGTGTTAGATAATATGTGGTTTTAATTAGGAAAAACTTGTTTTATTTTTCATGTATCTCTTTACCTCTAACCCTTTTTATAGGATCCTGGTAATTAAGGTACTCACGTAAAACAAACGACGTGCTCATATAGAAAACTTTAAAACATTGTATCACATTGTGAGAAAATATATTATTTACCATTTAAAAGGGCTCACTGTTTAAATGTCTGTTAGATAATAGACGTGGATGCTGAATGCTGTCGATTATGTAATCGATGCGCAAACGTGTGGTTGAATAAGTACGGTAAGAAAGCTTTGAGAAATGTTGCCCTGTCTTATAAACATACATCCAGTTTCTGAAACGCTCCCCAAATTTAAATACGCTTTTAAACACTAATAAATCTATAACTGCATACAGATGTACGCTTCAATAATATTTAAAAGCGTGTTAAAATTTAACTTATTTTTTAAACTGGGTTATAATATTATAATGAAATACCAGATGGTTCCATTTATTACTGTGATACCTCAAGATAAACGCACTTTAGCTGATGGCGAATACAGAGTAGTCCGCGAACGGCAGTGTTTGCCAAAGGACGACAGTTCTTCGATAGCTGTCAATGTTATGCGCGTCTAAATATACCACGACTGAGAATTACGATAAGTATGTTATAATTAGACGTACAGTAACTGATTTCGAAACACGATAGGTCCAAAGCGAAGCAAAGGGCTTTCACCAGTGGATATGTACTGTGGTTGCAATTCCACAAAAACCAAAGTACAAAGGGTGTATAAACAATTTAGTTTTTTTTTTGTTTGTTTGTTTTGTTTTGTTTTGAACTAGAAACTCAGCTTAGTATTTACTATGTAATCAGTGAAAGGCATGTATCGAAAACATGAATCGTTATTTTTAGTACACATATTTAAAGTTCTAGTTAGTTCCATGTCTTAAGGTATGTAAGTACTGAATTTTTTTAGCTTTTCTTTGTGGCTATAATTTTACATATCCTTTAGAATGCCTGTGGATAACTTGTAGATAACACTGTTCTCAGCATTAATCTTATCACTCGTCTTTAATTTATAAAAAAAAAATTAACTAAGAATATGTTTTTCTATGACTTTGTTTTTATATAAATACTAGCTGTCCCGGCAGACCTTGTTCTACCCTATTTCTCTAAAACAAAGTCACATTGCTTCCCCGTCAGATTTTATTCTGTCAAAACCTATTGGCCTGTCAGCTGTTTTTTGAAAATTGTTTGAAGGAACCTGGCCTTAATGCTATATGTATAAAAATTGACAAATATTGACATAAATATTTATAAATCACTCAATTGTTTGCCTTCCCGGAACCCGTCCACTGACATTTAAACTTTATGGTATGGTGTTAAAGTTCAAATTGACTTATCACGAATTTTTTGTATGAGAATACAGAAAAGTGTTATTTTTGGACTGTTGCAGGGAATTTTTAAATTTTTTCTATCCGTAATAACCTTCCTCAGACTTCATCAAATACAACAAAAAAAAAAAATCAGCCAAATCGGTTCAGCTGTTGTCGAGTTTCGCGCTTATCAAGACATTTTGCGATTCATTTTTATATTATAGATTTGTGATAATAACAATACAGTAAACTCCGAACACAGTACAGTACAGTAACTTGGTTTGACTTCGAACAATTTTTAGCAGAACAAAACATTTTTAATTTAATTATTACTAAAAACTTTAATTGTGGTTGAAGTCGTCAATTTTCAGATTTTAATAAGTACTATTATAGTCTTAAGTTATCTGGATGTAATCATTACGCGAATATAATTAATATGCGGGTAGCTGCAGCATTTAGAAAGCTGTAGGGAAATGTTGCTCAGATTTATAGACGTATGAATATAAGAACGATAATACTAGAGAGTTCAGTAAGGTCCAGTTACTCGAGTATGCTTGGCGTTTGGAATAATAAATACTAAGATAAAATCATGCAAAAGCATGTTAGCTTATATTATGTGGATAATAAACATTACGTTTTGCTCGTATAAGGATATGCCCCACGTTTGTGGTTTATTGATCAGAGTATCAAGTTAAACTAGGCACGCTTGTTCGAATACCGATGGCATTAGAATGACGATGAAGTTAGATATATTTCTGATTGACTAGAAATGACTAGGTATATCAATATTTTCTAAACTCGACAGATATCTTTCGAATTACCCGGATTCTACGTTTTAAGTCAGATAGCATTTTTTTAGTAGTAGATCAGTTATAGTATCATTTTAATCAACATAGGATTTGACTAGAAAACTTGTCAATAACATAAATAAATCAAAGATAATTGTCCTTGGATTAATTTTTCAGATTTTTGGCATAAACTTTCCTTTATTATCCGGTCTTAAGGCTCAACTTTTCAATTACTGAAACGGGCTGAGATTTATAGACGCTTTTTGTCTTTGCGTAGAATTAACTCAAACATTAAATGTACATTACTCAATAAATATCCAAGTACATGATAAGATTTTGTAAAATTGGTGATGGCTCTGCGAATACTTACGCTATACTCAAGTTTCTATAATATATTCATTTTCTGTCAAAGTTAATTTACTGAGCACTTTGCTGCGCGATGTCAAAGTTACATCTATAAATCTCAGCCTTAGTAATACCAAAAATGAGAATTATCTCACTAATTATGCGGGTAGGTATGTAAATATCACAGCGTATGTATTGAAAGTACATTGGATTTACATTTCAGAGTAAGAGGAAGCAAAGTTTGCTCTCAAAGCAGTCTATTGATGGTAGCCAATAAGCAAATAGTTTACTCAGTATTTCGCGTAGGGTTACAATGGAAATTTGAATAGTGTTGGTCGCGCAACAAGTATCTAAGTATATATAGTTTATCTTGAAATATTACTTAATCACAGGGTTTTATAGAAAAATAATTGTATTGTATTTCATATTAAGTGAAATATCTATCAAGTAGTAAATAATCATTTGAAATTAAGACAATCGCGGGATGAAAATACTTGGATTGGTTTAGATTAAGAGGTTTGGATTTCAGTATACTCGATAAATAATATTTTTGTTTTACGTCTGCGTTTATTTTTAAGCAACTTTATTTTGGTATGAAAATAAGGATTCAAGATATTTAAATATGCGATTAAATACAAACTATCATAGGGTACATGTGACTTCTGCGTGATACGGTCAACAACTTTTGAAGTGGCAGAGTATCAGTGACGTGTATAGAGTATTTGAACAGGGTAGGTAGAATTCGCGTAATTATTTTGTATATTATATTATGATAGTAAATATTATATTGCTTTCATAGGAAAGATAGTCGGCGTGAATATAGAATAGATATGAATATAATTGATTCCTCTTTTTGTTTAACTTTTTTTTTATTCCAGATTTATTTATCAAAAGGGCAAGCAATACTTGCATGCATCTACGGAATGAACTCTATTGCAGAGTATCTATGTATTGCTGTGTCGTAACAACAGTAAATGTGTTGAAAGTCCATCATAGAGCTTTCTTTTGACCTGCCATGTTTTGGAATCACATCGTGTAAGCCCAGTTGCTCTTCTCTTCTTCTTTTTTTCTTCAATGTAAACAGCATATTGGCTATATTTCGGGCATTGCAATTGCATATAGCCGATATTGACTACTTATCATTATGTGAACTTATTTGCCATTTTTATGGCACAAATTAAGCTTTTTTATTTTAAAGCTATTCTTTAAATATTAATTTCTATTGATGTTTGTACCACCACATTATTTACATTTGAAGTCTGTATTTGCGGACGGTATATATTGACAGATTGATGTAAGCTTATTAAAAAGAGGGCTAGAGGTTGCGGTCTAGACAGTTCTTAAAGTTTGGTAATGAAAATGTAATCGTATTATTTTTTTTGTGCACGTCAATGTCTTAATAAATAACTTTACACGTATTTGTGCTAGGTGATATAAAATAACGTAAGCACGTTCATTTTCTTAGTGGCATTTGTTTTATTTTTGTTATGGTTATTTATACTAATATAATAGCGTAAGTAGTTATATGTATTTTTATTAATATGTAAAATAAATTTTTGTTTGTTTGGTTACAGCTACTTAAAATTTTTCGTAAAGGATTGCCGCCTAATCTAATTACGGACAAAAATTTTACATAATATTTTTTTCAAATAAGCGCTTGAAATAGTTAACGTTATCTTCAAGCATGCGTTTCAAAACGAATTTAATTAATAATGACACTTTTCAGAAAGGCTCACTCGACTGATACATTGATTGTAACTAGTCTCATGTTGCTTTAAACGTTTATAAGTCATCTAATGACCATACACTTAGCAAAATCGTCGCATTTGCTTTATCATCCATTTTAATTCAGTTCACATAATTATTATCTGTGCGACGTGGTTTGGGCAACATTCCTAATACATATTCTTATAGGTCATTTTTCTTCAAAATTACCTTCATGTGGATTTTCCACGTGTTATATTTATTTTAATTGAAGCCATTTTAATGACTCTTCCCCCTATAACTTTTGAGATCTAGGTTCATAACATTTTGAAACGGTTGCTGAGAAATTAATAAGTGCATTAAAATATCGCAAAATGGTACTTTTTTGTTTAAATAACAAAGATAATACATTCTATATTCGCAATATAACATACTTTTTCATCCAAAAATAATTACATCGTGGAGGCTTCGCTATCGCCAACAAAACTATTCAGTGTGTAATTCAGTGTGTGTAAACAAATAGGTAAACTTAAGGTTAGGTACTGTTTTATTTGAGTAATAACAAATTCAAAATAAATATTAGTTAGCAACAAATTAATTCATAAAAACTTTTCTTTTTAAAAACTTAGGTTCATTTAAAGAACTTCACAGTTATAACCATCGATTCAAGTATTAAAATAAATTTTAACTTTAATGGTTTGGCACTAAATAATTAAGATCCTTTGTAAACATGATTTATATAAAATTTTCTTTTTTATTTTAAAAATTATTTGACCTAGTGACCACACCGACTCAGATGGTAAGCACACTGCTGGCCATAAAACGACAACGACTATCAACAGTAAAGAAAAACTCATCGGTAGTGGTAGCGGTCATGCCGGCCTGCACAAATATCTCTTCTTGTTACGCTTAAAGGATCTCATATTATAGGACGGAGGTAACACGCTCGCAGGAAGAACATTCCACAGCCCAACGACACGGCAAAAGTAAGAGTAAGAGAACTTCCTAGTCCTAGCCGGGATGTGAGATACCGTATAGCTGTAACTCCGTAAGCCCGCGTGCGTTGTTCTATTAAGGAAGGTAGAGGGTGGAACAAGCACCGCAGCGTACAATGTATTTACTAATCAATAGTAAGTTAACCTTAAAGTGTAGAGAGTTAAATATTATCACGAACAATTATTAATTTTCTTTGCCTATAATACTTTATTCATATATCAGTGGGTGAATAGCTGTGGCGTGCATAGGATATTTGAACAGGGTAGGCAGATTCCCATAATGAATTTGAATACTATATAATGATATTAAATATTATATTACTTTCATATGGAAAATAGATGGCATGAAAATAGAATAGATATGAATATAAAAGGTTCATTTTTTTTGTTTAAATTAAATTAATTTATTCCAGACTTATTTATCGTAAGGGCATGCAATGTTTTCAGGCATTTGAATGAATGATTGAGAATTGATGAATGAGGAATGGCGCTACTGGTGAATAGTCAAACATTTACTTTACTAATAAATAATGTAGATAATCTAAATACATATTTATGGTGAGCAAGGCTTATCTATAAGGACTGTGAAGTTATTTGAGGTTTCTTGATGTTAGGAATTTCAGCTAGTCATTGTTAGAATGTAGCGTGTCTTTGACATGTTCATCACGCAAACATGACGCGACAAAGGAATAGTTAACGAATATTTACCCTACCCGCCTGCAGCACGCGTATCCATACCAAACCGCAAGTTCGTCAAACTTTCCCGAATAACGTGTTTGATATTGATGTTACAATGTTTGATTTTGAAGCTAGTAACACAAACATAATGTGGCTCTTATTGAGCTTGACGAAAAGAGCCAAAGATTAGGCTCCTTAAAATTACTATATCAACCTTGATAAAAAGTAAAGGGTGATCCAGAAATGACAGCGATTATCAAAGGGCGAGAATACGCTGACAATCACCGTCGGCATACATAATTCACGACAGAAGTTCTCTAGGTATAAACAACTAGACGTAAACAATATAATTCTGAAACACGACAGGCCGAAACAAGTAGCTATGATGGTCTATTCCACCAGTGCACCGTTATCATGTCTCAGTTTGAGTAATCGCCAAACCAACTCAAGATTCTCAGACTTGGGTTATAATAAATAACGCTTAGTGGATGAGGTCTATGTCCAATTCTGGTATAAAGTGGGCTGACAATAATAATGATTTTAACATATTCAATTACATTTTTCATGTTACTTTTTTATAAATATTTATATTACAATTTGTTCAACGTGTTTATGTATTTTGCCGTACAAAATGATATATGTGGCAGCGACATTTGTCTCCGCTTATTATGAGAGCGTCATTTGTTTCTGACATATTTGGATCTTTATCGCAATTTGAGTACGTTTCCACCTCATTAATTTATAATAATTATAATATTACAATACTACATATAACGTATATTGTGTTATTACTGTACACAAGGAAATCGGAGAGTATTTTTTAATAACAACATATTTTTAAAAAACTATTTCGCTTTTAATACATTAATATTTTATTTGTTTGTTTATGGTTATGTTTCAAATATCAGAAGCTAGTAATTTGTATATTTTAATATCTGCTGGCTGTGTTATATATACATTTTCTCGGAGTAACTAACGTCAACACATTATCTTTAACATTATACAGCAGGTTAATTAATTAATTTATATTATTAGAATATTACTTAACTATTTCAATATTATAAATACTACTGTGAAAAGATGCATAAAGGTATATTACTCATTCATTTATTTAGTTATCGATTTTATTTTTACCTTCTTTTTTTATTAGTATTCTGTGTGTATTGTGTAATTGATATAAAAAGATCTATTGTGTGTTATCTCAAATGTGTTATCATAATTATTTGTTTTCCTGTAAATAAATAAATAGTAAATATTGCCTCACCAGACTATGTGCAATATTCAGCGATGTGCAAACACTGCAATCATATCTGGAAAGCGGAATTTATTTGTGATACGATTCGAGAATTCGTTGCACGCTCGAATACTTTCTTCAATGCAAGCACTGCTTGACTCCCAATCCTTCTGGTTCGCAGATTTATTTTTCGTTTATATTGTCACGCACGACATGTATTTCAGCTTATTTGGTAACTATTAAAGTACAAATATAGGTTCTTGATAATATTTAAAAACTTAATATGGATAAGTTTTTGAATTTAGTTTGTAGGTGATAAACATTATTTTTAGCTTTTTTTTTTTAGACTTGCTCGACATAGTGACTACAGAGTACCTGATGGTAAGTACAGTGTAGTCCAAAAACGAAAGCGACTATCAAAGGATGAAAATCCATTGATAGTCTACATCGTCATGTCGGCCCACATATACCACGACTGAAGGTCTCTAGGTATATGAGCTACTGGATATGCACAAGCTGATCCCGAAACGCGACAAGCCGAAACTGGTCACTATGACGGGCTTTACACCCATGCACTGTGGTCGCGATCCAGACGGGCACCGGCGCCCTACCACCTCGCTGCTGCTCGTTTAGCACCACCCAGGAGTCACGTGTAGGGAAACTAGGGTAAAGCCTACAGACGCGAGCAGCTTCGACTCCCAAAAGGGAGGGTATAGGTAAATAGATTTTGTATTATTCAACAGAAGACATCTATATGTAATAAAAAAAATATTTAGTATATTAAAGTCATTAAATTTAAGTTTAGGTCATGGGTAGATCGCACGAGCGATAACGCCCATGTTCAATACTCTTTACCACTAGGTGTACACAATTAGCCACACACAAGCTGGTCCCAGAAAGTGACAAACCAAAGCTAGCCATTATGACGAGCTTGCATGTAATTTTTTCATTCTGCATTTTTCTGTGTAGCACAATATAAAAGCAAGAAATATCTGTTGATCTTCTAAAATTTAAATATAAAACAACCATTACACGAAGATCAATTTAAATAAAATATTAGACTTAAATCGTGTGTAAGGTGTCCTTTAGGATAACTACTGAACATTGTATAATGTGTGACGAGGGAATCATGTTGCTAATCGGCTCAATAGCTCTAAATCTAAACAGATCTCTCTGTTTCCATTGTCATACAAAGTGCTCGGATAATTGGATATTCCTATTTTCACAAGCAACAACATAAAACAAATCTTATTTAAATGGCAATTTTGCTTAGATGCTAAGTCTTTGCAAATAAAGAAGACTGAATTAAAGTATTCTAAGAGTATATGAAGTCTTTTGTATTTATTTTTAAAATATTATTTGAATATACGAGAAGGATGATAACACAAAGTAATGTTTACACTTAAATATATGCATATGAAAGATGAGATTACTATCTATAGCAAGAGTCTTCACCAAATCTTATTAAATGTGATTTTATTCCATCTCCATACGCGTTGCTTTATATGCACCTTAAAAGACCTTTTAATATGCATGTTACTATAAAATTGATAAGTAACTGGATAGCTTCAAGCAACATATAACATTTATACATTTGGTTTATACCATTACTATGAAAATTTAAATTGAACTGACGTCGTTTTGGGAGTCGAAGCTGCTCGCGTCCGTAGCCTTTACCCTAGTTTCCCTACTCGTGACTCCTGGGTGGTGCTAAACGAGCAGCAGCGAGGTGGTAGGGCGTCGGGGCCCGTCTGGATCGCGACCACAGTACATGGGTGTAAAGCCCGTCATAGTGACCAGTTTCGGCTTGTCGCGTTTCGGGATCAGTTTATGTATATCCAGTAGCTCATATACCTAGAGACCTTCAGTTGTGGTATATGTGGGCCGACATGACTGTGTAGACTATCAATGGATTTTCATCCTTTGATAGTCGCTTTCGTTTTTGGACTACACTGTACTTACCATCAGGTACTCTGTAGTCACTATGTCGAGCCAGTGTAAAAAAAATAAAATAAACGTAGTTCCTTTATATAAAAGCAATCGATTTCTTCCGATAATTATATTTTGTTGTACTTGTTTCGATATTTCTCATTATATTGAATGTTTATTTTGAATTAAAAAAGAAATATGTATATTAATCCTATAACAGTAATAGAATCAGCATAAACTTGAACCATAGTAGTGATACTAGAATCTAATAGACAGAAACTCATCAGCGTTTGTGTAGTAACACGTCCGTTGTTGTCATGAATGTAGATGATCCTGCAGTACAAAGGAATTGCTAACGAATGTTTACAATTCAGTCAATAGAAGCTAGCCTCGTTGACTAAGAGATTTCGAAATACTACAGATACGAAAAAAACCTAAATATGAACTCTTATAGATTAGAACTGCATTGTAGAGCTTTCGACAGATTAAACAGTGATCTTACTTTCTACTAATGATGATTGTTATAACAGAGGAGAGGTAGCCTCAACAAAACTTTTTGCTTCCCGGTCGCCTGGATGAATTTGGTTTCCAACGGCCGGGTTGAGCAATTAGAGGGACACGCCTTTTTTTCTTTTTTTGGTAACCCGGCGGAAATCCCTAACGGACCTTCAGGAGGCGGTGAGCGCCCCCCCCCCCCGTTTTGCGGACTAGCACCGACTAAAACCCCCAGGGTGTTCCGTCTCCCGTCTGCCGAGTGCCAAGAGCAAGGCTGAGCCATCTTTCTTGGCACCCCGCGCCGTCTGGCCTTCTGCAGGCCCCATCTACTTGGCGAGGGGTGACTAAATATTTACCACCCCCCGCATAGCTAGAGGAACACCCCGGGGGTTTTTAGCCAGTAGGAGTCTGACACACCGGAGGGGCTGCCCTCACAGCGTCCCTGATAATCCTATGCAGGATTTTTCACCGGGATACAAAAAAAATATCACTTGCTAACAGAGCTGTTAAAACGTATAACAAAGTTCACTTTTTGCAACATAAATATAAAATTTAGCTATTAAAGAAGAAAGCACTTAATACTGTATTAAAGAGGACTAATAAAATGTATCCAAGAATGTTTAGCTTAGGATGAAGTATAAAAATATTTTAATTTGGAGAGCGGAGTAGCCATCTCGTCGGATGCAAAGCTCCTTTGTTAGCCTTATCATATATTATTACACATAAAATGAACGTTTTCATCTTGCAGCTTAATCTAGATTAGGATAATATGAGTGTACTTAGCGCTTACATCGTCGGAATTTCGTAAAAATTTTTGAATCATTTGTTATTCGACTCAAAACTTTTATTTTGTCTGAATAATAGAGAAAGTTTGGTTTTTTATGGTACAATTTTGTTACAACTGAGTAGCTTAAAACAAAACCAGATATATTCAATTTTTCCAGAATTTTATTGTTAGCAACTTATAGTTTTTGGGATATATATCTTCATTTCTGGTCATGCGATCCTCTAATAGTGAATAAATACTATGTTATTTATATCTTTATATTGTTTGTCATAACAATTACACAGTGATTATATGAACGAAATGAAATTCTAAACGAATTTGAAGTTAAATGTATATTTTATAACTTAATATATTTAATGTTTGTTTAAAATTTCGTTAAAGTAAAATTCCTTTTTTTTTCAGTTTATTTTCTGTGACCACATATTAAATATGTATAAGCTATAGCTAAATCTTTGACGTGGTCACTCTTTTGTAAGGATAGACCATGGTCCCATGTAAATAACAGTTATTTGGAGTCATCATGATAGAGTCTGTGTAAACATTCGTTAAGACGCACTGCTGCTCATCTTTGTGATACGTGACTGGTATCCTAGATGGAAAAGACGTTCTTATGTAGGCTGCTAAATATCTACAGTTTCTCACTTACATACATTTCTGACTAATCTGTCTGGTTTTTATAGTATTTTCACAGAAAAAACAGAATTTTAAAATAATCGTTCTTTTTTCAACATAAGCTCATGTCTCAATATATTGAATATTTTGTTAGTTTACTAGTGGTGATTTTGATTCTCCTAATATATTTTATTTTATACATATGAATGTGATGATAAACTATGGTACATTACTAATATTTTGTAATTAAAGTCATTGATATATTGATAAATAGATATGGATAGAACTGGTTACATAGTAAAATGGTAAACAATCTATGGAAGAAATTTACACTCAATTTATTATTCAACTTAATTTGTGATGATAATTTATACATTGAGCAATTGTAATGAAGTAGTAAGTCACAATACAAAATATAAGAAGCTAGTCTCAAGGAGAGTAATTTCAGCGTCTTATGTAAAACTATGTTTACTAGTCATGTTGACTCAGTAAATAATCGTAGAAACTTATCAAAAATCGAATTAAAACAACGTAATCTAAAATTCAAAACATAATCCTTTACTTTAAAAGCATATAAAATACGTATAAGCATATAATTCAATACGAAATGCTATTTCATATATCAACATCGTGAGTATGACGTGACAAATATATCTTGTCTAAAGGGTTGATCGGCGTGATATATGTTTTTTGCTACTGATACGCCAATGTCACATGCATTTGGCACTTTACTACCTAATGTAGGAACATTTTGTGTTAATCTAATTTATAAAACATGTAAACAAAAAAGATATTTGAATTTAAGAATGATTGAAGGAATAATTCATAAGAATCGGTAGGAACAAAAAAGGAAGAGTTTTTATGTTAAATGAATATTGTTTATTTAATTATTTCGTTATGTGTGTAAAGATGTCTTCCTTTTACTTGAGAAAAAATATTATTCGACAGTCCTGGCTGCACATAGGGGTCATTTAACCGGGGTGTGACGGACTTTTACTTGTTAAAACATCAAAGAGACAATGGGGACATGACATGACATGTGGGAGGCAAGATCGAGACGTCTGCGTTGCTTTGTTTCCGTAATGAGTTTATGTACTCAATAGAAGTATGCAACCCACTACTCCAGTGAATAGTTTTAATTTTAGATCAAAGATAGGTAGTGAAACCTATACATATATGAGGAGTCTAATTTCCAAACTCATTATAGCATATTTTATTCAAATCCCATAAGTTTATAAAAACTTATAATTAATCTTTGACTTAGCAATCGCATTCTTGTAAGGTATTTAAATTATTATTCTATACTGAAAAAGCAAAAAAATAATTCATATATAATATTTGCTTTGATAAAAACGTTTCAAATTACTATTAGCACTATTAAGTGATTTTGTACGAAGAATCGTTTCAGCGGGTTTTGAAATTAGACGCCTCATATATGGAAGTGTGATGATTCTGTGTATTTAAAAAAAAAAAATTAACAATCCAAAAATAATGTTTAGAAGTTTATGGAGCTAAGAAGTTTTCATTTCTGACGTGCAGCTCTATGATTGACAGTTCTTTTTTGTGATAGACCAGTAATGTGACTGCACTGACCATGACGAAAAACGCAGCCCAAGAGCCATGGCTAACGTTAAAGAACGGGAGTCTTATGACGGACGCTGTCGTCAAGCTGTAGTCTGGAACGTACCACAACTGAAGGTTTCTTGGTATATGAATAACTAACGGTTCACAAATTATATTCAACTATTTAGTTTAGAATAATGTCTTTTTGTCTCACACACGGGAGTCATACAGGGTTCAACTTACAGACGCGAGCAATTAATCCCAAAAAAATGGATTTATGTTACATGTACTACAAATTAATTAATAATCTCAAATATTCCGAGAATTTTATCAGTGAACTATTGGTATGTGTATGGTATATGTCTTTAATCTACATAGCATAATATTGAAATGTAATTAATATGTGATGTCTCGTTCATATCACTACAAGCCCGTACTATATTACGATAACTAACCTAGTTTGAATATCAATTAGCTATTATATAACCGTTTCCTAATAGAATTGCGTACACCTAATTACCTACAATTAACATATTGGCTAATATCATTTCAATTGTATTAAATATACTTTTTGTTTTATTTACTTATTTAATAAACCAACACTATATAATTGATTTTAGACATAACATTAATTTACATACAGATTAACGAAGCTGATTTATAACGTTTATTTAGTATATATAAATGTGACTCAAGTACTTATTACAAAATTATAATTGCAATGCTACTACCTAATGTAGATGTAAAGTATAAAAAGTCTATTGTGTTTATGTGCTTTGTTACTATGTCTTACATATGTCTTTGTGTTTATGAAGCTGTGTATGTCAACTATCTAGGGATGTCAGAAATGAAATAAAAATCTTTATATCGATATTTATAAAAATATCAATATCGGCGTCGATATATCGAAGCAAAAATATCGATATATTGATTAAATCTCAATAAACATGAAAGTATTTTACCAGTATTCCTTTTTATTAGACAAAATTACAAAAATATCAAGAACTAAAACGCTATCTTCTAACTTTAAGACCTATTTAAGATATCAAACAAAAATAAATAATGCATAAAAAAATGGCGGCAAATAATATACATGCAACAAATTCAGGTGTCAATGCATGCAACGTAACAAAACATAATACTCCACAGTCATAGACAATATAGTTCTTTTTTTTTTCGTTCGGTCCTATTTTCTACAGTTTCAGATTTCAGCGACTTCACTGCCCTAAGAATTAAAAAAAAAATCGTTTTAGATACAATTTTCGATACTGGATATATTCTATCGTTTCAAAATATATCGCCCAATAATATCGATATATTGAATTGAAAATATCGATATATCGATATTTATTCGACAAGCCTACAACTATCTCTGCCCAATTCCACCCCAATAGCCTTGCGCAACTTCTTCCAAATGAAGCCACAGCCTTCGTGCAAAATGTCCACTTGTGCTGTTTTTGTGTTATATACATATGTGCACATATCTAGTGAGTGTTACGCGGCCGGCGTAATTAAACCATTTTGTTGGTTCGTGGAATAGCTGCGACTGAAGGGGTGTCTTGAAGTATTTAACACTATTTGTTGCAATAAGTATGAACAATTTATCTTGTTATTTGATAAATTATATAAAACATAAGATCTAAGACCTGGCCCAATCTTTGTTCTAAAGTTAAAAAAAGTTAAATGTCATAAATTATAATATCAATTTTATCTAAAGGGTCAAGCATGATTTGCTAGCACGCCATCTAAGCAGAGCATTTTTTTGTGTAACCCAGTAGAAATCCGTTATGGACCGTCAGGGGGCGTTAGGGCCGCCTCTGATGTGTCGGACTCTCACCGAATAGAACCATTAGGGTGCGACGGCAGTCACAGGGTGCGCCGGACTACGGGAATGTGACGTTGGTCTCACCGCGGTCCGACGCGTGATTTGCCCAGTGGGCTTCGTGTCGCTGGTTGCAGAGTGGGAGAAGAGTAGCACCACTTTCCATCACCAAATGGTGTGCGGTTGCACGCGCAACACTATTGGAGCTTAATGTCAGGAGGTGGCCCCCTAAGGCGCGCCGTTTCTTAAAAGAGCTAATTTTTTTTTAATATTTTCAATTCTTTTGTTATATATTGAGTAGCACCATATTATTCATGCAAATCCAACAAAACTTCGCACACATGCGTAAAAAAGTGTTCTTAAAGAAAATATGTTTTTAAAATGTTTTGTTATCTTAGGTTTAAATCCATCATTTTATATTACTTTTGAACAATATATTCTATATGCTAAGTGTATGATAATATATAGTCTAGTTGAAACCTTAAGTCCCTAACACATAATACTCTCGAAATTAGATTATTATTTGAATAATAGTCGTGTTCAATGAACTTCTTTCTTCGTGTATATCATATGTAATACTCGTGTATATGTATTAGGTAGTCTGATATTTGTCAATATTACGAAAAAAAAATACTTTTAATAATCATGAAAATTATTTAAGATTTGCTGCAATTTAATATAGTCACTACTTGACCATATTGGTATGCAGCAACCGAGAAACTTCAGTTCGTTTTCGCCAAAAGACATTAAATTCCAGTGTTTCTAAAAAAAACTTCTTTTTCAATAACGATATATTCTATCGAAAACCATTCCATAGAGTTTCATTTCTATACTGGTACACAGAATCAAAATCATTTAGTTTCAAAAGGACTATAATTTCATTCGTTTTATTGTCTGTAGATTATTACAGCGAATAAGTGCACAAAACCATTATGGAAGGAATAATGTAGATATTAAACACGTTAAGTTAGTAATTATTCAAACAATAACAAACCATTGAAATAGTTGGTACTCCGGACTAACGGGTTTTAAGTGGTCTCTGAAGTTTAATTATAATGTTCGGCCTCCAGCGCTTCACTTTCAAGTATTGTTAGTATAAATACATTAGTGGATGAAATATATAATATAAATACAAATTATATAAATTACCACCGGATTTAGGCACCACATGCTCACCAATGAAGGGAAACATCGTGAGGAAACCCGCAGGCATCTAATATGATAGAAATGGCATGTGTAAGTGCCTTGAGAACGACGATCTACTGCGCTTTTGGTCATGTTGGGCACGACATATAAGCGCAAAGTAGATACAGTCATTAGCGTATCTTTGCTTACCCCATAAAAAATATAACGTGACGATGTATTGATATAAATATTTAATATAAAACATAAATTTGATTTCTATTTCGAACCCTGCTCACGGACTTTGAAAACACCGTTGTGAAAAAAAAAATATTTAAAGTTTAAAATGACGTTTTATGCTTATATCAAGTCATCTATCGTAGGGCCATAAGATGAACCCTCGACGATGTTATTTGCTTCTAATATAATAATATATCCAGTTGTAGTTGCTTGCGAGCATTCTTTATTTACGCGTGGTTTTTTAAGCCCTTATGTCGGATATCGTGACTCGCTGCGCGTCTTCTTTTTGATCTAAGCATGGGCATTAGTTCTAAGTGATAATCCCAGTGCTCTCATATAATGCATATAAAAATGTTTCACAAAGATACAGTGTTTATGTTACGAGGATCACAACACAACAACACACAATATCAAATGTTTTAAAATTAAATCCCCGATGTGACGCTGTTTCATATTTTACTGCTCTGTTTCACGATATATATTTTATATATACACTTACAGCTGTAAATGCCGTTATATATTATTTAAAATTGTATATTCTATCATGTGACACTAAAATTTCTTCCTGAAAGTTGAATTTTTTTTTGCTGACGCATTATAATTATTTTATCCTAGTTTGCTGATTTCGGATTCTACGTTTTTTTTGGTCTTAATATTGCAAATATTATCACTTTTGTTGATACTCTTGCTGCTCTACTACACTTGCATCTAAAAAACTAAACTACAAACTGAGAGTATGAACTGAATGCTTGCACAACTTAACTACGTGGCAGGCTGGCAGCACTGATGTATCCAAATTGACTTAAATGGTATGAGATATCCAACTAAATTTAGCTCTGAGGTATAAAATATACTATTTTAATTATTTTATTATTGATAGAAATACAATAAAGAGGGTCCTCGTATGTATAACAAGTCAGAAAAACCGCTGCTACTTCTTTCTAAGCTCTGAAAGATTTCGAATAATCGGAGACGTTCTTACGAATATGCATTTATCTCCGCGAATATTTGTCGAGTATATTTGGAATTTTCAGATAATATACTCAAATATATATACGTTATAAAATTGCACAAACAAAATATCTATTGTTTGAAAATATTTAACTAGATATAGCCTCTTGATACACATTAATTAGTAAGTTACCTGTAAGATACGAAAGTTGTTAAAAATATTCAAATTTAACCTTGTCAGGTTTCTCGAGCAACACATCGTCGGCAGTTAATTAATTGGCTCCTTCTCGCCCTTTTAATAATCTTCTGGGATACGATTGATCATTCCGCTGGGATTCCTCTTAATTTGATTACGGTACTAGAGACGCAAAATCCGATCCGGATTTTTTATTAATATTAAATATATCATATTTGTATAATACTTTTATTAAATTCACACAAAAGATCGGATTATTGAATATATGTGCATATTCGAACCATTTCTTTGGTATTTAAAGAAAGTAAATTATTGAATAACAAAGTTAAAAGATTTTTTTTCTCATTCTTATATGATAAAAATCAATATATTATATATTAATAATATATTATATTTATATTAACAATATATTATTAATAACATATCGTTGGGTATGTTGTAGTCACTTTACCGTAACCAAATAAAATAACTAAAAACAATGTAAAACGAAAAAAAAATTATGATAGATAAATTAAACTAAACATATTCTAAGCAACATGCATTAATTAGATTTTTATAAATTATATTGGCCAATTATTCTGTCTTTTCTTATCAAAGGTAGACAGACAGGTAGGTATGCAACCTTTTTTATTCCAGATTGCTTACTGGTTTTAGAAAAATAAACTTTTTCGATTATGATTTGTTTTTCATAAAATTAAAAGCGTATGCATTTAAATTGAAATGTGTTGTCTCTACTAATTTAATAATTTAAGTGTGTTGTATCTCTTTAAATTTTGTATTTCATTTTGATTTTATAATGAAAATTTTTTTTTCTACTAAATTGAATTATATGACATTGGATACGTCATTCATACGTGGGGCGACGTCGTTTGACTGATTTTGGTATCAATAGAAGCGTTATTTACCGTCTTTGGCAGCATCACACTGACATAGGAGATCCTACTGAGCGGCACCCAGGCTTTAGAAGGTGTACAACAAATTGCTAGATATCAGGCAATTACATCATCAGAAATATGTTTAAGGCTATAAAACTTAATTGGTATTGTTGTTAGTCCTCAAATCATGCAAAATCGATTGCTTGAGTATGGTATACGAGCTAGACTTGCAATCAGGTTCCCACCTATATGTTACAAAAATCGTGGTCGTCAAAAGGAATGTTACAGGGAACAAATAACATAGATCCAGGAGCAATAGAATTAAATTTTATTTTGCGATTACTCTTAATTCAAGTCAGGATGTTCTTAGGCTTTATTTCCATCTATTTGCAAAAACTCTTAGCTCCAATTTCAAATTAATGTATGACAGTGCGCGTTCGCATACTGCATTGCAAACCAGTGAGTACTTGGCAATAGAATACATTCTGGTATTGTTTGGTATGTACAATTGCCAGACCTCAAACTCAATGCACATACATAGGATATGCTCCGGAGACGTGTTTTAAAGGATTTGGATGGAGTGACAACAACCTTAGAATTGCAGGATTTTCTAAAATTTCATTGGCAGCGATTGCCACAGGATAATATTACAAACCTATAGATACTATGAATGATTTATGCCGACAAGTTTTGAACAAAACACGGGGTCACACTTTTTATTAAATTTTATAATTAATTAATTTTTTTCAACAAAAGTTTAGTTGCTTAGATACCTTAGTTTGGACTACACATGATACAGTACACAATCATTTTATTATTTAGGTTATTAAAAAAAATTAAGAACAATAAACAGCTGTAGTTTATACATCCGTAACACACTAAAACAATTAATTGAATTATAAAAAAACTAACGTTATAATGTGAAAAAACAATCTAAAATTCAAATCTGTACATGTTACATATACTTTTTTTTATGTATTTAGTTAGTATTTTGGATTAATCGGCCGCTCCTAATCCAACTGTTCGCAATTGCAGGAGTGGAATTAATAACGTAAGAGAATTGCGTTATATCCATTGTGGCGACGCTGCGAGAACAAAATGTTATCCATAAAGTGACAAAGATGGGTCTCTGAATTAATTCTGGTAAAATTAATTCCAAGACAAATTAATTGTAGGTGAATTCGTAGGGAAGATTTTCCAGAAATTCTTCGACACTGTGTTAGACAATTTATATTGTGGCACGTTTTCACATTATTATATCCCTTAATTAAATTAATTTCCCAAAAAATCTTTTACATAGAGGATATCTGGACGTGAAAATGGTATTTATTAGATATTTGTGTATAATATTTATAATTTCAATATTATTATAAAATTTAATTTAAATTAATATATATTCTTAGAACATTGATTTTTAAAGATTTGTTGTTTTGACATTCTTGATTGCCGTATTTGTAACTTTAAATAAATCAAATAATACACGTGCATTTTTTAATCGTTTGCAAGGAATCTAAAATATATTTACATCATTTTTTTTATTCTTTATAAAATTTTCCAGTGTCTATTACAGAATATTATTAGGCTTAGAATGTAAAAAGTTAAACGCAACAATCTCAGTTCAAAGCTAAAAGGTAATTTGATATAACGTCACTTAATTCAAAGAAAAGGGTATCACCCTGTTTAAAATTTAAATATTCCTCGAGCTGCGAGAGGCAAGCGTTCCACGCAATTGTGAAAGCCAAGAATTAATGAAGTGCATTTCACTGTCGTCCCGCTTAATGAGTTGTCAAACATCTAAGTTCTAGAGCTTTGCTTCCAATGCCATTTATATGAAAATTATTTATGGATACAACTATAAAAAAATATGTTCAGTTAATTACACTATTAAGGAACATATATTTTTATAATATGGTAGTAGTAGTATATTTTGTAGCATTTTAACAATGATATTTTTTATATCCATAAATGACATTAAATGTCAAAGTATTTTGCTATCATCGACTTTTTTGTGTTTGTATATATTGCTCAATTAATTTATTTCTCTTATTTCATAAAACGACGTCCAATATTTATTAGCAACAAAAGATCCTGTAAAATAGTGTGAGTAAAGGAAATACGAATACTTCATTGACATTGTGTATATTTAAATATATAATATGTTTCCATGTGCTATCTATGTACACCCTTTTTTTTGCTATCTCGGGGTAAATTCCTGCATAGGACCGTCATGGCTTCTATGAGGACAGCGAACCTGGTGTGTCAGGTTCCTACTGCTTAAAAACCGCCGAGGTGTCTCTTCACCCGGGCCTGGGAAATCAAATTCATCCACATTTCCGGGGAGATCTATGCTATAGAATCGCTATGGATTAGCAGTTTAGAAAAAAGCAGCCATAAAATCAATATATGTGAAATATAACATTTTAAATAATCATCCAGAGTGATAATAATATCGTTTAGTTAGTTTTATAAAGCCCTTTAGTCTTGTTATAATACTCGTATAATCTTGTATAATAATAGCCAATCAATTTGTGTATTCCCGAGATGTACCAAATTGTAATAAATTTGTACTGCGTAGAAAATTATACGATGATGAAAATTTGCAAGCGGACGCTAACGTAATAAATTTCATGCTCTCGTAATTCCGCGGCATGATTTACAACATGATTTTCAGCGACACGAAACGGGGTTTTTGTACAATATGCCAATTAAATGCCCGTGCATTTAATTTTAATGAAAATTCATTATATTTAATACGATTACGTTAATGTATGTCTTTTTGGGAACAGACGATTGCCACAGTTGTTAGTAACTGTTGATTAATTTAACAGCGAAATCCTTTGTTTAAAGTCAAATGATACAGAAAGGATATTTGATTTGTTTGAATATGTTTTTTTCAAAAATGCTACGTATTAATGTTGTAATTGGTGTGAAAGAAAAGAGGAACAATATTTTGAATGAATGTTTTTAGTAGATTGTTATGAATCTTCTTGTCTCACATACACTAAATTGTAAAAAGAAGGAGCTGTTGTAGCATTTCAAATCATTGTACCAGACCCTGGTATTCATTGAATCGTTTGACACTGACCTTAAAATCAGCTCGAAGTAGGCTTAGTAATTTCATTGTTCATATTTATTCAGTTAATCAAGTCAAACTTCGAAATCTACATGACTGCATTTTAGCAGAACCTCGAAATGTTTTGATAATAGCTGAGGTAAAATATTCGCTTTCGGAATATATTAAGAGTATGTTATCTCACTATGGATCGGTTTTTATTCTAAATTTAATTTAATGTTATGTTCGATTGTAAAGACAAGACAGGCTCCTGAGGGTTTAGACAAAGTGGCGTTAGATCAGCGATATGATAGAAGAAATATGTAAAATGTATGGGATTAAGATATGGTTTTGAAATAGCATGTCGTTACTTTGTGTCAAATTACAACTATTATGTGTTTTCATAGAACACACAGTGTTAAGTGAAGAAGCTGTCCATGAAAACAATTCTTATCAAAGAAAACATACCTTTCTTATATGTGGTTACCTGGATTAGTTCCCCTTTTTGATCACCAGCGGCGCCTCTGTATTAATGTCAACTGAGGCGCAAGTATGAACTTGCATAGCGTTTGTGAAAACTTTATTGGTTACACGAAAGTTTTATTTTTAAAAGAAAGATAAGCAAATTTCTTGTGATATTGCTTATTATTGGCTTAATATCGTTAAAGAAGGCAATTTACTAGACTTCTGTGATAAAAACGATAGTAAAGTGTAGAAATTAATGAAAATTACGTGTTTACGATGAGTGCGAGCATCCAATCGGGCTTCGTGGCTTCAAGTCCAGCCAGGATGACTCCTCCTGTGGCTGGGTTGCCTCGGCACTCGGAATCGTCGTCCTCTTCAAAAGAAGGTGGTATTATATTACCACCTCCGAATAAAAGGTCTTGTCGCGGAAACAAGACGCAAAATGAATTGCCGTCAGACGCAAGAATTGACGCGCTCGTGGCTCAAGTGAGTTATATTTCAATTTTTATTCGTTACAATTTCCGCAATGTATGGCAATGTAAGGTATTCCACAAGTGGCAGAAACACTCTCTTTTCTGATAAATCTGGAAGCCTCAAGCATTAGCTTGTCCCTTAGAAAAACTCAACCTAGATTTAACAACAACATTAATCCCTAAAATGATAAAAGGAAGCTTCAAAATTTAATTAACTTACAAAAATTTAATAGCAATGTATGGCAATCTATTGGATACAAAAATGAATTTAAAATGCACTTAGTGATCCTAGAGATACAAGTTTTAATATATTTAGACAATTTTCTCATTGCCAATCAGAACAGAGATAGTCTAATAACTCAGGTTGCGGAAACCGTGAGTTTGTTAGAGTCCCTAGGTTGATGCATGAGTTTAAAAAAATCAGTGATAAGCCCTAACCAGCAGCTGGAATATCTGGAACTACAGTAGAATTCTTGAAACAGTGAGATGTCACTCCCTCCACTGAAAGTAGAGAACAGACTAGAACTTTTTATACAAAAGAAAAATTGCACATGTAGAAAGTGTCAGAGCCTCTTGGGCCAACTAAATTTTGCAACTCATAGTACAAAAGGGTCCTCTGCAAAATTGGAGTGAGAACCCCGTCTCCAAATATTTCTAAGAAAATTCAAGCAAATACTGCAGAGGGAGAGGCATCTGATTACATGTGTCCTTCACAGGGAACTTCATTGGTCAAGGAAAGTAATGGATCAGGGTCCAATACCATTTCTGCACTGACAGGTAACACACTACCTCACAACAGACGCAGCGAATGCGAGCTGTGTGGTGCACACCTAAACAAAATCGTCCTGTCCGGAACAGGGACGAACTTGCAAAAGAAATTACACTCAAATTTAATGGACATGTTTGTAGTGTATGCTGCGATAGACCAATGCCAAGAACACCTCTATGGTGCTCAAATTCTATTACAAAGCAACAACAGAATCTTAGTTGCCTATATAAACAAAAAAGGGGGGGTACACATTCCAGAACCCTACTCAGGCTAACATACAAGGTTCTACATTTGACCGATCAGCTGAGCGTATCACTGTCGGCATATTACCTCTCGGGGAGGTTGAACGGACTAGCAGACTGTCTTTAAAGACAATGTCCGATACAAAAATGGCATCTTCTATCCGAGGCCACAGGGACCATTTTCAATAGATGGGACACTTCAGAGCTGGACCTTTTCACACCTGCAAAAACCGCAGTGGCGCCTGGGTACGTAACCTTGGACGCTAAAGATAGGTGTGCTGAGTTCTTTTTCTTTCGGCAATGGGATTACAAAATCACATGATTGTTCCCACTACCCAGTCGGGTCCCAGGAGTGCTGTCACACCTAAATGCAGCCAAGGGAACTTATAATAGCTCCAGTATGGAGGCAAGCCTTTTCGATACCTGATCTTCAGGATCAAGCAATAGGCATACAATTACTAATAAATAAATAAAATTGCCAAGCATTCTAATTGACCAGGCAACAGATTTTACCTCCTCTCACGTAGACAATTTAGTCTTACAAGCGTGGAAAGTTGGGGGTGGGCTCAATCAATAGCACAATAAGAGCCACAAGGAAAAGCATTGTTGCAAAAGAACTGGCCAAGCTCCACTCTAAGCACCTATGGACCACCACTCAAGAGATGGCTGTCAGGTGAGCACAGGCTTAGTGTAACAATGCCTGAACCAGCTGAAATAGCCAGATTCCCTTCTCATCTTTGTCTGACTGAAAAACTGGCATATAAAATCATACCTGTACATAGTTATGAACCAGTGATCATTGGATCTTCACAGTGATCACTTTTTCTAGCAACTAGAATAAGAACATTGGTTCTTACCTCTTAATCAATAGAGTCCTTAAAGCAATGCCCATGGGGAAACATATATATCAAAGACCTCCTATTTGAGATACTAAAGTATTGTGTGATTGGCTTTAAGCTCCACAAATTCTAATACTTTATTTAATACTTTATATATTAAGAAAAACAGCGTTTATACTTCTGCTTGCACCAGGCAGAAGAATACATGACTTAATATTATCAAATATATCTGAGGATCATCTAATGCAGACAGACAACACAATATTATTGTGGCCGGGTTTTGTTCTAGAACAGATTTCTGCAAGCATAGTTGGGATAGTTTCTTTCAGAAAACCTGACTCTAAACATTTTCCAATTCATCATATTAAATTGTTAGAACTATCCAAGGACAGGTGGGATGGAATAAATAGTTTATTTATAACTATTACTGGGAGAGTTAGGCTAACTTCCAGAACTACTATAGCTGGTTGGATAAGAACAATACTCTGAGAGGTGAATATAGAAGCACCCCCAGGGAGCATAAGAGTTGCTTCGAAGAGTTGGTTAAAGGATAGACCAGTTAAAGAAATATTAGAAAGAAGAGAACTGGAAATGTTTTGAAACTTTCAAAAAGTTTTATTGTCAAGAAATACAGAGAGCAAACAGTAATAACACTGATTTGACATACTAGCTTCTCTTGTGTATATTTTCTTCTAAATATGATTAGGTGTTATTTTGAACTTCTGATAGATGTCTTGTTACTTGAATAATAATTAATTGATTATAAAGTCATAATAAAATCATTGTTAATTCTGATCAGGAATGAATATGATTCCTAATCCCTATAACTAGTAATTATTTAATCAGAAGTCAATTGTTTCATTGTTTTTTAATTGATTTATGTTTAATTGATTTTATTTTTCAATTACATTTTATTTCACATAGCGTTTGTGTTTATATTCAGTATCACCAGCAGATAACAAACAGGTCTTCACTTAACACTGTGTGTTCTATGAAAACACATAATATAAATGTTTTGCATTAAAACAAAACAAGTATTATGTGTAGAAATAGAACACACAGTGTTTCAGCAAGTTTCTTGCTGGTGAAGATGCTATGCAAGTTCATACTTGCGCCTCAGTTGACATTAATACAGAGGCGCCGCTGGTGATCAAAAAGGGGAACTAATCCAGGTAACCACATATAAGAAAGGTATGTTTTCTTTGATAAGAATTGTTTTCATGGACAGCTTCTTCACTTAACACTGTGTGTTCTATTTCTACACATAATACTTGTTTTGTTTTAATGCAAAACATTTATATTTTAGATTTTTCTACTATTGCTATCGGTTATCGAATGTTACTTTGTCTAAGCGTGCAGATAACCTAGATGTGCCTGGACAGTTCATTGTATAATTTTAACCTTTAGTCATAGTATGAAGTTTTTTTTTTTATTGCCAAGAAGTTCGAAAAAAACCCGAATCTTTAACACACGTGCATAGTGCTGTTCTTTTACTTCCGAGTAATTTAAATATTTTTGCTGTACCTTAAATACATTATTTTTTACATCAGAAAATATAATATTCCTATTGATTTTGTTATTAGTGAAGTACTTATAAACTTAAAGTCGAAAAGGTGCTAATTTTATAGCTGACAATTTAGTTCTATTTCATAAGAGCGAATGAAGATATTGTATATGTCTTGAATATTATAAAAATAAGAAAATATTATATCAAAATCAATGATGAATATGTCAACTTTAGCGAACTAATAGTTGAAGCTGCTTGCAGTAAAATACGTAACGAATATTTTTCAAAGGAATATTTTGCTTTGTCCCGATTGCTATTTCCGTTATTTTCCATCGGTTCGCTTAAAGCTTAATGGTTTGCGTGCGGGATCGATTGCACTGCCGATATATTTTTATTTTTGCTTGGTATTTACAGTTCGTTTGCTTCAAACTGCTGTTTAAAACGTAAAAGTAAAGCGTACGACCCGTATCAGCGAAGTTTGAACTCCGCCTCAAGAGTTCTATTGTTATTGTTTTCCTGTCAAGAGGATGTTGAGTTGGTACCGAAATTTAAGATAAGACCACATTATATAGCAACATAACTATACGATACAACATTACAGAGCATGGTTTAATGTTTTTCAAACTTTTACCGGCAAACGGACTGACGGCACACCTGATTGCATATGATTACTGCAGTCTGCGGACAACAGCAACACAATGAGTGTTGATGTTGACCAAGAAATACATTATTTACTACTATATTGAAGAATTCATGTCAATATTGCTTACATAAAATTACGAACAATAACCCTTGAATGTGAAACTCCTTTTTCCCTTCAAGATCGGCAACACGAAAGCGACATTTCTGGTGTTACATTCGGTTATAGAAAACAGCAGCAATCAGGTGATTTGTCAGCTTTTGAGATCAAAAATCATTGAGTAACTGTAATTTTTATTAAAAAAAAAAACTACTTGTTGAGAAAAATTTAACTTTCATAGCTTTATTACAAAGTAGTTACTTAAAAAAAATAATATTTTGTAATACCTAAATAAAACGTCTGCCGTCAAAGCATAATATATTTTTAAATTGGGCCCTAATGCCGAAGAACAAAAAGTTTTCCGATGCCGAACCGTAATTGAAATCAATAAAAAATAATTAACTATTAAGCTTAGTTAGACAGTTAATATGTCCAATATAAACCTTTGTATATAAAATCGACTTTTTGTATATTGAATATTTGAAATATTTTACCCCATAGAGCTCATATTATACTCGCTAATATTATAGTCGACTGACCGTAGTACTTTTCAAACAGTTTATTCAGTAAATTAAGGGAAAGGCATTGATTGAACCAAAAAATTGTTATGATCATGAAAAGATCATTGGCTATCTTGTTAATATGCTGGATACAAAAGAAGTGAAAACTGTTTTCAATATCACTTACTTGTTTACTGTTTTCAATGCGGTATTTTGAAAGCTATTGAGATAGATACAGTTCGTAATTTCCACAAATATCATAAGAGATAGCGCAAAATAAAACTAACGCGTGTGAAAGTAAAACTTATATGCAGTGAAATTTTTAATAAATATATAACTAAAAATAAGTCATGAATATTTTAAAAAGAAGATACAATATTATCAACAGAGGCGATAGAAGACTGAGAGGTAGAAGGGACAGAGGGAAATCGCAGTGAGATGACGAGGGAGAGGAGGGGAATGTGAGAGAGAGAAGAGCTTTAGCTTAAAGTTAACAAGATATTCAATGGTGGTACGAAGTTCGTCGGGTCAGCTAGTTTCAAAATATGTTCGGACATCGTTCATTGTGTTGAACGGTTTTGGAAAGAATGAAATGAAATGTAAGCTGATGATATATTCTAAGGTAGCAAGCTGATTAATGATAGTAAGTTGATGAAGGAGCTGACAGCAGCACTAACATTGCTCGGCAGTAAGCAAAATTGAGTATATTCTGACAAAGTAGCACGTACCGTCAATTGGCTTGTATAAATTTATGTCGAGCGTATTTACAGGCATCTGTTGGGTTTAGACCGTGGCCGTTGGGTCGCAGCTTTTAATTCGTGAATGACTGAATCCGATAGTTACCTTTAAGCAGCGCTTGCTGTTTCATCGGAATACGCTGCAAAAAAGCCAGTCGTTTGGTTCACTACCAGCCATGGCAATGTGCTGGTGATGCTTTCTTCGACATTCCACTTTAAGGGTATGCATATATATACAAATGTCGGGAGCGTAGACTACAGCGTCATCTTGTAGGGTAGATTGGAACGTCAAGTCGAATTACCTTGGGTGTGTTAGGAAGTCGAGGTTGGTAACACTGGGAGCTGTTAAAGTCAAGTAAAAACGTCAATGTCAATCAAGCATCTTGCAACTGCTGGGGATATCTCGGATGTCATGGCGGTCACTCGGTGGGACTGACATTCAGAACAATATCATCGAGCAAAATGGACGTGTTGTCGACCTCGTTCCAACCTCACCACGTTCCACAAGCAATCCTCTTTAATCGTGTGCGATCTAAAGTATTTTGCAATTATTGTGATTCTAGTCGAAGTACTTAAACCAACCAATCGTACAACGTGCTTGATTTCTAACATCCACGCTGTCGGAGATGAACGAACAGCAGCCCCATGATGAACACTCTCTCGCCCCTTCGTTATATATTTGTAGTGGCTCATATTTCATACTACCTCGACGAAATGACAACAATGAATCTAATCAAGTAATTCAATCTAATCTAATAATTACACTGTGTTCCAAGAACGACAGCGATTAGCAAAGATTGAAAATCGTCATGTCGGCCCATAATCATTACTACCTCCGGGTATATGACGATTCGAGTCACTACACGGTCTTTGCTCTTGAAAGATACTGTCGTAGCTTCAATAGAAAAAAAGAAGATCAAAATTATAAAAATATATTAACACATTTATACTACATGTAAAAATAAATATTGCTTCGATTTCAATAAATAACTACACACGGATGATTTGAGTGGTTGTGACTCCCGTAATCACATTTGTCGTATTTCATTTTCATCACATATAAATGACACCTATTGTTGTTTTATATGTTCCTATCTTTTCTATTTTCATTCTCTGTGATCTTCATTGTGTAAAAGCATGCGGCTTTCGCTGTCTGTGGGTGTATCTAGTAGAGGTAAATTTTCTACTTCGCCTGGAAAAAATAATTCTTTTTATCAAACACTGATATCATATTTTTTCGATTTCATCTCCTCGCAAATATGTCTGGTTTCTCAGAATTATTTCTATTTTATGTACCACTCACCGATTCTAACAATAAAGTTCAAAGCCTCGCTCTCATCTAGCATTGAGAAAACATTTTCTACGGGAATGTACACATTCTGTGTATGCTCTAAGAAATCAGCGTCCTTTTCACATTTACAAGGTCGTCTGTAAAGAAATTTTCATTATTATGTATTGTATGAAAGTTTTTAAGCAGGTGGTGAATGGAGGCAAATATCGTTATATTATATTTATAGGTGCAGGGGCGACCAACATCATTAATTAAAATACCGAAGTCTTTACAATCCACTTCATTTCTTTTTACTTTCTTTTAACAATTTGATTAATTACCGATTTTTATTCATATCCCATTCACTATTCAAATTTAACAAAAGGGTCTTATAAAGTGAACACTGTAAACGATTTCTTTGCAATACGGGTATCGGATAACCGTTGTAGATCAAATGATCCCTTAGAGTAGTGCATGCGATCTCTATGTAGTAAAGCCTGAATAGTGGAGACCTGCCTATTGCGCGTGTTGCCCACAATAATTGAGGATAGCGCCATCATATTTACTATATCAAATAACGTAACCGACTGTTGCAGCGTTTCTATGAAATAAGAATCGTTACAATCTTTTCATTAAATATTTGTAGATATAATAACTGAAGAAAAATATCGTCAGAAATCTCGCACGGCGTCTAATATTGTATTTTGATATGTGTAAGTACCCTAAGAACACCGATCAGCTGTGCTACTGGTCACACTGGGCAGGATATTTATGGCTGCCACATATGAACGTCTGAGGTATCACGCATAAGTTATTTAGTATTATAAAAAGTTTCATATCTATTATGGGTACTGTACTGCATGCCCTTTCTTTTCGATTCATCTTACTTGATAGAATTTACCAAACAGGTAGATAATTTTTTGCCCTTTTTTTTGATATAAAAGTTACTTTTTTATTTTCTATAAATTGGGGATTTCCTTCTTAGACTAGCTGTAAACAAACGACCAAGATTGCCATTTATATTCAAAAGAAATACGTACCTATACACAATTTTTTTACTTGGAAGATTAGGGAGGAAGATATCAATTTCAAAATAATATTTTTCCGCATTATCATCATTTACGAGCACAGTCCACATCATTCGACCTACAATAAAAAATATCATAAAATATAAAACACTAACCTCGAATAAAATTTAGATTAGTTAAGTTATTAAACTATGGTTTTATCGGTTATTACTATTTTTTTGTAGATTTATGCAAATAATTACTGCTATGGTCAATTAAAACTATAAATAAATCTTTTACGGTCAGTTTAACACTTATTCGTGATTACTGTAATTATTGGTGTGAGTACACTTAGGTCCAGTTGTTTGATTTGTAATCAAAGTTGTATTAACTAAAGGCAGTGTTATACGAAAAAAAAAAGGATATACAAAGATGTGATATTCAATTCAAATTCCAATTTTCTGCTCAGGACTTGAACTGTATTTCTATTCCAGCATACTATAAATTTGAGAGAAATTTTATAAGTATTTCATAAGAATTATGTTATATATCCTTTATATATCTATAATATAAAAATGAATCGCAAAATGTCTTGATAAGCGCGAAACTCGAGAACGACTGAACCGATTTCGCTGATTTCTTTTTTGTTGTATTTGTTGGAGTCTGGGGAAGGTTATTACGAAGAGAAAAATTTTAAAAATTCTCTGCAACTGTCTAAAAATAACACTTTTCTGTATTCTCATACAAAAAATTCGTTATAAGTCATTTTGAACTTTAACACCATACCATATAGTTTAAATGTCAGTGGACGGGTTCCGGGAAGGCAAAACAATTATTGAGTGACGTATAAATATTAATGTCAATATTTGTCAATTTTTATACATATAGCATTAAGGCCAGGTTCCTTCAAACAATTTTCAAAAAAATCTGACGGGGAAGCTATTAACATTAAATAAAAAACAATGTGACTTTGTTTTAGAGAAATAGGGCAGAACAAGGTCTGGCGGGACAGTTATATATAAAATTCTCGTGTCACAATGTTAGTTACCTTACTCCTCCGAAACGGCTTTATCGATTTTTACCAAATTTTATATGCTTATTCAGTAGGTCTGACAATCGGCTACTATCTAATTTTCATACCCCTAAGTGATAAGGGTTGTTCACCCTTAACATTTTTTTCAAATTTTTGGACAAAAATTTTTGTTTTTATTTTTCTACTAGAAATTACCTAGAAATAATTTATATGGCAAAACGTTTGCCGGGTCAAATAGTTTTCTTATAAATATATAAATTAATATTTTACCTCCTCTCTTATCGTAAATTTGATAAACGTTGAATATTTTTTCGAAACATCTAAGAAGGAAGTAATTGAGAATCGGTTCTGTTCTTTTAGCGTCCCATTTATCCTTAACAGTTATGAAAGGCAGGTCGGCGACCCTTTGCTTGTGTTGCACAAAGCAGTGGTCCATCCAGTCGCCGGCTCGACCTTCCCACGTGCATTCACCTGTAAAAATATTTTTTTTATAACTGATATTATCGTAATCTTGTTATGCTATAGATTTTACAGCAGAACTAATGGATTCATAGAGATGAACTTAATATATCATAAAAATAATTCTAATAAACTGAAATTGCTGCCATAATTACAATTACAATTCAGTTATAGTAGTATATTTTAATTCCGATACGTTTCAAAATATATTATTACTGCAATACATTCGTACTTTGAATTACTCCGAATCATGTATGTTTAGGCGCACAAGACGCCAACATTATTAATAAAAATAACATAGTCTTCACAATCCACTTGATCCACCTCCATTTTCTGTTAATAATTAGATTAACTATCAAACTCTATTGTTAGCCCATTAACTATTGTAACTTAACAAAGGGATCACAATAAATGAACACTGTAAACGATTACTTTTCAACACATGCACCAGGCAACCGTTGCCGACCAAATTATATCCTAGAGCAGTGCGTGTTATCTTTATATAATAGTATTTAACTGGTGGGAGCTCTCCCGTTGCGGGTGTTGTTCATATGTTATTAATTTTCTAGTCTATATTTTCCCACCCTCTTGTTGGATCCTGTGAAAGATGAGCGAAGAGACTTTTGAGCAGCACGACATGATCACGGGCGTACTGTTATGGCGACTATGGGCGACCAGTATCATATTTCTCGATAGTGGCTACTACTTTTTTGATTGCACTGTGCTTGAAACGTAAGTTGCAGTTAACTAGCCAAAACTAAAAACTATAGTGATTTTTCTTGTGTTTATTGCTTTTCTGATTACCTCGAGAAGTTATACCGATTTCCGAATCTCTCAGAATTGGAGGACTTTAACTTAGAATACAAAATCTTGTGAAATAAACTAGCTTACCGTATACTCTAGCCATGAAACAGTTGATGATACGGAATTGGCAGTGTGGAGTGTGCTTTTCCAATTGCGGAAGGGTTGCATGTTTCGGGCAACCAGAGTTGGTACATGGAAACAACACTTTGTTTGCAAGTGATTCTAGTACTGTTGAGCGGATCGGAGAGAATTCTTTCTGAAATAGCATTGCACATTTTAGCATTTATGTATAAATTGGGAGCATCTCAATGACAATGCGGTGTTTTTTTTAGAATATGCTCGATAGGCTAGCTAGCAAGGCGTTTAAGTCTAAAACTTCTCCCACTCAATATGAATAATGCCAAAAAATCATGGCCTTCAGTCCTCAGCGGCTTCACTACTCTCAGTCAAGGTGGCGACTGTGGTAACGGTGCGGCAGAGAGTGCTAAGAACATTTATAAAGCCATGGGTAGAACTTGGGCACGACCGGTACAAATACAATCCTTGTAATATGACTGGTAGGAGGCTAATATTATATTCAGCAGTGGGTGCGAATAAGCTTATGATGATGATGATGTTATAAACTAAAGGATGTTTTCTAAAGGCTTAACTTTTGTTTTATATTGATACGGCAAAATGATTACATTGCATCTGTAAGGGCAAGGGATTCCAAGGACGGTAACTAGTAACCCAGCAAGGGTTGGAAATTTATTGAAAGTTGTCGTGGCTATGCAATACCAGCTATAATTACTACAACAGAAGGCCTCTAAATATATGTAAATGTAAGGTCGATTCTGGCGGGCGACAATCGAGGAAACATATCTTATTAGATATGTAAAAAGAGTACAAAATTACACAATGCAATAAACTTCAAAAATTTAGGAATACACTTAGAATACGACTTTGGTCTCCCAAAGTAAATGTTCTCTTTAATAAAAATATATTTGCGTAGCATCTGCTGTTTTATATTTATCAATTAGAAGATAAGACAATTTTGTTAAAACCAAAATTACTACACCAAACGAGATCAATGAAGATTGAAAATTTGTAATACTGTTTAATGAAGACTCTGAAATTCCAGTAATTTTCGTTAATTCAATATCGTTTTAGCCCGTTGGAATTAATTATTCTGTAATCCTTTAATCTCTATCGTTATTAGATTGTGATAAGATATTTCAAATTCAGTAAAGTAATTCGTAATTCATTATTCATTATTAAATTATAATTGTAATTATACAACAAAATTCCAAGTATAAATACAAGAACATTTCTTTAGTTGACTGCTTTCCTCATTACTGTTCTATCATTGCCCTATTCATCAGTTAATGTGGGGCGCTTATTTTCACATTAATCTTAAGAAAACAAAACAGTGAAACCGGTTGTATACATAGTTAGTGACCAATATATTCCATACAAAATACATAATAACGCTTACTAACAATGTCTTCATAATTTATTCAGAAATAACTAAGCCAAGCTTAAATAATATTGGTACAGTTTTAACCATTAATTTTCAATCAATAATATTTAAGGCTTGGTAGCTTTGCTAGCCCATTATTTGACAACTCAAATCATCAAATTTAAACTGTATTTTTTTTTCGTATAAAGATTTTGGATACAAATATTAATTAATAATGCGTAGACGAAATACGACGAATTTTGCTGTTTAAAGGCTGAAATTTAATAACCTACGTATTATGTCTTTAATTTATATTTATATCTATCTATATCAGACATATGCATATCAAAAGAGAAATATTATGGTAGTAACATATGATGATGATGATGATGTCCTAGCCGGATTCGGCCACGGCGACTGTTTCAACGCCGATTAAGAAAATCGAGGTCCAGTTTTCGGAAACAGTCAATTGCGCAGGAGATATTTAAATACATAACTGGACGCGCAGCCAGAAAAGCACTCTCTCATCCGTAC
The DNA here is from genome assembly GCA_036320925.1 of Automeris io. NCBI lineage: Eukaryota > Metazoa > Arthropoda > Insecta > Lepidoptera > Saturniidae > Automeris > Automeris io. The sequence continues at coordinate 7,879,173 of JAUDJH010000011.1, read as the reverse complement.
TCCTTCGGGCCCGATGGAATGGAGAACCAGTACGATCGGGAGGGAGCGGGATGCAGGTTTGGTCGAATTTTCTTTCTCTGAACACCTGGTTGAATTGCGGTGTTAAAGAGATACCTTAGTCGCCTTTTATGACACCTCAGCAAGAAGAGGGGGGTGCTATTCTATTCTGCAGGCAACCACCACGGCTTATAAACATATACGAAATAGAGGATAGAATGTATTATTATAATTTATGCCATAAAATAACCGGGCCTCCGCTAAAAGGCACGATTTCACGGTGTTTACTTAGAATACTTACCTTACAAACATGACACTGGTAGCTTTTGGCAAAGCAAGGCTCACAGATGCTGTGCCCATCCACGCACAGATGGATGGGCGGTTTCATGTATTTATTGCATTTTGTGCAAGTTAAGTCCTTGATTATGCTCTCGTAGTGGTCCGTCTCTAGCAACGTGCTTAAGACTACTGCAATAAAATAAATATATCAACATTATATGGAGGTAATAGATAACATAATAGCGTAGCTTATAATGACCCTATTTGTGATGCTGAAGGTCTTAAGTTTCGAATGCCGTTACTGGTAAATAGCAAGGAGATGAGCAGAATAGTTTATTGCGTGTCATGGATGTATATTCACGTATGTATAAGTAAATAGATCTTTCCATCCAGAGTACATGTTCATATTTAATTTGAGGCTAGGCCAGTGTGTATAATTGTCATGATATGCCATATTTAATTAATATTAGGTCCTTACATATGAAATTGGCGTTTTGTATGGGAGGAACAAAAAGTCGAATATTTTTTAATATAATATATTTAATTAATCAAAGTATGAACCATTATTTTCTATGCACTTTTGCCATCTCATATACCTATTAAAAAAACCAGTCGGACGGGAATCAATAAAATCTTTGAAGGCGATTTGGACTGCCCCATCGGAGTTGAATTTTTCCCTTGCAAGAAGTTATCCAAATTTCGAAAAAAATGGTAATCTGTTGGAGCAAGGTCCGGGGAGTACGGAGGATGTCTTAGACTTTCCAATTGAAGCTCTTCTAATTTAGTAGCCGTCTGTTGCGCAGTGTGTGGTCTAGCGTTGTCGTGAAGCAGCAGTGGCGTGGAGCGATTGACCAGCCTAGGTTGTTTAGCCGCTAGCTTTTCCATCATGGTTTGCAATTGCTGACAATAGACATCAGCCGTAATAGTCTGGCCAGATTTGAGAAAACTGTAATGAACAATACCGGCACTAGTCCACCAAACGCTTACAAGTAACTTTTTGGGATTTATTTTCGCTTGGGGCAGGATTTGGCTGGCTGGCCAGGATCCAACCATTGCGCTGTGCGCTTCCGATTATCGTAAAAAACCCATTTTTCATCACAGGTAATGATTCGGTTTAAAATACCTTCATTATTGTGCCGGTTTAGTAATGTAACGCAGCAGTCGACGCGCGTTTGCCGGTTTGCTTCAGTCAATTCGTGAGGTACCCACCTTTCAAGCTTATTAATCTTCCCAATTTGCTTCAAGTGAATTAAAACAGTTTTATCACTAACATCGCAGCCTGCAGCTAACTCGCACGTGGTTTGCGATGGATCCGCTTCCACAATAGCCTTCAACTCTTCATTATCAACTTGAGTCTCAGGCCGTCCACGGGGCTTGTTCTGCAGGTCGAAATTTCCAGAACGAAAACGTTGGAACCAAAAACGAACTGTGTTTTCTTTTGCAACACGACCGCCATACACATCATTCACCCTTCGAGTTGTTTCCGCAGCACTAGTGCCACGGCGGAACTCGTACTCGTAAATAATGCGATATTTTTAGTTTTCCATTTTGTAAAATGTGTGACGCAAACAGAAAAAAAACAGAAGAAAAAAACAAATGAATGACGATCATCGAAGCACAAATACATGAGTCTATAGCTGTACAAATTTGAATTTGGAATTCCTTACCAAAGAGGAGAAATTTGTGATTAAAGTGGCCAGTACGAAAAACGCCAATTTCATATGTAAGGACCTAATATAAAGCTTTACTTTATGACTACATATCTTTATAGACATGTTATACAACATGGATTGTTCTGATGACATATACTCGTATATGGTATAGCATTAATTTAATATCACATCTGATCATGTCACTTCAGGAACAGATTACTTATCAATTTATAAAATCATCGCCATAACTTGATTGTATTACATGCGATGTCTACTGTGTAATATATCTATATAGGAAGGCGATCATACTTGATTATTTTGATTAATTTGCGTTGTTTCGTTTTGAAATCATTAAACAATTAATATGTCTACCTTTTAGAGGTAAGCAAAGATACTATGCTGTTTCATATGCCAAACGTGACCAATAGACCTGCTGATTGTTGTTTTAAGGGCATAACACGATGATCATATGGAACGATTATGCGATAAGTATAAGGAAAACGATTAAGTACTTAAATAGATAATAATCGTTCTTCAGGAAAGAGATATGAAATAACGAATAATATAAAAAAAATGAAATTCCAAATAGGCTTGGATCTGAAGGGGGAGGGGCTACAAGCTGGCGCTAAATTCTAGGAACTAACTCCATGCGTTAAATTCTAGGAGCGGCAGAGGAGCACATCCTAGTGTACCTACTGATAAAATATCTAAAAATATCGAGCTAACTTCTTTATAAAAAATTGAATGAAAATTTGGAGACTCCTTTGTTTCGATGTTTTAAAAGTTAACTCAAAAGTCTCATAAGATATCATTACTACGTATACCTTAAGGGTATCTGTATACCCTTTTCCTTTTTAGGAACAAAATTATGTAATTTGTACAAAACATTCCATACGCATTTTCTTGGAAATTCTTCGTTTATTTACCTAAAACAATTTTTTTTTGTAAAATGATACTTGGTTTTTTAGCTTTTACTTAAGTAATGACGATTCCTTCTTACAAATTTTAATTTAAAATTAGATTATTATTATTTAGCTATACGAATACAGCATAAACAATAACATTATTTTGTATTCGTCACTACAAGGGAACATTTTAACATAAAAACTGGAGTTTTTTAAAAAAATATCTTGAATATCTCAGAAATTAACAAGTTTCGGACATGGTGTCATATGACTTAAATGACTCCAAATAAGCTGTACTACAACGTCTATCAAGGAATGTATCGCATTACCGTTCACCCTGTATATATGAAATCAATATGTCAAATGTCAATTTTTAACAGTTTTTTCGTCAACGATTTTTGAAAAACGATTGACTAGGGAAACAAAATAAAATAGTTGACCTCATTGATCCTATTACTGGGTTATCCAATTAACTATGCATACTCGTTAACGCTAACTTTCGGACTTCACAATATGATAACTTTACTTTTTACGCCAATTAAATTAAATTTACTTTTAACAAAGATTGATTTTTATTTCAATAATCTAGCACATTTTATTTTAACACATTCAAGTGACGGCCAATGCTCATTAAATTTAGCACTCACCTCTTCCGTTCTGTGTGTAATCAGTAATAAAAAAATGTCTCTCTTTTACTTTTAATATTAACTCAATATTATTGGCTAAAAAACGAAATAATTTTTGTAAATGTCGTTATTTAAAACACTGCTACGTAACAAAATTAATACTTTACTAATGAGTGTTTATAATCCGTATTATTGTTAATATCCACTCACGTTCCAAACGCTTACAGTTATAACGAGTTCACTAGGCAACTAAATATACTAACTTTTCCTCCCAGCTGGCGAAGTTGTAGACGACATTCTGAAAATAACTCTCTCCGCACCACAACAAACGATACTAGACCACGTCAAAAACGAAATTACGCTTCATAAACACTATTTGATTCACACGTATAGGTGCGATGCGATTACAAATTGATCGAGCAGCCATTTTCAGTGATAAGGCGGTAGTATCTCAACAATAATTGTTGTAACGTGGATAGATGTTGGCGACACAGAAGTGGTCTATATTTATGCGGCAAGGTCGCATGTAAGGGCCGCGCTACCGTCGCGTCGACCAATTGCGTTAAACTAGTCCACTGTCTATAGAGAGAAAATATTAACCTCTTACAATTATAGAATTACCAGCTGGCAATGGCTTTATAGTGGCCGATGTTTTATTTCCGCAATCTTTTATTTTAATTCTTATACCCATCATAACACTGCTAAAATTAGTAAAGCTAAAATAACGTGTATAGATACTTAACATAGAGACTCATAAACTAAGTTTTCTATGCTACATTTAGACAAAAAATTATATATTTAGATATATCTGAAATTCTCCCAACCTTATCTGACCATTACAGAACGGTTTGTTTTCATAGGACAAAAAATTTAACATCATAGCAGGGACTTACTGTGCTATGAAGACGTTAAAGATGTGTAATGTAATAAATGGAAATAGAATACAATTATAACACAGAAATTGACTTACATTGATTTGTACTTTCAGATTTTAACATTTGCGAAACTGAAGTAGTTAGTTTACTTGACATGATGATTTTACAACCACGGCATCGGCGACACAGTTTCCAATATTTGACACCCTCACTGTAGAATGATTTCTGTGAAGTTATTTTTTAGTAAACAGTTGACTACCAGCAAAAGTTTTATTATAATTACTACTATAAAGCTATTATATTATAATTAATAGCTCTTGTTAGAAGGGTTCAGAAAATACACAAACCATTAACTGAATTGCGAATTAAATAATTAAAAATGAGCATTTTGAGTTTTTGTTTTCAATATGTTTAGTATTACAAGTTAGCAAATAAAGTAATAACAAAAATTTTAGGAAGTCTGAAGTACTAAATTTCAATTAAGTGAATAGACACATTGTGTCATCGATGTAGCGTGCTAAATAGTTAATTTTATTGTGAAGTATTTCTAAAACAAGAGCAAATGTATACACGCACCGGGTATCAATTAAGCGTAGATTATAACAACTTATGTTCGATAATATTTGTTATCACTGAAAATGCCGCAGTGCATTTACGTAAACATATTATCAGGTAATTACTGACTCAGTATGTTAATTATTATGTATTAACGGAAACTCGTTTGTCGCTGTATCACCGAAGAGCTCTTCAAACTGAAATTATTTAGAATATTTTTTTTATTCTATTTCTTTAGGGGACTTTTACGTGTGTACGTAAGTCAGTCCCATCGTACCCTAATACAGAAATACCTAAATTATGGCATACTAGCTTTTGGCTGCGTCTTCGCTCGCGTTAAGAAGTATTATTATTAATTAGGTATAGTATTTGCGGCTTCATTTTTGTTTAGCGTGTATAAAAAATTAGGGCCTACAAAACTTCTTTATATACAATATTCTTAATTAATCCATCATTAGGCGCTAAAACTATAAAGCTATTGGATGAACTTACTCGTGAGCAAGCAACATAAAACTGTCCATGTTCTCTTAAGTCAATACCCGCAAATTTGAGAGTTTGCCCCTAAGACTTGTTTATTGTCATGGCAAAGCAGACTTCACCTACCTGTATGCCAAATTTCAGCCCGATCCGTCCAGTGGTTTGGGCTGTGTGATGATAGATCACTATGTCAATCAGTCAGTCAGTCAGTCACCTTTGAGTTATATATATTTAGATTTATTCAAACTTTCATCCTCCATTTTATCTCTTTAGGGGTGGAATTTATCAAATCTTTTCTTAACGGATGCCTACGTCATTTTAGCTTTATGCATGCAAAGTCTCGACCCGATCGGTTTAAAATTGACGAAGTTTCATACAAACTTTCATCCCTCATTTTATCCCCTTGGGGGTAGAATTAATCAAAATCCTTTCTTAACGGATCCCTACGTCACAACATCTACCTGCATGACAAATTTCAGCCCGATCCGCTCAGTGGTTTGGTCTCTGCGTTGATAGATCACTATGTCAATCAGTCAATCAGTCAGTCAGTCAGTCACTTTTGAGTTATATATATTTAGATGGGGCCATTGATCTGAACAGGCCAGACGCCTCATCAGATAACGGTTCTGTTAAGACTTTGTTTAAGATCCCGATGTCAAGTCTGTTCAGACCAAAGGCACTTAAAAACGCCTCTCTCATAGATTCAGATCGGACACATTCCACCAACAAATGGTGGATATCATCTATGATTCCATAATTTACACACAGTGGAGAATCATTAAGTTTCATAAGATGTTTAAATTTGTTAGATGGAATGTGTCCAGATCTTAGCCTGTGTACCATCGACACTAGCTTCCTACATAAAGCTGTTCCAGAAATCTATTTACAATCATCAAAATAAAAGAGAAAAAAACTAAATTGTTATAACCATTACTCCAAGTTTAGGTTCCTACTTCGACCATTATCACAAATAAAGCCTTATTGAACTGTGACAGCTGTGTGTTTTTAGCTGTTAGTGGTTTTGTGGTTTAGAAAATCTCGTAGATTTTTAAGGTTATGCCGTTATCGAATGGGTTAACATAATAAAGTTTCTTCAGGATTGTGATATAAGGATTTACAAAGAAAGCGCTTGATATCCACACATATAAAATGTTAAAATATTGATATATTCATATAAGTGGTAGGGCAGCTACCCGTATTGGACATGACCACAGTACACAGGTGTATAGAGCGTCGTACTAAGACTCTTCACCATGTTGCCTTTTGGGGTCAGTTATTCATTAACCTAGAGAACTTCTGTACTGATATATGTTAGCAAACATGATAATGGTCTCAATGGATTACCGCCACTTGGCGGTTGCTACCGTTCCTGCAATACACCGTTCCATCTATCAGGTGCACAGTAGTCAGTGTGGTGGAGATATATTAAGGGGTGAAAGGCTATTTGGTTTAAGCGACATTTTTTGGTGATATAGTAATAAATATATATTTAGAATCAGTGTTTTATACCGATTCCATATATATATATATATATATATATCATTATATCACCAAAAAAATGTCGCTTAAACCAAATAGCCTTTTACCTCTCGATATACAAAATTAGGCGATATTATCCTTGCAAGATAAAATTGTATTTTTTTTATTCTGACTCGACACAGTGGCCGAACGACACCTGATGGTAAGCATGGTGCAGTCCAAAAAACGCCAATGACTATCGATAGGTAAGAAGATCCCATCGGTAGCCACAGCGATCATGCCGACCCGCACAAATATCTCTACACTGTAGGCTTAAAGGATCCTTATTATATGTAGCTTTTATTTCTTATAAGTACTATTTATGGCAAGCTACAGGGACCATTTTGCTTTAATTTCTATTAAAGTTTTAAGTTACCATTAACCAGTTCCCAGGCCCATCGATATAAACTATCCATCGGACCCATTTCAACTCAGATCCATTCTGTCTAATTTGTGAAATGTCTGAGATAGGTCGCCACTAATTGCGGTATAAATTTCAAGAGATTTGCGGTTGTTATTGGATGACCCTTGATCATTTCATAGGTACAATGAGAAATAATTGAACTCTTCATCAAACGGGTTAATCTATATTTCCGCCGCAAAATTTTTATTCAATACTAGGATTACGGGACGCGTCAATTTGACGCATTTCGTTTCTTAAAAGGAAAAGTACAAAAACTGTTCGCATTTTTATTTTATATTTTCTATTGACTATTACACATTGAACGAAGCAAATATATATTGTTATTTATTTTCTTCATACCTGTTCCAATATTCACGGTTCCTATATGATATACCTAACTCTATTAACACTAGATTGCCCAGAGCAGTCATTTTGACTTTTTTTTAAAGTTTAGTTATACAAAAAAAAAAAATATTTATAGGGAACCAATTTTTTAAAATATTACGAGTTTTTATATATTATCTTATAGCATTTATTAATAGTTTACTTACCCCCCCCCCCCTTCTCTTTATTCCCTATATACGTATGTGCTATACTTATATTCAGTCTTTCTAGTGTTAAAGCGTGACGAGTGTTCGTAGAGATAGGTATATAAGAAACGTCCGTAAGCCCAATGTCCCTTCATCTTTGATGAAGGACTTATGTGAATAATATTTTATTTCTTTACATTCGTGCCTCTAAGTATAAGTACTATAAATGTACAGTAGTGGATACGACCTGGGTTTGCTCAGATGCAATTTACACTCAAAACTGGTCGATTTTCAAACACACTTTCATTCCCTTTTTTTTGGTAACCTGGTGGAAATCCTTTATGGGCCATCAAGGGGCGATGAGGGCCGAACCCATGTGTTGGACTTTCACCGACTAAAGCCCCCTGGGTGTTCCACCTTCTACCTACCGGGATTGAGGGCACGACTGGGGCCTCCTCCTCGACACTTTCATTCCTTATTTATTTATTTATTTATTTATTTACTTTTACAGGGTTGCCAGTGGCCCGGTACAATGACTAATTCACACAATACATACATAAAGTTACAATTAAAAAAAAAATTATTTTAATCCCTTGTGAGTAGATTGTTCTAAAATATCAAAACTATATACCATTTCTTTTATTTAACCAAAAAAGTAAATATTCGTATGCATAGTATATATTTAAAAATTAACAGATTTTGAAACTAATTTTAAACCCCTATTTCACTCTTTTATTTATTTATTATTTACTCTTTTATTTATTTTAGTGGTAGAATATCAAAAAATCCGCCTTTAGTTTAAGTCTACATCATAAAAAGAACCTAATGTGGAGTTCTCAAATTTCTAGCTTCAGTGGTTTAGACTCTACGATGATATATTTGTTAGGTCAGATATTTATAAATATACTGACTGGTATAAAGATTGCATGTCAAATTACTGACCGTATGAAATATGAAATAAAGGCAATTGGATTGATATCCTCTTTCCGCAGCTACAGCAGTGCGATAAAACGTATTTTTTGTTTTTGTTTTATATTTTTCATCACTGGTTCCTAACTAAGCACATATGTTTATTTTTATCTGTTGTACAAAGAGTGAAATTCATATTTGAAATATCACTAATAACGAGTGACACTAAACACAAAAACAATATTTTCTGATTATTTCTTTTAGTGTTGGTAGAAGAGTACTTTGAAATTCGTGAAACCTAAAAAAAATGAAGCCATACTCATATTTTTAGATTAGAAATCGGCCACTTTAATTGTTTGTGGTAAATTCGAGTTCGTAGGTAGTGCTTTGTTGTAATTGCAATTTAACTTTAGAAGCATTTTAACTTTTTTTTAAATTGAAGAGTCTAAAAGCCTTTATGAGCTTACAATCCTTACGGTTTGATAATATTATGGTAAATAATATAATAATAAAGAATTTCTAAATTTATACTGTAAAGAATTTATTTTATAAAGTAGTTTGTACTGTTTAACGAGTCGTCTAAGATTCGCATTAAAAAGCTTGAATGTTAATGCTTTAAATTTAGTCATAAGGATTATTAAAGCGGTTACGGTATATTACATTTGTGAATAAAAAAATACTATGTTTATTATTAGACTGTTATCACAAACATTTATTCTACTTTAATGTCAAAGACCCAATAGCAAGCATTCGATTGTAAAACAGAAGTTTAACAAGATAAACATAAATAAACAGAAATGTTGAGACTTGTCGAGCCTGTTTTGAATTTTAATAGAGATGAAGTATACGACATTATTATTAAATAACTGTAGATGATATGTTATTTTTACTCATTTATTGCAAGTTGTCTTTTTGTAAACACTCTTTACATAATTGTTAAGATTATGCCGATTTATTATGTTTTATTGTACATAATAATGATTTGTTTTTATTATATGTAGCATACAAATCTATACTTCGGGAATATGTATTTTCTGCAGATTATGTCATCACAGAGATAGGACTGTATGCATATGTAATGTAAGTCTAAGCCCATCTTCCTAGGGTGCCATCTTCTTAATGAAGTTTGTAGATCAGTAGACAAAACTTCTTGCGATTCCATGCTGTAATTTTCAGAATATCAATGCTCAATCAAGTCCAATTTTTGATGTCGTCTAGCTACTTTCGTCTCTGATAGCTCGGGCTTTTATTCCCCAGAATCTAGCCTCCGAGGTTCAATCCTGGAAACTTTTAATGGGATCTTCTCTGTATCTATTTTATGAAGGCCAATTTCCATGTCATGGCTGTCGATATCAGTTATCTTTTGTGAAGGGTCATCGGCACGACCTTGGGGTTTGAAATGAATAGGGATTTTTTTTTTTTAATTTTAAGTATTTTTTGCTAGATGGACATCTCAAACGACTACTTAAATACGATGAAAAATCTCTTTCAAAAATATCCAAGATTCAAAACCATACAGAATCGTTGAGTAGATGTACCATTTCAGGATGCTGTTTTTTATTTTATTCTGACTTGACACAGTGACTCTGATCATAAGTACAGTGTAATCTAAAACTGAGTACGTTTATTGAGAGAGAACCACCTATCAGCAAGCAGTCGTTTTTTTATTATTAACATATCGCGCCTAACTAAATAAAACTGCAATCGGAATATATTTTTTTTTCAAATTGGTCTGTTTAGATTGTAAACGTATACACGTATATACACTCAGTCGCAGAAACACACTTTTAATTTTAAAGTGTGTTTCTGGTAAAATTTATGATGCTACTGTTAAAAATATTTTTAACATTTTAAGATATTTGCTACAAATGAGTATGAGTGTGTTGATTGATTTTAAAACTTTTTCCTGTTCTTATCGTAAATATACTTTATGAGAGAAACGGAGTGACATGTCACTGCACCGCTTGGTAAACATTAAAATTGGCACGGAGCATCGCCTTCGTTAGATTAGAAGAAATTTATTGCTCTCGGTTTTTCTATGATGTTTTCCTTAAGTATATAAGCGACATTTGTGCAACATTTAATTACAATATTACTTGTTGGTAGTATAGTAAATATATCAGATTTAATTGACAATGTACTAAATTAAATAATAGATATTTAAGCGTATGTGGGCCATAGAAGTATCTTATAATGATCCGTATTCGTCCACTACTGGTGGTAGCTTCTTCCATGGTTCACTACTGAACCCGATATTCGGCTTTTCTCTTCCATAAATTATCTGCCACTTTGTATAAATTGGCGCTCCAAATATGACAAAAATCCGAGCAAATAAGAAATAAGCGCCGAAATTTACCATTCCCGACTGCTTTATATTTAGTTATTATAGTAATAATAATAATAAATCGCCACGCTATATCCCTTTTGGGGTGAGAAGAAATATATTAATGGCTATATTCACTTTGCGTTGATGTGTTGTGTACAAGTTAACTAATTTCGTACTTGACCGTCATTCTCTCGGTATTTAAACTAGACATTTCTATTAGATGTCAAACGGATTTACTCTCTATGTTTTCCTTCATCGGTGAAAATGTTGTGCATAAATCTATGCTTAAACTAAAAAAGCAAGGGTACTAGTTTATTATTCTTATTATATTATATGCATAAAATAAATAGAAAACAGAATAAAAAAGTTATTCGTATATTGTTTCGACATCATGTTTATAAGACAACTAGTTGTTTACTTCCTACTTATCACCAATTGGTGTCTCAATTATGTTTACACTTTTCATTATTCACTTATGACAATATTTAAATTAGGCCGGTATTATTACATTTGAATAACAAAATATTGTAAACAAATTCCACGTTATTGATAGATGATTTTATTAACATATAAATAATTGTCACTACAAATTATTGTACACATAAACTGTTTCTGTGTTTGGTTATTGTAAGAACTGAGTTTTTTTTTTATCAAATCATAAAGGCATCACATGTTATTTGAAAATTGAAAATCCATCTATATATATATATATATACATATATATATTGACGCTTTTGAATAGTATTTTTTAAATTTTAGTTGTTCTGTTTGTATGTTACAAATATATAACTGCATCATGTAGGGACGATTGAACTGATCTTAAGGTTTAAAACGTTATTTGCCTTTGTGCTTGAAAACATACAGCTTATTTCAATACCTTTCATTTTCTATTTACATTCAATAGATTTCTTTTTGATAATTTACTGGCACATAATATTAACTTATATTACGTTTATCAGTTATGAACAACTTTCTAAATACATAAGTATTTACAATCATAACATTATCTTAAATCATTAACACTAAAATAAAACAAATAGACAACATACTTTGATAATGTACTCGTGGCCAACCGTTCTCTAAAAACAGCTCCTTATCTATTGTATATTCTATTAATATCAAATCGTGACAGTCTTGTCTTGACTCCGACGGCCCTTCGACCTGTTGTTTTGAACTTATGTTGTTCATTTGTCGAACCTGATACAGGTTATCAAGTGTGGTTTATTGAAACGTTCACTATTCCTTAGAGGAAGCGTCAGTCCATCGCCCAGCAGTCGTCCGGCACGCTCGCTTGACTTAAAATATGTTGGCGACCTCGGTTACAAAGCTTCACTGGTTAATATACGGCTTATTCCTCGTCGTAGAAATAAACGGACAGTCAATGACATTAAATACTATGATTAAAGAGATGTGCAGTCGTTCGCTAGCGCGCCTCATCTACGAGATATGCACAGGGAATTTGGTAATAAGCGATTTACCTGCGGAGAGTTTGTCAAAGGTTCGAGGCAGACGAGCGTCTTTATTTTTGGCAAGAGAGAGAACGAAACGACAAGTTGCTGATGAATGCTGCTTAAAACCTTGCACGGTTTCACAAATCGTTCAGTACTGTCCGGATACTTGGTGAAGTGTTTAAGTGATAGTTTGCTAAGTGAGGTTATGAATGAGATTTATTGAAATAAAATAGTGACAAGGAATTCTCTTGTAATATATAAGCTGTGATTGTATTTAACATAACTTTTAAGTATATTGTAAATATTGTAAAAAGCTAGATTTACTTGTAAGTTTTGAATGAGTATTTATTGATTAAAATGTAATATTTGGTATATCTCGATTCCGTCCATACGAAAAAATTGGACTGATATTTGAATAAAAGAAAATGTTCCTATTTAATATTATTATAGCATAAGTCATAAAAATTATGTTTGCTTGAATATTTAAACTATTTTACATTGTCTGAATTCATTCTTTATGTATGTTCGATTATGCACTTACATATATATAAAAGTGGAACAATGCGAATGCTATGAATATTTATATGCACTCTATAAATAAATTACATGCTTATGTTTCTTAAAAAAAAAACTTTCCATAATGTTTTTATCTTAATTCCATTCTAAACATTTTTTATTAACAAAATAAAAGTATGTTAGTGCTTTATATGTGTCCATATATATCTAAAACCTGTACGTCCATACTAAGGCCTAGATTTATAGATGCTACTTTGATCATGCTTTTGTTTACTTAAAGTTTACTCAAACATTACAAGTTTATTATTTAATTAATGTCAAAGTAAAAGATAAATTGTCGATTTCTGAAATTCCACTCGGTTCTGTGAATCTAAGCAAAGCCAAAGTAGCGTTTATAAATCCCAGCCTAAATAAAACGTAGAATATGAAACAAAAGACCAAAAAAGCTTAAGTAAGTTAAACTTGTACATGGTTTTTGTACTTATGTACATGATATGGAGTTAAAATAGTATAAATGTTACTAATTACGCTAAAAATTTGTTATATCTTGTATTGGGGCGTGGCTTATTGGAATTTAATATTTATCGACACATATGTAGGGGTATACTCGCACAATATATACACAAATAAATATTTATTCTTCTTCTGGATGTTTATTTATGCCTTTCCCGATTTTTTACAAATAATAAAATAAAAAGAGTCCAGTATATTTTATTCCTTTTAGATTATTTTGTATGTAACTTTGCATGTTAAAAGCAATATGCTTTTAACGACAAGGATATACTTTGGGAGTGATTATATTTTTAGAAATCGATGTCGCATTCGATGGAATTTGTCAGGTTCAGTGTGGACTCGTCGCTAGCCCGGAACGTACTGTCTTGCCGAATTTCTTTTTCTCTCGGCTAGGGCCTAACCCCGCAGGTGTGGACGCAGGTGGGTTGGCGGCAAATTACACACATTAAATGGTTTGCACATAACAATTGGGGCACCGTGAAAGATTGACTATTGCGTTCTTGCCAAAAAGGTCTTACGCTTTAGGAACTATTAACAAAGGAACGCAATTAACAACAGCGATTCTTAAACGTAATAAATCCAATCACATTAAAATAAAAGTATAATAGACACGTTTTGTGTACCTACATGCTATGATAGAAAGCCTCAGTATTAGATAATGGGACGTACACTGCCCAACCTCGAAATGTGAAATGATTGTTGCAATATAATTGGTAATAGACTTACTTCTACCGGCCGGTTTTAGAAACTGAGATAATTTTTAACCAATTGATTCTACTATGCAATAGGTAAAAGCTATAGGTATTTTAATCGGACGAGTTATTGTATTGTTAGAAATTGCAAATGTACGACACTATTTTTTATTTTTTTTATTAAATATAATAAATTCGTCGTTTAAAAATTCCCATGTCGAATGATGCTGGAAAAACAGACGCAGGAAGCGAATACCACTCCTTGGCGGTTCACAGCAACAAAGCAGAGGTGAATATCCTCGGGCGAGAAGACTAAAAAAGGTAATTGGGTACCAAATGTATATTGAAACCATAGACAAGCAAAATTATTGTTACAGAAATCAACAAACAAATATTGCGCTAATTATCGTCCAATTCACAATAATTGCTTTCGGTTATTGGATTATATCGAAGTTTACACAATATTCAGAGTATAGATGGGCAAAATGTAATCAGATTAATAAAAAATGATTACGATTACATTTTGCGTTATTCATTATTAATATGACAGTATTTTTCTCATCTATGTTTTAAACACTACGAAATCCTCAATCGCATACACACTTATGACTCCTTAATGTTTTAAAGGGATTTAACTATGATTACAGAGCAACAAAATTAAAATTACGACTACTTTTTGTAATCGTTAATCATTAATCAAATTACATTTTGTCCATCTCTGGTTCGGAGTTATTATTTCATTGTACTGAAATAAAACAAGACAAATAGTGCCTTATCAGATAACCTATCTGAATTGCAATAAAACTGTTTTAGATTTATTTTGAGCTGTGGATAAATAAGTCGTTAAGAGCAACCGTCTCGAAAAATACATGAATGTGGATGTTGATTATGGACGATGAACTCCTTCTTACTTCGATTGAAAAGCATCTTCTATTCCCAAATTATATATTTATCAACTCTTAACACGTTTACAATATATTATATAACATATTGATATTCTAATCAATTTACATATGTATATGACCATTCCTTTTACTAGTTCAAGACGCAATCTCTCGCATCAAAACAAAAAACATTCAATTCTAAATTCAAAAGCCTATCTTCATATTTTTATCATTCTTTCTTACAAAACTTATTTTTTTCTGAACGGTCAACATTATATTAATGTCATAGACATGTAACCTTTTTTTAAATTACTCCTTCCATCCAATTACTACATTATTGATGTAGGGTCAAATCTGAGGGCGTATAAAATAGATAAGCCCTCAGATTAAAAATTAAAAGGTTTTAAAAGCTAATGTATGGAATTGCTATCTGCTTAGTAGTAAAGTATTATGAAAAAATTTGCAGGTAATATTGAAAAACATTAAAAATATATTTGAGACAGTTGAACAATAAAATGGGGGACCACACCATTGTCAAAACGTTTCAATCATACAAGTCCACATGATAAACTAAAAATGACAAATTGAATTATGGCTAAAAATATTTGTAATAATTCATCTGCCTTATTTGTAATACTTAAACTTTCCATGAGAGTATCTAAAAGGTACTTACTTTAGTTAATACTGTATAGCAATAAAACTATTATAACAAATAAATAGATTATTTCCCTTATTTTATGCAAATATCATAATTGCATAAATATAGGCTAGCAATATCGACAAGTACATAGTTGTATAGGTTAATACCGCGACCTATTGACATAGCAACAGTATATTCAAATGACTTGTAGTTACATAGTAACGTGAAGATAAACCAGTTGCTATGAGATTTGCGGCGCCAGAATTGATATTATCTACAAATAAATGCATTGCTAAATAATTTTCCCTAGTATTTGTTTATGTTAAAAGTTTGTAGTCTGAAAGATAACTTAATAGTAGTGGTGTGCATCCCATATAAAGCAAAAAAAGCATTATCTTGTCATATTTGGGCATTTAATGAATGTATATATACTTAAAATGTGTTCCAATTTGGACTCTTAGACTGTTATTTTGGTAAACACCAGATTTTAAGTCAATATATAGATTAAATGTCCAAATATAACAAGATAATGCTTTTTGTGCTTTAATATGGGATACACGACACTGCTAAATAGTAAGTATTTACTGTCATCTGTGATATAAGAAGAGTCGTAATAATATGTTAGAATAAAGTGGTTGTAAATAATTGTAACTTAATTTACGTTTAGTTAAATGTTAAATACGAAATATAAATACTTGACTTAATTCAAAAAAGTATGCCTGCGGTTACAGCTTTAGATAAAACCGTCAACAGAGACTTTATTAAGTAAGGGCGAAGATTTATTCGGGTCCTTTTTGTTGGATTTATCCATAGCATAAATCCCATTTTGCGTGAACTAAGCGGTTTATCGGGCGTCGTTTCTGCACGCAAATCAACTTAAACACCGATTAGATGACACCAGTACATACGACCTAGATATGCCATAAGCAGCCGACATATCAAATATATAGGGCGGTCGTGATATAAAATTATACGTATGCGTGCAAGAGCGTGGACATTTGATCTTAATGTTAGTTGATAACTTACACGAGGAGGTAAATATTTAGCTAGGAAAATTTTAGATAATACTCAATACTTTGTTGGCGTAATTAAGTGCAACTTTGAGTACATGTCTTCAGGGTTAATAGTAAAAACATATTTGCTATGCTATATAATACGAGTATCTAAACAATATCATTGTTGCGTGAAACATATTTTGTAGTGTAATCATTTTTATTATCAAATAAAATGTGATTTTCAGTTTTTTTTACTTCGAAAGCAAAATTTAGATTCGACAATAGAATATCGACTACAATAGTCTCACAAATAATATAGTCTTGAGATGTTTTTATTAAAATTGAATGTATTCTGTGTAAGTCTTTAATATGTTATATATAAGTATTTTATTACCATGCTTTGTAGTGATTGCGTTTTACTTGATGGTAAGTAAAGTGCGTTCTAAAAGCTGACTTGTATGAAAGTAGAATGGCCGATTTTAGAAAGTATGAATCTAAGAGTAATCCCCGCGTTATGCTGCTAATAATTTATAATAAATAAATATATCTATTGAATGAAATATAAAAGAAAATAGGCGGGCCGAAAGTACACTGGCTGGTACAGTAGTACTGTCTAAGAGAAATAATGAATCGCATTTCTCACGTATTCGTTTTCGAACGCCGAGTTAGCTGTTCGATGTATCCAATATAAATAAGCATGACATGAGACGAGACGTAGGAATCTCATATCGAATGAGTTCGAGACAGGTGAGACAATTTTTCGATGACGTATACTTACAGTTGAGTTTAATAGGTATTTATTTCGTTTATTGTTACATAAAACAAAACAATTATATATCTTTTCTTTGAGGTTGTTTCTGCACACACGCTTTGGTAGTAATAAGCAAGCAGCAATATGGGGACAGGGCATCTGTGTCTAACTGTACCTCAGTCATGGTACCTGAGTGAAAAGCCCGTCATAATGACTAGCTTCAGCTTGTCACGTTTGAAGATCAGTCATTGCACTTCTAACTAATGGGTTACAGTTAGACCGACACAAGATAGCGACTATCAATGTACTCTCTCAACACTTTGTGGCCGTAGTCATCCTTGTCCTTCCTTTTATCTATTACCAAATGTGGAGTCAGTACCATATCGAGCCAATATCACAAAAAAAAACTAACTGAAGAATAAAGTTTTAGAATTTTATTGTCGGCCAGTATGTGTATTAATATTGTGTTCTTTATTATCTATAGATTTGATTGTATGAAAAAAATAAACAGGTCCGGGGGTCTAGACAAATTAATATTTGATAAACGATAACGATAATAAAAATATAATTTCACATAATATCAAAATATTACGTTGACGCGTCATATAAATTCCATACATTGTCACTTTTTTACAAGACCGTTGGTATTAATAAACAAATGTTTAGTTGTCTAGGAGTAGAACGTGGAAGAATAAAACGCACAAAATTCGTTTTGTAACTCACCATTGTTGTATCCTACAATCTTCATTCAGCGGTTTTAACAAAAAATTAATTTATGAAATAATTATATTGTTTACCATTTTATGTCTACAATTCTTAATAGTTAACCACGTTAAATTGATACAAGATAGCTTAAGATCTTACTTTATTATTTACTAAAAATTAATTTAAAAGTAGATGCTCTATATGAGTGGCGTTTAGCTCATAAAAGCCTAAAAAGCTTAATCTTTCTATACCTAGACATTTAACAAGTATACTGACTTAATATATGATAATTTCAAAATTCAGAGTGCCAAATTTAAATTTGAACCAAATAAATCAATGAAAAAAGACAAAATAATTTAATGCACTTATTAAATCAACAAGGATTACAAGATAATGGATTTTTATTCTTCTGTGCGTGCATCCGCCACTGGGGAAAATACTTTTACAACTATTTGTAATTTTACTGTGGAAAAACTGTGATTGGAAGAGCAAAATAGAAAACAGTATTAAAACAGAAATGAAAATCTTTCCCGGAGATGAAAGAGAACTCAGTAAATTAGTTCCATTCATGTTACAGTGATAATCTGCAGCCGACGTGTGCTAGATGAATCTTTGTTCAGAATTGTGTACTCTATTTGCACATATTATGTATCAAGTACAAATACACACATAATATGTACTCGTATTTGTTAATACAGGCTAATGAGGAGAACTATCACACAGCTATTGTAACAAGGAAAGTGAAAAAAAAAGTAAATTAATTTTAGGCATGTTACTAAGGCTAGCTACATCTTTTTTTTATAACCCGGGGGAAATCCCTGACGGGCCTCAAGGGGCGGTGAGAGCTGCCCCCCCCCCTGTGCCGGATTTGCACCGACTAAAACCCCTGGGGTGTTCCTTCTTCTCGTCTGACCGGGGCCGGATGTACGGTGTTATCCTCTTCTGCGACCCTCGATGTTTGGCCTTTTATTAGGCCTCCTCTCTGCACTGCGAGGAGCGGTGTAAGGATATTGATAATTTAAGAACAAAAAAATCTCCTCAACTAGGATTCTCTTGGTCCTTTTCTTCTAATACGGTGAAAGGTACAGAAAAATTCCTCTTTAATAAAAATGTGTCGTAATTAATTGGATAATGGACCGGTTTCCATGCGCAGCAAAGTCATAGGTTCGAATCCCGTCACGTATCTCTGAGTTTTTCCAGATGATGTAAGGTTTTAGGCACCTCATACTCACCGGTGCAGGTCAACATCGTGAGGAAACATTTAATAGAAATTTCACGTATGTGTCCTGAGAACGGCGATAAGTTGCGCTACTGATCACGTTGGAGACGAAATATAAGCGCAAAGTGGATAAAGCCACTAATGTATCTCTTCTGCTCACCCCGAAATGGAAATAGCACGACAATATCTTATTAGTTATTGCAATTATATAAAAAACAGCTTTCTCGAAAGTCATACCCTTTGTTCTTAGAGCAAAGTTAGTGTTTCTCTTATTGCGTCAAGAAATCGATAACGTCCGTGTGACAAAAATGCGTCAACGGATTTGATATGTAGAAGAAGTAGTACAGAAGAGTAGAGAATTATTATTTTATCATAGATATTTGCAAACAAGAGCCGTCACACCTAACTAACGAATCTAAATGAAAATAATTCATTATATACTAAAAGTGTTTACTAGATTTATTTTAATTCAAACCTCGATATGTTTACTTTACAAATGTGATGGTAAATCTACAAATTTTAAAATGTATATAGTAGAATTGGAGCTGAGTAAAACTAAAACAGTATGGTTTGGATGATAAAGTAACATCGTAACTCTATTTGTTGCGAGAGTATTCCTGACTTTCATAACATACCGCTTAATGTGAATTTACGACTCCCTTGACTCTAATATTGTGAACACGGGCTCTTTAAACGTAGAGTAGTTTATGTGCTTTCAGTTTTTTATGGTTCGATATCGATGGATTTACATAATATCCACCTACTTAATATCACTTATGCTGAATTTATTTCTCAATGATGTTAATGTTTGCATACGACACTAGTTACGCCTTTGAATTTTCTTTTTATATATAAATAATATATGTGGGAATATAAAACAGATAATAATATAAATATGAAACGAAAGTGACTTAGAGACTATGAATAAAGAGTTCTTGTGGCAACTAAGAGGACTCAGTATGTATAAGTCTACAATTTACATCCAAAACTCCTCGACCCTTATAAATTACTGAAGAAGTAGAGATGCGACCGATATGATTTGGAGAAACATGGATTTGGTGAAGAACTTCATAAGACTAGTAACTCGGCTGAAAAGGTGAAACCTTGGATTCAAATCAATCTAAATGACATCTCACCTGAGCCAAATGGGTGTGCAGAACGGTTGTGTTGAAATAATCAGTGGTTGTGCAATCGATTAAATAAAAATACTTTAGGCAGTTACAGTGGTTAACCGATGTCAGATTGCAAAAACGTAATGTATGCTCTTAATAAACGATTTGAATAAAAATACTGTGAACTGATGTTTTCCCTTGCCACCCCCACGTATAATTACGTCATCTATTTCCAAATTGCATTTTATGCGAAAATAAGCTGATTAGATGCTAATTGGACCTTGTCTTAAATATTCATAGTCAAAATCCAATAAAGTAATTATATCAAACAGTACCATAGTTCAAATTTCACAAACAAATTTGAAGTAAAAATACAAGAACACTTCTTTGAAAGTAGTTAATACTTTCTTCATTAGTGTGTCCTATCATTGCTCTATTCATCAGTCCATGTGGGGCGCTTATTTTCACATTAATCTTATGAAAAAATAACAGAGAAACCGGCTGTATACATAGTTAATGACTAATATATTCCATATAAGTACATAAGAATAAAACATGAAACCAATAATATTATAAAGCACAGTAACTACTTAGCGCATTGTCAACGGAGCGTATGTTATATGTATATATAAATGTTGAGGGCATTGAGTGGGTCAGACAGTTTTGTGGTCTGGATGTAATGAGTGTAATCATGTAAAGAGTGAATATGAGTGTATAAATGTATAATCTTAATCTTAACATATTGTTTCAATGAGTTAATAGGATAAATACAATATAAACAAGAATAACACTGTAGATTTATAACTAAACTTTGGTAAGTATGCCGCGCGGGTTAGCCGACGAAAACAACCAGAAGTTCTCAACCTCGACGTCACGGGTCTTTTTTCACGTTTAATGCTGGCAAGTCGTGTTCTGTTTTTATTAACAATGGAGACTTATCGTTTTTCCTTATGTAAATTTTTCCATTTATCACCCATATATAACGAAAGCCTAGAAGTGAGCAAGCATTTCTAGTAATTTTATGCAATAATTTGTTTTCAAACAGTAAGGTACTAGTTTGTATTTTTTTTTTCGGTTCTCCTAAAATCCCTGTATCTGCTGATATGTAACCTTTTTCCTTATTGCGTTAATTATGGTATCTCTTTTCAGCGAAGAGGTTAACTCACGCTATTACTGGGTCAGGTAATCCCAAGATGTTGTGTTTTGGTTTAATTCTTGTAGCGAATATAATGTCAGATTTATCCATTTCCACACCTAAAAGCTTAGCGATGTTGTCGGTAATTTTAATGAGGATCTCAGACATATTCTCTGGTATTCCAAACACTTATATATCATAAGATTTAATCTTTATTATTCCAATACTTTTTCGTTGTTTCCCTGTTTTTCATTAATAATTTTTCTTAAATTTATACCGGAAACATTTTCGATGAAAGTATAACTAACAAATCGGAGTCCACAGGTACAATTCATCGATAACATCCATAATATCCTAATATTGTAGATTAAATATAATATAGTAAACGTAGCAAGAAGTAAAGTAGCGTCTAGACGTCTCATAGCCACTGTTATAACGAAGTTTGCATTACCAACGGCAAATATTAACAAGGGGAGACGAATTTTGATTTCAGATTTTTTTATTACGCTTAGTCTATCAGACTGCATTGTTAATAAAAAATAATAGGTAAATATTATACTAAATAAAGAGTTTAGTTTGAAATTTATTTTCTTGGTGTTCTACAAATATAGCATTATTTTTTGCATTTATATTGATTATTATTGAAATTCATTTCAGCATCAAAGATTTATTATTTATTAGAGAGTGACCAGTTTCACGGTCTCCATTTTAGGATACTAGTGCCCGTTTTCACCAACGTTCCCTAAATTTTAAGAACCACTTAAGACATTTTAGGTGGCCCTTAGTGATCATTTTGTTTTCACCAACGTTTAGGTGATACCTAATTGCTTAGGTATCCCTTATAAATTACGGGATCAATTGTTCATTCTTTAACTAACCCCTAACAAAGTGACGTTTAAAATGGAAGGAGTATTAGGTGATTTTATAGATAATATTGATAGTATTGAAACTTTGGATTTATTAACCAGTCGTAGTTTTTTATCTAGACCGCGAAAACATCGCAAAAGACCAGACTTCTTTAGTAAATATGACGACAAAGATTTTTTTAGAAGATACAGATTAACCAAAAACAGTGCTCTCTTTTTATTAGAAAAAATTGAACATATATTGGAATATATGTTTCTTGTTAAATCAATAATATATTAATTTTTCTTGAATACACTGTATTGGTTTTGTACTGCTAACCCACTACCTATAAGTGAATATATAACACATTATAAAATTTTTTCATAACATTTTAATTTACTTATTTTTGTTTTTACTGTTTTAGAGCCATTTGCTAACACCGTATTTAAATATTACTACATGAGCCAACAAAGATATAATACAGCCCATATCAAGACTAGAAATGTAGTGGAACGGCAATATGGTGTCCTTAAAAGACGGTTTCTTACCCTGGCTTTAGGATTAAGACAGAAAATAGAAAATTCAGTTAATGTAATATTGGCCTGCTGCATTTTATACAATATTTGTATTATGAGACGTGAACCTGACCCAATATACTCAATAAAATACGCAATTTTAATTATTATATTCGAATAGTAGGTAGAAAGATATCATTAAATTTTCGTTGAAAAAATGAAACGATTTAAATACGGTTATGGTCATCACTATAAATTAGGGATTCCTTATTCTGCGGCGATTTGATTACAGGACCCGCAGTCCCCACTAATTCGCAAAAGTAGTCACCTTGGGGTTTTTAGCTGGTAAAAGTCCGGTACACCCCGGCTGCCTACCCCTTCGCGGCCGGGACGGTCCTATGAGGATTTTCCCCAAGTAAAAAAAAAAAAAAAAGGGATTCCTTATTAAGGTGTCACTTCACTGTCACTAAGGTGGTGAAAACGAATTTAAGATAAGAGCTGTATTTAGGGAATACTTAGCCAAGGGGTCTCCTAGTTAGGGAATGATTAAGGAGTCGTTGGTGAAAACGGGCATAGGTCAATTATTATTTGAATTAAAAATATTTAATATTTGTTAATGTGTTATGTTGTTATGTGTTATTTTCTATTTATTTGTTATGTCTGTAAGTTATTTAGTTTTTAAGTATAATACATAAACTCAAGTATCTCCTAAATCCACTGTATAGCCACAGAATATAAAGCAATATTTCATAGTATAATTAACAAGACTTAGCAATTCTACAGCTATGAGTAAATCATTCAAATTATTAAAAACTAGAAAAAAAATCTTCTATAAGCTTTTTAATGTACTGTGTAACTTACCTAAAAGGGAATAAACAACCAACGAACTTTTAAAAAGCTTTGTCAGTGTGTGCCTTTAGTTAACTACTAAAAACAAACCCTCTTAAATATTAATGTTCGAGCTGAGTAGTTTGTGATCTTTTTATAAGACACATGTTTTAAGAGTACCAATTTAGTATGAACGGCCGACGAAAGTAAATTCAATTATTTTGATTTCCACCGCAGGTAAAAATAGATAATAAAAACTAGGTGATCTTAAGTCTTTTTATGAAGGACTTCTGGTTAACTATATTTAATAGCTATTTTTTGTATTAGAAATAATCGATATCATTTATACAAAGATTTCAGCTTGAAATAATTATTAACATAACAAAAGTACTACTTTCACGTGAACAAAGTTTACACATATACATACAAACAGTTAGTTTATAAATACGTATAAAAGCTATAAAGTAAATAAGAAAAGAAGCGATAAAGATTTGTTGAAATCTAGTTATTTTTCCTTTTATGCATCGCCTATATTCGCTTGGGGACTAACAATATTGACATCGATATAACACGAAGTATCCCGCATGTCATTTCGTAGCCTCCAGGCTCAAGGAATTGCTCGAAATACATGCACGATGCATAACCAGTATCATAGACCTTTCATTATCCTTAAGCGTATTCGTGAGCCCTGGTGAATTAGGGGTCAACGGTCGTTGGTTGGTCGCTTCCTATATGCGTTCTATGTCTCCTGTAGGCTATATTGGACGCAATCTGTGTGTGATACCTACCTGATTTGGCTGAAAATTTCATTAGAATCTATTCAGAGCTTATGTTAAAGGTCTAGATAGTACCAATATCGATGTTATGTTGTAAGAATCCATTATAAATTAGTTGAAATATTACTAATATTCATTTTTTTTTTTTTTTTTTTTTTTTTCGGCGTGTCCTACGTTGGTGGCCTGGGAAAGACCTTCACAACAAAACCGGGCTTGGTGGGCGAACGCAGAGGGCGCTCAGCCAGCGAAATTTATGGGTTGGGCGGCTACGCAAGGGCACCCCTGTGGGTACGGACCTCGACTTGGGCGGCCGGCCAGTTGAAAAACGAACCTAACGGTGATCTACCAGCGTTTCGGAAGTGACTACCTTGAGAAGAAACGCCGAAAGAAACTCAAGGCTGCGTCGGAGTGAAAACTAATATTCATCACAGTTAAAAAGAGAATGAGCATTATTGTATGAAGCGCGGTCTCACAAAGAATCAATTTTATATGAACGAAATTTGCACTGGAACGTAGAAATTCATATAAAATCAAAATTAGCTTTTTATTTTGCGGGGTTTTATTAGAAATAAATAAAAAAATATTAATTAGAAAAACAATTACAAAGCAGCACATTAAAGTCAGCTGACACCCAAACTAGGACTATCTGTATATCTTGGATGTCAGCACATTTCACACAATTTGTTACATACAGTTTATATCCGCTGCGTAGCTCCAATATTAATTCAAAACAATACAATAATAATATTACATACACTATACAATCAAAGTGAATAATAAATTCACAACATATTATATAATAATAATTTGTATTATGTCATATACATACATATATCCGTACATGTATATGGCAACACTGGTGACAGCTGTTTTGATGTATATAAGTTCCAAATTTATTTCTGAAATTATGTACGTTGGTTATTGTCATACTTTAAATTATAGTAGTCTATTGTAGCATACGAACAGTGAACAGTGATGTTTGTTACGTTATTCATAATCAAATATTTAACACATCGATATCGATTGATATTGCAGATATAATAAATTAAAATAAGTAATTTTGATATGGAGCAAAATGTAACATTACTATATTTTATTTAAATAAAGCTAATAATTTAAATATTTTAATACATAATCTTGAGAAATAATAAAAACCTTCGGAAAAAGATTCGAATCGCTACCATTCTTTTCTCTTCGCACCCGAAAGGTTTAAAATTGGAGATTTTGTGAAAAAGCAACGTAATGGACAATTTTTATTGTTTATTCATTTAAGTGTATAGTTTTTTAAATTATTTTTATGGTTTATCATTTTCAATGCTTAGATTTGTATGTCACAACCTTTTTCGTCTTTCATTTTTTATTTTGTCTTACTTTTTACTCGATTTTGTTCTTCATTTTTATTTTGTTTATTAATAAAGATTAATAAACTTTTTTTTTGTTTAGATGATTACAATTTTATTTTAAATTACAATCAACCATACAATTACTCTTTAAATCGTATAATATTATTTATTTAAAAATTTGCAATGCTTTTAGTAGACATCAAAAGTGTGGATAAGTTTTAAACTTTATTGAGGTGTTTATTTGCAAAATATGCTTATTTATCATTATAATTACAAAAGTATACATTCTCAAAACTATGTTTATGAGTAACTTGTATGATCTCATTGTGGCTTTTACACATTCTACACAAATTGAGCCCAGAATGTTAACACTTTCAACTAAGTCCAGAGGAACAATTTATAAGGGCACGCCAGATGGAGAGAAAACTTTCCACTCCCGACTTCCCTCTCACGGTCGTAATGACCGAAGTTTCGTGTTTTTCTTGTCGCCGCCCACTTTATAACGATTTGCCACTATTGCTCCCTTTGTTTTTGTTCTTATTGCAAACAAGGGTCACAAAAAGTGAATACGATATATTTCATTTAAATAATTTCAGCCCATATTGGTCCACTGCGGCGCATAGGGCTCTGCTAATGCTCGCCACTTGTCTCTGTAATGGGTTGTTCGCGTTCAGAAACATTCAATTACCCTTATATGACCTAGTATTATATAATATATTTAACCTTTAGCTATTTCTATTGATTATTTGGTATATTTTAGTGTGAGGTGGTCTTAGTCTATATCCCGCAGTTTAAAAATCGGCTAAGTGTGAGTTAGACTCTCGCACCGAGGACTTAGTACTAATAAATTATGAAAGTATTGCATATTGCTCTAACGGAAAGATAATAATCCAGAATAAATCAGATTTAGGGACAAAACTAATATTACCGATGGTAAATGGCCGTTTCTATACATCACTTAGGTTGCTGTTCTCTTCCCAACTTCAAATACATTTATAATTACAATACAACCTTTTTTGTAATATATTTAAATAATTAAAAAATTTAGACGCTATCCTATATTTGTACTAAAAGACATTGTTTCTTGCCGAATTTCATAATTTTATTTCTAGGTATACACGAAGGGTATTATAGATTTTAATCCCCATGAGAAAATGAAATATTATTTTTTCAGGGGCACAAAAGACCACAGACATGAGTATTTGAATTATCTTCACCTTGATACCTCCACAGGTTCTTGAAAAAAAGGGTATTGACAGACAGTCAGACCAATAAACAGATGGACAACAAAGTGATCTTAAAAGAGTTCAGTTTTTCTGTTTGAGGTGCAGAATCCTAAAGAGAACGGTGATGATGATACATTACATGAAGATAATGTACTCAAAGAAAAGTTTTCAAGAACAAACAATGTATTTGTGTTAAGTATTGACTGCTATCATCATTGATATATATTATTATGTTCCCATTTTCTATTACCTTATTATACCTTTTATACGTGTATTGTCAATTAATACTTCAAAAATTATAGTATGGATTCTATGTCAAGAGTCATTTATTAAATTGTCATCAAACAAATAAAATTTATTTAGCTACAAATACTTTTATTCAACAATCATGTACTTACTGTACACTCTATGATAGAAAGCTTTGTATTTTTGTAAAAAAAGTTAAACAGTACCGTGTATTGTAGTTAAAACGAGGATAAAATATTAATATTCGAATTATTCATGCGTATTTCTCAAGTTGGGCCCTTAGGTCCGGTCTCTTCACGATCCCGGTGTGATGGGGGTTTGATTTATCCCTATTTAGCTCTCAAGTGGGACTTTTGGACTCTGACGTATTCAGAAAAGCGTTCTAATAAATCGTTCACTTTATTTACCATATATTTACTATGTACTGCTAAACTAAGCAAATAAACTAGTACTGTAATGACTTGCTAGCTGTATGTTTTTTCTTGGAGGTAAGGCGACTGCTCAAATTATGCCATGACTACAGTATACAAGTGTAAAGACCGTCATAGTGATTATTTTTGGCCTATCGCGTTTTTGCATGAGCTAGTGTTTATCCAGCAACTCGTATACCTAGAGACCTTCAGTCGTGGTATACGTGGGCCGACATGACCATGGAGACTATCAACAGATTTTCAGTCTTTGATATTCGCTTTCGTTATTAGACTACACTATACTTACCATCAGGTGCACAGTAATCACTTTATCAAGCCAGTGTAAAAAAAGGAAACTCAGTAAATATTTATTTACTTGGCTGCATATTTGTACTTTTAAGACAGTTACAATTACTGATCCTATTTAAGAAATCTATAGTGCCAACACAGATTATTATAAAGTTTTATTATTTTATTATTTATTTCAAATAAAGTAAAGAGAAATTGTTAATTCTGTGAATAGATAAACATAATTATTGTTTATCAATTAGTGTAAGCCCTATATTTATAAAATATAGGTTTTCCAAAGCGAAGAACTTTCAACAAAAGTAGACACGGTCATTCAGTGTTACATTGATCACCCTAATGGACTTAACAGTAGAACAATATATCCAGACTGGCCCTTTCTAAAAGGATAATCACACAGACAACTCCGTAGTAAATGGGAATTTAGAGCTCCCAGGGTGGAGGCCTAATTGACAAAACATACTCGATTACACAGCCCCTCTAACTTTGTAGTGAAAACAAATTACTGTGCGAATGTCTTTTATACGCAAATCGAGTATTATATTCGGTGTTTGTGTCAATCTGAAAATGGGCTTTAATCGATACTTGTGGTTTATAGTGTAACCTTACAGATATGCTCAAAAATATTTTCACATTTCTTTTAAAATACTTTAAACCATAAAAGAAAGTGTATAGCTCACCACGACTTACTATTACTGTTCATTTCTTTTAAGAAATATATAGAACTTTTTAGATACGATCTTTTGTTCGTTTTCATAATAAAATATGACATGGCCCGGTCCACGTGTCGTTTATGTGCTGTATTGAACGCCGTTATTGAGCAGTTAATAACGTCGAGGGATTTCATCTCGTGCTTGATATAACGATAATACGTTTTAATATTTACTCTTATTAGGAGTTATTTAAACTAAAACTGTTAAATATCTAATCGCTGTCTGATGGTGAATGCTATAGGTTGCAATGAAAAAGTTTTTAAAAATTGCCTTTATTATGATAGCTTTTATATCACAATAGATTACCACCAGATGTATCATCATCATTTTTAAAACAATAATCTCCTTAGTATATACGTAGTGCAAGCACAAGCTTAGATTAGCGCTAGATTAATGTATGTAATTGTCCGTAAATATTAGAATTATTATTGTATTAAATAAAAAATATCCTGATAAAATACCCTGCTGTCATTAAATGAATTATTTGATTAATTGCTTGAACAAATATCATAATGAAGGAATTGGTTTCGAAATTGCTAGACCAAATTGAGGCTACAAATATTTAACTTTGTACAAAACTTATAAATCACAGAAAAAACGAGAAAACGGTGCATACAATGTCAACGGACTGCTTAATGTAAAAAGTCCCCTTCTTGCGAACGAGAGTTTGCAATCGATACCACCTCAAGTAATAGTTTCCGCGGTAAACTTGTACCCAAGGATTTTGTATAACTGCAACGTCAGCTCACGACTCTATTGTGATTATTTAGTTTTTTTTTTCATGTTTGTTAGTAACTTACTATCCGTAAAAGCACAGGTGTGCTTCCTTGGTATTTAGTGAAAAAATAAGGGAAGAAGGTACAGCCTTCAATAAAGTTTACGTTTGTAAATATATTAATTTGTAGTCTACTATTTAAACGTAAATTTAGATGTATGTTTTAGAGCATTATTGCAACACCTAAATTTATTTGTGTAAGTTTTAAAGATCCTTAATGTTAATTAATTTGATTTTAGTGTTAGTTTCAAATTTTGCTTCGAATGCTTGTGTACTTTCGTAATTGTTTTATAGAATATAATTGTTTCAAATACTTTTATTTTGTATACTTTTGCCCAACTGGAAACTTTGCTCTAATTACAACGACTTAAAAAACATCGTATTAAAAATGCCCCTGACGTGAATTGATATTTTCATTATGTACATACTTACTAGTAAGTATTCATTTGATAAAGTATTCAAAGTGTAATAATCAATAAATAATATTTGTATTGAAGATTGTTGCGCTAATACTATTCGATTATATAGCTTTTCATATTCAAGTATATTTTTTTTACTTACGAGTTTATCCATGATAAAAAAATAATTTAGTGCATATTATTGACAAGAAAGTTATTCTCGTGGCAATTTTACATATCATATGGCTCTTTAAGATTTTTTTTCTTACACCTAAAAATTTAATAAATTAAAGTATAAAACCAATTATCGTATTTAAAAAAAAACCATATCGAAACAAAGGCATTGTTGTGAAGAACAGACAAATAAATCTTTCTGTTATAGGACTGGATGCTGTTAAATATTTTATGGCTCTCTGTCCGCTAAAAATCAATTTAAGACTTAAAGGAAGGGGTCGCTTATCTTTCGCAGGCAGCTGTGCTGAAACAACAGGACCAATGAACTGGCTGCAAGGGTCCGTGGTTTTATTAGAATTTAGAGCTCCCAGATCACCTTCACTGGTTCGTCTTATATTTATTTCATTTTGAGATCTGTTGACGGATTTTCTTGATTTATAGCTGCTGGTTTGTTGTAAGCGAAAATTGTCACAGGAAACTTTCGTCCAGTTAATACGTTATATTAATGAGTCTAAGTAATATAAATAAATAATGTATAGAAAATACAATTATTTTCTTAATTCTTTAATTAATTCATAATTAATTTAACTCTTATTTAATTAAATTTTCTTTTTGTTTTTATATTTTAAAAGAAAATATATATATATACATATATAATAAATAATATATATGAAGCCGGAATTGTTGAACTGCTCATATGTTTTTATCATCTATAATAATGGAAATAAATATTGTTATATCCACTTTATAAATAAAAAAGCATTCTACATAATATATCATGATATAATTAAGAAAGTTACAATATATAAATTAATATTTATTTCAACTTAAGTAATAGTTTATGACACCAATGAATTAAGCTTTCAGCAAGAATATATGTCTCATAAAGTTTCTCGCTAGGGCTCTAAATAATATAAGCGACAATGAGATAGTGTAGCGTATTCAACGTGTTGAGAGCAGTTTGCTAGTGTGGAGATTTACTCCACCCTCACGCAAAATAAAGTATCATACAAAATCTAGGAGTTAAGAAAAGATTGATTTGGTAATACAGTCAAACCTGGATAAGTGATAGTTCAAGGGAGCACAATCTCATTCTCGCTTATAGAGGCTTCTCACTAACCCGAGTTATTCGCTAAAGCAGGTACATGGGTAGCGTTTCTCTCTTGTAGAGGTATGCAGCAATAACAAGTCACAGCAAGTATGCATGTATACGTCGCCCGCGTCCGTGTCGCCCGGCCTCGCCTTGCGCGAAGTGGGGGATTCTACGGGCACCGCGCACTCACCGCGCGCACGAGCAGCCTACCCGCGACGTAATTACATCGAACGCCGGGCCGTTTTCCGCCACCTTTTCTTGTGTTTTGGCTCCTCGCGGGGTCAGAACCAAGTAAGGGGCGACGTACGGCCCTCGAGCTGCACTCCAGAACTCCCATCTGCTGCCTCAAACCCATCCCGGACTCCCCGCCGCGATGTCTCGCCGGGGAAGCCCGAAGAAGCCCATTTGGAGCCGCCAACCCACGGAAGAAGATGCCAGGGACTCAGATGACACCTCAGAAGAAGAAGGGCTGCGCATCGTAACGTCGCAGGAGGCTTCACGTCGCGGATCACCGCTGACGGACACCTCCACGTCGCCCGATGAAGCGCCAGTGCCACCCTCAGCGTCGCCGCCGGTGTCACTGAAGTCGTTTCGGTCGCTGGACGACATCGACGCCGAGCCCCCAAGCCGACCTAGACCAACGAAGAAGATGATGGCCGCCCAGTCATGGGAAACGCTGGACAGCGACTCGTCCGTGGACACAATGTACGCGGACGAGGACGCCGCGCTCGTGGCTGCCATTGAGGCCATGGAGCGAGCCGGCCTAGTGAAGCCCGGATCGGCGACCTACGCTACTGCAAAGCAGCGGAGACCGCCGATTAAGCCCGCCGCCGCCGTACAACGAAGAAGACCGACACAAGAAGACCGCCAACGTCAACGCGAGCAGTCAGAGGGCCGCTTCATCCTGCCCCCTGCATCGCCATCGCCGCCATCGAGCCAGCCGCTGCCGAGATCGCCGTCGCCGACCTCAAGAGGGCCTCCGCCCCGGGGTGCGGGGCCGGCTGGCGGAGTGTCGCCTCCGACAGTGGTGTACGAACGCGACCTAGTCGCGGTCGCCCGGATTTTAGAATCCGGGATCCTGTCGGATGCGATGCTTCGCTGGATGGCTCTGTTTCTCCGGGTGCGTGAGGCTGAACTCACCTGCCGCCCACTCTCACCGGATGACGTCGCAGCGTTGAAGAACGTCGCGGAACGCGCCACCACGGACCTGCCGCCTATCCAAGACGCTGTCCTCGCGCGCAGCCCGGTCGAGGAGAAGAGGAAGAGGCGCAGCACCAGCGAAGATGAAGAGCGCGCCGTTCGTCCCCGCGTGCGCTCCGCTTCGCTGTCGAGCCCGCCGTCGGACCCTCCTCCTCCTCCTCCGAGCTCTAACACGCGCCCCTTTACGCCCGCGAACGTCCCCGCCGTCGCCGCCAAATCCCCCGGACCGGTTATGAAGACCCCTGACGCGTCCCTTTCTCACGCCATGTCTCCAGCGCCGCAACCGACGAAGACCCCATCTCTCCTTCGCGAAGCCCCACTACCGCAACGCGAGAAGAGAAAGATTCAGAAGCCTACGCCCGCGGCCCTTTCGGACGCTGCCGGCCGGGGAGCCCACGCCGTCGCCCCGCCGTGTGCCCCGTCCCGTGTCACAGGTCCGCGCGCCGTGACATGGGCGGAGCGCACGACTGTGGTGTCCGGCGCTGCGGCCCCTCGACCGGTAGCGACCGCTCCCGCAGCAACTCGCCCCCAGCAGCCCCCAACCACGCGCACGACACCCACGTACGCCTCGGCCGCGAAGAAGGACAAGGCCCCTACTGCTCAACAGCATACGAGCCAGTCCTCCAGTAGCAGTACTACCGAAGCCCCGACGACGCCTACTAGGAATCCGAAGAGGAAGGAACCTCGATACCCCCCTCTCATCGTTGAAGTCCTACCAGAGTGGCAGAGCCACTTCAGAGAGCTGACCCTAAGACTCGGCAGGCCTCCGAACGCGCGTCCCTTCGGGAAGGGGATGCGGTTCCTGCCAGAAGATGAGTGCGAGTACAGAGTGGTGCAAAGATACCTCACTGAAATGGAGACGGCCAAGAATCTATCCTGGTTCTCGTACTCTCTCCCTGCCGAGCGGAGCCTAAAGGTGGCGATAAGGGGACTACCCGCTGAAACGGACCCCGCCGACGTTATCGCCGCCTTAGAGGAGTTAGGCTTCCAGCCAGAGTTCTGTAAGAACATACGGGCGCGAAGAGGACGCCCTGGCTGCCTGTTCCATGTCGCAATAAAACGACAGGAAGGAAAAATCCCAACTAAGATATATGAGATCAAGGAGCTGCTGCTTATGCGCGGGATCTCGGTGGAAGCTTGGCGCGGGCGTGTGGGGCCCGCGCAGTGCCACCGCTGCCAAGCGTTTCGTCACAGCTCCCATCATTGCCACCGCCCGCAGGCTTGCGTACGTTGTGGCGAAAGCCACGCTGCGCGCGAGTGCGAAAGACCATTAGAAGAGCCTGCAACCTGCAAGAATTGCCGCGGACCGCACCCGGCAAACTTTTCTAAATGTCCTACATTTAGAAAAGAGTTGCGCAATAAGCGCGCTGGGACGATCGCGCGCACAGGCCTCTCAAGACCGCAAAAACAGGAGGGATCAGCTCCGCCGCCGCGTAATGCCGTGGAGGAGGCCGCGCCAGGGTCGCTGATGGCGCCGGCTAACGATCCCACTGGTCGCAGCGGAAAGACTGGGCCTGGTAGACGCCATAGGAAGCGTGGTGGAAAACGCCACTCGAAAAGAGGGAAAACCGAGTTGAAAGCTACAAACGAAGCAACCACAGAGGGTGGGCCAGCGCCCCCTGCAAAGTCTCCGAATCAGCAAGCCGCCTCGCAACAAGACGCTTAAAGAAAAATTGACGCCGGATTATCGAAACTGCAAAGCCTTTTAAGGCCGCCACAGGGAGATAATCCAGACAGTGAGATACTCAGGAGCCTTCTGCGTGCGCTCCTCAACAGAGAGAATTAGGCCTGAGTATCCCGACGATTTGCCCAGTCGCCGCGGGGAAGAGAGATAGTCTGGCACATCTCCTCCGCGGCTCGATTTTCAAACATCACGAGGAGCGCTCTTGGTGCGTCCTCACCCAGAGCCCGGCCCGTCGTAGCGGGTCGCGATAGAAGCCACAGATTAGAGGGGAAACCCTGGCACTGTTTCCTCACGCTCCCATTGAGTATTCGTGTATATAGATAAATTGTAAATAGTATTTATAAGTTATGTATATATAGAACGTAGTATTTGTCCTTCCTTTTAAAAGTAGTGGTGTATCGTTTTGTTCTAGCTATAAGTTTTTATTGTTAATTAGTTTTAAGAATAAAGGCATGTAGGATTGAATAAATGGCACATCACAACCTTTTCAGTGGATGGATGATTGCGTGAAGTATGAAAGATGGTTTAGAGTGTGTGATGTGCGAAAATCGAAATCGAAAAGTATGCATGTATTATGTACATATATATATTTAATAGTGTGTATATGTTATGTTCATTAGATTTCGACAAATAAGTACTTTATAAGGGTAGGTATCAAGATGCTTACGAAAACAAAACAAAAGCACTATGTAATTTTATTTTATTTAGAACTTATTTACACTTTAAAAAATCCATCAATTTCGTTTGGGTTTCCGTTTTTGTATTTTGAATGTTTTTCTCTAACTCATAAATTTTGTCGAATTTTTCACGAAAGTTAAGAATGAGTCATAAAATAGCAGATGTTTAAATTTGTAATTTGTTGTATCATTAGTTCCTCCTAAATAATATAAATAAATACAGCTCGACTGTCGCTTATAGAGGTATAGATAAGTAGCAGTCTCACTTACAGAGGTCCATCAGGGAAAAACGACTCTCTCTTACAGAGGTTTCTGTTTCTTGCTAATAGAGGTTTTGGGAGCGTAAAATGACGGGTCCTGGCTATTACTCTTACTTATAGAGTTTTCTCACTAATAGAGTTTTGTCACTTATCCAGTTCTCACTTATCCAGGTTTCACTGTATATCGATTCAGAGTCACATAGACGGCGATAAGGAGCGTAACGCTGGGTGGTATCAAAATTGAACGTTGAACACATTTAAAACTCTGGCGTACACATTATATTTATTTATTTATTTTTAGGAATCCCTATAATTTATATATATAACATTCAAAAAACAATAATCAAAACATCCTTATGCATGAAACAAAAAAGAGGCACACAGCATTTGAAACTGAAATACGTAATTACGAATTTTAGTTCTAAAATTATTCACCAAATCAAACAATATTTCGAGGTTTTTGTATGTAATATCAGTATGTGATGTTTATTTGACATATGTGATAGGTATATGTAATGTTTGTTAAAAGTTTAAATTGTTGTCAGCATGGTATTCATTGATTGGAAAACCGGGACATCGTTTTCTATTACTTTGTAAAATTGCTGATATCGTGGGTGTTAAGCCGAGACTTGATAAATGATCAAAATTGGACACGTTTGAAAGAAGCTTTATTTAGATATGAAAACTTGGAACCACAGGAAAACAAATTTAGCCTAGTAACGTGAAATATCTTCTATTATTTATTTTCCAGTGTGTGGGATATATTTTACAATTTATACTATTTAAGTGAACATAAAAATAAATTACATCTATACATAATAAAAGTAACTACCTCGAGTAATTATACCTTATTAATAATCATATACAAATTATTAACGCAAATTTAAAAAGTTGTTTGGTGAATAAATGGGGACTTTTAAAAATTACTAAACAATTACTCAACTTGTCGTATCCAAATTAAACGCGGTCCTTCCAACATCCCAGTGGAAAAGTCACCGGGGAAAACGTGGGGCGCGACGCGTCGCGGACGTGCCGAATGAGGCATAGAGTTTTCACTCCAGCCAGTGCCGCTTTCGCCCACGCCGCGAGAGGGCGCCGTAACTGCCATAGCCGACCACGTGACTTAAAACCGATTTCCGCAACATCATACAAACAAACATGCAACCGGATGCAACTTAGTGAATTATGACAAGTTTAATCATTACTCTGACATGAATTTAACTGCAAAACTACTGTATAAGCACTCACAATGTTTAATGCTATTATGTTTTATGTTCGCGATAATACTGGTCGGTATTATTTTACGCACAAAAAGTGTGCAATCACGCCTCGATTCGGGCATCCAAGACTCCGGATATAACATAGAATATGAGTCTATGGTAAATGCGAGCACAACGGAACCAAATAAAACGAGAAGAAAGGAATACCTGTACCGCCTTTTGACAAATACGACTCGTTCGCTCATACAAATGGAAATAAAAGCCAGGAGACTGGAGGAAAATATGCGAAGGATTAAGGAGAAGACTGTAGATTTATTATGGAAGAATCAAGACAAAGCGCTGTGGCGTATCCTATTTAAAAATATAAGCAAACATATATCGATACGCCATGAATTCCATCAACATGCAAGCTTAAAGCGCATTTTGCAAGATGACCATCACTCGCGTGCACATAGTCGTAAAGCGAGAAGAAAAGTGTTTTTTATATAAACTATTAAAGTTGTAGAGTTATTAAAAGACTTCCAATTTAAATAGACAATAAAAGTTATTTGAGCTATATTTATACGAGTGGAACGAACTTCGTGTTCCAAGACACGTATGTACCGAATGTCACTATTATTAATTTAGCACCAGTCGTTCTACATATCCCTACACATTTTAACAAGTTGGCGCTCACTGAATATTAACTCAGCTGTTATATAGATCGCACATGCCTGTAGTGGAAACTGTAATATATTTTTTACATTTCTCATATAAAATTGCGACACAAAGTAATACTTGTACTCGTATAGAGATGAGATTGATTGTATTATCACGCGGTGTAATTTATTTCTAAGTTTCATTCATAAGTCTGCTGCTGATTTATATAATTGAGTTCCCCGTCCTTCTTCTACCGTAAATTGACTAAACTTTGAGCGGGTTTCCCCCCATATGTGGTTGACGTTCCAGTAGCTCGTACACGGCAATTTGCCTCTTCTTTTGGCTACAAACGGCCAAGGCCAAGGCCAAGGAATTCGCTTTGTGTGTCTGATTTTCCAACCTCTTATTACATTGGAATCTTCGAATGACGAGTGAATAGTTGTTGGGTGAGCTAGTTCCATCATCGGCCTCATCAGCAGTTTCCATCAGGTGAGATTGTAGTCAGGCGTAAGCTTATTGTAATAAAAAAAAAGATTAATAAAATTGAACGTCTCTTTCAGATTAACGGAATACTACTTCTGTACATAGTATAATCTTTTCTGTGTACACTATCCCTATATTTAGGCCACGATTCGGATTTTGGTAGTCGCTGCTCGGCAGTGGCGACACATCAGCCGGTGTTAGGTCGAAATGTTCCGCTCTGTAAGGTATTATGCATTTACACAATATAATAATATAAATATATAGTATATTCATTTTGATCTTATATCTAAGTCTATGTATTTGGATATAGGTGGTTGCGTTTGGATGGTAGCTCACACAGGTTAAATCATTCAAATTATTTTCTATAATAAAAATCAATGCAATGAAATAATTAATCAATTAACTTCATTTGCGCCTAATCAAACTGAATATACGTTATAGTGATTTTCGTAACACAGATGTAATTGCTTTTAGTTTGAATCAGGAACTCTAGGATTTACTCTCGTGTGTGCGTTTATAAACATGATTTCCACATATAACATCCAGGCCTGGAAAAATTATATTATAGAGCACTATAAATAATATTTATTCAGTTTGATGATCGGTCACGCGTCCTCCAGCGCAGAAGTCTACAATTCAACTACTACGCCTATTTTAAATTATTGTAGAGACAAATTGCTGCAACAGCGTAGCAGTTTTCTAGAATACACTTGTAGGAGTTGACTATCAGGAACAGTTGTTCTCTAGTGATGTGACGTGGGGTTCTTCAAGAGGTAACTGCCCTCTTAGGTAAGGTTCTTTCTTTTTTTTATTACTTACAGGCTTGCGCTTGACCTCAATCTCACCTGCTGAAAAGTAATGATGAGGCCGACGATGGAACGCGCTCACCCAGCAAATACCGATTCACTTGACGTTTGAAGATTCCCATATCATAAGATGCCAGAAACACCGACGCAGGAAGCGAGTTCCACTCCTTCGCGGTTCGCAGCAAAAAGGAGGAGGTGAATCGCTTCCTGCGAGCAGCTGGAATGTCAACCATATAAGGGTGCAAACCGGCACGGCGTTTCGTTAATTTATGGTAGAAGGGGGAATGGGGGAACTAAATCATACAACTCAGCCGCACGTTTGTCGTCGGTAACGCAATAATAATACTCATTTAGTTGCAGTAGCCCATAGGCTGTTGTAACTACTTACCATTAAGTAAGCCATCAGTTTTTTTACGACAAAGGTAAAAATAGAATTTTGATCTATTGATTAAATTAGATTATGATTTAAAAATGACTATTTCGTCAATAATAGAACGAACTGTTTAAAAGTTAAATCATATTTTGTACGTCTTCATATTATACGAAAATGTTACAGATGTCAAGTATGGTATAATCAATATATAAAGGTGAGCATATTGTATGTATGTAAGTCATAAATGTTTTCTGGTTTCCCTTTATACGTTTAAAAGAGCGGTTATGAATAACACTTTATAAGATTTCATTACCTTCACTTTGATGTCGTAATATTATATATTAAAGGATCTCAAAAATGGAGCACAATAGCACTTCATGAATGGTTAATAACTTTGATGGGCGAAAGGCTATTTTGCCTTTTTTTGCCTTTGATATTGACCTATACAGTATAGAACTTATACAGTGTAGTTATAGAAAATCCCTATTCAACCCATGAATGAGTTACTCGGTATCGACATTGGATTCTATTTACGTTATTCTTTTCGGTTAAAGATCAAAAAGTATCCAAATATAATAAAATTAAATGGGAAACATACGTGGCAACACAGTAAACGTGCGCGGTGAGTGAACATAAGAAAAAAGGAAAGCAAGGGATTGTGCTAGTAGGTCAAGTCTTTTGGAAGGGTGGGCTTTTTACTCCTACCCCTCCCAGAGAGGCAGCCTCAACAAGGCATTAAGCTCCCTGGGCGTCTGGATGATTTTGGTTTCCCAAGCTCGGGTGGAGCGATTAGAGGGACACCCCGGGGATTTTTAGTCAGTAGGAGGCTGACGCACCTAGGTTGCTCCTCACAGCGTCCCTGATGGTTCTATGTAGGATTTTCCCCCGGGATACAAAAAAAAAAAATAGTAGGTCACGTCGTCATAAAGGTTGTAATCCTTATAGATCTCAAGCACTATTTATCAGTTAAATCATTTAATTAGTCTTTATACGGATTTTTGTAATTCCAAGCATAGATTGTATGTAAGATAAAATAATTCTATAAATTTTTCATTTATTAAATTTTATGACACCAGCACATAAATATAGAGAAAGTAAATCTAACATAAAACGCTAGTATTCCCCCAATTATAGCTACAGTCTGCGTTAAAAAGTAAGAACACTAATACTAAACAAAGCTTGAAAGAAAGATCAAATTATGTTCATAATCTTTATAGTTAAATTAGCTAAAGTATCAAGACTATCCTCACAGAGCCAATTACACTTATAGTTTACTGAAGTCCGGAAAAGGTGAACAAGAACCAAGAACAGTTGTTGTGCGATTGCGAGACACAATGACTACAGAGTACCTGATGATAAGTACAGTGTAGTTCAAAAACCAAAGCGACCATCAAAGGATGAAAATCCATTGATAGTCTCCGTCGTCATGTCGGCCCACATATACCACGACTGAAGGTCTCTAGGTATATGAGTTACTGGATATACACAAGCTAATCCCGAAACGCAACAGGCCAAAGCGAGTCACTATGACGGTCTTTACTCTTGTGAACTGTGGTCATGACCCAGTTCGGCAATGTCCTACCACCAAAAAAAGAGTTCAAAAAGAGAGAAAGAGTTAATTCTAAACAAAGATACATACTTATGCAGAAGCAGGAATCGTGACAAATTTGACTGATCATGACAGAAGAGTTTATCGCTACCTAGGACTTACTATGTACTTACTGGGCTATCAGGTCCATAAAAATATCTGCATAGCATAATATAGGTATTCTTAAGATGTAACTATATGTATCGAGATATTATTACATATTCTATGGTACAGTCATAACGACCTTAACATTGTAAAGTGTGATCATAGACACAATATACATTAGATATCACATGTTATGCAATAAATCATTGGTAGTAGGGCGCTTGTCCGAACTGGGTGTCTGGGTTATCTTAGATGGCAAAATGTAATCAGATTAATAAAAATGATTACTATTACATTTTTCGTCGTTTACCTTTAATATATGCCTGCATTTTGCTCATCTATGTTTTAAACACTACAGAATCCCCGATTGCATACACATTTACGATTTCTTAAAGTTTTAAATGCATTTAATCATGTTTACAGAGCAACAAAATTAAAATTACGACTACATTTTGTAATCGTTAATCATTAATCAGATTACATTTTCCCCATCTCTGGTCGTGGTATATGTAGGCCGACATGAGGATGGAGACTGTCAGTGAATTTTCATCCTTTGATAGTCGCTGTTATTTTTGGACTACATTATACTTACCAACAGGTGACCTATTTCGAGCCAGTGTAAAAAAAATCAAACTATTTATGTACCGACGAAACTGTGAAGTGTTGCGATTGGTTAGGTTTACTAATTTTGCAAAGAACCATACCATTGATTGGTCCAACTACTTATAAGCGAACAACAAATTTTCGGTTATGGAAATGACATAAGTAAGAAATAACATTGTATCAGTTTTATTTGATTTATGTTATGAGAAAGATTTGTATGATATACGACGTCATCCTTTTAAATAGTCTATGAGTGAGACGAACCGGTACATAGAAAGAGATAGATATACTATGAGCAGTACGAAAGACACTCGTGATGATAAAAACTTTATTTGTCAATTGTCATGTAGTTATTGAACAGTGTTATTGCCACTGTTTTCCCAACATGTCTTGCTGTAAGTAATATTTATAAATAGTCTTTGCCCGGTGGATCAAAATTGTATTTAAGGTGATAAATATTTTTTGAACAGGATTCTATGTAAAATTGTATTATAAATGTGTACTTTTCTCAAGTATTTATTTCCAATAAATTTACTTTCATTTGAAAGCGTTTATATAAATGTGTTTTTACTATAACAAACTAAAGTTATGTAGAAATTAACACGTATTTATATTTACTCTTACTTTTATAAGTTTAAAGACCCTATCTGCCGTCTATACGTTGGTTATTGTCATTGTGAATATCATTGCATTATACCATATATCAAGGAGGGGGCTAGTGATCTACATGATTTGTGTGGTCAGTGGATCTCTCTATTTTAGTCATCTTAGGATGTCATGTTTATAATGAAGTTTGGAGGTCTGTAGGCAAATATTTAGCGATTACATCCTATGCTTTTAAAAACAGGAAATCTCAATCCTGTCCATTTTTTTTGTCGTGTCTAGACTTATTTTTCTCAGAATCTTGCCTTCGAGGAAATTCCTTCTAATTGAATAGTAATTTTAATTCTAGGTTTATTTCACACAATACCTTATTATTTCCACTGACATCAATAAATTGCTGATGGGGAAATGGGGCAGTGTTTTGTTGCAAATCACTCTATTTCTGTTTTCATAAGTACAGAGATAAATTATCTCACTATTTTGTAATGCAATTGTGTTTTTTCATTAGACATGTAATATTAATTTAATTAGCTATAGTAATTTAAATACACATACATTGGGTTAATATTTTATATTAATATATTTTTTTAATATTGGCACGACAAAGTCATTACACAGCGCATTACGAAATGTACAGTTTAGTTCAAGAACGGTAGAGATTTTTAAGGGATGGAGATCCATTGCCAGTCACCGTCATAAGATATGTTCACATATACCGCGAGTACATGACAGAAGATCTTTAGGTATATAAGCAACTGGACATACACACGCTGATCTCGAAATACAACAGGCCAAAGCGAGTCACTATAGCGGTCTTTGTACTTCTGGACTGTGATCACAATTCGGATAATCTTCATACCACCTCAATATTTATTGATATATAATGTTTATTGTGTGTTTATTAAATTGTGTATATAACTTATAGCTGTTAGAAAACGAATGCCATTTTAACAGTGTTTTAAGTTTAGGCGAAGAGTTCTTTGTCAGGACTGGGGAAGTGTCGGAGAAATTAACATCATATTGAGTGAGCCGACGTCGGTTAATGCAAAAAGAATTTACAGATTCATACATTTGTCACTTCGACAGAAGTGAGTTTAAACAACATGATATGCCGTATGAGGCTGGCATAGCATCAAGGATGCACTAAAGCCTCGTCAATATATTTGATTTCAAAAACAATTTTTTCACCAAAAATCTGATGAATATGAAATGTAAATTAGGGATGTAACGGAGGCAGTTTTATCGGAACCGAAGTCGGAGTCGGAGTTTTTAAATTTGATTTATCGGAGTCGGATTCGGAGTCGGAATCGGGTCAACACAACACAACACTTTTTTTTTTTTTACTTGGGGAAAATCCTCATAGGACCGTCTCGGCTGCACAGGGGGGTTGCGCAGCCGAGGTGTGCATGACTTATACCGACTAAAAACCCCAAGGTGACTACTTCTGCGCAGTGGCGGGGACTGCGGGTCCTGTAATCAATTCGCCGCAGACCCTTTTTTTTTTTTTTTTTTTTTTTTTTACTTGGGGAAAATCCTCATAGGACCGTCCCGGCCGCGAAGGGGGTAGGCAGCCGGGGTGTGCCGGACTTTTACCAGCTAAAAACCCCAAGGTGACTACTTCTGCGAATTAGTGGGGACTGCGGGTCCTGTAATCAAATCGCCGCAGCCCCACTACTCGCCGCAGACCCAACACAACCCAACACAACCCAACACACCCGAACACAACTGAACACAACCGAACACGACCGAACACGACCGAACACGACCGAACACGACCGAACACGACCGAACACGACCGAACACGACCGAACATGACCAAACAGGACCGAACACGACCGAACAGGACAGAACACGACCGAACACGGCCGAACACGACCGAACAAGACCGAACACTACCGAACACGACCGAACACGACCGAACAAGACAGAACACTACCGAACACGACCGAAGACGACCGAACACGACCAAACAGGACCGAACACGACCGAACAGGA
Organism: Automeris io; assembly: GCA_036320925.1. NCBI lineage: Eukaryota > Metazoa > Arthropoda > Insecta > Lepidoptera > Saturniidae > Automeris > Automeris io. The sequence goes on along the minus strand of JAUDJH010000011.1, from coordinate 7,835,623 downwards.
CCGAACAGGACCGAACACGACCGAACACGACAGAACACGACCGAACACGACCGAACAAGACCGAACACGACCGAACACGACCGAACAAGACCGAACACGACGGAACACGACCGAACAGGACCGAACAGGACCGAACACGACCGAACAGGACCGAACACGACCGAACACGACAGAACACGACCGAACACGACCGAACAAGACCGAACACGACCGAACACGACAGAACACGACCGAACAAGACCGAACACGACCGAACACGACCGAACACGACCGAACAAGACCGAACACGACCGAACACGACCGAACACGACCGAACAAGACCGAACACGACCGAACACGACCGAACAAGACCGAACACGACCGAACACGACCGAACACGACCGAACACGACCGAACACGACCGAACAGGACCGAACACGACCGAACAAGACCGAACACGACCGAACAAGACCGAACACGACGGAACACGACGGAACACGACCGAACACGACCGAACACAACCGAACACGACCGAACACGACCGAACACGACCGAACACGACCGAACACGACCGAACACGACCGAACACGACCGAACACGACCGAACAAGACCGAACACGACCGAACACGACCGAACACGACCGAACACGACCGAACAAGACCGAACACGACCGAACACGACCGAACACGACCGAACACGATCGAACACGACCGAACAAGACCGAACAAGACCGAACACGACCGAAGAAGACCGAACACGACCGAACACGACCGAACAAGACCGAACACGACCGAACACGACCGAACAAGACCGAACACGACCGAACACGACCGAACACGACCGAACAAGACCGAACAAGACCGAACACGACCGAACAACACAACACAACCCTTTTTTTTTTTTTTTTTTTTTTTTTTGTTAACCCGGGGGAAATCCTGCATTGGATCGTCAGGGGAGTGGTGGGGGCCACTCCCCCGGTATGCCGGACTCCTACCGACTAAAACCCCCGGGGTGCTTCCTTCGCTCGCGTTGCGCCTGGCTAAGATACCACGATACCGCATAACCCTCGGCTAGGCGCGCGTTTCGCCCAGTGGGCGCCTTCTAAAGTATAGGGGTGGTGGGCGGAGTGTACCCACGACTCCTTCTTCTAGTGGTGTGCAGAAGCACACACACACCACTGGAGCGTCAAGTGCTGGCAGCCGCCCCCTCAGGCTGGCTGTCAGCTGCTCCCTGAGAGAAGCACCCCAGAAGCGACGGTGGAGTTGTCGCTGGGGTCTCCTCTCTCTCCACCACTCCGATGGAACGCTCGCCTAGTTGGCCGGCGTCCATCCGCCTTCTTCTGAGCGGCCTCTTCGCCGCGGCGCAAGCCGGGCTGCCGGCCCGGTGGCCCGCCGGTAAGGACGCGGCGGCGCACACCGTGCAATGGGCCTTCGGGGCCGTGCAGGTTTGAGATTTGTGTCCCTCCTGCCCACACCTAAAACATTGGGCACTCCGGTTGACCGTGGCCCGACACTTCATACCCACGTGCCCAGGCTCCCAGCAACGGAAGCATCTGAGCACGCGGGACTCCAAAAGTTGGATCTGGGCGTAGACCAGGCCAACCTGGAGCCCATCCTTCATAATTAGCTCGGCGGCGGGGGCTGGGCAAGTTACCCAACACACACCGCCGCCGAATGTCGTCCATTTTATGGGGCTGACTTGGACTTGCTCCTTGTCAACCCCCGCCTTCCACTTTATCGCGGACTGGATTTCCGCCGGAGTGACGGAGTCATCCAGCCCGGATAATTTAAGGTCGACGCGCTTGTAAGGGCGGTCGACCTTCACGTCGTCTGGGAGGACCTCTCGGAATTTGCGGACGATGGCGTCCGCCTTCTTACTGGCCTCCTCTGGCTCACCGGGGATCAAGAGGATGCGTGCCTCGGTGAGCGTTTTCCTCATGTGTGCGGCCTTGATGCCCTCGTCGTGGAGGAAAGTGGTCACTTCACGGCGAGCGGCACCAAGGATAGTCGCAAAGTTTGCGCCCTTCTTAGCAGCGTCCGGTTTGATCGTCAGCACGACGGCTGCCGTTTTAGGCTGCCGAACCGTGCGACGCTTCGCCTTCCGCTTCTTCTTTTGGGGGGGAGGAGGCGCCTTTTTAGGGGCCTTCTCTGCTTTCTTCTTTTTCTCCCTTTTCGGCCTCCCGTTCTTGCCCACCTCTGTCCAGGGAGCATCCTGGGACGATGTTGTAGGTGGGAACGGGGCCTCGGGGTTTGTCTCGTCCGGGTTTTGGGCTGGGGCACTTCTCTTCCCCTTGCCCTTTCCCTTGCCTTTGACGGGCTTGGGGGGGACAGGGGTCGAGTGTTGCCCTGGCTCTGTCACATCCATATCGGGGAGGGCGTCCCCCCCGACGGGGGCGGCCGGCCTGGGCTTGGCCTTCCGCGCAGCCGACCCCGCCGTGCGGGGTGCCCTCTCCGATTGCAACGGAGGACGCAGTGAGCGCCTCTCCGTCGCCTCCAGTCTGGCGTTCATGGAACGCATCTCCCCCACCATCTCGAGCATGGTCTGTTTGAGGACATCCATGTCGGAAGGGGGGGAGGTGTCATCGTGGGAGGGTTTATCTGGGCCGCGCGACGCGTATGGTCGAGTAGGGTCCTGATAGCCCTTCTGGCGGACTTCGGCGCGCATGGCAGCCATGTCCTCCTGGAGGTCGCGCACGATCTCCCGTAGCCGTTTATTTTCCCGGTGGAGTTTGCGGGTCTCCTCGGTTACGGTGGCCGTGATCACGACCTCCAGTGCCTCCTTAATGGCCGTCATGGCGGCCTTCATTTCTCTTACCACCGTCCCTTTCAGGTTAGTGGACTTCGAGATGTTCTCCGACAGCACCTCGAAGTTTCTGTCTATGACCTCCTTTTGAGCGAGCACGGAGGTCCCCTCAACCTCGACCACGTCGAGTCTCGACGTTTGGCGAGGGCGGGCGTTCCGCGCCGTCTCAAGGAGGTCTAACTCCTGTCGTCGCCGCTCCTCCTCCTTCTTAGCGGCGAGCATCTCCTTTCTAGCCGCCCACAAGCCGACGTATTGGCCGGTCGTGAGAGGCCTATCTCTTCCCCGCTCGGGGACCGCCACGTACTTGGCGGGTACTTCTACCTCCGGCTCGCTGTCCGAGCGCAACAAGCGGTATGACCGCTTTCGCTCCAGCGAGCCGGAGTTGTAGGACATTCGGCTGGACACCGAATCGTCCGAATCCAAGTCGAGCCGCTCCAGGGAAACCCGGAGCTCTCTTCGTCCAAAATCGGAAACCGTGTGGCTTGCCAGAGTCGTCGTGGCAGTGGTGGGGGAAGAGCCACCACTGCGGAGCACATCGTTGCCCCCCCCAGAAAACGCGGGGCAGCCAGGGCGAGAGGGAGTCTCCCGCCCTGGGAGGGATTCTCCGGCCGCGGAGCGGTCGGTACCCTCCTGGGGTAGTGATAATTTGCGGTGTGCGTCCATAATGATTTTTTTTTTCCGTTCATCAGATTGCCATACGTCGCGCTGGGGTTGAAAGTAGAAGAAAAGGGGGAAGTGAATAAAGGGGGGAGAAAGAAGAACAAAAGACATAAAGAAGAAGAGGGGAGAATACAATAGTATAACATTCGTCGCCTAACACAACCTAGCAAAAACCCTAACAAATAACCTAACATATGAAACCGGGAAGTGGGAACAAAGGAGTAACTAAGGATGGGAAGGGTGGGGGGAGATGTGAGAATTTGGGTGGGGAAGGAGTAACGAGGCCCTTCTTACTCCTCTTCTCTAAGGAGAAGAGATAGCGAGAAAGGGCAAGAAAGGAAGAAGGAAAAGGTAAGGTGGGAATGAGGAGAGGGCTGACTGACTGCACCGGCGAGCCGATGGGCGATGGGGTCGTCACGTCCCGACGCCGGAAACACAACACAACCCAACACAACACAACACAACCCAACCCAACACAACACAACCCATCCCAACACAACCCAACCCAACACAACACAACCCAACACAACACAACACAACCTAACTTGGGCAAATAAAAGCTGTTGTTCACAAAGTGTTGGATATATCAGAAACCGTTATCCTCCAGTGAACATTGTCCAGTGAACAAATTAAATCAAATTTGATACAGGGTTGTTTTTGTGTTAATTTCTATTTTACTTAATTTAATGTAAATGTAAAATATAAAAACCTTTTAGTAATAAATTTAAATGTACATTTAGTTTTAAGTTTAATAATTTAATCATATTTTTTAATCTAAATTTTAAAAAATGTCTTCTACAAATTAAGTAGCACTGATTGTTTGATTAATTGATATTATGTTTCAACAACATATAAAGTAAAATCAAATGAATTGACTGCAACAGTGGTGGTGACCTCCGATAAATACTTCCGATTAAAAAGTTTCGGAACCGAAGTCGGAACCGAAGGTGTAATAACGATCGGAAGTTCCGACTTATCGGAGTCGGAGTCGAAGCTCCGTAACATCCCTGATGTAAATATATATATATATATATATATATTCATAATGTCTATTTGTCAGTTCTTTAAGGAACCTATTCGTCTGTGAAGCATGATATGTGAAATAAAGAATATCCAGTAAAAGGTTTCGAGGTGGAATAAATTGGTTAAGGGAGCATGTGAGTAGGGATTTCTGGATAATATCTGTTATAAGTTATGAAAATATAGAGCGGTATGTAACGAGTCACATATTTAAGTTTATTAATCTTACTAATAGTTGAAATACGACAATGATGAATGTATAGTAAATACATGATTTACTTTCTGTATTCTGAGAGACATTGTTGTATATGTGGTCCGAAATAGCGAAGGTCAATGGATTTTCGTCCCTTGAAAGTCGAAAGTTGTTGTTATTTGACTACACTCTATTTCCCATCAAGTACTATTTATTCGAGGTCGCCTTGTCGAGCCAGTATAAAAAATATGTCGTCTGCCAAAGTGGCAACATTTATTCATGTACCTATTTTATTTACTTAATATCTATGTACATGTATGTATATTATACAATTTCTGTTGCGTTTCATTCTTCTCTTGTTACAAATACACACTAAAAAAACCTTTTTTGTAAATCCGTACAAACGTTGTTTTCAAGTATCAATACGTAATTTGTATTTTTTACGAATAGCTATATTTATTTCAAAATTCAAACAGCATATACAATACATATAAAAACAACATAATGCGAACAATAAGAAGTTTCAAAAGACGGTTTCATTAACAATTAAAACAGCTTAAACGGGTGTGTGCATGTGTTTATATTTGTGTAGGCTTTTGTGTATAATTTAAGGATTTAAATTTTAGGGAAGCTTTGGAAAGAAAAAATAAATCTATGTCAGAATAAATAACGATAAAACTACGTGATATGCGACACAGCATTGAGTTCTAGGTAAAATTGGGATCGTTTTCGGGAATAACATAAATACATGAATAATTTGTCCAATAAAATTAATAATAACAATTCAATGATCTAGATATAATAATCTAAGATTTATAAAATAACAACCTTAATATTATACGTAGTTAATGTAGAGTAGATATTTCAGATTGATGGACTTTGTTGGAGATTAGGAACTAGCTAACGAAAAAGACGAGTAAGTTATAAGGAAACTTCGTGAACAAGAAGTTACTTATGAAGGTTAAAATTTTTCATAAAATACTTCAAAAAGTGTCATCCACATCAAGCAGGTTGCAATTTATCATTCGAGGCCCGAGGCGCGACTTCAAAGCGAAGCTTTAAACAAGCTCCCTCAAACCCTAGTGATTTTAATCTCACTGTTTAGATAAAAGTTCGCCATAAAGGGGGAAAAAATTCAAGAAGTTTTCGGAATATTAATCACTGATGGAATTAACAGATCTTTCAAAGTAAAGGAAATTGTTAAACATTTAAAAAGCAAACAATTTCTTGCACTTTTATATACTTTAGGTATTAATTTTACGAAAATATTTTATATAACAGAAAATAAACATTTAATCAGCAGTAACCAGTACAAAAGTGACTACATAATACAAATAAATGACAAAGGAAAAAAAAAAATAACTCTAGACCGCCGCCGATAAGGAGACTGTCACAACTTGTGCTACAGAGTAATCGACTCTGCAACGCTGGTATTCCGACAGAGCCTTATGGACGACACAGCTACTTTACCGGCACAGCCATACATTTAATACATATTTAAAATTTAATTTTATAATTAACACAAAATAAAAGAAAATAAATTGACAGAATTACAAAATAATTATTCACAAAAAATTTGAATACAATCAGATTTATCGTCAATGTTGGCCAGACCTTTTATCGAATTTATTTATTTATTTTCACTACGATAGTTGCACTATTAAAAAAACAAAAATCTTTCTTATAAGCTTACCAAACAGATTGATTTTACATATAAATATGTATATATAAATGGGCCCACCGCATTGTTATATATTTCTACATAGGAATATCATAAACGGCAAAATCCTGTAAAATGGTACTTAATCTTAACTCTTTAACTGTTCTTATACTAATCGATCATTATTTCTATAAATTAGATTTCATCACATTATCGTGGCACTTTTGTGATATTAATCTAATATCTTATTATATCAAATCTTATACACCAATACTTTAAAAGAATAATGAAAAATCTTTTTGTGTAAAAAAATTAAATTGTCTCTTATAACGTTTTTCTGGAATATTTTTGATATTTTAGCCTAAATCTATATTGCTATAAATATAATCGATGTATAAATAGGTCAATACTTGTTCTGGCCACAAAATTACTCATTTATCTTTATAAACGAAAAATATACTCTGACCACCGAGAAAATTGGCCCAGTTCTTAATTTCTTAAAAGAATTGTTATCTTAATTATGTGACAACAATGTTCTATTTTATTGCTTATTTGCTATAAACAAGAATCTGAAGATGTACGTGATGCTGTTTTTGCCTTTAAAAAGACCTCTTAGATGGTGGTAGGCTAAAAAATGTTTTTTTGAGGAGGGAGGGCTATTGCTCGAATTGGGTCGTAACCAGAGTACTTAACTGTAAAGACCTTTATAGTGACTGGCTTTGTCGCGCCAGTCGCGTTTCGGAATCAGTTTGTGTACAATTAGTAACTCATTATCATATCTTAGAGACCTTCAGACGCGGTATATATGGACCGACATGACGACGGCGACTGTCAATTCCTTTTAATCTTTTGACAGTCACTGTTGTTTTTCATACTGTACTTACCATTAGTTGCACTGTAGTCTCTGTATCCAGTCAGTGGAGTGGAGCTGCGAGTTGTTTTCTATAAATATGATTTTGCAAAGGGAAGGTAATCTCTAAAATACTCGTAGAGCTTAGAGTTAGAATGTAGTCTGTGGTGCGCACCAACAAACACCGTTATTGATGAGATTATGTCGGACAAAGGCGTAATTTATATGCAAGCATTACCTGACTTGATTACCTATTTGCAGGGCCAAAGTCCCCCAGTCTGCTCGAGCCCCTCGATTTAGAAACGGAAAAATAATGTTTTGATGTCTATCGACGATTTATTGAAAGTGACAGACCTTTTTACGTTGGAGATTTGGGTGAAAATTGAGTGCTATTAAATAAAATATTGGAAGGAAATTAGATGAAAAAATACATTCATTCGGGATAGCAAAATATTTTTTCTGTGATCCGTTTTGCTTTTACTCGTAATACGGTTTCAATTTGGATTGTAAATATTTGGAGCTGTGAATGTTTTCAAGTATTCATTCACAGTTTTGGCAGGAAAGTAGGTACATAAATGTGTTTTTGCTTAAATTTTTAAACCGCTAAGTACAATGGCATTATATAATTAATACATGTTCACAACTTTATATCTTATTAAACTCTATAAAATGCAGAAACTGAAGACAATACGTAAATCATTCTTATTTATTAAAATATTTATAAATATCGTTATTTAAAATAACAGAGGAATTTCGTATAGTCAAAGGAAAAAAAATTACGCTAAATATAGCGCATTTATACAAACATAAAAATGTATAGGAAATCATTTATCCGAAAGAAATGAGAAGAATACAAATAAATAGATCCTCTTAAAGTAATCGCAATAGTCAGCGATGTATTACACAATTGAGGGATGTGAATTTAATAAAACACATACACACGTCAAAAGCAATTATAATGGAGGTATTGAACGTTTTAAACGTTTTTACGAGTACATTAACACATGCAAATGAATTAAAACCTTACATCAGCCTGTTTACCTTTCCTTTGAATACTGTTACTGAAGCATTTCCCAAATTTTGTACTCTTATCAAAATTGCTCCAGGATTTACTTACAGAATTTTTATATTACACATCAAACATATTACAAATTTTATTAACAAAAAAATAATATTAATAATATATTCTAATACTTGAAACTTTAATGATTTGTGGAACATTATTACCGAGTCACTAGAGCTAGGCAGAAAATATCGATGGTTACTATTTTCCGTCCTCACTAATTATATTCCTCTGCTTAACATTTAATTTATATACTCGCGATAATTCACAGGACTTTTTACTTTGAACTCCAGCAGGACTTTATAATGGTTTTGGACGTCCTTTGTTCTTTTTTTAAAGAATTTCATATTGCATATTCATTATTTTTTCTTTATCCAACCTCTACAGAAGACCTCGCTGCTATTTTCATATAAAGGAATGTAAAAGTAAATTTGCGTAAGTTCATCAAAATGAAAGCTGAGATAAATTATACTTAAGTTTTAAAAATGTAGGACTCGATTGTGAGAATGAAGTGTTTACATTGATATTAATTTTGAACTGGATTAAATATAGTTTACTTCATCATCAATTTATGATGTAAAAGTTGTTGTAATGACCTTAAGCCAGTTTCTGATATGAAGATTAGTGATGATATTTAAATTTGTAGCGTATGTGTACTATACCGGCGACAAGCCCGGACCGTTTGGAGCAGGAATAATGGAAAGCAGACGACCGTTGCGTTGCTGCCTCTACTTGATCGAGCGATTTTAGAAAAACAATTTGTTTAGCTAGTACAATATGCTGTTGGCATGGGAAAACCTTTAAAACTTTAGTGAGTGAGAAGTTTACGACAACCAATAAACATTAACGAACGCGGATGGATTCACTTAGCAATAGACTAAGTTTTACAAATGGAGGAATTTTATAAAATGTAATTTAATTTTGTTACCAGGTAAAGGCCCGGGATACGCTACGCCATTAGATGCTTTCAAAAATGGGCCAGGAGAAGAACTACTTTACGTGGTCTCAATACAGCCAGATCATACGAAAGAGGATTATTTGGCTACTGTTGACGTAAATCCAGAATCACCTACTTATAGTCAGGTTATAAATTTTGATACATTTTTTTTACACCGGCTCGATTGTGACTACAATGCACCTGATGGTAAGTGCAGTGTAATCCAAAAAGGAAAGCAACAATCAAAGGATCAAAATCCATTGATAGTCTCCGTCGCCATGTCAGCCGACATATACCACGACTGAAGGTCTCTAGGTATATGAGTTACTGGTTATACAGAAGCTGATCCCGAAACGCGACAGGCGAGAGCGAGTGGCTATGTAGGTCTTTACACTTGTGTACTGTGGTCATAACCCAGTTCGGGCAGTCGCCCTGAGATGTTGGGAGTTGACAAATTAGACGTCCATATTTCAATGATGTCTTTATTAAGTGCGCCCCGTGCAAAGGATGCGCATTTCCTTATATACTAACTAGAGATGCCACGAATATTCGGCAACTATTCGGTATTCGGACTATTCGGCCACTTTTTTTGCTATTCGGTATTCGGCCGAATAATAGGTACTATTCGGCCGAATACCGAATACCTAATCATGTAAAAAAGACACGTTATATTACTCAAAGCTATGTATTTATATCCAAATTAAACACTTTAGTAATTAAAATTGATCAGTGCCAAGTTGTGATGGATAAAAACAAGCTTATCAGCATTTTTTGGTAGTAAACGATTACGCTTTTCATCGTAAATTTTACCAGCCTCAGAAAATAACCTCTCACACACACACACACTCTCTCACACACAAACACACACACACTCTCTCGCTCACACACATACTAATAAACATATACCTTTAATATCCATATAAAAACACAAAACACCTTTGAATACCTAACCCGAACGGAAGTGCGAGTCTCACCAGAGACAAGATTTACTTAATTGGTGAGACTCATCACCCTGTGTATATGTATAAGTTTTGTGTTAAAATAAGGATTATTATTACTAAACACGCTACTTCCAGGAATATTCGGCGGCCGAATATTCGGCGCTTCGGCCGACAGCGTTGCCGAATATTCGGTATTCGGCCAATTCACTATTCGTGGCATCACTAATACTAACTTACACATACAACATACACACACTGCAGCCCTACCACCAAAAAAATACATTACACACATACATTATACATTTTAATTATGTTACCATGTCATATCCCAGCGTTATCTGATATATATGTATATTACTAAGTATATCCTCTTTACGCTTCTACGTTGTGTCCAACGTAACCATTAGTAGAATAGTTGATCAAAGTTCTCAAAGCTTATTAAAATGATGATTTAGCTAAAGTAGTCGTTTGTGGCCAATAATGACCTCGCGACATTATTAGATTGTAACGACACTGAGAAAGGATTTTTCTAAACATCGTTCTCAATATGTTTTATTTAAATCTTTTAAAGTAAATATATTAATAAATGAAATTACCAAATTTCAAAGAACAATGAATTCAAAAAACCGGCTAGGTTCGAATCGGATTTGCTTACACAGGGTTCTATACAAACATACCTACTAGACACTGATGACCAATTTGATATTAAATTCAACTCGAAAATTCCACGCACTCTTAAGAAAAACGATCTTGACAGACAGACCGATCGGTTTAGTGCGGAAGCTTACAACTTGAAACTTTCTTAGAGGTTTCTGAGTAAAACCTTACTTCGCTAAGTCAATGACTAGAGGGCCTTTTTTGACGTGTTTCCCTATACTGTTGAGCTTGAAGTACTTTAATTTTTATTTCATCCAGTAAAACTCAGAGTTGTAAATCAGGTTCCTGTCGTTTGACCATACGTTTTTCGGATGGAAACCGTGTCTTCATCAATATTACTAGCTGGTCATAAGCCTGACATATAGCTTCGCAGTCTTTATATTGTGAACTATTTATTTTTGTAATTTAGAATTAATAAAAAAACTGCGTTGCAGATATCGTTGTTGCCGTTGATTATCATTTTGGTAAGATTGGTTGAGCGAAATTGTAATTATGAACACCGGATAATTTAGAAATTTATCACAGATTACGAAAATTCTCGGTAAAAATAAAAGATTTAATTAATAATGGCACAATCAACTGAATTTCCAGGTCACTTATTCTTTCTTCTAAGACGAGATAATATCAGAGATGTAAGTAAATCTTGCGTTCGCTAAATTATATCAATTAGTCACGAGTACAATTTCGCATTGCTTTTGTGTTAGGAATAAAATCTTATGTCATTTAATCGTGGGATGTTGCCCGAGGCAATAACGTCCCGGTAATCCTGCAGGATTTCAGGGTTCAGTTTCGAAGTATTATTGTGTAGTTTGCCATTGCAATACCAGTCGGAAACTAAATTAACTAGCGAAATGCAATATATCGTAAGTGTTTATCTAGTTTGTTCACAGTACACCCGTTTCGAAATTTTCGATTTATTTTCTTAAGAATTTTAATACGCAATTTTTACCTCTGCAGCGGTGGCGAACGGCGATTACCTATTCTACTGGTCATGTTGGGCATAACATATGAGTGCAAAGTGGATACATCAACTAATGTATCTCTGTTCACCGCAATAGGACTATGGCGTGGCTAAATGCAATAATAATAATTATTAATTAAGCCGTGGTGGCTGCCGGCAGAATAGAATAGCACCTCCCTCTTCTTGCTGAGGTGTCGTAAAAGGCGACTAAGGTATCCCTTTAACACCGCAATTCAACCAGGTGTTCAGAGAAGGAAAACTCGACCAAACCTGCATCCTGCTCCCTCCCGATCGTACTGGTTCTCCTTTCCATCGGGCCTGAGGAAGCTCGGACGAGAGAGTCCTTTTCTGGCTGCGCGTCCAGTTATGCACTTAAATATCTCCTGCGCAATTGACTGTTTCCGAAAATGGACCTCGATTTTTTTAATCGGTGTTGAAACAGTCGCCGTGGCCGAATCCGGCTAGGACATCATCATCATCATTATAACCTTTGAGTGCAAAACATTTCAGTTACTCAAATTTTTTACCTTGCAGGCATTTATTTATACTGGTCGGTAAATTGGTTACATCGCAAATGAAGGAAAGTACATTATTTTATGTCTATTTAGGATGACAACTTCTAAAAATTTAACGGGCTCATTCCAAAAAATACTGAAAAGGTGCTACTATTTAGAGATATAAAAATATATATTTTATATCATTATGAGAGTATGGAAAGAATAAAATGGCACATTGATCTTTACAAAACTCTATTACGTTGGTAATATGCACTCATTCGGATTAATTGTACTTTATATTCGCATCCTCCCTTTTTCCTGCGTATATAAATTTCTGTTAGCCTTGATTTTCACTCGCATTCTTGTCATCTTTTTTGTCTTATCTTAACCATTCATCTACGAAATCTTGTGAATTTATTAAAGTGTCATAGGGGCTACAAATACACGAATTTTTTTCATCACATCTACTACAGAGTGCCTTTAGAATGATAAGAGTTTAATATCCCTTCTTTTGTATTCCATATGTTTAAATGTTTTCATATTAAAATCAACAGGTCATCCACCGGACATACACAGGTAGCCTTGGGGACGAGCTTCATCACAGTGGATGGAATGTTTGTTCCAGTTGCCATGACAACCCTAATTTAAAAAGGGATCTTCTTGTTTTGCCTGCTTTACATTCTAACAATGTGTTTCTTATGGATGTAGGGACTGATCCCAGAAAGCCTAGATTACATAAAGTAAGTATTAGACTATTTGCTTAATACGATACTTATGTTGTCGAATTATATTGTTAAAACTATTTGGATCCTTGATTATACATTTTTTAAAATAAGACATTTGAAACAGAGCTTATAGAGAGGCTTAGAAATTAATTTTTACCAGAGAACCACTAAAAGAAACATCGCAAAATTATGGCACGAATTTATTTTATCACCTGATTAGTAATGCAAAATGTATTCAGATATGAGAAAGTAAACAATTTGTTTAGGTTTTAAAAATTCAGATATGGTCTTTCAAGTCGAAAACTTAGTATAATCTGGAATAAAATTTGTTTGTGCCCAGTAAAGCTAAAGTCGTAAAACTGAATTTTTATGTCAACAGATCGAGGAAAGTTATTTAATTCTCTACTTTTTCTGCTTTGAAATTTTGTGCGCTACAACTTTATTGCTCCGATGGAATTTGTTGGAAACTATAACTCAGAAAATATTGCATTAATAAGCATTTAAATTTGATGTAAAACATGCTCTTAAATAAATTAAAGCAATTTTATAAATTTTGTTGCTTGCTTGCATATAAAAGCAAAATAATATTAAGCGGATTAACTTATAACACATTATTAAAAATAACACAGTTTGTCTTCTTTATATTAACAACCAAAATTTTATTAAAAAAAAAGATATATTAGGCATTTTATCTTCACACCTTTACTGTTAAAGCAAAAATACAAATGTGATAGAAAAAAATGCTCCTAAATTAATAAAAACAGCCTTAACTACTTTTATAAACATATATAATATGTCATTTTTAACTGGATATAATATATTATTTTCACCTAATTAATAATAACAAACTTTGTAGAATGTTTGGCTGAAAGTTCAATTAAACTTTGGAATTATCTCTGCGATAATGTCCTTTGTGATATTCAAGGGTTGAAAGATAAAATACAGATAACGATTTTGTTTCATTCATCTATTTATATATTTTATTTTTAGTGTAATACATGATATTTGCTGATTGAATTTAATTAAAATTTTCTTTGTTTTATTTAATATTAGATAGGTTTAATATTAGAGAGAATCTGACAATCCATATTTCAAGCTTCGATGGCAGAAATATAGTCAGTTATAGTGGCAGAGTCCAATTAGCTTAAAATTTGGGCAAAGACTTGTTCTATTAAGCGCTAGATGTAAGGATTTTTAAAACAATAAGCAATTTTATTTATTTATTTACTCGTCCATATAAACTATGTAGTCAAATAAAGGCAATTGAATCTTTCGGTAAATATTTGATTGATGATTAGAGCTTGAAAATAATTCCATAAAATAAAGTTCATCATCTTTATTGTTTATAAAGGATTCACAATTTTGAAATTTCATTATCAGGTAATCGACGGATCTGAGTTAAAATCATTGAACTGTACCTACCCGCACACGACACACTGTCTGGCAACGGGAGAAATCATGATTTCGACGATGGGAGATAACGAGGGAAATGGAAAAGGGGATTTCGTGCTCATCGATTCGAAGACTTTGAAAGTGACAGGTGAATTGCGGACGTGCCTTTACACAGATTTGGTGAAAGGGCGGGTTCACTCGAAATCGAGAAATATTTAAATTTACCTCTTCCCGTAGGTACTTGGACGAAGGGAAAAAATCTTGCGAAATTCGGCTACGATTATTGGTACCAGCCCTACCACGACGTAATGTTCGCTTCAGGATGGGGAGCTATGAAATACATTAAAACGTAAATTGTTCTTGTTAATTTTATCTTTGGAAAACGAATAAGTACTGGAAAACAATAATGCTAACAGATATTTCTAGACAAAACGCCATCCCATTATTGGTCTCATCTTTATCTTGTACCAGGTGTACTCACACCTGGTCAATTGTTTGCATAAACATCACTAAAAACTATGAAGTTGGGATGAGAAATATAAAGTCTATAATATTACCATAGACCTAATTAAACAATTAATTAATTAAATAGCTAATTTAAAAAGATTATTTGAGATTTTTGTCTAAACATTATGAGAGAAAGAGCATGAAAGAAGTATAGTCATAAACTGTTTTTATTTACTACTTATTTATTTTTAACGTATTGAGCTATCCTATTATTGCTTATACGAGTATCATATAATAAACATGTAGATATTTTAAATCTTAGATTGCTATTAATATACTGTTACAAATATGAGCAGTTAATTTTTGGTATGAAAGCCAAAATTATAATCATTTCATTTCATATGATCTTTTGATCGCATAGGCGTTTACAAAAAATACAACTCTATTTATTACTCATGTTATTTTGTAAGAACTATAAAAGGAAAGTAATGGTTTTTGACGTTTTTCATCTATTTAAAAACAAATCAATAAATTAATTGCATGATTTGATTGTTTCAGTTATATCTGTATTAATATAATTTAATTTGTTTTATCATAATCTGGGTAATTTATTAACAGTGGACTTCACTCGGAAGACCTTACCAATCCAGAGCGCTATGCAACAGAAATTAACATTTATAAATGGTCAACGCAAAAGCTAGAACAAGTTATCGACCTGGGTGAAGAAGGATGTGCGCCCCTTGAGATCAGGTTCCTGCACGATCCTAAGGCATCACAAGGATTTGTTGGTTGCGCGGCGAAGTCCAACGTTTACAGGTATGATATTCCCAATTAGTTTAGGCAGAATTAATGAAACATCACAGTTATTTTTACAAATCTCTTTCGAATATTTCCAAGCACATTTTGGATTCTGGCAGTAGTGGTTCGGCCGTAGCTGCTCAGCATTTGCTGCCGTGTAATGATGTACCGCTTTATATGTGTGCATATGGAAAGCCGCCCGATGTAAATAACTGCGCAGCGCTTTCAGGCGACGCGTCAAACTTCGCGATCGCCTCCGATCACGAAAGCAACAAATACATTCTTATAAAATCAATTATTTTATTAATTAATTAATTATTTTATTAATTTATTTATTAAATGCATCTGCAGTCAAAATCGTATTAATTACTTTTCTTATCAATTATTGGCCATTTATTTAGATTTTACAAAGCGACAGACGGAACCTGGAAAATTGAGAATGTCATCAACATACCAACCAAAAAAGTTTGCAAGGATGGCGTCGAATCCGAGCTCACAGGTATTTCTGTCAGCCGTTTTTGTGTTCTTTAAATCAAATAGTTAGACAGAACAGTTACCGAGAATTTACAGTTTAAAATAATTTATTCTATTATTGTAGGTATGATAACTGATATTATATTATCTCTGGATGATAAATATTTGTACTTCTCGTGTTGGTTACACGGCGATGTTTGGCAGTATGATATATCGAATCCAGAAAACCCTGTGCTAGCGGGTCAATTTAATTTCAGAAAAAACGCAATGTGCTTAGAGGTTTGTGTATTTCATGTTTTTTATATTCAGTAAACAAGTTATATCAGTTCCAATTTCCAAAGTAAGGCACACGTTAGTGCGCACCCATATTATGCATAATTCCTATATTATGCTTGTATTAACAAATTTGTCGATAAATATCAAATCCCTTAAGTTACACCTTAGTATATCGAAGTAGTATAACTATTTTTGTAGCTCAAATAATAATATTTACACTATTTTTCTCTCTATATTATGTATATTATGTAAAAAAAAAATTCAAAATACAATGAAAACGTGCATAATTTATTTAGCGTAAAAATACAGGATTTTGATATTTATTGATACAAATATACATAGCATGTGTTCTCTGTAACAATAATCATGCGATATTGTTGTTAAATTATATCTGAGTTTTGTCATGAGGCTTTCCTTTGTTGGTGTTAAGCTCATTATAAAAAAAATCCTGAAAATTTTACTACGATTTAAATCTATATACAATAACGCATTTTGGCTTTTTAGCAACATAGCTACCATAGTTCTATTTATTATTCATGCTTTCTTACAACGTTTATAATAATTATTTTTGTGTTGTTTTCACTACCACATTGTGATTGCATATATTAAATTTATATTAATTAATTTAAAATGTTCCTAGAAAAGATCACTTGCACTTTCTTAATCTAATGTCTTAGTTTTAACTTGTTTGTATCTTATTAAATATTTATAAATAATTATAATAATATTAAAATGATATTATTACGTATACTATATTGAAGTGTAATTAAATAAAACAGGATCCCTTCGAACCGATTGTTCACAAAGGCAAAAAGTTGCATGGAGCTCCACAAATGCTGCAACTATCGTTGGATGGGAAACGCTTGTACGTGTCTTCGTCACTTTATTCTCCCTGGGATAAACAAATTTATCCAAAGATGGTTCAAGAGGTAAATAGAAAAGTTACTTTTAAATAAATTGGAAAGTTGGAGCAGTTACCGTAATGTTGCGTTCCGAATAACTATTGCTTTTATATTATTTATAGAATTTGATCATCTTATAATCATAGTCTATTTATTATGTGATTATTTATTTAATTATGGACTACCAACAGTATCATTGCATGTTACATTAACAATAAAATCGCATGAACCAGCTAAATACGACAATAGCGACAATAGATACTAATAAAAGATAGCCACAGCATGGCTCAAAAACATTGACTAACAGCATTAAATAAAAGAAAAGATGTTTTATGATGTTAATGAAGAAGTTTTATGTAAATAAAAGATGGTGTTTTTAATATTTGAAGAATGTCAATCTGTTTATTATTTTAACGCAGATGTAATGTGTAATGTAGACGAAATTTCTTTGTTTCTGTTTTCTTTACTTTCAATTTTACTCGATTCTATTTATTATATAATCTTTGCTTAATAATAATAATACGAAAGAAAGTAAAAAACAAATACAGGGTTACCTTTTAACAGATTTTTAATTATAAATAGTAAACATGTTTGTGGTGCTACTTAAATTCAATCTTAGCCGATAATAAATAATTTATAAGGCAGGTAATGGAGCGTACTCGTTCAGCCAATGCCGATTCACTCAAATATTTTGGGCATTATATGTAGATGAATTAATTTTATATTTGTAAGGTTACCTAATTATCTTTCATAAATGTGAAATATATTTATTAATAACGAACTGAACTACCCATGGTCAACCCAATCATTAGAAATAAACTTCGTTTTATAACAGGAGCGCATATCGACAGTAAATAAATTTTATTTGCGTGTGTTTTATTTTGTCGTCAGGGTGGGTGGCTAGTAAAGTTAGACGTGGATACCGTGAATGGGGGCATGAAGTTGGACCCGGACTTCCTTGTTGACTTCGGGGCCGAGCCAGACGGACCGACGTTGCCGCATGAAATGAGGTATAAGTGCTACGTAATAAACTACTAGTTTTAAACCTCGAAAGTGCGACTGTGTTTTTAAACTTTGAATTCGCTAGTTTAGTGAGTTTTGTACACGCACTTGAACTAGAATAGCATTTTATTATGTGTTTTTATATTTTTCTAGTAAATCTACATAATAAAATGCTATGCAGTAAAAATCAGTGTAAGTTCATAGAGTAGTGATATTTCACAGTAGACTATAAATAGAAGGGGAATATTTGCGAATAATCTTCGGATAAGATTTCGAAAGATATTTCACCGTATCAAACACGGAGAAGAATGTTTTAGTTAATGTGTGTTTGTCATTTCTTAGCTGGGTGTATGTTATTGTGTGTTTCTTATTTCAGGTTTCTCATTATTAGACGTAAAGTCGTAGAACATTCTAGTTATTTTTTCTTTTCATAATTTATTTATAAATAAATTTTATTTTGTATTATGTAAATTTTGCTAAGGATAAGTTATCCTGATTTATGGGAAAAACTTGTCTCAGTAGTACAGAGAATAAAGTTGAATATGACAATTTTACAGCTATTTATTTTGTTATATTTGTTTAGATGTTGTCTTATATATTAAAAATAAAATATTTTTTTAGATATCCTGGAGGAGACTGTACGTCAGACATTTGGTTGGTCAAGGAATAAATATACTCTCAGCAAAATTAGTAATGTGCCAATATTTGTGTAAGAAAGTTAATATTAACAATGTCAAAATGATGTTTAGGTTAATTGGGCTTAAGTTAATAAGTAAGACATACTATATATACATACTATGATGATAATGATGATGTTTTAAAAATATGCTAACGGTAACATTTAGACTGATAATGGATGATAATATTATGTAAATAAAATATGTTTACCGAGTTTTATCGACTATATTCATAATATAATATGATGTTTATGTAATAATGTATAAATGATTACAACCATGACCATGTACAATTTTTATAATGTAAGTTGTTAAAAATTAAGCGAAACAATGCTGTCTCTTTTCTTCTAAATTTTAGCTTGATTCTGATAGAATCTAACTTAGGCTGAGATTTATAGACGCTATTTCGCCTTTGCTTAGCAAAGTTCTCAAAAAATTAATAACTGAATATATAATAGGAACTTGAATATAGCCATAGTATTCGCAGAGCCAATTCCATGTTGACAAATCGGTGACTTACCAAATCATTTGACATTCATTGAGTAATATAAACTGTAATCTTTTAGTAAAGTCTAAGTAAACTTGAAGTTGCGTCTATAAATCTCATCCTTAGTATTTTCAGAATTTGAAAACCGTTTGCGGAGATAGACAAAAGAAAATTGCATTGTAGTACTGTTTATGAGATCTATCAATATATTGTCTTAGTTAAGATTATGTTGTATCAAAACATGAAATATATAACAAGTTTAATGTAATTTATGTTTAATAAATGTGAATTGCCAAAATATTGATTTTTCTGTTATCTCTGCAATTAATAGGAGAGCTGATAGCACTCTTTCTTGATAACTTTCCTCAAGATCACCGGCATGACGGCATCACTATTGATGTGCTCGGCTATAGGCGACTATTGTCACTTTTTATCTGGTGGGCTGATAGCTTGTATGCTATCTTTTTATAAAAACAAAAATTCAGTACAAATAATTTATTAACTTGTGTATTATTTGCGATGACCGCAGTGCATTTTTTTGCAACAACAAGATAAATCAGTGTAACACTTGAATCATTTACCTATTTTTAGTATTTATGATTAAATTTGTCAGAGATACAAATATTCTTATCTTATGTAAGATTAAAAACATTCATGGCTTATGTGATCCCGTAGAAAAATAGTAACAATAATAATATACCGTCACCCTATTTTTTTTACACTAACTCGACATACAGACTACAGAGTACCTGATGGTAAGTACAGTGTAGTCCAAAAACGAAAGCGACTATCAACGGACGAAAATCCATTGATAGTCTATATCGTCATGTCGGCCCACATATACCGCGACTGAAGGTCTCTAGGCATATGAACTACTGGATATACACAAGCTGATCCCGAAATGTGACAAGCCGAAACTGGTCACTATGACGGGCTTTACGCTCATGTACTGTGGTCGCGATCCAGACGGGAACCGACGCCCTACCACCTCGCTGCTTTTCGTTTGGCACCACCCAGGAGTCACGTGTAGGGAAACTAGGGTAAAGCCTACGGACGCGAGCAGCTTCGACTCCTTATGGTGAGCACAGATATGTTAGTGGTTGTATTAAGTTTGCGCTGTTACGTCGTGCCCAAGGAGACCAGCAGCGCAACTGTTCGCCATTCTCAAGGCACTTACACGTGACATTTCTATCAGATGATTTTCTTCACCGGTGAGCACGTGGTGCGTAAATCCGTATGTACTAGGGATGTAACGGAGGCAGTATTATCGGAACCGAAGTCGGAGTCGGAGATTTTAACTTTGATTTATCGGAGTCGGAATCGGAGTCGGAGGCAATGTCAGTCACAAGAGACGGCAGAATAAAATAGTTTTATTAAGGGACAAATAAAAACATTATTCAGTGAACCTTTTTAATTAGAAAGTGATAAATTTACAAATACACAGACAATAAAAATTGCTGTGTTTTTTATTAACATTTTGCCATTAACAGTGAACAAATTAAATCAAATTTGCTCCAGGGTTGTTTTTGTGTTAATTTGTATTTTACTTAATTTAATGTAAATGTAAAATAAAAAAAAACTTTTAGTAATAAATTTAAATGTACATTTAGTTTTAAATATAATAATTTTAATCATATTTTTTTAATCAACATTTTTACAAATGTCTTCTACGAATTAAGTAGCACTGATTGTTTGATTAATTGATATTATGTTTCAACAACATATAAAATGAAATCAAATGAATTGACTACAACAATGGTGGTGACCTCCTATGAATACCTCCGATTAAAAAGTTTCGGAACCGAAGTCGGAGCCGGAGGTGTAATAACAATCGGAAGTTCCGACTTATCGGAGTCGGAGTCGAAGCTCCGTAACATCCCTGGTATGTACTCTAGATAAACACAGAGGTACTTACCGGGATTCGAGCCTACGACTATTCTCGTTGCGGCGCATGGAAATCGATCCTTTATTGCATATATCATCACAGCCACACAAAGAAAGAAGTTTTAAGAAAGTTCTAATTCATCTAAGTCTAATTTATTATACATAGGTGTAAAGATAAAAGCACTTAAACATTTACTTAGACGATAAATTACGTATTTTGTGCGATACATTTAATTTCACCTTCACAATGGGCCCATTAAAGTTGAAGTCCTAGAAATCTTCATGGATCGACTAACCCAGTGTTTCCCAACATTTTTAGCCCGTGCCTCATTTTTCATGTCTAAAACTATAAATGTACCTACACATTTTCAATTTCAATTTTTAACATTAAAAAGAGATTTGTCCATCTAACAAATATATAGAATAGGTTTTAGGAAGAAATTACTATAATTTTTATATAAAAATACAGTAAGCAATTTTTCAAAACATATAACACAAGTAAAATTTAAATTCAATAACTTTAATCATCCAGTTGATAATTAGGAAACATCAAAAGAAATTATACCTAACAATTATTTACAGCGTTAATTAATAAGAATTTGCTTTTTTGTTTAATTTGGCACCGATATCTAGCATTGCATTTAAATATCTCGGTGAGAAATGGTTAAAGAAGACGAATCAAATTTTGAATTGCCCCCCTCTATCAAATTGCCTAAGTGGACTAACCCCGATTCCACAATCTCACATTTCAAAAGGTGTAGAATAACGGAATTTTCATTTGTGGAGACGAGTTGAAAATAGATATTTTTACGTGTAATTTTTTTACAACGTGTTTCATTTTGCTTTGTGTATTAAACGCAAAATATAACTTGTACTCGAAGTTGGACATTTCCTCAATAAATTGTTAATTAACCTTTAGTGTCAATTATGCTATTCTCACATTTTAGTACCAGAGAAAGTTATAAAAGTTGGCAAATAAAATATATGAAAATTATGATGTGATTTTTTTATTTTTTTTTTTGTCAATTTTACAAAATTTTTACAAACTATATAACATATTCAGTGAATCAAATTACTTTTAATCGTTTTATTTTTTATTTATTCTGATATGGCATAGTAATCAGGCCATGATTGAATGATAAGCATGGTGCAGGCCAAAAAACATCTACGACTATCAAGAGAAGAAAAAACATAGATTTTTGCAGTACTTATGCTAGCCTGCACAAATATCGTTAGTATATTTTTATTTAAACAGAAAATTAAACTATTTTGACATTTAATCTGTTACTTTATGAACTGTTTCAATTGTTCTATTTTGTTGTGAATAATTGTGAAGCTATGTATGTATAGAATTAGGATTAGAAAACAAAAAAAAAAAAATCAAAATAATATTTACCAGTGAACATGCTTCGACTATGATCTCATTATTTGAAAGGTCACCCGAGCTAAAACTGAACTTAATATGTATTCTATATGTAACTCTGGAAAAGCCTAACTTCTAATCTGAACACCCAGCGATAGAAACGGAGCGAAATAATATTACTTTTACGATAATGAAGGAGGCTTAAGAGGGTACAGAAATTCAAGGGACATTAGAAAGGTGCCGTTACCGATCTGGTCTTGAGGAGGAGGCGAGGTGATTTTAAATGCTGATTTCTTCTGTGCCTCCTAAAATCGTTTAAGTAATGTAATTCTTATCCGTACATCGGTAGTTTTAACAGATTTTATCATATACTATACGATAATTGGGTATAAATTTAAATTTAAGCACAAAATTCGAATCGTGGCTAAAAACAGGTATTGTTTTGTTAATGACAGCTTTCGATTTAAGCGTTCATATGTTTTTTTTGTACATTATTTCATTTATAGCTGCTATATTTATTCATTACAATGTCAATCGGTAAAAAAAGAACCGTCTCTGTCATGGCGAGTTTTCTAAAGAGTTATTTAACCTTATTCCACCCTCCCCCTTCCAAAGTAAAATCACGCACGCGGGCTTGCGGAATCACTATACGGCAACTCACATCCTGGCTAGGACTTAGAAGTACTCTCTTACTTTTTTTGAGTCGTTGGACTTTGGAATGGTCTTCCGGCGAGCGTGTTCCCGCCATCCTTTTTTATGAGGTCCTTTAAACGAAGCACGAAGAGATATTTGTACAAGTCAGGATAGAAAAATGTGAGTAAGTTAAAATAATCATCAAACTATTGTAATACGTAAATACCATTTACTCCTAGAAAAAAAAGTAACAGTCTTTAAGCAACGCTTGAATTAACATTAATAAATCGAATTAAAAGTAATTATTAATTAAGGGGTCTTCCTCTAGCAAATTAAATCTAGTTTAGACTTACATGAAATGCTATTTAGCGCTGAAATGTACTTATTTTCTAGCACAGAATCAAACTCCAGTTGTAACAATTCTTAAACTGAAACCATCATTAAGATTAAATGAAACCGCTTCATAGATTAGCGTTTTATACAGGCTTAAATTAGATTTAATTTGTTAGTGCACGCCACCCTAATATATTTAATTTCTTTTTATATTATTGTTCTTTATGTTTTTTATCATGTTTTTACTTGTATATTTTGTTATCAAATTTAATGTTCTGATTATATTTCAAACTAAAACGGAAGTGTAACAAGAAATACTGTATCAGTTTAATAATAAGAAGAGACAGGTACCGCCTACTATAATAAATTAATAATGACGTTAATTCCGAAAAGGTCGGATTTAAGAAGCATACCTTCTACCTATACGAAGAGGTATAAAGAATTCTACAACCTTTAAACTGCCACGAAATTATTGCGGCCTCGGTCGTGATCCCAGACATTAGGAAAGGAATAACTCTTGGAAATGTTCCCATATAGTCTATAAGACGTTTCCTTGCGTATTTCACATAACATCGGGCCCTCCCATCCGTCTCCCAATATGTTCCCCGGCATAGTGTTACGAGTTTCGTAATTTGATTCTGCTGAAATATTAACTGAGAGAATTCGTGGCTCAAGATAAATGTTCCGCTGTTAAGGGTGTCGTCTTAAAGTGTTTGCAAGATGATTAGCGGTTTTGTTTTACTTAATTATTGTTACAGGAGATATATGACCCAGTTATATGATTCGTTTTTCCGTTTCATGCAAACATTGTAAGCCTTTTAACATCTCTACTTTTTCTTTTTTAACATAATTTAGAACTGGCATATATTAAAAGAGTCTACATTTTGGTGGACTGTGATGACATCTTCAGATATTTAACAATGACAAACAGTTGAAATACCCACAGTCCATGTTGGAAACGAAATACAAGTTGTCGCGGGTCCTAATTTTTTTACGTTGCTGTCAAGAAAGATATAGCGTGAAAATTATAATGAAAGAAATATTTTATTAATTAATACACAGATGCAAAGTCAATGAAAATGGTTTTGTCATATATATTAGAATACAGAATTGACTAGTAGACTTGAGGGAGTCTGCTGCCCGGATAAGAGGGAGGCGGTGCACAGTTTCCGGCGCACCGCCTGGGAGAGAGTTTTGGAGGGGTGGGCTTTGCCCTTACCCTTCCTAGAGAGATAGCCTCAACAAGATTTCTTATTCCCTGGGCGTCTGGATGAATTTGGCTTCCCAGGCTCAGGTGGAGCAATCAGAGGGACACCTCGGGAGTTTTTAGTTAGTAGGAGTCTGACATACCGGGGTCACTGCCCTCGCAGAGTCCCTGATGGCCCTATGCAGGATTTTTCCCCCGGTTACAAAAAAAAAGTATATTAGAATAGTTACCCACATACACCCGCCTTCAGAGACATTTTTAAATTTCATTACACTTATAAACAATAATGATTTTTTTTTTATGTAATAGAGAATTCATTAGTGTTTAAAATAATTATGAATATAAAGAGATTTTCTGAAATTGAGGTTTATACTGATGTCTATTATCGCCCGTTATATTCAAAAATGTATACATATAGTGTCCAATTTTTATTATATCGAGGGGGAAAGGCTATTTGGTTTAAGCGACATTTTTTAGTGATATAGTCATATATGTATATATTTTAGGAAACAGTAAATAACGCTGATTCCAAAAATATATTACTATATCACTAATAAATGTCACTTAATCTAAATAGCCTTTCACCCTTCGATATGAATCTCTATTAAAAATAATCCGTTATAAATAAAAATGAACTCACACTGTAAATAGATACTTTTTCATAGGTTCCCTTTGTGATTAGAACATAATGCACCTTCGAGACGATTAAAACATTCCGGAAAATGGATAAAGTGGATAGGGGATGCGTGCCTTACAATAGCGTAAGCGTCTATTGAATACCTCATTTTCCTTAAGGTAACTTGTATGATACTACGAGGAGTTGCTTTCATCCCTTGTACAGCCTTTTGGTCCATAACGCTTTATTATAATCGTATCCCAAAAATACCACGGAGACAATGTTCCGTGAAAAAGAATAATACACAGAATTGTATAGACACTCTTTAAAATTAAATGTTATTTGATTTAAAAAAAAAATTGTGTCTAATGTCTTAAGGTAGTTTGCTGTCTTGTTTGCTGGGTGCTGAGGAAGATGGAACGGCCTTGCCCTTGGACCCGGCAGTCGGTTAGGAGGAATTCTCCCGTGGTTTTAGTCTGTGCGAGTCCGACACACCGGGGAGCGGCCCGCAACGCCCCCTGACGGCCCATAACGGGTTTCCCCTGGGTTACAAAAAAGGTAGTGTTGACCATTTTACCTAAGTGCAAAGACTGTCATAGCAACTCACTTTTCACGGGATCAGCTTTTATATGCCTCGTGGTTCATATACCTAGACAACTGACGTGGTATATTCGTTTGTGGGCCGATATGACGAAGGTCAATGCATTCCAATTGATAATCGCTGCTGTTCGTCGACTTCTGTGTCATCATGTGCAGTGTAGTTGCTTTATCGAGATAGTATAAAAATAAGTAATTGATTCGTAAATAATATTCCACAAAGTATAGTTCAATTAGGTCAAGTGCATTTACATATCAAAACATACAGATTAACTAATTGTGGCCTTTCTTGTGTTTGCCTGCACAAAAATCTCTTTACGTTTTATTTTTTATATCTAATAATATTAAAAAAGGTAGTTTTAAAATATATATTCAGCTTAAAAATTATGAGCCAGTGAGAATTAATGAGGTTATCATAATAATTATTAGAAATATCATGTGTAAGTGCCCTGAGAACGGCGATCAGCGCTGCTACTAGTCACTTTGAGCACGATATATGTATAAATGCAAGAGATTATAATCACTGGTATATTTTACTAATACCAAAAGCGATATAGTGTGACGATATATTCTAATTATTAAAAAATATGAGACCATTTAAAATAAAAAAAAAAAACAATTTAAACTATTAATTAAAGAAAACACATTGAGTTTCCTTCTGGTTCCGACCCTCCATTTCTGTAATTGTTATGTATGTTTTATAAATTTTTTTAGTATTAATTTGTGTATTTTTATCGCAATTCAGTTCGAAACAAAATAAAAGCAAAAAATTAAAATATGTGTGTAATAAAAAATATATAACAATGTTTTATTCTGATGTAACAGCTAATGAACCTTTTACTTAGCACTTTACGTTATGTATACAACGACACTTTCTACATTAACCTGAGTGGCGTTCACTGATTGACACAACATCGCAATTTATGTCTGACACACTTGAAACACGCTCCAAACAAGTTGTTTTATTTATGCTACGGACACTGTTGAAACGTCAGATTTTACACAAATTGTTTGGAAAGTCGAACTACGTTCATACCGAAACTTATTTTAAATGAATATAAATATATAAATTAAAATATACAAAAATATAAATATTCACTTTGTATCACTTTCGAGCTGATGGGCGTACTATTTTACGTATATTACGTATAGATTAACTATAACACGGCTTTTTACTAGTTAAAGGTTTTTAATTACGCACAAACACAAATATTTTAAGGTTACAAAGCCCCTATTCATTTTTATTGCAAATGACATAACCAAAAACTATAGACTCAAGTCATCCTTTCTTTTTTATACACAGATAATATAATGATTATATTTACTAATCAACACTGACGAGCATAAATACATTCATATTATCTGGGCTATACAAGTTACACTGTTCCTATAATGCTAATTATAATTTGCCCATTTTATATTTTTATAGGATTTATCACTTCGAACAGATTATTAAAATATACACATTCATGGTTCAAAATTAGTAGCTATTAAATAAGAAAGAATATTTTAACAAATAGCGCAAAAGAAAGTAACAAATAAAGTATATCGACAAATAATATTAATATTCTTGATTTACCTATCTGCCTTTATAAGTAGATATTTTGTTCTGTCCTTGTCAACCCTTACACAATTCCTTGGAGTGCTGAGAGCAAGCCTCTTCTATTCATTAGCATTCCCGGTAGTCGAATGTTTTGGCCAATTAGTGTTACCCAACTTATATTTTATAATTGTATAATTTATCACAGCTACAGAATTTTCTGACCAGGATTTCAATAGAAAAAATAAATAAAAGAGTCGAACATCTCTCTGAAAATTCGGTAGCGCAATGATGACACTTCTTATGTTCGAGTTTTCATAGGCGACAGCAACTGCTTATCATTAGGTAAGCATGTTCCCCTCTTTTAAAAAAAAACTAATTCTTCGTTTTACATGTATAAAAACAACGATAATCTTATACATTTGAACGCAGTAACATACAAAGAAACTATAATACGTTAACGATTATAACAAAAAAAAAAATTGAAAGGCAGAAAAATATTCAAAAATATGTTTGATGCTCATAATGTGTTACGCTCGTAATCACACTTGTACCGTAACATATCTAATTCAATTTTCACCTCGCCAGCCGTTCCCTATAATCCCAACCCTGTTTAATATTCGACCCGTTACTGAGCCTAAATGGTAATGAGTTACCCAGTTTTAGCTAAATGAAGATTCTGTTTATACGATCCTAATATTCTGGCTATCCACTTAATCCTCAACTGGGGCTATTGAAAACGCATTTAGTCTCCTTAGAAGACGTTTACGAGGCTTTTAATTTATAGGTGCTAGGGTAAATTACCGGCTCTGGTTCTTTTTGATATTGTAAATAATGGGTAAGGGAGAAACGCAAAATATGCTGGTGCTTCAATTTATCTTATTTTGTGTTTATTTATACCTAGGGGGAAGTTACTTTGATCTCACAGCACCACCTACACACCTACACCTTTACCCTTTAAACCTTTTCTCTTAAAACTTAACTTAAAAAGTTAAATAAGCAGTATTCACTCTGTATCAATAAGTAAAGTATTAAAAAATCTTATTAAAATTTTATTAACTACCTATAGCCTATTCACTCAAACATTCCAATGAGTTTAAACACGATACTTCTGCTGTAAGTTGGTGAAAGTTGGGTGCCCAGCCAATTTTAGGTGAGGTTTCAACATTAGTGCAATGTAAGCATGCCATTAAAATATCGTTGAAATCGAAAGTTACTAAATATTCAAACGATCAGAGTAGTAAATGTTGCTTATATCCTTTCAAAACTAAAAAAAGCGATGACGAGTTTTGAATAGCTAAATAGATTTTCTTCTTTTTCATCGTAGCTAAAAACACTCTAAATCAGGTCATCTTTAAAACAAATAAAAAACTAAATCAAAATTGATGTATTTGTGTAAGAGCTGCGATGTCACAGACAGATATAGATACGCACGTTATACTAATTGTAAGTTCGATTTCGCAACATCAAACACTCTAAACCATCTTTCATACTTCACGTGATCATCCGTCCACTGAAAAGGTTGTGATGTCATTTAATCATTCCTACAATTTTTTACTTAATACTAGCTTAACAATAAACTTATAAGTAACGAACAAAATAACACACAACTACATTTACAATGGACAAATAAATACTACGGTCTATATATGTATACATATCTTACAAACTCTTACAAACTACAACAAGACGGGAGCGCAAGCAAATAGAGTAAGAGTTTCACATCTAAAATTGTAAGTTGTAATGGTGCGCTTTGGTTTCTGGCAGCCGCTGTTGTACCTACGTCGTCTGATGTAAGCCACTGCGCGGCGCTGCCAGGTGACGTGTCAAGCTGGCGACTGTGACCGCCCTGCACAGTTGTGTATATCGGACGCCCTTACATAGAAATCCATATAAAACGATATATAGCGACGGCCAGAATGATTCAATTAACGTGGCCCTTGCGACTACGGATCTTATTTGATAATTATCAATGAAATACACACATGCACTCGTCACATTCCAAGACACCGGCGTCGCCGGCGGCGCTGACGACGACGAATAAGGATAGGTCAGTGAACTGTTGTTTAAATAACGCCTTTTCACTCCGACGCAGCCTTGACTTTCTTTCGGCGTTTCTTCTCAAGGCAGTCGCTTCCGAAACGCTGATGGCTCGTTCGCCTACAAAGCCCGGTTTAGTTGAAAAAGCCAGTCCCAGCCAATAAAAAGTCAATTCGATAAAAAAAATGGCCAAAATTCGAATTGCCCACTAACACCTTTTTCATGCGTCGTGGTTAATTTATTACATGGATTTATAGACTATTTTAAGAGTTGGGCGTTGAAATTGCTCGTGTTTGTAAGTTTAATCCTTGAGATCTTAGGTCTCTGGATTATGTTAAATGGGGAGTAGGAAGTTCGTAGGGCATGTGCTCGACTGGATTTGCTCCATAATACCTACAAGTGTGCATAAACCGTGATAGCAATGGCGAGCATATACATTTTACACCGGGCATGCAGATTCTCGATTAGAACTCTGTTAATACAAAATGTTTATATTTTTAAATAAATTAGGTATATTATAATGATATTCGAGTTTCCTTTTTTGTATATCACTTAATTGAACTAAGACTTATTTATTGTAAGCTATGCATTGCTTCTATGCATATATAGAAAGAACGCCACTGCGTGATAGTGACTCGCGGAAAGACGTCGCGTTTATGAATCCGTTCGTGAGCACTTTACAACTCCTTTTTCTCGTCTTTTTTATAGAATATTACGAAAGCAGTGTTTCTGGTTTGTGTGTTGAATTTGTCGGCGATAGTTACCACTTTTCATCAAGTGGGCTGTCTGACACATTTGGGTATGAAAAAACGAAAACTTTGGAGTATCAAAAGTTTCATGCAGGTATTTTAGATATTCATTCAGTAAAAATTGTCTCACAAGCTAAATTTCTAAATAATTGAGTCAATATTTCTCAAGGGAAGGAAAATACGTATTATACACTGGTACACCCCAGTGTGACTCGAGACCTTTACAATTAACGTTGGACGAGAGAATATAATGAACTTCGTGATATAATTAAACTTTTAATGTTCATTTTTAGTATATGATATAAGAAATTATGGTGCTATTAAATTTTGGGTTTGTTAATTTTAAATTCCTACCTTACAAACGCCAAACGGTGGCAAACGCCCTACCACCAAAAGGAGTGTAGTTAATGTATATTAAATTATTTAGTCTGTAAAATTTTGTATACACAAAATTTTACAGACTAAATAATTTTACAAGACAATAAAAAAACATAATTACATGAAAATAATGTTCGCAACGAAATATGCAATTTGTATACATAAATTGGTTAACTTATTCAATGTATGCAAATACATTTTTTCTCGCATAAGAAGCAAGTCGCAATTCTCTCCAGAGTATTGTTGGGGAAATGACGCTAAACAAAGCGTCGTGATGAGGTTAGGTGTGTGAGACATGCGGTTCGGTTTATACTTCAAGAACACGAACTTTGAGATTAATTTAGTTGGCAGAACATTAGCAATTTCACAAAGAACTTTTATTTACATGAGCCAAAAGTGTATGCAAAAGTATATTCTTAAATAAGAAAATGTGAAATTTCAACGATTTGTGGTGAGTTAATCGAACAGATACTTTAACGGTATAAAAAAATGGGTCCAATTTTTTCTTCAAGAATAATAAGTATCTAATAATTAATTGGTAACATTCTAGTTACTCACTGTGCTTAATTAATTTATAATACAAGTAAAATATTGAAGGGTAACTTAAATATTCTCTCTTTTGTTGAGTTTCCGTGTAGCGGCTTAGGAAATATGAAACCCGCTCAACCCTTGCCATTATATACAACTACGGCTATTAATAACTAATAGGCTCGTAATTGAGTTTCTGTGAGGATTCAGAAAACCTCTCATCTACAGATTAAATAGGGCCCGTTAATCCAGTATAATTCCGTCTAATTAAGATGAACGCACCGCCTAGTGCTGGAGCACTAAGCTATGATATCTCTAACGCAGGTGCATTAACGTCTAGTACACTAAAGAGAATTCTTGAGTAGGTGTCTATATTTACCTTTGGAAACATTTCGGTGCCTTTCAAGCCAATATATCGATGTAAAACTGATTTTACGTGTGTGTGTATTACACACGTAGATGTAGAAAATATGAAGTAATCGTACATACTTTCCGAAAATCAAGCCAAAAATATAATATGTTATTAAATATATCAATAAGAAATTAATTTTATCGAAATTTTTTAAAGAGTTCAAGAAAAAAATATGCCTGAATACAGTTTTACTGCATCTTTTAACCCGGTTCTCTCCTTCATGAAGGTGAAAGGGGTGATAGAGCAGGTTCGGGAGGCTTTTGACACCCCCCATAACCACCTCAACAATAAGGTATATCTCTTTAAATGAGGTTTTAAAGGTTAGAAAAGTCACTACTAAAGTAAAATTAATTTATATTAAGAATATTTTTAAACGTTATTAAAATAATCTGCTAAAATAGATTTTAGTGTATTTAAAAAAAAATTACTTAGTTATTGAAAATATGTATATTCTCGTGTATGTCTGATAGGTAGAAAAATGACTGTCATTAAAAAAAGACCATATATCAAGAATGTTCAATGCGGCGCAAAAACGCTTGCGAATAAAATAAAAACGAAATCATACCACTTATTTTCTCCAGTTATTTCAAAAATTGTCGTCCTTTCCGCGCTGCAGAGGATTTAATTAAAGTTGTCGGCGCGAGAATAGCCGTTCCCGCACGTTTAAAAAATTAACCGCTATCGCACTATTTTGTTAAAATATTATTAAATTTAGCAAATGCATTTTTTTCTTGATAATTTGAATAGTCGCGACCCATGATGATAATGTCCTGGCCGGTTTCGGCCACGGCGACTGTTTCAACACCGATTAAGAAATTCGAGGTCCAGTTTTCGGAAACAGTCAATTGCGCAGGAGATATTTAAGTGCATAACTGGACGCGCATCCAGAAAAGCACTCTCTCGTCCGAGCTCCCTCAGGCCCGATGGAAAGGAGAACCAGTACGATCGGGAGGGAGCGGGATGCAGGTTTGGTCGAGTTTTCCTTCTCTGAACACCTGGTTGAATTGCGGTGTTAAAGAGATACCTTAGTCGCCTCTTACGACACCTCAGCAAGAAGAGGGGGGTGCTATTCTATTCTGCCGGCAGCCACCACAGCTTAATACACGACCCATAACACTCCCAGAATGAGCACATGCTCGTTGTACAAACATTTACAAGGTGACATAAAACAAGGTCTAAGGCTGATATTTATAGACGCTATTTCAACTTTGCTTAGCAAAGTTCTCACAAAATAAATTCGTTTTGACAAAAAACTGAATATATGTACATGATTATAGCCATAGTATTCGCAGAGCCAAGTCCATATTAACAAAATCGGTGACTTACCAAAGCCTTTGACATTCATTGACTAATATAAATTGCAATGTTTTAGTAAAGTCTAAGCAAACTTAAAGTTAAGTCTATGAATCACAGCCTTAGAAGTTCTGTAACTCTTACTTTTACCGAGCCGTTGGCTGTGGAATGGTCTTCCGGCGAGCGTGTTCCTATCGTCCCATAATATTGGGTCTTTTAAGCGAAGCGTGAATTTATGCAGGCTGGCATGATCACTGGGGCTATTGATGGTTTTTTTGCTGTTAGGAGTCGTTGTCAGGGTGAAAAAAAAAAAACATAACACTCTCAGTACGAACATGTTTACACGGCGACATAATACAAGGTCTTCGTTACCTAATCACTGGGTTCCACGCTGATGATAACTTAAGCGCACCATCGCGATTAATAGTTTTGTACTTCGTAATCTCGATCGCTTCTCAAACTAGTCGTGGATAATTTAATAGAACCAATCTCTAGTGAGGATAAATCTCGTTTAAGTGTTATATATAATATTCTAGATCATTGTTAGTCATTAAGACTGAAAAACACATTTTATATAAACAAATAATATGGATTTGATGAAATAAATATAGATTAATGTTTTTCTTTATCACAAGAGTCATTTAAACTCGCTTTAAGACAGTTAAAATACGTTAGTTGAGTAAAGGATTAAAGCGAGCTAATTCAGGTCGCTTTTTATAGTTAGATACGAGTATAACTCGGCAAAGGAGCCATAAGGCGTCACTATAAATCTCTCTGGAGTTTCATAACTCAATTTCTTTAGTTCAGAGCTGAAACACAATAAAACGAATTTAGCGGCGAACTTATTTTGTATTCCGTTTTAAACTTGTTATTGAAGTTTTAATTTTATTGCTCTTTAACTGCTTTCAAGCAAAAATCTTTTAAAATTGCAAATAATTGTTCTTTTATCCTCAGTCTTCAATAATTTGAAGGACCTACAAACTTAATACTTTTTCATTTAAGTAAACTAATTACTTGCATTTATACAGCTTTACGTTATCTCATAATAAATAATAAGAATGTGACTTAAAGTAATGCCTAGTGATTATAGGACCAAATAGTTGACTGTATCGACTAATCGGCTAACAAGTTGTCGCTTTTCAATCAACTATTCGGCTAGTCTGCCATAGCCATAGGCAGAAACTGTAGTGTGGATGTGAAATAACATATTATCAAATTACGTACGATAAACCGTATGACTTAAGGATAGCTTTTGGCTATGCTCTTATATGTGAAATATTGTAATTAATTTGAAGAGTTGACGATATTAATTCGTCAACTACTTAAACCACTCAATACATCAAAATGTTTGTAGAACAGATTATTTTTTACCGCTGCTAAAATAAAACGTAATCCAGAATTGTTATCATAAAAACCCAAGTAAATTCCAGAACAACAGCCCTGGTTTAAAATTACAGTGGATGACAGTTATTTGTATGACAAAATATGCGTTGTGCCTCATGAATAATACATTTATCCCAGGTGACGTAGGTCTCAGAGAATTTCACCTTAGAAAAATAACTTTATTTTCTCGTTGGACGCATAAATAAGAAACGAAGCCTACAGTTTTGATGTACGATAAGAACTGCTTATTCTGGACGGCAAAGCCTGTTACAACGGCTGTAACCCAATAGAAATACCCTTTCTACAACCCACACATTGTTGTGGCATGTAATATTTAATAAAGTCAAGATACTGCATTTCTGGCGTTGTTCGCTTGGCTGAATTTCATATTAAAGTCTTTGTGCGAGATTTATTGTTTGTGTTATAGGGAAATATAAGACAATGTTTGCTGAAAAAAAAATAAGAATTTAGCTAACAAGGTATTTATGTATCCTATTGACAGTAATAAATAGCGTAAATATGCAATTAAAAAATAATAACTTTATTGCAGGTAACAAACTTTATCAAAGAGAGTTACAATAATAATGATATATAAACAAGCTATATACCTGAGAGAAAAGGGAGCCATTAGTGGCTCTATCCATATGTCATATTATATATATCATAGGTAGTGTGTGTGTGTGTGTGTGTGTATGGATAAAATAAATGAAAAAATGAAAGTATTTAATAACGTGAAAGAACATTCTTATGAAAACAAATATTATAATTTATATCAATATCAAATGTGAAAGGTCACGATACGTTATAAAGTGTGAACGTCAGAAATGAAATGTAATTTAGCAAACAGAAGGCAAAAACTCAAATGAAAAGAATGACAGGGCGAAAACGTAATTATGTGAAGTCACGACGCGTTCATTTGAACTTTGAACCATTATAATTATTTCGTATCGGATAAATTCTTTCTTTTAACTCTCACGATAATTTAAATATTTTTGTATAAGTTTTGTATAAGTTCTATGTTAGTAGAATATGACAACAAAATAAAAATTATTTGTTGTTAAATTAGGTGTCAGAGGAATAAATCAGGGTAGTAAAAAACAATTTAGAAAAGTGAATGATTACAAAAGAGAGTTCAGTTTTTCTCTTCTTTAAAACTGAAGTGGCACGGCAATACTTCTGGTACCGAGAAGCATTATACTCGTTTATTGGTAACAATAATTTTATTCAGACTTTTAATATAAATAATAAATTTTATTTTCTCAATGACTGATGTTCTTGGTGAAATTGGAAAAAAATACAACAAAAATATATAATGAATGTACCATGCACTTACTTCACTTTATAGTCAGATACGTGAGAATGTCCGATATTAAACGTAGAACAAAAGTTAATGGAACTGTCATGTTCCCCGAACAAAGGGATAAGATTGAATCGAAGCCAAGACGGACGGTGTATAGAATCTAAAATTCATAGCACGTAGCTTTTGACCCTACCTTTTAAGTAAAGGAGGATTTTTATCATAATTAAAAGTCAAACGAAATGTAGAATAAAGGACGAAACCATATATCATTTCTTATTGGGCTTATCTTAGATCAAAGGTCCCCAACCATAGATAAGATCGACTGTATTTCAGAATTAATAAGTCCAGTAAGACAGTATTTGATTAATGGGACATTATTTATGACATATATGACACAAACCAATATTTATGCACATTTTATCCCGTTTCAAAGGCAGAAACATTACCATCGGCGGATTTTGCAAGGCTCGCGAGCCGCAATTTGGCCACCCTTGTTCTAAATAATATTGTTTTATTAAAACACATTTGTTGAGGGACAAAATAATGGAATTATTTTTTTCTATCAATATAAAATCAAACTTTCTATCTAAAATTATTAATGTTTAGATGTAGGCCGTTAATACGTCGACCATAAAATTCCCGCATGAAAATTTGTAGATGTCATGGCCTCCTATATGCATGACTTACTAAATTATGCCCCGCCCACTAACCATAGTTAGAGTTGCCACATGTCACCTTATATGCCCTAAAAATAGATTATATAATAAAATATGGCATAGTACTATACTGCTGTAAAACATATTATTTTTGTACTCGACTTATGTTGAAGAAAATCAAAAATCACATATATAAAGAATATACGTGAAAGCATCGTAAAAATTTTTGTAGAGCATAATGATTGTAATCCCTTAGAAGACAGTCAAATTGGTTATTTTTCCTTGCAAAAAATGCCGGCCGACATTCCTTTACGGGATTCATCAATAGTCTAAATTCAATATGGCGGCAAAATTCTATCGATGTGTTAGGCATCATTTTGAAATTCGAGTTTTTATCGATAACTCTCCAATTTGATTTTTTTTAATGATAGTAAATCAAGTTGTTGGTAAATTAATTGTTTACAATAATTTTAGTCGTAACTAATTTCGTCCTACAATCGATATTTTTTTAGTTAAAGGCAAAATATTGTCACAAATAATTAGAAATAACAATATTAAATTAAGAATATGTGCTAATTTTCTTAATATTCTTATTAATATCTACTTGTATCCCAGATATATTATTTTTATAATATTTATCTTATCTATCAGCATTCTGTTCGTTTTGTTTTAATACTTTATTGAAAAAAAACCTTTAGAAATTTACATAATATAGGCATTTTATAAATAATAAGCAAAATTTAAGATTTGTTAGTTATGTATTTTTTAGTTTATAAACGTGATGTTTTCATAAGATATTTTTAATGTGATCTTTACATATCATATCTACCCTAGATCATATCTACCTCGATTTTACACAATTTCATAGCATGACACGCAAAAATAAAATTTATTTTATGAGCACAATATTGTCTCCTAAGTGACAACTGTTGTTTATGAAAAGCGTTGGGTGTATATATCCATTCAATTCATTGAACACCTTACATAGAATTTTTATAAAAAAGATGCCTAAAGACATTCAGTTGCAATATTGGCATGATGATAGCGATTATCATTCGACACTCCTCCTTTATATAATTATAAGTTCTTTATTAAGGCTGTTCAATAAAACATGAAATGTTGCAAAGTTAATATTTCGTATCGTTCGCACCTTTGTGTAAATAGGACAAGTGGAGGACTAACAGTTAATATAACGAGTTCGCGAACTGTCTGGCATGAGTTGGAATGTTCGAAGTTTGGCTACGGATTTGAGTTGACTAATCGGGAGGCAAAAGAGCAACCTGATAAGGTTAAGATCATACATCGATATGCATTACAATACAATTTTGTAATAATTCGAAGAATTATAACTTACAAAAATATTAATGATGAGTCCTTAATATAAATATGATGGATCTTGGTGCATTCCATCAATACTTAACCGAGCCCGGGAGTGCCCAGGCACTGTTAATTTACAAATTTGTTAAAAAATTTTTAGAAATTAGAACTTTAATTTGTATGTTTACGGGGCTGATATGACTGCGTAGTCAAAAGCCTCTTTTTTTCTCAAGAATAATAAAAAAAAAAATTAATGATGATTCAAATAAATTATGAAAGCAAATGATTGCTTTTTAATCATTTATTAGGAAGTATACAATACTAGTACCTATTTACTTATTACCTAATACAAAAATCCAAAAAACAAAGTACAAGGTGGATACAGCCACCAGCGTATTTTTTTTAGTATTTCTGCTCGCCTTAAAAGGGATATAGCGTGACGGTATATTATCATAATTAAAAAAAAATATTGTAGTAGACTATTAAATGCTTAAGCAACTACCAATTATAACAAAAATGATATTTCTTTCTATTTATATTTGCAAAATTAATAAATAGTCATCCATGATCGTTAAAAATGTTTTTGGCAATTGCTAGCTGAAATCTGAGATTTTGCAATATCACTCAGTTGTCTTTTACATCAAAAGACAACTGAATGCTACCACTGAAAGCACTTATATGAAAGCTACATGGGGTGCAATTTAAAATAGCAACGTGAATAATTCACATTGCTGAACCCCGGTAAAGGGGTTGATTATCCCTCACGCACTGGATCAGGAAGTGAGCCTTGCCAGCTTTGAGGTTTGCTGCGCTAAAGTGAAAACGTGTTCTTGCTGAATATTTAATCAAACATTTAACTACATATTTATAATAATAACAACAAAATATATATATGTATATATAATATTTTACGGACAATTACACACACAATTACAAAGATTTAGATACGAGTACTTAGAATATATTTATATACTATTTCGGTTGGTACCTTTGCCGAATAACCGGTAGTGAGCCGACCCAATGCTGCCACCACTGCGACGGATGTGCTGAAGAGTCCGCTCAGCACATGTTTGACGGGTGCCCAGCCTGGGCCCCGGAAAGGGCTGCCGTAGCGCAGCAGGTAGGAAATGACCTGTCGTTGCCCAGACTTATTCGGGCAATGCTCGACAGCGACAGGTCATGGAAGGCGGTCCTCCTCTTTTTTTTTTTTTGAAGCGGACTAACTACTGATTGCCGGGAAAGGTATTTTCAGCTCAACCGGGCTTAGGGGGCGAGCACAGAAGGTGCTCAGCCAGCGAAATTTTGGGTTGGGTTATGTTAGGTTAGGTAGGTAGGTAGGTTGGGTACGAACCTCGACTTGGACCGCCAGCCAAATAAAGTACTAACCCTACGGGTGATCTACCAGCGTTTCGGAAGTGACTACCTTGAGAAGAAACGCCGAAAGAAACTCAAGGCTGCGTCGGAGTGAAACTGCGCCTCGGTGCGAAAACGCACCGATTGGCAGCAGTTGACTGAACTATCCTTCTTCGGCGCCGCCGGCGACGCCGGTGTCGTGGAATGAAACTAGTGCGTGTGTGTACCTCACTGTTTGATCTATCGGTGGCTCTTTTAACAGCCACTGTGATTGGATCATCCGGATCCCCTAGCACGTCGCGAGGGCGACGAATGGCGGGTGCGAATTCACTCTTGCGTACGTATACGCAAGACCTACTGATTAAATTGTTAGAATGGTGCTGCGCCTTGTCGAAGTAACGACGAGACGCTTCACGCATGTAACTGGCGATCGT
This sequence comes from Automeris io, assembly GCA_036320925.1. Classification (NCBI taxonomy): domain Eukaryota; kingdom Metazoa; phylum Arthropoda; class Insecta; order Lepidoptera; family Saturniidae; genus Automeris; species Automeris io. Next base: position 7,796,206 of record JAUDJH010000011.1, on the reverse strand, counting down.
TTCCAGACCGAAGTCGTCATGGAGATCGACGTTGCGCATGTACCGTGGTGCGTTCACGGCTCTACGCATGAATTTTGTTTGAACGACCTGAAGGGTGTTCAAAGAGGACGGGGAGGTGTGGGCGAATACTACAGAAGCGTAGGTCATCACCGGTCTGATGACAGTCTTGTAAAGTGTCACCTTATTTCTAAGGGACAGTTTACTTTGACTGGACAGCAAATGATATAATTTGCAGAGAATGAAGGCGGCGCGATTGCGCACGGTCCTGATATGTTCTGAAAAGGTCAATCTATCGTCGAGTGTGACCCCGAGATATTTGACCTTTTTGAACCATGGGATGGGTTTGTCGTATAGGAGTACGTTTCCTGGCAGAAATTTCAGCCTCCTCCGAGAGAAGAGTATTGTTACGCTTTTCTCGGGGTTGACTTCAATTCTCCACTTCCGGAACCATATGCCTAGAAGAGTCATGGCTTTCTGTAATTTATTAATAATAACAGAGAGATTGAAGTCCGACACGTAGAGTGCGGTGTCATCCGCATAGAGAGCTAGCTCTACGCTCGGGTGCTTCGGTAAGTCGTTGGTATACAGACTGTACAGAAGCGGTGCGAGTATGGAGCCTTGCGGGACTCCAGCTCGAATAGGATGTGGGGAGGAGAGAGTCCCCTCGACGCGATAGCGAAAGAAGCGATTCGACAAGTAGTCTCGTAAGATGTGCACGAGACTGTCTGGCACGCCGTAAGTGTGAAGCTTGTAAATCAAGCCGTTGTGCCAGACTTTGTCGAACGCTTTCGCCACGTCGAGGAAGACTGCTCCGGTATAAGCTCCGTGCCTGGAGCGAGAGAAGTGGTGAAGGACGTGCTCATTGATGCGATGCACCTGAATGACGCATGAATGTTTGGCCCGGAAGCCGAACTGTTCATCTCTGAGGATGTTGTTGGACGTTACGAAGTCCTGGAGACGGTTGAGAAGCAACCGCTCGTACAGCTTACCCATCGTCTTGATGAGACTGATGGGTCTATAGCTTGTCGGGAGATTTTTGCCTCCTCTATACAGAGGAGGTCCTTAAAGGGAAAGAGGAGGCGAAGCGTGAGCAGGAGAGGCAGGCTTCATCTTCCCTGTCCTTTCCGCCCCTCCGTTGCCCTCGCCGTACTGGACGCAGGAGGGAAGCCTACTCAAGGCACTTCCCTCCCTAACGGATTGACGCCTGGGCGGCGCACTTGAGGGAGTGCGTCGCCCAAAATTTCCAAGGCGAGAGCGGTGCGCAATGTGTTCCCGCGCACCGCTCAAAGAAAATGAAGGAGAGCGGAATGGTGTTCAGGGGCTTTCCATCAATAGGCCAGACGTCGCCGGGTGCTGAGGAAGCTGGCACAGCCTTGCCCTTGGTCCCGGCAAACGGGAGAAGGAACACCCCGGGGGTTTTAGTCAGTGCGACTCCGACACACCGGGGGGTGACCCTCATCGTCCCCTGAAGGCCCATAACGGGTTTCCACCGGGTTAAAAAAAAAACAAAAAAAATTATATACTATTAACTATTAAACTATAAATAAATTATTAATTATTAATGTTTAGCAACAATATCAGTTCAGTAAATAATGGTTATAATTAATACAATAGAATCTTCGGTAGGCTATAAATAAATAAAATAAAAAAAAATCACTTTTTTTAAACATAAGACAGCAAACATTTTTGAATTTTATTGAAATATAAAGTTATATACTATCAACAAAAGATTTATAAATGTTTAATATTAAAAAGTTATAATAACATTCATTTTTAATAAGTATAATGTAGCATTAAACAAAACAGTGCTCTCAATTTAAAGTGTATCAATATAGTTGCAACAGTATATTTTGGGTAGTATTAATTTTTTTCTGCTTTTTTCAGACATATACAGCTAAGCAAGCTGATTCCTGGTGTATGATTTTTGCTGCATATAAAGGAATACAACAGAAAATTGTAACTGCGTTGTCGACCTTGAAGGATGCTATTTAGAACTTTGGAAAAATCTGATTTCATAATAGTCCTGTAGTAAAAGTCTAATACCCCATTACCCCATTTTACACTTCAAAGTATGCGACAAGAATATTCTTTAGAACTGTCGCCTTTTCGCAGTTAGATGAAGTCTTAGGAAATTAATATAGCTTTATAAGCCATATTTCATTAAACAATATATATAATATTATTTCTATTTTATTAAGAAATCATACAGAAATTTAATAACAATAAAATAAAGAAAAAAATTTAAAGAAACAAAAGCTAGTAAAGTTTCCACAAAAAATAAAACAAAATAAATGTCAATCTAAGAGCCTTAGTTAAACACGAATCGAAAAAACTAAGAATAATAAATATTATTGGTATTTAAATAAACATCAAATTGTAAATTGATACAATTGTATATGTATTTCATACCCGGTTACTACTTTTAGAGCTCATTTCAGATTATGTTACATTTGATTGAAATAGCAAAATTTCACCCATTAAGGCACACGATATGATCGCCAGGTTCCTGTGGTTGATGTTGGCTCGACATGAATTGCAGTATCTTGATTGGAGCTATTGTTCATTTGTAAGGATTTATGGTTACGAGAAAACGATAATCTGTGTTACACATTGTGACGGCCAGCATTCTAGCTATTGTTAAAACGGGCATAATGGCCAACTAGTAGATAGTTAAATTGACTGTACAATATGCCTACTACCAGAGTTGGGCAAAATGTAATCTGATTAATGATGAACGATTACAAAATGTAGTCGTAATTTTAATTTTCTGGCTCTGAAATCATGACTAAATCCATTTAAAACATTAAGGAATCATAAATGTGTATACAATCTGGGATTTTGTAGTGTTTAAAACATAAATGAGCAAAATGCAGTCATATTGATGGTAAAAAACGTATAGTGTAATCGTTAATCATTTTCATTAACCTGATTACATTTTGCCCATCCATGCCTACTAGACATTAATAGCTAAATATAAACGAGAAATAAGAATCTGGGTCTATAACATAAACTTTAATATTTTAGGACTTGAAAAAGCTAGCTCAACTAAATAAAAAAAACCGTTTACTTACATTATTACTATTATTAACCGGTATCGTCCCGTTGTAGGGCAAACACCTCCCTTCCCTTTTTCCACTATATTTGTGGAATCCCTGGGAAGGGGTTTGGACACTTAACTCACAACGCTTGCCGATACAGGTTTTCGAGTGAGCGCTATGTGCAGAGAAACTGCATGCAGCAGTTTACTTGCTAGCGTGCAATTAAGCATGCTGTATATCTTAGACGGCTTCTAGGACACCCAAATACATATAATGAAGAGGGAGACACTATTGTATTATTCATAATAAAAATAAGGTTTTTTTTTAATAAGTTGATTATCAATATTTTTTATTTTCATATCTACTATTTTATTAGTATAATATTTTTAATTATTTTTATTTAATGCAATTCTTTCATACTAATATGCATTAATAACTATTTAAATATAATAAAAATTCTGTGATATAACGTACAGTGAGTAAATTGGAATGCAAAAACATTACGATTTTTAAGTGAAATTTTAATGGTTTCAGTAAGGTTGTATACATTTTCTTTATTTAAAAACCTCAAAAAGATTTCGTTTTTGCGGAGCAATTAAGTTAAAGTAACAAAAAGGAAGTGTTTTATAATGAGTGTCTCCACCTCGTAACGAGGCTACAAGAAATTTATAGTAACTGTTGGAACATAAGGAGCTTAAATTTGAGCCAGAGCAGACTGTAGTTACTAAAGTGTATTTTCCAAAATAAATCATTTATGTTTTTATTGTGATAAATGGAGGTACTTTCCTACAATCTTTTTATATCTTGTAACAATCTAAACGTAATTCTAAAGAGTGTTTAACTCCCGTCTCGTAGATGTATTTACAAATACGATTTCCACTCGTAGAAATAACCAGTTTTCGAATTACTTAAAGGCCATACAAATATTTTTTTCGTGCGGGGATCCAACTTCTGACATACATGTAAACACTATAGTGTTGAAGTGGATTATTCTAAAACTTTCTTTTATTTTGAGAAAATTTTCATAAGATCTTCTCGGTCACAAACAGGCGTAGCGCAACCAAAGTATATCGGACTTGTACTGGCTTAAGCCCCAAGGTGTCTTTATCGGCACATGATGATGTCCTAGCCGGGTTCGGCCACGGCGACTGTTTCAACACCGATTAAGAAAATCGAGGTCCAGTTTTCGGAAACACTCAATTGCGCAGGAGATATTTAAGTGCATAACTGGACGCGCTGCCAGGAAAGGACTCTCTCGTCCGAGCTCCCTCGGGCCCGATGGAATGGAGGAGTACGATCGGCGGGAGCGGGATGCAGGTTTGGTCGAGTTTTCTTTCTCTGAACACCTGGTTGAATTGCGGTGTTAAAAGGATACCTTAGTCGCCATTTACGACACCGCGGCAAGAAGAGGGGGGGGGGAGCGACACACCGCCGGTGCTTGATTCATAAAAAAATATCCATCAGGTGTTGGTAGGTCGTGAGACCTAGGCCAAGCATGTTTGCACATAAACAGGCACTTTGGCTACTGTAACCAATAGCCCATAACCCCGCTATACCACGCCCTGTGAGCACTATCTCAGAGGAAGGTAAGAATCTTCCTCCGATACCTTACAATATTTTCGACAAAGCGCGTCACTCTGCGCCACCGACTTCCAGCCAATAAAGGCCCCCAACCTGAGCACCTGCGATCAGAAGCATTAGCTAACCGATTTTAAATTGACCGTTCGGTGGGTATTGATGTGCCGGAGAGGTTTTCGGCACCCCAATGTTTTCGTCTTCGATACCGTGCGACTACGCCAACAAAACCGTAAACATATTTTGATAAACTTAATACTGGCCTAATTTTGATAGCTGATCTGATATTTGAGCGGTCGACTGAATTTAGAGCGAAAACAGCTGTCAAAAAAATGGGTGTATTTTTTAATGTCAGACGGTATTTCACATTATCGCAACATCTTAACCTGTATCAGGCACAGATTCGGTGGGGTGTGGAATATTGTTATTTTTTTTTTACACTGGCTCGACATTGTGACTACAGAGTGTCTGATGGTAAGTACAGTGTAGTCCAAAAATGCGACTATCAAAGGATGAAAATCTATTAATAGTCAACATCGTCATGTCGGCCCACATATACCACGACTGAAGGTCTCTAGGTATATGAGCTACTGGATATACACAAGCTGATCCCGAAACGCGACAAGCCGAAACTGGTCACTATGACGGGCTTTACACCCATGTACTGTGGTCGCGATCCAGACGGAGATTGTTGTCATCTTTAGGACCACATCTTGTTAAGTTCGTAGAGTAGTTGGCGATGACACTTTAATTGAGTCCGAAGTCGCCTGCCTCGCAGACATTACCGGTTGTACTATGAAGAGTGTTCTCAGGGGCTACATTTTCTAATTCCACCAGACCTATGTCATCATAAAACCACTAACCGCCGTGTCGTATGTCGCATTTGTTTGTTCGACTCATCTTCACCTTCCACCAGGTATGATTTAGGTGAAGCGTCCGCCTGTGAATAATAAAAAAAATAAACTTAAAATACTATTATTTGCCACTCAGCAAAGTAAATGTTGTATTTAAGTGAGTATTTACTTATTTTATATATTTGTATATATTTAGTACAGGGACGTGCATAGGGTATTTTGACAGGGTAGGCACAATTCGCGTTATTAATATGTTTATTATATTATGCTAGTAAATATTATATTGCTTTCATAGGAAATATAGACGGAGTGAATATAGAACAGATATGAATATAAATGATTCCTTTTTTTTGTTTAACTTCAAGCAATTTATTCCAGACTTATGTATTATAAAGGCATGCAATGCTTGCATGCATCTATGGAATGAACGCTACTGATTTAGTATGTACTTACATTCGTACCCTGTATTAAATTATTGTTTTTCCTTTGACAACCCACTAAAAGTATTATTGATAAAATTCTGCACTTAAATTATTAACGTGACGTTTAGATATATGTACGTAAGCACAACCTTAGAAATCTAGCATATTGTTTGTAATAACATGTTATTATGATAATCTCAGTTTTCCCAGAGCATAATATGATATGTGGTTACTCATGAGGGCAGTGGACAATATCTTTCTTGGTCCTTCAAAATCCTTTTAGAGGTAAAAAAAAACTTCAATAGTAATAAAATAAATACATTATATGTATCTATTCCAAATTTTGCTAAATTATCTGACAGAAATTCTCATTTCACAGGCTTACCGTAGAAAAATATTTGAATGTAAATGAGGTACCCTCGTCAAAAAGAAAGGCTGTTTGTGCTAGAACTCAAAACGGACTATTTGGCCTAGTAATTTCAAATTTGCCCGTCTACAGCGGATTCTTTTTGTTTTTTATGTGCGGTTCATTTGAGGTTAGTAACCACTTTTTTTACACGATATATGATTTAAATTGATTATATATTATTTTACTGTTTCAATTGAATAAATCTAGCCAGGATATGATAAAGTTAATGTTCTATAATATCATAACCTAATCATAAAGATGGAATATAAAGGTAACATACCGTGACAAATAAGATACAGCAATGGCAGAAGGTACTTAATAGAGTCCGACCGAAACTGGTTTTCCGGCCGAAACCGAAACCGAAATTTCGGACGTGGGTTCAGTTTCGGCCGAAACCGAAACCGAAACTCACGTGGTCAAGTATAAAAGTCAACGTGGTCAAGTAAAAAAATGAAACAAAAACTTACATGTAATCAGTACCATCAAAGCATAACTTCTAAAGAATGTTTACGTCGGGTGATAACGCACTGACTAAGTTGTGTTGCTATAGAGCAATGCGAATTAGATCCGTCAACTGTCGTCTAAACGACGCAGTTACACTCCGACGCAGCCTTGAGTTTCTTTCGGCGTTTCTTCTCAAGGTAGTCGCTTCCGAAACGCTAGTAGACCACCGTTAGGTTTCGTATTTCTGGCTGGCGGTCCAAGTCGAGGTTCGTACCCACAGGGGTGCCCTTGCATTGCCACCCAACCCATAAATTGCCGGCTGAGCACCCTCAGTGTTCGCCCACCCGCCCGGTTAATTTGTGAAGACATTTCCCGGTCAACAAACACGCGTAAATTCGAAAAAAAAAGCAATGCGAACGGCGCACGAATCCCGAACAGGGCCGCCAGCGTCCGTCAAAGCGTTGCCGCGAGAAACGAAGCTAGGCAAACATGTACGACAACTACCGAAATCAGTTTAGGTTTCGGCAAAAGTTTCGGCCAGTTTTGGCCGAAACCGAAACTGCCGCCGAAACTTGATTTTTGGCCGAAACTCGGCCGAAACCGAAACCGAAACCGAACTTTCGGTCGGACACTAGTACTTAATACATTACGGTTATACATTACGGTATTTATTTGTATGATACTGCTTTTGACATACATGGATGGAACTCCTAATTACAGTAGTTTTATCTTGACTCGGCCAAGACTGGACATCACGCTTGACAGTAAGCATGGTGCAGTCCAAAAACGAACTGTAAATAATAATAATAATAATAATTTTATTGGATCAAAAATTTTACATTGTATAATTTAATTTACGTTGACGCCTGCACTAGTCGTGAGACTGTATTGCAGACGTTAGCGCCCACCATTACAGAGAATACAAATAATTACAAAAATATATAAAAATATACAGACGTGTTGTGTCTTGGTGTGTTATGTGTAGAAAAGGGTGAGTAAAGAGTGTTGTGTGAGTGCAGATTATATATAAGCATTTAAAAGATTTCCAGTTTGTAAATAATCGAGCTGCAACAAGTAATCCTTGACTTTGATTTTAAGTTCATAAAGGGAAAGGGGATAGATATTGAGAATTACATTTAGTTTGTTGTAAAATCGAGCGCTTTATATTTTGAAGTGTCTAGAGGCGACCGAGGTGCGGTGAAATTCAGTTTTACAGACAGTAAGCCCTAGACGTTTATTTAGAATGCCCAAATCCAATGATTGAGTGTCATGCCTAAAAACAATAGTTTGGCGCACAAAGAGCTGTCTCACAGTCATGATTTTAGTCTCATTATACAGTAGTGTTGTTGGGTATAAGAACGGTTTTTTAAACATGACTTAAACACAACACCTAAAACCTTGAATAAAAACCTAATGATAATTGTAGTAAGTATGCCGGTCTGCAATGCATTAACACAATGCAATAATATTCTATATACCTTTAAACTACACATATTGATTCTGATAGTACACTTTTAAACACAACCACAAAGATATAGTCAAAGTAACGTCAGTTTTAGGTAAAGAAGTATTTATACTGAAGCTGCCAATATTCACTTCACTCTTAACAGGGATTTACGGATGTAGGGGTCTCAACGACCTTCCTGTCTCGAAAAATGTACGACCATGCATTAAAAAGCGGAGGGATGTACCGCTTAGTTGAGCATATCGACAGTCAGGTTTGAGGCAGTGGCGTGCATCCCATATAAAGCATAAAAAGCATTATCTCTTTGTATTTGGACATATAACACATATACATACTTAAAATTTGGTCCAATTTGGACTTTCAGACTGCTATTTTGGTAAACACCAGATTTGAAGTCAATATATTTATAAAATGTCTAAGTATAACAAGATAATGTTGTTTGTGTTTTATATGGGATGCACGCCACTGGTTTAAGGTAACTTTTTTCATCGTACCGATCATTGGCGTTAATCTTTCTATGTAAGTAAACCTCCCTTATAAATAATAATTGTTCATTATTATTTTCATATAGTGTGCTATACATCTTAAAAATGAGCTTACTTGAGCGTGAGCGTGTTGATTTTCAAAGACGTTTTGATGAAATCATTCATTCAGCGGATAAAGCTTAAAAGTCGTGTAGTTTTACCTATATAAATTATAAAATACCTTTTTCGTTCCAAAAAATCGCTTAAGTATCATTATAACAATATTGTTTCCTATAGATAGTATTAAGTTGACATTCCGTCAAAGAGGACGCGACAAACGGTGATAATATTATATTATTAAATTATGATTGGAAAAATAGTCACCGTAGTACAGCTTTATTAGTACATATATGAAGTGACTAAAAAAATGTTATAACAATAATAATATATGGGGATTCCATCTCCATACGAAAGTCTGGGTGTTTGTGAGTTTGAAATAATAATTAATATTTATAAATGCACTTACGGCACAGAAGTAAATAATAATGTAGGTTGTTTAAAAAAAGAAACTTATTTCATTATGCTCTATATTTAGTATACCTCACATGCTTGAGGTGTGCTCAGCCTGGTCTGAAGAAAGGAATGTCCTTCAGGACCGCACTGGAGACGACCTCTCGCTGCCAGTGCTGGTAAAAGCCATGATCGGCAGCGAAGAAGCATGGCGAGAAGTTACAGCCTTCTGTGAGGTTGTGATGAAGCAGAAGGAGGCCGCCGAAAGGGACAGAGAGCAAACATCTTCTCTGGCTATTCAGCAGCCAAGGCACCGTCGCCGGAGAGATGTGTTCGCTCAGAGCGAGCGCAATGTACCCCGATTAAAATAGCTGGGCAGTTGACTTAAGGGAGTCTGCTGCCCAGATGAGAGGGAGAAGGTGCGCAGTGTCCGACATACCACCGGAGAAATAGATATTGGAAGGGTGGGCTCTTTACTCCTACCCCTCCTAGAGAGACAGCCCCAATAAGGCATTCCGCTCTCCGGGCGTCTGGATGAATTTGGTTTTCCAGGCTCGGGTGGAGTGATTAGAGGAGGGACACCCCGGGGGTTTTTAGTCAGTCGGAGTCTGACACACCGGGGTCGCTACCCACACAGCGTTCCTGATGGTTTTACGAAGGATTTTTCCCTGGACACAAAAAAAAAAATTAGTATACCTGCTAATACAATAGTATAGTTGTAGTTTGTAGTTGGGGATTGCAAAAATTGTAGGAAGGAAGGAAGGAAAATAACTAAAGCTTAGCATAAGTTAAAAGTACTTTTTGATTATAAGAAATTATTTTATAATCAAAAAGTACTTCCAGCTACTTCCTAAAAATTCCAGGTATTCATTGTGGTAGTAGATACAGCCATTATAATCTCTGCTCATCCTGACAAGAATACAGCGTGAATATTATTACTATTAATTGCGCTTTTAGTTCGATACATAAAGTCTATGCAGAAGACCAAACATATTTAGACGATTTCACCCCGTACCGTATAATGAAAGGGGCAACAAAACCACCGTTGAAAAAGCATGAAGCTCCCTACCGATGGAAAATACAGGCAACAATTGCTTTATGTGTTCCTTTCAAAAGAAAAATAGTAGACTCTAGATTGCTTTCAAGCTCTTGAGGATGTCAGACGGAAGGGTTATTTACATTCTATTGGAAAAAACTTACCTTTTATTTAAGCATCGCGGGGACGTGGAAATGTTTTCATTTATTTTCTTTTTAGAAGATATAACAATACTCATTTCTTTCTAGGAAAGTATGAAAATTAAGTGGGATTATATTTCCAATTTTTATTTAATATTATATAATTACGGTTGTACAAGTGAAAATCAGCGCACATCATTTCAATGTTGAACGTATATTTCTACCGTTGATGGTCAAAATGTAATCAGATTAATGATTACAACATGAAATCGTAGTTTTAATTTCGTTTATCTGTAATTACATACTAATTAAAGCCCTGCTAAGCATTAATGAGTCGTAAATTTGAATGCAATTGAAGATGCATTAGTGATTAAAACGTATTTATTCATATTGATTAATACATGAATTACATTTTCCCGTCTATGGTCTTTACAAAGGTAGAAAATGCTTTTGCGGTACTACGGGCTTCGAAATTTTCGATAGATTAAGCTTGATGGAGTAGTTCGGCAGCTAAGTAACAATATCTGCAAGTTTTCGATTTCATTTTATTTCTAAGAACTGCTATGATTGTATATTACTGCTTCTGCCTACTTAAAAGATTAATGACGGTGATTTCATAATTTACTGATATGTAAAGCTATAGTAGTCGTAAGAACCAATTGCGTACATGAAAAAAGGAATAAATTCAGTCATAAACCTAAATAAGCAATAAAAGCGGTTTAATAAGCGCTACGTTACGCTACAAACATCTTTTTTTGGGATCACTGATATTTAGTTTACGATCCGATCGTAAAGGCGTATATTTTCTTGGGTCACTGGGTCCTTAGCGAGTTCACAGACATTCGATGAAATGACGACACAAATGTAACTGATAGCTATCAAATTCATGGCGAATGTTACTTTTAATTAAAGAGTAAGGCTGTATTTACAGCAATGGAACTAAATTAAACAGTCTACGAACAAAATTTTGTTTATATAAATAAATTTGTATAATTTTAACATCGATTGGTGGTATTGAGTCGGCAAGAAAAAAATAACATTAATACCTTTTTGACTAGTAACCAAATGGACGACCAACAGCACTACTGGTCACATTGAGCACGACATATAAGTGCAAAGTGTATACAGCTGCGATTGTATCTCTGTTTACCCTGAAAGGGATATTGCGTCAAAATATATTATTAATAGTAATCAAACTGACAGTTTTTCTAAGTGTCGTTTTATACTTTTAACTAGACAACACTTTCTAAAACTTGAACTTAGAATTAAATTACTTTTTGTTTAGGTTAATTTAATTCTTTAAATATTGTAATATCTTATGTGGAATATTAGCTTATTGATATATACATACATTTAAAAAAAATATATCTATTTTATTCTTCTCATAATTAAGACTTAGACGACGAAAACTTATTATTTAAAATTGTAATATCTAGGAAACTCTTGAATGTCACCATATAGTTTAGGGGATTTAAATTATTACATATATATTTCTCTATCACATCGTACCAAAAAATTGAAGATATGCATAGAACCCTATATAGAGTTACATAATAAATACAAAGACATAATAGCAACTTTAAAGGTAAGATCGCACTGTTGAACTTCACAACGCATGAAAATATCACGCGAATTTTATTCACGAACGAAGATTCATCTAACTTATACTGCAAAACTAATTTCGCACTATTTTTGTCGTCACAAAGTTGTTAATTTTACACAAGTGAAGCGAAGCGCACCGCGCAATTTTTAAACCGCTCCGTGTCTCAGTGTCTTAGTTATTTTTTCACACGATTTTTTATCACTTGTGCGTGGGCATTCATACAATTACTATTGTTTTAAAGTTTGCGGTAAAAAATCACATAGTGAATTCGTGGCGCGTGTTTGATTTAAGATAGTGTTGACGATGAAGAAAGTAACTATAGGTACTCATTAAATAATCGATTTTTGGTGACCGAAGAACTTTAGAATTTTCTTTATATTCGTGTCATTATTGATGAGGTCTATGTATTTTACAAGCACTCCGTCACTATGGTAACTATTGGGCACTTAAACAAGGGGAGATCCAATATCAACTGCACCATTTGAATTTCAAGTGCTATGCAAAGTGAATCCGTTCGAAGCACCATTTGGAATGGTTTAATATCCTCTGGTTAACTCTAGTCAACAGTCAATAACTAAATTGTAGCCAACAATAGTCTTTTATGAGTGTTTAAATTTTATTTTATCCTATTAGATACATAATATTTTGTTATAATTGAATTACTGAAATTAAATAATATTATTAAAAAACATGAACAAAGAAATTGCTATTAATTTACTTTGCTCTTAAAATTCATACCATCCGTACTATCGTATTTTAATAAATGAACCTGTATGTATGTTTGTAAAAAGAACGCCAATTAACAAAAAATAAAATGATTTGTACCATGAATTTATTTTTAATTAATTTTAATTTCGTCATTCATACTGGTCTCTATGAATTTCAAATCACTATAAATATAATATACACTAGTCGTTTGTGGCAAACAGATATCTCGCAGCATTATGCATTAGATTTCAATGATACGGAAAAAGGATTTGCCGGAACCTTGTGTTTAACATTTCGCAATAAGCACCTTTAACCAAAACTGGTAGTAAGCCAGATTACCAAATTTTACAGAAAGGGGAATAGAAAAAACTAGCCTAGAAAGAATCGGAGTCGCATATTAGAGGGTTCCATACAAAGTTGTTCCTTACAAACAGACCGACGAGCAACTTAGTGTTTGATATTAACCATAGAAAGACTGAATATAAGAAAGGTATAGCACATACGTATATAGGGAATAAAGAGAGGGGGGAGGTATGTACAACTATTGATAAATGCTATAAGATTATATATAAAAGTCATAATATTTAAAAAAAATTGTTCCTTATAATTATATTTTTTTTTATATAACTAAACTTTAAAAACAATCAAAATGACTGCTCTGGGCAATCTAGTGTTACCTTCAACTCGACACTTCCACGCGTTCCTGAGAAAAAGGATCTTGATAGATAGACAGGCGGACAACGAAGTGGTTTTATGAAGATTCCTTTTTTTCTTTTGAGTTACAAACTCTTTAAATATTATATAATGTTTTTTAATAAAGTCTCGATCAGTAATAACTAATCTATCCAATATGAATATATGTAATGAATCTTTGAATGTACAATGCCATATAGGTACATACCGTGTTTTCTTAGTTTCCTAACGTTTGAGAAATACGCAAAATCTTACTAAGAAAAACATAAAAGAAATATCTGAGAAATAAACAGAAAATGTTTCAAAGCGATACCTCTGTACATACAATGCAAATTCTCGTAGTAATTGATCATTACTCCGAGGAGCAGTTCGCAAACAATCCCAAAGAGGATCAATTTCGAAGGATTGGAAACCGACAGATGTATTACGTGGAGAAAATTGCCAAAGTTTTATGTTACAATTGTTTTCATATGACTATGAAGATATTGTTCTTTTTTATCTTAGAGTTACAAAATTTATTTTATTCTACTATTTTTCATTTGTATTTATGGAAATCTTCATAGGCTTTTCTCGGTCTCATTTTGAAGGTGCCAAGCGATATGTGCTAGACTTGTGTCGGTTAAAAGCTACAATTTAAAATATTATAATATAACGGTTCTTATACACGAAGAAACTTACTTTAAACTATGGCTAAACGTCGCGATCTAATTGCACAGGCCATGGTCTTGAGCTGATTATAAGGCCATTGAATTCTCCTCTAGAGCGGGAAGTTCCTTTATTCTCTTTTGTACCTATTAATTTAAAATAATACATTACCTGATTTGATCTGGTTTTTTTCCTAATTTGTGTTAATTAACACAAAGTTACTACTCAGGGCCTTTGACGGAGACTATAGACCTAGATTGCTCTAATATCTTGCCACGCCACGCCCTCAGGGCACGCTCTTTCGTAGAGACGGCAGGTGGTGCTGCCAAATCAGGCGCTCTTATACTGAACAAAAAACCTAATCTTCGGCTAATGAGGACGACAAAGACACTCGCCTCGGACTGTTGTACATCAGGATAAGTCCGTATTCAACTTCTTTTTCTCTTCTTTAAGTTCTGCAATGCGATGTAATACATCTGGCCTTGCTTCTAAGATATAGGTGACATTAACAATTTTGTATAATTGTTTGTCAGATTATTTCTCATGTTTATGGATAATTTTAACACGTTCGTTGCAGTTTGAGTTCGTGTCCACATAATTAGAAACATCACACAGTGCGTGGTGAAAAATAATTGATTGTCTAGTCAACGTAAGCTTATAGCGCAACAGATGAATTTATTATGTAAAATGACATTCAGCGAACGTGTTAATAACGCTGTATACATTTGTATTTAAACATTATATGATCGTGCTTTTATGCAAGCATTATATGAATTTGATTGCACGCCTTGCAAATTAATAAGAGTGTAACAGTCAAAAAACATCTTTGCTGACAATTTTTGCCTGTATGCAAAAGTGACATCTAAAGTGAAATGTATGTGAAATAATCTTTGGCTTGATAATTTAGTGAGGAGTGAAGGTTCACAAGCAATAAGTGTAGGCAGGGTCCTGTGACGAAGAAAGTACTTGGTTAAAAACCCAGTACTATATATACTAGTAAACCTTTCCGCGATTAATAAATTTGCTTGTATTAAGTCTCGGATAATTTGATTTGAAATTAATTTAAACATTTCAAATATTTGTATTGTTTATATTTGTCTTATACCAGTAGAAAAGGTTCAAAAGGGTAAAGTATGTAGTTCTCTATGGATATAATTAATATTTAATCTGTCAGTAATTATATCAGTATGAATTCCTTGTTCTTTTGAAGGCTTATTCCAGTTTTCGATCAGTGGTAGAATAAAAATCGTACTCATTTTACTGATGCTATGTAACCTGCTTAGGTACATTATTAACTTATTTTTATTATCACTTATTAGCACTTATTATTATTATTTTTATTTATTATTATATTTATTTTATTATCAGTACTTATTAGCTTGCTGATTGTTTGCTTATTACAGATTTCACTAGCTGCAGAGTCCCGACGTTGTACAGGTAGAAATAAACATAATAGAGGAATTTTTAAACAAACATTAATCCCTTATTATATATACCCTCTTGAGAATTGATAGCTAAGCACTAGTTTCCACTGTGTTTACTTCAAAATCTAATGATAATTAAACAAACTTTCAAATCCTATATTAAAATATTTATAATAAAATGAAATATTTTAAAAATTCTCCCTTAGTGGGGAGCTTATACGTCATAAAAAATTCTCATGTTCAAATTTCGAGTTTCTGTTTTCAACAGTTTAGGCTCTACGATGATATACCAGACAGGGAACGTCGTTTTATATAAATAATGATCGACATAGCAGGTCTGAGAACGATTGGTTATTAACATGCTTAATAAGTAAAAATAATATTGTATCAATAAACCAATGTAAATGTTTCTAGCAATGTTTATGTCGTCACTTAATTTTCTGAACCGACGACGCATGAAATAGGTACTATGCTTGTATAAATATTAATGTTCTGAACATTGCGATTTATTTATTTTACCGCAGGCTTCGTCTCCTCCGGATATACACTCGAACTTCACTTGAAATCAAAGCACATGCTTTATTAAATGTAAAAGCATTAAATGGCTAATAATTTAACTTATTGCTTAGCAATTTTCATTAATAAAGTTATACCCCAAGTCTCATTACTAGGGTAGACTGGGTACGCTTGTGACAATTTTATTGCCAAAAGCTTTGTCAGTTTACCTGTTAGTTGAATTAAAATTGTTTTTATTATATTGTGTACACTTGTCTACATATAAATAGTCGTATCACTAAACATGATGGATAATTTACAGGAGCAAGTTAGAAAAAGATAATATCACTGCCGATCTCACGCAAGGGTAGGCTCTGACAGTATTTGGTCCCGGTAGTGACAATATCAAAATACACAAAAATGTTGTGAAATCATTTTTGTTGCAAGTAACATCTATTGTAACATAATATGACTTTCACTTGAAAATTAATTACAACTGTGTAACAAAAGAAATAAAGGTCTGAAAAACTTTAACTACTTCAAGTAATATGGCATTATAGCTTCTATAATTATTATGTCAGTTTTCATTCGGACTCTGTCCTTATTATATAAATTCAATTACAATCAGTTGACAAGCTGCCTAAACATATCGAGTTATTCCTTAGAGGTATATATTCCTTATATCTTTATAAAAAAATTAAAATTTCAATTTTATATGTAATCGCGACTACTATTTGTCCAGTATAAATAAGACCAAAATTCACATATTACTTGACATTTGATCCATTTTTAACCAGACTTACTTTTTTAATATGCAAATCAGATAAAATTACGCTTCTTACTTTGAGTCTGATGGCGGTGGTGTTGTTTTGCTTTGCTCTTTCCGTAGCTCTCCGCAAATAATTCCCTCATTTAACTTCCTTATAAGCATCTTCACAATAAAATACGTCTAAATGTCTTCGTTCAGTCGTTCTCCAACGATTTCTGTGTGTATAATAACTAAAATACATATTTTGCTTAATGTCACAACCGTAACCTTTTTTTTATAACCTGAAGGAAATCTCTACGAACCGTCAGGGGCTAGTGAGGGGCCACGCCGCGGGTTGTGGAGTGCCAAGGGCAAGGCTGAGCCAGATTCCTCGGCACCCAGCGACGTCTGGCCTTATTCAGGCCCCGCCTACATACTTGTCGGGTAGTGGTTCAATAGTCGCCACTCTCCGCATACATCTAACACATTATAGGGAGGATGGTGTAAAGTGCCACCCTCCCTACCCACATATCCTTGAAATTGTCACGAGTGCGGTGTGCGGGAACACTTCGCATACCGCTCACGCCAGGATCTGGGTGGAGCGCTCATTCAAGCGCGCAATCGCAACCGTACCCTAGAAAAATGTTAGAACAATCTCCAACGCACTTTTTCGTAAAAAGCTAACTCTATCATAGAAACAATGTATAATCGCAACACAGTGAACAAATTTTCAGACGTGAAATCGCTCCTCTATCTACGTGCACACTCTTAATTACTATCAATAATTTCAATAATATTACGACTGTTACAATTGTACCCAGCCTGCCCTAATCCATAGAAAATATTTGACTAACAAACGAAGATTATTACAGTACAAGTCACTACCAAGCGTATCTCGGTCCAATCAGGATTGTTCGACATCTCTAATTGCATCGTCCAACTTCGAGCAAATTGGTTCTTGTTAATACAGATCCCAAGTCTACTTCGTGGAGCTGTCGGCCAATGATTATTCTATTAGTCGATTGGAGTCGATCTGTCATTTATTTGCATTAAATATTTGGTTTATGATTTCTAAAGAAAGTATATATTAGTCGAAATATTAATGCCTGTTAATAATCAGTTTTAAATTCTTTGTAGATAATATGTTTTAATTAATTGCATTAAAAATGACATATATGGCGCAGTAAGGTAAGGAAGTAATGTCATTTAGGAAAACAACCAGATTTCGGAAAATATACAATAAGACTAGCGGACTTGGCCTGACTTCATTCAAATGCAATTTATACTCAAAACTTCAAAGTTTAAAGTTTTCTAAATTTTCAAACAAACTTTCAACCTTTACTATATCCCCTTAGGGTTAGTACATCAAAAAATCCACCCTTAGTGGGTGACTACGTCATAAAAACATTCTGTCCAAATATCATATTTCTGGCTTCAGAAGTTTGAACTCTACGATGATGTCAGTCTGGACAAGTGTTTTATATATATGCATGTACTAGCTATAACCCGCAGCTTGTATTTAGTACGCGTTCTAAAACTAATTGTTATATGCGTCCTAAATCAGATTCCTACTGATTTATTTATTGTATTAATGTCTCAGAGGTACGATGCTTTACTTCCAGTAAACCTTTCTTTTCATATTTGATCATTATAACAAAACTGATTTTGGAATAAACTGTCATGCCCTATTAATGAAAGTTAATTTTAAATAAAAAAATACATAATATACTTCTAACTGAGCCTTCTTTTTTATCTTACCTTTGTCTTTACTTTAGTGCTTGTGTACTTGTTGCCTATAAAAATTACAATCCAATTATTTTCCCATTGCATTCCTTTGGAGTGGATTTTCAAAAAGTATTAATATTCGTCGCGGTGAATAACTAGTATTGACGATCTGCTGTACTACTGGTCATGTTGGGTGCGACATATATGCGTAATGTGGATAGCACTTACACGTTTTATCACTCATAGTAAAAATGATAGAGAGATTAACTTAATTACCTTATATTTTACACAATACTTCAGAAATATTATACCACAAAAATTCTATTAATATAGTTGTTAGTCCCATTTATGTAGATATTAAAATTTATAGTTGTTAGTTTCGAAAGAAAGTCTTCACGGGTCAAACTATATCAGTTAATTAATAGGACGTCACTTGGTTGCACAGCAGAAGAAATGTAGGCAAATTTTATGCCTAATAAAGTTTCATAGCTGCCGTCTCACAAAAGGGATCATCCCCTATTCTTTCCACGTAACTTTTTTCATTGTATACAAATTCCTCAAAGGAAACGCGTAAATGTACAGTAAAACCCAATGATTTCCCTATTTTCTGAGTCGGAATTGACGTCCAAATGCCTTGACATATCTTTGGGTACTTCTTTGTAATCTCTCGTGGTGGCATGCTGGAATATTTTGGACCGAGATCTTGAAGGGTAATTGAGGTTACAGGACCGTTTTTAAGTTTCTTTGCAATTTCTATGGAATATTTGCAAAGCAGACCACCGAGTTTCCGGTTCCTGTGATTTCGAGAAGTTGCTAAGAACATTATCTCCAGACTGCAATCGACTGCGTACCTGCAGAGGAAATAGTAATTATTAGAAAGCGTTGGCATTCGGGTAAGCATCAATTAGTTCTGCTATGAAGAGGAAAAGAGAGGACGCGAACAGTATTTTCCAATAATACTGACTTAAATAGAGCAGAATTCCTTTGAATTTGGTATAACAAAATCGATGAATATTAAATCCCAATGCATTCGACAAAAACTTAACAGTATTGTGTATATAAATAAAATAAAACAACCAATTCGAATTCAAAAGTTTATAAAAGACTTTAAAATATTATACTTATGAAATATCGTTACAAAGTCCAGTTTGATGGATCAAGTTAAATTGGAAGCTTACACTTCGATGTCACAAACTTTATTCATTCAGTGCTTAGCACCTTTGCTTTCTATTTCGTCAACAAACGAAACCCGTTTGCAACTTATAATATAATAATTCTGAATTTAGTTTTTAACATAATCTACTACTTGTCATAATAATGAATTAATCTGTGAAGACTACAACAACATGCGCAAATAGTAAAAACACTTATTTTGCAGGATCAATAATTGAATTTAAAATTTAAATGAAAAATTACTGAAAAATTTCAAACAAACGCGTCGATTAAAAAATATTTAATCTCCTAGTCTTGCCTTTGTTGGGTCATTGAATTGTGGAATGTTCTCCCGGTGAGCGTGTTTCCATTTTCTTATGATTTGGATCTTTAACTGAAGCGTGAATAGTTATTTGTGTTAATGAAATAAATATAGCCAATTACAAATAATTGACTAATAATATTCGTGAAAGCATATAAACAATGTTAGTTCCATTTCAGATTTTTAATGATAGACAAATATCTGGTGCACGCAAGGAGTTGCCGATGTTGGCTCGCGCATGCTCCCAGGGCTATCTACCCTGGCACTCCGTAACATATACATCAATGAACCAGCAAGATCGTGGTGGTTATTGGTCGATAATGGCTTCTCGAAAGTCGCAGTCGGTTTTTGGATTACATTGTGCTTTAGATCAGGTGCAGTCTATGCAGTATGCCGAGACAGAATAAAAAAATTACGACGTATAAAAGATGTTAAAAAAACCAAAAGAAGGAAAGACATTTTTTTACCTATGACCTTAAATTAACAGGCACTTTAGCAATCAAGCGAGTTAACAGCGCCATTACGTCATCGGTTCTTTAGGACACCTTCAAAGGTCTAGTAATTTTATTTTTAGTCCGCGAAAAGGTCTTGAGACGGTCCTTAATCTGTATTATAATAAACAATAATAAATGCATCCTTATTTTATGTGGCATATATCATATTGTATAGCAACATCTGGGATTCTTATGTGGAATTTTATAATAGAAGAAAGTATCTATAAGAGTTCTGGAGAATTAATTGCGGATTATTTACGATTTTATAAAAAAATTAAAATCTATGAATGTATAATAAAGTAGGTAAATCCATTTTAAAGTAATATATGTTTTTTTTATACTAGTGATAATATTCATGGTGACAGAATACAAAACAATATTTCAGGTCGAGGGGCTCTTACATATCAAAGAAGTTTACTCGTCCGTCGACATCAGCCATAAAATTAATAAGTGCTCGCGAAGAGGATTGCGTGCAACGTTCTTCGGCGAATATTTCAAAAAAAGGTTTTTCAGAACTGCTTTGAACCTGAAACAAATTTAAAAATTAAAATTTTATATTGTAATTGCCTATTGTTCAAATTTAAATATTTTGAATGATGAAAAACCTCTCAATTTAAATGTCTCGAAATTACAGAGTAGTATGTTTAGTAGTTGCTAATACCATCTTAGATACTCTACCAATGACAAAGCAAGGTTATGCAGCGCTCTAAGCCAGTTATGTTAATTAATGTAATATTTACCACAATAATAGCAATTGGGGCGTAGATTTTATCAAACATATCAAATTATTACATAATAATGCACGTCGAAATATTAATTATAATAAATCATTTATTTGTTTTTGTTTATTATAATATTGTTATGTTTTTGAGATCTTTGTGTTATATCAAAATTTTCAAATATTTCATATTATGTTAGCTAGTATTCATAAATCTTAAACTGAAATTAGTGATGATAATAACTGGTTACATACGTCAGAATTTTCAATGCTGGTAAAATGAAAATAAGAATTATAGTTAATATTAGGTCCTTACATATGAAATTGGCGTTTTTCGTACTGGCCACTTTAATCACAAATTTCTCCTCTTTGGTAAGGAATTCCAAATTCAAATTTGTACAGCTATAGACTCATGTATTTGTGCTTCGATGATCGTCATTCATTTGTTTTTTTCTTCTGTTTTTTTCTGTTTGCGTCACTCATTTTAGAAAATGGAAAACTTAAAATATCGCATTATTTACGAGTACGAGTTCCGCCGTGGCACTAGTGCTGCGGAAACAACTCGAAGGGTGAATGATGTGTATGTCGGTCGTGTTGCAAAAGAAAACACAGTTCGTTTTTGCTTTCAACGTTTTCGTTCTGGAAATTTCGACCTGCAGAACAAGCCCCGTGGACGGCCTGAGACTCAAGTTGATAATGAAGAGTTGAAGGCTATTGTGGAAGCGGATCCATCGTAAACCACGTCCGAGTTAGCTGCAGGCTGCGATGTTAGTGATAAAACTGTTTTAATTCACTTGAAGCAAATTGGGAAGATTAAAAAGCTTGAAAGGTGGGTACCTCACGAATTGACTGAAGCAAACCGGCAAACACGCGTCGACTGCTGCGTTACATTACTAAACCGGCACAATAATGAAGGTATTTTAAACCGAATCATTACCTGTGAAGAAAAATGGGTTCTTTACGATAATCGGAAGCGCTCAGCGCAATGGTTGGATCCTGGCCAGCCAGCCAAATCCTGCCCCAAGCGAAAATTAACCCCAAAAAAGTTACTTGTAAGCGTTTGGTGGACTAGTGCCGGTATTGTTCATTACAGTTTGCTCAAATCTGGCCAGACTATTACGGCTGATGTCTATTGTCAGCAATTGCAAACCATGATGGAAAAGCTAGCGGCTAAACAGCCTAGGCTGGTCAATCGCTCCACGCCACTGCTGCTTCACGACAACGCTAGACCACACACTGCGCAACAGACGGCTACTAAATTAGAAGAGCTTCAATTGGAAAGTCTAAGACATCCTCCGTACTCCCCGGACCTTGCTCCAACAGATTACCATTTTTTTTCGAAATTTGGATAACTTCTTGCAAGGGAAAAAATTTAACTCCGATGGGGCAGTCCAAATCGCCTTCAAAGATTTTATTGATTCCCGTCCGACTGGTTTTTTTAGTAAAGGGATCAATGAACTACCTATGAGATGGCAAAAGTGCATAGAAAATAATGGTTCATACTTTGATTAATTAAATAAATTATATTAAAAAATATTCGACTTTTTGTTCCTCCCATACAAAACGCCAATTTCATATGTAAGGACCTAATAGTAAGACTTGAGATATTGTTCACGTTAATCTTTTCAAACCAGACGTCCACAAATGAAGAGAAAAATCTAAAACCAGTAAATTCACATGTAAAAACTATTTCATTTATGTGTGTATGCACTGGACTGGTTTTTTTTATGCTAACTAAAATTCAAGTCATCCTCAATGAAATCCAGTGAAATTGCATTAGTATAAGCAAAAAAAAAAAAACCATGGTGAAGTAGTAAATTGATATGAAAAGACAATTATGAACTTAAATGTTGGTCATAACATCTGTAATACATATACTCTGTTACTGCATTAGTTTCTCAAACATCACATCATTTGAACAGTCTTAACTGAGTTTGCAAGTACATAAATATTAATGCCAGGAAGTTGAAGTAATTTTTTTCTCTTGAAAACAGTTTACTGTATTGTTATTAGGTACATTGTCTACAATGTTAAGCTGACATCCATTACAACCAAGTAAGTCTTTTGTTTTACAATTTTTGTCTGTTTATGTGCTACAGTTAATTCCTACATCTCAAAGATAAAAATTTTACAGAGCAGTCGTTTTATAATCGAAGGTTATTGTTAAATGTATTTTAAAATCAACAAATGGATTCTTTTAAGCTGATGATAACTTTAAAAAGCAAAGAAAAGAAGCAGGATTTAGCAGTAATTAGATAGTCAAAAACATTTCCACTTAGTTAATGTAAAAGGTTATTTTGGTAATGGTTATAAGTTTTACGCATTAATCAGTTCTTTTATTATTTGAAAACCGTTACGGAAACATACCTGTAATTTATTAATAGCAGCTGCAGCAACTTCTCCTGTATCAGTAGATACTGCCACTAGAGAAACACCGTCGAGTATAGCATCAGCACATAGCTCCAATAATTCTTCAATCGCAACTGCATTCTTGTTTACCTCGGTCCCAATACATACGGATTCGTCTTGACAGAATCCTACTCTGATAACCTGTAATATGAAGAAAACATTTTTTTATTCGATCATGGCAGAATGCCTACCCTAAATATGAAGTACACTTGAAACCTTAGCCATAGAAAAAATAGGTCTCACCTAAAACGCCACCGAACGCAATATACCGGTATCACAAATACGCTGGGACAACGTCATAGATGATATTGGCTAAAAGTCACGTTGAACTAATAACTGAAAACAAGCTATCAAGTAAATACCATCTGATGGAACTCTGTGTCCTAGCTAATGGAGTTACTGGTTCTGCTAAAAACTTATGATTACCCGACGGATAGTACCAAAACCTAACACCTTTTGAAACTACGGATCTATGGATAGATGAATTTGGTAATTGCTGTGTTTACGTGAGTGCGCTTAAAAGTCTCTTCACATTTCTGTAAAGATAAATTAAATTTGTAAAGAAAAAATAAGTAAAAAAGAAAGAATTAAAATTAATATTAAAGATATATTTTTAATTTCAGGAGCTGAAGGAAACAGACTTTAAAGGAGCGTATATTTATGTACGCATAACATGTAAATTATTTCTGTATATGGAACAGGATTGTGTAATTAGACAAACTATACTTCATCCAAATCATAAATAATTACATTTGGCAAATCAATATCTTCGTATTAAGATAGACGATAAAACAAGTATTATGTCATTAACCAAAGTCTCCTACGTATGAAATTTGTGTGAAATATGCTGACATCCAAGATACAGGGTGTCCTAGTTTGGGTGTCAGCTGATTTTTAATGTGCTGACTTGTAGTTGTTTGTCGAATAAATATATATATTTTTTTATTACGGTATATACCTCTTTCCCCTCACCTCTAGGTGGCCCGCGCCACCATATTGCCGCGCAAGCATCGTAGCCCGTCCGCCGTTCGTGTCGCGCGCGTCCTGTCGTTAACCGGGTCGTCCTCGGCCCGAGACGCAGTATCTCTCCGACGCAGCCTTGAGTTTCTTTCGGCGTTTCTTCTCAAGGTAGTCGCTTCCGAAACGCTAGTAGATAACCTTAGGTTTAGGTTTTAATCACAAATTGGCTGGCCGCCCAAGTCGAGGTTCGTACCCACAGGGGTGCCCTTGCGTAGCCACCCAACCCATAAATCGCTGGCTGAGCACCTTCAGTGCTCGCCCACTCAAGTCCGGTGTAGCTTTAGAGGCCCTTACCCGGGTCACAAGCAAAGGTCACGCAGAAAAAAAAAAAAAAAAAGTCGCGCGCGTCCTTTCTTTGTTTTTTTATATTTAATTCATAACGTGGTTGCTCGGACTGTGTTTGCAAATAATAAACAAATCGAAAACAGAAGAACCCCGTTTCAATTAATCTCCGTTAGATTACTATAATATTACTTGATTATATATACATCATTATTTTAATTTCTTTCGGTAGTTTTTACCATAATACCACTTACTTCTAATGCCCCAGGGATTGTGGCAGTAGACAGATTTTCTATTCTGTATTGTCCTGTAACAGAATATAACAAAATATAATTTAAGAAAAACGTAATTCATCTATAAATATAAGTTAAGAAGTAGAGGTCACATTGAGGCTTTCTTTTGATACAGACAAAAATTTATCTCAACAAAAGAAATAATCTTAATTCAATTTGGTTTTACTTAACATTGAATTTTTATATAAAGTA
The DNA here is from genome assembly GCA_036320925.1 of Automeris io. Taxonomy (NCBI): domain Eukaryota; kingdom Metazoa; phylum Arthropoda; class Insecta; order Lepidoptera; family Saturniidae; genus Automeris; species Automeris io. Next base: position 7,770,926 of record JAUDJH010000011.1, on the reverse strand, counting down.
TTTTTCTTCAACAGTCACTCTTTCAAAAATATGGAATAATTAATTTTAATATATAATACAAAAAACATAAAATTATTTTAATACTCGCATAATATTGAGTCACTATTTTCGTCTGTCCTTTGACGTATTTTAAAGCATAAAACGAATCATATTCTCGTTGTTTTTACATACTATGCATTTATATTTTTCAAAATAGTAAACAATTTACTATTTTTTATTCTGACTCAACGTAGTGACCATATCACAACTAATGGTAAGCATGATTCAGTACATAAAACGACAGTAACTATTAATATTAAAGAGAAACAATCGATAGTCGCAATGGTTATCGTTAGTTACCGTCGTTATCGAAGTTGATTATCGTTAACGGGTTAGTGATGGCAAAATATCTCTTCAAGCTTCGCTTAAAGGACTCAATATCCTAGGACAGCGGAAACACGGTCTCTGGAAGACCATTCTACAGCTCAACGATTTGGCAAAAGTAAAAGTTAGAGAACCTCTTAGTCCTCGCCGGGATATGTGATATCGTAATAATTAAGTAACTCAGCTCTAGTAATTTTCGGACTGGGATCGCTAATTAGTAATTATTTTTGAATAGGCTATGAACTTGCGATGACGAATATCATTAAAGCCAGTAATATTCTTACAAAGATAAACATCTCTTAATGTCACTCATCATTTGTAAACCGATATACAGCTGGATATAGGCTCAATATCCTCGGTTTAGTACCAGGTCATCCAGTTATGGCCCGCAGCCTTGAACTCGTCACCCACCCATCTCACCATTAGATGCCCATTTTTATGCTTACAAGAAAGAAAAATAACAGCAATAAATAATAACATAGTAATGAGATACTCATTACACTTGATTTAATCCACATATTATATCATATTTTTGTACATAAAAAATTGTTACTAAATAATTAAAATTTTAAAAGTATTATAATGTAATTTTATCATACACTAGCTGTCCCGGCAGACCTTGTTCTGCCCTATTTCTCTAAAACAAAGTCACATTGTTTTTTTTTTTAATGTTAATAGCTTCCCCGTCAGATTTTATTTTGCCAAAATCTATTGGCCTGTCGGCTGTTTTTTGAAAATTGTTTGAAGGAACCTGGCCTTAATGCTATATGTATAAAAATTGACAAATATTGACATTAATATTTATTACGTCACTCAATAATTGTTTTGCCTTCCCGGAACCCGTCCACTAACATTTAAACTCTATGGTATGGTGTTAAAGTTCAAATTGACTTATAACAAATCTTTTGTATGAGAACATAGAAAAGTGGTGTTTTTAGACTTTTCCAGACAATTTTTTCAATTTTTCTCTCCGTAATAACCATCCCCAGACTTCAACAAACACAACAAAAAAGAAATCGGTTCAGCCGTTCTCAAGTTTCGCGCTTATCAAGACATTTAGCGATTTATTTTTATATATAAGATAGTTTTGCTTCGAAATGAAAAATCTAACTTACCGTCTTCAGTAACAAACCACTGCATGTTGTGTAAAATATAAATGACAGGCTTTTGTCAACACGTTTGCACGAGGCGATATGCAATTGATAACTGACTACAGTGTGGAATATTACGCACAGGTGTCCCGCATCAATATCTCTAGATAAACATTTCAAAGCGATTATAGTGGTTACACCATGTGTCCGAGCCGAATCCGTCAAAATACAAAACTAGGAAACTCGGGCCATATTCGAATGCAGTGCGTAAACGCCGCAACGTACGCATTCTTAGGCTAAGATTTATAGACGTTACTGTGACTTTGTTTAGACTTTATGTGGTGTTAGACCTTGAATGTCTGCCTTAACGTCTTTACATGTCCAATGGTTATTACGTTGAATCATTAATTTTGTATTAATATACAAAGCACGATACTTTTTTTTGCGTCATTTGTAATAATTCATTTTAATATTACTTACAATGTTATAAATATCGTCATTGAAGATGTAAAATATTTAATCACCTACAAAACTCTATCAATTTAATCCTACTTAGATATTTCGAAACATTTACAGTGTGATATGAAACTAAAATTAAAATAATAATATTTTAAAAATAAAGGTGTGCCTACTGATTGTATATATTTTTATGATTGGTGTACAATGCTTTAATTATTCTCTCCTCAGTTCAAAATCTATACAGTAAAGCTGCCAAAAAAATAGTGACAATTGGTCATCTTAATATACTTTCTACAAGTAAATAACTAATTACAAAGATTTCTTTCAAAGTATTTTTGATTGGCCGCGATAGGCCTACCACAACTAAACCGGGCTTTGTGGGCGAACGCAGAAGGCGCTCAGCCAGCGAATTTGATGGGTCAGGCAGCGACGCAAGGGTACCCTTGTGGGTACGAAGCTCGACTTGGGCGGCCGACCAATAAAACGAACCCTAACGCTGGCCTACCAGAGATTCAGAAGCGACTACCTTGAGAAGAAACGTTGAAAGAAATTCAATGTTGCGTCGGAGGGAACTTACAAAAAATTGATCCCATTGTTTAACAAACATCTAGATTCCGTAAATACATTTCTTTCTGTTTGCTCCTGTTAACTTCACTTGCATCCGTTATTCTAAAAAGTCAGATAATAGAATTAGTTACGAATGTTTAGCATTAAACCATGACGGCAAACGTGACATTGAAGTTTCATAGTCGTGCGACATTGGCTCTGCGGCCGCTTTGTGTACGATGACCTTGTTCCAAATTGCAGCTATATCTATATAATAAATACATCAAATCTTTATTTCTACATTTGATTATGAGAGCATACTATAGTATGCTCTCATAATCAATTTATTCAATAGAGCTGAAATTTCTACCAAATGTTCGTTAAGATCAGAACAAGATTTAAATGTAAAAATATGGATGCTTGAACAAAATACTCGTAAATGAGAAAAGAATGACTGATTAAACTGGTTTACGTTAATTTTAATTTTCAACATAGTAAGTTAATTGAAAAATAACGTTTTTAGGAATTTGTTGTACATGATGAATATAGAAATTACATTGTTGACTTATTAGCACATAAAAGCAAAAAGAAATACACTAACTGTAATATCTACTTAAATAACTAGAAAAATATGATACTAAAATTGCTACAAGTGACAATAAAAGTAATTAATTAAATAATTGAAATATAAATTGCAATCAACAGGCGTATATTCATCAAGAACTAGGGACAGCAAAGGAAGCAATAATACTTGGCGAAATAGATAATATTGCTATAAAATATTTGTACGTTGAGAAAAAAACCTAAAATTGTCTATCGTCAATTATCATTGAGTCTTGAATAAGAAACTGGTTGTTAACGGATGCTGAAAACATAATAATGCAATTGATCTTGTTCGGGTAAATGTTTGTATCTTGTACTGTATGTATCCGTAATTAGCTAGCAAATGATACACGAATATATTATATAACGCTGAACTTAATTTTCTGTTTTGAATATAGAAAAAAATAAAAATAGGAAGTAGTTTTAAATCAATTATTTCATATAAAGTTTTTGAACTATATGTATTTCAATTATGTAAAAAATCGCTCGAACTGTTTATATCAATTCGTATTAAGGGGGTATTCTGGTCAAGAAATTTAAAAAAAAACGTTTTTTTTTTGCATATTTTCAAAGTTTAGACCTTCAAAAATGTGCCCTTAAACGGATTTTTCCAAATTCGAATTATTTTCGGAGATACAGCGGATTTTAATTTGCTGTCCGACGAAACGAAGTTAGGATTGAACGCTCTGAGCTGCAAGCTTCTGCTGCTTCAAAAAAGAGCAGAACAGCTCGATATCGGATAGCAGAAAGTACTTCGCAAGACATTAATTATGAAAGAGAAGAAGGCCCAATGTATGGATGTGGGATCGCCGATTAATCCAGAGTGAGTATTAAATATTATTATCCGAGTTATTGGAATTTTTTTCAAAACTCCTTTTTTGCGGTGGTTGACATGATATCTCAAGTTCTACTTCTTTACCGATCCCTTTGAAATTTGATAAGAATCTTTATGATACATATCTATATCGCTCCTGCCTCGGATTTTGGAAATTTTAAGTATTTTAAAAAAATTCAAATAGGTAAACAAAAGTGAGTAAAAAACAATTTATTTTTTCAAGTTGACGCCATTTTGTGAATTTATTTTTATTTCTTTTGTAATGGTCAATCCGATAGCGACATCCTTATTGTTGAAGATTTTTTTTTAATTTGTTTTTTTAGATTACTACAAGGGTTGGAATCATCTCAACCAGGAGCACGGTTGTAGCCCCCACTGCAACGGCCTGTAATTTGACGACTTTTGATTTTTTTTTTATTAATTTATTTTATACTCTTCATATATCAATAAAGATAATAAAAAATTAAAGTAATGTTTTTCATTCTTTTTTATCTTAGTTTTTAAAAATACATAAAATTTAGGCGTGTAGACCAGAATACCCCCTTAATTTAATAATTTTTTAAATAAGGCTAATTAAACAACTGCATTTTTATTAAATCAAATTGTATGACGACGAGCTAATATAATTCTTATTTCAATATTTAAAAGACCAAAGAAGAGCTGTAAACTTTTACTACCTTTGAAATCCAAATAAATGAAATACAGATAAGAGAATTTACGATGTACTAAAAGTTCTTTAAAAGTAATGTGCTACTTTTCTACGGCTACATCTAATGAAATGTATTTGACGATGGTACGTTTAGTGAATTCTAAAGATATATTTTCACGTTGAAACTCATTCTTCGTTATTTCCTATGATAGTCTTAAAAAATTTGTGAGGATTTTTAAAAAGAAAGACATCAAAAGGCTTGATACTTAGTGTGATCTTTTAATAATTATTATATTAGGAGTACGAGTAACTGATATGTCAAAGATGCAGTTTTTTTTTTAATGAAAGAAGTGTGTTAAAAGTTCCCGCAAATGATGCTTATTTCGCTCAAATTTAAACATTTTTTGATAATAAAAAAAATGCTAATACAAAGTTAATAATATGACAGTGTTAAGTTGTTTTTGAATGAGAAACCTAATTTTCAAGCCGGTTATTATCTGCTAATTCTAGCGTAATCCTCTTTCCAAGCCATCTATCTCAAAACGGCGAAAACTTTTTGTACTCCTAATATATCAATATGGCACTCAAATACTTACTGAGATTGGGTTCCGACTTCGCCGATCATTTGAGTCGTGTGTGAGCTTATAACGCTATAGGTAAAACGCATTAATATTAATAGCAATTTCTCTAAAAAGTTACATAAGTGGTCTGTTAAGTTAGTTATTACTTGCACTAGACGGATCATTTTGCTTATGGTTAGTCTACAGTAAATGTTTTGTGTTTCGCAAATATCTGTGGGATTTAAGACATGAACGAAACGACATAGACAAAAATTATAAATTTAATTTATAGTTTTTACCATGTAAAGTTACACTCCAATAAAAGCTGAACTAAATTACGACTATTTTATTCATCATTACGTGTACCTCTAAAACATAATGGAATAAAACAATTTAAGAATTCGCGCAGAGAAAAGTCTGAAGGCGGTTTGTATTGCTCGTCACGGCAACAGCTAATGAAACGTATCTGACTGCGAGACGTATTGTGAATTCTAAGTGCGATTTTCTCTCGTTAACACCACTCTCATCGACCTCATTTCCTAAAGATAAATTGCCTTTACAACTACTTGATTGTTCCACTCTGTTTTTATATAGCGTCTGAATTTCAACGTCCATTTTTTTATAATGTAAAGAGCATTATTCTGCGCCGGTACGTTACTTGTCTCAAAATAATAGTAATGAAAATTACTTGTTTTATTTGTAATCATACTTTTCTACGAATCGGATGGACGCTCCAGTAAAATATATTAATACAAAAAAGTGTACCAGAATTTGAGGTTTTATTTTGTTATAATTTTTTCCTAGTGCAGGATTGTTATTCCGATTTTGTTAAATATAATAGGTACACTAGAAAACTTTGAGTATACATTGAATCCATAAAACTTAATTATTATATTAAAAAAAGTAGTAATTATTTTATACATCTCCTGTTTCAAGGACTCTGAGGTCACCTTTTATTTATTTATTGGAATAATGAACAAAATTGAGAGGCAAACTTAATAAAAAAAGACAAATTAAAAATAGATTAATGTTAATTTGAATAGAGGAGCTAACAATATATATGTCGGAATGGCAGTTTTCTATTCTCCATCATGTTTATCTCAATTTAGCAATAGAACTCTCGTTGATTTTTGTATATTCTTACGTTTACGTTTTTTTACGTTACGTTCGTCCCTTCCATCAAAAACGTCTAGCACAAGGTTAGGTAGGTCTGTTGCGCCATCTCCTCGCAATCGTTCGTATTTTACCAATAATAATAACTTTAAAGAACAAGCTTTGTTTCGTCTTGTTGTAGCGCCATCTATCGATTTACATTCCATACGAGCTTTTCATTACATTAAACAGTTCGCCGACATATAATGTGTATACTTTCTGTTTATGTTTGTAACTTATTTATAACCAAAAAATCTATATTTTCTTATTTAAATCTAAGTGGTAAGTCAACAAAAATCTTCATTGGTTAATTTTTAAATAAAATAGACATATAAAAGGCCAAAGCACACCGAACTACCCGCTTGGAACGATAAAGTACGTCTCGAAAGGACATCTTTTAAATCAATTACTGAAATCAATTCCATTTCTTTAGCCTCGGAATGAATTCATTTCGAATAGAAACTTCGCTAAAAGAGTTTCCAAGTTTTTTTTTGTGTGTAAAACGTGGACGGGGATATTAGAGAATGTACGTTTTTATTTAAAGTACTTTCTTAGTGTTTTTGTAAGGATTTTCGTAAATAATTTAATAATCACTTTGCTGATTCATGTCTATAAAAATAAATATAAAGAAATAGAGATAAAAAGAATTAATAACAGGATAAAGTAAACCTGCTGGAAAGTTTGTACAGTACCTAAAATTATACATTAGTTTCTTATTTACACTTTTATTCATTGAAAATTGTAGTCATTTGCCATCCGAATATAAATAAAACACATTGTTCTTTGAATTTCCAGATAAGAATTAATACAATAATCCCAGAACGCTCAATACTAAATTATACAATAATTACTAAAGGAGAATATCTACACTTGTAAATGCGGATAAGGACATGATTACATCCTTTTTGAAGATTTTGAAATACTGCTGTCGAGAACCTGTTGAAAAACATTACCCTCAGCTTTTTGTGAGTATCAGACGTGAGAATTCGCAATGTTTACAAGTATCTCGAAGCTTATTTCTTTGACTTCTTTTTGTGTTCGTGTTTCCGTTTCTATTTGTAGAGAGTTCCTTTCCTCTTGGTCCATTTAAGAAGAATTATTTTGCTCATTATGTTTTTAAACAAAAGTCTTTTATTTTTGTCAGATAGAAAGGGTTAAAACAAAATAAAAAGTGTACGTTAATGTAGAATAGAAACAAAACGTCGAAGCAAGTATAATATTTAACGGTTTATCGAAAATGATTAATTTTACAGCATACAGACATACTACGTTGACCGTTATTACAAAATCGAAAAGGGAAAAATCAGTTGCAGCGCATAATTCTAACTTTTTCGAATTACTTGTATACTTACATATTTATCCTACTAAACAAAATTGTATCGACGATGATTGCAGAAGGCTAATATTAATATTATCCATCAGAACTAGATTAGCCTAACCCCCTTGTGTAAATTACTTTATAAAACGTTTTATGTGAAATTATTAAAAAAGGAAATAGGATAGGTACGGAATTATTTACTTAATGAGACGGGATTAGGAGGAGTGAAATATATTGAAATTAAATGAAATATAAGTTTATTCAAATAGGCCCACTGCATACAGTTATGAATTGTCAAAAAAAAAATCCTATCGAGGGGTGAAAGGCTATTTGGTTTAAGCGACATTTTTTGGTGATATAGTAATATATTAGGTCCTTACATATGAAATTGGCGTTTTACGTACTGGCCACTTTAATCACAAATTTCTCCTCTTTGGTAAGGAATTCCAAATTCAAATTTGTACAGCTATAGACTCATGTATTTGTGCTTCGATGATCGTCATTCATTTGTTTTTTTCTTCTGTTTTTTTTCTGTTTGCGTCACTCATTTTACAAAATGGAAAACTTAAAATATCGCATTATTTACGAGTACGAGTTCCGCCGTGGCACTAGAGCTGCGGAAACAACTCGAAGGGTGAATGATGTGTATGGCGGTCGTGTTGCAAAAGAAAACACAGTTCGTTTTTGGTTCCAACGTTTTCGTTCTGGAAATTTCGACCTGCAGAACAAGCCCCGTGGACGGCCTGAGACTCAAGTTGATAATGAAGAGTTGAAGGCTATTGTGGAAGCGGATCCATCGCAAACCACGTCCGAGTTAGCTGCAGGCTGCGATGTTAGTGATAAAACTGTTTTAATTCACTTGAAGCAAATTGGGAAGATTAAAAAGCTTGAAAGGTGGGTACCTCACGAATTGACTGAAGCAAACCGGCAAACGCGCGTCGACTGCTGGGTTACATTACTAAACCGGCACAATAATGAAGGTATTTTAAACCGAATCATTACCTGTGATGAAAAATGGGTTCTTTACGATAATCGGAAGGGCTCAGCGCAATGGTTGGATCCTGGCCAGCCAGCCAAATCCTGCCCCAAGCGAAAATTAACCCCAAAAAAGTTACTTGTAAGCGTTTGGTGGACTAGTGCCGGTATTGTTCATTACAGTTTTCTCAAATCTGGCCAGACTATTACGGCTGATGTCTATTGTCAGCAATTGCAAACCATGATGGAAAAGCTAGCGGCTAAACAACCTAGGCTGGTCAATCGCTCCACGCCACTGCTGCTTCACGACAACGCTAGACCACACACTGCGCAACAGACGGCTACTAAATTAGAAGAGCTTCAATTGGAAAGTCTAAGACATCCTCCGTACTTCCCGGACCTTGCTCCAACAGATTACCATTTTTTTCGAAATTTGGATAACTTCTTGCAAGGGAAAAAATTCAACTCCGATGGGGCAGTCCAAATCGCCTTCAAAGATTTTATTGATTCCCGTCCGACTGGTTTTTTTAGTAAAGGGATCAATGAACTACCTATGAGATGGCAAAAGTGCATAGAAAATAATGGTTCATACTTTGATTAATTAAATATATTATATTAAAAAATATTCGACTTTTTGTTCCTCTCATACAAAACGCCAATTTCATATGTAAGGACCTAATATTAGGTCCTTACATATGAAATTGTACATACGGCTGTCCGTATTGCGATTACTTAAAATGTATAAACATATACTAGATAAATATCTTAACACAAAAAGTTATCTTAATTAGATACATGATTGTTTTGCATATCTATGACTAAGTACCATTGAAATTATATGTTCTTTCCTTTTTTAATAAATAAATGAAACGAGGATTAAAGCCATTTTTATAAATAAATATTAATATATGAGGTTATAAAAGATAAAAAACGGTTATAATTTTTAAGAATTATTATAAGATCACTATAGCGGTTATTCAATAGACACTTTAATTTAGGTCACAATTATTTTGACATTACTTGGGCCACTCTGATTCTAAAGGCCTGAATCAATAGGAATTAGGGGTCAAAATTCGTATCTTTGATTTATATTGCGTATATAAAAAGTGATCTTTTTTTTTACCAGAGCGGGACATCTTCGGAATAATATATATCCCGAGCGGAATGCTGCGCCGTGTCACACATTTCGACCAGGATTAATACATTTTAATACAGGGCGATTTTATAAATAAGGGACATATTTCAGAATACAATAATTTATACCTACACACACAATACCGACTTAATAATTAATATTCATTCATTCATGTGTGTAATTGTCCCTAAATATGTTGATTATAATTTACTATGTTTTAATAGAGATATAAATATTAGGTCCTTACATATGAAATTGGCGTTTTGTATGGGAGGAACAAAAAGTCGAATATTTTTTAATATAATATATTTAATTAATCAAAGTATGAACCATTATTTTCTATGCACTTTTGCCATCTCATAGGTAGTTCATTGATCCCTTTACTAAAAAAACCAGTCGGACGGGAATCAATAAAATCTTTGAAGGCGATTTGGACTGCCCCATCGGAGTTGAATTTTTTCCCTTGCAAGAAGTTATCCAAATTTCGAAAAAAATGGTAATCTGTTGGAGGAAGGTCCGGGGAGTATGGAGGATGTCTTAGACTTTCCAATTGAAGCTCTTCTAATTTAGTAGCCGTCTGTTGCGCAGTGTGTGGTCTAGCGTTGTCGTGAAGCAGCAGTGGCGTGGAGCGATTGACCAGCCTAGGTTGTTTAGCCGCTAGCTTTTCCATCATGGTTTGCAATTGCTGACAATAGACATCAGCCGTAATAGTCTGGCCAGATTTGAGAAAACTGTAATGAACAATACCGGCACTAGTCCACCAAACGCTTACAAGTAACTTTTTTGGGGTTAATTTTCGCTTGGGGCAGGATTTGGCTGGCTGGCCAGGATCCAACCATTGCGCTGAGCGCTTCCGATTATCGTAAAGAACCCATTTTTCATCACAGGTAATGATTCGGTTTAAAATACCTTCATTATTGTGCCGGTTTAGTAATGTAACGCAGCAGTCGACGCGCGTTTGCCGGTTTGCTTCAGTCAATTCGTGAGGTACCCACCTTTCAAGCTTTTTAATCTTCCCAATTTGCTTCAAGTGAATTAAAACAGTTTTATCACTAACATCGCAGCCTGCAGCTAACTCGGACGTGGTTTGCGATGGATCCGCTTCCACAATAGCCTTCAGCTCTTCATTATCAACTTGAGTCTCAGGCCGTCCACGGGGCTTGTTCTGCAGGTCGAAATTTCCAGAACGAAAACGTTGGAACCAAAAACGAACTGTGTTTTCTTTTGCAACACGACCGCCATATACATCATTCACCCTTCGAGTTGTTTCCGCAGCACTAGTGCCACGGCGGAACTCGTACTCGTAAATAATGCGATATTTTATGTTTTCCATTTTGTAAAATGAGTGACGCAAACAGAAAAAAACAGAAGAAAAAAACAAATGAATGACGATCATCGAAGCACAAATACATGAGTCTATAGCTGTACAAATTTGAATTTGGAATTCTTTACCAAAGAGGAGAAATTTGTGATTAAAGTGGCCAGTACGAAAAACGCCAATTTCATATGTAAGGACCTAATATATTTTTAGAATCAGCGTTTTTTACCGATTCCGAAAATTCGGATTCCGAGACCGTTCCACAATCCAGTGACCCGAAGAGATAAACCAGAACCAAGAACCAGAACCAAAGTTAGAGAACTTCTGTTCTGTTAATATTTTAAAAAGAAGATAGTTTATAAACAACAGAATGAGGAGGGGGAGGGGAGTAGCAAGCATTTGGAGAAGGAATAGTGAAGAGGGGAGGAAGAGAAATAAGAGGTTAACACGACACTTATAGTGGCACCAAGTTTGCCAGGTCACCTAGTATTTCATAAATTATGCCTCGTCTTTTTTAAACCTTATATTACAACCCATGTAGATATAAAATATGTTGTGCTATAGTACGAAATAGGATCTAGAAAAAATAATTTGCTCAATACCTTGGGAAAGTAGGATAATAAATAGACTTGCGTGGTCGGATTATGGCACGCGATTTATTTGATGTAAAAGAAGGTTTTATATTCTACGATGTTACCTAACCTAATCTATTTCTGGGCAAAGAAGTCTGAACTCACAGGAATAGATGTGAAACAATTTTTCGACTTTCATATCTGCTTTAGTAAGCCTTTTTACGTCATAGTTATAAATATTTATCTACATATTGGAAAATTCTAAGCAACTAAGTGTAGATGACAAAGCTGTATCGTAAGATATTCGTGTAACCTAGAGATGGCCAAAATGTAATCTGATTAATGATTAACAATTACAACATGTAGTCATAATATTAATTTTCTTGCTCTGTAATCATGATTAAATCCATTTAAAATATTAAGAAATAATAGATGTGTATACAATCTGGGATTCTGTAATGTTTAAAACATAGATGAGCAAAACGCAGTCATATTAATGGTAAATAACGCAAAATGTGATTGTAATCATTTTTATTAATCTAATTACATTTTACCCATCTACAGTGTAACCTATATGTATCTACAAACATGATCAGTAATAATATTTTTATTTTTCCGCCTGTGATATGTAAAAACAATATAATAAACGCTTTTGTGATGTTGACATTCTGTCTTGGATATTTGGTTCTTTTAGATCAATGTTGAGAAAAAAAAAATGTTGAATTTTTTTCTTTTTTGTATTTGTTTTTCTTTAGTTAGTTAGCTTTCTTTTATTGTTTTGTGTCCTTTATCTTGATTTTTGTTTCGCATTTTTTATGTATATGTATATGCATATGTAATGCATATGTATTTTTTTAAAGTATTTTCAATATTGTTTATATTATACATACGTTTATATATGTTTCCCTTAAAATTAAAAAAAAAACAAAAGCCAAAAAAGTCTTAGATAGCTAGCCTTATTTTGTAATACGTTAAAGATTAATTTGATATTTGAATTTGTTTTTTTATTATGTTCTTTTTTTATTAGTAACCATCATAAAGTTCCATTATATTTATCTATGTATATGACACAAAATGTTTATATTTTTAAATAAGTAGGTATTTATAAGAAGAAGACGAAGAGTAAAAAAGATATAGCATTTTCACACAATTATACAAGTGAATGACAACGATTTCTCTTAATTAAACACGTCGATCCGACGTAGGTTATCTATCTAGGGTTAATGATATCTTTTTTAATATGGACGATCACTAGAAATCGATTAAGAACTATATGGCTTAGGGACTATAAAAAGTAATAAAAAAAACAATCAATTTATTTTTAAGTTAGATATAGATATAAATTGAATCCATTTATTGGAAGCTTTTTAATTTATTTTTGAAGAAATAAATTTAAAATAATAGACTAATTACATTTTTTACGTAAATAAATTGGGTATTGCTCTTTGAAACATAAGAAGGATTAAGTGTTTGAGTGTTATTGAAAACCTCTCTCCTAAAGTTAAATAATAAAAGACTCAAGTTTGAAATAGAAGTACGGGCAGAAAAAGCCTGTAACGTTTAAAAACACGGTTTTCATTACATCGTGTGCTACATTCTTGAGGTTTCCAAGTAATACGCAACATAGTAAGAATGTTTATACCTCAACTGTAAACGTCTCCTAAATACTAGCTCCGTCTCTTTACAGTCATATACATTGTCTTCCAACAAAACAAAGGAAAAGCATTCAAGAGAGGTGCGTGCTAGGTTTTAGACACGCCACATTAATTCCTAGACCGCAACTCAGACTGAGAGCCTACTGTCTCGAGTGCTTCCTTTAATACCGAAAAGAGGTATAAGCTCTTAGCGTTTAAAGGAATCTAAATCTACTGGAAAGGGATTAAAGTTAACATTATTTTATTAATGAACCATTATCGTTATCATCCAATGCTTTCTATACTGGAAAATTGAAGGTTGTCTGAGTTTCCCCCTTATTAGAAAAGGGTGTATTAGCAAAAAAATACGCAAAAATATTATAATGATTATAAAACATTAATATCTAAGTCGCTTTCCTCGCAGTAATTAATCGGCTGCACGCTGGAAAGCGCAAGATTTTACATGAGTTTTATTTTGTAATTCCACCACAAAAATGCTAGACCCCGTATTGGCTACCAGCGTTATAGATATTGCTTATATCCACAACAAAAAATTCGCTTCTTTATTCATGAAGCGACCAACAAAGGAATGTAGTACTGCCCCTGCGTACAGTTTTCCTCGTTTTTATAATACGAGATCCGGTCTATCATCGGATTCATCTTAATCTTCCACTAAGTGTAATTGAAGTCTAGAATTTGCCGGTAAATCATAAAATATTAATCATGCTAATAATGATGCAGGTATATCCAGTACTGAATTTAAATATCCTGTTATAGAACAATTGAACGGTGTCACATTTTTTTCTTTTACACATTATTTTTTTAATATTTGGAAACTTCAAAAACTCAAGCAACGAGTAATATTATTTTTGAAGGGCAAGCGCGCACCAACGTCGACCACAGCAATGGTATTCACCAGGTGTGATTGAGATAAAGCATCTATATATTCGTAATTAAAAAAATAAGCCCATAGATCAGATGGGAGTCGAAGCTGCTCGCGTCCGTAGGCTTTACCCTAGTTTCCCTACACGTGACTCCTGGGTGGTGCTAAACGAGCAGCAGCGAGGTGGTAGGGCGTCGGGGCCCGTCTGGATCGCGACCACAGTACATGTACTGTACATGGGTGTAAAGCCCGTCATAGAGACCAGTTTCGGCTTGTCGCGTTTCGGGATCAGCTTGTGTATATCCAGTAGCTCATATACCTAGAGACCTGCAGTCGTGGTATATGTGGGCCGACATGACGATGTAGACTATCAATGGATTTTCATCCTTTGATAGTCGCTTTCGTTTTTGGACTGTACTGTACTTACCATCAGGTACTCTGTAGTCACTATGTCGAGCCAGTGTAAAAAAAAAAAGATTTTGATACAATGTTCAATAGAAACAGTGGTTACAATTACGATTCTGTTAGAATAAATATTTTAATACAAGCCCTTAGCAAATGTTTTTTTATTAAGACTTGTAACCTTGTAAGGATTCAGAAAAAGTAGGATAAAGAACAGTAGACAAATAACAATGGTATTACATTACAAGGGTGACAAAATCGAATTGGCTAGACACATACATCGGTATCCTGTTTCGACGAATGAATGCGTAATCGAAATTCAAATGGCAGCGCGCTCCACAAACCCTAGCCACTAATTGATAGCTTGCTAAATTTTATTGATAGGCAGGAATAGATTAATCGATGCCTAGTGTTATTTCCAACGTAGTTCATTATTCGAAGTGTTCCTTGTTCAAGGGTACTCGTTGGGAATGAGATAAAAGCGCGATAATATGCCAATTGTAACAGGATAACATAATCCCTAATTCATTCTAAGGGTTTTTATTTGTAACCTGGGGGAAATCCCTTCGGATCTCAGGGGGCTGTGAGGGCTGCCCCCCGTTGTGTCGGACTTGCATCGACTAAAGCCCCCGGGGTGTTCCACCTTCAACCTACCGGGATCGAGGGCACGACTAGGGCTTCATCCTCGATACCCGGCAAGGCATGCGGCCTCTGGATAGACTTCTACTCATTTTGGGAGGGGTGGTGTAAAGAGCCACCCCTCTCTCTTGCCTCTGCGCTTTGGGCTTCACGTGGGAACACATCGCGTGCTGCTCGCATCCTTATTGGACGACACACTCCCTCAAGTGTGCCGCCGAGTGCTGTCTTTAGAGGCAGACTTTTCTTAGAAACGCCGCCCTACGACGTCCCATTCTTGCGGGTCGGCGAGCGGGCTGGTATGACGCAGCTGAAGCAAGCGCCTCCCGAACCCGCTCCGCCGCCTCTTTCTGTGCAAGCACCTACTCACTAAAATTGAGCACCGCTCTCCATGCACCCTTGTTGCCAACCATAATTGGGATGAGCGTCGGCAGTGAGAGGTCATCACCCACCACCCTATTCTAAGGGTATAGAACGAGTATTTACAAGATTTAACTACTTCTCAAATTATTGGTTCTTATTAGTGATAAAATATATGGATATCACTATCTTTTTAATCGATCTGGAAGGATAAATAATCACAACTTCAGAACAATTAAAACACAATTGAATTTGAGAAGTAAATCACATAGTACACTTGGAAGTTTTTTAGTGCCTACTAACTAAAATAATAGGGATGTTGTTGTCATAAGGGAGCCCTCACGGACCCCGAACAAAACAAAAGTATTTTTGATTTCGACTTCCCGTTTTAGAGTATCTTTTTAACTAAAATATCCTGTAATAATGGTATATAGGCGCGAATAACAGCGGAACTATTATTTTTCTTGTTTTTTTGGAGTCACCGTCACTTAGATTGATTTGTGTTCATTATAAGATGCATCAACTTTAGTTATTTAAGGAATTAGTACAAAATTCAAGCACTTCTTTAATTCTGAGGACAATGCGTCGCAATAAAATTGTAGAGGTCAAGATTTTTATTCTGATTGAATATTTGCTTAACCGTATTGTTATCGATAATAATATTGGTTAATAATGTAATAAACGTGCAAGAAAAATGCTCTTTCATTTTCTATACACTTCCAAACACTATGGATTTTCAATAAATATTCTTACTTCCACCAAATAAGTTCAAAGATTTTCAAAATAGCTCGCTTCTGCTTGTAGCTTTTCAGGCTGAGTCTATATATGTTCATATACCTTGCTTTTCTGTTGTGCTATATAAACGTAAATATTTATGCGGTTTTATTGGATGTTCGTGTTCGTATCGCTGCCATACTTGTATCCATATTTCCTATCAGATGCGAGGTGGTCATTTTTCGAGTTAGTATAAAAAATAAGGGTTTGATAAAACATTTAAACTTCAAACAAAAACTTTATTATCGATCTATAACTTCCTTCAAATGTTTCAAGGCCTCGTCTAGCGCGACATATACTTCTTGCGTATTCGGCGACCTTACTTCTAAAGATACAGTGCTGCTTCTCATTTGCGACTTGTGCAGAAAACTTTGTGTCAACGGGCAAAAGACATCTGGGTTTATTGAGTCTGTCTTCGGCTTCCCAGTCAAGTAACTCATCGGTATCCCGATGAGCAAGACCGATATAGCTCCAGCAAACGGACAGTATGTGAATGAGATCCGGAATAGTGATTGCAGAGGTTTGGTTGGCATTTGTGGCCTGGAAAGAAATATATGAAATTTATGTTTAGTTTTACAATATATGTATTGCACATTGATACAGTATATTAATAGCACATTTCGCTAGGATAAGGCTTTGTGTTAGGATTAATCAGTAAATTTGTAATGTAGCTTTAAGATTAGGTTTAACCTATATTGTAATTTTTATTAAATAAACGACACCACTTCGACCTTATCAGCGGAAAGCGGAAGCGGAAAGAATGACGAATGAAAGGCAATGAGTGGAATGGGAGTGGTGTCAATTTTGAATTTCATTTAATAGTAAATACATTATAATATGTTATATATCATTAGCGGCTAATAATAAACATGCAATAAATTAAAAAATAATAAGGAAAAAAATATGTAAATTGAAAGGAATATATTGATTTCAAATTAAGATGTTTTACAAATCAAAATGATTATAACGAATAATTGTTAACTATCAAATGCTTCTTCTATTTTAAATTGTGATAACTGTGGGATGAGATGTGGTCTCTTGAGTCATCACTTCTAGAATGATCTGACTACATCCTGTGGCCACTGATGATGACTTTCCGTTATATATGTGATTTAGTCGCTAAAATGATTGGTGTTGTGGCTGTAATGACCTAGAAGACAAATAACTGGTACTCATACGCGGAAATGTGAATGGTCGTAGGTTCGAATCCCGGCACTTACCTTTGGATTTTAACAGTTTAAGTCCGACCTTAGTCACCACGTGCTCACCAGTGGAGGAAACCATCATAAGGAAACCTACATGGTGTTCTAATAACATTATCCTGTATAAGCGCCCTAAGAATAACGATCAGCTGCACTAATAATCACGTTGCGCACAACAGATAAGCGCAATGTGAATACAACTACTAATGTATCTCTGCTCATCATGAAAGGTATATAGCGTGATGATTTTTTTTTTATGTTTGTTCATCTGTTCTATACACATAAGGTCCTTGTGTAATGAATGCGAATAAGCTGACGATAATGAAGACTATTTTATAAGACAAAATTAGTTGTTTAATTATTTACTAGGTTAATATTAACTCTTACAAATATTGCGTCGGTAACGTTATAATAAATTCAATTAGCAAGTACAATTTTCTCAAAATTGAACAGCTGTAAAAACTCTTTAAAGTGGTACTTCTGATGATATGGGCAGGAAAAAATCACAAAAGAAAAATCGTAAAACAACGTAGATCGTGTAATAGTAATATGAGGAAAGTTTTAATAAGGGGATGGGGAATAAAACTGAGCCTCGTCTCGATATCACCGAAGTTGCGAAGGAAGATTAAAACTTCTGCCGGCGAATCTCTAACCAAGTGTGAAGTCATTGGCGGTTGTAATAAAAATGTTTCAAAGTCGTAAAATCAGAGATATGGCAGTTATTTTATGCTAGAATGTGTTATATGAAGCTTAATGCCTGTTGTTTTTAGAAATTACGTTTTAAATACGTAAATGGTAAGTAAACAATTTAATGATATACTTTACAACTTAAGGTAATGCTTTAGTTTATGTTACGGTGAATTGGATGAGTACGAAAAACGTATATATTTTACAGTCTACTACTCAATTCTTTTCATCCATGTAAATAGGAAAATGACAATTTACCATAGAAATATGTGCAATCTAACCAAACTAACAATGTTATACTAAATTTATTCGTCAACTTTAATTAATTTCCACGAATACGTTTCAAAAACTTTCGATATGGATATGTTAGATACAGAAAAATTTATAGCATTTTGTAATGTTATAAAATGTTTTTTAATCGAGTATATTGAAAGATTCTACTTTATTAAATGTATTTTAGAGAAGTTTAATATTAAGCCTAAAATAAAATGCGGTACTGGTGCTAAAAAGGACAATTTAAACAAAAAAAGCAACAGAAATACTAAATAAGAATTTGTGTATATTTCAACTACCGTGTTAATAGCTTTTATGATGTCTATATTGACACAGGAGCATATAAAAGCTTTAATCTACGATATTAAAATATTAATACAATACATTTTTAAAACATGTTCAAATAAGTTCAATAGAGGCTACGTTTTAAAAGCACCAATAAAACCTATTTAAAAAGGTTATACAAGGTAAAGGTAGCCCAGGAAAGCTTACTTTAATTATATTTCGATTCATATGTAAATTTATATTAAAAATCCACGTCATTTCATATAATACATATTATTATATTGTAACGACTATAATGTCGCATATTTATAGGTATAGCGCTATTTTAGTAACACATATACTGTTACAATTTCGTGTTATTATACGAGTATATCTGAACATAATATGAAATATGTAATCAAAATATAACTATTTATCACATTTTAAATATTTATTTACTACAATTATTTAGAATACTGTTTTCTATATTTAATTATTTTGTGTAAAGTTCTATTTATTATGAGGAAGTACTTATAAATAAATAAAGTTAATAAATGTATTCTATATAATATTGACTGTTATATTCTATAGAACATTGACTTAAGAAGATCAATTTCAAAGCTTTGTTAATGCATTGGATGAGATAGTTACTACTTCGCTTAGTTATGAACTGCGAGCAAGCTAACTTATTATTGCCTACTTGAGATAACTTAGACTAGGTCAGGCTTTGCGGCTGACGTTCTATTGATTAAACATAAAGTTAACAACACAATTAAGTATCTTCTAATTGATTTACTCAAAGTAAGTTTCTCGAGTATTCTACTCCTAGCATCTATTTTTGTTATAATAAGAACCAGTTTGGAATTGATGAAGGACGGGATACCTTATTATAATAAACACAATAGCAATTCAATTTGCTACGTCTAGGTCATAAGTAGTCAAGTTACATCAAGTCCTAGAATTTTTTAATTATAACACTATAAGGGCATGACAGCAATACCGCACCAGATGCTAAGTATTGTAAAACCCATGAGACGAAAGCTGGATTAAATATATGTATCACGATGGAAGGTTTCTCTCTAACGGTATACTAAGATTACGAGCTAATTTAGAAACGCTAGAGCCTGAAGCGAGTCACCATAATAGGCTTTACTTATATTACACGGTTTTTTTATATTGGACCTACAAGGTACTGCAACGCAGCTGATGGAAAGTATGATAAAGATGGTATATTAACTCTGGGTATATTAATGAATGACTGACTGTTACAGTGAAGCACAGAAGTCCTATCACCTCATTACTGATCGCTAAGGCTGAGATTTATAGACACAAGTTTAAGTTTGCTTAGTCTTTACCAAAACATTACAATTTATATTACTCAATGGATGTCAAAGGATTTGGTAAGTCACCGATTATGTCAACATGGCCTTGGCTCTGCGAATACTATGGCTAAACTCAAGTTTCCGTTATGTATTCAGTTTTTGTCAAAACGTATTTATTTTTTGAGAACTTGACTAACAAAAGTCGAAATAGCGTCAATAATTCTCAGCCTTAGCACCAAGGACTCACAGATATTGAATAGTACCAAATCTCTAAATTAAGAGAAAAGTATAAATAAAATAAAATAATACTTACGCATTGCTGACACTATTCGCAAAATTATTTAGCACGATTTGTGTAATATTCGTCTTTCCACAACCTGAGGTAGTCAACGCTTTTCGTTGAAAAGCCAATGCCCCTCTGGCTAGATAGTTTTCAGCACCAATAAGAAGCCACCCGCAAAGCATTAAGCTGAGTAAACATCCACCTAAAGCACCCTATTAAAAATAAATAATTTTAATCTCTTTAAATCAACACAAAAATTATAATAAAATCTTTATTACTTTTGTAAAACCTTGTTGAAGCTATTGCCATCTGTTGTTAATATCATAAAGGCATGAAGCTAATGAATGTGCTTTAACATTCTACTTTTACTGTTACTACTAAGTTCTTATAATTGCCTCTAGATGGCAGGAATACTATAAGATATTGTAGAATTATTTTCATAGATGCGATAAGGTTTCTTAAAAATACAGTTCCTCCCCAGTAGATGTCGATTTAAGCATAATTAAAAGTGTTGTATCTATTATTCGGCGACTTGTCGATAAAGACGAATATTCGGCCACTATCGTAGTCGGCAATTTGTCGGAAAAGAGCACGAACTATCCGACTTCTTACTTTTGTATATACTTCTCAGTAAATGCAGATAAGAGGAATTACATTAAATTAAATCTTGAATGTTATAATAATAACAAATCTTATATTACAATTCTCCCAGTTGTACAAAAACAGAATTGTAATCCTTGCAAAAACAAAAAAACAAGAAGTAATGCGAAGTAAACAATATGTGCTCCGACTAGTTCGCAGGTGGTGGTTGCGACTTGCGCTTGTATCAATTCGTGAATACGCCTCGAGACCGTTATCGGCTTGGCCGACTAATAGGCTGACTAATGGCCCTATTTCTTCCAAGAAATCGACTAATCGGCTGGTTGATCAAAGACATGATCGGCACATCTCTAATAATTATAATTAAAAATATAATTCTGTGGACAATGAAACACCTATTTTATACAATCAGAATATCTGCTTAACGTCCTCGTGAAACTTTACCCCAGAGATGATTTTTAGAAAAAAAATAAAATTAAACTAAATTCCCAAAAACGCAGCACTTAAAAAAATTCTAAACATTACAAAATTTCAGAAAATATTTCATCATTATATAAATTATTTAATTCAATACTCCTTGTAAAAATTGGCTGTGATTATCAGGAGATTCGGGAGATTCTTTCAATAATTGAAGCTCCGAAAGATTAAGGAGTAGTAAATAATTGGAGACATTATACCAAATTAAAATAAAAAGATTACCGAACAATTTGCGCGTGAAAAAACAATTCCCAGAGTAAAGAGTCCCAATAGAGTCCCTGCTGTAACACCAGTGACTCCAGAAGCAACGTGCTGCAAGCGATCCAGTTCTTTGGCGAACCACAATACACATGCACAGTAACATCCTACTAAAACACATAGAACCTGAAAATAGAGACAATTTTCTATTAGCAGATAATATTATACTTATCAATAATCACTAACATTTATCAACTTTTCTTTTTTTGTTTATCCTCGTAAAATCCTACATAAGATCATCAGTGTTGCTGTGAGGGCAGCGACCCCAGTGCGTCAGCACCGTCTAAAAACCCTCGGGGTGTCCTATCTAATAACTTCACCCAGGCCTGGGAAACTAAATTAGTCTAGTAGTTCTGGGAGCAAATGCCTTATTAGACTTCCTCTTTAGAAGGGGTGGCTGTAAAAAGCCCTCGCCTCCAACCCTTTATTACGCGCGGCGCGCCTGTATCTGCGCACCACCTCCCGCTCCTCCGGGGAGCAGACTCTATCAAGTCTATTGCCTGGTAATATTTACCAACTAAGTTAAATTTATCTGATATTATAGTACCTAAAATACTAATTTGGTAATTATCAAAGTTAACGAATGTAGCAATATTTAATAATTTATTATTTTATTAGATCCCTGAGATCAGCGATCAGTTGCGCAAATCGGAAGCAATATCTTGCGATGATAAATTAATATAGTATTATCATTTTATTATAATTTAGTGTATAATTCGAGTAAAAATATGATATCTACAAAAAAAGCTATAGAAAGTTATGCGAATTAACAAATCGATCTTAATTTGATCGGAATACAGAATTGTGACATAAAAAAGAATTAAGAATATTTGCTATTTTATGAACGTACACTCACCTTCATTATTTTACAGCAAGCCAATTCATTCGTATTCTGTGGCATCCACGGCCTAATGAATTCCTCAAACAAAACACCTGATATAGAATTAATAAGGGACGCAATGCACCTAAAAGAAATAACGTAAACTGTAATGCTTGTGATGATAAATGAAGATAAAAATGTTGAATAATTTGAGCTATATAAAAAAATATTTACCCTGTAGTTGCACTAAATATTGACATTATAAAAATTCCACATATTCCCGGGAACATGGTCGATAAATTATTAAGAAAGTGCGGTACCAACTGAAACAAATGTAAAACTGAACATAGTTAATATCACTCATATAAAAAAAACCTCAGGAAGGCTGAGACTTTTAGACTCAACTTTAAGTTTGTATAGACTTTACTAAAACATTACAATTTATTTATATTACCAATGAATGTCAATGGATTTGGTAAGTCACCGATTTTTTTTTTTTTTTAAACTGGCTCGACATATTGACTACAGAGTACCTGATGGTAAATACAGTGTAGTCCAAAAACGAAAGCGACTATCAAAGGATGAAAATCCATTGTTAGTCTACATCGTCATGTCGGCCCACATATACCACGACTGAAGGTCTCTAGGTATATGAGCTACTGGATATGCACGAGCTGATCTCGAAACGCAACAAGCCGAAACTGGTCACTATGACGGGCTTTACACCTATGCACTGTAGTCGCGATACAGACGGGCACCGGCGCCCTACCACCTCGCTGCTGCTCGCTTAGCACCACCAAGGAGTCACGTGTAGGAAAACTAGGGTAAAGCCTACGGACGCGAGCAGCTTCGACTCCCAAAAACATTTTGTTAACATGGACTTGGCTCTGCGAATACAATGGCAATACTCAAATTTCTATTGTATATTCAGTTTTTTGTCAAAACGAATTTATTTTTTGAGAACTTTGCTTACAAAGTTGAAAAAGCGTCTATAAATCTCAGCCTATGAGTAATTACGTACTGTCTCCGTATTCAATCCGTCAAAATATTAGCTACGTATAGTTTTTTTTGTAGTCATATTATAATAAAAATACCTGTTCGTGCTTCTTTATTTGCCCTGTCAACAACGGGTCACACCCAGCAAACCATGCATACAGAGCCAAGCCAAGAAAGCAGGACAACAGCTTCATCAAAATAATTCCAATACAGGAAATAGCTAAGCAAACCCTAGCTTCGAAGATAGTGGATACAGCAAGAACCTTTTGCAGTGTGGACTGGCTGAGCGCTATTTTCCATAACCAGTTTGTACTTAGAGCCAAAGTCACAGCAAAAAATGATGTATGATGAGCCAGTTCAGGGTCAGGACTGAAAAGTATTATATTATTTTATTTTATATTAATGAAATTATAATAATTATTTATATTTACGCTATATCGAAACCAGCATAAACAAAAAAAATGTACACGTTCACAAGATACTTATACTGAAAGCTAAAATAAAAAGAATGCTGAAAATATTATTTCCATATTTTTTAAATAATATTTCAATAATTTAAAAATGTTTTCGATAACCTGCGATTAACGATGTACAAACGCAAAGCAAATACAGTCATTAATGTAACTCTGCTAACTCTATAAGTGATATGGCGTGTAAATTACTTATTATTAAAAGACTTTAAAAAAACAATTACAATGACTTACTCGTATAAAACCAATCTTTCACCAAGACTAGCGATTTCCCACATCCTTTTGAATCCCATCGGCAACAACGCCAATCCACTTGGCAAGGCGGTGCCAGCTACGGCTAGAAATGTGGTCACAATGCCAATACTGACTATAGCTCGTAATCCCCCAACGGCTATAAAAGTTCCGCAGAAGATACAAACAACCGCACTTATCCTACCCGCTAATGGGTTTGTCACTGAAAATGTAAAGTAATTTTACATATTTGCATGAGTTTTATTATGTTTTCCTTATATACGATTACGCCACGGATTAGTTCAGACTTTTCTTTACCGTTTGGATATTTTTAGAACAGTGTCGTAATTTTAAATTTTAAACAAAAAATACCATTCTATTTATTTTATATATTGTGTTTAAATAAAAACTGTCATTTTCCACATGCTGTTTTAAAGCCCGAAAGCAATACTGGTCTACATCGTCAAATTGGCTAGAGAGCGTTATACTGCCAACAGAGCCACGGCGTAGTGGAAAAAAGGAAAGCCTTTTTTCGGAGCAAACGAGATGGAACATTAATTTTTAAACTACTAACCAATTCCCCACAAACTACAATAGAAGTCCATTGAAAATTTCATATAAAAATATCAAATCAGATGTGTTCCTAAGACTAGCTAATGTTTCAATTTTACAAAAAAATCAATGTATCATTCATTTAACAGCGTGAGGAAGCTCGCATGGCATCTAACAGAAATGTCATGTGTAAATACCCTGGGAACGGCGATTACTTGCGCTACTGGTCACGTTGGATACGACATATATAAGTGCAAAGTCGATACAACCACTGATGTATCTCTGTTCTCCCTGAAAATGATATAGCGTGATGAAATATATTATCTATCATGATAACTCGAGATTAAACAAACAAACTTTAATTTTGAATTTACTTCTCATTTATTTATTTCATTCTATTATTTTTTCTTTATATTCAAACAAAAAAATTATCTTGCTAATATTTCCGCATCTCTGGTAGTTTTGAATTTCTCCATAGTACCCTAATTAAAAATAATACTCTATTATGAAAATAAATTACCGAGTCTGAAAGCCATAAGTGGAATGTAAGGTACAATAGGTAGCAGCATTAATTTGCTAACTACAAAGAGAACAGCAGCTATTGTTCGAGTGTGCGTGGAAAACCTTATCTCCAAGTACTCGAAACTTGAAGATAGTTGGAGCCTGTGGAATACTGAAAGCATCAAAACACATTCTGCCTTAATATAAAACGATAACGATATCTTTAATGCGTTAAATTCAAACAATGGTATAAATTTGTGATCAAAATATATAATCAGTTTTACATTATTATTATAAGAGTTTATTTTGTAAACCTAATTTTGCAATCAAATTTATTTTGTAGATATAAAACTTGAAAGGATTCGTTTCTTCATTCATTATCATAACAATGAAGTGATGTTATTCGCTTTCCGAGTCAATTTCACTGGATTTTTATGGTTTGGAGACTTTAATGGAAGAGTGAACACATATCTATTGTACAAAAACGTTTTATCATCGGACTCACCACCACCTTCCAGTACATTACCTAACAGTAATTGTAATCATAAATTGCAGAGGAATTATAAGCCATTTATATATTATATTCTTTTTAATTATTTAAAAAAGCATTGTTATATAACACAAGACATTGTTTCTTTTATTATATTTAAAAATGTCTATAATTTCATTATCCTTAACCTTTTCGTCATAATATATTATGCCATTATCATAAGTATCTAATTATTTAATATTATTTACAGTGTAATACCAAGTTAAAGATAATAATATTGTATGCAAAAGATGTTATGATTATTGTTGGTTTAAAATAGAAAAATTATTTTCATCATGTAATATAAAAATTATTTATTCCTTTTTTGGAAAATTATAAAATACAAAATCTTGTTTTTTCCACCAGGATAAAGTTATGTTGGCTCCGAAAGGTCTTTACTTCACCAGGCGAGAGGGGCGAGCACTAAAGATGCTCAACCAGAGAGCTATAGCTTGAGTGACTATGCAAGGGTACCCCTGTGGATACGAACCTCGATTAGAGCGACCAACTAGGAAAAAAACCTATGATAATCTACTAGCGTTTCGGAAGCGACTACCTTGATAATAAACCTGTTTTAATTGTATCCAATCATTCTTCTCTTAATTACTTCTCTAAATGTTTTTCTTTCACAATAACACATTTAAAATGTAATAAAATGTACTTTTTGGTTAGTAATTCTTAATTACTTTCGAATTATGGTTACTCCGAGATCGAACTGAAATCCTCCAGTTTTAAAACGACTTACTTCATACTCGTTCTACTAACAGCAGTGGGCAAACTTGGGGTCGGTCTATTGACAGTGTGTTAATATCGCGCATAACGATATATCACATATCACTTGCCTATGCTGAGCTGGTCTTGAAGTGTTAGATGTAGGTATTTATAGATATAAGGTTTGTAAGATGTCACTTGCGCACGGCGCGGGGAGTTGTGAATTAAACGAGTTTGTGTACGGATATCTGATCTTTTATTTACGAAAATAACAGTGGCGACGGGACGACCACGCTTTTACAGTAATGGCCAAGATCATAGTTGGAAATACAACTGTTTTTAGCCATGAAGAACAAGAATGGACCTTGTACAGAGACCGATTAGAGCAATGGTTTTTGGCAAATGATTTAACGGAAGATACCGACAGAACCGGCACAAAACGGAGGGCTATCTTATTGAGTAGTTTAGCAGAAACTACCTACAGGCTCACACGGGACTTGGCACTTCCGGAGAATGTTGGCAATTTGGCTTATCAGGAAGTGGTGAAGCTGCTGGATGGACATTTTCACAAAAAAACATGCAGTTTCGCGGAAAGGAATAGATTCCACAGTGCGGTACAGAATGCTACAGAGCCTTTCAATGCCTGGGCGGCGCGAGTGAGGGGTTTAGCGATAAACTGTGGATTCCAGACCACTATCCTCAACGAGATGCTGAGAGACCGTTTTGTGTTGGGTATTATAGCAGGGCCAGAAAGAGATAAGCTATTTAGTGAAAATCTCGATGATTTGTCATTAGAAAAGGCGTTACAGTTGGCGGAAAACATAAGATGTGCTCGTGAAGGAGCTCGTCAACGCAACCCAGATTTGGTCAGTTCACTTGCTTCAACGAGGTCACTCGACGTTCACAAAGTGTCAACGGCCACCAGCACTGCTGCTTCAGGACACCAACGTCGTTACTATCAATCACAGAGTTCCAGCAGCCTCAACAAACCTCGGGTTCAGGATTCATCGCACAGCTGTGACGTTTGTGGTCTAGACAATCATACTAGTAGTCGTTGTAGGTTTAAAAACTATACTTGCAAAAAATGTGGATATAGGGGACATTTGCAACGAGTGTGTAAAGCGAGCGAGCATTCTCGTAGAATGCACTTTTTGGAGTGTTCTGCAGACATGGATGACGTAGGTGATGATGGTAAGTCGTTAGTGTTTAATATCCGTAGTGTGCACGGAGAACCTTTGCAGGAAACGATACAAGTGAGGGACGTACAGTTAAATTTTGAAATAGATTCAGGGTCAGCAGTAACCGTTATATCAGATCAGGACTATACAAAATATTTTTATAGTCATCCCCTACAAAGGTGTACAAAAGGTCTACTTAGTTACACAGGAGAAAATATACAAACATTAGGAAAAATTACTTTGCCATTCAAATATAAAGGGGAAATAAAAAATATAGATGTGTATGTAGTAAAAAAAGGAGGTTGCCCCTTATTAGGTCGTGATTTTATGTCGAAATTTAATTTAGAAATAGGACAAGTCAAGTATTGCGATATGAATTTTGATATAAATAAAATTATAAGCCAGTATCAAAATTTATTTTCAGATAAATTAGGTTGTTGCAAAGGAATCGATATTCGTCCCGTACTCAAGGAGTGGCTACACCGTAGCCATGGCACGGTGTCCTACCGGTTGACGCAGATTCTAACGGGGCATGGATGCTTCGGCAGATATCTGCACAGGTCAGCCGGTAGTGAACCAACACCGAAATGCCACCACTGTGACGGATGCCCCGACGAGGCGGCTGAGCACACGCTCCAGATATGCCCAGCCTGGGCTTCGGAGCGGGCCGAGCTGGAGAGAGTGGTGGGTGGAGACCTTTCGCTGCCGACATTGGTTTCACTAATGGTCGGCAGCGAAGATGCATGGCGGGCGGTCCTGCGGTTCGCCGAGGACGTGCTAGATAGGAAGGAGGCGGCGGAGCGGGTCCGGGAGGCGCTGGCTACAACATCTTTGGCAGCGCCGTCCCCACCTGCCCGCCGGCCTAAAAGAACAGGGCGCCGCAGAGCGGCGTTTCTCAGGAACGTCCGACTCTAGCGGCAACACCGGGCGGCACGCTTGAGGGAGTGTGTCGTCCAACAAGGGTGCGAGCGGCGCGCGATGTGTTCCCGCGTGCCGCTCTACAACACAGAGGCACGAGAGGGGTAGCTCTATACACTACCCCTCCCTAAACGAGTAGAGGCCTACTCACGGCCGCACGCCCAGCCGGTCATTGAGGATGAGACCCCAGTCGTGCCCTCGATGCCGGTAGGCGGAAGGTGGAACACCCCGGGGGTTTTAGTCGGTAAAAGTCCGGCATACCGGGGGAGTGGCCCTCACCACTCTCCTGACGATCCTATGAGGATTTCCCCCGGGTAACAAAAAAAAAAAAAAAAAAAAAAAAAAAGGAATCGATATTAAATTAGAATTAAAACCTGAATCCAGACCCAAATTCATTAAAGCACGCCCAGTACCATATTATCTTCGCGATAAAATTGAAAAAGAATTAAATCGTTTAAAAAATTTAGGCATCATTGAACCCGTTAACTATTCTGATTACGCTAGTCCGGTGGTTCCTGTTTTAAAGCCTGACGGATGTATAAGACTATGCGCGGATTATTCATCAACATTAAATAAACAACTATTAGTAGAAAAATATCCCCTTCCGCGCGTAGATGAATTATTCAGTAAGCTGTATAAAGGAAAATATTTCACAAAATTAGATTTGTCTAGTGCTTACAATCAGTTAAAATTACACCCAGATTCACAAAACTATACGTGTATTAATACACATAAAGGGTTATATAAGTATACAAGATTCGTTTTTGGATTATCTAGTGCACCCGCTATTTTCCAACGAACCTTAGAAAAAATCCTATCAGGCATAGACGGAGTGTTACAATTTTTGGATGACGTTTTAGTAGTAACAGACACAAAAGAACTCCATATCGTTAGGCTTAACCAAGTCTTTGCTAGGTTGGAAAATGCAGGGCTAGTGCTGAGGAAGGACAAGTGTAATTTTTTTGTAGATTCGGTTACACTTATCTAGGGTTTATTATCGATAAAAACGGCGTGCATAAATCACCAGACAAAGTTCGAGCAATACAGGACGCTAAAAGGCCAGAAAACATAACCGAATTAAAATCATTTTTAGGTCTTGTTAACTATTACAGGATGTTTGTGAAGAACGCAACCGACGTTCTAAGTCCTTTTTACAGGTTGTTGCAGAAAAACAGTAAATGGTTGTGGGAGAAGTCACACGAAGACGCATTTAAACTAATTAAAGATAACCTATCGTGTGACAATACATTAGCGCATTTTAATCCGGATGCAAAAATAATATTAACCGTAGATGCATCACCACACGGCCTGGGCGCAATACTCTCACAAATAGATAGTACCGGTATCGAAAAACCAATTTGTTATGCCTCCCGTTCTTTGAATTCAGCCGAAAAGCGATACAGTCAAATCCAAAAGGAGGCCACAGCAATTATTTTTGGTCTCAAAAAGTTTCATTATTACCTATACGGCAGAACCTGAACCTTTCATTTTAAGAACGGACCATAAGCCGCTAATATCTATTTTTAATCCTCATAAAGGTGTACCACAAGTGTCTGCAAATAGGTTACAACGTTATGCACTTTTCCTTTCTGCTTACAATTACACTATAGAGTACGTTAACACTGCATACAACTCTGCTGACTACCTTAGTCGCTCGGTAAGCGTGAATGTATCAGCCGCGCCGACAGCCGAGACTAATAAACAACGTGAACATAGCTGCGATCGCGCCGAGACCGATGTACCGGCCGCCAATAGCGAGTGCGCGCGCACCGATCAAGCTGCGTATGTTCACTTCGTATGGGCCCCGGATTCAAAACCGATTACACGAGCGCAACTACAAAATGAAACAAATAGGGACAGAATATTGTCACAAGTAAGCAACTACGTATTAAAAGGGTGGCCACCAAAATTATTTGATTTAAATATAAGAAAATACTATGATTGTCGCTTTGAGCTAGCAGTGGAAGATAAATGTCTATTACGTGGTACAAAATTAGTAATACCGGAAATATTAAGAAAGAATATAATTAAAGAATTACATAGGGGACATTTAGGCATCGTTAAAATGAAATCAGAAGCACGTACGCGATTTTGGTGGCCCGGACTGACTGCTGACCTAGAGGAAGCAGTAGCCACGTGTGATATCTGCACGCAGCTGAGGTCTAGCCCGCCTCGTGTTGCACTCACGCCCTGGCCCTTTCCCTCGGAACCGTGGTCCAGGGTTCACTTAGACATATTAGGTCCAATTAATGCGAAAACTTACCTGGTCATTGTAGACTCTTATTCTAAATGGGTAGAAGTATTCGATGTTAGCCGGGGCTACGGGTCGAGAATAATTTTAGAAAAAATATGCGAATTAATGGCTAGATTTGGGTTATTTAACACCATTTGTACTGATAACGGCACATGTTTTGTATCATCGGAATTTACAAAATTTTGCACAGACAACGGTATTAATCACTTGACTTCTCCTATTTATCATCCAGCTAGTAACGGGCAAGCAGAGAGTTACGTGAAAATAATTAAAAGGGCGCTGAAATCAATAATAATTTCGGGGAATACTGACAAAGATTTAAATGAATTTTTATTCAATTATCGAAATTCAGAACACTCTACAACAAATCGTTCTCCTGCTGAGGTTCTATTCGGACGAAAACTACGTTGTAGGCTAGATTTGATGCGCCCATCATCACTCTCATCATGCGAGCAGACACTGCCAGCACTAGTTAAGGACAAACAGTCCTTACAGGTTAAATACTACAGGGGTAGAAGGAAAGTCAATTTTCCGATTGGAAAATTAGTGTTTGTTAAAGTTTACCAAAATCAGTATAAAAAATGGGAACAGGGAGAAATAATAAGAAACCTGGGTAGAAGCATGTACTTAGTTAAATTAATTAGCGATAAAACATTAATTAAGAGACATAAAAATCAAATTTATGATATTAAGGAGAGAGGACCAAGAGATAATAAAACTGTTAATGACAATAAAGAAAATATTGTACGCGATGATCTTAAGCCTAAAGAACAACCACCTGATAACTCTGCCTTCTTGCCTCAGTGGATATTCTTGGATAACCCGACTACAGTTGGGGAATACATAAATCCTGCAGACTTAAATCCTCAAGCAGTGCAGGGGGAGGTTATTGACTGTGAGGATAGGTTGCCAGTCTCAGTACCGAGTAGTGCAGAGGGCAATGCGGCACCCGGAACGATAGAATCATCCGAATCAACAGCTGATACCTCTCCTAGGTTAAGACCCAAAAAACGCATAGACTATAAACAGTTTTATTAATAGTCGATTGTAAATAGATATATATATTTCTTCGGGATTTATTGGTGGAGGGATGTTAGATGTAGGTATTTATAGATATAAGGTTTG
The DNA here is from genome assembly GCA_036320925.1 of Automeris io. Taxonomy (NCBI): domain Eukaryota; kingdom Metazoa; phylum Arthropoda; class Insecta; order Lepidoptera; family Saturniidae; genus Automeris; species Automeris io. Next base: position 7,739,010 of record JAUDJH010000011.1, on the reverse strand, counting down.
TAAGATGTCACTTGCGCACGGCGCGGGGAGTTGTGAATTAAACGAGTTTGTGTACGGATATCTGATCTTTTATTTACGAAAATAACATGAAGCTATGATGTAAATGGTACCCGATCGCAAAATTACTAATTATTTTTTAAGTGTCAGGATGATAGCAGCTATATATTAATATACTTCGCTCTAGTGGGGCAATGACCTACGTTTTACTTAATAATGAAATAGTGGAGGCAAATATTTACCTGGCAAATAAATAAAAGCTGTTAGGATAGTAACTATGATAAGAGACAACGCCGAAGCCCAGTACTGAGTGCCTCTTAAGTATATCTCCACAGGCACACCCAGTAATGTTATGCTTGTTAAATGACTGCAAATTCAACAAAATAGGATCATTAACAATTAATTAATTAAATAAAAAAACATATTAACAATATTGGTATTCAGTATCTTGGTTTGGCGAGATAATATCAACAATTCTTGAAGGATTTTTAGTTTCGTAATGTTATTCATACACTGGACAAAGCATTTTTTATGGGCGAGGGACCAAAGAAGCAAGTAGAAGTCCAAATGTCCTGGAGCCGAGGAAGTCGGCTTGGCCGTGACCTGGTACAACTCGGTGGTTTTGGTCCCAACACACCGGGACCACTACCCCCGTAATGGCCTTGTCGTTTCATGAGATTTTCACCGGGTAACCAAGAAAAAAATAAGCGAGGGAACACAAGATTTTTTACTTTTTATATTAAGTAGAAAGTACAGATTTTCCTTAAGTATAACTTTATTCTTTAATATAGATATATACATATGTCTTACATTATGTACGGCATTGGTAAACATGTGATGTGTAACAAAAAATTCTTACCTTGAAATCAAAGCCAGCGTAATCGAAATAACAGACATATTTTTACCACCAAACAGGAATCCGGCAACCGTATTGTATTTTCTGTTCACAACATTGAAATATAATATAATCCCTATTATAACACCTAATATAATGCCGAATAAGCAGTACTCGGCTATATTGAAATAAATTGGCAAGACGGGAACAGTAGTGTTTCTCATTTTTCTAAGAAAATTGACAGGACGTGTGCTCGACTACCTAGCTCATTACAAAATATAACTTCGCCTATCAGTGTGTACTTCTCTTCTAACAATAATAAAAGACATTATTATACAGATAAAAATGGATTTGTCTTCAATCTTTCAACAAATAATGAGCGTAGAGCAGTTTCTGAGCTCAGTATTTGCTAATAACAAATGTTTGAATATACTTTCGCAATAGACACAAAAAGGTAATAACAATAATATTCATAATCATTTTCTTTTTTTTTTTAATTTAAAAATGTGTAAGATTTGTTATGAAACAAGGATTACTTTAGTAATTCAAATTGTGTATCAATAAAAAATATTATAATATGAAAAAAAAAAATGTGCCTTATCACATGTCAAATTTGTATTAGTTGAATATTATTTGTACTCAGTATTTACTACATGATCAACAATTTATGTTGTTCATTAAATAAATATTTAAAAAATACACGTCACTTTATCTATTGACTATACAAAATAAATATTTTTTTTGATGTTTTAACCGCCAGACGAATGATTTGACCGACGCGGCGGGCGTGTGTGATAAGAAAATATTGTAATTTTGTAAGTGATAAAAAATCTATCACCAATGATAATTCAAGCAGCATCCAGATCTTCCAAAGTCATTCAATAAATCGAATTATGAGTAAAGCAGCCGGATTTTAAACATTACTAAAAAGTTTGTAAAAATGGAATGTGTGATTTCAATTTTATTGTCACCTGTATCAGTGAATGTGAATGTTGCCTAATGTATATTTGATTTAATTATTATTTCTGCCATCTAGTGCTACTTATATAAACTACATACAATAATTGGAAGTAGTCAGCTTGTAATTAATAACATATATTTAGTTAAAGTGGCCGAGTATAGATGGCGTTATAAAACATGCAACAAAAAAAAATTTTGTAATAGTTATCAAATTATCGTATAGATGTCGCTACAAAAATTTATTTTCTTTACTCAGCACTTTGTGGCTTAGACGGCAGTGGTAGACGGCAAAGATAATAATATGTACAATGATGATAGACGCCACTACAAAGCGGTATTATTTTATATGAGACCGATTTCAACATACACATGTTCTCACCTTCTACCGCTGCTAAATACTGCGTTATACGAGACATTCCGTTTAATAGAATTTATCTGATTTTGATGACGGAATTATGGATAAGAGACCTGCATGCATACGCGGAAACGAGAATATTTGTTGGTTCGAATCCCGGCACGTATCTTTCGATTTTTCAGATTAAGTACGGATAAAGGCATATATTAGGCATATATTTAGTTATATGTGTGCTCACCGGTGAAAAAAGCATTGTGAGGTAACCAGCATGGCATCCAATAGACATTTGTAAGTGCTTTAAGAACGGTGATCAGCTACACTACTGGTCACGTTGGGCAAGACATTAGCACAAAGTGGATACAGTCACTTAAGTACATTTTTCTGCTTACAATAAAGGGGTACAGCGTGGCGATAGTTATATCATATTATAATTATTTTGTATAACTTTAATTTAGAAAATACTGCGCGTAATATTATTAGGAAGTAGTTTCTATTCCATAGGTTTACTCATATTTAATTTAAAAATACCAACCTTAGGCAAACCTAAAAGGTTATTTCAATAAATCTAAGAATAGCGCAATAAATTATCACTCCGCACATTCGAATACACAAATCATCTATTACACAATATCGCAAATATTTTTCGTCCACAACATTAGGTGACACGGGGCTCCGGAATAAACGGAAGTTTTCGGGGACTGTGCGGGTATCGGGGGATAAACTGAGAAAAGGAAAGAAAAGGACAAAGTTCACAATATACCTTTGTGTAAGCAGTATAGATAGAAAGAAAAATTAAATTATATTTCCCAATGGTGTCAGGCAGTTATTAAGTGGCCAGACGCCATTTTGAATTATTATATTTTTTTTATTTCTTTTCCCCAGGTTTACCTTTTGTACGAGGAATTCCTTTTATTTGGAATAGTTGTGGGACCGGATTGCAAATGGATTCCACTGAAATGTATTAGTGGCGTAAATCAAAGAAAGCATTTTTTTGTGCTCTCGGTATGTAGTATATGAGGATAGATATATACTTAAAACCTATTTAAATCCATTGATTATAATGTTATTCCTAAAAATACTTCAGTTTATTAATTAAATTAATTAATGCGCTTGCGGTCATTACTGGATCATTGTCTAATTATACATTATAAATATGATTATCAAAAAGTGACAAGCATATTTTTTTAAGTTTTCTACATAGTTATAAAATGATTATGTACGCAATATATAATAATTTAGAAAAATGTCAATATATGTAGTCTTATATTTAGAAATTAAATATTTTTGGAAGAATACTTAAGAAGGTTCTTATTTAATTTAAGCAAATGTAGACCGTTAAAGGTCGATGATTATAAGTACCATAAACGTTGCATAAAAAATTAAATAATTTTGAATATTTTGATTATTATGGTTTTTTGTTTTGAATTAAGTTCTCGAGCCCCATGTACGTAAATTCAGTTAACCTACGTTGTATATTAAAACTTAATACTAATTAAAGCACAGCAAACATTTTTAAGGAACAAGTGAAAACTATCCCGTATAAAAAATCTTTTATGTTTTTAGTTTGTCCGGCTGCCAGCCTTAGGGTGAGAAAATTATTAAAGATGCAAGCAGGGGAGACCGAACAAAGGGTCTTATCCGTATACCGAGCGCACGATTGCACTTTTTACAATAATAAAGAAGATTTTTAAGGTTCGCTTTGTGTTTGTAAGGTTAACGTCCATCTAGAATTATGTGGTTTAATTACAACTATGAAATATGATTTATAATTCCCATTTACTAATAATTATTATATTGTTTTACGGTATTTTCACTTTGAATACTAAAAAAAGGCGAGGTCTCTTTTCTGCGCGATTCTTAAAAAAACTATTTGATGGATTCCAGAAAGTTCATAATACCCTCGTAAGCAGTGGCGTGCACCCCATATAAGCATAAAATAGATTATCTTTAATATTCATTTAAAATTTGGATTTTGAGACTTCTATTCTGATATTCATCAGATTTTAAGTCAATATATTTATTAAATGCCCAAGTACAACAATGTAAGGCTTTTATACTTCTATGGGGCGCACGCTACTGCTGGTAAGTAGCTAGTCCTAGTAATTCGCTCGGCCTATAGTGTTTCGCTTACTTCCTGTTGTTTATATATCTAAATGCTTCCTTTAGTAGTAAGTTAAGGCCGGTATAAAGATGGTGACTTTCAATAGATTTTACTCCACAGGAAGTAGCTGTCATTTTACTGTGCTGTGTTTATTATTTTACTAGCAGCTTATCAGATGCCGTGTCATTAGTTTCTCAAGGAACATATATATTAAAAAAAATAATTGTTCATGAATGTGTGTTTGTTTCATAATGGTTGTTGCAATTAACGAAACGATTTTATGATTTTATTACCTCTTTTAATAAAAATAAGGTTATTCCCACAATTGCATAACCTCTCTTATGGAAATCTGTTAAAAATTTAGCATTATTATGCGCCAGTGCCTTATAGGTCCTAGACAAAATAAAAGAACGGTTTTCTTTATATTATGATAACAGTGATAAAGAATGACGGGAAAAGAGCAGAGCCCAAGATTGGTGTTTAATCAAACGTTAAGGGTTGAAGCTTAAAATAATCTCAGTAAGAGTTACAGAGGGCCCCCAGGGCAATGATAAACCGGCGATAACCGGATATGAGAACGAATGAATTGGTCGCTCCAAGCAACGTTTTTTGCGTGTTATCATAGTTTCTGGGAGGTAATTTCATTACTACGCGATTCCCGTTTACAGAAAATATTGTATTCGTACCAAAATTAACCAAGTTTTACTTTTTAATATCTAAATACTATATTAAATTTAGATTCGGTCCGTCAAAAGATCTATCTTTCGTTACTTCAATTTAATAATATATGTACGAATACATAATACAATTTATATAAAACATAAATTTTGCATCTTATAATAAAGCAAATTTAAATTTAATTTAAATTTGAAATAAAGGTTGATACATTAATTCATTAGTAAAAAGATCGCTTGAAAGATTCGGTGATTGAATGTTTTTGCTAAATCACGCCTGCTTTTCGAACGGTTTGAGAATAAAAGCCTTTTGTGTTCATTTAACGGGGACACGTTATCGAGGGATATGCTTTCTTTGGTTTAAGGTTATGTTATTTCCCGTTTTGAGGGCGTCATTAACATAAATTTTACGCGTTTCTGAGATAAGGTCTGACTTCTGTTCAGCCCTTCTATTAACTTCTATGCTGTGAGCGAATTTGTGAAATATTAACACGTTTAGGGAAAAGTATTGTCACATATTTTATGAAAATACTTTTTTTTAATTTTATTTTTAATGTTCTTGAAGTCGAGAATCGTACGGTCAGTGTATGTCTTTTATTCCATCTTCTTTCCATTTTTTAAATACTGAATATACAGTTCACTTATCCGCACTTCTATTGTCGCCACCAACTCGTTCAGGCCTGTCGCGTTTCGGGATCAATTTGTGTATTTCTAGTTGTTATATACCTAGATACTCGTCGCCGTGACAATGTCACTTCAATATGTAGGACAATATAGCGATGGCAATAGCGTTCATTCTATAGATGCTTGAAAGCATTGCATGCCCTAATGATAAATAAGTCTGGAATACATTGCTTAAAGTTAAACAAAAAAAGAATCATTTATGTTCATATCTATTCTATATTGATGATACTGATAATGGCACCGAGGAACGTTAGCGGAAATAGATGTACTTGGGGTTTAACATTATTTTGAAATTATTATTTACTTTGATTGTATAGTGTATGTAATATTATTATTGTATTGTTTTGAGTTAGGATTGGAGCTACGCAGCGGATATAAGCTATATGTAACAAATTGTGTGAAATGTGTTGACATCCAAGATACACAGGTAGTCCTAGTTTGGGTGTCAGCTGACTTTAATGTGCTGCTTTATAATTGTTTTACAATAAATATTTTTTTTACATTCACGTCATTTATCTCTCCTATGAAATCAGTATAATGTTTACTATCATAATATAATTTTCAAATTAATTACGCGAATTCTGCCTACCCTGTCTAAATACCCTATGCACGTCACTGAGTGATGGGGACTGTCAACGTATTTTCTTTCCTTCGGTTATTGGTTTTATAAGCATTTCTTAGCTTCTGTGTTCAAATCAGGACAGTTCTCAATCTGCTCCTATAATTGTAGTGTTTTATTGTACTCTACATTGCCGCGATAATTGTGGATGGGTAAAACAACAGTTTCCGTCACCCGTCTGCTATACGACGTTCATTCGAAATATTTTCTTTAGATTAGGAAACGTAATACCAAGTCACTCGTTGGGTAGGAATAGAAAAATGGCTACCGGTACACGACGCCCGAATATATTATGTAATCGTACTCCACTCGTATGATAAATGCCATAAATAAAACAGTAACATAATTTTACATAACGTGCACATGTTGAACAATGGAAGCATGTTTCTATGTACGATATATATATATATATAGTAAGGCATTATATTTCATTTTAACTATCCTCTGAGAACCTGTTTCATAGAAAAGTTATAATTATCGTGGTAATTTTCGTCGTAAGGATGAAAAAAAATTAAATGGAATACGTTTATTTCGCCTCAAACAACAATTTAAACTTACGGAAACGTAAACAGCATACAGAAATGAAGAAAATACAAAAGATAAAACATAAACATGGCGAAATGGGTCCATTGTCAGCGTAATGCCACAGAGGAAGTCTGGTGGTCCGGCGCTGATTTTCTTGAATGTTCCGGTCGTATTACATCTTATCAAGATAATTAATAAAATAATTAAAAGAAAAACATATAACTTTAAACAATATACCTAGTCAAAATTAAATAATACTAAGTAAGCTATTACATATAATAAGCAATTCGACTACAAATGTAATAGATCCAAAATAAGAATATATATCTAAAACAGTAAAAGCAAAAATTGTCTACTTGTAACTGATAGATTATAAAACAGATATTATCATAAAGATTATCATTATTAAATTAATTTCTTACTAGTTTACATAACAGGATAATGAACATAATATAAGATTATTTTATAATACCATTTTTCAAATTGAGTTATTGTAAATTACTTGTCTTTGCTACTTACTTGCATGACTGGGAGGGTATCCCTTTTATCACGCATTAAGGTATAAGTGTGAAATAGCATTTTTCCAAATTAGAACCGAAATCTAAACGTACGTCAGCGACACACAGCGGTCACTGCGCAGGTTTGTTAGGAGGCATGTTAACCTTGCAATCATGTCAGCGCTGCACAGTGGCCTACATCGAATCGATGGCCTGGCAAGCGCTGTGGAGCAAGGAATGCCAGAGTGAAAACCGCCAAGGAGTGGAATTCACTTCCTGCGTCTGTGTTTCCATCTTCTTATGTCATGGGAATCTTCAAACGTTGAGTGAATCGGTATTTTCTGGGTGAGCGCGCTCCATCGTCGACTTCATCATCGCTTTCCATCAGGTGAGATTGAGGTCAAGCGCAAGTCTATCAGTAATAATAATTTAAAAAAAATTATAACATATTTTTGAGTGTAATCCAATGAGCTCAAACATGATATATACGGCTACTGTAAGATGATATCTTGTAGTTAGATATGTTGCTATTTTCAGATGATGTATTAGCATCATTTTAGGTTTACCATGTGACACCATAGGGGTAACAGGATATAAAGTTTTGAATTTTTGATTCGATTAGACTAGTAAAAGTTGCTGAAATTCCTACAACTAGAAGAGATTTAGTTATCTTCAAACAATTGAACGCATTTTCTTTAATCATAGCTACAAACATTATTGATCAACTCAACTATCAAACAAAAAAAAAAAATTAAAATCAGTACACTTACATTAGATTAGATTATGAGAAATATCTATTAACATTATTAATTATTTTTAGGATATTTCATATATATTGATGTAAATGAGTTAAATAAATAATGAATTTGAAAGTATCAGTATCAACAATAAAATTATGATTAGTCTTTGATTGGCAAAATGTCACTGATATGTCGATGACACCGCCATAAATGTGGTAATGAATTACAGGCAAACGCTTGACTTCATTCAAATCTGGTGGAAGGTTAAGACGAGACTATTGGAATGTGTTTCCTCATTTAATATTATTTTAAAGGCTCCCACATTATAAGGACATAAAACAATCAATGTTAGGAGTGTACCAGTTTATTGGTTGTATTATAAATGCAGATTCGTTTAAAGGCTTTACAGTGATCTATCGAAAAGTAATCAAAAACTTAGGAATCAGTTTTCTTTTCACGTATACCTATAACATGCTCTACTATCCATCTCTATGCTGTCTTATTTTGTATGTAAGATGTGGTACAGGATAAATGTGTTGGTTTTGCGACGCCTCCGTCGAACGCTGATAAATAGGTTGCCCAAATATTTTGTTCTGAAAATCGGTAAATAAATTGAATGAAGGCTTAAGGCTTGAGTGAAACGGCTTTAAGTTACAGCTAGACATTGAAAACCTAATAGAGTCGGTTGACACAAAATAAAAGCAAATCCAATAATAATAATCGATACCATTATATTAACCATTTTATATTTTTCATGTTTCATTTTTTTATAGTAATTTTAGAGAACGGTTGCACTATGAAACCTTTAAAAACAGTTTCTGTGTTCCCCAATTCTTGTTGCACACTTTAAAGCTTTAGAAAGGGCTGCATTGGACGGTTTTATTTTTCGGAGCTATGACATGAGGTGTTTTAAAAAGGAAAGGAATAATGATCTTCAAGGTCAGCATCATGACAGTCCCACTTCTGATGTAGGCCATAGGCCATAGGCAAATGTAACCAGTCTCCATCAGATGTAAGTTTACTTGCCATCTTTGGTATAAAAATATGCGCTGTTCTACAATAGCATTTACATTTGTATCATGAGTATATCATACAATCGGAAATGTTACATGCACAAACACTTTGACGCGACATAACTAGCAGCAAGGAACATTAACATTTTATTTTATATATGGATCAAACAAACAATTAACAGCGTAGGGTAGATGTCCCAGGTTCAGCCACTGCACACACCTGGTCGTCAGTTAATGCGCTCTATAACTATTTATTATAATATGTTTGAACAACGAAATAGCAGATTTTTCTTCAGTGTAGGGTATAACAACTCAACTTAGAATAATCGTCAACCGAAAGCGAGTAATAGATCACAGCAGCACAGTGCAGTTCTAAACTACGTTATTGTGTTTTTTCTTTCGGCTCCACGCCGAATAGCTATTAAATAATTACTTCTTCTTTTTTCTCGTTCCTTAAATGATGAGGACCTTATTATAAAGGAACTAAGAAACTTGTTACTGGCAAATGAAAGAGTGCCTTGCTGTGAGATCTGTGTTTCTGATAATGGTAGTAATTAATTACTATTAAATTTGAAAATCCTAGACGCGAGGACAAGAAGATAATTTTATTCCGACCAATGCCAATTCCAATTTCATATATTAGAATTTCGACTTTTATACTAGTTATGAGTATAAAAATATGTTAAATAAATAATAATACGTGAGTATATAAAATATTGGTAACAAGTTTATAAATAGGGCGTTATTCGCTCCACCTTTTAGTGTCAGAAGTGAGAAGAATATGTGTAAACAAATCCTCCAATTTCCATCACATTTATTCGAGGCGGCCTCTTGACGTCATCGACCCCTTTCCCCGAAGACCTGATAGGAACGTGTAATTTCTTTTGTAGATGTTACAGTAACTATCAAAATATAGTACAAATTATAAACGTTAAAGAATTATGCAGTTCTACATTTATAACTCTTATTAAGTAAATATTTCTATAACACACTGATAGCTCAGTTACTCCTGACTCTATCTAATTTCTTTTTTAAAGAATTTGGTAAGTCTCCGATTTTATCAAGAAGGACTTGGCTCTGGGAATACTATGGTTATACTCAAGTTCCTATTATATAATATATTCAGTTTTTGTCAAAACAAATTTATTTTTTCAGAGCTTTGCTAAGCAATGTCGAAATAGCATCTATAAATCTCAGCCTAAGTTTTGTTGTAGTTGGTTTCCCAGTTTGTACATTTTTACAACTAGATTTTATTTAAATTGTCAAAGTTAATACATCAACTGTGACAATATAGTGTGAATCGACACATTGCCTATATTGTGGTGTAGTGATAACGAAATTTTGTCAACACTGGTTACGTAAGTCACTCTTCTAGTAACATCATTAAAGTATCACTTTAGTGACTGAAGTAGTTTGAATGAAAATGGAAAAATGTATACCGATCTGTCCCATGGGATTTTGCTGTATGTACGACACCATAAACCAATACATTAGTTTCTTGAATCATTTGAAAGAATATTTTTGTGACAAGCGTAAGTGTGCAATGTAGCGGGCTATGTTGGACATTTCTTTAAAAAATAAAGTCACAAATGAGGTTATACGACAAAGAACTAAAGTTGTCGACATAGCTCTCCGTATTAGCTGGCTGAAGTAGGTAGGGTAAGTAAGTAAGTGGGCAGGCCATATACGACGAAGAATTGATGGCCACTGGAGCAGGCGGGTTTTTGAGTAGAGAACGCGGATCGGCAGACGTAGCGTGGGGTGCCCCCTGGCAAGTTGCAGCGTCGACCTGCGAAAGTGGCTGGAAAGTATTGGATGGGAAGAGCTGAAGACCTGGCTTAATGGCATTTGTTAGGAGAAGCCGAGGTTCAGCCGTGGACTAGGGTGGGCTGTTGATGATGAAGTGTAGGTACACTTCAAGTACTAAATATAGTAACAATTTTATTGAGCTTAATTAGTGGTAAGTTCATTAAAATGCATGACTTCTTCTCAATTAGTCCTATGCAAAAATATCTGTCCTATAATAAGAATCCAGTCTTTCTACCTATTACTGTTAATTACTTTTGTTTATGGTCTATTATTCCTTAATAGAAAAAAAAATCGCGACAAATTACCGTAACCAAATATTTGTTTGAAACATTTATATCTACTTCTTGACTTTCTTTAATAACATAGACATATAATATTATTTTTATAGTTTTCTGAAAAATAACTGGGTATAGAATTTCTTACGTAACTAACACGTAACATTTCCGCGCAATGATATAAAATAAAAAAGCTTTTTGAGAAACAAGATCATCTCTAATGATACCTTGTATGCTAAGCGATATATCAAAAGCGTACCACTTTGCTTGTCTGTGACATTCGTCTCACGTTCGATACCCTGCTCCAATATCCTGGTCGTAGATGTTTATTTAACATATCATATCAGCATTAGCTTGATATATAGGCCGATCCTTTAGTCTGGCCTCGGTATGGTCTCAAGATTTATGTTTACACTGTTACGGTCACACAGGATTGTGAACGTGTGTTTCTCTTAGCTTGAACGCAGCTTATTTTAACTATTAATGTGATTTTTATGAATTAAACGTGATATATTAGTTACTACATTAATATGTATATAGTTTCAATACCTTTGGTACTATTGATCCCATTTTGTTTTTGTTTTTTTTTATTAAGGTAAGGCTAGGCTTAAGCGCCTAGTTCAATAACATGTTCATAAAAAATCTTGTAATTACCAATGGTTGCTATTATTTAAATATATAATTTTTATGTATAATTATGGTGATTTTGATTCGTTGCTTCAAATAGAATCCCGTATTGCTATCGGCTATTTTCTTGAAATCTTAAGAATTCGAATGTTATAAAAACCAATCAATTATGAGAATAGTGCATAGGTCATTAATAGACTAAGTACTCATGAGTGATTTAATTGTATTAAGGTGAAGATGAGCTCGATGATGTTCCGCTTGCCCAACGAATTCACTCTTCTTTTAAAGACTTCTAAATCACTAGAACGTGTATACATGGATGCAATGAGCGTGTTCCACTTATTTGCTGTTCGTATTATGAAAACACCAAGTAAGAATGGTATCTGATACGGTGTTTGGTGGTATTATGGTGAAATGAGTGAATCGCGCTGTTTAGAACAGTCACCAGAGTCCTAACAGCAAAAAACTGCTGGCAGATCACTTTATGCCGATGCTCGATACTGTGCATTTTAGCCTGCGTCAAAGAATTATTAGAGCTAATTGATAATATGATCATGATTGATTTCATAATATCGCTGTTTGGTAATTAAACGATTCACTGTATAAATAAGTATTGCTAAAATACGAGATTATCAGTTGAAACTAACACAAGAAACCTTAAACTATGATATCCCCGATCACACACACATGCTTATAGTAGGCGACGAATTTTCTAATCGCGTCCGCGCGGGATGGGAAAACATCATATTTCACCGAGCCCAGGAGGCGGGGGTCGACGGAGATGAGTTTTTTACGCATTATTGCTACACACCGAACGAAATTGTAACCGTACGTGGCGCTTATAAATTCTAATTTCGATTTATTTATGTCGTGCTTAGTTTATTCGTCTTTATCTAAATTATTAGGATATTAGGACAGTGTCGAAGCGTTTAGAATATTCCAGAATTCTTAGTTAGATTACATAAGCTTTTCATTATTAGAAAGTGTTTCTGGCATGTTTTTGATGACGTCATTTTAATAAGTAAATTAGAAAAAGAAAGATACGATTTTTTTTCAAAATCTATGTAACTTAAATCATCAATCATCATCAAAATCATATCAATATTCATATTCAATATCGATACATATAACAAATCAGTTCCGCAACCACCTCTCCGACGTTCCATAGATATTATGATTTACAAATCCGTGTATATATCCGAGTGCCCAGAAAAACTACACTTGCGCGATATAGGTTTTTAAAAATGTATGGGCATCGTTAATCTACTTATACGCTTATGTGCCCTATAATTTCTGAATCGGCATATCTGTTTTAAATTTGGTTTTGGCTAATGTATTATGGAAAGCTGCCTTTAACATATAGTGTTAATTTTATTTCAATCAGTTTATTAAATATAACTTGTATATCAGTTAAAAAAATATTGATCTTTGTTGGAAAAATATGTGGAGTAAAATGGAATACAACTCATCTGTCAGTTGTTATTGTCATTCAATTGTTTGTATTTATAATTTATTTTTGTGTGTTCCTGTTTAAACATTAAATGTATTTGCACATTTTTTTCTGTTCGGTGATATATATGGTAATAGCTCTAAAATGATTTTATATTCATTGATTTGTGTTAGTAGTTATTACTCATTGTAACTAACGGCATTCATGGTGGTACGAAGTTCGCCGGGTCAGCTTGTATCTACTACAATTTAAATCAAACTATTACTTTTCATCAAGAAACTATTATTAAAAGTTATTGTATATTTTTGGATGCTGTCCAAATATACGCAGAAAAAGGGCATTTTTCGGTTTCAGACACATGTAAATTATCAAAATGTACTTTTTTTATATAAAAAGGCATAGGTAACACAATTAATTATTAGATTCATTTTTATTATTGTCAATTAAGATAAATAAGAGAAATGATAATATATATGTTAAGAGATATTTACATTCCGGTAAAACGAAATCTAAACGCTGACAACAAACTGTTCAAAGTCAAAATGGTTATCCAGTTATAGAACCTATACTTGGCCTATTCCCGCGGGAAATGTTAACAAACAAATTGGAAATAGTCCGGGAGATGGCTGCGTTTCTAATACCCATCCTCATTTCAGAGGCACGAGCGGTTGATCGAACGAAAACATTGTTGATAGACTACCTTCCCAGGAATTAAAACTAATGGAAACCTTTAACTTAAATTTATCATTATTATTAGCCGAGCTTAATTCATTGCTAGACAAAGGTCTTTCCTAATAAGTGCATTAAATAAAAAAATGCAAAAATGCCTTAAAAATATATATACATATAGCAAAATGTTGGTATAATAGAAAATGAATTGTTAAACGAGTGTAAAACTATATCTATTCTAGATACAAAACTGATTTGTAGTAAAAATAAGCCTTTTGTACCCTTTTAAAGATTTACATCCTTGTAGATATTTCAATGACACATCTAGTGAATATCTTATGTCTATGCAGTAAACACTATCCTGATATTATGTCGACATGGAGGTGTATTTTTATTAATAAAGCGCTATTGCTGCTTCTGGCTTCTCTTAAGCTTTTAACTTTCAAGCGCTTCAGCACTTAAAGTAAACGTTTATGCGAATAATTTTTCGCTATAAAAGCTTTTGTTGCATGGAAGAGCAGTAAAATATACTACTAGCTGAGATCGCTATAAGTTTAAACTGTTCTTTCTCTATAATTATTTATGTACTATTACTGCACATATGCTTAGGTTGTGTTTAAAGATTAATAAGCCTTTTCGCCATTTTCAGAATATTTCTTAAACATAGAAATATGAATTAATATTTAAGATTTGTATGAAAAAAAAAATATTCATTTGATCTGCCGCCAATTGAAGTCCTTCAATATGTTAGGTACATGTAACAGACATGTGTAAACATAGGTACGTATAATCATATTAAAAATATATTATCATATTTTTTTGTATTTATAGTCGAGATAGAATGATATTTTTTTTTGTACGATTATGAACTATAAAAAAATTATAAATATTTGGATTATTATTATGTCGTCACGATATATTACTTTCGGGTTGAGCAAATGCACGTTAATGACTTTAACCACTTTGAACTATCGAAATAATGAAGTTTTAGTAAAATGGTGCTTAATTTAAACACTACATATTTACGTTAGAGTGAAAATTAAGAGCAGTTTTTATGAGATATGAATATATTTTTCCTATGACATTCCATTCATTAAACTGGCATGATCGCAGAGACTATCGATAGTTTGTTCTCACTCGACAGCCCGACTAAATTCTTGGATTACACTCTGTGGGTGTGTGTGTGTGTGTGTTGATACAGAGCAGTCACTGTGCCGAGTCTGAATTGAAAAAAAAATAGCTATAAACAATTAGTGAATTTATCACAAAGGTTTCTCATTGGTAACACCTTATTGTTCTATTAACAACCCTCCAGGAGTTTGCAAAGCTAATGGCCAAGTTTACACTTTGTTATCATTCTGTAACATCGAGCTACGAAAAATGGATCGAAATTGTGAACTATGTATTTAAAATAATATTCATTTATTTATAAAATGATTAATATTTTGTATATAGAAACAATACCTTTATATTGATTATTGCGATACAATTAAAATTACATTTAGTAGAAATTTTACTAAAATTACTATTCGTGATTAGAAGACTAAACTTCTCCAAAAGGATATGGATCAGTTATATATCAGTCAGGGATGCCGTCAATAATCAACTGAGGTGTTACTAGGTAAATTTGTAGACAGACCAAAATTACAAGAATATTTTAATTTAATGATAGAAATAATAGGTGTCCCACCATACAGTGGGTGCACAAAATTTTAGAATTGCAATTAACTAATTGCTTACGATATTAACTCCAAAAGTTAACATATATGTACCTTCATTTGACTTCAATACACGCACTACAGTTTCGGCTATATAAAATACCGTGTCCATATTTTCAAGTTTCAAGGTTTCGGAAGCGGATGTAGGGAGCGACCACTGTCCACTGCGACGTTGATGTATCATGTTGGATCAGTGCGCGTCTGTCCACTGCCTAATCTCCATACATTACGTCGCGCCGGTGGATATTGTTCAAATAAATGGTACTTGGGGCTTAAATTTTGACAGCAGATGTAGGGTTGGCTGAATTTTGCTTTCTACATTTCCTTTGTGATGACTATAGTTAACATACGACACAGGATATATTTAGTAAAAGGATGTACAGTAAACATTAGAAGGGAAGCTGGTATATTCGCAGATTCCATATTTCGTCAGCTTCTTGTATTCACCTTGTGTTTTGATACCTCTAAATTTTAAACTATAGGACATTGTATTGATTAGTATAAAGTTGATTTAAAACTAAGAATGCATCTCTTTTTAATGTTCACGGCACGTCTGTAAACACGCCATTTTTCAATAACTTGCTCCTTATGCTGCATGCGGGAGAGACGTTTTCGTGCCTGGATGACACGGGGAACCCGCCGCCGACTAGTAGCAGCTTCCATATCTTCACAGATGGAAATAAAATAGGAGAGGGAAGAATGGGAGCGGCCCTCACTTGGTGGAGAGATGATCGCGTGTCCACGTACCGAGCGTGCCGCCTCGAATCTTTCTACTCAGTGTTCCAGGCGGAGATGTACCTATTCCTTCTGGCATCTAATGGTAAAGTTAGCACCTTCAGTGATTTAAGATCATCGCTGGAGATGCTGACAAGCCCGACTCTACGCCACTAGCTGGCCCTAACGACATAGCCTCCTCTCCGGACTCCCAACATATAGTACTTCGTTCTATATTTTCAACATTCCCATTTCCCCGTCAGACTTATTACTCAGATGCTATCCATATGTGATGTATTTTCGCTTTAAAATATTCGCTCTTTCATTCATAATGCGAACTGTAAAGAAATTTGATACGTTAATTGTATTTATTTGTCCACGTTTTTATGCTGAGATTTACAGTCACAACTTTGGCTTTACTGAGATTTTACTTAAACATTTCAATTTATATCACTGTCAATTAATATCAAAGGCTGTGTAAGACACAGATTTCGTCAACCTGGGCTTGGCGCTGCGAATACTTAATCAATACTAAAGTTACTAGTTTTTTGGCAAAGAGGAATTTATTTTCTAAGCACTTTGGTAAGCATTAAGAAAACAGCGTCTATTAATTACAGCCTTAGGATTTGAGAGCGTTTATAATAGAAGTGGATAGACATTTTTTTTTGGATATACGCTTTGTATCATCGCATTCATCTTCTCCAGATGTGAATATAGCTACTGCTAATAAGTTATGTATAAACAGTAGGTATATCCGACGCATCAAAATGAGTGTCAACTGAAAATAAACACTCGGAGATTCAGTCGGTCATATAACATTTGCTGAACTGACTTCCCTTTGACGCATTATCACAAAACAGTATATTTATTTTTGCTTTTTACCTTGATTAACCAATTCTTTTGTATTGTGTATTGTATTACATACCAGATAAATACTTTTCTCATCTTTCCTATTCTGTTCATGTAGCCTAATTGAAACTTTTACCGGTGAGTGGCGGTCACCATTATCCACCTTGGTGACGAAAGTGTAATGGGAATGCCCTAGTGATTGTGCGCCATTACAAATAGCAAGGTAGGTTACAACGGACTCGGAGCCGAGTCCGGCGGCGAAATGTATGGAGATTAATTTGCACCACTCGACGCTGCCCCCACTGACCGGTCGCATGGCCAGCCTCCCGCGACGTTAGTAAATAGAGACCTTCCTTTTAAAATTAATAAAATAGATGACGAATTATGTTACTTTAGGCTTTTTGTTATTGAGTATTGACATTACTTCGCTTCTTTCATAATGCGAATATCAAAGGAGTGAAAATCACTCCTTGGGTTTATTATTTCACCTTACTCTTACAATTCCGGAGCCTTTAAAAGAGAATGAGTAGGATTTGTTGTGCGGACGTGGTCCATCATCGCCCTATTCATCTGGCCAAGTCTGAGTAAGGACAAGCATATAAATATAAGTTTGCATATAAATCATGAAAAAATCCTTTTGAAGATCTTCCATCAAAAATTCAGTCAGTCATTGTTGAATGAACAATATCTCGACGCAAGATTTTTTATTAAAAAGCTAGATTTTAGTCATAGTATGATGCCAGTGCTTTATACAAAAAGGTTATTCTCCAAATAGCTTTCGTCAGAAATAACAAATGGAATGAACTCTTTGGATTACTTTTGTTTTTTGACGGGATTGAGGCTTCTGTAATTAATTATCCACTTAACATATGTTATAGCATATCTGCGAATCATTTTATATAAGGCTGAATAAAACTCAGTAGAATCTGTAGCTATTAAATTTATATGCTTGTTTGAAAAAGCAAAAATCTATATCATTTATACAAATATATTTGAAGACTTGAGATAATTATTTTGACCTAGTCCATGTTATTCTGTTGTCAGCGCTTAACAAACGAATAACCCCATCCCTCGCTACCCTACAGTTGCCTTGGTAGGAATATAAGGTAAGAAAAGGAGTAATTTACTTCAACCTCCATTGCTTGAACTTTCTCTAATAATTTATCAAATCTTTTTATAATAACCTACTTTTATAATACAACTCAATTTCGTTCATTTTAATCAGAGGCTGTATTGAAATGTTATTCAGGGGAATATTTTTTATTAACCCTTTTTACAAGATATAATACTTTTTTGACATTGGACATATATTTCTGTTCTAATACAATACCTATATAGTATAATAATTATTTGTTAGAAACTCTAATCCTTGGCCGAACACTAAAAATAATAAAATACTTGTCATAATAACATACATATTTTGTCATTAAAGTTAAAGTATATTTAGGAAATTTTATGAAAATATAAAACGATATATATGTTTCAAAGAAATTATAGACATAGGAAATATTTTAGGATGATTTTGTTTTTAAGCTGATGTTACTGTCAATAGTTCTATTTTAAGTTAAATAGCAGTGGGTTATTTATACCCACAGTGGTTTTTTTAAGCATTTAGCGTACAATAAGTAAAAACAGTTCATATTAGATAATATTTTAGAAGAGTAGCAAATCTTATTACAGCGGTAGTTATAGTACCAAGTAGACATGTGATACCACAAATATTATATCTTCCACGTAATTATGTAATTGTAATACAAATAATAATTTTGGGGTCTTATTTAAATTAAGCAATCAGTAAGATCGGATATGACAATCAGCACGAGATAACAAAACATAAATGCTTTATATGTATTTTTAAAATAATGGCGTTCAGTAAGTATCCTTAAAAGAGTTTTAATTATAAATAATCTAGAAGTAATCAGTTGGATTTTTCATGTATAATTGAGAGTATTATTAAAATGATTGTTAAAGAGCTAAATGTAAATAATTTTGTTGTTTTTTTTGTATGGGCGAGATATACAAATTTATTTGCTAAGTTCTACAGAAATTCTTATTCAAGTATCAAAATACCTACTTCAAGCTACAAGTGTGAGTGTTGAAGATAAGGCAGGTCAGGCGAACTATTAACAGCTACGTTACGTCTCCTGAATATGAAGCCGACATAAGCGTAGAGCAGCCATATAATGAATATTTGATTCGAATGCAACTGGTCGAGCGCTGGTTCGAGGCATTCAAATCAATTGAGAACTTACACTATATTTATAATTTATAGTTAAGACGCTAAAAACATTTTTTTTTTAAAAGAGTTTGAATATTTTACGAATTTTCGTGAATCTTTTATGGTCACCTTACACGTGTAAGTAAATGTGTATTGTGGTCGTCTTTCGTCTTGATTGTCAATTAAATTCTTATTATCCCTTTAAATATATATTTTGTATTACTATTTGTTCATTTACATAATATTCTCTTTATAATCATATTAATTTAAAATTAATATTTATTTTCCAAATCTCAAGACGCAATCTCTAGAATAAAACAAAATCTTTCTCCTTTTCAAATTCGATCGATCTTCCTTTGTTAAAATAAATTCTCATAGCACTTTTTTTTTTCTAAGCGGCCAGCATCGTATTTATGTCACAGATATGTAACCTAATTTTAAAACCTTCTTACATATAATCACTACAGTATGCACCTATTGCATAAGTCATATCTGGTTACATTAAAATTATAATACACTAGCTGTGTCCGCGACTTCGTCCGCGTGGAATAGTTATTCTGGGCATTTTAGTTAGTTATTTATTTTAAAATTGTAATATCTTCTAAGATGTTCATTGAAATTAAGTGATGTCAAAGACAATTTTGTTCACAATTAAATATTCTTAATCAACAACACACTTATTTGGATAAAGATTAATATTATTACGTTGATACAACTCTTAAATAATGCATTAATTTCGACCAAATTTAATTACCATAAAAACGGTTCTAGTGAGTTAATCTTAAAAGATAGACATATACTGTCGCGGACATTTTTTTAGATAATTTCAAGAGGAATAATTCTTTCATGCATATATTTTTGTAGTATCTTGAACCATTTTCGCAGCGCACGCAATGGAATCCCTCAAGGATGAATAATTTTCCCCATTTTTTTCACATTTTCCATTATTTCTTCGCTCCTAATAGTTGCATCGTGATGTTATATAGCCTAAAGCCTTTCTCAATAAATGGTTTATTCAATACAAAAATAATTTTTCACTTCGAACCAGTTGTTCCTAAGATTAGCGCGTTTAAACAAACAAATAAACAAACAAACTCTTCAGCTTTATAATATTAGTATAGATAATATCATTGACATCCAAGTTTGGAGCATAAGAGCACGTGGTTTCTGTTTCGTGTAATAGAGGGTTTTTTACCCTGGAACGACAAAGTGACTTCTGTGCATCTGATGATAAGTACAGTATAGTCCGAAAACGATAGCGCCTATTAAAGGATGAAAATTCATTGATTGTCTCCCTCGTCATGTCAGCCCACGTAAACTACGACTGAAGGTCTCTAGGTATATGAAAAAGTAGAGGCACACAAGTCAATATTGAAACGAGAGTAGCCAAAGGCAGTCACTATAACGGTCTTTATACTTGTGTATTGTGGTCTCGACCCAGTTCGGGCAACTAACCTGCTACAGCAAATTGTTAATCGGATTGGTGCAATTTCTTCGTGGTGGTCTTCTGGGCGTATTGATGATGTTGTCTGGAATGGTTTTATGAGCTTAAACAGTGACATAATGCCTAGATAGTAAAATCCTGTTGGTTTTTCTGATAGGGTGGGAATGGAATGTGTCGCTTGGGACGTTGGTTTTAATGTCACAGATTACTAAAAACTAAAAGTGCTAATGACGAGCTCAAAGGGAAGATTCAGAGCCTTACAATTTAATATACATAATACGAATATTGTTTAGGGTAATATTATTATGAATTGCTCAACTAATATAATATAAAGTTACATCATTACTAAGGTTGCCTTCAAAGGGAGCCATTTGAAGCGAATTACTCTCCCTAATCCAATATTTGTGCTAAAAAATGTATTCGGCCCAATTAGCGTACGACCCGGTTCTAAGAGAAAAACGAAATTGCTACGTAAAAAGTCGTAACTCAATTACGTCAATGAACCGCCTGTCGCAATAAGGCGTTCGTTAGCAGGGTTGAGACTAAAGTTGGAGCATGCGCCGTGACCTGAGGTCGATAATGAGGAGACCTCTCTCTCTCTAGAGCCTTAACATCACACATCCTCACAATTTAACATTTACATATTTACATACGCTCCCCACATATGCATATTCAGCCAGTCACACTGTCGCGTAACACACACATATGAAACTGTACGTTCGTGTGCCGATCTTTGAATTTGTTTAACGCGAGTAATGGCGTTCTTACATTGACATTAGTTTCTCGAGACAAAATTTATGAGAGTTGAATGTTTAGTTGAATAAGGGGTTAAGTTTATGTAGGGGTATTGTTGTAACTTTACTCTTAGTTGCTTATCTCGCTATTTTATGCTATAAATTGTGATCTATTGACCGTAGTCGGGATTTATCGTGAAGATGTTGTATTTTTATTTCTATTTTTCCTGTATTGTGGCATCATAATATCTAAGATCTGTTATAGATTTAGTGACCTTTGATTACACAGTCACATTTTTTTTCTAAAGCAAAACGTATTTAAACGATGCCAACTATATAAAATATATTGTATTTAATATACACAATAAAATCAGCCAATTAGCACTTATGAGTATAATACAAAGTTTTTGTTTTAAAGGCAACTTGTAATAACGATTACGTGGCAATTACAAAACAAATGGCAGATAGACATAGTTACCTTTTTTATCTTCCTATATAGGAATTAATCCAGCAATTTTGTGTTTATTTAATATATCTATTAACTGTAATATAATCAATTAAAACCTTGTTAGAGATTTCTATACGAATTGAGAATTATTAGTTATCATTTAGTATACAGTTACTAGTTTGTTAAAATCATGACTCGTTACAGACTTTAAAATAAAAATATTAACGATTTGGTCCCGTGTTATAATTTTCGTAGTTACACTTGAACGTTTTTACCGACACGATAACTTTTTATTCAATGTTGTTACCGCACAGTGTAATAGGCGGCCTAAATCAACGATCTACGTATGAGTTTTCTGAGTATTCGTCTATAAAAATAGCGTAATAAAGATAATTATTTTGCATGTTTAAAACGCATGTACATAGATACTAATAATTTTGTTGACAAGACTAACAAATCATTTATGATAATAATATTTAATTCATTTCAATTCATAGGCATACTACGTTTGTCGACACATTACAATTAAAATCAAGACTATCCTCCAGTCCAGTTGCTCTGAAAGAAACAGGCCCTGACTCACACCACTCCCCCCAAATGGGATAAAAAGTGGGTGGCACAGGGGACGACGATTCACATTAATATTCCCCACTTTTATCTCTATATGCAAACTGGCAGCTAGAAGTTGATCCGTTCATTGTGGCCGATGATTCTTTCTTCGTAAGTTGGTGAATGATTGTGCTGTTCCAATGGTTCTTGCAATGAGAAAGTTTTTGTTGAGAACTCCTCGTTCTAGATTCCTTTTGAATAGTCGTAGGTATAATTTTCTTTTCTCTATAGAAACGGTGTCCATTGTTAGTTTATAAAAGCAATATCTATAAATTTAGGTTAAATTTTCATCATAAATATTAATTATTCACACTTTTACCTATTTATCAGAAGGCCAATTACGAAATCGTTACGATTTAGAAATTATATTGAGTGTGATCTAACCAAAATTACATGGTATTTTATATAATGGATGTAATTGACAATGAATGTCTTTGAATGAACTATAACTAATGCTAATGGTAGTGCTAACTAATGGCACCAAGTAAAAATCTGTAAAATAAAAAAAACTAACGCAACGTACCTAAAATTTAAGCAAAAATGTAGATCTACGGGGCCCGTCCATTAAGTGTTAAGGATCCAAATATACTACACACCTATATATGACAATTTTTTTTTCACATTTGAGATACAAGTCGTGTATGTAATGATAAAATGCATTTGCCGAGCCTTCACGGAGGTATTAGGAAAGGTATGTCTAAAGAAAGTTACACACTTATAGGTATAACAGAGAATGATTTTAAAAATGATTTATAAAGATCGAATAACAGTTAGATTGAGATTTATGTTATTTTGACGTTGCTTAACAAAGTTCTGAAAAATAAATTCGTTTTGACAAAAATCTGAATATATAATAGAAACTTGAGTATAGCCATAGTATTCGCAGAGCCAAGTCCATGTTGATAAAATCGGTGACTTACCAAATCCTTTTACATTCATTGAGTAATATAAATTGTAATATTTTAGTAAACTTTTTAGTAAACAACTTTTAGTTTAGCAAACTTAAAATTGTATCTATAAATATCAGCTCTAATCTTTACTTGGTATGTGTCTTCTATATGATATATTCGTAGTTTTGTTCGCAATATTTAGCGACAGCATAATAATTTTTTATAGACACTTCTAGACTTTTTCTTATTTCTATTTTCTTGTATTCCTATATATATGTAGGCATACGTTAGTATGATAGGAAAGAGCTCTTCATCGTCACTAGTTAAATTGAATCGAAAAAAAAAATTGATTAAAAGTATATAGGTATTACTTCTATTATAAAGGTTGAAACTCTTAGAATTTTCATAGTAAACTCTAATCTAATAAATCAGATAGTAATATTGTATATAACAATTCATTTTTTAATTAAATTTATTATTCCTAGTCGAATGGAGCCGCTAAATGTAAAATCCGATTGGTCATTCCAGAGGAGGACCAACTCCGAGTTTTAATTACTAACAATCAAGAGTTGCGATTGGAGGATCAGATGCCCCCTTCTATTTGTTCTCCGCTATGGGCGGAGCTTCCCTCGCTCACTCTTTTAATTAGTGTAAGGAGTAAATTGCTCGTGAGAGAGCACTACTTCTAGTTGGCGCCATCTCTTATTGGATGCTGAAACTGAGTTGGGGAGATGGGGGAATAGTGACACTGTTGATAATACAAGGAAGTCACGTACAGAACCCTAGCTTTGTAAGGGAAATTGGTTTGTTGACTTTATATACTTGACAGTTGAAAGAATAATTACTCGTTAACTAAAATAACGTAATATCTCCACGACCGAAACGGTAATAACAACATACGGAATAAAAACCCCTAATATTATATATTTAACATTCCTTTTTCAGCGACATCGCCTACAATAATTCTATATCAAATATGTAATTGTTGAGCTGCATCACGCGTCATAACACCCATTAATACTTTGATATTTAGTAGAGCCTAAGTAGGATTTAAACCGTGATTTAAAACCGTCGAATGTCTTTGTTTAATTATTTATTGTTTCTTTTTGTCTTTATGTTAATATTTCTCTAATTTGTAACTTGTAGTTAGCTGTATTTAAAACTTCAATGTTCACATATTTCTGAAAGATAGCCACTCTTAGGCTGAGATTTATAGATGCTGTTTCGACTTTACTTAGTAAAGTTTTCAAAAAATAAATTGGTTTTATCAAAAAACTGAATATATTATAGGAACTTGAGTATAGCCATAGTAATCGCAGAGTCAAGTCCATGTTGACAAATCTTGTGACTTACCAAATCCTTTGACATTAATTGAGTAATATAAATTGTAATGTTTTTGTAAAATCTAAGAAAATTTAAAGTTGCGTCTATATATTTCAGCCTTATAACTTTTGTTATAAACATGCTTTTGTATTTCATGTTTGTCCTCAATCTCTTAATAAATAAATAAATAAAATTCAAATTCGGCAGGGTAGGGAATAAGCTAAGGTTTCGTAGGTAGTTCCTAGTATAAAAAAATTACGTATAGGTACTTTTATAAGGGAAAATGACATGTAGAAAGCCTTTGTAGAGTTGAAATGCTGAAAATATTATCAGTCATTTATTAGAACTTGATACTTCAATAATAGAATATGTAGTGTAAAATAATGTATTAGATTTGCCCGGAATGAATTCATAATTGTTACTGAAATTATTCATAGAAAATAGTAAAATCAATTTATTTCAATTAGTAATAAATTTATAGAATTAACTGGGTTGCCAAACTTAATTATGTAATTAATTTAAATTATTACATATATTCATTAGTAAAAAATTAGACGTATAATACATCTGGAATAAATATCGTAAACAATTATGAAATTCGCATACTATTTGTATGATATAAAAGAACACATACAAAAATACGCATACAAAAATAAAAACTTTGTACTACATAAAGAAAAATATAATATTCAATCAAAAACAGTGTACCCGGATAAAATTCGAATACGTGTGCAGCCTTGTAAAATTTCTATTAAAACAACTACGGCTATCAAGGAAACATTATCTATATTGAAACATTTCTTATACTTTAAACCCTAGTGTAAAACAATGAGAAAGAAGTTATATTTAAACCACGTTCGGTGTATCATCGACGCTCGCTTGCTTTTTTATTGCAGCCCCCACCCCTAAGCCTCCACGACGCAACATTTCCAAGCCATTTAATATTAATGTGCATTTTCGTGGAGAGATTCGTATAAAGTTCCAGTCTGCGATACAGTGTTAGAGGGAAGCAGGTCTAGAATGGGCATTGCCATTATAATTTAATTATGCATTTAGTTTTAGAGAAATCTCTATTTTACTGCTTGGAATACGGCATTTAGCGTTTTATTCGTATCATAGCAAATACAAATACAGTCGTTGAGATAATCTTATATACTTAAAAATGAATTCTTTAGATCTTCGACGTCAGCATATATGAACTTTTTATATAACATTTTAAATAATAACATTGAATGTTCCCCAACTGCTCCAAAAATTTTCATTGTGAACTTCCGGTAAATATTCCAGACGAGCTGTTTCTCTTTTTCAACTATCTTTTAAACGAAGAAACCAGGCGTCAGCAGTACTTTGTGTAGATTATCTCGGGCCTAAAATCTTCTTGGAAATTCGGTCGATTTGTTCGCGGACTCCATGTCGAGATCCAAGAGGAAGGTCTTCGGGTTGTTGAGAGATGCAGAGGCATATAATCTTGACTTTCATTAACATTAATACAATATAAACAGGCCACTCTAATGTATGTTGTGCATGCCTTAATAGTAACTGTACATCTTTGATTGGAATTGTGTATGCATTGTATGAGCGAAGTATTGTTTTGGGCCACTGGCAACCCTATAAAATAAATAGTTTATGCTTTTGGCAAAATAGTTTTCTATGAGTATTTAATATAATTAATCTGAAAGACATTACAATTTCTCAACCCAACTAAAAGAATTCTATCCTATTGAAAAAAAAAAATGAATTTTTGTATAAAATGGAAAGTCGTTTATATTAATTCGCAATAAAATACTCAATTAATTGCGAGTAACTTACATAAAGAAATGATTTAGAAAGGCAAGAATGTAAATACTCAACAATAGTTTCAACTTACATTATAGTTGTTCTCTGATTCAATGTAAACGAGCATTGTTATGACTTCATATAATTTGATCTTTTGACGCAAGTGTGTTTATAAGATTTTCTTCTCTAATTAGCTAACATTTCTAAATATCATAACGTATAAAATTATCAATCAGAGCTTTTACTAAATTGTTGAAGAATGAAATTCTTTTGTGTTTATTGTAATTGTATTATAAACATATAATATAATATTGTTTACAATATTCACAAACATAAACTGATTCGAGAAGTAAATCGTGCATAATAAAACTACTCTAGTGGCTCAGACGAGAGATCTCATTTTTTATTTTTTTTACAATTCGTTAACTATGCATTCTATTGATTCCATTTAGTCCAACATCCCCACATGCAGAGTTGCAGAGACGGCAACCGGCCTTACACTGGATTTATTACTCGTGGTTAAAAGTAGTTCCTAAGGCCAACAGTAGTTCGAAACAGCCATTTCCAATAGATAAAGCTTCGAGACAGATTCCAAATACATTAGCTTGTGACGCCTTCGATAAACGTGAAGGGGTGATGTTACTTACGTTTACCCATATAAAAGTTATATCTTACAGAAACAGATATAGGAATTTGTGTCGTCATAACACTATGGGACAAAACTACAAATAAGTACATATATGATTTGATTTTTATCACAATTTTTTTTTTTGCTGTTATTGTATCTCCGGTCACACTGCAGAGCATGTACAATTATGATACATTATTATTGAGTTGTCATAGACATGAAAAGTTTTTGTATGAAATAAGTAATTTGTAACAGAAATTATCGATAGATGCGAATTTTCATAAAACGAACGTTTCATAAAAAATGTTAATGATTTCGCGTATAAGCTACAATAAAGCATTTACGAGTATAATATATACAATACGCTTGAGTTTTAAACATATTACATTAGGCGGTTTAGGAGATTAGTGATTTGCAAGAAATAATAACTTCACTTTTTAAATTTGTTCCTTACATGATACAAATTTTATTAAATTTAGGATAAGCTTTATATAAAAAATCTTTATTCATTAGGAGAATTTCAATCACAAGCGATACCATTATAATATTAGGTATTAATCTAATATAAACAGCATTTAGCAATATGAGAATTACAGGAATTACTGTTATAAATCCAGAGATAAAATCCTCTTGGCCAAACTCTGGTAATTTATGGCAACGGTGCAAATAATCACACCGGTGTCGTATAAATCGTGGGCCATTTGTAAAATAGGAATTACGATTCGGGCATTGTCGCCTCATACCACCCTCGACTAAGTTAAGCAGGAGAAAACCTACTCTGTTAGGTATGGTACACGTTAATGTAATTACATTTGTGAACGTTTGCAGAAAGCTTCAGCAACTATAAATATTAAATCTAGGCGAAAAACCTTACTTTAATTTGGCTTTGTAGATCCTTTACATATAGATAGATTAACAGTCTATCAGCAATTATGTCAGCAGAAAGATCAAAAATAGGTTCCAATTTCACAGAAGAACGAATTTAAATACCTGGCCAGGTCTGTATTAGATTTGCATACTGTGATTTCCGTCAAAAAATACGCACAAAGGACTGAGTATTTGATATCAATGTTAATTCGAAACTTCTATGCGCTCCTGAGAAAAAGAGCCTCGACAAACAGAGAAACGAAGTTTGAAGTTGTTTTATAGAGGTTCCTTTTATTTTTAAATCTCGGAACCCTAAAAACATACTTTTTTAATACAAATCGGAATGCAATGGTACTTTAATATGCCTTGTAAAGAAAATATGTATATTCAATTTTGTACATTTCGTATATTTAAATAGATTCATATATAAAATATCATTACATATTTATATATTTAATAAAAATTATCCAATTTCATGAAAATGTTTTTTAAGTAACATTTATACGTTTAAGATAATAAAAAATGCTGTTGGTAGCTATAGCCCACGTGCATATTAAAAGCGAAAAAAAAAAATGCCGTCCATTTACATGTATTGATTATAGGCTTCGCATCAAAGGCTTACATAGTATATACGAATTTCAAATTGTTATCTTATTTAGTTAAAATGATAGGCTTTAGGCAGACAGACAAAGTGCGGAACTCTCTAACTTGACTCAAAATCCTCTCTTCGTGCAGCCGATTTAGAATAAGAAAAAACTGTACCTAAAGAGTAAAGAACACATTTTTATAGCGGTGATTCTTACAAAGTGGAATATAGTTATAGTCTGAAAAATCCAACCCAGTACAATTCGGACTCTCGTTCTGAGAAATCTCAATTTTTTTTATGACGTAATTATAATAGTTTCTATCTTTTTCCTTTATTTGTGCCATAAGACATATAGCTTCTTGCAAAATTTCACGATTCTAGATCAACGGAAGTCCAGCTTATATTTTTATTCACTTGCGAGTGTCAAACTATGCCACATTAATGAATTTTGCTTTAAATTACGTTAACTTAAAAGTTAGATTTTTGCAGCTCAGAAAGACTGCACACCTGATTATTTATATTAACCTGAAATTGCTACCAACGCGTTGCCGAGAAAAATGATTTTGTTAGACAGACGAATAATAGTTTTTTTTTTCTTTTGAGGTACGAAGTCCTAAGAAGGTGTCGAGGGCCAAATACTTAAATTGTTCATTGAAACATGAAATTGGTACGAGTTGACTTAAATCTATAATCATTAGAAAAGGTAAAGTCACGGCTTTCTATTTTAATTTTCTCTAAAAATAATTATCAGACATGTCTACAATATATAAGTACGTACATAAAACTAGTATAAAATCAATAATTGTAAACGTAAACAATAAATTCTGATGCAACTCGAATCTAAATATTTGAGCAACGCGTGATATTTTTAAATTAACACCAAGAAACGTTTAGAGGTTTTTTAAATTTATATTTATCGAGTCTGTGCAGGAGGTATAGACTATGCGATGGCATTTAAAACATTTATTATGTTAATTAATTAGGTAGCACCTATGAAAAATATGTGAACAACGGCCGTATGACTGGTACGTGGCATGTGGTTGACCGAAGCGAATGTTTTATGACTTCCTTTCAATTATTTAAGTAATATATTTATATTCATGATTCTCAATTTAGTTGTTATTTATATCGAATAATTATGGATATTTTATATTAATATACATGTTTAAGATGTGTGCCATAAATCTTTGAATTAACTCTCTCTGTTGGTTTAAGTTAATAAAGATTTTGTCCAGTGCATAAATCTAATTAAAATATCTTAAAATTAAAATTGTATATTTAAAGTTTCTTACCTTGATATTAAATTAAGACTTTTTAATATTTCACTGGCGATAATGAAAGCTATAATTGCTAATTAGAGGATTATCTTGGCTGTAAGTGTATATCTATGTATATCATTTTAACAGACTTCAAAAACAAAGAGGTTCTGTTTACAACTGTATATGTATATATTCACTAATTACTCCACCATTTATGGCCCGATTTAGAAAAAAAGAAAGATGTTGGGTATATCTTGAAATCTGCCCCATTACTATGACCTTCATCAGAAGCTGAATGTCTTCGGTGATAAAGACGATAAAGCTTGAAATGACATTAAAATTGATAATTTCCTCTTTATGTCTCTGTCCTGGATATACCATTTTTTCTGTTCTAGAAGATATACATCAACGTTGCTTGAGGTTTAATTTGGTGAAGGTCTGATGAAGACCTTCCTTGACACAGATCATTTCATTCAAAATTTATTGAACATTTACGTAAAGTCACATCCCTCTAAGGTTGAGATTTATAAACGCCGTTTTGACAAAAAACTGAATATATAATAGAAACTTGAGTATAGCCATAGTATTCGCAGAGCCATATTGACAAAATCGGTGACTTACCAAATCCTTTAACATTCATTGAGTAATATAAATTGTAATCTTATAGTAAAGTATAAGCAAACTTAAAGTTGCGTCTATAAATCTCAGCCTTAGCCTTTTACTGGCTTCACTCTTGAGAGTATAGGTACTTAAAATCTGGACTCTATGATTCTACAATCCTTTTTCACCACATAACTATTAGACTTTGTATTAGATACTATCTTTACATAGTGGGCCTTCCCTATATAATCTTTATTCATAATGCCAACAGCGTAAGAGACGAATGTAACCCACACCTCTGTTTTTCATATTTTTGCGGTTCGAGAGTCTTTAAAAGAATTTGAGGAGATGCAGTCTATCATCGGCCTCGTCTACACCTTTCACCAGGTGTGGTTGAGCTAAGGGTTTATCTTTAATTCATAAAAAGATGCAGAAAGAAAATAAGGAAATTACCTATAAAATTTAAATTACTGAAAATCAGATTGTCTATATTATGTCAGACTTAGTAAGTGGAATCTTAAACTTAAAAAAAGATAATTGTTCTATAGTGTCTATTTTACTTAAGGTCTAATTAATAACATTACTACGGGTAAGAATTGTATTATATGAGATTTTTTTAAGTAAAGCAAATAAAAACTCCGATGTTTCTCAATTATACAATTTTCAATTATAACTTAAGTAATGACGGATAGAGAAAAATCACTCATCAACATTCTTGAGATAAAATCAAAAATGTTTTACAAGGCACGCCCGTCACGGGACACTGCCCACTTAATTTATAGTTCCAAGTGTTAATTGCAGCAATGAATGCTAACATAATGTGAGTATCGTTCTTATCTTGACTATTTGTTTATGTTAAACGAGCGCTTATGTTAATTAGAGGAACTGTGCTCCACTGGTCGCTTGAGCGGACACAGTTTATTATTATGTTAGTAACATAGCATATTTTTTGTAAATTCATTTATAGTCTAATTAATATTCATGCATTATTCTTGTTACTCTGTGATATATTAATAATTGCTTTTTACCATTAATAGGTGAATGAAGATTTTTCTAAGTGGGTAAAATTATCATTTCACTGTCGCGGCTGGAAAGAAAGGTGGATCTGGGTTGAGGACCGAGGTACGCTAGATTTGTACTGGTTAAAAACTCCAAAGTGACTACTTTTACGTTTTGACAAGGACTGTGGGTCCTGTTATTGATGCTAACAGTCACACCGAGCCGCGCACTATCGCCGATATTTACTTTCTTGCAGCATGTCCTGATTGAGTGTGTCCAGAACGCTAATGTAAGAAAGGATGTTATATGTGAATTGAAATTAAATAGATAGGATGTTGGTATGTTCCATAGCATTATGGCGGTGCCCACTAAAGCAACTGCCGAAATGCTATGGAAACTGTATGAAAGGTGAGGTATGAAAGGTTTTATTTCTATATGTTAGGCTACGATGGGGCTGATATGACGAAAGTTAAAAGCCCCTAATAAAAAATTAATTAAAAAAAATACTTTCTTGCATTTCTTAATTTCATTATTAAATATAACTTTTTTTCGCCTCTTCAAAGGTCATTACAATAAAATAGATCAAACAATAGATCTCTACTGTTGAAAGGTAGCGATGTTTATCTATTCAAGTACGAAGAACTAAACGACGATTACACGGCAATTAGCTTCGTGTGTCTATTAATGAGATGCACCCTCTGTTCATTGTGAGCTACCATTTAAAGCCTTTCTATCAACAATTTTTTATACTAGCTTGACTAAAGCCTAGGTTTAAATTAATTGTAGTTTTAATCTTAGTTTGAGTGTCAACTGACTGTAATGTATTGCTTTGTTTTTCGAATAAAAAATTTATTATTAAAAAAAGCTTACAAATATTCCTTAAATTTTAATGCATGCCATGTATATGTTAATGTAGTTAATGATTCATTAATGTTTAAAAACGTCTTCAAATTTAACTGGCCTTTCTGGAACTGGGCGACAGTGAATATGTTGCATCTGGTGGCATGTGTGTACAGCTTTGTCCAAGAACAACAGCGATTATGAAGGGATGGAGCTCCATTGGTAGTCTCCGTCGTCATGTTGGCCTAAATGTACTATGACAGGAGGTCTATAGGTATATGAACCACAGGAGGTCCATAGGCTAACCTCGAAACGAGGCTGAGTCATTATGATGGGCTTTGCACTGGCTTACTTTGGTCATGACCCAGTTCCGGCATCTGCCCTACCACCTATAAAAGAGAGACTTAATTAAATTGATGCTTTAGCTTTATGTGGTACAATCTAAATTTAATACCGTATTCAAACTCATTAATGTTATAGAAAATAGATTCAGTTAAAATACTAATATTTACAAAACAAGTCCGTAAAAGGTAAAAGTCGACAGGAAGATTTGGACTCGCATAAATATCTCATTAAGCGAAGATTTATTACTTAAACAGTCACGAAAATGTACAAAAAAGTTTTTATAAAGAAAGGCCTTGATAATTACTTGTCAACATGCGACTGTCTATTTGGAACTCAGTTGTTTAATTTGCTTTTTTATTTGCCTTTATATATCATTTCGTTAATGACGCTCAAATGAAGAGTTATCACGAACAACGTTTTTGTTAGGAACTTTGCGTTCATATAAATTTAAAGTTCCCTTTTCAATTTGTTACTCTGTTGTAGGTATACTTAATGTAATAAAAATAGTCATGTAATAATTAGATTAATTAGGTAATTAAATAAAAAAAAACATTTCAGTTCATTATGATATTTGTTCATTTAAAATAATATAAACAAAGAGTGAAAAGGATTCAAAATTATTTCTCAATAATTGCGGTATGATTTTTGGTTGTGCTGGGATTAAAATTTTTGATAGACGATATATCAAACTATGAAATTAGACAAATAAAAAAAAATCTTTGAACATTGTAGTTCGAAAATCAAAACCCGTAAAATATCATTACGCTAACTTTTTTCAGCTATGGTCAAATGATTTTCGACCTAAACTAGATATTGAACCCAATAAATTTTTCATTGGAACCAAACACTTCAGTATATAGAGAATAAGGAACAATATGTTTAATTATGATAAAATACCTATTGTAGTGTTTAATGTGTGTGTACATTGATGATAATGCTGCCTCTCGCGGTAGGTAAGGGGACAGTACTGCGTGAGCCGCAGACGGGATTGGACGCGATTGGCACCGTTCAATGGATCAGAGTAAGCGACATTGTAGCAATTTTGTATGGTAGTGCGTGACACCAATATTATTGGATATACTTCTATCTTACAAGTATCTCAACCCATTAAATCTACTTTGTTTTGAAATATGTGTTTTTAATGTTGAAAATAATTTCTATAATTATCTTAAGACATTATACATTTATATACTCATAAATTAGAAAATATCCATCTGAATTAAGTTGGGCAGATGTTATTGATAAGCAATGAAATATAAAGAGGCTATTAAAAATTCCACGATTGTATCGATAAGCAAATATCGGGTACGGAAAAGGCGACATTCGTTGAGCATAAAAATTTTAAGGAACCGCTAAACGTTCCAATAATTTATCGAAGGATTGACCTCCCTTCATTTACATTAAACAAATTGTTAATTTTTTGATAGCCATCATCCGGAACAGATGGTCAGTTCGGGAGGCGTCTAAAACTGTGAATTTGGACTTTAATTTGAACGTTAGAAGGTTATTTTTTGTGCACATTTATACGAATTCTTGAAAGTGTTTTTTATATTTACGTGGTAATAATTGTGGAAGGCAAGCGTGGCATGTGCCGCGTTATGGGACAGGTTGACCACATGTGGTGCAATCTGCTAGGTACTTTATCGTGCCTTCACCGATTATAATTTTAAAGGTATCGTTTATTTAATGAAATTTGTTTTGGGACCATCTCCGAAGGCACTAAAACGTCTGAGCGTGTTAGAATTGGTTTAAAGGCGTGAATGGACGTGCAATGCGAGTAGGCGTTTAATATATTTCGGTAATTGTGAGTATGGAGTTCAACGTTTTTTGAATTCGTAAAATGTATTGAGAGATTTAGATTATTTTTGTGATTCATACGATATTTAAAGTTGTAATTTATAGCGATCTCAATTTTTATTCTAAGTTATTACGTTAATGCTTCTTTAGTATTTAGTGTTTATTTTTAGGCTAATGAGTTGTTAACTGCGAGTCGTGGGAACATAGGCAAAATCGATCAGCGATAATGCGCCAAATATATAAAATTGACATATCGTGTCGATATGATTTTTTTTTTACACTGACTCCACATAGTGACTACAGAGTACCTGATGGTAAGTACAGTGTAGTCCAAATACGAAAGCGACTATCAAAGGGTGAAAATCCATTGATAGTCTACATCGTCATGTCGGCCCACATATACCACGACTGAAGGTCTCTAGGTATGTGAGCTACTGGATATACACAAGCTGATCCCGAAAC
Organism: Automeris io; assembly: GCA_036320925.1. Lineage (NCBI taxonomy): Eukaryota > Metazoa > Arthropoda > Insecta > Lepidoptera > Saturniidae > Automeris > Automeris io. The sequence continues at coordinate 7,704,074 of JAUDJH010000011.1, read as the reverse complement.
GCGACAAGCCGAAACTGGTCACTATGACGGGCTTTACACCCATGTACTGTGGTCGCGATCCAGACGGGCACCGGCGCCCTACCACCTCGCTGCTGCTCGTTTAGCACCACCCAGGAGTCACGTGTAGGGAAACTAGGGTAAAGCCTACGGATGCGAGCAGCTTCGACTCCCAAAAAAAAGAATGAAAAAAAAAATGAAATGAATGATAAAAAAATGAATAAAAAATGAATGATATTTAAAAGATAATGTAATTCACTTTTTTTTACTTTTCTACTAGCGATATCGTTTATTGAAAGAGATTTTATCTAGGCTCCTATAGTCGTCTTTAGGTATTAAAATTATGTCGTTAGTTCCGATTTAGGTAGGTATCGATATAACTAAAATGCGACTAAGAAAGTCGGTTTAAAATGTACAAACACATAAGTTTATAGTTTTAAGCCTACGAGAGAATGATATATAAAACAGTTTGAATGGAAAATTTTCACTTCCACCGCGTACCTACTGAAATGCGTACTTTTTTTGGCTACTTGGGCTGTGGAATGCTCTTCTAGCGAGTGTGTTTTCAGCATCCTATGATATTAGGTATTTTAAACAAAGCGGGAACAGATTCTTGTGCAAGCTGGAATTATCTCTTCGACTACCGACAGGATTTGCTTTACTGTTGATAGCATTGTCGTTTTTTGGACTGCACCGTACTGGCTATTGGACGTGGTGTGTTTCCTGTACTCAGTCAGGATAAAAAAAAAACAAAATGTGGCTTTTTTTGGTTAGCTGTATAAAAAATGGAAAATTATTACATAAGGGTTACCCCCTTATTTCTACCCGAGCAACGCTAGGTCATTACAACAATCTCGCCGGGCCCTCGGAAGTATCTGGATCCTCAGGCCCGGCGAAGGCGAAGAGTAGGCAGTGCTGGCATCCCGGTGGTTTTAGTTGGTGTATGTCTGACATACCGAGGAAGTGACCCTCACCAATCCCCTGACAGTCCGAAGGAATTTCCAACGGGTTAACAAAAAAAAACCTCATTACAACAAGTTATACATATATAATATTCAGAGATTTATTTGAAATTTTAACGTAAATTGTTGTAGGTAGGTAATAAACAATAATGTACGGTCCATGTGCTCGAGACTGCGGCTCGACATTTATATGAGAAACCCATTACGGAGTGCCACCGAATCTGCCATCAGCATAAAATTTAGTAGGGAAACTTTCATACTTAATACCAGACGGGCTCCTTTGTGTAGCAAAACTATTCGGTTACGATTGTGGTTAACACATTTTTTTAAACTAGCTTGATATACTAATTATTCCTTACCTGAAAGAATTGTAGCGTTGTTCAAGAAGATCTGCGACCGCTAAGAGGTGAGAATTCATTGAAGGTGTCGTTATGTCCAGCCAATATATATCACGACAGAAGGCCTCTCATACTTTACTCAAAACTATTTATATTACTTAATGAATCTCAAAGACTAGGTACACAAAATGAGTGCCCTGTAATTTGTTTATTATGCCTTAGAAATGCATTATATTGTTGTTTGTAAACAATTGTAGCTTAGCTACTGTAGCTTGTGTAGCTTGCTGGCAATTAATGATCTTAAGCATCTGGCGGCTGGTGCTTTGTAGGTCGAAGCCCAACTGGAATTAGGTAGTCAGTAGCAAGTCCTCGATGAGTCTTCAATGAGCTTCGTCAAGTTCAATCGTGTAAGGCATTAATTTTGATTGATACAAAAAGTAGACTTTAAGTTACTGATTTCTTTAACATAGACTGGAATGTGCAAATACTTAGGCTACACTTAAGTTCCTATTATATATTCTATTATCAAAATCGTTGCTTTACACACACGTCGCGTCGTAATGATGCCAAGGAAAGCATGGTTGAGCAGTAAAGAGGTCTCGTAAGTCTCCGCAATGTTGGACCCATCAAATTAAAGCTTTGACTAATGCGTCCATCAATGAAAAGGCCCGCCATACATATATCCAAAACGAATGGAGAGCTGTAGTGCTGCTCGGCTCCAAGCGTTATGCCTCACTACGATTGCATTTTCAAGAGCATACGATTGAGGTTATTGTTACGGCTCACTTCTGCATTGCAACATCAATGCCAGAATAGTAGAAACTGCTACGTCGACAATACGTACGCGCATCGTCCAATCTCCCATTATTGCATAGCTGGGAATCATGTACCAGCTGTTAAATTAGTTGTAACCTATTGTAACTTCCTCCTCTCTGATAATTTACTCTATCCTGTGTCAATAAATATACATTTTAGTTACCAGTATCTTTCACTGCATCCCAGACAACCACTACCAACAACGGGTGACTTATGATTATATATAAATTTTTTTCTGTAGCGTCTATATTTTTTAGCTAGGTATATTAAGAATTGGACGCATACAAGCTAATTCCGAAATGCGACTGACTGTATTGAATCACTATAAGGGTATTTGCACTTATGCATTACCGTCACCACATAGTTAAATAATTAGTCTAATACCTCAAAATATCGTAAAATGGGAAAAAGGGAAATAGCACCATGAAACAGCTTATAGCTGGTAGAGCGTCGATTTCAATCAGACAAAACCTTTTACGTTTTTATGTGGCTGCGTATCGCGACTCTGCGTACCGAAACAGATTATTTCTCATTTGATTTATGGTCGCTGGATCTTCCAACGATATTATGTTTTGGTCATCCATTCGATTCCTATTTGAATGCTGAGCGCCGAATGGGGTGGTATGAGTCGGGGGTGGCACTCGTACTATATTAATCTCAAATCCATTTGTTGTAATCAATACACGATTTTAAAACTTAATTCTCTGAGTATAAAGTGTAGTTTGGTTTTGCATTAATGCAGAGTTAGGACGCTTCAAAGATCACCGACCGATAGAGGTGAGAGATGAAACAGTAGCGTCGTATTCATTTCGCCGATGTATATTTCCGTCCCATTCGCACGCCCTGCGGGAGCTGGGCCCTAGTATGTATCAGATTTGGGTTTTATCGTTTTATTGCTTATTCTTTTTAGATTTTCAGCGGCGAAGGCATATCATTTTGTTTTTAATGCGAGACATAAATAACCACCCAACCAGCCAGTAACTTTAAATAATGGCACGCTTAGGGAAATGTGCGGAAGTGGCCACTATTTGATATGTTGTAATAACAAACGTTCTAAAATTAGAACACTGTTGTAATTTCACTATTCAAATAATGTTTTTTTCAGCAAGTATTTATTTCTAATAACTGATAAGCACAAATGTAGTTTTTACACATCATTATTTCATTTCTTCGTATTAGGCCGACTTCAGCAAATTAAATTTTGAGGTTAACTTTATATTATACTATAATTCCTGAGTTGCTTATGATAATCATTATGTATGTTTTATTAACAATTAGCACAATATTAATAAAAAGAATAATTAAGAAAGAAACTCTTGACTTTGTGCTTAATAAGGTTTTTATCCCCGAATCTTGAATCAAGAAACCTCGGCACTCCAATGTCTTTGCTGTGAAAATTATTCTAAAACACCCATTTATTATAAGAAAAAAAAATTAAAGAACTTATTTACAAAGTATCAGTTTTCTAGGAATTTCAGTTACATGCAGTCTCGAAATTCTAGTCCCGAGACTCAGTCTAAGATTTATAGACGTTACTTCGACTTTGCTTAGCAAAGTTCTCAAATAATAAATTCGTTTTGACAAAAAACTGGAACTATAATGGAAACTTGAGTATAGCCATAGCATTCGCAAAGCCAAGTCCACGTTAACAAAATCGGATACTTTTCAAATCCTTTGACATTCATTGAGTAATATAAATTGTAATGTTTTATGATCGGGAACTATAGCTCTATGGTAGCAGATTACTGTTTCAGGATATGGTTATACAATTTTAAGAAAGTGATTTCTGTGATCAAAAGGATGATTTGCCTGAGTAAGTACATTGTAGAGAAATATTTTGTCGTCGGTTTGCCGCATCTGGCGAGGGTCCAGTCGCTTGATGACAGCTTATGAATATTTTTGGCAAAATTCTCTTTGGCCTTTTCAATTCGACGGAAACTTCTTTGTTTAACTTTTTTATACCGGTTAAATGGTTTTAAAATTATTTTGATTAAACTATTTTTGGTATTATGATGACCGTAAATGAAAAACCTAAATAAAACAATACAAAATTATATTATTATAGTGAAATTATGTTAATAGCTTATTTTTCGTACCTATGTAATAAACGTTCTTGTAATGCCCATATTCTCTATCTTTAGAAGAAAGTTGAAAAAAAAAATGTTAGTTAAAATTTTATTTTTTCTTTTGTTGTATTAGTTTTTCTTTATTATATACTATGATTATGTAATTGGTTCGTTAATTTTTTATTCTTGTTGTTTTGTGTTCCCTAGCTCAGTTTTTATTTTGTAGTTTTTTATGGAAAATTTGTTGGCTTGAATATCCTTTTTTTTTAATTTTTTAATGTTTATATATTGCTGCTGTATGTTTCTCTACATAAAATAAATGTATATAGTTTATTTAATTTCACATGGCAAATAATAATAATAAGTTAAGACAATATATCAGTTTCAAATGATGTATGAACTTGCTCGACGTTACTGTACTTTGCTCGAGTCAAGTTCATTGAAAAGTCTAATGTAATAAAAAATAATATAATTTTTTTTTTATTACTTACCAAAGATTTTGTGCCTTTTTACATAAAATACTTTGACATAAATACATTTTCGTTTGTTATTAAATATTTATACAATATTCTATATAATTTAAGTCATTTTAGAAGATAAAATTAATTCTCTTAATTCAGAAAACCTTCAACAACTTAATACGAGATGTCACTACTTGCTATGTGAACTTCGAACTGTATAGTACTTCTCTTCGCCGCATGGGGTGCCACGATCGACTATTGTTTCCCGCACACTGTTCCGATAACGCATAAATCCAAGACTTCCAATCTTTTGTTTTATCTCAGTAAAGTATGGACGCTGCGAAGTGAGTCCGTATGACGTTTGGTTATTTGTTTTGTCTTTATTAATGAAATATGTCGCTGCATAAATGCGGTTTGTTTTATTTTTAGTTATTCGTTATCACGACTTTATCTGTAAAAGATACATCCAAAAGAAAATTATGACGGTATTGTTTAAGACAATAGGAACATGTATTTATTTGGTTTGTATATTTTTTATGCTAGCCAATGAAAGATTCGGTTCTGTCGTTGGAACTCTCATTTTGATTTTAATTTTGTAGGGTGTCGTTAATCCGTCGATATTAGAGACATCGCAAACATCTTAGATATTGCCTGACTTCTCTAAAGCTAAATGAACCTGTAAAGGTTAGTCATAATATTACAGATATGTATAGAAAACTTCATCTTTACGCTGTTAGTGCTTGCTACTTCGTTGCTAATTTTTTTAAAAATAATTATATAGTGTAGTAAATCATTGAATCTAAACAGTATTTTCTCTCGTTTTATATCAGGTCAATTAGAAATTCCTAAACATAGCTTTATTATCTTTTCACTTAGTAATTTTTTATCTATAAATATTAGTCCAAGATATTATTTAAGACATATAAAATTATAATTAGTAATTCAACAGACAGACAACGAAGTGATCCTATAAGATTCCTATTGAGTAACAGAATTATTATTACAACAAGAAAATAATTATTCTCGGAAATAGGAACGGTACATATAAATTAGCAGATATAATTTAGTCAGCTTTAAAACAGTACTAATCCATTAAATATCTTACTGAAAGGATGACATAAAAATAAATTCATTAAATCCTATCTAATAGATGTTGCAATCATTTGTCACGCGACCCTTCTGTCAACCCTTCGTTGACCACGCGCGTCCGAGGCGCTCTCTGTGCCAAATCCAAATGAACGTAATAATTGACGCTACCCGTTTGTATAGGACTTGCGGGATGTATGGAGCAAGCTTAAATAAATTATCAAAATTATAAATATGAACAATTATTCAGGTTGAGGCAATTATTTTAAAAAAGCTGGTTTACTTGCAGCCTTTTTTTTGAATTATTAATTAATGTCTAATTTTTTTGAAATGATTTAAAAATTTAATTAAAAATAATGAGTTTCGGGACACGATTTTGACCAATATTGTGTCAATCCTTATCATTCATTATATTATATTACTTTCTTTAAATATTTCTCATACAATAAAAAAACTATAGTTGTAAGTGAACTATCTACAATAATATATTAAAAGATTATGACTAGTTAAACAAATTTATCAGTGCAAATACGAGTCCTATTTCCTAGTATTTTCTAATCTGAAGCAAGAGTGATGATCATTCGAATGATGAAAAAGTATAATAACAATAAAAATGGAGCAGAATAAAATAAATCATTAATTTAAAGATAAATCTACCGAAAAACTGAATATATTTCGAAACTAATTAACAACAATAAACGAGCTAGGAAATATGAAAACGTCAAAATGTTCCACGCCCCACGCACTAACAAGGGAGGGCGACATAATCGGAGAAACAAATCTGGCTACTGGTGCTGCATTTAAATGATGATGATTAATTTGTTCTTCGCAAATGACAAGAAGGGTTAAAGGGCGAAGGGTTGTTCAAATTTTGCCACTTGTACAAGGAATCCGGGGAATGTTACCCCATCCAGTTAGGATGTACGGAATAATTTCACAATGCCGAAACACTTTGATTGCCTTTGTGAATCGTCCGAGTTTGATTGAGTGCGTAGATATTTCCGGCTTCTGATTCTGTATTAATTACAATTGTTAGACAGTTCTACGTTTAATGGAATTTCCACTTTTCTCTTTGATCCCACCGAAAGCCGTTTTGCAATTAGTTCTAACATTTATTACATATATGTAAACATGGCTGTACCATCAAGTTCCATTTAAAATGTCAAATAAAGGACTTAATTCCATTTCTGCTAAGGAAACTGAAATACGTTATCGCAGTAAGTTGATACGTAAACGTATGCCCACATGACGAAAGGCTGGTTAAATTTTCAAAGTCTTATAAACACAAATAATCTATAAATCACCTGTGGCGGAAAATATTGCGAGGAAGCCCCCATGGTATATGATAAAAATGTCATGTGTAAGTTGAGAGCACGGCGATCAGCTGCGCTACTGGTCACGTTGGGCACGACATATAAGCGCAAAATGGATAAAACCATTAATGTGTCTCTGCTCACCCTTTTTTTTTTGTTCACCCGGTGGAAATCCCTACGGACCGTCAGGGGAGTGGTGAGGGCCGCTCCCCCGGTGTGGCGGATCTGCCCCGACTAAAACCACCAGGGTGTTCCTTCTCCCGTCTGCCGGATGCTAAGGGCAAAGCCAAGCCATCTTCCTCGGCATCCGGCGACGTCCGGCCTTGGTCGGGCCTCATCTACTAGGCGGGAGGCTGTTAAATAGTCGCCGCCCCCCGCGTACACCTAACACATTTCGGGGAGAGTGGTGTAGAGTGCCACCCCCCACTCGTCTCCTTGAATTGTCATTGGAGCGGTGTGCGGGAACACATCGCACACCGCACACGCCTGGATCTGGGCGACGCGCTCCCTCAAGCGCGGTCTCTGCTCACCCTGTAAGGCATACAGCATGGCGATATATTATTATTATGTGTTATTAGAGTACTTGAATCATGTAATGATTAGTGTAAAATAGCGTTCTGCTTTAGGGAGCCGTTCTGAACCTAGACCTTAATAAATAGTGTCCGATATATTTTTTTAGATTTGGCCATCTTTGGCCAAAAAAAACTACATTAGATGTAACTTTTAAATGGGCTGAAAGTTTAGTTAAAGCCTACGGTGTCCCTCTTATCGCTCTACCCGCGCCTGGGAAACCAAATTCATTCAAACGATCGAGAAACCTCGTTGAGGCTACCTATCTGCGGGATGTGGGAGTAAAGAGACACTCCTATGAAACCCCTCAGACGGCGCGACGAGCACTGCGCACCGCCTCCCTTTCATTCGGGCAGCAGACTTCCTCGGGTCTACTGCCTGGCTATTGTCACCAGGGATGTCGCGCTCGCTCTGGACGAACGCCTTCTTCTGGCGACGGTGTTTTGGCCGCCGAGAGAAGATCTGTATGTAATGATATAACATAATATCATAATGTGTAATGTAAATTATTTCAGTCATTCGATTCGTCAAGTGTTTTGTACGATATTATATATATATTTTTTATTTTAACTCATATTCGGATAGGGTAACTTAATATCGAGGAAGATATCTTCTTCGGAGTTTGTGCCCAGTAGGCGCGGCGCGACGGGGCTGTGGCGAATTGATTACAGGTCCCACAGTCCCCGTCAATGCGCAGAAGAAGTCACCTTGGGGTTTTTAGTCGGTACAAGTCCGACACACCTCGGTTTCGCGCAACCCCCCAGTGCGACCGAGACAGTCCTATGAGGATTTTCCCCAAGTAAAAAAAAAAAAATGGGTAACTTAATATATGATATATCACTGCCCTAATCGAAGCTATTAATATCCTAATAATGTATCATTTTCCGTCAAAAAAATCCAGTCGATGTCGTTTACTTGTAATCTGTAATTTGGAAAATTACATACAATACACATATTAATACGGGTTCAATATTAAGTTATTAAAGATCCAAGATCCAGATCAGATAGATCCTCACAAATATTCTTATCTTTAATTGTAACTTAAAATATTTTTGTTGTTTGTGTGTGAGTTAAAATAAATAATTATTATTGTTATTAACGCTGTAAAATCACTGAAAGAAGATAATGAGATGATATGGCAAATTGATATAAAATATGGAACAGTATAAAGAAACACTTAGAATTTTATTTTGTAGGTATATTACTTTAATTTTGTTCACGGTTTACAGCTATAGATGTCTACAAGAGATTTTAAAACAATGCGGCTCTATCATCTAAAATGTTAGTTACTCGTTTCGCTACCAAATTGACATTTACCTCCTGTAAAGGAAGCATGCGCCAGTTTGAATCTTTATTGCTTGCGAGATAATAGACCGGATGCATTATCAGAAGATGGTAACTTTTTCTGCAAATTTTTACCTGTTTGACTAAGAATTTTTAGAATTTCCTCCGGTACATATTTTATTTGTTACTGAGATTTTCATCTATGGGACGTTAATTCTTACGAAATAACACGTGTCCAATTAATTTGAAATTTTGGAAGTTCTATTTTATAGATACGTCTAATATTTCATCATTATGTTCTAAAATATTCTGGCCAATATTTACGTCACTTTACACCTATGAATATCAAGTATTAACTTCCTTTTTGAAGTATATAATAATAATAATCATAAAATCATTCCTATTATAAGGAAAGTCAACTGTTCATAACTTATAAATAGACTCATTACAAGAACGAGCTTTTAAACTAAGATTTAACCTAATGCAATGCGCTTCATAGATCAGAATTAAAATCACAATCTAAGATACTTATATGTTTTTCATAATAATAATAATATCATATCGTCACGCTATATCCGTTTCGGGGTGAGCAGAGATGCATTACTGGTTGTATCTACTTTTTCGCACATATGTCGAGTCCAACGTAATCAGTAGCGTAGCTGATCGCCGTTCTCAGGGCAATTACACGTGACATTTCTATTAGATGCCATGCGGGTATGCATGCCGTGTATTTTTCGTTATGATAAATTTAAATTTGACTTTATTTGACATTGGAAGCCATACTAAGTTGCAAATCTATATACGAGTATGTATGTAAAAATCATCATTTGTCTTGTCTGACATATCGTTGAAGAGCCTAAACTGCTGAAAGTAGAAAAATGTATACTAATTGAGCCTTTATATGACGTGGGCTTTCACTAAACGCTTTTTTGTTACATTCCACCACTAGGGTCAAATAAGGGCTGAAAAATTATTTGAAAATCCGTCAATTTTGAAGTACTATGAAAACTTATATTTAGATTTTGGCTAGATATAAAATAATACGTGTTATGACGTTTCTGGAAATTGAATCCCCAAAGCGGTAGATTATTTCAACCCGGGTATTAATTAAAAATTCCATCTATTTACACACACGAGTCATCACAGCTAGTAGCCTATAAGATAAAGGCATGTATTTCATGTAATATTTTGCGTATTGTAGAGTTAGCAACAGCATAAAATCATGATATAATATCGGTTGTCACTTATATAATGTCAAATATTGTACAAAAGTAATCATTATATTACTTTCCTTTTAGAAATATTCAATAATATTCAATCACTTTAATAAAGATAGAGATAGGGAGGATGTGAAACTTATTATTCGAATTGCAAATTCTTTTCCTATATAATAGGGAGTGGATCGGCGGTTGAGTCCCAAGCCGAATGTTTTTAAGAATATTGCAAATGTGACGTTCGAACCGCTGACTCCCAACGATCGATGCTAAAGGATTGCCAACCGTTTTAGTTCCTTATGTGTGTGTTTGATATTCAATTTCTTTGTTCTATCTGTTAATGTATTTTGAAGTGTCATTATTTTTCTGAGACGTATTAAGATGCGGATGGGATGAGGTAAGCCTCATGCTGGACTGTAGTCATGAAGCCACATTGCTCGAGAAATATCTGTTTGTATGGGGTTAGAAATGTTATTATTCTGTTGAAGTTTATTCGTTTGATAATAATGGGTGGTTATGATAGTATGTTCATTTTCTTATAAAACGTTCAATTTAATTTTAATATGTAACGATGAAACAATATTTTGCAAAAAGCGACTACTTACTAAATATTTTTCTAGTCTTCCCGTTAGAATTTAGTTTCCGAACGTGAAGAAATTAGTTCTATTGGTGATTAGATAGTGCTTTTAGTGTACCTATTTAACACTAAATCTACTGACGAACAATTTATATCTATTGTGAAATTGGCATAATATGATTTATTTTTCTAGGTTAGAAATAAAATTAAACCCACAATATTTATACTATATTTACTAGTAAAAGTTATTATTATTGAGAATGAAAAAATATTAGAAATGATAAAAATTTCAAGACCAATATAAAGACCGGTTATTTTGAGCGGTTCGGTAGATCTAGTGTTAAATAAAGTTATTTGAGCATGATACAAGCGGCCGGGCAGTAGACTTGAGGGATTCTGGTGCCCGGATGAGAGGGAGGCGGTGCACGGTGTCCGACGCGACGCCTGAGAGAGAGGTTTTGGAGGGGTGGATTTTTACTCCCACCCCTCCCCTAGAGAAGTAGCCTCAACAAGGCCTTTTGTTCCGTGGGCGTCTGGACGAATTTGGCTTCCCAGGGCCCGGGTGGAGCAATCAAAGGGACACTCCGGGGGTTTTTAGTCAGTAAGAGTCTGACACATCGGGGTCGCAGCCCTCACAGCGTCCCTGATGGTCCTATGTTGGATTTTCCCCCAGGATATAAAAAAAAAGCATGATACAAGCGGCGGCCAAGGCACTGTCGTCGGAGGGATGCGTTCGCTCAGAGCGAGCGCGATATCCCCCGATGACGATAGCCGGGCAGTAGACTTGACGGAGTCTGCTCCCCGGATGAGAGGGAGGCGATGCCCAATATCCGGCGCGCCGCCTGAGAGATAGGTGTTGGAAGGGTGGGCTCTTTACTCCTACCCCTCCCAGAGAGGCGGCCCCAACAAGGCATTTCGCTCACCGGGCGTCTGGATGAATTTGGTTTCAATGTAATTTAATGTTCAATGTAAGGTATATAGCTAGAAAATCCGATAAACCCTAGAAATATAATTCACAAAGGATTCATCCAGTATTTATTGTACTATATTCAAATTACAAAACAATATTAAAACCAACGAAAGCCGGTAGATACGCAGGAGGAAAATCAATTCGCGTAGGTGTTGTATGTAAAAAGGAGGTGCGGCCGATATCGCCCGTCGAACATTATACAAATATAGGCCTTAGGGCGCGTCACCCAATAATGCTGATGCTTGGTGATTCGAACCGCTCTTTGTGTCATCTGATTTCGGGGATATTTTAGTAATATTAGCTTATTCTATTACGAAATGGCGTTGACTTTCTTTGGCTTTGGTTTGTCAACGTTAAAAGTTTACCATATTATTTTTCTTTGATAATCATCTAAGCATAAGATACAAAAAGCAGCCACAAGTCTTAAGACGCATACAGAGCCCGAAGCTTGATATGTTTGACATTGTATTCTCCTTAAAAAGTAATCAAGCAATAAAGGCGGGTTCCAAATCTTTCTCACTATGCGAACGACAGGATAATATCTTTTTATATAGAACATTAACATATTTTAAGTAATAAGTCAGGCAAAGTATCTGTCGTCTATTTTCGATTGAGATTAAAAATCAATTAACGCGAATCACTGTGTTAACATCCATCTCAGAAAAGTGATGATGTTAATACTTTAAGATTGAGATATTTATATTTTTTTAACTTGAAAACAGTCAAGTCTATACCTAGGATCTTGATTCTTGGTACTTAGGATCAAATCGTGTCATGGCATAAAATTCAATAGAATATGAATATTTATGAGATCACTTAATTATAAAAAGCTATAACTTTTGTGTTTGTTTCGTGTTTAGGTACATTTGTAGCTATAGATAAGACTATGACCGTTAGTCTAGATAACTTTCTTCGTTATCCAAAATAGTAAATATTAATAAAATACAATAAGATATTAATTAGTTTTATTCAAGGCAAACACAACTAAGCGTCGTCACCCGCGTTTATAATGCGGTATATTAAATTAAGGCAAACATAGTAAATGGTTGTTTACCTCCTATCATTGTATATATCTAGGTGTCGCTATATCTTATAAATTTATCTTAACATAACTTAACTACTAAATTTTTTTGTTAGTTCGTTAAAACTAGTCCACGTGCGATGAGGCACGCTCTTATTACTGCACTTAGATAAACATCGGTTTAATTTTACAAGAAACATGTAAAGCTTTGTTAACTAAGCCCGGGAACTTTTATAACGACCTCTTTAATATTAGCGGCACGGACGCTACCGGTTCTTCCTACATTTTTTATTTTAAACAAACACACAGATACGTAGCAAGGATTCTTTTTGGGGAAACTTTTCTATAAATTATTCATTTAATTTTTGAAGTATTTTGTTATTCTTTAATCAAACTATTTTCATAACGCTATTTGTTTTCAGGATAACCAGAGATATATCAATTTAAGTTCTCATTTTTAGTTTGGACAACTGATCACCGGGTCGTTTCTAGAACGCAACACTTGACAATTTTGTTAAACTACCTGGGAACCTCACGATCACTTTTAAATACGGATTATGTTGTAAGTATATACTTAGTTAAGCTAAACAACGTATAGGCAAGTTCTAGGATTCTACCCTAAGAGGCTATTATCATTCACATTTCATATTAATTTACATTTGTACGGGGAGGTTAGGTTTCCCCAGTATACTGCTGGAGCCGTATCTTACTAGCTACGTTTAATTGTTACGACTGCTATCATACATATTATCTATGTGTTTATATGAACTCGTCTGTTCCGCCATTTTTGACGTTTGTCGGTAGATGCTCCGCCGTCTCATGAAAAATAACATCGTGTTTTCTTAGTAATGAATGGACCTTTGTGATTATTGTGTGGCACGTTTCATTTTATTTTCACTTATTTTTACATCCATGTTTTCTTTTGATGTTCATGTGGTAAAATAATAATTTCTTTATTTACCTAATATGGAAGACCTTCACAAACCTTTATAGAATTTTTCCTACTTCACTGTACATATTTCTATACTTTTATACTTATTAAGGTTCCGTTATAAACATAGAAAATAGGGCTTAATACCGATTTATGAATAAGATTGTTATATTTTTTACAATGGAAACATCAAATATATAATAAACAATGAGGTTTGTTTTATAAACGACGATAACGGCTTCTACTCTACTAATAGTTTAGACTACCGGTCGTCAATTGGGGTATTCGCTGCTTAGGAAGTTATAAGATGAAAGAAGTAAAATAGTTTCCAATAGCGATAGTTATAATTTTGATAACCATGACACTTACTTACTCAAACGAGCAGTGACTTTGTGTTAGAGACTTTAGTAGATATATAAATATTCATAGTGAAAGTAGAAGAGTATATATACCGTATAGCAGAATAATTTACCCGATCGCCACTTAAAATGAACAGACAGTTGTTACAATATGAAACAAGTCAAATTTGCGTATTCATAACTGTAGGAATCCTACTGTTACACCGCAACTGAACTGTTTTAAATTTCTATAGTTCTCTACGAACAAACTGTAATGAAAGTGGTGTAGGATAGTATTCTTTAGACTATAGATTTATTTAAATATATTTTGATACATCTAGATCTATTTTGTAACATAAAAAAAAGAAAAGATATTTATAATTTATGTTTTAACCAATATCACTAATTTTTACACTGTACCTATATAGTATAGCCATGAGTCATGTGATATGGAGACTCTAATAATTTCTTTTATTTAAATAAGCTTTCTTTGAAGTGACAAATCGAGGGGTGAAAGGCTATTTGATTTAAGCGAGATTTTTTGGAGATATAGTAATATATATGTAAATTTTCGGAATCAGCGTTTTTTTGCCGATTCAAAATATATCACCAAAAAATGTCACTTAAACCAAATAGCCTTCCACCCCTCGATATAATCTCCGGAATCACGTGGCGGAAAGCTGCTATTGTCTCCAATACTTAAGTGGAATTCTAGAAGCGTTGGGAAAAGGTCATCATACAATAGCTAATGTCAAAACAAAATGCCGGGTTTGTACCCTTGTACTGTGATCGGAGACTGAAGAGGGCGTCAGGTGGTGGGAATAGTTGCTCATTTAGTAGTTAGTACCACCTTGGAAGCAGCAGCAACTCGTGGCTGGGTTAATACTCAGTTCGTATCGCCACAAAATCTTTGGAAGAAATAATACGCTTCGGTGTAGGTGTCGGCCGATGTAATTAGTTGAGTCGGGTGAGCGCGGGTGGGTATTCGGAGCGTATTCAGCCGTATTCATATTCATTAGGGCGCGAAGGGCCCGCTTGATTGCACAAAGAGCCGACTAATTCACTGCCGCGACTCCGTTCGCTCTATGAGTTTAATTTATTTATGATATTGTGCCAAGGGTGATCACTTGGTCATTTGAATAAGTATGCTGTAGAGATGTTATTAATATCCGTTATTGAAACTATCGAATATCTTGATTTGATATAATATCCGAAACCGTATTTTATTCTATGTAAACGAGTTGTTTAATTTTAGGTTTTGTCATTTATCATAAAACAGCTACTGTAGATTTTATTTAAAAATCCTCATATTATGTTTATTTAAAAGTTAGTTTTAATGTTATTATATAAATATGTAAAAGAAAAATACATTACAACACCATTTATGGCGACATCGTTTAGAACAACATACCGGTTATATTACCAAAACAAAGGTCCCGGCAAAAAATAGGACTTCGTGTTTCTTGTCAAACTTGAAACTATCTACCTATTTGTACATTACTATACTAACATATAGGTAGATAGGTACAGGAAAATCAATAGCCATTTTGGAACACGCTCGGTTACGGACGGATCGGCTTAATTATTGAATTAGCATTTAAATTATTTCGGTAACCGTTCATTTGTAACTAATACAAATGGCTAACCACATGAATAATGCTCACAGCGTGGAGGTTAGAAACGTAATAGACTTAGGAAACATACATATACTAGCTGTTACTCGCAGTTTCGCTCGCTTTGTAATAATAATAAGTTTATGGAGTTATCGTAGTTCTTAATCGCATACCTTTGTGTAAAAGGAACTAATTGAACTCACTAAAACTTTTTTTTGTTTATTCTGTTTGTTGTTTTTTAAGTTTTTGTTTGGTTCTGGTTTTTTTATTTTGTTTATTTGTTCTTGTATTGTGAGTCTTAGTGTCAAAGTGTTTCTATCATGACTAGTAGTTTAATTGATTAAAGTCACTAAGAAATAAACAAATAAAGTTCTATTTTGGATTGTATTTTAAAATTAATATCTTAACATTTCTATAATATTATGACATTTAAAATTAAAAATTGATATTTTATGTATCTTTGCTGACCCCGGAAAGAATACATCATGACGATATATTATTATTATTTTAAAATTAAATACAAAATAATTATTTCATTTGCAGATTTCTATCTTGTTGATATACCAACAACAAACAACATAATTATTTAATTAAAAAAGGTACTCCATATTAAAATTTGATTCGTAGCTCTTAGTGAAAAAGCAATGACGGATGAGTAGGTACACTATGCATTGCTGACGCGAATAATAAGTATCAGCTCACCACTGAGCACTATTTTTGAGAGCTAAAGCTTACAACTTACAGGATATTAATATTATTAACTAGTGAGTTGTAATTGTAATTTTTATTTAAATCTAGCATTAAACATCTATGCTATCTATCTATCTGGCTTAACCCTAAATCTTTTATAAACAATTGTTTTTTATGACTTTTTTTGATCTACGGTACGTGACCTACAAAGTACATAATACCGTGCGTTTTTATGATTCGCGTCTAATTTCTGAAACGGTCTTTAACTTTAATAATACTTTTAAACACTAATGAATTACTGATTGTGTATAACTTTACGATTCATTAATGTTAAAGAGTTTGTTAATTCAAGAAGCATTTCTGAAACTGGATTTAATCGTTAATTATAGCTACTGTAAGTTGTTTTGATCAACGTCTCTTGAATTTTACTAGTGGAACATACCTACACTAATATATATGCTATAAATAGAATTAATAAAATATAGATTAAATAACAAATACGATGCCGCACCAATTTTTTTTAATGCATTAATAAAATGGAATGTTGATAGGGCAAACCTCAACCAGCTATTGCCTTGTCACGGCACATCAAGAGGTATTAAAATCACTGTTACTGCACGAATCATTAATTCCCTTGTTTATTGGTTATCGTAACACGAAGCAGATAGTACGCGATGATACTATTGTAGCAATCACGGACATCCGCAGCAAATGTTTGAGTTGATGTTGTAACCTCATAGTTTTCATAACTTGTTATCGTGTCCTTTTAAAGTTCAATATTAAAATTTTTAAATTTCATTTAATTATAGATTTTTAAATATTTTTATTCTATTTATTTAGAGGATTTTTACGTGAGTACGCATGTCAGTCTCGTTCTACCCTCATATTAAAATATCCAACAAATAGTATTTTATAAATTTATTATTCTAAAAAAAGCATGGGTTAAAGTGTTCTTATTAAATTAATACTAAAGTTTCTCATTCCAAATACTTTAATGGGTCTTAATACTACTCAAGCTTTCTCTAGTCTGCTTGTGATCATTACCTATGTAACTAGAGGGTTTAGACATAGTAAAGTCGATCGACAATAATGTCTATAGAGAAGTGTAAAATATAAAGTATTCTGAAATAACAAGTCAACGAAGTAAAATAACGTTATATCAGTTCTATACATTTTGAAGTTTTCCACTAACGTTATCGCCGATAGAATATAACTTTTTGTAAGCCCTGTGTGTCATTAAATTTCTGCAAAGGATAGTGGTCATTTGTAATTATTTCACATGATTGATAATAAAAAACCCTATAGGTAGTATATGTGCCTATACTTAACACATATTTATTAGCAAGCCAAACATATACAACTACACTATCTTTTTTTTTGGTCTATATATCTTGTAATAACTCATCCGCTTTTTCTCTCTTTATAAACTTTCATATAATTAATATATGTATTTGTGATATAAAACCTTGATGTCAAGCGTTCGCATATAAATAATAAAAAAATAGAAGTAAACCACTGCATTACAAAACAAATACACCAAATAAACAATACGGGATTAAACAAAAATAAATAACGGGAATTATTTATTACTAAAGGTATTTTTATTACATAAAAGAAAAGATTTGCAATAATGAAGTTAAAATGCAATTTAATAGATACTGTATTAAAAGATACTCCTCTTTGTAATAATACCGAAAGAGTTACGCTTAACCGTAAGCAAAAGGAATTCACCATGTATCCCAAACTACAAAAGCCTCCATATGCTATTACTGTCTAATTATAATACATGTAAGTTCCTAATAAGGACTGCTTCAAACGATCCCTTTTCACACTCAATACCTTTGGTTTGAGTACACGATAAAACTTTTAACAGAAGCTATGTAAACCACGGCTGGCTCCCTAATCGAAAGTTGCGGAATCCTTTGTTGTACATAGGAAAGGGAGAATGAAAATTTAGGCAAGATGGGATTAATTTATTTTAATTTTAAACCTAGTTATTTAATCTATCTATTCAATTAAAGAAATACCGCACAAATTTAAGATAATTATAATTGTTCGCGTGATTTAATAACAATATTATTAAATCGAAGCAATGTAAAAAAAAGTATTTAAACAGCACAACACTAGAGAAAAACTTAAACAGTGTCACTATATGTAGGGACACATAGTATAGTGTTTATTTTATATGTAATAGGCTATTGATTTTGATCGCGTGATTTATGAAAGTGCGAATTTTGCATAAATGATGAACGTATGTATGTATTTAGAAATGGCTGCGTCCGTCGTTTAAGTTAGTTCAGAATATACACAGTTAACAGCAACACGCATTTTATTTCCATAGTACTCGAACTCTATAGGCCGCCACACTAATAACCTAAACTGTAAAGAAATACAAAAAGCTATATAATAGATATGCCTTAAATATTTTTAAAAACATTTAATTATCATTTAGTCAATTAATGATGAAGAAATAAAAACGTGTAAAGATGTTAGACTTTTTAAAACTCTTATGTTGTAATCTACTCATCACTAGATGACGCCACAGCAAAGTCGTGGTGCAATACATGTTTTCAAAAAATGACATCACAATCTTAACAATGTCGCTGCCTACCTCAATTATTTAAGCTCACTGTAATATTTTTCGTGCGAAAAAGGCTTGCAACATTATTTTTAATGCATTCTTGGAGACAAGGCGCGGCGGCGTGGGCGGAATTACAATTAAGAATTTATCACGTTAATCTCATATTTTGTAACATGTGTAAGTTGATACTTATATTTGCTTTTTTGGTTTCGAGTATCTTTTAATGCACTGATGAGCGGAAATGTAGTGCGGGAAAGTTTTATATTCTATCCTGTTAATCATAAGCTTAGAAATTGTAGAGATTATAGTACTGTACTGTCTCATAGAGGTGGATGGACAACACAGGAAGATGATCCTCTCAAGTAGAACTTTAATGAGAAGACTCGAGATAATAATAATTATATTAATGCTACAGTTTTTCTTATTCTTTATACTATAGAGTGCACCGTATTCTAAAAATCTTTTCAACAAACGTTACTAATTTTAAATTATTATTTTTTTGACATATTGACAGATTATTATAAAAAGTATAACTTTAAAAAAGGTAGCCTGCAGTAACCTGTAACTTTTGTCGTTTTTTATCTACAAGCACACATTTGAATTCTATCGCACCTTGTCGAAGGTGGAAGACGAGGTTGGTGATGGAATATGCTTGCCCTTGCTGCTGCGTACTGCTTGTAGCCTTTAAGAGAAGAGTAAATAAGAATTTTCTCTTCTCTTAAAGACTACAAATTATTAGAACGTAGAAATATAGTCGCTGGAGATATATTTCACTCCTTTGCTGTTCGCGTTATGAATTGTAACTTATAATTTAATGACGTCTACAAAATTTGTAATTTTTTTAGCGTAACCTGCGAGTTGCAAAAATCATTTTGAAATTAAAATTACATTTAAGGCCTTAATTTCGAAACACGCATAAAATTATTGTTATTTGAGAGCCCGGTTACTAATCATATTTCTGTCTTAAAATGAGGTTTCCCTTATGAAGAGTGTCGGCTTGCAAGGTGTGTTGGCGGTCACGTGTCCATTGTTTAGTTTAGCCGCTCGTAATGAAATAATTCGTGTGGATGCGCTCGCGTCTCGCGATCTTGGAGATAAGCTGCGATGGGGTGTTCGTTACGGCAGCATGATTTTCTTCACATTTGAGTGTTCAGAGCAAACTTGTGACAGTATGTATTAAGAATCATTATCCACGACATTATTGTGGTTATAATTTGGAAATAAATCCCTCTTGCTGCACCTAAATAGTCAATAACATATTTAATTTATTAGATCTTTCGTTGCTGGGATATGGTTATATTCACAACAAATTATATGCTTACATCCCAGACGTATTTTTTTTATTTATTTATTTAAATTATGTAAATAACGTAGTTATATGTATTTACATATAACACATATGGGTGTAAATATAATGACAGTGTAAATTTTTGAAAGTCAACGAATTATTCACATTTTTCAGACGTGGAAGCAAATAAGGGAATTGATACATATAATGTTTGTTGATATTTTTATAAATTAAGCTATTAACATCTTCTAGCACAAATATTTTTGTTCTTTTATTTTTATTTAAAACAATGAAAACTTAATCATATGAAATATATGCTGGCATAACGCACACGCTCTTTTAATGAATGACCAGAATGCTGCGTAGGCACTGCGTTCACCTTAATAAAATTGTCATAAAGGCATGATAAATATAAAAAAATAATACAGAAGGTAACAGTGATCCCACGTTGTGTATTTTGAGTAATAAAAACAAAATTTCATAAGTATACAAGAGCTTTGAATAGGCAATTAATTAAAAAGGAAAGAAAAAGTCATAATGCATACGCTTTTCAATATTTAAAAATCTTAGGGTGAGATTTATAGAAGCAAGTTTAAGTTTATTATTTATGTTACTCAATGAATGTGAAAGGATTTAGTAAGTCACCAATTTTGTCAACATGGACATCGCTCTGCGAATACAGTAGCTATCTATACTCAAGTTCCTATTATATATATTATATTTATTCAGGTTTTTGTCAAAACGAATTAATTTTTGAGAAATTTGCAAAGCAAAGTCGCAATAGCGTTTATAAATTTCAGCCTTATTTCGTGTGCACTCCTTAAGGGATGCATGATAAAGTTTATTATGTTTGTGTAATTTTATTATATAAACTAAAGTATATATTGTACGTGCATGCTATTACGCCGTTGATAAAAACAAGAAAAATTGTTTACTGCAGTAAATAATATCGAATAAATTAATTGTAGGCAATAGGTAAGTACTTCAACTGCATACTATTCTAAATGAATCTAATTAAAAGAAATTATAAAGCAGTGTTACATTAAAACTCAATTACAGAAACTTGGTAACGAATTGTATAAGCAATAATCTTTGAAATCACAAATCAAGTAAGCTGCACGCTTTCACGAACACCGTAGGCGGGTCTCTAGTCGCTTCCAGCTATTGCCATATACACATGGACATTAAAAACGAACAATAGCTTTTATTATCATCTATTTAATAACAAAAAAAAGTAACTAATTTCTAGAAACATATTCGTTTCAGTTCAAAAAGTTTATTTATTCTTTGATGGTCGCTTTCGTTTTTGGATTACACTGTACTTACCACCAGGTACTCTGTAGTCACTAAGTCGAGCCAGTGTAAAAAAAACATGAATATGTATTTAAAGTTTTATATTACATGTGCTGAATTAAATTTAACCACACGCCCTCTGCATGAATTCTCTCTGGAATAAACGATCATAACGGCGAACTAATTTACAAAATAAATGTGGTTAAGCGAACAGTTATGTTTTTTTACACTGGATCGGCAAAGTGACTACAGTACACCTGATGGTATGTGCAGTATAGTCTCCCGTTAGTTTAAGCCGTGGTGGCTGCCGGCAGAGTAGAATAGCACCCCCCTCTTCTTGCTGAGGTGTCGTAAAAGGCGACTAAGGTATCTCTTGAACACCGCAATTCAACCAGGTGTTTAGAGAAGGGAAAACTCGACCAAACCTGCATCCTGCTCCCTCCCGATCGTACTGGTTCTCCTTTCCATCGGGCCTGAGGGAGCTCGGACGAGAGAGTGCTTTTCTGGCTGCGCGTCCAGTTATGCACTTAAATATCTCCTGCGCAATTGACTGTTTCCGAAAACTGGACCTCGAACTTCTTAACCGGTGTTGAAACAGTCGCCGTGGCCGAAACCGGCTAGGACATCATCATAGTCTCCCGCCAAGCCGTCGGAAGTAATTGGATTCCCAGGCTCGGCGAAGGCGAAGAGAGGGCAGTGCTGGCACCCCGGTGGTTTTAGTCGGGGCAGGTCCGACACACTGGGGGAAATGGCCCTCACCACTTCCCCTGACGGTCCGTAGGGATTTCCACCTGGATAACAAAAAAAAAAGTGCAGTGTAGTCTAAAAACGGTAGAAGTTATCATAGGACGAAACTCTATTCACAGTCTCTGTCGTCATGTCGGCCCACATGTACCACGTCTGAAGATCTATAGGTATAAGAGTCACTGGATGTACACAAGCTGATCCCGGAACGTGACAGGATGATACAAGTCACTATGATGGTCTTTGAACTTGTGTAATATGGTCACGATCCGGTTAGGGTAATCGCCCTACTACCCCCCTAACCCTTATGATTGAATAATTATGCACTTATAAATGATATTAATTTAATTGGAATATCTAAGGTCCTTACTTAACTAGAATTTACATTGTGTACACAATATTGAAATTTCCAAAACCAATTACAAGAAGGTTTTCAAGAAAATTTTATGACCATACTTATGCTGTCACAATATTACAATACCTGCTGAGCTTTCATTCTGACTCAGCCTTGAGTTTTTTTCGGCGTTTATTCTCAAGGTAGTCGCTTCCAAAACGCTGGTAGATCACCGTTAAGTTCGTTATTCAACTGGCCGGCCGCCCAAGTCGAGGTCCGTACCCACAGGGGTGCCCTCGCGTAGCCGCCCAACCCATAAAATTCGCTGGCTGAGCGCCCTCTGCGTTCGCCCACCAAGCCTGGCTTTGTTGTGAAGGTCTTTCCCAGGCCACCAAAGTAGGACCTGCCGAAAAAAAAAACCTGCTGAGAGATCTCAGTTCGCCACCAACGACTAATATACCTACTTAATATCAGTGTAACTGGTCCCGTTTATCTTATTCTTTACACTTTACAATGAATTTTAGGTACGTGTACTTTCTTTTTGTAAATAAAATTTAATCATTCATTTGAAAAAAGGAAATAACAATATTAATGTGTAATTAAATAAAAAATGTTCATTAAACTATAGAAACAGTGTGTATGACGTGTTACAAACAGCTTGAAACTGTCAAAATGGCTAAAATATACGCCGTTTTATTAACACCGGACACAACAATTGCTCGACAAAGTGTGGGATTCCTTACTCCTCTAGTTTATTGGACATTACATAGTGCGTGGGATGGAGCATACCTGACGGTGGTCCTATGGTTTCTTGCTACCTAATTATCATTTCGAATTCAGTAGCTTATTATATAGCGTAACGTTCCTTGTTCAATAACATACTGGATGGCCAGTGAAAGCAATTAAAATCTGGAAACATTTCGGAAACAAGTCTAGACACAAAATTAGGAACGAGCTTGCGAGTTATTGATATTATTCTGAATGTAGTTACCTATTATGCAATAAATGTGATAATTAAATATTACCATTATTTTTTGGTTGATTTGATTTAATTTGCGATGGCAAATTTATTTCTTTTTTGCAAGTTGCAATAATTAAAGTTGTGTCTGCTAATATTAGCGCTACAAATGCTTCTATATTTTATTTGCATTCAATGAATTCAACAATTTTTTTTCGTAAATAATGCGCTTTTAGATAACTTCTAATAAAAATAAAAAAACTCTTTATCATTTTAATATAATTTGTAAACAGATTGCGATCTTCGAAAAACTACTTAATTATATTTGGATCTTAGTTACCAAGGTTACCTATTTGAAAGATGTGCGAGAGGTAATTGAACATATGAATATATGTCCTTTATTTAGTCAAAAACCATCCTAATATGATACCAATCTTTCAAAAGTATGCGTGTTAATAGAAAGGGCTTCGACCTTAGTAATTAAATAGCTCCGAACTCATTTGTTCGATAAACTTTAAGTACCTACGTCATAAATCGTCAATGAACATACTCGAATCAATTGATACCAACGCACTAGATCACTTTAATTATTCCAATTATTACCGAGACGTTCAATTATTATCAGTGAATACCAATTATTGGCAGTGCCAACGTCAGGCATCCTTGGCTAGTCATTAAGTGTACCAATAGATTATTGATTGGTGCTGATTGCCTGGACGCAGATGGGGTCATTTGCATGAATCTCTGCAGGTTTTAATAAACAATTTCGCCTGACTGTCATAGTAATGGGTTTCCCTTTATTTCTTTACTAATATTTGTTATTAAAACTTTTCGCCAAATTGTAAGCACTACGGTCTAGTAAATGATGTTTTTTTTAGTTTTATTTATTATTAATACAATCCTGTGACCATTTATTTCGTCACATCCTTACATTCTAGTGTACAATAATTAGTTTGCTTATGCTATATGCTTATTTTCTATCATATTATACAAATTGGTTTCACTTTAATTTGTTTTATTTTATTTTCCAATTTATTCAATTATAATAACACCATACTCTAAAAATTTACCTCTGTATTCTTTATTGCTAATTAATTTCTCAAAATTTTCCTCTATTATTTCCTTCCCCAATGCTTGCTCTATGTAGTACCTTAGAAAATTGTACTTATTGCACGTCGTTAGTACATGCCCAGTAAATGATGTGATACATCTTCTGCTAGAATGTGTCCGGAATGCTGACAAGATCTTACATGTCATTTCATTGTAAAGTGATTTGTACAGTAAGTTTAACGTAAATAGACTGAACGTAGGAGTATTCTCAGTAGAGACTGAGAGTAGTATCAGCTAAAATACTATACCATTTCAAATTTAAAATAACATTGCCGTTTTCTGAAAAATAACTCAGATTTAAAGAATTTAAAAAAACTTACTCTTTATACTTGAATATTAACGCATTTAGAATTAGAGTTTGTAAACGCACTTTCGGTACAGGATACAATTTTAGTAAATCTGCCGTGAAATCTGGCTGTGGAGTAATCTTCCAGCGGATGTATTCCCTTCCTGCTATGATACTGGGTCTTTTAAAATACATATGAAAAGACTTTCAAGCTGGTTGTTATGATCACAACGACTATCGACTAACAATCTTCCGTACCACGGTACTTGCGGTCGGTTTTAGAATTACGATGTGTAACATTAAAATGCAATAGGTACAGTAAAAATCACGCGGTAAAAATTGCCAGTCTGTTAGACCTAAAAACAATTAAAAGCTTATTGACATAAAAATTATAACCTGCTGTCATTTGATAACATGTGTGAATTACTTTTATTCCACATTCCAGTACGGGGTTAATGTTTTCGTATCAATTTATATGTTGAATTCTGGGACGTGTGTAAAGTTGGTATTATTAATTATCTTATCAGTGCTAAAGGCAACATGTCGGCTTAGAAATTCTTGTGAAAGTACATTCTCCACTACATGGTACAATTAGTGATCGCATACAAATTGTTCGAACGGTCGTCATAGCACCAAGTGTTTCAAATTGTGAATAATTGATCCTTAATATAACGCTAACTTACATATCTGTGACAAATAATGAGCATTGCCATATTTGAACAGTGGCTGGCTTACGCAGTGATTGAGCGAATGTACTTTGCTCTTCAAGTTTCGGATTCAATTCCCACACGGAACAAATTTATTTGTAATTTTTTTTTCTTTCTAAAATACAACAAACTATTTCATTCTTAATATTCGATTTCGGATATCTTGATACAATATTAAAAGTTCACATTTTTTTGTAAAATATAATTACCTCTAGCTGTTGTATTACCCCATCTAAAATTAAAATGTTAAGATTTTAAGTTTTCTTTTATCTTTAAGAATTTATTATTTTTTTGTAATAACATATTATCACTCTATATCTCTTTCGGGTGAGCAAAGATATATCAGTGCCTGTATCCTCTTTGCACTTATATGTCGTGCCCAACGTGACCAGTAGCGCAGCTGGTCGCCATTCTCAGAACATTTACACATGACATTTATATTAGATGCCATGCGGGATTCTTCACGATATTTTTCTTCACCTGTGAGTATGTGGTGCCTAAATCCATACTTAATCAGGAGATGGAACCCGCGCGTTGCCGCGCATTGATACCGGTTTCTTATCCACTAAGCTTATTACTTTATCTTTTCAATTCTGTTTATTTTACGACTATTTGCCAGAAACTGTTTTATAATATAGATAACCATAAAGATTGGTATTGTATTTACGTTCTTGCTTCAATCATAGTTAACCCAAATTCAAATAAAACAGTGTAACAAGTTAAGCTGAAATCCTAATTTCGCTACAATATACTTAGCAATAAAGCATCGTAATCGTTCCCTTAACGTCCGCAGTTTAATAGACCGCCTTAAGTAATGAAATTGCGGCTTATGTTTATTATATTATTTTACGCCGAAGAAATTACTAATGCCATAAAAAAATGCCCGGTTTTTGGACGCCCCATCAATTTAGATTAGTACAGCAATAACCCTGCGGTAGATTAGCCAGGAGCTACCCTAGCGAACGACGAAGAAAATCTAAGTAAAAGTTGAACTATAAGAAAATTCAGGCCTCTGTGTTGCCGTGACGGGAGTATCCTTGTCAGTTTTAACAATTTTGATATTTGATATTTTTTTTAATTTTAAGAGTTTATAAAATACATTTAATTTAGAAAAAAAAACACTCAAAAAGATACAGTTAAAACAAGGATATCTTGTTATGGGAAAAATTAGGGATTAAAAAATCAGCTCATATATTGAAATTAGTGTACAGAACGACAGTCGATTTACGCAAAATAAATATACTTTGTAATTAACATAGATAAAGATTTTTCTATACCCATTCACATAATCTATATTTGACCACTTATAGGTTTGAGTAAAATAAAAGCTTAAATAAAATATATTTTAGGTGTTCAGCAATTAATGAAAATTATAAAAGCGAATTATTACCTGTTGTACTGCTGTTTAACAGCTAAGTATGTTCTCATGTTTGCTGCTAATACAGAAAACGAAACAGGGGTATCTTGTTTAGGTGCTAATTTATTTATTTAAAAGAAAAGTAAAGTTCATCCTCGTAACTTGATTTGGCAAGCTACATTTCGGGATCAGCTCTTGTATTTTCACGTCCTTTCTTATCTCTTTGGCAGCACGATGGCAACATCTCTATTGTTGCAGGTGGTTGTAAGAAATAGTAGGTCAACTTTCTATCACGTAATCTGTTAACCTGATTGCGTCCTTTTGTGTATAAAAAGAAAGTTTTAATTATTAACACGATTTTTTGCTTAAAAAATAAAGTATCAAAACTAACACGTCATTCTATTTTAATATGAACGATGTAGGTAATGTTCAAGCTAATTTTTCTATGGTGGCCCATCAATACCATGGTTAATAAATTAGTGAGGTACGTAAACCGCTCCCTTGCTACTAAAATCACATTATATCTATAAGCTTTCTCATTACTGTGATGAAATCAATCATTTATAGATTAAGTTCGACTTAACGCAGGTTCATGCAGGAATCTCATGATTAGATTTAATTTTTCAAGAAGTCAGTCTACTATTGTATAATTGTACTTATTATTATCAGCACTTAAACACTATACAAACAAAATTAATTATTATGTATTATCATGTTTGTTAAATAAATATCTTTATAACTTTTGAGTGATAGACCAATATATTCATCACATATCTTATTCTTACTATTGCTTTAGTAGATTCAGAATAAATAACGTTAACAAGTGTCGAGTCACATTATATATGGACATCCTTTTTTTAAAAAATAATAATCTATAAGATAGTTTTAAGACTTACAGCGCCTTAAAAAGTTTTATAAACGGTGTAATAAAATATTGATAATTTTATTTTAATACATAAAATACTTTTTAGTTTATCAAATAAAACATTTAATTAGAAGTAATAAGCATAAATGAAATGCTAATCAGATAACTTTTTGTGTTGTAAAAAGTGAGGTTTGTTTTTGCTTGCGACGTAAGTAATGGCGGTAAGAAAAATGGTTTGCGTGCTGTCATATCATTACATTATTGTCATAAGGGCTAATAGTTCCACAAGAATCATACAATATGATAATAAAATCGACCTTTAAGTCTTTAAATTGTCATTACGTCCATGCAGCTTCGACAGGTTGGTAATCAGATTTCATAATAGGCCTCAATTTACTTTCAAAACAAAACAATTATAATACGGGCACGCTAACGTTAACTCCGGGTCAATAAGGACGGAGTTTATTGTACATTGTGTGTTGATATGCATGCGAAATAGCCAATTAATTCAGTATACATTATTTTAATTATTTCCTAACGACAATGTATCAATCTATACAGCACAGGACTAGCATAATTCAAAAAACACCATAAGTGCAAATGTAAAAAGTCTGATAAATATGGTAATTATTTTTTTGTATCCCGGGGGAAAATCCTGCATAGGACCATCAATCAGGGCTGTTGTGAGGGCAGCGATCCCGGTGTGTCATACTCCTACTGACTAAAATTCCCCGGGGTGTTCCTCTAATCTCTCCACCCGGTCCTGGGAAACCAAATTCATCCAGACGCCCAGAGAGCGAAAAGCCTTGCTGAGGCTGCCTCTCTGGGAGGGGTAGGAGTAAAGAGCCCACTCCTCCAAAACCTATCTCTCAGCTGGCGCGCCGGACACTGCAAACCGCCTCCCTCTCATACGGGCTGGAAACTCCCTCAACTCTACTACTCGGAAATATAGTAATAGACTTAACTCCGTTTATCTCGTCCGTGGGTATCATACTAAAGAAATGTTGTGTAAAATAATTCATACAAAAATTAAACAGCTTTGAAATCACTGCTTAATTACTGTTAATGTGCTTGGGAACTGTGGGCCCTGATGACCTCCCGTAGACGACCCTGGTCGATTCTCATGACTACGAGCTAATCAATGTCGTATTAAGAATTATTTCCTAAGTCGTTTGTGAATACTAAACGGGTTCCATTATGGCCATTTTGTAATTGCTACCTACTTATGTCAATTTTCTTGGTAATTTTGTGTTTTGTTTATTACGGAGATAGTTGAAGCGGATCTTCAAAGTTCTACATTTAAATAAGATTATGTTTCATCATTAGCCCACTTTAATCCATTGCTGGAAATATGTTTTTCCCGATAAGCGATGTTGAGCCCGGTTTCGGCTTTTCTCATCTAATCTTATCGGGCCATCTTGCGCAAGTTCTTACTCAACCTTGAAAGTGACCGCCATACGCTATGCTTGTCGACTCATTGTCTTCAACCAACAACCTGCTTGCTACAACGATCATCGATTCTTCGGCATAGAAGTCAAGTCCATTGCCACTTTAGCTTGCTAACCCTTTACGAAGCCGTGTTGTATTTTTGCAACATACCATTCCAATAGAAGCAACGATAAAATAAATGTCGATAGACTGACTTTGCTTGGTGTTATACGGTACCAACAAAACATTGTTAGGATTTTGTGACAATTCAGATCACTAGATGATGAGATTTGTCTAATGATGTTTCATTGTAGTATTTATGAAAAATTAATTCTTGGTGAAATACTAATATTTGTCTGTTGAAATTTGTGCAATTAAGTGAGAGGATGTGTTTAATAATCCGTTCCTAATTTTAACTTTAATTATTTAGTACTAATGCAATGTTGCATTTCTGCAACATGCAAGGTGTTTAAGAATTATAAATTATTAATTTTTAATGTATGTTTAATTATTATTTTCGTTAATCATAAACTATCTATCACCTAATTTTTACAAAACTAGCAAGTTTAACGACCTTGCGCCATAAAGGGGTTAATACGGAGAGTTATGTCAATTACTTTGGTTTTCTATCGGATAATTGCATTTCGGAACCAAACCTTCAGAGAGACACCCAACTTACAGTAGCTAGTACCATAGCACGCTGAGCAACCTTAAACTGTTCGATTAATCCAACCGTTTGTGTCCACATCTGGGCTCCGTATGTTATAACTGGGACGATGCACTAGTTGAAAAGTCAAGTTTCATATTATGTATAAAATTACACTAATTTATGTGTTACACCATGAGAGGAAGCCTGAATAAGGCTGCTGTTCACTCTTTGGGCGACTGGACGAATTTGGCTTCCCAGGCCAATTAGAGCCTAATTATTTGATTAGAGGGCAACCTGGGGGTTTTTAGTCTGACACACCAAGGTCGCTGCCCTCACAGTAACCCTGATGGTCCTAAGTAGGATGTTTCCCGAGGTTACCAAAAAAAAAAAAATGTGTAAACCACAAGCGATAGATACGAAGGTTAAATCTTTCATTTCCTATTAACCTGTTAACTGGGTATGACGAAATATTTTGTCATATATAAAAGCCTACTGCAATGGGCATGACGACATTTTTCGTAATGGAAATTAATCGCAATATATTAAATATTTTATCAAAATAAATAAAAACCATAAGTTAAAAACGATATTCTTTTATTATTTGAGGTGTGTGTGATATTACTTATCGCTGCGGACAAAAAGTCCCCATTCTGAAACGAGTTGAGCAATATCTAATTCCCCGATTAACAGGTTAATATTACCGTTTAAATAGATATTGTAAATTAATACCTATATAACCCATCTATATCCTTTTCGGTGGGAGCAGAGATACATCAATGTTTGTGTCCACTTTGCGCTTATGATTCGTGAGTTGTGCCAAGCGTACTTGATTACCGTGCTCAATTCGTCACACGTGACATCCTAGTTAGGTATTCATATAACTGAGATCTTCAGTTGTGGTATACGTGAACCGGTATAACAACGATGACTGTCAATAGATTCTTGTCCCTTGGCGGCTGCTACCGTTCTTAGACTACATTATAGTTTCATCAAAAATCACTTGCGGGTTTCCTTCCGGTGTTTTCTTTCATCGTAGAGCATTATATCTTCCAATCCGATATCAGGTTCACACCGGCTCATTTTCCGCAACTCGACGTCTGAATGAGACCCGGTCCGGGTGATTTCAAGCATCCCAGCCCAGCTCCTTCAGTTTGCCGAGGTATTGTGCCCGGCACACTGCCAGTTTACTGCACTTGATGAGCACGTGCCTGGCTTTCTCTTCTACTCTCATGCATGCTCTGCACTGAGTAGTTTCTGTGTATATCTTCCAATATAATGTTTCTGTGGCTCTTCTAATCGATATTTTAGTAATCATAACAATTATAATAGATAATATCGTTACATAAAAGCTCTCAGCAATGTTTGCATTTCACCTAGTTCAGTAGCGTGCATTTCATAGAAGCATAAAATCGCAGTATCTTCTTTTGTTTGGGCATTAATACGTATGTCTATCAATTTGAATCCTAGGGCTCAAGTTCTGGTAATATACAAGATTTTAAGTCACTATATTTATTACATGTCCAAGTATATATAATGCTTTTTATGCTTTTGTGGGATGCACGCCACTGATCTAGTTGTATGCTCCTATTATAATATATCACTGTTAAATTATATACAATATAAGTTCTATGGTTAAATAAGAAAAGTATGGTTGGTTTATGATACTTATCAAAATTAAAGAGAAAAGTTCCTTGTTTCTGTACAATTTCACTTACGACAACTTTGCCTATCAAAAACGCTGTTACTGTACGCAGACATCAAAACATCAATGAAACTACACTAAATGTTCGTACCAAATGTTATAGGTGTTTAGGGTAAGATCGATTTTTTATTCACCGACTCCGATAAAAATTACCATCACCGAGAAAAGTTTTTTGATTGTGCTATTAATACGAATAGAGGTACATTTGAAATAAATATACAGTACTTACATGTAAATGTATCAGTTATGAGATCAGATCGTATATTTTCTGCTAGTCTGCTAGAACTTATTAGTATTAGCTGGGATGTGAGTTACCTTAACCTGCGCGCGTAATTGTATTGTAGTTGTAATTTTTGTAGTTGTAGTTGTAATTGGTTGTAGTTGTAAGTTTTTTTTAATAAAAATACCACTGCCCTTTACTGTGATACTAAATTACATGTAAATAAATCAGAGTTATTTATTTAAATTCAATTAAACAATATATTTTGCAATAAAAACTACCTCAGTCAAAGTACAAGAAGTGGAAGCTAACAAGTACCGTTATAGTGTCGTTTAAATTGATATTGAAGCAATAATACATTGCTAAGGAATTATCTACCTACAATAGCTATGGTGGGGTAAATATAAGATTAATTCAATGTTTCCTGTCTTATCCAGGTGGGTTTTTGTAGACTGACGTTTATTTATGTATTAAAGCGCGCAATACAAAATATAAACATGAAAAACTAATCTAAATTCCAAATAGAAACAAAAATACAAGAAGTTCCAAATTTAGTATGTAGTTATAGCAACAAGTTACAAATTATAGAAAGAATAACATACTGATAAAAATATAAATATTTATTAATCAAGGTAATTTATAAAATGTTCATAAATTAAGGTATATGACCGGTGGTCGTGGGTGTGGTTATAGTAAGATACGAATTTGGCGTTTTACAGTTTATTTGCACTTTAAGGCACACCGAACTGCGACGTACACGCACGTACTCCCGCCTTGGGTCTCGGTAGTCGACTAACTGCTAAGCGTCCCGTGCGCGCGCGCATCCTCTTACCCCGCACGTCTCGTAACACCCTAACGACCCTTAGGGCGGCAACTGCGTATCGGGTTACGTCTACATGCTATAGGTAGCATTAATAATGGTGACATTGAAAAGAACACGTAATCATATGCTGGACAGTGCAATTTAATATTATATACAAATTGACAACACGACTGTTTTATATTAACTTCAATACTAGATTCCGTATCAAATAAAAATACTCTTCTACCCTGTTCCGGTGTCTTTATCGTTTATTACAGTCAACTTTTAATTCGGCCGACTTCAGTGCGTGAGCGGGAATCGTTAGTTTTTCTAACTTTTTCACTGAGCGCCCATGCTCTGTTTTACTTAATGTTTTTCCATTAGACACGGTACTGACTTATATGACATGGTTTTTATGACTCTAATAACACTTATGTTTGAATTCTAAAAGGTTAATTTAGGAGTCTAATTTCAAAACCCACTATAACATATTTTTTGAAATCCCATAAATTTATAAAAAACTTATAATTAATCTTTGACTTAACAATCACATTCTTATTAGGTATTTAAATTATTATTCTAGAGTGAAAAAGCAAAAAAGAAAAAATTCATACATAATATTTGCTTTGATAAAAACATTTCAAATTACTATTAGAACTATAATATTAATTAATTTTGTAGGAAATATCGTTTTAGTGGGTTTTGAAATTAGACGCCTCAATTATGGTATTTTTATATTTCCCTGTAATTATTAAGAATTGTTTTAATTTAAAATTCGCATTTATATGTAATTTTTATAATAAATTGTCTAACTGACGAAAGTCATTTTTTTAAAAAGTTCTAAATGTTATGTTAAAATTTTTGTCTATATATTTGGCCGAGGCAAAGGCCTCGTTTCCCTTTTTACACTCTTCCACGCAAGCCTGCCAACCCGCATTGGACAAACGTAGAGGGTTAAACGTTCTAAAATGAATTGAAATTATATATAATTTTAATCAAATATGTCAACTTCCAAGCATTTTAGAATTATTAAAAATACCTACTACCGGTTCAGAAAGCAGAATCTACCGAGACGGGTCTGTGAGAAAGTAATTTCTCTTTTAAATATAATGAGGATATATACAATACCCTAAGGGATTAGTGTGTAGTGAGAAAAATTGTATACATTAAGACCACGCACTTTTATCATTTAAGCAGTCATTAAGGAAATATCCCTTTTTTAGCAATTGAGTTTTAAATTTTTTATTTATTTTTATATTTCAATGGTGATGATTCTAGTATGTCTTTAGGTATTGCATTGTAAAGACTAACACCGAGCCCCATGTAAGAACCATGAACTTTTTATAGCAGGTAATTAGGTAACACTAAATTGTGTTTATTTCTATAATTAACACTATGGACATCCCTATTTACACAAAATAGATACAGATTTTGTCGTTTGTGAAGTAACTTTTAAAATGCTAAATTAATAAAAACGTTCTCTAAGCGAAACTCTAGTTTTTAAATTATAAATAACACGAACAGCCCTTGTAAAATAAAAATAATTTTATTCTATCTAATCAGCAGTATAACCCCACTGTAAAATACTATAAAAAAAATCAAGCTGTTACAATATCTGTGAGTTGCTTGAATTTACTAACTGTATAAGAGGCAATATCGTAACCAATGAGGTTTATCCGAGGTGCGATTATTGCTAGTTGAAAACTTTTTTTGAAGATCGTTCCTGGATATAAAAAGAATCCAGATATCGTGCTATATAACGATTTTTTTACGAAGGGTACACTGTACTGCAGTGACTAGAGCCCTTTATAAGCAGCCGAACTAATTTTCCGAGCAAGATGTGTAATATGTGCATATAATTGTTATTTTGAATTTAATATTACTCCCCCCACAGTGTTCTACGATTCAAACCTCATCCCATGGATGGATTACGTTAAAAATTGTACATAAAAATGTGGATAGTCTATTAGTTCATAGATGCTTAATGCGGTACAGAACGACCTATGTATGTCGGGCGTCACATTCAATAATAATATTCAAATGTGCTTAAATAGACCTATATAAATATCAGAGTTAGCAAGCTATTAACGAACTGTCAACATTTGGAATAGCGAGTTCTTGAGCGAAGACTGCGAATTAATAAATGTAATGCGAGTCATCCTCCGGCAGAGATCAGATGAGAAGAACTTTTGATAGGGTACAATTCCAGTTATTATGATATACATGAAAATAGGATCACCTGTACCAGTGACGTGCATAAGGTGTTTTGACAGGGCAGGCAGAATTCGCGTCATCAATTTGAATATTATATTATGATAGTAAATATTATATTGCTTTTATAGGAAAGATAGAAGTCGTGAATATATAATAGATATGAATATAAATGGTTCCCTTTTAGTTTAACTTTAAGCAATTTATTTCAGACTTATTTATCATAAGGGCATGCAACGCTTACGTGCATCTATGGAATGACCGCTACTGACCTGTACTCTTAGTTCTCTTACAAGAGCCTTGAGAAAATAGAATAGTCGTACGTAATTTCTTCGATAATACTTTTTTTGGTGGTAGGGCGATTGCCCGAACTGGGTTATAACCACAGTACACAAGTCATAGAGATCCGTTTTGGCCTGTCGCGTTTCGGGATCAGCTTGTGTATATCCAGTAACTCATAAACCTAGAGACCTTCAGTCGTGGTATATATGGGCCAACATGACGAAGGAGACTATTAATAGATTTTCATTCTTTGATGGTCGCTTTCGTTTTTGGACTACACTGTACTTACAATCAGGTACTCTGTAGTTACAATGTTGACCCAGTATAAAAAAACTCATAAATAATAATGTAAATAATTGTTACGCGTATATAAAAAACTTCGTTCCAAATACTGATTTTGCTATAGAAATCGGCTTGACTAAGTGAACAAATATCAGGAAATATTAAGTAGTGAGTTGCAATTTCATTGTACGCCAAAGAATTATGACGTATGTATGAGAAATCGGCATTTGCAAATCGTTTAACAGGCACCGAGGAAATTGCAGACAATTTCATGTAATAGGCTTTTAGGCATTCATATGTTCAGCGTTTTGTATTGACAAGGCGATGTGCTCGCACGAGTTGCGTTGTTAACTATTGATTAGAGCATTCTAAGATTACACAGTTCAAAAAACTATATTTATATTCTTATTTAAATGTTCCGAAGTAGATTTTAAAGATTTTTTGAGGATACTGTTGCGTGATCAACTGTAATGGGCAAAGAAGATGGTATAAGCCTGAATTACTCTGGATTTATTTTCATTTCAAACATTGATTTTAATAAAATGTTCAAAGGAGCAAAGATAACGATTCTTGTGTTGCAATTGTCTATGGGTGATGGGAGCCGCTTTCCATCAGGTGGTCTGTCAGCCTATTTTTAGACAAAAGTTTTGAAAAAATATACAGATATTTCATATCTTGATCCTTTCTGTTTCCTGGTCAGCAGCACGACGGGTATCTTCTGGTTGTACTTGCATGGGCATTTTTTGCGAACTTTTTGTATAAATAAAACTGTCGAGTATAAACACACTTTCTTAACGTTTAAGTTAATATTTTAAACATTTTAATGAATGAGATAAAAACCTTTCTGAAGAATAATTAACAGAATTAGAAAATTATCCAATTACATCTAATAATAATTCCTCAAGCAATCATTTATGACCTTAAATTGCCTATTCAAACTATTTCATACTTAACTAAGCTCAGCCCCTCTACAACAAAATGGTAAGGAAACGTCTGTAACCGACAATATTGCCGTGCGAAATGCAAATTGATTTTGCATTCATATGATAATTCTACATAGCCACGTAAATTTCAGATTGATTCGAGAAAATTTCTTTTACCGGATATTTACGTTTGATTGGTTTGTGTAAACTATTATTACAGTATGTGAATTATTATTTTAAGTTGTTTTAACAAAATTTACCTAGTTATTTGTAAAGTTTCAAGATTTTTCGTCTGTAGAAAGAACTATTTAGAACTATTTTATATCTGAATGCAAGAGAAAAGATAAATAAAAATTAATGATTGGACGGTAGTTAATTGAAAACTAATAACACTTTGACCAATATACTTCTTAATATCAGTGGAAATTATTTTATTGTTGTAAAATTGTTTTATTTCTGTATCTTTACGGTTAATAGTAACCATTTTAGGTCTGTGAAACCCGGTAGATAAAAAACTGTTTATCACAATTTACATTAAGAGATAATAATTTATCGTAAGCATACAGTCCTAAATTCTTGATTCCCACTGTTTCATACAGAGCTCAAACTTATATGCCTCGAACTCTATCACTATAAAAAATAGTCAATTTGTGGTAAGATTCTAGAATTATCCATAAATATTCTATTTTTACATTTTAAATTGCATCTTAACACCTGTAAACATCATTAAAGAGTTATAGAACATAAACCGTAATGGATTAGATAAGAAATAAGTTGAAACGAGCTTACGAATGTGTTCGTTATTGTAATTGATAGATATTCAACGTGTCGATTACGAGTTTGCGCGACATTTGCATGAGTTTAATATTGCAAAGGCTTTAGACAGAAGTGTAAATTATAATTACGGTATTTCAACCGTGGTTTAGTGTGTTTTCAATTTTCTATCTTATCATAAATAGCTTACACGTCTAATAAAATGTTTAAGCTCTCGAATATAATGGGATTGCATGGTGGAATTTTAAAATTCTTTCGTACAAATAATTCTAAGTATTTCAGCCACTTCTCTAGGTAAGAATAATAAAACTATAGTAGGTATAAAAAAAGAAAGTATTTTAACCCCTTGAGTGAAAATGACGGGCCTCGCCCGTCAAGATTTTCTGTACTAAATTCGAATTTGACGGGCTTCGCCCGCAGTATTTTTTTTTTCAAATTAATTTCTTTAAACTTGTATAAATAAAAATATTATTATTGTTGCACATGGTCTTTTTTATATTCTAGGTAAATTGACCTTATTATAATTGCGCTAAATTTAATTGTCTGCACGCGTACTATTCTTCGAGATTTAATCGTAAGGCAAGGGGTTAATTACAATATAATCTAATAAGCAACAACTAAAATATTGAAATAGTTTTCATGTAGAGCAATAAATAAAGATATTATTGCATTTATGATTTCAGCTATAATTATCATAGGTTTAAAATATAAATACTTATAGATAATATCTTAAAAGTAAGTACCTATATGACATATATACGGTCTCTAGATGTATTTGAAATTGAAATCACCATATCGCGATTGCTACTTAAAAATGGAATATAGACGTTCGCGGGAAATCAAATTGAAACTGTGCGCCGGTGGTGAAATGTCGATAGGTAGCGGCATATACTTGTATATAGCAATCGAGGGATTTAATATAATATTTATATACACATATAATACGGGAGTAAAGGTCATTGGAAAGACAAATAATGTTATAGTGCAGACTTATAGGGGTGATGATTGTTAAGAGATAATAATTTATTGACAGTGGCTTACAATGGTCTCTAGGTAATCATATCTGCGACCTTACCACAGACTTTTGTAGCAGCCTTGTTCTCATCTAAAAGTGAAAGCGTACAAAAATTATACAAAATATGATCAGCAATATAGTTAGTTTCATTAAACTTCTAGTATGGACGCTGGAAGTACATTAGATGATCCGGAAAAGCATCACACCGACGCAAGTTAATACGATGTGCTTTACACTTTTGTACTTGGGTGGCAATCTACTCGGGCAGATGCTCTACAACCTCAATGTTGTTCGTTTAAAACCTTTCAAAGGTTATATAGTATAGGGTAAAAGCAGTATTAAATAGTATATTGAATAATAAAGACATTCAAGTTAATCCAAAAATAGGTAGTAATGTATCATATCTCTTTACGTAGGACTATCTTTATAATATTTTTTAAGTAAAGCTTCACATTTTTTATTGTCTTTGCACATACTATAAACCAAAGTTTGTCACTGGCCTATCTTTTCAAATATTCAGGTTTATTATTCCAATATTAAATGACACCACAGTATGGACATGAGGCAAACACAATGTTTATTTATGTTTAAATAGTAATTGTTTTATGAATTTTTGTGTTTTATTATATTACCAAAGGTATCATTAATATTTGGAAAATAAAATTATTATATGTAGAAGATTTATTGATACAGAATTGTTTTTTTTTAGATGATATAGACATAGGCATGTGTAAAAATAAAGATTCGTGTATTTACAGCGAGGTTTGAAAGGCTATTTGGTTTAAGCGACATTTTTTGGTCATATAGTAACATTGGAATCAGCGTTTTTTATCGATTCCAAAAATATATATATTACTTTATCACAAAAAAAATGACGCTTAAACCAAATAGCCTTTCACTTCTCGATATGTTCAGAAAAGTATTTATATTATATATTTATACTTAAAGTTTTATATAAGCATGTAATACTCATACATACATACACAAAAATGATTGAAAGCCCAAAAATGATCATCAAAGTAACCGCTGATCAGTACTGAATAGTTCCGAACTGCATTAGCTAAGTTAACATGAATCGCCTATGAAATTACCTTGCCCGATTGCCTTCGATATATGAATAGAAAATTGGACGGCACGGCTCCCACATGCAAGCATTGCCAGCTTTATGCCTCAGCGTCGCCTCTAACAATACTTAAGCATATTCTTAGGGTTACCATAATCATGACTCTAAGCCGAGACAGGATAGAGCGAATAAAATCGTGTGGCAGATATAAGAATTAACAATTTTAGATTTTAAATCGAATTTAAATCGCATATAAACAAGTAAATATAAATCATGTATTTCATATTGGCCCGACAGTGTGACTACACCGCTCTAGATACTAAGTGAATTGTGGACCACGAACGACAGCGACCCTCAAGGAGGTCCATGGACAGTCGCCGACAATTATGTCGTCACACACGACAAGACTGCGGGACTCTAAAGCTGAGATTTATAGACGCTACTTCGACTTTGCTTAGCAATGTTATCAAAAAATTAATTCGTTTTCAAAAAAACAGAATATAGATTAGGAGCAGGAGAAAAGCCATTCGCAGAACCATGTTGACAAAATCGGTGATTTACCAAATCCTTTGAAATGCATTGAGTAATATAAATTGTATTGTTTTTGTAAAGTTTAAGCAAACTTAAAGTTGCGTCTATCAATCTCAGCCTAAGTATATGAACAGATCTGATGATACATAAGTTCAATCCAAAAGCATGACTGGTTGAAGCAAGTTAAATTATCGGTCTTTGTACTTCTGTATTATGGTCATAAACCAGTTCGGACAATCATCCTACTACCTCAATAAATAAAAGCCTGATATATGCATCAATATTGTCAAAAAGTGGCAAAATACGCAAGATCTCATTGAAATACATACTATAACGGGACCAGAGATGTTAACTGTGACAAAATATCAATCTGATCGAGATGCTAGAACCAGTGCCTCAAATCAGGACAGTCTCTGTGAAGCTGGGATATATGGTATCCATACATATTCCATGAATGCAAAATAAACTGGCAACAACGCAAATGTGTTTGAATACGTTCGTGCGCTTTTTGATTGGTTCTTAGTCTTTGCGCTCTATGGTACAGAAGTCATCAAATATATACATATACATATATACTCTACCGACTTACATATATGGCCTAACTATAAAGAAGTTTTCCTTTAGGACAGGTTTGACAATGGTCAAAATTATATACTCCCAAAATTAACAATCATACGAATTGGTATTTTTTTTCTATTTATTTAAGGGACTTTTGTGCCTCGGCACATGCCAGCCCCATCGTATCCTAAACATGCACTACTAACATTTATTTCTGATGGGGAGCCATCAGCCTGAACAACTCCTTTGCTTCGGCTGAGTAAGGTCTTGCTAAAATTCCGCAGAACATGCCTACATCAAATTTGTTCAGGCTAAAGGCTCCCATCAGAGAATCTTTTGCAGACTGAGATCGGACACATTCCATCAGCAAATGTTGTACGTCATCTACTTTTTTACACGTGCTGCAGTTCGGTGACTCCACAAGCTTCATCAGATGCTTAAATTTGCCTGATGGAATGTGACCCGCCCTCAGCCAAATTGGCAATATATTTTTAATTATTTAAGAAATGCATGTAGACAGTTACAATAAATCCCTTTCGGAGTTACATTAATGGATGTATCCACTTTGCGCTTATATAGTATGTTGTGCTCAATGTGGCCAGTGGAGATGTTGATCGCCATTCCGAAGGTACTTAGACAATAAACAAACTGCAGTTAAAATGCAGAAATAAATAGTAGTAACGATAATATATATATATAATAATTCAAATTTATTATACTTTGTAATTAAAAAATTTAAACAAGGTTGTGAGACCTGGTCAAAATTATAATCTTTGTTTTGTAATGACGTAGATAAAGCTTAGACACTTAAAATCCAAAATTTGTCTTTTTTTTTAAAAACTGAATAGTATTTATTAAGCAAGACAATGTGAATTTTAGATAACTTGTGACGAAATACACAAAATTTACTAAAAGGGAAAAAGTTCAAACAACAATAATTATTATAGAGTTAACTGTTGTAGCGCAGTACATAATAACGAAAGAGGGCCGCCGCGCGACAAAACTAGATAACTTTTAAAACGGTATATGACCGGCAATAAAATGCTCGCTGCCGTACGAGCACAATACTTGCAGAAATATTTTTGAATACGGAATTAGGTTTGCCAAAAGCGCGGGGAGCAGA
This sequence comes from Automeris io, assembly GCA_036320925.1. Taxonomy (NCBI): domain Eukaryota; kingdom Metazoa; phylum Arthropoda; class Insecta; order Lepidoptera; family Saturniidae; genus Automeris; species Automeris io. Next base: position 7,662,741 of record JAUDJH010000011.1, on the reverse strand, counting down.
TAAGGCAGAAAAAAAACAAATTTGTAACGGGTAAAGTTTTCGGAGGCGGAATGTCTCCCTTGGGTGCTGAATCTTCGTCGGCGTGGCTCGTAAAACGCGGGACGTGGGCAACCGGGCAAATTTGTCCTGAGAGCGACCTATGACGTTTTGATGGAACGTTCCCCGACTGATTTGCCGCACTCTAGATTCATATTCATAACGATACCTACGCGGACTGACATGTTTGACCCGAAACCGATCTAGCCCTCTTTTCGGGACGTGACAAATTATTGGCAGACTCTCGTAAATTCATAATTTGAAACTTGATATTATTATCTCTGATTTATTAAAAAAACTCCTCAGATTATGCTTTGAATAGAGAAAGGCACTTAATAAATTATATATCTTACGTAGTGAACGCGTTTTCAAAAGAATGGCACCCGTGTCTAAGCTATCTTGTAGGAATTTTAAATTGGACGAATCGCTCAAATGTAAATGGTTTTCCTTTATGCCCCATCCTCTCGGGCTGCCCACCCCCGTCTATTGCGCGCCTAGAGGCGACTCGCATACCAACACACACGCATACATCAACGCTAAAGCCTACATCTTATATCACCACTGAAAATTGAACTACAGTTTAGCATACGTCACCCGTGCCGTAGTATTTTCACCTAAGCCACCCGGGGGAGGTACATTCCAAGTTACACTGGTATCGTTAAGCTGTCCTACACATGCAAATCGCACACACGCTCGCAACTCATCTCGATAGTACTTGGAGTAATACGAGTGTGAATACGTAAATACGTACTGAAATCGCGAGTTCAAAAACGCGAAACGCAATATGTCTTCATAGGAAAAAGGTGTAGGGTATTTTTTAAGGGACTCCCTAACAAAGGAGTGAGAGACGCTATCAGGAGAGGAAATCTCGTGTTTTTTATGTATTCTGAAAATATGTGATTGCTGGCAGTGCGGCACAATGTTCGTTATCTACACATATGTATATATTAAAGTAGTTGCACATATTTTAAATGACAATAAGCTTTGCTTAAACATTAGACATAAGTAAAAAGTATTTTACTTAAAACTCTTAATAATAATTGCCATTTTTAGATAAGTCAACCTTTGCGAAAGTTTACGTGGATTAAACATTAAAATTTACCGTTTTTTACACTGGCTCAACCAAGTGACTACAGCACACCTCATGAAAAGTACAGTATAGCCCTAAAACGGCAACAACAATCAAGAGACGAGAATTTGCAGTTGCCATTGTCATATCTGTCCACATATACCACGACTGAAGGACTCTAGGTGTATGAACAACTTGATCATACACAATCTGATCCCGAAATGGGACAGGCCGATGCGAGTCACTGTGAAGGTCTTTTCTCTTGTGTATTGTGGTCAAGGCTCCGTTCGGGCAAACGCAGCGTCGTTTTGTTTACTTTTTGACTCAACTCCATGTCGGTTCCATAAAGATGCTTAGGCTGAGACTTATAGACGCTATTTCGACTTTGCTTAGCAAAGTTCTCAAAATATGAATTCGTTTTGACAAAAAACTGATTATATAATAGAAACTTAAGTATATCCATAGTATTTGCAGACCTGAGTTCATGTTGACAAAATCGGTGACTTACCAAATCCTTTAACATTCATTGAGTATATGAATTGTAATGTTTTAATAAAGTCTAAGCAAACTTAAAGTAACTTACCTAAGGTTGAGATTTATAAGTCTAAGATTACCTTTAATAAGACCGCGAGTAGGCACTATAAATAACATTCTTATTTTCTAATCATTGTAGAACGATGGTGGTCATAAAAGGTTTAATGTGTGGGTTAGGCTGTCTAATTAATTAAAGAAGCCATTGTTTTATCGATACCGTACGGCTTGAAGATAAGCTGGCATGTCAGGGATTGGTCGAGTTCTGTGAATTCAATTTAATATTTCTAGGTTGTAATATAGGCTTAACTAAATGTATTAATTTAATTTAACTTAAATGAGAAAATCTCCTCTTTAGTAACGCAGAATCGCAAGCGGAATCATGCAAATAAATTAATATTAAAAACACTTAAATTACATTTTAAATTATGACGATAGATAAAATTTCTGTTGATAAGTCCCAACTTGTGACAATAACCTGATGATTTTGGAGATTTTTTTAAAAATTTGAATACTTAATAACGATTAACACCCTTTAAATAAATTAACAGTTATGTTTAATTTCTTAATTATAATATTAATATATAAGATTATGGATATTATACTGCACTGAAAAAAACTCTTGATAGTCAAGGTAGCTATTCACCGCTAGATGGAGGCACAAGTAGATTAAATTGTCGTACTGTAACTTAAGCTTACTGTAAGCTCTTATAAAAACCGTGATTGCGTAAAGATGCTCTCACACTTTTCGCATTATATTTAGCGAGAATGATATTTCTTCCTCTTCGCTCAGCGCTCGTGAAACTCTATAGATTTAATGAACAAAGTTGAATGCCTCGCACTTTTCCATTTAAAACTTTCATATTGATTCGGAACTTTTATGATAACGAAAGAGATTCTTCGAATATTTGAATTCGATTCAATCGAGTTGTCTAGGGTTGAGCTTTTTGTGTATAATTAAAGATATTTAGGGACTCAACTCAGAAAATTATATGCGAAAATAACTTAAATGTAAATATAATCTTTTACTTTTCAATTTTTATATCTAGAAGACAGGCGTGAGTATTACAATTATTATACGAGTATTATAAGTATAAATCAATATCGCCGCTTAGGTCAGTTTGTTTATTCCATAAATACTGCCGAACTAGTATCATAGTGACTTTTTATAAGGTCTTCTTCGTCTTTTACTACCTAAAAAAATCATTTCAGAAGAAAGTAAACTTTTATTATACAAATGCATAAATCAAATTACTGAAATCAATTAAAAAAAAAAAATTTGGAATTATACGTTATAGAGATTGGAAAGTTTCAAAAATATTTTAATTTTGTTTTTGCATTTGGGAAGGTTTGGGGAGTTCAGAAATAGTATAATGACGAGTACATCTGTATATTATTGTAAAAGCAAATTTATATTTAAAAAAATAAATCGATGATACAAAGTTAATGTTAAATAGAAAAAAAAGAGATCAACAAATTAATACAAAAGGTCCAACAATCGCTGAAATATCAAAGAAAGAAAACCGATCCTCGAAAATCCTCAAGTTTTCCTTAACGGCCTCAACTATCCTACAAGGAAGTGGTTGGAGGGCATTAATTTAATTTTATGGTTTTGTGTTTGTCACCCAGCGAGTTTAGTGAAGATTTGTGGTCTCTCTAACGAGGACCGGCTTAATAAGTGGCCAAACTCAGGGGTCTGTTTTAACGCGGAATCTTTTGGGGATTAGTTTCATAGGAAACGTATTATGTTGTACAAGCAAATATACGGCAATATTTTACTTTTAGTTCTAGTTTTTTTTTTACACTGGCTCGACATAGTGACTACAGAGTACCTGATGGTAAGTACAGTGTAGTCCAAAAACGAAAGCGACTATCAAAGGATGAAAGTCCTTTAGGCTTTAGTTAAAGCCTTTATTGTGTTTTTAAGTTAATATGAAATATTACAGCAAAAAGATTCTAAATTTTTCGAAAAATTAGCATATTAGAAGGTGCTGAAATGTGAACTTCAGCGTTTTTAGGGATCATTCCCATGAGAGTATTCTTTGCACTGTTTACGTCTAGCTATAATAATCTCTACGACATGACAAGGTGCAGTCACCAGTCACTAACGCGAACATGCTGATAAAATCGAGCCTCAATTCAGTGTGTATGATCATCAGGTGTTCATACGGTTTCGGTGTGCTTTTACAGGCATCGCTCACCGGTAGGAATAAATAAGTTTGTAGGAGCAGTTTCACTTCGATGCAATCTTGGGATTTGTTCAGCGTTTATTTTTAAGGCAGTCACTTACTGAACGCTAAGGTATTACTCACACCTCCATTCGTCTCCTAAGATCAGGCCCATAACAGTTCAGCAGTAAGAATGACAATTCAGCTAAAAATTAAAATATCAAAACCTAGTACTAGTGTCACCTTGATAAAGTCACTGTGAAGATTGTTTTATTGACTGGTGATTTTGATGACAAGGCACGATAATCACTGCGACAAATGTTCTTGTGGAAACGATTCTTTATCAAATAATAACTACATACTTGAACAAACTATGTATTTATATCTATATGCTATACTTCGATTGATTCTCACAAATATTCAAATAAAACCAAGCGAAAAAGCATTACAACCATTTCTCTCGCACCTCTTGTTTCATGCACACCCATTTATCACTATTTGAATAAATTCAATATGTACATTGAATTGCCTGTAATTAATGGTTTTATTCGTTTAGCACTTAAAACGCTTTAAAGGCGAGGTGTCCAAACATACACTCTCTCTTTCTGAATAATAAGAAAGAGTGGGAGAGACTATAGAGAGAACACCCGCTGGCAGAGATCATTAATATTGATTTGTGGTCAATCAAAGCTCTAAGGATTTCACTTTTAATGTTATTATTTTTTGTCCTCGACGCTGCGTTGGCAAGGTTTTGAGGTCCTTCGTCTATATTAGGGCGTATGATAGTTTTGACTGGAGCTATTTTTTTGTGTCGCATAAATTCAAATATCAAAACACGGGAGAGTGTCTATTTTATAAATAAATTAATTAAATTGTGGCGTAGCGGATGATGGACCCTTTTCCATGCGTGTCGACGCGAATGGTCGTAAGTTTGAATCCCGGTACGTATATGTGGGTTTTTCAAGAATACGCACGGATTTTGACACCACTTGCTCACCGGTGAAGGAATGCATCGGGTACAAACCCGCATGGCATCTAATAAACATGTCATATGTAAGTGCCCTGAGAACGGCAATCAGCGGCGCTACTGGCCACCTTGGGCACATCATATAAGCACTTATAATTGTTAATTAATTAAATAAGAATTTCGCTATTAAATTTAAACTATAATAAATTACATCAAGTAATAGTTTCATATGATTAATTATCTATAATATAAAAATGAATCGCAAAATGTCTTGATAAGCGCGAAACTCGAGAACGGCTGAACCGACTTGGCTGATTTCTTTTTTGTTGTGTTTGATGAAGTCTGGGGAAGGTTATTACGGAGAGAAAATTTTTAAAAATTCCCTGCAACTGTCTAAAAATAACACTTTTCTGTAATTTTAAATTTTAATAAAAAAAATCGTAATAATATTTAAAAGTCAATTTGAACTTTAACACCATACCGTAAAGTTCAAATGTTTAGTGGACGGGTTCCGGGAAGGCAAAATAATTGTGTGACGTATAAATATTAATGTCAGTATTTGTCAATTTTTATACATATAGCATTAAGGCTATGTTCCTTCAAACAATTTTCAAAAAACAGCCGACAGACCAATAGGTTTTGACAGAATAAAATCTGACGGGGAAGCTATTAACATTAAAAAACAATGTGACTTTGTTTTAGAGAAATAGGGCAGAACAAGATCTGCCGGGACAGCTAGTTATTTAAATAGATAGTTCAGTTTAATAACAAATATGATAAAAACTTTTAAGAATTCAAACAATTGTCGAAAGTTTTGTGAAATTTAATTTGTTGACCACAAAACTTCACATAATATACGAGCAGGTACAAAAAACTCGAAATATATCAAAGTCTGAACAGACAGTCACACGTCGATGAGCAATGACCCTCTTCTCAGAATCATTAGGGATGCAGTGTCTTATCTAACTTGGAATAATTAATTAAATTTATTGTGCGTTGTCTCGCTGAGAAACGTATTGAACGTACAAAACGTACTGGCACGTGATTTGAATAAAAACTGAGAATACCAAAAAGGCAATCATTTCGGATTTTTGCGTGCTCACTCGTCGTAATAGTGTTGTATGTGTAATCTTCATGAGTTAGATTTTGGTGTTTGTAAAACATTTGTAATTTTCCTTATCAAGTTACTCTCCATTTTGATCACTTGCCATTTAAATTTTACATTATCTGTAACAACAATGGCGGAAAGAATAATACGAATTTATGGATATTAAATAGTTTGTATAATCTTGTCTTTTTTCGACAGATTCTACTTTCCAAGCTAAAAGCGAAGTACTTATAAATAAACCTGTTTCAATAATGCTTAATTTTCTTTCATTACATTTTTATATCGCGTTGAGTTTTAGTTTTTGGTATCATCTGGTGGTGTAAACTTTCTTCTCATCTTTATTAAAATTTATGTAAGATCCTTTGTTTTCGCTTTTGTTAAATGATAATCATCATATCAATAGCAAATGCACGAGTAGACTGTCTTTCCCTTATTTGAAAAGGAGATTTAACTTAAAATTTAAACAGTGGCAAAAGTTATTTAATTTTTTTTTATGTATAAAGAAGGTACATAGGTTAACAGCTCATCTAATGGCAAGGAGTTACTGTCGCCTTTGGAAAACTGCAATATAAGAAGTGTCATCGTTGCGCTGCTTACCTAAAAAAAAAATTTTCACTCCATTTTTGAAGAGTCCCATGTCGTAATCTAGAGGCATTCCTTTTAAAATAATATAAAGATAAGAATAAGCGTAATAAAGATAAGAATATTGATATTTCAGAATAAAGCTTTTTTTTACCTGGACTCGGTAAAGTGCCCTCATCACGCCTGTTGGCAAGTATGATGTATTCCAACTACAACTACCAACAGTAAAGAAAAACAAAGGATAATCGCAGTGACATGCCGGCCAGCACAAATATCTCTTCATGCTTTGTTTATAGGACCCAATATCATAGACCGGCCGGAATTTGTTCTCCAGAAGACCATTTCATAGCTCAACAATTTGGGAATAGTAAGAGTTAAAGAACTTCTTAGTCCTAGCCCGGATATGAGTTACCATAGCCGTGACTCTGTCAACACGCGCACGTGTTTTTTTTGTGGTGGAAGAGGGACTTTTACTTAATTTTGTATATCAATTTAATAAACATATCTATTATTAAGATAATCATTGATAAAGGTACTTTTCCGTAAACTATTGCCTATAGTATATATTTGATCGTAAATATAACTTATCGAACAGTCCTCGTTGTGTTATTGCTCTTTGCGAGTTGAAACCATAGTAAGCTATGGGGTGCAAACTATTATTTGAAGATGAATAATGAAGCGAAATCATTGGAATTATGACTTGGCGTATTTTACTGACTTTACCATTCGTGGTTTTCAATGAATACGTTGATATTGACTGGATATGGTTCGTATAAATTAAATATAAATAATCCATAAAAAAAAAACATTCCTAATATTTACTTCAATGTGTGAATAGGCCAGGATGTAAAAAAAGAGACATAAAAATGACTTCACGTGATAAAATACGTAGTTATTTATATATTCTGTTATAAAAGGTTTTGGAAATTAGAATAAACAAAAGGAAGCATTTTGACCGGACAGTAGACTTGAGGTAGTCTGCTGCCCGGATGAGAGGGACGCGGTGCACGGTGTCCAGCACACCACCTGAGAGAGAGGTTTTGCAGGGTAGACTCTTTACTCTCACCCCCCCTAGAGAGGTAGCTTCAATAAGGCTTTTTTAGTCAGTCTGATACACCGGGATTGCTGCCTTCACGGCGTTCCTGATGGATCAATGCAGGAAATTCCACGAGTTACAAAAACAAGGAAGCATTTTGAAGTGGTAGGGGTAGCCCGAACTGGGCCATAGCTACAATGCATAAGTGCAAAGTCAGTCGTAGTGACTCGCTTCGGCCAGTACGGGTTAAGGATCACCTTGTATAGATACAGTTGCTCGTATACCTTAGGTTGTAGTATACATACATTCTTTGATTCCACCAGCCCCATTCCATCATAAAACCACTAGACATCGAATCGGATGCCATTCGTATGTGGTGGATGTTCCTTATAACCACATGAAAGGATTCGCTTCTACATTCACCATGCGAACGTCTAAAGAGTGGAATATGCTTCCAGCGGTCATATTCCCACGATCTTATGACCTGGGAGTCTTTAAGAAAAGAGTGAATAGGCATTCTTTGGGCGGACGCGGTTCATCATCGGACTCATCTTCACCTTCAACCAGGGGTGATTGAGTTCAAGCGTCTGCCTATATATATGGGCCCGCATGTCGACAGCTACTGTCAATGAATTTTCGTCTCTTAACAGTTACTTTCGTTCTTGGACTGGACTGTGGTTTCTATTAGATACACTATAATCACTTTACTAAGCCAATAAAAAAAAAATGAAGAGCTGTATTTTAAATATTTAACCGATAAATGTTACAAATATCATAACCTACACAAGTTTATCTTAGGTTGTAATATAATAATAATAATTTATCATAACGCTATATCCATTGCGAGGTTAGCAAAGGTATTTTAGTGGCTGTATCCTCTTTGCGCTTTTATGTCGTGCCCAACATCACCAATAGCGCAAATGATCGCCGTTCTTTAAGCATTTACAAGTATACATAATATTCTATTACATGCCATGTGGTTTTCCTCTCTACGTTTTACTTTACTAGTGAGTATGTAGTGCCTGAATCCGAAGAAATCTGGAAAAACTCCGAGGTTAATGCCGGGACACTGCGACCATTTGCATTGCGGCGCATGGATATCAATCCTTTACCCACCAGCCCACCATAGCTACGTTATTAGCTATGCAATAATATTTTATATAATAATGACACTATGGTAGCTCTAGTTTAAAACTAGTTGCAAGACCAGTTCTTTATCTATTTTAGATATTATTAATATGTATTTGCATATTACAGAATGAAGAATTACTATATACTTAAATGCTTGCAAAACTAAGCATTTGGTGTACATTAATTAGATGCAGAATATCGTATTTACATCTACGTATGATATAGAATACATCAAAAGTTTTATTATATTTTAATACTGTTTTTAACCTTTATTTAATTTTATGGCTCATTATTATCTCAGTTTTAATATTATCATTTTTTTACGATCCAAATCGAATATTCTTTAATATTTTTTTACATCTTATTTAATAAATATAACAAGAAGGATGAATTTATAATTTATGTTCTTATTTATATACCAGTTTAAATATGAACATTAATATTAATGTAATGCAAATGTCAGTAATTATCAATAAATATTATTATAAGAAAAAACATATATTTTTTTATTTAGGAAATAGATAAGAAGATAATACTTTAAATTTTAATTTACAGGTTTTTAATGACTTCAGAGTTTAAATAAATGCTAGTGCAATTATAATATTTAACAATTTAGTCCTGTTCACATAGTGCCCTTTATGATAGTCGTTAAAAATAGTATTCTTTATCCGAATTGTAAATATTAATGTGGATATTATAGCAATCCACTCTTGGACCACCTTACTGTACCATATGTACCACCGTTATCATGAAACAACCAATAAATATAATGTTAATCACATCATTAAATTTAATAAAGACTTTAAAATTGCTGCTTAAGAAACGGTATCTATGATTGGTTGTTCACTTATTTCAATAAGCTTCGTAATTAATGTTATTCTTTATGTTGATTTGAAGTCTTACTTTGATTTAACTTTAAAGCTTGGTTTACAATGCGTTTTAACTGACGGATCTTGACTAATATAAAATATACTACATCTGACTAGTATTGTATGATTTTTTTCTATTGTGAAATATTTCACATTGTATTTATCTCTGGAAGTATCTGTGGTCTTTTTTACAAGAAGAACGTTAAAATTAAAAATGTACTACGATAATGTACCAATTAAAGCTTCCTGTTGTACGACTTAATATCTTTTTTCAAGTTTTTTATCTATTCCACTATCGAAAATAGCTATTATATAAAAAAACTTTATATTAATTAATCGACTTCTTGTATCTTCGATAAAGGAGCTCTGCAGCTTACTAATACAATTAATCATTTATTTTTAGTTTGTATAAGGTTGACAGCGAAAATTAATTAACATTCCATATAAAAAGACAAAAAGGCTAAATCAGGTGCCGCTCTGCGGGTACGCCTACATTCATTCGATTTATTTTGTGCGCGAACAAAGATTATGTCATATAGAATAGAAAGGGGAAAATATTTACAGTAGCATTGTTCTTGTTCGGTTAATGACTACAACAGACGGATTGTCGCTTAAAAAGTACCAAAACTATGGAGAGAGCTCAATGAAATATAAATTTTTATTATATACACACAAGTATCGGTTCAGAAAGCAGAATCAACTGAGAAGAGCCGGCAGCAAACTCTGTTGTCGCTGTTTTTAACATAATAAGGTACCAAAATACAAAGAATTGAAGTCCGTTCGTTTTATGATACGGTTAAAGTAAGAATTGGAAAACTTGTAAGTGCATTTTGGGATGGAAATATTATTAAATACGAGGTTTCGTGAACCAGCTCGCATAGTTATATAGAGGAAAGAGAACGTGGAATGGGGTACTGTAATGATTTGAAATCTGTGGGAGCAATTATATGATTTTTGCAGGAATTATGAAGTCAAGATAGTTCTACTTATATACATTTCATATTCTGCAATCGGAATATAGAAAATAAATGATGGTGATTCAGGTTATGGTTTCAATGGGAGATAGCAAAACAACAATGGAAATTTGTTAAAAAAAATATTAAAGAGTAAAAGTGTAATTATTGTGCAAACTTAAAAATATCAAATTGATATTTTTATGAGTTCTTTTTTAATGTTCAGTTCTTGTTTTATTGCGGAAAATACCTTTATAGGGTATTGTAGTAATGCTTAATTTATTTAGCCAATTTTCACTATTAACTTTAGAAATCTTAGAGATTGGTTCATTTTGTATCTTGTGTAACAATTTCAGTTGCGGGATGCATGGTGCTAGTGCAGAATCTAGGCATTGACTGCCTTGAACAATCGGCTCTCCCGGATGAGATCTTTGTAATGCGGTGCGTACAATGCTTCCATTTTCTATAAACAACAGTGGAGAATTTGATTCATTACCGAGTACCACATAAGTCTAATAATGCGTTTTACGTTGAACATTGAAGAAATCAGGGTATCTGCTGACAGGGCTACGTGCCGAGAGATTTTAACATACAGTAATACCCCGAACTTACGCGATCGGTGGGACCAAGAGGTAGCCGTGTAAGTCGAATTCAGTTAAGTCGGGGTTCAATTTTCCACGAAGAAGAAGTTAATTCAAAGACAAAATAAAGTAACAACTGAAAACTATAGACTGAGCATTGCTTTATTTATACCCATACATCACAATAAAAGATAGTTAGGCAACTTTATTTACTTGCTTGCGCTACAAGCCGAACACGCCGATGCGCGTGGTAATCTAAAAGAAAAACCGCGTATCTCACAATTTACGTAAAACAGGGTAGCGTAAGTCGGTGTATTACTGTACTTATAAAGTACTTACGCCAAGCATTCCTTGCCATAATGATCAGTTTTAAAACCAAGCAGAGGATTAGTCCATCTAATAAATTTTGTTACTCAGGCAGCATTGCGACCGTGTTATCTATAACACGTTCGGTAGCCGATCGGTCGCTCGGCCGTTAGTAATTTGACAGTTCAGATGACAGATTACAACGCGCCGAAGAGACCACCAAGGAAACCGTCGTTTCACTTCACCGGACGACACATTTATGTATATGAGGTTACTTAATTGGTTAATTGGGTAGCTTTTATGCGGAAGCAGATAATACGCAATAGCACTGACGGAAGCATTAATGTAATTAATTTAGATAAAATGAAATAGCCTTAATAAATAGTCTATTGAGCACTTAAAAGTGAAAATAGAATGGGCCACTGGTTTTGAAAGCAGAACCAGATCCAGAAGAGACGGCAAGTAATATATATATTGTTATTTCTTAACACTAGGTTTACGGGCGTTTCTTATATAGCTATCTCTGCGAACACACGTCACGCGTTAATAGAAGTAGGTATACCACATTGGAAGTTTCAATATGGCAACAGGTATGAAGAAAATAAGTAACAATACATATTTTCCTCTTTAAATAGAAAAAATAAAATAAAAAATGCGAACGGTTTTTGTAACTTTCCTTTTAAGATACGAAATGCGTCAAATTGATGCCTCCCGTAAACCTAATGTTAACAATAATAAAATAACATTACGCTATATTCCTTACGGGGTGGAGAGAGGTACATTAATGGTTGTATCCACTTTGCGATTATATGTCGTGGCCAACGTGACGAGTAGCTGATTGCCGTTCTAAGGGTACTTACACATGTTGATTCTATCAAATACGGGTTTCTTCGCGTGTATGTATGTAGGGCCTAAATCCATAAGCAATCTGGAAAAACCCAGAGGCATGTGTCAGAATTCGAACCTAAGACTATTTGTGATGCCATGTACATGGAAACCGGTCAATTATCCACTAGGTCACAACACAAGTTATTTCTTTAAAATATTATTTTACTTGAACTCAATTAATGTGCCGATTCTATGCAGAATTACCCAGGGATAAATTATGTATAGAATCATGGGGGTGGGGCGGCCCTTGTAAGCCAGACCACTATTGAGTAAAACCTCCAGAATTTATCTCAACTCTGGAGATCTGTACTTCTCCGACGATCTGGCGAGAGATCTTTATAAGGCTCCATCTCTTGGAGGACTAGGTGTAAAGACCCTGTACCCCAGGACCTCTATCAGATACCGCGCAGGACTCATGTCTACTGCCCGGTCAGCTACCGTACCGTTTTTATTTTAAATATCGAGGGGTGACAGGCTATTTGATTTAAGCGACATTTTTTGGTGATATAGTAATATAAAGCAAATAGCCTTTCACCCGTCGTTATAATAATTTTATTTTGTGATATTATAAGCTTATGATTGAATTTAATCTTATTTCCAGGAAAGTGAAAATGATACAATCATAGTTTATTAATCGAAATTTTGTACCCAGAAAATAGGTAATAATGTCTTCAATAATTAAGCATGTGAAAGTGTAAGGGTCAACGAGGATTACATCAGCACTTTAATGGAATACTTGATTCAAGTCACTCACACAATATCTGCAGTAACAAAAGTAATAGAACGAAGCGGGAGGTCCACTCCGTCAAACACAATAAGTAATACTTGTATAATTTCAAAACATATTTCTCGTAAACGCTTGGTATTTAAATATAAATCGAAAGAGCTGAACAATGGTGTAATCGATAATTGAATTCAACATTGATGAACTTTACACCGCCCGACCTCCTAGACGTGACAGATTAGAACGGAATCTATACAGATATACTTATAGAGTTGTTTAATTGGTAGATCATTTGGACTTAATTGATCGCAAGGCTCGAAGTCTACTTAGCTATAAAGAACTGATTAAGGTTCACAACCTTAGGCATTGATGCATATAAGCCAGCTAATAAGTTTCTATGCTGGGATTTTAAATGGCTACATGAATGCTAACGTCAACAATAATGCAACAAAGACGTTCAAATTTGACAGGTCATGTAGCTTTTGAGAATATGTGGTATCATCCGCGTTCCCTGAAGAGCCGAGTATATTTCAGGAAAATAAAAAGTAACCTGTAATTTATTTCGGTCTCTAATTTCATCCCGATCCGTTCTGCTGCTCTGGCGCCATTGAATAATAATCATCCACCCAAATTTTAGCATTTATGATAGTTAATAAGATTTACCACTAACTACCTACCCTGCACATCAAGCGATTTTCATCATCACTCTTAACATAAACCGCAGAGAGGATTTCTTTTTTTTTTGAGTAAAAAATATCGATTAGGCATAGGGGAGTAGTTTGTTTGTTTCATTCCTCTTATTGTCGTCTCGCTATCAATTTTATGATATTTTTTTTGTACTATATGACTTTTTTGTAGTAGAGTCATTTTTTTTAATTGTTATATTAAACTATGTTTTTAATAAATGCTTAAGTTTTCTCAGACGAGTACAACTCAAAATAATTAATTTATTTATCCAAACAGTGACCTTTGTTTATATTTTCCATTTTATGTACATAGTGGACGGATTTGTTTGTATCTTACAAAAAAAGGTATTCTAAAAATAGCTTTACTAGAGAAAAATTTATATCAACAGCTCTATAAAGATATCATTAGCCGAGAGATTGGGCAAGTCATTGTCTGTCGTCATACTTAATGCCAATTAAAAAGATTTTGAATTGTGGGATCTTTGTTTGCCTCTGACTAATATGGTGCGCTCTTGCCTCTCTGACAAGCCTTATACATACTTTTGTGTATCGGTTTTTTTAATTTATTAGCACGTCTGTCTTTTTGATGAATGACGTATTCCTTGTTGGTCAATAATTAAAGTATTTCTTATCGGATTTCTTTGGTCATCGAAATGACTAAATGATTATTACTAGAAACTTCGATAAGGAAGTGTAAAAATGATTACGGAAAATGTTAAATTCATTTCACATATATCATTTTTACTGGATTTGCAGACAGATGAATATGATCCATATATAAATAAATTCTATAAGGAAAAAGTTCAATTAACTGTTTTTACGGTAAACGTAATGTGGTAGACGCCCCTGGTGAAGTAAATCGTGGGCTTATAAATGGCGACTGGCAGAGATTAGATAAGAAGATGTGATGATTGTGCTCAATCCCGCTTATTAGGAGAGGTCTATTTTTAAAGTGGGAGGTGATTTTTTTTTGTAATCCGGAGGAAAATCCTACATAGGGCCATCAGCGTTACTGAGCGGGCAGCGACTCCAGGGTGTCCCCTCTAGTCACTCCACCCAGGCCTGGAAAACCAAATTCATCTAGTCGTCCGGGGAACGAACAGTCTTATTCAGGCTTCTTCTGGGAGCGGTGTTTGTAAAGAGCCCACACCTCCAACCCTTTCTCACGGGCGGCGCGCCGGACACTGCGCACCACCTCCCTCTCCTCCGAGCTGCAGACTCTTCAAGTCTACTGCTCGGAATTAACTCAGTCTCTTCCAACCGTGTTCAAGAGCGAACTCCCAGCACCACCTTGCCTTGATCCCCGGACTCTCAACCATTTTTTTTAATTTATTTTTATTTAAGTGCTTTTATTCCACCGAATATATAAGCCCCATTTTGCCCTAATCTACGTCCTTATGCCCTAGGGGAGTCACCGTTTACCAAGCGTCACCATCTGGTACAGCATTCTGGCTTCACTAGACAAAGAATTCGCCAAAATGCCGTGCCATTCTCCAATACTTTGTCTATTAATTTTTAACTTCTCATCAGCTACTTCCTTTGTGTCTCGTTCCGGGCACACTCCAAATCAAACATAATTAGTAATTAGAATAAAACACACAGGGTTTCTCAAAATGTTGGTTTTGTCTGCGGAACTCCTGAGGCTCGTTCGCAGACACAAGTTAGGAAACACTATATTATTTTATGCTTTTAAACCCTTCATAGTGAATTTGAGCTTACAATATAGCTTAAATATAAAAAGATAAAATATTAAACTATAGATCATGTAATTAAGTAGTCATTATTTATACAAAGGAAAAAGACATCATGTGTATAGAATAATCTATATTAGAAATAAGCGTAACATGTGCTAAGCTGAGAAGATCACATAAAAATTGCTGGATTTGAGGAAAATGTTTAAATAACGAATGACGTCAGCATTTGGAGCTAAGTATTTAATGTAACAACGATAATTACGTTGAACACGGCACGGATGTTTTTCCACCTATTGAAGAATAATTAATGTAAACATACATTTATAATCGCTGCCATAGTTAAAGGATATTACAGTGATACATATTTTAATAAGGAAATAGGAAAAACTCCAGGAAAATGTTATTGATAGCATGATAAAGCTTTAATTAAATAAGTAATGTAATAAATAAAAGATTTACTGTTTAAAAAAAACTTCGTGTATATCAATTTTATTGGTACAGATTATTTGATAATAAACTATTTATTTCCGTAGCAAATTGAACTGGGAAATGATAATATTGATTGGAATTAAAGATATCTTGAAATAGAATTCCAATGATCATACAGATCAGGTACATATACGGATAACTAGCGGACCCGGCAAATTTCGTATCGCCTAACTGCTAATGAATGTCGTGATAACTTTGTTTTGATTATTCTTACTCAACCTCTCCTACTAACGCTATCTAAATAGAATATTTATAAACATTGTCCCAAATATGATAGTTAGGGTGACCATAGGATTTACCCCTAGTTTCAGAAACGCTCATTAGGCTTTAAACTCAGAAACCATATGTTTGTATGCCATTGAAGATTTACCAGTATTTAAAACCATTTTCTAATTTAAGAAATGTTTCTAAAACTGGTTGCTAAACATTAGGACTCTAGTCGACTTACAATGACGTGTTTCAAACTCAAGTTGTGCAGGTCGCTATATTAAATACAAACATAATAATAATTATTATTGTGGTCAATTTATTTATAAATATTATTAAAATGCAACTAAATATAGTAGCATAAAATACAGAGAAGCTAGCATAATATAAGTATAATAAATTAGTTAAGCACATCGTTTCATTTTTATATTTTTTTATCCAATAATAAAGTCTTTAAAAACGTGTATAAATTATAACTTCAATAATTTGTATATAAAGTATGTTTTTATACAGAAGGATATATTCTACACGAATTAAATAAAAAATGATCTCTAGTAAATTATTTTAAATCACCGAAAACTTTGTGGGACTACACAGCTTTAGACAGACTATATTAACAAAAAATACAGATGAGGTTAATGCGTTATTTTTATAAACAATCATTGAAATTCTGCGTCTAGAGCTTTTAATTTAATTAACAAATTACATGGTGTAAATATGTTTCTTGCGGATTAACAGAATGTGTTAATTCTAATGATGTTTGGAGGCGCTGACGTCATTCACATTCCGTATGACGCAGGAATACTTTAATCTTCATACATCGTCCGGGTTCGCTCATTAATTTTTTAAAGATATGCGATGATTTTTGGCTTATTGCCGTGTGCTACACAATTACGCGTAATGTTTTAAAGTCTATTATATAACAATAATTTCAATATTTCGTCACGCTATATTCCTTTCGGAGTGAGCAGAGATACATTGGTGGCTGGTTTTTTTTTTGATGCGGACTAACTTCTGAGTGCCGGGAAAGGCATTTACAGTTCAACCGGGCTTAGGGGGCGAGTACAGAAGGTGCTCAGCCAGCGAGTTTATGGGTTGGGTGGCAATGCAAGGGCACCCCTGTGGGTACGAACCTCGACTTGGACCACAAGCCAAAATAATATACTATCCCTATGGGTGATCTACCAGCGTTTCGGAAGTGACTACTTTGAAAAGAAACGCCGAAAGAAACTCAAGGCTGCGTCGGAGGGATTGGTGGCTGTATCCACTTTGCGTTTATATGTCTTGTTCAACGTGACTTCAGACATTTCTATTAGATGCCATGTGGTTTTTTTACAATGTTTACCTTTATCGATGAGCATGTAGTGCCTACATCCTTACTTATCTGAAAACACTCAGATATACGTACCAGGATTCGAACCACGACAGTAGATACTGACCATAATTGCAACGCATAGATGCTGTACGGTTTTTTGAAACTCCAACACCTGAAGGGGTCAAATACGGGGTTGAAATTTATGTGCAACATTGTTATCAATTAAGCTAGAGACGCGGGACTACGTAATAAGATATCACTATAGAAATAAAACCATTTTATTATTATCCTTAAGTTCTACCCATGATCATTTAAATAAGGTTTTTTTTTATGATTTTCAGGAGTTTTTGAATATTATTTTTATGTGAGAACTATGAAAATGGGGACATGGAATGCAAAGGAAAAACATATGCTTATTTATTTTTTAAAGTCTACCTTTTGAAGGAAAGGTTGTTGAAGTTTATAGGGAAATTCGTTTACAATAATAATATTTTAGAATAAAAAGAACCTGGCAGTTCTTTATCACCAATTATAAATAGACATGAGTCTAAGACTGATGTAACTTCTTTTATAAGGCGTCATAAATGCAAGCGAAGCTGAGGGCAATTGTTAGTAAGATATAACAGTACATTCCGAAGTTATTAGTCAGTTCTTAATATACCTCCAATACACGTTTATTTGGGATATGACAAATTAGTCATATTAACTTTCTCGTACGCTGGGTTATATGGGATTATGTAAGTGGCAGTTTCAGAACTTAAGTAATTGCATGTATAATTGTTGTCCATTTTCTAACCTTTAATCTTAACTTTATAGTGTGTAAAATTGTTTTTTTTTTACCCATATTGGTAAAAAGTATATATAAAAGTAAAAATGAAATACCCTTCTCACAAAAGTAATAATAATATTTACTAAGGACTACACACATTGACCTAGTCCCAAATTAAGCTTGCGCTTGTACTATGGGTACTAGACAATGATATACATACTTAAATATATATAACATATACAACTATGACTCGTGACAAACTCATCTGCTGATCACAGAAAAGTTTACCACTGCCGGGACTCGAATCCAGGACCTTAGTATCGCTAGTAGGTTTACTACAAACTGGGCTATCAGGTCGTCAAAAGTGATAGAATATTTAATGGATTTGTTTTTCATTTATAACACTCTATGCAGTTGTATACATGTCTAATATTCACCGATTTTTTTATCGACATCGGGCAATGAAAAAACGATCTAGTCCTAAAGGGTTATTGCAAACTTATTTGAAAGCTTTACTTCCAACTGATTATTTCTTTGGAATAAATTTATACAGTTTTAGATTATTATCACAGATAGCAGCGCATCTCTTATACATATAAGAATCTAATTAATATTAAAAAAAATAGCTTATAAGAAAATATACATCGTCATGATACATTCTGCGCCGATTCCTTAAGAAATCGTAATTTTATCCTAACAGATAAATTATATGTAGAAAATATATTTACAAAACTTGCAGTTTAATGTCGTACTAAAAGTAAAATCATTTTGTAATAAGGCTTTAATGTGTGTTATGTGTTTCTATATGGGTTGTGATAAATCTACCTAATTAAAGTTTCCTCCTTCACACCTTTACTAATTCATGGCAATACTTTGTGCAATAATTTAACTTATTCACACTATTGTTGCCAGGTTTTGTACTACTTAAATAGGAAATTTTTCTCATTACCGAGACTTTTCAAATTAGGCAGTTAGTTGATTAGTTCAAACCGCAAAGCAAAACGATTCCCACGCCACAGCCGTGTCACAGATGAAAGGAACCTTAGCGAAATATTCGGCTTTATTTATTTAAAACACTTCAACCTACTGCATTAATACAGGCTTGTAACCAGAACAATTATTATGAATATTTATTATATTTCTTAAATGTACATTATTATTTTGCATATAAAAAAATAAAACATGGTTACATATATAAATGATTTTAAAAAAGATATATAGAGTTGAAGGCGTATAAGTGGAGCTCTATTTAAAAGAGTGGGAATCAGTTTCGTACACGTCAAAATAGCCGTTAAAAAGTCCAAAATTTACCACTGTGCAATAGGCGCACAGAGCACAACGTATCTGCCATTCGATATACCGCTTCAATGTATCTCATTTCGGGATATAAAATACTTATGTCTAGCTGTGCATCTAGTTCGAGGATCACGTTAAGCCACTTATATTTAGGCCAGCATGACAACTGTAATAATTTATTGATTTTTTTTTTGTTTTACACTGGCTCGACGTAGTAACTACAGAGTACCTGATGGTAAGTACAGTGTAGTCCAAAAACGAAAGCGACTATCAAAGGATGAAAATCCATTGATAGTCTACATTGTCATGTCGGCCCACATATACCACGACTGAAGGTCTCTAGGTATATGAGCTACTGGATATGCACGAGCTGATCCCGAAACGCAACAAGCCGAAACTGGTCACTATGACGGGATTTACACCTATGCACTGTAGTCGCGATACAGACGGGCACCGGCGCCCTACCACCTCGCTGCTGCTCGTTTAGCACCACCCAGGAGTCACGTGTAGGGAAACTAGGGTAAAGCCTACGGACACGAGCAGCTTCGATTCTTGTGACTTGATAGTCGCCCTTGCAGATTATACTTATCATCAAGTATTGGGGAGTTAATTTACTGTGGCAATATAAAAAAATATTTTGCTAAACTATTTTTGACTTGTTATATCGAGAATGAATCGGGATGTGAACAGGGAATTTTTAAATTTTAGGAACATTCGTAAGTGACCTTAATACACACCTGTATTAAAGTTAATAAATCATTGTGTCAACGGCTTGGAGTGGTAATTATTGTAATTAAGGTTAAGTAATTACTTCCCTTGTCTCGGAGGAAGAGTGTGGGCTGTGAGAGTCAATCTGTTGAATCATATCAGCCTCGCTATTTGTGGTTTCTAAGAAATCACGGATTCGTCTGTGATGACATTTGCATTCAATGTTATGATTGTTGACATTTAACTCGATTAGACAATGAAAACGTTCACTTTTATTTCAGAGATCTAGATACGAAGTTACGTCATTACGGTTAAGTAGCGCACAAGGTTTTCTTTTGTTGTATCACCTACAGCAACATCTAGACCTTTCGACTCAAGAGGAAAAATAAAATGGAAATCGGGCGCTCTAGTTTTCAGTTACAATGTTTTAAGTGGGCTTTCTAATTACCTAATGTTACCGGAATGTAAAGATGTCGTTAAAAGGAATACATTATTTTAATTTTGTTCTTCATATATTCTGTACTAGCTGATCCGGCAAACGTTGTTTTGCTATATAAGGTTTTGTAATATCTTCTAAGATGTTCATTGAAATTAAGTGATGTCAAAGACAATTTTGTTTACTATTAAATACTCTTAATCAACAATACATTTATTTGGATAAAGATTAATATTATTACGTTGATACAACTCTTAACAAATAATGCATTAATTTCGACCAAATTTGTTTACCATAAAAACGGTTCTTGTGACTTAATCTTAAAAGATAGACATATACTGTCAGGGACATTTTTTTAGATCATTTCAAGAGGAATAATTTTTTCTTACATATATTTTTGGTATCTTGAACCGTTTTTGCAGCGCACGCAATGGAAGCCCTCAAGGATGAATAATAGTCCTCGTTTTTTTTCACATTTCCATTATTTCTTCGCTCCTAATAATTGCATCGTGATATTATATAGCCTAAAGCCTTCCTCGATAAATGGTCTATTCAACTCAAAAAGAATTTTTCAATTCGAACCAGTAGTTCCTGAGATTAGCGCGTTCAAACAAACAAACAAACAAACAAACTAACTCTTCAGCTTTATAATATTAGTATAGATAAGTTAGGATTTTCCATTTTAAATTATAATTGGAGCGTAAGAAAAAATAATAATAATATTTCGCCACACGCTATGTCTCTTTCCGGGTCAGCCAGGAATACATAAATGACTGTATTCACTCCAAGCTTTTGTTGTTCCTAACGTGACCACTAGTGCAGCTGATTGCCGTCCTCAGGGAACTTACGCATGACATTTCTATTAAACATCATGCGGGTTTCCTAATAAGAATCATTGCACAGTGTAACAAATTAGAACTTAAAATATTTTTTAAACTATTCTTGATTACCATGAATTGCCATATCAATAGGCAGATTTGTAATAAACAAAAACAATTCAATTTATTCTAGTCTATAAACCATTTAATAGCTAGGCATGTAATTAAGAAATATAAGAAAGGATAATCTGGTACAAAAGACGCGGATAAAAGTGAAGCAATTTTTTTCTGTTTTCGTAAGCTCATTCCTGTTGATTTCATTCTATCGTGTTTCTTCTTTAAATCTGTAGCATTTTTCAAAATCATTACGACTCAGAAACATAATATATTTAAAATGCTTTATTAAAGAATAATTTTAGGCGCGTGTATATGGTTGCTTTACATTTCCTAATTCTCAATGGCGTACATTCCATTGAAGCATAAAAAACATTATTTTGTTATACTTGGACATTTGATACATATTATATTATATTGGGTTAAAATTTGGTCCAATTTGTATTTTGAGACCTATATTCTGCTAATTACTAGACTTACTATATATTTATTAAATGTCCAAGTATAATATAATAAAACAACGGTTTTTATAAGTCGCAAGCCACTGCTGATTCTACGTACGTAGGTAATTGTATGTGTAATAAAATTTGTTTAATTTATATTTTCCATCTATATTTAACTAAAATATCACGCGGAATGATATTTTAAGCACATGTAGGTAAGCAATATATTTACATTACACTAAATTAGATTACCTTTATTTTTTACATAATGCATCTAATAAATGTTACACGATTATTACTAAAGTTGGCAGAAATAATTAGATAGAATGTAGGTAATGTATCATATGACTGTCTGTTGTCATTTTCACGTGAATATGTTATAATTGTTACGTTAAATATTAAATCTATTGATTTATTCCAAAAACGTAAATACCTTATTATTTAATTTTTATAGCATTCGTTTGAACCTGATTTTTATGGATTTTTTCTTTAATGTTTTCTAACTTATTGCATATTCAAATTGAAAGTATGAAACTTTTACGTATTTTCAAAAGATTTTGTACCTACATTTTCTTATTAGGCTTAGGCAAATACCGAAAGAAAAGAAAAGTGTGAATAAATAGTATGAAAATTGTTAGATATCTTCTAATAATAATTAAGCACAATATTAAAGAATTAGATAAATGATAATGACCTATTTCAATTTATATATACAAAAAGAGTTTTTTCTAACTGTTAAATCATCGTAAAGCCTAACTATTTAAACTAGAAACATGAAATTTTTGTATCGGGTTTATTTTATGACGCAGAAGCCTTTTTTTGGTAACCTGGTGGAAATCTTCAGCAGCGCGATAGTGAGGACAGCGGTGAGGGCCGCCACCCCGGTTTGCCGGACTCCTACCGACTAAAAGCACCAGGATGCTTCTTCTCCCGTCTGCCGAGACCAAAAGTATGGCCTTGCCAACATCCTCGCTTATGATATAAGCGCCGATGTTGGCAAGGCGAGGGACTAATTTTTTGATATTCCATCTATAAGAGTGTCAAATAGAGCTTGAAAGATTTTGTAATCCATCATTGTTAAAGCAATCACTATAAATCGGATATTTAGCTTTTAGGTTAGAAATATATATGTGTTCCGGTAGTTTTGGTAAATCAAGCTTACAAAGGCAAAAAAATTGAGGGATAGAATTTTTAAAATCAGACATTTTGTGTATAAATTGCACCTGAACGAAGCCAGGTCAGGTCCGCTTGTGGTATATTATAATCGACCGAACAATGTAACTTCTGGCGCAAGGCTTAAGGTTTTTGCCTACTTAAAGCTGATATTAAGAAATATAAAGCAATAATAAAATTATGTTTGCTATCAGATAACAGGATTCTACGAAAAATAAATATATTTATACATTTTTCGTCTGACGTTGATATCAATTTGATTCATTTCATGAGAATAATATTTAAAAACTTCCCAGTCATATTTCATATTGTTAATAATGAGCTTGGTACCTGACGGTTTGAGATCGCGCTAAGACTTCGATCTAAAGAGGCTGCATTTGCATAAAATCATTAGTAAGCACAATGGTGTGCGAGTAGGGACACGGGCCGAGAGGCACCCTATAACACAAATTGTAAATATTCAACCTGATCATAAAGCTACAACTTAAATATCATACATTTCTTGCTGACAAAGTATAATAAATTACAATATTGCACCCGACGAGCAATGAACGCAACTTTAATCAAATAAATCGAATTTTATGATATCTTACGAATAGCATGGAATACGCCGAGAGTCGTCTCTCGAATATGATTTATCATCGTTCATTAGGCGAGTTTGTCCGCAGCGACAACAGATGGAGCTGATAGCACTTGGCAGGGTGGCCGCCTTGTTAATATTTTTATTACCAGTTTTCAAAGAATAATACTTGAGGAATGTATTCTTTAATGAACTTCAACCCTTTTTGGGCCCGACATGATGGATAGAATTAATGTCGTCTTCTATTGTTGATTGGGGACATTTTCAATAGTTCGGGACACGTCTAGTTGATTGTGTTCAATTGATTCCGAGATTGATACTTAAAATGGGTTTCGTAGAAGGATGGGATGCAGCATACGAAGTAGAAATACCGTTATTAAGCTTAAAAGATCCTTATTATATTTTGAAATAACTTATGTAAAAATACAATATAAAGATACCATAAATAAACAAAGTATGGATAGAAGGTAGTGAAGCCACTATCAAAGGTAAATTGAGGTTTTGGAACTGCTCGCATTCCTAGGTTTCACCTTTGAGCCCATACACGTAACGCCTGGATGATGATAGGCCGTGATAAAGGGCTAATATTATTGACCTTAACATGCAATGGAAGCCTGGTCTTCGCCATATTTAGATCGCATTGTATTTGCCATTATTTGTCATAGTATACTCATTTTGTAGAACCTGTATTTAATTAATAATCATATCTACTAGCTTACTGAATTTTCGAATAATCGAATAATATATTTTACATCAACTAAGGTTATCTCACCGATACAGCATTTAGAAAATTTAATAGCGCGTGGAATTTGTTATAATACAACAGAGACAGCCCTGGCGACATCCAGCTATAAATATTACGATAGTCACAATGCTCTCTAAAGCTGTTTACCATTTAAAGCTCTCATCGCACGCGCAATTCAAACAGACAATTCTTAAAACTGCGTCTTTAACGCGGTCGTCAGTCGTGTAAAAGTCGTAATTAAAGACCTGTCGGGATTTGCATACGTTTCTGAGAGCTCATGGTGCAAATCAAAAAAGAGCAATGTTAATTAGCATATTGTATTTTAAAGAGTGACGGTTAATACTGTGGAACTTCATGCTACTCAGCGGTGGGCCGGTTTACACGAGGCTTTATGAGTTTAAATGTATGGATATTGTTTTAATTTTCTCATTATACGTCATAATCAAGCCATTAGTGTTATTTATTGTCGTAGTAATACTATGTATGTCTTTATTTATAAAAGTTGATAAATAATATTCTGGTGATCCGAAATTTACTTTTTTTATGCACGTATAGGTGTGTATAAAGAAAGTATAGCTAGAGCTATTAAAAAATTTAGGAATAATTTTCCTGTAAGTACAAACAGAAGCAACCCTAAAAGTAAGTGCATCCTCGACAGCATTCTCATACAAACAAACATGAATAATAACAAAGTGTATGGAGTTTTTTTTTTATAACTTATAGGCGAACGCTTGACCTCAATCACACCTGGTGGAAGGTGAAGATGAGTCCGATGATAAACCGCGTCCGCCTAACAAATGCCTATTCACTCTTCTTTTAAAGACTCCCAGGTCATAAGATCGCGAAGAAAGAAAAAAGAAAACTTAAAATAATTCGTGACAAGTAAATCACATAACAATTTACATTTGATCTTCAGTAAATAATTACTTTTTTTTGGATATTATTAAAAAGATAATATTTTATTAAAGTATTAAAAAATATATTAAAATCAATCGTATCCATATTATGGCAGCATTAGGCCCAATCGTGATAGCGTTAGTTTTGTGTCTTTGTTTTAATTAATTTGGATCACGAAGTCGCCACTTCGGGCGTCACGACACGGCGGCCCTCGAACGTTGACTGACACACATCAAAATGTCACTGAAGAGTTTGGGATTATCGGTGATCGGCTACTACCTCATCCCGCGCACCTATTCTACGCCGCCATTGTCTATTAATGAGAAGTCAATAGGATTTCTCATGAGGGAATTAACGGATCCTATAGAGATTAAAATGGAATCGTGTTGGGAGTTTTAAGATAAGAACTGTTAAACAGCTTAAAAGGTATTAGAAACATAATGCCTTTCTCTAATTGGGATTACGTTCATTATTAAGTCTATTATTTTTTTATTACTGGCTGTTTAAAAATTTTGTTAGAAATAAATTATTCATTACATGTCTCAAAAATGGCTTGTCGCATTAAAAGCTAACTGGAAAAAAGCGTAAGATGATATAATTGCTACAATACGATTTCAGATCTCTATTTTTCCATTAAACTGCTAGATAACGGTTAAGGGAATCGTGGTGTCCGTAATGATAGTTCGTTTCTTAAGTCTAACTCTAGTTATTAATATTGTCCTTCCCTTTAATTAGATATTGTAATAACTTTATCAGTAATATAAAGTATTTTATAGAAAGGGCGTCTTATCCATGAAGGCGTTGCTCGGTACCGATATTAAGTCCTAATTAGATCAGTCTTTTTAGGTAAAAAAGCAAAAAAAGCCAAATACAATTGAAAATAAATTATATAAGAAAATCCCTCATTACCTTACTGGGAGCGTGAGTAGCTCATGAACAAAGGGAAAAAGGAAAGTAAAGGAGCATACTAATAGGTTATGATATCAAAAGGGTCACGATCTACGATGATTTCAAGTACCGCTTATCAATAAAATTATATCCGAATCTAATTAAACCGAGCATGATCGCATGTAAAATAATTACATTTCTTCAATTTTATATGATATCTTTCTAATACTCTCGAATAATATAATTTTCTGGGGTATTTTGGTAATATTATCATGTCATCAATATGCCTTTTAGGGTCCACCACACACAGGGCCTTTAAATCATACTGTAGAGGGTAATAAACAGACACCAAGTACATAGTAATTTAGCAAAAACAAGCTTTTACAGATGTGTGGAAATCCATGCTATCTCGTACGATCACCAAACGGATTTGGCGCGATGTCGTAATGTTCCAATTAGATGCTTATTTGTGTCAAACGTGCATTGTTGGCCATTCATTGGATGTAAGCCTTAACAATCACTTGATTGTATTTGGTTAGGTAACGTTCACAACCATAATGTTTTACGATTGATTGATTTCAATTGCATTCTGAACGCTTCTTTTACAAATGTTTCAAATTATTGTTTAAATATCATAATTATACAATACATCCTTACTCATAAGCTAAAAACAAATGCGTTAGATACAGCAGATGTATCATAGAACGTGAAATACTAAAACTCTTAGAAAAAGTTTTTAAAGTAGATAGTAACAATTTTTTTAGGAACCTTCAAGAAATGTAAAAAATGCTATTTTATAGGCAAATACAGAATATTGCTAGACAACGACCTCACATTGCAGAAGCTGACGGTAAGCAATGTGAAAAAAATGAGAAACAAATCGGAACCCAGTTTGAACTGTGATATGCACCAGAAAAAAGGAGATATTATATTTTGTGCAATAATAATTCCGAATCATAGAATTACATTGTTTATTTTGATTCGCTAAAATCTAACATTTAGTGCCTCAAGTAAATGATTGGTAGATATATCTTAAGCCATTTAAAAAGTATTAAGCGTATCGTATGACGTTAAATGATTAAAGATTGAAATGAAGCCTTCGTGACAATATTGTATTTAACTTGCATCAATAGATCAAATCGGTGATACAGTGATTAACATAGTGCACACCCAACGAACTAAGCACGCGGGATGCCACACAATGGACAGGCAATGCCACAACACCATCGAACAATTTCAAAATCTGATCCTATGCATAACGAATACAGTTGATAAATAGTTTGAATTAACCGATTTAATGCGGGTCACCCACTAGAAGGTGATTCAGCTAAAATCCTAACTCGTAATGATAATTGAACTGGCAAACACCCAGCGCACTATCGCTACAATCTATTGAGAGCCGGCGTTGGAAACCATATGACTTGCGCTATTGTATTTATGATTGTTTTTTTATTTCATTTTATTTCTTGTCTTCCGACACAATCTTTAGCGTTCTGATTAACTCGGAGCTTTACCGCTGTGAATATTGTTTATAACAATCCGTTAGGATATTGAATAAAAAATTGCTAAATACATGTCGTGATGTAACGGAATTATACGGAACAATATTAATGATGTTTCAACGCCTGAGTCGTAACGCTAATGTATTGAATAGATTGAAAGTAAAAACAGAGAGTCCATGTATTGCAAGATACATACGAGTACTTTTAATAAAATATATGTCGTGTGTAATTTTTATTTTATTTTATATTTTGATACTAGGTCGACAAAGTGATTATAATGCACCCGGTGGAAAGTGTAGTATGGTCAAATACCAACAGTGACCGTAAAGGGACGAAAATCAATTGACAGTTGCTGTCGTCATATCAGTCCACATTATTATTATTATTATACAATGTGGGGCTATGCAGTCTATTTCAGCCTGTATCACCACGACCTAAAAGATCTATTGTGATCGCCACCTACCATTTAAAGCTCTCTGTCAAGGCCTATAGTTTTAAAGAACTGTAGTACTTTATTTGCAGAGATATCTGGAACCTCTCCTCGGTGTAGCACGTGGCAGCTCAGGATACGGTTGGGTTTGGGCATTAGTAAGTCACATTCACACAGGAGGTACCAGTCCACATATAGAAGGTCTCTAGGTATATTAACAACTGGGCGTACATAGGCTGATCCAGAAAGGCGACAGACTGAGGTGAGTCAATATGTTGATCTTTACACTTTACTGTGGTCATGATCCAAATCAGGTAATCGCCCTAATACCTCATAGTTGAATTGAATTTGATACTTTGCTGCTTCAATATAGTGTTTTTTTTTTCAACAAAAATAGTATGAAGAAACCCTAAACTAAAACAGATACGATAATACTACCTTCTGGAGTCCTTAATTTGCGGTTAAAATTGATATAGTTCAATTTTGGGGCAACGATGACTTTTCAATAAGCTCACATAACAAACATCTGATTTTAGTCTTTATAAAACATGTTTTACATATTAATGAATCGTCAACGGCACAGAAATTTATGCTTCATTTGTGTTTAAAAGCGTCTTAAAGTTAAAGGAGTGTTTCTCAAACTGTGTGTTAATCAATTTGCTTTCGGTATCATTTAATTTCAATATAAAACTTCTAATAGAATTATTTCTATTAACTTAAACAATGTAGTTTATTTTAATACATTTTAAAGTTAGATGACTTGACACCCTGATCTGTAAACTTTTCTTTAACCTATTACCCAACTCACAAACTTGATTTACCATTAATAAATTAAATTCATGGTATTTTGAACCCCTTTTTCATTAATTGACTGAATCGTGTCTGTCTTTTGATGATGAATCTGTTTTTGCGATTATTAATATAAATGTATGAGAATTGAAATTAGTTTTAAAATTATTAATATGTATTGGTGTTAATGTTTTTATATTATTGGTTTATGATGAGTTATACAATTTCAAACTGTGAATGTAGAAGTTGTAAATAATAATTAAATATTTAGATTAGATAAGATTCTACTAAAATTTGTTTTTAAGATTTTGTTTAATTTTCGAATTAAGAAGTGGAAGTTAACACGTACAATCTCGAATATGAAAGCCTGATTATAATAAAATTATTGATTTTATCATAAAGTTAATAAAATAATATAACATATTATAATATAAAACAATATTTCAATTGTAATATTAAATAAATTAATATTTAATTTAATAATATTAATATTTAATTAATTAATAATAAATCATAATTAATAATTAATATTTAATATTAATTATTTAATATTTATTTTATTTATTAATATTTGTTATTAATATTTGTATTGTATTCAATTGTAATATTGTAGTATTGCTAAGATATAAGTTAGTTAGGACTTTGGTCGTTTGTTTTTATGATTGTTCAGGAGCTTCGCTGTTACAATACCAACGACAAAGAGCTTATAGAAAGTAAAATTAGATCAGCGATAACGCCAGTTGAAAAGTGCATAATATATAATAAATGTGTAATGAATTGATATAGTGTCAATTTGATATTTCGAAAGGCCATATATTTTGCTCTTCTCTACCAGAGGTATCGCTTATCGACTGTTAATTTATATAAACCTTCCGGCAGTAAGCTTACACAAAGTTTGACGTAATTCTGAACGTCTTTACTTGTTTTCCGCTTTCACGAAAATGTTGCTTATAGAACATCCATCTTTTTCCCACAGTGAACCTTTAAATATTATTATCAAATAATCTTTCCAATGTCCGGCCATTCTTGTAAACAATTTTGTCTTCTACAACAATCTTCTTGGTAGATATGGTAGATATTGGTAACGCCATTGCTCCACTTACACATCCATCAGTCAAGGTGATATATGACCACGTTTAATTTCTTCAAGCGGCCAATAAAATCGACCAATAAATATTTCTTCGTCGCTCATTGTTGGCGAGCTCTGTTTCGGCACTTTTACGATCTCGTCGAGATTGTTTCGCTGTTCCAAACGACAGAATGCGGTTGTCAGACCTTCGTTTATTCCACAAAAATACCGGTGTTGTATTACATTTTGTGTATATAATTACTTACTTCATAAAATCGACAGTGAAATTGTATATAGGGAATTATACGTCCCTGCTTTATTTGCTCCAAGGCTATAATAATGAAAATCTATTTGTTATTTATTTCCAGCCTTCACGGTCTATATTCCCTTAACATTTTCTACAAAAGTCGGATTTTTTTATATACATATAAGCAGCAACATGAGCTTCAGTGGCCTAGTAAAATTTGTGTGTTTGACAAATTTACTGCAGAAAACGCTTTTCAGAATTCTTAAAACCTGATTTATTTGGCAATACTTTTTCTACAAATATATAAGATTTTGCTATTTAATTTAGGTTACTATCAATATGTCGACATCTAGAAAGAGCCTCTAGAAAAAATAACATTCCTTTATCGATAATGCTTTAGAAAAGTACAAAATATATTGATATAAGCTTTCGAAATATCATGTTGACACTTTAATTTTATATATTTGCTATTAGCGTGATCGATAAATGAATGCCACTTTATCTAAGAGCTCTGGTTCTGAAAGTTTAGTCTATAATCGTTGTGTATGTAATGTAATCGGTATATATTTAACGATTATGTGACTAAAAGATACAATAGACAGATGTACATTTAAACTTGTACATAATTTATATGAAACATTGATAATTATCAATATATGAAGTTATGTTTCACCGGCCTTTACAAGTATACATATAAAAAACGTACAATTTAAAACAAAATAATAAACATTGGTTTTTATAATATCAACACCTTGAGCAAGTAAGTTATCTTGACTACAGTTTTCATTCACAAATTTTAGCGAGGTCATTTACCCTAACCTGGACGAATAAAATATCAATTGAGTATGTATATGTGGACAACAAACGAAAAGATTATAAGTTGATACTTTTTGCTAAAATGATTTTTAGTAATATTACAGTATTTTGTTTTAGTACAAAATTACCTGAGTCTTATGCCTTTACAATTAAAAAAAAGATTTTACAAATAGCCTTTCGATTCATGCTCTATAACAATGATACGCTGTAAGTAACAAAAAACGTCTTTTTTCAAATCTACATTTGTTTATTTATTTATATATATATATATATATATATAAAATGTTTTGTAATTTGCTATATATTTATATAGCACATTACAAAATCGATATACAAAATAGAAAAAAAACTACAGTGCCAGTAACACTACATAGTAACAGTACATAGAGGGAAAATATCTTAATTTACCGTACAATTATATTTCAAATTTAGTAATCCTAACAACTATAATGTTTTTTTTTTTACTTGGGAGAGAACCGTCATAGCACTTTCCTGACCGCCGACTTGCACCGGTTAAAAACCCCAACGTGACTATTTTCGCACTTTGATGACTGTGGGCCCTGTAATCCATAGAAGAAAATAATTTAACGGGTCCAATGAGCGAATAATCTACGCTAAGTAATTTATCCAATGAAGCCAAAATGCTGTGACAGATGGTGACGCTTCCTCAAGGGCGGCTTCTCTAGGATGTATGAACATAGGCTAGGGCACAATGGGGCTGATATTTTCACTGGAATAAAAACCCCTAAGTAAATATAATTTAAAAAAAGTAATTTTTACGTTCTAAACACTAGATCTACCGGCAAACAATTTATTTCTATTATAGAACGAGATATAAAATGATGTATTGTGTATTGTTAGAAACAAAATTGAATTCATAATATTTCTCACTATTTTGTATTAGTAAACGATATGTTATTTTCGAGAATGAAAAATATTAAAAAATTCTAAAATAAATACAAAAAACGGTCATTTTGGCCGGCCCGGTTAATCTAGTGTTATTTATAATGAGTAGAAAACACGAAAGTTTAAAATTATGTCTAAATTTTAAACAAGAATCTATATAAACCTTTTTTGGATCAGGTGTATGCTTTCATTTTTCTCATGTATTACCTTTTCTGTATTTTCTTTCGATGTCTTATATTGACTTACTTATTTTGAAGACTAATGTTGAGAATAAAGGTCAACCAAAACGAGATTAATATATCAATAAACAACAAGTTTTAATATTAATTACAGCCATGGTAAACTTATGTTCTTTTAAAATGTAATTAATCTTTAAAAAGTCACCAACATATTATATTTTCAAAATAACTTTCAGCTTAATTACAATAAAATTATAATTAAATAAATGACGCAAAAAATCCAAAACTAATTTAGCCATTTAGCAATGTCAACCTTTTCATTGATTCATATGCCACGTAAAAGCCTTACGACTAAAATGGTCACCTTTTTAAGCCAATGAACTTAAAACAAGTTTCATTCAATGCATTATTTTTAAATATAACTACATATAACTACGTGTGATTAAATTGAACTCCAAAAAACAACTAAGCTAAATGACAAAAAATTTCATTAAGAAATTTGATCGTTATTTTAACATTACGCTCAACAAGCCTTCATAATAAAATAAACTCTCGAATTTTTTTTTAATACCTGTTTATGAGGGTACAAGTTTGTTTGTTTAAAATTAAAACTCGGTTCAAAAAATAGCACTTAAACCCTCGATATCGAGACACAATAAAATCTTGTATTCCCGCCTACATTTTTAATAAGTGCTCTTTGGGAGTATTTAATAAAACGGATTGTCCTCGTACCTACGTGAGAGAGGATATAAAATAAAAACAACATGCACCTCTGACGTTGAAAGTGCTTGCTGCTACAACTTGCTTAGTGTCCAGTCTCCACGATGCATTTTGGAAAATCGTTACAAACGCCTACGGTTTGCTTTTGATAGAGCTGGAAATATTTTAGAAGTGTAACCAACACGAACGATATTTTATTAAATCTTATAGTGAATTGACAAAATTACTACGTCGCACCTATTGATGAATACTGAGGGGCCTAATGAGGACTAATGGCTGAAATGAATAACCTAACCTACCCCTATCATAGATTTTTTATTATAGCAACTATGTTACGTCTCTTTTCGCATACATAGGTTTGAAAGGGAGAGGTGTAGCTATCGATCTACGAATTACAGATAGATAGGTTATTAATATGGGTTATAAGTGATATTCTATCTGCGATAACACTAGAAAAAAGTGCAAAATGCACAATCTGGATCTCGTGTCTTGACTAAGCCGGGACGAGCGCACAATCGCCTAATTCTAGGTGCGGCACACGAGCTCATCTCCCAACTTATCTATTGAATGATGTATTAAAAATATTGACTGAACATTTGTACAAACCTTTGTTTTGCCATTTCATAAGTTAACTATAAAATCTCATAAGATATCTTTACCGCGTCTTAAGTTATGCAAGGTCAAAGCTAGTTTTTTGTGAAGATTTTGCCTCTTATGCAATAAATTATAATTCTAAAAACACCTAACAATTGCTGTTAACATTTTTTCATGGAATAAATCCATATAAATGAGAAAACAAAGAAAAAAGACTGGCGGAGTGAGGGGGTGGAGATTTAGTCAACACTAATTTTTGTCTCGCCTTGTAAAATTCCAAGATCCAGGGCTAAAAATGTACGGAATTGTCAAAAGGTTTGATGAGAAGTACCGACGAATGGGCTCAGTGGCGCTCATTAGGACAGCCTATGTCCAACAGTGGGCTGGTGATGATGCATTTAGTGTTGATCAACTCATCAATATATTTATTATTATTACCTACACCGATACCATTTGTCCTATGTGGCAATCGAACTGATAACCTGTATCACAAATGACGCCAAAACAACCACTGCATCAACCGAATCATCTACTACTCTTCCTACTAAGCATTTACTTCAAAACTTCTTACTAAATAATCTATACTATAATATTATAAAGCTGAAAAGGTTGTTTGTTTGTTTGTTTGAACGCGCTAATCTCAGGAACTACGGGTTCGAATTGAAAAATTCTTGTTGTGTTGAATAGACCATTTATCGAGGAAGGCTTTAAGCTATATAACATCACGGTGCAACAATTAGGAGCGAAGAAATAATGGAAAATATGAAAAAAACGGGGAAAATTATTCATCCTTGAGGGCTTCCATTGCGTGCGCTGCGAAAACGGTTCAAGATATCAAAAAAATATGTTTAAAGAATTATTCCTCTTGAAATGATCTAAAAAAATATACAGTATATGTCTATCTTTTAAGATTAAGTCACTAGAACCGTTTTTATGGTAATCAAATTTGGTCGAGATTAATGCATTATTTGCTAAGAGTTGTATCAACGTAATAATATTAATCTTTATCCAAATAAATGTGTTGTTGATTAAGAGTATTTAATTGTGAACAAAATTGTCTTAGACATCACTTAATTTTAATGAACATCTTAGAAGATATTACAAAACCTTATATAGCAAAACAACGTTTGCCGGATGAGCTAGTCATTTATAGAAACGTACTGCCGTTTCTAAAAGTTTGTAACACAGCCTTCATATCTTGGTGCATAAGCCGTCTGCTCAGTTATCCGAAACACCGCACCCCGAATGCACTTAATGTACATAATATTGTAATATTATTATTTCATATGATAACCCGATGCTTTGCCTTTCCATGTCGAGTGAAATAATTTTCAAGACGAAGTGTGAATTAACCGAGATTATCTCAAGGCATACCATGATTATAAACATAAATTTAGCTAATATCACCTAGCTCGATTTAATTAATTGTTTAGGTACAATCGGTGATATAAGGTTTTCGATAAGATTTGTTAGTGACATTTATTGTTGCTAAATATAATAATAGAATTACGAAATATAAAGAAACCAAGCACAACCACCAAAACTAAAACCAGAAATATGTTCTTAAATATATCAACATAAATTTCAACGAACGAGCGAATTCATGTCCCGTAATCTCCTGATTTTAATTACCTTATGCTGTTCCTCCCTTGTTGTGCTTGTATCAAGATATTTTACAGAGTTAAAGAAAAATCAGTATAGAATAATATGATCATGAATAAGCTTGCAAAAATACATATATAAACCAAAATATGATGTTTCATTATGATCGGCGCGTTCTGTACTAGTTATCCTGTCGTGTATTTCTTAATTTTATAAATATATTTAATATAGTGAAGCCATTCAAAACTAGAACCAGATTTTCATCCGTGCCTTGATTTCGTTATTACCTTGTTTAGTTTTAAAATAACTTTAGCAAAGCTGTTATTAAACAATACTATGTATAGATATCGGTATAAGCGTATAACTAACAAAATTGCTAGCAATGTATAATTAATTGCATTAATGTAACAACTGAAATAAACATGAGTATAAGCTATTTATGTTATGAATGTTTACATAAATCGTAATAATGGCTGTCCGGTTTGGGAAACTAGCAACCAACCTCGAGATTATTACCTAAATATATATTGTTATGTATACCTCTATAACTTGCGATAAACGAAGTAATTTATATGGAGAAAATGAAAGCAAATAAAGCCGTAAAGCTAGCACTTTCATGACATAGGTTTTGACAGATTAAATATTAAATTTAAATACTTTAGAGTATTTTTTTCTGCTATTAAGTTTGCAGTGGTAATGTTTTGAGCACGAGTTTCTAGAGCGCTCCTTTGTATTGTAATTGAAAAGGTAATATCATTTTAACACTAAAGAATCAAGATCAAAGCATCATAAAATCACTATGCCTTGAATTTAAAATGTTAGAAATCAGCACAAAATTATGCAGAATATTTGATATTTTAGATTTGTATGACAATAACTTACTTATGATACTATTCTATGACGTTGCTAATCAAAAAGAATAAAGGGGGTAAGGCGTCAGTTTGCCGGGCAATGGACTTTAGGAAGTTGGCTGCCCGGATGAGAGAGAGGCGGTGCGCTGTGTCTGACGCATCGTCTGAAGGAGAGGTTTTGGAGGGGCAGGCTCTTTATTCTTACCCCTCCCAGAGAGGTAACCTCAACAAGGCTTTACAATCTCCGATCTCCGGGCGTTTGGATGAATTTGGTTTCCCAGACCCGGGTGGAGCAATTAGAGGGACACTCCGGGGGTTTTTAGTCAGTAAGAGTCTGACACACCGGGGTCCCTGGCCTTACAGCGGCCCTAATGGTCCTATGCAGGACATTCCCCCGGGATACCAAAAAAAGAGTAAGACGTCAGAGTCTATCTTTCACGTTACAAGGTTATAAATAATTTTCAAGATGGTATTTACAAATTAGTGTGATGGCTGTGAGTGTCAACATATTTTTGACTCAAGGAAGTTGAGTTGCTGATTATGAACAGTATTGTGCTTACTGATCGAAGCAGTAGAATATATTCTGCTGAGACAACTAATTCAATACGAAGTTGTTTCATTTTGCATTTTTAAATTTGAATCAATTTAAATGTTTTTCTATACGACTGTACGTTGACTAATGCTATGCTATATAATTAAACATTTGCATTTCATTTGCTTACTCGTATCTTACTAATAGGCTAGTCTGCTTAAAATAATTACAAGTATAAGCTTAACGTTAGTGATGTAATAAAGATAATCTAAGGTTTAATATTACAACATTGATTTGAAAATTTAAAGTGTATAATTTACATTTGATTTTATTATTATTACATCTTACGAGATTAATAATTAAATAGTTCCTACGCGCGATTTTGTAAGTTTAAGCAATGAAGAGTCATGTCTAATTAGGAAACCATTTCATTTAACCTCTCTAGTGTAATATGGTTATTTTCACAGAAATACCACGTTTTATTTCGGTTACTTTTCAACCGATTTTACTAAAACTTATCATAAAGTGGTGTTAGTGTAAATACACCTTCATTTTCATTAAGCTTTTGTCAACAGTAGTGTAGAAAGTATATCACAGATTTTGTTAAAATAAACGTAACAAAACATATCCTACATTTTAAGTAGAAACGTATGTATTAAAACTTAGAGAAACCATTTAAATTTGAATCTGTTTATAAAGGTTTATTAATGTTATGACGAAAACCGTATTACTCAACCTCTCTAGTGTTTACATGATTACGCATAAACAGAAGTGACTTATCTATTTCTAATACATATTTAGATCTATGTAGGCTCTCAGCCTGTCTCTTTGCTAGATGTTCTTTTTCTGTATATTTAAATTTATAATTCTATGTTTATTTATTTTATTTTACATAACGGGGTACTCAACATGGATGAACAATAAGAACATATAAATTATCCCACAATTATAGGAATAATATGTTTTTAGTAATGTAGTGACCATTATTATTTTGTAATTGTATTATTTTGTAGCACTGTAAAGGTAGAAGCATTCAGACACTTGAACCCAGATTATTCCACGAAGGACGCATCTTTCCTCCCAGTGACCTGTACGTCTGTACAAAAATGAAACCTAAACCTTGGAATATTTTCATCACATTCCCCTTCAGTTCATTGTATATACATGCTTTTATAAACAAAGGATTTGACACAGTTTTGCCTTAAATATATATATATATATGTGTTACAAAAGTATGACAAATACGAACTAATTGTGAAATGAACGCAATAATCAAAGAATTAATTTTAATTTCATGTAACTTAGAGTTAACAACATTAATACAATAAATTACAATAGATGTGTAAAAGATAAAATCATGCCTTTTTTTTTTTTTTTGATAACCCGGGGTAATCCCCTGACGGACATCAGGGGCCGGTGAGGGCTGCTCCTCGGTATGTCGGACTTGCACCGACTAAAACCCCCGGGGTGTTCCTTCTTCCCGTCAGACCGGGGCCGGAGGTACAGTGTTATCTTCTTCTCCGACCCTCGGCAACGTCTGGCCTTTTTTAAGGCCGCATCTCAAGATAAAATCATGGCTTTGTGCATTAATATACTCGTAATTAATTTGTCTCATCATACATATATACCTCGTTAAGTACATGTAATGTTTCATAATTTTACAGCACCGAATTCCAATATAGTGCGTAAGGTTCGGTGATCCTAGATTAAATTCGGTCTCAATTGTTTTAGTCGGAAGTTACATGTTTTATGTGTCATATTTTAGTACGAGTTTTGAAATATATAATATAAGTATACTTATATAAACGCCTCATCGCGAACATTTTCAGTGGATTGGTGATTGCGTAAGTATTAAAGATATTTTATAAGCTATTTATATAATATTTAAAGTAATATGATACCGTTTGAAAATTGATACCATCGCATATTCTGAAATACCACAAAAATAAATATATATAATTTTAAATATATTTTTAGAAATGTCATATACACAATGCATTAGACTGAATAATATTGACTTCATTATTTTGATAAATTTAGTAGCCTATTATGTTTTTACATATAACATTAATAAATATTCAACTACAAATTATGCCTATTAAATATCAAATGACATACATAATTAGGACATGTAGCAGGGATGTTACGGAGCTTCGACTCCGACTCCGATAAGTCGGAACTTCCGATCGTTATTACACTTTCGGTTCCGACTTCGGTTCCGAAACTTTTTAATCGGAGGTATTCATCGGAGGTCACCGCCACTGTGGCAGTCAATTCATTTGATTTTACTTTATATGTTGTTGACACATAATATCAATTAATCAAACAATCAGTGCTACTTAATTTGTAGAAGACATTTTTTTAAATTTAGATTAAAAAAATATGATTAAATTATTCAATTTAAAACTAAATGTACATTTAAATTTATTACTAAAAGGTTTTTTTATTTTACATTTACATTAAATTAAGTAAAATAGAAATTAACACAAAAACAACCCTGCAGCAAATTTGATTTAATTTGTTCACTGGACAATGTTCATTGGAGGATAACGGTTTCTGATATATCCAACACTTTGTGAACAACAGCTTTTATTTGCCCAGTTAGGTTGTGTTGTGTTGGGTTGGGTTGGGTTGGGTTGTGTTGTGTTGTGTTGGGTTGGGTTGTGTTGTGTTGGGCTGCGTTGACCCAACTTGATATACGCCGGCGATGCGCTTGAGGGAGCCTGCCGCCCAACTTATCCAGGCGAGAGCGCTGTGTGACCCCGGGGGTTTTAGTCGGTGCAAGTCCGACAACCAAAAAGCTCCCTGAGGTCCGTCAAC
This sequence comes from Automeris io, assembly GCA_036320925.1. Taxonomy (NCBI): domain Eukaryota; kingdom Metazoa; phylum Arthropoda; class Insecta; order Lepidoptera; family Saturniidae; genus Automeris; species Automeris io. The sequence goes on along the minus strand of JAUDJH010000011.1, from coordinate 7,623,477 downwards.
AATATCCCCCGGGCTATCAAAAAAAAACCTGATATACGCTTGGAAACAGTCTCGATTCTCAACATCTGTCTACACACGAGGGAGATGTAGAGGGAAATGGATTATGCTGTTGTCAATTCAAAAGTTCTGGCTTATACTTTCGAAGACATGTATCAATCCTGCACCATATTAAAATGGGATCAAATTTAAGATATAATAAATAACATATCTTCACGCTATCACGCTATGTGAGCAGACATACAATAGTGGTTTTATCCACTTTGCGCTTAAATGTCGTGGACTACGCGACCAGTAGCTCAGGTAATCGCTTTCTCACAGTACTATGAAAATGTTAATAGGAAACAGCAATTTTTACTGCTGTGTATTTATAAATTTATCACTTTCTATTTAAAAAGGTTCACTGAATAATGTTTTTATTTGTCCCTTAATAAAACTATTTTATTCTGACGTCACTTGTGACTGACATTGCCTCCGACTTCGATTCCGACTCCGAATCCGACTCCGATAAATCAAATTTAAAAACTCCGACTCCGACTTCGGTTCCGATAAAACTGCCTCCGTTACATCCCTAATATGTAGTGCTAATTTATGCTTATGACTGACTTTGTTCAAATTATTGCTGCGAATAGAATTACATTTTAATTGTTTATTTATAAATTTTGTCTTATTCAATTAATATTCAGTTTTTTTAGTATTCTAAGACTGTTATAATAATAATATTGTAATAATATTATATACTAATATATAAAAAAGTAATGCAACTGCTGTATGTCTTGATTAATGATTATTGAAATATTTTCATAAATCAGAGAAATTCCTGTTAATTTGAAGAACATTGCTATAAAAGAAATAAAATAGTGCTAGACAACTTTCTTTCTTAGAGGCCTTTTACTTTATCAAAGTTATTCACACAGAATAATTTGATGTTAGCAAAAAACTGAATGTAAAAATAATAAAATGGATTTTATATATCAGATATATACAATGGACATCGAGCGACACAGGTGAGGACATAAAACTGGACAAGATCACAACCCGACAAATCTAAACGTAGGCAGACCCAATAAAATACCCTAAGCCACTTAAATCTCTCTAAACGACATGGTTATCGTTTAATTTTACTGCAGAAAGCATTTCCATCACAATTCGAAGTGACTCCTTGTCATTTATTTTAAAGTGTTTGTGGCTTCGTTTTGACCGTGCGTTATCATAAATCTTTTTAAGATCGTACCCATAAAGAAAGATAACGTTGCACCCAATCGACCAAAGATTGCCCTTTGTCGAATTGACAATGCTGGTGAATTGTCGGTTGGTGTGTACCAAGGTTTAATATGTTATGTACATACTATGGTGAAAAATCTAGAAACAATGTGTCGATTAAGCATACTCATGTGAATTCCAATTATAAACTACTAGCTGATCCGGCAAACGTTGTTTTGCTATATAAGATTTTGTAATATCTTCTAAGATGTTCATGGAAATTAAGTTGAAATTAAGTGATGTCAAAGACAATTTTGTTCACAATTAAATACTCTTAATCAACAACACATTTATTTGGATAAAGATTAATATTATTACGTTGATACAACTCTTAACAAATAATGCATTAATTTCGACCAAATTTGTTTACCATAAAAACGGTTCTAGTGACTTATTCTTAAAAAATAGACATATACTGTCGCGGACATTTTTTTAGATCATTTCAAGAGGAATAATTCTTTCATACATATATTTTTGGTATCTTGAACCGTTTTTGCAGCACACGCAATGGAAGCCCTCAAGGATGAATAATTTTACCCGTTTTTTTCACATTTTCCACTATTTCTTCGCTCCTAATAATTGCATCGTGATGTTATATAGCCTAAAGCCTTCCTCGATAAATGGTCTATTCAACTCAAAAAGAATTTTTCAATTCGAACCAGTAGTTCCTGAGATTAGCGCGTTCAAACAAACAAACAAACAAACTCTTCAGCTTTATAATATTAGTATAGATTTAAGTACCTCATTACAATGTTAGTTGTACTGGACTTAAAAACAGCTAAACCTAGATTAAATAACATTCTATTCGCAATAACGCTTGTAGAAAATTTATTAATGTATATGACAGATATAAAACATACTGCGTGGTATGCGTAATGTCGATTATTTATGTTTTTGGAATACTTACATAATGCTGCTTTGTCAAAGCCTTCGTGATATCAACCTAATACAATATAACTGGGATTATAGATTATTTACAGGATTTGCTATAGGAATGTATTCGTTTTTAAGCTTGTAAGAATATTTAATTGAATGATTTCACCCTGAAAAAACTTGATATAGGAATCGATTATGGTGTTTCGTATAACTCCAATCAATCCAATCAATCAGATTAAAGGTGTTATTTAAGCGAATTTATCTAATATAAAATCAAAGGTTTATTTTTCTTTCATTGAAATTAATTAGTAATCTTAATTAAACGTTAAAAGAAAATTATTTCCCTGTTTTTCTCAGAGGATTGTCATATCTACACTTTTTACTCTAAGGCAGGTAAAACTGATTGATTGAGTGGTGGTTGAGATCGCAGTAAGTTGATTAAGTATCTGAGCTTTAAATATTTCACTTTGAAATATATTCCTGTTGAATGATCAATTAAATTCATCGACATTCGACTTTGATTATATTCTCCCCATATACATAGGAATATTTATAATTAAATTCTAAAACTTTTGGCATTTATATTTGAATTTTTGTTCCTAGATTTATACTTGTACTATCACCAAAGGCTATTTTCATAATGAAGTTTGGAGGTTAATAGATAAAGCATTTATAATTTAAAACAATTCAATCTGCTTTTATATGTTGTCTAACATCTTCCGTCGTTGACTTCTTGGTTTTCTTTTTCCGAGAAATTTGTTTTTGAAGATCAATCTAGGAAGCTCATATTGTGATCCTGTCAGCATGTATCCGAAAAAGGCTACTTTCTGTCTCATTACCGCCATTCTTGTTTAGTACGATTATAACGAGCTTGAATTCATAGTAAGTATCGCTATAGAACATAATAGATTACAAACTGCTTTAAAGAGCCGTTTGATAAATAATGAGCTCTAATTTATATTCATTTATATTTTCTAGCCATTTGAATCAATTGATGAATATTCTTCTTACTGTATACTTGATTCGCACAGTTTCCGAGACAACTCTTTTGATCTATCAATTGTTGGAATGCTAGTTTATCGATTTAAACTCTAAGGCTAAGGCTAACCCAGTTAAGACTCGTTATTTTATTAGGAAATGGAACAGCAACCATAATATTAATTAAGCATAAATTTTGATCACTGAAACTTAAACATGTACGTACGTTTCTAAGGTATAGCCATAGTTGGAACAAAGTATATGATTACATTATTGTTGGCATTTATACGCGCTTTTTAATTGCTTTAATTATATTACTGTGATGCTCTCTACCCATATCATTTTACAAATTTTCTTGTTCTTTCTATGGTATATTTTATCCATACCAGGTTTACCTGTGATTTTTTTTATATCAGAAGTAATGATTTTAGGCATAATATTTCTTCATTCGATTTCATTCTTATACTTCTAAATAAGACCAATTGATTGATTTTGATTACAACCAAAGAGTGTCATAATAACCAAATGACAAAGCACACCTTAAAGTTAAACGATGCATTAAATTTAATACAAAAACTTATGTCCATTTTTGTGTGCCCGCTACAAAAGGTCTAATTGAAGCGAAAGAGCTGAGATACTCAAATGATACATGTTTGTTTGTGTGATTGATGTATCGACGGTTCAAGTCGGCTATTTAACAGTCGGTTAGACAAAATGGTGGAGTACGTCGGTATGCAAGAGACGTCAGGGTGCCTTACCAGCCCGGACGTTTGCTTGTATGAACGGCTATTGGCGTAATGATGTTAGAGTGGTTCTCAAATTATATGTAGCTTTTCATACCTAGTCGAAGAACTGTATGTTTAAAGCTAATTTATTTTCAGTAATAAGTATTAAAGGATCTAGATTTAATTACTTTCACATTCAATGTTATATTTAATTTTGTTTTAGGGATTATAATTTAATTTAACTATATCAAAATTAAATGTTTAAAACATGTTTAGCAAATGTTTTTAGTGGGTAATATTCTTTGGATACAAACAAAAAAATTGTTTCAGAAAATTCTCAGTTATACATATGTTTTTAATTAATAAAAAGTTTACCTTCCAATATATTTGTATGCCAATAAATAAAAAATAAAAAAACAATCTAATCTGTAATATTATTATAATAAATCGTGGGAGATTGTTTTTATTTAGTATTTATTTTTTTAATGTGTGAAACAAGTGTGGATGCTTTTTCCATAGAAATTCGAAATGTAGTGTATTACAATGAACATTTTAATTTTATCTTTAACGTCCAGAATGTTGTTTTTTTATATATGTAATTAAAATCGATTTGAGAACCACTGTATTAAAGAATACAAAGAGAGTTTTGGGTGCGTGTCGTGATCACAATCAGGTTATTTCACTGGTAATTATGATGCGACGGGCGAGAGTCCGACCTGGGGTCAGACTGCTGCGTCCAAATGTGGCACACGTAACCGATGTACTGCGATCTCACTTGCATCGAATTTATATTTGTGTTTATAAATAATAATACGCGTCCAACATGACCAGAGGGCTTAAACAAAGCGTCTTTCGGTCAGCGATTACTCTAGTAGAATAGTGCAAAATGTATAGAATTGACGTAATGTGTTGACGTGATATTTCGATAGCCTTTATCAATCCCATACGTTTTGCACTTTTCTATAAGCGTTATCGCCGATAAAATGTTACTTTGTCTAAGTCTTAAGTAGTGTAAATGTACGCCGTATTCACATATGTTATACATGATGTATGAGTTCACAATAAATCCTGGGTAGGATTGATTAGTTAAAAGCATTAGCGGATGTGTCATGTTACCTTAAAACAGTATTGCTTCCATCATACTTTATATCTAACACTCGCCCTACAGGGAGTAAAAGTAGAGTCCGACCGAAACTGGTTTTCCGGCCGAAACCGAAACCGAATATTCGGCCGTGGCTTCAGTTTCGGCCGAAACCGAAACCGAAACTCAAGTGGTCAAGTATAAAAGTCAACGTGGTCAAGTAAAAAAATGAAACAAAAACTTACATGTAATCAGTTCCATCAAAACATAACCTCTACAGAATGTTTACGTCGGGTGATAACGCACTGACTAAGTTGTGTTGCTATACAGCAATGCGAATTAGATCCGTCAACTGTCGTCTAAACGACGCGGTTACACTCCGACGCAGCCTTGAGTTTCTTTCGGCGTTTCTTCTCAAGGTAGTCGCTTCCGAAACGCTAGTAGATCACCGTTAGGTTTCGTATTTCTGGCTGGCGGTCCATGTCAAGGTTCGTACCCACAGGGGTGCCCTTGCATTGCCACCCAACCCATAAATTGCCGGCTGAGCACCCTCAGTGTTCGCCCACCCGCCCGGATAAGTTGTGAAGACCTTTCCCGGTCAACAAACACGCGTAAATTCGAAAAAAAAAAGTAATTCGAACGGCGCACGAATCCCGAACAGGGCCGCCAGCGTCCGCCAAAGCGTTGCCGCGAGAAACGAAGTTAGGCAAGCATGTACGACAACTACCGAAATCAGTTTCGGTTTCGGCAAAAGTTTCGGCTAATTTTGTGCCGAAACCGAAACTGCCGCCGAAACTTGAATTTTGGCCGAAACTCGGCCGAAACCGAACTTTCGGTCGGACACTAAGTAAAAGTTGCATGACTATGTAAAATTACACTAAATTTCTTTCATTCAAAGAAAACATTACGCAATTTTGTTTCATCTAGGTTATGTTACTATAGCTAAACACGAAATAATAATATTTAAATTTTGCATAAATCATTTTACATATACTTTTTTAATATATGTTTATTAAGTAAATAGCTACATTTAAAAAAAAAACAAGTTTAATCTAAAACATTTAACCATACTAATGTATGGATAAGTGATATCTTTAATTTCTTCCCGTCGTTTCCGATAATCACCAATACTTGATCCACCTGTGATTACATTAGAACATAAAATACTTCGTGGGCGGCGGTCCTGGGGTCAAACGAATTGATAGATAAAAACTCGCTTGAGTGACGTCATATTTACTTTTTGTAAGTTTTTTTTACACTGGCTCGACAAATTGACAGCAGAGTACCTGATGGTAAGTACAGTGTAGTCCAAAAACGAAAGCGACCATCAAAGGATGAAAATCCATTGATAGTCTACATCGTCATGTCAGCCCACATATACCACGACTGAAGGTCTCTAGGTATATGAGTTACTGGATATACACAAGATGATCCCGAAATACGACAAGCCAAAATTGGTCACTATGACGGGCTTTACACCCATGTACTGTGGTCGCGATCCAGACTGGCACCGACGCTCTACCACCTCGCTCCTGCTCGTTTAGCACCACCCAGGAGTCACGTGTAGGGAAATTAGGGTAAAGCCTACGGACGCGAGCAGCTTCAACTCCCAAACCCACTCCCGGTCCAGCTGATCTCTCGTCGTCCTGCGCTACGCTTACCGAGACGCGGTTCTTCACTCTGGAAATCCTTTATCCCGACGGTAGTTGGTCCAGTGACAAAATTCCTTACTATACGATATTGTATGAGTACATATATGTTGAGGGGTCGGTTAGGCACTTCGGCCCACGTGGCGTGTGTTGTCAAGTGGCCCCCGCGCAGGAGGTATATCACCGCAACATTGGTTTGCACTTCGCAAACAGGGATGTATTCGATAGACATACGCAAAGATCCAAGTAAAATTTCAAATTTTAGAGGATTTTCTTTTTGTTTATTTATTAATTACAGTTCTAGCTAATTTTGTTTATTTTATAAGTAAACTAAAATTAAACTTCATACTTCATTCAAGCCTTTACACACATTTGCATTGTATCGTAATTATTTTTGTATACAAATTATTATTGTAAGATCCTATTTTTCCGAGCTTATTTGCCACCAGAATTTCATTGCAATAACATACTTCATTGCCGCATTATGGCAGGTTCCTAGTTACTATAAATAATATCAGTTATATTTATTAAGGAAGAATGAGATTTGTTTTGATATTCTTGAGCGACCTTATTAGTAGATAGGTTTTAACTTAATTAAGCAGTTCAGTGCCAAAATTTTATTGCATACAATTTTGTTTTGTTGTTGTTGTAAATTGACTGTCATTTGTTATAGTACTAATGTTTATATAAGAAATTAGGTAATTTTTGCCACTGCTAAACCTTTGCTTAAATTAAGCCGCACATTATAATACTAAGACCGAATGATTGTAAAATGAAGATGCATTTATTAAAACTGGAGTACATTCCTGCGTATTTGTCACAGCAATCCAAAGAGTTACAATCCGCGGTTGCGCCGTGTTCAACGGCGGCCCACACTCCGATACCGCGTGATCTGTTTATTCTGAACCTCAATGATTTAAAGTCACTGAATGAGACATCAATAGCTACAAAGTACGAGCTTTTTTTTATTTAGGAAAATTCGTTGTTGGATCATTCCATTAAAGGTACTCGTTGGATTCTGTCAGTTAGGCTCGAGAGCAGCTGTCCGGTCGCACGGCATTGCTCTGCATGTATTTATATGGAAAGACATCCGATGGATGCGTCTGTGCATCTCTGCCCACCCCGTAAGACATATAGAGTGACGATTATAGGTCGATGTTCTGCCTAAACTGAAATACAAAACTGAAGCTGATTAATCAACTAATGCCACGGTCTTGGACTAAAGTCGTAACCTGAGGTTTTAAAATCCTAAATAATTCTGTTCAATATTGTCTAATAGTGAAATATATAATGATTTTGCTGATCACTTACGTGCTCATCATCTCACGCTTGGTGAAGTTTTAAAAGTTTTTTCCGGATAAAAGCAAACTGTTCTACCGAAACAACATCATAATTATTTTCAAAACTTAAATGGAAGTTTTATGTTGATGAAAACGAACAAGGTCCAGAATTTATTCAAATTACGTCATAACTTGTCAAAAACTGGCTAAAACTGAAGCTGTAGCCGAAGCTTCTGTTGGACACTAGCAATTGATGGTTCATTAGTATTTAAAAGAGTTAAAAATTTAAAGAGCGTTTCTGAAACATGGTGTATGTATATTATCTCTGTATACACATTTGTTTTGATAAAACTCTTCCAGTTTCACTCTATGAACTATCTTCGCATTGTTTCATTTTACGACGTGTCCACACCATTGTTCCCTTTACAATAGATTTCGTCTACATCGGTCTTGTTTTATAACCGGTTACCTTGCTATGTGGAAAAATTACCATTTGTTATCTCTACTAAAGACACGGTTAAAGAATTTAAAGATCTCGCTTTGGATTTATCTGTGTCTAATTCAATTATAAAGAATAATAATGACCCTCTTAAGAAAGATGGAATTTTGATATTAGATTAGAATGGCTTAAGAATTTTGAGGCTTTAAATACTAAGATAGTTAGATAGATATATTACATTGACACCTAATTTTGAAAAAACTATAATGAAGTCCATATTCTATAAAACTTGCTTTAAATAGTTACAAATGAACAAAAATTGCTTTGTAATGTTTTACATTTATTTTATCTATAAAAAACGTAACAATTCATAGATCCTGGGTAATTTAAGGTAAGCGGGTTTTATTTTACATTTTATGTGCAGTTCAGACTAACCTATGCCAGATTTTAAGGTTTTCATATTTTTCCTACTGCTAAGTTGTAATAGATGTACATATTTTTAAAATAATTTAAAATATTTTATTTTATTCAATTTTAAATTTAATAATTTATTTATGAGCGTAGTTCTAATCGACTATAAGTGTTTATATACTTAATTTATTATTTGATAGCAAAGCATAAGACCATATGTCGGGCAGTAGACTTGCGAGAGTCCGCTACCCGGATAAGAGGGAGGCGGCGCGCCGTGAGAGGGTTCCGAAGGGGTGGGTTCTTTACACCCACCCTCTCCGAGCGAGGAAACGTTAACAAGGATGTCCGCTCCCCTGGCTTCTGGTCAAATTCAGATACCCAGGCCCAGGTGGAGCGATTATTAGAACACTCTGGGGGCTTTTAGTCAGTAGAAGACTGTCACACCAGGATCGTTGCCCTCACAACTTTCCTGATGGCCCTATGCAGGATTTTCCCAGGGTTACAAAAAAAAGCATAAGAAGTTATAGTATAATCATATCGAATATACTTAATTCATTACAGAGTTTATTAGTTATTTGTAGCGAAAAATAATGAAAATGATCACAAATAAAACAGTCACGAAATGTATCCTCACTCAGTCACCGGTAAAGCTGTCATGTAGCGGCTAAATAGAGCTATTAATTTTAACAGCTATTTAGGAATTCTGTGAACATTATCGGGCGGAATGCGGTGTAGAGTACACACATACCTGAGAGTCAATGACTTTGTCACTTAAACACTTTATTAAATGCTATTTATAAGTTCTCGTTGAATTCGATTACTGTCTATACATATTACCTTAATTTTAATTATAAGAAGGAAATGGGGCTATCAGTATTTTAAACAGAGTCTTCTAGAGCCAGGTGGCTCAAACGCTTTCATCAAAATAGTCATAACTCAAATTAAATGGATTATTCTACTCTAGTAATAATGTATGATAATTGCAATGTTATAATAAATGACAATATTATAATATTGGTGGGAAAAGAAAAGCTACATCAATCGGATTCTATGATATCTTAATTAATATTTTTCTGTAGTAAATTATTGAAGGACAAAATATTAACATAGGCATTTTCGTTAAATGGGCTCATTTATTTTTCAAATTGCTGACTGAAACCGACTACACGAATCTACATCGTCCAATATTTATAATATTAAAATGTTAATCACTGTTTGAGTGTGAGTTTATTTGAACGACACACAAAATATCAGAATCAGCTTAACAAAATTTTAAACACCAGTATTTTTTGCGATGATGTAAATTAGGCTCGTTAGGTATGTAAAATTTTGAGTATTAATACGGACGGATAAACAAAACACATGATCCCGGTTTTGATTAGAGTTTTTATTTAAGTTTTGATATTTTTACAGAAAATAATTTTATTTCATACATATATGAATAATGTATAGGTAAATGTTTAATTGCTTACAGAACTCAATAAACGGTTTTTTTAATAGTTTTCTAAAGTACTTATAAAAAAGGATTAATTAAAAAATAGTTGATTCATTTATATCAGATATGATTATAAATATATTTAATATCACAAAAAAATATAGGATGCAAAATAATTGTACAGATGTATAAGGGGTGCGTTTGAAATACAGGCTGTAAGTTATTTTTTGAGAAAGATATAGCGAGATATTATTTTTTTTGTTATATTCAATGTCACTAAAACTAAACCCAACAATATATACATTACTTAAAAAAAAACAAAGTAATCGTAACAATAAAAACTTTATTCATTTCAAAGCAATGCTCTTAAAAAAATCGTATTATTTAATCCTAAGCGTTGTGTCGTCTTCATTTTATCAAGCCTCAAGTGTCGATATATTGTTATAACGGCCGTGCATTGGTACTAAAAAGTGCAGTCCAGATAACCGTGTAGATGTACTCTCCTTGTTAACGACACCACATCCAAATAAATTTGTAACCAAATTAGTCCCGAGCGATAAAATTTATTCGAAATCCACTGAGGAGAGTAAAAATAACACATTCTCTGTCGGATTAAAGAAGAGATACGAGCGAGATACGAGCCTCGAACGGCTCTTCCGCCCGTTTTTAACACTTCCAATTAATAAAATTGATTTTGTTTTTTAATTAAGCCCGTAACGAAGGCTCGGGGTCGTGTAGGGATCGGGTGTGCCTGTTAAAATAAGATTTATTTTATTGTTTGAAGCACAACGTTTGGTTTTAGTTGCGTACCTACAGGAAAGATGCCCAAGAACCGATCGCCTACATTTATAGCGGTATCGGTGCATAAAATTTTATTTTTATAAATATATAATCGATATCGATAACAATAATCATTATTCCGGTGTAAGATTACACGTGGGAATTAAATCTACCTAAATATTTATGTAAGTGTAAATAGTTTCCTTTTCCTTGATTTTTGGACCATTCCATTTTGTAGTGTTATTTAAAGTAGTTTTACTAGAGGTTAAGCTGTTAGTATACTTACATAAATGAGTGAAGCTGAAAAGATTGATTTATACCTTGAACAACTACGAAACGGGTATCGCATTTTTCGCCCAATTTCAAAGGAAGAATTGTTGATCGATGCGGAAGCGCGATCCGTCACTGTTCAAATGCTTGCAATCCACAAGATATTATATATATTCTACAAGGTCAATTCTGTCAATAGTGAACTCGTTATGAAGAAAAAATATTGATGGTCTAATCAAGGCCTAGCGAATTGATCTACTACATTTTATATAAACATTGTTGTGGTGGTAGGACGATTGCACGAACTGGGTCATGATCACAGTACACCAATGTAAAGACCATAATAGTGACTCGCTTAGGCCTGTCGCGTTTTGGGATCGGCTTGTGTATATCCAGTAATTCATATACCTAGAGGGGTTCAGTCGCGGTATATGTGGGCTGACATGACGGAGACTATCAATGGATTTTCGACCTTTAATAGTCGCTTTCGTTTTTTGACTATATTGTACTTACCAAAAGTTACACTGTAGTCACTGTGTTAAAAAAAAGGAAATATATGCTGTACACAAAATGTGAAAAGATTTCCAAAATTACGTACTCTTAAATCTTAACTGCTTAACGTTAGCTATACATGGACAACTGGAGGCGCTAGGTTGGAGTTTTATTATTTATTTGTTGTTCTAAATTACAAACGAGAATAAATCACAATTTAAAAACTGCGAAGTCATATGTCAGGCTTATGAGCCAGTGCATTCAAAGCAAACAGTTTTACAAGCATAGACTTTTGAATTAATATGATTATTCTCAATCAATTACAATCTTTTCTGTTTTGAAATCATTAGTTAATTACGAATCGAGGATCTATGTTTATTTATTTATGATATCTTATTCTAGTGCCATAGTACATATATAGGCCTAATTTGTGATTAAATCAGTATTTGTAATTGCCTACAAATATTATTGTGGATGAAATTATGTAATATTGTAAACATTTTTTCTATAAAAATGTTTTTATGGACAAAAATATTATTGTCCCACATAAGGATTTAATTAGGTGTCATATAAGGATAAATTTTTCATTTACCAAAATAAATTTGATCATAAATTCGTCTGCTTTGCATTCAAATCCCGTCGATAACAGCAAAAAATATTTCTATTCATACGAGTGCTAATTACAGTACCGCCATGTTCAGAGGCACGCATGAATGCATGTTAACTGGTTAAATGTACGGATTAGTGATGTAGCGGTGTTGTAAACATTGGATATTTTTATACCAACGTGGCAAAATTATTACATCGTACCTAATGGAAGTCCGACAATGATGGTGACTGCTGAAAGATGTGAATTCCTTCACAGTCGCTGTCTTCATGCCAGCCAGAATATCTTACAACAGAAGATTTCTATGTGTAACAGAAAAAACACGTACATGAGCTCATCGATCCTTGAAAATCTGTGACAAAGATAGTTTTAACTTTTGGGGGCAAACATACTGATGGCCCACGTGATGGTAAGTAGCAATCGCTGCCTATAGACAAGGAGTGTATTTATTGCGTTGCTGACAGTAAATACAGACAATTTTTAATAACTATGCAAGTTCAAAAATCATAACAGTAAGTTATAGTTATTCGTTTACATATCGAGGGGTGAAAGGCTAATTGCTTTAAGTGACATTATTTGGCGATATTTTGTAATACACATTTTCGGTATCGGCGTTTTGTGTCCGAATCTGAAAAAATATATATTTATAAATCACCAGAAAATATCGCTTAAGCTAAATAGCCTTTCACCCCCGATATGTATTTTTTTTTTACATATTCTACAGAATTTAGAGGGTGACATCTTAGAAATATAATAAGCCGTAAAATAATATTTTCATAAACATACCTTACAATATTGGGGTTAATAAGCCTTGAGAAAAGATCACCGAAATTTATCCGTTGGTGATATAGTCATTATCGTTGATGCTCATCTTCCTCGGGGTTCCTGGCCTAAAGGTCGTATCTCGGCAGTATTCCCAGGAAAAGATGGTTCAGTACGGGTAGCCGATGTAACCACCGAAGCTGGAACCTTACGAAGACTAGCAAAGAAATTAATTAGGCTACCTATAAATTAGTTTATTTACTTTTTTGTAATTTAGGTTTCTTATTATTTAGTTCTTATTATTGTAAATATCTTTTTCTTTCACGTGCGGGGAGAGTGTTATAAATCCTCTTTTAACATTGATTTCTTTTTTACTTAGAATTATATTTAATTTTGATAGATATTGTCACTCACTAATTTTCCATAGAAATATACTAACATTAGAAACCAGCGCATTTTATTATTATTTATTTATTTTCAATATTTGTTTGTAATTTTAAATATTTTTTGCGGATATACCTAATACACATCACTAGCGTGGACGAATCTTTGCGGCATCGCATACACATTTGCATACGAATGTGTAATTAAAGTACAGTATGAATGCTAAAATAGAAACCCTTTTGAACTTATATATATTTTACATCACATTTCTGTCGCGTTATAGGTCTATATTACGCTTCAAAACTTTCCAAAGTAAATTGCTTTGGCAGTCTATACAGATTGCTATAATAATTAAATAGTTTATACGCTCATTTAGGAAACGTCGCAATGAAAGTATCAAACGGGAATGGTAGATTTAATTTTAGGAATTGCAATGGCCCTGAGTTAGATTTCCGCTTGCTTTCTCATTTTAGAATCATATTGACAACTTATAAGACAACAAATCAGTTTTGTAGTATCAGAAATACTGTTTTCTGTTTTAATTTAAAAATTATTTTAAATTAATTGATTAGTGTTTTTCATTTTAACATACATTTCTGAAAATGGGCGTATAAGAAGGAAGTGTAGGCATAGAGAAATAATTAAATACATTATTTTAGCTCATATTAGAAGCCAAAAAAGTAAATTAAAAAAATAGTACGAATATCATTTCAATATGAAAACTGAAAATATACGCCAAAGCGGTTACATTCGAAAAATATTAATCTACCAAAGAGGTAACAGCAGTATGTGTTGCGAATTATTTTAAGAGTCCTATTTGCTAAAATTTTATGCAACATATTTTACAACCGAAACGATTGGTAAATGGTTCTTGAAAGTGATATTTTGGATATTTTTTTTTAACTCTCTTCCTCGTCAGTCCCACAATGCTAAATATCGGGACTCCGTTTCCTTCGAGAAACTAGCCGCTTCTATCAATTCCGTTCAGCAGCTTGGTGATTCACGTTGGAAACGGGATTTTTTAGCTGTTCGGAGACCGGGTTCGAAGACCATCGTTTGGGGCTCTGGTCTCGAGGTATAATCATAAAATAATAATATATCCCTTTCAGGGTAAGCAGAGATGCATTAATGGCTGTATCCACTTTGCGTTTATATGTTGTGTCTATCGTGACTAGTAGTACAGCTGATCGCCGTTCGTAAGGCACACACACACACATGACATTTCTATTAGATGCCATGCAGGTTTCCTCAGAATGTTTTCCTTCACCGGTGATCATTTTCACCACAAAGCACCAGTTTTCCCTTCTATCTTCCCAGTTATTATCAGTCTTTTCAATTTAACGGACCTTCTATCTGCGACGTGGCTAAAGTCTTACTTTTAGACAGGCTGAAACAAACGATGAGCGATCTCTATTCTCAGTTTCATCAGGACTGAAATACTTTTGCATTAGCGGTCCATGAAAACTTTCTATAATATATTTTAAAAAATATTCTTCTTCTTTTTTTTCTTTATTAATACTCTAAAATAATCAATATGATTGTTGCTAAAGCGCAAACAAAGCAGTTGAGACCCCTTGACGGAACAATTAGCTAAATCACAGCAATCACAAAGCGCATTGAAAGCGATACCGTCGCTTTACAGTTAATTCTTCTTTACAGTTGCAGAAACAAAAGGACCCTTTAGTAACTTGGCGTATTGCAAACTAGGGTAAATATTTTGCTAAGTACTAAATGTATTTTTTGATTAAAATTCATAACAGTAAACTAATCTTGCAAATTTTTATTAGTTTTATAAATAATTCTTTTAGTTTTTAATTCATTTATTTATACTCGTAGTTATCACCAAACTGATTTTTGTAATATCATTAAAATGAAATATTTTGCGACATAATAATCTAGGTCTTTATTGTTTAACGATTAATAAGGAAGAATGTAGGTTTTAAAATCATCTATTTATTCCATGTTTATGATCACAAAGGACTGTAAATAACAGAAAGAAAATCTCATAGAGTAAATTAAGAGAAAAATCATTTAAAAAACCCTCACAGTCCAAAACTTGGTGGTAGGGCGATTGCCCGAATTGGGTCATGACCACAATAAACAAGTGTAACAATTGTCATAGTGACTAGCTTTGGTCTGTCGCGTTTCGGGATCAGCTTGTGTATATCCAGTAACTCATATACCTAGAGACCTTCAGTCGGGGTATATGTGGGCCGACATGACGACGGAGACTGTCAATGGATTTTCATTTTTTGATGGCCGCTTTCGTTTTTGGACTACACTGTACTTCTTACCACCAGGTGCACTGTAGTAAAAAAAATGTTATCAAAGCAATTAAATAACTTAAGTTATTAATTGTAATTAGAAATATTGAAACATATTGCAACTCTGATGTTAAATTTATTATAATTTATGTCATTAGGGTTGTTCTTTTCTTTTTTACCGTTGTCGGGCAGTAGACTTGAAGGAGTTTGCTGCCCGGATGAGAGGGCGATGGTGCGCAGTGTCTAGCGCGCCGCCTATGAAAGAGGTACTGGAGGCGTGGGCTCTTTATACCCATCCCTCCCAGAGAGGAAGCCTGAATAAGGCTGTTCGCTCCCCGGGCGACTGGACGAATTTGGTTTCCCAGGCCTGGGTGGAGTGATTAGAGGGACACCCCGAGGGTTTTTAGTCAGTAGGAGTCTGACACACCAGGGTCGCTGCCCTCAAAGTGACCCTGATGGTCCAATGTAGAGTTTTCCCCGGGTTACCAAAAAAAAAATTAAATTCTTTTTTACCGTTGATTTATTATTTATTTTATATTTTTGTAATTTTTGTGGTAATAATCCGATATGATATGATATGATGTGCGTATCGATCAATAAACATTATTAAACTAACTTCATATTAATAAACAGTGATGTATAACAATTATTTATCTTACAATTAATAAGAATATTGAATTCATCTCAAATATTGGCATCTGCTACACAATGATTATTATCCCAAAATCGGATAATTACATTCACAGAATAATTATCACTATAATCCGGGGTTGAGTTTGGAACAGATGTGTCACGGTGCACCGGGCCACTCGGGCGGCCACTGTATCGTAAATAATTGTTTTTTTTTACTCTTTTCACTAGGCAAAGCCCCATTCAACTCTTTGTAATTAGCTATGGCTGACGTTGATTCTCTAATTATACTGGAACCAGTTGGACGGCGATGGCGGACTTAGCGGGGGCTTTGAGAGCACTCAAATCAATGTTGTCTTTGTTGGTGTTTTAGTTTTTCAATGTTTTAAAGTACCTGGTGTTATGCAATATGTGTTCAGCATGTGGGAATTGCAGATGGTACAAGTATGCTTTGATGTATTATTTGTCTCCCTATTATATTTTTATTTTTTTTAACCTTTTTTAAGTAAAATGATGGCCAATCTAGCGGTAAGAGATTACAGCAGCCTTTGGACAACGGCCTCATAAGTAGTGTTATTGCTTTGCTGATCAAGAAGAACGTTATTCAGTGCCCTCTTAAAGAACTCCGTGTCGTAGCTAGGGGAAAAAATAAACCTGGCAGGTCATTCTATAGCTCCAAATTACGCGATAAAAATGATTTAGAAAACCATTTTTATTGTAGGGTTATCTTTTGTGACATGATTTAAATGTAATGCTTTATTGAAAATAATACTGGAACCTTCCAAATCCACGTCCCGTAAACGAGATTAATTTAAAGCGATGAATTAAAGAAAATCATTACATTGAATACCTTTTTATTTGTATTTTTGAAATGATAATATTTTCAAATTCACGATAAGATTGTGCACTAGCTTGGTACTAAAACAACTCACAGCTACAAATTAACCCTTCACAAATTGTTCTGACGCATATTCAAATATTTTGACCCCCGGCAAAGGAGAATAATCTACGTTGTTCAACATTCATATTTATTACATCGCGCGTGTAAGCGGTTCGTAATAGAATAAAGCCATTGTGCTCAGAGGGCCGATTTAACCCTTCCATAGCTGCTAAAAGAAAGGATTACTAATGGTCTTATTTCGCCTAATGATGCCCTGCAACGAGGGTTGTTACTGTCGTTTGATGAAGTGATAACTCTGAACTTAACATATTTTAAACTTTTGCGTTTCGTGATTATTATAAATACGTTAACGTGCCTTATACGAGAATTAGCTAGCTTTTAGTTATCACTCGACGTTTCGACCTGGTTACACTGGCCATCGTCACGATCAGACTGAAGAGCCGTGGAGTTTTCATCGGGTGCGGCAAGTTACTTCTTTTACTCTCTTTTGTTCGATATAGTTTGAGAAGTAACGACACACAACACTCACAATATCAGCATTTTTATAAGATGACATTAAACGAGCTTCTAGGTTTCTAATCACTGGGTTCCACGCCGATGACAACTTAGCCCACTATCCTGATTAAAAATAAGTAAATTCCCGAATAAGAACTGTTAAAGTATAATTCTGACTCAATGACGTTTATTACGAAAGGCCAAAGTGCAGTATAACCAAAGAGGATCGACCCCCTATTGGTCGATCATCAAGCCTAAAAATACTGAAACTTCACATAATTTTGCATTATCTTTTAGCACTGCTATAAGATGCATACATATATATCACAATTAAAGAAAGTGGGACGAAAAAAATATGTTATATTATGTCGAGGGATATATTTGCTTTGCAGCATTTAAAATGCTGATTACGAAAATATAATTAACGCAATATCGCCAAAAAATGTCCTTTAAATTGTAATAAAATGTATTTATACCTGTTTATATATGAAAAGTCTCAAATTTTTAACAAATTGTAAATTATAAGCAACATAGCTGCTAAAAAATTGGGTGTCCTTTTTAAGGTCAGACGGTTCTTTTCACCATCGCAACTTCTTAACCTGTATCAAGTGCAGGTGCGGTCGGGTGTCGAGTACTGTTGTCACCTTTGGGACGGATCCGCTAAATATCAGCTAGCGGCTTTGGACTCGATTGGTCGTAGAGCTCGTAGACTTGTTGGCGACGACTCTTTGTCAAAAATTAAAATGCAAAGCATCGAGCATCCACGTAGAGTTGCCTGCCTCGCGGTCTTTTACCGGTTGCACGATGGAGAGTTTTCTCAGGAACTACATTCTTTGATTCCACCAGCCCCATTTCACCACAAAACCACAAGACATCGTGTCGGATACCATCCGTATGTGGTGGATGTTCCTTATATCCGCACGAGAAGATTCGCTTCTACATTCATCATGCGAACAGCTAAGGAGTGGAATATGCTACCAGCGGCCATATTTCCGCGATCTTATGACCTGGGAGTCTTTAAGAGTGAATAGGCATTTGTTAAGCGGACGCGGTTCATCATCGGACTCATCTTCACCTTCCACCAGGTGTGATTGAGGTCAAGCGTTCGCCTATAAATTATAAAAAAAAATTGTAAATTATAAATATTTTTATCTAACCTGAAAAGAACTTGGGTCATAATGTGACAATTTTCAGTCGTCGTGTGTCTTATACATCGACTTAACACGTCATTGAAGCTTTTATAGAAACATTTCACCAATCTTAAAATCAAATCAGGTTTATTAATAACTTTTTTATTAAAACTAAGTATGGTGTACCATTGTAGCTAAAATGTGACGCTAATCAATACATTCAATATCCTGCGTTGGCTCAGCTGGCGGATTTGAATAATAAATAACCGAGTTTTGCCTTAAAAAAAAATTAATTGCATTACATTATCGCCCCTAACCTAATAACAAACAAGCACCCTTTGTTTGGCGTCTGAAAAAATAGCTTAAGGGCTGAAGTATGATAATGATCGTTTTTTTCTTCGCTCACCCGACTGCACCTAAATGTTCAAGGCAAAAAATATTATAGGAATTAATCTTGCATCCCAATCAGCGGCTATGCAAATATAGCCAGCAGATGCGCTCGTGCCTTACCACTTCGATAATGATTTTATTATAATGACCTGTTGTTTCGAAGTATAGAGCTACAGTATTTATTTATAAAAAGATATAGCCCGTAGCATTGAATGCAAATAAAACATAGAAGTCTTTTTTCATGATAACAATTATTTTTTATTCTGACACGCCACAGTGACCACAGCACGTCTGATGGTAAGCACAATGCAGTCCAAAAACGACGACTACCAACAGCAAAAAAACCATCGATAGCCTCAGCGATCATGCTGGCCTGCACAAATATATCTTCACGGTTCGTCTAAAGAATAATAATAAATAGAACAGAAAAATAGAAGCGCTTGAAGTTGACACAATATCTATCAAGCCTTAGTAGTCTGAGAAATATAATTAGGGGCAGGATAAATTAAACCTTATGTATGGAAGATAAAGTTAATATTTAATTAAATATTGTGTTCCTTACGTGTAATTTCGGGTAAAATTGCGCGCTTTGATACCTGCACGGAACGCTTGACAATGATATCAGTTTTAAATGAGACAATTTACGGGGGTTTTCACTGTGTATCTCTTCAAATCATATTTATTTTACACGTAACGTTATAAACAGGAATATAAAACAAACCGAATAAAAAATTAGATCAATATAAAAATCTTTATAGGTATTTGTGTAATATCTTAATATTAGGTCCTTACATATGAAATTGGCGTTTTGTATGGGAGGAACAAAAAGTCGAATATTTTTTAATATAATATATTTAATTAATCAAAGTATGAACCATTATTTTCTATGCACTTTTGCCATGTCATAGGTAGTTCATTGATCTCTTTACTAAAAAAACCAGTCGGACGGGAATCAATAAAATCTTTGAAGGTGATTTGGACTGCCCCATCGGAGTTGAATTTTTTCCCTTGCAAGAAGTTATCCAAATTTCGAAAAAAAATGGTAATCTGTTGGAGCAAGGTCCGGGGAGTACGGAGGATGTCTTAGACTTTCCAATTGAAGCTCTTCTAATTTAGTAGCCGTCTGTTGCGCAGTGTGTGGTCTAGGGTTGTCGTGAAGCAGCTGTGGCGTGGAGCGATTGACCAGCCTAGGTTGTTTAGCCGCTAGCTTTTCCATGATGGTTTGCAATTGCTGACAATAGACATCAGCCGTAATAGTCTGGCCAGATTTGAGAAAACTGTAATGAACAATACCGGCACTGGTCCACCAAACGCTTACAAGTAACTTTTTTGGGGTTAATTTTCGCTTGGGGCAGGATTTGGCTGGCTGGCCAGGATCCAACCATTGCGCTGAGCGCTTCCGATTATCGTAAAGAACCCATTTTTCATCACAGGTAATGATTCGGTTTAAAATACCTTCATTATTGTGCCGGTTTAGTAATGTAACGCAGCAGTCGACGCGCGTTTGCCGGTTTGCTTCAGTCAATTCGTGAGGTACCCACCTTTCAAGCTATTTAATCTTCCCAATTTGCTTCAAGTGAATTAAAACAGTTTTATCACTAACATCGCAGCCTGCAGCTAACTCGGACGTGGTTTGCGATGGATCCGCTTCCACAATAGCCTTCAACTCTTCGTTATCAACTTGAGTCTCAGGCCGTCCACGGGGCTTATTCTGCAGGTCGAAATTTCCAGAACGAAAACGTTGGAACCAAAAACGAACTGTGTTTTCTTTTGCAACACGACCGCCATACACATCATTCACCCTTCGAGTTGTTTCCGCAGCACTAGTGCCACGGCGGAACTCGTACTCGTAAATAATGCGATATTTTAAGTTTTCCATTTTGTAAAATGAGTGACGCAAACAGAAAAAAACAGAAGAAAAAAACAAATGAATGACGATCATCGAAGCACAAATACATGAGTCTATAGCTGTACAAATTTGAATTTGGAATTCCTTACCAAAGAGGAGAAATTTGTGATTAAAGTGGCCAGTACGAAAAACGCCAATTTCATATGTAAGGACCTAATATAAAAGGAGTCGATTACCACCTCCGGTAAAATATAGACAATTTTAAGCACTTAACTGAATATAAAATAATGATAAACCAACATGAACATACAAATACTCAGAAGTATAATAAAATACAATTATGTAATTTCGAGATACTTGCAATATTGTTATTAAGCTTAAGTAATGTTTTTACTCTGTGGTTCAAATGGATTATGGCCCGGGTTAATAAAGTTTCAAATATTGTTGTCGATGTCAATCAAACATTAATTATTTACTTAGAGGTTAGTAGGCGAATGTGGAGAGGCTAGTAATCATTTGTGAACTATCAGAAACAATCGTTTGGTAAATAGACGCTAAGGGCGGCTTGCACTAACAAATTAAATCTAGTTTAGAGTTATATAAAATGCTATATAGCGCTGATCTGTACTTATTGTCTTGCACTAAATCAAAATCTAGTTGAAACAACTCTTAAACTGCAATCATCATTAAGATGGAATCAAACCAATTCAATTAATAAGCGTTTTATATAAGCTTAAACTAGATTAATTCGTTAGTGCAAGCCGTCCTAAAACGATTTTTTTCTTTTTGACTGTTATTATTTTATTAAGCCAAGTTTATTATCTTTCTTCCATAGACTTTGGTATCGTCATTATCATCTCAAACAGAGATGGGCAAAATGTAATCTGATTAATGGTTAACGATTACAAAATCGAAATTCGAAATTTTAATTTTATTGCTTTGTAATCATGTTTAAATCCCTTCAAAACATTAAGGAGTCATGGAGTAATGTGTATGCAATTGAGGATTCCGTAGTGTTTACAACATATATGAGCAAAATGCAATATTAATGATGAAAAACGCAAAATGTAAGTGTCAGTTCATGGTAAGCCTTCCACATGCCGCTGTGCAGATCTAATATTTGAAAACTTTTTATATAAAATTCTCTACTTGTAACACAATCAGACATATTTAATATCTCCTGCCTGCCACTGTTGGCTGCCAAATACCAAATTGTGCAGTATTTTGAAAATAGTTGTCCAAAGGTTTTTTATTTTTAAAAATGTTATCCTTAATGAGTAATGTAGTAGTATGTATATTAACATATTATACATATTTTAGACCATGATATGTTCACCCTTTTAAAACACACTTTACGCAAACAAAAATCAATTCACGTTTATTCATTTGAATGTCATATGACATGGATTGTTTGGCGAACCAAATAAAAAAATAAATTAAAATTGCTGCCAAATATTATGAATTTATGAATAAAATTATTCATAAAAAATATATTACCATTTAAAACCACAGAAGTAGAATAAAAATAGTGACTAAAATAGATTATGCATAGAATTTATTAAAAAAATATTGTGTATTTATAGACAACTATTCATTGATTATAATTTTTATATCTTTCGTAATGATATGTACATATCTTAATCTTTATTAACGCTTTTTTCATCTATACAGGTTTGGTGTCAAGTGGAACACACTTAAGCGATGTCGGTGGTCCAAGGTACTTAAATTGGATGGCTTCAATACAATAAATAAAGTTCGAAACAGAGGACTCCGACAGCCACCGCGTTTTCATATTTAATGCATTACTCTTGCATTAATTCCTAGCAGATAAATCAATTAAAATAATAAATTATGGTTAGTTCTGCTTGCGTTTATAGATTTAACGCTTGATGATACTTTTTACATATGATATTGTTACGGGTGTTGCTAACCGTGTAGTTATATATAGAGCGAGTAGAATATTTTAACAGACATCAGGCAATAACTACAGAATCATTTTTAATTGGTCATTGGTAACTGTAATGTTTATTTACAGATAAAAAAAAAATACTATAATTTATCAAATGTATTTCTTGCTTGTTGATGTTTATAATGTATTTGTATTAAATTTTAACATTGAAAAGAAGTTGTTTTGTGCAAAGACAAGCCTAGTCCACACTTATTTATTTATTTTATTTTACAGGGCAAGTGCTGTCCAAAGTCAAAACAATTACTGGATTAATGTAACTTAAAATAGTTTCTAAGGAAATTATATCAATATTTACGGACGGCCACAAGATGCAATAAATTTATGGTAGATTACACAGTCCAATAACAATACAATAGATGAAAACAAAGTAACCTGTATAAGGAGCTAGCACTATATAAGATTAATGGAGGAAGTTGGAAGAAGCCTTCACCCTAACAGAGTCCTCAAATTAATATTATGACCCCAATTCTAACAAATACTAACAATAAAGATAAAAAAAAAACTGACCAAGAGTATTAAGATTTATTTAAATTGTGAAGATAAAAAAAAAGTGTAATAACAAAGACCTAATTATTATTGTTATTAATAGGAAATTAGTTTTCGGGTTTGAAAATCTTGCAACTCTAAATACACAAAATACATTTTTGATACTCATGTAGCAGTTCCTGGGAACTACCCAAATATATCTGATTTGTCTCGACAAAAGTCTTACAAAAATTAATAAATGAATTATACTCGAATTTATGATTTTAGAAGGGAATGTCGAAGAGGCAAGGAGATGGCATATGAATACAATGGTACCTATTGGATTGCCTTGATCGACACCCCGCAGCGCAGCCGCGCGCACTCCACACAAAATGAGATAAAAACTTTAATAAAATCCTTATGTAAATTAAATTTGTAGATCCTCGTATCTCGGGATATAATAAATATTTTTTAAAGTGACAATATGAGGTTTACTTTCATAAGTTGGTAGTCAGTGAACGATATGAGAGCGCTTAACGTAAACAAAGATAAATATACACATAGGAATTGAATTAGATAGATACATGGAAAGTGGCCACTGTCACTTATAAACTAGTTCAATAACAAATCGTTGCTATAGTACAAATTACATAGAAGAAGAAGAGAAAAAGTAAATGGACAGATAAGGGCTGAACTCAAAATGAAATAGGCTGAGTTAAGTCAATATCACGCACTCATTCCCCTCCCAGAGAGGTAGCCTCAACAAGGCTTCTTGTTCTCTGGGCGTCTGGATGAATTTGGTTTCCCAGGCCCAGATAAAACAATCAGAGGGACACCCCGGGGGTTTTTAGTCAGTAGAGGTCTGACACACCGGGGTCACTGCCCTCACAGCGTCCCTGATGGTCCTATGCAGGATTTTCCCCCGGGATAATAAAAAAAATACCAATACCAATTTGTATAACTCTTAATTTAACCACTCATTAAGAGCTTCCGAAAAGTATTATGGAATAGAAAGTTTTTGTCGCACAATAGTTTTTTTTTGTTACAAGTGAAGGTTTATATTAGGGTAGCAATATTTGATAATTAACTTTCTTTTTTTTTACTTGGGGCAAATCCTCATAGGACCGTCTCAGGTACACAAGGGGGTTGCATGACCGAGGTGTGTTGGACTTGTACCGGCTAAAAACCCCAAGGTGACTACTTCTGCGCATTGGCGGAGACTGACAGTCTTGTAATCAATTCGCCACAGCCCCGTCGCGTGATAATTACCATATTAAAGTAACAATGCACTTAAATAGTCACGGATAGTCGTAAATATCTACTTCAAATTATTTCACTTACTTTGTTATTTGCCACATTGTCTTCCACCCTTTCCCTTCCTGCAGTACAGTTTAAGTTTTCAGAGTACAGTCTATTTTATCTTCAGCAAGCAACAGATCTCGAGATCATCAATCTTTTTATACTATAAAAAGTGGCAAACTTTTGAACTTTTTTTTTAACCTTGTTCCACTCTCTCCCTTCCATAGCAGAACGACGCGCGCGGGTTTGCGGAAGCACAGCTATTTGGTATCCCGACATCCCGGCCAGGACTAAAAAGTTCTCTAATTTCCTTTGCCGTGTCGTTGGGCTGTGGAATGGTTTTCCAGCGAACGTGTTCCCACCATACTCTGATACGGGATCATTTAAGCGTAGCTCATTTAAGAAGAGATTAGTGCAAGCCGGCATGATCGCTGCGCCTACCAATGGATTTTTCTTACTTGTCGATAGTCGTTGGCGTTTTTTGGACGGTACCATGCTTACCATCAGGTATGGTGCAGTCACCCCCTCCAATCAGAATAAAAAAAAAAACAAAACATTATCGTTTAGTCAATAAAGAAGGATTTATAATTTTCGCATATAAATTCCTCCACACGCACTCTCTACATTGTTTCCCAATAATTTTGATTGTTGTATAAAAGTTACAATCAATTCTCGCACCGAAATGTAAAAGGAACCACGGGCTTTCCTAACCTGTCATAATCAAAGATACGATCAGTAAAGAACAGCGGTTAAAATACACACAACCAACAACAATAGCATTCCTTCGGACTTCGATTAATAGTGTTCGGGTAGAGTCAAGTGCGTCCATACAGTGACACTCCTACACCTACTTAGTTGACATTATGTAAATACGGTACCACTTTACATTGTCGTACTCATTATGCTGTGGAAGATTCGTTAGGTGAAGAAACATATGTTGTTTTATCGCGTATATCGTGTAGGTCTGGACAGGCGAAAGTACAATTTTTTTACGTATATAAAAAATTTAGGGTATGTCTGTAAATGTATTTGAAATTATACTACTTACCCGATATTTTTCTATCATACGTTAGTTACATTTAAAGTGAGGTTTATGAATTATTTATACGCTGTAACCATGTTATAATCACAAGAATATTGGAAAAAAAAATAGGAAATATGAATATGAAATTTAATATTCTACCATTTTATTATTTGTTAAGGCTGATATGTTTGTTGTTACTTATTTATTTTGTTATTTAATTATCAAACACATCTTTATGTATTACAGCATACCATGACTTAAGTTATAAAACCATCATAAAACAAAAATTACAGAAACTTTTCTAGTTTTGATTTTTTAATATGATTCGTTAAATAAATATTTAAATTTCACATATTTTATGTACATACATTTTATACACATTTAAATGGATAAATCGGACCTAAATTATTTTTTATGGCGTTCAGGTATCGTAAATTAGTTTTTAGAACTTTCGCCCGACCGTACTTCGGTAGATACATCTTTGCTCACACAATGAGATGATTACAATCCGTTATATCTATCTATCTATAGTGAATAAAAAATAACAACAAACCACGGCATGCGCTCGTGGGCGAAAGAAAACAATGATGTTCCCTCCTGCTCTAATTTCTAAGATACACTCTCACACAGATTACGATCTTAGAATGATTTGATTAATTTGAACAGGCCGTTTAATACAACGAATGGTCAGAGTTAAGTATTTTATGGCTGACGCGTGGCGATACTAATCACGAGCGTGTTTAATAGTTTCATAATGAAAATTATTTTGTTTCTCTCTGGCAGATGGTTTCAACCCTCCTTTCATTGCTTATTAATATCCAAAAATAAATTTATTGAAGCATTCTTCAACTTTATTATGTGTGATACAACGATTGCGCGTCGTGATAATCTGTAAGAATTATCACATAGATAAGACTATTATATATATTATATATATGATACTGTTGATAATATCTTCACAATAGTCTTATCTATGTGATAATTCTTACAGATCATCACGACGCGCAATCGTTGTATCAAACATAATAAAGTTGAAGAATGCTTCAATAAATTTATTTTTGGATATTAATAAGTAATGAAAGGAGGGTTGATAAGTAAGATTTAAGAAAATTATATATATTGTCAGGCTATAACCCTTCTGGTATGAGCACATATAATTTAGTAGATATGACCACTTTGCGCTTATCTGTCGTGTCCAATGAGACCAGTAGCGCAGCTGATGCCTGATACAGTATAAATATGACGATACTGGGTGATTCTGAAACACTAAACATAGAAGCTAGTTTGCATGAAAATCTAGTTTTCACCAAAAAGCAGCATAAATAACGGTACTAAATAACGGTAGTGGTCCAGTATGAGAGCAGGTTTAGCTCTTGTCCTATTCTACTTTAGCCTTGGTATTTTTTTTAATAACATAAACACGACACAGTGGCTACACCACGTTTGATGGTAAGAATGGTAAAGTCCAAAAAACGACATCGACTATCAATAGTTAAGAAAAACACATCGGTAGTTACAGCGATCATATCGGCCTGCATAAACATCTCTTCACGCAACGCTTTAAGATTTTCATAGCACAGAATAGTGGAACCTTAATAAATAGAAATAGCCTTGGCCGTGAGGTTTACCGGCAGTACAGAATAGTGCCTCCCTCTTTATCATACCGAGGTATTGTATGAGCTGACTAAGGTATACAGCATCCCGAATTGCACGCAGATGCTGGCATCTAAGCTGCTGCATGCACCTTCTCTACCCATAGTTCACACATGCCAATCCGCATTGGACAAGTGTAGTGGGGTAAATGTTCAAATCCCTTACCGTGGATTCTACAAATATAGTGAGAAAAGGCAAGGGAGACGTTTGCCCTGCAGTGGAACGAAACTGGATAATAATAATATACAATAAATAGGAAGACAATCTATAATATAAAAATGAATCGCAAAATGTCTTGAAAAGCGCGAAATTCGAGAACGGCTGAACCGATTTGGCTGATTTTTTTTTTTGTTGTGTTTGATGGAGCCTGAGGAAGGTTATTTCGGAGAGAAAAATTTTAAAAATTCCCTGCAACTGTCTAAAAATAACACTTTTCTGTATTCTCATACAAAAAATTCGTTATAAGTCATTTTGAATTTTAATACCACACCATAAAGTTTAAATGTTAGTGGACGGGTTCCGGGAAGGCATAACAATTATTGAGTGACGTATAAATTTTAATGTCAATATTTGTCAATTTTTATACATATAGCATTAAGGCCAGGTTCCTTCAAACAATTTTCAAAAAACAGCCGACAGGCCATTTGGTTTTGGCAGAATAAAATCTGACGGGGAAGCTATTAACATTAAAAAAACAATGTGATTTTGTTTTAGAGAAATAGGGCAGAACAAGGTCTGCCGGGACAGCTAGTAATATATAAAAATATGTCTTGATTATTTGGGTAAAGCTCTTATTATAAAAGAAGTAGAAACGTTAAGCTTTAAGAAGAATTGTGCTATGAATTTGAGTTCGTAGAACAGACAAAGTGGAATACGAAATTTCCTTCACAATTTTTCTGGTAATAGCATTTTTATCATCCAATCTAAATTTAAGACGTTGTTCATTAAAAAATTCTATGGCAGTTTCGCGAAACACCCCTAAAAGGTAGATATTTATAAAGGCGATCAGTTTTCCGCGCCGATTCACCCGAACCGTATCAATTATGGTAATTCCGCGTTTAATTTCCTGAGCCAGATTAACAACACCCCCTTCCCAGTAATAAATTTGATTTATTTGATGAAGTTTTTTAAGCGTTTTTCATGAGAGATACTTAAACTGAATTTGAATCAGGTCGTTTTCAATTTACTCAAGTACTCATTGCTACTATAATAATTTGTTTTTTTATTCATGGCTTTTATAGATTAGGTGACCAGAACCAAATAAACCAACAATAAACAAACAAATCAGTAGCTCAAATATTGTCAGCAGAATAATATTAACCCTAAATGAATAGGTCTTTCTGATATGAGGGCCAAAGTATCATTCGATAAACAATAATGCTAGTAGAAAGTGCATAATACAATATATGGAATCGACATACGCTTTCGTAATATAATGTGGACAAGATAATTGCATACATTTTAAAATTTTCTAGCAGGGTTGTTGTTTACGGAATGCTGCTTTGTCTGGGCCCTTTGGTAATTGATCATATACAAAATAATTCTATAACGGAAACCACAAAACGTATTTATTTTGAGATAAAATTGGTGCTAGATAAATCAGTCTGTAAAATATCTTTATTAAAAGCATTTTCTCCATCAAACGGCAATTTATAAAAGTTCCATTATGTATGTGCAGAAATATAATTATAGTATGCCATTTATTTTGCTTTATGTCTAGTTTTTTGACAAAATGGACATTCTATTTTATTCTATTCGTGTATTACAAAATTGTACACAATTCGCACTCAAATTTCCAAGTTTTTAAAATGTTCCGGTTCTTAACCCTTAACGACTTTGAGCGAAACGTTCTATAAAGTAAAGCAAGCATGTTACCCGTCTCGAATTAAATAGTCTTAAACACAATTGAATTACTCGAATTTCCTCGTCGGTTCTTCGAGAACAAAAGCATTATTAAATACGTAATTATTCACATTTGCCTGGCGTGTAAAGTTTAGGGCTTCAACCCACTGCTGCACACGGATACACTTCCTTAATTCATGTTTGAAAAATAAAACAGCTGCATCAGAGCCGCTATATTACAATATCGTAAAGTAGTAGCGTTAAATGAAATAAATCCTGTAATTTCACAGTTAAAATTCTCATTTAATAACTACAGAAACAACGAAATAGCAACGAAATAAGAACTAATAAATTAAGATCTTTTATTACTATTACTTTATACATTTGCCTTCATAAATTTAGTAAAACATAGATGGTTTCAGTTTTAATATTAGATGATTTATATATTGTGGTATAATGTTAGAGATATTCTGTAGAAAGAAGAAAGGGAAGCGTTGTTGATTTAAATCTATGCGCAATGTTTAAAACGCATGACTTCTGTTTAAATTAATAATATTGAAATTTGATATACAAAATTGTACGTGTACGTTCGTAATCCATTTTTTATACGAAAGAATACTGATTTGTGTATGCCGTGTGAAATGGTAGCAAAGAGCCTTTAAATAAAAAATCAAGGAAACAGTGAATTTAATTCTAGTCGAACTAATTGGTTCCGTGGGTCGAAATAATTTTGTTTACTACCTTTTAAATGACCCCACCCACTTGCATCACTTAACGAGTCTCACTATAATTATAGTTTTACTAATAACGGTCATTGCATATTAAAACAAAGTTGTCACGAGCAAAGGTTATGTTTTATTTAATCAAATTATTTATACTTTTTCTTAAAAAAAAAAAAAAGAAAAAAAAAGCTATTCAAAATAAATTATTGTAAACATTGTCAACGTCTCCTGATATACAATTAAGTTCATTGTTTTTTTTTTTAATAATTTACGTGTAAAATTTAGCAGAGGTTACCAAGGCTTAAATGGTAAAATAAAATTTACCAAAGACTACGAAACCTATTATTATTTTACCTATTATTTTTTTGTTATTATTTTTGTAAGTTATTTTTACTATTTATAATTTGGCTTTAGGACATATAATGATGTATTTTGTCTCCCAAACATGTACAAGAAGCGACATTTGAAATATTTTTATTGCCAAATAACGGCTGTTAAAATGAGTCATTTTATAATCTTGGGGTCACAAATTTCTTCATTCGCTGTGCACTTGTACAGCATACTAAATGTATGAGGAAAAGGCAATTTGTGCTATATTCACTCGTTATGTTCGTACGTTTAAAATGCATTGTAATTGTGGTCTCCTTTCTAAAAATGCCTAAATACCAACATGCCAGAAAAAACTATAGGTGTACTGTCCATTATACTTAATTGGTACCAACTTGTTTACTTCAACTAGGTTTTCACTCGCTTGGA
The DNA here is from genome assembly GCA_036320925.1 of Automeris io. Classification (NCBI taxonomy): domain Eukaryota; kingdom Metazoa; phylum Arthropoda; class Insecta; order Lepidoptera; family Saturniidae; genus Automeris; species Automeris io. Next base: position 7,592,659 of record JAUDJH010000011.1, on the reverse strand, counting down.
GAATTTAACATTACTTAAAGTCAGAGAAATCGTATCCTAAACAATTGGCCACGCTTCCTTTGTGGTTTACTTTGATTTTATTACCGTAAAAAATGAAATATAGATATGAATGTCTGGTTGTATGAATGTATGTTATGCAGACATGATTTTAATTTCGAAGGTTCCAAATTTAATGTTCTATTGAAACTAAATTGGGACTAAATCATGAGATTTACTCGTGCACTATTCCTATATGAGTATTTAGTTAGAAAGTACTAAGTAGGAATAAGAGCCATTTGCTATTTTTTCTTTTAGAGTTTACATGGTGACATATATGGTAAATATAGTCAAAACTACAAGCCAAGCCGCGTCAAGCCGTGGTGGCTGCCGGCAGAATAGAATAGCATCCCCTCTTCTTGCTGAGGTGTCGTAAAAGGCGACTAAGGTATCTCTTTAACACCGCAATTTAACCAGGTGTTCAGAGAAGGAAAACTCGACCAAACCTGCATCCTGCTCCCTCCCGATCGTACTGGTTCTCTTTTCCATCGGGCCTGAGGGAGCTCGGACGAGAGAGTGCTTTTCTGGCTGCGCGTCCAGTTATGCACTTAAATATCTCCTGCGCAATTGACTGTTTCTGAAAACTGGACCTCGAATTTCTTAACCGGTGTTGAAACAGTCGCCGTGGCCGAAACCGGCTAGGACATCATCATCAATAGTCAAAACTAAAAAAATGTACCCGATCGAAGTTTCGGCTTTAGTCACCTTCATCCCAAAAACTCTGATTTCGAGTAAAATGGGCCGAAATTTCGGCTGCAGTTGAAAATCTCTAGGAACCGTCGAATTCCCATAATCAAGTTCACATCCCGCCTACGACTAAGAAGTTCTCCAATTCTTACTTTTGCTGAGTCGTTGGGCTGTCTTACGGCGAGCGTGTTCCCATTGTCTTATGATACTGGGTCCTTTAAGCGAATCGTGAAGAGATATTTGTGCAACCCGACATGATCACTGCGACTACTGATAGGTTTTTTTACTGTTGATTGTTGTTGTCGTTTTTAGACTGCACCATGCTTACCATCAGACGTGGTTTGGTCACTGTTTCGTGTCCGGATAAAAAAAAAGTCTATGAATGCATACATTATTCCAAAATCGTGGAGCCAATATACGAAGCCTTATTATTGTTGACAAATAGTAAGGTAATTTAAATCATCTATTGTTTTTTAACAGTTTACATAAACCTTTTATTTAAAAGTTTTTAAAATAATCATATTATTTTCTTTTAGTTAGAACCTTCATTTCCAAAGATTTTTAGATATGTGGATCAGCGTCAGCCAGTATTATTTTTTTTTGGTAACCCGGATGGAATTCATGTATAGAACCATCAGGGGTGCTGTCAGGGCAACGACCGCAGTGTGTCAGATACCTACTGACTAAAAATCTCGGGGTGTTCTTCTAATTGCTCCACCCGGGCCTGGGAAACCAAATTCATCTAGATATCCGGGGAGCGAAAAGCCTTGTTTAGGCTACCACTCTGGGAGGTGTGGGAATTAGGATCCACCCCACAAAAACCTCTCCCCAGTCGGCGGTCCGGACACTGCGCAGCAACTAACTCTCATCCGAGCAGCAGACTCCCTCTAGTCTACTGCCCAACTATTGTCACAGGGGGATGTCGTACTCGCTCTGGGCAAACGCGTGCCTCTAGTGAAGGTGCCTTGGCCGCTAAATGGCCAGAGAAGATGTTCATTCTCTGACCCTTTTGTCGTCCTTCTTCTGCTTCAACAGAACTTCAACAGAACTTCGCAGAACGATGCCACCTCTTATCATGCTTCTTCGCTGCCTACCATAGCCTTCACCCCGCCGGCAGCGAGAGGTTGTCATCGCTGCGGTTTTGAAGGACTTCTCTTTCCTTACTCCAAGCAGGGCACGCCTTAAGCTTTGGCCACTATAGGCCAACTACAATCAAGCTAGAGGCTGGAATTTATTAATGGTTATCAGGTTAATACTAGCCTACACATGTATCTATTTTCGTTTGGTATAAAGAACATCTCCGAAGAAATGGGTCACAAAAGCCGCAAGATAGTTTCACAGTTTAGTTTTTCTCATAATTAATTGAATTCAGACGTTCCTTAAATACATAAACCGTTAGACACTTCCCATTATTTATTCAGACGTCAATGCAAGTTCGATCAGCTCGTAGCCGAGACACGAGCTTGACCCAAAGCAGTAATTATCGCTTGAATTCGTAATTAGCGATGCAGATAAAACGCTGCAGCGAGGCACGGTTTGTCCTAATTGCGAAGCAATTAGACATAATCGTTCTTTAACGTTCGATTTTTCAGCGAAAAGCGCTGCTAGTTCCAAAATTTACATCAAACTATACACGTTGGCCCATAATCTCCTTTCGTACATTGCGTAGAAGCGCTTATACTAAATAAACTTACTAGATTTAACTTGATTTCACTGTTTTTGGAGCAAAAATTGTAAATATGGCTTGTGGTCAAATTAGATTTCTTTTTACAAAGTTAATTATAGCATTTTGTATGAAATCTCTTTAGTTTTTTAGCCCTACACACATTTTTTTTCTGTAGGTAAAATCACACGGTATATTTACCCCATCTTTTCAATGATATAGGTTTCTTTGCTCTCTTATTATAATATAATAAAAAGGTTCTTTATTTTCAATTTTGTGCAAATTATCTTTAGCTGTTCAGAGCTTTAAGCGCTGGGTGCACAAGAAGTCAATGGAAAGGGCGTGGGAACTATTACGAGACCTTTATCGAACAGATTTAATTACCAATATAAGTACATGTATTTTAACCACAATAAAACAAAACAAAACATTTTGTAGAGTTAGTTGTTGTGATTTACGTTTTATGAAAATTATAAGATTTAGTATATTATTACACATTCCGATCATCGACTAGCTTTGCTAATTTTCGTAAAATTATTTTAAAAAGGCTCGTGGCTGTGCTGGCTTAGCGGATACTTGACCGGTTTTCATGCGCTGCAGCGCAGATGGTCTTACGTTCTAATCTCGGGATGTATTTTTATGTTTTCCAGATTACGTATAGGTTTCGGCACCATGTGCCCACCGGTGAAGTAAACATGAGGAAACCTGCATGGTAATTAATAGAAACGTCTTGTGTAAATGCCCTGAGAACAGCGATTAACTTGGGCATGACATATAAGTGCAAGGTGGAGCGATAATACATCTCTGCTCACCCCATAAGGAATATAGCGCGACGATATATTATTATTACAAAAAGACGAATATGTAATATGTATATTACAAGTAATATTCGTAATATATAATGTATTATATATTCAACACGAATGTTAATTAATGGATAAGGGACGAGGGCCCCTAAACAAAATAACATTCCTATGTATATCGATAGCGCTTTTAGAAAAGCACAAGATGTACGGTACTGACAAATTTTCAAAATATCACGTTGAACCATAATGCCAATTCTATACATTTGCACTTTTTCCTAGAGCGTACAAATGTTACTTTGTTAGAGGCTTTGGGATATAAAATAAAATTGATTGTTGGATCAAATTGAATAATTTTTAGGAACAAGTCAATATTTTAGTGTTGTTTACATCTTTTAGAAAACGTGTGGGCTGTTAAACATTCCCCTACATAAATTATTGGGATATTTCTTATACTACTGTGAGTAAAAAACACGAAAGCAATCGAGACCCTGTGTCTTCTGATTATTGGTCAATCTGTATGCACACGAACAATGGCTACCGGTTTTTTGTCAAAAACAGTAGTCGTATGGAAAGTCATGCAGCAGTGTTGTTTAAATGGTAATCCTGAGTTTGAAGATTGTCTCCCACATACATTACTGTCGGCTTCTTTGTGAGAGCCCCACGATAATACAAGAAAATACATAAGTTTCAAACTTGTTACGGTGAGATATAAAGATCATTTTAGAAAATTTTTACAAGCGCTTTCTTATTATATGAATTCATTGCAATGCTAGATTCTATTTCATCTTATCGCATACATAGTATTTACCGTTGAATTTATTAAAGATATAAAATAACAAGCTATTAAAAGAGGACCTGAATACGTAATTGATATCTGAAAAAACTTGTGTTATGTGATTTTATATTTTTAACATATATCTACTTTGTAATATGAGAATCTATAGTAGTAGGACTTATGAAAATTAATTAGAATATATTCAAATAACATCAATTATAACAAAAAATTGTTCATAAAAGAACACCTTCAACAAATAGACACATACGCCGTAATAAGACATTTCACAATATTTATAATTAAAAACTCTAGGTCACTCTTTGAAAATGGTATCGCAATTATGACATTTCTTGTGTTGCTGTTATTCACAGGGGTCAGTGACCGCTTACCATCAGATGAGCCGTTCACCGGTTTACCTAAATTCACTTAAAAAAATACACATACCTAACGTCTCCGTACAACTGTGTGATTTTACTAACATATGAAAATTATAACACTAATAGTGCCTCATTTATATTTTATTAAACCCATTTTCCTAAAATGTTCTATGGGATATCGTATTACTTTATCGCTATTTTAAACCATAATCTATATATTATGTTTTAGATGATTCAATAATTAATAGTACCACAATATACCAAATACACGTAAGCTCGAAATAAAGCTTCTCCAAATTAAAAAAAAATCGATGTAAATGATTTGCCAATTGGGAAGTGATGATATTGCCTTATAGCCAACTTAATGAGGCTAAGGTGGGCAATAAAATGTCGTAAATTCGGTTTAATAGTTTTTACGTGACCAAGTAAATACAAATAAGGTAAATCAATTGGATTCTTGGATTCGGTGCAACTTGCAAGTTAGTCACTACGCACGTACTTGAATATATAATTACAAGTGGGTTTTTAGCTTTACTCACTCCACGTTGAATCGTATAAGTTTTTGTTTCAGTGCCTAGAAATCGGTAAACACGCCTTTTAACATAGGGTTGTCATAATTATTTAAGAATGTTCAGTGCCTTTGGGCTGAGCAGATTAGACGTCGGGATATTTAACAAAGTTTTAACAGAACATAATCTGATGAGGCACCAGGTCTGTTCAGATCAATGCCAACATATATCATATGTTAGATATGAATACATAAAAGTCCGATGGGGCTGACATACGTACACACGTAAAATCTCCTAAATGAATAGAACAAAAAAACTTAAAAATAGACCGGGATTTGTCATTAATATGGGAATATTATAGTTACAAAAAAATTGCCAATCCATACTAGTATTCCAAATTCAAAAGCTTATGTGTGTATGTTCTGTTTTTATGTCAAAACGACTGAACCTATTTCGATGAGATTTAGCATCTAAATAGATTAGACCCCAGAGTCAGACTTAGACATATTTAATTGCGGAAATAAATGCATCAAAATAGGAGATAATTTTTTTAGTTAAGTATATAAAAATGTATTTTTTATATTTTGTGCTTTGATATAATGTAAAGAGTAGAATGGAGAGATGGAAGAAGAGGCAGGGGGAAGTAGGTTTAACTAAAAATTAAAGCGATATTCCTTAATCCTTCCTTAAGGCAGTATGAAGTTCGCCTGATCAGCTAGTTATTAAATAATATCTCTTTATTAGCCACAATTTTCTGATAAATAAAATTTAATTTACAGGTTTCCTGTTTTCATATATAGTAGTAATATATAGTTAGCTTTCATCACCTTCTTCACCCTTGAAAATGATTAAAATCTGAACAATATATTTTAAAATTGAATTAACATGGAATAATGTTATTCGTAGTTTCTATTTGAAATCTATTACTTTATTTAGTTCATTGTACAGCTGCTAAAGAAAATATCATTTTCACATTAGCGTTGCATCCAGGAGTGTAAATTTTACAACTAGAGTATTTTGTAGATCAATTTCGACGACCGGGACTAAAGGTCGAAGCAGGTGATATTTTCCAGTGTACTTGCGTTGATGGTAACCCTATTTTGGTATCAACTTGTTATATGATTAAAGAAGATAATTTATCATCTGAAGGTTTCTAGATTTGGGAATAACTGGACATACATGGACTATTCCCAAAACACAAAAGACCAAAGATAGCAACTACATCAAGCTTTGCATTTATATAATGTAGTTGTGGTATACAGGAGCACAGGCTAGAGCCTGTTAGTTAAAACTAACACTATGAAAAATTCTATCAGCTAATTCTATTAAATATCTATCTATTCTAATATTAATATTGGAAATATCTATTATTGTTTTGTTAATTATTTGGCATTCTGTGGTATCTTACAATTGGAGAGTTATCAATAGGATCTAGTTCTAGTTTTTTTTCCAGTGTTATCCGTGTTAAATACTCATATGGGAATAAAATTAACATATCCCAAATGTGTAAAATCAGCCACGATGTGCTACCATAGAAGGTTGACCAATCGATCTCATTTCGATACTTTGCTCATCCCTAATTTAGAATAAGCTCGAGGATCTCTCGACTCTTTCTCGAAGACGAAACGTATGACTAACCAGTATGACCGTTAATTCCAACTAATCTATGCGACTCATAATTATTATATTCGTTTATTCCTTGCGGCCGAGTACGTAACTTCGCGACCCGAATCAGTAATGAGGAAGGCATTCCAAGTATCAGCCTGGTACTTATCGGGCGTGCCATCTGACTATTATATTACCAAAATACCGCTTTAAATGCAACTCAATGTAATCCTATAATTAACTTAAATGTACCTTGCAACCGGATTACATGAACCGTGAAACGCATGTGTGGAAAATACATTTTATATTGCGAAAATCGTAATACTGAACGTTTGAATTACAGGGTTGTGATTTATTTAGCCGTAACTCCGAACCCCAACATATGTTTATTCGGCATATGTAATAAACTACGTACTAGTAATTACACACAGACATCTTGTAAGTAGTGAATAAAACATAATTTCACGATCGCAAACTGTAGTAAACTGTTCGGAACGTTAGGGAAGGTCTGAGAATATTAACTGTGTTTACTCGCACATCAATAGTCCATACGCGTTCTATATATTGAAAGTGTTTAAAATGTCCTTGGCAACTAGGAAGAGACGTTTTCAACCTACTACCATATAAATGGGGTGTAGATCTTACGGAAAATGTTCAGTATTCCCAGGACTAGATTCACCTCAAATGCCAAGATTCTAGCAACAGCCCATCGCTAAGGAGAACTGATGTCGAAAGTCATAAATGGAAGGATTTATGTAGGGAGAATCCCACTAAGAATTTCCTAGATTAAACCTCAAAGGCAAGATTTTAAGAAAGACAAGCTCAGACTTCCAGAGATGGAAGTGATTAGAAGACAAAAAAATTGAATCCTGCAGAACATTGGTGTTTTAAAGAATACAGGATGCTGTCTCTAGATGTTATGCCTATTGACCTCGAAACTTCATAATGAATATGGTATCCTGTGAAGATAATCATTTAAATAATATTACAGTATTACAAGTTATCTTCGCCTGAAAGTAGTGACAATTCGAATTTATTATCATAACAACATTTACAGACACTAATAAACTGACTTTGCCCCGAACTAAGTTTGCGCTTGTGTATTATACACATACAATTACTATAAATGCTTGAATAATTACACATACACGTCCTTAACTGCCGATAAAATAATCTGCTCATCACTTTGCGGTTTACAAGTAATGAGACTCAAAACCCAGACCTTTGGCGTCGCAACCTGCGCAAAGCCTGCAAACTCTGCTATCAGGCGATCATCGTATCTTTACGATATGTTTTGTTTAAAATGAAACACACTTACATACCTGTGTATCTTCGCACCAAGTTTCTAAAGTGTCCATTGAAAGAATGGAAATATACATCTACCTAGCCTACCTTATAAACCACTCTCACAAACGATTTATTGAACTGTGCTGTTGGAACCTATTTATTGTAACTATGGAAGTCATATGAAGACCGATTTCGTAGTCTCTGCGTGAAACGCGCATAAATTTTGAAACAGAATTATTTCTAATTGCAATTGTTTTGTAATAAATTCCTTTAAATAATGAGTCTCCATTGTTTTATTTTAGTCATTGTTAGCTCGTAGAGAGTTTTAGTTTATCTTCGAATGACTCAATGTATTACCGTTACAATTTTATAATAGGTAACGGAGATAAATATTATTACGCTATAAACACCATATAGAAACAATGAAATGTCTAAGCATTACTTAAAATGGTTTCTATATATTCATTACTTAAATACCATCGGTATGGTAATGTAAAGAGCTGCCGACGTGACACCTCGCGGTGAGTCCAAACGCATTGAACATTTGCATACGTATATCGGACACCCACATCGCAATAACGCCTAGTACCGGATCAAAATGTAATTAAATCGTCAATACACGAACTCTATATGTACGTCGTACCAAAACCGACAGTGGTATAAAGAAAATAGACGCGACACTCAGAACATATTTATATTTACGTTATTCCAATATTTATTAGTATAAAAAATTTCGCCATCGAATAATTAAATACCGTATTAATGGCGTAGGGTTAAAAGACTTGCTTATCGTTTGCATTTTATTCTAAGCTCAAATTCTTGTTTCAAAGACTCCAAAAAGTGCTGACGTGAATCTATTCTTTCAAGAAAATAATAAGTACCTTTTTTAGCAATCCGATTTATTACAGTCCCTGATTATTCTTTTCTGGAAACGTAAACACAGGTTTTATATAAAAATGTGACAGGATCACCAGTGGCTACTGTCGTCTATGAACAAACGACTGCAACTGTCGGAAAAGCAATCAAACATTTATGGCTTAATTCCAAACTAAAAACACAATATGTGTTATTACAAAATAAATTAATCAAATAGAGCATAGTAAACAGCCTTGGGTGTATTTTGCGATACTACTTACGAGAGATCTTTCTTTCTTTTTTATACCAAAAGGCGACAAGAGTCACCTGATGGAAAGAGACTACTGTTGCTTGTACTAAATAAATACCATAGGTGACATTATTATGATATCAACTTTGAAGAAAAGAAGCTAGACATATAAAGGCTGATCGCGAATCGCAACAACCTGGGACGAATCGCTATCACGGGCTTTTCGACCCACGTATTGTGGTTGCGATCCTGTCAGGCATAGAAATTCTATTACCTACCACCTAAATGTTACCACCCCACTTCATTCATGTGTTACGTGTAACGTGTCAAGGGTTAAACTTACGGACGCAAGAAGCATCAACCCTCAAATCAAGTCAACATTGTAGCTTGTAGCGTGGAAATTATCGGAATTCATTGTTGAAATAACTTAGTAATTGTCCGAATATTTATACCGTTACTTAATCCCTCTACAAATCTAGACTCTAGTCATTTCTGTTAATATATTAGGTCGTTGTCCATAGTTATGTGGCCCAGCGGTTTTGCCAAAGAGACCCGCGATAAAACTACTAATGACTTGTGTAAGGCTTGAAGCTTCCAAGTAACGGTTGGCGATGTGCATATCTGTTGCGCTATGAATTATTGATATGTGCCTAAGCAACTAATAAACATTTGTCTTGCACTATTTACGATTATATTATCAGATTTCTAAAGCCGAAATTCCCAGCGTAGCTCTGATTGAGCTTTCTCTCATAAGACAATTATGCAATTGCTGGTCAAACTTGTAACACGTGCAAATATAATTTACCAAATCAGCGACTTTACATCACATTTTCTGTAACACCCACAATCTGTTTTTTTTTAATACTTATAGGCGAACGCTTGACCGCAATCACACCTGGTGGAAAGTGAATATGAGTCCGATAATGAACCGCATCCGCCCAACAAATGCCTATTCGCTCTTCTCTTAAAAACTTCCAGGTCATAAGATCGCGGAAAATGACCGCTGGAAGCATATTCCACTCCTTAGACGTTCGCATGATGAATGTAGAAACGAATCTTTTCGTACGGATATAAGGAACATTCACCACATAAGGATGGTATCCGACACGATCTCTAGTGGTTTTATAAACTGGTGGAATCAAAGAACGCAGTTCTTGAGAATACTCCATTGTGCAACAGATAAAAGACTGCGAGGCAGGCGACGCTACATGGATGCTCGATGCTCTGCAAAATGGTTTTATAATAATTATAACATATTACCACCCTATATTCCCTTCGAAGCGAGCAAGGATACGTTAATGGCGATATCAACGGTCTTAGTACTAGTAAATACAGTTTATAAAATATATCATTAGATTCCTCTTTACGTAAATCTGTTTAAAAATAAAATTCTTTAAATGAGACTTAAACTGGTAGAATCATGTGCAGGCTAGAATATTCATTAATCATATTATGTTATTACTGATAGAAATTAAATTAACTACCGAAAGATTTAAATAACTTGTCTGGAAAAGTTTACATTGAGAGGTTTTTCAAGAATACTTTACTAACACTTATTTATATTTAAAGCATGCTTTCAAAGTTTTATTCAAACTTAATCAATTATAACATTAAAATGATTTTCTTATGTATATACTATAAATTTATGTAAATACTATATTATATATACTGGGTGTAAATAAAAAAATGTTTAATTCTCGTTACAGAATTAATGACTAGTTGTTAGAACTGTTTTTTAAGTTTCAAAATACCTGCGTAATTGCATAAGTGATTTTAATAAAAATAATCATAAAGACAACGACTTTGTAACAATGAGTGTGCACGTGAACAAAAATCATGACAGCGATTAGACAAAAGCTTTTGACGGCACAAACACTCGTTTTGGGGACAATCATTATGAGAAAATCTTAAAAACGACTAAAACAAAGTAATAAAGACATTCATAGATGTATCCCGTGTACTTATGGACGACACTCACGTTTGCGATGCATATCTAACACGGAATAAAAGTACCGCTCAACTATACGATGCCGCAAACAACCTGATTGTTATAACTAGCAAAATATGAAAGAACTGGAACGAATTTCAGCCAGGGTGTTTTTTAGTCTTTGCCGCAAAATGCTCTGAAAAGGTTAGAAGCTGTTGTGTATCTTGAATTTCGATTCTTCATGTATAAACATGACAAATAGATAAGCAAGAATATATTCAATAGAATCAGAACGACCAGTTTCAGAAACGCTCTTTAAATGTTAAAATCTTTTAAATACCAATGAATCTAAAATAGGCAGGCAATTGATTATTAAAACGTTTTAAAATTTAAGGATCGGTTCTTAAAATGGGCGTAAATAAACAACAGATGCATAACTAAAAATTTCTACGTACAATTTTCATACACTATAAAACAATTGGTCAATCTGATACGAAATTATTGAAATTATAAGGATTAAAAAAAATATTATAAGCTTAGAAATAGTAAAATTAATAATATAATATTAAAATTTCTTAAAACACTATCGAATACTTATGATCTTTTTTTATTCTAATTATTGTAATACAAATACAAATAAGCTCTTAACTATAAATAAAAATATGCGTCCTAAAATGTCAAAATTCAACAGTAAGTAACTAGCGGACCCAACCCGCTTCGCTCAAATGCGAATTACACGAAACAATCGTTGATTTTTAAACAAACTTTCAACCCTTATTTCAGCTTCTTGGGGGCGGAATATAAAAAAAACCGTTAATGAGAGTCACAAAAAACCCAATTAAAACATATCTATGTCTATGTGATATGTCAATCAGGATAAATATTTACAAGTATATAAGATATACAAGATATATGTTACTTAACAAAAAATCTCGAAAATATAAACTAATATTCAATTAACAAACAGGTAGGACGCCAAAACAGTATAATTAAACGTAAATAAATAAACTAAATTTCAAGCAGAAACAAAAAATTGTGAAAATTTCACAAGAATGAGTGAAACTATTTAGATAGACATACTAGAGTCGTGGAATTAAACAGAGATAAGCATTTACAGCCGTTAGTAGCTATGAAGTTTTTGCTAGGACACATTTCGGCGCTGCTTTATAACCCTTATATAGGCAGTAAATTGTTACGTTGTGCATATTTGGCACCGGATCCATCTTTTAGTGTACCGCTAAGCACATGTATTAGCGCTCGAATCTACCCATGAGTTGAATTGTAATTCAGATCGCAGTCATTTCGTATTATATCTCTATCTATTATTTATTATTGACCTATAAAATGAAGCTGCTTTATTTTATTTTATTTATTTTTACACTTTCAGGGAAACATATTTATATAAGCAAAAAAAAAAAACATAAATAAGATACATAACCCAACAAAGTTTCCACGAAAATATACAAGACAAAAATCAAGCTAAGGAACACACAAGAATAAAACAAATCGAACTAATTAATTATTTAAGGGAAAACAAATAAAAAAAAATTAAACATACATTTTTTTCTCACCAGTCGTCAAAAGGAGCCAAATGCATAAAATAGAATGTCGACATCACAAAATCGTTTTTTATACATATAACAGACAACAAAAATAAAAGTATTATTAACATTGTTTGACTTTTCAAATGGCACATTAAACAGCGAAAAGTCTCTTGCATTGGAATGCAGACACTTGAAACTTATTTGGCTTAGCAAATAGGACGAGTCTATACAGAATTCTAATAATTTTTAATAAAAAAAAACTGGATTTTTCTCAATTCTATGATTATTCAAAGCAGGATGTGAATGAGAATTGATTTGTTAGTTTTATATAGCTGTATCGTTATGTTTAATTGCATGTGCTGCTTATTGTGTTTTTTTTTTATTAAGAATAAATAATGCTTAAAAATATTCCATTTCATATGTGAAGAGGTAAGTTATCTTCCTGAATGGAATACGATTAGCTTCAGTAAACGGCGTTTACGTAATAGGATCATCTCATCCGTCGTGTTCATCCAGATGAGTATTAAGCTGAGACTAATAGATGCTACTTTGAATTTACTTACATTTTACTTTTGCCAAAAAACTTTAAAAACTTTTTTTGCCTTTTTTTTAAAGTATATGGTAACTACGGTATGTTCGTTCGGTACGGTTCAATACGGTTCTGTAGATGTTTAGGCTATACTGAAATTCCTATTATACATATATGCCGTTTGTTGTTAGGAATGAACTTGTTTTTTGTGTGCTAAGTATAATCAAAGTCAAAGTGCTGTTTATAAATCTAGAATTTAATATGCTTCTACATACATTTGTATTTAAAAATGTTTTCCTAAGTTTTTTTTTCTATTTCATAGATAATAATATATGGTGACGCTATATCTGTTTCGGAGTGAGCAGAGATAAATTAGTGGCTTTGGATTAGAGATAAATTAATCCACTTGGCGTTTATATGTCGTTTACCAGCAGCACAACTGATCACCGTTCTCAAAGCACTTACACATGATATTTGCAATAGATACCATGCAGGGCTAGTCACGATATTTTCTTTTACCGGTTTCTGGAAAATTCAGGTGTACGTGCCGGGGTACGAACCTACGACCAACCGCACTGCCGCGCCTGCATACCACTATCTTATCCACTAAGCCACCACAGTTTTTTTTTTTGTATCCCGGGTTATCCCTCCGTTGGACCACCAGAGATACTCTGAGGCCAGCGATCCCGGTGTGTTAGACTCCTACTGACTAAAAACCTCTGGGGTGTCCCTCTGATTGTTCCACCCGGGCCTGGGAATCCAAATTCATCCAGACGCCCAGGGAACAAGAAACCTTGTTGAGGCTACTTCTCTGGGAGGGGAAAGAGTAAAACCCGCCCCTCCAAAATCTCTCTTCTAGGCGGTGCGCCGGACACCATGCACCGCCTCCCTCTCATCCGGGCAGCAGACTTCCTCAAGTATACTGCCCGGACAGCCACCACAGTTACATTTGCTTTTCACAAGCCTTCAAATCATTTATACTATTACTGACATGACAGGTTATCGTAAAATAGTTTATGAAGTAATAAATCATTTTAAAGGTTCCATTGTTTTTATTTCAAACTAAAAAATACATTGTTGTAATTTTAAATTCGTCTTTAGTACTTGATTAATTTTTAAAACTAAACAATTCTACAAATGAACATATATTGTCAATATATCAGTCAGTTATTGACAGTACAATGTCACACCTGTATAGTAACTGCCAGCTTTATTTGTACCTATAAAATCCGTTTAACGATACTGTGAAATCCGTATAGAATCATATGACGATTTCTTAACTTTAACTTTATAAGTTAAAATTGATAATATTTTGTTTAAACAAACATATTTTTGTATATATATAAGTTTAACAATTAAGCAATTAGCAATAAGCGGCATTATCACTAAGACAGAGAAAGTAGTTTCGTAAACGCTAATTTGACTTTGCTTACATTTTGCTCAGAAAATAGATTAGCTTTTGACAAAAAACTGAACATATAATTATAAGAACTCAAGTAAAACGTTAGTAAAGCCAAATCAAGGTTCACAAAACCGTTGAAATATATACATTGTTATTAATTAAGTAATATAACTTGTAATGTTTCACTAAGGTGTAAGCCAATTCAAAATAATGTCTTTAAATCTCAGCACTAAAAGAACAAACGATTGAGCGGTATACAGAAAAACAGTAAATCCGTATGACATGTTAAAAATCCGTATAATTGCCGATAAATCCGTAAAAATCTCAACTATGTGGCACCCGATTGTAGGCCGCGGTCGGTAATCTTGATCCTTGTTGTATTTCGCCAAGAGTGCACGCATTCCGCATGCGTGCCGCATCGCGTGCAAGACATTCGCGCGATCGAACGAATAACCATTGGCATTCCACGTATGCCCTCATATAATTATAAAATATGCTGCGTCCCGCACGCCACTGGTGACAGATGGCACTCAACAACCATTTTGTGCAAGGAAATTTATATGACACCCGGAGCATTGTTTTTAACGAAATTTTAAGCTCCTTTATTTAAGTAATTGTGGATTCTAAGCGCAAATCGCGTTTTATGTTTGCACTGTCACGCATTTTACTCGGAATGGATTTTTTGCGAATTAGTCATTGTTCTGTAAAACGATAATGATCTGTTAAATTTATTTAGCAATAAAGGATAAACATCCTTTGTGGAAAGTTATTTGAGTTTGTAATTCAACAATGATTTAGTACCTTAAACTGCTAGGTGTATTCAAACAAATAAATGGCTTTTTAACTTTCTCGTTTATAAGGTTTATTTATGGTGTACAGCAAACAAAAATTAATTTTTTGATAAATATGCGTTTTTATATGGTCATGTCTTTATACAAAATATATTTACTTTCCATTCAATTCCAAACAAAATTAATTTATATAAAAAATATTTTCTTATCTCTACAATGATTACGAATTGCTGAAATGAAGAGAGTATAGACAACATTGATTGACCACATATTTTAGATTTATACGTAAAACATAAGAAATAGATATTATATTATTATACTTTATCTCAGCCAAGACAAGCAGATCTACATTATTGTTTGTATCCACTGATCATTGGTTCTTTTCATATTTAAAACCAAAATGCCTTAAATATTTAACACAAACAGTATTTTTATTATATATTAACATAAATTTTTGATACTTACAGCAAAATAAAATATGTTTATATATGAAAAAAAAAATACTAAGCTTTATTAAATACTAGAAAAACTCGTCGGTTATTATATCCTTTGTGTAATGATATAATTTTAATAATTTTCGAAATTCAAATTAAATTACTAGTTAGACTAAAATAATCTTTATAAATTAGGTCTTTAAAACAAAGTATTTATTATTGATAAATGGGTACTGTGAAGATAGTAAGTACATATTGCAAAATTAAAAAACAAAATAATATTTTGCTTTCTCAATATAAGTGTAAATATTTTATACATGAATATTCTGTTGACTACGTTGGCATCACACCAACAAAGCTTTCTACGAATATAAAATCCATACTTTAATGAGCCAAAGTCTAGTTGTCTCAAATATTTTGCATATTTGACGTTTAATTAAAATGCATTGAAATTATATCCTGGATATATATTCATTTTCAAGAGGATTTGAAAAGTGTTAATTATTTTTATCAATATATTCGTGTATACAAAAATATATTCAACATTTTCAAGCTTTTATTAACTGTAAAATTTCAATTGACGCAAAGTACCTATGACTTATGTAGCAATTGTTAATAGTTGTTTGTATTCATAAGAAACTAAAATCTAATCTTAAACTGTTACACAGGACATAAAGCACAATCAAAATCTTCCCTAAATGCATTGATAAGCGATAGAAGATAATAAATACTATATTTAATATAATAAACATAAATAATATGGCAAAACTAGCATTTTATTTTAAACCGCATATTTCTATTTTGACCGAGTATTAATATGAATTTAGTACCTTCATTTTGAAAATATTATTGTGCATGAGATATATAGAATACAGTAAGCTCTTTACAGAAAATATTTCAACAATATGGGGCATAATCATATTAACTTTGGTAAAATTGGGAATTTTGGGCGACGTGAGTTTTCTTAATAAGTACAAATATGTTTAGTGGCTACATAATTAGCACGGTAATCATTGGACATACATATATAATATTATTTCTTTGTAAGCCTATTTGTAAAAACTATGATATAATATTTTTCGGACAGGATATTTTTTTTATAAAAATATTATATGTCAAATATACTAATTTTAAGTGTAAATCGTAAAAAAATATAATAGAAAATACAATTCGATAGGTTACAATTATTACCAGGATATATGTTTTATTATAGCCGGGCAGTAGACTTGAGGAAGTCTGCTGCCCGGATGAGGAGGAGGCGGAGCGCATAGCCTGGCGCATCGCCTGAGACAGAAGTTTTGGAGGTGTGGGCTCTTTACGTCTACCCCTCCAAGAGAGGCAGCCCTAACAAGGCTTTTCGGTCCCTGGGCATCTGGATGAATTTGGTTTCCCAGGCCCGGGTGAAGCGATTAGAGGGACAGCCCGGGGTTTTTAGTCAGTAGGAGCCTCACACACCAAGGTCGCTGCTCTCACAGCGACCTTGGTGGTCCTATGCAGAATTTTCCCCCGGGTCACCAAAAACAAAACTTCATGTGTTATTAAAATAATACTATTTGTCATCTGATTTCAATTCAAAACATAAGAAATAGCTATCAAATAATGGTGAAGATTCGTAACTGATTAGGCATTTATGAGCTTATTTATAAGTTTGAACGCGTCTCACGTATCAATGATAACCCATTAGATATATACATTATGCATACGATTAATATTTATTCTCCCACAGCAAGAGTTAATACAACATTCTGCATCCGATATGCACAGTTACGCACACTATTAGAATCATTTCGCGCATCCGGCTCGACGCTTGGGCATTCAATACGCAATAGCCATCTGTGACAAGAAAGCACATAACCTCATTAGAAACCTAACACAAATTGAACAGACAGTTTATCTAATAATTTTATTATACATATTCAAAAGGGCTCCGTTGGTAATGGCCGAAATGACCCGCATTCGGCTTTTAATAGTCCAATTAACATTTGGAGTCACGTTTTGAAAAGACAATGGCCATCTTCGTGGGCCAGCGTTGACGGGCGCATCGGCAGAGGCGAGCTTTCCATATTAATGTATGTTTGTTAGCGGTAAAACACGTACCGGTGACGTAAACCTAAAAGCATGTGCAAGCTAGTTCATACTTTCGGTTTAAGGTTATATACAATTTATGTATGAAGTTCATTATCTTAATCTAGAAAGTGCAATCTTGGATCAAAGTACTTAGAACAAAAAGTTGTTTCATCGTTGTCAAATACAATTTTTTATTTCACGCAACATACAGCACTGCTATATTGAACCCTAGGTTCCCTACTCCACCCTACACTGAAGGTTCTGGGTTCGTGTCCCAGTACCATAAAGCCTTTCTTTAATAGAAAGAAAGAAAGAAAAGTTTATTGAGGCAAAGGAAACAACACACAACAAACATATTTATATAAAAACAACAATTAAAGAATAATACATAACATCACATCATGTATCCTGTGTGCTGCTACCCATCTCAAAGAGCACTCGGCTCAGCGTATGCTGGGCGACACTGTACACGCCATCCAGCGCTGATTTTCAGCCGACGTCGCCGATAATAAGCAGATTAGTTTGTCGCGATTTGTAAATATATATATATGTATTTTTATCTAGTATTCACAGTGCAAACGTCAGCTTACTTTGGACTCGGTCAATATGTGTAATTGTCGGTAAATATTACTATTTTTAATACTTCAAGTATCCATTGTAATTAGACTAATTGTTATTTTATTTATCTCCCATAATCTGCAGTTTAATTCAGTCGTAGCCACGTGTTGTTATATAATACAAAATGTTAAATAGTCTAGAAGATTAAATATAATTAGAAACACGTTTTAATTAGCATAGTTGGGCAAATTATAGTCAGATTAATGAAGAACGATTACGATTACATTTTGCTTTTTTCATCATTAATATGACTACATTTTATTCATCTATGTTTTAAACACTACGGAATCTTCAATTGCATACACACTTATGACTTCTTATTGTTTTAAATGGATTTAATCACGATTACAAAGCAACAAAATTAAAATTTCGACTACATTTTGTAATCGTTAATCATTAATCACATTTTGCCCATCTCTGTTTATTAGTGGCACTAGTCAAGCCGCAAACTTTGTCTTGCCAAAAGAAAAGCCGATGCTAATTAAGTATGTAAACATAAGCTCTATCGGACAGCTGATTTAAAGTGTAAAGGATATGTACACGACAAATTCTTATAATATAAAAT
This sequence comes from Automeris io, assembly GCA_036320925.1. Lineage (NCBI taxonomy): Eukaryota > Metazoa > Arthropoda > Insecta > Lepidoptera > Saturniidae > Automeris > Automeris io. The sequence goes on along the minus strand of JAUDJH010000011.1, from coordinate 7,573,932 downwards.
CATATTTCTATATGATCTTAGATCGTACGATTATAATTCTAAGGACAGTGGAAACGGGAGAGAGAGAGAGTAGGTTTAGGTAAAAGTTAAGATGACATTCATTGACTGTTAAGCGGTACAATCCTCGGATCTGATTAAATATTGTTTTTTTTTTATTAAAGTTAACATTGGAAAATGAAACAAACGCTATTTAACCTTGTTCCTCTCCCTTCTATAGTAGAACCACGCACACGGGTCTACGGAGTCACAGCTTATCAGTAACTCACATCCCTACTATGACTAAGAAGTTCTCTAGCTCGTACTTTTGCCGAGTTATTGGGCTTTGGAATGGTCTTTCGGTGAGCGTGTTTCCATTGTCCTATGATATTGGGTATTTTAAGCGAAGCGTGAAGAGACATTTGTGCAGTCCGGTATGATCGCGGCGGCTATCGATGTTTTTTTTTGCTAATGATAGTCGTTGTCGATTTTGGACTGCCCTATGCATAATATGAGGTATTTTGTGGTCACTGTGCCATGTCCGGATAAAAAAACAATATTTATTATTAAATACAATTAAAACAGAACGTTCATGTGAGACATTGTCATATTGTTTTATAGATACAAGTAGTCTGCGGCTATAATCGTACCTGCGGTCATTATTAATTACTTATAATAGTCAGGTAGTCGAATAGGTTGCGGAAAAGAACGGACCTTATATTCGAAGAACGATACAATTGGGAACTACTAATGAGTCAATTGGTGACGCAACGTGCAGCACTCGCAATCAGACCTAGATATTGCGAGTAATTTAACGGAACTTATACACGTAAGAATTAGTTTAAATTTAAATCTGACCTTTCAACATGTGAAGGCCTGAGAGTGCAATTTTAATTACTCTGCAACACCGGATGACTTGGGTTCGATTCTAGGTAACGGTAAACTTTTCTGTAATCAACATTTTAGTTTATGACGGCTAGTTAGTCATGGCTATATATATGTATTTAAAATGATGAATATCTTTGTCTTTTATCTAGTACCCATAACACAAACGCAAGCTTACTTTGGGACTAAATGAATGTGTAAAAAACTTGTCTACACATGCTGTGGTCACGAGACACGACCTGATTGTACTTCATCAGCTTTTCTCTTGACAAGTTACTTAATAAGTTCATACTAAAGTCTATATTAATGATGCCATGATATTATTCGAATGAAGTATTGTTTTCCCTTTGCCGACGGGCATTTCCAGTTTCCCAAAAACAATATTTCACATATAAACAAGAAAATCAAACCTAAGAGTTAATAACTCCTAATTTAACAAATGAACGGGTTACATCTCCCACACGCTGATATAAATAATATTCGCTCTAATTTGAAAACGATGCCAGCATATTTGGGCATAATTATGATATTTTAATATCACCACCTTAGACGAAGAAAAAATGTAGACATAGCCGTCCTCAAAAACAAAATAACTGAAGACTGACAAAATACACGTCAATAAACATGAGAGTTATTATAACTATTCATTGACGTCAGGCTGTCTTGCAGAATTATTTCCTGTTTATTAATCACTTATTAAAATTAAACACGGTTTCAAAGATGTTTTAAACCATACAACAACATTCTATATAGATTTCAAAAAACATATTTCTTAAGTGACATTTGATTTGCATTGAATATACCATGCACAGACACAAGAATCACCTCTTTTTCCATAAATTACGAATATAAAGATAAGGATATTTAACACCACTCTCCAATGAATACTATTGCATTGTAAAATGCGAAATGGTCAGTCTTTTTTTATTGGTCTATGATTATTACGTACCTAGTCAATAAAATGTTTATCCACGTGATATCGGCCTAATTTTCACCGCGTAGGCGACAGCGCGACTTTGTACAAGATAATATATGCCGGATTAGGCTTCGAAAGATTCGATCATTGTTGTAATTCATCTTGATTTACCGTCGCGTGTGCTGCACGCGATCTGTCGTAAATAAACGAGTTAAACAAATACTAGTGCGTTTTGACATTTGGTTACCTGTCACGTAAAAATACTCCTTCATTTACATTTTTTTCTAATATTTAACAGTAAAATTAGATATTCAATTATTAAAACGTGATTTTTTATGCATTATCTAATCTTAATCGCCGGTGTTGAAATCGGTTTCCTAAAATAAGTTTTATATATTTTATTGGAATTGGGTGTTTAAGGAAGATTACGTTATTTACATTATACCATGAATATTGAATAAATTCTATAAGAATCACTAACAAATAAACATGCATGTTTAATCATTTTTATAGAGATAAGAAAACAAACGTTATGAAATTGTGAATAACCATTTTTCAGATTATATTTCTACTTTATATGTTTTTTAAATCCTATGAATATTTATATTTTTATTGCAGATAGAAAGTAAATTATTTATTTAAAAAAAAACAGCTAGTATTCAAGCAATTAATAATACAGGGTGGTGGGTGGTGACCTGTCGCTGCCGGCACTCGCCCGTGCGATTGTCTGTAGCGACAGGCCATGGTAGGCGGCTCTCTCCTTCATGGAGGATACTATGAAGGTGAAAGAGGCGGAGGAGCGGGTTCGGGAGGCTATTGGCACCTACTATAACCCAATCTGCCGCGCAGCTCGGACAGGACGCCGGAGGAGGGCCTTCGCCAGAGGCCTTTTTCCATAACCGGATATACGCCGGGCGGTGCGCTTGAGGGAGCGCGTCGCCCAGTTCCAGGCGTGAGCTGTACGCGATGTGTTCCCGCACACTGCTCTAGTGAAAACTCAAGAAGATGAGGGGAGGGTGACATCTTACACCACCCTCGCCGCCAATGTGTTAGGTGGATGCGGGGATTGTTGACTATTCAACCACTTCCCGCTAAGTAGGCGAGGCCTGAACACCGAGGGGCAACCCTCATCTAACCACCTGAGGTCCATTTAGAGATTTCCCCCAGGTTACCAAAAAAAAAGCAATTAATAATAGGCCGGGCGTATCTCTGAAATGAAGGTTAAAAAATACTTTATCCAGACTACCCTTAACAGTCAAATAAACATTTACCTGTCTTGATGAAAATAGCAAACATACACGAAATAATATGACATTATTGTTTTATATGATAATATAAAAATATATATTATAGTAGGTACTATTTACTACCAAAAACAAATCTTCAACGGCCTTTTGTTTTAAACTTTAGTCAGCAAGCAGGCTGACTGCCTACCTGATGATTAGTGGCTAATGTGATTTTAAGATGGTATGGTACGGGCGATTGCCCGAACTGGGTTGTGACGACATACTAGTGTAAAGACTGTCGTAGTGAAATGAAATGGACAACTACAATACAAGGAGCATTGCTATTACGTTGTCATAAAAGAATAACATTCTTTACTGCTTTCTTTAAGACCCCCATGTTATTACTTGTTATTCCTTTCCATCAATTCCCCTCACTAACAATCGATACTTGCAAACATACGCCGCCCGCATTCAGTAAAAATTGCAACGAAGTTTCGGCCGATAAGCCGTGGTATGGTTGAACGCGGTACCGCATGCCGGCCCATAATGAAATCGCAGCAAGTACCTTATTCTTAAAATCCAGTCGGTCAACACCCTACACAAAAGAAATCAAATTAAAGATAAAAAATCTTAGTTTAATTTAGAACACCCCATAACATAGCTCTGGGTAAAAACTGTACCCGGCAGCCCCTTCCACAAATCCAAAGTGCGCGACAAAAATATCCTAGAGAACTGCGTGTTCACGGTTTTGTAAGGCCTTAGAGTATGAGTACTGACGATCAACAGAGAATGGTGGCTCTTTCATAATTTTTTGTTAAGATGGTAGTTTACACTTCAACTAAAATCAAATGAGCCAAGTAATTTGAATTTTACTTCGTATTAACATGTAATTTGATCTTGTTTGACTGTACTGATCATAATCTACTCATTAATATATGTAGGTATGCACGATAAACAGTTAATATATAGGATTAGTTCAATGAACTGCAATAGGCTCTTTCTGTTCACGTCTTTACTCCTAATTAAGTGACATGTTAACAATAAAAACGTTATTTTAGTGTCTAACAATTACCAGGTGGACTGTTTTATCCTTTTTAACGCGACGTTCAGCATCAGAATCGTATGTTTATTACAATAAATGCTTTTTATTGGCAACAAAACATCAAGCGAGCGGATAGGTACATGTCACTTCGCATACTGAATAGATTTTTAATTGTTTTGTCCCACTGTTGACTGGAATAAAGAACGAACATTTGTATTCTTAGAAATGAAGGCAGTAAAATGTGATACTTTGACAATTTTCTCTGCAATGCCTTTGTTTATAAAGTGACTATAAAATTGATAAACGCAGGTAAGAAATTATGAGATTCTCATGATGTCTTGAACGGGAACTGAGGACGCTAATCTCACAATATATTTTTAATATACATCGTTTTTAATGGACTTTATATCGGTATGCAGGTATGTCAAATTTAAAACAATCTTTCAATTATTTATTAATTAGCCGTCGGGCTTACCGGCAGAATAAAATAGTGCCTTCCTCTTCATTATACTGAATTCCCACTAAATGTATACCTTTATTATAATTCATTATATTCCTTTTTTAATTAGCCATGGTATGCACCATGGTTTACTGCACGCTTATTGTTAGTATACTCGTAAAATCTGCTGCATGGACCTTCCCTGTTCATAGAGTGCACACCCGCCAACCCGCATTGGACAAGCGTGTTAGATTAAATTCTCAAAGCTCTTCCTATGGACTCCACAAGTATAATGGAAAGAGAACAGGGAGGCCTTTGCCCTGCTGTGGGATAAAATTGGCAAAAATAATAATAATCTATCAATCTTTCTATTATTATAAATACGGAAGTTTGGATAGATGTTTGTAAAGCAATCACTCTGGACCAGGTGAATAGATATGGATTAAAAGCAGACAGATAAATTATGGTCTGGAATAATACATAGGCTATTTTTTAATCTGAAAATTTGACCTATCTAGACAAACTACTAAAACATAACTATCGGAGCAAAGCCGGGTCAGTTTATGTAGATTTACATAAATTATCAAAAGTATTTTGAAGTAAAGTTGAACAAAACCGGAAAAAGTTTACTCAAATTAGTAGAGCCAAAATCATTTTCCTCTAAATATTAATCTATTACTGTACGAAATGTGGTGTGGAAGAAGATTTTTATCTTTTGCTGATGGAGTGTGTCTGGAACGAAGCACAACGTCAGGATACACAGATTGTCAATTATGTAGTGGGCACTTGCAACTGCATTTTGTCCTCTCCGCTTTGCGAGCAGGCGAAAATGTTGTTTGCACTTTACCTAAAAGTGGCGGGGCTAACGTGGTCACTCTGACAAAACCCCTTTACATAAATAAAGAGAAATCAATTAAAATTTTGATTCACATGTAGATAATTAATTATTGTAATCGAATTAAAATTATTTCGGTTTCGTAAAAAAAAACCTCGACCTGTAACAAGAGATGAGATGTTTTTTAACTCATAAACTAGAGCTTTGGTCATTACTTCTTGCATTTCGCCTTCAACCTGACTTATAGTGCTTGTATCTTACGACATTTAATTGATTCGAGCCTTATATCCTTCTTATTAAATTGAATATGCGTTATAACTTCTATGTTTTACATAGATTGCTTCTTCGGTATGGATGATTGACCCAATGTTTTCTATAAACGCATCTTTGTATGTGGAAAAGATTAAAAATATGAGCCTGGATTAAAATGACCCTACCGAGAATAAGGTTGCCGTTCGAGATTTCTCGTTTTCTTTAATTTATTTTCCTCTGGGAGGTGTCTAATGACCTGCTGCGTGTGGGCCGACATTTTTATCGGCCAGTGCGGAGCTTTGACAATATTTTTCGAATATTAATGTCGATATTGTATCTGAAACCCGTACTTGTAAATTATTGTAACGCGACGGTTTTATATACTAATTGAGTTGCAAGATGAATGATTTAAATAGCATCTATCCAGATTTTTTATTATTGTATGCATAATATAGGTAAAATAATCTCCTATTTCATTATTTAATATAGGATTGTATAAAAACGGAAAAGCATGGGGAGAGGCACAATAAAATTTCGATAAAAATTGAATATAATACTAATTGGATTTGAAAATAAATAGAAGAATTATTTCAACTGTTTATTGAGTAATCATTTAATTTAACAAGTCCCTAAGATAGAAAAGAATCTTTAGCTTTATGAACTCTCATTATTAAGTTATTAATAAAAATTACGGAAATACTATTTACAAACTCGACATTTTAAATTTTTTCTTCAAATATTTAAGTTCATTTCCAAAATCTATTTGCGGGTTAATTCTACGAAAAATGTCTAGGAGCATCCCGTTTCGGAGGCGCTAAAAGCCATGCGCTCAGAGTGAGAGCAATAAAAAAATTAAAAATAAAACTGGCATGTCCCATCGCGAGGTGTAAAATAAACAGTCCGTGCCGCCATTAAAATCCAGTCCTTCGGTTGTATTAATTTGTATTTAAGTGTATTGAACAAGATAAAGTAAATATATGGGTTCCACATAGCCTGGCTCGCGGCTTCATTACGTGTCAGTATTCGAGTCGGTCGTTTGCTCTAGAAGATATATTTTTGTATATATATAAAATCTACTTTTAAAACTTTGATTTCAATTTCACCTGGTGGAAGATGAAGATGAAGCCAATGAAAGAATGCGTTTGACCAAAAACTGTCCATTTACTCTTCATTTAAAGGTTCTCGATTCATAAGAACATGGAAAATGAATGAAAAAGCAAAAAAAAAACCTTAAATATATACACACATATATTTTTGAAATAAGAATATATCGTTACCTTATATCATTTTAAGGTGGAGCAGAGATACATTAAAAAAAAATAACGAAAGAAATATGTTTATTTTCAGCCTATAATAAAAGGTAAAAATAAAACTAAACTTAACACAAAAATAAGCAAACAAACTCTACAAAATGAAAAATATATAAGAAATAAAAATAAACATGGTGAAAATAGAAACATCGGTAGATATAATATCTAAAAAAAAATGTTTGTTGTCTTTGTCCCACGGTATTTACTTATGTGAAGTCTAGTGTAGTGTATGCTGCTAAAAGCAGACATTTCATATATGCACAAACATCCTGGAGCAATTTTACATAGACTTTCGACTACAGAAATATTTGTTGAAAGTGAGAAACGAACTCACTATGGATTTTATTAATAAAGATTTGTATTTGAATTACTAATATTTATTAATTTAAAAAAAGATAATTATTGAACAACATTATGAAAATAATATATTAAAATTAAGCAAGTATTTAAAATACACACATAAATACGACCAGGTTTAGTTAGCATGCAAATTTGTCCATTAGTAATATTATGTGAGTAATAAACCGTCATTCGCCGATGTTACAAAACCGGATTGTGATATAAATTCTCAATGCTGCTAATGTAGGGTTGTCATCCGTCACGGTACGCCGGGATATGTCATCGGTTTCGAACTTTGTCCTGATTATTCCAGTTGATGCATAGAATTCATGTATCAAAATATATATTTCTTGACATAAAGCTAATATCGAAAAAATATTTTCCAAGTAACTGAACATTGTGCTAAATAACGTAATTGACTTCACGTAGACACTGCCGACACGAAAATGATTTGTTCGAAATTTGTATGGAAATTGTACGTATATTATTCGTAAACCAGACATGTGGTGGTTAAGTGTTTGACCGAACTGGGTCATGACCACAGTACACAAGCGTAACGACCGTCATGGTGACTTGCTTCGGCCCTTCGCGTTTCGGGATCAGTTTGTGAATATACAGTTGTTCATATAGCTAGAGACCTTCCGTCGTGGTATATGTGGGTCGACATAGCGATGGTGACTGTCAAAGGGCTTTCCTCTCTAGTATAGTAATATCTATAGTATCTATAGTAATATATACTTTTGGAATCGGTACAAAACGCTGATTCCGAAAATATATATTACTATATCACAAAAAAATGTCGCTTAAATCATCACCCCTCGATATGAACAATATAGAAATTAATGTCATGTCATTAATTAAATATATAATTGTAAGCTTGTTTGTTTATATATTTACCGTTAATAAAGTTAAATTAGTAATTCTCCAATTTATTTTTTTGTTACAACATTTCCATGTTAAAGGAAAATATCCCGGTCAGTATTCGGATTATTATGCCAACCCTATTCTAATGTCCATATCATAATTTTATTCGAGGTGACCAATTTGTCACTAATTAAGTTTTTTTTTTACTTTATCTTTATTAGTGCACTTATTTCGTAAACATTGGATATCGGAATGAGGTGCACGAAGACCTTTTCTCAAACACCAATGATGATAAATTTTTGTAAGTGATTAAAAGATTAGCCTTTAATGTCATCACTGGATGATATTGATTTTCCCTTATCATTACCTAATAACATCATAATACGTAACCGGTTTCGATCCATTGTTTCTCTATACTGTCCCATATAACCTTTATTTAATTGTCATGATCATTTAAGCGGGTCCAATACACGAACTGTCTTATTTTTGAATATGAATCGACGTTTCGACTCTGTTACAGAGGTCGTGATCATGAATATACTTGTACAAAAAAAGCTTCAAACAAGAAAATTTTATAACACATCCTAAACTGACTAATAACAATTGATGTTTAACTGATTAATATCAGTAAGGTAATTTTAAACGAAGATATTTTTTTTTTGTTTACTGAAAGCAGAAATTTTAATTAAATTAATGGATTTTTTTAAGAAAAATATGACAAAAATTTTAATGTAGAAAATCTATGATATAGCGGCATTACTTTTACATCAATTATAAATATGTGTAGTTACTAACCTGGCTAAAGCCGCGATCATACTCAGGTGTCATTGGTGACTATAATTCATGGCTATTTATGGCGAATTATGTAGTAATTCGTAGTGACGTAGCCATAGATGGAAAAAATGTAATCAAATTAACGATTACATGTAATAATCGTTAATCTGATTACATTTTTCCATTTATATTTTTTACACCAATAAATCCCCAATTGCATACATATTTTTGATTCATTTATGTATTTAATTATAATTGCAGATTAACGAAATTAAAATTACAATTAGATTTTGTAATCATTAATCTGATTACATTTTGCCTGTCTATGGACTTAGTGCATGCACGTGTAATATACGCTTAAGTCATCATAAAGATAAGCAGTCAACCGATAGAACCTCGGCATCTATTTGGAAAGCAACCATAGTATAATTATTTTACGAAGTCCGTTTGTCTATATTTGTTGTAGCTCGTAAACATATACATTTGTTAGTAGACATGACCTCTTAGTATTCAGAAGCGATTCGAGTTCATTTTGTATATTGTCTTAGTGCAAATTTTTATATTAGGAGCAGTCAGTCGCCTTAGTCAATCTCATACCTGGAATAGCTCGTGTAAAGTATGTTATGAAAACCCCTTCCGACCCGAAAGGGGAATATCAGCGTCACGACAACATTGCCAAAATACATCAGAAAATGATATTATATCTAAACACTAAAACATATTTTCATATAAAATTAAAATAATTTAATTATTTGACGTGCGATTTAAGCTTGAATTACATATAAAAATCACCGCAAAGACAAATCAAACGATTTAATTTATAATCGGTGCCTAAGTATAAATAGATTCTAAAATCTACGAGGATCAATTCACTTTTAACGTTATGACTTACTAGCATGATTCTTTGCATTCCTTTTTTTCTTTGGTCGTGTGTATTGAGCGTGTATAACGCTCTAGTATTTGACATGTAGCGACCCATTTAAATAATTTTTAGTTTTACTTTATCTGGGTTTTGTTTTTTTGCTCTTTAATTAAAAATAATAAGGTAAGTAGAATCTAATATCCCAAGTAAAACTTTCATGGGTTTGACAGGTTTATATAACATTCCTTATCTCCCATCTATCTTTAAAAGGTCAAGGGTACAACAAAACACTTTTGATATTGGACTCGATTGTAGGTGATAGTAACATATTTTAATTATATAGTTTATCAGTTTATTTACTTCTTTATGGTAAAATGTTTTCCATATAGTTACTCTGCTACTGAAAGTCGCGTCGGTGTAGTCTAGGCTTAATACGTAAAATTAACACACACAAATAAATGTTTAATTATTTTTATTAGTTATTTATAAATTTTAGTGACAGATATCGAATTCACATAATTCTATGTTAAGTGTCTGTATAATTGGATATGTTGTTGTCACCGGTTCATTAGTGAAATATAAATTAATTCATACATTCTTTCAATGTTGATTCTGACCAATTGATTGATTTTTGATTATTTCTATTAAAATATAAATCATTAATGTTTTATTTGATTTAATTAAAATTTTATATTAATGAACTGTTTATGTATTTACATAATTTTACGACTAGTTTTAAGAAACAAAACAAAACATTTTTTTTGTCTTAATTAAGAAAGAACCAGTAATGAATCTTCAGAAATTCTTACTATGTCATTGTAAAATGGTAAATCTAACATGTTTCGTCTAGTCATTCCATATCCCCTAAGCTACTAAAAAACGAATGGGATATAGAGGAAAAATATATTAATATAGTCATCTGTCGCTTAATATAAACTTTCTTGTGTATTTTAACACTAGAGTACACGCTCGGCCTACTATAGTAGACCAGGGTAATTCATTTTTCAAAAACTTTTTAGCTTAGCGCGCTAAAATATTGATTTTTAATCATTTCTTAATAACTTACTTAAAGAGTAAGGTTGTAAACCTAAGTAATATAAATATATTTTCTATTTCATTTGTTGTTTTAACCAGATAGTTAGGAATAAACAAGTTATTAACATTTTAAAATGGCCTACTAAAGTTAGCCACGCGAGTACTCAAGTAAAAAAAGGGGCGCGTGTACTGTAGTGTTAAATTAAGATAGTATTAAATATTTTAAATAAAATTTTTTTAAGACAAGAGTCATTTCATGTGATAAGCAAAATATAAACAGATGGGAATCCATAGACAGTTATTAACCTCATGTCAACTTATATAAACTAAGTCGCGAGGCAATTCACATTTAATTCGATGTAAATTGATTTGTTTAACCATTACTAGTGTTGGAGTTTGAAGGAAATCACCACGAAATTCAATTATTTGTACCTATACGGTTTGTTTTGTATGATGGAATAGAAAATGAAAATGAAATCACCAATCGGCAACCAAAATAACCAGTTAACAAAGTTAAAACTAGTTCATGTTCTCAACGAAATAATTCAACGCACCAAAGAAATAGATTCGAGGATTCCATAAAAATAAATTAGAATTTAATCTATATGAAAGACATTAAAGTTAAACCAACAAACATAACCGGACATTATTTACGATCGGCGGCTATGCGGAGGGAAAAATAAAACTTATAATGACAAAGAATTAGTATATGGCATATACATAATTCCGTGAGCGAGTTAAAATTAACACCGACTCATTTGAGCCGAGAGAAATTAAAACTCTTTATCCTTTTTTATGTGGCATTTATGGTGATCATAAAATTCAGCTTGGAACCCCTTTAAAAAGTTGTCGCAGGATAGCTCGCCTCTTGCGATAGATTTTACATTTCTTAAATGAGAAATTATAACTTTTACTTTACATAAAATTAATGTTGTCGAATCTAATCAACGTGAACGGGTGAAATTTCATCGGAATTGGACCGGTATTTAAAAATTTGACAATAACTTTAAGATTATCATTATCGAGGCAACGTTTATTATGTCTGATTTAAAATAGATTTGTCTAAATTAACAACTGTATTAACATAACATATTATACATATGGAAGTCGTTAAACAGCAGTATGATTTTTCTGATGGCTAATATTTTTGCCTTAAGGCAAATGACCCGACAGTTCATTATGATTCGGATAATATTATAACAAGTTTATTTCAAACTAAAAGACGTAAATAATATTTTTAAAAATAGATTAAATAGTAATTAGCAAATAGATTTACCTCTTCAGTTGCGCAGAGATATTGCCTCACTGAGCATTTTCTATTTCGTTTTCTATTTCTGTATCATGGCGAGTATTCTGAAGAATTGTTTAAACTTGTTCCACCCTCTCCCTTCTTGAATAGAACCACGCGCACGGGTTTGCAGTCACAGCTATACGGTATCTCACGTCCCGGCCAGGACTAGGAAGTTCTCTAACTCCTTCTTTTGCCGTGTCGTTGGGCTGTGGAACGGTCTTCCGGCGAGCGTGTTCCAACCTTCCTATGTAATGGGATCCTTTAAGCGAAGCATGAAGATATATTTGTCCAGGCCGGCATGATCGCTGCGGCTGCGCTCGTTTGTCACCACTTCGGGACCATGTTTGGTTTAACAAATATATATTAGGGCGTTTCAAAAAAAAAATTTTTTATTTTTCCTCGGAGCTACGCTCAAAAGTTTCGTTTTAATGGCAAAATAGGCCTCTGAAAGTATGAGTCCTTAATATTAATATTTAGGTTGTCCGCATCGCACTTTTCGATTTCCCATACAAATAACACAGGACAAAAGTTTTTTTTTCTTTTGATTCTATAACTAATGAACGACATATCGTATTGCAATACCCAGTCATTATTTTTGTAGAGAATTTAACGCTCTATAAAAAAGGTATGAAGTCAATTTTTGATAAATAAACTCAGTCAAAAGTTATTCAAGATCGACGTTTAACCCTTCTTTGCATGATTTTTTTATTTTTTGTAAAATAAATCAGGTTGGTATAATTGATGCTCTATATTAAGGGAAAAATAATCTAAAAAATCCTAGTGTAAATAAATAATATGAAAATAGTAAAAAACAATATGATGGAAATTTACATCATTATGCAATGCCGCATGTTTAGCTCAGTACTATTTAAATGAATAAAACATTGAATATGTTTGTACATTCTTTATTTTTGATGATAATTTAAAAAGCAATTATTATTTTTAGTAAGACATACAAGTTAACTTTGCATTTCCTACATGATATTGTGGAGTAGCCTTTAAATTTGGGGTATTTACACCTGAGTGACCCACCCCCTGTTGGCCAATGCTCAATACCATCTTTCCTTATATCTGTCGGCGACGGAGGAGCAGGAGAACCTTTTCTTTTTTTTGTCGGCAATTCTTCTTCAAGGATGCTGCTGCTGGGACGCCCCCTTTTAACATCTTTAGTGGTTCCCTTGTTGCATAAAACAAAGGCCAATTCATTTCTAAATTGGCCCATTGTAAGAAGACTCTTTTTAGATTCAACTTTTTCCTGAACATTTTTGTAATAGATAATCCAAGATTTTAAATAGTCTGTCATGTTCTGGATGACCTATTGGTTTGTGTAGTTCATTGTTGTTAAAATGTAATGATTTATTTTCTCAAATTTGTTCAGTGGAATTGTTGAAGTAATTGGGTCATAACCAAACCTAGGTGATCAATATGATCTTGTGCTAGGATATTTTTGTACTGACATGCATAACAAAATGCCTAAGAACTTATATAAATCATATCCTGTATATGTTATAGATGGACCGGGATTGCTACGTATAATATATAAATTTGTCTACTCCACTAAACTATTGATGAAATCTTTTGTGATGAAATGGTTGAAATATTGATATTGGCTTGATACATCATATGGAGTAGCAGAACTCCCAAGAAAGTAATTTTATTCGTTTCATACCAGATTCCTTTTTTTCCAAATCAAGTCTTTTTTGTCAAATGAAAAACTGGATGAAAGCTGCAAATTAGATGAAGATGATGTGTGAGAGGGTTCCATTTCCTCTAGGTCTGGAAGAGGAGGATCAATATCAGCAGTTTCATTCACACCATCATCTGCATCATTATCATCAATTTCGTCCTGAAACACTCTTATAATTTTATCAGCATCGTGGTGTTCATCATCGGAATCTTGGTCTTAAAGGCCGTCTTCCGAGAGCCAAACATCTTCTAACCGTCTTAGATAAAGTTCGATGTCCATATCTTTCAAGTTTTCTTAGAAAAGCAACATATGATAAACTTATAGTATAAACATTTTCGCCATACATTACAAGTGAGGCAACTGCATAGTGATGTAAATTTCTGTCACATAGTTTTGAGATATTTATTCAGAGTGTTTCAATATAAATTGTACATAAAATAACAGAAACACAGAAACAAACATTATTTCCACTTATTATCACTTTTTATAGCAGACAAATCTCACTTTAGTTTCCTGAAACAATTTATAAAATCGGCCGTTTTTTTCGAGTCACAACAAACAGCGGATTGACAATTTCAAGTTCGTTTTATTGATAGTGATGCTTGCTTATTTTTGATAGCTACGCTTTTTTTATTTGCAATGGATATCCAAAAGGTATCCAGACACGATAAACTTAAAGTGAACTTGTTATTTTATATAATTTTTGAGCATTCAATGTCATGATGGAAATTTCCATCACCATGCAAAGAAGGGTTAACTTACCCTCAATTCAGCTGTTTTATTGACTGATTTGGCAAAATATTATGTTTTTAGAAAAATTGAAACCAAAACATTTTACAAAATATAAATTAGACTTCTGATAACTGTTAACCTTTATTTCCTGCTTTATAGTAAATGTGGACAAGGTACTTAAAACGAATTATCATTGACAGTTAACCCAATATTTGAAAATTCTGGTTGTTGAAAATTAACATCAATCCTTAAACCTTTTTTGTAGAGCGTTAAATTCTCTACAAAAATAATGAATGGGTATTGCAATACTATATATATATATATATCGTTATACATATATATCGTTCATTAGTTATAAAAGTCAAAAGAAAAAAAAACTTTTGTCCTGTGTTATTTGTATGGGAAATCGAAAAGTGCGATGCGGACAACCTAAATATTAATATTAAGGGCTCATATTTTCAGAGGCCTATTTTGGCATTAAAACGAAACTTTTGAGCGTGGTTCCGAGGAAAAATATATATTTTTTTTAAACGCCCTAGTATATATATATTTTAATATATGGAAACAAATCGCAATATAAAATCAATAAAAATAGATACGGAGAAGAAATTTTATACAAAAAAATATATTTAATAATCACAATCTAATAATAAGGGAGGTAAACTCTATAGGCACGAGAATTAGAAATAACAATACCATGATGCTAGATACTGATGTATCTAGCAAAAGTTCTATTCTAGACTGAGCAAATTTTTCATTTCTCATATGTCTGCGCTAGCCTTAATCATGTGATTCTTACTTACTTACTACAAAATAGTTATTTTTATAGAGGTACATTAGTAGTAGTATAACTAAGATTACCATTTTTTTACTTTTTGTTCAAATACCCAAACGAACTGTCGAAACAATCACACCAATAAGAATGATAAGAAACGAGTCTCTCACATTCGTTCGAACAATAGACGATTCTGTTCATAATTAGAGAGATCGGACATTCCAAGCGATCTTTCGTATCGATTACGTTTGAATAAACAATTCTTTAAGTTTTTATTTTTGTTTTCAAATAATGTTATAAATCAAACACACGCCCGTTGCGTCCCGCGGGAGAGGTCATTTATCAGAAACGCAGGCGCAAGCACGAGAGACCATTGTACCGTCCATTAATGTTACCTTAATTGTTATTTTATCGAATTCCAATATGGCTGACACGTGTTTGTAATTAGCCTTTGTACATTGATTGAGTATTTTTTGTTTCATATTTGATCTGGATAATTATTTATGATATATTTAAAATAATACCAATATAACCATTGACTTTACTTACTTACTTACTCCACTTACTTACTTGGTTACTTTGACTTTAGGTGAAGCAATATTATATAAAAAATATTAAAACTTTGTTTGCTAATAAAAAGCAATTCATCAGATATCGAATAAAGCTTTATTATTGTCTATTTTGTTTCAGATATCATGAAATCATTAACTTTTGATACTGAAGAAAACAAGCAAGATATCAATTCAAAATTCCTTATATCACCTGGCATTAGCAATGAGCCTCGTCACTTTTTTGAACCAGCCAATACAGAAAACCAGTGGATGAAGAGCTAAATTCCTTTATAGGTCAATTAAGTCTGTAGCTTCCAGAATTCTTTCATTTTGTCTACGATCTAGGATGTACGATGCTTAGATATGTATATTCTGAAATATAGTTAATTCGAAACGAATACATCAAGACCTATTTTCAAATTAAAGATAATATAAGTATTTTAAAATAATTAGTATAATCGCTTCGGTCTAATGACCAAATTATGAAACAAAAAATAAACAAGAAATCAATTTACTTGTTCAAGATGAACGTCACTAAAGCGAAATTAAGATGCCACCCTGAATCGATAGAAAAATGTAAAAGCATAATTAATGAGAGAAGTAAAAGATATCTCTTACTTTTTATAGATATGAGTTAATAAATTCATTTGGTTTTGGGCGTCGACCATGCCATAAAGATAAGCAATCAACAAACTAAATCAACGACTCTTGCTGTCAATAAAATCATTCTTAGGTTGTCGATAGTCGAATATATTTCGAAATCGATCGACACATACGTCTATTAATTACTATTCTATGCAAATACAATGCGAGTCGATTTTAAATGGATTTTTGTGTTTAGGGTATTAAGTCACATGACGTTCATCCGAACAATAAACGCGCGACTAGCACAACGGTTGTTGAGAAATAGGTTATATTAAACGTTTTTGTATACATATATGGTAGCGTATTTATTGTTCATTTTTTGTATATTCAAAGAAAAATGTGATTTTAACGAGTGTTAGTCAATATTAGTCAAATTAATATGTTTTACTAAATTTAAACTTGAAATGAAGGATGATAGATCATATAGTATATACATTTTTTTTAAATTAATTTATAGGCGAACACTTGACCTCAATTACACATGGTGGGAGGTGAAGATGACTCCGATGATGAACCGCGTCCGCCCAACAAATGCCTATTCACTCTTCTGTTAAAGACTCCCAGGTTATAAGATCGCGGAAATATGGCCGCTGGAAGCATATTCCACTCCTTAGCTGTTCGTATGATGAATGTAGACGAGAATCTTTTCGTGCGAATATGAAGAACACCCAACACATAAGGATGGTATCTCACACGATGTCTAGTGGTTTTGTGATGGGATGGGGCTGGTGGAATCAAAGAATGCAGTTCCTGAATCAATTATTAAAATCAAGCGATAACTAAAGTCTTTAATTAATTTCTTTATTAGTTTATTTCAGGAGCAAATTACCTAAAAAAAAATATATAAAGAACTATCTAACGTTGGGTTTAATGCTTCCTCGAAAGTTGATATTCCTTTTTAGAAATCATATGAAACAAAGAATCAGATATTAAAAAAGTTGTTTGATGAATAACTTTTTTATAAAGCCAACGATGGTTAATTTATGCAAATATGTAGATGTTTTTATCGCAACCACACACGACTAAATGATTTCCAATATAATATGCTATATAGCATCATAGTGCTATTAGTGTTCGATTAGTAATTTAATATGTCAAAGAATTTTAAATTTTCCGACGTAGTTAAAGATAAGATTTTAGATTAAAATGGGAAAGTATTTGATTGACGTTTCATATTTCTAGGTAAGTAATGTGTCAACAAACCTGACAAGGTTTTTTATAATACATGTATGAGAGTAGAACTTTCAGTGATACTGTAATTCCTAAGAGTGATGTTGTAGATTTTATTTATTACTAAAATTTACGTCAATGCAAATAAATACTCGGCTATCCAGCAAATCCACATTTGTCAGACTATATTTACATGAAATATATTGACTATAGCGTCTTTGATACCGGAAGAAGGCAATTAATTTTACCGAAATACATATTTATTTTAACGTATAAATTTATTTAAACATATTGATAATTTTCTTCTTCGGGATTCGTTTTAAATATTTTTATATGTTAATGATATAGTACCTCTTTCCTTGACAAGCAATATATTTTATAAAAACTAAAGTAAGCGACAAGCGATATTGTATTGCGTTATTTAATACAAGTTTAATTTGAAGCCAATTATCGTCTGGACTATTTGTGATAGGGCTTGTTGTGTCTTTGACAGTAATGATATTATCTCATGTTACATGTAAACAGAAATTATGTCTCTTCTTTTTCAACGATTGTTTACTTCCAATAACATCCAATGCGGAATGAGAGTCTCTCCTATTTTTTTTCCACTTCTGGCGGTTTCGAGCTTTGGCTAACCGTTCTCACCTGGTACAGCTTTACCAGACTATAGGTCCATCTGGCCAGCTTTCTCCCCACATTCTTACGAGTTGTGTTCTCTACTCGAGCACTTTGATTCCCCACGTATTATTGAGTCTATGCCTTATGTGGGCCGCCCACTTTCAGTTTCTACTGCTATAAGATCTATTACAGTCATCCTTGTATTCCAGCGAATGCTCATTCCCTTGGAAAGATGGAGCGACGACTTGCGGAAGGTGGCCGGAAAAGGTTGAGTGAGAAGAGCTGAAAACCGGTCTCAATGGCACTTCTTGGGCTCTCCCAACAATATGCCCCTTTTCAGCAGTAGACTACGGTCGGCCGATGATGAATCTTCAAGAGTTTTTCACTCAGTTACAAAGGGAGATAGTCCACTCTGTAGCTCTCAAAATGAAACAGAAATTTCTTTGTCTAAATTCCTCTAAGCCTCTTTTTATTTGGATGATGACATGGAATGGTCAGATCATTATGCTAATCGAACAATCTAATCAATATGTAAATAGTATAAACAACAATTTCACAAAATAAAACGAAATTACCTAAAAACTCCACAAACGAAGTATAGCTAAGTTTGTCGACAAGCAAATGGGAATCGCGTGGGCGTACGTGATGAGAGCCATGTTAAAACAGACTTCAGAACTAAAAGCTAATGGAACAATGAAGTATCAAAACATATTATTCATTTGCATAAAAGCATTAAAGTAGATATTTACATTGTTTACATTAAATTAGGATTCCATGAAAATATTAGAGCATGAACGATGACGCGAACGAGAGGCGATCTGTTAGTTTAAATCAAATTAACATACCGTATTAAACTGATGATTCAGTGACGCAAATAGATATGTTACGAGTATTTACAATATCTAAGTAATAGTCATAAATAAAGCTCGATATGTTGATTTGGGTATTAGAATATGCGCGTAATAATTATTTTCAATTTAGAGATTTACTAACGTTGAAATTTTTAAAGATAAACACGCAGGATTAAGTAGATAATGGTGACGCTAGTCTTTAGTAGCTGTAGTAGTGGATAAGGAGCCAGTGTTAATGCGCGGAAATAAAGGAAACAAACAAAGTCATCTAAGGAGGCACTGTGCACAGCTAAAGTTAGGCCTCTCCTAACATACGCCACTGCCTCTGTCTTTGGTTCATCTCATTCAATCCTCTCTGGCCAAATTCCACAGATAGTCGTTCCACCTGGCCGAAGGGCGTCCCGCCAAACACTTGCCTAAGGTGTTAATTGCCTACTGATACCAGTAATATCTTTACTTTAGAATATGGACTATGGCGGAATTGAAGAAATATATTTACCTATGATTTGTTTTCGATACAATTAATCCTATTTTTTTTTTAATAACACATGGTGATATACTTCCAAGATGCTTATTTATTGTTATTCCAGGTTTGTTTTTGGCTTGACAAAGTGACTGCACCTGATGGAAAGGGGTCTGTAGTTTAAGAACGATAAAAACAACTAGTCAAGGAATGAACATCCATTAATTGGGGACAGAAGCCACCCAAATATCAAAAACGCTATAGGCCAGAGTGAGTTAATACGACGGTTTTTACACTTGTGTAGAATGTGGCTACAATTCAGTTCAAGCAATTTCCTTAAAACCATTTGTTATAATATGTGGCATAAAACCTAATTAATGTATTAATAATTTAAGCAAATAGAGTGCTTTTTCATATCTGCTAGTGAGGAATGTTATTGATGCGACATTAATCTTGTGCCACTGTGAATGCTATAAATTCTCGCCACTCGACGCGATATTTTGCGATGTACAGCCCTATCGGCGCTCGATATAGTTTTGAATATTAATGATGCATTGCAGCGATGAAATGGTCAATTAATGACGTTGGCAGTAGACTGGTGCCGTGTGACCGGACTCTCGATGACAGCCGCTCCTTAATCAATTCAAGATCTTTCATTAGTCACGGTTGTTCGCTTTTTGCTTGTATTGCTTGAAGTGGATTGTGAGGTTTATTAGCGGGTGCTACAATTGTTTTAACACTAGTTGAATATAGCTTGATAAATGTTCAGCGTTACGATATTTAATGATACTTTACGATATCATTGTTTATTTATAAGAATTTCAATACCCAACAGTTTATTTATTAATAGTTTATTACTGAATGATCAAAAAATTATACACTATTTTTTACAGGTTTATATATAAGTATATCCTCTAAAAATATATTATTTTTAAAAAATATTCGCCAATTATACGTTTTTCAATTTATACGAGTGATTTTATTAACAAAAACGAATTGATCATTACCTATCGTTAGTTTGTTAGAAATACCAGTTTATATAGTGCTTATTTCCAAACAAACTTTCAACCCTTATTTCACTATCTTAATAAGACTCTACGGAGACTTGCCCAATCAAGTAATTTGAGTCTCCTATGCTACAAGGATCTTATTTATAACTAGCTGATCCGGCAAACGTTGTTTTGCTATATAAGTTATTGTAATATCTTCTAAGATGTTCATTGAAATTAAGTGATGTCAAAGACAATTTTGTTCACAATTAATACTCTTAATCAACAACACATTTATTTGGATAAAGATTAATATTATTACGTTGATACAACTCTTAACAAATAATGCATTAATTTCGACCAAATTTGTTTACCATAAAAACGGTTCTAGTGACTTAATCTTAAAAGATAGACATATACTGTCGCAGACATTTTTTTAGATCATTTCAAGAGGAATAATTCTTTCTTACATATATTTTTGGTATCTTGAACCGTTTTTGCAGCGCACGCAATGGAAGCCCTCAAGGATGAATAATTTTGTCCGTTTTTTTCACATTTTCCATTATTTCTTCGCTCCTAATATTTGCATCGTGATGTTATATAGCCTAAAGCCTTCCTCGATAAATGGTCTATTCAACTCAAAAAGAATTTTTCAATTCGAACCAGTAGTTCCTGAGATTAGCGCGTTCAAACAAACAAACAAACAAACAAACAAACAAACTCTTCAGCTTTATAATATTAGTATAGATTTGGCCGCTTTCGCCCAAATTTTACCCAAGACCTATAAATAACATTAGCCGGGAACGTGCTATGCTCGGTGTTTCTATGATGGATCGAATCTGAAATGAGGTGATTTCGTCAGAGAACTAAAGCCATCGACATAGCTCAGATGTCAGAGCATTTGCAAAAGCGGTAGAGGGCTGGTCATATTTCCCGAAGAACTGATAACCTCTGGGACAGACATGTTCTTGAGTGGAGACTACGCTTCAGTAAGCTTGGTGTAGGACGCCCTCTGGCTAAGTGGAGCGACAATTTACGCAAAACGGCAGTCAATTGTTAGATAAGAAAACCTGAAAATCGGGCTCAAGGGCGAACCTTGGGAGAGGCCTATGTTTAGCAGTGGACGAATACGGGTTGATGATGATGATCTCGTAATGTATCTATCAACAATTCTCTGGTTCCTCCTCTGCCATCATTCAGTACACATCTCACTACAACAATCAGCAGTAAGCCTATCCTGGAGTTCTACCCAACACCGTATGAATGACATAATTCGTTTCACAATGTTTTGGGCTACATCCTCCTTAAAAATTAAATAAACTGTCATAACAAACCAGGTAAATAATAATAAATCATCACATTATATTCTTTTCAGTTTGAGTAGAAATAGGTTAATGGTTTTAGCCACTTTATGCTTATATGTCATGCCCAACGAGAGCAGTTTTGCAGCTGATATCCCTTTCTTAAGGCATTTACATATGATTTCTATTAGTTGCCATACGAGTTTCTTCATAATATTTTCCTTCACCAGTGACCATGTTTTGTGCGTAAATCCGTACTTGATCTGGAAGAATCTAGATGTACGCGCCGGAATCCGAACTTACGACCATTCGTGTAGTCACAAATGGATAATGATCCCTTACCCACTGGACTACCATACCCACCAAAGTCCACCCAAAAATGTCACAGCGGTTAAATGAAAAATTCATTGTTTAAAATAATATTAAACTTTTCACAAAAGCATGCGGTACCGGCGGAAAGATCAAGTACACCAATTAATTTCAATTTGGAACTTAAATTCGAATTCACATGTTAAATTTCGCGAGCGCGACAAGTTTCATCAATCCTTACGAATCAAAACAATCAAATAAATACCGAACGTTAATTATTCGGATGCGTTCAGGAGCAGTCGTCGTACGTAAATCAGCCGTTTGTACGTTCGTTCGTTCTATTTCTGCTCCGACTCAATCTCAGACGGAGTTAATTAGAAAGAATTGCTTTTATTTCGCGTATTCACACTTCACGTTTGGAGATGTGACGCAGGCGTACATTTGAGCTCCGAAATCCTCTTTGATGGATTAAGTACTCAAAGTTTCATAAATATAACATTTTATAACCTCATTGGATTTTTTTCTTTTTAAAACGGCAGGGAGCTATGCTATAGTTATCTTCATCACCATTTCAGCACGCATAACTCTGCTGCTGAAGATAGGCCTTTCTCAAGCATCGTCAGTTATCTGTGTTCTGGGCTGTTTGCAACCAGAAATATCTAGCTACCTTTTGCAAGTCGTCGGTCCATCTGACCTTTGGCCGTCCCACACTATGCTTAACGAGACGCCGGTTCCACTCCAGAATTAGTTTGCTCCAGCGGTTGCCGATTCTATGACAAATATGACGGATCTTTTGGCACTTATTTACTCGGTTTGCTTCGTCTGTTGTGTTTGTTCTTTGGTTAATAACCTCATTACAAATTCTTTGGGGCAGAGACACTAGAAGACTTGACAAAGACTTGAGAGACAAAATGTCTATAGCACCTGATAGTAATTTCACTATAGTTTTAGAACTATAAAGACTATCAAAGATCTGTTAAATGTAGTTTCGTTATGCCGGCTTGAAAATATAAAACTAAAGGTTTTTAGATAGATTGTAAGTACATGCGCTGTCCTTTTAGACAAAGTAACATTTGTTTTTCGATAAAGACTAAAAATGTTCTTTTTTTTTGTCTGTTTCGACACAGTGAACACATCACACCTGATGGTAAGCATGGTGCAGTCCAAAAAACGCCAACGACTATCGACAGGTAAAAAAAACCCATCGGTATTCGCAACGATATGCCGGCCTGCACAAATATCTCTATTTTGAAAGCTAATGCCAATTCCATACATTTTCAACATTCTACTAACATTATCTAGGCTTTGTCTAGGGCCCCTCATCTATAAACCTGACCCGAAGTGAATAACTACTGTGGTCGTGATCAAATCACTCATAGACGTTCCAGGATTCATTCCAGGTCGTATAATATGACCCAGAAGTCAGAAAGCATGGAAGTTTAAATATTGAACGCGAAAAGTATAAACCCCACGTCGTCTCATTATATCGGGGATGCATTTAAAACGAAAATTATACGAACAAAATGCCAGACTCGGAACAACTAACTATAATACGTAGAAAATTATTCCATTGAAAACCGAATCTGCGACCCGTAGAACAGAGAATTTTCACTCGGCCACCAACTGCTAGTGCCGTCTAAATAAAATAAAAATTCATTAATAATAATGATATATCATCATACTATATCTATAACTTTTTGGATAAGCAGAGGTATATTAATGGCTGTATCTACTTTGCGCTTGTATGTCGTGCACAACGAAACTAAACATATTTTTTTAAATATATATATTAGATAATTTTTTATTCTTTTTTATATTTGTGAATGAATCTGCCTACAATTAAAATAGTTTTACTGAATTTTAAGATCTTGAGGAATTTGTTTTATAAGAAAAAAAAAACGTTCGTCTGACTATATTTGAAAACATTTTGTGGTAAATAAAAAATCTTTATTACAGAAATAACACTTTGATGTTAATTTTTACGTCATTACGAATAGCTTCAGGTAATGCGTAATTTTTAATCAAAGGATACTATTTCAAACTTCAGAGATGATCTGATGTAATGTATTTTTGTGGTTCTATTCATGTTAAAATCATATTTACGTTTTTACGTTGGTGTTTGCGTACAAGAATTAATCAGCGTGGTTTTCGAGCATTTGGGAGCCTTTTTTAGTTCTCTAAAATAATATGTTTATCTTGCTGTTAATTAGGAAATAGGATAGTAGTGAATGTTATTATTGATTTTTGGCGAGCCTCTAGAAATTATCGTTTCGTATATTAAATGTATATGCGCGACACTTTTCCCTCACATGATTAGATAAGGAGCTGAGAGTGTTTGAACTTTTGAGCGTTCCCTTTAAGAAGAAAAGGCTTTCAAATCGGTAAGTTAAACAACTTAAATAACTTATAAGTTATAAGAATTGATTGGTATTTTTGTATCAAAAATTTTATAGTTTTGTAAAGTAGTATATCTTTACAAACTTCTTTATAAAACCTAGCATTACGTTCATTTGATTGTTCTGTCTGACAAACGCAATGGAATTCAGGAACGCTCTTTAAATTTTAAAATGCTTTTAAACACTTATGGTAGGTATAATATTTTATGTGTGAGTAAACTTTAAGTAAAATCAAAGTGATAATATCTATAAATCTCAACCTTAGTACAACCGTAAAATAAGCGAATGATGGATGCAATTTTCTTCTAAATAACATAAGAGTAAATAATTTCACGAGGTAAGAATTATAGCATTTAAAAATATTAATAACTGCAAAAAGTATATTTTCCTGAAGGTGTAACATACGAGGCCATAGTAAACATTTTAATGATAAACGAGCTTTGAAAAAAATGTTACGATTGCTAAACGCGACACAAATTGAGGACGTGCGATGTCACTAAATATTATTTACGAGCTATACGCCTTAATACTGGTTAATAGTTCGGGAGAAAACTATATTCTTTTGATGTTAATTAACCCCCATTTCATTCCGAGTACTTATTATAAAGCAGCGGTAATAAGAAAATACCTTTGAGTTTTAACGAGGTGTCTGCACATTCTTGACACGAAAATAACGCTTTTCAGAAATTATTAATGAGTGGCTTTTGAAAAGAAGGTCACAGTGACTTTTATATCATTGTTTTATTGCGTTATTACTTTTTAATTTTATTTCTGGTATAATTACAGTAAAATTTGTGTTCGTATGTATAATCAATTACAACGGAAAAATATTATAGAATAACGAGAACGATGAATACGTAATAATAACATGAGGAACTCGATTAAAATTATACACGTAATTAATCAAAATGTTCAAAAAGCAATTATTTAATGAAACACAGTTACCGTATTAGTGTGGTTTTTGTAAAAGCATAAATTTAATTGAAAATTGAATCCTGAATATCCGTAAACAAAATTAAATAGATTTTTTTCATAACAATATGAAGTCTTGGAAGACAATCAGACAAACGAGTTACAAATACAAAAACAACACATCAGCCCATATAATCAGAGAGACCAATTAAATACATTGGCCGTTCAATAAGAGAAATTACAGCTCCAATCTGTGTAGAGAAATTAAGGCGACAATTGTGAAGGGAACACAATAGACACTCGCTTGTGGTTTTTAAATGGATGTAACAATTAATTCACAACAATTAAGTGCCAGACGCCCGCATTTCGAAAATGTAGTGTTAAGAATCGATAGATATTTTTTTGTATACCGGGGAAAATTCCTCATACAATCTTCAGAGCCGTCATAAGGGCCAGATTCCTACTAGGATGTTCCTTTACTCGCTAGAAATCGTGCGTTGGAGTCAATATTTCTCTTATGAGACGCCGAGCGATAAACCTTCTAGAGGCACCTTCTCTGATAATGCTGAAGTAGGAACGAGTTCACCCCTCAGGACCTCTTTACCAGGCGGTATAGCGGACACATCATCTCTTCTTCAAAGAACCGACAGACTTCTTCTTCTTCTTAAGGTGCCTCTCCACTTCCCTCTATCTTGAGCCAAGCGAAACAGGTGTTCTACGCTGGCAATACTGGTCCACTCTCGGATGTTGCGTAGCCACGACTTCTTCCTCCTTCCAGCGCGTCGCTTTCCGTCTATTTTGCCCATCATTATTAACTGGAGAAGTCGATATTTTTCATGTCGTAAGAAATGACCAAGATACGCGATCTTCCTCCTCTTGACGGTTTGCAATAATTCATGGTTTTTGCCAACGCGCTGGAGTACCCTAACATTGGAAACCTTCTGTACCCAACTAATGCGCAGCATTCTACGGTAGCACCACATCTCGAAGGCCTCGAGATTTTTCTTTGTGTCAGCTTTCAGCGTCCAAGCTTCGCTACCGTAAAATACGACGGCCCAGATGTAACAATGGAGCATTCTGAGTCTGAGCTTTAGTGACAGACTTGGATTATGTAAATAGAACCAATGCTAAAATATGCCTAACATTTATTTTGAATAGACACCTTGCTTTTGAGTGTTTTGTTTTGAATTGTATCTTTAAATTTACAAGAGATCACAAACTAAACATACGTTGATACCACGTGCTATAATGGCGTCACTGAGATAAGCGTGGCAAACTCAATGTGTTGCCAACATTGGTGTTAAAAAACGAATGCATAACAGAGGGTACATACATTATACTCGTATACTGTCTCTGTTATTATAAATTGTGAACTACGTGAAACAAGAGTAAAAAAAGAGGGATAGTTTTAAGGAAGAGTGTATATTAGAATTTTCTGGAAGCTGGCTTTCTTTTTATGAGGATGAGCTGATAGCGGACTACGTAAAGTGCGTTTCAATAGCAGTGATATAATCATAACTTAAAAAGCCGGTTTATTTATGGTAGGGCGATTGCCCGAACTAGGTCATGACCACAGTACACATGTGTAAAGACCGTCATAGGGACCCGCTTTGGCCTGTCGCGTTTCGAGATCAGCTTGTGGTTATCAAGTTACTCATATGGTATTCCTAGAGACCTTTAATCGTGATATATATGGGCCGACGTGACGACGGAGATTTTCAATGGAGTTTCATCCTTTCATGGTCGCTTGCATTTTTGGACCACATTGTACTTACCATCAGGCGCACTGTAGTCGCAATATCGAGCCAGTGTAAAAAAAATCAATCATGGTTTTGGACTCACGCACCGAAAGTTCCATGCAAATAAACTATGAAAGTACTGTACATTGCTCTAAGGGAAAAATAAACCATATTTAGGGACAAACTTAACTTGGCTGCTGCTAAACAGTTGTCCCCATACGCCAATATGGGTCGCAGTTCTTTATCCAACTGCAAATACATTTATAATCGTAAAAACCTATTTATTTGTAATGTACCTACAAAGTTAGTTCTCCTGTACTTAATAAGACCGTGCTTCTTGCCCAATGTCATGATTCTATGTCATTAGGAAATACCTTATAGGTTTTGATTCTCTTTAGGAAAACGGAAATAATTTGACATAAATAGACATCTTTACTGATTGCGTTGATACAGAAGTACTCGTATATATTCAACTTAATACTTCTACGTGTTTCTGAGAAAAAAAGGTGTTAAAAAATACAAAGATGGACAACAAAGTGATGCTATAAGTGCTCCGTTTTTCCTTTTGAGGTACAAAATCCCTTAAAACAGTTAATTAATTTTATTATAAGGTAATTTACATACAACATAGAGCATATATCTATTTTACACTTCTTTACTATCGTGGTAGAGACCGCGTAATAACAGAAATAATAAAAAATGAGAGTCACTTTAACTTACTTTTAATTATGGTTTGATGTTTCGACATCTTTCACAAGGAGACTGACGTGCCGAGGAGTTATCGTCGGAGGAAGAAAGTTACTTCCTCTACTCTTTTTTGTGACCGTGACCTGCGTAACCAGGTCGAAACGTCGAGCCATAATTAAAAGTAAGTTAATTCGCGCATAAGACCCGTTAAATATTTGTATAATAATAAGTATAAAACGAGAAAGTTTAAACCGTGTTATCGTGGTTATTTAAATTATATCGGTTTATAAGAATTATTTCCTGATCTAATCCTTTCGCAATTCTATGCTAAATCAGTGAATTGACTGTCAGTACTTAACGTACTATATCGCACATTATTCTCGATTAGTACTAATTGACCTAGTATATCAGCATTTACACTGTATTTCCTTTCCTATCTTTCTTTCATTTCATCAAATATATCGGTCCACTCTTTTTTTTTTGATAATAATTTTATTTAAAAATATCAGGTGACAAATAACCATCATAGATATTTGCTTCAGCTCGACGCGTTTCAGGATTAGTTTGTCTATGTCCAGTTGTTCGTATACCTAGAAACCTTCAATCGTGGCATATGTGATCCGACCAGAGATGGGCAAAATGTAATCTGATTAATGATTAACGATTACAAAATGAAGTCGTAATTTTAATCTTGTTGCTCTGTAATCACGATTAAATCCCTTGAAAACATTAAAGCTTCTTAAATGTGTATGCAATTGGGGATTCCGTAGTGTTTAAAGCACAGATGAGCAAAATGCAGTCATACTAATGACGAAAAACGCAAAATATAATCATAATCCTTTTTCATTCATCTGATTACATTTTGCCCATCTATGGATCCGGCATTACGGCAGTTACTGTAAATAATTTCTCGTTCTTTGGGGATCACCGTAATGTATTGTTTCTTAGTCTACACTATACTTACTATCAGATGCGGTATAGTCACCAAGTCGAATCAGTACAAAAAGGTGGGCATTGCTTTTATGCTCGGATGAAAGACGCGCTACTCATAGAAAAATATTTTTGCTAATCCATCTATTTTTCTATTGTTTAATGCAAATGCAAAATATGCTAAAGAATGGTCAGTAATTAATATAAAGCGAATGTGAATATATGATTTTATTGATCTATACTTGAATGAAATTTGAAACAATAGTTAATTACAAAATATTTTTTAACATCTGATATTAATCTACAATCTACAGCAATAACGCCAGATTTATAGTTCTTAGAATAGTCATAATTACAGCCGTCTGACCTTTCGATGACACTTGGAGTAATTAGGTTAATTATACCAATCAAGAGGTTTATTAACGAACGCTCTAATTAATTAGACCAATTCTAGTTGAAGGTTGTCAGACATAAAATCGGAATTAACTTGGAACGATTATCTTTTATTTTATTATAAATCTGTTTATACATAATATTATTAATTAGCTATGAATCTTATCCTTACCATTATTGTTTATTTATAAACGAATGGTCATTATTATATACATATATATCTTAATCTAATAAACGAATTATTGTAAAGTGGTTTTATGAAATTATTTTTTAAAAATATAATCAATGACAAGATTAAAGTAAATTAATAAAAAAAATATAAAATTTAAGGATTATTTGTTTATTCTGACTCGACATTGTGACCACATCACGCTTGATGGTAAGCATCGTGTAGTTCAAAAAACGAAAACGATTATGAACAGATAAAAAAGCCAGTCGATAATTACGTTGATCACGCCGGACTGCACAAATATCTATTCACGCTTCATTTAAAGGACCCAATTCATACGACGCTGTAAACACGCTCGCCGAAAGATTATTTCACAGCTTAACGACTCGGTAAACGCAAGAGTCAGAGACCTTCTTAGTCCTAGCCGGGATGTGGGTTTCCGTATAGCTGTGACTTTGCAAGCCCGCGCGCGTGGTTCTACTGTGGAAGGGGAAGGGGGAGGGTGGAAAAAGGCTAAGTAACTTTTCAGAATACTTGCCGTAATATAGATGAAAACAAAGCTAAAAATGTAAGACAAAAAATCCTTTTTTCTTTTCGACGCGTGGAGAAAGACATTGTTCAAGGTCGATAAGGTTCGAACACCAGCGAATGCAACAGCTTTAGAGTCTAGATTATAGCTGGTGTTCTACTCTACTTCATCACCCTTACAATAATTACGGTTATTTTACTAAAAGTGACAAGTAAGCTGAAATCTCACCTGATGGTGAGTGGGTAACCACTCACAGTAATGTCACCATAGTGTTAATTACATTAGCGTCACTGTGTTAGCGTTGGTTTCTTCCTAAAACAACATAAGACTTTAGAAGCTCACTAAATCTGTTGATGATATACCATTTAGAATGCGCAAATACTTATTCTACATTACTGTCTACCAATAATTCACTATTTTATGGCAACACATAACTTTAATAAGAAATTTATACTAACGAAAACCTATTAAAATGAACTATTCGCTTGCATGAACAGTATTCATTGCTCATGTCGAAATCTCACAAAAAACAAAAGTTTATTTCCAGATCAATAAAACAAAGAGGCCCACGTTACCCATTAAATAATATAATAATATTTGATTTTACGTCGCTCAAATCGAATTTTATGAAATACATAAATCATGGTGGTTTGTGTCAACACTTTCGATTAAGCTACGAAGGTCGTGCTGGGAATAAATCGGGCCTAACACAAGTATATTCTCGTACTAAGTGCTTCGAAAATAGATTCACGTCCCATTATAACTTTTCGCGTCTCGGTGAAAAAAAAAATTACTTCACGACTTACAATTATGTTATATGATGATAATAATATAAGGTTAAAACATTTAACTTTATATTATTTTGATTTATTTATGACCTACTGTTTAATAATAATTGCTTATATTTTATTTGTATTACTTTTACCTCATTTATATTTTGGATGTTTATCCCGACATAAGCACAACAGCCACATACAATGACGGTGACAGTGGATAAAGCATTTTTTTTTTGTATCCCGGGGAAAATCCTGCATTGGACCATCAGGGACGCTGTGAGGACAGTGACCCCGGCGTGTCAGACTCCTACTGACTAAAAACCCCCGGAGTGTCCCTCTGATTGCTTCACCCGGGCCTGGGAAGCCAAATTCATCCAGACGCTCAGGGAACAAGAAGCCTTGTTGAGGCTACCTCTCTGGGAGGGGAAAGAGTAAGTGGATATAGCCATTAATTTGTCTCTGCTCATTCCAAAAGAGATAAAGCGTGACGATTTATTATTATTATATTTATCCCAATTTCCAACAAAACTAGTATTAAATAATATTTAAATAAGACTACTATATGCGTAAATGTGTGATTGTTATCTCACTCCGGCCTGAAATCACGCACATTTCCTATGTAAATATTAAAATGTATATTGGCAACATTCTAGAACACGATTTCTGAATACAGACATCAAACGTAAAATCCGTGCCCTTTCGTGCAACGTGCTTACATTATTACTAATACTATAGTGCTATCGAACGGCGGGCGCTTCCAATAGAGAACAGAAAGCGGCGCCCGCGCACGTTTTAGCGCCGCCCGCCCTATCGCGTGGAATTCGAACGTCGAATTATAAATGAAATAAACATGTTATTTTATACGTCTCTTTTATATGTATCTGTAAAAATAAAAGAAGTGAGTGTAAACATGTACCGTCAAGTGTCAAGCAAACTATAGGTTGCTTACCTCGGAACAAATGTTTGTGCTGTCAATAAGTGAAGGAAGGTTTTTTTCTAATTTCGAAATCGCTCGTTGTCTTTCCCTCCGTACTCGAGGTAGGTACATTGCTAATTAAATACTGAACTCTATTTGAACTAGGTTATGGCATATTTTTATTATACTTGTTAACGTTTAAAGGTTTATTTAGTCTATATTAATTGTTTTGTTAATAAATACTTCAATATTTTTCTTTTTGACTATAAGCTGTTGTGTTATTTATTAACTTGTATTATATTTAAATAAAAAACTCCTTATATATCAAGCCTAGATTATTTTGTAGTTCTTTTACATATTAATATATTATACTGAAACAGTTCATTAGACAGGTATATTTATTTTATAGAACGACTAGTATAATAGCAAATATTATCTCAAATATATCATTTTAAACATAAAATCATTAAAAAGAATTCGTGTGCTTAAAATGGAATTATTTTTTGTGTGTGTGGGAGAAATTATAATCTGTATTCAATACACATAAGTTAAGCTTTTTGGAGTGAACTTTAAGTTAACTTTCCTAGGTAAATAAAGATTTCTAAGATATCGAGGAAGTACTGGTTCAACAGCTTAAGTTTATACTTAGAACTGCTTCGCAGACATACTCAATTTGAATTCCAATGAGTCCTGAATTTGTTAATTGATCAAACGAATTTATTTCATAAATGTTTTTGCAACTGACTTTTGAATACTAGTTTGTAAATTGTTTTGTCTTAGTATCATATGAACTAGGGATGTTAAGAATATCTATATTCGAAACTGAAATTATCGGAGATTTCAAACATTCGATATTTAACCATATCTATAATCGTAACAGATTTGAATTAATCAGATAATTTCCAAATTAACACTTGTTGGAATAGACAGAGTACCTATATTCTTTAAAAGATAATCATAAATAATTTAGTTAAGGCTGTAAATACAACTAATAAAATTTACTTAGTAACTCTAAGTTTCCAATTAAGAGGTCTTTATTTCCTATAAAGGTGGGTTCCTATTCATTCTGTTTACCCAAATAGTGAATCGATATGAAATAAAATATCTGCAATAGAAATTGTCCTGACATAAAAAAAAAATTATATTCATAACCGAAAACAGAATTTTCTGGTATTTTTTTTGGTATACCGAGGGATAGTCCTGCATAGAACCAGTAGGGCCGCTGTGAGGGCAGCCACCCAGGTGCGTCAAACTCCTACTGACTGAAAACCTCCGGTGTGTCCCTCTGATCACTCCACCTGGGCCTGGGAAATTCATACAGACGCCCGGGGAGCGAAAAACGTCGTTAAAAATTCCGAATTCTCTAATCGAAATCTCCGTAACTATAACATCCAAAATCCCCTATCACTAAAACTCTAACTTAAGCATCTAGATACACTCTTATTTATCATCATATTTGTTAATTATCTTACTGAAATTATTGTCATTATAAAGTGTATTTTTAACTTAATTTGTAACAGTACAATGTATAAAAAACGTTCTCGATCCTCTTGAAAATGTCTACTTTATTAGCTGCTTATTTCGGTGTCATGTTTTAAGACGCAGTTCTCTACGAGCAGAAGTGATAATAAAATTATTATAATAACTACTCTATACTCGCTGGTATGTGTCATGTTCAAGTGTTACATGTTTAAACTTCACTTTAAATTTAGAATATGTGACTCTTCTACACCAAACGTCACAATGGGAGCTCTATGCATCATTGTGATAATAACCAACGAAAAGAGCACCGCCGCTTGCGATGTACGGGCATTTATCTTTTTAAGCTCGTTTCTCACTTCCAATTTTCTGAGAATCACGGTAATGAGATTCTACACGCCGCTCCGGCGAAGTCCCGTCGAGCAAATACTCTTGTGTACCGAGCGCAGTCCGGTAGCCGCTCTCTGTTTGCTGTCGACCTGTTAATTAATAACTCGGCGCACAGTGTATACACAGCCTTATTACCGGTAAAATCTAACGAGTCACGAGTCTAAAATGTCATAAACCAGTTTTTAGTTTCGACTCCTGTTTTCTAATCACACGCCAATGGATTTTAAATGCAGCAAGCTTTTTCGTTTTGGTTAGCAAGGCGATTACCCCGTACTTCATCAATGCTGCATTTTACAGTCTAAGAATTTTGTCAACCACTTTGGAACAGTGACCACTATGATTGTCATTGTATTCAAACCAAACAAAATATATCTCGACAGAAGGCAGTTAAAAAGTACAAGAAAATACGCAAACGAACTGGCTCCAAAACGCAACAAGCTAAAACTAGTAATAATTAGAGGCTAAGCATAAATTGACTGAGATCGCGATCCAGCCCAGTCCTGGCACCCCATTTTTTAGGATTTACAAGCAAATGCCTCAATTCGACCTGGTGGAAAGTGAAGATGAAGACAACGATGGCCTGCATCTGCCCAACTAATGGCTACTCATTCTTCTTTCAAACGCTCTCAAATCGTAAGAACTTGAAGAATAGATGCAGAGAGTGCATTTCACTCCTTCACTTTTCGCATTATAAATGAAGAATCTTTTTGTCCCGGAGGCACATTAGAAGAATAATAGCTGACGTGTACCAGACTTATACCGGCTTAACATCCTTATACTAACTACATCTGCGTATTGGCGAAAACTAAGGGATCTGTAATCAATTCTTTACAACCTTACATCCAACAAGGCGCCTAGTGAAAAGAGGACGGTGTAATCACAAAATGTAGCTTACTGCCTTTTTCTGGAACAACTTTTTGCAGGAAGTTGGTGTCTGTGGCACACAGACTAAGTTCCGGACACATTCCATCTAACAAAATTAAACATCTTATGAAACTAAATGATTCTCCACTGTGTGTAAATTGTGGAATCATAGATGATATCTACCATTTGATGGAATGTGTCCGATCTGTATCTGTGAGAGAGGCGTTTGTGAGTGCCTTTGGTCTGAACAGACTTGGCATCGGGATGTTTAACAAAATCTTAACAGAACTATTGTCTGATGAGGCGTCTGGCCTGTTCAGATCAATGGCACCATATGTAATATGTTAGGTATTTCTGTATTAGGGTACGATAGGGCTGACGTCCCTTAAATAAATAGAATAAAAAAAAAACCTTACTGCCTCTTATTTATTATTACTTGGAGACATACATACGCAAATCATCACGGGTTAAGACCACGGAAGCAATCGGGACGGACATCCAAACGTATTTGTTTTAATGAAACGTGTCGTATAAAATCACCAGGGGTATTAAAGCCGCAATGCAGCATTTAAATCCACAACTCTAGTCTACTAACGGTGGTAATTTGAATACAAAATTCTCTACCACCTCGATACAATGTTATTTATCATTACCGTGCCCATTTAACCTCGCACCCGCGCTCAGTAATTACCAAGAAAAAGTAACCCGAAGAAACGCGATGGCGACTAATGGTCTGAAACTAAATTTTAATTAATGTCGCGTTCGAAATGAATGTGATTAAAGAAATAACACGACAGGTCGGCGATAGTGCGAGGCGGTGGACCCCCCTCACCACCCGACTCATGTTCGACAATTTACGACATGGTAATTATGTACGTGTTTGGTCCGTCTTAGGCCGATTTAACGGGCGGCGTAATTTCGGAAATTAAAAACGGTAAGCTTCAATCAGTCGGTAATATCTAAATGATGGATTAAGCTCGCGTT
The DNA here is from genome assembly GCA_036320925.1 of Automeris io. Classification (NCBI taxonomy): domain Eukaryota; kingdom Metazoa; phylum Arthropoda; class Insecta; order Lepidoptera; family Saturniidae; genus Automeris; species Automeris io. Next base: position 7,538,631 of record JAUDJH010000011.1, on the reverse strand, counting down.
TTGATGTGGATCGATTCATTTGGCCGGCGGCCAGTAATTATACTTTATGGTCGTACGTGTGGCGGACACAATTAGTTATTGATCAGCCGGCAATTAAGTCCAATCGATTTTGTTTGTTGAAGTTGAAGAAAATTGTTTTAGTTCAACATTTAATCGGCGTCGTTTCATGCTTCTAATGGATTCTCGGTCATTTGAATTGACCTCCGTTCGCTTTTATTGTTTGTTATAAAACAATAATACGTTTTTTATCGGTTATTATCTAAATTAAAAAAAAGCTCATAATATGTTCACGGTTATTGGAAAATAATTTCTTTATTCTTCGTTCTTTTAACCCGAATTTGATAATTAATAATTAATTACATTTTTAAATAAAATTGTTAAACAATATTGTTATTGTTTCAGAGTAAACAAATAAATTAAAATCAATAAAATTTCATCTAATATATTAGGTTGAAATAGACATCATTGTCCATATTTTATCGGCATTCACTACAAAAAATCATCTGCAAAATTAATTGTAATTTACAGCTCAGAACTATTTATATCTTATCTCTTTCGTTGCTTTTTTTGAAGAATTGACTTTTATATCAATATCCATTTCATGGATTTACGTACCTTCTTCCCCCTCCTCATTCCTCCTTCCTTCCTCCCTCCTCTCTCTTTTCCTTCATTCTTCCTTCTTTGTCCTTGGCAGATATTTATAGAAATTTTAGGATTCGGCTTGTCGCCATTCGGGATAAGCACGTGTACTTACAGTTGTTAATTTACCTAAAAACCTACCGTCATGGTATATGTGGGTTGGATATATCGATGTTGTCTGCCAATGGGTTTTAGTCTATTGGTAGTCGCTGTCATTCTTTGACTTCACTTTACGTTGCGTCAGATGTAATGCAGTCACTTTGTCAAGCTAATATAAAAAAAAATCATGATCATTCAAATATCACAAGTACCACCATACGGTGCAGATACAAAAATTCTTATAAACTAAATATTGAAATCCGAATCTTGCTTGCAAACATTTTTTTATTAAACCTGTTATGAAAATAACTTATTATTCGGATGCTTGGTGACACCTGGCAAATTGATATACGTAAAAGGCTAAAAATCACCTATAATCGTTAAAGTCAAACAAATACCTGAAATTAGAGATGTTACAATATGCATATCTGTATCAGTAACCGAAATTTACGGATATTTTAAGTAATTAAATACTAATATCCGTAACCTTATTTCGTTAATAAAACAAGATGTTTTTTGATATCTTTATTAGTAATAAATATAAAATGTAAACGAAGAATTAATTTCTTTGAAAGTATTATAAAAACACTCCCATGTAAATGAAGAATTAATTTCTCTGAAAGTATCATAAAAACACTACCATAAATTACGTCAGTAAATAATCTGTAGAGACAAAAAATTCTCTAATAAATTTAGTAACACTTACACGTACAAAGTCATATTATTTATCCTTATAAAAAATTGAATGAGAGTTTTGTTAAATTATATATAACCGGAAATATCCAGATATCTGGAAAAATATTCGTAACCTAACAACAATACTTGAAAGACTTCTATTGAGGAATAATTGGTGACTGAAATAGTCAAAATTGGTAAAACTCGAATTAATAATATAGTTCTTTAATATCCGAAGTCCCATATCCCTAAGAAGAGTAACAACCCTGTTTGAAAGCACTGTACTGAGGTAATTGGCGCGGGCTGGCCCCAGGCGTCGCAACACCTCCGCACGTATCAAACCGTTTTAATAATGAGCTGTTCTGGGATCGTGAAACAATAAATTGCGAAGCTCGGAGGCTTCGTGCGCGAGTGTATCTGAGACGAGCATTATGCATCTCGAGTTCCCGATCGGTCTATCATCTGGGAGATTGATAGGAGAGAAGCCCCACGGCACGCGGATCTCGAACGGTCCAGTCTTTAAACAATCTGGATTTTGTAAGGACTGTTTATTTTTAGCAATATATTCTTCATTATTCAAAGTCTTCTTGTTGGGTAGTTTATTATAATTAAATGGAGCTATAGAAATTTAGACGTAATAAAAATCAGATCCAAAATGTTTTTTTTTTCATTCTTTTATCAATTTTTTTGACGAATCAAAAGACCTTGTTAGACGAATCAAAGTATATTTTTTTGAAAAGGTTACACCTTGTTTCATTTTAGAGTTCCCACAAAAAATATAATTTTATAAAAATAATCTTAAAAATTATTTAATAAATTTTTGGTTTTATAGATTTCAGCTTTATTGTAGCTATATAGCAGAAGAACCTTTATATTTACCATATAGTATTGTGTATGATATGGACTGCTTATAATGGGGTATTGAGGTTTTTTCCACCTTGTACTATTTGCCATGGCAAATACATGACATTTGTCATGACGTTCATTAAAATGATACAATGTAATAGATACTTATAATAATATGTCATCGCGCATATAGCTATATAGCTTTTCAGGGTTAGCAGAAATACATTAATTGATGTATTAACTTTGAGCTTATATTTTTTTGAGCTTTGATTCTCTAACTCATACTTTCGCCGTATCATTAAGCTGTGAAATGGTCCGACAAGCATCTTTCAACCGTCCTAAAACAAGCGTGAAGAGGTATTTGTGCTGGCCGGTCTTATCACAGCGACCATCGATTTATTTTCTTTAATGTTGATAATTGCAGTTGTTTTTTGGACTGCACTCTTCTTACGGCCAAGCATGGTGTGGCCACTATGCTACGTCAGAATAAAAAACAGTAGCGCCCAACTTGACCAGTAGCGCAGTTGATCGCAGTTCTCTGTGCACTAATCTAAAGACAATTCTATTAGATTCCACGTGATGTTTTTCATTCACACAGCTACAATAGAAACAGGCAGTAACTTTTCATTGACATAAAAAAAATGGTCGAAAATCAGGACAATCATCAAAATGTGTATTAATATTATTTACAATAATGAAATAGAGCTACAAATATGTTAGAATATAGTTTAAAAATATAAATATAAGGAATAATTAATTATGGCAAGGAAAGGCGTGGTATTATTTAACATTAAGATAATTTTATTGTTCAAACTGCGATTACAAACTCATTAAGGCAACCGAACTTCGAAGTCTTATCACCAGGATCAAGAAAATTAGCTTCAACTTTCCCGTAATTATGAAAGTATGATTAACATAGTGTTATCAGGAAAACTAGATTAATGTTATGCAAGCATACTTAGTTGTAGCGTTTTTTGTTAATTTTTTAATACAATTAGTAAACATGATTTCATTATGTATTTAATTTATTTTGATAAATTGCTTTAGGATTTATACCAATGATAAATTTAACTTCCTAGAAACCATGCTGTTAATTCTTTAAAATGTGGCCTAGTAGATAAGGAACCGGTATCTATGCACGGCAACGTGTATGGTCTTAGGTTTGTATCCCGGCACGTGCCTCTGGCTTTTTCTAAATTAAGTATGGATTTAAGTACCACACGCTTATGGGTGAAGGAAGAGACCGTGAGGAGACCCGCATGTCATGTGTAAGTGCCTAGAGAACGACGATCATCTGCGCTACTGATTACGTTGAATACGGGGTATAAGCACAAAGTGGATTCAGCAATTAATGTCACCGATCGATCAAACAGTGAGGTACACACACGCACTAGTTTCATTCCACGACACCGGCGTCGCCGGCGGCGCCGACGAAGGATAGTTCAGTCAACTGCTGCTAACCGGTGCGTTTTCGCACCGAGGCGCAGTTCCACTCCGACGCAGCCTTGAGTTTCTTTCGGCGTTTCTTCTCAAGGTAGTCACTTCCGAAACGCTGGTAGATCACCCGTAGGGTTAGTACTTTATTTGGCTGGCGGTCCAAGTCGAGGTTCGTACCCACAGGGGTGCCCTTGCATTGCCACCCAACCCAAAAATTTCGCTGGCTGAGCACCTTCTGTGCTCGCCCCCTAAGCCCGGTTGAACTGAAAATGCCGTTCCCGGCAATCAGTAGTTAGTCCGCTTCAAAAAAAAAAGCAATTAATGTATCTCTGTTCATCTCGCAAGGGATATAGCGTGACAATATTATTGTTTTTTTTTTCACTGGCTCGACTTAGTGACTACAGTGCACTAGATTGTAAGTACAGTGTAGTCCAAAAACGAAAGCGACTATCAAAAGATGAGTGATCCATTGATAATCTCCGTCATGTCGGCCCACATATACCACGACTGAAGGGCTCTAGGTATACGAGTTACTAGATATAGATAAGCTGATCCTGAAACGCGACAAGCCAAAGCTAGTCACTATGACGGTATTTACACTTTTGTACTATGGTCATGACTAGTGATGAAAATGCCCGGGAATTTTCCCAAAGTGCCCAAAAACTTCCTTGGGAATATTCCCGGGAATTTACGAAATGTTCGCGGAAATATGAGCACTTTGAGAAAATTCCCGGGCATTTTCATCACTAGTCATGACCCAGTTCGGGCAATAACCCTACCACCAAAAATAATGAATGTAATTATTAAAAAAAGTATTTAATGTGTAAAATAAATATTATATGATTTGAGAACAATGATCAGCTCTATTACGAGGTAACTTTGAAGTTATCCTACTATAAAAGCTAAAAAGAAACACAAAAATTATCACTCGTTTATCTGTTTGCCCCGTTAGAGTTGTAGGATTATCATACGTACATTGATTTATAAAGCTTGAAGTATGCTGATTAATAGAATCGTGTAATATACTTGATAACTTAGTTCCTACCGGCATTGTTACAACGCTGAATATCTTGGATTCGAATCACTGTACCAGCAAAACCTATATATAGTCATAAATACATAGATTATTAGGTATTTTAAAGCACATGTAGTGCATACATATCCCGCACTCATTGGATAAGGGCATACTTAGACTTAGCTTGGGTCTAAGGTCCAAAGTTTCCAGTTGTTCATATACCTAGAGATCTTCTGCCATAGTATATGTGGGACGATACGGCGATGGCGATTGTCAGCGGATTCTAGTCTGTTAGAGGTCGCAGTCATTTTTATACATTCCATAAAATCCGATGTACTGTAGTCACATGTCGAGCCTGTATCAAAAAAGTCATTGTCAGTTAATATCTATAAGGAATGTGTGTTATTATGTCTCTAGCTACATAACGTATTAAGTAAGAGCACATTGATCACACTGAACAAACAAAAGGCACAGTGAAATTAATAAATTATCGCTAGTGGAGAGTTATTGGGACGCGTCGAAGACAATACAAGTTTATCTATGCCCTTGCTAATGAAAGCCTTTATCTTGAGGGAGGAATAAATGATAAATACACACCCATTTGTATAGGAACTTGGGAAGTTATGATAATTGACCGAGATCGAGCCAATTTTTCTTATAGAATTGTTTTTTTTTTTGATAATTATGAAATAGCAAGACTCATAATAAAGCTATCTAATAGCAAAGTTATATTGAAGTATTGCATTATCAAAATTATTAACGGAAGTCCGATATAATGTAGCAGATGAACTGCACACTTCTGGGCTTAGAGCTCCCTCATACTACTCCATCATGCTCAATCTCGTGCCCAATTCATCCGGTGGTTCCACGATTTACTTGTTCAATCTAAGCCACAATACACTAACCTCGTGGCACTACCAGCCATCAGCTCGTCTAGCTAAAGTAAGTCAATCACTTGAAGCGCCATATCAACCGCATTGTGAGTATGCTGTTTTATCTCGTCTATGAATAAATTTGAGTAATTCAGGGCGTCTTTGCTGGACTGGTTCGCGCCCACAGTACATGGACGCAAAGTCCGTATTAGTGACTCACTTTTACCTTTTGCGTTACACGATCAGCTGGTGTATATTCAGTCTTTGTCTTGAGACGTTCGGTAGAGGTTCATTTAGGCCAACGTTATGAAGGTGATAGAGCATTTACCTGAACTGGGTCGTGGCCAGAGTACTCATGGGTAAAGAGCGTAATAGTGATTCGATTCGGGGGTGTCGCGTTTCGTATACAGTCTAATGTGTATGTCAGTTATTTATATGCCTAGGGATTTTCTGTCATGATGTCTGTGTGGGCTGGATGACATACATTGTCGATGGATTCTTGTCCTTTGACAGCCACTGCCGTTCTAGGATTACACTGTAAAAAAATGTTTTTTCAATTAAGTATTTGCCACACATTGTCATTCTCAAGTTACTTATTTTAAAAATGTTTAAGCCCATTTTATTATTCAAATGAAGTAATAAATCAAAAACAAGTAAAATATCGCTTAATTAATTTATCAATTATGTTATACAAATTATTAAAAATAGGGAACATAGCAGCAATAATAATAAAAGCATGGAACATTTTGTTCGGCATTCGATGAAACCGATTAAGTCACAAATGCGTCTACTTTCTATAGTAATTATTTCTATAAACGTTAATAATGACCGAGCACTCATAATCGTAAGTGCTCGTGTTCTTGCGTTACCAGCCCTCATTAAGGAGCTAAAGGAAAATTACGTAAAGTGTGACCAAATCTGATAATGTACCGAGTCCAAGAGTCATATAGCCGCAGGGAAATGTTATTTTGCTAATAGCTGAAGTTTCTGGAAAGAATTTTATGTATTATAGTTTTTACTTTAGTTTCTTTCAACATACCATATTCTTTTTAAACCTCCGTTTATCATTAGCGAACAATCTGATATTAAAAAAAATTGTTAGTCTTGAGATGATTTTGTCTTATAATAGTTATCGACAATATTGAAATTTTTCTTATTTTTTTAAACATTATGAATAATAATTTCTGAAGCGATGTGGGATAATAGAGTACTATAAAAATTTATCTAAATATTTTTGATCAAATTGACAACTACATTCACTTTATTCTTATATATGAAATATTCCGGATGTAGCATATATTTGTATAATTTAGTTCCCCCTAGTCTGCTGCTTGGAGGAGAGGGAGCTGGTGCGCTGTATCCTGTGCGCCCCCCGTGAGAAAGAGTTAGTGGTGTGGGCCCTTTACACCCACCCATCTCAGAATTTTCCCCTAGGTTACAAATAAAAAATGTAGATGCCCTCCTCCTTATATCTTAAATTGTCAAGACGCCGTGTGGATTTGCACTCTTATGTCGTTGATATTCCAGCTGCTTGCACGAAGCGATTCGACTACTCTTTTTTGCAGCGAAGCGCTCAGGAGTGAAGTTCGCATCCTACGTCTGTTTTCCTATATCTTATGTCAGATGAACCTTCTATTATCGACTGGATCGGGATTTATTGGGTGAGCGCGCTCTATCATCGGCCTCATCATCACATTCCAGCAGGTGAAAATGAGTTCAAGCGCAAACCTGTTAGTAATAAAATAAAAAAACGTTTTTAAACAAACTACTTACAACATACATTTACATTTTAAAATTTTCAGTTAACACATTATAAATTACTAGCGCCATCAGGTGGCTTAGCCTACGTTAGCAATGTAAAAATACTCCCATTTTAGTCGAATTAGATGAGTACATTCATCATGCAGTATTGGCCATTCTGCCTAACTAATTAGCACCAAACACAGTCCGTGTTTAAGGATAAAATATGTAACTATACTGTAAAAGTCCAATCAAGAAAAACACAAAAACTGCTAAATTTGTGATTTGTATTCAGAAGGTTGTTAATAAGCGATCACACTCAGTTTTTTAATAGTTTAAAATAAAAGAACTCGAACCTGAACAATTTTATAATAATAAAAAAGATAGAAAAGTTTAGTTTTTTTGTTCTGAAAACTATATTCGAGCTTATGTTTTATACTAAACGTTGAAAACAATCAATTGAAAGTAGAGTAAGTAAATTAAATAATATTTTATAAACCAAAAACTTTGCTAACCTAGTGAAACAGGCATCTTAATCTACCGAATGGTAACCATTGTATCTCCTCAATGTTTTGTTTATGTAACATAGTCTAAATATTATTTATACTTTGTCTTGCTATTTTTAATATGATATTGGCATAGATTTTTGAACATGCTTCCATTCTCTAGTCGGGTATTAAGCCATACATCACAGAGATTAATTACGGAATGTATGTTTTCAAGAACTTGTTGTTTTCTGTTAATTATAAAATATTACGTAATATATCAACCTATGTTTCTACTTGTTTTTATACTGACAGGGAAATATAACGTGTCTACAATAATAGTGACCATTTGCCATTAATTTACGAGGACTAAAAGCATATATTACGAGTATATATCTATTATTTTTAAGACTTGTTTGTGCGTAGTTACTTTGAAGTTTAGGATATTTACATATAATTCTCAGTAACTGACAATTGTTCATTTAGACGTGTGACCAGAGATGGGCAAAATGTAATCTGATTAATGATTAAGGATTACAAAATGTAGTCGTAATTTCAAATTTGTTGCTTTGTATTCATGATTAAATCACTTCAAAAGAGCCAAAAATGTGTATGCAATTAAGGATTCCGTAGTATTTAAAACATAGTTGAGAAAAATGCAGACACATTAATGATGAAAAACGCAAAATGTGATCATAATCGTTTTTCGTTAATCGGATTACATTTTGCCTATCTATGCGTGTAACCACCAGTATGATGTCAAGGGATTTAGTAGAATTCATAAGATTTCACGACTCGATTGGTATGTTAACCGTTCGATTGTCATGCAGGATAAATATTTATAAGAAGATCTAGTAGCGCAGTTCCTGACGATACCTACGATGCTGAATGCGATCGGTTCTAAAAATAAACTATTTTGTGACAAACAGATCTTTTGGTGGTAGGGCGATTGCCCAAACTGAGTCATGACCACAGTACACAAGTATAAAGACCGTCATATTGACTCGCTTTGGCCTCTCGGGTTTCAGGATCAGCCTGTGTATATCCAGTAATTCATATACCTAGAGACCTTCAGTCGTGTTATATGTGGGCCGACATGACGATGTAGACTATCAATGGATTTTCATCCTTTGATGATCGCTTTTGTTTTTGGACTACACTGTACTTACCATCAGGTGTATTGCAGTCACTATGTCGAGCAAGTGTAAAAAAAATGATCGCTATCTAACGAGTCATGGATGTGTTTTATATATATATATATATTTGTTTAGTACTCATAGTAAAAATACAAGCTTAGTTTGGGGGTTACGTTAATACTATGTCATTTATGTGACCTACAAATTTTTGTTCCGTGTTACGGGCGTTTGTACATTTAAGTTTGTGTATGGATGGATACACAGAGAAAATAAGAGCATATCCAAGATTAATTGTTTTTTTAATAATGTCAAGTCCTAAAGTTATTTCATACCAGCTCCAATAAGAGAAAAAACTAGGTAAATCAAATTATATAAATATCAAAAAAATATAATATATCTACTAGGCTTTTTCGATTTTGTATATATATGGATGTGCCTGTAAAAAATTCACATTTATTTACATATTTACGTATTATTTTGCCAACAGAAGAAAAATTTCACGTAAAATCTTTAAACACTTTTGGGTTCTTATAAATTTGTAAAAGTTGTAAATTATTTAGCTGAGCACTTGCTATTCGCCCATAATAGTTGCAACAATTTTACTATAATTTTATTGATGTCTTTATTATACACAAGGTTTATTAAGTAATTAAAAATAATAAACAACACGTGTATCTATAAATTTAATGTTCTCCGCAACAAAACAGAAAGATATTTAATCTAATAACGGTCGACCATGATTGCTTTTCTTTAGCTCTCTTTTATATTTATAATTCATATTTAATGATCAACATTAATGGCACTGCTTTAGGCTCGCTGTACCCATTACAGCAATTTCTTAACGACCTCTCATTTCTCTAGTGCTTCATACGCTTAATCCGTTTATACAAGTACTAAAGAAGGTCTACGTATATTGGTTTTGATACACACGTTAATTTCAGATTTAGGCGCTTTCGTGTTGTTGTTACGAAACCGTCATTCTATTGTATGTTAAGTATAATAAAGTGCACCATAATTGTGTAAATGAACGCTGACTAGCAAGTTACTGTGAAATAATCTTTATATTTTAATCTAATTTATGTTACTGTTCAAATTATTTCAACAAAAAGTAAATAATATAATTAACACGTTACTAAAATTACAAAATAATGTTGAAACGTTTTCATAAGTGCAAGGCGGTTTGTTTTTAATCAACTACAAGTTTCCAGAACGCAAAAATACAAAATATACTATCATTAACGAGCCCACGCAACGTTATTATGAAGATAGAATCATGTCTTATAACCTAATTTATTCCACATAATTTTAATTCAATCCAAGAATATTCATAAACAACGTTAATTCTGTCATCGGTCACATCGGTGAAATAAAAACAGCTGTAAAAATTTTAAATGACAGCGGAAAAATAATCTGCGTATCGCAATTAAAAACATAAAACACTCTTAAAATAAACCTGGAACGAAATATCATATAGCAGAAGAGTAATAACATTAAAACATATACAGTGGGGCAGATGCGCCAATATTCTATTATTACTGGCTTTTCAACGCGAACGGCTCAAACATTCCTTACTATTTCTATAACCCTAAGATGAATCATTAAATAATAAAATACAAGGCGTACTTAATGCCCAACAACACATGAGAATCTATTCACGACGGTGTATTAACTAACACACACACATTCGCTAATCAGTTCCAGATTCAGACCCCGTGTAACATTTCAATCAGACGTATTACACACAGCGACTATAGAGTATTTCACAAATCACCGCTTCTTTAACAGTATAAAATAAAATTACGTACACAGAACTCTGGAGCTAAATCTGTAATTACAATTAAAAATCGCGTTAACTCAGGACTTCATTGAATAACGGTGTAATGACAAAATTAAGCATTCATAAGTTATTAGCTATATGGAGAATGTGTTTATGTGAAATTGAATCTACACTCAGCACTTTAGGATTATTTTTAAAGTTATTTATAACAGCGTCGTGATTAATACCTTAAAGAACGCCGAAAACGATTTCAATAAAAGTGGCATAGTGAAAACAACTAGTTGTGGTTTTTCACCTGTGATATAACAGTGATTAAAAATTTGTAACTTCACTAGATTATTGTTAGAAATAATTTCAGTCTAATAGTGGCCAACACTGCACCGATACCGTACATCAATGCGATCTAATTGCGAATACGTAAACATATCGGTGTATTTGTAATGTAACAACGTGTGCAACTCCGGACTGCTTATTAGAAGCACTTTAAACAAAAATACAATCCAATTAGAACGGTGTTTGAATATGAAATCGGAACAGTTACCATCTGACAGATGGCACACTATAAATACAAGGGAGATCTAGTTAGCAGCGCATTGGTTTCGAAAGTTTCGTTTAGACACCGATGCAGTAAGATATTTTAATGGGCAGAACTTATTAGCAACGAATGTCATATCGTTTGATGCTTCAACTACTACTTTGTTAAAGTTGGCGGTGTTCAAGCAGATTATTTAAAGGCGTAAATTAGGTTCACGTGCGTTTTAATGCATCCCGCAAGTGTTAGTGTTCCAGTTCGATAATCTTCGGCCGGCGAATGGATCAGGCGTGGATGATTCATAATGTTCTCTGTGCTATTGTTGGCCTGCATCTTTGCAAGCTGGAATTATGTAATGTCCATCGTTTTGTTTAATAATGTTTATAATTTCCATTATTCTGTATCATCAACCTGTCGATGTACAATAAATATTTAAATTAACATTTTAACGCATCTTCTACATTATTTGTGAGTAATTCATTTACGATCTCATTTTAGGACTTATAATCATAATCTGCTTTCATAATACACTAGATTAGAAATTAGTTACTGTAATTATTTTCATTTAGATGGTCTAATTTCTATCTCGCTTTGAATATTGTAAAAAATCAACCAATAGGTTGTACAAGCTAATAAATAGAAATGTGTGAAATATTTATGTACTTACTTACTATTTTTTTATTTTACTCACATGAATGAAGTCGCAGGCAAAGGACAGTCAAATTGTAAAATAATTTCGTAACATCAATACGACGATCCACTTAAACATACAATTTTAGCGTAGCACATTAAATTTGATCGATCAGGCCCATATTTTTCCTGTTTACCAAATATTTAAGTAACGGTCATAAGTCAGACAGTAAAATAATTCAAATGTGAAATTTCATGAACGCTTATAATGAACTTGGCAGACGACCAAAAAACGTCTTATTTTCGATGTGGAATCTGGACCAATTTTTATTGCAAAGCTTTGGAAATAGTGATACAAATGACCCCCACAATGACTTATCAAAATTAATAAGACAAGTGAAACGTGTTCCAAATAATTGAACAAATAGAAATGCTACACTTCAATTTAGACGAGCATTACAATTATAGTCGAATGTACATTATAGGGTTGTAAATCAACCTCTTCATCTCGACAGTTACGCAGCCCGTGTTGTTTATTTCTTCATCATTCTCAGCTTTATTTATTGCGAATTCCAAAAATTTTATAGTTCAATCATAAACGGAACATTTAATCTGTCCACTTATAGATCAAGAATCACATGGCGTTTAGATTGAGATCGTAATAACGGGATTCCTCATTGACCGGCACTTTGGCACGAATCATCAGCACTACAATAAACTCTGAAATATTCTCACCTATACTTTCGAACACTCATAAGATTTATTTCTGTGACTTGAATCAGTTTTATTACTTCTACGTTCATCAGTATTCATTTATAACCGACATAGATATACTTTTTACGATTCGAAGCGCTCTGTTTATTTTCGTTTTTAATTACTTCTCGCGTGGGCTGTGGACAAAATGACAAAATAACACCAGGAATATAATTTTGTATGGTGGATTCTTAATCTCGAAACTACGATTGTGTGTTTATGATTTAATGTCTGCCACTACCCACGACACGCTAGTAAAATTGACAAATGGCGAAGTCACACCAATGTCGGCTGCGTAATATTGTATTAGTTTAATTTCACAATTTATTGGGTGTGGTTCTTAAATCTTGACCGGTTCAGCGTTGATTGAGCTGCACAATCATCACTGACTTTACAGTAAACATAAATGCATAAAACATCACAACATATGTCTTAATAATTTCATTGAGCATTTGCCATAAGACCGTAATTTTAGGTAGTTTTACAATATAACTCTTCCTAGTCTAGTAAATTTTATGAGAACCTAAAACATAATTTTATTATAAAGATATTCATTCAGAGTAGTGCCTGTTAATTGACATCATTTATGTATAAGCGGAACATATAATAGTTTTCAGAAAAAGCTTATAAAACAATGAAAGCAGCCAAGAAAGATTACCTGGCAAAATTAATTGTTCACAAATATCTTAGTCATGTTTTAATACATTATAAAGAACGTACAATTTATTAGGCTCATGGACTTTAAAAGTTGCTTAGTTTGTAATTGGTATTAGAAAATGTATCAATACATTTTAGTATTTTACTTTAGTTGTTTTTATTCCGGTAATTATTTACAAACCGTACTATTTGCCAAACTCGTTATCTTTTAATTATTTTATTACAGTAAAGCAAAGACAGAATTTAGTGTATATTTTGTAATTATAACTGACACACCATTCTGCAGATTTAATAAAAAACATAATTTAAAATAACGCAATGTTATTAGATTTATCATAAGCTTACATCAGGACGTAAAACAATGCATCTCTACAATGTTTCTGGAAATGTTATGGACGGTTTTTACGCAATAATTCCTGAAATAATGGCATTGTGTAACCCAGGTTCCGCGGTAGTTCCAACAGTTGATGAATCCAACAAAAGATGATTTCTAAAAGAGTAGATAGTACCCTCCTAAAACACGGGATACATGTTAAAGTTACAGGAGGAGACAATACTTTATACCGTTCAAGAAAAAGAACATATTATACATAACTGTTACACTTCGATAATGAGAAATAGGAAACCCTAACATAAAGTAGGATTTCCTTCGAAAAAAAAAACCAAAAGCTAAATAATGAAAAGAAAATAAAAACAATGGGTAAAATAATATTAAAATTACGGTAGGTATAGAAATGGTTGACAATATTCTTGAGATTTTTGTAATTACGAAAAAAATACCGACTGAAATAAATTTAACTAACAATTAAAAAATAAATCAATAATGTTTAGGAATTATTAAAATAGAAAATATAATTATGTGAATAGCACTAGCGAATCCATGACGTTAATGAGCCATTTCCATCACGGAGGAACTCAATCAAGCCCGGCACTGAGTCAGTATCGATGCGTTCGCGCATAACGACCGTCGGATGCGCCGAAGTGTTTCAGAGAGATTGTAAATATTTCTCTGTTTCAGAACACGACTAAAATAGATTAGGACGCGTGTTTCTAAATCCTCTTTGAAGATTACACATGCCGGCATTAGCTCTGGCGAATTACCGTCTAACAAAGATAGTATTAATTACCTGTTCCCGATAGCGTAATATAAATACTTTAAATTTAGATTTCGGCAAGTGTACGCCCGCCTCACTAACGCTTTATATCTGTCATTTTTCCTGGATATTAACAAGACTGTTTCGAGTTCTTTGAATAATCTTAATTAATTATATATATTAATAAAACACGACTTATTTTTACTTTTCTATAAAATTTAATGAAAGATTTAAATAAAGATATGATTTATCAATTGGCTTTTGTAGTTGTTTTGAACAAAATGAACGTAATTTATTTATTTTTTAAAGGCTCCAAGAATATAGTCTCAATATAATCACTATTAAAACAACTAGGCACTTTTCAATGAAAATTCTTACTTAGGATGTCTAGAAAAACGAATCATTAAACCCTTTTAAAAATAGACTTCAATGCTAAGAAAAGTAAGAGAAAATCATATTCAGGCGAGCGTATTTCCTTCATCCTACGACAATGGGTTCTTTAAGAGTAGCGTGAAGAAATATTTGTGAAGGCTGGCATGATCACGGCAACTGTCGACAGGTGGTAGTCTCTCGACAGACGTACTCGGTTTTTAGATTACACTACTTTCCATCTGGTATGATGCAGAAACTGTGCCAGTTCGGGACAATAAAAAATAGCTTTACAAATTATCGCTAAATAAAACAATAAATTACACAATATATGTATATATATCCAGGATGTGTTTCAGATCTATGAATTATTGTAATTAATTAAAATTTTTATTAGTTAGAAAACTTATGGATAACAAAAGTAAAGATGTTTATAAGCTAATTAATTGATTCACAAACAATTTAATAACAAACAGACATGTAAGATACTGTCTTTTAACTTGAAATATTCAAAAGCGTATTATTAATTGATCGATAGCAAAGTTTCACACAATCCTGAAGTAATCTATTTCTATTTTATTTCTACCTAAATTGCATATCGTTTTTTCCTAATTTCCCAAACTCTCTAAAATGAATAAGAAATCAAACCTACGACTCTATTAATAATTGTACAAAGTATATTCGATTATTCAATGTTTACTGTAAAACGTACGTTTCACGTCAGTGAAGTATTTAGTGAGTTGAAAGCAACCGGCAATCAACATGGAGATGTCAAAGTATACGTAACCCAGCAATGGATAGTTTTGGTGTATCCAAACAGTGGTTAGTGTTTGTCTGTTATTTGTTTTATTAATCGTAACAGACATCCAACAAATGTTTTCACGCGTAACAGATATAAATGAGTGCGAGGGCTAATTATGTAACGTTGATCCACTTTCGAACGAGAAGTACCATTAATCGATAGTGGAATTTCATTTGGATACGTGATTGAATTAACTAACAATTTAAAGTCCTTGTTTCGTATGATATTACAAATACCTTCAATCGTGGTATATGTGGGCCGACATGACGATGTAGACTATTAATGGATTTTCATCCTTTGAAAGTCACTTTCGTTTTTGG
This sequence comes from Automeris io, assembly GCA_036320925.1. Lineage (NCBI taxonomy): Eukaryota > Metazoa > Arthropoda > Insecta > Lepidoptera > Saturniidae > Automeris > Automeris io. The sequence goes on along the minus strand of JAUDJH010000011.1, from coordinate 7,522,753 downwards.
ACTACACTGTACTTACCATCAGGTACTCTGTAGACACTATGTCGTGCCAGTGTAAAAAAAATACAACTTTTATATTCAACGAAATCGACTTTTGTGTCACACGGACGAAATATTAGCAACCTGAATTCATCAGTATTGTTTGTTACGTCTTTGCATTTTTTGCCTTATTTATAAACTTTAGATACCATTTCTAGTTTCAGTTTATATACTTTTTGTCACACTCTCATACATCTAAATACTAAAAATTCTATTTTACTTATTCTTACTATGGCTTTGTGCAACTTGTATTACTATGTAAGGCTGAGTTTGAGATGAGACATAGGTTTATTCAGGATGATAAACGCATGTTTTTACGACCCGTCTACCTTGGAGCACTTTATATGTATATCTATGTTGACCGTGTTTTTGACATGTCCATGGCGTCAAAGAACATTCCGTGCTAAAATTGGTTACGTGAGCTATCAATTAGCTCACCATCGTCGATTACGACCCATATCTACTTGATTTGGTTTGTAAACATCACCAAAGGTGACATCGGCCAGAATTTCTTCATAACTTACTATGAGACATTGTTTCAAAGAATACTTTCACTTTGAGAAGGCAGAGTATATTCTTAACTACACCGAAATTTTATAATTCAGTTCAGACCTCATATCCCATTCAGCCATAGACAAATCGCTTAATAACTTAAAATGAATAGAACTGAACTAAAAATTATAATAGCTATGGATGTGCATAAAAGGCAATAAAAACTAATATAATCAGAAATAACAAAAGAATAGCCATCCACGGGACCATACAATTTCTAAATTTTAGTCAATGTTGAGCAAGTTTCGGAAATCAGTAAAGAATTACATATTATTAAGCTCCATCAACACCCAACGGTGGTTATCAAAAATAAACAGCTCAAATTAAAGGCTTCTTCATTATGTGTACAATTTTTTTAATACTTACATTATTTAGGTTCGTAGCGTTATCTTGTTTAGGGATCATGCGATCAACACTGATTATCCAGTTTCGGTACTTAAAGACCCTCATATAATCACTGTTCTGGTGTTATTTTTTAGCATGTGTAATTTTTTTCAGCTTGAGTTCGTATTCAAGAATGGAAAGATGGTGAATACGATTGCGTAATTACAATAATTTTTAGACTTTGTCTTGCACATCAACAACTGTGAACATCATGCATTTTGACTCCTCCGAATGTTATAATAATTTGATCAAAATTTTTACTACAATTACATTTTTTATTTTAAGGCTAAAAATGAAACTAATTGATAGAAAAATAAATCAAATTAAACCATAACAATTATTTTATTGGTTTAAAAGTAGTTTTTCTGGATCTAAGTTTTCGTTCATATGAAACCTGAGCTTGGAAACGCACCCACGACACCGGAAAAACGCTGATTATGACACAACATTATATTAAAGAAAAATCTACTTTTATCTCTATTTAATGAAATAATACATTAATATCAAATTTTATAGACACGTAATGTGATATTTACTAAATGTAAGCGAAATTGAAATGGTCCGGGGTGATTTAGAATTCAGTATGTGTTTATCTACACTCAACTTCCTTCCCACTTCACTTAAGAAAGCGCGATGTTTCAGAAATTCAGATCAATTCAATCGAAAAGAACTGATAACCCAAAATTACGAGTCTCAAAACCCGGTATTAACAACACAAAAAGCAATAAACCAGCGTGAAATGGTATGAGAGCATTAATTCGATTATCAAGATCGAAGTGTGAACCGAGTTTCGATGTTTATCTAGGTATAAAGAGGCGCCGTATAAGAAATTATTTTACAGCGGTGAAATAATAAAAACACTCATTAGCAGTCATTAAGGAACCGCCTCCGCGATTTGGGGATAGATATGAGTGGGTGAGATGTTTATTTTGTCTAATAATGGAGTCACTGTGCACTAGGTGTTATGTATCGAGTTCTACCCTTATGAGTGTATATCTTATGGTTGTTAGACACTCCGACGCAGCCTTGAGTTTCTTTCGGCGTTTATTCTCAAGGTAGTCGCTTTCAAAACGCTGGTAGATAACCGTTAAGGTTCGTTTCACTGGCCGTCCGCCAAAGTCTAAGTCCCACAGGGTGCCAGGTTGAGTAGCCGTCCACCCATAAAATTTAGCTGGCTGAGAGTCTTTTACTTTCGCCCACCAAGCCCGGTTTAATTGTGCCAAAATAAAGGTTGTTAGAGTACAACAGAACATTCAATTTTAAATAAGATTGACAATGTATATGAAATGAAAATCTTTACCATAAATAAAACTCAAAGCACTTTACGTAATAAATATTGCATAGGATATGAATATTCGATCAATTACCTTGAACTCGTATCAAGGATAAAAATGATTAAATGTCGTATAAAGAACACGCTAGATACATTTTATAGTACAAAAAGTAGTTCCTCGTGATTTGTACTTATTTGATTTCAAAGCATCATGCAACTATATATTTTGGCCACGAAGTTTTTACTGTACAGGCTTCAGAATGATTTTAAAATTGTTATAAAAAATAACAGAGTGAATTCTCTTGTTCTAAAATAGTTTACTTTATGAATATAATATGGAGATTGTTTATATGAGAAACGGAACATTGTGGAATGTCCATTATAGCTAAATAACGTTTAATAAAGTTAATATAATACACACATGTAATACATTTTACAAATTAATAAAATTAGTAGATTTTTTTTTTTAATATTTTACTTTAAATAATAAAGAAATGCACGTAACAAAAGCATGAAAGTTAACTAATACAAAATCTAAAAATAATTAAAGAGAACAAATCATGTAAGAACGATATGACATTCTATATTTAATAAGTTATAGTTACATAGACATAAATATATGTATATATACATCAGTGGCGTGCATAAGGTGTTTGAACAAGGTAGGCAGAGATCGCGTAGTTAGTTTGAGTATATATTATTATAATAAACATAATATTTTTCTCACAGGAAAAATGCATGGTATAGAAATAGAATAAATATTAATATAAATTTTTCCTTTTTTTTGTTTACTTTAAGTAATCTATCATAGACGTACTTATTACAAGGACATCCAATGCTTTCATGCATCTATGGAACGAACGCTACTGATATATATATACATATATAGCCAACTTAATATTAAATATCAGAAAAAAATTCGATGCTTGTAGTAACCAAATGTTCTTATTTTGTAACATAAAAAATTCTGTAATACTTATACGGACAATAGCGCATCGAAGTTTGCGCCGCTCCTTTTTAACCACACTCCCAAATAACACTAATTATATAAAACAAAATACAATTAAAACCACAAGCAATGAGTATATGTATTTTTAATGTAAGGGCTGATTTGGGTCTCAATATCAAAATTTACCATGCTTCTAATAACTATGTTTTTACTAATAATTTTAGTTTGTTGAATGTTTTTAGTATTAACTTCTGCGTACTATATAACTATATGTATTATTTTTAACTACTGTGAGTCATTAGTAAGGCTTACAAAAATTGATTTTATAAGCAGACAAATTATTATATATTGTCAGTTCTCTACTGTAAGAGAACTCTCAAGTTTACTTTTCAGCATATCTATGCATATATATCATAATCCATGATTTGCGAAAACTATTTATATGGTTGTGGCAGCCTTGTGGCTAAGGCACCGTACCCATGCGCGGTATTGCAAATGGTCGTAGGTTTGAATCAATCAATCAATAATTTTTCCAGGTTAAATACGAATTTAGACACCACATACTCACATATGAAAGAAAACATCGTAAGGAAATTCCCATGATGTCTAATTGAAATGTCATATGTGTCTTGAGAGCGGTTATCAGTTGCACTACTGGTCGTGACATAAAGCTTATGTATCTCTGATCACCCCGGAAGGTATATAGCGTGACGACATATTATTATTAATAATTATATAATCTCAAATAATGAATATTTGAATTGATATACGTCACTAGCAACTGAGAACTTTGGGATCGGAATACACGCGTAAATCGGAATAAGATTTACGGCTGAAATTTCTTAGTTCTTCTAAGAAACATTCGTGAACTCATCAATTTGACGTGTGAAAAAGCCGACTGAGGAATTGTTTACTGAAATAGTTTCATTCGTTGGAAATTTATTTTATTGCACAGCTAATTTTATTTAAAGATATTTCAAAATGATGCGTCTATATGAATTAGCACCTACTGGTAAAATATTGAATAGAAAAGTGGACGATAATTTCTTGATTTGTGGAAATGTGGTTGATATTTGATGCTAATAAAAACATTATATTTTCACGAGTAAGCTAAAATTTTATTTCAAAGTAATATATTTAAAAATATATGTGTACAATATGATATCTTTACTTAAAAATATACCTTTTTTAATTCATTTAAAAACCGGGATCATTTGAAAACATGAATAAAATAGTTTTTATAATTTTGATCCCTCTATTATTCCGTTATATAGAAAGAAGGAAAAAGAGAGAGAAAATATTTATTTAGCACAGAAATCACAGTATAAAAGAATATAATAATCAAGGCAATATACAGCAGGTTAACAAGACTGAATGCACTATATTTATAAAAAAAATATTTATCTTATTTAAGAGAAGTTTACCACAAAAATATGTGTTTTCATGTTTACAATAGTTGGCGTTAATATTATAAATTGGCTATTTTCACTACAATAATACCTCGTTGTGGTCTCACGCACAATTCACCTCAGGGTACAAAACTCGCGGAAATTAAGTACCTTAATAAACCACAGATATAAACACCTCATTCACTAGATGTGTCAGAAATACGATAAACAAATAAGTTAAACTTTCTTATTATAATTGATATAAGTAAATTACATTTACGTAAATATCTCAGGGCTATAGTATCTGCATTGTAAATAAACTTAAAATATAGCCTTAACTTAATCCTATTAATGTAGTCTATTTATAGTGTTGTCATATTCATTACATTTCGATTCGTATTATTTTAGATATAATATAATGTTTTATTATAGTAAATTAAGTTTTTATATTTATAATCTATTTAGTGTTACTTTTACACGTCCCGGCGTATTTATAAATATTATTGTTTAGTATGCAATCTATAAATTCTTAAGAACGCTTCATACGACATCCATTAAATCTAATTCTTATAACAACAGACATACAATACGCACTTCAAGCTACAATTAGCTGTTTTGTAATGGATGCAAAGCCTCAATTAAACCTCCTGAGAGGTTGGACAACTCTTCAGTACATGTGTGTATTAATGAGTGGTTTATTTCCTTGCTCTTTGTGCGTTAAATGTCGTTAATTTATCGTTTTCTTTGTTGTTACGTTTATGTTTGTTATAAAATGTTTTGAGCTCAAAGTACGTAGCTTTAAATAAAACGTATGTTGTGGATAACAAGTGTTTGATTATAATTAATAACTTTTATATACTGGTTTACTTTCACGTTCACAGTAAAAATAAAAATATTTCATAGCAATTGGACAAAAACATGCCTTGGTAAAAGTTTAGAGTTTTTGGATTACTAGTGTTTTTATTAGTCTAATTTTGAGTAACGTAATAGGTATGTCTTTTATGAATGAGTTTGTAATTGAGAGAGTAGAAGAACAAAAGGAAATATCAGTACTCTTAGAAGAGTAGTGGAAAAATGAAAAGACTTATCTTTTTTTAGATTAAAATACTAGCGAGTGACAAAGATAACAATAATCTTTACGAATAAAACAACAAAATTGATAATACGGAGCCTTTCAGATGAGTAGGGTTTTTAGCTACAAATTTTATAAACTTTCAAGTGTTTCCAAAATTGCTTTTATTGATTACGGTTGATAGGGATTTTAATCATAACTAATTACTCAAGACATGTATGGAGAAAGTCATTGATATTGAGATGCTTTTTAGCAGACATAAATATTGTACGAAAATAGTAATAAAAATGATTACTCTGCATGAATTCTATTTTCTTTTACCAATTAGTTTTATTGTTACTTATTTACCATGTCTATGATCATCGTTATTTTTTAACTTTACTCTGAAACCTTTAGATTTTGATAAATATAATTTATCTATATTTTATATAATATGTATATCAAGGAATTTTTTACTTATAAATACTTGATGACAGCTGTTTAAAGTTTTACCCTATTTAATTAGTGTAAACGAAATCGAAACATGCGCTGTTTAAAAGCTATTGAAGGAATTAGAACTAGAACTGTTTTATTTATCCTTGGTTCCGTAGAATAAACTATTGTGAAATGAATCCTCTCAGTTGTTATATTTATTCTAAAGCTAAAAATATTACATAATCGTTCTTGTTTATAGAATTATTTTATTCAATAATTCTTTACAGACTCTGCCGGAAAGTATGCTGTATAAAACCTATCAGGTAAGTATAGCCAGAGATAGGCAAAATATAATTTCTTTAAGGATCGATTAACGATTACTATATGAAGTCATAATTTAATTTTGTTGCTCTGTCATATGATTCCATCTCTTAAAAACATTAAGGAGTTATAAATATGTATGTAGTTGAGGATTTCGTAGTGTTTAAAATACAGAAGAGTAAAATGCAGCCATATTAATGATGAAAGGCGAAAAATGTAATCGTTATCTTTTTTCATTGATTTGATAATTACATTTTGCCCATTTGTGAGTATAGCAGAGTTCATGAATAATGACGATTACTGAAATACAAGGATATACTAACAGTCAGCGTTGTCATACCAAATTGTAAATAACGTGTAGTAAGTGTTTACTATTGTTATGGAGAATTGAAGGAATGCAATGCATAATAAAAAAGATTGCATTTGATTGAAGTGATTATTGTTTGTATGTTCTAGATTACAAATACCATTTAAACAAAATTTGATACGATTTCTAGGTAAGTTTATTTTTTCAATATAGTCTTGCTCACCTCATCAAAAAGATAAGTATCAAGTGAACCCTAAAAACAATCTATGCACACAAACGGTTCCAATTAAGTACAATAAAATTCAAAACGCTGCAATAAAACAAACAAATTATAAATGCATTAGGCACTCGTAGGAAACATTAAAATTCTATTGTTATTTATCAAGAAATACACATTCCCCTTTTCTTCTAGTTTATTACACAAATAGTTTGACATTTAATGAATACTAAATTAATTTATAATAACTACAAAATAAGGTTCATATTTGAATCACAATGATGTTTTGTGCTGATAAAACGTACTATGTCATGTATAATTGGCGTTAAGTGACTGTTAAGTTATAATGAAAGTTAAGTAGATAGCATTCATGTTTTCTTTATAATATACAATTAGCACTTATAGCGTGTAATGTTCGTTGTAATTTTACAGTTCGGTTTTCATCAGTTAAGTACATAACTGCAGAGTCTACAATTACTTTAATGTTTGTGTTCTATGTAATTGTCCTATACGTTCATTTGTAGTGTTTTGATTATTATGTTACTCCATATTGTTGTTTTCAATGTAAGTATTCTTATAATATTGTCAATTCAAATAATGTTAGTATAGAACTTATCTTTACAGGCTGATTTTATAGACGAGGGAGATATTCAAGGAGGATATTCAGCATTCGGTTCTATTTCCAAATATATGGGAATAGTGATATCTTAATAATTATTTCCATTAAAACAAAGTAATTTATAGTTGAGATAAATGTCCAGGACACAGCAAGATTGACTTCAGACCTTTTTTGTAGAGCGTTAAATTCTCTACAAAAATAATGAATGGGTATTGCAATACGATATATCGTTCATTAGTTATAAAAGTCAAAAGAAAAAAAAACTTTTGTCCTATGTTATTTGTATGGGAAATCGAAAAGTGCGATGCGGACAACCTAAATATTAATATTAAGGGCTCATATTTTCAGAGGCCTATTTTGGCATTAAAACGAAACTTTTGAGCGTGGTTCCGAGGAATTTTTTTTTTTTTTAAACGCCCTAATGTTCACATAAGTAACATTTTTTTGTGTATCTATTTATTCATAATAACCCTTCCTCATTGTGATCACACGTGTGCTGACCTCGCTCCGTTGTAATAATAAAAGACCTTAATTACTTTTGTTTAATTCAACATATCCACACGTGTTTCTTTGAGTTACATGAATTTCTATAGCCGTAAATCTCTATTATTATGATATATGAAATAAATTGTGACAAACATTTGCCTTACATTAGGAAAGCATCTTTACATATTATAAATTGATGTTGCTGTTTTGTGTATGTTCTCTTATACCTTATAAGATACACAAAGGATCTTAATGCAGTTTCGAGCATTATTTAGCAAATGTATTTTGAATAATTTATCTGACTAATTGTATATTACATTTAAAAATAATAAAGAAACCTTCCATGTGCGGGCCCGATGGTACATAGAATGATTATTATTTAATTTTAAAAACAAAATCATATCCCTTGTACATTGCTCTTACTAATTAAAATCAATGGCTTCGATCAAAGTTTTTACCTACCACCTCGCTGCTGCTCGTTTAGCACCACCCAGGAGTCACGTGTAGGGAAACTAGGGTAAAGCCTACGGACGCGACCAGCTTCGACTCCCAAAGTGACCAAGGCCTTCCGACTTTTACGTTTCTATTTACGAGTTCCAGGAATTTTTATTTATCTTCGTAGCTAAAACAGCCTTTCAATTGAGACTACGTAAGTTCCATATTCTTGAATAAGGGATTTGGTCAATGTATGTATGTACCTAAGTTACGAAATATTTTCATAAATATTATTTATATTCACTACTTTATATCCGTCCAACGTTTTATAAAAAATAAAAAATTATACTGGCTCACCATAGTGACTACAATGCACCTGATGGTAAGTACAGTGTAGTCCAAAAACGAAAGCGACCATCAAATGATGAAAATCCATTGATAGTCTCCGTCGTCATGTCGGCCCACATATACCACAACTGAAGGTCTCTAGGTATAAGAGTTACTGTAATTTTACTATACTAAATAAATATATTATATACGTGTAAAAAATAGTATTAATTGTAATTATTTTTTAATTGTTATAATGTAAATTATTAGCAAACCAATAATGTTTTCAATAAAAACTACAAATAATAATTTGGATATAAAGTAAATGATAACAACTTACAACATGTTTGGAGCGTAATAACAAATCTGTGTAACATGTTGAAAAGGAAGGAGTAATTATAATTGCGGTACAGATCACTGTCCCGTGACGTTCGGGCCCTTCTGAATTGTTGGTTGCGAGCTGACGCTTCCTTCCTTGAGGAGGTCCTTAGTACAAGTTACAAGTTTCAAGCGATTTCCAAAAAACGACAACTTTTTCTATATCGCACAATAAATTGTACTCTTTTCAGGAAAGCCCTTAGTGTTTATTGATTTAAATATTTTCATCTTAAGAAATAATTGTTAAAAATATAATAAGATAAGTAACTAAAACGGCATTTTACAAAATGTTATGTAAGCTTTTAGAACAGTATTAATCTGCGCCACTAAGCTACGCTGGGAACGACATATAGACACAAAATATATACAACCATTAATTTATGTTAACATAATTCACAGCGGAAAGTAATATAGAGTGACAATATTATTATTCCATAAAAATGTTAAATGTCTCTATATTCGAATAACGTTAACGCATTAGGTGGCAATCCTCATTGTTTTCAGCAAATTAGGAACAAACTCTCAGACCTCATTGAAGGAAATTGTATCATCCATTTGACGTAAAATAAATAGATTTCTCTAAATATTTGATATCTTCTGCATTTAAGAGTATCTACAGTGAAAAGACACATTTATTTAATATGTTACGCACATATATAAGCTACATATTTTTCTTTCACTGATTTAAATATACAAAAGATATAATTTTATCATATAATTGTCTCTATTAATATTTTTTTGACTTTTTTGAGGTAGAAGGTTAATTGTCCGAACTATGTCGTAACCATAGTTCAAAAGTGTAAACAAATGTAAGAGTATTTATGTAGTGGCATAGTGACTCGCTTCGGCCTGTCACGTTTCGTGATCAGTTAGTGTATATCTACTTGTTCATTTACCTAGAGACCTTCCGTTAGTTATATGTTGGCCGACATATCGATGACAATTGTCAACGGACCGTCATCCTTTGGCCGTCGATACCGTTTTTAGACTATATCGCATTTTCTATCAGATGCAACGCAATCACTTTGTTGAGCCAATATAAAAAAAAAACTTGTGCCTGTATTAACTCTTTAAGACCAAGTATCCACAAATGAGGACACCAAGTTTGTACATTAGAACCAATAAATTCACAGGAACACTTTTGTACGTATACTTTTAACGCATATAATTCTATATGTGTTATACCATTGGAATTGTTTTTTATCTTTTTTGTCCCAATTTTAAACCAAGTTACAATTATAAGTAAAATTACATTAGTCCGAGGGCAAAAATAATTAAAGATTGAAAGGGTAACAAACAAAACAATGAACTGTTTATATCGCCTTATCTAGTAGCTTAAGCTGCTGCATATGCCGGCAAATTATATCTTCAACATACTTTATTATAATGTGGAGTTATGTCCTTGCAACATTGTAATAACATTGTCATTACATGTTATAATTATTATAAAGACATGTCGTTAATATGCTATTGTGTATTGTCCATCTGTGGAGAAGCGATGAGTTCCCGTTTTATTTAATGCTTAGCAAAAACCTTCGCAAGCTGGGTACATCAAATTCATTCACTCAAAGTTTATAATAATGTTTCTATGGACGAGTTCAGGTGTGACTATAAAGTCATATTGCTATTTAATATTATTTAAATACACAAAAGTAAAATAGGAATTCAATATATTGTATACTAGAAACCTCCTGTGATTTCTCTCACTTAAATTATTATTACAACGAACAAACTTAAATGTTTTTAATAATACCTGCATTCCATTTCACTTTTTTTTAGTTTGGACCTCGCTTTATCCGCTCAAGCTGGGTCCAGACTTAGCATAACATGCATTTAACGCTATAAGCCTGGGCTCAAATATCTACAATTCTGTCAAATTTATTGGGACAATTTTAGAGGAATGTGAGAACAAAAAACGTGATACACTTCAAGTTAAATTAGATTATACGTTACACAAGTCTGAATCCGGCTTTAACCATCAAACGTCCCACTATATGAACAAAGACTAGGAGCCGTCTGCCACAGCAGCATCATTATCCATTTTGTTAATACTGCACGTAGCTCTTTTGTTATTTTGACACAGGAAGTTATTAAAGCAATTAACTGGGGCACGGCTTCAGTGCTATTATCATCTCTACGAGTGACGTGTTAATGTCAGGCCTAATAGTGATGTGAGCGAATTCCTATAATGATCGATTATTCAGTAATTATGTGTTTAATATACTAGAAAATTTACTAAGTTCTTGCAAAGTTGTACTGAGCAGCGACTGTGTAATAAATATCAATTATTTTATACCAGATTTAAGGTTATCTTTGAGGTGGGCAAGCATGTCTTTCTATTTTAGACATATATATGTGTAAAAAGGGGCAGCTATAGCAATCATGACACTCGAACATTAAGAGGATTTGTATTTCATAAAATTTCATCGTCGCGTTTTTTCAAAATGTATAAAAATCTTAATCTATCGTTTTCTTTAAAAGAACATCATATTTCGCGTATAAATCTCTATTCCTCTAATACCTCTGTATTGCATTATTATTTTGGTCCTATAACATAATAAATAAATACGTTGAAAAGTCAGTAAAAATTCTGATCATCTCGGCTTTAATAGGTGCGTAATACGCGCGGTAATTCCGCGGCCTTAAAAGCCGCCGTTCTAAATAACATTGAGGTAGATAGATATGCACTAGATTCATTGCACGACACCGGCGTCGCTGACAAAAAAAATCGTTCAGTTAACTGCCGCTAACCAGTGCGTTTATGCTCCGAGGCGCAGCTCCACTCCGATCTATCTTTGAGTTTCTTTGAGCGTTTCTTCTCAAAGTAGTCGCTTCTGAAACGCTGGTAGATCATCTTAGGTTCTTTCCCTGGTTGGCCACTCAAGTCGATGATCGCACCCACAGTTGTTCCCTTGCGTTGCCACCCAACCTATAACCCGCTGACTGAATTCCATAAGTGCTAGTCATGTTAGAAACGCTCAGTGATGTTAGAAAGCACCTTCAGGCCAAGAGCGTTTTGTCAAGTTAAAAAAACTAAGAAGTTGTAGACTATAAAAGGGGCTAAAAATACAAAACAATATTAATAAGCTCTTGAGATTTGTTTTTGCTCATTTCAAAAGTTAATTAAGAATGATGCCAGTTTAATCAATCATCGACTAAAATAACTTTACAGACATCACTACTCTCACGAAATTATATCGGTTCTTTAATTTTCAATCGCCGTACTAACCGAATGAAAGCTACTGTTCGATCACAATGCACTCTCTCATACACTATGGACATAATTGATAGTCATACAGCCTTAACAATAGTGAAATCATTCATAATGCAATTCTAAAAAGGATTTTATTACATTGAAATAAAGTTTAAATTCGAAGTATTCCTAGATGGTGTGTTATTCAAAAAATAACAACCATGGCTAAGTTGCGTGGCTCCCGTACTTACTCAGTCTAATTTCTTAGAAGTCATTATTATTGTTTCTCATGATTAAATTTCTTTTTTCTTACAATAGAATCACGAAGTGTTCCGTTTATTGTGTGTAGGATGTTATTATGTTGTTTCATTTGACAATATTTTTAGACGATATGTACAAGTTATTTAAGTTTTATAACGGTGTAGCCAGTTCCAAGTATTGACTGCGAATACTACTCATATTATGATTGTAGAACAATGTCCTCTCTCAACCACGGATCTTGTAATCTTTCGAGATGAAGCAAAAACCATTACTATTATTTCCATTTCTATTGATTAATCCTATAAAAAAAATTGCAGCACAATATGTTACGAACTCAGTTAACACTAAACCTTTTTTTTTTTTTACTTGGGGAAAATCCTCATGGGACCGTTTCGGTCGCCCGGGGGGTTGCACGAAACCGAGGTGTGTCGGACTTGTACCGACTAAAAACCCCAAGGTGACTTCTTCTGCGCATTGACGGGAATCGCGGGACCTGTAATCAATTGCTCCACAGCCCCGCCGTGCACTGCATTTCTTAAGCTCTGTCTCGCAGGAAGTCATTAGCAGCAATGCCACTAAACCTACCACGACGGGTCAAATGACCCATTTTAATTGTTTTGTTAGAATTTCTTGTAAATAAAAATATCACATCGCCATTTGTCTTTACTACTTTTTTTTTTAAATACATCAAATGTATTTTTCAATATTTACTTCTCTCTTGTTAATTTTTTTACCGAGAGATATATGTAATCTGCCCTAACTATCGCAACGGGTCACTTGACCCGCTGTGGTAGGAATAGGTATACATGAAGTATCGGTAGGTTTAGTGTTAAGAGCCCGCCCCTTCAAAGACTCTCTCTGAGGCGTTGCGCCAGATATATTGCGCCTGTGCATCGCCTTCCTCTCATCCAGGCAGCAGATTCCCTCAAATCTACCACATGCATGCTTTTAATTAAGTTACATAAATCTACAAACCACGGATTTTATTCGATATCTCCATGAAAATTAGAGTAAGATTTAAGCTATTATTTAACAAAATATTTAGTAATCACAGCGTTACGATTCTCGCATAATCGAACACACGGAGACAATGGAACTCGTGTGAATTCGACACGTGTTATTCGAACAAAGAAAGTAACGTGTCAATTAAACTTATTTGCTTTTTTCCTCAGTAACGAAGCGTAATGCAATTATGTCTAATAACAGGATGAGAGTACGCGACACGGCCGAACCGTCAACGCCCCGTAATCACTATCACAATTAAAATGTCATTACCTCGGCAGACCTTACACCTAACCAACATTACTTTAATTATATTTGAATGAAAAGATAACAAAAAATATGGAATTGAAGTCGTGATACTTATTGGAGATCGTGAGACCGAAATAACTTTAATCATTTGTAATCTAATTAATCCCTTGATGATCTTTTACCGCCTCCGCGAAACAATACTAGAATGTTGACAAGGTTAAAGTGATTTTTACTGGGTACTGTTACAGAACGCTCTTATATTCTGCGTATCCTAATATAAGATTGGGATGATCATGCACATTTAATCAATGGACACTAACAAAAGGTTCAAAAATATCAACGAAGAGCTTTGGTGACTTAAAATATTAGGACTATATACGTACATTTGAATGTTGCGGACACTGGTACTTGAGAGAGTTAACTGCCCGTAAACAAGAGTGGCAGTGTGCGCGTACTTCTTTTTTTTTTTCGGCATGTCCAACGTTTGTGGCCTGGGAAAGACCTTCACAACAAAACCGGGCTTGGTGGGCGAACGCAGAGGGCGCTCAGCCAGCGAAATTTATGGGTTGGGCGGCTACGCAAGGGCACCCCTGTGGGTACGGACCTCGACTTGGGCGGCCGGCCAGTTGAAAAACGAACCTAACGGTGATCTACCAGCGTTTCGGAAGCGACTGCCTTGAGAAGAAACGCCGAAAGAAACTCAAGGTTGCATCGGGCGTACTTCCACACACTGCCTATTCTGAGGAAAAGAGAGACGGGCACACTCTCCCCATCCCCTGTTACTGAGGAGGCCTAACAAGGACTACTGTGTGCTGGTCGGGGCAGATTATGAGTCCACAACCACGGCCGGCGTACAAACTGATGATAGAGTACCCAGGAGTTTTTACTCAGTAAGAGTTGAGAGTGAGAGAGAGTGTGAGAGCTAAAGCTATTTTTAATCTGGACTGTTAAAATACTCTACTAATTTCTACGTACAAAAATAAGTTTGGGATAATGATACACATTGCAGAGACACATAATAACGAGAAGCCTTGGTAGCTTAATAAATATTAGCACTAGTTTCCAATAACAAACCTTCGCTAAATTATTGTTATCATAAATAGGAACTTGGCTTGCTCGGCGGTGAAAGAAAATATAACAAGATAATATTCTATATCTAATTAGATTCCACACACAGTGCGTAAGTAGAAAGTTCGTTATAAATATTTGCTTCGGTGTGGATAGTTTTAAACTTTTGCACCATGAATACAGTTAAAGAACTTCTGACATAGTGTATGCAGGCATGGCAGTGACATCTACTGATAGATTCTCACCTCTAAAGACTGCGACATTTCTAATACTGCTATTTCTGAACTATATAGTTAAGTTCTGCCTAGCTAATATGTAAAAAAAATTACGAAAGCTTTGTCAATTTTCATGGCCTACATTTACTAAACAGTCTGTAGGTACAGCTTAATTAAATTTGAGTGGATAACGCTGTTCACGACACTTGTGTGAAACGAAAAGCTGATGTTAATTTCATATAAATTACACCTTCTGTTATATAATTGTTGGCCAAATGTTACCCCTTCTGTATATGTCATGTGTGCTAACGATGTTTTGTGGTGAGAAGTAATGATTCGTTCTTCCTTATATTTAATCATTTAAAAAGAAATTGTATTTTTATGTCATTATTTTATCATCAATAGGTAATAAAATATATCAGCAGTATTACAAAACATGTGAATATCAAACATATTGTTTGTAAAAAGAAACTACCGTAATTGGCATTATTTTTAATATTTAAGAATTATTTTGATTTTTGTTTTTACTTAGCCGTTGATCTAGCTACAAACATGCTTGCGCTTGTACTGTAAGTACCTACTAATATATATATATATATATATATATACATATACAGGTCCGTAACTCGCTGAAAACTATTCAGTATATCACAGAAAATCTTACCAGTACTGGAACACGCACCTAAGACTGTCAACGTCGCAACTAAGCGCCGCGCTATCAGGCCATCAAATGTTTTGCACCATAGAATAAGATAAACCTGGTTCAGAGGTAAATATAAACTAAAAAAGGGAAGATACAAGCAGTTGACACCGAGCATGTGGCACAGAAACAAAACATAATAAACCGGACCAACTTAGCTAATTAACTTCGCGAACGATACGGGGCAAGTTTTGGCGAACGTTAAGAGTACGCGCTAAGCAGCCTAACTTGAGCTTGTGTAGACTCGAAGTTACGGTGTTATCTAAATGAGACCATCTTTCGTTATAAGCTAACTTAATTAAGAAGCAGCAGATGAGAATGGGCGCCGACGGGCGGTGGTGGTGCTGGGAGGTAAATATATGTATCAATACTTAAAAAATATTTTCATATTGTTAGATTCGTTTTTAACTCCAATATTTTTTTTTCATAATATTAATTTTGAATTCTTCCAAACTTGTTAATATAATCTTCTTATGCAATTATTTCATATGTACCTTATATACAAAACCAGTTTAAAAAAAAATTATGACCACGTAATATTTTACTGTAATTTGAAGCTTCTTATTTAATAAGATTTAAATTTGAAGCAGTCTTAGTAAACAAACAATTATTTATTTATTTATTTATTTTATTTATTTATTTATTTTAAAGGGAAACATACAGCAATATAAAAATGATAATAATATACACAAAAAATGTTACATAAGCCAGCAAAGTTTCCACAAAAATTAAAACAAATAATTAATAAATAATAATTAATATTTTTTAATTATTATAATCTTATTAATTATATTTGAGTTAACATGAAAGCTGTTAAAAACGTTAACGTATTCTTAGATTGGTACAGGCGCCATGGAATCGTCTCCTACCGGTTGACGCAGGCACTGACCGGACATGGTTGTTTCGGTTGGTACCTTTGCCGAATAACCGGTAGTGAGCCGACCCAACGCTGCCACCACTGCGACGGATGTGCTGAAGAGTCCGCTCAGCACATGTTTGACGGGTGCCCAGCCTGGGCCCCGGAAAGGGATGCTTTAACGCAACAGGTAGGAAATGACCTGTCGCTGCCCACACTTATTCGGGCTATGCTCGACAGCGACAGGTCATGGAAGGCGGTCCTCCTTTTCACAGAGGAGGTCCTTAGAGTGAAAGAGGAGGCGGAGCGTGAGCGAAAGAGGCAGGCTTCATCTTCCCTGTCCTTTCCGCCCCTCCGTCGCCCTCGCCGTACTGGACGCAGGAGGGAAGCCTACTCAAGGCACTTCCCTCCTTAACGGATTAACGCCTGGGCGGCGCACTTGAGGGAGTGCGTCGCCCAACATTTCCAAGGCGAGAGCGGTGCGCGATGTGTTCCCGCGCACCGCTCGAAGAAACTGAAGGAGAGTGGAATGGTGTCCAGGGGCCTTCCATCAATAGGCCAGACGTCGCCGGGCGCTGAGGAAGCTGGCACAGCCTTGCCCTTGGCCCCGGCAAACGGGAGAAGGAACACCCCGGGGGTTTTAGTCGGTGCGACTCCGACACACCGGGGGGTGACCCTCATCATCCCCTGACGGCCCATAACGGGTTTCCCCCGAGTTAAAAAAAAAAAAAAAAAAACTTAGATTGGTTAATAAACGTATAAAAAATTTAATTAAACTTAATACACAATTTTTCAATAAAACTGAACCAAACGTATACATACCATATCGCCTCCTAGGAGGCTGCTAAACTAAGTGCCTGTACTTATGTGTGCGATTTACCCTTGTGTGTGTTATGTCGACAAACCATGTGCATGTGTAACCACGTCTGTGTGCAATGGATTAGTGTTATAATAAAAGTTTTTGTAACAGATGTCAGATATTAAACACGGAGTCATATTAATAGCAGTGAGACGCGACCGAGGAAAATATATAAAAAGTTAGCAAATTAGATTCGTGTACAATAATTTGTTGTTTTCCCTTGTCTCGTTTTGGTTGATTTGCAGTTAGATTTATGAGAACCATAAGACATTCTTATGGTCTTCTCTTTTTGTTTATGCTCTTTCTAATTTATTATTTTAATTGAACAATATAAGGTTGACGCTTACAATTATTTCTCTGAAAACATTCTTACTTACGTATCATATTAAATAACTAATTTAAGATTAGTCTGTCCTGAGGGCCTAGACAAAGAACATTCGGTAAACGATAACGCTGATAGATAATTGACATAATGTGATGACGCAATATTTTGAAAATTTATGTCAATGCCATATATTTTGCACTTTCTAATACCGTTGTCAATGACTGAATGTTACTTTGTCTAGGGATGTTTTTGTTCATATACCAAGAGACTTTCAGTCGTGGTTGATGTGGGCCGGCATGGCGATAGCGTCTCTCAATGGATTTGGTCCTTGGCGTTCGCTGCCGTTCTTAGACTGAGATTTATAAACGCTATTTCGACTTTGCTTAGCAAAGGTCTCAAAAAATAAATTAGTTTTGACAAAAAACTGAATATACGAGAATATTAGGATCTTGACTATAGCCATAGTATTCGCAGAGCAAAGTCCATGTTAACAAAATCGGTGACTTACATAATCATTTGACATTCATTGAGTAATATCAATCGTAATGTTTAAGTAAAGTCTAAGCAAACTTAAAGTTACCTCTAATCTTAGTCTAAAACTAAAGCATACTTTCCGTACGGTAGCGCAGTCGGTGCGGTGTAGTATCTTGTTCAAGCCTGTATAAAAAAAAAGATTAAAAATAAATAGTATATCAACTGATTTATTTAAAAAGTAAATTATGTCATTTTTATTAATTATGTTGTCTAACACGAAAAATCTATAGAAATATCATTTAAACTTCTAAAATGACAAGAAAATCAATAATTATTTTAAAAAGAGCCGGAAAGTCAATGATAATAATTAAATATGAAAGTCATAAAGATTTATTATTATATCTTTCACAACCTTACTAATTAAAAGTTAATTATAGACTTATAAACCTTGTAATTAAAACCATTAATAAAGAAATGGAAACGTGACCTCGTGCTACGTTCCGATGTAGCTACGTAGCTCGTAACTCTATATGTAATCTTGTTTTTAAGGTGCATTTCCATAATACACATTTAATTTAAGAATTATGCAGACCAATAAATGTTTAATATCTTATTTAATAGGAAATCTCTATTATTATTATCGGATATAAAATATTCCTTACCTTACAATGAGGCGGTTTTATTTTAAATTCCTTAAATGTGACCATTTGTTGGAACTAAAAGAGCAGCCATGACATGTTACAGCACCACGATCACAGTAGGTAGGTGCTTTAGACTTTGCGATTCGTGATTTTCTCTTGTATTTCTACTGAAGCCATTGATGTAGCATTACCTCGCAGTATATTTATGTCAGCCTAATGACGGCGACTATCTATAATTGTCTTCTTGTAACGGTCGCTACTGTTTAACAACAGTCTAACGACTACACTGTACTTACTAAGGTTTGCTGTATAGTAGTATTGTGATTCATACACAAAAAAAAACCGGCTAACAGAGTGTCAAACTCGCTCGCCGTAAATTCCGTACAAAACTGTTTGTATAAAATAATCGTTTTTTTTTATAATATTACTTTAAATTTTCGATTTCCGTGGTCTTGTGCTACAAGACCTTGCTTCTTGCCAAACGTGATTCTAGGTCAAGGAGAAGTCCAGGAGTAGAGAAAGTTGGCAAGGCCGTACCTGAATCTGAACACTAGAGTCTGGAACACTGAGGTGGCGGTCCCCACTGCTGCCTTGACAATTCATAAGAATTTCCACTGGATTACAAGCTCAAAGGGAAATACCTCATAGGTTTTGATTCCCATGTAAAAATGGCATACAAATAATCAACTAATCTTTTAATTGCATCGCCTTAGAAAATTCTGGTATTAATTTAAACTTGTTACCTTTGCGCGTTCCTGAGAAAAACCGTTTACCGACAGAGCGATACAAGGAAGCTATTCTATAAGAATTTCTTTTTTCCATTTAAAGTACGGAATCCTAAAAAGTGAAAATCCAAAAATGTAATCAACGCCAGGCGAAGTGCCTCCCCCCATATTGAACCATAAGAACTAATTACTTATGTAAACGTTTATCCCTACGATAGGGAATATTTACAGAGGCTGTAATCGATTTGGTGACAACAAACATAATTTTCTTCGTTTCAGAGTGATAGATTGATTTCGACATAGCGTTTATTGACCTGTCTGACGAAATATTAAATAATAATATATATCGTCACGATATATCCCTTTCGGGGTAAGCTGAGTTACATTGGTGGCTATAGCCACTTTACGCTTATATGTCATGCCCAAAGTCACCAGTAGCGCAGCTGTTCGTCTGTCTAGGGGACTAACACATGACATGTCTATTAGGTGCCATGTGAGTTCCTTCACCGGTGAGCATGTGGTGCCAAAATCCAAACATAATGTGAAAAAACCCAAATGTACGTTCTGGGATTCGAACCTACGACGATTCACGTTGCCAAGCATGGAAACCGGTCCATTATTCACTAGGTTACCACAATCACAAAAATATTAAACCGATTAAGATTTTTATTTATCAACCAAATTCCCTATGAGATTTAGTTTATGTTATCAATGATGAAATAAACTTGTTCAATTGTATATTTCAAGAGTATAAACAAGCATTGCTTTAGCTCTTTCAAGTTATATTGAAGCCAGATTAAATTCAGTACATAAAAAATTAATTCATAAAAAAAATTTAAAATACTCTCCATAATATTTACGCTATTACTTATACAGTGGCGTAGATCCCATAGATGTATAAAAAGCATGACATTGATTCCTTTTATGGACCTGAAATCGGGTAATTGCTTGATTCAGATGTTCTGAATCCAAATAGGACTAAATTTGAAGTCAATATATTTATTAAATGCCCAAAAGAAGATAATGGTTTTTATTTTTCAATAGGATGCACGCCACTGTGCATATAGTTTCATTGGCAATAGCACTTTTAAAATTCATGAATATATCTGGAACTGCAGTTGTTTTTTTTTTAATTCTGACTCGACACAGTGACTGCACCAGACCTGATGGTAAGCATGGTGCAGTCTAAAAAACGCCAATGACTATCGAACTATCTACAGGTAAGAAAAACCCATCGGTAGTCGTAGCGATCATGCCGGCCTGCACAAATATATCTTCACGCTACGCTTAAAGGCTACATTACTAGAGTTACGTTATTAACCTTGTCACATTACCGAAATGGATAAATACATTTATTTGTTATAAGACACGAAATATAACTTGATAATTTGACAAAGCTCTTCAACAATTCATCACATTTTTCACACTAGCTCGGTAAAGTTATTACACTACACTCGACGTTAAGCTCAGCGACATTATTCCAAAAACCGACTGCACCTGTCAAACACATGATCGTGCCGGTCTGCTTAAAATTCTCTTCACATTTCTTTTAAACACACTTCTTTATTTTACATTTCAATTTCGTTCAGTGTACATGAGTTGATCCGTAAACACTAGAGGCTAAAGATAGGAGTCGGATTTTGCCAGTTGCGACTCGTCAAAGGCTGCCAGGTCGCAATGTAATACTTTGTATGCATCTCCATCTATATTATGGCGAATGTTCCGAAGAGCCATTTAACCTTGTTCCACCCACTACCTTCTATAGTAGATCCACGCGCGCAGGCTTACGAGGTTACAGCCAGAGATGGAAAAAATGTAATTTGATTAATAATTAACGATTACAAAATGTAGTCGTAATATTAATTTTCTCGCTCTGTTATCTATTATATAAAAATAAGTCCGGTTTTCCTTCCTGGCGCTATAACTACAGAACGCACGAACCGATTTTCACGGTTTTGCATTCGTTGGAAAGGTCTCGGGCTCTGTGAGGTTTATAGCAAACAAAATTCAACAAAAATTCAACAGAAAAGCAGGAAAACTGAGAAAATCCTTTTTCTCATACAACGCCATCTCTGATACATAGCATGTACTACAAACCAATATGGTTTTGCATGGTGGTGGAGCAGATCGCACCAGTATTTTAAGTAGATGGCGCCGATGCATTATATATTGTTTGACAGCTACTCATTGTACTCTGCTCAGTTAATTTCATGTGACATTTATTATGCGTACGTTCTTTCAAACGCTAACTAAAAACCAAAACGAAGCCATATGGTGGCGAAATGAAGTTCGCCGGGTTTGCTAGACATGATTAATTCTATTTAAAATATTAAGAAATCATAAATTTGTATGCAATCTGGGATTCTGTAGTGTTTAAAACACAGATGAGCAAAATGCAGTTATATTAATGGTAAAAAAACGTAAAATATAATCGTAATTATTTTTATTAATCTGATTACATTTTGCTCATCTATGGTTACAGCTATATTGTAACTCGCATCCTGGCTAGGACTAAGAAGTTCTTTAACTCTTACTTTTGCCAAATCATTAGACTACGGAACGGACTTCCAGCGGGCGTGTTCCAACCGTCCTGTAGTATGACGAAGCGTGAAGAGATATTTGTACAAACCGGCATAACAGCTTTGACTATAGATAGGTTTTTTTTACTGTCGGTAGTCGTTGTCGTTTTTGGTCTACACCATGCACCGGGCATGATGTGGTCCATGCGCCGAGTCAAAAAAAAAAATAGAGAGAAGCGTCCGATGTAGGCGACTGAGCAGCACAATCAGCTGGCGTGTCTATCTCGCGTTTCATAACAGGTGACAACACCGCACAGTTAAATACCATAATCCGAAACCCACTTTAAGCGAAATTACTATGACTTTGCTATCTTCCTTGTACTGTGGTCGTGGACAGAAATTTCCACTTTTAGCACCACAGGTAGGTTTTTAAATAAAACTTCCAATATCAGTCACCTCGAAAGTTTTTAATTTAATGTTTCACTTGGTAAGCAAATATTTAATGTTTTCTAACAATACTGACGTCACAGTTTAACTCCCGATGGCATCGTCCAATCAACAAACTTTCCTTTCACCAACTTATTACAAGATTAATGCGAATTCTAATCGAGTTTTCTCTCATTAAGTACCACGGTTACCGGGCCCTCTTTATTATACTAGAATAATACAGCCGGGGTAATATCGTGGTATAGTTACTTAATCAATTCCTTTGTTGGTTGAATCGCCCCCGCTATGGGTGGGGTTGATTAAGAAGAATATTGCTTGATTACGCGCTTGAAGTATGTCTACGTTGATATTAATAAGTTATTGCTAGATGTGGCATCAGGTTGAGTACATACCTATTTAAATATACTTTAATTACATTATTGTTCAATTTTTCAGAGTATCTGTGATTTATGGATCGCAACTATTTTGTTTAAGATTTTCAGGCAATTAATAGTTTGCCTCAATAAAACCAGAACACTTAAAGTAACATTCGTACAGCGATACGTAAAATACATTTAAGCTTTTGTAGTTACTGCTCATTATAATAAACATTTTAACAAGTCTTATGCGCGAATCAAATAAGTTTTAATTATTGCTCGAATTTTCGACCTGGTTACACAGGCTATGAGCTCGAGCAAACTGACGGACTTTATGGGAAAATGGTTCCTCTACATTCTTTTGTTCTTGATAAAAGCCGTTAAAGTATTTTATACTGAGCGGTTAATTGAAAATGCAAAATGTTTAGAATTGATATTACCATATATGACTTACATTTCGAAAGCATATGTAAATCCTACATATTGGGCACTTTTCTGCTTGTCTTATCTTTAAACCTCTGTTGAAAGGCGATGACAAGGCCGATGCGACGATTGATTGCCTTTACGCAATACCTATGCACTATTTTTTGTAAAAACATCTAAATCGTAGGAATGTGAAAATATTGACGCTAGGATTATGTGAGGTGAAAACTTCGTTACGATATTCCGATTCCGTTTATTACATCTTAGTATTAACCCAGATGGTTATATTTCATTCATTCATTCGAACGGTAGTAACACCCGAATTACGAGATTCAATTGAAAGTCGCTGTCGTCATGCCGGCCTACATATACCACGACTGCAACTCTCTTGCCACCCTTTGGCATAATTTTTTTTACATCTGTTCGTTTACTTTTAACTCGTGTTCGAAATTTAATATATTTGGGAGTCGAAGCTGCTCGCGTCCGTAGGCTTTACCCTAGTTTCCCTACACGTGACTCCTGAGTGGTGCTAAACGAGCAGCAGCGAGGTGGTAGGGCGTCGGTGCCCGCCTGGATCGCGACCAGAGTACATGGGTGTAAAGCCCGTCATAGTGACCAGTTTCGGCTTGTCGCGTTTGGGGATCAGCTTATGTATATCCAGTAGCTCATATACCTAGAGACCTTCAGTTGTGGTATATGTGGGCCGACATGACGTTGTAGACTATCAATGGATTTTCATCCTTTGATAGTCGCTTTCGTTTTTGGACTACACTGTACTTACCATCAGGTACTCTGTAGTCACTATGTCGAGCTAGTGTAAAAAAAAAATATTTTGGGACAGATAAGATTTATTAAAAAATCGGTTACAAAAAGATAAAATAAAAAATAAGTACCCATTACCCCTTTCTGTTATTAAGCATCCGTCACCCACTCGCGACACTTTTCTAGAACGGTCATTACTTGCGCACAGTTCTAATGAATGTCGCCATCGACGAATGCTTGTCTCGTAGAACTATTGCGGGAACTAATACTGTCAATTTAGTTACAATAACTGATCCAAGATATCGGGTTACACGTCTTGTACCTTCTCCGACGCCTCTAAAGTTTTATATTCATTGCTTTATAAAGTTGACATTTTATAGTACATGTCTATTTTTATTTCCTTTTAGTTGAAGATTAAAAATATGAAATATTATAGTAATTAATTTATTACTTTTGACGCTACTCTATAGGTTACAAATTTTGAGCTCTAGTGTATGTTGTATTTATAAAGGTGTTCATTTTTAAATAATTGTATTTTCATGATGTAACAAATATTCAATTAATAATAAAGGTTTTTTTTAACCTAAAACAAAGTAATGGCCAAAATAATCAAACAAAAGTAATGTAGTTATTAATACAATTATAACTATATTTTCAAAGTTAAAAAGGCTTATATGTTCATTTTTTGGTGCTCAGTTAAAAGCTACTTGTTGTACGAATTTCCGTAAGTAGAATCTGTATCTTTAATAAATCATATTAAGCATAATATATCATTTATAAATGCTCTGAGAACAGTAATCAGCTACGCTACTAGTCAAGTTGAACACGACATATAAATGCAAAGTGAAATTTCATATAATGATTGAATAATTCATATATGCAATATTATTTACGTACAATATTGAAGTTAGATTAGTTTGATTTTGTTATACAAGAATATACTTTGCAAGTATTGACAAACTTACTCGCAACCGATTACACCGTTTTCCTTTGTACGTGGTTCTTATCTCGGCGGCTAAAAGTGTCGCTAACGACGTCCACTCATCTCGAAAAGACACAATGGCCAGACGAATTGAAACCACGGTTAGACAAAGCCAATCGCGCAGGGAATCGCCCGGTCAAAAGGCTGGTGTAAACCGGGCTTAATGTTAGAGTGGGGTGATTTGTGGGAGATTAAATGTACCGATAATATGGCACGGAACTGATTTTTGTTATAGACTGAGTATAATAGGATGGTTCAGTATAAATAGGTACGTTAAATATGATGGCAATAAAGTTAGACTTAATATATACAATTTGCTTATGAAAAGTAGTATCAATTAAGATAATACTATTTTTTTTTATTCTGACTCGACACAGTGACTGCAGCATACCTGATGGTAAGCATGGTGCAGTCCAAAAAACGCCAACGACTATCGACACGGCCTGCACAAATATCTCTTCAAATTACACTTAAAGGATCCTATATCATAGGATGGTGGGAGCACGCTCGCAGGTAGATCATTCCATAGCCCAACGACACGGCAAAAGAAGGAGTTAGAGAACTTCTTAGTCCTGGCCGGGATGTGAGATACCGTATAGCTGTGACACCGCAAACCCGCGCGCGTTGTTCTATGTAGGAAGAATAAACAGTAAAAAATAATACTATAGTAAAAATTAGCCTTATGGAATAGTAATAACTAAAAGTGGATACAGCCACAAATATGGCAAGTAATTATTTATCATAATCAATTGAAAAGGAATAACCAAAACCATTGACGTCACATTAAAAGGTCCGCATATATTTTTACAAGAAACGATAAGCACGACTCATAATTACCCTTCGCTTCAACGTGGCCTCGCTGAGTCAGTAATTAAAGTGTTGTTAGCGAAATTAAAATAACCGTAATAATATTGAGGTGGGTGACCGAAATCTGAGTAAGGCCGTGCAGGGTAATGAGAAATAAATTGTCGCCAAGCAATGCGGAGTAATTAGTGCAAGCGCACGCTTATTTAAACAAAGCGTGACACATCGGCGCGGAAAAAATTAAAGGGGCCGTTCCACTGTACGTACCTTTTTAATTTTATCATATAACTTACATTCCCTTTTAGTATAAAATAGGGTAGCAAAAACACATGAAATAAAAACAAAAACTAAGAGATAAAACCTTAAATGAATTGTGTAATTAAGGCTCAATTCGAGAATGGAATGCAAGACACTTGATTTTACTATATATTTGCATTAGATATATATTTTTATTTTTTTCGGTAATGCGTTAGTTATTTTCCGTAATATTATATATTAGCTGTAAGAACCAAATTAGCAATGTAAGGACCTAATCTATAAAAGCATTAAACGAACAAAAATTAGGATTACAACTTTTTATTTTCTCAGAAGTTAGGTATAATAAAATTTTGTGTAATTAAGTTAAAGTAAAAATATTAAGCTAAAAAATTTAAAATTTTATTAGAAAAAAATATTTACGGCTTGTTAATCTAGTCAAAGTCTTTGTTTACGTATAAATCAAAATGAATACTACGCTTAAATTTAATGAAAGTTAAGATATCCAAAATAATGGCACCGTGAAAAATTATGCTTCTTTTATGCAGAAACATTAAAAAACACAAATATAATCGAGCAACAGATGTAACCGTTGCTTAACAAAGCACAGTTATTAAAATGTTTAATTACAGGAACGAAAAGCGGACGTAATCATTGAGTCGGTGTGCGCTACAGTTTTATATAAACATTGTAATTACTACGTAAAATTACACGGACCGTGTTTTGACAACAGCGATTAAAAAATAATAAAAACAATATTTCGTCACGCTGTATCCTTTTTTAGTGGGCAGAGATACCTATGTTAATGTTGGAATAACTTTTGCATTGGGTACCTTTTTTTACATAGGCAAAATATTCTTATAAAATTATATTGTCTCGGCCGCAGAAGATAGGGACTAACTAAGTATGACAGACTTGTACTCGCAAAAAACCTTTATATGACTACTTCTATGCATTGACGGAGATTTTGACATGCTCTTATAATAAATTCTCCACAGCCCCGATATGCCGCACCCACTGGGTACAATCTCGAAAAAAAACCTTGCGTTCCTCAGACACTAGACGATGAATTTTTTTTTTTTTATACTGGCTCGGCATAGTGACTACAGAGTACTTGATGGTAAGTACAGTATAGTCCAAAAACGAAAGCGACTATCAAAGGATGAAAATCTATTGATAGTCTACATCGTCATGTCGGCCCACATATACCACGACTAAAGGTCTCTAGCTATATGAGCTACTGGATATACACAAGCTGATCCCGAAACGCGACAAGCTGAAACTGGTCACTATGTCGGGCTTTACACCCATGTACTGTGGTCGCGATCCAGACGGACACCGACGCCCTACCACCTCGCTACTGCTCGTTTAGCACCACCCAGGAGTCACGTGTAGGGAAACTAGGGTAAAGCCTACGGACGCGAGCAGCTACGACTCCCAAAATTCAATTTCAAGAAAGAAGAAGAAGAATTTCAGTAGAATGCTGAAAGTTGTGCCCTCTATGACTACAAGCTCAGTTTCCTCGCCGTTCTTAGAATATAGGATATTTTTAATACAGACAGACTCACGCTTTACCTTAATCATATCTGATTGAAAGTGATGATGAGACCGGTGATAGAGCGTGTTGGCCGAACAAATACAATTACACAAGTTGCTTGAAGACTTCCATATTAAATGAAACTGGAAAAACATGATGGAAGCAAATTCCTTTTCTTGTCTTTACGCAATATGAAGGAAGATTCGAATAGTTTTGAATCCCTTCGCTTCGATTAATTGGTATAAGAAATAAACCTTTATATATCCTAAATGTTACTAGAAAGTGGTAAACAAGCGCCAGTTAGGTCGTGTCGATATCGGATCAGGTCCAGAGCCGATTAGGTCTACCACATTTCGGGAAGAGATTATGTACGACCATATATTAAATACTTGAAGTCCGTGCGTCGTGGTATATTTTTGAAAGCT
Organism: Automeris io; assembly: GCA_036320925.1. Taxonomy (NCBI): domain Eukaryota; kingdom Metazoa; phylum Arthropoda; class Insecta; order Lepidoptera; family Saturniidae; genus Automeris; species Automeris io. The sequence continues at coordinate 7,494,517 of JAUDJH010000011.1, read as the reverse complement.
GCTGTCAATAACGCTTCATGCCTTGATGATCTCTAGTGTACTTTTCCTGCTCTGAATTGATCAGCAGGTTCAGTATACTTATTTTGTCTTGTCATTAAACAAAATCGTAAAATAGTGATTCAAAATCATGTATGACTTAAATAATAATACATGCCATGACTTTTCTGGGATGAGCAGAATAGTTTGCAGAGAGTCATGAATACATATATGTATATTTATGTATGTATGTCAACTATGCTACTGGTCATGGTGGTCACGATATATAAGCAGAAAGTGAATACAATCAGTAATGTGTCTCTACTCACCCCGAAAGGAATATAGCGTGATCATATATTATTATTATTTATCTTTGTTTATTTTACGTACATTAAGATATGATTACTATTATTATGTATATTTTTGTCTAGTACATTTTTTTTACGACAGGATACGGGTTGATGGGTGATGACGAGTTAGACTTTCACAACTAAAACGGTCGAGAGGGCGAACTCTGAGGTGCTCAGCCGGCAAATTTATAGGTTGTGTGGCAACACAAAGGCATCCCTGTGGCTACAGACCTCGACTTGGGCCGCCAGCCAAAATACAAAACCTAACGGTGATCTACTGACGTTTTGGAAGCGACTACCTTGAGAAGAAACTCCGAAAGAAACTCAAGGCTGCGTCGGAGTGGGACTTTAGGACAAACGGATGTGGGTGTATGCGTGCGTCCGTTAATTTGTGCATAAATATCTAGTTACACGAGTAAATATACGAGCGAATTAGCTTGACCTCATCTTGGTTATTATTGCAAGTGTTTAAGCGGGCTAAGGTATCCGCGATCAGGAAGAAAATCTTATTAGAGACAAAGGTAAGAATGAATCAGGTACCTCAGTATCATGAATAGAAAGTGTTTGTAACTTTATAAGCGTGTTTCTGTGCTGATAACAAAACTCAACAGAAAACATTTCATAAAATATAATTGCTACCAAATGAATATTATTTTTGCTCGCATTCAAATATGACGGGTGCCACTTGAACAATACGCTGAATCAGAACGGGCCATAATTATAGTGCGGTATGTAGCTGTTTCATATACAATGCGAATAATTACTGCAGTTCGTCCCGTGACTGAAATTGTTCATGAGTTAATCGACGCAGAGAATGGAGCGGATGGACGAAAAATGTATGAATGTAGGCACAGATGATGCGATACTCTCGTATATTGTCAGGTTCCGATAATTGGTGTCACGACACACCATGTAGTGTTATTTAATTTGGATGCAGCCGTGACCCTTTTTGGCGTTTCTTCTCAAGGTCGCCAAGGTCAAGATCAGTCGCTTCTGAACGCTAGCATATCATAAGTAGGAGGTCCATGTCCCTACGCTGCCACAAACCCCTTAAATTTCGCTGGCTTAGAGCTCTAAGTGCTTGGCTCCATTTATCTATTGTTGTTATAAAGGTCCAGCATGACCTGGGTATTTGTACTGCCAAAAAAATATAGTGTTTTCTCAAAGCGCTTTTCTATCTCAGACCTTGACCGAAAATCACAAACAAGGTCGTGGGTTGTTGCACGTTTTTGTCCCACCATGCGAACAATAAACTATAATTAAAAATAGAACCTATTTATTGATTAGTTTTAATGTCTCTAAAGACAATGATATCTATTCAAACACGAATCACAACAGAATACTGAGACTTCAATAAAAGTTGACCAATTTTGTGACGTTAGTCATGCTTCCGTCATTTCCGGTCACTTTGTCGAGTTGCAATTAAAAGTCTTATGGCTATGTATTAATAGCTGTGTAGCCCTTGTCAAAGATTTAGATGCCGTTTTCTATATTGTTCTTTTCTAGTAATTCATATTAATTAAAGTATTTATTTAAAAGAAATTATAATTAAATTTTCTCCTCACTTTTCAACACTTTTGGTATTGTAGTCGGTTATAGGCAATAATAGATGATAATGATGATTTTTTATCAGGTAATCTGTCAGCTTGTTTATCATTTTAAGGTATAAATGGGGTGGCCAAGCTCTTTGATAGTTCTAGCCATATATCAAAATTTGAAATTTTTCGCGAGCCCCTATTAAATAAGTATTTAAAAGGTATGCAAAAACTTTTTTAGTGTTTGAATAATAATAGCACAAAAAATTCAAAGAGTACATTTATCGAGAGCCACAAATAATCCTTCAAAGAGACGCAGGTTCGTCCCCTCTAGTATAAATGTATGTAAACGTGTTCAAACATCGACCTCATTTTCACTTTCTATTAGCTGTGCTCGAGCTTACCTTTAAATACAAAATAATAATAAGAATATATATTAGCCCATAAATATTAAATCAACTGAGCAAAGAATATCCGGAGAAATATTTTAGATACGTGGTATCGATGACATGTCTGAAGTATCGACCACTGTGCGAGGTGCAAACATCTAGGAACGCCTACGGGCTACTATGCAGAACAAAAAAAGATAAAAGCACGGACTCGCTAGGCAATATAGCACAACTTTTATCTTGCAGATTTATTTTCGCACACATAGACGCAATGCAGCATTCACGGACACGCTGTTTGCTAGGGTTACCAAATCCTTTCAGGAAATATATAGCGTGTACTAAAAATGTCTACAGACTATTATCTCAGAATATAGCTATTTACAAGAGTAAAAAATCTCGCTATGTTTTTAATATCTATTTCTATACCTATATATAATATCAGACATATGGATCTCATCTCAATCAGAGTTCAGTATATGATTAACACTAAACAATAGGTGATAGTTGAACACACCAGCTGGGATATAGGTACATCAGCTAGTAACTGCTCGCCTATTATTTCATAATAATAATATTTTTTGAGCTTATTGCCCCCTTTATCACTGATATCTGGCTGTTGGTGTAAAATGAATCTTATTTACTGTTTAATGTTTAAGCAAAAATTAATCAAAATTGAATATTTTATTTTTCTTGCACGAATTATATGCCTGTGTTACTTTTCTAATCATTTGATGTCGTACACCTTTTTGTTATGGTGTTAAAACAGCAAACTAACAACGTACTTGCGTATTGTATATCGCGAGTTCAGGAACAAAATTGAATAAATAAAGCAGTTTGTCGCCCCTAACAAAGACACAATGATGCTCTGTAGAGCTTGCTTAAGACTACGTTCTGTGTAACTAACTAGGCTAGAACGTAGATCTAAAATAAAGTCAATGTTCACATGTAAGCCGCTATGTAATTTTACCGCATAAACAAAACGATAGAGATAATCATGTTTTATGAAAATATAGCAAGGTGGTTTACTATAATCAAAAATGTACAGAGGGGTGGCTCTTTACACCACTCCTCCCTAAATGAGTAGAGGCCTACTTAAGGCCGCACTCCTTGCCGGTCATCGAGGATGAGACCCCAGTCGTGCCCTCGATGCCGGTAGGTGGAAGGTGGAACACCCCGGGGGTTTTAGTCGGTGTAAGTCCGACACACCAGGGGCGGCCCTCACCGCCCCCCGAGGTCCGTTAGGGATTTTTCCCAGGTTACAAAAAAAAAAGGATTACTATAATGAAAATATATGGAGTATAATTACGGTTGACAGCCCTTGTTGTAGCACACGTGAATGCTTCGCGTGTAGTGTGACGAGAACGCGAAAGTTTTGCATATGTGTAATGTTTCGAGATATACAGGTGACAGAGGAGATACGCTGTAGGCGGGGCCAAGAGAAGGGTAAAACCTATTGGAAAGAGATGGCCGACTGGCTATGATAATGATGTTATTGCTTTCTTGATGTTCGCTCTCCTTTAGTTTTATTTTACTCTACTTATAAGGCGATATAAACTTTAAGTGTGAGCACGTATAAAATACCTTTATTGTGTAGTTATGGCCGATCGAGGTGTGTGGAATGCAAAAAGTTGAGATTACGATTTCGAGATCGCTCTGTATGCGATATTCGCACATATAAAGCTAAGCACTATATGAATCATAGCTATATATGAGTTTCGCTAATAAAAAATAGGTACAACTAATAGGTAGTGTAAAAATCGGAAAGTTCACTTAGTTATATTTGACTTCAGATGCATATAAAAGAGTGATAACTAATTACCGGCATTAAAGAGATGTTTTTTTATAAGTTTATATAATTCAATATAAAACAAAATACCCAAAAACCTCTTAAATCTTCGACAGCTTAAATAAATGCTAAATATATCATCAGGTTCAGAAGACTTGAAATTTCCTAAAGCTCCATATACTTAACAAGGAAATCTTGGCTTAGTATTAAGTATGTTTGCCTCATAGGACATTCAAACCAACTCACTTCTGCGTAATTTTAAAAAGAACAACAATATTTTCTTATTGCAATTTGTTTTACCGCAAATGGTAATAAAACAAAAACTAAATTATGATTTTATGTGTAAACAATTGCTTTTCACTTTAAACATTTATAACAAATATATAATTTTACAACAGAGCAAATGTGTAACACGTAGGTATATATCATTTAATTCGCTAAATGTAAGACGAAACCGCGCACAATCTGCTAAAACCGATGTTAATTATGTAAACGCATTACATACAGCGGAGAGACGCTCGTTGCGAACATTACTAGACCGCAGGTTTAATGAATCGCGCGGATATTGCCTTTTGTGCAGCCGGGCCTCATTAATGTGTGGTGTGACGAGGCATCATGCGTATTAGAACGCCCGTACACGAGCGACAAATCGGTGGACGACTTTCTTTCAGCGATAACAGAGATCTACAAAAAAATGGGTTGCGATTATTGTTGCCCAATTGAGGATCATTTAAGAAGTATTTTTTTGCGTAGAATCCGAATCCGCGTCAGAATTGCTATCATGTCACAATTGTTGTCACGTGCAGTGTTCAAAATATCTTAACCTAAAACTACAAAAAAACGGTATTTAACGAAATCAAAATATTACTTAAATTTAATTGCCGATATCTCAGAGGAAAAAAAGATTATTCCAAACATAAAATAAGGATTTTGAAGCGTAAGTAGTACTTACTGGTTCAACTCGTTAAAAAAAATTAACACAATGTTACATTAGTATATAATAAAAAAACCGCTTTTTTCTCACTTTTAGGTTAAGATATTTAAAAACCTGACGTGATGGAGCAATTCTTCCGCTAGATTCGGATTCTATGCAGAAAATTACTTCGAAAATGACCTTGACTTGGCCAGCAACAAAACCTTGCAGATTTGTGTAATAGATAAGAATACCTAGAGACCTTCAATTGTGGTATATGTGGAACGACATGACGACTGAGACTATGAATATATTTTCATTCTTTGATGGTCGCTTTCGTTTTAGGACTATACTGTACTTACCATCAAATGCTCTGTAGGTACTATGTCGAGCCTGAGTAAAAAAGGAATATTATAACCTTGATAATTCCTTGATTTGGTAGTGGTAGGATAATTAGAACAGGGAGGTGACCACAGTACACCAAGGTAATGACTGTTATAGCAACATGCTTCGGCCTGTCCCGTTTCAGGATCAGTTTCTGTGTATCCAGTTGGTCACTACACCAGAAGACCCTCTATCGTGGTATTATGTGAGCTGAGATAGATTTTGAGAACTTAGTTAAGCAAAGTCGAAATAGTGTCTATAATTTTCAGTCTGATACACTCGACACACGATCTTGCTACCGACAATCGGTCTGATTACTGATTCTACAAAAAGCATATCGTGTGAAAGCTCACTTAGATATTATTACATGTTAAAAGAGATACATGTTGAACAGCTCGGTTATAACGGAGATATATTATATAACTGTGAATAGCTAGTGCCTTTTAATACAAGCTATATCCTAGTAATGCATTCTTCTCGATCATATTTAATATTTCATCTGACTGCCTTGTGCGTTAACTAACTTCCAATAAAACTAAAAAAAAAAAATTTAGTAAGTTTGTGTTAATATTTTTATAAATACTATAACGCTAGATTTTAAGCAACCATTCTATTATATAGGCAGATGTTAATTTAAATAATTTTCATAAAAAATATCTGAAATACAGAGGCTGTGTTGACTTAGTGGATAATAGACCAGTATCTATGTGCGGAACCCAGAATGTTTGTAGGTACGATTCCCGGCAGGTACCTCTGAGGTTTTTTTAGAATAAATACGTAATTAGGCACTGCATGCTCACCGGTAAAGGAAAACTTCTTGAAGAAACCCACGTGGGTACTTTAAGTATGGCGATCAGCTGGGCTACTGGTCATATTGGGCACGCCAACTAAGCGCAGAGTGGATACAATCACTAATGTATCTCCGCTCACTCCGAAAGGGATATAACCTGACTATATACGACAATTATAAATATTATGGTACTTTATTAACTTAAAAAAAAAAATTATATGAAATAATATATATATATGTAGTTTTGGGGATCTTCTGACCAAATAAACTGTTAAATACTACTTTATTGCACTTTTTCAAAAATAATCTTACGTCTTAACACTTTTTTACGTCTTTCTATTAAAGAGCGGTCGCATTGAAAAAAAAACCGCTTATCCTCTCTCTCTCTTTCTATCTTTCCTGTCTTTCACTCCCATACGTTCCGATCTACGCATTTACTACTTCATACATTATAATATTTTACACAATAACATCCATCTTACATATATTGCGGAGACTTTCAGGTATCAGTTACACAGTATGATGGATTTAATGCGCATCAACTCTGCAACAATCTTACGCCGTGAGTTTGAGAGGGTTCCGAGAATGGAAGTAATAGTTTCCTGAGAAACATAATTCCTCATCTCCGATTACTTAAACCGAGTAAAGTTATAAATTAGATAATTAATGGACGTAACGTTCAAACAACGTTGCAAAACTTAGGGTGTTTTATAATAATAATATTTACTAACAATTACAAACATTGACCTAGTCCCAAATTAAGCTTGCGCTTGTACAATGGGTATTAGACAAAGATATACATACTTAAATACATATATACGACCAGAACTCATGACAAACTCATCTGCTCATCACAGAAAAGTTTACCACTACCGGGACTCTAACCCAGGACCTTAGCAACGTAAGTAGCATCACTACAAACTGCACTATCAGGCCGTCAAATGTAATGAGTGCGTCGCACAACATATCAAGACGTGAGCAGGGCGCTATGTATCCCAAGACCGTCCCAAGACAATGAGATGGGCAGGGAGTGGCCTTTTAGATCACTTCTCTTGCAACGTAGTAGAGAGTGGCCTGAAGAAGGCTAGAGGTCGCCGAGAGCTGAGGATGTTGGCCCTGTTTTTTATTCATTCATACCCTACTCATATGGGTAGAGTATGAATGAATCTTTATATTTGAACCATCCATCTATAAGCTATTTAAGACTGCTATCCTTAGTCGATCATCAATTTACAAGTTTTAAAATACGTCGCCTACTCGTTTACATAGTAATCGTTGGTCAGAGACAAAACCACGCAACAAGCGATATTTCTTTGTTTACCAGCGTCGTAGACTATTTAGAAGAAGACCTCAAATGTATCACAAATCGTTGTGACAAAACATCAATTAAATTATACTAATGTAATGTCTTCAATATTAAATAATATTAAATTCAGTAACATACTCCTTATTGTTAGCTTATAGACAATTATACCGACTTACATTAAGTATTGTGTCAGCATTGCCATCATAATATCTATAATTATAGAACAGACCCATCATTCAGTTTGATTAACCGATTAACGCCGAGATAATCAGAATTTTTATTAACTTTTCAACATGTTTATTTATTATGTTATCGGACCAACAAAATAATGCAATACCTCTATTCCTACGTGAAATTTGATGCTCTTTCAGAATCTGAGTTCAAAAAGTTAGTGAAAATTCTGATCATCTCGGCGTTAATGGTTTAAACGACATAAATACGGAGCATTCTATAGCATATACATCTATGATCCCCGCATTGTGACGTCTGTGAAATCTTGCTTATAAGTTGTGCTAATCACGCGAAATGGGTTTTTGTGTAATAAAAAATCTTTTATCATCAGTTATGACATGTTAATAGTCAAGTATGTAACGTAACACAAATATTGACAATAGTAATTCATACCAATAGAATTAATATCGAATCATTTTCGGAATTGTGATGAGGAAATTCATTTTTCAAGTACAATATTATATCGACTGGTGAAAGAAAGGCTATTTGGTTTAAGCGACATTTTTTGGTGATATAGTAATATATATATATATATATATATATATATATTTGGAATCGGTAAAAAACGCTGATTCCGAATATATATATATTACTATATCACCAAAAATGACGGTTAAATCAAATAGCCTTTCACCCGTCGATATATATTTCATGGTAAATATCTAGAAGAGAAGTAGAAACAGTTACATATAATCTATGTTCTTAAAGACGATGTATTATATTTGCTCGACAAAGTGACTACACCGTATCTGATGGAAAGTATATTGTAGTCCAAAAATTAGAGCGACTGCCAAGGGACAAATCAGTTGACATTCATCATCGTCATGTCGGCCCTTATACTACGACAGAAAATCTACAAGGTATATAAAAAACTGGACCTACACAAGTTGACTATAGAATATTTGACTGTATTGACTTTCCTTTTAAATGCTCACTACACACTAATAGTTGTAAGTTACAAAATATCATATTTAATAGTTCCACTACTAAGTTCGATACAATTCAGAGTAATGTTTAGTAGTATATTTTGAAAAGTAGTATATTTTAGTCAAAATATTGCAAAATTTGAAATCTTGTAAAGCAGGTACCTTATTCCCTTTGATAGCAACAGTTTGGTAACCGAGACATGAATTGATTCTCGCTTTGCGGCTGTTATTTCAATATGACTGTAATTTAATCGATTCTATAAATCAACCATTTTATCATCAACCTCTGCTCTGATTGAGAATAAGAGAAGATCAGTTTGAGATATTGATTATACAAAGTGCCTACTCTCTTTTTAACGTGAGGTTTATCAATATATATATTGAATTAAACAATGATCCGGATTAAAGGACCAAAATAAATTTTCCGGTTGATTAAAATGATTACGAATTTTTTTTTTTACACTGGCTCGACATAGTGACTACAGAGTACCTGATGGTAAGTGCAATGTAGTCCAAAAACGAAAGCGACTATCAAGGGATGAAAATCCATTGATAGTCTACATCGTCATGTCGGCCCACATATACCACGACTAAAGGTCTCTAGCTATATGAGCTACTGGATATACACAAGCTGATCCCGAAACGCGACAAGCCGAAGCTGGTCACTATGACGGGCTTTACACCCATGTAATGTGGTCGCGATCCAGACGGGCACCGACGCCCTACCACCTCGCTGCTGCTCGTTTAGCACCACCCAGGAGTTACGTGTAGAGAAACTAGGGTAAAGCCTACGGACTCGAGCAGCTTTGACTCCCAAAACTAATCCCAAATCTACATTATTTCCATCAATAAGCTATTTTCTTGTTGCGAGAGTTCTACTAATAAGAATTTGTATAAAAACACCTCGAAGCTTATTCATCCCAACAATGTAGACGATGTCAACGAGTATCCGAGCGCATCTTTCTCATACACACGTCATACATCTTCGAACAATAGTTGAATGTTTCCAACAACTGACCGAATGTCATATTGTTTCTTATTTTTTAAATGGTTTTAAAAAACGTCCGGCCACCCCAGTGGCCAATGCATCCAAACATTTCGACGCTAAAACTTTGATTTACGACTTTCGCCCGCCGATTGCGCACTAAAACAGCACTTACGTCACTTTCAATTTTAAAAGAGATCGTTGTTACACCTTTGTGTAATGAAATATATTTTTAGTAGAATTAACATCTATCTTGTTTATATGTCATTACTCTGAGTTAATGAAGATTAGTTTCCATGGCTATAATAAAAAATATTACTACTGTATTAATCGCTGTAAAATCAAGGTATAGTTTATTAATTAATTTTAGCAATCATTGCTCAGATTACAATAGACTATTTTAAAACATCTGTAAGTCATTCAAATAATAATTTACTGTGTAGTAATGAAATATTATATATGTGCTGCTTGTAGTTAAACTCTACATAATTTATCTATATGGAATAAGAGTGTCTAAAACAAGGAGAGACTCTTAGCACTCCCCTTGACAAGGATGAAACACATAATTTGGTTAAGGTTAAGTTAAGGCACAAATTAACCAAACATTTTCTTCGCCGGGTCCATAGGAAGTATACGGATACCCAGGCCCGGCGAAGGCGAAGAGAGGGCAGAGTTGGCACCCCGGTGGTTTTAATCGGTGCAAGTCTGACACACCGGGGGAGTGGCCCTCACCACTCCTCTGACGGTCTGAAGGGATGTCCACACGGTTAACAAAAAAAAAGCTAATGAATACAGTTATTTTGGAGAACGTACTTTAGTTAAATCCTTACAGATCAAAACCTTACATATCGGTGTAAGAGGCGGCTTTAACGCAGAGCTTTTTAAACGCCCTCGTTGTAAAACTTCGCGCGTCACAATTGTCCGTGTTACGCAGTAAAACCTTCCATTCTTGAACTGACGAATAATATATATTAAATATAATCTAAACACGACTTTACGGTCGGTAGCTGGATGTAATAACTTTATTATTATTCTTTAGTGTCGTTAATAAACATAATTTAAGATCCATCTTTGATTCTTAAATCAGGTAGGTCAGTATATGTAATCTCATAAGTAATCGCATTTTATTCATTCATATTTTCTATAAATAGATATCAAGTTTGATTGGTTTTCATTATTAATGATAGTAAAATAGTTACTTGCATAAGAAATCAATGAATATCCTACTACACGTAAAGATATATTCTCAAATTCACAAAAATGTTGTTGTTTCTTTGGCTATCAAACCATCAGTTACAGTTTTAATAAAAACACAAACTGCTTCAATTTTTTTTCAAGCAAAAGAAAAATTAATTTTATTTCATCCAGCTGAATCATCACTTCAAATGACCCCATTAGCTTATAAATATATGTATATATATATATATATATATATATATCTTCTCGAAACTTTTAAACCACCGCTGCTATTACTACTACAATTATATTACTCTATTATATGTCTATACATATGACATATGGGTGACCGATTATGTAGTCATTTGGCAAGATTTTTATATTAAGTGCGGTTAAATAGATATTTAACCATTAACAACAACAACACAACAATTAACAATTTAATATAGATTATTTCCTATAATAGTTACAAATATAAAACTTGAATAAAAAAATAAAGTTGTCTATACGTATTTTAGTAGAAGTTAATTCACGGCTATCAATAAAAAATTCATTATTAGAGTATTTCAAATATTTTGCGTCGATTCTACTAAAGCGATTTTTTTTTGTCGATCGGACAATACTTTTATGCCAGGGATAGACCTTGACAACTAAACCGGGCGAGAGAACTAAGACGATAACAATAGACCATATCTTAATCCATTTGCATCATTTGATGGAGGAATCCGCAAATAAAAACTGACCATTATCACTGGGAGCGGATAAATCCACACACAATAATTTTTGTGCAACATTACATGATTTAATTTTTTTTTTGACTAATTTTGTATTTTTTTGTAAACCCAAAATCTTCCTTGCGTATGCTGGACCCTTAACGTTTAGCAGCACATTTTTTGTTTAAAATTGCGGATTTAGAGCAATTAATTTTTTTATTACATAGCGGTTTGCGCTTGACCTGAATCTCACCTGCTGGAAAATGATGATGAGGCCAACGATGGAGCGCGCTCGCCCAGCAAATACCGATTCACTCGACGTTTGAAGATTCCCATGTCATAAGATGCTGGAAACACCGACTCAGGAAGCGAGAGATCCAAATGGTTAAGGTGCGATTCGGATTTTTACAGTCACTGCTGGGTAGTGGCGATCTAGTAGAGGATGTCAGGCGACTTTCTACCGCTCTGTTAACATTTACACGGAAGGACGTCCAATGTTGGAGACTGCGAAAACGCTGTCAGCTATGACGATTACAAGCGATTGCAAGAATCCGAATCGCACCTTTATTTAAATTTGAAATCTGAGTTCGCAAATAATCGCACCCTCCGGATGGGCGCGCGTCAGACGTTGTATCCCATTGTCTTCTTTAGAGTGGTCAGTCGGTAAAAGAACATTTCATTATAATAATATTAAAGGCTGTCAGACGATACGCACTTCCGTTCAGACGCCATATGGCCGGTACTCTATTTAATTTTTGTACATCAAGTAACTGGTTTGCTTTGTCGCGAGGAATTATTTATATGGCATGAATTGATTACATTACTATATTTATATTGAAATTATAATTTAGTAAGTATGTAGCTGATGTAAAAAATTATTTAATAATATTTTAGATGATTCAATCTTTATAATAATGTCAATAAATACCGCTCATACATAATTTAGTTGGTCTATAATTTATGACTTCGTGATTACGTAAAAGTTGATGTTATGTTTTTCTATATTCACCGACACTTTCTTTACTATTATCTACCCGATATTAAATAAAAAAATATATATTTACAGTATAGGACACATAATAATATAGTTATAAATTTTCAAAGTATTCTCTTTTTCTTTAGTAATACATAATAATTTATGATATAAGAACATATTGAATTATATATATATATACCTGCAAATTAAGCCTTTTATTATAACTTAATTGCTTCCTCTGCATAAAAATGGCGATCAAATCTCATTCATGTCAACATTCGACCATAAACAAAAGAGTCTTTATCCTCAAGAAACGAATCGTTGTGGGAGACTTTTAATTGTATGCCACGTACCCCCTTTATTCTTGAAAATCACTCACAAATCGGTCACCATAGTTTGGAACAGTATATTTTGTAGTACTTCATAGCTTGAACATATCTTTATATCGAATTTATTATACGCGTTTGCAAAAGAAACGTTTTTCAAATTTAATCTCTTTCTTTCCTTCTACGTACTCGTATCTTTAACTTCAAACGGGCACTAAGAAGTTATTCAAGCTTTCCCTCCGATGTGATATGAAACTGCGAAATATCATAGAGAAGGCGTCAAATGTTAAGTTGTAAGTTTATATCTATAATATAAAAATGAATCGCTAAATGTCTTGATAAGCGCGAAACTCGAGAACGGCTGAACCGATTTGGCTGATTTCTTTTTTGTTGTGTTTGTTGAAGTCTGGGGAAGGTTATTACGGAGAGAAAAAAATTGTCTGAAAAAGTCTAAAAACAGCACTTTTCTATATTCTCATACAAAAAAATCGTAATAATATTTAAAACTCAATTTGAACTTTAACACCATATCATAAAGTTGAAATGTCAGTGGACGGCTTCCGAGAAGGCAAAACAATTGAGTGACGTATAAATATTAATGTCAATATTTGTTAATTTTTATACATATAGCATTAAGGCCAGGTTCCTTCAAACAATTTTCAAAAAACAGCCGACAGGCCAATATCTATTAACATTAAAAAAAAACAATGTGACTTTGTTTTAGAGAAATAGGGCAGAACAAGGTCTGCCGGAACAGCTAGTTAAGAATAAATATTAACACAAAATAAAAAAATTACACTTCCGGACTCTTAATTGTTACGGTTGATTTTTGGTCTACGCTGTCGGTAGGAACGCTTTGTGATAAATACTGTTTGAACCGATGTCACCTAACGTTCAAATATCACTATCGAATTACTTGCGCTGTGATGAATAAACACTTCACGAATTGGTAAAATATTAGAGCTGGAACAAACGAAAATATTTTTTCCAGTATTTGATCATTGCTGATAATACTAACTTCTTTGTTAGGGGTACAAACTATTTGTTTGAAATTGAATGAAATATCTGTACTATATTTAATAGTGGCTGTGGTGGCCTAGTGGATAAGAGATCGTTTTTTATGCGCGGAACGTGAATGTTTTAGGGAGTCGAAGCTACTCGCGTCCGGAAGCTTTACCCTTTTCCCTACACGTGACTCCTAGGTGGTGCTAAATGAGCAGCAGCGAGGTGGTAGGGCGTCGGTGCCCGTCTGGATCGCGACCACAGTACATGGGTGTAAAGGCCGTCATAGTGACCAGTTTCGGCTTGTCGCGTTTGGGGATCAGCTTGTGTACATCCAGTAACTCATATACCTAGAGACCTTCAGTCGTGGTATATGTGGGCCGACATGACGATGTAGACTATCAATGGATTTTCATCCTTTGATAATCGCTTTCGTTTTTGGACTACACTGTACTTACCATAAGTTACTCTGTAGTCACTATGTCGAGCCAGTGTAAAAATAAAAAAAAAATTCGTAGGTTCGAATCCCGAAACATACCTCTGGGTTTTTTTACATTACGTAAGGATTTAGGCACCACATGCTCATCGATGAAGGGGAACAACGTGAGGAAGCCCGCATGGCAACTTCTAGAAATGAAATGTGTAAATGTCCTGAGAACGGCAGTCAGCTGTGCTACTGGTCATATTTGCCACGACATACAAGTGGAAAGTGGAAATAACCACTAATGTATCTCTGCTCAACCCGTAAGGGATATAGCGTGGCAATATATTATTTTTATATTTAATAGTATATGTATTCATGTATGGGTTTTTTGGTATTATGAGCATTAAATAAACACAGTAAATACACGTCTAGTCTCCTCGAAAAAATTATCTGCACATCACAAAAAGATCGCAGCCACCGGGATGCAAACCTAGGGCGTTCAGCGTCCATAGACCTAGATCACTGTTAACTAGGCTATCAAGTCATCAAATTATCTCACTTGCCAGCATTATTCAATATTAATATGTTTGAGCGACCTGCCTCAATGAAAATAATGTTGAGCCGCGATGAGAACGCCCATGTAATTAACATACACGAAAATTTTAACACATGTTAACCGAATGAAAATATTTAGAAATAATTAATGTGAAGTTAGTTACAAATCTTACACTATCTGGATTTTTTTTAAAGAAATAAGTCATTTCGATTGATTTAAAGATATACAAATTTAATGTAACTAAATTTAAAGTTGGAAAGATTAATTTCAAGATTAAAATTGTGCTTTTGTTTCTTTTTGACAATTCTTTTGTTCAACCTATTATCATCAACGAGAAAATTATAACTTAATATGAAACTGTTAGTAAAAATAATTTATTAGATTCATTTAGACAATTATACCTATAGATGTCTAGAAGTAACGCTTATAACTATTTATATTTTACTATACAAAACTCGGATGAAATAAGGTCATTTGTCGAGTCACATTAATAAATATATTTATACCACGAACGCTTCTTAAATTTTAAGTTGGTTTTAAACACTGGTGAAACATACAGTTATATGTAATAGTTAACAATATATTAGTGTTTACAAGTGTTTTAAAATTTAAACAGCCTTATTAAAACTGGGCTTAAAAATCTTAAAATAAACGAAGTAAAGAAACGATTAAAAGCTAAAACTAGTTCGAAGAAATAAGTAAAGTTTACATCATAACTGTTGCATCGAAGTGAGATGAGACGAAGTGAGATTTATGATTCAGAAAAATCTCTTAATGGAGCATCGCGCATGACCGTGCCAATGATAAATGTGCAATTTTAACTCCAAGAATGCAGGCACCAAGTTTTGACTCGCCGTTGATATATGTATTTGCGTTGTTTTCACTTCTCAACATTCACTGATTAATGTGTAACTGTACATTGTTGGAACTCAATCCATTTCGCATTTATAGAGTACACAAGTAAAGACATCATTCGCCTAAAATAATAATATAGTCATATTCAATGGATTCCTAATAATTATGCTTTTAGATATTATTGAAGATTGCATCTAGTAATATAATCTTCTAAGCATTTATATTAATCCAAATTTTCAAAAACCGTTACTCTATTAATAACAAATGCTAGGTTTTATAAGAAAGCAATTAATAATATCGTATAAAAAACCATACCTTGTTAATAACCAAACCATACCTCGTTTATACATATTGTCGTTTATAACATAGACTTAAAACGATAAAAACCTATCATAACAATGATATTTCTGCAGGAAAAATCTTTATTATTATATATTAAATTTTTCTCCTTGCTAATAAAAGTTGTGTAAAAATTTCCCGCATATGACTGGTTTTATGACCAAGTAAATTGCAACAAAAGAAGAAAAATTAACAATGCCCAGTACGCTCTACTATTTTAATTACGGTACTTTATAAGACATAATGTCTGAAGACACAAGGGTGGGACATTAACGGCCCGGAAATAGAGAGACTTAAGTGCTCTAATACAAGGACCATAAACAATACGCAATGTCGTTTCAGGCAAAACACTCGACACTATAATTTTTCCACATTCATACAATAAGGGCCGCAGTCAATGAGTCTAGTCTGATACTTGCACAAGTAAAGTTTGGACGCACACACGCGCCCGCCCCACTCGCTTAAGCTCGAAGAGATCGCGTGCAGAAAGCTCCACACACGCACACCGCCGCATAGCCGGCGCCCTAACCTGTGGTCAGTACTAACGCCAACAGTGTGACGGACACACGAAAAACGAGCTGAAAAAAGCCCGTTTCACTTACAAAATCAAAAGAATATCGCTTAAAACGTGTCGCGGTCGTGCTGTCCAAACCGCGAGTACACGCTCACAGCGCGCGTATGTAAATGTGCCTGCGCTTGTGTTAGTTCTTTATGATCATCTGTCAAAACTCAGATACATGTGACGTTTCGTATCTGAAATGTAAACAAAAGTTCTTCAAGTGTTTAGTACACGTTTGAAGTTATTTACTGCGTGCGATGCGAAAGTTACGTGAGTTATGAACACGAATGTGTTAAATTAATTGCACCGCTGCATTCACAGGGAATCTGTCAGTTTGGATTATTTCGTATGAGTAAGTAAACGTTATGTTGCTGGACAAGTACGAGGCAAAGTATGCTAAACTGCTTAGTTCATTGTAAACGTCTTAAGCATGGTTTCGCTTTAAAAAGTATTCATGGCCACTGTGAAACGTACCGAGACTATTTATTATTTTTGTATCATTATAAATGACAAACAATGGCGATTTAAGTCAATATTCAGGTTAAGATCAAGTATCTATTTATTCAAGCAAAGGTTACATAAACCATCAATCAATCAGATATCATAATATGGTAGGTTTTTAGCCATGCTTCTAAAAGTTTTACAACCAAAAATACGTTTCTTTACCAAGAAAGTTTATTGACTTTATATTTTTAAGGTGGAAATTTAAATGTTACTTTTACTTAAGAACAATTGGACAAAAAACAATGTGAAAGGTCCACATGGACACCTTATAATCAAGTTTCGTGCATACATAATTAACACCATTTATTACAGATACATTCCAATATAACTCAGTACAACATAGAACAATGATTATAATAAAAAATATACAACAAGACCACGGCTGTAGAACATAGACACCTAAAACACATTGCTTCCATGCAGTTTGTGCACATTGCACCATTTCAACCGGTTCCTTAAACATTTACACTGATAAAAATGGCTTTTTTAATATCATTATAATGGACTAGTACAAACAATGATTATAATTTAAAAAAACATTACAAAAATATATTTCGACATTTTAAGACAATAATTCCAAGACCATGTCTCATTCGCTTGTTGATACTGATTCCCAATATGAGTAAAAAAATTGAACTAATTTCAGGTAAACAAATTACTGGTTAGAAAAATGTAAAAAGGAAGTATCTATCGCTCTTTTCTTATATACAATTACAGATCCAGGACTTGCGACAAACTAATTTTCATAAATCACAGAAAAGTTTTGCCGCACCGGGACTCGTCATTTAAGACCTTCAGCGCTGCAGATAGTCAAACTGCACTATCGAACAACAATGAAAAATCAATTACTTCTTACAAATTTAAATAGTATTTTCGATAAGCCCATTGTGAGAAAATCTCTCAGTTTAGTGCAAGTTGACCATATTTAAAAGTACTATCAACCTACTTCATAAGACCAAATTTTCATGAATAAAATTAATTTTAAGTGAATTTTTAATACACTGACAGATACATTGGTGATCTCCTTTGAATTAAACATTACAATATCAAACAAATAACTAGAGTGATCAGGTATACTGATGAAACTTTATAATCTGATCATACTATACTGAAATATAGCGAATGTATCGATTTTAGATAGTTGATAATTATTTATAGCAATCGGTACTTCTGAGTTTGCGACCGATGTGGTAATCTCATAGCCGCGCCTCTAATCCTTAGGGGTGACGTCCGGTTACATTTATGTACACAGTAGGGTTGGCAGTAAGCGCTCTTAATCAATTTTATGATTTCTCGACTAACATTTGCTGTTAACCATGGTAGTAAAAAAATGACGCAGCTATCAGTGTTATTAATCCTAACAATTGTTTAATTTGCAATATATTAGGTTTCCACTATAAGGTCTCTGTTCCTTCGACTTCTGGTTTCGCAACATAAAGGCAACGGCTCTAGTTTTGTACTCTGCTATTAGCGATTGTAGCAACTTTCTATTTAGGAGGCTGACATCTTTTTTTTGGTATAAAAAAGCAAAAAAAGTGTAAAATACCTTAAAAACCATATTATAACTTTTTAAATTAATGTTTGGATTCTATTTTACTAATAGTAATTACTTGACTTGATAATGTGAAAAAAAAAAGATATTTGACGAGGAATTAATGCTTTCTGTCCTATCTAATTTAAATAACCAAGGTATATATTTGTATATAGATATAGATGTCCTTAGAAATGAAAATGCTAAACAATCATCCTGAGATACATACATATTACACCTATATGTGATGTAATGATACTTTTATTATAACTGTTATCAAAAACATGTATACCTTACTAGTAATTATCTATTTATTCCTTAAAGATATGTAAAATAGTTATCACTTAGTTATAATAATAAACAAAATATATATTGTCAAGCAATATTCCTTTCAGGGTGAGCAAAAAACATCAATGGCTGTATCCACTTATTCGTGATAAAATATTAAACCATTTAATTATTAAATATTTTTGATGAAATACTAGTGTTGCTAAAAAAAAGTTTGAAAATAGAAATATGTGTGACAGCCCTACTAGACACACAGACATGGCACGTACAAATATTTGAATGTACGCGTGTGTGACGCGCAATGCTCTCCCCATCAGACGTAGCCGTAAGACACCCCCGAGTTATAATTGCATTCCACTAAAATATGATTCTCTAGTTTATCTAGCGTTGGATAGTGCACGTAGAAATAAATATACACAAGTCAACACGTACCACTATATTTGTTTGTACCTTTCATATTTTTATTGTTATGTAGTTGTATTTATGTATATAATTTAATTGCACAAGAGTGTGTGACCCTTAGATAAGGCTAAAATGTATAGACTCTACTTTGACTTTGCTTATACTTTGCTGAACCTTTACAAATTATTTTATTTAAACAATATAAAAGTATATAGTAAGATACCGATTTTCTCAACTTGGACTTGTGACTTGCTTTGTGTTCACTTAGGCTATTACAGTTATTTGTCAAAAACTAATTAATTTCTCAAGAAAAGTTAGAGTGAAATCTAAGTAACGTCTACAAATACCAATTTTAGGTCTTAAGTTCGAGACCCGGTAGCGGTAAACTTTTCTGTGATGACTAGATTGTTTTTTCGCGAATCATGACTGTGTGTACGATTGGAAGTATGTATATCTTTGTCTGTAGCTAGATAGGAACTTGGGCAAAGTGTGTAATTGTCCGTAAACATAATTATTTGCTTTATTGGCTCTTAGTTAGAGGTATTTTGCGACTAAATTGTCATGAATTTTCATTATTGATGTATACATCCCATTATGATTTCGTTTTATCGATAATAAAAACTATTCTGTGAAACTAAAAGATCAAATTCCCTGTTATAAACATCTGTAAAGGTTTAAGTTATTGTAGCAATCACCAAATTATTTTTGCGCTAAATTCTATTTAAACTGTTATTTTTATATAGTCTAATAATTTTTTATTCACTAATATTATTTTCTGTATAGGTATTACCGACCAAACATTTATAAAGGCTTAGAATAAAAATAAATGTATCCATAGGAGGCGACGCGACGCGGCGAATGTTTTCTTAATTTCATCCCGCTGCGTGCGAGTGTAGTGGTTAAGAAATTAAGAAAATGCGGCAATGTCTGCCGCCACTTAAGGACCGCCTTAACTGAGTGTATTGTCTTCTCCTCGTGCATCGTTTTTCTTCTAATAAAACCCTTACCGCTTGTTAATGAACGTAATAACCTCGTCGGTTTTGTTGTTTGCGTGTGTTAATTAATTCTATTTAGACGGTTTCTGTATACAGGTCTTACCTAATCCATAAGGATTAAAAAAAAAAACCTTTTTTATACTGTCACTAGAGAGTGACTACATTATACCTGATGGAAAGTATAGTATAGTCTAAAAAGGTCAGCGACCGTCAAGGGATGAAAATCTATTGACTGTCCCCAACGCTATATCGGCATATACACTACAATGGAAGAAATCTCCCACTTCGACGCAGCCTTGAGTGTTCTCCGGCGTTTCTTCTCCAATTAGTCGCATGCAGAACGTTAGTAGATCACCGCTAGGTTTCCTATTTTATCTGGTAGCTCAAGTCGATGTTCATACCTACAGGTGTGTCCTTGTGTTGCCGCCCATCTCATAAATTTGCCGGCTGAGCACCTCAGTGTTCGCCCTCTCCTCTGGTTTAGTTGTGAAGGTCTATCCCGGCCATCAACCAATATCCAGCCGAAAAAAAAGGGAGAAATTTAGGTATATGAACAGCTAGATATCCACGAGCTGATCCTGAAACACGACAGGCCGTAGCAAGTTGCTATGACAATCTTTACACACTTGTGTACTGTCTTGTGGATCAGCTCGGGTATTAGCCTTGGTACCTCAAAAAAACGTTGGAATGAAAGAAAAAGCGTAAAAAGTAAACGTTTTCGTGTAAAATAAGTACTGATTTGAGTTTAAATAACTAGTGAACGTAAATTAACATTCGTAAAACTTGAAGAGATATAGTTTGTAAGTGTAGAAATTCATGCTGAAATATTTTAATACTATAGCTGTAGCATCATGAAACTCTAAAATTGTTACAGAAATTAAGAAACATTCAATGATTTGGCTATAATATATTTATATTATATATTATATTATTCAATTTATGACATAACGGTATCATTTATAATATATAGATAAAATGATTTCATCATTTCAATGTCAAGATTATTTAAAGTTGTTTCATATAATAGAACTTCCTATATATGTATGATAGCATGAAAAACAAAGACTGTGTTTCCATAGCAATGTTTTCTCGACGGAAAACTCTTTAAGCGTCGACGTCTCTACGTCCAGCCACGAAAGCAATAAAGAGCGCAGGCTTCCACCTTCATTAATTAACTCCCGACTTCTTGCTCTTTCACTCCTACACAAACTATTTGTAAATGAACTCACATCTCTCTCCCGCGGGCTTTACGCAAAAATTAACTAATATACGTTCCGCTTTCGTACTATCCACACACATCGGGGAAGAATGCATATGCACGTATAATAATCACGCTAAAAGGGAGCCAGTGCGTATTTCAGTTTGGAAAATTAGTAGTAATTGCGTTCTCTTAAGGAGCAGAGTTGTTTGCGGTAATTTGGTCCAATAAGTTGCGCAGAATATGGTCAAGTCACGTGTGGTTTGTTTCCTATTCTCGTGTAATAAATCTTTCAGTCGACGTAATTACTATGTTCTTGTCTGTTGTGGGTTTTCATTAAGTTGATAGTGCATACTGAGACTTGATGTGTTTGAGAAGACTTTGAATAATTAATACAGAAAAATTTCGTGTTTTTATTTGTAATATTTTTATAATTGTATAATATAATTAATTGCTGTCAAATATGAATCACTAAATTAAATAATGAGACAAAAATTTCTAACTATACCTACGAGTTTTGTGATACAAATGGTAAATAAAAATATTTTTTTCGGTTAATAGGTCATTAAAAGTCGTTTTAAGCACTTAAGCTGTTTTCAATATTATTATTCTAAAATTAAACAAAACGAAACATGGTAATAGTTCTAATTTCAAACGACACTCATATTTTTTATCGTATCTTTGTAATACGATAGATTTCATTTCATTAATTCTATACAAAATATCTACACTTAACATCAATATAACGTACAAATCATCGTAAAGCTTACACTACTATTGCTAGAAATTTTAAATTTGGAATATTTTTTTTTATGTTCCACCCCTAACAAGGTGAAATACGAGTTGAAAATCCGTTAATTTTAAATGAAGAATTATCAAAAAAAGATATTTCGATTTTTAGAAATAAAAATTACGTCTTTGTGAAAACTTGTCCGAAAAATCGTCAATTTTGAACTGTGCCCTGGAGCAATTGATGTCTATGTTTGAAAGTCAATTCCAAAGTGGGAAATTATTTCTACCCGGGTAACGCCGGGTCACCACAACTAGTATTTACATATAGATATTGCGAACTTATAAATATTGATTACATTGGTTATGTTGATACACAATACGGTACAAAATGACTTTTACGTTTACGAACGTACTGAAATGTCCCTACATCAAGTTACAATCAATCGCAAACATAGTCATTAAACGCTTAGGGTCGAATCTAAGCTCATTCATGCCTTTTCCTCTGTCGCACGAATTGTCTTCCAACTTATCAAGCGTTGAATCCAACACGACGACGGCGATAAATTTACTTTCATCCTTTTCGTCGCGAGGAACGCCTTCATTTGCATACTTAAGCGTATTTCCTTTAATCTCTCATATTAGTCGTGATTATGTATGAAAACGATTAAAAACTAAATTAATACTTAACGAAATTTGCAAATTTTAATATGAGAAGCGTAATAATGTCAGTATATGTCACAGTGGCGCTCTATCCCTGTCGCTCAGGTTGGGCGGCGGCGCGCGCTTGGGCGGGCGGTATGCAAATGCCTAGAGTCGCGGTGGGGTTGCCTGTGTGAGTGTTTTGTACCATTGGCCGCGCTAGAACGGCCAACTTCGCCACCAGTTACGGTTGTTTTTCATTCCGTTTCTAATTAACTTCCGTATATACTTGAAGTAACTTTTCTCATCTCGTTCCTTAACTTTTTCTTTTTTCTTATTAAAACAACGGGTTGTTATGTGAAATACATGCGCGTGTGATATGCAAAAGTTGCCATTTTGAACTTTTACGTAAATTTTTATGCTGCAAAACGTGCTTCGTATCGGATCATAATGTATTTTAATTCCAGTTTAAGATTTATCAAGGTTTCATGCAGTTTTTAGTGTCACGACAATGTTTGACGTGCGACTTCTGAACGCGGGTTTAGTTAACACTCCGTCATAATATTAACTCAAGTTAGTGACTTTGCTAAAATGTTATTTTTATTACTTAAAGAGTGAAGTTTTACGAGCTTTCAAATAAATTGCTCACTTCAAAAGAATAATCTCATTTCCAAGGTTCATGTGAATTTTCATTCTTTGTTATTGTATTACAGAGGAGAACATATTGTTAAAACAACTCTAGCTAAAAAAAAAATACTACTTGAAATTGTACATTATTAAATAAGTAGTTACAAAAATCCAATAAGTCTCGAATATTAAAATTCGTCCAATATTACCAAATTTTATATTACAACATGTGAATATCATTTTAAATATATTATAATGTGATTTTATGTTGATATACTATATTAAAAACAAACCATGAGTAAATAATATAAAACCAAATACGCGTATTGTGCCAAATAACATGAACAAAATATTGTATTTTATGAATATATTTAAAATATCTACTTTACAACAATACTGTTTTCTTTTCATTGCTCTTCTGGCAGTCTTTAATGGCCGATTATCGGCCAATTTCGGGTGTGGTCAAGAAAAAATTAAATATGGACAATTGGCAATATATTTTTATAGTTTTCACGAGGTGTTGTTTTTATTGGTGACCAATACATTGGCAACAATCGCTTGGGACTGCAAATTAGAAAGTTTATGTGCGAACTGAGAACGAGATATCGTAAATTATATCGGCAGGTTAGCGACTTTGAAGATGCGTCTTTCATTTAAAGGGACTGTTTTAATTAGCCCCAAATGATTTATAAGCCATCAAATAACACGAATAAATTTTAATGACTTTAGAGTTAAATGTATTTTTTTTTATTAATGATTTTAATGGTTCTTAAAAGTCATATTCGTAATAAATGTATTTAGTTGCATCTTTAACTAACGATTCTTTTTCCTTTACTCAAGCAATGTATCACTCAAATAATATTAAATTTTTTCTAATTAATTATATTGCAGTTGTTACGAAATTTATGTACTGTGAAAATAAATTTAGAATAATTATTTAATGCAATAGTTTTACAGAATTAATTGATAAATATATTCATAAATATAATAAGTGTTTGCTGAAATGATTAAAAGCATGTTAATGCATATTGGAATGAACGTCATAAAAATAGCTTTTCATCCAATTTATGCATTTAGATATCAGGGCTGCCAACCTAACTTTATTTATGCGCTACTTTATTGCATACCAATATATTTTATTGCCATCTTTGGCTAAAACAACAATCGTGATCATCCAACACGACGGTTTCATATACAAAAGTTATCGATAAATCGAGAGTCCGTATAATGTTCTCGGGTGAATAAGAAAAATAAATACGGGGGAGGCAGGCGACGAAAAATATTCGATTCGGAATGCGCTTTTGCATGCACAATACCCTTTTGTTTAGAGAAAGTATTTCACATTTTAACCTCATGAGTGATTTATTTTTATATGATTTATAAAGTCGGCCACCACAAGACGTTGTCATGGCTGCGTCTGACCATAAAACAATCGTTGAAATATCTTTCTGAGATTGCAGTAATGTAAATCTGATGTCAGCGATTCATTTTAAATTAATCAAAATGAGTGGAGGCTACCCTTTTGTTACAAAGAGCACATATACAAAAAAAAAACATTGATTTGAGATCAAAATTTTATTAAGTTTTTTACATTTTAAAGCCATGTTTTTACTGATAACAGTTTAATACCCAGTTTTCAAAACATTCCTCAAATTTTAAAACGCTTTTATGCAATTATGAATCATCAGTTGAGTACGAATTTATGGTTTATCAGAGTTTAAAATCGTCTTATAATCTATGTATTTGTTTCTTTAGCCTTTTTGTTTCTTACAACTGTTAAACATATGACTATTAAATAAACTGAAGTGTTGTGTTTATATGAAGCTTACAAAATAATATCACATGGCTATGATATCATGCACGAGTGTAAATCCTTTAGAGGTATGTATTTTTGTATATTTTAAACTAGCAAGGTAAACTTATAGCACCACGCCTGATGGTAAGTACAGTTCAGGATTGGCGGTGACTGGTAAAGGATGAGAGTTTATTTGCAGTCGGAGTTGTCATTGTTGTCTCAATATCCTACGACCTAAGCCCTTGATTATTAATAAATTGATGATGATGAACTTAATTCTGAAACGTGGCAGCCGGAAACTAATGAACGTCCAGTAACACATATAATATATGTATATAAGACCTTCAGTTATGTTATATGTAGATCGACATGACGACGGAGAACTTCAATGGATTTTCATCCTTTCATAATCGCTGTCTTTTTTTGGACTACACTATACTTATCATCCAGTGCACTGCAGTCACATTGTAAAAAAAGCATATGAAATATAAAATTTAATTTTCTTTAACAATAAATATCAATGGTGTTTATAATACATTTAAACAATTATTATTCTGTTTCGTAAATAATTATTGCCTGTTTACAAAAAGCTTTAGAAATCGGCCTTTAAATATCTTCTAACTCTCTAAAACTATTGTAACATGTAACCAAAATTACGGTAGCTGTTTGTTCCTTTTGTAGTTTAAAATTCGATAATTTATTGCCGAAATAATATAATTACGACCGACTGGCAGGACGGATTGGCCGCGACCGGAAACGCCAAATTAAAGGAGAAATTAAAGCGGAAACATTCGGGCCCCGCTGGCAAGATGGCGTCCAGCCGATTATCATGTCTGTTCGATTTATGAACTATAATCATAATTATTGTCAACAATGTCCGCTCTAATTGTAATTAGAAGTTAGTTGCCATAAAGAAAGAATTAGATAACTCAAAACTCGAATTCCATAAAAGGAAGATAGTATTTTTATTATAATTTAAAATTTGCTAAATAGCTTAAAAAGTTGGCTAGCAATACTTTTAAGGACAATCTTTTTATAGCAATGGACTAATGTAGAGTGATTATAACTAAAACAGTGTTAAATCAAAAAGAATCAGCAAACAAAACATGCGAATCTGTTAAGAACTGATACTGAATGATTATTAGAATCGATTAACTATCTCGGATATTAAAGCGGTAAGCAACGGGTATAGACACCATCGCCGTTACCATGGCAACGCGCCCCACACTTATAACGCACTAATTATGCCACACTGATTGCTTTTCACTTTTTTTTCTACCCCACGAGAAGCAGACGGCACCCCATCCTGTGTATTATTTGGCACATGTGAAGCTTTTTAACGATTGTCAGATTATCGACCTTTTGGTGCAAACACGATTTAGAATCGAACTGAAATGTACCAATAGATTTCAAAAACTATTTCTCAGATTACAATTAAACATACATTTACGAATAGGATATTGTGTCTGACCTGGTAACAAATATATTAAATTTTTTGACTATCGATTAGGAGTCAAGGGCTGAAATTAATTTTATCGGTAAGTTAATTCGAAATGACATTGCGTTCAAGTGTTGATGACGTCATCCCGATCGATTAAAGGAAACGGGTCATTACACTGTTTTTATTCGTTACACTGATTAATCGAGTGATTAATTATACAGTTTCTATCAGCAAATGACGGGCTGGCGCTTTATTGTGTGCTTTGTTACGTTTGATCAGTAATTTTGTACATTAAACACATTATACCTATAAACCATAGAATTACGTAAAAATATTTTGTTTTATTCACTAAACCATGAAAAGATTTTATTCTGATTTTACTTTGACTGAGAAAAAGAAATAGACAGCCATGTAAATTAATCTCATTGGAATAAGCGAAGAGAAATACAATTCACATCAATGTCTTTTTATATATGCGAAACTTTTGTGCTAGATAACAATGTTAGTTTAGTCTTGGTTTTTGCACAGTATACAAGTGCAAAGAGCCTCATAGTGACTCGCTTCAACCTGCCGCGTTATGGCATCAGCTTGTGTACCTTGAGTTGTTTATATTATACATGTATAAAGTCCGACATCACGATAGCGATAAATAAAAGAAATGAAATGTGTAAATAACAATTTCTTTTTTATTAGTCTATGATTTTTATTTTTTCAATTTACTTATTTAAGCAAAACATCTGCATTAATAACTGATCTTAAAAGTTATAAAATAATAAAATTCATTACAAAAAATATCGATAAGTTGATTTCGCTAAACTGTCCATCGATCTGATAGCACTGCCCTAAGTCCCTGACCTTGCCCAAGCCGGCAATCGTATTGCACGCACGCAACTACGCAACTCAAACTGTCTACACGGTACTTACATACGTAAGTGTTAGGTAGCGTTATACGTCACTAAATTAAAGACAGAAGTCTTTAATTTCATCTTTACACGTTGACTTTAATAACCACAATAAATTGTAGAAAATTCTTAGCGTTACAAAATATAATACGCATCTTTCGAACAATTGTCCACTTTCTTACGATTCGGGAACGTTTAAAACGCGAACAAGCATTTGTATGCAAACGCGTGTCATTATGAGTCTTGCTTTTATCTCCCACCACGTGTGATTGAGCTCCAGCGTTTCTCTTTATATCATTAAAAAAAACAGCTTTAATTGATATTCAGAAGTTCACTTTTCGTCTGACGATAAAAAATCCAAAAAATGTAATTATTCAGGATAGGGCAAAATAATCTCAATGTTCTAAAAAATAATATTACTTTAACTATATGACATTATTGGCATAATCTATAAGTGATTTTCGAATAATTATGAGAATAAGCTGGTTCTTGTGTGTTTTTGATTTTGAGTCTAGATTTAAGCTTCAATAATTTTAAAACCTTTCAATTTTAATAACAAAATTAAAAATACTGTATATATCCGCAAATTAAACGGGCAGATAAAACTATATGATCCATATTATTAATTATTAATTTTATTTTCTTATTGGAAATCTCGTATTACTATGAGAAAATCTAAAAACTATGTATGTCTATTTCAAGTTATGTAACAAACTATGGTATAGTAATCTATCGGATTCTGATTAAATATATATATATATATATAGGCTGCAATGTACAACGCATATGAATAGTTTAGATATGGTGAAATTTAATAATATTGCAGACAGAACTTGAGCAAAAAGAAGAACTATGAGAAATACTACTCGTCATCTAAGTAGAAACTCCTTCAATAAGTCTTTGTATTAGTAATTAGAAAGAATTCTAGTCTCCTTTAATAAAAATCTTCCCAACTCCCAACACCGATTAACGTTTTAGCAATCAGAACAGCCGACCGGCACGCGATCTGTTCCAATCACGAAACAAAGAAAATAACTATATCCAACTCCCTTAAGTCCAATATTATTGATTTTTCTTTTAATACTTTTAATGCGCGCTATCACTACCCATTAGGCGCCTACAGGCCTGTGTATTCAACTCTACACTGTTAAGATAATAAGTATGTCCGTTCATAAATATTTACATTATCCTAATAAAACACTACAAATATATCCTAAGTTTTATGAAAGAATTTGTTTCGGAGATAGTAAAACCAAAATTACGCGTTTTAGAGTTACGTTACGCAATAAATTTCGCAGAAACACGAGCATTTTATTTTAATCAAACAAAAAACTATAGAAGTGTAAAATATCCCATTATTTTTTAATAACATATTACCTCACCTTAATTTATTTCATGTATTGAGACTTATTTCTCGCTTGTATTTGCTTGTGCGTATGCATGTAGAGCCCGGTCAATGACCCACCTCATTCGTAAATTCGAGTAGATAACAGCTAACATTTTCATCCATCAGCTTTTTATGTCTTCATAAGATTTTCTCTAAGAAATTAGTGAATTTTGTATTATTTTTTATACTTTCCTATGTTACACAAATATGTTGAAAACTGAAACAGCCGATATGCTGTGGGGAAATAAAGTGCTTGATAAGTGAAGACCACGAACCGAGCGTAGGAATATGTTGGCTGAAGTAGCCCGCCAGATGGACTGATTATTCGGTGAAGGCGTTAGAGCAACGGGTAGACTAAAGCTCACGACCATCATGAGTGGAAAGAATTTAAGAGACACTCAGCATTGGGTGGGTGAAGGTTGAAGAGAGAGACTAAAAAACTGGCTATTCGTGTATTAAAGAAGTATTATATTGAATTCTTTTAGTTTGTTATTGTAATTTTATTAATAATCATATCATAATACATTAATTATCAGGTACTTTTTGTACATCATCAAGAAATGTTTATAATAATATAAGCGCTTCTTACTTCGATATTCATCAAGAATAACACTTTTATTAATTATTCAAAAATAATTTATTAATTTCGGTTTTTAGATATTATTATCACATAATTTACGTCAAGATGACGTTACTTCACAAAAAGAAAATCACAGCAATTTCAAAATATCAGTCAACGAAATATTAGAGACATCGCCGCGGCACAAACACAGTTTTTCTTAGTAACAGTGTCTGAGTATGCATTCGCAACACACATAATTAGTGAATGGGGTCGATATTATTAATGAGAGGGGAGTGAAGGGTGTGGGGGTAAGACGGGGGTGTGGATTGTTATCAAGCCAAGCTTTTGTGTTCTTTCCTATACGTCTGACTATTGATTGTTTTGTCGATAGTTTAAGGTTGTTAATTATAGGGGCCAAGGCACTAACGGCTTGGACACCTCAGTGACACATAAATTATAGGGAGGCATTGTAACACGGCCGTCATTATTAATTGTAAACTGAAGTTCAGTTTTGTTTGATTGATTGATAGCGTTTAATTATTTTGGTTTTACATTAACGAACTATTTTGTCCCATAAACAGTTGGACTTAATAATGAAATATTCTCAAATTCCTCAATGCTGAGGGCTGCGGAGTCTCTTTAAATGTCGTCCATCATATGGTGATACGCCATTCCTCTCTATTCTCGGCATCGTGTAAGTTCATATTAAACCGCTTCGACCTTTTGAACGCCTTGCGTAACTATCAGCTGTTCGAGGTTGTTACAGTCCTCGCTGGATATATGACCGAAAAACTCTAGTATTTGGCGGAGGTAAATCGTGCATAGACTTTTTGATACTAAGCAGTGTAAAGGATTTGAAGCATTATCCTCCAGCACCATAGCTCAAAAACATCGACGCGGGGTTGGTCAGTCTTCTTAAGAGTCCATGTTTCTTCTCCGTAAGCGAAGATAGACAAGTGTGTTTACAAGTTATTTTTGTTCTGCGCGAAATATTGCAGTTAGCCCATATTTTGTGAACTTGACTAATGAAATGAAATTGTATTTCTTGCCCAACGTGACTAGAAATGCAGCTGATTAATATTCTCAGGGTGTTTATATATAGCATTCTTATTAGACTCCATGCATGCATCTACGCGATATGATCCTTCATCGGTAAGCATGTACTAAATGCGTACTTAATCTGGAAAACCTAAAGGTACGAACCAGGATTCGAACCTACAACCATTTGCGTTGTTGACCAACTTGTATATAAATTCCTAGCGAGCGATACATTGCGATTTTGTAGCAGCTATGGGGTCAACGCTGCCGACTCGCAACTGTCAAAATCCGATGGCTACCTTTAAAATCAATATTAATAAAAGTTTACAAAAAATTCTATACAAGCAACGGCACATATAAAAACACATGCAATCATTAATTAACATAGAGACACATATCAATGTATGACGAATAACTTCAAAACCTGGTTTTTCCCGTTCGATGTATCAACAAATGTTAAAACGTGGGATTGTTTTATGAACCCGGATATAAATATAATGAGTGATGAGTTGCTATATCACTTGACGCTTTAACTAATAATTAGTTAAGCTAGTTTCTTATATTTATTATTCTTATTAGATTCTGTTTAATGGGACTTCGACAAAACTTAATTTGTTTGCCATAAAGTATTATAAATAGTTCACTTGAGTTTACACAATAACAATATATCCTCACGCTATATCTTTTTCGTGCTAAGTAGATATACATTAGAGGCTATTTGCACTTTGCGCTTATATTATATGTTTTGCCCAACGATACCAGCAGCGCCATTGATCATCATTCTTTCGGCACTTACATTTAACATTTTTATTACATGCCATGCGGGTTTCTCCACGGTGGTTTCACTCACGGGTGAGCATGTGGTGCTTAAGCCCATATTTAAACTGGAAAATTCAAGGGTCCGTGTTGAGATTCGAATCCACAACCATTCGGGTTACCGCGTATAGATACTGGGCCCTTATTTACAAAGTCACCCACTACAGCCACTCCAGTATATATGAACAATAAAAACACTAAAAGAAGATTTAAAGGACAACAAAGCTTGGGACAATTAGAACCATTCAGATCGAAAACCAAGGCTAAATTGAAGTAAATTTTTGTGTAAAAATTCCCATATTACAATGACAATAGAAAAGTGAGAGTTTTTTTTACGCTGGCTTGACAAAGTGACTTCATTGCACCTGATGGTAAGTACAGTACAGACCAAAAAGGAAAATTTCATCAGAGGATGAAAATCCGTTGATAGTCTCCGTCGTCATGTCGGCCCACATATACCACGACTGAAGGTCTCTAGGTATATGAGTTACTGGATATCCACACGCTGATCCCGAAACGCGACAGGCCAAACCGAGTCACTATGACGAGTTTTAAATATATGAAGACTTAATAATAGCAACATTAGTTAAATATCGTGATCAAAAGGCGTATCACTATCTCTTATAAGATTATGATTTTAATTTCTTGTGTGATACTGTCAATTGTTTAAAATACAAAAGTAAGAACTTGTTGAAATCTTTGTCGGCAATCAGACGAGTGGCTCACCTGATGGTAAGTGATTACCACGGCCTAAGGCCAAATCGTCACTCCGGCGCTTATTTGACCAAGCGACCAATTTATATCTCTGTTCACACTCCATATTAAAATAGAAAAATAGGTCCAAATTTATATCAATCCATAAAGAAATGTTTTTATTTTTGTAGTAATTAAATAAGGCATTGATGTAGATTTTTTTTAAATTAAATATATTAATTAAATTTTAGTGCATTATGATGGCTTCGCCAGCCTCGTATGGTATTTTTTGTTTAAAAGCACTTGTGACGCAGTGATAATTGTTTAAATCTGTATATTCATTTTGCGATCCTGTCCGGTTAGTTTGTGAAGACCTTTCCCGGTCAACAAAACGCTTAAATTCGAAAAAAAAAAAAATAATTTTGCGTTAACCGACGTCGGTCCTCCCAATACAATGTTAATCCTCCGACACTTCGCCAGTCCTGAGAAAGAATTTTTCGTGGCAACTACATTCCCAAAGGAGATGATAAATGTCATTAACCAGATGTACGAGTAGGTATAATGAAAACTGTCTAAAACTTTGAAATGAAATTTTATATTCAAAATAAAGAAAATTGTGGCTATTATAAAATTTATTACTGGTACACTGAAAAAACAACCACTTCGATTAAGACTTGTGGACTCTACTTTGATTATGCTCAGGAAATAAGTTCATCTTCGACAAAAAACTGTATATAATTTAGAAACTAGAATATAGCCTAAGTATTCACAGAGCTAGTCCAAGTTGAGTCAGTCAGTAACTTTCATATTAAGAAAATAATATAATTTGTTGTTTGAGTAAAATCTAAGCATAGCCAAAGTAGCGTTTATTATTCACAGCCTAAGATGACGGACTGCAACATAAAGATCATATAATTTAATCTTACTCTTGTAGGATTGAAGTACAAATTGTTGAATTGTTGTTGTGTTGTTGCTTCCAGCGGCAGTATTTCCGAAATCTTATGACCTGGGAGTCTTTAAGAGAAGAGTGAATAGGCATTTGCTAGGCGAACGCGTTTCATCATAGGACTCATCTTCACCTTCCACCAGGTGTGATTGAGGTCAAGCGTTCGTCTATAAATAATTAACAAAAAAGATTGAAGTAATAATAATATGACTGCAGTTTTAACAAGTGCTGAATATCTAATAAGAAATGACGCTTCGCCGTACTAAACAGACATGTGAAGAGACGTCCGGTACTTCACTGATTAATAAGATGGGGTTGCAACGGGTAAGGGTAACCACCGCACCACCCCAGGCAGCACCCTCGCGCCTTACCCACGAAACAAAAAAAAATGTGACTCATCAACACACACAAACAAATTATCTCCAAACCAAAGCAAAATATAAAATCCCATCCCTATTTCGACTATGAACCTTATTATTCAGTAAAAAGGTTTATTTTGGAAGCAGTCTGCTCAAAACTTACAACGTTTAAGCGAAAAAGTTTACCTATAATCGTTCATTATCACACACAGGCGCAGGTCATTCACGTATTGTCCAGTCACACATACAACCTAGCGTTAATTATATCGGAAAGTGGTGGTAGGGGTTGGTTGATTTGATTAATTCTAGCTTGGGTATACTATAACCTAGTTGGATATGCCATAAACAGGAATATTCCGCCCAGGCCATCGTTATAAGCTGTGTGTTTCTAATTGATAATTTATCACGAGCGTATAAAATATTCCTAACCTCTTTATTGTAGGCCAATTAAAACATTTTGTACTCATACAAAATTTTTCTATTAAATTAACCGTCTGTTATAAAGTTTGCCATATTATTACATCGTGCATCGGCCTAAAGTCGTCTGCCTCGCAGTCTATTACCGGTTGCACAGCAGAAAATATTTCAAGAGCTATATTCTCTAATTCCGCCAGCCCCAGTTCATCATAAAACCACTAGACACCGTATCAGATACCACCGTATGTAGTAGACTTGTCTTATATCAGCACGTAAACATTCGCTTCTGTATTCATCATGCGAACCGCCAAAATGTGGAATATACTTACAACGAGCATATTTCCACGATCTTATAACTTAGGAGTCTTTAAGAGAAGAGTGAATAGGCAATTGTTAGGTGGACACGGTCCATTGCCGGATTCATATTAACCTTCAACCAGGTGTGACTGAGGTCAAGCGTCCGTCTATAAACAAATTAAAAACACACTATAACACTTGTCACATCAGATCGTTTGTAAGTGCTCTAAGAACGGCGATCAGCTGTGCTGTTGCTCATCTGGGTCTCGATATCTTCCTGAGAGGCAGCCTCGATAAGGTATTTCGCTCTCCGGGCGTCTGGATGAATTTGGTTTCCCAGGCTCGGGTGGGGCGATTAGAGGGACACCCCGGGGGTTTTTAGTCAGTAAGAGTCTGACACACCGGGGTCGCATCCCTCACAGCGGCCCTGATGGTCTTATGCAGGATTTTACCCCGGGACACGAAAAAAAGGTTTTTTTTTATAATTTATAGACGAACGCTTGACCTCAATCACACCTGGTGGAAGGTGAAGATGAGTTCGATGATGAAACGCGATCGCCTAGCAAATGCCTATTCACTCTTCTCTTAAAGACTCCCAGGTCATAAGATCGCGGAAATATGGCCGCTAGAAGCATATTCCATACAACATGGGGCATATGGGTCTCGACATACAAGCGTAAAATGGATATAGCGGCTAATGTATCTCTGCTCACCCCGGAAAGTTTATATAGCGTGTTTATATATTACTGTTACTACGAGTATAATACTGTCACTAGGTTGAAACAGTGTATTGTAAAGATATATAATAATAATGAGCGAAATTTGTTATTAAGGAGCCAATCTAATTAAAACAATCGTTTTTAAATTGTTTATCTATTTGTTCTCTCATTAAGTAGAAACTTGTAAAGCGCTTAAGTAGTGTAGAAAAATGTTCATAAATTTTAATATAGTACTTACCAATGTGAATCAGTGGTTTAAGTCATCATGCTTGATTAGTTAAAAACACAGTCAAACATTCAGTTTGACTGAGGCAAATTACAATACTCTTTCAATAATTTATAAGTAATATCGATAAAAATCCCAGAAAGTTATATCTCGAAAGTATATTATGTAATTTTAAAATAATCATCAATAAATATTTATAAATAATCAGAGATAAAGCTAGAGTCCTTTATAATCTAAACTAGGAATTGGACGTGCACCCAGAGCCCAAAAACTTATATATATATATATATATATATATATATATATATATATATATATATGTATATCTATAAAAGGAATCATACGCTAATAAGGTCAAGAGTAATAAATATTTCTTGTAGATACCTAAAAATACTATGTACTCACTTTAACTGATCTCATTTCAAAGATACACAGTTTTTTAATATACAGTTTATGTAGATTACCTACAAATTTGAAAAAGAAGGCTTTCAAAATGAAGTAATCAAAAGAACTATTTCTCCAAATAAGGAAAGTATTCGAAGCATTCGTCCATCGGAAGTAGTTTGGAAGCTTTCAGCAAATCGTTCCAAATAGCTCGAGCTATACCAATTCTATTCAAATATGCTTGCACTTTTCGTAACTCCATATGCTTAAACGTTTAATATCTTAAATACAAGTGTGCTCTCTACCTAATAATTTTTTTCAAATTATTTGTGTAATAAAGAACAATTGTATAATATAATTACTTTATTTAATTCTTTGTTTATTGTTTTAAAACGATTTAAAACTTAGTACCTAGCGTTATTCAATCTACATGTATATACATCAATGCTTTTGATTCTATTGTATAAACTAAGTTCACATTTATAATAATTGCATTTATAGTAATTAATTGTGCTATGTGGACTGGTGAAAGTAAACTAGTAGTAAAACATTGAAGAATTACGCCACTGCGGCTGTAGTAAAAGTTTTGGAAATTAATATGGGTTTTTGCAGCATTATTTCACTCCGTTATAAGTAAGTAATGAAAAATATATCGTCTTTAGGCCTTCACAGAGTCCACGAAGCTTCGCGTGTTGGATATTAAACAAAACGAGAAAAAAATTCGATTTTTTTATTATTGATTCAACTTAGCCTGATACGGAACACTGACAAATTATAACGGACTTAATATACACTTTTTTTTTACACGTTTTCTCCGATAAAGTGACTTTAAATTTGCTTCAAATAAATACTAATGTATATTTTTAACTGTTCTGACTCTTATCTTAATACTTTGATATATGTCCCACGATGAAGTCATTACACCAATAATCAAATCATAAAAACGCCCATCAAAAAC
Source organism: Automeris io (assembly GCA_036320925.1). NCBI lineage: Eukaryota > Metazoa > Arthropoda > Insecta > Lepidoptera > Saturniidae > Automeris > Automeris io. Next base: position 7,458,164 of record JAUDJH010000011.1, on the reverse strand, counting down.
AATAATTTGTTAAAAAATAACTAAGAAACCACTAACCTCCTATAAATAAACAACATTACCATAAATTTAGAGTAAAAAAGGCTTGAAATTGAATAAATAATGCTTATTCGACCTTTTTGAATCACCTCACACCTTCTCAGCTATACTTTAAAGGGCATCACGTCATCGAAGAAATGTTATCTTCTTATGCAAAAATATTAGCTCGTGCCGGACTTCATGCAAATTCGATTTACCTTCCTCAACACGTACTGGTTTTAAATAAAGTATGACTCGTGTCATAAGTAGGGTAGTATAATGCATATAAAAACTAGTAATAGATAAATGTACGTTTCGGACGGGAGCCTTGAGTATGCAAATTCGCGCGTGGACTCTTCATATGCAAAGCGCCTAATGGCTTGCGTCGTCTTTAACGCTTTGTGCTCTTTCTTATGCTGATCAGAGCTTCGGCTTCGAAATAGATTTACGTGTTGTGATAACGACCACTAATATTGATGGAAATCCTTATGTAAATTAACATTACATAAATCTTAACCGCTTTATAGAGTCAGCCCTTAAATCAAGTTTGTATCTTAAATATGGATCTAATATCTTATCAACATTCAGATGAAATAGTATGTAGTTTGATTTTCTCAATCAGATTTTATTTCAACTGGATACGTACAATGTGAGTTTTACCAAAACACATTTAATCAACACAAATGTAAATATATAACGCCAGTTGCGACTCCAACATTGGATATGACCCACCTGTCTTCCTTCCGACAACGTCGATCAGTAATATCTCGCTATTTTCGATTTTCATATGTATCTCTAATTTCAATAACACCCCTCGCTACCTGTGCCATCTCATCTACATATCAATGTTCGCAACGTCTCCGAAATTTCTTTTCTCTCGCTAAAGTATGCAACGCCCGTGCTCCATATCATTACTGCTATAAGAATTTCACTAAAATTGGATCGCCCTCTTGCGCGTTGTCATACCCTTTGGTAATAGTAACGGTTGCTTTCGTAACGAACTTTTTTTGTAATGCGATATCCTCGTTGTTTCCACTAAGGGTTGGATTTGTTGGTGACGTTTGCTGACATTTGTTGCTCTGACGATAATGTTACAGTTCCTTAACGTAATATCACAGTGAATTCTGTTCTGTGAGTTCTGATTCAGTTAAAATCATTTCTTACTCTTAATTTAAATAATATTTTACATATAGATCATCAAAGACTAATCTCCAGATGCAGTGATTCGTAACAATTATCTGATAAGTATCATACATGATCTTACCCTTCTTCCCACACGAACCGATCTCTTCAATAACCTCGATGCGTCTCATCTATTGTGAGCGTCCTTTCCCCCTTCAACATGTCTACAATAACGTGCCTTAAATTTATGCATGCATTCGACAATAGCGGCATCGGCTGCATAATTTGATTACGAAGCCTTTGTCAGATGAGGCAGGTATCAGGTCGTAAAATTAAATTTAGACCTATCGTTGGTTAATTTTTGGATTCTTCCGACCTCTGCGCACTCAAAAGGGTTCCGCTCAGTACGTATCATTTGCAACAATAGTGTTCGATCAATTATTATTTCTGGTGCACCTTTGATGAAATTTCAAATTGTTGCGCTAACGGTCGCGTCATTGTAACACTATTCATTATTTAAAACGTCTTTTATAAATTTGCATACATAAGTTATTGATTGAAATAATATTCTAATAGGTAATGTTTAAATTCATCCGATCGATTCGTAACGGCTTTTGTAGTTTCATGGTTGGAATGAAATTTATTTTAAATGTTTAGTACTTAATTCTATCAGCAAAATTTTCGAATTTATTTGCTCAGGAAAAAATTTCGATTTAACAAAATAATTAATATATAATAGAAACTCACAGACTCAAGTTGGAATTGAAAAAATTGGTGACTCACTTTGATATTCATTGAACAATATAAGTTGTAATGTTGAAGTAAAGTCAAAGCTCAGACCAAATATTTTCAGTCCAAGTATTCTGTGCAACTGAAATTGCTTTTATATGTTTATCTTTGAACCGCCATTAAATGCTAAAATTTTAATGATTTGAGTACAAAGCTTAACTTAAATGAAGAAAATTTCTATTACACTAGTACACGTATGTTTGGCATATACATAACGTCAAACTTAATCTTCATTTACTTTCACCTCAACCTAGTTTAAATGTTAACTACATTTTATGATACCTATAAACTACTGTTTTCCCGCATTATTTAATATAGACAGGGTAAGAACAGATTATTAGAAATCAATCCGAAAACTTACTGAATGTCCTATCATTTTAACATCATATAAAGATAGTTTTCGTTGCATTCGCTTGTTAAACAATGAACAGTCATTGTAGTGCATTGTAGTCCGGTACAAAACTGTACCCTACTCAGTGAGGAGTGAAAACCTAATTGTTGCGACGTGTTTGTTGTGAAAACATTGCTTCAACACACGTCACTGTTTCCTGCCGACGCCAACGGACGCATATTTCTGAATGCCTTTTGTTCTTACTTCTACAGTAACGAGATACTGAACTGTATGAAGTTGATAACTAAAAACGTTAGTTTAATCAATTCCATGGGACATGGGGCGTTGTATTCTTTAGTCAGCACATTTCTTAACCCTTATTTTGTACATAAAGTAAATAATTAATTTAGTTACATGCTAAAAGTCACTATCAAGTCTAGTATATACTAATCAGAACATCAAACTGAAATTAAAGTAAGTTTTTAATTTACAAATGAATAATTATTTCTCGCTTAGAATAAAAACTGTATGAAATTTTCAAAGTGTCTGTATATAGGAAAATAATTTTCTTAAAAAAATAATCGTAGGGCCTAAACTGAAGCTAGAAATATGTTTTTTTTTTCATTTGGTACTTTCTATGACTTTGGCACCCATTAAGGGATTTATTGATATTTCACTCTTAAAAAGGTGAAGTGCGCATTAACTTTGAAAATCCATCTATGTATATAATATAGAAATTAATTGCAATTCGTTAGACCCATACTTTGGCGTTAGCGTAAAGATTATCATTTCATTTGTAAAAAACAACTTAACTTTTATAAAATATGTTACTAAATACACCTTTATTAATTTATAACACAATTATTTACCAAACGCCAATTTTAGACGCGTGTCTGACGTGTGACGACTTGTGCTTTGCCCTACCGTTTGTATCTAGATCATTTCTCACATACATTAAACATGTGTATAGGATAATTTGATATATCTTTCGCACCGTAACCATCTTCCAGGTACTAAGTGCTTTGCATATATTTAAATAGTTCAGAAACGACGCGTGCGGTTGACTATTGACTTAATTTACATACCAAAATCGAAAGTTCCGGTATCATTAGATATATGGAGACTGCCTCTTAATGTTATCAGGAATATTATCGTTTATTTGCATTTGTTACAGTTACGTTTAGTATTCTGTTATCTAAAAAATGTCTGGGTTTATATAAAACTGAGCGATCGTGCTGACCAGTGACGCGCATAGGATATTTTGACAGGGTAGGCAGAATTCGCGTAATTAATTTGAATATTATATTATGATAGTAAATTTTATTTTCATTTCATAGGAAAGATAGATGGCTTGAATATAGAATAACTATAAACATAAATGGTTCCTTTTTTGTTTAACTTTAAGCAATTTATTCTAGACTTATTGATCGTCAGGGCATGCAATGCTTTCATGCATCTATGGAATGAACGCTACTGGTGCTAACTCTTATCTATACCGTAGTATTTTATTTTACAACGTACAAAATTACTTACAGTAACATGTTGATATTCGGGCAGTAGACTTGAGGAAGTCTGCTGCCCGGATGAGAGGGAAGCGGTGCACGGTGTCCGGCGCATCGCCTGGGAAAGAGGTTTTGGAGGAGTGGGCTTTACTCCTTCCCCTCTAGAGAGGTAACCTCAACAAGGCTTCTTTTTCTCTGGGCGTTTGGATGAATTTGGCTTCTCAGGCCCAGCTGGAGCAATCAGAGGGACACCCCGGGGATTTTTAGTCAGTTGGAGTCTGACACACCAGGGTCACTGCCCTCACAGCGTCCCTGGTGATCCCGTGCAGAATTTTCCCCGGGATAAAAAAAACATATCGATTTTAGAAAATATTTTAAATTAAAATTTACTTTCTAAAAAGCTTAACGTTTATTATAAGAGAGCATTAAAGGTATCAAAAACGTCGTACAAAATTAAATTCACCAGATATAAGCATACCAGCTCTGTGACAAAAGTTATAATTCATAAAAACAAATAAAAAATAGTGACTGCAGCATAAAATAAAAAATATGTCATCACATGTTTGAAAATATGTACAGACGATTTGCCTTCGTACCATTCACGCCTTGTGCATGTCCCAATGTATTATTAAACGTCTCCGTTTTGCATATGATTAGACAAGTCACCCTTGCCTAGATACACCATTTAATTTGCATACCCAAATACATTTCACCGTAACGCTATTTAAGAATAGGAAAAGGTAGACACGCGACAAAACGCCAAACAGTAGACTATGCCAATAGCATACGCTTTAGAAATGTTCATAAATATTCAAGTTTAACACTATTTGCACTGGCATCTACTTATAAATTAGAATTATTCGTGATTATATTTAAATGCTAATGGACTGTCCAGTCTCTGGTTTGATAAATTAAGTTATACTTCGATAGACTAAGCAGAGGCGTAGAAATAACATTATGGAGAATAGACGATTAAAACCAATCTGAAGAAAATACGGAAAATACTGTGTAAAATAGTTATTTCACCTTTATATTGTAGAAATCACTTACGTATAATATTTATATATAAAAAGACAGTTTAACTTATGTCAATAATAAAATTACATACGCTATATCACTATGGAGGGAAGCAGCGATATATCAGTGACTGTGTCCACTTTGCGTTTATACATATGACGTGCGCAACATGAACAATACCGCAGCTGATCGCCGTTCTCAGAGCGCAGGCACATTACATTTCTATTAGATACCATGCGCGTTTCCTTTATTGCCTTTGAAATGTGAGCATGTGATGCCTAAATCCGTAAATAATCTGGAATATTCTAGTGGTGTGTGCCGAGATTCGAATCTACGACCATTTGCGTTGCCACGCGTAGATACCGGTGCCTTATCAACTAAGTCACCGCGGCCAAATTCCATTAGTATAGTTAGATCCATTTATTTCTTGTACGCATGTATCAAATCCAACTTTAGTTCTGCAGTAAACTAAGCGTTACTTTTAGGCCTTGAGGCTGGTTATAAAGATCGCAATATCAAGTCTTCACGATGTTTTATTTAACCATAGAAGGACTAAAACAATAATAATAATAAAAGTAATAACACCTATTTTATTTACTAAAAACTATCAACCAATAAAGACATTGTATAATACTACGTCACAACATCGAAGTTATTGTATGTTATAACTCGAGTGATGTTCATCCTATGGAAGCATAAAAAGCATACTATTAGACTTGGAAATTTAATACATATATTGATTTAAAATTTAGTCCAATGTTTATTATAAGATTCATATTCTTGTAACTACCAGATTTTGAGTAAATATTTTTATTAAATGTCAAAGTATGACACGATAATGCTTTTTGTGCTTTTATGGGATGCGCGCCACTGTAAAACACTAAGGCTTATTATTTTAAGCACGAAAACAAAGAAGTGCCTTGAACAGAATTTATGGATGCACGTTAAAACTGCAAACATAGTTGCAAGTGTAAATGAGCGAGGTCGTGGAAACCTTACTAATGTTGCAGTGCATTACACGGCTTCTATAATTAACTAGCACCGTAATTAAATACTCTGTAATTGCTTAATGCAATCAGTCTGTTCGCATACGTCTTTCTTACTATTATCCCTTACAGTGTATTGATTTTTATTATACATTGACGTTGATTTTAAAGATTGATTTTATCAGGACCGATTCTCTTGTTTTAATTTATTCACAAAACTAGTGCGATCGTAGTTCGTTTGCACATACGCTCAGTTTTAAAATCGCTCCTTAAATGTAAAGAGCCTTTCAAACACTTATGAATTATCTATTGCATACAAATATATGTATCATTAATTTTTAAAAGTGTCTTTAAAATTTAGAAGCGTTTCCGAAACTGAATGTATAATCTAGCGTTAGGCTGTTTAACTCTCATTTAGAGAAACAATTTGTGAGAAGTGAAAACAATTCGCAAAAACAAGACAAATTATAAGTAATCTAAATTAAACATTAGACAAAAAGTAAAAATTAAAGGATAGCAGGAGTAAGGAGTAAGGAGTGTTTTTGGCCCGGATAAAATTGCGTTTACATTATTACATTATCAGTTAAACCACTATTAATAGAATTCAATTATATTGAGATATTTCCATTCTCAATATATGTACACTTAGGTATTTAGTGTGTAGCATAAGTTACTGTTTTTATCAGATATTTGACTTAGAAAGTATTTCCCACTTGTGCTTATATAAAAATAGGTAGTTCTATTTTATTATTAGATATTAAAAATGCCAATTATGACATTTATTCGTTATCAAGCGAACATTGGACCTTAAATGAAATAATAAAGTACGACAATATATTTATTAAATATATAGTAAGTATGTTTTAATATAATTGAATGAAAAAATTTCATAGATGCATTCCACCTGGAATTTAAGAATTAATGTAATGGCCTGGAATTTTAGGGCCGAAAACGCTATTATATATAAATCATCATCCTTTGTGGTCTAAAAAATAAACATCACCGTACAATAACAATAACAAAGCCAGAAAATTAAAATTTCTTTTCTTTAATTAAAAATATACATAAAGTTTAGTTTCAAGAATAACATTTTGTTAGTTTATTTTTTGTAGTATAAAAGGAATCTTAAAAAAATGTTGTTTTCAATTTATTTTTAGTCACGTTACTTTATTACAGTACTTTGGGACATCATTTTGTCTAAAATTACTTTTTAAGTGGTAAAATATGCTAAACATAAAACATGAATCAGATGTAAATTTAATAAAATAAACCAACAATTAAATAAAATATAAATAATGCTTAAATTATAAATATTTAAATGAGAGACATATCAATTACTTATTAAATCGAAAGCATAGGAACTATAACTTCCAAAAAGCTATAAAATAAATCATTTTCCGTAAAGGAGCTTGTACACTCGCCCACACAGATACGACAGGACTAGTCAAACGTCCATTTTACAGCCACCATTATTTTATTACTATAGAAATGTTACCTCGGAGTCGTATATTGGAAAATATCAAATTAGTTATTATCATTTTACGAAATCAAATTTTTTTATACAGTAGCTCGACAATATTGGATTGCAATTATTTATACAAGCAGATAACGATGCTTGTGCGCGAATTAAATTACTTATAATTATGGCTCGACGTTTTCGATCTCATTCCACAAGCCATGGTCATGAGTAAACTAAAACGCCGTGGAGTTCGTCAGGGGCAGAAAGTTACTTCTTCTACCCGCTTTTGTTCTTGATGATTTGAATAATCACGACACACAACATTCCTAGAATCAGTATGTTTACAAAATAACGTAGAACGAGATCCTAGTTTTCTAATCACTGATCGACCTCTTTAGTGAATGATCTTGGTCGCCAGGCCAAAGCGTGGTGTTATAATCAAAAGTAAGTTAATTCACGCGTAAGACCCTTTAAAGTATTTACATATAGTACAAAATGCGAAAATTTAAAATGAGTTAAATAATGATGGTCAAGAGATGGTAATTTATTGACAGTCGTTATTCTTATATTGCAGCACACTTGAATATACCAAAGCAAAGGGTCTCCAGGTTTATATAGGTGATAATACACACATACACAGGCTGATCGTTATAAATACACAACAGGTAAAAATCCGGTCATTATGGGAGGGTTTTTCTTTTAATTCTATTTTGACCTTGCTTAATTTTATACTTTAACTTTTTTTAGATTGACCTTATAATTTTAATGTCTATATATAATATTTAGGATGTGTACAATGTCAATCAAATTAAAAAAAAAATATATATATATATATATATATTTCTTTTTAGCTCGAAATATGAAGTGTCATTTAAATAAGTATAGAATAATGTTTAAATAATATTATTATAAGTATAGTTAATGACGATTTGTAGTTCGATTGCTACAAATATATACAAAATTACAATAGTATTATATTTTTTATTCTACGCCTCTTAACCTTCGCATATGGGGTTTACCCTTGAAGCCAATATGACGATGGCGACCGTAAATGCCGTGCGGTAGACGGCAGCGGCAGATGGCGATAACATGTCTCGCGACGGCAGATGATATGTAAATTGTAAACCTTTCATTTTGTAATGATTTTTTTAATTAAAAATATCGACTGTCGACGTAAAGTCGCCCATTTCGCAGTCTTCTACCGGTTGCATAATGGAGAGTGTTTTCAAGAGTCGCATTCTCCGATTCCACCAGCCCCATTTTCCCACAAAACTCCTAGACGCTGTGTCGGATACTCTCCATATGTGAGGAATATTCTTTATGTCCACGCGAAAAGATTGAAATTTATATTCATCATGCGAACAGGAAGAGAGTGGAATTTGCTTCCAGCGCGCGTGTTTCTACTTTCTTATGATTTGGGAGCCTTTAAAAGAAGAGTGAATAGGCAATTGTTGAGCAGACGCGATCCTTCAATGACCTAATTTTCCCCTTCAGCAAGGTTTGATCGAGGTCAAGAATTCGCTTATAAATAATAAAAAATAGTTTTTACCAGTAAAATTAATTTAATATAATTATTACGACGTCTTTCGGCCAGTTTCATAGAAATGTTTTCGAGTATTTGAAGGACGTGGGTCGCGTCTGACCGGATACGACGCGCCGTCTGACGCCGGACCTCGTGTCATTCGTTATGGCAATCAATAGCAACTATACCAGACACACCAATTGTTAATTACTTATCATAAAATAATACACAAACATACATATAGTACAGTATTTAATTAAAATACATTATAATTTGAATATTATAAAAGCTAGGCACACAGCGACGATATTAAATTTGACGAGGATTACATCTGTCAGAATAACATCAAACGATAATTATAACAGTTTTCAGTAATAATTAGGAGATTTAAAGTTCAGAAGGACCGTAGTTTATTTTTTAAGAGACATGAGTTTAAATATTTAGTAGTTAGTAAAAAAAAATCATGATTATTATCTTGTATACAAACTCAGTTATATTATTATTCCTAAGTACATTTCTGATTACAAAGAAGTCTCTTAATAATTATTTTTTCGTTAAATACAGACTTACTCGTATAGCAGTTTTGGTCCCATCATACATTCATATTTGACATTAGTTTGAGGAGGCGTAAAATTGACAGGGCTACATAAATAATATACTATATCCAGGTGCCGTTCATAGAAACATAAAAAGCATTACTTTATTATACTTTGTCATATATTAAATGTATTGACTTCAAATCTGGTAGTTACCATTTTCAGATTTCTCAAGAGTCCAGTTATAAGATATTAGGTAGGTCAATATATTTATTAAATGTTTGGCAGAAGAACGCCGATCAGCCCTGAGAATTTGGCGCGTCCAGCTGGATGAGGTGCGGTGCATGCGCCAGCGCGTGGTCGGTGCCATTCTGCCGAACCTCGAAGCCTGGCTCAGTAGTCGAAATCACGTCACCTACCACCTGACACAGGTACTTACGGGACACGGATGTTTCCCTGAGTACTTGTGCAGGTTTGGACGAGAAGTAACGACCCAGTGCTACCACTGCTGTTCGGACCTGGATTCCGCCCAACATACGCTCGCACATTGCCCGGCGTGGGGCAATGAGCGGCGGGACCTGGTCCGAAGGATCGGACACGACCTCTCCCTGCCAGCAGTGGTGTCGGCAATGCTGGCAGGGTATGACAACTGGAGGGCCGTGGTCTCCTTCTGTGAAGATGTCATGTCCCAGAAGGAGGCCGCAGAGCGAGAACAGCAGAAGGCCGTTCGAAGGAGACACCAGGGTGCCGGCAACCGCCCTGGCACATCAGTCCCAGCCGACCGGTCGATCCACGACCAGTTGGCTGATGTCTTTGGGGTCGTGGCTGCTCAGGGTGGGGGCCCTGAGCAACTGGTTTAGCGGCCCTCGAGAAGTTGGCAGGGCATTGTGGCGTGCTCTACCTAAATACAACGAACAGTATCGGTGAAGCGTATCATCTTCCCCCGAGTTTGTGCCCATCGGGCGCGGCGCGACGGGGCTGTGGCGAATTGATTACAGGACCCACAGTCCCCGCCAATGCGCAGAAGTAGTCACCTTGGGGTTTTTAGTCGGTATAAGTCCGACACACCTCGGTCGCGCAACCCCCCTGTGCGGCTGAGATGGTCCTATGAGGATTTTCCCCAAGTAAAAAAAAAAATAAATGTTTAGGGGGCCTAGATAAAGTTGGGGGTGTGTTTCCACTATCCTATGGTAATGGGTCCTTTAAATGAAGAGTGAAGAGATATTTGTACAGGCCAGTAAGATTACTGCGCCCATCGACAGGTTTATTCTATTTTTTTTCTCTCGTTTTCCGTTGCTATATTTTATTGCAACGACAGTGCTCTTTCTTGTTTTAATCTTTTACAAGCTGTTCTTTTGTGTTTGTACTTTCTTTTTCTATTTACAATGACTTATTTCTATTACAATTTACTTACTCTATATCTATTTCTTACTTCTATTACATTTTTTAGTTCCAAACTTAGCTCCTATTTCTTACTCCATTGTCAGATTTTCTTTACTATGGTCGTAGTTATTTTTTGGAGTGCATCGGAGTTACCTTCAGGTGTGTTGTGGTTACCATGCCAAGTCAGCATAAAAAAGTAGTATTCGTTAAACAATAACTGTAGTAAAAAGTGAAAAATGTTTGGGATTGGCATAACGTTACGAGGTGCTATTCCGAAAGCTCACGTCAATTCAATACATTTTTGACTTTGTACGAGCGTTATCGTTTATGGAATATTCACTTGTCTAGGGGGCAGGTATAATAAGATAAAGCTTAATATGCTTCTATGAAATGAACGCCACTGCTATATCTCTATTATTTTAATTTATTTTTTTTACACTGGCTCGACATAGTGACTACAGAATACCTAATGGTAAGTACAGTGTAGTCCAAAAACGAAAGCGATTATCAAAGGCTGAAAATCCATTGATAGTCCACATCGTCATATCGGCCCACATATACCACGACTGAAGGTCTCTAGGTATATGAGCTACTGGATATACACAAGCTGATCCCGAAACGCGACAAGCCGAAACTGGTCACTATGACGGCCTTTACACCAATGTACTGTGGTCGGTATCCAGACGGGCACCGACGCCCTACCACCTCGCTGCTGCTCGTTTAGCACCACCCAGGAGTCACGTGTAGGGAAACTAGGGTAAAGCCTACGGACGCGAGCAGCTTTGACTCCCAAAACAATTAACAACAAACATAAAAGAAAAAAACAATTTTAGTTTTAAGATCTTTGTAACACAATTAGAAAATGAAGGTAAACTTGTGAGCAATTTTTCCTACAAATGTGTGACTTGATGCCTCACTCAGGAAACACTGTAGCCAGTGTACACGCTCGATATATCGATGCTATGTAGCATGCCTTTATAACGCGATATAAAGACATTCGCATGAATTATATTAATCGAGTTTTTTTCACTCGATTGAAATTTGCAAGCCTTAAGTAAAAAAGTATAGACTTTCATCAATTCAATCCAAACTCATTTTGACTGAAGGTCCATTTTAAAACACACCATTATAGGTAGGCATTGTCTAGAGACCATCACTCGTGGTATATGTGGGCCAACATAACAATAGCGACTGTCAATGGATTCACGTCCCTTGATGGTCGCTGCCGTTTTTGGACTACACTAAATTTTCCATCACTTTGACGAGCCAGTACCAAAATATTGGTGAAAATATTTTTTATACCAGATGAATAGTTTCGAAGATTACCTCCAACATTTGAGCATATAAACATTATTTCTTTACAATACATATTAGTACACTTTATATTTATTATAGTATTAATTTATACATATATGTTCACGATCGGGTCGGGTACTGGCACTCTTACAGTACTCCAACCAACAGTTTTTAATATATCTCTGTTCATTTCTAAATGAATGTAACTTGATGATTTATTATGATTATTCTCTTTATTCATTATAATAACTTGTAAATGAAATCTCTATACGGCCAATGGTTCAATATACATCTTGATACAAGTCAAAGTGAACATATTTATTTTTGAAGACCTATCTCACCTATTTCCACAATGGGTGGCCGGCCTATCTTGATCACTACGCACACCTTTTTGATCTCTACCCACCCCGAAAATAATATAACGCAATTGATATTATTGAGAAGCTATAAATAAGTTCTATTAACAATAGTCTAGACAATCAACGGTTACACACACGTCTAGAGACAAGCAAAAGTGAACATGTTTATTTTCATAGGCCCGTCTCGCCTATTCCCAGGTGGGGTGGCCTATCTCGCCCGATCTTGACCACTTCACGCACCTTTTTGACGTTAGATCGCAATGTCTGCCCTCCACAACTATGATACTGTTATAGATAAAACATACACGTGTTTTAACGATAATTGTATTACACGGAAACTGTTTCTAAATGGGTGACATTTTGATGTAGTGTTTTTTTATGAGGAATACATTAATTATTATTAAACAAATGTAAATTACTCGTATATTAAAAGAGAATCCATGAAACATAAAACGTGTAGAAGTTTTTTTTATTGTTATTGTTTTTACAAATATTTAATGAAATAATAAATAGAATGATACCAATATTATGTAATTCAGTTTTATGTAAATTTTTAATTATAATTCGAAGCTATAAAATATTGATTTACAAAATCGTTAATTGTTTATATATAATAACCGATAAAACTGGTATTTTATTGAAATATTATTACTACATACAAAACAGAAATATTAGATAGGAATTAAGACTGTATTTATTTCAGAGCCTAAAAGAAGGACAAGAATTTACTCTATAAAAAATACGTTACATTTTATTTTTCTAAGCATTAAAGAGTAAAAGGAGAATTGAAAAAACTACGCGGCCTTCAGAGTTGGTGCATTTAATGTCACATAAACAATCTATAATAGTAGAATGCACGCAATTAAATAAAGAACATTGAACGATGTGCTAATGTCTTATTTATGGGTTTTTGTATGTCGTACAAACAGTTTTCACATGCTCAACCCGGTAGCTACCTGAATATCAACAGATTTATAGAGCACGCAGAACTATATAACTTTAGAAATGACAATTGACTTATGTTTGGGAAGTTACTATGACAAAAAAAATACAAACAGTTTAAAGGTCATGTTTGCTTTAAAAATATATTTTCTCCATACATAAACTCGTTGGTTCGAGTTAAAGTTTTAAAATAATTATTTATTCTTACGATACTTAAAAGAGATAAGATTATAAAATAATCGGTTTATTCATATTAGATAGATACTCTTAAAATCACAAAAATAATTCTGTGGGAACCCCCCTGAAAATAACTTAAATATTTCAAAAATTAATTAACAACAAATAATTACATATCAATACATAAAATTTTGAAAACTCTTTCTGAATTTCTTCTAGATAGGTTGTTATAAACTCTTCATCACGTCTTTATATTAACAGTATTACAAAGTTTTAATTTTACCTAAAAATACTTCATTAATTTGTCAATAAACTTTTAAAATTAAATTTTCATAGAATTTTATTCAAACCTGGTATTTCACGTGCACTCTTTAAATTTTAAAGATAATTTCAAATAATAATGAATGAATAAATCGTTGTTTTTGCGAAAAAATCATCATGAATTAGTGTTTAAAATCTAAAGTGTGTATTTAAAAAAGTATACATTACTATTATTTTTAATTTCTTTTCTGATAGCAATAAAGTCTGTGGTAACATTTGATTTTTTACGGTTTCCAGTTGAGTAGTTTGTATCGTTGCGATTTTAATACGCTTTTTAGATAGCCGTTTAACCCGTACGCAGACTACGTAGGATGTACCTTTTACGGGGTCGTATAATACGTCAGAAATGTTTATTTTATGGTGGCACGATTTGGTTAGGGTGCGTGCAGACATTGTCATAATATTTTAAACTCCGACACGTCATCTCAGCGTGTTAAATGATAACACGTTATGGACCTATTATTGTTATCAACGACGTGTTATCCCATCTTACATTTTTTGGTTTAGTTTAAATTACTGTAAGATAAATATACTCCCCTTTTAGTAGAATGTAGAGAACATTACAACTAGAGAGTTACAATTGCATTTGTAAATCTTTTCAATCAATAGTATATATATGTTCGTAGTAAAAAAATATAGGTTTGATAGTGCAAAAATATTCTTCCGTATTGCATAATTTTTTTAACAGATTATATTAATATATTAGAATTTCTAAAATTTAATGTCACTATAAAATTCATAGACCGCAAAACCACAACTTCATTAATAACTCTTAAAATCTATCTACACTGTTAAAACTATTTTATCACACATCAAAACTATTTTTTCTTCTCTCGATTACAAAACAAACATCATCAATATCTCCACAGAACTCAATTCAAATCATTATTCTGTTTGCTAAGAAGCTAACCAAATTGTGATTTTTCAAACACTACCGTTCTTTACGCAATGATTCTCAACCCTAACGTACATCTATATAGAGAGATTATATGGCTATTGTTCAATAGATTCGGTAGGGGGCTACGAAAATAATACAAATATATCACTTTACATTGTTAAGGTAAAATTTGTAGCTTTTGTGGTAGCAATCAATGGTAACAGTTTCTTTTGATAGTCAGTGTTTCTCAACATTTAAATTTCAAGCAACTCCAGAATCAAAAAATAATAATATTATACAGAAATTGATTCAAAATGAACCATTTAATATTAATTTAAATTATTATAATCACATTATCTAAATATATTACTTTTCTTTTTTCTCTAAAACTTAATATAAAAAATATTTCGCTTTACCATTAATGCTATTAAATAGATATACCTTAGTTACGTTTCTTTTTATGACCATAGTTAATAAATGCTTAAAGAAAATTTTGAGAGCTTTAATGAAATAAAGGTAGTATTTTGGTGTACGAAATAAACAATATTACAGTATTTTTAAACTTGAGCTATTAAAATATCCTGTTTAATTACTCCACCATTAATATACGAAGTTTGAGAATCAGGCGCAACAAAATATACATTGTCGATCACTCGGTATAATCCTCGAGAAATTTTCACGCTTACCGAACACATTTCAAAACAATTTCTGGCTTATTAAAGATATATCCAGGTAGTCACCTCTGACATATCCCGCTATGAGTACTTTGTCGGGTATCGTAACTTATTCTTCCGAGGCACTTCAATTTAATGTTTGAAGATTACTTTTGAAAAGACACACATCCAGTTTCAGAAGCTCTCTTTAAATAATTAATGACGACGTTTAGCATTCAGTTGTTCCTTGTAGAAACAAGTTAATCATTTGCAAGTGTTTAAAATTTTCTTTAAAATTTATGTCTTTGGTTGTCTATATAATGAAGTTATATAATATCATGCCAATGAATATTTACGTAATAATTAGATAATAGTTAATTTTAAATATAAATGATAACAAAACCATTGTCTCTACGTATAAATAAATATATAAAATTATAAAGTGATATTTGACATTCTTCGTAGAAAAAATACATAACTTGAAATTACTAACTTTGCAGAAGCGTCAAAAACAGGTTTACCGGAAAATGCAGTCTTAGATAAAGACATTCTAAGAAAAATTAATGGCTAAAAAATAGCTGCAAGTGCGTGTTAGCTCAAGTTGGAATAAAGTTAAGTGGTTTATGTACACGTAATATATGAATGTATTAAACAAATGTTTTCCTTATGGTTTCGTTAAATTACTCCAAAGACATGTCCTCATTATTTATTTGAGTATATTTTTAAGAAATTATTAATTTGTATTAATTTCTCTGGTATCAAATAGTAAATAAAATAAAATCTTTTTATCCAATAACGCTGTAATTTATTATCTTTCTTTAATTTTTTCTATATAAACTTAGCATAATTACTACATCGCATCTTCAGTAAGCATAGTAATATCCAAAAATAGTGGCACCTGTAAAGTGACGAAAATGTATTAACAATCAAATTTAATAAGCGACAATTTAAGATACTAGTTATATTTAAGCAAAAAAAATGTAAAATACTAAGAACCCTTTATAATAACAAAATATTTTAACATTTAAAAATACACGTGTACGTCGCTCCAATTATCGAGAAAGTTTTCATAGAAAACATTTAAGGGTGCGACACATCACAACCAATAATTAAGGTTTATTCAAACTTCTATCGGAAACTATAAATAATAGAATTCCGGATCGGACCGGATCTCCTTTGTGCGCAATTATTATAAACTTCTTACAGGATCGAACCCTTCCCAATCGATCGGATCGGTTTAATAACATGCTTGGGTGTTTTCACCTCCTGCGTCGCAGGTGCTTATGGGAAATGAAATTCTGTGTACTTTTAATATGCTTAAGTAACGTACGCAGTCTCTAGTGTCAAGACAGATATTACCATTCATCAACTATGTTTTTTTTTATACAAGCTCGACGTGATTACAGTGTTTTTATGGTAGTAGGTCAATTTACCGAACTGGGTCATGACCACAGAACACAAGTGTAAAGACCGTCATAGTGACTCGCTTTGGCCTGTCGCGTTTCGGGCTTAGCTTATGTATATCCAGTAAGTGATATACCTAGAGACCTTTAGTCGTGGTATATGTGGGCCAACATGACGACGGAGACTATCAACTGATTTTCATCCTTTGATGGCCGCTTTTATTTTTGGACTACACTGTACTTACCATCAGGTGCACTGTAGTCATTTTGTCGAGCCAGTGTAAAATAAAGCACATCTCATAGATAGTAGATCTCTCAGTGTAATCTAAAAACGGCTACGACTACCAAGGGACGAGAATAATTTGACGTGACGAATAATTTAGCGAGAATAAAATTAGTTGTGCATAATAACAGCCACAAAAACTAATTATGACGTGCCTTTGTGAAACAGGCTAAACTGGATGCATTTCTCTATACAAATGGAAAAAGTGTAAAATGTATCTGTATTTGTAAAAATGTTATTAACACTCATAAAATGAATTGTCATGTCAATATTATGTCTATCGATTCCTAAATTACATTTGATAGACTTGACGAAAATATTGCTTTATACTGTATTATTTATATTTACTTTTATTGGCAAAGTCCAACGTTTTTCGATTGTAATCTGTTTTGAACAAACAATATAAATGAACCTTGAATTTCCGTTTGTGTGTCATGTACAGATCTCAATACCAACGACTACATTTAAAAAATAATACTACTTTTGACAATTGCCATCGTCGTAGTTAGTTACAATTAAATATAATAGTTACTATAATTCATTTCAGTTACTCAAAGGCGGGGACCTCATTTTGAAATTAAAACAACAGCAAAATCATAACATATATAGTCCCGCTATATACCTTTCAGGACAAGTAGAGATGTATTAGTGTCCGTATCCACTTTGCACTTATTTGTCTAGCGCAGGTGATTGCCATTTTCAGGGATATAATACTAAAATTGAAAAATGTTTTTTATTTATTTATTAATAGGAAAACGAACAATTGTTAAACCACATTTAAAATAATCCACTAAAAGTACACTTACATAAATAAAGTTTTCACAATGTACTAAAATACACAATTGAAGCTAACATAAAAAAGAATACAATAATAAAAAAGAAAAGCAATGTTAAATTAATTTATGGGTACTGCCGGCAACACATGCTATACAATTTAAAGTGATTATCGGTTTCATTAAGGGATTTGATAATTAAGTGAATTGTTAGCTAGTCTCACTGACAAGTAAGACAACAATGGCAAAAACGTGCAGAGGCACTGTTAAAAATATCTATATGAGAGTAGAATTGATTATGACTGTCACAGAATCTAAAAACTAAAACATTAAATTGAACACTGACTATAAACTTTACTTAAAACTTTTTATCCAATAGGGAAACACGGCCGTACTAAAAGGGTTCTGACTTAGCAAGGTTTGACCAGTGGCAAAACTCAGCTATTGTAAAAAAATATTAGCATTTTATATATTACTATGATTTGTATAAAAGAAATAAGTTAATTGTCCTAATAAGGTCGATAATGGTTTAGCGTGGTAGATATGCCACAATGGCATTGAATAGGAATCGGTAATTCTGAAAAAGATGTTAAGTATTTCTGTGCATTAATTTCGTTGGGTTTTATTTAAACGCTAGAAACTATTCTCCTAACTGTAAATTGAAATCTATAGCGATTGACAACAATTTTACTATATTTTATAGCACAATACAAAAAATAATCGAGCATAAAATCTTAGCGCAAAAAACTGTTACAATTAGACAGTTTTTGTTCCTTAGCTTTATTCGTTTGAAGAAAAAAGTCTTTTAAGTGACAAAAATAGGAAGTACAATGACTTGTCAGGTTTGGGGTTGATGAATTTTTTCGATCCCCATCGAAGTGTTGGGTGACACTGGATCGCGATTTTTGACGAAGGTCTTTGTACTTTTTTTCTTTATAAAAAACCATAATATCGACTTGCATAAATTAACGTATGCGTATTATTGGAGCGAACATGAATATTCCCATCTATTCCCATGTATCTTTGTAATTATTATTTTTCTGAACATCCTTTAGATCGCTTCTCACTTTAGGGTTGCTGATATTTGATTAAAATAGAAATAGGACTTCTTATTATTCTTTTTGACTAACTAACAGCTTAATGGTAGTGACTCTGCCTAAAAGTGTAAGCTTGAGGAGATTTATAGTCGTTATTTCGACTTTGCTTAGCAAAGTTCTCAAAAAATAAATTCGTTTAACCATATAACCATAGTGTTCGCAGAGCCAAATCCATATTGACAAAATCGGTGACTTACCAAATCCTTTGACATTCATTGAGTAAGGGCGGCTTGCACTAACAAATTAAATCTTGTTTAGAGTTATATAAAATGCTATTTAGCGCTGATTTGTACTTATTGTCTTGCACTAAATCAAAATCTAATTATAACAACTCTTAAACTGAAATCATCATTAAGATGGAATCAAACCAATTCAATTAATAAGCGTTTTATGCAAGCTTAAACTAGATTAAGTCGTTAGTGCAAGCCGCCCTAATATAAATTGTAATGTTTTAGTAAAATCTAAGCAAATTTAAAGTTACGTCTATAAAACGCAGTCTAAGGGCCGCGGGTTCGAGATCTAGAAACGAGAAACTTTTCGCTGATTAGTTTGAAGGAATCATGGATGTGTATAAAATAAAATCGTTGTTGTTAGACAGCCAAGATAGACTTAATTCCTGTCAAAGATTTTTATGTTGACATTTTGCAAAATTTAATAGATATTTTTTTAACTTGATAGGATCAAACCGGTTGATTAATATTTAATAAGATTGGATAAATAATTCCGTCTATAGACCCACAAATATTTTCCTACCCGTACCTAATCTAAGCAGCTACCGAATATTTATTGCTCTTTTTATTCTAAAATCCAAGTGGACAAATTTACGACACTCCATTACCAATAAATCATTTTCCACGGAGACATTTTAAATACATTTTTATAAGCGAGCCCAATGTTGTACAATCGACAGCAGATATTCCACGAAACAGTGCATTGAACTAACGTCCTTATTCTAAAGAGCTTATGGTCAGGATACTCTGAAACTTTAGTGGCAGGGTATACAGTGAAGTTTGATAATTTATAAGTAATTTGCGAATAAATCTTATACTGCAAGGGGGACGTTTTTGCTATCTCTCGTCTCCTTAACAATGTAAGTAGACTATTAACGTCGTGTACCGATAATTGTCACACATATTTTATAATATCTCATTCCAATACAGAAAAAATGTTTGAAAAAATCTAAGCTTTTATTTCCGATAAAATACAATAAGTCCAGAAGTATTTTGGGAACTTTAATATAAGTTTTTTTTTGTGAATTTGTATTAAGGAGACTATTTTATTTTGTTACAGAAGGTGAGCGATATACAATATGGTTAATAAGCGGTCTATAAAGAAGTTTGGGAAATTGTACGTATGATACAATAGATTATATTATTAAACCAAGCTATTTCAGTTATACGCTTACATAAACTATTATATTTGATATTATATAACGGAATTTCTTTTAAAGTATGCTTATTATTTGCCAAAAACATTTCGTTAGCAAAAATCAACAGACTTCAAAAATTAAATAGTACCTATCCCTATAACTACCAATCAGATTTCTTTAGTGGTAGGGTGATTGTTCGAACTGGGTCATGACCACAGTACACAAGTATAAAGACCGTCAGAGTCACTTGCGTTGGCCTGTTGTGTTTCGGAATCAGCTTGTATATTCAGTAACTCATATACTTAGAAACCTTCAGTTGTTGTATATGTGGGCCGACATAATAATAACGGAGACTTTAAATGAATTTTCATCCTTCGATGGTCGCTTTCGTTTTTGGACTACACTGTACTTACCATCAGATGCACTATAGTCACTTTGTCAGGCCAGTGTAAAAAAAATACTTTACAATTTTTATATCAGTGCTGTGTAATTGAGTAATCCGGCACTGAGTTGAAAAATTACAGTCTATTTAGTGAATTTAGGACTATTATATACATTTTGAAGTCCGTTGATTTTGTTTTTATAAAAATGATTTTAATTTTATAATATTTTGTATTACCATGGAATTGTATTTAGGTTATTAATAGTCTTTAAGACAAAATCCTGATTGACATAAGGCCAAACACGACAAATCTGCTGTATCAAGGAAGGTCTTCATCAGACAATTTCAATATTCATAAAACATTGACACAGGATATAGTATTGTTTTACAACGTCAATAAATGATGGGTGTAAATATAAAGGCCGGTGTAGATAGGCGATCAAGCGTGGAGGCTGCATCCGCAGTATTTGTTGTATGGGCAAAACAATATGACAGCGTACTTTTCCCTACGGTTCACTGAATCAAGAGTGTGGTCAAGTGGAGTTAATTGTCCCAATATCAAACGTATATCCCGAACAGAAGCCATTCTCGTTCTAATATTTCTTACTTACGCTTGGTTTCAATCTCATCTGATGGAAAGCGATGAACAAGTTTAAATAGAAGTAACACAAAACTATATTTTTTTATTTGGGTCGATAAATATTATATAAAAATATGTACATCCTAGTAAATCTAAGGTATAGTTTTTTTTTGTTGCGAAGAAGGTGGAAGGCTGCTGATTAAAATAAAACAGTGGAGCCAATGATAGAGGTGAGTCCCCGGTTGCATAACTGCCTGAGAGACAAACTCGCAAAGCGTCAGGTGGAGTGCCTGAGGGGGCAACCACCTGACACTAAGATCCAGTGATGTTGCGCGTGCATCCGTACGCCACTTGGAGATGGGGGTGGTATCACTCTTCTCCTATCCCCCTACCAGCGAGAGAAAGCCTTTAGGCGGGTCACACGCCGGACCGCGGTGAGACCAACGTCACATTCCTGGACTGACGCACCATGTGCTTGGCGATGCACCCTAGTGGTTTTAGTCGATGAGAGTCCGACACACCGGGGGGTGGCCCTCACGGCCGCCTGATGGTCAATAATGCATTTCCGCTGAGTAATAAAAAAAAATAATAGTATTTTTCTTCTGTATTATAAATTATCTTTAAAGAAGGTACTTAAAAAAGGGAAAAATAAAATGCACAAACGTATAACTCATTAATTAATATCATTATAATAATTATTATTTTTTATTACTTATAGGCGAACTCTTGAACTCAATCACACCTGGTGGAAGGTGAAGATAAGTCCGATGATAAGCCGCGTCCGCCTAACAAATGCTATTCACTCTTCTTTTAAAGACTCCCAGGTCACAAGATCCCACTTATTGTTGTTGTTTCCCATACTTTATTTATTTATTTACGATGCCCTAATAGCTAGTATATGTAAACCTTAAAAAATTACAAGGTCATTGTTCTTATCTTTTAATAGGAACACACGTCTAATATCACAAATCAAAAAAGTAGGTAAGGTAACCACTATAGTGAAAAAAAACATGGATATTCAGTTTTATGATAATTACCGACATACATATTTCCAGTAAACAAATTGCTTAGCGTTATTTAAAAAATTCAATAGAGGTATGAACTCAATGCATATTGGAGGGTATTTAAACGATACATTGTAACATTATAATTTTCATACATTATCCGACTTAATAGCTTGCAACATTCTATGAATGCTACGTGTGAAATAACTTGCAAACGTAAATTAGATATCATTTAAATGAAGTGGCCGTGATTACATTAACAAGCGCAAACGGGGCGATGCGCCGAGCGAAGCGGAAAACTTAGCGGGCCCGCCCCGCCTCACTTCGTCTCGAAATCGTCCTTATTTACGCAACCGGCCCAGTGTTGTCACTTGAAGACAAGAAAATCACCCTAAAAACACTTTAAAGTTTCGCCTTTCGTAATTATTATGAATACTTTAACAGGACTTATGCGTATGTTTACTTACTTTTAATTATAGGTCGAGATTTAGATCTCGTTATACAGGACAGGAGAAGTCTAGAGCGTCATAAAGCTTAAAAAAAATCCAAATCAAAAGCATAAAATTATTAAGAATCCACCGTAAAATGTTTATATGTACATAAATAAATTTATGCTTATTCGTATTTAGTTCGAAATATTAAAGATTAATTGAAATACATAAAGTGTAGTCAAAGTGAATGTTAAATATTTTTATGTTGTCTAAAACGTATTTTTCATTAGAATAAGTAGTATTATAAAACAACATATTTTTTACTAAACGAATCCTAAATTAACTAATTTAAAATACCTAAAAAAATCCCCTATTCGTATTAAAACACCTAAATTTTTGGGTACAGTCCCTAAGTCGGTATCACCAGCAATCACGACAATGCGTAATGACGATCGTTAGACGGTACGACTCCACGTTTGTACATGGTAATTGACATTATTTTCCAATTTCTCCATTTTTCTGTACGGTAATGAAATCGTCTGGATTTGCGTTCAGTCACTTGCAAGCTGACGTTGATTACTTTCAACGCTACATGTCATGTTTTATTTAATTTCTATATCGAGCGTGTTCCCAGAGAAGATTCTAAGGGATAATTTGCATGTTTTACAGGAGGCGGTTTTTCTTTATTGCTTCTAAAGTATTTAAAGTATATTTCTAATATTCGTATGAAATTAAATTTTACAACGAGTGATTGATTAGTTTAGTACAATTTAAGATTAAGTAGTTAGATAGCTAAATAATAATTACGACGATAAAACTATTTGCGAGATTTTAACGGAACCCTTTCGATATTTAACAACGATTGTATTATTAGTATTGTTTTACAAAACAAATTATTGATTCGGTAGCGTTTAAAGTCGACTTTTGAATTAAGAAACGTTTCTGTAATAATCGATAAGACTGATACCAGTTAAGAGATAAGTAATATTATTGATATACATAATTTAATACAAAAAATTGAGGTATTATAAATACATTCTTAATTGCTAGAATAATGGTAAGCAGTAGATTTGTAACTATTAATTGTTGTAAAATATACATCGTTAAAAAAATAGAGTACAATTAATATAAACACACCTTTATTCAATCATAAAATAATAATATTTCTCACACAGAGTTTCAAATTATTTTCACTGAAATGAATGAAACGAAATAAATACAAACATAATTACTATTAGCAAACAGACGGAGACAATCCAGTATCTCACCTATCCGCACAATATCCCAGCGCAATCTATCACGTACTCGCAAACGAAAGAGGCAGTTAGCTCTCTCTACATATAATTTAAAGCCATTAAAGACATCTGCAGACCCCAGCAATGAGCTTCGCTTACTTGGGATGCGTAACATCCCTACGGTGCCCTTTTTTGTGTTTCCACGTACGTGCGGGGGTGACTTTTTCAAGCAAGGGGTGAATGCGTGGGGTGGTACACTCATGTTTATGGCTCCAATGTTCTTGACTCATATACCTCGTTTTATGAAAAACTTTGCCGCGAATTGCCATTTTTACAGTCATTATCGTATGGAAGGGAGAGCATCCGTAGGCTGTAATGTGGGCTCGGATTAGCATTTTATGCATGTTGACGTATTTAACTCTAACGTGCCAATCGAAGATTGAAACTAAATAGAATGGCATACTCAAATGTAAACATTTTCTAAATCTATTATCAGAAATTGATTAAAATCATTTGAATTTTATGTTTGCACGTTAAATTTACATTGAAATTAAATACATTAACAAATGTTCCACATAACATTTACATTGCTAAATAATTCTAAGCATTAGAAAACCAAGAAACTGTCATCTAGCTAACGTCTTGTTTGCGCACGGAAAGTTCCAAATGCTATTATTCATTTCAATTTATTTATGTCAAAGAAAGGCATATAGACGAACAGCCCACGTGATGGTAAGCGCCTATGGATAATTGTAGCATAAGAAGTGTCATTGATATACGTGTATTTTTTCGAAGGATATATTCTATTAGTTTTTTAATATTGCCATAATAAGCTTCACATTTTAAATACAGGCGTGGATATAAGTGGTGTGGAGCCTACAAACGCATAAAAAGCATTACCTTGCTATACTTGGATATTTATTAAATATAATAACTTAAAACCTCATAATCACTCAGGAGTCTCAAAATCAAATTCAAACCAAATTCTAAATTAAAATATGTTTTAAATGACTACATATAACAAGATTACGATTTTTTTATGCTTCTATAGGATGCACGCCACTGATAGATAGATAAAATAATGATAAATCTACATCATAATATAATATCATACATTCTATGTAACATTATAGACTATATAAATATCTAACCACAGAACAAAAAAAAATATATTTACTTTAGCAATTATACACCAAGAAGACAGTAACTTGCAGGATCTATTTAGAACAAAAGACAGGCCTGTACAGTTTCTTATCGTCCATTCGACATTGTTGATAAGACTACATAATTTTGTATTATTATGATTTGATGTTGCAATTTGGTCTATGGGAAAATCATTTTTAATATGTACGAAAGCATCTTCCGAAGAACAACGTAATAAAAAACAAACAATATACCTTAATGCGATACTTTTATAACACGATAATACATTGGTGAAATAAATATTATTATAATATAATCAAAATTATAGTGATATAAACAGCAGCTTTAGGTAGTAAATATAGAACACGGTGTTTCATGGGAATAGAAAATACTCTTTAGCTGGAAAGTGGTCAAATGCATTAAAATTATGATAAATTATTTACGTTATAAAGTATAATTCTTGCAATTGCGTTATGAATTTCTTCCTCTACTCAAGATTGTGCTAATACATTCGTGTAACGGTACTTAGTGATGAATATTTCGTAAACAACGTAAGGATGCTACCTGTTTAACAAATATATAATAATAACCACGGTCTTTTACCGGTTGCACAGTGGAGAGTGTTCTCAGGAACTGCGTTCTTTGATTCCACTAGCCCCATTTCATCACAAAACCGCTAGCCGTAACGGATACCATCCGTATGTGGCGGATGTTCCTTATATCCGCACGAAAAATTCGCTTCTACATTCATGATGCGAACGGCTAAGGAGTGGAATATGCTTCCAGCAGCCATATTTCCGAGATCTTATGACCTGGGAGTCTTTGAGAGAAGAGTGAATAGGCATTTGTCAGGCAGACGCGGTTCATCATAGGACTCATCTTCACCTTCCACCAGGTGTGATTGAGGTCAAGCGTTCGTCTATAAATTAATTAAAAAATATATCATCACGTTAAATCTCATTCGGGGTACCCAGTGATACATTACTTGTTCGCTTATAAATATTTAAAAATATAGTAAAACATAACACGTAATGAATGTGTTTTAATATCTAGCAACTGCTATTAATAAAAATACGTAATTAATTTCAAAATATTCTAACATTAATATACGCACATATGTAGGTCGACATTCGACCGTAATTTATAAAAAAATTAAACCCTTACACTATCGAGTTCTTTTGTTTAAAAAAACCTCTATTGTTATAAAGTTCTTACATTTATTTTAATTTTATTTTATTACATTAGCTGCTAGCAATACCTAATAAACTTTAGATTTTCATTAAAATAAACTTATTAATAATATATCGTCACACTTTATTCCTTTCGGGGTGAGCAGGGTTACACCAGTGGCTTTATTCACTTTGCGCCAATATATCATGCCCAACGTGACCAGTAGCGCAGCCCATCATCGTTTTCAGGACATACACGTGACATATTTATTAGATGCCATGCGGATTTCCATACGATGTTTATCTTCCCCGGTGAGCATGTTTCGCCTAAGTCCATACTTAAACTGATAAAGTCCATAGATACGAGTTGGGATACGAACTGACGACCACTCGCATTCCGTGCAAGGATACCTTATCCACTAAGATAGTACAACCATAAAAATCATATAACTTAAACTTATACAAATGTCACACTTTTCTCCAATTATTTCATATCATGGATTTATCCGCCGAATACAATTCTTAAAAATAGCTATAATGTTATATATTTCCTGTATTAATTAATCTATAATATAAAAATTAATCGCATAATGTCTTGATAAGCGCGAAACTCGAGAACGGCTGAACCGATTTGGCTGATTTTTTTTTTTTTTTGTGTTTGATGAAGTCTGAGGAAGGTTATTACGGAGAGAAAAATTTTAAAAATTCCCTGCAACTGTCTAAAAATAACACTTTTCTGTATTCTCATACAAAAAATTCGTAATAATATTTAAGAGTCAATTTGAACTTTAACACCATACCATAAAGTTTAAGTGTCAGTGGACGGGTTCCGGGAAGGCAAAACAATTGAGTGACGTATAAATATTACATTAATATTTAGTATTTGTCAATATTTATACATATAGTATTAAGGCCAGGTTTCTTCAAACAATTTTCAAAAAACAGCCGACGGGGAAGCTATTAACATTAAAAAAAACAATGTGACTTTATTTTAGAGAAATAGGGCAGAACAAGGTCTGCCGGGACAGCTAGTATATATAATAGATAAAAAAACATTGTATAATATTGAATGTCACAGCAAGAATTTCCAAATATCCATCTCGGTGTCTAACGCCATGGCGAGCTTAATCACAACGCGTACCCTGATTAAAGCAGCCCCTGGCCATAAAAACATTATCGTCTCTACCCTCCACATAAAAAAACATAAAGAACAAATACAATGGGACACTGCGTCCGATGGCAATGCATTAGATATTGGCAGTTAGCTCCATACGACGCCATGCTTCTTTCGCTGATTAGATCAAACTGGAGCTGTTAATCTTTAGTGTTATATCCACTTTGCAATTGTTGAGCTGCTTTATAATAATACATATGTGGATATAGATACACACTTTGACCTGGTCGCAAAGTAAGTTTACCCTTGTTTTATGAATACTAGACAAAGATATTTTGGTTGGGCGTCTGTTCGAACTTGGTCATGACCACAGTACACAAGTGCTAAGATCGTCATAGTGACTCGCTTTGGCCTGTCGCGTTTCAGGATCAGCTAGTGTATATTCAGTAACTCACATACTTAGAAACCTTCAGTCGTGGTGTGTGTGGGCCGACATGACGACGGAGACTATCAATGGTTTTTCATCCTTTGATGGTCGCTTTCGTTTTTGGACAACACTGTACTTACCATCAGGGGCTCTGTAGTGACTATGTGGAGCCAGTGTAAAATATACATATATATACATACTTAAATACATATACCTATTAATGACTTGCGACAAACCTACCTATTTATGATAGGAAAGGTCGTCGCTACCGGGACTCGAACTCAAGACTTTATGCTTGCTTATTATACATGCTTCGCAAGTTTTTTCTATAGTCTATTATTCCCTTTCTCGCTATTTTCTGTGTGCTGACACAATAAATGGGTGTCAGCTAAAAATCAGCGCTAGGTGGCTCAGCTGGCCACTTAGCATTTGCTGAGCCGACATCCAATCGGTGCATCATCACAACACAGAGGTAATTGTTATAGTCATTTTCTATCTTCAATTACCTATGATTTTGTGTTATATATTATATTATATCGTGTGACAAATAAATGATTTTTCTTTTTTTTTATGAGAATGAAAGGCAGACGAACAATCCGCCTGATGGTAAAAAACGGTCACTTTCGCCTATGGACAACTCAGTCATAAGAAGTGTCAACATTGCGCTGTCGACCTAAAAGAGCGTTTTTCACTCCTTTCTTGAAGAGCCCTATGTCGTAATTTAGGGCAATGAATGCTAAGAAGGCGAAAGAAGCTTACGAAAATAGAGAAAACTGGCGCTCCATCCTCTTTGCCTAACCCAATAGGGATTCGGCATTATGATAGATAGATAATAGAAGTTGGTCTAGCCCATCAGTATATAAAAAAATGGTGACATAATTTTACGACATGTACTATATAGGGCTCAACATGCTTTTAATTATTGTAGACATGTGTAACTTTGTGGTAATGGGGCTATCGCTCGAACAGGGTCGTAATTACAGTAGACAAGTACGAAGACCGTTATAGTGACTCGCTTCGGCCTCATATACCTGAAGGCCTTTAATCGTGGTTTATAAGGGGCGGCGTGAACCCAGGAACTGTCAATGGATTCTCGTCTCTTGGTGACTGTTCCCGGTCTCGGCCTGTACTGTAATATCTATCAGGTAAATTGTAGTCACTTTGCTGAGGTCATAATAAATATATAAAAAAAACTTTTTAAGTACGAATGTTAGTCAAGTTTCTATTTTACTTATTTGTTATTAGAATCGATATTGATTAGTATCTTTCTCTAGAAAATTTTTATATTCATAATGGTTGAACTAAAGTTTTCTCAATCTTCTTTTATGGTAAATTAAATTGGATGAAAATAAATCTCAGATTCTGTATTAGGGATACTCGATAGAACCAGTGGGAATATAATTAGGCAAAGTATATACTACATAACCAAGCTGCCCATTTTCCTTTTGTAATTCAAAGACGTCCAACAAACAAAAATAACCTTGAGGGTGAAATCTGAAAGCATCGAGAAAAACATTCGTGGAGTACTGGCGATATGGTTAATGCACCCCCACACAAATTATCGATTAGAAGCTTTTTTATGCAAGAGGGACCGCGTAGGGGAGCAAGCCTTGGGGCGAGTGGTTGAAACAAAAAACGCGAGTGAAGAGTGAATAAAAAAAGTTTAAACAAGTTGAAATGCAATGCTAGCCCTCAAGACGTTGGAAAATCAATAGTCGATGCGGTTCAATGCAAATCTTCTTGCATCCAGATTTGAATTTCAATTCGGACGCGAATTTGAACTGAATGTTTTATTTTCATGTAATTTCTTTGTCTTTCCGAATCATATTCTTATGTAATTTATATTTTCTTCGCACAATGTAACCAGTCTGAATAACTTTGACAGCTGATTTGCTGGAAGATTACAAAACTTTTAAGTTTATTTCTTTATTCAATACTTTCGGTAAGGACTTTTAAGATTATTTACGCTTACTACTACTCGTATGAATCTTTTCTTATAGAATAACTAATAGCCGTAATGCGTAGACTGCCGGATAAAACTTTTCTCTAGAACTACGATATACGGTTTTTAAGAGGGCAATTACTAAAATCCTTCTTGGTGGACAATGCAATATCAACGCTTCTTGTGTTATAATTGTCCATAACCAACGGTAACTAGTAAAGATATGATGCTGTTTCTGGCAACCACAGCTCAGCTGTAGTATTCTGGCAGCGACTTCCAAAATGTACTACTCAGTATGGGTTTGTATAAAAAGTGTCCGATGTAGGTGACTACGCAACGCTGTCAGGCGGCGTCTTACGCTCGAGATCGCAAAAGCTGACGGTACTACGCAGTCACCTACATCGTACGCCTTTCCATACAAATGCATATATTGCAAAACATCGTAAACCTGGCAATCCCTGCTCACAAATCATACCTTTAGGGGGCCGTTAGTTTTTTAAACAACAAAATAAAAAGAAAATGTTTTTTGTTTATATAAACCTCATAAGTTTGATAACAAATGAAAAATCATAAGAACACCTATTAATCGCATAACAACAAAATAATATAGAAATCTAGGACTAAAAATAATGTGTTACGGTCAATTAAACACAGCCTATAAACGCTAAATTGATTACAAGAGTTGCAATAATATACTAGTAACTTATCCCGAATGAAAAGCTATAATTTTAAATAGTTCTGGTAAAAAATCCATTGGAGTTTATTTTCACTTATTACTAAGCCGTAAACTTGAGCCGTAGCTCTTATTGCCATTGCTCACCAGCTTGTTGTAAGAATATGGATCCCTAGGATCGGCTGACAGCGAGTTGAGGGATACTCATTGAGTTTCTGGCAGTAGGATTCGGGTACACTGAGGCAGTCACTCTCACGGCGGCCCTTACAGAAAAAAGATGTTTCCTAGGTGTATAATAAGACCAATAAGTGAATCCCAAATTCTCTTTTCTCTCTTTTTAATCTTTGCCACTCAATGCTGAGTAAAGATCTATTCTAAAGTTTCCACTCTTAACTTTGGCCAACAATTTTCTTCCATACTCATTAACCAATACAGCGGTCCATCAGGTTGGCTGTCTCCCCACGTTCTTACGACCGGTTCATAGTCTCCAGTCGGGAAATTTTTTCTCTACCATCTGTACTGTCCATCTGAAACGCGCCTGATAAATCTTTTAAATATGGCCAATGTGGTAATTACTGTCTCTCTCAGATTAGCTTACTGAGTCACCAGAGAAATTGCATTCATGACAAAGTGACTCTAGCGCACTTGATAGAAAGCACTATATAGTGCTAGAACAACAGAGTCTGATTAAGGACAAGTATACACCGACACTCGGCATCACCATACCGACTGATATATACCACGGCAATATGTTTTGGCTTATAAACAACTTGATCTACACAAGCTGATCTTAAAATGCGTCAGGCTTGAGGAGTTACTATGATGGCCGTTGCACTAACGTCTTATGCTCATGAATCTATTTGAGTCCCAAAGCCTTAATGATGTTGACGTATCCCTGCTAACCCCATAGCGTGAAGGATATAGCATAACGATATGTATACTATTTATATTCCTTTGTAAGTATCTCACACGAGCACAGCCCATATTCAACCCAATTAAAGCCCCTTTGGGCTCAGATGTGCACTCTTTGTGATCGGCCAAGCGTCATCTTTAAATTTCCGTCGTTAAGATTTAATTTTTATCAAGGTCCCCCTACAGAGGGGCAACCTGTCGCGCCAAATATTTTCCTCAGAAACGTTTTTTCCCTCCTTCGATGGCACTTACTCTCCCCTCTGTACGAATTTTTTTATCATTAAAACTCGAAGTGGGGTCGCCGAACTCCGCGCTGCGACCGGCGCTGTCATAACAAAACAAATTCATACGAAACTAAGGTTTTTGTTTAACAATGTCACCTTTATGTTTACCGGTTTACATCTTTATAATAGAAACATATTTATATAATCATTTTATCACATTTCGAACTTAATCCTAATTACATTCTCTGCCTGTCCTCCAAGGATGGACTAAATAAGAATAATTTGAGTTGCAAAGAAAAAATAATAATGAAGAAAATAATTAACTACTTAAATATGGAATGTACAAATACAAACAAAAATGTAGATAATTGAGACGATTAATGTAATAAAAAAATTAAATAAATATATGTACCTAAAATTTATTTTCTGTAGACTGATTTTTACAATGTAAGAAAATATTATAATTTTAAATTAACAATTTAGATTCTTGATGTCAACATTTAGATTTATTCAACGAGACCCTTTGCTTATAGAAAATTTCAATAAACGATTTTATATTAATGCTGTTGCATTGTATTAAATGAAAATTAATTCAAAATATACAGTTGTGTTGTATGTGTTTTGACGGAAACCAATGCTTAAGGAACATAATCACAAAACTTTTTATTTTATTTTTATTTGATACCATGACCATTCAACGTAACATCCTAAAACTAATGTAGTATAATAATAAACATAAATATGAAATAACCATTCATATATGTTATTATATTTTATTAAATATACTCGAGTAGCAGAAATTAATAAAATTGCCGTAATTTAAATTATTTCTTTACAAAGAATAATAATATAATGAACATCCTATATACGTAATTACATCTTAAGCTTAGGGCCCACGATGACACATTTCACTTAGCCTCGATATAGGCCTGTAATTAACACAGCTTCGTGTTAATTACACTCGCCTCCGACACCGCGCCGAGCCCCGATCCTTTATAGACGAGACCGTTAACTGTATCTTTATTTTTCTTTCTTTTTTACGTTCCTACTGAAATTAAATTTCCTAAAAATACAATTACACCGCCATTTTATATGATATCTATGCTCTGAAAGCATTGAATCTTATGGACCCTTGTTAACACAAAATTATATTATAGTTTTAAGCCATTTTCATTCGAAATTTACACAACCTTTTAATTGTACTTTTAGATTTAAGTTACAATTTACAGGCTTTAAGAACTCAATTAACATTATACGAATTTAGACAAATTAAGCTGCCGAAGAATCGGAAGTTGATTGTATTTTTTGTACTTATGCAGATAACATGCGGTTTTTCTCACGGTGATTTTCTTCACCGGCAAGCATCTTTTACCTAAGACAATACTTCATTTCATTACATCATATCCCGGGATATGCATGGGAATCTCCTAAGAAGCTGTTTCTTCAACTGATCATTTTTAACCAGTCGTCTCATCACCCAGCCCCGGGGTGCTCCAAGCTACTTTTTCTGATTCGAGATCTCTACTCAAGAGCCCACCCACTCCTGTAAACATCGATCCTTCGGCATATCGGACCAGCACACTCCCACTTCCGATTAATTCAGCTTAAATTAATCATATAGCTTTCGACATAAAGTAATGAATACATTAGACTAATAAATTCACCGAGCTCGGGCTAATCGAACGTCCGTCGATGTAAATCTTAATAAAGCTAAGGGATGACACATTTCACTTACCAGCAATACGGGTCTGTAATTAACCGAACCACGAGTTAATTACACGCGTCCCTGATACTACCTCGTTCGCATTGACGACGTACTTTCGCACATCTGTTTACGGTTTTCCTTTTAACGAAACTGTTAAGGGATTTTTATTGGTTACTTAAGAAACTAATTGCTTTTAAAAATAGGCTTCATCGATATTCCATTATAATCTGGTTGAATGAAATATTTAATCTTATGAAGGTTATTTGTTAATACAATTAATTATAACCATTATATTATTAACTTTTTTACAACATAATGACTATACGTAAAACTAAGTCCCATTACTGGGGGTCCAGGAAAAAAAAAGTTCCGTTAGCATTCTTGACAAACGATATCTCAAAAAAGTATTAGATTCACAAAAGTTTTTAAAATTCCACGTTGATATGTCTTCAATTTCATATATCTATTTGCATTTGTCTACTAGCATTATTTTGTCTAGGAGCCTTAGACCCCATGGATTTTAATCGAAGCTATTAAATACCTTTCAAGTTAATTAAAAAATATTAAATTACACACAATTTTAAAATTATAAATATTACATAATTCCGGAATATTTTAATATAACAAGAAAAACAATTTTCTTATGTTGAATAAAGTTATTGGATTTTGAATTGAACTATCTACATACTTAGAGTATCGATTAGATACAGTTGATAAGAGTATGTTGAACCGAATTTAAAAAATGAGAAGGATTATTTAATAGAATTATTGTGTAGTCTACACAAAATGTTTTACCATATTTAATTATTGTAATTATTTACCTATCATCATAATAGAATAGATAAATGTTAATAATTATATTATATTTAATTATGAACGTAAAATTATCGCCTCCGAGAGGCCAAAGTGCTTAAATTCGCAGAGTCTGCTTTCCTTTATTGGCCTATTTTGTGATAATTATATCAACATTTACAACGAATTTAATATTGTTGTATTACTGATCTTGGTAGACCTTATTAGAATACGGGTTTTATTTTAAATAAAGGTTCATTAAACAGTGGTAAGTATCTGATCTTACAAAAACTATTTTTAAATATTTATAATAAACTATAGTAATATTAATAAATAATACATCGCCACGCTATACCTCTTTCGGTGTGAGCAGATACACTTTAGTGTCTGTATGCAATTTGCTCTAAATTTCACGCTCAACTTGCTAGTAGCGTAGTTGATCGCCGTTCTCAGGGCACTTACAGTTGCCATTTCTATTAGATGCAATGGTGAGTTTTCTCACAATGACTTCCTTCACCGGTGAGCGTGTGGTGCCTGAATCTATACTTAATCTAGAGAAACCCAGCACCTGCCGGAATTTAAACCTACTACCGTTCCAATAACCGCTCTTGAATACCGGTCTCTTAATCACTAGAACATACAGCAACAATAAAATATATTTATAACTAGCTGTCCCGGCAGACCTTGTTCTGCCCTATTTCTCTAAAACAAAGTCACATTTTTTTTTAATGTTAATTGTTAATTTTAATTTTAATTGTTTGAAGGAACCTGGCCTTAATGCTATATGTATAAAAATTGACAAATATTGACATTAATATTAGGTCCTTACATATGAAATTGGCGTTTTGTATGGGAGGAACAAAAAGTCGAATATTTTTTAATATAATATATTTAATTAATCAAAGTATGAACCATTATTTTCTATGCACTTTTGCCATCTCATAGGTAGTTCATTGATCCCTTTACTAAAAAAAACCAGTCGAACGGGAATCAATAAAATCTTTGAAGGCGATTTGGACTGCCCCATCGGAGTTGAATTTTTTCCCTTGCAAGAAGTTATCCAAATTTTGAAAAAAATGGTAATCTGTTGGAGCAAGGTCCGGGGAGTACGGAGGATGTCTTAGACTTTCCAATTGAATCTCTTCTAATTTAGTAGCCGTCTGTTGCGCAGTGTGTGGTCTAGCGTTGTCGTGAAGCAGCAGTGGCGTGGAGCGATTGACCAGCCTAGGTTGTTTAGCCGCTAGCTTTTCCATCATGGTTTGCCATTGCTGACAATAGACATCAGCCGTAATAGTCTGGCCAGATTTGAGAAAACTGTAATGAACAATACCGGCACTAGTCCACCAAACGCTTACAAGTAACTTTTTTGGGGTTAATTTTCGCTTGGGGCAGGATTTGGCTGGCTGGCCAGGATCCAACCATTGCGCTGAGCGCTTCCGATTATCGTAAAGAACCCATTTTTTATCACAGGTAATGATTCGGTTTAAAATACCTTCATTATTGTGCCGGTTTAGTAATGTAACGCAGCAGTCGACGCGCGTTTGCCGGTTTGCTTCAGTCAATTCGTGAGGTACCCACCTTTCAAGCTTTTTAATCTTCCCAATTTGCTTCAAGTGAATTAAAACAGTTTTATCACTAACATCGCAGCCTGCAGTTACTCGGACGTGGTTTGCGATGGATCCGCTTCCACAATAGCCTTCAACTCTTCATTATCAACTTGAGTCTCAGGCCGTCCACGGGGCTTGTTCTGCAGGTCGAAATTTCCAGAACGAAAACGTTGGAACCAAAAACGAACTGTGTTTTCTTTTGCAACAAGACCGCCATACACATCATTCACCCTTCGAGTTGTTTCCGCAGCACTAGTGCCACGGCGGAACTCGTACTCGTAAATAATGCGATATTATAAGTTTTCCATTTTGTAAAATGAGTGACGCAAACAGAAAAAAACAGAAGAAAAAAACAAATGAATGACGATCATCGAAGCACAAATACATGAGTCTATAGCTGTACAAATTTGAATTTGGAATTCCTTACCAAAGAGGAGAAATTTGTGATTAAAGTGGCCAGTACGAAAAACGCCAATTTCATATGTAAGGACCTAATATTTATACGTCACTCGATTGTTTTGCCTTCCCGGAACCCGTCCACTAACATTTAAACTTTATGATATGGTATTAAAGTTCAAAATAACTTATAACGAATTTTTTGTATGAGAATACAGAAAACTGTTATTTTTAGACAGTTGCAGGGAATTTTTAAATTTTTTCTCTCCGTAATGACCTTCCTCAGACTTCATCAAACACAACAATAAAAAAAACAGCCAAATCGGTTCAGCCGTTCTCGAGTTTCGCGCTTATCAAGACATTTTGCGATTCATTTTTATATATAAGAAAGAAGAAGAAGAAGAAGATAACTGAATTTGGTAACTGTTTAATTAAACCTTTTCTTAAGTTAAAACCCATCTTCTAACATGGCCAGCCGGCTTATACGTGAATTTTAACGTGGACATTGTCCGTCCCAATATCTTACGAAAAGCACTAAAACAAACAAAATAACTGAAGTTGAAAGTTGAGGAAATAGAACTCTTATAATCTTGTTACAGAGTGAGGCAGCGGCTAATCCTCTTCCCATCAGCTAATTAATCTCACAACTTTATTTCTCAAAAAGTTTCAACTTGCGCGGAAGTAATTTCACGCCGAGGCATTAGTGGGGCCGAACTTCACACTTAGCTCTCTCGGTAAACACTCATGACGTTTCCTAATTAACGAACGCAATTAGTGGTCGAGCTCGATGGACCGGGGGGAGGGGGTGATAAGTGGCCCGAGCGGAAAAGTTACGAGAAAATTCGAGAGCTCAACACGGGGTGAAATCGTGAGTGAGATGTTCCCCCAACTAGTTTGTCTACATCTCACTATTTGACGATAAGTTTTTGACCTTGAATTTATATATAAGTACTTATTTGTTAAGACAAAGAGCTTCCTTTAAACTGCTTTAATATCACCGAGAAATATTTAACTTTTTTTATAATTTCATCCCAGCCATTTTAATTAGTTACAATTTAAAAACCAGCCTTAGGAGATTTCTGCTGAGATCTAAATTTATTATGTAGATACCCTGCATAATAGAACAAACAGGTCATTTATCAGTGAGAGCTATTAAAAAATAATAATAAAAAATATCAAAATTTAGTTTATGTTTTGAAATGAGAAATTAGACTACACCATTAGTTTTCTTAAAATATGTTTATAATCACAGTTTTTAATTTTAGGGATAATCTAAGGGACGTTTCTGAAACTGGGCGTTTGGTTAATACATAATTGCACAAATCCTTAAAAAATTGTTATTGTAATATTAAAACCCTATTATACAACAATGAATCATTAATAGCATACATGACCTTAAAACCGTTTTAAATTTAAAAAGCCTTTCTGAAACTGGGCGTAAGATGTAGAAACTGTAATTATATACATATTTTAAGAAAATTGATAGTGTTTACTAATTTTATATTTATTTTTAACATTTTTTGTTGTTTATTTGATTGGATGACAATCACTCAAAAATTACCTTTTATGGATAAACCTTCTATGTTAATTATACATAAGTACTGCCCATCACTGCTAAGAAGTTACGCCAATTCCCAAGTATGTTAAACTCTTATTAAAGGTATAAACCTGGTATAGTGGCTTAATCAAAAATTTATATTCATTTTCACAATTTATACTAAATATGAAAATTTACGTTCAAAATTGTTATAAGGGACTTCGTAAAATGAACAAGGTATAGAGCAGCATATAACGGACAATAGAAAACAATTTACGAAAATATTTTTAGGACGTAATAAGCCTAATTACAATAATTAAAACAATTTGTCATAAACACATTGGTTGCACTGAAAACCTGATTAATTTTGCAGGATTTCTATATAATAAACTTAGTCTTAAACAGTGTTATAGTCTATAGAGCACAGCACAAGGCTACGGTCAATAAAGTTTATTGTCGGTGTATGTAACGTTTAAAAGATGTCGGTTGGTGCAACAATATATGTTATAACAGTGAAAGTGTTTTTATTAATTTATTAAACACCTGAAAATTGGAAACCAACAGAAATCTCCTAACCCCGTGTCTGGAATTTGAAATAATTTAATACGAATCGTATGTACGTATAGAGAGATACAAAGCCAAATGATTTATTCGACTGATGTTTTATCATTTATAACTTAATTAGGTATTCGTGGATGTCCGATGAAAAATAGCTCTCCATAGAGTCGTCTTATTAGCATTCCGCCCCCGTGCGTTTTCCGATGAGTAATTGCTTTCTTAATTCGCGTCATCCATCCTTAAAATAGGGCAATTTTTCATTCCACTCTACAAGTCTTATGTGTACTCAATGCTAATGAAAAACATGAGTTTCCTAACTTGATTATAATCTAGTGGTACCTAAACAAAATAGTATTTAAATAATAATTATTATTATACGGTATTTTCTCTTATTTATCAATTAAAACATGTATTGACTTGATAGTCAATACAATTATTTACGAGTATGTGGGGGTCATTTCCAGTTACAAGTATAAAATATTTAACTTTACAGTTTTCTTTATCCAAAAGACAATTTAATAATCACACATTTTAATCTTTCGAATTTTGTACTCATTATACTATTTAATTATTAACTATTAACGTATTGTTAACGGGACCAAGGCTCGAATAAACTTGCTTTTAATTTTAAGTTGATTTTTTGACCTGATAACACAGACCATGGTTACACGCAGATTAAACTGATCAAAATATCGAGACAATTAAAAATATGATAAATCGAGCATAATACCCGGTAAAGTTTTTATAATTTACTGAATTACAAATGAAAAAGAATCACAAATCACTGTGTGAAATTAATTTAGTCACATATTTAGTCCAATCAATTTATTTTAATAATTAAGGGAAAAAAAATAGTCGTTTCCAATTATTTAACAATAAACTATAAAATACAGGACACACTGGTTTTGATTACAAAAAAAGAAAAGAAAACCAGATTTGATATAAGTAACAATCTAACCTACATTTTTATAGTATATCTCAAAATAAAATTCGATTTCGGTTGTATTACGTTAAACTTTAATAACAAATATATTATTTTATATAAGAAATTACAAGCAAACGTTAGATATTGTTTGAAACACCGCAGATTTCCCTTTCTATGTCTTAATTTATTCATAAAAATATAAAAGGATTCTGGGGAGACGGCCGCATCGTTAGCGATATTGTAATTTGATTATTTGTGTTTTTTTCGAATTCTTTTAATCACCGGAGCCTGCCGGGCTCAGTAGACGGAAGGGAGTGGAAAATCAGATTTCAATTTCAATTAGCGATGAATCTTTCTCGAAAATTACGATTGAGTTGAATGAGTATTGATGAGTTTGGTCGTTAATACAAATGCGAGATTGCTGTGCTCCATCAGGTTTTTGTTACTCCTGTTGTTACCTGAACATCAAATCGGCTCATCATTGGTAATTTATTTACAAATTCAAGAATTAATTTTATTACTCATTCATTTTCTTTAAATATGCGACGAGCTTATGGGCAATTTTTATTCTCTTCATCGTACACTCTTAAGAGAGCAGTCATGGTCAGGCATAATGTTTGGAGGGGCCCTGGATGGACTACATCTCTTTCCCGCAATTTTACCGGTCTGACGGTTGGCATGTGTTTTTATTGACTGGCATATTGGTCAGATCTTTTTTTTTATTTCATAATTTTCTTGTCAGCAAGACACAGTGACCGTACCACACCTGATGGTAATCATGGTGCAATCCAAAAAATGCTAACGACTATCGCCAGGTAAGAAAAACTCATCTGCTGTCGCAGCGGTCCTCCCGGCCTGCATAAATACCTCTTCACACTATGCTTAAAGGATCAAATATCATAAGGAACACGCTCGCCGGAAGACCATTCCAAAGCTAACGACACGAAAAAAGTAGGAGTTAGAGATCTTCATAGTCCTAGCGGGGATGTGAGATACCGTATAGCTGTGACTCCGTTAACCCGCTCGCGTGGTTCTATTCAGGAAAGGAGAAGGTGGAACAAGGTTAGATAACTCTTCAGAACACACGCCATTATACAGACGGTAGAAAACGCTCAGTGAGCCTTACTGATTGAGCATGAGCGTGAAATTCTCTGCGCAGCTGGAGCAGTTCAAAATGCTTAATTTCGTCAGTCTAACATAGCGGACACCTTCCACGAGTTCCGACTCCATCTACTCTTTCCTGAACAATTAGGCTTTCCATGGCATATTTACGGCGCTTCACACGGCCAAATTAGTGAATGATTTTGATGTTGACAAATTTAGAACGGTGGATCTTGACGCTTAGCTCAACAAGAATGCCTATGACAAATACTCTGTTATATATGGTAATTTTAGGCGTTAAAGCGATTACAATATAGATACAAGCTTAAAGATCATAATAGTGATTTATTTCGGCCTGTAGCATTTCTAGATCAACCAGTGTTATCTATTTGTTCTTACAGTGAGAAACCTTCAGTCGTGGTTAATATGGACTGGCATAACAACGGCGACAGTCGATTGATCTTAGACTCTTGGTAATCTTTCCCATTCTTGGACTACGCTGTACTATCTATCAGTAATGTAGTAGTCACTTTATCCAGCTAGTATAAAAAGATCCTTTATTGTTGGGAAAAATACATATTGTAATATTTTGGTCATACAGGGGATGCTAACATTGTACCGGCTAACAACCATGAGTTGACCAGCTACACTGACTAGACAACTACTATAACGACAACGCGTTCGGCAATCAGTTCCTCCACAGCCTCGATATATTATATATCGAGACCTAAATCTAGAACGATTGTTTCAATACTGACTCACGGGACTTGCCAAAGTGCACCTAATAGAAAAGAACAATAAATTGTTCGGATGAGAATCTTTAAAAACAACTTATAAAAAAATAAGAACGGAATTTATACCCACCCAAGATAACAACTAATTAGTTATAATTTACATATTTTTTGTTAATTACTTATTTACGAGGAGCGGTGTATACCTTATACAATCATTTAGACTGACATGCACTGCGTTTAAAGCAAGCTATTGAAGTAATTACACTTGCACTGAAGGATACCTTTCTTGAAAGGTTAGGATTAATTGGACAATAGAGGGGTGTTTCACACCGTAATAATACGTACTTATAAACGTCGCCTTTGATAAAAACGATACTTTTTAATTGACAATGAATATTATCTACATATATTATAAAGAGGGAATCGATTTTAATCTTTCTTTTGCCATTAGAGCGTTAGATTGCCCAAAAATAATATGATATATTTTTTAATGCAAACTAAATCGTGTCTATATTTAGTTATCTATATATTCGTAGCACAGCAAAATACTGCTAGATATCAACATATTTGAACAAAACAAATCTCACACGGAAAAATGATTGAGATTTCGCAAATATTAATAGAAAGGCGTGTCATATATTATTATTTTTTTCCCAAATATATCCCATGCACCTTTTTTAATATATATAAAATTAATACAGTGACTTGTTTGTTCATGCTGGCAGGCGATATAATAGAAAAAAAAATTCAAGAATTTTAGGAATAAACTGTTTAACAAAAGATTGTAAATAATATTCAAACATAAAAATTAAATTAAATACGGTAAAATTTCGATTAACAAGAGTCCACTAGCAAAAAATAAAATGTCAAAGCGACAAATCAAATTTGTTCAAGTTATTCGCCGACACGTACCAATTAAAAGACCGGACCTCGTGGAAGCCGCAATTAAAAGGAATCCTCAAATATCTTCTGACTTAATGACTTCTTTGCTTGTTAATACTCTGTCGCGAAGGAAAAAACCGGCGTCGGATTAATTCCAAGTGCGAGTCGATTGTTTGCATAAGCTACTGTGCTGGGGAAACATCACCTCACCGCCACCGGCTTAAAAAAATAATTAAAATTCGTAATCACTCTTGACTCGGTCCCCCCTAGGGGACGAGTTTGTCTTGAGATGAGACGTTTTTCAAGAATCGTGTTTTACAGTTGGTATACATTTAAAAAAAAACTGGACAAATGTGAGTCAGACTTGCGGACCGAGGGTTCGTTACAAAGAAACTATAAAAGTACTGTAAATTTCTCTAAAAACAGTAAACTAGATTTAGGAACAAATTTAACTTTACCATTTATAATCGGCTGTCTCCATACGTCAGTATAAGTCGTGGGTTTTTTATCAACAACCTTTTAACAATTATCAATATTTATAATCGCAAAATATCTATTTTTTGTGATTTAACTACTACTGTTTTCTAATATTTTTAACCCAAGACCTTGCTTCTTGGCAGATTTCATGATCTTAGGTCTACGGAATTTACCTTTAGATATTTTCTTGCGATTTGATTTCTAAGCTAAAACGGCAAACACTGTAAAAATAAGACATAGATAGACATATCTTTTGATTACGTTGACTTAGAGGTATAGTTTATCCAGGGCCACATGAAAATGCTGATCTGAGTACTTGGTAATCATTACAATTGTCAATCTCAAAATCATCATCAATTATCATCTTCATGTGTTCTTGAGAAAAAGGATCTTGATAGACAGATAGATCGACAGCCTGATAGACAGACAGACAAACAACAATATGCTCCTATAAGAGTTCATTTTTACTATTCTATCAACAGAACTTTAAAAATATATCACTTTATAGCGTACTCTCTGCCGGTCCACTCTCACAGACGCTGTAATGTTTATACGGATCGCTTGCACACCGGCCGCGGTGGACGGTAGGAGAGAGAATCGTGCGACCTCTCATGATCGACCGCGCCTTGCAAACGGTGCTCACTAGATTTTTATATTTTTGTCTAGTTTATTTTACTTAACATTAGATATTAATACAATAAACGTATCTGTGATGGACTTATGGTGTTTCACTGCCTTTGAACGTTATAACTTTTAAAACCCTGTGAGCTGAATGCTGACTTTAGCATGATAAATATGTTTTATTTAAACAAGCCTTTATTATTAGCTCCGGTTTAACTTTGTTGTTTAAATAGTGACGCAAAAGGCTTGTCGAAATGTTTATGATCGTCTTAAAAAACTCAAACGACATACACGGTTGAAAAGTTTTGGAACCGCTTCGTTACTGGTAGCCCGCAAAATATGAAAGCTCAGTTCATCCCTTGCATGTTCGTCGGTAGTTTTCCACCCTCTTAACAACATATTTCGGCATATTTCGATTACCATAAAGCATTTTGTGTGATGTATATTTACGTTTCATTATAACGTACTTTCTGCGATGTATGAATTTGCCTTTTGACTTACCTTGATTTTCTCGCCGTATTATTAAATAATCTACACCTCAATTACTGGGAATATTAAATTTTATTATTGAATATTAAATCTAATAATGATACATCTACTGGAAATCTTTCCGACATCGCTTCGTCGGGGTAAGACGAGAATAAATCATGACAATGGGCAGACATTTCCTTAGTTCATTGAAAAGAATCCAAGCTTATCACAGCCTTAAATTAATAAGCATTCAAGTCAAGCCAAGTAAAAATGAATAAAGCTCGTAACACGGAACAATAGCGTAATAAGGACAGTGCATTTTGTCTCTGAGAGCTCGCTTGCAAAACAACAATAATTCTCCTTCCGGTGAAAAGATTTTCAGCGTTATTCCACTTGAAATTATTATTTTTTTCATGTCGTCTTGCCATTGTCTCGGACGGGAGGTAAGTAATGAAGGAAATTGGGGGTTCTTGACGACGCGGGGACGCCAAGATTTGCGTGGCCGACCGCCGGCTAATGCCGAATAATGAAACAGCTTTGAGATATTCTCAGCTCAGCGGTTGGGATTTATTAGATTCAGCCGAACGGAATTAGCGAAGTAAATACTCATATATGTATAGTCAATTTATACATCTGCATTAATATAATTAACTAATAATTGATTAATGATTATTTCTAATCAAAATAATTACATTTAATTAATGTAATCAAATATTAGTCCAATGTATCTCTACTTACGCTGAAAGATATAAAGTATTGCTTTTTATGATTCTTTTTTGTAACCTGATTATATATATATATATTTAAAAGTTAATATATTTAATTATAATATTACAACACCATAGAGTATATCTCTTATACATTTGTATTCTAGATTTTAAGGTACAGGGTCGCCGCTGCCGACCAACGACTGCAAAAATCCAAATCACGTCTCAAAGATTTATGGTTTAAAAAAATAAAAAATATATATCACCATAATACAACAGGTTGCATATAACGTTGGTAACTTATGTTTATATTAATTTAAATAGTAAATTGTACTGTATGCAAATGTAAAATTTAATTAATTCAAACAATTGATTAATGGTTCAAATTCTACGCATAATAGACAACATCAGAACATTCTTCGTAAGCTATTATTTTGATGGTAGGGCGATTGCCCGAACTGTGCCTACAGTATACAATTTTAAAGACCGTCATAGTGACTTGCTTTGGCCTGTCGCGTTTCGTTATCTGCTTGTGTATATCCAGTAACTCATATACCTAGAGACCTTCAGTCGTGATATATGTGGGCCGACATGACGATGGAGACTATCAATTAATTTTCATCCTTTGATGGTCGCTTTCGTTTTTGGACTACACTGTACTTAACATCAGGTACTCTGTAGTCACTATATCGAGCCAGTGTAAAAGAAAAAATATTAGGAGCTCAAATACTTGACTATTTATAAAACGTATTTATACTGGACCCCTTTTTAGTTCTGGTCACTCGCGCGTTCAGATTCAAGGACCGTCTCTAGGACTACGGGCATCTCAGACGTCTCTACTTTACAGTGTGTAATTCTTCAAGACCAGTAGGCAATTTATTCTTAACTTTTCTAGATCTTACCAACTAATTATTGTGTTTTTAAATTTGATTTTGCTAAAAGTCAATGCTCCTCTGTAAAATATACCTTTAT
The DNA here is from genome assembly GCA_036320925.1 of Automeris io. Lineage (NCBI taxonomy): Eukaryota > Metazoa > Arthropoda > Insecta > Lepidoptera > Saturniidae > Automeris > Automeris io. Next base: position 7,413,231 of record JAUDJH010000011.1, on the reverse strand, counting down.
CTTTTGCGCTCACAAATAAAGCTCATATGTACAAACATTTCATCAAAAAAACTGCCTGTAGTGCCTATGAGTACGAGTCAGTAACGTTCATCCCATAGACGCATGAAAGCACTGTATGCCCTTTTGATAAATAAGTCTGGAATACATTGCTTCAAGTTAAACAAAAAAGAACCATTTATATTAATATCTATTTTATATTCACGTCATTTATCTCTCCAATGAAATCAGTATAATATTTACTTTCATAATATAATATTCAAATTAATTACGCGAATTTTGCCTACCCTGTCCAATTACCCTATGCACGTCACTGGTACGAGTATATTAGTATCTTGGCAATGATGTTCGACTGATCTTTGATCACTTCAAATACAGCCACTAGCTCTCAATCAAAGACCAAAAATGACTTAAATGAATGATTGAAATATACCGGATGAAATATAATAACGGATATTAGTACTTAGAGTTGTATGTGTTGCCGGCATTACCCAATAATTCATTTAACATTGCTTTTTCTATATTATTATTGTATTTTTTTATGTTATTAGTCTACTTCAGTTCCTTTTTTTTACACGCACTGGGCATAGTGACTTCAGTGCACCTGATGATAAGTACAGTGTAGTCCAAAAACAACAGCGACTATCAAAGGATGAAAATCCATGGACAGACTCCGTTGTCATGTCGGCCCATATATACCACGACTGAACGTCTCTAGGTATATGAGTTTCTGGATGTACACAAGCTGATCCCGAAACGTGGCAGGTCAAAGCGAGTCACTATGATGGTTTTTACACTTGCGTATTGTGATCACGACCCAGTTAGGGCAGTCGCCTTACCACCTCACAAACATACTATGTATATACATACATAGGATCATCATACCGCGAAAACTTGATTAATTTAAGAGTACCTTGAGTATTTTGTTTTAAATGTATTATTATAAAAATTGCTTATTTCCTATTAATATATGTTAACATCATTAAATTACATTACAATTAATTTAAGTACGTAAAAAAAAAAATTACGGTCAATTAAATATACTAACTTATTCTGAAATTAAGCAAACGCTTGTTCTGTAGCTGCCAGACAAAATATATATACTTAAATATATTACATATACATATCGATGCCTCGCGACGAACTAATTTGTTTATCACAGAAAAGTTAGCCGCTATCGAGTTGAACCTAGGACCTTAGCATCACAAGTAGTCACTACAATGCTACTACGTCAGGCTTTTAATCAATGAATTTATAGATATTTGATTTTATGGCAATAAACTACATGTTTAGCTATGGCGGATTCCCTTTGTATTATTAATTGTATTTAAAAGTACAATGCGGAATATATCAGCATTTAAAATGATAATAGCAATGTAAATATGTACCCGTAAATGAGATTCTCAGTTCAAATTGGATCCACTTTCGCAATTCCGCGACGGCAATAATCCAGCGGCCACTCACTCACACGACGTCCCGAAGTCAAACATTACTTTTGTAGTTTCCTATTTACATATCCCCAAAGCGGCTTTCTTGGTAAACTCCAATATTTCTTCTCATACTCGACCCAGCTCACGGCGGTCCGCCATCCAGCATTTTTAATCTCGTTGGTTGGATCTGGGGGCACACGTGAGCGCCGACCCCTATGTTTACCTTCCGAAATAGTTTAACGGGAACAATTTGCATCTACTTACGCGAGGTCCGTCCTTGCTTGTTAACTGCGAGTTTTGCTTTTACATCTTTAGTCTTTTGTTTTATTTACTCTTACGAATAATATGTACTACAACTTTAAATATTGCCTTTTATGAGGCATCAATTTATCTCGAAGAAGAAAAATTATTTATACATTTTTTTAATAATTGTGTTTGAGACAATTTCTTAGCTAACTTGAGTCTGTTTTCTTAGGACATTAGAATATGCAAACCGATTATTAACAGATATATGTGCAGGCGTGCATGATACGAGCTACGGTGATTATTGACTAACTTCTACCTACTTTATAGTCACTTATTTTATTAAGATTAGTATTATAATGTAAAAAATGATACATTAAATTTTATTTATTAATTATCAGGCTAGCAGTTGAAACAACTGACAAGTGCCTGAATCCTGCTATTTCACTTTTGTTTTTTAAATAGTACAGTGAAATTAGGTGGCTCTGCTATGTTACTAGAATTAAGTAATGAATAATAATAATATATCGCCACGCTATATCCATTTCAAGGTGAGCAGAAATAAATTAGTGGCTGTCTTCACTTTGCGTTTACACTTATATGTCGTGTCCAATATTACCAATAGCCCAGATGATTAACTAAGTTGAATTAAGTATTAAAACTATATATTTTTATGCAATCCTTTCCTATTAAAAACATCTTTAATAAAAGTTATATAGGATGTGAATAATCTGTTTTGTAAAAATTACATTCGGGAATTATTATTTATATCATGTTTACATTTTTAAAGAAGCAAATACTTTAACTAACCTTAAACTTGAAATAACATTAATCTTAACAGATAGTTAAACACATTGACCTACTTCCAAACTAAGCTTGCACTTGTACTATGAGTACCTGACGATATATTAATTCTTATTTACATAGATACAGCCTTCACTCACGACAAACTAATCTGCTAATCATAGAAAACTCAAGAGACTTTTAGCGTCGTAGATAGGCTCACTCATAAATGGGCAAAATGTAATTTGATTAATGAAAAACGATTACGATTATATTTTGCGTTTTTCATCATTAATATGACTGCTTTTTGCTTTGCTATATTTTAAAACCTACGGAATCCTCAGTTGCATACACATTTATGACTTCTTAATGTTTTCAAGGGATTTAATTATAATTACAGAGCAACAAAATTAAAATTACGACTTCATTTTGTACTCATTAATCAGATTACATTTTGCTCATCTCTGGGCTCACTACATAACCGATAAACTTTGGCAATGTGACCGAGGTTTAAAGTTATTTATTACATCCACCTAAAAAAAGGAACAGAGAGGTTTTTCTGTATCATATGTGTAAAATAAAAAGGTTCACAATCAAATTAATACTTAACATTATACTATATGAAAGGTAACATAAAATTATAATAAAAATATAGCAATAAAATAGTTTACAAAAAACGGTGTCCTATGTACACATGAGTGTTCCGCAAAGATATGGGCAGGTTAGAGACGTGGTCCTAATCGATAACCTTATAATGATTGCTGGAGGAGCTCGCATACGAAATAAGGAGGGCGCTTGACGTCGGAGGTGTCCGGGGGGCGACGGGAGAAAGCCGCGGGGAGGGGGGAGATATGAGACGATTTAGATTTTTTCCCTCTTCTATTCTTTCGTTTTTTTGGGGTAGCCCCCTCGGAAAGGGTGAGGAATTTAAGACGGCATCGCGCGATCGATTTTTCGCGCATGCATTGGTATTCTCGTAATGTCTTATTTGAGATTAGAGTTACGTTTTTATTACATTCATACTAATGTTTCGAGTTAGTTATCATCCATTTTTACATAGTAAGCGACACAATACAATTCAAAACCCGCGTGCACTCTAAAAACATGTATATTTTACACTTTAATAAATGGGAAATAAACGATTTCTTGTAACTATTACTTAGATACACTGCATGCGATGTCGTAATATAAAAAATAAATATTCATACGTAATACCAATATTTCATCCTAATTGTGTGTGAGTAGATATAACAAACACTATAATATACAAAATTAAATATGATTTAGAAACATTCGTGCCTTGTCTACAGCGAGGCTTAACTTAAATATAGGGAAAAGTTAGTAGTTACATAACTTAATTTATGCCTCATCAAAAAATCTTAGTAATGTATTAAATTTTAGTCCATTTTTATATTAAAAATTAAATAATAACAAATTTCTGCCAATCTTTTTTTAAAATTCGTTCTCTAATAAAGAGCATCGATCTAAGCATATTTATTGCTTTTTAATGTTTGAAGTGATTTCCACTATCATAGCTAAATATTTATTAATATTCTAGAAGGTCAATAGGCTTATCTTATATAACAATTGATTTGTTCAGTTTCTGTTATTCAAGCCCTTGCCTGACCTTTGGCAATTGGCTTAAATGTAAAAAAATACAGAATATATATAACTGTAAATAATAAAATCAAAAGAGATAAATTCTATATTTGATCAACTATAATGAGAGAAATGATAATGATCTTACTACTAAAGAAAAAAAAAGTGTGAAAAACTCAGGTTACCGTAAATTTAACACTAGATTACCAAACCAGTCATGAGTGGTCTTTATATTTGTCTTAGAATTTTTTTCTTCAGTAATAATTTTTCATTCTGAAAATTAACATATATTTTACTAATATAAGATATTGATAGATATAATGGAATTAATTTTATTTATAACAAAGCAAAAGCAAAGCAGGTGTAGTGTTAAATTAGCATCATTGTATATTAATAAAATAGGCACAATATTTCAAATGTTTACACACGATAGCACTCTTCTGCTCACGACAAAATTACGAAAAGCGCAAATACGCTCCTCTTGTGTTATTTTAAATTTGCGGAGAGTAACTGCGCTGCTATTTGTTTTCTCAGTTTAGTGTGAATTTAAGCTTTACACTACACATACGAAACAAGATTTCTCGGCTTACAACTAAAAGTGTCTAAAGTGGTTAGAGGTTTATTTAAAGAATTAGTTATTTCATTTTACAATCCTAATAATGAATTTGATAAGCCCTAGTTTTTATGTAATTTTTTTAACACATTTTTTGTGATCTCATTAGTAATCTACGTTTTTTTATATATACCCAAACTCATCAACATTTTTGACATGCTTACAAAATTTATTCCACTCTCAAATTATTAAAGAAAAAAAAAACACAAATTAACATATCAAAGTCAATTTCTTTCGCTAAAGCACTGACGTCATAAACGTAAAAAAACCTAGAACAATATCAATATCAATTCATCATTAATAGATCACATCGCCATGGCATCAAAAGGCGAGTCGCGTCAAAGGGGCTAAAAGCCTTTCGGCCCACAAAAAGTCTCAATTAAAAACCTGACGGAAGCTTTTAGACGGTAATCCTTCAAATTGTTTCCAACGCCCCCTCATTAGCACCGAAAGTGTTAAAAAATAAACTTTTTAATCTTTATTACTCGACTAAGTTAAATGGGTTAAAATTATTACAGGACACAGATCCGTTTCATTTTTTATTCAACCCCACCGCGCCTTTATTTATTAGTGGCCAGGGTGGAATCCTTTGAATTTTGCCTCCAAATTTTTTTAATTTGAACTCCTGTTATAATTGCGGGAAGATTTGGACGAGAAATTTATCATTCACTTTTGCTATGCCTTTTTCTTAAATATACCTCAGGATTTAATTAAATTCATTTACATATTTTAAGTGTTTCAACATTTTTTGTACAATCATTCTGATTATAAATAAACAAATTAGTATTTCATTGAAATGAACATAATATTTGCAACAGATATTCATTATTACTGAAAACTTTCGGGTATCTAATAGCATCTGAATACAGCACCCAATCATTAACGAGTTGTAAAAAACAACATATGTTAATTAAATTTTAGTCAAAAATTGTAATAATACTTTAACTATAATTATTGAGTGCTACACTTACATCACAGGTAAAAAACATTACAGTCCCTAAAAGTCGACGAATTCAAATTCTGGCCAACATTTCAAACATCCAGATTTTATACAACGAAATTCACTCCCGAAATTCAATTGCCCAATTTGTATAGAAAACAAAACAACAACACAAAAACGGAACAAACTTCACTAATTACACGAATAAATCCAAACAAAACACCGCAAAACTCGCAGCTCCAACGAACCGAATTAAAAAATGGAAAGAAACAGATTGACAAAAAAGTACTTACGCTTCCTTGACGAGTTTTATTTACAAACATTGTTACAGGAAAGTTCATTTAAACTGTTAATTAAATCTAATGAAACCGCGACAAAACATTTACATCTCGAACGGGGAAATCGCGGTCGTTCAAATTTCGCACAAAAAAGCAAGACAAAAAAACTGCTGAATACAAATTAAGCGTTTAATAGGCTGGCTGGAATTAATTAATACTTTGCTTGTCTTGCAAACTTTCCCTCTCAGATCTATGGGGTCGGCAGGGGAGTGGCCTCACTTTATAACGGTGTAATAATTAAGACAAAGTCTCTTGTTTTAGATATAACTCGACTAATTATTCATTTCGAGTGTTGAACACTGTGATTTTATGGGGCGACAATTTGTAATGCCTTTGTAAGATCGTTTTAAAGGTCCGTTCTTAAATGAAGGAAAGTGATAGCAGAATTTCGAGTGGATTTTGTTAAAAAATAAACACTTGTTGCAATATCAGAGCAAATTGGACTTCTCCCTTTGTGTTTTATACGAGTACGAACTAAACATAAAAATTTGTTGTTTCGCGAAAGTATGTATATATGTTCTGATATGACTAAAAGATTAAAACTCTGATAACACACATTACTATAAGGTCCAATGTTTATAAAAACTATTTATAAGATTTCGATTAGGTATTGATCTTTAAATGGTAACATTTTTGGGCATACTTAATTTATAATCTAATCATTTAATACAGGGGATAGTTACCTCGCATTAACATTGCAAAGAGTACTTATTTATTTATTATTTAATTATAAGAATTAGCAAAAATGACATAACTTTAGGAAATTCGTCTTGTAAGGTATTTTATATTTAGATAATACGTTTACGAACTCTTTGAAAAGACAATGTAGTCTTTATGGATTTTTAAAGTCCGACAATGTAACGCCTCCGGTGTTACAGGAGGCGGTAAAGGCACCTTCAAGGGTAGTCATTACGTCTTTGTGCACCAGATATTTTAACATATACGTACAAACTAAATATTTTCTAAGCACCGTCAACAATATAGCCGGCCGAAGTTAACATGTAAGAATCTTTATTTGTCAATTAAATTACTACAGCGCGCGCCTCCAAAGTGCCTCAAAATTGGTTTACCGCTCATATAAGGAATTTCATGGCTATTGGATGGTTGTTTAGTTTCTTAATTAGTGTCCCGAAACCGTTTTCGAACGTGGAATGTCGTCGGCGGATTACGGCTTTCCTGCCACTTAAGTAATTTCGTCTTTATAAAACTACGCTTTATGACTCTTCATTGTTTTATGATACCTTCCTTACTAACAGCTAAGAACTTTCGTTGACAAGTGCTACACTGGTAAAATATTACTAAATGTTACCTTGTTAATGATTAGATAATAAGTTTGTAATTCCGTACTCCATAATACGTTGCACTAAAATATTTACATAATAAAATTCCAACTTATATAACTCACTAGAGTTACTTAATTCAAGCGAGGAATAAATACTACATTTATCTGCACTATGATATATGAATTTCACGTAACTAAAAGTTTATTTCTATCTTTCACTACACAAAATCATATAAAACATCCTGAGTACAACCATAACTGTGGCAATAACTGTTTTTAAACAGTTTCATTTGGATTACATTTCGTTCTGCCTTTGAATTTTAATTTACATTTGTTGTTTCCTCGGCTTAACGTATCTAACAGATGATCTACTTAAGCGAAACCGATCGTGATAGTTCAGTTTCTCCTTTTACTTACCGAGGTAATCTCAGCGCCTACGCTTGTGAGTTTGCTTACATCTCAAGCCACGGCCCACGGCACGGGGACAAAGAATTAAAAAACTACATCCACAGAAAATTATCTCCGCATAAACGCCATGTACGAGGGTCGATCTGATAATGCGGCCCATTAATTTGAACAAAGTTCGCGTCGACACCGCCGTTCGCCTTATAAAGGTGAGGCGACAAAATTTATAAGTTCGATTACTTTAATCTCGTTTAACTTATGCGAGTACAATTTCAAAGCTGACAAAAGAAATGCACGCAATAAATCGCGATTCTCTTATCTGCTGGGTGGATTTCGTATTGTTGTGCGCCGGTGTCGCCATGGCCTAACACGGGGTAATTAATTTAATGAAGTAGTGTATACTATCACGCGATTTTGGTCGCGTGTGACGTCGCCCGGGCCAACCGCTTCCGATGCTCGCTATTTTGGTTCGTAAAATATGCAGTTTGCTTTTTATTGCCGTTATATTTTTTATGCGAATTTTAAATACTACACGCTGTATGGACTTGATGTAATTTAATCCAAGAATTTCTGCCAAATATGTACTAAACAAAATTTAAAAATCTTATTTATGAGATGAACTCAACTTTTCTAGTAACTTCTATTTATTAACTCTACTACTATTTATCATCTATTATCAACATAGTTAAAAAATTGTGCAAGTATTTGCCGTTTTAGTACAACGTCAAAACAGTAATATGATTATCTTATAGCTCTACAAAAAAATCCACAAATCAAATCATAAAATTTAATCTAACAAACAGGTTAAAATTTCTTAAAATTTGATTAAATAATGAGGTAACAGGACTTAAAAATATCGTCAAGTAAAATATTTAAAAATATATTTAAAGAACGATGTAAGGTCGGCATAAAGCTATTGTGGTATGTAGGTACTTCCAAATCACAAAAGCTTACACTAATCAATTTAGACGCACTAATGAGGACAGTATAAATCGATGTTCTTAATCCCTCGAAGGTTGGCGTAATAAATAAAGGCATAAGAGCACGAGCCATATTTCTCGATTAAGTGCGAAAGTGAGGCGGTCGTGCTACGCGACTAAAGGAGCGGTCCCGTTACATGAGCGCAGCGTTTATAAAAAAATTGTCTTATAATCAAAGGTCAATGCATGAAAATTTGAGAAAACATATCTTTATCGTAATATACAACATGTAGGATATAGCGGATGCGTTTATATCATGTGTAAAAAGAACTACAAATGAATTGAAGTCATATTTATAAAATTAATGATTTTTGTAATATCTTCAAAAAGTACACTAATCGATTTTTAATTCACACAATACTATAATGTAAATAATTTTAATTTTGTATATTATACAAAATCTATGGAATAATTACAATATTTAAAAACGTCGGAAGGTTAAAAATTATTTGATAAAATTGATTGGTTTCGTTTTCTAACACAAAAAGCTTTTTGTTATTAAATCAGAGTAATTATACATGGAATACATTTCAAAAGATGTAACAAATTATTCATATTTCTTATTAAATTTACTAAGAGCATCTAAATTATTTTCTTTTATAACATAAATATTTTATTTACAAACTACTTTATCGCTTAGGACATGACCTTAACCTTACACACGAGCGCAGCGATTCCGCTGGCAGGCGCACATCATTACAGAGATTGGTCGCGCAAATCAGATTCACGCTGTCCACGCAATTTTAATCAAGTGTATGGTAAAGTATTCATAATCTAAGCTCAACAAATTCTTGATTCTTTATTTTTTAAAGTAAATACTGACTTAGCTGAATAGTATCACATAGTGTGATATTTAATATTGTGTATCTCAGTATCATCCTTCTCATAAACATATTTAACACAAATTCAAAAAGAAAAATATTTATCCAGTTCCTTGATACGAGCATTTTACTCGATCAAAGCGTAACAAACTTTTCACTGATGCAGTTAAGGATATATAAAAAATACAACACAAAAAATAACTCAATTAATTGTATTCAATAAAAATCTTGCAAAATGATAATAATAATTATATATATAATTCGCAATGATACTGTAAAACTTTTTTTTTGTAACCCGGGGGAAATCCCTAACGGACCTCAGGGGCGATGAGGGTCGCCCCCCGGTGTGTAGGACTTGCACCGACTAAAACCCCCGGGGTGTTCCTTCTCTCCGTCTAGCCTGGACCGGAGGCACAGCAGCGTCCCCTTCTTCGGCCCGCGATGTGAAACTTATACAACAACCCATACAAGAAAACAAATCATGTGTTTTTACATTTTTTTGTAATAAGAATAATTAAGTTATTTGTATTGGAAAAATACTAGTTTACACTATCTTGATATAAGTTATATTCAATAGTATGTTAATACAAAAGCGAGTTGAAAAAACATTTGTTCCATTGTTGACTCCGAATCTACATAATCCTTAAGAAAGCTTCTTACCATAAATAATGGGTGTAGCTGCTAGCTATAATAGTCCATATGCGTAGGCGCAGGGCTACAGATCGACAGTCCTCACTGATTGTAAATCAGTGCTGGCTGGAAAACTATTTCATATGCGGTCTGATTGTAAGCGAGACAAGAATTTTGCACAAGCTATGTCATTTTTAGCTATTTAGTAGGTTACATTTATTTGCTAAAACTTATTATTTTCAAACAAATGATACTAAAATAGTTGCTTAAATTAATAATAAGCAGAAAATGATCATTAAATTCTATAACACTCCTTCAATAAGCACTTATTTTATATGGTATTAAAACGTAAATCAACATAGCCCATTTCCGTCAACTCCTGGTGTCTAAATGCTTTTTGAGCTGATATACTTAGGTCAGCATGATGGCTGCGACTAGCAATATATTCGCACATTTATAAGGTCATCACTGTTCTACACTGAGCTTACGGTACGAGGTATTTATTTTACTGAGCCACTAAAAATAACCATGTTCAAGAGCTGTGATTTAAACATGTTTAGTTAGCAAGCTGTTTTAATTAATAAAAAATAAGATCCGCTACATTATTCATAACTGTTTATATGCAACGAGTCTTCTATAGGAATTAAGCATGAAACATCTCACCTCTGCGGAGTGACCACGCCCGTTTCTTGTTTATCGCTCGCATAGAGGCCGCGGACCGTACCGGTGTCGCCCGACGGATGTTTCGACACGACTTGTCACTATATAAACACCTCTGATTCATACATTGTTTAAGTTAATGTTCAATCGAATGCCTTTCTAGTTGTACTAGTAAATATTGTACAAGTACATAAAGCTATGACCGAATTTTAAACACTTTATTTGCAGTTTTCTTGACAGTTTACAATAATTCCCGATAACTATGTTATTGCTAAGAATGCGTTGTTAAACTATATTAAATCTCCTTTTTTAATATTGTTATGTTTATACATTTATTTATATTTCAATACATAACAAGATACCTTACGAGGTTGGCATAGTAATCGAGGATGCACTAAAGCCTCATTAATATATTTGATAAGAAAAAAATATATAAACAAAAAACTACCAAAAATTCTTATCGCCTCTTCTCTGTACATTCTTATTTTCTTTCTTTTGCCGATTATTTCTAATAGAAATATTTTATATTAATTTAACTATCGTTTAAACATAGATTAACAGCTTCAAAGCAGCTTTAAATCTCACATCAACTTATAAAATACGTCTGATCTTTTGAACTTACGTTACTAATTACAACTACCCGTCGCAACTTTGTAAAACAAAGCATATTTTTCATGCCTTTGATAAAGACATTATAGCATCTTGTAGCGCTTACAGTGTACAAATCTTTTGTAGGATCTAATAAAGAAATTACTTTGTATAAAGTAAGCGTTAAGGCTGTATGCGTTGCTGTAAATTGATAGGAATAGGCCGGTCCCACGTGCGAACACGACCGAAGTGTTGATTGTAATTTGTAGTGCGCGAGAGCATGTCCGGACGAGCGACAGGTTATTCTGTAACGTCTTTTAACTTTTTTATATCGTATTTAATTTTACAGCACATGTTTTTTTGACATATAGAAGATTTCTCTCGACTTTTTCTACTGTTGAACATACAGTAATATAAAACTAGGGAAATTAACTTTAAGCTTATTTTTTTTTTAATCTGACTCGACACCGTGACTGTTCCATACCTGATGGTAAACATGGTGTAGTACAAAAAAGTCAACGACTATCGACAGGTAAGAAAAACTCATCGATAGGTTGCAGCGATAATGCCGGCCTGCACAAATATCTCTTCACGCTACTCTTAAAGGATCCCATATCATAGGATGATGGTAACACACTCAATGGAAGACCATTCCACAGCCCAAATGGCTGAACCCATTTCGATGAATTAATGACAAATAAATAGATTAGACCTTGGAAACGAACATACGCTATACTCGTATTTCGTTGCAAAATAAAACTTGAGGTTGAATTAAGAGATGAAATTTACTACTAAAAGATGATTATTTTATAAGTTATAAATATAAATATGGGTTTTATGTTTGATAATTTGATATAACGCAAAGAGTACAAAGAATAGCGTGAGAGGGAGAGGAGTAATAAGGAAGAGGTGAGAAGGCGAGGGTTGATGAGAGGGGAGAGTTTTGAGTGGAAGAGGAGGGATGATGGCTGGAGAGTGGGGGGGGGGATAGATTTATCTAAAAGTTAACATGACATTTATTGACTGTTGGGCGATAGCAAGTTCGCCGGGTCAGCTAGTATTATACATCTTTCTGTAGTACCCGAGTACAGTTATATATACATCCAGTTTTGAGCTTGGATTAATGTATATTAATGACTATAAATATAAAATAAATTAAATAATATATAAGTTAATAAATTGGAGCATTGCAGAATGACCCGCAAAGCTTTGTCTCCGTTGTAGCGGACGATCGCGTAATTTACACCACGCCCTCGGCATGTTTCTTGCGGAGGATTAGTCCATCACAGGACCGGGTTTATGCCAGCAAAGCCGCGAATTATTGCGCCGCCTTAATTGGAACACGCGACTCCACTTAATTATTAATAAATCTCAAACGGCGACAGCGTTAGCAAAAAATTGCGCACTGGTTGATTATTTCATATCAACTACGTTACAGCCTTAACTTTATTCAAGGTCAATAAATTCTATTTCGTCTCTCAACTAGGTTTTATCGTGGCTTCCTTTCGGATTATACCAACATAACGATAAACTTATTATGAATATGTTATTTTTAACTGCACACGATACGTTTTAGGGGCTATAAGCAACAACTAGATACATGTATTTAGCTCCTAATGAAACCAAAATTAAATAAGTAATTTAATCATGATAATAATAATAATAAAACATTTATTTGGCACACAACACAGAAAAATAGGTTATTAAAGATAGAAAACAAAAACAGTAAACACCCTATGTTGTGATGATGCGCCAAAGAGAAGTCAGCTCAGCAAATGCTAAGTGACCAGCCGAGCCACCCAGCGCTGATTTTCAGCTGACACCCATTTATTGAACCGACGCGCAGAAAACAGCAAGGAAGGGATCAATGGAATGGGATGTATTTGACATGAAATTATAGATAACTGTCATACTATTTGATATATTTTTTCTTATACTGGCTAAACTAAAGAAAAACATTGCTCCTACTAAAAAGTACCGTGTACTCTAAAAAAAATAGCGAACACCGAGAGAAATGAATCTATTGACGGTAGTCTACATGTCTGGCCACATATATTACGACTGAAGATCTCTAGCTACAGGAATACTTGGTCATACACAAACTAATACCAAAACGTGACAGAGTAAGGTGACGTGACAGAGTCATTATGATGGTCCTTGGCACTTGTGGACTATGGACCATAATGCAAATGCAAAATGTATTCAAATTAATAAAAACAAAAAAGTTAAAGTTTCTCACATCCCAGCTAGGACTAAGAAGTTCTCTAACTCCTTCTTTTGCCGTGTCGTTGGGGTGTGGAATGGTCTTCCAGCGAGCGTGTTCCCACCATCCTATGATATGGGATCCTTTAAGCGTAACGTGAAGATATATTTGTGCAGGCCGGCATGATCGCTGCGACTACCGTTGGGTTTTTCTTACCTATCGATAGTCGTTTGCGTTTTATAGACTGCACCATGCTTACCATCAGGTCTGGTGCAGTCACTGTGACGAGTCAGAATAAAAAAAAAACAACTACGATTACATCTTGCATTTAGCATCACTAATATGATTACAATTTACCAATTTGTTTATTTTAAACACTAATAAATCGTTAATTGCATGCAAATTTATGACTCATTAATGTTTAGAAGAGTTTTAATCATGATTACAGATTAACGAAATTAAATTAACGATTATTACATTTTGTAACCGTTAATCATTAATCTGATTACATTTTGCCCATCTATGTTTTAAACACTACAAAGTGCGTGCAATCGTTCTACCACTTTAAAAAAATATTATTTAAATTTATATTTGTTGAATGTTATTTTTTTTTAAATAAAATTTTTTTTTTGTTTATCTAAAATTCCTAACATTATAAATATAAATCAACCGTTTGTGCGTTAATAGTTAAGGAAACTTGTTGTGTTTTACACAAACTTGTTGAAATACACTTTGTATGTTCTTAGTTTCTAAGCTAATTTGCTCTCCAATGCACATAGGGGAACGTCTCAATCTTACTGCTTACAAATGAAGATACAAATCAAGTGAGCAAACATTCAGTGGCTCGCCTAAGAACAAATCGTCTCCATATATCATTGTGTAAACGTTGTGCTTTACCTTTTATGATGTATTTTACGCTTTGGCTTGTAGCAAGACTGCTCGTTCGAACGTTAACTACGGACATTAACGTGCAACATTGTTTGTGGGCGAGACTCAGTTATGTTTTTTTCAAAAATCAATAATGAGAAATGAAAAACATTATTATGGCTGTGGTGAATTAGTAAATATATGACCAGTATTCATTCGTGGAAACTAGAGTGCACGTAAGTTCGAATCCCAGCATGTAGTTTTGAGGCTTTTCTGATTAAGTATGGGTTTAGGAACCACATGGTTTAAAATCACATAATTTATTTTACATTTCCAACATCTTAATTAGCATGGACACATAAAATTTTGATATTTAACGACAAAATTGTATAACCTATTATTAGTTAAATAGGTAGAAAACCAATATACAATTCGATTGTCAATACCGATTCGGTATCCGAGATATTGGATTAAGATTTGTGCACTTACGTGAAACACTTATTTAAAAATTAAAAATACTTATTTCAAATAATCAATAATAATAAATCGAAATGTTAAAAGTAGGCTTTTCATCTCTAGGCAAGGTACGCAATAAAATATAGGGCTACCAAATAGTACTATCGATATTCGATAATATCGATAGACCGCGGCAACCACCTACATGAGAATTAATTAACACGTGTGACGATACAAAGAACAAGTTCTCGATACTCGATGTCAATGGTCCGGTAAAAGGAACGGAACTATAAAGGCAGCATTGACATTTTTATTGCACTGGATTAGACTTCAATGAGTCATTCCATCTCGGCTAGAGTTGCCAGGTATGAGAGTGAATACCGAGACGGCAGATAAAAAAAAATTGCATCTTTATAAAGACGCTTAAAAAGCAACAGTTTTTAAACACACTCTTTAAATATATTAATTTTATTATGCAACAAAATAAAATAAATGTATGTATATTATTTCATTGTAAGAAAAATTTGAGGATAATATAGGTATCAGAAGTACAGTGCTCAATGTATCTCAGTTCACTCAGAAAGGAATATGGCGTAGATATATATTTGTATTTCAAAAAAAATCTTAAATATTTATGCAAAATATATATTATACTAAAATTAAGTAATCATTTCCTTTGTTGATTAGTATTTGAAAACAATGATTGACGCATAGCGCAGGCAGGCAGTTTATTCGAAGATTTCTGAAAATCATGACTTTTTTGTAATATTACAGTAAAGTGATTATATCGCACGTTATGCTGAGTTCTGTATAGTTCATGTGTGATGGCAAATGCCAAGAGATGAGAATACAATGATAGTCGTTGTCGTAATAAACAACAATTACAGCATTCCACAAACAAAGGTTTCTATATAGATGTATGATTAAATGGAAAAAAGATAAACTAAACCTGGATGATCATGAATAATAAATAGTCAATGTTAATCTCAAGCAAGAATAGGGTTCAATCAGGATAGACTGAAAATCGGGACGTTCCACGAAACCGACACACTTGGCAACTCTTATCTCGACGCACGAGAGTGTTCTAGGTGCGGCCTTATGAGATACCATATGAATGGCATTCCGTAATTAATTAAGCCAATTCCGATTATCTATTGGATTTTATAGATATTAATATGTAATTTAGGGCGTTTATAGACGAACGACACTTCGTCATTAACATAATTCGAGGGCATCGTTGATTCCAAAGTAAGTCTGAGATTTAAAAACGCTATTCCGACTTTGAAATTTCTCAAAACATTAATTGGTTTCGACATATAACAGAACATATACTAGGAACTTGATTATAACTATAGTATTCCCTGAGCAAAGTCTATGTTGACAAAAGCGGTTACTTGCCGAGAGATATTTGTGCAGGCCGGCATGACCGCAGCGGCTATTCGGTTTTATTCGTTGTCGTTTTTTTTTAACTGCACCATACTTACCATCAAGTGTGATGTGGTCACAGTGCCATGTAAGAATAAAAGAAATGAAAAGAAGATTTTGTAGCTACAGAATGTAACAAATAACAATACTCAAAACTTTACTGAATCGTTGCTTATATTTTATTCGAAGAAGATTTTTTTCAAATATCATCTAAATACACAATTTATTCAAATACGCTAATTTTGTAAGTAGGTCGGTACCTATATTAGTTAACATATCATATGTGTGACACTGAATATATTTATACAGAACTTTTTATTAATGATATAATTTGAAATGAAACTATTTTATATTCTGTCTAATTATTAAAATTATATTTCAGTATTTATTATATACGTATACTTAATTGATAAAAAAAAGTCTAAAATACATCCTATTTATAATTATATATTACTAACAGATGGCATTAATAAAACTGAATATAAATACAACGAAATAATGTGACCTATGATAGCATTGAAAGTAACTTTCGTGTATCGAACACAGCACGTTAACCAGTATTGGGGACCGTTGTAAAAGCACAGAATAGGTAGATACAGTATAAAAACTCAATCCTATATTTGTAATTCGTTTGCTGGAGCTACACAATCACAATATGAAATCGGTATAATATCTAAATGACAACAACGCACCGATATATAGTATCGTCTGTAAAAAAATTAGAACCCTCAACTATATTTTAATTATATTATATTGTATAATAGCATTGCCTTGCTCTATCATATTCAAAAATATATCTATCAATGAATGCTCCAATAATTTTTTCATATTTCGTTCCATAATACTTACAAGTAAACTTACTTCCATGACGGCTTACATAGTCGTTTTTATTAAATCTTTCATTCAATTTTACACAAGTTATACGAGATGTGTGACAGTATTACATAAAAAGTGTTATATATTTTTCATTAAAGCAAAGCTACAACGATTTTGTTTCATTATTGGTGGGGTTACAAATAAGCATTATTGAAGTATGGTTAAAACAAAAGCATTATATAAAATTTTTGTACGTACAGTTACAGTACGCCGCCAAGCTGCGAAAAATTTTACGAATACAGATATATAACTACTGGGAGCTTTCTAAGTTACCACACTGTTCTTAACTCTACTGTGGTAAAAGGCACTATTGCTCATGAATGGACCGTGGTCAATGTTGCGTGTGTTACATTACTACTCGTGTATCGACGACGCAGGGTTATGTGTGAGCGTGTTGTGTTTTTTGTGAATGGCCGGCGATATCCGGTCCTACAATATTGACTGGACTACAGGTTTTGTTATCATCCTCTCGGGCACTGTCCAAACATGAGATATAAAAATTGTGTTTTATTGCGTTTTACAACTCTCCCCATATCGATGAGACGTATCATATAATAGGGCTTTTATTAAGAAAAGTTTGGATACGTAGGTGTCAATGCATAGGTGTGTCCTCTGGAAAGTAATTTAGAGACTGAGTTAAAAAAAAGAAATAAACTACCGAGTCGAGAGAGATCGGGGATATGTTAATTCGTCTTTATTCTTGTTGGGATAACGTATTCAAGCCGCGTGGACGGCTCGTTCGGCAAAAAGCGAATAACCGAATTTTTGGAATCCCGTCAAGGCGCTTTGACTGGTGTAAAACGAATTAACACAAGCGCACGATTGAGATAACTAGAGATATGACATTTTTCATGGATTACCAAGATTTAGTTATAATACTTAGCAACGTAGATGAATAATTACATATTTTCTGTTATTTTAAATATCATTTAAATATTAAATGTCATGGAGTCACTATTTGGTTTTCCATTTTCGAATAACTAACTTGTAATATGTCTCTATGTATATTATTGAACAGTTATAAGCATAAATAAAAGAATATTATAAATTACGGTATCAATAATCTACAATTATACATAGCATTTATGTAACCATATCCTTACTGCCTGTATTCATAGATATTCGCTGTAAAGCAAATGTAAGTAACTTAATAGACATGTCTAAAACATAGAGTACATTATACACTTGAAATAATGAAATTAATTGAAAGTTGTGATCTATAGATAGATAGGCTGTAGTGGCTTCGTGGATAAAGGACCGGTAGCCATGTGCAGAAGAACGAACGGTCGTCCGTTTGAATTAAGTATGCATTACATACCACATGCTCACCGGTGTAGGAAAACATCCTGAGAAAACCCACAAGGCATCTAATAGAAATGTCATGAGTAAGTGCCCTGAGAACGGCGATCAGCTGCGCTACTAGTTTTGTTGGGTACGACATAAAGGCAAAGTGGACACAGCCACTAATTTATTCCTGCATAGCCTGAAAGGATTATTGTGTGACGATATAATACTTTTATTATTTACTATAGCGTATCATATTTGTAATTAATAGCAGTGCCTTATTCTTTGAAAACTTTACCATACTGAAATTCGTTTTCCTATATACATATGTATGTAGATACATGATGATTTGCTCTGAAATAATAATACTTCTTAAAAAAAAGGAATTTACCTCCCGTAATAGCTTAATAATATTTAAACAAAATAAAAATACACAAACCTAAAAATAAAAAAGAAAACACCCACCCTCTCATCAAAGACAGAGTTAGGAGCGAAAAACAGGGTCTTGCCTTATCAAAATTTAAATTTGGAAAAAAGCGGGGGCCTCGTCTCATTTCAATAACCGTTATTCAGACCCCTCGCCCTTCGCCCCTCGTCGCGGTCCCCCAGAATTCCCGAACATACCCGAATACCCGAACTATGGGTTGATTGATGGCGGTTAAGAAACAATAGCCAGTCCGCAGTCGCTTCGACGCGAATCCTAATAAATGCTTTATTTTATTTGTATCGAATAACGAGATTCGATAATAACGTCGATATCGGCTTAGATTCGAGCCTGTCGGAGCAGCTACTCTGAATTTTAAAACATGTTAACGACTGCCAAGATTTGGAATTATTCGTGGATAGCAAACAATGCAATTCGGACTACATTTTTCTGAAAATACAAAGAAAATAACTTAGGTCCAAATATGAGGTTTTCTAGTTCACTTTTCGCATTAATTTACGTCTGTAAGCTATATAGTTAGCCATTGAATTGTTCAACTTGTACTTGGCTCAGTGAATAGTTAAGCTGTACTCAAGTCTCTATCATGTTTTCGGTTTCTTTTTATGATTTAAGGAACGTAAGGAAGGTGAAGATGAGTCCAATGAAGGACCGCATCCGCCTAACAAATGCCTGTTCAGTCTTCTTTTGAAGCCTCCTAAATCATAAGTTCGTGGAAATATGCTCGCGAGAAGTATATGATACTCCTTGGCTGTTCGAATGATGAATGTAAAAGAGAATCTCTTCATGCGTAAATATATATATGTTTTTTACACTGGCTCGACATAGTGACTACAGAGTACCTGTTGGTAAGTACAGTGTAGTCCAGAAACGAAAGCGACTATCAAAGGATGAAAATCCATTGATAGTCTACATCGTCATGTCGGCCCACATATACCACGACTGAAGGTTTCTAGATATATGAGCTACTGGATATACACAAGCTGATCCCGAAACGCGACAGGCCGAAACTGGTCACTATGACGGGCTTTACACCCATGTACTGTGGTCGCGATCCAGACGGGCACCGACGCCCTACCACCTCGCTTCTGCTCGTTTAGCACCACCCAGGAGTCACGTGTAGGGAAACAAGGGTAAAGCCTACGAACGCAAGCAGCTTCGACTCCCACAAAGGAAAGGAAAGGATATAAGGAAAGTGCACCACTCACGGGTGGTATCTGACTTGGCGTCTAGTAATTTTAGTAAGATGAAATAGGGCTGGTGGAATTAGAGAATGTAGCTCCTGAGAACACTCTCTATTGTGCAACGGGTAAATGACTGCGAGGCAGGCGAATTTACGTCGATTTTCGATGTTCTGCATTTCAATCTCAGTTAAAGTGTTATCGCATCGTTCGTCTTTATCAGAGATGAACTTATTTCTTGTACAAAGTCTAAGCAAAGTCAAAGTAGCGTATATAAGAGATCGATTACTGAATTGTCACAAGTATATATAACATTGCATAAATTTTATTCGACTAATGTGTTACCAGTAATGATCGCCTTATACACGGTGTTGTCTTAGTAAATTGTAGCAGATGAAACAGTAAATAATTTATTTTATTTCCTTGTAATCAACTTATTCTTCATGATTTGAAAGTGTAAACACTTTTTTCAATAAAAGCAATTTAATTACGTTAGAAGAATGAATAATTTTGTTTCATTTCAACTTATAATAATCAACTTTGATTGTATTATTTAAATTAAAATCAAATCGACATGCATGCATCATTCGGGGCTTATTTACATCCATTGATAAAAATATATTCTTCACACAACTGCATTTGTATTATTTTACTTCGATTCTTCACATCAATTAGTCATTCTTTGAACTTCCAAGAAGACTCCTCCATAACTGTTTTAAAATACTAAATGTTTTACCAGCAACATTGTCTGCGTTAGCAGTGAGAATTTGCCCCTTTTAAGTCAAATATTTACGCTGAGATTTATACATGCTACTTTGATTTTGCTTAACAAGATGCTTAGGCTGAGATTTATAGACGCTATTTCGACTTTGCTTAACAAAATTCTCAAAAAAATATTTTTTTTTATGACAAAAAACTGAATAAGATATAATAAGAACTTGAGTATAGCCATAATATTCGCCGAGCCAAGTCCATGTTGACAAAATCAGAGATTTACCAAATCCTTTGACAATTATTGAGTAATATAATATAAATTGTAATATTTTAGTAAAGTCTAAGCAAACTTAAAGTTGCGTTTATAAATATTAGCCTCAGCCTTAAATATGATTATTTAGTGATGTCAATTTAATTTTATAAAGAAGTCGTTTTGCCGGACGTATTAATTGATTCCGATTACTGCGGTTAGTTTAAGCTGTATCTTTGTTTCTATAGCACCGATTTTATAAAATAATCATCTAAAAATTTTATTAATGTTTCCTAATTTTTATTAACATCTGTTTATGATTGTTGGTTTATAATAAATTTCGATCAAGCTATGTCTCAAAATCTCTATTATAATCACAATCAAACATATCCTACGTTTGAAGTTAGAAAATATACATTACTACTGTGAAACTCACATCAAGATTGATTTAGTAACAATGCTTGATGCGCATACAAACATTCAGACTGACAAAATTTCTACAAGCGGTAAATTTTTTTCTTGTTACTATATACTTAGCAAATAAACATAACAAAACATATCCCACGTTTTAAGTTTGAAAATATACATAATAACTGTGAAAGTCTTATCAAGATTAATTTAGTAATAATGCTTGATACACATAAAAACTGACAAAATTTGTAAAAGTGGTAATTGTTTTCATCGTTATTAAATACTTACTTGATATCACTCAGTTCTTTTCTTATATCTTAAAACTTAACAGACGGGCCTCGTAGATTTACGTTTTTCCATTCTGTCTTCCTAAGACAGGCCACGTGGATATACGTTTTTGCTTAAATTTTAGGTACGTTGCGTTAGTTTTTTTTTATTTTACAGATTTTTTCTTGATGCCATTAGTTAGCACTATCTAAGAGCAAATTAATGTTAGCGCAAATTCGGCCTGTCCGTTAAATGTTGAAAACGAAATTTTATTGATTTATGTTTCTGTTATATTATAATAGATTCTCCTTTTGTTACGACATGCATAATTGTTACACCGTTTGATTATCAATCCGACGAACCTGTCATACATTCGTCATCAACTTTCAAAAGGCATGTAAAGGTATTACTTACATGTAACAATTACGCTAATTTTCTACTCGCTCGATATTAAAGTGTGGTGTAAAAACAAGTAACAGATCGCCTCATGCGTGTCATTTTGCGGCGTCGTCTCTATGATTATTCGGGCGTGACATTAGACGCTTGGAAGCTTTTACTTGTTAGCGACTATTGCAAAATGAAAACCACTTTAACTTCTAAATTACAATACTATATCGTTACGCTGTATCCCTCATAGGGTGAGCAGTGATACGTTAGTGGCAGTATCCACTTTGCGCTTGTTTATAAGATGTAACACGACCGGGGTCCTTCACAAAATCAGCGCTGCAGACTTCCTCTGTGGCTTGAAGTTGATGCAGGTCCCATTTTCGCCATGTTTATATGTTTTTGTATTTTCTTTTGTTTCTGTATGTTGTTTGTGTTCCTGCATTTAAATTTTTAGTTTTTTGTTCATTTGTGGCGAAATAAATACATTTCATTTCATTTGCTGCGCCCAAATGACCCTTCCTGCAACTGATCGTCGTTCTCAGGGCACTTACACATAACGTTTCTATTAGATGCCATAAGAGTTTCCTCACGCTTTTTTCCTTCACCGGTGAGCATGTGATGCCTAAATCCGTACGTAGTCTGGAAAAATTCAGAGATACTACAGAGAGCTAGAGTTCAAACCTTGTCGCGCACAGAAACCGGTGCATTATCCACTATGTCACCACTGCAATTAACTTATAGAAATAGAAAAAACATAAAATCAATGGTGATGTGATGGTAATAAATGAAAATTACACAGTCCAATCTGAGATAACACTATGTTAATACAATGCGTGGGAAAGGGACAAAGCTAAAAATAGTAGGCACGTGTCCTATTATATTTCGTCCCATGTATAATATACTAACTTTCATTATATAGTTTTTAAAGGCGTCGGATTGCAACACGAAATCATGCTAGCCCAATCGTGCTTATACAATACTAGCTGAAGTAACCCAGCGTTGTCCTGGTAGAAATAATTCACCACCTTTTCTAAAAACGTCGAAGCTTTTTTTTATTTCTAACCAAAAATCTGAATACCGTTTTTCATAGCGGTTACTTTAAAATTAATGGATTTTCAAACAAATTTTCACCACCTTTTTACTCCTCGAGGATGAAATATAAAAAAAAAAACTCCTTTAATAGGTGACTGCGTTATAAAAATGACTCGATGTAAAAATTTATTGTTTCTTCTTGCTTCAGCTCTTTTAGCTCTGCAGGGATATGTCAACCAACGTAAGCGGTTTTATATCTAGACATTGCTATTTAATGTCAAAAAAATGCCACTGAATATAATATGTATACAAGATGGAGAAGCCTAAGGTTCCACTAAACTATTGTAAATAAATTTTTAAGCCTTGCGAGCTTATTAAACTTTTCGATTAACACTAAGAACTTTAAGAATCATTTTACCGCAAAGCCTCCTTTTACGCTTAATGAGGTTTAGATTTACCACACTAATATGGATAAAACGCACTGCGACTCTGCCGCGACAATTATCGCCTATCCGACTTTATAGAATGCAATGTTGAAAATACTTTCACAAAATTGTATAGACTTTCGTCGTTTGTATCCATTCGCAATAGTGCTCAAATCAAACCACAAACACACCAGAATTATTACTAATAACCAATCAATGTGGTGTATTTATTGGTTTAACTTCGTGAGTTGGTTATTTTTCATGATTATCAAATAATTACATGCCGATTCGAGTTGGTAATCGTAATAATAATGTATCAATGTATGCATCGATAAATTTTAGTATATTTCTTCAGTATAATTCATTTTGTTTGTAGAGAGTCGCATTATGAGCTGTCAACGACAACATTAGGCCCATTGAAGCGTGATCCTTCCTTTCTATATTTACTAATTATGTAAATAAATTCTGTTTAATATTATTTTTTATTACTATTTAATATAAATTCTGTTTAATGCTACATATCATTATCTATGACACTTTAAAATAATGTCTAAGGTTGTGTTTCTATACTCTAATTCTCGTTCCCTCGCTCTTTTTTCGCATTGA
Organism: Automeris io; assembly: GCA_036320925.1. Lineage (NCBI taxonomy): Eukaryota > Metazoa > Arthropoda > Insecta > Lepidoptera > Saturniidae > Automeris > Automeris io. Next base: position 7,389,096 of record JAUDJH010000011.1, on the reverse strand, counting down.
CAAAACAAACGGGTGATAGTGGAATATCAGCGCTGGATGGGTCAGGTGGTTGCTTAGTATTTCCTAACCTGACTTTCCTTTGGCGCATCATCACAACAGGATATTTGCTTTTGTTGTTTTTTATTTTGAAAAACATATTTTCTGTATTGTATGTAATATTATATGCTAAATAAATGTCTTTTCTTTCTTTTTTAAGTAGATATAAATGAACAATAATATTTTCATAAAAAATTACACAATCCTTGATTGTCTCTAAAAAATACATTAATTTATTTTATAAGCGGTCGATGATCTTGTTATGAAATAACGTTATAATAATATCTAGATTATTTATCATACTAGATTTTTAAGAAAAAAAAAATTAATGACTATTATAGCAAGTATACTCCGCCCGATACGTAATTGTGTTAAACGCCCTAAAGGTCGTTAGGGTGTTACGGGACGCGCGGGGTAAGGGGTGCGCGCGCGCAAGGGATGCTCTAGCTGAAGCAGTCGACTACCGAGACCCAAGGCTAGAGTACGTGCGTGTGCGTCGCAGTTCGGTGTGCCTTAAAGTGCAAATAAACAGTAAAACGCCAAAACTCGTGTCTTTCTACCACCACACCCACGACCACCGGTCATACCAATGTATTATGTTATAAATTACACCTAAAATATATAAGTGCGATTGGCGTTGAAGGTTGAAACGCGATTGAAAGTATTCTTTGCGAATATCTTCTCTGGCCACTCGGCGGCCAAGGCACCGTCGCCGGAGGGACGCGTTCGCCCAGAGCGAGCGCGACATCCCCCGGTGACAATAGCCAACAGTAGACTGAAGGGAGTCTGCTGCCCGGATGAGAGGGAGGCGGTGCACTGTGTCCAGCTCATCGCCTGGGAGAGAGGTTTTGGAGGGTTGGTTTTCACTCCCACCCCTCCCCCAGAGAAGTAGCCTCAACAAGGCCTTTTGTTCCCTGGGCGTCTAGACGAATTTGGCTTCCCAGGTCTGGGTGTAGCAATCAGAGGGACACCCCGGGGGTTTTTAGTCAATAAGAGTCTGACACACTAAGTTGGCTGCCTTCACAGCGTCTCTGATGGTCCTATGCAGGATTTTCACCCGGGATACAAAAAAAAAATTGAAAGTGTTCTCTGCTTCGTCCATCGGAAAATTGATGATTGGTCGCTGTCGTGGACTTCTGTATGTGTTGTTCTTGTTGTCGGCACTGGTGCTGTGGATCTGCACAGCGACAAAATCCGGATAGTAGAGTTCTGCGGGGATTAGTGATTTTTCTGATAGGATATGCTGGTTTGCGCGTCACTTGGGTCGTTGGTTTTGAAGTCAATCGGAAACTCAATATTAATAATATTAAAACGTACTCAAAAGGTCTTGCAGCAGGCTCGTAAACTTAATATACAAGAGTATAACTTGTGAAATAGAAAAATATTCGTTATAAAATTTTGAATCTATAAGTTTGACACGATCAAAAATAGTCTTTTATAATCTTTTTGGAGTCGAAGATGCTCGCGTCCGTAGACTTTACCCTAGTTTCTCTACACGTGACTCCTGGGTGGTGATAAACGAGCAGCAGCGAGGTGGTAGTGCGTCGGGGCCTGTCTGAATCGCGACCACAGTACATGGGTGTGAAGCCCGTCATGGTGACCAGTTTCGGCTTGTCGCGTTTCGGAATCAGCTTGTGTATATCCAGTAGCTCATATACCTAGAGACCTTCAGTCGTGGTATATGTGGGCCGACATGACGATGTAGACTATCAATGGATTTTCATCCTTTGATAGTCGCTTTCGTTTTCGGACTACACTGTACTTACCATCAGGTACTCTGTAGTCACTATGTCGTACCAGTGTAAAAAAAAAACGTGGGTGTTAAGTTATAGCACAAATAATTAAAAACAGCTATTATAATGTAAGATTAGATGAACAGTCAAGTTATTAATTTAAATATTATCTTTTTTCGCAACATCAGTTGGTAATAAATTAATCGATACGAACACTTGTCTTGTAGATTGAATGGAATTTTTTCATCTAATCCTATACAATACGTCGAAACACAATCATGTTTATATTGTATTAATCAAGTCTTTGAGAAGGCAATTAAAATTTTTATGTTAATTACATTTAAAAAACAGCGACGGGATGTGATCGTTCTGACCGGTTTAACATGTTTTTATTCAACATTAATATACATACAATTATTCATTAGTCCCAAACAATATAAATGTTTTAGATAATTTGTTAGGCGACGAATTGGCGGTTAAAGTACAAATTTATTTTACGGTCGAAACCGTTTAAAGTTTATTATTATATTATAATAAACACACACTATTGTAAAAATCATATATTCATTTTTGATCTACCATGAATTGAATTAGTTATTATACTTATATATAATATAATTACACAACACAGTAAGTTTGCAGGCACCTGGACTCAAATCCATAACCTTCAGCAAATTAAATTTGTGGAATAATTTGAAATAAGTTAAAATTAGATGCTCTGGGTAATCTAGCAGTAGCAGAATATGCTATAGATGCTAAAATGCTAGAATCTTCGAGAAGTTTGTTAACAACTTTGAAATTTGGAAGTTATACCGATTTTATATTGGCTGGTCATAGGTGCACCTAGACGTTTACGTTTAGACCTGATACCTGGTGGAAAGTAGTAGTGTAGTGCAGTATAGTTGAAAAACGGCAGCGACCACGAAGAGACGAAACCGTTGACAGTCGCCATCGCTGTCAGCTGACGTATACCACAACCAGAGATGGGCAAAATGTAATCTGATTAATGATGAACGATTACAAAATGTAGTCGTACATTTAATTTTCTTGCTCTGTAATCGTGATTAAATCCATTTAAAACATTAAGAAATCATAAATGTGTTTTTTTTACACTGGCTCGACATAGTGGCTACAGAGTACCTGATGGTAAGTACAGTGTAGTCCAAAAACGGAAGCGACTATCAAAGGATGAATATCCATTGATAGTCTACATCGTCATGTCGGCCCACATATACCACGACTGAAGGTCTCAAGGTATATGAGTAACTGGATATACACAAGCTGATCCCGAAACGCGACAAGCCGAAACTAGACACTATGACGGGCTTTACACCCGTGTACTGTGGTCGCGATCTAGATGGGCACCGGCGCCCTACCACCTCGCTGCTGCTCGTTTAGCACCACCCAGGAATCACGTGCAGGGTAACTAAGGTAAAGCCTACGGACGCGAGCAGCTTCCACTCCCAAATAAATGTTTATACAATCTGGGATTTTGTAGTGCTTAAAACATAAATGAGCAAAATGCAGTCATATTAATGGTAAAAAACGTAAAAATGTTAATTATTTTCATTAATATGATTACATTTTGCCCATCTATGACCAAAACGTAAGGTCTTTATGTGTAAGAACAACTATATACACGAGCTAATCCCGAAACGTAACAAGCCTAAGCTAGTCACTATGACGGTGTGTGGTGTGAACAATGTGGATTTTTTAGCAAAAGCCGAAACTTTAGGTCGGACACCTATAGTAGGTCACGCTGATCATTATTCAAAAGGAAAAACAAAGAAAGTATAAACTAAAGCATTAATAGTCATTAGCGGTGCCTGGTACCATCAACCCAATCCCTTCATAATTCAATAACAAAATTGTTGTAATGATTTAGACAAGTGCCTATACGAAATTGCCACTAATCAACTTTAATCATTCCAAGCCGTTTCAGAAATGGAGCCCTTCTCGCGGTTATTAAAGTAATCACCAGGGCGGTACACACAAACAAACAAAAATTACGTTCAGGTAATTAAAGAAAGGGGTTCCACTTGATAATGACCCGATAATTTCGTTCCGGAGTTTGTGTCGAGCAATTTTCTAAAAATATATAATGTGAATAGGGCTGTCACGTGTATTTTATGTTATTACTGGTTCATTACGAAAACAACAAATACGTGAAACTAATTTATTTCATATTTAAAAAAATTTGGTCATAAGAACCTGATAAAAATAAATTACTCATTTTACATTTAACTTAAATCTAGAGTATAAAGCTACTGTACAATTATTTAGCAATGATAAGAATTTGATAAAATTTCTGAAAAGCGAAATGAACGTGTTTTTAAACATAATTATAATTACAAATAAATGATAATTTATTTTGACACTACGTACTTGTTTCTTACTTTTAATAACCAATATACTTTAATTGTGAAACAAAAAGGTGGCAGCCCTAACCATAAGTGGAGCGGCCTGATTGCTCTTGTACGAGGAAACTATGATAGATTACTCACATTTTCATTTCAAATTAATTTCAACGAAAACAATGAACCACTTGGTTTTGCGCGCGTCTTTGTTTACGCTAGGAATAATATCGATTATACCGCGTATCGCCAAAGATTTAAATTCGCTGCTAGCGACTGTTTTTCCAACGTATACTATACAAATTATTAAACAACGAGTGGATTAAAACGAGAGGCTACATCAATGCTTTCCTTCATGTGTGATTGAGGTTAAGCATAAGCCTGTTTATAATTAAAAAATCAATAGCTCAGAATCGATTTAAATACGTATTTTTATTAGTTACCCAATTTTCATTGCACGGATAATAAGCATTTTACTTATTATTTTATTTTTTTAATATTTGTCGTCGAACAATCTGATCCTCCACCTAATTGTAAGCGGCTACCGACACCAATGGTCAACTGCAACATTCATCAATCAATCAATCAATCATTGCCATAGCCGTACTGACTAAAGCTCAATACTGTTTATGTAGCATAATAAAATAAAGCGATAATTCTGCCAAATTATTCTATAAGCTTATGGTCATGTTGAGAAAAATTATACAGACTTTGGTTTGTTCGAATGTCTGCAAGCCAACAATGAGTATTCCATGGTGAAATAGTAAAAAGTATTGACTAGAAGGTGCGTCAAAAATCTTTTAATAATGAAGACCGCGAGCTTAATATTCAACGCTCCATAACCCCGTAATGCCGCGTCCACAGAGCATGATCTCGGTGAGAAGATGTGTCTACCACGATATGTTAAATGGGTGTTTAACACCACAGCGCATCATCCCACTCAGCTAACTTTTCTAGGGAAGATTTTTTTCTTCAAACATGGTATAAGTCGTAGAAGTATATTTGTCGATAAAAAAATATCTATAAAAACACCTAAAATCCTGTTAACATTGGTATATAAATTATTGTATAGATAATACTTTTAAGGACACACAATCAAATTACGATTTTATTATAGCACCTGGAAAAAAAGTCACGTTCAGTATTTTTTGTAATGTCTCAAACAGAATAAATAAAATTAATTAATTACTTCGTCAAACAATTAAGGCACGGTCCGCAGCGCGCGAACAAAGGGGCCCGGTGCGATACTGAAAATTTCATTTGGCCTCAATTAAGCCACTCTAAAATTGAATTTTCAGACCATTATACGCTGTTATCCGTATACGGGCCGTTTCGCACAGCCTCCGAGGAAGCGAGAGGAACAACCGACAGAGAGAATATAAACGCAACAAGTGGCACTTCGAGCAATTAAAAGCGGCTTTTAATTAGTAGGGGAGCTTGATTATTAGCAAATCTCACTGCGCTTTAGGGCTTTTCAGTGGAATGTAAACGACTCTAAACTTAGGGGAACATTTCATTTCTGCCGTTCGATTATACAACAGTTGTTGTTTTATTCCGGCTTGACATCTTGACGACACCGCACCCAATCGAAAGTACTATATAGTCCATGGACAACAGCTACTATCAAGGATTGTTAATCTATGGACATCCTTCGTCATATCCGCCTACATATATCCATTTTCGTGCATCCCATAAAACCACTAAAACATTATCTTGCTATACTTAACTTTTATTGCATATATTGACTTTAATGCATATATTGTTATTGACTTAAAATCTAATATTTAACTGAATGAAAGTCTTAGCATTATAATTGGACCAAAATTTAAATCAATATAAGTATATATTAGATGTCGAAATATAACAAGATAAAAATATGCTTCTATAAGATGCAAGCCAGTGTATACACCACGACCGAAGTCCTGAAGGCATATGAACTGCTAAACGCACTCAAGATGATATCAAAACGAGACAGGTTAAACCAAGTCGGTGTGACGGTCTTTGCACTGGTATACTGTGGTCACAACCCAACTTTTAAATCGACCTACAACCGCAAAAGAAATATTGAGTACAAAGTAAATATTAGGTCCTTACATATGAAATTGGCGTTTTGTATGGGAGGAACAAAAAGTCGAATATTTTTTAATATAATATATGTAATTAATCAAAGTATGAACCATTATTTTCTATGCACTTTTGCCATCTCATAGGTAGTTCATTGATCCCTTTACTAAAAAAACCAGTCGGACGGGAATCAATAAAATCTTTGAAGGCGATTTGGACTGCCCCATCGGAGTTGAATTTTTTCTCTTGCAAGAAGTTATCCAAATTTCGAAAAAAATGGTAATCTGTTGGAGCAAGGTCCGGGGAGTACGGAGGATGTCTTAGACTTTCCAATTGAAGCTCTTCTAATTTAGTAGCCGTCTGTTGCGCAGTGTGTGGTCTAGCGTTGTCGTGAAGCAGCAGTGGCGTGGAGCGATTGACCAGCCTAGGTTGTTTAGCCGCTAGCTTTTCCATCATGGTTTGCAATTGCTGACAATAGACATCAGCCGCAATAGTCTGGCCAGATTTGAGAAAACTGTAATGAACAATACCGGCACTAGTCCACCAAACGCTTACAAGTAACTTTTTTGGGGTTAATTTTCGCTTGGGGCAGGATTTGGCTGGCTGGCCAGGATCCAACCATTGCGCTGAGCGCTTCCGATTATCGTAAAGAACCCATTTTTCATCACAGGTAAAGATTCGGTTTAAAATACCTTCATTATTGTGCCGGTTTAGTAATGTAACGCAGCAGTCGACGCGCGTTTGCCGGTTTGCTTCAGTCAATTCGTGGGGTACCCACCTTTCAAGCTTTTTAATCTTCCCAATTTGCTTCAAGTGAATTGAAACAGTTTTATCACTAACATCGCAGCCTGCAGCTAACTCGGACGTGGTTTGCGATGGATCCGCTTCCACTATAGCCTTCAACTCTTCATTATCAACTTGAGTCTCAGGCCGTCCACGGGGCTTGTTCTGCAGGTCGAAATTTCCAGAACGAAAACGTTGGAACCAAAAACGAACTGTGTTTTCTTTTGCAACACGACCGCCATACACATCATTCACCCTTCGAGTTGTTTCCGCAGCACTAGTGCCACGGCGGAACTCGTACTCGTAAATAATGCGATATTTTAAGTTTTCCATTTTGTAAAATGAGTGACGCAAACAGAAAAAAACAGAAGAAAAAAACAAATGAATGACGATCATCGAAGCACAAATACATGAGTCTATAGCTGTACAAATTTGAATTTGGAATTCCTTACCAAAGAGGAGAAATTTGTGATTAAAGTGGCCAGTCGCCAAAAACGCCAATTTCATATGTAAGGACCTAATATATCTATGTGTTTAACTATTTTCGATTACTAATTATTATTCATATAACTATTGATATTTTGCTAGACATCGTAAAATTTATATATGTATTTCGTTATATCATTTATGTGCATAAAATAATAAATTTGGCACTTTAATTAGCTTTGCCAATGACATTAATTGTTATTCTAAATAATTGAAACTTTATGCATCCCATATCAAATATCGTATTAAATTACGGTTTTAAAGAGCTGTGTATATTATTGTTGTTGTGTATTTTGATTAGTCTATAAATATTAAGCAATTTTGTTTTTCACATAATTATTAATATGTAATATTCACGCTTGTAACTTCTTGAATAATAAACATAAATTATGTTTATTTTTCCATATACATAAAATTAAGTGGTAAATATAATGAATATACATAATTTTTTACTGTTGTAAATAAATTAGTAGATGTTTTTTTTATAAAATACCAATTTGATAAATATGGACGTTTTTCAATGGGACTTTAAAAAAGGGATAAACCTTTTATTTAATGGATAATGTCTACCTTTAAAATTATATTCGAAATACATACAATTTTTAATTATTAATATAAATCTAATTCAAGAAGTAAATCTACGCTCAAACTGCAAGATTACCATCACTCTAAAAACCAGACTTAATTTATTTTCATATTTCGGACTATTCGCAGTATCAAAATACAAAGTAAAATTAAAATAGGATTGTTTTAACGGTCATAATACTTCTATTGGTCGACTTTTAGTCAATTCCAGGCCTGTTACGATATCTTCTAGTAAAAACTAGCACTCTTCCTCTATCGCTTATATTCGACACTTAGCTTCTCTTGAAATGTCTGCATTTCCTTATCAAAAGGCTCCCGCGGGTGTGAGGCTTTTTAAAGGAAAGCCTTGGGGTGGGTATGGAGGCGCAAACGTGTGTGTGTCCCGCTCAACATGTGTGACTCATCTATATGTGTTAATGCGTTTTCTTTTTACCAATTTTCGAGGTGGCCACCCGTTCGGAGATTTTATGTGAAATATTATCGCGATCTTCCTTGTATGTAAAAACGTTGCCTCGGTAACGCACCAAATCAGAATGGGCGAGGCTAGTTTAATAAATAAAAGTACCAGGTACTTAAGTGGGTTGGAAAATAAAACAATTTTACATAAAAAATAAAATCGTTTTTAGTGTGTATTTTTACTTTAAAAGTAATTAACATTTTCCTTATAGATTTCATCTTAGACGAAAATAATGCTTTGTATGTTTTTATAGGATGCACGCAACTGAACTAAAGCTACTAAAATATTGAAATTCATAAAGAACTCATTGCGGAGCTCTACTACTTGAAGGGCAATCTAAGGATCTATCAGCAAATGAGAAAGCATTTAGCATCACTTTATCTTATCTAAAACCTGGTGTTATATGTATATAATGGTATTATATGTAATGATATTGATAATGATGTCATTTTATATAAATCACTGTCCTATTATAATCAGGTTTTTAAATAATGTAGCAATATATTTCACAATTCAAATCAGATCACGCGTATATAAAAACACGGTCGCCCTACCAAACGTCTTCGGTTCGTCGTCCAAAGCTTGCATATTATTTGTGTACACACACATAAAGCTACTATATATGTGTAAGTGTGTGTGTGTGTGTGTGTGTGACGCTATTCACGATTTTCGCATCGATGGTGTTGGTATTGATTTCGTATTGTCGTTAGCTTGCGACATGTAAAAAGAAAAGGGTTTTAGGGTGCGAGCACACTGTTTGTTTACTCGTAATTTATTCGCTACTTTTTCGACTTAACGTTTGCTTTCGACATTGTCAACCTATATGACACGTTAATCGATTTACACATACATACTTCTACATATATACATAAAATATCCGTATTGTATGAAATGACAATTTGTCTATTCTTGAAATAAAATAAATAGTAACTAGTTGATAGTAGCAAAGTGACTCCTCGCGATATTACTTTATTTATTTAATTTTTCACATTTTCAGAGAAACATACTGCAATATATAAACAATAAAAAATACACACAAAAGATACATAAGCCAGCAAAGTTTCTACAAAACAAAAATCAAGCTAAGGGACGCAAAACAATAAAAGAAAACAAACTAGTTATATATATTAAATAAAAACAAATACGACAAAGAAAACAAAATAAAATTCAAAGTAACATTTTTTTCCTCACTACTCGTCTAAGGAGCCAAATGTGACAGAATATCGACATCACAAAACCGTTTATTATACATATCGCAGACACGAAAAATAATAGTTAATATTATACAGTATGAAATAAGGTTTGTTATACAAATGGTAAGGCCCAAATTTTACCCATTAAACGGCAAATTTCCCTAGAATCATATCTTAGTAATAGAAGAGCAGTATCATCTAACCTAATGGTTATCAAATGATCAAATATTCCTAACACTATACCTAGTACGTAAATTGTATAGACATAGCTACAAATATGTCTCTGCTCACCCTGTAAAGATTACAGCGTAATGATATATTATTATAAAAATTCCTATTGTGGTAATCAGGAAATCTGGAACGCAATTTCACTGTTTTTGTTAATTTGTCTTTTAACATGGATATATGTCTTTATTAAAGCAATAGGCAGGACACGCAGCACGTAGAGCGGATGGCGGGTGAGACCGAAAAGCTCTCGAGTGGAGACCGTGCAAGCCCAGCATTGGTTGTCAACCTATGAGGTGGATAGACAACATCGTCGCAGGACGACGCTAGATTGCCGGGTAGTAGCCTTGAATGAATCTGTTGCTCGGATGAGAGGGAGGTGGCGTGCAGTGTACCACACCTGAGAAGGATTTTCTCTCGGTCACCAAAAAAAGGACGTCGCTGGGTGCAAGCCTTTTCTATCCAATTGCTCTGGAAAACATTAGGAAAGGCCAATATCTAGCTTTCCTATTTATAGGAATCCTATACACTGTGGCTGTTCTCGGGTAATTTTGCCTAAATATAAATAACTAACTTTTGCCCGCGGCTTCGCTCGCGTTAAGAAGTATTATTATTATTTAGGTATAGTTTTTGCGGCTTTACTTTTGTTTAGCGTGTGTAAAAAATTAGGCCCTACAAAACTTCTTTGTACACAATATTCTTTACTAATCTGTCAATCTGTATAATGTGTCTTTCATCCCCTTGGGGGTGGAATAGATCAAAATCCTTCTCTATCCATCCTTAGCGGAAGCCTACGTCATAACATCTATCTGCATGCCAAATTTCAGCTCGATCCGTCCAGTGGTTTAGGCTGTGTGTTGATAGATCACTATGTCAGTCAGTCAGTCAGTCAGTCACCTTTGAGTTATATATATTTAGATTTCACAATGGCACAAATATTTAATGTATATGCACGGACATGTGAAAGCGCCTTTATAAAGAAAAAGGGTCTCAAACACGAGCCGCCATTAGAAAAATGTCGCGATAGGATGTTCAATCATTTCGGTACCAATAAGGGGCGATATCGATTTTGTGAAAATGTCAAGCGAAACGCTATCGGATATCACTCGCGAGTGATGGGGCCGAGAATTGTATACCGTTTTAAATAACGTCATAGTATTTAATTTATTTAAATTTTTATTTATAATTTTTAGAAGTATAAAAGTAAAAAAAAAAAGTAAAGAAGTAAGAAAGAAAAAAGAAAGAAAGAAGTAAGAAAGAGGTAGTAGTGTAAAGAAGTATAAAGTAAGAAGTTTAGATGCATTTATGTTACCTATGTCGCGATCAAATGGTATATATGTGTCTATTATATATCTATAATAAGTAATCTTAATCTTTTAGTATAATGCTCTGAAATAGCGGGTGTGAGGACCTGGTGATCTGTACCACAGGTATAAAACCAATAGCAGACATCAGTTCCTCACAAACATATTTATTGTAATTCTCTTCTACTATTTGTGTGTTTTAGTTTTTGTTTGTGAGGGAAAATAAATACGTTATTATTATTATTATATCTAGAATAATTTTATAAAGTAAAGATTCTATGTTTATGGTTAGGATATTGGAGTTAATTTTCGAAACTATTCATGGGATAATACATTTTAAACTAGTGCGTTATGTACTCATTGAAAATTCTTTAACAAGTTTGCTTGTGACCACGGCCTGAGCAACCAGCGGCCGCAGCCTCTTGCAGCAGTTTTATCACCATCATACATTCCTATTTCTTGTTTGACAGCAGCATGACAAAACGCAAAAGTAACAGCGCCATGTAAAAGTTACACTGTATCCTTGTCATTCAAACAAAATGAGATAACCAATATTGTTTCATTTAACTTGTGGTACGGCTACAATTACGTTATAATTAAAAGTAAGTTTCTTTGCGCATAAGACCCGTTAAAATCTTTATTTAATAGTTAAATCTAAAATCTAATCTTTATCCGTCTGATTTCAAATGGTTTTTTAGAAATAAAGATTTTACGTGAAGAGATAAGCTGTGTTATATCATGCGGTTATCAATAGTAAAAAGCTTTAATCTATTTTCGGAAATATAATTATATAAACCACTGTATTTTCTAAAAACATCTTTTATTTTTTCAGGTAAGATAATCACGTTTTTCCAGTTCATCGAATTCTATCACAAGGTAAAATAAGATATCACCAAATTATAGGCCATAACATTACGATATATATATATTTAAAAAACTATTATATATTTATTAAATACTAGCTGTCCCGGCAGACCTTGTTCTGCCCTATTTCTCTAAATCTGATTTTATTCTGCCAAAACCTATTGGCCCGTCGGCTGTTTTATGAAAATTGTTTGAAGAAACCTGGCCTTAATGCTATATGTATAAAAATTGACAAATACTGACATTCATATTTATACGGCACTCAATAATTGTTTTGCCTTCCCGGAACCCGTCCACTAACATTTAAACTTTATGGTATGGCGTTAAAGTTCAAATTAACTTTTAAATATTATTACGAATTTTTTGTATGAGAATATAGAAAAGTGTTTGTTGTTTTTAGACTTTTCAGAGATTTTTTAAATTTTTCTCTCCGTAATAACCTTCCCCAGACTTCAAAAAACACAACAAAAAAGAAATCAGCCAAATCGGTTAAGCCGTTCCCGAGTTTCGCGCTTATCAAGACATTTAGCGATTCATTTTTATATATAAGAAGATTATAACATATACATACATAGTAGTAATAATAGTTACTGTTGTTAGATGTCGTTTTTGGAATGCAGCACGCTTACGATCAGACGAGCTGTAGTCACTGTGTCGAGTCAGATTAAAAAGAGAAGAAAGTGGCTATATTTTTTCTCCGTACCCTGTTGGCTGCACAGAGATCTACACTGACAAGGTCTGGCGGACTAGTATCAACTAAAAGCCCCAAGGTGACTTTTGCGCATTGACGGGGACACCGATTCCTGTCACAGCTCCGTCACGCTGCGCCCGCACGGCCCAAACTTGGGGTTTGGTGCTGTTTCCCCCCACAATGTTAGATTTATTTGGTAAAACACGTGACAATGATCTGTCTACTTCTCAAGAGTCGCTAACCGGTTGACCCCACCGGAGACAAAGACATGAACTAACTGGTTGTACCTCGACCAGCATCATGGCTTCTTCTTCTTCCTTCCAGTCCCGTTCCGTGCTCTCCTTTTGGGATATTACGTCCTCATAGAAGAATACAACGACCCTCCAGTGTGCATGGGTACGAGCTAGGAGGGTTCTTACCATAGCAGTTAACTCTGCCGGCAGAGAAATGTCATGTTCGATACTTCTGACCAGGTCCCGCTGCTAGTTGTCCCAGCGCGACAATACGTGAGCACTGGGGAGAAATCAGGTTTGGAATTGGTGGCAGCACTCAGTCGTTGCTTCTCGTCCAAACCGGCACAAGTACTTAGTGAAACATCCGTGTCCCGTGACTACCTGTGTCACGATCCGATTTCTTGCTAGTTACACCGCGACACCGCTTGACAACATTTCGTGGTAGTTTTCGGTACCAGGCTTCGAAGTGTTGGAACAAATCGCCGCCACCGCTTCTAAGCGGTATAATCTATTATCCACATCCAAATTAACTTTCAACAATAAAATTAAAATGATGTTTATTTTATAATCTATCAGTTACAAGTAGTCTATTTAATTTATTTTCTCTTATACGTTTGCTCTTGTTTTGGGTATTCATACATTTGTGCTATGATGTCACTAATACATTTTGTAGTCGATTTGTTTATTGTATGTAATAGTTTATTTTAGGATTATTTATTTTTGAGTGGGTGTATTGTTATTATCTATACTTATTATTATAATTTATACTTAAAATTATTTAAGCTATATGTTATCCTATTTCTTGTTTCTTATGTTTTTTATTGCTTAATAAGATGTAACACGACCGGAGCCCTCCACGAAAATCAGCGCTGCAGACTTCCTCTGTGGCTTTAAGCTGATGGAGGTCCCATTTTCGCCATGTTAATATGTTTTTGTTTATTCTTTTGTTTCTGTATTTTGTTGTCTTGTAACAGAAATGTTGCTTTTGAATTTCTAGTGTTTTGTTAGTTTGTGGTGAAAATAAATATATTTCATTTCATTTCATTACATAACGTGATTTGTACCATTAAGTCAGGCTTCGAGGGATGAAAGAATGGAGTCGATCATGTACTGCCGCGTGCACCGCGCCTTATCATGCTGCACGTGCCACATTCTCAAGACTGATTAACGTCCGTACGCCTTCGGTCTCTCGAGCGCTTCGGGAGACACGCTTGCATCTCTCAGACGAAATTCATGAACTTAGCTGAACACTGAATAATGCATAAAAATTGTAATGCAAAAAATAAAAATATTGCAAGGAAAAGTAATGCTATGATAATAAATATTTTGTAAATTTTTTAAGAGCATTTTTTTACATCAATCAAATGTGTTTTCACTTAGACTACACTGATCTTGATAATCTCTTATTATATTAAATTATTCTATACAAAGGAAAATAAATTAAGACGTGTATAATAATGTAATAAATCTGGTGAACTATTCGCTAACAGATGGCAGCACTCGCATAGTTCATATAAACAATGCTTCTTAGGTGTCGGTCTACACATACGATATTGTAAGGGGTAAAATTTTCACCATTTTTCCTCAAGCGGCGTAGCGCAGAGTTTACTTATAGTTCCGCAATTAGGTCAGAGGGGGCGGTACGTGTTTCGAAAGCGTTTTTGTTTCATTTATTATAAAATATAAATTACGTAAAAGTAGATTCTTAGATAGCAGTTTACCACATCGCCCAGTTTCAGATACACTATTTAAATTATAAAGCGCCTTTCTACACTAATGAACCTTCGATTTGTATGTAATTGATGGATCATTTATATTTAAAACGTTTTCATATTCAAGAAGCGTTTCTAAAACGGAACTTTAGGTATTAAATTCTGAATTACAAAAATTTATTAAAAATTACAATATATCGCCTTTTTGTTAGTTTAATTTGTTGTGACCCTAGTCCCTAGTTCCTCGTCGTTCTGGTATATTCTGAAGGCTTCCTGAATTCCCTAATATGACTGAAAGACGAGCAGCAAAGAGACGCTGAGCATCTGTTTTCGACTGGAGAAGATCGCACCATAGCGTATATGTGTGAAGCTTAACATAGAGACCGCCTTTAGCCTGCCATAATTCGAATTAAGGTCCTTTACATCCAATTATTTACATACAAAATATAGTCCAACAATGGCAGTGACTGCGAAGAAAATTCATTGACAGTTACTGTCGATATGCCGGCTGACATTTACGATGACTACAGATCTCTTGGTATATGAATTGATGGAGATGCACAAAATGATCTCAAAACATCTCAGGCTTAACCACATCACTATGATTATCTTTGGATTTGTATTCTGTAGTCACGATCCAATCCACCAGTTGTAGATTCTTATATAAATAATAAAATACCTTCGAAAATTAGTTATGTAAAATCTTTAATTTTGATTTTGGTCTTTATTGGTTGATATTTAGAATCTGTTGATATTACACTTTTCGCTACGTACCTTATTTGATCAAAGGATACCAGAGGGGTTAGACAAAGTAGCATTCGATTCTTGATAACGCTAGTAGAAAAGTACTAAATGTATGGTATTGATGTAACGTGCCCGCGTGATATTTGGAAACTTTATCCCAATCTTAAAAATTTGGCACATTTTTACTGGAGTTATCACTGATCGAATTTTCTTTGTCTAGGCTTTGAAAATGTTTCTTATTAAGAGATAGCCTTATCAGTATTAAAAGAGGGTGCTTCTCTCTTAATTTCTTAGATTTTTCTAAGTATTAAGGAATAAATTATAATGATCGGAATAATATTACCTTCGAAAAAGTATCGCACATAAGTACACACCCTTACTTTCATTTAACAAAGTTAGAATTACGAATAAAATAAAATTGTGCAAAAGAAAATGTCTCATAAATGTTTAACAGGTGAAATAAAATGCGTCCGTCTGTACATAGCGACCCGAGCACATGTGCCTTTAGTAGGAAAAGAGTCACGGTTACGTCAGTCAGTTTACGATACGCCAAGGTCAGGGGTTGGCCACGCTCGGGTCAACGCCCGCACCGCTTTTGTGACTGAATAGGCTTAAGGTCAATACGGCCGGCGGATTGGCGGGCTATTTTCGAATCTCGAATGTATTTGAATCTTCACAGATATAGGAATTCACATTGTGTTTGAATCTTTTTTAATCTATTATTCGTATGGAGAAAACTGTTTACTTACCAGATCAAAAGAACATAATTGAGAAAATAATTATGTTTCTTAACGCTAGAAATACGGACGTACTTTTCTAGGAATTAAGTAATTTCATTCCAAAGAGTGGAATTCGCTTCTTGTGTCTGTTTTTCCAGCATCTTACGACATGGGAATCTTCAAATGACGATTGAATTGGTATTTGTTGGGTAAACGAGCTCCATCATCGGCATCGCGAGATTGAAGTCAAGCCTGTCTGTAATAAAAAAAGGCCAATTATATATCAAACTAAAAAGAAAAAAAAAAAAGAAAGAAAGAAAAAGTTTATTGAGCCAAAAAGATAACAACACACAACAAACATATTTATATAAAAAAAAAAACAACAATGAAAGAAAACATAACATCACATCATGTATCCTGTTTGCTGCTACCCATCTCAAAGAGCACTCAGCTCAGCGTATGCTGGGCGACGCTGCACGCGCCAACTAGTAAAAGTTATTATTACATTATTCAATGACTAGAAAATTGTTTGTTGATCATCAAATAGATGATCAACCTGCCAATGCTACTTGCAGATACACAGCTCCATAGAGTCCTATGTAAATATACAGATAGAATCGCAAGTTTATCCTTTCCAACGCCCCTCTTTTTGCATCAGGGATTAAAAAATATCATTATTTAACAATAGACGATCGGAAATATTTATAGCTAAATTTATTTCATCGATATGCGCTGTATGTTAATCTCATCCTTACTTGCCATAGTAACCACACCACATCTGATTGTAAACATCGTGCAGTCCAAAAAACGACTACGACTATTAAAGAAAACGGTCAAAGTGACTAGCTATGGCCTGTCGTATTTCGAGATCAGCTTGTGTATATCCAGACACTAATATTTTTTTTTTTTTACACTGGCTCGACATAGTGCCTAGAGAGTTCCTGATGATAAGCACAGTGTAGTCCAAAAACGAAAGCGACTATCAAAGGATGAAAATCCATTGATTGTCTCCAACGTCATGTCGGCCCACATATACCACGACTGAAGGTCTCTAGGTATATGAGCTACTGGATATACACAAGCTGATCCCGAAACGCGAAAAGCCGAAGCTGGTCACTACACGCTACTACGGGCTTTACACCCATGTACTGTGGTCGCGATCCAGACGGGCACCGACGCCCTACCACATCGCGGCATACCTAGAGACTCTCAGTCGCGGTATTTGTGGGCCGACATAACGTTGGAGACTATCAGTGGATTTTCAACCTTGGTCGCTTTTGGTTTTGGACTACACTGCACTTACCATCAGGTACACTGTAGTCACTATGTCAAGCCAGTGTAAAAAAAACTAGCTGAAGAAATATCTATTCACGCTTTACTTAAAGGATCCAATAATATAAGCCGGTGGGAACACGCTCACCGTGAGACTATTCCACAGCCCAACAACTCGGCAAAAGCAAGAGTTAGAGAACTTCTTAGTCCTAGCCGGGATATGAGTTACTGTAAAACTGTGTGACTTGAGTAAAATCGCGCGTGTGGCGCTGTTTTGGAAGGGAGAGGGGCGTAGGTATAATACATTCATTTCAGACTGAAGGCTGTCTATTAAGCCATTATTTAAAAAGTGCCTAACTTTATATAATCAATGTCATTGCTTTGAATAGGTTATAATAGTTACTAAACACTATATTAAATAATAATTATATATTTGCGGACGTGCCAACATATTTATCTAGTTTCAATTTAACTTTGCACTTGTATAACAGGTACTAGATACACAAATTTAATAATGATATCTTCACACCATATCCCTTTCGGGGTGAGCAGAGATGTGTAAGTAGCTTTTTTTGTTGACTGAATATTGTTTGATGGCCGGGAAAGAACTTCACAAATAAACCGGGCAAAAGGCCGAACACTGAGCTGCTCACCCGGAAAATTTTGGTTAGGTGGCAACGCAAGGACATCTCCGTGGGTACGAACCTCGACTTGGGCCGCCAGCAAAAATACGAAACCTAACGGTGATCTCCAAGTTGAGAAAATCGGTAGCTTAGCATATATTTTGTTATTAATTAAACACTATAATTTATAATATTTAAGTAAAATCTAAGCAAAGTCCAAGTGACATCTATAAATCACAAACTAAGTGCCCTGAGAACGACGATTAACTGCGCTGCTAGTCACGCCGAGCACGACATATACCTAAGCACAAAGTGAATACACCCACTAATGTAAATTTCTGCTAACCCCGGAAGAGATATAGCGTGATATATTTCTATTTATTATTATAAATATTATACTCGATTATCCACGAAATACCTATCAGGCACCTGTGTTGGACTTTACAGGTATATTCATGAAATAATCATTAATTCATGGAATTGATCATTCATATTATACAGACAAGCTTTGAAACTGAGTGATATAGATAAAACAATATGTCAATCATCGTGTAAAAAACCAAAAACTGTGATTTAAAATCCACAGATGACGTACTATTCAATTTGTACAATTCGGCCTTCAAGTTTTTCTATAAATGTTACAGTAGCATTCATTCCATAGATGCATGATAACATTGCATGCTCTTACGATAAAAAGTCTGGAATAAATTGCCTAAAGTTAAACTAAAACAGGAACCATTTATATTCATATCTATTCTACATTTACGCCATCTATCTTTCCTATGAAATCAATATAATATTTACTACCATACATAATATGCTAAATAATTACGCGAATTCTGCCTACCTTGTCCAAATATATTGGATATGCGACGCTAATATTCTATGTCTATAGCATTTAGTATGTTTATATTTTCTGCTATGCCTCTAGAAGATTTAAAAAAAAAAACAACAATTGTAACAGCGGTATATGTCGTGCCCAACATGAACAATAACGCACCTGATCTCCATTCTCACAACACCAGTACACATGACATTTCTATTAGATGCGATGCGGGCTTCCTCGCGATGATTCCTTCACCGGTGAGCACGTGGGGCCTGAATCCGTACTTAATCTGGAAAAATCAAAATAAGCGTGCCCGGATTCAAACCTAAGCGTCACAACACACTTACCTGTCCCTTATCTACTTGGCCACCACAGCGATTAATATATCTCTGCTCGCCCCGAAAGCAATGTAGCTTAACGATGTATTATTAAATATTACAAAACCGGACAAATAAATAGAGTAATTAAGTAGAATGATAGAACTAAGCTTAGCGTCTCTACGCTTAGTTACGCTTATTTAGGTATTTGTGCAGGCCGGCATGATAGCTGCGACTGCCAATGGTTTTTTCTTCAATACCGATAGTCGATGTCAATTTTTGGACTGGATTACTAACCATCAGGCGTGGTGTAATCGAATCATATACTACAATTTAAAAAATCTTTCTAATTCGGTCATACTATACAATCGTCGATATCAAGTTTTCAGCACTAACTTCAAGTGGATTGGATCATGACCACTTAGAAACGACAAGTCCACTCGAAGTCATTATCAAATTGACAATTAACTACACCTATTCAAATGGAACAGGTAGCGATACGGGCAGGTATTTAGGATTGGCCGAGTTGGTTATAATCTAATCTTTTGACGTCAAATAATCGCTGATTGCATTTCTAAACATCGTAATCTCAGCGAAATTGTATTGACCGGTCACAAAGAAAGCCGATGCTGTCATGTTCATAAAGACCATATTATTATTATACTTTGTAAATGTGATTTATTTTGTAATTTTAGCACGCTGTAAAGTCTTTTGTTATTGTGTAATATAACAAAAATATCTGCTTTACAAATGCACATCACATGTTTGGTCCCTCCGACGCAGCTTTGAGTTTCTTTCGGCGTTTCCTCTCAAGGTAGTCGCTTCCGAAATGATGCTAGATCACCGTTAGGTTCGTTTTTCAAGTGGCTGGCCGCCCAATTCGAGGTCCGTACCCACAGGGGTGCCCTTGCGTAGCCGCCCATTCCATGAATTTCGCTGGCTGAGCGCGCTCTGCGTTCGCCCACCAACCACGGTTTTGTTGTGAAGGTGTTTCCCAGGCAAACAATTTAGGACATGCCGAAAAAAAAACGTGTTTGACTCTATTTGCCCCTTTTGGAATTTCACTACACGTGATTGAATATTATCTACGAAGTACAAGAATATGACATAATTATCAATTGGTTGTAAAATGGATTTATCCAAAATCACAACTAATCAACCAATCTACTCACAGCGCAAGAAATGCATCGTGAATCGAGACAATGTTATAATTATTCATAAACAACCAATTATTATTATAATAGGTTCTGCTATTACAAAGAGGAAATTATTTTTAATATTTTTTAAACTATTGTATCGACTTTAATATTTCACCATTAGTAATCTATATTAACCAGAAATAATATAATGTTTAATTATTTCTGCACCTAATAATACGGAATCAAAAGCTCAATGGTGAAGGAAAATCATCGTGAGGAAACTCACATAGAATCTTATCGAAATGTTATTTGTAATAGTGCTGTGAGAACAGTGATTATCTGCGCTTCTGGTCGTTTGGTCATGGTAAATACAAAGTGGATATAGTCTGTAATGTATCTCTGCTCACCTCAAAACAGATATAGCTTGACGGTATATTATTATATTTATGAAATGTCTTAGTTTAATAAAGCAATGCTTTAATGAGATGCACGCCATTCGCCACTCATCAAATACAAATATATTTAGTTCGAAGTCGCGGGCACAGTGGCCCCCGAAGCCCCCACGTCTATTACGTATCTGTACAGAAAGCAATATTATTTTTTGCATGCGCGCGCTGTGGGTGGGCAGACAGACCACAATGTTGAGGGAAATATTTATTTATTACCTTGCTACCATCACTTGTCAAGGCGGAGTCTGCCTCTATACGGCCCTTTTGGATATTGTCGCCGTTGGTACGTCAGTGTACTTGACCATTGCGCTCTGTGTGCTACGTTTTTTGAAGTGCTTTGCGATTGCGCGAACTGTGAAATGATGACAGCACACAAGTGCGAAGATCGGCGGAGTGACTTACTTTAACCTATTGCGATTCATAATTAGTTTGTCTACCTTTTTTTTATTAATTTATAGGCGAACGCTTGACCTCAATCTTCTGATATTGTATTAGCAACGCGACATCCGCGCAATGGGTTCCCCTTAGTGTCGGCTGAAAATCAGCGCTGGATGGCGAGTACAGCGTCGCCCAGCATACGCTGAGCTGAGGGCTCTTTGAGATGGGTAGCAGCAAACAGGATACATGATGTAATGTTATGTACTATTCTTTAATTGTTGTTTTTATATAAATGTGTTTGTTGTGTTTTTCCTTTGCCTCAATAAACTTTTTCTTTCTTTTCTTTCTATCACACCTGGTGGAAGGTGAAGATGAGTCCAATGATAAACCGCGTCCGCCCAAAAAAAAAACCTATTCACTATTCTCTTAAAGACTTCCAGGTCATAAGACCGCGGAAATATGGCCGCTGGAGGCATATTCCACTCCTTAGCCGTTCGCATGTTGAATGTAGGAGCGAATCTTTTCGTGTGGATATCAGGAATATCTACCATATACTAATGTTATCCGACACAACGTCTAGTGGTTTTATGATGGAATGGGGCTGGTGGAATCAAAGAATGCAGTTCCTGAGACCACTCTCCACCGTGCAACCGGTAAAAGACTGCGAGGCAGGCAACTCTACGTCGATGCTCGATGCTCTGCATTTTAATCTTAGTCAAAGTATCGTCGCCAATAAGTCTACGAGCTCTACGATGACCTCATGTTATTTAAATATCTAGAGTCCTTCAGCCTTGATACCAGTGACGTGCATAGGGTATTATACAGGGCAGGCAGAATTCGCGTAATTCATTTGTATATTATATTATGACAGTAAATATTATATTGCTTTCATAGGAAAGATAAACGGCGTGAATATAGAATAGATATGAATATAAATGGTCCTTTTTTTGTTTGATTTTAAGCAATTTATTTCAGACTTATATATCTTGAGGGCATCTTGCTATGAAATGAACGTTACTGCCTGATACCTATATATCTGGCAATGGGTTTCCGTCCCTAGGTAGCCGCCATTGTTCTTAAACTAGCTACACTATACTTCCCATCAGGTGCGCCGTAGACTCTTTGTCCAGCCAATATAACAGATATTATTAGGCAGTAACTATTGGCCCACTATAGAGATAAACTGTAGAGTAAGAAGTCCAAAATTTCCACGATTTTCAAAGGTATAATTTATATATTATACTTCGACTTCGCTTAAACTTTACTCAGGGCATAAGTTCTTGTTACACAAAAAACAGAATATAGTAGATATAATTGTAACTTAGGTATAGCTTATGTATTCGCAGAGCCACGTTAAGGTGACGAAATTGAGGATTTACTTGGAAATTAAATAAGTAATGTCAATTGTAATGTTTAAGTAAATGCTAAGCAAAGTCAATGAAACGTTTGTAAATCTCAGGTCAAGAATAAGTGGTATTAATTTCACGTAGTAGTGAAAATATTTGCTTTTATATTCTTTATCCGAACCGCAAAGAATTTGAACATCCCAGCGTTAGTGATTCCACGTTCTTATGATATTGGGCCCTTTAAGCGACTATTGATGGGGTTTTTAATGTTGATAGTTGTTGTCGTTTTTAGACTGAGCCGTGGTTACCAACACGAGTGCTGTGGCTCCGGAAACCCGCGCGTTGAAAAATACAATGAATTTTACATATCTTTCAATTTTTTCTGACAATCTTGGAGTGAAATATCGGTCTAACACATTGTACATCTAAATAGCTCAATAGAAGCCAGATTTGATGATCACAAAGGTTTTTTTTAATAAGCAATCTCTCCCTATGTCTAACTCTCATGGCTTAATTCTATAATTTTATATAATTTGTTGTACCTACCTACCGGTTATTTACCTACATTGCGCTAATTTAGAGCTTCTTTGAAAGCTGTAATTTTCTAACAAATTCGTGATAGTTTCGAAACCTCTCTGTTAAATATTCATTACACCTAATCATTATAATTTAATATATTTATAAAATATAATAATATTAACAATCTCTTAACCCTTTCGCTGCTATTGGGGAATATAGTCACCAGTTAGAAAACGCTGCCTTTACACGATAGGTGACTGTTTTATTATTTTATTTAACCGTGTTATGTTTCTTCTGAAAACGAATGAAAATTGTTTTGAGCCAAAACTTGGGCTCTGAATGTTGAAGACTAGCGCGTTTCATGGGCGCACTTTGTAGGGAGGCCTAGAGTGAAAGAGTTAATTAATTAAACATCCATAGGTCCCTACTTAGTAATCATGCTAAATAAAATAATGCAAATACATATAATTATGATCCTCAAAGATTTTTCAACCAATTACAGCTAAAGCGACAAGACAATCAGCGCCGGCTATAAACAAAACAAAAACCGTTCGAAATTCAAACGGATATTCATCCGAGCAAAAACAATCGGCGAGCGAGAGAGCATACACAATTAAACCGGCGCGTAATTAAACCAAGGCGTGGCCAAGCGCTAATGAGCGGCGTAGAGGCGGCGGCGGACGCAATCAACATTAAAGATTGGCGGGAGATGCTGCCCCCGCGCCCGCGCCCCTCATTACTTATACAAAATACTTAAGACGAGCGTCGTCCCGCTCCAAGCGCTAATAGCTCGCGCTCGCTCACTATCGCCGTCCCGCTTCCGCCGGAGCGTAATTAAGCTCGCGTCTCTTCAACTCGCTCAGTGGCCACGCCCACCGCGGGGCGAGCGGGCAGGCGCACGGTTAGCGGGGGGCACCGTCGGCGGACCGCGCAGTGTGCCGGTGACCGTTGACTGAGAAGTATCGCGTGTGTCCCGCCGACCGATCCGACCGACAACAGGACTAGACACCAACAACGTCCTCATTAACAGTTACAGTGGGTGTTTTGGTGTTTATTGTGCTATGACTGACTAGTATTGAAGTGATTTGGTAGTTTTGAGCGAATTTTGGATACTGGACAAGTGGTTTTGTGTCCGCCTGCTATGCCGCAAAAGCGACTTTAGCTGCGTTCTGCGGGCGATGCTCACAGGTTAATATCTATTCTAGTTTACTCAGTTAAATACATTCTAGATGCGGAATTTCCTCTGGTCCCACTGGGAATCAAATTTATCCAGTTAGAATGGGCCTTGTTTATGTGTGAGAAGAAAAGTGTAAAACGCGTAAATTGTTAAATATCGAAGATTGCGGAAAATTCATAACTGTCTTTAATAATCCTCGAAAACCCACAAAGTATAGACATATTTTGCTTCATTTCTTTTCGGTTAAGTCACAAAAACAATATTTATTTTTCTGTAAAAGAGCGGATTGAAAAAAAAAAACACAAAAATCCAATAAGAAATAGGTGCGAAGTTCTTATAAGTTTTTATGATTTAAAATATCTCACTGTTAAGGTCGAAAAAATTCTAATGTTTTTTTGACCAAAGTATAGAAAATGTTAGTAAAATACAGAAATAATGAGTTTGTCTCTTTCGCTTACATTAGTCGCCCTTTTTAAATGTATTAAAAAAGTTTATTTTCGTTGATCGTGACTTGACTAGATAAAAAGTTTTAAATTAACTTTTTACAGAACGAAACAGTTAGTTATTTCCATCTAATTGTGTGTTTTAAATTCGTCATGAAACGTTTTTTTATGTAAATTAGGTATTAATTTTCTACTCCTCGTAGCATTTTAACATTTCTGTAAAAGAAAATTTAAAAAGAAACGCGACGGATCACAAAACGAAAAAGTCCGCGCGCAACAAAATACACTTTCAACTATGCAAATTAATATTATTTCTATAGAATAAAATAAAACTGGCGGATACTACCAAACACTTATAAGTAGGTATAATGGAAGTATTTTTATAGTTACCGTTTTAAAAAATTCGAATAAAAGTCAAATCTATTTCGCTTTTTCTAAAAAGGAAAACATAAGTTTCGTATTTATTCCAATTGAACATTCTAAAGTATATATTTAGAAATAAAAGCTTTGACCAGTCAAAAAAGAAGCCGATATAACCAAACACGTGATGTACGTTTGTAAAGTCGATATTTTTAACTTGCAATTTAGAGTTTGAGAACAGATATAATCAATTACAGGTATATGATCTATCGAATAATATTTTGGTTTTCGACTTAGCTAAATTTCAAAAATAAAGGAAAAATGACAAATAAACTTGATTATAAACGTAGACGACATGTTTTAACTACGCGGACTTCCTTTTTGGACGGTCACCGCACGCTACCAGGTAGCGACATTTAATGTATCTATTTTTGGGTGAGTTTTTTGTCATTACTCTAAGCTTAATTACTCACGACCCGCTCAAGATTTCGACTTTCGTGTCGATCTAACAATAAATACGTTTTTATGAAGAGAATAAATAATACCTATACAGGCGGACAATGGCCTCAGATTCTAGACTCACAATTTATTCTGTTAATTTTACATATTTTATTAGATTACGAATATTATATAGTCCTGAATATTGAGTAAGTCTATGATATATTTATAAAATACACGCATAAAAAATATTTTATATTTATTATCACAGTACACAGGTGTAAAGACCGTCATAGTGACTCGCTTTCGCCTGTCGCGTATCGGGATCAGCTTGCATATATCCAGTAACTCGTATACTTTAGTTACCTGCAGTCGTGGTATATGTGGGCCGACATGACGATGTAGACTATCAATGGAATTTCATCCTTTCATGGTCACTTTCGTTTTTGGAATTCACTGTACTTACCATCAGGTGAACTGTAGTCACTATATCGAGCCAGTGTAAAAATTAACAAAATATTATTAACACTAGATCTACCGGCAAATAATTTATATATATTTCAGAAATAGGTATCAATCACAGTTTATTTTGCTTTGTTGATAATAAAATTGATTCCCTTATATCTATTAAAATCATGTATTAGTAAAAGACATGTTATTTTTATGAATGAAAAAAACAAAAACATTTCGACTGGTTTAGTAAATTTAGTGTTACTTGTGATTGAATAATTTTGCTAAGATGCTCTGATATTTAGATACATGCAAAAATATACGCTAGCCTTTACACATGAAGCCTGAATTGCTTGTATATTTCTGAAAATATATTTATTTAAATCAAATATGCTTCTACATAAATCGTCAATAATATACTGCACAAAACACTAAAATTTAATTTAAAATTTCACAGGTAGTATGTCAAGTTTACTTTATTTATAGGTGTAAAAATGATTGATTAAATTTCAACAAATATGATCATAATCCATTTTTATGAGTCTCACGTAACCTTAATGTTTAAGTTAAAAACTGTATTTGGAGAAATATCTATCTAAAAAAGCACTTGTAATGTTATAGGTACCTACTGTAATAAATGAACTCTTTTTGCTTGAATAAAGGGCAATTTACTTTACTTTTCTCTAAACAATTACAAAATATTTGAAATTTCTTAAATTATATACAACATACCTGTTCGCGATTCGCGTCAATCGTCTTGACAAACTCTCCATATTTTTTAATACTAACTTTGCAATTCTTTGTTATATTTTCATACGTTTCCCGTGTAACATTCTGACCAGCCGTTTATTCACTCGTTCACACAAAACGCAAATGAAACCTATATTTTTGCGCACATAACATAGGTTATCTATATAATATTTGTAATTACTATTAAGGGAAATTCGCTAATATATAAATACCTACATACTTTTGTTACTAAAACGAGATCTTTTATTGTAGAATATAACAGATTCCTAGAGCTATATGCAGACATTTAAATGGATCTTAAATCTTATATCGGCGCAGTTGATAATTCCGCAAATTTTCATACCGAATTTAACGCTAATTATTTATGCTATATTATTACTAAGATTATATTTACCTAACCTTTCAATAAAATAATACATTTTTTTAATTATAATAGTCTATGCTTGGAAAATTGTTTGCTTCAAATTCACTGGCAGACCATAAGCTTGAAATATAGCTTTGCAATCTTTAGAGAATAATTTATTTTATTTTGTAATTAGAAAAACTAAAATAAAAAAAAATGTAATTAAAACCACGTATATTTGCATAAGCGTAGGTACAAAGGTTGGGATCAGTTACCACCGCGTCTTTACAAAGTCAAACAAGGAAAATATTTTTACAAAAATAAAAATTGTTTATTTAAACTTAATTGTATGTTTTGTGAGTATTAACACATTAACAAATACAGTTTTTAATATTTAAAATAATATTCTACACCTTGTGTTTAAATGACAAAGTAATTTAAAGAGCCTTTAACGCCCAAGGGCGTTTCGTAAATAACTGTTTTGTTTGTTATTATTTAGCATGTAAATGGGCACCTACATATGTTATTGGAGATATCTGTAAGTAAGGATATTTTAAATTTTAATTCTTACACTCTAAGCCCTAAAGCTTCTATTTGCTTATATATTTTTGCCCTAAGTTACCTTCTTCATTGGACAAATGCTTAGGTATACCTACCTGCTAAGGATCCTATTGTTATCTCCATACTTAATAATTGAATATCCGTTACAGTATTCGACGTTGACTTGTACGATAATTTGGCATTTTTTTATTCGAAAAAATACTCTTTATTATTAACCAGTTTCGTCCCACTACATTTCAAAAGCCTCCCATTTGCTTTTCCTACTAGATTTATAGAATCTATGAGAAGGAATTTGTACATTGGACCCACCGGGCTAGTCCAATGCGGGTTGGCGGATACAATATGAACAGAAAAGATGCATATACCGGTGTAGATGCTAGCAATCTGTGGGCAATGGATGCTGTTACCTTAGTCGGCTTTTACGACACTTCATTATGATGAAGAGGGAGACACTATTCCATTCTGCTGGTAATGGCCACAACATTCCTTATTGCATTAATTTTTCAATTCCGCTTTTTTAAATAAATATATGTATATATAAATGAGAATATTTGCTATAGTAATATATATAACTGGAATGAAGATTATTTCGGGTATATGTATTCAATCCCTAATATAACAAGATAATGCTTTTTTATGCTTCTATTGGAGACTCTCCGCTGCCTTTCGGTAACCTATAAGGATATGTGTACGTACTATCTAAATTGAATCATAAAAAGTCTCTAATTTAAAGTTTTTATTAAAAACTAACACCAATACTTTGCTAAAAAGAAGCCATAGTTAGGCGCCTTTTAATATTTAACTATTATATCAAAACGACTCGATCCAGCAAACGATTATTCTTGTTTTCGTAATTTTAGATATAACGTAATCGAATACAATGATACAATATTACGAATCGATGATAAGCGATTTTTCGATAGAAACGCCTTATTTTCGGTCGACCGCGAAATCGTGTTTTACGCGGAGATTAGTCTGGCTCTTTAAGCGGAGCTGTAACGTAGAACTATTAAAAATGCAAGGAATTTAAAATTATAGTTGGGTGTCTTATATTTTCTTTTATTTATCATTTTCTATACCTTTTCATCTTACATAGTCCCCCATGACAGCTAAAAAATAGGCTAGTTTTGTTTGTGAAACAATTTTTTCATATTTTAATTTGATTTTAGTTTTTTTTAATACCTCAATGGATAAATACTTGTTTTCGCTATTTATAATAAATATGGAAATCTACATTCGAAGAATTGTTACAAGGGTCTTCGTAAAATGTACTTGGTATTGGATATCCTGTGACAGTTTTAAAATAGTTGATATGATTTGTTTATTTCTTGCATATGAACTATAAATGTAATAACTTCAGTAATAATTATAAACAGCCCGTGTTGTATATGGTTTATTGGGCTTAATTGCTTACAATCTCGTTACAATTATCATTACGCGGTTGATGCATTTAAACTAAATTCCAAGGAAGATAACCTGATTTACAAAAAGCGATGTTAAAAACTACTATTTCTCATTCATTTTTCCATTCTTTTATCTGATCTGGTATCGTTAGAGCTAAGGTTATACAGCATGCTTAATTGCACCCAGATCGCTAGCATCTAAACTGCTGCATTTACCTTCCCTGCACATACTGCTCACCCGCCAAACCACGTTGGACAAGTGTAGTGGGATAAATGTCCAAACTCCTTCCCATGGATTCCACAATATAGTGAGAAAAGGGGAGAGAGGCTTGTGCCCTGCAGTGAGGTGAAACTGAATAATAATAAAATCTATAGATTGTAATTTTTAATTAAGTAGATTCGATGGAAAAGTACGTTATCAATTTAGTTTGTAATTTATAACTAAAATATTAGCTACACATTTGAAACGAATTTAATCTGTATTATGTACTCATTTTTAATAAGGATTAACAGCTTTTCTTCTCTCTCATACTCACACAGTTCTAACTACAGACTTACTAGAAAATCAGAATCCAAACCGCCAGAACAATAATGGACATCGTCGAATTCTTTCCCGCGCTACGGGACGGCCATCTTACGGGTTCCTCATCTGACACCAGACCGATATTCGGAACAGATCGATCGATTAATCATAGGGCAGTTAGATCGATATCTGGTATCGCAAACAGTGTTTAATTTATTACGGGCCGCACCGATAATTGATTTGGGTGCGTAGGCGCAAGAGGCCGGTGCGAAAACAAGAACAATGGCGCCACCGGCGACGGTATGGAAATAGGCTCCATGGAAGGCATAACGTATGTTTAATTATGAATAGAAAGCACGTTGACAATTGTTTTGTATTTTTTAATGTATGCTAGCAGGCTGCCAGCATATTATCAATAAATATTGTACGTTTGACGAGTTGCAAAGCTATGATTGCCTACAACTTGATTATATTTTACAAATAAAAAAAAGACAAAAAAGGGTGTGAGAAAGAGTGTGTAAGGAGGCCATTATAAATACGATCTACAAAGTACCTACGTACTTAGGCTGAGATTTATAGACGCTTCTTTGACTTTTCTTAGGGTATCTATAAGTTTGTCTTTGACAAAAAACTGAATGTATAATAAGAATTTACGAAGAGTAAATTTATAACTTAACATAAAGTTTGATATTAATAAATAATAAAAATTGTATTGTTTAAGTAAAGAAATTTAAATAGAGATTTATATTTTCTTAAAACAAACTTGACTTCGTGAATGTAGTAGCCGAGGGTGCGACTTCTGTATTAAGGGTTGTAGGTTTGATCCCAAGGCGGAACAAATATTTGTAAAACTTACAGGTAGTTTTACAAGGTTTAGTAGATAAGTGACGGATATCCATGCGCGGAAACGCATGTGATTTTAGGTTCGAATCCGACACAATTCTCTGGGTTTTTTCGGATGAAATACGGATCTAGGCACCACATGCTTACCGGTGAAGGCAAACCACACGGGGAAACCAGCATGGCATGTAATAGAAATGTCATGTGTAAGAGTCCCGAGAAGGACGATCAGTTACACCCGAAATATAAGCACAAAGTCCTGCAAAGTCAAAATCCTGCATAGGACCATCAGGGACGCTGTGAGGGCAGCGACCCCGGTGTGTCAGACTCCTACAGACTAAAAACCTCCGGGATGTCCCTCTGATTGCTCCACCCGGGCCTGGGAAGCCAAATTCATTCAGACGCCCAAGGAACAAGAAGCCTTGTTGAGGCTACCTCTCTGGGAGGGGAAGGAGTAAAGCCCACCCCTCCAAAACCTCTCTCCCAGGTGATGCGCCGGTCACCGTGCACCGCCTCCCTCTCATCCGGGCAGCAGACTCCCTAAGCACAAAGTCGATACAGCCACTTATATATCTCTACTCACCCCGAAACATATATAACGTGATGATATGTAGTGGCAATATCTATTAAAAATAAATAAATAATATATTTGCAATACCACGGTACCTATATGAACAAATATTAAAACAGTCGTATTTTTTTATTCAAGACAAAACAATCAATAGAAACTGGCTGTGTTTGTTTACGGTATTATTTTTTTTTTAAGATATAATAACATGACATGGATATCGACTAAATGACTAAATTTTGTTTTTATAGGTACCTACGTTCACGATTTGTGATCTCGAAATAAAATACATTGATATTAGCAATTATAATGCATTCAAAACATTGTGTTAAAAAGCTTTGTATAGAATTTATCTTGTTTTAAAATCTACTTTGTTTATGTGATATACTAGTTGCAGAA
Organism: Automeris io; assembly: GCA_036320925.1. Taxonomy (NCBI): domain Eukaryota; kingdom Metazoa; phylum Arthropoda; class Insecta; order Lepidoptera; family Saturniidae; genus Automeris; species Automeris io. Next base: position 7,357,789 of record JAUDJH010000011.1, on the reverse strand, counting down.
ACTTTCCTGAATTTTAATGAAGAATTTAAACGCTAATGAATTATTAGTTTGTCGCTTAACAATTCACATTAATAATCTGTAAATGTTTAGAATTGTCTAAAAATTAAAAGAGCGCTTCTGCAACGAAATTTATGATATTTTCAATATTCAAAACTCGTCGATAAAATTTATATAGCTGAGTGGTGACTATTGGGGTGCTATAAATATCTTAAGAGAAGCCGGTATAGTCATACATTTGATAATGATTATAATTTTTCTTTTTTAATTAAGATTGTCAGTAAAGTAAGTTTAATAAACGTTCAATGAGATATTATGATAATACATTATATGTTAAAGTATACAGCAGACGGATTTTATAATTCTTATCTATCTACCTTTAAATTGAAGTAAACTACAAGTTTGAATGTATCTGCTTCCATTTTTGATGGTTCACGCACGCTACCGGTAATAAAAAATTAAAATGTAAAAGTTATTCGTGTGCTGCCATCTGTCATGCAATAGGGGAACCAAGATATAGTTTTATTTTAGAGAAGTGATGTAAAAACATTAATGTCAAATATCTTTATAAACTAATCTCTTGTTCCAACTATTTTCAACTATTGTAAGATGTAAGTCTAGAATCTAGAGAAATAAGTAAATATTGTAAATGAAAACCAAATTTAATTTGAACATGAAATTTCACCCTTAAAAGGCACATTATACGCATCACTACTCTCTTGTCGTATTTTTAAGTATATGCCGTATGTGATTGATGCCTGGGATAACGAAATAATAAAAAAAAACTAAAGTCTTAATAATTTAAAATTCTAATCTTATTCGGAACAATTGTCGAGTCAACGTATATCTATTTAAAGTCTATTTTCCGTTCATATGTAAATTACGTAAATATCTATAATATTTTCTGATAAAAACAACAGTTGTCGTATAAACAGGTACCTATATTTGCAACAAAGTAGATACAAATTTGCATTTAGTATTCATCACTTGACATGTCAGCGACCCGCGAGGACGGCGCCGTTTCGCCTAAATACATCGCATTACGGCGACAATTGTCACTAAACAACTGATTATAGATATGCCCTGAAACGTTTATGCGCTGAGAGGAAGCCTCCTGCTCCATAATGCTCCTGTATTGATACACACAATATTAAAATAATTCATGAGAAGCTTAGTCCGAGGCGACCACTTCTTCAGCGGCCATTGACTCTCGTTATCAACAGAAAACAATGACGTAACGGATAAATTCAACCAAAATTATTTTTCTATTAATAACTAGCTGTCCTGGCAGACTTTGTTTGTCTATTTCTGTAAAACAAAGTTACATTGTTTTTTTTTGTATGTTAATAGCTGCCCCGTGAGATTTCATTCTGCCAAAAGTTATTGGCCTGTCGCAGTCTAATAAATATTACTAGAAATAAAATTGCATTGAAAGACTTAAGCCATAAAGCCATTATTTTAAGCCATTAACGTAAAGATATTTTTACTATAATTCCTTATGGGACATTTTTGGGTTATTTTTTGTTTGATTACTTGGCGTATAAATTATAATTATCATTAATGACATGTGTAACCTCTAATCAGCTTGAAGGCATATCTTTGTTTCGTTTTGATTAACATCATATGTTTGACAATTGTTGTTTTTACTATATTCCTAGCATTATTTGTTCATATTTACTCACCTTTTAAACCTTCCCTGGAATTCAACAATTGATTCAAAACCAAAATTAGCCAAATCGGTTTAGTCATTCTCGAGTTTTAGCGAGACTAACGAACAGCAATTGATTTTTATATATATATAGATAAGAATATTTACTTACGGCTACACACATTGACCTAGTCCCAAATTAAGTTTGCGCTTGTACTATGGGTTTTAGACAAAGATATACATACTTAAATACATATATACAGCCATGGCTTGTGACAAACTCATCTGCTCATCACCGAAAAGTTTACCACTAGCAAGACTCGAACCCAGGACCTTAGCAACGTAAGTATGGTTAATACAAACTGCACTATCAGGCTGTCTTATTAATATATGGTGCATTTTTTCTAGGTCGAGTGGTATTTTTTGTTAGTCCTGCTATGGATATGAATTCTTGTTAATATATTATGAAAAAACAAATTAAAATAGATAAATATAAAAAACATACATTTTGAATGAAGTAAAAGATTATTATTACTAGCTAGATTAGTCTTCCTTGTCTTTTTCGCCATATTTGTGGAATCTATGGGAAGGAATTTTGACATTGAGCCTACCACGCTCTTCCAATGCGGGTTGGCGGGTGTGCGCTATCTACAAAGAAGGTACATGCAGCCGCTTAAATGCCAGCAATCTAGGAGCAGTTAGGCATTACTATGTTACCTATTTCTGATCTTACGAATCCTCAGTATAATAAAGAGGTAGACACTATTCTATTTCGCTAGCAAACCCCGTGGCGGTAAAATAAAATTAATAATAATTAATAATGGCAGTTATATGTATCAAGTAAAATAACCGTTAAAATATCAACATAAGACTTTTGTTGCTTTCTTTATGGAATGAGTTCAAGAGAAAGATAGGTACGAGAAATCTCGTGAACCCCTTTCAATATGGGATCTCAAATCATTGCAAGTTACGAAGGCTCTGTTATTTTGTTTATCTTAACCGAAATTCCTTATCGCACGGCTGAATAATACGTGGGTCACGACCCGATTCGACACCACAGAAAAAATCGAATTTAATAAAAAGAAAACATTAATTTTATTGTAGTATTTTATAAATTAAAAATCTAATTTCTTACTGGTGTTCCACGATACAGATTTTTTAAGTATCTCAGTCCCTTTAGCGTCTCGTTCAGGAATGTTTAACACCAAACAAATTGATTTCGGTAAAAAATCAACCGCCTTACAACAAATGACGCAAAAGATGTAACAACAGCTTCCATTCTTTGAAAGATCCGAATCTATTGGCAGATCTAATTCTTATATTAGACATGGAGTTAGGGAACTTAGTACATTCATCGGTTTTTGTTATTAAGACGTAAGTTTGTTTTTAGTTTGCTTTATTCATAAAACACCTAGATTTGTTTATTGTATGTAATAGTTTATTTTAGAATTATTTATTTTTGAGTGGGTGTATTGTTATTAACTATACTTATTATTATACTTTATATTTAAGATTATTTAAGCTGTATGTATCCTATTTCTTGTTTATTAAAACATAATATATATATATTGCTTAGTAAGATGTAACACGACCGGGGCCCTCCACGAAAATCAGCGCTGCAGACTTCCTCTGTGGCTTTAAGCTGATGGAGGTCCCATTTTCGCCATGTTAATATGTTTTTGTTTTTTCTTTTGTTTTTGTATGTTGTTGTCTTGTAACAGAAATGTTGCTTTTGAATATCTAGTATTTTGTTAGTTTGTGGTGAAATTAAATATATTTCATTTCATTTCATTTCATTTTCAAACAGACATATCTATACAATTAATATTAATGTCAAATTAAAAAGGATTAATAAGCAGATAATTACCAACATTTATAAATATAAGTATTTTCATGCATTATTTAGGAGTCAAAAACTGTTTCACAGGACCATTTGTATGGTTAACAAGACATACCACATAGGAACTACATAATACTGTCTCAAACATAAAACATCTTCTATCTACGAAAACATTTGATACTAAAGCTTCAATTCGTAATAATCTTATTTTAGTACTAGTTAATTTATATACGTGCAATAGATAAATTAGACTTAAATTAATGTTCTGTGTATATATAATTATTTTATCGGGTCTTATGTGCGAAAAACTTACATTACCGTTGGCACATTTCTGACCCGGTAAATCGGGCTTTAGAGTGAAAACCCGATAAGGTATGCGCTACTTTGAATGTATAAATACTTTATAGGTCAGCACCATGAAGATAAATGTTAATATTGTTTAAAAAATAGAGCCATAACTTTATTGACCGTTACATTATACACGTGTCATCCATTCAAGAATCAGTCGAACGGTTTACCTATTTACAATACATCCACGTCCGTTAGACCATTTTTCAAATTCAATCCAGAGATGTTCTATAAATTTCCGTTTAGAATCTGTCGCGTTCGGCTTTTAAATCGAATGTCAACAAACATGGCGGCGTCAAACAAATCGATTTCCGAATTTTTACGGCGCGTTCCATAATACGGACTTATTGTTAGTAGGTTTTTTAGTTTCAACGTAAAATAATATTTTATGACAAATTAATAAAACTAAATAAAACAACTTAATGGAAAACGTTTGTAACAACCGTTAGAGCAAGAAACGAGGTGCCTATGGCATAAAAATACTCCGGGCAATTTTAACGAAATATTCCAACTTGATTATTGTTGGACAAACGTTCTGTTGTGTATTCAAACGATTACGGTGTCTACTTTCTGGCTCCATTTTCACATTTAGCGCAATTTATCAGCGTTGAGTGACATCAATAAGTTTTTCGTCGATTTCGTACGTGCTTTATATGGATATGATAATTTGTTTCCGGTGTAAGCGACGCGTGCGCAAGGCACGACAAACTATTACATTCATGGCGTTTGCACGATTTGCATTTGAAATATTTATTTTGGCTCGCGCCTGGGACGCACAATAATCTCGGGAGAGCTGGTATTCAATGAAAGGTTTGAGGCGTATGTCATATCGGATTTCGTGGTACATTTTTCACCAGCCCATGAAGTACATTTCTTTGATGATGCGATAATAGAGTTCATTTTGTTGCACACGTGTGGATATAATAGACTAGGTTATTTGACTTTTAAAGTTATGTCTTTCGTTTGGCTTACATTGGTTATAGAATGAAGTGAAACCAAAAGAGTCCTCGGTTTGAATGCGAAATTATGTCATTTATTATGTTAAATATTATGAACGATTTAATAATAATATATCGGCACGCTACATCCCTTTCGGGGTGAGCAGAAATGCATTAGTGGCTGTATCCACTTTGCGCTTATATGTCGTGCCCAACGTGACCAGTAGCGCACCTGTTCTGCGTTATCAGGGCATTTACAGAGGACATCAACGAACGATTACATTTGTAAATGGACTATTTTTATGTTTTTAAAATAAAGCTTATTTACAGATTGTCTTTAGGTACATAGAATAAAATGAAGTTACTTTCGCTGTCTGTTCGCTTTGATCTTTTAAATTATTTGACGGATTTTAATGCACTTTTCAGCAATAGACAGAATAATCCATGTTATGTATATATATATTTATATCAATCAAAGATTTGTAATGTGATGTCGTAACAAACATATTTTTGTGCGCTTAATTCACGAACGCTAAGCTAAACTAGATTACTCGTAGCACGAGGAGAAATTCGGGATACAATTGCGGTTTTTTTATATTTGATTTTTAATATACTCAGAGAAGATTCCAGTGTGGGAGAAGCGGTTCGAGAGAAGATGGGTGAAAGAGAGGGAGTAGGTTAAGCTAAAAGGTAGCACGACGTTAATTGTATGTTTAGACGATAGGAAGTTTGCCCGGTCAGTTAGTAAGTAATAAAATATAAAAAGTATAGAAGTTTTTATGATATTTATTATTATAATAGGTCCTTATGGAAGTCATATTTATGCAGTTAGATCACTTTTTTCTAATAAAAACGGATTATTAATAATAACTGTCGTGTCCTATTAACAACCCATATTAAATGATTTGTTTAATACTAAAATGAAATTAACACTAAAACATATCTATTTTGTAATTTCTTTTTAAATATTACTTTGATTATTTTAGATGAAGTAGAAATGTGATGATATAGAAATGTGCATCTAATACCAAAATTTAATTTGTATGTACGTAATCCCGCTATTCTCACCCTTACGCCGTATTTTCCTAATAACTTAGTAATAAATATTTAAAACTTATAAAAACAACTCCGATGCTCCAACTCCTCAATGCAGCAGGTCAATTCACAGGCAGGTGAAATCTTTTAATTAAGGCGAAAATTAATTTCGTTGCGCATTAATGCCAGTGTGGCGTAAACGTGGCGCTGGATGCTTTTGTTTTATTGAATAATTGCCCAGAGGTGTTTCGGTCGCTGCGGACTGGTTCCTCCAAGGTCAGCCGTCGAACTTGCCGCGTACCATTGTCCTTATTCTTTACTACGTCCGAGTTCGCGAAACTTGTTCACACTTCGTGACGTGAGGCGGCTACGTTTTCGAAAAATCATTTTCTTAGACCCCTCATCGCGTAGTTTCAATCAGAGATGGGCAAAATGTAATGTAAATTACAAAATGTAGTCGTAATTTTAATTTTGTCGCTCTGTAATCATGATTAAAACCATTTAAAACATTAAGAAATCATAATCTGGGATTCTGTAGTGTTTAAAACATAGATGAGCAAAATGCAGTCATATTAATGGTAAAAAACGTAAAATGTAATCGTCATCATTTTCATTAATCTGATTACGTTTTGCCCATCTATGGTATCAATAAGTCTTTTTACATATAAGGAATTTCCAATACAGACATTGATATAGAGATATGATTTGGTTACAGACTTTCCAATATTTTTGAATAATTCTGATCCTTAGAATTTTAGTTCTATAATTAAAAATAATTGTTTGAATAAATACCACCCCATTAGGGAGGAAAGGAATAAATCAATAAATTAAGAAATAATTTCTATAAATGATTCTCTCTAACTATAAATTAAATAGTCAGAACAATAAGGAATATAATATTTACGATAGTCTCCGAAATAAATAATCGGATGAAATTGGATTTTTTATCGGATATGCATGCAATAATTTCAGACATCCGATAATTTCAGTTACAGATACGAATATCTATAAAAATTTTGTAATAAAAACAAGAGATTTTTTTTTTATTATTATTAATATTTAAATTACAATTTCGTCCTACCTACTGCAGATGACTGTAAAATACATGTAAAAAATCAATGACTCAAGATACATGTTACATCAATAATACTGGTAATCAGTGAGTCATTTATAATTACAATTTTAATATCAAAATTCTGACTAATAATTGATAGGTTCAGAACAGTATGTAATTGCGTGTTTGTAAAAAGAACTACAATTTGTCTCGCTGACGTCTTAAATCCTTTCATTTCCCATTCGTATTAGAAAGTCGAATACATACTATTACGAGTTTTTTATCGGTAGAGTACACGCGATATTACGTTATTATATTATTTAACAGGTCGATATGGCAATAGATAAAGTTTTAATCCGCTTTATATTTGCTATCATCCACAACAATGTAAATAGCACATTATTTTTTGTGTGTACATTCCTTTGGAGTACGAGCCAACTGCGAAAGTTGTATATTTTGTAATCTATGGATTTCTTCAGAGGTTTTATTTGTAAATTATTTAACATTTACACAATTTTAGGTTCCAAGGATTGTTAGCGAGTTTTGAAATCCAGATTATCAAATTTTTATTGCTATTGTTAGTTATTTGTAAATTAGTATTCTCTTTTAACTTACTATAAAATATCTTACCGTTTTAACCGTAAATATTTGAAGGAATACCGCCTATTGTCTATAAGTATTTGCCTGTTTATCTAACCTATTTTAAATTTTCTTTTGTTATATTAATTTGCACATACATTGTATTTAACTTTAAAAAACTATGGGTTCACATAATGTGTTTTTGTGAAAACCAGAGAATATTAGAAACTTAACTAAAAAATTACTTTCAAAACCGATGTGTGAGCTCCTCTTTCCAGGAATTCTGTTTACGTAGTTAACATTTTAGGCATTCGGCTAATAATTCGAAAGTACAACCCACATTTACACATACATAGAGGGATTAAATATATTGCAAGGCACAGTACAGTAATAAAGCTTGTTATCTTCCAATAATTAGCGATAACTTCCCAAAACGATATCTACAATGTTTGCTATTAAATAATCGATAGGTACTCAATCGATAAACGGTCATTGCCTATAAGACAGGAAAACCGTTTATTTTCGAGGAAGTTAGTCATGACGCATTCCATACTTTACGCAATAACTTATATATAGGCCAGTAATATCTGATGTAATTGAACAATAGAAATGCGAAATCTACATCTTTCAGAATCTCGAAGCATTCGCTTTTGAAACGCTAATAGAACACTTCTCACTTATTCTCCCAATGGCCACCCAAACTACAATCTATATATACATACAAGGGTGTTCTTACGTTGCCATTAAAAATATCTCTTTATTTTTATTTAAGCGTTTACAAAATATATCAAAACTTTACGCACTATGTACCTACACAGTACATAGTGACGTTTAGAGTGATGATTAAGCGTCAGTGCACGATTGAATAGCGATCACAATATATGGAAGCTGAGACTGTGATAACTGTTGTACTCTTACCTACATGTGTGTGATGCTGGTCTAGAATGTAGCGTGGACCTCCTTTTTACTTCAATTAAAACACTTCTTTATTGCCTATATATATATATATATATATATATATATATATATATATGTATATATATTTTTATCAATTATTAATACGTTTACACAATATTATATTATATTTTTATATTCTAATTTATATATGACCATTTCTTTCCATCGTTCAAGACGTAAAATTTTTATATAATCACCAAAATCCATCTTACTTTAAATTCAAAAGGCGATGTTCCTTTTTCTTTTCGTTCTTTTCTACATAAAACTTATTTTTTTACTAAATCGTCAATTCTGATATTACTGCCATATTTTTGAAGCCCTATTTACAATAAATCACTACATAACGTCTCAAACGGCCAGTCATGTTTAAAGATCAGCCCGTGTATATCTCGTTACATTTTTCGTAGTTTTCTTCAAAGTCGGTTACTCGATAGAATCAGTTTTGATACAGCACTTGATTATACACGACAGTAGTTGCATTTCATCCAGTGGAGGTCTGCTTGTTTGACTAAAAACACACTTTATCTTAACTTGGAAATGTAAAAAACAAGTGAAAAAAGCAAGTAATTAACTGCGAGAAATATTCTAGTGAGGTTTAGCCTCATCATCCCTACGTACAAATTCGGCACTGTCTAATTTATATTCAACATAAATTTAATAGTAATAACAGTTCGTAATGCTATATTATTTTCAGGGTAAGCATAGATACATTAGCGTCTGCATCTGCTTTGTCTTTATGTGTCCAATGTGACCAGTAGGTAATAGATAGACGTTTTCTGAGCGTTATACATTAAATTTGCTAGAGGTCAACAATACGGGTTTCCTATTGACGTGCATAAGATATTTGAACAGGGTAAGCAGAATTCGCGTAATTAATTTTTGTATTATATTATGACAGTAAATATTGCATTGCTTTCATAGGAAAGATAGACGTCCTGAATATAGAATAAATATTAATATGAATGGTTCCTTTTTTTGTTTAACTTAAAGCAATTTATTTCAGACTTATATATCATAAGGGCATGCAATGTTTGCATGCATCTATAGGATGAACGTGACTGGGGTTTCCTCGAGTTTCTTCCAATACTGGTGTCTGTATGACTGTAAGACCGTATTTAATCTAAAATCAAGACAGAGGTAGGTACCGGAATCAGAACCTATGATCACCAGCATTTATGGTAATGGGCTTGTATAAAAAAAAATTCTATAACGCTGTTAAACATTTATGAACCCTAAATTTGTGAGTGATGAATCATTAGAGTTAATAAAATGAATTAAAATGTAAAGAGATCTTCTGAAAGTGAGCATCAGTGTTTAACACCACAATGACATTAATTAAATACTTACAAACCTACGGTTACATGGTTAAAAAATATTAATGTTGCAAATATTAGCCATATATGTATTATATATAGGTAGGTAAGTATTGCACAATAAAATAAACATGATCCATATACAATTTTGAAACAATAAAATTTAATCAGTATTAATTTGTCGCATGTGAGTGACGCCATAAATCGACTAAAAAATTCCCATTTTTGTTGATAATTAAAATTGCTGGCAATCAAGGTAGACGTACCTAAGCAAACTTTGAATGAAACGTGAATATTATAGGGCACTCTATCGCCCAGAGTTCAACGTAAATTTGATATTGTAAAAATAATACTTTAATTACAACTAATTGTAAATCACTATGGATTAGCAGGCGGCGCGGTGTTTTTTATATTCACGATCTTTATCTTACTTTATGATTTAATTACACGTTAATATTGGATCTTGTTACGTATCGATACGATATAAAAATTAATGCGTGTTTATAATTATCTATCATCCTTGCCCAACAAAGGAGTGGCAGTAAGGCTAAGAATAATAGACGCGACTTTAAGTTTGCTTAGACTTTACTGATCACAATTTATATTACTCAATGAATGTCATAGATTTTGGTAAGTCACCGATTTCGTCAATACGAACTTGGCTCTGTAAATAATATGACTTTATTCAAGTTGCTATTATATCGAGGGGTGAAAGGCTATTTGGTTTAAGCGACATTTTTTGGTGATATAGTAATATATATTTTCGGAATCCGCGTTTTTTACCGATTCCAAATATACATATATATATTACTATATCACCAAAAGTTGTCGCTTAAACCAAATAGCCTTTCACCCCATGATATATTCAGTTTTTTTGTCAAAACGTTTTTTTTTTTTTTGAGAACTTTGCTAAGCAATTTGAAAATAGCGTGTATAAATCGCAGTCTAAGTAATATCTAAGTTTAACATGTTTTCTGTGCACACAAATACAACATTAAGATACTCGCGTATGTAAAAAGCTAGAAGATTACCATTAGAAGATTACTATGCTAAATTGGTGGTAGGGTAGTCATATTTGCCAAAGAACCGATAGCCGATGTTATAGAGGTGTTCTTGAATAGAGATAGCGTCTCGATAAACGTAGTGTAGGGCCCCCTGTGGCTAGGTGGAGTAACGATTTGTGGAAAGTCAAAGATCGTGCTCAGTGGTGAAATTTCGGAGAGGCTTGTATCCAAAAGTGGATAGATACAAGCTGACGATGATAGTGTGTTACTTATATAGATACCTGGCCCTATAAACAAAATAGACAACGTTTTTACTAACAAAATTCAGTCATTTGTGGCCTCCTCAAAAGTCCTTATCGACGATATTGGCGGAAAACGAAGAGTAGCCAACCATTCTATATGAAATATTAGTACGTGTTATCTTTCCATAGTTTACTTATGACTGTGAAGCCAACTATATTTTGTGTCTATACTTTCTTACTTTTAACTGAGAAATATAACTTGAGATATAACAATCTTGTTGTTCCATAGAGGTTAAAATTGTGAGTATCTATACGTCTTCTGTAAGCTTGTGAGCTGATCGCAGCATCTGACGCACGGAATTGCCCTCCCGGCCGATCCTTTGTTCGGGGTTGCCAAAAGCAATAAAAATTTCCTTAAAACAATAGCACCCCGGGGCGTCGACTGCCGCTAAAGATATTCATGATAATTATTTTAGAAAATGTGCCCGCCCCCAAACGCTCCTTGTCGGGAACAGGTGTGGTTACTTGTTTAATGGTCTATATAAAAAATATCGGTCATTTAAATTATATGAAAACGGTTTCCATTCGATATGTGTTCCGAAATTATATTATTTCAAGATATTAAAAGATAACTCAGTAGGATCGAATATTCAGAGATTTTTGAACACGAACGAAGCGTGAATCATTTGTACTAAATAAAATATCCACCAAAGTCACTTTGTCGGGTCAGTGTCAAAAATAAAACATAGTTACCAACGTCAGACTATTCAGAGGCTATTAATACCATTCTAAAATAAAATCCCTTTTGTAATAATACAAATAAAATTATAGACTGACTAATTGTCCATAAAATAATGAAACAAAGTTTATGTTAATCTTAATTTATGTTATGATTTGATCGTCTAGTATAAGCGACTTTCAAGGTTAGTGGTTTAGCTAACACCTCACTTAGTGTTGTTAAGCGTATTTTAATAACATTTTTAAAGCGGAGGTAAGTAATTATTGTCTGTGTCATCAACACTCGGACCGACACAATTAAGTATATTTTTTTGGAAGCGCGACAATTACGTTTTGATTACAGTTAAAAACATATGGACATAGATAGCTGTTAATAAAAATACAATATATTATATTTATAAAGTTTCATCAAATTTGATATTTATGAGAATAATAAAATATTACTCGAAGAACGGCTATAAGCTGGATTGCTGATTTTTTAAATTATTTTCGGGCAAACACTAGATCTCTATCTCAATCACGCTTGTTAGAAGGTGAAGATGAGTCCAACCATGGACAATGTCCGCCCGACAAATGCCTATTCACTCATCTTTTAAAGGCTCCTAAGTCATAAGAACGTGGAAATGTAGTCACTGCTAGCATAGTTGATTCCTTAACTGTAGGCATGATGAACATAAAAATGAATCTTTTCGTACGGATATAAAAAACGTCCACCTCATGCGGTTGGTATCCGACACGGCGTCCGGTAAATTTGAGGTGACGTGGGGCTGCTGAAATTAGAGAACTTGGGTCTTGAGGATACTCTCCATCGTTCAACCGGTGAATGAATGCGACGCATGCGACTTTACGTTGACACTCAATGGTCTACATTTTAGCCTTAGTCAAAATGTCATGGCCAATAAGTCTACGAGTCCTACGATCAATTAAGTTCAGAGCGGGCAATTGATATTTAGTGGATCCGTCCCAAAGGTAACGACAGTATTCCTCGTGACGTTGAGTATAATGATGATGTCCTAGCCGAATTCGGCCACGGCGACTGTTTCAACACCGATTAAGAAAATCGAGGTCCAGTTTACGGAAACAGTCAATTGCGCAGGATATATTTAAGTGCATAGCTGAACGCGCAGCCAGAAAAGCACTCTCTCGTCCGAGCTCCCTCAGGCCCGATGGAATGGAGAACCAGTACGATCGGGAGGGAGCAGGATGCAGGTTTGGTCGAGTTTTCCTTCTCTGAACACCTGGTAGAATTGCAGTGTTAATGAGATACCTTAGTCGCCTTTTACAACACCTCAGCAAGAAGAGGAGGGTGCTATTCTATTCTGCCGGCAGCCACCACGGCACTGTGAGCATAATATGCAAAGCGTTGTAGCGTAATGATAATGACCCTGCCCTGTAACACTGAAAGTTCCGAGTTTGAGTCTCGGTTGATGCCACCTTATCTATGATAAATACATTAGTTTGTCACGAGTCATGGATGTAAGTATGTATCTCTTTCTTTAGTAGCCTTAACGCAAGGGCAACTTTAGTGTGGCACTAAGTTAATGTGTGCAATTGTCCACAAATATTACTGTTAATATTATTTTCTATAAAATGCTAATCGTAACTAGGTCGTGATACACCGCTATCTTAATTTTTCTATATCTTTGATATCCTAATTGCCGCAATATTGTTTTATTATTAATTTAACTAGGTACTAATTATTAAGGTGAAAAGATAAAATTTATCTTCTTACGTACTATGATATATTTGCTATTTTAACAGGATACTGAATTTTACGTTTTTTGTATCTTATAACAAAAATGACGTTTTACAAAATGAGACATAATCGTAAATGATATAAGGTTGAAAATTGTTTGTTTACGAAAAGCTAGGCAAAGAGGTTATTAAAATTATCTTTGACAATTTTGGCGACTAAGTAATGTCTATATTAAAACTTGTTATACCTATAAACAAAGTCATATTATGATTTATTATAATATGTTAATTATTACCTATTTAGTTATTAACTTTTAGAAAAATAATGTTGAAATATATTCTACTTGGTTTTATAGTCTTATCCATGTTTGTGATAATGTTATTATTCTATGATTCCTTTACACTCGGATGTTAAAAATACATTTTTTGCTTTGCGTTATATTTGACTCAAAAGATCATATCAAGTAATTTTAGTTTTATTAATAAATCTAAATGACTTGGAAGTAGAAACAATGTTATAAAGATGAAATTTAGAGCCACTTTTCTCATATCCAATGTAGATATCTGTTTTTTTAGGTATAAAGAAGACCTCACACTATGATTTCGTTGAAGAAATCAATAATATTATGTATGACTCTTAAAGCTGACAATTAAAATTGATCGTTAACGTTTTATAAACTAAGTTCATTCTGTGTTAGCAAAAATTGAACTGTTAATTAATGGGAAACACCATCGTGAGATTAATTAGTTCTGTCCTCGAGACACTTTGTAGGCCATTAATCTATAGCCGAATCATTCCAATCACAAATTGAATAACTGAACCTATATTAGTTGACAACGTCAGTTTTTAACTCTGCGTGCGGTTATATTCAATGCAAATGTATTTATTGCCATTATAATCTATACTAATATTATAAAGCTGAAGAGTTTGTTTGTTTGTTTGTTTGTTTGTTTGTTTGTTTGTTTGAACGCGCTAATCTCAGGAACTACTGATTCGAATTGAAAAATTATTTTTTAGTTGAATAGACCATTTATCGAGGAAAGCTTTAGGCATATAACATCACGATGTAATTATTAGGAGCGAAGAAATAATGGAAAATGTGAAAAAAACGGGGAAAATTATTCATCCTTGAGGGCTTCCATTGCGTGCGCTGCAAAAACGGTTCAAGATACCAAAAATATATGTAAGAAAGAATTATTCCTCTTGAAATGATCTAAAAAAATGTCCGCGACAGTATATGTCTATCTATTAAGATTAAGTCACTAGAATCGTTTTTATGGTAAACATATTTGGTCGAAATTAATGCATTATTTGTTAAGAGTTGTATCAACGTAATAATATTAATCTTTATCCAAATAAATGTGTTGTTGATTAAGAGTATTTAATTGTGAACAAAATTGTCTTTGACATCACTTAATTTCAATGAACATCTTAGAAGATATTACAAAACCTTATATAGCAAAACAACGCTTGCCGGATTAGCTAGTTATACATATAAGTTCAGAAAATAGGTCTTTAAGATGGTAAATGTGGTAAGGCAATTTTGATCAACAGGATCGCAACGTACCCACTATGCAGAATGCGTACTGTGTAATGCAAGTCTAAGGTTGACATTTACATACGCCACTGTGACTTTACTTAGCCTTTGCTAAGAAAATAAGTTCCTATTTAACAAAAAACTTAATAAATAATAAATATTTGAGTCTAGGTATTTACAAAGCCAATCCCAAGCGGAGAAAATCGGTAACTTGTTCATATACTTTGATATTTATTAAATAATAGAATTTGTAACGCTTAAGTTCAGCGTTAACAAAGTCCAAGTAGTCTGTAATCTCCGACATAGATTGTTGCTTTTGCTTGTCGTGTTTCGGAATCAGCAAACTAAAGTCATGGATATACCTCTAAGGTAGTGGCGTGCATCAAAAGCGTTACCTTGCTATGCTATAGTATGACGATATATATACGATAATTTAATATAGATATTGTCATACTATATCCCTGTAGGGGTGATCAGAAATACATTAATGGTTGTATCCACTTTCCGCTTATATGTCGTGGCCAACGAACAAACATTGACTTCAACAATACTTTGTGTAGATTATCTCAGGCCTGCGATCTTCTTGGAGATTCGGTCGATTTGGTCACGGAGTCCATACTGGGCTTCAAGAGGAAGGTCTTCGGGATGTTGAGAGAGGCACAGACCTATAATCTTGACTTTCATTAACATTATACAATGTAAACAGGCCACCCTAATATATGTTGTGGATGCCTTAATAGGAACTGTACATTGTTGATTATAATCGTGTATGCGTTGTGTGAGTGGAGTATGTTATTGGGCCACTGGCAACCCTATAAAATAAAAGTAAATAAATAACGCGACCAGTAGCGCAGCTGATCGCTGTTATCAGGGCACTTACACATGACATTTCTATTACATGCCATGCGGGCTTACTTACAATGTTTTCCATCACCGGTGAGCATGTCTAAATCCGTACTTGAACTGGAAAACTCCAGATGTACAAGACGGGAATCGAACGTACGACCATTCGCATCGCCGCGCATTAATACCGAACCCTCATCCACAATACCGCAACAAAAAAAAAAAAAAACTTAAAATCTGGTAATTACCAGAACCACAAACTCAGCCAAATTTGATTAAATAAGTATATTGATTATAAATCGACAATATATTGATTAAATGTGGAAGTGTAACAAAATAATCCTTCTTCATGCTTCTACGAGATGCTGAAATTGCAGTGGCCCGGTCA
Source organism: Automeris io (assembly GCA_036320925.1). Taxonomy (NCBI): domain Eukaryota; kingdom Metazoa; phylum Arthropoda; class Insecta; order Lepidoptera; family Saturniidae; genus Automeris; species Automeris io. The sequence continues at coordinate 7,341,632 of JAUDJH010000011.1, read as the reverse complement.
TATTTGTCGAAAACCCGATAAACATTGGGTTAAACACGTTCCTGAGTGGAGACCGCTTGTAACACTTCACACGGCTAGGTGCATCGATGATTTGCTCAAAGTGATAAGCAATTGTTGAATAAAGTGAGCTGAAACTTTATTTTAACGGCGAACCTTGGGACAGGCCCGTATCCAGCAGCTCACTGGCTTAGATGGGCAAAATGTAATCAGATTAATGTAATACGATTACGATTACACTTTGCGTTTTTCATCATTAATTTAACAGCATTTAGCTCATCTATGTTTTAAATACTACGGAATCCTCAATTACATACACATTTAAGACTTTAATGTTTTTAAGTGATTTAATCATGATTACAGAGCAACAAAATCAAAATTACGACTATATTTTGTTATCGTTCCTAATTAATTTTTCACTTTGCCTATCTCTGCTTACAGGTACCGATGATGATATTTTGAAATCAGCTCGTATGTAAAATCTTTGTTTTTTAAACCTTTGATTTTTATATATTAAAGAACTGTAATTAAATATAGTATACAATTCAAAAGTGTATCTATGGGGCAAAATGTGTAGGTAAACATCGAAAATATTTATAAATATTCATATTTCATCGACATACTTTATCGATACTTATTAAGGACCGGCTACCACTCGCGTCGTGAGGTGAGAACGATGGCGCCCCCTGCTGTGCAGGTTTAGAGAGGGACGGGAACAAACCAAACGGAATTCAAAATGAAGTTATGGCTTCACGTTCCTTTTTCTCTCCTTTCGAGCCCTTATTTTATTTTGAACGTAATCCTGGTCAAGTTATACCTGTTTCAGACTTACATATTTTACGCCCGCCGGAGCCTAATTTGTTAATATGAATTCTGATCTCTCTAAATTTTTAATAATGGATTATATATTATTTTTGTATTTTTGAATTAGTCCAGTACGGTAGCCGTTTCGTGTGAATTTTACAGCAGTAAACAATTTTTCGGATACCTCACGCCATTAGTTCACGAGTTCGACAAATACCGACTGGCAGTGTTTGCGGCCGCGTGTAAATATCGACAAGTTTGCGTTACGCATCACTACAGCTTGTTTGACAAAGTGCGCGAGTGTAGTGTATGGGTCAGTGATGCGACTAGACTGATTTAGTCAATCGCATCATTTCGCAATTTTATTCGATTACTAATCGCGTATACTCGAAAATTGAGTTTATTAAAGTCACCTGTGGCAATTCTTAGATCTAACAATTATCACAACTTTAATAAAGTTACAATTTTAATTGTTAATTTAAATTTACATTGTCAATCTATTTCAATTAATATGAAGAAGAATCGAAACCAAAATGTAATGTTGTCTCTAGGAGTGATTGTAATCCGAGTGAATCAAATCGATATTTACTATATTCGGTATCAATCGAATGACCCGAGTCCGCATCATTAGAGCGCAGTTGTACACGAGTGTGATCGCGTAAAGGGTAGTCCACTCGACAACCTCATGTATGTAAACAAATAGTTTGTTTACCTGTTCTGCCTTACCAAATATTAGTATATACTTAATTTACTATTCCTATTTTAATTCTGTCAAGTCTTGTAGTTGCCTATTCATTTAAACCGTTGACAACATTCTCTTCTCGTTCGCATATATGAATTGATTTGTTATATATTAGCATAAATTATGACTGGATTCCAACATCCAAAGTGCAAAACAAACATTTTTCACAATTAAACTATTGTTATTATTTAACATAAATTCTCAATACGTTTTCCATTATAATATGCCATCGAGTAATGTTTTATGCATGAGACGCCCATATTGTTTCCAAAATATAACGTATAGTGTCATTTATGCCACAGCTCAGATTAAAATTGTATTAAGTATTGTGTCATTCGCTTAATAGATTTAATATTTTAATAGAAATCGTGCCCGACTTTAATGTGCTTAATCAATCATAAGTTACGATTAATTACTTAGATACGCGGGTACGTACGTCCGTTCGATTGTTAAAGTAAAGATATGTGTTTAACGAGCTTCATTGTCCACTGGCTGGTAATCAAAAGTTCAAGGCGATATTATGAGAAGTATATTAATTAGCTGTGTTGAAATAACCGGCCTCTTAATCCGAACAAAATTACCATTGCCGAGATAACAATGACGTGACTGGAAATTAAGTGGCATATTATTAAAATCTGAGCTTACGGATCCAACGACCACCGCGTTTGATTTCTACCATATTTGATTACAAAAAATTCTACAGTCATTTTCCTGTTTAGTTTTAGTAGATACGCAAGGGTGTTCCCTTCTGTAGATCCGTAAATCTGTCTAGATCTATTGTGTCTAAACGCAAATGGTTTAAGACCACAGTATATCGTAGGGTGAAAGGCTATTTGGTTTAAGCGACATTTTTTGGTGAGATTTTAATATATATATATATATTGAATCGGCAAAAAATGCTGATTCCGAATATATATATTACTATATTACCAAAAAATGTCGCTTAAACCAAATAGCCTTTCACCCCTCGATATAAATACAAAGCTCGTTACGTAACTCGCATCAGCCTGATGCGATTCAAGATCTTTTCCCGCATGTCAACATATATTCTTAGAGACTTTTCTCCATTGTATTTAGGCCGGCATGACGACGGTGACTGTCATTGAATTCATATACCTTAGAGGTTGTAACTGTTCATAATAAATTTAATAAACATTGAACCAAATGAATGGATTGCGAGACATTTGTGACCGATTTTCACATTAGACTCTTAAAATTAATATTGAGCGACGAAAAACGCATTAAAAACTATCAAAATTAATTTATTAATTAAAATCATAGCCAGCGTCCGCTATGAAACGGTACCATAGGATAGTAAAGAACAGAGTGGAATCTTAGTAGCAACGCTTAACTCACGTACACACATTCAACGCGTTTACACGGAATCCCATAAATTCAGTGCATCAGTTAGCAATGGAATTATCCTCGAAGTGACCGATAAATTTTGGTGTCTTGTATATTTTTTGTGTTTTTACGATCAAATAATAGAGCGATACACACATCGAACAAGATAAATATTTATTTTAAATTCATAATAATTTACATCAACGGAAATGAACTACTTTGGCAGGTTAATATTATTTTTTTATGTTCAACCTCAAGTAAATATCAAGCAGTTATTGCACATTTTTTATTTACACTGGCTCGATATAGTGACTACAATGCTCCTGATGCTAAGTACAGTGTAGTCCATAAACAAAAGCGGCCATCGAAGGATGAAAATCCATTGATAGTCTACATCGTAATGTCGGCCCACATATACCACGACTGAAGATCTCTAGGTATAAAACATGTCATGATACATTGTTTCAAGGACGTGGTAGAGTTTCTGTACTGTACTTATCTATTCTGTGATTTCACTGTGTTTTAACTGTGCATAATTAAGACTGTCCGCTTGATTATTGTGACGGGTCGGTCTGTGCGAATGATATACGACCCATAATGTAGTAGAAAATTAATTAAATGTTGTTTCTATTGAAAACGTTGTTACCACATCGTTTATAAATCAGAATGTGCCAAGTAACGGTGAGAGATGGGCCGCACTACCGGTTTTACACGGCCGACATCGCAGTAATTATCTACAAACAGCGCTCATTTGTCGAAACTCGTGTATAGAACGAACTTTCTTTCATGGTGAAATTGACCGCCAAATAAAAATGTTCTCTTGTTTCATATACAAGACTGAATATCATTTAAATTAATATTGTTGTGTAGCATTGAGTTGGCTTTGTGGAAGTTTTTAATAAAGGTGTAAACCTTGTTTGTGATTAAAGGAATGCAATATGATTTAAAATTACTTGTTTTTTTTTAATTTTAGTATAATCACTAACAATCAAAATCTACCTATCCTAAGAATGGTAGCGAGCATCATGTAAATTTTTATCCAGGGTTTCCCTGATCAATCCAAATTAATGAGCCTTGACACTTCAGACGTCTTTCGTAAAACTCACCAGTAAACATCAGCTCTTTGAGGTTATTGCAGTTTTTCCTAGCATTATGGCCAAAATACTCTAGTATTCCGCGGAGAAAAATGGTGGATAGCCATATTTTAACTATCAACGCGCTCCGTATACACTCAATGGTAGGAAAGGCCGTCCAAGGGATCTGTAGCTTTTTCTTCAGCACATCGTCTCGAACGCATCAATGCGAGCTCGTTTCTCTTAAGAGTCCATGTTTCTACATTATACACACGCAATTATTATTATATATGTATATATTATTACTGATGCAGATTTACGAAAGTTCGATACCGAATCACGTCACGAATTTCTATGTGCAAACGTCACAAGAGCGCTAGGCAATGCCCATTCATATTCAGGTGACCCATTCATAAAGTTTGAACCATGTGGTCAATTTCAAGGTTAGATAGTATCGCCGAATGTAAGCTAATGTATAGCCTTCGTTGGTGGTACCCGGCTACCGGTTTTACGTTCAATCCACGGCCGTTATCTATACGTGAAGCGTTAGTGTCACAACTGATTTTTGTATTCATACAAAGCGCCGGTTTTATTTGTCGACAACGACATACTGATATTTCATTATCAAATAAACTTTCTATTTTGATATCTAACGCAATAGTAATATCTTTGTTTCTATTGTATCTAAGAACTTAATTCGATAATCTGTTGAATTAATTTTCTTTCTCCTGATTTCTTATGATTTCCAATACATTTTTCATGTCATATGATTTTTACTTTAGACAACTTACAATTATACACATTTGCTAATACTAAAGAATGATAAAGTTGTTACCTTAATACTAGTTTAAAAAATTGTAAGAATAAATTAATACAAAGCATTTTAGCGTATTTGAATAAATAATTATGTATGACTTCATTGAATCCTAATGATATTAATCAAAGCACATACTATTATTTTACCAATTTTAAACGTATGATTTTTGTGTAATAATCTAAATTCCTAATGACCATATTTATAAATTGTACCATACAGTTATACGCACATACAAAAAGTGCTGGAACATAATAGCAATCATTAAACCTACCCTCTGTGTCATTATGAAATATAATTGAACTTATTATGTAACATAATTGGTCGAATTAGTTATCATGACCTAGATTTGGAAATCAACAAAACACTACAGAGTTTTACAAAAGTACAGAATTATAATTAAGGGTATGAATTTATTGATAAAATATTGAGATGGCTTTATTCATAAAATATTATTACCTAAAGCCGGGTTTTATTTAAAAACATGTATTATTATTTACTTCATTGCTGATAACCCGAAGTGAAATTAAAATGTATGCTTTGAGTAATATTTTCACAGTTAGTCGATTCTACTTGTCGTGCATACAGACCTTTAAGTGTTTTTTATATTTATGTAATTCCCGATTTAAAGTACATTACCTAATGTTAGCAGGATACCAAACAAAATCATGTAAATAAATGGTCAGTGTATTAATAGCCTTTGTGAAAGCCAGTACCAAAGTTGTAGCTCCAACATGTTTGTCCCAAGATACACAATGGCTTACGCAACAATAACCAAATATTTATAGTGGTGACATCACAACCAGTATCGATATTAAGAAATTTATATCTTTAGTGGTAGGTGTTCATTGTTCTCATTTTATATATGTAGTTGATATTTTCATTTACGCTTCGGTGCCTTAATATTTTAACTGAGATCAATAAGTTTGATTCCAAATCTATTAAATAAAAAGGTTTTTGTTTTATAAGGCAGGCCATGTACGGCAATAAAGTATGTCCACGTGTGCTTGGAATAATTACAGCTTCGATGCCGGTCTAACTGCGAGTACCTAAGTGGTTTTGACGAGGTTGAATCACGATCGCTGACGCAACACTAACCGCTACAGAGAGTAAAACATGCTTAATCGCTAGCAAAACTAACATTTGTTGCAATTAAGATTAAAACTTGGTGGCTTCTAATGATTTAAATACACAGTTTTCAAATTCCTCAGATGGTAATACCATATTGGTACCTTCTATTTTTAGACATCTTACATTCTTCTCATCATAAATTAAGATTAGTTTAAACTATTGAAATGTATTTAGGAATTAATGTAGCCTAAGCTAATCAACATTATTTTTGAATAGAACATTCCGTAGAGCAATCTAGTGATCTATTAAGCAAATATTTTAATACCCAGTAGCGGTAAGATTCGACCCATAGGCGCAATTAGACATTTAAATTTGAACAGCGGAAGTATCACGCAGCGATAAATTATTTACGATCTTTATAAACACTTAAAATACCAATAACCATTTCCATTCATAAGTCAGACCGAAACGGACTCTTTCCGACGCACGAGCGATGCTCATAAAACCTGTTTAGATTTTGATAATTTTATTAACGATCGAATACATGGAACGCCGAATGCGAGGGTCTCGAGCCTCATATATTACGGCTTTAACACAAATTATACAAATTTAAAGCCACAACATAGACCGTGTGTGGGTGTCTTAATGTTAAAATGTGTCATATGTAATTATACGATCTGGAGAATTTTAATGTCTTCGAAATGTCGCCATCTTTGTTACAATAGAAACTTTTCCGAACGGCGTATCGAAGCTATTGTGTTAAAGCATATTTATGTATCAACTATACCGACTCCAAGTAGGTGTGTATCTATATGACTTATGTTTGGACATAAAGTAAAAGAGTAACATTTCAATTTAAAGGTATAGCATCTTTAGCCGACGATTAATGCTGCTGTGATAAGCATCAGGGACATTAGGATTGTAAAGTAATAGTGTAATTATACTTGTCCATTCACTTTATGAACATCATTACCAAAATTTCCAAATCTTCTTTTATGTCAATCCACATTTGAAGTGTCGTCTCAGTGTGTGGCGTAAATAATTTCTTTTACATTTCCCAGAGTTCATTAGGGGCACATTGTCTCATTCTCAGAGCTTTTAATGGCGCTACCTTCAAACTTTTATTACGATAATTTAATGCAATTGCTTCCAAACGACGTGAGTTTAGGACACATTCGGCTGAGCATTGTGTTTTAGAAAATTACACAGAGCTAAATAATGTTAATCCCAAAGTCCTTGGTTATAAAGACGTGCTAACAAGAATATCACAATTACTTCTTAAGCACATCTAGCACCATTAGTGGCTGATTATGCAACAACAAAGCCCAAGAGTGATCCGCTAATCATCTATCTATTGGAACGTTAACACTACAAATTCTTAGCACAAACACTAGAAACCGTGTCGGTTTATTGCTACATAGTGAATCAATTGTATAAATCGCTTCTGGATACTAATAGAAAGAAAACGATCATCCGCTACGTCAGAACGCTGATTAATTAAACTCCTTACGATCGAATGCATATCATCCCGCTGAAATAGTTTGAGTAAAGAAACAACTTTAATTAGTTTCCATTTGTCGTACACCTGGTAAAAGCCATTTGACTTATTAGTTGTTTCTCGCCTTGTGCTTAATGTCGGTGTAGCAATTCTTACTGTAAGATGTTTAAGTAAAACGCAAATTAGCAGACGTCTACTCGCAACCCCAGATGTTTTATGACGATTGACGATGCAATGTTTCCAAGCCACTTCTATTGGCTGGTAGAGTGCTAACTCTTCGATCACGAGTGGTACATTTTCGAATAGTTGAAGCCATAATTTGATAGTGTTTACGTCGTTGCTCACTTGTGAATTGGCTTTTATTATTTGTCTTTGAGCAGTGGTGCTAATTTATTTTTTAGGTTTAACGGTTTCATCATGTTGTTTAAATATCACGAATATAGTTAGTGGATTGTGTATATACCTTATTATCTTTCTAAAAATTGTTGCTACTGGTACTTGCTCAATCGTATAAATATTAGAGATGCCACAAATATTCGGCAACTATTCGGTATTCGGCCTATTCAGCCACTTTTATTGCTATTCGGTATTCGGCCGAATAGTACGTACTATTCGGCCGAATACCGAATACCAAATCATGTAAAAAAGACACGGTATATTACTAAAAATTATGTATTTATTTCCAAATTACAACACTTTAGCAATTAAAATTGATCAGTGGTAAGTTGTGATGGATAAAAACAAGCTTTTCAGCATTTTTTTGGTAGCAAACAATTACGCTTTTCATCGTAAATGTTACCAGCCTCAGAAAATAACCTCTCACTATACATGCTACTTCCAGGAATATTCGGCGGCCGAATATTCGGCGCTTCGGCCGACAGCGTTGCCGAATATTCGGTATTCGGTATTCGGCGTATTCACTATTCGTGGCATCACTAATAAATATTTAAAGTAAGTCTTGTGTTATCTATCACAATGATTAACTCGAAATACTATTTAATATGACGTTTTTATTCAATGTAAGCCTATACTGCTCGCAACATGAACAATTCCGTTTAGAATACGTGTATGGGACAAATATGTAACGTCATCCTTCATATTTGACATCTGAACGCATGGCCATAATATCGTCCATTTAGCGACCCCATGCATTGTTATTATAAATTTTTATTCCAACGAGTCATTACTATGATATCAAATCAATCATGTTTCTTTGTACATCAATTCCACAGTTTGTGAGTTTGTTTGACTATTATCGACTTTCTACAAATTGAAACGGAATTCTAGTATATCGGTTAACAGTTTTGCAAACAATTTCTTGTATCTCGGCTCATGTTGTCAACAAAGCTTTGGAGATGCCATTTTTGGTGTCAAACTAATGTTGTTAATTAAATTTTGAGAAAAAGGCGCGTCTCTACTTAATAAGTGTTACACGAAACGACTAGTTCTTGTCGCAATACATTGTACAATTAGCATTACAACGTGTTAATGATACTAATTTGAAACGTTTTTTACTTAAATGGTGCTTTGGACTAATAAGATATATTTGGTGATATGTATAGGAAAATTTTTATTGTTTTAAGGATTTTTTGGGTTAAAAACATAAAGAAAAATCATGTGAAGTTTATATTTTGACACAAATTATTTATCGTGCATCGGCTGCCTATTTTGATAAACGAATTTCATCCAGTCATGACCGTATAATAATAGTAAAACTAATTACAGCTTCGGTAACGAATCAAATAATCACGACGTTTCTAAGCAGACGGTAGAAATACGCAAAAAACGAATCGTGACGTGAACACATTTAAGAATCGTTGAAAATTAATGGAATGACGAAAAAAGATAATGTAACGAAGTGTCAAGCGTCGCTGTTAAAAGCATTAATGAGTTCCTCTCTAACGACAGAATTAAAAGTTACGTTGTAGCTTCAGTAATAGAAAGTATACATTATGGGCTTAACTGACAAGATGCATGCGATACTCATTTTATTTCGTATAATATTATTATCAATTGTATCTGTACACATACATGTAATGTAAAATTCACAATTTCTGACGATGATCTCATATTCATGTTTAAAACTTTCTACCACATTCCTGCGAAGGTAACTTTATACCTTGATTTTCTTAATAGTAACAATTGTGTCATAAAGCGAACCAATGCTTCAACATTAAACATAGTCACAGATCGCTAATGTGACTATTTTACAATACTAAATATCCAGTTTAAAATAATTTTTGGGCCTGGAAAAAAAATTTGCTTCTATCATTAAGGAGTTCATTAATTCAGTATTGTTTATTAATAATGTTTTTTACACTGGATCGACAAAGTGACTAGAGTGCATCTGATAGTAAGTACAGTGTAGTTCAAAATTGAAAGCGACCATCAAAGAATGAAAATCCGTTGATAACCTCCGTCGTCATGTCGGCCCACATATACCACTGAAGATCTCTATGTATATGAGTTACTGAAAATACACAAGCTGATCCCGAAACGTGACGGGCCAAAGCACTCGCTTAGTGACTCCACTATGACGGTCTTTACACTTGTGTACTGTGATCATGATCCAGTTCGGGCAATCGTCCTACAATCCACCAAACTACTCAACTAACAAACACACTCAAACAAACAACAAACTATACTGTATACTTATCTTTAAATGCGACACTTAATACCAGATAAAGAACGAAATGTCTTAAAATTCCTGTTTTCCTTTTATTTTTGTTTAGACTGGTATTATTTTCATTAGCTATACTCAAACGTACACGAGTACATATGACATTGTTCATCAAAATAAATGAAACAAGTAAAATATTCCCATCTACATATAGTTGTACTAATATTTACCAGGTGATAGTATGTAGACATGTCATTCAAACTTTTTTTATTGTTTCGTTGCATGTATCTTTGGGAAATCAAATCTTTCAATCAATTTAACCCTTTTTAGAAGCAGATATATTAGAAGTGATTGTTGAGATATTTGACAAAATATAACAGAAATAGGAGTCACTATATACTTTCGTTAAAACAAAAAGGGATCTTATTCCACTGGCACAAATCGTGAAAGATAATTTCATGCATTTTTTGTTTAACTCGCCATTAGGGGGCACTTTGCCCTTTCCACTTTCTTTGTTTTTTGTCGATACTCTCAAATTAAGAATTACTTCAGAAGCGGCGTCGTCTACTTCTTCCGTTTATGTCGTATCATTCTACAACAAGTTCAATGACCTGGGACTCTAAAAACTCATCTACTGAGATGTTGATATTTATTTCCCGTCTTTTAGATACAATTTGGAATTCCTAAGATCGACAGATGTTCCTTTCGATAAATAATTACAATTTTATGTTATTCACAATTAGTTCCAAACGCGCAAAATTTTACACACATGTGACATTATCACTATTTTGTCTTATTGTTCAGCGTAAATATGAACCTACACAATTTGGGGAATTTGTTATAATCCACGGAGTCCATTGTTGTGCATTGTTACCGTATAACCAGGGATGATAAAAACCCTAGGGGACGCACCCGAGTGTCGGTGAGTATAATAATTTATGAGTTTTCGAAAACTGCATTTAATATTTAATCACATTCGCAAATATTTCACATAATCTCATGCGCGCTCAATGTGGTCATTAAAGGTTTCCTGAATAAATTGAACCGTGGCCATACAGTTCAGGTGAATGCAGCGCTGGAGGCTAAATGTGGGATGGGAGATCCAGTATTAACAAATTGGGAATGGTCTCCCTAAAATTAGGGATATAAAATGTGTGAAGGAGAATTTAAAATATTCTTATTAGGGGTTAATTAAACTAACTACCAAGAGACATAGATTATTTAAGTAAAATATCACGATTTCCATTTTTCGTCAAATTTGAATACTGCTGACAATGATAATAAATGATAATAATAAGACGTTTTGGAAATGAAGTTTAAAGTTTTACATTCAATTTAAATGACATTTTATGGATACCTTAATTAATAATTAGTGACCCATATATTTTTATTAATAAAGAACCCATTTATCATTTAATGAATAATAATAAATAATAACAATGAATTTAATGAAATTTAATTTTTTGTCCCATCTCTGAGTTCCTAATTATCGGTAGCTTGGGCCTTGGCCCTCGCCCTCGTAGGTCTACATGTTTTTATATTTTAAAATTGATATCTTTTTATACGTATTTTTTTAAATTTAAAAATATTGTAAATGATGAATAAAGAGATAATAATTTACAGAATTATAAATAACTTATTCACTAAAAAAAATAGTTTTAAAATTTTTGAGGAGATATAATATATTTTATTGGGAAAAATTAGGCAAGGATAGGCAATACCGTGGAGTCATCGTGTCGCGTTGCATCGCATCGTGCCGAACCAGAGCGGGTTATTAATAATCCGCATTCACGGGTCGCACGAGCGGCCGGCCCGCGACGGCATTCCATACCATTGTACCGGCCCGCTCCGCCCGCGACACTTTTGTCTATTCACACCGATAAATCACCGCGTCCGATCCGATGTGAACATTACTTACCTCTAACGACCTACCTCGAGAACGCCGATTAATTAGTACATCACTACAGATAAGATACAGCGGGAAAGCGATCGCTTTCAATTTCCTCTCGAGGGGCACTCCGCGTAAAGTGCGCGTTAAGTGCGGACAATCGGAGATAAAACGTGCGAAACGAGACTCCCTTAATCCGGTGATCGAAGATTGCGGGAAAGCGTTTTGTCGTGGGGCTGTCCGGTCGCCTCGTCCCATTGTCTGACTTGTCTAATTCGATTGCCCACACGCCGGCGCGGTCACGTGGGCGACCGATGCGTGCTTCCCTAATTAAACCTATGAGATGCTAATGAGAGTCATTCATTTCGAGGTCATATCGAGCTATGGTTACGACGACATTGCTTTTGGAGTATTCTTTATGCTCAAGCCGTACCAAGGCTGTGATTTATATACGATACATAGATTTTACTTAAACTTTGCCCTGGAACTATATTCATCTTTGAAAAACATCTGAATACATTAATTATGTAAAAGAACTATATAATAAGAATTATATAATAAGAACTTAAGACTGGTCTAAGTATTCTCAAAGCCAAGTCCATGCTGTGGAAATCGTTTACTTATCATATACTTTTATATTAATAAAAAATAACTTGAAATGTTTGAATAAACTTTACAAATCTCAGGTTAAGCGGTAACGATACTGTTAGTAGAAAAATTTCATACAATACATTCATTAATTTGTATTTTTGAATGTTTTAAATGTTGTTGTGTTTTATTTTTTTTCAATGAATGGATTGCAAATTAAATTTTATAACACTAGCTTTAAAACTTTTGTATTATTTCATTCGAGTCAATTCCTCTGAATCAAAAAAGCTCCTTCGATCTCGGCACTACCGAAAAAATTTATAAATATTTCACTGTTAAAAAAGGTTTTCCATTTCTATTATTGACTATTTAACAATGATGCCTGGCTATTTATATTCACAGAAAATGAAATAGTATTTATACATATGGAACAGTGTTTTTAAAAGAACAAAGCATTTATAGTAAATTGAAAATTTTCTTCCCGGCTCTACTCAGTACCAACTGCTTTCCAAACCACTAATAGGTTCATTTAATTGCGTTTTCTTGTAATTTTATTTAAATAAATTTATTTTAAGTTGGACAAAAGCTTGATGTAATTGCTAGTGGTCAACTTTGTTGGTAAATTCAGTTTTCGCATAGTGTGGTCTGACCCTTAAACTTATCACATAAATGGATGAGTGAGACTTGTTTATAAGCGATCAGTAGTGAAATGAAACAAACGGGTACCTAACTAGCTACGGTTTTCTTGTTTCATCGAATTAGCTGATAAACGAATGGGCGCGCCACACGCAGTGAAAACTTGTCCAGACGCAATGTCGTAGTGTTCGTACACATGGAGTGTTTTTAAATTGATTGTAATGCGAATGGGCTCTGAACAACAGTGATTCGAGTCAGAAGCGTCTTCTGGCTTTCATTACGCGTTTACATGGTCATTCATCTTTGACCTCTCGTATACTGTCTATGTCTTTGTTGGCCACGTTTTTATTTATATAATTTTTATATTAACAACATTATAAAGGTATTAACGAGTAACGCTCCGGGCGTGATACCTATCTATGGCATCGGTTAATATGCTTATTAAATTATGTCGATGGCAAAAACCGAATGCGCTCATTCGTTTAGCTTTAGGGAGTAATTAGCGGAATGAGGCTTATCTCGTATCTAATCACTGGCAATAATTATTGGTTTAGATCCGGACCACACTCGCATGTTCCCTTTTTGTTTCGATTAGTTTGATTTATTAACATATCTTTTTATATGTTAGTAACTATCAAAATTGCTCGTAATCAGAAATATAATGAGCTAGTTCCTCCGTTTTGTATGAAAATATCATTCGCGCAGTATTTATTTATATTTAACTAGCTGACCCGGCGAACTTCTTACCGCCAAGAATTTCATGGTAAGCAACTCACACTCTACCCCTCCCGCTCCTCTCCCCCTCTTCCATCTCTTTCGTTTCTATTTTTTTTTTTTTCAAAATATTAATAAATAAGTAACGATTATTTTATTTTTACTTATTTATCGCTATCTCATAATCCGTTCTGTATTTTTTAATTTCATCGAGAACATACAGACAGACAGAGGTGGCGGAGGACTTTGTCATATAATATGTATAGATACTCAACAAGGTTTTTCAAATTACGTTGTCGTATTAATATAGATGTCGCTTTGTCCTAAAAACGTTCATTCAATAGTAGCTTTTACATGTAAAAAATAGACAAAACAACAAGGTCTATTGTCAAGAGAATGCTGTAGCGACTGTTGAATAGTAATTGGAATTAGGGTCAAATCTTATTGATTAGCGAACAAAAATTTGTGAACAACTCGTGGGACGGCCGCCACCGCCCGCATCCGTGATGAATAAGCTTTGCATATCAATACACTTATTTTCATATCGACATGCACCATTTAATTTAATTGCATTTCCTCGGTATAGATACAGATGTAGATAATGCACAGTCGACCAAGGTCCTCAAACGTATTGGTGGTTTTGTCACGTATTGACTGGCAAGCCGAGCAAAATTCTATGTTTTAACAAAAATACGGGTGTTTTTTGTATTTGTATTTCTTTCTGTGGTATCGTAGCTCCTAAATGAATTAACCAATTTTGATTTAGTTTTTTTGATTGGAAAGTTATTTTTATGGAGAGAAATCTTATCAGCGACTGGAAGATAATCAACTCCTTTCTAATTCTTGAAAGAATGTAAAACACTTCAACTAGTTTAATCAACTTGATATTTAGTATTCAGTTACTTCAATTATATTACAATAACATAGTAACTGGCAGCTGATGCAACATTGTCTGGAAGCAATAGAAAACTCAACTCTTCAGTAACTTACGGCAGGAGTATAGTTATTGTGTTCATTGAAATTGTCTCAGTGAATGTTACAAATAGATATAATACATAATTGAATCAGGGTTGTTTTAAATTTTTAGTAATGATTATCAGTTATTTCTTTGTTCCAATCATTTTCAATAAATGATATAGCAAATGATCGATCATTTACTGAGTCGAACTAATCATATTCCCTCGTTTGAGTATTTCTATGTTTTCATTACATGTTCGTTTGCACGCTCGGAACTGTTAGAACGTTAAGTGGAATCATGGCTTTACATTTTAAATAGAACTGTGCGGTACTGTTCAATATTTATAATCACATGAACATGTTACACGTCAATTAATGTAGGAAATAATTGACGTAAAAACGTTTGCAACTATGCAATAAAATAATGCCGCTGGTTCGCCTTATATGCTTCAATCGTGTACAAACTCTCCGAACGCGCCACTATCAAATATAGCGCATAGATTTTTTGTATAGCGCCAGCGAGGAACGTGTCTTGGCTACAATTTGTAGAGTTTATGTCGCGACATAAAAATTTTCACAAACAAATTGACGTAGAGATTAGAAACCTAATTGTGACCTGACCTGGTTTCCACCGCGTTAATTAAACTACACGAGGCTGCCAAACATGGAATTCTATTGACTAGGTCAGTACTAACTCCTGATATGAACAGTGAGGAATTGTATCGAAATTATGTGATTGATTGCGTACTAAATTTTAAAACTATTTTAAAATTATTTTATTTTATAATAAATTATTGCACAAAAGTACAAAAAAAATCAATAAAAATAGATATTTTTTTAGTAAAACATATTTTGTCTTAAACAACGCAAATCTATCAAAATATTATCACTGGAATACTTTCAGTACAGTGAAAAATAAATAATGTGACAACTCAAGATCGATCTAGATAAACCATGTTATATATTTTTCTCATCGACTGTATACTTTTACATCAATGATTTTTCTGTTAAAATTACGTCTAGCTATTATGCTAAATTAAGTTGCTATAGAAATAGCAATATGGATTGAAGATTTCGTGGTAGCCGTCACATGTTTTTGTTCCAAAGTGTTAAAACGGTTAATATAATGATGATGGATGCCATCCCAACCAAATAACCCGCAGCGGGGGTGTCTTACCCCACTGTACAAATAAAATATTTTTATTATTAACTATCACTCTGTCCTTTTCACTCACAAAATAGCGCGCTAGAGTCGTCTCTGTCACCTCGTTTAATCGAAATCACATTTCTGTTTTGTCATTATAGTATCGCGTTTGTTTCCTTTCTATTGTCAATTTTAGATTCGCCGGGTTCTTGTTCAAAATGCAGCTTTAAACGTTTCATTGAACAGATGTAACGGTAAAGAAATTTGATATTTTGATGTCATTTACGTTACACAGTATTTCATTATCCACAGGTGGTTTTACTATGTCGCCATCTGTCGGCAAGTAGCGGAGTTTGATCTTAATATTGTGTACACGCGTTTTGTAGGTCCGTGTGTATTGCCAGCTCTGAGTTTTTATAGCAATGCCCGTCTTCACCTAGCCAAAAATATGATAACACAAAATTATTATCAAAGTCAAAAGTACATTTTTTAAGATTTACAGACAAATGCTAGGGCTCAATTACACCATCGTCGGGTGCCGAGGAAGATGGCTCAGCCTTGCCCTTGGCACTCGGCAGGTGAGAGAAGGAACATCCCGGGGGTTTTAGTCGGTGCAAGTACGACACACCGGGAGTCGGCCCTCACTGCCTCCTGAAGGTCTGTTAGGGATATCTCCCAGATTACAAAAAAGGGGCTCAATTACACCTAGTGGAAGGCGAAGAAGACATGAATGATGGACCGCTTTCGCTCATCAAATGCCTCCATTACACTATGCCTACACATTTCAAATTTTCATAACAATTATTATGGCTAAATAAATACTTAAATCAGGCTTACGCACGAAGAAACGTTTTTTAATTATGGTAGGACGTTTCTATATGGTTACACAGGCCTCGGTAATGAGCAGGTTAGAACTCCACGGGGTATTAGTCGAAGGCGAGAAGTTATTTCCTCTATCGTCAGTTGTTTTTTTGACAATATTTCGCCCATAGGACTTGTAGAAGTATTTATATTGAATTAAAAACGCGAAAGTTTCAAACGTGTTAATTATTACGACAAAAATATGGATTAAAACCTGTATAATTGGCAACACTAATATCGATCGTTAGCAGCTGTACCGAAAACTAAATGAAACAATATTACTGATCAGATTTTGTTTGCATGACAGGGATAGAGTATAATTATTATTATTAACTAACTTCAAAAAGAGGAGACTCTGTATTTGATTGTACGTTTTTTATGTACCGATATGTATAATCATTGTTAATCAATAGAATATATCGTGAAGATGGTCCCGTTTTGATATAGTACAAGTCGGATCATGGTCTACGATGTGTAAGCCAGAAATCTTGAAGTTCTGGAAATAGTTAGTGACCGGTTTCGGCTTGTCGCGTTTCGGGATCAGCTCGTGTATATCCAGTAGCTCATATACCTAGAGACCTTCAGTCGTGGTATATGTGGGCCGACATGACGATGTAGACTATCAATGGATTTTCATCCTTTGATAGTCGCTTTCGTTTTTGGACTACACTGTACTTACCATCAGGTACTCTGTAGTCACTATGTGGAGCCAGTGTAAAAAAATAAAAATAAATAAAAATGTATACTTTTTCTGTATACGTTCATAGTTTGTAGTCCGATCTACATGATTATTTGTTTGATCAATAGAATATACACCAGAATTAGTTTAATGCTTTTGTTGAAGGTTTGATCTTGCTTAATAATCTGATTTGTCGTGCTTAGTCACATATAAAGCAGGATTTTGTCTCAAACACGTTAAATAACCAGAATTTGATGCCACGGCAAAACAAAAAAAATTGTAGAAAAACAATGTTATAAAAATATTCAACCAGCTCTTAAAGTAAATAATAATCCTAAATCCTAACTTTTTATTATTGAAGTGCCTAAGTATTACATAATATAGCATGGTACTTCGACTTTGAAACTTACAAACTGTGATTGCTAGATTTAAGATTGTTATTTATTCACTCTTCAAATCGGTTGATTTTTTTTAAATATAAATTAATAATATATGTCGTCACCCTTTCGAGGTGAGCAGAGATACATTCTACATGTGAATGACTGTATCCATACCTTGAACGTCAATGGCTGTTTTTAACATCAATGTTTTTATATAGCACTGTCACTCTTCCGTCTTGTCAAAGTATTGTCAAATATCAACGAACAAAACTGCTACAAGATTCCATGTTACGACCTCAAATTTCGATCATTCTGATCTTTCGGGTTAACTACAGCTAGCTTTCGTTGGTTCCGTGTAGACGCGGCTTTTACTATTTTTTAGAATCGAACATGACAACAGTGGCTATGAATGAACAAAAAAGCGCAACCGTGTCAAAATCCAACAACATTGTTTAAGATCTTAGACAGGCACATATGAGCTTCTTTCATCAAAGCTGCTTTACCTGTGGGGGCACAAAAAACACCGCAGGTAGCCCATTTGTTTGTTATTAATTCTCGCGTCGAATCTTGTTTTTTGGGGCACTCTAATACTGTGAGAATATTAATTATAATTTTAAACGGGGATCGTCGCGTTCGCCACAAGGTGCTCGTGTATAAAAGTTTTAGTTTCAAAAATCTCATCATTTATCACGCGACATTGCTGGGCTTATCTTGATTCTACGGTTTCTTTAATTTATTGTTTTTCTCATTGTGCAGTATGATTTACTGATTTTTTTTTTATTATAAGGATATTATTAATGATTAATTTTGTTATTCTGACCGTGATTTGCGTGGACAATCCAAAAGGGAAGCCAGTACAATTTAATATCGAGTATGTAGTTTTTGTCCCTAAGGTCGACATCGAATATTGTCATCTAAAGATTATAAGCGTTAGTTATAAATATGGTATTTATTATCGGTTTTTTAAATACATTAACAAGTCTCATGCGCTAAAATAACTTTCTTTTAATTCTACTCGAAACGCAGAAGACCCGTTAAAGTATTTATAAAGACTAGAAACCAAAAAAAAAATGTGTTATGCCATTTTAAATACATATGTATAAAGAATAAAGATATATCTAGTTGTGTTAATAATGAATACAGGAAATTATTACAAAGAATTTTTTTTATCGGTAGCTGCTTATGAAAAATGTTTTTAAATCGCCATTAGACAATAGGTTCTGCCGCCAATGCTATGGTTGTTGCATAACCACCCATCTGTGGTGATGATTGATGTTTGCATTAAATTTATTGACAATATTACTCATTATCATTTAAACGTTCATGACTGTTAGTAATGATTGACGGATGCATAAGAATGTAATGTCGGTCTACGAGTTCAGTTTATCTTAAAGGGCTAATATTATTTTTAATATACCTAATTGTATCTACGTAAATAAAATAGTTAATAAGATCAATAGCTCCCACAAAACAGTGTTACCATGTCTAAAAATAACCATATCGAAGGGTGAAAGGCTATTTGTTTTAAGCGACATTTTTTGGTGATCTAGTTATATATATATATATATTCGGAATCAGCGTGTTTTACCGATTCTGAATATATATATTACTAGGTTACGAAAAAATGTCGCTTAAGCCAAATAGCCTTTAACCCCTCGATAACTTAACTCTATGTGAAGTTGAATTACTTTTACGCCAAAAACATCACATTACTGTCAACGTATTATATCTCGTTTAGAAATATCACTTAGTAAATGAGATATAATGTGGATAGATACATAAAAGGGTTTTTACCTTCTTATTTATGAATTTTTTCTCATAGATGTGATATTTTATTCAAAGACAGTCATTACATAGAGTGTTATAACTAGTGCATTTCAACAGACGTCCTCAAGTAAATTATCAAAGACGCTCGCACACGCTTTCTGCGCACAGTAACAAACGAAAAATTACACTTAGTAATGATCTACTAGAGTCACAATAGTTGTATTATTACGTCCTATGTAATTGAGCCAGTTTTACGGTAGCTTCTTGTGGAGCGGACTTAAAGAAGCCGCTCCGAGCTGTGCCAAGTAGAGCTTATGAGCGGCGGAGCTTTTCAAGGCAACGGATTCATCGTTAGGGCTGTCAGAAATATTGTGGGAATTTGGATACAAATATTAACAAGATATAGGATTGAAGTGCAAGTTACGTAATTTCGGTTATGGATATTTGTGACACACTTTTTTTATTGAAGTATTCATATTCATAAAAAATATATAGAGAAGTACTAATTATCAGCGTTAAGCAAACTTAATAAGAAATGAATGATAGAATAATGACAGGCAAAATTCAGAATCCGATTTTTTTTATTTTATTTACATCTTAAATATAACTGCATATAGCAGTGCCGTGCATTTCATATAAAGCACAAAAAGCATTATCTAGCTATACTTGGACGATCAATAAATATATTGACTTAAAATCTGGTGTTTACTAAAATAGCGGTCTGAGAAGAAAAAAATTGTCGTTTGTATCTTGCATTGGCGCGTGCTTGCTCGTGGTAAAACGTATTATTAAGCAACTGTCATGACATTAACAAAAGTATAACAAACCCACTTCATAGTGGTATTCCGATAGAGCCCTCATACATTCACTTAACCTAACTTAACTAAGAGATACTTACATTTTATTGTCAGGGCACAAATAAAATTTGGTTTTTTCGAAATACGAGTACTTTTTAACTGTTAGTTGTTTATTATAAGCCAAAACCGTCTTATGCTCAATTTTATAAACTTTACTTGCATTTAAAATATTTTGAAATACTAATGAATCGTGGATAGCATACAAATTTATTAATAACTACCTGATCCGGCAAACGTTGTTTTGCTATATAAGTTATTGAAATATCTTCTAAGATGTTCATTGAAATTAAGTGATGTCAAAGACAATTTTATTTACAATTAAATATTCTAAATCAACAACACATTTACTTCGATAAAAATTAATATTATTACGTTGATACAACTCTTAACAAATAATGCATTAATTTTGACCAAATTTGTTTACCATAAAAACGGTTCTAGTGACCTTATCTTAAAAGATAGACATATACTGTCGCGGACATTTTTTTAGATCATTTTAAGAGGAATAATTCTTTCATACATATATTTTTGGTATCTTGAACCGTTTTCGCAGTGCACGCAATGGAAGCACTCAAGGATGAATAATTTTCCCCGTTTTTTTTCACATTTTCCATTATTTCTTCGCTCCTAATAGTTGCATCGTGATGTTATATACCCTAAAGCCTTCCTCGACAAATGGTCTATTCAACACAAAAATAATTTTTCAATTCGAACCTGTAGTTCCTGAGATTAGCACGTTCAAACAAACAAACAAACAAACTCTTCAGCTTTATAATATTAGTATAGATTAATTTAAAACCGTCTCAAAAGGCCATAGCAGAATAGTCTTAAAAGATCGGCCTCAAAAATATATTTGGATAATCTGTTTTGAGTATATTGATACTATAAACATACGTTGATTTTAAAAATTTCAGATCTTTTTTTAATCACTAAAACTTCTCCAAAACTGGGCGTAAATCTGTCTAGGTTTTTATACCTGTAAAATCGGCATAATATAGCATATTAATTTCGGTATTTCAACTGTGCCGGAATATAATTGCTCCATTCCCACGACACGATGAAAATA
The DNA here is from genome assembly GCA_036320925.1 of Automeris io. Lineage (NCBI taxonomy): Eukaryota > Metazoa > Arthropoda > Insecta > Lepidoptera > Saturniidae > Automeris > Automeris io. Next base: position 7,320,132 of record JAUDJH010000011.1, on the reverse strand, counting down.
AATTTCACCGGTCACAATGGGCGCTTTCCACGGACAATTCTCGTCTAAACGGGGGGCGATAGACGCTAATGCTCGAGTCGTGATGTATTAGCTAAGGAGCTAATGGCGACCTCTTAAACCACCGCACCTTATGAGCATACGGTAACGGGCTCTTGTAACACGATATTTCACCGGCACTGCTTTCTGTGCACGGAGATAACATAGGTGTCAATCCTTGCATAAAATGCCAAAATTTAAACCCTAATTACTAATCATCAATAGATATAATAAAACTTTAACTGGTCGCTATTTGTACATGGAAAACATTGGGTACAAATTATTATTAAGGGCATTCATTGACGCAACAAAACCGAATTTTTGTCTGTACATATATGCGCATTACTCTCAAAAACGGTTTAACCATTTGTATGTGGTTTTAACTAGTATAATAACTAGTATATTCGTTCTATTTTGATCGTTACATTAATAAAAAAAGCTACGTCAATTTAAAAATCTCGCCGAGATGTTCAATTGGTTTGGATAGTACTTTATGAACGAATGTTGTATTTTAGCAGTTAGTTATGCAACATTATAACATCTGTGCGATGCATACTGGGTCCGCTAGTAATTAATAAATGTAATCATCATATATTTAATGTGATATCTCACACAACCGGATCTTTGAACCTCAGTGTATAGTTTTTCCATTATTACGTACTTTCTAATATAAATGTCGATGTAACGATTGTTTCACACGGATCGAATGCCAAGGATGCGAAACATCTACAATTTAAATTTGTCACGATCACGAATTAACATGAACTGAAATCGGCGAAATAAGGTCATGTTTCAAGATGTTCGACGAGTCAAGGCTTTGTTGTCGTTTGTCATATAGCAAGATTTTAACGATAAAACGATTTTTTCAAAGAAGGTGACTTTCAGTGTTAATAATCTGTCTTTTATGTAAACAGATAAATAAATATTAGGTATTAGTGGTAAATACCTAGGTAGAGAAAAATGCTTGCGATTTTTTTAATGATTTACAGGCGTAGGCTAACATCAATCACACCTGGTGGAAGACAAAGAAAAGTCCGATGATGGCCCGCTCCGCCTAACAAATGCCTATTCACTCTTCTCTTAAAGACTCCTAAATAATAAGATCATGGAAATATGCTCGCTGGAAGCATATTCCTCTTCTTAGCTGTTCGCATGATGAATATAGAAGCGAATATTTTCATGCGGATATAAGGAACATCCGACACATGCGGATGGTATCCGACACGGTGTCTAGTGGTTTTATGATGAAATGGAGCTGGTGGAATGTAGAATGTAGACCCTGAACGGTAGACCTTCACTGTGGAATCGGTAAAAGACTGCGAGGCAGGCGACATAACGTCAATGTTCTATGACGGCAGACTTCATAAAAGACTTCATTCTCTCCATCTTGTGGACGCTTGGTCGCAAGAATGTCGTCACTCCACTCCTCCTAATCAAACGTTTTAAAAAGCTTTCGTTGCGTAAATAGGCTACGGTAACCACTTATAATTAGGAGACTGTTAAACTCATCTGTCAGTTTTTTAACTTTAAGAATAAGTTTTCAACTTAAAAAATATGTGTTATAATTATTGGAAATACCATATATTCTTCATTTATAGAATATACTAAGAAGTCTAAAATAATCCTAGTCCTAAACGAATTTAAGGCCTTAATTAATGACCGAATCCAGTAGAAAACGGCTTGTTGACTAAATCAAATCACAATGTAGACAAAATAATCATAAATAATATGAAATTAAAAACTCTTCGAATAACATATATAAAAAATAGTACGCAGACCTTATGAAGTTGAATATTACATTGAAAATTATACTTCCGGTAAACCGCTTTTGTTGCAAGAACGATATATAAGGCGCGTGCGCATATAAATATAACATTAAGAATTTCAAATTAGCATTCTTTTGTATACTATCCACCCGATCTACCCTCGCGCCCCGCCGCTTTAATAATATGGAAAAATTGAGTTGTTATACAATGTACACCCTTCCGAGAGGAGGCGCGGGTGCAAGACACGTCGTTCGGGAGAAGCCTTTTTGTAATTGAATTTAGTAGTAGGTATGAATATTAAGAGGAGGTGGGGCATGCCAGTTCTACGAATGGAATATAATAAGATTCACGTGAGAGCCATATGAAATTCTTAACGTCGCTAGAGTCGCAGTTATTACTAACAGTATTTCGTTTTATATGTTATACCTTAAAGTATAACAACAATAATATATCGTCTTGCTATAACACTTTCAGGATGAATAGAGATACATTAATCACTTTAATATATATTTATTAATACGTAATTAACAATTTGCATTTTTTACTTGAAACCGTTTTCTTTATTTTTTCTATATTGCTCATTGATTTTTTTTAAGGATGTTTTTATTAAATCTATTTTTTACAACTAGTAATCGGTCAGCTTAATAACTATTTAAAATTAAATAGTTACAAAGCTAAATAATGAGTACAATGATAAATCATTTTTTGAAATTTTGTCGCTTACTATGTTTTTCGTAAACACATTCAATATGCCTAAGTAAATACGTAAATGATTGTAGTTCTCAGAATGTCTATGGTGGGGACTAACCGCGAACGAGAATAATTTTGGCTACTGTTCACGCACTGTGATTTTAGTGTCTGCGTCAAAAGATTCCTTTAGTACCGGTGAGTTTGAATCAGTGAATGTAGACAGACGTTCGCGTCACGCGCAGTTCGCGGCGTGAGTCAGGAGTAGTGATGAAAATGCCCGGGAATTTTCCCAAAGTGCCCAAAACTTCCGAGAACATTTCGTAAATTCCCGGGAATATTCCCAAAGAAATTTTTGGGCACTTTGGGAATATTCCCGGGCATTTTCATCACTAGTCAGGAGCCGCTACTCCACGTGCTATCTTTGTTAGATGACATACTAATTTCCTTTCGATGTTTTCCTTCTCCGGTAAACATCGGTCAATGGAACAACGGTCGAAAGCTTTACTCAATATGGAAAAATATTTATGTACCCGTATGGCATATTATATACCATTACTAGAGAATTGATTACAGAATTTACAGACCCTATCATCGTACAGCTATAGTTACTTTGAGGTTTTGTATCTAGGATAAGTTCGCTATATCTCACCATATCGCTCGTCATGTGTGGCCTGGATGCTTCAATAAGTATTTTCCCAAGTTAAAATAATCTACATTGTACGTTAATAAACAAGGTTGCGTTGGAATGTTACAGTGATTTCGATAATTGCTACATCAAATATTTTTATGATACACTTTGTACCCAAAATAGGTTCTATTAATTTGATCAACCTTCCGAGAAACAACGATGGCATGATACTGATATGTAATTACTGAAGGCTATTAACATCGGCCGTGTACAAACATGGCGGCTGATTGTAGGTTTCGTTTTAATTGCGCACACGCATCGCGGTACAGAGTCAGAGTTCTCTCACCGATTTTGGATTATTTAATTCTTGAGAGCACGATTTATTGGTTATTGCTTAATTATACGATAATTTCTAATATTATAAATTGTATGTAAACTAAAAATTTAAACAACTTTTTCTATGAAAGATTACTATCAAAATTAATCTATATGGATAATTACTAAAATATTTATTGCCTTCATATTATGTAAATCAATTTGTAAATATATTTGTAGCTTTCTGTGTGCATATATATTATATTTCGAAAATAGACTAGCCTCAGAACTTCGTTAGTGTATATTTTGTTATATTTCAATGTTTATCCGCTGTACACTGCGCCATAATAAATGAAACAATTACAACTTTAAATAAATTTATAAAACAACAAATTTAATATAACTTATAAAATTATCTTTGACATTAATCATCATATAAAAATCTTAAAACTAGTGAATACACCATAATTATTCATGCATTGAAGTTTAAACTGTCAACCATTTCGTGAAATTCCCACAATTGTGGCTCTCACCCCGTTCCCATCTCCAAATGACATTAAATAATAGTTAAAGTAAGTTAATTTTACAGCCGTCAGTGACCCCTCCTCATTTCCTCTACCTCCTCAGGTACATTTCGAATAGTCCATTACCCAGTCAACACATTACGCGACTGGAATGGATTTAACTTTTGAAACTACAGTAATAAGGTGCGCGATAAGCGATTAATTCAAATTCATACAGTTACTTCAATTATCATTTGTAAGTTTCAATTATAATGTTTTATAAACCAACAATACTAAATCATCGCGATATATATACCTTACACAGTTTTTTTGTTCATTTAAACTTTTCTATCTTCTTTACTTTGTGGCTGTAGCAGCTTGGCGGATAATAAGCGGAGTTGTCGTAGGTTTGAATCCTAGTACGTACATTTTTCCAGATTACGTTTGGATTTAGGCGCCACATGCCCACCGTTGAAGGAAAACACCGTGATAAAACCTGCACGGCATCTAATAGGAACGTAAAGTATAAGTGCCCTGAGAACGGCGGTCAGCTGTGCTACTGATCTCGTTGGACATGACATATAAGCGCTAAAGTGGGTACAGCCACTAATGTATCTCGGCTCACCCCATAAGAGATATAGCGTGACGATATATTCTTTTTATTATTGTTATTTACTTTAAGCATACATTGATCGCTATTTCTGTTTTTCTGAATACAGTAAGAGGTGTAAGGCTTACGTATGAGGACTCGAATCTACAATCATACGCCTCTCGGAGGTAATTTTTTTACCAATTTAGCTATCAAAGCTTAGCGGTGATTTCTACCCGCTAATCGCTATTTTCTCACAGTGTGCTACGGTTTAAGCTCCTTGATGTAATTGTTCTGACATTACGATCCGTCGTCAGTAATTAAATACCGCCATCAACACAGACCACTCTGACAAATTTTGTACTTCAATCGTAAAACTTAACCTTGATATTATTTTCTTTTATTCTCCCATCGGAACATTTTTTTTTTTCATTAAAACAGTCATTATGTTATTTATGGGTACACATTTACAATCTTCTCTACTACTAAAAATTGTAATCCGTATTGTTCAAACGTTATGCAGAAATTATACTATATCAGCGATTTGGTTGTTTGTTTGACTTCCAAATATTACAAGTGTAATAGCTTTTTTTTTGTTAAAAATAATGATGTTTGAACATTTCTAGTCACAAGAGTAGATAGTTTGGAACAAAAGGTTGTTTAGTAGGAGGCTGTCAAACGCCTGCCGAATTTATAAGGGTTGTCACAAATAGATAATATAAATTAAACAAAACATTTATTTATCTTCCCATTAACTTTGACGAATGTTATTATTTTTAAATTACTTACTCTGAATATTGTAGTATTTCTTTTTTTATATAATTAATAGGGAAACAGTTCTATGATATGTGAAATTGGCAGAATTACTGCAGAGTAAAAAATAATGGAACGAACATTGAATAAGGTATAGAATTTGTAAAAACACCAAACGTTTTTTAAGTTTTAATTCTTTATACTCCAATGCATTAGTCAAAAATTGTATCTTATCATTAGAAATGTAAATTTAGAATTTCAAATTAATAAAAAACGAGATATATCGATTATGATTATTACGCAATATTTTTTGCTCCAATTAAAATAGTAGGAACTAAAGTTATAAAGAATTAAATTTACAACAAATTTCCAATATACGTTATTTTTTCTTTTAATATTGAAAGTAGTGCAGATGGCGATAAAAACTTAAATTAAAAATTTTAATTAAATTTAAAATTAAGCGTCTTTGGGACATAAATGTGATCACATCTTATGTCACGCTTCGACAAATACAATAAATGGACATTTAAATGTGAAACGAAAATTATTACGCATGCTTTGCACAGCCATTAGCTTATTCCCTGGCTGTGTTGATGAAAGCCGGTTTCGGAGTGTCAGTGATGGGTGGACCCAGTGGGCACGCACACATAAACCGCGTATTTGTAGAAATGTAATAATTTGACAACTCAGTGGGAAGCGAATGCTCTGTACGATATTTACTCATATCATCTAGTGACATTATACATAGTAGAAATCAACTCATAGTAACCCTAGTAAATAATACCTCTTACTACGAGGTTAGAAGTTTTTTTTATATTTGCGAGTAAATACAATTAAGTAGGTAAAATTGCTGATAAAAATTAGTCGAACTTCATAGAATTGTTTAAAATTGTGAATTAAAAAACGTACAAATTAACACTAATGACACATTATCTATAAATGGTACCGGCAATGCGTCACGCTCATCTCAGAGGAAAGAAAGAAGATTAAAACTAATTTGAGGTCTTCCAAATTATAGACATGTAGTCCGGCGGATGTCGCCGCGTCGTGGAGGTTTCGGCGCCAGCGCAGCGAAAACTGCACGTCATTGTTTTTTGTAGAGAAGCCTGAGGCACCTCCCGAACCGATCCGACCCCAGCCGCTAATTAATTATTTCTCATGTATCGATCATTAATTACGGACGACCGATCGTCCACCCGTTATCTCCTAATGACGCACGGCAATTTGTCGATCGTAATTATCTAGCAAATCACAAAAACGAATAATGATTTAAAATATAATATAACACGACCAAGGCATTACCGCGTAGGCATTAATAGCAGAAAGCATCGAGATCGAATCAATCTTAATCTCGTACAGAAATGTAATCCAGATTTATTTATGACGGAGCAGAGCGCGTGTGCTATTATGCTCGTCCGCGGCAATTTGCCTCGGAAATTGTCTTAATCGGCCGCTCAAGGGACTATTTATGTATAATTATTTCCAAATTCGTCTGCGTTTGATGCCTTTCCGCTCTCTTTGAGTCAGTTCGACAAAAAAGTCATCTGTTGCAACAATTAAGCTTGGAAAAAATAGAAATAAGTATCGAAGGGTCCGCAATAATTACAGGCGCAAATTGACGGTTCCTAAGAGGTACATCGGTCGAGTGGCGCCTGCAACGTTACCTGCTTTCGCTTCTTCACGCGATATCTGACCTCTGTAGGACCTCTGTGTGTGGATCATTAGGTTTAACAGTTTAGTCCTTAAAAGTAATGGTGCCTCCCCGTCGCGCAGATTACAACGCGCCGCGCTGTGTTGTGCGGCTCGTATGACTTTATACGCAAGCAGGTGACAACGGTAGTCAAGATTCGACATTTAACTAAATATTTGCGCCAAATTTCCACTCAGTGACGTAATACCATAAATCTATGATGCCAAGAACGTTGCTCAGAATCCAATACTATTTTTGAAGGCAATTGTATATAATATAATTATTAATCTTTTACAGTGTGGAATTTAAAATTAACTAAATTATAAGTCAACATTTGTTATACAGACACAACAATATGATCTGAATTTGATTGAAAATAGGTATAGGTCGTCAAAATCGATCGCAGATTTTGGCAAATTCGCTCAATATCGCAAGAAATTTTAGTTCTAAAACGGTGGTACACAGAGTTGAATCAATAGTTCCACTATCAACAAAACAGATTGTTTATTTAATTTAAAAAGAAACATCGAAAAAAGTTTTCCTTTATCGAACTTACTTTATTTACATGTCAGTAATATTTAAACAACAATACTCAAACGCTTACAACGACTGTGTGCGAATATCAACAACTTTCTTCATAACGTAGTTGCCAACGAGCTTCTTATAAAATTAAGTTTAGTTATAAATAACTCATAAAATCATTTTCTTTATTGCCTTGATAAAAGAAACAGAATGTAAGTACGGATTAGAAAGCTTACATCCATTAAATTTTAAATTTCTTTGTTTGTGTTAATTATGATGACAAATTAATGGGAAAGTAAGTATTTACGTTTGTAATTCAACATAAGTTTCGCATTTCACGCCTTTTGAATGCTTTGTAATTACAAACATACTTGCGGTGCCTTAAGATTTTGCGTTGTCACCTTATCAACGCGTGAAACGAGAGAGCCATTTTAATTAACAACTTTCTCTTTGATTTAAATGTACACGTACAGTCGTATTTAATGTTTGAATCATCTCGTTCCAAGTACCTATATTTCTATTATAATTATACTCACTGTAGCTATCCTCTAGAGTGAACAAATTTATTACTATATTTTTTTATAAATATACTGCTTGTTTCTTACTGTATTTTTTGTTGTCTCGTAAAGTTCATACTCTTATTAGCTAATTGCTGATTCTTAGAAATCTTAAAACTTGTTTCCAGCTGTCTGACTTTTAATAATTTAATTACTCTTATTCTAGACTTATATTAAACTTAATTTAACGTATGATACTAGTATTTTGTTAAGACGCCATTTTTTTTGTATTTTTATCCACACTATTATCTTACCAGCATAGAGTATAGACGTGTTTGCCGAGAATTTCATGGGCCTTATGGCTGGTAATAGGTTTTCTTTTATTTAATTAGGAACAAAAAATATTTATAAATAAATATTTCCAATGCTGTGCAACTGATTTTTTTTGGGAATATATTTTGAGAAATGGTGAATTTGTGTCAAGTTATCCTATCACTAGTGAATTGGGAAAGAGGTTTTGGAGGGGTGGGTTTTACTCCTTCCCCTCCCAGAGAGGTAGCCTCAACAAGGCTTCTTGTTCCCTGGGCGTCTGGATGAATTTGGCTTCCCAGGCCCAGGTGGAGCAATCAGAGGGACACCCCGGGGCTTTTTAGTCAGTAGGAGTCTGACACACCGGGGTCACTGCCCTCACAGCGTCGCTGATGGTCCTATGAAGGATTTTCCACCGGAATACAAAAAAAAACACTAGTGAACTGAACACAAGATTTTCCTTTGGTCATAATAGATATAAGTGAATGTATTCTTGTATAATAACATTATTATCATAGACCTCTTATGCTCTCCAACAAAAACAGCCTCCCACTCGCGCTCTGCAGGTCTTGAATTACCATTAATAAAGGCTTAAAACCTAAAGCCCTAACGGTGGACATTGTCGAACGCGTCTCTCAGCGTGTAGGAGCCGAGATCGCTTAGCCATCGTTCCCACGTCTAACGAGACTACCTCCATTACGTACAACGTTTTACATACATTCCTTCCACTTATTATCAATATATTGAGTAAATCATTCCCTCGGTCTTCGCTCAATTTTATTTTCATTAATCGCTTTTCGACATTTTTCTCCCGATGCCTGACAACGCCGACTTAATACTTTATTTATTGTAATTCCTCGCGCCGTCTTAGTATAGCGCTGTTTTAAGTGCCTTTACGATGTTTTCGTGAAGAAAGCACTTCGGGTAATTATTTAGCAGTGTTCTGCGGTTTTGTGAGGCGAACGGGCGACTTAATGAGGGCTTTCGTAATAACCCACGATTATTAATATGGAGGTAATTTACCGCATCTCTTGTTATTGGCGCATCTTTATCTTCAATTCTCAGCGTTTGAACGCATCTTTAATTTTAACTATCAGAGCTTACACTCGTCTTTAATTTTAACGCTCGACAATTACACAAATCTTAAGCTTCAATTCTTAGTATTTGTACATGACTTTATTTCTTACTCTTAGCGTTTTCTCAGTAGCTGCAAAACTTGACGTTTCGTCTTTAAGTGTTAATTTTTTTTTTGTTTTCAGTTTATGTACTCCTGTATTTCTTTCAATATGCCCATGTGCTTTATATTAATTGACTTTTGCTGATCTTAGTGGCTTTCTCTGCCCGTTTACTTTTACTTAAACACTCTCACACTTCGAAAACACATTCATTGATCATAAATGTACAATGACTAATGTACTCAAGTCAATGTAGGTTTCAATACCACTATCCAGTTAAGTGAGACTTATGTGCAAATGTCTGGAACATCGCTTCATTCTACTATCAAATAAATTAACATCTTTTAAGTAAATTCTTATTTGAATGTAGCAAGTGGACGACGAAATCTTATTGCGTTGATAAGGTAATGACAAAATTGATTGACTTTTCATGGAGCTGCAACTGTTAATTACGATGATGTAAATTATGATTAACTACCGTTACTCAACGAAACCTTTAGAAAATTATAATTAAAACGTATTTTCACATTTATTTTTTTATAAAAACATTGTTGCTTGAAACCCTTAATTTGGTACAATGCACAATTTGGGTATTGACAAAAATGTCATTAGTTCCCATCAATAATTTTGTAGAAGCGTCATTAATACATTGAAAAGCGCTCATCTTCATTATGAAACTCGATAACTATTGTAGGATTGTCCGATGCGGGTCGTGTGCTTATGTGTGCAGTTTACAGTGTGAGAGCAAATTGCGTCAATGTCGATGCACACAGCCGTGATTATTTCCGTCGTACTTTTCTCACGCTCACACAGACATCGACACTTGTAATTTGCACAGCTCGTAAGCGTCAGTTACATGTGTGTGTTTATCGGAAATTAGTTCTGCAGCAAGCATCGGGGTAAAGGCAGAAATTGACAACACCATTGATTGTGCACGATGAGAATGCGCGCACGTGCGCCCTCATTAAACATTCACATCATTGAGTACCACTTTAGCAACACTTGCAAAACAAAAATTATAGACGCTTTTTTATTAGAACCTTTTAATTTTACATTTCCTAATGATTCACTTTCGCGCCAATAAGTTCTTTGCCTATGTTTAGTATGCATTAAGCATGGGGCACTTAACTAATCACTGGTTATTTCAAAAATTGAGTCTTTTTCTATCTATCCATCATTACGTCGATCTCCTATTGGGGTAGACTGAGAGAATGGAACATACTTTTTGCAAAGATCTTTCGCTTCCTTAGCATTAATCTATCACTTCATATGCTTTCGCCGATTCCACGTACTTTTGACCTTACATTCTATCAGAATTCTCTTTATTTGGTCTATGTAGGTAAGTCTCGACATGTTTAAGCTCTTATATCGACTGACATTCATATCGTATATGTTTTTTGTCATTCTCTTGTCATTCATCCTCTCTACTCGTCTAAACCAGCAAAGCATACCTTTGTGCATTATATGAATGACACCATCATTCAAAGCAATCGCTTTCCACATCGTCTGGTCTCTATTCGTCTTTATGATTTGAATTTTATTACGTCTTAAAAAACTAGGATCAACTATCCTGGACTTACTCGATTTTAATTGCCGTACAGTGCTGTGTTACCTTCCTTCGATTCCGATTAGAATTTACAAGCAATGGGTATGAATGAGAGTTGTTTTAAAACTTACCTGAGTATAAATTAGAAAAATTATAGCCTCACGGGGCACTCACTTCGGCTGTAATTGTAAGCTATTGGAATAAGTCCCATGCACATTAGCGGTGCAAAATGATCTACAAATTGCACCCGTGGAGAGCGATCATTATAATTATTCCCGTAATTAGGATTTTTTACTTTGTCACCTGATGGCGGTTAATTGATAGTTTTAGCCTGTTCCTAAGGATGGAGCTATCCGTCTTAAACAGCCGTTTCCGTAGAATTTTGTTCCATATTTTGTCACGCAAATATTGCGTCAATTTATTTGATGGATGTCAAATGTTTGTCAACCTATCATCAGTAATAGCTTACCCTTAGTAGATCTCGATAATTATAATCCTGTGCAGCAATTTAATTATATGAAGTATAGATACTTTGCCTTGCTTAGTTCCAAAGTTACAACTTAGGGTGAGATTTCTAGTTGGTACTCTGACATGGCTGAGTAAAGAGCTCAGAAAAAAAATTGGTCTTTGACAGAAAACTGAATATATAATAGAAACTTGAGTATAGTGTAAGTATTCGCAGAATCAACACCAATATAAAAAAATCTGTGACTTATCACATCCTCCGATATTCACTGAGTAATGTACATTGTAATGTTTGAGTGAATTCTACGGAAAGTCAAAGGCTGAAATTTATAGGCGTAAGTTTAAGATTGCTTAGACTTTACTAGAACATTATAAAATGTCAAAGGACTTGGTACGTCACCGATTTTGTCAACATAGACTTACCTCTGCGAATACCGTGGCTATATTCAAATTTCTGTTATATATTCAGTTATTTTGTCAAAACGTTTTTTTTTTTGAGAAGTTTGCTAAGCAAAGTCGAAATAGGGTCTTTAAATCTCAACCTTAGAATCTAATCGGAGAATGAGCCCTATTTCTTAACAGATTAAAAATATTCTTATTTGATTCTATAGCAACGACCTAAAGATTATAAATGTCTCATATATAAGATTATTGAGAGTCGTATTATTAAAAAAAAAATCTAATAAGAATTCTTATTAATTACATTCACGCGAATGACAATAATTTAAATAAACAAATACTTATTATAATTTATTGCAGTTTTATATTATGGCTTGTTGACTTGATTATACGTGACCGTGAAAAAACTATCGATTGGCTGATTGACGACTACGTTAATGGCGCGTGGTGAGAATTAGACAGATGCGACAATCCCTGTCAGGTTTTGAGGCGGTAGGGCAATTGCCCGAACTGACACACACAAACACAAATGTAAAGACCATCATAGTGACTCGTTTCGACCTGTCGTGTTTGGTGTCGTTGTCGTGGTATATGTGGGCTAAAATAGCGATGCCGTTGTAATAAAAGTTTCGAATGTTTTGTTTCAAATGCCATTGGGTGTTCGAAATTCTAATTGCTGGTAATTTAAATTATCCGTTGACAGATACAGTAAACTATTTGATAAAAAATAACTGTCAATTTAACAAATATTAATTAGAGAAAAGCAAGTTTTAACAAATTATTATTTTCATTTTACGTTTTATTAATTAAACGCCACTGAATGTTCTAAATTCAAATTGTTTTTTGAAGCGGTTTTATGAACTCAAATTATTTGTTGATAAGGAAATTCGATGCTATAAAATCACTGTCTTCATAACAAATAAATATTAATTAGAGTCGAACAGGTTTTAATAAATTATAATTTATTAAATTATTATTAAGTTTCGAATGTTTTATTAATTATACGACATTGGCTGTTCTAAATTCTAATCGCTTCGTGCGGCGGTTACGGATTTAAATTATCCGTTGATAGAACAAGGAAATTCTTTGATATAAAATAACTGTCATCTTAACAAATATTGACATTATCAACTCCTCGTGATAGAGAATTATCGTGCGACGATTTGAAGGGCTTCACATACTTAACCGTTAATAAAGTAAACATTCGCGTAGGTGTGGTCACATTATAAATTATAGAAAACCCAAGGTTGCCCGCTAACTATGTATGTGTAATTTGAATGTATATCTTATCAACGCTTACATCCTGTATAAGATTCGGGAAATAATTTATTATTTTATTAATTACGTTATCTTTAATACATCCTGAATTGTTCATTCATTAATGATTAATCAGTTTATTACTCATTGAATTACAAATCTTGTGTACATTGTATTGTTAATAAAATTATCCGAAAACGAATAACATATGAAAGTCGATACCGACATCCAAGTACTGCCAGCATACCAGACTTTTATACTCGTAGCAGTTTTGTTAACATCATACATTCATTATTTTGGCAGTTTGATGAGGTGTAAATGTGACAACATAAATACAGCATGTAAAAAAAACCTGTCCAACTCGTGAACACGTCATTTATTATCGATATTAGATTCTATTTACGTTATACTTTTTAATTAAAGAGCAATAAATACCAGAATAAAATAAAAATGAATTAAATGGGGAAACGTCCAGGACAAGATTGGGAACGTGCGTAGCTCGTAAACAAAAAAAAAGAAAAGCCATTAAATGTTCAAGTAGATCATGACGTCACAGAGGTTATGACTGTAAATCCTAAGCACTTTTAGACTGATGTTTGTCATTAATCGGAGTTTAGAGCACATGTAAGATAATTCTATTCCATCAATCTTATATGACAGTATTTTGGTAATGTCCTCGTGACACTAGTATGCCTGTTTCGAGTCAGACAGGATAATAATTACACTGTGTATGAAAATTATAGGTACTATATCCCTGTCATTTAAACGAAATCCTCTTAGCAATAGACATTCGTTTAGGTCGTGATATGGCTGCAGGTTACCTACAGGTTATTATAGGATACTTACAATAAACAGTGTATTGACTTGATTTTACATAAATATTCACTTAATATCTGGTTCGAACACATTTTTTTTTTTTTATATAATACAATATACTTTTCTCGCAAACATAAACCTCAGAGTAAGCTTTAAAGTCATCTTATCTCTTCATCTTAAAAAATCATAAATCATTTATTTTATTTATTTAGATTATAGACAGTAATGTTCCTACCAATTACATAAAATACAATAAAATACCAAATAAATATTTCAGTTTTAAATCTATACATTAAGTTAATTTCTGTACGAGATTAGCAAGCACATTATACAAACTAAATATTGCATTTCATCTATACGTACTCGGTGACGCAAATAAACATCAACGTCATGAATTTAAAGAAAACAAAAGTAATATACAGGATTATAATAGTCAAAATGACGTGTTAATTTTGTTTTCACGTATCGTTACGGTGATTGCCACTTAGTTTTATACTGAAAAGTGATGACAACAAAAATTCTAAATAATAATCAATTATACTCGTGTCATGTGACATATTTTCATAGATTATTATCTCTCCTGTCAAACTAAATCAATATATTATATTATTTCTCGTTAGGTATTTGTAGGACAAGTACCTTTGATAACTGCAGATAACAAAGATGACAGCTTAATCTCGTTTTTAACGAATTTTTATTCTAGATTACCTGATATCGAAATATATGAATGCGTATACCTTATTACCAGCGTTTAAGGCATATTATTAAAGAAGAAATGCATCGCCTATAGACGAAGCCTACCTATTTACCGAGTTCTAAGTTTGTTGGTTGCTTAATTGTAGTAATGTCGACGTGACAGCGGTGACAAGCTGTCACTCGGATAAATTGATCGCAGTTGTTTGCGCAAATGTCAAGCTTGATAACGATTACTGTGTATTTTAATTTGTGTAGGTATTTATGATCATCATGGGAACACGTATTATCACTCAACGGAATGTTAACAATTATTGAGGTTTCGAGTTCCATTTAACGACAAATAAATATCCTAAATACATGCCAGTCCAGTTGTTCGTATATCTAAACTCTTTCAATCGTGGTACATATATGTGGGCCGAAATAACAACTGTGAGGTGCTTTTCGTCTCTCGTAGATAGCATCAGTGCTTCATTGAAATACGCTTCACAGAAGGCAATACAAACCAATTTTGCTTGCTGCTGGTAGAGTTACTTACATCAATATACATGATAAATCTTCGTTCTTGGTATACCTAAGTACAAATGATAATGTCTTATGTTGTAGTACAAATCCGTCTGCACATGAGGTATTTGGTGATCCAAAGGCAATTTGGAAGCGAGCTGGTAAGCAGGAGCATTAATTTATCCTGCCTACCAGTTGAATTCGTTTGACTCCGTATAACGCCGGTCAATATACATTGCTATATATCCTGAACTATAGACTAAGAACTCAGAACCCCGATCCACTTAGCATTAAATGGGCCGTCAGTCTGCCGACAAAGGCATATTAGATTCTCATCAGAATCGGTCTAGGTTTTTACGGTGCCTCTATAACAAATAGTATACAGTTTTATAAAATCTAGTCTAGTGATATTTGGGGAAACAACGGGTAGTGTTGCAAACGAGTGCCCTACCTACTTCCGGTCGCGAGGACGGCCGATAAAATCTATTCAGCAGTCACCTTCAGTTAACTGAGTGAAACTAACCCGTGAGAAATAATTGATTGATTGTAGGTAGTAGGTATATTTGTAACAATCTGGGCGGGTCACTAATGTTATCAAGGGATAATATACTAATAAATATTTAGCGATAATTTCTTTTAAACTTCACAATATCATAGTTAAAATGAAAAAGTATACACATTGAGATCTAAGATACTAATTTTCAAAATAATAATAAAATATCTTCACACTGTGTTCTTTTCAGTGTGAGCTGAGTTCGTGCCAAACATGTAGTCACGTTTACGCATTTGATAGTTATTATCCGAACTTTATAGATGAATAGTATTTTTGTTAGATTACATATTTTAAATAAATAAGTAATATTATTATAATAGTATGTCGTGACGCTATGGCCCTTAAGGTATGAGCAAAGATATATTCGTGGCTGTATCCACTTTGCACTTATATGTCGGGCCCAACGTGATTAATAGTACAGCTGCTCGCCTTTCTCACAGCACTATTATACATACGATTTCTGTTAGATGCCATGCGAGTTTCCTCACAACGTTTTCCTTCATCGGTGAGCATCTTTAATATTTTTTTAAGTAATAATAAATTCATATGGAAAATGTGTATATTGTTGCAGGAAAGCATGTGATGCCGGCCTTTGACGCCCGGCGCCATGCCCACGCCGCTGCAGCCCGGCGGCCCCGCTAGCGGCCCGCCTCCGGAGCGCAAGCGGCGCCGCAAACGCGACGACCCGCAGAGCTCAGCCGCACTCGAGCCTGACGACGGCGACATGAGCCCAGAGGAGGAACCCAACGCACCGGCGGCACCGGCCGCGCCCACGCCGGCACCCTCCTCTGCGCCGGCTCCCACCTCACCCCCCGCTGCCCCTGACGCCGTCGACCTGACTGCGCGCCGTGACTCGCCGCCTCTCTCCTCTGACGTTGAGAGGTTCGACGGCAAGATTGTCTACAACCCTGACGGCTCCGCCTACATCATAGAAGACCCAGAACTCTCAGAAGGCGAGACAAGCTTACCAGAAATACCTAAAATAGAGCCAGGGTGCATCGTCGACAGTCGAGAGAGCAATGTTGTGGAAAAGCAACTGGACTTTCCCCAAATAGCGAGTGCGTTTTATGTGTCAAGAAATCCGTCGTTATATGGTGCATTGTACGGAAGATTGGCGGCTGAGAGAGCGCGAGCGAGACCTGATGCGCCCGTTATGCATAGCTATCGAGTTTTCAGCTTTAGAGGAGGAAAAGATGGACCCAGGCCTCCGTCTCCATCTATAGAGTGTCCAGTCAGTGTTCCAGTGAAACCGATCCTTATGTGCTTTATATGCAAATTGAGTTTTGGCTACGCTAAATCATTCGTAGCGCATGCCCAATCAGATCACAGTTTATCATTACTTGAATCTGAACGAGATGCTTTGTCCAGAGAGAATGCGTCAGCTATTATTCAATGTGTTGGAAAGGATAAAGAACCACTAGTCTCTTTCCTGGAGCCAGTAGGAGCTGCAGCCCCACCGCGACATTCAGCTTCGGGTAGCCCAACAAATATATCCGAACTATCGAGCCCTTCTGTAGATAAAAGACAAGATTTGACAACTCCAGATCGAGATAATGAATCGATGCTTCCCAACGGCATTTGTGATGACAGAAGACCTAGCCCGACTACCTGGAGACCGCCCAGATCTATAGCTGAATCTCTGGTGCCACAACATTCCTTGATCTCCGTGGCGCATCCTCACGCAATAAATGCATCAATACAGCCCCGAGCCAGTCCGAATTCCTCGCCACCATTTCAGCCAACGCCACCAGCTTTTCTCTCGGGAACAACAATAGGTGTTTGCCCTGACCACCTAGGAGGGAGACCGTCGGGTGCAGACTGTCCTAAATGTGAACTTATTTTGAACTCAGGACGGCTGGGAGGTCCGCTGGCCGGAATGCACAGCCGTAACTCCTGTAAAACGTTAAAATGTCCGAAATGCAACTGGCACTATAAGTATCAAGAAACGTTAGAAATACATATGAAAGAAAAGCATCCTGAATCGGAAACCAGTTGTATTTATTGTATAGCGGGTCAACCTCATCCCCGATTAGCGCGGGGCGAGACATATACTTGTGGGTACAAACCTTACCGATGCGAAGTATGCAACTATTCTACGACAACCAAAGGAAATCTCAGCATACACATGCAATCTGACAAACATTTGAACAATATGCAAGAGTTACAAAATGGTGGAAATCCTGGAGAAGGAAATCTTCCTCCAGCACCTCAGCACACTCCACCAGGTAGTCATAAGCCTCCATTGCCCCACCACTCACCTTTAGGACAAAAACCTAAGCCGACATTTCGCTGCGATGTTTGTAATTACGAAACGAACGTTGCGAGAAATCTAAGAATACACATGACGTCTGAAAAACACACACACAACATGTTAGTTCTACAACAAAACGTGAAGCATATGCAGACGCTATCAGCTTTGCATCACAGACAACAAAATCAACAGCAGCTGGAAAGCTTATTACATTTCCACGGTGGTGATCCCTTGCCTACTAATCCAGAAGCCGCTCTTGCCGACATGGCTTACAATCAAGCTTTAATGATTCAACTAATGACTGGAGGTCCAGGCCCTTCTCCACCAGAGTTGGGAGCTCATCTTGATGTTGGCCTAAACCCTGAAGCAATGGAACCGCCCCCTGAGCCCGCCGACCCAGAACCAGAAAGGACATTCCATTGTTGCATCTGTAACTGTTTCTCGACGGATTCTCTGGAGGCACTGGGCCATCACTTAGCCCAAGACCGCACGAAGATCAGAGAGCAGGAGATTCTAGCATTAGTCGCCGGTCATTACGTCTGCAAGCTTTGCACGTACAAGACAAACTTGAAAGCGAACTTTCAGCTTCACTGCAAAACGGATAAGCATCTCCAGAGGCTGCAACATGTAAACCACGTGAAAGAAGGTGGACCTAGAAACGAGTGGAAGTTGAAATTTTGCGGTGGAGTTGGAACGGGAGGCGCTGGCGTCGGTGGTGTACAAGTTCGATGTTGTGCTTGCGATTACTACACTAATTCGGCACATAAATTACAACTTCATGCTGCGGGCGCTAGACACGAAGCTGCAGCGTTGCTGCTGAGGCATCTGAGAGATTGTGCGTCGCGGATACCTCGCGAACGACCGCGTGTTTATCGCTGCGCGTTGTGTGGTTTCAACGCACCGCACCGTCTACCCCTTCTTCAACATGTCCGATCGGTGAAACATCTTCAAATGGAGCAGATCCATCAACTCCAAAGGCGATCGGAAGGGAAAGACCCAACTCCTGATGTTGCTGAACTCTTTCAAGTCATCCCTCAACCGCCAGAATTGCAAAGCCCATACGATCAGCAGGATAATGGTGAGTAAAATTGTCATTAAATTTAATAAACTTGGACCTTCCAATAAAATTACGCATTGTTCATGGAAATTACAGTATTGTTAGTGCTTATACGTGATGAGTTAGTGTTTTCATGTACATTATAGTAATCATAATAAGGAAATTACTTAGTTGTTAATTTCCCAACCATGACTGATCTATTGTAACGCGCAATAACTTCCTCAAAGTGTTGTCTTTGTCAATTGCTAGTAAGTGATAATTAGTTAGGTAGTTATACAATAAACACAACTATAACAATATTGAAGTTATATACAAAGTAACTTTTTTAACATAGAACGTGATACAATCGGCAAAATTTTACGATCTTCAAATGTTTTCGCTAGATGGCGCTTAAAAGTAACTATTTGCTCTGTAATCTTTAAGGCACGGTTATAAATTTGAACTTATTTATGACTCTCGTGCTAAATTGTTTCATAACATTTTTATTTTATAAACCGTAAAAATTCCATTAAAATTAATTCAACCAAAACCATTTGTGTCGTTAAAGTAATACTGAGTTAGTTGACTTATGAATGTGATTTCGAAACGTCACTATCGGTTTCCAATTTAAACCAATTCGTTCCTTAATCAATTTTGTTTTACGTTTTTCCGTACCGAACTCCTTCGTGGATCGTATCAAGAATCATTTCATGTGTTTATCGTTAATTTGGTTAATGAGTGATTTTAATATACAAACACTCGCATTTATGTCTCATTTTTTTATCGCAATAAAATTCTTTATTACCTTTTATCGTGCGACAGTCACAGCCAGAACTGAGAGGCAATATCCAATTTAAGCGAAGAGTATTTAGCGGGGAATTCGTAATTACAATAATGAGATAATTACACACGAACAAAATTTAATTTAAAGCGTGCATTAGAACAGGTTTCTTTAATAACGTACGCCTTTACACGGTGGCGCCACAATCGACGCAGTCATTGGTCGGAGGCGACTCCGCCCCGCGAGCGAGAGAGACGGCGCAAAGATTTGAATTGAGAACGCGAATTTTCATAAGTACCACACGCGGGACAATGACTCCGCATTACGTGTGCGCCGGTCGCGCATTAAGGATGATTGGCCCCTCTGAGAGCGGTTACGCACTATGACCGATACAAATCCGTGAAAACACGGAACTAGAAAAGTCAGATCGAGCTCGCAATCCGCAAGTCACTTTACGTGCTGTCTTCCTGTCTGTCTGTGTCAAAATACAGATCTAAGAAACCGCGCTATTCTGAAACAAAAAAAAATAGATGGTAGGGTAATTGCCTGAACTAGGTTATGACCACAGCACAAAAGTGTAGAGATCGTCATAGTGACTCAATATGGATTGTCCCATTTCATGATTAGCTTGTGTACGTCCAGTAATCTGGTGTACCTAGAGACCGTCAGTCTGGTATATGTGGGCCATAATGACGAAAGGACCGTCAATGGATTTTCGTTCTATGATAGCCGCTGGCGTTTTTGGAATAAACTGTACCTACTTATAATCAGGTGCACTGTAGTCACTTTGTGAAGACAATGTATAAAAGAAAAGAAATAAATGAACTTATAAATGAATATATACATTATACTTACTAATATGAATGAATGTATTAATAATAATTTGCCCAGACTAACATATTATCGTAGAACTGAAACTAGTGTAGCTAAAAACATAAAATTTTTAAATGAAGCTATTTTTATGACATAGGCGCCCACTACGGGTATTTTTTGATATTCCACGTCGAAGAGGGCTATACGGCTTATAGCTTGAAAGCTTGCTTATAAATTTGTCAACATTGAAGTAGGTACCTATTCACTATAAAATCTGTTATTTAGCTGTTTGCTTAGAAATAAAAAATACATATTTCTACGCTTTTGGAAAATTACTTCTTCCCCGGTAATGTTGGGTCATAAAGCTAGCATATTATAAAAAAAAATCTATTAGGAACGCTGTGCCAAATCATATTATTATCCCCCTTACCTCACTATCTGCCTTGTTCCTCGGATATAAATCAGATTCAATTCGTCCGCAGTGCGCAAGCGTTCATACAAATAGAACTATGCATATTTCGCACCGTCAATTTCTTTTTAACAAAATAAGAAAATAACGGATGATACATTAAAATTCTCTACCTTTCTTACCTTTTTTTCTCTCTATTTATTCTTACCTTTCTTAAGTCATAAGATTGCGGCTAATCCTTGCCAGTTATATTTGGTTTTTGGGTTGCACTGTAATCTCCAAAATACCGTACAGTTACTGTGAGGAATTAGACTTAAAAAATAATAATAATACAAGTTGTTCTATTGTTTCTTCGGAACGTATTCGGATCTGTTGCAGTGCGTCAACTCTCCGATGCTGGTACATCATCATACAATGTCTCCGGCACCGGCGAATGTTTACGACCGCGCTGAAATACGATAAACTCGCAGCAAAACGCGGAGGCGAAAGAAATCGGGCTTACCCCATTGTGCACTCATGTTTATGCTTATTACATATTTTCACCTTATCGAGAGTGCCGTTTCCATTTGATATAAATTTTAGACCTCAAAATTGGCTGAGTTTCTTTGCAATACAGTAAGTAGGAGCTTAATTGTGCTGGATTGTTCACACGCATTGATTCATGGATAGCGTGAGCTTGTATTGAATTTATCTCTGCGTTTAGCCCCTCGGTTACTAAGTTATTCATAATTATATTTATCGTCAATACAATCAAACCAGTAACCAAACCGGTTCCTGGTCGAATTCTCTTAACAAATCCGTTAGCTGATTTTTTGCCTCATCAATTAAATACAAGCTAAGATAATTTAATTCGTAATTATGAGCAGCTTATCATAATGTACTAAAATTAATTTATGTATTTCGTAATATGTTTATTTTATTTTTTTACGGTGTAAAATACTCTTTTATTTAGTTAAACTGGATAATATTGTTGAAATCTTTTGCAACTATATCCAAAAACACAAACTTACAAATATCACCTCTTTACCTACCTGCATTGCCTGCATTGTTATATAAGTTATAAAATTTCTATTCGCTACTAAATACGCCGACAGAACAATTGAAATAAGCTGCCATTTTTAAAAATTTGATGTCCCGCTGTCCCACTCCGCCCAATACCTTTTTGTTTGTAAAGTCTTGCTCTCCCATGTAAAAACGCAAGATACTATGGCTGATATTTTTAGACGCTATTTCGACTTTGCTTAGCAAAGATCTAAAAATATAAATGCGTTTTGACAAAAAACTGAATATATAATTAGGAACATGAGTATAGGCATTGTATTCGCAGAGCTATGTTGACAAAATCGGTGACTTGCCAAATCCTTTGACATTCATTGAGTTATATAAATTGTGATGTTTTAGTGAAGTCTAAGCATACTTAAAGTTGCCTCTATTAATCTCAGCTTATGTAATATATACTTCAGAGTAGTTAAATTTTATATATTGACTCTTTAGGGATGATGAATTAAGATATCGATACTTTAAAATCGACTTTTGCCATAGATCTGTTGCTATCAACGTCCAAAACGAAAGTCGATAATACATATACAACAAGTCTATGTTTTTGCTTACAATTATTTACAGATATACTGTAAAGAAAAATACAACTACGAATAATGAATTATAAATAGAGTACTACCTAGCGAATACTGGATATTTTTAGATAATAAAAATGTTGGCTTTAGTAATGTTCAATACATATCTGATACTACCAACTTACCTTTCTGACGTCCACCGCTTGTTATTATGTACCTTGTTTGTATCTTGTTATATTATGTAAAAATAATCAGTTTTCTAAGTTTATACATCGAACTATCAAAAGATGAAAATCCATTGATAGTCTCCGTCGTCATGTCGGCCCACATATACCACGACCCAAGGTCTCTAGGTATATGAGTTACTGCATATACACAAGAAGATTCCAAAACTCGACAAGCCAAAGCTAATCTATGACGGTCTTTACAATTGTCTAATGTAGTCAGGACCCAGTTCGGGCTATCGCCCTACCACCAAATAAATTAATATTTATTTTATATTTACCTTTTCCCTGTTTTTTACCTTATATCTGTACCTACAGAGGTGCATTTGCATTACCACGAAATCTATAAATTTACTATAATTCACTCTAGCCCAGTGATATTGGAAAGTTTCTACCAAGTCCTGAGCTAAAATGCCACAGAAAAGAATAATATTAAAGACAAGCCACTCGTATCGACTATCGTCACGTAACAGATTCTATACAACTTATTATCGATATTTTTGAGTCTCTACTAAAATATTTTTATATGCATAAAAAAAATCATGGCATTGTTAAAATCGGGACCCAAATCTCGCAAAACAATACTCTCACTGCACAATACTTACTTTATGATGCCCTAACGATGTGGTCTTTCTTAGAAGACCCTTTGTGCGCAGACAAAAAGCGTTCGAGATCGCTTTTAAGTAGACAATGTCTCTTACCTGATTATTGTTCTATGCTCCGTCTATATTGTATCGATTTTGTATCAAAAACTGGCTTTTGTACTTCGTCTACCATAGCAATGAGGGAATACCACGTTTAGAACAAATAACAAAAGCATATAGTAGACTTGCTACTGTTTTATTTTTCCGCTTAACTCTAATATTCTACAGTGCCACTGCACTACTACTACTACTACTACTGCTACTACTAGTAGTCACTACTACTACGGAGAGTTCTAGCTGTATCTCTATTTATATTTACCTGATTTTAATAAAACTCACCCCCAACCAAACATAAGATTTTACAATGCGTGGAAATGTAGTATGTATTTCGTTTTTTTTTACTTCCTTTAGTTTTGTTTTTTATAAACCTAATTTATTTAGTTTTCTTTCTTATATTCACTATTTATATACATATCTTTTTTATTATTGCTTTATGTTTTTTTTAACCAAATAAAAAAACTCGAACCGATCCGATTTTGTTACCTATTGTTTTGAGAAAATGTAATTAATTGAAGTGTATCATATGGTTTTACAAAGTTACTATAATTGTTTGCTTTACTGTAAATAAATAAAACTTTTAATACTACAGGGTCCATAAATATCTTTTTTTTATCTCCGTCACAAACAATAGTATATATTGTATATTGATCAAGCTATATCTTCAAATCTGATCAACAAAACATAAATTGAAAAACATGCTTCAACACAGTGAAAGTCTTATCAAAATAGGGTCAGCAGTTTCTGCAAATTGCTAGTGCAAACATAAAAACGAATACATTAAAAAAAAGAGGCATTCCTGCTCATTTGTCTCTGAATAGTCCGTCGCAGTCGGTTTATTTTAACATCTGGAAATAATAGAATTCTACCTGAAACAATTTCGTAATAATAGTCAGTATGTAATTAGATTCACTGGTCATTCAGTCACAGAATCAGGGCCAGTTGTGCTATAGCTATTATTACGGATTTATTTACCCCTCTCCCTATTAGTTGTAACGGTTTCGACCAGCTAAAACTATAGAACGGGTTCCCAAATAGGGGACTGACTGGTTTTAACCCACTGGACTGTGAGATAATTTTAACTTTTAATTAAACATGCGCAATAAGTTTTTTATTACATCCTACAAAATATTCTCACCAGATTGTACAACACCACATTTTTAAAGCAAAGAGCACACCACAAGCTGCTTGGTTGTTAACAAAGTCAGTCGCTTGATGATTTCTCCAAAATAAAGAACATTGTAATACATTTGAAAACGCTCACATGGTTACATTTTTACATAGTTGATGATGATGTCCTAGCCGGATTCGGCCACGGCGACTGTTTCAACGCCGATTAAGAAAATCAAGGCCCAGTTTTCGGAAACAGTCAATTGCGCAGGAGATATTTAAGTGCATAACTGGACGCGCAGCCAGAAAAGCACTCTCTCGTCCGAGCTCCCTCGGGCCCGATGGAATGGAGAACCAGTACGATCGGGAGGGAGCAGGATGCAGGTTTGGTCGAGTTTTCCTTCTCTGAACACCTGGTTGAATTGCGTTATTAAAGAGATACCTTAGTCGCCTTTTACGACACCTCAGCAAGAAGAGGGGGGTGCTATTCTATACTGCCGGCAGCCACCACGGCTAACATACATAGTTACATAACTCACTAATCACAAGGTACATAGGTGTCCTCCTGTGTGGGTTCAGACCTTAGGTTATAATATTTTTACTAAAGATGTTTATTTTGCAATTGGTTACAGAAAGTATACATAACATAGTCCAAACACTTTAAAAGTGTATAAAAAAGGATTTGGTTCGATATTAGTAGGTATACGTTTACATCTTTCCTGTATTTCAGTTTGTATGCCCGAATTTCACGCGAAAAATGCCAAATTCAGTAAGAGAGAAAATTTCCAATAAGATTTTTATGTTATAAGTTAAATATTAGCATAAGTCTATAAACCATTATACTATATGCTAGTGGGTATAAACAACAAAACGATATTTCGATATCTAAATTAGAATCACAGTATTAAATCTTGATAGAAATTAGTAGATTTGGCATTCTGTCAATAGATACTAATTTTATACAAAATAGTGTACGGGCTGCAAAATATAAATTCCACGCGACGAAGAGCCGTGCAAAAACAAGTTATTTTAATAAATTAATACTGCTAACTCAACATAATAGAAATACAGACCGTCGTCAGGCTTTTCTATTAAAATATAATTGTAACGTTGCATTGACGAATTCATGCTCTCCCTATACCGTCCGTTTCTTTTACCTTCATTATTTGAGCGTAAACAATACGGTTTCTTTCACACGGTGCCGGCGGACTTATCCCTGGTCAAAATAATAATTGCATTCTCTTATATCTTATATATTGCCCTCTTGCTCGCTCTTATCATCACAAATACGTTTGATTTGAAGCATTTGATCGGGATGCGAAACGAAATTTGAAATCTTTTGTAATAATGAACAATGATTGTTTGCTCATCCTAAACTTCTTTGTGTGCGAAATTACAATACACATTAATTCCTACATCCACGTATGTGTTCGTACGGAATGGTAAGGATGTCATGGAGGTGAAAAATCGATTACTGAATAATCAATTTTTCTCTCTTTAAATTAAATCGATTTGTAAAAAGTTTATTTACTAAAATTTATTCCTTTTTGCATGTAATTTGATTTTTTCTAATAATTCGAAAAGTTGAATTTTTGTTTGGATATAGAAAAATTACCAAGTCGATAATAATAATTAATTAGAATTAAATATTGAATGAGATTTAAATTTGTAGTATTACTGCATGTTTTTAATTATTTTGGGCAATATATGCGTTTAACTGCGGCGTATTTTTTTTTTTAAATTATAAACTACTTCCGCCAACCGCATGTTTTATTGTGGGAAGACATTGTTTAACACATAATATGACACATATAACTCTTTTACCTAAATAAAAGAAAAAGGATAATAAAATAATAATGAAAAAGATTTTAATTAATATAATCGATTTATTAAAAATCAATTTAATTTTTAGACAAATTGGTATTCAAAAATCGCTTATAAGAAAAAATAATCGGTTAATATAAAAATCGATTAGTATTTCACATAAGTAGACATCATAGTCAGTTTTGTCTTCCTGGATTGTCCCAAACAAAACCATTCCTCTAGTTATAATATAAGGAACGAAATTTTATTTCTAACTTCAATTCAGAAAAGTAACAAAAGGTCGCACCGAACAATAGCCCAGCATCCATTTCTATAAATAATATTTTTTTTAGGTAAATCTCACGTAGGCCTAAGTAGATATTTTAGATTTACGCGACACTGTTCGAAGTATCAATTTAGATTACAGAATTCGTAGAAGGCGGCTATACATATTAGAATCATTCTTTTAATTCTAACTAAATTCTACTTATCGTTTGTTCACAGATAACAAAGAACCCATCGATCAGAAGCCTGACCTGACCCAAGAACAAAAAATGCTGCGGTTCTTGGAGCAGCATCAACATGCAGTACAACAACAGCCGCAGCAGAGTTCCAGTGAAAGAGAAGAAGAACGAGAAACACCTGGACAAAATAATTGCCCCTTCTGCAACTTTACCTGTAACAGTGACACCCGCCTTCATACTCATATTGCGTCAGTTCACAACGATACAGGTCGTCACTTTATTTGCCCCTTATGCCAAGATGCTTTTAAAGATCGACCAGCTCTCGAAAGGCACGTAATGCAAATCCATTCCGTGAACTCTGAGGGCTTACAGAGGCTTCTCTTACTTGTAGACCAAAGCCATTGGCTCAACGGGGGAACTCAGCAGAGAGAAGAGCAACGACAAGTTGACGACGAACGTGAGATCTCATCACCCCGCTCCGAAGGCAGTGCTGATGGAGAAACCGAGCGATGTTTGACATGTAGTCGAACATTCCGCAATGTAGATGAACTCTGCCACCATCAGAATGAGACGGGGCATTTAGAATTAAAACAAACCCCTCAAGGACCTGGGTATGTTTGCTGGAAGAAAGGATGCAATAGATATTTTGATTCAGCCCATGCCTTGCAGAACCATTTCAAAGAAGCACACGCTCGTAATTCTATAGCGAACATGTCTGTGTCTGAAAAACACGTATACAAATACCGTTGCAATCAGTGCAGCCTTGCGTTCAAGACTATAGAAAAACTACAGATGCATTCACAATACCACGTGATAAGAGATGCAACCAAGTGTGTGCTCTGTGGAAGAAGTTTTAGATCAGTTCTGGCGCTCCAAAAGCATGTCGAAACATCGCATTCAGAGCTATCAGAAGAAGATTTAGCAGCATTCAAACGTAGCTTGGCATCCAACCCTTTAATGCAAGCTGCTCAAGGAACTGCTCTAGATGCTGCTACTGCTGAGCTTTTGCGAAAAGAATCTCTGAGAACCCCCGATGAAGACATAGCAGATTTAGAAGATCATGACTCCAGTGCCACAGTCGCTGATGAATCTGCCCATAACGATGCCGAAAACTCTGATGACTCCATTATTTACAAAGATCAACAGTTCCTAGAAGATTATTTGAATTCACAAGCTATGGCAGAGGATTCTTACAATGACCCAAATAGAAAATATAAATGTCATCGATGCAAAGTAGCTTTCACGCGACAGTCATACTTGACAGCCCACAATAAAACATTACTTCATAGAAAAGGTGAGAAACTAACATACCCAATGGAGAAGTACCTAGATCCTAATAGGCCGTTCAAATGTGACGTATGTAAAGAATCTTTCACGCAAAAGAATATACTTCTGGTTCATTATAATAGCGTGAGTCATTTGCATAAATTAAAACGAGCTATGCAAGAACAACAAAACAATAACAATCCACCCGTATCTCCCGGAGCTGGTTCTGCGCCTTCCAACTTGACATTGACTCCTAAAAGCACTTCGAGTGAAGAAGACGACCGCAAGCGGTACAAGTGCAACATTTGCAAGGTTGCGTACACGCAAGGCAGCAACCTGGACATTCACATGAGGTCCGTACTGCATCAGACACGAGCGAGCAAACTGCAAGAGCTCGCAGCGACCGGTCAAGTTGATTTGGCACGACCTTTATTGGAAAAGCCCGATAAAAAAAATCATACTAAAATATTACAAGATGTCTTGTCGCCTAAAAATACATCCCCTTCATCGAACAGTAGTGGGGGACAACGTTCGTCACCCCCCGCGCGACCAGGTAGTCCCCGGTCGCCGCGGACAGGTAATGCCGCATGCGATCGTTGTCATGTCTCATTTCCTACCGGAGAGTTACTAGACGCACATCGCGCCTCGACGTGTCCGTACAACGATGCGCGTGCGCATTCGCCGCTAGGCGAAGCCGATGTCGCGGCTTTAGATGAAATGGTCGCGAAAGGCAATCCGCCAAAACGAAATTCACAAATGTACAAACAACTTTTAGAAACCTTCGGTTTCGATCTCGTTATGCAATACAATGAAAACCAGCGGCGGAAATTGCAAGAAGAACGCGAAATCGCGCGCGCGCCCAGTCCTCCCCCGCCACCCCCGGAGGAGAAACCTCCCGATGGAGAAGCTAAGTCGACATGCCAACACTGCAACAAGGAGTTTTCTAGTGTTTTCGTATTAAAAACTCATTGTGAGGAAGTGCATAAAGACAAGGTTCCTCTAGAATTTTTGGAGCAATTTGCTGAGCAATTCAAATCAGAATATGAGCGGAAATCGGGCGCGCCTAATTCACCGCGAGCCGCGTCTCCCGCGCCGCAGGACGAGCGGTCGCCGTCCCCCCGGGGGGACAGCAGCGCGAACTTCAACGAGAACGGGAGCGCAGGGGGCGAGGCGCAGGCGGGAGCACTACTGGCGGCGCAAGTGCAGGAGATGCAGGCAGCACTGAACATGATACAACTGCAGCAGCAGCTGGGCACTATACACCCGATGGTCGCACAGATGCTGTCGCTGGGGCTTCCGCTGGGGCTGAACGTGGGCGCACTGGCGGCGATGAACCTCCAGCCCCCACTGGTGCCGCTGATGATGCCTCCGCCTCCATTCGACGCAATGTCCTTCGCGCACGACGCACAGCTTAAGCAACAACAATTGATACAGCAACAACAGCAGGTCAGTTCGTTTTTATATATTATAATCAGGTTCACGCTTGACCTCAATCTTACCACGTGATAAGCGGTGATAAGACCGATTGTATAACCATTCACGTAACAAACACCAATTTGCCCAAGATTCCCATATTGTTCAATAATAAAAAAAAATCGTGTAATGCTTTACTTAAATTAAAGAAGTTATAAATTTAAAAAAGAAATTAAAATTTTATAAAAAATTGCCGTCCTCGTCAAAATTAATCTTCAATTATCAATAATCACAGCAAGCTATCATAGAAGTAGGAAGATAAAATTAATCAACTCTTCTCTCTACTTCCAAAAACCTCTTTCATGTCCTTAATTAATAATAATATAAGGGAAATATAATCTATAAAAAAATTCTGTTGCTAATTATAATTACATTTCTCTTGACCTAATTACTGTAACATAAATTGTTTCATAGATACCTCCAAATAAATAAACAATTAAAATCTATACGCCTGAAACAACAATGTGTCACAATATAACAAGTTTCAAGGTTCATTAAAACTTAACAAACACAAACTTAACTTAAACTTAAAAAATAAATCAATTAAAAAACTAAAATATGACTTCATTCAATAAATAATGTCCTCAACGTACCTTTTATATTGTTACGTTCAAACAATATTAATTGTTAGCAACAATTCTCGCATACGAAGCAATTGGAGGTACCTATACTTTTTATACTTAACGATTCCTATGTACTACACATATTGCGTACTGTCCCAATAATATTATTTAAAAATATCTTAACTGGTCTTACACGCAAAGAAACTTGCTTTTAATTATTGTCTCAAAGTATTAAATGATAGTTTAAAACAACAACACACCGAATTGTTTAACACACAGTTGTTTAACACTACTGTTTAAAATGCATTCACTTATATATGGTAAATTATATAACTAATCTCAATACAGTAACTTGTAAACAATGTACTGCAGAATATTACATTTTAAAAAGGTCTGGCAAAAGTCAAGAGCATATTACGGCTAACTTTTAACACAGACCCACAATAACTATTTAATATTCAAAAACTACTTTAAAAACAACGAGAATTTTGCAAAGCTATTTTTAACAATACAGTGCCGACCTTAATGCAATAAATATACTTACCTGAAGCATTGAAAGTAGATTAAAATTGTTCTGCTTACTATCTTTATATATATATAATTCTCGTGTCACAATGTTAGTTACCTTACTCCTCCGAAATGGCTTTACCGATTTATACCAAATTTTATATGCATATTTAGTAGTTCGGCTACTATCTATTTTCCATACCCCTAAGTGATAAGGGTTATTCACCCTTAACATTTTTTTATTTTATCCTTACACACAATAAGTTAGTTATTTATTTGTCTAAACTAACCTAGTAATAACTTATATGGCAAAACAACGTTCGCAGGGTTAGCTAGTACATATGATATAATGTTAGAAGCAATAACTTCGAAAATAACTCGAGGTACAAAAAATCGCACCCGTTCAAACGCGGACCGAGTATTGTGCAATAATGAAGCAAAATAGAGCATAATACCATTTTTTTAATCTTTGCAAATCTCGTTTGCCTTTTTAATATTTATAACCCTTTTCACTTTCACTGATCTCGGTTATTATGTATTAAACCTTCGTAGAAACCTTTCCATGAAATATATTAAATACTGATGTTATTAGTTAGTTTACAAAATATAAATGTAAGTAACTCTACCCGTCTATCTGTGTTCGTTTAAGAGATGAATTAACTTTAAGGCGGAGTGCCTTAAAGTTATGGGTAAAAATTGAGAATAAATATAATAAAACCATGTCAAATATAAACAGTTGAAAGGTGTTGAAGTGTGGAAGGAAGAGTTTCAAAAGCAAGTGGGGTAGGTTATAACCAACAAGTCGATCTTGCTCGAGGCTGATACGTATATGAAGTTCATATCACGGTTTGCATTACGCTTCATTATCTCACTAATTTTTGCTTTGTTATGATATTCATCCAGGGTTGTTCGAACTTATTCTTCAGTTATTGGATACATCGATTTGATCTGATTGGTTATGCGGACTCAGTGTTAATTTTTCAACTATGTCAATTGCTTTACTTTTTTAAATGTTAAATTATAGGAAGTTGATGATTTTGTGATCGATAATGACGCTGACCAAAATTCTATTCACTTTGATATTTTGAAATGTAAATTAATTTCAGATGTAAAAATCACACTTTAGCATTTGACTTCTTACGTTTTTTTTCTCTTGAAATGCCACACGTGATATCGGGTTGATGATAATTAATGTACCGAACATAGGTTTTTTTTTTATGGCAATGTATAATATTACGCCTACTTGACCATTTCATCACCGACTAAGACCGTTGTGTGTCACCGATACCTTCGATGATTAAATGTAAAAATGTATGATGTGTAAATTTCTTGCTCTCATGAAAAATATAGCTATATAATTTTTTATAACATAATTTTAGTTACTCTCAAATTTTCATTAGACAATTAGACAGGGGTTACTTTTCGCAAACATCTAAACTATTTATATTGTTTTTGACGATATTTAAATGTGTTACTTAATGATTTGTTTATTATCAATATAAGCTGGCTGAGCGCCCTCTGCGTTCGCCCACCAAGCCCGGTTTTGTTGTGAAGGTCTTTCCCAGGCCACCAACGTAGGACACGCCGAAAAAAAAAATCAATATAATAAACAATATATTTCATAGTAAGTACTAGTATATAACTTATTTGTGTTAGTATATTTAGTAATTTGTATATTTTAATGTATATGATAATTATAGTTATTGCCAAAATTAAATAATTCTGAAATTAATTAAATAACATTAAATATTAAAGAAAGAAACGGTTATTAAGAAAAAGTAGCAAAACACATCATACATATTTAAATAAAACTGTTAAAGAATAATACATAACTTTATATATCATGCGTGCTGACACCAATCTCAAAAAACATTTTGCTCAGCGTGTGTTGATTGTTGCTGTTATGCGCCATCCAGTGCTGATTATCAGCCGTGGTTTGACAGGATTGATTGCAGACACATCGCAATACTAACACTAGACTGAAATTAAGCATAGTTTTATATTTGTATTACCCAAATTTTTAACAGTTTTACAGCTGCTTTTAAGTACACATAAAATCTATTGACTTTTTTTTTCTAGTCATTGTTTTGAAAATTGTTTGTTTAATAATTGTCTTGTAGTTAACACCGAAAACAAAGGCGAACTTTCCATTTAGTTTTAAGGAATTTTGACTTTATGACATTGCAATGTTATTGTTTAGACGATGGTTTTGGCCTATGAGTCAGTTAGAGGATCTTTGTAAATGCGTAGTACTTCCTACCTAATAATAATTAAAAGAATAAAGCTTCTTTATAAAATAGCAATGCAAATTTCGACTCTACGAATATATTCCACGTGTTTGACTAAACTGGCTTACATATTATACCTGTGGATTTATAATATATGCACATATATTTTTACTTTTGTAATATACTCGTCGATGTAAGTAAATCGTGGAAAATGAAATAAAAACAGTGCCGGGCGCTGCACGCCACCTTAATCTCATCTATGCAGCAGATTCCCTCAAGTCTACTGCCCGGCACTCCCGGACTCCCCCTCTCGTCCCTCCCTGAAGTCTCCGTCGTTTTTATTATATCCTCTTTTCAAAATATTAATAAATATCTAATGACAAATGTATTATATATCCTAGTATATATAGTCAGCGGTGGGAGACGCACACATTAATTTATGAGCATATTCTTATTTTGCGATAACACCTAAATTATTCCTCTAAATTATATGGTGTAAAGGATCTTCATAATATGGATGTAATGCGTAAGGTATCAAGCGTATTTGAATTGATAAAGATATTAATACTGTGTCTGTCTAAATACGAGCAGCTTTCCAATTACCTCATTAAACGTGACCATATTTTTTTTTTATTCTGATTCGACACAGTGACTGCACCATACCTGATGGTAAGCATGGTGCAGCCAAAAAACGCTAACGACTATCGATAGGTAAGAAAAACCCAACGGTAGTCGCAGCGATCATGCCGGCCTGCACAAATATTTCTTCACGTTACGCTTAAAGGATCCCATATCATAGGATGGTGGGAACCCGCTCGCTGGAAGACCATTCCACAGCCCAACGACACGGCAAAAGTAGGAGTTAGAGAACTTCTTAGTACTAGCTGGGATGTGAGAAACTGTATGTGATATTTTAGAATACCGGCGCCTACATCTGCGTTTTACCAGATGACATACGGTTATAGACACCACATGCTTACCGGTGAAGAAGAAAATCGTGGGGAAGCCAGCATGGCTTCTAGTAGAAATGTCATGTGTAATGCCCTATAATTAATTTGCGTAACTAATTTACACAAATAAATTATATACTAAACTTTCTCATGAATTACTCCGTTGATTAAAATCAGTTCAGTAGTATTTGATTTTATTGCGAATAGACAGACGCGGAGGGGCCTTTGTTTTATAATATATAGTTGTGACGTCCTAAGCCTGTTGACGTAGCCCAGAATGTCACTCTTTGGGTCGGAGATTCCTCCGCCGGTATAAATTCGATCAGTTCAAGTTTGCGAGGATCTGGACAACTACAAGTATGTACCTGAGGACAGTGTGGTAGTCCAAACCAGGGCGTCTGATGGTCTTCTGCTGGATCCAGTCTCGTCACCACACGAAAGTAGCACTATACTTTGCACGATTTGTTGATAATGTCAAGATATGGCAGCCTTATAATCGTTTTGCACACACACGATAGTTATTTGCCCGTTGTTCTAATAGTTGTTAGACAGAGTATTTCAGCACGGCTGACCATACAATGACAACAGAGCATTCCCCACCACTGGTTTGGAACCAATGATGGTAACGCACTGTCCCGGTATACTCATATAGAGTCTTGTGATTGGCCAGTCCGCGCGAACCGATGAACAATGTGGAAAAAATAATAATTTAAAATTACGTTACGCGTACAATAGTAATAGTAACGATTTTGTTATTAAAATTTTATTAATAATAATGTAATGACAAGAGTTCCTGAAGAGATTATTGAATGTTAAGACGGGATTGGTTTTTAGAGGTATAGATGATATTTTTTTTTTTTTTATTCTGACTCGACACAGTGACTGCACCATACCTGATGGTAAGCATGGTGCATATGGCATTATATTGCTTCTACGAATTCTTATAAAAATTCGACGTAATAATAGGTAAATGGTTTTCAAATTGTAAATATGATTTTCAATCTACTATAAAACTCAAATTTCAAAAATTATTATTTTAATTTGTTTAATTACTTTAATACAAGATCCTTTTATTAAACATTTATCTATTTTTTCAATCATAAATAAAAGTTATAATGTAAAATAAATTAAATCCATTTCAAATTCATAAAGTAAATAATTAAAAAAAAACCGAAAATTTGTATATATATGTAGGTATCTACCTTTTTTTTTCTTGGTGTAGATGTAAATTTTATTATTTTAATTTATTTGGGATAGAAAACTAGATAGACAGATTTGATTAACTGTATGAAATAAAAATAAAAGCTAGCTATTCAATTATACCTGATACTTTTACAATTAAGGAAATTATGTTTATGGCATTTAAACGTGGCATTTACTTTCTATTGTTCCTATTTATTTTATTACGTTATATGTTTATTGTAATGAATAGTAACAATTTATTTTTCATTGTATTTATTTGAATAAAGAGAATTATGATGGACACTAAGAGGAAAGTGCATGAAATGTTAATAACTGGCGTACCATACTTTCTGCTTACCCCAATTGGGTTTTTTCGGTATGATGATAGATAACGAGATAAATATTCATTGAAAATTAAGCATATAGAATATATTTTTTGTTTATTTTCCCAGCAAACTTTTACATTTGTACGGTTTCTTATCGATTGCTAGAATGGACTGATACGAACCAATAAGAGATAAGTTGAACGAATTAATGTTAGGTGTGCACACAAAGCAACAGGGATCTATTGTTAAATTTTGAAGCCTTATTATTAACTATATTTTCTGTTACGGTTCAAACTTGTATAAACTTGTACATAAATGAGCCATTTAAATGACTCTGTCACTTTTGAAAAATGTATTCATTTTATTTGAGCATGATTTGTATGCAACGGTATCTAAATTAGTACCAAAAATGATGTGATTCGTAATAATATAAAGTTTTATTTACAGGCCAATGCTGCAGCTGGACAAAAACGCGCTCGCACACGCATAACAGATGAACAACTTAAAATTTTACGAGCACATTTCGACATAAATAACTCTCCAAGTGATGAAGCTATTGCTAAAATGGCCCAGCAATCTGGATTAGCGACTAAGGTTATCAAACACTGGTTCAGAAATACCTTGTTCAAAGAACGTCAGCGTAATAAAGATTCACCATATAACTTCAACAATCCTCCGTCAACCACCCTTAATCTTGAAGAATATGAGAAGACTGGTGAGGCAAAAGTTACGCCATTAGATTCATCAGTGAGCTCAGATGAAGGCAAACCACCACCTGAGAAAAAAGCTAAAACGGAAGACCTATCACTTATGAGCCATCAAGAAGTGAAATCAGAACCATGTGATGAGCCAACAATAGATGACAAATACAATTCGTACGATGACAGACATCAAGAAGACAAAAGTTTTGTATTTCCTCAAGCTCCTTCACAAAGCCCAGCGCTAATTCACCCTGATAATCTACAAAACATATCAAGACCGCAGTCACCAACGCATATGTCATTGAATTCATTAATTCAGTCACAATTAGACTCAATTCCTGCTACAAGTATACCACAACCGCCGCATCCATCTATGTTACCACCAAAAATCAATACCAACTTCACGTCCCCAAACTCCGCGCCCCCGAATGTCCTACCTTTGACCCCAAATCGCAGCCTGAGTCCCGGCAGGGGACCGGCCGATTTCGGACTATCCGGGGGCAACTCGAACGGATCCAACAGCTCGGGGTCTTCTGGCAAACGCGCCAACAGAACTAGATTTACAGATTATCAGATAAAAGTTTTACAAGAATTTTTCGAAAATAATGCATATCCCAAAGACGATGATCTTGAATATCTTTCCAAATTATTAGGACTGAGTCCAAGAGTTATTGTAGTTTGGTTTCAAAATGCTCGCCAAAAAGCAAGAAAGGTTTATGAAAACCAACCTGCTGTAGATCCCCCAGCGGGAGCTACAGATGACGCCAACAGATTTCAACGTACTCCCAGTCTTAACTATCAATGTAAAAAGTGTCTGTTAGTATTTCAACGGTACTATGAACTAATAAGACATCAAAAAACGCATTGTTTTAAAGAAGAAGATGCTAAGAGATCAGCTCAGGCACAAGCAGCCGCAGCGCAAGTTGCGGCTACGTTAAGTAGCGAAGATTCAAATTCAAGTACTGTAGAACATCACAATCCCCATGTTCCTGTTTCCCCGGCACCTCCTCGTACGCCAACTCCAGCGGCGCCTGCCTACCCTGTGTCACCAGCACCTGCAACTCCTACAGTACAACAAATTACACCTGCGACGCCTCTTACGCACCAGCCTCGCGAAGAAAAAGATGGTAATTTTCAATGTGATAAATGCAACTTAGTTTTCCCTCGATTTGACTTGTGGCGAGAACATCAGCTTGTTCATATAATGAATCCGAATTTATTTCCTACGTATCCACCTGATTCCCCTTTTGGAATTTTACAACAACATGCTCAGTTGCAACAATTAAATGCTTCTCTTGGTAATGAAGATGCTCGTCACCCTTTAGTAGCTGCTCTTAACCAACAAGTTGTGAAAAGAAAATTTGATGAATTCGATGATGTGGATACTGGTGAACAGCCAAAAGATAAACGGTTAAGGACGACCATCTTGCCTGAACAACTTGATTACCTGTATCAAAAATACCAAATTGAGTCTAATCCTTCTAGAAAAATGCTAGAAAACATTGCTCGTGAAGTGGGGTTAAAAAAAAGAGTGGTACAAGTTTGGTTTCAAAATACAAGAGCACGTGAGAGAAAGGGACAATTTCGTGCCCATGCCCAAGTTATCAATAAACGGTGTCCTTTTTGCCCAGCTCTGTTTAAAGTAAAAAGCGCCTTAGAAAGCCACCTTAGTACAAAACATGCGGATCAGTGCGCACGTGGAGAAATCAATGTCGACGCTTTACCTGATGAAGAATTAAGTACAGAATCAACACCAAGCTTTGGATCCCAGCAAAGTGATAGACAGCAAAATTTTTCCCAAGCGGGGGCTCCCATGTTGCCCCCTTTTTTGCCGCCTTTTCATTCAGACATGGAGAAATTTATCAAACAGTACAGTGAAGAATCGATGAAGAGATATGTGACTGAATTACAAGCGCATGCCGCTGCCCAACAAAACGGTGGTAATAATGAAACACTGGAGAGACGTACAGAACATGGAAAACCTGAGATTCCATTGGACCTTAGTAAACCTGTTGATTTATCTCGACCGGGATCAGATGCCGACGAGCGCTCAGATACTGCATCAGAAACTATGGAATTTTATGAAGATGATGAACCCACATCGCCACTTACAGCCGGCCAACATCCAGCATCACGACAACCTGGTAAACGATACCGTACACAGATGTCTTCGTTGCAAGTGAAAATAATGAAATCATTATTTGGTGATTATAAAACCCCTACTATGGCGGAGTGTGAAGCTCTCGGCCGCGAAATCGGTTTACCTAAACGTGTAGTGCAAGTTTGGTTTCAAAACGCACGTGCCAAAGAAAAGAAGGCTCGACTGGCAGCTGGGCTGTCTGAAGTGTCTGACGCTTCTCCGCCTGAGGAGTGTCGAGTGTGTGACTTCAAGTACAGTCATAAGTACTCGGTGCAAGATCATGTGTTCACGCGTGGGCACATCTCCGAGGTGCGCGCTCGGCTCGAGACCGGATCGAGCGCAACCGACGACAGCACGATCGCCCTCATGCAGATGGCAGCGCGTCTCGAGAGTGGCATCGGCGGTGATCTACACAACGCATTCCTGCGACCACAGCAGCTGGCGGGAAACGGTGAGTGCATCACTTGACCGCAACTAGCTTCGTATAGCTGGTAAACTTAAATTTAAAAATTTGGCGGCAAGCTTCGTTCTAAAAACATTGTTTAAATTAAAGCGAATCTTGCATTGTGCCGTGACGGTCGTTGATATATTGCAACTAGTGAGTTATTTTGTATTCAATTTAGTTGATACTAAACAATTTTTTATCTCTAAGTGTTGTTGGTTAGCTAATATTCAATCACTACAGAATCAAATATAAATTTTGTTGACATTACTACTACATTACTATTTCGACGAGCAATCGAGCACTTGAACTCGAGCACGCGTTTTGCAGCAAGGCATGCGTTAAAATGTAGCAGTCGCAATTCAGAACAACAGTGGGAATCCCACCATACCTACTAGTTTCATTATTCCAAAATATACGTAGCTTGCAACGAGTTGAGGGACACCCCATTCTTTTTAGCCAATACGATTTTAGTATACTGAAGCGCGCCGCTCTCACGGCGGCCTTGATGGTTTAATGTAGTATTTTCTCCCGGCTTACCAAATAATAATAATATATCGTCACGCTATGACCCTGACAAGTTGGGCAGAGGTATATTAGTGGTTGTATCTAAGCAAGAATCAAAGAGTACATAATAAAATAATACAAAATTTTATATGTGGATTAATGAATGTCAAAAAAGCAAAAGAGGTTAGGGAAAATAGAGATAAGTGGCATTCTATTCTTTCTGGCTGGCAAAAAGGATTCGGCATGATAATAGGTAGATCGATATATGCTATATCACGTGCACACGACGGTTCTTGGGTATCTACGTATTCTTGGCCGTCACCTGTGGCAGATGGCCACCGGACAGTAGACTTGAGAGAGTCTGTTGCCCTGATGACAGAGAGGCGGCACGCAGTGCGCGATGCGCTGCATGTTAGAAATATTTGGAGAGTGGGCTCTTTATACTCACCCCTCTCAGAGATTCTGAATTCCCTGCCCTGGGTGGACTGATTGGAGGGATACCTCGGGGGTTTTACGCTCACGCGGTGTTCGGTTGCGAGAGCGCATGGCAGGCGGCACTCTCCTTCATGGAGGAGACGATGAAGGTGAAAGAGGCAGCAGAGCGGGTTCGGGAGACTATTGCCACCCCCGATAACCCAATCAGCCGCCCAGCTCGGACAGGACGCCGGAGGAGGGCCTTTGGCAGAGGCCCTCTTCCATAACAGGATATACGCCGGGTGGTGCGCGTACGTGGGAGGTAGCGCGCAGCCCAGATGCAGACGTGAGCGGTGTGAGATGTGTTCCCACACATTGCTCTAGTGACAACTCATGGCGATGAAACGAGGTTGGCACTTTACACCACTCTCCTCGCCAATGTGTTAGATAGATGCGGTGAGTGGCGACTATTGAACCACTCCCCGCCAAGTAGGCAGGGCCTAAACAAGGCCAGACGACGCTGGGTGCCAAGGAATATAGCCTGACCTTGCCCTTGGCATTCGGGCGGGAGAAGCAACACTTCGTGGGTTTTAGTCGATGCAAGTTCGAGACATCGGGGGGCAACCCTCATCTAGCCCCTGAGGTATGTTTAGGGATTTCCCCCGGGTTAACAAAAATATATATATATATTTATTAGTATTGCGCGCGACTGTAGGACTATCTTTTAAGGCGGCGATGTTATTGGCACGCTTTCTGTCCTTCGATGTCCAGACGATGGGGACTCGGTGGACTTGGAACGAGTTCGCAAAATCCACCTGAAAGACAAAGGGTCTATTTTTCGTCCCCCTCTATGAGCGTAAGGCCTTAAAGAATCCAATTGCAAAAAGGCCAATCAGCCTTAAAAAAAGTGGCGTTCTATTCTTTCTGCCCGCCAAAATAGATTCGGCGTGGTTATAGATATATAGATCACACGACAGTCATATGGTTCACAACGATTTCGCCTAGGTTAATAAAAAAAAAACAAAAAATTAAAAAAGGTAATAATACAAAAATTAAAAAAAATAACACCCTTACACCACATCACATCAGGAGCACACGACGGCTCTTGAATGCTGTAAATCGCCAGCAGAAGCCTACAAAGGGCTATGGCGATTGCGGCTGTATGGGGGTACTCTACAGTGTCATTCGAAGCAGCTTGTCTGCTGGCGGGGTACGTTCCATGGGACCTAGAAATATAAATGAAGAGGCGTCTAATGGACGCTGATTCTATTGAAACGTGGAAGTCGAAGCTGGAGCAATCCAGCTCTGGAGTGCGGACAATAGAGACAATTAGACGAATACTTAGACGAATGGCTCAACTGGTGATACGGCTCTATTTTCTAACGGTCGACACAGATGAGTATTTAGCGTGGTAGGTATGGTGATGGTAGTGACCTACCTTACACTATAACACAGGATTAACCTTGGCGCGTTGACATTGTAAACAATAACAAGACTATTCTCGACAGTTTTTGCGCACGCCAGGCCAAACAAAACGCTCCGCGACTAGATTTGCCGTGTCATTGGCACCTGGGTGGTTGAGACTATGAAGACTGTCGAATACTCGTCTTCTCAAAGTTTGCGTGACAAAGGGTCTGGGAATGGGAGTGCTGATGTCACAATGAAGTTCTGCGCGAGAGTTAGGTATGCTCAATATTCCGTATTCGAATAAGTGTGCGGACAACTTCGATAGTGCTCTGACAACACCGTACGGGTTGCACTCGCTCGAACCGATCCGCCGAGTAACGACATAAAACATACAAATATTCATAAATACAAACATAATCCGATTCCAAGTGTGCTAAGGAAGATCCTCAAAGACACTAGTATCCTGAAAGAGAAGCAGGGGCCCCTGATGAGTTGGCGAACTGGTGGTCGCGGTAATTGAAACTCTTTAGGCAGCTCGTGCCACTATTGCGGAGCTATCGAAGTACCGTACACTCATCCTTTGCAGACGCAGTGAGGATTATCCATTAAGAAGTTGAGCCAGTTCTTGATCAGAACCTTATGAGGTAGCCAGCACGTCAAAATCGACTGCCATCTACAGTTCATCGGCACGGGAAAGTGGATCAGCGATTACGTTATCCTTTCCCGAGATGTGTCGAATATTAGTCGTGAATTGTGAGATGTAGTCGAGTTGATGGGACAGTCTAGGTGAACGCGAAACTGAGTGGCTTGTGGTTAGTGTAAACC
The DNA here is from genome assembly GCA_036320925.1 of Automeris io. Taxonomy (NCBI): domain Eukaryota; kingdom Metazoa; phylum Arthropoda; class Insecta; order Lepidoptera; family Saturniidae; genus Automeris; species Automeris io. The sequence goes on along the minus strand of JAUDJH010000011.1, from coordinate 7,278,329 downwards.
ACGAAGTAATAAAAATAAAAGGTGGATTAAAGGTGTATTGGGGTATATTGTCTTTTCTGTATTATATTATGTAAAATGATTTTATATTTGTATGACTATATATATAGGGTTGTCCCAGTGAAGTGGCTCTGTCGTCCGCAAGGCTCTGTCAGAATACCAGCGCTGCAAAGTCTAGTGCTCTGTAGCACAAGCTGAGACACGGTCCTTTTTGGCGGCGGCCTAGACTTTTTTTTATGTATTGTTTTTTTTATGTTTTTTGTATTTTATGTGTGTTTTATTGTACAATGTAGTTACTTTTATATGGCTGCTGTTAATAAATCGTTTTCTTTCTTTCTTTCCTCTTTAAGTGTCTAGTCTCTTACATATGGCGAAAGTATTCGATAGTTTCATATAAGGCTAACAGTTCGCGGTCGTAGGGAGATCACGTCGGGGTCACCAGTATAGTGTAGTGTAGTGTAGTAGGTATGGTGATGGTAGTGACCTACCTTACACTATAGGGCAGGTTAGCGTGTGAAGATGAGATGATGTTAAAGACAGGAATAAATAAATAAATAGTGAGTATGACACAAGTATCTGTGTCATGGCAGGTATCGGGGCATTCTTTTTGGCCTTTAGTATCCAGGTGTAAGTGGACTTGGCAGTCTTCAACGGGGTCCACGAATACCGCCTGAGAGGCAAAAGCGTGCCTCTTATGGCGCTAGAGAGGCTAAAGGCGCTAGTGCGCCGATTGCCCCTAAAAATGTGGCGCGTGCAGCTTAATGAGGTGCGCTTCATGCGCCAACGCGTGGTCGGTGCCTTTCTACTGAACCTCGAAGCCTGGCTTGATAACAGAGATCACGTCACCTGCCATCTGACACAGGTAGTCACGAGTCATGGATGTTTCTCTGAGTATCTGTGCCGGTTTGGACGAGAAGCAACGACTCTGTGCAACCACTTCAGTTCGGACCTGGATTCTACCCAGCATACGCTCGCACATTGTCCGGCGTGGGACAGCGAACGGCGGGACCTTGTCCGATGGATCGGACACGACCTCTCCCTACCGGCAGTGGTGTTGGCCATGCTGGCAGCGCATTACAACTGTAGGGCAGTGGCCTCCTTCTGTGAGGACGTCATGTCCCGGAAGGAGCTTGTAGAGCGAGAACGGCAGAAGGCCGCTTGAAGAAGACGCCGGACTGTCGATAGCCGCCCCGGCGCATCAGTCCCAGCGGATCGGTAGATTCACGATCGGCCTGCTGATGCCTTAGGGGTTGTGGCCGCTCTAGGGTGGTGGGTGGTGACCTGTCGCTGCCGACGCTCGTTGGTGCGATGGTCGGCAGCGACAGAGCATGGCAGGTGGTCGTCACATATTATGAAAGTGTTATGGAGGCGAAAGAGGCGGCGAAGAGGGTCAGGGAAGCAATAGCCGGCCCCGACAACCCGATCCGTCGCCCACGCAGAACAGGACGAAGAAGAAGGACCTTTGTTGCAGGCCTTCCTCCGTAACTGGAAAGACGCCTGCGCAGCGCGCTTGAGGGAGGGCGTCGCCCAACTTATCCAGGCGAGAGCGGTGTGTGACGTGTTCCCGCACACTGCTCGAAGACAACTACTCGCGAAGAGAGCGAGGGGTGGCCCTTTACACCACTCCCTCGTAAACACAAAGATGAGGGCTATATAAAAGGCCAGACGTCGTCGCGGGCCGGAGAAGTGGGCGCTGCTGCTGTGCCTCCGGTCCAGGCTAGACGGAGAGAAGGAACACCCCGGGGGTTTTATTCGGTGCAAGTCCGACATACCGGGGGGCCACCATCATCGCCCCCTGAGGTCTGTTAGGGATTTCCCCCGGGTTACAAAAAAAGGGGTTGTGGCCGCTCAGGGCGGGGCCTCTGAGTGCCCGTTTAGCAACCCCCGAGAAGTCGGCTGTGCGTCGTGACGCACTCTGTCGAAGTACAAGTACACTAGGTAGTTTTGGGGGAGGCGGCGTCTCCCCCCCGTGATTGTGCCTGTCAGGCGCGGTGTAGTGGGGCTGCGGTCGATTGATTACTGGACCCACAGTCCTCACTAATTCGCAGAAGTAGTCACCTTGGGGTTTTTAGCTGGTGAAAGTCCGGCAAACCTCGGCTACTACCTCCTTGTGCGGCTGGGAAGGTCCCATGAGGATTTTCCCCAAGTAAAAATAAAGGATAGTGTGTGAAGATGAGATGGTGTTAACGACAGGAATAAAAAAATATATAGTGTGTATGACACAAGTATCTGTGTTATGGCAGGTATCGGGGCATGTTTTTGCCCTGTAGTATCCAGGCGTAAGTGGACTTGGCAGTCTTCAGCCGGGTTCACGAATCCCGCCTGAGAGGCAAAAGCGTGCCTCTTATGGCGCTCGAGAGTCAGAAGGCACTAATGCGCCGATCAACCCTAAAAATGTGGCGCGTGCAGCTTAATAAGGAGTGCTGCATGCGCTAACGCGTGTTCGGCGCCTTTCTACTGAACCTCGAAGCCTGGCTTGATAACAGAGATCACGTCACCTACCAACTGACACAGGTAGTCACGAGTCATGGATGTTTCCCTGCGTCGTTCGGAGCATATTGGAATATGGCAGTCAAGTATGGAACCCTGGTTATGCTACCCACTCCAATAGAATAGAACGTGTACAGAAGCGATTTGTTTTTCAGCTGTCTTATGTCAGTAACAAATGCAAATCTTTAACATCATATGAGTCCAGACTCCTTAACTTTAAAATGTCTCCATTGAGTGACAGGCGAAAAGTTGCGGATATTGTCTTTTTGTATAAATTAATACATAATCTAATTCACTCTCCTGAACTGTTATGCATGGTAAACTTTTCAGTCCCTCGTGAAGGCAGTAGACTTTCTGTAGGTAGACCTTTTTCTGTACCATTTTATAAAACTAATATTGGCAAGCACTCCCCTTTCAGTAGAATGTTCTGTGGTTATAATGGAATCTGTAAATCTTTCAATATCTTTCACTCTTCCTTCCACTCAGCCAAACGTAAGATTTTGCAGTGCGTGCAAGTATAGCGCGTTTTTTCGTTTTCTGATGATTTTATGTGTCTGATTTATTTATCATAGCATTATTTGCTTAGCTTGTTGTGTTCACTTGTTAAGGACACACCTTTTGTATTATTCTCGTAAGATTCGTTTATGTTTTGTATGTATTTGTGTGATGTCCGGTATGTGAACCAAATAAAAAAAAAAAACCTGTGCCGGTTTGGACGAGAAGCAACGACCCAGTGCTACCACTGAAGTTCGGACATGGATTCCACCCAGCATACGCTCGTACATTGTCCAGCGTGGTGTAACAGGGTAGGTGCCTGAAGGGCCTAGCTCATTAAAAAAAACAACCAAAACCTGTTACATAAAATTTATTTAAAAAAAATAGGAAATAAAATTAACGTGACTCGCGAAAAAGATGTGAGCGGTGGATTCGGGTGTGCTTGTTGTTCCTTTTGGGTTTTAAAAGGAACAGAGGACTCAACTAAGGAATCGGCGACTCAGGCGACCCCCCCTAGGTTGGCACGGTCGCAGGTCGGCGACCTTGGGACGAATGCGGCGACACACACCGGGGTTCGCAGTCCTCGAGGCTGGGGCGATATCAGTGTCCGCTCCCAGGCTGCCGCAAGCACGGAGGGTTCCTTTAAGGGAACGTGGAAAAACCCTGTTACACTATCCGGGTCCACGATAGCAACACCCAATTGGCACAGTCAGACAATATACAGACTATATATAAACGTCTTCTCGCTATTAAAGTTAGAATTGCAATGCCAAATGCAATTGTCTGAGGCAGTACAATAAATAATCTAGGCCACGCCTATAGAAGTTTCTCGAATGTATTGAGGGTTGCAAACCCTAGCGTAACTCCTTCAAAATATGTTATGTGTGAGTGTTTGGGTAACTATAATAAATATGTGTATATATAATACCAGCTACAGTGGGACAGCGAACGGTGGGACCTGGTCCGATGGATAGGACACGACCTCTCCCTGCCGGCAGTGGTGTCAGCCATGCTGGCAGGTCGTGACAACTGGAGGGCCATGGCCTCCTTCTGTGAGCACGTAATGTCCCAGAATAGTCCAATAACGATTTTTCTCAAGTTAAAAAAAATATGAGGCAAGCAGCACGCTCTGTCATCGAGGCCTCAAAGGCGGGCCCCTACAAGACTAGTGGGCGTCCCGTTATATCTCGCCACTATTGAAATGCAAACCAAACATAACAATAGTAGGAGTTAGGACGCGTGAAGGACGTCGTATATCTAATGCGTTCGATCTGACGTAGTTGCCCACATACATGTCATGCTGCATGAATAGTTAATTATTTAAATTTCCTCAAATAAAAAACTTCCTCAAAAATAGTGGATCTGGAATCTACGTATTTTTTCTTTATAGTCGGTATACATCATAAACAAAAATTAATGGATGTAGTGGAAAACCAACAACATATAGCGATATATGCCGAATATCAAAAAGGCTCCTTAATTTTTAAAATGCTTTTAAACACCAATACATCATAAATATGCATGCAATTGATGAATCAGTAGTGTTTAAAAGAATGTTAAAATTCAGGGAGCCTTTCAAATGATAGGTGATAGACTAGTAATCTATTACGTTTATTATACATCCTAATTGTTCATATTTGAAAATCCTATTAGATATTAGGATTATTGTAGGTAAAATTCATACCAAATTATATATTTTTAAATAAATTTAAACGTAGTGTTTATTATTCTAAAGTATGTAAAATAAGGCGAATCTTAGAATAAACTGATTTGTAAATTATTCTTTGTGAAATCCACTGTAAATATAAAAATGTTAAAGTATACTATTAGTATTTACGATAATGTACTATAAAATTTTCGACTGCTGTTCGTTATGTGAAGTCGGCAGTTCGAATACCTAGGGTAGATGTAAAATATAGGTAATAAACACAATGTTTGTTTCTTAGAGGCATCTTAATGTTTTGTGATATAAAAATATAATAGCAGATATTTTTGTAAGACCTACGTCCGCAGCAAGGGCGCTAGACTGAGGCACAAAAATACATACAGACATAACATGGGGTATTTAAATTTTACATTATAATGAAGTGTTTAGTGGCGTGTGGGGGTCTCGCCGGCTGCAGTTTTTCGCTATTATTCCAACGAATTTACATAAGAGTAGGTCGTTGTTAGGGAGTTAGAAGATATGCAAATATTTTCTTCAAATTTTAATATTTGCTACGAATCTGGGTCGTGCGCAAACCTCGATTAAAAATAAAGGCATGCTTGCCACGCGCGGCGGGAGTTACCTTCATTCTATTATGTATTATGTGGAAAGTTTTGCCTCCTTTTTGCTTCCAGCTCTTCAATACGTCCCTATTGATCATTCATATGTAAATATCACACTTGGAATAGCAAATATATATTACTAGAATCAAACGTAAACACGTATTACGGAACTAAGTCGGAATAGATGCATTTATTTGACTATAATTTTTTTGTTATATATTTTTTATGTTATGTTTGTGTTTATTTTTGTTCTTTTTAATTATTATTATTTGGTTTTAACATGTAATAAATATTTTCCATACCTCTTATGGATTGTATTTTAATATCTGTAATTTAATTTGTAAATGCGCCCTAATTAAGTGCAAGTTGCATTTATTGTTATTGAAATGATCCTTAACGTTGATGTTCATAAGTGCCACAAAATTTATAAATATTAATATTTTACAACAGCCAGATTTAGACATAAAATTAACGTCTCTAAAAAGAAAATTTGAAAGTATTATTAAAATTATACTACTCGTATTTGCAAAAATGTTAAAATAAATATAATATTTATATTATTAATTTATGTTTTTCTTTTGTTTTGTTCATCCTTAGTTCCTTTATCCTAAGTTTTTTTTATTCATTTTTATTTTATGTATTCTTAGGGTTGTCACATATTCGAGGAAGAAATATAAGTATTATCTTAGGAATGATCATTACATAATACCTAGATGTATTTTGTGGCAAATTAAAAGTGGCGGACTTATTTCTTACTAGCTGACCCAGCGAACTTCGTATCGTCGTGGATGCCGTAATAAACTACTCCCCTCTTCCATCTTCTGATATCTATTGAAATCGAGGACGTTTTGTCCAAATCTGTGAGAGCTAAAGCGAGTTTTGTTGTCTATCTAAATCTCAGACTCACGTGACAGTGCATGCTTCTCAAGATCGGCAGTTAGACCCGCTTCACGTTCTACAGGTTTCTCCCAAGACCGAGCATTTACTGTGCAAACACTCGGAGAACTCAAGCGAGTTTCGTTGTCAGTAAAGATGTTAGACTAACATAATAATGTATGTGACTCATAAACGGTGGTTAAACCTGCCTCACGCTATTCATTGTACTCCCAAAACTAAGAGACTGCCATTTGAGAATGATGTGAACTCAATCGAGATTCAGTCTTAGAAGAATTACAAAACCTGGCCTAACATTTCTGAGATGAAGTATTTATTGTATCGCCTCATGATTTCCTTCAGATACCTGAGATTTTTACCAAATGGACCTTATCCTTTTAGTACATTTGGTATATTGGGATAGGTTCGATCTTTTTCGAGACATACAATGAATAATAACTACTAACATAAATCAATCCACTTAAAAATTATTTTAGAACTACTATTACAAATACCGTGGAACAGTAAAACTTATGCAAATACATTTAATTTTTAACAATAGCACGCGAGTATATACTATAAATAAAAAATATATACACACGTTTGACATCGCTCTTTGACTAACCTAATGAATTTGAATGTTGAATGAAGTAACATATTTGAAGCAAAACTATTAGGATTTTCATTAAACTAACTATTTATATTTTGTTAGATAAAGCGATGTTCTCTTTTTTTTTCTTTTAGTTATTTCAAAAATACAAAAAAAAACATATTTACATGGTAACCTGCGATAAGATAATCAATCGATAGCATTCGTTTATTCAATTCTAATATAATTATATATGCAACACGATACCCCTTTCAGGGTGAGCAGAGATACAATACAACATTCATTTCTAAACTCTTCTTATTTTACTTAAACGTAAAATCTAAATATTTTATAAATTACCTTAACCTCTATAAAGAACTTGTCGTAGATATAGTAATATGCTTAACCTCTGTACTGATATTTTAAGTACGGGTGACAACCCTATGAATAATTGTAGGTTGTAATTAGTTTCAAGCAATATTGTTTAGTTACAGTTTCCTGCATAGACACAAATAATTAACAAATTACACCAGGACTGCACATTAAGAATTCTGACAAAAAAAAGAACAACGAAATGAGTTTCACAATACTGAATTCTACCTGTGCTCCTAAAACAATGAAACATCTTTTGTCTAAATTCATTTGCAAGAAGACAAACCAAGTTTTTTTGAGCCTTCGTGGGAGGCTTTTTATAACTAGATTTAACAAAGTACCCTCACCTTTACTAGACGATAACAGACAGTAATTTATGTAAAATGTAACTTGTTGGTTAGGTGTAATAATAAAACGATCGTAACGGCACGTCGCCCAAAGCTTTTATATATTTCATGTATTTTATTTGCTAAACCGCTAAAATAAGAATTTAGAAGGTCACTGGATCATTTAAAATAAAATAAAGAAAGGTAAAGTAACAGATAACTCAATATTTTTTATAAAAAAAAGTTTATACCACGTGGTAGTAATAAACAATTGTTGTAGTGTTGTAGTAACCAAGGCTGCCAATCGTACTATATTATGTATTTTAATTTTTTACTATATTTCTTAAAGTGATAATAGAAAATGATATAATCTACTATATACTATATTTTGTGTCTGACGATAATTGCATAATGAGGAATGCCATTGGGAGCGTTAAATCATATGAAACTATATGATCGTGTAGCCTAAACAAATAGAAATACACCTGTTTTAATTTATTTTATCCATATTGGTAGTTTTGTAGTTACAATATTGGTCTTAATTATTATACAGGGTGACAGGTAATGCGATACATTCCTTGATAGAAGTTGAAGTACAGCTGACATTTGTACCTTTTTGAATAGCCAATGAATCAAGGAATAAAATTATATAATTTGTACGCAACATTCCAAATATTTTTTCTTGGAAATTCTTCGTTTATTTACCTAAATCACATTATTTGCAAAATTATACATAGTTTATTAGCTTTTACTTAGATAATGACGATTCCTTCATGCAAATTTTAATTTAAAATGAGATTATTATTATTTAGCTATACGAATACAGCAAAAACAATAGCATTATTTTGTATTCGTCACTACAAGGGAACATTTTAACATAAAAACTGGAGTTTTATTTTAAAATACTGAAATTTTGAATAACTCGGAAATGAACAAGTTTCGGACATGGTGTCATAATGACTTAAATGACTGTAAATAAGCTGTACTTCAACTTCTATCAAGGAATGTATTGCATTACCTGTCACCCTGTATATGTCATTTTGCAACGCTCCGCTCCCGACGTACTATGCCACTTATTCATTGCTATTGCACATTCCTTACCTTCGTCATAAACATTACTGAAATTTTGTATAACTATTTGATTTTTTAAATTATATTTGTTCTCTAATGTATATTTTGTTATATATACTCACTACAAGAAGCAACGTATATTTACTCCGGTATGTTTGATGTTGAAATTAGTCACTTATGATGTAGTTTTAAAAATCTTAAGCCTGGTGATTTTTATTTACTGCAAACCTTAAAGATTTCTCGTTGATTCGTTTTCACATTTATGAACCACTCCTAATTTTTATATTATTCCTTTTTTATTCCGCAGTCTTATTACGCAGTTTTCTATGTCATTTTTAAATAGTAAAAAAATAGATAAAACTTCTATTACACACGTACACATAAATACTAACTCTAAGCCTATAAACAACTCCGTAAATCATCAACCTACTAATTAACAATATTTTCTATCTCAGTAATATTAAATTTAACCCATTATTACAAGGATACTTAGTTTATAAGGCATAGTACTATCCGAATAAGTACCTAAAGTATACATACACTTAATCTCTGATACACTCGTAATTACAGCAAACAAATTAAAATTCTGGCCGGGCAAATTCTGTCCAACATAAGTTACAAAAAATATAACCTTTACAAATACACAGGTACCCTTTAGCTACATTAAATTGATTTTTGCAATCATAAACATCACTATGATTTCCAGGTGGATCAGCCATATTTATTATATGCATACATTACTTTCGACTTTTAGGTTCGAATGGAACAATAAAAAACAACTTATCGGGTGCGTTGGTAATTGTATTGACGCAACACACGATTTTCGACACAGATTTTCTAATTGTAATGCCGATTTATTAAACAATTTCGTCAAAAACTTCACTCACAGGCCCGAAAGTCGGGCGACTTACTGAGCGACTGTTGCAAAGTGGTGACGTCACTTTGCAAGAGCTACGGGCGACAAAATCACGTAGCACGCCCTCATAAAAATTAAATACAGTGTAAATTCCATGCAACGTCACTCGATTTAACGGCAAACTCCCTAAAGCGTCGATATCACTCTGCTTTGATTGGTTTAGCTTGTTTCCCATACAATGATACACTCTATATAGCATTACATCCACTATCAACGACAGCAATTTAATAATATAAAGTACTCTTTAAGCTAAGATGACTTTTTAAGTTGCCAAAATTAGTAAAAACTGCGTAGCTGTGTACGTTGTTTTGTCGGTTTATTATCCTAGCCCGTAATAAACTCGACTGTTGGCATTACACATATCGAACTTTGTAAGAAATCCGTTCTTTTGTTTATTACAAATTGGGATTGCTTGCACGTGTTGACTGTTGTTAGTAGGAGTCATGGATTATCTATATGTTATCATATTCTTAGTTACTCACAAACTTTCAAACTGTAAACATGCCAAGTAAGAGTTTAAAACTGTTTCTTCTTCTAATACAGATTTTACTTCTCTCCATTTAACGACAACTCTCTATCACTTCAAAATACGCACAGTCCCTTGAGGGTCGTTATATAGAGTTTGCACTGTATATATATCCGAAATTATAAGACGTATAAAAAAAAATACTTTTTTTTCTAGTAGAGTGTACTGTAATGTAAAAATAAAAATTGGTGGCTGATGTAGTATGACTGTCACAAACTGCGGCTTAAATATTGCAATGTGTGAAGGGATGACACGCGTGTTTTCGGACTCAAAAACTAAAATATGTTTAGTCATTGTTCGGATTATTACAGCATAACTGATTCATTTTAGAAACTACATATTTCCTTTTATAAACGGGCATAAATTCTGCCAAACTGACAGTCCATCTAATGGTAAGAGTGTACCGTTTCCTTTGGACAGCTGTGATAAAAAGTAACATCGTTATGCTACCAAACGTGAGCGTCTTCCAATCTTTGTTAAATTCTATATACATTATCTAAAGGAAAATTAGTTTCACAACTGAAGAACATGAAATTAAAAATGTAGTACGCTTCTCTATTTTTTTGATATAATAGCAACATAGTTGAACTATTAGTATGTAACTTGATAAAATTTCTTAAGTTGGCAAATAAATTATATTAGGTAGCCTATCTTCAAATGTTAATACTTACACAGCCTTACAAGTAATAGACTAATTACACTAGCATTCCTGTAGTAACTCACAAACAAGTGTTTTCAAATTGGGTTACATTTGAGAACACATCGATTGACCACATAAATAAAATTGTAGACGATATCACTTGAAGCGAAATTAGACCTTTTCCTTGATTTACGAACAAAGCATAGTTTTTTCACTCATCCACTCACTGACTCAAGGGTTTATTACAAAAAATATTAAATTACAAACGCACAATGAAGTAAAACTAGCGCAGCTGAAAAAATGATCCCGTTAGTGAACCAACTAATTACCTTATTGTATAATGCATTACATAGAACGTGCTTAGCAGAAAATAAGGCTTTTTGTTGTATGACAAAAGATTTTTTATGATATCGATATCATGACGGTAAGTAGGCTGATCATTGGAGTAAGAGGTTGATGCGGTTCGGAATAAATTCAATGGGTGAGAGTTGCTACAAAAAATCTTCAAATACTTGCACATTAGGCAGGCCCTTAGTATCGCAGTGGCTCAAAAGATAGCAGAAAAATGATGTCTTTTATACACAGTATTAAGGCTTAGACAAAGTAATCTTCGATCAGCGATATCGCTAGTTAAAAGTGCAAAATGTATGGGATTGTTAAAACGCCATGACGTGATATTTCGAAAGCTTGTGCCATTCCTATACCATTTGTACTTTTTTAGTAGCGTTGTCGCTGATCGAATGATATTTGTCTAAGCTCTCCGATATCGGAGGAAAGAAACACGCCCTCCGGCAACCTGTTACATGATTCAATAACACAGAAAGGTAAGAGAGACCCTGATAGTTCTGTAAAATCGTTTAAATATTTCTAAATAAACAATATATTATATTACTACTAGAATTTTGCGGATTATGACTTGGGACGACTAGCCAACTACTCGATTTCCATCTTGAGGATATTCGACAATTTCCGAGATACTTAGGTACAATTAAGTTCCGACCTCCGCCTACAAACGCTAAATATATTTTTTTAGTTTAAATTTACCTCTCAAAACCACAAATTGATAGGACGCCATATTTAAAAAAGACACGAACTAAGTTTTCATATAAGGCTAGTGAGTAGGCCCTATGTAGGCAATCGTATTTTCTTTTGATAAAATACGTTTATTCTGGTAGTTTCTTGCCGATTACGATAACAGTTTTTAAATCAATAAAAAAAAATTCTTAGGATATTGTTTTTCTTGAGTAACGACAGAACTCTTTCAAATGTATTGTAAACAAACTATACTAAATTGGGAAAAAATAGAGTTCATAGACCAAAATAGACCTTTTACAGAAGCGAATTTCCTTAAATGTTTATATTTTAAACGACTTGATAGAGACTCTAGCTAAATAGTCCATTCAATATGGGTTTAAAAATGAGAAAGACAGATCTAGTAGAAACTCGTCTTTGTTCTAAATGAATACATATCGAAGGGTGAAAGGCATTTGATTTATGCGACATTTTTTGGTGATAAAGTAATAGTATATATATATATATTATAAATACATATATTATATATTTTTGGAATCGGTAAAAAATGCTGATTACGATTAGTTTATCACGAGTTCTGGTCGTATATATGTATTTAAGTATGTATGTATATCTTTGTCTAGTACCCATAGTACAAGCGCAAGCTTAATTTGGGACTAGGTCAATGCGTGTAATTGTTAGTAAATATTGTTATATTATTATTATTATTATTAAAACAATACATATAAAGTAAAAAGCCAAAATAGTCTGCTTTAGTGACCAGTTGAAACACTAATTTCTGCTTATAAAAATTGACAATATACTATAATTGACCATAGCGTAATTAATTAGTAGAATAGAGTACAAAGAATAAACAAACACAATTACCATTAACATTTACGACGTTTTATTTCCCAAAACGGCTTCATAGGGCCATTTACTACTTCTTTGAAATCCTTAAGCTCTATAGGTATCAGATTCTTTTGTACCTAACTGTACAAAATCTTGCAATCCATCTGGATATAATATTTAATTGTAATGACTTTAGAAAAATATATTTAAAAATAAAAACACGAAGTTCTAATTTTTTCATAAATAATTTTTAGTCATTACATCCCAGAATATGTGACCTTAAACTCTACGTGTAAACTACTTTATACAAACACTTTATATCCAAGTTTCACGCTCGTACGATCATCGGTTGGTTTACAAAAAATCTTATAAAATGCCTTGAGGTCGTAGGTAGGTTCAGTTGAATGGAGGTAGTTTTACGATAATTTTGTGTGTCGTAGCAGCTGCTAATAAACTATAGCACCGAGATATGTTATTTTCACGCTTTATTTTATTATTATGACAAATAGTTTACAGACATAATTCTTCTTTTTCACCTAGTGTAACTTAAAGCTGCTATTTTACTGACACCGTGTTCGCTCGCATCTATACAATATAATGGATCTTGATAAAGATTTGACATTATTATGTCTTTTACTCGGAATTTAAGAAAAAAAAAAAGAGTATTTATTAAATGAAGGTATTTCATGTAGATAGATATAAGTAACCATTATTTAAGCTCAATTATTCAAATCATTAACGTAAAAGGAATCCCGAATCAAAAAAAGATCGCTGCCATAAATACCTTTTAATAGTTTGTATCTGAGATATTTATTAATAGAATCTTTTTCGCAAATGAAGAGCACACGAGATAGACCTAATTTTAAATAACATTCTCTGCCACTCCTGCAAACATCAGAGATTTGTCGCAGGGAGGTCGATCCGCAAATTGCGATAAAGAGTAACGTCTCGGAGGCAGTGCAGAGGGGACCGAAAGGCTCTGGAGTCACGTCGAAGCGTCCCAACCCATTACCCGCTCCAAACCGTATCGACAAATAACCGCCAATTATTGGATCACTCTACAATCTTTTTACAATTTCTTCTCCGTCCCGCGTTATTATATTTCTATTAAGCCTTTTTTGTAATCAAACTACTAATGATTCGATTCCATTTCCTAGGCGGACGTGCCGTCTCCGCAATGTTAATGACACTAGGTAATTAGATGCGGATGGTTTGAGGACGTTGACTCGAATGCGGTGCCCGACCGGTAGATAATAGCAAAGTGTCAATTTTACTAAAAATATGGTAATTTACACCGGCAGACATTTTGTTTCCTCTTAAATTACTCGAGACTACGCGTGCTGACGCGTTTCTATTGTAAACAATACTACTTCGTGAGTTATATTTTAAAACGAAGCTTTAGTATTTTGATATTCTAATAAGATAATATTCACCAATAAAGAAAACTCATACTCATTGACTGGCTCATTAAAGTCTAGCCCAAACATAAAAGTGAAAAATTTTGCGCATAGAATTCCTTTATCATATATACAAGAAATAAAGTATTTTCTAAATTACCGCAGGCAAATAAATAAAGAGGATTTACATTTTCCTTTCAAAATTGCGTTATAAAAATACAATTAAAACATACTTCAAAATTATCTATTAAGTACATTTTCAGGAGATTATTATTCCACAGGGTAATAAACTGGTGGGGTGCGTTAAAATAATAGTAAAACTAGATTTTTTTTATTTATTGTCAAAGATCCACGCAAGTAAAGTCGTAGGTAGCTGCTAGTGTCAAATATAATATTTATCATCTTGACATTTTTAATTTTTCTTGAAAAAATTAAACACAAAAACAGCTATTCAACTTGACAAAGCTGCCAACGTACATACTAAATATAAGTACTCGTTTTTTAATTCAACTAAAGAGTGAATATCTTTCCTTTTTATAATAAAAAGGAATTATTTCAATAGTAGTTTTCTCTCTTATCTTAGGACATAAGTACAAAAAAGAATCTTATATTTAAATTGAAAAGTATAGTAAAGACAATAAGATGAAGACAATTATGACGCATTGAAGCATACTATTGTATTTTCTTTATTCTCATTTATTCATAACATGTAAAAGCCGAAAGTGAAAGCGGTACAATAATATTATCTGGTAATCTCTGATAATGGTATTGTCATTTCAATCAAAGTCATTAAAATTTTATGGTAACTTTAGAAGAACAATGATATAAGCAAAAAATAATGGTTTTACGAGTAAATACCCTTTCACTTCACCGAAAACTTAGCTGAGGGTTATCGGAACTATCTTTTTTTCACTACATTAGTTATACAGTTAGGCTATTAAAAACATATAAATCATTATTATAACCTAGTGCGCTATATATAAAGTGAACACCGCATGCAAAAATTATGAAAAAATGTAATTAAAATATAATATTAATTAAAAAAATACGAAAAGTGAGGAAAAGGAAAAAAATTAACAAAGAAACAATAACTAAGGAGGCATATTTTCAAATAAAACATTACAGAAATGGATAAACAATATATTTATTTCGGATATTTATGGTCAAGGATTTACAGCTGTATTTTGCATTTTAATTTACTTTTTGTATTAAGGAGGATTTTTTATTCTTTATAAATGGCTCGGTACTGGAGCAAAGTAAACAAGTTCATATATATCTCATTCTAATAACTTTTTTTTTGTTAACCCGGTGGATATCCTTACGGACCGTCAGGGGAAGTGGTGAAGGCCACTCCCCCCGGTGTGTCAGACCTGCCCCGACTAAAACCACCGGGATTCCAGCACTGCCCTCTCTTCGCTTTCGCCAAGCCTGGGAATCCAGATACTTCCGACGGCTCGGCGAGCGGTAGGCCCTGGGCTTCCTCTCAGGGAGGGGAATTGAAACCCCTCACATGCTCTCTATGGGAACGGCGTGTGGGCACACACACACCGACCCTACCTCTCTCCGCTGGACGGGGACGCCCTCAACGTCACCCGCCCAGCCTGTGTCAGGAGAGAAGATCGTCTCTCATTCTAATAACTAGCTAACTAGTCATGACGTAAGCTTATAATTTTTAACGTAGTATCTGAAATATTGATACCGTATATGAAAACATATATTAAATCATTTCGAATATCGGTGTCAGTTATATACATTTTAAGTATCTATTATTTTGCAAACAAACATTTCCCTTGCGGTCTCTTGTTTTTAAAACTTTCTGCTGGGTCTATTGTTCTTATCTGTATTCTACAATAACGAGCATTATGCTTTTAAAAATGTCTTAGATATATTGTGAGTGTTATATAATATTCTATAACCATGGAAAAGTTCACTTTACGAACTACTTTCCTACACTGATAATTATCTAACTCCAGAAAAGCAAACATCACTAAAAACAATTGTAAGTATTGAATACCAGTTTTTTTACCTTGTTTAATTGATTTTAAAAGGAAATTGTACCCAACAATATGCCAGCCCTATTCTAAACTAAAATAAAAGGTTAACCTAAAGGTCTACTGTTTATTCTAATTTGTGCCTACCTGCTTCGTGTGTTTAGTTTTTGAAGTAATAGATGTTTTCATTAACGTAAAACTAAATAAATATTCTTCCGAAACGAAATTAATGGGTTTTAATAATAAACACGATTTTTTTTGTTAAAAGACACTAACTTTTTTTACTTAGACAGTTTTATATTTGTTTACAATATCCATGTATATGTATATATGTATGATGTGTCTGTGGTGGCCTAGTGGATATTGGACCGGTTTCCATGCGCAGTAACTAGAATGGTCCTAGGTTCGAATACCCGCACGTACCTTTTGGTTTTTCCAAATTACGTTCGGATTTAGGCAACACATGTTCATCCGTGAAGGAACTCATCATAAGGCAATCGGCACGGAATATTAATATACAGCAATCCTATACAAGTGCAGAATGTCAGAAGGACTAGACAAACTATCATTCGATTAGCGCTTACGTTAGTAGAAAGTACAAAATATATGAGAATCGACATAACATGTCGACGTGATATTTAAAAACCTATCTCAGTTCCATAAATTTTACACTTTTCTACTAGAATTATCGTTGTTCGAATGTTACTTGTCTATGCCCAAACACGATAAATGATTGACTCTTGGCCGTTTCTTTTTATTTTCTATACATCTTTTAAATTTTTTATTTTTTTTATATGCAACGATGTCTTTCGTCGTCGTCTCTCTCTTTAACTAAGTCCGTAACAAATTGTTTTTAGGTGATAAGTATAGTATTATTTGCCTTCTATATCATAGCTGCGATACAGTGGTGCAAACCACGTTACAGTAACTCATTTCGGCCTGGCACGTTTCAGGATCGGCTTGTGTACTTGCAGTTATTATTTGTCTTTAGTCGTATTATATTTAGACCGGCTGATCAACGTCTATTGTGAATAGATTCTCGTCTTTAGGCGTTCATGGCCGTTTTAGGACTACATTTTACTTTTCAACAATCGCGTATATATTATCGAAGTAGTATGAAAAACAAAATGTATGTACTTGTTCTGTAACAAATGCACCAATTTATCAAATATCATGATGACTGGAACCGGGGTATCGACAGTCCTCATTGCCAATTAAAAGTTCAATCACCTACGTCAATGGGGGGCGAGCAGAAACGAAAAAACAAGCTTTGTGCCTACAGTCATGTTTCAATTTGTGAAATTGATTTGTGATGCGACGAACATCGTAACTTATAGGTAGACGTATTTCTAATCAACGCGACATCACGATGTACCGATAACAATAGTCGCTTCTTGTAGGTGTTTCAACATCGGATAATTTGGAGCTCGTTTTCCTGTTTGCTACGTAGAGCGTTAAAATTATACCACAACGTTTATTAAAACTATTTTTAACCTACTTTTGTTATTACTGTCTCTTAAATATTCATAACTTACATTGAAACCTGGTTGAGTGGGATCTCAGGGAACCTAGGATGTTTATCAGTTATAAAGGCTTTCCATATCCACTGAAAAGGGTTTGTAGTGAGCCATTTATTCAATAAAGTGCAATAAAGATATACATTTTAACTTATAAAGTAAATTTAAATCGATACAAGTGCAATACAAAAATGAACTAAGCTACCACACAAACTTATTCTATGGACGAACAAATCTTACGTGCTATATTTTGAGTGATAATATTTACAAATAACCAAGGACAGTCTTTATTTACAGAAAGTAATAAAACTATATAATAAAGGCACATATTATACAAAAGGGCAGCTACGGTAGATGCGGGAAAACCGTTTTAGGCTTTCCCCTCTGACGGTGGTCTCTCCGCTGCTCGCTACGACGAACAAGTCACTAAGAAAAAGCGCACAGGTGCGTCCTTCATGGTATAATCTCGGAGTCAACTTCTGGGTGTCTCCACTCCACGCTTCTGCTGACTAAACGTCAAGATAATGAGCGAATCTTGACACTGCTTATTGAACATCTATCCGTACTAACTAATAAATTATCGAATATACAAATTTGATTATATTACAATTAAATTTGAACCTTATTGCTTTGTTAATAGCTTTCAATAATATTTGTCTAAATATTTTACTTATGACACTGTACCTTCATATCTCGTGTGCTAATGATCAATGTATCTGAAAATAAAAGAGCTAGCTGTGAGCATTCCGGATAAACGCTTGTAAAAAAACGCTTTAAACAGGTATAAATGTGACTAATATTTAATAAAATACGATATTTACTGAAAGTATGAAAATTTGTCTTTTTGTATTGTTTTTTGTGTAGTTTTTACAATCTTTAACGGCACAATTAGACATTGTGAAATTTTGATGATACAATTCTCAAAAGATTTTTGTTTGAAGCTCTTTGTTTTGTGCCACTTTTTGCGCGTAAATTGTGAATCTACTATATATTTAATCTAAGGAACAAGAGTCCACTGTTATTCTTCATCGCATTCCTAAAGTACTGAAAAATACAACAGGATTAATATTCGAACATTCTAATTGCTTTCTACCAACCACTTCTATTCATGTCCACAAAAGCGACGTAAAATTAAAACCCGTTACATCCACTTAGTGAAATGTTAAAATAAGACAATTATGTTACAATATAATACGGTTGTTTTGCGTGTCACGCTTAATGCTCCCGTCTAAACACGATAATCGTCTACAAGTTGACAACAAAGTAATCCGTTAAGGCTCAAAAATACCGTTTATTAACGCTAGCACATGATTGCAAGAACGGGGAAGATATCTTATTATTCTGTATTACAGTCGTGATTATTATTTTAATCGTTTTACTAACAAAGGGAAACAACGCAAATTAGGGTTAATTATAATTCGTGGCATACCATCGTCATGACACCGCTGCGTTCTACTCTGATCCAATATTGCATTTTTTTATTTCGAAGTAGCAGACTCTCTGCTTCGGCCAGATGCGAATTAGTTACATAAAGCTGGTTAATTTTCAAAAACTTTCAACCCCTATTTCTCTCTTTTAGGAATTTAATATTTTAAAAGATCCACCTTGTCCATCAATATCATGTTCTATCAATTCCATGTTTCTAGTTACAGTGGTTTATTCTCTGCAGTGAAAATTTATTAGTCATCGCAAGTGTATTATACAACAAAGTAAGTGAGTGAGTGAGTGTGTAAGTGTATAATACATATATATAAATAAATAAATAAATATATATAATATATATAATAATATATATATATATATTATTATATATATAATCATACTTATAGGAATAAACGCTTGTAAAGTATTATTAATATCTATACGCTATAGCCCTTTCGGGGTAAGCAGAGATATATTAGTGGCTATATCCACTTTGTGCTGATATGTCGTGCCCAAGGTGACCAGTAACGCAGCAAACCGCCGTTGTTTCCTTACAATGATTTCCTACGCCGGTGAGTATCTGGAGTCTAAATCCATACCTAATCTGGAAAAACCTAGAGATGCATGCTAGAATTCGAACCTATGACGTTTTACGTCGCCGCAGACAGAAACCGGTCCGTCATACACTAAGCCACCGCAGCTCATAAAGTATTTCTGTCCATTTAAAATCTTTTATTAATATTTTTATTTCCTCTAATAACATTTTTAATACTATAGTATGACCAATTTACATTTAAGATAAGATATATTTATCCCAATTTAGAGTAGATAAATGATTAGGTATTATCAAAGAAGCTGTTGGTATCTCGAAATTTGTGTTAAAACTTGATAAGATCGTTGTAATGTCGAAACACAATTTAAATATTTAATACTGTAATAATATAACGCTATGAAAAACAAAGAATCATGTTCCTATCATAAACATTGTAGCTAGCAACATATCATGAGCAAATGCGTTGTCATAGATGTCGCTTGAAAATCTTTGTTTAACATATATATCACAGTTACAGATCTAGTTTCCAACTAGTTGAATATACTAATATTGTATATCGATAATACATAGAGTATAGATGAGTAACTAGATGAGTTTATTAAACAGGTTTTGGCGATAAATAAGCCAAAAAAAAAACATATAGTAGATATACATGTAATATATGCATATAATTTTTTTTAAAGTTATATACATAAAATAATTAAAGTCGTAATATTAAATCGCATATACTTAGGTTACATTCTTAATAATCCTATATAAAAAAAACAATACTTTTTGCTTGCTGTCACGTTATCCCGAACACTATCGAGACCACAGTGACATCATGGTCCTCGCAACATACTGGTATTTTACTGTCAAAACATCAATTACTGTAATAACTGTGGAAAAGATGCGCTGAGATGCGTTTTGTTTTGGGATACGGTTCCAGGGGCCGTGACGTCATGCGCACGCAATGACAGTGTCTAAGTTTTTTTTTTGGTAACTCGAGGTAAATCCTTTATGGACCATCAGGGGCGGTGAGGGCCGGCCCCCGCTGTGTTGGACTCGCACCGACTGAAACCCCCGGGGTGATCCACTTCCCGTCTGCCGGAGCCAAGGGCACAGCTGAACCACTAAACCTCAGCGTACGGCGACTTCTAGCCCTCCTCGGGCCTCCTACAAATGTTGCGGGGGGTGGTAAGAACGCCTCCACTCACTCTTGCAATAGCAGGCAGGGTCTTGTAAAGTGCCATCACCCTCACATCTCTGTGTTTAAAAGTGCCTAAGTTATACTCGTTTTGGCTATAAAATTTAAAAAAGTGCAATTTAATCATTACGATTTTTTTTGTATAAACAAGTATATACCATTATCAATTAAAACATATTTTTTTAATTGTCTACACTCCCTTTGACTGAGTCGTCAACTTTTTTAAGTGGCATAAGTTAATTTAAATTATTTTATAATAAAAATGATGAAATAGTCGGTACCGTGTGGCACATACCACAAGAACAAGCCGGTGGTTAAACCGCGCTCGTGCCAGCGCGCCCAGATATTTTCATTACCACTATAAATACGAGAGAAATGAAACATCATCACACTGAATGGTTATTGAGGTTACTTATTTGAATTTTCATTTAATTTTGAAATTATTTTACATTAGTGAGCCTTTAATCAGTGGCTATTACATACCGATAATGTTTCTTTTTATTATCACCTCAATCGAAATCAAACATAGACATGGCTAGTTCTGTAACACATTTATAGCCTACAAAATACTACGTTATACAATATGTTATAAACTCTCTGTCCAGATTATCCTAATCCTAGTTATAAAGTAAAAAAATCTTTAAAAATTCTTCAATTTATATGACGATAATTTTTTAATGTTCACGAATAATATTATATAGAGGGATGAAAGGCTATTTGGTAATGTCATCATGTCACCAATACGTCTCTTTCGGGTCGGACAGCGTTGTCAAAACATACTGTAGCTATTACCCAACAGTTTGACTATGTGACCGTTGACGAAATTCACATTTATATGTTAATGCTGTACTTAATTACACTGTATTGACACTTATTGGCGGATATATTATCACAGCCACACCGGTCGCCAATAATTACCTCATCTACTATGTTTTATCTGGCAGTTTATAGGTTTTGCTCCCCGCATATAACCCGTTAACGACTTATCGCTTTTCGATCATATTAATGATACATAGACGTACCCATATTTTTATCTTTAAAACCTTTTACTGCATACCACTAATGGATATTATATTTTGAATCAGTTGTTTTTTTTTTAATTTACGTTGCTATTTTTTATTTTATTTAAATATACATTTTAAACGCTCTAATTATGACTGTCAGGCTACACTCGCTAGATGTCCTATAGGAAGAAGGTAGTCGAGGCTATCGGGGCGTCTTCGGACAGGAACAGTTGACATATACATTCACACACACACACTAAGGCATATACACAAAGTACACAATGACACTACACATTTCATATATGACTTTTATATTACTATTTTATAACAAGTGTTTGAATCGCATTTATATCTATATCCATGTTACAAATTATTTTGGTTAATATGATTTTCTTGTTTGTTTTACTTTATAAATTACATTATATATTCTAGATTTGTAAGTAAATAAAACTAACAACAACATTCAAACACTCTTTATATACTCGTATACTAGTTAATGTTTAGTCAAATTTAATGTCTTATAATTTCTATGATTCATTCTGAAGATGTTAAAATTTTAAATATCTTTATGTGAGTATATGGAAATGGTTTTTTAAATATCACTAAATTTTATAATCACTACTTAAGCAATTAAAATGTTTCAATTTACGACAGTCAAGTAAGTTGTCTTAGCTTTCATCATGATATAAGCTTTAGGGAATCCACTATAGGATACAGGTCCGCTTAATATTTTCCAGAGAGATCGGTCAAATTCGGAATTAGATGGTTTGTCCACTTTGTAGGTTGACGGCATACACTGCGTTTGCCAGTACGTGATCTCTCCTCGATAACTTTTCTACCCCGTCTGCCATCCGCTCTACAAGCTAGTGTGCTGCCCACTGCCACTTCGCTTTACTGAAAAAGAATAAAATATAATAATTCTGGGATTTTAGAAGTATTCTGACACATTTGTGTGTGATATAGCATCTGGACTTTGATGTTATCTTGGTAACAATTATTTTTATTGGTGATTCATTTTATTTGAAACACGTTTACGTATCTGGAGGCTTTCTAGATTAAAAAAAAATTGTATTACATTACGATTTACTCCTCAATCTTAAGAGTGTTTACAAATACAAATTTCATATAAACAAATACCAAAATCCAGCAAAATTTGAACGTCATAGAAATATTTGTACAATTTATTAAAACCAGTATAAATAAATAAACAAAAGAAACATATTAATACAGATATGCGTTCGATTTGAACTCGGCAAATGTCAGGTGTGTAACGTGATTTAATTTTCATTTAAAGGCATTGGCACCATAAATATGGAACACCAAGAGTGTAATCCAATACAAAGGCGTTGTGAATTCGACACCACGCTCACTTATCTGTTCTTTAATCAAAGGTAGAACCAGTAAACAAGAGCTTTATTACAAATGTCTATTTCAGTATGTTCCTATGCACCTACAATATAATTCATCACACACGTACGTGCACAAAATAATTTTTTATGTCACGTTCAAACAATACGCCATACTAATCTTGATAAAGGCAATGTTGATATCAAGCAGATATCGCGTCTCAAAACCAACGAATGCCAATTTAATCCTTTAGAATCGCGCGTAACCTTAATTCAGAGCCATCAAGTATTTGTTAAGTTACTTATTTTATCTATAAACGATGGAATCTCCGTATTAGTCGACCTGGTAATAAAATTTATGGTGACCCTAACTGCTACGCTGAAGATGCTGGACTCGATCCGCGTTACTGGCAAACAATTTTGTGATTAGTTAGTCACAAGTCTAAGCCTGAGATTTATAGACGCTATTTAGACTTAGTTTAGCAAATTTCTCAAAAAATTGATTCGTTTTGACAAAAAATGGAATATATAATAGGCACTTGAGCATAGCCATAGTATTCGCAGAGCCAAGTCCATGTTGACCAAATCACTGACTTACCAAGTTCTTTGCCATTCATAGAGTAATATAAATGTAATGTTTTAATAAAGTCTAAGCAAACTTAAAGTTTCGTCTATAAATCTCAGCCTTAGATACAGTGGCTTGCATCCCATAGAAGCAAGAAAAACCAACATACATTAATTTATAGTTTAGTCGAATTTGAATTTCAAGTCTTTATTAAATGTCTATGGTAAGTCTAACAATATCATACTTTTTATACTTTTATGGGATGCACGCCACTGGATGGATATAGGTATGTATGCATACTTAATTATGTATACATTTCTCTGGTGCTCATAGTACGTCTACAAACTTAGTTTCGACTAGGTTAATGTGTGTAATTGTCCGTAAGTATTATAATGTATTGAACAAAAAAATCACAGTTTTATTACAGAACACCTTAAACTATACAAGGTTACTAGCAACTAACGCATATCATCTTATAGGTAACTTAGGTACATCAAGACTAGCTACTTTTGTTCTAGCACTTTATCCAATACGTAATATTATATCCTGGGATTTTTTTTAGTTTTGGTGAGGATTTCTATCAATCGTTATTTCTATGTATTTAATTAAGTATGTTTCAACTTTCATTAATTCGATTCTGGCGTAGGTATGCATAGTGAATTGCGTGCCTCGCGAGCTCACAGCAAGCTTCGAACACATTCTTACTTCATCTAGCGTAAATACATGCAATTTTGGTGTATTCAATGTTAGTGTACCGACTTCATATTGTGATTTGTAAATCGATCACTTCACAGGAACCACTAAAACTCACAAACGGTGCGCGCGCGACGTAATTCGCAAATTTCATGTCTATAACTTCTAGAATTTAAGGACAAGTGCACGCCCCGCCCACTCGCTGCTACCCTTTTCTCTACTAGATACAGTCACATCACACAAGGCGTCTCTTGCCACATAAAAGTCTATATATTCGCTAGATATAGTAGTCGCCTTTGTATCGCGCGCCACCTTGGGGCAGTTTATGTGGAGTTAAGAAAATTAGAACTACATTTTTTTTGTATGGGAACAAACATTATATTAGAAAAGTTGTACAACAAAAATTGTCAGTCTTTGTGAACCAAAGTAACATTAGACAGTCATCCGTTAGTTACCAGTAAACCTATATATTAGCCACAAAATTAGACAAGCTCATTTTAACTATATTATATTTATGAAGCATCTCATGAGAACTAAATAAGTTTTTATGTTACCTTTATGTCTATCTTGATTGCTTTTGCCAATCCCAATAATTCGTTAAACTAGCGCCTTAAGTGTCAAAGTCCTCCCAGAATATCAATCAAATTTCTTCAAAAATGTTGATGGGACGTGATTAGAAAGAGGTGTTGATGAATCAACTAACTGTTGAAACCTTACACTATTACTAAATTATTGGCTCATAACTTCAACTCATTAGCGTGTCTCTTAAGTAAGATTTTTAGACTGATTGGGCTCAATAGGCTTGATTTATTCTAATGACAAAAGATCTGCTATAAAATAAATACTGTAAAGATCTCAAATGTTTTTTCATTTAACTTGGCTAATATCGTTTGCCCATATTGCAGCCGTTTGCCTTATCAGATCTATCTATAGTAGATTCCAGGCTATCATTGTTTGAGGGTTTTTACTGAAACAAAGTATACCTAGATACTACTCTGTAGAGATCAGGCTTATGAAGCAAAGATGGCTGTCGCACTTTGATATTTAGATGATCTTGATTCGCAGCTGCTATCATAATGCCTGTAAACAATTCAGTCAGTGCTTTATATTCCTTGCATATTAAATGAGTAACAAAATCGTCACAAATTACCTTAGGATTTGACTGTGAGATGTATTTATGACTGTTTTGTTCAACCAATAATTTATGTTTAGTAGAATTCAATCTGGAAAATTCCATGAAATCCTATATTGATTTAATTTTTTATATGCGTCCCTTCATAAATATTATAATTTATTTTTATTGTCTTGCTTGTAATCCTCCAGAAGCGTCTATTGTAGGATGTTACATGATCCTATCTGAAAGTGTAATTTAAAAAAATTATAGCGTTTCCTTACCTAAAATAAATGCGGACCATATGTGTAATATAAGGATACACAGTTCTATATATTATATAAATATTAGATATTTAAAAGAATTACCAAAATCAAAAATGCCTAGACTAGCTTTTTGTTAATAACTATTTTATGTCTAGTTTCCGTGGGGCATATGTTATTTCCCCCTTTTCTTAAAATATTATATTATATTGAAGTCGCTAACAAATAGATACGTAAAAATATTTGTCTATGCACCTCGTTCCCAAAAGCATCTATTGTATTTCCAACGTTAAAATTAATGACACGTTTTGGTCTAAATAAAAAATGCTACTTGCCCATCACGTATCATGTAGACAGGCGAACTGTATGTTAGTGCTTATAAATTATGCTCAGAAATGTTCGCACACAAATAATATGTAGACATTCAATTCACTTGAGATGTAAAACATCGCCTACTTAGATTCTTTATCTTGTACACTTGCGTATCCTAAACACTTTTTTGTCACATTATCATTACATTATTAGCTTTAAATTATTTTATGCATGCGCTCATCTCCATAGCACGTGTATTTAAAAAATCTTAGCCAATTTTATACAATGGCTTTTAAAGGTTTTTACAAAACGAATTTATTTTATGATGAAATACTTTTTTAAAAATAATAATTGCTATTATTTTTAGTTTTATTTGGCTATATTCCACTCCAACACAGCTTTGAGTCTCATTCGGCGTTTCTTCTCAAGGTAGTCGCTTCCGAAACGCTGGTAGATCACTGTTAGGTTTCATATTTTGTCCCAAGTCGAGGTCCGTACCCACAGGGCAAAAGCCAGTTATCATAAAAATAATTTTATTACGAATATAAAAAGTATAGTAGTATTTCATATAGGTACCTATACATTCAAATTTTTGTAACAATAGTTTTTTCCCTTTTCCTATTAAGGCGGTATTGCTTTATTACAACGTTTACGGTGTAAAACGAATATTAAATACCATATTAAATATGTTTGTATCCTCAAAAATCACATATGACAATCATAACAAAGTATCATTTTGGCGGCCCCCAGTTATCCAGTAGGAAGGGGCCCGCATATCCGCTGTAGCCTAATTGAGCCCATCGCGTCGCGTTAAATAGTCGAGATTAGTCCAGATTGGTTCGGGAACGGGATTGTTATCTGATTGAAAGATTCCTGCGGCCGCTGTTAATGCAATAAGGAAATCTAAGTACGCTTCAGACAGATCTCCTCGCGGGATATTGACTATTACCATCGAATTATATTTGTTGTTTTGTGAGAAAATCTAACGCTCAACTACGTTTCTACTCAATCAATCTTTATTATCGTGAATCTGTTATTTAATGCAATAATAGGCGTCGTAGTAGATGAAGTTACCGGGTGTTTCTAGGAAACCAAAACTAAATACCTAACTTATATTAGGTATGAAAAAAGGTACCCGTATCGATAGTATGATTATTTACAACAAAATTTCAAATAACAAAAATAATTTTGTTTTTACTGTATTTATATAGACAGTACTTACAAATGCAGATAAATAAAACTAAAAGAAATTATATATTTGTGAGTGCAATGACGAATTGACATTTTAGTCATATTATGAAGTTGCAAAAATTTACTTGGCTGAGTACGTTATTCTATTATTAAAGCCAAAATATATACTACTTAGTAAATAATCTTAATATTTTTGATAACAGATGTTGATTTTGCATCGAAATATTATATTACTTAACATAAACTCAAAAAACTACTTTTTTGGTGATCCAGGAAAAAATTTTGCATAGGACTATCACGGTTATGAGGGCAGCGACCCTGGTGTGACAGACTCCTACTGACTAAAAACGTCCGGGGTGTTCTTCCAATCACTGCACCCGGGCCAAGGGATCCCGATTCTTCCAGACGCCCGTGGAACAAACAGCTTGTCAAGGCTTTATATCTAGGAGGGGTGATTGTAAAGAGCCCACTCCTCCAAACCTTTCTCACGGGCGGATCACCGTACACTACACGTTGCCTCCCTCTCATCCGGGCATCAGACTCCTTCAAGTCTAGTGCCCAGAACACAACAAACTACTGAATCTATTAAAAGTATCTGAAATAAAATTTATAGATTAATATTTTTTAAACAGCTTAGCTCATAGATATGTTATTCTCAATTTTTTTTTTGTTTATCTCTCAAGAAATATAAAAATCCAATTGTAGTCGTAGTGAAACTTCACATATGTAACGAAGTGTAAAGATTGTATCACTCATTAAAAAAATAGTACTTTAACATTGGACTTGATTTTGAGGGCTCTTTGCACAATATGCTGGCTTCATTATAAGGGCCCTTTGTCCTAAGAACCAGTTCTTTTTATTTATTCCTTTTATTTAGCAAAAGCAACGGGTCTTACAATAAGTGTATCAAATCAAAATGTCCCCTCGGGACAAGTTTCTTTATTCATGACCTCTTCACATGCTACCCTCTAATGGGCCTTAACTTTAGATTTAAATGAAACTGGATTGTCTTTATGAGTATTATTAAATGTTCCTTTTTTATCTTTTGCGTTTAAATTACTGATCATTATCATATTATAGTTTCATAATTATATTTTTCGCAAAGAGTAAAGTGGATGATACAGCCATTAACGTATATCTGCTCACCCCAAAACGGATTCACCGTTAACAAACAAAAGAATATGTTGTGACCATTGGCGTACATACCATAAAAGCATAAAATAACATTATTTTGTTATACCTGGACATTTAAAATATCGGGAGTCGAAGCTGCTCGCGTCCGTAGGCTTTACCCTAGTTTCCCTACACGTGACTCCTGGGTGGTACTAAACGAGGAGCAGCGAGGTGGTAGGGCGCCGGTGCCCGTCTGGATCGCGACCACAGTGCATGGGTGTAAAGCCCGTCATAGTGACCAGTTTCGGTTTGTCGCGTTTCGGGATCAGCTTCTGCATATCCAGTAGCTCATATACCTGGAGACCTTCAGTCGTGGTATATGTGGGCCGACATGACGATGTAGACTATCAATGGATTTTCATCCTTTGATAGTCGCTTTCGTTTTTGGACTATACTGTACTTACCATCAGGTACACTGTAGTCACTATGTCGAGCCAGTGTAAAAAAAAAAACATTAGTATAATATAATATTATATAATGATTTGAAATTGTGTCTAATTTGTATTCCGAGACTCCTTTCTGGTAATTACTAGATTCTAAATCAGTATATTTATTAAATATCCAAGTATAGTCATAACGATATATTTATTTGTATTATTATCCGTCAACTGTCGCTTAAATAATGCAGTTCTACTCCGACGCAGCCTTGAGTTTCTTTCGGCGTTTCTTCTCAAGATAGTCGCTTCCGAAACGCTGGTAGATCACCGTTAGGTTCGTTTTTAACTGGCCAGCCGCCTAAGTCGAGGTCCGTACCCACAGGAGTGTCCTTGCGTAGCCGCCCAGCCCATAAAATTCGTTGGCTTAGCGCCTTCTGCGTTCGCCCACCAAGCCCGGTTTAGTTATAAAGTAATTATTTAAATAAATAACTTAGAGATAGATTCATCTTGATTTCTCACTGAAACTCTGGAAATATTTTATTTTGTTTTCAAAAAAGCATTGATGCTTGAGGGCATTTTAGTTTCACACAGTATAAAAAGATACGTTAATTATTAAACGTTTGGGACTTAATTAAGATGGTATTTATAATTACTCGGTAGTAATTTTTATAATTGCTACCCGTGACCTCTAGGGCCGGGTGTGTAATTACAAGATAATAGGATGTTTAACATGTTTCACTTTCTAAAACGGATACGACAGTACAAAGCAGCGAAAGCACGGTCTGCCGTGCAAGTCACCGTCGCGTGATTCCACCTTAGCTACATTGTTTACACACCCATTATTCACTTAATGAGTACTCTAATGAAAACTCCGTGGCTATGTAATTAATGCACCTGCATATCGCGAATTTTGTATCGGTTAAAATACTTTGATTATTATGTCGATAGTAGGTTTGAGATTTGTGACCTTTGTACGAAATCGTTAAGAAATAACAGAGTTTCTTCTTGTTGCTATGCTTTTCACAGGACAGTGTGGTATGCTCTTTTGTAAATCGTAGCGCCTAAACTACGAAAATTTTAATTGTATTCTTTTTATGACGTAAGCAACGAATGTTGTTTTTTTTTTGGTATTCCATCCCTAAGAGGATAACACAAGGGTTGAAGGTTTGTTAAAAAGTCCGCCAATTTAAGTGTAAATTGCATCTAGGCAAAGCAAAGTTGAGTCTTTGGTGGCAAGAATATTTACTCGTAATATTTTATTTCAAATTTGACCACGAGTTAAAGTTTTATTAAACAAAATCATCTTTACGAAGTGGTAATTGATTTAAGTCCCTTAACAACAGTCAAACTAATCTCGAGGCCCTCTTAAAAGCATATTAATTCTTTCGAAGGCGTTTATTACTACGCTTCTCGATCTTTTGTACAACATGAACGGCGGCCATAAATTACAGCGCACTGTTTGTACGGCTCTCATTTAATGATTGTTGCGTCAGACAAACATTTTAATTGCTGCATTTATCGCAATTACACGCATCCACGGTTTCAGGGCGAACGTAGCAGCGGTGAGATTTCACTACCGAGCCGAGACCCAACTAAGGTTACGTTGTTTGATGAATAGTTAAGCACCTAATAATAAAACATTTTTAGTTACAATAACGAATTAACCTTTTTAAGATGAATATTTATTTTGAGAAGATAAATACTTTTATTTTAGATAAATTTTATATTAGAATATAAGAATAACTTATACACTTCCATAGAACAATATCTACGTATAATATATCTACGCATAAATGTGAGATGATTTAAACCTCATTAAACACATTTTCTAGTACATACTGTGTACACTTAAGTTTTATCAGTTCCTTTAATTATAGGTACGTTATGTAGGTAGAAATGATTAGCGTTGAGTGTACATGAGGAGATTAATTAAAGTCAAGGAAGCGAATGCGATATGCAAATAATATAGATAACTGGCTTTTCATTCTCTCTGCCTACATCAATACGAAACCAGCGTGGCGACAGATAATAATTATCTATATAAGTACTACGAAACAGTATTACTACAAGTCAGTAAGCAAATAGATAATAATCACCATCAATACTGGCCATGAACTTTCTCACATTCAAATTGTATATCTTTGTTGTGAGGCTTACATCCTCTCCCCGTAGCCAGATTATTGAAGCATTTTTAAATAAGTCTCAACTAATAAAATAAGTTCATTTGCATATAAGACTCCATATATATATAGTACAGTAGCTATTAATTATAATGTTTAATACAAAAAGAGCTTTAACTCAAATGGGATTAAGCTCAAAACTGCGTGCCACATATTATTATAAATACAGCGTAACCTCCATGTAACGTCACTCGATTTAACGACAAACTCCCTAAAGCATCGATATCACTCGGCTTTGGTTGTTTTAACTTGTTCCCCATACAATGATACACTCTATATAGCATTACACCATAAAGCATATAGTATTACAATATAAAGTACTTTTTAAGTTACCAAAATTAGTAAAAATTGCGCATCTGTCTGCGTTCTTTTGTAGCAGCTAAATTATTGGAAAAGGACTTTCTTTATCACCAAGATACCTCAATATTGCAAGATATTAATAAAATAATTAAAAAAAACAAAACAAAATTACTGATGCAGCAAAAGACATCAGACAAAATAACAGACTAATCACTCAATAACGATCAAATAAGAATTGTTTTTAACTAATTACTAACACTAGTCTGAAATAAAAATTTTCTTTTTCTAATACAGATTTTTCTTGTCTCCATTTAACGGCAACTCTTTATAACGTTAAAATATGCACAGTCCCTTGAGGGTCGTTATATAGAGTTTGCACTGTATTTGGAAAATATTGTAAAGCACTGTGGATTGAAATAAAACTTTTATTTTTGGATTTTAATATTTTATAAATCATTTATGTTGTGTTACATTGAACACTCAGTTGTCATTGATAAATGATTTATACGGGAAACAAATATTCACAAAAAGACCTTGAGTTTCGATTGAATTGCTAAATTTTGACATTGCATAAATCGAACTTACTGGAATTATAAAAATATAAACAGGAAAATATTATATCTTCACAAAATATAACATTTTCTGTAAACAGTTATTATTATTCCCTGAGACTGTATGTTTATGTTTATTACATGTCTCTGAATGGTTGTATAACATATCATCACGCCATATTTTTATCTGAGTGACAAAACTGGTATTTAATTTCTATATCTCCATTACGCCGGAACGTTGTATCTAACTTGACCAATAGCAGTTCTCAAGACATATTTAACAATACAGATTACACACACAGACACACAAAACGCTGTGATCCCCTAAGAACAGCACTACTGCTCCCATTGAGCAGGACGCGAGGTCCAAATGTGAATTGTATATAACCACTATCTTATATCTGCTCGCTCCGAAAAGCATATACAGTCAAACCTGGATAAGTGAGAAAACTCTATAAGACCCGTCATTTAAAGCTCCCAAAACCTTTATTAGCGAGAAACAAAAATTTCTGTAAGAGGGAATCGTTTTTCCCTCATGGACCTCCGTAGGTGAGACTGCTACTTATCTATAAGCGACAATCGAGCTTTATTTATTTATATTATTCAGGAGGAACAAATGACAAAACAAATTACAAATTTAGCATCTGCTATTTTATGACTCATTCTTAACTTTCGTGGAACTTCCTACCATTGTTTTTGTTTTGTTTTCGTAAGCATCTTGATACCTACCCTTATAAAGTACTTATATGTCGAAATCTAATGAACGTAACATATACACACTATTAAAAATATATATGTACATAATACATTCGTACTTGCTGTGACTTGTTATTGTGCGTACCTCTCTATAAGAGAGAAACGCTACCCATTCACCTGCATTAGCGAGAAACTCGGGTTAGTGAGAAACCTCTATAAGCGAGAATGAGATTGTGCTCCCTTGAACTCTTTTTTTTGGTTTCTCGGGGGAAATCCTGCATAGGACCATCAAGGCCGCTGTGAGGGCAGCAACCCCGGTGTGTCAGACTCTTACTGACTAAAAACCCCCGGGGTGTCCCTCTAATCGCTCCACCCGAGCCTAGGAAATCAAATTCATCCAGACGCCCGGAGAGCGAAATGCTTTGTTGAGGGTGCCTCTCTGGGAGGGGTAGGGATAAAGAGCCCACTCTTCCAATACCTATCTCACAGGCGGCGCGCCGGACGCTGCACACCGCCACCCTCTCATCCGGACAGCAGACTCCCTCATGTCTAATGCCCGCTAAGAAGGCTGTGACTCCTCGCCATGTGTCTTCGCTGCCGACCATGGCTTGTACCACCGCTGGCAGCGAGAGGTCGTCCCCAATGCGATCCTGAAGGACCTTCCTATCTTCAGCCCAGGCTGAGCACACCTCAAGCGTGTGCTGCGCCGTATCCTCGGGGCTCCCGCACTCGTGGCATTCCGCCGTAAGCTCTCCTCCGGACACCCGCCACAGGTGACGGCCAAAACTACCGTTACCCTCCCTTGAACTCTCACTTATCCAGGTCTGACTGTAGCATGATAATATATTTACGTAAATAAATTCTGGAACAGAAGTTAGTAAAAGATATCAAGTGAAAAGATTTTTTACATAATCGATATGAATAAATAATGATATTGGCACGTACACCATGTTATTCTAAACGCGAACCTTGGCCGATGAAAAAATCGTCAGCCGATCAACAATGGTGACGAATTTGTCATTACCGCCGTACGTGACTGTAGCCCAAACACAGCCAACGGCTCGTGTCTCGTTAATTTTAATATCGGGCCATTTTTTTACATATATCCTTGGATACTGCGTTTTTGAAATAACTTTTTCTGATAAAACGTGATGCTTCTGGCCAATTTTTTTAAATTATTTATCGACAAGGTCTGTTAAAAAAACTCTTTCAATTCTTCAGATATGTATAGCCATACATATTTACTGTAATTTAGGTTTAGACTTTTAAAAACTTTCATTTCCGAACGAAGATTCATCTAGCTCGCATTGCGAATCTAATTTCACGCGGTTTTTGTAGTCACAGAGTTGTTGGTTTCATACAAGTAAAGTGAATTAAGCGCGTCTTGTCTTGTTTTTTGTGAATTTTTACCGTTTCTTCGTGTACTTTCATACAATATCTAGAGTTACAAAGTTTTCTTTAGATATCGCACAATGCAAATTCGCAGTGCGTGTTAGGCTATATAAAAGTGTAAATAATTAAATGAATAATAATGAAATAGATATGTGACGTGCACTGACTGTCCAAAAAAGAAGCTAGTACAGTCAAATACCTATAACAATTTGTATCCTTAATTTCGATATTTCAGCCTAAGCTTTAGAGTTTGACATAATATCAAAGGACCATTATAATCCTGCCTGCCAATTATTACTTTCTAGGTCTTTATATATAGTTTAAAAGTTATTCATATTTACTAGACAAAAATATCGAACACTTTCACTATTTCAGAGATTTTAGGTATCACGACATTAAAACTAATATGTAATCAATATTATAATAAACTTTACTATGCCTATGTTACTTTATATGTCGATAGATAATTGTCAATGGGAGTTACACTAACTGATAGCTCTGAGGTATTCTGGACACTTAAATTACTTTGTTTCTTCGATGAAACCGAGTAAATTGAATGTTTCTAGACTTAGCCACTAAGTAAACAGTTAGCCATAGCTTCGAGGTTTGAGCAAACGCCAATTACTAACCCATTATCATTAGAAACGCTGTACTAGATAGATATCTTCCTGATATCGTAAAAGGAGACAAAGAACATAAATTTTCCCATTCTTACCACTTTTTTTTTACTTGTGGAAAATCCTCATAGGACCGTCTCGACCGCACAGGGGGGTTGCGCGACCGAGGTGTGTCGGACTTGTACCGACTAAATATCCCAAGGTGACTACTACTGCGCATTGGCGGGGACTGCGGGTCCTATAATCAATTCGCCACAGCCCCGTTGCGCCGCGCCCACTGGGCACAGACTCGGGGGAAGTTGTTGCCTTCCCCGATACTGCTCGTTGTATTTAGGCAGAGCACGTCACAATGCTCTGCCGACTTCTCGAGAGTCGCTAACCAGGGGCTCAGGGCCCCCACCCTGGGCAGCCACGACATAGATATCAGCCGACCGGTCTCCCATTCTTACCTCTACCGTGTCATCTGTTTATGGGATGATTTCCGGTTGATGCACAACCTTCCCTAATTCCCTTGATTTTTCCAATAATTTAACAAAATAACATTTACTGACAATTACATACATTAACCAAGCCTTAAAACAAGCCTACACTTGTACTATATGTACTCGACAAACATAAATATATAATATCCATCCGCGACTCGCAACTAATCAATATACTCATTACAAATAAGTTTGCCGGTACGGGGTTCAAACACAGGGCCTTCAACGCCGTAGGCAGAAACACTACCACTGCCCTATAAGTCCGTCTAATTGAAATTATAATATTAGAAAAATAGCCATAACCTGCTTTATGAATACCGAGCTTTATTATTAAAACTACATTGAATAAAAACATTCTTGAAATCGTTTGCACAACATAATATAGAGTTACATTGGTGAGGAAACTTTTTCCATTAAGTTAATAGATTGTTGATTGTTTTAAAACTTCTTTTCTTCGATTCCTTAAATTATTTATTGACTCTATATTTATACTCTATTCAATTTTCTTCATTAATTTAAAAGTTTATAATAAATGAAATATTAGAAATAATATCTAAGGTTTTGTAGTTATTTTAGCTAACACTTTGAGCTCTTTTATACCAAATACCTATAAACGATTTAATAAATTAGTTAACGTATAAATAAAATTATTATTACATAAATATTAACTCAAATGCTTTAGGTACTTATGTAGATAAATAAAGTTCACGAAAATAATAAAATGATGAATCTTTATACAGTAAGTTTTGATCAAATAGTTTTTGTTTTAATTTTTTCTATCAATTTACATATTAAGTAAATTTTAATTCAAAACTCAAATTTTAGACTTGGGAAGTAGAGTTATTTTAATTAGTATACTTCTATTATATCTCTGACCGGGTGAAATATTAGGGGATTTGTATCTGAGTCTCGTTATGTTTTAAACTAAATAATTATGATTCGGTTATTTGGAAATTTTCTTCTCATTCGTATTACTATATTATATTAAATTATTTGTGGAGTATATATATATATTGAATTTTATTTTAAAATATTATTTACGTGCAATAAAGGAACTGTAAATAAATTGTACACGAAATCCCAATATTTTTTATTACTATTCACGACGTCTTTAGTGAACCTACATCTTTATTTTGTGTATTTGTTATGTTTAGGTATATATGTTATGTTTATTGGATTATTATCAATAATGTTCTTTTTGTTTCATGTACTCCCTGATGCCATATATAGTATGAGTAGGTATACCTAAATATTTACATAACACGTACTACATTATTAAGTCGCCTTACGTAACGTAATGTTTATAATTTGAAACAATGAATGGTGTGTCTGTCCATCTGACCACGGGACTCATTAAAATAAGCTGGAATATTTTGTATTGATATGACAACACGTTTCGAGAGGGATTTATCATTATTTACTACTTAATTTTATATCAGACTGACTCGGTAAACTTCGTACCCGCTAACCGTTGAATGAATTTCGTGTTAACTTTCAGTTAAAACTACTCCCCGTATCTCTGTTATGCTGTTGCCTTTCTTTCATTGCTCTCCTCCACACCCCTTCGCTTTCCCTCCCCTCCCTCACGCCTTGACATTCCGACCTTTTCCTTTCTATTTCTCAGCTCTACCTGGTACATAATACCTAACCAAATATAAAGAAACCATATTTACATTGAATATTATTCCTAACATGAAAAATAATATTTCTTTCGCCACGAAAGATAGCTAATGTTTATTTCTAAAATCTTATCTATTTATATGTTAAAATTAATTGAAATCCATTCAGCTGTTTTCACGTGAAAACAATTCATACAAGCACTCTTTGAAATTTATAACATTAGTAAGGGGAAAGATTATAAAGCTCTAGGACGCTGGTGACTCGTTCATTTCAAAAATACAGAGATAATTTTTACGAATATATTTCGCACATACGATATTGATCAAATCCACCTGTCCGGTGCATATTTCTAAGAACCGTTGACAGTTTTTTTACATGCTAAATAGGTACATCGCCGCCTCAACTTTGATGTCATTTAGCGAAAACAATGGAAAGATCTGCGCATGTAGTTGCATGCTAATTTAGACATTTTATTTAAATTAAACTAATTCTTATTATAAACGTGTCTTATGCCCAACTGATGTTAACATTTATAATTCTATTTTTACACCTAAATGAGTCATGTGGGATCTTCAATGGGTTCTTTAAACTTACTAGTCAATTCATTACTTATCGTGCGATTTGACATAATATCAACTCTTGAGACATTATAGAGCCATTTACCATATACCTGCGAGTTTTATCGCCTCAGAGGTCCTACCACGAATATTTGTGATATTGTATTCGTATGGTAAACCATATAATGCAGTTTCTTACCTTTTTTAAAACCCAACATCTCATTGATATTTATAAAAAGTATTACAATTAAAATAAATTGTAAATTACATCTGATTGGAGATATACTGAATACCTCAGATTACAGAAACTCTCGGAAAAAAGCCGTTTACCATATGAATACGTTATCGAAGTTATTCATGCAAGCGCCTCAGTTTATATTCTGTTACACGTATAGTGTCTATCATTTCGTAAAGTATAATATTTGTGACAGATTTCTAATAGTGGTTAGAATTCAATACGTGCCGTTTCTTGAATCGTCCTTTATTTATTCTCGTGTTTCGCCTTTCCTCATCATTAACATAGACTCTAAGATATAAACAAGGATCGCCTTTGATTACTTAATTAAATATAAAAAAAATGGAATATATCGACTGTAAGTCACTGATATATCATGTCCATCAAGAAATAGATATAAGTTATAAATTATGTTGTAAACTTGTTTTTCTGACATATTCGTCTGTACCTACTTTCTGCATAACCTCTGCCTACGTCTGCCTACATAAGTAGGGCGTAAATTCTTAAAGGATGTGGTCATTAATCATAAGAGGGCTTTGGATTCCAGGTTTGGAATCGCTGAAAATAGTTATCAAATGCAATTACAAGAGCCTTTTCTTAGCTTTCTTTACGATTCGATGGTGGTTATCGTGCTGCCGGTGTAAAATATTTTCCAGATTTTCTTGGGTATTTTTAATGCTTATTTCTCGTAACTGCTTAGTAGCTTTCGGTTGAAACTAGACATGACTCAAATTATAACAGATAGCGTAACTGCTTTATCTCTTTCACAGTGTTTCCATAGTGCTATCTTGGTCTCGGTCGTCGGTATTTTCATTTATCATTGTTAAATCACCAGTAATTTCATTTTTTTTTTCAATTCTTAGTCGATACCATTAAAGCATTACGCAGCGCAGCAAACACGGCGCAGCACAATAAATTACTTTTAGCTGAAGTTGTAACACCAATACACGGCTCTTCCGCGCCCGTATTTCATTGCAAGCAAAATAAAAGGTTTTAAATTATAATAATAAATATCGGATAATATTCTCGATATTTAAAATGTAAACATTTGTACATTTACGCTATTTAACGGATGTTTTAAAATTTAAAATGTATCGCAGGTGTTGTTAAGTGTTTTGGTTTATGGTGTAATGAAAAAGCCTTGTTAAAGACGCGGATAATACCGCAATCGGTAAAATATAGGTATTTATGTATAAAGCTGTGAGATCATTGGTATGCGAGTTACGGAGAGTCGAACAAAAGACATTATAACATCCTGTTCCCGCGACATTGCTTTGCCTCTTATTATTATCCTAATGACAAAAATTTATAGCTCCTTAAATTCGCCGTGCTGCAAATATTAAACTTTTTTTAACGGGAAATGTGATTTTTCGAAAAGGTTCATCGTCGAATTGGGGGGTATTGTCGTTTATGCATTTTGAATATCGCTGTGAGTTCATACCTTTTGTTCTGTTGCTTTTGAGTTCAATCCATAAAATACATCTGCCTTATAAAGTTTGATGATCAGTTGAATTTTTAAAATTATAGCACTTTTATTGTTAATAATTTTATTGTCTGAAGAATAAGTAGGTACTTATGACATATTATGCATTATGATATGT
Organism: Automeris io; assembly: GCA_036320925.1. Lineage (NCBI taxonomy): Eukaryota > Metazoa > Arthropoda > Insecta > Lepidoptera > Saturniidae > Automeris > Automeris io. The sequence goes on along the minus strand of JAUDJH010000011.1, from coordinate 7,239,571 downwards.
CTACTCTAATATATTTTTAGAAAAATAAAACGTAGTTTAAATACATTAAATTAGAATATTTTGTAAAGACATATCTATAGTAATATTAATTATATGCTAAACATCTAAAGAATAGAATAAAATATGCCTTTAAGTATGATATATCTCCTGCCCACAAGCACACCAATTAAATCTATATTACTGATTTAATGTAATTACTACGAATGATATATCGTCACGCTACATCCCTCTCTGGATGAGCAGAGATACATTAGCGGCTTTATTCACCTTGCGCTTATATGTCGTGCTCATCGTGACCAGTAGCGCAGCTGATCGCCGTTCTCAGTGCACTTACACACGATATTCTTTGAGATACTATTCGGATTTACTCGCGATGTTTTCCTTCATCGGTGAGCATATGGTAGTTAAATCCATACGTTTTTTTTTTTCGGTGGTAGGGCGATTGCCCGTACTGGGTCATGACCACAGTACACAAATATAAAGACCGTCATAGTGACTAGCTTTGGCCTGTCGCGTTTCGGGATCAGCTTGTATATATGCAGTACCTCATATACCTAGAGACCTTCAGTCGTGGTATATGTGGGCCGACACGACGATGGAGACTATCAACGGATTTTCATCCTTTGATGGTCGCTTTCATTTTTGGACTACACTGTATTTACCATCAGGTACTCTGTAGTCACTATGTCGAGCCAGTGTAAAAAAAAGTAATTTGGAAAAACTTAAATGTGACTTGAACGTGCTGGGATTCGAAATGACGATTATTCACGTTGCCACACATGGAAACTGGTCCGTTTATAATTAAACCCCACAGTTATAAATACTACCAATAATGTAAAAAAAAAATGTTTCAGACAATAATTTACTTAATATACTACATTTGGTACATACAATCTACATTTTCCTTTCTGTTAATTCATTATCAAATATTATTATTTTATTCGGTTTAATAATACCTTTCTTTAAATTCTAATTGTATCCTGTAAACAAACTAAAGATAATAAAAACGCCCCGATTTTAAAATTACTTACTACAACGGATATCCGGAGTTTGTATTTGAGACTTAGTTTCCCCTTTTTACTCTTGAGGTTGTGTTCAGTATAAGTTTTTATAAGTCTTTTGACTTTATATCTAGATAGAAAGGACTCTAGAGTCCTTCTAGGGTTGTCAACTTATAAATGCATATAATATTATTTCATTCAATGTCGATAAATATCTATAAAAATATTCTTTCTTTTTCAGGTAAGTTGAAAGCATCTTAACGTACTTTACGACGCATGGTCGGTAAGTTATTACATAAATTAAGTAATCATTAAATATGTAGTAGGGTACCATATGATATCTTAATATCGATAAAATAACAATCATTTTAATTTATAATGTGTGCGTAGCAATAGTTTTGTTTAAAATGTGTAACATTTTAAAAGTTTTGCTCCCTAACCCTTTTATTGAAAGTACTAAAATACATAACTAATGAATGGCTAAGCAACCTAACAAAGTAACAAATAACTAAGTAATAACTAGCTAATTTATAATAGTAGTTTTGATATTTGTTGTTATTTTGACGAAATTTATGAAAACAAACAGAAAATTAATAAAAATCCACTACGTAAGAATAGTTTTAAAGACCTTTTTATAAAATGCTCATTTGGGCCAGTCTGCGTCTGGCCGCCTCGTCTATTTGCGAGGTATAAAGCGTACACAAGAATAAGAAGCTCGGATCAACCAGTCTGTCGCATTAAAATCGCCAATACATTCCTTTCATCTATGCTTATCTTAGATGCAGAGTTGAGTGCGTTTAAATCCGGTCGGACGTCTAAAGCGAGTCCTATGCAAATATACGGACGGTATGTCCATCAAGCGGTGGTATTCTTTCCTCTAATTTGAATGGCTAATGCAGCGCGTCCCATTATTTTGTTTTACAAATATGGTTAAATATCGTTTGATGTAAGCGATGAAGCTGCTTGATTTCTTGCGTGGTAGTGGATGTGATGATTTATCGAATCTTTATTTATGTTCTCTTATATTCATAACGGACACAAAGCGTTTCACGTTATCTTTTGAATACCGCTAAAGAGTGGAATTCGCTCCAGGCCCGGTCTGTTTTTTTTTTACATTGGAGTGTTATTCCGTAGGACTCTTCAAGGTAACAAGTGAATCAGTTTTACCCGATAGGACAATTTCGGCTGAAGGGTAATTGCAACAAATCGCATAAATGTTTAGTAGAATATTATTAAATTTATTTATTATTAAGCCCACGGCCTATAATCACGGGTCTGACTCGTGGTAAAAAAAATTGTGTCATAAACAAAATGATTACACCCCAGACGTCTTAAAATTATTACTATTTGTACCTAAACATTGTCTATTATTTAACAATTCCTTTCGTTGCATTGAAATATACATGTCATGATAAATATATATTTTGTCCCAGTTCGGGTATACGGCTGAACTGTTGAATGGCACGGCGCGCGAACGACTTTTTTTGTTTACTATAGCACGCGCAATTGGCAGATATCGTGTAGGCCAAGGGGTTAATTACAATTAAAGGAATGCTCTTTTGCTGTCTAAATATAATATATGCCACTTTAAAACAACTAAGGCAACTAAAACCAATCCGATTGCGACGACTTTTCGCGGTAAGTCAGCAATCTTCTGCACACACAACACACACACACACACACAACACACACACACACGTACACACAGTGACATCAATTCTCACTCAAAACAAATATATGTATGGCCAATTGGTAATTCCTGCAAAAATATCACGATCTAAGTGAAAACTACTAAACTAACTACATAGTAATTTTGTCTAATGACACTGAATCACTTTTACCCTTTCCGCCTATTGTTATATATGAAAGTATAATGAAAACAACACTTCAATAAGAAACGGTTTTGACCTGCTGATCTGGGTGTTTATTTATGTAGAATTTATATTTGTACACAAACTCACAACATTAGAGAAAATGCTTGAATAGAGCAACTTAATTTAATAAAGGGGATAAACTAATTACTTGAATTCACTCCTTCGTCAATATTACTAACCCCTTGTCCAGACTAGACAATAAGAATTGCTACAAAAAATGAATAATTTATTTTAAAGACACCAGACTGAGTCTTTTGTCTCATGAATTTAGGTGATCTTTTAATGTGAACTAACCTATAATATTTAAATAACAGTGATGACATTTAAATATGCACCAGAATTCGCCCACACCAATATTTGGCAAAGTGAGCCAATAAACGTTTCTTTATTTCACTTTACGGCGCCGTAGGCTGGCATTATTGAAAGAACAGTTTCCAGCCGAACTCCCGTTGTATATAATCAACGCTTTTCTCGCGTATTTTTATTGATTCAGAGCGCCTCCCCTCTCCCACCGCCCAGAAAGCTGGCTTCGAAGCCTCCTACGCGCATTCATAATCGCATCGACACATACGGAGAGGCCTATTTCCAAAATGCTACCTTATTCTTGTATAATTAAAGTCTATTTTTTTCATCTCTTGTCTGAAAGAATTGAACAGAATCGTGCGTTACCAGAGAAAGACATTAAGAATCATATAAATTACATTAGCATATAAATAAAGTATTTTTGTTGAGACGCGACCGTCTGGCCGTACTTCTCGAGTCTTTTACGACGATTGCATAGGGTTCACTCATGTACATTTTGTTCTCTTTTTTAGATAAATCCATCGCCTTAACGACCGTAAGCAAATACACATTATCGATAACATTTATTGTTCATACGAACTCATAAATAATATCGATGGAAAATGAAATTAATTTCGATACAAGCAGGAACCGTACGCCTGTTAAAATAAAATACTTTTGTGAAGGTCTGGGTGCTTGTTACTGGTAGGATACAGGGAAAGCCAATTATTTACAACATACTTTTAGATACTTATGTACTTTAATATCTATTTATTTTACGGTGATCTTAATAAAGGACCGATCCAAGTTTATGGACGGACCTAATATGACATTAATAATAACTTATATTCCATTTATCTGAGAAATAATGTTTCACTCATATTTCTTGAGTATTGACACAGCAATAATTTGATAAATCATTATACTTATGAATTAAAAAGATAGGTAACATATTGTTATAAAATGAGGTAAAGTTTTTTAATGAAATCAAAAGAAATAAATGTTGTAGTGTCCATACGGATCACGTGCGCACCGGCCGTAGTGGACGGTAGTAGAGAGATTCGTGCGACGTCTGGATCAACAGCGCCTTGCAAACGGAGCTCACTTGATTATTACCTATTTTCTGGAGTTTTATTGTTCAGTATTATTCAAGTTTTTGGACAATAAACGTTTCTGTGATGGGTTTATGATGTTTTTCACTGCCTTTTGCACGTTATAATGTTTTTTTTTTCATTCTGAATTGTTTATTATTGACATTATTCTAAACATTTCTAAAATTTAATACTAATTTTAGAACCCCTCGAAGTCATGAGACTTTAATTTTACTATATCCTGATGTAATAAAATTACATATTACCATTAACTATTTTAGTTAGAATTAATTGACGTTATGATTTTTATTTTTAAACAACGGCTCGATATAACTGCGGTGATTACTTCAGCATAACATACAAATCAATAACAGTAATCGTATTCAACTGGACAAATATACGTAAGGGCTTGAAGTAAACATATTATATTATGTACAAAAATAATTGTTACCTTATTAAGCATACAGGCTGATTTTATAGACGAGGGAGATATTCAAGGAGGATATTCAGCATTCAATGGTAATTCCAAATATATAAGAATAGTGACGTCTTAATATTTCTATTAAAACAAAGTAATTTACAGTCATAATATTAAGGGGCAATTACACACATAATAGAATAAATAACAATTAATTATTAAGTAGGTATTTTGTCTCTCCTAAGCGTAACGTGTCAATTACCTGTTTACCTAAAATTACGTAAAGGGAATTTTATCTACATGCCATTCAATCGTGCACCACACGCGGTGCGGTGTCCAAACATTTTACGGATCAATTCTCATTTGTTCATCAATGTTTCTTTATGATTTGTTGGGGAATATTGTTATTTAGATTTTTATTGGTTATAAGAACGTACAAATTATTGTATTCTGAAATATCTCTCTCGTAAATAAAATCACTCTGTATAAACAAAAATTAAATATTAAATTTTCTTTAAAAAATATGACTCATGTATTGCCATAAATTAAATTACATCTATTCAGCTTGTATCGAATATAAAATACAGCTATCAATGAATAAACTAATAAAAATTTTAGTAGTAATAATTCAAGTCATCCACTCAGAAAAGCAAGTTTACATTATAATAACATAAAATTCCATTACATTTTCAGTACGTAGAATTGACATATATGTATATATATTTAGTTAAATATAATATACTTATTTTTGTATTACTAAAATGGAGGTGTCTCGCCCGCGCTCGTTAAGACTTTTTATCACTATTCAAATTACACTTTGTACTTAGTTGATGCATGTAAATGATATAAAACTTGTATTTTAATAAAATGTAAATCCTATGATTTACAATTTATAAAAATTATTTACAATATAAGTAATAATTGATCATCATAGTGAATCTCAGACAATACAGATCGAGGCATGTAAATAAAGGACATGTTTGTTTCTAAAGCACAATATTGAAATTTGTTTAAAAATAAAGAAAAAAAATTAGCATGCAAAGTATGTCAAGTAAAGTTCATCACTTATGAGACGATTGCCAAATAACGACTGATGAATGAAATGTGTTACTAGCCCCGGGCATAAAAACTCCTTAAAATAATTAAAAATAGATATATATTTAATTTAAGCACCAATGCTATTTTTTAGTAACTACTTTGTAAATTATTAAATTTAATTGCTTATTGATTTATTATTTTTATTAAAATTTGTTATCTCAATTTTTGTTCTCGTAAAAACCGCCGTTGACAATTAAAAACCACAGAATTTAGGGTAAAGCAGAAAAGTTGGCATCCCTGACTAACAATTTGTAGTTCTCACTAAGCTCCTATATTTTTACACTTGTATATGACTTACGACATGCGCACCGACGCTCGGTAGATACAGGTAAAGAAGCCACTTTTGTCTCTATTATTGTCCGCGCACATATTACAAACAATTTTTTGCATATTTTAGGGCGGTGGTCCATTCATAGAATTTGTTCCTTTAAATATCGTGCCGTCCAGTAAAGACCCTTTAGATCAACCATATTAAGCATACCGGCGGCGGGCCAAATGCGACTTACTGAGCATTTACTTGCGAACAAAACTAATTTCGATAACAGCCAGATAAAGTTCAAACCGTTTTTAAAAATGCATCCGCGAGTATAAGTCCGCACATAAATATCGTATTTCCGCCGATAAATTCACGCCACAAGTAGACAACTTAATAAATTAAAGACAAAAGTATTCAGGTATTAGTCAAAAGAAGTTAATATTTGTACATTTTGTTGGAAATCTGCTAAAGAATAGTACCGTTTTTCGTTAAGATTTTCAGTAGTTCATTTTAGTTTTTCTGGTTAAAATTAGATTTTGCGCCTCACCTAGTCTACGATCTTAATATATGAATCCAGCCCCGGAGCTAGGAGAGTTCCAGGTGGTGAAAATTAGAAATAACAAACAAGTACCTTGTGTACCTGCGGAATAATAGCTACATATAAAAAATCGGGCCAACCTCTCTATACAAAAAATAGGCGGTGTAAATGATATTGGCATTTATACAAATGTTGTAGAACACAAAATTCTCAACAATTTGTGCTGTAAACTTTTATATAGGATTGAAAAAAAAAGGTCTAAAGACTGACGTCAGAAGCAGCCAGGCCCCGCCTTAAAAACTTCAACATTCAGAACTGATTTGTCCCACCATTGAGTTTACACCCATTACTGCTTAGACTATTAAAATAGACAAAGTCGAGAGCAGAAATTATTGAACCTTATTCCACATTCGCTTCCATAAAAGAACTACTTCCGCGGGTTTACGGAGTCACGGCTATACTGTAACTCACATCCCGGCTAGGACTAAGAAGTCTGGTAATTCTTACTTTTGCCAAGTCGTTGAGCAGTGGAATGGCCTTCCTTTCTATCGTCCTATGATATTGAGTCCTTTAAACGAAGCTTGAAGGCATATTTGTGTAGGCCGGCTTATCACTGCGAGTGATTATTTTTCTGTACCTACTGTTGATAGTTATAATCATTATGAGGTTGTACCATGGTTACCTTCAGACTTGGTGGTATGGTCACTATGCCAAATCAGGACAAATAAGCTCGTTATAGATATAATTAACATGACCAAATTTTTTTACCAGAGGACATCTGCGGAATTATATATATAAAAAAGTGTTATAAGAGTATTTTTTACTATTTTTTTTTTACGTGGGGAAACTCCTCATTGGACCGTCCTGGCCGCACGCAAGGGGTGGCATAGCCGTGGTGTGCCGGACTTGTACCGACTAAAAACCCCAAGGTGACTACTTCTGCGTATAGATGGGGACTGTGGGTCCTGTAATCAATTCTCCACAACAAGTTTTTTTACTATAGATTAACACAAAATAATCAAAGCACTGAACACAAATTAGTTAGGTAGGCACGACTTACAGCCCCAGTAACGGCGTGACTTCTATGTCGTATTTTTGTATTTGTCGACTGAACAAATTTGTTTCAAAATATCAGGACTTGTTTTTAGATAAGGTTGGAACTCAGTATATGATTTATTTATATTTATTTTCATTTGTCTCATAATCTGCCTTTCCGTGCGGAGCGCCGTGTCACACATTTCAAGCGGGATAAATATATTTTAATTATCGTTTGGTCCGTTTGCAAAAGCGGGACAATCTTGGCCTTACTAGGGACACCGGGACAAACTGCCTGAAAGCGGACTGTCCTGCCCAAAGCGAGACTGTCCTGCCCAAAGCGAGACGTATGGTCACGTTAGGTATAATTCATTTCATCGTCGAATCATACCGACAATTTAGTTATGTCACACATTTAATCTCATCTCTTGCCACCCCATTCTAAATGTATTCTCATAGATAGATATGTCGTTCCATCGTTGACTTTTTTATTTTCCCGTTCAAAATTTTCCCTAACGTTATTCGTGCACATAAGTATCTTGTCAATAAGTGGTTACATAATCCGTACATATGGACTTAAACGTATCTATATGACGAAGTTAGGAAAATATAAAATCTGGTTTCATTTTGGCGCGACGTTTCAATGCATTCGGCTGATGATATGAATAATGCTAATACTTTAAATGTTGTGTGATCATCTGAATTATCGAGAACAAAAACAGGTTTTTTTATTATTACTTGGCACAGTGATAGCACCGTATTTATTGCGATCTGAAACCTATTACGATTATTATAAAACAACCATCTGCCGATAGTCGCTGCAAATACCTAAATACCTCTTCACACTCCAAGTTAATCAATTTGGGTAATTACTCAAATTTAGACTACATACCGATTTGTATAGTTTTTCCCTTTATAATTTTCACCGTTTACTGTATCTAGGCTACTGAAGGTGTAATTATTTATTACATCGGTAAAAAAGAAAATTAAAGTATTCAAAACACAAAATGCAATAGCATTACAAGATGATTATCCGGAGAGATCGAGACATCGTCGAGGTGATTTGATGTCGGTCGTGTAGCCGAGATAAGTGAAGGTTGAAGGATTTTATATCGGTCGTTGGCTCGCTGGGCAATATTGAAGGAAAGCCAGAAAAAATGTGGCGACACTGTTTATCTTAACACGACCTTTTTAAAATTCATCAAATTTGTCATAAGTACTATAATTTAATGATCATTTTTTATATCCTACCTAAATAGGAAGAAACGTCATTATTAAAAGTATTTTTCGCATGTAAGACTTATATAAATATTTATAATGACTGTAAAATGCAAAAGTTTGTTATATGTTATCATTTAACGAATCTAATCAGATACTTAATGAATAATATTGAAAAAAAATTATGTAAACGTAACATAATATGCCCGGCAACGCAAATGATCGTAGTTTCAAATCCCGAACTACCGGCGCGAACATTTAGATTTTCCAGATTAAGTAAGGATTTAAGCTCCACATGTTCACTAGTGAAGAAAAAAAATTAGAAAACATGCATGGTGTCTAATAGAAATTTCATGTGCAAATGCCTTGAGAACAGCGATCAAGTGCGCGCCACACGCAACGTGACGCGCGTACGCGTGTGATGTGTAAGTCACGTTAGGTCCGACATACAACGCAAAGTGGATACAACCATTAATGTATCTCTGTTCACCCTGAAAGGGATATAGCGTGACAATATATTATTATTATCTATAGCTCATGATAAATATATAATCGCTAACCTATATTATTAAATAAGATTATAGAAAATTTCTTAGTTACTAAAATTACAACACAGATCGTATAGGTACGTCCATTTGTACCTAGCATTTGGAAGGAGCTCATAGTCGTAATCCTCTTTAGGTGAATTTTCATCGGCAGATACCGATAATAATAAATTGGTGAACGATAGTTATTAATAGGACGATAACGGAGAAACGAATTTTCCGAATGTGGCAGGCATTTTTGGTTCCACTTTTATGCGATGGATTTCTTATTAATAATAAAACTTTTATCAGTAATAGTAATTGCTCCTAGTATCGGCATATAAAAAAACGGTCTTGTGACATTTTACTTTGAAACTGAATTGTCGAATAAAATCAAATTCCATTCAAATTGATTCGTCAAATTTTTTCACCCAATCTCCACAACAAAGGGATAGTCGAAAAAAATTGCCTAGCTAAGAACAAATCAAAAATATATGCACCCTTCGAAGGTACGTGATGTGAATGTAAAAATGTGATTTACATGAAAGCAGCACCACCTCGTCGCGTGCCGCGATGCTTTATTTAAATCATATCATATTTAGATATGTCGGGAGACATTTCCTTGTGAGCGTAGCCGATGTGAGCATTTGGGTCGATTGCTACTCAACATTGGACTGTAGCTGGTATAACAGGTGGGTTTTTAGCAGAACGTTCATTTAATGAAAATCACGCCAAAATTGACAGAATAGATTTGCGTGTTACTTCACATATAGAAAAAAAGTAAAAATAACCTTTTTCTGCTGACATGGACAAAGTAGCATTTGATAGACGATAACGACAAAGAAATGTATAAAAATATATGAACTTGACATAACATGGCAACGTAATATAGCAAAAGTTTATGTTAATTCTATACATTTTTCTGTTTCCGCTAGCGATATCGTTACTTTGTCTTGGGGGGCTGATAAGAAAACTATAAATAATTTTACAAACATAAATAATAAGCGAGCGCAGCTTGCTTCCCCCAGGTGCGATTTACACTAAAAACTGACAAATTTTCAAAAAAACTTTCAATCATTATTTTACTCTTTTAGGGATGTATTTAAAAAAGACGCTTATAGTGGGTGCCTTCATCATAAAAATAGTCCAATGACATAATTTCATATTTTTTGCTTCAGTTTAAGCTCTACAAAGATATGTCAGGACAAATAGAAGATAGACAGATTACAATTGGGGATAAATTCTCTATTATCGATATCCTAAAATATCTAATTTATAACCATTTTAAGGTATATTGTTCAATCTCATATCTACTATAAATACATATCTAATTGGCTACGTACAAAACCTAAGAGAAAAATGACACAAATATCAGCATTCAAATGTAATGGGCTTGAAATAGCAGATAAGGAGGCTTTATGAACGAAATCAGGAGGGTTGTGTGGATCTAACAGGGGGTTTACCACTGCTATATGTATAATGTGCAAAGAAATTTAAGATTGCCGGAGAAGTATCTTTAGTACATACCTCTGTTATTTATAATACAACTTTACATTATTTTACAACATCAAATTAAAATGCTTTCAAGGTAAACAGAAATAGATTAATAACAGTTTTAGTATCTCCAACGTGAAAATGTAATAAGATTTTTGTTTTTATTTGTAGGTATGTCACTCTATTAAATTATCACAGATATAAGATATTTGAATCTTATATTTTTTTTTATATCAATATTTAAACTAAATATTTTGATAATGGAAAATCTTTATCTAAAAGTAAAATGCTCAGTTTTAAAATATTTAATGTATCTTATGTTAGAAACTTTAAATTTTATCAATACATTTTTCATATTACAAACACAGTTTAAAATCAAATGATTATGATTGTTTTTCTTACGTCATTAAGTACTATATTGTGGAATTATATTGTATGTTATAGTAATTAATTTAACAGGGCAAAGACCTTAATGTGAATTAATTAGAGTCGTATTTCCAAAAACCGCTTAGTTTCTTGACTTTCCCACGCCCATTCCTTTGGTTCGGACGTATCACGGTCGTGCTTGCCGTCCTAATGAATTCGAGGCGTCGATTACTCGTTGTTCCAGTGTAATTAAACGTTAGGACGCATGCGCCAGACACGCCCAGCCTCACAGCCTCAGCAGCCGAAACCACCCTTCGACCCTTAATTACTGCCGAGACATAACCCCCTTAATGCCTTTATTTTAGGGATGTTATGTACACCCATATCCGTGACCGAAACTATCAGACTCCTAAATAATCTTACATTTATATCCGTAAACATTTTGGATATAGTTTAATTGGATAATTTGAGATTTCATCATTCATTATTGATACTTTATAAACCGGTCTATATGGGAAATATACCCACTGTACTTAACACCACTTTCTAAATACCTAACTATTATTCTTTCTTTCTAATGTTATCCTCAACGCAACGCGAATAAGCGTAGGATCGAACCCAGGTACGTGCCTCTAGGTTTTTCCAGGATACGAACGAATTTAGGCACCACATGCTTACAGGTGAACGAAGACATCGTGAGAAAAACCCGCATTGGGTCTGATAGAAATGTTACGTGTAAGTGCCCTGAGAACGGCGATCGACTGCGCTACTGGTCTCGTTAGGCACGGCATATAAGCGCAAAATGGATACAACCACTAATATATCTCTGCTCACCCCGTAAGTGATATAGCGTGACGGCATATTATTATATTTGCTATTATATTTGTTGTTTGTTGTTTGTTATTTGTTAAGCCGTGGTGGCTGCCGGCAGAATAGAATAGCACCCCCCTCTTCTTGCTGAGGTGTCGTAAAAGGCGACTAAGGTATCTCTTGAACACCGCAATTCAACCAGGTGTTTAGAGAAGGGAAAACTCGACCAAACCTGCATCCCGCTCCCTCCCGATCGTACTGGTTCTCCTTTCCATCGGGCCTGAGGGAGCTCGGACGAGAGAGTGCTTTTCTGGCTGCGGGTCCAGTTATACACTTAAATATCTCCTGCGCAATTGACTGTTTCCGAAAACTGGACCTCGAATTTCTTAACCGGTGTTGAAACAGTCGCCGTGGCCGAAACCGGCTAGGATATCATCATATTTTTTATTAATGCCATTCTGTTCCATTTTGATAAAATGATAATTTTGAACAATATTTATTTATTTATTTATTTTAATATGCTTTCAAAGAGAATATTTTATGTTACAATAATAATAATAAAATATGCTATCTACAATTACAGTGTACCACTCCAATTAAATGAAAGCACAACATTACAAAGCAAAATATATATTTTTTCTTTTAAAATTCTCAAACTGGATTTTTCTTTTTGGTCCCACAAAGTTGTCAATTGGTGTTCATGTTTACATAATAATATTTGAAAATATACATAACACTGTTATTATACGAAATTTTCGTAGTATCTACAAAATTTATTATCCGTAACCGAAAATTTAATTGAAATTCTATATTCTGTATATCCGAATCAACAGCCGAAATTCTACGTCCCTAAAAGCCCGGTTTATGTACCAGCAATCTTCCAAAGTAATTACTTTCACAAAAATAAATCCGTACAGAATTCGATACAATCTTTTATATGATGTAGAATAGATAACCTGTGTGAGTATTGTAAAAATAATTACAGAACATGTAAGCACGTTTGAAGTTAATACTTTAAAGTACTTAATTGCGAGTTAATACAAAAATGTTATCTATTTCTTCTCATGCACCGTATATGTGTTTCTCTGTTATATATTTATCTAAATAACTTATCTTTACACAATACAATAGTGTAAGGGTAATGTTAGGGCTTTATCAAATTGATTATTTGTGTGAAGTTCTTACAAATATCAATATCGACCCCTGTTAAAGTGCGATATGAATTCTGACAGTACAGCGCAACCTAACAACAGCTCTTGGGTCGCCACTGCCGAGCCGCAACTCCAAGATCCAAAATCTTACTTTTGAATACACAACAACCAATTATGTAACCTATTAAAACAAATTGAAATCTTTAATTCCTCAAGCTACCTACAACTATGTATGTTTACGATGAGGAGGCGCATGTGCTCATTTGTAACACGGGCGAGTGTGGGGCACGGGGAGGTTTCAGTATGAATGCTCCGCACGTTCGGTAGCTTTCTCATTTTTCACTACATTGGTCTTACGTGTGAATTATTGTTTGTTGCGTTACTCCAACTAGTTCCCGTTTGTTTATTACGTCAGAGTGCTGTTTAAGTTAATTGACAATTTCCGTAATAAAACTCTTAAATCTACTTAAAATGAGTCAGCCAATTTAAGCCACACGCAGACATCAAACTCGATAGCAAGTTAAGTTTAACCCTCCGCAGTTATTAGACCAAACTCTAGACAGAAAGTCTAATAATCTCTTACATTAAATTGCAAAAACCCTCCTTTAACAGATAATCACAATTTTGTACAAGCACTAAATTATAATTTATTAGAGCTTATATGTTCCTATGGAATCACAAAACATCGCAAATTATACAATCAGAGCAGCCGCTTGGCTACTGGTATCGTTAGTAGACGTACTAGCAAAAAATTGATTTATATATATATATATATAAATCAATATATATATATATATATATATATATATTGTAGGTATATCTATATTCACCATGAAAAGAATATAATGTTATAGATATAGGTATAATAGTAGACCGTCAGAACGACACAAATTAGCATTTTGTGAGTAGTAAGATGTACAAAAAACACTCTCTTAAAATATTTTAAAACTATTGAAATATCATTAACAGTATAGCAGTAAAAGAGTAGAATGGACTTTCTGCCTATATTTTTACGCTTTTATGATTTAAGATCATTTAAAAGAAGAGTTAATAGGCATTTGTTAGGCGGACGCGGTCCATCATTAATCTCATCTTTACCTTCCACCAGGTGTGACTGAGGCCAGGCGGCCACTTGTAAATCATAAAAAAAGCAGTAAACATTTTTTTAATGTGTTTACCAGATCCATTCAACTTTGGATACTATCATTTTAACAGTATCATTTATGTCACGCGCTGTAATACTGAAAGGCATGAACAATTTGCATATATTTTGAACCACTGTACGTTAAAAATCAGGCATTACGGAAAAACATAGGACCAATATAGTTCCATAACAAAGGAGCTATGAAGCAATACTGCCCAAACTCAATCTAAATTTCATTTTACGCCTCAAGTATCACGTACGAGCATATAGAATATACTCCACCGTCCTTCGTAACTCGACGTCCGCTGTCAAATTTTAATTTCTCCCTCAAATATTTACCGAAGGAAAAAGGATTCCCGGCGGGCCGCGCTCTAATAAGTTTTCCATAAGAACGGCGGGAGGGGGTCCAACATGCCCGGAGAGGGGAGGTGGGAGGCGAGAAGGCTCTTATTGTGTTTGTAGAAGCTAGCGCATCCGGGCGCATACCTAACAAGATGGATATGTACCGAGACAGCCACCCCTTCACCCCCTATGTAGATACGTCGCTCCTAGCTCTCGAAACTGCACTGAAATTGCATTTCAGAATACTAATTCCGAATTCACCGTATGCTATGTGACGACACATCTTATTTTTGTTTTGTCTACTTTGTGAATTCTTCAGTTTGTATAAAGATTTTTTTATTCGTTTGTATTTCTGCACTCAGTGATTCTATAGAGCATTTTATCGTGCACTTTAGTTTTGTGGAATGGGTTGCCAGGTACAGTTTTTTTCAAAGCCATAGTTTTGGCCCTAATGATATACTCATGGGGTTATTCCAAATGGGAGTGGACGTTGGCTTTCTTAGTCAACAACGCAATAACAACATTGCTTGTGTTATGTTCGCCCACAAGCGACGATAACTACTTATCATCAGATTAACCAACAAAAATGTTAAAATATAAATGGATAATATAAAGGTGATGCCGTATTTTCGCGATCATCTTCAATTTATACCAATGAAATACCGATGTTGCAATCTAGCTAAGCTTATACAGATGTAATTTAAATTAGAAAATATATCATATTTTAATAATGCAAAGTTATAACCACTTTTCTATGGAATTAAGAAATATATGTAAGAACAATTGATTACCAAACGTGGGTATAAAAGCGAACCAAGATATTTTTTATTTTCGCGTCGCCTATATCATCACGCTATATCCCTTTCGGGGTGAGCAGAGATACATTAGTGGCTGTATGACCCTTGTGCTTATGTGTTGAGCTCAACGTGACCACTAGCACAGCTGATCGCCATCCTCAAAGCACTTACACATGACATTTCAATTAGACGCCACGCGTGTTCTCACCTTGTTTTAGTTCACGATTTAAAGAGCCTAATCGCGCAGTTTATAGTGAGTCTACCCGGGTCGTTAAAGGTCTTGAGCTCAAGTCTCCTACCGGCAAATATTTCTTTGATATGGAAATTAGTTTTTTGCGAGTTTAGTTGTTTATATAAACATATATTTAATTATCTGGTATCCATAGCATCTAATAGTTTAGTGTAATATGTTTGGTTGAGCGTAAATAAAATATTGACCATTTTCTTGTTTAATTTGGTTTATTATATTTAAAGTACGAACACGTCACAGATGTATTTAATGAAATTAATTCTAACATTAATTCTTCCGAAGCGAATATAAAATATCTGTAGTATTCAAAGTTTTATATTTTGTCTTGAATACGAATTGAATGGAATCCCTGTGGTAATGCAGTATTGGCTCGGAATGCCTCTCCGACATTCGAATCTAAATTCACTCCATATGAGTTTGTTCCAAGATCTCTATAAATGGAATTTCAATTTTGACATGAACTACAGAAGGTCTAGTGACTTTTAAATTAGATAATATTTTCATATGTTCACCTGACTCCAATATTTAATTAAATTTAATTAGAAATACTTAGCAATGTATCTAAATGGATGATTCAGATAGTTTCAAATAAATTTTATTTTTATTCGAACATTAAAGATATGCTTACTGTAATAATATTTTTAAGTCTATACATTTTTTTACGATTGATTGATTTTTAACTTTATTTACGTATCATTACCACACAATACATTAAAGGTGTTCTTCAATATCATAAAACTTGAACTATCTGAAAAATCTTTATTTACGAATATATATTGTCTTATTATTATTATTGATAAAAGAAGAAATATTTCGTGTAGGTCAAAACAATGGCCATTTTCCAGTTAGCGCTCTCAATTAAGCAATAAACGAAGCTTAAGGCGTACCATACTCACTTCATCCAATACGTTTTCTTCACACAGCGAAATCCAACACAAACAGCCCATAAAATACTTTTCGAACGCCAGATTGAAACGAGGTGCATCCACTCACGTCGCAGTCCCTTGTCGCCACCAAATCGGTCCTATATTGCTTTTTCCAGTCGATTATTTCAAGCAGCTTTTAATGTTTTTATTTAGCGCCTGCAGATATTGTGCCGTTGTCGGCTTTTGTCACTAGACCTAATTTATTGCTGCTCCTCGCAGTTCTGTTTCTGACGAGGTAAAAACCTGAGTTCCAAGCAAATATTGGCGCTCACCTCTCGCGCCTTTTTGCCTGCAAGTCGTTTTAATTAGACCCTGTGAAACGCTATTGAGATTCCACAGACACGTTCTATTAATTCCTAACGACTTTTTTTTAAATTAATGAGTCATAATTGGTTGTTTATAATTCAAATTTGTATCATTATCACGTAGTGGCAGAAAGTTTAAGAAGCATGTCTGAAAGTAGGTGTATGTTAACTAAAAATAATCTTTGTTCACTAAAACATACAAATGCTCTGCAAAATTATAATAATTCATCAATAGAAACTATCATGGACTAATGTAGTTAATTGAAATTAAATAAATTTACACTTTTTTCTATATTAATTTTAGCAATAAATACAGTAGCAAATTATATTTTAATCGTGGATTGACATCATGGATTCGCTTGTGCTATTGTGGTTTATCTCGATAGCAAAACAAAGTTAAATATATGATAATATTTCTGTTACTAATTATATTAATATACCTATATAAATTAATTTTGGCAAATAAGTTGCAATAAAACACGGAGTAAGCTTTCCTCCGCATCAACACGCAAGCCATAAACCTCGTGGAAGTCCACATATCCTGAAATTCATCCAAGCGTAGCCTCCCCACCGGGGGTAAGAACATACATTTTTAACGTCCCCACTCAGGAGGGTGAGATGGGGAAAATTACAAAAGAAAACAGCCTTAATTTCCAATGTCATCTCCGCTCCACCTAATCTTCTTATCGTTTTATATTTTGGCCGCTGAATTTTCATTTATTTTTGTTTGTTTAACGAAAAGGTCCGCCGCGCCGTGTTTTGTTTCGAGTTACTTTTCTATTAGGAAAAATTAATGTTATTGTTCAAACTATGAAGATAATATAGAGTTGAATTTGATAAGTAGATATTAGGTTTCTTCTATCGCCCAAATAAACATTCACAGAGAAGTAAATAAAATTATAACATTAAAAAAAAACAAATGTAATACACAAACCTTCACTATTATATATTCCCTGTGCTATAAATAAATCAAATAGATAAGTATACACAGGGCAATACATATATACATCGTCATATATAATGTTTAAAAAACTTAAATTAGCATGCTCAACATTTCCGTCCTTTTTTAAAATACACTCATTCAACCAACTAATCGATGCATCCTCTAGTCTGCTAAAGTCATAGTCGACACATCTCTAGTTACATACATATATAGTTACCGTTACATTTTAAAAATATATATTTTACTTGAATAAAAGCAATCACTTTCCAAGGGGGGCTTGCACCAGCAAATTAAATCTAGGTTAAACTTATATGAACGCTATTTAGCGGTAAACTGAGCTTATTGTCTGACATGGAAATATTATCCAGTTTCAGGACTGTTATGTTTAAATCATCGTTGAGGTCGAATTAAACAGTTTCAATTAAATTCAGTTTTATACAAGTCTAAACTGGGTTTAATTTAATGGTACAAGCCGCCCAAGACAACTAACTATACTGGTTTAACATCAATGTATAATGCATCAAGCAAAAATCTTTTCTCTTCAGTCCTCGTGTTCGGCCAACCGTTTACATTTTTATTGGTAGATGCAGATCTGAGCAGACAATGCTACGTCAGCTTTAGATGTCGCATTAATCAGGTGTACTTTAACCATAATTCAATCAGAACGCTCCAATGTCTGCGGTCAGGGCCCGCTTTTGTATCTGAAATGACCGGACCAAAGTACTCGTTTTTTAATTTTTATTCGATGGAAGAAGAAAATAAAAAGGTCACAACGTAACTGATAAAAATAAAATTATTCACCTGCTCTGTAGTTTTATCTACCAGTTATTTAAAAATTTACAATATTAATTACTTTATTAGTAAATAAAGGATTAATAATATCAAATATAATAACTGACTACAGGATTTTTGGTATCGTTCATTTATTGGTCGCACTGATTCTGATATTCCAAAATACCAAACGTAAATTGGTTACAAATTACGTTACATTATATAATTGCGTATGTTTATATTACATGAAAATAAAATTGTACTTTAACTTAATATTTCTCATTTCAATTTACCTATATAAATAACAGTTATAGTTTAATTTATATAGTAAGTTTATAAATAAAATCATAACTACAAGTATACAGAAACTCTGAACTCAACTATAGCCTTAACTGAATTTAACATTTTCGCTGCTACAGCTCAGAATATCTCGGTTGAAATGTGTCGACAGCATAGAAAGAGTTCTTCATAAATATTTTACATAGAATGCAGTGCGCTGACTGCGCGAGCGCTCATCTCAATCACTCGAGTGCTCCGCCGATCCAGTTCTTGCAAATTAAAAATCTCTCGATTATATTCGAAATACAGGTTTCTATATTTATTTATTAACGATTCAGTAAGAAGCCAGAGGGCTTAAGCAAAGCAACATTGTATTAGCAATGACGCTAATATCGAGTACAAAAATGTATGGAATTCATGTAATCTTTGGAAATATCACGTGTTCTACGTTATATGAATAACAAATATTTTTAGGCTTCAGTTTTCCATAGTTTGCCAAAGTATATTATCCCCGAAGTCAACCACAGTGCAACCCAAATACCGTCCGTCAATATCGAGAAACAGGTTTCTGGTCCTCAATAGTCGCCGGGATCATACCGCTCTAATCAAAAGTCCCTTCATATTTATTTTAAAGGACACAATATCATAAGAGGACGGGAATACTCTAGCAGGGATATCATTCCACGGCCTAATGATACGGCCGAAGTACGAAATAAAACACTTTTCAGTGTATAAGAGATGTAATTTTGACTGCCCTCACAACCGATGTTCGGAATAAAATAACATATAGACTTATATTGTTAAACTTAGGTCACAGGAATATAACTAACATAGCCTACATTGGTAAGAAAAGTACAACGAGCAAACATTATTACAATCGAAAACTAAGTTATCAAATTTTAAACTAAGAAGATACTTCTGATAGCATTGACTGAACTAATCCAATAAAAACGACATCGCAGGACACGCGTAAGGACATTCATTAGTAAAAAAATAAATGGTGACTTCGGAAATTTATTCTAAAGGCACACGTTAGATTCTGGCAGTCGCGATTCGACAGCTGCATCCTAAAAATGGCTGCCAGGTCACAATGTAGCTATGTATGTATAATATACTCCTATTATTTATGTGCAAAAGAGTCTGATGTTGAAGAATCTGAGTGCTGTCTCGTGTCATGCCAAGCTCGCGACCGTGCGGCTTACATCGAATGCATTTGCATTTAGTATACAATAATAATAATAAAAAGCCTTTATTTGTTCTTGTTTAAATGACAGTTTGCTTTTACTACTTCTAACTAAGTCAAGAACCCCTTAACGGGTAAAGGCCTCCTCCAATGATATCCAAATTTCCTTATTTCGGGCTATTTGGCACCGTTTTAAGCTGCAATATTTTTTAATTTCGTCTTCCCATCTTGTAGTTGGTTTCCCTCTTTCTCTTTTACCTTGCTGGCCTCCCCCCAAGGTGATTTTTAGAGTCCATCTCTGGTCCTTGAGCCTCGCTACATGTCCTGCCCATTTCCACTCGAGCTTCTGAGTATAGCTCAAAGCATCTTATGTTATTATTATAATCCTGGTGTATTTTATCTTGTCTATTTTCTTAATCTCTAAAATATTTAACTCCATTATTTCTTTCTTCAACCTGGCAGCCGCTGATGGGACGCCCTCGCCGAGTCGTGAGAGCCAGAATCGGACGGGTACCTTAAGTGTTTCTTTAGGCGGCCGAGGAGGCTTCTTTAATTGTTGTTTTTATTCGGATTCCGTTTTTTGTGATTGATTCAGCATGCAGTTGTCATTGTATTCGTTCAGGTTTTGATCGCATTTTTTTCTTTCTGTATCCAATTGTTTGTATGTTTTAAGAAACGAAGTCAGGATTGTCTTTTTTTATTCGACCCAGGTATGGTAATGTGAGATACTTAATCAAAGGGATGAATTTTAAAATCGACCATCAATTTTAATCATTTATAATCGACACTTTTTATGTTGCGTTTTAGTAAGGTATATGAATATCATAAAAAATATATATAGACAAGTTTTTTTAACAAGAACAGTATGGGGAACATCATAATATATAACAGATTCGACATTACATTCTTGGGAAGCTTTATCATTTTATTTAAAAATAAAATTGTATTAAATAAAGTTTTAGTCAAGCGTGAACTTTCTATAAAAATATACCGTCCGTAAATGATATGGAGCCTTTTAAACGAAACGTGAAGAAATATTTGTGCAGGCCGGCATGATCACTACAATTATCGATAAGTTTTTTTACTATTGTTAGTCTTTGTCGCTTTTAGGCTGCACCATGGTTACCATCAGGCGTGATGTGGTCACTTAGCTAAGTTAGAATAAAATGTATTATTATTTACGTATTGGTGCATACTGAGCAATACAACGCGACTTGGTAGACGCTGACAATTCACAGCTGGAATCCGACCATTACCTTAACACGTCCTGCGGAATGTCACCTTTAGTCATCCGTCGAGTAAATCGATACATTCAATGGCACTTCACTCTTATTACTTAAATAATTTATATATGCTCAGTCGAAAACATTAAGAATGGAAACCAAAACTGTAAATTATAAATACCTGCGATACTCGAATAATTTAGGAAGATTTGCTTAAATAATATAACCGCATTTGAAACAAAAATATATTATTTTGAAAATTATTTAGGACACTTTAAATTTAAAATTCGACCGTGAACTTAAAATATGGAATAACAAAAACACGTGACATCACTGAAAATTTTCCACGGTGAAATTCCGTTGTGGTTTCATATGCAAACAGGGCTACGGGCACGGGCGTCCGGAATAACTTGAATGAATAATTTTTTTAGTGTATATTGCGCGTAAATGCACCGCGCTGGTGGTTATTATCGACATATACTTTTAATCGTGTGATGGGTGGAAGCACTAATAAGCGCCACTAAAAGCGGTCGTCCACTATTCTCATTCAATGGTTTTTCAGCACTTGTCACTTCAAATTGTCGGGCAAAGTCCTTCGCCATATTTACCAAAACACTGTAACAAGAATTCTATATTAAGCACACAAAACTCGCGTTACGTTTTACAACTGTATTATGCGTGAGCTTTTTAAACATATATCACATGCGCTAACACTCAGATCTAAAATAATTACCTACAGACATAGATGGGCAAAATGTAATCAGATTAATCGAAATGATTACGATTACATTTTGCGTTTTTTACCATTAATATGTCAGCATGTTGCTCATCTATGTTTTAAACACTACAGATCCAAGATTGCAAACACATTTATGATTTCTTAAAGTTTTAAATGGATTTAATCCCGATTACAGAGCAAGGAAGTTAAAATTACGACTTTATAATCGTTATTAATCAGATTACATTTTGCCTATCTCTGCCTACGGATATAGACTGCACAAATATTTACACTAAGTGTGAAATGTACACTAAACTTGTAGCACAGCAGTCGATCGCATGGTTGCCATGTAAAATAATGTTATTTTAGAAATTACCTATCCCATGTGACATTTATCACTATAAGAGCACACGATACGTTCTGACGCCGCAACGTTGTTACGACGCAGTTTATTAAAAATGTATCGAAAACGACGATCACAACGCGTTTAACCCCTTTCGCCTTGTCTGGCAAATTGCAAGTCCGGTACATGTGAATTGCGGCGTTGAAACAAACCGTAAGCGCACCATGGATATCCATACCAATGTGAAATGACGGAGTGCTACCGTTCAAGCGCCACGTTACGATGCCGCAGCAACGCAATGTGTGCCCCGACTGACACAATAATACTATGTGCTTTGTGAGACGAAAATGTTCGACAGAGAAAGATATATGAGTATCTAAACGTCGTGTTATTAATCTCAGTGATGTTTTGTAGTAGGTATAATAAAATGAAAACTATCTTTGCTCGGACGTTTGAATTTTCATCAATATTGCATTTTGTTGATTCAGACGTCTTTATTATTACATACATTTTATGTTAAATACTAAACACTAGTCATCGAGGAAGCATTTATCACACAGGCACGGCTGCACCCCGTGAAATATGACCTATTCATAATGTTTCATTAAGTGTTAATGCATCGATACTCTATCCAAACGAAAATCATTGATGTTATCTACGCGATATTTTATCGATATTTTATATGTAAGTGTATTAGGATTAGTCGCACATCACAGATCCAATCCATATATCCATTTAGAACATGCTCATGAATAAATGTTTATTGCCACTAAAACTGTATAATACAGTTATATTGACTACATAATACAATAAAATTTCTATTTTTGTCAATGAAATAATTATCATAATATATTTCATTAATTTCTAGAAGCATAAAGTAAATAAATAAAACTAAACAACTAAAAACAAACAACTATAAATATAACTAAGAACATTACTAACAACTACAAGAATAAAAACACGAATACTAACTAATAAATACCTCTAATAATTAGTGACGTGCATAGAGTATTTGCACAAGGTAGGCAGAATTCACGTAATTATTTTAATATTATGTAATACACCGGCGTGTCTTTTTTCCGCCAAACGGAGTCCTTTTCACCTGACTCCCACCTTCCAGGGTGTTTCCTTGTCGGTGACTGATGGTCTTGAGCTCCTCGGCTTAGAGCTGACAGCTGACTTGAACTTTGGGCGGTCGATTGAGCTTAGAGCGAAAACAGCTGCTAAAAAATTGGGTGTCCTTTTTAAGGTCAGACGGTTCTTTTCACCATCGCAACTTCTTAACCTGTATCAAGCGCAGGTGCGGTCGGGTGTCGAGTACTGTTATCACCTTTGGGACGGATCCGCTAAATATCAGTTGGCGGCTTTGGACTCGATTGGTCGTAGAGCTCGAAGACTTGTTGGCGACGACTCTTTGTCAAAAATTAAAATGCAAAACATCGAGCATCGACGTAGAGTTGCCTGCCTCGCGGTTTTTTACCGGTTGCATGGTGGAGAGTGTTCTCATGAACTGCATTCTTTGATTCCACCAGCCCCATTCCACCACAAAACCACTAGACATCGTGTCGGATACCATCCGTATGTGGTGGATGTTCCTTATATCCGCACGAGAAGATTCGCTTCTACATTCATCATGCGAACAGCTAAGGAGTGGAATCAGCTACCAGCAGCCATATTTCCGCGATCTTATGACCTGGGAGTCTTTAAAAGAAGAGTGAATAGGCATTTGTTAGGCGGACGCGGTTCATCATCGGACTCATCTTCACCTTCCACCAGGTGTGATTGAGGACAAGCGTTAGCCTATAAGTTATAAAAAGAAAATATATAGTAAATGTTATATTGCACTCGTGGATAAGATATATGGCGTAAAAATAGAACAGATGTGAATATAAATGTGTTCTTGTTTTGTTTAACTTTAAACAATTTATTTTAGACTTATTTATTGTAGGGGTATGCAATGCTCTAATGCATCTATGGAATGACCGCTACTGCTAATAATAATGAAAAAATAACAACTACCAACATCAAACTTAACACTACATAAGAGCAGAGTGACCTGTAAGCACTGCCAATGTTATCGTATAGATATATTGAAATAAGTTTAGTAAACATAGCTTAAGCAGGACACTGACTACCAGAGATGGTCAGAATGTAATCTGATTAATGATTAACGATTACAAAATATTGTCGTAATTTTAATTTTGTTGCTCTGTAATCATGATTAAATCCCTTCAAAATATTAAGGAGTCATAAATTTGTGAGCAGTTGAGGGTTCTGTAGTGTTTAAAATATAGATGAGCAAAACGCATAATGTAATTGTAATCGTTTTTCATTAATTTGATTACATTTTGCCCATGTATGCTGACAACCCTAGGGTTGTGTGATGGTGTGAGACGAAAGCGGGCTGAAATGATTATTTTGTCTAATATTGTTTAGGACACACCACAAGGTGTGTGTGCTATTGTAGGAACAGGGCAAGACGATTCTAAGTAAAATTTTGATTTTTTTACAAAAATCTGGGCTTTAAATGCATAATAGTCCTTCAAGAACTACATCGTTCATTTAACTCGATACCATCGAAGCTTACATCAGCTTTAGAGAACTACCTATATGTTTTCCGAGTTGGTAACTTTTAAAAGTAATCATAAAATGCTTACTATTTTATTAATATTATTTTAAGTTAGTGAGTTTAGTATATTGTATTTTATAACTTATTCACCGTATTTTATCGAAAGCGTCTCATTTGTATTCATTTTTATCGCAATAGCAATGCCGTAGACATAATAAATAATAATAAACTTGACAATATCATACAGATTCATTTAATTCAGCATAATTTAATTAGAACAAACCAGATTTGTATACTCGAGACTAATAGAAATCGAACCAGCACAAACCATAATAATATAAATCTGGTATCAAGTGGTCAAGCGCTGATAGCGATATTGAAACGGTTATAGTCTATTACTTTATATTTAATTTAGAATGTAATAAAATAGGAACATTATGAATTTGCACGAGCCCACATCTGGGCCGATTCGTGAGAGTGATCGAACCGCGCAGAAACAAAAACATAAACCATTTTACGAGCGCCACTGCTGATTTATTTCACATTCATAATTTGATGTTTCAGAACATCAGAGGGTTTAATCATGCCAGATAGGCATCGCTTATACCGACGTAAAACTGCTCGCTTCTTGTGTAACAATCGTAAAATTCACATTAAGACGCATTAAGAGACCAACGTTATAGATTCGTACAACTCAAGTCTTCTTTATCCTTAATCTTTAGTTATTTTAAAACGCAAAGAGATTTAGGAAGTTTATTGGTCGAGTCATAACCAGTTTTATTACTAGAAATTGTTATTATGATTGTAATATGTTATTATGACTAGTTAGATATTTTTAGTCTCAATGTTATTTAAAATTCGTGGTTACCCTATAATTTTTATGTGTTTTTGTAAGTACATTCTGATTACTTTTAAATTAAGAATTATTTTATTAGAATAATTAAAGTGTTACAAAATAATATCTTAATACTTTAAAAAGCACACGATGTACAGTACTTGTGTGTTATTTAATAATCGGTTCTTCTAAAATTTAGAATCTAAATCTTAGAATATAATAAACCTCAGAGCATTAGATTTGTTGGCATATACAAAAACAAGGCAAACTACTCCCGTAATAGTTCCATGGAGAAGAAAATGATATAAAATGTAAATATTACGCAATCGTGATCTGGCGGTACCTAAACTCGCGTCTAAATTAGATTTGTTTGAAGGCATATTAACGGACGCCACTACGGATATGAAGTTACTATATCACCTCTCCTGAACCGCCTCCCTCTACCACCTCTGTCTCATCTACAGAAGGTTTTACTGAAGCGGAAACAAAGGTAGAAAAAATAAAAATAATTTTCAATTTTTTTTTTTAAATCTCAAAAGTACCATAAAATTAAAATTTCTCTTCTGAAAGTTAATTTTGAATTATAAATGATATCAGAATATTGAAACATTTTTCGCAATTTATCGAATTAAGTTAATCATTATTTAAAAAAAATCTTTATCAATGAACCAAATATTATAATTATAAAAACAAATAGTAAATGAAAACTGTTGTAATGCAATCATTTCTCAGATTTCTACAAACGTATTCAGTAGCGGCCGTGCACCGTTTCATGGCCGTTTACGCCATAACAACCGCTATACATATCTTCATACAAAAAGTGGAAGAAAAGGTTTCATTACATGCGGAAGTTCCACAGATGCAGTAGCGGAAGCGAGACTTATTACGGCTCTAGAATTGATAGTCATACAGATACTTGATATAGTGAAAACTGACAATTAGTAGTTGAAAAACATCAATAATATGGTTTATCAATATAATAGATACACTTAATTAACAAAATAAAGTACCAAGACATGGCAATCTCACAGCACTTATCAAACGTCCATAATAATTTGAGACGTGTTGTTATGCCGAGGTGCAAAAGTGCCTGACCTGACATCACGCCTCTGACCCTAGATACCTCCATCCCTTTTCACCGACTATATACCTCTCGCTCGCACATCACGCCCCCGCTCTCTGAATCATCTTCTTAAAGTCACATGTATTGGTCCCGTCTACAAATTAATGAACTTTAAATCTTGTAAGGTAAACTCTATTTTTCATCATAAGGAATGTCGCATGGAAAAGTCACGGTTCATCACCGTCAATTATTGTGACGTCTTAAAGCTCGCTACACACGTTACAATCTGGTTGATAAGAACCGGTTGGAAATCGATTCCATGCAAATAGGTTCATGTGGAAGTTTTTAAATCCGAAAAACCCTTATCAATGGATATTAGTTGGCAGTCCACACCGATCTAGTTAGATCCAAACAAATCAAAACGTGTCCATTGATATAATCTATTCACATATTACCTGTTACATTTTGTAATCATTATGTCATCAAACGTGTCACCAAGTGTGTCTTTTTTAATAATATTTTACGCTTTAACAAAAACTTTTTAAATATATATATTTTTTAATAATGGTCGTTAATACTATAGTAATTTATTTGTAAAGCTACCATTGCTAATTCGTCATTATTTAATTTTTTTTTTAATAATTATGTCAACTAAAAATTTAAAACGATGTAATTGAACAATATGTTATGAAAATTTAAGCAATTTGGTAGAACTAAGTACTATAGTAATTTTTTTACTTACAATTTTTTACTTTTTGGTTGATCACAAACATATATGACATATAAATATACTTTTATATATATAGTCTGTGTATATATCAAATCAGGCTTCAGTTTTTGTTGGAACCTGTGAAATAAATTCGATCAACTATAATGATATCGATTCTTTTAACGTACGCCACAAATCACAGTTTATTTGAGCGAGGACCGAATGAAAAACCGATTGGCGACAGCGGATTAGATTAAAATAGGAAACGGTCAAGCAATTCGATTGTCCTAGAAATCGGATCGTGTGTAGAAGGCGTTAATATAAACAATGTCTTTTATTTCCACCTAGGATTTGATCTGTCCGATCGGCTCGCGCTTGTAGAATTCCTGTTTTTATTATTGTAGGTTGAACGTAACGTTGTAACAAGAGGACAAAGGTTGTTGTGAGGTGTCCCGACGTGTCAAATGCGTACCTATGGAGTCAGCATTCGTGTCGTGAGATTTTTGTCTGGTGTAAATTGTGATCTCATTACTCTTTGCTATACAATTCCGTTTTAATGTTTATTTGTTTGTCCCGCTTTCATACAAACCTTTTATTCGACTTCAATGAACTTTAACAATTACAAGAAATAATTTATATTTGTTGGTCGCAAGCTAATCAGTTTTGATCTTTTTTTTTAGTAAGCTGGGGGAAAATCCTACATAGAAGCATCAGGGTTGCTGTGAGGGCAGCGACTCCGGTGTGTCAGACTCCTACTTACTAAAAAACCCTCGGGGTGTCCCTCTAATCACTCCACCCGGGCTTGGGAAACTAAATTCTTCCAGTCGCCCGGGGAGCGAACAGCCTTATTCAGGCTTCCTCTCTGGGAAGGGTGAGGATAAAAAGCCCACGCCTTCAATACCTCTCTCTCAGGTGGCACGCTAAACACTGCGCACCGCCTCTCTCACATCCGCGCAGCAGACTCCCTTAAGTCTACTGCCCGAAAGAAATGTGCGGGCTGCAAACGAAGCTGGCACCTCGATGAACAATGCCAGCTTGTTGTTCTTCACCCATCTATCTGTCCCACGAATATGATGAATTATTTTTGAACTAGTACAACCATTTTATAATAAGGCGAAAGTTATAGACATTATAAAATTGATTTATAACAATTTAGCAACGATTATTATTTAGTGTAAATGTAATAGAATATTTTAACACAATATTTATAGCGTACTCGGTCGATATTCTACGTTTAGTTAGTAATAAAATAATGTATAGTTCGCAATTACAATGTCCTCGCCGATTTGAGTTTAAATTTCTGATCATGACAGTTTATTTTGTATCACTAATATCAACATGGTTTCCCATAATGTTTTAAGTAATGCATAAATTTTGCACCAAATGTGCAATCATGAAATAAGTACAAATCAGAAAGTTTTATCATTGACCGATATCGATAAACGTATATCAACGAACTTGTGATACAATTCTAGAAGTAGGAATTATTAACCTATGCCTCATGTGACGTTTGTTCATATAGCAACTGTAGTACGTATCTTTTCACATGCACACGTCTAAAAGAGAAAGATACTGGAATCCGTATTTTAAGCCGTATATATATATCATGTGTATGACGTGTATGTAATCTATTTTTGTATCAGTTTTTTTTTTTGATAATTGGATTAAACGACATGGAACAAAGCTTTAACTATTTATATAAAAATCCCTAAAAGTCTCTTGGTATAGTATCTTTTGAGTCACCCTAGAAATTAAAACTTTTATCCTGATTTCT
Organism: Automeris io; assembly: GCA_036320925.1. Taxonomy (NCBI): domain Eukaryota; kingdom Metazoa; phylum Arthropoda; class Insecta; order Lepidoptera; family Saturniidae; genus Automeris; species Automeris io. The sequence continues at coordinate 7,210,241 of JAUDJH010000011.1, read as the reverse complement.
AATCATGCTTTTTATTATATTACAAGACAAACGATTACTTTAATAACAATGCTTAAATAATGTTTTGTTTTTGTTTATAAGGGATTCAAAAAGTTGATGATACGGGTGAACGCTTAATAGAGTTCGATTTAGGAATGCAGTCATAATTTGTAATGAGCTAGGTCGTGAGATGCCTCAACGCTTTACCGTTTTAAGTTATGCCTCGTTATAAACTTCCCATGCTGACCGTCTTGCAGAATTTCCCTTCAGAAATCATTTCAATTTAATAAATAATTATGACTGTAACCCTTTGTCTGTAAACATTATTTTAATAAATTATATTAGTTAAAACAAGGTAAAGAATATATTATAATAGGGGACGAACCTATTATTAGATTCATCCCTTTCGTAGTGTTGTGATATACTATCTCGGACTCGATCTAAGTAATTTTCGTTTATAATTTTTAAATCGCCAGTAATTTCCATTTTTTTTCATTCTCTAATTAAAACTATGTCATATTGTATCCGATAGAGCTATATTATATATTTCTCATAAATTGTATTGTTATATTTAATTGATGTTATCTTATTTATTATTAAACTAAGAACGAATTTTAAATGCGGTTTAAAGCTGCACTCAAAATGTGTTTTTCAATAAATATAATTAACTACCAATATCAACCTAATTTTTATTTTAAATTTTACAATAAGGCTAAAAATATTTAAATATTAGGGACCCATATAAATAAATTCACAAACAATATACATATTGTAAATGTATTGATAAAAACATAATTATTATCCAATCTAGTCATCGACCTAGCAATTCATAAAAAATGGCGCTTGGCGGCTTGGCTAATTTGTAACTTAAACTTATCCGTTTATAGCATCAAAAAAATTGAATCAATCAATTGAAAATATATGAGGCAAGTCATTGCTATTCGTAGTATCATTGTCTGAGGCCTCAGTTTATGATGATAATGACAGTTTGCCGACATCAAGTAGGTCTCCATCAGTAAAATCTGTTTAGGGACCTATTACAACCCGTTAATGATAAAATTGCACCATGGCTACTGAATTCCTAAGTCTTATTTTGGTAACCCGAAGGAAAATCCTGCACAGGATTATCAGGCTACCCTGATAATCAGTGAGAACAGTGGCTCCCGTATGCCGAATTCCTGCTGTCTAAATACCCACAGGTTGTCCCACAGTTCGCTGCTAGCCAGGCCTGTAAGTATCCAGCTTACCCTGAACGAGATGTGTCGTTACGATTTGGTTGACAAATTTGTTTATTTGCTATTATGTAAGAAATCGGCGAACACGCTACATTATTTAAAGATTAATTGAAATAAATGTTTAATAAATGGAAAGCTATTGACTGAACCGCAAATTATTATAAAAATATTTAACTGAAAAAGTTGTGGTGATGGTAGACTTTAATGCGCCAATATATTTTTTGTACTACTTTCAACAATCATACTTTTTAATTTACAAATAAGAATGATTCGTTAACCAAAGTCATTCATTTAAAGTAGCTGATAATAATAATTTGCATCTTGTGTTTGTTCTTCAATCCCTACATAAGTCATTTCTTTAAAATAGTTGGCATGTTAATAATAATTTAGATATTTACCTACTTTCCTAGAAGGCGGAATCAGTAAAATTTGGTCAGAAAATGAGTGATTGTTTCTGTCTCTGAATTATTGATACAATAAAACTCTCATATCGCAAAGAACTTTCTAGAATAAAATAAGTTAGGCAGTTTCTGGATACAATAATATGGACGCCATTCTCGCTATTTTCAGGGCACTTACACATGGCATTTTTATTAGATTCCATTTGGATTTTCTCACGATGATTTTCTTCACTGGGAGCATATAGTGCCTAAATCCATACGCAGTCTGGAAAAACCCAGAAGTACGTGCAGAGATTCGAACCTACAGCAATTCGCGTCGCTACGCATGGAAACCGGTCCATTTTTCACTAGACTACCACAACTGCTGTGGCGAATTGATTACAGCAGCCCTGCAGTCCCTGCCAATGCGCAGAAGTAGTCACTTTGGGGTTTTTAGTCGGTACAAGTCCGACACACCTCGGTCTTGAGCAACCCCCCAGTCTGGCCGAGACGGTCCTATGAGGATTTTCCCCAAGTAAAAAAAACGGCAACCACAACTACATGGCTATTTTTAATTCTAAATTGTATACTTAAAAATATAGACGCTTTTTACCATCGTAAACTGCTACGCTTTTAGATACCTACTGCATACCACTAATACAGTACCAGCTTTATTTCATTGAGACAACATCAACTAGATGTGCCAGTAAACAATAAATCTCAGCCCATATTGCATACGTCGAGAAAGTCAATATTTCTGGAATAGTGTAGTTGTAAAATGTCCCACACATCCCGCGATGAAGTCCACAGACGCATACCGCAAAATTGCGGAGGCTCAATCAGCGCCTCCATTAGGTGCTGAACATCGCAGCCATTGTTCTGGGACCGTCGCGAGCGAGAGTTATTGTCCATAACGGGTATAACTGTTAATTATATAGCACATATTCCGCACACCGCAGAATACTTTGTCCGGTATTATTTACGAGGAGACTGGGCGCTTTGCCATTTGTCTCCGACATACAGTTGCAAAAAAGTTTACTTTAATATCGGCTCGCAGTTTTTACGTTGTTATACTAAAGGTTCTGGTACAAAAGCAGTGATTAAGCAAACAGACAGTTAAACAACTTTGTTATTATAAAAACTGATAAAATATTTTTAACATGAGAATTTAAAACTGGCTGAAAAGTTTCGAAATTCGATAATCATAATATTAACATCAATTCGAACCTTAAACCCAATATTATAATTGCAAATATGAGTTCGTTTGCTTGTTAAGGTTTCATGTCTTAACTATTTAAGTAATTGCCATGAAATTGTGCATTTACCTTATCAAGGGTACAAGAAATGGCATGGTATACCTTTCATCCCGAAAAATAGTATTAATCTTAAGGGATAAAAAAAAACATATTAACTTCTCGAAAAACTTGATTTTCACACGGGTAAAGCCGCAAGAACAGTTAGTTTTATACTGATCTGATGAAATGAATGCACATGATCTGAACTACATACAATTTCACAGCTTCTCAGTTATGTTGTACTAGCTGATCCGGCAAACGTTGTTTTGCTATATAAGGTTTTCTAATATCTTCTAAGATGTTCATTGAAATTAAGTGATGTCAAAGACAATTTTGTTCACAATTAAATACTCTTAATCAACAATACATTTATTTGGATAAAGATTAATATTATTACGTTGATACAACTCTTAACAAATAATGCATTAATTTCGACCAAATTTGATTACCATAAAAACGGTTCTAGTGAGTTAATCTTAAAAGATAGACATATAGTGTCGGGGACATTTTTTTAGATCATTTCAAGAGGAATAATTCATTCTTACATATATTTTTAGTATCTCGAACCGTTTTTGCAGCGCACGCAATGGAAGCCCTCAAGGATGAATATTTTTCCCCGTTTTTTTCACATTTTCCATTATTTCTTCGCTCCTAATAATTGCATCGTGATGTTATATAGTTTAAAGCCTTCCTCGATAAATGATCTATTCAACTCAAAAAGAATTTTTCAATTTGAACCAGTAGTTCCTGAGATTAGCGCGTTCAAACAAACAAACACAAACTCTTCAGCTTTATAATATTAGTATAGATTTATTTAAAAAGGGAAATACTCTCGCTTTCAAAGCCAAAATATGTAATTGGTATGTTTATGCGTATTTTCTAACCAGAATATCTTTCGATCACCGCGGTTATTCTATAATATATCTGTCATATTTGTAAATGCTTAAAAACAAAGTCGATCAAATAAAGCTATGTCTACAAACATTAAAATGTAGATCACGGAACATTATTTATGATATTCCATCGCCCACGCACGTAAAATTACCCACTAACCTAAAATAAATTTAGAGGTCGGCGTTGCGTCACCACGTAGATATTTTTATACCTATTCTATAATTTCATTGCTTTTTTAATTTCGGCCGCTGAAGTGTTAAGCTTTTCTAGAAGATTTCTTATTATTGAAAAACTTCTATAAATATTTACGAGTACTTAAGTAGAAATTATATCGCAACGTATTCGATAGAAGTGATTATTTATTTTGACAAGACAATTGAAAGCAGAATTGTTTTCCGTAATTGTTATAACTAATTAGCAGGTTACTGATAGCTATTATATGATCTAGACTATTAATATATTTTTCCGGATAATTTTTTAGGCTTTTGCAATGTAGTTAGAAATATAAGAATGTTTTTCCACAGCGATACAAACGGTCGATTTCCGAAATATATCTTAAATTTGAAAACTCTTTTTTAAACTAAATAATGTTCAATTGCATACAAATGTATGATACATTAATATTTAGCGTTTTAAAATTTAAGGGTGGCTCTGCAACTGATCCGCTCCAGATCCATACTAAAAAAAAAAAACGTTAATTAACTTGATTGACAATATTATTATTTTCAGACTGGAAAAATGTTTTAAAAATAAGGCTTAAAAGAAGTAACAATAACAATATTATACATATATGCTAACTAATAATAAGTAAATTTTTTATAAAATTAGTGCAATCATTTGTAATAAAATAAAATTTGTAATTATTATTTTCATATTCTATAAACTATATTATAATTTAAAAAATAATTAATATCCGGTACCGTGTCGAACGTGCAAATGGAAAACGTCACTGGGCTGCTGAAGAATCGTCATTATTCGGGATATAATTTCGAGTGGCGGGCGTCGGACGTTGAAAAACCACATGGGACTTTTACGGCGACAGTGAGCATGCTTTATGGACTCCCTGTCGGTCGATCCCTTGATTAACATTCAAACCTGCAATTAACTTGCAAGTTTCCCTTCAATATTTATACTTATTTCTTCGTGTTAAAAACTCCCATTTATTCGGACTTATCACTAATCAGTTGATTGCTTTAATATATTGCAATTAGGCAGTGACGTGCATAAGGTAAATGGACAGGGTAGCCAGGATTGGCATAATTAATTGAATATTATATTATGATAGTAAATATTATATTGCTTTCATAGAAAAGATTGGTGGTGTGAATATAGAATAAATTTTAATATAAATGGTTCCTTTTTTTGTTTTACTTTAAGGAATTTAGTCAAGACTTATTTATCGTCAGGGCATGCAGTGCTTCCATGCATCTATGGAATGAACGCTACTGCAATTAGGCCGTCTTCGCTTCAGCCCAACGCGTTTTGGGATCAACTTATGGCTAGAGGCCTTCAGTCGCAGTATATGCAGGCTGGCATGACGACGGCGAATGTTAATTAGATTAACGTCCTTTGACGGCCGCTGCCCTTCTTAGACTGCATGAAACTTTTTGTTACGTGCGGCGTAATCATTATGTTGTGCCAATGTAAAAAAGATATTTTTTTTCTTGTTGTTTCTCATTTATTACTTAAAATATTTGCAATACATTTCACGTATCATCCGTAAAATTATATAATGTGACCATATACATTTATTTATTTAATCTACGTAGAGCTTAAAGGAAGGCTGGAACGCTGTTTATTATATTAAATATTCATCAAAATAAATTGTAAATGCACGTTTTATATTATTTTAAAATTATTGGAAACTATAATATTTAGAAAAACATTTTTTTTCTATAAGATACGTTATTGATTATAATTATATTATAAGTGTATTATATTATGAACTAGATTTGGTGGCCAGGCTTTGTCCGGATAGAAATAATTGAATGTCTTTTGAGATTGATTCTTTTAAAACGTCAAAACACGTTTTTTTTTTATAACCAAGAAGCTAACTACCTACTTTCATAGTGCTTACTACAAAATTGTGTCTAATCCATAAAAAAACACAATGTAAATATGTTATGTTTTATGGTTTCAGTAGTTCATGCTCCACGATGATTTTTTACAATCATTTGTCGCCATATTCCGCAAGTCGTTGCCGCACAATGGCGGGGCACACCCCACAGTGCCTTTGTCGAAGATCGGGCTTATGGCCTATATTATTAGCGACCTATGCCCAACACTGGACTAGATTGGGTTGATGTTGATAATATGTTAGTATGGAATAAGTCTTTATACTAACAACTTACACTACTTTTACTTAACTTTAGTCTTTAATGCTAGCTGACCCGGCAAACGTTGTTTTGTCATATAAGTTATTTCTAGGTGATAATTGATCAGTTATCGAGCGGGATAAAAAATGATTAAATTACTAAAATAGCTATTAAAAATAGGGGTTGGTGATAAAAAAGTAAAAATTTAGGGTTGTATGTATTATAATGCCACATTATAGAAAAATAAAAACAAAAAATGTTGTCCAAAAAATAAAAAATAAATGTTAAGGGTGAACAATCCTTATCACTTAGGGGTATGAAAAATAGATAGTAGCCGATTGTCAGACCTACTGAATATACATATAAAATTTGTTAAAAATCGTTAAAGCCTTTTCAGAGGAGTAGGGTAACTAACATTGTGACTCGAAAATTTTATATATACAGAGATTCTGAGTACAGTAGGTACTGTGTATTCAGATTGTAATTTACTTAAAATGGAAAGTGGCTTCAATCCGAGCCCGAGACGAAATAATCGAATACAATCTCTATTTAACGGAATTGACCTATCACGACCGGTCGAACAATTAAACAACTTCGCCGAGTTGAAGCAAACTACACTTTGTTTAGTCCGAACGACCAGTGGACGAGCTTCACAAAAACTTACATAAAATATTAATAGAAATGCACGTGTGCTCATTGTCAATAAATTACCCGAGTGACGGGGCAATAAAAAAATATATTTCTTGAGTGAATGGGAGGCTGTGGGGCTTCGATGTGAGGTAGCTATAAAAGTGGCTGACGGCGGTAAGAGGTCGTAAAGTCCAGTCCAGCCGTAGACTGCGTGGCGAGACGATGCAAGGCCGCATCCGCACGCACATGCCTCTACCAAGAAAAATCACTTCTACGAAACTCGCTTCTATAGCATAGGATACCAGATTATTATATTTCATTCCAAATTGAAAAACCCAGCTGGTTATGATGAAACAATTGCTTTTCCCTTTACCACATCATAATTTTTAGTATATACTTTCGCCCAATGACTGTATGGAAGAAATTACTTTTAACGCAATGGTTAAAGTGTACTTAATACATATAAAACTGTCACGTTTTTATACTCATAATAAGTAGTTTAACAGGGCTTACACGCGATTAAACTTACTTTTAATTTTGACTTGATGTTTAAATCTAATTACACTCGCCATGGTCATGAGTCGACGGAAACGGAAAAAAGCTTCAAGCCGTAATTAAACGTAAGTTTCTTAACGAATAAAAAACAAACATTTTTATAATGAACAGAAAACGAGGAAATTTCAAATATATTATTACTCTCATAGAATGTCGAAACCTTTCTGGCGCAAGTACTAAAATCAACCTTATGGACAGGACGTACTTATTGTTTTGTCTACCTTTAGAATTGTACTTCAAAAGAATAACAATAATGTTTGGGTCGTCGTGTTTTGAAAAGATTATGCAAGATAATACAGTTAACTAAAAACAGTTTTAATTGTTTGTTTTTTTTTTTACTTAACAGTAACACTTTTCACTTTCTTTACTTCACTTTATTATTTTTGCGTTCCTTTTTTAACAATAACATACAATGACTGATAACATTTTTATCTTTCGATTTTTAGGATTCCATATCTCAAAAGGAAAGTAAAAACGTTTTTTGTCTCAAAAACGCCTGCAGGTATCATGATATATGTGTTGTATGTGTATCAAGTTGAAATTAATATGAAATATTCGGATGTACTGATTCTTGTGGCTCTGAAATAAACATACTTTTATGTCAACATAATCAAAGATACGACTGTTTAAGCCTAATATTTTGTTGTTTTAGCTGTTTTCACAAGATAATTTAAGCTTATATGATAGATATATACTTCCCGTTGACCTAAAGGTATAAATTTGACAAGAAGCTTATTTATATCACTAATGTAAAGAAAAATCTAAAAACAGTAAATATGTAGCTCCTTTTAAAAAGTTTCGATTACTTACTTATTTGCAACTGTTTTTTTTTTGTATCCTGGTTGAAAATCCTGCATAGGACCATCAGGGACGCTGTGAGGGCAGTGATCCGGTGTGTCAGACTCCTACTGACTAAAAACACCCAGGGTGCCCCTCTGATTGCTTCACCCGGGTCTGGGAAGCCAAATTCATCCAGACGCCCAGGGAACAAATAGCCTTGTTGAGGTTACCTCTTTGGGAGGGGAAGGAGCAAAGCCCACCCCTCCAAAACCTCTCTCCCAGGCGATGCGCCGATCACCGAGCACTGCCTCCCTCTCATCCGGGCAGCAGACTCCCTCAAGTCTACTGCCCGGCTAATTTGCAACTGATAAACTGACCTTTTTTTTATAACTCAGTGCTAATCCGCTATGGACCGTTAGGGGGTGGTGAGGGCTACCCCCCGATGTGTCGGACTCTCACCAACTAAATTCACTGAAGTGCCTCGCCAGGCACAGGGTGCGCCGGAGTACGGGAATGAACTGATAAACTAATCGGGGCTTATATCAATGTATAGGGACAACTATTTCCAACAGTAAATTTAATTTTGTCCCACAATAAAGTTTTTTTTTTCTTTTTCTTAGAGCAATGTTCAGTGCTTGCATAGTTTCTTTGTACGGAACCTTATATCGTTGTGCAAGGAAAACTATTCCCAACAGTAAATTTAATTTCCTCCTACAACCATGTTTTTTTCGTAAGTTGTTTCATTCAATACTTGCATAGTTTATTTGTATTGAACCCTTATTATGCGAGTCGTACTTGCATTTGATTGGCTTTCTTATATTATTGATTTTAAGTATAATAAATATAGCGATTACTTGAAATCTTACAAATAACTGAATAACTTAGATATTCTTTAGGAAATCGTGCGTAAATAAATATGTATATACAATACAGTAGCGTTCATTCCATAGATGCATGCAAGCATTGCATGCCCTTATGATAAATAAGACTGGGATAAATTGCTTAAAGTAAAATAAAAAAAGGGTCCATTTATATTCATATCTATTCTATATTCACGCCGTCTATCTTTCCTATGAAAGCAATATAATATTTACTATCATAATATAATATACAAATTAATTACGCGAATTGTACATTCCCTGGCCAAATACTCTATGCACGTCAGTGATACAATATTTACTTTTAGTGTGGAATAAAATGTAGACACTTTTCGGTAATTTTCTTTTCACTATTTGTTAATTTAGATACTGATCCCAACTAACAGGTTGCCCAAAAGTCCACTTAAATTTGAATTGGTAGCTTTTACGAGCAGCGATGGCGGGGTGGGGCAGAAAGGGTATGAGGAGGAGCGGCCATTGAGAAGTCAGTAACATAGCGTCGTTCAGTTATGAATGACGCGCGTTTTGCGTATGCGAGTACCTACCACAAATACGATTCTTTAAAACTAGTGCAAAGAACATTTTGCGCTCATTACTACATATGACGTTAAAATGAAGCTCTATCGATTCGATTGATTAGCAAATGAAATAGTCCAGAAAGAATAGTCTAGAATAGTCTAGTCTAGATAGAATAGTGAATTTTGGGAGTCGAAGCTGCTCGCGTCCGTAGGCTTTACCCTAGTTTCCCTACACGTGACTCCTGGGTGGTGCTAAACGAGTAGCATCGAGGTGGTAGGGCGTCGGTGCCCGTCTGGATCGCGGCCACAGTACACGGGTGTAAAGCCCGTCATAGTGACCAGTTTTGGCTTGTCGCGTTTCGGGATCAGCTTGTAGCTTGTATATCCAGTAGCTCATATACCTAGAGACCTTCAGTCGTGGTATATGTGGGCCGACATGACGATGTAGACTATCAATGGATTTTCATCCTTTGATAGTCGCTTTCGTTTTTGGACTACTCTGTACTTACCATCAGGTACTCTGTAGTCTTTATGTCGAGCCAGTGTAAAAAAAAAAATACTTGTGAGCCCGTCATTGAAAATTTTCACTCCAGGTTGCATGCATTAGTGTCAAAATAATCAAGGATCACATATGGATGAAGTAATTTTTAAAAAATCCCTACTTTGTACTTTAATCATAAATTAATAGTTTTTATCTCACATAGCTAGTTTCTTTTACATTATCATTTAAAATGTAAACGAACTTTTGGATCACTCTATAAATCAATATTATAAAGAGACAAAATTGATTTGTTCTCAATAGCTATTCGTCCGATTTTAAAAGTGATTTTACCAATATTCAGAATAGATCTTTCCGGTATACATAGGGACACTTTCCAAGGGAGAGATGCCGAGGGCAGATGCTAGTTTTATAACGTAATTAAGAAGATATTCTAAAAAAGCTAACATTTATCATATAAATTAATAAAATACGAAGATACTGACATATACATTTTAATAATATTTTCTGGCACATGAATGAGCACGTGGCGTCTATATCAAGACCAGGCGTTGTAAATAAGCAACAAGTAGCGAATGACGGAGGCCTAGAGGAACAAAAAAACACTGGCCAAGTGCGAGTCAGTTTCGGGCACCAAGGGTTCCGTACACCGTTAAAATATATGAAAAACGTTATCATTGAATTTTAAAAACTTCCAATGTTCAGATATTTTTATACACTTAAAAATTCTCTTTCTTACGTGTAAATTAGTTTATTTCCTTACAAATATTTTTTATTTATTTAATATAATTGGGTGCCAAACATGAGTGACATTGAGTAAGAAAACAAAAGGACCATGGTACCAAAATAGAACATATAAATGTCCTCACAATTATAGAGTACCACAGCAATCAATTCATCAATCTTGCTTATTATTGCAAAAAATTTACGCTTGACAAAAACTTTAATTACCCCAATTTTATTTTCAGAAATAAAGCGTTAAAGTTCCTAGCGCTCTAGTATATTATCTCTTGTAGTTTAGGATGTCTCCATACTATCCTCCTTAAAAATAAAATAAAAACAAAAAAGCAAAAGCCGACGAAAAGTACAATTAAATATAAATGTCTTATGATTGTGTTCACATAGATGTATGCTTTTTTCAAGGCTACAAGAAACCGAACACTTGGGTATTTAATATTAATTTCAAATTGATACATCTACTCGTTTTTAGGGAAAAAGGTTTGACCAGAAAGTGGGTATATAGGGGTTTGTTGTTTCTTTTTAAATAAGGAACCATAAAAATAATCTAATCCATAGTATTCCAATACACTAGACATAGAAATCATTGTAATTCAAATAAGAACCGACTAGAACGTGTAAATTCAGCGGGTACAGTTGTGAGCAAAATTCGCGACAATCACTAGAACCATCGTAATGTGGTCTAACGTACTCCCCACAGTAATACAATAAGAGACATAAATGTTGCATGAGCCGTGGGATGTTTCGAGATGTTTTTTCTAGTGCACTGGAAGGTCAGGGGAGTTAAATTAAATTAGATTATATAAATAATTTATAGATGTGGCCGTCTGACGGTTTGACGTGCCGCGTAGATATGATCGGTGACCCGCCGGTACAACCTTACCGTCTAATCTACACGATTCCATCTTCTAATACCTCGTCTTGTTTCGATGTCGAACAAAAAATATGTAATGCTTTTAATTAGATTAAATTGATTTATTCTATACTAGCTATGTTGACCCGTCATTGCTCGCGTAGAAATAAATTATTCCCTTGAGATTTCGTTTTGCAAAAACGTCTCAATACTTTTTTTGAACCAAAAGCTTAAATCTGGTATTTTTCGAACAAACCTTTAACCTCTGTTTTATACCCTTGGGGGTGGAGTTTCCAGAAACGTCGAAACATATATTTTAAACTCTAACCAAAAAGTTAAATTCCCATTTGTTTAACATTTACTTCAAATTGCCAAATAATTTTTCAATCCAGACTACACCCTTTTAAGGGTGGAAAATAAAATATTTATGTTTCTTGCTTTAGTATTTTAAACTCTACGATGATGTCAGTACGGACAACTGTTTTTATATATTATGTGTATAGACTGATCGTCTGAACCGATACGACCAAACGGAGTAAGTAATTAAGCTCGTCAAATAATGACCCTGGCCAACGAAATAGAGTATTGTTATTAAAATTCTTCACGTAATAATAAGAGGATTCATAGCAATAGAAACAGTCTGAAACTTTAAAATAGCATTTTATCTTGATTATTTAAAATTAACGTCCAAATTTTGACACTGATGCTTTTTTTTACTTTGGCTTGACATAGTGACTACAGTGCACCTGATGGTAAGTACAGTGTAGTCCAAAAACGAAAGCGACCATCCATCCATTCGAAGATCCGTTGATAGTCTCTGTCGTCATGTCGGCTCACATATATACCACAACTGAAGGTTTCTAGGTATACGAGTAGCTGGATATGCACAAGCTGATGCCGAAACGCGATGGCTGAAGTGAGTCACTGTGACGGTTTATTTTTTCTATTTATTTAAGGGACTTTTGTGCCTCGGCACATGCCAGCCCCATCGTATTCTAAATATGCACTACTAACATATATTTCTGGTGGGGAGCCATCAGTCTGAATAACTCCTTTGCTTCGGCATGACGATTTTTATACTTGTGCGCTGTAGTCACGACCATAGATGGGCGTAATCATGATTACTTTTAATCAGGTTAATAATCTGTTTACAAGTAATCATGACGAATGTAATCATGATTACTTGTAATCTGATTACTTTTAATCATGATTACATGAGTAATCATTAATGTTGATTACAGTAATCATTCAATTAATCATGATTATTTTAATGATTACTTTTGAGTTCTGGCTGAGAGAGAGACCGATTTAAATACTCGTTTATTTAATTTTTCAAGTTATTTTATTTCGAATTATATATGACCCCAAACTTCTGTCTAATAGTGGGGTGGTGTCCAGCGAAGAGTGAGGGGTGGCGTCCAGCGAAGAGAGGGGGGGTGGCGTCCAGCAGAGAGTGGGGGATAGCGGAGAGTGGGGGGGTGTCCAGGGGAGAGTGGGGGGTGGCGTCCAGTGGAGAGTGGGGGTGGCGTCTAGCTAAGAGTGGGGGGTGGCGTCCAGCAGAGTGTGGGGGGGTGGCGTCCAGCGGAGAGTTGGGGTGTCGTCCAGCAGAAAGTGGGGGTGGCGTCCAGCAGAGAGGGGGCGTGGCGTCCAGTGGAGGGTGGGGTGGTGTCGTCGTGTATGTGCTCACACGCCGCCCCAATGGGAGGTATGGTTTGGGTAGTTTTACGACCCTCTCCCAGGGAGGAGGCCTGTCTAAGACCGATCGCTCGCCGGGCCCCTAGGAAGTATCTGGATTCCCAGGCCCGGCGAAGGCGAAGATTAGGCAGTGCTGGCACCCGGTGGTTTTAGCCGGTGCGAGTCCGCCCCCGAATATCCGTCTCGTTGAGCGAATCATAATCATTATAAGGGTCTTTGCAGTTGTGTACTGTGGTCACGAGTCACGACATTGTTCGGCCAATAAACCTACCAACTCATAGTAAGTCGCTTCGACCTGATTACGTTCAGGACCATTTTTTGTGCTTTTAGCCGTTTGAGTTGGTAGGTTAATTGCCGGAATTGGGTCGTGACCATAGTGCAAAAATGAAAAAGCTGGCATAGTTACTTGCTTCGACCTGACTACTTTCAGGATCAGTTCGTGCTCGGTGGCCCTTAAGTAAATCCAACGAAATCTATCTGATCATAGATGCTTTTACTATTGTTCTGAGTGATTCCTGCACTATTAGAAGTGATTATCAAAGTACCGCCCATATTTTACTGAAATACCGAATCCTACCCGATAATCCACGCCCGCCTTGGAGATGGAGAATATGGAAGTCAAACGCGAAAAAAAATTAAGAGAACTGAGAAAAAAACTATGTATGTATCCCACTGATTTATTGTAAGAATCAAATTTATTAGGTAGAACGACAGTTATCCGGAAAAAAAATCAGATCTATATCTCAACTTTAATTATGAGTTAAAATTCAAAATACGATACGAACGTGTGCGGCGGTTCGGTTTACATCAAAGACGAAATCGAGTCAGTAGAGAGAGACGGATGACCAAGAAAGGTGATGTTGCGCTCTGCGCTATAGAAGCTTGTGTAAATTTGAGAAAATAATGTATAATTCTGATCAATTAAAATTTTGCACTATCTTGCTCTGTCTCTCTATCTCCATCCCAAAGGCGGGCGTGGGTTATCGAGTTGGAGACGATATTTCAGTAAAATATGGGCGGTAGTTTGATAATCAGTTCTAATAGTCCAGGAATCACTCAGAACAATGGTAAAAGCATCAATGAATAACTAGATTTCGTTGGATTTACTTAATGTCCATCGAGCACGAACTGATCCTGAAAGTAGTCAGGTCGAAGCGAGTCACTATGCTGGTCTTTGCACTATTGTACTGCGGTCACGACCCAGTTCGGGTAATCGCCCTAACACCTAACTATGTGGTGGTACTCAGTTCGCCAGTTTAAGTAGTAGTAGTCGTATACTATAAATAAAAAAAGGCGAACGCCGCTCTGCTGTCGGCAGCACATTTTACTTATCAAACAGAAAAGTAATCATAAAAGTAATCATGATTAATTGTAATCCGATTAAAGATTAATAATCCTTAATCACCGAAAAATGATTAATGATTAATCATTATGATTCTTTTTTTGATTAATTTCGGTTATCATTAATCATGATTAATGATTACAAAATGTAATCGTAATCGTTAATCATTAATCTGATTATATTTTGCCCATCTCTGGTCACGACCCAGTTCAGACAATCGCCCTAGCTCCAAGTCACTATTCGCCTATTGTTTATTTTCTTTTATACAAGTCATACTGTACAATTGCATCCTTTTTTTGGTATCCCTGGGGAGGCCCATTATGCGGCGTCAGTGGGCGGTATCTATGTGTTAGTATGGACCTGTATCGACTAAAGCCCCAGAAATGCTACTAAGAGCAAGGCAGTGCCTACTTCCTCGGCATCCGGCGACGTCTAGCCTAATGAAAAGGCCAGTTCTCAGCATTTGCGAGGGGTGCTGTAAATGTCCACCACGCCGCTCACCTTCGTTTTCTTGGAGCGGTGTGCAGGAACACATCGCACACCGCTCTCACCTTGAAATGTTGGCGGCGCACCCCCTCAAGTGTACTGACGACCACATTGGGCACGACATATAAACGAAAAGTGGATACAGCCACTAATGTATCTCTACTCACCCCTTAAAGGAATATAGCGTGATGATATATTGTTATTATACACAACATAGCATTAAAATATAGCATTATATACTAAAGTTTTGTGTACCTACGAATTATTTACCTGTGTGCAATTTGTCTCATGCCTGCTTACAGTAGCAGTGCATACAACTAAACCTATCTGTTTTTTTTTGGTAACGCGGGGGAAACCCCTAACGGCCCTCGAGGAGTGGTGAGGGCTGCCCCTGGTGTGTCGGGCTTGCACCGACTAAAACCCCCGGGGTGTTCCACATTCCACCTACCGGCATCGAGGGCACGACTGGGGTCTCATCCTCAATGACCGGCTGGGCGTGCGGTCTTAAGTAGGCCTCTACTCGTTTGGGGAGGGGTGGTGTATATGCCTCTTATGCCTCTGTGTTGTAGAGCGGCAGGCTGGGACGACGCTGCCAAAGATGTTGTAGCCAGCGCCTCCCGATCCCGTTCCAAACCTATCTGTTTTTTTTTTTTTTGATAGCCCGGGTGAAATCCCTAACGGACCTCAGAGGGCGGTGAGGGCTGCCCCCAGGTGTGTCGGACTTGCACCGACTAAAACCCCCGGGGTGTTCCTTCTTCCCGTCTGACCGGGGTCAGAGGAACAGCGTCATCCTCTTCTCCGACAAACCTATCTGTAGCCTAACTAAAACTATCTATATATTTATTTCTGTCTTTAACATTATTTTTTTCTAATTCTTTATTCTACACTAACAAATATCTAAAAAATATTTTAAATAACATTATTATATCTTCACTTATCTACACATTTCATACACTAGATATTTATTTCTATATCTTGTGTAATATCGTGTCGTGCAATGGAAACACCAAAGTAGGCTAAAGATTTGGCCAAATCCGGCAAGCAAACCGAATGCGCAGGCGGAGAGAGTGCGCTGTTCCTCTCGTTATCCGTAACTTTCCCGAAGTTGTTATTTTTGTGTTAATATTTCTATTATTGTGCTGTGTACTTAATTTCTACTTGTGCTTGCTTAATCTTGCTGTACCTCTTTACTGTGCTAAATTAATCTTACTTTACTCTTGTAGTCTGGACTTGAAGTTTCTTTCAATTGTCATAGTTACAGACTATTCTGTGCTATTAGCTTCAGGTAGGTCGTCTTGCCGCCAACATACCTGCTATGCCAAATATCTATAGCATCGATATATTATAAGACAATGAACTTACAGTACACAATATCTCAAAGGTCTTTGACAGAGGATCCAATAACAAAAGAAGTAAAAAATTATTCCACCCAGTTTATATTGTCGAAATTTCTCATGTATTTGCCTAAACAATGAGACACGTCCGTTGGACCCTCAATCCGTGATCCTTATAACGCGAACTTAGCAAATGAAACTAAAAAAATTAAGTACATCTGTACACCTTTATCTTTCTGAATAATGTGAGATTAAAATTTGCGACCTTATTTCCAAGGATATAAGGCTCACATTAGTCGTAGTGTATTTTAGTCTAAGCAATTTAAAATTGTCGATAAAGTTACCTGCTTTGTCACATCGCATATTCTAAACAAGTACAGAGATTCGGCTGTTTTTATATTTGCTCGTAATCTTTATAATGAAGTTTACAATACTGTATAAGCAGGGTAAAAAAAATTATTTTAAGAAATAGATACAACCATACTTACTGAAAAAAATTAATTGTTTTTTTTTAAGCCTTGTCAGCAAACAGACTAAAGGCCTACCTGATGGTAAGTAATTACCCTCGCCTATGGAAAACTGCAAGACGACAATATTTTATTTTCTATATTTTTAAAAGGAAACGTACAACAATGTACAATTGATAAAAAAATAGACAAAAAATGATAAATAAGCCAGAAAAGATTCCACAAAAAAAAAGAATTAAAAAAAAAATCAAAAATAAAGCTAAGATAATTTGCGTGTGTGTGCCCTTTGTCGGCGTGTGTGTGCCCACACGCAGTTCGCATAGAGAGGTAGGGAGGGGTTGGAATCCCCCTCCAAGAGAGGAGGCCTGTCCATAGGCCAACGCTCGCCGAGCCCTCGGAAGTATCCGGATTCCCAGGCTCGGCGAAGGCGAGGAGACTCAGTGCTGGCACCCGGTGGTTTTAGTCTGGGCAGGTCCGACACACCGGGGGGAGTGGCCCTTACCATTTCCCCTGACAGTCCGTAGGGATTTCCACCGGATTAACAAAAAAAAAAGCTAAGAGACACAAAACAATAAAAGAAAACCAATCAAATAAATATATATACATATAAATTGTACATATACAGCAAACAAAAAAAACAAAATAGAATTTAATCTAACATTTTCCTTCTCACAATTCGTCTAGAGAGCCAAAAACCACAGGACCAATATGTCAAAGTTGTTATTGCATTGGCAATAACACTGCTAGTTATTCTACTTTATAACATATAACCCTAGAAAAACTATTTTTACAATAAATGGTTACGATATATATTTCATATAGTTAACATTATGTACATTAGGTAGCATTATTACAGTTATTAACATAGTTTTTTTTTTACGTGTAATAAGTTATTAACAAATATTATCAGTAAGAAAACGGTTACTTTATTAAATAACTTTAACTTTAATCATTTTTGTCCGAAAGAATACTGGTTACGCATCACCCCTATTTTGAGTTCGTGAGTCTTTAACAATGGCTCTAATAATTATTATTTTTCATCTGCTACGTTTTTGTCACAGCTATCAATCAAATCAAAGGGACTATCGTCGTCCTTGTTACTACAGTCTCTGCAATCTACTCGTCCCTCTCTATCATCATCCGATGTAATTATATGAACACCTGGGCGCAAAAGAATGTCGCACAAAGAATCGAGTAATGACGATCCGAAACATAGATCGAGTGTATTTTGTTACCAAGAAAAGCTTTTGCTTCATTAATTATGAAACACAATACTCTTTTAAATTTTTCGTAAAATAATATCCAGTGAATAGTGTCATATGGTTTTGATAAATTGCCACATGGATGTTGTTCAATTTATAAAAAGAAACTTATAATTCTCCTTTCGTATTTTGGTTATAAGGTAAATGGTTTTTTTTTTAACGTATGTCCCTTGATTTCTCAGAATATAATTCTTGATATTCGTTGAATTATTGAGAATATAGTCAACGGGTATCATTTAAACAAATATTGGTAAACCTTGGTCATTTTGTAAACGATAAGCGTATCAATCAAACTTAAAGATACGAACTGAAGGTAAGTTAGACAAGATAAACATTATTTAAAAATACTGACAGAGAATTGACTATTATTACTCCAAGAAAGTTCTTATACAGATTAAAGTACAAATATTATAAAAACACGAGAGAGTAAAGTAACAAGCAATTCTTTTTGCTTACCCCGTTAAGGAATCATCCTTTTTTTTTGGTAACCCGTGGAAAATCCCTAACGGACCTTCAGGAGGCGGTGAGGGCCGCCCCCCGGTGTGTCGGACTTGCACCGACTAAAATACCGGGGGTATTTCCTTCTCCCGTATGCCGGGTGCCAAGGGCAAGGCTGAGACATCTTCCTCGGTACCCGGCGATGTCTGGCCTTCTGCAGGCCCCATCTAGTTGGTAAGGGGTGGTAAATAGTCACCACCCCCCGCGTACTCCTAACACATTGGCGGGGAAAGTGGTGTAAAGTACCACCCTCCCCTCATCTCCATGATTTGTCATAAGGGTCAAGGAATCATGCGGAAGATAAATAGATTACTCCAAAAAAATTATATGAACAATTATTTTTACAGCTGAAACCTGGTTGCATTGAATTAAAAATCAGATGTATTATGGGAACAATACCTTAAAATCTATAGCAGATGTTATAGCGACCCATTGCATCTCCCGGCACGTCGTTAATGAAGAAATATTGCAGGCTTTTGATAACTCTCCCGATAACTGTGCACCGCTCGGAGCATAAACCGATGTTTCATTATTAATTATAAGCTAGCCTGTTAAATCTCTTCCTATTATTTGATACCAGATGGGTTAAATTGATCTAAAACACCAGTAATTTTCTAAATCAATATTTCGCTAACTTCAAAACACTTAAAATTTTAAGACGCTAAAAATTCGTTTACACATAGTGAGTCAAATAACATTTCGTTGTAACATTTCCAAAATATATGAAGAGAACTGAACAGATAAGTATAATAATATACCCTATCATTGTGCTATAAAGTTTGTTTTTGAATACACGACAACGTGATGAAATTCGGCGTATTAAATTGAAACTATATCGACGGTCAGCAAATCCTGGTTATGTTTGTTTAGGGCGCGCCCACCCTAAAATATTTATTTTATCTTGGTTTGCCGAAGACTCGTCAATAGTTTGTTTCCATTTTTATCCTATTTCAAGAGATAGTATCGATATTCGTTTATAATTTATATGGCCTATTGCCTTGATGTTTACACGTCCATAACTGGAGATACGTAAAACTAACATCTTCTGAACAAACGTTATCTTGTTTAAATACCTTCGCAGAATTTAGTCACTCTTTAAGGTAATAATACTGCATCCTGTTTACTTTCTTTCGTTGACGACGTATTTAACACTTTGTTGCTATTATCAAAAAGTATTATTATTATTGTCTCCTGTACATTTATCTCGATAACAAAGATTATTATCTTAAACGTTTTTGTTTTTTTATTTGGAAGCTCTAAAGCTATAGAAATATCCATAAGTATGATTATTGGGTCTTTCTTGTAAAAAAATACTGTAGCTGGTTCAGACACTATATATATATATTTTTTTAATTTACATTGTACGCTCTCACCACCACCAGTTCTAACCCATAAATAATAAAAGCCACGAAAATCAGAAAATATCTAATCCAGTAGACTATAAAGTAATAAATTATATCCTATAGATAATACAAAAAACCTAACGGACAAAAGTTTCAAAGGTATTCCTGTATTTATTTATTTAAGGGCTAGCCACAGTACGATTGCATATTATGTTACAAATAGAATCGTGTGTACTAGTTATATATCGACAATAGATACTAATAATTGACAACCACTGCATTTCTTAAAAACATTGACTAATAATGTAAAAATTAAATAATATTCTTCTTAAATTCAATTTATTTACGTATATTTTGTATTTTTATCATGACCTTATTTGTGTGTTCTAATTTTGTGTTTGTTGTATCAAAATATGTCTTAAATCAGTTATATTTTGTCTTAAGTCTACGACCAGCTAGAGAAGAAAACTTCAAGATATCCACAAGTGGTAGGGGGATTGCTCAAACTGAACCGTGATCAAAGTATACAATTGTCTAAGATGATGTATGTATGTAGATGATGTGTCTAGTAGATGTAGTTAACCGCGCAGAACAGTTTCAATGAATTGAACGTATAAGCACGCCACACGCTTCTTATGAACGACAGTTGTCACTTAGAAAGGTTACTGTATTGTGTTCTGCAATTTTTTTTATCATGCCGTGGTTTGCTGTCAAATTGTGTACAAATTTTCGAAGAAATTTCAGAAGCAATGGGAAAATGTCTTTTCACAGATAAGCAATGTAATAGGTTTGCATTTCTTTGAAAAAAAAAATACATTGTAATTTCATTTATATAACAAACATTTTTAAATGCTAATATTGCTAGTTTTTCACAGTTTAAAACTCACCAATTTTAGGGACTTATCTAAACTGTGCTTTAACATAAATATATTTATTGTTATTGTAATTTTCTGATATTAAGTACGAAATAGCTTTTATCAATCACCACGTTGATGAAAAAGATACCTATTATTTGTGTAAATTAATTGGTAGGCGCTAATTGCTATTAGCCCGGTCAAATATAAGGTTTTGATAATCATATACGTAGAGTTAAAAACGGATGATACTCAGTTTTTTTAATAAAGTTTATTATTTAATAAAATGGGCATATAATAAACATAATTGTTTTATTTCTTGAAAAAATAAATAAAATATGTACATGGTTGTTCGGAATAACACTATTCCTAAATTGCGACACCTATGTTTATAATAGTGACGCGCATAGAGTATTTGGACAGGGTAAGCAGATTCACATAATGAATGTGACTATTATATAATGATAATAAATATTATATTACTTTCATAGGGAAGATAGATGGCGTGAATCTATAATATAAAAATGAATCGCAAAATGTCTTGATAAGCGCGAAACTCGAGAACGGCTGAACCGATTTGGCTGTTTTTTTTTTTTGCTGTGTTGATGAAGTCTGCGGAAGGTTATTACGAAGAGAAAAAATTTAAAAATTCCCTGCAACTGTCTAAAAATAACACTTTTCTGTATTCTCATACAAAAAAAATCGTAATAATATTTAAAAGTCAATTTGAACTTTAACACCATACCATAAAGTTTAAATGTTAGTGGACGGGCTCCGGGAAGGCAAAACAATCGAGTGACGTATAAATATTAATGTCAGTATTTGTCAACTTTTATACATATAGCATTAAGGCCAGGTTCCTTCAAACAATTTTCAAAAAAAATCTGACG
Organism: Automeris io; assembly: GCA_036320925.1. NCBI lineage: Eukaryota > Metazoa > Arthropoda > Insecta > Lepidoptera > Saturniidae > Automeris > Automeris io. The sequence continues at coordinate 7,188,521 of JAUDJH010000011.1, read as the reverse complement.
GGGTAGCTTTAACATTAAAAAAAAACAATGTGACTTTGTTTTAGAGAAATAGGGCAGAACAAGGTCTGCCGGGACAGCTAGTATAGAATAAATATGAATATAAAGGATTCCTTTTTTTTTTGTTTAAATTAAAGCAATTTATTCCCGACTTGTTTATCATAAGGGTATGCAATGCTTTCATGCATTTATGGAATGAACGCTACTGGTTTATAATGTATAATCCTTGGGTGGTAATTGGGTAGTGGTTGTACCTACATCCTGTGTAATGATTCAATATTTTGGAAAATTATTAAAATGATCATTTACCATAGAAGGATGTACAATTATTTCATTTATATATATTATTATTTTTTTATTCAAGACAAGTTGAATGCAAAAACAGTAAGACTGACAGAAGTTTTGCATTTATCTGTATTTAAATATATAATCAACTTTAAGGGTATATGGGGTGAATTTGGCAACCCTATTTTTGTGGCGCCTTCTACCACAACGCATCTAGTAGTTCACGCCACGTGCATCATTTTGGCGCGAAAATTTTATGGTCGACGTATGAGCGAACTTCATCTTGTCATCTTAGACAATCGTGAAGACTGCCTTAGTGACTCGCTTCATATTATCGCATTTTGCGACCAACTTGTACACGTTTCGTTGTTTACATACTTAGGCTGAGATTTATAGACGCTATTTCGACTTTGCTTAGCAAAATTCTCAATAAAATAAATTAGTTTTGACAAGAAACTGAATATATAATAGGAACTTGAGTATAGCTATAGTATTCGCAAATCCAAGTCCATGTTGACAATATCGGTGACTTACAAAATCCTTAGACATTCATGGAGTAATATAAATTGTAATGTTTTAGTAAAGCCTAAGCAAACTTAAAGTTGTGTCTATAAATCTCAGCCTTAGAGACCTACCTATAGTCTTGGTATATATGTAGGCCGTCATGGTGGTCAATGCATTCTTGTCCCGTAGTGGTTGCCCGCGTTTTCGAACTACATTGTACCTAACATCAGATTCATTATAGTCGTAATGTCGAGCCAGTGTAAAAACATAAATATAGCTATTGAATATAGTCTAACAATACCCTATATTAATCTCAATATACATTGACGAGGAATTTGCGTTGGAAGGGCAAAATGATTTTGTTACATCTTTTACTACCTGAATCTAATGTTTCCATGCAATTGGGATTGTGCTCGGTATCTTTAAGGATGTAATCCTTTACAAACGGCGCCTTTTATTTTAAGGCCGTGGCTTATAACTGTTAATCACTGTTTCAGTCTTTTCCACAAAAATGTGCAAATTTTTTGTCGGATGCCTTTTAAATTTCATTGTATAGTTCACACGATTTCATCTGAAAAGATAAACTATAGGCAAATTTGGGGTAAATAACGTGCTTTTGTAAATGAAATGCTTAACGGTATGCTTAGGTGAGCTTAGGTAAGCTTAGGTATGCTTAGGTATGCTTAGGTATGCTTAGGTTTTTTTTTTAAGGGCCCCGCCTCCACCCCGTCACTATGGGAAAATGTGACGTCATTGAAAATTTTTGTTTTTTAATGATTCTATATAATATTAGCCCTTTTAGTGCAGAATTGCAAGGAAATTAAACGGTAATTTAGAATACATGAATAAAAATGGTGCTATATAAAACAAACTTAGAGCTAAGTTTAACATATTTCAGTTAAAACCAAAAGGAATTTAAACAAAAGAAGATTAAACATAGAAGTTATCAATAGAAGAAATATTTACTAAGTACTAATGTATTAAGAAATTAATACTTTAAAAGATAGATACATAATAATAAAAGAAAAGTAATACCATCAATACAATGAAGAAATTAAGAGTAGAATACATAAATTATAAAAGAAAACTAAAAGAAATTGCATACATTAAAAGAGAGGACTTAATATTAAGAAACAAAAAGAAAAATTAAATACTAGTAAAATTATAAGTAACAATTATAAAATAAGGAACAATAATAATATTAGGAAAAACAAAAGAAAAGTAAAATTATACTAAGTGACATTATAAAAAGAAACAATAAAATCAAAGACAAAACTAAACTTAGGAGAACAAAAGAAATTAAATTATACTTAGTAAGACTATAAAGAATAACAATAAAATAGAAATAATAAGAGACGATAATAGTAATGAGAGAAAGAAGGTAAAACCATTTTTTTTTCTTTTTTTTTTTTTAATTTTTTATTTAATATAAAAGAAATAAGTAATAATTAAAGAAAAAGATAAGTTACAGGCCATCAGGGAAACAAAGTAGGGAAATATTATAATAAAAATAAAGTATATATTACTAGTAATATAATAATAATAGAGAATAGATAACATAGATAAAAGGCATAAAATATAATAAATAAGAAAATATAAATAATATAGTAAGTATAATAATATGAACAAGCATAAAGAAAACCAGGGTTATATATATATGTATATAAATAATAATATATAATAAAATAAAATAATATAATGACAAGTAAATGAAAAAATTATCAAATTAATAGTACCAAGTATGAAAGGGTCAGGGATGTAGTACATGTGTGAAAAATAATATATAATAATTCAGATAATGACAAAGGAAGGTAAAATATTGATAGAAGTAAAAATAGATAACTGGGTATAAAGAAAAACCAGGAGCATGTATATGTATATAAATAATAATATATATAATAAAGTCAGATGATGACAAGTAAAGAAAAACTATTGTATTGGAAAGAAAAATTATATATAAATGGAAAACCAGGAGAATATATATGTATGTAAAAAAATAGTATAATAGTGAACAATAATAACGGATGATGATAAGTGAACAGGTAAAGAGAAGGGAATTGGAGAAGAAAGAAAAACCAGGAGTAAGTATGTATGTAAGGTATGATATAATACTACATGTGACAAGATCACGTGATGGTAAGTGGGCATTATGTAATTATGGCAGGTATAGATAATTAGGTATAATGTGGTATGCTTAGGTTAGGTTAGGTGTGCTTAGGTGTGCTTAGGTATGCTTAGGTTAGGTTAGGTGTGCTTAGGTGTGCTTAGGTCTGATTAGGTGTGCTTAGGTATGCTTAGGTGTGCTTGGGTATGCCTAGGTATGCTTAGGTTAGATTAGGTGTGCTTAGGTCTGATTAGGTGTGCTTAGGTATGCTTAGGTGTGCTTGGGTATGCTTAGGTATGCTTAGGTATGTTTTTTTTAATATCTTCCATCTAACCAAAACGTTTGTCTTGTCATTTAATTTAAGTGTTTTTGTATAATGTATTTTTAAATGCCACTTTTATGATATTTGTAAAAGAGATTAATTACTTACGTAAGAAAATTATAGAATAGTTGGACAAACAAAGTTCTTCTAATTATATTTTTACAAATTGTATTTATCTAATTATAGGGTTAATGGCAATAGTTATGGAGTTAAAGATGAAGACGCGTAAATAGAAGTGATTCGACCATTTAATAGTATAAATAATAAAAAGGTGTGAATAATCGTGCTTAATTAATTCTAATTTAAAAAATGTTTGTAATAGGCTTATATAAATAGATTTTTAGAACAAATTGGGGCAAATTGTAATCAGATTTTTTTTTTATTTATTCACTATTATTGAACAGCACATATAAATATTTTACATACGCTACAGTTATCGAGCTATGCCAATTACACAATGGTAATATTTAAAAACTAACAAAGAAAATGAAAAAACTAATGATAAAATATAAAAAATAATGATAAAATTAATGATTAACGATTCCAAATGTAATCGTAATTTTGATTTCGCTAACCTGCAATCACGATTAAAACCAATCTGAATATTAATGAATTAGAAATTTGTATGCAATTGAGAATACATTTATGTTTAAGATTTAGATGGGCAAAGTGTAATCATATTAATAATATATCATTACACTATATCCCTTTAGGTGTGAGCAGTGATACATTAGTTGCTGTGTTCACTTTGCGCTTATATGTCGTGCCCAACGTAGCCAGTAGAGCAGCTGCTCGCTGTAAGGACGCTGTGTAAATGCTTTACTTAGACCTGATATTTCTTTTAGATGCCATTCGGATCTCCTAACTTTGTTTTTCTTTCCCAGTGAGCATGCGGTGCCCTTTTCCACTTCAGGCACTATTTACATTTTCTAATTATATTAATGATTACAAAGTGTAATCATAATCGCCAATCATTGATCTAAGACTTAGAAATTAAGACAGTAGCGAGACTGGAAGTGGACGACTTCTCCGCGCTCCTGCCCGACCAAGATTGTCGCGAGGCCTTCCTTAATTTCGTGAATGACGTCGTGGCAAGGGCTGCGAAAAGACACAGGACATAGGTGGGCAACCTGTGTCCGGGAGACTGCGGGGTGGAGCATGTCGGCAAAACAAGAAGTAAAAAAATCGACAGAAATAAAAAAATACAACATTACAAGGTCTGTGGCTGATGCCAAGGGTTAAATCATTAATCTAATTAGAATTTGCTCATCAATGAATTTACCATGTAAGCCATATGACAAGCAGAAATTACTTTATTAGGTTATGTAACGTCAGTAGCATGTAGTAGATAGTAGTCATGAAAGTATTGCATGCCCTTACGATAAATAAGTCTGGAATAAATTACTTAAAGTTAAACAAACACAGGAACCATTGATATTCACATCTATTCTATATTTATACCATCTATCTTTCCTAATAATGCAATATCACATTTATAATTATAATATAATATTCAAATTAATTACGTAAATTCTGCCTACCCTGTCCAAATATCAAATGTATACAAAATGTCATGAATACTGTTAAATATTGGGTTAATTATGACTGTACGGTAGTGGGTGGTGACCTGTCGCTGCCGGCACTCGCTCGTGCGATAGTCAGTAGCGACAGGGCATGGCAGGCGGCCCTTTCCTTCATGGAGAAGACGATGAAGGCGAAAGAGGCAGCAGTTCGGGTTCAGGAGGCTTTTGCCACCCCCGACAACCCAATCCGCCGCCCAGCTCGGACAGGACGCCGGAGGAGGGCCTTCGCCAGAGGCCTTCCTCCATAACAGGAAATACGCCGGGCGGCACGCTTTAGGGAGCGCGTCGCCCAGATCCAGCCGTGAATGGTGTGCGATGTTTTCCCGCACACCGTTCCAATGACAAATCAAGAAGATGAGGGGAGGGTGGCATTTTACACTACTCTCCTTGCCAAATGTGTTAGGTGTACGCAGGGGGTGGCGACTATTTAGCCACCCTCTGCCAAGAAAGCGGGGCCTGCAGAAGGCTAGACGTCGCCGGGTGCCGAAGAAGATGGCTCAGCTTTGCCCTGGTCACTCTGCAGGCGTGAGAAGAAACACCCCAGGGGTTTTAGGGGTTTTTTAGTCGGTGTAAGTCCGACACATCGGGGGGCAACTCTCATCGCCCCCTGAGGTCTGTTAGGGATTTCCCCCGGGTCACGAAAAAAAAATGGTTCATTATGACTTAATTTTCAAAGTAAATACATATCTAGAACTTAACGTTGGTTGTTTTTGCTACTTAAGGTGAAATGTCAGCTGTAATTTACTCCTACGTCAGAATTTATTATCTAGTTCATCTTTCACATCGAAACACTTACGATGCTCGTAATATAACTCACGTATTAATAGTTTTTGCACTGTTTTTTTCTATCGACCAGTCATTGTTAATTTATCCCACTCATCAACGGCTTTTGTCACAGGCATCGAATTTACACGCCGATGCGCATAAACGGCTCGCAGCTGCCGATTTTAACAAATAACATGTATTGATAACTCCCGTTGAATATACATAGATTCTTGTTTCTCACATCGTCTTTTTATTTTTTTGAAAAGAACCTTATAAGCTACATTGACAGTCTGGAATGATGTTTTTTTACACTGGCTCGACATAGTGACTACAGTGCACCTGATGGTAAGTACAGCGTAGTCCAAAAACAAGAGTGACCATCAAAGAACGAAAATCCATTGATAGTCTCCTTCGTCACGTCGGCCTACATATGCCACGACTAAAGGGCTAGGTATATGAGTTACTGGATTTACACAAGCTGATCCCGAAACGCGACAGGCCAAGACGAGTCATTATGATGGTCTTTACACTTGTGTACTGTGGTCATGACCCAGTCCGGGCAATTGCCCTATCGCCAAAAATGTTTACACATTTTGAAGGTCTTCCAATTAAATTATAATAATATATCGTTGTTCTAGTCAAAGTTTATAATTATTGTGTTATTATTAACACATGACAAAAAGAAGATCTAGAACTTTCTAAAGCCAACAAATAATATTTTTATTTTGGAATAGGAGAAAAGTCTATTTTGCACTATGGTTAATTAATCAACATGTTAACGAGTTTTTAGCTTAATATCCAACAAGAGGATGCCCAATTGAACAGTTAAAAGGAAAACCTGCATTTAATGTAAAATATGACCACTTAAGTACTAAAATTAAATACTATATAGATATAATATTTTACTCATTAATGAAACAGATTTTAAATGCGAGAAAATCTAATATATAATATGTTAATTTTGAACAGATAGTTCAAGTTTTTATTAGAAGCTAGCACTATTAGAAGCACAATGGATTTGTTTTTCTTAAATGCTCTGAGGCGTTTAGCCAGAGAAAAGGTAGAGCGCACCTGTTTAAAAAAATCGTAAAATGTTCACGACAAGTAGTGTGGCAACGTTTTTCGGTAATTAATGGAGAAATTTCTACCGATAACTAATATTATAAGCAAAAAATATCGGCACCGTCCATTGATACAAAGCATTGTCCGTGACCACCCGACACCGAACCACCTGTTGTAGTCAATGGTCGTTGGTTGCAGAGAAAAAAAATATTTCTCTCATCTTTTGTCGGTGGCAATGCTATATTTCACGTAGAACAATTATCATTGTCTTTGGCACCTCTAGACGTATTCTAGACAAGTATGGTCGTTAAAATCCTCTTTGTATTTCTTGAAATTTTTATTGCTGCACTCTTTGTCTCTTTAGCATTCTACTTACGCAAGTTCTGGTATTATTGAATCCAAAGAATGCAAATAAAATACGGCGGTACTTTCTTAAGGAAACCAACTCAAATTTATTTATTCAATGTTTGTCGACTGTTTATATTGCAATCCTAAATCTCTGTGGACTTACGAGTCCAGACTATACAGATAGCTACAGGATACGTATGTGTAAAAATTAAAACAAATCATGTCGAAGTAGTTCGTGATTCGTAGGAATTATTCGACCCATTTCTTTATATTGTGTTGCAATTAAAGATTTTTGATTAATTGGGTGTAATTTATCACAAAACACGAGGCAAGTCTTGCAAGATCTAGGCACAGTTACATTTACGGTGGCTTTGAAAATGTGGACTTTTACATAGCACTGGTAATACTTTTTTTGCGTTTACTGATTATCCTTTCATATCTGTTTTTAATATTGATGGGATTTTTTCCCCTTAAATAACTATAAAAAAGATTGATACAGTTGTTGAATATTTTTATTATGCTTATTAACATGCTTTATAGTATATGCTCTTATGGTGGTAGGGCAACTGCCCGAACTGGGTCGTGATCACAGTACAGAAATTAAAAGATCGTCATAGTGACTCGCTTTAGCCTGCCGCGTTTCGGGATCAGCGTGTGTATATCCAGTAACTCATATACCTAAAGACCTTCAGTCGTGGTATGTTTGGACCGACATGACCACGGAGACTATCAATGGATTTTCATCCTTTGGTGGTCGCTTTTGTTTTTGGACTACAATGTACTTTTTTACTCACTTTGTTGAGATTGTGTAAAAAAATTGCTCAAGTCACGCTAGGTCTGAAAGGGTTAAAAGTACTTTCAATATTAACCCTTTAGTGACTAGTACATTAAATAAATTAATATATAACTATTATTGGTAACATTAAAATAGTTATTAGGTCGCAAAAAGAGACCGGGATTTAGAATCGATTTAATTTGAACTGCAATTTACGACCGGCAATAAATAATACTGTCGCATGGACTCAGCGCCATTGTCGATATTTTTTAAAACCATTAAAAAAACCCATCAATGACTTCCATTTCAATGACAAAATCAGTTGCATTTTAAGCCGTCACTAGCGTATCTTCTTTCATCTCTTTTTAACTCAAAAACATCAGTGTAAGTGAAAAAGAGACGGAATGAAAGGCTCGATAACTAAAATATTACAATGTATAACAAATTTCAATAAATAGGCAAATAAATTGCTGTTTCGTAATCATACATAATGCGAGCATTATATTGATTTATATATGAATATTCATGTTTAAATTTTAATGCATCCTTATGGCCAGTGCTGGATTTATCCAATCTGGGGCCCGTAGCAAATTATATGGAAAATCTTTGCTTAACGTCATTTGTTTTGTCATACGTCGGCAGTCAGCTTCGATGCTGCAGCGTTTGAGGGGCAGTACCGATGACATTTCGAGCATTTTGGCTGGAAAGTGGATGGGCCTTTCATACAGTTTTGGGTAAAGAAGCTTATCCCCTCTGGTATTTATATGATGAATTGATTAACTATAAAATTTTATGAGTGCTTATTTTTTGTATTTTTGGAGAAGTTATTATTATTATTAGCAAAGGTTACACAAAATAAGTCACCGATTTTGTGAACGTGGACTTGGTTCTGCGAATACTATAACTATACTTAAGTTCTCATTGTATATACAGTTTTTTGTCAAAACGAATTTCTTTATGATAACTTCGCTAAGCAAAGTCAAAATAAAGTCTATGAATTTCAGACTAAGAGTTGTAAAAACAGCGAAATAAGAAAAGCACACTTTTTGTGTGTCAGCATACAAAATCATATACCACGTAGTAAAAGTTTAATTTCAAGTCTTGCTCAGGCTTATTAGAAACTATTTGAACTTTGCTTAGGCTTTAGTCAAGCATTAGAAATATTCTTAAATAGATATTAAAGTACATGGTGAGTTACCAATTTTCTCAAGTTGGACTCTGCTCTGTGAACACTTCGAGTATACAGAAGTTCCTATTATATATTTAGTTTTTTGTCTAAGACAAACTTATTTTCTGAGCAAAGTTTAAGCAAAGTCAAACTAGTAGAGCCTGGGGGCGTGGTCAGTGTGGCTACGCTTGCTATTTATCTAATCCGGCACTGCGTACGGCGTTCCATGTGAATTAAAATAGGTATTAATTTAATAAATTCAATTTATATTAAACACCGTGACTTAAACGGTTGTGCGTGTTTCTCGTTATCGAAACAAAGTGCATAAGCTAATCAATTTAAATTACGTTTAATGTGTACCAACCAACATTGCAAAATTATATTACCTACTCAAAGAAAATAGTCTCCTTCAATTTTACGATCCTTTCATCGTATTTCCAGTTTAAAGTAGATTTTTTCTTATAAGAATACGAAAACTAATACATAACAGATACCAACAAGAAACGTGCCTGTTACAATCAAAATGTAGAATCCGTTGTTATACAAAACGACTAGTATCTAGTAGACTAGACTATCTTATCGTTTTAGTAGCGCAACACTACTATCTATCATGCTGAGTAGAGTGTAGTAAGCAAAACGGTATTACAATACAGATGATCAATGTTTAATCATAATTATTACATCATTTAAATATTAATTAGCAGTTTTGAAGAGCTGAACTCTTTTTAATAATGACGGAGTAGATAAGTTGTCTACAACTTATGTATATAAAACTTTTAAAGCCCCTATATACGTATGAAAGATAATTTCTAATCACATAAGGGGAATTCATGTTTCTAATATGATAAATTAGATAATTTTTAATTGTTTGACATTAATTTTTTCTAGTTTACGGAATCGTTTTTTTATACACAATAAAGTGAATTTATTAATAGGCACATGGAAACTACAGGTGTAAGTAACAAGGTTTCCCGGATAACAAATAAAAAGCTTTTGTTACATCAATGACATACATTGAGGACAATAATGGTGTTTTTGGTGAGCACGTAGGTTGATAACCCTACAGATACTCTTATATAGAGATAGAGTACTCCCAGGACGAAAGGGAAATGATGCACCATAGTCCCATTTTCTGGTTCCGATTATGACACGGAGATTGGCACAACTCCTGGGTTGAACGAAACTCGTTACAAAGTCAAGCGTGGTATCGCTTGTCGATAACTCGAGTAAGCGGTGGAGTATAACATCACGCGTGCCTTAATTTAGTGCGAGGTGCACGCAAAAGATTATGCATCATATTGCGACTCATAGCTATTTTACAGTCATAGTGATGCACCTTTTTTTTTACCCTGTCTCGACATAGTGACTACAGAGTACCTGATGGTAAGTACAGTGTAGTCCAAAAACGAAAGCAACTATCAAAGGATGAAAATCCATTGATAGTCTACATCGTCATGTCGGCCCACATATACCACGACTGAAGGTCTCTAGGTATATGAGCTACTGGATATGCACAAGCTGAACCCGAAACGCGACAGGCCGAAACTGGTCACTATGACGGGCTTTACACCCATGCACTGTGATCGCGATCCAGACGGGCACCGACGCCCTACCACCTCGCTGCTGCTCGTTTAGCACCATCCAGGAGTCACGTGTAGGGAAACTAGGGTAAAGCCCATGGACGCGAGCAGCTTCGACTCCCAAGCACCTCGGGTGTTTCTCCCTACTTTTAGGGTAACTGGTGTATTTGTGATATTATGAATGCAAATATAGTTACACCTATTTTTGCATGTTATCACGCTACAATGACTTTTTACTAATTCCGTATACCAAGAATAAAAAGCAATATCTCGTTATACTTGAACCTCTAATATTGATGTAAAATTTTGTTCAATCGGTAATTTGAGACTACGACTATGGTACATACCAGATTTTAACTCAAAATGTTTATTAAATAGCCAAGTATATAAAATAATGTTTTTTTTATGCTTTTATGAGATGCATGCCATTGTCGAGCATCTTATTTTAAGCATATCATCATATTTTAAACCGTGTAAAGAATGGAATATGCAAGATTAGAATATCTTCGACCATAAAAGATAGTATTAGGTACCTAAGCCCGTTGATCTCTCCAGGTCTGACTAAAACGGAACTCAATGTCTTTAAGCAATTATACTTACTGTTTCTACTTTCTGTAAATAATTATCTGTATGCAACATTAAACGTTTATGAAATTTATGTAACAGCTTGTTACAAAAGAAAGTGGCGACATCAGTGTCAAAAATAGATACTAATTAGGGATGCGCTCCATTAGTCAAAACAGGAGCGTATGTAGTGGGTCTTTGATGCGCCTTGCACCGTATCATGACTAGAAACGATTCGTCGCTAAACAAACAAGCTTTTTAAATGCTATCTAACTTGTCTTTTTTATATGGCTATTTGAATATTTCCCTCGTTTCGGTATGGTTCGTGACACGAATCGGCACCGGCATCACGTGAGAGATATTTATAAAAGAAAACTCGTGTATCAGCGATGTAGCGTTATTTCCAATTTAATGATTGCTAATATCAAATCGGGACTGACGCGGCGGTATCACGTCACCCGTCGGAGGACTTAGACAAAGTAATATTCTGTCCGCGATAACGCTATACTTGAATTTTTTTTCATTCTATGAAATGGCACATACATCTTTCAGTAAAGACTAAAAGAGTGATATCAGTAAAATTAGTGACTTTCGATAACCAACGAAGTCACTATTTCAATAAAAATAATATTTTGATCTACTTAAAAATGAGAATAACACACACAGAAAGGCTATATAACATTCAAATATCAACGATTTTTCCCTAAATAAAGTCAAACAAACGAGAAATGTCTACTTATGTAAGTCCAGGTGTTTATATATCTAGAAACCTTCTATCGTAGGAAATGTGGGCCGACATGGCAACGGGGACTATCAATAGATCATCATCCTTCGCTGTCGCTGCCAATCTTGAATAATACTTTATTTTTCATGAAGTGTGCTGTAGTCACTTATAAAAAGTTACAGTTACTAATAAAAAATAATCAAATCAGCTTAATCTCTTAAGCAGCTATGACGGAAATATACGTCATCAACATATGCATTTCAAATCGCCTGAAACGAATATATTCGCATAAATTTAATTGTGTATACCACTATGGATAAAACGAATATGTTAGCTTGAGTAATATACGTATAAATATATGTTTAGGAGTCCGCGTATCATTCGTTGCGTTTTAATGGGAAGAATAGGGGCAGGTATAGCGGTCATGTCGTTTGACGAAATAAGCCACTTAAGAGGCTAACGTCAAATAGTACCGAATTACCTATTTTTTTAATTCGCGATCATATTTCTAGAATTTCTGCTTTAAGCTTATATGTAGAAAATCAAAAACAAAACAATAAGAACCATTTGAACTAAAAGTTATATCTAACACATTTCATAAAACCATATCGTGCTAATTTCCTATTCACCGACTAGATCAGCATAAAAAAAAAACTATAAACACCCTTCTATCATAAACAACATCGCTAGTGATATGTTTAACCACAAACGAGACATAAAGCCACTTAAAAAAACTGCAAAAAAACTTCAACAAAAGTGAAAAAAAAACCCCGCGCGATCTCATGCAAATGTCGCCACGCAACTCAGCTCATTACGCCGCCATAAAACCATAACAACAGTCATTACGAGCACAATTAAAAAAACTCCGTCAACACTCGGCAAGTGTGACGAAAAACCGCTTACATTTCGCCCACATAGTTTGTTTTAAACGCATAAAAAACTTCAACCGAGGGCGCCACTGTCTTATGCAAAAAACTCCTTACGTATTCACCCTCGCGAATTTTAGTACTTTAATGAATGCTCGACGTTTTTTTTTTCAGTGCCTATTCTACGCAGTTGTTTTGACGGATCGCAATCAAGCCACTAATTGCTTTTCCTCCTCGGGGTGGGTATTTTACATCGTGAAATTACGCTTTATTAATTGAATAATATTAATGATACTTCCACGGAGCAATCAATCTTTAATACCTTTTTTATTTGTAACGACATGACTTGATTTTCTTGCCGAGTGTAAGAAGCAATTTCGTTTTTTTTATTCGCCTTCCGATTTTTATTACCCATTTGTGTACTCAGTCTTATTACATTATAAACTGTTTATATTATTACGAAGATCTAAAAATATACCGGTCTTATTATTATTATTTTTTTAGAGAAACATACATCCATATATAAACAATAAAAATATACAAAAAATACATAAGCCAGCAAAGTTTCCTAAAAAAAAAAGATACAAAACATAAATCAAGCTAAGAGACACAAAACAGTAAAAGAAAACTAACTAATTATATATACAAAAGAAAAACAACAAAGAAAAAATTAATTTTTTCTTTGTTGTTTTAAAATAAAATTCAAACTAACATTTTTCTTTCTCACTATTTATTTTTCTATTTTCTGGTAATGATCATTATAGATGTATCACAAATAACATTCTTTAAAATTTACTCTGTGTCAACCGTAACATTATGCTATGAATGAATCGTTAAATTATCATTGTGTTGCAAAATCGAAACAAAATATCTAATTATAATGCAGTACTTCATCTCAACTATTTTAATCCGAAAATTCGCAGCAGCTGTCGCCCCGACTCGCAGTTTATCTGTCTCTAAGCTAAATAAACGTTGATTCATTCGGATCGTACATAATTCAACGTATTGTTCTCCGCAGTTATTATTACTACATTTTATTTAGCCATTTTATTTTATTATCATAACGATTTTTTCGCCATGGATCGGCGCGTTAGTATAATTTCTTTTGTTCCGCACTTTGGTATTGTTTCTTTTTTGTTGTTGTTTTTTTATTGCGTCGCGGCGCTGCCATGGCGTTCGTGATTTATTCTCCCTTTCGGGGTAAAACAACACCCGTGCGAGTTACGATTAGTTGGGAAACGTAATATCTAATTACTATGTGTGGGCACGTAGGGACATAACTCGCGTGTTTCCTCCGACCGATGTGGTTTATGGAATTGGATCCTCATAATTCGGCAGTCTCTCGGTGCCCATAGTTTTTATCTCAACACGTCCCACCAAACATTGACGGTACAACGTGATGTCTCTTCTAGTTTGTAAACCTTAACTGAATAATTTTAGCGTTATTTTTGCCCAGTTTATAAGGCTTACATATTGCTTCATCAAATTAATACTATACGTGGGGTAAAAGCAACAGTATTTTTATATAAATTTGACATAATGACTCGTTCGTTTTTGATATTAAGAACAGTGCAGTCGAGAACGATGACGATAGCTAAATAACGAAAATCTAGTTACAGTAGCCTTCATGATATCGTTACGTGTTAATAAACCCCTTAAAGCTGGTCTTGACACGTAACAGCTCGAAATGTACAACCTTATCAGATATGTTTACGCTCAGCTAATTAATATAATCGCAATTCAGGCAGACCGACACGCCTATCTTTTTTAACTTTAAACTTTATCTTTATCTAGTACCCATAACACAAGTGCAAGCTTTGTTTTGGAGGTAGGTTAATGAGTGTAATTGCCCATAATGTTATGTTATGTTTATGTTACATACGCGAACTAAACTAAGCCTCAATCTCCACTCAAAAGAAACTTAAAAATATTAATACATAAAAACTCTGCTCATCGGATATACTCGATTAAAGTAGGGACGGTGCTTTTTTAAATTCAGTTCAGTCTCCCCCAGGACGATGGGTGATGTTGGTAATTCTAAATTCAATCATCTCAAACAAAGGCTCTCTCGCGCTGCTAAATGGCGTTTTTTAATCGGATATTATAATTAATGTTTCTTTTGTCGCGTGCTGACGTGCCCTCGCGCGAACAATAGGATCTCTAATAGAAAGAGATATAAATATTTTTTCTTAGAAACGGAAGGCTACCTGGCGATAAAACACAGACGAGGTCTGAGCCGAATTAAATTAGAATAATAAATAATCAAGGTTCCTCATTGTCTGGACACCGTGCTCGAAGAACGCACAATATATTACTTATCTCATTACATCTTATACTAGTTTTGATCATAATAATCGATATTCAATAATTACGTACATATCCACAGACAATTATTGTCCTAGTAAATATATTCATGTAGATATGCCAAATTATTGAGCAACTAACTTTTGCCATTGTTTTCAACTTTACTATAAAATAATACTCGTTTTTTAATAAGGCTGTTAGCACTTTATTTTATATAAATGCTATACTTAAGTCAACTGACACAGTATTTATATGTAAAAACCATCATGATGACTCGCTACGTTATATCACGTTTCAGAATCAGCTTAAATATTAATATACCTACCTAACATTAGTCGTAGAATATTTATGCCGATAAAACGAGAGCAAAGTAACATTAACCTATTTCTAATCACCCCTAATATAGCGGGATGATACATTATAATTGTTATGAAAAATATTGACAAAAATCAAGGTCAAATCAGTACCAGATTGAATCGTAAGATTGTGGTGTATGTAAAATACAGGAAAATAAACAAAAATATACCGGAGTGACCTTTAAAAGTACTCGTGTCATCCACGTGGACATTGTCGTGAAACTTAGACGTAAATTTTTTATCAAGCGACCGGAGCTTAAACCCCTGGAAGTGATCCGAACTAGGGCTGTCAATATACTAAAATTATAAAGGCGTATATTAAAGAAAAAAAACAAAATAATACATTTTATAGATATTGTTTTTTTACTTGAATAGAATAACTGAAAATATAAAATTTAATTAGTTCTATTATAAAACAAATTGATTAATTTTTCAAAATCTTATCCTTTCTTTTCTTCAGCGATTAAATTCAAAGACGTTCAGTATTTTATAAATGCTGGCTTCTTTATTTAAACTTGTGACATTTTCGCTGACCTCTTCACAAATATATTTATATTATGTCATCACACTATATATAGTCTTTCGGGGCGAGCAGAGATACATTAGTGTCTATATACACTACGCGATTTACTTGCCTATCGAGACCAGTAGCGCAGCTCATCGCCGTTCTCAGGGCACACTTCTATTATATTGCGTGCTGATTTCCTCACTGTTTTCTTTCACCAGCTAACGTGAGGTGCCAAAATCCATACTAAATCTGAATCCGGAATTTGAACCTACGATCGCTGGCATTGCCGCGCATGGATATGAGATGTCGCTAAATCATGAGTAAATAACCAAACAATTCTTACCGATTCCAGGATCGACCTGCCAATATAGGGTGTTAACCTGTAATTCGGATGTGCACGGTCAATATCCGAATACTCCGGGTCAAGCCCGCAGAGTTGGCAACCCTAGTTCGAACCCTTCCCTACAAAAAAAAACTCTAACAGTTAAAATGTGTACCACGCGTGTATAGTATGTTTTTTTACTTGTGGGTATAAGGAGTAATAAAAAACTGCATTATATCACGGTGTCCTCCCTTCATTATGGGACATGAGGGCTGCTCGTGGCTTATATTCGTAACATTGCAAATTTTTCGATTTACCATACAACGCTTTGGAGCTTTTCTTGTTTTGTTTAAAGGTTTAAATAGAGTTTAAGCACAGGTAGGCTTTTTTAACCTTCGGGAAAATGCGATTCCATATGTTAGTTTATTTTCATCGACAAATGATCTTCGACAGAACTTCATTGAAGGTCATCTTCATCATTCATTCTTGCAAACTGTAAAAGTCTAGCCCTCGTAGGACATCTTTAACATTTGTTTAGATCCAAAGATGATGAAAATCATTAAGTATCATATTTGTGTTTTATTTTGATAATCCCTTTATTGATTAATGTATATTGAAGAGCATATGTTCATATGTATATTATTTTGTATTTTGTAGAGTATATATATTATTTCCTTCGGATTTTTAAATGTACATAATTCGTTATCTCATAAATATTACTTGTTCTAGCTTAGTAGATAATAATTGTAATGTTGTATTTTAACTTAAATTTCTAATAATAATGTGTCTGCAAATATCAAAAGAATTTATGTCCAAGTGGGAAATGACAAAAAAAACAGTAAATAAATTATACATTTTTATATTATATTTTAGCTCTTTTTAAGTTAGTGTGATTAATATGCAGAGAAAATAGTATAAATGTTACTAATTAGGCTACAAAGTTAGTTATCCCTATCTTCGAACTAATGGAGTAGGTAACTTACTGAAATTTGATATTTATCGACAAAACTGTGTTTCAAATTAATTATTAAGTTCACAGTTTTCGAATTACATTAAATTATACCGGTTCGTATATATGATAAATCTTTACATAAAATTGGAGGATTAAAGTTTTATAATTAAGAAACACTGGGAGCGAGTTGTACGTTACACCCTACCGTATCAAATTCAAACGAAATACGGGAATAAAAAAATCAGTTGCGCTGTACGTTTTTTTATTCTCGGCTACAATTAACCGTACGCATGGACAGACTTATAAATTACGCTTTGTGTCCCGTGTACTGATTCATATCCTCTTTTTTAGAAGTCATAAAAATAACGACTGTCTCCCAATTGCTTCGATCATAAATCGAAACGAACATTTCCTAGTGTTTGATTAATTTTTTCGATATCGTTATTTTATAGAGACCTATAAAATATAAACATTGGCTGTATTTTTTCATTTATTTGCGATCTATAAATCAAGGGCAGACACCAAAATGTGTATAAATCCTTTAACCGTAAAAGAAACGGGTATAAACTTTTACAAAAACTACTTCTCAAATGCAAATTTGTATGTAGATTTATTTTTCACAAATATTCCAATAGAGGGGCTGATAAAAATTACATAAAATTTTACAAATTGCTATGGAATAAATTATCATCAATATCGGTATACCCAAGACAGAGATATAGATGAAAAACTATAAATTTTACTATTGTCCCTTCAAAAGTTGTGCTTGAAGACCTGCATCAGAACTGTACCATATTAAAACGGGACCAACTTCATGATATACCTAATAGCTTAAGAATATTCCAATTCTGTTCATAAAGGGAAAAGTTTTAGGTAAACATACATAAAAAAATTACATACAGTGGAATACGAAACCTTCTTTTTTTAAGACGATTAACAAAACATAAACGAACCAAAGCATAGGTAGTATCCTAAATAAACATCATACGTTTATATTAATCCTGGTGTCAATAAAATATATTTTATTATAAATGTATTATTAAATTGTACTAAAACAAATAGAGGTTTAGACCGGAGCGGCACCGTACACCGTATCGCCATTCCAGCCCATAAAAATAATCAAATATATTCGTTCCATCTCATTTGGCGTAGTCTTAAACGATTTCTCTCGTCCGTCCTTTATTACCGAAAACATAACTCCTCATTTTGTTTTTTATCCCCAACTCACGCCACCCCGATGGAGGATAAACCTATAGAGGGGTAACCGCTTGTATTTATGTACTTTTTCTCATACATTATTTCTTAACTACCTTTGAGATATATTATCGGGTGTTGAACCTAATTTTTATTACTTTTTGTTTTAATTTTTATTGCTTATCATCAAATCAAATGCGGAAATCAAAACCTATAGGACATTTCCCGTTCACGGAGAATTATGAAACTTGGCATGAAGTAAGGTTTTCCTACACAATTCTTCCTATACCACAAATAAGGGAAAAAGTCCAACAAACCTTAATTTATAGTAACTGTACAAAAAAATATTTTGCTATGAACGCATATTATTTAATCACCATTAAAAACTTTATTACCTAAGTACAGTATTTTACTACTGGGAACACACATATTGCTAGGGGACGGCATTTTTCCTCATCTAATGCGATTAATTTCCTTTTTCCTCTTTATTTATAGTAATCCCTTCATAAGGTGTTTACGAAAATGTGTTTTGTGGACGTAAAAGAGCGCAGCGTGGGGTCCCGCACGCGCCGTTCTTTACGGGGCTTAAGGTTTGTGGTGGTAGCTGAAAACAAAGTGAAGAAAAATAAACATTCTTGTTATATTCTTACTATATAGAAAGTAACTTCGTAGTCTTAATTCGGCAAAACTCCCGTGTTATTTGTTCTTACAGTAAATATCGAATGAATTAATTCACTCTGAACCCGAAACTATAGACGCAGTCATTGTTTTTTAATTATAATAATCAAAATTGCTGGGGTGACCTAGTGGATAACATACCGGTTTCCATGCGCGTCAACGCGAATGGTCGTGGGTTCTAATCCCGGCACATACTCGTACCTCTGGATTTTTCCAGATTTCGTACGGATTTAGGCGCCATATGCTACGTACAAACATCACATTGATAGGTTATGTTAATTACATAAATTTATTTTTACTATTAACGTTATCGATAAACTAACATTACCTTGGTTAGGGTCCCAGTTCCAAAATTAACTACTGCGTAATACGTCATAAAAACCAACTTACCTGCAGCTTGGTATAATTTATTATCAAAAATAAAAGATATGGAAAGGCAATGGTAGATATATGACCTAATTTTATACCTGCTATCATTTTTTTAACCTGACCTGACGGCTAAGCGGCCTGATAGCGCAGTTTATAGTGACCCTGTCTGCGACGCTGAAGGTCCTGAGTTTCAGTCTGGGTGCCGGCAAATTGCACTGTGATGAGCAGATTAGTTTGTCGCAAGTCATGAATGTATGTAAGTAAGTATATCTTCTGTCTAGTACATATACAGGCATAGTCCAAGCGCAAATTTAGTTTTTTGAGGCTAGATCAATGTGTGTGTAAAATGTTATGTCCCTACTTTGCTTAACTACAATAATTTTCTATTTAATTCTCACTCATCTGGGTGTCAAAATATATTCCATAAAAAAAAGAAAGTAAAAAAAGTAGGAAGTTAATTTTGGGACATGATAACGACAAAAAAATGCTCAAAAATTGAACGTAACAGACGTGTGATACGTAAACATATGGAAATCTTACATTGTAGGTACTAAGATGTAAATTTGAAACAAATTATACTAAAGAAGTCCGAAACGAATCGTAATGGAGAACAAACGTGGAACGTGTGACGCACCGAACTATATAAAATGTCCTTGATATCGGCTATTCATATTTATTATGGACACAGGAACAATAACATATAAAAAACCCTCTAAACTGATTCATATGTTTTGAAGTTCTGTACAATATCGAGTATGTATTTTAAGGATGGGGTGATTTGTAAAATTGGCATAAGCATATATTATAAAGCAATATTAGTCATAGTACCTGCTTGATAATGAATTTGACATAATATACTGCAACATGCATATATGAACCTATCATTCATTCATATATTCGTAATAAAATGAGACTACGTCCGCTAGACAGTTTCATAGCCGACCTAAACCGTGGCGTTTCAAGCTCATAGCGTTTGTTGACGCTGATATACTCAAAGCATGGCGCGTGACATAGTCAAACCAAAGAGTACAAGCTACCAAGCGACGATAGGGAAATACAAGCCGTTGATCCACGTATGATACCCGTTTTATATGTTATATTCTAGTGAAAATGATAGACCGTATCTTTTCGGGGCGTGTATAATAAAATGAAATGAAAAAGTATTTATTTGGCCACAAATATACAAAAAAACCAGAAATTTAATGTAGCAATACAAACAACACACAAAAACAAAAGAAAATACAAAATATATAAACATGGCGAAAATGGGCCCTTCATCAGCCTAAAGCCACAGAGGAAGTCTTCATCGCTGTAATACGTTTCTAGAACGGTCAATGGTATGTTACGGTGTAGTGGGTGTAGAGCTTAAGCGATCAGTTTCTGCAACGATACTAGTCTTCCATTTATATGTTACAATTTAAATTCCTGCTACATTAGATAACTTGTTGAGTGATCAAACTAGTTTATAAAATTCTTTTAGTGGTTTTGATTTCTCTGCCTATTTGTTTAACGTTGTAATAGGCATGATAAGTTCAAACTATACACGAATTTATCAATAGTGGCAAAACAAAGCGATTACATAAATCTACACCTGGTGGAAAGTCCAGTGTAGTCCAAGAACGGCTGTCACTGTCAAGGGAGGAGAGTCCATTGACATACGTCGACATACTGTCTGACACTTACCACAACAAATGTACCTCTAACAAATAGTCTGTATGTTGGGTTTAACATAATTTTATTATACAGCTAAACAATATTCTCAAATTCGGAAGGATTTTAAGGAAAACAGATCATGTCACTTTTAAGCGTGGCCAAGGTTTCTTTTGTTCGTGAGGCTCGTGCGGAACTCCATTTCACAAACATGCCGGCACAAGAGATGGGGTCCCGTTGTGCGACATTGAGCTGTCTATCCTTGACCCAATGTTTGCAAATATTCATTGTATATTGAGTGGTTGCCGTCGCCCCGCACAGCGCCGTGCCGACGCATTATCTATTGAAAAAATTGTAATACAAGCAAAATTTTGAAATAGGTGTTTTATCTAATTCAACTGCGGAATTTTAAATGTTTGTACAGTATGTATTTAAAATCTTGTCCGATCCGATAGGGGCATTTTCAATATGTTTATTTCTATTAGTTTTAATGTCCTTAAATATAAGGACACACGTTTTGTATTATTTATTACTTTAAAGTTTATTTTTGTTTTCTATTTTCTTGTGCGACGTCCGATTTGTGAAACAAATAAAAAAAGAACCAACTTGAATAAATCGGTGATGTATAATATATCTAACATTAATTGTATATATGAGTAGTTATGTTCAGCAAAGTGTAAGCAAATTCAAAGCAGCGTCTATAAATCTAAGGCTAAGGTCACGTTGCTTACCACGTAACATCTCAGTGAAGGTGGGCCCATGATGTCACTTCTTCTTCACTCTGAAAGCGATATAGCCTGATGATAAATTTGGTATATATTAAGTGGTTTTATATATAATGATAATAATATATCGTCATGCTATATCCCTTTCTGAGTAAGCAGAAATACATTAGTGTCTATTTCCATTTTGCGCTTGTATGTCGTGCCCGATGTGACCAGTAGCATAGCTGATCGGTTGCTTCCTAACTACTGACTTAAAAAGTTCATGGTTCTTACATATGGTTCGTTATATGATACCTATATTTACTCTAGCCTATATTTACGCTAGCCGTGGTGGCTGCCGGCAGAATAGAATAGCACCCCCCTCTTCTTGCTGAGGTGTCGTAAAAGGCGACTAAGGTATCTCTTTAACACCGCAATTCAACCAGGTGTTCAGAGAAGGACAACTCGACCAAACCTGCATCCCGCTCCCTCCCGATTGTACTGGTTCTCCATTCCATCGGGCCCGAGGGAGCTCGGACGAGAGAGTGCTTTTCTGGCAGCGCGTCCAGTTATGCACTTAAATATCTCCTGCGCAATTGACTGTTTCCGAAAACTGGGCCTTGATTTTCTTAATCGGCGTTGAAACAGTCGCCGTGACCGAATCCGGCTAGGACATCATTATATTTACTCCTAGATTTTTGAGCTATTGGAATAAAAAATGACATTGCCAATAAAGATATATAATTCTATCAATTACTCTTAAATTGATAAAAATGCGTGGCCATTGTGTATGCATTTTTTTTCAAGGGACATTCATTCCTTTGTATATTGTATTTGTACCTTATTGTGTTGAAAAGAGCAACTACCACAGTTTCTTGCTGACTCTACACTATAAATTAAACTCAGTGGTAGATTCATTTTCTTTATTTGTAATTATTCGGAAGTCTTTGAAAGTATGTCTATTTGAATAAAGCTATATTACATCTCATTTCATTTCACACATCATTATATTGTAATTTAGCTAAATTCCTTTCGCAAGGCCTAGACAAAGTAAAATTCGGTTAGCGAAAACGCCTAAGAAAAGTGCAAATATTATGCGAGTGACAAAAGCTTTCGAAAAATCATGTCATCACGTTATGTTCATTACAATGTTATCACTTACCAAATAATACTGCCTAATCCCTAAGACACGTTAATTGCAAATGAAATTTTAATTTCAATTTTATTTTGTAACACAGAGTGATTTATTATTCGTCGCGGTGTCTTTCATTTAAAGATGAGAGACGAACAATAATCCGATATCTTCCTTATTACAAGAGTGATCTACCCTCTTCCTCCCTTTGCATATAATTGCATATTTTTCAAAGAAAAATGCTCGCCTCCTCTGATTTACGCGTATACAAGCTGTGCAATAATGACACGGCCTTAGAAAAATAGTATTATTAGAAAATATTGTAAGTAAACTAAAACAAATCTCAATCCGAAGGTGTAAGATTCATTTTTGTCTAAAAATTTAACGCGCAAACCATATTTGCTTCAAATGTTAAGTAAAGAAACTGCTTTAGGGAGTTGGCACCCTCGATGTTTTTTGAGCTTCTTTTCCTCCTGTAAAATATTTGATTTCATCTGATGCTTTTGAACGCCGTGAACGTAACGTAGGAAAGTTACATTTTTAAAGCAATGTTACAATTTTACTTTAAAACAGTTAGTAGCTTTTTGCAATCTTCGAGACTAAATTGTTTATTTGTTTATTACATCACCTCCTATTTATAATAAATATTTTTTATTTTAACTACATACTTATATATGTCGGCGCGCCTGCATTCTAACGTCTGTGTTGCCAACTTGTAAAATAGACCTGTCATAACGAACACCGAGCACTGGAGGGGCGGCCATATTGCAAGAACCGGCAGTCTACTGACGAACGTAGTGAAGTGCGCACGCGACCACGTGCTCGGTGGACGTTAAAGTGAATCCAACTAAATCTAGCTAATCATTGACTATTTTACTATTGTTCTGAGTGATTGCTAGAATATTAGAAGTGAATATCTTTCTACCGCCCATATTTTATTGAAATACCGTCTCCAACCCGATAATCCACGCCCGCCTTCGAGATGGAGAATACTTCTGATAACGGCCAAAAGACTTCATCAGAAGTGGGATTTGAAGGGTCAAATACATCGGAGAGAGTACCCAATCGTGAAAACCAAAATGCCAGCACAAGTACCCAAGATTTACTCACAGGAATGCAAACAATTCTGACAAAATTGCTAGCCGCGAATTCCAGCAATACCCACACACCTCTGCCACAAAATAACTCTACGCAGTTGGTCAACTTTGATGATGATGATGCAGAATCACGGTTACTATAATTACCAGCCGGAATTTATGCGGAAGTAAGCTGTAACTCGCTTTAATAAACTAGCTAAAGGGGCCGGGCAGCATCTTGCCTGACTAAATTGAAGAGCACGGAAATATAATGGCATAAGATTAGAGAATGGCTACTGGCAAGATTTGGAAAGGCCATGTTAATGCAAGACTACTTTGACAACGTCATGAGGTTCGAAATCAGACCACAAGAGGCAGCTTCTGAGGCAGCGATGTGTTTGTGGAGTATAATTGAACGCATACCGAATGTAAAGATGACTGAGGAAGCTATTACCGGATTTTTCATATCGGTCTTCAGCCAACGGAACCCGACGATTCGTAGGGAGCTGAATTCGTACACTATTACAACGAGAGCTCAACTGTGTCGTGCGCTTGGCGGAATATCCCTAAAAAGACACCCAAGCGACTATGACGAGTATTTGTCCAGCTCAAAGAAACCACGCACGGTTGCCGATTCAAAAATGGATTCTTGTCACTACTGCGGTCATCGAGGACACAAAATAGAAGAATGTCGCAAGCGACGAGAGGCTGTTACGGTAACAAGAATGCCCGAAAAGAGAAGGCGGTCACATGTTTCACGTGTCAAAAATCAGGTCACTTTAGCAATGCACGCCCGAATAATAAATTGAACAGGGATCGATCGATTAAGAAAGGCGTTAACATTTGAGAACGCATGCCAGTTAAAGGTACACTGTCTACAATGACTGGTAAGTCAACTTCATTTCTATTCGACAGTGGGTCCGTATACTCATTGATCAAATACAGCTTAGTGGAACAGCTCCCCGGTCCCGTAAGCAACGACACGGTATATTTGACAGGTAAGTGGTGAAGACATAAAGTGCTCGACTCAAATATGAAGTCTTGTCTTAACTTAGGGTTTTCCGTGAGCATACTATTCCACGCGATATCAGACCATAGGTTGGCAGAGTCGGTGCTTATAGGTAGATACATTTTAGATATGAGAATTCATGTAGAAGCTAATAGTGAGTCTATTAAATTACCAAATAGGGCATCAATGCTTGTAGGGCCGCTAGCATTTTAGAGCTTGGCTCGATTGACACCGATTTAGTAGGAAAAAGAACGGCTGTTAAAAATATAAGGCAGGTATAGTGAGTACTTTATAGAAGGTATGCCCACGCGAAAGGTCAGTCCAAGGTCAATTGAGCGGGCAGCCTCCGCAACACTAGAAGGGTAGTTGGAATATCTGGCCATGCCATTCGGCTTACGAAATGCTGCATCCGTGTACCAACGTTGCATCAATAAGGCTCTCAAATCTCTGAAAGATACTATAGCATTAACATACATGGATAACGTTCTGTTTTATTTAACAAGTGTAGACGAAGGACCACAGCGTCTCGACCCTGTGTTTAGAAGCTATTACTGAAGCGGGCTTTTCTTTTAAAATAACAAAAAGGAAGGTCATGAAAAACCGAAATGAATTGTTTTGGATACATTATACGAGCAGGTGAAGTAAGACCCAATCCGGGATAAGTAAAAGCTTTCTTGAAGCTCCTTTTTCCAAAACAGCAAGACAAGTGAGACAATTTTTAGGATTAGCTTCGTACGTCCAACGTTTTATACATAACTTCGGTAGCATTGCCTGACCCTTATATTCTTTGACCAAACTTAAAGATCGCATAGCAAGGACACAAGAGTATTCAGAGGTACATAGAAATATTGTTCGATTTCGATTTTTTATCACCCGAACCGGTATTCACAATTTTTTGATCCTGATAAATTTGTCGAACTCTATACCGATGCCTGTTCGGATGGTTATGGTGCAAGTAGCATATTTTAGCCGTCGTACAATCGAAGTAGAATCTATGTACAACTCATATGAGTTACAAACCTTGGTGGTAGTACGTGCAGTCGAACACTTTCGGCAGCGTCTTTATGGCCAACACTTTCCAGTATACACTGATTGCAATTCGCTCAAAACCTCTAAAGTCAAGACTGATTTGCCGCTGCCAGTCCACAGTTGGTAGGCGTTCCTCTGAGCATACGACTTTGACATAATTTACAAGGAAGAGGGTACCATGGCACATGCAGATATTTTATCGAGGACTCCCTTACCATCTCCCACAATATATGAAGTAGAACCTAATATCCAATTGCGGAGAGATGTTGCATCATTGAGCGTTTTCTACCTGCTGTATCATGGCGAGCGCTCTGAAGAGCTGTTTAACCTTGTTCCCCCCTCTCACTTCCATAGCTAAACCACACGCGCTGGTCTATGGAGTCATAGCTTTTCAGTCACTAACATCTTGGCTAGGACCAGGAAGTTCTCTAACTCTTACTTTTGCAGAATTGTTGGCCTGTAGAATGGTCTTCCGGCAAGCGTGTTTGCATCGTCCTATGATATTGGCTCGTTTGAGCGAGGCGTGAAGAGGTATTTGTGCAGTCCGGCATGATCGCTGTTGGTGGTTATTGTCGTTCTAGACTGCGCCAGGCTTTCTGTCAGGTATGGTGTGGTTACTGTGATACGCTACTCTCACGAAAACTTGCGTGCGGTACTGAGGGGATTTGAAAGACTGATAAATATCTCGAGAACCCTGATCAATGATGAGGATGGTATGTCGGCGATCGATGGAAATGAAGTTGACCAAATAAAATCTTCAGACGCAGATTCCGAGTAGAGACAGCCTCTGTAGCTAGCGGAGAGACCCGGACTCCTAGTTTTGGCACTCTTTCGGCTTCAGAAGACGACGTCCGTATATCCACACATTGAAATAAGCAATCTTCAATTAAGAGCCTGATGTTCCTGACCTAAAATTCCAGTGTTATGGTAATAAGCTGGTTGAAGGGGCCTAGTACGCCCGGGCCATGCTTGTTGATCGGTCGAAGGGGCCTCGTACGCCCGGGCCATGTTTGTTTATCGGTTGAAGGGGCCTAGTACGCCCGGGCCGCACAGATAATTGGTCGAAAGGGCCCCGCACGCCCGGGCCAAAGCTACTAGCCGGTTGAAGGGGCCTAGTACGCCCGGGCCATGCTTGTTGATCGGTCGAAGGGGCCTCGTACGCCCGGGCCATGCTTGTTGATCGGTCGAAGGGGCCTCGTACGCCCGGGCCATGCTTGTTGATCGGTCGAAGGGGCCTCGTACGCCCGGGCCATGCTTGTTTATCGGTTGAAAGGGCCTAGTACGCCCGGGCCACACAGAAAATCGGTCGGAAGGGCCTCGCACGCCCGGGCCATGCTACGAAGGTTGAAGGGGCCTAGCACGCCCGAGCCTAAGTTACGAAATCACGAATTAGATTTCTGTCAGGAACAGCCGAACGATTGAGAGCAGTAGCGTCTAACTTCATGACTGTCCTACACTCGCACGAGGTCGTGCGATTGTCAGGATTGGCCGTGTCGGCGCGCCTGCATTCTAACGTCTGTGTTGCCAACTTGTAAAATAGACCTGTCATAACGAACACCGAGCACTGGAGGGGCGGCCATATTGCAAGAACCGGCAGTCTACTGACGAACGTAGTGAAGTGCGCACGCGACCACGTGCTCGGTGGACGTTAAAGTGAATCCAACTAAATCTAGCTAATCATTGACTATTTTACTATTGTTCTGAGTGATTGCTAGAATATTAGAAGTGAATATCTTTCTACCGCCCATATTTTATTGAAATACCGTCTCCAACCCGATAATCCACGCCCGCCTTCGAGATGGAGAATACTTCTGATAACGGCCAAAAGACTTCATATACATATACATATAAATAAATATTGCACAATGTTGTGTATATAATCTATACTAATATTATAAAGCTGAAGAGTTTGTTTGTTTGTTTGTTTGTTTGTTTGTTTGAACGCGCTAATCTCTGGAACTACTGGTTCGAATTGAAAAATTCTTTTTGTGTTGAATAGACTATTTATCGAGGAAGGCTTTAGGCTATATAACATCACGATGCAACTATTAGGAGCAAAGAAATAATGGAAAATATGAAAAAAACGGGGAATATTATTCATCCTTGAATGCTTCCATTGCGTGCGCTGCGAAAACGGTTCAAGATACCAAAAATATATGTATGACAGAGTTATTCCTCTTAAAATGATCTAAAAAAATGTCCGTGACAGTATATGTCTATCTTTTAAGATCAAGTCACTAGAACCGTTTTTATGGTAAACAAATTTGGTCGAAATTAATGCATTATTTGTTAAGAGTTGTATCAACGTAATAATATTAATCTTTATCTAAATAAATGTGTTGTTGATTAAGAGTATTAAATTGTGAACAAAATTGTCTTTGACATCACTTAATTTCAATGAACATCTTAGAAGATATTATAAAACCTTATAAAGCAAAACAACTTTTGCCGGACCAGCTAGTTTCATAATATATCTCCCTGTTTGTATAATAATAGATTTTTATACAACGAATATAAAGAGGTGTACGGTTATTGTACCAGCAAATGAAAATAAAATACGTATTCGTATTCTTTTTTACACTGGTCTGACACAGTGACTACAGTGCACCTGACGGTAAGTACAGTGTAGTCCAAAAACGAAAGAGGTCATCGAAGGATCCGTTGATAGTCTCTGTCGTCATGTCGGCCGATATATACCACGACTGAAGGGCTCTAGGTATATCAGTAGCTGGATATACACAAGCTGATCCCGAAACACGACAGGCGAAAGCGAGTCACTGTGACAGTATTTACACTTGTGTACTGTAGTCATGACCCCCAGTTCGGGAAATCGCCCTACCACAAAAAAAAACAAACAAACTACTTCTTATTCTTACAAACTCTAACTCTTTATTTAAAAATCAGTAAGATATCGCTACCATCTCATTTTTTTATTCTTATTTTTAATAAAGTAAATCGTTTAATTAAAATACGTCATTACAAATATACATCCTACTATAATTATTCTTAGTACGACTGTTACTACCAAAATTTACAACCGTAATAATGACCTACAAAGTACATAGACGTTATAAATACTTAGACCTTTTTTATCTACTTAAAAGAATTCTTTTCTGTGATTACTTTCTTTAAAAGAATTGTTATTAAAAATATATCCTCTTCTCCCCTAAAGAAAGTTGACTCATAATAAAGGCCGGTATAATTTTTCCTTTTAAAACTTTTGATTAGATAAAATAATGGGGTGCCGTGGGGTGAGACGGCGCGGCGCCCGCGGCGATACGGACCGATATCGGCTATTCTAATTGTTGTTTTCGCTGACGATGTTTACAGCGCCTTTTTACAGAAAGTTATAATTCTTAGCTAACATTTCAAATACATACAAATCAGAATTCTCGTTAATAATTACGCAATATATAAAAATCTTGCATTGTATAGAACGATAAGACTTTTAACTTGGGGAAAATTTACTTAATTTTTAATATTTATTTTACTTATCTACTTTTTAAAATTACTTCTTAAGGAATATATAGTAAACTTATATATGATGTATAAAAAAACTGTCACAAAAATGGCTTATGAATTTTTACATAGAAAATATAAAGATGTACCAGCATTTGACATATTTGGTATTTTTAAGTTTTGTGTTGTGCTATCATTACTTACCTTGAAATTTATTTCGGTACCTAAGAGTAATAGGCAGAGGCGGTTTTGTAGAAACCACGTGAAATTCCCAAAATATAAAATGTCATAGCAGCATTAACTACCCCGATTTAGGGTTGTCCCCTTTTTTCAATTTAAACCGTTTGACAAGCCGCGCGTCGTACACAGCTATGGCCTTTCCGATACCATACAATAGCAGTTTTCAATGAGATTGGTCACACTACACTAAGCAATGCAATCAATCAAAATTGCATCGATCGATAGGCTACAACGCACGCTCGCCCCGGCCTACTCACGATCATTTGTGCATGAGGAACCCATTAAATGTTTGTAATTTAATACACAAAAACATTAAATATTTCCTAGGTATCGATTTTTAAACGAAAACAAGAAATTAAATAGAGATATATTTTTAAATTCTATTTTGCTTAATTCCTCATGAACCGTAGCAGATAAATATTTGCGATATAAAAGTATTTCTCAGTAAATTAATACAGCAATTACCTTCTAATTAGACTCTAATTAAATTAGTTTGAAAAAAGTAAAATAATATTATATAATTGTGTCAAGTTTGCTTAAAATCTAATATATAAAATGAGTAAGTACTTGTATTAATTTAAGTATCTATATCTCACGTATTTTTCTATTGATAATCGAGTATAAACTGAAATATCAAACGTGACATACCTAATTAAATAAAAACAGCCATCATATTTTATACTTTATAATAAAAATCATTACTTATTATTTTTAAATATCTCAGATTTAGATATTTTCATTTAATAACAAATTTCTTATTTGATTTTGTACCAGATAGTTTCTTTCCAAATTTTTCTGTATGTTTCATATTTCAAAGTACATTGTTACACCTTGCAACGAAACTAAAAATTTTCTACAAAATGCACCTACTGTTTACATTATTTTTTCATATTGTTAATAGTTACAAAAAAACTCTGCAAACCGATTAGTTTCCACGTATTAAACGGTGCATGATATTAAACAAAAACTTAATAATTACACGATACATGACCGTTTACTTTATAATAGCAGCTTTCACTTATAAATGTATCTTCAACACCTCGACTGGCCCTTGAGTAATGCAGCTTTAATTGTCCGTAACGTGTGTTGTTCTAATCAAATTAGTTTATTAGGCGTTACACTTATGATGGGTGTTTTTTTTTTAATTTAGATGTCTTATCTAATGTATTTATTTATTTTATAAGCGTTGTAAACCATTTATAAACAAAAATAAAACAGAATAATTATATGAAAGATTTTTTCCAAATTGCAAATTGAAAAGAAGGTGTTTTCAGTAATTTGAGAGTACTCAAGTCCTCGATGTTTTAAAATACCGATTTTGGTTGAAAGTGTCTGTTTTCCGAACTAACTATTCAATGATCTCCATTTTTTGATGACTTAATTGTACATATAAAAAGGCTTTTTGAATATAGTTTTACTTCATGATTATTTTAATGTTATCTTTGTTACCTATATATTCGATCCACAGATAAAAAGCGAATATCTTAAAAATACAATTAACTTTGTTATCCTTATTCCAGAAAAAAAATTATGAAATTACGCATTTCGTAGTTTGTTCGTATTATAGTCTTTATACATAATAACTGATTACAATGTTTAACAAACTCTTTCTATGAATGTACTCGTATGTAGTAGCAATCTTTATTACTTTTAATATAAACTTAAAAGTACTACCTGATTACAGTTATTCCTTTATTTAGTACTTTCTAGTCACTTTGAAGTTAGTAACTTATTCTAAATCATTCATATACTTAAACAGAAAAGAATCAAAACCAATAAAAATTGTATGTTAAACAGTGGGCTGGGCTCATTAATACTAATATAATTGGAAGGCTGTTATTTTACCCGTTTCAAACAACAAATTAAGGAATTATAAATGCATGAGGTGACGCCCACGCCGCCTGTTTCGACTACATTTCTTCATTTGTCTTTGTGAAGGAGTTTTATTATTTTTTCTTTTTTATTCAGTTACACTGTAATTATAGTTTACATTAGGACAGATACTTGTCAAACATTTGTTCTAAATACTTTCGCTGAATTATGAATGCTTTATGAACTAAATATATTCCTATAGAAACTGTTATTTAATAAAGCAAATTAGTGATATTATGTATCTAGGTATATATTGTTTTTTACTTGAGATTGGCCTTCGTGATTTTATAAGTACACTTATATTTTCAAGTTTTGTAAACAAGTTCCAAATCAATTTTAGACTTTTAAATAAATGTATTTATAATATCATAAATTAACTAGAATTTATAGATAGAAGAATATTTCAGGGGTAATAAAATAACCCATAAAATAAACGTTCCGCAACTGACCTACGGCAACTTTCCCATGATTTTTCCATCTAACCCTTCACCGCGGCTATAATTGTTCCGCCCTAACAAACCACCAGTTAACTCTGCAAAAGCTGACATGCAAATTAACCCTTTCCCAGCCTGTTTGCGTTTACAACGCTTTATTGAATTAAACCGTCGACTTTGCCCCTAATAAGGAAGGGTTAGGGATGATACTTTTGAAAGGAGATTCCGAAGGTTTATATTAATTAACGATTCCCTCGGGCGCTCTGTCATTAGCTGCCAAGGATTGTTTAACTGTTGTGGAGGGATCTGATTCCGGGTTACAGTGCTAAGGAGTTAATAGACGCTTTGTCTTTTCATCATCTCGAAGGGTTAGGTGAAAGGTGTTCGTTACTTAATTTACTTAACATTTTCATAATGTCTTAGTTTATCTGTGTTATTTTAGTAGTCTTAGAAATATGGACTCCAGTTAGTATGAGGATGATAACACTTTTACTACTGGATATTTTTATATGTAATGCTGCTCATTCTACAAAAGTAGTGTTTTGATTAATTTGAAAAAAATTGATACTGGTCTCGGTTATTCGCTTTAAGAATTAAGTGCAGAATTTAAAAAGATAGTAGATCAGATATATATGCAAACTGTTTAGTTGATGCCTTATTTAAGCTAATCAGCCATAAGCAAGCGTTTTACTAATAATTACCGTACAAATGACCGAGCACTCGTGTTTAAATTAACTAGATATTAATAAAATCAATAAACAGATACCTAATGAATTCACAATGAAAATTTAGAGTAAATAAGATGTATTCATTCATTCATAAAAAAACATCTAAATGATTTCGTTAACACGAGCAAAACGTTATTTAAACAAAAGTTAAGAAAAAACATTTAAGTTAAAAATCATACGGTGTACATCATTTAATTCATTAAAAAAAAATTACCTGTAACATAACTGTATAAAATTGATTCATTTAGCCGATAAAATCATAAACAACCTCAAGATATTCAAATTTCCATTAATTCCGCAGCTTCGTTTGTAAAGCGAAGCCATCAAAGAAAAACGTCCCTCATAATACCGCTGAAATTCGAAGTTTCCCAACAGGAAAACCGGAGGCGTTTGAAATGAGAATGTCCGCCCGCCCATCCGCGTTAATTGCTTAATCGCTGCCTGGGGCGTTAATTGGCTGACCACTTCTCGACGGTTTACGAAAATTCCCGACAACTTCCGGCAAGTTTAACCGTCGGTAATTACAAGGCGAGATGTTTAATTACGCTCCGTCGGTCGCTCGGACACTGGGAATTAATTACTTTGCTCACTTTGTTTATTTTCGAGGGGTTCGTGTTACTGCAGATTAAACTTTTCTTTGAGTTTAAAAGTCTTGGTGAGAAATTAAAGATCTTTCTCGTTTTTTTTTTCAGCCTCTTTAACTCATTTTAAACTTTCACGTGAGAAGACTTCTTTCTCAGGACTGGGGAAGTGTCGGAGAAATTAACATCACATTGGGAGAGCCGACGTCGGTTAATGCAAAAAGAATTTACAGATTCACACAGTTGTCACTTCGCTAGAAGTGAGTTTAAACAACACGATATACCTTACGAGGCTGGCATAGTCATCAAGGATGTACTGAAGTCTCATTAAAATATTTGATTAAAAAAAAAACTTTCACGTTTTGTTCTCATCATAAATACTATAACGGGTTTGTTTCGACCTAACTAATGTGTGTGTAATAAGATCGAAACGTCAAGCTAAAATGAAAAGTAAGTTGATTTGCGCATAGGACCCGTTAAAGTGTTTATAATTTTATGACAGTTTTGTTCTTGTATACTATTAGTTTTACTTAATTTTATTACCTAAAGGGTGTACATAATCTAACATATTACCATCGATGATCGATGCTAGGGCTTGTAAATTTATTCACGATGTCTCCTCAACTGAAAGAAATATGCAGAATATCGTGCATTAACATAACGGCACTTACTTTCTATATTTTTCAGCATGCACTCATGGGAATGTGCACAAGAGCAAACTTATCTAGTTTCACCGAACTAAAAATTTGCTTCCGCGTTCATATTGTAAATACTCGTATCAATTGACTCATAGAAAATGATGCCATACTTTTAATTTACTAAATGTATTTCCTATATACACATGATTAGGTGTAGTGTATAGAATATACTAGGAAAATTTTATGAAGATAATTTAAGCATTATTTTAGAGCAAGTTTCTAATATAATAATACATGATATATCTTCACGCTACATCCCTTTCGGGTTGAGCAGATATACATTAATGGCTTTATATAGTTTGCGCTTATATGTCGTGCCCAATATAACCAGTTGCGCAGCTGATCGCCGTTATTAGTGCACTTACGCATAACACAACCAATTTAGCAAGCAAGCTTAACAAGTTTCAGTGTAAACAAAATAAACAACTGAGGGAATGCCACTTCCGAAAAATTGTATAGGAGTATTTAGCATTGTATTGAATGAACTAATTATCTGATACTCCAAAAATAATATATCTATAGATTTGTAATATTCGCTTCTTGACGTAATTAAAAAGTTTAAGAAACATCTTACGAGACCAGCGCAGATATCTAAGATGTACTAAAACCTCATTAAAATTTCAGATAAAAATGAGTTCTTTTATCTAATATAAGGACATGTTGATTATAATAAATGAATGAGGATGTATCCGACACGCAAGTGGAGGCGGAAGAATACATAGATTTGTAGAATTGGCTTCTTGACGTAAACAATTAAAAACTTTAAGAAACATCTTACGAGACAAGCGCAGATATCTAAGATGTACTAAAACCTAATTAAAATTTCAGATAAACATGAGTTCTTCCTCTAATATAAGACCATGTTAATTATAATAAATGAATGAGGATGTATCCGACACACAAGTGGAGGCGGAAGAATACATAGATTTGTAGAATTGGCTTCTTGACGTAAACAATTAAAAACTTTAAGAAAAATCTTACGAGACTAGCGCAGATATCTAAGATGTACTAAAACCTAATTAAAATTTCAGATAAACATGAGTTCTTCCTCTAATATAAGAACATGTTAATTATAATAAATGAATGAGGATATATCCGACACACAAGTGGAGGCGGAAGAATACATAGATTTGTAGAATTGGCTTCTTGACGTAAACAATTAAAAACTTTAAGAAAAATCTTACGAGACTAGCGTAGACATCTAAAATGTACTAAAACCTCATTAAAATTTCAGATAAAAATGAGTTCTCTCTCTAATATAAGAACATGTTAATTATAATAAATGAACGCTGATGTATCCGACAAGCAAGTGGAGGCGGAAGAATACATAGATTTGTAGAATTGGCTTCTGACGTAAACAATTAAAAACTTTAAGAAACATCTTACGAGACTAGCGTAGACATCTAAGATGTACTAAGGCCTCATTAAAATTTCAGATAAAAAAAAATCTAATTTAAGAACATTTTAATTATAATAAAGGAATGAGGATGTATACGATACGCGAATGGAGGCGGCGGCATCACCGGAGATTGTAGCTTATTGTTTAATGTCTCAGTTTATGGGTCACGCGGCTTGGGAGTTTTCCATTCGATGTACTACTAAACGCCATCGAAATTATTAAATATTTCTATAGTTTAAATTATAATATTTCGACTCATGCATACATAGCTTTTTTTGGTATCCCGGGGAAAATCTTGCATAGAATCATCAGAGACGCTGTGAGGGCAGCGACCTCGGTGTTTCAGACTCCTACTGACTAAAAACTCCCGGGTGTCCCTCTGATTGTTCCACCCGGGCCTGTGAAACCAAATTCATCCAGACACCCAGGGAATAAGAAGTTTTGTTGAGGCTACCTCTCTGGGAGGGGTGGGGGTAAAGCCCACCCCTCCAAAACTTTTCTCCCAGTTGATGAGCTGGATACTGTGCACCGCCTCCCTCTCATCCGGTCAGGAGACTCCCTCAAGTCTACTGCCCATTCGGGTAAATAAGAACAATATTTTATAATGGCGGCATTTGTATCACCAATACGCTGTCGATATGTACGTAAAAATATACAATTTCTTAATAACGATTTTTTTTTCTAAATAAAACGTAAGATAATGTGTATCTTCCAATAAAAACCTAAATTTATTATGACAATATCGATGTCATTTATCAATATACTAAAATAAAATCGTAGCAGACACGTGCCTGTATATTTTTTTAGTCTAATAGGTTTTTTAAGACTTTTTTATTAATATAGACGCAAATGCAAAAAACTTTAGAATATTTTGTATATTTGTTTATCTGATCCTTTGTAAACCCTTCGCACGAAAACGTTCTAATGGAGCTTAATAAAAGTTCGCAAAGGTACTTATATGCTAATTAAAATTTTAGGACTGCATTTTATTCTAAGAAAGTATCCTCTATTTTTATCTTAAAACAATACAAATGGAACAAATACACTAACGACATCTATTATCGAGTATTGTAAGTTATTAGTTCTAATTGGATTCTATATTTTATTGTTGTTGTAATAATATATATAAGAAACAATCGATATCGAATTCATATTGATAAATATCACTTATATAAAGATTTCGGCTTGAAATAATTATTGTCATAAGAAAAGTACTACTTCCAATAAAGCTGCGTGGTACATTTAGTCACTTATAAATTTATCATTTTTCTATTTACATCAAATAGTTTTTGTAGAAGCAAAGCTTAACAAATATAATTAGATACAGATTTAATAACGTTTCAACAAAACCATAAATTTAAATGAGCATAATTGTGACATTTCTCAAATTTAATATCACTTAAAAACTCCGTGACAAAATTATAAAAAGCGGAATTCAAAAGTGTAGTTAACAAGTCTCGATTACAAATTAAACCGCCAAAGTGTCAGCGCGGCCGAGATCTGCTGATTTAAGAAGATAAAAAAGAATCTAATTACAAGCGAGACTTTCCACGAACGTTCTTTAATTGAGAACTTTACCACCTCCCCCTCTCCCACAAATAAAAAAACGCCGCAGTCTGTTTGCATTTCTCCCCTAATCGCAATCCGGCGTCGATTACATTTTCTCAACATTTTTTAATTCCGTTCGAGCTTTTAATTTTCTTCGCACGGACCTTTTCTTTCATGGACGGTTTTTTCCGAGAGATATTTCTCACCGCCATTATACGGATCGTAATGAGATTTTCTTTCATTATGTTTAATCTCCCGATTAATTCAAATGTTAATCTCCTCTTTTCGCTTTGATTTTTACGAGCGATACGCTACCGTGGCTAAATACGGCTTTGCGATCAAGTACGGCCCTCGGGCGCGACATTTAAACATAATTAAGGTACGTGACGCCTTCAGGCTTCGTCCGGTCGCAACGCAGCGGGTGGGTAGTCTGAGAGATCGCCAAGACTGATTAGATCGTCAATAATTTAATTCGCAACAAATTCAAAACACCGCCCCTCCCCCAGATAGGTGTTCGCCGCTCGCTACGTGTCCGGAACGCCAATGGCCAGTCCAGGAGTCTGCAAATTGAAAACACCTCTGCCGTGGCTGTAAACACGTCACGTGATTTAGGTTTTAATCAACCGGGGACGCGCCACCCCGCCGTAATTGTGACAAATCCTCTGTTTGTCCGAAGGAACTTTTAACTCGGCGACGAAATGGGGCTGAAACGGCTCTTTGCACGTGCTCGAAAAAGGGAGACGCTGTTTTTTGTCGACACATGTGCTCCCGGCGAGCCCACACCGTCGGGTCGAGCTCTTGATTAATTTTTAATATTTTTCCTTCCAGTTCACGTACGCAATTTTCACTTTTCCGCCCAGGCAGCGATGCTACAGTCCTCCGTCACTTGAAATATGATGTCATGAGATTATTATGATAAATGTTCGTGCCGGGGTCCTGGCTTCATTGCGTCCATCATTTGCAAACTTCTATGTAGTTAGAACTAATCTGTGGCAATCGTCGACATTAAATGTTTCGCCCGCGCTACGCCTACGTGGGTCATTAGTGAATTAGCAAGTATCGTAGCGCTTAACTGCTATAATAAAGACAATGAACATTTAATTCGAACTTGCTACTAACGTCTCTTGTGTCCTTACACAGGAGAAGTTACGAGTATGTTAAACACTTAAACAATTACGAGCCAAGTCATTTGAACTATTTCCATAATTCCATAGTTATTAATTTATGTTTGCATTACATAAATAACACAATGCAAAAATTGCAAAAATAATCACCTTTTTTATGAAGTAGCTAGTAACTCGTTAGAAAGATATTTCTATAGATATAGACTATATCTGCTGGTTTTTACAGTGTATATATAAAACGGCAGCGACTACCAACAAATAAAATCTTTTCAGCTACCGCCGTTATGCTAGCCTAAACAGGTTGGCATTGACTATGGTGAAAGACCGTCACGCTATTTCCATTCGGTATGACTAGAGATAAATTTCATCCATCCACTTTGCGCTTATATAGCATCGAATGTAGTAACGTAGCTGATAGTCGTTCTCAGGTCATATAACTTTCGGATAAATGGCAATACGAGTATAAAATCGTTTCATTTTAGATGACTTTACAGTTCTAGTTTAACTCATCTTGAGATGCATTAATTCTCCGGAACGGTGTTCGCATTGCGCGTTGTAACCGTAATCTGTCGCAATTATCGCGTGGCGCATATCCCGATTAGAAGCGGCGACGGCAATTATGCGGCGGACACACGCGTTAACCTGCACAATGAGGATACGCCTAAACGCCACTCATTGTGCCAAAACGAGCGCATTAACAACCAACATAGTTAATGGAAAAATTCTCTAAGAAAAATTAATGGTCATCCACGGGCCGATTTCCCCTATTTATAAATCAAATCCGGCTTTGTAAATTCACCTTAACCCACCCTCCGTGAGTTCAAAGAGTACTCTCGAACGGCGCGGCGAGGCAGTGTCCAAATTATAAATTCGCATTAGATCGGACGCGCACGGTTCGTTTACCGTTTCATTTTGGTTCGATATCGCCACTCTACTTTGTTCCACACACTCCCAGCCTCCCGCCTCCCCCTTACGCCTTAAGAAACCGGGAAATATCTGCGTTTTAAGCTATATTTCTTTCATCCCTCATTTTTGCAGTTCGTAGCAATCTGAAATCCAACACGTCCCCCGCGGGGTCCCCTTCCGCGGGGTGTCGACCCCCCTATTCTTGTACCCGGATAAAAAAAGCGATATCTATTTATAAAAAGTACGCTCGCATGTAGGTGACGTGTATGGACACTGAGCGAGTGTGTGGCCAAGCGGCTGTGTGCGTCTCCCGCTCATTTGCAAACCGTCTCTTGAGATAACGTCCTACAGTCGGTTATCCCGTTCTTATTGCCTCCTTCTTTCCTTGATTGCTGTGTGTGTGGAAAACTTTGGAGCTGTAGGAAATTGATTTTGTCGCTGAAAAGGAAAGTTATAATGCGAGTTATTTCCGAAGTATGTTCGTTGTTAATACTTTTTGATGAAACGCTACGTGAGAGAAGGTGAAGTTGTTTTTTTTTCGAATATTTTAATGTTTTCCACGTTCCATTCAATTACGAGAAGTGGAGAGTTTGCGTCTTAGACGTAAATAAGTAATGTCTCAAGCAGGGTGCGCGGCGGAGAGCGGAGAGCGACGCACCGCTCCGCTCTGCTCACGTATGAACGTAATTATAAAAATTGAAGGCAACTCGAGACCCGCTCCTTGGGTCTCCCTCGCTCCCGCGGCGCTGTGCATTTTTTCGTACATATTAAAGTCCCCGCCGCCCGTCCGCTTCCCTCACCCCGCGTCTCCTCTTTTTAATCGATTTTCCCGACACAAGGGGTGAGTCCTCTGGGGTGAATGTAATTTTTTATGCGTTTTTTCCGAAGGAGTCGACCGTCGCCGGAGGTGCCATTACGCCACGGCTTGTTGAGAATATTTTAATTATAAAGCATTACCGCGTTTTATGATAGCACTCCCACTCGAATTTATAAACGATCGAGAGGTAAAGTAATTAA
Organism: Automeris io; assembly: GCA_036320925.1. Lineage (NCBI taxonomy): Eukaryota > Metazoa > Arthropoda > Insecta > Lepidoptera > Saturniidae > Automeris > Automeris io. Next base: position 7,148,585 of record JAUDJH010000011.1, on the reverse strand, counting down.
ATATTTGAATGCGGCGAGATTTCCGCGGGGAGATGGAAGGAAGCGGGATAATGGAAGTTCCGAGCCGTTCTCGCGTTAATATGATGGATATAAAATTCTATGAAATTATTGGCTAATGGCCGTTTGAATTGCTTCGGGAGTAAAATGTTATTATTGCATTTTCTCGTTACAGAATTTTCTATCTTTGATGTGATGAATGTGTTAAATCATAACAGTGTCTGTCTTTATTAGAGACAAGTTTGACAAAGAATAATTTGACTTATATAGTAAATGAGTAAATTAATAATGTTCATGACATAGGTACCTACAACCTATAGAGTGTTTATATTTCGATAAGAGTATTAATAAAACATGTAGAACAGATTTGTTGCCGGAATACAAGTAGAAAAATATTTAATCTATTTGAAAATTAACGTAACATATTGCAAATCCAAATACCTGTTTAGCATTGACTATTTTACAAGATAGGACTATCCTATAGTGTTGTGTATTATAAATAACAAAAATATTTTTATTACGGTTTGACCTAATATATACAATTTACGTTGCTAATTTTAAATTGTCCAAGATACCCAAAAGAAGGTTAAACAAACAAAAAAAAACATTAAAAAACGATAAAATCCCAAAATAATCATTTAAAAAGTTTTCAAGGGTCCTTAATAAAAAGCTTAACTGAACTTCCAAACGCTTGTACCTACATACTCCAATGACCGAAGCCCAGTTTTTTCCGAGGATACTTTCTCCGCGAACCCTGATTGATGATGAGGACGCTCCCCGCCGTCTTACAGCCGATTATCACTTTAGATTGTGTGTCACGCTGTTTGTATTCTTGAAGCAACTGTTTTCAATTAAAAATTCTTTTTCCTACCCGTATTCTACGATGATTTTATTTATTAATGTTTTCTGCACAATCTATATTAAATAACATAAAGTTATTTATTTATATATGTATAAATAAATAGCTACATACAAAATAAGGACACCCTTTTGAGTGTATTTTATATAAAAGAGGAAGTAAAACATATCACATAAAAGGTACCATATAGTTTTAAAGGTCAAGGTCGCGGTTAGTAGTAATTTTTTTTTATTATAAATGTTGTCATGCATTAGAATACACTCATTTGTTGTTAATGCGTTTATAAAATCAACAAAACTTCACATGTACAAACACCCAGATCGGAAAAATAATCTATATACATATTTGTTGTTTGTGGGAATTGCTAAACGCCCATCACTCAGCCACTGCGCTAATAAAACATCTTTTATTTTGAGCATGTAGGCTGTAATTTTGAGTTATACTCAAATGTATCTAACAGACAATGTAACAGCAACTCATCCTAATTACAACAAGTTTCATTATTTTTAGCGTAATCAGCAAGTTCTAACAAATTCTGTTTGTTTTAGTCGGAGATTAAATATAATATATGCGTTAATCGCATGTTTGTTTATGTCCGAAATTAATTTTCTTTATTAGAGTTGTGTTTCAAGTTTTATAATATTACCCAAATTAATATTTCTATTCGCTTGCTCTTGCGATATTGCGTTTTTTAAAAGAAGCTTGAAAAGACTTTTGAGCTGGTGTGATTTTAGTAGCTTTCGATGGATATTCTTCAGTTTTTCAACAACTAAAGTTTATGGTCTATACTATGCAGTATACTTTCCGAGTTAATACATGAAAACATATATTACATTACTTGATGAAGTTGCTTAGCCCGGAGACGTGTGAAGACAAGTAAGATCATGCCACGTAGTAATTCGATTAGCGAAGTAAGCATGCTCGGTACAAAGCGGATTCTAAAATTACACGCGTAACTACTAGAGCGGTGAACACCTAAACACCTAGGGTTTCGCGACTTACATTGTGTTGGTGTAAACTGTGGATTTCATACTAGTCAGACTCGAGTTTAGGTCAAATAAAGTATATGTGATTATGAGATACTAGCAGATCAAATTATCTTTGACTTTAAAAATAAACCTGACCGTCGATATATGTTCTATTTAGGAGCTATCACATTTTTGTTTCTTTATTTTAACTCTTTTAACTCTTCAATTCCCAGTGTCACCTGTAGGTGATAGTAGTTTAATCATTTTTTTCTTCATGATAATTTGGTTTTTAATTCTACCATTATTACAGCAAAGATGAAGAGTAAAACTATTCAGATATTTTTTCACAATGCCCAGTGTCACCTGTATGACACCTTCCTAAAAAGAGGAGGGTGGTTTTTTTTTTAATTCGATTTTGTCTTCGCTGAATGTATCTAAACTATTATAGTAAAACAGAAATACAAAATTAACATTAACATAGACATGGGGATTGAAGAGTTAAGGGACACCTATATACATGAAAAATAATCGAAGTCGGTTAAAACCTGCTTAGAAAATTACTTTTAAAAGGGAATCAATTTGGCAAAGCCTTTATTTTAAGTTCAACTATTAATGTATCTCTGCTTTCCCCTAAAATGATATTGCGTGACGATATGTTATTATCTTTTCAAAAGAAATCTATTTTTGACGAAGTGTAAAGAATACGATATCTGTGTAGAAATGTATTTATTAGGTGCTTATTACAAATTATTAAGCTAGTATTGATGATTTTTATATTTCTAAATAGTTTAAAACAAAGTATATTTTAATTGTTTCCTATTAAATAGTTTATTTTAGATACTGTCATTAATGTATCTCTCATTTCCTCTTAAGCGCTATAGAATGACCTTATATTATTATTATTTTTATAGAAAAAAGTTAACAGTATCTATTAACGTAAGGCGGGGATTTTCAGTACTTTAAATATCACTCATTTTTTTCCTAGATAAGCTCAGCTATTGACTGTTTAAAGACAAAATTGTGTAAAAAAATATAAATAAATAAATATTGCGCTTTTATAAGATAATAGAATGAATGTGAACGTTAATTTAAATTGTAGGACTTTCCACTAACTTGATGTTTTTAGAGAACAAACGAGAAGTCTATTCCACGTCGAAGGTCCGTTAGTCTAATCACCCGGCAGACATGATGCGACAGTGATGGGACGGACGCCTGTCCGACCTGTCCCTTCTCGTCCGTCCGAAACGACAACTGTAGAATACACCATTTTCATAATCCTCTTCTTTATGGTAAGCAGTTCGAAGCAATAGATTGATTGTTCCTGACATCCTTATGTCTAAAATAATTATTTAAGTATTTATTAGTAAAATAATAAAAAGGTTTAATACCTTTTTATGGGTAATAAAATTGTTATACTAAAACAGCCCTCAGATTTCTATCAATTCCTGTATGATATTAAAAAATGTGTTTTACGGAATCATACTGATATATCCTAAATAACATAATTTTTAATTACCTAACCAATATCTATTTAAAAAAAAATCTTAACATAGCTAGATAAATTGCTACAGATCTCTGTGTGTGTCCTTTTTTAACAAAAAAAGAAAGAATCATTAAATATTCAAATTTGACAAACATTTTAAAATTTATATATTAACAACTTTAAAACCGAATAAAGAAAATTATATTCAGAGTATTAAAACAAGCGTAGGCTGAAGTAATCTTGTATGTTGTCTCATTAGTTAACTACTACTCATTTCTTCTGACCACTAACACCACACCTATTTGATTTGAACAGGTCTGATGTGGGTCTATTTCAGAGCGTCTTAGCCGAACAAACATCTTGCGCAGTTGAGATACCCTGTAGAGTTACATACACATTGTTGAAATAGTATTTAAATAGTGATAGTGATAGTGTAGTATTTAGATAGTTTTATTTAGTGTTATGGGTGTGATATGAGTAGTGTGATTATGGGACTGACATGGTCAGCCTGATCCAAAGTCCCAAAAAAAACAGAGACAAAAAAAAAGATACCACGCCTCTCGCAGACTCTGTGATTATAACCAACATATTATCGTGTATTGTATCATATTATTGTAACGAATTAAAGGATTTTAATATAACAAATTCGATCAAGTTTCTCAAACTTTGGCATTTGCGAAGTAAGGTCAGACATTCGGCACGTTAGTGCAATAGATGATCTAGTTTAATTAGCATCCGTCAGGGCCTTGACGGAGGCTGCATAGCAAGATCTCGATGCCGCCCTCACGAGATGAACTCCGTATACGGAGTTGGGTAATTGATGCTCTGGAATAGGTGGGTTTTAGGATACTAAAGGTACTACCATAAGAAAAAATTACGTATAATTAATTTAAAAAATATATGTTTTTTGCCGTATTGATAACTTGAAATAATTGACAAATGAAATATTCTTTATTGATACATAAAATTGTTTAAGCTTGTTACATATACGGCCTTTAAAACCTAAACTGGTTGCGGCAGTTCATATTTAGCTTGTCAAAGTGATTATGTGTACATTGGTAAAGACACGATGAACAGATATTTAAAAAAAAAGTCTATTATTGTCATTGTACCTACCTACCACTTTGTCCTCAGTCCACGTTTATCACCGTTCTTTATTTTTTTTTTATTTCTTTTTACACTGGCTCGACATAGAGACTACAGAGTACCTGATGGTAAGTTCAGTGTAGTCCAAAAACGAAAGCGACCATCAAAGACTGAAAATCCATTGATAGTCTTCATCGTCATATCGGCCCACATATACCAGGACTGAGGCTCTCTAGGTATATGAGTTACTGGATATACATAAACTGATCCCGAAAAACGACAGGCCAAAGCGAGTCACTCTGACGATCTTTACACTTGTGTACTGTGGTCATGACCCAGTTCGGGCATTCGCCCTACCACCAAAAAATTTATCTTAGGACATACGTAGTAATTTATTGCTGATAATCCCTCCATCTTATATAGAACACTCACAAAAAATATAACAATTAAATGATTGCCTAGAAAGGTATTTTTAAACACCCAACCCAACATTTCAGCAAAGGTTTGCATAATGCGTTCTCCACTCCAATAATAGCAACCTTAATGAGATGTAAATGAGCGAAGAAATACCCGACTCGAGCCGCGTTATAATAACGCGTAACGACCTACAAGTCCGGATTAAGAAACCCTTTGACTTAAACCTGGAGACCGGATCGAGAGGCCAGCCTACGAATCTAATTCAAACGATTTTCAACCCTAAGATAATTTATAAGAGCTCGATTTTTCGCGATTCGTTTGAATTATTAGGTGCGATATGTGGTCACGTAAACTGCACAATAGCTTGGTCATTTCGTAACTAATTGGCAGAAAGGGTTGCGAATTCACGTCATGGTAGCCGTCGCGACGTGTCGTGACAGCAGTTTATGTCTTAGACTATAAATAAATGCTTTAATTTACGATATAAAATTATGATGAATTGTGATTAAATTCTTTTATCTAAACTTCGAATTACTTTGATAAAGAACGGCGTAACTTATAAACTTCAAACGATAACTTCAATTGACAGTGTACAAACATAGAATAAGGGTTAGACTACACGATGCAACAATTAACACAAGGTTTACGGGACGCGTCAATTTGACGCATTTCGTATCTTAAAAGAAATATTACAAAAACCGTTCGTATTTTTATTTTATCGTTTCCATCGACTATTATCCATTATTATTTATTTTCTTTATACCTGTTGCAATATTAAAGTTTTCTATATCATATACCTACCTCTATTAACGCATGACGCGTGTTTGTAGAGACAGGTATAAAAGAAACATCCGTAAACCTAGCCTTAAACTACACCTTCCGTACGACATAAAATTGTTTTTAAAAAATATACGAGATACCGCACCATGAAGAATCCGGAGATATGCGGTGAACGTCTCAATGGGGATATGATTGTTACGTGATATCACGCTCAAGACTAGTTCACAACCTTCCTTGGGAAAAAAATCACCACACAAACCCCTTTATTATACCAAAAATAGTTATCATCTAAGAACATATAGTTAATATTATTAATAAAAATATACACCTATACTAGATCTATTTAATAAATGGCTTCGGTCTAGTCCGTTCCGGGATCAGTTCGTGTACCTCGAGTTGTTCATAAACCTAAAGACCTTCAGTTTCGCTATATGCGGCAATACCACGGCGACTGTCAATAGATTGTAGTCCCTTTTTTTACACTGGCTCGACATAGTGTCTACAGAGTGTCCGATGGTAAGTACAGTGTAGTCCAGAAACGAAAGCGACTATCAAAAGATGAAAATCCATTGATAGTCTACATAGTCATGTCGGCCCACATACACCACGACTGCAGGTAACTAAGGTATATGAGCTACTGGATATACACAAGCTGATCCCGAAACGCGACAAGCCGAAATTGGTTACTATGACGGGCTTTACACCCATGTACTGTGGTCGCGATCTAGACGGGCACCGACGCCCTACCACCTCGCTGGTGCTCATTTAGCACCACCTAAGAGTCACGTGTACGGACGCGAGCAGCTTCGAATCCCAAAATATACTCCCTTATTAGTTGCTGCTCTTCATAATCTTCACATTACTTTCATAAGTTTGTAAAAAAAACAATATAAACGTGGCCTTAGATATTACCTTACATGTGCCCTGGCAGTAAAGTGTAGTTTCTTTGTTTGGCATGACGCTCAACTCTGAAACTGATGCGCTCGAGATATAAAGCGGTGAGCACTCAGAAGCTATATATTATGCATTCGTGAATATAAGCCGCATAAACTAGCATCTGAATCAATTACGGCAGCTCGTCAGGCTCGTTAGAAACGCATCACGCATGTACAATCGCCTCGGAGTAAGGTAAACAGCGTTTATCTGGTGCTAACCTATTGTGAACAATGGAACACCCAATTTAGGTAATACTTGGTAGGCGAGAGCGCATGTGATCGTGTTTTACTTTTCATCGTTAACGAACATTGTTGTGATTGAAGGTTACATTGTTATACTGCCTCCTCGTATATCCTGACTTACCATAATGCTAGAAAGAAAGTTAAGTAGAGATTTATAGATGCTTTTTGTACTTTACTTAAGCTTTGCTCAAACATTACGAGTTATATATATCATTTAATTAAACAATATAGAGGTGCACGATAAGTTACTGATTTTCTGAACTTGGACTTGGCTCTGTTTAAATTACTCAAGTTTCTATTACATTTTTTTTTTGTCAAAAACGATTTTAATTCTTGAGAAAAATCTGAGCGAAGTCAAAGTAGCGTCTATAAATCACAGCCTTATATCCAGAAACATTATATCTAACAAGAATCATTTAACAAAATATTGAGATTTAGTTGTGAAAGCTTTACTGTAATATATGATGTAGCCGACGATGGAGCCTGCTCCTTCAAATAAATACCTATTTAATTCGTCGCTTGAAGATTCTCATATTACGTGAAGTTGAATAACAGGCGCTGGTAGATGATTCCACTCCTTGGGGCTATATAATCAGAGAATGAAGATTAGACCCTTTGACCTGAATAGACATGGCGTTGGGATGTCAAAATATTTATATAGTTAGCATTTAACGAGGCGTCAGTCTGTTCATGGCGATGGCATCGTATGATATACTGTAAGGATGTGATAAGAACTTACGTAAATGGTCCCTTAAAAAAGACATTTAAAAATATTACACAGCATATTTAGTATAAAGCCGGCCTGAAAATGTAAACTTGTTTAGGTCGAAGGTCGGTTCACGGCTACAGGCCGACCCTCGCAAATGGATTAACCCCGTTGTGACGCAACATCCGAGTACTTTACAAGTATACTTAACACTACCATTGTTCGAATCATTAACATGAAGCTTTTGTCTATGACACACATTTGTACATATAGATTGACCACTGAACACCGACAGTGATTTAGAAATTAATAGTTCTATTGCTATGCGCACAGTTTATTTTGTTTTCTGTTAAGCAATAATATACTTCTAAATTATTAACAATTTAATATTTATAACTTCTTAGAATTATAATTAACAACGAGAATGAATATTTACAACATATTGTTCCTTTTTTTAAATATATTATTACGTTATTCTACATTTGATTATTAATTTGACTCCTTAAGATTCTAACGAAAGAACATTGTTGCAGGAACAAACGGGAATCAAACTGTAATGCATCCGCAACCGCAGCCGCAAGGGCTGATCGTGGAGACCGGCAACGGGGCAAGCGTTCTTCAGCTACCAACTACGACTCTGGAGCAAATACGACACATCGCTACTGACCCCGGCGCGTCCACGCTGCGCCTCCCACCGCCCGCTACAGAACCGCCTGTAGGCTCTCGCGAACTCGATTTCGATCTCTGCTATGTCTGCAAGCATTGTAAAGTGGCGTTCCCGTCACCAGCGCCCCTGCAAATGCACCAAGTGCGTTCGTGCTATGCGGGACGTGAGGCGTCTCGCGGAGTCATCCGCGTCGTACAACCAGCGCTCGAGTGCCGCACCTGTCCCGGAGAAAGGTTCCGCACCCCGCTTGAGTTCCGACGTCACGCTGATACGGAAGCCCACTTGCGTTCCTCAATGCCGCACGGGCCTGCGCCGCAACCAGAGGCCCTTACACATGAGATGGAAGACGTTGTGAACCAGATAACCCTTCTGGCTGCCCGCGCTGCGCAGGACACATCACCCAAGGACCCAAACGCCAACTTCTGCGCGCCGGGGCCGCGCTTCCAGCCGCCCGGCGAACTCCCCATGGCCAGCGCCGGCCACTAATCCTACACAAACGAAATGTATAGTTACTATCTATCGGAGCCCCTCGCTCTCTCCGTTGTCCGACAACGCATCAGTTCACTACTAGATCTTAATGCTTCTTCTCGTTGATGAATGTCGTCGCGGATGCGGCACTTTCCTAGTTATATATTTAAAGCTTGTAGTTGTTTAAGTATTAGGTTAAATGGGACCCGGCCGCTGTGTCGCAGCAGTGTCGAAGCGGTTCCTGACGGCGTCCGCAGCGGAGCCGTCACGGCACCGGCCGGGACCGGCACGTCGCTTGCCGCACACTGGGAGGTGGCGGCGACGCGCGTGGCGCGGCCGTAGCGTGCGCCCGCACATCATATCATACGCTAGACAGGTTTTATTATAATTCGTATATCGTTGCGGGAGCGCGCGCCGCGGCCGGACCGACGCCCCTCCACTCTTTACCATCAACTCCCAGGAAAGCAAGTTCCTATCTTTATGGCATATAATATTATCGATATTGATAATTACGATTTAATTATTGTTTAAAGCTATATAATACATACATATAATCGTTCTAATTTTAGGCATAGATACGTTCTCGTAAGAAGTTCCTGACGCATCGTAAATGTATGGAGATATATATAGTGATATACGTATATGATTTTTTTAAATATGAAGCGAATGTTAGGTACGTATGTTAGGCAGTAGTGCGGTCGTCCTCTCTTGCGGGTTGTGCAATCCCAGATCTGTACTCGACTCTCCAGTACCTGACAGTCGCTTGACGCTGCCCACTCCGCGTTGGTACTGCACGTTATGGTTGATATATTGTGTACCCTACAATCAGCCTCGACGACCCAAGGCCGGGCCGCGTCTGGAGCGCACCCGAGGAGACGCGACACCGCGTAGGCTTATTGGTAACAATTAATTATAATTATTATCGTAGCAAACTTTTCCAAAACGAACGAACTCGAAACTCGGGCTGTGCGCCAGCGCCCAGCCTACCTCGCATACAAGTGAGTTTATTTTGGAACTAAGTGTGATTCTTGAATTTTTATTGATATTGTAATGATTATTACCTATTAGTAGCGGAGTAAGTGAGTCCAGTACTGCGGTGCGGAGGAGAATGCGGCGCGGGCGCCCCGCCGGCCGGCGCCTTCATCCCTCGCACTTGTCTCACCTACAGTGCCGAGCAGTGATTATCAAAAACGAAGCTGATGTAATCATAAAAAAAAATTTGATCTTTCAGTCCTTCAGTTAGTTTATTCCTTTCCTATTATGAAGTGATTCTTAAAGAAATGTAAAGAGACTATTAAGCAAGGCGGAAAAACCACTACACTATTAACTGACTATTAACTGACAGTATCCAGTTTTTCGATAATTGCGGTTAGTTCATAGATTACACTGTTCTTAACGTCGAATAATGTGTAGTCCTTTTTGCAGTCAAAATAATGTTTATTTTAGACCTACAGTTTAAAGCTTGAGAATTGATAAAAAATCCACTCTAAATGGTGTGTAAAATAGTACTTTCTAGTTCGACACAAATAAAAAAAATTTCATTACTATAATAAAAAATGAAATGTCATATTGACTAACGTATACTTGACATGTATGACAGTGTCAGCTTCTGTTTTGAACGGTCACCGCACGCCACTGCTCACCACTAACCGTGTGCGTGGAGTCTCTAACATTTACACGGCACAACGTTATTAAATATATTTTACATATTTACATTTTACCTAGCGGAGTGTATTACAATATTTATCTACGAGTGTATCCTACTACAACATTGAGTTTGTTTTATTGAAAGTGCAATGTTTTATTCCACCGGTAGCCGGCGGACCTTGTTATGTTTATATGTGTGCAATGAGCCAATGTTCGGGCGCATCGACTGTCTCCTATCAGCTCACAACTCCCGAGGGTGTCTACGTTTTTACGCCCTAACCTTAACAGTAATGTATTCATACATATATACCTAAGTATTACGTTTCCAATTTAAATATAAACTGAAAATAATACGACTGGAAATATATCTGTAGCCACATTACAATATCTTTAGGTATTTTGATTCAGTAAGAGAAAAACAGCGAATTGACGCATTAGAGATGTGGCGTTAGAGACGAATGTTTCCCTTATCGTGAACCAAGGAACGCACAAACGTCTTTATTCTTAATGAGGTCGACATTAAAATCCAACTTAGTCTACACAGTCGTTCGTTACTTTGGGCATGGAACGTCTGGCTATGCCGGGAAGAAGTCCGTTTTGATAAATAGTCAATTTTGACTCCAGCTAGATGTAAAAAAAAACACTGCTATATGAAAATTATATACATATAGCATATTATACCTTATCTTTTTCGTGTAACTAACAGTTCGTTCATTTATATAACACCGCTGAAGTCAAACTGAAACTATTTAATTTCATTTAGATTGTGGTAGGGAAAAGCAATACTAAAGAAACATTGAATCAATCCTAATGTAAGAGACCGTAATATGGCTACTTTTTAATAATAAATATTTCGTTACCTGAATAAACCGTTTAACACTATAATATAAAAATTATTACCAAATATTCTCCATTCCTCTTAATGTAAATCACATTTTAGCAGGCCTAAAACCAATTCGAAGTTCGTACGCAAAAAAAAAATAATATAACGTGAAGCTATAGCCATTTCAGGGTGAGCAGAGATACATTAGTAACTATATCCACAAATAATGTTGAAGAAACTAATGGAATGAATTTAAACATAGAATTAAAAACTGTTTAACCAACTCACTATCTATTTTTTCATTTCTATTCGTTTACAATATCTATTTTCTACTTCTTTATATTATTTATTTATAAACTAACATCTATTTTAAATAATATTATGTTTGTACTTTTGTTTCTAAGTAATTTCATCCATACATTTCATACTAGTACACTTGATATTTATTTTATAAAATGATGTGGTGTGATGGGTACACATTCTAGCGACCCGGAATGGCCAGAAAAAGTGGATTATTATTGATAATAATATTACACCAACACGTTATATCCCTTTCGGTAGAAGCAGGTACCTAGATATATATTATCCCTACTATATATATTGTCCCTAGGATCACTAAGATTAATTTGATATACAAGGATAAATGATTATAAATAATATTGTTTTTTATTTATACATCAAATTGTACAACATATAAATGCGATGAAAGATTCTCTAGCAAATAACTGTGTCACACTTTTTATCGTCAAACTCCAAGAGAATTATTTATTGGCATAAACAAAGACAAAACATAGAAATAATAGATTTATTTAACAGTCTAACATAGATTAACAGATTTTTATAATGGGAAGCAGATAAGAGACAGTTTCGACGCGTTCTTACGATGTTGACGCAAAGGCGCGCGTTAATACAACACGATTATTTTGTTTGATTAGTATTTAATGTTTATTGATATAGAACACGTCGTATAATTGTTGAAACGTCGGTTCAGAGCTCCACCGCGTAAGGCCGTCTTTACATTCGCCGATACGATGTTTAGATACAGTTCCAAGTTCCATCTTTCTCTCTCAAACGTATTATTATGACTAGAGGAATAAGGAACAGATAGGTTATCAATGGCGGCTCATTCGTCTCACATCTAAATTAGCTGCAGCTTTGATAATTACTTTCCTTGTGAAGCTGCAATAATTACTTATTATTTACACAAACATAACTCATACTTTAACACAGTTGTCTTAACTTAAAAACTTACATTATTAACAACTTACACGAAAAAGTTGGGTTTGCAACTATAAAAAAATATCTAGTGAAACACTATTCACACCATCGAAACCACAATAGTAATCTAATAAAATGTATATTACATCTTCATGCCAATCACTAACAACAGTAATTAATTACGTTTTAATGATAGCGATTATAGAAAGTGTTTTACATACAAAAAATCGTTAGTCAATTTGTTGTAGTCTTGTATAAGTTAGCACTTTAAATAATATGTTATTGGTCAATCATAGCAGAGACTATGGTAAAGTGATACTAAAATCGGCTGCTTAAGAGAAGTATTAAATTCGCTGATTTACTGACATCGTTATCGTCCAATGAAAAAGCGGCCAAACGTTACGACGTCAGCGTTCCCAAGATATTATTTTAACCAGATTGTGTCGGGAATGTGTCGGTGTGAGTTGAGCTAGCGTAGACTGACATCTCGGTAGTGCGATGTTGTTTCCTCGGACGTATGTCCGCGGGATGAATCATGGTTCCTATGTGTATTTCAATATTATCGCATCTAGAGTTTCACTATACTTTCCGAATACAAATTTTAATATTTAAGATTAATTCGGCTTAGTCTGTTGTGGCAGCTACTTGTCGACTCGGCGATGTTGTCTGTTCTTTTATATGAAATTTACTTTTGACTTTTATGAACGATAACTTTGATATTATAAGAATTTTGTTAACTTTGAAACAGTTGTATTGTCTATAATAAAATTTTAATCCAGTGGCGATTTTGATAGTATTTATTACTGATGTGGTTTCAGTTGACGTTAATTAAGGGTAAACAAATCCTTGGTAGGTGTAATGACCTACTTGTATGTACAAAATAAAAATAAACAGGTATAATTTGGAATATCTTACAGGATAATATTAAAAAATATTTCCACAAATTATTTTTTATGTGTCAATATGTGGGAAATTGTCATCAATGTTTAATATGTAGGGTTAACCTCACTATACTTACCCTCAAAATCGCCGCTGCTTTAACCTCGAAATATAAATGTTACTTTCGATCATTAAAAGATAGCCTTTATGTCTATCATAGTTCCTATACTGTATTTTGTAATGATATAAATTATTTTTAAATTCTTTACTAGTGAAATATACCGTTCCTACTATTGTAAATCATCTCAAAAATTATACTGTTACTATTTATAAAGCCCAGTTTAGTTTAATTTATGTTTATTATCGTTTTTGTAATTAATTTTCTAAGAATATGTTATAATAATTGAAGTTACATTTATTAACTAATTTATTTCTATTTAAATCAAATTATTTTGTATTAGTACCACTTTATAGATATTAGTTATATTATTAGGTGAAATGTCAATTTAGAACCATATGATTTAACGCTTACATTGTCTTGTACATTTATTATTTAAACGTTTAAGTTACATTAGTAGACGCTTAAGTTTGTTTATTTAATATATTAGCGTCAGTTTGGTATCAGTGAAATATGATTTGGTAGTTTTGTTGAAGAGTGACGTCGGTGCGTAGGCACACAGCGCTCCGCCGCGCTACGACGCATTTCGCGTAGCTGACAACAGACTACGGATACATTGTCAAGTGTAAATGGTAAAAATAAACTCAAAGTTAGTTTATCAGACACCGGAGTTTCATTTTCCTTTCCTTGCATATTAAACTATAGACTTTAAAGAGAAATTTAGACACAAAGATATACAGTAGAAGTCAGTGCCGTGCATAGGGTATTTAGACAGGGTAAGCAGATTCACATAATGAGTTTGAATATTATATAATGATAATAAATATTATATTGCTTTCATAGGGAAGATAGGTGGCATGAAAGTATACTATTTAGAAATTGCGATAGTATTTGTTATTGATTTATTAATGTTCATAATATTAGAATTAGATGCTCGTAAAGCACAGGACAAGCATTGCTTTTATGCTTGTGTGAGATGAACGCCACTGGTAGAAGTCTACTTGAACGGAATATAAATAACATAAAATAATTATGTCAAGGAATCAGATGTTAATAAAACATACATACAGAAATAAACCAAAATAATTTTATTTAATAAACCGTACTATGACAATACAATCATAGCATGGCCCCATAAGTTATTATTGGTATACCTTTGAGATTGAGTCCTGCCAAGGTGAAATTAAAAGCAAACAGTTTAATACATTTCAAAATTAGACATCAAATTTAATTATAACCATCTCCAGTCTTCCCGAGCTGCGAAAAGAACATACATAGCGGTATGTATACCGAAACATTGTAATAAATAATAATAGTATATCATCGCGCGTCGTATTTCGCCCTTACGGGATGAGCAGAGATACATAAGTGGCTGTATCCACTTTGCACTTATATGTCGTGCCCAACATGACCAGTAGTGCAGCTGAAACATTGTAGAAGTAAATTATAAAGCAATCTCGAGCTGTGTAGAGATTATGCACTTACAAGTAATACCTGAATAGACAAACATGTTAGATTAATTGAAGCTCTGTAAAGTACATACAAACAAAGAAAAACAACATACAAGTAAAGTACAAGAAAAAATCCTCAAGGTAACTCAATCTATATAAAGGACATTAATTAGGAATCTGTATATATATATATGTATACTTGCTAATCCGGTAAACAATTTTATCCAAAAATAAAACAAAAAATGTTAAGGGTGAATATCCCTTATCTAAGGGGTATGAAAAAAAGGAGACTAGTCGATTCTCAGATCTATAGAATATGTATATGGTAAAAATCGGTAAAGCCATTTCGGAGGAGACAGGTTACTAACATAGTGACACGAGAATTATATATATATATATATATATAGAGATATGTTTAGATTAGCCCGATCAAATAAGCACGTCAAGTAATCTCGAGCTGTTTAATGGACGTACAGAAGTTTATGTGCAAATTACTTCCTTTATTAATTTATAGGGCAGGCAGTGGTCTATACATTATAAAAATATTACAATGACAATCATCACCAAAAAGTATTAAATGTACCAATCAGAGAAGGCTACCGCGTAAAGTAAACAAAAATAATAATAACAATTTTAGAAAACAAAACACAAACAAAACAACTAATAGTAAAATAGTAATTTTATATAACAAAATTTACGTCAAACCAAATAATTTAAGAATCGATAACAGAAAGAACAAAATACGCGTATACCATAGCAAAAACTACAAGAAAAGCAATTTAAAAAAAAAACAATAAAATTAAAACAAAAACACAAATATTAAAAGGCACAAAAATGGAAACTAAATAGGAGAAAATACATTTCTTACAGTCATCTAATGGCAATGGCTGCTGTCGTTGTACTGAATCACAAAGTCCATTATAAATCTTAACATGTAATTGTTTTAATGATTCTGTGGACAGAATCATTAAAATATAATACACGAATCTATATATAAAATCTGATCTAAGTTAAGTACTGCTATTTCTATATTTTAGAACATAAATGGGATCAACTACATATTTCGAGTCTTGTAAATACGAAATAATTAATTTTAGAAATATTATGTGTGTGAACACCAACTATAATTATGTATACAACTACTACGGCACCGACCTGGATGAAGAATTTTCTAAAAAACTGTAATCAAGTATGCGATGGTAAATAGTGGTTTTGAAATATGAATATCCAACGTCACATTTTATGTTTACTAAAATAGCGCTGCAGTAAATAATCCTACACAAATTCATTGATAAATCTTATTTGAATCATTCACAAATATATTGACGTAATTTACCTAAATATACGCGTTCACAAAAATACACCTGTTCTACCAGTTAAGCAAATGTTTACCGCCTTAACACAGTATAAAGAGGAATCAGTAGGCAAACATTCATTACTGAAAAATGAACTAAAAAGGTCTATGCAAACTATTCATTCGTAAAACGACGCGAACTTCAAAAAGCCCCTTACGTCGCCTCTAATCAGGCCTTGTTTGAACAGAAAAGTAAAAAACAACCCTTAGCCCGTTTGTTGGAACTGTCACACGGCCGGATGCAAAGGGGATTTCGCTAAGTTATTGATTATATCGGAATAAGTCGCTCGCGGGGTGCTATCTCCACACACCCCACTGCTCGGGTGTGAGATGTATCGGCCGCATTATTTTACATATACGTGACATAGCTGCATATCTAATTCTTTATAGAACATTGTTATGTTGTAAGAAGAGACAAACTGTTTCTTGACTTTGCGGCAATATAACATCATACTGGTTTTTTTTACACTAGCTCGACGTGTTGACTACAGTGCACTTGATGGTAAGTACAGTGTAGTCCAAATACGAAAGCGACCATCAAAGGATGAAAATCCATTAACAGTCTCCGTCGTCATGTCGACCCACATATAGCACTACTGAACTAATCCCGAAACGCGGCAGCCCAAAGCGAGTCACTATAATGATCTGTACACTGTGTACTATGGTCATGACCCAGTTCGGGCAATCGCCCTACCACCAAATTTTCAATAATCAATAATTAGCTATAAACACAACAAAGATTAATTTTTTTTGCTAACTATTCATCCAAAAATTTTAAGTCATTTACATAAAAAATAATTAATGTTAGATTTTAAAAAGTTTTCAATGCCAATAACTCAAAAATTTAGTATTATCAAAAATTGCCATACTTTTTGTAGTTGTTTCATGATCATACTAATAAAATGTTGAGCAAAAGTCAATTGTACTCATAAGGAAGGACAAATATTTCAATAATACAATTTAAACAGTCCATATACACCTTAGTAATAATATAAATTGTTCTATTAATAAGTATTTCCGTGAAATATTACTATGAATTTACTCAATACTTTATTTATAATATTTATTTAAATGACAGATATGAATTAGCTAATTAATTAATACTAAGTCTTGCTTAAGGTAGACAGCAGGATGGCAGCGCTTCTAGTTATAGGCGAAGTAGCCACTTTCCATATAGATAAAAAAAAAGATCGCTGCCTATTTGCCACATTTTTTCAAATTAAAAACATACCTCCCCTTCCGACTACATTTGTGTTTTCCTGTTTTTATATCAGTGTGAGATATTACAATATACGTAGTTGTGTGGAAAGTTTGTAAGAACAATAAATTGAGTTACGAGTTACTAAATTCTTAACAACCAAGGTCATATCGAAGGGCGTGTGAAACTTTACCGTATCTTATTAAGCAATAAGTGTTTCTAAACAATATGTACCGATTTAGTACTTAATCAAATATTATTTTGAAACAATTAGGTGAAACTTGCGGCCCGCGGGTCACATGTCTCAGCGCATTTTTCCGAGGGCCGGATCAATTTTTAAAACAACTGGATAATACGGCCCGCGATTGTGTTAAATATTGTTTTTGAAAAAGCTTTCACTGCATCAAGTCCTTGCACGTATTAACGCCGATTAATGCACGTCACAAAATAATTAAAAACAAAAGATATCAAATATCTGGCATAAGAACATTGTATATTTTGTAATTCCTTTTTTAATGGTTTATTAAACATACTTGTCCTCTAATCTTGTCTGTTTTTCGTTAAGATTTTCAGTAGTGTGTTTTCTTTGAGATTACGTCTTTCGGCCCACTCAGTCTACGGTCTTCAAGATTTTGGCCTGCCAGTCATTTTGAGTTTGACATTACTGTTTTAGAGCAAGTATGGATGTAGTAGTTACTTTGTGTATAAAAAAAACTCCATAGTCAGGGCTTTTCTTTGTCAATTGAAGCGGGCCGTTTCTAATAATGCTTTTTATACCATCGTGTAAGTGTAATACGGAAAATCCTTTGTAATTAATTCCATATAATTTATTACTTTTTAAAATTTTCTTTAATGTATACTATTTTTCTGTGATTCTACTATTACAATCAATTAGTATTGAACATCATATACAAGTGGGGCAAGTTTGGCGAAGATCTTATTTCTACTAATAATAATATATTTAGTAAAACTTTTTTCAAATAGCATATTTTATTACCTAATAAGATAGCAAACAATATAACAAAAAATGTTATATAGTCGAACTTATTTTGTCCGACTATATACTTTAAATTAACATACAAAATTCGCGGAGATTCCGATTACGAGGTTCATATGAATCGTTCGTAGTACGTGTAAGCTCCACAGCAATAAATTTAGGCAATCGGTCGCATTTGTCACATCGCTAACGCATCTCTCCCATACTTGAGGACGGGCCAGCCGAAGGAGGCAACCCTTCACGCGTGCAGCTCTTTTTAAAAGAAAACTAACAGGGCCAGGGGCGTGCGACCTAGTGTTGCCAGATTTATAGAAAATATCAGAGTGACAGATTAAAATAATCAGCATTATATTTACGTTATTAGGACGCTGAAAAGAAACAAATGTTTCTGCGCTTCCTTAAGTGTTGAAATTAAATAATACAGGAAGAATAAAATTAGCTTACGGTTTTATCATTCACTTAATAGAAAATAATTTCTGCATAATAGAAATATTCTTGAGGTTAATAACAAAATATAAATTATTAAACTATTAAGCCTACTTTTTTAACAAGAATGAAACCTCCAATAGGCATATGGAGGGGGCTTAGTGCATTAATCTTGCTCGAACCAGGCTGAATGTATTGATTATTCATTGAAATTAAAGAAAAAGAATAGACACCAGGATATCCTGTGAAAGAAGGGTTTACTGGCAACTCTAATACAAGCCCGTTCGAGATGGAAATGTCGATTGCGGCGCGTCGCGCGGATCGACACTCGTCGATAACTCCGCTCATAACGATGGGGAGAGAATTTTAATGTACCCCCATTTTGGCGCAATGCTCAAATTTTACGACCGCCGAGTCATTATGAGGGAAATTATTGGCGCTCTGATTGCTTTAGCAGTGATAAAAATTCTCAAGTCCGCAATAAGGTGGAACTAATTCAGAGTTAGGTTGTAATGGCCCGCGCTGCTTACTCACCTAATCGTTTTCATACTTTGTAGTTATGAAATGTTTTTACAAAGGACTCATTGTTGTTTATGGTCCATTTCATTTGTTATAGTATGGGCAGTCTACAATCAGCTCATTTCGACTTGTTTCATTTTAGAAACATTTTGAATATGTCCAGTTGTGCGTTTACCTAGAGACCTTCAGTTGTGATATATTTAACTTCTTATACAACGATTGTCTTTGGTCTCTCTTTTTATGAACTCCCTCGTTTTTGGACAATACTTTATTGGAATAATAAAACGATGTCGTCTAACAGATACCGTTCTCAAATTGTGGCCGAAGGACAACTAGGTAAATGACTGACTGATGAAACTGAAGATCGCAACGAGATCAAAGTCAAGACTTGAACTAGTACATACTTACAACTTTATTGCATGATAAAAATAAGGCTGATACCAAGCAGTAAGTACATAAACGCTGATGATAAAATAATTTGATTATATTTTAGATAGTAAAAACAAACCAAAACTTAATCCAAATTTGCACAAAACTGAATATTAAGACAAAAAAAGACTACCAATCTATACTAATATTATAAAGCTGAAGAGTTTGTTTGTTTGTTTGTTTGTTTGAACACGCTAATCTCAGGAACTACTGGTTCGAATTGTAAAATTATTTTTGTGTTGAATAGACTATTTATCGAGGAAGGCTTTAGGCTATATAACATCACGATGCAACTATTAGGAGCGAAGAAATAATGGAAAATGTGAAAAAACGGGGAAAATTATTCATCCTTGAAGGCTTCCATTTCGTGCGCTGCAAAAACGGTTCGAGATACCAAAAATATATGTATGAAAGAATTATTCCACGTGAAATGATCTAAAAAAATGTCCACGACAGTATATGTCTATCTTTTAAGATTAACTTACTAGAACCGTTTTTATGGTAATCGAATTTGGTCGAAATTAATGCATTATTTGTTAAGAGTTGTGTCAACGTAATAATATTAATCGTTATCCAAATAAATGTGTTGTTGATTAAGAGTATTTAATTATGAACAAAATTGTCTTTGACATCACTTAATTTCAATGAACATCATAGAATATATTACAATAACTTATATAGCAAAACAACGTTTGCCGGATCAGCTAGTGTTATATAATTGTATTTGGTATATGTATATCTCATAAAATAATATTATATTATTAGCTGGATGGCTCAGCTGGTCGCTTAGGCTGAGATTTATAGTAAGTTTACTTAGACTTTTTTAAAACATTACAATTTACTCAACAAATGTAAAGAATTTGATAAGTCACCGATTCTGCCACAATGGACTTGGCTCTATAAATACTATGGCTATACTCAAGTTCTTATTATATTCCGTTTTTTGTCAAAACCAATTATTGATTTTATAACTTTGCTAAGCAAAGTTGAAAGAGCGACTATAAATCTAGCCTTAGCATTTGTGGAGCTGACTTCTCTTTAGCGCATCATCACAGTACATGGTATTTGCTTTTGTTGTTTTCTATCTTCATTATCCTATCCTACTGTGTTGTATGCTATGTTGTGTGCGAAGTGGGTCATTCTATATAAAAACCGAAATGAGCCTATAAATGATATCTAGAGATGATTTCGCCTTAAAAAAGTTATCAATACGTTATAGCTAATGCCTAGTCATTTTCATTTTATCATTCCTGTATCTTATAATTATCACATAGTAAGAACATACAAAATACAGAATTAATAAAAGAGATTTATCTCGTATTGCTTATTATTTCTGATAAATAAAAGAAGTAAACTCATTTCGATAAGAAAATTGTAACGATGTTATAAAACCGGTTTTGTTTCGCAATTGAAATTGAAATCAAATTACCTATTCAATTATTTCAACCATTAAAACAACAGGTAAGCAAGACGATAAATAATTTTATTGTAATAAAATATAAAAGAAACTGATAACGGTGAAACGTTCTGTAATAATTTGACTAATATTTGCTCCCAAGTTCATTTGCGAAACTATTTTACTGGCAGTAATTTATTCAATTGTAATTCTAATTGGTAACCTGCAATAATTTATTTTCCACTTAGGTTCTTTAAAGATTGTACAAAAGTGTCCTAATCACTAAGGCGTGAATAAATTATTTTTCAAATACCGATACCGATAAAATATATTTATATATCAGCATGCCATATCCCTTACGGAGGGAGTAGTGATACTTTAGTGGTTGTACCCACTTTGCACTTATATATCGTGCCCAACATGACCAGCAGCGCACTTGATCGCTGTTCTCAGGGCACTTACACATGACATTTCTATCAGATGCCATGCGGATTTTCTCTTGATGTTTTCCTGTACCGGTATTTGGTGCAAAAATCCGTACATATTTTAGAAAAACCCAGAAACACGCAACGGGATTCGAATTTACGACAATTCGCGATGCCACGCATGCAAACCAATCTCTTATCCACTAGGCTATTACAGCCACCTCTATAATGATAAAAAATAATTTCACTAATAAAAGTTCCGCATATATTTTTAACACAAGCAAACATGACCACGAGAAAATAGTTGTAGATACTGTAGTTACAGATAAGATGCTAATTTCAGCATTTATTCATTTTTTGTATAAAGTACGATGATTTACAATTCTTTATCGGACAATAAAAAAACAGTATGAGAATAATACTTTTGCGTAGTTACAAGCAAGACGTTATGTCGTCGACGACACGACCTCGTATCGTTGTAAATACAACATGAGTGTCGTTGACTATAAAGGTTAGGTTAGGTTACTTATATTTCAACATAAAGACAAAAACTATATTTTTGTTTTATATATAGTAGAGTCCGACTGAAATTGGTTTTCCGGTCGAAACCGAAACCGAAACCGAATATTCGGCCGTGGCCGTGGTGAAACTCACGTGGTCAAGTATAAAAGTCAACGTGGTCAAGTAAAAAAATGAAACTAAAACTTTCATGTAATCAGTTCCATCAAAACATAACCTCTAAAGAATGTTTACGTCGGGTGATAACGCACTGACTAAGTTGTGTTGCTACAGAGCAATGCGAACGGCGCACGAATCCCGAACAGGACCGCCAGCGTCCGCCAAAGCGTTGCCGCGAGAAACGAAGTTAGGTAAGCATGTACGACAACTACCGAAATCAGTTTCGGTTTCGGCAAAAGTTTCGGTCAATTTTGACCGAAACCGAAACTGCCGCCGAAACTTCATTTTTGGCCGAAACTCGGCCGAAACCGAAACCGAACTTTCGGTCGGACACTAATATATAGTATAGTGGTTCAGAAATAAGTTTCAGCATGCGTAAACAATTGTCTTTATTGTACCAATCACATAGTTTGTAGATTATAGCCGCAAATTTTAAATTATAAAAATTGTTTACAATTATCTCGGGTTAAGCGTTCAATACTTTCTATATTATTTATTTATTTTTTTATATTATATATTTTGTATAACCCGCCTGCTCCAACAACCATCGGTTCTGCGGCATATATGGCATGCCCACTGCCACTTCAGCTTGCTAATACGGAGAGCTATGTCGAAAATTTTTGATCGGCAGTCGTAGCGTGGGGCGTCCCCCGGCAAGGTGCGACCCGCGAAAGGTGGCCGTAAAGGATTGGATGAGAAAAGCCGAAGATCGGGCTCAATAGTACTTGTCAGGCGAGGCCTATGTCCAGAAGTGGACTGATGTTGACGAATGATGAAGATGATGATGTTGTAGCGATTTAAATGGTGATTTCTTCATTAATTTAGGTATGCAGTAACTAAATACTCGTACAGTTTACTCAAAACATATAACGTATTTATAATAGGTACTTAAAGTGAAGATTTGTTTAATTTGAATTATGCACTTATAAACATAATATATTATACTATTTTCAATGTAATAATGATATCTAAAAGTATAAATTATTAAGAAGAAATAAATCATTTTTCGCTTCTCACAGATTTAATTTCATCACTACAAATTTTATTTAACCCTAAACTTAAGTCATTAAACAAAAACTTATAAATAATATATTAGTAAGACGCAAAATTACAAGCATTAAATCATGAACGATATAAATAAACAGCGCTTTGTAAAGTAACGTCGGTTGCACAAGATATATTACTATTCAACTTACTTAAAACTCAAAGTCCATCAAAAGTTTGTAAGAAAGCTTAAAAGTTAAAAGAAAACCCAAGTCAGGTGGAGTGTTAGTTGAATAGAGAAAGATTCCAGGCTCCCGCGACGTGATTAATGAGCACTCGCTGTTTATGCGGAGCATGCTCAATGCGGATTAGCTTCTCGACTTTAAAACTCTTGACGTCTCCTACTTGCGGTCAATTTAAATGAATTATAAAATTCAGCATAATAAAGACAGTTTTCTTTAAAATATAAGTAAGGCCGATTTTTATTGGCTGTTACCGATAACAACTAATCAAAAATTTTTCGATGACAACGGATTTATAGATATAGAAATTAATTACTTATTTGTCGCTTATATAGCGTCTATTGCTGAATAAAATTCACGCACACATTTCTGAATGATAAAGTAATACTTTTTTTTTTTGTAACTCGCGGGAAAATCCTTCATAGGGCCATCAAGGACACTGTGTGGGTAGCAACCCAGTAGTGGTATGTCAGAATCCTACTGACTAAAAACCCCTCGGGTGTCCCTCTAATTGATTCCCGCGGGCCTGTGAACGAAATTCATCCAGACGCCCGGGAAGCAAAAAGCCTTGTTGAACCTAACTCTCTAGGAGGGATGGGAGAAAAAGCCCACCCCTCCAAAACCACCCTCTCACCCGGGCAACAGACTCCTTTAAGTCTACTGCCCGGCTAACAACAAACAAAAAAGGGATGTATACCAAAACTGCATCTAACCATGTCGATTTATCTGAGTAGAATTTTTTTATAAGTCACTGTTATATTTACCGGTGTAATAAATAATAATCCTTTTCCGTTTCGTTACATCTAATAAAGCCGCGAGGTCTACGTTTGCTACAAGCGACTAGCAAGCATATCAGCCACCGCCCTATCGTGTCTATTTATAACATCGTCACCATAGTTTTATAGTAGACTAATATTATTTATTGTAGTTTTTCATATAAAAAGAAGACCATTGACTATGCCAGCCTCTTTAGAGGTCTTTTAGTAGCAGCATTTAGGATTCGATCAGGACATATCCCTTTAAACAATTATTATTTTCTTATAAAAAAGAAAGTTTCCCCCACTTTGTGACCGCTGCAAGGTGGTTGATGACATTTATCATCTCCTTTGGGAATGTAGTGGCAACGAAAAATTTAGGAGAAGGCTTCTCTCTCAGGACTGGCGAAGTGTCTGAGAAATTAATATCATATTGAGAGAGCCGACGACGGTTAATGCAAAAAGAATTTACAGACTTATACAGTGGTCACTTCGCCAGAAGTGAGTTTAAATAATATGACATACCTTACGAGGCTGGCATAGTCATCAAGGATGCACTAAAGCCTCATTAATACATTTGATTAAAAAAAAGAAGACCACCAGAAGTGCAGTCCACCTGATGGTAAGCTATTACTGTCGTCTATGAATAACTACTATATCTACAAGAAGAGGCATCATTCCTTTACTAATCTAGAAGAGTATTTTTGATCCCTTGTTTCATATTTATTTTACTCATGGATTTGAACAAAGTTTGTCATTGACACTGAGACACCCCTTTTGGTCAAAACCAGCCGTGGCGCGGACTGTAGATTTGTATAGTCTTACAAATTGCGCACCCCATGTTTATCTCCGGCGACCTTACGACCCCTTGCACGTATTTATCTTCAACCCTTCGACGCGTCGACATTGAATCGACTTTGTAACGTTTTGTTCGATCTTCGATACAACTGCTTTGTTTTTGTTACCAATAAGAAATTAAATACAAATTGGGACATCTTAATTATTTAAATAGAAGAAAAATAAATTCGATTTGGTAACTATTTCCATTGTGGTATCTGCCTAGCTAGACAAAATAACATTCAATAAACGATAACGCTGGTAGGAAGTGAAAATTATATGGAATAGAAATATGTTTACTCTACAACTATACTATGTATACTCTAACAAGAGTATACGATTGAGAAAAACACACATAGGTAGTTTTTATTGTAGTCGTTTTGCTTTCTGCCCGCAGCGGCTTTATCCTATGCCAGGGCATTATCGATATATCACCTTAAGGGGCGCTTCAAATTCTGCCATTTGCGACTCGGCAGCGGCAAAGTCAACAGCGTCTGCCGAGTCGACATGTATCACCCTGTATGAATATATATGGCAATGTAGGCGACTGTGCAGCACCACACCAGCTGCGGCTGCTACCAGCTGTCCCGATCGCTAGCTTGACACAGCGCCTTGCAATGTCTAGGACCTTTAAATGTAAATACATGGTGCGGTTCGTCGCCACCTGGCAACATTTGCAGGATCGCCGTTGCCGCGCTGCAACTGCCTATATGAAACTTCTATCTTTAGACAACTTATTACAAACTGCAATAATATTATACAATCAATCATTTCTAAGAGTACGTCAGATCGGCAAGAATCAGTAATATACCAATCTACGCCACATCAATCATAGTAATTTGCAGATTGCATACTGACTGCACGAACATTAGTTAAATGTTACTCTCAACTAAATTGCATATGATTGCACTTACAATTACACAAAAGGCCGACTATATTTCCAACACCTCGACAAAGATAGACCAAGCAAAGACAGTACTTTGATTCAGTTAAATATAATAAAAATATGCTATAACGACATCTAAGGGACTACTTATGTTTAGTCGTAAAAACCGGTAGTCGTAACAACTAGCAATATTTTCGAGATACGAAGTCCGGACTTTTGTTCTGGGTCAATATAACCGGTATGTTGATCTAAACGATGTCGCCATAAACGGTTTTGACTGTATTTATATAATTACGAATACTATAAACCAAAATCTCTATATACTTCTTGTTCAAATGGCAACGAAATAATAATATACAAAGTATACTCAAGTATTATCATATAGAGAATACTTTTAATTTTGATATACTTAGATATACTCCTAGATACCTGCTCAAAAAAACCAATAAGTACTAGATATGGAGTTAATCATCTATATGTATCAGTTCGCACAACAAAAGGCGACTTCCGCACGGATAAAGCGGCGGACAAAGACTGGTGTAAAATATAAATAAACTGCTTCTTCAAAAATCATTTAAATCAGCTGCGAAAATAAGTCCTTATTCTTGACAATCAGTTCCCATATCTCAGAATGAGCATTGCCATATATTTTTAATAAATCTACAAAATTGAATTTAAAAAACAAAGTCTTATAAAATCTGAACAATATGCATCCAGTCGTGATGATAATTAACATTAAAGCCCCGCTAACACTGAATTTTCACCACTCAATATTCTCTACGCAAATTCTGTAACACTAGGAATCTTATGAAAGCGCACACATTGGGTAAATAAAACCCACTTGAAAAAAATCGTTTCTACTGGATTCACCGACAACTCGATACCGCGCGGTAAAACGATACAATGCGTAACAGCCTAAAATAGATCAGAAACAAAAAGTGGCGTCTACATAAGCCCCGTAACAGATTTATAACCATAATACCTTGTGCATAACAAAACAGCAAGGTGTTATCGAGCAATACTGACACCTTAATGCCATTGTTTGATTTAGAGCGCTCATTATGGGCGCAGGAAGGATGGCGATCGTGAAGTAAGTACGCGAGGTCGACATCATGCAAATACTAATAATAAACCTTTTGTATGAATTTATAAAGAGCGTATTAACGAAAAATATGACTATAATTTACAAAGGACTTATAGAATAAAATATTTAGCTCATCGATCATTCGATTCCAAGTATTCTACACGTGTCTCCAAAAGTAAAGAATAAACCAAGATTTAATACATGAGCTTATAGTTTCAAATATCCCTTTTATAGGAAATATTTATTGATATGTAACAGGTACTTTTAGCAAAAAAAAATCTATTCCCACCATGAAGACAATAGAAAACAGATAAATGTGTAATTTAAACCAATACATTACAAAAACATCTGTGATTTACCCAGTTCTAACCCTTCCGAGAAGCGGAGATTCAAACTGGGATACCGTCGAAGCAAGTCCAGCGCGTGCCGCCCAGTAATAACAACAGAAAATTTTACGCTCCAGGACAATGCGATATAAAATTATCTGTTAGATCCAATAATCGCATGGAACAGCCGAGACTTAATGCCGGCCAATCATTAGCTACAAAAAGAGTTGCCAGGTGACTACATTTGCGCAGAACATCCCGATTTTGTTGAGTCTATTGATCTATCCCGATATAGTCTTTATCGTGATGCAAAATGTGCTAATTTTTAGGTATCTGTCAACAAAATGCGTCCGAGTTAAACATCATTCTAAGTTTTCAAATGGTTATTGTTCATCAACAAATGAAACTATTGCCCTAATATCTAATATTTTGATTATCTGTACTAATTAATCAAGGGGTTTATGTTATGTTCTAATTCATCTCTATTAAAATTTTAAAAAAATGTGGGAGTAATCTCATTTTCTATATATTTTATTTAAACATTTAAGTGATGCTTAAAATACTGGCGCTTCTTTATTGTTCAGTCTTGATAAGAGAAAAAATATTGTAATTTTATTACCCTGCCGTCCCGATATTAGACATATGAGATCTGGCAATACTAGCTACGAGGGATAACGGCTCTGAAGTCCACCACAGACCATTAACATCGGAAGAGAATGCGCTCGCCGATGTCCCGTGACCAAACGTCAATGCGACTTCGGACTTAGTACGTTGCGAATGATACATCCCCGAGGCGAGATGTCTGGACGCACAATGGAATTACTTCATTGTATCAACGTTCACGTTTTCTTGGAATTTTCATTACTTTTCTTACTTGGTATTAACAATGCCCCAGTTTTGTATAATTGAAATGGTAAACCCTTCGTTTGCCCATTAAAGAGTAAATAATGGCTAGCGTTGCTTATAATCTGCAATACTAGAAGTGTCATCACTGTGTCACCAAACTAGAAGAAGAATTAATTGGGCATACTCGATTGACCGAGGGCATTTATTAAGACAAACCCCACACCTGGAACTAGTGTCTAATTTAGCAACGCCTGGAGGTCACATAATTCACATGTAGGATATAAAGGATAAATCTACAAGCTCAAGTTATACAAACACCCAAAATGATTTGTTTATTGATTGATTAAATTATGTAAAATAGGATTCTCGGATCTTTTCACTAAGATCTATTTTTCTATAAATTATAATGTAAATAAACTATTTTCAAGCAGATATTTTTTATATATTGAAATCCTATAGTAATTACAGCAAAGAACTAGGTTTATGAATATCAATGGATGCAAAAAACCAACTTTGCGGTTTTTAATTATATCATGCGTAGATTGGTTGCCTAATTCCTTATGGAATTAGAGTAAGAATGGAATATGTATTTCTCTACAGTGTTATGATTGCGGAGTCTTTAAAACAAGAGTCTAGACTGAACTGAGATTTATTGGGCAAATGTATTCCATCATCAACCTCATTTTCACCTTCACCTGTGATTAAGGTCAGGCATTCGTATGAAAATCATCGCTATAATAACTACCCATAATGTTGCGATTAAGTGTGTGCGTATAAATACTGGGTAATTATATTATCAGGAACAGGTAAAGAGGACGCGAGCGTTCGATGCCGCACTATCATTAGCGCGGAGAGAACGATCAGTTATTTACGCGGTCGAACGGCTAGCAATGATGCCAGCATATGGGTTTTACCCTAAATTTAGGGGCCTAAACGTAAAAAGGGAGATTTTTAAAGTTAAAATTATTTTAGATATTTTTAGCGATTTTAAATTTATGAATTCAGTCAAACAGCAAATATAAATGTAAGAAGAAATGTTCAATTTCTTACCAATTACGTTAAATTGTAATATCGATGTTTTTTTTTGATGGATGAAATGAGGCCACTCTTCCATGATTCTCTCTGTTATCAAAGGCTTCTCTATTTAAAAAAAAAATGTTGAAAAAGAGACAAAAGCAATATTCTACACTTGTTAATGATGTATATGTACATTTTACAAATGTTAAATAATATTTTACATTTAGTTCCTTATTAAATTATTTCTTCCTATTAAATTAAAAAACCACTGTAACTCAAATTTTTTCTACAAATTACTAACGTAATGAAATCATTAATAAAGCTTGGATTATTTTATTTAACACGTTTGCTGCGGCAAGGAAAGTCATAAACCTTCTCCTGGTGCGGCGGTAGGTCAAAATACACCAACCAACGACTATCCGCCAGTGCGTAGTAGGTCTTTCTCGACCCCCCAGCACTAGGGTTTACTAAAATGCTGTAAATTGGCGAAAACGTAACGTATGTAATTTTTTTTTGTACTGTTAGAACGACCTTGATCCCAACTTCCTTGGTTTAACTTCGCTCCGGGATCTGTCAAATATTAAACGAAAAATAAAGCAGAGAAAACAGCGGGCTGATATCGACCTGGTCCGCACTAGAAAGTGTTTTTAGTAGTGATGGGACAGATAAAGAATAAATAAGGGATGTGGAAAATAAAACAGAACTGTCGTAATAGAAAAAAAACTTGTTTAATGAAAAACTTATTAATTAATAAAAAAAGTTACATTAATGAAAAAAACTTATATTGTTAGCATTAGTCTGCCTGTGAATGCTTAGTTTTAAAACACGTTTTGCAAAGGTTCTGATTGCATCTCCTGCAAAATGATTTAATTTTTTTAACTTTTTTTTTTGTTTGGGTAGTATTTAAAGTTCTCCGCAGTCTCTCATAGCACCCTGCACAATTTTTTCGTTTAGCGGTCATCTCTAGAACATGGCCACTGTCCTTCGGATTTTCTTGGTTTTCTGAATTTAAAATGTTTTTTGAGTTCTACCACATGGCTCACAGTTATGAACGAAATATTGTATGGGACTTGCGATGGGGAATTGTGTTACTCCAAATTTAACGTAAGCGAAGGATTAAAATCAACTGCGCTGTCATTTCGAAGTATCGCACGAACGACTAGCGTTAATTCGCCTCGATAGCACGCACAACACTAAATGGCGGCGCGCGCGCTCAGTGCTACAACGGGTCGCGGGCGGCCTGCTGGGAGGGTAGGCCCAAATAGACCTGTTGCCGCACTGAGCTGATGTTTTTTACCGTCTGTGTGTGGTAGGTCAAAAAGAGCCTACCGTAATGTTTTGATTGGGAATACCTACAATTTTGACCACAAGCTGAAATATATATTTGTCTCTGTTGAACTCTTACAAACACCTGAGATACTCGCTCCGCATTGGCGGGAGGGACATAGTTTTGTTCGTCCGCACCAGGCGAAAGTACCGTGGTAGGACGAAATAGGCCTGTTCCGCAGCAAACGTGTTAATTACTGTAAACATAGTAAAAAAATACCATAATAATAATATTCGAATACCACCATCCATGGCAGAAGACTTGCATAATGCATCTCCACTTTGAAGTACCCGTCACATCACACTTTTTTAATTTCAACCGGCCCCACTTTTCACCAGTGTCTATGGACTCCACCAGGACTAGGTCTGAGGGTTTGTCTGCCTCAATCATATTTTCACGCGCCCAGGGCGTTATAATCTAGAGTGTCTATACGGGAGAGGCATTGTCTATACGGGAGTAGGGCCATTTCAATTTCATTTCCGGCGTTTTATGAGTAAAAAAATAAGTTAGATAACTAAAAATGTTTTCAACGGTTTTGTGGAGACTAAAATATTTTATATGGGTTCTCTTGTCCAGGGTTAGCAACATTCGGTCGAGCCGTGTTGGTTTACGGTGTGCAACCCCCGAAGGAGATGCATTCCGCCATTCCACGCTCACGAACTCACGACTGCACAACAATAATTACCCGTGGGTGTACGCTATTATACTTCGCGAGCGATTATTATCAATCGGTGTGCTAGCGAACGGCCCCCGCTTAGAACCCTGTGCAATCCAGCTAAATTATCGTAATGCTATAACGAGAGATGCAAAGCAGATTATTCGATAATTATAAGGAATAAATCAAAATCTTGCATGTGCATAATTCATAGACATATTTAATAGACTGCCCAAACAGAGTGATGATTCTGCCATTTACGGCAACAGGTTAAATTGATAGGATATTATTCGTTGACTGGTCGAGTGTAGTCGGTTACTAAAGTGAGATGAGTACACGTGACAATACATTAGTATTATAACATTGATGTATTATCACAAATATGTTTTATATTGGACGTCTTTTTCTGAATAGTCTGTAGGAAAATACTTCGTCTCTTTCTAATTTGCAGCCGGTACTGTAAGGTGGTCTCTGTCGTTTGCGCCGGCGGCTGTCTCGAGGTTTGTCGCTTTTGCAGCTTATGTGCCAGCATTGTTCAGCCGCCGCCGGCGATGACCCATTCCTCACCCCAACTCTGACCAGGATATCGCTAATTTTCTATCATTGCTATCACGTCGGCGTGTATACACCTTTACAGATTGTAATTGAGGTGCAAATAGCGTTTAGTGTAAAATTTACGAAAAACTGTTTTTTGACGGTCTGATTACAGTTTAATCCTACCTGCGACGCTGAAGATCTTGGATTCAAGTCCTGGTAGGGGTAAACTTTTCTACGAAGAGCAAATAAGTTTGTTACAAGTCAAGGATGAGTATATACATATATGTATATCCTTATTTAGTATCCGTAGTGCAAGCACAAGCTTAGTTTGGGGATACGTCACTGTAAATAATTATCTGTAAAATATTAAATATCCCTTCTTTATGTCCTCGATATCTATTTAGTTACGTAAACTCGCTAAATACCTGCATAAAAATATTAGTATATAAAAAGATGAAGACCAACACATAACTAATCAAATAAATACTTATAAATTTATAACATACCTGCTTTAAAATCGAGGGTTTTTTAAAAACTTCTAATCCTACTAAATATCCTAAGAAAACTTGACTTCATGCTATTTACTGTTATGATATGAACTTAAATATGTGTACTTATAGTAGGGGCAACAACAGGATCCATCGCCGCTTCCAAACGCCTTTAGGAGTTTGTAAATTGTAGTCGAGGTTCACGCTCCTCTCATTATCTTGCTCTACAATATGTTCCGTCATCGAGATTAACTCTCTTATAATGGTACACAAAATTAGTACAAAGCTAGCCGCTCCTCCACATAGTCGTTTGGGATCGACGAATATAAATGATTCAACATATTTGCTTGTTTATCTATAGGTCGCAAATTAGACTGAAGATTCGTCGTGTATCGACAATTTCGTAACAACTGAACAGACAACACTACAGTAAACATTAAGGTTACCATGATATCAGTGCGTACAGCTTACTAAATACGCTGATACGCAGCGTTTATTCCGTTTCTATAAACCCATCGTTGGTTGACAATGGACGCAACCGAATTTGCGCCTGAAACATTTAACGTTGATGTGCGACCACCCTTAAATTAGTGTCACTGTCAATAAGTAACCATTATAAGGAGAAGCTATGATATACTGAAATATATAATCAATCAGGAGGCCAATTATCTTACCTTCAAACATATTTCTATCTCAATTCACTTGTAACGAAATGTTTAATTTACGAGAACTTCTTCTCTAAATATAAATAATTTAAATTATTTAATACAACAGACTGTAATTGAGTTGGAATCTTATGTATTGCGCTGTAGTTATTTTTGTAACTGTTTAAGTCTAATTGTCTGATTCGTAAAGAGCTCAATCTATATGCCTCAAAATATACTTTTTCTATAGTAGCATGACAAAAAGTGACTTATCTCACCTGATTGAAACCTGAGCGCTATCCAAGGAAGGCATTAGCTATCAGGGGATGAGTGTCCAATGACAATCAACGTCGTCATTCTAGTCTACATTTATATGCGGCCAAAAGTCTCTAGGTGTAAGGAAACCTGATTATGTACTATATTACTGGCTGCTCTTGAAATTTGATGTGTGATATAAAATCCTAAGTATCTATGTAGCAGTGGCGTGCACTGGCTTCTGAAATAAGGCAAGCAATCCGTAAAAAAACTTACCTCGGGTCTTTTACACCTCACCAGCTTAGTACTACACAGGAGCTTTGCGTCGTGCACTAAGTTAGTAGCGTTAAAAAGCTAGCCAAAACATATCCAAGCAATTTTCTTGGTTCACTTATAATGTAGTGTGTGCCCGAAAATATATAGTTTTTTCAGGTCACGTTTTTTCGCGGCTTTATGAAAATTATTTAAATCGTAATATCCCGCAACATTCCAATTACCTTTATTATTACTAAATAAAATGCAGCTATCATGGCCTAGTGGATAAAGAGATATATATCAATGCGCAGAAACGCGAACGTTCTTAGGTTTTAATCCCTGCTTGTACCTCTAGGTTTTTCCAAATTAAATATGGATTTAATTAAGCACTATATGTTGACCGGTAAAGAAAACATCGTGAGGAAATCAGTATGGGATGTAATAACATAAAAAAAATGCATTTAGAAACATATCATGTGTGAGTACACTAAAAACGGCATTCAGCTGCGCTACAGGTCACGTTGGGCACGACATACAAGTGCAAACTGGATACAGTCACTAATGTATCTCTGCTCACCCCGAAAGAGGTATAGTGTGGCTATATATTACAATTATTATTACTAAAATATAGAAAACATAAAATAAGCAATTTGTATGAAAAAAAAACCAACCACCAATTTAATATTATTAAAATATTTCTAGCAAAAATTTCGTGTTACCTGTACCTGATTTTATGATACTTCAAATTCAGAAATACACTGTCCTTATAAATATGTTTTTTTAATTATAAGATAACTTTAAAAATAAGTTATGTTTTCTAATAATTTCGGAAAGCAGAATTTCCGACCACTTCCGACAGTTTCATATAAGAATCTTTCCATAATTCGTACACTAAATAATATAAACCACGATAATTCGAAATAAATTAACAGAAACAATTAAATTCGGCGAAAAACTAAACATAACACGACCACAAGCGTACTCATATAGTTTTAACTGTTTATAATTGTTGACTACGAAAATTGTATATAAAACTTTTTTTTTTCAAAATTGAATAGTTGTCACTGAAATCAGAATATAATGTTTAATAAATCATATGACTTACTTGTAATTACTGTTCATTTGTATAAAACTACAGAACACTATAATTGGAAAGTAATTATCAGAGATAATTGAATAATATAGCAAATACGTGCCACTGTACGATAATGTTTTCACTTTCGATTTTGGTTTTTCCTAAGTTTATTTAGAAATTCTCCCGAAAAAAATTTAGAAATTCGTAGATTTAGGGAGCATAATTAAAATGAAGTACAAGGTGTCTCAAAAGAAAGTTCACATTTAAATCTTTTTTTAAAAGAAAAGTCTTAGCTTGATTGAAAAAATGTTTATTTTATATTGAAGTACACTGTTTGGGAATTTATTTTTTAAAAATAACATCGTCCAAATGTAAACCGTTGCGCTCTCGGCATTCATTTAGTCGGGCACTAAAATTGCCTATGACAGCTCGGCAGGTAGTCTCCGTGATGGCTGCCATTTCATGACGGATATTTTCTTTTAATTGTGCCAGGGAAGTCGGTTTATTAGCGTAAACTTTTGATTTGACATAACCCCACAGGAAAAAATCCATAGGCGTTAAATCGGGACTCCGTGGAGGCCAATTTATGTCACCTCGCCTGGAGATTAATTTGTTCGGAAAAATTTCTCGAACACGAGGCAGAGATCTGTTGGACGTGTGTGAAGTTGCTCCATCCTGCTGGAACCATGTTCTTTGGTTGTAACCAGGAAAGTTTTGCAGTTGGGGTACGAAAAACTCATCTAACATCTCCACATAACGCTCTGAATTCACTATGAGTGTGCGTCCCCTTCCATCTTCAAAAAAGTAAGGGCCGATAATTCCTCGCGCTGACATCGCTGCCCATACGGTGACTTTGGCTGAATGTAGCGGTTTCTGATGTTTTTGTTTTGGGTTGGTTGCACTCCAGTAACGACAATTTTGCTTGTTTACATGCCCATTCAGGTGAAAATGGGCTTCATCGGAAAACAAGATGTTGGTGAACGTTGGAAAGCGCTCAATCATCTGATTTACAAAGGCAAGCCTCTGACCAGCATCTTGAGGCTTCAGTTCTTGCACTAACTGAATTTTGTACGGGTGCAGCTTTAAATCTTTGTGTAAAATGCGGTATAATGAAGATCTGTGCACATTTAAAGCAACAGCACGCTTCCGAATCGAGAGGTTTGGATCATCTCGAATAGACTGAGTAACACTGTCCACGTTTTCGGCTGTTCTTGATGTTCTTGGCCGCCCAGATTTTGGTTTCTCCAGAGTTGACCCGGTCTCTTCAAAACTACCGACTGGCATACCCCCCGCGCCCCTCAGAATAGTTGCTTTCGCGTAATAAGATAAGCAAATGTGAACTTACTTTTGAGACACCTTGTACAACAAATCGTTTGACATATTTCAAGCTTAATATCTTGTTTAATTAAATTTTAGCTGGCATATTGTTTTTTTTTTTTAATTACAAACAGGCTTGATTGCTACCTCAATATCACCTGATGGTAAGTCACGATGAGGTTGATGATGTTCCTAAGCTATACATATTATTAATCATTTTTCCCTAAAAAGGAAAAATCCCTAAAAGTGGAAACATTGAATCCAATACACAATATTGCGAACTGTCATAACAGTCCGACTAAGGAATTGTAATTAAATACTTATTTTTTCCAAATTTAATATACGAAATCAAAATTAGAACGTAATGTTTAAAAAATCGAAAAACTTATTTTTAACTATTACTCATTTATATAAAACATTATAAAACTATTTTTTTTTTAAAAAACTACTTTAAAGCATGCATGTCTTGGCTAGTGATGAAAATGCCCGGGAATTTTCCCAAAGTGCCCAAAACTTGCTTGGGAATATTCCCGGGAATTTACGAAATGTTCGCGGAAGTGCTGGGCACTTTGGGAAAATTCCCGGGCATTTTCATCACTAGTATTGGCCTTATAAAATTCATTAGGTACCTAGCAATTTTGAGAGTACGTACCTACATATTTTGTATGGTGAAAAAAGCAAAGGTTAGTTCTGCTTTTCGCGCGGGCGTGAGTTCGCGTCTCGCGCCATGTTTGTTTTAAATAATTTTTATAATAGTTTCTCAATCGGTCGATAGATGGCGTAAAAATAAGTTTTTTTAGAAAAAGCAAATTATTTTTGATTGATTATAATTCATAATATTAGAATTAGATATTCGTAGAACGTAGGACAAGCATTGCTTTTATGCTTGTATGAGATGAACGCCACTGGTATGTAGCTACTATTCCACTTAAGTTGTAAGGAGTTCTACACAACCTGCATTTAATAATGTACGAGTATTTCTTTTTTCCAAATCATACATTTAAGGCGTTCTTGTAAATTGTTATTAAAAGCGCCATATTTTGTAGCGCTAAACTTTAATTAAGGGCTTGTGTGATCGATCTATGAGGAATTGCAATGACCTGTGAGGCAATGGTGGGGAATGCGACTCTATACAACGCCGCGGGCGTCGTACTGTCTCACCTGCATTTCTAGCAGGGTTGCCTCACGTTTATCATACTAAATAAAAGGTTAAAAAATGTTATAAACACCTTAACAAAATCTAAGACAACAGGCATACTTTTTTTTTGTTGTAGTGCGATAGTGTAGCATAGGCAGAGGGGTACATTATGATATTCGACTGCCTCTCTGATCGCAGACCAAGACGGAATTAAAAACATTAGAGATGTCCAAATTTACACCCAGATCTAGTTGCCTTGGGAAACTGCTTGGGACGGGACACCCATAATTGCATCTATCGTCGAATGGTCTTACTGAAATCCAAGCTGCATTTCGTGTAAGTTCGGCGTAAAAACACCACAGCATCATCGAACGTATCGGTGACACACAACGGTCTTAGTCGGTGATGATATTGTCAAGTGGGTGTAATCTCATACATTGCCATAAAAATAAAAATTCCTATGTACCGAGTTAATTATCATCAACCCGATATCACGTGCGGCATTTCAAGAGCAAAAAAACGTTAACGTCAAATGCTAAAGTGTGA
Source organism: Automeris io (assembly GCA_036320925.1). Classification (NCBI taxonomy): domain Eukaryota; kingdom Metazoa; phylum Arthropoda; class Insecta; order Lepidoptera; family Saturniidae; genus Automeris; species Automeris io. The sequence continues at coordinate 7,111,204 of JAUDJH010000011.1, read as the reverse complement.
TTTTTACATCTGAAATTAATTTACATTTCAAAATATCAAAGTGAATAGAATTTTGGTCAGCGTCATTATCGATCACTAAATCATCAACTTCCTATAATTTAACATTTAAAAAAGTAAAGTAATTGACATAGTTGAAAAATTAACACTGAGTCCGCATGACCAATCAGATCAAATCAATGTATCCAATAACTGTAGAATAAGTTCGGACAACCCTGAATGAATATCATAACAAAGCAAAAATTACTGAGATAATGAAGCGTAATGCAAACCGTGATATGAACTTCATATACGTATCAGCCTCGAGCAAGATCGACTCGTTGGTTATAACCTACCCCACTTGCTTTTGAAACTCTTCCTTCCACACTTCAACACCTTTCAACTGTTTATATTTGACATGGTTTTATTATATTTATTCTCAATTTTTACCCGTAACTACAGATTTTCGTCGTTCTACTACTACTACTACTGTAACTTCTCACATAATATCATGTGATGTTAATGGACAGCAAAGTGTTACCGATCATATCAACCTGTCAAATGAACCGAAATCACGCTGTTTCGAAGTGATTAAAGACGTTTTTTCTTAGCGACAAGTTAACTACATACCAGGGATGTTACGGAGCTTCGACTCCGACTCCGGTAAGTCGGAACTTCCGATTGTTATTACACCTCCGGTTCCGACTTCGGTTCCGAAACTTTTTAATCGGAGTTATTCATCGGAGGTTACCACCACTGTTCACAATTCATTTGATTTCATTTTATATGTTGTTGAAACATAATATCAATTAATCAAACAATCAGTGCTACTTAATTTGTAGAAGACATTTTTAAAAATGTAGACTACAATAATATGAATAAAATTATTAAATTTAAAACTAAATGTACATTTAAATTTATTACTAAAAGGTTTTTCATTTTACATTTACATTAAATTAAGTAAAATACAAATTAACACAAAAACAACCCTGGAGCAAATTTGATTTAATTTGTTCACTGTTAATGGGAAAATGTTAATAAGAAACACAGCAATTTTTATTGTCTGTGAATTTATAAATTTATCACTTTCTAATTAAAAAGGTTCACTGAATAATGTTTTTATTTATCCCTTAATAAAACTATTTTATTCTGCCGTCACTTGTGACTGACATTGCCTCCGACTCCGATAAATCAAATTTAAAAACTCCGACTCCGACTTCGGTTCCGATAAAACTGTCTCCGTTACATCCCTACTACATACCTCTTTGGTATACAATATACTTACAAGAAACTGTAAACTTATCAAGCATGTATTTTCAATGTACGCGCACTAATTGGCCAGTCATAAGAGGAACTACAAATAAATCGCCCGTGTTTCATTAAATAGAAAAACTTAGAGCAGTCACGTGCTTTAGTCTGTATGACTGACCCACAAACGAACAACAAAGTGATCCTATAAGGGTTCCGTTTCTCCTTTTGAGGTACGGAATCATAATAAACAAGGTATGGTCGGTAATGATAGGGCTATAAAGATAAATGTTTGGATTATGACTTCAGACCAGTGCATAGGCTATTTGAACAAGGTAAGCAGTATTCGTGTTCTTAATTTGAATGTTATATTATTATAGTAAATATTATACAGTTGTTATACGAAAGAAACAATAAAAATAGAATACGTATGAATGTATGTAGGTATGTATTTCTTCATTTTTAAGTAATTTATTCCGGACTTCTTTATTGTAAGGGCATGCAATGCTTTCATACATCTATGGAATGAACGCTACTGTTTCTGACGTCACATGGAGAACTGAGAAGATAGGTACATATTATTCGTAAAACAAAATAAAATGAATGATCAGATTACATAATTAAAAGTCGTGGACCTCAAAAAGGTATTCATAAACATCTCTTAACGTGTTTAACCCGAAATCACTGTAAATTATTTATTGGAAGTTTACATTATTAAAATAATGAAAATGACCGCCTCGGGCTCTGCGTGCTTGCTTGCGAACATAAAAACCACTTGAGGCGATTAAAAATAAACAATAATTGGAACGGCCATTCACGCATGTGGCTCATTAAAACAATTAAATCTTGATTGAACAGAAATTATAGCTGTCGATTGTTAAACATAATGCTGCGGTGAGCCTGGCCGGGCTCCCTTCCGAAAAGATTAACCTTGCTCTTAATACGAAACAATTACAGGTATATACGTCTGTGTGTCTACGTCCCACCGTCCCACGCTCACGTGGCTTAGACCGGTTACGTGTAATTATCAAAAATTATAGATGCCTTGCTGATATAATTTTGGATTTTTTATCGACCTCATCGATATGTCCTTGCCTTGACGTGTATCGTTTATATACAACTCTACATACAATATTCTATTTGTCGTAATTATATTACTTCATTTTAATTTACTTTACCAAATCATTTATTCAGAAAATACACATATTTTAATATATTCTAATATGAAAAATATGTCAGATTTGTTACTAACTTATATCTCTTATTAACTTGTCAATTCCGTGAGCTATGTATCCATACTTTACAGTCAACATAAACCAAGTAATACTTTGACTCTCGTAAACACATATAGCACTCAGATCCGAAGAAAAAAAAAAACAAATTTATTAGAACTAAGTCTAAACACTGAGAAAAGTCAGTAAACACGAAACCTATGCCCTATGGAAGATTAATTTTCATCAACAATGTTAACGTCATTATTTAATCCCTTGTAATTGAATATTTTACGAAAGCTTACTTAACATCAGAATTAAAAACTGAAATGTAAGACGTGTATTATTTCTTTTATTTTAATTAGACATAGCCTTCAGATCAACATTAAAAAAATGCAAATTAAAAACATTTATCATAAAATATGATGAAGACAAGTCCTCTGACATGGCTGTATGTCATAAACGCCTTTGCCTTCCCCTCCTCATAGGGAAAAAAAAAAACAAAAAAAAAACATTTATTCGAAAGTTAAATTTCATTTGATCTTAGTCTGGAATTTCAATAGCCTTGTATTTAAGATTAGGGATTGTAAGCATAACATTAGTTATGGAAATTAGACGATCAATATAATTATAATTAATCTCACAAAGTGGAGCTTGTGGATCAATTCTGCCCCTCAGATCCCAACGCTTCGATAATTTATAATTTGCATTTAAACTATTATTTTTACTTAATGTATCCTAAACAAGTCCATTTTTTAATGTTTCATTCCTCTAGACAATATTTTATAAATATTATTACCTGATAAAATATGATTGCCTTGACTTGCGCTCACTTTCAGAAATCATTAATTTTCATTAAGACGCTTTTGCTGTATGTACATGCGCCGAGAACGGCAATAAACTGCACTTCTGGTCACGTTGGACACGATATCTAAGTGAAAAGAGGGTACAACCACTAATGGTATCTCACCTCAACCCGAGCTATAGCATAGCGATATATTACTATTATCTCTTTATTTATGAATAAAATCAATTAAATTAGTTAAGTCATAAATATACAATTAATAATTCTTAAGTGTTTAAAAACATTTTTAAATTTAAAGGTACAGTAAAATCTGTTATAACGACATCAAAAGGACAACTCATATTTAGTCGTAAACACCGATAGTCGTAACTACCGATGATGTTTCAAGATACTAAGTCCTATTTTTTTGGCGGGACTTTTTTCTGGGTTAATGTACCGGCATGTTGTTCTAAACGATGTCGCCATAAACGGTTTTAATTTCAGTTTCTTAAAAGTTATTTAATAACTTTAAAGAAAATTATTTAAAATAATATCTACTATATTGTATCACACAGGTACTAACTGTCTGATATATTCAAGGGACTATCCTAAAGCTTTAAGTAACAATAAAAATAATGAGGTTTGAAAGTCGTCTATAATCCAAAGACTTACTATAAAGTTTTCTAATATAAACTTGTTTACTCATATTATCAACGCAACTTTCCAAGCTCGCATAAGGAGCAACATCATTACGTACTCTGTGCCCTCGTATTTACATCTTATGATATTTTTAATTCAATTTTGCCCGCGAAACTTCGGAATCTACTCCGTTGAGTGTTGAAAGCTATCCAATTTGCGTAATACTGCCAAAATATCTCATTTCTACGCTCACTGCCTTTATTTGAAATCAAAAGGCGCTTACTCAATAGTCTATGCAAGGCAAAATAACATTTTACTGCTCGAAATTTGGGCTGAAAGTTGCGTAAAGCTGTTAGGATATAATAACGTTTGGACATCGTGTCCAAATGGAGTTTTGGCAATTCCATAATGCAAAAGTGGTCTGTTCGAGCTTTTGACTCTATGAAAAAATACGAAACTCGGAAAACGATAGAAAAAAGAGAACATTTATGTTTTCATAGTAATGTTATTTATGGTTCGGTGAACGTGTAAAAGCGATATTTAGAGCGGGCAAGCACTCTGCCGATTAGTACCGTAATGGGGCCTTGTGGATAGGTCTTTACGAATTTATTTGCGAATCGCTTTGATGGCCACTAGCTAGCAATCCTTCTACGCTTTGAAGTTTACAAATTATTTTAGCGGAGAATATGAAATTGTATACAGCTTATATATTTTCATATTCCAAAACGTTAATTAATACGCATTCGTTATTTTTCAACGAGGTATGTTGGAGTAAACGGAACTAAATTAAAATAATTATCCAAAAACATTTCCTTTAAAGCGCCTTACAGCCTTACAGGATTTTGCAAGCACTATAACAATTTATTAATGATACGGTTTTTTAATAACTGCAATAACCGTATAACTGTGTCATGGATAAAATTACCAAAAAAGCTACTAACCTATATAAAGCAATTTGCAGAACGGCTAAAGCTGGATGGGGCCTAAATTCAAAAATAATAAGAACGATTTACATTAGCGTAATAGAGCCAATAATTCTTTATGCATCGAACGTATGGGGAGAAGTAGCAAGTTTGAATTACACAAAAGACCGACTAAACAAAATAACCAGACATTTTGGACTAAAGATAATTAAAGGACACAGAACAATATCCCATGAAGCTACGTACTGCCTAGCCAGCATCATACCACTAGATCTAAGAGCTCAAGAGAACTACCATCTTTACATAATAAAAAGAAAAGGGAAAGTAAAATGGATACCAGATAGAGAATTCGAAAAGAGGACAAGTGTTTTCGATCTACCGCACCCTGCAGAAAGAACAGGCATTGAATACAAAAATATAGAAAAAGAAGAAGAAATAGGAAAAGCATTAAACCAAGAAATTAGTATATTTACAGATGGTAGCAAATTTGATAAAGGAGTGGCGGCAGCTTTAACAGTATGGAAAGATAATAGAGAAATAGAGAAAAAAACATTTACTTTGGAAAGCTACAATACAGTATATCAAGCGGAATTAACAGCAATAGACAAAGCAATAGACCTAATCCTAACTAAAAAATATCCTAACACCGCAATACTTAGCGACTCAAGAGCCGGGCTACTAACCATACAGGATAGAAATTCAATAAACCCTATCGCCAACAAAATTAAAACAAAGCTACAAGAGGCTAAAGAAAAAAAGCTAGAAATAGAAATAGCTTGGGTCAAGGCCCATGCTGGAATAAAAGGAAACGAAAGAGCAGATGAGCTAGCAAAGTTAGCCACGAAAAACAGGAAAGTCAAGAAAACCTACGACAAAATACCATTATCGCACATAAAAAGGGAAATAAGGGATAACACAATACATATAATGCAAACCAGGTATGACAACACAAAAAACGGGAAAACCACAAAATATTTCTTCAAAAACATTCAAGAAAGCCACAAAATATTAAAGGGATTTGATTGGAATAATAAAATAGCTCAAATACTAACAGGTCATGGATGTTTCAATGAATACCTGGAAAAATGCAAAATTTTAACAAACCCAAAATGTTCTTGCGACAACACCAGCAACCATAACTCGCTGCATGTACTAACGACGTGCAATAAGTACAATCTATTAAGGTATAACATAGAGCAAGAATTGGGGACGGAAATAAAGGAGGAAAATTTGGAGGAATTAATCAGAAATAAAGAATACAGAGATAAATTTTTAGAGTATGGCGTAATCTTAATTGAAAGAATAGTAAAAGAAAATAAAACAAAATAAAGTGAAACCAATTTGTATAATCTGATAGGAAATAAGCATATAGTATAAGTAAACTAATTATTGTACACTAGAATGTAAGGATGTGACGAAATAAATGGTCACAGGATACAATGTATAATAAATAAAAAAAAAAACTGTGTAACTGTAACTGCAGTATGACACGCGCCCCCCTCTCTCATATTTACCTGACGTTTTTCAGCTGCATACATTTATTACAGAAGCGTAATTCAGTTATCTCTTACATTAGAAAAACAAATTAATACAGGTGACTGTAAATTTATTTTCAAGCAATATATATTATACTATATTTAAAAATGATATAATAAAATTGTCTGCAAAAATAATCTGTGAACTCTAGAATTCATCAAAAAAGTTTTTGATATTATCTCAGTATATTCCAAAAATATTGATGACTGTTCTATTGTTAAAAAAAAATTCGAAAGGAATCTTTTTATAGGGTATTTATCCGGATAGTCCTCACATTTGCTTGCACACGACATTACATGTATCACTTGGTAACACTTTTAATGCCGTCCCCACGCTGAAATCGCGTTACATCTGACCATATAGTATTATTCTATGGTACGAGTACGTTACACGTTCAAACCCGGTCTTACATCTGAAAAGTCAATCGATACAATAATATTAGGAAGAACAATGCGTTAAGGTAAGTTGTTTTAAGATCGTTTTTTTAGAAGCTGAATCATTTTGGTGTTTTATTATTATCATATAAACAATAACAACATAAATAATGCAATAACACGTTATTCAGTAAAGGGTTAATGAAATAAATATAATAATCTATCCTAGGAGTCCCGTTTACCGGCTAATACACAATGGATATTCACAGCACGCGCTTCTCTAATCAGCCAATATATGAGCTACCCGTAATATAACGAAGTACTGGGAACAAATAAAATATAATAATGATAAAGTAACTCAAGAATGTTGCTTTTACGCGTTTATATGTAAAACATTATTTCTATTGTGAAGTTGTTCTTTACGGTAAACCTTGTCAAAATAATAGTCAACAAGCAAAGCTAGAGTTCAATTTACGAAACTTAGATAACCTGATAGCGCAATTGGTAGTTATCCATATTACGTTGCCTAAGGTCCTGGGTTCGAGTCTCGGTAGCGGCTAAGTTTCTGTGATGATCGGATTAGTTTGCCATGGGTCTCATTGTGTAAATGTAAGTATATATGTCTTTATCTAGTACCCATAATACAAGGGCAAGCTTTGTTTGAGACTAGGTCAATATGTTTAATTGTCCGTAAATATTATTATTATATTTTATGTATTAAAATACTTGGAAATATAAAAAGCATAAAAAATAAAAGCGTTTAAAAACTTCGAGATAAGAAAAGTAAAAATAATTAATCAAATCTTCACGCTGTTTCTCTATCGCGATGAACAGGGACTCGAAGCTGCTCGTGTCCGTAGGCTTTACCCTAGTTTCCCTACACGTGACTCCTGGGTGGTGCTAAACGAGCAGCAGCGAGGTGGTAGGGCGTCTGGATCGCGACCACAGTACATGAGTGTAAAGCCCGTCATACCTAGAGACCTTCAGTCATGGTATATGTGGGCCGACATGACGATGTAGACTATCATTGGATTTTCATCCTTTGATAGTCGCTTTCGTTTTTGCACTACACTGCGCTTACCATCAGGTACTCTGTAGTCACTATGTCCAGCAAGTGTAAATAAAAAAAAAGAACAGTGATAAGTGACATTAAAGGTCATATCAACGTTACCTTTTTTTTGTTTACTCGGTGGAACTCCCTTCAGACCGTCAGGGGAGTGGTGAGGGCCACTCCCTCTGTGTGTCGGACTTGCACTGACTAAAATCACCGGAGTGCCAACTCTGCCCTCTCTTCGCCTTCACCGGGCCTGGGTATCCTTATGCTTCCTACGGACCCGGCGAGCGACTGCCCTTAGCAGGCCTCCTCTCTGAGAGGGGATCAGTTGTTACCTCCTCACTCCCCCTCAATGAGGCGTCACGTGGGCACACACACGACGCCTTGTCCTCTCTGCCGGCCGGCGGACGCCCTCAACGTCAACCGCCCGTCCTGTGTCAGGAAGGAAGGCGCGCCCTATATCAGCGTTACCTGACGCAACTAATGTATCTACTAATACTGTTCTGCTCTGTTCTTTTCTAAATCGCCATGTTCTGCGTTTTCTGACAGTATTTTTTTTCTGCAGAAAAACACGCGGTACCTCAGTCGGATTTTGTTTCTTCACTCAGTATAACGACCACATCGTGTCTGATAAACATAATATAGTCCAAATCAACAGCGACTATCAACGTCTAGGAAAAATCTACCGCATCACATCTCATGCGACAATATCTCGACACATTCTCATCTTAATATCTCATCATAAACATTCCCAGTTCGCATGATTTAATGTGACGATCTTTGAACTCGTATACTGTGGTCACGATCCAGTTCGGGCAATCGCTACCACCTACCTACCACCACATTAGTATCATTCCTCAATGAATTCTAAAAATAATTATTTTAGTTAACTAAAAAGACTGGTCTTACATTATCAATTATGAGCATCTTGAGCCCCTGAGCTGCGGTCAAGCGGTAAGCTGATGTCGCCATTACAACACCATATGTCGTTGCGAGTTAATTCCGCATCTCTCTGGCTATGAACGATGACCCCTTTATTACTTATTAAGGAGCCTCTGCCGCGCCAGCCCGCCCCTGTACCACGTTATTTATGTCGTCTAATAATAATTTGTATTAAATCACGGACGCTTCCCGCAGGACAAACAGGATTTGTTAGCTTTTGTTGTCGGCTGCTCCTTGTGTTACGGCCTGTGCGAAATGAGGAGATATTGTTTGTTCTTTTATGGAAAAAATATATTTCTAATCGAATTGTCTCCGTATTGTTTTGTTCTGTGTTGTTTATTTTCTGGTCTGGATTCTCTATAAGATTCTATTAATTCTGTTTGTTTCTATCTGATAATTAACACACTTATAATTTATACATTACAGTGGTTTATTTTACTTTATGATAATCTTCAGCCACATTTCACAAGCCGTCGCTCCATCTTGGCTATATGCGCCCTACGCTAAGTTTGCTAATTGACAATCTCCACTCAGGAACTCGCCTGCTCTGATGCTCCTAGGTTCTTCGGCATCAGCGGCTAGCCCACTGCCACTTCGTCAACCGACTAATTCTAAAAACGATGTCCATAGCTTTGATTCTCAATTAGACTATTAGATAACCTTTAAGATTTTTTTCTTTCGAAGATAACATAGTACACTTAGCAAACTTAAACTGGAGAACTAGCCCAATAGTAAGGCTGACACTTATAGACAAAACATTAAGTTTACCTAGACTATACTAACACATTACAATTTATATTACGCAATGAATGTGGTAAGTCACCAATTTTGTCAACACGGACTTGGGTTTGCGAATACTATGGTTTTACTCAAGTATCTATTATATATTCAGTTATTCGTGAAAATGAATTCATTTTTTGAACATTTTGCTAAGCAAAGTCAAAATCTGTCTTAGTGTCCACGTCTATATTCCTAAAGTCATAACTGGAAGGATACACTTATTCGAATGTTTAATTAACGGTTATTGTGGAATAGACGATGAGATCACCCGACTTAATTTGCCAAAAGCTAACTTAACTGAATTCTTTTTTTAGCTTAGCTTTTGAAGTTACAGTACAACTTAAACGGAGTAATTTCCCCAAGCACATACAAAAAATTAAAAAAATGTTAATTAAAAAATATAAGCATCAAATTTATACCTTAAATGCTTTATTTGCCGGTCAACGAACGGACACTCTCCGTCACTCAAAGGTGTAAATCTCGTGGCCTTATCTGTTCACATTTCGCATACATTACACGGTGAAGCCACTCCGGGCGACAACATTTGCATTTAAACCAGCGATGGGTAATTACAAAGCTGTTTAATTATTGGTCAGACTAACAGCATGATGACATGCGATGAAGAACGCGCTGCAATTTGTTTTTGTAATCTAAAGGCGACGAGAACTGACGGAAAGTATGCGCGGATTGTTGATTCAACGCGTCTCGATATAATCCTCATTCTCCGATAACGTTGGCGGCATTCGCATCAAGATTATAGCGTGCTTTTAACATTTTATATTCACTTTATGTAGTTAGACTTTGGACCCTTTTTATTTATTACTATCAATAGTAATACAAAGAAATTGCTTAATTAAAACAAAATATAAATTAAGGAATAATAAGAATATATTGTCCATATATTTAATAAAATACCATCATTATTATTACTACAAATAGATTTTTTTGATGGTAAGTACAGTGTAGTCCAAAAACGAATGCGACAATCAAAGGATGAAAATCCATTGATAGTCTCCGGCGTCGTGTCAACCGACATATACGACAACTGATAATGAGTATGATAATATATTAGTGACTGGATATACACAAGCTGATTCCGAAACGCGACAGGCGAAAGCGAGTCACTATGACGGTCTTTACACTTGTGTACTGTGTTCACGACCAAGTTCGGGAAATCGTCCTACCACCAAAAAATATAGTTATAGAATTTTAAGTATAAGATAATGTTTAAGAATTTTACTGACAATTTACGTTCCTCCAGTGGCTTAATGGAATTGCAAATTACAAGTTTTAATCTTATCTTGATAAAAAAAAATATGCGCATGCGCATCACTCAAAAACATTGCTTGCAACTTTCAACACAACGCCCGGACGAGTGAGCGTCCTTTTTATTTTTTAATTATGGAACTTCGTTACCGACGCCTCTGTATTCATTTTATTATGCGTAGAGGTAATATAAGCAAAGATTATGTTATGCAAAATTGTGCTTAATAAATTCAGCATTAAAATAAAAAATTCCATATAAATATTTTTTATAAATATTATTTCGAATTAACACAAGTAACGTACAGAGCTCTCCAGGCTGTCCGATGCAGTGGAGTCTCAACTTAAGTAATGAGATATGACTTTAGCTCATTATAATTTTCCCTGTAATTTGTAATGTGAAATAAATAAACTTGTGAGAGATTTACAAGACGTATTTGCAAGTTAAACGAACTTTTTGTTCAATACGCTACGTATTAGAGGCGTAAAACCAACTGTGAACATTAAACACATATTTACGATGCATTCCCGTATTTTGTTCAAACAATAAATATTGCTATTCTTGTATAAACTTCTTAAAATCTATATTACGAGATAACTAAATGTTAATTCTCTAATATAATATAAATCGGACGGAAAAGTTTAAAACATAGTTAAATACTTTGAATCTTAACTGTTAATCTTTTGACTTACAACAGAACTAATTTGAATTAAAGCAATATTTATTAAATAGAAGCAAAAGACAAGGCACCTTTTAGTAAATCGAGTAAGATAAGTTTTGTATTGAAAACATTTCGGAATTTATTTTATTAGAGATAAAATTATAGTATGCCTAACATATTCATTTTCGACTTAAATATTGAAGAAAGTGTATTAATTTTTCTTAATGGTTTAACTTAATTGAATAAACAGATCCCTAAATAATCAACGTGGATCGATATATTTATATATCTTTAATAATTTTATTTTAGTCGATTATTATTTTACTCGCAATAAGTACCGTACGTTAAACAACCCAATGCGACAGTTCACTACATTTAGACATCGAAGTTACGATCATCTTGTTAGAACAACATCATATTCGTAAAATGTTGCCACGCAAACGGTTTAATAATTTGATATTAAAACTGATTATTTGAATGCAACTGTGTAGATGTAGTCAGGGATGTACTTGGTTATAAAAGCTATAAATGGCCCCTGAAGTTAATATGTTCTTGTCCCACGCCGACGCAGCCTTGAGTTTCTTTCGGCGTTTCTTCGCAAGTTAGTCACTTCCGAAAAGCTGTTAGATCACCCGTAGGATTATAACTTTATTTGGCTGGCGGTCCAAGTCGAGGTTCTTACCCACAGGGGTGCCCTTGCATTGCCACCCAACCCAAAACTCGCTGGCTGAACACCTTTTGTGCTCGCCCACTAAACCCGATTGAACTGTAAATGCCTTTCCCGGCAATCAGTGGTTAGTCCGCTTCAAAAAAAATGTTTTTGTTTGGAATACATGCTCTAAGATTATTAATAGTCTAGATATAGCTTTAACTTCTCCGGCGATTTTCAGTGAATTGGTTGGATATAGACACTCAACGATTCTCATAAACGATACTTTTCCAGATTTTTTAAGATCCAGGTTCATGTAAAGATCACATTTAAAAATATATTGTCATATTTAATATGATTTTTTAATTAAAAAACCTATAACTAAAATTTAAAATTTTCTAACCGAGTTCTATATATAGTTACATAGCTAGCATACTCAGCATGCATATAGTTTTTTTTTGTTTATGTTTATACATAAGTTGCTATTATAATTTTTATCCTTTTATAGAGGTGCCCCTAAAACTATTAACGCAAATCTTTAGCTGAAAAAAATATGTCAACGTTTTTACCAATTAGGGCCCTCTGTTTAGGGGGTCCTGTCGTAGCCGACCCTGATGTGGCTACGCCCCTGGCTCTAATAATTGAGAGCAAGCCATTGCATCGGCATCGGTCAGTACCATTCGCGCCATTACCGACCAATCACTGTACGTAAATGAAAACTCGCCTCATCACGTTCCAAATTGAAATCCTTCGTTCCCTCGCTATAGCCCGCCGCAGACGTACTTTTTCCCTTTGTTTTATTGTATCGGCTAAGGCTCGATTATTCGAATTATGTTTAATTCATTTCCATCTCGATAGTAATGCCCGCTGACTAGTAACTAATGTTACGGAGAAATAGTAGGGGCAATCGATCGATAAGTTATTTAGTATCATTACTTGTAAATTGATATTCTAAATGCATTTTTAGCTCTGAGCTCATTAAGTAGTGTACACAAGTCGCGAATAGTATTTAAAATGACTTGAATGTTAATCGAGATACGGTATTAATGATAAAATAAAAATACATATGAAAATAAATTGTTTATTAGCAATAACAAAATTTTGAAAAATATAAGGATATTTTCGACTCACGTTCGTAAACGTTTCGAAATTACGTAGTACTGCTCAATATAACATAAATTAAGATTAAGAAAGGTGACCATTAACGGCAATAAATGCGGTTACGCAAGAGAACAGATGCTCCACTGATGATTTTTATTAGAAACGTGACAACTGATGAGTTGAGGTATTATTCGTTTATGCCGAAATCATCGATAACCGAATGATTGCGGCCGAGGAACGTGACCAGACGACACCATCCGGTCGATGTGAAAAATCGTTATATTTTGATATCTTAATATGCCGACGCAACGGTGTAATTGTCTGTTTAGCGGTTTGTATTCCGTCGAAAAGATAATTTCTCGGTTTCTTCCCACCCTTTGTTACGGCTAAACTGATTTCCTGCCGGGCTACGTGAAAATTTACACCGACTTAATCCCTATTGAGCTTATGATGACATTTTCTTTGAACGCGAAGCCGTGAGAAAACAACCACCATATTCTGCGTCGGTATAGCCGCAAATCATGAAAACATTTGCCGTATTGGGAAAAATAAACTACAAGGTACATTACAGAATCAATATGAAATTGCATTTCCTAATGTCAATTGTTAGTTACAAAGTGCAATAAAGTTCCAATAATCATGATATGAAATAATTCCTGAACGATGTGCACTGTTGGGCACCGGCTATCTCTTTCATTCTCACATTGAAAGGTTATTGTTGTCCCACTCTTGGCCCGAGGATCGCCAGAGTATGATGAACTCGGTAATGATCCAATCACAAGTGAAGTGCATCAACTCTCAGCCGCTGTGAGAATGCGGTTAGGGGTGCAAAAACCGCGAATACTATTTAAATTTAAATATATTGTCACTTTATATCGATTTTTTAATATACCTATGCATATTTTGTGACGAATTTTAATAGCGCGTAGAAGTTCTAGAAACCTTCAGTCGTGGTATTTGAGGATCGACGTACCGATGACGCCTATCGTTAGATTCTTATCCCTAAGAATTAATTGGCATTCTTGAACTAAACTGTGCGTTCCATTAGAAGCGCTGCAGTAACTTTGCCGAGCTAATTTAAAAAAAAACTATTTCTTTATCTATAGGATGTGGTGGCTAAGTTGATAAGAAGATATCATCCATACGAAAAAATGCCTTGCGCTCGTTCTTGGTTCGTGATAAATAAATCTGGAATAAATTGCTTTAATTTAAACAAAAAAAAGGAACCCTTTACACTTTGTCTATCCTATTTTCACGCCATCTATCTTCCCTATAAAAATAATATAATATTTATTATTATTATATAATATTCACATGAATTATGTGAATCTGCCTACCCTTTTTTTTTTTGTTAACCCGGTGGAAATCCCTACGGACCTTCAGGGGAGCGGTGAGGGCCGCTCCCCCGGTGTGTCGGACCTGCCCCGACTAAAACCACCGGGGTGTTCCTTCTCTCGTCTGCCGAATGCTAAGGGCAAAGCCGAGCCATCTTCCTCGGCATTCGGCAACGTCCGACCTTGTGCAGGCCTCACCTACTAGGTGGGGGGACGGTTAAATAGTCGCCGCCCCCGCGTACACCTAACACATTTCGGGGAGAGTGGTGTAGAGAGTCACCTCCCCCTCATCTCTATGAAGTTGTCATCAGAGCGGCGTGCGGGAACAAATCTGCCTGACCTGTCCAAATACTCTATGCACGTCACTACTGGATACTCACATTCAAGCTTCGTGCTTTTTTTTTTCAGAACAGGTGTCATATATCAAACAGTAGCAACTATTGTTTCTTTTATATTTCCTCCTATCCAACGTAACTGAACGGTACGAATTGCAGACCTCAGACCATTAATCACAATATAAAAACATAAATTATGCTGACATTTCACAATAATGATATTTATATTATAATGAAATAATATTGTTCATGAATGCAAAATTATAATATTTCATACAGCACCAATCAAAGGTAATTGCCAAACCTTCACCAAACGCTTACATTAAGGCAAATTAATAATAATTTACAAGAAAATTACAGGAGAACCGATAATAATCCATTTAAAGCCGACAATGCACAGATAGTCCCCACTAAGTGTGTTCTTAAAAATATTTTCGGGATTAAAAATAAGTAATGTTCTCAAAACACTGGCTGTTACTTTTCTCCGACGGCTTGTAATTATTTTAAACGTCCCGCAAGCGACCGCGCAGGAGTCTCTGAGCTCGACTGTGCTGTGTATGGCCGTACGCTGCGGGTATACCATACAATCGACAATATGAGAGGAATTTACATGATTTAGGTTCAAAATCTAGTCTCGATTGAATTAGCACACCTTAGTTGGCGAAGTGGTCGTGTGTATGTACCTACGACTTCAGCAACTCGAGGTGTGGGTTCAACCTCCACTCGGAACAAAAATTTTATGACCCTCAGATAGTTGTTCCGGTACTGGGACTTTAGGACTAAATCCAAATGTAAGCCATATTTAAAAAAAATATAATAAAGAAATATAAAATTAAAATCAAATCAAATAATACCTTAAAGTTGTTTTTAAGTTTTTTCTTACAATGACTCCCACGGCATGAACCATGGACTTGTTTTGCAGTAACAATTAAAAACAATTGTTGTTCTAAATTTGCTTCTGAAGCGCTAGTAGTTCAATTCAATTTTGAATGGTAGATGACCAATCCGAGATTTGTACCCATAAAGGCGTCCTTAGGTTAACACCAATCCACCATATCGCTGACATAGCACTGTTTTCGCTCTGTAAGGTTGCCTTTCCCAGGACAACTGTATAAAAGTAAAACAAACCTGTGTCTTTAGTTTAACCTACCTAGACAAATAATTTACCCAATTTTATGCAGCCTCTGAACTACGTATTATCGCTAGTATAGTATAGATGGGCAAATGTAATCAGATTAATGAAAAACGATTACATTTTGCGTTTTGCATCATAAATATCAAATTTACATTTTACCCATCTATGTTGTAAACACTAAGAAATACATGATCGCTTACAAATTTATGAATGATTACAGTTTAGAAGAGTATTGATCATTATTACATATTAATGAAAATATAATTACGACAACATTTTGTAATTGTTAATCATTAATCTGATTACATTTTGCCCATCTCTGATGGCTAGTTTGAATATCTTTCCTTATAAATAGAAACATACGTATAACAGTTTTGGTTGGTTTCAAGCCTCACCTAAAAAAAAAGTTGAAAAATTCAAGACTTAACACTTTATAGATATTCCGGCAAATAACAATTCATGATAACTTTTTTATCTCCAATACATTGATTGAACATTGATCTATTTTACCTGATTACTAGAAACTGAGGACCAGACTACAGGTTGTGCAAACTACACAAGGAACTAAGTTTTTTTTATTTATCATAGCAACAACTGGTATCCATATAGCGAAAGAAACACAAACGTTATAAACAAATAATATCCATTAGGTAAGCGTTACATAATACCTAAAGAGCATTTAAAAATAAATTTGTCACTAAAAAGGTTTTAACGTGTTTCCCCATTAAGACACGAAATAACAATACAGGAAAAACTGATTTTACTTAAAATATCAGCTTTTCTTGTTTCAACGTCAGTCTACCATGATTAAATAGTAACTTACTGCATGAATTTAATATTAAATTATATTTATACAATCAAAATCTTATCGGCAATATTATTTATCAATCGTTTAGAGTACCTAAGCAAGCGTTATAAAGATAAAATAATTTTGCTTCAATCTACATTTGAACAATTTATCTCTGAGCCTCATTTCAAGTCTGTCTGTATATTCACTTTTCAGTGAAAAAAAAGTAATTAAAAATGTCATCTTTTCGCCAAACCAAAGTGCCACCAGTTCGAGAATACGTGAGTTCATGTTTATAATTATTTAATTAATGTAAATGATTTAACAAAAATAACCAAAATATACCTGAAGTTAGTCTTTGTTGTGTTATCTATAGCTGTACTATCTTGTGTACATATCATCGTAGTGTGTCGCCGCACATTTACTTAAGTGAAACAAGTTGCATACGGTTAGTAAAAAATGGATGAGCGGTTGATGAATGGAGGTTTACAATGGAAGACGTGGTGCGGACGTAATATTCTTTCTGCCCAGCCCAATAGGGAATCAGTGTGACGATAGATAAAAACATGAAGTTACCAAAAGAGGACTCTTTTGATTTGCATCTCGATGGGATAGTTTAACAAACAAAAAAATGAAACTCTGTTACTCTGAACGAAAACTTGTTCGAAGAATAAATCTTGTAGAATTAAAACTCAGACCCCTGAAATGAAAGCCGATGCCTGACACTGTTTATGTAAATAAAAGGATGGACGTCTAGAAAACCTCCATCCCTCGATAATTTTCTGGTCTCTTGGAAACTTTTGCATCACTATCAGTGAAATTGTTAAATAGAAATTAATTAAGGATGGATCAGTTAGTTAGCTATAAACTCTAGATAATATCTATAATCGTTATACAGAAGAATTCATAAGAAAGGCTATCTAGGCCAACAAATAAAATCACGTAGTTATTAGCGGTGACGAAACTCAAGTTACTTGAAAAGTATATTTTTTAGGCGATTGTACGACGCAATGTTGACTAACATCGCACAGTGAGTGGCCGGTCATTGTCAAGGCTAAAATGAAATTCAAGTAACAGACGATAAATAGTTTTCAATAGATCGAAGTCACCTTTCACCGCGTAACACTGGAATTGTATATTAGTGATTGTAATTACATCGTAAAAACACTAGTAAGCGGTTGTTAAGTACCCTAAGTATATTTTTGGATATTTAGATAATTATATAGAGTAACGGTCAGTGAAAGCACAATGATGAACTCCGTGTTACGGGATATTGTCGCGACAGCTTCCATGGAATCTAAGCAGCAAATGGTCAGTATTTTAGAGCAATATTGTTTTAAATGTAAAGATTTATCCTTTCGTGATCCTAAATAATTTGTCGGTATATGTATATGAGTTCAAACAATCAATTTATAGCAGTCTTTTAGCAAATAGGTTACAAGAAATCAAAGTTTTTATATTTTAAACATATTTCTGATCACTCTATTTGGATGGGTCTACATAATATCATAGATAAATTAAAGGTACAGAATATAGGTTCTTTCAGTGTTTTACTTCTGATATGGCTAAAACTAGAATACATAAATGTTTTATAGGTGCTTATATAAAAATCCCAATATATTTTTTAGATCTGTTTATAATATGAAATTAACCAACAACAATTAATTTTTAAATAATTTATTCGCATTTGCAAAAAAGCTCTTCAGTTTTAAAACAATTTTTAAATAGTAATGAATTATTTTTGGAAATAAATAATTGATTTATTCTGCTAAATTGTCTTTAAAAATTTAAAAATATTTGTTTTACTTGGGTTTGGGTACTATGAAAATATATTATATTTACATACATACTTTATGTACTTACTTTGTTTTGGTAATAATTTTTATAATAGATAAACAAAACTTCGATTTTATGTAGCTACCAGCTTTGAATAATACAATAACTAATACAAGTTTTTTTTTATTTCTGCGCTAGAAAAATTTACAATTCTACTTTATTACAACTTACAAAACCATAAATACGGGTAATTTGATTATGTCTAATATATTATTATAATAACTTTCCTAAGATTTATACTGCCAAATGCTTTTTAAACTTTGTAAAATATTTTGACATAACAAGCTTCGTAAATGCTCATTAGGTTTTATCTCCATCTGCTGACAAATATCGTAAACAGATTTGACATTTGGGATCAAAACAAATATTTTTACACTTTTTATGTACTTAGATGGTTTTTATAATTTTTTTTATAATCAATTACATAAATATAATGCTCTTTGACCTTGTAGACGCTAGATAAGTATTTATCAATTAAATATGTGAACACAGTGTGCAAAAACTTAATTGTTTAAGAGGTTAAGTTTTAGGAATTTACGAGAAAAAAGCTTTATAATATAAACTGTAATTTTATTATCAATGCGTGTTTCTTTAACTATTATATGCTATTCGACATTCATATATCACGTGTTGTCACAGAATAAATTAAAGGAATGTCAACTATTTTGTCCAAGATATAAAAATTCTGAATTAAACTGTACATATTGGGAACCGTTACTATTAAAAACAATCAAATACGAGGCTAATATGGCAAGCAATTCGGGATCAAATGGATTTTATCGGCCCAGAAGTGCTCTCGCTCGTGCGTTGTATGAAAAACAAAGTAATGATAGATATCTACTGGAGCTAGACCATAACGAGGTAAGATATTTACATGTAATTTATAGAATTAACAGAAGGCATTAAGCAGGTGGGAACCCAGGAGGATTAGAGGCTCTATCGTTAAGTACTTATGTTGGGTGTCTTCAAACACTATTTATTATAACATATATAATTGTTATTATATGTTTTAAGATTTTTTTACCAAAGATACTTTACTTTAAGATACTATTAAATTATCTGCTAGTAAACTTAACACCGTCACTGATCTCGTCTCCAGTATTGTATAGTTAAAGAACATATTAAATATCCATTAGTCACAGGATACAATATTTCTAACGTGTGTTACAAAATATTAACATCAGCATATTAACAATAACATAATAATAGTATTGTAAATGAGGTACTAATTGATGGTAAAGTCGAAAGTATCTAGAATAGACAAAAGCATATGATGGTATTAGTGATTTTTTTATATGGCAAAGTGACTACACCTGCCTTGATGCAAAGTATAGTGGCAACAACTGCCAAGAAATAAGAATCCTCAGATAATTAGTGTTGTCATTTTAACCAACACATACCACCATAAAAGGTTTCTAGGTATATAAAAAAACTAGAAGTACACCAGCAGATCTGAAAACACAAAAGGTCAAAGCGGGTCACTAAAACAGTTTTTGCGTCTGTGTGCTGTGGGTACAACCCAGTTTAGGCAATCACACTACCACCTATCACTTCATATTGGTATGTTTTTTTTTTACACTGGCTCGACACAGTGACTGCAGAGTACCTGATGGTAAGTACTGTGTAGTCCAAAAACGAAAGCGACTATCAAAGGATGAAAATCCATTGATAGTCTACATCGTCATGTCGGCCCACATATACCACGACTGAAGGTCTCTAGGTATATGAGCTACTGGATATACACAAGCTGATCCCGAAACGCGACAAGCCGAAACTGGTCACTATGACGGGCTTTACACCCATGTAGTGTGGTCGCGATTCAGACGGGCGCCGACGTTCTAACACCTCACTGCTGCTCGTTTAGCACCACCCAGGAGTCACGTGTAGGGAAACTAGGGTAAAGCCTACGGACGCGAGCAGCTTCAACTCCCAAAAGAAGCAAAAAATATTTTTTTAAATAGAGACACAGGGCAATCCATTTCTTCCGCCAATAGAAAATTGAGATGGTAAATACATAATATATTATTGTTAAAAATGATATCTTAGACAATAAATATTGTCTTTGTATATTAAAGAAACAAGATATTTGATTATTAATTACATCATTTCAAATCTTTGTCAGTTTCAATAAGTGGTGTTAAATAGTGAGGAGTCATTGTAAAAATATGTTTTGAACATGAATTTATTTATTAAAGTTTTGCCTATGATTAAAATAAAAGTGTTTTAAATTCTGTCAAGAAAAAAAAAATAGTGAAGAATCTAAATAAACAAAGACATTTAAAACAAATATATTTTTGAATAATAATATTTAATACAATCAACAACACAGACTTGCTGTACTCCTATCCTACATGATGCATAATGCAGCTGATTGCCATCCTCAAGGCTCTTACACATAACAGTAAACATAAAATATTTTTAAATTATATGATTTAAATATTTTTAAGTTAAATACTGTGTACTTATTTCAAGTAATTGTTTGATACACAATTATTATTCTAAGTATTGTTTTTTTAATCAATAGTAATATAGAGTTAATTTTTTGTGTAATGAAATAACATTTAGTTTTCTATCATTCATTCATGTCTATGGATATAATAGTATCTGAAAAACAGGAACATTCTGAAAGGCCAAATATTTACTAGATTTGTGAGCCTATGTTCATAATTGAAAAGTATTATTACTTATCAGCCATTTTACTTTTATGTCGTTATTGAATCACACAATTTATTGATAAGGTAACAAAAACAGAATTAATATAGTTTTTACAGAAAGTATTGTGGCTCTTAAATATATTAAAAATGCAAAAATTGTCTCAATGTCAGCTCTGAAAAAAATATTTAATTGAATTGTATTTGTAATCTGTTAGTTACATAATATCATCAAGTTACAAAAAAAACACAAATTACAAAAAGCTTTCTTTTTTCAAGGATTGCAATTTAATATTACAATGACAATGGTTGGCTAGTTGGCAATAGGTGGCGCGCTTTTTAATTGACAGTAACCACTTGCCATTAGATGAACCATCAGTATCTTTATTGACCTTTAGCAAATAAAACACTAAAAAAAAACATTTTAAAAACAAAAGGGTATATTGAATAGGATTAAGTATCTCACAAATGCTTTATAGTCTGCTCATTTGGACACATCATTTTTTCATCTACTGTATTTGGATCAATATTTTTTTACCTATACCAACAAAAACTTTTCATTACACATAATTTAATTATTTAATCAATCTGTTGAGCGAGTAAAAACATTTCGATATTGCTAGCTAAGACTTCAGATATAAATACCTAAATACATAATATGTAATGTTAATAGTAGGTGTTCCGTCAAATCAAAGCTCGCGGCGTAACAGCCAAACGTAAGTTGTATTCGGGTTTTGATTGTTAGATCCAATTTTCCTTACAGAGACAATTCATGTACTTCTCAGGACGGTCGCACGACGCGAGTTTTTCATACAGTGATGCTAACTTGGGATTCTTTACTAAGTTTAGAGGTTTTTAATGTGGAAAGGGGGTTTTTTTGGGCCATGATTTTATAATGGACTTTAAATTTGTAAATAAGCCAAAGTTAGAACAAAAATCTCGATTATGATAATTTATAGATTATAAATTTGAATACTATAAATCAGCTACCTAATGATTATACGATAATAAAGGTATTTTAGAGATGATAAACATCGTTTTAGATTCACTGCACCTACTTTTAATGAATAACCTAATAAATATTTGTTAATTATCATATTGTTTTTAATAAAGTACCAATTCTATAGGAATTTTATTACATATATTGTTTAC
This sequence comes from Automeris io, assembly GCA_036320925.1. Classification (NCBI taxonomy): domain Eukaryota; kingdom Metazoa; phylum Arthropoda; class Insecta; order Lepidoptera; family Saturniidae; genus Automeris; species Automeris io. The sequence continues at coordinate 7,088,832 of JAUDJH010000011.1, read as the reverse complement.
GATTCAATAACAATAAAAAAACCTTCGGTAAGTACTTAGTACTAGATATAATAGTTGACTACAATTCTGGTATCTTTTTTCCACGTTCTTTTATTTTGAATTTTCAAAATAAGAACGAATTCGAATTTGTTAGACAAACGCGTTTCATCGTCGGTCTCATCTTCACCATTTACCAGAAGTTGTAATTACATGTTTTATTTAAAATTATAAAGAAATATTTTTTGGGGAATTTTAGTGTTCCGGGCTGGCAACACAGTTTTCATACTCGGCGTACACTCAATCGGAGGCTCACGTGTACCGCGGTAACGAGGATATATTTGCGTATGAAGAACACGAAATACCTCTGAATTGTGGAGGGAATAAGACATTCAACCCGCTCCTCCCCGCTCCACGCCGCCCAGTGCTCTCGCGACCCTTTTAACTTTCATCTCTGTCGAGTGCTCAGTCCACATACTTTTGTTCTATTTGATCAATGTTATTAAAATGTCGCAGGCTTGTTGGATTACAAACATTTGACTATATCCTCGAGTGTTATAAAAGTTAGAGCAGACGATATGCATAAGCGCGAAAAAACTGTTTTCTTAAGTTAAAGCTTTATCCTATAAACGTGATACGTCGGAAACTAAAACAATAAATGCTCTTGTTAAGTTAATAAAAGAATGGTAAAGTAGGAATATCTCAATTTTTATTATTGTACTAGCTGTCCCGGCAGACCTTGTTCTGCCCTATTTCTCTAAAACAAAGTCACATTGTTTTTTTTTAATGTTAATAGCTTCTCCGTCAGATTTTATTCTGCCAAAACCTAATGGCCTGTTGGCTGTTTTTTGAAAATTGTTTGAAGGAACCTGGCCTTAATGCTATATGTATAAAAATTGACAAATATTGACATTAATATTTATACGTCACTCAATTGTTTTGCCTTCCCGGAACCCGTCCACTAACATTTAAACTTTATGGTATGGTGTTAAAGTTCAAATTGACTTTTAAATATTATTACGAATTTTTTGTATGAGAATATAGAAAAGTGGTGTTTTTAGACTTTTACAGACAATTTTTTTTAATTTTTCTCTCCGTAATAACCTTCCCCAGACTTCAACAAACACAACAAAAAAGAAATCAGTCAAATCGGTTCAGCCGTTCTCGAGTTTCGCGCTTATACACTTTTAACGATTCATTTTTATATTATAGAAGATGAGACTTACTAAATGTGGAGATTCGTAAATAGCTGCCCCAGGTAGATAGGTTTGATCTTGATCTATATTTTCGAGGAGAGCTGCGCTATTGGCGTTCCCATAGGAGCATATTAAATTATCAGGATAAAATATAGACTATGTACTATTTCTGACTTTAATTTATCTGTGATAGAATTATTTATCCAGATTCGTTCAACTTTCGCATTTATATATTTTTTAAACTTTAGTCGGCAAACAGGATCATGGTCCAGCTGATAGTATGTGGTTTTCTAAAGGAACAAGGGCTGGAAAGTGCTTACTGCATGGCAAGGCGGATTTGTAATGGTTCTTTAATATATTTTTTATCTAAATTTTCACAACGTATTTGACTCTACTTGCTTACCTAAGATGTATGATACTGTTGAATGTAAAAGGAGGCACGTACACATAGACATTATTAGAGTAGGTTCAGAACAGAGCGTCACACGATCTCGGCTCCATCGTCCGTAATCACTGCTATCCATTCTGTTAAAACCACCCGAGAATAAATTAGTTAAGTAGAAGCTTCCGCTAATCGTCGGTCGCGGTCGGTGCCGGCCGCTCGCTCTAAATGGATTAATTTATACTTATTTATACGAGGATGTTTTCGGTGTCACGCGAGGATGGGGTGACGTTCGGATTGCTTTGGGCTTCCTATGAACGAACTCGCCTTCCTTTAAACCATATCTCAAACTCTTCCCTCAAAATTTTGTGGGTTTTAAAGTCTTGTCTAAAGCCGAAGTTTATATACGCTACTATAAGTTTGCTTAGAGTTAACTAAAACATTACAATTTATATTACTCAAAAATGTTAAGTGTTTGGTAAGTCACCAATTTGTCAACATGGACTTGGCTCTGGGAATACTACAGCTATGCTCAAGTTCCTATTATATATTTCGTTTTTTGTCAAAAGGAATTTTTTTGAGAACTTTTCTAAGCTAAGTCCAAATGACATCTATAAATCTCAGCCTAAGAATTCTGAAGGTTAACCAGTATCTTAACAGATTCAAAATACCGTGGATTTACTTATACAAAGAATATGGAAACTTGGGTACATGTAAGGTATAAATAATATATTCTTAGAATTTTGTTATTAGGTACTTTCGCAATATAAGCTCGTACGTAATAATACTTAATAAATAATAATAATAGTACTTAATAAAGTACAATAAAGGAATCAGCTAGCTCAGATTTAGAATTCTTAGCCCTGTCTTTTAAACTCATTAATTTTTGAAAAAAAAGAAAGGAACCGTGTCTTACTTTCATCTTAACATTGTTTTTCGAGTCCTTAACATAAATAATATGGATCTGGGTGCATTCCATCAATACTTAACCGAGCCTGAGAGTGCCCCAAGCACTGTAAATTTACACATTTATTTAAAAAAATATTAGGATTAAGAAACTAAATTTGTATGTTTACAGGGCTAACAATACTACGTAGCCAAGGTCTTTTTTTTTCTAAAATAAAATAAATCTTAACATGACAATGTTTTTAATTGAATGAGTTTTCCTTGTTATAGCCATAAAACACGTCCAGTCTAGTCCCCATTACAGTATATATATATATTTTCCATTTCACTTGACTTTTCTGTATGACGATTAGTTAAACTGTCATGCGCATTATTTTGAAATATCAAAATTTAAAACTGCGAAATACGTGTTAATAATCCAGAGAAAATTTAATCATGATAATTTTTTATACTCGCTCGACAAGATGAATGAATAGAGCACCTGATGGGAAGTATGACTAGTCCATGACCAACAGCAACTGTCAAGACGAGAAGTCAGGCAGTCAGGAAAATTGACAGTCGCTGATGTTAAATCTTCAAGCGTGTACCACGACCCCGCCCGGTTTTGTTGTGAAGGCCTTTCCCGGTCGCCAACGTAACGACAATTCGAAAAAAAATCCATCAACCACAACTGAAAGCCTTTAGTTATATGAATAACTGAATACGTCCAGTTGATTCTGTAACACGGTTGGCTGAAGCAGTTGACTGACTTTATAATATGTACAGTTATCACAACTCGCTCCAGAAAATCGCTCTACCAGCTCAAATTACATTATTCCTGGATAATTCCCTGTCCAGAAACCTCTATACAATCAATCCCATGCATATCTTTAAAAATCTACAATGAAGAGTGTTTAACCCTTTACGATTTTATTATAGTAGAGGTTTAGTGGATTTACAAATATCTCGAGCTTAACTAGTTAAAATACACCTTACTACTTAGCATATACATTATTGTACCAAACCGTTGCTCACGAGGCGCAACGCGATGATATCTGAGGCGCGATGGCCACAATGCCAAGACACCTGAGTCGCCCTGGGCGCATCTCTCACTGCAATCTGTACATTATTTCTCCATTGTTCGCGTAACGAGACTCCACCCTTGCCGAGGCGCCACCCACCCCCGCCTCACACCCTCGCCACCATTTCCCACCCCGAGGCGGCGGGACCTCACTCGCGCCTTTCTTTTATCATTCCTCTCTTTATTTCCGAATGCAAATAATCCTCCACACGTGTGAGAACCGAAACCATTGTTCTCGCTACCCCCTCCTCCCCAACAGGGACCTTGGTGACGAATTCTTTTCCTACGGCATTTAGCTAAAACCAACTGTTTACAAAAATATTTCGCATATATATACACACGTATTGAACAAGTAAATACACTCAAGTGGTCGAAATTAATACTATGTATGTTAATTGTAGTTACATCTATAGTACCTACCCGTGGAGACTTAGGCGAGATTTTTAAGAAATAAATTAAAAACACATATCAATCAAATTATACAAAAGTAATCCCTATAAAGCTACAGAATACCTTATTAAAAGTGATCCTATAAGCTATACTCATCTTCTCAAACGCCGATATGTTCATGTTTTGACTAAGTTTCTTTGAGTATAATGACAAGTTTCAGAACCTATTAAGGCAGGACAAAGATTACCAAAAATGAGCCAGGTAAACGTTTGAAGGACAAACTTTTTTTTTGTACACATTTGCAGTTCTGAAACGGTGGTAACAACGGACATCAATAAAATGAGAGTCCATTAAAAGTGGCCATCTTCGTACTAATCTTAATATACCGCGACTAGAATAGCCTCTATTACCTGTATTAGACAACCTATTATAGATAAATACTTCATTGTAGCGAGCTTTACACTCATACACTGTGATCGCTATCCAATCAGGTGGAGACCTACTACTTAAAAATCTTAGTAACGAAATTAAATCTTATAATTTTATATAATTAGGACAATAGTGAAGTGTCATATGCGTGATCCGGCCATAGTGACAACTAGGAAAATCGCAACTCTGAGTGGAGGACAAACAGCTCGTTAGAGTTCGGACGGCGGAAGGGTGGAACGCCTCGGTTCCCAAGAAAAACGCTAAGTGGGAAATCAATACGTATTAGGCGATATCGGACCGGTCGCCCGTCATGTCATGATGGATGAACGCACCCAAACTTTGTCTAATAATGACAATATACAAATTGACGTCCATGAACACTTCCGAAACGCGATAGGACGTCAGCGGCGCCTATGCCACTCACATTATGTAAACAAACACGGGAAAAACGGATCGTGTGCAATTTCTGTAATAGAAATCACAATTATGTATATATTTTTCAGGCTCACCTGTCATAGAGTTGGGAAATATAATATGTGGAATGAGCCGAAATTTGTAAATCGATTGACGTAATTGGGATATATTAAATTAAGTACTACCTTTATACATATACTGTCAGATAAGATGGAAGAATGAAAATCTTTTTGTAAATAAATCGTATCCTTACACGAAAAGAAAATCATTGTGAGCCAACTCTCATTTCATTAAAATTTATAGAAATATAATATGATAATATCTTTCTATTCTAAGTTTAAGCCGTGGTGGCTGCCGGCAGAATAGAATAGCACCCCCCTCTTCTTCACGAGGTGTCGTAAAAGGCGACTAAGGTAACTCTTGAATACCGCAATTCAACCAGGTGTTCAGAGAAGGAAAACTCGACCAAACCTGCATCCTGCTCCCTCCCGATCGTACTGGTTCTCCTTTCCATCGGGCCTGAGGGAGCTCGGACGAGAGAGTGCTTTTCTGACTGCGCGTCCAGTTATGCACTTAAATATCTCCTGCGCAATTGACTGTTTCCGAAAACTGGACCTCGAATTTCTTAACCGGTGTTGAAACAGTCGCCGTGGCCGAAACCGGCTAGGACATCATCATCATCATCATTCTATGTTTTGATTTCAATTTAAAACTATAACATTTTGTAAATGATGCAAGTATGATAAATATTCACTTTCTTATGGCGTCTTCCTATGGTACGCAAGCGGTGTGTGCTAGGAGTAACACGGCAATCAGTCTGTTTTTCAGGTGAATACAAGCCGTGAAAATACACCAAAGTCCGTGACAATATTTCAAAATTATCAACACCCTAAAACAAATACATATACCCTTTTATTTCGATCGATTATGATTATGTAGCAATCAGCTGCGCTGAATCACGATAACCACTACTACTAGCGTAAAGCGAATACAATCGCAAAAGTGTCACTGTTTGCTCTGAAAGAGATTTAGCAAAATAATATATTATTAACCAACAAAATATCTCTTGAGATGCGCTCGTCAGCGAATCGCGCCGTGTAATGGTATCGCGTGTGACATTACACATGAAGTATATTGAAGTAGATCGACGTGCGGCCGTCACCGCACCGCGTCTACATTGAAAGCTATTCGGAATTTATAAATAAATACACACATGCAAGTAGGTACAGCTCCTTTCTTCCCACCTCGCGCATCATTGGTAAATACGTTGAAATCGCATTTACTGATTGTACGGGACTGGGTACCATTTTGTTTTCCATTGAATATTTTCTATTCCATGTTATTTAAGCACACCTTTCATTTGCATATTAATCAAACATTGGATTTGTCATCATAATTGGGTGATATCTTCATAGTGATGTTTGGAGGTCAAGACACTTTAACTTCTTGCGAGATCTTGTTTTGAGCTATAGCTAGTAGACCGACAAATACATTACAGTAATAACGAGAATGCCTTTTTTCAAGACTAGCATATTTTCTAAATTATTATTACATGTGCTTTTCTTCATACAGACTATATAGATGTGTTACTTTAGTTTTGTAGAGTATTAATGCGAATCGGTTCCTTGCTGTTACCTCACATGAGATTAAGTCGGGTGTAGTTTGTTCTGTGCAGCACGAGCGGGGTGTATTTATGTCACCTCAGGGACGGCAGTGCTCGCTCCACCCCAATTATACCGCAGTAAAAGTCATAAAAAGACACCCAAAGTTTTTACACGAACGTAGAAGAGGCTCACGCGAAATTAAGAGGGGCGCCGAAATGTGAGATGAGCATGAATTTTTTATAAGCTCAGATGATGGTGCTCCGTTTATGATGTCTTATGGAGGATAATGTTCGCAGTGCACGCGCGCTTTGTCTCTCGCTTGAATCATTGATGAGTCGACCTTTATTACCGCCACCGGCCAAGACAAATAATTAATTACGAATTCTGTGATGTGCTAACATATTCGAGCGATTACACAACAAAAATGCACAACATAAAAGTCAGTATTTAAGATACGATTGTTAGATTAGTTAAAGATTACAACTATTCTTGATATATTTAATTTTGTGAAATTAACTTCGTAAACTCAGTAGTTTATCAGCATTCAGTAATGTTAATCAACAACCGATTTTGAACTGCAATGATGTCTGTAATGACGTGTTTATAAATAAAAAATCTGAAATAAATATATGCTTACTTATAATTATTGGCCCCATTATTATAATAGCCTTTCAGTTTAAAGCACCCTTGTTTGTAATTTTTATATTTCGGAACGAAATGCTGGGAGGTTTTATAACTAAAGAGTACATGTGATGTATAATCAGAGATGGGCAAAATGTAATCAGATTAATGATTAACGATTACGATTAAATTTTGTAATCATTAATCATGATTAATGATTAACGAAATTAATCAAAAAAAGTAATCATTTTTCGGTGATTAAGGATTATTAATCTTTAATCGGATTACAATTAATCATGATTACTTTTATGATTACTTTTCTGTTTGATACGTAAAATGTGCTGCCGACAGCAGAGCGGCGCTCGCCTTTTTTTATTTATAGTATACGACTACTACTAGCTAAACTGGCGAACTGAGTACCACCACATAGTTAGGTGTTAGGGCGATTACCCGAACTGGGTCATGACCGCAGTACAATAGTGCAAAGACCAGCATAGTGACTCGCTTCGACCTGACTACTTTCAGGATCAGTTCGTGCTCGGTGGACATTAAGTAAATCCAACGAAATCTATTTAATCATTGATGCTTTTACCATTGTTCTGAGTGATTCCTGGATTATTAGAACTGATTATCAAATTACTGCCCATATTTTACTGAAATACCGTCTCCAACTCGATAATCCACGCCCGCCTTCGGGATGGAGATAGAGAGAGCAAGATAGCGCAAAATTTTAATTGATCAGAATAAGACATTATTTTCTCAAATTTACACAAGCTTCTATAGCGCAGAGCGCAACATCACCTTTCTTGGTCATCCGTCTCTCTCTACTGACTCGTTTTCGTCTTTGATGTAAACCGAGCCGCCGCGCCGCACACGTTCGTATCGTATTTTGAATTTTAACTCATAATTAAAATTGAGATATAGATCTGATTTTTTTTCCGGATAACTGTCGTTCTACCCAATAACTTTGATACTTACAATAAATCAGCGGGACACATACATAGTTTTTTTTTCTCAATTCGCTTAATTTTATTTTTTCGCGTTTGATTTCCATATTCTTAAAGACTAAAGAATATAGTAATCAGAAAAAAAGAAGCAAATCGACATACGGGCACGCGCCATTTTTATCTCACTAAAAGCGCTTTTTGGTTTACCAAAATACATATATATATATTTTTTTTTTTTTTGGTTTACCAAAATATATATATATATATTGTTTAATGAGTAATAAAAGTAAAAAATAGTAATTTCATTTTTCTGTTTTAAAAATTTAACTTTAACTTAAAGGATTGCACACAAAGTCTTTGGCCATTATCAGAAGTATTCTCCATCTCCAAGGCGGGCGTGGATTATCGGATAGGAGTCGGTATTTCAGTAAAATATGGGCGGTACTTTGATAATCACTTCTAATAGTGCAGGAATGACTCAGAACAATAGTAAAAGCATCTACGATCAGCTAGATTTCGTTGGATTTACTTAATGGCCAACGAGCACGAACTGATCCTGAAAGTAGTCAGGTCGAAGCAAGTCACTATGCCAGTTTTTTCACTTTTGTACTATGGTCACGACCCAATTCCGGCAATTAACCTACCAACTCAAAAGGCTGAAAGCACAAAAAATGGTCCTGAACGTAATCAGGTCGAAGCGAGTTACTATGAGTTGGTAGGTTTATTGGCCGAACAATGTCGTGACTCGTGACCACAGTACACAACTGCAAATACCCTTATAATGATTATGATTCGCTCAACGAGACGGATATTCGGGGGCGGACTTGCAAAGGTTAAAACCACCGGGTGCCAGCACTGCCTAATGTTCGCCTTCGCCCGGCCTGGGAATCCAGACACTTCCTAGGGGCCCGGCGAGCGATTGGTCTTAGACAGGCCTCCTCCCTGGGAGAGGGTCGTAAAACTACCCAAACAATACCTCTCATTGGGGCAGCGTGTGAGCACATACACGACGACACCACCCCACCCTCCGCTGAACGCCACCCCCCACTCTCCGCTAGACGCCACCCCCCTCTCTGCTAGACGCCACACCCCACTTTCTGCTGGACGCAACCCCCCCCATTCTCCGCTGGATCCCCCAAATCCGTTGGACGCCACCCCCCACTCTCAGCTAGACGCCACCCCCACTCTCCACTGGACGTTTCCCGCCACTCTCCGCTGGAAACTACCCCCCACTCTCCCCTGGACACCCCCCCACTCTCCGCTGGACACCACCCCCCACTCTCTGCTGGACGCCATCCCCCTCTCTCCGATGGACGCCACCCCTCACTCTTCGCTGGACACCACCCCACTATTAGACGGAAGTTTGGGGTAATATATAATTCGAAATAAAATAACTTGAAAAATTAAATAAACGAGTATTTAAATCGGTCTCTCTCTCAGCCAGAACTCAAAAGTAATCATTAAAATAATCATGATTAATTGAATGATTACTGTAATCAAGATTAATGATTACTCATGTAATCATGATTAAAAGTAATCAGATTACAAGTAATCATGATTACATTCGTCATGATTACTTGTAATCTGATTATTAATCTGATTAAAAGTAATCATGATTACGCCCATCTATGTGTATAATACAGCGGGGTTTTCAATTCGACGCATGGACGTCGTAAATATTGGTTTTATTTAATACGAGTTATATTCGCAAAAGCAGGTCGACAACGACCTGAGAGTTGGTTAACGCAAACTGCTATTTTCGTTTTGTTCGCGCTTGTATTGAACAATACGTTCTCACGTTTAATTGTTTTTGAGTTTTAACAATTGCTTCATTTATGAGTGTGTTTATTGCGCCCCCTCAAAACGCAATAATAATTGTATTTTTCGATTATGCAACGTTTGCAACGTTTTAATCAATAATTTCTTCAAAATACTTCTTTGGCAAGATCAGGTATTCTTTTATACTTCATTGTGGTAACATTATCTATGAATAAATACGTGGCTATTTATAGCAAAGTTGCAACTAATTAAATTAAAACTTTCCTAACACAATATTATTTAATAGATTTCTATCCTATTTTTTAACGTTTTATTCTTGTGCATCCTTAATGCAGAAGATTTATTATCAATATCCATAATTTTCGCGAAATAGCCGAACTACACAGTTTTCGCTTGATATATTCAATATTGAGTATAGAATATACTTTTATTTGAAAACAATCTATAAAATAACTATTAAGAATACAGTAATGTCTTCTATTGACTATATAAAACAGAGTACACAAATATGCTAATGTGAAACTTTATACTAGATATGAAACTTGAAAAATATAAAGCCCAGAACAAAACGTGCGAATTGCGATGCACCTACATATCTCTTGAGAGATAAACCGCTCGGTTCAACAATTCAATGTATAATTCATACAACGAAAACACCTACATTAACGTCTTGTATATCCCCCACCTTACAATCTTTGTCAAATTGTAAACTGTATATTTCTTTAAATGTCCATTACGATAAATTATATATGATGAACTAGAAAGATTAATTAACGCAATACTACTTCACTCAACACCAGCGGCATTTATACCATATAGGTTTTTAGGAACTCCCTTTTTTTCACTTGGAGCAAGTCCTCATAGGGTCCTCGTGGTCGCACAGAATTTTAAGAACCTTTTATATTTCTTTGTCTAACGCTCCATTTCAGGAACGCTTTTTAACTTCTAAAACGCTTTTAAACATTAAAGAATCACAAATTTGTAAACTACCGACGAGACTTTAGTGTTTGAAAGCATTTTAAAATTTGAAGAGCGTTTTTTATATTAGGTGTAAATTTTTATTGATTATGTAATTAAGGAGATATCCGAGACATTTCTTCCCTGGGTCCTCATTTGCCGTACAATCGTCACTAGAGTAATGGATCGCTTTTGAGATTTAAATGTTTGTTCGTAGTATAATTTTAGTAGAGTTAAAGTATGGGAATAATGTCACGCTCACGGTGGCAGTATGTCCTAGCGGCAGTAGGTAGCGTGCGATGCGTGCGTGCCTGCCCGGCCGGTCTCCGGTCGCAGCTAATATGATTATGACAACGCTACGTGCCAGCCCAACCCGGGAATCCTCGCACAAATATTCATTAATCTTTCACGGTCCGACGTCAGCCGCGATGGAGATTTAATCTGATTAAGGATCATCTTTTTGCGGGAAAAGTCGTGGTTTTTGTTGCTATTCCACCATAGCTCGCACTTTTGAGTGGTTCTCGTGGTTGACGATGCGCGCGGTGAATATAATTTGGAATATTATCTCACTTCTTTGGAAGTGATTATATCGTTCGGAAATTATGTTGTATATGGTCATGTTGCTAGCTCGGAACGTATTGCCTTGAAGAGATTCTCTTCTCACAGGCTTGGGTCTAACTGAGCCGATCTGAACACGGGTGTGTTGGCGGTAAACTACATAGCAATTGTTTACATATAGCAATTGGTCGCCGTGAAAGATTGACTATTGCATTATTGCTAAAAAGGTCTTACACTTTGGTAATTGTTGACAAAGGAACACAAGGCATTTCTAAAGCGTAGTAAACTCAAACACATTAAGATACAGGTTTATATATTTGTGCTCACATGACGCTGAAACTACTGAACCGATCTTAACAGAACTTTAATAAGAATAATTCGAAATTTCTAACTTAAAATAAAGTCGAACGGTAATATAATTAAGCAAACGTTAGTTTTTACTACAAAACTGTAATGATTTAATCTCTGCGTTCACCTCTTCGTAGTAATTGCCACTTTCCATTCTGTACTACAAAGGACTAGTAAAATTATATTTATGTAACATTAAAATAGTTTTCTTTATATATGCATCATTGATATCGTGGCCGTGGCTATACTCTAGAATATATCACATTACACCTCTAGGCTTCGATGAAAAAAAGTAACTTGGTATGTAGATGGCGCCGAGACGACTGTTGGTAACAAGTTACGTCGCGCCCCGCCACGCAGTCTGCCCCAAACACACAGCGCCCCCTGATACGCTGCTATAGTTGTTGCCAAACTATTTTATGAAAAAAGGGGCAATTTTTGTCTTTCAAAAAATTTCAAAATTCAATCTCACACAAATTTTTTTCTCGCTAATTACAAAAATTAAATTACTTATATTAAGAAATTATCATAAGTGACATGAGATTAGAATGCGACTGAAAATAAAATATAACCGCCCTACAGGTTTTTTAAATTAAAACACCTTTTTATTTAAAAAAACAATCTTATTCACCGTCTTAAAAAGTTTTTTTTTTATAATTCATACTGTTAAGTGAATTAATAATGACTGAAAACTATCTATCCGAAAAAAATATTTCAGTTAAGTACCGGCAGAGGTAAGCCTGATGAATTACACTTGTCCGTACACCACCGGACCGGCTTCTAACAGAACTCTGCTCAGCAGTACTTCGAGTTCACCTTCCAGATAAGTCAGGTTGTTGGACGATGATGTCTTAATTTTACTCAATTATTTCTTACATCAAACGAAAAAAGAAAATAATGTTGTTGGATTTTAAACTTATATAAAAAAAGCAGAACCATACGTAACTTGTGGTTTACCATTGAGAAATGTGTTGAACAATTAAATATTTACTGGACGATAGATACATGCTCCAAGCCGTCTTCGCCTAGAATTGTGACGTACCGTAAGAATTAAAGTAATTTGTTAAAAAAAACCGATAACCGGGTGAAGATTGAGAAGCGAGCGGCATGCGTTTATTTATGGTGAAAAAATGAAAAATGAAATGAAATGAAGTATATTTATTTCACCACAAACTAACAAAATACTAGAAATTCAAAATCAGTAACATTTCAAAGCAGTAAAGCAGTTTTTATGGTGGTAGGGCAATTGCCCGAACTGGATCGTGATCACAGTACACAAGTGTAAAGACCATCATGGAGACTCGCTTTGGCCTGTCGCGTTTCGGGATCAGCTTGTGTATATCCAGTAATTCATATACCTAGAGACCTTCAATCGTGATATATGTGGGCCGACATGACAACAGAGACTATCATGGGAATTTTGTCCTTTGATGGTCGCTATCGTTTTTGGACTACATTGTACTTACCATCAGGTGCACTGTAAATAAAAAAGTAGCTCGGTTCGTTATACTGATTATTCGAATCGTCACATCGTGAAGTGTTACGTGTCACTGAAATGAACTGATTAGTCTCAAGCGATTTGTACTAAACAAGTGAGCAGGACATTCCTACATATAAACGTGGCAGGGTATGCCGTTGTGTTGATCCGTAGATAGGACGCGGGAGGCCAAATAAAAAGAAAGTTAAACGTAGCGATACGCGCGTAAAATTATTTTACCATTGTATGCAAATCGACGGTGCGGTGATTATTTTATTTCCTAAGAGCAACCGAATATAAATCGCAAACAAAAATAAACAAAAAATCAAGAAGTCTCCCAGTTATAGGTACTTAGATTATACTTAGGTTTTATTTAAACACAGTATTATAAAATGCTTCATAATGTTAATTTAATTAAATTAAATTTAAATTTAATTTAGTTAATTCTTACACTCACCTTGTCACAACAAACACACACACATACACACGCACGCACTCACATTTATTTCTAGTTGTTGTGAGTTTACTGTTATATTTTCCTTTTCTTTGTTAATTTTTAAATATTTAAATAGATAAATATCATTGTGTAATTGGCACAGCTAGTTAACTATACCGAATGAAAAATGTTTTATATGTGCTGTCCAATGATAGTGACTAAATAAATAAATAAATTGATTTTATTACAACCTACACTAGAAAATTAAAATCAAAATAATAAGTCTATTTAAATGTAATATTGTAAATAGATTAAAAATTACGTACATAGCAGCCTAAACAAAGGCCTTACTCCAAAGGTTTAAATTTATGTTTATTTCTGTTATATCTTTCAATTATTTTTGTAGGTTCTAGGTTATAATTAATCGATCATTATTAGAATTCAACATTTAATTTAAATCCTATAATTGAACATTAATCTCATAAGAAGAAAATAATTATATGATTTAAAAAGGTAGCCATATTGGATATAAGCGCATAACTCATTTATTAAAAGGAAATGCGTCAAATCTGCAGCGGTCCCCGATGTCTAATGAAAGTTGGCGCTACAAAAAGGTTGCTTCGACGGGAATGCGTCGCCGTCGCGTTCTGGGACGCGTACAGGCCATAAAAATACTGACAGACGAAGTTCCGAGAGCTTCCTACAATTCTTATTCAATCAACGACTTTTTTTAAATTGATGCTTAACCACTTCATAGGATTTAGAATTAATATATATATATATATATATATATATTATGCTTCATCTTTAGACACTTTAGTTACTTCTATACAATATTGATGGCGTCAAATCAAATTAAAAGACATCTGTCGTAGGCGTTGTCGGCCACTAATGGAGGAAATGTTTTTAGGAAGTTTATTTTAGTTTTATCAATATCCAGCGAAATGAACTTCTACCCATTTTGTAACTCTAAAAAAGTCGACTTTAAAAAGGAAACTGGTGCGAAATATATTTACTTTTGAATAAAAACCCAATAATGAATAAATCTAGGAATACAGATAAAAATAATTATTCATAAAAAAAAGAACTTATGTACTACAATTATTTTCAAAGACATAAAATAATGACTTACGATATTTTATATACCATACGAATAGATTATAGCGAAGACTAAATCATGTCATTCAAATTACTTCGGAGAACATAAATTAAACTAAAAAAATACTTAAAGTTATTCCTAGATGTTTCCATGAAAAACAATTCTCACTAAAAAACCTCAGATGAAATGCAAAAACAAGGATTTGATTAACTGAATAAAGATCGGCGTATTTGATAGTCAATATCAAGGCCGAGTAACAAGGATTTGCGTCGTAGCATATATTCTAACCTAAACTATGAGCGGTAGAACGTGTAATATTATCAATTTAAATATGAATGTGGCTTCGTTTTAAAAATAAATAACAAAAGACAACAGTCCATATCCATCACATTTTATAACCAACCATCAGCACCTTTCGCTCGTCTTAAAAGAGTTGACTTTTTGCTGCCACCGTTAATTTAAATGGACAATGGACCGATCTACAATCGAGCCTGAACAATCGGCAGCCATGGCGTAAGCTCACTTAATTGCTATATTTACCGCCCAGTGTATTTCTATCACTCAACCGAATAACATTTCAGCCATATCAGTAATAAAATATCGGATGTATATTATATATACTTTATGTTTCAACTCAAAATAGGATTGTCTAGGTAAAATATTTTGTTGTATAGTTAAATTCAAAAGTGCATGAAGAGTGACCAAAATCAGTAAAAGTGCCGAAAAATTGTGTTTTATTTTTAACCACTAATACAACATAGAGATTAATTAAAAAGAATTCATAAAACCAAATATATAGTCTTCTTTTATAAGTCGATTAAAAATATAGTATATACTTATGAAGGAATTGTTACTATTTTTCAGTATTAAACAATAAGACGAATAAAAATCAAAATTAAACCTAAATGTTAATTTTATTGCACAAAGTATTTCCAAATCCTTGATTACATTCTGTAGACGTTGCATTCCCATGGATTCTTGACGCAGAAATAATAGGCAAAGGAAACTGAATACATTAGAACCGGCGATCACGTCCTAACATAAATCTCAACCCTCGATAGAACAATTAAAAGACGAGTTTAAAACAATTACGCATCAGTGGGCCCCGGGCTATTCGTGATAGAATAGAATTTACAGTTGATCAACGACGAATTGAATTTGATAATAAATAACATTTTAGCTCTATTAGTAAAAGCAAATCACACAAGTATAATTAAAAAAAAAAAACTTGTAAACAATAAAATACAGTTCGTCTGTATTTATCAATGTTTGTGGTATTTACTTAAACAATTTCTTCTCTTTACTTTGTCGTCTCCACAAATATGTAATTAATGTTATCTTTCTAGTGTAGGCTAAAATCCAAGCTAATTGTTTGTGGCAAACGGAGACCTCGAGGCATTACAAATTGTAACAAATCGAAAAACGGATTTTTCGGCTCCTTGCTCTTAACATTTTGAAAGTAAAATCGCTATTAAACGAAATTACCAAATTTCACAGTAGAATTTATTAAAAAAGACCGGCCAAATACAAATCGGATTCGCGTGCAGTGGGTACCGTACAAATTTGTTTCGTACAAACAGACCTACAACGGAGTAAGTATTTAATTATAATTTCAACTCGATAGGTCGACACGTTTCTGAGAAAAAGGGCCGTGAAAGACAAAAAAATCATATAATTAATTGAAACTATAAAGATTCTTTTTGAGTTACGGAACTCTAAAAATGTATTATGATCTTTTTAAAATACAGTCTGGAATCTTATAGTACTTTGAGATGTATTTTAGATAGCATTTTGAAGAAAGTGCATCAAATAAATTTAATAGTAGAATATTTAAGATGGATTTAAAACTATACCAAATTTCTTTAAAAATATCGTTTTTTAATATTTTGACATTTAAAATTAGCCTTGTAAAATATTAAAGCGAAAAAGAGATTACCACCATAGGCATGTATGGGAGCTTCCTTTAAAATTATTGTTTACTACATTAAATATCATAATCAGTTTTGCGTCAAAAGTTTACATTATATATCCTAATTTCAAATCGTTATCTTATTTGATTTAGACGTTATAAGCATCTCACTGACCGACAAAATGCCGAATACCCAGCTTAACTCAGATACCCCGATTCGATCAGTCGATTAAATCTTTGTGTCGTAAATACTTTATTGCTTGGCAGTTTTATTGAGTGTTAATCAAAGACAATTGTTTCACACCAATAATTCAACTGTGGGGCCTTAATTGGGAGTATAATTTCATAGATTGCTTGGAGCTATTAAAACTGTTTACCGTGAAGTAATTAATCATACATTTTACATCTTATTTAAGCAAAGAGTATATTAATAATTATATTTGCAAATTAATTTTATTTTCTGTCAAGAAAAAAAATCATATGTAATATTTACACTTCAGTTAATCATTTATCAAGAACTATAACGTGTTATAAATGTAGGTATGTTTTAAACAGTAATTTCCATGAATAAGGTTCCATTCTGTCCATGTAAGTACGCCCGTCCAAACGATCTGCATCCCGGCTGATCCCATTTTAATGGACCGCCCGACAAACAAGCTCTAGAGGCGCTTACTGGTGAATCCGTTGGCATCTCGTGTACCACTTAACTTTCAGACATACATTACTTAGATGATATACATGTCTAATCAATAAATATTTAACAACAATACCTACATATATAGTCAAAATAAATTCTGTGTATTGGGATTATATTAAGAAAATGTACTTTCTGTAGAAGTAATACCGACGAAAACATTTAAACATGTTGAGCAAAAGCATTTATGTGCCCACCTATCTATATTTGGATAACCTTGAGTTATTTTATACAAGTCAGAGATTTTTATAAGGTAAATATATTTTTAGATAATTTGAGTTTCGTCTCAATATTTGGTTGTTATTGCAGCTTAAAAATTGTAGGTAAAGTACTGTACTATAATTAAATTCAAATTCAATCAGTGGTTCTTCTAAAATGTATATTTTTTTGAATATACATTTTGTGTCCGTGAATAATGGAAAGACCGATGTTTACATTGTCATTGCTTTATTAGCAACAAGTTCTTAGGCGAATAGTTCTAGACGGCAACTTACTACTCTTACTAGCTATATGCAGAGATGAGCAAAATGTAATCTGAGTAATGATTAACCATTACAAAATGTCGTGGTAATTTTATTTTTGTTGCTCTGTAATCATAATTAAATCCCTTCAAAACATTAAGGAGTCATAAATGTGTATGCAATGAAGGATTCCGTACTGTTTAAAACATAGATGAGCAAAATGCTGTCATATTAATGATGAAAAACGCAAAATGTAATCGTAATCGTTTTTCGTTAATCTGATTTCATTTTGCCCATCTATGGCTATACGTAATGTGTTAAATGATTGCCGTAGCGAAGTAAACATAACCGCTTTTTCAGTATTTATTTCACACATTTAAATGGGAATTAATCCGTCATTGTGCCGCCTGAACGCGTCCAACGATAATATTTCCCTTCGTATTGACAATTGCTCATAGTGAGTACTTGATTCATTAGCTCGAGGCAAACGACCTAAGGATAAAGGACCCTCGTCTCGTACCATTCAGTAGCAATAGTGTGGATGCACTTCGAGTGAACTGCACGCTAACGACTCTAAGCAAAATAATGAACATATTGTAAAATTTACAGGACATGAGGAAAACATTGTAATATTAAAATTAAACCTCTCAGTGTAATATGTGTAGTAACCTACATAGTCTCCAATAAATGAAAATTCGACTCGGCCTCGATATGTCGTGGATTTGAATAAATCATTTTCGATTTGTCTTCCCCAACAGGTAGATTTTAAAATACGGATATTGTTATTCATGCAAATTTAACTTTACACGAGCAGAAAATGAATCTTAAACAAGATTCTCATAAATAATAAAGTCAGGAGCCTCTAGACTACCCATTTACGAACAACAAGGAAACCTAAATATATACATGCAGAGACACTGAGTTTCACATCGCTTTATCACCATATTGAAAATTAGGCTTCGTATAGATAGAATACAGAATAATTCCTTTATATAAATCGAAAAGACTGATGCCAAATGTCGCACAGTCGAATGTATTTATTTAGATGAGTATGCTGTTACAGAAACGTTAGAATAACATATATACACCCGTTTTTTATGATAATTAAACCGTTTATGCGCGTCCTACGGACTTTTTTTACACTGACTCGACAAAGTGACTACAGTGCACCTGATAGTAAGTACAGTGTAGTCCAGAAACGAAAGCGACCATCAAAGGATGGAAATCCATTGATAGTCTCCCGTCGTCATGTCGGCCGACATATACCACGACTGAAGGTCTCTAGGTATACGAGTTACTGGATATACATAAGCTAATCCTGAAACGCGACAGGCCAAAGCGAGTCACTATGACGGTCTTTACACTTGTATACTGTGGTCACGACCCAGTTCCAAGCGATCGCCCTATCACCACAAAACACATTTGTCTATATTTGTTAATTAAATTTAATATATATTTGTTATATAATACATTTTTATGAAACTAGGAAAATCAATATTAATAGCAACTTCATAGATAGATTTAAATGTATGTGATAGCGTTCTTAATTATACTTTACCATGTCGATTCCTTCAACTACCGGTTTTATTTACATTGGGATTTATTCTTCTAGTATTTGTAAATTATAATCAATTGTTTTTATGGCATATATTATACATATAATAATGTAATTTATATGCCAAAATATTTGTGTAACTTCACAATTTACCGTAATTGAAAGCTTTTTATGGGAAGGTTAACACAATTGAAAAATATTTCTATAATAGAAAAGTAATGAATTATTTGTTGTCTCAAATCCCAAAACACCCTATTTTAGTTGTTAGCTAATTCAGGTTCTAGTATGGCTCGAAGCTATTTACTAACTTGCCTTTGGGGAATACATTAGAAATTAATTATATTTACAATTTCTTCTTAGTACTCGTAATGTAATATTTCTTAACATCTGAAATAATTTTTGGTATAGTTAGTTTTGTTTCTGTTATTGAATTAATATTTGTTTTAGATTTTAAATGATTGTTTTATTGGAACCTTCTGTACTTCGTTAATTTCTACGTATTGTTGTATTGTTTTCAATATTGTTTTTTCTGCACGTATATTTTTTTATATACAATTTTGAAGCTAGTATAAATAACCATATTAGTTACTAAAGAGCCCACCATATTTGATTATAAATCATGTTTTGTTTGTATCATTGCAATATCTTCGAAGATACCTCATGGCTATAGCAGCTTGCCACCTTTTTTTTTACACATCTTCGATTTTAATACAAAGACAGCTCGTGCATTAATTAAGTCCAACTGATGAGCTGTACGCGTCCCGTTCGCTCCGGTCGCCGTCATTACGGCTGCATGTAGAGGCGAGATTTTTTTTAATTCATCATTATTCTGTGGCGTAAAGAAATGTTAATTCGAGGCAGCGTGAAATTAACAGCCGCAGCAATGCCCTTTGTAGAACCGCGCCGGCTGGCTTAAACACACAACGGGTGACGAGCTACGCGCTCCGGTCATACTAACACTCTCTTATTTGCAGTCGATTACTTTTTTTATGAGCTTTAATTAAGGACATGGGGCAATCGGTTGCTCATCGTGGACCTTATTACAAATCGAATTTTATATTTAGTGTGGTATTAAATAATGTTTTAAATTAATTTTTTGCTAAATATAGTTTATCTCTTATATAGAGAATACGAATACAACAAACAAATTATTATAAAAAAGGTTTTTTTCCATTTGCAAACAATTCAAGGGCTAAGAGCAAAAATTAAATATGTATATACATATGTATATGTATGTATGTGTGTGTGTGTATTGTATTGTATGGTTGAATTTAATATTCACACATCAAGATGTTACAACCACTCGCCGGGTCCATCGGAATAATACGGATACCCAGGCCCGGCGAAGGCGAAGAGAGGACACAGTTGGCAAACCCGGTGGTTTTGGTCGGTGCAAGTCCAACACACAGGGGGAGTGACCCTCACCACTCCTCTGACGGTCTGAAGGGATTTCATTTTTAACAAAAAAAAAGATGTTACAACCAAAGAGTGTGCAGTGAAATGTACAATAAATTGAACAAAATTTTAGTCACGGTAGTTGAAAAAGTTGTCGGGCAGTACACTTCAAGAAGTCTGCTGCCCGGAGGAGAGGGAGGCGGCCGCAGTGTCCGGCGCGCCGTTTGTGAGAAAGGTTTGGAGGAGTGGGTGTAAAGACACCCACCCAACATTAACGTAAATATAATTAAACCAAAAATCATAAAAACCCTATTTAAAAAAGTAATAAAAAGAGTTTTATTCATCAAACCATCACCATCAAAGTGGTATCTTACTTAGTACAGAATCTTGCAACTCTAACTTTATTGTTATTTATTAATCTTATTTTAAACATTAAATTTTCTCTTTCACCTAAAACCCAAAACAAACTTACATTTCAAATCTGTAGGTAGGTCTTATAATTTCCGAGATTTCATAATGACCAAGCCAGTGACTTTCCATTTTATATATATTAAAAATTATTATATTATCAAGAGATAAGGGATTTTTAAAAATACCATGAACATGTTATACGTTTCTGGTAATTTCTTTTCAGTGGTATCAAGTGAACAAAGATCTACTGAGCCCAGTTTTGCAAAAGAAATTTGTCCAACTGCATCCGGATGAAGGAACGAAGAAGTTTTTATCATCGTCTATTGACAAGTCTTCTTGGGTGTGGACGCAAATTTGGTATCTGCTAGCGAAAGCTGTCTTGAAGCATTTTTGGTCCATCACAGATATTAATGGGTAAGTACGATTTTTTTATTTGAAATTATTTCGATATTTTTGCAATTTTTATTAACTCCAGCACTTACATTTTTGTAATGTATGTAGTGTAATGTTATATGTACTTATATTTTATTACTGGATGTTAAAAATATAAGTTCTTAACATACCTGATGAATGTATTAAGTAGGTATAATTATTGCTAATATATGAAATTTGTAATTCTACTAGAAATATTAAGGTAGGTTGGTAAAGTATACTCCCATATATATTATCCCGTATATACTGTATAAACCCGTTGTTGACACTATAGACATGACTTTTATTTTTTTTAATTATTAAGTATATATGACAAATATATAAATAACCTTTTTTTATCTTTAACTATTTCACGTGTATTTTTTTAATTCTTATATTTCTTGTAATTAGTTCTGGTATTTCTTTTGCTACCAGTAGCTAAATTACATCTTTAAATTCAATAGTAATGAATCGTTTGTCCTACAAACGATGGATTACCAATTTGAATAACTACAATGGGCCATTATTAAGAACGCCCCGATTCGACCAATTACAGTTTAGTACAATCACCTAACTAAAAGCACGCAGATACAAGTGCTCATATTATTTCCTCATCCATTGTGTTGTATCTGCACAAATTAACTAATTCGATATAGGGTTCGCGGTAATCGATGCTTTGATTTGTCGATTTAAAAATGTCACATCATCGACTGGTTGAAAATTGACACTTAATAATAATATATCATTACGCTACATCCATTTCAGGAGAAGCAAAGATAAATTAGTGGTTGTATCTACTTTGTGCCTATATGTCGTGCCCATCGTGACTAGAACCACAGCTGATCGCCATTCTCGCAGCACTACTACACATGGCATTTTTATTAGATGTCATGCATTTCCACTCGACACTTAAAATCATAGATGGGCAAAATGTAATCAGATTAACGAAAAGTGATTACGATTACATCATGCGTTTTTCGTCATCAATATGACTGCATTTTGTTAATCTATGTTTTAAACACTACGGAATCCTCAATCCCATACATATTTATGACCCCTTAATGTTTTGAATGGGTTTAATCATTATTACAGAGCAACAAAATTAAAATTATGACTGAATTTTGTAATCGCTAATCATTAATCAGATTCCATCTTGGCTATTTTTGCTTAAAATACAATAAAATTATGAAGTTAAATTTAGCCAAGGAATTAATCGAATTATCTTTCTGTAATTTTTGCACTTAAGGATATTTAATATTGAAAAGTTCGTTTTAAGGATGTTCAATATTAAAAAAGATGAGTATAATATAAAACATTTCGTTATTGTTGAGGATTTAGAGGTACTTTCGTCTGTTGGATTATCCTGCACATGACTTGCGTATTATGCAAAACGAACAGCAATGATGTTGTAGAGCTTCGATGCCCGATTAATCTACGATCACAGTTCAGGAGTGCCTCGGCCAGTCGCATTCCCATATTAGACCATATACGCGCCGATCCTTTTCTCTTCAAGTTTACATCACAACAGTGGCATCACTTTTGGCGTTTCACTTAATTATAGGCGACAGTTGGCACTTTAATGAGGTAGGCTGTAATTTTTTTTTTTTTTGAAGCGGACTAGCTACTGATTGCCGGGAAAGTCATTTTCAGCTCAACCGGGCTTAGGGGGCGAGCAAAGAAGGTGCTCAGCCAGCGAAATTTTTGGGTTGGGTGGCAATGGAAGGGCACCCCTGTGGGTACGAACCTCGACTTGGACCGCCAGCCAAATAAAGTACTAACCCTACGGGTGATCTACCAGCGTTTCGGAAGTGACTACCTTGAGAAGAAACGCCGAAAGAAACTCAAGGCTGCGTCGGAGTAGAACTGCGCCTCGGTGCGAAAACGCACCGGTTAGCAGCAGTTGATGGTAGGCTGTAATCTTGTTTACTCTCTTTTGACATAAAAGTCTATCGATATCGATATTGATAATCTGCCATTAATGTGTCTCTAGGCACGTCCGGGGAGACTCTGTGAACGCAAACTGAAAGCGATCACGGGCGGGTATCTATAGCCAAGCACTAATAAATAATTTAAATAAATTGACGGACGAGATTTACTCATTGGCTGTTTCCGTCTCTCAATTACGGTTTATTTATCACTTGCTACGCGACGCCCAAAGACTCCCGCGTCGTGCTTAGCCGCCTTATCGAAGATGACTTTTAAAACAATTGCAAAATATAAAAGGATCTTATCCGTTTTTTAAACCGGATAATTATAATAAAAAGAGTGAAGTATTATACTTCGAGGACGTTAATTAAGGGCTAGTAAAGATTTATGGTTTGATTTTGTATCTAGACTTGTTTAAAGGAAAGATGTTATATGAGGTAGTGCGTTTAACGTTTAGGTTTACTTCTTGTGTAAACACAAAGCATAATAGAACTTTATTTAACGTTGCCGAAAAGTTAGTTAGTTAATTTAGTGAACACTTAAAGTGGGATTACAAAATATAAATATGAATTAAGTATAATAATATATACAATGCTAGAGTTAATATAATTTTAAAACAAAGTTAAAGGTAGCTCTAGTGATTTATATTTTAATATCCATTATAAGTAACTGAAAAGGATTTATTTTGCACATTCATTTATATATAAAGAAGAATTTAAAAAGTCGGAGTTTCATTTGGATTATGTTTTTTAACGAGTCGTGTTTCTGACATTTAGCTCTTTAGATACTTATATTAATAATTTATTATTGTCATAAGCAAACCTTGATAAATAGTCTGGTAAATAATTTCAACAAGAATGAATTTACAATACTATTTATTAATTTGACTTTACTTTCATAGATAACTTGATAATGAACCAATATCACACTATCACTCTCCCCCTTCGGCCAAATTTCCGGGATATTAATCATTGCGCTCGTAGGCAGGATAAATGAGTCAATAAACGCTCATTGCGAAGCCTATTGACGTTTCCTTTTTAAATGAGTAGATACATTTACAAGTTAGCTCGAAGCAGTGACGTGCATAGGATATTTAGACAGGGTAGGCAGAATTCGCGTAATTAATTTGAATATTATATTACGATAGTAAATATTATATTCATTTCATAGGAAAGATAGATGGCTTGAATATAATAGATATAAACATAAATGGTTCCTTGTTTGTTTAAATTTAAGCAATTTATTCTAGACTAATTTATCGTCAGGGCGTGCAATGCTTTCATGCATCTATGGAATGGACGCTACTGGCTCAAAGTCTACTAAATGTGAACTAGCCGGCCTATAAGCTCGTTTTTTCATTGACCGATACTAAAAGTAATAACTTACCTATTTATTTTATTACAATCTTTGTTGTTATAACTACCATAAAACTTATCTTTTTATATACACATTTCTGAAAAAATAAAGATATAATTGTGTCTATACGTTTCGTTTATATATATTTTTAATTATTTATAGGCGGACGCTTGACTTCAATCACACCTGGTAGAAGGTGTACATGAGTCCGATAATGAACCGCGTCCGCCCAACAAAGCCCTATTCACTCTTATCTTAAAGACTCCCAGGTCATAAGATCGCCTAAATATGGTCGCTGGTAGCATAATGAATGTAGAAGCGAATCTTTATTATCTTCGCGGAAAACTTTGTTCGCTGCCGGTCTTATTTCCCAGTATCGGAATATGAAAAAACGTTTTCAACACATCACGTGCGCACTTGTCTTACATAAGTGTTTAAATTAAAATTTTCTGTATTCGTCTAATTGTTCAGTTTGAAGCAACGCATTTCAATCAGTGATCAGTTGGACCCACGCACGAACTCATTGACACCGAGCAATAAAGTTGCCCAAATCAATTTACTACTGATTCGTTCGAATTTTAGTCGCAATACATTAGACGCTTTGACATTTCAATATACTAGTGAAATAAAATAATGTTTTCCAACTTATTACTTTCCAGTGTGTCTAGTATGGTTAAACAAATTTCCTGAATCGAAGTATCTTTATAAAATACTAAAACGTCTCTACAAACCCTACAGTCGTGCTGGTATGCGAGGGCCGGCATGACGACAGCGACTGTCAATTGATTATCATCACTTAGTAGTATTTTCGTTCTAAGACTACACTGTGCTTTCCATCAGCTAAACTGCACTCACTTAGACAAGCTATTTTAAAAAAGGGATCATGTTCAACTACTCTGTAAACTTGTTTTGCTTAGTTTTAATTAATTATCTAAGTACATCGTTTCGTTAGTGCAACCTGTTTATTCGAATTTTTGCTTTCGTAATAATTTGTATATTAAAACGCACTCTCATTGCTACATTAGAACACTATTAGGTACTAAACATTTTAATAGTAATTATTCCAAAAAACTCACACACACGCCCAGACTTTTGCGATCAATAAGTGCGCAGATTTGTACAAACAAATTTTCTTGCATATCTATCGATACTCTGAACATACTCGATCAACATACATCGATACTCTAGTGATACATCATGGAGGTCACGTGTAAAGGTTAGTTTTAGTAGTGTCATAATACCTCCATCACTATAAGTAATCAGTAGATATACACCTAATTCGATTTAGACGTTTTTATTTCGTAATTACTATCGTTAACAAAGTTGCAGGGAGACAGAACCCTTGGTATAAGAATATAGTTTATTTATTTATTGTAATCACTACAGAGGTCCGCGGGCCGTATTCCGCGGCGGTCTCTACATTTCAAGGGCTCGAAGAGCGATCGGCCGATAGTGTACCATTAGCGCGAAGACTCGCGCCGGCATCCAATTGTGCGCTTAGATACCGCATACAAATGTCGATCGGTACGCTCAGCACTGAGCCCGGCCGGCTCATCTGCATCCAGTCCCATTGTTGCCATTATTACGGAGTACGTATGTGCGTAATCGCTAATTTATGGGCCTCACTGACCGCAAGAGCGTCATTTGTGTTCGGATCCGCGTCTAATAGCTTGTACGCATATCTGTTGCATCTTCGTGAGTATTCTTGTTGTAATGATGTGAATTATGTTTGCGAATGACAAAGCTCAAATACATCGAAATACGCTTAGTATTTGTAATAAATAAATACTTAATAACAAAATGACACAAAATAAAAATATACATGTGTATTGTTGATTGTAAATAAGATAAATGTTTAAAAAAAACACTCTTATTTTACTTGTTTACTTATTTTGTAACATTAATGTAAAAGACTACAAAAGTCGTCTATACGTTATTTAAATATCACATGTAGAAGTGCACGTAGTATAAAGAATCAAATATCCATTGTTCTACAAACAATTAGTGCTGAGAATGATGCCAATTTAAACAATTTACCAGATTGTTAAAGAGAAGGTCTTATTGACTGCGTTAGGGCGACAATAATTATTTGCAACAAAAAAGCGAGAGGATCGTAATAGGAGCTGAAAAGACATTCGAAGCACGCCGCCGCCGTAAAAAGCGCAAAGAATACACCTCGATATGATCGCACAAAAGCCGCTCCTGAATTCTACCTTAATGCTAATTTCCACGATCGCGTTCGCTCTCATTCATTTTCAATCGGTGCCCAGCGTCCGCTTACTTCTATTTTTTTAAAGTTCACATTAAAGAATCGAATATGGTGATTTTTTTTTCGCGTGGCCAGTTGTGCGACGCCCTTTATTTATTTGCGGTGTTTTTTAAAGTGACATTCCGGTCGGCTGTATACTTGTGTCTACTCTCAATTGGCATTTCGGGGTAAGCGCGAGCTATACAAAGTCGCGGGTTTTAACGGTTGTTTTTAACGCTCGCCCATCTCACGCAAGAAACCGAGGATACAAATAAATTATTAATCGTTTGTCCTGTCCTTTATAAATTAAAATTCGTTCTTTTTTTGGTCGATCGCGTCCGACTGGAGATATTTTTTGGTTTGATTGGTTTACGTTGTGTGTCCTCGAATTTATTAAAAAGTTTTGGCCTTAGATTATTAATTGAAGAAACAGGAATAACGTATATTAAATAGAAACAAGCACTTTATTTCTATGATCTTTAACATCATACACCCTTTTATCTGAACTTAAAATAATTACAATAATTATTCATACCTCCAAATATACAAACAAAAGATTCTCTAATTATTATATGGCACAAAAAAAAATCTTTTAGTATATGACAGAAAGATAAATATGTAACAATGAATATTTATTTACCTAAAAATATATGATCGCTGCGATCCAACATCCATTTTACCCTCGCGGAAAATTTGTTATAGTCACGTAGATACATAAATTAGCTAAGCGCCAGCCACCACGTTCGTCGGTCTGGGAAATTCATGAAAATTATCTAATTACGTGTGTGCGAGAGAAAAATCGCAAGTTACTTACGTAACTGTCTGGAAAATTACAGGCATAAATCACGGCAGCAGGGCGGGTTCGCGAACTGAGTATGATTTTCCATTCGCTATCTTTTACCTCAGTATTATTTTGATTTATTTCCGTACGTAATGAAAGCCGTGTACCAGAAATCCGAAGCGGTACTCTGATGATCATATTGCTTTAGTTTGTATACAGATGCCTTATTAACTAAGTTGTTGCCTGATAGTGTGGAGTGTAAAAAAGGATGAATATCACCGCAAATGAGTGTTAGTTGTGTGAGAAACCAGCGGACGCTGCGGTGTGAAGCGCTCTAGTGGGATGACGTGGAGCCTACAACTCGTTAACGAGGAAAGTGCTACATTCCGCAACACCGCACATTAGGACGCGCCTTGGCAATTATGACGCTGTGCTTACGTCGCTAGCAATCCTTCCACGCCTCAATCTACTATCCATGAGAATGCATTCTACATACGGGCCGTAGTTTTTAATGTATACCTAATAGCACTTATTGTTACTATTGTTCTTTTTACTGTAGAAATTTAAACTACGACCCGTAACTTCAATAACAAAAAGAATTGTAGCATATTGACTATGAGTTCTCGGTAAAAATGATCCAGTTTGATAGTAATTATGTTTTTTATTGTAATGATCACAAATTGTTCTTCAAGATATCATTCAATCTTAACAAAATATACAATATGTCTCCGATATATTCTAAACGGTCATGAGATAAGTAATAAATACAAACGGTAGACGCCAAACAAATCGTACAAAAAATAAAACAAATTTTAAAACTTTTAACGGCAGCTCGAACATTTCTTAATTAGTCAGTTTTTATTGTACAGCAAATTCGGTTAACTCCAACAAAGGATTCCTTGAGAGTAAAAATAAATCTGTGATTCGTGACGAATCATGAAGGTGTTTCGTCCGATGGCTCGTAACCCTTTTTGTGACCGTTCTGACTAATCTACAGATTGGTCGGAGGTTTTTAATTAAAGATAATGTAACATAGCTGCACGTATCTATCTACTGGAGGAGCGGGCAGTGAGCATCAACACGCCATTTAGGGTTGTCGGCGCACATTAAAACCAATTAAGTTCTAAATTAAATTGAAAATTTTAATGCGAATGCCCAAGTCGCGACCTGACAGTGATTAATGGTACGGCAATTACGAAACCGAAACTTAAAAGTCAGAAGCGAATAACCTAAGATAATCAGTAATAAAGTCAATAATCATCGACGAAAATAATCCGTAACTGATTACTGTTGCTTTGGTGTGGAACATTCAACCCAATAAAAACTAGCTGACACGTTTTTCAATTTAAATATGAAATGAATAGAATCGTAAAAACATACAATGACATTTTAAATTAAGCGGTCGAAAATAATTACAATGTAACTGATCGTTATTATTAACTAAAAGCTATCAATTCATAGTAACTAGTACTGAGAAAAAACTTTAAGTTCCTAACCTGCTTTAAATTTATAGCAATCGGAATAATGCTGTTACAGTTAAAACACCCTATTAAAATAACAAACTTATCTGTTATATACGAATTATATTATTATTAGGAAAAATAATATCTAATTAATTTGAATTTGTATTAGTTGCTACTTTATTCTCTGTATAAGAAATTAAATATTTTTTATAATTGCGAACTTTTACTACTATTTAAAACCGTTTTAGAGATAGACTCTGTTTTGTAATAAATTCGTGTAAATTGACTTAAAGTTTCGTTTAGTATTTTAACTTGAATTTGATTAGCAGCCCTTTACGAGGAGTAATTAGTAAGAGTCATTCAAGCAGTATGAATAGCACCAACAATGCAGCCGGTAGCTATCTCGCCTCTTCCACCATCCTATATTCAATTAAAAACACAATGGTTGACCATTGAACGTAGAAAATAACCTTACTCATCGTCGCACGCGTTTCATCTCACACCATTATATCACTGGTGCATCTTTGTACAATGAAGTGAGAGTTTAATAAATTTTAACTATGAAAGTAATTTTAAAAACACATTTCTATCAGGTTTACCGTGTGGGCATGTTTTTAGAACGGCATTTTCTTTAGAATAACGTAGAGATCGTGCTAAAGTTTACAAAGAAATTTAGACAAAATCAGATGGTCGTAAAAAGTGCTACAGTTCAAATTAGATACATATATCTCGATATATTATGATATAAATATTGGACAAGCTCTAGCAGTTAAGTTGGTAGAGAGTGATAGGTCAAGAGAAATGCGAATCATCTTGATTTCGAATCATGGCATGCGTCTTTAGGTTTATTAAGCCTTGTGCGTTTGCACATGTGCATCGAAGAAGGAAAATATATTGAGAAAATCCACCCCAAACTACGAGAGTAATAACGTTCCTACGGACGATTCCATCCATTTTAAAACCTTTCTAATTCATATTTGTCGACAAAAAAAGTTACATTAAGAACATCTTTAATAGTCGCCTTGATTACCATCTACGCTGAGTGGGAGAACGATTATTACAAAGTCGGCCTCTTGATGGGAGAGAAATAAAAATGGGCATGCGCACGCGTCGCCACTGGGTTACGCCGTCGTTAAGAAATTACCGGGCGCGCAGTCGACACCGCCGATTTTATCGATGGAATTTACTGTCGACACTCGACTCAAAGCGACTTTCTTATATGCTCCTCTCTAGTATGGTACTATAATATTTGACGCATTCGATGCCACCCAGTAAACTTAATTAAACCAACACTAGCCCTAGAAAATAACCGAACTTTTTGGCAATCGTATATAATAAAATAAATAAATTTAAATAAATAAACAAAATAAAAAAAAATCGAATATCCAAAATGATCCAACGTTTGTAGTTATACCAATAGATTTCATATAATTCTCTATTGATTTGTTATAACACTGTAATTATTGTGCAATTATTATTATTAAACCAATTGGTTAATTCATCAGTCAATGACAAGACGGCAATAGTCCTTTTCTATTGAGATTTCCTCATTTTAACGTCAATCTTTAGGCACGGTGGCTTCATTTGTTTAACGAGATCCCATTTTCTACATTAGCAATCATATTAAAAGTTCAAAAGCTATAGAAGACGGTGATTTACTTTTATGTGACAGAGTTTATTTTATAACTTAACTGGAGAACGTATTCAGTGAAAACTTTAAGTCTTTACGTTCTTATGTCCTTTCGTAAATGTGATATCTACTCATTAGTAATAAATATAGCATGTTAGTCTAGAATAATTGTTATGTCAGAAAACTAAGTAAGAACTTCTGTAAAATTCTAGAAACGATGCAATAATGAAAGTATTGGACACCATTCCTTTTATTATTTTTATTAAAATGTATAATAAAGTAAAAACATGGATTATACAGTAAAAAAGTTGATAGTCAAATATAGAAAAAAATGACATAATGCAGACCAGACAAAAGGGGAATTGGAATTATTCGACTCATCGAGCGTCATCGCGACAGTGTTTTATTTTGTTCTTGCAAATGTAACAGAGTAGCAGTGTTATTCCTCCAGTTCTGGGTTGCCGCATTTAAATATTGAAATTGTCGTATAATTCTAAACTGTGTTAGAAATACGTACCGCGTTAAGGCTTAGATTTATAGACTCTACTTTGATTTATGTCAGGAAGTAAATTTATCTTTGATAAAAAAAACTGAACATATAAATAAGAAATAGAAGTTGAGTATTACTTAAGTAATCAAGTATATTTTGCGAATATCAATGACTTACAATATATTTTGATATTCAATTAATTTAAATGTGGCTCTGACTAAAATGTAAGTCAAAGCAATGTCTATAAATCTCAGCTTTGTTATAAATGCTGTTTTAAATACTAATTCAAGAAAATAACGATATCGCATGTAATGTTAAGAAGGTACCGAGCTGTCCAAGAACTACGGTTATCGCCAATAGACGATAATCTTACGTACCTATAGCATATCCTAACGTGATTGCCGCATATCGATTCCTTAATCGATCAATCCTTATTGATTCTGCGTCCGTTCATAGGTTTTGTTCTTGTTAAACTAATGAAGTTAAGCAGGACTCAAAAGCACATCAAGTGACCCAATTATATTTTAACTTTACGGGATAATGTTATATACGTCCAGTTATTCAATATTATCCTGAGACTTCTTCGTATATTTAGGCTAGCACATCGACGGTGATTGTCAACGATTCACATCCCTAGACAGTCGACTTGGATTGCATTGACCTTATTATTAGTTACTCAATCGAGTTAGTATAAATAAATAGAAATAATTTATTAAAGTCCCGTTATATCAGTTTCGGGATAAGAAAAGATACATCTAAGGTTGTATCCATTTTAGGTTTTATGTCGTACCCGATGAGACCAGTAACTGAGCTTGTCGCCGTCCACAAGGCATTGCACAAGACGTTATGTTATTATAAAAATATATACAACACTGCAACTGGTGTATTAAGAACAACACTGTACTACAGAGTAGAGGTACACGGCTCTTTGGTCCGACTGTGTTAATTAGTTTTTTGTGGGGCACAGCAGCGGCGATCGGCGGGCGGGTGCGCCGACGCCATCAAATTACGATGAGTCGGCCTTTTGGCTACCGGCGCCGCGGCTGACGGTAATTATACACTTGTTACTACCGTGCTGCGCTCGCGCCGCGCTGCCTCCAGACGTGACGAATGCAACAATCAATGATATCGGAGAAATTGTTTTGACACTGTTTTAATGAAATTTTAATTGAATTCCAATAAAATTGTATTCAGGCAATGAGAAACATTTATTTGTGTCGATATATACTGCAAGCGAAGAATTGGCAACGGCTTTCATGCATCTGGAATTTCACGAACTCATTAATATGTAAGAGATATAACCTTAAAGGTAACCGTTGAATTTTGGAGAATAGTGTATCGATATCGCGTATGTTTACTAAACCATCGAACGCGCCTACAATTATTAAAAGATCTTTAAAATGATATCTTCGAAAAAGCACCAGAGTGCGAATTCTTGTATTAAATGAATCACGGCGAATGTCTCTAAACGTTCCCAGAACAGTAATCATATTTACAAATTGTAGGCAGCGAAACGATAGCTTTCTCCGTCTGTTTAGGCGTATGAAGTACATAGTGTTGAACTAACGTACGAAGTGGTCACTGTGATCGATTGCTGTCATGATGGATCGAGAAACGTAGACGAATAGAGCTCGTATCAAATGCAAACACCATGCTGCTTTTTACGTAGATGTTAGAACTTTAGCAAAATTAATGTCAGTATAGCTTAGCCGTTTTATAGATGTTACTTTGACTTTACTTAATTGTTACAGATTAATTATAATAATATGTTATCACGCTATACCCCTTTTGGGGTGAGCAGAGAGAGGGTTTCTTTTGAGTCTTTATAAAAAATTAGTATAAAAAAACTTTGTAGACACAGATGTTTTTAAAAAACACATACAATGTAATCAGTTCGGAGAGGTATCCACATTTATACTGAAAGTTGAAACAAAGGTTAAAGCAGGATCACAACACGATGATGAATCATAAAGGGTAATATTTGGCAATCAGGGTTCAGTTACCGGATTCCCGAAACCCGATAGCCGGTCGCAAGCCGTCAACAAGGCGAAGTTAATCATTTTAAATACATTTTCGACGTGCCAACTATATTGGCTCGGAGAGCGGCGCGAATCGCCATTGTTTACCGTTTTTGCCCTTTTATTACATCTTCGGAGAATAATTTTAATACAAATGAATAAATATAAGGAAATGAGAAGTAAATTTTGTTTTAAATAGGAAAGGAAGTCAAACCTTGATCAATCGAATGTTTGAGTAAATTAGTTTTAAAGAGCTTGGAGTACTGTGTTCCTCTAATGAACTGGCGAGTGAATAGCATTTTATGCTCCACCTTCTAGAGATGTGAGCGTGCAGAGCACACCCCTCAGGTGCTCTCTATCAGACTTTGCACAGGACATGTTCGCACCGCCTCCGTTTCATTTGGACAACAGACACCTTTAAGTCTACTGCGCGGTTAACGTCGAGGAGGAATGTGTCGCTCATTTCTCGCGAAGGCTTCTCTCTTGCGACTATATCAGAGTCACCGAATCTCGAAGATAGTTGTTTTGTCCCTCTCTCTTTCGGCGGCCTCCATCTGCTTTATTACATATTTGCAGAAGGACAGCACACTCATGCACGATCTCTCGTTACCAACCATGACTTTAAACATCGTTGGCAGTGATCCATCGCTGCCAACCTCAGTCCTGAGGGCATACCGTTCCTCAACCCAGGCTGGGCACTCTTCTAAAGTGTGCTGCGTTGAGTATTCAGGATTCTTGCACTCGTGGCACTCTGTCGAAATAACTAGTAAACTTTACTTAATGATTGGATTAATTATCCTATGTCTGAGCTAAATTTTGTGCTAGGCGGTATAGGTTCCTACAAAAAGCTTTAATTAACGGTTCCACGAACCTTATCTGACCTCCGTTTGATTATTTAAAGCATTCGTTCTTTTTTAATTGGCGGCGCCGAAATCGGACGCTTCATTAACGCAGGGACACGGCGCGGCCAAAGAAATGTCACGTCAAAATCTTTTTCCGAGAAACATAGCGCTACCGGACCCGAAAAGGAATTAATAAACACAAAAGGATTTAAAAAACTTATGACAGAATTAAGAGCGGGCGCGACCGCGACGCGAACAAGTGAAACATAATGCGCGAAACAAAGCAGCCGGAGCGAATGCCTTAAATCATTTTTAATTATGTTATGGCGCGAGTGCTTAGTGCGGCTCGACTTGCAATGTGCAAGCGCACACGCTCTCCGCGCCACACAGCACTCGATGTGCGATCGTGTCATGTCCGATATTTATATCAGTCATTGCATCCCTAAAAGAGCTTATTCGAAACTAATAAAAAACAAAACAAAGCCTTACAGAACCGCGAGTACGCAGCGGTTTTCTAGAACACTATTCGCGCACTTTAAAATTATGAAATATGCTAACCGGTTCCATTTTTCCCCAAAACTATGACACGGGACTCTTCTAGAAGACAGTGATCAATGCTCCTTGTGTTGCGGTTGTTCATAGACGATGGTAACCTCTTATCATCAGGGGGGGCGTCAGCCTATTTGCCGACGAAAGTATTTTTAATAAACACTGATATAGGTAATTATTTATGGCGATTGTTTATTTTTATAGTATGTTTTAACCATAGTTTTTTTTTTTATTTAAGGGCTTTTATTCCGCTGAATATATTAGCCTCACTGTGCCCTAACCTACGTCCTTACATCCTAGAGGAGTCGCCGATGAGCAAGCGTCCACCATCTGGCATAGCGTTCTAGCTTCACTGGACAAAGGATTTGCCATAATGCCATGCCATGCTCCAGTACTTTGTCAGTTAGTTTTCAACTTACTCATCAGTGACTTCCTTTGTGTCTCGTTCCGGGCACACTCTCTCAGCAAGTGATGCACATCTTCAGTCTTTCTAAACTACAGTATATTGTAACGACTCGATTGGCACAATGATTGAATCATCTTCGATCTATATTGTGAATTTAATTCCTACGCGGAACAAACATTTTATAGAATTATCCTTGTTAATATTTGGGTATTATTCATGCAAAATATATGTTTATAGCTTACGACACTGAAAAGAACAACTAGTAGTAGTTTTTTTGTCGTATAAAACAGTAAACGAATCTGTACTGTCGACGAATGTTTCATACCTTTCGTTAATTTATGTCTATCCGTCCAACATACTTGACGCCAGTGTCGTTCTTTATACTGCTAGACGTGTGATTTTTCGGTTATTTCTATGAACGGTATTCAGAACACGATTTACTTCGTTGCCGGCTGCGCGACGACCCGTCTCTGCATCCACATTGCACTTATGAATGATCTTAACATTGTAAATACACAAATATCCAGCTATAGTGACTCATTTCAAAATCCAGATAATAAATCACCCAAACTCTTTAGTAGCTCCAGTGTGTTTTCCAGGTTAAAGAGATAGGTGCTTTTATTGTAACTTGAGGAGATAAGAGAGATAAGACATTAATCTCCATATAGTAATAAAAAAAAATATCGTCACGCTATATCCTTTTCGAGGTGAGCAGAGTTACCTGAGTGGTTATATCGACTTTGTGCTTAAATGTCATGCCCAACATGTCTCTGTCTGATTGTCGTTCTCAGGGCGCTTATATATTTCATTTCTATTAGTCGCCATGCGAATTTCCTTACGTTGGTTTCCTTCACCGGAAGGCATGTTTTGCTAAAACCCGTACTTAATATGAAAAAAGCCAGAGATAGGTGCCACTATTCGAACCTATGACCATTTCCGTTGCCGCGCATTGACATCAGTTCCTTATTCACTAAGCTACATAAGTCATCCATAAATATGTTCTTATCAGTTTACCCATCTGATTATGGCTTCAAGACCAGACTTAGATCAAATACCATTAAAAAAATCGATCTCAGTAACCTTGTCAATCGGTCTCGATTGAATTATAAACGTTAATCGTTCATTTAGTAACAGCAAATCAATAGATTCCTGAAAACAGTCGTCATAACCGCCGTGAGTCATTGTCGAGCGGAATTTATTTCACGCCAGATTATAAACCGGTCGCTTTATCAAAAGATTGTTTTGCCG
Source organism: Automeris io (assembly GCA_036320925.1). Taxonomy (NCBI): domain Eukaryota; kingdom Metazoa; phylum Arthropoda; class Insecta; order Lepidoptera; family Saturniidae; genus Automeris; species Automeris io. The sequence continues at coordinate 7,052,460 of JAUDJH010000011.1, read as the reverse complement.
CGCGCACATGCTCGCCTCCGGACTATTTTAACTATCAAGAGATTCCGCTAAAAAAAGGAAATTAAAAGTTTTAAAGACGATAATAGCATTTTGATACAGCGGTTCTAACAAATAAGACAGCATAATATAAAAGTTGTGCGAAATTCTTAAACCAACAAAATTCTTATTTGAATTTATATCCGACATAATTAATTTTTTTTTTAAGTTTAGTTACCTACTGAAAATAATGGTTACTATAATTTTGATAATAAAATTATGTGAACAAATAAGTATTATCAATTGGGTTTACAATATGAAATAATATTATAACTAACACAGCGGAACTATTTGCGATATCGGAAGCTCTTGCACACGCTATTAATTTAGGTTATGATAAGATTGTTATTTTAACTGATAGCATGAGCTCTCTTCAGCATTTAGCTCGGTGTGCCTCTGGTAGCAGAGGTGTTCCGGTAGCTTACCAGGTCCTTAGATATATTTATATATTACAACAGAGCAATCAACATTGTAAGTTGCAGTGGATTCCCTCACATGTAGGACTCAGGGGAAACGAGGAGGCTGACCGTTTAGCAAAGCTAGCAGCATTAGAGGGCGCGGAAGTATATATTTACAATCATTATTCAGAAATATTAGGTTCAATTAAAAAGTCTATTTATAACATGTGGAAAGAATACTTTGATAAAACATCAAAAGAAAAAGGTATTTGGTACAAAATTATACAAAGTCAGCCTCCTCGGAGCCCCTGGTTCTGCGATGTGACGCTGAAGAGATCTCAGGTTATTTTATTACACAGATTGCGTTCTGGACATATTCCATCTGGAAAATTTGCTCATCTTATGAAAAAGATACCGTCTCCAATGTGTCCTGAGTGCGGAATTATAGACGATATTCAGCATGTCCTGATTGAGTGTGTCCAGAACGATAATGTAAGAAAGGATGTTATATGTGAATTGAAATTAAATAGATTGGATGTTGGTATGTTCCATAGCATTTTGGCGGTGCCTACTAAAGCAACTGCCGAAATGCTATGGAAACTGTATGAAAGGTGAGGTATGAAAGGTTTTATTTCTATATGTTAGGCTACGATGGGGCTGATATGACGTAAGTTAAAAGCCCCTAATAAAGAATAAATAAAAAAAAAAAACTAACACAGGACATACAGGACGTATGCCTCCAAGCCCCTTAACCCTTCACTAAAATAAAACAATATTATTGTAATCTAGATCGTCATGGCTATATATTATAACAACGCTATACGATTGACTTAAGCTAATCGTATCAACTTTATTAATTATGTTATCTATTCTTGTAAAATTATTTGCTCGAACTCACTGGCTGCTCATAAGCCTGACATATGGCTTCGCAGTCTTTATATTGTGAACTTTTTTTTGTAATTTAGAACTACTAAATAAAATAAAAATAAAAACAAGGGAATAATTATGGGCGTAAATGATTTTTTTTTACCCGGTAGAAAATCTTGCGTAGTACCATTAGGGTAGCGGCTCCGCTGTGTTAGACTCCTACTGACTAAAAACCACCGGGGTGTCCTTCTAATCGCTCTACCTGGGCCTGAGAATCTGAATTCGTTCAAAAGTTCGGTAAGGGGACAGCTTTGTTAAGGTTTCCTAGCTGGAAGGGGGCACGTGTAAAGGTCCCGCCGGACACTGTGCGCCGCCCCCTTCTCATCCGGGCAGCAGACTCCCTCAAGTCTACAGTATAATTGCTATTGATCAAAGCTACTTAACATCATTAAATATTATTTAAAGAAAAGTTCTAGATATCACTTTTAATGAATTTTAAGAATATTTCAATTATTTAATATTTTTTTATAAAAAAATATATTGTGACATGAAAAATGTATTTTTACTAAGTTATAATCTTTAGGTAATACGTAGACTTATGACATTAGATCATACTACTAATAAAGATAGTTTACCTATGTCCAAGATTCAGGCCTGGAATGCATGACAGATCGAGCAAGAAGGAAAAAGCGTTAGCTGCTCGTTGGATAAAGCGATTAGCGCTGAACGATTGCATAGCACGCGGAACAAAACGCGGAGCACGACGCGCGCGCATCCATGCTGCGCTTTGTCTCAGAGTGTTAGACCCGTGCCCCGAATGAAAACCGGTAAAAGCCAACAAAAAAACTACCGATTACTTTTTAATCGGGTTAAAAGTAACGTAAATATATTTTCCTTTTCAAATTTAACTTTACGCAGTATTCATCTAAGGGCATGAGAAACGAACAAGGTAATGAAATGAAATGAATGTTGAAAAAAATCCGGCCAAGTGCGAGATGGTTGCGTACAAACGTAAAATGTATGAAAAATTGTCATTGTATTTGACTATCTAATAATATAATATAAATATAAAATAAAAGTGAGTTCAATTCTGTAAAAAAAGCAATTTTTTATTTTCGTAAAAAGTTCACGTTTGACCTAAATTTTAACTTAACCAATTTTATTTTTAAACAAAAAGAGCTTAAGTTTCCTAACACTGTATTGTTTTATCTCTTAAAGTTTAGGATTAAAATATACTGTCCTTCTTAAAAATTGGTAATCTCATAAAAATGATGTAACTACGCGACTTTTCATGATTCTGGGTCAAAGGGACGTATCCTGTAGGTTTGATTACCTTGCTAATACAGCAGAAACGTTAAAAATACGACATAAATCTTTTGAATGCACTGACTTAGAAGAATTATTTTAACAGGTCCACGTGGGACCGCGAACCTGAGTATTTGATATTAATTTCAGCTGAATACCTACACGTGTTCTTGAAAAAAAAAGGGCCTTGACAGACGAACAAACTACAAAGTGATCGTATCAGGGTTCTGTGTTTCCTATTCAAATACGGAACTCTAATAAAATAATTGAATAAAATAACTTCTATTAAACACACGAAATAAGAATTCGAATAAGAAAGAACTTAGCTACCTATAATGCAGTATTTGTGATCGTTCAACAGCTTCAACTTGAACGGCTAATGGTCTTATTCAAATTCGGGGAAATACGGCAAATGGTAGGATAAATCTTGAAGAGCCCGGCGAAGGCGCTGCTTGCAGTAATGAGCTAATTCGGCATGCGCTCGACGCTGCCTATCCTTTGCTAGGCATGTATTATGCCTAGGTAGATCGTGGTGCGACTGCCAATGCGGGAAATTACCTTCTTGTGTATAGTAGCCTTGTATATTTACTATGGGACAAAGTTAAGAGAGGAGAAAGGAGGCAATGGCACATTAAGTGTGAGAAGAGTGCAACTCACCCTTATTAGTTTTGGTTTCAAATATAAATTTATAATGACATAATGTATTGCAATCATTTGTTGTTTCCCTCATACTCGCAGCAATATTAAACCTACTTTCTTTTCTTATAAATTAATAATTGTTTTGAGGAAAAAACGTACAACTAAGGATTTTTTTTAGTTTTGTGCAACGAAAAAAAAAATGACGGGATCCTCGCTAGAAAATAACCATTCAACCCGCTATTGGATCTGCCAATAAATTTTATATTTGTCAGCACTAATCAATCGTAAGTTAAACAACATTTCCTGACGCATGCACACTATACATGTCACTTGCGACTTCGTGTAGGGATAGACAGAATTCTTGTCAGTCGACAAGGTTGCTGTACAAATGTCCACCAGCTCGAATTAAAACTACATTTCGCGCTATACTGACTTTGATTCCAACAACCATACTACGAAAACACTTTTAACTTTTTAGGGTATTTATTTTAGATGCGAATGAATCTTAAATCATTCGAAAGATTTTGTGCCGTACGTTGTAAAATAAAATTATATGTGGTTGTCGAAGTTGTAACTGGTAATTTCAGACTGCGTATATACATGTTTTTCACATACAAAAGGCTTTTTAAGGCTTGTTTTGGTCGAATTTGACCCTTCAGGCATCATAAGTATATATAAATTAATACGGTATATAATAAGCTGTCTCTACTATTATAAAATCGTAATTTGAACGTCACTTGAAGTGAAGTAATTTCAATACGGTGCATAGGCAAAGTTGCAGCCAGAAGTTGGAAATATTCAAAAGCAAATGCTGCTAAGACAATAGGTATTTTCACCGCGTAAGCACTAAGCGGGCGGACCAATCCGACGTCACTTGGGAGTAATTAAAAATTCAAATTAGGACGTCGCCCCTCGCTCGACGCCGAACTGTCGGTGATTACGAAGCGTTAATTACGCACGTCCAATTAAAACGCGGGGCGACGAAGCGGCAACGGTGTCGGCCAATGACAGGGCGCCGCTGAAACTCTAGGCGTGGTAATTAAGAGGAAACGAAAGGGTTGTGATTTTCCGGGCGTTCGTTCCGAGGGCGGCTGGAGGAGTGGCGCGGCGGGCACTCCCTTGTCTTATCTGCCTTTAATCATCCGCTTGCTGTAAAAATTTACACGGAATAGCTTCCATGGTAGAGGAAAAAAGGAAATATTTATAGAGTAAACGCGCTTCAATATAAGCTTCTTTTCGCCTTCCACCAGGTTTGATTGAGGTCAACTGTTTACCTTATAGATCATAAAAAATGTAATGTAATTTCAGGTCTGAATTTATGTGAATTTTTGATTACACGGTCAAGTCTATTAGTCAGTTTTGTAGTTGTTCTTTACGCAGATTTTGATTCCGTGACAAACACAATCAACAACTATGTTAATATATACAAATTATTATTAACTCAATAATAAAATTAATAAGTAATTATTTAGGCATGCTTTCGCTGTGAAAGCAGTGAAAATGTTAATTAAGCTACGTAAGGTTTAATTTTGAATTAAATTTCATAACTGTGCTTTTTTTGCCTCAACTCTAATTTGTCTATATAGTTAAAAAGCACGTTTAATTGTGATAAAGTTTTTAAGTTTACTCACATACTTAGAGACCTTCAGTCATGGTATATGTGGGCCGACATGACAACGGAGACTATCAACGTATTACGTAGTAAAGGATAACCCTTGATGGTCGCTTTCGTTTTTGGACTACACTGTACTTACCATCAGGTGCACTATAGTCACGTTATCAAGCCAGTGTAAAAAAAGTTTACAAGTTTAAAATATTTTGTAAAATACTCAACAATATTTTTTTAAAATTAATATTTATTAAAGAAAAACTTTAACATGCAACGAGATATATTAAGCAATATGTTTTAAGCACCTACTTTTTAAATGAAGTCTTCGAAGGGGAGAGAAACAATAATGTAAGTATATTTGCATGAAGCAATTCATCTCAACGCAAAACAGACGTAGGCAAGCATTGAGTTGATGCCCGTGCAGGCACCCGACTTTAAATGGCCCTTTGGCTCTACGCACCTCACTACTGCCTTAAACGCTTCACTATTTACCATAGTGATGTTTTTATCCTACCCGCATCTCGCTCGATCGCAGTCCTTTATTAAAAAGTTTACTGACGTCGTAAAGTTTGATACACACTTTCATAAGTGTCGGTATGAAATAATTAAATTTATCATAGAATTAAACTTAACATAGAGGTAAAATATATAATATTCTTAAATGCATCTTTTCTGCTAATATTTTAAGGAATTAATTATTTTGATTAAGAAATAAATGTAATTGTTGTGAAAATTCTTTACTTTCTCTTTCAAAACGAGTGTTGTAAACATAGGTAGGTATATTATGTATGTATTCCATTTAATATTGCCTATCAAAATATTCGTTTTTAATTTTTCTATTCTAAAAGGGATATATTATTATTATTAATAAAATCATTTTATTTATAAAATTGAATTTAACCTAAACCAAGGGACAGGGTTTAATTATTTCCGCATTTAGATTTTATTATAAATTCTGGACTATCCCGTTTGTACAACTAATATCAATACCGATGGGATATAAATGATGTGTATAGGCTTTTCTGGAAGTGAATTTATTATGCCAGTCTCACTCGGAGCCCCGCGCCCGCTCTCCGCGCAACTGGTAGCCCCCGCCCGGACGTCACCGGCAGAAGAAAAATGCTAACACGCCCCCGCTAAAACTATTAGTTATTTTGGCACCCCCGCGCGGGCTCGCTCTACCTTACGTAACAGGCCGTTGCATTGCAATCCCACAATAGCCCACAGGACCTGGCTATTAATTTTATTTGTTTTTCTCCGTATTTGTGTTCTATATTGTTTGTTTTCGACCATGAACCTATAGGTCAATAGTCTCCCCTCTAGGCTACATTACATCATAATGCTTTGAAGTTTCAACACAGTATTTGGTGAAACCAGAAAGACAAGTTGCAATTAAACCTACATATTTCAATATTTTAAGACGTTTGCGCATTGTTTTAAAGTTAATAATTTATATCTAGGATATTATGTATTTTAAGCATTAATTCATGAACTAATCATAATAATAACTAAATAATTAACAAATATAAAGTAACACCCGCCGGTTTTTTTTTTCTAAATCAGGAGTAGATACTTGGAACATCTCATGGAAATTTTCCCAGGACATTGTCAAACAGACAGCGACCTGAAAGCGTGACTAAACATTTTGATTTTGTAATTAAGGTACGGCTTTGTAGAGCTACATGCAAAAAACAAAAGTCAAATATAAGATTATATTGCATTTAAATGTCTAAAAATCCAAAATTGCATAACTTTTTTTTTCTCAATTTAAATACAAACTCATAAATACCATAGAAAAGCTAAATTTCACCAATTTAAGTATATAACAAATCCAATTTATATTAGTAAAGGATTATGCAATAAAACGTATTTAAATCCAATCTCGAGATTGGAAAACTCACTCTGAACGAGAAACACTGAGACGTATACAAAAAGAAGAGTTAACGCTAAAATCCGACGCAGACGTCGTCGTGATGAAATTCAAAACAAGATAAAGAATACGGCCCATAAAAGTTTCATTGCTGTTAACTTATTTATGAAGTTGACTACATATTTAAATGTGTATTTCTATGTGAAGAATGTTGGCGCTTCGATACAAACGTTTATAGTGGATAATGTATTAGTACCTATGAGTTTTATTATATTTTGATGTGGTATAGGACGTATGCCATAGTAGGTATCTCGGTGTGATGATCAATATAATGAAACATAAACAAATAGTACCGTGTGCCACCACATTTTATTATACTGGATCGACACACTGACTACAGCGTATCTGATGGAAAGAACAGTGTAGTCCAAGCATAACAGTAACCGCCAAAGGATAAAAATTAATTAAAAGTCGCCTTCGTCATGCCCGTCCATATACACAAAATGAGACACTGTAACGGTCTCTGGACTTGGGTATTTTGGTCACGACTCAGTTGGCAATCGCCTTACCACCTTTTTTTTTGTTAACCCGGTGGAAATCCCTACGGACCGTGAGGAGAAATGGTGAGGGCCACTCCCCCCGGTGTGACGGACCTGCCTCGACTAAAACCACCGGGGTGCCAGCACCGCCTCTCCTCGCCTTCGTCGAGCCTTGGAATCCGGACACCTCCGAAGATCGCCTTACCACCTCAAAAATAACCTCATTTCGGAAACTCGTATACATATTTGCAATAGGTATGAGGACACCCTTAGGTTCCATTAGGTTTTTTTTATATTCGCTTTTAGAAGACCGTGGCCGAGGTTAGGGATGGATGTCTTCGGGCACAATAAGCGAGACATCTCTCCGTGACATTGAACGGGCAGTAGGCTTCAGGATGTCTGCTGCTCGGATGAAGCGGAGGCTGAGCGTTTTTATGAATTATTTGTTTAGTTTAGTCGCCGTAACCGGAATGATAAAACTTTAACGTAATTGATATAATATGTATTTTAAAAATAAAATGATCATTTTGCTTAAATGGGTACAATCACTAATGTATCTCTGCTAACGCCGAAAACGAAAAGGATTTAGTAAGACGATATATAATTTATATAATATATATTTATTTAATTGTATTAGCGTTGGTAGGTATTATTATCATCAATAACTTATAAATTCATGGAGAATATATAAAAAGCTGATATGATATTGCGCAATTTTTCTTCGTTCCTAAAACAGATAGAGATAAATCAGTTAGCAAGCCAACCATATCAGATTTAGTTACGTTCGAGTTAGACCAAAAGAGGAAGCCTTTTTTTATTACGCGCTTTCAATGCTCTCTGAAATAGCTCTGATATCATTTTTTTTTTTGTAACCCCGGGGATTATCCCACATAGTACCTTCAGAGACACTGTGAAGGCAGTGAGTGACCCCGGTGTGTCAGACTCCTACTGACAAAAACCACCAGGGTGTCCTTCCAATTACTCCACCCGGGTCTGAGGATCCAGATTCTTCCAGACGCATCTCTGGGAGGTGGGGGTGATTATTTTTGATTGAGGTTGAATAATGCAAGTATGACATAAATACACAGATTGTGTTTTAATTGATTATATATTTCTGCTCTGTATTGGTTAAATATATTTTTTTTATATAAAACATTTTTTGTAGTTGTTTCATTGATCCAATACACAAGACTGTATCGATGATATTCCGAAATATAATTTCAGTAAAATATACGCAATTAAAAAAGTACGCCTTATCTAAAACAAGTGTAACAATATTAGATATAATACACTTAAAATTTGATTATTATGTGGTCAGACTCACCTTATATCCTATTGAAAACAAGTTTACATTATCCTAAAATTCTCAAAAATTGCAGTAACAACTCACCAGTATTAGATTTGAAATTAATTAGTTTTGGAAAATATCTAATAATTAAGTAGTGACTAGGTAAGGGACCGGATTCCATGCGCAGCGTTACGAGTGTGTGTGTGTGTGTGTGTGTGTGTGTATGGATTTTTCCAGACTACATACGGATTTAGACACGACATTCTCACCGGTGTAGGAAAACATCGAAAGGAAACCGCATTTTTTTTTACACTGGCTCGACATAGTGACTACAGAGCACCTGATGGTATGTACAGTGTAGTCCAAAAACGAAAGCGACAATCAAAGGATGCAAATCCATTGATAGTCTACATCGTCATGTCGGCCCTCGTATACCACGACTGATGGTCTCTAGGTATATGAGCTACAGGATATGCACAAGCTGATCCCGAAACGCGTCAAGCCGAAACTGGTTACTATGACGGGCTTTACACCCATGCACTGTGGTCGCGATCCAGACGGGCACCGACGCCCTACCACCTCGCTGCAGCTCGTTTAGCACCACCCAGGAGTCACGTGTAAGGAAACTAGAGTAAAGCCTACGGACGCGAGCAGCTTCGACTCCCAAAATACATGCATGCCATCATATATTACTATAATTAATTAAGTGTTAAAAGATTGTTCCGTGTCGTTGATGCAGTGAATAATAAAATTGTCTGGTATAGATCTCTTTAATAAAAAACATTCAAAAGCTAGTCCATTTGAAATTATTACATTTGCTTTGTATGTCCTTACAACATGGTAACTCCTTAGGGTCTTATTATAACATTCAATTTACACATATAAGGCGTAGGTAACTATAGTTTAGGTTACAATCATTAGAAATCCCTAACAGAAATTAAACTGAGCGTACATGCCATAGATCAACGTTTGAAATATAATTCACATATTTTCATCCCACGAAAAACATAAATAACTCATATGCGATTAGTGTAGAGTGTATTATTCTAGCGTCGTCATCTCTCCTTCAACGACAACATATCGATTGCGGTGAACTTGTAAATGTATATGGGCACATATCACACACATATGTGCAGATTTTTTCATTATGTCACAGATATTAAAACTAAACTACTTAAGGTGTTTCCCAAAAAAGTGTTTTCTAAATAACTAAAAGAAATATTCGCTTCTACATCCATAATGCGAAGAAAAAAAGGAGTAGAATGCTTCCAGCGACCATATTTTTGTTTATATGATTTGAGAATCTTTAAAAGAAGAGTGATTAGGTATTTGTTCGGCAAACATGTTCCATCATCGACCTCAACTTCACCTTCCATAAACTAAGTTATTTATAAACTTTTTAATCATTTAAAATACTTTCAAACTATAAATACCAATGTGTTTCTATAATATCTTTTAATTTCAAAAGTAGTAAATTTACATTCAAAGAATTGCCATAAGAGACTTAGTAAAATGAACAGGGTATAGATATATCTTTGGTTTTGTACAATGTAAAGGGACGAAAGGCTAGAGTTCTATAAGACTAGGTGAACTTTTGTCTTAATCTTGCTTCTAGTAAAGCTAACCCGATGACTCTGTAGAAACTGAAAGAATGAATAAGCTAAACCATTGCATTACGAAGGCACATACGCAGTATTGCAAAAACATAGAGTACTCAATGTTTGTGTTATAATATTCGATCACTGTCTGCTCTACTTAAGTGACATCACATAACGCGTTAACTTTTCCTCCCTTAAAATGCCCTCCCATCGGTCATATACACTTCCGACCAACGACCACCCACCCTGTTTAATTGACCTCTGCGACCTCAATACACAGGGCATCGTATACGGAAATATCTCGACGAACAGTTATCTAATATATTAATACCAATAAGTGCAAAAAAGATATATGTCCCTGCTGAGAACTCGATAATTCCAGTAAAAGTACTAATATTGTCAGCGTACCTGCTTATTACTGCGTCCTTTAAAATCACTCTTATGAACCAATCTTATAATATATAAATATTTCATTGTATTATTGTCTCACCTTGTATAGGCAAGAGACAAAAGTGGGAGTAGGTGTCCATATGCCAGTCTTCTTTAATTTCATATCTCTGTTTAGTCAAACAGAGATGGGCAAAATGTAATCTAATTAATGATTAACGATTACAAAATGTACTCGTAATTTTAATTTTGTTGCTCTGTAATCATGATTAAATCCCTTTAAAGTATTAAGGAGTCAAATGTGTACGCAATCTGGGATTCCGTAGTGTTTAAAATATAGATGAGCAAAATGCAGTCATATTAATAATAAAGGTAAAAAACGCAAAATGTAATCGTAATCATTTTTATTAATCTGATTACATTTTGCCCATCTATGTAGCCAAGTACTGTAATAGTTGTTTGAAAGGAGCAGCGTATCACGAGTATTTGCGCCTTTATGTTGTTTTCAGTGAGTAATTATTAAATGTATTGTTTCGTATAGGTAATTTGTTGCTCAAAAGTTAGTTTATTTTCGTATATATAACTTGATCTTTTAATAATTTTATTTATAAAAGCGATCATCTTCATATAAGTGTTTATTGAAGGTAAGATAAATACGAAGTACGATACTGTTTGTGTTGATTATTGTTTGCTTCTATGCTTGAGTGTTGATAGCGAATAATTTAGCTATGCAGTAACCACTTCGGTATGGGTATATAACGCACACAGGGATGACCAAGCTTGCGCACAAATGAACAAAACATAGTTTGCACATAGGTTGAACAGACAAAGCACACAAGCCCGTGAGGTCATCTCCCCTCATTAGGTGGTTAGTTTTCCGGGCGTGTCCGCAGACTCCAGTGATGTGCGTGGGTGTGAGGTGCAAGGGGTCGACTAGTGGGGGAGGGGGGGCTGCAGACGGGAAGTTACTTAATTAATCCCCGCGCGGCCGCCATTGGCCGGCCACGGGCGGGCGGGCGTCTCATCGCCCACGCGTTAATTGGGCGGACGACCGAGATTACAGCCGCTAATGAAACCTGATGCTGTGAGAAAATGCCTACAAAATACAAACATATTATAACTATAGGTAAAGGGATATCTATGCTTGATTGCCAGGTAGTGGACCTACTGATTTTCACCTGACCTAAACTTTATGGTATCTAAATAAAATTAGATATAATATATATCGTGAGGCACCTGTCAGGAAGGAAGTTTCAATAAAAGCTTTAAGTTTGACTTGTATCCATCCTTCAATGATAATAACGTAGATCAGTATGAACTTTTACATAAATACATATCGACAGTTTCAATATAAACATGACATCCTATATCTTCGTAATCTTATTAAAACATTGTAATAACTTTGTAAATGAGACATACGAAGTCTTACAAATTATATTAATTTAATAGGTATCCCCTTAGTCGAAAGTAAATTCGTATCACATTCTGGGAAACTGGAAACATTCGAAATGAGTATCTATAGCAGATTTATTTTCGAATTGAATACAAGATGAACAAAAGTAATAAGTGTTTGAAGTATGTAGTCAGTAGACATTAATAAATATTGTAGTGGAGAAGGAGTTAGCTGGAAACTAATATCGTTCTCGTCGCGTCAAGTGAACGTATAAAGCTGAGATTTAGCGAGAGCCGGGGGCTGAGCAGGCGCGAACGCCCAGGTAAAGTACCTACTTACAGCCCGATATACGAGGAAACGTAAATTATAATATTGTGTGTGCCAGTTGTGACTAGCTATACATACGTTTCACATATCACAGTGAAAATACAAATCATTACCTACGCCAGTTACAAAGGTTTATAACCAGCGATTTAGGATATCACCGTCGTGTGAAAGAGATGTAACGCTATAACTGTGAATAGAAATGTTAAAAAAGTGAATTTGTTTGAGTGGAATTAAATGTTATTCAGAATGTTGTAAGGTTTTCATTTATTTGGAGAGCAATGTCATTATCTGATTGGTATTTTTGAGCAGTGATATAGCAATGACAAAAATAATAATTTCACGACGCTATCGTTACATAGTAGGAGCAGTAATTTCCATACCTAGTTGTAACCCTCTCGCAAGTCGCGGCGCGGCGCGGCGGGCGTGCGCGCGGCCCACTGAAAGAAAAGCAATTTCCTCCGGGCGGCCGCCGCCCGCCGGGGGTTGAGGTCGCGCGCGAATATAATTTTGTTCAGTTTTTTTTCCATTCGGGCGAGTTAATTCGGCTTCGCGGCGAAGTTGGCTATTGATTAGGGAGCGTCTTACGTTTTAATTTGTTTGCGCGCGCAGCCGCCGATGCACCCGCCGAGATGAGATCCCGTGACCCCCGCCCGCCCACTCCTACCGCGATAGACGTCCTCTTGGCTTCTAATGAAGGTTTCGTTAACTAAGCGAATTTATACAATCACCTTCTCATACTGTCTACTTATACGTACTTACACTAAATTGACATTAAAACCTTTTATTCTACTCTTTTTAATTGACATTTATGTTGACCCACAAAGTACTATTTTTAACTGAAGTTCCTATCAATATTCGTAGAACTTTCAGCTATTTACACGTATTCAAAACAAGGACAACAACGCTATTAGTAATTGTAGTTATCGATATGTTGTAATAAACAAGTATTTTACACACATGTGGCTTAAAAAGATGTGAAAACATAACATTAATTTGAGTTTATCTAATAATTTTATAAAAATAATGGCTTGAATACTTTAAAAACGCACCAAATATAATATTTTTTATTATACGCCGGCACTGACCTGATCTGACAGAATCACAAACTTTTTCATTTGAACATAATCCATTCCATAGAATATCATAACAGCTATTTCTGTATAGTATAGGCAGAGTAAATTAGTCACGATTTCTGTCTATGCTCGCGAATATGTATTGCTTATTTTAAATATTGAAATGTTTCATGTAAAAGTATTTTCCTCTCAAACTAGGTATCATATCATATATTAAATATATCGGCAAAGGAAAATTCATAAAAAGCGTATCCAACTAGTGGGTGTGTAGAAATTTAGAATTTCAAATGTCTTTTAAAAGAAATATTCAAAATTGAAAATATTAATTTCTCTGGTTTTATATCTTAATTTTTTTTGATATTATACCATTTTTCTTGACTTATTTCAATAGTTATTCTTGTAGATAGTGTTTATCTATGTTTATTTTATTTTATTATTTGTAACAATAATAAAGCTATAAATACGAAATAAGAGGTAAGTGGTTACTAAGTAAATATTTCAAAAATTCTAGAGTATCTCTCTCTCTTTAGTGTCAATCTGCAGTGTACTCAAGAGATGCAGTGTAATTAACGTTGCACCGTCCAAGTGCAGCTGAATACGCGATGCTATTGGTCATCCGTCTACCCGGCACCCCTCTCCCCCGCCGCCCCGCTGTCACCTGCCTCTCCCCCCCCCCATAGCCCCCATCGCCCCCTCGCCTTCAGAGCAGCAGAGCCTGAGAAACAACACCGGCTGCGTGTGACACATTAGTAAATGAGACGACATTCGTTACCGAGCGGGCGCTCTGCCGGAATTTCCTCATTGGAAGCACTCGTGTAACCCACTCGCGTTTGGACGTATTTGTAAAACACGCGTTTTAAATATACATTAAATATACACGTTTTAAATATACATTCCCTTTTATATGAAGATGTATTTACTTACACTAGCTATTATGTTTGTCTGATTTCACAGTGTTAGATGTAACTGTGACGGAATTTTAATAACAACTGAATAGTTTTGAGGAGGTTACATTTCTATTTCATATAATTATGTTTACAGGGAGTATTTTCATCTGATAATAACATATCGTCACGCTATATCCGTTTTGAGGATAGCATGTACCTATACATTAGTGGCTGTATCTACATTACGCTTATGTCGTGCCCAACGTAGCGCAGTTGATCGCCGTTCTCAGGGCACTTATACATGATTTCTATTAGATGCATTGCGTGTTTCCTCACGATATTTTCCAATACCGTTGAGCCTGTAAGGCCGTACTTAATCTGGAAAAAATCAAAAGATACGTGTCAAGATTTAAACCTACAACCATTCTCGTTTCCGTGCAAACCAGACTCTTATCCACTGGGCACAGACAAATATTTTTATATAATTAATTATTTAAACACAAGAATAGTGGGTATAAGCTGTTCGCTGGGTAAGGAGACTTAAATGCGGGGCGTTTACAGAGCTACTTCATCATCACAGGATGCAGGCAACTTCATATTTTAGTTTGGAAGTCACTAGGAAAATCTTCTTGCGTTGTGTTCAGATTTAAAGTAGCTAATTAAGACGCAGTGACGTGCATAAGGTATTTAGACAGGGTAGGCAGATCCACATAGTTAATGTGAATATAATATAATAATAATCAATATTATATACTCTCATAGGGAACATATATGACATGAAAATAAAATAGATATGAATTTAAAGGGTACCTTATTTTGTTTAAATTAAAGCAATTTATTCCAGGCTTATTTATAGTAAGGGCATGTAATGCTTTTATGCATGTATGGAATGAACGCTATTGTTAAGAGGAATATGCACCCTCTTCTTGCTGAGGTGTCGTAAAAGGCGACTAAGGTATCTCTTGAACACCGCAATTCAACCAGGTGTTTAGAGAAGGAAAACTCAACCAAACCTGCATCCCGCTCCCTCCCGATCGTACTGGTTCTCCTTTCCATCGGGCCTGAGGGAGTTCGGACGAGAGAGTGCTTTTCTGGCTGCGCGTCCAGTTATGCACTTAAATATCTCCTGCGCAATTGACTGTTTCCGAAAACTGGACCTCGAATTTCTTAACCGGTGTTGAAACAGTCACCGTGGCCGAAACCGGCTAGGACATCATCATGCACCCTGAAATCTGTGATTCGTTTAAAAGGGTTATATAAGATTTATTAACTTAACCTACCCAATATACTGAACTTGTATTGAAAATGTATACTTATAATTGGTAAGAAAGTGCGCTTATCACGGTTTCATAGGCCGAATTCAGTCGCTGCGACATCATTCGACTTGAAGACGCAACGGCGGACTCAATAAATCGAAAGGTCGCCCCCGCTCGGCCATTAAGGCTCTCGATGGTGAGCAGTCTCGGAGGCGACGGTCAGTTTGTTTTATTAGTTTAATTTTATTGTTTTAATTTGTGTGCGGTTGCGCTATTTGCGTGCGCGCAGTTTGTCGCGCGCCCCGCCCACCGGCCGCCGGCCAATGGCGCTCGCAGTGCTAACGAGCACGCTTGCGGGCGCCGCTGCACTCCGCGCGCGTCATACGGCCGTGCAGACATCGCGACAATGCGCATTGTTTCTACCGTTTACTAAGACCCACACTCACATCAAACGCCTTCAAATGCAAAAATAATATAAACACTAACGAATCTACCATTGCTTGAAAGAAAATTAATTAGTTAAGTATTGTTTAATGTTTAAATCCTCTCTCTACGTTCAAAGAACAAATCTGAGAACAGAATAAATACAGAGAATTTCACGCTCTTCAATGAAGAATGCAATAGAACGTTGATTTTGTAAATGCAAGCCCGACTTTTGTCAATTCTTGGCTGTTGGTAGTGATGAAAAATTGTATCAGTGTATATTGCTGCTGTAGGCACAACTCTGGTCAAATAAAGAACAGTATAGAAACTGCCTAGTAGCGACACTCGATATATGGAACGTACACACACACACACCCACCCAGGTGTCAGCAATGTTAGTCTTTCTTATTCGTCGGCAAATGCAATTTCTGAATTATGTGAGGCTCAACGCGATGAATGCATTTAATTTAATTTATACTCCAAATATTTTTACGTTTAGTTGAACTGTTCCTACTCGCTAAAGAACACTCGAAATATTTTTTGTTTCCAATATTATTTCCAAAAAAGGAAAAATTTTGAGGCAGTTTTGTTGTTTTTGTTTGCAGATGAATGTAGATGTTAAACGATTATGTTTAATTATTACCGGTATCTAAGTTGATATCATCAAATCATTTTGTAATATCTCTAATGATTGCAAGGGTTTATATACAGGGTGAACGGTAATGCGATACATTCCGTTGAATTCCGTGTACGTTGTAGTACAGCTTATTTGGAGTCATTTAAGTCATATGACACCATGTCCGAAACTTGTTAGTTTCTGAGATATTCAAGATTTAAGTATTTTTTTAAAAAACTCCAGTTTTTATGTTAAAATGTTCCCTTGTAGTGACGAATACAAAATAATGTTATTGTTTATGCTGTATTCGTATAGCTAAATAATAATAATCTCATTTTAAATTAAAATTTGTAAGAAAGAATCGTCATTACTTAAGTAAAAGCTAAAAAACCAAGTATCATTTTGCAAAAAAAAATTGTTTTAGGTAAATAAACGAAGAATTTTGCCAGGCTTATGAATAAAATCCTTAGTGATAACCCTAATGCCTGGAAGTACCTATTAAGCCAAATCCTTTAAAAACGAGCCTACTTTCTGTACTGTATCTATCAATCCTGTGGTCAGTTCAGAGGTCCACCTCAACTGCCGCCAGAGATGCATCGACGCCTCCCACCGAGCGATAATTCCAGTGTCCCACGTAGGTGCCTTTGCTTTGATAGCGAGTGAGATTCCACCGTGGGCTTGTTTTATTGTGTGAGGCGCGTTTCGTCAACGCTACTCAATAAGCAATAAACCATTCGGGACCAAGAAGTTATTTTAAACCACGAACAAGCGTCGAATTGAGCCCACGCCTTTACACCTTTTAAAGGTTATTGTGTTTCCGAAATACCAAGATATAACTGTCAGCGTATGTCTTTCGAAGATACATCAGGAACAAAACGTCTTGCTCGTATTCCAGTCGTTCGTAACTTGCGTCAATCCACATTAATTCACTTGTAGACAAAGGCGTGCGGTGAATATCCAAAAGAAAAGCTGGTAAAATCCAACATAATATAATCTGCGATCGTAAGCTGTATTTTTTAGTCTTCGTGGTTAGCTGGAAAGCGAGTGGTAAGTGGCAGACTGCATTTATTATAATGGTCGTCTTACATATTTTCTGAATTTAAAACGTCCTAAGATATTGATTTTACTACCACGAATTACGTATCTAACTGTATCCGCTTCCCTTTTGGACGTTCAATGCATGCTATTGTTTATAATAATCATTACTGAGAAATTAGATTATTTTCTGTAATATGCTTCAAAAATATGTTCTTTGTAAATATAATTGACAATTTCACACTGCAACAGTGCACACCGCAGAAAGTCCGTTTGAGAGAAATCGATACACCGTTTTAAAATTCTATAAACGCCAACTAACGCCTCATCGTCCCCTTATAATAATATTAAAAAAGGGAAACTAAGCAATTGATAGTGAAACGGTCGGCGAAATAGAAAAATATCGTTGGACGCATTCGTGGCGTGGTAAAATATTCAATCGGGGCAATTCGGGTCCGCGTATAAATTCGGTACCGCCATTATTTGTAGCGCGTCCTCGCGACCGAAAATCGGTACCTCTACATTGATAGTCGTCATTTTTCTTGTAGGTATCGTTAATATTTTACGGGTGCGTGTCAACGGTTTATGGGCCCACTCTTAACACTAAAACGTTTTAGCCCTGCTCTCATTGTTTATACATTTTACTATCCACTTTTTATAGTTTATCGCAACTCGAGTGCTGTTTGGGGGTTATGACACCGCGTAACGTTTGTGTGACTCGATTGTGCGCCATACAACTCGATTTTTATTGCGCTCTAATCTTCGACGGAAACTTTCCAAATTATCATGAATATATTTAGTTTTTTAACTCTTTTCTTTCTGTCTCGACTTCTTTATTACACACAATACATACGTTTACTTGACGTATACACGCATAACGCTATTGTATTTATGCGTGTTTATGATTATGTCTTGTTTCGTAAAAACGAAGTTGGTATAACCACAGCTGCAAACTACGTCTTTAAAGAATAACTAACGCCGCGTTGTCTATCACCAGGATAATTATACTTATTTACCTTTAGAATCAAAACAAAATGAGTCTAAGCATCGATGTCAGACCCCCCCCCCCCCCCATTATAATATTAGGTCCTTACATATGAAATTGGCGTTTTTCGTACTGGCCACTTTAATCACAAATTTCTCCTCTTTGGTAAGGAATTCCAAATTCAAATTTGTACAGCTATAGACTCATGTATTTGTGCTTCGATGATCGTCATTCATTTGTTTTTTTCTTCTGTTTTTTTCTGTTTGCGTCACTCATTTTACAAAATGGAAAACTTAAAATATCGCATTATTTACGAGTACGAGTTCCGCCGTGGCACTAGTGCTGCGGAAACAACTCGAAGGGTGAATGATGTGTATGGCGGTCGTGTTGCAAAAGAAAACACAGTTCGTTTTTGGTTCCAACGTTTTCGTTCTGGAAATTTCGACCTGCAGAACAAGCCCCGTGGACGGCCTGAGACTCAAGTTGATAATGAAGAGTTGAAGGCTATTGTGGAAGCGGATCCATCGCAAACCACGTCCGAGTTAGCTGCAGGCTGCGATGTTAGTGATAAAACTGTTTTAATTCACTTGAAGCAAATTGGGAAGATTAAAAAGCTTCAAAGGTGGGTACCTCACGAATTGACTGAAGCAAACCGGCAAACGCGCGTCGACTGCTGCGTTACATTACTAAACCGGCACAATAATGAAGGTATTTTAAACCGAATCATTACCTGTGATGAAAAATGGGTTCTTTACGATAATCGGAAGCGCTCAGCGCAATGGTTGGATCCTGGCCAGCCAGCCAAATCCTGCCCCAAGCGAAAATTAACCCCAAAAAAGTTACTTGTAAGCGTTTGGTGGACTAGTGCCTGTATTGTTCATTGCAGTTTTCTCAAATCTGGCCAGACTATTACGGCTGATGTCTATTGTCAGCAATTGCAAACCATGATGGAAAAGCTAGCGGCTAAACAACCTAGGCTGGTCAATCGCTCCACGCCACTGCTACTTCACGACAACGCTAGACCACACACTGCGCAACAGACGGCTACTAAATTAGAAGAGCTTCAATTGGAAAGTCTAAGACATCCTCCGTACTCCCCGGACCTTGCTCCAACAGATTACCATTTTTTTCGAAATTTGGATAACTTCTTGCAAGGGAAAAAATTCAACTCCGATGGGGCAGTCCAAATCGCCTTCAAAGATTTTATTGATTCCCGTCCGACTGGTTTTTTTGGTAAAGGGATCAATGAACTACCTATGAGATGGCAAAAGTGCATAGAAAATAATGGTTCATACTTTGATTAATTAAATATATTATATTAAAAAATATTCGACTTTTTGTTCCTCCCATACAAAACGCCAATTTCATATGTAAGGACCTAATATCTACAGATTTATCTATAGTTTTTTAAGGTCCCATAACCTTGTCACACTGATTGATATGGGTATTGGAGAAGTGGATATATTATTGTTAATTTTCATAATAACATTTTTGATTTATCATCCCAATCTCCGCTAGAGTGATGAAAACGGAGCTGCTAGTGTATCTATAAAATCCCTTAGTTGGCAACACTGCTAGGTACCTAATCTATGTGTAATTATCCATCCAAGTTTGCGAGCTCACAGAAAGAATTGCTCTCGTGTCGGAGTGCCGCGCCGGTGGGAGGGTGGAGGCAAAACTCCGGTGATGGCACGGGGGTATGTGGGGGTGTCAGGGGGTGAATGTAGGGGGTAGGCTCACATGGGACGCGCTCTAATGAGGTGCCTGAAAGCGACAATGTCTTTGAGTAAAGCAAATATGTAGGTATCTACATATGAAGGGAGGAGTCCCGTATTACTGCTGTGCCGTTAGTATATGACGTCAATATAGTGAACGTCGCTCACTGTTGTTATGGGTTTCGTTTTGATATTAAATAAACATAGATACGTGGGAGTGGGCTACTGGAATATGTTATTTCGTAAACGAATGTATAGGTAGGTACGTAATTTAAGATGCCTATTATATAAAATAATAACGATACCTACTTAATGTTTTCGAACAATTACACGTGAAGTAATTAAATAAGTTTGTTAAAATAGAAAGTAACAGTGTTCCAATCTTGCTGCTACATTAAAGGAAATTTATGTGATAGCATCTAATTATACCTATGTAACTGTGGATAGCTAATTTCTCAAAAAATATTTCTAAAGATTACAGGGAAATTAAGAAAAACTTAGACAGAAGTAAAACGAACAGTTGTCATTGTGTAAACTCACAAAATTACTCATTTATAGTAGTTTTAAATAATTCCATCTTACTATCTAATAAACTAAATCAGTGTGTGAAGTAAAACGTATTTTTGCATCAAATATTAATCGTAGCTGATGGTGGCGACGTAGATAAGGAACCGGTATACATGTGCGGCAATGCTAATGGTCGTAGATTCGAATTCAGGCACGGACCTCTAAGTTTTTTATGGATTTAGGTACCACATGCTCACCGGTAAAGGAAAGCATCATGAAGGAAATCGCATGGCATTTAATAGAAATGTCATGTGTAATTGCCCTGAGAACAGCGATCAGCTGCGCTACTGGTCACTTTAGCATAATATATAAGCGCAAAATGGATACAGCCACTAATATATACCTGCTCATCCAGAAAGGGATTTAGTGTGATGATATGTTATTATTAGTTCTTAACGACAACTACGTAGTTGTAAAACGCTGTTTAATATGTTTCACTTTAGCCAGGAAATTAATGTTTAAAGTCGCTTTTAAGATTTAAAGAGCCTTTATGCAACTGATTGATCTTGCTGGTATAGGTAACAGTGATGCGGCGGGCTCGATTACGTCTTCCGGTCCGGGGCCGGTTTTAATTTCCCGGGCGAGGCGAGGCGAGACGGCATCGCGTTAACTTTAAACGGCCGGAGATGAGCCGCACACGTACTAATGTGATGCACGACCCGGGCCGTCGCCATAGCGACACACACTCGGTGATACCAACTTATGGGGTTTTACCCTTAAATTGAGATTGATGGTGATCACATTTCTATGTTTTACTGTTCTCACCCTACATGTAATTCGCGACTGATACTAAAGGAATATCAAAGAGTTACTAGATTGTCGGTGCAAGACCGGATCGCAATTACAATGAAAAAAATATTGATAATACACTGCCAAATACGTAATAGAGAATCGCCTCAGCCAGTCTCATTTCGTAATCAACCTACGTATATTCAATTTTTTTTCTCTTTAAAAGTAACAGTATGATGGCAACACTTCAACACTTGGAATTTGACTATATATGACAGAAGCTATTATCTATATACCTGTGTGTGCAAAAAAAAAGGATTTTTAATATAGGTAGTGGGAGTTTTAAAGCTTTTTTATTTGTTAGTTTTAGAAAAATTGGGAGCAAATAGTCCACTTTCATTTACATTATGTCTATGTTTAATACTGCTGAAAATAAGTATTTTTTAGAGGTTATATGTCGCATTTATAATTAATACATATTTAATAAAACTTAATATTCCATGTGTATAGTAAAAACTGATTTATTGGAACTTCATTATTCTACATTAAGATATAATAACAACTCGCTTCGGTGCCAATAAAGTATTTTTGGGGTAATTACCTTGCTTTGTGATGGTAATACAACGCACACTCAAATGACGTGTGCGAGGGTGTGAGGCTGGGGGTAATATGATTTGAGCGAGCCCGCGACACCCCGCCCGCTTGTTTGCTCTCCGATGCAATCGCGATACGAGCCGCGCCGGGCCGCACTACCCTCATCTCCGTCCCCGATAACCGCATCGGATTCCGCGTTGCAAGCGTACCGTTCCATTGAAACAGATACTAGAGCCCACACCTACTGCTCCACTCGATTTAGACTCTAGTGATGCGATTCGGTCCCGATTTTACCACCCGAGTCGTCCAAACCATTTCATGTTTGATGGTACGACAATCCGGTGGTACATTTATATTAATGAAAATTTCAAATTAGATCTATTTAAATAAAGATGAACGAGTTCAAAGAAGTAAGTTCACAAATAAGTCCACTGAAAAAAAATGCCTCTTTGCCATTTCAACATAGACAAATGATAATTAAACGACTAACAAAATCTGCTATTTATCATTGACACGTTCGCTTAAAGCTCATGCAAAAATCTAAAGCTCATGCAAAAATCTAAAGCTCATGCAAAAATCTAAAGCTCATGCAAAAATCTAAAGCTCTAACAATTTAGGGCTTACAAACAATTCATCAAAAGGTTTGCAAAATACCGTTAAAAATAGAAAAATAAAAAATGATGGTTACTTGTTTGTCTGGATACGTAATATACTAATTGGCATAGGATCACCTGTGATTAAGCCGTAATGATGTTGTTAAAAACCTGCATCAGGAACGACGCTTGTCTGATTAAAGTCGAGTATAGCTAGCTAAGATTTTTCCACACGATTACATTTTTACCGATTTTACACTATACGAAACGGACTAGAGTAGCGTCATTAATTCACTCGCTCTAGATGTCGTGCCAGTTTCACCTGTATGTTTTAAAACATAATCAAAAACACTACAAGCGTCCATCGATTTTGTGAATTCCAGACAATTCACACATTTCACAGAGTTGCAATTATTTTCTTAAGATACGTCTCAGTAAATGCGCACCACATCTCGTTATGGTTCCGGGGGATCAATCATACCGCGTTCCCTTGAAGACACGGGTACTAGCGTCGTCATATTCTCTGCGCTTTTTGTCTGTCGACCCAATTGCACCTTGCCTCATATGTTGCGGAACGTCGACCGGTGATAATTAGACCGTTAGGCTCTTCGTACACTTGGCAATCTGAATGACGCGCCAGTTCCCGATACCAAATTAGCATGGTTGTATACTAAACATCTTGTTGGGTCTCTTCCATGCAGATACCTATTAACTATCGAAATAATAAAACTTGATAACTATCAGTGTTTCCGTACGCGCCATCGCAAGGTATATTTTCTATAACATTATATTTAATAAACCTTCAAAATATACATTCAAACAAAATTATTTCTATCCTTCAAATACGAACTTAGTATTCATTAATTTATTGACACCACTTTATTGACGAACGACCTTATAACACTGGTTTCACAAGATTTGCTTGGCCGACGAATTGGCAGTGTCGATGACTTGTACCTGTTTTTGAAGTTTGGTATATTTATTTATTTATTTATTCAACGGTAACTACACAGCATATTATAAGATTATATACCAAAAATAGGAAACAAAAAATAAAAAAAATCTAGAATGCCAATAACGTAGTACACATATTAAATTTTGGTAAATGTTTGGGTCGCTCCCCGCATTATATAGTGAGTGTTGTGTGAGTGCATTTGTGTGCGTGTGTGCCCTCATATCGGTGTTGTATGAGATTCATCTAACTGCAGTCCAGAAATAATTGTCTTAATGACCTGATTACGGCTCAAGTAAAACATATCGATATATTGCGTTAATAGCGTAGTAACGCAGTTCATTGTGCATCAGAAATTTGCTTAGTGTTATGTGCGAAGGACCTAAAAAGACTGTCTCGGTTCTCGTACATGACACCGTTGATCCGCTGTTCGGACGAGTTTGTCTTAGATTTATAGACGCTACTTTGACTTTGCTTAGACGTTACTCCAACATTAAGATTAATGTATTTCGTTTATATCAAAATATATGATATGTCACCGATTTTTTTTAACTTGGATTGGGCTCTGTGTATATTTAGATTATAGTCACGTTCTTATTATATTTCAGTTAATTGTCAAAAATGAATTTATTTTCTGAGCAAAGTCAAAGTACTCTCTATAATTCTAGCTTTACATCGCCGACTAATCAACAAAATGTCGATAACGCGTGAATGTAGAACGGAGTTCTGGACAAACATACCGCTGTAGTCACGAAGATACTTAGTCGTAAAATATTGGAAATTTGAGTTGCGTGATGTGCGAAGGGCCTTACGCTGTCCCAGTGCTCAATGCTCATTAGTTGCGGCGCGCGACCGCTTCATGTAACATGTATAGCGCGTCGCCAGGCCCGCCGCACACGGCACAATAAAGCAATCAATCGCGGCCCGCAAACGAGCTGCTCTCAACGCCGCCGTGTGACATCAACACACACTCGCCAATCGCAATCGCTCACCTATCATAACATACCATATCACAGGACAACTAAATGTACAGTTGTTTTCTTATACGGGCTCGACAGAATAACCACACCACACCTGGTAAAATGTACAGTGTAGTCAAAAAACGGTAGCGATAATCAAGAAACGAAAATCCGTTGATGGTCGTGTGGGCCCACGCATTCCACGACAAAAGGGCTCTAAGTTCATATACTGTTCCTGTTATAGTTGTCCATTTATTTTTTATTTTTTTGGGAAAAATCCTCATCGGACCGTCTCGATCGCACTGGGGGGTTGCGCGAAACCGAGATGTGTCGGACTTGTACCGACTAAAAACCCCAAGGTGACTTCTTCTGCGCATTGACGGGGACCGCGGGACCTGTAATCAATTCGCCGCAGTGTTATAGTTGTCCATAGAACAACTGGACGTATACAACTAGTCCCAAAATGCGACAGGCCGAAGCGAGTCGCTATGGTTATTTTTAATGTTATCGCGACCTGGTTCGAGCAATCATCCTACCTTTGGCTGTTTCATAATCTTCTAGCTAAAAGTGTTCCCTTCGTCCAATAATATTGGCGTTTAAGATATAACATCAAAATTATATGTATAGGTCGACAGTATCACGCGCCTGCTGCCCTATCAATCGTAAATTGTAGTTAGTTATTAAACTGCGTTAGATTCATCACCAGGTTTGTAATTAACTTCTATGCCGAGTGTGAATGAAAAATGCGATTAACTTAAAAGTATTAATCGATGACATAATTATTACCACTCATGGTCGAGAGGCCCCATTGCAAGTTTTTTCAAAAGGTACGCCTTGGATATATTCATATGAATATGTTATATGCATTTTTTTGTCAGCGTTGTGTAGGAAACAAACGTCATACAATTCGGCATTTCAAAAATAAAATAATTCGAGAAGTATATAAAAACTCGCGCTCGGGTCTAATGATGGTACGCTAAATCAGTGTGAGCACTTCTATTGAGTCCTTTTAGGGCACTGTAACTGTATGGTGCAGGATGAACGCAGCAGTAATTGCAGCGCAAACGCCGGGGGCTTTTGGATAATGCCGCGCGTGGTGTATGGTATAGATACTAGGGTTAATAACAGTGTCGGAGTCTCGCGTCGATTATCCTTTTACCTGGCAAAGACGAATCGGTATAGCGCGGAGCGACGCTCGCCCTCAGCTAATGAGAGCTTGATTCACCAGTGATGCAAACTCCTAAATTTTACCCCTATGTTTAGGAATTTCAAATAGTAAAAAGATATTTTAGGAAGTTTATTGAGAGGTTTAAATGTATAAATCAGGTGTAAGTCACTCGGGGAAAGTTAATACTAGGAAGCTGTAAATTAAGGAGTTCCGAGAAGAAACAGTACCATCTGTAACCTATATACATTCTAGTAATTAATTTAATCAAATATAAGAGAAAACATAAAATGCACAATTTCTTACAAAAGACACACACACAGACACAGGAGTACATACTAGTGTCGGGGAACGGGAAAAATAGTGCGAAATTTAGGCTGAGGGTGGCAATACTGAGATTCACTAGTTATTATCCACTTTCGCATATCGCCCGGGGCGCAATGAAGACGTCGCAATGGCCAAGGGCGCACAATTTGCCGGTGCACCGCTAGACGCCGAGCCCTGTTGCCCGCAGCCTGCTTTGTACTTTATACCCGGTAATTGCGGCCCGTCGCGTCTCACCTCCAAACGACCACCGCCACACGATCTACGGTAGTGGATAATTGCGCTATTGTTGCCGAGGCGAGCGGCAAATAACTACGCGCAAATCGTTTCCGAGCGACTCGAATTAGAAGGTTCGGGCGACGAGTGAACTTTGTTATTTCAATAATTAGCTTAGATAACAAAGTTCCTTAATGGCGGCAGTGCAACGGAGTTGGTCACGCTCACCCCGGGCGCTGCACTCGGGGTACCTGTTACTTACTTAAATCTATTTTCTCTTGATTAACATTTTTTACTTATCAGCTTAGGTTTGTATCTAGATTTCTAGTATTTTAATGAAAAAACGGCGCAATGCATGCGACCTAAAACGTTTTTTTAATATATCAGAAAATCGAAATATCTCTTCTATTTTCAAATTTAATACAAATGTTTTACATGTAAACTATCGACATACATTACTTAAATGATTGTGAAAATCGCATCGAAATCTGCTCTGTAGTTTGGAAGATCTAAGTACAAAAATACAGTACATAGTAAACAAAAATACCGTCTTTATTTTATACTATATGTAAAGAAAGGTTCGATAAAGATTAATATGTATTATAGCTGATCCGGCAAACGTTGTTTTGCTATATAAGGTTATGTAATATCTTCTAAGATATTCATTGAAATTAAGTAATGTCAAAGACAATTTTGTTCTCAATTAAATACTCTTAATCAACAACACATTTATTTGGATAAAGATTAATATTATTACGTTGATACAACTCTTAACAAATAATGCATTCATTTCGACTAAATTTGTTTACCATAAAAACGGTTCTAGTGACTTAATCTTAAAAGATAGACATATACTGTCGCAGACATTTTTTTAGATCATTTCAAGAGGAATAATTCTTTCTTACATACATTTTTGGTATCTTGAACCGTTTTTGCAGCGCACGCAATGGAAACCCTCAAGGATGAATAATTTTGCCCGTTTTTTTTTCACATTTTCCATTATTTCTTCGCTCCTAATAATTGATTGAAAATATGTTATATAGCCTAAAGCCTTCCTCGATAAATGGTCTATTTAACTCATAAAAAATTTTTCAATTCGAACCAGTAGTTCCTGAGATTAACGCGTTCAAACAAACAAACTCTTCAGCTTTATAATATTAGTATAGATATATAGGTCGAATAGGGTCGAACACATTTTATTTTCTAATCTAAATTTTAACACTTGTCTACTGTGATCACCATCCAGTTTGTACAATCGTCCTATAAGACAAAGTGAAAAAAAATATAGGAGCACAAAATATAGTTCATTGTATTTTATTTTAATCATATTTGTTTATTGTGTTTACGAAAATTCTTTGTAAATTGTTTTCCATTGTCGATTGTTATTCTAAGGGTAGTTTAAGAAATATACAGTAAAAATAATAAAAAAAAAAAAAAAATTCGGAGAAATTTTGATAGCAACCTATTGTTTTGCATAAAGAATCATCGTGTAGTTTGTCATCTATCGGAATCTTTAGTTTCCAATTAGTCTTCACTGAGCTCCCATCAAGTTGAAAAGTGTCCGGCGTTTATTCTAAAAGACATAAGTCAACTTTTCCAAAAGTTTTAATATTGACAATCGTCTTACAGCTGGCTGGGTCGCGGCTCGATGTTCGTGGTGTCGGAGGCCCAGGCGTTGCGGCTGCTGCGGGCAGGCAGCGGGCCCACCGCAGGCGCGCTCGTCGACGTGGGTGCCGGCGACGGCGAGGTCAGCCGCCGGTTCGCGCACCTGTACGCCGCTGCCTACGCCACTGAGATATCCACGAGCATGCAGAAGATACTAACCAGCAAAGGATACACGTAAGATATACAATAGAATCCTCATTGCCCTTATCTATCTGTTAAATATTATGATAAAAAATCAAATGGCGATTAAATTAAAATTTTTTACCCTGCTGTTGTCGCAGAATCTTACTAAAACTTGATCATTAGACCTTACCAATACCGATTTTCCAGCATCTACTTGTATATCATTAAAAGTTACTTTTTCGGTGATATCGTCGTCAATGATAATCTAGGCGCAATTCAATTTACAAAGACAAATGTCCACAGTTAACCAGAGATGGGCAAAACGTAATGTGATTAATGATTACAAAATGTAGTCATAGTTTTAGTTTTGTTGTAATCATGATTAAATCCCTTCAAAACATTAAGGAGTCATAAACGTGTATGCAATTGGGGATTCCGTAGTGTTTAAAACATAGATAAGCAAAATGCTGTCATATTATTAATTATGTAAAACGCAAAATGTAATCGTAATCGTTTTTCATTAATCTGATTACATTCTGCCCATCTATGCAGTTTATTTATTTATTATTTATTTATTTATTCAACGGTAACTACACAGCATATTATAAGATTATATACCAAAAATAGGAAACAAAAAATAAAAAAAATCTAGAATGCCAATAACGTAGTACACATATTAAATTTTGGTAAATGTTTGGGTCGCTCCCCGCATTATATAGTGAGTGTTGTGTGAGTGATTTGCGAGTGTTGTGTGAGTGCATTTGTGTGCGTGTGTGCGCTCATAACGGTGTTGTATGAGATTCATCTAACTGCAGTCCAGAAATAATAACACACTAAACACACTCCATTTAGTGTTAACACACTAAATGGAGTCATCGATGACAGGCACTCAACTTGGCAGTAGCGACACCAGTAACCATATTGATAGGTTAACCATATTAACCAGACAATTCCTGTAAAGTAAAATATTAAATAAAGTTGTGAAACGCTGTCGCAGGCTCCTGGACACGGAGTCGTGGTGGCGACACCAGCAGTTTGACTGCGTCTGTATGCTGAACTTATTGGACCGGTGCAACAAACCCCGGAGCATGCTGCAGCAGGCCCGCGCCGCGGTGGCGCCCGGGGGTCTACTCATGGTGGCTCTTGTGCTGCCTTACAAGCCTTACGTTGAAGGTGAGAACCCAAAGAAACTTGATCGTGGTGCTTTCCCGCTCTGAGTAATTTATTTGAAAGCTTGTTTTCCATTGTAGTGTATACATATGCAAGCAAAAAAACAAATACGAATAAATGTGTTTATAAGTAGCCTATAAAAGATTTTTCTAATTTTATTAATTATTTTATCAACCGTTTACAAGAGGCAACAATATTCGATAAAATCAATATTCGATAATTAGGCAGTTAATATCTTATTAATCATCATAACAGAATATCAAATAAATAACGATTGATAGAAAATTTAACTGATGACAAAAGATGTTAATAACACATTTACAACCCTACTTTTCTGTTCTTTTTAAAAAACTTTTGTTTGTTTTTTTAATGTAAAAATTGATTCTATTTGTTGTTATTTTGTGATCTTCATTTGCATCTCTACTGCGTTCATTTGTGATAAACGAAGAAGAAAATACATTTAATTTTAATTTTTTATGGTCTCATTTGTGGGTTACAACACTTAATTATATGTACGGTACCTATTTAAAAAGATATAAATTTATTATTATTATGTTTTTGTATTCTAGTGACAGCGGACCACAAGCCAGAAGAGCGGCTGCCCATTCAGGGGATCGGTTTTGAGAACCAGATGTCTTCATTTGTAGAGTTCATGGAGAAAGAAATTGGCTTCGAGTTAGTGTCCTGGAGCCGAGCGCCGTATCTCTGTGAAGGCGACTTCTCCCAAGCTTACTATTGGCTTGACGACTCCATTTACGTGTTCAAGCCCAAACCCATGGCATAAAACTCATCCATACAGCACGACTTTTATAAGTATTATAATACATGTAATTTTTTTACAAGGGACCTATTAATAATATATTAAGATCGAGTATTCAGTATTGAATTAATTTATTTCATAAATATCTAAAAAAAATTGTATTTGACTTATTTTTGCATTACAAGGAAAATAATTGTAGATTCAGCAATTACGCACTAGTATTTGCAGACAACTAGCCATCACGCCCGTTCAATGACCTTAAACAATGAGCTAGGTCAGGGATAGGCAACCTGCGGCTCTCGAGTCACATGCGACTCTTTAGTTCTATACACAAATTTCTTTAAAAAAAATTAAATCGTTCTGCATCGATGAACAAATAGATTACTTTTTTTTAATCAAAAATACTTTATTTATGCATTTATAATAATATTATATTAATTTTAATTATTATTATTAATTTTAATATAAATTATTAATAATAATTAATTAATTTATATTATTTTTCTCTTGTCTGCAATAAATAGTTGCAGTTGTCTGCAAAAAATTTGTGGCTCTTTAAAAACATTGAAATTTTTAAAATTGTAATTTTTGAGCTAGGTCTATACTGGGCATGACGCGCCGAGAGCGGGCTAACACTGCCAATCATTCATTTTACTCTATTAATTATTTCATACATATATATTTATAACCTTTTATATAAGTAGTTTTTTTACATTTTCACTCATCACGACAATAAACTATGTGCATATTTTAATGTCCTTTATTTAAAGGTTCACCATGTTATATGTTTGTGTCGTCGTAAATATGGACGTGAGCTCTTTTGTACTTCACATAAAGTTTTTTGTAAGTAACTACAAAATGTATAATATCTCTTGTACCTAAATAAATCAACACATCCGCGAAAGGTTTCTTAGTTCTGAATGCAACTGACTCGTTCATTTACATACTTTAATATGTTTTACAATTAAATGCTCAATTTTAAAATATTATTTGTAATATTGTAAATTTATAAATGAAGTACAAATATTCATGGCTCACGTCTCGTTAATATATTTTTTTAAATCTATATTCGTCGGTATTCCTTTTCAAAAAATATATTTAATGTCTCCCTTTCCTAGAGAGTTTTGTATATTTATTCGAAGCTACCTAAAAATTATGGTAGCTAATGTTTATACTGCCTCTGGCTTCCATTTTCTGGATTTAAAGCCATATGGAATCATAATATTTTATGGACTTGTAGTAACACGTTTAAGAGATCTTTTTGTGTTCAAATAGTATAATGAAGATTTATATTTTATTTGAACGAGTTCAATTAATATTTAAGTAGGTGGTCAAATTTCTTTTTCATAAATACATACATGAAATGGTTTTTACCTGTGTATGCACAGTAATAAATAATAACTTCATTATTGTTGTTGTATTGTGTAATTATTGGTTATAGTTATATTTTATACCTCAAACAAATTCTATTTGGAAAAAAAAAACGTTTTTTACCTAGTCTACTAAATAGGTAATAATGATATTATTGTAATAAAATAGTATCTCGCTCGTCTTTTACATCGAATGAATATAATATTAATTAAATTGTACCTAATTTATCTATCACTGTAAATAAAGCACTGTAGTTTTTCTACTTTTTCAATGATTATATTTTATAATTTAATTATAAGACTAAATTAACAAAACTCCGAAATATTGAAAATATAATGTTCGTGAGTAATTCCAAACGAAAATTCCAACCCATTAATTGGAATAAGTACCTTATCATAATTGGAATAAGTACCTTATCACATGTTTGGCTATTTGTAATGTTTATAATTCCATATTAATAAATTATTATAAAGAAATACGTACCGCCTTTATTTATTTTTTCTATTTAACTTTTTGAAAATAGGCAGTTCCGATCCTTTTTTTTTTTGTTAACCGGGTGGAAATCCCTGCGGACCTTCAAGCCACTCCCCCGGTGTGCCGGCCTTGCACCGACTAAAACCACCGGAGTGCCAGCACAGCCTACTCTTCGCCTTCGCCGGGCCTGGGGATCCATATACTTCCGAGGGCCCGGCGAGCGATTGGCCATACGCAGACCTCTTCTCTGGGAAGGGGTCGTAAATTTCCCCCTCATTACCTCTCATTGGGAAGGTAGTTCCATCCTTCCATTCGGATAAAATGTAGCGCAGTCAGATTTAATTACTATGAATGTAAAATGGAATGTCCGATTGCCATTATTTTTTATAATAACTCGGATTGATCACAAGACAAAAAGGTTATAAATTTGCGCAATCATTAATATTATAATAAAACAAAATATTTTATTAAGCCCGTAGTGTGAGCAAATCTGTTCATAAGAATTGAATGAGATAACTTAAAATCCCGTTATTAAAAATTTGGAATAGGTCACAAATTTTTAAACTGAATGACGTTTAGAACTAATACATACATTAAATCATAAATGAATTTAAATAATAAAATGCATTCTTTTCAAATTATTTATTTCTAAGCACTGTTTCCCATTAAAATATACTTTTACAAATAAAAAAAGTGGCATAACTATAAAATATAAATACATAATGTGGCAAGGCCAGATTTTTTCTAAACAAGGCAAGGTCATTTACATCGCCAGTATGGAAATCAGCTCAAAATTTTACATAATTTGTAAAGACGGAATAAAATTAATAATAATCAGTCAAAGAAATTACCAAATGAGAAAAATCTGTTCATACCTTTTCTTTTATCGATCAAATTTACTGAAATTTTAAAAATAATACATCAACATAAGTTACAATTTGATAACTTAAAAATAAATTTATATTTAACTATAATAACAATATAGCAATGTCAAATCGGTAAAAATTTAATAGATCGCATTCTGCACTTAATATAAATAAATATAATGAAAAAAAAAAACTTATCGCAACAAGAAAAATGATAAATATAAATACTCAAATTAAACCGCTCCCACAAACAATTTATTTGATTCTTAAAAAGTCGTGTGTATAGTTAATTGGCAACTCTGTCAACGGAAATGGTATAAAATCAGTATTTTTTGTTAGTAACACATATTTTAATTTACCAACAAAAAAAAAACAATATACTGTAATTTTAAACTATTCTACGTTGGTAAAATTGCCAACAGGTGCTGTCGCTGAGATCATTCTAAACTGCAAACATGTCTAACACAAAGTTATAGGCGGACAAATTCCTTTAAGATCGTATATACAATCAACCGACCGCATAGACGTTACATTTTGGTCGCTGATTAATTGCTCAAGGTAATTTAATTTCATTGGTGTTTGTGTTTATTTTATGCACTAATATAAGCGCAGTCGATATGAGAACTTATTTCAGTACCAGACATGTGTAACAGTTCATTATTCAAATTTTGTTCTTTAGTTTTTCTTCCTAACGTATAAATGATATCTTACGATATGGACCTATAAGTCCTGTTTCAACTGAGTAAAATACCCATAAGAAGGAATTTCTAATACAAAATGTTACACTGTTCATTTGATTTTAGAGTTTTCTATGAAGTTTAGATTTAGGATGCTATGACAGTTTACTTCTCAGAAACGGAGTTGATAAAAAGATATAAATCTTTTTAGGATGGCTAAAAATTTTATTTCCAAACATTCTTTTTAAAATAAATTTCCCATGTAGAGTGATTTTTTTTTTTTTACCTTGAGAAATTAATTTTCAACCTTAGACTGGGCCGTTAATTTGTATCGTGGGCCACAAGTTTCCCACTCACAGTTGTGAATGGCCTCCAGATAAATATGTTTGCATTGTATTCGGTAAAAAATGACGAGCGGTTTCACAAACTGACAATAGGGTTGTTAAATTTCTAATAGATCCAAATGCGAAATGGAAGAAATCAATTTTTGACTAGAAAACTTAATTCTAATACAGAGAGAGAGATTCTTTTGGAAATATATAATACTTGTCAATGGATAATTTTCCGTCAGTTACATAAACCTAGGACTACATGTATTGTTAGTATGTCGATGAAACGATAAATAGCCTCCTTACTATATTTGGGCAACGCAACCAAGTGATATAAATATACTAAGCCCAATATAGAAGTGTGTTAATCCCAAAAGTTTCATAGTAATACACAAATCTGTATAAAAATTAACATCGTATAAACTGCTTAATAATAAGAGCTGCTTACAAATAATCATATTTGACAATAGTCAAATAAAATCCAACACACAACAATCCAATAAAATGAGAAGTGGTATTAACTCAATTGCAACGAACCCTACCACCAACCCGCCACACAGAGCGTGATGTCTATATTAATTTCACAATTTATAATTTACAATTACAATACTAAGATACAAAAATTTTAAATTTAAAGTAGGCTTTGCCTAATTATTGCACTAACGAACTTACGTAGTCATTATATTTAAAAAATAGGTGATGTTTCCAAAGTAAATAGTACACTAAGAATGTTATAATTTCAACGATCTAGAGCCGTTTTTCATTAGCCGATACTACGCAAAAAGAAAACTGTCTGTCCCTTATACATTATACTATTATTTATTATTATTATAGCATTTGAACTATATCGACTATAGTACATCTCTTTTCAAACGCCTATATCCGATAGAGAAAAATACAACTGTATCGAAACATCCCATTTGTAAATTAAGCTTAAAACTTTTATCGGCGATAATAATTTTTACACTTATATCGGCAAATGAAAAATTAGCCTAAGTGGTTGTGGTGGAGACTGACTTGTTACATTTGAGTGTAATATATTACGTTACAATTAGAGTATTTCGTCAGCCGAGGCTCTCTTCCCCGTTATACATAATGTACAGTAGGCTAGAATGATACATT
The DNA here is from genome assembly GCA_036320925.1 of Automeris io. Taxonomy (NCBI): domain Eukaryota; kingdom Metazoa; phylum Arthropoda; class Insecta; order Lepidoptera; family Saturniidae; genus Automeris; species Automeris io. Next base: position 7,017,558 of record JAUDJH010000011.1, on the reverse strand, counting down.
TTACAAATCAATCTTCACCCTGACCATTCTATTTACCCTACTGCACAGTGAGAGAGTTGCTTAGATTACAGAAATAATATGAAATAAATAAAAGGATGAACTTATGTTAACATAGATCGTGAAGCCCACTCGGTGCATTATTTCTCATTGTGCAGTATAGACACCTCAATGCAAGTCGCCGCCCCTTATTTTATTACATTCAACATTAGCTAAGACAATTGTGAAATTGCAGTCTTCAATAAGATATATATTAGACGCATGCAGTGAACACTAAAAAAGAAGCCGACTCAATCTGACATCTAGTCCAATTTTACTTTAGACACACAAATCAATTGAAATTAAAATAAAAACTTATCATCTTTTCTTTCAAAAATGACTTATTTATTTTCCAATTCAATAAATTCGTCCAATAATTTTGCAACATCATCAACAATAACATCGTCAGGAAACCCGCATTGCATTTAAAAGAAATGTCTTATGTAAGTGCCCTGAGATCGGTGATCAGCTACGCTACTTGGTCACATTGGGCATGACATTTATCTTTGCTCACCCCGTAAGAGATATAGCGGGACGATATATAAATTATTATAATTTAGCACAAATTATGCATTTATCTTATTATTGACGAATCTAATATTTTTTTGAAAGTCAACATTATGTCATCTTAAAGTACCTAAATATTTTATGTTGTTTTTATATAGCAACTAACCAAATAAAATTATTGGGCACAACGTAAATTCACGTTTTTCCGTTCTTAGCATCTAAGTCTTATTTTGTTGGTCGAAAAATTTCGACATTGCATATTAATTATCGAGGGGTGAAAGGCTATTTGGTTTAAACAATATTCTTGGTGATATATATTTTTTTTTTATTCTGACTCGACACAGTGACTGCACCATACCTGATGGTAAGCATGGTGCAGTCCAAAAAAACGCTAACGACTATCGATAGGCAAGAAAAACCCAATGGTAGTCGCAGCGATCATGCCGGCCTGCACAAATATCTCTTCACGTTACGCTTAAAGGATCCCATATCATAGGATGGTGGGAACACGCTCGCTGGAAGACCATTCCACACCCCAACGACACGGCAAAAGAAGGAGTTAGAGAACTTCTTAGTCCTAGCTGGGATGTGAGAAACCGTAAAGCTGTGACTCCGCAAACCCGCGCGCGTGGTTCTATTCAGGAAAGGAGAGGGTGGAACAAGGTTAAACAACTCTTCAGAACACTCGCCATGATACAGACGGTAGAAAACGCTCAGAGAGGCAATATCTCTGCGCAACTGGAGCGGTTCAAGATGCTTAGTCACGTCAGGATCATTCACAATGCGGACAGCCCTCCGCTGCAACCTATCCAGGGCGTCAAGTAAGTACTGAGCAGAACCATCCCAAAGATGCGAACAATATTCCATGCAAGGCCTGACCTGAGCCTTATACAAAAGTAACAGTTGATCAGGCGTGAAAAACCGACGCACTCTGTTCAGGACACCAAGCCTACGCGATGTTGTGGTGATAACAGATCCTAAATGATCCCTAGGATTTTTTTTTTCCCGCGATATCCCGTTGCTTTGAGTTAATGCAACGTCATTGTCACCCTTATTGTTTTAATTCACACATTTGATCCCTAGGATTAAGATCACAGCGAATATTCATACCTAAGATATTTAGGCTGTCGCGCATTGTAAGCGACACATTCTGAAGAGAAGGGAGAGGGGAAGGGGGAGGGGGGTGATATAGTAATATATATATATATATATATATATATATTTGGAATCAGCGTTTTTTACCGATTCCGAAAACTTATATATTACTATATCATCAAAAAATATCACCTAACACGTTCCCGCCGGCGGCTGAATTCGCTGTCTTCGGCATCTGACGGCTCTGTAAAATCAAATTTGTCTCATCGGGCGGCGCCGTTTGCACGTAATCGCATATCTTTCATTGAGTGCTTCTGCCGACTATGCCTGCGTTCATTTGCAAACTTTTTTTCTTTTTATTAGCAAAAAAATACAAATTAAATTGATTTCTTTCATTGTACCATAAATGGTACACGCCGACCGATGGAACAGTCCTCAATGTATCTTTAATGATACATGCCGGCGGGAACGTGTTAAACCAAATAGCTTGTTACCCCTCGATATCTTAATATATATAAATCTCCTGTCACGATGTTTGTCCGCGATGGACTCCTAAACTACTAAACCGATTTTAATGAAATTTACACACCACGTGAAGTTTGATCTAATTTAAAAGATAGGATAGTTTTCATCTCAATTCATAGTCGCAATATTATTTTATTGCAAATTATTTGTTTATTATATAGCAGTCATAATTTACAGTTAGCTCCAACCGATTCTAAAAGATGGCGCTATCCGTTGACTGGATTGAGTAATTATTCAAAACCAGTCACAGCAAAGCGTGGCTGCTCTGCCATAATTTATATGGCAGAACAACGTTTGCCGAGTCAGCTAGTGTATATATAGGACACGACGTCGGAAAGCAACGGCTTTACATTACAAGGTATAAACATATTATGTGGCAATACAACTATAGGTACAATAAAGTTGACAACTGACCAATTCAAACGCAGCGTTTTTTTTTCTATACTATTTTGACAAGCAGCACTTAATTCAAAAATCTTCACAGTTACCGAGAAACTGGATATTGCTGGACATAGCCACCTTGATAAGATCGGTCTGCTTAAGTTTCTTCAAACTTCGTTTAAACAATCAAATATAATAAAAGAGAACAACACCGGCTAAAAGATTATTTCAAAGTCTTATGGACTAGCAGAGGTAAAAGTTAGAAAAACTTTTCAGTGCGTGTCGGGATAGAATTAACTGTGTGACCCGTGGCTTTATAAATCAGACTGCTTAGTCCTGTTGCATGATAGCGTGGTTTTACTCCGAACTCTTAATATTCACCGCATACCTCTGCATACTATCTTCCCTTACTATCACACACGAGACAAGACATGGCGACATAAATTAAACACAAATCAATACAATTGAAATATTATAAAACGACAGAGTTCATATTTATGATATTTCAATTAAAATACACTTATCACCTACATATCCCTATGTTACATTCATGTCAAGACATCGCTCAGACCTAACTTATTACACTTCTATCACAGTGTAAATAATGCACTTATATGACGATGAACTGAGATTTGCTTAAAATCACTAGAAGCTTTATAGTTTTGTAAATAAATATAACTTAGTTAAAACAGTAAAAGCGACATTACCAAATCGGTACCAGCGCAACATACTATAAGAAATATTGTGATATTAGTAACATATTTTTTTCCGTAAACGAATAACAAATACAAGGATTTAAGTATAATAATAATAACTACAAAGTGAGAAAACAACCTTAAAAACAAAATTTGTGCTGAAAATTATATAATAGTTATAGTAATAAACCTAAGCATGATAATTTATTATCGAACCACATGCTAAAGTCACACCCGAAACGGACTTGTATTTCAAAATATATTCGTTTAATTTTAAATTAATTGGGATTACGAGGGATTTATTGACATTAATATCTTGCTATATTTTTCCAAATTATAATACTTTGTTGTGAATTTTATTTGAATTAATATACGCGGCATAAGTCTTGAATGCTGGTTTAATAAATTTATACAATACGATTGTACGCTTACGGCCGGGTACGTCAACTCAATTCTAAATGCTAACGTTCAATATCACACAAATAATTAAACATTCAACAAGAAAAACCATTTGCATTAAAATTATGTAAAATTGCGCATTTTTAGAGTTAAATTACGAAACAAACATTGGATTAACTTTGATACTATCGACATTTTACATAAACAAAAACATTCTTTCATTACACAAAGTAACACACCATTTGACTGTTATTCCCGCGTCGTTCAAGAGTTATGCCGCCTATTATAATAGCTCTCAATATTTATAAAATTATTTACATAAAAACTACCACTGAGGCCGACTAACTACATTTTGTCAAAAATTTATTTTCCCAATATAATAACAATGATATTGCAATGATTATAAAAACACAAAGACTATATAGATATGTCACGTTTATACAATAGTGAAGTGGTACCAATCTATATAGTTTTGTAAAGTGTCCAGCTGAAAGTTTTACAAATTACGCGGCCGTAAGAAATTAACCTGGTATTTTATCATTAGCATTGAATACGACAAATTATATATTACAATTATTTTTCGATCAACAAAGTGATAAGTCGAATGATTATTTTAATCACAAACTTCAGTAGTTATCATAGACCCGGCCACATATAATAGGTCTAAATGAGTAAAATCGGCAACCCACTGCATCGCACGTTAACTAAGTAAATCCATTATAATTATTTTTGTTGTCTAAATTCCGTATTTAAGCATAATTGAAATCACGATTATTCGGCCAATTCTTTTCCATAATCACTTGCAATGCAAGTGTGCAATAAGTGACGAACGTACGTGTGATACCGTAGGTAGCCGTCTTTACACTTTTAGATATAAATTTAGAGAAACGTACGCGCGGTTTCCGTGCGCCTCTGTGGTCCGCAGGAGCATAACGGGTAGTATAGGATGTGGGCACGTCACCAGGGCACTCAGCCGTCGGCAACGGAATAATCCAAAGGCTAGTTGCCACTGACTATCTTACGACTCTCCAGTTCATCCATGTTGTTTGAACTAAAATTAACAGACGTTAATTTAGGAATTTTCTTAAAAATCTAGAATACTAGATGTATCAGCTACTGCGCCTAATAATATAATCCATATTTCACTTCTGGATAATATAGCTAACTAATGGGGAGATAATAATTAAAATCGGTTCAATAATGTTTTAGTTCATCGAATGCAAGCAAATAAATCTTTACAATATTCAAGTAGATAAGAATTACTTTTGTGCTTTACAATAAACAGTATTTAAATGAAAGTGAATGTACATGAAAAGTTTATTTTTAATCATGGTGCCAAGGACCAAATAATAACATGATCAATCTATTTAAAAAATACGTAGAATTAATATACATACAGTAATGTACTTATGTTTACATACGGTCACGAGAATGCATCGAGTCGCACATGTATTTATTCCCTTACAACTTTAAATAATAAAACACACTGACCGTAGTTTGTCGTCGTTCTTCCAAGATGTTACTTGAATGTGCGGCGGCGGCAAGTAGCTGCGCAACGACTGCACTAGCTGAATCGTATCCAGCAAAACTGTTGACAGAATACAAGTGTTAAAAGCGAAACAAAACTATAGTAATCTTTGATAGCGCGTAATCAAGTATGTATCGTATAATAACTTCGGCATTTATTTAATTGAGAACAAAGGCACAATGTAATGCTATACGAAAACATACTAACGACTTCAATCTCTTAAAATTTAAATTAAAGCCGGCGCCGAAGTTTTTCTATGACGTTTTGTTGGATATATTTTCTGAGGTCTGATTTTTTTCAACCAATTACTCACGTATTATCTTATCTTCATAGCGTTGATATATTTCCTATATTCTTACATTTCTTGAACTAATATATTTTTATTTTAACGAGACGACGAAAATTTAAAATTCTCTGTGATGTTGATGGAACAACATAATGACATCACGAAAAATACCCATTTTGTTCATATATTGATGGACACACACACACACACACACACACACGGTATATGAATGTGTCATATAATTCCTGCCAACATGAACGTGGTGCCCCCCAGGTGGATGCAGAGCGGTTGCGGACACTCTTCTATACTATACTATACTAACTCTTCTGTAGCTGTTCGCTCTGCTTGCCGTAGGGCTTGCACATGGCGGGCCGCACGCACGGCCGCATGCGCTGCAGGTTGCGCGCCAGTTCCGCGAACGCGCGCACCACGCGCTCCTGCCCGCCCGCACCGGCACCCACTACTCCCGCAACCGCGCTCGCACCCGCCGAAGTGCTACTGGACACCACCGCCCCGCCACCGCCACCGCCGCCGCCGCCGCCGCCACCTGGAAACACGTCAGCTTTATATAAATCAACTATGACGGATTTAAAGTACGCACCACTCCGACGCAGCCTTGAGTTTCTTTCGGCGTTTCTTCTCAAGGTAGTCGCTTCCGAAACGCTGGTAGATCACCCATCTCGTTCGTTCGTATTTTTTTTGGCTGGCGGTCAAGTCGAGGTTTGTGCCTACAGGGGTGCCCTTGCATTGCCACCCAACCCATAAACTCACTGGCTGAGCACCCTCTGTGCTCGCCCCCTAAGCCCGGTTGAGCTGTATAGGCCTTTCCTGGCCATCAGTAAAAACAATCCGGTCCAAAATAAAAAAAAAAATAAAGTACGCTTTGAATTCTGGTAATCGCTTGGTTAGCGGCTGCCGATTCGCGATGTGCCGCTCTGTATAAAATTATATGTAAAAGCATCCGATGCAGGCAGTTGTGCTGAGCTGTAGCTGCCACCATCGCAAACTTGACAAGGCGCCTGACAGCACTGCGCAGTTAGATACATCGAATGCTTTGCCATATAAATTCATACAGAGTAGTACATGACAAATCGACAACCGCTACCAAGCGATTACCAGAATTCAAATCGTATCTTAAGCATAACTCAGTCGATACATTACTTATATCGATATATCGAGGCGGCTATTTGGTTTAAGCGACATTTTTTGGTGATATAGTAATATATATTTTTCGGAATCAGCGTTTTTTACCGATTCCAAAAATACATATATTACTATATCACCAAAAAATGTAGCTTAAGCCAAATAGCCTTTCACCCCTCGATATAGTTATGCGAAAGTTCTGCGCAGATGCGGCGGTATACCGTCTGCTAGATCTATCGATCAATAAAAATGAGGTATAAATGAACTCAGTGTTGTTCTCCGTATACCGCATTAGTTTTAAATCGCATAATGAAAACGGTACAAACACACACACACACGACTCATGTGACTAGTGTTCCAACATCCGCATACAGCTCTATCAAGCAACGATAATGAGCGATATTTCCGCATTATTGTATGCAGGCAATCAACCAATCACGCAGCATACCAACGGTTGTACTAAAACCTACTTCTAATTTATTGTACTTCTCTTACACATTTAATGTACAAACGATTAATTATTTTAGTGAATTTATGACTTTTAAATCGGCATTGTCATTTCGAATGCAAATCAATATACGTGACAGGAATTAAAACTTTATTAGCCTAATATGCGAAAACTACCTGTCTTATTATATTGTTAAGAGTTAAACTTTCTCGCTTATTCCTATATATAATCATAAAAAGCAAGTAGTAATCAACGTTTTCATACACATTTACTAAAATATCGATATTGATGAAAATACAATTCGATGAGATGAGACATCTCCAGTTCAGTTGAACATCGTTACCTGAACTGGTGGACCCGTTCCCGCCGCCGCTTGCACGCTCGTTATGACTCGCACTGCCGCCGCTTGATAATGACTCCAAAGTTTCTAAGTTTGCTCTGAAAATAATGATTTAAAAAAATCATGCCATCATGCTACATCTTTCATAAATTCATTTAATTTAATATTCATTTCAAAGCCTGCATAACTTAAAAAAAAAAATGAAAAAAAAATATGAAAAAAAAAAAACTATAAAACTAAACTAACTATAAATATGAAACTTGTAAGTTTTATAGAACTTCTCCATGCTAGTTTTGTCTTGGTTTTGCATATCAAGACTTGGTTTAGTCTTGGTCATTGCTATGAACCGAGACTATCTTGCATATCACTATTTATGACTACTTGTTAAACAGTTTGTTACATCAGCTGTAAAATAAAAAAAAAATGAAATGAAAAAAGATATTATGTTACCGAACATTCCATGAATTGTGTAATAAGAAACTCCAATTCGCATGATATAATATTGACCTGACTATGGGAAGTTACAATTTGTTTCTTTGAAAATGTTTCTATGATTGTGCTTCTGTAAACTGTACATCCTATTGTCACAAATTGGTTGGTTTTCATAAAATTATTACAAACAATCAAATACTTATCAATTTTTAAAAGTAATTACCTCAAAAAGTCTGTAAGCTTATGTTCATCACTATAATGATGTTTAGATTTAGATTCGAGGCCCGACTGTGATGAGCTTGATGAACGTTGCTGTGAGTGACTGTACTTGTCCATAGATGACTGATGTCCAAGTGATCTGTTCTGATGCTGCAGTAACATTTGCTGGTGTTGCGATAACTTCTCTTGGGCTCGGCGGTCAGATTTATCACCAGTTAAATTAGCTGTAAGTCATACTTCACATTATAAATTTACAACTTTCATTAAACATTTGCAAATAAATTAGAATGAAGTGAAATAAATATAAGGGCACATTTACTCATCACTGTATATAGGTAATCCAGTAAAGGCAATTCACACCATCATCAACACATGTACACAGCATTAAATCTCCCAATAGCCATTAGAAACAAAAGTTTATAAAAGACATAATTTTTCTAACTACAGTTCTATGTTCTACAACTAAGAATAAGGTAACTAAGCAATAATTTTTACAGAATAACTCACTGAGAGCAGCCAGATGGGGCGCCATTGGCAGCTGATAGTCTTGGGCTAATGCAGTGCCGCGCAGCAAGCGCTCCACTGCTTGACTATCTGATAAATTTGATGCGCCCGCATCTAACAAATTTATATTAAATACCCTAAACTGCGTGGTAGTTTACAATATTATAATCTAATACAACATAATACAATATTAATTAAAATCTCAAAGAAATATTATAAAAAGAACCTCAGGCTCGCTCCCACATATACTCCTATATTTAGGTATTGCTACATATTAAAATATTTTTTATATAATTTTAAAATGTTTAAATCCAATATTTATTAATTAATAAAGGCTAGGAAACATTAACATATATTTATACCATATCCCTTTCACAGATACATTAATTTATTACAAAACTGTTATTTTTGTGCATAGTTTGCATAATTTGGTTATTGTTATTATAAAAAAATATTATAGTAGTAATAGAGGTTTTATATTAAAATAATCACCAATCACATCCATAGCTTATAACTTTGGAAAGTTCATTCTATAAATATATATATAATGTATACATATATATATATATTTTATATTTACAAAAAAACTGAACTCTTCTCTGGAAACATATAAAATAAACTGAGAGAAGAAAGCTTACTATGTGAAGTGAAGGTTCAACAAGGCACAATCTTTCCAGTAAGAAACCTACCAAATATGGACAAAAAACATACCTGGTATGTATGTTGGCTGCTGAGACAAATGTTGCATTGATTTCTGAGTCATTTCAAGCTGGTTTTTATAGTACCGACATGCTGGATTAGGACAGTTTTGTACAACCTCAACAATAAATTCTTTTTCCATACCAAATTGTTCTCTTCCAATAGTATATGATTCTACCACCTTTAAAATAAATACATACATATTAAACAAACTAGAACACTTTTCTTTATCCTATTTTGGAATAAATCCATGTTATTTTTTTTTTTTAAGTATGCTTACAGCTCGAACAGTAGCTTCCAATCCAAGGTGCAAGCCATGAGGACCATTCATGTGTTTCAACATAACAGCATTAGCAAAATGCTCATAAGGTAAAATAATTTTACCATTCTCTCTTAATATAAGTCGTCCTTGTGTATCTAAACCAACTCTTGATGCCATCATTCTGGAAATTAATTAAATATTCTAAAGAAATGTCTTTTAAGGGATGCTAGTAAGTTAAGCTCTACATATTTGAACAGTGGTAAATTATGAACCTGCTAATATTTTTTTTGATGTATGTGAAACTGATTACCACTCTTTTGCATAGTGCACAACTTATTTCCTTTGAATTCTATCCAAAAAAATTGTATCTAAATAATATAATTACAACAAAATAAGAAAATTATGATATAATTTCCTAATGATAATGGGCATTTATCACAATGCTGGTGGATTATTAAGGTTTTATTAGTCATCTGGTCCTCTACATGTATATATGATACAATGCACTCATTAAACGCAAAATTCCAAAGAAAAGGAATTGTCAAGTTATAAATATTCCCAAATTATCGCATTATTATAACGCTAAATATACTTACTGCAAATAAGCAGCATTAGGAAGCATGGAAGACTCTTTGAGATCACTGAAGCATTGTAAAAGTTCTATGCTTGGGCTCCAACCCTTATTTTGTAAGTATAGTTGTAAGAGCATATAAAGTTTCTCAGTCACGAAGCCCTCAGCGCCGTGCGGAGTCCCAGAGGTTGAAGTACTTGCCGCACCACTTGAACTTCCCGTGCTCTTAGCCAGAACATTTTTCATTGTCTCAGCCAAATCCATCTTGTAGATGTCTAAGTACGTCCTCTTTTGGGAATCCTTCGCAAAAACAAACACTAAATAAACCTAAATGCGAAGATCGATAGCGCCAGACGACTAATAAAAATCACCGCCATGAACGGAAATAACGAAATGTACAAACCAGAATGATAATTATTTTTTTGCTCTCAAACTACGAAACAGATTTCTACGTAACTAAGTTTTAGCTCCAGACTTATCCATTCGATTTCGTAAAGAAAAAAATTGAAATAGATTTTCTAACAAGTTGACGCTGTCAATTTTTTCACCGCCGTGTTCCGTTTCAGAGTAAATTTTGTTTATTTTAAAAGTGCAGACTATATAATCCAGTAATAAAATAATTATTAAATTCGTTGCATTTTTATATGTATTTAATTATAAATGTAGTCAACTTCAAAGCGATAGTGTTATTACAATAAGTATGTAACAGTAATTAGTATTATAGAATCATCTGTTATATTCTGTGATAGATCTGCAGAATTATAGATAAAACAAAGAATTTCAAATAATAATATTTTTTCAATAAACTACTTAATTAATAAAAAATTGATATACAGCAATTTATCAGCGATATAAAAATGCTTTAGTACATATAATAAAATATTTTAAACGTTTCTAATTTTTAGCGGTTTTTTTTATTTGACTTTGGCAAAGCTATGATAGAGTGTAATAATGTTCGTTTCAGAGTGGACTTGAACCTATCAATTTTTTCGATGAACCGATGTTGCAGAACTATGAACTGTCCTACCGAAATCCCAAAATGCAATATGTTTTCTACAATTTTAAAAAATTTATAGAAATTATCCTTTTCATTTATTTTTTATGTTATGGGAAATCTGTTAATAGTAAGTTCATACGTATGAGTAGTTAGTTATTGCAGAATATTACATGTTTTGGGATCACCATTGAATTTTTTAATTCGATGTTAGGGGTTTTCCACTCAGGAAATTACTTTATTTGTATAAACAGGAATTCTCATTTTATTTTTCGATGTGCTTCACTTTAAGTATGCTTATAATTCGATAGTTCCTATAGGCTATATAGGCTCTTTCCCAATATTGTTCAGAGCAATGATTTCAAGAAAATTGATACATTAGTGCATTTGATGAAATTGTGAGTAAATCAAAATATATCCTGACGATATAGAACTATTTTAAGATGAAGTAAGCTTACTAAGCAGTGGCGACGATACTTAAATCTTTCCTTTGTTCTCTACTTTCATTTTTTACATTTTATAACTTTCCCATTCATCTGCCAACGTTGAGCGCATACTTTCACATATTAATCTTGAAAACAAAATTGTAAAATAGGCCATCAACCAAGTCAATTCCTAGTCTATTACATGTAAAGTGATTGGAATCGAATAATGTAAGCGAATGACATTTATTTTTATGATTTGAAAATTAATTCAAAGATGACTGCGGCTATGGACAAATAATATTGATATGATGCTAAAGATCGTAAAAAGAATTGTATTTTAGTGTGTTTGATGTATATTAGACTCATTTCTTATTATATTTTGATGAAGAAACATATTTGATTGAATGTTATACATTTTTGTCAAATACCGATTTTGGGTATAAATAAACCGATTTATGCGATAGCTCAACTGATTCTACACTGCGATAACCGAAACCACAATCGATTTGATTGGCACCCAGGGCCGTAAAAATTTGTGTTTGATTTTAGGTTAGAACTGAAATAAAATTTCAATGTGTAGATTGCATTTTTGGTAATTATTTGAATTAATTTATTTTCGCCGTTCATATTATTCCCATAAAATGGATGAATTAGTTGTAGGTACATATGAAGGATTTCTACTTGGATATTCGTTGCGTTCTGAAAATGCAGTAAGTGATAATAAGAAGAAATACTTATTTGTTTCGAGCGTATAATAACGAAATTCTTTCTATTACAGTGTATGAAATTAAAACAAACATTTGCTACACATTCTCACACGGCTTCAGTGCGGTGCATTTCTTTAGCTGGAAAGTTTTTAGCATCAGGTGGCACGGATGACAAAGTTGTAGTTATAGATTTAAAGACTCGTAAAGAACACACCGTACTTATGAACCACGACGGAACAATAAATACGGTAGCATTCACGAATGGGGGAACCCATTTACTTTCTGGAAGTGATGATGGTTCAATTATTGTTACCAGGACCGGTAACTGGCAAGTTGAGAAAATATGGAAAAAGGCACACAGTGGTCAGTGGAGACTAGTTTCTTGTTTTGTTTAAACCTATAAACTATCCTAAAACAATTATACAATTTAATAAGACCTTTTTTTTAGACATTAAGTCTCATGATGTCCTTTTGATCGCTATATTGATTTGTATGTGTACAGATATGATAAAGTCACCAATCACCATTCTCCATCATAACTACACATAACAGTGATATATTACACTTATTAGGTTTTATATCCATTGATATGAGAGTAAAGAATGTATTTCCCTAATTAAATTAGCATTTAATTACTAATAATCAATTCATCTTGAGCAGGCATTGTAATTTTGTATACCTTACCTTTTTTTAGCCTTTATTGTCCTTGCATCACTATTATTGTGTAGTTTTATTTTATAACTCATCCATATATTAATATTACATTGTCACCTATTAAAGTAAGTGATTGATTACTAACTACTTGAACATCCATAGATATATTAATTTTCAACAGGTGAAGAACACTTCTGATGCCTACAGTTTTTTCAGGATGTGTTTCTGGCTATTAAGACATTTTAAGTAAAGGGTTAATTGATCCTATAATTAGTTGTTATCTTTGAAAGCATACACTATTCATATTCTGTTTACCTACCATAACTTAAATGTCATGTAAAATATATTTATGGATCTAAACTCATCAATCAACTGCTTGATACAAATGCAAAAAGATAGTCTTTGTCTTATATCCATACCCCTTTATTGTCGAAACTATAATTATATCTACAAACAGTATATTTTGAATTTCCGATATTGCAACAGTTTCACAAGCAAGCTATGTAAATTTATATAAATATGTTCTTTTTGTTCCCATACATAACTTGAATATGTTGCAGGTCATGTAGTTACAAATATTGCTGTTCATCCATCAGATAAATTAGCTTTGAGTATTGGTGGAGACAAAACACTAAAAACGTGGAATTTAATTAAAGGTCGATCTGCATTTACAATAAATCTGGCCAGTAAAGGTGTACTCATGCCATCAGAAATTAAGTTCTCACCTAGTGGTGACATGTTCTCCATAGTTTCAAACCAAACAGTAGATATCTGGACAATAAGTAAAGCTGGCCTAGAAAAGCGTATTACATGCACTTCAAAACCTACCACAGTGCAATGGGTGGATGATGAAAGAATAATTGTTGGATTAGAAAATGGAAATATAATTACTTTAACAGTATCAGATACTCAAGCTCAGACATATCAGGCACACAAGCAGAGAGTGAAATGCTTATATTATGAAAATGAAATGTTATATTCCGCATCTAGTTCTGGAGAGCTAAAAGTGTGGTCTGTGCAAGATACCATGTTACAAGAAATATGCTCACACAATGCTGCCTGCAGAGTAACTTGTGTTGCATTAAATAGGCAAAATCATCTTATTAAAAAAGAGGAAGATGTCTCAAATGAAGAAAAAGATAATCTGGAGATATTTCATGACAAGGAAGAAAGTGATAATGATATAAATGAGGATAATGAACCAACTTATCAGCCTAAGAGAAAACCAGGCGCCTTTGTCTCAATAAGTTATGGTGAAGATGATAGTTTTGAAGATAATAAAGAGTCAAAAAAATCACATGTAAATAAATTAAGAAAAAGAAAACGAAAGCAAAAGGCAAATAAAGTAATTAATTGAATTGCTGGGTATTATTGTCAACTCTATTTCATGTCATTTATGGAGAGGAATGGGTACAGACTACTACTTTTCAAAAGTTGACATATTATTTATTGTTCATCAGATCTTATTTATACTTGAAAGGCTTGCCTTGGTCTTTTAACGTTTTAAAGGTACAAAAAAACATGTATTTAAAATTTAAAAGCTATGTATTATTATGCACTCATTTTCGTGATAGTGAGGTAGTGTGTATATGTTCCACCAAAATTTTCAAATCTGTTCCTTTAGCTTCACCATGCCTTTAAAATGTTTGTCCTCAATAAAAAAACGTTCACACATTGATTGTACCCCCTATGTTTCTTTAAATTCACATCTTCATCAAATTAAAGATACTTAGTTCAATATCAATCTTGTACTATTTTTTTTTAAACAAAATAAACGATAAAGGTTATGTATTGCTACCACTTTTTCAATTCAAGAAAAGTCAAGGTCCTCATTGCAGATTATATTTTCATCACCATCTTAAACAACTATTATAAAGAACACAGTAGAAACAATATAATATAGACTTTGGTTTGTTTATTAAATTATGAAATTATATAACTTTTACCAGTACACACTCACGCAAATACAAAAAAAGTTCATAATAAATTAATTTGGTCCCGAAATAAATATTAAAATAATTTAAGGAAAATATATTTAAAAAAAAAACAACAACATAAAGTAATGTTCAATTTTGGCAATTGTTAATGGACTCTACTTATATTAAATCTCAATTGAAATAAATATTCTAAATGCACAGAGTACATTCAGTCACATAGAATATTTTCAATTAAGCCTGCTCCAATTGCACTCATATTTACATTATAAATTGTAGCTACGAAACAAAACTCACACACATGATTATACAATACACTTATGTAGGTATGGTTCAACACATTATGTCACCTACGAAAAATTATACAGCTTATCTTAAATCATCAAAACATCACACAGAAATATTAAGAGTTTAACCTGGAATGTATCATAGATCAAGTATAATAGAGTGGTGTATATTTCCCTTTGTATGTTCAACTGAAAACAAGGGCTGCGTGGAAACCACGATTTTGTATTAAAAAGTACAGTATTTTTTTCTCAGTTTAAGTCAATTGTGGACCGTCATTTTGTAGAATATAATTATAGACTGTGAGCACAGCAAAGCCTCGAACTTTACTTTCCACATAAGTATGAAATGAGCACGTATTTAAAGTTTTCCAGAAATATATGATCAATGAACATTAATTGATTAGAAAACAGCACAATGGCCTTTTAATTTGGCGCACAGTTTTCATGACATTATCTGCAGTATAACTAAAATTTGCTAATTTGACGTAACCGGTGTCCTCAATGGAAGACTCAAAGGGAAATACGCAACAGGGATGTAGCACTACATCTGATGGATGTAAGTATGCTCGGAGCATATAAGTTGGGCCATGTGCGAAAGAGTAGAAATCAGTTTCGCGCATGTCAAAGCTGACTACTGCGGAATAGTTCATAAGCCCAACTTATCCGCAGCCCTCTATAGATGTTCATACTACTCTACATAGATTCGGGATTTGTTAAAAAATGCAGAACTACTATTTCACGGAACCATTTTATTACATCTACTAATTCCCACCTGCGATTTCTATGCAAACCGCAATATAATACCTTAATTTAAGTAGAGTTAAATCGTAATATATTAAAGTAATTCATTCAATAGAGCTATTTTATGTAACAGAATAGTTGCCATCTTGATTATCTCTCTACAATGTTATACTTCAATCTTCTCAAGTATCATGGAACTTCCCTAGGTCTACACGGTAATGCGATACAAAGGTCAACCGGTATAAAACTTCATCGCAGACCGATTCTAACCGCACATTACACATAAATTTCTAAAATATTCTTTAAAACTACAAACGCCCCGTCATATAACGGGATGTGCGAAATAACCCAACACAAAAAATCTAAAATCGATAGTTTCGTGTTTGGAATACTTTAACCGTACCTAGTGCAGTTTTAACATATCTTGAACGTACAGCTCCGCGTAATTTTGAGTAGTACAAAAATGCGATTACATCTCAAGAAATAGTATAATCTTCATTGCAATACCGGAACACAATAAGGGGCGATGTAATAATAAAGGTAATAATCGCATCAACATCGAACGCCGGAGTAACGAACGATATTCTTACATGAAATGAGATCACGATTATGTTATATTGGTACAATACTAGATAATTTCAAATATCCTAGAAAAATGGCGACATACGCCATAATTCCAAGCCATCGGTAAAATAAGTACATTTTTGTGCAACAATATAATAGTTATAAATAAATGCTGAAAGTTACCAAAGTTAAACTGTATCGATAAAAAATATAAATTATATGACACAACGATATCGTCAATAAAACTGTTGGAGTCAGTTGTATCTAATAAAACTTCATTTTTAATCTTAACATTTGACATAAGTTGCAATTGGTATAAAAAAATTTAATGACTCGAAACAGGTAATTAATTCTTATGACTAGATTGAGCCAGCGACTTTCTTCACAGTACGTAATTTTAACATGAGAAAAACTGACACAATTGATATAAAATGCAGGAACAATAAAGAAAGTAAAAAATTTGAAAATACATAAGTTAGGCAGTCAAGATACACGAGTTCTACCTGTTTCATATCCACTTATTTCTAATTTTCGATTAGTTATATTCGTTTTTTTTTCGTTTGAAGCTGCTCTAACGTCACTATACTCTAAGCTATGGGTCAGATGGCACTGTTACGCTATCAGACACAGCTCAATACCAACACCGTCTTCGTTTCCTTAGTTGCTCGACACGTTAATATTTTTTTAGATTATAAATACGCTTTTTTATAATGTCAAAAATTATAAATATTTTCGATCAAATATACAGATTACAATAGAAAGGGCAAGAAACAAGCACTTTCAAAAAGAAGACACGAGTTGCTCACATTATAAAATAACTTAGTTGCCTTTACAGGTACGAATGCATAGGTATAATAATTATCATTATCGTAAGGTACACTCACTTGAAGGAGTCATGGTAGTCCACACAAAACCGGACAGCATTTTTTTTTATATCGAAAATTAATATGTACTTAATAATTTATGACAAAATTCAAGTGAAACAAAACAATGCGACACGGTCGGATTATGTATGATCAGTGACGTCATGTGTACTGACCCATTCTTTGGTGATGGCATCTACGCGGTCGTTGTGTTTTACTTCTTTTTAGCTTTCTTCTCGGCCTTTTTGAGTGCCTTAAGGTGCTTCTCGTGTGCGCTACGAAGCTCTTTAAGCCGTCGCTTCATGCGGCGACGCTCCTCGCCCCCCAATCCCAACAGCTTCAAGTCAGCCGAGCTGAGCGCCAATAGTAGGGCTCCATCGACCCCACGCGCGGCAAAAGCGCCCGTGTGCCGCTCCAGCCCTTCTCCCAGCCCGGACATCCACTGCCATACCTGTTCAGTACATTTATTATCAATGTTTAGAGTATCACAACACGACTTAGTGGATAGCAACACCTACTAAGCCTCAAGTATATTTTCACTGTTTAAGTGTGCTCCGACAGGATTACAAAAACTGGAAGGAATGGAATAGTGCACTGCATGATTGGGTATTGTCGAACCAATGCTATATCAGTGTAAATTAAGAATGATAATACATTTGTATGGGCAGTTCAATCATCATCTGGGCGCTTCCAAGAAGCGCCATTGGGTTAGGTCATCGGCACTTCTCATCCGATACCTCCAGGGTTCCTAATATATTTTATATTACTTCTTTCCTATTATTTTTGGGTTTGTCCAAAACTGTTAAAGAAGCAACGAGAAGCTATCGTGACATTCTTGTACCAGCATGAGAAAAACACTAATGAAATGATTTTAAATAGGTTTAAAACAGACGAATAAAAAGTAACTACCCTAATAAACAAAATGACAATCGATAAACAATAACGATAGTAGAAAGTGAACATTTGTTGGAATTGATATAAACTTTCGGAAAAATCACGTCGCCATGTTATATCAATTTCAAACATTTAACAGTTTATCAAATTTCACTTTTTATAGGATTTTTTTCCGTTTGTTTCGGAAATTCGAATTATATTTTTAAGGAAAATATAGGATGTTATAAATGTGTGTGTGTACCTGCTGCTTTGACCAGTGCGTGACAGGCAGAGGCAGGTGCGGGTGTGAGGCGGGCGGCGGGGTGAGGCTAGCCTCGGAGACGGCGCTCGACAGCGGCTGCCACGGCACCTCGCCTCCGACTACACAAGCCGGAGCTTTCTTCACTACAACCACATCGACTTGCACTCAACATACCATTATCGTTACAATGCCATGAACGGCTTTCAAGTGGCGGCTTTTAAAGTCTATTGAGGCCTCTTCTTAGGCCGCGAGAAATCGATATGAGAACGAAAATTGAAAGTAAGTTTTTAATGGTGTGTAACGTTTAGGCACCTTTCGTTACATAAGAGAAATTATGTCGTAGACAGGATTTAAATAAATTATAGTTTAGCGACATTTTACCCCAAACAATTAATAATATATAAGTTTGACAAAAAAAAACTGCATAATTCTTACATTAGTCACACACCAATTTTTTTTTTAAGAAGTTTCACTTCCGTTACGGGTACGGTGGAATAAACGCAATTTTTTAAAAAGAAAACGATAGGTAATAAAGCTTATTGAAAATCAAAGTAAAAAAGTTATATATATATATATACATATATATATAGTTATATATATATATATATATATATTTACGAGTATTTATTTTAAAAAGTAAACAATCTGTAATGTATCAATATTATCATTTTTCAAATACTCATGATAATTTGAACTTGAAAAATTAAGTTTACATTTTATATAGAACCATACTATTTACTTTTGCTCACGCTTTATAAGATTTATGAGTTCTCGTCTCATTTTGTCTAATAAGTACAAAAGACACACTGCTGATTTTGCTAATATCAAGTTTTTTTAAATATCGCCTAGTAGCGGATACAGAAGGCGAAGTACGGGGCTCAAGCCCTCCCCAAAAATGATTAAGTAAAGTCTTTGTACCTATTTTTCTTTAATTACCATGATAAAGCTTACCCTCAGCTGGGTCAAGCCTCTCCAAAACAAAAATCCTTTATCCCCATTTGTCTATTTCTATTTTCAATGTAAGCTAATTTCATATCATAACAGTTATTGCTAAATAAACTTACTGTATACATGATACGTACATATATCAATTAGTAATTCCATGCAATTTTGTTTTTAAGATACAATATTTGTCCATCGGAATAGAATTAAATCTTAAGATACCACCACCGAAACATAGAAAAGCATCACAAACAGTTAAGAAAGCATACCCACATCCTTATAATATACATGATTCAATAAATATATTTGTTTCGTATATTATTTTGTTTTAATCTGATTTTATGGCACAATTGAAACCATTTATTAACAGTTTTCATCTGAAGAAAAAATCCTTACCGTATTATTTTCTAATAATAAACCTCCTATTAAAATAAAATTTGTATTACTATAAAAAGAAAACAAAACTTCGCTTGCGCTCTTGTGAATGGTGTAGGCATATTTTCTTTGAGATATATTTAAATATTTCCTACGACACTGAATATTTTGGTCTGTATCGAAGTACAAATAAACTTTTATGTGATGAAGATAATCCTTATTGTAAGTTCCGGATTAATATTTAAGTATATATATATATATATGTTTGTCTACTACCTATAGCACAAGAGTAAATTTGGAAACTAATCAATGTACTTGTGTAGTGTCCGACCAAAGTTCTAGCCTACCTTTTGACAAGTTGTGATGTAACTTTAATAATCTCCAGATGTTATTTATATGTATATATCAACATAAGCTCTAAATTTAAAATTATACTATTCACTTTTACTGAACTGTATTTTCATTTTGTTTTTTTTTTAATTAAATTTTTGTATGAATGAAAAGCTTTGGTCGAAGATTGTGGCAATAGCCGATTCATTGGCTTCGGCCTGATATCGGCCTGTAATCTAATATTTATTAAAATAATTAAACAATTAGAACCCGATCAAACAATCTTACTTTGAGGTTTGATAGAAGCCTTAGGTTTTAGCTAATCTTAGTGTTTCGGCTAAAACTTTTACCAAATGTGGGTTGTTTTGGCTGAAGCCTTCGGTTGGGCACTAACAGTGTGTCAGTAAATATTGTTGGGATACAAGTGGTGTGTGTTGGTGTCGCGAGTGCGCATGTGTGACGCACCTCTGGCGTTGGCCTCGCTGACGGCCTGGCGGATCTCGTCGACCAGCTCGTTGGTGAGCTGCACGGGGTCCGGCCGGTGTGGCTGGTGCGAGAGGGGCGGCGGCGCCGGGGGTGGGGATGCGCCGGCCGCCAGCCGCCGCTCGCGCTCCGCCAGCACCTGCTTCAACTGCTCCGCGAGCGACGCGGCCGGACCTACCGCGGCCACACCGGGCATCATGTTACCAACGTACCTTTACCCTCCATGGTCATTTCCACTCTCATATAAATTGACTTCCCTACAGTTTTTAAGTAAAACTTCTTAAACAGCGATTCATTCATCGATATAGGTCAGGACACGAGAGTATAGTTTTTAGGACGCGTCACGTTTAAGCAGATTTTGTTTCACGACAAAGAAGTAAGATATGATGAAAAGAGAGCAATGTATACACAAGGATAGATAGCGATAAAACGAGATAGTGACGCTTATGTGCGCATTACAGACGGTACGCCTCACATACTACATAGGAAAAACGGAAATAATCACGGGTAGTTTTTTATTATATTATAGTTCAAAATTCTGCTCAGTAGATGGCGCTACTGTTCACAAAATATCGAAATCGAATATTCGAAAATTATTGGAGACGTGTCAGAATTGGAGTTATAAAATCGATCGAAAGCTCCGTATCATCTCTAATCCGCACTAGTCGCTAGGCATACGATGTCTGCCTCCGCGATTAAAATCAGAACGGATCATCATGACAGAACTGATTCGATTTTGTAAGTAAAATCATAATATAAAATCATCATAATAACCACGAACTGGGAGATCTAGATCGTATTGATCATTTGTGTTAAGTGTACTTTCCTACCGAATAACTTATAATCAAATATAATTATCCGCAGCACTAAAATGAGTTAATTTGCGACTAATTCCAAAATATTTATGTTGCCAAAATAGCTATTTTGCCTATAAAAACATTTAGTACATAGACAATACAATTTGGTTATTTCACTCAACAGTTACATTTGCGGTGAGTCATCTGCGACTAACTTTACATAAGCTTGCTTTTACTATTACTAGCTTGCAGATAAAGTATACATAAATAAATATGATGTTAAACACATAATTTCATAAAGCGTCAACCTATTTAAACGCACACTGTGTTCAAAAACAAGAAACGACTTTTAATACATCACAGCTGTAATAAATGAAACTTTACATGTACCAATTACAATGTGCGTCTATCTAGATTCCCAATGCGGTATCGAAGTTAAAAGTACATCTTACCAGATAGTTGATGATGGCGATGATCTCTCGAATAGACGGCATCATCAGTCGTACTGCCAATGGAACTGCCGCAACTCTGCCTGGTATCTCGTTGCTGGAAACAAAATATAAAGATAGCTTCTTCTAATAGCATTATTGGTGTTTTTTCTAGCGCCCGGTTATGAGTACTACTGCAAAAGTACCTATTCATTAAAAAAAAATGAAATCTTATAATACTATATATCGTCACATTACAATCCTTTCGCGGTGAGCAGAAATACATTAATGGCTGTGTATGGCTGTATTATATATATATATATATATATATATATATATATATATATATATATATATATTTTACACTGGCTCGACATAGTGACTACAGTGTACCTGATGGTAAGTACAATGTAGTCCAAAAACGAAAGCGACTATCAAAGGATGAAAATCCATTGATAGTCTACATCGTCATGTCGGCCCACATATACCACGACTCAAGGTCTCTAGGTATATGAGCTACTGGATATACACAAGCTGATCCCAAAACGCGACAAGTCGAAACTGGTCACTATGGCGAGCTTTACACCCATGTACTGTGGTCGCGATCCAGACGGGCACCGACGCCCTACCACCTCGCTGCTGCTCGTTTAGCACCACCCAGGAGTCACGTGTAGGGAAACTAGGGTAAAGCCTACGGACGCGAGCAGCTTTGACTCCCGACTTCGGTGTTATTATATATATATATATTAGGTCCTTACATATGAAATTGGCGTTTTTCGTACTGGCCACTTTAATCACAAATTTCTCCTCTTTGGTAAGGAATTCCAAATTCAAATTTGTACAGCTATAGACTCATGTATTTGTGCTTCGATGATCGTCATTCATTTGTTTTTTTCTTCTGTTTTTTTCTGTTTGCGTCACTCATTTTACAAAATGGAAAACTTAAAATATCGCATTATTTACGAGTACGAGTTCCGCCGTGGCACTAGTGCTGCGGAAACAACTCGAAGGGTGAATGATGTGTATGGCGGTCGTGTTGCAAAAGAAAACACAGTTCGTTTTTGGTTCCAACGTTTTCGTTCTGGAAATTTCGACCTGCAGAACAAGCCCCGTGGACGGCCTGAGACTCAAGTTGATAATGAAGAGTTGAAGGCTATTGTGGAAGCGGATCCATCGCAAACCACGTCCGAGTTAGCTGCAGGCTGCGATGTTAGTGATAAAACTGTTTTAATTCACTTGAAGCAAATTGGGAAGATTAAAAAGCTTGAAAGGTGGGTACCTCACGAATTGACTGAAGCAAACCGGCAAACGCGCGTCGACTGCTGCGTTACATTACTAAACCGGCACAATAATGAAGGTATTTTAAACCCAATCATTACCTGTGATGAAAAATGGGTTCTTTACGATAATCGGAAGCGCTCAGCGTAATGGTTGGATCCTGGCCAGCCAGCCAAATCCTGCCCCAAGCGAAAATTAACCCCAAAAAAGTTACTTGTAAGCGTTTGGTGGACTAGTGCCGGTATTGTTCATTACAGTTTTCTCAAATCTGGCCAGACTATTACGGCTGATGTCTATTGTCAGCAATTGCAAACCATGATGGAAAAGCTAGCGGCTAAACAACCTAGGCTGGTCAATCGCTCCACGCCACTGCTGCTTCACGACAACGCTAGACCACACACTGCGCAACAGACGGCTACTAAATTAGAAGAGCTTCAATTGGAAAGTCTAAGACATCCTCCGTACTCCCCGGACCTTGCTTCAACAGATTACCATTTTTTTCGAAATTTGGATAACTTCTTCAACTCCGATGGGGCAGTCCAAATCGCCTTCAAAGATTTTATTGATTCCCGTCCGACTGGTTTTTTTAGTAAAGGGATCAATGAACTACCTATGAGATGGCAAAAGTGCATAGAAAATAATGGTTCATACTTTGATTAATTAAATATATTATATTAAAAAATATTCGATTTTTTGTTCCTCCCATACAAAACGCCAATTTCATATGTAAGGACCTAATATATAACACTCAGTTCAATAGTAAACTAGCACTTAAGCATTACTCACCGCACCAATATGTGCCGGAGCGCCTGATGTGGATTCACTGAGTGACTCGTCCGCTGAGTCGTTGTACGAGTCGTCTAGTCCATCATACTGGAAAATATAAACTTAGTTACATTTGACAAAACATTTTACTTCTTTCTAGCATTTTTTATTGTTCTTTTAATTATTTTCTTAAGCATTCACATCAGTAGACGTACCAAAACGTTTATAAACAGTTATAGCATGTAGGCGCCGCCCGATACGTAATTGTCGATCTAAGTGTCGTTAGGGTGTTACGAGACGTGCGGGGTAAGAGGAAGCGCACGCGCCCGGGACGCAAGGCGAGAGTACGTGCGTGTACGTCGCAGTTCGGTGTGCCTTAAAGTGCAAATAAACAGTAAAACGCCAAAATCCGTGTCTTTCTGCAACCACACCCACGACCACCGGTCATACAGTATTATATTAATTTTACTTTCATGCCGTACTATGAATAGTTCAATATATGAAAGAAATATTAAAATAATACAGTTTCTGTTTGTTTTCCAATTAAGTTTCGCTTTATCTTCACATTCTAATAGGTGGGATTGAGATCACGCATCCGCTAGCAAAATATAAAAAAAGAAGGAGGCACATCTATAGCGTCTAAGGCGTCTCCTTGGTGTTAGGACGATTGCCCGTACTGGGTCATGACCACAGTACACAAGTGTAAAGACCGTCATAGTGACTCGCTTTGACCTGTCGCGTTTCGGGATCAGCTTGTGTATAGCCAGTCACTCATATACCTAGAGACCTTCAGTCGTGGACTCAATACATTTTCATCCTTTGATTGTTGCTTTCGTTTTTGGACTACACTGAACTTACCATGAGTTGCACTGTAGTCTCTATGTCGAGCAAGTGTAAAAAAAAATAGGCCCTTGGCCATTAAACGTTTAGTGTACTAAATGTAAAGTAACCGATCAAATAAATAAGCTATTAAATAATTTTAAATGGGTGCAAGTCTTGGTGTATTTTTACAAGACAGTGAATTTTGTTGAAACGTGATAATAGCTGACATTAATTAACAAATGTATCGAATTTTCGTCCAGGAAATCGCATAATATTGTGCCAAAAAAAATGTATGGAATCATGCATAATCAGTTTCAAATCTAAAAACAAATGGTCAAACTTTTCACCTTTCACACCTCATAAAGAGGAAGAAGTAGGATGATGGTGATAATGATTGTGAAGATGAAGCATAAGGTTTTTTCACGGAGTGATATTGAGAGGTAGTACTCGGAATAAATTACGAATCGAAATGGGAGAGTGGCTATACCCAAGTGACAACAGAGAGCAGGAAGGTTGGTAATGAAAGCATCAACACACATCCCAAGTTTGCCCCGGATTTAATCATTGGTGATGACAGCATGCAGAGTTTCAACTGATTTAATATTTTGCCTCGGTTAATGGTGTTATTTTTTTTTTCATGTAATCCTATATTCCAGCCATGTGCTGGTTTTTATAAATTCATAATTATGGTAAAGGTGCGGTTCGGATTTTGACAGCAGCAACCCGGCAGCGATTGATGATCCGCTCTGTATACAAAGGCGTCCGATGTAGACGACGCAACAGCCGCTGCCAAGCGACGGGTAATTACAGACGGGTGTCAGGTGTGTGCGACTGACCGAGCTGGCGTTGCTGAGCGAGTGCGGGGAGTGCTGCGAGTGGTGGCGGTGCCGGGCAAGGTCGGTGCGTGCGCGATGCGCTGATGTGTCAAGGAGCGTGCCGCGCGGTACCGCCGCGTCCAGCTCGCGCGACGCTCCGCTCTCCGGCGCGACCGCACCCAAGTGGCTCATCCCGCTCGCCACGCTGGCGACGCTCCCGCCGTTTGTTATCGTCGACGTCACCGTCATGCTGCGGGATAGATACACTGCTCAGAAACCATGTGCGTGCTACTCTATTAATCGTACATATATTGGGCTTTTACTCTCAAAGTCAATTTTTGTACCAAAGTTCATTATTGCACATCTATTACCTGTCATTGACTACTATAGTAGCTTAACCGATTATTAATAAATAAGCAATATTAATTAAGTTCGACTAGAGTCTAGAGCTTACAGTGTATCTGTATTGCTGGTAACGGCAGCGGCAGCGGTGGACGCGACCGCAGCGGTTGTCACAGAGGGCGCCACAGTAGCAATAATTGCCGCAACAGGCGCGCTGGCTACTTCGACGGGCGCGGCTGAGGACGCCACTGCGGTAGTAGCCGTGTTTGCAAGCTTCACGTCGCTCGCAGTTGTAGCAGTGACGTCACCGAGGTCAGGAGCCTCGCGTCTTCGATCGGATTTGTCCACCTTCGCATACTCATCCTCGATGGGCGACAGATCCGAAAGATCACTGTCTGAACTCCAGGGATCTAAAAACACAAAAATAATAATAAGATCATAGAGCACAGGCAGCTAACCAGACAATCAGCGGACCATATTTCAGAACTAATAATAATCAGTCGTAGATAATTTATGAACATTTCCCATTATTTTAAGGGTCGCAACAAGGCCATCAGCGGATTATGCAGCCTACGGGCCGCAGTTTGTCTATCTCTACCATAGATCATAGGGTAACATTATCAAATCATACAGAGCCACTGCCAATGCACAAGGGATATTGCCGTACTCAACGCTGTTTATTGTTGGAGTTATGGTATCCCGTTGTTGTGCCTAATTCCACATACTCCCTTCATCGACAGAATCACGCAATTTGGTTTATAAAAACCTCAGTTTTACTGTTACTTCCATGGGGTCGGAATGATATTCGCTATACGAGAGAGGTGTACTGCGGGGTTCCGCAGGGGTCGGTTCTGGGTCCCCTTTTATGGAGCCACTACATGACTAAGAAATTTCCGTGTTTTCACTGTTTCGAACCAGTATGTTTTCCCTCTTTCTTATAAACTTGGGTTCTTTTTTAAAAATTATATAATGTCAATTCAGACATTATCCAGTCTCTCGATAGTTGCAGTCGATTTTGGATTCAACTATACACAATATCAAGTCTTATTTAGTATCAGTATCGAGCTGGAAGAAAAGTGATTGAGAATATTGTGCTGGACGAGTTTTATGGTGATTCTCTAAAATATTTTCGAAGAATTACAAAACACTACTGACTGTTGATAAGTAAGGGGTCTGGATCGGGCCGTCTCGGCAGTGGAGGCGTTTCACGACGCGCCGACGGTTCGTGCGGCAACATCACCGGCAGGCCTGCTTTCTTTTGAGTCTCCTGCAACAAATCGTAGTAATTTCATTTTACCGACAATATAATAAACTTGTACGTTTATTATTACATATTTCTTGGGTCGGTCGTTTTCTACTATTTGCAGGTTTATCTTTTCTGTATTTAAATTTAATTTAATATATAAAAATGGAACCCTGTTAAAAGTATTTAAAGACCTGACCTTTTAAATTTGTCTACCAATTTTACGTAGCTGAGTACCGTGTCTTTAATAGGCTTGCGTTTAGTTTGAAGCTCAATTATCGATTTTACCATCAGATGCAGTTTTGCCAGTCTATCAAGCCAAAAAAGGACTGCGTGTGTATCATGAAATAAGTAGGTAATAGATGTGAAACTTATTTCAATAAAACAATTTACCCATGGTTTATTAACCGTTCTTGCGTGTCTGAGGCGTATGTGTACAAAAAATGCGCGACGCTACCTTACTTCACCGGCTTGTACCCTTATGTATACAAAGCTCCTTTTAGGTCATATCTTTCTTCTTCGACAAGTAACAAAATATACCTAAACGTGACTCGACCTTAAAGAGGTACCCTTAATTTTCATCGAATTATAGATCAATGAATCGTCGCATAAGATGTTTCACTTTAACTATGGTCTCCCTCATAGTCACTCAATTCGGTCTGTTGCGTTTTGGAATCAGCATGTGTACCTCCAATTGTTCACATATCTGTAATCGTAGTATATGTCTGTTGGCATGACGACAGTGCCTGTCAATAGATTACCTTCGCCTCGCCAAGGTCAGGTATTTAGGTCAGGGGAATACGGAAACGATTACGAAGCTAAACGTATCACTTATTAAGAATGTGTGTAGGTCAATGCAGATGTAACTGTAGCATAAGGAGTGCGAGTGCAGAGACTGACCAGCAAGAGCACCTCGAGCCTCGCGACGCGGTCGTGCAGCGCCGAGAGCGCGGCGGCGTACTCGCGGTGCGCGTCCCGCAGCGTGCCGCTCCACCACTCCTCGCGCGCCCGCACTAGCGCGCGCGTGCGCCGCCACTCGCGCAGTGCGTGCCGGGCCTGCACACAATATCACAACGCACCGCCGTTACTTATTGCCTCCTCACCAAATTTATCGACACGGTTATCCGGGTTAGCAACTTGAAGTGACAGTGGGCTGACCACATATTGTACTTCCACCAGAACAGTGTTATAATAAAATAAAAATGCTTTAAACAAAGGCCAGTAATGCCTATTTACCGATACCTTGTTTACCAGATTTATTGAATGGACATGCAATATATCGAATTACAACTAAATTATTAATAATGTCCATAATTTACTTCTTTTTTTTTATACCGACTCGACACAGTGACTACTCCATACCTGATAGTAAGCATGGTGCAGTCCAAAAAACGCCAACGACTATCGAAAGGTAACAAAAAACCCATCGGTAGTCGCAGCGATCATGCCAGCCTGCACAAATATCTCTTCACGCTACGTTTAAAAGATCCCATATCATAGGATGGAGGAAACACGCTCGCCGGAAGACCATTCCACAGCCCAACGACACGGCAAAAGAAGGAGTTAGAGAACTTCTTTATCCTGGCCGGGATGTGAGATACCGTATAGCTGTGACAACGCAAACCCGCGCGCGTGGATCTATTCAGGAAGGGAGAGGGTGGAACAAGGTTAAACAACTCCTCAGAACACTCGCCATGATACAGACGGTAGAAAACGCTCAGTGAGGCCACATCTCTGCGCAACTGAAGCGGTTCAAGATGTTTAGTCACTTCAGGATCATTCACAACGCGAACAGCCCTCCGCTGCAACCTGTCCAGGGCATCAAGTAAGTACTGGGCAGAACCGTCCCAAAGATGCGAACAATATTCCAAACTACTTCCAAACTACTACTTCTATTTACTACTTCCAAATCACAACAAGTTTGCAATAGTTTTGAAAATAGTGTAATTCTATGCGCCAGCACGAACTGCCGCGATCGTCCAAACATTTACGGTTAAGACTGCAAAAACTGGGCTTGAAACCACAGATTCAATCACGATACACATTAGCAGAAATCAGCACGACAGTTTATCCGTCGGTTTGAAAAAGCAGCGCCAGTCCAAACTTGTGTGGAAGTAGCTAAGAAATCATAAAACAACCATAATCCTGTTTGATTATATTATACGGGGAGTCTATTATACAACGTTACTGGTAACTAATGCAAAACCTCTAAAGGCTGAATTTGGTACATCAAGACTAACAACTTTTGTTTTATGACTTTTGCCAAAACTTAACACAACCTAAGATATATATTTTTTTAGTTTTAGTGGGGATGTCTATCAATCGTTAGCTCTATGTTTTAATTTTAGTCAGCAGATGCTACGAAACCGTCTGCTCCAGTTGCATCGCGCCGTCTTTCATAGTGTTAAGAAGGTCAGAACTGCAAATTTGATTTTATTATTTTTTGTATGGGAAATAAAAAGATGAATTAGAAAAACGTCGTAAAACAAAAGTTGTCCATCTTGATATACCAAAGTCAGCCTTAAGAGGTTTTGCGTTAGTTATCTGTATCCCTGTATATGTATGTTACGCGGGCCGGGATAAGTATTAACTTATGCCGTTGCACAAATGCACCCTCGTAGGCGGGATGATTTTTATAATAAAAAATATTGCGATAATTTGAGACAAATCAAGTACTTGCCGTAGGCAACAGTATTCAGGCACTTCATAAAATCACTCGCTGTGTGTGTATTTGTATGCGAATGTGGAGTATGGTGTTTGTGAGGATTTGTGTGTGTTGCGAGTTTGAAGTAATTATTAAATGCGATTATAATGAAAAGAATGCGATGCGATGTTTGTAGTTTGAAATGCGAGAACGTTAAGAAAAAAAATGAAGTATGTGAATGATGTACGCCAGATGGCGTTGGGGATTAGGTGCGTTTACATTTTAATTTGTAGTTCTGGGGTTGCGCCTTTTGGCGTGACTATATGTAATAACTATATTGATTTTATCAATTGTAGGCAAACAAACATTTAAGTATGCAGATTGGCGAACTAAGTATTGTATCTCGGGCAGCCAATTCTTCGAGACAATTCGAATCTACCACAAAAAAGTAATGTAATCATAAGTAATTGAAATAAACCCCAATAAACATTAATAAAGCATAAATTTGCATGCATTAGAGGATTCATTAGTGTTTGAACATAGATGGGCAAAATGTAATCAGTTAATCTGATTACATTTAGCCCATCTACGTATGTAGTTATCATTATGGACCGTAAAGCTTAATATGACGTCACAGGTATGGTTTATAAGTATGCGCATGTACCTTGTCGTACTTGCGGTGCGCTCGGTGCGCGGTGTCGGCGGCGGCGGCCAGCGCGCGCCGCAGGTGCTGGTCGGGCGCCCGCTCGGCGCACCACTCGCGCACGCGCCCACTGATCTCCTCGCTGCCACTGCCGCCCGCCTCCATGCCCACCAGCTGTTTTATTAATAATGTTAGCACCTCTTTACATGGCTGTTAGGTCCTACAGCTTCCATTTGGGGCAGAAGGCGTCCACAAAGCATTTCCTCACCGTCCAATGACTTCGCCCAAGACGTTCTTATTTTGTAAACATTTATTGCATATTATTATTTTTATATATAAGAAAAATACGTTTTTAGAGCGTTTACATAACGTACGCTGGCTAATCTATAAAAAAATTATACGAAACAATCGACCGACAGAATTGTATGTCTTAAAAAGCACACTAAGTCTTTGACGGCATATTATTATGTCCATCGATTCAGATAGATCCACAATAATCAATTTTGTTTCAAATTTCGATTAAAAATAATGTAATTTATGTGACGCTATTTTAACCTCCATAGTAATTATACGTATTCAATACATATATTAAATGTCCTATGGAAATATGGTCAAATCTAACCAAAATTAGAAAAGCTTCTCTCATATACAAGATCCAAGCCAGTAAAATGGCCTACAATGTGTTTTTAAGACTCAAATGATTTTTGTGACATAGCATTATTGAATCAAGTGCATATATAAGAATGAGTGACCTCGTGCAAGAAGGCTCTGAGCTCGTTGATGTCGGGATGTCGTGCCGGCGCCGGGAGCGCGGACTGCGCCTCGCCACCAGACGGCTGACTCGGTTCTTCTTCATCATTCTGCTGGCGACGTTGTCGAGCCGCTCTACAGTTCAATAATTTACCTAATTACTAATTATAGCAACCAAAGTTTGTCTACCGCTGAAATACTCCTCAGTCCTCGGCAATGACGGCATTCAAATGCAGACTTTTCACTGTTTAAAGTGCTATATTACTTTGTGCCTTCTTTAGTTCGAATTGACAGTATTGATTGTTTGTTGTATCATTTAGGTCAGAGGTCGGCAACCAGCGGCCCGCGCAAGTAAGAACCGTTCCATAGAACGCCACACCGCAGGCAATAAATTAAAAACATTTATAAAAATAAGTTTCTATTTTAGTGTGTGCATGGAAGCCGAAATTCAGTTCAAGTGATCACAGTCAGTCAAATGAGAGTAACAATAAATATGGTTAAAACTACAAAAATTAGATTTATCTAAAAAATTGTGTTTATCAGATGAAATGTGGCCCGCACCAATATACTCATAATATTTGTGGCTCTTACATAAGAAAAGGTTGCCGACCCATGATTTAGGTGAGAAATAAGTTGACTTTTATATATAACCGATATAGTACCAAGCTGGTTTCAGAAACCAAAAAAGTTTCAATGGCAATGGGAAATGGCATTTTTTCTTATACTCGCGTAACAAAGATACTCCACCACACCTGATGGAAACTACAGAGTAGCTCAAAAACGATAGGTTGAAAAAAGTAGGTATATTAAAAAGGTAAGTAAAAAGGTAGGTATTGTAGAGTAGTTATAGGTATTTAAAAAAGTTGTTATAATTTTTCTACTGGCATAAGTTCCCGAGTCTATAAGTAAGACTGATAAATGTGTGAATTACATTTCAATAAAGAAAAAAACTCACCTCTCTTCTCTTTCTTTATCAGCGGCCAGAGATTGCCGTATAAGATGCGCGACTTCACTGTTTTCGGGATCCTTCTCGCGTCCTATGAGGAACTTGACGGGACCCGACGTGTTCCGCAGAACGGAAGCAGCGTAAGCTTGCGTCACACCGACCTGCGAATATATTTCACATAGATAAAATATCACGGGGCGTAATTATGCCTATATTGTTGATGGAATGTGTCCGATCTGAATCTGTGAGAGAGGCGTTTGTGAGTGCCTTTGCTCTGAACAGACTTGACATCGGGATGTTTAACAAAATCTTAACAGAACTATTGTCTGATGAGGCGTCTGGCCTGTTCAGATCAATGGCACCATATGTAATATGTTAGGTATTTCTGTATTAGGGTATGATGGGGCTGACATACGTACACACGTAAAAGTCCCTTAAATAAATAGAATAAAAAAAAATTATGCCTATATTAACAATGAGTTATATTGAAATTATTAGAATATAATTAATTAATAAATAATAATAATAATAATTTTATTGGATCAAAAATTTACATTATATTATTTAATTTACGTTGACGCCTGCACTAGTCGTGAGACTGTATCGCAGACGTCAGCGCCCACCATTACAGAGAATACTAATAATTACAAAAATATATAAAAATATACAGACGTGTTGTGTATAGGTGTGTTATGTGTAGAAAAGGGTGAGTAAAGAGTGTTGTGTGTGAGTGCAGATTATATATAAGCATTTAAAAGATTTCCAGTTAATTAAAGTTTCGCTACTGTTTACGTTGGTCACGAAATATTGAAGCAAAATTAATACAGCTGCTAATGTATCTCTGTTCAACTCGAAAGGGATATAGCACAACGATCGATATATTATTATCACCTAAACTAATTAAACTTTTCCCGAAGCAATCAGAGAATACAATACCTACCGATAACATATATTTTTTATGAACTATATAAATATTTATACCGTTATAACATTTTCTTTACACTTCATTAGCGATAATTATCATCTTAGAAAGAGTATCCAAGCAGTCGAATTTATGTTCAAAATATTATATAGAGATATGATATATAAGTATGTTCTAAAATGGTTGTGTTCATTTTTAGTGCCCGAAATATAACCTGACCAGCACCTATATAAACACAGTTTACGGGAAAACCCAATGCAACCCTTACCGGCTTGCACAAGGGTTATAAGTAAATCAATGCGAGCCTAAAAATACTGATTAGTAACTGAGGATGAACCCATTAAACAAGCAACAATTTTCAATACTCACCAAACTCTTTCCATCGACTTCTATAATTTGATCGTTAACTTGTATGCGGCCATCCCTCGCCGCGGCGCCGCTCTCTGTGATTGTTTTTACGAATATGCCCAGTTTTTCTAAGCCAGCGTCTGCACCCACGCCCATACCTAGAAATTTAAAACCACAATAAACTATAGGAAAAATAAATACAATATTTATTTTGAAAATTCGTTTAGAAAGTACAACAATCAATTAATCATGAATAGGCAAAGTTACACACTTCTTTGTTGCCCAGAGAAGAGGGAGGTTGTGCGCAGTATCCGGCGCGCCGCCCGTGATAAAGATTTGGAGGCGTGAGCTCTTTACTCCCATTCCTCCCAGAGAGGAAGCATCAACAAGGCTTTTCGCTTCTCGAGCATCTGGATGAATTTGGTTTCCCAGGCTCGAATGGAGCAATTAGAGGGACACCCCGGGGGTATTTAGTCAGTAAGAGTTTGACACACCGGGGTCGCTACCCTCACAGCCTCCCTGATGCTCCTATGCAGGACTTTCCTCCGAGTTAAAAAAAAAAACAGTGGATAAATGAATGGAAGTCTATTAACAATATATGAATTCATATGACTGTAATGAAAAGTACCGATAATGGATAGTCCGAGTCCGTCTGCTCCCTTAACGAGGTCTACCGGGAAGACGTGCATCTTCTCTACGCGCTTCTCGAGCTCGTACTCTGCCGAGGCGGCCACCGGGTCCACGTCCTCGTTGCGCCGGTCGTACTCGCGCACCGAGTGCGTGGAGAACACGCGCATCGGGTCCGTGCTGCGCGCATACGGACACAATATGTTGCATTTATAATCTATACTAATATTATAAAGCTGAAGATTTTGTTTGTTTGTTTGAACGCGCTAATCTCAGGAACTACTGGTTCGAATTGAAAAATTCTTTTTGTGTTGAATAGACCATTTATCGAGGAAGGCTTTAGGCTACATAACATCACGATGCACCTATTAGGAGCAAAGAAATAATGGAAAATGTGAAAAAAACGGGGAAAATTATTCATCCTCGAGGGCTTCCATTGCGTGCGCTGCGAAAACGGTTCAAGATACAAAAAATATATGTAAGAAAGAATTATTCCTCTTGAAATGATCTAAAAAAAATGTCTGCGACAGTATATGTCTATTTTTTAAGATTAAGTCACTAGAACCGTTTTTATAGTAATAAAATTTGCTCGAAATTAATGCATTATTTGTAAAGAATTATATCAACGTAATAATATTAATATTTATCCAAATAAATGTGTTGTTGATTAAGAGTATTTAATTGTGAACAAAGTTGTCTTTGACTTCACTTAATTTCAATGAACATCTTAGAAGATATTACAAAACCTTATATAGCAAAACAACGTTTGCCGGATCAGCTAGTTAGTCATATATCATAACGCTATATCCCTTTCGGAATCAGCAAAAATAGGTAGATTAGTGCCTGTATCCATTCTGCGTTTATCGTTTTGCCCAACGTGACCAGTGATTCAGCTGATCGCCGTTCTCAGGGTACTTACACATGACAGTTTTATTAGATGTTTTATCACGATTTTTTCCTATACGGGTACAATTAATTCACCTGCATGCTCCCTACGTTATAGTCAAAGAATTAAATGGTAGACCAGTCTAACGTTGGTTTTCCAACTAACTTTGCACTGCATGAAAGCCTAGTTGCTCAGCGTCAGAGGTAGTTATTAACGCCATTTTAATGTTATAGAAAATACAGTTAAACATGAACCCCCTAGTGTAGAATGACATGGAAATCTTAAGTTGTATCTCTGTTTTTATCCATTTAATTTGAATAAATGTTGTTTGTTTGTAGTGTTTATAAAGTTTATACATTCTTGTTTCATTACTCAAATGCTTGATTAGATCAAAAGTTCCTCAATTTCGATTCCATAATAATATATAAAAATTTGTAAAACCAACCTGAATTTAACTTTAGTATTTTTCTTAACAAATACGGGAGGATAATAATCATCTTCTTCGTCTTCTTCAACAGGCGGGAGGCCGGCGACCTTGAATTTATAATTTTTTACTATGAAGATGCTTAACGTTTCTAAGATAAAGATTCCAAAACACATATACAGTTACATATATAGAAAAATAACCGTGTAAAAATATCTAAAAACTCACTTCGGTGTAGAAGTGTCCGTCTTCGAAATAATGTATGCCGTTCTCCTCAGCAAGCTCGCGTAAATGTTGCGGCGGGTAATGGTCAAACACGGAGTCTAGCTCCTGCGTAGGCTCCGAGACTAGTTCAGGGCGGGTCTCGGCAGGCTGCCGGCGGTCACCGCCAGCCATACCACTGTCCGCCTCCAGCGACACAAACTCATAGCTCTCATCCACAGACTGCATACTGAAAACATTCGTATATACCAATTTCAGATATCACAAATCCATTTTTCACTTTTACAAAATTCAGAAAAAAAGTTATCAGGAAGAGTATTAACAATTATAACCATAATAAATTATGAAATGGTTTTTACAGCTCTGAATTTCTTTTATAAACTTTTTTATGTATAAGAATAAAACGAATTGGTTTATGAAAATATACTCATACAGGATAATTTTATAGACGAGGGAGATATTTCAGAATACAATAATTTGTACCTTCTTATAACTAATAACAATGCAAATATATTCCCTAAAAAATCATAAAGAAACATTTATCAACACATGAGAATTGATCCGTAAAAAATTTGGACACCGCAGCGCGTGTGATTTATGATTGAGTGGTAAGTATATAAAATTCCTTTTACGTAGTTTTAGGTCAACGGGTAATTGACTCGTTACCCTTTCCTATTCCTATATATTTGGAATTACAGTCGTATGCTGAATATCCTCCTTGAATACATCCCTCGTCTATGAAATCAGCCTGTATAAAGTTGAATTGCAATATTAATTAATATGATGCTTCCTTGAATAATTATACTTAGATCCCATTTCTGCGCCGGAAAGTGAACAAGTTTAGATCATAAGTTTAGCCTTTCCATCTACGTTGGCCAAGCAACAGTTCCGAGCTCAATGTCACGCGCCGTCTAAATCAACACGTTAAAACAAAATCTAAAATGACAGTTTATTACGTAAAAGTATTTGATTACATTTCTGAATAAAGAAAAAATTGTGATCAAATTACATTTATTTTTAGCAGTCTTTTACCGATTGCACAATGGAGAGTGTTCTCAGGGTCTACATTCTCTAACTCCACCAGCTTATTTCATCATAAAACTACTAGACACCGTGTCGGATACCATCCTTATGTGGTACAAGTTCTTTATATCAGCAAGAAAAGACTTCTACATTCATCACGCAAAAAGCTAAATTGTGGACTGACTTAGGTTTTTTCTTTTGTGCGGACTATCTACTGATAGCCGGGACAGACATATACAGCTTAACTGGGCTTCGGGGGCGAGCACAGAAGGTGCTCAGCCAGCGAGTTTATGGGTTGGGTGGCAATGTAAGGGCACCCCTGTGGGTACGAATCCAGACTTGGACCGCCTGCCAAAAAAATACGAACCCTACGGGCGATCTACTAGCGTTTCGGAAGCGACTACCTTGAGGAGAAGCTCCGAAAGAAACTCAAGACTGCGTTGGAGTGGAGACTGACTTAAGATGTAACATTTTACATTTATACAACGATTGCGTCGCAGAAATATAGAAATCACGTTCCACATTGATTCATCAACGAATACGCTGCGCCTGATGGCATTATAGTTGCTGCAATCGTTGACGATGACTGTCACCTTAGTCAGTCTACGTAGCTGTTAGTAATTGCCGTCACCTATGATCATGTATGTTTTGTAACTATCTGGTTAAATAAGCCATCCTATAGACAGACTAGGGTGTTCCTAGAAGATATTACTTTAATGCATTATAATTCTGATCAAGTCTATACATTATTTCATATGAACCAAAACTGGAGATACATTTGATAACATAGGATCAATCAAATGAAGTGTGATAAGATATTTGAGCAAAATGTCATTATATCCAATGGCGCTCGTTACATAAAGAGAGCCAAAATAAATGTTTTAACCTACTCAAACGGGATCCACTATCTCGTTAACTGTCGTTTGATCACATCAACCACCAAATTTTTTCGCTTTACTGATCTGCTAGTCGATATAGACCATTTTACGAATCAAAGATCCAAACAGCGTATTTGTGGCGCAGTGACGCGACCTTTAAGCAGAGCCATCTAATTCGATAGTAGCAGAATGAAAGTATGCCCACAAGATGGCTATGTTATGTAGTGACATAATTAAAGCACGGCAAAACTTTACACGGCAGCCCCCGTGCTCGCAGTTTCACTAGATTTACCTCAGATGAAGTTGATCTATTTGGGTAAGGAAGTATGTGAGAACTTACCTCTCGTAAGAGAGCATGGACTGGTAGCTGTCGTTGAGCGAGATGCCGTTGTCATGGGGCAGGGCATGCGGCGAGAGCATCGCCACGATTTCCTGCGCTTGCTCGTCCGAAAGCAGAGCTTCTTGTCTAAATATACCATAAACCGTCAATGGAATATAAACTTCCAACAACATTTACCTACATCAACGTCTACAAATAAACCTAATCAATTTTAAATACAATTTTAGATCTATCTAACCAGAAAGCTTAGAGTAAGTCAAACGATATGGAAAGTTTAAACAAATAGTACAAGAAAACATGATCTACATTTACAAATAGATCGACAGCCATTACGAATGCGCCGAGCTTACCGTAGTTTTTTCTCCAGAATACTGCAAATGTGATCAGGCAAGAATGAAGCGGTGTGCGGACAGGCAGCATGCAAACGATAAAATACAACATTTAATAATAATAAAGCAATGAATTAATCAATATAATATAATCAAGAATGAAATATAGTTTGTTTCACGCTACAATATACAGTTTAGACATAAGAGCCAAATAAATACACTACGATTAATAACGATAGTAACTAATAGGAAGTACTGAAATACCTAC
Source organism: Automeris io (assembly GCA_036320925.1). Lineage (NCBI taxonomy): Eukaryota > Metazoa > Arthropoda > Insecta > Lepidoptera > Saturniidae > Automeris > Automeris io. The sequence continues at coordinate 6,979,314 of JAUDJH010000011.1, read as the reverse complement.
GTGTAATTGAATCATGCACTATCGATAGAATATTACGATACATCCATTCAAAGTTTGCGTCACATTTAAATAATACAAACAACATGTGCAAAAACGAATTATAGGGTGATTACCTGCTCCCGAAAGAAACCATTATAAGAGATCTGATCATATCGACGATGTTAGACCACAAACTAAATTTAGTTTAAGCTTGTATAAAAGTCTTAGCAAGTCTCCGTTATAATTTAAATAAATTATTCTGACTTTTTAACTGTTTTTTTTTTTGGCTTGACTTACTATTGGCCTGAGATATTGCTTCATCAGTCTTAGAAGGCGCTCAGTCAGGAAATTCACAGAATTTTGTGGCAAGGCAAAGGCACGGTGGCTACGGACCTCAGCTTGGGCTTAGAGCGGGAAGAATGTAAAAGAGATCTACTAGCATTTCGGAAGCGACTGTTTTGAGAAGAAACGCCAAAAGAATCTAAAGTCTACACGGAATTGAAACAACATCTCGATGCGTACGTTCTTCGATTTGTTTCTAAGTTGTCATTTAGAATAATTTCAATAGTTGCTGGTTCGAAGCAGTAGGTTTTAGCGCCATATGCTGGTGGAGAGTATTGATGCTTCATCGAAATACGCTACAAATATATACAAACCAGCCATTATACTTGTTGCCGAGTAAAATTGATGCTGCTGTTGCCTGGTGGTTCATCATCATACTACCGTAATAATAGTTGGACTGGTATTGTAGGGTAAGCAGGAGACGGTCACCTGGAGCTGAGTAATATTTCCGCCTCGTCCGGTGTCATGCTGTCCGGCTGCTTGCTATCGACGTCGTCCCAGCGCGCGTCGGCCGCGTCACGTGCGCCCTCCCCTGACGCGTTCTCGCCCTCCGACACGCTCCATTGGCTGGTGGTCGACTTGTCGAGCACCTCTATGGAGCCCTGACTCGCCTCGCTTACTACCACACCCGAGTCCTATATAATTAAAACATCCATCACTCACCGCTTTACAATATCTGACACTTCTCAGTTTTTACCGATGCATTTCTTTATAACTACGACGGCAATAACTACAAACGAAAAGCTGCTAAACCGGCTGCGTTGGACTTAAAATGAGAGGCCTATGTTCAGCAGTGGACTAAAGAAGGATGATGATATTTGAGAAGATTTTTCCATAGATTATTGATTTTTTTTTTATTTCTGTTATAAAAAATTTCTGATTACAGTAGTTTATATCTTTCTGTGTTACTCGTATTTTTATTTTTCTTTTCTTCTGTGCATGTAGTCTACACTTATAAATATAGTCGCATTCATAATGTATCCTCTTCATGTTCTTATATAGTTTTTATGTGTTAATGTAGTCTATGTAAGTGTACTTATAAATAAATAAATAATAGATATCAATAATCCTAAATCAGTGAACTAGAGACATTAACACGACTGGATAATGTTACAGACAAACAACAATGCCAGTTTACCAAATATGGTAGACATTTTTGGTTCCACTTTTGTGCGCTGAATACACTGTATAATATTAGGTCCTTACATATGAAATTGGCGTTTTTCGTACTGGCCACTTTAATCACAAATTTCTCCTCTTTGGTAAGGAATTCCAAATTCAAATTTGTACAGCTATAGACTCATGTATTTGTGCTTCGATGATCGTCATTCATTTGTTTTTTTCTTCTGTTTTTTTCTGTTTGCGTCACTCATTTTAGAAAATGGAAAACTTAAAATATCGCATTATTTACGAGTACGAGTTCCGCCGTGGCACTAGTGCTGCGGAAACAACTCGAAGGGTGAATGATGTGTATGGCGGTCGTGTTGCAAAAGAAAACACAGTTCGTTTTTGGTTCCAACGTTTTCGTTCTGGAAATTTCGACCTGCAGAACAAGCCCCGTGGACGGCCTGAGACTCAAGTTGATAATGAAGAGTTGAAGGCTATTGTGGAAGCGGATCCATCGCAAACCACGTCCGAGTTAGCTGCAGGCTGCGATGTTAGTGATAAAACTGTTTTAATTCACTTGAAGCAAATTGGGAAGATTAAAAAGCTTGAAAGGTGGGTACCTCACGAATTGACTGAAGCAAACCGGCAAACGCGCGTCTACTGCTGCGTTACATTACTAAACCGGCACAATAATGAAGGTATTTTAAACCAAATCATTATCTGTGATGAAAAATGGGTTCTTTACGATAATCGGAAGCGCTCAGCGCAATGGTTGGATGCTGGCCAGCCAGCCAAACCCTGCTCCAAGCGAAAATTAACCCCAAAAAAGTTACTTGTAAGCGTTTGGTGGACTAGTGCCGGTATTGTTCATTACAGTTTTCTCAAATCTGGCCAGACTATTACGGCTGATGTCTATTGTCAGCAATTGCAAACCATGATGGAAAAGCTAGCGGCTAAACAACCTAGGCTGGTCAATCGCTCCACGCCACTGCTGCTTCACGACAACGCTAGACCACACACTGCGCAACAGACGGCTACTAAATTAGAAGAGCTTCAATTGGAAAGTCTAAGACATCCTCCGTACTCCCCGGACCTTGCTCCAACAGATTACCATTTTTTTCGAAATTTGGATAACTTCTTGCAAGGGAAAAAATTCAGCTCCGATGGGGCAGTCCAAATCGCCTTCAAAGATTTTATTGATTCCCGTCCGACTGGTTTTTTTAGTAAAGGGATCAATGAACTACCTATGAGATGGCAAAAGTGCATAGAAAATAATGGTTCATACTTTGATTAATTAAATATATTATATTAAAAATATTCGACTTTTTGTTCCTCCCATACAAAACGCCAATTTCATATGTTAGGACCTAATATTATTATTATTTTATTTTATATTATTATTGTATAATATTATATTATTATTATATTTGGAACGTTAACTCTACTAAAAAGTAACAAAATTATCATGGAGATATTTTAAATATTTCACACGTATATTTAGTAATACTATCGATTTAATTAATCACCTGCTGAAGCACGGAGAGCGTGTCGGGGTCGGATCGAGTGCGCTCGCCCTCACGGTGGTCGCATGTTATAGCCGGGGGCTCTCGGTAGTCAGCGGGTCGCAGCCTAGCAACTACCTCAGGCGAAGGCTCGTTAAATCCACCTTCATCAGAGATGCTGGACGTGCGAGATCCACCGCGCCGCGGCGGCGTCTCCTCCGTTTCCGAAGATTTGCGGCCTCCACCCACTGTAAATACCCGTAATACACTTATAAACTTATGGTCGTATTTTTTTCATACTAACTGAGCAAAATAATAACACTGCTCTTATTGCACAGCCTCCTCCAAAAACCAAATATTAATAAGTTTAATATAATTACAAAAATGATAATACATAGCCGCTTAATATGTTGCTTAGAAGTATTGCCCGCGACTTCAGACTACGGTAGCAATAAAATGACCCATTTTAATGTTACAGAGAAAAACCTTTACACAAGACCTCTCACGTGAAGAATGAATGTTTTATCATATTTATCGAGGCAGGTTCATCACATCTATTATACCTGATTGAAGTTTGGGGCAGTGCTACAAAAACGAAGCTACATGAATTACAAACCCTACAAAACAAATTAATAAAAAATCTTCTTCGTTATCCATATCTTACAGCTACAAAGACAATATACAATGAAACAGGATTATTAACTATACAACAACTATATATTTATAATACATGCATCATTATTAAAAAAATTATTGATAAAAAAATCAATATAAATTTATTTTTACAAAAAGACTCTCTCTTGATACAGAGCGCGGTACTCGCCGAGCAAGTTTGCTTGTGCTTCCTAAACCACGGACCAATTATGAAAAACGGAATATCACTTTTGAGGGAGCACAACTCTACAACGCGTTACCCTCCTGCATTAGAAACGCGGGCTCGCTTGGCATATACAGAACTAAATTACTACAATACATTAAAGATAAATACTAACAAATATGGTTCTGTGTTTGCCAAGTGAGCTCTTAGTATTTTACTGTTCTTGATAGTTTTTAAACTAATTGTTCTCATGTAAGTGATTTTGTATCTTAATGAGAATAAACTCTTTGAACTGAGGTTTGAATAATACAAAGCAGGATAAAATTTGAAAAATTAAAATACTAAATCATACTTTTTTATTGATGCTTCATCCGACAGAAATATAAACCAAAGGGAGAAAATGCGGTCTTAAAATTTAGGTTAATGATGCGAACTATTTTTAAAATAGATACTAAACTTCCGCAATGTAAACGGCGGATACAGGTATAAATAATATTGAACACTCATTTTCAATTGTATATGTTTTAATTCGCTATGAAATAAGATGTTTACGTTAGTAATACATATACTATATGTCACTTGTGATCCTCAAATGAGTATATAGAGATATAGAGACAGCAGTAGCGTAAGTGTCCTGACAATGGCGATCAGTTGCGCTACTATTCACTACTGGCACGGCACAGAGACGCAAAATAGATACAGGTTTTAATTTATCTCTGCTCACTCCGAAAGGTATATAGCGTAACTATATATTATTATTTTAATATAGAGTTAATTTTTATGTATTTATGTACGTACCACATTAGTATAAGACATTTTTTTAGAAGTTTATATGGGTATAGTAAGTTAACCTTAAACGATACACATTTTTTTTTCTATAGACCTATAAAAGAAGAATTTCCCATCATACATGGTATGTTATATCTCAAAGAAATTACTCAGTGTGTTCGATTAAAGCTCCCAGGCGGCTTGACTTTTTCCGACGTTTTAGTATTTATAAGCATATTTCAACTAATTTACACAAAACCTTGACAAATTATACACCTAAATCGTCCTTGCGAATATCATCGTCTATTAGAAAAAAACACAGTAAAATCTTGTCAAGAGTTTTGTCAGTTAATTTCGGTCAGCCAGCCATACAGACAGAAGCGGAGAGGAATTTTGTTTTATAATATGTAGTGAAGAAATATGAAAATATACTTAAGTGCCCTGTCGTACTATAATAAGAAGTAATTGTGAAAGAATTATTGCTTAAAGCGTTGATTTTATTTTCATTTCACTTAGGATAATCAACAACAATACCGTAAATACCAATAGATGTTTATAAGACGAAATAAAATTTTTACTTGCCTACAAAACAAATACAAATACAATATACAACAAACAACAATACATGTCAAAACAAAATACAATACAATAATTTTACAATATACGTCAAAACCGATTATGGCGATATCGTTTAGAACAGAATACCAGTTACATATATTAAACCAGAACAAAGGTTCCGACAAAAAAAAATAGGACTTCGTATCTCGAAACCATCACCGGTTGTAATGACTAAATATGAGTAGGCCCTTCGATGTCGTTATATCAGATTTTGACTGTAGAAGAATAGGTTAATTAAGGTAGAAGACAGCAAGAGTAAATACCCTCTTTTATAATGAAGCGAAAAAGGGAATCAGCTCAGCATATGCTAGGTGACTAGATGAGCCATCCAGCGTTAATTGTCTGCTGACACTTATTAGCAGAGCAATCAAGCTTTGAACCACATTTTTTTCTAAATTCAATCGTCTAATTGTACACATGCGTACCCTTAAGTATTACTTCATATTTTTATAACATTGTATATGTTTTAATACTTTTAGTAAAGGCCATTTTATATTTTTTTAACCTAATTAAGACTTACCCCGAAGAAATAACAAGGTATAAATACTATGAGCATTTTTGAACTGAAATACTGAGATATGATACCCAAAACTGAAAATATTAATAGACATTTTAAAAATGTAAAATGGTCTATGTGAAGCGAAGAGCAAAAAATCCTTTCTGTATCAGTCACGCGATGTCTCGACAATGGGAACAAGGCATGCCCACTTTATTAATTAAAATTACGTTACTTAAGAAGCAATATTAACTCTTGTTATAGAGCGTACAATTATGGAGCTCGGTTATTCAAAACCTAAATGTATCTTTCATCACAGCATATTGTAGTAGCTAAAACGAAAGTAGAAATTTTACTATTTTTAGAGAATGCTTATTCCTCGTGGTTAAGCTTTGTAAGCATTTTGTTCCAGTTAATGGAAGTTAAATGCCAGAAAAAAAAAAGATTTAGGTATACATATATGCGATTCCAATACATCTACATAGATCTGGCAGTGGCCAAAGTCAAACGTAGGTACTATTCAACATTTTTATATGAAAAAAAAAATACAACATAATAAAAAAAGGAATACACTATAATAATATACTATAATTGTAAAAGTACGATGTACTTTAAATAAAAGATTTAATAATTAGTAATCCATTTTAATGTCTTCTATCTTAGTTACCACTCATGACCGGTCGTTTCCTTAGCAACGTCTCCGTGTGACGTACATACTATGACAATAATAACATAAAATTAAAATAGTTTTACTAACTAGATACGTATCAAGTCGATTTGAACTAATTCCTGTATGTATCCTGGGCAATAGACTTGAGGGAGACTGCTGCCCGGGTGAAAGGGAGGCGGTGCGCGGTGTCCGGCGCGCCGCCTGAAAGGTAAGTTTTGGAGGGGTGGGCTTTTACTCCTACCCCTCCAAGAGAAGTAGCCTCAACAAGTCCTTTTTATTCCCTGGGCGTCTGGACGAATTTGGTTTCCCAAGCCCGGGTGGAGCAATCAGAGGAACACAGTGGGGGGTTTTTAGGCAGTAAGTCTGACACACCGGGATCGCTGCCCTTACGTCGTCCCTGTTGGTCCTATGCAGGATTTTCCCCATAGACAAAAAACCTGTATGTAACGTAGATGAAATACTGGATTGAAACTAGAAATTTAATAAAAACAGTTCTTAAGCCCTCTTATAATCTTAAGCATAAAACTAAAATTGTTGATAAAAATTTGCATTAAAAGTAGACATTCCTTATTAGGGTATCAGTCGAAGTCATAATACAATTTTTAGACTTCACACGCAACATTGGAATATAAAGAATACTGGTTTTATACAAAAAAATACAACAAGATTAAGGTTAAGGATCATATGTAGAACAATTGAGTGAACGATTTAAATTTATGTCTATATTATGCAACGACAGAATTTGAAAATAAAAAATTAATACATAGAAATGGGACCACGTCTGATTGTGCAGGCTTTTCACTGCATTCGTTAAGTCTCCTTAAAGATAGAAAAGCATCTATGCATATGCTAGATACACTGATTACTAGTTAAACTAGATACACTAAATTGATGATTAAACGATTAATTATCGTTATTTTACACAGAGAGTGTCTAGTTCTCTGTTTCTATAAAAAACATTAACTCTCCATTATAGTTAATTACCGAATAGAACACTATCACGGACAAACTGAAACGCAACGGATTGATTAGTTTTCGCTGACGTCGATTTTTATTAACTGCTAATGAAATTAAACATGCGCATAACTATACATTCTTACACGTTTAGTATATAACATATACTAGAAGTAATCGGAAAAAAAAACACCTTTGTTAATCTAGATCAAACGATAACATCTCCCAGAAGATAGTTACCACAAAAGAGTTTTTAAAGTACTAGTAATTGTTCTCCTATTTATTAATACACTATACCATAGACGGGCAAACTGTGATCAGATTAATGAAAATGATTAACGATTACATTTTACGTTTTTTACCATTAATATGACTGCATTTTGCTCATTTATGTTTTAAACACTACAAAATCGCAGATTGTATACACATTTATGATTTCTTAATGTTTTAAATAGATTTAATCATGATTACAGAGCAAGAAAATTAAAATTACGACTACATTTTGTAATCATTAGTCATTAATCAGATTACATTTTCCCATCTCTGGACTATACAACATATTTATATGTTTAGATAAGTTTATATATAATAATAATAATAAACAAGACTAACCAAGACAACAGCCGCAGAGGCGCATATTAAGCGAGCGCATGCGGGGTGCGCACGCGACGCCCGTTTCATCACCGCTCCATTCCCGAACGATAGTTCTATTCACACCTCGCACACTCACGTGGACGTTCAATTCAAAGTGCCCTATTTTATGCTTTGTCTTCGCCACACAGGTGCAAGAACCAATAATTATCACATCGAAAAAAGTTGATTGAACTTTTCAGAAAAATCATAAAGTATCTAGCAATAGTAAAGAATTTAACATGGTCACGTAACGAAAGAAGAAAACATCATTATGTGTGTTGTAAAATTTACGAGCGGAATGTCGCTGGACATCGAGGCCGGTGCGCTTTGTAAACAAACACCACCTCAGAAAAGCATGTTGCCAACATAACTAGCCGAAGGAATTCGTGTTTCTAAATAAGAAACAAATATTCTTGTAACCGCAAAGGTTACTCACATATGGGTTTTTAGATTAAAGAATAGTTAACTCAATTTATAATTACAGATTACAAAACTTATGTAACTATGAAAACAATAGATATCACAAAGCGGGTGCCGTCACTTAATGCATGTAATATTTAGCTGTCCAAGAATGAACGCGTGCGTTAGAAAACGAGACGACAAAGAGCAATGAGAGAGAGAACGTTGCAAACATACGACGTTTGAATTGGTAATAAGTCCCAGGGTATAGCTTAGCACTTAACGTTTTACTCCAATATGAATAATTATGGACAAAGACAAATTACTTTGACTTAAAACAGCAACTAATTAAAAGAAAACTGCAAACGAATTCGAAGGTTTTAATAATTTTACTTTCATTGAAGTTTTACGCAAATAGTAACTATGTCACGAACGCTTCAAAACGTAAATTTTGTACATCTTCTGTCAATTATAAGAACGCGTTTCGATTAGACAATACGGTTATATTGCCGGATGTTCCCGTTAATGAAACTAGCGTGTTCGAACAAACGAAAGGGAGCGCACAGGACGACGTCGCTCTCGTTACTGCGTCTACGTGTGCGCCGCGACGGCGGAGGCGGCGGAGCCGGCGCCGGACCATCTAAATCGGGATCGACTCGCGACTCTCGCAACGACTCAAATACCTTGACTTCCTCAATATTACTTTGAACCCATAGCACGAGACTATCAAACGTACGTCAATCGACGCCCACTAGTTACTTTTAGGGTAATATTTATTTTCTAGAACCACAGGATTTTTGGTTTTTACATTTGGTATATACCACAATAGTACGCCTGTGAATATTGATTGCACAATGCCAAATATTGTTTTAATGATTACTAGCTCATCATCTATAATCTTTATTTCGCTTAGTTTTGGAGCTATTATTTAATACTTATAAAATATATTTATAAAAATTTTGAACATTTAACTTAACGATATAATCTGAATAAATTTTATAATTCGTTCTATTCGCATACGTCAATATAATTGCTGAGTAGATAAAATGATGATAACGTTTATAAAACAGATAAGATTTTTACGTAGATGTTCATCTAAAACAAACAAATTTAATTTAATTAGTATACAATGATTGTACGTACCTGGCAAAGGTGAAGGATGCAGTGATGAAGGCGGTGAAGAGCTGAGATTACGATGTACAGGAGACACCAACGGTGATGCGAGCGGCGAGCTTGGTACTTCCTCCTCTGTCTTTGCCGTTGCAACCGGGGTTTCAGGAGTAGACGACCGTCGTTTGCCTTCATCAACCCAATCCACGCTATATTGCACAGGTTCATAAACATCATTATCTATACTGGCTGCATATGGTTTAGGGGATATGGAGACACAATCACAAGGTTCTGGACTTTGAGAAACGGACATATTCTTCACATGGTCCTCTTCATTTTCTTCATTTGTCTGAGATAATGCCGATTCATAGGATCTACTACTTCGATCTATCGTACAATCAAAAGCTATAATATCAGGAATATTATCCATCGTATGAGTATGTGTCCGATCACTGGGTATCGGTGATAATGAGATTTCGCGATCTGAGGGAATTATATTATTGTCCTCAGAAGGAGCAGCAGGAGATTTTATAAATCTGATTGAAGGTGATGGTGATTTTTGGCTTCTAGGAATTAGGAAAGGATCCATCACGGTCGTAGGTAGCGGTGACGTTATGGTGGGAGATATTCTTACAACTGGCTTTGGAACGGAATTAGGAGATTGCGAATGTTCTGTGATGTTGGGCGAAGAAATTTCAGTTTCACTTTGAGGAGATACTGAACACCGAGTTCTTTGGTATATCCTTTCTCCCGAACTTATTTGTTCAACTGTTTCATTTTTGCCGGATTTGCTAGGAGAACTTAAATATTCTCTTCTTGCAATGGGAGAAATCAGGTTTTCAGATCTAGAAGTAGATGATACTGAATTATTAGATCTAGTGGAAGGTGAAATTGCCTCATAATTTTTCACAGGACTGGGTGATTTTGTACCCGTTGAACCTCGATTCATAAGTGTAGTTGGAAGTGTTGTAGGCCGTTCAGCTTGAGTGTCACCAGCACAAGGAGAGAGAGGCGGAGAGTAAACACGCGAGGGTACTTCGCATCTATCTGAGTCTTCAGGAGACTTTCTATCTTGTAGACCACTAGCAAATTTACTAGAGTCAATCAGCCTTGTCTCATGTTCAGTCCTGGTTTGTCGAGGTTTATTAAAGTGCGCAGTCCAATTCCTTTGTTTTTCTATAAGTTCCTTGTTAAATCTTCTATCTGGTTTTTCCGGTTTGGGTAAAACACTCGGTTTTAAAGGCTTTGGCGGTGGCTGTGATGCACCATTTGCAAGGCGATCGCCATTGACCGATGGAGTGCCAGCGGGCGTAGGCGTTACAATTCGTCGCGGCGGGCTCACGGAGCCTGCGGAACTCGATCGAGACCGTGATGGTGCCGTTGATGGTATCCCGCGTGTGCCTGCAAAACTTGCAGCCGCAGACGGTGACTTTTCAATGCGAAATCCACGATTTTCTTCACCCAATTTTTCAAATAAAGCCCGTGCATTATTAAACCTAGCCAAATGGCTCTCGGTTCTTACAACAGTCACATCTGCACCGCGCATTTCTTCTTCTTCCCTTGACGGCATTCCTTGAAATATATTTGCAATTTTAGAAACTTTAGTGCCGGAGTGTCTCTTTTTACACTCCTCCATGCTAGTCGGGTGTGCCCGTTTCAAGCCGATCTGTAAAAGAAACCACAGTTTTCAAAAGGAATTTACGATCGCTTCATATTTAAGAAAAAATAGGAGTCATTTGTACGAAACTGATATCAAGATAAGCGCGACGTGAGTTTCGTCCGAGCAGGGCGTAAGCGCCTCACGCGCGAAACGAGTACTGGCGCATTGCTCGCGATGTTACTAACACCTAGCTTGATTGTTCTCCGAGTCATTTAACTTGGCGATAACGCTGATAAAATGATAACCCATTTCAGTTTAAATTACTTCAATATTATATCGAACTAAACAGTAATCCCATTTTCAGGTATTAATAACAATAACAAAGAAATATGTATAGGAACTCTATAATTTTGATTTCTATATTAACTGTAGAACAGATAAATAAAAGCCATCTAGTATATCTGTTTATATATAATTTGAATGAAATATTTGTATGAATCACATACTAACAGCGCCCAAGTAAATGGACATAAATACAGATAAGATTCCTTTGATAATGAAAGCAAAGATAAAATATTAAAAATCGGTAATTATTTCCAGTATTCATTGTTTACACAGTGTCGAATGAATATAGGTAATAAGTATTTAAGCAATTTCTTTTTTCAATTAAAATTTTGCAAGTGTATCAGAATGGAGCCCCGTCGCTTAATAACGATGATGATATGTTTCGTGTTATTCGAGTCGGTGACATCACAGTGTCAAGTGGCACAACTATGTGTGACAGATATGACTGTCTCACACTGTGGTCCTGGAGAAATATTGGCGCCACACTTAACCATATTTGGATGTTGCCCAGGATGTGCTCCTGCTCCAGGTGAAATTTTAAATAAGAATAATTTATTATATTATTTATTTATTTATTTATATATGTTGTAATGTTGCTTGACCAGCCCCATGGCCATTACATTTGTACGTAAGTCCTATTTCTAAAATTGTAATTTGAATACATCCTTTATTTCAACATTACATACCTACCTATACAAGATAAGTAAGATTAAATTTTAAGTAATGCCATTGCATTGAATTTTAAAAATCGTATTACTAATTTTGAATCCACAAAATAATAAAGAAGGAATATCATTCGAAGTAAACCAGATTTCAGATTAAGTGACGAAAAACAGAGTCACTAAAGACAATAACTACATTGTTTTCAATTGTAATGTCCTCTGTTGTAAATATTTCAATTATCAGATCACGATGTTAAGTTAGAAATGGCATATACAAATAAAATATCGAATATATTAATTATATCACTAAAAGTAGTAGTTCGTGGTAAACGGAAACCTCACAACTTTATTACATTGTAACGGCACGGAAAAGGATTTTTTAGAACTTAGCACTTATAATAAAAACCATCGGTAAACGAAATTACCAAATTTTACTGAGGAATGATTTTAAAAAACTACCAAGTACGAATCGACTTCCGTGTAAACATATCTACAAGGAATTGAGAAGTATTTGATATTCATTTGAACTCGATGCTATCACGCGTTCCTGAAACAAAGCGTCTTGCGAGATAGACAACGATGTGGTTAATAAGGGACCATTTTTTCCACTAGAGTTTCGGAACCCTAAAAACATACCGTTTTTAATACAATCTGAAATCTTTTGTTTCAAATTACTATTACTATATTTAATACATTAAAAATGCAAAAACTAATCATTATTTTTATGTACATCGTAGGTAAATACAAACGATGTGATGACAAACGATTACAATGAAATTGTTGCTTAGTTGCAGGTTAAGCATTTTATTCCACACATACGCTAACCTGTCGGAAGTTAGCTGTTACTTGATCCACCTATTACGATAACCGACCAGTCTCCGGGAAAGAGCTCATTACCTTGGAGAAAATGTCCGGTTACAATTGCAGAATTTAATTACAAAACAATATTATAAGGTGTGATAAGGCGGTAAATACAAACGTTATCGATATTCATGAGAAAATGATAATTCATCATGTAAATATTTCGTATAAACGCTGTATTACAATATAATTATCTACAAATTCTAAATTAAAACACTCATAATTTGTCTATTTTTACAATGACGTCATTTAAAAAAGATTGCATAAGAAAATTTTTGTAATTGTTACAAAAGATGTTTATTTTCACCTTTGTTCTTTATATTGGCGTCGCTTACAACACTATACTGTTGAAATCGCAAATTAAAACAGCATCAAGGCAAAGCAGATTTGATATTGAAAACCTGGCTCCGTTTCCGGGTGCTATAGAAGAAGGACATTGTTAAATACCGACAGTTTATTTTTATACAGCGAATTAATATCAAATTTATTATACATAAATATTAAATAAAAGATATTATTAGGTTTTCATAATAATGATAGTATAAGAACTTTCACATAATTATTGCCTAAATGCATCTATTGTGAAATCGATGGTTAATTACATTGAATATTAGCATCAGTAATCCATGAATTCGTCTATGGTGATAATGACAAAACATTGCAGTTTAAGTCGAATAATTAGATTCGAAAATTAGTTAGCAATGTTACTTTAATGTTACGAAGAAAACCATTTCACTTCCTCTTTAGTTTAGGATAGCGAATATTACAGAAAGATCAACGGGAATTTTAGTTTTTATTTAACCGCTTTTGAAAGTCCGGTCAAGATCAGTTTAGTAGTTTCAACATTATACCCCAATAAACACACAAACAGACAAAAGGAGAATGAGCATTATTGTATGGTGTACATTTTTATTAAAATGAATATTTATACAAAGAAACAACAAAATTAAGGTATAGAGTAAAATGGAATATTTTTAATGTTTGCTAACGTGGTTGTCAGTAAACAGCTGACAAAAATTAAGTACCTAATTTATTATTAAAATAAAAGAGTACCCTACAAAATATTCAAACAATTCAACGAGGAAAAATAATTATAAACAGGTCATTAATTTACGTTGTAATTATGCCCATTTTCTTTTCTAACAAAAAAATAATTCGTAGTTAGAAACGCCTATATAGTTTTTGGTTCCACTTAGATATTTAAATAGATTGAAATAACAAAATTTGACGCCGAAAAATTGTTTATTATTCAGACACGGCAAACATACTAACAAGCACGTTGTAACCCAAAAACCTGCTACAACTATCAGGAGCACAGAAAAACCTTTCGATGGTCGTAACGATCATGCCGGCCTGCGCGAAAATGTTATCTATCGCCGTTTGTATATTTTATAATAATAGAAATTAGAGACCGGCTGACCTTCACTTTAAAAGTAGTACTCGTACAACAATTTCTGTTTAAGCAATATGGTACCAAATGATCTATTGGATAAACATTTAACCATAAGTTAAATATGTATAAATAAACTACTTGAATATTTATAACTAGCAATTTTCTTACGTCATCTAAAACTCGTCTTTAATACAAGAATTATAATTTTAAAATCGATATAAACAATTCTTTATTTACAATCGTGACAATAAAAATAAATTATTATGTCTCCCAGTGTTGACTTTCAATTTAGACAGTGGATATTCTTTTGAGAAACATAAATTTTCACTAAGTAGTACGTTTGTAAAATCACCCATTCCTGCTGTATAATATATACGCAGTTGTCTTACAATTCAAGGCCTTGCGTTTTGCATGTATTTGAAACCTAGATAATATAGTTGTCAGATATTCAGCCGATCTTCATTGTCCTAGCAAGCACACATTGTTACAAATCTGTAATACAATATATTACAGCCAATATACTTGAATTTGAAAATGATATTAAAAATAATACAAAAAAATAGCATTCCTTGGAAATACATTTGTAATGTAACATTAGTGAAAATACTAAATGCGTAAACCCAATTTATATCAAGAACAATACATTTCTTATACAAGACTAATCATGCAATGAAAACCTACCAAAAAATAATAACTTTAAAATCTATTGCATTTAATATTTAAAAAAGATGCAAATTCAGCTTTTCTATATATCCACAGAAATTGAGCTTACACCGAATTATTCTCATAACTAAATACCGTTGAAATATTATAATGAGGTATTTTTATATCAAGGTATTATAACGGAGCAAGGATGCCGGCCGCCGTCCAATTGCTTACCAAACGGACAATTCGCACCTGTACAGTGTAAAGGTGACATGTTTACAGGAAGGTAAGTATTTTTTTTGTATTTCTTTATTTATTTAAACAGGTTTTGCCACAGAGTGACCACGTCACCCCCGTACAGGCAAGGTAAGTATTACGTATAATTTTATTGTAATCTACTATCACCGTGGTATATATTGATCCTAAAACTACAACAGATCTTTATTAGAATTTGTTGATAAAACATCCTAATCAATGACCTTAAGAAAATTCGATGTCATGTCACATTTACAGATGTTTCTGTTCAGACGCAAAAGGTAACAGAATATTTGGACAGATGTGGAGAAACGAAGCGGAGGAGATGACTTGTGGTAATTTTATTAGTCACTTTATTATTTAATTACATGCAACCGATTGCTTTACCTGAGCCTTATTCATTGTCAACACCGACGGTTGCTGTATTCGTTCCATCTTGGTTTAGAAAGAAAACTTTATTCATCAATTCATAACCAACTCATTTTATTAGCTCACTCATATTATTTGGATAAAAACAGATATCGTATTCTATATATATGACCACACTTGCTTATTTATTATACAATAAACTGACTGTAATGTATTATAACATATAAAAACCAAATCTATTAATGAATATACATTACAAAACGATTTTATCAGCTTGCTGTTAAACGTCAAAAACATCCATCAATGTCCAGAAAACAATAAAATGAAACACTCCAATAACAATGAGCGCTTCTATGTAAATTTTTGGAAATTAAACTCTATGAATGTGTAAAACTTTTTGAAAAATTCATTTCTCTTGTATTCACTTTTAGCTTGTAGTCGAAAAAGAGCTGAAATTGAAGAGTCAAGCGGAAGAACAGCATCTTTACACTGTACTACAACAGGCGACTATGAACCATTACAATGCGATGAAAGCATTTGCTGGTGTGCTGATCCTAAAACTGGTCAACCTACAGTCTCGCCTGTACCTGAAGAAGATATGAAGCGGCTTCCATGTTGTATGTCATTATCATATTGTTATTTATTACCTAATATACATATATCTTTCTATCGTAAGTGTAATATGAACCAAATCTTTCAACTACGTTATGGATAAATCATCCACGAGATTCAATTGGTATTCTCAACTGAATCATCCTCATTAACCGTTGAATGACCGGTGGCAAGTATATCTAATAAAGTACTGTAATGCACTTGTACAAATAGGTTTTCAACGAACTGTTGAAGGTATGTGGAGAGTAGGTTTGTTTTCATCGTCGTTTTAAGTGACATTATTTTTTAGTCAGTAGAAATTAAACATGGTTTCATCTACTTTGCGCTTATATGTTATGCACCACATTCCCAAGTTAGTTAGTTAGTTAGCCCAAGTTACCGCTCTTATCAAGGCACTTATTCATTTTTTATTTCTTCACCGGTGAGCATGTAATGCCTAAGTCGGAATTAATCTGGCAAGGCTAAAAGTAACTGAATTCGAACCTAAAACAACTCGCGTTTCCATTTATGGCAAAGATACCTTTTCCTTATCCATCCAGGGAACCATGGGCATCGTATAAAAATTATTACTCTTAATGCTTTCAGATAACACTGCACGAGTAGGCGAACAATATTTAAGAAGATGTGAAAGCATAGTTCATTCTATGGCTCTAATACATCAAGAGCAATCAGAACACGGTACCAACTTTCTTGGAAATCCTACAACGTTTTGCGACTATGACGGAACTTATGGACCGTTTCAAATCAAGAATGGCATGTAAGTTTCACTACTACTTAAAATAAATTTTAAAAAAGTAGAGGCAATATTTCACTATAATACGAAATACTCGGATGAGAAAATCTGAAGACCGGGCTCAATAGAGTTTATTAAATGAAGCCTGTGTTCAGCGGTGGACTAAAGTAAATTGATGGTGATTTTATAATATCGGATGTAGTGTTGCGCTAAAATTATTTATACAAATTGTTTTATGGAAAAAAAATATAAACGCCTTTTACGTATGGATATCCTATTATGATTATTATTACAACAATTGTTTCAATTTCAGCGCGTATTGTACTGGTAGAGACGGTGAAATTTTGGGTTCGTGGCAAGTCATGGCAAGTGAAATGAGAGGAATGAATTGCAGTAAGTATAATCTATTTATTAAATAATTTAACGAGTACATCGGTGTGTAATCAATTTATATCATATTTGGTATTGATTTATCATAATGTAGCTATTAAATCATACGCTATACATCTCAAGAGACATCGACTTCCGCGGCATACCGTTAGCAAGGCACATTCGCATTGTGCCACGAGGACCGGTTACCGACCGTGACCCTGTTCCCGATATGTTGAGCGGTTTCATCTATCCCAACGCCAACGTGTCGCTAGAATGCGGAGATCGCGACATTTGACCTCATTATAAATTATGGAAAGCAAGGATATAATCGAAAATGATGAAATTCGACATTTTTTTGCTACAGCTATCATGCTTCATTATATAGTACTAGCTGATCCGGCAAACGTTGTTTTGCTATATAAGCTATTGTAATATCTTCTAAGATGTTCATTGAAATTAAGTGATGTCAAAGACAATTTTGTTCACAATTAAATACTCTTAATCAAAAACACATTTATTTGGATAAAGATTAGTATTATTACGTTGATACAACTCTTAACAAATAATGCATTAACTTCGACCAAATTTGATTACCATAAAAACGGTTCTAGTGAGTTAATCTTAAAAGATAGACATATACTGTCGCGAACATTTTTTTAGATCATTTTAAGAGGAATAACTCTGTCATACATATATTTTTGGTATCTTGAACCGTTTTCGCAGCGCACGCAATGGAAGCACTCAAGGATGAATAATTTTCCCCGTTTTTTTCACATTTTCCATTATTTCTTCGCTCCTAATAGTTGCATCGTGATGTTATATAGCCTATAGCCTTCCTCGATAAATAGTCTATTCAAAACAAAAAGTATTTTTCAATTCGAACCAGTAGTTCCAGAGATTAGCGCGTTCAAACAAACAAACAAACAAACAAACTCTTCAGCTTTATAATCATTATATAGTATTTATAACTACAATAAATTAACGTTTACATTTTGAAATTCCAGTATTTTCATTACTGGAATTAAAATGTTACAGTTATTTTACACAAGAGTGTTAATGTAAGATAACTCCTTGCAATTTTCGTAACGTGGGATTCATTCCGATTCACACAAATTAAAAAACACAATGTGCGTGTTAATTCCATTAAAAGATAGACGTTGTGTAACTATGAAATATTTGGAATCTTGTACAGTGGAATAGCATCAACTGTGATGGTAGTATTCAAGGAATCTAAAAAAAATATATATCTATTACTAAATAATAAACAAGAGATATTTAATTAAGTAAAAGTAATTTTGACCAAGCGAATGTGAATACTTTAACAGTACTTTTTAAGCAAACCTATGTTGTGTAGCTTATGGTGTAATTTGTGTTGTCTTGTGCAGACTGCGCCAGAGACACCATGATTCACTTCCCAGAACGCGGTATGACAGTGACGGAGATTTGTTTAGCAAATGGTAACTACCAGCCTAACCAAAACGTCGGAGACGTATTCTACTGTGTAGACAGTGATGGTTATCACACAGAACTACTGGACGAATGGCCTAGCGATAGATGCGCTAGTTACGCATAATTACATTACAAAACATATTTTATAAATAATCAAATAAATAAATGACATAAAGTTGCTTCCATAGTTGTGTTTTTATTTTAAGTACTTATTTTAAAACATAGTCTACAAAGCAAAACAATAACTTTAATTTTATATGAATAAAGGCAACAATAGATTTATAGATATAAAGGGTTTACTTAAAATATCTTTCTTCACCGCCGAGCATTTATGTGAGGATGGCATAGGTAAATCAGAGATAGAGATGTAAGGTAGTTCTTTACAAGCACTATTCCATAGAACGACCTAATCCAGATCGCAGGAAGACGCTGGATGCAAGCAACTTCCGACCGGTCGCTCTAGAAATCATGCTTCCTTCAGCAGTGGACGTCTTAAAGCTGGCATGATGATGATGATTTTCATAGAACACAAGCCCATAGGTCTCATTTCAATTAACTGACAGTATTATGAAATAAATATATTGAAATTAAATACGTACCGCACAAATGAGTGCTCATTGAAAGTTCCAATTGTCTCGCGTTTGTCCCTGAAGGCCGCCACCTCGCTGCCTGCACCAATCGCGCGCACTCCCATCTGGAACAAGTGTCTCGGGTTACCAGCGGCGGGGCCACATTCACATTGCCTGCTGACGAGGTCAAGGGCAGTAGGACGTTCATAACAATACAAACACTCTTTATTGCACACGAGACAAGTGCACCTGACCAACTTAAAATATAGGCCTTTGAGGAACCTTTTCCTATTAACTGATTGGATTGCTTTGTCGTTTGTAAAACAAAAACACAGTGGGATCTGTAACGTGGCAAGGTTATTCCAACATTTCAAATTGAGCAAGTGTATGTTTATATAAACTCTAATCTTAGGGTCAATTTTCACTTGCGTGAAAAGTTCCGCCATACTAAATTGTCTAATAGACAATTGCGTGACTGTAAGTATAATTATTGTGAAAGTTTTAGGATGAAATAGGCGCGAAGAACAGGCCCAATTGGCAGACAAAACGAAGTTTTTTTTAAGGCAGCTAATGTGTTATATTATCATATACAAATGTATAATATAAAACTCTGGCTCAATTGGCGCTGAAATTAATTGCTTAGAATATTAATGTATTTCTACTTTGTAAATATAACTATAGGTAGAATTCATCATACAATTATTATACGTTTGACTATTTTATTTTTATATTAAAGTAAAAAAAAATGTAATAACAAATAACATCTGCAATTATTCTGCAAGTGCCCTGAAAACGGCGATTAGCTGCCATAATGGTTGCGTTGAGCACGACTTTAGCGCAAAGTGGATTTAGCTACTAATGTATTTTGCTCACTTCCAAAGGGATATTTTTAGGTAAATTTTACAAGTATACACATAGTTCAAAATTTTTCTAACCAGAAAATTGGTAAACATTGTTCACATACATGTTTAAAGTACAACTGTAGTACAAATGTGTGACTTTTTAATTCCATTAAAATTAATATCATTTACGTATTTTATTACGCCTCAATGGCTATTATCATATTGAGATATTACCTTTATCCGTCATTGTCGTTTATTGAAATCACCTTCTAAGAAGATAACCCAGTTATTGGAAAGGGTATTTGATACTTCAATATCGCATAATATATATACCTACCCATTTCATATTAAACGTGAAAGAGACTATATATGAGATTATGACGTATTGAGAATAAGAAAAAAATTAAAAAGATAACAACAATGTGATAAAAGAAGGCATCACTGGGTGAGTTGTTGTACAACTGAAATACGAACGGCTTCACAGCTTACAATCTACATAGTTAGATAAGAGACTTTAAGATAAACATACCTGTCTATATTTACTATCTTTGATAAGAACCCGTGTTTATTCACGGTTGACTTAATAATTATGGAACTTTAAATTTAGAAATTACCATAAATAAGGAAGGAAAGTTTATAGAGTGGAACGAGGTCATTGGGTTTTTAAGTTGTACCTAGTTTGTATAACAGCAGGATGACGGCTCAAACCTATTTTTTTTTTACACTGGCTCGACATAGTGACTACAGAGTACCTGATGGTAAGTACAGTGTAGTCTAAAAACGAAAGCGACTATATTAAGTAAATAAGTTATACCCATTAAAAGTATATTCAGTAAATACTTTTTAATTCAATCCTTCAACAGCTTTACCCATGTATAGTGTGCAAATAGTTTCTATTTCTATGGTGGTTCTTGTGGTTTAATTGCTTATACCTCTAGGATTAACTTACATGAGTTTAACGCTTATTACCTTGTTAACGTTGATGAGAATATCTTTTGAATAAAACCTAATAAATTATATTAGCTATTATTTGACAAATCAGTTTTAAATTCCTACAATTTTGTAAAAAATAAGTAATATAAGCTTTGATTGATACTAATCTACAACTCATTTAACTAGGTTCTTTATGCTTTTCATCAGTATATTTCATAACGCCACATAGTTATTACATTAAAATTGTTGAAGGGTTTTAATAAATAATGAATAGTGTAATTTTTTTGTTTTATGTTTATTTTACGTAAACATTCGGAATGTGGTATAACAATACCTCACGCCATATATTTTGCGCTGTAAATGGATAATTTGTTTACGCATCATGTTATAATTAAAAATGCTTTCATGTCATTATTGTAGCCCGTTTTCATTTATACATAGGTGAGCTCTTGTGAAAATCAATTCAAACCATAGCTAAATGATATTAGTTACATGTATGGAAATTATTCTCTATCGAAATTTAATATCTCTTGCCTTTTGTTTTATAAGAGTGCAATAATAATTATGACTCGGCATTCAATGAGTCGGGGCCGGGGGGTTGTCGACAGGGGGTGGACTTCGCTGCTCGACACCACTTGGCTCCCCTCCACTTGGACACGCCACAGTGGCTCTTGATATCTCACGAACATCATCGATCAAACTATACTTAATAGTATAAAATTGTCTTTGTATATTTTCTCCTTATATTGAGATAAATGTAATATTTATTTGAAGATACAGAATCATGGCAGTATAGTGTGATGGACATACAAAAAAAGTCTGTATAATAAATAAATAATATGTAATGTTCCTTGCATTATTGTTGTTGTGTATGTGCAGCTTCCGACCGAAGCTTTGGCTTCGGCCACCTTCTGCTTTCCGCTAACTTTAGCTGAAGCCGAAGGTTTCTAGAAAGTTCCGGAATTGAATGAACTGTTATAAAATTATTTCGAAATCTTATTTTTAACCGACTTTAAAAAGGACGAGGTTTTATAATTAATGAAGTGTGTATTTTTTATGTACGTTCGGCTGAACTCCGTCATTTATCGAAGGACTTGGATTTTTATTTCTCTATTAAATAGTGTTTAACATTGATCTCGTTTTAATACATTGCAGATTTGATGAAGTAGACATAAACCAGAACAATAGCAAAAACCCTCTCGTTGTCCCTCTATATTTATGTCATACGTAGAACGATATTGATGGTTTTTTTTTTCAAACGATTGTATATACTATACAAAATTTGTTTTAATTTTAATGTTGTCTGATGAAGATCTTCTTCATTTATAATAGTATATCTTTATAGAAATATTGAATGAAATTCCTTATCATACAATAATAAATCAGTTTTATTAGTAAAATTTATTGTAATAATAATATACCGTCACGCTATAACCCTATCAGGGTGAGGGCACTTTTTGCTTATATATTAGGCCCAATGAGTCCAGTAGCGCAGTTGATCACTGTTCTCAGGGCACTTACACAAGAAATCTATTGTATTTAACATAAATTTAGAAGGAATTGTTTCAAAATGACGTTAAGTATATTTCAAGTAGACCTGATGATGCTTCAAGGTCAAGTAAGCAAAATTAAAGCTGATATATCATTTTTGGACTTTTTAAATTGGAATTTTAGTAGGAATACCCTAAGTACCCAAAACTTGATGTTGCACTAAGGTCAGCTTGAATACCTAATAACCTACAGCAGATATATCCTGTTTAGGCTCATTTCAATCAGAATTTTGTCTTGTACATGACATAACAAAATTAGTTTTTTTTTTATTAAATAAATGTATTTAGTTTTATGTGAGGATCCTTATTTTGCATGAAATGATGAAATCTGAACAGTGGAAGTTAGCCAAGTCTGAAGTGAAATGATGTTTTTTTATAAAAATTTTCAGGCATTGCTGTACTGTACTGTAATTTTCATTAAATATAAAAACTGTTATTTAATAAAATTATAATTGCAAAAGGAAAGATAAAAGAACTTTTTATTCCTAATGGGCAATCAATACCTTAATTAATTTTGTAAAAGTAATTGATGCTTTAGTTTATGCTTGACTTTTTTTGTGATTTTATACCTGCAAGATTGAATGAATATGATGAATGATGAATATGATGAAGTAATGAAACCCTTGGTGCGCAAGTCCAATTCGCATTTGCCCTTTTTGTTTAAATTTTGTAGTGCTATTTGTACAGATTCTTTTTACACTGACTCGACAAAGTAAATACAATCCAATAAAAATTGATAGTGCATTGTAATCCAAAAACAGTAATAACTATTAAGGGATGAGAATCTGCAGACAGTCGGCTCACATATATCAAGATTGAAGTTTTGTAGATATGTAAACAACTGGATGTACATAAATAGAGCTTGAAACGTGACAAGCCGAAGTGACTCACTATGACGGTTTTTATACATGTGTACAGTGGTCATAAATCAGTTCAGGCAATCACCCTACAACATTGAAAGAAAAAAAAGTGTTAATGTTTTAAGTTCTTTAAGTTTGAATATTCTTTTAATGAAGAAATTTTTATACAGTTAAGATAAACTTATAATTTCAAAAAGTTTAAAAACATTATATTATTCCTTTTTGATCAATCTTCAACTATATTTTTTTTAATATTTCAATCTCTGGCTACTGCCTTAAGTTGTGGGTGATGGCCGATTAAGTGACTTCAACTTCAGCTGAAAAACTACCTTGGCTGGACATTATTTCATAAACACACTTTAAATGTGTGACTTAAAAAACTTTATTAATACAAAATTATCAAATCAACTTTGATAGGACTTTTGTATATACATTTTCAATATATGAATTTCAACTTAATACAAGATAAATTTTGTCAAGCTTGGTTGGGCAAAACTGGGCATATAGCTTGATCATCATATTACATGAATTACATGAACATTCATATTTTTTCTTTCCTTGTAGCATATATTTTTGACAAAGTTGAATAAAAATGACATATTTATAAGTAGCAGGAACTGTTTACATTACATGTTTTATTAAAATCAGTTTGTTAGAAACAGACAAAACACACAATATGTATATTTATAATCAAACAAAAAGTAATATAACTTTCTTGAAACCATTAGCCCATATTCCATAACAGTTTAGTAAAGAAGCTATTTTTATAGATACAGGGAGGTATATATTTTTTAATAATACAAGTCAATAACTTTGAGAATTTGCATATTTTTCTGATAGGCTACTAATATATTTATTTTAAAATTGTCTATATGGTGCCAATTTTTTATATTTTAAAAATCATTTTTATTATTTGTATTATGTAAGAACAAATTTTATAAGTACATAAAAGTGGCTCAGGCTCCAGTTATAATCACAATAACCACATACCATGACAAAATCGCAGGCCCCTTTGATAGCGATAATGTGATTCTTTTTAGATTTTAATCGATACGTAGATGATACGACACAATAAACAAAAACATTTAATCGAACGAATATTATTTTAGCATAATATAACTATATTTACGATCTTATCATTTTTGTCATTCAGAAAAAAATTACAATCTGACCTTATAAATTCATCACGTTTTCTCCAGTTTTGTGCAATCAGGTTTGCCACATCAGTGCCAATTTGTAATACATATCCGTGCAATTGATCACAATTTCACTTTTCACAATATTCAATACTCTCTTACTATTCACTACTACCTTACACACCACACGCCCACAAATAGCGAACACAAACAGCTTTCGGGGCTAATTTTCTGTGTAGATACTCAATAAACGTCAATAACCCGGCCAAGCGGCTACAATGAACAAATTCGAATATAAAGGTAACTTACAGTAAACTTTTCAAAATATTATTTGTCTACTTAATTCCTAATAGTTATTCGTTTTGATTTCAATTAAGTACCTAGATGTTACGTATTCTATAGGATTTTATTCATAATTAAAATAACACCACCAATAAATGTACTCCTACACCTATTATTCGACCTACTGTTTAGTGTTTTCAGCCCCAAATCAAAAAAATCCAACTAAAATAGTTAAAATTCCTCCTAAAAAAAAAATGTATACATACTTAAGCTAATTTTTTCTTCCTAATTTATAAATAATAAAATAAATGGCATAATTCATACGTAATTATGAAAGCCTTTCTTACTTTCAATTCTTACAAAAGTAAGATCTTATAGTCGGCATCACTGCTCGGAATATCAATATTACCAATATGAAAATAATAATGATTAGAACAAAATGTTACCAGAACACAAAATACTTTATGAACAAGCTTGAAAAGGTAGGTACACATTCTATCAAAGTTATAGTGGGCGGCAGGTAAATTGAGTTCTTCGATGTACTGTGCAACAGGCAATTTGGTTCCTGTTTATGTTACTACTGTTACGTGTATTAAGTAATATTTATAATGACCACTCTCCGTCCAATACAACTTTCGAGGATTTCTAAGTAGAGATTTTGGCATCAGTGACAAAAAAATTAAAGATGCACAACTACATGAATTACTGGATTAAGATTCATAACGAACCCTAGATGAGTTATCCAACAAATTAAATGTTGACAAATCGACCATCGGCTAACGTTTTCCCGCGATGAGAATAGTCGAAAAAGCGGGAAATTGGGTACTACATCAATTGAAAGACAGGGATATCGGGAAAAGTTTGATGGCGTGCGAGAAGCTTATATAGCATGGCAGAAAAGAAAAGGCTTTTTACATTGCGTAGTCACTAGCGATGAAAAATAGATGACGATACCCTAAGCGACGACAAAAGTTTGTGGCTACAAGGTGAACCAGATACATCAACGCTGAAAAAAAAATTGTGCATTTGGTGAGATCAGAGGGTTTTTATTTATTATGAACTCCTTGAACTATCCGAAACAATCACTGGCGATCGTTACTGATACCAGTTAATTCGTTTGAATCGAGCTTTTAAAGAAAAACTGAAGGAATGTGACGGAGACATAATAAACTCATTTTTTTGCATGACAACGTTAGGCATTGCTTAACTTGTCAAAAAATATTTACAAGGACTGAATCGGAAAATCTATTCCACCCCATTGTATTCCCGATATCGCACCTTTAGAATATCATCTTTTTCGATCTATGCAGTTAGCCCTTACAGGAGAGCGATTCACTTCTTACGAAAGTATCGAAAAATAGATCAATGAATGGATCGAGTCGAAAAACCCTGACTTAATTCTTCGAAGAATCTGTATGCTGCGAGAAAGAAGGGGAATTTTTTTGGTATTTCCAATGGTGCATTCTTTGCATAATATCATTTTGTATTTCATTGCTTGAATAAATATTAATTTTGTCTAAATATGTAGGGAAACTTATTCCCATACCCAATATTTTAGCCGTTTTCACTAACTGGTATTAAGTTACATAGTCTAAGCTAAAATTAAACATGTCAACTGATTAAAACAAATCTTTTTTTTTTCGGCATGTCCTACGTTGGTGGCCTGGGAAAGATCTTCATAACAAAACCGAGCTTGGTGGGCGAACGCAGAGGGCACTCAGCCAGCGTAATTTATGGGTTGGGAGGCAACGCAAGGCCACCCCCCTGTGGGTATGGACCTCGAATTGGGCGGTCGGCCAGTTGAAAAACGATCCTAACAGTGATCTACCAGCATTTCGGAGGCGACTACCTTGAGAAGAAACACAAGGCTGCGTCGGAGTGAAAAAAATAAATCGTTTTATGATTGATGTAGGGACAAAAAATATCTAAAAAATTACCAATTTGACGGCTTACGCAATTGTGAATTATTGACATACATTTTCCTCTCGGATTCAAAATCAGCTTAAAAAGTTATTTGTAAATATACCCAACTTAAAAAAAAATAGCCCCTCTTTTGCATGTATGGGAGTATGCTCCTTTAAATTCGATTATTTACAACATTAAATATCATTGTCATTATATTATAGTATTAGAAATTAATATCTTATTTGAAGTTAATAGGCTTCTGACAAACGGACAAAGTGTCGAAACCCTCAAATTTACAAGGAAGCCTCGCTTCGCTCGGTCCACAAGAACGAGAATGGCCTAACGAACTCATTTAGAGCCATCTAGAGTAATGCGATTTAAAATTATTGCAGCTTTGTCTTCTACTACTTTAATTTAGTAGTAAGTATATTTGTTGGACTATATTCTACTGCCTATATTTTCTTACCAACTAGGTACACGAGTAGAATATCTTATTCTACGAAGTATATAATCCGTTTTTTCTACGGGATATATTAGTTTTTGTTAAATATAGTTTTTACGATCTTTACTATAAGTGGCCCTTATTACAATACATGTATATTTTATATAAGATTTAAACTAATATTACAATCGCGCTTTATCGCTTTTGGGGTGAGCTGAATTAAATTAGCGACTTAAACTATTTTTAATAAATACTAACTCTTAGTAACGAGAGACTTTACCATAAAGATAAATATGTTTTGTAATATTATAGTATCACAAATAAAGACAAAGATCCAGTTTTGTATATATCATATATAAGTGTGATGTATTCTTTATTAAATTACCAAATGCTTTAACGTTTATAAAATAATACAACATTTTTTTTGTTTGCGCCAGCGGGATTCCAATGAACGATTCTTGTAGGCCTTGCGCATTCTTTTTTTGTGAGTTCTATTACTACGTTTATTACTGAGTCTAGAATCCTTGGACTGTATCCTGGCACAATCACAAGGAGAGCCGCCTCTGCTTACAGTGTCCATAGCACTGGGGCATTTATTCTTGCGCTTGATGCATTTTTTGTAACATTTGTCTGGCTCCGGGCAGGGTGCTGGACGGGGTCTGTGTCGATGTACACTGCATGTCGGCGCTGATACGCACGGCTTTACACTTTTTGTAGAATATACAGCTGAAATGGGGATTACATCCTGAATTTTCACACATTAAAATACATTTAAACCTGCGATGGCCATATTTAAGATCACTGCAGGCGACTTGTTTTTCAAGTAGGTATATAAGATAGTCTATCAGCATCGTTGATTAAATGAGCATAAGAAGAGTAATTAATAAAATAAGAGTAATAATATAAGAGAGAATTAATGTATAACCAAAAATTTGTTCAAATTAATAATCCCTCTTCACAAATAATATATAAGACTATATAATGATAATAATATTAAGAAATGGGAGATGCGACATCTTCCCAACCATAGATGGGCAAAATGTAATCAGATTAATGAAAACGATTAACGATTACATCTCACGTTTTTTACAATTAATATAACTGCATTTTGCTCATTTGTGTTTAAAACACTACAAAATCCCAGATTGTATACACATTTAAGATTCCTTAATGTTTTAAATGGTATTAATCATGATTACAGGGTAAGAAAATTAAAATTACGACTACATTTTGTAATCGTTACTCATTAATCAGATTTCATCTCTGTTCCCAACGTAATAATATATCGTCACGCTAAATCCCTTACAAAGTAAGCAGTGATACATTAGTGGCTGTATGCATTTTGCGCTTATATTTCGTGCGCACAAATTAGAAAACTAAAACAAACTCTATATACATATTATGGAATAATATAAATAAAAGAAATGTAGAAATACCCG
Organism: Automeris io; assembly: GCA_036320925.1. Taxonomy (NCBI): domain Eukaryota; kingdom Metazoa; phylum Arthropoda; class Insecta; order Lepidoptera; family Saturniidae; genus Automeris; species Automeris io. The sequence goes on along the minus strand of JAUDJH010000011.1, from coordinate 6,950,665 downwards.
ACAGGCGCGTGCCGACTACTATGGGTAACTCCGCGCTACATACATAGTTCATAAAAATCATCTAACTGAGGGGTACTTCTGTATTAAGAACAATGTATAAATGATAAGTCGGTCATAGTAATAAGGCTGATTTTTATAGACGCAACTTTAAGTTTGCTTAGACTTTACTAAATCATTACAATTTATATAACTAATGTCAAAGGACTTGGTAAGTTACCTATTTTGTCATCATGGACTTAGCTCTGCGAATACTATGGTTATACTCAAGTTTCTATTATATATTCAATTTTTTATCAAAATGAATTTATTTTTTGAGATCTTTGCTAAGCCAAGTTGAAATAGCGTCTATAAATCTCAGCTTTAGTTTCGACCTATCATGCTTCAAGGTCAATATTTATAATAACCATGAATAAGAATTATGAAGCGTTATTTCTTCTAAAAATGAAACCAGTATACTGAGTAAAATGAATTAGTTTTATTTGCAGTTATGTTAAATCATAATTCTGAGGGAAATGTAGTTATACTTTGACATAATGTTCTTTGCACAATTACGAGTGTTCCTCTTCTCAAAGTATCAATGTCTTCTTAATCTTTAGTCTTCCATTAGTTCATAATATTTATTGTTTTAATGAAAGTTGATACACGATATGTTTTACTCCAGTAAAAATGAATTATAATGCTGAGTATACTCGTGGTTTAGTGGAAGTAAAAGAAATCAATTTTGAGACACAAACGAATGAACTTTTAGCACTAATTCACATGTAAGTTGAAATGAAAACTCAAAGGTTGAAGGCTGCAGAAATACATACTTTAAAGTATTTCACAGCATTTTTTTCTTTTCAGCCTACCCCTATGGCCTTTTCCAGCACAACAATCGGCCTTAGATCTAACGCTTCCATGTTTTCTCGTATATTTTAAATAGCTATGACTGCCAGATAATCTGTCCTTTTTTCTCATTTTAGCCTCTTTTGATTTTCGCTTTAAAAATTTTTCAACTGATGCTACGTTTCTAGGGTCAGAGGCGCCTTTAAATTTCCCACAACTGGCGCACTTCGACTTTGATCTTGTAGACATGATCGACACGGCGCTCCGGCATGGTCGAATGCCTTTTGAAATAGTTCGTTTTAGACATTTTTCCGGATTCTGGCACGGAGGAGGCGTGGGGTGGCACCGTACGGGAGTGCACGATGCAGACGGAGTACAAGGCGGATGTATCGACGGTGCCATTGCTTAATCTGTAACCACAAAAAATTCTCCTGGAAACTCACACATGAATCAATTCCTATTACTAAAAGCTACTAAACAGAAGCCAGCATCAGTCAATTGTTTTGCCACTCAATCTATTAATAAAAACTTGTTTTCAAACTTACCTACTGTTATTTAGCTTGTAGCACTAAAATTTAAAATCAAAAACCCGTTTGAAATAGATATACAATGTTTTTTAAACGCGTGTTAACCAATATTAATCATTGTTATACTTACAATACTTGTTCATGTTATAAATGTACTTCGGAATTACCCAGCTCTTCCTTCAGCCTCGAAATTTTACACTAAAGTTAAAAAAGATACTTTTAGAATGAATAACCCAATCAAGTGTGAACGATTGCTACTTAACGAAAGAATAAGAAGGAACATAGAAAAACGGCAAAATTGTTGTTAAAAAGTAATTCTTTTAAAACAGCTCTCTCTCTCTACTGTCTCTTTCTTTACTCATACAACTTTGTACAAAAGTTCAATGCCTGTCACGCAATTTTTTTTATAAAAGCAATTTATTTTGAACTGTGATATTTTATCTACAAATTATTATTACAAACCATAGTATTTACGAGTCCTTATTCCATTGAACTTTTGTAAAGGTAATTTACACGCAATCAATCAAAATCATTGAGTGGCAAACAAGAGGCTGAGCGTATTTTACAGAAAACACAATAATGAAGGCTTCTTTGTACAAAGCTGTCAATATTTATAGCTACTGTAAAGTTATTATATATTACAAAGTTAAGGTTCTGTGAACTTACCCATAATAGTTTCACGGTCAAATGCGATCTATAAATGTTAATACTGTTTCATTTTTGTTGGGTTTTTAAAAGATTTATTTTTCTATTGATTTTTTGTCTGACACTTAAGATTTCACATTTTTAATCTTCTATATTCAATAATGACATATTGTTAAACTTCTTTCAGTTAATTTTTGTGGCCAATTATACCGTAGAAACGAAATTCCAAACTGCGATCGATTATATTACTACTCTTTGAATTACTAATTTGTGTTAATTTATGAAAATACCTAAACTTCTAAGTTTCACAGTAATTTTACATTATTAAAATATTTTATAGATAAATTTAAATCACTTCACTATTATTTCCTGGAGCGTATTTAATTTTGAAATAACTAAGCCCGAAGCTACACTACAACTCTTTGCTTAAGAGTGGAGTGGAGATGACTTTTGTGGACCTCAACACAGACGTCAAAAAATTCAAAATCAATTAGTGCGCAATAAGTCAGAGAGCATAATTATAATATACAGCCTTGTACACTTCACATTACAGTTAATGCTACAGAATATATAATAATACATTATAAATAATAAAAGAAGGTAAAATCAAAATAATACTTTAATGAATAGATAATAAAACACGTTGGTAATAAGCTAAGCACTTTATTAGAACGTGTTTTTATTGTAATTATTCACGTCCCGAATAAATCAATAGCTTCTATTTTACAATGATAAAGATATAATATATTTAACTCTCATATTTATAAATTTAACTTTGATTAATAAAATAAATAGCATTTTACATAGTATCACATACTAAAATTATCAACAGTACCTAAGTGACTTATATTTGATTTATAAAAATAATGTATTTACTTTATAATTTTAATTTCAATATGAGAAAAAATAAAAAGAGAAACTATGAGTTCTGCTTGTGCAGAAGAAGGAACCCAATAACTATAAAAACATAATATACAATAGATACATGTACCCTACAGCTGGTATAAGCAATTTATACGCGACACATATTTAAATCGCGGTATTTTTTTTTTGTAATAAAATCAAATAATTATTCTCGAAGGAATGTTAAAAATATTGGATCACTATAAAATATGAAAGATACATTTTAAATTGTTTTATCGTTGGCTTCGGACGCAGAAGACGTTAACATGTGAAAATGAGGACAGTGCATTAATTTTCTTTCTTTGACGTAGATTCCTGATACGTCGGGGGCTGATCCTGGAAAATAAACAAAAATAAAATTAAAACTTTACAAATCTCAACATAGTGCAATAAAAAAATGTCCTGAGGTTAAATAATGTGTTTCATAGGTAATACATTTTCAATAAAAATAAAAAAAAAATGTTGTTATAACAAGAAAAATATCTTTACAGAGGTATATAATATATGTATATCAATATATAGAGTTCATGTCAAGTTTAGTAAACAGAAAACAAATTTAATTTTTTTTTAAGTTTAAAAATAAATTAAATATAATAAAATAATAACAATACATCGTCTCGCTATATCCCTTTTGGAGTCAGCAGAGGTACATTAGTGACTGTATACACTTTGCGCTTATATGTTGTGCTCATATTATTTTTGGAATGTATAATGTGTCTACCAGTAATACATATATCCACGAAAATGAAATTAAATGAATTACAAATTATACACTTAATTCCTGTTTACAGCAGGTATATTTATGTATACCTTTTTATTCTTACTCTATACTTGATCACACTGCACCTGATGATTAGTGTAAGTAGAGTGTAGTCGAAAAATTGACTACGACTAGCGAGAAACATCGTTTGACGAACACCACTACAATTATGCCAATATACACGTAAACCTCTTCAAGATTTGCTAAGGAAAGGAAAAATGATCAAAGATCACTTTATCTATAATTTTACCTATATAGTACTTACGTTGTAAGGCGGTGGAACGTAGGCCGTTTGAGGCCTATTTGGATCGTAATAGGCACTCTGTGCCGCCTCAGCAGCTTTTGCATCTGTAAATATTATGTAACTACTGCAACTTACGTACACTTTACCGATTCCAGTAAGTATATTATGGAAATAAATTACTAAATAAAAAAATACAATACTCATAATTCACATAAAAATAATACATACATAAATTTTAAACTTCAATAAAGGCCAAGGGTGGCTATCACTAACAAAAGTTACTGTCAGGCAACTAAAATATATTTTCCAAATTAAATTATGATAAATATTGTATAAATTAACCAATATATATTACTGAAATATCAACTTTCTATTTATTTAAAAATGAGTAATTAATGTTTATGAATACAAAATGATAGGCAGAAACCTCTAAATGACTGATTAATTGTTTTCGTTTCAATTCAATATACGCACCGGCTGCAGACATGCCAGCAGGAGCGGTCGGTGCGGCGAATCCACCCGGATAGCCCGGTGGAGGTGCAGCGGCATTGCCCGGGTAACCGGGAGGAGCTCCCCCAGCGGCACTGCCTGGATAACCAGGAGGCGCACCCCCTGAAGCGCCGCCGGCGGCTGAGAAACCTGGTCCGACGGGATAGGTCGCTCCGGTCACACCAGGATATGGTGGAGGATTATTTGAAACGAAAACAGAGTTTGGTGGTGGTTGATCAGGGAAAGCCTGGAAAAAAGTTATAACTTTGTATCAGTTTTTAGTCTCAATACACAGACAGAAATCTAATCTAATCACAGAAATCTCTCATAATACAAATCAATAAACATCCAGTCAGCTTGTTCAAGAAGTTTCTATTCACCTGCCTTAAATATTTATATTGAGTGTTTTATTTCTGGCCTTTTTATGTTACCTAGATATATCTTGATACTTTAATCTTAATATTTAATTCATAATTAATTTTATTCTACAGTCCATAATAAAACTATCATCCTTTCCAAATAATACTGATACTCTCACAACTGAGTAAAGTTTACTCTGAACCAAATAAACAGATAGTGTGAATAAGAACTCTTTCAGATATGTGAATTAAATGTTTTAAGAAAATTTCAAAATATTTAGATGAGGATGAATTATAATTAAGTTATACAAGGTTATTGTAAACTCGCCGAATTATTTATTGAAAGCATGTGATACAAGACCAAAAATGCAACAATTTAAGCCACCCCAATATATGGATGAAAGTCAGTAGTTTTTGAGTTATTAAAGGTTTTTTTTATTAATATGCGGGATATTAGCACTAAAATGTTAATTGTAAAAAACTTTAAATAAAATTGATTATATTTGAATGTATTTGGATAGCTGACACTTTAATTAAGCTATTTCACACAAAAAAACTCAAAATCACAACTTTTATTACTATATAAAGTACCAAAAATTCAGTTTGTAATTTAAGTAACAGAAAGTGTTGTCTACTTAAAAAACATTATACGGCAAAGTCCAACTATTAGAAAATATACACATATTAAACTATGCAGAAAGGTATAAATGTTGCTTTGAAGATATGTAAATATTTATAAACAGGAATGAAGATGGTGCTACATCACACACATCACTACAATTACGTTAACTCTATCTATTTATAATATTGTCTTTTTACTTGACAAAGTAGAATGATAGTAAAGTATGTAAAGGGAATTAGAATACTAACAGAGTATGGTGGGACCCATCCATAGTACCCTTGTGCGGGTGGTGCATATGCTGGAGGCGGTGCTGCATACCATGGACCCGTCGGTGGCGTGTATGGAGGTGGCGGAGCGCCAGGAGCCATGTGTCGAGAAGCTGTCAAAATATGTTTTTATATCACTTAAGAGGTGGCAAATAGGATCACATGCCACCTGATAGTAAATGGCTACTGTCGCTTACAAACAGTAACAAGTAATATTGCCATTGTGGTACTAATTTGAAGAAGGGCAACTTTTATAGTTCTATGTTGAACACATTTAGAATTCACGTATTCATATCTGCTCTCTATTGCAAAGAGCTAAGTAAGCTTGAAAAAGTCTTATTTATTCAAATTAATACCATAATTATTGTCAAGAAACCTAGTTAAATTCAAAATCAGAACTGATGCAAATAATAGGTTGTGGAAAAAGATTCTTCGCATTTTATATGAAAACTCAAGACTCTTGTTTTTTCTCAACATTTATTTAAATTTAATTTCAGTATATATGTATGTGCCATTTTATTCAATGACTTTCTGCCATTTTGTAGGTAGAGACATAATCCCATTTCTGTGGAAATTTTGAGACTTCTGATCAAAAAAACGTGACAAGTAGTTTTTGGTAATCCTCTCTTGATGTTAACCTGACACTGTCTAAAGAATTCTGAAAAGACCGAAATAGGTGCAAACCTGAAGGTGCAAGGCCTACCTATGACCTATGTTATATTGTGGATGCATTAACACCTCCCAATCAAACCCTCTTAATTTATGCTGAGTGACTAAAGATGTGTGTGGTCAAGCATTATCATGTTACTTTTTTAATGTCATCAAAACCAGCCAGATACAAATAGTACAGTCAAAGAGATTTTATTACAAGTTTATACATACTATGCACAAAAATACTTTTTCCCTGGCCTAATGTAAGTTCTGTTAATATTAAATTATATTCACTATTTATCTTTGCATGTCAAAATCTAGTCGCTGAAAATGTATATTTAAATACATCATGTTATCACTTCCTATCATTTAGGTAAACCATGTTTATCTTATGTGTCATTTATATGTACCTACTTAAAATAAATAAAATTGAACTATTAAAACTACACAAAGGTTTATAGTATTTTCTGTAGAATCATAATGCTATGCATTATTTAATTAAAAAAGACTTTCTTTAAAGAAAAATAAAGATTCATATAGGCTCACCAAGATGAGCTGCCTTCAACATAGCTGTACCATATTCAATAGCTCCTCCTGATTTGAAAGTTAGTTTAAACTTTACTTCTCCAACAAAGTTGCCATTAGGTTGGGCATGGATTTTTCCTTTAATACAATTAGCAGAAAACATTGGCTGTTCTACTGTAACCTAAGAATAACAAATTATGAAAAATAATCCACCAATACAATAATACAAATAATAAGAATTAATTAAATTTAATATATACTTACATCTTGTAAAGCAATGAATGGAAAACTGAAAGATCTCATTGAATCAGAGATATTTTTTGAATTATATATCATCCGATGTGTAGTAAGGTACATGCGACCTTGCTTGACACCTTTAAATTCTGGTGTGTCATTACCATAGAATTCTACTACAACATTGTCTGAGAATAATATTATACTGAAAAATAATTTATACACTCAAAATTTATATACTACAAAATTATCTTTAAGATTAATAAAAACAAATCATAGCTGACATATTTGAATGGGTAGCCCAATATAAGGCATTTATTTAACTTTGAGGTTGTAGGGTGTTTGCCTGGAATTGGTTATGACCTCAATAAAAAGTACATGAACTGTCATAGTGTCTTGCTTTGGCAATAACTTGTGTATATTCAGTTACTCATACAACTAGACACCTTCAATCATAGTATATCCCAGCTGACAGGGCTACAGTAACAGTTAATGGATTTTTGTACTTTAATAGTCCATTATTCTTAGACTACACTGTAATCTCCATCAGGTGCACAGTGTAGTAACTTTGAAGAGTGAATATGAAAAAAAAAATACAAATTTTATATAATATTTTATCCTGTTATATCCCTTTTGAGGTAAGCAGAAACAAATTAGTGACTGTAGCTATTTTGAGTTCATATTTCATTCCTAATGTGACCTGTAGCACAGCAGATCAGCATTCTCTGGGCACTTACACTTGACATTTCTATTACAGGGATAGGAGCAGGAGGGGTAAGTTATGCTCATGTCTATTATTTATTTTATAACTTTCATAAGTATTTTTTTATATAGATTTTCACCTGTGTGAAATTACACTTACATTATTTTTTGTGGTTTACATTTAGAAACAGTAGACAACAAAAATGATTATGATGAGGTTTTATAAATTTTGGTAGTCTCTGAAGTCTGGAAATGCCTCTCGGGTACTATTTGATTAAATGATAGTCAAGTGAATAAGAAACTTAAAAATAAGTGCACTGTGATCCTTTAACTAAATGCAATTAATATAAATCTATTAAGTCAAATCTTTATGTTAAACACACATTAATATTATTTCTTTTTACGATAGGATAAATTAAAACATTATAAGCTAATACGTAATGGATGAAAATTAGATATTTTTCTCAGTTATTTTATAAGTTGGTAATAACAAAAAAATCAGGGGTGTATTAAGAAAAACTGCTACATAAAAACCCTAGTAAATTATAAAAAACAAGTTTGTTGTAGAACATTCTAAGAAAATTATAGTAATAAGCAAGATAGATGACTCACCCCTCTCCTGCGTGGATTAGCACTCCATGATCAGCGTGTGCGGTATTTAGCGACATGATATCATAAAATAATAAATTTCCTCTAAATTAATACCCCACAGGAACTATAACTTATTTGATTATCGATCTATCTCGAAAATTAAATAACACTTCGCAACACTTAACTAATTCGCAACTCACAACAAAAGCTACATCAAAATAATGACATTAATGACATTCACAAAAGTTGATAGCACAAACGAATTTTCCAAAAAAATTTTTAAATACTTTTTAAAATCTCTAAAAATAGATGGGTATGTAACAAAGTGTTTTATTTTCCTGAATAATAAAATTACTGCATTAGCACAGAATAAGTATTTTATTAAGGAAATGTTTGAATAACTACGTCCGTAGCATAAAGTTTTCGCAACATCTTTCTTTCTCATATATTTACAATTATTTACATGTTTCTCGCATCTAAAGAGAAAAGTAATCATAAATAGACGAGAAAGAAAAAAATAAGCGAATGTTTTGCGAAACACGAAACGGCAGCCGTGAACGCACCATTCGATTTATTGGATTATTCATACCATGTAATCAAACGTCTTTAAAATGTTTTATCCTAGGTATTAATATTATTGTAAAACGATGTATTTAAGAAATCACGTATTTTTCTTGTAATTAAATTTTTTTTCGTTTTACTAAAAATCGCGAAAGATTTGTTCGTATTAAAGGGAAACCAGAGTGCTAAAAAAATCGCGCTTTGACCTTTTACAAAACCCAAAAGAGATAAATTTTCTAAGTTGGCATTACTAGTTAATTGTTGTTTGTTTAATTCGCTTTAAGGCAGGCAAGAAATCTATACTAATATTGTAAAGCTGAAGAGTTTGTTTGTTTGTTTGTTTGTTTGAACGCGCTAATGTCAGGAACTACTGGTTCGAATCGAAAAATTCTTTTTGTGTTGAATAGACCATTTATCGAGGAAGGCTTTAGGCTATATAACATCACGATGCAACTATTAGGAGCGAATAAATAATGGAAAATGTGAAAAAAATTGGGAAAATTATTCATCCTTGAGGGCTTCCATTGCGTGCGCTGCGAAAACGTTTCAAGATACCAAAAATATATGTATGAAAGAATTATTCCTCTTGAAATGATCTAAAAAAATGTCCGCGACAGTATATGTCTATCTTTTAAGATTAATTCACTAGAACCGTTTTTATGGTAATCAAATTTGGTCGAAATTAATGCATTATTTGTTAAGAGTTGTATCAACGTAATAATATTAACCTTTATCCAAATAAATGTGTTGCTGATTAAGAGTATTTAATTGTGAACAAAATTGTCTTTGACATCACTTAATTTCAATGAACATCTTAGAAGATATTGCAATTTTAAAATAAATAACTAACTAAAATGCCCAAAGTAACTATTCCACGCGGACGAAGTCGCGGACACAGCTAGTCAGTCATAAAACCTTGTTTGATAAAGCAAAACTTATAGAAAGAGTTTAATGTATAAATAAATAACTGTGGCTGTAATTTAATCTTTCTACTGTCGAAAAGTCTTTTCATTTGAATATTATTGCCAGTGTATATGATTATATATTTCTTAAATTTGCAAAGTATCTAAAAATATTGCGGAAAATAACAACAAATTTCCAATAATTAATTATTTCTTTAAAGTGATCGACCATGTAATCACTTGCCTCCCACTCGATCCTTGACGAAAAGTTCGTACGATAAATATACAAAAACATTATACACTTATGCTTCTTAGAGAGAGAGAATGTGACAGAATGATCTTCGGCCTTTGCATTTCATTTAATTAAAATTAAAAAAGATTAAGGCGTGTTTGCTTACCAGTGGATGTTGTTTTAAGTAGGGAATTCTTTTCAAATAGACAGCTATTCAAATCGATTCGTTTCGTTAGAATGCATTAATGCTGTAAAATAAAAGAGTTTTTAAAGATTAATTTCCTAAAAATAGCTTTTTTTCGAGTAAAATAAATAATATATAGATATAAATGCTTTTTATTTAAAACAACATAGTTATCATCATAACTAATCTATCACTACCAAATATGGGAAATTTCTTAGTTCAGGGAAATTACCATTGTTTTTACGACTATACCAAACTATACGAAATGAAATTAAGTAAAAAACTCCAATAAATTTCCGTAGATTTTAATATATTCAACTGGGAATAATTTTGTGGGTTTTATTAAAACATAAAAAGTTATATACCAATTTTTTAGGGTAGAGAATCGATTATTTATATTATATACCCGCTAATCAATGCTTATATATCTAGAATTAATATATCTCAACTCTATTGTTAGGTTTTTTGTATTTTAAAATTGTATTAAATTTAATCGTTTTTATAATAACAGTTAATTATGGAACCTTCTTTATTATCAACAGATAGTTCTGTCCAAATTAAACCAATAGCTAAAGACACTGTACACAAAATATGTTCAGGACAGGTATTATAAATAATTGCATTACTTTACGGAATATTTCCATTTTCTAACAAAATCTGCTATGTAAATCTGTACCATTTATTTTATTTTATTTTTTCTATTTAGCGAACTTGTACTATTATATTTTTTAATTTATATTAACTTTGAATAGAGTTGTATGTTTCTAGTTTCATTATAGGTTGTTCTGAGTCTGGCTGTTGCTGTAAAAGAATTAGTGGAAAATTCTTTAGATGCTGGTGCCTCTAATATAGATATTAGATTAAAAAATTATGGTATAGAACTAATTGAAGTGTCAGATAATGGCTCTGGAGTAACTGAGGATAATTTTGCTGCATTAAGTATGTCCTATGTAGTTATTTTTATTTGATAATAAATTTCAGTTCAATTTATTTATTGCAGTCCACGATGTATACAGGTAAGACCCAAGTAAAGCATCATGAAAGCTGTAAAAGCAGTTGAATTAAATAATATCTGGATATGTTAACAGTTAAAAAAGAAGGCAACAAATTTGCCAAGAAATATAAAATTAGACTAAAAAATTGCACTAATGAGCTAGTGAAGAATCTGGTACAAATTCAAGGATACACAAAACTCTTAAGAAAATGTAGTATTCATTTTGTATCTAGATTAGAGAAATTTATTTTCACAAAATATATGGAGTGTAGAAATTACCCCTAAATTAAATATACCTCAGATTGTATTTGATTATGTCTGGAGGGATGATTGCATATAAATACAAATAAAAATATCACAAGGATGTGTATGTACACAACATTGTAAATATACATACCATATTTATATTTTCATATATGATATATTCCATAGTTTATCATAGTAATTCCCTATGGATATTAAAATTTTTGACACTTCATTTATTGTTGTTATTAGCTTGTTTTATACCACTTTAAGGCAAAAACTTTCCCATTATTCGCTATATTTGTGGGACCCATGGAATGGATGGAGCTTGGTCATTTAACCCACCGCACTTGTCCAATTTGGGGTGGTAAGTGTGCACTATGTACAGAAAAGATACAGCAGCTTAGATGCTAGCAATCTACATGTAATTTAACACCCTATATACCTTAGTTGACTCTTACAACAACTCAAAATGATGGAGAGAGAAGCATTATTTTATTCTGCTGGTAAACCCCACAGCAAACTTTAATAAATAAAATAATATACTTACTATGACCTAAGAATAGGTAGCCTGAAATACAATACAATTTATATACTTTGGTTGCATATACATAAGAACATACTAGCTAAGCTCAGAAATTCAGATAGGTTAATTTATGAGAGGGCTATTGACTCTAAATTCTTAAAGATGTTTAACATTTGGAACATAAACCTAGATTATATTTACTTATTGTTGTAAACTATAATTAAACAGAAAAAGTTTTGTATAAAATAGGAAATTGAAAGAAATTTGACCCTTTAAACTAAAGCCAGTATAGACCTGATAAAACTATATTTTTTTTAAACCAACACTGCAAAAATGATTTCTGGGTTTTTTTGTATGTTACACATTTTGAAACAGACTAATAGCTCACCCGTTGACACCATGAACATTGTCCACATGAAAAATTTTGACTTTATGCTGTTGACCTTTAAAAGTATTCATTATTATTAGTTTCCCTTTTGAATAAACCTCTGTTTTTGCTCCAAATAAAAATAAATGTACCTGTGTCCAATTCCACCAATTCATATCACGAACGTTCTATCAAACCAACCTTAAACAACATCAGAACTATATAACATAATATGGTGCAACCAAAGATATTCTATCTTGTTTACCTTGTAATGTCTATAATGTAATGAAAATATATTTGTGTTTACAGCTATGAAATATCACACTTCAAAAATAAGTGAATATGCCGATTTGCTCGGAGTTTCAAGTTATGGATTTCGTGGGGAAGCTTTAAGTTCATTGTGTTCTTTGGCTCATCTTACTATTACTACTAGACATAAATCTTTGGATTATGGTAATTTTTTGATTAACAGTTTATTAACTTTATATATTTTTAATAAGTCTAACATTAGTCATAGATTCAAAGGTACTGATCATTATCATTGATATGAATTAAATACTAAAATGGTATATTTTACCTAATTATTATCACACTGATTTTCTATTGGGAGTGACAGAGAGAATGGAATGCAACTTCTCTCTATTTTTGAAAACATGTTTCACTTCCTCAACATTCATTAATCTCTTCATGTACTCACTGATTAATTAATAAACTGCTTATTTTGTTACTTTTAAAATTGACATATTCAATTTGTAATCGATTCTTATAATATTCAACCTTCAGTCATGGCCTATGTGGACTGACAGAGGTGATGAATATCATTGGATTGTCGTCATTATCTTTCTTGGATTACATTTTACTTTCCATCAGGTGAAATGTAGTAATATGTATGAGGTTGTATAAAAAATAAATATCTATATAAACAATGTTTCTTTATTTATACTAAAATAATAATATATGGTCATCTTAGTGACCCCTTTCGGAGTGAGCAGAGGTATATTCATTCCTGTATACATTTTATACTGCTATGTCATTCCCATTTATATCTGGGCGGGTGACGTTGAGGGCGTCCCCGTCCAGTACAGAGAGGAGGCGAGGGGTTTAAATCCCCCTCCACGAGAGGAGGCCTGCCCAAAGGCCAACGCTCGCCGAGCCGTCGGAAGTATTCGGATTCCCAGGCTCGGCGAAGGCGAAGAGAGGGCAGTGCTGGCACCCCGGTGGTTTTAGTCGGGGCAGGTCCGACACACCGGGGGAAGTGGCCCTCACCACCTCCCCTGACGGTCCGAAGGGATTTCCACCGGGATAACAAAAAAAAAAAAAATTCCCATTTATATTGGGTCTGGGAAAAAGTTCGTGGCGTTTTTTCAGTAAAATTCGACTAGTCTCCTTAAGCGCGTGAATGAGTTTATTTGAATCAAATATGTTCCATTATTATCGACAATGTTTCAGCATTTTTTAGGTAGATCCATGATCCCATTTGTGAAGACCTTCTGTGGTTTCTGGTTAAAGAACTGGATCAAGTAGTTTTCACAGTCTTCTTTTGAAACGGAGTTAATTCCATGAAGAGAGCTCTGCAGAGATCGGAATAGATGATAGTCAGAGTGTGCTATATCCGGACTGTAAGGTGGATGCAACAAAACTTCCCAACCGAACTCTCTAAATTTTTGACGGGCCATCAAAGAAGTGTGTGGTCGGGCGTTGTTACTATTATAGACAATACCTTTCTTATTTATCAATTCGGGCCTTTTTCTCTCAATCGCCAAGCCTAATCTTTCTTGTCAACCACAATAGAGTTGATAATCAATCGTCTCACCAGTCGCAAGTAGCTCGTGGTGGACGATAACTATCCAGTTCCACCACACACACAACATCATTTCTTTTGGCGTCGATGTTAGTTTAGCAAATGATTGTAAAGACTCACCATCCTTTATTCACAATATTTTATGCTTCCAGTTATCGTACGTAATCCATTTTTCATCTCCGATTATTAGTCGTTATAGAAATGGCTCGATTTCATTCCGTTTCAGCAGTGTATCGCACATGTTTAATCGGACCATCATGTTTTTCGCGCTGAACTCACGAGGACTCCATTCGGCAAGCTTTTTTTATAACCAGTTTTGTGTAAATGATTCAAAACATTTTTATGGTCAATGCCTAACTCCATACCAATATTGACACTGCTGATATGCTTATCTTGTTGGATTTTTTCAAGTATTTCATCAGCTTTTTCAGTGATTGGACGACCGCAGCGTGACTCATCTTTCACATTATAGTGACCGAACCATTTCCACACAGCAGAATTTGATAAAGTACCTTCACTGTGTATAGCATTTTTTTTTTTTCGTAAGCCTGCGCAGCGTTGTTCCCGATGTCATAACGATATTGTAGAATACACCGGATTTTTTCATTATTCAGCTCCATGTTCGAGTGCGAAATACTTTCGAACCACTACACAGATTGCAATGTTTCTTACATTTAACTAACGTTCAAAAGGTCACCTTTAAAGGTGCTCTCGTTGGTGTTGCTGTAATTTATGTTTCTTTAGTTATATGCAACCAACGCCATTCATCGGAAAAAACGCCACGAACTTTTTCCCAGACCTAATACTTACTTTTTTATTTTTAGCAACCAAAATCGAGTATGATCAAAAAGGACATATTACGAAAACAACTCCATGCTCTCGTCAGATAGGAACAACAGTCAGTTTAACTAATCTTTTCCACACTTTGCCTGTGCGGAAAAAAGAATTCCATAAAAATGTTAAAAGAGAATTCAATAAGATGACACAATTATTATATGCCTACTGCCTGATCTCTTTAGGTGTTAAGTGAGTATTTTTTTTTCATTAACGCCATTTTATGCACTTTTTAAACTATTACGGTTTTTCATATTTTGAATATTGCCAAACTTTTCAGAATAACATGTACAAATCAAACAAACTCAAATTCTAAATCAGTTGTTGTAGCAACACAAGGGTCGACACTATATAAAGACAACATTGCTTGCATATTTGGATTAAAACAATTACAGTCTATACTTGAAATTAAACCAGAGTATAACATCAATATTAAAGAAAATATATTCAAAGGATTATCTGGAACACTTCAAGATAATGACATCAGTGAACCTATTGATGATGTGGATATAAACTTGTCTGAAGACTCAAATGAAAATGATGATGATGCTGAAATAAAATGTTCAATCAAATCCCAAGGCTATAAAAACCAAAGTGATCCAGTCGAATTCACTGGTTTTATATCATCATGTGCTCATGGCTGTGGGAGATCTAGTACTGATCGGCAATTCTTTTATGTTAATAGTAGACCCTGTGAGCCTAGTAAAGTAATAAAAATAATGAATGAAGTATACAGACAATATAATCCCAATCAGTATCCTTTTATATTCCTAAATATCAACATCGAACAATCTTCCGTAGATATTAATGTTACACCTGATAAAAGGAAAGTTTTTTTGACAAAAGAAAAAAATATCTTAAGTGTTCTAAAAAATTCATTGCTAAAACTTTTTGAAAATATACCAAAAGTTGTAAAGATTGTGTCAAGTTTTAATCAATATAACCAAGTTGAAAATAGTGATGTTAAACCGGATGTAGGTCAACCCAGAATTTTTAATTCCTTTTTACAGCAGTTTGATAAGAAAAGTAATTCAGTTAATGAACCAGTTATTAAAAATACAAGTAAGATTGAATTGAAACGAAAGTCAACATCAATGATAGATTTTATTTCATCTAAGGCATCAAAAATCGATCCTAATACTAATAATGTCAGTTCGGAATCCAATAGAAAATTTAAAAATGATAATAATATAGATTCTATTACTTCCAACTACCCTATTGTAAACGATAATGTTCAGAATATCAATGTAGTTGAAACTATGTTAACAGAAAAGGTACATGTGATTAAAACTGATCACATAAATAATGAAAGTGGTGTATTAAATAACACAAAAGAAGAAAACATAAAAAGTGAAAGTGAAGGTATTACATACATAGAATCTAATGATAATATGCCAAATACTCAGACACGAGATGTTGCCGATGTAATTAATGAAGAAACTCGTACTGTTCCCTTAGAACTAAAAACTACACATAGAAAAGAAAATAAAGATGAAAACATAAAAAGTGCAAATGGAGATATTATGTACTTAGAATCTAGTGATAATGTGCCGAATACTCAGATACGAAACATTGCTGATATAATTAATGAAAAAACTTGTAATGTTTCCTGTGAACTTAAAACTAAACGTAGAAAAGAAAATATAGCAAACATTTATAATGAAAAATTGCCAGTTAATAAACACAAAATAATAACAGATAGAGAAGATTTAGGAAAACATAGAAGAAGGTCAATTATACTCAAAACATCTATAGATCATGTTAAAGCATTAGCTAGTGAGTATGTGAGGAACAAAACAACGTTACACCCAAAAACTATCAAATTTAAAAGTGAAATTAATCCTGTTTGTAATAGAAAATGTGAAGAAGAACTAAGTAGAGAAATATCTAAAGATTCTTTTAGACGAATGAGTGTTATCGGTCAATTTAATTTAGGATTCATCATTACACGGTTAGATGATGACCTTTTCATTATAGACCAACATGCAACGGATGAAATTTATAATTTCGAAATGCTGCAAAAATCAACAGAACTAACTAGTCAAAAATTAGTTATGTAAGTATTTATTTAAAAAAAAAAAAAGAAATGTATGTTTCTAATCATTAACACATATTAATGTAGTCCACAGCAACTAGAATTAACAGGGGTGAATGAGGAAATACTTATAGATAATTTGGATATTTTTAAAAAGAATGGATTTACATTTGAAATTAATGAAAATGCACTACCAACTAAAAGAGTAAAACTTTTAACTCTGCCAATGTCGAAAAATTGGATTTTTGGTAAAGATGATATTGAAGAATTACTGTTTATGTTAAGGGTAATTATCTAATATTTTTAATGTAATTTTAAAAATATATTTAAAACAAAACTATAACATCTGTTTGCAATTTCATCTACGGCTGTAAATATAAACTTATTTCAATTAAATTGTTAATAAATAATTCGTGTTTAGCAAGTTCTAAATAGTCGATCCTGATTCTTGTTTCTTTAAACATTAAATCTCGCCAAACTTTATAGCCTATCTGAACATAGCCCGTTGATTTTAAACATTGTAAAATATAAATATATATTAATTATCAAAATGTTACTAAGCAATTGAATAGTAAACATTTATACATTTTTAAATGGCATAAATATTATTTATTTCAAGTCTCCTTGACATCTTTCGCGGTAGACGTAGAACAATAATCGGCTATATTCAGAGCGAAAGGTTGACAAGAATTATAACTGAATTTAATTTATTTAGGATATTTACTTTCAGGAATCTCCGTCAGAATATTGTAGGCCTAGTAGAGTGCGGGCAATGTTTGCTTCAAGGGCTTGTAGAAAATCCGTTATGATTGGCACCGCTTTGAAAAAATCTGATATGAAAGTTCTTATTAACCATATGAGTGAAATTGACAAACCTTGGGTAAATATAAATCTACTAATATTTCTTCATTCTAAGTTTGCATATTTTTAATGACTTCGGCAGTTAATAATGTTTGTGTCAGATTTCACCCTCCATATTACACCTGAATGTTGGTCAACGAACTGAAGTTAGGAGACAATCAATTTATCCGTTTTCGTTATATCCCTGTACATATATGAGAGGAGTCTAATTTCAAAACCGACTATAACATTTTTTTAAAGTCCCATAAATTTATAAAAACTTTTAATTAACCTTTGACTTAACAATCACATTCTTATAAGGTATTTAAAATATTATTCTAGAGTGAAAAAGTAAAAAAGAAAAAAATCATATATAATATTAGCTTTGATAAAAATATTTCAAATTACTATTAGGACTATAAGTAATTTTGTACGAAAAATCGTTTTAGCGGGTTTTGAAATTAGACGCCTCATATATATAACAGCTTTAACTGGACTAACTCTGTGATACAATTCTCATTCCTTGGTACTCACTGACATTCTCTGACTAAATTTATCATCAGTTACAGATAGAAATTTGGAAAAGACAATACATAAAAATAAAATATAAACTTCTTTATAATCTATTAAAATGACATATCCAGAAACAAGTTATTTTATTGTTATATTTTAAAATGCATTAAATTTTGTTTTTAAGTTAATCATTTTTATTTGTGGATTGCAACAGTAATAATTAATATTTTAAAGGTCTAGTTAAAAAGTACGGAATGAAACTACCTAATGCCTATTGAATTTTAGGAAATAACAGCAAAAAGTAGTTCTTATATGTGTGTGTATACTAGATATAGTGACCCGGCGATGCCTCGTAGAAAAAACCCTTATTTGACTCGAAAGGAGGTCGATTTTTAAAAAATTAAAACGCATTTTTAACTAAAAAGCTAAATACCGATTTTCATTCAACATTGGACGGATTTTCAAACATAATTTTAACAATGTCATCCCCTTTGGGCTGGAATATCAAAAAAGTCACCCTTTGTAGATGCCATCATCATATAAAGAACCCAATGTCCAAATTTCATGTCTCTACCTTTGTTTATGATTTACGATGATATGTTCATCAGGACAAATGTTTTTACATATATATAAATATATATATGTAAAAATAGTTAATTTCCTGTTAGTTGTTTAGCCTATTTCTTATATCTTTAAGGAAAGTTGTTTTTTCATTCAAATTATTGTCTTACAGAATTGTCCACATGGCAGACCAACGATACGACACTTAGTAAATTTAGCGATGATTCATACCAAAGACAATAGTGATTCCTAATTTTGTAAATCACTTTACGGTAAAATTATTAAGAAAATCATGAATATTACTGTATTTGAAATAAAAAAAAAATATTTTTTAAATAATATGATTTTATTTTATACACTTATAGTTTTGAATATATTAAATCCTGTGTTTGCTGTAGAAATTATAACTCCTGGTAAATGTTTGTGCCAATGAAGTTCTTTTATATCTGTTTGACCTTGGTGAATGAACAGCAGCTGGGGTGGCAGGTTCTAAAATAAATTAGTAAATCATTTAAAATATGTTGCATTATTAAACTGGAGTTGCTTAGGCTGTTAACACATGGATAAGCAAACAAAGATAAAATACATAATCACAAATTTATCTAATGCATATGTTATAATAATTAAGGTGTCATTTAAATACAATATAATAAATGTTTTTGCTAATTTTTAAGATAACACTTAATTATATGCTGTAGATTTATTGAGTAACTTTATTAAAACTGAAATTTTCCGTCTTTATGTTTATAAAGAAAGCAATACCCTAAAATTCACAATAAATAATAGTAAATAAAAATTTCTCTTTATATATTGTTAATCCATTATTATTTAGAAATGTCATGTGTATGTGCTTAATGTATTACTGCTCACTGCTAAAGGTTTACAGTGTGATAATATTATTATTTAGTATCAGAGATGGGCAAAATTTAATCTGATTAATGATGAAGGATTACAAAATGTAGTCGTAATTTTAATTTTCTTGCTCTGTAATCATGATTAGATCCATTTAAAACATGAAGAAATCATAAATGTGTGTACAATCTGGGATTTTGTAGTGTTTAAAACATAAATGAGCAAAATGCAGTCATATTAATGGTAAAAAACGTAAAACGTAATCGTTAATCATTTTCATTAATCTGATTACATTTTGCCCATCCATGTTTATTATCCTTAATATCCTAAATGAATTGCAGTAACTTTGTATAATATCCCTGTCTCATTGGATTGTGGTCACAGCACATGAGTGCAAAGCCTGTCATAGTGACTCACTTCATCCTAATGCGTTTAGAACCAGCTCATTTAGGTCCAGTTATTATTATACCCTAGAAGCCTTCTGTTTATGACATGTTAGACAGGCATTATGGCAAAGACTATCTATAGACTGTTATCCAGTGTATAGGTGCATAGCTTATTTGGACAGGGTAGGCAGAATTCGCGTAATTAATTTGAATATTATATTATGATAGTAAATATATTATTGCATCCATAGGAAAAATAGACAGCATGAATATAGAATAGCTATGAATATAAATGGTTCCTTTTTGTGTTTAACTTTAAGCTCTTTATTGCAGACTTATTTATCCTAAGGGCATGCAATGATTTCATGCCTCTATGGAATAAACGCTACTGCTGTTATCTCATAGCAGTCATGTCATTCTTGGACTTATTGTAATTACCATCAGAACCAATCCAATCGTGATTAGAACCAATGGACTCACTTTGAAGTGCCACTATAAAAATCAATATGTTTATAAATATTCAACATACCTTCAATTCTTCATCAATAACTTCATCATCATCTCTTTCAACAGCAAAATCCCATAGAGCAACTTGGTTATCTTCACCTGCTGATGCTAACACACTGGGCTCCGTCCAGTTCCATTCCACTGAAGTGATAGGAGCTGTATGATGTTTGAATGTGCCAACAGGAGACCCACTTGTGAACTGTCTCAAGTCCCATATATGTAAAAAGCCATCATCACCACCTAAAATAAGGATAGACCATAAACTGTAAATTATACATATTTTTATTTTCTAATCAGCATACAGGCTGGTAATCATTGTGATCATAAATGGTTACCTCTGTCTATGGACAACTGCATAAAAAAGTGATGTTATTTATTTATAATACATTGTAGTGACAACTAAAAATTATTGTACAAATTAAATAAGATGCATCACAAAAGATCATAATGTCAAGATAATTGTTACTCAGGGTAGTGTGCCTTTCACAACTCTAATATACAACAAAGATGTTCTCAGACATCTCTCAGAGTTCTCAAGTGTGCCAAGGTGTAGCTTGAAATAGCAGTGGAGGCACTAAGTGGAATAATTCTTTAGAGCACTCCTCATTATATACACATTTTTATAGATATGTTCATATAAACTAATACCACCTTAAGCTGCACATAGAATGGCTGGAAATAAACAGACAACATAAGACAGTTACTGTGCAATTCTATTGTAACATAGTATTTCTATTTAATACTAGAGATAGGGAAAAATGTAAATTCACTGATGATTTAATAGTGATAAATGAAAATCACACCATCCAGACAAATAGAAGTACATTTA
This sequence comes from Automeris io, assembly GCA_036320925.1. Lineage (NCBI taxonomy): Eukaryota > Metazoa > Arthropoda > Insecta > Lepidoptera > Saturniidae > Automeris > Automeris io. The sequence continues at coordinate 6,929,155 of JAUDJH010000011.1, read as the reverse complement.
AACTATGCATGTGAAAGAGATAAAACTAATAAAATGTATACCTGCTATTATAATTTGTTCAATGCTTATTGTAAACAGAAATAAGTTTTTCTACATATTTAAAATAATGCATACCACTTGCAATGAATGGTTCCTTGCCATTCCATGATATTACGTTGATGTCACTTTGGTGTGCATTTTCAGCTGTTAGCATACAAGCTTTACTAGGAGCTGCTCTTGTATCCCATATCCTAATAGTTTTATCCACTGAACATGAAGCTAGAACATTTCTGGAAGTTAATATTAAGATTTTATCATGTTGTTGTAATATAACAGCTACTTACAAATGTAGTACCTAAGTTTAACATACCAATTTTCATTATATGTTTATTCTCATATAATAACAATTATTAACTGAAAAATATTTTAAAAGTAGGACTGAATTATTGCATTTTAGCCATGATTAAAGATTAAGAAAATTTGCTAAGTAATTTGGGAATTCACAATTGGAATTTTTGGCCAAGACTCATGACTGCCAAGAGAGGAAAAGAATGGCAAAATTCTGAATTTAGTATAAGCTGGCTGATAGTTGAACAAAAATAAAATTATAGGATTCATACCTCTCATTAGGAGACCACTGTATATCCTCTACTGAATTTGTATGTCCCACCAAAGGGCGTTGGTCTACATCCCAACTGCCTGCTTCATTTGGTTTCCAAATGTGAATATCTCTTCTACAATCACCTGTTGCTAATACCTGCAAATCAATATTATTTTTTACCAGTTCAAAGTAACTCACACAACTTAGTCATGGTATTATATTTTTAAATGAACAAAAATAATTGATCATAATATATTTTGTTGACATTGGGCAACTATAAACAAATAGTATTATGAATAGCTGTAGTTAATTTTAAACTGACTTCAAAAAGGGGGATATTGTATACCCCCTTTCTCTACCTACCTGGAGGTGTATCTACCTGTTTGTTATTTTTTTTTACTGAACTGTGCTAAACAGGTGTAGTGTAGTCAGTTTGCTGGGCTAGTATAAAAAAGGTAATTAACCATTAATAGATACATGTTTTAACTTCAAGAATTTCTACTCACTCCTGGTTCTGTTGGGCACCAATCCACACCAAAACCCTCCTGCTGGTGACCATTAAAGGAATAAAGTGGTTTAACAGGATTGTTTACAATATCCAAATTATATCTTTCAAGGGTAGTGGGATCATCAACAGCCTGAAGCTGCTGGGTTATATTCCAAATGTCCACTCGGCCAAGCTCAGACCAACTGGCTGCTAAGACTGAATTTTTAAAATTTGTTGCCTGAAATTACAAATGTTATTGTTTAAAAGACATGCACTTTAATTTTTGTAATATTTTAAGATTGTTAAGTGGTCAATAAAAAAAGTTATTTACATAAGCTATTGAAATATCACATTGTCTAAGTTATGTCAATGCCATACATTTTTGTAATGTTTTCAACTAGTATTGTTTCTGTTCTCTGATGGAGTGCAGTCACTTAACTAAATTAGTAGAAAAAAAAAATGTTCTATAAAATACCCGTATTCTGTTGACACAGCCTTGATGTTTAATAAATGAAAAAGTCATCTGTGGCTTCTTCTCCTCGTCTTCTTCTTCATCATCATCTTCATCATCTGATTCCTGATCATCATCTTCAGGCTTAGATGTAGAGTGCAAATTTGACATTTTTATTACTAAAACACTGAAGGAAAATATATTATTATATATTTTACATATGTATGTATGTATCCATGCTATCTACTGTAATATCACAATTATATTGGCTAACCACTCAACATTCAGAAAAGTTTCAGCCTTAAGGGATGTTTAAGCTCAACATTACTTACTATATATGTGCAACTCTTGTTTCCATCAGCGTTACCTAAGTTTGGAAATATTTTGAATCCACTATTTACAGTATGTTAAACCGTGATTAAATTCTTCATAGTATTAAACTAGGGCAAGTGAAACGGTTCGTCCACATAACACAAAAAGTTTCATTATCTATAAGACATATCTAGGCACTTTAATATATACAATTCATCATAATTGACATGGAAAAAATCATATAGGAAGTATAATTCAATGCAGAGTTTAATGTAAAAAAAATAGTAATTTATATTATTAGAAGTAGAATACAAGTTTATATTAGAAAATGCAGCTAGTTTTTAAAACTCACTTGTTTAAATGAGCGCTAGAAGCTTGCGTACCGGCAACCATATAAGCAGTCATAGGAAACTCTTGTCTATCATTACCGAGGTTATCTGAGATGATATCAAAGCTAAGGCAGGGTGAGCCGGTTTGCGCCTGATGAAGCATAATATACGCCGACTGATCACAGACCAGTTGCTCATCATCTTTAAGTGGTTGGCCGGGAAGATATGTCTTGGGTTGGTCATCTTTACCCTCTTCGTCTTCTTCCATCTCGTCATCTTCTTCCGAAGAACTCGTATTCATGCTTTCTTCATTTTCGACAGACATTTTGGCTAGTCACGGGCTAATTTAATATAAATAAATAATGTTCACAAGTTCAAGTTATAACCACGTCGAACTTATAGGTTATGTTTTTATCAAACAATTTCATCTAGGGATGACTGATAATTAGCATTAACTAATGTCATAGAGAAAATATTGATTACATTATCGCCAATAATAAAACTTTGAATGCATTAACAGCTGCCAATTCATGAAATTATGAACTGAATTTTAATAAGTTCAAAATTTAAATAACATGATTATATAATTGATGATAATCGATAAATAAACAGGTTGGAAATGAATGAAGCAATCGTAAAAAAAACGTTTTAACAGCTTAAAAAGTACGTATATTTGTCAAAAGGTCGACAAGAGATCAAAGCTATACTATAAATGTAGCTATATATTCTTGTTTTATTTTTAATAATTACATTACTTTTTCGTTGATGAATATAAAGCTATATCTATACAAAAACCAAAAAAGCAACCAGTGCAGTATTATAAACTGAAATATAATGCTAATTGATTCACTAAAATGTACCAAAATAATAGACAATCGGATATCCGATTTCTAACTTATTTTCATCCAAAATTTTAAGATTTGTGTTCTAGATGGAATTGTCTTCTAGAGAGCGTATTCTCACCATCCTTTGATATGAGATCCTTTAAGCGTAACGTGAAGACATATTTGTCCAGGCTGGCATGATCGCTGCGACTACCGATGGGTTTCTTCTTACCTTTCGATAGTCGTTGGCGTTTTCTTGAACTGCACCATGCTTACCATCAGATTTGGTGTAGTCACAGTGCCGTGTCAGTGTAAAAAAAACTGCCGCTTAAAGCTTTCTCCAGGCCTAATCTTATCCTTTATAAGTTATAACTATTTTTTTATCCTATTACCTTATTAAGTGTGAATACGGCTTAAATACATGACATCAAAGAAGTAGGAAAGTATGGATCTATGTGGTCTGTGGTATGGATAAAGATATTCTTGACCATAGATGGGCGTAATCATGATTACTTTTATTCTAATTAATAATCAGATTACAAGTAGTCATGATGTATGTAATCATGATTACTTGTAACCTGATTACTTTTAACCATGATTACGTGAGTAATCATTAATCTTGATTACAGTAATCATTCAATTAATCATGATTATTTAAATGATTACTTTTGGAGTTCTGGCTGAGAGAGAGACCAATTTAAACTCTCGTTTATTTAATTTTTCAAGTTATCTTATTTCGAATTAGCTGACCCCGAACATCCATCTCGTTGAGCGATTCATGGTGGAGTCCAGCGAAGAGTGGGGGGGTGACTACTAGCGGAGAGTGGGGGGTGACTTTCAGTGGAGAGGGGGGGGGTGACTTCCAGTGGAGAGTGGGGGGTGACTTCCAGCGGAGAGTGGGGGTGTCTTCCAGTGGAGAGGGGGGGGGGGGTGGCGTCCAGCGAGGAGTGGGGAGGAGGGGTGGCAAAAATTGGATAAACTTCCACTCATTTTGGCCAGTGATTTTAACATCAACTTCAGTAATGAAAAATCAAAACCATCAACCAGCGTGCATCTGTATACCATCCACACTTATTTTTATAACATCGGCCTCGTTCACTTTTTTAATTATCTCGCCATCTATTGGAAATAACTATTATCACATAACATTTTTAATGTATGACGGTTTTCATTAAGAAGTTCCCAAATATTATTTAACAGATAGATGGCGCTATAATCAGTGCATTGTATCAGGACCAATGTGTATAATAAATATTTCTAAGCAATGAGATATCTACATATATTATATTTAGCATAAATAATATTAGTTTACAGTAGTAATTGTGTCATAATTGCCACTCTAAACGTCACCCTCCTCACTCTCCGCTGGACACTACCCCCCCCTCTCCGCTGATTGCCAACCCCCACTCTCTACTGGACGACACACCCTCTCCCCACTCTCCGCTGGACGAAACCCCACCCCACTATCCGCTGGGCGCCACCCCCCCACTCACCGCTGGACGCACCCCTCCACTCTCCGCTGGACGCACCCCTCCACTCTCCGCTGGAAGCCATCTCCCCCACTCTCTACGTGACACCAACCCCACTTTCCGCTGGACGCACCCCCCCCACTCTCCGCTGGAAGCCATATCCCTACTCTCTACGTGACACAACCCCCCCTCTCCGCTGGAAGCCGCCTTTCCTACTCTCTACGTGACGCCACCCCCCTCTCTGCTGGTCGACACCCCACCCACTCTCCACTGGACGCCACCCCCTCTCTCTACTGGACGCCACTCCCCACTCTCCGCTAGACGCCACCCCCCCTCTCCGCTGGACGATACCCCCCACTCTCCGTTGGAAGTCACCCCCCACTCCCCGCTGGAAGTCACCCCCCCACTCTCCGCTGGACTCCACCACCCCTAATCCCAGTTGGACGACACCTCTCTAACCTCCTTTCGCAATGCGCGATAAGAAACTTCGTTCCAATGAATATAGGCGAGCGCCGCTCTGCTGTCGGCAGCACATTTTATTTTACGTATCAAACAGAAAAGTAATCATGATTAATTGTAATCCGATTAAAGATTAATAATCCTTAATCACCGAAAAATGATTACTTTTTTTGTTTAATTTCGTTATCATTAATCATGATTAATGATTACAAAATGTAATCGTAATCGTTAATCATTAATCTGATTACATTTTGCCCATCTCTGTTCTTGACACTATTATTATTTATTAGTCTGTGGACACTAGTAAGTTTAATATTGAGGTTAGATTTTATTTACCCGAATAAAAATAGATATTTTTTTTGCTTTTATTTACTTGAAATCTATTATAATTAATTGTCACAAATGGCTTTCAGAGGTATAAAATTGTTAACAGTAATAAAAACTGCAAATATTATTCGTCATAATATATTATATTCAACGTCTACTTCTATTGTATTTAGTGAAAATGAGTCTCGCAATAAACCTAAAGTATTTAGAAATGAAAAACAATTGCAATATTTGGATGATCCAGATACTTTTGGCACTTTATCGCGAGTAAAACCTCATAATGACATGTTGGAGGACGAGGGCGATTTGAAAGAAGAGCAATATATTAGAGAATCACCTGTATTAACTCAAAAATTAACTACGAAGCAATATGCCGATATAATAAAACAATATTTAAAACACAAGAGACTTAAAGAAGCAATGAATGTTTTGGAAGTTAGAATGCTTAAAGAGGATCGAGTGAAACCTGAAAACTATATATATAATATTTTGATAGGTGCATGTGCTGATGTTGGCTTTACAAAAAAAGCATTTAAATTATTCAATGACATGAAAAGACGAGGTTTGAAACCTACTGGAGACACATATACATGTTTGTTCCAAGCTTGTTCTAACAGTCCATGGCCATTAGATGGTCTAAAGCATGCGAAACATCTCAGAGAGTTGATGATTGAAAAAGGTGCCAAACCAAATTTAACAAATTATAATGCAATGATTAAAGCGTTTGGACGATGTGGAGATTTAATTACTGCTTTCCAAATAGTTGATGAAATGGTGACACAAAAAATTAAAATTAGAGTACACACGTTTAATCACCTCCTTCAGGCTTGTATATCAGATAAAGAAAATGGCTTGAGACATGCTATTTTTGTTTGGAGAAAAATGTTAAAATTAAGAGAAAAGCCAAATATTTACTCATTCAATTTAATGCTAAAATGTGTTAAGGATTGTAATTTTGGTAACATAGATGATATAGCAGAATTGATTTATATAATACAAGAACAAACTATGCTAGACAAACCAAAAACTAATTTACTGTTGATGCAAAATACTTCAAAAATTGGAAATAGCAAGAATAATAAAATGTCATGTGATGAAAATCTAGAATTAACAGATAATGGTAACGATTATGAAGCTAAAAATCATAGCACAGTAGCAGCAGTTGATTCTGTTAGTAATTATAAAGAAATTATTGAAACTTTAGAAACAGACAAAGAAGAAAGCTTAATTAAAAAAGACAATGTTTCTATCCAATTTGTGAATATTATGCAAGAATCAAGGAATGATAGATCAGTACCAAATTTACTATCTAAGGAGTTAAGTATGCAACATGTATTAGCACTGAAGGATGTTCATTCTGTGCAAGACAAGTTTGCTGTGATAGGTGGACAAGAGGATTTTTTAAAAGAGATGGATCTATATTCTGTTAAACCAGATGTTAAGACATTTACTCAAATGCTACCACTACTAGAGGGGACTGAAGCAGAAAATAAACTTTTAGATACAATGAAATCCCTAGGTATAAAGGCAGATATTGATTTTTATAATATGCTAATCAAAAATAGATGTTTCAGATCTGATTACATTTCTGCATTTGTAAGTATGGTTAATCCCACGTTATAATATAATTTTTATTTCTATTTTTATACTATAATATCTTGGTCCTCAAGATGAAAACAAATATTTAACAAATGAAATTAGTATTTTTTTTTAGGAAGTGAAAGAACTAATTGAAAAAGAAAATAAAAGTCGTAAGAGATTTCATCCTCTTAAGAAGAAACTCAGATTAAAAGCTAATATTATGACATATGGTGTGCTAGCTTTAGCATGTAAAACTAGAGAGGATGCAGAAAAACTTCATAATGAAATGAAGGAGGAACAATTAAAGTAATTTTATACATTTTATCATTGCCATTTTTCATTATAAATATTTTATTAAGGCACAGAAATTAGCTTCATTTTACATCTATGAAGAGTTTTCTAGATGCAAGAGATTTGCTGCCTGATTAGATCAAAACCACAAAACATGGCTACAAAAACTGTAATACTGTTTCTATTTAGCCTGTTAAATTTCATAATCTGCTTATGTACATCCAGTTGGCTTTATACCTAGAGACCTTTGATGTTATATTTAGGATAGGATACTGCAACACAGCATTGGAACTATTTTCTCGAAGTTGTTAAGGTTTGTTCTTAATGTGTAAATTTGTAATTAGAACCCTGTAAAATATATCTTTTCATATGAAAAAATCGATTTTTACCACAAACTAAATTAAAATATTTTTCTCTTTTAATTTGGCGCTATAAAATTATGTCGGCACATGTGACGTCACATATCATGCTAGTGATATATAGTGTGAATGTATAATAACAATACCTTGTCTTACCAGTCTACAAAAGCATTTCAAATGCCAACAAAATTTGTGATCATATTCTATTAAAATTGTGGTAGTATACTAAAACTAGTCACACTGATTATTATATTTGAACTCACACATTTGCGATCAAGTAATTTTGCCATGATAAATACGTAATTTAAAAGTTATACAAAATCCTAGATATTTTGTACTAAATTATTTTATTATGTATTCTAAGGCCATAAACTACCTTTCAATAAATCATCATATAACTTTTTTACTACAGTCCAAGACCCTAATATCATTTAATTCTTATTTCTTGATGCTCACTGCTGTTCTAAATTGCAATGTACTTACCACCAGGTGTTTTGTTTACACTTGTTTAGCCACTGTAAAAAAAATCGCAAACTATTATTAGGAATAAGAAATTGGATTGTAGACTGATCTTAAATGTGACAGATTTAAGTAGGTCATTATGACAGGTATTTAGCATTTACATCATATTATACTTATACCAGATATCACTTTTCATATTGAAGTATAAAAAAAAAATGTTTTTTTTTTTCAGAGTTAATATAGTAATTTTAAGCGCTTCATTGAGACAAGGAACTGCCCATAACAATTTTGATTATATCATGTATATCTTGAATGTTGTGAAAGAGGAAAATATACCAGTCAATGATATTTTTTTGAAACATTTAACAACATTTAATGAATATTGTAAGACTATTGTAAAACAGGTATTTATGATTATTTTCTAAAAGCAATTATAATTAATTTATAAATGATTATTTCCGCTATAGTGCTTTCTAATGTAATGAAAATACTTTTGGGTAACCTTAAGGTTTAACAATCTACAAATTATTATATGAGGTGTCTAGTTTCAAAACCCGCTAAAACGATTTTTTGTACTAAATGTTTTTTTTCTTTTTCACTCTAGTATAATAATTTAAATACCTTATAAGAATGTGATTGTTAAGTCAAAGATTAATTATAAGTTTTTATAAATTTATGGGATTTGATAAAAATATGTTATAACGGGTTTTGAAGTTTCAAACCCTAGATGCCTCATATATTAGGTGAAAAATATTTACTCATACTAAGAAAATTACTTATCTGTAAAAAAATTTAATAATCGTTTCGTATTCTTCAACTTAAAAATATTTTTTATTTCAGAAACGAAAAAGCAAAGAAAATCATGGCGATGACTTTATTAAATCATACAAGTTATTTTTACAAAACTACAACACATTCTTAAAGGATGTAAATGTTGAAGAAATTTTGAAATCTGAAAATCCTTGGCAACAGTTCAAAGATGTTTATCCAGAAACTGTACAGAGGCAACCGATTGTGATAGATGAACCAAAAAGGTTTTATAAAAGAAATCTAAAATATGTGCCTTATGCTCCAAAAAAATAAAACTATATACTTTTTATGGGCTTTTATTCATTGCGTTAGTATGAAGATAGGTTACATATAAAACTGTATCAATGTATCAGGAAAAAGTAAACAATTATATTTTAATATGATGCAATTTGCGGTTAAGTTCTTCGAACTTGAGAAGCTTGCGTATGAAGAAATCGCCGTAGCGGTGAGCAACCTTCGTATCGGCAATGTGTATCATGTCATTGTCGATGTAGAAGTCCAACTGCAAATTAAACAATTTTTTTATATCACAATGTAGCAAAGAAGTGAACCCACATGATGGGATGTGATATCGCCTATAAGCTTTTTTAAATTCCTTGTTGTACTGCAATCTGTCCTAACAATTACATTCAGTAATAAATAATAATATAAATAAGAATTGCGATAAATGGAACATGTTCTACCCTATCATATAAGATCTATATGCTAATTTGATTTTTTGGTGTTCTCTGTTAAATCTTTTGAAAGTGTATGAATTATTTATTAAATCATTTATGGATTTGGGTTAAACCCAATTAAATTAAACTATAACAATTTAAATTTTTACAATTAAGCTGTAATCACTCACAACATTGATTAAAAAAAAAACTTTGGTCACTCTCATTTTGTTGGTAACATTTATTTTGCTCTGGTTCTAGAAATTTCCAAGCTTGCTGTATTAATGGCCGTGTTCTCTATTACGTCCATTAGAGGATTGCTGATTTGTTGCTGTTATGGTCGTCGGGACGTATTGCTTTTGTTATTTGTACTGGTACCGTGGGTAAGTACAGCGCCAGGAGGCCTGGATGACAGTGTGCTGTTTGGAGATTTTGATATATTCCCTCCATAAACTACAATAGACATTGGTGTGGGATGGAGAGTGCATTGCTTGGGTCCTTGGTTTTAACGCAACCCACGTGACTACTGAATATCAAAATACTAACTACGTGCTCAAAACGCAACACAGAGCTGTAAATATTGAAAAATCTGGTTCTGGTGACCCGATAAGATTACCTCAGAACCGCTCTGAAACTTTCCATCAAGACCACTTGGCCCCTTGGTCCAGACGACGTTCTTCATTTTGTGCTTGAAGCAGAGCAGATGGATAGCGAGGGCAGCATGTTCACGAGCCGCATCTCTGTCGCCGCCACGGGCCGCCGACATGAAGGCGGCGAGCTTCGCCATTGGCAATGTAGTGTACAGCTTCAGGTACGACCGGATGGTGGGCAACATTTTCTGCTGGCGTACCTAAATACAATCTTAATATATATAAATCTCCTGTCACGATGTTTGTCCGCGATGGACTCCTAAACTACTAAACCGATTTTAATGAAATTTACACACCACGTGAAGTTTGATCTAATTTAAAAGATAGGATAGTTTTCATCTCAATTCATAGTCACAATATTATTTTATTGCAAATTATTTGTTTATTATTTAGCAGTCATAATTTACAGTTAGCTCCAACCGATTCTAAAAGATTGCTCTAACCGTTGACTGGATTGAGTAATTATTCAAAAACCAGTCACAGCAAAGCGTGGCTGGTCTGCTATAATTTATATGGCAGAACAACGTTTGCCGAGTCAGCTAGTTTTATTATAAATGTTTATTATTGCAATTCAGTCAAGAGTCAGGGTCACATGACTAGGGATGAAAAAAAAAACACGTAATTACAGGTGCCAAAACTAATAACAGGCACTGCCATTATCATAATTTGTCCCATGCATAGACTGACTCAAACGGAGAGCATTGAAAAGGGATTATTTTTAGGGTTCTTTACCTTAACAGCAACTCTTGTTCGTCTATCAAAACACTTTTTAACCAGTTAACTGTGTCGCCAGAACCGAGCCATGGCGTGTATATTCGTCAATGACACATAAAGTTGCACTGGTAAGATATTGGACGAAAAAGATTGAAAAATTGATTACTAATATTTACTTCTTTGGTTAACATAAGCATATATTACATACATATTAAACTAAAATCGCAATATATTCAACTAAATATTATACATATAACAGTAGGAATTCAAATTCTTGCTGCAGAGTGATATTCAGCGAAGCAGGGTACACAATGGGACATGGCAAATCGAACACTCGTAACGCGATTCCTTCCTGATCTTACAAAATATCAATATCATAAATAAATTCATTATGTGAACTGGTAAACTTTTCCAACCAGTACATACGGAGACATGACATCATCTCAAAACTGCTTATATTTTCTATTTGTTTTATTCCGGTATAGCCTCAAAATATTCTAAACAACTTGATATTTGAGAATCAGTTTTTTTTTTTCAAAAATGCAATTTAAGTAGTTAATGCTCGCTGATTTATACGCATGACGAGTATACTCGTTAATCACAGTTAAGCGGTTAGGGAACACTTGGAGGTATAAAGTTAAACTTAATATCAATCCCTTGAAGCTTTTAACTTATAACTAAATGCTATCAAAAGATACCGCCATTTATGTAGCATTATTTAAGTTTCACAAGGGAATCAAAACATACATAGTGAAAATGATAGAATTTTGTATAAAGCAATGTACATTAAATACACCGCACCTAGCACCGTATCATCCGTCTAGTAATGGAGCCGCAGAAAATGCAGTAAAATTAGTCAAACAAGTATTGAAAATGGCAACTACTGAAAATGAGGACGTAAATGTAGCATTATGTAGATTTTTATTTACACACTGGAACATTGAACACTGTACTACACAAAAAGAGCCAGCAGTAGCAATGTTAGGACATAGGTTACGTGGTAGATTAGATTTACTCCGACCCGATACAAGCGAGCTCGTTCGCGACAAGCAACGCGCGCAGGAGGAGCGTCGCGGCGGGAAGTTGCGCGAAGTTTCCCCAGGGGAGACTATAATGATGAGAGATTACGTTAACAAAGATCTGAAATGGTAAGAAGGGGTAGTAGTCAGTAGAACGGGACCAGTTTCCTATACGGTTCAATATAAAACCAACAATAGCATTCACAGACGGCATATTGATCAAATTATAGGTCAGAGGAAATCAAGACACTCACTTTCATACATTGCATTGAGCAGACAAATACAAATAGTAGTGAAGCTTCCAATATTGATGATGATTCTCCTGACACGAATAGTGAAATACTTGACTCTTGTGGTCCTGACTAGTGATGAAAATTCCCGGGATTTTTCCCAAAGTACCCAGTACTTCCGCGAACATTTCGTAAATTCCCGGGAAAATTTCCAAGCAACTTTTGGGCACTTTGGGAAAATTCCTGGGCATTTTCATCACTAGTCAGGACCAAGAGTTGGTAGGGGAGTCGAGTGACGAACATCTGGGGAATACTCATGCTATGACGCTCAAACCACGAAATATTAAAAAAGCACAAGGGTCTACCATGACTCTTAGGCCGTTACCACATAGATAATCTTAAATAACGTGTATAATAAATTGTTAAATGTAATTATTTAGTTTAGTTATTACTTTTATTTGTAATTGTGTTGTTTGTTGCTGTTTTGTAATTGTAGTTTTTAGTTTAAAAGAGAGGATAATGTGCTAAAAGAGAGGATAAAAGAGAGGATATTGTAGGTATTAAGAAATATGTTGTTATGTAACCACCCGCCATCAACCGGTGCATATGATTGACCAATAAATAATCAGTCTGCGATAGTCCGTCTTTCATTTAATACATTACATATTATAGCACAAGTAAAAGGTTAATCTGGTCTTTTATTTTGTAATTAGAAAGATATGTATGAGGTTTGGTCAGTTTAAAAAATACATTATTCTATCAATGACTGTATAATTCGAAAATATATGGTTGTAATGTACAGATATATATATACATCACGGCACAATATTCCTTTGTTTTTCAATATTGTTTTTAAAGTTACTAGCGAGGCATAGATAATTTCCATTAGTCTTTTTTACAATAAAAAGGTAACCATACAGTTTTTAATACATTATCCATCAATACAATACAATCATCTCTTCATACCATTAATTATACTGATGACCAAAACAGATTCAAAATAAATGGGAACCATACAGTTTTTAATACATTATCTATCAATATAATACAATCATCTCTTCATACCATTAATTATGCCGATGACCAAAACAGATTCAAAATAAAAGTGAATGATAATGGCTAGTATTGCAATATAGTTTAAATTCAAAGAATTTACCTCGTCCATGAACACTTGAGTTTGATGCTTAACAGCATCACGGCCATAGTTCGCGCCGGGCTCGATAGGAGGCGGGCAGGGAGACAAGAACTTGGGACATGCGAAAGTAAAGCAACTTTCAAATTCACCCAGATCACCATACTGCATCTTGAACATTTTCTCGTGATAGTTCTTTTCTCTTAGCACCTATAAACGGATAGTTATAAATTATGATTAAAATATCAAGTAAAATTGATCTCAAACGATTGGTAAACTTAGTCATTTCAAATAACAATACGTACGTAGATTGGATTTCGCTGCAGTAATCTAACAATAGGAATCAAGCCCAATTAAAATAGTCATTTTACAAACTTATTTTTAGTCCATCTTATTTGAAACTGAGATAAATGACATTTAGGCTTTCAGAATATAAAAAATAACAATGGCAAGTATATGTATTTTAAATTAATTTTGAACGTGATTCAATTGAATTTACTTGACTATTTTATAGTTAAGTCAATATACAGTGAAGAAACATTAAGCATGGACGGAAGTGTATTTTCTTTTACACCTCTCAATCGTTTGATACTATAAAAGACACTATAGTGAACAGATCGATATACTAACCTGCTGGATAGATTCATCAACGCACTGCGGGTGCAGAACCAGACAGATAGCGAGCAAGTTATACATTTGGTCCGTCTGCTTGTTGATCTGATCGTTCTGATACGACCGGGATGAGAACAACTGCTTGGTTCGTTGCATATACAGCAGCGCTGAAGAAAGCGTCCGTATAGCGTCAGAGTAGCGACGCATCATCATGTACGCAAAGCCTACATAGTAAGAAGTGGATATTTGACACGCTGGCACGTGCGAGTATTGAGACTTCTTATGGAGTTCAATGTTCTCCAAGACCTGAAAGTTAATTTTTTTATTTTAACACGTTGAGCGCCACGTCAGCCAGCGATGGTTGACACTAGACTCCGTTTAGGCCGCATCAGCCATCGATGACTTTCCGTATAGAGATTTTTGTCTGCACAGAGCCAAGAACTGCAATGAACTGATTTGGCGCGTAAGGTGTTGAATGAATACCTACAGGTATCACTTTTCAAATTTAAACGATCTTCTATTGCAATCGGAAACACCGGCCCTACAGTACCAGCGCGTAGAAGCGGCGCGCGTGGCCTGAACAGGATTGTCTTCGAAATACGCGTGGCGCTCAACGTGTTAATTGATAGCGTGTGTAGATAGCTTTCAGCCCAAACGCTTTTTTGTTAATTAAGATCGGAATCCAGTCGGTCATTTATCAAGATTTGTATTTGCCTATTTTAGTTCACATACATATGAGTTATAGCAGTTCCAAAATCCAAAGCAAAATTATATTTATACTAAATTTCAGTCTTCCTAGTATTAAAAATTTATCACCATCAGCCCACCCTAGTCCACAGGCCTCTCCTAACAAGCGCTATTGAGACCAGTCTTCGGCTCTTCTCATTCATTCCTTTCTGGTGACCTTGTGCAGATTGTTGCACAACTTTGCCGGGGAGCACTCCACGCTACGCCAGCCGATTCGTGGTCTCCACTCAAGACCCCGTCTGCTCCAACGATAATCAATTCTTTGGAACATATGGCCCTGTCCACTGCAACATCAGTTTGCTAATATGGATAGCTATATCGTCAACTTTGGTTCTCTGTCATATAACTACATTTCGGACTTTATCCTTCAGATAGATGGCCAACATAACCTTCTCCATCGTACACTGAGCGACTTTAACTGATGGACTAAACCTTCGTTTAGTATCCACGTCTTGGCTCCGTACGTCATAACTGGTGGGATGCATTGGTTGAATACTTTCATTTTCAGGCATTCTGGAATAGAAGACGAAACCCGACGTATTTTTCTAAATGTATCCCGTATCTCCAACCAAACTGTTTTCTTCTTTATACGTTTATTAAGAATCAATACCAAATTGTAACACGCAATATTCGTATTTATAGAACAAAGACGCCCTTGGATTTTTTTACGCTAATTCCCCGCTATCCACGTCTCGAACAACTGGAACACAAAACCCCGTGAACTGATCTTCTGAGATTTATAATATTTGTAGTTTAAACACTACTGTGGCTCTGGATAAGTTTGTTTTTCTCACAACAAACAGTATTATTTTTATAGCATACCTTTATAGCTTGATAGTAGTCTCCCAGCAGAGAGTGTAAGCGTAGTAGACCCACCAGTGAAAAGTAGCCCAGCATCTTATAGAGGGAGTGCCTTCCAAACTCGCCAGCTACAGAGTCTGGGTCTCCACCCGCAGCATAGACCTTAAGCATTTATAAATTACTATTAGTTATATTACAAAAATAAGAGATAGACAACGTTGATGAACAGATGATATAAAAAATAATAGAAGTGCTATATAGTAAAATAAATAGTCCATAAAATGAGTGAATTGCACACATCACAATAAAAAAGTTGCATTGTGCCTGAAATATGAACCCATAATATGCAATTATTTTTCATCAAAATGCTGCTAAGCTATCCCTTCAACACAAAAAATAATAAAATTAAATCACAATTTTATCAATCACAGGGTTTTAACGTTTTTTTTATAAAGAAACATTGGCATTTCATTAGCAAAATTCCGTTTTTACAAAAGTAAGGTGGTCAAACTGTAAGTATATAAATATATGAAAAATATAGTTTCTGACACACAAGAATAGACAAGGCCATCCTAGTCAGTCCGACCAGAAATGGCGCTTAGTGGAAAACTATCAAACGCTTGCCAAATTTACAAGGGCTATCACCAATGGATAAGATTTATGAAACCAAACATCTATTTATCTGCTATTTCATTAAGTTAGTCGAATATTATTATTTGAGCCGCTCAGTGCACACATCGATTAACTCCATAAAACGAAAAGTTGAGAAACGCGATGATGTAATGTATATTGTTTTTAAAAATTCCTCTGATAATATGAATTCAAATATATAATGTAGGATGTATAATTGCAAATATAGCTTTCATCTAACGGTATATAAAAGTAATAAGAAAGAATAGCCAACAAACAATCGTCAGTATGTTACAGTTTTTATGTGACTGATGGAGTTAATCGATTTGGCAACTGAAAAAAGTAATAAAGTTAAATTTAGTCTTTTCATTTTTAAGGTTTTTATTACAGAAAAAGTTAGTTATTATACATTTTTATCACAACTTTTCCATAAAAATGAATGTTGGCAGTTCGGTTATAAAATAATGTTCGTAATTAATTCATAGCAGCTTTATGTTAGCGGAATTATTCTTTGGGATGATTCAGCAATATTATAAATAATGTCTTCTTCATCAGCTGTTTGCGAGGATTCGTCATTTCGATTTGTTGACAAGTTCTTATAGTAATCGTGTTTAACAGGAGGAATGAATTTTAGCAGGTCCATCATGTCTCTCCATTTTTCCTTTGTCACAGTTCTACCTTTACAATATAATAAAGGCTGATCTTTATTCTTCAAACTTTGTGGTTTACCCACATTAAAATTTTCTTATATTAATGGCTTGAAATTCTGTATCTTCATTATAGTCACATTTGAATTGTATGAGATAGGGTTTGGACCTTTCTAATTTTATCCAGCGTGTTTTAAGTCAATTTACTGGAAGCCCTGTGACGGTTACTTTTTTGTTAATGATAGACTGTTCTAAAGGTTTTGTTGACAAAAAATCTTGGTGAGTCATTTGGATTAGATGAATAAATTTTTGACGGCATCTGCATTGTATATCGACAAATGTTTTTGCAGGTATTAATTTTCCTCCCCTATTCCTGTATGCCAAACCTTTTATCCTGTTATGCTTTTGTAAATTTCGTATCCATTTAACAGATTACGACTTCTTTTTCTCTCAATGTGTTTGTTGGGATTGTACTATTGCAATCCGATGAATCCGAGGAAAACGTTAAACGTCTTTTTAACCCAGACTTTCTGTTGATAAATCGTATTGAAGAATCATAACTGCCTTTCCTCACTCACATTATTAGTCTCACTCATCTTGATTATAAAGATATAATATTTATTGTATAATGTGGAATGAAAATAATTACTGTACGCTTTGTTCACTGGCTTTGCTGATGTTAGCTGGTATAATACATAATTCTTTGTTTGTAATAGTGTAATCATGTGGTAACTCAATGAGAAGCAAATTGTTTGTACAGTCCCTACCACTATGTTATGATATTATGTTAAAGTAATCTGTAAAATATTAAAATTAGAATTCAAACCTCAAGCTGCTTTTTGATATTGGATTTATCCACAAGCGAGTGCAATACGTTGAGAATACAAAGCACATTCCATGCCTTATTTTCTGTATTTAAGGCCTCAATTTCAGCTGGACTCAGTTTAGATGTGCGAGACCTGATAAACAATTTTTGATTCAGTACAAGGTTTCACCAAAACAATGAAATATTGTAAATATCATTTCAGCTAACACACAACTGACACAGGTAAACAGTTACAATCTTAATTATAATATTAAATATGTTCAGACAATATTTTATCTTTAGAAATATTTCCATATTGGATTTTATTGTATCCATGGAGGTTCAAATAATTAACATTGTAGTTTTATTTAAACCAAAGCACTATTTACCTGTATTGAGCAAATGATTGAAACTGGTAAACAAACTCATCAATCAACTCCCAGAGCCATTGGTCTGGCAGCTCTAATGGTACTGGAGTCTCTGCAGACAGGATGTAGTTAAAAAGGTCACAGTAGTTGTAGAATGAGTGGAACCTTTGATCTGGCTTAGGTCCTCCGGGGACACGAGCATAAATATCTCGATAATAGAGCTCTTTGTACAGAATCATAAAAACCTGCAAATACATTGTACAAGTGACTTATAAAGCGAGAACTACAGGGAATTGTGCACAGTATTAATAGTATAATTTAAATTGGTCTAGAATATGGAAACATTAGACTAGATCACTGTTACATTAAATAAAACTTCTCATTACACCTAAATGAACTCCAGTTTATTTAAGACTTATTAAATATGGAGTAAGGTTTTGTAAAAGGACACCAAGTAATAGCAGCAGAGACCAAAACACTTAAAGTATGTTGGCCGTAACTGTGCCAATGCTGTTTCTAAATCTTTATTATTACACAAGAGCATAAAAATTGTACTGCTTCAAATTATTTGATAACATCTAGGTCTATAGTTAAATAATTAATGTAACATAAAGAAAACTAACATAAGTGAAAGAGATCCACATAAAAGGTTAGCGGACACAGACCAACACTAAAATCATATTGTGTAGAATCAGAATTGCACTACAAGGCATAATATAATTAGTTAGTTGTAAATTGTAGTAAATTGGATTTAGAAAATTATCAACTATTTGACCTTTACGCATTTGTCTGTTCACACATTGTATGTTTGACAGTATGAAAGGAGAGGCAGAGTAGGGGTCAAGAGTAGAGAAGAGAGGGAGAGTGGAAGTGGTTGAGGGGGAATAGGTTTAATTAAAAGTTAATATGACATTTATTGAATGTTAGACAGCACAAATAATAAAGGTAATAAATAAAATCATATATTCACTTGATCATTATCAACCACAGGAGCTACTTCATCTTCATCAGGCCAAGAAGTGGTCTCAAAATATTGCTCTGTCAGCTTAGGAAAAGTGTTCTCATAGAGATTTAAAATCTCATAAGCCACACCCTCATTTATCATGTTCCGAAAATAGACCAGGAACTTTTTGACCTGAAATATAATATATCAATTATTAAATCTAAGTGATTTGAACATTTGCACTTTGAATACAGTCTCTATCTCTATAGAAATTGTCAAACTCATCACAACTCTTAATAATAATAATATACTATCAAGCTCTATCACTATCAATATGAGTATTTGCATTGCATGGATATTGGTCCCTTATCCTCTAAGTAACAACAGCTACAATTTTTCAGAAGAAACAAACTACTACATTCATAATGTTCACACATGAATAACAAAATATAAAATGATTTTCTTATCTGTTCTTACAATGTCCTGTGACATTTACAAAAAGTATTAAAAAAATAATAATTTTGGTTATTTAGAATTACTATAAACACTCAGAAAAAACATAAAGAAGTATAAATTTTTATAAGAAAAGTAAATACCATACAACATCCTTAGGTTATGCTTAGTAATAATGGGTTGGATTTATTGGAAGACTCTCTCTAATAGATTTGGCTAAGTTCCTTATGTAAAAGTAACATTGAATTCACCAACAATTACTGTATTTTCCATGGAGGCAAATATTTGTGTCCTTGCTGTATTAACATATGTCATAACAGCATTCTTCAAGCATTTCATTTCTTTTTGGAAATTTTAACCATAACAATTTTTCACTTTTCAGCCTAAGCTGTGATAAATTACTGGTTGTATTCATGTTTTGCTTGTTTGTTAACTCAATTATGAAAAGAGCAGCTGATTTTCATTGTCAAAACAAAAACCAGGGGATGTGTTATTGTATTTTGAACGTACAAGCATACTAAAGTAAACTGACCGATGTTGATACCACATAAATACTTACCATATCTGGCATTTTATAATATGATCTGTCATAGTCCCCTTCATATTGTTCAGTTGCTTGCGGCTCATAGTCTCCATATGACTCGTAGCCTCCCTAAATTAAGTACAATAAAATATATTGAAATACTTCTGCTTACGTATTTTTGAGGTTATAATTGATTTTTATAAAAAAATCATAAAACATAAATAACATACCTCATTATAATCGTCACTAGAATACATAATGTATTATTTTATTTTAATTTTACTCAAGAAATATCATCAATTTATGTATTTTGCGACAATTCGAATGATTCCATATGATTTTAACCTATTAATTTCAGATTTATGACATTAATTTAAAATGTCAAATAACGTGAAATAATTTGTTTTTTTACCACAGATAATATGGAACAAAACTGTTGCGATAGCACTATGACAAAAGTACGCGAGTAATAAGATAAAAAGCGTTATGCCTTTGTAACATAGATGGGCAAAATGTAAGCATATTAATAAAAATGATTAACGATTACATTTTACGTTTTTACTATTAATATGACTGCATTTTGCTCATTTATGTTTTAAACACTACGGAATCCCAGATTGCATACACATTTATCACTTCATAATGTTTTAAATGGATTTGATCATGATTACAGCGCAAGAAAATTAAAATTAAGACTACATTTTGTAATCGTTCATCATTAATCAGATTACATTTTCGCTCTCTGCTCTGTAACTTACAAATTTCGGAAACATATTTAAATTTAAAATCGTGTTTAAACACTAATATTCACAATAGATGATTCATTAGTGCTTAAAAGCGTTATAACTTTTAAAGAGCGTTTCTAAAACTAGGCTTATAATAAGATATTCATCTCAAGAGTCTAGACTTGTCTACACATTAAAGGTATGTTTTGGAGCTACTCAAAACGACACTTTTGTCATTCCTTTTTTAATAATCTACTAGCTATTTAGGGAACTATATTTGAGTATGTTGAAATTGCTGAAAATGGATTCTTCATAAACATTTTCATTATTAATGAAAGTTATTTTAGTCCGATTGTGGATTTTGTTGCTTATCATTTGTTATTAAGACCAGTTAATTAATAAACCATATTTTTGAATAAATTGGGTACTGAAATAGCAAGACACAGGCACTTATCACTTGTTTAAACCACTTGCCTCATAATATATTTTGCCGCTATATCCCTTACGGGGTGACCAGAGATACATTGGATTATAATATAAATAAATTGAATGTATAAAAATAGAATTGTTCTAACACTAATGATATTTAAAATTTTGCAAACTGACAGACCGTCATCAAATTTCCATCTACCGAGGTGAGTTAAATGGCGTTATTTTCAACATCGCGGAAGCTCTATGAACGATTTGTCATTAATAGCAAAATTGACAATTTGATGGTGTCCTGAACTTTTGTGAACGGTATTATTTTCGCAACTGGCAAAAATATTTTTCTTCGTGAACGCACCTGAAATTGATAATGAGCCAGTGCTGCCAGTGTCCAGTAGTCAAAAGTTACGCAAGTCTAGCAATAAGTATCGTTTGGACCATAAAAAAGTAACAAACTTATAAGGTACTCTTTAATTGTCACTTGTCATCCAGTTTGGTTCAGTCAAAGAGTAAATTCTAATTCGCAGATTAAAATGTTGAAGAGTTTCACAAATTCTCTCATCCGTAATTCTAGCTTGATCAAGAATGTTCAAGCTTTTAGAAATATTTCTGTAACATCTGTAAATTGTGATATAGTTAAAATTCAAAGTACTGATGATTTTAAAGATAAAGTTATTAACAGCAAAGTACCAGTGGTTGTAGATTTCTTCGCAACGTGAGTAAATTGCGTCATGTATTTTGTTGTCCATAGCCATTAACGATAGAAAAATAATAATAATAAATCGTCATGTTACCCCATTCGGAATGAGTAGAAATACATAAGTGGCTGTATCCACTTTTATGTCGTGCCCAACGTGACCAGAAGTGCAGCTGATTGTCGTTCTCAAGGCACATACACAGGACATGTGTGTTATATGCCATGTTAGATAGAAAAACATTTGAGTTGATTCTTAATTATGAAGTCCAGCTTTTTTACATGTACTTTCACTTGAACACTGAATAAAAGCTTATCTATACACATGTTTTGTTCACAATTGTTACATACTAGAGGTAAAAATATTTACATATTTTACTCTACACTGGTGAACTCATATTAACTTTATGGAAAAATTACTCAATTGTCCACGGATCCAATAGTAGGTGTAAAAAGATAGGAACACTCCTAAAGAATAAAAAAATGTGGATACCCTAACTTTTTTAACCATCTAGTATATCATAGTATCCCAGCGAATTTGAGCTAAATCTATAATTGTACTCAACAATGCTGATCAAACACCAATGTTAAATTGCTCTTATTTATTGAAGTATTGTTTCATTTATTATGTTAAATAAAGATGTTTATGTTTATGTTAAATAAAGATTGTTTGTGTGTAAATGGTCTACAATAATGTAAAATTATAGTTAAAAAGTTAAGTAATAATTATTAATAATATTATATAGCTTTAATAACACCATAATTAAAATATTCTATAATTATTTAATGGGATCCTTTTCTTAATGATTGAAGGAAAAACAATGTTCTTATTAAATCTGTTACTTTCTATTTGATTAAAGGTTGAAAGTAGTATTTACAAAGTAGTAAGATTCTTACTAAATGTGTTCAGTTGTTTGTTTTTTGACAAAAACAAGTAAATTTTTACTACTTAGACCCTTTATAATCATATTTATTGATTTTAAATATCTTCAATGAATGAATGTGGTCTGTTATAGTTTGATTACACTAATATGTTATGTATAAAAAAAACAATTAGATATAAATTTATATCTGATGAGGTGTCTGGCCTGTTAAGATCAATGGCACCATATGTAATATGTTAGGTATTTCTGTATTAGGGTACGATGGGGCTGACATATGTACACATGTAAAACTCCCTTAAATAAATAGAGTTTAAAAAAAAGATATAAATTTAGTTACCAAGCACCCTGACAAGCATTATTTTTCAAAAATTATAAAAAGACTGCATATTTTTATAATGTTTTACAGATGGTGTAATCCCTGCAGACTGTTGACACCACGTCTCGAGTCAATCATATCAGAGAACAAAGGAAAAGTTGTTCTAGCAAAAGTTGACATTGATGAGCAATCAGACCTTGCTTTGGATTATGAAGTGAGCTCAGTACCAGTTCTGGTAGCCATCAAAAATGGAAAAGTGCAACAGCGTTTAGTTGGATTGCAAGACACAGATAAGCTGCGTAAATGGATTGAGCAGTTTGCCTCTGAAGAGTCACAGGCTAAAGTAAAAGCCTAGGGATGTATTAAATGTAAAATTTTCACATTCTAAATTATTGCTGTTACCATTATATGTAGTTGATTTTATTTAAATAAATTTAACATAAAATGGTTACTTTTATTCTTCTAAACATTGTATTAAATCTCTAGCTCTATTGTATGCTTTTACATCTGGTTTCTCATGATCTGGATCAAAATCATTTTCTTCCTTGTTTTGATGTTCTGTCCAATCTTCCATAGTTTTTATAACTTTGTTAGCGTCTTCTAATAATATATTGCGGATGTTTCCTTTAGCAGAGTTGAAATATTCAAGAAGTGTTGACCAAGATTCATCTGGTATTAAGCTACTTGTGAACTTATGTTTTGAAAGCCAGAGTTGTTTAACTTTCATAAATTTCCAATTTTCTCTATCATGTTTCCATTGTGATAAATAATTAAGGCATTGTGATTTCAACTGATCCTTTGATGCGACTTCCGCTTCCGCTTTTCTCATTGCGTATTTTTCACGTTTCATTTGACGAATAGATTTCTTTCCCTTTTTACTGGTGCTCGTGTCAGCCCCGGCGACCGCCTGTTTCTTCTTTTTTTTTCTACGTGGTTGTTCTTCAGTATCTGACTCCACATCTTCATGAACTCTTTTAACGGCAGTGATCTCATTTAGATTTTCTTCAGCTTTGTCTACAGTTTTTGTGTCTAGATCTTCTAAACCTTCATCATGTGAGTTATCAATACGTTTCGCCTTATCTTTATCACGTTTTTGTTTTTTTTTATTTTTGTTTTTACTACCTTTACCCATATTCCTTGAATTTATTATTTCTAACAAATTTTATAATCCCACAAAATGTATCCACTTAAGAGTCGAGTTTTAACTCTTGCATTTTAGGTTATGTATTTGCTTTTATGGAATTCATTCTTAACGCAAAGGTTAATGCCCATACTGCTATAATTTAAAAAAGAAAAAAAATGTATAAAACAATTAGGTCTCATCATATAAAAAGAACTAAAATTAAGTTTGACCTTATTTTAGACCTTATTTTTATATTTTACATTAAGAACCTATCAATCAAATGTTCGACTTTATTTATTGATGGTCACCCAAGGCCCCTACAGTGGTGCCAGCCCAGAAGTTTTGGGTATAAATGTGGGGCTTAAGTTTTGAAGAGGAGAGTTAATAGAAACAGGACATATATGGTATTCTTAGGAATTTTAATAAGGAATTGATCTACATATCAAATATTAAAATGAATTATTTAATTATTCTCAATTGTCAAATTATTACAATGTATGTTAGGCCTATTTTATCTTTTCAAAATGGATATAAATACCACCTTTTCAACTTTAAGGATTTATTTATATATTCATTATTCCAAACATTTCTCTCTATATTTTAACTTCATAGACTAATATAACTCATAAACCCATAAGGGTGTATTTGTAGTTGTAGGGAGTTATATAAATATAGTATATATTTACATATATATAATACACTTTACACTTACACTACTTACTTACTTTGTACACTTTTAAATACATTAAGTAAATTAAATAAAAGAATAACAATAATAGAACATTTACGGTTTCGTACAGCATATTGTCATATTTTAATATTGTTTTACTGTTTTTAAGTACTCCACTAATTCGATAGTCGTCGAGTTTTATGATTTATCCTTTAATCTGATAAACGAGAACTCTTCTTTTTAATTACGCAGCATATTACAGGCGCGAGCTCTTTCACTAGGACGTATCAGACCTCACGCCCTAAGAACGTAATTTTTCATTTTTTATTTTGCTTAAACTAATTGAAAAGACTATGAAATACATACATTTTCGTTTATTTATATATACATATAGCACACAAGATATTACAAATAGAAAAAAATACCAACAAAAATATAGAAATGTCGAATTAAGAGATTGTAAATTGCACAAATAGTTTAAAAAACAATAAAAAAAACAAAAAACATATGTATTTTATTTAGGTAAAATAAAAAAATATACCTGACGTGGTCTGAAAAACAACCGTCATCATTTTTGTATATTGAAACAACACGTGTCAATTAATCACAGATTTTTTTTACGAGCAGCCGTCTAGGCCTCTATAACTCCATCTCCCAAATTTACGCTGCTCATATTCTTGTTATAATCCAGGAGAACATTTGATTTTCTTGCCCTCTTCCTTTCTTTTCAATCATTGTCTTTTCAGCTTTATAAATAGAACTGAGCATTAATACCTCTTTTTATCTTTCCATTTTAAAACCATAAGTTTGAGACTAAACGAATTCCTCTGTTGTACGAAATTATACATCCCACCCGTTCCGGAGCGCAACATATACTTCAAGGACGTATTCATATGTCCTACCCGTACACGCTATTGTTTACGTTTGACATATTTATACATTCCACTCGGTTAATAGGTTAATCAATAAAAAAGGAGATCATGAGGTGAAGGATAAGGCATTCTTAGATTTAAAAATAATTTTAGGGGGTAAATTTAACACTTGGCAACATCAAGACCCAACTAATCGCAAGGTCTTTGGCGGGCATTTGAAAAGATAAGGCGCCATTTTAGAAAATTTCTGAATTGTTCAATATTTCTTTTATTTAAACAACGAAAATGTATAAAAATGTGGATGAAGAAGGAGATAAACCTCCAGAACCTACCAAGAAAAGAAAAAAGCCTGGAGGCACCGATGATCAAGTACATTCAGAGGCGTATTTGCCATTTAGGAAGCCGGGTTATAAAAGAGTTTTCCCTCCCAGCTCTTCGACTAACAAGTTCTTCACAGTATTTGTTGAAAGCACGAAAGGAGAATGTTTGGGAAATAAAAACCCAATTAATTTGTCCGATTTGTTTAAAAGGGAGATAAAGGGTGTAAATTGCGTTAAGAGAATCAATGCTACGAAAATCAGCGTTACCTTCACTCAAACAGATACCGCCAATAACTTTTTAAAAATGAAGACTTCCTGGAAAAACATTCATATAAAGCGTATATACCAGCTAAAACAATAGAAAGTACTGGAGTAATAAGATTTGTACCCAAATCCTTGAGCAATGAAGAACTTTACAATCGGTTAACTTCACAGTATGAAATCGTAAGTGTACGTAGATTTACTAGAAAATCAAATGGTGAAATTATACCATTTGAATCTGTTAGTATTACCTTTGTTTCTACTAATTTACCGGAATTTATATACCTGGATTTATGGGCCTACCGTGTCCATGAATATACCGCACCATTGTTACAATGTTACAAATGCTTTAAATTTAACCATGGCGCAAAAGTATGTAAATCATCACAAAAATGTTCTATTTGTTCAGAGGAGCATCATTTTAAGGAGTGCAATCAAAATAGTACTGTCAAATGTATAAACTGTGCAGGTCCTCATCTGGCTATTTCTAGGGTATGCCCTATAAAAATGAAAAAAATACTGGAAAAAAAGCAAAAATTAAGTTATGCTTCTGTAATCAATAATAATACTAAATTAATCCCGAATAACTATCAAAAAGACTTTCCACCTTTACCACAAACAGATATTATGCCAATGAAACTTCAGTCAAATGTGCCAAAACCTAATATGCCTGGTCTTCCGTCTAAGGACAACTCCAATTCTAACATTAATTTAAGTAATGATAATTTAATTACACAAATTTTAAACAATGACTCAATAATGAAAAGCATGGTGGCAGCATTGGTAACCTTAGCAAATAAATCTGATGATAAACCACTTACTAATGCAAGTATTAAAAATATATTAAAAGAAAAACTCAATAATGGACAATAGTTCTATTAGAATAGCTCAATTTAACATACAAAGTGTAAATAATAAAAAACCTTTGCTTATAGATTTCTTACATAGTAATAACATTGATATTTGCTTATTAAATGAAACCTGGTTAAAGGATAGAAATAAGTTTTACATATCTGGATTTAATTTCATATATCGAAATGCAGAAAATGGTCATGGAGGTGTAGGTATATTAATAAAAAGTAATTTTAAATTTAGTGTAGTTGAAACTCCATTTTATGAATATTTACAAACAGTTGCTATAATTTTACAAACTTGTTCAGGTGGGTTATCTATTTTATGCACATACTGTCCTCCACGTTCTGGAGGTTTTAGGATTAGAAGCCTTAAGAATGTAATTGATAAATTGCCCAAACCATTGCTTATGTCAGGTGACCTAAATGCGCATCATCTTGCCTTTGGTTGTTTGAGATCAGACAATCGTGGCACTGATATTTATAATTTGATGGATGAATATGATCTTTGCATATTAAATACTGGTTCTCCAACAACAGTAGGTACAATACATCACAATCAATCAGCTATAGATGTTTCATGTGTCAGTGCCTCGATTGCATTATTATGTGATTGGAAGGTACATGATGATGCCATGGGCAGCTATCATTATCCCACGATCATTGATCTTCATATATCTCCTGAAAAGTATGTAATTGGTGAATCAAGTGAAAGATTCCTGTATAAAAAAGCAGACTGGACTAAATTTAAAATATTATCTGAAGATTCTTTTAATATTCTACTAACCAATGCTTCTGATCCATTAACAAAATATGACATTTTTTGTGAAATATTAAATAAACTTAAAGAAATATGTATACCCAAACTAAAAATATCTAAAAGTTCATATTTAATGAAGAGACCTGTACCATGGTGGGATGATGATTGTTTAAATGCTGTTTCAAAAAGTAGAAATGCTCTAAATAACTATAGACATAATCCAACATTGGATAATTATATAGCATACAAAAAATTAGATGCTTGTAAAAAACGAATTTTAAGTGATAAAAAGAAAACCAGTTGGCACACATTGTGTTCAAGCTTTAATAGAAACACACCTGTAAGCATCATCTGGAATTATATGAGACGATTTAAAAGGGCTCCTATTCTTAAATCTCCAAAAAATGATGAATGGATTCCTTCCTTTCTTAATAAGTATTCCGATTCTTTACCTGAAACCAATGTGTCAGTACTCAATGAATATTTTAAATTAACAGGAAATATTGCAAGTAGTTTTTTGGCAGAACCGTTCACTTGGAATGAATTTGTAAGTTCTTTATATTCACGTAAAGATACAGCTCCAGGACTTGATGATTTTCCCTATAAACTTATCTCTAATCTTCATGTAAATGCACAAAAGATTTTGTTTCAACTTTTTAATCTTTTGTGGTATTCTCAATGTATACCTGTCTCATGGAAGACTCAATGTATTATACCTATCCTAAAACCTGAGAAGCAAGTAAATGATTGTGACTCTTATAGACCAATATCACTTTCATCTTGTATTGGTAAAATATTTGAAAATATTATTAAGGTACGATTAGACTGGTATGTAGAATCCAATAATATTTTACCTATGCAACAGTTTGGTTTTCGTAAAGGTAGAAGTTCTGTTGAAAGTTTTATTTCATTAATAACAGATATTAAAAATTCATTTCTCAGCCACTCTTTCACAGTGTGTGCTTTCCTTGATGTGAAGGGAGCATTTGATAATGTAAATCCCTTCATTTTGATAAAGATTTTGAGTGATATAGGAATTCCTGGAAAAGTATCAAAATGGATATTTAGTTTTTTATATAATAGGACTATATATGTAAAATTCAATAATATTCTTCATGGACCAAGAAACGCTTATAAGGGTACAATGCAAGGTGCTGCACTTTCTCCGTTACTATACAATATTTATATTTCTCAGATTATGCACCATATCAATTGTAATGATGTTCAAATTCTACAATTTGCTGATGATATAGTTCTGTATTCAATAAATAAAAATGTTAATATTGCAGTGAATAACCTAAATAATACACTTGTTCAATTGCATACTTTTTATAATGATTATTTACAATTAACTATTAATCCTCATAAAAGTGTTGCCATGATATTTGCAAAAAAATCTATTGAAGGTATAGTTAACAATATTATATATAATAGAACACCAATTCAATATGTTACTTGTAAAAAATTCTTAGGAGTTTATCTAGATTGTAAACTTAAATTTGAATTACATATAAATTATATTATTAAAAATGCCAATAAAAGTTTAAATATTTTAAAGTCATTAGCAGGTATAAGTTGGGGAGCTGACCCAAAAATACTTCTCATGCTATATAAGAATCTGGTGCGATCACATTTTGATTACAGTTGTTTAGCATATATGAATGTTAAAAAACACCTTTTAAAAAAATTAGATGTTGTTCAAAATAAGGCATTAAGAATAATTAGCGGAGCTATGTGTACCACTCCTATTAATGCTATGGAAGCTGAATGTTGTATCCCTCCATTAATTATTCGACGATATCATATGGCACAAAAATTTGCCATCAAATTATTTTTTATTAATAACCCATTAGTACTAAGAAGATTTTTACCAGAATCTCTCATTAATTTTGATCTCAGTAACTATTCTGTCACTACTGATATGCTTAAAAATTATCAATTACCAGAAATTACTTTTATTGTGGCTAAAGCGCAATCTCTTGACAACATATATAGATCTTATCCACTTCCCTTATATAAAATTAGCTATGATGCTTTAATGAACAATGATATTGATATCCAATTTGAAAACTTTGCTAATCAACAGGAATTTTTAGCATATTTTAATAACAAGTCATCTTACTATAAAATTTATACAGATGGATCTAAAAATCCCAATAGAGTAACTTCGGCTTTCTATGACAGTCAATTAAAAGTTACAAAATGTTTTAAAGTGGATAAAAGTAGTAGTATATTTACAGCGGAAGCTATTGCTATATACCTGGCTTTACTTCATATTTCTAAATTAACGAATGTAGGAAGTTATGTTATTATATCTGATTCACAAAGTGTTTTGATCTGTTTAAAAAACCATGCATATACTTACAAAATGAATTACATTATTTTAAAAATTAAAAGTGTTCTACATAGTTTAGTATTAGAGAAAAAAATTGTAAAGTTCTTATGGATCCCTGCTCACAAAGGTATTTTGGGTAATGAGATTGCCGATTCAGCTGCCGCACAGGATTATGATGAAGATTATTCTAATGATATAAAAGTACCATTCACAGATTATTATTCGAACTTGAAGCAAAGTATACAAGAAATGTGGTCTAATTATTGGATAGATATAAGCATAGAAAAGGGTAAATGGTACGCTGATATACAAAAAGCCCTGCCCGCCAAACCTTGGTTTCACAACATTAAAGGACCTGTGTCTAGAAATTTCATATCCACAATAAACAGATTAAGATTTGGACACTGCCAAACCCCTGCACACCTCAAAAGAATGAAAATTTGCAATGATAGTCGTTGTTCTCATTGCAAGACCTGTAACAACGCAGATATTGAACATTTTGTATTTAATTGTCATCAGTTTGGAATAGAAAGGCTTTTATTGGTTTCGGAATTGGAAAAAATCTTCAAAGAAGTCCCAAGGACCTTAGAAGAATTATTATCTAATGAAAAGTGCTTTGTGCCCATTTACGATTTTATTAAAAACACGATAAAGAAACTCTAATCTGATCATTAAACCACCAACGACAGGCTCAAAAGGGCATGTACCCATAGCCGTAAAACTTAATATTAAAAAAAAAAAAAAAAAACTAATCGCAATTTTTTTGGCACGTCATAGCCGCGTCACCATGTCTCCGTGTCTGCTTTTATCATCGAGGAATTAATTTGTTCAATATTATCGCATGTTATCGATACCTTTATATGTGAACTATATGTTTTGAATAGTTGGAAATTAAATATAGAAAATGGAGATCTTAAGCCAAGTGTCGAACACACAGTTCCTGTTTACAGCGGCGGCGGTGGCTGTTGTTTTAGTGTGTGCTGCATTGGTTTTCGCGTTTGGGTTTCGTTCGGCGGAACAACCGCAGTTCGATAGGCTGCCTCTGGTTATAGATGACAAGAAATCTGCAAACAAAAAGTATAAAAAGAAAGATAAGGTGAGTGATTTTATACTCTCTCGCTATTGTCAATGTGCGTAAAATTTATTTTTAACCTGAAAGCATATGTTATTCCTTAGACCGGGAAATATGAATTTCCTGCAAAAATGTTTTCTTCAAAAGTGATTCGTTAAATTGTTTATATTTATGATTTTTGTGAAAAATGTTTATTTTTTCAGAAGTCTTCACCCAACCGCACCGTACCAGATGATGTGAAAGCAAAGTCCGATAACTCCAAAAAATCTCCTGCAAAGGAGAAAAAAGAGGAGAAAGTGAAAGAAGCAGAAAAACCTAAGATTAAGGTGAAATCAGTTGAATCAAAAGATGTCAAAAAAGATGTTCAAGAGAAAAAGGGTAAAAAAAACAAGAGTTCTGATCTCGAGAAGCCTGCTGATTTTGACGATGGGCTGTGGGAAGAGGTACCAAAAAAGAGTGAAAAGAAAAAGGTAAAGGCTCCAGAGGAGAAAGAGAAGGACAAAAAGAAAGAGAGCCCTGCAAAGAAAAACAAAAAAGCAAAAGATGCAGATGTTGAAGCGGCCCGTCCAGTTGAAGACTCACTGGTTGAAGATAAAATTAAAGTTATCAGTGCCGAGGGCCCAGATGTGGATGAGGATGCTGCCCGCGCTCTGCAAGCCCAAGTGGAGGAGTTACAGCGTGTACTTAAAGAGGTAATCATATAATGTTTATCAGCTCTATTGTTGTAGATGTTAACATAAAGACTAATGACATGGTGTGGGTTTGATCTGCAAACAAATATTTGTATATCCTACAGTAGATGTGACAAGACTGGGTGTTTATTCATGTGCATCTAGTGTACTCACTATTGTGTTGGACAGACATGTAGGTTGTGAAAATGTGCACATTATAAATCTATTTAATGTGACATTATAGTTTGTTGTAGTGCATTTGGACTGTAGTTACATTAAGTTAGTTACTTCTACTGATTGACTGGACAAATTTGATTTCCCAGGCCTGGGTGGAGAGATTAGAGAGACACCCTGGGGATTTTTAGTCAGTAGGAGTTTGAAACACCAGGGTTGCTGTTCTCACAGCAACCCTGATGATCCATGCAGGATTTTCATGCATGATTGAAATCATCCCAACCCGGTCTCACGCAAAATAGGCACACTAGGACGTCGAGTTGTGGAGAATGAGCCCGTCTGAACCTTATACCTTATTTAGATAAACAATAAAAATATACCTGACGTGGTTTGAAAAATAACCTTCATATTTTTTGTATATAATATATGCATTGAAACAGTGTGTGTCAATTAATCACAGTTTTTTTTTACGAGCAGCGCTTTTAGCCACTATAACTCAATCTCCCAAATGTACGCTGCTCATATTCTTGTTATAATCCAGGAGAACATTTGGTTTTCTTGCCTTCTTCCTTTCCTTTCAATCATTGTCTTTTCGGCTTTATAATTAGAACTGAGCATCAATACCTCTTTTTTATCTTTCCATTTTAAAACCATAAGTTTGAGACTAAACGAATTCCTCTGTTGTACGAAATTATACATCCCACCCATTCCAGGACACAACATATACTTCATGGACGTATTCTTATGTCCTACCCGTACACCCTATTGTTTATGTTTGACGTATTTATACGTTCCACTCGGTTAATAGGTTAATAGCAATCTCTAATTGAGGAAACAATCCAGAAAGTAACATTATATGTCTTTTATCAATTTTTTATATTTGTTACCATTTTGGGTGTGTTCTTTGGAATTAAACAAAAGTCTAAAATGATGCTGTTTGTTTTATAGGCCGAACGTCGAGATCAAGTGGCTCTGGGTGTCGCTGGTGACGATGATCCTCAAGAAGTAGAGGAGTTGACTGATGTGAAAGATCTCAGAAGCAACAAGAAAAAAGAAAACAAGGAAAAACAAAACAAGAAAAAGGCTAATGAGGTAAATCATCTCTTGGGGTCATGGGTCCAGGGTTTTAATCCTAAGAATAAAATACCTTTAAAAATAAATAAAAAAAGAAAAGATTTTTACAGCAACTTACTGGAAAAGTTCTAACTAATCACAGCATGCAAAGTTATTGGTATAATTAAGTACTTGGTGTGCCCAATTTGATGTTTAACAGTAGGGAGGCAGTAAAAGATGTTGGATTGTAGTAAAAAAGAGATTTTAAATGATTATAAGAAACATTTTCTTTGTTCTTTAACAGTCTACTGCAGCTAATAAGAGTGCAACTAATCCTGAACCATTGGAGAAAGACAACTCGGACTCTGACAAACAAAATGATAAACCTGTGGGTCCAGCTTTTGATGAGCTTGGTGGTAAGTTTTTTCTGTAACAATACTAGAAATACTGTTCTGATCGTGTTTAAGGTGGCATGGGAGAAGCACTACCGTTTTCGTTGAATTAGATATTTTAATATTACAGAGAAAAAGTTTTTATTTTAATTCTCTAGTGTAGTGCATATACTATAAATAAATAAAACTATATCCCTGTACAACTAATTTTGATTGCAGTTGTTAAAATGTATAGACAATAAATATATTTTAATTTTATTGATCTGTTCAATATAAACAACATGCATTTTTCATGCAGAAATCACTCAAAACAATAGTAAAAGCATGTATGATTAGCTAGATTTCGTTGGATTTACTTAATGTCCACCGAGCACAAACTAATCCTGAAAGTAGTCAGGTCGAAGCAAGTCACTATGCCAGTCTTTGCACTAGTTTACTATGGTCATGACCGAATTCCGGCAATTAACCTACCAACTCGAACGGCTGAAAGCACAAAAAATGGTCCTGAACGTAGTCAGGTCGAAGCAAGTTACTATGAGTTGGTAAGTTTATTGGCTGAACAGTGTCGTGACTCGGGACCACAGTACACAACTGCAAAGACCCTTATAATGATTATGATTCGCTCAACGAGACGGATATTCGGGGTCAGCTAGTTCGAAATAAGATAACTTGAAAAATTAAATAAACGAGTATTTAAATCGGTCTCTCTCTCAGCCAGAACTCAAAAGTAATCTTTAAAATAATCATGATTAATTGAATGATTACTGTAATCAAGATTAATGATTACTCATGTAATCTTGATTAAAAGTAATCATGATTACGCCCATCTGTATGTAAGTCTGATAATTTAATGAACTTAACTTTGTAAAGTATATGTTTTTCCAGATACGTGGACAGATGCCAAGGTTAACAAAAAAGGCAAAAAGAAAGCACGCAAAGACCAGTGAATTGTAAGTCTCAGGGACAGGGTCCGGACGGGCGCTTCGCCCTGTTATTAGCTCAATAGTACTCACACACCTCATAAAATTATGATCGAGTCATAGTGTGTCCTCTAAGTAAATTAAAATAATTTTGTGATTATACTAATACCGTTTTGCCAGGGTTGTA
The DNA here is from genome assembly GCA_036320925.1 of Automeris io. Taxonomy (NCBI): domain Eukaryota; kingdom Metazoa; phylum Arthropoda; class Insecta; order Lepidoptera; family Saturniidae; genus Automeris; species Automeris io. The sequence goes on along the minus strand of JAUDJH010000011.1, from coordinate 6,894,778 downwards.
GTTTTATACGGTGTGAACCTTGTTTATAAGTTTCTATATCTATCTTACACGTTCAATTTGACTTATGTTCTTGTTTTTGGTTGTATATTTTATTTTGCATCTAATTTGTTGATTCGTTTTCGTAATAATATAATTATTGTTTTTGTTTTATCAATAAAGCATAATATTTGAGTCATAGTATATTTGGATAACTTGAAAAGTTAACACTGGGAATCTGCAATATGTGGTGTTATGGGGACTCTAGACTCTCATAGAAATTGTGTGAATTTGCAACGTTCCATTATTTTTTAGACTGGATATATGCCATTACGCTGTTTAGCATTGTAGCGTCACCGAATGAAAGACGAGAGCCAAATATCTTTGTTTCTACGATATTCAGAATACTTCGAGCCCAATCGTCGCATCCGAGAGGATTTATAGCAATAAACTGGAACCTGATTAACTTTGTAAAGACATAATACTAGAATATATACATTCAATAAATTTTGATTTGTTCTTGAGGATTCTCTAGTAATATTGTTGGGATATGATTAGACATGTAATCCTTAAAGGTTCGCCTTTTTTCTAACTGCACTGAAAACAACGCAGTGCAACCGCCTTCTCCCTTCCGCTATAGAACCGAGTGGCCTTGCTCACGAAGCCATAGTTTTACTATTACTCACTTTCTGATAAGCGCTAAGGTTTTCCAGATCAAACTTCTAATGTCTTTAGGCTGTGGAATGATTTTCCAATCAGTGTATTCGTTTCCGTTCGTTATTGATGATATTTTGTTCTTTAAAATGTGTGCCGAGACTTAAGCGGGCCAGCATAATCACAGCGACTATGGACGAATAATATACTGTTTATCAATATCTGTGAACCGTTTTTGGGCTACGCTGTACACTGTTTAACATTAGATGCAGTGTAGCTTTGCCGAGCTAGTATGTAAAAAAAAATTGCAGCTGTGGTCGGTGACGTTGCGATTCTTTAAAAGTCCATGTAACCTAAAGTGAAATGTATAGTCGAAATAGCTTCGATGTGTGTTCCTAGAGCCCATTAAAAGATTTACATGAATAAAGAAACAATGTGCTGCATTCTTTAAATGTGTTAGTAATGGGTAAATATATGTATTTCCTTCTAGTATGTATGTCTAAGGTAAGTAAGTAGTTTGTAAAACTGGTGTATAATTAACGAGAAAATCTTCTGGTGCTTGTAGGAATAAGTGCTTTTTTATGAGTGTTTTTATTTTATTTCATTCCATATGCATTACGTTTTACTTTCTTTGACCTTTTATGAGTAGTTACTGCTGTCAACTTCTAATGTTTTGACCTCTTTAGCCTCGGGCCATTCTATAAACATTTATGAGAAATTGAAATAAATATGAACACAGCCTATATTTCTGCAATGGTGAAACAAGTAAAAATGCATATGCATAAATTTGCATAAAATGCAAACTCCAGGAAATCGTTTTCTATTATGTCTCTGCAAATAAATCAATATAAAAACTTTAGTTGTGTTAAATAAAGAATTTTCGAATGTTGGCGTAGTTTACAATATGACGTTATGACTTAAGCGATTAACCTTTAAACCGCTTAGCATTGAGAACCGAAATGTGTTTTCTATGACACATACTGATTTCTATACTATTTACTGATATTTTTGTAGAAATGGATATTTTCTCTAAATTCTTTCGCAAAAATTAAAATGATCTTTCTAACTTATAAAAAATATTTAATTACTGTCTTAGTTTCATAGCCGTCTCTTTCACTAATACCAAGTAATTAACTCAGCTCCAAAACATCTTATTTAAGTTTTAAGATACAGTTAACATAAGCAGAATTCATAAAATACAGAGATATTTTTTTTAGTTTGTATAAATCATTATTCTTACCGTCAACGTACAAACAAACAAAAATATCGCAAATCATTAAGCTCCATCATATCAAAGGTTGGCAGCTGTAGCAGTGTTTAGATGAGATTGAAACATTTTTTTGCATTAATTAGATTGTTGTGATAAACCATGACCTGTAATGTAAGGCCTGAAATTGGACCAATATAAATAAAATTATACAGTTTGACTTTTTTATTTACGCAAATTTTAAAGTTAGTGTATTAAAGTTATGCTAGATTTTTTGTTTCTATATGGATATAAAGACAATTATTTTCAATTGTAACTATAAACAAATTTAATATAGATATATAATTATGGTTATTTACCGTCCGAATACACTTCTATTCCTCGCGTGTAATATTTCCTGTTTTTTTTTAATATATGTCTTTTTGGTTGTTATTGTAAAAGCAGGTGATAACTTATACAATTACAATAAAAATTCTATCATTTCGAATTTAAATAAATAGATTTTAACTTTATTATTGCAGATTCCTATTTTATGACTTAGTTATAAGATTTAACAAAGGAGTCGTGCCGTTTTTAATTTGCATATTACAATACAGTTAAAATTCTAAATATGTCTGAGATCAAGTTAATTTTAAATGATTGTTAGGTTAGACAGAGTGAGAACATACTATTAAAATGCAATTGACATTAATAATAATATTAGTTTTGTGCATCGGCTGTGAAATTTGTTTTTGACAAATACTAAAGTTCTTCCTTTGTTATCTGATGTATCTATGCCGATGAGTAAATATTTATTAAATCTGCATTAGATATTTATCTCTTGTGAAAAGATCTAAGTCGTGATTTTATGTTTTTAAAACTATAAAATCACTATATTGGTTGGGTTACTGACTAATTCTTTACTTTCTTAAGTCTGCATATTTTGTGACACAGGAATTTATAATCTCTTATTTATTTAATAATAAGATTCCAAAAATGTTGGTGATACCACATTATTGAAAAGCCTTTGTTAATTTAAAACGTACATAGTATTTTATTCATGTGCTCTAAATAAAATAAGTTTTTAAATGATTAGCCTTTTTACAATCGTCTTTATGGTCCATATATTAGAGCGCGAAAATGTACTTAATCGCTAATATTTATTGAAATTTTAAAATTCATTAAAAAATATATCGATTTCCCGGGATAAATTTGTGGGATTATATTATGCAAAACTGATATTTTATTCTAGTTTGTACTTGACAAAATTATGTAAGATTTTTGCAAGTAATGAATTACTAGATTTTAGCCCCCTATATAATATCTTTCAATATAATAACATTCATTACCGTTTTATTTCTGTTACTAATTGCTATAGGCACGTATTCTGTTCGTACTTTATAGATTTTATTATATTCATATTGTTATAGTTCTATTTATAAGGTTATATTGTAAGACATTTTTTCCAGTTATGGTTCAATATATTTTATGTTTCATAATTTGTAGTTTAAAGTCAGTACTTAGGGCCTAAGAATTTAAGAGTTTATTCTCTAGTACATTCTCACAGAGGAAATAAATTCGTTCAATAATAATATATTTTAATAATGATGTTATTGTAAAAGGAATGAAAATATTTTTGGGTTCATATAGTTTAGTTGTAATGATTCTTACTTTGTCCGATGCCATTTCTTGAGTATGCTATTAGTAGGCTCTATAAATGATCTAACGATTGTGTAACATACTTATTTTTTTAAATCAATAAAGAGTGATATTGATAAAACAGACTTTTATTTATGCAGTTCCATCGCTGAAAAAGTTAATATCAAAAATTGTAATACAAAATGAGTTTTACAGTGGTTTGTTTTACACAATTTCTTATTACTAATCCATATACAATCCTTATCTCGATAATGACAGGTATAGTAATTTTAAACTAGTGGTTGTATTACATATTGTGCAATGTTTACAAGGTTTTGGTATTTGCTAATATGTAACCTAAAGTGATCAAATAAATTCACAGGCGTTGCTGATGTTATTCGCCTAAGCCAACTATAGCTATGAATAAACAGTAAAAGACAGGCCTGAATTTAATCTAATGTTAAACTACCTCATTCTGAGCCGCTCTGAAATCCGAGGTAAACTGAAGAATGCAAATCACATGCAATTTCTTAATTTTTTAGCCACAACACCTCACCTGTATATAGAAGGTTTTATGGTTAGAAAAAAGTAGTAAAAATTATGTGGTTGGCGTTTTTCTGAATACTACGGATTACAAAACCGCTTAGATTAAGGCCATTTACCATACTAAAACATTTTCGCAAATATTAGTGCTTGGGCCTCTGTTGTAAAACGTGATAGTGATAGTAAAGCATGCCATGTGTAATTCTTATGAGAAACGAATGGTACTAGAATTAAGTATTCATACAGAAGCATACATTACACCCTTGAAATTAATGACAAGAATGTTAATGATGTAAACAAAACGAATAGAAAACGGTTACATTGTCAGGGTCGGGTTCTACAAACCGAAGCTCGTTCCCAGGCAGCAAATTCTAGGGCGGCAGAATACCCGCTGCATACCAGGTGAATAAATAATAAATCTTAAAAATTGACGCAATGTCTCCATAGTTAAAATTTGGCTGAAAATTTGTATAAACATTTGTTTTGACGTTTTAAAAGTTAATTCAAAAGTCTCTCGTTATCTGGTATAAGTTATTAAAAGGTCACAATATTTTTGTATTTATGAATATTTTCTTTCTTATGCGATAAATGGTATTTACATTTTCATAAAAGTTATAGTGTACAAAATTCTACACATGTTCTAAACATTTCTAATAGATATAAATAAAGGTAAAAGAACTACTGCGTTAGACAGTACTTCTTTCTTGACCTGTTTTGAAAATTTTCAAAATCCGAGACTAACATTTTGTTGAGCCTACTTAATATAATATTGTATTTTATATAAATTGTACAATTTTACATTAGTGTTAGTTGAGTTACATAATACTGCAGTGCTAATAAAATTTGCAATTTAAGACGTTTACGAGCATTTAGATGTTGGAGGAATGTCATTATAGTTTATAATAATTCTCTTACAAGTTAAGGCTTACCTGCGCAAGTAAACCAACATTCTAGACCTGTATAAGCGAACATTCACCATATGTCATTCCTTTCTTTGAACAGGTATGCTAATGCGGCTTACCCTATCATATACATTCTTTATTATTCTAACGAGCGTTTTGTTGGATATTGGACGGAACGAATTTATAGTTCAGAATCGCTTTTAGCTCCTGATTTTATACGAGATTTGTTCGGCACCGGTGCAGCGCTCTTGCTGCGCGGCTTGCGACGGCTGCGTTTACGAAGGCGACGTAGTTTCCCCGCTGTCTGAGCAGGTAACGCCTGAGATCGCGAACTCTTAGTTTCCACTGCCACTTTGAGTCGTGCGAACATATCATAGTTCGTGATGGCACACATTTTACCTATAACGAAAGCAAAATTAAATGTCATAATTCGTGACTACTATTTTTTAATTTTTATACCAAGCTTGTCTGTTATCGTGACCGTTTGGTTCATTTTTTTGATTTCTTATATCAATGCTCTACAGTGTTTGTGGAGTTAAAAAAAGTGCATAAGTAGTTTCAATTAAAATTAAAAAAAGAAAGATAAATAATTCACATTGCTTGCTTACTTTGAGCACAAAATTCTTCCATTGCTGTAGCAATGCTATTAAGTACATGTATAGCTACATATTTCTTCTTATGTCTTCTGCATTATTAATAGTTTGAATAATATAATAATAGTTTAAATTTCAAGGTAACTAAGAAAATTTTGCTTTTATTATAATATAGGATAGTAAGCAAGTCCTTACGCAGTCCTTTACTAACCGTTACAGTACTCTTCACCACATTCAGAGCAAGACACTATTCTTGTTTCAGTTACTCCCGAACGATTTTTTGTCTTCTTTATCATTGTATTTTTAGCGTATTCTCTTTTATCTCTCGCTTTCGTTCGCAACTCTGATTTGCGCAATTCTATCAACCTGCAATTATAATATAAAAATAACATATATTTCGTATTTTTCATTAGTTAATAAATAGCAGTTGAAATTCAATTAGGAATAGTGTGGTTGTAAAAAACGTTACCTGTTAAAATATTCTTCATCTAGTTTCGACTTTGGTCTGATTGAAGTTAACATACGCCATTCAATAGGTACTGCGCACAACTCTTCAAATTTCAAACATTTCATCTCTACAGGTATCGGGTCCATGAATGTAAAATGTTTCTCCTCGTATTCACGCGTTCCTAACTTCTCATATGCTCTGATTTCTTTGCGTGGTGTTTTTGTTTTATGGTCTTCCAGTCTATCCCTTATTTTTACGTCTTCCAATCTCACCTAATCAATGATTGAAAATATTTAGTACGGATAATATAACCGACAGGTCTACTAAAACATGATTGGTTACCTTGTCAGGTCTAGTTTTGAATTCAGGAACTTTGTCCAAAACTGCTCTGTATTCTTCAGCTGTATTAATAACCGTCTTTGATAAATCCAACATAGGAGCTTCATCTTTCTTTTTGTCAAACAAATCGTCTATCAATTTGGACATCATGTGTAAGCAACGATAGCGTGACAAAGGTACAACTAACTTAATATTATCGACCAAACGGGAGTACTTATAAATATTGAGCCCATTCCTAAGAAACTGTTGAATCGATAAGATCTCAAAAGTAACCTAAATTCAAAATAATATATTGCGCGACTAGCATAAAAGTGCTTTTATATAAATTTTATACCTAATTTTTATTTAAAATTTAGTTTTTAGTGTAAGGTTATCATGGTTTTCATTTTTATCTAAATATTCTCGTTTGGTCGTATTTATTTGGTCTACCATTTTCTTTCTGGTTTCCACATCGAATATATTCGATTTAGAATTTCTTTCGCTGACTTCATCAGTCCATAATTTTCTATTTCCATATTTATCATTTATAAATTTTTGCGATAACGTTACTCTTTTCGTAGGAGGCATTTTTGGTAAATTTTTATTTTCATCATATACAATTTGTTCCGGATAGTTAAATTCAATTTGTAAATTGTTTACAGGTTCTGACAAACTAATATTTTTGGGTAAATCTTGTACAGAACGTTTACTTCTCCAGTACGATTGACTTATAGAATTACGGTATTTATTTTCATATTCAGTTGTTTTATCTGATCTAGTTGGAGGGCTCGGAGAGCGACTATCTTCGCTAGATTGTGACAAATACTGCCTTACTTGAGGTCTATGCTTTTGTCGAATTTTCCTTTTTTGACTATAAAATGGATCTTTTTCACTTTGCTTTTTATATTGAGCAGCTGGGCGATTTACACCCCATTTTGGTCGAGTTTCTAATTCTTTTTTATATCTATCTTCTGAACGGAATCTTCTATCTTTCTTTAGTAAGCTATGATGATTGTCTTGCGGTGCATTTTCATCAATGTTTGAATATTCTTTGTCAATATTTCTCTCAAATTCTTCAGTTTCATCTATATTATCAGTTCTAAGAACGCTTTCATCAGTTTGTGTAGTTGCATCCTTCATTTTTACAGAACGATATTTATTAGGCGTAAGAATTCTAGTAACATTCATTGTTTCATTGGTATTATTCATAGATACACTATAAATATTATTTGCTAGGTTTTGAGGAACTAGTACTGCTAGCTGTATACCATTGGATTGACTTACTATTTCACCATAGCCATTAATTCCAATTGGTACAATATTAAATTGGTTATCTGCGAGTGCCAATGGAGGTACGCTATGAATAAATAAATTTAAATTTCCATGTACCGAGGATCTAGGTGAATTGAGCTCTGTTGTATGATGGGATGGGCAATCTTTTTTTTGACTTCGAGTTGATTGTGCGTCATGAGATCTACTACTTTTTATAGGACTTATTGGTTCTTGGCGATAATTTGTTTCATGAGAAGTATCGTCATCACATTTTTCTTGTAGCTCAGCAGTATTCGTATGCAGTGCCTTTTTAAGACAAATGAATTTTTTTTCTTTCTCTATTTTAGCTTTTTTTTCTGCGTCTTCTAGAGCTTTTTTAAGAGCTTCTAACTTCCTATGCTCTAATAGCTGCTTCTCTTCTTGTCGTTTCTTCTCAGCTTCTAACCTTTGTAGATCTTCTTCGTGTTGTCTTTTTATTCTTATCTCTTCTAATTTTTCATCTTGCAGTTTTTGTTCTCTTTCTTCTTGACGACGTTTATCTCTATCTTCCAACTGATTCAATATGGCAGACTGCAGTTCCAATGCTTTCAGGCGCTTATGTTCACGCTGGGCTTTAATTTCAGGTTCTAGTGGTACATTCTGTCCTCTCAAAAATGTTCTGGAAAACCGATGAGACCACATTTAGGTAACTTTGTATTTTGATGTAGAAATATACAATATAATAATATAGCTACAGAAACATTTGAATTTTACCTTCCTTCGTCGCTGCCATTGCAAGAAGCTGCATCGAGTCCCGTACTATTACTTGAACTTCTTTGGTCTATCACTAGAACTTCTGAAGTACTATCAATCATGTTTAGGCCACGTTCTACCCACGATGGAGTGCCTTTCTTTCGGTTAGGCATCTAAATATACAGAAATGCTAAAATGAATATTTTTTTTACATAGGCTTAATAAAGAAAAACATGTATGACTGTATACTTAATTAAAAGTACATCATAGACCAAGGAAGGTCGCAACAATCACGAGAGGCTAATCTTCTTATATATAAAAATGAATCGCAAAATGTCTTGATAAGCGCGAAACTCGAGAACGGCTGAACCGATTTGGCTGATTTCTTTTTTGTTGTGTTTGTTGAAGTCTGGGGAAGGTTATTACGGAGAGAAAAATTAAAAAAAAAATTCTGAAAAAGTCTAAAAACAACATTTTTCTATATTCTCATACAAAAAATTCGTTATAAGTCATTTTGAACTTTAATACCACACCATAAAGTTTAAATGTTAGTGGACAGGTTCCGGGAAGCCAAAACAATTATTGAGTGACGTATAAATATTAATGTCAATATTTGTCAATTTTTATACATATAGCATTAAGGCCAGGTTCCTTCAAATAATTTTCAAAAAAACAGCCGACAGGCCAATAGCTATTAACATTAAAATAAACAATGTGACTTTGTTTTAGAGAAATAGGGCACAACAAGGTCTGCCGGGACAGCTAGTAATTAATAAAAACAGTTGCTGTTTTTATGTCACTACAAAATGCTTCCGAACATATACACTACTGTACGTATCTACACAATTTGACTCCGAACTGAAATAGGACTAAGTGGGGGACTATGATGGGCACACAACCTTTCATAAATTGTTCATGTACTCTGTACATGTGTATTTTATTGAAAATATTTATATTTGTTTAACATGTCTATAATACAGGTGTAATATAATTAAACTTTCGTTTTTATTCATTGTTTTAGAATTTAGGGCAAAGTTACCTGTGGTAACCTGGCATTCGCAGCTGTGGGTTCCCATAGCCTGCCAGTTGCCACGCCGCGGTCTCCCCATCTTAGACGGCCTTCTTCAGCAGTGCGGGGACTCCGAGCTGACCATGGACCGTCTGAGGTAGTGGCTTTGGCATTGCTCATTGCTTTGCCTCTTGCAAAAAATTATCATATCATTTTTTAAATTATTTTAAATGGGATAAACTATCTACCATTTATTATGCTCAGTAATTTCGTATGTTGTAACAATTAACATTGCAGTTAGTACATTTAAGATCTTTAAAACTTTAACTAAAATAAATACTCTCGTCTGTTTTATATATTAATAAGATTTCCTAATTTAATGTATTGTCCTTATCTAATAATATCAGTTCAAACTTAACAAAACAAAAACTTAGATTTTAAAAATAATAATTTCCCCTGAGATAAAAGTAGTTTTGTCTAATATACTTGATGTTTAAATTAGCTAGGAAATTAATAATAGGTACCTGTTATCGTTATTTTCTTGTTGCCATGCAACAACGGGATTTCTATTTGCATCGCTAACTTCGATACGGTTTTTATTCATATGGTTTACAGTTTCGCTTCCATATCCGGAGGTATCTCCTTCACAATCTTCGTCGTAAAAGGCGAATCTTTTTGTACTAAGTATGTTTCGATTTAAAACTTCTATTCTTTCTTCTTTGGGTCTATCAGTGTCGATGTGGTGAATAGGCGGTAAGCTAGGGCTTCTTAAACGCTGCCCAGGTTCCTGGTACTCATATGATGGTTGTTTGTGCAATTCAAGGCTGCTTGCGAATTGATTACGTACTTGCACACGGTTCGAGTATTTTTCACCAGTACCCCAGGGTAGATAAAGATGTGACATTTCTTCTGTAGATTTTAAAAATATAATTTAAAACCCTGTGATACAATCTTTATAGCTAGTGATAGCTTTATAGTCAAAATCAACTTAAACTATATTATATATAGAATTCGAACTGACTATTTTCCATGACTGAAGTCAATGATATGTCGATATGTTAATCGGTTCGTGAAAGAAATATATTTCTCTTTCATGTGTAGGCAGTTAAAGAATTTGGTTAAGTTTTGTCAATAAAAGCGGTTGTGGGGAAGAAAAACGTATTGGAACCTTGTGTACTTCCTGATTTTTTTATAGTTATTGCGTACAAATTGAATTAATAAGGCCCTAGAGCTATTGTGACTTAATGTAAATGAAAAACTATAGATTATATTTAGCTTAAAAAGAAAAGTTATGTTTTAGCACTTTTTATAAGTTAAAATATTTATAGGCTGGTTTGCCACCATACCAGGTCATTGACTCTAATCGTCTCGGTCAAAAGTTGTTATAACTATTTATGTTTTTCTCTAAAAATTATTCATGTCAATGGATTTAAAACATCAAAATATTAACCATTCTTATCCTTATGTGATCGCAGATCCTTTACATAACCGTATTTTTTTTAAGAAAAACCTTTCTGTACTTGTGATAATAATTTATCCTGATGTCACAAGAAAAGAAACGCATTAAGTACCGTCTCGGAATTAATTTTTTTACTACTTTTAACCTAAGAACCTATGAGAAACTAGCTATGGTGTTTCGATATATTTGGTTAGGGCTAGGCTACCGTATTGCCGTAATCTATTAATTACCTCCTATTTCTAATCCCTTTTCGTAAAAAAAAAACTTTGTTGTTACCGATAATTATAGTTCATTTCTTTCTTGGCGTATCGTGAAAATTTTAATTCAGAAATTAGTTACTGGGAATTGAACTAAAAAGTATATAATAATAAATTTTAACTCAATAATTTGCGAATGCAAACATTTTATGATGTAGATGTGTATGTATCGTAAAGCGCTATCTTCAAAGGTCGAAGACAAGTTAATTTAAAATTTGATTCACTAGATTGATGATCTTTAAATAATAACAATAACCCCATAGTTTTGTAAAGGAAATTATGACTATTTCGTTTTATTTTCTCACGGGATACGGGGCCTCCGAAGGGGCGCTATCCCTTTTTCGTTACAATGTTTAATTTCATTTCTTGTATTTCTTTCTTGCTTTGTTCTATATTCACTTTGTGTACATATTGTGGCGAAAATAAATATATTTTTCTCTTTCATTCAAGCTTATTCTCGTAAGCTCCTTTCACTTTCTTATAATTTTATGTATATTTTCGTTTTGGGGCAGAATATGCATCAAATATCATAATTTAAATTCGTAATGCTGTATTATAAATAAGTAACTTACACAAAAAAAAAATATGTTGAATACATATAAGCGAAAACAAAATTATACATTAGATGCAGCCGATATTTGCTACGCATATTATAAATTAAATTTTCATTAAAATTATTTCTAGCTTGACACGACAGGTCTAATACATCATTATATTGATTATCAGAACGACGAATATAATCATAACGGTAGTCTAAAGGTAAACAATTTTTTTTTTAAATATCGTATATTATAATATGTTTTTACAATTTTATAGATTAAGCATTTCTATTAGTGCTTTCTTCCTAGAATTATATACACATGAATATGTAGCATATAAATCAGACAGTTTTAAACAAGGCATATTTATTTGGCTGTTTAGATTAGTAGTAGTTTAGATTTAGTTGTTCTAGACCAGTTATTCCCAAAGTGGTCCAGGTAGGACTCGACGGGGGTCTATGTAGGCGTAAAAAAAATTGTAGAGCATAAGTGGTGACCCTGCCTGCAAGGCTGACGATCCTGGGTTCGTGTCCCGCTAGCGGCGAACTTACCCATGATGAATAGGTTCGTTTGTAACGATCCATGGATATATATATATATATATATATATATATATATATATATATATATATATATATATATATATATATATACCAGTAGCGTTCATTCCATAGAAGCACGAAAGGATTGCATGCCCTGACGATAAATAAGTCTGGAATAAATTGTTTAAAGTTAAACAAAATAGAAACCATTTATACTCATATATTCACACCATCTATCTTTCTTATGAAAGCAATATAATATTTACTAACATAATATAATATTTAAATTAATTACATGAATTATGCCTACCCTGTCCAAATATCTTATGCACGTCACTGATATATACATATATGTATGCATGTCTTTATCTAGTCCCCATAACACTAGCGCAAGGTTACTTTGAGACAAAGTAAATGCGTGTAATTATCCACAAATATTATATTATTAATTACCAACAATAACATTTTCTACGATTCGTTACTGAAGCGCAGCCTTGCATTTGTTGAAAGTAAGGCAGATTTTAGATTGTTTTCAAATATTACTCATATGTAGAACGTAGGTGTACCTAAACTTAACATTTGGACAAATATGATCGTAAGCTAGACATTCAAAATATTTATATCAAGGTGATTTCGAAATGGTTAAAAGATTGAACAATTTATAACAAACGAATAATAAGAAACAGGTATAACGATAATATTTTGTTTACTGAACGTTCCGCTCTCGCGCGCGAGCTAGGCTGCGTTAAGTACTTTAGTTTTTGTTTTTTGTTTATCATTTAATTTTATATAAAATACATTTTTGGTAGCATAAATTAATTAGATACAAGGTTTTTGCATACGTTTTTGTTAAATAAATTTGAAGGTATTGTTATTGTTAACAATGAGCTTTGATATATCATTATTATTTACTATACCTACATATTTAAATCATTAGCCAGAGTTACTACTGAGATAGGCAGAAAGAATGGAACTACAATACTCTCTATTTTTTTTTATACTGATTAGACAAAGTGCCTAACTACATCATATCTGATGAAAAGCATAGTGTATGTTACCCGAAGATCCGCGCACGATTATCGAAAGGTAGACACCAGCAAACATTCGCCGTGATAATGCCAATATATATTAACTCTTTAATTAAATATAAAAACATAATTTTAAAACATTTCTCAATTACTCTTTATATTAATGTAGGTAGATATCGGTAGGTACCTATCCAAAAACATTGTAATTTTCCAATGACCTTTGAAGATTAGGCAAAAAGTGCCTAATCTTCAAAGGTCATTTGTTTTGTCGACCATCTACCTATTATTTGAATGAACAATGGTTTAGTTCCATTATGGTAATACTATAAAATGCTTTGTTGTCATCAAGTGACACAGGAAGCTCCTCTTTTACCAGTTTGTGACAACATTGTTAAATTGTCGAGTACTATTTCGTTTTGCTTACTTTACGTTACTAATGGTAGCTGAAATTTGATGATGGAAACTCACACAGTTTGTTTACCTAATTTTGAAAGACTTTTTTACGTTCAATATCAAATAATTATACCGTTCTCAAGTTATTTGTATTTCAAAATTCTTCGTATAAGACAAAAGTAGAAATAATTAAATTTTAGATTTTGGTCTCTGCATCCAGATTAGTGATGAAAATGCCCGGGAATTTTCCCAAAGTGGCCAAAAACTTCCTTGGGAATATTCCCGGGAATTTACGAAATGTTCTCGGAAATTTTGGGCACTTTGGGAAAATTCCCGGGCATTTTCATCACTAATCCAGACGGATTAGATGTTGTGTTTACCTATCTATATTTATTTATGTAAATTTGAGGTAAGCTATGATCGTTAAAGATAAGTTAATAAATAGGTATGATTTTAGGAGTAATCTTGAATACTAAATAATATTCTGAACATATTGCTGGAAACCAACACTGCACGGAACGACTTGTTGTCCAGGGCCAGATGGAAAGTAAGCGGTCACGCGGTTGAGCACCTATGCATTGAGCCGACTTAATAAAGGCTGCTTCACAAACATCCATATTCCAATGTTTTAGTGTTAGTCGTGACTAGTGATGAAAATGGCCGGGAATTTTCCCAAAGTGCCCAAAACTTGTATGGGGAATATTCCCGGGAATTTACGAAATGTTCGCGGAAGTGCTGGGCACTTTGGGAAAATTCCCGGGCATTTACATCACTAGTCGTGACGCTGGTAACCGATACAAAATAAAGCACAGCATTCGTAGATGTGAAAAATGTAATCAGATTAATGAAAAACGATTGCATTTTGCTCATCTATGTTTTAAAAACTACGGAACCCTCAATTGCCTACACACTTATGATTCCTTAATGTTTCGAAGGGCTTAATCATAATTACAGAGCGACAAAATTAAAATTACGACTACATATTGCCCATTTCTCACAGCATTATCTTAGATAAATGCATCAACGTGAGACGACGACCAATCTGCCAAAAGTGACCGACTATGAAGAGATTTAATAATTATAGAGATAGATGCGATGACACTAATCCTCGAGACATCATCTATAGGTGGGTATATATAGGTACTCGTTAGAGCAAAGTTTGTGCTTGTAGGCTACATCAGTGCAGTTTCTAACAGTATTAAATAACACCTATATGCTTTGAATCACTGGTCATATCTCTATTTCTTACCAACACACTCAAATTATACGGTGACCGCAATTTTAATTACTTTGCTACGGTAGCGTGATGATGGTACATAAATCTGCTTCAATTTCGAAGTAGGCGGTTTGAAACTAAACGTTTATTGGTGAAATCTACCTGTATGCCACTTGCACGGCGTTTTTATAAGACGTGTGGTTCTGAATATGTATGCATGCGGTTTAATTTAATTGAATTTTGTCGAAAATTAGGTTCCATTTTTTTTATATCTTGTTATGTTATTTGTACATAATAATAGAATTTTTTATTATGATTAAGCATTTAATAAATGTTCCTAGCAAATGAATAATGATATACTCGTGTCATAACTATATTATTTATAGCTAATTTATAATATCAAACGTGCTAACTGCTGGACATTATAATCTTTTCCATACGGTATTGAAACAAAAATATTTGAAGCATAGTGTCAAAGTGCTTGGGTGCTTGTAAAGATACAATTGTGCGTTTAAGTGCATTAATTCTAACCATATTACATACCGTTACACTTATTATATATTGTTGCAAAAATCCTTTCATAAAATATAAAGCTGTGAATCACGGAGATGAGCATCGACGTAACTATCCACTATGAAATCACGAGATCGTGATCTCGTTGCAAAATTTGGCGAGCGAGCGTGACCAAGGAGCCAGGTGCAATACCCGAAGCCCTGGTAAACGAACAGCCATAAACGATTCTTAATTCTGTACGCACCTCTCTCCTGAGCCCACTGTTGTTTCTTTTGTTGTATCAGCGACGTCGGCTTGCTCACTGACAACATCGCATCACACTATACATTACACTTTCTAATACTCCGTATTGCACACACGTTGCGTTTCTTCTAACCCCAGCGGAGTTACGGTGCACCGATAATGGACACTCTGGAGTGCTTTTTAACAACGAACGCCCGCGCACGGACTGGTCCACGAACGGTCGTCCGTTTCGCTTCGTTTCTCGCACACGTTCATTGTAAATTCGCGCCACTGCTTTCAACTTGCAATTAGACAAAATACTGCTCTTAAATTTCGCTTTAGTTATTCTATAATTCGAATCGTACAGCTAGCATTACCAGTCAGCTCATAAATGGTGACACGATGTCTAGACATTTTCCGACCCCCATTGTTTCAGCATACGTCACCTGAATGAGGACTTCAGGGGAAAGGCCTCGGAAAAGCCGCCGATCGATATTGTAGTCATAGTAACGTTTGTTTTACGTGCTTGCTGGGAAATTATTTTCCTATTTACATTTAGGCCACGAGGTGACGCAAAAATTGTTTTCTAGGACAAATACAAGCAAGTATAATTAAAATATTCAGTTAAAGAGGCGGGTTAAAAAACCCATTAAAACGTTTCAACGAAACTTTAAAATAAATCTTATAAATAAATCTGGAAAATTGTACCTACACTTTTTCTAAGTATTTGGTATACTTCCAAGTGAAGTATATCAATAAAAAGGTAGATATTTTGGCATATGGTTTCACAAAATAAAATTAGTTTGTTATGTAAATACCTACATTTTTTTTTTAAATACAAACCGCTTTATTCAATTTTCACCACAAAGCATCCTGATAATAATTTATTTCGGGGATAACTACAGGTATGGGACTTCGAAAGGGGCAATACGTTTTACTAATGATCTCATAACAGATGTTAAGAATTTTCAACCTATATTACGAACATAATATGAAGATTACTCTCTTACATTATATTCTTAATAATGTCATCACCCAATATCCCTGTGGGGTGAATATAGATGCATTAGTACGTATCCATCAGATATTCGATATTCTCGTTAACCAATTGCAGATTATTTTTTTAATGAAAATCAAATCAATGCCATAAATAGTTTACTATTATATTTTAAACATAACTACAGTAGTGGTTCCTCACTAATATACGTACAGATATTCCTATCAGCTGCACTGATGGTCAATTTGGACACGACACATAAGCATTAAGTGGCTACAAGCACTAATGTACGACTTAAGAGTATTTCTGCTCTCCCCGAAAGGGATATAGTGTGTCGATAAATTATTATTCCAATTTATTCTGCGATAAACCGATCATTTCAATTAGATACAATTTAAAAGTTATTCGATAGTGCGATCCATAATATGTAAGAAGTAAAATTTTACGACAAACGACATTAAGAATTTGTCAAACTGATAGATCACCAAATTCCTATCTACGTGGTGGGTTATAGTGGCGATATATTCGACATCGTTGAAGTTCATGACCGTTTGTCCTTAGCAGCAAACTTGTTAAGTTTGGAGACGTCATAAGCCTTCATTAGGGGCTATTTTCGTTACTGGCGAAAACTTCTATCTCCGTGAACGCACCTGAAGTGAAGTTCTGTGCAAAAGGATGGGACTCAGTTTCGCGCACATCAAGTGTCGTTTTAGCACAAAAATGACTTGTGTAAATACGACACAGCTCAACTTATCTTTTTTTTGGTAGCCCAGTGGATACCCGTCTAGGAATATAAGGGCGACCGTCCCGATGTGCTAGACTCCTACTGACTTAAACCACCGGGATGTACCTCCAATTTTGCAGGGTACGCCAAGCTACGGGGGAATATTATAATCAGCAACCCGATGCGACTCAACTTACTTGCCACTTGCTTTAGATATAGTAGGTATCAAGTAAATAATCAGTTTATTACTCAATTGCTCTAGAGTTAGCGCTAAAAATCTTGAAATTGCATAGTAATTCCCACACATAGATGTGCAAAATGTAATCAGATTAATAAAAATGATTAACGATTACATTTTCTTACCATTGATATGACTGCATTTTGCTCATTTGTGTTTTAAACACTATAAAATCCCAGATGGTATACACATTTATAATTTGTTAATGTTTTAAATGGATTTAATCTTGATTACAGAGCAAGAAAATTAAAATTACCACTACATTTTGTAATCGTTCATCATTAATCAGATTACATTTTGCCCATCTCTGTTCCCACATAGGTTAATATATTTGTAACACAACCGTAGTATTATATTACCAATTTTTAATCGATACTATTTTCTTCAATGAGAATATCACTTGCACATTTTAGGTGGGTGGCATTATTTTAAGAATTAACATTTGAAACGTCACTTTTGTGCAAAATTAAAAGTCGGAGTATAGACTTCTGAACCAAACCACGTTTATCGATCCTCAAAAAAGTTCATTTAGGAAATTATATGCAAGTTGAGTGGTCTTAAGCGAGTTTTAAAATATTTCTCTATACTTAGTATCATATATATAAATAAATAAGAAAGTACTCTGTTTACATAACTTATTTATTAAGGACATTAGCAAAGTTATAATTATTCAGAAGGCATATCTAGTTCTAATATCTTCTAGTTTCTTGGACACCTCTGCAGGAGTTCGCTCCAAGTCACCTGCGATTGCCTTCTGTTTTGCTGGATCCAGAGAATTGAATTGTTCACACAAATCTCCGTCTATAACATTCTGGAACAAATTAAATAATTATTAAAATTACTATTAATAATCACATAAAAATTATTCTCAAAAAATAAATATGCTAACAGAACTGAAATATCTATAAACAATTTTACATAATTGCTAAATGTTACTAAAACAATTTCAAGCGACAACGATAGCTTTAAGCGTGACGTAGAGGTATTTATGCAGGCCTGCATGATCGCTTCGACCACGATAGGTTTTTGTTGCTGTTGATAGTCATTGTCGTTTTTGGACTGTACCATCCTTACCATCAGGATTGGTGTGGTCAACAGAGTTAGATAATAAAAAAAAACATTTTCTGCTAATACTTTTTTACCGGTGAAGGATAACATAGTCATAAATCAGCATGGTATTTAATGAAAACATGATAGGCTTGTCGAATAAATATCGATACATCGATATTTTCAATACAATATATCGATATTTTTTATAATGATATATCGATACAAAATATCCAGTATCGAAAACGATATTATTTAATTTTTATGATAGTGAAGTCGCTGAAATCTGAAACTGTAGAAGATAGAACCGAACGAAAAAAAAAAACTATATTGTCTATGACTGTTGAGTATTATGTTTTGTTACGTTGCATGTGTTGACTTCTGAATTTGTTGCATGTATATTATTTACCATTTATTTATTATTTATTTTTGTTTGATATCTTAAATAGGTCTTAAAGTTAGAAGATAGCCTTTTAGTTCTTGATATTTTTGTAATTTTGTCTAATAAAAATGAATACTGGTAAAATAATTTCGTGTTATTGAGATTTAATCGATATATCGATATTTTTTTTCATTTTCGACATCCGTAAAACATGAGAAGCAGTACTTTGAGAAAAGTAATTACTGCACTACTAGTCCCCTCAGGCTCATTATATAAGCGCCAAACGGATACAGCTATTATCGTATTTTTGCTCACCCCGAATGGTATATAGCGTGATGATATAGTATTACTTTTTTATAATATCACGCATTTCTGTTCATTCTAAATACTACAGGCATATCTAAAGACAATGCGCCCGACTCTCAAGAATGCAGTCTTCGACAACAGCGCAACGCACGCCATAACGGCTCGCGTACGCGCCGTATATCGTCGACCATGCTATACCAACAGTGTAACACAAATGTCTTCATCAAGAGACATCTGTTGACTTATCTGTCGGATCATCCTGTAGGTTTGATGTCCTGCTACGCGGATGTCGGTCAAACGCTTAATATATACGGGGATAAGCTTTATGTGGCAAAGCACTGCGATGCTGAAATCAGCGTCAGATTGCTACATTCATGATATTCTGATAGTTTCACACTATCGTTAGTATTTCATTCGATGTTATATTTTCTTTAATTTTGAAAATATAGTAATATAAACTTTATAGATATTAGTAGCACCAATATCACTCTCTCTTGAGCAGTTATTATATTTCGCATTGGTTAAATATGTATAATCTATTTCAGACAAACTCATAATAATATTGCATTTAATATAATTATAAAACTATCTTCTCACCTTCACTGGATAATAATAGCTCCGGAATGACAAATGATCTCTTCCGCAAAGTGGCGCGTTTTCACTTCGCATATGCATCTCTAGATGCTGGAAAAAGTCATGATCTTCTCTCGAAGTAAACGGCAGCAAGACTCCTAGTGAGCCACTAACGGTTGCATACAAAAGGGCTTCAGAACCACCAGGTATCAAAGTGGCTCGTTGCAATGACGTTACAGTTTCACCTACATGAAAATTAACAACAACATCTCCTTTTTGCGACGCGCCATTCAATAGACCTACAAAGAAACAGTAGCTTTTAGTTTAGTTATATTCAAAATTGAATAAGAATTTGTTTAATATTTTTGGTCAGATCGGAAAGGAGAATCATTGAATTTCATTAGTCTAGCATGTGATAATGTTGTATCATCATAGAAAATCTGGCTAAGTAATAGTTTATGTATGTTTAATTTAAAGAATAATTTAAAACTAAAGGGAATCTGGACGCCTATTATAAAGGCGCTGTGCCTAGTTTAGACGTCAAGAGTACCACTGTAATACTCTAAATGTAATACAATACAATTATGATTATTTATTCACCTCTGTCCCAGAGTGCTTTGTTTCCTGTTGGATCTTCATCAACGTCATCACTGACAGATTGTGGCAATCTCATTATAGCAACATTACCAAATTTATCAGACATTGCCACAGTATCATAATCTAGTATACAACTATTTGTGATCCATCTTGGATTTGTATCATCAGCAAATATTATTAGTTGGTTTTCTCTTTTTTTGTATTTGATGCAGAAAACAGATTCCTGTACGTCTGACACGTATATTCTTTGGCCTATTGTTTTAATATCTGCAATGAGATTTGGAATGTGTCGGTTTTCGCATTTACGCAATAGTTTCCGTCGGCCAATGTCATACAATCGTAACATACGACCAACGCCTGCTAAAAGTTTGCCATGAAAAGGTGCCAACGCGCCTGGATATTCATCGACGGGAGTTTTGTGTACTAGCTCCAATTTGCCAGTGTTACCATATATCTAAAATAGACACAAAACTGTTAAAAATTACAAAGCTATGATGTGTTTTTATTATTTTTTTAACTATCTATATTAAGAAACAGTACCTTGTAGACATGTAAACTGCCTTCAGTGCAGGAACGTGGAGATAAAACCAAGTCTTTAGCAACACCAACCACAAGGTGTGGATGAGCGTTTGTGGCCCACCATACAATGCAAAGGGAAACTGCAGCTTCGTTTTGTTCGAGCTGGACGCGAAATAGCGTGCTTGGTTGTGCACCCCCAATGCCCATGTCCACTACCCGAATTTGTGAAGCCCACATACCTAAAAAATATGTCACATTGTAAAATGTAATTTCAAAGTAGGTCTTTGTACATCTATTCCTTGTTTTTTAAACATTGTTTCCCATGCTTGAATCAAATGACCTACAGTTAGGTCATCTGGGATTAACGCTGGGATATCCTATAGCCACATCTGATTAAAGACGGTATGTTCAATGACATTGACCTCTCTTGCCCAGAGGATGTGGCAACATTATTATTAAGTTGACTTATTACAAACCTGCGCCAGCTTTTGGCGACGAGAAGACATTCTCAGGCAGTATATCAGAAAGGAAAGCATCAGCCATTTCATTAGCAAGTTGCTGCTCTTCAGGTCCACCCCCGGCAGCTGCTTCTCGCATCTCCTGGGCCATTTGTACTCTAAAATTAATTTAAAAAAAAAACAATAGGTATTGTAAAAAGACTATTTTTATACACTTAAGATTTTTTAATTAAAATTTTCAGAACTGCAGGGTGTTTCTACAATTAATTCAGGTTTATGTGTCATGTGGTCATCATTGGAGTAATCTAAGATTTTACATTTGTTAAATAAATTTAAAAAAAAATTACCTCCTTTGTTTTTTCATATCTTCAGTGTAAGTATTATGATCTGTTTCAAGGATAATAATATGATTATTATCAGTATTGATGACGAATTTGCGCGGTGTATAATCTAATGGCAAGTATGTTTGATTGAAAACTGCACCCAGTTTCTCTAATGCCAAAATTCTCAGTGTGTTTGATGAGATTGCGACTATACCTTCAGTACATTGTTCTGTAACAAAAATAATAATTATACGCATGAAACAAATCAAATTACTTATATCAAAATGCAAAACCTTTCTTAGGCAATAATTGTTTTTAAGGACAAATCTATACAAGATTACAGAAATACTTCTCTGCTTATTTCATAAAATCAGTTTGGCCAAATTAAATGTGGTTTAGATTTTTAAAAAAGATCATGTTCAATCGTTTAGGATTTTTACTTTATTTTGACTGATATATTTGTGATTTGAATGTTTATTGATCTTACTGTAAGTTACACCAACAAATGAAATCTAGTTTAAACTTAATGTTATTTAGGGCGGCTTGCACTAACAAATTAAATCTAGTTTAGAGTTATATAAAATGCTATTTAGCACTGATCTGTACTTATTGTCTTGCACTAAATCAAAATCTAGTTGTAACAACTCTTAAACTGAAATCATAATTAAGATGGAATCAAACCAATTCAATTAATAAGCGTTTTATACAAGCTTAAACTAGATTAATTCGTTAGTGCAAGCCATCCTTAATGAAAGTCAAATAAGTTAAGTTAAATTAAGTTTAATTTGACCTCAAGGGTTATTTAAAATGAACAGTAAAACTTGATGTTTATGGGCAAAACATACATTTTTATATTTATACAAACTATATTTAATATGTTAGTGCAAGACACCCACCCTTAGGCACAAGTCGACTGCATAAAATCATTTAAGTTATAAAAAAAAAATATTGGTCTCAATCAAAGTACATTCTTGCAACTTATATTGAACATAAGTAAAGTATTTTAGTTGTAACATGTAAAAAAAATTTTTTTTTAAACTACAACTATTGGATTAGTTTGTGGTATAATTTCAAATATTATCTGTCCACGACATGGTTTGGCCGCCTTCATCGCCTGACAGGCTCCAGCTTGGCTATGGAATATGCCGAGTGCCACCCTCAACCGCAAGCGGGATGGTGGCTATGATCTGCGACGTTGTGGGCACATCACTGTATGGAACAGCTACGCACCACTCTCACGAGACCTCACCCGAAGACGAGACCTCGCAAACACGTCGATATTATTCCAAAATATATTATAAGAATATCAAATAGAACATAAGACTTTTTTTTACAATTTTATTAATATCCATCCATTATTTTGTAGTTATAATAATTGTAAATAAAGTTTTACTCTTAATTTTATTATTAATCTAAGTGCAATTCAATATTATTAGTTATATCATTGAAAGATTTTAGCTTTAAAACTAGGAGTAATGTTTAATGTTAGTTTAAGGGCAGCTTGCACCAACAAATTAAATCTAGTTTAGAGTTATATAAAATGCTATTTAACGCTGATCTGCATTTATTGTCTTGTACTAAATCAAAATCTAGATGTAACAACTCTTAAACTAAAATCATCATTAAGATGGAATGAAACCAATTCAATTTATTAGCGTTTTATACAAGCTTAAACTAGATTAATTCGTTAGTGCAAGCAGCCCTAAATATCACATTAAAGATATTTGGATTCTTAATTGTTTCAATTTAGCCCTAAAAAATGTTAATTATTTTAAAACAGTAAAATATACGTATAAGTTTTAATGAACAAAGCCAAGTAAAGTACCCTAAACATCATAAGTATTAAATCAAATTACCTGAACTAAAACCAGCTGCATACTCGAGACATTCGTAAGAGAGGGGTGTAAGATGGAATCGGTTTTGATAATGGTAACCCAGCCAAGTTCTTGATGAAACAGCAAGTACAGCTTCTGCAGCCTGCACCCGCACTTTGAACAATTTTACAGGCCTTGATCCCAAATATCTAAAAAAAATATATTTATTTACTGATACGAAATAACGCATTCTTAACAAAACAAAATAGTTTGTCAGTTTCTCAGATCTGGTTAAGTATTCATCATAGTATTTCAGATGAAACACGGAGCGATAATTTTTTTACATCATTGACAAATTAAATATGATTTATATTTCAAACAAAGATTTTTAAGCATGAATCTCTCACCTTGTCCTTGTGTCTGCTAGATCTCCACTAACCGAGTCCAAAGTAGTTCTTAATAAAACACCATTACTCAGACCAATGTTCAAATGTAGTGCAGACTTGGCTCCAGACTCAAAAGGCTGATCGACAATACATAACGATTCCGCAGCCGCTGGCAAAGCCTGCATTGATCTTGGAGATAAACAGTCCTGAAAATTGTTCTCATTTTTTTACTCTGTACTTCCAACATTCATATATTTTGTGTAGAGATGATTAGTGTCAGTTTAATAGAGAATAACGCATTTTAGGTTGTTTTAATCACAGTTAATTCAGTGGTGTCCTGGTATCATCATTTTAATTTACTTGAATAACTTTACCTAGAGAAGTTTGATCATAATATTAGGAATACAAAAAAGTTTTCGCAGTTTTGAGAGAGAGATAGCATGACACGAGGCTTACGTTAGAATTCACAAATGATAACAGGCTTGTAAGTTAGGTTGATTATTCAAGAACATAACCCGATCATATCTTTATTAACTTCCTATTAGCATTTTTTTTTTATATCCAAACCGAAATGAGCCCAATAAGCGTCATTTGCTTCTTCAATTTTAAAAAATCTGCAGTGGAGGCACAAATATTGTTCGTAGAAGCATATAATGAGATCTCCTTAGATGAGAAAACATGTCATAAGTACTTTCAAAAGTTTAAAAGCAGTGATTTGATGTAGAAGACAAAGATCACAGTGGAAAACCAAACAAAATCTGTTTCAGTCAATGGCATATACTCTGCCAGAGCAGCGGTTTACATCATATGAAGATACCAAAAATTAGGTTGGTTGGATATGGAATCCAAACGCTGCCTCAAAGATGGGAAAAGTAGTTGCTGGTGATGGATAATACTTTGATTAAATTTAAACTCATATTCTTTCACAATTTTATTTTTTGACGAAAACGTCAGAAACATATTTGTACTCCCAATACACTCAAGATGACAATAATAAATGTCATTATTTCTTGATAGTGACTTTGCCATGCCTCGGTACAAAATTTTATATAGAAGATATCTTACCGCTGGATCTAATGAAATAATTCTAACTGTATTATCAATCAGGCCAACAGCTAAAAACCATGCTCGTTGTTCACCACTTGCCACTGAGCCCAGTGCCATGCATGACACATCAGAGGACAATTTTTTTCTTTCTGTATATTCATTTAATTGACCAGTCTGAAATATAAATTGTATTTTAGAAATCATGGAATATTTTGTTGCTGCTCCTGCCACAGAAGATATTCAAATTGCAAAGATAACAAAGAATATAAAGATAAGATTTTTTTACAATGATTCAGAATAATGGCTACATTGTACCTGAGGGAAAATAAAGTGTAATCCAAAAATAGGGCAAGACTATCGAGTGGCACACATCTGTCAGTAGTTGGCGCGATCATGTCAGCACACAATTTTTTTTTGCTTCGATAAAAGAATCAATGTCTAAAGATGAAATGAGTAGACTTGATATATGAAAGTTTTATTCATATTTGGAATCTGTCAAAGCTCAATGTTTATGTGAAAACTGATATATAAAATATGAAAATTAAAATCCATATTCTTTATTTTTAATTGTTTTTTTTTTTTTTTGCAGGAGCAGCATGCTACGTTAAAAGAAACAAATATGTAATTATATTATTGTCCACGACATGGTTTGGCCGCCTTCATCACCTGACAGGCTCCAGCTTGGCTATGGAATATGCCGAGTGCCACCCTCAACCGCAAGCGGGATGGTGGCTATGATCTGCGACGTTGTGGGCACATCACTGCATGGAACAGCTACGCACCACTCTCACGAGACCTCACCCGAAGACAAGGCCTCGCAAACACGTCGAACGCTGTAAGTCCAGGTCTAGACATGTGAAACAATGTATTTCTGTGTAAATACTGTTATAGTAGTACCTACAGCATTTCAAGGATATACCCAATGTTTTGACTAATAAACTCTACATTAATTGATGTCTTAATAAAAATTTTATTATAAATGTATAAAAATATTATAAATGGCTGTTATGAAATAAGCTGACGAGTATTCTATGGGTGGTTAATCTGAGCCATCCATAACGTATATAGAGCCATCTAAACACAGAATTACAAGTTACACAAGTCCGAAACAGGCTTAAAATTTTGCACATTAATTTTCAACTTACTGGATCCATCTCGAAATAAACCAGTTCTCCTCCCGTAAGCGCAATCACCACTTGTCTCTGATTGACTGCGCATTTTACGATAGCCTTCTTGCCGGGCGCCTTCCATTCATTGACACGTTTGTCAGCGCGAATGTGTCTAATACCGTCGGGATAAACCTGCACGAGCGCATCATTACCCATCGCATGACAGCTGAGAGTAGGCGTTGTTCCCAGGAAGCCAGAATCAGTCACTTCTTCAACAGTCTCACCGATAGAGAGCACAAGGGTCGCATTTACGAATGAGACAATGATGTAAGAATCATATTCCTCTGGAACCAAAAGAAAAATCTAATCAAAATATAAATTCTACTACACAGTATTTTCTTCAAGCATTCTTCTTTCGTCGACAGCCTCCAGTGTTGATAAATGGAGTCTGATGCCTACCTGTGGGTCATTGTTGTATCATCTGTATCGTCATCAGCCATTAGTGGATTCTGAAAAGAAAAACCACTGGTGTTTATGTCTGACAAACAACCAGGGTTTTATTAGTAAATTGTTGATAAAGAGGAGCACTCATAAGTGGTTATTGTAGCGTCAGGGTTTATCAGTAACACGGACCAGAAATATAATCATAATGCTCCCTAAAAAACTGCTCCTACGTAAAATACTTTATTGTTATTAAATAGGCAAATAGGTTGCTAATGTGCCTAAATATATCAGGCAGTATTTGAAAACCAACAAGTACTGTATATATCACAGTGTCAAATATGAGCTCACTTCACTGCAAATGCAGATTCTCAATATAGCTATTGGTCAATCCTAATCGTAAACTGTTCTTCAATGGTATCTCAATAATGTCCGGAGGCAGTAGTAATCAAATGTACTGTGATTGTTGTTGATCCATTGAGAATTAAAAACACATTTTTAGTACTTTCTAATGAATCAGTGCTCACCATCTTTATGCCGTCTTACTGTCCAGACTGCGTTTGGAGAACCTGGTAATTCTGATACAGCCATTTCGGCGACTTCTAAACCATGTCTGAGTGCTCTGAGCGATGATCTAGGTCCACGACCGCAAGCCAAATAAACTTGTGGAGTGTCTTCTCCAGCCAAATCGGCTACATGACAAGCTAAAAAGAAAAACATAATACTTAATGGGTTTCTTCTGCAGTAAGTTCAATTCATAGCTTCATAGTTTTTGTAATTTACCTAATACAGGAGATAATGAATCCATTTCATCAACAAGTACAAGATTTCTCAAAGGTCTTGGGGCAAAGAAAAATGTGTCCCCTTCTTCTAAAGGCATAGCTGAACTGAATTCAGGTTCATCATCTTCATCTCCGAGATGAGCAATTTGATATAAATAACTGTGAACAAAGTTTATAATATTTAATATGTTATAGAATCTATATTTTTCTGTACATTATTCATCACAATTAGGATATTTATAGAGAAATAAACAACAATAAAAATTAAAATTAATTGATTAAATATTGAAAATGTAAAGCAATATATGTGTGCATCTCATATCAGTGTGCACTCACCCCATTATTAAGGGAGGACCTTGGTTCAGAGATTTCTTATATTGCATGTCAAAATTGTTGAACTTGAAACATTCCAAGTTCACAAGTCTGCATGCATTTGATATAAATATTTATATACTTACTGGTTTCCAAACTCGCAGGCGACAAACAAGAATCCAGTTTTCAAAACGCACATAGCAGAAGCAACTGGAACGGTATCAAAGTATTTCAATTTTATTTCTGTGACCATATCCTCATCAGTTTCTATTGTTATTTTGAAAATGTCTCCTTGTTCAGTTTGAGCCAAAAAGAAAAACATTGATTTCGTTTTGTGAGTAGCAGAACAAACAAAAATCATTCCCCTTTCTGGATCATCTAAATCATTGCGCCGTCGAGGTATAGGACATCTGATATCATGCTGGTCTCCTAAATTTTTATAAGTTAAATAATTCTCAGAGCAAATCAGCACTCCTGAAGGGCCATCATTGCCTCCAGGAACTGTGATGAGAAAGTTGGCATGTTCCTCTAATGGTTCAGAGTATTTTCTGACAACATGATTCAAGCCAAGATCTAATTCATAAAAGGTTAATGTCTGCTGTGTTTTCTGGGCTGCTTCTCCTGTAGAAAAACATTGTTTTAGTCACTTGTTAAAAAGAACTTCATTTTTCAAAATTATTACACAAATCATAGAAGAGGATATTACGTCACTGTAAATCAGAAACACGGACCTCAAAATAATCATATTAAAATCTGATTTTAGTTGAAATAATATCAGAGCTGTTGGGAACAATAAAAACAACCTTAAATGCATTTAAAAGTATTTCACTATATTTTAGCACAAACCTGTAGGATCCAAGTCAGCTTCTTCATAATCTATCTCCAAACATGCAAACATGGGATTTTCAAAACCCACATCAACACCCACCATGTGATAAACTAATGTGTTTGACTTATGAGCTTCTAGAGGTGAAGAAATTGTCAATCTAGCTTCTGCATCTCTGTTTAGAATATATACTAATTTTTGTTTTTCAATTGCTCCTATAATAATTAAGAAAAGAATTAAAGATAAATGATTAAGCAAAAGAGACATTATAATCTCTTAAGATTTTTAGGGTTACACAGTATTATAATTTTACATACATTTAATTAAACAATTACTATAAAAACTCACCAATCATAACAGCTCTTCCTTTAGGATCAATAGCTAGATATTGACCTGGAACTATTCTCCTACAACCTGATTTCCCAAATGTTTCTTGATGAATCTTTTCTAAAATATTCTTTGATTGTATGTACTCCAGGATAACAATACGGCCAGAGTCTGATCCAATGACAATGTAGTCTAAAAAACATTATTTTGTTAGTTATATTGAAATTATACTTAAAATGGATAAAATCAAATTCATTTTCATAAAAAAAAAATTTTTTAATATCATTGAGATATTTCAGCTTTACATAATTTAAAAAAATATTTGTTGCCTTTGTGTGGACATTTGATAATAGCCTGTCCAGTGAAGTCTGTTTGATTTAATTTACTTTTACTTATGAACTTGTTATTGGTACCTGCCATATTAGAAATAAAATACCTATATTCCTCTTTCAGTATCGTATGTACTTTTAATCATGTAAATAATGTAAGAAAATAAAAATTTGTTTACACCAGCACCACATATGTGAAGGCAAAGTATGTAATTATACCCATAATATATAAATTAAATGAAAATCATATATTGACAAAAGAGCCTTCAATTAAGTCTTAGTATTATGAAAGCAGGTGCAGTATATGGTGAGTATTGTTCCATCACGGTACATCCTAACATTCATTTTGAATGCAAGGAGCGACGTTCTGGTGATCTTTCTATGCATCTAGTTCTCCTGTATGTCTTTTTGATTAGACACAAGGAACAAGACAATGCAAATTACACAGGTATGCATGCATGCATTCAACAGTGCAGTTTTAAATAACATTGAACAAATGTAAAATTATGGAACAGGCATCACCGGAGACAGTTTGGTAGACCTCTGGAATGTTTTATTATCCTATCTACCATCACTATACCAGTTAAGAACTGCATATTTATGACATATGTCTTATTAAGTAAGCATTTACAACACATAGTTCCTTAACTCTGTAGATTATGGGCTAAAAGCAGTAAGAGTACATGTAACAATATTAAATAGGTTTGTTAAAGATATACAGATCCAGCATTCTGTCTACCTCACTGAGATGTTAGAGTAATGAAAGAGTAGGATTTACTGAAGTTTACCAGGCAGTAGACTTCTGCCCGGATGAGGTGGAGTCCTTAGGACAAACGTCTTGAGTTCGAAATGCAGGTCTTGAGGGATGGTTTCTTTAAACCCACTCCTTCCAAAGATGGGACCCAAGAAAGTTCATTTGCTCATCGGATTGTAGGATACAGATCCCAAGGCAAGGCAGGAGCAAAAATACCGGACTGATTGAAATGTAAAATAACCTATGTATGAATCTGTATAACACATGTGGAAGAAGTGAAGTTCTCTCAGAGTTTAGAACGTCATTTAATATTAGAAATAACTAACCTTTGGTACCGCCAGTAAGCCGGAACGACATTATAGAGCGTATTACTCCGAATATTTCCATTTTCATCATAGTGTGCACTTTGCCCGTATTCGGGTCTGGGCGGAGCAGTTCTAGAATTTTGCCACGTGATACCACAATTTCTTGCTGTTTCGTACCAGAAAAGTTTCCGTGTACGGCGTGAGTGATAATCGATGACCCTTGTAGGGTCAAATTGTAAAGAAACATCTTGGCGGCTTAGCCCTTTGCTGAAATGAAGTTAAGAAGTTAACTTCATAGTATTTTACAATACAGGATTTTCTTTTTCCCGTAATTTATATTGTTAGGCTCGTAACTAACGAAAACAGAGAAACAGTTGTGCTTTCGAATGGGTGAGCTTGTTATTTTAGCACCGAAAAAACGACCACTATTGATATAATAACCAATTATGGAGATACCCAGTGCAAATCATTATTTCATGAATAAATAAATACATCAATATGAGCAATATTTCACTAACCTTCTGTATTAAATCACCGATTGCCGCAATGCGGTTTGATAAAAATTTTGCTTTTGCCCGGTCCCTTACTCCATCCGGTTGACAGGAAAATGGCGGATCGTCGATGCGCCATTACAACTTAGTACGGCTGACCAATCAAAAAGAAGCATTTTTAGCAATGGCGCCGACTTTTATATACGTGACTTGCCATAAGCAAAAAATTATAGTGCCCTCTACTGACAGATAGTTTTAAGAATTTTGTTCTACTAGACGGTAGATGGTGTATTTACACTGGTCTTCATTGACATCAAATACTTAACTTGTTTTAACAATAGTTGTTTTATTAACATAAATCTAGGTGGCAGCAGAAGTATCTTTCAGAATTAAATTGAATAAGTACCTTAGTATATTATAATTAAAACTGCTGTTTCCTTAGTCAAAGTAACATTCATTTATCAATAACGCTAGTAGAAAAGTGCAAATGTATAGAATTGATATAACTTGTCTATATGATATTTTGAAAGCTTATGTCAATTCCATACATATGTATGTTATATATTTTGTTGTTGTGTTTTTTTCGCAATAAATGGCCTATTACATACCGTAGTAGGTAGTATTTTTTATTTGGACACAGCATGTAAAACAGCATTGTTCTAGCGAGTTCCTTACGAAATTGCAAAGTGTACGAATACTTTATGGACTGACTGTATATCTATAATAACTCTATAGTATATCAAATATTTGTATAGGCCCCCTGCAGACTTCATTCTTACTACTGAGTACGTATACTTTGTCCGTCCCACCAAACCCGGTTTTGTTGTGGAGGTCTTTCCCAGGCCAGCAAAGTAAGACAAGCCGAAAAAAAAAACTTTGTCCGTTTTGCCTCAAAGTAAAAGCAATGTTTGTTTCCAGCAAACTTGATACGGTGTGAATATGTCTATCGGAGAAGAGGTTCAAAACACAACTGAATTTTTTTATATCTTTTTATACCTTCTAAAATAAATAAAACAATATTATTCAGAACTTACATATGTCCCAGAAATAAACGTTATATTCTCTATCCTGGATATGTACTATTGGATCACATACACTCTGCGTCAATTCCAAAAATTGGCAGCTTTAATTACAATTGCACTGCAGGCAATTATATGCTTTATTCAGATTTTTCTTGAACATAAAAATAGCTACCAGCTCCTGCAGCTGTCTACGTTATATTATCTAATGATTATGAGTACAAAATAAATTGGCTTAGTTTTACAAAAAGTGTTAGTTATTGGAAGGAATGGTTGTAGGCGTATTGACTGATCAATTACTCTGTGCGCTAATTATGTCAGGCCGCTTAAAAAACACAGTAATTTATATTTTCAGATTTTTCAGAGGAATGATGTCAAATTAATAATTCCGTAATTCTCCCATTTATTTATACCAGATATAGTTTTGGATATATTTATATAACATTATATTATAATTACGGATATTGATTCCCGTAATAGATTTACTATGTAGGTACATATTATAATAGTTTATTGTAATTTAATTTTGATACTGTAACTAGTAAGTTGGTCAAGTTGAAACATGTTTCAAAATTCCAATGTTTATTTGTGTTTATTGAAAAGGAATTGGTCCATTGTGGCGCGTCTTTTAATCTATTTTCTGGTTTCGCCGGCAGCGAGCGGCGACGCGGCGTGCTATCACAATGTACCCGATCGGCGTGTCGAGGGCACACCTGAGTATTTCGACTCATTCTTTAACAAACTGATTCTTTACTCGCATCTGAGAGTAACAAATTAGGCCGTCAGAATCAGAGAAGTTTAAGTTAAAATGTTTGTAAGATTGTTGCAGTGATGTTTAAAAAAATAACAATTAAATATTATGTAGAGGCTTGTATTAAACCAGATTATTTTTTATCTCGCTCTATTTTAGTTTTACAAGTTTTAGTTTTAAACGGCTAAGCCACTATGGACAATAGTTTCGCATTTCAAATAATAATATATTATTTATTAGTTTGGTTATAAAATAATGATCTATTGTAATATGGATTTAGTGACTTTTTTATGGCGGAAAGGATAATAATATCTATATTTGCAAAATTCAAAACGCCTTGTCGTGTAAATATCGAAATAATGCGAATAGAGAGTTAGGGCGGCTTGCACTAAAAATTAAATCTAGTTTAGAGTTATATAAAATGCTATTTAGCGCTGATCTATACTTATTGTCTTGCACTAAATCAAGATCTAGTTATAACAACTCTTAAACTGAAATTATCATTAAGATGGAATCAAACCAATTCAATTAATAAGCGTTTTATACAAGCTTAAACTAGATTAATTCGTTAGTGCAAGCCGCCCTTAATGATCACTAGTATTAAACATAATGTAATTTAAAATTGTTGTCTTACGAAAAATATGTCTTTATTATTTGCAATGCAATGTACTTTAAATTATGGCCTGAATAAATTGTATAATTATACGAGATGCCTCTAAAGGTAGACAGGTCACGATCTGCGAAGGCGATGTGCACGTGTGCTCGGTTAAGTTGCGGTAAAAAAAATAAAAGGATCCGTTTCTTTAACAAAGTTTTTTTTCCAGTATAAATTTCCAGGAACTTATTCTATCTTTCGAAATTTATTGTTTTATGACACTCATTTGACCTATAGAGTATAATTCTTACTGATATGTTAATTACTTATATCGAAATTACAATTGTTTTGTACTAAATACGTCAACAGTCTAAAGCTGATATTTATAGGCGCTACATTTCCTTTCTTGGCCTTTCCGCAAATTATAAATGATATGATTGAATTAAAGTAAATCACCGATTACGTTAACTTGAACTTTTTTTTTTTTTTTTTTCGAATTGACGCGTTTTGTCGACCGGGAAAGGTCTTCACAAACTAACCGGGCAGGTGGGCGAGCACTGAGGGTGCTCAGCCAGCAATTTATGGGTTGGGTGGCAATGCAAGGGCACCCCTGTGGGTACGAGCCTCGACTTGGACCGCCAGCCAAAAATACGAAACCTAACGGTGATCTACTAGCGTTTCGGAAGCGACTACCTTGAGAAGAAACGCCGAAAGAAACTCAAGGCTGCGTCGGAGTGTAACTGCGTCATTTAGACGACAGTTGACGGAACTAACCTTACTCGTCGTCGTCGGCGCCGCCGGCGGCGCCGGTGTCGTGGTAAGTATCTGGTGCATGAGTGTACCTCACTGTTTTTTGGATCTGCGGTTATCAAAGCCGCGGTAATTGGATCATCCGGATCCAACAGGACAGAACGCGGGCGGCGTGTACCCCACCCGGTGCCGCGAGTCGGTGGGTATTCGCATACGTTGCGAAGAAGTTCATTGGGGTGGTGTGGTAACCTATCGAAGTAGCGACGAGATGCTGTGCGCATGAAACTGGCGATCGTCTCGAGTTTGAGGTCGTCGTGGAGATCGACATTTCTCAAATAATGTGGGGCTCCTACTATAGTGCGGAGGAATTTGTTTTGCACTTTTTGCAATCGGGCGATGGTGGACTTGGAGGCGTGGGCGAAGACTACGCTAGCGTAAGTCATCACTGGCCTAACTACTGTCTTGTAAATTGTCAGCTTATGCCTAAGTGACAATTTACTCTTTTTGCACACCATGGGGTGTAGCCTACTGAGGATAAAGACGGCGCGATTGCGCACAGTCTTGACGTGGGAGCTGAAGGTAAGCTTTCTATCGAGGGTGACACCTAAGTATTTGACCTCATCGGCCCAAGGGATCGTTCGGTCAAATAGCTTAATGTCTGTATCGGGGGTTGGGTATTGGTTACTCCGAGAAAAGAGTATTGCTACACTTTTCTCGGCATTCACCTCTATCCGCCATTTGCGGAACCACTCGCCGAGAACGGTGGCTGCGTTTTGTAGGTTTTTGTGGAGGGTTTTCTTATCCCTTTGGGAACAGAAAAGAGCGGTATCATCCGCATAGAGCGCGAGCTGTATGTTCGGCAATCTAGGGATGTCGTTTGTATATAAACTATACAAAATGGGAGCAAGTATAGACCCTTGCGGGACTCCTGCTCGGATCGGTCTCGGGTTTGAGAACACTCCTTCGACGCGGTATTGGAAATGCCTGTTCGACAAATAGTCTCGCAAGATGAGCACGAGCCTGTCTGGCACTTTGAGTGTGTATAGCTTGTACAACAAGCCATTGTGCCAGACTTTGTCGAAGGCTTTCGCCACGTCGAAGAAGAGCGCCCCTGTCGGGGTATGGTCGTTATTCCGGATGAAATTGTCGAGAATGTGCTCCGTGAGGCGGTGCACCTGATTGACACTCGAATGTTTGGCACGGAAGCCAAACTGTTCGTTAGTCAAAATCTTATTGGACTGGACGTGATCCTGGAGCCGGTTGAGAAGCAACCGCTCGTACAGTTTCCCCATCGTCTTGATGAGACTGATGGGCCTGTAGCTAGTAGGGATGTTTTTGGGTTTCCCCGGCTTGGGGATTCCTATCACACCTGCCTCTTTCCACGCGTTTGGAAAGATGCAGTTTTTGATCGCCGCATTGAAGATGACGACGAGAAGGCATATGATTTGCTCCGGCAGCATCTTGAGGACTCTGTTCGAGATACCGTCAAGACCGGGAGCTTTCTTGATCGGGAGGTGTCTGATGATCTCGTTGACTTCGTCAACTGTGACGATCGCCAGATCTGCAGTGGGAGGAAGCGCAGCCAGACGTTGGACTACAGAGTCCACTCTGGCTACGTGGTCTGGGTCCGCCGGGAGCAGGCTGGGAGAGCATTGGCGCTCTAAACTGTCCGCCAGACATTCGGCCTTTTCGACATCGTCGAAGGAGACAGAATTGTCCGGCCCTAGCAGAGGAGGCATGCAGCGGTCATTATCTAATTTGAGTGATCTCGCCAGATTCCAGTAAGCCTGGTGGGAGGGCGAGAGTTGGGACAAATAATTATCCCACTGGTTTCCTCGCATGTCGGCGATTCGTTTCCTTACCTCCCTCTGTAAGGAACGCAGCCTCGTGCGGTTTTCCGCAGTGGGATACCTATCATATGCTCTGGTCGCGGCATTCTTCGCCGTCATCAGCCTCCTCACGTCATCAGGGAGCCTCCAACGGAAAAAGTTTTCCGCTGGGGCCTCCCTGGTGGCTTCGGCGATGGCGCCTTGAAGGTGGCCGGTGACGGCGTCGATTGCCGCATCTGCATCCTCTGACGAGGAGAAGAAGTCAGGGATCGGGTCGAGGAGTGGTTTCGGACCATCCGAGGCTAGGATCGCTCCTAGCTTCTTCCAGTCCGTCACCAATTTAGTGGGGATTGCCTCCGGCTCAGAGGAGCCGAGTTGCATCAAGACAGGTCTGTGATCCGAATCCAGTTCACTGAGCGTGACTATAGAGCGCAACCGTAAGGTTATGCTCTTTAGCAGCGCAATGTCCAGGATGTCGGGCCTGTGGTTAATAATGTTGGGGAAGTGAGTTGGACTCAACGGAGACAGTATGTCGAAAGGGTAGACATTACTGTGGAGGCGCAGGCGTTTGCCATTACTAGTAGAGTAATGACAGCCCCACTGCATATGTTTGCAGTTGAGGTCGCCTGCGATAATAACTGCGGGACCTAAGTCCAGAAGTGCGTAGAGGTCACTTCGGAGAAGTACTTTGTTCGGTGACAAATAGACCGAAGCAATGTATATTGAGGGATGACCGCTCATGCCGAGCCTACAGACCGAGGCCTCGAGATTTTCGAGGGGAGGCGGGTCGATCGGCATGCAGTGCAGAGCCCTCCTATAGTATATGGCAGTGCCCCCGCCGCGGGCGTGGGTCCTGTCATTCCTAACCAGGTGATAGTTGGCCAGACGGGGCCCTCTATCACTCGGCTTGAGGAGAGTCTCTTGCACTAGCATGACGTCGATCTGATGGGTGCGAAGGAAATCACCGACGAGATCCTTCTGTCTTCGGAGGCCGTAAGCGTTGAACCACGCGAGGTTCAACGCGTGCGGTTTGATCCTACTCGTTGTAAAGAGCATTGGATCAACAAAGAAAAACTACTGGGAGACGGAGGGGCATCTATTTAGATGCACTGTATTTTTTTAGATTTCTTAGTAGATCCGCGTGCTTCACTACTAAGGCAATCCTATGTGCCGGGTCGGTTTCGCGGAGCTCCCGCGCGAGCTCTAGTACTTCGTCAACGTCAATGGCGTTGGCGAAGTCACAGACCTCGTCGAGGGCTACGGATAGCGGGGTGGGCGCTGAGGGCGCCTGTGGGACCGGTGCGCTGCGGCGCACCCAGGGGTTCTGGGCGCGAGCAGGCACGGGAGGAGCGGCCACGAGGGGACGCACTCCCGCCTTTGCGGGAACGGAATTTGGCCGAGCGGCCTGGGAGCCGGCGATGCCGGTGCGGGTTGGTTGCTGAGCCGGTGCGGCAGCGGTGCCGGTGGGCTCAGCGGGAGCGCTAGGCGGGAGAGTTGCTCCTTGCCTGGCGGGAAGCGGCGGAAATTCGGACGCCGGAGGTGGTCGGAGGGCCGCAGGGCGAGTGCGCGGTGCGGGCGCCCTGTGAGGCCTCCAGGCCCCGCGCCGCGGCTGCGGGGCGCGTGGGCAGCCGCGATAATTCGCGGGATGCCCCTCACGTCCGCACAGAACGCAGCTCGGAGGCGTGGGTGCCTCCCTGGTGCGCGCGCACTGTGAAGTGCCGTGGTCTCCCAGGCACTTCACACACCTAGGGCGCGCAAAGCATCTCAGAGCGGAATGCCCATATAATTGACAGTTATGGCACTGTCCGGGCATTCCTTTTTTGTATGGCGGTTCAACCTTAATACCGCTGAGAAGACAGACGGTTTTGAGGTTGAAGATTTGTTTGGCCTCTGAGGTTAGAGGCAGGATCACCAGCACCATGTCGAATGGTGCTTTGGTGGATGCCCTGTGCATCCGGTGGACCTCTTCCACCGGCAGGGCCTGGGAGAGGAGGTCCTCCTTAATGAGCTCCGTGCTGAGCTCTTTAGGGAGGCCCTTAACGACTACGCGGAGTCGTTTTTCGTCAGGGAGGGCATATGTATGGTAGCCTATCTTTTTCTCCCGGAGATAGGCTGTCATTTTCTTGTGGTCATCCGGAGTGGGGACTACCACTCGGATGCCATCGAATGTCGCGGTGGCTCGCGTATAGTTAACACGCTTTTCTTTTAGCGCGACTGAAATTCGCTCCCATTCACTCTTCTCCCGGATGATTACCGGGGGAGGAGGGCCGGGGCGGAATGCGGGCGGGTTGGAGTTGGCCTTATTCGGCTTCGGGTTCTTGGCGGCTGGAGGGCGCGCCGAAGCTGAGTCGTGTATGTTTACCTTCGCGGTCTTGGAAGGACCGCGAGATTTGCGTAGTTTTCTTTTGCCGCCTACGGTGGTGAATTCACCATCGTTTTCGGCATTTGAGTCGGAGGAGGAATCATTCGAGGATTCATGTACTATCGACATAGCCGGTGATGCCTCTCGAGTGCGAGAGGGACCACCGGCGTCGGAGAGGGACGCAAGATGTGGCGAGCGGTCGCGGTGCGCGGGCGTCTCGCGAGGGACGCGGGGCGCACGGTCTGTATGCGCGGCACGAGCGGGAGATGCGATGTTGCTGTCTCGCTCGGGTGTAGTGCTTTCCAATAATAATGCAAATGCATTTTTCTGGATAAGGGGTTCGGATGGCTCAAGCACATCCTTGGGGGTAGGGGTGTTGTCGGGGGTGGCGGACCCAGCGGAGATATTGTCTATACTGATGTCAGGGCAGGGGGATGACTGGAGAATTTCCCCAATCAATTGCCCGCCTTGGCCGGACTGGAAGGACCTCAGTTCGGCCACGAATTCATTCATAACTGAGTTGTGATGACGAAGTAGCCATTTGGCTACTAGGGTGCCAAATGCTGCTTCGTTGTGATCCATTTTTAGGGGAGGGAGGCCTCAAAAAGGGTCCTATCAAGAGGGCCGTCCCTCAGACCCGTTTAGGGCCCGAGGGGTGTGTATCCTATCGCCCTTAGCAAAGGGTTGAGTGCCTAACGTGCACCACCGAGACAGGGGTCCGCGCTAGCAGACCCAAGCCAAACGAATGGCGCGGCAGGAAACGGGAATAGGTAGGGTGGGAGGGCGATGGCCGGCTTAGACTGAGGGGTCGCTCCACAGCCTAAGACCCCGACCCCAACCGGGTTTGCGGGTTCCAAAGGGGAAACCGCGAGCGCCCGGGACCCGCCCTGTGCCTGCTTCGTTTACACCGTGTGGTATCCGCAGGCACAACCACTGAAAGGCGTGGCTTTGCAAAAGCGCTTGATAATCACTGTAATAGAAACTTGTGTGCCCGCAAAGTTCTGAAAAGAACTCGCGAGGCACTGAGGATGGCGTTCGGGCACGCACGCGGCCGACGAGACGGGATCACGCACCGAACACGCGTCAACCGTCCCGAAAAACCGTTACGCGAAACCGACACACGTAAAAAACTGTTACGAAAGCGAGGTGGAGAGGGGCGGCACAGCTAGCGGACAAGCGTGCGTTCGCCTCGGCACTCGGATCGGAACTTTCACTTGAACTTTGTTTTACAAATATTCAGGTTATACTCAGTGTTACGAACAGCGAGCCCAGGGCGCTGGAGACGCAAGAATAGGGGTGCGGGAGAGGAGCACGTCGACCGGGGCGACAACGGCGGCCGGGCGACGAAACTACAACGAAATCCGGCGTCGTCATTGGCGGATTAGATTTAAGAAACGTGTAATATATAGTACTAGTTGTTAGGGTAGCCCGAGGGGATATATATAGCGACCAAACCTTTGGTCAGCGGCGTATTGGCGAAGATAATTCCGGAGTTCGGTTCTGGCCGCGGTCGAGTGCGGACGTGTACGCGTGTTCACGAGCGCCTCCCCCCGCCATTCCCGTGCGATCTTACGTGTTGTTAGACGCGCGCTTTTCAGCGCGACGCCGAATAATCACGTGCTTCCGCGTGCGCCCTTGCGCAGAGTGTTTCTCGCCTAGGCGCCTTTTTCAAGGTGTCCTAGACGTACGGTTTCTGTGAAGTGCGGACCGTCAAACGCCGTCTCGCGCCGAGGTGTCTTTTTCAAGACATTCGAGGCGCAAAAGTTTCGTTAACCTTGACAGTCAAACGCCTTTGAAAAACCACGCTTTTTAGTGGTTAGGCCGGGGAAACCTAGCGGTGTTACACGAACCGGCCTAGAGCGTGCCCCGGGCGCTCGCGTTTGCCCCTTTGGCAACCGCGCTCACCGGACGGGGTCGGACCAGTTGGCACAGGGAGCGACCCCCTAGTCAACCCCGACTATCGCCCTCCCACCCTACCTTATTCCTTCTCCTGCCGCGCCATTTGTTTGACTTGGGTCTGCTAGCGCGGACCCCTGTCTCGGTGGTGCAAAGTAGGCACACATCCCTTGCTAGGGACGCTAGGTACACACCCCTCGGGCCCTAAACGGGTCTGGGGGACAGCCCTCAACTCCCCAGAAATGGATTCCAGCGAAGTGGTGTTCAGCAACTTAGTTGCGAGATGGCTGATCAAGCAGCGTCACTCCGTTATGGAGGAATTTGTGACCGAGTTAAGGTCTTACCAGTCCGGACAGGGCGGGCAGCAGATTGAGGAATTACTCAATTCTGCTCTCCCGTCAGACCTCCTCAACATTACAGCTGGGTCCGCCGCCATAGGCCAAACCCCTCCTCCAAAGGATGTGCTTGAGCCATCCGAAGCATTAGTCCAAAATAATGCATTTGCATTATTATTAAATAAAACAACGTCCGAGCGGGACAGCGATATCGCGCCTCCCGCTCGTGCCGCGCCTACAGGCCGAGTTCCCCGCGTCCCTCGCGAGACGCCCGCGCACCGCGACCGCTCGCCTATACACGCGTCCCTTTCGGACGCCGGTGGTCCCTCTCGCACTCGAGAGGTATCGCCGGCCATGTCCATCGTGCACGAATCGTCATCAAACGATTCCTCCTCCGAGTCGGCCGCCGAAAACGATGGTGGATTCACCACCGTAGGCGGAAAAAGGAAAATACATAAATCTCGCGGCCCATCCAAGACCGCTAAGGTGAAAGCGACAGATTCGGCTTCGGCGCGCCCTCCAGCCGCCAAAAACCCAAACCCAAGGCCAAATAAGGCCAACTCCAACCCGCCCGCATTCCGCCCCGGCCCTCCTCCCCCGGTAATCATCCGGGAGAAGAGTGAATGGGAGCGAATTTCAGTCGCGCTAAAAGAAAAGCGTGTTAACTATACGCGAGCCACCGCGACATTCGATGGCATCCGAGTGGTAGTCCCCACTCCGGATGACCACAAGAAAATGACAGCCTATCTCCGGGAGAAAAAGATAGGCTACCATACATATGCCCTCCCTGACGAAAAACGACTCCGCGTAGTCGTTAAGGGCCTCCCTAAAGAGCTCAGCACGGAGCTCATTAAGGAGGACCTCCTCTCCCAGGCCCTGCCGGTGGAAGAGGTCCACCGGATGCACAGGGCATCCACCAAAGCACCATTCGACATGGTGCTGGTGATCCTGCCTCTAACCTCAGAGGCCAAACAAATTTTCAATCTCAAAACCGTCTGTCTTCTCAGCGGTATTAAGGTTGAACCGCCATACAAAAAAGGAATGCCCGGACAGTGCCATAACTGTCAATTATACGGGCATTCCGCTCTGAGATGTTTTGCGCGCCCTAGGTGTGTGAAGTGCCTGGGAGACCACGGCACTTCACAGTGCGCGCGCACCAGGGAGGCACCCACGCCTCCGAGCTGCGTTCTGTGCGGACGTGAGGGGCATCCCGCGAATTATCGCGGTTGCCCACGCGCCCCGCAGCCGCGGCGCGGGGCCTGGAGGCCTCACAGGGCGCCCGCACCGCGCACTCGCCCTGCGGCCCTCCGACCACCTCCGGCGTCCGAATTTCCGCCGCTTCCCGCCAGGCATGGAGCAACTCTCCCGCCTAGCGCTCCCGCTGAGCCCACCGGCACCGCTGCCGCACCGGCTCAGCAACCAACCCGCACCGGCATCGCCGGCTCCCAGGCCGCTCGGCCAAATTCCGTTCCCGCAAAGGCGGGAGTGCGTCCCCTCGTGGCCGCTCCTCCTGTGCCTGCTCGCACCCAGAACCCCTGGGTGCGCCGCAGCGCACCGGTCCCACGGGCGCCCTCAGCGCCCACCCCGCTATCC
Source organism: Automeris io (assembly GCA_036320925.1). NCBI lineage: Eukaryota > Metazoa > Arthropoda > Insecta > Lepidoptera > Saturniidae > Automeris > Automeris io. The sequence goes on along the minus strand of JAUDJH010000011.1, from coordinate 6,853,121 downwards.
GTAGCCCTCGACGAGGCCTGTGACTTCGCCAACGCCATTGACGTTGACGAAGTCCTAGAGCTCGCGCGGGAGCTCCGCGAAACCGACCCGGCACATAGGATTGCCTTAGTAGTGAAGCACGCGGATCTACTAAGAAATCTTAAAAAATACAGTGCATCTAAATAGATGCCCCTCCGTTTCTCAATTAATTTTTCTGTTGATCCAATGCTCTTTACTACGAGTAGGATCAAACCGCACGCGTTGAACCTCGCGTGGTTCAACGCTTACGGCCTCCGTAGGCAGAAGGATCTCGTCGGTGATTTCCTTCGCACCCATCAGATCGACGTCATGCTAGTGCAAGAGACTCTCCTCAAGCCGAGTGATAGAGGGCCCCGTCTGGCCAACTATCACCTGGTTAGGAATGACAGGACCCACGCCCGCGGCGGGGGCACTGCCATATACTATAGGAGGGCTCTGCACTGCATGCCGATCGACCCGCCTCCCCTCGAAAATCTCGAGGCCTCGGTCTGTAGGCTCGGCATGAGCGGTCATCCCTCAATATATATTGCTTCGGTCTATTTGTCACCGAACAAAGTACTTCTCCGAAGTGACCTATACGCACTTCTGGACTTAGGTCCCGCAGTCATTATCGCAGGCGACCTCAACTGCAAACATATGCAGTGGGGCTGTCATTACTCTACCAGTAATGGCAAACGCCTACGTCTCCACAGTAATGTCTACCCTTTTGACGTACTGTCCCCGATGAGTCCAACTCACTTCCCTAACATTATTAACCACAGGCCCGATATCCTGGACATTGCGCTGCTAAAGAGCATAACCTTACGGTTGCGCTCTATAGTCACGCTCAGTGAACTGGATTCGGATCACAGACCTGTCTTAATGCAACTCGGCTCCTCTGAGCCGGAGGCAATCCCCACAAAATTGGTGACGGACTGGAAGAAGCTAGGAGCGATCCTAACCTCGGATGGTCCGAAACCTCTCCTCGACCCGATCCCTGACTTCTTCTCCTCAACAGAGGATACAGATGCGGCAATCGACGCCGTCACCGGCCACCTTCAAGGCGCTGTCGCCGAAGCCACCAGAGAGGCCCCAGCGGAAAACTTTTTCCGTTGGAGGCTCCCTGATGACGTGAGGAGGCTGATGACGGCGAAGAATGCCGCGACCAGAGCATATGATAGGTATCCCACTGCGGAAAACCGCACGAGGCTGCGTTCCTTACAGAGGGAGGTAAGGAAACGAATCGCCGACATGCGAGGAAACCAGTGGGATAATTATTTGTCCCAACTCTCGCCCTCCCACCAGGCTTACTGGAATCTGGCGAGATCACTCAAATTAGATAATGACCGCTGCATGCCTCCTCTGCTAGGGCCGGACAATTCTGTCTCCTTCGACGATGTCGAAAAGGCCGAATGTCTGGCGGACAGTTTAGAGCGCCAATGCTCTCCCAGCCTGCTCCCGGCGGACCCAGACCACGTAGCCAGAGTGGACTCTGTAGTCCAACGTCTGGCTGCGCTTCCTCCCACTGCAGATCTGGCGATCGTCACAGTTGACGAAGTCAACGAGATCATTAGACACCTCCCGATCAAGAAAGCTCCCGGTCTTGACGGTATCTCGAACAGAGTCCTCAAGATGCTGCCGGAGCAAATCATTTGCCTTCTCGTCGTCATCTTCAATGCGGCGATCAAAAACTGCATCTTTCCAAACGCGTGGAAAGAGGCAGGTGTGATAGGAATCCCCAAGCCGGGGAAACCCAAAAACATCCCTACTAGCTACAGGCCCATCAGTCTCATCAAGACGATGGGGAAACTGTATGAGCGGTTGCTTCTCAACCGTCTCCAAGATCACGTCCAGTCCAATAAGATTTTGATTAACGAACAGTTTGGCTTCCGTGCCAAACATTCGAGCGTCAATCAGGTGCACCGCCTCACGGAGCACATCCTCGATAATTTCATTCGAAATTATGACCATACCCCGACAGGGGCGCTCTTCTTCGACGTGGCGAAAGCCTTCGACAAAGTCTGGCACAATGGCTTGCTCTACAAGCTATACACACTCAAAGTGCCAGACAGGCTCGTGCTCATCTTGCGAGACTATTTGTCGAACAGGCATTTCCAATACCGCGTCGAAGGAGTGTTCTCAAACCCAAGACCGATCCGAGCAGGAGTCCCGCAAGGGTCTATACTTGCTCCCATTTTGTATAGTTTATATACAAATGACATCCCTAGATTGCCGAACATACATCTCGCGCTCTATGCGGATGACACCGCTCTTTTCTGTTCCCAAAGGGATAAGAAAACCCTCCACAAAAATTTACAAAACGCAGCCACCGTTCTCGGCGAGTGGTTCCGCAAATGGCGGATAGAGGTGAATGCCGAGAAGAGTGTAGCAATACTCTTTTCTCGGAGTAACCGATACCCCACCCCCGATACAAACATTAAGCTATTTGACCGAACGATCCCTTGGGCCGATGAGGTCAAATACTTAGGTGTCACCCTCGATAGGAAGCTTACCTTCAACTCCCACGTCAGGACTGTGCGCAATCGCGCCGTCTTTATCCTCAGTAGGCTACACCCCATGGTGTGCAAAAAGAGTAAATTGTCACTTAGGCATAAGCTGACAATTTACAAGACAGTAGTTAGGCCAGTGATGACTTACGCTAGCGTAGTCTTCGCCCACGCCTCAAAGTCCACCATCGCCCGATTGCAAAAAGTGCAAAATAAATTCCTCCGCACCATAGTAGGAGCCCCATATTACTTGAGAAATGTCGATCTCCACGACGACCTCAAACTCGAGACGATCGCCAGTTTCATGCGCACAGCATCTCGTCGCTACTTCGATAGGTTACCACACCATCCCAATGAGCTTCTTCGCAACGTATGCGAATACCCACCGACTCGCGGCACCGGGTGGGGTACACGCCGCCCGCGTTCTGTCCTGTTGGATCCGGACGATCCAATTACCGCGGCCTTGATAACCGCAGATCCTAAAAACAGTGAGGTACACTCATGCACCAGGTACATACCAAGACACCGGCGCCGCCGGCGGCGCCGACGACGACGAGTAAGGTTAGTTCCGTCAACTGTCGTCTAAATGACGCAGTTACACTCCGACGCAGCCTTGAGTTTCTTTCGGCGTTTCTTCTCAAGGTAGTCGCTTCCGAAACGCTAGTAGATCACCGTTAGGTTTCGTATTTTTGGCTGGCGGTCCAAGTCGAGGTTCGTACCCACAGGGGTGCCCTTGCATTGCCACCCAACCCATAAATTGCTGGCTGAGCACCCTCAGTGTTCGCCCACCTGTCCGGTTAGTTTGTGAAGACCTTTCCCGGTCAACAAAACGCGTAAATTCGAAAAAAAAAAAAAAAAAAAAAAAATGGTCAGCGGCGAAGATCGAAGACTCGAAGAATTCCCTCGGAGCTACCCTCAAGAATAAAGAAGCGAACTGCGAACGAAGAAGTGTTTTTTTTATTGAAGAATCCCTGCTACTAGTCATTGAGTGTTGTCCATCGTGTATATCCTGGTCCATCGGAAGCCGAATAGAAGAAAGAAAGTAGAACCAACGCATCGATTTATCGAAGATTGCATCAAGAATTGGGGAAAATGGTCAAGACTCGATCACAGGGGGCCGATACTACGGACGAGTGTGACATGTACGCGCCGGCCTCGGTGCGTCATGTTGAACCACCACGCTCTCCGTCAGTGCGGCCTGCTGTTGAGACTACGACAGGGGGGTCAAACGCTACATTGACATGTGACAAGTCAAACGCTCGATTGTCAAACGCTCGATTGTCAAACGCTGAAACGTCAAACGCAGTTTCTTTCCCTACAGCAGCAAGACAACGTTCGCCAGCAAGGTCACGCCGCACAAGTACAAGCTCAGCTGCCAGATTACGGTTGCAGTTGGAGCTGCAAGCGCAGGAACGTCTCGCCGAGATCCAACGGCGGGAACTGCGCATGGAAGCGGACCTAGTCAGGAAGAGACTAGAAGTGGACCTCGAGAACATAGAAGAGGACGAACAGGGCAGCAACATGTCACAGACGAACGAACGCGTGAACAGTTGGCTGCAACAAGCGACCGAGGGGGATTCAACGTACCCGGCCGAGACACCGTCAGCAGAACGAGGAGGCAGAACGGCCCTCCACACCTGCGACGATCAACGGGGGGAGCTGACCACGGCCCGAGTGACTTTTGAGGAAGAAAGGTCACAGCAACGTGATGCGACAGAACGGCGTCGCACACGTTCGCCCACGCCCACGAGGGGCAGATCAAGGGCGATCGAGGAGCTGGCCGAGGCGTTGAAGAGGATGACGGCACGGGAACGAGTGCCGCCACGTCAAGCCTCGGACCTACCAGTATTCACCGGGGCACCGAACGAGTGGCTGCCATTCAAGGCAGCCATGCGAGATAGCACGAAAATGTACCACTTCTCGGCGGCGGAGAACCTAGCCAGGCTACGGGTGTGTCTCCGGGGAGAAGCGAGGGACGCCGTGGCGCCTCTACTGCACACGGCGGAGAACCCGGATGCCATAATGCACACACTGGAGCGCTGTTATGGCCAGCCGGACACCATCATCAACGACGCCATGGAGAAGCTGCGCCAGCTGCCACAAGCAGGAATGACAGCGCAAGAGCTCAACGTGTTTGCAGTACGAGTGCAGAACATAATCGCCGTGCTCAAGAACGTCGGCCACAGCGGTTATCTACGGAATCCTCAGCTGGCGGGAGAAATCATGGAACGAATGAGCCCGCTGCTAGTCTCAAGGTGGAGAGACTACGCACATCTGCACCGAGGAATGGAAGAGTGCGAAGTGATCACTCTGTCTCGCTTCCTCACACGCGAAGCGGACTTGGCATTCAGCTACACGCGCCAATCCAGCACATCGGGCGCCGTCAGCACTGCAAAATACGCCGCGCCAGCAAGACCGAGGCAGCAGAACACGAAGCCAGCACGCCGAACGACGCGTGGGGCAGCCGTCTACGCAACGGTAGAGGAGCGACGCGCACCACAAGGGTGCTTCTGCTGTGGAGCAGACCACGCTACGGATAAATGCAAGAAGATCAAGAATATGAAGATCAGCGCCCGCTGGGACTGGGCAAAGTCAGCGCGCGTTTGTTTTAAGTGCCTGAAGAAGAGGCATCGTCGGGCCGACTGCCAAGCTGACGCATGCGGTGTCAGCGGTTGCCGCCGGCCGCATCACCCGCTGTTGCACGACACCGAGCAAGTGCGAGCGCAGCCAGAGGTGCGATCCAGCGACGAGGAAGAACCACCCCGCCCGGCCAGAGAAGAAGCAGTGATGTCGATAGCAACACCCAGTGAAGACAGCAGCGTGTTGCTAAAAGTCTGCAACGTCATCATTACAGGTCCTGGGGGAGAAGTAGCTACGTGCGCGCTCCTGGATGAGGGGTCATCAATAACCCTCATCGACCAAGAACTGGCAGACAGCATCGGCGCCAAGGGGACTCCGGCACCACTGAGGCTGCGAGGTGTCAACGCGACGGAGCACGAGAGCAGCAGTCAGCGGGTCAGCATCAGCATCCGAGGGCGGCGAGAACGCGCCGCACACGAGATCACCGCTCGCACGGTCAAGAAGTTGGACCTGCGAGGACAGCGGGCGCCGCGGGAACTGACGCGGTACGCCCACCTGCAAGATCTCCGGGAGGCCTGCTTCGAGAACGCGAAGCCGAGGATCCTGATAGGTGTCGACAACTGGCACCTGATGGTCTCCCAGCAGATGAGGACCGGAAAGAAGAACGAGCCCGCCGCATCACGCACCAGCCTAGGGTGGGTCATCTACGGCATCGAGCCTCGCCTGCTCCATCGACGGGGGGAGAACACGGTGCTGCATCTGCACGCAGCGGAACGAGACTGCGGCAGCACCCCCTCGAGCACCGAGCAAGAAGACGACGAGCGTCTTCAAGAACTGGTGAAGAAGCACTTCACGTTGGAAGCGCTTGGTGTGTCGCTGACCACCAAGGAGAAGCCAGAAGATCGACGAGCGATCGAGATTTTCAACAAAACGGCGCGCCGAGTGAACAATCGATTCGAAGTCGGGTTGCCGTGGCGCACCGATGACATCGTGCTGCCGCCGAGCTACAGTGAAGCATTCATACGCCTCAGGGGCATAGAGAACAAGATGGACCGCGACCCGGCATTTAAAGAAGAATACACGCGCCAGATTGAAAATTTGTTGAAGAAAGGATACGCGGAAAAGTATAGCGAGAGTGAACGAGACAGCGCTATACAGTGGTTTCTACCGCACTTCGCCGTACGAAACCCGAATAAGCCAAACAAGATACGGCTAGTGTTTGACGCAGCGCACCGCGTACAGAACAAAAGTTTGAACGACTTTTTACTCGAGGGACCGGACTGTGATTGTAACAACAATCACTTCCCGGAATATTATTTCGATTCCGGGAACGGCCGATCGCCGTAACAGCGGACATTTCTGAGATGTTTTTGCAGGTGAAGGTGCGAGCAGAAGATCAACCGGCGCAGTCATTCTTGTGGAGAGGCGACAACAGAAAGGACCCTCCGGAGCAGTTCAAGATGACTTCAATGATCTTCGGAGCAGCCAGCTCGCCCTTCCTGGCCCACAGCGTGCGGGACCGGAATGCGCAGGATCACGCGCATTCGCACGCCAGGGCACTGCCGGTCATCACCAGGAGCCATTACATGGACGACCTCGTGCACAGCTTCAAGACCATGGAAGAAGCAAAGAAGACAATAGAAGAGGTCATCACCGTCCACGCTCAAGCAGGCTTCACGTTGAGAAGCTGGAACTCCAACTGCCCGCTCCTGCTGAACACCGTCCCTCGAGAGCTGCGAGCCCGGGAGCCGACCGCTCTGGGCCACGAACACCACCAGGAGAAGACACTTGGCATGCTGTGGGACGCCGAGAAAGACGAGCTGGGCTTCAACACGACCCTGGCACGCGTTCCAGAACAAGTCCGTGAACGACAGCGGGCCCCGACGAAGCGAGAGGCTCTGGCGGCGGTCATGTCGATTTTCGACCCGCTGGGGCTACTCAGCTGTTACAGCATCACTGCCAAGATTGTGTTGCAGGATTTATGGCGCATCCAGATAGGATGGGATGAGCAGCTTCCGGGCGAGCAGGCGGATCGCTTCGACCAATGGCTGAGCGCGCTGGACGACATAGCTCAGCTGCGCCTGCCGCGACGATACGTCACCGACGACGATGCTGCAGAACCGGAGAGGCAGCTTCACGTGTTCATCGATGCCAGCGAACAGGCATACGCAGCGGCAGCATACTGGCGGTTGATGCACGAAGACGGTCGCGTCACGGTGACACTGGCCGCTGCTAAGGCCAGGGTGGCGCCGCTGCGCCCGCATACGATACCGCGGCTGGAGCTACAAGCAGCTGTCATCGGAACCCGGCTGGCTGGCATGATAAAGCAAGAACATCACTGGAAGGCTGATCGCGTGATCTACTGGAGCGACTCATCAACGGTGCTGCAGTGGATAAGGACGGACGCGCGGCGCTACACGCCTTACGTCGCGCACCGGCTCGGAGAGATAGCGGAGGCAACTGACATAGAACAATGGCGCTGGGTGCCGACCGCACACAACGTCGCGGATGACGCAACCCGCGACGGAAAGGCGCCAACCGACCAGCATGACCGCTGGTTCACCGGACCTTCTTTCCTGTACGGGCCTGAGAGTACGTGGCCGCAGGAAAAGGCACGACCGAGCAGCACCGGCAGCATCGAGGAGGCCGCGTGCTGCGCCGCGAGCATCGGCAGCGCGAGCCCGTTGCCGGACATTAGCCGCTTCTCATCGTATGAGCGGCTGATCCGGGCGACGGCGACGGTGCTCGCCTTCATCGACAAATGTCGCAAGAGAGCGACCCAACTTAAGTTACAGCACATCGAGCGAGCGGAGCACCTATGGCTACGCAGGGCGCAGGAGGAAGACTTCGGCGAGGAGATCGCGAGGCTGCGCGCTGGCCGAACCTTGCCAGCTGCCAGCCGCCTCGCCACGCTGGACCCGATGCTGCAGGACGACCTGCTGCGTGTGCGCGGACGGATCGATGCCGCGCGCGCGCCGTACGAGACGAAACGGCCGATCATACTGGGCGGCCGTCACCCGCTGACAAGACTCATCGTGCTACGAGAACACGCGGCTGCGGGACACGCCAGCAACGAGCGCGTCCTCAATGACATCAGGCAGCGCTTCTGGATACTGCGCGCGCGCCCCACTGTGCGCGCGGTTGCCCGGGCTTGCGCGCTCTGCCGGGTGCGCCGAGCGAAGCCCCGGGTGCCGCCGATGGGGGACCTGCCGCCAGCGCGCCTGGATCAGCATCGCCGACCCTTCACCAACTGCGGGGTCGACTACTTCGGGCCGATGACCGTCACTATCGGCCGCCGACGTGAAAAGAGGTGGGGCGCGTTATTCACGTGCCTCACTACCCGAGCTGTCCACATCGAGGTAGTGGGCAGCCTGTCTGCCGACTCCGCAATCATGGCGCTGCGACGGATGGCAGCGCGACGCGGATGGCCGCGTCAGCTCTGGAGCGACAACGGGACGAACTTCCGTGGAGCCGACGCGGAGCTACGGGCAGCATACAACGAGTGGGAGCCGGCGCTGCGTGACTACGCGCAGCTGCGCCGTATGGAGTGGCGCTTCATCCCTCCTGGCGCGCCGAATCAAGGCGGCGCGTGGGAGCGACTCGTGCGCTCAGTAAAAGCTGCGCTGAGCGCGACTCTACACGACCAAGCACCACGAGAAGAGGTGCTGAGGACGTTGCTGGCAGAAGCGGAACACGCGATCAATTCGCGACCGCTGACACACGTCTCCATGGATCCGGCGGATCCGGAGGCGTTGACTCCGAACCACTTTCTCATCGGGACGTCGGCAGGGCTACCCCAGACCGGGGTGTGCTCGCCGGCGGATAGGAGAGCATGGAAGGCGGCACAAGGGCTCGCCGACCAGTTCTGGCGACGGTGGGTCCGGGAGTACCTGCCGACGCTGGTGGCGCGCGGCGGAGCGCACGATCGACAGCGCCCGCTACGCCCCGGAGATCTAGTCATCGTGGTCGACGCTGCATTGCCCCGCAACACATGGCCTCGAGGCATCGTGGAGGCCGTGTACCCCGGGCCAGACGGCGACGTGCGCAGCGCTCTCATCCGCACCAGAGGTGGAACCTTCGTGCGCCCTGCAAGGAAGCTGGCTGTTCTCCGGCTGGAAGAGGAAGGCTTCGATGAGCTACGCCGGGGGGAGGATGTTACGAACAGCGAGCCCAGGGCGCCGGAGACGCAAGAATAGGGGGGCGGGAGAGGAGCACGTCGACCGGGGCGACAACGGCGGCCGGGCGACGAAACTACAACGAAATCCGGCGTCGTCATTGGCGGATTAGATTTAAGAAACGTGTAATATATAGTACTAGTTGTTAGGGTAGCCCGAGGGGATATATATAGCGACCAAACCTTTGGTCAGCGGCGAAGATCGAAGACTAGAAGAATTCCCTCGGAGCTACCCTCAAGAACTGCGAATAAAGAAGCGAACTACGAACTACGAACAAAGAAGCGTTTTATTGAAGAACCCCTACGAATAGCGATCGTGTGTTGTCATCGTGTACACTCAGGATTTTATTATTTATTAGGTTTTTTTTTGTTACAAACGGACCTATTTTAATTTAAAGGTACACTTCGGAGTCTGGCAGTCACTGATCGACAGTGGCGATCCAGCAGTGGCTGCCAGGTCAGTAAGTACCCGTTTTTTTTTTTCGAAGTGTCGTCCGTTGTTGACCGGAAAAGCCCTTTACAACTACACTGGGCTTGAGTGGGCGAGCGCTACAGGTGCTCAGTCAGCGATTTATGGGTTGGGTGACAACGCAAGTGCACCTCTGTGGGTACGGACCTCGACTTGAGCCGCTAGCCAAGATACGAAACTTAACGGTGATTTACTAAAGTTTCGGAAGCGATTACATTGAGAAGAAACGCCGAAAGAAACTCAAGGCTGCGTCGGAGAGGCAAAGTACAGCTCTGAATTCATTTATATATAGAAAGCAGCCCCATGTACGTGACCGCGCAGCGTTGTCAACTGTCATGATTGCAAGTTTGACACGTTGCCTCACAGCGCTTCGCAGTCACGTACATCAAACGGCACTCCATATAAATATATACAGAGTGGTACATCGCGGCCATGCAGCAACTACAAGGATCCGAAGTGTGCCTTTAGACTCAGCCAAACGCAAAAAAATTGTTTAAAAAAATAATGTTAAACGATTTAAAGTATAATTTTATGGCAGTTTATAATTTCAAATAAAAATGTAATTATACATCAAACAAAAAAATTCAAAGATTATTAATGAAGAGCAAAGTTGAGTAGAAAGTAAGAAAAAAATAAAAAACAAAAAAGTTATCATATACAACATATAAACATTTCAAATGGATATTAGGTGGCATTTAGCGATCAGAATGACTTCTTAATGCTTTAAGACATGCTCTAACATGCATTAAGTCTTGGCATGCTTAAACTCTCTAAAGTGTTCTGGGAAATCCTGTTCCAAGTTCACAAGAGATGCAAGAAAAGATCTTGTTATATGCGTAAGTTTTGAGGCAACTCTTCGAAGGCCACAATACCAAGCAAATCCCCCGCATGCTGCACAGGATTTATTTCGCACGACAGCGTAGGCCGGCCTAGGATAGCGATATCACGCTCATGGAACACGTTCATCATCAAGCCTTTGATATGTGGACGAGCTTTGTACTGTAGGAACTTGAAATCTTCGGCTGTTTGCTGTCTGAATGGAGCCACAACATGTTCGACCACCTAGTGGTAGTAGTTTTCAGCAGTTAGGGTGTCTCCTATCAAAACGAAGTCCATTCTACAGAGCCGTAATCTGAGGCACTCTTCTGACTATATTTTGTAAAATACGGTCTTGTCGCCGAGTTATTGCACAATATTTTTCAGGATGCCGTTCAGCCGGCTTTCAATAAGCCGATAACGTCCCCACAATCGTTGGATAACCAATTGGTTATAATTAATGGCTGTAAATAGTGTAATTTCTTATTAATTTTGTTTTGTTAATACTAATGGTATTCTGATCAAATTTCAATTATGGTAAAGTTGATTATTCACAAGTAATTAATGTAGGCTTAAAGTGAAATAAGCTTTTGAATTATACAAGTTAATTATTAAATATAAATCAGTTAATTGTTGGCACAAGAGAGCTGTAATATGTCACTGATCTTGAATTTTTTGTGAATTTGCCCGTTTTCATGCACTGCCAACTCCAAAACAGCGACGTTGAATTAGTCACGATTGTTTGGATTGGTCGCGTGGCATTGTCTTTGTTCGTAATGTTATGTCAAACAGTTTCGTGGAAATTATAACCATTATTACGATAGCCGTGTTTATTGAATGTCTTCAGCTGTTGATAGATATGACGTTCGTTTGCATTGGAGTGGCGTCCGTCCTATAACTTGGTGCAGACATAACACACATAGAAAAGATATAATGACAGTAGAAACTATTATATGTAATTATTACATGTGCCTTACTAGATATATCAATTATATTATAAAATTGTTATTAATATCTTCGTCTATATACGTTGATATAACATAGGTGCAACTTTAATGATTACGACAACTTATTTTACATTCCTTAGTACTAGAGCTTATAAAAGAATTTTCCTACACGTTTATAACATCAAATTGTCCCAAGAATTTATTGACTAGAGTTGACTAACAGTTAAAGATTTTTTTCTAGGTTAGGTTTTTAGGTAGTATTTTTGTCTGTTAAAACTTTTGCAATCTTTGCAATGACTTTTAGTGTCTTTTTTTTTCAATTATTATTTAAATAGCTCCAAGCACTTTATCTGGTGGGTAAGTATGAAAACCTAGTAAGACTTTGTATACAGGAAAGTGATAAATTTTAGCTGAATTCAAAATCATGGTGCAAACATTCCACCAGCACCCTACCAAGTAACTTAATATTTGCAAAATCAAAATAGGGTTGACAAATTAAAATAAAAACAAACAAAATAAGTTTTATATTTGACAACATATATTTATAAAAGAAATATATCTCTATTCGTGATTTCATAAGTAAACGATTCTGATTTATGTAATATGTTAGTTAATATTCCAGATGAAAAACTTAAGCTTATTAAGATTTTTTATAATGTTTTAAGTAATTTTTCGTTGTTTAATTTAATGATGATTCTTTAGAATTCTTCAATTGATATAGGAGCTGTAACAAAAGTTTTCATATTTGAGAAGCACAACAGTTTCCGACTGACGATTTTTTATATTGTTCTCTAGTTCAGAATACAATGTATTCATGTCTGGATAAACAAAGAAAAGCATATATTCGAATAAATAAATATAACACACAATTCACAGAAGTTATCACATTAAACTACTGTAGATATACTATATATAATTATAAAAGTAAACTGACATTACAGAAAAACAATATATAAATACCCGTGTTGAATTTACGCGCCAAAATGACCAGTTCAGCATATGTTAGTTATTCGCTACCCAGGGTTCATTTAAGTACTTTTTTTAAAACGAAAAATAGCTATTTTTCTACCTTTCTTGACCATCACTAGTCACCGCTCATCACCCACTATCTATAACCAGATATAATTAATATACCATTAGTTACAGCTTTGGTTTCGATCACTTTTTGGTAAACTGTAAAATAATTCTAATCATCTCTAGAAGCTTTTTTATTTTAACATTATTAAATTACTTACTTTAAGCTAATCTATACTAATATTATAAAGCTGAAGAGTTTGTTTGTTTGTTTGTTTGAACGCGCTAATCTCAGGAACTACTGGTTCGAATTGAAAAATTATTTTTGAGTTGAATAGACCATTTATCGAGGAAGGCTTTAGGCTATATAACATCACGATGCAATTATTAGGAGCGAAGAAATAATGGAAAATGTGAAAAAAACGGGGAAAATTATTCATCCTTGAGGGCTTCCATTGCGTGCTCTGCAAAAACGGTTCAAGATACCAAAAATATATGTAAGAAAGTATTATTTCTCTTGAAATGATCTAAAAAAATGTCTAAAAAAAATGTGACAGTATATATCTATCTTTTAAAATTAAGTCACTAGAACCGTTTTTATGGTAAACAAATTTGGTCGAAATGAATGCATTATTTGTTAAGAGTTGTATCAACGTAATAATATTAATCTTTATCCAAATAAATGTGTTGTTGATTAAGAGTATTTAATTATGAACAAAATTGTCTTTGACATCACTTAATTTCAATGAACATTTTAGAAGATATTACAAAACCTTATATAGTAAAACAACGTTTGCCGGATCAGCTAGTCTTGAATATATTTGCTTAGGCTTCTAATCTTTTAGTTTCAGTTTTGGTCAAAAGTTGTGGCAATAGCCGATAAATCGGATTCCACTTTAGCCAGAAATCGATCTACAGTGCAGTACAGATACTAATTAAAGGTAACTTAAAAATTACAATCTTATCAATCATTTTTGGGTTACGCGCTTATTAGAAAGCTTTAGAAGGTGTTTTTTTTGGACAAAGGAGGCCGACACCGCGGTTGTATAAATACCACTAAAAAAATGTTTATATTTTTAGATACGTGATATTATTCCGATCACAACACTTTACTACTCTTGGTGAACAAACGAAGACTCATAATTTTGGAACTACTTATATGAAGAATCTTTGTTCTTTAAATATTTCCATTGTTGCTTATTTTAAATTATTACATAGTGTGATAATATTTACACATAACTACTTCACAGGAATAAATATAAGTGTTTATCATATAATATAAAATAAAACGTTTTATTAAAATACATGAACGTACAAAAATATGATGACAGACACTCGGTTCAGAATTTATGCTATTGACGCATGCTTGGAGTATATTCTAGAATGTACTTAATGCACGGCACGTGGAAACGCAAAATTGAAATAGGTACTTTTATCTAGAATTGATTATAATTAGAATTCATAAGCGTTGAAATTATATTAATATTGTTATTTTAATATAAAATAATAATTATAAATAGCAATTAAGCAAAATAAACAACATTTTTAAAATTATTTGTTTGCAAAAATGACTGCTTTTAATTGAGATGAAATTCGAGAGTTGTGGGTGTGTTTGACATACGATTTCTACGGTGCGAAGCTATGCAAAATTTACTCGTCTTTCCGTAAGCGGCGCTGCGTTCGCGTAATTAATTTGTATTAGTAAACGCTTGGTCTTATCAGAACGATAGATGGCGTGAAAATGGAACAAATTATATTGATATGAATGTTTTCTTTTTGTATATCACTTTTAGTAATTTATCGAAGACTTATTTATTGTGAGGTACATATGTTTGGTTTTTTGCATGTATGGGATATGAACGCTACTGCTTTCAGTAGAATACTAAAATCATGTGTAGTACATTACTTAGATCGGTAGTGTTGTTTATAAATACAAATTAATATTATAATAATACATATATCGTCACGCTATATCCCTTTCGTGGTAAGCGTGGATACATTAGTTGGTGTATCCACTTTACGCTTATATGTTGCGCCTACCATGATCAGTAGCGGAGCTCATCGCAGTTCACGGGGTACTTACGCATGCCATTTTTATTAGATGCCCTGAGGGTTTCCTCAGGATGATTTTCCCTACCGGTGAGCATGTGGCATCTAAATCCGTTCCTAATCTGGCAAAACCAGATTCAAACCTACGATGATTCGTGTTGCTTCGCGTGGATACAGGTCTTTTGTCCACTAAGGCACCAATAAGTAAAATTGAATTAAATAATGTAGTTTTTTGCAAATAAATAGTTAAGCATTATTATATGAAGAGCTTGTTATTTCTCTGTTGTCTCTACTCTACTACACTATATTAAAATACCTGTGACAAAACTTTTTAAATTTTCTGCAGAGCCATCGGAATTTTCATCCTTCATCGAAGAGAGAGCCCTAACTCTCCCCAACCAGACGAATACCAGCCCCACTTTAATAAAACATCTCGATAATGAAAAGTCAGGCATTTATTGAGGGTGGCGAATCAACCCTCAGTTTAAGATGATATCTAATTTAAAGTAAAATATGTTTTAATACCTTAGTCATACGTTTCCAAATATCGTAAACTTAAAAAATGTACACATAACGCAATAAATATTTTAATGATATGGAATCAGAAAGTATCTCTATTTTGTCTGCTCATAAAAGACTTATCTCGATGCAAAGGAAATTTGATATCTGTTTTAGGGCGTTTGTGTAAGGTCCTTTATAAGAAAAGTATGATTTGAACTAGAATTGGAAAAGGTCATATGACATTAATTGCGATGAATTGAAGGCGGCACGTGCTGAGCCACCTGTCGTTATATTTGACTTGTCTGACTCAAGCAATGTCTAATTAGACGCAAATGCAATTAAGTTGCGAACGAGGCAAGAAAAAAAATTCAGCTCGCATGAAAATGTAAGATTGAAGCTGCTATATTGTGAACAATAAAATTCTAATAAATCGTATTATAAAGATATCAACAATACTTTACTATATGTAGATTATAAGTAGGAAGAACAAGGACCGCTAATAGTGGGACGCAGTGAACGTACAAAAGAGAAGTTGGTATAATCAAACGCAAAGTCGACGTTCGAAAAGACGATATTGTTGGCTATGCAATTTAGAGCTAGAGAATAGATAAGAGGTTAATTTTATAAGTATTTATTATAAAACGGTGTGATCAGCCGCACTGCTGATCATGTTGAGCATGAGATATAAGATCAAAGTGGATACTATCTTGGTGCTAAGGCGATTGCCCGAACTGGGTCATGATCACAATACACAAATGTAAAGACCGTCTTAGTGACTAGCTTTGGCTTGTCGTGTTTCGGGATCAGCTTGTGTTGTTGTGTTCAAGTAACTCATATACCTAGAGACCTTCAGTCGTGGTGTATGTGGGCCGACACGACGGCAGAGACTATCAATGGATTTTCATCTTTTGATGGTTGCTTTTGCTTTTGGACAATATTGTACTTGTTACCACCAAGTGCACTGTAGCCAATATGTTGAGCCAGTGTAAAAAAAATACAGCCACTAATGTAACTGTGCTGACCCCGAAAGGGATATAGCAAGACGATGTATTTTTATAAAATAGTAGATCCATATATTAGCATCTTAGCAATTTCAAGAAGTTGTTCTTTGTTTTTTAATATTTAGTATATTTTAAAATGTGATATGGACATTCTAATCTACAACTAATATGACAATAGTCTTAGAAAGCTCTATTTTATTTTGGTTAAACCTACGTCATTTAAATAAAATTCAATATCAAGTAAGGAGATATAGCTTATTATAATAATTATTTTATATTATAAAATACTACGAAATTAAAATATATAGTACCAGAGATGGTTTAAGGCAGTACTAAAGTTGCTTGTTATTCCGTGCAGTTAGTACGTTCGGAAGGGCAGCGTAGGTTGAAGGCTATAAAAATGCAATTCTGTTAGTATAACAAGATTCCCCACTTAGTGATTTAATTAAATTATGGACGAATCGTGACTTACGCGTTAATAATGCTAAGATAAGACTTATTTCAGAATATATAGAATTTATTCGAACTTGTTTTAGAACTTAATGACTTTTTAGTATTTAGTGAGAAGATAACAGTTCTTGGGGGCAATAACCGATACAATGGATTTCTATAGATTACTGGTATTCTTAAAGTCACGTTAAAGTTTCATCTGAATTATATTCCTTTTTTTTTTTAATCTAACTTTATTAGTTTAATGGTGGTTAAGTGTTATCTTTTCCTAATTCCTACCAATTACTATGGCATAGCATTCACTATACTGTTGCATTTCAACTTTCAGGATCGGTCTGGTACAGGCAAAGAGAATGGGAGGGGTCTTCAATAAATAATGAGAATGACTATTTATGGGAGAAAGTTTGACAAAATAATTATGGTTATATTTAGATTTGGTCTTTGTAAGAATATATAATTTTTTTTTACCGGTGTTGTGTTACATATTTCTTTGCGACTTGTTTGATACGTTTTGATAAAAATTGATAAAATTGAAAATCGAGCAAGTTTTTTGACTCAATTCATATCCATGGACTAGATATAGCTTCATTATTATGACCCTGGGATCAAAAAACAATCAATAACATGAAAAAGATCATCTCTAACCCCAAAAAAGTCAAAACAAATACGTCTGCCGATAAGGTCATGGGAACTTTTTTAGGACAGTCAACAAAAGGCTAGGTTAGGTTTAGGGCTCTCTAAAGCACTCTAAATGCTCGCCCTCTCAAGCCCGGTGGAATTGTAGCGGCCGTTACCTTGGTCAACAATGTATGTCCCGTCGAATAAAAAAAAAAGGAATGGTAATGATAGAATAACTTGATCGTAGTGCCACTATAACATGAAATATATACGCAGAACAAATACAAAAGGCAAACTCGCGAAAAAGTTATTTAAGGCAAGAGAAGGGTGGCTCTTTACACTACCCCTCCTCAAGTGAATAGAGGCTTTACCAAGGCCACACGCCTAGCCGGGTATCGAGGATGTGGCCTCAATTGTACCCTCGATCCCGGTAGGTGGAAGGTGGAACACCCCAGGGGTTTAAGTCGGTGCGAATCTGACATACCGGGGAGCGACCCTCACCGCCCCCTGACGGTCCATAACAGATTTCTCCCGGGTTACAAAGAAAAGCGTTTGTTTATAAATAATCATACTTTTAGTAGAACGCTCTATAAATAAGACAACTGATATTTCAAGCCTCGCTATTTGGGAAACTGGTTAAATGAAAAGCCTCTATAAGTGATATAAATCCTATTTCCCTTGAGATTCCATTTAACCAGATTTCACTGTAGTTGAAGAATTGGATAATCGCGCATATTATACTTTATACGGAATATTTCGACATGCCGGAGCTATATAGAAATATTTATATAATAAATTATTTATAATTCAACAATATATTTGTTTTTCCAAACGTGACAGGCAAAGAAACTATCTAATTATTTAGTTCTAAATGAATTCGGGTTTCGTCCGATGCAAATGGCCGGCGCCGGATGCGGACCTCCCATTGTCAGTGGTATTGCATCGGCGACAATACAAATTCAAAATGGCGCCTATTCAGTTTATTACCTCTCGACTTATCAAGGCCTTAAATGTACACTTCCGCCGGTAAAATGGAATTAACGTTTAGATTTTAAAAAAGGATTATCTATGGAATCCTTAATTAGATATTTGTTTATATAAATATACATTGATTGATTAAAAATTTTAGTTAAAAGTTTTATAGGCAGGTGTTCTTATTGATTATCTAATCTTGGATATTTCTTCGGTATTTTGCGATGTAAAAGTTCACACTTTGTACCTATAACCTTCAAAATGTTAAGTAAAGAATATTATCCAATAACAAGTATACAGTATTATATTTATTAATTTTATAATTTATAGCGACCTGTAGGTAGTTGTACTTTGTAACTAATTGTGCAGTAGTTAATTTTGTGGCTCGTTAACGTCTGTTTTAACGTACGCGATACTGATTCTCACTCTGTCATTGGTTTTAAATATTTTTAATTTATTTTTGACTAATTCATTCCATAAACCTAGTTATAATTCAGATGCCCAATTAACTAATGATAATTTAATAATCCGATACCAAATATCAATAAATTATTTATGAGACATGTTATTTAATCAATTAATTAACTTCCATCCGAGACGTTTAATTGGAGCAATTGCTATAAAATTTATAGCCATCTTATCTATGGCTCAATTAAGTAAATTGAGATGACTTGTGATATAAAATATACAGAACTTAGACGACACAGGTGGCCATAGTTATGACATAACCACCAATAATAATGTAACATAGATTGGACATGCGAAGGGAAAATAAATTGATTGATACTTCTGAGCGCAAGTAGACAAATAGAGAGTTTTATAGTTAAAATATAAACATGAAGATCTGATAAATTTCCAATCAGTAAAATTTTCTTACATATATGTTTGATGTTAGGTACCTATCTGCTTTTTCAAATGAAAACAAGAACATTATATTTGTAGGGTTTTATAGTATATGTTTTATAATGTATAAATATATGAATAGTCATCTAGATGTACCTCGGTGTAAAACCTTTAACAGTAATTTGGAATAATAAAATATGTCAAAATTAAATAAAATTTAATTCGCATTCGCATTCTCATGTCAATGCAGTCACAACCTTCTGCAAGGACGTAATGAGGTAGAATGAGGTTACCGAAAGAGTCAAGGAAGAAGGAAGGAAGAGTAGACTTGAGGGAGTCTGCTGTCCGGATGAGAGGGTGGCGGTGTGCAGTGTCCGGCGCGCCGCCTGTGAGATAGGTATTGGAAGGGTGGGCTCTTTACCCCTACCCCTCCCAGAGAGGCAGCCTAGAAAAGGCATTTCGCTCTCCGGGCGTCTGGATGAATTTGGTTTCCCAGGCTCGGGTGGAGCGATTAGAGGGACACCCCGGGGGTTTTTAGTCAGTAGGAGTCTGACACACCGGGGTTGCTGCCCTCACAGCGGCCCTGATGGTCCTATGCAGGATTTCCCCCGAGAAACCAAAAAAACAAAAGAGTCAAGGAACGAACATTCTTCCTGACTATTCGGCGGCCAAGATATCGTCGCCAGGGGAATGCGTTCGCCTAGAGCGAGCGTGACATCCCCCGGTGACCATAGTTGGACAGTAGACTTGACGGAGTCTACAGCCCGGACGAGAGACAGTCACGGTGTCTGGCACGCCGCCTGAGAGAGGTTCCGAAGGAAGCCTTATAGAGCCTGTTCGCTCCTCGGGCTTTTGGACGAATTTGGATTCCCAGTCCTGGGTGGAGCGAATAGGATCCCCGGGGGTTTTTAGTCTGTAGGAATCTGACACACCGGGGTCGCTACCCTCACAAAGGCCTTGATGGTGCTCTTCAGGATTAAAATCCTGATTTGATCCGCGGATTAAAAAAAATGGTTTATAGATACTCCAGTCTGTAAAATGTTTTATATAAATGTATTAACATGTTTTATGAACGAAATCATTAACTTGTATTTAAAATAACCCAGTTTATCGATTAATTGTAATATTATGCATGGATTTTGTATAACGACATTATTGTATAAACATTTGGAAAGATATGTTGTAGATAACGTAACGCCTTTAAAGAATTTGAGTAACGTCTCATAGTTTGGTATTTATCAGGAATAGTAAATTAGGAGCCGCGTGCACCTGTGTGGCCACCTTAGAAAAAAAGCGTGGGTGCAACCTCTGGGCTAAACGAATTACCCACTACCTGTAACTTACGTGGCTCTGTGATATCTGGTACCAAAATAACAAATTGAGTGATATCCATTGCAGTTTCACAATATGTTGGAATTTAGATTATGGTCGTTAGAAGAGCATTAGTAAATGTATTGTTATGTGTCACCAATACAAAGTTGTGTAATAATCGAAATATTAGTCAAGTGAGTCCGCCTTTATTCTCAGGTGCGTTTTTGAATTAAAGAAGCATTCGTTTTTTGTCGTTTTAAAAGCCTTTAAACGTTACGAAGGTTCCCGAGAATTGTGGTGCCTAATCATTGGCATTGCATATTGATTTAAAAGAAGTTAATATATCTGAAAATTTATGTTAGAAATTGATTACTGAGTATAATATGTAATTATATTGTTGTGTAGTCATTGTACGAAAGGATTATAAAAATAGGTTAGTTATCTATGCCAGTTATATCAGAGTTGGCCATTTGATAAAAAATAAGTTTTATTTTAAATAGAATAGGAAAAAAGAAGGAACATCGCTTTTCGAATATGAATTTTAATTGATTTTCCAATTATTATAGGGGATTGTATCTGAAGCTTGATAGGGGAAAGTCGCGAAATAGAAATTATTATAATATAAAAATAAAAGTAAAATAAATATAATTATTTAAATGATGATAATACATGTTGGTATATATATAAAAAAGGGTTTTAATTGAAGTGAGTGAGTGACCATAGCAGTACACATAGGAATAACACATCGCTTAGGGAAGACACATCCTCTCAAGTGGACTCATCGCTTCAAATTAATATTTAGAATCGGTAAAAAACTCTGATTCCGAAAATATATATTACTATATCACCAAAAAATGTCGCTTAAACCAAATAGCCTTTCATCCCTCGAATTATCTATACTAATATTATAAAGCTGAAGAGTTTGTTTGTTTGAACGCGCTAATCTCAGGAACTACTGGTTCGAATTGAAAAATTCTTTTTGAGTTGAATAGACCATTTATCGAGGAAGGCTTTAAGCTATATAACATCACGATGCAATTATTAGGAACGAAGAAATAATGGAAATGTGAAAAAAACGGAGGAACTTATTCATTCTTGAGGGCTTCCATTGCGTGCGCTGCAAAAACGGTTCAAGATACCAAATATATATGTAAGAAAGAATTATTCCTCTTGAAATGATCTAAAAAAATGTCCGCGACAGTATATGTCTATCTTTTAAGATTAAGTCACTAGAATCGTTTTTATGGTAAACAAATTTGGTCGTAATTAATGCATTATTTGTTAAGAGTTGTATCAACGTAATAATATTAATCTTTATCCAAATAAATGTGTTGTTGATTAAGAGTATTTAATTGTGAACAAAATTGTCTTTGACATCACTTAAGTTCAACGAACATCTTAGAAGATATTACAAAACCTTATATAGCAAAACAACGTTTGCCGGATCAGCTAGTGTGGAATATTTTAGTTTACACTTTACAATAGAATAATTTTGCTTCTACTTAATCTTATTCACAGAACACAATTTCACTTGCCTTATTGTTGTTTACGCAGATTTGACGCTTGGGCGATTCCGCTGGAGACGTTTTCCAACATTATTTTTTTAATCAAGCTATTATTTGTTTTTTTTATTTATTATTGAAAAGAAGAAAATCAAAATTTTATATTTAATTTATTTTTATTGGATTTTCCTCCATAATTACTTTTTTGGCACGTTTGAAAATATTACCACCCGAAGAATTGGTATAAACAGGAAAATCATACCTAGCAAACCTGGCGCTAAACAGCAGTTTCTGACAGCTTGTGGTTATTTTTTTCTCGCTAAACGTGAAGTGACAATATTAATTTATCCTCTTGTTCCAAAAAAATGTAAGTATATGTTGTTATTTATTAAGCATCATTGACTGCTAGTTACCTATAAGTAACTTGTTGCACCCGCGATACATAAGATATAGAAGTTTACTTTTTACAAAGAAATAAAGAGCTAACATTCTGAAACTTTGAAAAAGTAAAAAGCAATCAAAAATAAACTTAAAATAATCGTTTTTAAGAGTGTAATGATTGTAAGGTTAAAAGAAACAATAATTTAAATCGGTTGCACCCGCGATCTTAATGTGAGATCGCGGGTGCAACATTTGGTCGCTTTTGGTGTTATGAGCTTATAACACCATGATTTTATATTTTTCTCTCATTTCTTTCTTTTACTACCACTATGTGGTACTTTAAGTTCAAGAATCATTACTAAATACATATAAAACACCATTGATTGCCATCTCTCTTGTGCTATACCGGCCAGTTCTGTGACTAATAGCCTCAGTATGCAGCAGGTTGATACGGTGGCGCCGGCGAATAGATAACCCATGGCCCGACTTCTTAATCGACCTGCTATGTACTCAAAATGCTTATCGGTCGTACTAACATAAACAGACCTAAGCGAAATTTAACACAGGATGTTGTGCTCTTTCAATTTGAACTTGTATCTGTACGAGCATGGCCGGTTTGCTTCGCACGAGTGTAAATATTTTGCAAGTTTATTTCATGTCATCTTTTGTTTAACTAACACAAGTAAAAAAGCGTATTTTTGGATCTCATAAGAAACATCGAGTTTTCTCAGTTATTTTAAAACACAAATGATGATGTCCTGGCCGGTTTCGGCCACGGCGACTGTTTCAACACCGATTATGAAATTCGAGGTCCAGTTTTCGGAAACAGTCAATTGCGCAGGAGATATTTAAGTGCATAACTGGACGCGCTGCCAGAAAAGCACTCTCTCGTCCGAACTCCCTCTGGCCCGATGGAAAGGAGAACCAGTACGATCGGGAGGGAGCGGGATGCAGGTTTGGTCGAGTTTTCCTTCTCTGAACACCTGGTTGAATTGCGGTGTTAAAGAGATACCTTAGTCGCCTCTTACGACACCTCAGCAAGAAGAGGGGCGTGCTATTCTATTCTGCCGGCAGCCACCACGGCTTTTTTTTTAAAACACAAATTTATTATATGTAGGGTATTTAAGTCAAGCATAACAGAATTGCTAAAAAGCGATAGCCACAACAATGTACTTTTTAAGATATAAGCTTAATAATCTGTTTAAAATTTTAAAAACATTCATAAATGTCCTTTTGAATACTCTAGTGGAGGTTTTGTAAGATTTAAAAAGTTGTGTAGATATCTACACCTATATAGATAATACTAAAAACCCTTAGGCTCTTACTTATGTCATTCGGCAAAGCTGTGAAGGCTATAAATTCTGACAGCTTATGTATGTTCGAATAAAAACACTAAACCGTATAAAATCACTGTCGATGGTAATGCCACCTCACATTAGCTTACAAATAGCTGAGAATGTAAATTGAAATGAGTTTACTACGCACCGTGTCGTAAAAGGCAAGCTTTTCATCTTTATTTATGTAAGTTTTTATTGTCCCTTTAAGGAATCGAGTTCCTCATTATTATACTTTAATTCGGACCATGTATTACAGTTCACCTGCATCCATATTAAATTCTTATTCCTTATATAACGCAAACATAAAAATGTAAGTTTCCAGCCGAATATGGGTTGAGGAATGCCTGATGGACGACAGTGATTTCTTTAACGAACTCGGCTTAAGGCTACGCCAACTTTACTCACTTGTTTAGATGTAAAAACTGCATAGCAAGGACACTAAAATATTAACCGTTTAAAAAGCACGGATATGGTCGAGTCATTGCTAGAATACCAGTAGAAATAGGAATAAGAAGTTTGTTAGTGTAGAGCCTGCATAAAAAAACACCAGATGGTGTATGTATACATATATATATATTAGATAAACAATTACAAAGCAGCACATTAAAGTCAGCTGACACCCAAACTAGGATGACCTGCGTAGCTCCAATCTTAACTCAAAACAATACAATATTAATATTACATACACTACACAATCAATGTAAATAATAATTTCACAATGATGTTAAACCCCAAGTATATCTATTCCCGCAACAGTTTCTCAGTATCATTATATTCGACATCCAACAATCAGTCCCTCAGCTTCATCTAACATTTATAATTAGATAAATTCAAGATATTCCATTCATGGTTAACCTTGTTATAAATCCTGGAACGATGAATCCAAAATTGTTTCTTGCGAAATTAGACTTGTGAATCGGTATAGAGCAAACATACCTCACACTACGAGGTTTTCTTTTACTATCTGTCCCTATAAGGACCACTTAAATACATGGAGACCTTATATTGTGGTACATGTGGGACGACATAGCGATGCTTACTGTTAACAGATTTTCACCACTTGGCGGTCGTTCTCCTTCTTGGACAACAGTGTATTTCCATCAGATGCAATGTAATCGCTTTGTCAAGCCACTATAAAAAATACTAAAAGTTAGACCATCATATAGATGTGTTACCAATGTGAAATATGGACGGCCCATAAGGACAGAGAAGAAGAGGAAGACCAAACGCACGCTGGGCAGACGACATTATAAAAGTAGCAGGAACTCAATGGCCACAAGCGGCAGAGAATAAAAAGTACCGGTCATCTCTGGAGGAGGCCTTTACCATTTATGGAAAGGGTTCTTGCTACTTACAAGCCAAATTACTACTTAACGAAACTGTATTTAGAGTAAGCAAGAAACAAAAGCCTTTTTTCAAAGATATGTCGTCAATCAAAACAAAAGAAAGGTGCGTCAGGATTGTCTTTGGTATGCCTTCAAGTTGATTAGAGGTTGCATGTCATTAATGAAAATTATAATTTATACCCCAAGTAATCAAACAAAAAATAACGTGGCCCATAAGGTATTATAATAAAAATATTACCTTAGATATGACTTAAGTCTTTCAATGCAATTTTATTTCTATTAGACTGCGACAGGCCCATAGCTTTTGGCTCAATTAAATCTGACGGGGCAGCTATTAACATAAAAAAAATTAACAATTTAAATTTGTTTTAGAGAAATAGGGCAGAACAAGGTTTGCCGGGACAGCTAGTTATTAATAAATAAAAGTTTTAAAAATTTCCTGAAACTAGGTGTAAGCGAACAATAAAGATTTAAACCGGTAAAAGTGTGCACAAACTAGACTATATTTCCGAGAATCCGCCCCTTTCACGACATCGAACGGTTAAATCACGAATAATATATTATTTCAATTGTATTATTTGAGCGGTCAGCCTCAGAACTATCTCATTGAATGGATGCTCGGCGCCGCACACTGTGTACAGGCATTGCTAGGTAACGTCATTGAGCGTTGGCGAGAAACTCACAAAGTCACAACGACTCAGTGCAATATAATAAAATAGAAAACAGTAGGCCAATCGAGCTAAACACGTCAAAATGACTTGCTTTAATATAATATTATGACTTTTTTTTTATTATATGAGATAAATATGTATTTCATATAGTTTTCTTTGTTATCAATACATATAATAAATACGTTCCGCAGCCACCTCTCCTACGTTTCGTAGATACTATGATTTGCAACTCCGTGTATATAACATATGCGAGTGGCCAGAAAAACTTCACTTGCACGTTGAAAGTTAGTAAAAACGTATGAGAATCGTTAATAGATCTGTACGCGTTTGTACCCTCTAATTTCTGAATTGGCATAACCGTTTTAAATGCGGTTTTCACTAATTAATTTTATTTCAATCGGTTCATAAATAAAAAAATATGAATTAGTTTAAAAAGCACATCCATAATTAATTGGAAAAAATGTGTTGAGTAAAATGGAACTGTTATTGTCATTGTCCTAAAATTTTCCTGTCGTGTATAGTTTGTATTTATAATACGTTTTCGTGAGTTACTGTTAAACATTAAATATATTTGCATATTTTTTTCTGTTCGACGGTATATATAGTACCTCTAAACAAATGCTTAAGTGCATTGATTTGTTTTAGTATTTATTATTAATTGTAAGTAACGGCATTCATAACGGTACGAAGTTCGCCGAGTCAGCTGGTTAGCAATATATTAATTAAGAAAATATCAGCAAAAATAACAAGAATATAACAATAACAATATCCAGGTTGAAATTCAAGCAAATTAGTTATCAGTGGCATTTTGCAAACATGACTACATTTTTAACTGTTGTATCGATAAATATCTTCTTTTTTTTTTACTTGGGGAAAATCCTCATAGGACCGTCCCGGCCGCGAAGGGGTAGGCAGCCGGGGTGTGCCGGACTTTTACCAGCTAAAAACCCCAAGGTGACTACTTCTGCGAATTAGTGGGGACTGCGGGTCCTGTAATCAAATCGCCGCAGCCCCACTACGCCGCGCCTGACAGGCACAATCACGGGAGGGAGACGCCGCCTCCACCGATATCACCTAGTATACTTCAGCAGAGCGCGTCACAACGCACCGCCGTCTTCTCGGGGGTTGCTGACCGGTCGCTCAGAGCCCCCACCCTGAACAGCCACAACCCCTAAGACATCAGCTGGCCGGTCGTGGTTCGACCGATCCGCTGGGACTGATATGTCGGGGCGGTTGTCGACAGCCCGGCGTCTTCTTCGAGCGGCCTCCTGCCGTTCTCGCTCTGCGGCCTCCTTCTGGGACATGACATCCTCACATAGGGAGACCGCGGCCCTCCAGTTGTCATGCCCTGCCAGCATGGCCGACAACACTGCCGGCAGGGAAAGGTCGTGTCCGATCCATCGGACCAGGTCCCGCCGCTCGCTGTCCCACGCCGGACAATGTGCGAGCGTATGCTGGGCGGAATCCAGGTCCGAACTGCAGTGGTAGCACCGGGTCGTTGCTTCTCGTCCAAACCGGCACAAGGACTCAGGGAAACATCCATGACCCGTGAGTACCTGTTTCAGATGGTAGGTGACGCGATCTCTGCTATCAAGCCAGGCTTCGAGGTTCGGCAAAATGGTGCCGACCACGCGTTGGCGCATGCAGCGCTCCTCATTAAGCTGCACGCGCCACGTATTTAGGGCTGATCGGCGCTCTAGCGCCTTCAACCTCTCGAGCGCCATAGGAGGCACGCTTTCGCCTCTCAGGCGGGATTCGTGGACTCGGTTGAAGACTGCCAAGACCACTTCCGCCTGGTCGATAAATATCTATGCTAATGAATCACAGGGTTAGTTTCCATATGAACAAACGAATCATTGTATAGTTTACTGGTCGAACAGGTAGGTAGTTATTGCGAATCTGATCTGTGCACGTGGAATTTATATTTGAAACTGTTTTGAAATACAAAAGTAAATCCTACTTTAGGTCAAAGTTTTAAAAAAGAAAATACACCTATCCCCCGATTTACACGGTAGATACGTTCCTGAGAAAAACGTGTAAATCGAAAATTAAAAATTTTCAAGTCAAAACCGTATAAATCGAAAAGCTTGCAGAAAATGCATAATTTTGCTATTTAACAGTTGTGATTTTTTTCAATATTTTTAGGTGTACACAGAAATAACAATAAAATGCATTGACAGGTGAAAATATGTAATATATTACGGAAACACTGTTTTTTTATTTAATTACAATACATTAAACAGAAGAACAAAAAATAAAACCAAAGGTGTTTTATTATCCTTCATCATGTGCAGCAAGTCAGCACAAAAGCTCGGGATTCCCCGTGAGATGTGTACACAGCGCACGTGTTCAAACACAGTAGCATTTAGCAGAGTGCGATAAAAACAAAAAAAAAACTTATTTGGAAAACCGTGTAAAAGCGAAAACGTGTAAAACAAGTACCGTGTAAATCGGGGGATAGGTGTACATAGGTTCATATTTACGTTAGCGTAATATATGAATTAAGTGACATGACACGAAGATACGATCTCCTTGTCCAGTCTAGTGCAACGAATAAATTATAAAGATTTTTTTAATATGAGGACGAATCTATTTATAATAATGGATTGTTTTTACTCACAGTAATTCGGATTTCCAGTACTCTCTGTAAGTTGATTTTGGCAAAGAGATAATTATATTGTATCTGATGTTAACACACATCAGGAGTGATTGTGCTGTCGGTTTTGACATGATACCAGCTAATATTCTCAAAAGATATAATAATATTCTTACACCGCCGATAACGTTTGTTTGTAATTTGATAATAACAAGAGGAATTTTTCCAAGTATTTTTAAAAATCTAGAATTTATCCTGTTCATAAAGATTAATAACTTCAGACCGATATCGATCCTGCCCTCTTTGTCGAAAATAATAGAGCGTATTATGAATAATAGGTTAATAAAGTATTTGGAAAAACATAATCTTTTAGCCAGTACACAATATGGGTTTAGGGCAAGAAAATCGACTTCAGATGCTGTACATGAAGTGACTAATTTTATAGCTACAGAATCGGATGGAAAGAAAAAGGTTATTACTATATTTCTTGGCCTCGCCAAAGCATTCAATACAGTGTCAGTCCCACTTTTAATTAATAAACTAGAACATCTTGGCGTTAGAGGTAATGAGCTACAATTGTTTGCTGATTATTTGTCAAATCGGTTTCAGTGTGTAAAAATTGAAAATTACATTAGTGATGATCTACCGATTCAATTTGGAGTTCCTCAGGGTAACTCACTGACACTTAATGTGGATAAAACCAAATATGTAACATTTTCCATTACAGACACTGATTCCACTCTTCGTACTTTCAATTTATTCTCACATTCTTGTACAAACTTCAATGATCCAACTTGTATATGTCCTAGACTTCAAATGACAACTACAATAAAATATCTTGGTATTATTATTGATAACAAATTAAATTTCCAGTGCTATATCAACCAGTTAAGTGCAAGAATTCGCAAATTAATTGTTATCTTTAAAAATTTACGTCATATTGCTGATTCTAAGCTTATTAAATCTATTTACTTCGCTCTTTGCCAATAAATTCTTACTTATTGCATTACTTCCTGGGATGGTATATCTAAATCACGCTTAATCCAACTAGAAAGAGCTCAACGAGCAATACT
This sequence comes from Automeris io, assembly GCA_036320925.1. Classification (NCBI taxonomy): domain Eukaryota; kingdom Metazoa; phylum Arthropoda; class Insecta; order Lepidoptera; family Saturniidae; genus Automeris; species Automeris io. The sequence continues at coordinate 6,823,966 of JAUDJH010000011.1, read as the reverse complement.
CAAAGTAAGTTTCTTCTTACCATTTCTATACTCTACTTTTCAACTCTATAAGGACATCAAGGTCTTGACTGTTCGCCAACTCTATATCTTGAACGTAGTGTTAAGGCAGCACTCTATGTTAGAATATGACCCAAATATCGCAAATAATACTCGTAGGAGAGGTAGAATGTGTGCGGAACAACTCTGTAGAACGACGTTTTTACAGCGCTTTTCTGCCTATCAGGGTCCTAATTTGTATAATAAGATAAATGATATAGTATTTCTATATCCACTGACACAGTACATATGTAAACAAAACCTTACACAATTGTTACTTACACTTGACTACAACATGACAGAAACACTATGCTCAAGCACGTACACACACGCACACACAAACAATATAAAATTAAATTAGGTTATCTGTATTTTGTTGATAAGAGAGCGGGTGTGGGGACCTGGTGATCTGTACCACAGGTATAAAACCTACAGCAGACACCAGTTCCTTGTGTTATATTTTTATATTCTGGTAACATTATGTTATTTTAGTGATTGCATTCTGTCAACATTATATGTATTAGTTAAGGGCTCAAAAGGGCTAGTACCCAGAGCCGTAAAACTTAATATTAAAAAGATAGTTAAGGGTACTTAAGCGTAAATCAGAAAAATAAAAGACACATTTCAGAGCGAGCCTCGGAGGAGGATACACCTCGAATGAGCCGAGCAAAAATAAATATAACTGAAGGGCAAATAAAGAGGAGGAGTATTATACGAGGCTGAGTTATACCCGCTGCAGTTCTGAGGATATTGTCAACAGTTTCAGAAGTGGGATAAGGTGAAAATATCCTTCCACGCCTGCATCTGGCCTATGGAATTTTTAAGGATTATTTCAGGATAAAACTAAGGCGGCCATAAAACTCAGTGGTTTGCATAAGTTTCTGCTTATCAAAATAATGACGTCCGAGGACGAGGACAGTGGAGAGTTAGTGAGGAGAAATTTACCACAATTTACCCAACGTCGTCATGGGCGCTTGGAAACACGAAGATCGTCACCTGAACGGAGTCGTCGTGAGCATAAGAGTCGTTCACGATCTTCACATGGTCAGCGACGGCGACATAATAATCGTCGGAGTCGATGTGAGGAAATATATACAAAGCGCAAACACAAGAAGAGGCAGAGGAAAAGACGGTTGTCAACCGTAAGTACGTCATCATCTAATTCCAACGGTAACTCTTCACGTCCTGACCGTGACACGAGAATCCGTAAGAAACGTTCAAAGAAAGGAAATTCTAGTTCACGTAAAACTGATGAAGCGTCTGTGACGAATATTACCGCACGAGAATTGTTAGATTTGATTAAGTCGCTGCCCTCTACTTCTTCAAATAATCATTTTTCCATGAATAACAATGCTATTCCTGAATTCGATCCAGCTAATAAAGAGCAAACGGTTGCTGTTTGGATAAATAAGGTAGAGGAATGTTCTAAATTATACGATTGGAACGAAACACAATTATTGCATTATTCTTTGCCAAAATTGATGGGGGTAGCTAAAATTTGGTATCAGGGTTTACAGTCTGTTAATTTTACTTGGTCAGAATGGAAAGATAAGCTAACTAAAACTTTTCCAACGGTACAAAATTATGCCCAATTATTACAAGAAATGTTAGATAGAAAGGTTAAACACAATGAATCGTTTGAAACATATTTTTATCATAAGATGAATTTTTTAAATAGATGTGAAATTTACGATAAGAAAGCTATAGACTGCATAATAAATGGTTTGGATGATAGGAGTATGAGGTTAGGAGCTCAAGCAGCGAATTATACTCAACCTGAACAATTATTAGCCTATTTAAAAACGGTAAAAATGGAAGATATAAACGAAGGCAGGAAGCCATTTATTAAAATACGATCTGAAAATCTCGGTGATAGGAACAAAAACCCGTCCAATATAATTAAATGCTTCAATTGCGATGAAATAGGCCATCCCAGTTTCAAGTGTTCAAAACCATTGGTTACTTGTAATGTATGCAAGCGTCTTGGCCACCAGTCTTCTTCATGTAGACGACTACAAAATACATATAATAATAACCACCAACACGGTAAAGCAAATAATAAATCCATATCTGAAGTTAAACTAGCGGGTATTTTAGATGATAAATATATATTACCCATTACCGTTAAAAATAAACCTATGAAGTGCTATGTCGATTTAGGTAGCCAATGTACGCTTATGAGACAAAGCGAGTTTGAAAAATTAAACATATTATATACCAAAACTGATTTACCTTCCCTTAAAGGTTTTGGGGATTCACTCATAACCCCCATAGGCAAATCGATAATTGAGTTAACGGTTCAAGGAGTTACTGCAGCAACGGAAGTTCTGATAGTAGCGGATAAATTACTTAAGCATCCGGTATTATTGGGGCATTCATTCACAGAACAAGCGGGTATTATTATAATTAAAACTGATGAACATTTAATTTTACGAAAGCAAGAAAATGGCTTAAAAACTGAAAAATTAAATTTAATTGTTGGAATGGATACTGTAATAAAGTCTATAACTGCCGTGCCAATTATTGTAAACAATAAAAGAATTAGTTGCAACGTGTACGTCCGCGGATCTATAAGGAATGGAAAAGATAATAAATACTATGTAATGCCGGGAGATTACACAATTACTAATGGGGTTGGATGTATTATAGTGGTTAATTTGCAGTCTAAACCGTTCACGCTAAATAATAACGATCTAATTACAAGAGCACAAATATTAAATGATAAAAAAATAGTAGAGGTTAACAAAATTGACACAGAAGAGAATAAGCTTATTATAAATCAAATATCTATTGGAGACGGACTAGGCTCTGATGAAATTACGAAGTTACAGTTATTATTAGAAGATTATAGGGATTGCTTTTCATTTGGTTTAACGGATTTAGGATTAACAAACTTAACAGAGATGACTATAACTTTAAATGATGCTACACCAGTCGTATACAGACCATATCGGTTAGCTCACGTGGAAAAAGAGAAGGTCAGGGGAATGATACAAGAAATGCTAGATAGCGGTATTATTACGGAATCTACCTCGTCTTATGCTAGTCCAATATTACTCGTCCAAAAGAAGACCGGTGATCAAAGGTTATGTGTTGATTATAGAGCATTGAACGCTAAGACTGTTAAAGAACATTATCCATTACCGAGAATAGAGGATCAAATTGATAGTCTTGGAGGTTATAAATATTTTACGTCGTTAGATTTAGCATCTGGTTATTACCAAATTCCGATCGCTCCTTCTTCGCAAGATAAAACTGCATTCGTCACACCCGATGGGCAATATCAATTTACCCGGATGCCATTTGGGTTAGCCAATGCGCCTTCTGTTTTCCAGAAAACTATAAATAAAATGTTAAAAGACATGAGAAATAATGAAGCATATGCCTTCATGGACGATATAATTATTCCAGCACATACTATCGATCAAGGAATGTACAGGCTAGAAGCGGTCCTGAAGTTGTTAAGGAACGCTGGTCTTACTTTAAAAGTAACCAAATGCAAGTTCTTCTATACCACTATCGATTATTTAGGGTTCCAAATATCTGAACACGGAGTGAGACCGGGTACAAGAAAAATTGAGGCTGTACAATTGTACAAAACACCTAAAACCCAACATGAAGTACGCCAGTTTATTGGGCTAGCCAGCTTCTTTCGACGTTTTGTTAAGGATTTTGCAATTATAGCAGCCCCGCTTACGAAGTTATTAAAAAAAAATGTTAAATGGGAGTGGGAACAAAAGCAGGATGAGTCATTTTTGAAATTGCGCACAGAATTAACGAAAAGACCCATTCTAGCTATATTTAATCCTAAAGCGAAAACTCAAATACATACTGATGCGTGTAAAACAGGAATAGCAGGAATACTCTTGCAGGAAGATGAATCGGGTAGACTGCGGGCCGTAGCTTATTACAGCCGTCAAACAAATACTGAAGAACAAAAATATCATTCGTTCGAACTCGAAACACTAGCGGTTGTGGCTTCTTTAAATAGATATCGCCCATATGTTTTAGGTATGAAGTTCACTATAATTACAGACTGTAATGCGTTAAGGACCACCTTATCTAAGAGAGATATAATACCGAGGATTGCTAGATGGTGGTTGCAACTGCAAGAGTATAACTGTAACATAGAATATCGCCCGGGATCTAGGATGAATCACGTTGACGCCCTCAGCAGAAATGCCATACAGGATAGTGGTGATCCAAAACCTGTGTTTGACATTTTAGCAATGGAAACGGATGATTGGCTAGTAACTATGCAGGATAATGACGATGAAATTTTGAATATAAAACACATTTTGGAAGATTCGTGCTCTAAAAATGTGGTAGAGGTCCATCAAAATTATAGAATTAAAAATGGAAAGGTATATAGGTTAATAAATGAACAATTGAAATGGGTGGTACCCAGAGGTGTCAGATGGCAACTACTTAAGAAAAACCATGACGAGATAGGTCACTTTGGCGTAGAGAAAACCCTTGAAAAACTAAAAGATCATTACTGGTTCCCTAAAATGAGGAGATTTGTAACAAAGTATGTACAATCTTGTTTAGAGTGTTCTTACCATAAAATACCTGGAGGGAAGAAACAGGGCATGCTCCATCCTATTCCTAAAATAAATATACCGTTCCACACTGTTCATTTAGACCATCTGGGGCCGTTTGTAAAAAGTAAAGCTAAAAATACATACATATTAGTTTTGATAGATGCATACACGAAATATATAAATTTGTATGGTGTTAAGAATACTAAAACTAAGACAACTTTAAGAGTTTTAAATAACTATATTAGTTTGTTTGGGGTACCAAGTAGGGTAATTAGTGACAGAGGCACATCTTTTACTAGCAAATGTTTTAAAGAATTTATGAACAAATTAGGCATAAGGCACGTTTTGAACGCTGTTGCTACTCCGAGAGCTAATGGCCAAGTGGAGCGTTACAATCGCACAGTCTTGGCTTCTCTCGCTACCAAAAATCACAATAGTCCGGAAAATGTATGGGATAAACATTTGGAAGATATACAACTGGGCTTGAATACAACTGTTAACAAAACAACGGGTAAAAGTCCATCTGAGATACTATTTGGGATAAGGATGCGAACTAAGAGCGATGGTATTGTAGCATCATTATTAGATTGCGATGAAAACAATATAAAACCATTGAATGAAATAAGAAACGAAGTGAATTTAAGAGTAACAGAAGAACAAAATAAACAGAAAGCGAGATTCGATAAAAAAAGAAAAGCGGCTAGAAAATACAAAGTAGGTGATCTGGTAAAGATCGAGAGGGAATCATCTGGTAACAATGGACAATCAAAGAAACTACTACCAAAAATTCAAGGTCCTTATAGAATTCTTAAAGTTTTAAATAATGATAGATACGTTGTGGAAGATACTCCTTTAACAAGAAAACAAAATAGAAAGTATGAGGCAGTTATTTCTGTAGATAAAATTTATCCATGGTTAACATATACTCAAGATTATTTAAATGATTCGAATAGTGGATCGGATTCAGCGAGTGATAATTCACAGTATGATGTTCCAAATAATACAGAGGTTGAAATGGGCAGCGACATTGATCGTAGGGATGATCTTGAAATAGAAAATGATTAAGAAAAAATATGAAAATAAATGAAACGATATGTAGTAATATAATTAAGTAATGATGATAAATATGATTAAGAGATAAACAATGCACATGAGGCCGATAAGCCAACTTTGAGAGCATTTGTTTACTTATGAATAGTTTGTACGAATATGATATGTAAAGGTGAACAGTGCACATGAGGCCGATAAGCCAACTTTGGGAGCATTTGTTTACTTATGAATAGTTTGTACGAATATGATATGTAAAGGTAAACAATGCACATGAGGCCGATAAGCCAACTTTGGGAGCAATTGTTTACTTGTAATTAGTTTGTACGTATATGATATGTAAAGGTAAACAATGCACATGAGGCCGATAAGCCAACTTTGGGAGCATTTGTTTACTTCTATTAAGGTATCCGCATACAGGAGGCCGATAAGCCAAATGAAGGAGTATGCGAGATACTTTTAATGTTTGCACACATGAGGCCGATAAGCCAACCAAGGAGTGCGTATATGTATATATAATATTAAGAATTATTTGGCAATGATGATATGTAAATGAATTTCAATCTTGTTGATTTGATTGAAATAGGATCAATATGTGTGAATTATTATGTTTTGGCCCTGATATATACTGGATAATTAATATAGAGAAACACCTTGTAATGTGAAATTGATGGAACAATTGATTATCACAGATGGCCGAAGCAGTGTAAAATAAAATATATATATATTATTTATAATATACTTGTAAATATTTAAATACTCGAAGATAGATCAGTTACTATAATTATTAAACAAAATTACGTGAGGACCCGTAATATGCAGTATGGCCGACTGTTATATTTTTATATTCTGGTAACATTATGTTATTTTAGTGATTGCATTCTGTCAACATTATATGTATTAGTTAAGGGCTCAAAAGGGCTAGTACCCAGAGCCGTAAAACTTAATATTAAAAAGATAGTTAAGGGTACTTAAGCGTAAATCAGAAAAATAAAAGACACATTTCAGAGCGAGCCTCGGAGGAGGATACACCTCGAATGAGCCGAGCAAAAATAAATATAACTGAAGGGCAAATAAAGAGGAGGAGTATTATACGAGGCTGAGTTATACCCGCTGCAGTTCTGAGGATATTGTCAACACTTGTAAACATTTTTATTGTAAATATTTCTGTTATTGTGTACTTCAGTTTCTGTTTGTGAGGAAAAATAAATATATTTTTTTTTTATTTTACATTTACATTAAACTAAGTAAAATAGAAATTAACACAAAAACAACCCTGCAGCAAATTTGATTTAATTTGTTCACTGGACAATGTTCACTGGAGGATAACGGTTTCTGATATATCCAACACTTTGTGAACAACAGCTTTTATTTGCCCAAGTTAGGTTGTGTTGTGTTGGGTTGTGTTGTGTTGGGTTGGGTTGGGTTGTGTTGTGTTGTGTTGGAACTTGATATACGCCGGCGATGCGCTTGAGGGAGCGTGCCGCCCAACTTATCCAGGCGAGAGCGCTGTGTGACCCCAGGGGGTTTTAGTCGGTGCAAGTCCGACAACCAAAAAGCTCCCTGAGGTCCGTCAACAATATCCCCCGGGGAATCAAAAAAAAAACCTGATATACGCTTAGAAACAGTCTCGATTCTCAACATCTGTCTACACACGAGGGAGATGTAGAGGGAAATGGATTATGCTGTTGTCAATTCAAAAGTTCTGGCTTATACTTTTGAAGACATGTATCAATCCTGCACCATATTAAAATGGGATCAAATTTAAGATATAATAAATAACATATCTTCACGCTATCACGCTATGTGAGCAGACATACAATAGTGGTTTTATCCACTTTGCGCTTAAATGTCGTGGACTACGCGACCAGTAGCTCAGGTAATCGCTTTCTCACAGGACTATGAAAATGTTAATAAGAAACAGCAATTTTTATTGTCTGTGTATTTGTAAATTTATCACTTTCTAATTAAAAAGGTTCACTGAATAATGTTTTTATTTGTCCCTTAATAAAACTATTTTATTCTGCCGTCACTTGTGACTGACGTTGCCTCCGACTCCGATTCCAACTCCGAATCCGACTCCGATAAATCAAATTTAAAAACTCCGACTCCGACTTCGGTTCCGATAAAACTGCCGCCGTTACATCCCTAATATAAATACCAGTCATTTTGACTGACTTGGTGAATTTAGTATTAATATGAGTCTGGGGGTTTAAGTGTCTGTTCAGAGTGGCACCGCTGAGAAATAATATACTGTGGCATCTCCATGATTGGGTCGCGACCACGACACCTGCAAATCTAGAGTCAACGCTCTCTACGCGGTCGTCGCATTGGCGTAGGCTCATTGCACGTGTGTGGGCCTTCAACTAAATAGGAACTCGTTTGTGTCGCACTTAATCTGCATAATAATCTCATATAGTGATATTACGTAATCAAGATGACTCTATTAGAAACTGCTTTATTATCTATATGCAAGTTAGAAAAGTGTATCAAAATTCCTATTCAGAAATGTATAAAGTTTGATCAATTATTGAATTATGTATCAATTTATTATGTTTTAAGTCTGTGCTAAGTATTATTAGCGGTCTATATCTAAAAATGTTTTTTTTTTCAACTGGATAATACATTGATGGCCAGGACAGAATTTACAACTTCACCAGCCTTGGAGGGCGAGCACGGAAGGTGCTCAGCCCGCGAGTTTATGGGTTGGGTGGCAACGCAAGGGCGCCCCTGTGGGTACCCCCTGGACTTGGACCGCCGGCCAAAATACGAAACCTAACGGTGATCTACTAGCCTTTCGGAAGCGACTAGCTTGAGAAGAAACGCCAAAAGAAACTCAAGGTTGCGTCGGAGTTGAATCTGAAAGTGTTATAAAAATAAGAAAGAGAACATTTATTCGCCAATAATTCAAACTTTAGAAAGGCCCGTACTATCCATACAATAAAATGCAAAGTATATCTTAACACAATGTATGCCTTTTATCTCACTTAACTCATCCTCATAAGATCCTTATACTCAACTTGCATAGATCCATTGTGAATTGACCAGTGTACAAGTGCAAAGACTATCATAATGACTCGCTTCAGTCATGTAATGTCTCGTTTCGAGATAAGCTTGTACACAAGTTGTTCGTATATTTAGAGACCTTCAGTCGTGGTACGTGTTGTCTGTCAACGCGACGATAACTGTCAATGTATTCCCGTCCCTTTCTCCAGGTGTCATTGCCGTTCGTGAAATACATTGTACTATCCAACAGGTAATTTGCTGATAAGTTAAAAAAAAAGATTTACTTATATTTCTAGCAAGCATTCCATTCCGACAAAAAAATATTTCATGAGCTGTTCTAAAACCTTGTTTATCAGTAATCAATTTCCGTAGATGTATGCGAATTTATACTATGTGATGCATGTATGTGCTTTGAGCATTACATTTGTACGTACTTTTGTCCGTTAGAGTCACATTCTCGTCTGCAGCGGCCTTAAGCCAGCATCTTTGTAAGGTGTGAAGAGGCGGTTACAATAGGATCTTTGTTTTCTTAGAGTCATTGTTTAGTAACACATTGTATTTTATAACAACAGGTAAGATATTTTAGTGAAGGATGCAGTATTGTTTTTATTATTATTATCCTCTTCGGACTCAAGTGGCGTGTAACAAACTTGTACAATTTCCTCAAATGTTTAGAGTACTTGTAAAAATGACGTTATTAAAATATTATTTCCTTTTTTATGTTTTTTTTTTACATTGGCTTGACATAGTGACTTCAGTGTACCTAACGGTAAGTACAATGTAGTCCAAAAACGAAAGCGACTATCAAAGGATGAAAATCCATTGATAGTCTATATCGTCATGTAGGCCCACATATACCAGGACTAGCTGTCCCGGCAGACCTTGTTCTGCCCTATTTCTCTAAAACAAACTCACATTGTTTTTTTTAATGTTAATAGCTATTGGCCTGTCGGCTGTTTTTTGAAAATTGTTTGAAGGAACCTGGCCTTAATGCTATATGTATAAAAATTGACAAATATTGACATTAATATTTATACGTCACTCAATAATTGTTTTGCCTTCCCGGAACCCGTCCACTAACATTTAAACTTTATGATATGGTGTTAAAGTTCAAATTGACTTATAACAAATCTTTTGTATGAGAATATAGAAAAGTGTTGTTTTTATACTTTTTCAGATAATTTTTTAAAATGTTCTCTCTGTTATAACCTTCCCCAGACTTCAACAAACACAACAAAAAAGAAATCAGTCAAATCGGTTCAGCCGTTCTCGAGTTTCGCGGTTATCAAGACACTATAGCTGATCCGGCAAACGTTGTTTTGCTATGTAAGGTTTTGTAATATCTTCTAAGATGTTCATTGAAATTAAGTGATGTCAAAGACAATTTTGTTCACAATTAAATACTCTTAATCAACAACACATTTATTTGGATAAAGATTAATATTATTACGTTGATACAACTCTTAACAAATAATGCATTAATTTCGACCAAATTTGTTTACCATAAAAACGGTTCTAGTGACTTAATCTTAAAAGATAGACATATACTGTCGCGGACATTTTTTTAGATCATTTCAAGAGGAATAATTCTTTGATACATATATTTTTGGTATCTTGAACCGTTTTCGCAGCGCACGCAATGGAAGCCCTCAAGGATGAATAATTTTGCCCGTTTTTTTCACATTTTCCATTATTTCTTCGCTCCTAATAATTGCATCGTGATGTTATATAGCCTAAAGCCTTCCTCGATAAATGGTCTATTCCACTCAAAAAGAACTTTTCAATTCGAACCAGTAGTTCCTGAGATTAGCGCGTTCAAACAAACAAACAAACAAACAAACAAACTCTTCAGCTTTATAATATTAGTATAGATTGAAGGTCTCTAGGTATATGAACTACTGGATATACACAAGCTGATCCCGAAACGCGACAAGCCGAAACTGGTCACTATGACGGGCTTTACACCCATGCACTGTGGTCGCGATCCAGACGGGCACCGACGCCTTACCACCTCGCTGCTGCTCGTATAGCACCACCCAGAAGTCACGTGTAGGGAAACTAGGGCAAAGCCTACGGACGCGAGCAGCTTCGACTCCTATTATGTGCTCTTATGTGTTTGGAAGTGGTGAGGATAATGTCTGCCATTTATACAAATTACTTAAAAAATACATTAGGTGTACAAATACGTTTTCGCCGTTTTGAGAAAGATGGCATGGCACGAGCCTTATGTTAAAATTAGCAGGACAAAGTAACCCTATCATGTTATTAATTTCGAATAAGCATTTTTTTTTAAATCCAAAAATGTCTAAATTTGAATCAAATAAGCGTCATTTGCGGGAACATTAAATTTACTTTTTTAATTTAAAGAATCTGGTGCTGAGGCGCGTCGATTGTTCGTAGGAGCATATAATGAGGCTGCATTGTGTGAGTGAACAGGTCTTGAGTGGTTTAAAAAAAAATGGTGATTTTGACGTAGAAGACAAAGGTCACAGTGGAAGGCAAAAATTAACGAGGATGCAGAATTAGATGAATTATTGGAGGAAGATTCGTTTCAAACATAAAAGGAACTTGCAATTACTTTACAAGTCACTCAGCAAGTAGTCTCATATTGTTTAGAACAAGGTAATTGATTTCCATTGGAATTAAATCCAGATCCAAACCCAAATTCAGACTTGGAATCCGAACTCTGCGTCAAGGATGGGAAAATGTAGTTGCTAGTGATGGACAATAACTCGATTACATTTAAACTACCGTCTTTCACAATATTTAAAAAAAGCCGTTAATTTATTTGTACCGTTAATACAGAGGTCGCCAACTTTTTGAGTCGGAAGAGTCAAACAATTTATTAAATTTGAAACATCCTAAAGAGCCACAAACAATTTTTGCCAAAAATAAATAGTAATTACAAAAATAAAGTTTTTTGACAAAAAAAAAAAAACAAAAAACTAAGCTATTTTATTCACTGATTCAGAACTTTTTTTTTTTATAAAATAAATAATATTTGCGTATGTTACTAAAGAGCCGCAGTTCACATCCAAAGAGCCGCAGGTTGCCGGCCTCTGTCCTAATACATTTAAATCCTTTCCCAGATGTTGGGTGATAAGCTTAGCTAAAAATTTGTCAAAAGCTTGGCGGTGAAAGAATAAACTAACTCCCTACTACACCATCATTTACTCAGAATTAGGATTAGTTTTGTTAGTGTAAGGCGGCTTAAGTGCAAGCATTTACGAGATTTATTTCTCAAATTAGTTTTTTTTTACGCTGGCTCGACAAAGTGTCTTCATTGCGACTGATGGTAAGTACAATGTAGTCCATAAATGACAGCGAATATCAAAGGACGAATACCCACTGACAGTCTTCATAGTTATGTCGGCCCATACATGCCACGACCGAAAGTCTCTAGGTATATGAAAAAGTCGATATACAGAAACTGATTCCGAAACGCGACAGGCCGAAGCGAGTCACTATGACGGTCTTTACACTTGTGTACTGTAGTGATTGTATTGTAAAGTAGGTTAGTTATATATGGCACTATTCTCAGAATTGGCTGTTTAATAAAAAATAAGTTTATTTTTAAAAAGGTTAGAACATCTAATTTTAAAAATATGAAGTTTGATTTGGATTATGATAGAGAGATTGATGAAAAAATAGAAAAGGAAGGTTCAGATTATATAAATTATATTAATAAGATTAGAAAAATACATGTAAACTTTATTTGGAATATATAGGAGTACAGATATAAAGAAAGTATTATTATTTTCAAGCGAGCGACCAAACACATATGGGGAATATAGACACACCAGCAAGAGTGTGCTACAGTACTGTGGTCACGACCCAGTTCGGGCAATCGATTTACCACCAAATGAAAAAAAAAATCATATACCAAAAAGTGACAACTAACCTGATGGAAAGTGACTACTAGGCTTATAGGCGACACAATAGTCGGTTACTAGGGATAAAGTCTTGAATGGAATTATTACCAGATAACAGTATTGATAAAATTTGCACGTGTACAAAAAATGATCTTTTCCGAATAATAGTTTTACAAATGGCTGTTGTGGTTTGAATCTCGCTTGGCTCCTGCGGGCATAATCACCAATATACTTTTAAACATTTGTGTAAATAATATCGAGAATAGTTACGAGAGTTGGACACATTCGTTTTGAATAGAGCATCGGCTGTCCGCGCAGCGTTCGGCTCGGCGAAGCCTTATTACCTATTGTTTGCGAACAAACGCAGGAAACTGTAAACTCGAAAGTACGCTTGTAGGGGTTTATACACACTGTGCAGATATCTTAGCGCGTTACTTTAATATTTTTTTACGAATCTTGGTTGTTCTTTTACAGCGTCACCAAACGACAGAACAGCTAAATGCTATAAGCTTGGAATAAGGTTGATCTATTTCTACATGGCCCAGATTTCCACACAAAACTCTCGTTTATAAAAAAAAATATATATGTCGACGCAAGACTCAAATTTATTATAATTAATGTGATTTTTAGTATAAGAATTAATTAAGTTCAATCTATTTGATTTTTAATCAGTTAATTTGTCAATAAGCACTGAATCTAAGGCATGATCTGGCAATAGAAAAAGTTATTATCTAATGTTTTATTTAGGAAGAAATCTGTTTGCATAAAATCGGCAAATGATTATAATTAGTTTCTAGTTTTAAAATGAATATTTGAGATTATGAATTGATCATTAACTAAGATTGTAATTTTAACATATGGTAACTCTTGCTGAAAAAGTAGATGTTTTAATGATTTGTTATTGTCTAAAATAACAAATCATTGCTTGAAATGCTGACTATTAATTATTTAAACGACCTTTAAGATTTATTTCATGAATTGTAAACTATAACTCAATAGGTTTTTACTTAATTTATGATAAAAGAAATGCATTGTGTCGTTTTCATTTCCGGGAGTTCCGGTCATAAATTAATCGCATTTTTATAATGTTTCTGCTTAAACATAAAACTATTCGAATTGTTTGATAACATTTAAAACTAGTTTTGTAATTATTAGTTGGTTCTAATAATTTCTGTGAAGTAAAATAAAACATTGTTATTTAAAAAGTTAAAAACAGATCCCCGCAGTATGGCGGCCGTAGCAATGTTTCGTTATGAGAATTTTAGTGTGGAGATGATCATTAAAAAGTCGACCTCGGCAGAGTTAAGTAGTGATCTAAAATAAGTGTTGTATATTGTGAGAATTTTGTAAGTACTCGAATTACATTTATTAAACTCTTAACATCAGTTTCATTATGAGTGATCAGAGAGATATTGACGTCGGCCTAGCTGACGTCAATATCCCTAATCCTGTTAGTTCATTATCTTCGTTATCAGAAGCGGGATGCATACCCACTTCTGCTCGACCATCTACTTTAAATAATGAACAACACGCCAATATTTCTGTGAACAAGGTACCCACAGAGTTTTTCACTCATATGATGGAGATAATGAAACAAATGTCCGATCGTATTACAACACAGCCAGATGGTAAAACCAGGATTAGCGATGTATTTTTGCCATCATACGATCCAGATGCAGATATTGGGGTGCGAGAGTGGTGTCAGCATGTAACCACTGCCAAAGAAACTTATAACTTTAGTGATTACGAAATCCGAATGAAGGCCGGTAGTCTACTTAAAGGCCGTGCAAAGTTATGGGTTGACAATTGGCTTGTATCCACCACCACGTGGTCGGAATTGTGTGATATTTTAATAACAACCTTTGAACCTGAAAATAGATATTCACGTGACATTTCTCGGTTTAGAGAGCACACATATGATAGCTCTAAGGACATTGCACAATTTTTATCACAAGCATGGGTTCTTTGGCGGCGTATTACGAAGGATAAATTGTCTAATGATGACGCAGTTGAAGCAGTAATTGGTTGTATTGGAGATGAGCGTTTGAAAATCGAATTATTAAACACTAGGGCCACGTCAGTACCAGAGCTAATTTCGGTTGCGTCTTCTATAAGAAACATTAAGCGCCCTCATTCTGGTTCGCCGAGTGTACACCTGGGCAACAGTGGCAAACGACCACGGGTGTCTGATAAGTTTACACCCTTTTGCCAAATTTGTAAAAAACCTGGTCACCATACACGTGATTGTCGTTTTCGTGACAAGTCTGACGGATCTCAACCGCGTGCACAAGATAATAAAATTGTAACTTATAATAATGCTAGACCTTCATGTACGTTCTGTTCCAAATTAGGTCATACTTATGAAACTTGTTACAAACGAGAACGCGCTGTAGTCTCGAACATTAACTGTGTAGGTACGCCGAAATTAAATTCGATACCTGTGATTGTGGGTAATTTAAAAATGAACGCGATCTTTGATAGCGGAGCCGAATGCTCGGTGATACGCCAATCTCTCGCGGCTAAGCTGCCAGGAAAAAGAATTGACATTGTAAAATATTTGAAGGGGTTAGGGCAATTCACAGTAGTTTCCCTTTCCACACTTACAACAATTTGCACCCTCAATAATTTGAAGTTAGAGCTACAATTTCACGTCGTACCGGATTACGAAATCTGTGTTGATATTTTGATAGGAATGAATCTTGTTGAGGGCACAAATCTTAGCGTGTTAGTGAATAACCAGGGCACTACAATAGTTTATCAACCGGTGGTTTACCATATGCGATCTCAAAGTGAAAAATTTGATACAATAGATTGTGATCTGACTAACAATGATCAAATCAATGAATTAAAAATTTTGTTAACTAAGTTCGAGCATTTATTCATTCGGGGCTACCCTCGCTCTCGCGTGAATACCGGAGAGCTTGAGATACGATTGAAAGATGAAAGTAAATGTGTCGAACGCCGACCATATCGATTAAGCCCTGTTGAACGGGAAAAGGTTCGTGAAATAATTGCTGATCTGCTGGAACATAATATTATACGCGAAAGTAAATCTTCGTTTTCCAGTCCAATAATCTTAGTCAAAAAAAAGAATGGTCAGGATCGCATGTGTGTGGACTACCGTGAATTAAACCGAAACACTTTGAGAGATCACTACCCGTTACCGATAATCAGTGATCAGATTGATCAGCTAGCGGGAGGAGTGTACTTCTCAACATTTGATATGGCAGCCGGTTTTCACCAAATACCCATATCAAAGTGTTCTATTGAAAAGACTGCTTTTTGCACACCGGATGGATTATTTGAATATTTGACCATGCCATTCGGCCTTAGTAACGCGGTATCAGTTTATCAACGATGTATAAATAGAGCTCTGGCTTCTATCTTAACCTCTCCAGATCAGGTTTGTCAGGTATACGTCGATGATATCCTGTCGAAGTGTAGAGAATTTAGAGAAGGTCTATCACATATTGAACGAATACTAATTGCTTTGCAAAAGTCTGGTTTTTCAATTAATATAGATAAAACTGCCTTCTTTAAACGCTCCATTGAATACTTGGGCAATATCATATCAGATGGGCAAGTCAGCCCTAGCCCAAGAAAAGTGGAGGCTTTAACGAAGGCACCGATTCCAAAAAAATGTCAAACAAGTAAGACAATTCAACGGCCTCGCCGGATACTTTAGGCGTTTCATTCCCAATTTCTCTAGTGCAATGGCACCACTTTACGAATTAACAAAAAATGATGTGAAATGGGAATGGAACGAAAGACATGACGAGGCTCGAAATTATATTGTACAACATTTATCTACTGCGCCTACCCTTACACTGTTTCAGGAAAACGCTCCCATTGAACTCTACACAGATGCAAGCAGCATCGGCTATGGTGCAGTGCTTATCCAAACCATTGGTAACCGTCAGCACCCTGTCGCTTACATGAGCCAGCGTACCACTGAAGTCGAAAGCCGCTATCACTCATACGAGCTCGAAACTTTGGCAGTTGTAAGGGCCATAAAACATTTTCGACATTACCTATACGGGCGAAAATTTAAAGTGATCACGGACTGCAATGCCTTGAAGGCATCAAAGCACAAAAAGGATTTACTTCCTCGAATCCATAGGTGGTGGGCATTTTTGCAGAATTATGATTTTGAGATTGAGTATCGAAAGGGTGAGCGTCTGCAACACGCCGATTTCTTCAGCAGAAATCCATCAGCTGAAATGTCTATTAATATCATAACCAAAGACTTAGAGTGGTTACAAATTGAACAGCGACGTGATGATCACCTTCGTCCAATAATAGACAGTATGCTCAGTGATAAACCAGCCACTGACTATGTATTGGAAGAGGATATACTTAAGAAGACTCTCAGAGACTCCATCCTAGGAACGCACAAATTAATTGTTGTCCCTAGGTCATTCCAGTGGAGTTTGATAAACTCTTTTCACACTGCACTGCAACACCCAGGATGGGAGAAAACCCTCCAAAAGCTCAAAGAGGCCTACTGGTTTGATAAAATGAGCACAACTGTCAGACGGTTCGTTGACAACTGTATAATTTGCCGAACCTCAAAAGGTCCTTCGGGTGCAATTCAAGCACAGCTTCACCCGATTCAAAAGCCCAGCGCAGCATTTCAAGTTGTTCACATAGATGTCTCTGGTAAACTTGGCACGAGAAACTCTCAAGGACAGAATGAGTATGTCATTGTGATCATTGACGCATTCACAAAATACATACTCCTAAATTACTCAAACAACAAAAGTCAAAGTAGCAGTCTTGCAGCACTAAAACGCGTTGTAAACTTATTCGGAACCCCAGTACAAGTTATTGTTGACGGTGGACGAGAATTCCTAGGCGACTTCAAACTTTATTGTGATCGCTTTGGCATAAACATACATTCTATCTCTCCAGGAATGAGCCGAGCAAACGGGCAAGTTGAACGAATTATGGCCACTTTGAAAAACGCCTTAACTATGATTAAGAACTACAACACTGAAAATTGGCAAACAGCACTAGAAACTTTGCAGCTCGCATTCAACTGCCTTCCACATAGAGTGACCGGCGTTGCACCACTAACACTCTTGACTCGCCGCAAACATTGTGTCCCGCCAGAACTGTTGAGACTAGTGAACATCGATAACGAAGCTATAGATTTTGATCTATTAGAACAACACGTACAACAAAAAATGACTGCTTCAGCACAGTATGACAAGCAACGATTTGATAAGAATAAAGCGAAGATACGCCCGTTTCAAAAAGGGGACTATGTTCTTATCAAAAATAATCCGAGAAACCAAACTTCTCTGGACTTAAAATACAGTGAGCCATATGAAATTCATAAAGTCTTAACTAATGACCGTTACACAGTAAAACGTGTGACCGGCAGAGGGCGTCCACGGAAAGTAGCACATGAACAGCTGCGGCGAGCACCACAGCCGGGCGACCAGGACACCGTGTCGACAGAATATGAAGATGAAACCCAACTGCCATCTGATGACAACATCACGAGTCTGCTGGACGACGCCTCGGCTGCCACATCTCTGCTCTCTACCGCCCGTGTTGACCCACAGCCGTCAACATGTCAAGCCAGCCAAAACTGAATGGTCAGTTAATACCTTTACTATTTTGATATCAATTGCAAAATCTAAAATTCTTTACAATCATGTTTAGTGCAAAGGTAACGAAACCATTGCCAGCTTTGTTCGAATGAATATGACAATAATCCAATTTCTACTACTTACCATGCAAAGCCCGTACTTTGCATATTTCCTTCCTTAATTTTTTGCAGAGCCTCTGGGGACCACGGTCATAAAAATAAGGCCCAGACCCCAGCATCGACCTTCCCAGATCCTTTAGAGCCCCTGTGGACCACGGCGTACAAGACCGCTCATGACCACAGCCACATTAATATACAAACCTAAAAACTAAAAATATTTCAGAGCCTCTGGGGACCACGGTCATAAAAATAAGGCCCAGACCCCAGCATCGACCTAGTCCTCTATCCTGTAGAGCCCTTGTGGACCACGGCGTACAAGACCGCTCATGACCACAGCAGCATCCCTGTTAATATCAAAATCAATGGTGCAAGTATGCGTGGAGCATAAGCACAGAAGTACTATTCAAATAAATCGTGCGAGGTGCGTGGAGCATAAGCACAGACGTACTATTCAAGTAAATCGTGCGAGGTGCGTGGAGCATAAGCACAGACGTACTATTCAAATAAATCGTGCGAGGTGCGTGGAGCATAAGCACAGACGTACTATTCAAATAAATCGTGCGAGGTGCGTGGAGCATAAGCACAGACGTACTATTCAAATAAATCGTGCGAGGTGCGTGGAGCATAAGCACAGACGTACTATTCAAATAAATCGTGCGAGGTGCGTGGAGCATAAGCACAGACGTACTATTCAAATAAATCGTGCGAGGTGCGTGGAGCATAAGCACAGACGTACTATTCAAATAAATCGTGCGAGGTGCGTGGAGCATAAGCACTTCATGTAACTAAAAATGTTCACATCATTATGCAGAGTAAATCATTTAAATGTTTATCTACAAATGTGTCTTTATGAAATATAAACAATTCTTGGTATCGTATTCTGCTAAAGACTTATAATCAGGTGGACTGTCAGCCTATTTATTCTGCTTTAGTGTTTTTATAAAAGTGTGTTTATATAATCTAAATACGTTATGTTGATAACTTGGTTATCGGAATCGGCGATCATACAAACAAGATGATACTATTTCATCATTACGCAGATTCTCTAATGGGATAAGCAGAGAGAATGTATAGCCACTTATCTCTATTTTTGCAAACCTATTACGCTATTATAATCCATTATAACCAAGTCATCAGCTAGTATACCTATGAACGGATACCTAGCTCAAAGGAAACAATTTGTTTTCTTACAGAAATGAGACTGGCGCAGAGCACGCACCGTCTCTCAGAATGGCCGTGTCGACGCAAGACTCAAATTTATTATAATTAATGTGATTTTTAGTATAAGAATTAATTAAGTTCAATCTATTTGATTTTTAATCAGTTAATTTGTCAATAAGCACTGAATCTAAGGCATGATCTGGCAATAGAAAAAGTTATTATCTAATGTTTTATTTAGGAAGAAATCTGTTTGCATAAAATCGGCAAATGATTATAATTAGTTTCTAGTTTTAAAATGAATATTTGAGATTATGAATTGATCATTAACTAAGATTGTAATTTTAACATATGGTAACTCTTGCTGAAAAAGTAGATGTTTTAATGATTTGTTATTGTCTAAAATAACAAATCATTGCTTGAAATGCTGACTATTAATTATTTAAACGACCTTTAAGATTTATTTCATGAATTGTAAACTATAACTCAATAGGTTTTTACTTAATTTATGATAAAAGAAATGCATTGTGTCGTTTTCATTTCCGGGAGTTCCGGTCATAAATTAATCGCATTTTTATAATGTTTCTGCTTAAACATAAAACTATTCGAATTGTTTGATAACATTTAAAACTAGTTTTGTAATTATTAGTTGGTTCTAATAATTTCTGTGAAGTAAAATAAAACATTGTTATTTAAAAAGTTAAAAACAGATCCCCGCAGTATGGCGGCCGTAGCAATGTTTCGTTATGAGAATTTTAGTGTGGAGATGATCATTAAAAAGTCGACCTCGGCAGAGTTAAGTAGTGATCTAAAATAAGTGTTGTATATTGTGAGAATTTTGTAAGTACTCGAATTACATTTATTAAACTCTTAACATCAGTTTCATTATGAGTGATCAGAGAGATATTGACGTCGGCCTAGCTGACGTCAATATCCCTAATCCTGTTAGTTCATTATCTTCGTTATATATGAAAAACACTTCATAAGATCACCCAAAACTGGTAGTCAATTAGGACATAAAAATACTTCTGTAAAAATTAAATAGTGCTTCGTAATCGATGATGAAATAACTACAAATAAATTGGTCAAGAGAAAGGTTGGTGTACTATGTGCCCAATAAATCCCTAACGATGTCTTTTGAATAGCATGGACGAGCCTAAGGAAGTAGCTCAAACAAAAAGAAATTTAGATATTCTTTGCGTTTGGCACTGTTAAATCATTTTAGTGTCTGTAATAGATGTATTGTTCAATAGGAGCTATACTAGCGATAATATAAATAATGTTACTTAAACTTAGATAAAATTAATTGATATCAACTATTTTGTCATTAAACATACATTTCTCATTCATATTTGTATTCATAATAATACTAGAATATATATGTTTTACATTAAGTATTTCAAATCGTCTGGAAATAGACGCTATTATTATTACGCATTTAGTGAAGACTTCATAATATAATTTTATTATGTAGTTAATGCCGGAGTATATTGTAGGTCACAGATTTAATCAACATGCACTAGGCTCTGTGAATACTTAGGCTATACTCAAGTTTCTATTATATTCCGTTTTTTAACAAAGATGAACTTGTTTTGTTAGCAAAGTCAATGTAAAGTCATAGTAGCATCTATATACTTCAGCCGAAGACAAAGAGATATGAATTTTAATATTTTAAGCTGATACAGAGAACTTTAGAACTGTAGTTTTATTATAATCACATAATTATATATTTGTGTCCAGTGTGAGCTTGCCTTAACTTATTTCGTCGTACCCACAGGTAGGTCGCAGGTGTCTCTATTTGAGTGTCCACAGTAAACAAGTTCATAAACAACTACAAAAGAAATCTTACATTTTGACGCGGTTTTCAAGATATGAAAGGAAAGGAAGTCGTTTTAAAGAGCTTTGTGATAGGACAGTAGATTTATTATACACTGTAGATTGTTTTTGGTCACAAAACACTTAGATTCTATAATATTATCTCTATTAATTATATAGGACTTGGCTTTTATTTAAAAATAATCAATCAATTTGAAGTATTTATACTCATATGCAGAAACTTTCTTTTAATTATTATTTGAAAATAATAGATAATGAAATTGATAATTAGTATTAATTATACTTGATAATTGTGTAGGCTGGCATGATTGCGGCGATAGTCGTCATATGGTTGTCTCTCGATAGTTGTTCTAGGTTTTCGGATCGCACAATACTTTCTACCAGGCACACTGGACTCAATGTGCCAAGTCGGAATAATTTGTTTGTGAAAATAATTCATCAGTCTTTAAATTTTAAAGACCGTTTTTTGCGACAAGATGTTGTCATTGCAGATAGTAATTCGTTGTTTACCCATTAACAACGAAAACGGTTGATTTTAGACTTAGTTTTGTAACTGAATTTCAAGTACTCAATGAAGAAATAACTGGGTTATGATTCGTTGTTTTTGGGTATGTTAAATCAGAATGTGGACTCAGAATTGAAAATTTTTACAAGGAAAATATGTTGGGTTTTTTGCGAAAAATCGCAATTTTCGCAGTTCATGTTTATTTTTCAGGCATAAAATGCATGGAATTTTAATCTACCATCGGTGCATAAATTACTTCAAGTTTACCAGGACATTTTTACATACTTGTTTAATATACTTCATATTATTATAGGTAATCATTATCCTCAAAATAAAATTAGCTTATTTCAGAATGTTTCTTTTATGGAAAATAAACAAAGAAAGAGAAATATCAATAGAACAGGTAAATGTGCAACTTAGTCGGCGGTTAAAATGAATTTCTCGATTATCGTTGAATTGTTGTTCATTACAATAATGTACTGCTGCATACAATACATCTTTCTGTGTGTGTATCTACGCGTATTATGTATAATTATCTAATATCTATAGAACCTTCCCTATTTCACTTTCCCCTACGTGCCGGCGACAATGACGCGTTGCTATGGAAACGATTTTCCATGGCTACGTGCATTGGTCGGAAAATTCAAAATGGCTGACTCGTATCGATCGTTGAGGGACTGAGTAGGGTGAGGGGGAAAGCTTGGGGGGGTTAAGGTATGCTGAAATAATTGCGTTCGTGTTTGCATGAGAAAAGCGAAGTTTTAATGAAAACCGTGTTACATAAGGGGTAGCCGAAACAGGGGACTGGAAGTTTTTATTACTGTTTTGAGCAGGATTCTAAAATTGTACTTTTATAAACACTGTTTTAGCTTTTTAATGAACTATGCTCTTTTACATTAAGTTATTGATAAATTATTGATTAAATATTAATGATTTAAACTAACATTTTTCAATAAGAAGAAATAAACTAATTAATGTTTAGAATATATACCTATCTTTAATCATATTATTACTTTATAGTAGGTACTATGTTTATTTCTTGGTGATGCATACACAAGATTAAATCAAATATTTGTGTTAATTCTATAGCAAATATACATAATGATTTTTATATAAAACAGGTTGTTTAATTTTTTTTAAACCAGTAATTATTAACTTTTCTAAATAATGACATTAAGAGTAGGTAATATAATTGTATGTAGCATCTAAAACCACGTAGGTATCTAATTTCGTGAGTGCATTTAAAAGGTTGAATACGTTTAAAACATATTAACAAGCAGATCCAAATAGATATGAAGGCTGTATAAATGTTTGTTCCGGGTGGAGATCAAGCCTCCAATTCGTAGCACAGAAGTGGCTCACTCGATCTTTGCGCCAAATGATGCTTGATGAGTGTAATCGTGAAGGCTAAAGAAGCAAGGAGAATGCTGTATCCAGTTCTTACCTAGTTGCTCCCACTTCGTACGAAGACCGGGCTTTACACGACATACATTCCGTCGCGGCTCACGTATGCATCCCCGGCATAGTATTCCTACGTGTCTGCAAGGATTAAAAAGGGGCTTCAAGCTCAACAAAACCTCTCTCTACGCTTGGTGTTGGGTGCACCGTGGTACGTGAGCAATGCAATCATAGCCCATGATTTAAAAATGGAAACCCTAAAGGCCTTTGTGAACAGCCTCGCTATTAGAATGTCCAAAAGAGCTGACTCGTCAGCGCAAGTTTACCTTCAAAACATTGCACCGCTACACGTAAGACCACCAAATGAGGATGAATGCTTCGTGATACAAAGAGTAAGATTCTCAAAGAAAAAGAAGCCTAAAGCCCGCAATCTAGTCTTAATGTAGATTGCACTCCGTCTGGAGAGGGCGCGCTGGAACGCACGAGGCGGATGTGCAAAACGGATTTGCACACTCTCATTACCGACACAGCAAGACACACCCAGACTCTAGACTTTACCAAAAAGGACGCGCTTGTGCCTTCTGCAGTGACCCGTCTGTCGTCGCTGACGGAGACGATCGCCGCCATTAGGAGATTCTCATCGAAACGGCTTCTCGCTTCCAGTCCCCTTTTATTGTTATTTAGGCTAAGTTTTAGACTGTAAATAAACAATGCCTCTGCTGTTGTTTTTATTTATTATTAAAGCTTAGGTTATTTCATTTATTCGTTAGGTTAAGCTTTTGTCTGTTATCGTTTAATATTAATTTTGTAATGTAGATTTAAGTTTAGAATTAAGTTTGTATTGTAAATTTGTTACCAATAAATGGCCCACGCAGTCCATATCAGCGGATGGATGAAATAATGACGTATGAAAGGCAGTGGAATGTGATTGGTGCGAAAATTTGAGTTTGAATTTTGAGGCTTGATGATAGATAGAAAAAAAGTGGAGCGTATATGTAGACTATTTGCTTAAGCACACGTGCGTTTGCGTATTTTTGAATGAGGAAGCGCGCAAATAGCATTATTGTCGGGCGTCGATAGATGAAGAGACGATGATGAACATGTCCCAAATGCTATTGTGTTCACACATCGTTCTAAATCGGCTTGTTCGCATTATTTTTAGAAAGTTATTCTTATCCAAGTACCGTATCGATTGAACATCATATCTTCCCAACTACTCTTTTAAGAAAGTCTTCCCCTACTACCATATACCATTTTTAAGAAATTTTTCTGCAATTTGCTTGGAACATATATAGTATTGTGGGATCGTTGAACACGTCGCACATACAGCTGGGTTTTCCCGATTATGTACGAATTTAGGCACTACATACTCACCGATGAAGGAAAACATCTTAAGGAAACAGGTTTGGGAACATGTGTAAATGCCTGAGAACGATGATTAGCTGCGTTACTGGTAAATTGGGCATGACATGTAAGCGCAAAGTAGATACAGCCATTAGTGTACCTTTGCACACCCCGAAAGGGATATAGTATGACGATATATATTTTTTGGATTACGTTACAAAATATGATTTTATAAAGTAATCGAGAATTGGCCATTCTGAATATATTATTGTTTATAATGCAACGGATTACTAAAATAATCTCAAGTCGCGGTTACATCAAAGAAGATAGGTTTCTTAAATGGGGAATCAATACGTGAGGTGTTGCGGAGGTAACTTATCATATGCGGAAGTGTTTTGCGCCGGAAGTAAGCTCAATTGTCTTTTTGTTTCCTTTTTTTAGCGAGGGGGCATCGATTCCTAATACAGTATATGTATGTTATGTAGATTAATTATTAAAATATAATTACGGATCTTAATCAGCGTACAGCGTCAAACGAAAGTATTTTTAATTCCTAAGGTATCGAGGTAAGTTATGTCTACATAGCTACTTCAGTGGCAAAGCGTAGTAATGTATTTGCGATTACAATTAAATTATATGATAAACATAGTTTATTAATGTTTGTAAGTAAGTTAGAAGCATTTTATGATGTTCAGCTTAACTTCTATGATTTCACCTAAATAAAAAAAGAATTGTAGCGTGTACTCCGCCGATCCACTCTCGCGGACGCCGTAATGGTTATACGGATCGCTTACGCATCGTCCGCGGTAGAGGGTAGGAGGGAGATTATGTGACGTCTCTCGATCGACCGCGCGCCCTGCCCTGCATTATGTCGCTGACTAATTAATGCTATTTTTATGTAGTTATTATTGTTTTTATCTAAGTATTGTGCACTAAATGTTATTGTGATGGACTTTGGTGTTTTGACTGCCTTCAAACGTTATAAATTTATTTATTTATTTGTTTAAATGCGAATATAAAGTAGTAGTGATTTAATCTACGTAAATACATTTTTGTAACCCGATTATATTTATTTATTTATTTCCCGCCTTTACATATAGTCGCATCAACACAAAGAAATAAAGATAATCATTTTAACATCCGTTTCGTTTCAGGCAAACAACGCTTAACAAATAAACGATCTATTTTATTATCGATATAATGTTTGATGTGGTGTTTTATCTGTTCTGTGGGCGTGTCCCCGGCGAGACAATGATCTATTTTTACGTGGACCGCGTAAAGAGGCAGCCACGTGGTCGGCAGCTGCGTCGGCGCACGTGCCGCGTACTATACTGGGCGAAGAGGCCGCCCTTACATACTGCGAGCTACTTGTTCTTGACCCACGAAGACAAGAGCTTGTTCAGCAATACTCTTTACATCGAACTCTTGTTAATAATCCGATTTACAAGTATAGTCAACAATAATTTTCTTGTTTACAGTGACTAGTAGAGATGCCACGAATATTCGGCAACTATTCGGTATTCGGCCTATTCGGCCACTTTTTTTGCTATTCGGTATTCGGCCGAATAATACGTACTATTCGGCCGAATACCGAATACCAAATCATGTAAAAAAGACACGTTATATTACTCAAAGTTATGTATTTATTTCCAAATTACAACACTTTAGTAATTAAAATTGATCAGTGGTAAGTTGTGATGGATAAAAACAAGCTTTTCAGCATTTTTTGATAGCAAACGATTACGCGTTTCATCGTAAATGTTACCAGCCTCAGAAAATAACCTCTCACACACACAATCTCTCTCTCGCTCACACACATACTAATAAACTTATACCGTGAATATCCATATAAAAACACCCTTGAATAACCCGAACGGAAATGCGAGTCTCACCAGAGACAAGATTTACTTAATTGGTGAGACTTATCACCCTGTGTATATGCATAAGTTTTGTGTTGAAATAAAGATTATTATTATTACTAAACACGCTACTTCCAGAAATATTCGGCGGCCGAATATTCGGCGCTTCGGCCGACAGCGTTGCCGAATATTCGGTATTCGGTATTCGGTATTCGGCCAATTCACTATTCGTGGCATCACTAGTGACTAGCGAGTGTAAGAATGGGGATTTCAGTTTAAAAACTATGATGTTGTTGGTCACTCTCATCATGCCAGTTAAACTTCTTCTAGTAATAAGTACACCTTAAACTCGAGATCCAAAGAAGGCTAGACGTTGCCGGGCTGCTGAAGAACTAGGCGTGGTCGTTCCCTCGGCTCCGGCAGAAGAAATATCTTGATGGTTTTTATCGATAGGAGTCTGGCACACCGGGGTTGTCGGGATGGTGCAAATTTTTTTTTTATTACATACAGGCTTGCGCTTGACCTCAATCACACCTGCTGGAAAGTGATGATGAGGCCGACGATGGAGCGCGCTCACCCAGCAAATACCGATTCACTCGACGTTTGAAGACTCCCAAAAAAAAGTTCCATGAGGGCTTCCACTGCTTTATCAAAATGCCTTCTTTTGATGATAATACCCTAGAAATATTTTTCTACATTTTTCATTTTGTTTAGTAATTTTTAATGCACTTTAAGTAAAGCTTAGATATTTCCTTTTAGATCATTGCCACAAATTACATTACGATTTCAAAGTAAAATATAACCAAAAAATACTGCGGATGTTACATGTTTATAAAACACATAAAAAGCAATATTAATTCCTTGCAAAAGTTATTTTGTATACAGTTTTGAAAGGCTTTAGTGGGTATAGTTTTCCTGGTAATATGATTAGTTATTATAGACTAAGTCACAGAGATTTTACTTGCTTCTAATATGGAATATAAGAGATAATATATTATTTAATTTACACTTAAATACAAAAATTACATAATAGCAGAAATCACCACAAAAATCCTATAGAAACATAGAATGTATTCCTTAATAAAGATAATACTGTGAATTAAATGTGTGAAATAGATATCTAATGAACAGGAAACTAAAATTCAAATGTCTTCTAGCCGATTTCCCGAGCTGAGCGTTCATTTATTTATCAATATTTCATCACCTCCATTTTCATGCTTAATTTTTCCAGACACATGTCTGGTGTCACCGGAAATCTATATTTCATCTTGATACATGAGTATTATGATAATAGTAACGGTTGGTGCGTAGGTGTATCTTGTTGAGTGGACGAAAGAAGCCGGACGGCGAAATATGACTATCCTCTCAGAGGGTTATTAATCTAACCAATTATGAAACTGAACACACAAACATACAATATATACATATGTATCACCTATGATACAAATATTGATAATTAAACACGTGTTTGGAATGTCCGTTGTATATAGGGTTGTCCAATAAGTTCAATAATTTATTTTAAAAATATCTCTGGTTCTTGCTTTGGATGCCACTAGCACCAAATAAGGTCATATTTAGTTGTTTGGCACTGAAAACACCTTAAGTTTGGTTTTATAATAATCCATTGTGTTGGATATTCTGTAGATACATTGCTACATGCTACTAAAGAGTGCCCAGCCCGGGCTGATAATTCAGTTCACCGGTGGCTGAAATAAGCCACGATTTTTCGCTGCCGGCCATATTACGCATAATGGTCGACATCGAGAGGCCGCGGATAGCTGTGCGGCGTAGCATAGCGAGAATCTATAATTTCCCAGAAAGCGGAGGCTGAGACACACAGAGAGGCCACATTTTTTTTTTACACTGGCTCGACATAGTGACTACAGAGTACCTGATGGTAAGTACAGTGTAGTCCAAATACGAAAGCGACTATCAAAGGATGAAAATCCATTGATAGTCTACATCGTCATGTCGGCCCACATATACCACGACTGAAGGTCTCTAGGTATATGAGCTACTGGATATACACAAGCTGATCCCGAAACGCGACAAGCCAAAACTGGTCACTATGACGGGCTTTACACCCATGTACTGTGGTCGCGATCCAGACGGGCACCGACGCCCTACCACCTCGCTGCTGCTCGTTTAGCACCACCCAGGAGTCACGTGTAGGGAAACTAGGGTAAGCGCCTACGGACGCGAGCAGCTTCGACTCCCACATTCACTCTGGCAACGTAAACCAGGGAGGCGGTGGACAACTCCTTTGCCTTAACACTAACATGGGAAGTGTTACTTGAGGGAATCCATGCATGAATGAGTAAGGCAGGGTGAGGGTCTCCTACGACGGTTTTCTGGAGGTGGTCAACTCCAACCACCCTCCATAATTTGAGAAAGCATGAGAAGGCCGTCTGCGTGCCGGTATCGTGGCAGATTGTGTAGTTCGCTCCCACGGTCGGGTTTTTGGAAAGCAATAGAAACCCCTAGGGGTTTTAGTCAGTAGGATTCTGACACAAGCACGGCCGTCACCATCATAGAGACTGGAAAGTCCTATGATGATTTTCTCCTGGTAAAAAAAAATGGTTTTATAATCATTGGTGCTTAAATATAAATTAGGCATAATTTATATGTATTTTTTTTTCTAGTGTTTTATGCGTACATTTCTGTGGTAAGATGTACTTCTCTTAAAAAACTTGATTATCATCAATAGTGAATTTCCGAATTTTAGTAAAAATCTTTTTAACATCATAGGATTTTTTTCATATGTTAACAAAAATATATATTACCTATTTAAATGCTTAATAACTCCATTAACATAAATTTTTGTTTGTCTAAGCAACAAATTGATGATTCAAGAAAGTTTGAAATGATCTTGAAAAACAACCGTTTCTGCAATTGCTTGTAGGTTTAGACATGGATTTCGTTATGTATTCCTAGACTTTCAGCCCTGAACAAAACGCGGTGTTTTCGTCTTTACGTCGCTGAGGCGGTATCGCAGTGCGCTGGAGCGTTTTCTCGCTGCCCACTCCAATGTGCGCGGACAGGTGTGACCGGCTGCCGCGCATTTTCATACAAAACCAACGTTTCAGATATAAAAGGGACTTCCTTTCATCCCACCACCTACCGTCGGGAATGCCCATTAATTTGCCAACACAATATTTTTAGTGCGCGGCTCGCGTGTAATATATCGTGGCCACGTGTCGCCGTATGTCGCCGAGGAGCGGCTGCGTCAAATTATTTTCGTTCATGTCACAAGATACACTGCTCATCTGGACGGTTTTCCTTTAAAAATCACATCATTTGTTAAGTTTAATGTGGTTACGGCGTACGGTGCATCCGGTGGAAAGGGCTGGCTGGCTCTTTGGTGCATGAAAATCGAAAATGACATGAGTCATTAATTGGCTAATTACAGACAAATATTAAAAATATTTTTTATAAATGGATACTTGAAGCTTAAATATACTTTTTATATCGACATATAATTTTAAAAAAAATCTTATATTTTTTAATAGCACAATATTTTGTAGTTTATTTATTATTATTTAATCGATATAACTATTTATAATTGTATATTTGCTGGATTGAGAGAAACGCTTACTTTCACTGAGAGTTAGTACTTATTGAAGAGGTCGACGTCTGTAGGTTCATAAGGTTTTTATACAAATGAGAAAAGTCATATGACAATGTTTTTAGAATGGTGTCATAAAATACGTAATATACAATATGTGCGATCTAAATATGGTTTTTAATTAATTCCTCTGCGCCTGCTTCAAAAGTACTTAGTTATAGACGTTGCTATGATTTTTCTTACAATTTGCCGAGAAAATAAGTTCGTTTTAACAAAAAATTAGACTATATATGTAGTGGTATGATGTTGAGTACAGCTTGAGTATTCGCAGAGCCAAGTAAGCCCAGGGGTTTTCAGTCAGTAGGAGTCTGACACATCGGGGTTGCTGCCTTCACAACTGCTCTGATGGTCTTATGTAGGATAATCCCCCAGCATAACAAAAAAAAAAACCAGGATAATAATGTCCAAATTGACGAAATCGTTGATGTACCATATATATTGATATTCTTTGTGTAACATAATTTGTAATGTTTGAGTACAGTGTAAATTAAATCAAAGTAGCGTCTATAAATCTCAGTCTAGGACATTTAAGTGGGACAAGAGTTATCAGCATACTATAATATTAATTGTATTTTACTACATAAGTAATTAGCATTCATTTCAAAACGCTCTTGTCGCGTCTCGTTTTCACCAACTTCGTTTAAAATGCTGATGAGTCCTCGAATTTATTATTATAAAAAATATGGTTTTCACTGTGTAACTCTTAAAGTATTTAGGAAAAAAGCTTATGTTACCAATGTAGACGACTAAATCCTTGGGGAAAGTGGCAGTTACTTAAATTCATTCTTACACCATTAATATATTCAAAACAAATAAACTGTTATAGCTTTAGAGTTGGTATCAAATAAGGAAATAAATTATCACGGAGCGCAATTTATATAGGAATACTAATTACAAACTTGACGGACGGCTTTGCTCGGCTTTTAGCCAAAATTCATAGCTACAGGCAATGTTTATTTTCTTGATATTAAAACCCAAGTAAGTATAATCAATTTATAGGTCGTCTTTACCGAAATACTAATAGTTGTCTCTAATATAATAATTACATCACTGTTACTAGCATTTTTTCCTTATTTGTTATAGTTTGATAAAGTTGTATATAGCTGTTGTTGAATGGGATAGATGGAACTATAGTTTAACTTTAAAATATTACGCACATACGTCATCGTGTAACACAAACAAGAAATTGCTGATCAAACGTCTAGTATCAGAAACGCTTATTTTTAAAAACACTTTTAAATACTAATTAGTTCAATGATTCATTAGAATTTAAAAGCTTATTAAAAAACTTTTCTGAAACTGAGTGATTAGAAAGTCAGGGATACCTATTAAAAATATAATATCTCGGTTGTTAGTATGTGTATAACTGTAAACTGTAATGGTATCAATTTTAACACTTAGTGACAATCGTTCTATATCTTATTACTACTTTGGTTTTCCTTTTTTTAGTGGTAGGGCAATTGCCCGAACTGGGTCGTGACCACAGTATACATGTGTAAAGACCGTCATAGTGACTCGCTTTGGCCTGTCGCGTTTCGGGTTCAGCATGTGTATATCCAGTAACCTAGAGACCTTCAGTCGTGGTATATGTGGGCCGACATGACCACGGAGACTATCAATGGATTTTCATGTTTTGATGGTCGCTATCGTTTTTGGACTACACTGTACTTACCATCAGGTACACTATAGTCACTATGTCGAGCCAGTGTAAAAAAAAACATTATTTATACGACGTCCAGTTACTCGGTCTGAATTAACTGCATGTGTATTAATAAATCACTAAAGATCGCGGCTGTTATTTTTCGGGTGCCGTATGATAGTTCATAGTGATATATGATTGAACACAATCCTTTTTATTGCCGTTGCGATTTATTAATGGTGGTTTTTTCATCGCTGGATTAACATCAAAGATGAACTGTGGGGGGGATAAAAGAAAGATATTTTTATTTAATTTTTGATAAACTTTACAAATACTTTAAATTCTATTGCATCCATTTATGACCATGCATTTATTTGTTACTAGCTGATCCGGCAAACGTAGTTTTGCTATATAAGGTTTTGTAATATCTTCTAAGATGTTCATTGAAATTAAGTGATGTCAAAGACAATTTTGTTCACAATTAAATACTCTTAATCAACAATACATTTATTTGGATAAAGATTAATATTATTACGTTGATACAACTCTTAACATATAACGCATTAATTTCGACCAAATTTGTTTACCATAAAAACGGTTCTAGTGACTTAATGTTAAAAGATAGACATATACTGTCGCATACATTTATTTAGATCATTTCAAGAGGATTAATTCTTTCTTACATATATACTTGGTATCTTGAACCGTTTTTGCAGCGCACGCAATGAAAGCCCTCAAGGATGAATAATTTTCCCCGTTTTTTTTCACATTTTCTATTATTTCTTCGCTTCTAATAATTGCATCGTGATGTTATATAGCTTAAAGCCTTCCTCGATAAATGGTCTATTCAACTCAAAAATAATTTTTCAATTCGAACCAGTAGTTCCTGAGATTAGCGCGTTCAAACAAACAAACAAACAAACAAACAAACTCTTCAGCTTTATAATATTAGTATAGATAAGCATGATTTTAATTAAGGAGGTTTAAAGTAGAGTGACAAGTAGACCTCTGATATTTAGAATACTTAGGTATTGTTTTAACTCGGGCTGGTTAACTCACGGGTTTTCTACATGCAAGCAAAGAGGCGAGTATATTGGTAGTTGTGTTAATAAAACATTCCCTGTAAGTATGACAGCGAAACAAGCAGCTTACAAGTGATTTAAAACGATGCATGCGAAACGGCGCCGAACTATTTGTATGACTATACCATTATAAGTATTATATAAACATGCTATAGGTAGACAATAACGTAATCAGTCTCTAACAACACTAATATTCTATGTCATTCTTGATAAGTCGATGAATGCATTGTTGAGAATTTTATCAGCCTTAATGTAAGAAAATATCATAAGTGACAAGTCCTATAAATGATTTTAGCACTCCGTACAAACTTGTATAATTAAATTAAACATAACTAATACCTGTGAAGCCTTTTCTCTGCCGATAGTAGTCTGAAATGTAGTATTTCAGTATGCATTGGTAATTATTAAGAAGATAGATAAAATTGCTTACTAAGGATGAAAAAAGATAAAGATGAGACGCTATTTCGACTTTTCTTAGCAAGTTTTTTTCAAAAAATAAATTCGTTTTGACAAAAAACTGAATATATAATAGAAACTTGAGTATGCTATAGTATTCGCAGAGCCAAGTCCATGTTGACTTACCAAATCCTTTGACATTCATTGAATAATATAAATTGTAATGTTTTAGTGATGTCTAAGCAAACTTAAATTTGCGTCTGTAAATCTCACCCTAAGAGTTTGATCTGATGTCTTCACCATAGATGGGCAAAATGTAATCAGATTAAAGAAAATGATTAACGATTACATTTTACGTTTTTTACCATTAATATGACTGTATTTTGCTCATTTATGTTTTAAACACTACAAAATCCCAGATTGTACACACATTTATGATTTCTTAATGTTTTAAATGGATTTAATCATGATTACAGAGCAAGAAAATGAAAATGACGACTACATTTTGTAATCGTTCATCATTAATCAGATTACATTTTGCCCATCTCTGGTCTTCACGTAGCAATAAAGGCTAGCTTGCGTCTAGTAGGTGTCCATAAACAATTGTAAAATGGTTGCTATGAATGTGCCCGTTTTTTACACTGATATAACCATACCCACACATTGTTTTAGCATTTTTATATAAGCTAAAATATAGTGTATTGTATGGTTACGATTTTATTGTAGAAACCAAGTTGATATGATTATGTTCAAGATGTTTTTTAAAATAGCATTATAAAATAAAACTTTATTCTCAATAATATATATGCAAAAAGTAGTAGAAGCCGGTAAATTACAGTTATCATAAAGTACTAAGCTTATACAATCGGTAACCAGTTTCTATTTTATAGCGGTATTATAATGTTTGGTGGCTTATGTCATTTTTACATAATAATAAACTTTCTCGGTCGTTGTTTGTTACCTTGAGATTTTCGAGATTTTTATATACACATTCGAATATTGCCAAATTTGTTTTTGTGTTGTTTTGCCAAAACTGTTATTTGTGTAACCTTTATTCTATTAGTCTTTATTGAAGTCCATCCTCTTCCTCTAACAAGAGCGATATATTTTATGTTACATATTTAAGAAAACACTTGAAAAATATCGATAATAAACATTATTTAGAAGACCTATGGTAAGGTATATTTATTACAAATGCTGGCTTGTCTACTTTTAGGTAATTAATAAAAATGTTTATAATTATGCTATATTAGAGTTTATACTGGGTTTCAAGGAAAATTTTCAATGATTAATCTGTGCAGTAGGCTAATGCGATTCTGCGCACACGCTCAAGACAAACGCCGTCGACAACTGTTGTCTGCTCGTCTCGACAGCTGCGCTCCACTTGGCTATACAGATGTGGTTACATCACAAGAGGAAAGCGTTTTTAAACAGGTGGATAATTCTCGTAATTTAAAACGTTCAAAATGAAGTTTCTATCCAATCTTAGGTTCGTATACCTCAAAAGGTATATTATTTGTATGTTACAAACCTTAAATGTTACATTTGATCGAAATGTGACCGTCAGTAGACCGAAAATTATATAAAAGAATCGGACTTTTGATCGCACGCTAGCCACCGATCGATCAAACAGTGAGGTACACACACGCACTAGTTTCATTCCACGACACCGGCGTCGCCGGCGGCGCAGAAGAAGGATAGTTCAGTCAACTGCTGCTAACCGGTGCGTTTTCGCACCGAGGCGCAGTTCTACTCCGACGCAGCCTTGAGTTTCTTTCGGCGTTTCTTCTCAAGGTAGTCACTTCCGAAACGCTGGTAGATCACCCGTAGGGATAGTACTTTATTTGGCTGGCGGTCCAAGTCGAGGTTCGTGCCCACAGGGGTGCCCTTGCATTGCCACCCAATGCTGCACCCCTGTGCTCGCCCCCTAAGCCCGGTTGAGCTGAAAATGCCTTTCCCGGCAATCAGTAGTTAGTCCGCTTCAAAAAAAAAAATAAAACAAAAAAAAAAGATCGCACGCTATTTGTGTTTTTATACATATATAGATTTTATGCATCCCTGTTTCTCTGGATCACATAATTTAGTCTCAAGGCTCAATGCTCGCACGTGGTCTCTGAGTAGTGACAAACAAGAAGGTGTGATGTGGTAGTACGACATTAGCCAACTGACTTGCATCTACGGAACATTGTTGCAAAGCCCAATATATTGTGAATAATTTCTATAGAAATACGTAATATCGAGTTCATTTTCACTTTATCTTCTCTTCTATTCAGGTTCATAACACCATGATATTACTTCTGATGTTGTAGTCGTTTATACATACAAAGTTGATCACATGATAATAGACAGTTGAAATTAGGAGAGCAACCGGCTGGCTTGTCACATTTTGATATAAAGTCTAGTTTTAATATAAAAAATATAGTAAGAAAAATGTAACTTAAAAAAATGCGCATAAATTACAAAAAATATTTATGGCTGATAATGTTAGTTAATTATTCAAACGGAATACACCTTAAATTAAAAAACTAGGACATCACAGTAATTGTAAATATGTCTTTTATATATTTTCAATATTTACATGTTTGAAAACGAAAAATATACTTAGATAACAATATCTAAACTCTATTTAAAATAGTCGAGTTAATTAGAGTTGAATTGAATTGGTTAATGGATTTTTAATGTTGTAATTATTTTTTAACGTCAACACCATAAAATCGTCTTACGCTAAACGTTTACAGTACGACCGCATCCTGTCAGCACGAAACAAAAGCACATGTCCGACATGAATCTTCTGCAACTCTTATTCCCGGCCATACTTAATTTATAATGATCAAATATAAATCTGTTTCCACGTGAAACTTTAATTGAAAGTAACTGCCAGTGTGCCGCTGTCCAATATCAGTCATGTTGATTGTGCGGAGTAGTAAAACATTGAGTTAATAGCCATGGTTAAAAGCGTGAGTCGATTATGCTCTCTGATGTAGTCTTAGCATCGAAATACCG
This sequence comes from Automeris io, assembly GCA_036320925.1. Classification (NCBI taxonomy): domain Eukaryota; kingdom Metazoa; phylum Arthropoda; class Insecta; order Lepidoptera; family Saturniidae; genus Automeris; species Automeris io. The sequence goes on along the minus strand of JAUDJH010000011.1, from coordinate 6,787,900 downwards.
TTTTGTCTATTAGATTCAAACAGAATTTTTTTTTTATTACTTTACCGTACTTTTTCGTAAGTAGATTAATTACAGTCCAAAAACGGTGGCAGCCGCCAGAGGATAAGAGTCCATTGACAATCGTAGCTGTTATGCCGGTCTATTTAAATATACCATCACTGAATGTTTCTAAGAGAGAAGTTTTTAGTTTAGAAGGGCAATTCACGTAACTTAGTGTTGGTATATTAACAACCTTTGATAAGACAAAAATAATTTACTGTTGCTAGTAAGATACTTGAGATTTTGTCTTTTTAGCAAATTTTAAAGAAAACACGAAATTTATATTTTCAAGAATCATTTTTAAATACTCATTATACAAAGATATATATCGAGGGGCGAAAGGCTATTTGGTTTAAGCGACATTTTTGGTGATATAGTAAAATATATATTTTCCGAATCAGCGTTTTTTACCGATTTAAAATATATATGTTAATATATCACCAAAAATGTCGCTTAAACCAAATAGCCGTTCACCCCTCGATATATATATATATAATAAAGCATAAGTTGAATTTAAACATTAAACGATGATGTAATTTTTGTACTATAATTTAACTTTTCGAGGTGACACGGTGTTTTAGTAAAAGGCGAATTATCGTGCGGCATGCCTATACTGATTCACTAATAATTTGTTTTCAGTAAAGAGTTACAAAACTCATATGTACCTACTTACAATGTACATTTACATCTCAAAGAAATAAATCAGGGCGCTCGCACAGGCGTGTGCGTCCTTACGGTGACGTGTCGAGTACCGGTGACTGGCCCAACACGATGAATCACTTGATTAAATGAAAACTGTGACGTGGAAGCGTGCAGTGAACATTAAAAATGGAAGCCAATGTTGTCAGACATATTTAATACTAGCTGATCCGGCAAACGTTGTTTTGCTATATAAGGTTTTGTAATATCTTCTAAGATGTTCATTGAAATTAAGTGATGTCTAAGACAATTTTGTTCACAATTAAATACTCTTAATCAACAACACATTTATTTGGATAAAGATTAATATTATTACGTTGATACAAGTCTTAGCAAATAATGCATTAATTTCGACCAAATTTGTTTACCATAAAAACGGTTCTAGTGGCTTAATCTTAAAAGATAGACATATACTGTCGCGGACATTCTTTTAGATCATTTCAAGAGGAATAATTCTTTCTTACATATATTTTTGGTATCTTGAACCGCTTTTGCAGCGCACGCAATGGAAGCCCTCAAGGATGAATAATTTTCCCCGTTTTTTTCACATTTTCCATTATTTCTTCGCTCCTAATAATTGTATCGTGATGTTATATAGCCTAGAACCTTCCTCGATAAATGGTCTATTCAACTCAAAAAGAATTTTTCAATTCGAACCAGTAGTTCCTGAGACTAGCGCGTTCAAACAAACAAACAAACAAACTCTTCAGCTTTATAATATTAGTATAGATTAACTTAATATTAAATATTACCTTTAGAATAAAATTAAAATTTATAAAAACATACCGATTTTATGAACGCAGATGCTAAAGTAATTTCCTTTTAAATTTTCTTCAAACAATTAGTTTTTCCTCTATTTTGACTCTTTCGTTTGGAATGTATTATGTTTTAAATCAAAATGAAACAAAAAAATGTGCAGTGTAAATGAAAAAATAATCAGTCTAATAGCATGAACTTTCTGATTGTATGCACCTAGTGTATTTTGTTTGAAATGCCAGCCATATTAATTTGTTGTTTAAGTTTAGAAACAAAAGAAAAAACTGTATAGTTCCGCGTAGCTTAGTTTCTCGAAAAGAGCAACGTGCAACTTTCGATACAGGTGAATGCAGTTTTTAAATGGAACTATAGGTATATATACATCATCGATTAGAAAGTGTTACCGTCATAAATCACTCATTTGTCTCGTGCTTCTTGCAGTTTTTATGTACATTTTTTAAAGTATTCACACTTTTCTCTAACAAGTTATAAGCAAAACGGTTTTTAGATAATGCTATAATAAACTGGGATTCGAAGCTGCTCGCGTCCGTAGGTTTTACCCTAGTTTCCCTACACGTGACTCCTGGGTGGTGCTAAATGAGCAGCAGCGAGGTGGTAGGGCGTCGGTGCCCGTCTGGATCGCGACCACAGTACATGGGTGTAAAGCCCGTCATAGTGACCAGTTTCGGCTTGTCGCGTTTCGGGATCAGCTTGTGTATATCCAGTAGCTCATATACCTAGAGACCTTCAGTCGTGGTATATGTGGGCCGACATGACGATGCAGACTATCAATGGATTTTCATCCTTTGATAGTCGCTTTCGTTTTTGGACTGCACTGTACTTACCATCAGGTACTCTGTAGTCACTATGTCGAGTCAGTGTAAAAAAAAAAACTTGCAAATTTAAGAAAGGCATTATCTTTAGCTTCAATTACAAAATAATGCTTGACCATTTGAGTACGGGACAAATTTTGTAAGCATATGCCAAAATAGTGGATGATTTCGGAATATAAAATATATGTATTCAAAACCATTCTTCCTATAATACTAAAGGACACCTTTTTCCAATATTTCAATCTTCTCCGTTCGTCCAGGTATGTATACATTTTATCAGACTCATCTACTCCACCCACGAACCTATTATAATTATGAATTACATAAAACAAAAGGAGTGATATTTCGCTTCCTGCAATTTAGGTATATAACCAGAGGACCGATATTTCGCTCCTCCACACTCAAACTGTTAACAATGTATTTATTTTATCAGGTGTCAACATGAAAAACTAAGGCTGAGATTTATATAGAATCTATTTCGACTTTGCTTAGCAAAGTTCTCAAAAAACAATTTAGTTTTGACCAAAACTAATAGGAACTTAAGTATAACCATAATATTCGTAGAGTCAAGTCCATAATTGAGAACATCGGTGACTTACCAAATACTTTGACATTCATTGAGTAACGTAAATCATGATGTTTTAGTAGTCTAAGTAAACTTAAATTCGCGCCTACAAGTCTCAGCCTAAACAATTTAAATTTTGTGTCAGTTATTTCAACCCAGTTACAAAAGGGGTTGGTTTGTCTTTATGACTACTTGTTTTATTGAATAAAAGTATATAGGATTTGTGTTTAGCCATAAACTGGACACTAAATAAAATAGTTTCATATAAAATGGCCACTAAAATAGAATTGTTAGAGTAGTGTGTACATCCGTTGTATGCGCTCGTGCAAGCCGCTAGTTAGCTATTAATCACGATCTACAAATGCTCATAATTCCTTCGGGCGTCTCGGCGCCGCCCGCCCTCGCTGTTTATATAATAGTTTGGCGCAAGTGTTCCTTCATTGAAGTTTAAGACTTAGTAAGCTATATCATACTCTTTCTCTTTACTACAAATTCCTTTTCGAGTAATAAGGAAACAACACTAAAAGGAATATTACAAAAACCGTTCCCAATTTTATTTAATCTTTTCTATTGATTATCCATTGAACGAAGTCAATATATATTGTTATTTATTATCTTCATGGTTGTTGCAATATTGAAGTTTTCTATATGATATACCTACCTCTATTAACGCGTGTTCGTAGAGATAGGTATACCATAAAAGAAATGTCCGTAAAATTAGTGTTAAAATTATATTGTTATTACTTGAGATAATTTGAATCAAGAAATGATATACTGTAAATATAAACTAAAACGATGCTAGATTACTATGACGCTGTTATATACCGTTCCACAAAGGTACGGTTTCAAGTTACGTAAAATAAAATTATACTCTGTAAAAACATTTCGCTTAATCTCTCATTACAGGTTTTTGCAATTAGCAATTTCAAGTCAATTTAGAAGCATTATTCTAATCTCAGTTTAAAATCAAACATGATAGGATATATAAATACACCTCTGAGATCAAATCATGTCCTTAGTTTAAAAACGATTAAAGCAACTTTTCACTTGCACCACGCGCCGTTAACGCACGTGCGTTGTATATTTTTACAAGTCGAATTATTCGCTTGTAAAGCAATGTTATAAAAAGAATATACTCGATCGCACTCTATGATGTGTTAAAAAGTTTCCAATGTTATTGTTTACAGTACGGAATGTAAGTCGGCGAGCGGCGATGAAAGAAGCTTTTAGTTTATCCGATGAAGAAATTAATGATTTGATGTTCGATATTAATTTATTGTACAGTAACACGTCTTGAGTAATGTACAAATACTTCGTGATTAGGGTTGCCACATGTGCTGTAAGACGTGATTTTTTTACCGATTGTCTTCCAATGTCTGGAGTCGCACTTGTATCTATCCACCACTAATATATTTATAATGTAGATTCAAGAAAATATCTTATATCATTATTTATATTGAATTCAAAACTAGAATTTTCAATGACATTTTTCTCTAGTTTATTCATAGTTGGACGCGATTTATAGTAAATCTTTTTTTATAATTTATAAGCTTCGTACATTTCAACTGTGTTCTGATTAAAGATATGAAAATAAAAAATTCCCGCCTTCTCTTGCAGCGTCGAGCTGCAAAGTATAATACTTACTATAAGGTTTATTTCGCGTACAGTGCCATTAGTTTCTGTCTTTTGAAAAGTACCTGGCACTAATTTGTTTATAATTATCTGTCTCTAGTGTGATCAAAGCTAAAATATGATATCTTGGTAGTTGGTAATTATTATCGAATCCGGTATGGTTACATTTTTATCAATAATTTCTAATAAATATTATTATATCTAACAATATATATATATATAAAAGCAATTTCTATTGTTATAAGAATCAGTTAAGAGTATATTTTTTATTTTGATTGTAATGGTTAACGGAATTACGTCGTCTTGATGACGAGTCGTTCCAAAGGGATCACGTCGTCTTGATGACGAGTCGTTCCAAAGGGATCACGTCGTCTTGATGACGAGTCGTTCCAAAGGGATCACGTCGTCTTGATGACGAGTCGTTCCAAAGGGTGGCACTCGAACGGTGAAGTCGTACGTCTGGTCATAGTTACTGTGTAAGGAGTTTATTAAAATATCAGTAAGGATTATTGTAAAGGGAATATGAGGCTGATTATTGTAAAAACTGTTCTAAATAAATGGGAATAAATGATGCATGAGAGGAGTTGTGTTTTAACTTCTGAACATCGATATTATTAGGGAAAATATATATCTGGAAAAAGATTAGCGTAGTAAATGTTTATATGGTGTTTAAAAATTTTATGCGGACTGCAGAGATAGTAGTAGAAAATCAGGAAGATGGGCCCTGGGTAGTGATGAAAATGGCCGGGAATTTTCCCAGTGCGCCCAGCACTTCCCCGAACATTTCGTAAATTCCCGGGAATATTCCCAAGCAAGTTTTGGGCACTTTGGGAAAATTCCCGGGCATTTTCATCACTAGCCCTGGGGCGTTGTCTGCAGAAGTTAATATTGGGCTTGACAAACGTCTATTTTGACGTGTTTGAAACTTTTACGCAGAGCTCAACTAATACGCCACAAACAGTACAGAAACTAACAACAAGTTTGAGAGCGTGCCATGTTTTTCTATCAAAACAATGTCTATTTAATTACGCGTAGTAATGCAATTTCATTGATGGGAGTGCCGCCGAGGGGTGAAAGTCTGTCGTACAAATTGGCGGGCGCATGTCACGTAACTTAATCATGACCCTTTTATGTACCCCAAATATATTTTTGTATCTATGAATGTTATGATAGCTTAGTAGCGTTGACTGATAATAAACATAGATATTCTAAAGCGGATTCGTAAGAAATCCAAATTAATCAGTTAAAGTGATATCGTAACGCTTGATGTGAAACAGTAAATGATGTGAGTTTTTTAATATAATAACAGTGTTTACATAAAAAAGAATTACTTATTTAGATTATTTTTTGACATGATATATGTTAATTAAAATAAGTATATAAGAGGAGGGTACACAAAAATTACTTAGATTAAGCTTCGTAATTACTTTATTACATTAAAAGTGAATATTAATTTGTAGAAAGCAAAATTGGTTTTACTTAACATTTTTAGTGCGCTGAAACTAGTTTTTGGGTTTACTAATCTTATCAAGGGGTGATAGGCTATTTGGTTTAAGCGACATTTTTTTGGTGATATAGTAATATATATTTTCGGAATCAGCGTTTTTTACCGATTCCAAATATATAGATATTACTATATCACCAAAAAAATTTCGCTTAAACCAAATAGCCTTTCAACCTTTTATTATTACATTATTTTCAATTTAAAAACACATAAAATAAGTTACCACATTTAAAATTTGTTCCTAAGCGTCATGAATTTGTAAATGTTGTTAGCACAAAGAGAAACCGAAGAAAGTTGTATTCGAGACATCGATTGCGATCATTGTAGTACCGCACGTGCGCGACGGGACGCCCCTGACAGGCAAACCATCGTTGAGGGAAGGGCGCCTTTATAAGAAAGATTTCATTGCTATTCACTAGTGAGCGAATTAAATTAGATTTTTGGGGAAAACCAAATATTCGGGTTTTGTTTTGGCTGAAACTGACTCCTCTATTCATTTAGTTACGCAAATATTTTCAACATATATTAAGATTTTATTATCATTATGGTTAGAAAGAAGTCTGCAAACAGTTGCTGTGGAGACCCGACATTGCCCTGGTTGACATAATTTCTTCATTCAGGCGATGATTTTCAAAAAACGCTGAAACACTTATTGTTGTAATTTATAACAAAAAGCTAAATATAAATCTTCATAGAGTTCACTGCAAAATTGAAGGATTTTCGAACAAACCTTTAATCCCAATTTTATCTCTTGGGGGTAGAATAACAAAAAAATCTGACCTTAGTGCTTAATGCTTACGTGGTACAAAAACCCCATATTCAATTTTCAACTTTAGTAGTTAAGGATCTATAATGATATGTGAGTCATGAGAAGTGTTTATATATTGTATATGATTAACATATTATATACACTTCCCAAACACCTAATAAGTCAAACGCTCACCGGTGAACTGAAGTTAACTGTTAATTCAGTACGCGATGATATGCCGTACGGGACAAACTCTGTATATGTAGCTCGGAATAAAATGGTTAAAATAAAGTCGAAATTTCGGCCGAGATTCCTTAATAAGCGAAACTAGCCAAAATCGAAACTGAATTTTTAGTTACTTATTATCAATAACAATATACATTTATACATTTATTACTTCGTAATTTTTAATGGAAATTCGGATATTACTACATAAATATATTTATAATATATACCCTACGTGTCTATGGATGTGTGTGTGTGCGTGTGTATAGTATTACCCTTACTCATTTTTACTAGAAATAAAATTAATAGTATTATATTATTGCCTAGTAATAATTTCATTGTATTTTCTATGGTAAAGAATATAAAGTACTTACATGCATATTATTGTTATATAGATGCATATACAATAATTATACTATGATATATGTAAGTCGTATATTTTTTAAATGAGTTGTGCTCATCGTGGAATTATTATTCAACTACAACTAAGAAATAACCGAATAAAATAGAATGTTTTAATTAATACATGCCCTTACTTGTATCCATAGATGGGCAAAAAGTAATCAGATTAATGAAAATGATTCACGATTACATTTTACGTTTTTTACCATTAATATCACTGCATTTTGCTCATTTATGTTTATAATACTACAAAATCACAGATCGTATACACATTTATCATTTCTAAATGTTTTAAATGGATTTAATCATGATTACAGAGCAAGAAAATTAAAATTACGACTACATTTTGTAATCGTTGATCATTAATCAGATTACATTTTGCCCATCTCTGCAGTTGTATCATAATCGTACCTGAATAAATTTTATACATATATTTTTAATTACAAATATTATGTAGTTCCATAAAAATAGGTTCACCGCTACGATTTTATATTTATATAGAATAATGACAACTAGACACAATGGGAAACCTTTTTATGAAATTGCTTGGGTCGCGACAGGCGCGGCTAGACAGCTGGACAACTTGTAAGGGCTCGCCCGTATGATTTATACCGCTAACGATTTGTTCAAATTGGATTAATTACTTTCAATTCAATTACGTTATTGATTCTTCGCTTCGTGTTTACAAGGCACTATATACTTGATTAAATATAACAGCTTCGAATGGTAAAAACATTAAGAACGATAAAACATATAGGTTACATATACATCACTAGCTGATCCGGCAAACGTTGTTTTGCTATATAATTTATTGTAATATCTTCTAAGATGTTCATTGAAATTAAGTGATGTCAAAGACAATTTTGTTCACAATTAAATACTCTTAATTAACAACACATTAATTTGCATAAAGATTAATATTACGTTGATACAACTCTTAACAAATAATGCATCAATTTCGACCAAATTTGATTACCATAAAAACGGTTCTAGTGAGTTAATCTTAAAAGATAGACATATACTGTTGTAGAAATTTTTTAGATCATTTCAAGAGAAATAATTCTTTCATACTTATATTTTTGGTATCTTGAACCGTTTTCGCAGCGCACGCAATGGAAGCACTCAAGGATGAATAATTTTCCCCGTTTTTTTTCACATTTTCCATTATTTCTTCGCTCCTAATAGTTGCATCGTAATGTTGTATAGCCTAAAGCCTTTCTCGATAAATGGTATATTCAACGCAAAAAGAATTTTTCAATTCGAACCAGTAGTTCCTGAGATTAGCGCGTTCAAACAAACAAACAAACAAACTCTTCAGCTTTATAATATTAGTATAGATATAACCATTATCAAAGTACAAAGTACTATAATTGTTCGGTTCTTATAAAAAAACCGCAAACCATAACAGAAATATAACTTAGAAGGTCTCAAAACTCATACCATGTAAATATATAAAGACATAGGACCTATTTTGTATATTTAAAAAAATGAATTTGAATAATTAATTTTAAGTAAGCATAATTATGATCTCTTTAGTTAAAGATTCAATTATTTCTTAGCTTTACATATTTTCTTTATATCTTAGGGACAATTATCTGAAAATTCAATTTAAACGTTTCTTTTTATGAATTTATTTGCTGGATATTACGTCTACAGCGAATATTTCAAATATTATAGGCACGTTTCGCGCAATTGCAAGGGCGCCGCGTGAGTTAAGTGGAAAATCATGTAACTACAGTTTCCGGGTTTATCGAAACAGCTTAATAAAAGACACGATCAGGATATTTAAATAAAATTCCCTAAATACTATTATCCTTTTTCATTTTTAACATTCAAATATTACATAATATTATGCCCAAATGTTTGAAACGTGAAACCATCCTTTTTATTTTTTGATTATGCTAATTTCACATGCATAACAATTCTTTCATTGGTGTGATAAGGCGTAATATTGAATTCGTTTATATTTTTTCATACCTACTCCACGTAATCTTACTTCCTACTAATATTATAAATGCGAAAGTTTGTCAATATGTTTGTTACTCTTTCACGATGAAAACTACTGGACGGATTTGCGTGAAACTTTTACAATAATAGAGATTATACATTGAAATAACATATAGGCTACAATTTTTAATGATTTTATGTAATTTTGGTCGTAATATCATATATAATATATCATAGTATATCAGCGTTTTTTACTGATTCCAAAAATATATATATTTAGGATCCAGAAGTAGGAATCTTTAAAAATAAGTACAAATTGACCATAAGTTACATTTATAATTATTAATTTAACAAAACTCGTAAACTAACCTACAAATTACAAAATGATCATAAATTGCTAATGATTTTAAATACAAAAAGAAATCACCAATACAAACTTTATAAAGAACTTACATAACCACATAACTTACTATTATTACTTATAGAACCACTTTTAACCATTTATAACTTAAATGCTCGATATAAACACAAATCACAACGACCACGACCTTACTGCACAAAACAGCAATGTAACAGTGCGCGCCATGTTGCTATGCTGTTCTGCTCTACCACTCATTTTTAGTGAGGTACCCACACATTCCTAACTATATGTTTCTATATCACCAAAAAATGTCGCTTAAACCAAATAGCCTTTCACACCTCGATATGTCGTGGCTAACGTGACCAGTAGCGCAGCTGATCGCCGTTTTCAGGATTATTACATAGACCATTCCTTTTTGATTCTACGCAAGTTTCCTCACAATGTTTTCCTTCATCGGTAAGCATGTTGTGCCTTTGTCCGTAAATGATCTGACAAAATCCAGAGGTACATGCAGAGATTCGAATCTAAGGCCATTCGCGTTTCCACGCATGAATGCGGCTCCTTTTCATGTGGGCCATCATAGCCACAAATGGGGGATATGGCGAAACATAATGAAGTAGAGATATGTGTTACTAGTTAGAGGTCATATAATGTTATATTTATATATAACAATAAGCCCTTGAAGCTTTTTGGCTTATTTTAACTAGGAATGAAGTTAAAATTGTGGTAGACCTAAAATAGAGTCGAGTCGTATGTCAAGAAAAATCAATATAAGTTTCCCACACATTACATTGTACGATGTCATCAGTTTTCGGGCATACGCCGGAAGTGCGTTCACGTGCCGCGCCGGAAATGTGTGGAGTTTCCGGTTTTATGTGATAAAAGTTTACCAATACATTACTGCTATATGGTTTTGTTTGTGAAAATATACTTTTATATCCCTTTAAGATTTTTATATTGCATGCTTATAATTTAAACATAATTATAAATATTTCAAAAATTGAAATTAAGTACATATCATGGTTGTGTTAACTAAATTGAAAGCTTAAGTGTCAGCTATGTAAAAATAATATATTTCAATGAATCCCATTATTTCTTTCCAGTTTAGAAAAACTATTCGAACCAGCCACAAATATGCCAAATTGATAAAATAAAAACGTGCATAAGAGGACATCGATGGTACCTAAACTGCTTGTAAGTTGTAACAAGTTTCTTGTCATTTTTTCAAGTATATAAGTAAATCCATTTACATATTAATATATTATTACTACAGAAAAAAAGAAATAATCTCCAATTACAATGAATTATGTTGTATATAGGAATAATGTTTCAAGATTATCACACACATGCAGCTTAATGTATGAACACAATGTACGTGCATTTTCCTAAAGGCACCCTTCGCTACGGCACGCGACTTGATATCGGCCAGCATGCCGTGGCCACGTGTCTCCTAACTGATGTGGGAGTTATGTTTACGCCGTAAAAGCTTCATTAATAATGTCACGGAGGGGTTAAGTCGACTTTTATTACATGTTATACTCAATTAAAGTAACAATATGTATCGAATTTTATCACGATTTTCGATAACATGAAACAATCCTTCAATTCGTTCAGTTACGTCTGTCACTAACGACAATGACATGGTTTATGCCAAAAATCGTTACTCAGTAGATTTAATTAAAGCAAAATTGCAAATTTGGGTATACATAGAAATGTCTAGTTAGGAGTTCATAAATATATATATAAAAATGACGCGGCATTCAGGATCACGGCCCATATCAATAAGAATTATATGGAAAATATTAAAAAGAAATAATGTAAATTATTTTATATAAAATATATATTCATTTCTCCTGAATTTTCTGATGACCTATATTGGACCAAATTCTAATTTTCTATAATGACACATGGTTCCGATTTTCTCTTCCAAATGATAATAATCCTGATCCAGTCTGGCGTAGGCGCTCTGAGACCTCACTGCTGCTTGTTTAGCACCACCAAGGGCTACTTTTAAGATAGGTGCTGAGACTAAAACTTGCGAACATGAGCAGACTCCGTACCAAAATCATCTTCATTTGGTTAGTAAAACAAAGAACACGAATTCTCCTCTTATAAGGAGATAGCTTTTACATTTTCATAATAAGCTTAATATGAATCAAAAGGCCGAACAAAACACCGTATTCGTTATGTATAGCGTTCTATCATTTACATTTCGTCACACGCATAATCGGGTGTGAACGTTAAATGCTAATCGAATGATTCGCGCATCGCAGTACATGAATAGGCAAGTTGAATGCCTCTCGAAGCAAGCTCCCACTGACATCACCGCTACACTTGTTGTCTGACAATTTACTCATGTAGAAATTACTTGATTTAGATAAAATGTTTTCAATTGTTATTGATGAACAATAAGTATAATTGGAAGGAATTGTTTTATTGGATTAAATGTAACGATATTACTTAACAGATGACGTAAATGTAAATAAAAATTAAAAGCCGAGCCCAAACAAGATTTATCATACAAAAAAGGGCTCTGTACCAAAATTGCATAGTTTTCTTAATGAAGAAGCCGGTATTTAGATGATAATCACTGTCCATTTCCGGTTGAGCAATTATTGAATATTTGATGGTAATAGAGTCTCGTAGGAAATCATAATTTGTAATGTAAGTGCGCATAATGCGGGCCGGTATTTAGCGCGTGTTCGTCACGTCCGTTGGATTGTGACAGACTGACAACTGGCGAGACGGTCCAATATTTGTTTGTTGGCAGGATGTTTGCCGTACAAACAGCGTCCACGGACTAAGAGCTAAGAAAATATTTAAAATTGAATACATCACGAGAGAATAACCAACAAAAAGCAATCCTCGCTCGGCAATACAGTATAAACGATCGCCTCGTGAATAACCAATAAGTATCTTATCAACTCGGCAAACAAAAACGCATATTGACAGTAAAGCTCTCGTGCGTATCAGGAACACTTAATTTTTTTGTTGTTAACAATAAATAAATGCCGGGATGCTGTGACGATTTCGGTCGTGGTTATCGTGAGTCTGTTATCTGGCGGAAGGCGCGCTCTTGACCTCTATTGATAAGGCGCATACTAAAATAACTGCTTCGTAGATAATACTTTTAGGAAAAATGGACGGAATTTAAATAGTTATAAATGCATGAGCTGTTTATGTTTTAAAATTATATAGCCTTACTAAGTAGATGAACAATTAGAATCATAGTTGCACGGTGTTCCAATTTTGGTGAAACGGGCTCCAGTTTTCAAAGTTCCAAAAAACTGTCACTATGAACAGGGAGGTCGGGTAACAACATATTGGGTTTCTAGATATTAAAATTTATTCAATACAGTGTCAAGTGTTTTTTTTAAATACAATATCTAATTATGATATGTTATATATATGTGAGTTTTTATGTATTTGTTGTGATATGTTATATATATATATATGTATTCGTGTGTGTTTTTGGTGGTTGTCAATACTGTCTTAATGGTTTATCAGTGTTTAAAATCCGCTTTATGATTTAAAGAATAACTCTGCAAATGGGCGTGCAACTTAGTGGCCCTTAAAAAATTAAAGTTTAACACAATTAAAGGAGACAATTAGCTCTTTGAATGAAATCCACGAGTGAAATAAAAGTTCTGTTATTCGTGTGTGCAGTTGATACTCGAAATCAGTCCATGCGCTCATTTAAATAGAGACCTTTTGTTGTTACTTTGCATGCAGACATGACAATGGCACGAGGCGACTGCAAATGGATACCCGTTCTTTAACAGTCGATGCTGTTCTTGGACGTCGGTGTACTTTCCACCAAATGGGCTGTAGTTCACTCCAACGCAGCCTTGAGTTTCTTTCGGCGTTTTTTCTCGAGCTAGACGCTTCCGAAACGCTGGTAGATCACAGTTAGGTTTTTTTTTACAACTGGCCGGCCGCCCAAGTCGAGTTCCGTACCCACAGAGGGGTGCCCTTGCGTAGCCGCGCAACCCATAAATTTCGCTGGCTGAGCGCCCTCTGCGTTCGCCCACCAAGCCCGGTTTTGTTGTGCAGGTCTTTCCCAGTCCACAAACGTAGGACCTGCTGAAAAAAAAAGTCAATTGGATAAGTGCATATAAAAAAAAAACGAAAAGTATATTTATACACAGGTACCAATGTTTATTGCGACAAAGCATTTTCAGGGGCGCGTGTGAGCGAGATTAGTGAAGTTGTGATTATTAAAAATATTTTGACACTCCAGAGTCACTGAGATAAGGAATGTCACAGTAAAGTCATCGTCGGGCCTAGGATTGACTTTTATCGCTTTTTAACGCTTTTTGCGCGGCGTCGTAATCTTTTTCAAGGATAAATATTTCATGTTTTTCTTTTTTATCTATATAAAATATTACATGTTATTCTCAGTTTTAAGTGTGGACGAATGAGTTCATCGTGGAAAGGTTTTTTTAATATGTAATCACTTGTTGAAAGGTTTAAGATGTGTTGCTTATATTAAATATGAACTGAGAAAGTTCATATAGGTATTGTGATTTTATTAGTGAAATTAAAATACTACTAAATTGAAAATTCCTTTGTATTAATAATATTACTTTTAAATTATATAATTAAACCTTAATGTAATATTTTTATATGTTGTTTTATCCCCTAGTGGAGGTCGGCCTGGGCCAATCGCTCTGCCCTCGCCGCTGTCCTGATGGTCCATTAGAATATACACCATGTTAACAAAAAAAAAAGAAAAAATATTTTTAAGGGTAAGGGTACGAATAATTTAGAACTCGTGAATATATTTGAATAATAATGTTTTTGGAAATTATATAGAATTTATTTGCTTGTACATCATTCTCTGCTACTTTTTTAGGAAGTCTAGGTCATATAGATAAGAACTTCAAAAGAAAAACAATAAAAAGAATATGTGCGACCCTGCCAGGATTCGAACCTGGAATCTTCTGATCCGTAGTCAGACGCGTTATCCGTTGCGCCACAGGGCCATACGTGTTTTTGTTGAAAATATGCATTTGATTATATAACAGTTCTCGCTACAACAAATTATACAAAAAAAATCTGATAAAAACGAAATTCGTATAGACAAGAATAAACTTATATTGTTTTAAAATATTATATTTATATTCTTACTTCCGAAACTTAGAAACTTTTGACGAATCAGTGTAACAGAAAGATCTATTTAGTAATATGTAAATATAAATAATTTAAATATAATAAATTAATGTTTTCATATAAGGATAGTTTCTTTCATAATAAAACTCATTAAAATACACGCGTTTTACTGATTAATGTGTAGTACTTACTTAAGTACTTATAGTTAGTTTATTTTACTTTAAGGTCGTGTGCAGGTCGCGTTTCTCATTAGTTCGCGTTATTTCCGCACGTAGCGCTACTGAGTTCATTTGTAGCTAGATATTTTGTTTTCGTATTTAATTGTATGTTTTATTTATTTAATAATTATTCGGTAATACATACCTACTACTGGCGCAATTTTTTCTTCTTAGCTATTCAACCAAAATTTTAGATTACTGTTAAGTGCAAAGAATATTCAACAATATACGAAAATAAAGGATACGAAAAATTATTCGTGTTCCTTCGGTATAACAAAAACTAGCTTAAATAATCATCGTAACGTGGAAACATAATAAACAATGTAAAAGAATCTAATTAACACGACCCACTTCAAAGTTGTGGAAAACTTCAGAAGTGGTATTTGTCGCGGCTTGTAGTTTTAATTTTCGTCTCATTTTATCGCTCTTCCGTGTCATTTCAAAGCGCAATGAAGTCGAGGAGCTATTTTTCATACTATAAAACATTTCACGGAGACCATTACGCATATAAATTAGTGAAGCAAGGTGTCTGAGGTCATCAAAGCGTCATCGAGAACGGCTGTCGCGAGCGTACCGATTCAGTTACGCTTTCATCATAAAACTGTGGTTTTTATGATAATTTATTTAGATTATCATGTTTATTAAATTTGTTTCCTGCTATTATGATTTTCTTTCATCATAATTTTTGTTTATTATCTTACAGATATTCACTTGAAGAAGTTTTGAGTTATTAGCAATGTCTACCTAATTGTAACTAAAAATCTACATTACTAATGAAAGTTTTCGTATAAAAAGTATAATAACAGTGGTGTACGGTGAACATTTAAAAAGAAAGTCAGTGTTCTAACATAATAATGTACTCCGTGTTCATATAAGCTATATTTTTATTATCTTTCTGTAAATATGCCTAGGTAGGTCGGATCTGTAATAGTTCTTTTATCTATTCTCCAGCTCACAAATTACTCTATTTAACAAACAGGTATAACTTAACTTTTCCGTTGTTCTCACCAATATATAATAAATAGTTTCTAGATAAAATATAATTGGTTTTTAGATAACGCAAATAAAATTCTAGACAATTCGAAGTGACCTATGAGCTCACTGTGGATATAACTACTAATATATCCCTGATTACACCGTATCGTTTATCGTTTTCTGACCTTTGCCTTAATTTTTGTTTGTTTTTGTGGAAACTTTGCTGCATTATGTATCATTTTTGTATGTTTTTTTATCATGTATATATTGCTGTATGTTTCCCTTATGAAAGAAAATATATATATTTTAAGTTTTAACTGAAGGTTTACCGCAAACGCTTAAGTGTTATTGATTAGTCACGCATTTAGTGTTGAGGTATTTGAAGCTCTGAGTGGCGGCTACCGCGAGAAAATTCTATACATCACCAAGGTTTGTGTTGACTTTCGTTGAAATAAACTGGCTCGTTAATACCTACGTGATGAAATTCACAAGCATCTAATCAACACTTACTTAATATTAATGCGTGCCCAGGGTTCTCGTGTAGCTCTAGGGTATAATTATAGATATCGATTAAGTGCTGATCTTAATGACAGGCACTTATTAAAGTATGAAAGTTATTTCAATTATTTAGTGAATATCGGCGGATCCCAATCTTTTGATAGTCGATATCGATTTTTGGACATAGCTGTACTTATTTTCTATTACTTATGTGGTTATTGCACGACGTCGATATACAAATTAACAAATACTGTTTAGAAAAAATGTTAACGTCAGAAGGCTAGATAAATCTGCCCTCTAAATTTATGACTGTCATATGTTACATACAATATTTGAACGTTTTTTTTCGTAATTCTCTTTATTATTCTCAATTATTGTTATTTTTTATTTAGCCTAAGCTGTATGTAATGTTTCTTTTGTATTTATTTATTTATTGGCAGGACAGAAACATTCACTACTGTAAAAACTTTGTAGGTTTTCACGTAATTTAAAATCCGATAAATACAGCTTGCGAATTTAAAATATGTAATATTTCTTTGTTTGTAAAAGTGTTTGTTAGTAACACTTTTAATATTCATGGGTTGTTATATTTATGTATTTATTTTAATAATAACTTCACAGCATATTACAAAGTCAATTATGCACGAAATAGATAATAAAAAAAAAACTACAGTGCCAGTAATGAAGTAACACTTGCATATTAAATTTTGTTTTTGTAAATTTTTTTAGCGTGTGTTGGGTCCATTTTTATAATAAGTAGTGCTGATAGACAAATAAAGAAAATCATGAATGATGGAAGAGTCGAAGTTCATTAAAACATGTAAATCATATTACCGTAAAAGGTTACGTGGTGTTTGTACAGGGTATAGCCAAGGCGCTAAACACGTGGGCTGTCTGTGGGAACGGCAAACAGACCAGATTTACTCAAACGTTCCATTGAGGAAGACCATATGAGGATACAATGAGAAACAAATTTCATTCATGTTTTATGTATGAATAGAGTTCTACAAGATTCTGTAAGCAGTTCGAGGGTTTAGACAAAATGATTTGTGATCAGCGATATCGTTAGTAGAAAAGTAATATAAAAGGTATGGGAATTGATAAAACGCTTCGACGTGATATTTCAAAAGCTTATTATCATTCATTTTGCACTTTTCTACTAGCGTCATCGCTAATCGAATGTAATTTTTTTACTCTCTCTTCTACACAGAGTACAGTTGATAAGAATATAGTTCCATATTTTCATTTATTATTAAGTATTTAATTTGAAATTTTTCTAACATAATTCTACATCTATAATAGGTAGTTATTTATTTCTTAGTAGGTTCTGTTATCCTGAAAAGTTATGGGTACGAATTCGTAAAGAGTACTTTTTGAACTACTTTGTGTGACTGGAATCAAGTGTTTTTAAAAGGGCAATGCCTAGTTTGGAATGGGGCTTTTGCTATTTTAGAATGAATAATTAGATGTAATTTGTCGTAATGATTACTTATTCAGTATTTATAGTAGGATCAACATATCGCTACAAATTTGTTAGAAGTTTTAAGATCTTTCCTACGAAATAGAACTCTTGTTTCTTACCTTTTCTGTATAAAATTTGCATTGCCATTAACGATTACCATTTAATTAGCATCTGTATTCGTTCGTACGTGTTTCTGATATCGATGACGTAACTCACCGACCGGTTATTTTAATTGCTCGGTTTGTTTATATCAGTGCAGTTGGTATCAGTAGGTACTATTCTTGAAGTATATCGTGTTGAGGTGTCACCTAACCGGCGCCAAAAGGACGGTATTCTTAGAACTTGAGACGGCAGCGGCGATGCGATCCGCTTCGTCAAAGATTGAATCAAATTATGATAGCGTGTAATTACGAGGTAAATATGACACGAATGTTACTCGATTACTGGAAGTGATGTTCGTTATTCCCGTGTAATGTACACCGCTTGGGATTTCAATATGAGCTTTGTGATAACACGATGAGCTAGTGCTTATATTAAGTAAATAAACAATTACATATGCCACCGTTTTGGTTGCTTTTAAAAGATCTACTTTTAAAACGCTTTTCCTACTTAATGCAAAGTCGTAAAGTTAAATTTTCTAGATGCTTCGAAATCTGACGTCTGGGATAAATCAATAGGGCGTGGAGTATGTGTCCTACAGTGTTGTCTACCAGCAATTCATGAGGTCACTTCGGAAATCAACATCGCTTGATTCTCTAGTCATCGCTTTTTCATTTTTTGTAATACATTCCTTTGTAATAAATTCTATTTATTAGCAGTCAAATCTATTGATGCGTTAGTACAAAATGTAATGTTTTTTATCAATTTACCTGGGTCAATGTTAATGTTGGTAATTGGTTCAATGCGACTATTGTCTCGGTATACATAATTCTATCCGTGAGTGGCTCTTAGGCTGAGATTTATAGACGCTATTTCGACTTTGCTTAGCAAAGTTCTCAAAAAATATATTCATTTTGACAAAAAACTGAGTATATAATAGGAACTTGAGTATAGTATTCGCAGGACAAAGCCGATGTTGACAAAATTGGTGACTTACCAAATCTTTTGACACTCATTGAGTATTATAAATTGGAATGTTTAGTAAAATCTAAATAAACTTAAACTTGCGTCTATAAATCTTAGCTTTAGGGCGTTTACGCACTGCACCCGATTCGAATCCATGAAAATACGTTCCTAACAAGCCCTAAAATAATTTATATGGTGGTTTACGCACTACATCCCTTCTTCGTTATCCAATTTACTTCTGTCATTCTTTACTCTCTTATTTGGACCAGAATATTGATGGACTATAGCAGCCGAATTTATATGAACACTTGCGCATTGCTTCCTAACCTAATACGAGTTGTATCCGAGAAGCGGGGCGGTAGGTGGATAAAGGGAACTGTAATGTGATCTGGCGTGGCGTTAATATGAGATATAAGATTTTAATATTTAAGTACATCCGTTTATTTTCGTTTTTTTTTTTTTTTCAAAATACGTGGTTTCCTAGATCTGCATTTTCATTGAAAGGTAGTGAGGGGGTAACAATTGTAACCCTCTCAGAGACGAGGCTTGTTAAAACCATTCGCTCGCTGGGTCCGTAGGAAGTATAAGGATACTCAGGCCCGGCGAAGGCGAAGAGAGGGCAGAGTTGGCACTCCGATGGTTTTAGTCGGTGCAAGACATACCGGGGGAGTGGCCTGCACCACTCCGCTGATGGTCCTAAGGGACTTTCCCCGGGTTAACAAAAAAAGATCTGCATTTTTAAGCATTGATTTCGGAAGACGGGCGTAACTGCTCTTACGTCAAATGCGCCAGAAAAAGAATATTAATTTGATGGAAGACTTTGTTCTGTTTTGATTATCATATAGATCTTCGCATAGTAGAATACGAGACCAGTTGCACAAATTAAGATAGAGAACAGTTAATGTCCGCTTGTCTCATCATCCCTAATGCATGCATATGTCGTTGTAAGAATTTTTCCGCCCTGCTATACTACGGATATTAAACCAATATACGTTGAACCCTTCGCTTGTGTGGATACTTTTGGCGATGTAATCACAAGTTTATTTCTGTGGGTCTTTGCGGAATGGTTACGAATACATTGCACAATGTACCGTGCCATATGCAGTATTAGCGGGACACTAGGGACAAGGCACATGCGGATTGGTTAAAATGGGACCAACTGGCAACATTCATATAAATATTATTTTGAGCACTTTGTTTTAGATTTTTTGGAGCGAGTAAATATATTACTTATCTTGTTTATAAGAATACTTAATACATTACAATATTTCGATCAGTTGCGCTACTGGTCGCATTGGGCACGTCATATAAGCGCAAAGTGGACACAGCGACTAATGTATTTCTGCTCACTCCGTAAGGGATATAACGTGACGATATGCGTTCGGTTAAAGGAAAATTTAAATAAATGAAGAATGTTTGCTTTGTTTGAATTATTTACATACGTCTTTGATATAAATATAAACCATGTAGATATACAATATTAACACTAGCTTTATGGACGTTTCTTATATATGGATCTATCTCTAAGAACACGCGTCAAGCGTTAATAGAGGTAGGTACATATAGAAAACTTCAATATTGCAACAGGTATGAAGAAAATAAACAGCGATATATATTTGCTTCGTTCAATGGATAATAGTCAATAGAAAAGATAATAAAAATATGAAATATTTTTGTAATTTTCCTTTAAAGAAACGACATGCGTCAAATTGACGTGTCCCGTAAATCTAGTGTTAATACTAAGTATTGCTATCGGCGCTGCCTATATCAGAAGTACGTACTTATTTTAACATGTCTAAGCTAACTGTAATATGATCTAATTGTTAATATAAATAATACATTTGTTTTCGTTGCTTAGTCTAAAACAGCGAAAGAAAATAATGCTTCTGTTATTTGCTTATCGAATGAAATGATCTATCTATCATTAGCAGTCACAATCTAGTTATAAAGAAGTCCATATATTCATATTAAGAAGCTACCTAATCAAAAAGTGCACTTGTAGCACTTGTGTACCCTCGTCAGGGGTTGCGGGTCGAATATATTCATTTCATCCGCAATATTTGTACATTAGAGGTCTCGCCTCGCTACGCTCCCTAGCTACGGAGTTTGACTCTACGGCTTTGGCAATGTATGGGGGAAATTTTACCTCTACTAACGTTTTCTTATAAAAAAATACCATAAAAATTACAACAGTAATAAAATAATATAGAGTAAAGAAATCATTATTTTATAGAGAATTTTAGTAATAAATTAATTGTTTAAGTAATAATCACAGAAACGTATTTCAAATATAGATCAACTAGTAAAAAATACACTCATTATTTTACCTTTTTTATTTCAATTTTTGATACTATATCTATGTAAAGTTTTTTTGTATCATTTTAATGACATTATTATGTACAATAAGAATGTTAAGAAAATGATAAAATATTTAGTTTTTAAATATATTAAAAACAGCTATTTATTAAGAGACTTTTCTTAATCGGTAACTATAGAAAGTAGATTTAGTCGAATTGCAAATATGTAGATAGAAATAACTCATTTACGTTTTAACTCTGTTAGTAGGGGCTAGAAGACAAGGGGCGATGGGCGACGGCTAGAGTAAAGTAATGAAACCTTAAATCCCTGGTACGGACTCGTAATCCCGTGACGAAAAGTTACTCCGCGCAGGGATGCCAGTTGGTCGAACCTAATGTGCTTTAGCGACCAATTCCGCTGCAAATTGTGTTTTATCAAACGGCATGTTGTTTTTTGTTTAAATTAAATTTGAATTTAAAGTACATATACATTACGCTAGAATAAAATTGAATGTGGATATTTTTTTATATAAATAAATATTTTTTTTAAATTTGCTTAAAATATGAGACGATTGTATTGATATTTTTAGAATAAACCTGTGCATCTTCCTTCTCTTAAATTTAATTTTGTTTGACTACCGTTATCATTGAGGTCGAGTATGTTTTTACAATTTACCCAATGAAAGTAAATTAGGTAACGTTAGGTAAGGTAAAAAAAGGTAGGTAACTTTTACTCAGTAAAGAAGACTTATTTATTTCTTTAACATTATAAAATGTCTTCAGAGGCTTATGTTTAGGTTATATTTTAATAAACAACGATCACAATACTTGCTCATATCGAAGAAAAGATCCTTATTAATAAAATGTACAATAAATTAATCAAAATAAGCATAAATTGTGAGACGGCGCCGAAGAGATATGCAGTTTGATTTACATACTCACCTAGTTAGTTTATATCGATTGATAAAGCGAAGCTATGTTCAAAATATACGTGTTTGCATTTAATACGAGAAGCTAGTGAACAAAAGTCAAAACTGGTATAGAACACTTTATAGTAAGTACCAAACGATTCCTTATTGGAAGTCTACTAAACCTTTGTTAAGTCTTACCTTTGACTCTAATTTTATAACAGTTCTTCAAATTACATTATATAATATATAAATATTCAACAAAACTAAACAAACTTAACTTCCATAGGGTTATTCTATTGTTATAGCGACACGATCATGATAGTCAACGCATTTTAAAACTGTAAAAACTTTGTCTTAATTTCTCGTGAACGCACAGCACTTTCTTCTATTGACGTAACACATGTTCCTACTCATGTTTGTAAGTGTTTACAAATATTGCGTGCTCAAGATATTATCAGGAATTTGTAATTTTAGCACGGTATTATCGAGTAGCAAATCTCTGATGGCGCAACCCTGTCTCAACTACGGTAAGTACTTCGCCATGGGCGTTGCACGTGCAGCGACATTAATGAGACCCTTTACAGAGAGTATCTTCCGATCGATATCTTATTTTTTCTCGCAGACGCAAACACTGGCCTTAGGGCGTACGATGTAAGGCAGTAGATGTTAGTAAATCCATTCTCTTTTATACTTAATTCGTTAACGTTACTAAATTACAGCTAATATTGAGTAATTACCTTAATATAAAGGCCCTTCCACCATAAATTGACAATACGCCGTGCGGGTTTGCACTATTATGTGGTTGGCATTCCAGCTGCTCGCACGAAGCGATTCGCCTTATCCTTTTTGCTGCGAACCGCGAAGGAGTGGAACTCGCTTCCTGCGTCGGCGTTTCCAGCATGTTATGACATGGGAATCTTTAAACGTCGAGTGAATCGGTATTTGCTGGATCAGCGCGCTCCATTGTCGGTCTCATCATCTCTTTCCAGCAGGTGAGATTGAGGTCAAGCGCAAGCCTGTCAGTAATTTAAAAAAATATAAAGGCTTCCATATACTTATGTACAGGATTGGGACACTTTTAATTGTCATCCAAAAAGAAGGTACTGTGGTATTTAGTTAATGCGTTAAAAATACATTTTTTTAGTCTACAATTAAGAGCTAGAGAACATTGCTTTTTTTGTATCCCAGGGGAAAATCCTATATAGGACCATCAGGGAGGCTGTGAGATCAGCGACCTCGGTGTGTCAGACTCCTACTGACTAAAAACCCCCGGGGTGCCCCTCTAATCGCTCCACCCGAGCTTGGGAAACCAAATTCATCCAGACGCCCGGGGAGCGATATCCCTTGTCGAGGCTGCCTCTCAGAGTGAAAACATTGCTTGCACCATGGGCTTTTAACTTAAATCTGGACTGGAATAAAATCTGGATCACGGTATCAGAACTCGTGTGCAAAGCATGTTATTACTAATAATAATTATAACATGTACTTATATTGTACAGTCATTAAACTGATATAAATAACCATTTATATCAGTTTAATTACTTATTTGTTCTGAGTACCTGAGTTAAACAAACATATAGAAGGTATATGATACTATTATTATCATAAGTATTATTAATTCCTTATTGTCTGCTCGTTTGATACCGTTCAAACTTTTCAAAGTGATGAATATAGTTCAAAGATTGTAATTAATAAAATACAATATGTATAAAATAGAATATACATATTAGGTGCGCAACTAAATTCTCGCTGTTTTTTTTCATTAAAATGAATGTTAATTATTAAGAAACACTTATATTTACATCATTCAAAGTATTGGCCATTACTAGCTACAACTTTTTCCCATCTTTCTGGTAGAGCTCGAATGCCCTTACGATAAAAGTGCTCGTCTTTTGAGGATATCCACGAATTAAGCCATTTTTCGATGTCTTCATATGAGCGGAACTGCTTATTAGCCAGATCGTGTGCCATCGAACGGAATAAGTGATAGTCGGACGGAGCAATATCTGGGGAATATGGCGGGTGGGGTAGGACTTCGTATTTGAGCTTTTCTAAGTAGGTTTTAACGGGTTTAGCAACATGAGGCCGAGCATTGTCGTGCAACAGAATCACTTTTTCGTGTCTTCGTTTGTATTGTGGCCGTTTTTCGCGCAGTGTTCTGCTCAGTCGCATCAATTGCAGTCGATACCGCTCCCCAGTGATGGTTTCGTTTGGTTTCAATAGCTCATAATGAATAACACCGACCTGGTCCCACCAAATACACAGCATTACCTTCGCAGTGTGTATATTTGGCCGAGCCGACGATGCAGAAGCATGACCGGGCAGTTCCCATGATTTTCTTTTCTTTGGGTTGCTGTAATGAATCCATTTTTCATCACCCGTTACAATTCGATGAAGAAAACCCTTCCTTTTTTGCCGCTGGAGCAATTGTTCACAGGCGGAAAAACGACGCTCAACGTCCCTTGCCTTCAAATCATAAGGAACCCAAGTCCCTTGCTTTTGAATCATTCCCAACGCATGCAACCACTTACAAATGGCTTGGCGGGTAACTCCAAATACCGAAGCAAGCTGTTCTTGCGTTTGGCACGGATCCTCATCGAGAAATTTCTCCAAGTCAGCATTTTCAAATGTTTTTGGCCTTCCTTCACGCGGACAGTCGTCAACATCGAAATCGCCGTTTTTAAAACGACGGAACCAATCGCGGCAACTTGTTTTACTTAGAGGAGCATTCCCGTAAACTTTTTTCAATTTTCGATGTGCTTCAGCCGCCGTTTTTTTTTTAATGAAACAAGAAAAGTAACACTTCCCGCAAATGACGATTATTTGGAATAAATTCGGACATTTTCACACAACTAAAAATATATGATCCAACAATGAAATCATTTATGTGTGAAAGCGGTTTGTTTACCACGTTTTGTTTGATTTTTTGTCACAGCTTGTTTTTTGACCTTTTCGCTATATCAAAATAGACCAACACTTACTGCTGGACCCACATATTCATAAACAGCGAGAACTTAGTTGCGTACCTAATATATTAAAATATCCGTTTGGAGTACGGAGAGTTTTCTAAAAAGTTGTATTATCTTACTCCATTTTCTTTTTTTCATAAAAGAACCACTAGAAGGCTTACGAAACCACAGCTTAACTCATTTAACGCAGCTGTACTCGATTGAGTACAGCTAAATATTAGGCGATAATTTCAAACCTTTCAGATTTTTTTTTGCCTTCTAGCCTTAAAGAACCCTGTATCTAGTCAAAATAGTAAAACAAATTTTATTATATACGTATCGGCTGTCCTACAATTGACCCTTAAGTTGATGCAAAATTGGTATGGCAAAGTAACCATAATCTTTCCCATCTTTTACTTACTTTATCTTTTAGTTACTTTACCGCAAATTTCTTTTTTATTTTAATTTTCTAATTGAAAACATTTCTGGTTATAAAATATAAAATAAAAATTGACATATCTGCTCTTTACTTTGATTAAGTTATAACACTTTAAATACAACTGTGCTCAGTACAGCGGCAGCATCCATATAAAAAAATTCTAGCAACGTTGTTATATTTATCTTTCAACCTAACGGGACTAAATTCGTTTGTATTCTTTTTTTAAACATATTTTGCCATCAATTCTGCTGGTAGTGACTGAATAAAGTTATTAAGTGTTTGAAGTTGCCATCGTTTAGTTGTGTTGAGATTTAGTTTAGAGTTGTACTCTAAACTAAATCTGAGCTGTTTTTGATGACTCCTTTTTTTTCTGTTTTTTCATACTTTCATATTAATTTGGTATACAATGAATTAAAAAATAAAACTTTTATTTAATGATCACTTCTGGTTTTATTTCCGCGGTTAATGGGTTAACAGAGCTAATATTTCAGCAAGAAGTTCTCTAACCATTACTTTTACCGAGACTTGGTGCTGTGAAATATGTTCCATCGTCTTCTCATTTATTAATATAAATAAACTGTAAAGAGATATTAGAGTCAGCGGGCATAGCCATTGCAACTATGGATGAGATTAGTATTACTTATAAGGCAAATCAAATAAAAAAAAAAAGTCCGCAGTCGGTAGGATTCGAACCTACGCTCCCAGAGGGAATCTGATTTCTAGTCAGACGCCTTAACCGCTCGGCCACGACTGCCACACAGAAACGTTTAAAATTATGAATCAGTTTCTTTTTGTAATAAGTAGTATAAAAATAGAATGTGTAATTCTGTCCTTGATTAAGTTTAGATTTTTTAAAATAAATGAGTTATCCAAACTATATTATAATGGGTATTTAAATAGCTTAGAATTAATTAATATATATATCTTAATATCTAAGTACATTTTAGTAATATTTTCATGGTTACATTAATCTGTTATGGACACAAAACATTAAAAGAGAAAGTCTACTCATGTAGATCATATTGAATCCAATAGATGCTACAATAGTTAAAGGCTACTCAATAAATTATAAAATATTATATCCAATAAAAAAGCAACGAAAATCAGAGTTGAGGTAGGTACCTTTTTGCTATAAACTTGGAGTAATTAACTTACATCTTTCGAAAGAAGTTATGAGTCTATGAGATACTTCGATTTCTCGTAAAATCTATATCAAAGTTGCTTTCAAGGCAGGTATTTGATATTTTTTTTCCGAATTTTAATGCAAAACGCTTAAGACATTAATAAAAACTGACCTATTGCTACGTTAAACACTAATTAATTATTCTTGACAGCTGATTAATTTGTTGCCGTATGAAACATACAAACATAACAAAGGAGCATTAAAATAAGTAGCTTCATAAAGGAAATGGAAACAAGCTGTTTACGCTATAATTAAATAACAGCCGGTATTTATTCAGCTGTATCTGCCTTAAAAACCGTACAAACGAAGTGAGAAATCCCCATCACGATTCACGACGTAAATGCGGTTTATAATAAAGTACGTTGAAACAAAATAGCTTTATGCATCAGGAAACCGCATTATTCAACGCTTACATATTCTACCTTATACAGCGTGTTACAGAAGTATGAAATACACAAGAATTACTTTTAAATATATTATTATTTAAAGCCATGATTTTATCTCATAATTATTTACTGTTATTTACCTAAACCTAATATTATAAACCTAAAGTGAACTGAAAATGAAATCAATACTTTGAACAATCATATTTCCAGTATTCGTTGGTATTTATAGTGTTATATTCTTAAGTATTATTTCATATTTCTGTAACACTCTATGTATTTATTGCCAATACTCAGAAATGAGTTCAATTTTGTTGTTTTACATAGTATATTCTATGCGGCATTAACATTTTTAATATAAAAAATATGCTTAACTTTAATTATACTTAGACTTAAGTAGTCCAAAAAATAACAAAGACTATCGAAAATTAAGTAAACTCATCGGTAGTCGCAGTAATAATGCCAGCCTGCACAAATAACTATTCACGCTACGCTTAAATGATCCCATATCGTGAGACAGCGGAAAGACGCTCGTCAGAAGACCATCCCACGGCCAAACGACACGGCAAATGTAAGAGTTAGAGAACTTCTTAGACCTAGCCAGGATGTGAGATACCGTATAGCTCTGACTCCGTAAGCCCGGAATACAGAACCATAGATTCACTCGCAGTCCTCGATAATTTGTTATATTTTATCTTGCTGTAGTTGCATTTAAAGTTATAAGCCAATTCTGTTTACATGGAGTAATGTTGCTAGCTTTCTTAGCTTGTTAATATAAAATGATTTATGTTATTCTAGCTGTAAAAATTAGCCACGCGTAGCCAGAGTAATTAAATACGATCAAATGATAGAAAATGATATATTTGAGGCTGAAATAATGTAATGATTGTATACAGGAAGGAAAACGAAGTTGCGTAGCGACAGACCGGACCGGTTAATCTGCAGGATGGTCGCTTGTCGTTTCTGCTGCTGCCGATTGTGGAAATATGATTTGCTGTGACTACCGATCGGCTCCGTTATCTACATATGGTTGCTGTGTTGGAATTTATTCGTCATATAGGAGTATGATTCATAATATTATCAATAACTCTATAATTTGCTTTCCAATTATTAGGTTGGCCATACATAGATATTGTCTTATCTTTAATAATCTTCTATCTTCTATATATATAAAAATAAATCGCAAAACGTGTTGCTAACCGCATAACTCGAGAACGGCTGAATCGATTTGGCTGATTTCTTTTTTGTTGTGTTTTATGAAGTCTGGGGAAGGTTCTTAGGGAGTAAAAACACGTAAAAAAATACGAGGAAAATAGTAAAAACAACAAATGTCTTTCCCATACAAACCACTCTGTCCTCAGCTGTCAAACATATGATATCAATCAAAACAAAATAAAGGTGCGTTAGGGTTGTCTTTGGTATGCCTTCAAGTTGATTAGAGGTTGCTTGTCATTAATTAAATTATAATTTATACGCCAAGTAATCAAACAAAAAATAACGTGGCCCATAAGGCATTATAATAAAAATATCATTACCTTAGATATGAGTTAAGTCTTTCAATGCAATTTTATTTCTATTAGACTGCGACAGGCCCATAGCTTTTGACAAAATGAAATCTGACGGAGCAACTATTAACATAAAAAAAAACAATATAACTTTGTTTTAAAGAAATAGGACAGAACAAGGACTGCAGGGACAGATAGTATAAAATATAAATAGATTGAACCAAAAACTATGTATGTATGTAACATTTGCACTTTAGGTGAATAGGACGCGGAATCCGGTAAGTACATTAATATTCAACTGCGCTAAGTAAAATATGGCGATATCAGTATGTATGAAAGCCTGTTTCCTGCCTTATATATACTAAAAACATTTTAATTTACATATTTGTTCTTTATTTTAATAACTTAATTCGCGTTATAAAACGATTTTGATGGTACTTGATCTTTCTATTCGCCCGGTTTAGTTGTGAAGTTCTATCCTGGACAGAAATCAACGTATTGTCTAGTTAGAAAAACAAAAAAAAAACTTGATCATTCTAAATAATCTCAAAATAACGACCCATTTACCCTAAATTTTTCTTATTGTATTCTGTATCATATTATCATGTCATTATTTTCATTGGTCATGTAAATGTAAATTTTGGGTGTTAATATTTGTGTTTTTAATTTCACTATGTTTTTATTGTTATTCTTGTAGTTCTAGTTATGGTATGCGCATATTCTGTTCCTTCCTTCATTTTATTATTAATTTTCAGATTTAGTTTTAAATGTAAAATTTGTTTTCTATTATTATTTTTTACTTTTGATACATGCTGCGGTTGCCTTCATCGGTTGATGTATTTAGATGTTTTTTGTTTTGTTTTTTTGTTTTTATATAGCATAATATATTGGCCACTGACTGCCCTATGAATAAATAAATACATTATCGACAGTTTTACAAAAATGGTTGTAGCCTGAGTCCTATCTATCCATAAAGAGCAATTAAGAAACAATAAACAGTACAATAACTACTGTAAAATAGAGTTTTATAATCTATAATGAACTATTTATGTAACTGGTAGAAAAGCAACTACAGAATATGAAAATGGAGGGGTAAACGGTAAACATGAAATACCCAGGGGAAATTTTTGCCGTGTTGCCCTTTACACCCTTTGAATATTTAAGAGATTAAAGTTAGTTTCACTCGCGCCTCGCTTACATCATTTCTGAATGGAATAAATACGTTTTGCGCTCTTTCTTATTCAATGAACATCACAATTGTATATAAAGTAAGTACTTACTGGTTCTGTTATACAGGAATATGGAACAATACTTACATATAGCTATGCAGTCTGTGATAAAAACTTTGCACGATCCGTAAACGGGTTACTCGGTGTTGATATTAGTGTCTATTTACGTTAACCTTTATAGCTAAAAAGCAAAAAATGACAAAATAAAATAAAAGTTGTTTAAATGGAGAAATTTACATGGTAACACCGGTAGCGTGATTAGCTCGTGAACAAATGACAAAATGAAAGCAAAGATCGTGCTATTTAAATTATAGTATTATAGAAGAAAAGGTGGCATCCTTCTGCGAGGTCGTGATGAAGCAGAAGGAGGTCACCGTACGGGTCACAGAGCGAACATCTTTTCTAGCTATTCGGCAGCCGATGCACCGTCGCCGTAGGGATGCGTTCGCCCAGAGCGAGCGCGACATCTCCCTATGACAATAGCCAGGCAGTAGACTTGAGGGAGTCTGCTGCCCGGAAGAGAGGGAGGTGGTGCGCAGTATCCGATTTCGATTCGATTTCCGAGTCGATTTGTTTACTGTATGTAATGGTTTATTTTAGTATCACTCGTATTTATTTTGTATTTATTATTTAAGCTATATGTTATCCTATTTATTGTATTTTTATTGTTTATTGATAATTCTTATAAGATGTAACACGACCAGGGCCGTTCACGTAAACCATCGCTGCAGACTACCTCTGTGGCTTTAAGCTGATGGAGGGCCTATTTTCGCCATGTTTGTATGTTTTTGTATTTTCTTTTATTTCTGTATACTGTTTGTGTTATTGTTTTTAAATTCTTAGTTTTTTGTAAGTTATGGCAAAATAAATACATTTTATATCATTTTCATTTCATTTCGAAATTACATAACATCATTACAAATTGTAGCCTATATGTTATTTCGGTGTATAATTTATATTACTGTAAACGTTTCACGCAAATCCGTCCAGTAGTTTTATCGCGAAAGAGTAACAAACATATTCACAAACTTTCGCATTTATAATATTACTAGCAGGATAAGACGAACTAACAACAATACAGTAAATTTTTTATACGATAAATCATGTATTTTAGATATATTATTTTCACAATTAATGCGATTAGTGTTTATTTGATTTCGAAATATTCTGTAAACAGGAGTAAAAACATTTCTCGCGATCACAGATTTAAGTTTTGAAAATCTAAAAGTAAGTCTGATTGGTGCTAAACGAACAGTAGTAAGATGGTTGGACCGCTATTTTCAAATGGCTCGCGACCAAAGTACAACAAATCTCGTCACATGCATTTGATTTGACCTGTAGTGTTTCGCGATCACGTATTTTAGGTCTAAGGATGATATTTATAGACGCATCTTTAAGTTTACTGAGATGATGCTAAAACATTACAATTTATGTTACTCAATTAATGTGAAAAGATTTGGTAAGTCACCGATTTTGTCAACATGGACTTGGCTCTGCGAATACTATGGCTATACTCAAATTCCTATTATACAGGGTGAATTTATAGACGAGGGAGATATTTCAGGACGCAATAATATATACCTTCTTGCAACTAATAAACTTGTAAATAAACTATATTCCCTAACAAATCATTAAGAAAATGTATTAACAAATAAGAATTGATCCGTAAAAAGTGTGGAAACCGTAGCGCATGTGGTGCACGATTCATTGGTAAGTAGATAAAATTCCATTTACGTAATTTTAGGTAAATGGGTATTGAGTCGCTTTCCCTTCGCTTTGTATCTTGGCTTAGGACAGGCACTAATACATACTTAATAATGAGTTGTTATTCATTCATTCATATGTGTAACCAGAGATGGGCAAAATGTAATCTCATTAATGATGAACGATTACAAAATGTAGTCGTAAATTTAATTTTCTTGCTCTGTAATTATGATTAAATCCATTTAAAACATTAAGAAATCATAAATGTGTATACAATCTGGGATTTTGTAGTGTTTAAAACATTAATGAGCAAAATGCAGTCATATTAATGGTAAAAAACGTATAATGTAATCGTTAATCATTTTCATTAATCTGATTACATTTTGCCCCTCTATGTGTGTAACTGTCTCTAAATATGCTGACCATAATTTGCTTTGTTTTATTGGAAATATTAAGATATCACCATTTTTACATATTTAGAATTAGAATCGAATGCTGAATATCCTCCCTGAATGTCTCCCTCGTCAATAAAATCAGCCTGTATATTTAGTTTTTGTCAAAACGAATTTATTTTTTGAGAACTTTGCTAAGCAAAGTCGAAACAGCGTCTATAAACCTCAGCCTAATCGTATAGAGAGGTCTTTCACTCCTGTATATGTAAGGTGGTATAACGATGGTAACTTTCAATGGATTTTTATCCTCGTTCTTGGATTTGTAATGTAATTTAATCATAACTGTGTGGCTAAAACTGTATAAAAAATTGTTTATTTTTTACGGAGAACAAATTATAATGAATACTATTTATTTTTTAAGTTTAGATCTACACTATAATACAATGTATTGAGATTTATGATAAAATCTTCCATTATCATCGAAGGTGAATGATCTAGAAACGCGCACCTGTATCCTATCTAGTCAGGCATTTTGGTAATGGAAATAAGTCACTTTGAATACAAAGTTCGCCTTTAGTTCAATTATGGCATGAATAATAAATGTACAAAGTGTGCGTGAAAGGTTAAAGCAAGACGTGCCCTGGCATATGGCTGTTTTCGAAGAATACGTAATTTATATTTCATATTTATTTTATAACAATATCAAATAAAAATAATTTTATTACATGATATGCTTTATTATAAGCACTGTAAAATAATTTACTGGCGCTTATAGTACACGCAATTTAAGAACAGCGATGACTGAAAATCACTTGATAGTTGTATTAACGTCTAATTAAAGTCATGATTTTGATTCTGGCTGTAAGTCTGCAATGAACCTTTTTTTGACAGCACAATAATTTGATTGCTTGTACAGGTCTTTACAACTATTGTAAATAAGAAAGAAAGAAAAAGTTTATTGACACACGGGAAACAACATACAACAAACACATTTATATAAAAACAACAATAAAATAATAATACAATTACATCACAATAAAATTACATCATGTATCCTGTGTGCTGCTACCCATCTCAAAGAGCACTCAGCTCAGCGTATGCTGGGCGACGCTGTACGCGCCATCCAGCGTTGATTTTCAGCCGACACTCAGGGGAACCGATTGCATAGACACAACACTACTACATTTACATATAAATGCATACAAAACGATATATCCCGCTCTGGCACACGCTGGCAAGCTATATTTGTCAGAATCCGACTCAAACCTTAATATACGAAAACGGGAGGTCTCTAACCCAAAGCGCAGCTTGCATTGCGAATTTTCGTCGCACAGGAGTATATTACGCGATTGTTTCCACATATTAAAGTTTATTTAGCATGCACAGTGAAAAATAATTTGCGCGTATTTTGACTTTGGATAAAGGAGTTGATGTAATGGACAATACCTCAAATCAGAATTTTAAACTTTATCAATAAAACGATAGAGTTCAAAGTTTTGTAATACTATTTTTGACCGACTTCAAAATGGTGAAGTTTCTGTCTTCGAATGTATGTTTTGTTATGTATATTCACCCATAACTGCAGCATTTATGGACAACTTTGGATTTTTTTAACTATTGATTAATTTTTACACTTGGTTCCGTTTGCATATAGTGCAGTTTTGATGAAAGTCTTTGACCGTAACGCTTTAATGAGTAAAAATGAAGATCTTCCTTGATACAGAATAATCGTGATTCGACTCATTTAAATTATGATTTTACCTTGAACACGATAAATGACCTGATTTGATGACACAGTAACAACACAAAAAATTGTAAACTAAAACCATTTTTATAAATTAGGTTGTATTTCTCGTATTTAACAGATTTATCTTTATA
This sequence comes from Automeris io, assembly GCA_036320925.1. Classification (NCBI taxonomy): domain Eukaryota; kingdom Metazoa; phylum Arthropoda; class Insecta; order Lepidoptera; family Saturniidae; genus Automeris; species Automeris io. Next base: position 6,753,990 of record JAUDJH010000011.1, on the reverse strand, counting down.
TATTTATCTCGATCTTGGAATTTTTAGAGGCGTAGGAAAATTACTGTCTACTACCCTCCCGCTAATCCTATTACCTTTATTTCTTAATTATATAAATTAATCCAATGATAAAAAGGTTTACAGCACAATTTTTTTTTAGGTTTAATGCTTCATAAATTTGTAACATTGTAAATATCATTTACCACATAGGAAGCGAAATATTCACGTTAAACAACATTTGCTTTGACCTCGCATAACTTTAGTCTTGCTGAAGATATCTGATAAGACTTTTGAATTAACTTTGAAAAGGTCAAAACAATAGTTTGTACAAATTTTCGGTCTATTTAGAGGCTGCTCCGCTTTTTAGATATTTTACGTAGTGGATACACTGGGTGATCGTCCGCCACCCTTAGAATTAAGCGGCTGGGACGCGGGCCCGAGCTTGCCTGCCCCCCTCTGCTTGATCCATGACTGGAATTTACTGAACATTCTTCTATTAGAAACTGATAATTATTAATAAATTATAACTATAGTATTTTATTGATGTCTTTATAAAACGTTAAAAAAATAATTGTTCTTAATTAAAGAACCACACTAAAATAAGTAGTTGAATACATTATATGTAAAATTGCATATTTTCATACAAAAAAGTCGATAAATAGATTTAAATACATCGAAATAATATAAAGTGTGTGTTACAAATATCAATTTGAATTCTGATCATGCATGTAGATAAAACATGATTAAATATATTACCTGCATAAATTAATTGAAAGCATTTGTTATAACGAAAGACATTTTGTGTATTCTATTTTTCATGTTAAATTTAATTGTAGTAACAACGAGTAACGTTGGACACGATATACAAGTGCAAAGTAGATACAGCTTCCATTGTAGGATGAGATATGCCTATTCATTAGTTTAATTTTGCAGAGAAACAATTTTGGATTCTTAGTTCAAGGATTTACAATAAGGTTAACCATACATTAAATATTTTTTATAATCTATCTAATTACGAATGTAAGATGAAGCTGAGGGATTGGTTGTTGAATGTGGGATGTAATGATACTGAGGAACTGTTGCGGGAATAAATGTAGGTTACCTAAGGTTTAACATTATTGTAAATTGTGTTGTTTGGAGTTAAGATTGGAGCTACGCAGCGGATATAAACTGTATGTAACATATTGTGTGAAATGTGCTGACATCCAAGATACAGGTCAGCCTAGTTTGGGTGTCAGCTGACTTTAATGTGCTGCTTTGTAATTGTTTATCTAATAAATGTTTTTTTAAATTTTTATAGCATGTAGGCGTAACCCGATACGCTCTTGTCGCCCTAAGGGTCGTTAGGGTGTTACGAGACGTGCGGGGTAAGAGGATGCGCGCGCGCACGGGGCGCTTAGAAGTTAGTCGACTACCGAGACCCAAGGCGGGAGTACGTGCGTGTACGTCGCAGTTCGGTGTGCCTTAAAGTGCAAATAAACTGTAAAACGCCAAATTCGTATCTTACTATAACCACACCCACGACCACCGGTCATATTTTTTATTTTATTGTATCTCTGCTCATCTCGGAAGAGGTATAGCTTGACGATGTATTATTATTATTTGATCCTATTTAGTACTTATAATGTACATTATAGATTTTAAAGCCATTAGCAATGTAATCATATTTTTCTACGTATCACATTATTTTGCACGCATTACTGAAATTACACCAATGACTCTTGGTTACAGTGCACTTAGTACAAATTTAGTACAAACACCTGTACTAGAATACCTATAGATAATATTTGTGATATATTATCATTAGCAAGTATTTCGACAATGTTCTCTCATACCACGACGCCACAGCGTGGTACCTATTGCTTTTAAATACGTAGCAAGCTTTTGCGATTATCCAAATATAATCAGAGATGGGCAAAATGTAATCTGATTAATGGTTAACGATTACAAAATGTAGTTGTAATTGTAATTTGGTTGCTCTGTAACTGTGATTAAATCCCTTCAAAGCATTAAGGAGTCATAAAATGTTTGCAATTGAGGATTCCGTAGTATTTAAAATATAGATGAGCAAAATGCAGTCATATTAATGATGAAAAAAGCAAAATGTAATCGTAATCGTTTTAAATTTTGCCCATCTATAAATATGGTAACCATAGCTACGCCAAGTAGCGACGTACAGGTCGTACAGGAATATTCATAAATACTTAAGCACGAGAAAGAAGTCTAGGAGAATTTATTTGTGACCCAAACTAACGATGCGTGATGAAGAGATGTTAAATTCTATAGATGCAATTATGATTTTCAATATACAGTGTACACTCCATATAACGACCCTCAAGGGACTGTGCATATTTTGGCGTTACAGAGAGTGGTCGTTAAATGGAGAGAAGAAAAAATCTGTATTAGAAAAAAAGTTTATTTCAGACTAGTGTTAGTAATTACATAAAAAACAATTCTCATTTGATCGCTATTGAGTATAGTCTGTTATTTTTGTCTGACATCTTTTGCTGCACCAGTAATTTTGTTGTATTTTTTCCATTATTTTATTCATATCTGGCGATATTGAGTCATCTTGGTGATAAAGAAAGTACTTTTCCAATAATTTTGCTGCTTCCAGGGCTTCTTTAATGCTCGGCGGTTGCTCAGGCTCATCCGTCTCATCTTCTTCATCTCCTTGGTCTTGATACTCGGTTTTTCTCAATGAATCCAAAATTTCTTTGTCTGTGAATGATGCCATTGTAAGCAGGCAGTCGTCTACTTCGATGTAGGTTTGAAGATTTTCTGTAAATTTTCCTGCCATGTTGAACTGTTGAATCCACTCAGTTAATGGAACAGCGTCGTCGTTATTAAGCTCCAGTTCCGTTTCCACCTCATCACTCATAGAATTTGTACAAAGTCCAGCATGTCGAAAAGAGTGCTGTATAGTTGTGGGAGTGTCTCCTTCCCAGGTTTAGATAAAAAATTTACTGCATGCAGCATATTAATAGAAGTTTTACCCTCAGATTCGACTAGCTCCATCAATAATTTCTTTCTGTAGTGACCCTTGAGGCTTTTAATCACGCTTTGATCCATTGTCTGTAAGACACTAGTCGTAGTTGAAGGAAGAAATACCAACTCTATGTTTTGAAGGTTTGTTGTAAGAGGGTGGGCAGGGCAGTTGTCAACAAGAAGTAAAATTTTTCGTCCCTTTAATTCTGCATCCCACTTTCGCACTTCTTCTTCAAAAAGTTGACTGGTCATCCAAGCTGATTTATTAGCTTTATACGTCACTGGTAATTTTTTAATGTTCTTAAAACACCGGGGATTTTTGATTTGCCTATTACCATTAGCTTTTTTTTTTCTGTGCCATCCATATTAGCAGCCACAAGCACTGTAATACGCTCCTTGGAGAGCTTTCCTCCCACACACTTTTCCCTATTAAATTTCAGAGTTTTATCTGGGGTCAACTTGTGGAAAATTCCTGCTTCATCAAAATTAAAAATGTCACTTGGTGTGTATTTTTCTGTCAATTTTGACCACACTCTATTAATCCAGTCATGAGTAACATTCGTATCAACACTTCGTGCTTCTCCACTAATTTAACCGTAGTTGATATGATGACGTTGCTTGAATTTTCCGAGCCATCCTTCTGATGCTTTGAAAGAAAGTAAACCAAGTTCTTCAGCAAACTTCTCCGCCTTAGCTTTCACGATCGGCTCCGAGATAGGCATATTATTCAGGCGCTGCCGTTGGAACCATGATAGTATAGGTCGATCCAAATCTTCGTATTTAGGTTTCTTAAATTTTTTAGAAAATTTTCCATCCTCCTCTGCTTGTAGAATTTTTTCTTTATTTTTCCATATTGTGGACACTGTAGAGCAACTAAATCCAAAGCGTCTGCCAACTTGACTTATCTTCTCTCCCGCCTCTATTGCGCGTATCAGTAAAACTTTTTCGTCAATACACAGAGATTTTCTCTTACTTGCCATGTTTAGAGTTTGAAAGTTTGTGAGCAACTAAGAATATGATAACGTATAGATAATTCATAACTCCTACTAACAATAGTCAACACGTGCAAGCAATCCCAATTTGTAAACAAAAGAATGGATTTCTTATAAAGTTCGGTATGTGTAATGCCGACAGTCGAGTTTATTACGGGCTAGGATAATAAAGCGACAAAAGAACGTACACAGCTGCGCAGTTTTCATTAATTTTGGCAACTTCAAAAGTACTTTATATTATTAAATTTCTGTCGTTATATAGAGTGGGTGTAACGCTATATAGAGTGTATCATTGTATGGGAAACAAGTTAAACCAACCAAAACCGAGTGATATCGACGCTTTAGGGAGTTTGACGTTAAATTGAGTGACGTTATATGGAGTTTACACTGTATTTCAAATACTATCCTTGTTTTTCTATATTCCATTTCAGGCGAAGATCGACGGCGAACTTTTTTTCGACGTGACAAATTGTTGTTGCTCTGGGAGGGTCTTTACAACTTCACCGGGTACGAAGGTGAAGTATCCCGGGTTTGATATCAGCATTCAATGGTTATTTATCTATCCAATAGGCACCGAGACCAATTTGGTTGCGTGATGGCGAATTGATTATTTTATTCGGTTGTTGATTAAAATCTATAGTAATTATTAGCCGAAACATCCATATTTCTTAAGAAATAATGTAGTGTTCGACCGAAAGTTCGGTTTCGGTTTCGGTTTCGGCCGAGTTTCGGCCAAAAATCAAGTTTCGGCGGCAGTTTCGGTTTCGGCCAGAATTGGCCGAAACTTTTGCCGAAACTTAATAAAACGAAACGTAATTTCGTTAGTTGTCGTACATGCTTGCCTAACTTCGTTTCTCGCGGCAACGCTTTGGCGGACGCTGGCGGTCCTGTTCGGGATTCGTGCGCCGTTCGCATTGCTTTTTTTTTCGAATTTACGCGTGTTTGTTGACCGGGAAAGGTCTTCACAACTTAACCGGGCGGGTGGGCAAACACCGAGGGTGCTCAGCCGGCAATTTATGGGTTGGGTGGCAATGCAAGGGCACCCCTGTGGGTACGAACCTCGACTTGGACCGCCAGCCAAAAATACGAAACCTAACGGTGATCTACTATCGTTTCGGAAGCGACTACCTTGAGAAGAAACGCCGAAAGAAACTCAAGGCTGCGTCGGAGTGTAACTGCGTCGTTTAGACGACAGTTGATGGATCTAATTCGCATTGCTCTATAGCAACACAACTTAGTCAGTGCGTGATCACCCGACGTAAACATTCTTTAGAGGTTATGTTTTGAGTTTCGGTTTTGGCCGAAACTGAAGCCACGGCCGAATATTCGGTTTTGGCCGAAAAACCAGTTTCGGTCGGACTCTAAAATAATGCTTCGAAAGATTTGAAACACCGTTTGATTGTTACATCGCCATGCCGAAACGATTGTTGTCTCAACTAAAAGATTGTACAGTTCTTTTGCTTTGTCGCTAACCGAAACTTTATGTTTGTAATGTTTGGAACACCGGCGGAGAGTGGCTTGCTTTTTTTTTTCGAGATGACGCGCGTTTGTTGACCGAGAAAGGTCTTCACAACTAAACTGGGCGGGAGTGGCTTGGCTTTCGGTTTTCTGTAGACTATACTCTGGAAATGTGCGGCTGAGTTGTAGGATTTAGTTCTCCCCTCCCTTTCTATTATACATTGACAAGACTCCGTACGGGTTTGCATCCTTATGTGGTTGACATTTCAGATTCACCTCTTCCTTTTTGCTGCGAACCGCCAAGGAGTGGAATTTGCTTCCTGCGTCTGTGTTTCCAACATCTTATGATATGGGAATCTTCAAACGTCGATTGAATCGGTATTTGTTGGGCGAGCGCGCTCGATTGTTGGCCTTATCATCACTTTTCAGGAGGTGAGACTGAGGTCAAGCGCATGCCTGTCAGTAACAAATGTCCGTTTTTTTGTATTCCGGGGTAAAATCCTGTATAAGGTCATGGGGGTAGCGGTCTCATTATGGTAGACTTTTACTGACTAAAAACCACCAGGGTGTTCCTGAACTTGCTGCCAGCCGGACCTAGGGACCCATATTCCTCCAAAAACTCAGCGAAAAGAAGTTCGTAGTCGGTAGGATTCGTACCTATGCTCCCAGAGAGAATTTCATTTCTAGCCGGACGCCTTAACCGCTCGGCCACGGCTGCTGCACGTGTTTGTAATGTCCGTACTGTAACATTGTGTAAGACGAGGCGCGTCGCTGATGTGGAGTATTGTTTGGGCGCAGATTGCGTGTGTAAACTCCATACATTCGTACCGGCTGTAAAATAGTCATAAATAGCGAGCAAAACACTAGACAGAAATTAAACGATGCACACAGTTCGGCAGTCAATTTAATAGAGAAAAAAGTCATAGACTATATTACAAACAATGACACAGACAATACCACAGACAATCAAAACTCAGTTATAATAGATATATTTATCTATCATAAAAAGAAAAATTTAAATATAAATTAATGTGTTCAACATACTCCCAACAACTTGATGGCTTCAATAATTATAGTGGACTGTATGAAATTATGATTAAATTTAAAGAATGTTGTTGACAATATGTTGTATGAATACAACTTTAATTAATAAATCAACAATTTTAATTGATATAATTTTAGCAAACATTTGCAGAGTGTTGGTTATTATTATTAAAAATACAATCTACATAAAAATAATTTTTAAGTAGTAATTGTACACTTTTCTTTATATAAAGCTGAGTTTTTTTTAATTTTTAGTTAACAATGTTACACAATGTGGTTATTGACTTAAATCATGCTTAAATTGAAATTTCTTAGTTATTATTAAATTACCAAACATGAAAATTAAAAATCAACTGCATAGCTAAGAATATAACATAATAAATAACATCAATTGCAAGTATAACATGCTAAGTATAGTTATGCTTAATCTATAGGTAAAATACATATTTTTGTTATGGAAGTCTTGTGAGTTTTACCATTTGCCTTCATTACTTCTATAGCTCTTACTTTACCATCATCACCAGGATAAACCTTTGTGATTCTAGCCATGGGCCATGTCATGGGGGGTGTATCTAATTCATTTAAGATAACTAAGTCGCCCACCTTTACATTAGGTAAACTATTTTTCCATTTAGGGCGATTTTGAAGCAAATTTAAATATTGTTTAGACCAAAGTTTCCAAAATTGTTGCTTTAATGCAGTACATTTAGCCCAAAATTTTAATCTGCTCTCTGGTAAATCAGTTAAATTTTGTTCTGGGATACAATTTAATGGGGCACCAGTTAAAAAGTGGCCAGGCGTTAAAAAGGATAAATCATTGGCATCTGAAGACATAGGGGTTAATGGTCTGGAGTTTAAAACACCTTCTATTTGTACAAGTACAGTGTATAGTTGTTCATAAGTTAGCACATGACTACCTAATATTCTCTTAAGGTGAAATTTAACGCTTTTGACAGCTGCCTCCCATAAACCCCCAAATACAGGTGAGTAACTAGGTATAAAGTGAAAATTTATACCTAGCCTACTAGCTTCATTTTGCATGCTATTCTGATGACATTTTGAATTTATTAATTTATACAACATTATTATTTCACTATTTGCACCCTTATGTGTTGACTGATTATCACACCAGACGTCAGAAGGTAAATTTCTTCTAGCTATAAATCTTTTAAATGCTGCCAAAAATGTTTCTGTGGAGAGGTCAGAGACCAACTCCAAATGAATTGCTTTTGTAACAAAACAAACATAAACTGATATGTATGCTTTAGTTTGAATGACTCTTCTTACACGTGATTGCTTGATAAGTATGGGACCAGCAAAATCTATCCCAACCTTTTGAAATGGCCTACTAATGGTAACTCTATCAGCTGGTAGGCATCCCATCAATTGCTGTGCTGTGACAGCCTTTAAACGGAAACATATAGCACACTTATATATTACATTTTTAATAGATCTGAGTCCATTAGATAGCCAATATTTTTGATTTAAACTACTCAATACAAGTTTTTGACTGGCATGTAATAACTTAATATGTTCATTTTTTATTAATAAATTGGTAACAATAGAATGTTTTGGCAAAATTATTTGGTGCCTCTGAGCAAAAGGCAAGCCAGAATGTTGCAGTCTACCACCAACTCTAAGCAAGTTATTGTTGTCTAAAAATGGATTAAGTCCCTGTAAATTTGATTTTATTACTTGGCAATTTTGTAAGGCATTTATTTCCTTTTTAAAATATTTATGTTGTTCGTGTTTTATCAATATTAACAATGCATTATTTAATTCTGAATATGTAATAAAACTGTTATAATTTTTAATTGTTGTTTTTCTAATATTGTTGTAAAAACGTAGTATGTAGGCAAGTACACGTTGAGCTTTATTAATATCTGAGTACTTATTAATAAAATTATCTAGAAATACCTGTTCAGCGCCATGTGATACTGCACAAACCACCTCCTTCACCGAAGAAGCCTTTACTTCAGGTAAAAATAAAGGAACAACAAAATTTGAATTATTGAAATCATAATCAGCCTTTAACATTGATTGTGGTCCATACCACCATAATTTATTCCCCTGCAACTCACAGGGTTTGACTCCTCTACTCAAGCAATCAGCAGGATTCTGTTTGGTATTTATGTAAGCCCAGGAAAATCTATTTGTATAATCTAATATCATTTTTACTCTGTTAGCTATGTAGGCATTAAGTTTAATTGGATCTATTTTCAACCATGCTAGTGTTACTTGAGAATCTGTGAAAAGATATACCTGATCTATTAATATTTGTTTTAGTAAGGTATCATAAACCTTTTTTATTAATTTTGATAGTAATAATGCTGCATTCAGTTCTAAACGAGGTACAGATAAGTGCTTGTCTGAATTTGGGTTTATACGTGATTTTGAACACAATAAGTTCATGTTTACATTGTCATTTTCATCAATGGTTCTCAAGTATATTGCACAACCATATGCTACCTTGGAAGCATCTGAAAATCCAATTAATTGCTGTTTGTTATACACACTTCTCAATACCTGTATAGGTTGCATTTCAATTAAACTGTGATAAAAAGATTGCCATTTTATTTTCAACTGAACTTGTGGAGCAGAATCCCAATCTGTTTTGGAAACCCAAAGTTGTTGCATAATTAGCTTGGCCTGTAGAAATATAGGTCCAATCAAACCTAATGGGTCATAAAATTTACAAATAAAGCTTAATATTTCCCTTTTTGTTTCTACAGACTGCCTAGGTGGAGGAGCAAATACAAAGGAATCTAAATTAATATTAAAACTTAGTCCTAATGTTTTGATATCATTTTGGATTGATATTTCACCAAAATGCTGCTGTTCTTCTGGGATATTTTTTAAAATAGACTCATCACTAGCTGACCACTTATGTAAGGTGAAACTACCTTTGCCTAATAGGTCCACAAGCTGATTTTTGACTTGTAATATTGTTTTTAAATCATTATTTGTATATAGAATATCATCTACATATGTAGAATTCAATATTACAGGTGATGCTAGTGGATAATCATGATTGTACTTATAGGCTAATTCATTTAAGCACCTTGTGGCTAAAAATGATGAAGCCTTTAACCCATATGTGACTGTATTTAACTGTAGGCATTTAATTGATTCATCAGGATTATCCCTCCATAGGATATTTTGCAATGATCTTTGTTTTTTACAAATTGAAATATTCCTGAACATACACCTAATGTCACAAATAAAAAAATGTTTATGTAATCTAAATAATAGTAAAATACTAAATAAATCTGGTTGAACTACAGGGCCATTCAACATAATATCATTCAATGAAATTTTTGTTGTAGTCTTCATGGATCCATCAAATACTGTTCGTAATTTTGTACTTACAGCATCGTCCCGTATAACGGGGTGATGTGGCATAAAATAAACCTCATCTTGTGTCAAATCATAACTACTTATATCAATATAGCTTGCATGGCCAAGGTCTATATATTCTTGAATGAATTTTTTATATTCATGAAATAATGTTTTATCCCTTTTGAATCTTTTTTCAAGATTTAAAAACCGTTTAAGGGCTAATCCAAAGGAGTTGCCTAAAGTTCTATTGATAATATTAGTTTTTAAGGGTAGTGAAACTTCAAATTTATTGTTCACAAGTTTGACTGTGTTTTGAAAATATTGTTCACAGTATTGTTGCTCTGATGTAAGATGCTCAGTGAATGTTTCAGGTACAGCCTCTAATTGCCAGAAATTTGATAAGGTACTGTTTATGTCAGACTCACATTGTTGACAAAATAAAGAAACAGCAGCATTCTGGTGAAATGGGACTGGAACATTGCCTGCCACTATATAGCCAAACTGTGTATGGAGAAGTTGTGGTTGTGCAGGATCACTGGGCTTGTAGAGTTGTTCAGGCTGCGGTAGCAGTGTCTGAAAGAATACATCAGATGATAATAATATCTCTATTTCGCTGGCAATATTAAATTTATCATCAGCCAATTTTATGTTTTTTGGTATAAAAATGTCAGATAGATTAAATGTTGTTTGAGGTAAATTGCTAGTTATTTTGTCCACAACAAAGAAATTAGTATTAATTTTATATGGGTATACACATGAAAATAGCTCCAATTGAACAGAATGCTTTATAATTTTTTCTGTATTTGCAATCCCAATTATTTCAGTATTAATTGCCTTTAAATTTCTGCCAATTTTGTCTGCTAAACTTTTTATAACAAAGGAGGATTGACTGGCACTGTCCAGTAAGGCCTTGGCAATAATTTCACGGCCATCCCTGGTTATGATTTTAACTTTTGCAGTAGGCAATAAAATTTGGCTACCACTGCTTGTGCCTGATAACACAGCAGTAGTATTTGCAATACTGTTTGACTCTAATTCTCTGTGAAGCAAAGTATTATGTGGCTGTTTGCAATGTACACATTTAAAATGGTATTTGCATTTACCTAAGTGCTTATTTAAACAAATTTTACACAATTTTTTATTTTGTATAAAGTTTACTCTGTCTTTGGCTGATGCTAGCATGAATTGTGGACATTTAAATAACTTGTGATTTTTTCCTGAACAATACATGCAATTATTTTTAATATTACCAGATATATTGACTGCATTTATACATTTACTGTTATCTGTTGTACATACTGTCTCTGCTGAATTTTCCAACGCTAGTGCTCTGTTCTCTAAAAAGGTTATAAGTTCTGCAAAAGTTGGTTCTTTATTTTTATTTAGGTGAAGGTTATATTCACGTTTTGTTATACTATCTAACTTTTTAAGCATAATACAAACAAGTATACTATCCCAGTGCTCTACTGGTTGCTGGAGGTTCTCTAGAGCTGCAACATTCTGCCTTGCACTTGATATTAAGCTTCTTAACAATTTTACATCTTGTGAGGAAATAGAAGGTATTTCTAATAATTGTGATATATGACTAAATACAATTTGATTTTTATTGTTATAACGGTCATCTAAAATTTTTATAGCTTTGGAATAGCTGAGGTCAACTACAGGCAGGTGCTTTATGTAATCATATGGCTCCCCCTTTAATGATGCACGTAGATATATTAATTTCTGTAAATCCTCATAGCTACTGTTTCTGTCGACAAGACACATGAAAAGGTCAATGAACGGCTTGTATTGTGCATAATCGCCGGTAAATGGCGGTATGTCAATTTTTGCCATTTTAATATTACCTTTACTAAACTGAGACTTGCAGCCGTTGTTGCTACCTGATGATGAATTTAGAGACGCCATCCTTGTGCGCAGCAGATCCATACATTCGTAATATGTGTCTTCAGTGGCCGTCGGGTCATCCTGATCGTCCCCTATTTGATGGTAGATGTTCATGAATTCGTCGAAAGTTGATTGCAGCCTCTCCAAGCGCGTTAATAACATTTGCTCTGATGCTTTGTTGAAAAATTCTTGTGTTAGAGCATTTTTTGTCCTTGTTATGGTTCCTTTTAGTGATGTTTTCTTTCTGATTAATATTGCAAGGGTAGTTTCGTCCATCTTGCTTGCGTTGCGTCCTTTGTTCGTTAGTGTTATTTGTTGCCGAACTAATATTATATAATTTCACTTGAAATACTATGTAATCTATACTATTACTAGTTTCGCTCGAAGTGACCATGTAAAATAGTCATAAATAGCGAGCAAAACACGAGACAGAAATTAAACGAAGCACACAGTTCGGCAGTCAATTTAATAGAGAAAAAAGTCATAGACTATATTACAAACAATGACACAGACAATACCACAGACAATCAAAACTCAGTTATAATAGATATATTTATCTATCATAAAAAGAAAAATTTAAATATAAATTAATGTGTTCAACACCGGCAGCTAACAACGGGTGTATTGTTATGGTTGGCATAACCGCGTTGCCTAGTTATGCCTTTGTTGCAATCATTTGCGGTTTGCGACGCTTTTCACATATTACGGTAAACAAGTGATGAACGCATGCCTAACTCGTGTTTTATTTACTCATTATAGAACTTTACTGCATATTTTATATTTAGTAAGAGATATATTAAATCTTTATCTACGAAATTACCATTTTGTATGAAAAAGATTAATTTTTCCATCTATTTTGTCTCAGTTGTTCTGTGTTAGCACTTAATTTCTTCTTCTTCCTTAGGCTGCCTCTTCGCTACCAGAGGTTGGCCGTCAGCTCAGCGAACTTCCCTCTATCTTGAGCCAAGCGAAACAGATGTTCTACGCTGGCAATACTGGTCCACTTCCGGATGTTGCGCAGCCACGACTTCTTTCTCCTTACAGCGCGTCGCTTTCCTTCTATTTTGCCCATCATTATTAACTGGAGGAGTCGATATTTTTCATGTCGTAAAACGTGACCAAGATACGCGATCTTCTTCCTCTTGACGGTTTGCAATAATTCACGGTTTTTGCCAACGCGCTGGAGTACCCTAACATTGGAAACCTTCTGTACCCAACTAATGCGCAGCATTCTACGGTAGCACCACATCTCGAAGGCCACGAGATTTTTCTGTGTGTCAACTTTCAGCGTCCAAGCTTCGCTACCGTAAAATACGACGGGCCAGGTGTAACAATGGAGCATTCTGAGTCTGAGCTTTAGTGATAGTTTGCGGCTGCACAATACTTTCTCCATCTTTTTAAAGGTTGCTCGGGCAATTTCAACCCGGGTCCGAATTTCTTGTTCGCTATCCCATTCTTCATTTACCCAAGCACCGAGATATTTGTACATTCGCACTCGCTCGAGATCTAACCCTGCAACTCTAATTCCAGGATTGAGGTGGTTATTAGATATTACCATGAACTTGGTTTTCGACACATTCATGCTCAACCCTGCCTTCAAACTGCACTCATGGACTCTGTTCAATATCTTCTGCATGTCTTGCATGTCTGAATTATTTCGCAACGTATCTGAAGTTTTGACGATAAAATGTTTTTGAAATAAGGATATATTACATATTTGTAACTAGTTTACAAATATACTTATGTATTTGTTTTTGATTAAATAAATTCAAACAATCATTAATATTATTGCTTTGTCGTCCATAATGCGAGCAGAAAAGAAGTGGAATGCACTTCTCTGAGTTTGTTTTTCAACAATCTTAGAATCTGGAAGTCTTTAAAAGAACAGTGAATAGGCATTTGTTGGACGTATGCCGTCCACCATAAGCTTCATTATCACTAGACGTGATTGAGGTCAAGCGTTAGGCTATATTTCATAAAAAATATCCAATTGGATCAGTAAAACCATTTAGTAGAATATCTTATGATAGGATCATTATTAAGTGCATGAAAATATGAAGTTAACGCAGGTGTATTGTACTCAACGCACCTAATTATTGTTTGTTAAGGAAATCTACGAAAATCCTTATCATAATGATTGTTTCGCTGTGGTAGGTGTCTTCAAGCCGTTCCTCGGCGAAGCGTTGTTGATAAGGTTATCAGGGCGCGTACACTAAAGGCTTGGCAAGTGTAAACACCTGCCAGACTCACCTGTTTGTACCGCTAGAGTGTAGGTACTGATACGCGTTATCTGATATCAATATATACCGCAATGTAACGATGTTGTATTTCCGGATATTTAGTTATAATTATCCTTGTCAATAATTACGTAAATAGTTTTTATTATTTGCTTATTGATTGCTAATTACTTGTGTCTTTGTGGTGGTTGGTTTGTTCATTGTAGTGATTTATTTATGGGCTATCAACTGGTATTTCATTGAATACAAATATAATCACATGAACTAGTTTTATCAACAATAGATACAAATTACAGTTAACCACAGCATTTCTTAACAACATTGAACAAGAGTATAAAAATTGCATGAATTAAACAAATTCATAAAATAAAAAGATATGATTGGCTATACTTTTAAACAAATCCTTTAACTTTAGTATTAAAATATTGTTTACGAGCAGAGATGGGCAAAATGTAATCTGATTAATGATGATAGATTAGAAAATATAGTCGTAATTTTAATTTCCTTGCTCTGTAATCATGATTAAATCCATTTAAAACATTAAGGAATCATTAATGTGTATACAATCTGGGATTTTGTAGTGTTTAAAACCTAAATGAGCAAAATGCAGTCATATTAATGGTAAAAAACGTAAAATGTAATCGTTAATCATTTTTATTAATCTGATTAAATTTTGCCCATCTATGTTTACGAGTATATTTCAGACTCAGTAAAATTACTACTTTGTACCTGATTATAAACACCGTATTGTCCAAGATTGGTAGCTACTTCGAAAAGAGCTTTATCAATTGACAGTCTCTGTCTACATGCTGGCCTGCATATTCCACAGCGGTATATCTTGACGTGTATAAGTAACTGGATTTACATAGACTGAAGAAACCCGTAACAAGGCAAAGCGATGGAGCCACTTCGATGGGCTTCTATATCCGTTTTGAGGTCGCGATCCAGTCGAGCATAGACTTCCAAGTACATACCGGCTCATCTTTTAGCAACACTCAGGGGTCACATGTGAGTTATTGATAGTGAAACGTACGTCAGCTACCAACAGGATTCACTGCCTTGAATATTGATATTTCCTTTCAATTCTGGAAAACTATTTAATTGCAGTAATGAAAAGTTATAAGACTGCAAGTATTGATTTATGAATTGTATAATTTTATCTAAATACACAAAAATAGGTTTGATTAGAAATATTTAACGTTTCTACCATAGGTCACAACCAGTGATGAAAATGCCCGGGAATTTTCCCAAAGTGCTCAAAACTTGTATGGGGAATATTCCCGGGAATTTACGAAATGTTCGCGGAAGTGCTGGGCACTTTGGGAAAATTCCCGGGCATTTTCATCACTAGTCACAACTAAGGTTCACATTTATAACTTTTAAAAAGTAGCAATATTGGAGCAATATAAATTGTATTTATTAAAGACGATGCAACATGAAATAAAAAGCCATCTTTGTAATATTATCTTGATATTAGAGACAAAGGTACGTTGAAAAGTAGGATAGTCTCAATGTCCATTAAATATGATGTTATAAAATTGTTGTAGCGTAGGAAAACTTTACTATATTGCACAGGCCCAGTGGCGTGCATCCCATATAAAGCATAAAAAGCATTAATTTATTGTATTTGGACTTTTTATAAATATATTGACTTAAAATCTGGTAATTACCAGAATAAGGGTTTCAGAATGCAAAATGGATCAAATTTTATATCAAAATATGTGTTAAATACCCAAGCATTACAAGATAATGCTTTTATATGCTTCTATGGAATGTACGCCACTGTGCACAGGTATAATATGTATTCTCAGTGCTAACATTATAAAGTCGTTCACCTCACACATATTCAATCATTGAATAAAGAAAAAAAATGTTTTTTGGAAAAATACCGCCAATATATTGATCGACACTCGGAGGTGTGTTATCACAAAGTACTCGAGACCTTTAACGGCTGATTTTTCACGCTAATGTGCATATCTGATAACGATACCGTGTGTGTATGGTGTAGATATAAATGTGTGGATTCTAGCCTGCTTCGTTGATTTACCATAGCAGTTAGGACTTTTTCTTAAAATCCAGTTTTTTTTTTTAATTCTGACTTGTCATTTATAGTGGATGCACCGCACCTGATGGAAATCAGAGTGTTGTATATTTTGGCAGTTATTAAAACATGTTTCGGTAAAAGTAAACTTATTTATTTTATTACGAACATTATCAGACATTACAGCTACGCTCCGACATTACACGCAGTCTTACCACTCACTTTAATTATAAACTCCTAAAACTTTTAACACAAATTTCTATCACAGAGTGCAGTTCAAAACTTCAGCGCGACTATGATGAGGCAAATGTCGATAGTCGTCGCGATAGAATCGGTCTACACAAATGTCTCTTCATGATTCGTTTAAAAAAACTATTATCACACATAGAACGACAGAAACACGTTCGCCAGGAGATTATTCCACAAGCCATTATCCTGGTAGAGGTAGGAGTTAAAGAACTCTTTAGGTCTAGTCGTAATAGAAGTCAGTTAAGTTTACAATAAGATAAATAAATATCGACATTACTAAAGCTCTAAGAGTTTCAATTTTGTAAGTTCACCGTACGCCTCTGATGCTTACAGAAATCTCAACTGAAAGTCTGTTTACTTTAAATTGATGAATGTCATGATAATAGCTAACAAAACGTTTATTACAAAAATTAAAAAAATATCTATCATCGGAATTGTTACTAGAATGACTAATTGATTTATATTTTTAATTTTAAAATTACCTGTATGTCTTTGTAAACACGAAATTATAGTAATTATTAATTGCCTATAACATGTTTGGTGTTGTTGATATATTTGTATAGAAACAAATTGTTATTTTCAATAAAACTGTTGGTTGGCCCTGTGGCGCAACGGATAACGCGTCTGACTACGGATCAGAAGATTCCAGGTTCGAATCCTGGCAGGGTCGCAAAGTATAGTTTTGTTTTTTTTGTAACAGAAAAAAGTTTTTTACAGTTTGCTTGTTTATTTTAGTTTGGTAATTAGTCGTATTGTTCGAGGCTATGACGGCACAGAGTTAATGTTTGGCGAACTAACGTTCACATTTACCAATTACACATCTGTTCATTCGAAATTAAGACTTAAAAACAGGATGGTAAGGCATAAATTCTATTATTGAAATATTTTCTTTTCTGGTAGAATTAATTTAAGTCGTATTATCAAGGACATAAGGTATATTTTAAGAAAATTAAATTCCGTGTTAAGTATTAAGTACATACGCAGCTGATCAAATATTGTACTTGCGATAATTGGTCATGAATCGTGATGCAATCGCGTGATCTTGCCAGATCTAAATTTTGAAGAAACTAAGAAATTTATACTTGCTTTTTATGTTATTTTTAGGCAAACAATATAACCTCGTTATGATAAGTGCAAGTACCAGAGTTTCTGGCTGGATCTCTTTGGTATATTCTTCTTTTTAGACGACTTGAAGGCCTTTGTATTTGAATAAAGTTATATTTTATTTCATATAATTTTAACTCCCGTGTAACAAACAAGTCATCCTAAAAATAATGTAAGCAGATATAGGGAATTTTTATGATCTACACTTCATTATATTTTTTTATGTATTTTTCATGTAGTTCCTACATATGTTTGTATATTAGGGCAGCACGAACACAGTGGTTCAAAAGTAGATCTCAAAATTATAAGGACCCAAGAGATATCCAGCAATAATGCATCAAAATAGCATGCTATCAGCCTTGAGTTTCTTTCGGCGTTACTTCTCAAGGTAGTCGCTTCCGAAACGCTGGTAGATCACCGTTAGGTTCGTTTTTCAACTGGCCGGCCGCCCAAGTCGAGCTCCGTACCCACAGGGGTGCCCTTGCGTAGCCGCCCAACCCATAAATTTCGCTGGCTGAGCGCCCTCTGCGTTCGCCCACCAAGCCCGGTTATGTTGTTAAGGTCTTTCCCAGGCCATCAAAGTAGGACACGCCGAAAAAAAAAGCATGCTATGCCGTAAATATTGACATCTTTGTTAAAAAATAATAATATATCGTCAGACTAATATCCCTATCGGGGTGAGCAGAGATACATTTGTGGTTATATCTACTTTGCACTTATATGTCGTGCCCAACGTGACCAATAGCACGACTTATTGCCGTTCTTCAAGGTACTTACTTACACATAACCATTTCTTTTAGATGCAAAGCGTATTTCCTCTCGATGTTTTCCTTAACCGGTGAGCATGTGGTACCTAAATCTATACGTAATCTGGAAAAAATCTGGTTAGTGCCAGGATTCAAATCTACGACCGTGTGCGTTGCCGCGCATAGAAACGAGTCCATTATCCACTAGACCACCGCACACAGCTACAAATCTTTGATACTCGTGTAATACTAATGTCTGACCTTTCTCTAGCGTCATAATATTTGCACTTGGAATTGAATAAACTGGGAAATAGGTATGTATGTAGTTATAATGGTCATACACCATCAAAGATAACTTTTTGTATGTTTATCCTATATGTCTCTTTTAACATGGCAGTAGTTGTAGTAACCATTATTTACTTGGGAAGAAATTTTTGTACGGCAGCTCCATTTAAAGTCGGACTTGTACCATTTAAAACGTTAAAATGACTATTTCTATGCGTCGATGAAAATTATAAATGCTCCACAGCTACGCTGCGCCGCACCCACCCGGCACGATCTCAGGGGTATGTCGAGGTCGTAGTGACTTGCTTTGAGCGGTTTCGTTCCGGAACTTGCTAATATTAGTTCATCTACTTTTACCTGATGCGTTAAAAATGCCAGAAGTACCTACAATCTTGACTCTACGCCGACAGTATATGTACATGCTAGCCGGCATAATAACAATATCCGTTCTTTGATGATCGGTGTCATTTTTACAATAGGTATAATATTTAGTCATACTGCGCAAATATTTTGCTGTGCAAGTACATATATCAGTACTTTGGATATTATGGTTTATTATGAATCATGTCTATTATATTATATGGTATTTTCTGTTCGTTTTCCTCCATTTCAAGTTAACACTGTATATGTATATTTACATGTAGCGTTATGGATATCTCCAGAAATTAGTTATGTGCCATTACGCTGTATGCCTTTCGGAGTAAGCAGAGATATGCTAGTAGCCTTATCAACAACTGAATTTGAAAGTAGATTAGACTAAATGAATAAAATATTTGAAGATATATATATGTGGCAAGTTAGATCTTCATATAAATGTAGAGTGCCTACCTACTTTTCGTTCTAGTGTTTAAAACATTGAAAATTCATATTATAATGATAAGGAACAATTATATATTATGACATATTTTATTTTTATTTTTTTATTTATTGTTTATAAGGGCTTTTGCCATTTTGGCATATCAGCCCTATTGTACCCAATACAGTGAAAAACACCTCAGTTCTGAGGACATATTTTATGAAGTTCGTACTAATTGTATGTAGTTGTTATAAACATTTAAATTTAAAGTTTTATAAACCTTGCTGAGGATTGTAATAAAAGATTGTAATTATAAAGTATTTTTTATTTACTGTTTGTTTATTTGCCAGTACTTAACGGATAAA
Organism: Automeris io; assembly: GCA_036320925.1. Classification (NCBI taxonomy): domain Eukaryota; kingdom Metazoa; phylum Arthropoda; class Insecta; order Lepidoptera; family Saturniidae; genus Automeris; species Automeris io. The sequence goes on along the minus strand of JAUDJH010000011.1, from coordinate 6,734,480 downwards.
AATCAGTGCATATTTCTTATCAAATACTAAGTAAAAAAAGGAAAATTTGATTACAGAGAAATGCAATCAGTGATACATTGTAATTTTGTGACAGTTAAATGGGGTAGTTGCATGAGGCGTGATTTGAGTTGAGCGGTACCCAGACCTCCCAATGAGTTGGGAAACCGACTTCCGATCTTTCAATTATAATATTCTAATTCCAACTGCGCTACAGGTTATCCGATTTTTAGAATTGGATTGGAAGGTCTGAATTTCGCTTTTTTCAGAGCCCCGAATCAGGTTATAACAACAGGTGACCATTAGCAACAAATCCCTCGATAACTAAAACTATAACAGTCTATTTAAAATTATAATACACCACATAATAATAATTATATAGATAATTAAAGCGTTTTATCCTTACATTCAAAATAAAATCCTTATAATTTTTTTTCAATTGTTCTTTCCCAATAATTTTCATTTAACATAAACTATTTACATTATATAGGAGGAGTGCTTTACGCTAAATATTAAGTTAATAATGATTATTAGCGTTTAGCACTAACAACATTAATAATTTTATGCTAATAGCAACTTAATCGTCACTCAAAATCACACAAAATGAAATTTTAAACTTTAAATAATAAAATTATATAATATGTAAACCGACTTAGAATCGGTTCACTTCTTTGATATAAATGGAAGCATCGTTTTATAATTAAAGTCTACTTTTGGAATTTACAATTTGAAATACTACTCTCATTTGTACGTAAAAGGTTCTGCAATATTATTATACATTTCATTAAAAACACATTAGTGGTATTTAATTATTAGTTTCTGCCATTTAAAGTACACAAAACACTCAAAACATATTTACAAACTTGGGAAATTTACATTCACCGGACTAATAACTACATACAATAAAGCTTTTTACATAAAAATTATAACAGTAAAAACCGCGTCAGTGTCGACTGCGGAGGATTGCATTGCAATGTTCAAGTCTTCATGTGTAATGCCACGAAATAATTATATAAAGTACTTTATTCATCATAACGAGATCTTATTTAAATAGGACATCATCAATGATGATCTTCACTGGCACTCTGGACCCTCTGTCTTGAGGAATCATTGTGTCCTCCCACGGTGTTCCGCTTCGAGGTATATCTTAACACTAGCCATAAAGTCTTATCTTGTTCTATGTCACTTAACACGATGTGGGCCTATCGGGCTGGTTTTGTTTTTCAGGTGCCTGAAACAAACAAAAAATAAAAATTAATATTGTGTATCGAGAATTTTGTTTTTAACAAAATTGTGTAATTGCTTGTAAACGTATCAAAGCACGGATTTATCTTTAATGTAAGTCTATTTGGCTTTTTATTGAGCTTTGAGGGTTAAATAACCCGATATTATAAGATGACGGAAACACGCTAGTCGGAAGACTTATCCCAATTCCGTGGTACGCAAATGCAAGAGAGAACTGTTTATCCTGGCACCTCTAGCGCCATTTCTAACGTACAACATACGGCGTTGGTTTTTGACGCATACCCATATACTAAAACCTTACAGAATCGGGACAACGCAGTAGTTCTAGAACCTTTTTTGTCACGCATTTAGGGAGTAGTGGAATGGGCTACCAGGTACTGTTTTTCCCCAGAGCTATGCCATGGGGTTCTCATAGAGGGCAGTGAACAATATCCTTTTCCGTCAGCAACGCAATATCAAGTGTTATGTTGCGGTTTACCATTGGTGACGGTAAACACGTGTCATCAGATTGATCGTCTGCCTGTTTGCTGACAAAAGTAAAAAAAAAACTTCTATAGAAGTGTTATAATTTTTATATCATTTTTAAGTAATGTTGATCGAGGAAACTCGTCTCCCTCTTGATTCTCATTATTACTGATTGCAACAAATAGTATATCGGGTGGCACATGCGCATCCCGCCGCGGTGCGTCCGGCCATCTGTCACCGCATATGCGCTGTGTTTCAATACCGTTTTAATTCATTAGTGACCGTACAATGAGCCAGTTATTCCACCACCCTAATTTGAGTGCATATAGTATTGTTTACTATTCACAACAGAAGGCGACTTATTTACGCCTATTTAAGAGGTACACATTGATCTATCGTGCCACAAGCATAACTTGATGTACAGTGCCCCGATGTGCTAAAAACGAGTGCTAGATATATTCGTCATAATATTATCTTTCAAATCTTTAAAAGATCTTTCATTTAAGCAATAATTAAGCAGAATAATAGTTTAAAATGTATAGTTTCAATGACATTATCTGGATAAATTGATACATTTTTGACAAATATTGGAAAATAAATTATTTTTCACATTGAAGATACTTAATAATAATTATGTTAAGCGCTTATCACACTACTGACGCTATGAGAGACATTATTTCTGGTGTAATATCATATGACCTCGTATTGATATTACTTCTTAACGAGGCTCAGTTTTAATCGGCAACAAAGCTCCTTAAAACCGCCATATACTGAGACTTTCTACCTCTGTTCTACATATAAAAATCGAATAAGGTGAAATGATTTAAAAAAAAAATGTGTTTCCCTTAGCAATTATTCTCGTACAATGTTTGAATTGCATTTATTATATTAGACGTACTGAAAGGTCTATCAATAACTATTAGATAACCATGTTTTGTTCAACAAGTCATTTTTATACTAAACTAGCTGTCCCGACAGACCTTGTTCTGCCATATTTCTCTAAAACAAAGTCACATTGTTTTTTTTTAATGTTAATATTATAGCTTCCCCGTCAGATTTCATTATGCTCACTCAATTGTTTTGCCTTCCCGCAACCCGTCCACTAACATTTAAACTTTATGGTATGGTGTTAAAGTTCAAATTGACTTATAACGAATTTTTTGTATGAGAATACAGAAAAATGTTATTTTTAGACAGTTGCAGGGAATTTTTAAAATTTTTCTCTCCGTAATAACCTTCCTCAGACTTCATCAAACACAACAAAAAAGAAATCAGCCAAATCTGTTCAGCCGTTCTCGAGTTTCGCGCTTATACACATTTAACGATTCATTTTTATATTATAGATGTTATTCATATCCTGGTGTTTCTCCGTGCAGACAATTATCATGGTGGTAGATATCTACTGTATTTCAGTGGTTTGAGTATAGCTTGGTGTGTGGCGTGTATCAGCGCTGTGGACCGCTTCCCGTCCGCGTACATCCGCGCCGCAGCTGAACAACAACACGTGGGCACACCCTATTTACGGACATACCAAAGGGAGGGCGCACATGTCCCGAACGGATCAGAACTTTGCAAGAGCGCACACGTGGAATCTCTCTATGAAACTGCTAGCATTGTCGTGCTGGTAATGAATAGGTATGCTGTTTGTCATGAGTATCTCACCATCGGCGCCGTCTCGTGTGTTCACGCGCAGCTGCGGGTGATAGTATTGCCAAGTGCGGACAAGAAAATCACCCAACAATGTTTTATAAGAACTGACGCAAAGTTTTCGATAGCCTAAGTCTTAAATGAAATCTCTAAAGTATTAGTCTAAAGTATCTCTTATTTTTTTATGAAATATGGGATAATCGATATAGTGTTCGGAATAGCGCATTTTTATAATGTTATTTAAAAAAAAATTACCTGAAAAAACGTAACCTTAAAAAGACACCTACACACATCAAAACTCCTAAATTTAGGGGTGAGTTACCTAAGTTGGCGTTACTGGCTGGTAACCGTTACCAGTACAATGCCCTAATTACTAATGGAATTTGATCGGAAAAATCTGTACACGTGTGCTGCGGAGAGCGGTTAATAAAGGTATTTTGCGGCAGAGGTGCATTGTCTACCCTCCAGTTTATTGTTCCGAGGATCTTGCTAGTGCTCGTAAAGCTTTCACGTTGGATTTATGCGCGAGGTACTGTTGGAAATCTTATTTGCATAAAAAATGTGTACAAGAACCTCCGAAATGCGTATACAATTCGTGCGTCGAATTAAAATTAATGTAAAACCTTCGTGTATAGAGTTTATTCTTATCATATTATTATTTTTTATAGCTTTACTAATTCAATCATCAAACTGAACTAATCAGACAATATACGCGTTGATCAAACAAACATATCCTAGTTACATGTATATTAGCAGATTGAAATTATTATTAATATTTATTAAAGTTAGTGGGGCGATCAAAAAAGGTCTGAAACAATTAATTTTTAAAAATATTCCCATTATAAAGGTCAAAATGAGTACCCATATTTTTAAAATCAGTATGACAGTTATCCGTATAAGAAGTGAGAATCCGTATAAATATGGATAAATTCGTATGAATGGTTATTATAGGGGAACTCCGGAGACAAAGATACTTTATGTGGCGCAGAGCGTGGGCGGGGACACCTGGCGGCTTGTTAGTGTCGCCTGTCGGATGGACGTAGAGCGTGGGCGCAAGCTTGCTTCCTCGGATTAACATTAATTTAATACTGCAGAACGAGCGTCGTGTCAATAATAAATTCTACAATGAAAGTATTTACTGGCATCGCTTCGCCCTCAACGCTGTGTAATTTAGGGTTCTTAAATTGATACCGATGGCGATATGCGGGTCTGCAATTGGATGACTAACTGATATTGACATGCCATTATGAAGTTAATAAGAGACACTTGCATTAAAAAAACCGGCGACAATGCAACTTGACCGAGTTATATAGAAAGACGACATGTTAATTGAAGAGGTTGCGCCCTTCGTGAATAAAATGAGGGTGTGGGGCATTACACGCCCAACAATAGCTTTTACGCGGCTTATTGCGGTCAGAGCTAAAAGTCAAACAATGATTTCGATCGTGCAGATGAAAGCGATTATGACTGATGAATTGTCGTTATTGAGAAATCTGTGAGTAGATAATGATGAGAAAATGTCCGTTGGATCTCAGGGCCTCGTAATCGCCCGCGGGCAAGCAGCTGCGGTAACAATTGCGGCGGTGATAGCAGACGTGGCGTATGATCGTGACTGCAGCTTTTTGACGCAGTAATGTCGACTTGGAAATTTTACCCTAAATTTAGGGATATTAAACGTGAACAGAGGAACCATTCGGGTTTGTTTTTTTTACGGGTATCGATCGCATTAACTAAATCAAATAAATATAAATGATAAAAATTGTAAGAAAAAGAACATGATTTATTTTAGGTAATACTTGAAAAATCTTATAAAGATTCATGTATTTTTCATAACGAATCATAATTTTAATATTTGTGTGATTTTGTGTTTTATGATTTAGACTAATATTAGCTCGTGTCGGGTATATTACAATTTATTTGGGCAATTTTAAAGTGTTTTAGAGGACAATTATGGCGAGTGTTGGCAACTCTGTTATTCTGGCACACGGCGCCCGATGCCAGCAAGATAATGTCGTGAAATGCTTCCTCACGAAGCGCATGCCGCTCACATTCCGTCACGACCGCTCGAAGCCTTATTCTCTTGTTAAATTTAGTGATTCAAAAAGAGATGTTCGAGAAATTTGTAGCGAATGTCCTTGTGCGAACGCTGTTTAACATTTGTATTCAGGAATGCCGCTCGATCAGTCAACATTCCAACGAAGTAGGCGATGTATTAGTAAATATCGGTGGATATCATGGTATCGGCGCCTGATTCTAATCAAATAGTTGTTTGTTATGTTTCAGAATAACGTTTCATTTGCATTTTTATAAATACCTACTATATTTTTGATGACTATGTATTATTATGATTTGTTTAATGATCAAATAGTTTACATTAGAAAGATATGAATATAATTAAAGTTAAATTTAAGATCAAATCTAACTACCACAATAACATTATAAGTAAACGTATAAATCTGATGTAGCTCAAGGTTCTATTGAAATTGTAAAAGACGGAAAACCGACGGGTCGATAAAAACTTTATATAGACATAAATAATTGTATTCAATGTTAAAAGTCACAAATGGTTTGTCAACAAGTCGAGGCCTTGTTGAAGAGGCCGCGTTTTATTGTGCAACAGCCTTACTACGCAAATGAAATTTATTTGCAGCGAAATAAACATTTTACAATATTTTAGTTTTTAGAGCCGCGGAAGACGCAGTTTGATTTTTGGAAATCATTCAAAAATTAACTGAATTAATTTGGAAAATTAATGAAAAATGTCACTTTTAAGAAGTATTAATTTTAGGCATCAAATACGTAACATAATCGGTCGTATTATGAAATTAAATTTATATTTATGTGAACTTTCTTTTCTACAGTAATTTTTAAGTTTTATGATGTAAATCATTCGTTACCATGTTGTTGTAACAAAGGCTCAGAGCAAAATATAAAGCTCAAAATATACATACTGTAAACTATATATATCATTCATAAACGAGTGAAAGACATTTACACATAATTAACAAATTAAGGACTCGAATCCAGGACCATCAACATCGCATACAAGGTCATTGAGCTATGAGGACGTCTAAATTAGTTTAACTTGCACAACGCCCACATCGCACAAGTGTATACTGTAAATTCAACGCAGCACCCAGTGTCTCTTAAATCACGAGTTGTTTTGAATGTTTACCTAAGGAATCGGTTCCAACAACTGGCTGTGATTAAAATTTACGTGGCGCGACCAAGTATTAACGAGCGCGCATTGCGTTTGCTCGTAATTGCAACCCACTCGAATAAATACTGAAGATGCACCTGCCGCTTGCGAGTACATTAACCAACGAAAATATTGGACTAAAAAAAAATATAGACAGCCGTGTCCAATAATCTCACCGAAATAAGTGAAGACAAAAAGCGCGTCATTGTTTATGGTCTGTCACTTTGGCGTTAGATAATTAAAATATGCACATAATTGACAAGTTGTTATATGCTTATCTATGGCTGAGTTTATAGACGCAATTTTAAGTTTGCTTATACTTTACTAAACATTACAATTTATATTACTTAATGAATGTCAAAGAATTTGGTAAATCACCGATTTTGTCAATATACACTTGGCTCTGCGAATATTATGGCTGTACTCAAGTTCCTATTATACTCGTACATTCAGTTTTATGTCAAAACGAACTATGTTTCATAAGTGTTTAAAAGCTTCTTTAAATTTAAGGAGCATTTCTGAAACTTGAGTTATAATTTTATCTAGCACTCATAGTACAAGCACAAGTATTAGTTTGTGGCTGGGTAAATGTATGTAATTGTTATAAAGGTTGCTGTTGTTATTTATTGTGTCATGTTTGGATGATTACGTACATAAAAATAATGTATGTATATCGACTTAACCAACCTGCTTTCGTTGAAACATCAACACATGAATTTAAATACGATTTCTATGAAATTATACCAATTTTGTCAGATTTTTTTAAATGTTAATATCTCTCAGGTGCCAAGCAGAATGTTAAACGGGCATAAATAAGTGTTGAATATTCAGATTGAGTGTCAGTACGGGGTCATTTGCGCGGCGCCGGCGCAGGTGGCCGCGCTTCAAGGCTGAAATTCAAAACAGCAGTTACGCATGTGTGAACATCAGCTTACATTATGATACCTCTACCGGTGACGGGTTTGGAGTAAAAATAATGAAGCTATGCCTAATTACGAAATCTTACGGTGTTATAACCAATCAACTATGTTTATTTTCAGTATTGAGTTTAAGTGATATTTAAATTTTTTTATTCCCAAGGTATCTTGTTATTGTTACAAATTATAATTTATTTTTTTAAATAAAACATACGTTATCTTTTGTAATAAAGAGTTTAAAGTTTAAAGGCGGTATAGATAACTAGATAAGGTAATTTAACGTCTGTTGGCTATAACGTATATAACTATTTAAATAGAATTATTGGAAGGCTTTTTTCTTTTGTTTTTAATGATTATCTATTTTTTACAATAGCTCGACGTTTTTATTGACTACAGTGCAATTGAAGGAAATAGTCAGTGCGTAAAGTAAACTGTAGTTCAAAAACCACAGCAACTGTCAAAGAACGAAAATCAATTCACAGTCTGCGTTGTCATATCGGTTAACACATACAACGACTGAAGGTCTGTAGGTATATAAGCTACTGGATGTACACAAGCTGATGCCGAACCCCAATAGGCCAAAGCGAGTCACTATGATGGTCTTCACACTTTTGTACTGTTGTCACGACGCAGTTCGGGCAATCGCCCTACAACCTCAAAGCTCGGTACTCAAGAGCATAACTGAGCATACAACAGCTTGGCGTATGCGTTTATTTATATTTATTAACAATAACTGGAGTCTCACTATAAAACCATTGAGTTCTACTTCTCTTCTCGTTTCTTAATGTAAAACATTATTATAATTTCTTTTTAGAAATTATCATACGAATCATAACGTAAGAATTTATCTTTAAATAGAATATTTATATTTTAGAGTGTGATGCGTGTGTAATTTTGCAAGAGCATCTTTGCTTTTTACCTTCCCGCGCTTGCGAAACGCGCAGGTGTGCGCACTGCGGCGCAAAAACATGACCGATTTAGATTAAATTTTAAACGCTCGAATCTACTTACTGTTAGATACACATAAAATTAATTAAACGAATGCCTTTTCAAAAAATTAATAAATTGATAAAATACATTTTATTATAAATTCATCAAATTTACACTTACTTTTTTTAATTAAATAATTTATTTAAATGCTACTTGGTTGTAATTTTATTGCGGAATTCAATTAATAAAAATAAAAAATGAAAGAATTATGTAAATGACTGTTTTAAAGTGTTATTACAATGGTGTAGCTGAAAACTGAATTGCCGAGAAACGAATTGGAAATCATCAATTCGATTTTTCAGTTATAATATAGGCCGACTGCGTTACACTTTATCTGGTTTGTAAAATCAGATAATGATTAAAGATAATGATAATTATTAATAAAAATAGTTACCGTTTGGTTTCTATGTTCTTGGCTAGGGGGTGATGAGTGCAGGATCGTATTGGGCGCAGGGCGAGGTCCCAACGGCCGTCTCTGAGGGCGGGGCTGTGGCGCCGTGGCGCAAGGAGGCGAAGCCAGTGCACCTTCAGCGTCAAACTGCCCTACCGCAGGATGGTTCTCCAACGCAGACTGGAGATCGCAGATGTAGTCTATTACGTGCTGAATCACCTCCAACTTAGAGATCTTCCTGTTTTTCGGCATGAACGGCACCAAGTCTTGCAGTTTGCTCAGGTACATCTGAATCTCTGCGTTTTCACCGTCGCGGTGCCTTTGCACGCGACCACTCGCGATCGCTGGGACGGAGGCGCCGGTCGCGCAAACTGCCGTTATCGCTTTCATTGTGAGAGTCACTTAACACGAGCACTGGGTAACGGTTCGGTTCGCGTCGCGTACGTGCGTACGACACGGGTGTTGAGCGAGGAATGAAGAGATGCGCGCGGCAGCGTCGTATTTATCGGTGCTGGTGGGGGGCGGGGCGGGGCATGGCGGTCCAATGGGCGCGCGGGGCGGGGGCGCTAAAGCCTGATTTTTCCCCATGGCGGCGGCGGCGCGGTGGGCGCCTCGTCTGCCTGCGCCGCTCTGGGCGGCCCTGACTAAGGCCGTTGCGCTCGTGACATGCACTTTGTCCTGTCTGTGATCTCTTTTCACAATATTCATACTGTTTGTTTACATTTAGTATTTTTTATCATTAATTTAATTTATGACAGCGATAAGGCTAAGATAATTTGAATAAAACAACAACTCTTTACAATAAACATAAAAGAAGCGTTATTATTGTCATGGTGTAATTGTTAGTACGTAAAGAAATAATTTACTAGCTGTACCCGTGGCTTCGTTCGTAATTTATTTCAGTGGTAGTGTTATAGTTGACAATATGTTTAATGAGCCAAAACTTTGTAAAAATTGTATATAAAATTTCTCATATCCATCTCATATTGTGAGAGATAGAATATTATATTAATTGGCACATTTTCTTTTAATGGTTTGACAAAGTGACTACATTGCATCTGATGGAAAGTACAGTGTAGTCCTAGAACTGCTGCAAATGCCAAGAGACGGGTATCCATTTATAGTGTTCGTCCTTATGCCTGCCTACATATACCACGAGAGAAGGTCTCTAAGTATATTCCACTCCGACGCAGCTTTGAGTTTCTTTGAGCGTTTCTTCTCAAGATAGTCGCTTCCGAAACGCTGGATGATCACCGTTAGGATTCGTATTTTGGCTGGTGGTCCAAGTTGAGGTCGTACTCACAGGGGTGCCCATGCGTTTCCACCCAACCCATAAATGACAGTCTATCCCGGCCATCAAATATTGTCCAGTTTGAAAAAAAAAAATTTGGTATATGATTAACTGCGGTGATATTACGGTCTCTTGCAGCATTGTCTGTTCTTTTCATCTTTCTACCATGACTCTAATGTAGGTATAGATAGACGTGACAGAACTATACATGTAAAAGTTATAGTATATCTTTTCCATATAAGCAAAAATGCTAAGAATTTTGTTTCACGTAGGTTGTTGTCATAGATGGGCAAAATGTAATCAGATTAATGAAAAATGATTACGAATACATTTTACGTTTTTCATCATTAATATTACTGCATTTTTCTCATCTACGTTTTAAACACTACGGAATCCTCAATTGCATACACATTTTGAAGGGATTTAATCATGATTACAGAACAAAAAAATTAAAATTACGACTACATTTTGTAATCGTTAATCATTAATCAGATTACATTTTTCCCATCTCTGTTTGTGGTGCGGTAGTAAGATATATTTAAGCTCATTCCATAACGCCGACCAAGACGCGATTCATCCCACAGCCCACAGCTGCGTCCTATACGCTCGCCTTCAGCCCGGTAAATCTTTACATTTGTAAAGGCCCATCCTGGCCAGCAGAACCAGTCATGCCAAAAAAAAGACAGCTGCAGGCCGAAATGCGTCATTTGAAGCTATTTGCATTTTTGTATTGTGTTTACGACAAAATCGGCCAATCGTCTTAACGCGTAAATCTGAACAAATATAAAGTGGTACTACTTAGCACTAATTAATATTACATATATAGGTGTAGGGGTGCAGGGGTGCGTGCAGGTGCGCGGGGCAGTGGGGGCCAGGGTAATACCGAACAATGGGCGAACGTGAAGGCATCCACTTGTCGCGCTCTCACGGCGACAGAGCTCGGAGGCTGCGCTCTATTGAAATATAACCTTTTTTGATTAAACCCTCGCCTCGGTGTGAGAAATACTTGACATTCATAAATTTTGTTCCTTGTATAAAGCATTCTAATAAATTAATACATCGTTACGGAGCAAGCAGCAATGATTAGCAATTAACTTGGATATTTCATTAACGAAACTCTATCTATCTAGTGAGATTTGTTGCGCTATAATTGGATAAAGGATTTTGTCAGCTGACTATTATATGCGTCGATATATTTTACCAATAAAAAATAAATTATATTACTATTTTTACACGAAAACTGTGGTAAAAAGGTACATATACTTGCATTATAATTGTTTTTTTTTTAAATATTAATAACTACATAAAATGTTGTATAAAGCGATTTTTCTCATAGCTTGAACGCAGTGATAGCTTTAAAAAAAACTTTTTAAAACTTTCTCTTTATGGAGTAGATTTATTTGTATAATATGTACTTTAACTTTACTAAGCGGCTTAAAAGTTTTCAAAATCCGGTTTATATGAGACGGGCAAAATTATTTAGTATTTGCTATTTGGATTATGAAAATCACTTTAAATATAAAAGAGCATCATGATACATGAAATAATTGTACTTACACCGAAGCCATACAGAAGGCGTAAAGCAATAAAAACCTGTAAAACTTAGTTGTGACCACACAAAGGTCCGAATCTTAATAACAGTGGTTCTAAAAAACGAATGCGATAAAAAGTCACGAGTCACCTTGGAGGCGGGAGTAAAGAACTCAGGTAGTGAATTGCTTCATTTTGAGTTATACAAGACGACTATTAACGTTTAATAATGTACGTTAAATTGGATTGAATGTGATTCGACGTGACGAATGGAAAGTGTTTTACATTATTGCGGAAAGTTACCGTGAAACTGAGCGATACAATACCTATTTTTACAAGAAATCTCTGCAAATTAATTAACTGTTTATTTTCTATTTAGTTTTAAAAAGAGGTATATGAACTTTATTAATAAAATAAAGTGTAAGTAAATGATAAAATATTGAATAGGAGTTTACCTTACAGTAAGGCAGATTACTTTCGCTTTCATAACATGAAATAATGGTTTTACTTTTTTTTATACTGGCTTGATAAAGTAACTACAGTGCATCTGATGATAAGTATAATATAGTTTAAAACGACTAAGAAAGGATGAAAATTTGTTGATAGTCTCCGTCTTCATGTCGGCCCACATATACCACGACTGAAGGACTCTAGTTATATGAGTAACTGGATATACACAAGCTGATCCCGAAACGCGACAGGCCAAAGCGAGTCACTATGAGTCTTTACACTTGAGTACTGTGGTCATGACTTAGTTCGGGAAATCGCCCTGTCGACAAAAAACACAGCATTCCAAAACGATATTCGAATAGATGATTCCACAATATTTTCAACGTCACCTCTTAACTTTAGCGTAAACCTTAAAAGTAGTTATTATATTTCAATATTGTTGTTATATAAGTTTTAAGTACCTATAAGGAATGCCCAAACTGCGACCTACAAGTCGCATGTAGGTAATTCACCGTGAGATTTGTACACAGAACGAGGTCCAATGACTAAAAATCGACTATTTAATCGTATATCTCATAGCTGTATAAATGCAGGGTGGCCATTAAATATTAGTTCCATTAGTGCATACTAGGGAATAAAAGGTTGAGATATTGGTCAAGAATTATGTAAACGTGTCGTCACGGTTACCTGAGATATTAAAGACATCAGTGCTTTAGTTTTACGAACGTATTATGTCGGCACGTACCAAACCTACGACGGTCCAGTCAGAATTTGCATCAAAAACACCTGAACACCATCGAAAGATATATTGTTCTAAGAACGCAGGTAGCTTTTGTTACCAACACAGTGTGTAGCTAGAATTACGAAGAGATAACTGAGGTTCAGTAAGATTTATTAATTTAAATATTTAATATGATCGTGATATTAATATTAATTTAAAGTAATTATTATTAGTTTACAATGCTTATAATAGTTTACTTTTGTGTAGCATAAACGAACTTGTAAAAGTTCTATATAGGTATTAATTATTAAATTCTATATAGTTTATAGAGTTGGAGTAGCTTAAGTTGTACTTATTTCTATAAATAAAGAGAGCCTAGTCCCGGATAACACCTAGTAAGTAGGATTAAGAATATAAAAAAATAGATACTTCATAGATTTCATTTAAAGAAATTATAAGCAAATGAATTTAAGCAGTTTTAAATACGTACGTACTATAGATGGGTCAAATGTAATCAGATTAATGAAAAATGATTACGATTACATTTTGCCATTTGTTTTAAACTCAAAGAATTCTCAAGTGCATAAAAAAATATAATTCCTAAATATTTAAAAGGGGTCCTAATCATGAGAATAGAGTAACGAAATGAAATTTACAACTATATTTTGTAATCGTTAATCATTAAGATTACATTTTGCTCATCTCTGGCACGAATGTTACCTATCTACTGCGTACGTGCAAATGTATTTTAGACACTTTATAATAATAATCAAATACTTACCTTGGACGCATATAATTTAGGTAACTCTTGTATAAGATTATCAATTTAAAAAGTCGCTTAGAACATTTTAGCGATAACATACTGAAAATAAATATCATAATTAATAAACTAAGGCCTTTACAGTGCACGTGCAGAATTCAAGGTCGGTTTGGTTCTTGCAGGTGAGATCATTAACAGTGTCCTCAATGTGACGTATTTGTACGCTCTTGCTGTGTAATTGTAAAATTATTGTAAATCATTACGCTCTATTTTTAAGAGATAGGTGTAAACAGGGAATCTTGCTGGTTTCACACTAAATATTTAAACACCAAATTTTTTAAACGAACATGATTGAATTTAATTTACATAACAGGCTGATAAAATAACTACAAACAATTATAAGAATTAATCTCAATTTTAAATGGATAATCAAAAGTTATATAATATTTAAATAGGAATTAACCGTAATTAAGTAATTTGACAAAGACCATTACCAGAAGTTTTTACGTCGTTTTATATTACACTACAATATATCTAAGAATTGTTCCAGAAACATGATCACAAGTGACAAGCTGTTGAAGACTGATAAAAGAGTTGTCCTGATAGATGATTACAGATATTTTGATTTGCATTTCAGTAATCAGCCAAATGTCTCGACAAACATGACAAGTGGTTCGACAGATTTCAATTAGTAAGATATTTAACTGCTCATATTAAGTACAGCTATAAGTATAGTTATGGAGATTGGAGATCTTAATATTATTTTCCTTTGCAGTATTAGGTACGCCTGTACTAAAAGGACTTATATCATAGTACTAAAAAGTAGTCGCACCTCATTGATTTATTTGGAACGTAATCTATTATTTTTTTACTACACATGTACCTAAATATAACTGCTATTTATATTTATTATCTATACTATATTATATATTGATAGCAAGACAGATAAAGTTCTATTGACTTGTAAAGAAAAGTATTTTTCATCATTAATAAATATATCTATTAACAAGCCCAAAAATTAACGACTGCACAATACATTACAAGAGCCAAACTCACCTATCGTTCATTATATCTATTGGTCTTTAATTTTTTTTAATTAAATTCAACGAAAAGCATTTATGTTTATAAAACAATTATTTTTATACATTATTTACGCATCTCACATTGTCGTAATGTAGACAATATTATCTTTAATTAATTTCATAAAAATGCATGTCATTTTCGTAACTTTAAAATTAATAATAATATTGCATTTGTCTATAGCATTACGGAATAAGTGGAAGTGTGTATTACAAAAAGGTGTATATAAAAAACTACTACCAAAAAGCCTTGTCCTCATGGCTGTCGCCGCCGTTTTTAAATCAAACTTTGCCTGCTTACGATCAATTATCTACATCGTAATAATTTTGCAGACTAATTTAATTAATTTATTAATAATAAAAACTAGGTTAAAGTAAAACTAAAGTTATTCCGATTAATTTTCTCATTATAAGAAAACTTCAGTTTGGTATATACTCTTTCTAATACTATAAATCTATGTTCGTTTATTGCTATATATTAGGTTATATTAAATAGTTTTAAAATATATTTTTACGATTCCACTGTACAGGCCCCTAAAATAATAGACACAAACACAAAACGTATTTCTTAGTTGAGAAGTGACAATTCTCAGGTTTTTTTTATGTAGTCATAATGCAAAAAATGTAGGTACTTCCTTTTTATTCTCGCAGGTGTGCTAAATGCCCTTCACCGGACCTTTAAAATGTTGAAGTGTGAAATTATAGCTACAATAGATGTGACGTTACTTTTACGAGCGACATTGCCGTTATAAATTTAAATATGCGTTAATGTCCATAAAATTGTCATATCTTATAAAAACTACTAATTATATGTTATTTGTGGTATATAGTTAATTTTGTCATGATACTTTACTTGGTAATTAAACATTTAAAGAATAATTTTGGTCGTCGCCTTTTCTTACCACAAAATGTGGATTTTTTGTGATCTTTATTAAATCCACTTAATCTTTTAATTCTTGTTAGTATCCTATCCCTTAGTTCAATATCATGGTATTATTAGTAGAAAAAAGTTATGAAATATTATTGTTATGGATATTTTATTGATGTCGACAAATATAGACAAAGTTTTATATCCCTATTAAAATATTAACTTCTTTGTACATAATACGCCGAAGACGTGGACGAATTCTCTTCACACATCCATCCAGAACTCTTTGCTTGTAGAATGAACTGAAATTTGTCAGTCTAAGGCGTACTATCAGCAGCCCTGTCCATTCATCACTCTCCATTGGCAGAGATTTAGGTAACTCTTTTCCTGTAAACCATAAAACAAATCTCATCTAGAAATTTGAAGATCATATAATAAGCAATGTGAACTCCTTGTCTCATTTAGTTATCGTTATTGTTCAATAATGTATGAAGGGCTTTAGGCAGGAGCCCTTGTTATAAGGTTTTCCCGGGGCTAAGGTTCACCCTCGCGCGTGCCGTGGGAGTTCCGAGCGCGTGCCGCTCCCATCGCGTGATACACCCCGATTGATCGGCTTGCACTCCTATTTATATCATTACTACTACTTGTTTTAATGCGAACCCGTATAGGATTGCATCATTTATAATATTTGAAACTCCTAGCTGAATATTTTCCTTGGACGTAAAACGGAACCATTATGAAAGGAGTGTTATGTGTCATTTTAATTTGACTATGGCATTTTTAGTGTTGTAGTTCTTTATAGGTAACAGTAACTGCTTGCCATGAAGTGGGTTTTCACTATAATAGCCTGTAAGTAGTCCTTTTACAAAGAAAAATCAAGTACATACATCCAAAGGTCTAAAACTTAGGTCGTAAATCGAAACTCGAATTAATATATTGGTGAATTATTAATTTGAAAAGTAAATAAGTACGTAACAAAAATAAAGTTTTAAATTAAAATTTTACACAACTTATGTTCATATTTTTGCATAAGTTGGCGGTAAAATGTTGTTGCGTAGTTTTCTTTTCTTTAAATTTTATCGCAGAATTTGCGTATATTTTGGAATAAACACAATTTTAAGGAAAACATTTGTGTTGTTATTATAAAGTCGCGTTGCCATTTGAATGCAGAAAAAACTTCACGTACTGTGGGTATGCTCGAAGGTGGATGTTCACAGTATGAAGTTGCTGTAGCCATTAAAATGAGATTGTAATTGATGAGTACTTCTAACCAATAAATTATCAAACGTTTATAGAGACGTTATTGGGTTACTGGAAGCACAGCTGATCGGTATCCTGGAACATATAGTCCAACAACTCAGTGATAAGAACGTCTTTCACAAAACAGCCAGAAAAGTTGCTCAGAATATGGCTCAGTAATTCGTAGAAAGGCTGCAGTCTTAACACCAGGTAGTTGTGAGCACCTAAACTGCGAGAAGGAGGTTGCACGAAATTGGTCTCAGGTCTCGTAGGCGGCTGTGGGTCCTAGCTCTTCGGCATGGCAAACGAGTACGACAGTTGTAGTGGCCACGGGTTTACCAACAATGGTCTGAAGATCAGTGTCATCATGCCTTGTTTTTTGATGAGTCAATGATCGATTTTTATCCTTCTTCAAGAAGGATACGCGTTTGGCGAGTTTCGGAACGTAGTGAACGGTTTCAATATCTACTGAAAAAATCATCACTTTCAAGGCGGAAAAATCATGGCTTGAGCGGAATTTGAATTGGCAGTAGAAGTGATCTCGTGTTGATACTTAACTGCTAAAAAATACTGCTACGAGTTGGTCGAACTTGGTGTTGCTCCGTTCGAACAGCAAATGGGCGAGCACATGTGGAATTTGCTCGGCAGAGTGACGGTTGCAGAATTGCCTTAAAATTTACGCACGGAACAAGATTTTTTCTTGCATCACTCGCGAACTTGGAGCAGGATTCCCGAAGCCACTCTAGACAGCTTGATTTTAAGCAGGCAAAGATGAAGTAAAGCTTGAGGGAGAGCACTAGGAGGCCCTGCTGGTTATTGAATACCTTCTTTTTTCGTTTTTTATTCTTAATGTTTTTCTTGCTTTTTACTCAAATTTGTTTTTTATTAAACTTAAAATTACAAACAAGCACTAAATTACGCTTCAAATCTCATAAAATTATTTATATAAAAAAATCGAAATTTTTTAGTAGAATCAAAAGTACCATATACTTTTTTTAACGTTTTTAATATTTCTTCAAAAATATTCGTTAAGTTTAATATTTTTTCCATATAATTTGAAATTGTTTTATTTTATTACAAATTAAAATCACCTTTTTATTTCAACATTTTCAGCAGACCGGTTCTGGTTGTCATTTAATTTGTTTTTAATAAAACACTTTGTATTCTCGTTTTCATTTCAGAAATAGTTTATTTAAGACTACAATTTTTCAAATGTTTATTTTTGTCACCTCGACTGATTTTAAATGTGATCGTATTGTGGGCAAAAGAATGACCTATTATATACGGAGTTATAAATAGGAGCACATAATATTGGACAAGAATTCACTTTATCAATGTGTATCTATATTTTCTTATTAATATAGACTCGCCGGTAATGCAATATCCCGGCCGGAGGCGATAAAAAAGCCAGGCTTTATTGGCTTGCCGTTATTACTCCTCCGTGTGGGCTTATTGACAGAGCAAACAGCTCGATTCTGATACGTTCCCTCCGGTCTCACGGGAGGGCGCGAGAAATCCCATAATTCGTACCATGCAGGTGCGGCCTCATTACTCGCTTTTCGGACACGTGCCGGCGCGTGCACATTTCCAATTTTACTTTCGGATATCGAATCCATGGACCGGGCAAGGTTATTATCGATTTAAGTTCAGTACACCGCGTCTGTTATCGATATTACATTACTATCTGCCACTTTAATTGTGAGTTCATCTCTAATAATAAGAACGACGAATCGAGGATTTGCAAATCTTTTATGGAGCGTCCACATTAAGTTGGAGAATTACAGTTATGTTTTTTAATTCTGTATATCTGCTTTGGCAGTATTTATCTACAGCGGGTATAGGCGTGTAATAAGGCTAATGATTGGCATTTAACGATTCGATCGACATTTGGACTTGCCCGATTCGATCCTACAGATTGGGTACTGTGTAGCGAAGTTAGATTTAGAATACTATTTTTAAAGAAGTGAATGACTGCAAGTCCTATTTCTCCTTCAATCTAAACCAGATCTTAATTTCGCAGATAATAAAAAAAAAACTTTATTTTATTATTTCAACTAACATAACACAGATTTGCAAGGTTTTGTTGTTGTCCAAGTGAGGGTCATTTTCGAAGTAATTTTTTGCTTAGAGTCCGAATCAGGCGTTAAAATTGCTCCATCACGTCAATTTTTTAAAATACCTTAACCTAAAAGTGAGAAAAAAGCGGGTTTTTATTATATTAGCACTAATTTAATATTGTTTTTTTTTTTTAACGATTAGAGCCTGTTTAAAGTGCGCTTCAAAATCCTTATTTTATATTTGGAAAAATCTTTTCTTTCCTCTAAGATATCGGCATTTAAATTCTTAAACGATCCTCAGTTGGTCAGCAACAATCGCAACCCATTTTTTTTTGCAAATCTGTGTAATTAATTGTATTTTTAAAATAAAAATAAACTATTTTCGAAAATTTATTAGACATGTTGATAACTGGGTTCTTTTAAATTGATCTTTGTATTATAAAAGTGTTAAAAGGTCAAAAGTGTTCTTCAGGACACGCGCGAGCACAAAAACCGAGCGCCCGATCGCCCGATAATTATTCTGACCTGTGACCCACGCACACCGTTTCCCACGGACGTTGTTCACACGAGAAATCCCCGTTTCACACCGAAGCCCGAGGTTTTTCATCCATTTCGATGCAAGCTGCTTCATATTATATTTAATAACAAGTTTAAAGTAGATTAAAATAAGATTTCAAAAGCTTTTTTAAATAATTTACTTATTTTATAGGCCTCATACCTTAGGGTGTGCCTGAACATTTATCGGAACAAAATGTAACATAATTCACTCAGGTTCAACTGCAGAGTTTTATCTGGTCGAAAATACCTGTCATGTATACCCTAAAATAGGGGAATTCAGACTTGGGGAACTGAGGATCTATTTGAAAATTGCTAGACAATAAATGATCGATTCTCTATAAGTAGCTAGGTAAATGATGCAAGTATATGTGATAGGATTGAAGTGTAGGTTCGTAGGGCTTATTATATGGTACACATAAGTCTTTTCACCAGGTCCTTGGAGGAATATGAATCTCCAGGCCCGCAGCGATTAGAGAGACGTCGCGGAGGTTTTTAGCTAGTAGTAGGTCTAAGAACATACCAGGATCGCCACCCTCGCGGTGGTTCTGATAGTTCTATATAGAATTTTTCTCTTGTTTATATAGAAGTATATACCCTAGAATATATGGTAGATTTTCGTAAGGTTATCGAATACATTACCAAAAGTAGTAATCACGTTATTATTGTTTCAATATCAGCAAGCCCGCTTTGTAACAAGTAATTATTATATTACAAAATTACACTGCAATCATGTCAGTGTTTTTCATGTTTAACCACGACATGTAATTTAGTTTGGAATAAGCTCGGTGCCTCGAAGCTTGATCTTATGGGAGTTCTTATGTGAACTCACGATTCTTGACAATCAGGCTACGATCCCGTTAAAACGTCGTGGGAACGTAACCTATAATAAAAGAGGTTCTTAAGTTTCCATCATTAGTGAAATTGTTTTCTTTGTACATTTTTTCATTGTCATTATGTTTATAGATCATTGGATATAAGAATTACTGAATTGTGTCGGTGATATGCCGCGGTAGTGGTCACGTTGGGCACGACATATAATCGCTGTGGGTTGAGCCACTAACACTAGTATCTCTGCATACCTCAAAGGGATATAGCGTTACGATTTATTATTTTATTATTATATTAAATAATGTTGTCTTTAAATAAAGTTCTAGGCAATTTTGTCCGTAATAACTTCTTAAATCTTTACATACAATTCCACTTCACACATTTTATTTAAAACATTTTAAGTTCTTCAAAATACATGAGCTGCAATTATTGGCAGATTTATTATGAGGTCGTAAAATAAAACAAAATTTAGCTGAAAAATAATTATTTTATTGTATTGCTGTTGTAGGACTCCAAAACTGATCACTTAGGAAATTATCCTTTGTACTCTTAGATAATAACTGGGTAACATCACTAAATCGTCATAAGGAGGTCTTAGAATGCGCATTTCAGTATTAATCGATTACAATGCGATAGAACGTGTCATATAAAGATTAATATCGCAGCTAAGTATAGGGGACTTAATTCGCAATAAGCGTAAAAGGCATTTAATAATGCAGACGCCCGTTCACGTGCGTGCGTTGTGAACAAATACCTAACAATCTCCAATTGCATTAATGAAGCCGCGGGGGCGGGAAAATCGCTAGGGGAGGGGGTGCGACACGCGGCGGTCACGTGACCGCTTCACGTTACCATTCCTGTGGGCAAGGGCGATTTACTTTACATTTTTTTTTACATTTTTAGATGAAAAGACAATACTTGATTCCGTAGTTACAATAACACAAATGCGTTTATAATCCTCCCTTCAATATTATTATCTAAATAGTGAGGATCTCCATTGTTGCAGTTGAGGGGGTTTTATATCCGAGCACAAATTTTCACAAGGTTTTCTTCTTAAATTAGTTTTGCTTTTCAAATCTTGAATTGTAATTTATTATTGTACATAGATTTAAGAAAATGTTGAATTATCACATAGCATAACAATTAAAAATAATTTTTAGATTTTGGTCGCGACTTCGGGTACGTTAGCAGCAATGTATACAGTTAGTTAAGTAGAACTAAAATGTGTAGGTATAGCTAGTAAAGCTATTTTAATGCAAATATTTTATTGTTTTTTTTTTCATATCTTGAAATATATAACAGAATTGGACCCTGACATATTTTATAATAATATTAGCGATTAACATGATTACAATAATTATGGAGAAACATGTTACTTCTATAATTGAATATTTTATATAAAATAGAAAGCTTTCGAAGAAAAACAATATATCTTTAATATAACATCCTGATCTATTTTTATAAACTATGGCAATTCATTCAATGGTTCTCACAGAAACCGTACAAAGAGTGTTTGCATTTAAACAATGAGTTCTTATTGCGACGCCAAAACGGAACTCCCACAGATTTATAACAAAAACTGTGTCAATTTTCCCACAATCGTTACTATAATGAATGCTAGGGAGCAGTGGATTGAGTCACCCGTACTACTGTGACGTCACTCCGCACTGATACGACCACTGTAACTTGACCTAACAAAGTGTTAACAGCTAGTTGTGTTTGCAAATATTTAACGGTACTCTGTGAAAGGCCACGGTTCAAATGTTACTGGTGGATTTGTGTAGGGTGTTGTGACATGGTGTGGGAGCAACCTTTATTGTGAGGATTTAACTCGATTTTGATAAAAGAGCTACAGGCCCATTAGACGGATTCGTTTTGCTCTTTTGTGTGCATATTGTAAGGACATTAGATTGTGATACCTAATGAAACGTTGTTGTAAGCGTGGAAATACTATTATATATATTTTTTTAATTCAGGTATTTTTAGGCCAATGTCCATGCTTGGATAATGTAGATAAAACATTACTCAATCACGTATGATGTCAATGGCTTGTGGTGACTGTTCGAAATGGAAGCCGGTAAAATCCAATTATCTATTTAACTTCGTAAAGTTGATAACTACGTAAATTTTCATTTTATTAATATGCCTTTTTGTGAAATTACAATGAACGAGAATG
Organism: Automeris io; assembly: GCA_036320925.1. NCBI lineage: Eukaryota > Metazoa > Arthropoda > Insecta > Lepidoptera > Saturniidae > Automeris > Automeris io. The sequence goes on along the minus strand of JAUDJH010000011.1, from coordinate 6,712,072 downwards.
TACTATTCGATAGGCTCGATTTATGTTTCTTTTTAATCTATTCTTACTGTATATTTTGTAGGTCAAAGATATTGATTTTACAAATATAGATTACAATCTTGATAGCGCTACGAATGGTTATTGGCAGATGAATACTGTTATTACTAAAGCATTTCATGTTTCTATAGTTTAAAAATGAATAACAAACCCACATTTTAACCAAGTATTGATCTAAACTGGAGATATGAGTTCGTGTACTCGTATAACGCACAATCGATGATTGCTATCAGTGTTCATATAATTGCTAAGGAAACAATGCAAAAAATTCGCGAATACATTGTCCAATTCATATTGAATGCGTTCCCCATTTAAGAAACCAATGAGCCGTGGAAAGTATTATCGAATTCAAGTGCCCTTAACTGAATAGTGTAAGCCGCGGTGAAAGCCAGGTGTATCGGGGCACGGTATCTTGATTCACTTTAGACCAGGGTAACCATCAGTCTCGGTGCATCGGGACATGTAACTGCTTTGGAATATTGGTCCCGATTATCCCTATATTAAAATTCGCATTTCGGGTTACAATGTCAATGTGGAAAAGATCACACTGTATATATTTTCTTTAGTAATATCACAGGGAATTAAATTGATAATCGCAATCTATTTGAAATTAAAATTGTCAAAAACATCATTAAATATGAATTCAATTTCAATATAATTTATTCAGAACTTCAGATATATATCAGTTATAGGTAAACCAATAATCTCTCTTACCATTATTATTTAATTATGCAACCTTTTTTTTTTGGTAACCCGGGGCAAATCCCTAAACGAACTTCAGGGGGCTTGATGAGTGTTGCCCCCCGGTGTGTCAGACTTGCACCGACTAAAACCCCCAGGGTGTTCCTTCACCGTCCTACCGAGCGCTAAGGGCAAGCCCGGGTCATATCCTCGGCACCTGGCGACGTCTGGTCTTCTTCAGGCGTCACCTATTCGTACCTCGACCTACATGTATCAATACTGTTTCAGCATTGCTTTTGCGACTTTGTATAAACGAAATATGTATAGTATTTTTATATAGCGCTGTCACTTTGACCTGGGGGATGACAAGTTGAGTGAACAATTTTATGGGAACATTTTTGTAAATTATCGTGGAAGTCATCGCTTCCACATTCATCATGCGAACAGCTAAGGAGTGGAATATGCTACCAGCAGCCATATTTCTGCGATCTTATGACCTGGGAGTCTTTAAAAGAAGAGTGAATAGGCATTTGTTAGGCGGACGCGGTTCAACATCGGACTCATCTTCACCTTCCACCAGGTGTGATTGAGGTCAAGCGTTCGCCTATAAGTTATAAAAAAAAAAGTATACTTACTTTTTGAACGGTATTGTAGAAAATATAGATAGGTGCGGTGTAAGTCACTCTGTCAAGCCAAGTTAAAAAATATAAGAAAAACATTATCATTTTTAAAGGAGGGCTACGGATCATTGTCGAGCGTGTGACAAAATCTAAAAAATATAAAATTTTGTGTCATATGATTGGTTTTTAGTGCTTAATTTTAAGTTTACTTAACAAGAAAAAAAGGTAAAATAGAACATTAATTCGTCGTTTTTTTCCTACGGTAGTTCCATAAAAATGTCAAATGGCTCGGTTAGTACTCAGATAAGTATGGTAACCCTACTTTAGACATATGAGGGTTATGTATGTAGGTTTTTTTAAGTTTTCGGCGTCAATTATTCGTGACCCTAATTGTAGATGACGCGATATAGTTCCATTGTTGGATTTGACGCCTCTATTGGTTTATTTGTGTTCTTTTGATGCTGGTAACCGGCTGTTTGGGTTAACAAAGATTGTTTTATATTGTCACTTTCCTCTGACGTTGTTAAGGAATGTAATGCCCTGATGCTGGTCCTATAATAATATGTTTGTTGATTTTTTTAATGTTCTATTTGTAATGGATAATTTGTAGTTTTCCATTAGGAAAAAACGTACGCTGGTAACTTAAATATTAAAACATTATAAAATAACATTTTTTCTATGTTCTCCATTAGTCCATAGGTATAAAAACGTTATCATTGTTGTATATTATTTAAATAATTATTAAAGGATCACGCTTTACTTAAAATTTTAACGGCTTGTAAATAATTGAGCCAATGATGAAACGTATTTGCCCAAATATGACTGATTTACTCGTTGTTTATTCTAGGAGTAAGCTATCCGCAATACCGAAACTGAAATCGGCTAAAATCACCATCATCATCGCACTACCGTCACTGCCATTATCACCACCGCTGTATCCTAGTTATGCGGATAGCAGGATATTTTTTTTCATCAGTATCGCCAAATATATATTCATACTAGTGGAGTCTGTAGAATCATATACATGACTGTTAATGGCTACATGAGCCTGCAAAGTAGGTCTAACCGTAAAGCGGTTGTAGCACTTCCTTGTATTTTTAAACCCTGCTTGGTCAAGGAATAGTCAGGCCATATGTTGCGACAAGGTGTTAGTTCAGCTCCCCTACAAAATCACCATAGCTTCTGGTCTGTGAATCGCCGTACGTTGCTTTTCACACCGCGCTAAATCGCAGCTGTGAGTTACACTCGCGCGTACAGCTGCTAGAGGCGTCTATATGCAAACGCCCTTACTAACACTTTTTATTACTTTTATTTAGAGCTATCGATGAGTGCATTTAGTACTGACATTACGTAAAAAATGAATTCGAAGAACATCGCTGATTTTCCCCGAACATCAAAACCTTGTTACAAAAACGATAGTATTTGATGGGTACAATTTATTTTATACTGCAAAGCAACAATAGAGAAAAAAGCATTATAAAATCAATATAAAAACTATGACAGAAAGCTTATATTAAAACCTACATAGCCTTTGTTTACTGCTGCTAACAAACATGGGGTTTTTAAATTCTGTAAATTTAAATCCTATTGATTTCACATCTATACATTCAGGAATCCATACCCATATAATTTTTGCTCATGTTCTTTATATATAAATTAAATAACTTAAAGGAAGTTTGAGTGTTTAATTTTAATATATGTCAATTTTATATGTTGTTTTTGGTTTGTTTTTCATTTAACTTTACTGAATTTTATCTTGAGTATCATTTTCTCATACGCAAACAAAATTTTTCTGTGACCTCCTTTTGCCTACCGCTTAAGTAGCTGTTTTGATTTAATCACACTATTCTTTTTTAAATTATCAATTAATAAATGATCAGTGCGTCTCATATAAGCTCCAAGTCCTCTAAGTCATTTTTTAAAATTCCCCACATGGTTCTACGTGCTATCTTCATCTGCCGAGGTAAAATCTTTTGCTTTCGGAGATGATTTGTTTCCCTTACTGCTTTGATCGCCTTTTTCGTACGAACACTATGGAAAGGCCAGATCTTTTTCTGTTACAAACAGAGGAGTTTTCATTGTACCTATCAATATCCCGGTATATAAATATTTGACTAATACCAATCGTATGGCGGATTTTAAAAATTGTATCTGGCTCCGTACCTACATTACGTAAAGCAATTTCAGCGATTCGGTTCTTTTTGTCATTCCACTCCATTTTTACATCACAAAATATTTTACAATATATTGGCGCAAAAATAAGAAAACCCAATGGACAATCGCATAAAAATGACGGATTCCAAATTTAAAAACAATATTTTGTTTATTTTTAATTGTAACAATATTTATGGCCAGACTAAGTTGAGTTTATGCCATAGTTTATGTTACAACCATGCTTATCACAGTGTAATGATATCTTGCTATGTAACGCATACATGGGCGTCTGAAAGCGAATGTTTTCAGATGTTTGGCACATGCGTCGGACGAGGTCCACATGGCCGGAGACAAAGCTTCGTTGTTGCGCCGCGCGGCCGGTGTGTACAGCAATTGTTCTGTCTATATCGGGCCGAGCACCACGTGCGCTGGCTTACCATGTACACTGAAGAAGCAGTACGTTCATTTTGAAGGAAGTTTGGAATTTGGTGAAATAACTTGTTTCATACTGCTCTATAAATCGACAATATCGTTGTCTGATATAAATTACAGCGTAGACCAAGAATAGCAGTAACCACAAGGCTAAATTCATTAACAATCGCCGTCATCATGTCGGCGCATATACACCACGACTGAAGGTATCTAAGTACATGAATAACTAGACGCGCACAAGCTGATCCCGGAGCGCATCAGGCGAAAGCTAGTCACTATGACGGTCTTTACACTATAACGACAGTATTTGGGCTGTAATGTTGGTAGCATTTGACGATATATTTCATGTAAGCATTATTTTTATTGATTATGTTTGTATTACACTGGTGTTTATTTGAATACTTAAACTGACTGTGTTTATATACGCACATAATTAGTTTTTACATAAGTGCAATTATAATGGTACACTCCTGTTACCAGTGGTGTGCATCCCATATAAAGCATTATCTACTTATTCCAAGTATAATTTAATATATATATATATTGACATAAAATCTCAGTCTGAGAGTCCGAATTGGACTAAATTTATGTGACTACATCATTAATCAAGCTTTATTCATATCCTAACTAAAATATACAATTAGAACCACAATTTACAATATTCGTATACGGAAATACATAAGTATCATAGATCATAGATGGGCAAAATGTAATCAGATTAATAAAAATGATTACGATTACATTTTACATTTTTCCCATTGATATGACTACATTTTGCTCATCTATGTTTAAACACTATAGAATCCCAGATTACATACACATTTATGATTTCATAATATTTTAAATGGATTTAATCAAGATTACAAAGCAACAAAATTAAAATTACTACTACATTTTGTAATCGATAATCATTAATCAGATTGCAATTTGCCCATCTCTGAGTATAATTATACTAATGTGAATAATTTTGCGAAGGTATGTTTGAGTATAGTTGCCGCACCGTCGTATCACATATTCGCGCGTGGCGTACGCAAGGGCGGCCCGCCCAGAACATGCTACGTGCGCGGCTTGGTGGTCGTTACGATGCTCTTTTAATGCTATCCCAGTTTTGCTACCGTTAGATGTTAGCGATTAAAATGTTTTCTCTCTTTTAAGCTACATTAAGGCATGCAGTTTAAATAAAACCATTCTTTACAATACCATTATGGAACGAAAGATTGTTGTTTCGTGCTGTTGTATTAAAGGCAATTTTCTTTGTAAAATGTTTATAGTACATTTAGGTATGCGATTAATTTTTACTTTATAACAGTTAAGAAAATGGTCTCTTTTTATAGTTTTTTCCCATCGTTAATGCTTTCTAGAGCTTAACTTTTTTAAACGTAAAACAAAGTAAAGCTTTAATACAAAACACTTTTATTCTATTTGTGTAATTTTAACACTAAAATATTTTTTATAGGATACTAAAGGCCTTTGAAGAGTATGTTTAGTTAAAAACAGACATTGACAGGAACAAAAATTAATCGTTTAAAAGAAGGATCTCGTAATTATACAAATCACATTTTTATATAAAAAATAAGGTCTATATTAATAAATATATCTATACATACTGTATACTTAACTACACTTAAACTAATACTATACTTAAATTAATATTAAAAAGAAGTGGTAATGTTTGTAAGTTTGTTTGGATATAGGATGTTATCGTAAAATTTCTCCATCCGATTTATGATAAAATAGAATCACCAATATTTAGAATGAACCTGCAAGGCGAATTTCTATATTCACCCTGAAACCTACTATAGCCAACTATAATTGTATCTCTTTATCATGTGCAATGATATTTCCATGTAGGGAAAGTCGCGGACAGAGGCAAGTTATTGTCAGTTATTTATAAGTATGTATGAAAAATATGTTTAAACACATCAAAATTAAATCATGACTGCATTTTGCATTGCATATTGAATGTAACTGTAAATATACAGAAAATAAAATAAAATAATAAATCTTTCAGTTCATAAAAGTAAAGGTTAGTAATGTAAGTTAGAAGTTATCTAATAGCTACCTACTCTGATAATATGGACAGTGGGTATAGATATTTATGATTTTATATTCCAGCCGCATATTTCATTCCTTGTCCTACAAACGAACGCTTTAAAGTCGAACGATTAACATTATATGTCAAGAATACATAATCTCTTGCTATCGCTCAAACAAGAAATCGGCCCATAAAGCATGCTTGATTAATATCAGTGCTTTGCACACGTGAAATTTACACGAAGACGGATCTTAAATTCATTGTAAGATTCCTGCTATGCCGTCTGATTAATGGCAATAACACAGTTTCAATATTAGCATAAGAAACGAACAAGAAAGGATCTTATCATCTGCGGATCACCTCGTACATTATTTTGATGGCGTTGATCTTTATTTACATTTCTCTTTCCTTACTGATACATTTTAAACTGTATCTTTATGCGGTGTAAGTGGAAATTATGTTAATACCCTTAGCTAAAAAATATGATTTTAGAAATCAAATCTTATTACAATTGAACAAGGCTTAACTTTAATTATCATGCTAAACTGTCGTTGAGGTGTCGCAGCCCATTGCCAAGATCTAATGTAAACTCGTCGGACACGTCAATAAAAATTTTCATTGACTCACACTCTATTTGACACTTGATGAGACAGCCCTGCAAATGTAATCAAGGATGTGCAGGTGAAATTTTATTTTAAAATATAATTATTTATATCTATATTTTATTTTTATTGTTTTGTTTTCAATTATTAAATTGATCTTGAAGCTTTTTACATTGTAAAGGAGTGCAAAATTGTTTTTGAAGGATATTTCATAGTATACTTTATGTTGTCAATTCATCACATTTTTAGATCAGGTCATTGATTCGGAATTAAAACGAAATGTCTTAATTTCAAGGCTTTCGCAGAAAATATGTTGATATGATCAAAAACAAGGTAGTTTATCGTTTGTTTAAAATTTTTAGAAATACATGAAATATTTAACTTTTAATGACATATCATTTTTTAACTTTATTTCTTTTAATTTTTTTCCATTAATTCTCAAAATGTATGTATGGCAGAAATATCTTATATACATTTGATAATTTCCTAGTCGCTACATGTAGTATTGGTTACGCTTGGTAGTCAGCTGAAATATCCAAAAGAACATAAATTCCTGTAAGTTTCAGTATACATTCTCAATGGATCTAATGATTTCTATAAATCCCATTTTTGTGATTGTAGTTAATGAAATCGGCGGCGATATAATTATGTAAGTAATTTTTAATTTTCAAAATTATTACGACACATTCATCCTGATTATTCCGAATTATGTACGAATTTAAACACCACATGCTTACCGATAAAGGAAAGCACCGTGAAGAAATCTGTATGACATGTAATAGAAATGTCATGTGTTAATGCCTTGAGAGCAAAAAAAGGAGGTTTTTCTGTTTTTTTTTTTTGTTATCCCGGTGGAAATCCCTACGGACCGTCAGGGGAAGTGGCCCTCACCACTTGTCGGACCTGCCCCGACTAAAACCACCGGGGTGCCAGCACTGCCCTCTCTTCGCCTTCGCCGAGCCTGGGAATCCGAATACTTCCGACGGCGTGGCGGGCATGTATACAACCACTAATATATTTCTGCTTACCTTGGAAGGTATATAGCCGACGAAATATTATTATTAAATTATTACGTCACAATTGTTGTAATTTTATTATTGCATATAAAAATGGTACGAATTAAATATAATTTCAATTTTACACAGTGACACCCTTAAATAGTTAAAGACGCATCTATACAAGCGGACTCCTGATTGATGCAATGAAAAATGATGCGACAATGTTTTGAGAAATTGCGTTCTTGAGGAAGATAGCTTTTGTTGTGCACATATAATGGTTTTTATTCCTTTCGCAGTTTAATTCAACGCGATTTGCCGACAAACCGGCTCGGTATGATACTTTGTAAGCTTTTGTTAGTAGCGTGATTAAGCTGGACTAGGGAGTCGACCGCCATACTTTCGGCGAACCATTACGCGTGAAAAGAAAATGTCATTTATATGCGTCTTATTTTTGAATGTTTGATATGAACTCGTTTGATGTATAATTAAATTTTGCATATTTTTGAATTTAATGTTATTATACTTTTTTTTCTAGTGCCTGAAACTCTCTTCTAATGAAAATAAAAAATACTGTATAAAAGTGGACCCTTAAAAAAAAAGCTTTATTTACGTACTCGAATGAATCTCTTTGATAGCATATGTAATGTCTAAGTAAATTAGTTTACGTTAAATGCCCCATTAAAGTAGAATTAGAAATCTACATTTATTTCGAAAAACCATTACAAATTTCATTGCAAGTATTTTTTTAAACACTTAGAAAACACAAAATTTACTCCGCTAAGTTTGAAAAAATAAATTATACTAGAATTGATAAATAAATCCCTTTAAAATCAGTTTAGAAGTTTCTGGGTGATCTCTGGACAAAAGTCCAAATTACGTTTTATTAGAGTAGTTTACAACCAAGTCGTTTGTACACAGAACGGAAACATTTGGTGCTCACCTTTCTATTGAAAGCCACGAACGCTAGTAAAACATTTCATAAAACAGTCGTTATCTTAGACATATGGCCTGCAACTGCAGACCAGGAGTTTCTTCACCGTGCACGTGTTGGGAAGCGCCGAGTTTTGTTCGCAAATCTGTGCAGCACATTGCGGTTATCAGCCGAGCGGTGGCATATGGACAGGAAAACTATCTCCCGCTTGCCCGATAACGCTGACTAAAAAGTAATAACATTTAATCCTACCGAGAGATAAGAAAATTCTGGATGCGGTTGGGATTCGCTACCTTAGTGTAGACGAATTCGGAGGGCTTATTTTTATCATCATTTTGCTTCTTTATCGGGAAGTAAAAGTTTTGAACACACAAGCAAAATTGTATCAAGAATGTTACAGTAAAATAGTAAAATATTGGCTTACTGAGGGTTGTTTTTTAATCGATTGTTATGAATATTATCTTGAATAAAATATAAAGTTATCAGTAAAAAACATCTATACATTGATATCATGGTTCGGTTAAGGTTTTTCATAAGTAACTGACGTAATAAAAAGACCGTTTAGTACAATACTAAAATATTGTTGTTTTTTCAATAATACATTTATCAATATAATCCTTTGTAATTATATCTAGTTAACTTTATATATGTAGATCATATTAGTGCGACTGTTCTGACAAAATTATCTAAAATTAGTCAGTACACGCAGGTGTGCGATTTGCTTACGCATTATTTTTTATTATAAGAGATGTAATTTATAAAATACTGTAAAACTTCAGGTGTTCGTATAATCTTATCTTTAGACAACACGTGTTTAATTAGGTATCGGTCTAAGGAATATTCGTTACATTTTTCGTTATTTAAGTGCTTATGTACCCACTTTTGTGTTAGTTTATGCAAAGTCGGTTTGATTACTATAATATTATATTTTAATTTATTGAAACATACATGAAATTTTATGATTTTATCCCGCATATAATCTTACTTCACTTTACCTTATATTAAGTAATTGCTTTGGTGTAATGATCATATCCGAGCGATCCTACTATTAATATGGCATATTATAATCTTTTGAAGATGGGCCCTTGTTTGTTTGTCTTGTTCAAATGTCATTATTCATTACGGTGTAAATAAAATAAATAGAGAGATATATTAAGTTTGAATTAACTTATTTACATGATCAAAAGATTGTATTATTTATATTATATGGTTTATTTTCTAAATGGTGGCATTTAATTTGATCGACGTTGGATTTACTCTCGTGACTTCCGGGTGATGCTTATCTGTTTGTGTGAAGAACAAATTTTATGAGCATATGCTAGAAATGCGGATGACTTTGGGTATTTATAAAAAATAAGATAAAATTAGATAACTACGTAAATCACAAAAAAGGTGTTAAAGAAAAAACACATAAAAATATCAAATTTATTATAAGAATTGCAAAATAAAACTCTTAAGAAAAACTCTAACTGCTTTCACTTATAAACTGAGAAACTGTATGCTTCACTAGTGCGACCAGATTAAATTCACCTCAATGTAAGAAAGTAAATAGGAACGCAATAACTCTCTCCACAATTTAAACATAAGACAAGATAGCACTATCGCACTTCTTTCAATTTTGGCATATAATCAGAAGACTGCTAAGGCTTTCCATCGCACTCTAACAGTTAATTTGGCAGTAATGAAATGGTAGGCTGTCTGTACCTGACTGAAATGTGACCACAGTACACAGAGTGTATAATTTTTTAGTGTTTCGCCTTGCCATTCGCGCTTCGGGATCCAACGCATGATTTTCATAACGCATCCGAAACCATATGATATATTATCACATCGCCTGGTATAATATTGTAATAACCGTGAGCTACGTCGACAGATGTGTGATAGAGATATCTGTGTAATGAGATATTTCGCGGCAACTGTCACGATACTGTTATAGAGTGTTGATTTAGCACTTCATAGTCGATATCTATGAACAATCTGTAATGGCATGCAGTTTTTGTATACCTAGATTTTATGTATTTATTTTGTAACTACGAGAACCTATGCCTGCAGTTTATTTATTAATTTTCACTACAATAGTTGCTAATAAAAACATTAAAAATATAATCTAGTACACCACTATACCAGTTTTTTTTATACTGGCTCGACATAGTGACTACAGCGTACCTAATGGTAAGTACAGTGTAGTCCAAAAATGAAAGCGACCATCAAAGGATGAAAATCCATCGATAGTCTACATCGTCTTGTCGGCCCACATATACCACGACTGAAGGTCTAAAGGACTCTAGGCATGTGAGTTACTGGATATACACCAGCTGATCCCGAAACGCGACAGGCCAAAGCGAGTCACTATGACGGTCCTTACACTTGTTTACTGTGGTCATGACCCAGTTCGGGCAATCGCCCTACCACCAAAAAAATACCAATAAAAACCTGTATATACTATACTCCTGTTTCTTGTTGTAACAGGAATACATGAATACCGCCTATATCCTTCCGGTCAGTAGAGCCGAGGGAGTTTGCTGCCCGGATGAGAGGGAAGCGGCGCGAAGTGCCCGGCGAGCCGCCTGATAAAGAGGTTATGATGGGGTGAACTCTTTACTCCCACCCTCCCTAGAGAGGTAGCCTCAATAAGGCGTTTCGCTCCGCGGGCATCTGGATGAATTTTTGTTTTCCAGGCCGGGGTAGAGCGATTAGAGGAACACTTCGGGGGTTTTTAGTCAGTAGGAGTATCACACCGGAGTCGCTGCCCTTACAGTGGCCCTAATAGTCTTATGTAGGATTTTCCCCCGGGATACCAAAAAAAAAACCCCATGATCGCCCTGAAAGTCAACCATGATGTAGGGAAAAAGATTTTTAAATCAGACAGTTTCGAAGAATACCATACGTTCTATATCCAACAAAAGTTACAAATATTATCTCTTAATAACATTAGCAAAGATAGTTTTTATATGTTATATTTATTCTTAAACTATATCGAGGGATGATAGGCTATTTGCTTTAGGCGACATTTTTTTACATTGATTTCGAAAATATATAATGTATAACTCAATATCGCTAAAATATCGCCTTAAAGTAACTGGTCTTTCACCCTTCTATACAATTTAATAAATGTTTAATAATAATTTTATAGCTTTAACAGATTATATAATATTGGGCCCTTAATACGCACTAACGGACAATTTTGAAAACATTAAATCAAATTATCTTATAGATACACATAAGATGAAGCGATTATATCTATAGCCAAACTAACAACTAATATCCAAAATATTCTAAATAAATAATCATTGGCTGTTAGGTTTTTGATGAAATCCTGCTATTTATTTACTCAATAAATTGTAATAATTTTTAATATTTTAAAATGTTCACCAACGTATTAAAAACTTTTTAAAAAACCCAGCAAAAGCAATATTATTTACACTAACAACATTTGTTTTTTTTTTTAACTATATCACATATGTTTACTAAATCAGTTTTCTAAATAACATAAAAGCTATTCCGTATACTGTTGGAGTAAGATATCAGGCTTCACAGATATAACATATAGGCCTGGAATGTATACTTACGCCAAGTTTCAGAAACGTTCCTTACATTTAAAAACGATTTTAAACACTAATAAACCATATATTTGTATGCGAATGATGATCCATTAGCGTTTAAAATCTTTTTTAATTTTAAAGAGCTGACTCGAGGCGTATTTCTTTATAGGAAATAATTAGATAGTAAATTTTAAAAGACAGGTACTTTAAAATGCAGGAAGACGACTATTTTTAGTAAAAACAATCTGGGAATTTAAAGTAATAAAACCTTGAAGAAAAAAAAGGTTTTTTGCTGAAGTTTTAGAACAATGTTGCATTATTCATTTTAATAAAAGCGTTTATATTCAAGGATATTATCGGCAGAGGTCTCACACGTGCGTTGCGATGCGCAGCTGCGTGCACGTGTGGACGACTCGTCAATCATTTGTACGCATCTACCAGGTATCACAAACACGCATAATACCACGGTCCACAGATTCCATAAGTCATTGGAGGAGTCTAGCTTAACACCCAGAGACTACTGGTTGTGTAACTATGTTAATCTTAAACCATTAGTCGGTTTGTAATTATATAACCACGCTTTGACTGTTCTTGAATACCTCAGACTACTGTTTTCGAATTTATATCAATAGAAATATTTTTTTTTTAAATAACAAAATCATAGTGAGTCTATGGCCCGCAGAATCCATAAGTGTAATGCCAGCCTCTCTTTTCTTCATTTTCTTCAAGGCTGGCAGTACGATGACGATACGATAGTTTTATTGTGAAGAATTTGACTATCAACTCAAGAAGTTTTTACATTATAATTGTTGTGTCAGAAGGCCATAATTGATTACGTGAATTGTATTCCTCACTCTGTAATCTAAACTCTCAAGAAGAATTCAATTTTTAAAATTTAGAGTTCAAATAAACTTGAAATTCGGCATATGGAAACCATATCTTGAGTTAAACAATATATTGTGTAAGTTTCTTTGTACATTAGGTAGAGACATATACCGTTATTTTGTCAACAAAATCAACTTATTCCCTTGTTGAATGAATAAAAAATTGTTTGACCCAAAACATTTACTAATCCGTGAGCAGATGTGAGTCAATACAATAATTTAAATTTACAACTGCTAATTTGTAAAACAATTGGCCGACACGGCTCAGGCAAACATTCCCCGCATGTTTTCACCAACTATACTTTTAGGATAGAATACAAAAATACAACCGGCTTTCATTGACAAATGTTCTTGGTTCTCACGTCCATGTGGACTGCAGGATTTTAGGCAAAGGAATGAATCTGTCATGCAGATGGTGGCAGACGGCGGCCCCTTCCAAGTTTCAATTTCCAGAAATATTCAATTATTTTCAGAATGACGACGAAAATGTGGTACCATTGTCCTACGCATACAATGCGTGAAAACATTTGGACTTTGCCATTGTTTCGTAACGTTATGGGAATTAAGGAAAAATGTAATAAATTGACTCTTTCATTAATACTCAATATTTCATTTATTATGTTTTTGGAGTTTGGTGAATTATTGGAATATTAATTCCTTATTTTATATGCAGGTGTGATTAGAAATGCTTTAAATTACGCATATATGTCATGCCCAACGTAACTAACTAGTGTAAATGATGTCGTTCAAAGGGCACTCTAGACGACATATTTGATAGATGCCGTGGATCTACCCTCGCTATTATTTCCGATGAAAACACCAGGTTTCAGATCTACGACTATTTGCGTTTTTGTGTGTACATATCACCTCCTACAGTGGCGTGCATCCCATAGAAAGCATAAAAAGCATTATCTCGTTATACTTGGACATTTAACACACACACATATAATATACATATATATACTAAAAATGTGGTCCAATTTGGACTGCTATTTTGGTAAACGCCAGATTTTAAGTCAATATATTTACTAAATGTCCAAGTATAATAAGAAAATGCTTTTTATGCTTTATATGGGATGCACGCCACTACATCTACCATATATATCTACTCTACGAATGACTTCTTATTTTCTTAGGCATCGCCGCGGTATCACACCCATATATAAATTTTGATCAAATGTTAAAAAACGTTAAATGTTAATGTTAAATGTTAAATATGATAGTTTATTTATTTACACTTAATTTTTTTGGGAGTCGAAGCTGCTCGCGTCCGTAGGCTTTACCCTAGCTTCCCTACACATGACTCCTGGGTGGTGCTAAACGAGCAGCAGCGAGGTGGTACGGCGTCGGTGCCCGTCTGGATCGCGACCACAGTACATGGGTGTAAAGCCCGTCATAGTGACCAGTTTCGGCTTGTCGCGTTTCGGGATCAGCTTGTGTATATCCAATAGCTCATATACCTAGAGACCTTCAGTCGTGGTATATGTGGGCCGACATGACGATGGAGACTATCAATGGATTTTATCCTTTGATAGTCGCTTTCGTTTTTGGACTACACTGTACTTACCATCAGGAACTCTCTAGTCACTATGTCGAGCCAGTGTAAAAAAAATACTCTGGTGGTGAAAATGATAGGATTTTCCAGATATATGTTTTTTCGTTTATAATGAACATCGTCTCGAGACAGCCCTATAAATAGGCTTATCATATTTTTAAGCTCACCTAAATACGTCGACTTCGAATGAACAGATACTCCCGCGGGAAGTATCACTCCATTGAGCAGACAACGAAAGTGTATATTTAACATAATTATGTTATTATGAAAATGGAGATTCTTGCTATGAAAACTATTTTTTTATATCAATAACGACTTGATTTACGTCATAAGAACGTACGTTACGTACGAATAATATAATGGATATTTTATTAATTTTAATTGATGATGAATATTAGATACTTTTTAGATTGAAATTAATTTTTAACCATTGATGTAAAAGTTTAATGTCTATATCAATCTGGCTTTGTGGATCTGTGTATCTCTGGTTATGGCTATTTGTATGACTGTCTGTGGCATCGTAGTTATTAGCTTATGTATATTCAGTAACTCACATAACCTACAGACCTTTAGTCGTGGTATATGTGGGCCGACATGGCGACGGAGACTATCAACGGATTTTCATTCTTTGATGGTGGCTTTCATTTTTGAACTACACTGTACTTACCATCAGGTACTCTGTAGTCACAATGTAGAGCTAGTGTAAAAAAAGTTCCTAAACAGATGAGCCGCTGTTAATTTATTTTTTAAAAGGTGATTTGATTGTTTTTGTTCTTAGCTATGATAAAAGGAAATTTGATTATACGTTTGAAGGTCATCTTCTCTTTTCTAGATGTTGATGGAGTGTAAATAACTTCTAGTAGTTTCATCAACTTAAAATCTAGTATTATGTGATATCAATGAAATGACAATAACTGGGCAACTTTGAACTAATGCTGCAGTATCATCAGGATTCAATAAGATATCCAACTCTCCATTAATTAAGAGTAGTATTATTGGAATGGCCTCAAGGTTTAAAGAACACAGAGATAGACAATAGCCGAGTCAAGGGAGTCTTTTAAATTTTTAATTTAATGGTTATGTAAACATGCAAGTAAATCAAATGTCACTAGGGATAAATCACACATTATAAGAAATTCATACATACATAAATCATGCATTCATGGATTGAATAAATATTGTTATTGGAACCTTCAACGCTGAATGATGCATTTCGTATCCTTGCCATGAATAATATATATTTTTAAATATTGTAAGAACTTAGATAGTAATGCAAGAAAATTGTAAATAATCATCTATTTCTCGTTGATATGATCTTGTCAAGTGGCCTGTCTTGCATCATTATTATTCAAACGTATTGACATTCTAAGGTGTTTCAAATATATATTATAATTCATAATACATGCTACTTTTAGAGCCACCATTGCTAAAAATAATCAATTGATTACATTATGCACGGGACATCCGCCGGATGGCGTCATTGTGATTGTTGTAGAACCGTGTTCAGTTTGCATATGAGGGTCTCTTATGCTTAACACTCTAAAGTCATCTTATAAACATGAATTGTCATACAATGTACATATACAAACAAGAGATTGGCAGAATTGGAAGTAATTGTTAATGTCGAGTAGCATTGTATCAAGTATAAATCAATTTTTTAGTGTAAAACTAAGAAGTGTTTTTTGTTGCATTAATTATTAATTCATTAATCAGATCAGACGTTTGAATAACTTGAGCTGCCCATAAGTATCACACTCCCTTAGGCTACCGAACGGAACCGGTGGAGTTGGATACAGATAGTTTTCAAGATGAAATAGAGTACGATCTTTAGCAATGAGGATGTTGAGCAGACTAATGTAAGCTATTTAGTTCTTTTCAATTTTGTTTCAAGGCATTCATCTTTAACACTAGGTTTTTTTTAAGGGGACTAACTACTGATTGCCGAGAAAGGTATTTACAGGTCAACTGGGCTTAGGAGTTTAACACTAGGTTTACGGGCTCGGGATTCGCTTATATATACCTAAATATATAATACCTAAAGCAATCACCACTACTACCAGTTACCACTACTGAAATTTAATAAAACTATTAAAGTAAATTGCTATAAAAGGAATATAATTCCATCAATGAATGTTTGAATGTTAAAAGTGCGTGGTCTTAATATATGCAAACTTTCTCGCGGGGCATTCAATCATTTGTATATTATATCTGTTATTGTATCTTATTATGTTAAAAAGAGCAACTACCAGAGTTTCTTGCTGGCTCTTCTCGGTAGATTCTGCTTTCCGAACCGGTGGTAAATTCACTTTACTTTTTTTGACGATTCAATGCTTGAGTGCTTGGAAGTATGCCTATTTGAATAAAGATATACTTCATTTCATTAATCAAAACGTGATAATGATATTTATTTCATAGCTACATGTATTTTTTTTTTAATTTTTAAACTTAAATCAAACTTCATATTTTTACATTTTAATATAACGATTTCCTGCTCTATAATGTTATTTTAAATGTATTATTTCATTTACAACAAAAATGATGTTTAAATATCTAGTATTGCACCTATAAGACATCTCTTTCACAATAAACATGTGTTAGTAGTTTAGTACGTCGTATGAATGTTTAGCAACTATGATGTTTACGATGTAGTTATCCGTCGAATAATTCTCGAGTGAGATTTTCTTTGAGGATCCAAGTCAGCGCATATGTTGATCAAATGTAGACGAGACAAGGGCGGCATTCAGTGCTGCAACGACATCGGTGCTTCTTCGACACGTGCTATCCAGCGTTAACATCTGGGCATCGTATTCGCGAATAGCTTTGTAATAAAATTTGGCCCTGATTTACTTTAATAATAATTGCCTCTAATTATACTGTGGTGTTTGGATTGGGTGAGGTGCTTTTTTATACTGGCTTGGAAAAGTGAGCTAACCGCATCTGTTAGGAAGTACGAGTACAATGTTCACTTTACTGAACCATCTAATTTGTAGTGTAGAATTAGATCGGAGTAAAGTGTTTTTTTTTTTTTTTTTTTTTTTTTTTTTCGGCGTGTCCTACGTTGGTGGCCTGGGAAAGACCTTCACAACAAAACCGGGCTTGGTGGGCGAACGCAGAGGGCGCTCAGCCAGCGAAATTTATGGGTTGGGCGGCTACGCAAGGGCACCCCTGTGGGTACGGACCTCGACTTGGGCGGCCGGCCAATTGAAAAACGAACCTAACGGTGATCTACCAGCGTTTCGGAAGCGACTACCTTGAGAAGAAACGCCGAAAGAAACTCAAGGCTGCGTCGGAGTGAAACTGCGTTATTTAAACAACAATTGACGGACCTATCCTTAATCGTCGTCGTCGGCGCCGCCGGCGACGCCGGTGTCTCGGAATGTGACGAGTGCTTGTGTGTACCTCGTTGTTGATAGGATCGGCGGTCGCAAGGGCCGCGGTAATTGAATCGACGGGATCCAATAGGACATGACGCGGGCGGCGTAGTTTGCGCGCGATGCCGCTTTTCGGTGTGTAATCGCAGGCACTGCGGACTAAAGGATTAGGGTGATGCTGCGCCTTGTCGAAATATCGACGAGATGCATTTTGCATGAAACTGGCGAGCGTTTCCAGCTTAAGGTCGTCATGGAGATCTATGTTGCGCATGTACAGCGGGGCACCCACTGCTTTACGCAAGAATTTATTTTGGATGACCTGAAGGGAATCCAGAGAAGCGGACTGGCTCTGGGCGAATACTACGCTAGCGTAGGTCATCACCGGTCTTATTACGGTTTTGTAAAGAGTCAACTTATTTCTAAGCGACAGTTTACTACGTTTGCACAGCATAGGGTGCAAACGACCGAGAATGAAGGCGGCGCGGTCGCGCACAACCTTAACATGTGGTCCGAAGGTCAAGTGACGGTCGAGAGTGACTCCTAAGTACTTGACCTCATCGACCCAAGGGATGGGCTTGTCGTGGAGGAGGACGTTTCGCTTAGGCAAATCGCGTTTTGCCCGAGAGAAGAGTATTGCTACGCTTTTCTCGGGGTTGACGTCAATGCGCCATTTGCGAAACCAGTCTCCTAAGTCTCGCACTGCTTCCTGCAGGCGTAGACGTATGATATCTCGACGGAAATTTGAGACGTAGAGTGCGGTGTCATCCGCATAAAGAGCTAGCTCTACGTCCGGGTGTTTCGGGATGTCATTGGTGTACAGACTGTATAAGAGCGGGGCGAGGATTGAACCCTGCGGAACCCCCGCTCGAATCGGACGCGGACTGGAGAGATCGCCCTCGACGCGATACTGAAAGTGTCGATTCGACAGATAGTCTCGCAGGATAAGCACGAGCCTATCTGGCACTTCATAAGTATGTAGCTTGTATATCAAGCCGTTATGCCAGACTCTATCGAAGGCTTTCGCCACGTCGAGGAAAATAGCTCCTGTGTAGGCTCCTTTCCTAGAAAGAGAGAATTGATTAAGGACGTGCTCCGTGATGCGGTGCACTTGGTTTACACACGAGTGTTTGGCGCGAAAACCAAACTGCTCGTCTATGAGAATCTTATTTGTCGTAACAAAGTCTTGAAGACGGTTGAGAAGCAACCGCTCGTACAGCTTACCCATCGTCTTGATGAGACTGATGGGTCTGTAGCTGGAAGGAAGGTTGCTAGGTTTCCCTGGTTTAGGGATCCCAACGACGCATGCGTCTTTCCATACATTCGGAAAGACGCAGTTTTTTATTGCCGCATTGAAAATGACGACGAGAAGTATAATTAACTGTTCGGGCAGTGACCTTAGGACACGGTTTGAAATACCGTCCAGGCCGGGAGCTTTTTTGATCGGGAGATATTTAATTATATCTGTGACTTCCTTAGCTGTAACGGGCGCCAGGTCGGTGGACGGAGGGAGTGCAGCTATACGTGTGACTTCAGCGTCTACACTAGCTATGAAATCGGGGTTCTCTACGTGAGTGCTGGGAGAACATTGACTAGTAAAGTGTCTGGAAGCCGTATCAAACGGGGTTTTCAGTCAATCATAAAATAGATTTTTTTTACACTGGCTCTACAAAGTGCACCTTATGGTAAGTACTGTATAGACCAAAAACGAAAGCGACCATCAAAGGACGAATATACAGTGCTAAGAGCTTGGGTTCGAGTCCCGGTAGGGGTAAACTTTTTTGTGATGAGCAGATGGGTATGTCACGAGTCATGGTAGTATACATGTATTTAAGTATGTATATCTTTGTCTAGTACTCATAGTATAAGCGCAAGCTTGATTTGGGACTAAGTCAATGTGTGTAATTGTTAGTAAATATTTTAAAAAATCCGTTGATAGTCTCCGTCGTCATGTTGGCCCACATATGACACGACTGAAGGTCTGAAGGAATCTAGGTATACTAGATATACACAATACTGATACTGTAGGAGTTACTGGATATACACAAGCTGATTTCGAAATGCGACAGGCCAAAGCGAGTCACTATGACGGTCTTTACTTGTGTACTGTGGTCATGACCCAGGTCCTAATTTTTTAAGTATTATAATTATTTATGTTGTAAGTATATTTATCAAAAGTATACGATATATCAATACAGCCATTAGTTTGTAAAACTGTGTTTTGTAAATATTTCTTTTTATATATGTCTGATGTTAGAATCAACGCAGACGCATGTAGCATAAAAAATTAACGCAATAATTGCGTCATACGTCAGTTGCAATCTTGCAATCGCCGTCACGTCCTTAAAGTATCACGATTTGCAGATAAACACGCGTTCCAACGTCACCAGAATAGAGACAATAGAGCCGCGAGTATGGGGTTTCGCGATTGACATCTCTTTGTTGCCGACAGCGTCCATAACGTTAAGGTGGTGATAGACACACGCTTCTGTACCATGTTTTGATTTTTTGAATACACATTATTTAACAACGTTTATCGATCAGCACAAAACGGTGGCTTTAAAAACAAGTTAGCCAAGCTTTTAATATGGCTTTATTGATTTTTTTAGCGGCTATGGTGAAGCGCGTCGTTTTAAGCCGCGTTTAAGAAACTGAATTTATTAGCTGATTTCAAGACTATTCATGCTTAAGCAAAAGTGCGTTCTCAGGGTATAGAAAAAAAAATGTAAGCCTTGTTGTTTATGAACAAAAAATTGCAATACATGTATTGCGAGACCCAGCACACGACTTTTCGACTCGCTTATCGATCAGCGTTGCCGTGGCGGAGATAAAACCGTCGATTTTGAAAATCGCGGTCCACGCTCGTATGTTCATCATCTCCTTTAAAGTTAGTCAATACTTAGTTATACTTAATAATTATTACAGCTGAATTTTTTACATTATGTTGATATCGGTAAAAAGAACTTTTATCCTACAGACGTGAAACAAATCAACAGAATACGTCATTGGATGTCTACAATAATATAAAATTCTACGTCATAACATCACTTACGCCTATTATTTATGTTCGTAGACTAGATTTTATTGTATGTTTATGACATATATAATTTTTTTTAAAGGTATCAAGAATTACTAAAATACTAAATAAAGTTTTAACAACATCCTCTTAGCGTGAATTTGATATCAATTTATTACATTTTTATTTATACACATGAATGAATAATATTATGATAAAAGAAAATAATTATGTATCTATTCAAATTATGGCTGTATCCATCGAATCGCAACTTGAATTACGAATCATCAAATTAATATTTATAAATGTTAATAAATTCTCAATATGTGGTTTATCTTAAAAATTTATTATTTTGTATTTCCCAAATAATTTTCTAAATACTATTTTTGTTATTAAAAATTCATCACTATGTTCTTAACCATTAAAAATTTAAGCGTGAGCTTTAACAAAATGTAATGCGACAAATAGTTCTTTTTTTTTTAATTAAATTTTGCAGACTTTATTATTCCTTTAAATAAAAAGACATCTAACTTAGATTCTGCACAGTTTGTAACTTATTTTGCGAATAAGTAATTTATAAACAATAATAGTCGAGACATTATGTATTTGCAGATAAATATTTTGTTTCATTTTTCTTATATGGATAAGTGATGATAACCATTGTAAAAATGGCAAGCATTTGAGAACTTCCCACTGAGCTAACCTTCTGGTCCGACTGATCAGGACGAAAATAGCTATTCTTGTGACTATAGTATAATATTTCCGATAGCATGTAACAGAAGGTGCCATAAATTTGAACAGATTAGGTGTCTTATAAGGTTCTATATCTTCTAATATTTTATTAAACTTCTAGACTATCACACTTTATAAATATAGATCTTTTTTTTAACGGATTTCTACTGATTGCCGGGACAGGTATATACAGCTTAACCGGGCTTAGGGGGTGAGCACAGAAGCTAGCAAATATAGACCTCTCTACAGAACATCTATATTCTATTGTTTTCTTTCTCGCTGATTTGTGCACAACGCTGGGTGGATAAGCTGGTCACTTAGCATTTGAATTGACTTCCCCTCGGTGCATTATCATAACACAGTGTATTTTGTTGTTTTCTATTTTGATTAACCTATCCTTGTTTGCCGTGTGTTGCGTTATGTGAGTCAAGTGTTTTTTTTCTTTCTTTAGGCGTTTAGTTTTTTTTAGACTGAAGATAATCACGAATGCCTGTGTCACATGTTTAGATTAAATAAGTTTCTTTAGGAATTTAAGAAAGTAAACTTAATCAACAAATAAAATTCGAAAAAAATATTCACTTGGACTTGTGGCGTGAACCCCCATTTATTAAAATTACAGATTGCACAGATTATAAATAGCAGCGCTGGTTACTGTTAAGGAGTGCTGTCAGAGCCACGTGCTGTTTTGAAGTGTGGCAGACGCAGCCCAAAGGGCATGTGGTATGTCAGCCTGTATTTTGCACTGCGTTGTCAATGCGTAAACATATCATCCTTAGATAACAGTACTCGTATAAAGCCTTCTTCTTTAGACATGCTATGTCGCATTGGGGGGATATGTAGGGCGTTATAAATGCAAGAGATAAAGATTCTGACCTTAATTGCAATGTGAATACGTTATTTAAGATAGTAGTAGATAGGTAGTCCTAGTTTGGGTGTCAACTGACTTTAATGTGCTGCTTTGTAATTGTTTTTTTAATAAATCATTTATTTATTCATTTATTTATTTTTTTGTAAGATGGTGGGGCGTGTTTAACATGTCACTTAAAATTTAGTCATTCGACTTACCGATATCATATTTTGATTTCATTTTCAGTTATGAGGCCGATTTCGCGTCGTGAGTTTCAATACTTGTGATTAATAGGTAACACGGTCCTAGGGTTCCCTAAACTTGTAAAATAAGGAAAAACATTGTGTCGATTCTCGATAGGTGTAGCTAGTTTTTAAACTGCATTAGGGTTATAATTAAATAAAGCAACAGGTATTTCTAGGACGTAAAGGAAATTTATCGCTTATATTCAGTAATGTTGAGTTAGCTAGCAAATATTGACTGTACCCACTGAATTTAATGATCGTGAAAATCCTTCTTTGATGTTTTCGAGATACGAAGTCCTATTTTTTCGCCGGGACTTTGTTCTGGTTCAATATAACCGGAATGTTGTTCTAAACGATGTCATCATAAACGGTTTTGACTGTATTTCCTAGAAGGTCATAATTTTTCTTTTTCCTCCAACTGAAACTTTATTATTCCTTTACACTAGGGGTCGGCAACCAGCGGCCCGCGCAAGTAAGAGTCGTTCCACAGAACGCCACACCGCAGGCAATAAATTAAAAACACTTATAGAAATAAGTTTCTATTTCATTGTTTTGTGTGTGCGGAAGCCGGAAATTCAGCTCAAACGATCACAGTCAGTAAAATGAGAGTAATTATAAATATGGTTAAAAATGCAAAAACAGTTTTATCTAAAAAGAATGTGTTTATTAGATTAAATGTGGCCCGCACCAATATACTCATAAGGTTTGTGGCCTTTATATAAGAAAAGGTTGCCCACCCACGCTTTAAGCTATTCGAACTAAGAGGTACAGCATCAAAAATGCTTAAAGATGACCAGAGACTTTGTAAAATAATGTTTATTGGCCTGAGGTTTAACGATGTCGCCAAGTCGTGATATCTGCGTCGTGACCATCGCACGTGTGCCACCAGCTGCCCAGACAGCTGTCTGATTCTGGCTGATTTGTTATAGAATTGTCTTTCTTGGTATTAAGTTACAATATTATTGAGATTTGGTGCCGCTGGTTGTCAAATCCAGACCAAATTTTTCGTACCGTCGGCGGGAGTCGTATAATACTTAGATTACGTCTAAATATGTCGATAGAAAAACGTTAGGTCATAGTTTCACACGAAATGTCACAAAAAAAATTCTCTAGTGCGCTTTATTAAGCGCTCCTATTTCCTTTGTACGATTACAACATGAATACAAATATTATTATACGAAAATTAAAATTTAAGGGTGTCTCATAAAATACCTGAACTTATAGTATATAATAATGAGTAAGTTAATTATGACTGTTGTTTCCGATCGTAAAAACTGGCAACAACACTCTGTCATACAGTATGTAATTTATGCAGCCGCTTGAGTTTACCAATATATATTTACTCTTCTAAATAATTATTTCAATAGATCTCAACCTTATTGTCTAGTTCAGAAGGAGTTTTAATATTATTCAGGGGATAAAACAAATTTGTAGAGATTTAACAGCGACACACTCCTCTTGGTTAAGTTTGATGGTTATTTTATAACCCAGTTCTAATTACGAAGTTCCTCTCACTTGAATACTAGGACACGGCAAAACGATTGTTTGCGGCCACATTAAAATTTGGGCTTATAAAAACTTTATGGGAGTTCGCTCTGTAACTCTTTGTTGTGGGATTTGTTTCGCGACATGGTTTTGACATCGTTTAAATTAACTCTCGGTTATAAAATGTTGTAACTAATTCATCACAAGACTGGAACACCCGAAATATGTTTACAAATAACTAACAAGCATGGGTAAACTTTTTGTATACCAAATCGTGGTCAACATATCATTACGCCAAGTGGATATTGTCTCCTGTAACCGAGTGCAACAGAAAAAGTATTGTCATAGTGATACCGACCATTAAAAATATAGAAAAAGGACAACAAAATGTATGATAAATAACGTATTATGAACATATAACAAAATATTTAAAATCAACTTTCAATTATTAGATTAAATAAAAGCACTCGTGTGAATTTATATTTATTGCTAGTTCTCCCTTTCTCTTCCTTATCACAGCCTCACTACTGAGGATCACGGATTGGACACGACTCTGAATTCTGTAGGAAACTAGCTGCTTTCATCGGCGTCGTTCTGCCTCCTGGTAAAAGCTCGACGACCATAGCTAATCTCCAGCTATTTAGAGGCCTAGTCCGACTGCCGCTTAAGGCTCCGGCCTCGAAGTCCCTATTGCTTAATTATACATGATAAATAAACAAAAAAATATACCCAAAAAGTAAAATAGTTGATTTCTTATAAAAGGCGATTTAAAGTCTTATACTAAACAGTAACATTATAATAAAATATCATTAAAAAAGTAAATATTATTTAATTAACTATTGTATAATTTGTTGAGGCTCGGCCATCGTGTCACCAGAGGCGTGTCGTTTAAAATTCAATACATTTTGCCATAAATATCATATTTTACGATGCAGTAATCCGTGACATGTGTCAAACAAATTGTTGACACTTCCAAAAGTGTCAAACTTACATAAATAAACTTTGAGGAAAAAATTTACGAGCACAAGAGCTGATTTTAGTTATGTGGGATTTGTTCATCGAATGTAATACAAAATATACAACAAATAAAAAAACAAATGTTGAATAAATACATTTTATTAAATAAACATATTATAAAAATAATAAACAAAATGTTTTGAATCCAATATGGACGCCGCGCCATATCATATTACTATTCTCCATACCCACCATCCGCTCCGTTTCTCGGATACAAATCGGATTATGCTCGGACGCAGTTCGCAAACGTTCATACAAATAGTACTATGGCCACTTCGATTCGTCAGTATTCTGATCAGAATCAGAGAACGAATGACGGATAGAAATCGAATGATAGATGAAGTGCCTAAGCTACCATACAAATTTCTCTAGGGGAACTTAGGACAGCTTTTCACGGATTTGAATCGGATGCTGTGCGTAAACGCCTTAACCATAATATTTTAATATTTTAGGATAAACTGAAATTGCTTATGAATAAGTTCCGGGTATTGGTGACGTGAGCGGTTGACCGAGATAGCGCCAGCTGCCAGGTGCAAGGCCAACGCGGCTCCGAGGAAGAAAAAATGTGACCTCATTAGGATTATATGCATTATTCATTAAGCCAGTTCCGCTTCAGAAGAACATTTGTGTCATTAAATTAACATAGATGTGTAGATGGGTCACTTAGGAACGTATCTACTGGTGTCAGTCCTGTTTAAATAGCCTTTGGCAGCTTTAAAAATAAATGACAGCACATCTGACAGAAAGTTGATATAATCATCTTAGGACAATTACAACACAGTAATATCGATGTTCAGAAGTTAAAACACAACTCTTCTTATACATCATTTATTCCCATTTCCTTAGAACAGTTTTAACAATAATCAGACTCATATTCCTTTTACAATAATGCTTACTGATATTTTTAATAATCTCCTTGCACAGTAACTATACGGTTCGAGTGCTACCCTTTGGAATTACTCGTCATCAAGACGACGTCATTCCGTTAACTATTACAATCAAAATAAAATATATACTCTCAATTGCTTCTCATAAAACAGAAACTGTTTTTATATACATTATTAAATAAAATAATATTTATTAGAAATTATTGATAAAAATGTAACCATACCGGATTCGATAGTAATTACCAGGACATCATATTTTAGCTTTGATCCCACTAGAGAGAGATAATTTTAAATAAATAAGTGCCAGAGATTGCTATTCTTTTCAGAAAACGGAAACTAATGACACTCTATGTGGAATAAACCTTAAAATAATGCTGTAATAGTAAGGATTTGTGATTATAAGGAATTATATACCAAAAAATTGAATTTGCCTAAGATTTTTGGACAATTTTTTTTTTATCACCTTTGTAGGGAATCAGACTGCCGGTCCACCTAATTGTATATAGTTACCATCGCCTATGGATAATTGTAGCACAAAGAGCGTTGTTACTACGTTGACGAACAAGAAATACGTATTGTCCTAATGAATAACCCCATGTCATAGCTCTAGGGGAAACTGTACTCAGCAGCGTAATTTAGAACATAAAAGTGTGCTTCAAAAATATTTTTGCAGAACCGCTTCGTTCTCGTGTTTCTGTAAGACTTTAGGTTGTGGGAGTTTTTTGTGATCCGGGGTAAAATCCTGCATAGAATTATTAAGTCCGTTGTGAGGACAGCGACTCCGGTGTGTCAGACTAAAATAGTTTGTTCCGAATTCGCTGGCTGCCCATAGATCTGACTTTACAGTCTTTAATTTGTGATTTATATTCATTTGTAATTTAATATCAAAAGAAAATATACGCATCAGAACGCAAGTGGCCAAAATATTTTTAAATAATCTTTTTAAATTATTATTTTATTTTTCATATTGTAGCCCGGCTTTAGCTTTCCCTTCAATATCATGGTTTTCACCATTCACATTGCCATTTTCTTGTAATGTTTGTGCTTATAGTAGACCATATTTTGCGTTGACAGGGCAATTTCCCGAAGTAAGCCGTCACTATAGCGCACAAGTGCAAAATCGTTGTAGTGATTCTCTTTGGCCTGTTGCATTTCGGGGATAAGCTTTTTTTTTATTAATTTATAAGCGAAAGTTTGACCTCAATCACACCTGGTGAATGGTGAAGATGATGAACCGCGTCCGCCTAACAAATGCCTATTCACTCTTCTCTTAAAGATTCCCAGGTCATAAGACCGCGGAAATATGGCCGCTGGAAGCATATTCCAGTCCTTAGCCGTTCGCATGATGAATGTAGAAGCGAATCTTTTCGTGCGGATATAAGGAACATCTACCACATAAGTATGGTATCGATACGATGTCTAGCGGCTTTGTGATGGAATGGGGCTGGTGGAATCAATGAATGCAGTTGCTGAGAACACTCTCCGCCGTGCAACCGGTAAAAGACTATGAGGCAGGCAACTCTACGTCGATTCTTGATGCTCTGCGTTAGCTTATATACGTCCTGTTATTCATATATTTAGAGTCTTACTGTCATCGTATATGTAGACCGGCATGACGACAGTGATTCTCAAGAAATGCCCGTTTCTTGATAATTATAGTTCTTGACAGGCATTTTCCATCATATGTGATATGATCATTTTATCGAATCAGTATAAAAGAGTTAATTTTAGTTGGCCTGGTTGATTTTTTTATTTACCTGAGATAGTATCTACAATTTTGACAGTCGTAGGCCGTCTTTGAATCACACATTAATACAATTTCCCCTCAGTTCTCGTGGCGCTCCCACGAATTGTGTCCACACCCAAATTTTTCACACCTACACATTTTTATGATACCGATTGGGTTTTACCGGATATTAAAGCTTATGAATTTAAATGCTAATTTATGTTTTAGTATTATTATGTCAAAAGGTTTATTGATAGATAATATGTAAAATGCAATATATATGTATATAATGGAGCTTACGAACACAGACGGCAATTGCTCGTAACCTTATGAACTGCCATAAAATATTGATTATAACAGTGTCGTAATTATAAATTAATGACAACCAATAAAGTAAGATATTATTACCCTTTATTTTACGTAAACAATTTTGTCTTTATTGTTATCGGCGTCATAATAGCAACTGATAATATTTTCTATTGTTGCTTAGTATTTTTTTTTATATTGGCTCGCAAAAGTGACTACACCACACCAGCTGGAATTATAGTACGTACAGATGTTCAGTGTATTCTAAGAACGTCAGCGACTGTCAACGGACGAGATTGTATTGTATTTACTATGACAAGCAGTTGGTACAAACAATTTGCCCAATGAGTATGAAGATACACACAAAAGATTCCGATAAAGGAAACTATCATACGGTTACCATCATTTACCAAAAGAAAAAACATAAACACATCATAATACAATTTTTACTTAATTAAAGTTTGTGAAGTTGCTATTAAAGTTAGCATTATATTGTAACGTGATATAACATAACTAAATGATGCAACATTACATACAAAAACGTTTTTTTTTTGTAATTAAAAATTTGTATAAGACATCGTCTCTATATGTGGCATGTGGCAACAGTACTATATAAAAATATCACATTATCTTGTAATTTCGTGCTGGTATAGTGCGGTCTTAATTATATTATTATGAATAAAGTTATGTTTATGAAGCATACCATTATTATATAATTAATAAATACCAGTAGCGTTCATTCCATAGATGTACGAAAGCATTGCATGCCCTGATGATAAATAAGTCTGGAAGAAATTGCTTAAAGTTAAATAAAAAAGGAACCATTTATATTCATATCTATTCTATGTTAGTCCTTTTTCTTTCCTATGAAAGCAATATGATATTTATAATCATAATATAATATTCAAATTAATTACGCGAGTTATGCCTACCCTGTCCAAATATCCTATATACGTCACTGATAAATACATATATGTATATTTTTATAACAGATGATAAAAATAAAACTTAAAAATTACGTATTAATATACCAAAAATTAAGTGTTGATGTTTTTGTATCTTACTACGGTAGCTATATAAATTTATGACTTGATTTTTTTATTTTATTGGAGCAAATTAAAATATTTCACATAAAAATTATTACCATAGTCTTATAATAATTATGGCCTAAGGTTACAAAGGTGACAAAATGTCGTCGGATTAAAATATATATTTTATGTAAAAACATAAGGTATACCAGCCATGTGTGAGCTAGGAAAATAATTTTACATAAAAGAATTTACATAAATATGTTGGGTTATTCCAGCTTCGATGTAAAACAGTTATTTGGCAAGGCCGTTGGGGTTTTGACTTGGAATATAAATGTAACTTAATATACGATGTTATTTTCGTTTTGTTGTTACTATATGCTTTTTAGATATTCGCAATAAAAATTTAAATAACCAATAAACCAGAATGGTCGTACGAAATTTTTGCATAAATTTTTTGCTGATTAATAACAATTCCAATTCGAGCTATTCAACCATATTGTATGAAAAAGTTGAGTTCAAAATTTACCCGTTTTAACGGCAATACATAACTTGTGTGCATTTTTGTGTAACAGAAGTTTCATTGGTTTCTATAATATCATTAAATAAAAAAAAATATTGGTACCTATAACCAATATACCAATATTTTATTTTATATATATATATATATACTTACTTTTTGTTGCAAATTATATCCTATAAAGATTAAGAATTACTTTTAACAAATTTTCACCACATTTACATTTCTCTTTGTTTAAAAATATAAATAGAAGCACTTATCAATCTCTCTAGTAGTTGTTGGCGTATACTGTACACAGTCGTTATGGTTATATTTCTGGTTCTACGTATACTGTTTAAACTATTCTCGTAGTTTTCTCTTAAGATAAAAAAAAAGATACCTATGTATTATATATGTTTTAAACATAAAAGTAAAGTCAAAATACTATATTAATAAGTAAGTTATTCATGTTTTTATTTTATGACTGAATTAATAGAAAAATCAATTAAAATAATGGCTACATTTAACATGTTACCATTCTGTAATAACATATTCCTATATATTACTTAATCTAAATACATAATACACTTATGCAAAAATATAAACAAATATAAATGCGTAAGCAAGATAAAGTAACGAAATTCATAATTTACTACGATTTATAGAGTAAAAACATATACATATTATAATCTTTTTCATTTAGACTAAGAGTACGCCTCGTTTACTTTGAAATCATAACAAAATATGCTGTTAATTTTTTTATTATTAAAATGAATTATTGAAAATGCACGCGTAAATACTTATATATTGACAATTTTATTTTTTTACATTAACTTGAAATAAAGGTTCACTGTATCTGGTGGAATAAGAATGATGGTAATCATCAAAAAGTCTTTTATCCACAAACACATTCCATTGCAGAATATATAATGTATGTTGACTGATCATATAAATTTATATACGAAAAGTACAGATATATTTGTTGACAGTAATTTTATTATATTAAAAATCAGTAGGTACATAGAATTGCATAGTAAAAGGTACTAAATAAAAAAAAAAGACTAGCATTGTATACATAGCTAAAAATAATATAGTTAAAACAACAAGTCTTACTCTAGATTTTGTGGTAATAAAGTTAGTAACAAACTCACCTGTTTAATTAAAATCATTTGCGTTTTAATTGAATAGGTGATTATAAAAACTCCAGACTCGTAGCTTTGGCATTTACTTTTTATACATTTTTTTAATTTATGTACGTACATATTTCGATAATCGGCCTTGCAAGGCCATCCCATGAACAGCCACCTGTGTGTAGTCACTAGCTTCATACGCGACTTTGCCCGTGTTTTTATTAATTTAATATGTTGTATACTGATGTGATGTGATATGATGCAGTGTGATGAAATGTAATATAAATGTTCAGTTTAATGCAATGCAATATAACTATTTTAGTGGGTTTTAGATATAGCTTGACGTTCGTATATAATTGTCTAAATCAGCGGGAATTGCACTGTATCGTATTATTTTAATCATAATTTTATATTTCGACTACATAAATAAATAATAAGTGAAAGTAAAATTTAAATTATACAACATTTAACAGTAATATTTCTTTATTGCTAATGAAGGCGCGGGTAAATGCCAGGTGGTATTAACTAAAAATATTTTTTTGGACAATATCAATATGAATAAAATCTAACAAAAGATGTCCAAATTCCAAAAAAGAAACACATTACATTATGCTTAGCTAATCATATAGCTTAAAGCGGATTCAATTGTTTACAGGAATGTAACCTGTTGACTGTAATTTGTTTAAAACAATTAGCCTTTGTTTATATTTCTTAGAATTACCAACGTAGCAAGAAATCATCGCAAGGAAATGAATATACATAATAATTATTATTTGACCTAAAAAATATTGAAATTCTATCTTATGTATATATATATTTTATGTTAGTATGGTTAGTTAAACATGGTTTGTCATAGCTTCCGAATTTTTTATTCTATATGTCCTTATTTCCCATTTATACAAATATATTCTTGGAAATGCTTAGTTAAGATTTTATGATTCGATGTTAATATTTCAAGTAA
Organism: Automeris io; assembly: GCA_036320925.1. Classification (NCBI taxonomy): domain Eukaryota; kingdom Metazoa; phylum Arthropoda; class Insecta; order Lepidoptera; family Saturniidae; genus Automeris; species Automeris io. The sequence continues at coordinate 6,680,355 of JAUDJH010000011.1, read as the reverse complement.
AACTATTTAGGTTTTATATCAGTTCTTTTAGATAAATAAATGCATCGCCATAGTAGACATGATTTTAATTATTAATTTTAATAATAATGTTTCATTTCATATTAACTCATTAGGTATAATGACATTATTAATGTTTACAATTATTTAAAAATATTTTTAAATTATTACAATGTATTGTTTTTTTAATTAGTTAAAATATTGTAGTTAATTATTAAACTAGTTAGTATTAAACTGTAACGAATTTTTGCTAAATTAAATTTGGTAATTCAATTAAGATGACTTTAAGTACCTACTAATGAACCTTCAACTGCATAAAAGTTTATGCTTTATTAGAGATTAAAAAAATGTTAAAATTTAAAGAATGTTTTTGAAATTGGGTGTAAGCATAAAAGGCAATTTTAAGTATATTTATATAGACGAAATCAAACGGTATTTTACACGAATATAAATTAACTGCGCAAATAATTTCCTAGACTTGGTAACGCAACCATAACGGTCATATATCCGTGTTGTGTGAAATACAACACATAGCTCAGTGCAAACACGTGCAGTCTCACAATTTATTTAATGAAGGCCGCGTCAATGAGCGATCAACCGCTTTTTTATGAGGAATTTGGTCATACGTACACTCTATAACGTCCACAGTCCTATTAGCTATATTTATATATAAGGCTATCTATGTCTTTAAGCTTTATGTTTATTTCAACTTTGTCTTTTGCTATATTCAGAGTATCCTGAACTATTTTTCATGAAATAAAAATTCACTATTGTTGCTGATAAATGTTAAATCCCCGTAAGTCCGGACTAGTTTATTATACAACTGATTACTTGTAGTAGGTAGCTTATTTAGGAATGTTTATACTGTTTTCTGTTCATATTACTTTCATTAACTTCAAAGTTCAGTAAGCTGGGTTTCAGTATAAAAAAATCTATAACAGAAACAGAAATTTTATACTTAGGCTTCTCTAAGTATATCCGAAATATGATATCACTAAAAACTTTAATGTTAACTATGAAACATTGGAATTATGTAAAGTTAAAATGGGGTCGATGATGGAGCGCGTTTTTCTAACTAATATAGACATACATCGCGATTCAAGATACCTAAGTTTTGTTAAAATGAAATACATATTACCATATGATTCTTACATAAACTAAATAATAACAAAAACAAAATTCTCGCAAATGATCAAATGGCGCCTTAGATACAAATAAAAAATGTTGTGCAAAAAGTTGTATATGCCACAATAATTATTGCTACCACCAGTTTCCTTATAGCATAGGTATCAGCGGACTGCAAAGAAATTAAATAAATAGGTATAACTTTTGATGTTACTCAGCTAATATCATAGGCATTATATTATAATAGACTGCCTATATCGCTTAATCGAACAGGTTCATGACTTGTCAATTAATTAGACGTGTTTTGGTAGAAAAATTTACGATCAGTGATTCAATTCATTTCATTCTATTAATAGGCCAACATGATAGCAATCCACATAGTGGAAAGTGGTAAAAGAAGCCTATTTTTTTAAACTGGTTCGAAAAAGTACACAGTACACCGCTCTTGATTAAAAGCAGTTAGTCCGAGAACAGTAGCGATAATCAAGGGACGAGTATCAATTGATGGTCGCTGTTATCAAGTCGTTTCATATACACCATGGCATGAAGTCTCTGTATACATATATGAACAACTAGACGTACATAAGCTGTTTCCGAAAAGAGAAAGGGCTGAGTCGAGGCATTATGACATTCTTTGCATTTGGATAATGTTGTCACGACTTAGTTCGGGCAACGTCTTACTAACTGAAGATAATAAGAATTGTATTGTGTGATATGATATCAAGTTAGTTTAGGACGCTCAGAGGCCAGATGGAACTTGCAGAGTATGTCAGTGGGAGGGTTGGGCGTTCGACGTCTTCGTCTGAGTAGTCTATGAGGTAGGTATATTGCGCGGACGTATTTATGCGATGCGGTGCTCGTTTCCGCAAATAGTGGCACAGCTGTGTGATTGTTTTGGCGCCATCGCGTCGAAGAACTTGACCTGCTAACTTTGCTAAATTGCTAACACTCACTAATACTTGAGTACACGATTTCACTGCATGTATATAATGTCCAGCAAACATAATTTGTGCATTTTTAGGACATGTACACATGACAAGCGCTTAACTCGCGTTTACATTTTATTCGAGACACATCAGTGTCATATAAACATGGCGTAAGAGAGTACTATAGTACTTTGTGAATTTTGCCTGAAGTTAAGCTGAGATCGTACTGTGGTGTAACAGAATTACGTGACGCGACTAAGGTGGAAACAAATTGGTGAGATGTGGACTTTACCGTAAGGATTCGCTACCGCAGACTTAGATATTGAAAACATTGGATGAGAAGTGCTGAAGATCGGAATCAATATCGATTATTGAGAGATGCCCTGTGTCCAACAGTGGATAATTACAAGCTGTAGATAAAATTACTGAGGTCTTATTCTTAGCCTTAATCTAGAATAATTAGATCAGTAAGATTTACACCACCACAATTCTTAAAATAACAACAATTTCGGCTAGAACTAAGAAGTTCTCTAACACTTACTTTTGCTTGGTCATTCAATTGAGGAACGATATTTCGGCGCTTGTATTCATTTCAAGTTATTGTTTCTAGCTTGTTGAAGAAACAGTTTATTAGAAAGTAAATTATTTCGTTTTTATTCGAAATAAATTGAATAAGAACAAAACAGAAATAACAAAGTGCATCTACTGGAGTAAAAACCTGTTTAGGAGTAAAGGGATCGCTGGGTCAGCACTTCAGGAATGCTATAAAAGAAAAACAAATATAAGCGAAAACTCAAGTCCAAATACCGGAGAAACAAAGGCTTTTGTCCAGTTCCAAGTATTCGCCGAGTGTTGGGTTGCGGAATTCTATTACCAATAAATGATTATAAGTAAAAGTCAGATTAGCTTCTATACAGCGTTCTTTGTTAATGTTTGTTAATTAAAATCAATAGTATTTTGGACAGCATTCAATATTACAAAATTCGTTTGAACATTTGACCTTTAATTTTTGGCTCAGGAAAGACTCTGTTTTTTTTTTTTGATAACCCGTTGGAAATCCCTAACGGACCTCAGGGGGCGGTGAGGGCCGCCCCCCGGTGTGTCGGACTTGCACCGTACTGAACTCTGTGCTCCAACTAAATATAAAATCAACCTTTAGTCAAATAGGGCATATAGGGGATAAAGCAATTTTAAATAATAATAAAAAAAAAGAGTTTATTAAATAAGATCGGTGTTTGTTAATGTCTGTGGTGATAACATTATCTATATTGCGGTCTCCTTGCGTAATCTTCTGTCATCGAGGCGCGTGATACTTAACAATTAAGGCTGATCACGCAAAATAAACAATTTATAACGCTTGATGCGTTTAGCACTATATAAGTGGTAATAATATCTTGTTCTATTTTAGGTTTTAGTTATTTTTAAAGTTGAACAAGAGAAAATATTTTTTACATTTAACTCACGAAAGTTATAAAATAGTAATTATAATTGGAGTAAAAATTCTTTTATTATTAACGTTTTTGAAGTAGAAATTGATAAATACCTTTAGATTTATCATAAATATACAATTTAGAAATATAATTTCTAGTTCTATGATCACAAAGTAAGATGTAAAGAAATCGCTGGTAATAAAATTAGACATTTTTTGTAAAATAAAGAAAGTTGTTAAAGTTTTAAAGACAATATTTTATAATTACTTTTAGTGTTATTATTAATATTAGGTTTTAGGGTTTTGGATACAAGTCATCTTAAGCCTTTTGTTGATAGTTTCAATATTCAGTGGTCTCTGATTAATGTCAAAACCAACTACCTACGCGACTCAAACTTCATCCCACGCCATCAGAAAAATAAAAAAAAAAACTCCTCGCAGGATTGCACCATTCGGGCATCTTGTCGCTGTCCAGACCTAACGCCAACTCATAAAATAGGAATAACACTTCCAGAAGACGACAATAACAATAAATTCTATGATGGATGAAATAGAGTACACAACCGCTCGTGTCCAAAGCTTGGACGCCAATTAACCTTTAGTGTACCATTAGGGATTTACATAAAACAGAAGCTGTTGATATTTACACAGTTTTTAATAAAGAAAATATAGCACAATATTTTCTAATTTGACATTTAAGATAGTGGGTTATGATTAGATTAATGTATTGAAATTAAAAAACGTTGAATTGGTTATCAGTGTAGAGTTACGTGTATAAAGAGGGTGTCAATAAACATTTGCCATATGACATTTTATTGATTTATAAATCCAATGAGAAGTTGAATTAAGCACTAAGAATTAAATCACGGAATGTGATGTTTATAATAAAGGAAATGCGCATGAAGTCGCTGATATTAGGTACTGCTACTAAATATTAACGTATGCTAGTACTGGAATATTAGCTCATTGACAATAAGATAAACTTTGATACATAATGATAATGAAAGATGAATGGAGAGCAATCGTCGCGACGCAGACGCGGACGCGCTGCGCTGGCGCCTCTCTGGTTATCGCGGGTCACAGCCACAGTGGAATAAAGAACAGTACTGTACCTAACCCAACCTAACCTTTTTTTTTGTTAACCCCGTGGAAGTCCCTACGGATCGTCAGGGGAGCAGTGGGGGCCGCTCCCCGGTGTGTCGGATCTGCCCCGACTAAAACCACCGGGATGTTCCTCTTCCCGTCGTGAGCTGGGGTCGGAGGTACAGTAACGTCCGCCTCACTGACCCGCAGCGACGTCCGGCCCTTGAGATAGGCCTCTATCTTCCTTAATTGCAAGGGGTGATGTAAAGAGTCACCCCTCGCTCTCCTTAAAAGTTGATGTCTTGGAGCGGTGTGCGGGAACACATCACAACACCGCTCTCGCCTGGATGTAATGGACGGCGCGCTCCCCCAAGCGGCCGCCCGGGCGTCCAATCCGGCTTAAGGAGGATTGCCCTCCTCCTTTGTCCAATCTTGCGTCAATGTCAAAGGATTTGGTAAGTCGTCGATTTTATCCACATGAACTTGGCTTTGTGAATACTATGGCTATATTCAAGTTTCTATTATATATTCTGTTTTTTGTCAGATCAAATTTATTTTTTGAGAACTTTGCTATGCAAAGTCGAAATAGCGTCTAGAAATCTCAGCCTAACCGCTTAGTCGCGAGTCTCTCGTAGCCACGCACAATAGTCCGATTCTGAATTTACGTGGACATAGGAGCTAAAGTTGAGATATCGAACTGATTTTTTACAAGGATAGCTGAGGTGTACGGGCTACAACAATATATAATATTATACGAGTATGTGTATAGACAATCAATAGCTAATCAAACCAAATTAACTAAAAATAAAATTGAGGGAGTCTGCTGCCCGGATGAGAGGGAGGCGGTGCGCAGTGTTCGACGCGCTGCCTGAGAAAGAGGTTTTGGAGGGGTGAGGTTTTTGCTACCAACCCTCCCGGAAATGTAGCCTCAACAAGGCTTTCCGCTCCCCGGGTGTCGGGATGAATTTAGTTTCCCAAGCCCGGGTGGAGCGATTAGAGCGACACTCCGGGGGTTTTTAGTCAGTAAGAGTCTGACACACCGGGGTACCTGTCCTCGCAGCAGCCCTGATGGTCCTATGCAGGGTTTTCCTTCGGGATACTAAAAAAGGACGGGAAAGAGGTATCACTTGAATCAGAGGAAACCAGTTCCGATACGCTAACTCAGAAGTTGTGTACATCATATTCGGAATTGAGAATAGGCTATACATCTTTAATGGATGTGAAAAACAAATCACGGAGTTGAGTTGCAGTACTGGACCTAATTAGTCTATGTGACAGGTCACGCCGCGGCGCGACGCACAGCTGCGAGAGCAATCAATGAGCCGCAGCTGGCAGCAAGGCGTGTACCACTAAATGCCTAATTGCAAATGCTCCATTCATAAACAATAACTACATAATCTAGACAAGGCAATCCGTCACAAGACTAATGTTCGGGCCGATCTACCGATATATTATATGGTGTCTTGGCAGAATAAGTATAATACACTAAGCTGCACATCGCCGTAATTCTCCAGGATTTGCGAAATTTGTAATTTTTGCTTTGACCTTTTTACGTAGAATCCATTGTCAGATACACAGATAGCAAGAAGTTAATGTATGCATGTAATTGGTACGTAAATAGGCAGGAAATAGGTAGGAGAAGTAGATATAGCGATCCCTAAATGTAGAGCCCGGAGCGAGTTATGAATTATCGACATTGACGGATTAAGGACTAGAGTAAGGTCATTATGCATAGACTAAGTAACATTAAGTAATGATGAGCAAAGTTAAGCAAAATGTAGTCGTAATTGTAAATTTATTGCCCTGTAATTCTGATCAAATCCCTTCAAAACAGTAAGGAGTCATAAATGTGTATGCAATTGAGGATTCTGTAGTGTTTAAAACATAGATGAGCAAAACGCTGCCATATTAATGATGTAAAACGCAAAATGTAATCGTAATTTTTTTTCTATAATCTAATTACATGCTGCCCATCTATAATGAGGAGTATCCATTGCATACTCTTTTAGCACCGCGTAAGGTTATTTTAAAGCAGAGTCCTGTTCAGCTGTGCTATTATTGACGTTGAGCCACAAGTAAAAGCGTAAATCGAGAAGAATCGGTAATATAACCCTGCCTTCCTTGGAAGGGATATAGCGTAATTTTTGTTTAATATCTTGTAGCATAAATATTATAGATCTTATCAAACGGTAGGATTTTCTAAAGATCGGACAAATTAAAGAAACCCATCAGCAGAACTACGCCATTACAAAATATTCTGTCATAAAGCATGATGTTAAACATGCTAACATATTTCTGTAAATACCATCATAAATTGATTTAAAATTCAACGTATTGATTCGACACTGGAACATGAACGCTTATATTTCACTGACGAAGTGAAATATGTAACTACATAACGAAACCCGTGTTTTGAAAACAGCGCTTGTTCATATTTCTGAATTTTGATTGAATAGTATAATCATATTTAAGGTCTAATACGTGTTACTTTGAAACAATTCTTCACTTATACTTTTAAGACTGGAATAGGTTAGAATTGTTATATTAATATTAAAACTCGATTTTATTTCTAGTGAGTATTATTCTGATACGAATGTCTATAGCAATAAAAACATGTAAACCAGTAAATTTGAACTTACGTAATTTGGAAAACAAGAGGTTCAATTTATTCTAAATAACAATAATTTGAACGAAACTTTTATTGACGTAAGACATTCTGTCATGGGAGGTTTAGGCCACGCTCACGACGAAGTTATGGATGAATTAACATTCCCTGACACAATGTTACTTTTAACATTAATCTTTATGTTAATTATTGCGACTGCTTATTTTTTAAAGATGCTTAAAAAGTTGTGCATTAAGTTTATTAGGAAAGAGATTCGAAGAGAAATTATATCTGCGTCGCTTGTCACTGATCATGATGTGAAAAACATTTAGTGAATCATCAGTTAAATTACTGCTTTATTGCATTAAAAAAATTTGTAATAAAATGTGAGTATATGCCTGTCTTTTATTTTATACGTTAATATCACTGCAAACACTTTTAATCGATTCTACATTAGTGCTAAAATCGTATAGCACGAACGCTTAGAGTACCTATGATAATACACTAGTGGAAAAAATTACGGGATCAAAAAATAATTAAAAATTTTTAGGGCTTTTTCAAATAGCTGTATTTTTGTTAATAATGGTCATATCGGAATTTAAAAAAAAGCATTTTAAAGCTTGAAGTTTCTAATTTCTAGAACATGTGATTTTTTTTTTTTTTTTTTTTTTGTGACCCGGGGGAAATCCCTAACGGACCTCAGGGGGCGATGAGGGTTGCCCCCCGGTGTGTCGGACTTGCACCGACTAAAACCCCCGGGGTGTTCCATCTCCCGCCTGCTGAATGCCAAGGGCAAGGCTGAGCCATCTTCCTCGGCACCCGGCGACGTCTAGCCTTCTGCAGGCCCCGCCTTCTTGGCAGGGGGTGACTAAATAGTCGCCATCCCCTGCGTACACCTAACACATTTGGCAGGGAGAGTGCTGTAAGAAATGTCACCCTCCCCTCATCTCCTTAGTTTGTCATTGGAACGGTGTGCGGGAACACATCACACACCGCTCACGCCTGGATCTGGGCGACGTGCTCCCTCAAGTGCGCCGCCCGGCGTTTGTCCTGTTATGGAGGAAGGCCTCTGGCGAAGGCCCTCCTCCGGCGTCCTGTCCGAGCTGGGCGGCGGATTGGGTTATCAGGGGTGGCGATAGCCTCTCGATCCCGCTCCGCCGCTTCCTTCCCCTGCATAGTCTCCTCCGTGAAGGAGAGGACCGCCTGCCATGCCCTGTCACTACCGACCATCGCGCGAGCGAGTGCCGGCAGTGACAGGTCACCACCTACCACCCTGACGAGTGCAGCCCTCTCCGTAGCCCAGGCTGGGCATTCCTCGATCACATGTTGTGCGGACTCATCGAGGCAATCCGCACAATGGTGGCACCTCGGTGTGGGCTCACTACCAGTTGTGCGGCACAGGTATCCACCAAAGCTGCCATGCCCAGTGAACACCTGCGCCATTAGAACATGTGATGAAAATTTTTTCCAAGCAACGTGTAACGCTTAATCCTAAGAAATACCGCAAGATTTTTTTTTCGAATTTTTTCTGTTTTTTTTTTTTTGTTCTACAAACTTGAAAATAATTTTTTCAACTTCACCATCATGTGGGACGGATAACTTGTTTATTCAGCTCCAATTTTCTTTAGAAAATTCGATACGACCATTTCTATATACATATTTAATTGATATTATTCAAAAATTTTATGAAAGATATTCCCTAAAAACTAGGTATTATTTGGTGATAACTATCAATATATGATATACAATTTATGTTAGTATGTGAAACATATGTGCCCATTCCAAAACATCATTCGTAGTAATGTGCTAGTTCCCTCATGATAGTTTTATTTTCATGTATGTCGCAATTCCTTATGTAAGAATAGATTCCTTGTGATAGACCCAGTTCAGTTATACAAGAGATCAACTTATATCAATGACGATTAGGGTTGTTATCACGTACCAACGAAAATCTTTAAGGAATTTAAATATAATTTTCAATTGTGATAATATACGCAAATATATGTATATAGGAACTGACATCTCCATGACTTCACGTTGACTTGGTATCCTGAACAGAGTGCGTCGGTTTTTCACGCCTGATCAACAGTATCTATTGTATAAGGCCCAGGTCAGGCCTTGTATGGAATACTGTCCGCATCTCTGGGACGGTTCTGCCCAGGACTTACTCCACGCCCTTGATAGAGCGTAGTGAACGATCCAGACGTTTATGAGCAAGTTGAACCGCTCCAGTTGCGTAGAGATGTTGCCGCATTGAGCATTTTCTACCGTCTGTATCATGGCGAGTGTTCTGAAGAGCTATTTAACTTTGTTCCGTCTTCTCCCTTCCATGTCAGAACTACGCGCGCGGGTCTACGGAGTCAGTTTTTCAGTGGCTCACATCCCGGCTAGGACTGAGAAGTTCTCTAACTCTTACTTTTGCCGAGTAGTTGAGCTGTGGAATAGTCTCACGGTGAGCGTGTTTCCATCGTTCTATGATATGGGGTCTTTTAAGCGAAGCGTGAAGAGACATTTGTTTTTTTTTTTTTATACCGACTCGACACAGTGACTGCACCATACCTGATGATAAGCATGGTACAGTCCAAAAAACGCCAACGACTATCGAAAGGTAACAAAAAACCCATCGGTAGTCCCAGCGATCATGCCAGCCTGCACAAATATCTCTTCACGCTACGTTTAAAAGATCCCATATCATAGGAAGGAGGGAACACGCTCGCCGGAAGACCATTCCACAGCCCAACGACACGGCAAAAGAAGGAGTTAGAGAACTTCTTTGTCCTGGCCGGGATGTGAGATACCGTATAGCCGTGACAACGCAAACCCGCGCGCGTGGATCTATTCAGGAAGGGAGAGGGTGGAACAAGGTTAAACAACTCCTCAGAACACTCGCCATGATACAGACGGTAGAAAACGCTCAGCGAGGCCACATCTCTGCGCAACTGAAGCGGTTCAAGATGTTTAGTCACTTCAGGATCATTCACAACGCGGACAGCCCTCCGCTGCAACCTGTCCAGGGCATCAAGTAAGTACTGGGCAGAACCGTCTCAAAGATGCGAACAATATTCCATGCAAGGCCTGACCTGAGCCTTATATAAAAGGAACAGCTGAAGGATTTGTGCAGGCTGGCATGATCGCTGCGGCTATCAATGGTTTTTGTTTGCTATTGGTATTCGTTTTTGGTCTGCACAATGCTTACCATCGGGCATGGTGACGTTACACTGCAAAATAAATATAAAAAATACATTTGAAAACCAAATGTTACTACTCTATCTTTCGTTTTAAATATTATAAGAGGTAAAATTATATTATCAAAAATTATATATTCTTATCAGTTAAACAATATAGCTTTTGATATGATGTTATTGTTACAATAAAATCAGCGTTAGAATATCATGTACCAACGTATTTTAGCATCTGTCGGTAGCAGCCGCTTGACATGTGCGCGTAAAACAAATCCTACCCTCGTGGATGAGGGGTGAGAGTTCTACCAGGTGAGAGCCTCACATATGCTGCCACGTGTGGGGAACCCCTCTACAGGTGCCGCGATATGAATGGACACATTGTTGGTCTCTCCATTGACAAATGTTTGACATTTGGCGCGCAAATTTGGCCCCATACGGTACAATAGGGTTGTTTACTTCGCTGTACTGTGGAGATTATCTGACATGTTGATACACGCATTTATAGTAACAAGCTATTATAAAAAAGAACAAAGTATTATGTAGATAGTGAAAACAAATTGGACGATTCATTTCATTGGCGATTTTACACTTGTTAAAAAATATATTAGCACACAAAATTAAATAAGAGCAGATAAAGCGGTATAGCAGGTGTGTGTTAGTTTTACATTACTACATGCCCAGGAGCTAAAATAAAATACATGATCTTGTTATGTATACTTGATTATTTAATAAATATATTCACCTAAGATTGGTCCAATTTGAATTCTATAACTTTAAATATAGTAATATCAACATAAAATAGTAGAATAGTCATAGTAGTATAGTTTTTAAGTCAACATTATATTTATTAAATGTCCAAGTATTACAAGATAAATATGCTTTTATGGGGTGCACGCCACTGCTTTGCTCATGTCAAAAGCCTGTTTATGTGAAAAGAAAACAAACAAGCGAACTGCCTACCTGATGTTAAGCGGTCAATCTCGCCTAATTTTAACACAAGAAATGTCATCATTGCACTACCAATATAAAAAAAGAGCTTGATACTCCTTTTTTGAAGAATCCCATGGCCTAATCCAGAAGAAATGCGACAGAATATTACTATAGTATTATATTATTACTACGATACTCAATATGTATGTAAATTCACGATTCGGACTCTGGGAGTCGTTGCTTGACAGCTGCCATTAACAGCGGCTGTGATTTTTTATTGCCATAACGCGTTGTGAACTAATTTTTCACTCAATGAGCGATTTCGATCTTCAAGCTTATCATATAAGTAGATGATTCACAAGTTCGATACTAGAGTATCATGACAGATTATTATTATTAAATTCCACTCCTGTTAGCTTTGTATTAATAAATATTATCGCAACAATGACGGTAGCCATTCAACATTTGCGACCCCTAACTTTATAAGTTTCACATGATTAAGATTCCTCGGGCAACAGTTGTGTCTTAAAACAGGTGTCTTTTGATTAAGGTCAAGTTCCCATTGCGATGGCTCAGTGAGTGTCTTGTCTCGTACCCGGCAGACCATGGATGACCGTTGGCAATGTGTTTTATATGAGATATTTTTCTCTAAGCGTATACTAACCTTTTAACTGTGGCTAGGGTGGTTAAATTATGTCATATTAATGATGAAAAACGCAAAATGTCATCGTAATCGTTTTTCATTAATCTGATTACATTTTGTCCAACTAAGATCCTGTTTTTTTGGTATTCCAGGGGAAATTTCTAAATGGACCTCAGGTGATAGGTGAGGGTTGCCCACCGGTGTGTCGGACTTGACCGATTAAAACCCCCGGAGCGTTCCTTCTCCCGCCTGCCGAGTCCCAAGGGCAAGGCAAGCCATCTTCCTCGGCACACGGCGACATCTGACCTTGTTTAGGGCTTGCTTACTTAGTATCTATGACCCTAGCTTTGTCACAATATGAGAGAGGCCTTTGCTCAAAAGCGGTCGGATGATGATAAAAAAATTTAGAATTCACAAACTATGACTTGGGCTTCTTTGATTCTTTTGTAGGCTCACATTATTTACTAAAAGTTTAAACTGTAACGGATTTAACTTAATATCAGCATACTAATCGTTATTGCTGATATCTGAAATCGTATAGATATGGATAAATTGTACATTAAGATTATGCGACTGATAAATTGATAAACTAAGAATTTCCGTTTCTTCCAGTTCACATGCACTTAAAGAAATCCGATATTGTTAAGTAAATAATTTATGCGTTAAGTGTTAAATTACAGATATTGATAAAACAAAGTTTATTGTATTTTATTTACATGTTGCCATACAATTTTTGTACCAAGTAATATACATATAAAAATGAGACTGCATATCGATGAAGCAATAGCGGCAGTTAGCGGCAGCATGCTACCTTTGTCAACAACAAGTGATACAACTGATTTATATAGATTTGTGTCATTCGACGAAGAAGTTCAAATAATAATTGATTAACCACTGGCGTGCAGGTGGTTATTATAGGTAACCAAAAAAAGACCGCTGTTTACGTAGCGTTTTCAAGACGTTTGGTGGTGCGTACACTTTTTATTCAAAGATTTATTACAATCATTTGTAAACCTCGGAGATCTTTGTATTCTATCGCATTCTTTTATGTAGAAAGTATTTTTTAGCTTAGACGACATATATTGTAAATAGTAAGTGAAATATAGTAAACAATATGAATTCGACTTATCTTCAGAATATGTTTGTCTATATCAGGGCTATCATTTATTAAATTTAATGTAATGCTATTTTTAAAAAGGAATAGCACTGGTATCAAATAATTCTTTAGAATGATATGCCATTCTATAGAAAAACAACTTAATTTCGCAACGAAATCTGTCCATCAAAGTACGAACTACTTTGAATTATTTGTGCTTTATAAATCCGGTCATAAATTAAGATCATTAAATGTCAACTTATCGTAAATATTTTTAGCAACAGACCGGTATAATCAATTTGCACAAAGGCGAAAGAGATAATTTATAATAATAATTGATTTAGAAAAAGTGTGAATGTGTTAAAGTTTTAAATCCATCCGCAGTCAACGGCCTTGTCCTTGACCTATACGCACTCAAGTGGTTAAGAAGGACAGTAGAAATAATTACTTATTATTATTTTATATTTACAGGTTTATTATAAATAGTTATGTAGAAATAATGACACAACTGGAATTCTTCATAAAATTCACCACCGTGTTTGCTTAATAAACTTACACATATAATTTTATTTAAACGGGGATGTTTTATTATTATTAACATAGTCAAAACCAAAGGGTTGTAGTCTGTAGACTTATCACCTTGTGAATTTTAAAAGAAAAATGTAATCTTACTTTAGGAATTAATATGCAAGAAAGATTATAATAATTCTGCCATGATAATTCAAAAATATGATGTACACTTGCAGATTCCTGTATAAAACGTAAAATTCCATAAGTTATACCTCATGTCAAACGTATTACTGTTTACAGGACACACGATAAAGTAATAGTTTCCTTATTAGAAGCAAGTAATCATGGCTTCCGGGTAGTTCGAGACACGGTCGCGACCGTGGGCTACAATGACAGACAGTTTGAATAAAGGCACGCCTCGAGCGCACGATTACGAAACAACTGCATCTAGTGACCTGTCTCGTTTCTTTTGTACTAATTCGACAAAGCGTATATACTTATAGACTTTTCTTAATCATGGATTAAGAATAACGAATACATAGAAGGATTTTTTTTTATTCCATTTATTTAAGGGACTTTTACATGTGTACGTATGTCAGCCCCATCGTACACTAATACAGAAATACCTAACATATCACATATGGTACCATTGATCTGAACAGGCCAGACGCCTCATCAGATAATAGTTCTGTTAAGATAACATAGAAGGATAAACTAGTAATAATGCGCGGATCAATATTATGTCCTATATTTGTGAAATAAGATCATGTTTCTTATCAAACATGATTCTAGGTTAACGAGAAATATCCTATAATTTTTGTTTTCCTAGTCAAAACGGCACACACAATAAATAATATGACATAATGGATGTATCGTTTGATAGCGTGGACTTAAAGTATGATTTTTCAAAGTTACAAGGGATTGCAGACTTGGAGTATTTGATATTAATTTTAAATTGACAGCAACAAGCGTCCTTAAAAATAGAAACGGTCTTGGCAGACAGACAAATGAACAATAAAGTGGATATAAGGATTTCTTTTTGCCGTTTAAGATATAGAACCTTAAAAAATTAAGTAAATTGATAAACTAACTATTACAGTCTCTTTTTTTGTGTGCTGTGGGTTAGTTCTGCATAAAACCATTAGGGTCGTTTTGAGGGTAGCGACCCGGTGTGTCCGATTCCTGCTGACTATAAATCCCCGGGATGTCCCTCTTATCGCTCCACCCGGTCCTGGGAAAGCAAATTCATTCAAACACCCGGCGAGAGAAGAGCTTTGTTGAGACTGTCTCTCTAGGAGGGGTGGGAGTAAAGAGCCTAATCCTCAAAAACCTTTGTCTCAGGCAGCACGCCGGGTGCTGCGCGCCGCCTCCTTCTTATCTGTGCAGCACACATGCTTAGGTCTACTGCCCGACCTTTATATAATCTTTAGCAGTCTAGTTTTAACATATAAAGCTCATTGATAAAGTCCAATGAAAATAATTGATAAAGTCAATATTTTGAAGTATTTCACAAAATTAGTTTACAGTATAGCGTTTATTTATTATGGCTATGAAATATTTACAATCAAATTTCGCGCGTGACTGTTCGAATCGTGAGCCAGGTGTGCGCGACACTTAATTGACACATACCGAGACGCGGTCAGGTAATTGGACATCATTTATTGAGATTGCATCGTGATTGGTCCGCGTAAATGTCACGTGAGCATTCTAATTTTGACTTTAAAATCGAACACTCGAATTATTTACATTTTTAAATAAAATGATTTAGTTATAACAATAAAATGTAATAAGTTTATTGTGTATTGGCAATCTACTAGCGACTTCGTCGTCGTTAGAGACAAAAAACAACTTTTGGTTGTGCAGACTTAAATAAATGTAATGATGACGATCTTTAATATCGATTTAAAGATCATATATATGGAGGTAAATTTATAATAAACGAATTTATAATTTCATTTACAGAATATTTTAAACAATAACCTTTGACTTTTCTTGTCTTTACTTATGACGGTATAGTACTACAGAGATATCAATCTATACCTCAGAAGCCGGCCACTTAGTTACTGCTATTTAATTATATTGCTCCTATTAAGACGGGAAATAAATATAAAGACAATTGTGGAAGTCATGTCACAATCTGCCCCATAATTTTTAAGCTATGGTAGAACAAATATCTCTGTCACAAATTTATAATTGTGGAGATTATAAGCTGTTTTGTTGTGAAAAACAACCGTTCATTACGCGGCTAGTGACCATGAATCCTGTGATTCACTTTTTCAACTCTCGCCGGTCATTCACCAAAAGGCATCAGAGCGGATCGAAGAATTATGAATAAAAAGGCGCGTCGAGGAATCACGGTATGTAGGCACCCTAAAGGCGAAGGAAACGATTTTGTGGATAATCACGGTAAGGAGCACACTGAATCATCACAATTGAGCGGAGACGTTGGAAGGAACTTTGCTACGTGGGCACCCTAGCAGGAAGTTCAATTTGACCAACTGTTACAGTCTTAAACGAGATTTAATGTCATGATTTTTCTGTTTGTATTTCTGTTATTTTATTTCTTCCGCTCAATATTAATTTCTGATTTACTTGTCACAGATATTAACAAGCTACAAATAGAAAAATATTGTCTATACAATAACACATTTTACACTTTCCCGTACAGTATTCATTATAATGACTTTAACGGGTCTTATGCGCGAATTGACATCCTTTTTCATTGTGTATCACGACAATTCAAATTACAAAGAACAAAAGAGCATAGTAACTTCATGTCCCCAATGAAAGCTCCGCGGCGCTTCAGTCTACTCGAGAGCACCCTGGGTAACCATAATTGACTTGTGAACCATAATTAAAAGTAAGTTAATTCGTATATAAGCTCCGTATAAGTATTTATTATGAAAAAAAAAACATTTATATGGCACACAACACAACAAACAACACAGCAAAATAGGTTATTAAAGATAGAAAACAAAAACAGTAAACACCCTATGTTGTGATGATGCGCCAAAGGGAAGTCAGCTCAGCAAATGCTAAGTGACCAGCAGAGCCACCCAGCGCTGATTTTCAGCTGAATGCGTATTTGTACGTAAAAGATAACCAGTAGTATAGTGTCAACCTACACCCCGACGCAGCCTTGAGTTTCTTTCGGCGTTTCTTCTCAAGGTAGTCGCTTCCGATACGCTAGTAGATCACCGTTAGGTTTCGTATATTTTGGCAGGCGGTCCAAGTCGAGGTTCGTACCCACAGGGGTGCCCTTGCATTGCCACCCAACCCATAAATTGCCGGCTGAGCACCTTCAGTGTTCGCCTTCCAAGCCCGGTGAAGCTGTGAAGGTCTGTCCTGGCCATTAACACGCGACGAATTGAAAAAAAAAAGTGTTTAACAAAAGGCCAAAGGTCAAAGGAGTTGAAAAGTCACCTCTGGTTAGATTTGCCTCGTTCTTAAAATGTGGGAGCCTTCAAAACGTTTAAATATTTATTTTGCAAGTACACTTTGTCATCGTACCTTTCACTCTATTGAGGTTAAGCGTTTATCTGTAAATAAATAAGAAAGTGAGGGGTAAACACTGCGCCTAACTCGGTTGCGACTATATGACATACTAGCTGTCCCGGCAGACCTTGTTCTGCCCTATTTTTCTAAAACAAAGTCATATTGTTTTTTTTTTAATGTTAATAGCTTCCCCGACAGATTTTTTTGAAAATTGTTTGAAAGAACCTGGCCTTAATGCTATATGTATAAAAATTGACAAATATTGACATTAATATTTATACGTCACTCAATTGTTTTGCCTTCCCGGAACCCGTCCACTGACATTTAAACTTTATGGTATGGTGTTAAAGTTCAAATTGACTTTAAAATATTATTACGAATTTTTTGTATGAGAATATAGAAAAGTGTTGTTTTTAGACTTTTTCGGACAATTTTTTTAATTTTTCTCTCCGTAATAACCTTCAACAAACACAACAAAAAAGAATCGGTTTAGTCGTTCTCGAGTTTCGCGCTTATCAAGACATAGCTGGTCCGGCAAACGTAGTTTTGCTATATAAGTTATTGTAATATCTTCTATGATGTTCATTGAAATTAAGTGATGTCAAAGACAATTTTGTTCATAATTAAATACTCTTAATCAACAAAACATTTATTTGGATAAAGATTAATATTATTACGTTGATACAACTCTTAATGCATTAATTTCGACCAAATTCGATTACCATAAAAACGGTTCTACCGGTTCGGTTCAACCGAACACGGTTAACACAACCGAACACATCCGAATACAACCGAACACAGCCGAACACAACCGAATAGAACCAAACACAACCGAACACAACCGAACACAACCGAACACAACCGAACACAACCGAACACAACCGAACACAACCGAACACAACCGAACACAACCGAACACAACCGAACACAACCGAACACAACCGAACACAACCGAACACAACCGAACACAACCGAACACAACCGAACACAACCGAATACAACACAACACAATACAACCGAACACAACGAACCTAACCGAACACAGTCGAACACAACACAACCGAACACAACACAACACAACCGAACACAACACAACACAACCGAACCTAACCGAACACAACCGAACACAACCGAACATAACCGAACACAACCGAACACAACACAACACAACCGAACACAACCAAACACAACCGAACACAACACAACACAATACAACCGAACACAACCGAACCTAACCTAACCTAACCGAACACAACCAAACACAACCGAACACAACACAACACAATACAACCGAACACAACCGAACCTAACCTAACCTAACCGAACACAATCGAACACAACACAACCGAACACAACACAACACAACCGAACCTAACCGAACACAACCGAACACAACCGAACACAACACAACGCAACAGAACACAACACAACACAACCGAACACAACCGAACACAACCGAACACAACCGAACACAACCGAACACAACCGAACATAACCGAACACAACCGAACACAACCGAACACAACCGAACACAACCGAACACAACCGAACACAACCGAACACAACCGAACACAACCGAACACAACCGAACACAACCGAACACAACCGAACACAACCGAACACAACCGAACCTAACCGAACACAACCGAACACAACCGAACAGAACCGAACACAACCGAACACAACCGAACACAACCGAACACAACCGAACACAACCGAACACAACCGAACACAACACGAAAAAGTGTTAAAGTTCAAATTGACATTAAAATATTATTACAAATTTTTTGTATGAGAATATAGAAAAGTGTTGTTTTTAGAATTTTTCAGACAATTTTTTTAATTTTTCTCTCCGTAATAACCTTCCCCATACTTCAACAAACACAACAAAAAAGAAATCAGTCAAATCGGTTTAGTCGTTCTCGAGTTTCGCGCTTATCAAGACATAGCTGATCCGGCAAACGTAGTTTTGCTATATAAGTTATTGTAATATCTTCTATGATGTTCATTGAAATTAAGTGATGTCAAAGACAATTTTGTTCATAATTAAATACTCTTAATCAACAAAACATTTATTTGGATAAAGATTAATATTATTACGTTGATACAACTCTTAATGCATTAATTTCGACCAAATTCGATTACCATAAAAACGGTTCTACCGGTTCGGTTCAACCGAACACGGTTAACACAACCGAACACATCCGAATACATCCGAATACAACCGAACACAGCCGAACACAACCGAATAGAACCAAACACAACCGAACACAACCGAACATAACCGAACACAACCGAACACAACCGAACACAACCGAACACAACCGAACACAACCGAACACAACCGAACACAACCGAACACAACCGAACACAACCGAACACAACCGAACACAACACAACACAATACAACCGAACACAACGAACCTAACCGAACACAGTCGAACACAACACAACCGAACACAACACAACACAACCGAACACAACACAACACAACCGAACCTAACCGAACACAACCGAACACAACCGAACATAACCGAACACAACCGAACACAACACAACACAACCGAACACAACCAAACACAACCGAACACAACACAACACAATACAACCGAACACAACCGAACCTAACCTAACCTAACCGAACACAACCAAACACAACCGAACACAACACAACACAATACAACCGAACACAACCGAACCTAACCTAACCTAACCGAACACAATCGAACACAACACAACCGAACACAACACAACACAACCGAACCTAACCGAACACAACTGAACACAACCGAACACAACACAACGCAACAGAACACAACACAACACAACCGAACACAACCGAACACAACCGAACACAACCGAACACAACCGAACACAACCGAACATAACCGAACACAACCGAACACAACCGAACACAACCGAACACAACCGAACACAACCGAACACAACCGAACACAACCGAACACAACCGAACACAACCGAACACAACCGAACACAACCGAACACAACCGAACACAACCGAACACAACCGAACACAACCGAACCTAACCGAACACAACCGAACACAACCGAACAGAACCGAACACAACCGAACACAACCGAACACAACCGAACACAACCGAACACAACCGAACAGAACCGAACACAACCGAACACAACACGAAAAAGTGTTAAAGTTCAAATTGACATTAAAATATTATTACAAATTTTTTGTATGAGAATATAGAAAAGTGTTGTTTTTAGAATTTTTCAGACAATTTTTTTAATTTTTCTCTCCGTAATAACCTTCCCCATACTTCAACAAACACAACAAAAAAGAAATCAGTCAAATCGGTTTAGTCGTTCTCGAGTTTCGCGCTTATCAAGACATAGCTGATCCGGCAAACGTAGTTTTGCTATATAAGTTATTGTAATATCTTCTATGATGTTCATTGAAATTAAGTGATGTCAAAGACAATTTTGTTCATAATTAAATACTCTTAATCAACAAAACATTTATTTGGATAAAGATTAATATTATTACGTTGATACAACTCTTAATGCATTAATTTCGACCAAATTCGATTACCATAAAAACGGTTCTACCGGTTCGGTTCAACCGAACACGGTTAACACAACCGAACACATCCGAATACATCCGAATACAACCGAACACAGCCGAACACAACCGAATAGAACCAAACACAACCGAACACAACCGAACATAACCGAACACAACCGAACACAACCGAACACAACCGAACACAACCGAACACAACCGAACACAACCGAACACAACCGAACACAACCGAACACAACACAACACAATACAACCGAACACAACGAACCTAACCGAACACAGTCGAACACAACACAACCGAACACAACACAACACAACCGAACACAACACAACACAACCGAACCTAACCGAACACAACCGAACACAACCGAACATAACCGAACACAACCGAACACAACACAACACAACCGAACACAACCAAACACAACCGAACACAACACAACACAATACAACCGAACACAACCGAACCTAACCTAACCTAACCGAACACAACCAAACACAACCGAACACAACACAACACAATACAACCGAACACAACCGAACCTAACCTAACCTAACCGAACACAATCGAACACAACACAACCGAACACAACACAACACAACCGAACCTAACCGAACACAACCGAACACAACCGAACACAACACAACGCAACAGAACACAACACAACACAACCGAACACAACCGAACACAACCGAACACAACCGAACACAACCGAACATAACCGAACACAACCGAACACAACCGAACACAACCGAACACAACCGAACACAACCGAACACAACCGAACACAACCGAACACAACCGAACACAACCGAACACAACCGAACACAACCGAACACAACCGAACACAACCGAACACAACCGAACCTAACCGAACACAACCGAACACAACCGAACAGAACCGAACACAACCGAACACAACCGAACACAACCGAACACAACCGAACAGAACCGAACACAACCGAACACAACACGAAAAAGTGTTAAAGTTCAAATTGACATTAAAATATTATTACAAATTTTTTGTATGAGAATATAGAAAAGTGTTGTTTTTAGAATTTTTCAGACAATTTTTTTAATTTTTCTCTCCGTAATAACCTTCCCCATACTTCAACAAACACAACAAAAAAGAAATCAGTCAAATCGGTTTAGTCGTTCTCGAGTTTCGCGCTTATCAAGACATAGCTGATCCGGCAAACGTAGTTTTGCTATATAAGTTATTGTAATATCTTCTATGATGTTCATTGAAATTAAGTGATGTCAAAGACAATTTTGTTCATAATTAAATACTCTTAATCAACAAAACATTTATTTGGATAAAGATTAATATTATTACGTTGATACAACTCTTAATGCATTAATTTCGACCAAATTCGATTACCATAAAAACGGTTCTACCGGTTCGGTTCAACCGAACACGGTTAACACAACCGAACACATCCGAATACATCCGAATACAACCGAACACAGCCGAACACAACCGAATAGAACCAAACACAACCGAACACAACCGAACACAACCGAACACAACCGAACACAACCGAACACAACCGAACACAACCGAACACAACCGAACACAACCGAACACAACCGAACACAACACAACACAATACAACCGAACACAACCGAACCTAACCGAACACAATCGAACACAACACAACCGAACACAACACAACACAACCGAACACAACACAACACAACCGAACCTAACCGAACACAACCGAACATAACCGAACACAACCGAACACAACACAACACAACCGAACACAACCGAACACAATCAAACACAACCGAACACAACACAACACAATACAACCGAACCTAACCTAACCTAACCGAACACAACCAAACACAACTGAACACAACACAACACAATACAACCGAACACAACCGAACCTAACCTAACCTAACCGAACACAATCGAACACAACACAACCGAACACAACACAACACAACCGAACCTAACCGAACACAACCGAACACAACCGAACACAACACAACGCAACAGAACACAACACAACACAACCGAACACAACCGAACACAACCGAACACAAACGAACACAACCGAACACAACCGAACACAACCGAACACAACCGAACACAACCGAACACAACCGAACACAACCGAACACAACCGAACACAACCGAACACAACCGAACACAACCGAACACAACCGAACCTAACCGAACACAACCGAACACAACCGAACAGAACCGAACACAACCGAACACAACCGAACACAACCGAACACAACCGAACAGAACCGAACACAACCGAACACAACACGAAAAAGTGTTAAAGTTCAAATTGACATTAAAATATTATTACAATTTTTTTGTATGAGAATATAGAAAAGTGTTGTTTTTAGAATTTTTCAGACAATTTTTTTAATTTTTCTCTCCGTAATAACCTTCCCCATACTTCAACAAACACAACAAAAAAGAAATCAGTCAAATCGGTTTAGTCGTTCTCGAGTTTCGCGCTTATCAAGACATAGCTGATCCGGCAAACGTAGTTTTGCTATATAAGTTATTGTAATATCTTCTATGATGTTCATTGAAATTAAGTGATGTCAAAGACAATTTTGTTCATAATTAAATACTCTTAATCAACAAAACATTTATTTGGATAAAGATTAATATTATTACGTTGATACAACTCTTAACAAATAATGCATTAATTTCGACCAAATATGTTTACCATAAAAACGGTTCTAGTGACTTAATCTTAAAAGATAGACATATACTGTCGCGGACATTTTTTTAGATCATTTCAAGAGCAATAATTCTTTCATACATATATTTTTGGTATCTTGTACCGTTTTCGCAGCGCACGCAATGGAAGCCTTCAAGGATGAATAATTTTCCCCGTTTTTTTCACATTTTCCATTATTTCTTCGCTCCTAATAGTTGCATCGTGATGTTTTATAGCCTAAAGCCTTCCTCGATAAATAGTCTATTTAACACAAAAAGAATTTTTCAATTCGAACCAGTAGTTCCTGAGATTAGCGCGTTCAAACAAACAAACAAACAAACTCTTCAGCTTTATAATATTAGTATAGATGTACATGAGTGACAAGCTTGTCATAGTGACTCACTTAAACCTAAGTTTTGCATTCAACTTGTAAACATCTAGTTAAATACACCAGAGGGCCATTCCTCATTATGTATTTACGTAGATGTAACAACGTAGGGCTTTCAATGATCTCTTATTCTTTGGTGGTCACCATCTTTCTGCTATCAATTTGCTATAACCACTTTGCCACTACACTATAAAAATCCTGTTCTCCTCAACGGAAAACTACGTCCGCTTTTTATATGAACCATTATTTAATATGCTCGATAAATGATAAAGAAAAACAATTAAGGGGTGAAATCATTAGTTTATAAAGAAGGAACTGCGGTCGGTGGTCACAGGCGTTGTCTTCATAAGGTGGATAGAGTAAAACATAAGACACCCCAGCTAGTCATGGAGTCAAGCACACTGATTATGCGAAGCGTCCTCTATGGTTATTTATTTTGCTATTGCTTCGATAAACATCGTAATAAATTTTAACGCTTCGAAAACATATAAAGTACACACTGTAAAGCTATTAATACCGTACCTTAAATACTTTTTATGTCATATTAAAAGAAAGAAACAGCAGTAGCTTACAGCTTGTCGTGTAATATTTTGTTCAATAGTGTGTGTGTGTAAATAGGCGTTAGTAGGCACTCGATTATTAGGATGTAGGAAAGTACGAGAAAATGGTATTGAAAAATCCTATGATACCCGTACATAGAAGAAGCTAGTTTAAAGCGTATTGTAAAAAAAGCAGGTTAGAGGCTTAGTAGATAAGGAATCCTTGTCCATGCGTGGAACGAGAATGGCATAGATTCAGATCTCGGCACGTATATCGGGGCTGTTTGCAGAATGTGCACGAATTTAAGCACCACATGCTGACTGGTGACGGAAAATATCATGAGGGAACTCCCATTTTTATCTAATAAAATTATGTATAAGTGCTCCGAGAATGGCGATTGTTTAGTGTTACAAATAAGCGCACAATGGCTGGCTACACTTATATGTTTCTGCTCACTAGGAATGGGATATATATCGTGAATATCTGGTAAATGTTGTATTTGTAATCATCATTATCAATAAATATAATAATTATTTTCCTTAGCCATTTCTTTAACATTCCATAGATACCGGGCCTGCAAAAGTGTATACATATCTGACCGGCCAGAAATACTTAGATTATTTCAAATTTCAACAATTATTTATGTTTTTTACACACAATAATTTATAGTATATTTTGATAAGCCAATGTATAATTATATATAATAATTGTAGACATCGTTAAAACAAAGCTTATAAAAATAAAGCATAATATGAACTCTTATTTAGTTAAAAAATAAATATACATGATTTATAGCGCCATCTATTGATATTTATTAAAACTATGGTATAAACTATTAGAATCGTTAATCAATACCCACATATATACATGTGGATGTGATCGCTAATCTACAAAACAACTTAATCAATTTGGATGCGGGTTTCCACTGATATATTGTAAAGACCATCATAGTGACTCGCTTTGACACTTCACGTTTAGGGATCAGCTTGTATCCAGTATATCCAGTAACTCGTATACCTAGAAACCTTCAGTCGTGGTAGATGTGGGCCGATATGACGAGGGAGACTATCAATGGATTTTCATTCTTTGATGGTCGCTTTCGTTTTTGGACTACACTGTACTTACCATCAGGTACTCCGTAGTCACTATGTCGAGCCAGTCTAAAAAAACACACTAATATTTAATGTTGACTTTATTCCAATCGGTGCATACATAAAAAAGTAATGTCAGTTTCAAAACACACTTCGATTAATTAATGAAAAAAAAAAAAAAGGATTTAAAATAACTATTCAGGTGATTTGGCTGAAATACATATACTGTTATACTTATAATAAAAGTTTAACTGACCACTATCTGTACATGGAAAATATATCAGAAAAATATTATTAGTTGCCTTAATCAATGCCACAGATCCGAAACAATCATTATTAGATTATTTGTCTGTGTGTTTTTTGAGCAAGAATATCAGAAACCATTTATACTTATAACTTATATAAGTACTAGATAAAATTTTAGGCTGCTTTTTATCTCGAAAAAGTATTCTTAACTTTCATTTTTTTTAAACTGTAAGAAAGCACTATCGACATCTATTATCGTGTATTGAAAGTTATTTAGTACTGATTGAGTTCTATACTTATTAGTTTTGTAATAATTTATATAAGAAAAACGATCGATGGTATTTGTATTGTCATTTATACAGTTTTCAGCTTGAAATAATAAAAGTACTACACAAGTACTCTAAACTATCGAATGTATTACTTATGGCACTAGTATTATAATAACTTTGCATCTTGTAGTTTAAACATTACTCAGCGGATCTATATGATGACAAATTGCAATAATTTTAGTTATTTTAATTGGGTTCCCACCATTTCGTTCACAACTTCCTCGTCACAGCAAGGATATCCGTGCTGGTCATTCAACCAACACATCGATTTCTCCAAACCACGCTCGATTTACAAAATTACTGAACTATGAAATACCTAACTGATACTGTAATATTACGCCCGTTTGTTGTGTTTAATTGGGAAAGAGATGTTTTTCTGCTTATAAACGTTTCGCTTCTGGCCTATTATAGAAAATCAATTGGTTTATTATACATCAAATTGTTATTGGATTCTCTTAAAATATTCCTTCATTAATGGGCAGTCAAGAGTACTCGTATTAGTATATAATATATACCTATATGAAAAGACACAAATGCGTTTAAAATAATATATATTTTTATTTATTAGTTCTAAATCACAAATCAAAGACTGCGAAGCCATATGTAAGATATGGGCAGCCAATTATAATATTAATTATTATGTTGATTCGTATATTTCAAAGGTTCTTTAACAACGTTAGTTATAATAATTAAGAGGTACACAGTACACTTGAAAAATTACAAATGGTATTTACTATGTTACAGGTATGACACAATAGATACGGTACTCACTGTTTTAAAATCCGTTTATAAATAGTAACCATGTGCTTTAAACCACGTAAAAGTAAATCGGATTACATTAAACCAATATCTGACGCAGTTGTGTTGTGGCTTACCATTGTTTTTACATAAACATTACGTGCGCATGTAAAACAGTTCGATCCATCATTTGATCTCGTAAACGTGTTTTTTTTACTAAATATAGAACGTTAGACTGCAGTAATGTAACTTTTAAGTTTAAATACAAAGCGATGTACATATTTCATCTTGAAATTATTGTTTCTATTTACACCATTACGCGACAAATAGGCAGACAGATCCTTCGTTTGAAAATGGCTACTGTTGCTTACAAACGAGTGCAAGAATATTAATGTTGATAGCTGTTCTCAGAGCACTTACGCATAACATTTTTATTAGATGCCTTGCGGGTTTTCTTATGGTGTTTTCCTTCAATGATGAGCATGTGTGGGTCCTAAAGCCGTACTTAATAAGGAAAAACCCCGATATACTTCTCGTGATTTGAACCTATGACCATTCGCAATGCCTTGCCTTGCCCCTCATCCACAAGGCAACCACCACTGCATTAAAACTGTTAGTAGGAACCTATTTAATGTTCACTTATATAGTATATTGAAAATATACATCTAAAATTTGCAGTGACCCTATCTGCGACACTTAAGGTCCTGAGTTCGAATTCTGGTATCGATAAACTTTTTGTGATGAGCAGAATGGATAGTCGGAAATCATGATTGTGCATTGTACTGTATGTAATGTGTATATATATATATATATATATATATATATAGACTAGACAAAGATAAGAAACTGAAACTGAAGAAGAAGAAAAGAAAATAGACATGCAAATTATTTTCACAGATTCATGTTAAAGAGCTTAATAATAAATTAAACATACGAGATTATGACAAACTGACGTGTAAAACACTCCCATTGGCGTGATTGAACAATGATATAAACTTGTTGAGACAGAATATAAGTAGGTATCTCTTATTTCATTCTCTCTAAAGATCTTGTTTTAATAAAGTCCTTAGGGAATGGTAGCCATGAGAGCACCAGAGATCTGTTGGTAGACCTGTTGCGAAGTTGGCGAATGACGTTAATAATGTTGTGCGTAGAACTTGGGCACGAACGCTACAGATAAGATCCTTGTGGCATGATGGAAAAGAGGCTTATAATCAGCAGTGATTGTGAATGAAATAATGATAATGATGATCTCAATGATGATTTCTCATTTACGTCAGCAATGAGTAAGGCTGATAGATGCAACGTGACTAATAGCAAATGTTATCTAAAGTAAGCAAAATAATTTAAATCTCGATAAGAAAAGTGGTAATTTATTTAATATTATATATAGATAGTTAAACATATACTATTTTATAATAGGTCTTAACCATAAAAATATTATAAAGTTCATATTTCACAAGTTATATACTAGGACGTACATTATTTTTTAATGTATTTATTCAACCACAACCGGGCATTTTTTCGATGTCTTCTTAAAATATGAATCAACTGCTGGTCACCCTTCCGCTGACAGGATAAGTCAGCTAAGGTGCGCAAGTACCGGATCCGTGTCACCTGTCCAACTTCCCACGGTGATTCACTCCTTGCATCTATGTACAGGCGTGTTTTTAATTACATTTACGTCTACGAGTACTATCATAGCCCGAATTATTATTTATTTTAAATCTTTGACCTGTGACAAATGTTTGATCTTCGTAATTTCATGTGGATGGAGAAGACAATGTTGATATTAGAACGCGTTTTCTCAATAAATATATATCGACTTTATTTTTTAACGGCTTCCAAATATTTTTAATATTAAACACATAGACCGTATTCCACACTCTTTCGCTGTTCGCATTATCACTGAAAAAAGGAGTCTTGAAGTGTGGATACAGGGTATGTTCACCATAATTCAACCAATCAGCTGTACCAATTTAACCACCTGATAGTCCTTACGTTAGTTCCTTATATTCGAATAATACATTCATTTCTTTCTCTTTAATATAATATTTATTTACCTTTTAGCAAGTAAACCTTCTACAATCTGATATTAATATTATCCTCTCAACTTGGATTCTTGCACTTTTCAGCATTATCATTCCAAATTTTCTGTGATCTACCACTCTTCTACAGGGTACGGTTTGGCTTCTGGCAGTTTCTGCTATCGCAGTCGCGGCGTTTCAAGCTGGCGATTCAGACAGCGCTGCACGGTCGCCTACACTAAACGTCATTCTATATAAAAAACGTATACAGAACATATTGCTGTGCATGGAGCATACATCGCGAACTGACATCCGCTGTTCGATTGCTGCTTCTGAGAAACAAATGCCAGAATCCGGATTACACCTTTAGAGCTTCCTTTCCTATGACATTTAACAGTTACCTAAAATGCGACTTTTTAATGTGAGGACACTAAATCAAAATTTGTTCAAAGTGCTTTCGTTCTTTAAATCACAGTTTTAGCCAGTACTTTAATAATACCTATCTATAATACGTATACACAAATAAGATTGTTGAGCACTTATATACATATCTAATATGCTCAGAAAGTGGAAAAATAAATTATAAACTTATTACTAGGACTTATCTTACTAAAATATATTACTGCGTAATAGAAAGTAGAATAAAAGAGTTAAGTGTTTTTGTATGTTAACCTGTGTTAGTGATTTGTAAGTGATTATTACGGGCTCTTTCGATAATATTATCGCTCCCAAGTAATGCACTTGAATTTAATTAAATTGGTCCATATATGTAAAGTATCTTAGATTATTGTAATAAGCTATCCCAAATAGACTTAAATTAATGAAACAGATCCTTTTATCGATTTTTACTCGTATATGAAAAGAACATAGCTATAATTATTATTAGGAATGTATACTAATGAAGGGCTTTTTAAACTTATAAATTGTTTTTTGTGCACTAAAGTCTTAAAGTCTTTGAACATATTCAGCGGCAAAAATCGAAGAAAAAATATTAGCCTAACTAGGTAATCCTAAGTAAAAAAAAAACCTTCTGCTCTCCTTCCGGATGCGGGATCAGGTATCCATGAGAATTCCCGCTGTGTGCGAAAAGGTGAAACTCCTGTTTAGGGTCACAACCACTAAACATTGTGAAAAATTGACCACAAAGTCTCGCTTGTGGTTAGCGTTTCGATTCTGTTGACCAAATTTTCTGACATAGTATTATATGCAAGCATTAAAGAAGCAATGCTTGTAATTAAAAAACAACTAAAACCTAGTTTCGACCAAATTTAGTCTTTTAAAAATATGAAACAGACGTCCAATATAAACGTGAGTTTGAAAAGCGATTATAAATTGAACGAAATTAAAATAATAAAACTAACCGTGAGGACTTTCTTGGACTTTAGTTGGAAATACGAGTATGCTGGGCCACAGACATTTCAATATTGCAAAATAAATTTGAAAAAAGATAGTCCACAGCGACTAGATTCTTTTATTTTTGTCGAAAAGGGCTATTCCGATACATCACTGGCTTATTCTAATAATAATTACTAGTATCATAATGTTAATGGCTTAAATTGAAAGTATAACATTAATTTACTTTAATCATAAGTACTCTTTCGTACTCGTGTGTAGTCAATCGAAGAAACAAAAAAACATTCGACATTTAACGAATTCTTACACTAGATACACCTGCTAATATTTCTCACGATTATGCTTTAATATGATAATAACTTTTTTTTTACATCCAACAACATTAACAATAATATGTGTTTCGCAGATATTGTAGTGAAATAATAAAGACCAAGAGTTGACGTAAATTATTTCGGAATGAAAAGTTTTATTTATTTTAAAAATCTTTAATTTTTTTTCTGAAAAAAATTAAGGTTGTCTGATTTCCTTCTCTATAATTTGTGTCAATTTGAAAAATATTTCTTTAATCATTATTTTGATTTTTCAAATAATAATAATTAATTTTCCTATTAGTTTCTCGTTCATAAGAAAGTTCTCAATACTAATGTGTAAGAGTCTAGAATTGTAGAATAGTATTGTCACGAGTATCATATTAGATTTAAATTTATATTAGAAAATTTCCAGTTAATATGAATTCGTAATTAACACTGAATAGTCACAAAATCACTAAAGAGCGTTAAAATGATTTAAATTTGTTTAATGGATTCATAAATAACATAGAACATTACTTCTGTTATAAAAAATGAAATCTTAATTATAACACCATAAAGCGGACGTGGAACACGGTTTCTCCTGTCAAACATTTTCTAACTAGTAATTCCTGTGTCGATAATTGAACATCTTGCAATAAATTAACGGCCGGCACAGAAGCTGGTAGAGATTTCCTGAGGCTAAGCGCGCACCTGTCGGTCGTTCCCACACCTCAGTTACACAATGAACGCGGTTTTATTCATTCGCAATGTTTTAATGCGTGCATTCAACATACTACTAACATATACGTCACTAGAACTGGATAAAAAAGCGAATAAACAGATACCCCAAGAATACGCATATGATGCTTGTCCAAATTTTCTTTGAACAAGCGGACCTTTCACATTACTTCCCCGCCGCCATGAAGATGTTGGCCGAGGGTATCTTCTCAAGCTTCCTCGGAGTAGGGAAGGGAATCTCTTTTTTAAAAACTTCTACATGTTACGGTAGGCACATACGGTAGGTACATTAGATACTTTATTCTAAACCTAAATTAGTAGCGGATCCCGGGGGGAACTAAGGGGCTCTAGACCTTCGAAATTATTGAAAAATATGTTGTTGTATTTAATTATGAGAATATGATAATGTTTGTACTTTGATAAAGTTTTTTTTGGCAACTTGGATGAAAATTTGTGAGCAGCGACCCCTATGTGTCAGACTCTATCTTGTTCCACGCTACGTCTGCCGATCCACGGTCTCCACTCAAGAACCCGCCTGCTCCAACGACCATCGATTCATCGATTCGGACCACCATTATATACTACAACGCAATATATAGAACGCTTTTATTCCTCGTGTTTCAGCCTCGAGCAAAATAAGGACGAATAAAAAAGGTTGTTTGTGATTAATTTGCTCAATCATATTCTTCGCAGATACATGTAATCAACGGAGTAATTTTGTCAAGTGAATCGAAAGGATGTATGGCGCATAGCGGTTACGGCAGAGCTACATCTGTCCGAGGTTCCCACAGCCTCATCTCATTGCGACTTAGTATGGTGCAACGACAAAATGTATACAAACAAAATTAAATGTAATTAAATTTAATTTTATTTAAGTAGACCCATGTAAGTTGTCAAAAGGCAAAATTTAAAATTTTCTACCATCGTTAGGAACATAGATGGGCAAAATGTAATCAGATTAATAAAAATAATTACGATTACATTTTGCATTTTTTACTATTAATAAAGGGTGTCTCAGAATGTTTTTCATTTTTTGATGTTAAATAAAAAACAACATTATCCATTAAAACTTGTTTTATTTATTGTTAAATTAAAGAGCAGATCTTGAAGTTTATTTATGAAAAACAACCGTTTGCAAATGTTCACCATTTACTTGTTCACACTCATTTAGCCTGGAGCTAAAATTTTCAATCACTCGCTGGAGCATTGCTCTTGGAATAGCGTTGATTTCTTCAGTGATTCTTTGCTTCAAAACGTTCAGGTTTGGTGGCAATGGATTGTAAACTTTACTTTTTAGGTAGCCCCATAAGAAAAAATCAGCAGGCGTTAAATCAGGACTCCTCGGTGACCAGTTTATGTCTCCTCGGCGGCTTATCACTCTTCCGGGGAATAAATCGTGAAGAGCAGCTAATGAGTCATTTGTTACATGAGAAGTGGCCCCATCTTGCTGGAAAAAGGTGTTGCGGTTGTAGCCAGACTGGTTTTGCATTTCTGTAGCCAAAAAAGTCCGGATCATATGGCAATATCGATCAGAATTAACGGTCTGAGTTCGACCTCGGTTATCCTCAAAAAAATAAGGACCCATAATTCCTTGACTTGATATGGCAGCCCAAACAACCACTTTTGGTGAGTACAAGGGCTTCTGATGCAGTTCTAGCGGATTCTCGGTAGCCCAGTATCTGCAATTTTGTTTATTCACGTGACCGTTGATGTGAAAATTCGATTCGTCGGAGAACCAGATGTTATTGAAACTCCTAAAACGGTTTTTCATTGTCCTGCAGAATTCGACTCGTTTATCAGGATCATCAGGCTTCATTTCTTGAACAATAACAATTTTATATGGGTGAAAATGCAAATCTTTCGAAATAATGCGATAAACCGTAGATTTGTTCAAATTCAGAGAAGCTGCGCGCAATCTCAACGACTCTCGTGGGTCGTCCATAACAGACTGGCGAACGCGGTCGACGTTCGTGCTCGCCCTTGATGTCCTTTTGCGCCCAGATGATTTGTCCGGCATTGTATTCCCAGTCTCTTCAAACTTGCACACCCAATGTTTAATTAAATTGGCACTTGGCACATGTTTTAAGCTTGTTAAATTAAAATGTGTCCTGTAGAGACGACGAACAATAGTGTAGGAATCGTTGTTTTTATAAAACGCTCGCACGCAAAACGCGCGCTGCGGTCCCGTGAAACGATTCATGGCTACTAAACTTAACAAGCCGGCCAAGCGTTTGAGACCACTCCCCTCCCCCTGCTACCAGCGATCGGCGCGTATTGGTCAATTCAAAAACGAAAAACATTCTGAGACACCCCTTATGACTGCATTTTGCTCATCTATGTTTTAAACACTACGGAATCCCAGATTGCATACACATTTATGACTCCATAATGTTTTAAATCGATTTAATCATGATTACAGAGCAAGAAAATTAAAATTACGACTACATTTTGTAATCGTTAATCATTAATCAGATTACATTTTGCCCACAGAGAAGAGCCAACAAGAAACCCTGGTAACTCGTTTTAACACATTGAGGTACTACTAAACGCACAAAGAAACGCATGTCTTTTCAGAAAATTAGCTTTTATAGTGTAAGAATAAAAAAAATTTGGAGAAGATTATTTGATTCCAATAATTATTTACAATACACATAAAATTACCTCCTCCAAGAAATGAGTAAGAATGTATATATTAGGTCCTTACATATGAAATTGGCGTTTTGTATGGGAGGAACAAAAAGTCGAATATTTTTTAATATAATATATTTAATTAATCAAAGTATGAACCATTATTTTCTATGCACTTTTGCCATCTCATAGGTAGTTCATTGATCCCTTTACTAAAAAAACCAGTCGGACGGGAATCAATAAAATCTTTGAAGGCGATTTGGACTGCCCCATCGGAGTTGAATTTTTTCCCTTGCAAGAAGTTATCCAAATTTCGAAAAAAATGGTAATCTGTTGGAGCAAGGTCCGGGGAGTACGGAGGATGTCTTAGACTTTCCAATTGAAGCTCTTCTAATTTAGTAGCCGTCTGTTGCGCAGTGTGTGGTCTAGCGTTGTCGTGAAGCAGCAGTGGCGTGGAGTGATTGACCAGCCTAGGTTGTTTAGCCGCTAGCTTTTCCATCATGGTTTGCAATTGCTGACAATAGACATCAGCCGTAATAGTCTGGCCAGATTTGAGAAAACTGTAATGAACAATACCGGCACTAGTCCACCAAACGCTTACAAGTAACTTTTTTGGGGTTAATTTTCGCTTGGGGCAGGATTTGGCTGGCTGGCCAGGATCCAACCATTGCGCTGAGCGCTTCCGATTATCGTAAAGAACCCATTTTTCATCACAGGTAATGATTCGGTTTAAAATACCTTCATTATTGTGCCGGTTTAGTAATGTAACGCAGCAGTCGACGCGCGTTTGCCGGTTTGCTTCAGTCAATTCGTGAGGTACCCACCTTTCAAGCTTTTTAATCTTCCCAATTTGCTTCAAGTGAATTAAAACAGTTTTATCACTAACATCGCAGCCTGCAGCTAACTCGGACGTGGTTTGCGATGGATCCGCTTCCACAATAGCCTTCAACTCTTCATTATCAACTTGAGTCTCAGGCCGTCCACGGGGCTTGTTCTGCAGGTCGAAATTTCCAGAACGAAAACGTTGGAACCAAAAACGAACTGTGTTTTCTTTTGCAACACGACTGCCATACACATCATTCACCCTTCGAGTTGTTTCCGCAGCACTAGTGCCACGGCGGAACTCGTACTCGTAAATAATGCGATATTTTAAGTTTTCCATTTTGTAAAATGAGTGACGCAAACAGAAAAAAACAGAAGAAAAAAACAAATGAATGACGATTATCGAAGCACAAATACATGAGTCTATAGCTGTACAAATGTGACACATATGTAAATGTATGTGTGTACATATGTAAGGACCTAATATTAGGTCCTTACATATGAAATTGGCGTTTTTCGTACTGGCCACTTTAATCACAAATTTCTCCTCTTTGGTAAGGAATTCCAAATTCAAATTTGTACAGCTATAGACTCATGTATTTGTGCTTCGATGATCGTCATTCATTTGTTTTTTTCTTCTGTTTTTTTCTGTTTGCGTCACTCATTTTACAAAATGGAAAACTTAAAATATCGCATTATTTACGAGTACGAGTTCCTCCGTGGCACTAGTGCTGCGGAAACAACTCGAAGGGTGAATGATGTGTATGGCGGTCGTGTTGCAAAAGAAAACACAGTTCGTTTTTGGTTCCAACGTTTTCGTTCTGGAAATTTCGACCTGCAGAACAAGCCCCGTGGACGGCCTGAGACTCAAGTTGATAATGAAGAGTTGAAGGCTATTGTGGAAGCGGATCCATCGCAAACCACGTCCGAGTTAGCTGCAGGCTGCGATGTTAGTGATAAAACTGTTTTAATTCACTTGAAGCAAATTGGGAAGATTAAAAAGCTTGAAAGGTGGGTACCTCACGAATTGACTGAAGCAAACCGGCAAACGCGCGTCGACTGCTGCGTTACATTACTAAACCGGCACAATAATGAAGGTATTTTAAACCGAATCATTACCTGTGATGAAAAATGGGTTCTTTACGATAATCGGAAGCGCTCAGCGCAATGGTTGGATCCTGGCCAGCCAGCCAAATCCTGCCCCAAGCGAAAATTAACCCCAAAAAAGTTACTTGTAAGCGTTTGGTGGACTAGTGCCGGTATTGTTCATTACAGTTTTCTCAAATCTGGCCAGACTATTACGGCTGATGTCTAATGTCAGCAATTGCAAACCATGATGGAAAAGCTAGCGGCTAAACAACCTAGGCTGGTCAATCGCTCCACGCCACTTCTGCTTCACGACAACGCTAGACCACACACTGCGCAACAGACGGCTACTAAATTAGAAGAGCTTCATTTGGAAAGTCTAAGACATCCTCCGTACTCCCCGGACCTTGCTCCAACAGATTACCATTTTTTTCGAAATTTGGATAACTTCTTGCAAGGGAAAAAATTCAACTCCGATGGGGCAGTCCAAATCGCCTTCAAAGATTTTATTGATTCCCGTCCGACTGGTTTTTTTAGTAAAGGGATCAATGAACTACCTATGAGATGGCAAAAGTGCATAGAAAATAATGGTTCATACTTTGTTTAATTAAATATATTATATTAAAAAATATTCGACTTTTTGTTCCTCCCATACAAAACGCCAATTTCATATGTAAGGACCTAATATAATAAGCTTTATTTTTTATTAAATATTTAAATTCCCGATTGTCGTTATGCTTACATTGCGAAACCACAATACAACACACCATTTGTCGCAGATAGCGACATGGTTAAGGCAGGTTCTGTTCACATTGGTTATTGACTCGATTTCTCCATCTTCAGGACTAGTTTTTACTTCGATATCGATGCGTAAAGCTCACTTAAATACTAAATTACACTACTCGTATTCTCCGTGGGAAATAATACTATGATCTTTTTTTACTTATAATATTATTCATTTTATTTGTTTTTAACCACATCTATTGGAGCATCTTTGATTATACCTTAGCAGATTACTAGGGTTCCAGAAGTGATATTAACTTACCGTTTATAAAAAAAATTAGTTAACCAAATATTGGCCGTCTATGGACTGCTTTACGTTGTTTGAGATGTTTCTGCCTTGTATATAAGTATTCAATACTTCATAATTTCACTTTCCTCCACTTTAATCCACGCGTCTTTTTACCATAATTTACCAATAAATAGTACGTGACGCTCCGGTATTTTGTTGAGGCTCAGCTACTCTTAAAAGAATTCGCTGCCAACGTCTGCTTTTTCAGTGCAATATAATAAGTCTAAGGCTGAGATTTATAGATATTATTTCGATTATGTTTAACAAAGTTTTCAAAATATAATTTAGTTTAAAAAAATATTGAATATATAATAGGTAGTCTGATCATAGTATTCGCAGAGCCGAGTCCATGTTGACAAATCGGTGACTTACCCAATCCTTTGATATTCATTGAGTTATATAAATTGTAATGTTTTAGTAAAGTCTAAGCAAATTTAAAGCTGTCTATAAGTCTCAGCCTAAGCAATCAATGAATTGATAT
Source organism: Automeris io (assembly GCA_036320925.1). Lineage (NCBI taxonomy): Eukaryota > Metazoa > Arthropoda > Insecta > Lepidoptera > Saturniidae > Automeris > Automeris io. Next base: position 6,643,249 of record JAUDJH010000011.1, on the reverse strand, counting down.
TTGCTAGACGAGCGCAGAGCGTCCTGGACTTCACAACACTTTCCAAAAAGTGTGATTGAGATCAGGTGTGAGCATGTTTTTAATAAAAAAATAAGTAAAAAACAAAAAGCTTAAAAACTATAATTTTCGAAAATTCAACACGTTTAAAATTTAAACATAACCTTAACTGTCTAAATATTGTAATTCTGAAGATAAATTAATTCACTTAGTTTGCTAGTTGCTACATTAAATACAAAGAAGTTCATACAATGTTTACAAGAAGTTTCCGAACCTTTGCATTATCTCCAATTGACTGCACAGCCTTGAGCCGCTACAACTCGTATGAACTTGAAACGGCAATTGTCCAATTACGCGACACTGTTGTTTTGTAGACAGCCTCATGCGTTGCAGGTGCAAAGGTGACGTCACGACGGCCATGAGAATATCCCGCGATTTGCCATTCTCACGCCTCCGCAACACGACAATCTTAACCAGTTTTTCCATAAAAAGTGCCGTTATTGCAACTGCAGCTCGTTACAGCGGACCCTGATATGTCGGTATGCTAAATACTGTCCGTACGTGTCTTTGAACTTAATCTTATAAAAGCAGATAAATGGTACAGTGTAAATACATCTAATATTAAACACTGATGACGTATTTGACCCTTTGAGGAAAACAAATATACATTCGTGGAATTATTTGTATTCCTTTTATGTTATTATATATTAGCGTATTTAAGGGACAAATTGTGTAACGCATCAGCAAACAGCAAATATGTGCACGCCGCTTAAAGGCTGGACTGGGTTTTTCGAAAAAATGGACAGTATACTTAGTTGCTGGTTAGGTTAACGGGCCCTAACAAATGCACACGACCATTATAAAATATACATATATAATTCTTCTGCTTACCTTGCCACCGTTGTGTTTCTATCTGCCTGGATCCAGGAACAGCATCCGGGGCAGCGAATCCTTCGCACTTCGTTTTTCCGAAGAGAAATTCACAAGTGCGTGGAATGTGATGCCGACTCCGTGCTAAATAAACTGTCCCACACGCGAAAATTACCGAAAGCACAATAAAAAAATATAAGACAATCCGTAAGACAATTTAAAATCTACTTCACAATTTCGATCTCACAAATATAAAAGTAACATGGTTTTTTATTTAAGTTAACGTCAAAAAAGATGTGAGCTTAAAATACGAATGAAAGTGAAACTAAAATCAGATTGGAAAATTAATTCCGATCACTTTTCAATGGTTGTAGTGGCTTATTGGATAATGAACCGGTGCCTATGCGCAGCAAAGCGAATGGTCGTAGATTCAAATCCCGGCACGTACTTCTAGGTTTTTTCAGATTAGGTCCAGACTTAGGTACCATATGATCACTGGTGAAGGAAAATATCATGAGGAAACTCACATAGCAACTGATGGTAATGACCTGTGTAAGTGCCTTGAGAATGGCGATCAGTTACGCTACTGGTCACGTTGGAGATGACATAAACGCAAAGTAGATACAGCAACTTATGTACATCTGCTCATCTCGTAAGAGATATAGCGTGACGATATACAGTCAAAATCTATTATATAAAAATAAGACCGGTTTTCCTTCCTGACGCTATAACTCCAGAACGCACGAACCGATTTCCACGGTTTTGCATTCGTTGGAAAGGTCTCGGGCTCCGTGAGGTTTATATCAAACAAAATTCACGAAAAATTTCAACAGAAAAGCAGGAAAATCGGGAAATCATTTTTCACATACAGCGCCATCTTTGATACATAGCATGTACTACAAACCAATATGGTTTTACATGGTGGTGGAGCAGATCGCACTAGTGTTTTAAGTAGATGGCACCGATGCGTTATACATTGTTTGACAGCTACTCATTGTACTCAGCTCAGTTAATTTCATGTGACATTTATTATGCGCACGTTCTTTCAAAACCAAAACGATGCCACCTGGCGGTGAAACGATTTCCGCCGGGTTTGCTAGTCTGATATAACGACATCGAAGGAATAATTCATATTTGGCCCGAATCGGTGATGTTTTTGAGATACGAAGTCTTATTATTTGCCGGGACCTTTGATCTGGGTCAATAAAACCGGTACGTTGTTCTATAAAGATGTCGCCATAAACGGTTTTGACTGTATTATTACTATTTTTCTAATTGATTACTTGTAATTTTTGGATATTTTTTATAATAATTCCCAGGTGTTTGGGATGCTCGAATAGGTATGTAGAATAAGTGATGTAGACATTACTTCATTCGAAAATTTTATTTAATTTCAGGTCCAAGGATAAATCAGATTTATTTTTACACTGGCTCGACATAGTGACTACAGACAGTATCTGATGGTAAGTACAGTGTAGTCCAAAATCGAAAATGACCATCAAAGAATGAAAATCCATTAATAGTATCTGTCATCATGTCGGCCCACATATACTACGACTGAAGGTCTCTAGGTATATGAATTACTGGATATACACAAGCTGGTCCCGAAACGTGACAGCTGAAAGCGAATCACTATGCCGGTCTTTACACTTCTGATATTCGATAACTTTAAGGCATTTAACTTTGTATTTAAAATTGATCCTGTTCTCACTGAGAATGCCTTTCTTAAAAGCCAGTAACTCCAGCCAGTCAGCCAGCTGTGAATTAAATGTATAATAATTGTCAAGTATCGTGTATTATATTGATTGTGCGGAAGAAGTGACCTTGCAGTATTTTTATAAATCAGGAAACGTGGGTTTACTCTAATTGCATTAATTTTAATACTTGTCGAAAGTCACCCTGTTAAATATGTATTTACATAAAATCGGTCCCACGCGCTGCTATTGTCAGGGTGTGTGAAAAGACGGAGCGGATGTGCACTGATGCATATAATATATTCCACTTCCAAATAGAGTTTATTGCGTAATCACTGGAAAGGCAAATTAAATCGGATATCATATTTTATGGGTAATATTAATTTTAATGTTCATTAGTAATGACTTTAACTTGGAAAATGCTTTCATCGAATACCGCATTATACTTAATCATTTAAATTTTATACAGTAATAACTGTGTAAAATTTTATAAGCATTGCTAATAGTATACAAACATAAATATAATGCTATTCTATCCCGACACGCAGTTAAATGTTTTCAGATCTTCCAGCTAGTTCCATCCTTTTTTTTAACGTTGGTTGGCCAGCAGACTGACGGCCCACTTGACTGTAAGTCATTGCTACGGACAACTATAACACGAGGAGCGCTGCTATTGCATTACAGATCACGAAGAACGTTCATTGCCTTCTCGAAGAGACTCACGTCTAGGGTCTGGGTAAAACTGTACTCGGCAGTCTATTCCGTAACTCCAAAGTGCACGATAAAGTTTTACCACTTCGGTACGAGCGTCGACTATAGTCGACGGGCTTTCTTAATTAAATTCTTAACATCAGGTGCAATGGAACTTGTGTAATATATTTTTTCTTCAAATTGTGTTGTAAAGAAGTACCTCTCTATCTAGTTGTTTATAGTATCGGTTTGATTACCACCTTTTAATATAAAAATATAACACTAAATAAACTAAAACGGAGTCCGAACTGCAAGATAGCCGCAGCGGTAAAGGGGTGAAGCTCAAAGCACCTCTCGAACATGCAATCTTTCGCAACGTCTCTTAAAATTACCGCAGCCTACTCGTGATATACGTCCGGCATCCGAGAAAGACAGATTACTTTTGTATTGTGTCCCACAAGGTTCTTTCTAGGCGACAAAGATACGAATATAGCAATTCTTTTGTATTTTATTGTGGCATTAAAAGGGACTATTACATCGCTATTATAATACGCGTCACTAGCTGTCAATTAGTGGCGTGCATCCCATATAAAGCATAAAAAGAATAATAACAAATAAATAACGTGGACATTTAATAAATATATTGACTTAAAATCTGGAGTTTACCAAAATAGTGGACTGAGAGTCCACATTGGTCCAAAAATTAAGTATATATATATATGTATTGAATGTCCAAGTATAACGAGATAATGCTTTTTATGCTTTGTGTGGAATGGACGCCACTGCTGTCGAAATCAATATGCTAGACCTTTATATGCTAGCCTGGAGAGAACGACATAACTATGTCTTGTGAACATTAAAATAGAGACATTACGTGCAGAGTATTCTATTATCATTTAATAAAACCTACGAAACATCTCCTAAATAATATAAATAGTAAAGTAACTGCATCTTACCTGATGGGCAGTACATGTGCTAAGAAGTACAAGCACGTAACCAAAAAGTACTGCATCCAAAGAGAGTCAGATATTAATCGCCGTTATTATGACGTATTATATTAAAGTAACTATCATTTTAAAGAATTTAACGCAGGAGTTTTTAATTTCATAGGGTTTTTTATACAAGCTCGACGGGGTGACAGTACCCCACTTGATGGAAAGTTCGGAATAGTCCAAGATTGGCAGCGACCGCCAGGAGTAAAATCCATTGACAATTGCCTTCGTCATGCCGGCCCAGTTAGACTACGACAGAAGGTCTCCAGGATTAAGACCAATCAGACGTACACAAGCTGATCTCGAACCGTGATAGGTCGATGTGAGACACTATAATGGTCCTTTCACTTTCACAATTCAGTTCGGACCATTTCCCTACCACTATAAACTTATTAGGAATGATATTTTTTGCCAAAGACGGCAAGGTGGCTGACAGCCAGTAGCGTTCATTCCATAGATGCATGAAAGCATTGCATGCCCTTACGATAAATAAGTCTGGAATAAAATGCTTTAATTTAAACAAAAAGGGAAGCCTGTATATTACTATCTATTCTATTTTCACGCAATTTATGTTCTCTGTGAAAATAATATAATATTTATTATCATTAACCATGTGAATCTGTCAACTCTGTCCAAATATCCTATGCACGTCACTGCTGACAGCCCACCTGATGGAGGGTGGTTACAGTCCCCTTTGGACAACTTTAACAATATGTAAATGCTACGATTATGAAAAGAAAATCGTAATTAGTTTAGTACTGGGTTTTAAAATACAGCAGGCAGGCGAAGTATAGCTTAAGGTTAGTGAGACAATGTTTACTACATGCATGTAAAAGGTAATGTAAGTGGATACGGCGTCAGTCGGTAACCGAACCGTGGACCTTACGGCGCGGCGCACACGTCACGACGCACAGCTCGCTCTGCTGGACAGACAGACGGACCGCCGCACTACATATGGTAATAATTTGATATCGTCGCAAATATCAAGAGTATTGTATTTAATGTAGCATAAAATACACTATAAAATAAAAAAAATCTTTTATAATGAAATTAAATAAAAATCCGGACAATGTCATAACTTTTATGTAAAGCGCGAAGAAACTTAGTTTTAATTATGGGCTAATTTTCAACTGGTTACACAGGTTACAGTTATGAGCAGATTGAAATATCGCGGAGTTTTCATAAGGGGACAATAAGTTACTTCCTCTACCCGCTTTTGTTAAATAAATATTTGAATAATCACGATACACAACACTCAAAGTATTATCATTTTACAAGGCGACATAGAAAATTAAAATTCAAAAATTTGTTCCTTTCTTTTACAGTCCACTTCCTTTTGGTAGTTGACTACGCGCCTCTAACCATGAGAGGAATTAGGCTGAGATATATAGATGCTACTTTGACTTTCTACAGGCTTTCCTCAGACATTTCTAAATCTATTATACAGGAAACTAACGCAAAACCTCTTAAGGGTGACTTTGGTATATCAAGACTGACAACTTTTGAATTACGATTTTTTCTAATTCAACCCTTTGTCCCATACAAAAAAAAAATTGTAGGCTACCTTTTTTATTTATATTTTTTTTTATATTTAAGTTATACTTTATCAATAATTTGTAAAATGTCAAAAATAAATTAGAATTTAATAGAGCGACGTTTTATAAAGGAAATTTTTAGAATACTGTGCGCTCTGTACTATTAATAAGAAAAACTGAAGTATTAATATATTTATTATCATCTCAAGTTTTCTTATTACAATTCATCTTCCTGTGTTGTGTACTCCCCCTCTACAAAATCATATTTGCAGTTTATGTCAATAACATACATTTTGTACTTTTCTACTCCCATTACCCCTGATCGCATGTTAATTTGTTAAGGTCCTCACTAGAATTATTTTTTATATCGTTTTCTCTACATAAAGTTACAGCCATTATGAAAATGTATAATATTCTACAAATAAAAGCTATAGTAAAAGCTTTCTTAATTTGTTTATGTACCTAAGTCTCTAACAAATAAAGATTATACTTAATCGATTATTAACACGAAAATGAATGGTTGAATGGAATGGAAACAGTTTCAGGATTAAAGACAAAAGTAACTGTTTGCTAAGCACCTTGCTAAAATTTAAAGGAGTGTTTTGCGATATATTATTATATACTTCGTATTAAAAGCATAAAATGACAATTGCAATTATTTGTTTAGTATTGATTATTACCAATGATGTTAATATTTGTTAAATTCTCCTTGTATAACATCGACAGTAGGTAGTTTCATTATCGTTGATCTGTTATTATCTCAGTATATAGTGATATAAATACGATAATTAATTACCAGTCACAATTAACTATCGACAATGTCAGTTATCGAACGTGTACACCCTTAAATAGAAATCCTGGCTGTTGTAACAAAATTGTGTCCCGTATCGCATTACAATTTATTTGGTAGCCTTCCATGCTACTTTTGGGTAGTTCAATAAATTATGTTGAAAAGTCACATTCAACCACATCATTTTTAAGTCTCCTTTCTTGAAAAAGAAAAATGGGTCCCTTATCAGATTATTTTGTCGTCCGTCTATCTGCCTCTCAAGACCTTTTTTCTCAAAAACGCGTACAGGTTCCAAATTGAAATTAATATCAAATATTAAGGTCTCGGCACACCGAGGTCCCTTTCGGAAGCAAGCAGCAATTATCAGGCGGCTGGCAGATTACTTGAAGGAGCTGGGTTAGGATGATTGAAATCACCCCGACCCGGTCTCACGCAAAATAGTCGAGTTGCAGAAAATGGGGCCGTGTGAACCTGATACCTGATATCTGAAGGTCTAGAGCACCTTGTAGCTTTGATTTTTTTTAATTTCTAATTCAATTAAGGATATGTCCGATAATGCCGTAAATTTATCCTGTTATGCCTTTTTCATAAGGAAACCAACATTTATAGACTTCCTATTAATTTAGGATCACGAAATTTGGCAATAATCAAGGTCTTATATAAGAAATAAAGGAAAAGTCTGAAAACTGTAATTATGTGTAAAAATGTTATTATAAATATAACCGAAAAGTTTGTATGGAAGCGTCGGTGTGCGAGCCCAGCTTGCACTTGGCCGGTTTTTCTCTGTGGGATGGCTAACTTAGAATCAATAGAAAACTGACAGTGCTTTCATTGAATTGAATTTCTATTTCAGATTGCTATATCCGTTGTTAGCTGTATTCTGCTTTCGATTTGTGGATCAATTTAATTATAAAGCATGAAATTTAATAAGGTTTTAGTCCATGAAAGACTTTAAGGAAAATACCACTACCACTTTCTTTAAAACATAAACTCATGGACATGTGCTCTACTCACAATTACGTACGGCGCAACTTGGTCATTACAAATTATCAAAATTACGATTTCTGCGTCTACCAGCGAGCCATGGAGTGCAGTATTCTAAGTGTTAGACTTACGGATCACGTAAGGAATAGCATATTGTACTCCAAGTTAGACAGGTGATGTAGCTCATAAGGCAGTCGCATTTAATAGCATGGGCCTGGTCTTTATATTCGCATATCAGATGATTATCAGATGACAGGAAACGAAACATAACAGGAAACGACGTCATTGTCCGTCCCAAAGGAATTTGCGGAACGAGCTGGATTATGGATACTTTTTTTACACTGGTTCGACAATGTGGCTACAGTGCAACTGATGGTAAGTGCAGTGTAGTCCAAACACCAATCACAAATACCGTGAAACGGAGCACAGTTCGTCGATTCTCGTAATTATGGCACCTCGATCAAAATTGCATTCCTACTTCTTTTTAACAATCCAATATCATATAAGAATTTATTCAAGAAATCACAAGACCATTTTCACTTTTACGAAACTCTTATTTAGAGCAACTATCAAAGGACGAAAATCCATTGATAGTCTCCATCGTCATGTCGGCCCACATGATGATGTCCTAGCCGGTTTCGGCCACGGCGACTGTTTGAACACCAGTTAAGAAATTCGAGGTCCAGTTTTCGGAAACAGTCAATTGCGCAGGAGATATTTAAATGCATAACTGGACGCGCAGCCAGAAAAGCACTCTCTCGTCCGAACTCCCTCAGGCCCGATGGAAAGGAGAACCAGTACGATCGGGAGGGAGCGGGATGCAGGTTTGGTCGAGTTTTCCTTCTCTAAACACCTGGTTGAATTGCGGTGTTCAAGAGATACCTTAGTCGCCTTTTACGACACCTCAGCAAGAAGAGGGGGGTGCTATTCTATTCTGCCGGCAGCCGCCACGTCTACAATGGCACGGCCCACATATACCACAACTAAAGGTTTCTAGATACAAGAGTTACTGGATAAAAACAAGCTGATCCCGAAACACGATAGGCCAAAGTGAGTCACTATGTCGGTCTTTACACTCGTATTCTGTGGTCAGGATCCAGTTCTAGCAATCGCCTTTCCACCACACCACCCACCTATTAAAATGATTAATCCCACTAAGCCGAAAGCAGAGAAGAGTGGAAGAAGGTGTATCCTTTGCCCTGCAGTGCGACAACACAGGCTACTAATATTAATTTAAAAACAATTTCACTTGAAGCTGCTACATAAATGTTAGTACGGTATAATAAGTACTTCCTCATTTAATGTACCATTTCCCGTCGCTGGTAAACCGTCGGTTAGTTAGTTAATTTACTCATGTATACAAGGAAGCTTTAATATCGCGTAATCAATGTCCTAATTATACTAACAGCTTCTAAAACTATTGCACTTGTCGTAATATTTATATTACATTTAGTGGCATATTCATATCATATAGTCACGGCAGTAATTTATTCTCTTTCAAATTACACTTAAAGAATCTAAAAATGTATTTAGTAAATCTTAATAATTGTTTAGCGTTTAGATTTTTAATGTTTTATTAATGATTCAACGAAAGTTGTAAGCTAGTACTGGAATAGTAGTACTATTGCAAATGAATGTTTTTAGTAGGTATGTAAATTTGAAGATTTATTTAGGCCTTAGTATTTCTATTTATATTAGCACGTGTGACTTTTAGGTCATTTCATGACCTTTTTGGTAAGACGGGGGAAATCCTGATGGCGCGCCGGTGTACCGGACTGTTACAAGTTAAAACCCCTGGGCTCTTCCTTCTCCCGTCTACCGGGGCCAAAAGAACGGCTGGGCCAGATTCCTCGGCATACGATGTTGTGGCCTTCTACGGGTCACGTCTATTGTTCGGGAGGTGGTACAAGCACCATTCCCCGCTCACTCCTGATTAAATTGCGTGAACACATCGCACGCCGCTCACGCCTGGATATTGAGCGAAGCACTCCTTCAAGCGCGCTGCCTGGCATTTAATCCGGTTAGGGAAGAAGGCTTCTGACCCTGTCCTAACGGGGTGACATATAGGGTTGTCAAGGTTGGCATTAGACTCCCGATCCCTCTTCGCCGCCTCCTTTGCCTTCACAACGTCCTCGCAAAAGGAGAGGTCAATTTCATGTCATAACGGATCTTCTAATTTCCGAGATATCAAATGACTATAGAATCCCTTTAATGGTATAATCATACGGGATGTTATAATTATATACCTTGTGTAAAGTACAGATATAAAATAGCTTATAAAATTGTGGCGTACTGAATTCTGCTTTATCAGACCAGAGTATCTGAGGGAATACAGTTATTCGTGTAACCGGTAAACGGTTACCCATATCGGCTCCAATTAAATTACAGTCTGTGCGTAAATAAGCATGTTTGAGTAAAAAAAATCAAGAGCACATTACTGGTATAAAGCAAGGTTACTAATTTTGGAAACTGCGATATGGGTTTACACGTGATAATACTCGATATCATTGAAATCGATGGCTGGTTTTATTAAATATATTGTGTATTGCATCTTCTAGACCAGAGCACTAGTGATTATATTTATCAGTTATAAACTTTGATGTATTAATAACATTAATATAATATTACAAAGAAAGGAAACGTGTAACCAGCATTGAAGACAATTTATTTTGGAGATAGCAATATATAAAGCGGTAGATGGATGTAGCAGTTGACACTATACCTCAGTTTAAGTGGAATCACACGAAGTGATTATTTATTTACGGAATACTTTAATAACTTCGATAAGAATAAAGTAGGCGACATTAAGTGATTTCTCGCTCCACCGAAAATGGGATAATGTAAAGTATAGAATCGTGAACTTGTTATATAACGTTATTATTTCAAAACAATAAAATTATGTATATTGACTTAGTCCCAATCTGTCAAGTCTAAATTTAGACTAAGGATACTAGACAAATATATATTACTTAAATACATATTATACATCCACGACTCAGGTAGAAAAACGAATTCGCAAAATTATCTGCCACTATCATGGTTGGGAGACCCTTTTTTTTTATAACCCGGGGGAAATCCCTGACGGACCTCAGAGGGCGATGAAGGTCGCCCCCCGGTGTGTCGGACTTGCACCGACTAAAACCCCCGGGGTGTTCCTTCTCTCCGTCTAGCCGGGACCGGAGGTACAGCAGCGTCCACTTCTCCGGCCCGCGACGACGTCTGGCCTATTCGGTAGGCCTCACCTCTGTGTTTACGAGGGGCTAAGTAAAGGGCCACCCATCGCTCTCCTCATAAGTAGTCTTGGAGCGTTGTGCGGGAACACGTCACACACCGCTCTCGCCTGGATAAGTTGGGCGACGCGCTCCGTCAAGCGCGCCGCCCAGGCGTCTTTCCAGTTACGGAGGAAGGCCTGCGGCAAAGGCCCTCCTCCTTCGTCCTATTCTACGTGGGCGACGGATCGGGTTGTCGGGGCCGGCTATTGCCTCCCTGACCCTCTCCGCCGCCTCTTTCGCCTCCATAACGGGTTGGGAGACCCTAGGACCTTTCTCGCCCCAGAAAGAGTCACTACAAATTAGGCTATCTTCACTTAGCTAGAATTATCCAGCATGGGATTTTTTTTATGTGAACGAAAGATTAATAGTCAACCGCTTACTTGATGGTAAATGGTCACTGTCGCCAACGGAAAACTGTAATACAAGAAACGTCATTATTGTGGGCCGGTCCAAAAACGAGTGTATTTCAGTCTTTTTTTCATTTTCATAATTTTTAAATAAATAATTGGATGTGCCAATTACAGAAAATACTACGTCCAAAACATAGCGACTTATCTGAATTTTTTATCAATGATTTCTTTAAAAAACGCATTCTATATTTTATTTATTTAATTAGCTTATATGATTATAGAAGAAACTCTGAGTTATACTTTTTTTTTAATTACTGTCGTAAATTTTTGTACCTTGAATTTGACCAACCAATAGTATGCGACATTAAGTGACTTATCGCTGCACCAAGAATGGGACACCCGTAAATTATCGAGTGGTGCACTTGCGGTATCAGTGGAGCCGCCGGCGCTCGGTGACCATAAACGGGCGACGTAATGATGGCCAATTTCCGAGGCAGACCGGCCGGTAAATGGAACGTTAGGTGCTTTATTGATGTTGTTATGGCTGTGATGTATGGGGGAAAGTTACACTCATGGTTGAAGGAATTTCATGCTATAAATTTTATCGCTATAATTAAGTGCATTACTAGATCTCAAATCTAAAGAGCAAGACTATTTCACAAGTGATATGAAGCAGGTGTTTCTTTTTATGGCATGTTTATTTATTTCAACATGATATGATGAAATTTTTCTCAGAGGCATATTGCTCTCACTTTGGATGGTTCGATTCTCACAGTATCTATAATTAGAGGTTGTGACTGAGGATGCAGGAATTCTTTATCGAAAAACCTGGTCTTACACTTATTTCCCCTCTGTGTCTATACCATAAAACATATGCACAGAAGCAATACCAGTTTCCTTAATTTATACCAATATTAAACTTTTAGATATGTATAACATTATTACAATAAGTATTTAATATTGCTTTGTAATTTTTCAAAAAAAGGTTTTAAGGAAGTAAGGTTATAAAAAGTTGTTGATCTGTAATAAACGAAATAAACAATTTTTTTGTGATAATAAAATAACAACACAAAATAATTAAAAATTGAACTTATTAGAACCCGTAGACACGACATATTAATTTCATTTTGTATTTAAGTCGATAATGTATTTTTTTTTTTTTTTTTGTAAACCTTACTATGAGCATCAGATGCTTTTTATTTCAATCGTCAGTTTACCATGCGATATATTTTTCTGGCAATCTTACCGCATAAAATATATTAGAGGTAAATAAATATATAAAATAAGACATTAAATTCTATTTTCCAAATATTTATTATTCTGGCTTGATAAGAAAATATAAATATTATTTAAGACTATGACCGGTGGTCGTGGGTGTGGTTTTAGGAAGACACGAATTTGGCGTTTTACAGTTTATTTGCTCTTTAAGGCACACCGAACTGCGACGTACACGCACGTACTCCCACCTTGGGTCTCGCTAGTCGACTGACTTCCAAGCGTCCCTTGCGCGCGCGCATCCTCTTACCCCGCACGTCTCGTAACACCCTAACGACCCTTAGGGCGACAACTGCGTATCGGGTTACGTCTACATGCTATAAGACAAATTTAGTTTCTACGAGTATTTTTCGTGTAATTTATACTGAGGATACAAGAAATATTATAAAATAAAATACAATTAGTACAAATTAGTGTGAGACGAATTGCAAACAACTTCTGAGGTAGCATTGACCTCTTCTGTTATTAAACTCGAATCGAAACACAAGATTTGATTCAACAATTTCTTTACAACCAATTTGCGATTACACGCACAATTATAATTACGGTATGGAATCGTTTATTTAACTATTAATTTCCTGTCAATAATAATGTCAGTTACATCCGTAGTACATTTTGTTTTATAATCACACATCAATGTTGTAATTATTTTAAGCCAACCTTTACCTGGAACCATAAGCTGCGGTCAGATTTGTGACATTTTACCGTAATAGGACTTCATAACCATTTAAAATATAAATATTATAAAAAGACCTCTGGTCTTACCAAGGCACGAAAGGATTTCTATATTCCTTGAGGTTAAAACATTGTTTAGAAATATTTTTAGTATAACTAGACCTTCTGAGTACATTTGTTTATTTGTTCAGATGTTTTTAACTTTATACATGATGTTTATATATTAGGTACATAAATGTTTCGAAATACAAAGTATCCTATTAATAAACAAGGCTGGTTATAAAATTCAATTTCGTGACACAAGCCTCCATAGCTCAGGGGTTAGAGCACTGGTCTTGTAAACCAGGGGTCGAGAGTTCAAATCTCTCTGGGGGCAGTGGACATGATTTATTCGTTTTTTTTTAAATATATTTAAAATTAAATAAGCAATAATAAATTTTTATATAAATATTATTATTCATAATATTTATTGATCAATAGAACAATTACCTAAAAATAAAATAATAGTCTTATCACCTCAAAAGATCGACACAACCGAATTATACAATATATAAAACATAACGATCATATATTCAACCAGTTGTATATTATTATGAAATATTTTTTTACTAAACGGTAAATAGTCAAAATATAATACATTAATTTTTTTTTAGTAAAAAGTAAGATTCCGTTTAATATCTATCGATAATATATAACATTAACGTACATATTGAAACACGTGAATATAATAAATACATTAATTAGTTATACATTTAAAAAACAAGGTTTCCTTACCGAGTAAGCCCCGTTTAGTTAAGGCGATTTGCCTTTTCAACATTCACTGTGCTCTGAGCAATGCTACGGAATCGTCGCCGCACAGGTTTTCCTTCCCTACGGCACCATCCCGGCTTCCATCATTAAGATGGGACGCTTTCCGTCCTATCTCCGGGGACTTTCCACAGGGTAAATGTGACCACATGGGTCCAGCGTGTAACCCCGACGGCTGAACTGGTTGGAAACCTCACGATTTTGATTAATTTCATGGCATATATAGCAAAATTTTTAATAATTTCGTTTGTGTGATGCAGAACGTTTAATTAATTTTTTAATATTACGTAATAAAACAAATTTTTCAATAATATCATAAAAAAAGAAAGCATATTTACGTGTATCTAATAAATTAAACTATATATGCAATTAAGAAATATATTACTTTTTAAGAAATTCATTTTTGTGTTGTACTGAATTGTCTGAATCGTAAAACGACATCTAGTGGAATATTGTGGTACTAACTGTACACATTCCTACCATTCGAATTCAACTGATATTCGTATAATATTAATTCAATAGGTATTTTAATCATTCTATTGGAATTATACTTTGATAATAATGTATCGTCACGCTATATCACTTTTGAGGTACGCAGGGATATATTAGTAGCTGTATCCCACATATATAGCACTTTTATTAATACTTAATTGAATTAGTACTTAAAATAATTATGAACAATTTTTACAACATAAGTAGCGGTTACTGGTACACTGAGATGGCTAAAATTTAATCGGATTAATGATTAACGATTACAATATGTAGACGTAATTATAATTTCGTTACTTTGTAATCATAAAACCCTTAATAACTTATAAATTGGTATGCAATTGAGGATTCCATATTGTTTAAAACATATATGGGCAAAATATAATCACATTAATGATGGAAAATGCAAAATGTAATCGTAATTTTTTTGTTATTAATTTTTCCCATCTATCTATGCTGGTGCATATATCGATGTTTATAACACAGTGGTCGTAAATGGTTTAAAAGTACTTGTAGTTATAAGGAGCTTATTTTTATCTCAACTCCATATAGTGACTATATCATGTCTAATGGTAAGCATTGTGTAGTCCAAAAAACGACTACGATTATAAATAGTAAAGAAAATCCTATCGATAGTCGCAGCGATCATGCCGGCCTGCACAAATATCTCTTAACGTTGCGCTTAAAGGACCCAATATCATAGGACGATGGGAACTCGCTCACTGAAAGACCATTTCAAAATTCAACAACTCGGCAAAAGTAAATGTAAGGCTAATATTATAGATGCTACTATGATTTTTCTTAGACTTAACTCAAACATTATAAATTATATTACTTAATAAATATCAAAATATATACATACATATGTTACCGCTTTTTACAACTTGAACATTTGTTCTGTGAATATGTATATTCACAGAATATACAGTATATATTCAATATTTTCCTATCGACGAACTTACTTCGTGAGCAAAGTGTAAGTAAAATCAAAGTAGCGTCTATAAATCTTAGACTTAGAGAACTTCTTAGTCCTAACCTGGATATGAGTTACTGTAAAAGTTAAATAGCTTGTGAAAAGAAGGCACACTTTTTAAATACCATGTCACGGGTCATGAGAAGTTTCCGGCTTTAAACAAAGACATTATCGTTCATTAGGAATTATTATTTAAATGAATAAAGTACATCAAAGTTTTTGTTGACTCTAGCATCATCACGTTTTATACTTAACATAAAAAATAATAATATTTCTCAGGCAAAGGAATCTTTATAGTCATCCATTCGCCGTAAAACCCGAGTTTGCCGTTGAGGTACACAGCTTTGTAGTTTGTTTGTTACATCCGTGATTCGTAATGAGAATTCTGCTCCGTTAATCGATAATAAACTCTACTACAACGTTATAAAGTTGAAGGTTGCAATGTGTCTGCTAAGATGTGCAGACGCAGGTGTGCGACCGACTGGTCGACGCCTTCGCTAGCGCTCTCGAATATGGTATTCATTTATTAATTTGCTCGGTTTGACCGACAGGCAAATATATTTAGCGTAAAGTATAACTTTACTGATGTTACGACAGCATTTACATTGACAATATTTGGAGAAAGGCAACCGGACTTTCTGCATGTTACAGTACT
The DNA here is from genome assembly GCA_036320925.1 of Automeris io. Classification (NCBI taxonomy): domain Eukaryota; kingdom Metazoa; phylum Arthropoda; class Insecta; order Lepidoptera; family Saturniidae; genus Automeris; species Automeris io. Next base: position 6,627,201 of record JAUDJH010000011.1, on the reverse strand, counting down.
CGACGTACCTGTCGGACATCATATTAAACAGCTCGACTTTGTTATGTTCAATTAACAAGGAAGTAATTATGAGCAGAAGGAAAAACACTGTTAGTCGTAGAACCGAACGCTTATTAGAATTGAAAACTTCTTAGCTCCTTAAACTTGTAAGCACTATTTTTGGGTTATAAAGAAATATTTTTTAGAAAGATTTTTTATTAGTAATAAAATTTTATGAAAGAGCTATCTAAATATACTTTTTTGTATATAAATCTCTTATACGTCTACACATTTGTATATATATGGTAGTCATGCGAGTTAGATGCTTTTCCCATTACGTGTACCAAATGTATTTAAAGGAAAATGACTTCAGAAATATAATAACTCAAGAAAATAGAGAGCTGTTCTCGTCTGAGGACCTTTTTTACAGTCGATATGCGATGTCTGGTTAGTGCCAAATCAGCTGCTCAAACCTGGCGCCAACTGAATCGCGATCATGATTCAAGGAAACAAAGTTCATCATAGTGGTTCGCTTTGGAGCAATGGGTTATGCGATATGTCAGTATATGAAATTCCTTTTTCTGTTCCTTTTCTTCTTGGACGGTAGCACTAGTAGTAATACTTCTGATGTCGTGTTCGTTTAGAGCTGAGAGTTTACTTACTATCAAATTAGTTATTAACTAGTTCGTAACTTTTTGGAAAAACAAAACAGATTAATTATAATTAACTCACTATAAAAAGTATTTAACTAATAAAGTTATTCATATAAGTAAAAGAGTTATAATAATATTAATACAATATATCGTCACGCCATAACCCTTACGAGATGAGCAGAGATGCATTAGTGGTTGTATACCTCGGATGAATGAGAGGCAGCGCGCTGTGGCCGGCGCCCTGTTCGTGAGAAAGGTTTGGAGTGGTGGGCTCTTTCTCAAGCCTGAGTGGAGTTTTTAGTAAGTAGAAGTCTAACACACCGGGGTCGCTGCCCTCGCAGTGTCCCTGATGTCCTATGCAGGATTTTCTCCAGGTTTACAAAAAAATGTGGTTGTATCAACTTTGCGCTCATATATCGTGCCCAACGTGACCATTAGCGCAGCTGATCGTCGTTCTCAGAGCATTTATACAAATCATATTTATCAGATGCTATGCGGGTTATGAAAGAGTTATAATTTTCATAATCTATATAATTTATTGCATTTATGATTTAAAAAGGGAAATCTGTATATTTCGTTTAGTATTGAGCCTAATATTTTCTCTAATTTATTTTTTATTTGAATTATTTTTACAATTCAGTAAATAAAATTCTTAAATTTTGACAAATGAATGATAATTTTGAATAAGACAAAGCGGGAAACAACGTGAATAGATTGTCCTGCCCTTTAGCTAAAACAGATTTTTGTAGCATTAATTAAGTCTCTTGAAAACTGCGAAGTTCAAGCTTTAAAGTATGCGCAATATAAAACAATTTAATCTGATTGCTCTAATTTTCCGTCAGGCGTCACCATAAAATAATTTACAGGGCCTAGACAAAGATAGGCAGAATGTAATCAGATTAATGAAAAACGATTACGATTACATTTTACGTTTTTTATCATTAATGAGACAGCATTTTGCTCATCTATATTTTAAACAGTACGGAATCCTCAATCGCACACATATTTATTACTTGTTAATGTTTTGAAGGGATTTAATCGTGTTTACAGAGCAATAAAATTAAAATAATGACTACATTTTGTAATCCATGATCATTAATCTAATTACATTTTGCCCATCTCTGGGCCTAGAGTTGGTACTTTAAAATTATAACAATAGGATAAAATGTTTTATAACAGAATGCTAAAACCTATTTTTGTATTTCACTAATAAAACACTATAAAATAATGATAAACAATATTTTATGACAAGAAACGACTTCCAGGCTATGTGGTGGATCTTAGGAGAGGCTTGTGTCCCACATTCAACAGACACAAGGAAATGATGATGTAGCATTTCATATACTCAGAGCGAGAATAGTCAAGAGGTTCATAAATTTTCTACTTACCATTTTTAAATAAATACTGTATTCATCACAGTATTGCCTTCTGCCATTGCTTTGTTAATAATTTACTTAAGATTTTGTGAATAATATGTAAAATGCGGGAATTAAAAGTAAGTTAATTTATAATGAGTTCAAAATGCGAAAATTTTAAAAGTTTTATGATTTTTCTTTTTTAGCGGAAGTAACTTTTTAAAGGAGTATTGAAATCTGGTAAGTAAGTAGCTAAGTATGTTTCGAAGTATAATTATTATAATAATAAAGAACTTGTTTAATTATTGCAGAATTAATGCAGGTTAACTACATTCCAGCGACGGTCGCCCGGCTGCCAGCTTCTAAACTACTCACTGGTTCGAATACTATGGGTATACTCAAGTTCCTATTATACAGGATGAGCGGTAATGCGAAACATTCCTTGATAGACGTTGTAGTACAGCTTATTTGGAGTCATTTAAATCATATGACACCATGTCCGAAACTTGTTAATTTCTGAGATATTCAAGATTGAAGTATTTTTTTTAAAAGCTCCAGTTCTTATGTTAGAATGTGTCCTTGTAATGAGGAATACGTAATAATGTTATTGTTTATGCTGTATTCGTATAGCTAAATAATAATAATCTCATTTTAATTAAAATTTATAAGAAGGAATCGTAATTACTTAAGTAAAAGCTAAAAAACCAAGTATCATTTTGCAAAAAAAAATATGTTTTTGGTAAATTAACAAAGAATTTCCAAGAAAACATGTATGGAATGATTCGTACAAATTACATAATTTTGTTCCTTGATTCATTGGCTATTCAAAAAAGTACAAATGTCATAATTAAATACTAAGAGGTTGATTTGCAACCCTAATAATAGAAGAAGTGACCCGTTTCCTAGAAATCCTCTTCATTATGTTACCGCGCACGTGAGCAGGTTTTGTTCGTTTGATGACACCGCCTTGCACTTGACACTGCTACAACAATAGGACTTATTGATATGAAGGACAATTTGCTCGTAGAAATTTTAGTTATCTGTTTCAGTTAGTTACAACTATCCTCTGAGTACAGGCCTGTCTTTGCTTTCTAACTACTTCTCTCTTGATTAAAAACTTGAGAAATGGCTGCCTTCTGTAATGAAGAATACGCGGACATTCTGTACGTTTACGAATAATACGACGGCGACGCTGTAGCAGCGCAAAGAGAGTACATGCTGCGTTTTCCTGACCGACGTGTACCAAACGTGAGAGTGTTTTCGGGAATGTATAGACGCGTCCGTGAAACAGGGCACTTCGCACCGCGAACAAGCGATTCTGGTAGACCTCGAGTTCAACTTCCTGATAAAGAAGAAGAACAACTTGATTTATTTCGCAGAAATCCAACAATCTTCACAAGGATTGCAGCTAGAAGCCTTGGATTATCCCAGTGGATGGTTTGGTTTACCGTACATACAGCAAGATTACATCCTTACCACTACACACCGGTCCAAGCTCTAGAAGAAGGCGATCCAGCCCGACGAATAGAATTCTGTCGTTTCATGCTAAATGCCGATATGGAAGATCCTCATTTTGTCGAGAAAATTCTGTGGACTGATGAGTCCAAGTTTGACCGTGACGGAATCACTAATTATCAGAATTCACATTATTGGGCACCGAAAAGAGAGAATCCAAGGATGAAAAAACAAAAGGCACATCAAAGAAGATTATCTGTGAACGTTTGGATGGGAATAATAAATGGCCAACTGATTGGGCCGTTCTTTTTTTCTCAAAATTTGAATGGGGAAACTTATGAACTTTTCCTAAGAAACCAAGTGAATATTTTATTGGGAGACGTCCCTTTAGCCACGAGAAGACATCTTATCTACCAACATGATGGCTGTCCAGCTCACTTTCGGCTCAGTGTACGCCATTGGATGAATCAACAATATCCACTTCGTTGGATAGGGCGCGGTGGACCTATTCCTTGACCAGCCAGAAGCCCGGATCTGACCCCTTGCGATTTTTATTTATGGGGTCACATGAAGGATCTCGTGTATGTAACCCCCGTAAACATCGAGCAAGAGCTTCGTGAGCGCATTCAGAGGGCAGCTCAAAATATCCGGCAAAGTTTGACAACAAGAGTCACAAAAACAGAAATGAGAAACAGACTTCGAGCTTGTATTAGAAGACGGGGCTCACATTTTGAGCAGGACTTGAAATAATGTACCCAGATAATTAGCCAATAAATGTATTATTAAAATACTAAGTTTTTCATTTATTAGGGCCCAAAAATACTAGTTGTTTGTGTGTCTTTTTATTTATTCATTTTTTTATTAAAGTATGTACTAGACATTTAAAATTCAAATAAAACAATAAGTTTGTAGTTTTTGTTGACACCTGTACCTTTTTGAATAGCCAATGAATCAAGAAATAGAATAATGTAATTTGTACGAAACATTCCATACATATTTTCTTGGAAATTCTTCGTTAATTTACCAAAAACATAATTTTTTTGCAAAATGATACTTGGTTTTTTAGCTTTTACTTAAGTAATTACGATTCCTTCTTACAAATTTTAATTTAAAATGAGATTATTATTATTTAGCTATACTAATACAGTATAAACAATAACATTATTTTGTATTTGTCACAACAAGGGCACGTTTTAACATAAAAACTGGAGTTTTTTAAAAAAATACTTAAATCTTGAATATCTCAGAAATTAACAAGTTTCGGACATGGTGTCATATGACTTAAATGACTCCAAATAAGCTGTACTACAACGTCTATCAAGGAATGTATCGCATTACCGTTCACCCTGTATATTCAGTTTTTGGCAAAATGAATTTATTTTTTGAGAACTTTGCTAAGCAAATTTGTAATAGCGTCTATAAATATCTGCCTAAGGATTTCGGTTTTTTTTTTGTTAACCCGGTGGAAATCTCTTCGGACCATCAGGGGAGTGGTGAGGGCCACTCCCCTGGTGTTTCGGACTTTTACCGACTAATACCACAGGGGTGCCAGCACTGCCTACTCTTCGTCTTCGTAAGACCTGGGGATCCAGATACTCCCGAGGGCCCGACGAGCAAAGGACTTCGGATTCTTCAAGAGGGCGGCGAAGAAAGTCCTTGTGTGTCTACAACGAAATAATAGCGCTCCTTGTGTTGCGGTAGTCCATAGGCAATAATATTTACTTATCATCAAGTAGGCCGTTAGCCTATTCCTTTACAGACGCTTAAGAAAAAAAAACACAATGGCGCAATTTCAAGGTTATGTGTTCGAATGCAAATGTTAATCAATTTACATGGGATTTTGTGTATTGCGTATATATGTTAATTTAACGTCACGCTATATCCTTTACAGGACGAGCAGAGATACATTAGTGGGTGTATCTACTACTTGTGTGTGGATGTGTTTACCTTTGTTTTCCATTATATGGATTAATTAGATAAAAAATGTTTACAGTACAATTTTTAGAGATAATGTGCATAACAACTTTGTGAAAATATAAATATTATTTAAAATATAATATTTACGACGTGGTAACTAGTAACGATATCTCATGAGACTTTTGTGTTAACCTTTAAAACATCATAACCAAAGAGTTGTGCTTTTTAGCATATTCTTTATGCAGAGGTTGGTCCATTTTTTAGGTATAATATTCAGTGAGTACTCTAGGTAATGGCTTGATTGCCGCCTGTGGAATTAGGCAACCGGGCTGTGGGCCCTGGTCACCCCTCCTAGATCCGAGCCTGATAAGGATACATATACACGACATTATATATATGACAATATAAATAAATGATGTTTGTATTTTCCTTCGGATTTTGAAAGTAAACAGGGAAATTTTACATTCATTTTAAAAATAAAAGTCAGATTAATCAGAAAAGACCGTCGTGGTGGATTTAGGCTTACATGTTCTCACTTGAGACGTTAATTATATGGAGATGAAGCCGCGGGCACAACTAGTATTTGACAAAACCGGACCTTGTCTTGGTTGTGACTGCGTATCTGCTCGTAATATCCCGTTAAAACATTTGGTCTCACCATTAAATTAGGAGGCGCAATGATAAAATTACATTCATATTTACGTATCACCGCTGTGTAAATGTGTGTTAATTTTTAATTTTATGTTTTCACAATTTCTTTTTTTTTTCACAAGACGGCCGAAAGGGCGTAACATAAATTCTTTTCTACAAAACATAAAATCATGCTTTACCAAAATAAATCTTGATGGCAAATAAGGATTATATCGATAATAGAGTCTATTGGTGCTGATAATGAAGATAAATTCTTATCTAAAGTACAGACTTTCCGTGACATAATATTTAAAAATATTAATATAGTATGCGCCGTATCATCGTACAAAGGATTACGACATCGTTATTTTTAATGTTTATATAAACACAATAAATACGTTATCATATACATCGCCAGGTATAATAGATAATTAATTGATATTAATTTAAAGACATAATAACTTAATTGATTTTAAACGAGATACAAAATGTATTTCCTTTTTGCAGATATAGGACTATGTCGACAGATCAGTTAGTCGCCCGATTGTATGCCAATTGATAACCCACTGCGATTCTATAGAGGTATAACACACTACACAATAAATAGAGGTCAATAATAGGTCTGTATCATGACGAGATTTCTGAAGAGTTGTTAAACCTTGTTCCACCCTCTCCCTTCCTAAACAGATCAACGCGCGCTGGTTTGCGGTGTCACAGCTATACCGTATCTCACATCTCGGCTAGGACTAAGAAGTTCTCTTACTCCTCCTTTTGCGATGTTGTTGGGCTGTGGAATGGTCTTCTGACGAGCGTGTTCCCACGATCCTATGATATGGGATCTTTTAAACGTAGCGTGAAGATATATTTTTGTAGGCCGGCATGATCGCCGTGACTACCGGTGGGTTTTTCTTGCCTATCGATAGTCGTTGGCGTTTTTTGGACTGCATCATGCTTACCATCAGTTATGGTGCAGTCACTGTATCGAGTCGGTATAAAAAAAAGGAAAATTTGAGACGGCGTAGTTATAAAATAATACAATGAATTGATAACGTCCAATATATTGTGATCTGCTTAAAATTTGTATAAACATTTTAAAATAAAAAAATCCGTGTTATAAATATAAAAGAATTTACCAATAAATAAAAAAATAATAATTAAATAATTAATTTAATTGTAAAGACGTCTTAGTGACCTTAGCGCTTTGGCCTGTCGCGTTTCGGGTTCAGCTTGTGTATATCCAGTAACTCGTATACTTAGAGACCTTCAGTCGTGGTATATGTGGGCCGACGATATGACGAAGACTATCAATGGATTTTCATCTTTTGATGGTCGCTTTCGTTTTCGGACTACACTGTACTTACCATCAGGTACACTGTAGTCACTATGTCGAGCCAGTTTATAAAAACCAATATCAAAGAAACTATAAACGATTAAACGATAAAAGTTAGTGACATTGACATCTTTCACCGTTCCCTGCCAGGATTTCGATCGGCTTTGACCACATTGTACGCATCTGGATCCTCATGAGTACTACAAGATTAACTGATATACATTTTTTTTATGTGCACATGTATTGTATATAGCTAGGTATACATTGAAGACGCTGTCTTAGAACCCATGTATATGATTTTTAAATAAAAAAAAATAAAAATATTTTATCTTATTATAATTCTTAATGACTACGTTAATTTCCTTTTCTAAGTTTGTCAAATCCCAAAATGTACTTAATTACTTTTTAAATTGAACAATTCATTGTTATTAGATTATATCGTCATAGGACATAATATTTCCGGTATAATTTGTTTATAGATAAAAAATTATTGATGAAACTTAAATGATTACTTATTGATTATTATAATATTAGCCATTCAATTTAATAGAAACAATAATTTGATTTTCAAACACAAGCATATAATAACTGTAGCCTTAGAATGATAGGCTATGTCTATGTTTAGTCTGCTATACTAAGACTAGTTTTGTAGACGCTATTTTGGCTTTGCCTAGAAAAGTTCTCAAAAAATTAATTCAATTTGACAAAAAACTGAATATATAATAGAAATTTGAGTATAGCCATAGTATTCGCAGAATTAGTTCCATGTTGACAAAATCGGTGACTTACCAAATCTTTTGACACTCATTGAGTAATATAAATTGTAATGTTTTAGTAAAGTCTAAGCAAACTTAAAGTTGCGTCTATAAATCTTAACCTAAGAGACATCTTATTTCAACCACATCTATCGGTATATTTTTAAGCGAAAGTTAAATTACAGACATTTTAATACTGCAGCTAAAGAGGCATTCATCGGATCATACATAATGTTAACATCATTATATAAATTACCTGATAATCAGCTGCTATTACGTTGATATGACTTGCTCTATAATTTACGAATGTTGCGCCGAAGTATGGCACGCCCTTCGCGGCGTTACTTAACAAGCGCTTCACTTACTGATGCCTAATAATATTCTTATATAACTGTGATTATAATCACCTTCGTATAGTTATTAGTCCACTTATACAAATTTACTTCAGGTTAATCATAGAACGGCTATGTTTACTAGTGCTGCGCAAAGCAAGACTTACATGAAAACTGAAAAGTAAAGTGAGGGCAAGGTCTTAAATAGTATCTAATTTTGGTTATAGTGGCTTCCACATAAATGTAGATATATGCTGTCGCGGACTTTTATTTCAAACTATTCAAGACAAACAATCCTACGGTACGTCATCTCTGTGTAACTCCAGTGGTTTAGGCAGTGTACGCCAAGATAGCTCTCAGATGCCAGATTTATTTCCGACTTAATTGACATGTAGCGTATTACGCCTACGTATGTATTACGCGTACGCGTGTATTACGACCAAAATTACATAAAATCATTACATATTGTAGCCTATATGTTATTTCGATGTTTAATCTATATTACTGTAAAAATTTCACGCAAATCTGTCTAGTAGTTTTATCGTGAAAGACTAACATACATATTCACAAACTTTTGCATTTATAATATTAGTAGGACTAGTAGGAAGTATAGAATTAAACCATATTGTAAGAGCTTTATTGAATAAATGGCACTACTTCAGCATTATAAGCAGATGGATGAAAGGATGACGAAGGAAAGGCAGTGGAAGGAAAGTGGTGTGATAATTTGAATATCCTTGTCGGTCTTGCGCAAGACGAAGATTTCTTTGAACTACACTAGTCCCCCTAATCATTAGACTAATGATGCGGCGTGATTTACTCGAATCCGAACGACTTTCAATTACAAGTCTGTGTGGAAATATTCAAACTGGAGTGACAGGAAAATACTTGACACAGCTATAAGTATTCAAATGAAGCCGCAAACACGTAGCCGCATTTTAATATCTATACAGAGGAGTTTATGGGAACATTTTAATCAAATAGCAGGTCTAGGTCATCATCTCTATATACTTATAATAATACTTTATTATTTGTATGTTACTTTCATACTTCGAACCATTGAAAAAATGACTTAGAAAAATAAAGTTAAATTAATACCACTATAATATTTGAAGGCGGGTGGTCGCAGATATATTTCCGTAATTAATAATTTTTTTCTATTATTAATTGCGTCACTAAAGCTAACTGCATGCAATTAAATGATAAATTTATTTATTTAGAAATGAAATACGTTTGAAGTTTGATTATTTTTCTTTTATTTATATTTTAACCTTACCACTCCTTTGTCGAGTGTGGCTCGACATTATGTTTCTTACACCAAATTCTATGTCGACACTCGACATCAAAGCAACGCAATTTTTAAAAATAATTTAAATTATAAAAAATGATTTTTTTTTCTTTTAAATACTTACTACATCGCATTCTGAATATTCCGAATACCTTTACGTAAATTAATCAAGGAGTTAGTATTAGGTAATTAAAAAAAATTGAATCAAAGGGTTAATACCAATGGAATATTAATTGTAACAATTGTCTGGGATTTATTCGTGTAATACAAAAATGTAATTGATAAATAAATGACGTGATATTTTTGATTATAGACCAAATAGAAAATTGAGATAATCGTACCTCATAACTAATACTAAAAATAATACACTTGCTAGTTACTGCTCTACTCTAAAAGTATATAATTGTAAAACTGAAATATTTTGCTATTGGCACACGAGAGAAAAGAAGAACGATTAACGTTTAAAAAATATATTCGCTGTTAGAAATTAGTAATCTAGTAAATTGAAGTTGTAATTCATCTTTAAATTAATATGCCTAAACCTTTCATGAAATGTTTTATACTTATAAATTATTTAGATAGTGAATTCTGCCTTGAATGTTAAGGATCATGCGATAAGATATACGAGTTATTCAAGGCACGCAGCAGCAGCTGGTCAGAACAAACGCGTCTAAGATACCGAATCTAAATTCTAAATACGCTTTGAAGTTCTAACTACTGATCTCATGTCCTAGCGCTAAACATGCGGCTTGTTAGTTTGGAATTTGTGATAACAATCCACACAAACTTTTGTTATGACTTCAGCGAAATCAAAAATTATATGACTCTATGGTTTTTCTTTCGTTGCTGGACACCGCCATTTTTAACCTGTTAACCGAGGAATTAGCTATTGCTCAACTGGTTTCAGAATGGAGACTTTTTGTTCGCAGCGATAAATAATATCACACCTCAAATAATAAAAGAAAATCGTTTTTAACTTATGGTTTTTATTTATTTTCACAAAATATTTAATATATTATGACTAATTTCCATGACGAAAAATGTCGTCATGCCCATTGCAGTAGGCTTTATTATGTATGACGAAATATTTCGTCGTACCCATTTAACAGGTTAATGTACAATTCGGATTCTGGTAGATGCTGTTGCGTCTGTAAGATTGCGGAGCGCGCCTACACTGTACATACTTAATATCAAGTGCGGTGTAATCATAGATTGGCAAAATATAATCAGATTATTGAAAAACTATTAAGATTACATTTTTGCGTTTTTCATCATTAGCATGACTGCATTTTGTTTATCTGTGTTTTAAACACTAAGGAATCCTCAATTAAATGCACATTTATGACTCCTTAATGTTTTGAAGGGATTTAATCTTGATTACAGAGCAACAAAATTAAAATTACGATTACATTTTGAAATCGTTGGAGAGTGTTCTCAGGAACTACATTCTTTGATTCCACCAGCCCTATTCCATCACAAAACCACAAGACATCGTGTCGGATACCATCCGTATGTGGTGGGTGTTCCTTATATCCGCACGAGAAGATCCACTTCTACATTCATTTTGCGAACAGCTAAGGAGTGAATATGCTTCCAGCGGCCATATTTCCGCGATCTTATGACCTGGGAGTCTTTAAAAGAAGAGTGAATATTCATTTGTTAGGCGGATGCGGTTCATCATCGGACTCATCTTCACCTTCCACCAGGTGTGATTGAGGTCAAGCGTTCGCCTATAAGAAATAAATAAAAAAAATCGTTAATCATTCATAAGATTACATTTTGCCCATCTCTGAGTTTAATCACGCCGTACCGCTACCATAATGTAGCCCCTGAATACAAAACCAGTATCGTACTGATTAGAATTAATATCCAGCTTGATATGCAACAACTACGCTTGCGATTTAACAATTTCTACTATTACAAATCCTATTTGCAAGCAATTTAAAAGCAAATATACAGCCGTCTGTTTCCGTAATGATTCCTCAGATACAAAGTAAACAAGTATCACATCCTTCGAGCAATATAAAATACCACGCAGCGGTACAGGTGTTTCTATGTACAAATATAATCACGGCAAGGAATGCAGGAGCAGGTGACAGGACAAACGAACTTAGCTCGGAGTATGTACAGCGAGCCTGCGGCGTTAGACGCTCAAATCACTTCTATTAACCGCAGGACTATGACCGCGTTGAGTATTACAAACTTTTAGACAGCACATATTTAAGTAATTTACCTATTTACGTTTCGTTAATTTTTTTCTTATTTGTCAATAAGGTCATAATATCAATATAAATGCCAGCGCGTCAATCTCCTGCCTTCGAAATGAAAATTGTGACGCTGCAACGTTATTATGTTACAAGGGCACTGCTCACTGCAGTTTGTTATTAAAATGTATCTAAAAGAATCGTAACTAGTGATGAAAATGGCCGGGAATTTTCCCATAGTGCCCAAAACTTCCGAGAACATTTCGTAAATTCCCGGGAATATTCCCAAGGAAGTTTTGGGCACATTGGGAAAATTCCCGGGCATTTTCATCACTAATCGTAACGCGTGCATCCCTTTCTGCCTCAGCGCAAATCCGGTGTCAGTGCGGCGCAGCGCCAAAGCGCCAAAGCGCCTCATGTGCATTAACATGGATATTTGTTTATGAAATGTCGCGACCGGCGCAGCATTGCAGCCGCAACGCATCATGTGCATAAGTCCGTCAACTGATGTTTAAATAACGCAGTTCCACTCCGGCGCCGCCTTGAGTTTCTTTCGGAGTTTCTTCTTAAGGTAGTCGCTTCCGAAACGCTGGTAGATCACCGTTAGGTTCGTTTTTCAACTGGCCGGCCGCCCAAGTCGAGGTCCGTACCCACAGGGGTGCCCTTGCGTAGCCGCCCAACCCATAGATTTCGCTGGCTGAGCGCCCTCTTCGTTCGACCACCAAGCCCGGTTTTGTTGTGAAGGTCTTTCCCAGGCCACCAACCTAGGACACGCTGAAAAAAAAAGCATCATGTGCCCCACTACTAATATTTTTAATAGATCATTTATGCACTAAGCCGCGCTTAAACGAATGATATAGCTCCTTGATTTAAGCCACATTATTTATGTTTAATTATAATATAAACACTACTTTATTTCATAATGTCTATATAATGATATGAAGTAACCTTGTGTGTTAAAAAAAATTGTGCAGCATCATTCACGTGGTACATATGAAAATACTTAAATAAAACAACGTATTCGTGGTACTTGAGTTGTTTATAAACAGTGTCTGAGGAATACGAGTGAATTTACGCGCACTTGTTATGCTCACTTTCCCATACTTCTCTCTTTTACTTTACATTTATCTTTATTTTCTCTCACGTAACCAAATACCTATAAAATAAATATATATGAAGGTGTCGTGTTCATAAAATTTTACACTCAATTTTGATTTACTTATCGATTATTGAACCGCTCTCTAAAAACTATCAAATTGAAATACAGGAAAATTTTTGTCCTAACTTTAGGTACATCAAGTAAAATTTAAGAGCTAGTTTTATATACGTCAACATTGTAAACTGTGGTACTTCCATACAATTCATTCATTCATGATTAAAGACATTTTCATCAATATCTTTAAACTTGAAATATTAAAGGCGCAAGAAAGTAGCGAGCGTTGTAATAATAATAACGGTCTTTCTATTATTTTCTATGACTGTGGCATGTATAATGGTGTAATTCTAGACGAGTACATATAAGGCAAGGCAAGTAACAAGATTAAACGACGTTGTGGCAGGTGGCGGGTGGCGTTAGAACTGCATTTGGTGTTAGACAGGCTTCCTTACTAATACTACAGCACTTACTTTCCTATAAGGGTATTTGAATATAATTTTCGTAGACCTAAGAAATATAAAGAAATAACAACAGAAAATTTCAACGATTTGTAGCGAGTTAACGCGTCATCTTCTAATATTAATTTTGTTACATGGCGCATTTTCTGTATTATACAATATTTTTTCGAGAATTCTACAAAGTTATAGAAAAACACAATAGAATAAAATAACCATGACCGAGCTCACGAAAACTGTTTTTTTTTTAAATGTAATTAACAAAACTGGTTACATCTCTCACTTGTAAATATAAAATATTAAAAGATACATTTTTGAGAAATAACCTACTAGATGTGGCTATAACATGCAAATATATACAAAATGTAAAACAAATACGATTATAATAATAGAAACCACCACACAAAAATAAATACCCACGTCGAAAAACAAAGACTAAAGACAGCAAAAGTTCACCAGTTTAAGTTAAACAAAAAAAAAAAAAATCCGTCGTATCAGTTTTAACCGCATGTTTTGTACTAGATTATCCTTCCATTTACATTTTAATAGCTAATTGTATGATAATTAATTACAAAATTCATAGCCAGATTGTGACACTTTCATTTAGAAATTAAAACATGTTGAAAATCAGAGAACTAAAGGGCGATATTCAATGTGTAGTGGCGTTTTATGCCGTGGTGGCTGCCGGCAGAATAGAGTAGCACCCCCTCTTCTTGCCGAGGTGTCGTAAAAGGCGACTAAGGTATCTCTTGAACACCGCAATTCAACCAGGTGTTCAGAGAAGGAAAACTCGACCAAACCTGCATCCTGCTCCCTCCCGATTGTACTGGTTCTCCATTCCATCGGGCCTGAGGGAGCTCGGACGAGAGAGTGCTTTTTTTATCTCCTGCGCAATTGACTGTTTCCGAAAACTGGACCTCGATTTTCTTAATCGGTGTTGAAACAGTCGCCGTGGCCGAATCCGGCTAGGAAATCATCATCAGTGGCGTTTTATAATCGCAAGCGTTGCAATATAATTAAGTATAAATAAGTTTTAATTAAGCACAAATGCAACCCGATTATTAGATTTAGCCTAATGTAGGAATACTCGTATAATTATTCAACGACCTGATTGCGCACCTTGGCAGTCAGTCTTGACATTGCCAAAGCTTTTGACAGGGTTTGACACAGTGCTCTTCTCTCCAAGCTTCGTGCGCACGGTCTCCCCGACAATTTGTGCACGTAGATCTTCAGCTTTTTAAATGCGCTTGGAATATGTGTCCTTGTCGATGGACACAGTTCACAGTTCGTGGCAGTTAATGCTGGAGTACCACAGGGCTCTATGATTTCACTATCTCTGTGTCTTCTGCATATCAATGATATGCTATCCTTCATCCTATGAAATTAGGTTCTTTAAGCGAAGTTTGAAGAGGACCATCGGCAAATGGTCGTCTCTTGACTTTTCTTTGTACTTGGGTTTTTGAATAGCACTGTACTTTCTATCACAGACACAGACATGTACAGTTACTATGCCTTATCAGAATTTAATAAAACCTTTCTTCGAGACTAAAGGTCCTGGGTTCGAGTCCCAATACCGGCAAAATGCACTGTGATGAGCATATTAGTTTTCCGCAAGCTATGGATGCGTATACGTATTTAAGCATGGATATGAGGAGTGTAATTTCAAAACCCACTATAACATATTTTTTTCAAATCCCATAAATTTAAAAAAAGTTGTAATTAATCTTTGACTTAACAATCATATTCTTATAGGGTATTTAAATTATTATTCTAGAGTGAAAAAGCAAAAAAGAAAAAAATCATATGTAATATTATATTTGCTTTGATAAAAACATTTCAAATTACTATTAGGACTATTAAGTAATTTTGTATGAAAAATTGTTTTAGCGGGTTTTAAAATTATATCCTCAAATCTGTCTCTAGTAACCATAGTACAAGCCCAAGTTTATTTTGGGGCTATGTCAACGTGTATAACTATCCGTAAATTGCTAGAATTTATGTTAAAATTAATTTATTATCAGTGATCACAAAGTAAACAAAAAATAAACGTTTAGAATTCAAAATTTCTCTACGTAGATAACTAAGTACCTATAGAGTGAAAGTCGATAATTCAAGACAAAACAAGGAATTTCTGAGTTGCAGCCCATCAGTTATCTTCATGTAAATAGGTAAAGCAAGTACATTCACACGAGCGCCGCGCACCTGCCACCGACTAATAATTACGGAATAGACTCTCTAACACAGCTCTAGCGTAGGGCTATCGCGGTTATTTACTATTGATAAAAAAATAAAAACAATAAAACAGAAACACCAAATGTGTTTAAATATAAAATTGAGAATTCATAAAAAATATTTTTGTTTGTGTATGAATGCTTAGACTCGTACAAAGAAAATGTAAAAAAATAACCTTACGCACTCTTAATTTAATGTAAGCTCTTATGAATGTTTAATCTAAAACAATGCATATTATTAAAGTAGTAATCTAGAAGTTCAGCCTATTTATTCCATAAAAGATAAGATTAATCATTTTAGTTAACTTTTATTTTATTATTTTTTCCAAATAAATGTTTATATGTTCTTGTTAGTAATATTAGAGCTTGGTGATTTTAGTTCCAACAGCTAATCTATAAAGACATATTTATTATTTATAATTTCAAAATTCTGCCAAACAAAATATATTTTGTCATAGATTGGCGCGACTGCCCTATTCCAATAGGAAACGTGTCGTAGTACTCGGAGCCCACCTGCCCCATCTCTCCACAATCACATCACTTTGATTAAATACCCATTTTGTATTCCTTTACATTCGGTATTAGTTACGGCTAGAACAATAATTACTTTTATTTCAAAACATATCACTATTATATTTTTCGTTGTTGTTAAAGTAATTGTTATTTCGTCACAAAGAAATAGCAAAGTTAAAACTATATACTTACCTATTTCTTTCATACCAAATCTGGTTTTATGAAAACGCTTAACTATTTTACTTGTGATTTTTTTTTTCATATATATAATATCCTGAAATGGCTAGAAAATCACTGATTATCATTATTGATACAGTTGTAAATATTTCATTAAATACATAGGTGGAGACAATTTGTTTTAGTCGAAAACAAATCAATTCATAATTTTGCTATGTTTTAATTGAAAATTAAAAAAAAAAAACATTTAACAAGCTTTGTCATAATTGCAAAAACAAACTAGCATTCGTAAAAGTTAATTGTTCAAATGATACAAATTAGTCAGCCTTGTGTTTGCTTTCACCGAAATATTCATGAATAATGTAAAGATTACATAAACGCTTAATAAGACAGCAGACATTGGCGCCAGCGTTAATCGTAAATTCGTTCTTAACGTTTTTATGATTATATTTAATTTAATTATTCGACGAGTTCCATTTAGTTTAAGTATTATAATTATTCACTAAGGGCGGCTTGCACTAACGAATTAATCTAGTTTAAGCTTGTATAAAACGCTTATTAATTGAATTGGTTTGATTCCATCTTAATGATGATTTCAGTTTAAGTGTTGTTACAACTAGATTTTGATTTAGTGCAAGACAATAAGTACATATCAGTGCTAAATAGCATTTTATATAACTCTAAACTAGATTTAATTGGTTAGTGCAAGCCGCCCTAAATAGAATTACTATCCGAAGTAATTAATCCATTCAAATTAAAACGAACGTCATAAAAAACTATTTGTTATACTTTATAACATAATTATCTTTATTACTATAGATTGATATTCGTCTTAACTATTATGACCTTGAATAAGTTCTCGCTGTTTTTTTGGCTTAAAAAAATGTATTTAAAATATAAATCTTACAATAACTTTACGCACAATATTGTCCATAATTAGAGTCCACTTGCTGCCATCTTTCTGGTAGTAATTGAATCCCCAATCGAAAAAACTATTCATCTTTAGACGCAATCCATAAATCGACTCATTTTTCGGTTTCTTCGAAAGAATGAAAGGTCTGCTCGCTCAAGCTATGCGTCATTGACCGAAACAAGTGGTAATCGGAGGGAGCTATGTCTGGTGAATACAGCGGGTGGAGTAAAACTTCCCATTGCAGCGGTTCCAGGTACTTTTTGACTGGTTTTGCAACATGTGGCCGAGCATTGTCATGTAATAGAATCACTTTGTCGTGTCTCTGCTTGTATAATGGCCGCTTTTCTTTTAGAACTCGACTCAAACGCATCAACTGAAGTCGATAGCAAGCTCCCGTGATAATTTCCTTAGGTTTAAGCAGCTCATAACAAATTACGCCCTGTTGATCCTTCCAAATGCAGAGTAGAAGCTTCGAACCGTGTATATTTGGTTTTGGGACGATGTTGATGCGTGTCCGGGCATACCCCACGTTTTTTTACGCTTCGGATTGTCGCAGTGAATCTACTTTTCATCTTCGGTGATAATACGGTGCAGAAAACCTTTTCTTTTCTGCCGTTGAAGCACCAATTGACACATGAGAAAACGTCTCTCGGTTTCAGTTCATACGGCACCCAATATCCTTGCTTTTGGATCATTTCTAACGCTCTTAAACGTTTTGTAACTGTTGAAGCATCTACTTGTTATGTTTTTCGAGCTCTACTAGCATCTAACATCGACCTTGATCAAGCAATGCCTCCAATTCTTCGTCTTCAAACTTTTTCGGTGCTCCAGAACGTTGTTTGCCTTCAAGGTCAAAATCATTATTTTTAAAGCGCCTAAGCCAGTCCTACATATTGTATTCGACAGTGCATTGTATCAACAAGAATTCTGTGTGCTTCAGCTGCAGATTTCTTTTGAATAAAGCAGTGCAATAAAATTCCCCGCAAAATTTGTTTGGCACAAAAAGTAGACATTTTAAAAATATATAAATAAACACGTGGTTGACACTGGGATAAACTTTATTGACTAAAATTTGAGGTAACATATAGTACTACCTAGCTGATGCGTTACCGTATGAAATTCCATGCACAGAGTGCCGCAACATCATCTTTTAAGAAACAGCGAGAACTTATTCAAGGACCTAATATAATTGTAAACATTTGGCAAAAACATATTCTTATCAAACAAATGTTATAGAAAGCGTGATTAAGAATAATACAGCAAAAGGCTGGTGTCTGAAGTATATTTTGAATCTATGTGATTACAGGTCATCAATCTTACTACTATATATTAATTATATAACAAATTATACTATGTATAATTAATTAGTAGCCTATTATTTTGTAAAAAATATATATAACACTTTAACTCTCGTGCTTAACTTAAATACGAGTAGAGTGTCGGGCCCGCCGATAGCGGTAAGCGAGTACAAGGCTCGCCGTCAAGGCAAGCAATTAAAAAAAACAAACATATTTAATAATAGTGGAGAACTGAGGCATATCGGAACGAGAAGAAGATAGAGTCGCGTTTGTAATAAAGGAACCCTAGCCCTTCATCCAGTTATGCGCAGTAACACGTAACTAGACGCTCTAATAATGACGGTCTGCTGGAATGCGTAGTAGTGCGGGTGGATGATACGAGGCCAGATCATATACTATGTGTAGAATGTCAAAGCGTACATAGGTCCGTCAATTGTTGTTTAAATAACGCAGTTTCACTCCGACGCAGCCTTGAGTTTCATTCGGCGTTTCTTCTCAAGGTAGTCGCTTCCGAAACGCTGGTAGATCACCGTTAGGTTCGTTTTTCTACTGGCCGGCCGCCCAAGTCGAGGTCCGTACCCACAGGGGTGCCCTTGCGTAGCCGCACAACCCATAAATTTCGCTGACTGAGCGCCCTCTGCGTTCGCCCACCAAGCCCGGTTTTGTTGTGAAGGTCTTTCCCAGGCCACCAACGTAGGACACGCCGAAAAAAAAAAAATCAAAGCGTACGTGAGTCCTTCCATATAATGCATACATTGGAATGCCCTCACATAACTCTATGCTTCAAACTCTGCACTTTAAACTCCGTACTGGCTGCACTTGAAACCGGTCAAGAACGGGTGGTTGTTCAAACTTAATAATTTAATTTATTATTGTAACTTTAGGCAAGGCTAGATAAACCGATATCTTTATATTTTGTACCAATACTTTTAAACAACCCTGCCATAAACAAAAAATACTAAAGGCTATTGTACTATTCCTATACAAAGACGTCAACGATTAGTTCGACAATTGTTGGCCTATTTTGAAAAAATCGTATTCCACAAGCATATAATCAAACGGCACGTGTAGTTTATTATAATATTAAACTAAATCAAGTGTATTTACATTGCATTAACAAGTATTTTCAAGAATTTCTTCTTTCAAAACTTTAAGGCCGGGATTTATGAACCTTATTCCGACTTTGCTCAGCAAAGTTTTCAAGAAAGAAATTTTTTTTGACAAAAAACTTAATATTGTATATGATAAGAACTTGAGTATAGCCATATTATTCGCAGAAACATGTCCATGTTAACAAAATCGGTGACATACCAAAAAAGGCTTATTTTAACAGAAATTGGATGCTTATCCTTTTTTTTGACAAACAATAAAAATCCGCAGGTATCGCACCGCGGTATATTTCTTTACTTCTTTGATTTTTATTAATTTTTAATAATTCACGTTCATATTCGTTTAAATAAACTAGTACTAGCAAATTGTAATATTGTTAGCATAATTTATATTTTTAATTATAATCGAAGTTAACCTAAGACAGTAGTTAAGTATTAAACTTTCCTACAAGAATAAATAGCCACTATATAGGCATTAAATTACGTCACGTCAGGTGTTAAAAAAACTTATAATAAATTATAACATATTCATACAAGTGTCCAAATATACTGATATGATCAAAATGTATTTGTAGCAACCGTCACTCACTGGTTAATGACTCGGGAAGTCGCTTATGATGTAATGACGCAAAAACTGTTATAATTTTTATGTAAGGTTACTTAGCTATAACTTTACGGCTACGTAATGAGCAGGTGCAATCATTACACATAGAAAATCCGCACAGAGAGCGCCAGCTGGCAGGAAAACGGCGATTTTCTCGATAATAAACGGCCGTCTTATATCCGCGGTTACTTTTCAATTTCGGAAGTCACTGATCATCTCATAATTAGTACTTTACTCATATTAGTTGGCCTTAAGTATGACTACTTACTTTTGACAAAGTATATGTATATAAATAACGTCATAATGATGTACTAAGTGCCTGTTTGGCTCAGAGGGGGCCCCATTATGTTGTACGTCCCCTCAGGCCTGATATGCCCAGTTTGAGAAACGCTTTTTAAATTTAAAAACACATGAAAACACATGTCATAAGCTATTTCTATATGGCCATCTATTTGCCCAGTTTCCGGAATTTTATGTACATAACCAAAAAAATAGTTTTATTGGAATCTGTTTTTAATAGTTACACTAATTTTCAGGACGGAGAAAAATACAATAAATCAAAAACTATGAATATCGCTCCAGCCGTTCTCGAGTTATAAGTGTTCGAACAAATCAAACAATGTGGTTATGGTAATTAAATACGCGGTCGAATAGGTCATGACACATATGGTTCAATAGTATTTAAAAGTCCCACGTGTTTTCGACTTCACCTGGGTTGTACCTCTTCATCTTTGTCTGAGAAGGCTCAGCTTTTTCATGCACTTAAGCTGAGATTTATAGTCGCTATTTCGACTTTGCTTGGCAAAGTTCTCAAAAAATAAATTTGTTTTGACCTTAAACTGAATATTTAATAGGAACTTGGGTATAGCCATAGTATTCGCAGAGCCAAGTCTATGTTGACAAAATCGGTGACTTACCAAATCCTTTGAAATTCATTAAGTAATATGAATTGTAACGTTTTAGAATAGTCTAAGCAAAGTTAAAGTTATCTCTATAAAACTCAGCCTTAGTTTCAAGCTTTTATATTTCTGTATAAATTTAGAAATGATATAGATCAGATAGGTCTTTGTCCGTAATATTAATGGCTTGTTAGTTCAGTTGTTAATAGCCCTACAAAAGAACGAAATATTGAATACCAAAAGAAGCATATTTTTCTGTGTTCGATTAATTGTGTGAGTGTATGTACACATACTCATACAGTACATGTATGTACTCGTATGTATTATTTTGTGTTTTATTTTAGGTACGGAATATTAAGCCCAAGCCTTAATATATTGTATTATATTATTATCATATATTTAAAATCTCAGGCTTAAGGTAACATACAAAAGATGTTTAGATGTTAGATATTTAGAATTTAAAGTAAATCATGACAATTTATGATTTGTAATAATGTATGTACTACATACGGACTACGGATAGGCAAACGCTTGCAGGTGTTTCCTTTAAGTGGCCAATAAACTTTAAATTCAGCTATTCCGTGTGTATAACATGTTTATTTTAATCTTAAGCTTTAACAGAGTAATTGTGCATAGGATGATTTATAATATCGTATGTTTAATTTTGTAAAGGTCCTTAAAATGAGTAATATTGTCTTTTCTTTTACAAGCCGTTTCAATATATTTGGTATATAACGTAGTAATGACTAAAAATTCATGCAATTCATTCTCAAGGATAGGTTATTTAAAAATAAATTTCGTTACAAATTTAGATTCGTAAATTTTTATCTATTCGCCAATGCACACACACGTGACACGTATTCCATTAAAATGATTAATCTTAATAGGAATTTGGATCTCAGGAAATTTTGTAACACAGTAGCTAGCTTCTTAATTCCAATCATCGTTGTATATTTTGTTTTTGTAATTTTTACAATTTTACTTAAGCAGTATTTTACAAAGATACTGCTTAATTAGAAAATTCATTCAATTGTACACCCTATTTTTTCTTATAAACTTTTGCTAATTTACTGTATTTGTATAATTACAGGATATAAGCGAAAACTGCAGACGCATCAAATAATAAAATTAATTATTTTTAAGGTAAACTTAAGGACAAATTAAGTCAAAAAAATTTTTTTTCGACTAAATAATTATATATTATTGACGTAGAAAAAAAAAATCTCGGATTAATAAATTCTTTGCAACAATACCTAACATGCATTATATTTGCATGTATAAAAGCTCCATTTAAATTTGCTTTGTTATAATTCTATTTAAGTACCATTTTTGGCATTGCATCAAAGGTTTAAATAATCATTTCAAACCGTCATTTAGTTTAAAAGTTATAGGCCTTTGATAGACGGTGGAATAGACGGGCAGATAGACAGAAGGACAAAGTTCCGAAGCCTTAATTTGACTCAGAAACTTCGCTTCGCTTAGTCAATTATATAAGTTTATTAGGCGACTAATTTTTTAATAATAAGTCATAATTTATTACATGTTTGTAATTTTTAGTTATATATATTACCAGCGCATAACTTGCTTGCACCTCTCTTATATAACTTTGAAAGATTGGCAGAGAATATTATTTAGGATCAAGTCCAAATTCATATTGTGACAATTTGAACATACTGTAGATTATAAAGCGGGCCACCTGTGCACACTCTGCGGTTCCCATAACGCCTACGTGTCAATATTGACAGAGATTAAATCAATTCCTTGGATGTGCGCTATCTCACGTCACTAGGCGGACCTGTCGCTAAAGTTTTAACAGGTCAGTTTTGTTGAGTCATAGAGTAACAATATTTCATAGCTGAATTTATTATACCAAATGTGGCACGCAAGCTGATAACCTACCTGATGGAATGTGATTACTATCGTCTATTGACAACTACAGCATCAGAAATATCTCTGACTAACATCTTGACTGACCTTGTAGAACGTTTTGTATTCCTTTTTTTAAGAACCAGATGTCATCACTTCGAGAAAAAGCAGTCGAAGCTAGCCTATTCCATAGCTGTAATCTACGCAACTAGAACGTGCTGTCTAAAGGTATGAATCGTATTCTGCCAGTCACTGCTAGGCAGGCCGCGATCCACCGCTCTGTGTGTATTTACTATACATGGAAAGGTGTGTGATGTAGGTGAATGCGCAGAGCTGTCAACTATAACGGTTGCAAACTGGACATGCCGCCTGTCCGAATCGCTGCTTAACCGTTAAGTTATTGCAGGTACTCCAGCAGGCATCTCAGGCAAAGGCAGGACAGAAGACAAAGCGTCTCCCTCAGATAAGAGCTCAGGGTGCGCGGTTTAACGGGGTTGTGACGAATTGATTACAGGACCCGCAGTCCCCGTCACATCAATGCATAGACATAATTAACCTGGGATTTTTAGCTGGTAACTGTCTGATAACTCCTCCATCCCTCGCGTGTTTGAAATCAGTTTATGAGGGTTATTCCCAAATAAAAGTAAGGTGCATCTAATTAATATCTTAATAAACAATTTTCTAGTATCTACTTAATTACAATAAATGATTAACCATAACATATTCTTACTAAGATAATTTAATGTTTTTTTTAAATATTCATAAAATTTGTTATAACTTCTTCACTAATTAAGAAAAGGCTATAATTTTTTTATATAAATTATTAAGGAGCGCAGTTTATTTTCTAATTTGTTTTCAAAATGGTTTACCTTTAAGCTAAAATAATATTTAAATTTTCAAAGTTATAAATCAAATAAAACCAGTTCCTACGTTTAGATTTAAATTTTTTTTCAAGTAGCTTTACGGATTTAATTTACATTTAAAATTTAAAACAAAACAATTATTGAATGGAAAGGTACATTTATTTAGATCTTCATTCATGAGCAGTCGACGGCCTTTAAAATTGTAAGTATCTTCTTCCAGGAAACCATTTATTGAGTTTATATCTAAGGTATCGAGATAAGATGATGCGCTATAAGATAACAATAATAAGGTATTTGAATAATCTGATACGCCATGCATTAAATTATCAATATTTTTTCATTAATAAGTTTCGTATAGCACTGGGTTTTTTATTTGTTTTAAGTGAAAGACAATAATTTAAAACGTTTTTTACGACTTTTTAGTTGTTTGTTTATTTATAGTTTTGGAATTGCCTCATAAATATTTTAAGTGTAACATTTTATTCACGTAGTCACTATTTGCTTGTTAAAGGAGAGTAAAAATTTGTTACGAGAACACATTATGGAAAAAATACCTTTATTTATACACAATATGTACAATGATTATATTTCGGCAAATCATTCTATCACTAAATCGCAGGGATGTTCGCCAAGCACGAATACCAATATTTACACGTGCAAACAAAGCGATATCCGCAAACAAAATCAGGAAAATACCCATTAGACGGGCGTCGTTTATTTACTATACTATTTAGATTTGACTCCAAAGTACATTTTACAAAAATACTAGTAGGTATATACATATATGGATACACTTATACAGTAATGACTGGCAATTTTGTTATTTAATTTAAAACTAAGAAGAATACATGTCATCAACTGCAAGTTTTACATATAACAGATTAAAGATATTAATCTTAAAGATTAATCTTTTTATAATAAGGTTACTATTGTACAAGAATTGAAAGAAACATCTATTTAAAATGAGCGCGAAAAATCCGTACTTTAAATAACCGTATTGTTTTTATAAATACTGAGACGTCTTTTTGCGTGGTGCACAAATCCTTTTTTTTGTTAAGCCGGTGGAAATCCCTTCGGACCGTCAGGAGAGTGGTGAGGGCCACTCCCCCTGTGTGTCGGACTTGCACTGACTGAAATCACCGGGGTGCCAACTCTGCCCTCTTTTCGCCTTCACCAGGCCTAGGTATCCGTATGCTTCCTACGGACCCGGCGAGCGACTGGCCTTGACAGGTGTATTCTCTGGGAGGGGGTCAGTTGTTACCCCCTCGCTACCTCTCAATGAGGCGTCATGTGGGCAAATACACGACACCTTGTCCCCTCTGCCGGACGGCGGACACCCTTAACGTCCACCGCCCGGTCTGTGTCAAAGGGAGCGCGCCCAGCAGTTGGTCCTGCACGAACTGCTCTCTCCTTCTGTGCCGCCTCATTCCAGAAGACTGTAATCAAAAAATGTAAATCATGTAACTGCAAGTTTTACAAATAACACATTAAAGATATTAATCTTAAAGATTAATATACAAGAATTATTGTACAAGAATTGCAAGAATCATCAATCAAAAATGAGTGCAAAAATCCGTGCTTTAAATAACCCTTTTTTATTATTACTGAGACGTCTTTTTTTGTGGTATACTATATAGCGTGATGTTATGGGTATAATATAAATAGATATTCGTAGATAACTATTACTAGTCTTTTAGATATATTTTACAATAATGTAGTATATAAATGACAGTATTTAGTGTGAAGCAATATCTACAATACCACAACTAATTGGCAAACTGCGTCACTGCATTATTTCATGTGACAGTTGCCATCAAAACCACCAGAGCTGCAGGATAAAGTAGACGAGTGCACTGCATAACTGTTAATGTTGAGTCCGTGCTAAATATTTACTTAACGACATATAACAATAAAAATACCTCGTCTGTGTATTTTACACAGCGGAATTGTATTTTTCAATTTTGTTTCATTATGTCAGTTATCAGAAACGCTCTTTAACCTCTTAAGTGGCTCATTTCGTCAAACGACATGACCACTACCTGCCCCCATTCTTCCCATTCAAACGCAACGAATGATACGCGGACTCCTAAATATATATTAGGTCCTTACATATGAAATTGGCGTTTTTGGTGCTGGCCACTTTAATCACAAATTTCTCCTCTTTGGTAAGGAATTCCAAATTCAAATTTGTACAGCTATAGACTCATGTATTTGTGCTTCGATGATCGTCATTCATTTGTTTTTTTCTTCTGTTTTTTCTGTTTGCGTCACTCATTTTACAAAATGGAAAACTTAAAATATCGCATTATTTACGAGTACGAGTTCCGCCGTGGCACTAGTGCTGCGGAAGCAACTCGAAGGGTGAATGATGTGTATGGCGGTCGTGTTGCAAAAGAAAACACAGTTCGTTTTTGGTTCCAACGTTTTCGTTCTGGAAATTTCGACCTGCAGAACAAGCCCCGTGGACGGCCTGAGACTCAAGTTGATAATGAAGAGTTGAAGGCTATTGTGGAAGTGGATCCATCGCAAACCACGTCCGAGTTAGCTGCAGGCTGCGATGTTAGTGATAAAACTGTTTTAATTCACTTGAAGCAAATTGGGAAGATTAAAAAGCTTGAAAGGTGGGTACCTCACGAATTGACTGAAGCAAACCGGCAAACGCGCGTCGACTGCTGCGTTACATTACTAAACCGGCACAATAATGAAGGTATTTTAAACCGAATCACTACCTGTGATGAAAAATGGGTTCTTTACGATAATCGGAAGCGCTCAGCGCAATGGTTGGATCCTGGCCAGCCAGCCAAATCCTGCCCCAAGCGAAAATTAACCCCAAAAAAGTTAGTTGTAAGCGTTTGGTGGACTAGTGCCGGTATTGTTCATTACAGTTTTCTCAAATCTGGCCAGACTATTACGGCTGATGTCTATTGTCAGCAATTGCAAACCATGATGGAAAAGCTAGCGGCTAAACAACCTAGGCTGGTCAATCGCTCCACGCCACTGCTACTTCACGACAACGCTAGACCACACACTGCGCAACAGACGGCTACTAAATTAGAAGAGCTTCAATTGGAAAGTCTAAGACATCCTCCGTACTCCCCGGACCTTGCTCCAACAGATTACCATTTTTTTCGAAATTTGGATAACTTCTTGCAAGGGAAAAAATTCAACTCCGATGGGGCAGTCCAAATCGCCTTCAAAGATTTTATTGATTCCCGTCCGACTGGTTTTTTTAGTAAAGGGATCAATGAACTACCTATGAGATGGCAAAAGTGCATAGAAAATAATGGTTCATACTTTGATTAATTAAATATATTATATTAAAAAATATTCGACTTTTTGTTCCTCCCATACAAAACGCCAATTTCATATGTAAGGACCTAATATTTGTACCAGTGGCGTGCATATCGTTTTCACACAAGGCAAGCAATCAGTAAGAAACCTTACTTCGACTCTTCTATTACTCTTTCTTTATTAGAGGACTGTGAAAACACCTTATATTTTATTAATTTCGATAAGCACGAATTCCCATCACAATGGTGAATTTATCTATTATTGATTGATTCATTTATATTAGAATTAGATGCTCGTAGAGCATAGGGTAAGCATTGCTTTAACGCTTGTATGAGATGAACGCCACTGATTTATACGTATATTATACTCAAGGCAACATACTCGTTTTATCCATAGTGGTATACACAATTAAATTTGTGCGAATATATTCGTCTTAGGCGTTTTGTAATGCATATGTTGATGACGTATATATCTGTCATAGCCGCTTAAGAGGTTAAATAAGAAACTGAGTTTAAACGCGAATGAATCCCCAATCGCATAACTTCACGAACATTAGTGCTTTATAGCGTCTTAAAATTTAAGGAACGTTTCTGAAACTATGCGTGAGTTTAATATCAAATATTTAAATAATAATAATTCACTATTTAGTTATTATGAGGTATAATTTTTCATGTTTTAAGATTGAGCATTCACCTACCCAGAGGATCAATACCAAGAATGTATTTCGAATCGATAATTAAACAAAGGTTCAGTTAAGATATCAGACCAATTTTGGATTTTAAAGCATTTGACCGAAACCTTGTGGTATGGAAAGGCACCTTTTAAATTCTCAATGGCAAACGGTCGTCAATCGGCTGTAACGCCCACTTAACAAGCTAGAATAATTTTATGATTCCAAACACCTGCAAAAAACCAAGAATAATTATTTTTATTGTTATTAGGGCACATACTTTTGTTATCTCAAGAAAATTGTTAGAGGACATTGCCGGACACATATGGGTGGTGACCGTTTTGTGCCGGATTTTAACCGGCTTCAAACCTTAAAAAAACGACATCAAAGCGTTGACAGCATCCGTGCGTTCTGTATTGATCTGGATTGCTCTGTGTGTAATACTAACGATTTAGAGGTTAGGTCCCATTGCGAAATTTTGGCGCGAGGAAAATTGCGCGAATTTTAGTCGCAAATGAAGATTCACCTAATTTGCATTATGAAACTAATTTCACGCGGTTTTTATAATAATATAGTTGTTACTTTCATCTAAGTGAAATAACAGTGAAACACGTCTCGCGAATGTTGTACCAGGCCGTTTTTCATTTTAGTAAATTAGTTTTTGTGGGAATTTTACTGTCTGTGCTTCTATTTTCATACAATACTTATTGTTATAAAAAGCCGTAAAATGTCACATGGTGAAATTTCGGTTTCCATAAGTCCTAAAACTTATATGTTGCCACAAGAGCCTGTTGTTGCAAACGAAATCCCTTTTATTAGTTAGGAGTTTCAACCGCAGTTTAATAACATTCTAGGGCTGAGATTTATAGACGCTATTCCGACTTTGCTTAGCAAAGTTCTTAAAAATAAATTCGTTTTGATAAAAAACTGAATATACAATAGGAAATTGAGTTTAGTCATAGTATTCGCAGAGCCAAGTCCACGTTGACAAAATCGGTTACTTACCAAATTCTTTTTCATTTTCATCAGATTTTAATTCTTTGATGGTCGCTTTCGTTTTTGGACTACACTGTACATACCAGCAGGTGCACTAAAGTAACTATGTAGAGCCAGTGTAAAAAAATACGAATGTTTCCATGAGATAATAACCGCAACAAGTGAAGGCTCATCTCGAGGATACCATTACTCAAAACAAATGCATCATATTGTGACCACGAATATTCTACTAAGAGGAAATTCAAAGAAAAACAGAGAAACGAACAGCTAATAACGTGCATCATAGTTGTTACACTTTAATAGTTAATAGAATTGAATTTCGACTATTATCTTCCTTTTGTCTGTTCTTTTGATATTAACGTAATTTTATAGCTTAAATATTTAGACCAAATTATTGACATTTTTTTGTTGACAGTCCTAACTAGTTCTTTCGTATTGGATCCTTCGAATGTGTGCATCCACTACCAAGTAAACAGTTTGATCATACAAGTCAGCGTTGACCTGCGTGATCTGAGATAATATGGCAGTTTCGTTTAATATTCATCTGCCCTTTAATTTGACCAGTTCAAATATTCGTGTGACCATTTTTAGTTATCATTGCCACATTGCCACCTAAGGACTTGCTTATTGTAATATAATGAAGACATTACTTATAGTTAAAGTGTCTAATAATCTTAATAATAATATTCTTAACTTCATAATAGGATCTAATCAATAAAATGTTCATGTATAGATGATAGCATCATGATCATCGATATTCTAATGATTACCTTAATCAGTCACTGACGGAAGTAATGTCTGTCGCTCAACAGCATGCAGAACATTTAATTATAAATGATATAGTTTTTGCTCATGGCTTCACTTATTATGTTGTAAGATATTATTTATTACATTATGCATGTTTATATATTATGATTTTGGCTCTAAAAACTACACTTTTATTAAACTTAATTTGTATTCTACTTTTTTAAAATTATTAGTTACATTGGTTTTTATACTTTCATAAGTTGTGTATTCCACATTTTTATATTGTCATTACCTTAATTTTATTATGTAATACAATTAGATCTGTGTATGGCGACATTTTTTAGAACAACATACCGGTTATATAGACATAGAAAAAAGGGTTCGGTAAAAAAATAGGACTTCCTATCTCGAAAACATCACCAGGTGTGTACGACTATCGGTTTTTACGACTAAATAACGTCGGGTGAAAGGCTATTTGGTTTAAGCGACATTTTTTGGTGATATAGTAATATGTAGAATATGACGATATGTAGAATAGTCCTTTTTTTTGTTTGGTAACCTGGGTGAAATCCCTAAACGGACCTCAGGGGGCTAAATGAGAGTTGCCCCCCGGTGTGTCGGACTTCCACCAACTAAAACCCCCGGGGTGTTCTTTCTCCCGCCTGCCGAGGCGCCAAGGGCAAGGTCGGGCCATCTTCCTTGGCCCCTGGCGACATCTGGCCTTGTTCAGGCCTAACCTAAATTTGAGTAGTCCCTTCGATGTTGATATTATAGATTATGAATGTATTAAAAAAATATGATACATTAAAAATAACTTCTTTATTTATTTAGGTATTAGAGTAACATATTACCATAACATAACTCCTACTTGTGAAACAATAAATAATTTCATTTTATTGTGACGTTTTAAAACAATACTATTTAATGCTATAAGTTCCAAAATAAAATACAATTTACTTAATATTTACATAATTTATTTGATGGGCCCTAATGCACTTTATTATATGTATATGCATACAGGATCAATCTGAGATGCGTGTTAAGTCCGACATACACACTTTAGTAACACGTGGTAAAATGTTATTAGAATAAACAATTTACGAACTAAATTACCTCGGATTTTAAACATCTGTCTCTGACCGTGAAGATAATTAGCGTGAAGAAGGAAATAAGGCGCTTGCTACAGGTGACTTTTATTACCCGGTAAAGGCCATCTAGGTAATTTCGTTATGACATGAAGTTAAAAAGATATGTCTTTTTTAGATAGCGGCAAATACAAAAGTTTGGGATCTTGTTATCGTACAATCTTATTGATAATTTTATAACTCCCAACAATGTCAATAGTTTTTCAATAAATTTTGTAAACATCGTTAAGAATAGATAAGAATGTAGTTTTTTTTATTAGTCATACAATTCACTGATGTAGAGACTTTGGTCCGTATTTTGAGGCGATTTATATCATTATTCAAACTGTGTGTATCTTTAGTTCTTCTTAGCTCTTATAATACCTTAAATAGATATCTGTACTTTTGTCATTAATAAATAAAATAATAATTAATAAAATAATGCCCAACTATATCTACGTATAAAAATATAATTAAAATTTCTTTAACTAGGAATTTCTTGATATATGTAAATAATGGAAATTGTTATAATAATTAAGTGTAACCAGAGATGGGCAAAATGTAATCTAATTAATGATTAGCGATTACAAAATGTAGTCGTAATTTTAGTTTCGTTGGTCTTTAATTATGATTAAATCCATTTAAACATTAAGTATTAATATAAATATGTATGCATTCTGGGATTGCATGTAAAATCATAGATGAACAAAATGCAGTGATATTAATGATGAAAAACGCAAAATGTAACTACTATATTTTGTAATCGTAATCATTTCTATTAATCTGATTACATTTTGCCCATCTATGAGTGTAACGAATAATCAAATTTCAATTTTATTCCTTTAACATCAAAATTATTTTTTTATTAATATTATAAATATTGCAGTAAAGAACTAAATGAAATCTACTTAAAATTATAAATGCGAATAGACTTTATCATTCGGTGTTAAAACGCTTATTATTATTTACAATGTAGAAAGTATAACAATATAACAAATAACTATCACTCCTTCTGGTAGAAGTAGTAATCACTTCAATGTTTAGTAACATTTACATTTAAATAAAATATAGGCCCTAATTTTTTTACAATAAATATTTTAATTCAAAATCACTAAAATAATCGAATTGACCATTTTGATAGCCATGCCATATTTAATCTTTAAATTAATAAAGTTATGTAACATTTACATTTTGTTAGCAACGATAGAATTAACACTGATGTTAGATTGCTTTTATGTAATGATTATATTTTAATTTAAATGATTTAACTATTATATTTATAGTCATAGGGGCACTTATGTAAGTTCTTCTGGAACGGGAGTATATTTTAGACCAGTATCGTTTAGAAGAGTTACAACCCACGCGTCTTCTGGAATAAGACCTGACTTTAACAACTTGACGGCTGCGGCTACATTAGCTCCACTCGTATATCCAACATATAGACCTTCTTTTTCTCCAACAAGTTTTTTATACTTAACGGCTTCTTCATCAGTTACACTCAACGTACCATCCATGTATTCAAAGTTGAATAAATTTGGGACACATCCGTACCCGGATCCTTGAAGTAAATGAAGCGGTTTCGTGATCGGGTCACCTTTTATTGGCTCCGCGCCGGCTGGTTCAACCACATAAGTTTTTATATTTGAATTTTTTTCTTTTAAATATTTCGAAGTACCAGTAAAAGTGCCAGCAGTGCCAACTGTTGCTACAAAAGCGTCGACATGTTGTCCTGTCTGTCTCCAGATTTCCGGACCAGTAGTTAAGTAATGTGATTCGGAATTAGCATGGTTATTGAATTGATTTACATAATACGCACCAGTTTCATTAGCCTCTTTCAAGCCGACCTCCTCCACTGCTTTAACGTCAGCAAGTGTTACATTTCCGTAAGTTCCTTCTACTTGCGGTACTCTGAGGCACTTTGCACCTAGAGCTTCCATATGAATTGCTCTCTGTACGCTGTTTCCTTTCGACATCGCAAGCGTGAGGGGATGTCCTAACACAGCACAGACGACTGCCAGCCCACATCCTTGATTTCCCGATGTCACTTCCAAGACAGGTGCTCCTGGTTCTAATTCACCAGACTTAAGTGCCTTTTGGATCATGCACAGAGACGACCGACATTTGATGGAGGCTCCTGGGTTCATAAATTCACATTTAGCTAGGATGCGTCCCGGACCGGGGTGGAGGCGATCCAGCGCGACGATGGGCGTGTTACCGATGAGTTCCAGGGCTGAGGCCTTTATTTCGTTTGAGTCGCCTTTAACAGACATTGTTCAGGGTTTTATGATACGTATTAACAATAGTTTGAAAAACGGATTACTACAGGCTTTTGATTAGAGTCCTCTTTTTAAATGCTAGTAATTTAAAGTCGTGCGCACAACAATCGGCACACTGCTCTTGGCACACGACACTGATTAAATATTTTGT
Organism: Automeris io; assembly: GCA_036320925.1. Taxonomy (NCBI): domain Eukaryota; kingdom Metazoa; phylum Arthropoda; class Insecta; order Lepidoptera; family Saturniidae; genus Automeris; species Automeris io. The sequence continues at coordinate 6,593,964 of JAUDJH010000011.1, read as the reverse complement.
GTCGGGCGCACAGAGAGTATTTGTGACGTCGACGACGCGTGGACTGTACTCAAGGCTGGCTTGTGCACCGTAAGTCATTATTAATTTCCATAGCTATCTCAATCACTTTTTATCTGGTTGTACAAACTTTATAGTGTTTTATATACTTTGTAACTCTTAAATATAATTATTATTTATAAACATTGCCATAAGGTTGCTTTTATCAATTCATATTATGACAGCCTTATTTAAAATTATAGAAAAATAATTAAAACGAAAGGTAAAGGGGTCGTTATTGAAAAATTATCTAAAAAACCACAACAAAAACAAGATTTTGTATAAATTATTCGTTATTTCTAGATTATCATTACTATTTCTTGGGGTTGATTATATATTATTATCACTACCTATTCGTGATGGTCACAGAAGATACTTACTTGGTTACAAAATATTCACATTTCCTTTGGATACGGTCGACGCTATTTCAATTTAAACTAATACGAATGAATCAATGAAACGATTTTTTTTTTAAATTATTTTTCCTGTCGTTAATATAATGTATAATTTAACATATACCTAAGTATACTTTAAGAAAAATCGAAATGTATATTAATTATTTGTTGTATCCAAAGCCATGTTTCCTTTTGTATTACTAAATATTTATATATGTTTTCTTGTGTCTATTATCCACTACTAATGTTTATCTATTCCTATTAACTATATACCCCCAGGAAAAGAGTAATCCACGACTATTTAATTTCTTGTGATCACACCGATAGATTAATGTGCTAACAAATGGCTAAAACCAAAAAATACGGATTGGCGGCAAAGCTTCAAGCCGGAGTGGTTGCATCTCTTCTGCACTCTCGCTAAATAATTGTAGTTTTCTTGTTGTAACGGTCGGTTGCGTGTTCAGTATTTGTCTGAGCTTGTGTTGTGGGCTTGGGAAGCAATTAGTGATGAAAATGCCCGGGAATTTTCCCAAAGTGCCCAGCACTTCCGCGAACATTTCGTAAATTCCCGGGAATATTCCTAAGCAAGTTTTGGGCACTTTGGGAAAATTCCCGGGCATTTTCATCACTAGCAGCAATGGAATGCTCGGCTGACCGTGTGCGATCGGGAATCAATGGTCTTTTGGCAAGATACTAGCTCAGTGATGCGATCCCTTGGGTAGCTTAGTTTTCCGCCAATCTACAAAGTCTTCCTCGCCCTTTATATTGTGTGTATAGAAATGGTACAACCATAGATGGGCAAAATGTAATCAGATTAATAAAAATGATTACGATTTCATTTTACGGTTTTTACCATTCATATGATTGCATTTTGCTCATTTATGTTTGAAACACTGTAGAATCCCAGATTGCATAAACATTTATGATTTCTTAATGTTTTAAATGGATTTAATCATGATCACAGAGCAAGAAAATTAAAATTACGACCACATTTTGTAATCGTTAATCATTAATCAGATTACATTTTGCCCATCACTACTCTTCCTCGGGGGCTGGATGTATCTTATTAACTCTGCTAAGTTCTGCTCAGTTTCTAAATGCCCATTAAATAATTAATGACTCAATACCTCATAGTTCATTATTTTGATATTTATAATAACTATTATAAAACAAATTTACGCTTTGCATCAAATGAAAATACGCCTTTATAAAAAAAGAGCGATGAACATGTCAACATAAATATTAACGTCTCCTTTGCATACAAAAAAAAAATGTAAATAGTTGCCACCCTCAACTATTGGCCGATTATGATACGAGTGGCAATTGCATGGCTTTTGACAAACTGCAATTTTTTAAAATTACTTATTGCTATAAACAAGACTCTATTACAAAGTATTAGGGATCTTTCCGAAACAGCACAAAATGTCATATGGATACATATAAATATCATCTTTTAATGAAAATTCGACTTTGAACCATTGAGTTAAAGACGTCTTTCGCAAGTTTTTATTGCAGGTAACCAAAGGACACGCAGATGTCAATGTGAATTCAGCCTATTGTTAACAAATATGGGCACAATTGTGCACAATGCGTTACATTTATATTATTTTTGTAGAGGCAAGTGGACTGAATGAGCCAAATGTCAGCGATTTTATAATGAACATATCTATTCAGAACTATAACCCAATTGACGACAAAATACTAATAAAATGTTTCTAGTAATTTAACGTTTGTTACAAAGATTTCTTCGTCTTTGGTTATATTTGAGTAAAGAAGTAAGAATAATAATAATAATAATAATATATCGTCAGGCTATAACCTTTTTGGGGTGAGCAGAAGAAAGAATTAATTAATCAAATAAATATTTATACAACGCCTTTCTGCCGTGATACCTATTAATAAATTATATTCTTTTGTTGGTCGTGGCTGTACTATAGTTATCATCAGTTGTTAACTGCCGAGGAGTCTTTGATCTAGTCAGTAATCACTAATCAGTATAAATTAAAATTACAACATTGATGTCCTAGAGACACCATGAGAAACTTCTGATATTGGTCGAACAAATTGACAAAAACAACGTAAAATAAGTCTTATCATATTAGACTTGTATCGTAGGTATGTATAGTAAAGACATCAACAAAGTCTAAGGCTGAGATTTCTAGGCATAAAGTTTGCTTAGAATTTACTAAAACATTAAAATTTATATTACTTAACGAATGTCAAAGGATTTGGTAAGTCACCGATTTTGTCAACAAGGATTTGGCTCTGCAGTTTTTTTTTATCAAAACGAATTTATTTTTTGAGAACTTTGCTAAGCAAAGTCGAAATAGCGTCTATAAGTTTTAGCCTAAGGCTCTCGCACACTTTAATACCGTTGAACATTGCAATTTTTAAATAAACAATATAATACAATTTAAGGTCTGATTGTGTGCATCTTTGTTATTCTAAATAACAAGATGTAGTCAAATAAATAAAAATAAAAGTTTATAAATAAAAACAACATTGAGAACAAAGTAATTAGAAAAGTATAGATTAATAAATGAAAAATTCGGAGTTGTAATATAAAAATCTACAAGAAATATTTTTAGGAAACGTTTAGGATACGAAATAATAGAAATCATATTTATGCGCAATGCATTTATTAGTTTAATATTACTACAATTAGTTACAATAATTGTTTAAAAAGTATATTTTACATATTAAATAATGTATATAATTAGTTATATACATTATTATATTAATAGTTATATATATTAGCATATAGGCAAATTAATCGCACATAGAAAAAAACACATTTTTTTAGAAAACAAAATCTTGTCGAATTTACAAAATACACAATTTTATTTTCAAACAAAACGATGTAAAGTTTTCTAAAACCGTATGTATATCACTCACAATGTAGGCTTTCCTCATACTATCTTCATTAAAAAACATTTTATAATCCATAAGCGATCCATATATAACTTTATATGATGTAAACACAGTGGTGTTCAGCTAATAGGAGCACAGTACCTTGGACATGTAATAAATATATTGACCTAAAATTTTGTAAAATAACTTTATTCTGAGTATCGGTATCTAAAAACAACCAGATTTTAAATCTGTGTATTTATTGCCCAAGTATAATAAGGCAATGCGTTTTATGCCTCTATGGGATGAACGCCACTGCGTATGAAACATTCGACTTTTTTCTAGATCGAAAGCAATTTGATTTATTCGGTAGCTTGGAACTATAAACTAATTAGCACCCAACTTTTAAAAATTAAGAAATAATAAATTGTTTTTTTATAAAAACCTTTTTGTTTGGAATAAAGAGAATATACATGAATACAAAAAAAAATCTTAATTAAGAATATCACCTCTATAATACGTATATAAAGCTATGTAAAGACTCAAAACTACTTTTTTTTTGTAATGTCCTATAAATAGGTCGCTGAGGTATAATAGGTTAATAAACATTTAACATTTGCTTTTTTACAGATTTTAATGTTTCTGAGAGCATGCCAACTTATGTTGAATTTTCTGAAATGGGAGTATATTTTAGTCCAGTGTCATTGAGGGTTGTCACAACCCATGAGTCTTCTGGAATGAGACCAGATTTTAACAGCTTAACTGCTGCGGCTACATTCGCCCCACTCGTATATCCAACGTAGAGACCTTCTTTTTCACCTACAAGTTTTTTATATTCGACAGCTTCTTCATCAGTGACACTTAGCGTACCATCCATATAATCATAGTTAAACAAATTCGGAACACATCCATACCCAGAACCTTGGAGTAAATGCAGCGGTTTCGTAATAGGGTCACCTTTGATAGGCTCTGCGCCGGCCGGTTCAACCACGTAAGTCTTGATGTTTGGATTTTTCTCTTTCAAATATTTCGATGTACCAGTAAAATTTCCAGCAGTACCTACTGTTGCTACATAAGCATCAACCCGGTGACCCGTCTGTCGCCAAATTTCCGGACCAGTAGTGTAATAATGCGCTTCGTAGTTAGCATTATTCTTAAATTGATTAATGTAATAAGCACCTGTTTCTTTGGACTCTTTTAATACTACTTCTTCTACCGCTTGAATATCAGCGAGAGTTACATTTCCATATTTTCCTTCGACTTGCGGTACTAGTAGGCATTTCGAACCTAGAGCTTCCATGTGGATCATTCTTTGCAGGCTGTTGCCAGCTGACATAGCAAGTGTAAGGGGATGTCCCAAGACTGCACAGACAACTGCGAGTCCGGTTCCTTGATTTCCTGAAGTCATTTCGATAATAGGAGCACCAGGTTTCAATGTACCTGATTTCAATGCTTGCTGGATCATGTTAAGAGACGAACGACATTTGATTGACGCGCCTGGGTTCATAAATTCGCACTTAGCGAGAACGCGTCCTGGACCAGGGTGAAGGCGATCCAGTGCAACGATAGGCGTATTGCCAATGAGTTCAAGGGCTGATGACTTTATTTCATTAGGGATGTCAGTGACAGACGGCATTATTCCCGATAAAATGTCTTGATTTAATTACGATAAAATAAAGTGTCTAAATATGTTAGACTTTTATAATATTTTAATTTGCGGCTTAAACTTGTACTTACAAGTATCAGCAGAATTCTCTTAGGTCGCTCAATCAGGTGAATATGCTTGACCAAACGCAGTGCTAGTATAATGGTAGTTACGATGTGTCTTCCAGGGGTGGTCGAGTGCTTATTACTGTATGACAAGCAATAATTGAATAGTAAAATAATATTTTACGCGAGCCCTTTTATACTTCTCTTAATGACTCATTATCATATTTTTTACAATCTATGACAAAATATCGACGCAAGATTATGGAAAAAAGCAAGTTTGATAACTTACTGTGGATTGGATTATATTAAATTATCTTTATGGAAACTAGAGGCCTTTGGGCCAACAGAGGAAAGCTCCCGCCACCGCTGACGACGTTCCGTTGTCCCAGGTGCGCGTGGAGCCTACGGTAAAGGAGGCCTCGCCAGCGGTGACACCAAAGTCGCTGCTTGGCATGTTCGCCTCTAGGGGAGCGTCGGGCAACGAGCCTTTGGGGGCCGTTGCCTGACTTGTAAGCTCCAGTGGTGTCGTGCGTGCTTCAACGCACCACTAGGCGGTGGTCGAGGGATCTTAGATCTTAGACCCTCCGACTGTGGAGAAGCCCGCAGGGCGGATCGCGCGCCAGCCCTCTTGGAGGTCCTCGGTGTGCCCGAGGGCTGGTGCAGACGCGTGTGGAGAAGCACCCCGGGGGTTTTAGTCGGTAAAAGTCCGGCATACCGGGGGTGGCCCTCACCACCCCCTGACGATCCTATAAGGATATCCCCCGGGTTACTAAAAAAAAAATCTTTATGGAAACTGAAATTAAATATTATGATTTTAAATATTACAATGATTTTTTTAATTCTAATTCTTTAAATTTATGTTCTATTATATTTATCATTATTCATATTTTTATTAAATTTATAATTAAATTTTTATTTTATTGTTTATTAATAAATAATTATTGTCAGAATATTAAGGCCGTTGTACCTATAACTGCAGTCGATATTTCTTTTAAGAATTTTTAGGGATGTTCTAGTACTTTCTTCATAGATATTAGGTCCTTACATATGAAATTGGCGTTTTGTATGGGAGGAACAAAAAGTCGAATATTTTTTAATATAATATATTTAATTAATCAAAGTATGAACCATTATTTTCTATGCACTTTTGCCATCTCATAGGTAGTTAATTGATCCCTTTACTAAAAAAACCAGTCGGACGGGAATCAATAAAATCTTTGAAGGCGATTTGGACTGCCCCATCGGAGTTGAATTTTTTCCCTTGCAAGAAGTTATCCAAATTTCGAAAAAAATGGTAATCTGTTGGAGCAAGGTCCGGGGAGTACGGAGGATGTCTTAGACTTTCCAATTGAAGCTCTTCTAATTTAGTAGCCGTCTGTTGCGCAGTGTGTGGTCTAGCGTTGTCGTGAAGCAGCAGTGGCGTGGAGCGATTGACCAGCCTAGGTTGTTTAGCCGCTAGCTTTTCCATCATGGTTTGCAATTGCTGACAATAGACATCAGCCGTAATAGTCTGGCCAGATTTGAGAAAACTGTAATGAACAATACCGGCACTAGTCCACCAAACGCTTACAAGTAACTTTTTTGGGGTTAATTTTCGCTTGGGGCAGGATTTGGCTGGCTGGCCAGGATCCAACTATTGCGCTGAGCGCTTCCGATTATCGTAAAGAACCCATTTTTCATCACAGGTAATGATTCGGTTTAAAATACTTTCATTATTGTGCCGGTTTAGTAATGTAACGCAGCAGTCGACGCGCGTTTGCCGGTTTGCTTCAGTCAATTCGTGAGGTACCCACCTTTCAAGCTTTTTAATCCTCCCAATTTGCTTCAAGTGAATTAAAACAGTTTTATCACTAACATCGCAGCCTGCAGCTAATTCGGACGTGGTTTGCGATGGATCCGCTTCCACAATAGCCTTCAACTCTTCATTATCAACTTGAGTCTCAGGCCGTCCACGAGGCTTGTTCTGCAGGTCGAAATTTCCAGAACGAAAACGTTGGAACCAAAAACGAACTGTGTTTTCTTTTGGAACACGACCGCCATACACATCATTCACCCTTCGAGTTGTTTCCGCAGCACTAGTGCCACGGCGGAACTCGTACTCGTAAATAATGCGATATTTTAAGTTTTCCATTTTGTAAAATGAGTGACGCAAACAGAAAAAAACAGAAGAAAAAAACAAATGAATGACGATCATCGAAGCACAAATACATGAGTCTATAGCTGTACAAATTTGAATTTGAAATTCCTTACCAAAGAGGAGAAATTTGTGATTAAAGTGGCCAGTACGAAAAACGCCAATTTCATATGTAAGGACCTAATATAAATACTCATATAAGTAAAGAATTGAATTGTTTGAGAGTAATTTGGTTCTTGCCTCATGATTTTTTAAAAATCAAAAATAATATTTCTAGGTATACTTTATCGGGTTTTATAAGTGAAAAAGTAATTTAAGTTTAGGTTAAGTTAGTTATAGGTTTCATGAGTAGAATCAAAATAGATTATTATTAATAATAATATGTGGTTGCGCTATAGCCCTTTAGGGGTGGATAGAGATGCATTAATGGTTGTATCCATATGGCACTTAAGTGTCGTGCCCAACGTGACTACTAACGCAGCTACCGCCGGGCGGCGGAGATCATTCTAAGGGCACTTTCACATTAAATTTCTATTTGATGTCCTGCAAGTTTCGAAATAGATTATTTATTTTTAAAAAAACCTGGTTAATCTAGATGTTTGTTCTGAGCGATAAGTTGCTTCATTAATCCGCTTCTGTCCTTGATAATAGGATAATCATGGTACTAGATTTGTTTTTTAACTCTCTCATTAATAAAACAATTTGTTTTGTACCTACACCGTTTATGTAATCGAGCTAAAATTAAAGTTTTGCGTATTTGATCAAATAAAGTAGATACTTAAACATATTCAATCCTTTTTTCGTATTCTTTATAAATTAATTAACGATAAGTAAAACGCCTGCCAAAATAATGTTAGTAATATTATTAAATAAAAAATCTATTCAGCTAGGAATAAATTTCCAAAATAATAATTTAACAAAAACATTTATTCTTTAAGAACTTTTGCTTGAAAGTGTTACGCCCAGTTTCAGAAACGCTCTCTTAATTTTAAAATTGTTTTAAATTCTAATGAAATATACATTTTTAATCAAGTGATTATTTAATACAATTTAGTAATTTTGAAACTGGGCTATACTAGACTAGGCTCGACTAACATTTACTTTCATGACTTTTCTCGTTATGGTGATGAATTGTTATTATAACAATAAATCTTCTTTCAGTAGATGTGTGGAAGTGCCTAATTGTTTGCCTTGCAGTTTTTGTAACCGACATCTTATAGATTACTTTTAGGGAATATACACAAAAGATTCCAATATTCCTAAATTCCAATAAATTTCCTTTAAATACAATACTACACAACATCTCGGTCTACCACACTTTAGTGATAGACATTCTCACTATCAGAATTCAAAGATTTTTTTTCTCATTTTATTCTACGTTTAAAACGGTGAGGGTATGATATGCATCCTTAATGGTCCGCAAACGCTTGCACGTACATGGGTGACATATAGAACTTACTCAGAATATTATGAGCCATATTTCGTTGCATATACTGTCATCATCATAGCATATATAGCTGCTGTGTATAGCTGTCATGTGTGTGTGTTGTGTTGCATCAGTCATACGCCAAGTTCCCACCGCGAATGACATTTTAGAGACTATGGTAACATGAGTCGCTTAGTGTGTTGTCCAAGACAATGACGAGTCTATGATAATCGAGTACAGCTTCCCACATCTCAATTGTCACCGTAAGCCACTAGTATAAATACATCCACATAATAAGTTTTATTTTAAGGCGGTTATGATATTTTGTGTTCAATAAACAATTAATCTCCTATCACTTCGAAAAGTTGTTGACATATACTTAGTATCCCATCGAAGGTCGATTTCTGGACTGCCGAGAAAGCTAACATGGATTTCACCTCGGCCCCGGTACACGGGTAGGAGGAATACCTCGGGTGTTTAGTAGATGCAAGTTCGACTCACCGTGGGGCGGCCTTCACTGCCCCATGACGAACATAAAGATTTCCCCGCTAACCCATGACAAAATACATGAATGTGTTTTTAAAGCATTGAAGACCATATTCACACCCTCTCACTAGAAAGAAAAGGCAAATCAATATGCACGTCTAAACATAGTCTATAACTCTTTTTGGATCTCGATTGAAACAGACTGAGGGTCAAATAAGTATCTCTCAGTAACAGGGCTATCATTTGCGTACCCCAAGAGACCGGATTTTAGCCGATCGTTGATGTGATGCCAGACCAATGTCGCTGAGAGTACTGACTCTTTAAGAACTCCGACATTCATTACCACGGAATCATTCAAGTAACCATCGACTACTACTCGTATAGCCTGTTCAATCAGGAATGTTACATAGCATAGGAGAGCTTCCTTTGCTTGGTCAGTTAGGTCAACTGTGCTTGGCGCTGACAATCGTCCGGAATTCAATAAGACCGGAACTTGCTTAAACAAAGATATCAAGGGAGATGACCAAAGACTTTCGGTTTACGTTGTGTGTATAAAAACAATTTCTAAAGATGATTAAAATTACCTCGCAATTATCAGGGTTCATTGTAATATCCAAGTGATTGAAGTTAAATCGTTTATTTACACTTGTGACTTCATCCATAGGATTATTTTGATAAAACGCTCGCGTACTACGATAGAGATACTTAGATAATAATGAAGTCAGAGGTATTTTAAGGAATTCTACTACAATTTCTAATTATTATATATCGCTACACTATAATGATATATGGATAAGTAGTGAGCTGAGTAACAATTTTTTTTTAGTGACCCGGCGGGTGATACTGTTTAGGATCATCAGATCCGCTGTGAGGGCAGCAACCCCGGTGTATCACTCTCCTACTGACTAAAAACCCCAGTGGTGTCTCTCTAATCACTCCACTTGGGTCTGGGAAATCAAATTCATCCAGATGCCCGGGGAGCAAAAAGCTTTGTTGAGACTATCTCTCTGGGAGGGGTGCGTGTAATGAGCCCACCCTTCCAAAACCTCTACCTCAGGCGGCGCGCCGGGCACTGCGCACCACCTCCCTCTCATCCGGGCAGCAGACTCTCTCAAGTCTACTGTCCGGTGGAGTAACAAAGTGTAGTAACTAAACACAAAGTGGAATAACAAAATACAACAAAATCTAAGACTCGGGTACACTTATTATACTCACTGATAATTGCAATTTTTTAAATAAACAATGTTATACGATGTAGCAATATAACGTAGTTTTATACTTGTTTGTAATTTAAAATAAAATCGTATATAAATGACCAAAAAAAAAAAGTTTATTAACAAAGAACAAAGTTAGGTAAAAAGTAAGAAAAAAAATCTAAAACGTAGTCAGATACAAATTTAAACACTAAAAATGGATATTAGGTGGCAGTCAGTAATCAATAGGACTTCCTAATGCATTGACTCCAAGCTCAACATCATCGGGCCCTCGGAAGTATCCGGATCCCCAGGCCCGGCGAAGGCGAAGAGTAGGCAGTGCTGGCACCCGGTGGTTTTAGTCGATGTAAGTCCGACACACCGGGGGAGTGACCCTCACCACTCCCGTGACCGTCTGAAGGGATTTCCACCGGGTTAACAAAAAGAGGCTCTACATAATCTTGGCATGCTTAAAATCAGACTATCTAGAGTAGCCTGGAGAATTCTGCTCCAAGTTTGCGAGAGATGCAAGAAAATATCTTTTTCTATGCATAAATTTTAAGACAACCTTTCGAAAGCCATTCTGCCGAGCAAATCCTGCGCATGCTCTGCAGGGATTCATATCACATGACTGCATGAACACGTTCATCACACAGCCTGCGGTATGTCCACGTTCGTTGTTCTACATGAACACAAAATCTTCGCCCGTTTGCTATCTGAGTGGAGCAATAACATATTCTATAGCCTTGTGGCAGTATTTTTCGGCGCTCATGGTGACCCGCTTTGTTGTTCTGCTTTGATAAGAATGAATTTCACATGGACATCGAAGCCGATTACCAATTCTCGAAGCATACTTTTTGAATCATGATGAAAAATGATGATGAAGATTATTGTGCTATTGTGGTGCCCTATAAGTATGGGGGCATTTATATGTTCTATTTTAGTCTGGGGCTTTTTTCTGGCTAAGTTTAGTAAAATATGGTCTGGTCGCTGAGATGTTACACGATATCTTCCAGGATGCCATTCAGCCGTGCTTTCGGTGATCCGATAACTTTCCTAAAATCATCGGGTTACCGATTGGTTAGATTTTATGACTGCGGCAACCTCACACTACAAATGTCTAGCATCGAACATACCTACAGCACGTAACAATTCTTCACGTGTGAAATGGTGACGCGCCATTATGGAAACAAACAAATCTTTTCCCTTAAAGTTGTAATTTTTTAAAAATATACAAATTCCTCAAATAATTTTAAATTAAAGGAATTTTTAAAACAGTCGCAATACTCGCCGCAACGTTTTACCGCCAATTTATGCAAAAAAAAGTATATAACGTTTTATAAAATTTAAATGAAGAACATTGTTTTTATCACGTACTTATTTTCTTTTTAAATTTAGAAGTGGCCAGGATATTAACTTGATTAGTTTTATACGAAATAGTTTTGCTTTTCGCGTTGAGTTTGTTGATTGTGTATATCCACTTTACAATTTTATATTGTCCTAAAGTCAAATATCCAATAATAATCTCCAATTTATTCCCGTTCCCAGGTCACTTATACATACGAGTACATTGTAGTTACATGACACGATTGTTCCGCTCACCGCTCATCACAAATATAGTATTATGTAAGTAGTGCTTTAGTCTGTACTTCTGCTTTCCGCATTTTCGCGCATGAAATCTAACTTTGTTATCTGAGGACATTTACGAAATAAATATACAGAATAATGTTTATAACAGAACGCCACTAAGTAAAAACAATGTTAAAATCTTTAAAATGTTATAGAGTAATCCAATTTTCAACTTCAAGATTTTTTGTTAATACACTTAATTCGGTTTTGTAGTCCAAATTAAATTTTTTATATTTTAAAATATGTTTTATTTCTATACACTTTATTGTATCTAAGAGAATTAAAAAAGCCACCAGCAATTGAACCAATAAAACTGAACCACTATAGAGATAAATGACATGAGATGTTCCAAAAAAAAAAATAATAATACGTTGATTTAAAAAACATTGTAGTTTATTAAAAAAAAACTATAATTATGACACTACGACGGTAGCCAAATAGATAATCAATAATCTACTGTTGCAAATTTATAGGTAAAGATAATTAATTTTTCATTAAAGGTTGTTTTTATTTTCATTAAGTAAATTTCTTAGCGCAAGTAAGTTCAAAATATGTTACAAGTAATTAAACAATTAATTTTGGTTGAAATAAACTTTTTAGTTTATAGTTACAAGTTCAAAATCTCTGTTTAACCGATTAAAAACAGGAGGTTCTATGTTCTTTTCTTTTTCTCTATTTTTAAGCTACAGTTGCTCCTATCATTTTCCTATGTGATTATTGAAATAGTATTTTATTCTATTAAAATCACATTTTTAGAAATTGAACGTAGTTCCATTTACTTGTAACTTTCTGTATGACAGACATGTAGCGTACATGATTGGTACATCCTAATTCTCCATGTAAAATTATGATAAAGGACAATTCGTTATTAGATTAGCATATTATTGCACTGCGTTTCATCATCGTTTTATCTTACGAATTGTTATAAATAGACTATTATAGTGTGTTTAATAAAAACAAACAAAGCCATCAGCTTGTAATCTCTTCCTTTACATCTATCTTTAATTAAAGGCCTGCGATTAATTTAGATAGTCTATGCTTAAATCCTTTCACAAGGTTTTTGAGCTTAAATGCGAACTTAAAATATTAAATGTGAGTTAGTAGTGGTTGCGTACGTTCAAGGCGGCTCAAATTACGATGTATTTACTCATATATAGCTAATGTAGAAGAAACTGCGAGCGAAAGCTAGTATTAATTAAATTCAGAAGAAATCGCAATTATCTTGCAGAGATAAGCAGGAAAGAAAAAACTTGTCACAATGGCTTACAACCAGTTAAATTATCATTAAGTTTCAAAACGATTCCGAGCAGTAGACTTGAGGGTGTCTGCTACCCGGATGAGAAGGAGGCGGTGCGCAGTGTCCGTCGCGCCAACTGAGAGAGAGGTATTGGAGGGATCGGCTCATTAATCCTACCCCTCCCAGAGATGAAGCCTAAGCAGGCTGTTCGCTCCACGTGCGTCTGGCAGAATCTGGATTCCCAGGAGGAATTGGAAGGACTCCCTAGAGGTTTTTCGTCAATATGAGTCTGAAACACCGAGGTCGCTGCCCTCACAGCGACCCTGGTGGTCCTATGTAGAATTTTCCTCCGGGATATAAAAAAAAATTAAAAAATATTTTTAAATACTCATGAATCCTGGTGCGGTAAAGCAACAAAGTAATGATCCCTTTATTTATTTTAAAAATGTACTTTAAAATTAAATTTAAAGAGCTTTTCTGCGATTGGATGTTAATATGGCTTCTTACCTCATTATATCTTATCATATCACCTATTTAAAACGTATATCGTCACTATCATGTGAGTTAGTCTTGCACAATAATTTATTTATATTACACAATCGGTCGTTCTGATGTAGGTACATGAGTGGATAAACAGCAAACCTATACATTAATGGTTGCTTTTCCATTCATAGTTCAAACCAGTGGCGTGCATCCCATATAAAGCACAAAAAGCATAATTTTATTATATTTGGACTTTAAAAGTCCAAATATATTATATATACTTAAAATCTATTAATTACCAGAATAAGGGTCGCAGAATCCAAATAGGATCGAATTTTAAATCACCACATGTGTTAAATGACCAAGTATTAGGAGATAATGTTTTTTAATGCTTATATGGAATACACGCCACTGGTTCAAACAATCAGTTACGAAATATTCTTTAAATTTTGAAGATATTTATAAAATTGTGTGCTTCATTAATGTTCAAAATCGTTTTTACATTTAAAAGGTATTTCTGCACCAGGGTGTAGAGGATAAAACTAAAAATAGTCGTAAATGTATTAACTGGTATAATTTTTTAACATTTCAATTAGGAAGATAATATCTTTGTTCCTGTTTTCATGCAGAGCAACCTTCGGAGTGGTGAAGTCTTGTGCCGCGCACGGTGGCTGAGTTTGAGGCGAGACGTAGACCGTAGACGTCGGATGAGAAGCGTTATCGTCTTAAGGCCCGTCCACCGGTGGACCCTCCCTACAGCTACGTCAGCGGTATTCTGACATACCCATTTTGTCACAGAACATTCCACGTTAAAGTGGGATACACAAGTCTTCAGCGAGCTCGTGTTCGCCGGCCGATTGAAGCTATAACCCGCACCTACTTGATATGATTGATTTGATGTGATTTAATTATCACATATAGTTAGCTAGTTATATTTGTTTAGTTTCCTAATATCTTTAAATTTTTTTGGATAATCGACCGGAAACAAAATTTTCACCCTGTATACCTAGAAGCGTTCGGTTGTTTTATCCCTACATGGAGAAGACAGTAGCGATTATCATGATCTTTCATCCCTTAGCGGTCAATTTCGTCCTTGAACTGCAGTGTATTGACCCTAACGTAGTGCCTTTACCGTGCCACCATTAACCCTTCGTCCGAAAGATATTGTATAATAATATCTTCGGTCCGACGGATGTTGTCTAGCCAAACCCCTATACATTAAAATGCATTTCTTTGCATTTTGGTGCGGATTTTTTTACACTGGCTCGACATAGTGACTACATAGTACCTGATGGTAAGTACAGTGTAGTCCAAAAACGAAAGCGACTATCAAAGGATGAAAATCCATTAGTAGTGCAAAATTCATTTTAATACAAACATATTATACATTTACTTATATTTTTTTATTCTATCCACATTCAACTCAATGATAACATGGCTTTTAATTCAATTATTAATAACGTCAAAATAAATCAACAAGAACTAGCTGACAAAACAAATTGATAACGAAATGAAAACAACACTTGTTCAATATTATTTTATTATGAAATTAGTCAAGCCTACATGTTTTATAAACAGCATAATCATTCCTCCATTCGATTTTATATGACATGGCAACATCTTTACGCAAACATTAAATATAATAAAAGTGACTGTAATCCTTTATAATGAAGTCTGAGAAGTCAAACGACGGAGGTCAAATATAATGGTTGTTTGTCTTTTTGTAAAAGTGGCATATAAGCTGACGGTCCCATAGATTTTAAGTCGCTGGTCTCGCTTATGGACAACGTTAATATTGAAAGAGTTGCTTTCTAGAACCTTTTATCAAATATATGAGTAAAATAGGTGTAAACATATGAGAAAAATAGGTGTAAAATTATTCATTTATTTAGTAGCATAATTTGTAACAGATTTTGCTCGCTCAGATTTCTTCATAATGGTGCGTGGCAAACCTGGTAAGAGTAGCAGTGGAGTATTAATAGGCTCAACATATAATTTACGGGCAGATATATGTGTTATCTTTGTATTTTTATATTTGACTAGCTGTCCCGGCAGACCTTGTTCTGTCCTATTTCTCTAAAACAATGTCACATTGTTTTTTTGTAATGTTAATAGCTTGCCCGTCAGATTTTATTCTGCCAAAACCTATTGGCCTGTCGGCTGTTTTTTGAAAATTATTTGAAGGAACCTGGCCTTAATGCTATATGTATAAAAATTGACAAATATTGACATTAATATTTATACGTCACTCAATTGTTTTGACTTCCGGGAACCCGTACACTAACATTAAAACTTTATGGTATGGTGTTAACGTTTAAATTGACTTTTAAATATTAGGTCCTTACATATGAAATTGGCGTTTTGTATGGGAGGAACAAAAAGTCGAATATTTTTTAATATAATATATTTAATTAATCAAAGTATGAACCATTATTTTCTATGCACTTTTGCCATCTCATAGGTAGTTCATTGATCCCTTTACTAAAAAAACCAGTCGGACGGGAATCAATAAAATCTTTGAAGGCGATTTGGACTGCCCCATCGGAGTTGAATTTTTTCCCTTGCAAGAAGTTATCCAAACTTCGAAAAAAATGGTAATTGTTGGAGCAAGGTCCGGGGAGTACGGAGGATGTCTTAGACTTTCCAATTGAAGCTCTTCTAATTTAGTAGCCGTCTGTTGCGCAGTGTGTGGTCTAGCGTTGTCGTGAAGCAGCAGTGGCGTGGAGCGATTGACCACCCTAGGTTGTTTAGCCGCTAGCTTTTCCATCATGGTTTGCAATTGCTGACAATAGACATCAGCCGTAATAGTCTGGCCAGATTTGAGAAAACTGTAATGAACAATACCGGCACTAGTCCACCAAACGCTTACAAGTAACTTTTTTGGGGTTAATTTTCGCTTGGGGCAGGATTTGGCTGGCTGGCCAGGATCCAACCATTGCGCTGAGCGCTTCCGATTATCGTAAAGAACCCATTTTTCATCACAGGTAATGATTCGGTTTAAAATACCGTCTTTATTGTGCCGGTTTAGTAATGTAACGCAGCAGTCGACGCGCGTTTGCCGGTTTGCTTCAGTCAATTCGTGAGGTACCCACCTTTCAAGCTTTTTAATCTTCCCAATTTGCTTCAAGTGAATTAAAACAGTTTTATCACTAACATCGCAGCCTGCAGCTAACTCGGACGTGGTTTGCGATGGATCCGCTTCCACAATAGCCTTCAACTCTTCATTATCAACTTGAGTCTCAGGCCGTCCACGGGGCTTGTTCTCCAGGTCGAAATTTCCAGAACGAAAACGTTGGAACCAAAAACGAACTGTGTTTTCTTTTGCAACACGACCGCCATACACATCATTCACCCTTCGAGTTGTTTCCGCAGCACTAGTGCCACGGCGGAACTCGTACTCGTAAATAATGCGATATTTTAAGTTTTCCATTTTGTAAAATGAGTGACGCAAACAGAAAAAAAACAGAAGAAAAAAACAAATGAATGACGATCATCGAAGCACAAATACATGAGTCTATAGCTGTACAAATTTGAATTTGGAATTCCTTACCAAAGAGGAGAAATTTGTGATTAAAGTGGCCAGTACGAAAAACGCCAATTTCATATGTAAGGACCTAATATTATTACGAATTTTTTGTATGAAAATATAAAAAGTGTTGTTTTTAGACTTTTTCAGACAATTTTTTTAATTTTTCTCTCCGTAATAACCTTCCACAATAAACACAACAAAAAAGAAATCAACCAAATCGGTTCAGCCGTTCTCGAGTTTCGCGCTTATCAACACATTTAGCGATTCACTTTTATATATAAGAAGATTACACCTATATTTTTTTACTTTTATATATAAATGTATTGTGTTTATTGTATGGTTTATTTTTACAGATATATTTCTATGTACGCTATACTGGAAACACCATCTCGTTTACCACATGGCGATAAAGTTACAGATATGTTTATTGATAAGAGTATTCCACGAATATATTTTGGTATTAAAGAAAGTAGGTATCTTAACTAATTCCAGTTTGACATGGGCCAAATACCTTCAGTTCTAACAATCTATATCACTTCCATTAAATTATCTGTTGAGTTAAAATTTTACTAGTGGAAACAATGAAGTTTATGTTTCTAGGATTACAATAAAAATGGAGGTCTTTCAGGCCGGGAGTCCTGACTAGTGATGAAAATGCTCGGGAATTTTCCCAAAGTGCCCAAAACTTGTATGGGGAATATTCTCGGGAATTTACGAAATGTTCGCGGAAGTGCTGGGCACTTTGGGAAAATTCCCGGGCATTTTCATCACTAGTCCTGACTGGTAAGTGACCTTGCCGAAGTTGGTAGAACTGGTTGACGCATTGTGTTGAAATACATTGAGGTATCTTGAGTGACTTTTTGATAGTGCCTCCTCGTTGACACACGATATTGTGCCTAATGGGCTGCCACTCCCATGTGTGGCTGAAATGGCTCAGTGACGATTTTTCCCAGGATAAAAACGATTAAATTATAAAACAACAACTACAGAAAGTACATTTTCTTTACCTATATTGTTAATTTGTTACATCAATGTATTTATTGCTTTCATACTTAAAGAAAAAACTTTGCCACAAATCAAGATTTACTCATATAACGTGAATACATTTTCAAACACGGATTTCAATTATACGCCCATTTTCGTAGAAATATTTGTTCGAAATTGGAATCGGATTTACAACCCCTGGTACAGAAGTATGCGCTAAACCAATATGCCAACCAAGTCGCCCAACTGCTATCTGTATGCTTTTATCAGTGAATCAATTTAGCGGCTAGCAACTGTTATCATGAAAGCAACAAAGATGTATTCGTATATATATAGATAAACATTTAACATATAAGTATGTGTACATTTCATAAAAAGTGTTTTGATAGCTCAAATATTGTTGCTTCTAATTAAAAAAATAAATGATATGGCATGATATATTGTATTAATAAAAGTAGGTAAGTTTTACAGATCGACTTCTCTTCAAGTTACCATTCTATTTATAATAATGGTATATGGAAATAGATATGTTATGTCATTTAAAAAAATACCGTAGAATCTCTGGAATACATTTAAAAATTTAAAAAAATATTGTGATTGCCATAAAAATTATTATATAAAAAGAAGTAATTGAAAACATAGTTCAATTTATTTAATTTTTTATTAACTTGATGAGTTCATTATTTTGTATAAAACATTTAACTAATAAAAGGAACTGAAAAAAGGTTTTATACATTTTTCTAAATTTTAAGTGTTTTTATTTCTACTTTGTATTTACCAAGAACTTTTATTGCAATATGTAGTACATCTTATCAAAAAGTGTGCATCGAATTTTCAATAACGTTTACCACACACTACTTTATTTTGTTATTTTATGAGTTTTTGAAGCTTTCTTAGGAGATATTGATGTAAATTTGTTAGTGTTAATATGCTTGATGAATCCATAGAAATTTTTAATAATTGAAACCTGATCCAATTACAATAATCGAATAATGGGGCATCTTAACGTAGATTACAAAGTGTTAGACGTAATAAACATCGCGTTTTACTAAAATATTCATATACATGTAGCAATTATTACGTAACGGAATTTATACCATTAGTGCTAATTTTTTTCTGGAATGGGACTGTATTTTAGACCTGTATCACAAAGGACAGTAACGACCCATGAATCTTCTGGAATGAGACCAGAATTTAATAGTTTCACAGCTGCAGCAACGTTAGCTCCACTTGTAAACCCAACGTAAAGGCCTTCTTTCTCTCCTATAAGCTTCTTGTAGCGGATCGCTTCTTCGTCAGTCACGCTGAGTGTGCCGTCCATATGTTCATAGTTGAACAAAGATGGTATGAACCCATAACCGGAACCTTGAAGTAAATGGCACGGTTTTATAATCGGTTCTCCTTTGATAGGCTCCGAGCCGGCCGGTTCGACAACGTAAGTCTTAACTTTTGGGTTTTTTTCCTTCAAATATTTCGCTGTGCCAGCAAAAGTACCACTAGTACCGACTATTGCTACAAAAGCGTCTACGTGGTGTCCAGTCTGTCGCCAAATCTCTGGGCCTGTGGTTAAGTAATGTGATTCAGAATTTCCGGGATTATATAATTGGTTTACGTAATACGCACCGGTTTCTTCAACCAATTTTAAAGCAACTTCCTCTACCTTTCGAAGATCAGCATTTGTAACGTTTCCGTGAGCTCCGTCTACTTGTGGTACTCTGATACACTTTGCTCCCAAGGCTTCCATTTGTATCGCTCTCTGAATGCTGTTACCTTCTGACATCGTAAGAGTCAGGGGATATCCCAACACCGCACAGACCATCGCTAATCCACATCCTTGATTTCCCGATGTCATTTCAACCACTGGACCTCCAGGTTTCAAATTACCAGATTTAATAGCCCTTCTAATCATGCTCAGGGAAGAGCGACATTTTATCGAAGCATCGGGATTCATAAATTCACATTTAGCTAAAATCCGTCCTGGGCCCGGGTGGAGGCGATCTAACGCGACGATGGGCGTGTTGCCGATGAGTTCAAGGGCCGACGCTTTTATTTCATCAGGAACAATTTCGACAGACATTACGGTTCACTTTATTAAAGATTACAAGTAAGTTTTCTACGAATAACTGTTTATAACTTTTGTTTTAAATTGAGAAATAAAAAACAATTATCTGTAGACTTCTCTTGGCACAGAATATAAATTAAACTAACTACGTGGCACGTTATGTGAGGACTGTTTACGCTGCGAGTTCGTGGCAAAATAATATACAGCGTCAATGTATCACAATCAACAAATATTCTATAGTGAAACTTATTAATGCAACCCTTTAAATAGTCACACTCATTTCTACTTATCGTATCTTTACATTTGTGTGAGTATCGCAGGAGATTAAAATAATAACAACACAGTTTGATAAATTTAGTGGAAAAATTTATAATACATTTAAAAGAGTTCGTTTATACTTTATATTTTATATTATACTTATACTTTATACCTTTTACTATATATTTTATAATATTATCGCTTAATCAGTCGATATTAAATTAATGCCAGATATTATTTTTATTTATTTTATTTATTTATTTTTTACATTTTAAGAGCGGCCTGTGGCCAACACACTGCAAGCCAATAAAAAAAAGAATAAAAAAAATACACATCAATGTGTTGCGCCGTTTAAGGCCACCACATTAATTTAATAGCATTAATACTATAATAATACCATTTTTATTAATACTATAGTTTTTGTTTTTCAAAATACATAGAACTAGCTTAGAAATAGTAGTTGGAACCCACAATGTCGTCCTCACGGAGCATGATGAATAATTTTGATTAAATATAAACTACTAGTCGTTTGAAGGAAATGGAGACCTCACGGGTTTATAATATTATTAGATACATTGAAAAATAGGAACAAAATAAACCGTTTCTATACACCCAATATAGAAACCGTTTATAAGCCCATGCAGGCTCGTCGGGCGGGGGACTCTGTTCGAGGCTCTGTGCGGAGCGGAGCTCTTGTTAAATTACGTGAGGATTGCATTATTGTGTCGAATCTCTGATAGTTGTTGTTTTGGTTATCTAAGTAAATGTTAAATCGTGTTTAGTTTAAATCGCCACGTATATTTGTTATTTGTTTATTTTTAGTAAAATGGCTTTTGATCCTGACATTTATTTATTTTTTTGAGTAAAATAACTTCTGATCCTAACATCAGCAGCGGGATAAGTAACTTACAGAAAGGAGGAACAAGTCGTGTCTCAAGGGTGAAGCAAAAATTTGGTTAAATAAGTGGGATTGTACACTGTACCCACATTGGAAGTTTATTTTCGTGTACTTAGTCATCTGGCCATTACTAGAAGTATTCTCCATCTCCAAGGCGGCCGTGGATTGTTGGGTTGAAGACGGTATTTCAATAAATTATGGTCGGTGGTTTGTTAATCACTTCTAATGTTGCAGGAATCACTCGGAACAATGGTGGAAGAGTCAATGATTGGCTAGATTTTATTGGACTTGCTTTAACATCCACCGGGCAATAAATAAAATGCAAGCGTGCCGACATATTTAAAAGTTAAATATTCCTTTTTGGTTTGTTTACTTTTTGTGTGGGGTATCCGTGAAGTAAAATGTTACGATTAATTATTATTCCAGGAAAGGTAGTTTTGTGTTACAGTGGTATTGCGTTGCATTTATTTGTTTTGTGTCACAAAACAAGTAGGAAATGAGTCGATCCAGGCCTCGTGAGCAGCGTCATACAGTTCACACAGTTCATCTATAAACGCTACCCCTTCGCTGGAAGACATTAAACTAGACGTGGACTTCTTGGTTGTTCCTAACAAGCGCATGAATGCTCCAGTCATAATTGGTACCTACATATTGGATGAGAAGGGTGTGACTTGCGTACGAACAAAACACTTGCAGTGAGTCACACGAGCTCTGAAACGTACTGTTTCTTGCGTGACCAATAACCACCAACAACGTACTTGTAATATCTCTTTAAAAGTCTACTCTAGGCTGTCCTCAATAAGATTTTGGACGAGTTCTCTAAACAAATGATTTCAGGTATAGCTACTTCCTCTGCCACATTGGGCATCATGTGGATTTGCCTGAAGGACGATACTCCAGTCCATTACAGGCCGTGCAAGATGTCGCAAGGCGAAAAACTAAAATTAAACTTTGCAGAAATTCATTACTGCAGGTTCTGGTATACATCGACGACATAAATTAAACAAATGTTCCATTTATGCACAAAAATAGAGTACCTGAGGCGGGTGATATCTAACTAGGAAGTACGACGTGCTTTTGGTAAGATTCAGGTTCTTACAGGTTCCACAGTACCACAGAAGGTCAAACAGGTTAGGTAATTTATTGGATTGACGGGATATTTTCTTGGGTGCTTCAAGAAATTATTAAAATCCTAATGAGGGTATATGTGAATGTGCTTATCAATAGTAGTACATCGAGTATTTTACTTGTATTTTTAGTTGGATAGTCTATTTCACGGCTACTGTGTTCGTTATCAAATCACTGTAAAGAATGAATTTTATTACGTCATTATCTTTGTATTGCTGGGCAATTCTAAACCACTACTGTGTTCTTTTGTTGCATGGAACGCTATCTACATTTGGAGCTGGAGCGTGTTGCCACGAGCAGCAGAGTCATCATGGTCAGTGCCGAGTCATATGCACGACGTGGCATTTGGTGACCGTCGCTGCCGTCACCGCGCGGTTCCTACTCTGCGCGACGGCGCTGCACACCACCGATGCGCGCCTGGGCGTGTGTCGTGCGCCGTAGCGACAGCTATGGTGTGTGCTGCTGTACACCGCTGCGAGCAGTCTAGTCATCGCGAGCCGTGCTGTGTCGCATACGCGACATAGCATGCCGCTACTGTTGCTGACCCTGTAGTGCCGCTTCTGGTACTCCTCACCACCGCGGTACATACCGCGATGCTGTTCTGCCGTACGGAGACGCCACGGCGGAGGCACGTGCAGCCTTTGAGTCTCTGTGAGCTGCGGGCTTACGTGTGAGCTACTGACATCGTGCTGACTACATTAACATCACAGGGACATGATTGAGTCATGCTGGCGGTAAAACTAGTACACTAAATTCCTGTCGAGATTGTTTCCGAGCAAAAATCAGGTTGACTATGCGTCAATCTAACCTACACACAACTTTTATTTTAAGTTCTGTTTTGAAAGGCATAGTATGGAATACTAGAAAGTTTTCTTATTTATTTTAACTCTATATTTCACTACGAATGTGGCAGTATATGATGGTAGCACTGTCATTTTTCTTTCACAAAAACTATTCTTAAGTGTAGGTAGGTCAGAATGACCGAGCGGTAATAAAGTGTTCGTTAAGTTTGTTTGGATTCTGCTAAATCTGATTTGACTGGTTGGAAATCATTTCGACAGACGTACTTGTGACGCGTGTATGTGTACAATTGTGACTTGAGGACTAGTATTATAGACTTCTCAAGAAGTCCGCTTATGTTTTTAATTAGCTTGATTCTAATGTTTCATATGGTGACTACTATTGAGCCAGGTAAAAGCATTACCCCACGTTGCATTGGAGATATAAGCGTGTGAGTAATTCGAGTTGTGACTTCCTTCTGGCATTAACATGAAGCATACTGGACTAATAGTCAAATGCAGGAGTTGCACTGCGAGATCCAAGCACTTAGAACCCTACCAGTAACGAAACATTTGCTTGGAAATTTTGTGTTTGTGTCCTCTCGGTTCACAGGAGAGCTGAATCGAAGAGTACGTGGCCCCTACTAGGTGGCCAGCGTGCTGCTGAGCAGCCGTTGCGAGCTGTCACCGTCGAGCGATAGTAACGCCAGAGCGTTGCGGACGGCGGCACTGTGAATGGCGCTCCGGGGTGGCAAATGATGCCTGGAGGCACGTGCTGCGCGGTCTTTGACAGCAAGTATTAGACAACCCTCATGTTAGCTCTACAAGCGTTGCTTACGTTATTGTTGACTGCTATCCTTACATATTAGGTATCAGCAAATTAACTTTGAGCTTCACACTTTCTTTTACGCATACATAAGCAAACGTTACATCTTGCATTTCTTAGGGCTTACTGAAACTTTAGAGTAGGGAGTTAGTGGATAGCTTCCAACGGTTCTGTATGTGATGTCGGAGTTGAGATGATGCGTTGATTGACACTGATATCAGACTCCGGATTCATTTTGTGATACCTTGAATTGCTACGTAATTCGGAAGCCCTGTATGAATTTTTTAATACCTGAATTATTATGTAATTCGGAAGCCGTGTATTATTTTTGTGATACCTGAATTACTATGCAATTCGGAAGACGTGTATTTATTTTGTGATATCCGAGTTACGTAACTCTGAAGATACGTATGTACTACAATTTAGTTACCCGAGTTACTACGTAACGCTTAAGACACGTATGCACTATAATTTTGATACCTAGGTCAATATGCGATTCGGATGTCATGTACTTACTCGTATTAACCTTGTTCAATATTTAGCTAAGACTGTAACTCGAAAGATTTGAACTACAGACCTAACGTGATCTTGGCGTTCACTATCAAGACTTCAGGCCTTAAAGCCTTGGCGTCAAATTATCTGAACTGCAGGTTTAAAGCCTTGGCGTTCGTTGAACTACAGACCTAACGTGGTCTTGGCGTTCCATTATCTAAACTACAGGCTTATTTAGCCTTGGCGTTCACTATCAAGACTTCAGGCCTAAAGCCTTGGCGTTATATTATCGTACTTTGGTCTAATTGCCCTGGCGTTCGATGAACTACATGACCTTACATGGTCTTGGTGTTCATTAAACTTCAGGCGTATCAGCTTTGGCGTGTCTGCCTTGGCGTTTTACTTTCATACACAGGTGGTGACCAAGATCTTGGAGCTACCGGCGTTGCTGGTCAGGCAGCAGGCAAGCAGTAAGGACTCCAGGCATAGGAATCAGACTGTCGATGCCCCTACTGGATGCAGACATGAACATCAGTGAAGACTACTCCGGACCAAGCGGCTTCAGCTATAGAGCTCGTGTCGAGGACGACACTTAGTCAGGAGAGGCCGTATTAGATACATTGAAAAATAGGAACAAAATAAACCGTTTCTATACACCCAATATAGAAACCGTTTATAAGCCCATGCAGGCTCGTCGGGCGGGGGACTCTGTTCGAGGCTCTGTGCGGAGCGGAGCTCTTGTTAAATTACGTGAGGATTGCATTATTGTGTCGAATCTCTGATAGTTGTTGTTTTGGTTATCTAAGTAAATGTTAAATCGTGTTTAGTTTAAATCGCCACGTATATTTGTTATTTGTTTATTTTTAGTAAAATGGCTTTTGATCCTGACATTTATTTAATTTTTTGAGTAAAATAACTTCTGATCCTAACAATATTATAACGATATGGAAAAAGATTTTTTCGGAACCTTGTCCTTAATACTTTAAACTTAGCACCTTTGAAGTAAAGCCGTTACTAAACGAAATTATTAGGTTTTACATAAAGATTAATTTAAAAAACTTAACCGGTACGTATCGGATTCGCGTACAAAAGGTTCCGTATAAGCCAACGGATAAGACTTCCACACGGAGTTCGATTTTGGTCGCGGTAGAGTGCGCACGCTTTTCGTTTGCGCTCCCTCCCTCCGCCTCTCTCGAACATTTCGATCGGCTTTATGCCACGTGTTCAGCACGTGTTTGCATTGCCTCGCGCACCTGTCGCACCCGATCCGGCCACAGCCTGCCTTTTTCAAGGCTACGTCTGTGGCGAATAGTTTCGTTAACTGCATGTTTCAAACGCATTTGCAAAAGCCACGCTTTTTCAGTGGTTAGGCCGGGGGAAACCTACCGGTGTAAACAACCGGCCTAGAGCGAGTCCCGGGCGCTCGCGTTTGCCCTTTTGGCAACCGCACTCCCGGTTGGGGTCGGACAAGTTGGCATTGGGAGTGACGCCCTAGTCAACCCCGGCTATCGCCTTCCCAACCCTCCTATCCTCTTTCCTGCCGTCACAGTAATTGGTTTGAGCCTGCTCAGCGGGCTCCTGCCTTGCTGTGACACGTTAGGCACACAACCCTTGCTAGGGACGCTAGGTCACACACCCCTCGGGCCCTAAACGGGTCTGGGGGACTGCCTCCCTGGTAGGAAGGGTCCCTCCCGAACTCGTTCGAGATGGACCTCATGTTAACTATTCAGCAAGGCCTCGACTCTTGGTCCGAGGCCGAAAAATCAAAATTAGCTGCATTTGTTGCCGCATTAAATCGACGCGAAAGCGCAAAGCTCATTGAGCTAGATGTCCCCGCGTCCCCCGACTCGGTTCTACCTGCGCCTTTCGCAGAACCCCGTCCCCCCGCGCCTACCGCGCCCACTGCACCTACCGCTCCAGATGTGCAGGGGCTCCGCACACAGCGCGAGCCGGCCGCCACCCGCGACCGATCGCCGCTGCGTGCGTCTCGCTCTAACAGCGACACTCTCGCTCGCACACTCGATAGCAAGCAATTAGATTCCGCCGACCAAATTGAGATGTCGGTCGACCCTCCCGCAGAGAATACAGCCTCTGCTACTCCCTCGGACGACGAGTTCATTCTCGTCCAAGGAAAGCGGAAGAAAAAGTCTCCCGGCGGCCAATCTAAGGCCGCCAAACTAGACACTCCGATAGAGGCGCCTACTACAGCCGCCGCTAAGTCCAAGGCTAAAAAGCCTTTTCCAAAAATTTTACGGTCAGGCCCTCCGCCCCCCGTTGTTATTAGGGATAAGAGTGCCTGGGAGAACATCTCCTTCGCACTTAAAAACAAACAAATAGATTATACCCGGGCGACCTCTACGCCAAACGGGATTCGCATCCAAGTCTCTTCTCCGGACTCCCATAGGAAGTTAACGGAATTCCTCCGTGTCCGGTTAATTAGTTACTATACATACGCTCTCGAGGACGAGAAGAAGCTGAGAGCCGTCATTAAAGGCGTCCCTAAGGAGATTGACGTCAATCTCGTTAAGGATGACCTTCTCGCGCAAAACATTCCTGTGGAGGAAGTCCACAGAATGTATCGCGCGTCCACAAGAGAACCATATGACATGGTTCTCGCCATCCTACCTCTTACAAACGAGGCAAAAGAGATTTTCTCGATTGAGTCCATCTGCTGTTTCAGCGGACTTCACATCGAACCGCCCAATAGACGTGGCATGCCCGGGCAATGCCACAATTGCCAATTATATGGCCACTCAGCTCTAAGATGCTATGGGCGCCCTAGGTGCGTCAAGTGCCTGGGTGACCATGGCACCAAAGCATGTGCGCGTACGAGGGACGCACCCACACCTCCTAGCTGCGTGCTGTGTGGCAGCGAGGGGCATCCCGCAAATTATCGTGGATGTCCGCGAGCGCCGCGCAGTACGCGGCCTAAAGCGAGGCTGCCACAGCGTGCGCACGCATCGGTTAATCGTTACACGGCCCCTAGGCCTACTCTCGATGCGGGTAATTTCCCACCTCTTCCCGCGAGACGTGGAGCGCCGCTCCCGCCTCGCGGCCCGGTCGCGCCCGTCGGCGCTGACGCCACTTCGGCT
Source organism: Automeris io (assembly GCA_036320925.1). Classification (NCBI taxonomy): domain Eukaryota; kingdom Metazoa; phylum Arthropoda; class Insecta; order Lepidoptera; family Saturniidae; genus Automeris; species Automeris io. Next base: position 6,566,337 of record JAUDJH010000011.1, on the reverse strand, counting down.
CAACCGACCCGCGGCGGCACCGACGATGCCAATGCTGCCACTCCGACACAAACTACCGGCGCCGCCGGCAATGTCGCAGCTCAGCCTGCTTCAATTACCACTCCTGTGATTCCTCCTGCCCCCGTGGCAACACCTACTGCGGGGCCTGCCCACACCCAGAACGCCTGGGTGCGCAGCGCTCCAGTGCCAACCGCACCTCCCGCACCCACTGGTAAAGGCGCTATCGACCTCACCGTCGTCTGGCGCTTCGTGTCATGTTTCAACATGAGCGAAGTCTCTATTCTCGCAGATAAACTCCGGCAATCGGACAACAACCTGGAGGCTAGGCTCGCGCTCATCACCGAGCACGCCGAACTAATATGCACGTTACAACAGTACCGTGCTTCTGTCTAAAAGACGCTGTGATTCTCTCATTTTGTTAGGTAGTTAAAATGCTCTCTAATACGAGTAGGTTCAAACCGTTTGCGTTAAACATCGTCACGTTTAACGCCTTCGGCTTGAAAAGGCAAAGGAATCTCGTCGGCGAGTTCCTTGTCAAATACCAGGTCGATATCATGCTAGTGCAAGAAACCCTCCTCAAGCCGAGTGTTATGGGGCCCCGTTTGGCCAATTACCACCTGGTTAGGAATGACAGGACCCACGCCAGAGGCGGAGGCACTGCCATATACTATAGGAGGAGACTACACTGCATGCCCATTGATCCGCCCAGTCTCACCAACATCGAGGCTTCAGTCTGCAGGATAGGCATGAGCGGTCACTCACCTATATATTTAGTGTCGGTGTACCTGCCACCCGACAAAGTACTTCTCCAGAGTGATCTCACAGCACTCTTGGACCTAGGTCCCTCAGTGATCATTGCAGGCGACCTAAACTGCAAACATTTGCAGTGGAATTGCCATCTTACCAACTCGAATGGCACTCGCCTGCATGATCTGAGCGAACAATTAAATTTCGATGTCGTTGCTCCGACATCTCCTACTCATTTTCCGTATAACGTTGCCCACAGGCCCGACATTCTGGACCTTGTGCTTCTAAAAAACGTAGCCTTACCGCTACGTTTGATAGAAACAATAAGTGAACTAGATTCGGACCATAGACCCGTTCAAGTGCAATTGGGCTCCTCACACCCGCCCGCACTTACCATCAAGAAGGTCACGGACTGGAAGAGACTTAGTGCAAACTTGGCCTCGGACGATCCGAAACCTCTCTTAGAATCGATTCCAGATTCTTTCTCCTCTATAGAAGAAACCAACAATGCGATTGATGCACTCACCAGTCATCTCCAAGGTGCCCTCGCCGACGCCACCAGCGAGGCTCCAGTTGGTGATCTCCACCGCTGGAGGCTCCCTGACGACACAAGGGAACTGTTGACTGCAAAAAACGCTGCCACTAGAGCCTATGACCGGTATCCCACTGAAGAACACAGAGCGAGGTTGCGTTATTTACAGAGGGCTGTAAAGAAGCGCATATCCGAACTCCGTAATAATCAATGGGATGCCCACCTGTCCGAGATCTCGCCCTCCCACCAGGCCTACTGGGGTCTGGCGAGATCTCTTAAGACCGATAACGACCGCTCTATGCCACCTCTAGTAGGGATAGACAACTCTGTCGCTTTCGATGACATCGAAAAGGCAGAATGTCTGGCAAATAGCTTAGAAAGTCAATGTTCTCCCAGTACTCACGTAGAGAACCCCGATTTCATAGCTAGTGTAGACGCTGAAGTCACACGTATAGCTGCACTCCCTCCGTCCGCCGACCTGGCGCCCGTTACAGCTGAGGAAGTCACAGATATAATTAAATATCTCCCGATCAAAAAAGCTCCCGGCCTGGACGGTATTTCAAACTGTGTCCTAAGGTCACTGCCCGAACAGTTAATTATACTTCTCGTCGTCATTTTCAATGCGGCAATAAAAAACTGCGTCTTTCCGAATGTATGGAAAAACGCATGCGTCGTTGGGATCCCTAAACCAGGGAAACCTAGCAACCTTCCTTCCAGCTACAGACCCATCAGTCTCATCAAGACGATGGGTAAGCTGTACGAGCGGTTGCTTCTCAACCGTCTTCAAGATTTTGTTACGACAAATAAGATTCTCATAGACGAGCAGTTTGGTTTTCGCGCCAAACACTCGTGTGTAAACCAAGTGCACCGCATCACGGAGCACGTCCTTGAGCAATTCTCTCTTTCTAGGAAAGGAGCCTACACAGGAGCTATTTTCCTCGACGTGGCGAAAGCCTTCGATAGAGTCTGGCATAACGGCTTGATATACAAGCTACATACTTATGAAGTGCCAGATAGGCTCGTGCTTATCCTGCGAGACTATCTGTCGAATCGACACTTTCAGTATCGCGTCGAGGGCGATCTCTCCAGTCCGCGTCCGATTCGAGCGGGGGTTCCGCAGGGTTCAATCCTCGCCCCGCTCTTATACAGTCTGTACACCAATGACATCCCGAAACACCCGGACGTAGAGCTAGCTCTTTATGCGGATGACACCGCACTCTACGTCTCAAATTTCCGCCGAGATATCATACGTCTACGCCTGCAGGAAGCAGTGCGAGACTTAGGAGACTGGTTTCGCAAATAGCGAATTGACGTCAACCCCGAGAAAAGCGTAGCAATACTCTTCTCTCGGGCAAAACGCGATTTTCCTAAGCGAAAAGTCCTCCTCCACGACAAGCCCATCCCTTGGGTCGATGAGGTCAAGTACTTAGGAGTCACTCTCGACCGTCACTTGACCTTCGGACCACATGTTAAGGTTGTGCGCGACCGCGCCGCCTTCATTCTCGGTCGTTTGCACCCTATGCTGTGCAAACGAAGTAGACTATCGCTTAGAAATAAGTTGACTCTTTACAAAACCGTAATAAGACCGGTGATGACCTACGCTAGCGTAGTATTCGCCCAGAGCCAGTCCGCTTCTCTGGATTCCCTTCAGGTCATCCAAAATAAATTCTTGCGTAAAGCAGTGGGTGCCCCGCTGTACATGCGCAACATAGATCTCCATGACGACCTTAAGCTGGAAACGCTCGCCAGTTTCCTGCAAAATGCATCTCGTCGATATTTCGACAAGGCGCAGCATCACCCTAATCCTTTAGTCCGCAGTGCCTGCGATTACACACCGAAAAGCGGCATCGCGCGCAAACTACGCCGCCCGCGTCATGTCCTATTGGATCCCGTCGATTCAATTACCGCGGCCCTTGCGACCGCCGATCCTATCAACAACGAGGTACACACAAGCACTCGTCACATTCCGAGACACCGGCGTCGCCGGCGGCGCCGACGACGACGATTAAGGATAGGTCCGTCAATTGTTGTTTAAATAACGCAGTTTCACTCCGACGCAGCCTTGAGTTTCTTTCGGCGTTTCTTCTCAAGGTAGTCGCTTCCGAAACGCTGGTAGATCACCGTTAGGTTCGTTTTTCAACTGGCCGGCCGCCCAAGTCGAGGTCCGTACCCACAGGGGTGCCCTTGCGTAGCCGCCCAACCCATAAATTTCGCTGGCTGAGCGCCCTCTGCGTTCGCCCACCAAGCCCGGTTTTGTTGTGAAGGTCTTTCCCAGGCCACCAACGTAGGACACGCCGAAAAAAAAAAAAAAAAAACTTCCACACGTTCCTGAGAAAAAGAATCTTGACAGATGGACAACGGAGTTGTCCTACAAGGGTTCATATTTCTTTGTAGTTTTCGGAACCTTAAAAATATACCTTATTTAATACAATTTGGAACCTTAAGGCATTTAAGCTGCATTTTAGGTAACTGTAAAGAAGATGTATCAAATACATCACGTATTTTATCGTAGTCTACATCCTATGTACATTTAAAACTACCGATTTTCTTGAAATTTTAAATAGCATCATGAACTTATGTTTCAAAACGTTTGCGGCGGAAGTGTAGACATTGCACCTTTTCATGTTAAAATTTGATGAGTTAAAATCTTCATATCTCGAAATCTCCTTATCTCGAATTTTTGCAATTGCCTTGACATCCTAGCAAGCTATCGAGATTTTACTGTAAATATATATTTTAGTCAAATCACCTGCACAGTTATATTTTTTTTGCAATGAAGGATCGAAGTGATTTTTTTATACTGACATTATTTTTTTATTTATGAACTGATTCAAATAATATTAACAATAAATGTTAAAGGTAGCTTTCCACGATACATTAGTGGAAGTGACCTTTAATATAGATCGGATATAATATGGGTGGCTGAGGGACAGATTTGCTGCATGTATTGATTATTCAAAAGACAAGTTATGCTTCAAATTCTTAATACTCACTTGACACATAAGACCTCATAAACTAAAATAAAAACTATAGCATGTAGACGTAACCCGATACGCAGTTGTCGCCCTAAGGGTCGTTAGGGTGTAGGGTCGAGACGTGAGGGGTAAGAGGATGCGCGCGCGCACGGGACGCTGGGAAGTTAGTCGACTACCGAGACCCAAGGCGGGAGTACGTGCGTGTACATCGCAGTTCGGTGTGCCTTAAAGTGCAAATAAACTGTAAAGCGCCAAATTCGTGTTTTCCTAAAACCACACCCACGACCACCGGTCATATCTGGCGCCCAACGTGGTTAAATATCTGGCATCCAACGTGGTTAAATATCTGGTGTCCGACGTGGTTAAATATCTGGCGCCCATACGTGGTTAAATATGTGTTTGGTGGTTTTTAAGTGAACTTTATGTTTTTAAAGGAACTTTAAGTGAACTTTGTATTCCGCGTGTTCGCCACATGGCACGAACTTTTGCGACGTTTTTTCCGTGTGTAACTCTGTGTTAAGTTTAAACTACGTGTAGTCGATTCGTTTTGCGTATATATAGTTTTGTTCGCGTCTTTATTGCCTCAAGATACCTAAGAAACGACAAAGTTTGCAAGACGAGGACAGCACGGACAGTGTCTCTTTGTCTGCTTTGACTGGCATATTAACTACCTTGCAGCAGTCGCAAGCCGAGTTTTGCCAGCAGCTGTTACGAGAGTTCCGAGATGCCACGCCGGTTCAGCCAACCTTCGCCACGGCAGGGAATGCCGCCACCATGGTTTCTGCTGCCACGCCCATATCTTTCGTCACGTTTGCCGGTTGTTCTGCGAGGTATAGCGGCCAGGATAAAGAATCATTGGAAGGGTTTTTGGATGCCATCGAATCCTTTAAGGAGTGTGTTAATATGAGAGATGAAAATGCACTTCGAGGGTCCTCCATGCTTCTTACCAGTCCTGCAGCTGTTTGGTGGCAAGGCGTTAAGAATAATACGCACTCATGGTCAGTAGCTCTACTAAGGCTACGCTCAGCTTTTGGAGAGATCCGCCCACCACATCGGATATATCGTGATCTGTTCGCTATGGTTCAAAGTCAGGAGCACACAGATCGATTCATTGCGAAGGTGAGGGCATTACTTGCAATGTTGCCTAGAGGGGATCTCTGCGAGCGTGTAGAGTTAGATATGACATTCGGCCTTCTCGACCGTCGCATAAGGATGCGACTTGTTCGAGAGTCAGTGTCCACCTTTGATGAGTTACTTCTGAAGGTTCGAAGTATTGAGGACTCACTGAAAGAGGGAAAGGACACGCTAAATGTCGACACATTCTGCGACAAAAAGTCGATGTTGACGTTAACTACATCTACGCCGTCTACAGAGCGCTCGTCACGCATTGGTGCTCAACAGGAGAGCAGGCAGCTGCTATCATCGGATTCCAGCGAGACTGCCGTTCGTCCTAAACGGGAGTATTGCGTATATTGTAGACGAACCGGACATCTACGAGAGTCGTGCGAGAAACGTTACGGTTAAAAAGTGATAGTGAAAGCAATAACGTCAGTTCTAATAAACTGATAAAATGTTATGGCTGTGGAACATTAGGCGTCATTCGTTCTAAGCGTGAAAAGTGCAATCCGTGGGAACTAAAAACATCTTCGTTCCATATGATCGAATCAGGTGTTCGACACGTGTCTACGAATGCCACATCTGGTTCTCGAACGTTTACCGTCCAAGCGTCCGCAGTTCGTCAAACAAAAGGAACAGGTGATCACGCAAATAATTCGAGGGACTTTATTGACAATCCTGTGTTACATTATAAAAAGTGTTTAGTAGCTATAGATAATTTTAACCATAGTAATAATTCTGTTTTTAATCATTGTTGTTGTGTAAACCGAAATCCTGTTAAGAATAATTTCACATGTCAATGTAAAGGGGAGTTTCCATCACAAAACGATAGTAACTCTACACCTTCAGTTAAAGGGGAGCTTACACCTGAAGTTATTCTTTCTTGTGACCTCTTTTCGTCTCAATCTGTAAATGGTGTACCATGCCGTCGTCCTATACTAGATATTACCGTTTTAGGCAAGCGAAGTATTGCCTTAATTGATTCCGGTTCTAGGAATTGTATTGCGGGACATACTTTGTAGACTATTTTCAAACAGAAGGGTCAGCGCTTTAATTCTTCAAATAAAATTGTTAAGTTAGCTGACGGGGTCACTAGAGAAATGAATATACTTACCACTGAGGTCGAGGTGTCGCTCAGGCATAAAACTATGTTAATAACCTTCTTTGTATTTCCGGAATCCGTGAACAATGATTCGTTACTAGGTATAGACTTTTTAACAAAATTTGATTTAACTGTTAATTTTGGAAAAGCTACTTGGTATTTTAATGATGATACAAAAAATGTGTTTAAACTTAAATTTGAGGATTCTGTACGCTCTTTATCATGTATCTCGTCACTTAATGTATTACGGGATGATGAGGCGACTTCCTTAGATAGTAATCAAAAAGAAATTCTTGCTCGGCTTATTCAGGAGAATTCAGACATATTCGGTCCTGTTGGTGAAGCTACTTTTGCAGAACATTGTATCGACACAGGTGATCATCCTCCAATTGCGGTACCACCTTATAGGTTGCCTCCAGCCAAGAAGGAGCTTATGCGTGCTAAACTGCAGAAGATGTTAGAGGAGGGGATCATCAAAGAATGTGAGTCTGCGTGGGCTTCTCCAGCTGTTCTAGTTCCGAAAGCCAACGGCAAGGTACGTTTTTGTGTTGACTATAGGAAGCTCAACGCTGCAACAAAGAGAGATGTCTATCCAATGCCATTGATAGACGAGCTTCTTCAGTCAACCAAACGTAATTGTTACATGAGTACGTTAGACATGCGTAGTGGGTTTTGGCAGGTTGCTTTCCGTGAGAGTGATCGTGACAAGACTGCTGTTGTTCCTCCGTTTGGCACCTACCGTTTCGTACGCATGCCGTTTGGATTAAAGAATGCACCCTCGACGTTTCAAAGACTCATTGACCGTTTGCGTTCTGGTTCGTCTTTGCAGAATGTGATATTGTTAGCTTATCAGGATGATTTGCTTGTAATTTCGGAAAGTTTTGAAAATCACATTGCAGACCTGAAAGCTGTTTTTGAAAGGCTTCGTTTGTTCAAGTTAAGGGCTAACAGAGATAAGTGTGTTATGGTCAGGAAAGAAATTAAGTATTTAGGCCATGTAATTACGCAGGGGGGTATTTCTGCCGATGCAGACAAGGTCCGTGCCGTTTCAGAAATGAAACCTCCTACATCTGTGCGTCACTTGAAAACTTTCTTCCAAACTTGCTCCTGGCTTAGGAAGTTCATTCCAAATTTTTCTTCGGTGGCTCAACCTTTGACTAGGTTGCTTAAGAAAAACCAGGTTTGGTCATGGAATGTTGAGCAGTTGCTGCGTTCGAAGTGTTGAAAAGACTTTTAACTTCTGCACCCATTCTGATACAGCCTGATTATAGCAAGCCTTTTGTTCTTAGAACGGATGCTAGTTGCTATGCTGTGGGGGCAGTTTTGCTGCAAGGGGAGCATAATGATGAAAGGCCTATCGAATACGCCAGTCGTCTCCTCACGCCAGCTGAAAGGAATTACAGTACCACTGAACGAGAGGCTCTTGCCGTTGTGTGGGCTTTGGAGCGGTTCAGGGGCTACGTGGAAGGACACCATCTCATCATTGGTAGTGACCACCAGCCTCTTAAGTGGTTACTCACTATTAAGTCTCCGTCTGGTAGATTGGCACGTTGGTCTCTCAAACTGCAATCTTTTAATGTTGATTTTCAGTATACTCCAGGTAGAGTTAATCTTGTCGCTGACACTTTAAGTCGTCCCACCTGTGATGAGGCAAATAAAAATGAACGTGGTGTGTGTTCAGTATTAATAGACTTACCTGCAAGGAGTTCCTCAGATCTTAGACGTTGCCAACTTGCAGATCCGGATTTAAAGAAAATTATAGATGACTTGGAAGGCGAAGTGGAAATTCATGCTCACCGTGGGGCAGATAGGGGTTATTTAATGGAGCAGGGAGTGCTTTACCGTTATAATCCTGACTCTGATAGTGAGGAGCCTCAGCTCGCCGTTCCTGTTGATTTGCGAGATGAAATTTTGAAAGAGTGTCATGATTCTCCTCTTTCAGGGCATTCAGGTGTTGAAAGGACCTATCAAAGAATCGCGCAACGTTTTTTCTTTCCAGGAATGCGTCGCTTTGTTACAGAATATGTGAAGACATGCCTGTCGTGCCAGCGCTACAAGGCGTCGAATGAAAAACCGCCTGGCCTTTTGCAGACTCCGGTTCTTCACCAGCGTAACGAGGTTCTTGCGATTGACTTGTTTGGTCCTCTGCCGACTGGCCCTAAGGGTGAAAGTGGATTCTTTTGGTTGAAGATTCAGCAACTAGATGGGTCGAGCTGTATCCGTTACAAAATGCAACTGCCGAGGCGTGTGCACGTCTCCTTATAGAGGAATATTTTCTACGCTTTGGTTTCCCACGTCGAGTTATTTCAGATAACGGGGTCCAATTTATCTCAGCAGTCATGCAACAGTGTATGTTTGTTTTAGGTATAAAGCAGGATTTGTTGCCCTTGATTCATCCTCAGGGTAATCCTGCAGAGAGGAAAAACAGGGATCTTAAGGTACAGCTTGCGCAGTTAGTAGGCACAAACCATGGTTCGTGGCCTGCTCATTTGCCCACCATTCGTTTTTCGATGAATTCGTCTCGATGTCAGTCTACTGGGGTCACGCCCGCATATTTGATGTTTGCTCGTGAATTAAGATCACCGCTGGAGGTCGCTACTGATCCTCGTGTAATCCTGAAGAAGGAAAACTTTGTTCCGCAAATTACTCCTTACTTTCGTCGGTTTTTAAGCTCTCTGGCTATGGTTCGCTAGAGAGTTGAGCACCAGCAGGATCAGAGAAAGGAATACGCAGACCGTTCCCGCTGTATTGGTGATTCTCTAGAGCAGCGGTTCTCAATCTTTTTTGGTGACGGAACCCTTTTGGAAAGCGAAATACTTGACGGAACCCTATAATAAAACAATAGTTTTTAAAAGTGTATTCTTTATTAATAAGCATAATAAAAGTACAATGTAACAGTTAGCTATTACTTACTTACATAACAAGTATAATAATAGAAGTTATTAAAAAAGAAAAAAATAATAACTAATGGGAGGTATGAAACTGTTTTTTATTTTTCAACAATTGGTTGATATCAGGTTTGATAGAGGACAGTTGAAGTCTCATATCAGGTTCGGCGTCCAGTCTATTGCGGTATTTTGTTTTTGTAGCTGCATAGGTTGAGAATCCTGTTTCGCACAAATATGTTGTTGGGAACGGGAGAAGAATATTCTGAGCCATTTTGGCTAGCATTGGATTTTCATCACGAATTCTGCACCAAAAATCGTTGAGAGGCGTCGTTTTGAACAGTGCCTCCATACTTGTGTCTGATGACATTTCTAAAAGAGATTCATATATCTCGTTTGACATACTTTCGGGCTTTTGTAAGTTGGGTAAAAAAGGATTATGAATCCATGAATTCAGTTTCATTTTTGTATTTTGTTCTTCGGGAAAATACTTCTCAAAAGATGCGCGCATCGAAGTGAGATATTTGACCAATTCCTCAAATACATCATTTTGAAACATTTCTGAATCATTATCGCTAACGAACTCACTGAGTGAGGTAAAGCTTTCTATTTCTCTATTTCCAACGCAAATAATCCAAAAATCTAATTTTCTTTTGAAGGCAGTTGTTTTGTTACAGGCCTGGAACACTGTTGTATGTTTACCTTGCAATGATACATTTAATTCGTTCAGTTTTTGAAAGATATCCGCCATAAAAGACAGTCGGAACAACCAAGTTTTATCATACAAACGGTCTTTCAAATTAAAAGCAGTATCTGAAAGAAACATTTGTAACTAGGCTCTAAGTTCAAATAGCCTTGTTAAAGTTTTACCCCAAGACAGCCATCGCACTTCTGTATGGAGCAGCAGTGTTTTATGTTTGCTGCCATAATCTTCACACATTAAAGAGAACAATCGGGATTTTAGTGGTCGTATTTTGATAAAATTAATTATTTTTACCGCTTCATCCATAACTAATTTTAGATTTGACGGCATTTGCTTCATCGCAAGTGCATATCTATGCAGGATACAATTGCTGAAACTACAATTAAGCGCTTTATTTTTTATTCGTGACACTAGTCCTGCTGTATTACCCGTCATCGCCTTGGCCCCATCTGTACAAATGTCAATGCAATTGTTCCAACTGAGATTATTTTCCTCAAAAAATATATTTATTTTATTAAACATTTCTTCACCGGTAGTTCTTGTGGGGAGCGGTGAACACATAAGCATATCTTCTTCCAAAGAACTTTCATATGGATATCTCACGATAACCAGCAAGATAGCCAGACCAGCGACATCAGTAGATTCATCTATTTGCAAGACGAATCGTGTTTCTTGTAGACGTGTAACTAGTTCTTGTTTGACGTAGCTTGCCAGATCATGAATTCGCCGTGAAACAGTATTGTTTGATAGCGGCACAGTAGAAAGATGTTTTGCAGATTTTTCATCGAGCATACATTTTGTTATGTCTAACACACATGGTTTTATTAAATTCTCAGCAATAGTGTGCGCCTCACCTCCTTGTGCAATGCGATAACTAACTAAATATGATGCCTCTGTGGCCTTTTCATTGATGGTTTGGGTTACATGCATCATAGTTTTTTGACTTTCCAATAACTGTTCTTTTTTACGTACAAAAAATTCTTTATTCTTGTCTTTAGACTCGGGGTGTACAGTTTCTAAATGTCGGCGCAACTTGGCAGGTGCCATGGAACTATTAGGAAGCAGTTTACTACATAAAATGCAGAGAGGTGAGCCGTTGGAATCAACAAATCCGAAACTGATATATGATTCATCATACTTCCTTTTTTTCGCCTTTGAAACCGTGACGACCGGAACTTGACGTCGTTGCATAATCGTCTGGATCGGTAATTGCTGTATACTCCGCGCGAACTATTTTTGAACATTTGGCTTTGTTAGAAGATGTTGTCGCAACACGTTTAACGCCTTTAAGCCAACGTTCCATTCTTCTTTATTTATAATGTTACATGTCAGAATGGTGGGGTCAAAATAATGCACGATCGTTACTGCGTAAAAGAGTTTAGTCCAAAGAAGAAATGTACAATCAGAATACAGCAGTAGAACAATAAACACTTTGTTTCTAGCAGGTAGGTACTTATCACTCCGAACACTAATCGTCGACTAACTAAGCGTCGAGGCGCGATCGCCGCTTTTATCGTCCTAGCCAGATCTCAAACATTCACAAAAATACTCGAGTCGGCGCCTTTGATAAATAACAAGCCGAAATAAAAATAGAAATACAAAAAATGCTGTGTAAACAATTTCGACTTTACATTTTAAAGTTAGAGCCGAAAGTAGCTTGTTTACAATTATTGTTAATCGCAGGGGCGGCTTTTATCAAAGGGACTCGCGCTCACAAGTAGACTTCGGCGGTGACAGCATAGTAAAATTGTACGAGGCGACTAAGTTCGGCTGCGCCTCGTGAATCGTGATACGCCGCGTCAGAACGGTCGACCAGAGAGAGGTGTTTGGAATTTTTTCTAAATTCTTGCGGAACCCCTACAGGGATGTCACGGAACCCTAGGGTTCCGCGGAACACACTTAGAGAATGGCTGATGTAATATAACAATATTAAAAAATGTTTTAATACAAATTAATAAAATAATTATTACTCGTTAACAAGCCAAACGACTGACAAAAACTGTTGTAATAATGTCACTATCGCTAATTGGTGTATTTACATCTGTTGTATTATTCTAATCTAATCAAAGTCGTACTATGGACTCGTATAATATAATCATGGCCCCTTGTACAATGCCCACTGAAATCTTTCATGAATTAAGGATATATGACAGGTTGAATATCATTGAATATATCGATATTTGCACAAATACCGATTTGTTTACCGATTAACAACTTTGTAATGTTATGAACACTTTTTATTTTTCACCTATTATAAATTAGATCCATGCAAGTGCACTAACACACTACAGTTAAATTTTTAACACTTGAATTAGGATAAAAAAAAAGTTAAAGACACATTTTAAATAGATTAAATTCTAAAACAGTGTTTAATTAAAAAAATATAATAGCTATATTTACTAAGTTTTTACTTCGTTACACATTTAATCACATTGTTTTCATTAAGAGGTTTATTATCAATTTGTAATTGGTTTTGAAAAATATCTAATTATTTGAGTATCAAGCAATATATTGCTCAATATGTTCGTTTATTCCAAATCTTTATTTTCCGAAAGGTTTAATAAGGTTTAGGTTTAAGGTTTTAAGGTTTAGGTTTAGGTTTTTAAGGTTTAATTCACAAAATTCTTTAACATTTTTACGCGACACTTCAAGTTACATTCAATTACAATCGTGTCTATAACTACCTAAATTAGTACAATACCATACATTCATAAATGCCATTTATTGAATGGGTCAAATAAGGTCACAGCAACAAGTAGCCCAGGTACGGTTTGATGATAACATAAACTATTTTTTTCAGAGTTATTGATAATATTGGCCTTTCACACAGAGCACCTAGACTTCGAGACCTAAAAATTACACAAAGACAAAGCGCACGTATAACCTAACGTTTAGAGGCTCAAAGTTGACAACCGCACTATAGTATATCACAGATCCCAACTATCCTGCTGCTCACTATCTGTGTTCTTTAATTATCCGGTTCTAGTTTTTTTCTACATTTCGTATGAAGACATCTAGTGCCCTTTACCCTTAGTTTAGGAACTATTTTCACATTGTTTCTGTTAGAGAACGACGACTGCATTTTTTTTAATCATTCAGCCTTATTAGAGACGAGTTTTGATTAAGCTAAGAAAACAGTGGCCAAAATTGGTTATTATAAAATATATTTTATTGCTAATATAAAAAACAAACTCAGCATTTGATATAGTAAGCTTAACCAAGGCAAGTGTGACAATAAGACAAGGGTAATAATTTCAAATGAACCAGGCCCAGCACATTTACGAGTATTATTTAAGAGATCTAGACCTGACGACGTGGGAAATTAGATTACGTATAAACTAGATCACCGATTTGGAATAAACTTTTAATATTGAATCACTAGATGACATTTTGCGAAATTTCATGAAAATGTAAATTTGTTTTTATTATGATAAAGGTGAGTCTAACAACATAATAATGTTACGACGGAACTAGGGCCAAACTTTAGCCCTAGATTTCTAGGCTTCCAGGCATCGCACGACTATAATCTTAAAACGCATAGATAGTCTTGACGTACTCCTTCGAATGAAATAACTTGCAACCGGATCGGAGAAAATTGTTTACCATCGAAAACATCGGAGGGGGGCGCATCGTTTCATCTTTTGCCGCCCGAGTTCGTGACGCGTATATCGGTGAGACGGCCGCTGTTCGTGGAATTCCGGTTCGCGAACGGTCGATGAACCCATTCTGGAATTTACAACTAAAAACATAAGGTTCAAATACCTCTATAAGATTCTAGTTATTACTCGAAAATGCTGGAAAGCGGCTGTTTCGATATAAATACGCGCTCGATGCGATCACAGGACAGTTCTATTCTGGACAGCGACACAGTGCGATACCACAAGCGATCTTCAAGGACTTTTGCGATCATACTGCGACTGTATAGTGTTTCTACGTGCGATTATTTCGACTGGATTTTTGATACTGGACTTCGAGAACTTTCTGCGACTGGACTTTTGACGACGGATCTTCGAGAGCGTTTATCGACGTGTTTCTGGACTCTTCGACGATTTAACATCGCGATCGTTCGACAGCTGCGTTTCACGACATTTCTGTGGCTACGTGTTGATTTTGTGTACTCTCCTCTATTAATAAATTGATTGTCCGTCACAACCGGCATTTTAATACCCCGCGCTCGTAACAATAATAATAATACTTTAAGTGTAATATGTTTCGGAGACTTCAAACTCGTAAAAAAACATATGCAGGATTTTGTTGCATAGACAAAGCAATCGTGAAAGGCTTCTACCTGCCTAAGTTTTACATAAATTATATTTCGTAATATCGCTGAAACAGATTTGCTTATTTGATCAACAAAACAACCACAAAATGTTTTAATAAAAATTTAATATATTTAACCAACACAGTGCAGAAATAATTAATTGATAATATTCCTGTCTATATAATTATGTCACATTTACCTTGGTTGATCTTACTGTGATTTTTTCTATAAGAAATTCGTAAAAAACGGATGCTTAACCTGTGTAAGCCTCTACTTAAATTAAAACTCGTATCATACTAAGACTAACAATATATTCGTTTTTAACCTACTTCATTATGTAACACATCGTTGCTATTATAATTCTGATTATAATGTATCGATGATGTGAATATGCCGATTAAAACGATTTTTTCGATACACAATTGTCCCATCTGTATTATAATCGTTATCATGGATTATACTGATATTTTATCAGATAGATAGTTATTAATATAAACCGGTAAAGAAAGATAAAGATAGATATTTATTGTGACTAAATATATATTTTAATTTACTGTATAATGTAAATCCTATTTCCTTTACCTGGGTAATATTCTTATATGGTTCCTCCCTGTCTCAAATGTGGTATAATAATAATATTTGTGGACGATTACACACACACACACACACAGATATAAATACCAAAACCAACCCAAAGAAAGCTTGCGGTTTTGTTGTGTGTACTTGACAAAGATATACATACTTTTAATACATATAAATATATATACAACCATAAATCGTGACAAACTAATCTGCTTAACACAGAAAAGTTTTCCACTTCCAGGACTGGAACCCAGGAGCTTTAGCATCGTAAGTAAGGTCTCTACAAACTGCACCACGCATACGCATACGCTATTTATAGACGCTACCATGCCTTTACGCAAACATAAAAAATTATATTAATTAATTAATGTAAAGTACCTAACAAGTATCCGATTTCGACAATTTGATTTTGCCTCCATGAATATTTAGACTATACTCAAATTCCTATTATACATTTTTAATACAGTTACAGTTTATTATATACAGCCTTTTTTTTTTTTTTGTTAAAAACGAACCTATTATCTGAGCAAAATCGAAGTAGCGTCTATAAATCTCTGCCGTACCCTCAATCTCGCGAAAATTTCGGCCCATTTCAAAGTTTGCATAATGTAGTTTTTTGGCCAATGATGTCCAAACACGAAGCTACATTAAACATGTCATGACTTTAGGTCTTTAGATATATAGATAACAGGGCGTATAAAATCTGATCTCGAAACGTAATAAGCTTGCTATAGATAGTTAAAATTTCATATCGTTTTATTTAGGAACATATTTATAACTACACTTTTGGCGATGGTGAGTGGTTTCTTTATGTTTTTAATTCTATCCATATTCACCTCAAATGATTAGATGGGCTTTAAACCAATTATTAATGACCTCCAAATAAATCAACAAGAACTAGTTGATAAAACAAACTGATAACGGAATGAAAACAATACATGTTTAATACTGAATTTATTATACTTAGTCAAGCTTACATGTTTTCAAACTAGCAGAGCCATTCCTGCAATCGATTTTATATGACATAGCAACTTCTTTACGCAAACATTAAATATAATGTTATAAACTGTCAAATATAATAGTCGTTTATCATTTTTATACCAAATGTAACAAGTAAGCTGACGATCAACTAAATGATAAGTGACTAGTGTCACTTATGGACAACTTTAATTTTGAAAGTGTTGCTTTCAAGTGCCTTTTATCAAAAATATGGGTTAACTAGAAGAATGCCCTCTTTTCTTTATCATGCCCGTGGGCGTGGTGAAACAGTGGAGCATTAATTACAACCTCAACATATCTCATTAACGTGTAGACATATCTGCATCCTTGGATTTTTAAATTAATTAGACCCACATTTTTTACTTTTATGTACTGGGTGTTCTGTAAGCCAACATCCAAAGCTAAAGGGCTGTAAGAAGAATGGTAACTTTATAGCTTACTGTAAACAGAATTCCCCAATTTCAGCGCGTTTATAAAATATGTACTTATGAAAAACCATTTTTTGTAAGAAATCCGGAACTAATTTAAATTTAAGACTTCTAAAAATTCACATAGTTTTAAGAATTAGATTGTATATTACCATGTTTTGAGATATATAACGAATATTGAAAAATTAGTATCATAACTGAAATCACTGCATTATATTTTACTTATTACTTTATAAGCAAAAATTTTGATCCATTATTACTCATTCTAAAAATTTGTTAATTTCAAAAGGCAAATGGTAATATTATCATTTGCCAAAAGTACCAAGAATCATATGGTACTTGGTATATTTCGCTATTTTAAAAGCTCCAGTAATCTATGTAGTTTTATATATGGTACAAAACTTTGCATTTTATTTTCGAGTGTCTCATTTTTTGGGTAATAAATGGAAAAGCAGGTGAATTCTAATTCAAATATTTAGAATGAGTGATAATAGCTTACAATTTTTGCCTATAACTTAACTAAAACAGTGATTTCAATGAGGAAAGTAACTTTCTAATATTCGTAAATTATCTCAAAACATGGTAACAGACAATTCATATCAAAAAACATTGTAAATTTTTCGAAAAGTATAAAATTTAAAGTAATTCCGGATGTCTTAAAAAAACATGTATCCCATGATCGTGCTGAAATTGGAGAATTCTATTTACAGAAAGCTATAGAGCTGCCATATTTCTATCAGCCCTTTAGCTTTCCCGGGGCGTGGGAAGTATACAGATATCCAGGCCCGGCGGAGGCGCAGACTAGGCAGTGCTGGTACCCCGGTGGTTCTAGTCGGTAAGAATCGAGTACACCGAGGTAGCGACCCTTACAGCTGCGCTGATGTTATGTGAGGATTTCTACCGGATTAACAAAAAAAGCACATTAGCTCTGTATGTTGACTTACGGGACATGCTGTATAAAGGTATTGTGTGTACTATTTATGATTAGAGATATTTTTTTTTTGTATGATATATTGGAGTTTTTATCTCGTTTACCACTTGATGATAACGTTATAGTTATATTTATTTATAGGCGTATTCTTCGAATATATTTTGGTGTTCAAGAAAAGTAGGTACCTTAACTTATTGTAGTTTGACTTGAATACCTTCATTTCTTAACATCTATATCACTTTCATTATGATATATGTTGAATTAAAAATCTTTTTTAGTCGAATCAACGCAGGTAAAATTAGGATTAAAATAAAAATCGAGAACGTTCAGACTGGGTGTCTGGACTGGTAAGTGATCTTGCCAAAGTTGGCAGAGTAAGTGGACGTACTGTGCTGAAGTACATAAAGGTGTCTTGAATTATTTTCTAACAGTGCCTCCTCGCTGACCCGTGATATTGTGCCCAGTGGGCGCGGCACGGTGGGCTGCCACCCCCATATGTCGCTAATATGGTCCGATGACGATTTTTTCCTGGATAAAAAGGATTAAACAAATTATAAAACAAGAACAATAGAAAGTACTTTTTCTTTTCCTATATTGTTGGTTTTTATTACAACAATGTATTGCTTTCGTATTTAAAGAAAAAACTTTGCTGCAAATTAAGATTCACTCAAATAACGTGGGAGGTGTTTAGAAACATGGATTTTAATTACACACCCAACTTCATACAAATATTTGATTGGAATTTGGTTCGAATTTACAACCCCTTGTGCAGAAGTAGTGCGAACAACCAATATGCCAACCAAGTCGTTTAACTGTTATCTGTATGTTTTTATCAGTAAATCAACTAGCGGTTAGCAACTGTTGTCATGAAAGCAACAAACATGTATTCATATATTTATAGATAAACATCTATAATATAAAAATGAATCGCAAAATGTCTTGATAAGCGCGAAACTCGAGAACGGCTGAACCGATTTGGCTGGTTTTTTTTTGTTGTATTTGATGAAGTCTGAGGAAGGTTATTACGGAGAGAATTTTTTTAAAAATTCCCTGCAACTCTCTAAAAATAACACTTTTCTGTATTCTCATACAAAAAATTCGTAATAATATTTAAAAGTCAATTTGAACTTTAACACCATACCATAAAACTTAAATGTTAGTGGACGGGTTCCGGGAAGGCAAAACAATTATTGAGTGACGTATAAATATTAAGGTCAATATTTGTCAATTTTTATACATATAGCATTAAGGCCAGGTTCCTTCAAACAATTTTTTAAAAACAGCCGACAGGCCAATAGGTTTTGGCAGAATAAAATCTGACGGGGAAGCTATTAACATAAAAAAAAACAATGTGACTTTGTTTTAGAGAAATAGGGCAGAACAAGGTCTGCCGGGACAGCTAGTTAAATATATAATATAAATATGTATCTATATATTTTATAAAATCGGTTTTGATAACTCAAATATTGTCACTTTTACTTAAAAAATAAATAATATAGCATGACATATCGTAGTCATAAAAGTAGATCTCCAACCGACTTTAGCCGAGTCGTTATTTTGTGGAATGTTCTTCCTGCGAGCGTGTTCCCACCGTCATATGCTATGGGGTCCTTTAAGCGTAGTGTGAAGAGATATTTGTTCGGGCTGGCAAGGTCACTGTGATTAATGATTAAAAAAAAATACAGTTGATAGTCGCTGCTGTTATTGGACTGCAGCATGCTTTCCATCAGACGTGATGTGGTCACTCTGCCGAGATAAGATAAAGAAAAGATAAGGTTTACAAATCGGTTTATAAATTTCATCACATAATAATAATAATGATATATCGTTACGCTATATCCCTTTGAAGGTGTGCAGAGATGCATTTAGTAGCTGTATCCACTTTACGTTTATATGTCGACCAGCAGCGCAGCTGATCAGCGTTCTCAGGGCACTTACGAATAAATGACATTTCCATTAGATCATATCATATTATACTATTTAAAATAATGCTAAATGGAAATAGATTTGTTTATTAAAAAATACTGTTGAAACATTTGAATAAATTTCAAAGTTTTAGAAAATATATTATATATTGTGCGGCACAAAAATGATAGAAATGACGTTACTAATTATAAAAATAATTTGTTTAATATTTTTGACTAGATGAGTTTTTTTAAATGTATAATATTAAATTATTAAAGGGATTGGAACAAAATGTTCGCACGTTTTCTAAATCTTAAATAAGTATTTACGTCCTAACTCTATAAAGTAGGGACTAAATTCGTGGTAAACATATTTACCAAGAAATTTCAGTGCATTATCGAATCATGTGCATTGACTTATTTCAAATACATATTACCATAAACTACTTTATTTTGTTATTTTAAGGTTATTACTCCAATACTTGTTACTCCGATATTGATGTAAATTAGTTACTCTAAATATACTTGAACAATTCTTAGAAATGTTTACATAGCATGAAATGGTACATAAGTCAATTAAAATAACTTAAACATGAGTCATTCTAACTTAGACTGTAACGTGTGAGACGTAAGAAACATTTCTTTTTGCAAAAATATTCATTTACACGCAGCAATTATTACGTATCGGAATTTATACTATTAGAGCTAATCTTTTTCTTCTGGAATGGGGGAGTATTTTAGACCTGTGTCACAAAGAACAGTCACGACCCATGAATCTTCTGGAATGAGACCAGAATTTAATAGTTTCACAGCTGCAGCAACATTAGCTCCACTTGTGAACCCAACATAAAGGCCTTCTTTCTCTCCTATAAGCTTCTTGTAGCGGATCGCTTCATCGTCAGTCACGCTGAGTGTGTCGTCCATATGTTCATAGTTGAATAAAGATGGTATGAACCCATAACCGGAACCTTGAAGAAAATGACACGGTTTTATAATCGGTTCCCCTTTGATAGGCTCCGAGCCGGCCGGTTCGACAACGTAAGTCTTAACTTTTGGGTTTTTTTCCTTCAAATATTTCGCTGTGCCAGCAAAAGTGCCACCAGTACCGACTGCTGCTACAAAAGCGTCTACATGGTGTCCAGTCTGTCGCCAAATCTCTGGGCCTGTGGTTAAGTAATGTGATTCAGAATTTGCGGGATTATTTAATTGGTTTACGTAATACGCACCGGTTTCTTCAACTAATTTCAAAGCGACTTCCTCTACCTTTTGAACATCAGCATTTGTAACGTTTCCATAAACTCCTTCTACCTGCGGTACTTTAATACACTTCGCTCCCAAGGCTTCCATATGTATCGCTCTCTGAATACTGTTACCTTCCGACATCGCAAGAGTAAGGGGATGTCCCAACACCGCACAGACCACTGCTAGTCCGCATCCTTGATTTCCCGATGTCATTTCAACCACTGGATCTCCTGGTTTTAAATCACCAGACTTAATACCCTTTTCAATCATGCACAAGGACGAGCGACATTTTATCGAAGCACCAGGATTTATGTATTCACATTTAGCTAAAATCCGTCCCGGGCCCGGGTACAGGCGATCTAACGCGACGATGGGCGTGTTGCCGATGAGTTCAAGGGCCGACGCTTTTATTTCATCAGGAACAACGTTGACAGACATTACGCTTCACTTTATTAAAGACTACAAGTTAGTTTTTTACGAATAATTGATTTTTTATAACTTTTGTTTTAAATTTTAATAATAAAAATCAATTCACAACAATTTGTAGACTTCTCTTGGCACGGAATATAAATTGAATGAACTGCGTCGAACGTTATGTGACGAACGCTGCGAGTTCAAGGCAAAATAATATACACCGTCAATGTATCACAGTCCACAAGTATTGTATAGTAAAACTTCCTAATGCAACTCATTATATAGTCATACTAATTACTACTTATCGTATCTTTACATTCTGTGTGAGTATCGCAGGAGATTAAAATAATAACAACACAGTTTGATAAATTTAGAGGAAAATGGGTAATACATTTGAAATAGTTCATTTATACTTTTATTTTATAATATTATGGTCCCTTATGGTTTAATCTGTCGATATTATATTAAAGCCAGGTATTATGAACTAATTAATTTTTATTAGCACGATAGATCTTGTTTTTAAACATACATAGAACTAGCTTGTAACTATAGTAGATGGTACCCACAATTTAATCCTCACGAAATATGATGAAATATCTAAAACCGGTCGTTTGTGGCAAATGGATTTCTCGTGGCTTTGTAAGATTGTACCAATAACGAAAAAAATTTTTTCGGAAACTTGTCCTTAACACTTTACACTTAGCACCTTTTAACTAAAACAATTACTCACTGAAAGTATCAAATTTTACAGAAAAATGAATTTAAAAACTGAGCAGGTACGTACGGGATTCGCGTTCAGAGGGTTCCGTATAAACAGACCTCCAGGGTCTGATATTTTATTACATATTTGACTATTTAATACTTATTTCAACTCGAGACTTCCACGCGCTCCTGAGAAAAATAATCATGACAAACGGAGAACGAAGTTGTTCTAATTATAAGGGTTCATAATTCCTCTTAAGATCCGGAACCCTTAAAATATACCCTTTTTACTACAATTTGGAATCTTATGTCATTTTAATCTGCATTTTTGGTATCATTGCAAAGATAGTGTATCAAATACATTTCGTATTAATAATATAGGTAAAACTACCTAATTTCTGGAATTTCAGGAGGTAACGTTTTTAAGTTTTAGATGAGACATCAAAAATGGTAACATCCCACAAAAAATCTTGCTATAAATATTTTTTTAGTAATTATTGCTTACATTATAAAAGTAGCTACTCGTATTATAAATACAGTGTAAACTCCATATAACGTCACTCGATTTAACGTCAAACTCCCTTAAGCGTCGATATCACTCGGTTTTGGTTGGTTTAGCTTGTTTTCCATACAATGATACACTCTATATAGCGTCACACCCACTCTATATAACGACAGAAATTTAATAATATAAAGTACTTTTAAAGTTGCCAAAATTAGTAAAAACTGCGCAGCTGTGTACGTTCTTTTGTCGGTTTATTATCCTAGCCCGTAATAAACTCGACTGTCGGCATTACACATACCGAACTTTATAAGAAATCCATTCTTTTGTTTACAAATTGGGATTGCTTGCATTTGTTGACTATTGTTAGTTGGAGTTATGAATTATCTATACGTTATCGTATTCTTAGTTGCTCACAAACTTTCAAACTCTAAACATGTCAAGTAAGAGAAAATCTCTGTGTATTGACGAAAAAGTTTTACTCATACGCGCAATAGAGGCGGGAGAGAAGATAAGTCATGTTGGCAGGCGCTTTGGATTTAGTCGCTCTGCAGTGTACACAATATGGAAAAATAAAGAAAAAATTCTACAACCAAAGGAGGATAGAAAATTTTCTAAAAAATTGAAGAAACCTAAATACGAAGATTTGGATCGAGCTATACTATCATGGTTCCACCGACAGCGCCTGAATAATATGCCTATCTCGGGGCCGATCGTGAAAGCTAAGGCGGAGAAGTTTGCTGAAGAACTTGGTTTACTTTCTTTCAAAGCATCAGAAGGATGGCTCGGAAAATTCAAACAACGTCATCATATCAACTACGGTAAAATTAGTGGAGAAGGACGAAGTGTTGATACGAATGTTACTCATGACTGGATTAATAGAGTGTGGTCAAAATTGACAGAAAAATACACCCCAAGTGACATTTTTAATGCTGGTGAAGCAGGAATTTTCTACAATTTGACCCTAGATAAAACTCTGAAATTTAAAGGGGAAAAGTGTGTGGGAGGAAAGCTCTCCAAGGAGCGTATTACAGTGCTTGTGGTTGCTAATATGGATGGCACAGAAAAAAAAGCTAATAGTAATAGGCAAATCAAAAAATCCGCTTTGTTTTAAGAACATTAAAAAATTGCCAGTGTCGTATAAAGCTAATAAATCAGCTTGGATGACCAGTCAACTTTTTGAAGAAGAAGTGAAAAGGAGGATGCAGAATTAAAGGGACGAAAAATTTTACTTCTTGTTGACAACTGCCCTGCCCACCCTATTACAACAAATCTTCAAAACATAGAGTTGGTATTTCTTCCTTCAACTACGACTAGTGTCTTACAGACAATGGATCAAAGCGTGATTAAAAGCCTCAAGGGTCACTACAGAAAGAAATTATTGATGGAGCTAGTCGAATCTGAGGGTAAAACTTCTATTAATATGCTGCATGCAGTAAATTTTTTATCTAAACCTGGGAAGAAGTCACTCCCACAACTATACAGCACTCTTTTCGACATGCTGGACTTTGTACAAATTCTATGAGTGATGAGGTGGAAACGGAACTGGAGTTTTATAACGACGACGCCCTTCCATTAACTGAGTGGATTGAACAGTTCAACATGGCAGGAATATTTACAGAAAATCTTCAAACCTAGATCGAAGTAGACGACTGCCTGCTAACAATGGCATCATTCATAGACAAAGAAATTTTGGATTCGGTGAGAAAAACCGAGTATCAAGACCAAGGAGATGAAGAAGATGAGACGGTTGAGCCTGAGCCACCGCCGAGCATTAAAGAAGCCCTGGAAGCAGCAAAATTATTGGAAAAGTACTTTCTTTATCACCAAGATGACTCAATATCACAAGATATGAATAAAATAATGGAAAAAATACAACAAAATTACTGGTGCAGCAAAAGACGTCAGACAAAAATAACAGACTATACTCAATAGCGATCAAATGAGAATTGTTTTTTATGTAATTACTAACACTAGTCTGAAATAAACTTTTTTCTAATACAGATTTTTCTTCTCTCCATTTAACGACCACTCTCTATAGCGCCAAAATATGCACAGTCCCTTGAGGGTCGTTATATAGAGTATACACTGTATTTTGAAATACTAAATCTAACGATAGCGCCTGAACGCCTGATTAATATCATGTTCAAATATAATTTTTATAGTTCTATGTTTATTATTTTTATCATTTAAATACAAAATATTACTGACATTATTTTATTGTAACGTCATTCGAATGAAAGTCGTGTTTGAAATATATCACAAAACACTGATTAATTAATTGGTTCACTAATATTGCTTATAACTTTTTTATTTTATAAAATATTGCCAGTTTTCTGTATTTGGTGGTAAATTATAGGATATGAACTAAATTGAACATACGTATTAACTGAATACGAAAAATTGTTTTTATGATAGTCCTAGGGACATAATAAGATGACTAAGTTGTCGGCTTACCGCGGCAATTTATATGTGACTTTGAAAATAAATTTAGTTCAGACCAGTCCTATTTATTATGAAATAATCTATACTAATATTATAAAGCTGAAGAGTTTGTTTGTTTGTTTGTTTGTTTGAACGCGCTAATCTGAGGAACTACTGGTTCGAATTGAAAAATTCTTTTTGAGTGGAATAGACCATTTATCGAGGAAGGCTTTAGGCTATATAACATCACGATGCAATTATTAGGAGCGAAGAAATAATGGAAAATGTGAAAAAAACGGGCAAAATTATTCATCCTTGAGGGCTTCC
Source organism: Automeris io (assembly GCA_036320925.1). Classification (NCBI taxonomy): domain Eukaryota; kingdom Metazoa; phylum Arthropoda; class Insecta; order Lepidoptera; family Saturniidae; genus Automeris; species Automeris io. The sequence continues at coordinate 6,541,561 of JAUDJH010000011.1, read as the reverse complement.
ATTGCGTACGCTGCAAAAACGGTTCAAGATACCAAAAATATATGTATGAAAGAGTTATTCCTCTTGAAATGATCTAAAAAAATGTCCCCGACAGTATATGTCTATCTTTTAAGATTAAGTCACTAGAGCCGTTTTTATGGTAAACAAATTTGGTCGAAATTAATGCATTATTTGTTAAGAGTTGTATCAACGTAATAATATTAATCTTTATCCAAATAAATGTGTTGTTGATTAAGAGTATTTAATTGTGAACAAAATCGTCTTTGACATCACTTAATTTCAATGAACATCTTAGAAGATATTACAAAACCTTACATAGCAAAACAACGTTTGCCGGATCAGCTATAGTGTCTTGATAACCGCGAAACTCGAGAACGGCTGAACCGATTTGACTGATTTCTTTTTTGTTGTGTTTGTTGAAGTCTGGGGAAGGTTATAACAGAGAGAAGATTTTAAAAAATTATCTGAAAAAGTCTAAAAACAACACTTTTCTATATTCTCATACAAAAGATTTGTTATAAGTCAATTTGAACTTTAACACCATAGCATAAAATTTAAATGTTAGTAGACGGGTTCCGGGAAGGCAAAACAATTATTGAGTGACGTATAAATATTAATGTCAATATTTGTCAATTTTTATACATATAGCATTAAGGCCAGGTTCCTTCAAACAATTTTCAAAAAACAGCCGACAGGTCAATAGCTATTAACATAAAAAAAACAATGTGACTTTGTTTTAGAGAAATAGGGCAGAACAAGGTCTGCCGGGACAGCTAGTTATATATAAAAACTTAAGATTTCATATATCACGACGTATATTCTTACTTTTAAGAACGGCACCTAAAGTGCAATTAAAATAGCTGTAAAAATATAAACCATTCACCTATGTAATAATACATATGTAAATAGAAAATTTAAATACAAGCGTTATAAAAATAGCAACCATATCAGCAAGATAATTTATTTCTTTTGTTGCTAACGCAGATAAAATAAAATCAACAGTTGCCCATATTACGCACCCACATACAGCAATATACAAAACGTTTATCATCTTTACATAATATTAGTGCATAATAAAATGAAATAAAATATAATTTTAAATAAAGTTATTTATTCATTATCATTTATGGGAACGCTTATCTCTGCAATATCACGTAGACTTGGTATCCTGAGGGTGCCGTCCCCGATGTGTCAGACTCCTGCTGACTTAAGCCTCTGGGGTGTTCTTCCAATTACTCCAACCAGGCCTGGGAAACCTAATTCATCCAGACGTCAGGGGAGCGCAAAGCCTTGCTGAGGCTACCTCTTTTGGAGAGGTGGTAGTAAAGAGCGTACCCCTCCAAAACCTTTCACAGGCGGCGTGTCCGTCACTGCGCACTCCCTCCCATCTCCATCTCATCTGGGCAGCAGACTCCCTCAAGTCTACTGCCCAGACAAAGAAGTCCACTCTAAGGACTCCTAACGATTATACAAGAGCAAAAATGAGATATTGTATCGGATTAACAATTCAGAAGAAAATTAAAAAAGTACGGATTTATTGGTTACTTTTATTTACATAATGATATACTTACTGTAATTTATTGTGTATAAGTGAGAGATATTACAAATTATTTAAATATAGGCGAAAATCATACGTTTTATTTTAAACCATCGGTATATAGTTTTTCTTCTGGAATGGGAGAGTATTTTAAACCAGTATCATTCAGAAGCGTGACAACCCATGCGTCTTCTGGAACAAGACCTGATCTTAACAGTTTAACAGCTGCAGCAACATTAGCTCCGCTTGTGAACCCAACATACAGGCCTTCTTTCTCTCCTATAAGCTTTTTATACCGGACCGCTTCTTCATCAGTTACACTCAACGTACCATCCAAATGGTCATAATTAAACAATGTCGGTATACAACCATAACCAGAGCCTTGAAGTAAATGAAGCGGTTTTATTATCGGATCTCCTTTAATCGGTTCTGAGCCTGCCGGTTCAACGACGAAAGTTTTAACATCTGGATTCACTTCTTTCAAATATTTCGCAGTACCAGCAAAACTACCCGCAGTGCCAACCGTTGCTAAAAATACGTCAACGTGATGCCCTGTCTGTCGCCAAATTTCTGGACCGGTAGTTGTGTAATGTGATTCGGAATTAACGGGGTTACTGAATTGACATACGTAAAATGCACCAGTTTCCTGGGACAATTTTTCAGCTACATCCTTGGCCGCTTGACCATCTGCAGAAGTTACATTTCCGTAAACTCCTTCTACCTGCGGTACTCTGACACAATTCGCTCCCAAGGCTTTCATATGTATCGCTCTCTGAATGCTGTTACCTTCCGACATAGCAAGGGTCAAGGGGTGTCCTAAAACTGCACAGACAACCGCCAACCCGCATCCTTGATTTCCCGATGTGATTTCAACAACTGGGTCTCCTGGTTTCAATTCACCGGATTTCAGCGCATGTTGGATCATGCACAGTGACGAGCGACATTTGATTGAGCCCCCTGGGTTCATGAATTCGCATTTAGCTAAAATCCGTCCTGGGCCCGGGTGGAGGCGATCCAACGCGACGATGGGCGTGTTGCCGATGAGTTCCAGGGCTGATGCCTTAATTTCGTTTGGAACTGTATTAACAGAAGTCATTTGATCGAAAGACGTCATAGTTCCCGTAGAGTATTGATGAATGTAACAAACTGATCCTCTACTATGTTTTATATACCTACTCTTTTAATATTCTAGTGACATAAAGTACTCACTCCAAACGGTACATATTTCTAATGCGTAGTATGAATGACTGTGCTATGGCGTACGTAACACGAATATGATGTAATATTTGCAATGTGCGAACCAAACCAACGTTTGTGTGACAGTGTTAGTTACTGTATACCACGAAATAATCCGTAACTACTCCGTACGAAACCTTTTATAGGTTTTTTAGTTATCATATTTTTACTATCTTCGTATCGTAGAATATTATCATAACAATAATTAGAGTCCGACCGAAACTGGTTTTCCGGCCGAAACCGAAACCGAAACCGAAACTCACGTGGTCAAGTATAAAAGTCAACGTGGTCAAGTAAAAAAATGAAACAAAAATTTACATGTAATCAGTTCCATCAAAGCATAACCTCTAAAGAATGTTTACGTCGGGTGATAACGCACTGACTAAGTTGTGGTGCTATAGAGCAATGCGAATTAGATCCGTCAACTGTCGTCTAAACGACGCAGTTACACTCCGACGCAGCCTTGAGTTTCTTTCGGCGTTTCTTCTCAAGATAGTCACTTCCGAAACGCTAGTAGATCACCGTTAGGTTTCGTATTTCTGGCTGGCGGTCTAAGTCGAGGTTCGTACCCACAGGGGTGCCCATAAATCGCCGGCTGTGCACCCTCAGTGTTCGCCCACCCGCCCGGTTAAGTTGTGAAGACCTTTCCCGGTCAACAAACACGCGTAAATTCGAAAAAAAAGCAATGCGAATGGCGCACGAATCCTGAACAGGGCCGCCAGCGTCCGTCAAAGCGTTGCCGCGAGAAACGAAGCTAGGCAAGCATGTACGACAACAACCGAAATCAGTTTCGGTTTCGGCAAAAGTTTCGGCCAATTTTGGCCGAAACCGAAACTGCCGCCGAAACTTGATTTTTGGCCGAAACTCGGCCGAAACCGAAACCGAACTTTCGGTCGGACACTAACAATAATATAGTATATTACTGTGGAACAAAAAAAAAACTATTGCAAAAAGTAAGGTTAGTTTTCTTCGTTTAACTCTAATAATCTGTAAATGTACAAAGTACGTAATGTTACCGTTCTTTTTATTTAAATTAATTTAAAACATTCTTAACTTACATCACATATACTAGACGTTTTATTTGATAATCGGCAAAACAATAATTTTTTACCACTTCTAATGACTAAAACTTTTTAATAGATATCTATATAAACACATAAATATTGTGATTAGAGATTTAAAAGCGAAATGATTTAATGCAAATAAACAGGTTGTTATTAAGAATAGCAAAAATATTGTATCAGTCTTTTTATAAAATATAGTGTAGTCTAAAAATGGTAGCAATCCTCTGCAGACGACAAAGCATGAACAGTCATGCCCGCCGAAAAATACAACGGCGGGAAGCCGTGAAGTAAATATAATATTAGATAACGTATTGAAACTGACCTCGGAACGCGACAATCCGAATGATTTCATCCTAAATACTGCTGGCCTTGGAGGAGTTTTACAGCTTCGCTGAAGTGACGTCTTATTTCTGAGACACTGTTTAAATTTTAAAACGTTTATAAACACGAATTAATCATTATATGCAAACAAACATATGATCTATCGGCGTTAAAAAGCTCTTTAAAAATTAAGAAGCATTTCTGAAACTATACGTAAGGAGACATGAGCACATGTCGCTTCCAGCGAATTTACGGATTTTGGTGGCAACGCCAGAGCATCGCTATGGTTCCAGGAATTGACTTAGGAAGACACCAGGAGGTGACAGCTGGTAGTCAACTGATAATAATAAAGACGGTATGGATTTGTCTTTAAATTATGGAGTCAAATTATTAAATTAATAGTTTCTGCCACGACTTTATCCACATTAGCAATGATTATATCCTTCAAATTGATTCGAATTAAACTTGTCCTTTTAGTAAAACAAGTTCATGCGACAAAATTTTATTCTAATATAACCATAGATGGGCAAAATGTAGTCAGATTAATAAAAATGATTAATGATTACATTTTACATTTTTTACCATTAATATGATTGCATTTTGCTCATTTATTTTTAAACACTACAAAATCCCAGATTGTATACACATTTATCATTTCTTAATGTTTTAAATGGATTTAATCATGATTACAGAGCAAGAAAATTAAAATTATGACTACATTTTGTAATCGTTCATCATTAATCAGATTTCATTTTGCCCGTCTCTGAATATAACTATATTATCTATGTATAATAACTAGACTATTTTGTGTTTTACCGTTTTCGGAGCATTACTACCAATTCTACAAAATATTAATGACCTGTATTATCAACATGTAGTATGTGTTTCATAAGATAAGTATTATCAAATGACAAGACGTTTTGCTCGATTAATAAAGTGATTTATTTATTTCAGAAAATTATTATATATTTGATTCCTAAAATTTATCCAGTGTTTATTATTTACCAGGAGTTATTTCACAATTTATTTTTAAAATTAATAATTAAAATAGGAATAATATTATTTGTAGTAATGTTTATGTAACAATATATTATGTATTCTCATAGGTTTCACCTTGAAAACTTTAAGATTCTCGGTTAAGTGGAATGAAACGCGAGCAATAATTGGTAACAAGTGTTCCGCAATAAACCTATATTAAAATGATTGTTTCTGTCATTTATAAATATTGATTGTTTGTTTCGTGGCTAAAAAAAATATTATTTATTTATTTAGTTTGTAATACAAGACCGTCGTCGACTGTCAAGAAACGAGAACCAAATGACAGCCACTGTCATTATATCGACCTAAATAATTACACCACGACTGAAGAGCTCTAAGGCTGAGATTTATAAACGCTATTTCGACTTTGCTTAGCAAAGTTTTAAAAAAATTAATTCGTTTTGACAAAAAACTGAATATATAATCGGAATATGAGTATAGCCATAGTATTCACAGAGCCAAGGACATCTTGACAAAATCGGTGACTTACCAAATCATTTGACATTCACTGAGTAATATAAATTGTAATATTTAAGTAAAGTCTAGGCAAGCTTAAAGTTGCGTTTATAAATTGCAGCCTAAGTAAGTAAGTATGGATCCTTAAACGTATACATACAAGCTGATCCCGAAACGCGATAGCCCGATTCGCGTTACTATGACGGAATCGGTAACAGTATACACAGGTCGCGATCCTGTCGGCCAAAGATATCCTTCAAAATTTTCTCACTCCTGCTTGTATAGCACCATCCAGAGGTCAGATTAGAAGTGATGAAGACAAAACCTACTGACACGAACAGTATTCACCTCCAGCATCATAATTTAATAAAAATAATAGGAAATTAGAAATTAAGTATCAGCAGACACAACTTCTTAAGAAATAAAATACATGCTTTCAGAATTCATGCATTTATAGCAATACACTCTTTATTACAAGTGACCCGATTTGCCCAGTTTGGAGATTACAATTACGAATGCTAAACTCGGTGATCTCTGTAGTTTTGGGGAACTTCAGACCAAATAAACACCAAATAAACTTTTTAAAACTACTTTATTTTAGTTTTTAAAGGTAATTTTGCGTCTTGACACTTTTTACGTATTATTTTTTTAGAGCGCTCGCGTCCAAAAAAAAAACCGTTTATCCTCTCTCTCTTTCTATCTTTCCTGCCGTTCATTCATATACGTTCCGATCTACGCATTTACTACTTCAAACATAACATTATCACACAATAACATCCATCCTACATCTCTATCATCCTCTTCAAGGATTCCCTTCATCCAATAAAGATTGAATGTTATTCATATAGCTATTATAACTAGATTTAAAGACTGTTGGATACACATACATATGTATATAAATATAGAATAAAAAAAAGATACTGTAGTAAAACAATCTTCCATATTGAAGAAATATTTAAATGAGTACAGTTTCAACAAATTAAATAATATATATATAATACGCACATCTGAAACAAGTAGACAAAAATGGTAGTCCAATTATTTCTAAAACATAGTCTAAAATAATGCCTTCTAAATTTTTTATACTTTTACTTATCTTCTGGAATCGCAGAATATCTCAGGTCTGTATCGTTTACACCACTGGTGGGTTTTTTACACCCTCCCAAACTTCCCCCAGAGAACAGGCTATTCGCTCCCTGGACAACTGGATAAGTAAGTTTTCCCAGGCTAAGTTAGAGCGATTTGGAGGACACCACGGATCTTTTTATTTAGTATTAGTCTAATACACCGGGTTCATAGCCCTCATAGCGTCTCTGATGATGCCATAAATGATTTTCCCCCGGGTTACCAAAAAAAGGGGCATTTGTGTTGTTATTTCATTGCACACGTAGTTTTAACATAGTGTTCTCAGTCACACGGGTATGATATTTAACAGGAGTGATAATTTCACGTAGTAGGTGTAGTATATAATTTATTTTTGTCACTGTCATATAGCAGGCGATGCATGAAATATCTCATGCCTATAGTGCAATCAAACCGCCGATCAGCTGCAATACTGGTCACGAGAAGCGAGATAAATGACTACGTGATACAATTTTTTTTTCCTATAGCAAATATACGTAGTATCTGAATCTGTTACGATAGGTGGGGTTTATCTTACTCGCTCTGTGTACTATCAAACAAAAGAATTCATTCCCCGCATTTGCTTTTTTATGTTATCATAAAATATATTTATCTTCAAGCGTAAATTGAGTCATATTAATTGAACAGGCGTGGTCTATCTACAAAATCATTGAGTAATGTGAAGGTTTTTATAAAAAAAAGAGCAAGTTGACATTAGGCCACTGGTATAAATTAAACAGACAAAACGTGTTTTTCCTACTTAGAAACACTGCAACTTCATCAAGATGCTCATAACTGATATTATTATTATTTTACCATTATAGTATAATCTAATGACACGAAGATTCCCTCAATTTAAAATGATTTATTTATTCTAAAATATACGAATTTTTTAGCGTTTGAGTTTTACCAGCGATCATGGTTATCTCTATATATTATATATAAAATTCTCGTGCCACAGTGTTAGTTGCCTTACTCCTCCGAAATGGCTTTACCGATTTTTACCAAATTTTATATGCATATTCAGTAGGTTTGAGACTCGGCTACTATCTATTTTTCATACCCCTAAGTGATAAGGATTGTTCACCCTTAACATTTTTATTTTATTTTTTATTTTATCCTTACACAAGTTAGTTATTTTTTGTCTACACTAGAAATTACCTAGATATAACTTACATAGCAAAACAACGTTTTCCGGGTCAGCTAGTATTTTTATAAGTATTGTAACCAAATAAATTGCTTTTTTCCTAGCTTTTAACCGGTACTCCGTCCTTTAAATTTAGTACTTCGAGAAGCCTTTTTTTTTCACCTAGCATCTATCGGGTATCTAGCGCTCGCGAGCATCACAGGAGCCAGACATTTGTTTTCTTCTCTTTCTGGTCTCCCTTTCACCCTTTCAAGGGAAAATTTCCAGGATAAATATTATTCTATGACTTTGCCATTGTCTCAACGTATCTACATACCTTTTATCTAACTTTAAGCGTGAAAGAGTAACAAACGACAGACGGAGTTGTTACATATATTATAACTAGCTGATCCGGCAAATGTTGTTTTGCTATATAAGTTATTGTAATATCTTCTAAGATGTTCATTGAAATTAAGTGATGTCAAAGACAATTTTGTTCACAATTAAATACTCTTAATTAACAACACATTTATTTGGATAAAGATTAATATTATTACGTTGATACAACTCTTAACAAATAATGCATTAATTTCGAACAATTTGATTACCATAAAAACGGTTCTAGTGAGTTAATCTGAAAAGATAGACATATACTGTTACGGACATTTATTTGGTCATTTCAAGAGGAATAATTCTTTCATACATATATTTTTGGTATCTTGAACCGTTTTCGGAGCGCACGCAATGGAAGCACTCAAGGATGAATAATTTTGCCCGTTTTTTTCACATTTTCCATTATTTCTTCGCTCCTAATAGTTGCATCGTGATGTTATATAGCCTTAAGCCTTCCTCGTTAAATGGTCTATTCAACACAAAAAGAATTTTTCAATTCGAACCAGTAGTTCCTGAGATTAGCGCGTTCAAACAAACAAACAAACTCTTCAGCTTTATAATATTAGTATAGATATGACTTTGGATGTCATTATTTTCGAAGTTTGATGTTAATGTGTATTTTAAAAAATATCGACCTAACAAACCGCCCGGCTTTGAGTATATCACATTCCTTTGAACAGTTTGATAAAATGTAATTTAGTCAATTGACCATAACATAATGTGATAAAATATAATATATGTACTAAATATTTCTTAACAATTTTTTGTAATATTAAATGATAATTAGTTTTGTTCATAAAATCTTACGATACATATTTATCTTTACCATTCAAGCGTGTCTTTATGTTTCCACGTTTTAAAAGGTAAAAATAAACCCGCTTATGATCACTTCGTGGGCCATCAGTCAAGACACTTTTCGTCAAGAAAGCGTTGTGGTATTAAATTGAAATTAGTACCAAATACTCCGGTGTGCTATCTCTTCAAGCCCTTAAAACATAAAACCTCTATGTCAACGCGATTAAAACGTACGGCAGTTTAAACCGCATATTTTGACACTCGTAAGGAAATTAAAATCAATAAGGCATAATAATTCATTAAAAATCAGCTACTATCACTAGTAAAGATAAAAATCAGAAAACCTGTGTATTAGTATTATATTTACATCACTAAAACAAAACACAAGTTTCTGCGTAGTCCTCAGCGGCGAGCTCGACTTTACATACTTTTATTTTTACGACAATATTATTCTAACTAAATTGGATCATCGACTTCTTTTGCTAAAAATATTGTGTCATCTACTTTCAATACCAGCGGCATTCAACCCATAGAAGCATAAAATTAATTATCTTGTTTTATTTATATAAACATTTAATAAATGTATTTATTATGTGGTAATGGTATTGTACTATGCGCCTTTAATAAAATAAGAAACAATGTATATAATTATATTTAGTGATCAAACAATTTGCATTTAATTTGTTGCTAAAATATGATTCTTTGTTTGCTTACAGAGAGCGCCAAAATTTTTTGATCGTAATGATATAATGTATCCAAAAATACGAACATTTTACATTAGCAAGCTCCTAACCGAACATTTGCATACCCTGTTTAAAATTTTTATGCTCGCCACTGGATACACTGGCTGATAATAGAAATTGCCGTGTGTCGTAGTGCAGTTGACTTTGAAGAAGAAGAAGAGAAAAAGTATATAGCTTATAAAGCTTATTTCGAGACAGGATTGGCTGAGTCAAGTCACTACACGGTCAAAGAAGTAAGTAAGCAAGTAAAGAAGTAAGTACAGAGTCTTATTCGCCTAAACAAGCATTAACTGAAGGTATATGAATAAATGATCGTACAGAAACTGATTCTGTAATATGCTTTCCGATTCGGTGGTGGCTTAAATGTATTTATTATTTATAATAGTTTGTAATAAATATATTTAAATAAAGTTATTTTGAGATATGACAAACAAAAACTAGTCTCTATGGTGGACTTTACACCCATGCACCAATTAACTACCCCCTCTCGTTAATCTGCATAATAAACTACCTCAGTCATCTAAATACCTCAAACAACTAATATAATTTTTATTATCATACAAACAACAATAGCAACTAACCTGAACATTTGACAGTAAAAAAGGCAAATTTATATGAAAACTTAGGAAAATAAAAGAAACAGACAACAGACGGCTTGCTCTGTGGGAATCAAATCCCAAATAACGCTTAGTGCTGTGAAAGGATCCGGGAAGTTTTTATATACAGGTTGATTTAATTTCTACACACAGAAAAATCAAATCAGCTGCGCTACTGGTCACGTTTGATGCGACATATAAGCGCAAAGTGGATACAACCACTAATGTATCTCTGCTCACCCCGAAAGGGAGATAGTGTGACATTATTATTACTATTATTTAAAAAATCAAATTATTGCTGTTATATGATTCTGCGTGTATATACACTTTTTTCTATTCAATAGTCACTCCTAGTCGAGGATTGTGAGTCTTTGATTCATCATGGTTACCACTTTTTTCTATCAGTTACATTCATTGGTGAAATGTGGCGCTGATGGCTACCTATAATTGTTAAAGTTTCGTTTATCTCGCATTTAGAGTACAATTATATACAATAATGAATAAAAAAAGGAATAATATTATGCTTAATTTGATGTTATTAGTACGGCAGTAGTGATAAAATTAGTTGAAAATTATCAAATTATCATTTTAACATCGATTATTTGATTAGTACCAAACGACACCTTATAAACTTTATTTTTTATAACACTATTACTATTTTTATTTATTTTTTTAAACTCATGGTTTACATTCTAGATGAGCTAGGTAATGTTACGCTCATTATTAATATTGCAACACTATTTCTTTGTCTTGATATATAGCTTCCGCGAGGTTGAACAATCAGTCGTCTGCTAGCTTCCATGTGAGAGACAAGTGTAAAAGAGATTATCAAAGTGAGTCAACTAAAAGTGGTAATGATTGTCAGCATTCATTTTAATATATTTCTGAGTCAGTTTTACAGTAAGTTATAATATTATATTTGTATTGAAAATATACTCTGATAAATTATATCACATCGTAACTTTAACACGGATTAGATAATCGTATCTGAACAAATCAGCTTATCTACATACTTGCTTATCCTATTGTATTGAATGGGAGTAAAGTTCCTTTGTAAAAAAATATGCAGAAAATTATACTAAACAAAGCAACTATTAAAATAAATCAGGCGCTTATCATACATGAATGTTTAATGTATAGATATTTGTATTACATTACAATTTAATAGAATAAATAAATGTTATGTGCTAAGAATAGTTTTAATCTAGGTATCTTTTGTAAGATAAAATCACTTTAATTAATTTAAAAATTTAATTGAAAAACGATAGAAAAATTTAATGGTTCAATTTAAGAAATCAAGTCCTATAAATTGTGATTTTACCTAGTTTATTATTAAAATGTTTTTGTTGCATTGTTGTTGTGTTGTAAATGCAACATGGATAAAGCCACTAATATGTTTCTTCTCACTCTAAACGGGATATAGCGTGACGATATTATTATTGTTTTCATTAAAATCTGTCTTATTGTTGTAAAAATAATTAGTTCATATTCAAAAAGGACCCAGAACTATAAGTGTACTTTTTTATTTGTATAAATTTCGTAATTATTTAATATTATTTGGCGTATTTCTTAAATTAAACCATTTTTTTGGCAGAATAATTTTGCAATCACGCTGTATAAAATCCGTGGGCAGGTTCGGATGCACCTGAGTATTTTACACCGCGACTCGCTGGCGCCGACGGCCAGTCTACTCTAGTCTCTGACCCAGTACCACAGACTAAATAAATTATAGATCTGACTGTTAAGAATTATGTGGTAAACTCACAAAATCACCGATAAAGTCCATTTCACATTAACAAAATCTAAAACAAATAATAACGAGATTATTAAAAATTATGGTACCAAATATTTCATATGAGTTTATGTGCTTATAATTGAACTATTCATGGAAATATTCTCGTAGTATTTTAGTTACACAAATAATGACAGTAAACATGGTAAGGTCTGTAGTTTTGTTAACAATATTAATTATTTCATATTTAAAACATATTTTTTTCTATATTTTTTTGCAATTTACCAAAATAGCATTTGTCTAGTTTATATTAGGTCCTTACATATGAAATTGGCGTTTTGTATGGGAGGAACAAAAAGTCGAATATTTTTTAATATAATATATTTAATTAATCAAAGTATGAACCATTATTTTCTATGCACTTTTGCCATCTCATAGGTAGTTCATTGATCCCTTTACTAAAAAAACCAGTCGGACGGGAATCAATAAAATCTTTGAAGGCGATTTGGACTGCCCCATCGGAGTTGAATTTTTTCCCTTGCAAGAAGTTATCCAAATTTCGAAAAAAATGGTAATCTGTTGGAGCAAGGTCCGGGGAGTACGGAGGATGTCTTAGACTTTCCAATTGAAGCTCTTCTAATTTAGTAGCCGTCTGTTGCGCAGTGTGTGGTCTAGCGTTGTCGTGAAGCAGCAGTGGCGTGGAGCGATTGACCAGCCTAGGTTGTTTAGCCGCTAGCTTTTCCATCATGGTTTGCAATTGCTGACAATAGACATCAGCCGTAATAGTCTGGCCAGATTTGAGAAAACTGTAATGAACAATACTGGCACTAGTCCACCAAACGCTTACAAGTAACTTTTTGGGGTTAATTTTCGCTTGAGGCAGGATTTGGCTGGCTGGCCAGGATCCAACCATTGCGCTGAGCGCTTCCGATTATCGTAAAGAACCAATTTTTCATCACAGGTAATGATTCGGTTTAAAATACCTTCATTATTGTGCCGGTTTAGTAATGTAACGCAGCAGTCGACGCGCGTTTGCCGGTTTGCTTCAGTCAATTCGTGAGGTACCCACCTTTCAAGCTTTTTAATCTTCCCAATTTGCTTCAAGTGAATTAAAACAGTTTTATCACTAACATCGCAGCCTGCAGCTAACTCGGACGTGGTTTGCGATGGATCCGCTTCCACAATAGCCTTCAACTCTTCATTATCAACTTGAGTCTCAGGCTGTCCACGGGGCTTGTTCTGCAGGTCGAAATTTCCAGAACGAAAACGTTGGAACCAAAAACGAACTGTGTTTTCTTTTGCAACACGACCGCCATACACATCATTCACCCTTCGAGTTGTTTCCGCAGCACTAGTGCCACGGCGGAACTCGTACTCGTAAATAATGCGATATTTTAAGTTTTCCATTTTGTAAAATGAGTGACGCAAACAGAAAAAAACAGAAGAAAAAAACAAATGAATGACGATCATCGAAGCACAAATACATGAGTCTATAGCTGTACAAATTTGAATTTGGAATTCCTTACCAAAGAGGAGAAATTTGTGATTAAAGTGGCCAGTACGAAAAACGCCAATTTCATATGTAAGGACCTAATATATCAGATATATAGGTATCATTGTTTGCAATATTAACTAAATCTACACTTTTTATTAAAGTGATTAACTAATTAACCTGCTAAATTGATGCAATACTGTAGCAAATTGAAACATTATTATTATTTATTTTTTTAAATATGTATATCACTTAGATAATGTCCTCTATAAACCAACAGGAACGTCTCTATTTTATTTAAGTCTGTGGTATAACGGCGGGTTTTAATCGGTACCTACTAAGTCATATTGTGCCCAATACCACCCACACATACAATGTCATGCCAGATAATGGTATTAGTGCATTCCAATACAGCCTTCTCACGCCATTCAACTCATTGGTCAATAGTCCCTGATGTTCATATTACATTAGCCATATATAATACCAAAATTATAAATGCCCAACAGTAAATGATAATTTATTAAAATAGATACTAAAAATACCGTAATTTACAAATGGCACATATAGTGTTCTTACTATTTAAAATAAAACATAATTTGTTATCTTTAATTATTAAAAAAAAAAAACGTATTTATGTGATTTACATATTGTTGGAAAATTTAAAACTGGAGTCTAATAATAAAACGCCATACCACGTTCTACATAAAACAAAATTGTTTTGCGACTTGCCTGAATGAAAGCAATAAATTAGAACCAAACATTTATATATCGCTGTCATTTATACATCCCCTCTAGCTTGTGTCAAATATGAAAGTATGACGGAAACAAGCTATAAAAGACCGTGGCAGCTACAGAACTTTTCCTTAGTAAGTCCTAAGTAAAATGCTATATTTGGTCAGTATATAACCACTAATTTAGTGTATACAACCACTAATGTATTTCTGTTAACCCCGTGAGTTATATAGCATGACAATAAATTATTATATTAAATTATTGTAATTATAAATTACCAATCAAATTGCAACATAGAACAAGACATTCAAATTACCAATTTATGAAACTTCTATGTATATGTAAAGAAAATAATAGAGACAAGATCAATTCAATAAACTAAATTGTATTAACATTAAAAAATAAATATTTTTAACTTTCTTATAAATCATTGAACCGAGAGCTTATAACCTCCATACAAACTAGGTTACCCGCTTACTGAGTTAAATCGCTGGTAAAAGTTTTAAGCCATTCACATGCTAAGCTCGGTTTCTATTAACTAACTGCCTTATACGACTTAATGTAAAGTTAGAGATTCGTAATCTTAAAAAATCATAGTTTTTTTGTTTAAATTTATCCTATACTAGCTGATCCGGCAAACGTTGTTTTGCTATATAAGGTTTTGTAATATCTTCTAAGATGTTCATTGAAATTAAGTGATGTCAAAGACAATTTTGTTCACAATTAAATACTCTTAATCAACAACACATTTATTTGGATAAAGATTAATATTATTACGTTGATACAACTCTTAACAAATAATGCATTAATTTCGACCAAATTTGTTTACCATAAAAACGGTTCTAGTCACTTAATCTTAAAAGATAGACATATACTGTCCCAGACATTTTTTTAGATCATTTCAAGAAGAGTGACTGCAGTTCAATAGATTATGTCGTGAGATATTTGGGAAATAGCATAATTTGTTTCCTAAATAATATGCACCGTTATATAGCATAATCAGGGCTACAGGCTGATAAACTCTTAGAGACATATACTTTGTAAACATAGTGCGAAACACCCTTCGGCTAGGTGGAACAACAATTCGTATAAACAACAATTGCAACAAACTTGCAACAATTAGACGAAAATGAGCTCAATGTTAAACTTTGTGTCACATATTGGGCAAATAAGACAGATTATTACGTAACTTCGTCCACTTACAGTCAACTTTACCATAGGGCCTTAAACCGGCAAATGTCCGACACACTCTAATATTATCTTTACTTCTAAAAACAGAAGTAGTTCGATTACGATATGTTCGGAGCAAACAATATTCTTAACACTTGCTGTGGTGGCCTGATGGATACGAGACTTGTTTCCATACGCGGCAATGCGACTGGTCTTAGGTTCTATTCCCGGTACGAAACTCTAGATTTTTCCAGATTACGTACGGAATTTATGGCCGAACTTAATCATCTATCCCATTACCTATCTAAGGCTTGTTAGTATAGCAACCGTAGTACATCTCTTTTCACATACACAGGTTTGAAAGGGACAAGTATACCTTTCAATCTACGAATTAAAGATTAGGTTATTAATTTCGGTCGTTAGGCACCGCATGCTCACCGGTGAAGGAAACAATCGTGAGGAAATCCGCATGGCAATCTATTAGATATGTCATGTGTAAGTAAGTGCCTTGAGAACGGCGATCAGTTGCGCTTCTAGTTATGTTGGGAACGACATATAAGCGCGAAGTGGATATAGCCACTAATATTTCTCTGTTCACCTCGTAAGGAGTATAGCGTGACGATATATATATATATTATCTATGGTAAGAAAGGTAAATAAGTAACGGTGTTGTCACCATCCATGAGTGCAGCGTGTTTCTAAGGAATCAAAATATTCATGGTATTACCCATCCTACAGAACGATAATAAAAGAAATCAGTTACCTACCTACGAAGATAATATTTCGAAAGGAAGATATATAAATAATCATATAAACTACTACTCATAATGATTATAATATTTTATTACAAAGGTTATTCAA
Source organism: Automeris io (assembly GCA_036320925.1). Taxonomy (NCBI): domain Eukaryota; kingdom Metazoa; phylum Arthropoda; class Insecta; order Lepidoptera; family Saturniidae; genus Automeris; species Automeris io. The sequence goes on along the minus strand of JAUDJH010000011.1, from coordinate 6,525,147 downwards.
TATCTATAATATTTCCTACTCATGCTTAGTATCAAATAATTTATCACGCTACGAAAGATATATAAAACATATTTTAATAAAATTTTGAACAGATCGCATTTAGTCCTCTTTCATATAAAAAATATTTTTGTCGTGAACTTGGAATAAATGGCTACAGTGAATTTAGCCCAAGGAAAACTAAAGGGTGGAGAAGCGACGACAGAAAATGGATACAAGTATTATGAGTTCATAGGGATACCTTATGCTAAGCCACCTGTGGGACCTTTAAGATTTATGGTGAGCTAGTTACATTTTATTATAAAAAATAACACAAGTAACTATAGTTTAAGGGCAATTATTTTTTCAAAGCCACACATCTTGAATAAACTAATTATTTAAATTAAGCGTGCTCAGGGATTATAATTACCCCAAAAGATATTAGGACATGCTTATTTTTGGCACTTTGATTTAATATTTGTTAACACAATTAGATATGAGGAACTAAAGATTTTTGAAATAATAGCTTTGTTTATTTTAAATTCATTTTTACAAATATAAACAACACAATATTAGCTACAGTATTTAAATTTTTGTATTGGTGGTACTATTTTTATCGTGTAGTTAGCAAAACCCATAGTCTATTTAAGTAATAATATTAACGGTGTAATTTATATTGTATTACAGAGTCCACAAACAGCAGACCCATGGGAAAACGAGAGAAAAGCCGATGCTTCTGCATTTAACATCAATAATACTGCACTCCAAGTTTCATTTCTCAATAAAAACGATATAATTGGCAGTGAAGATTGTCTATATTTAAATGTTTATACACCAAAATTATGTTCCTCTAATTCAGGACTATTACCAGTAATGGTTTACATTCATGGAGGTGGCTTCATCACTGGAAGTGGTACTAACAAAAGTGAAAGCGGTCCTGACTCTTTAATTCAAAATGACGTCGTTGTAGTTGCTATTAATTACCGGCTTGGAGTATTTGGATTTCTTTCATTAGATATTCCCGAAGCAGCTGGCAACATGGGATTAAAAGATCAAGTCAAAGCTCTAGAATGGATACAAAGCAATATCTCGCAATTTGGTGGAGATAAAAATAACGTAACTGTTTTTGGTATAAGTGCTGGTGCGGCTTCAATTGAGTACCTTCTGCTATCTCCAATGGCTAAGGGACTTTTTCATAAAGCTATTTTGCAATCAGGATCAACTCTTAACGATTGGGCAATTAATTACGAACCTAAAAAACTGAATGCTCAACTCCTTGAAGAATTAGGATATACGGGATCTTTAGAAGATAACAACGCTATTCATCAATATTTATTAAACATTCCAGCGACACATTTAACTGGACTATCATTTAAAGCCATACATAATTATACATCAGAAAAATTCTTTTTTGGTTTTGTTCCTACAATCGAAAAACAATTTGGCATTAGAGACACGTTTCTTACTGAGTGTCCCTATAAATTGTTAAAAGAAAGTAATTTTAATCGTGTTCCCATTATAAAAGGATTTTGCAACAAAGAAGGAAGTTTAATATCACATTTGACGCCCTTAGCTGTTAAAGCACTTCTTGACAAAAGAGACTTTGCTGATCATTGGTCACATGTACTTGACTCTATTGAGCGTACTTACTATAATGAGATACTAGAAAATGTTTATGTAGACATCTATCAGGAAGATGAGGAATGGACAATGGATTTTCTGGGTGATGTAGATTTCACGGCAGGAATCTGGACTGCAGGAAAACTGCTTTCAGACACGGATATTTCAATGTATATGTATAAATTCTCTTATTACGGAGATATTAATATTACTAAACTGTTTTTTGGTTTGAAAAGTTATGATGCAGGCCATGGAGACGATTTACTTTACGTTTTACATAATGAGCAAAACACAGGCAAAGTAACTGAGGCAGATGCATCTGTGCGTCGTAAAGTTACAAAGATGTGGACCAACTTTGCCAAAACTGGGTACGTATTGTGAAATGAAAATCGTATTTGAAAATTTTGTTACATTTCAATTCAAGAAACATAAAGACTGCGGAAATGTTTTATCATTAAAACAATTACGTGGCTGTTTACGAATTATACCACAAAAATTATCAGTAGATCACGTTCTATTTAAAATAATATTGATAGATAATCTGGCCTATGCCAAAAAAACTTAAGCAATTAATACATGTAGGTACTATAAGCATAGATGGGCGTAATCATGATTACTTTTAATCAGATTAATAATCAGATTACAAGTAATCATGACGAATGTAATCATGATTACTTGTAATCTGATTACTTTTAATCATGATTACATGAGTAATCATTAATCTTGATTACAGTAATCATTCAATTAATCATGATTATTTTAATGATTACTTTTGAGGTCTGGCTGAGAGAGAGACCGATTTAAATAGTCGTTTATTTAATTTTTCAAGTTATTTTATTTCGAATTAAATATTACCCCAAACTTCCGTCTAATAGTGGGGTGGTGTCCAGCGAAGAGTGAGGGGTGGTGTCCAGCGGAGAGAGGGGGGGTGGCGTCCAGCAGAAAGTGGGGGTGGCGTCCAGCGGAGAGTGGGGGCGTGTCCAGGGGAGAGTGGGGTGTGGCTTCCAGCGGAGAGTGGCGGGTGGCGTCCAGTGGAGAGTGGGGGTGGCGTCTAGCTGAGAGTGGGGGGTGGCGTCTAATGGAGATTGGGGTGATCCAGCGGAGAGTGGGGGGTGGCGTCCAGCAGAGAGTGGGGGGGGGTGGCGTCCAGCGGAGAGTTGGGGTGTGGTCCAGCAGAAAGTGGGCGGTGGCGTCTAGCTGAGAGGGGGGGTGGCGTCCAGCGGAGAGTGGAGGGTGGCGTTCAGCGGAGGGTGGGGTGGTGTCGTCGTGTGTGTGGTCACACGCCGCCCCAATGGGAGGTATTGTTTGGGTAGTTTTACGACCCTCTCCCAGGGAGGAGGCCTGTCTAAGACCAATCGCTCGCCGGGCCCCTAGGAAGTATCTGGATTCCCAGGCTCGGCGAAGGCGAAGATTAGGCAGTGCTGGCACCCGGTGGTTTTAGCCGGTGCAAGTCCGCCCCCGAATATCCGTCTCGTTGAGCGAATCATAATAATTATAAGGGTCTTTGCAGTTGTGTACTGTGGTCACGAGTCACGACATTGTTCGGCCAATAAACCTACCAACTCATAGTAACTCGCTTCGACCTGATTACGTTCAGGACCATTTTTTGTGCTTTCAGCCGTTTGAGTTGGTAGGGTAATTGCCGGAATTGGGTCGTGACCATAGTACAAAAGTGAAAAAACTGGCATAGTGACTTGCTTCGACCTGACTACTTTCAGGATCAGTTCGTGCTCGGTGGCCATTAAGTAAATCCAACGAAATCTAGCTGATCATAGATGCTTTTACTATTGTTCTGAGTGATTCCTGCACTATTAGAAGTGATTATCATAGTACCGCCCATATTTTACTGAAATACCGACTCCTACCCGATAATCCACGCCCGCCTTGGAGATGGAGAATACTTCTGATAATGGTCAAAGACTTTGTGTGCAATCCTTTAAGTTAAAGTTAAATTTTTAAAACAGAAAAATGAAATTACTATTTTTTACTTTTATTACTCATTAAACAATATATATATATATATATATATTGGTAAACCACAAAGCGTTTTTAGTGAGATAAAAATGGCGCGTGCCCGTATGTCGATTTGCTTCTTTTTTTCTGAGTATATTCTTTAGTCTTTAAGAAAACGGAACGCGAAAAAAAAAATAAGCGAACTCAGAAAAAAAACTATGTATGTGTCCCGCTAATTTATTGTAAGAATCAAAGTTATTAGGTAGAACGTCAGTTATCCGGAAAAAAAATTAGATCTATATCTCAACTTTAATTATGAGTTAAAATTCAAAATACGATACGAACGTGTGCGGCGCGGCGGCTCGGTTTACATCAAAGACGAAACCGAGTCAGTAGAGAGAGACGGATGACCAAGAAAGGTGATGTTGCGCTTTGCGCTATAGAAGCTTGTGTAAATTTGAGAAAATAATGTCTTATTCTGATCAATTAAAATTTTGCGCTATCTTGCTCTCTCTATCTCCATCCCGAAGGCGGGCGTGGATTATCGAGTTGGAGACGGTATTTCAGTAAAATATGGGCGGTATTTTGATAATCAGTTCTAATAGTCCAGGAATCACTCAGAACAATGGTAAAAGCATCAATGATTAACTAGATTTCGTTGGATTTACGTAATGTCCACCGAGCACGAACTGATCCTGAAAGTAGTCAGGTCGAAGCGAGTCACTATGCTGGTCTTTGCACTATTGTACTGCGGTCATGACCCAGTTCGGGTAATCGCCCTAACACCTAACTATGTGGTGGTACTCAGTTCGCCAGTTTAGCTAGTAGTAGTCGTATACTATAAATAAAAAAAGGCGAGCGCCGCTCTGCTGTCGGTAGCACATGTTACGTATCAAACAGAAAAGTAATCATAAAAGTAATCATGATTAATTGTAATCCGATTAAAGATTAATAATCCTTAATCACCGAAAAATGATTACTTTTTTTGATTAATTTCGTTAATCATTAATCATGATTACTGATTACAAAATGTAATCGTAATCGTTAATCATTAATCTGATTACATTTTGCCCATCTCTGGTATACGACTACTACTAGCTAAACTGGCGAACTGAGTACCACCACATAGTTAGGTGTTAGGGCGATTACCCGAACTGGGTCATGACCGCAGTACAATAGTGCAAAGACCAGCATAGTGACTCGCTTCGACCTGACTACTTTCAGGATCAGTTCGTGCTCGGTGGACATTACGTAAATCCAACGAAATCTAGTTAATCATTGATGCTTTTACCATTGTTCTGAGTGATTCCTGGACTATTAGAACTGATTATCAAAATACCGCCCATATTTTACTGAAATACCGTCTCCAACTCGATAATCCACGCCCGCCTTCGGGATGGAGATAGAGAGAGCAAGATAGCGCAAAATTTTAATTGATCAGAATAAGACATTATTTTCTCAAATTTACACAAGCTTCTATAGCGCAAAGCGCAACATCACCTTTCTTGGTCATCCGTCTCTCTCTACTGACTCGGTTTCGTCTTTGATGTAAACCGAGCCGCCGCGCCGCACACGTTCGTATCGTATTTTGAATTTTAACTCATAATTAAAGTTGAGATATAGATCTAATTTTTTTTCCGGATAACTGACGTTCTACCTAATAACTTTGATTCTTACAATAAATTAGCGGGACACATACATAGTTTTTTTTCTGAGTTCGCTTATTTTTTTTTTCGCGTTCCGTTTTCTTAAAGACTAAAGAATATACTCAGAAAAAAAGAAGCAAATCGACATACGGGCACGCGCCATTTTTATCTCACTAAAAACGCTTTGTGGTTTACCAATATATATATATATATATATATTGTTTAATGAGTAATAAAAGTAAAAAATAGTAATTTCATTTTTCTGTTTTAAAAATTTAACTTTAACTTAAAGGATTGCACACAAAGTCTTTGACCATTATCAGAAGTATTCTCCATCTCCAAGGCGGGCGTGGATTATCGGGTAGGAGTCGGTATTTCAGTAAAATATGGGCGGTACTATGATAATCACTTCTAATAGTGCAGGAATCACTCAGAACAATAGTAAAAGCATCTATGATCAGCTAGATTTCGTTGGATTTACTTAATGGCCACCGAGCACGAACTGATCCTGAAAGTAGTCAGGTCGAAGCAAGTCACTATGCCAGTTTTTTCACTTTTGTACTATGGTCACGACCCAATTCCGGCAATTACCCTACCAACTCAAACGGCTGAAAGCACAAAAAATGGTCCTGAACGTAATCAGGTCGAAGCGAGTTACTATGAGTTGGTAGGTTTATTGGCCGAACAATGTCGTGACTCGTGACCACAGTACACAACTGCAAAGACCCTTATAATTATTATGATTCGCTCAACGAGACGGATATTCGGGGGCGGACTTGCACCGGCTAAAACCACCGGGTGCCAGCACTGCCTAATCTTCGCCTTCGCCGAGCCTGGGAATCCAGATACTTCCTAGGGGCCCGGCGAGCGATTGGTCTTAGACAGGCCTCCTCCCTGGGAGAGGGTCGTAAAACTACCCAAACAATACCTCCCATTGGGGCGGCGTGTGACCACACACACGACGACACCACCCCACCCTCCGCTGAACGCCACCCTCCACTCTCCGCTGGACGCCACCCCCCCTCTCAGCTAGACGCCACCGCCCACTTTCTGCTGGACCACACCCCAACTCTCCGCTGGACGCCACCCCCCCCCCACTCTCTGCTGGACGCCACCCCCCACTCTCCGCTGGATCACCCCAATCTCCATTAGACGCCACCCCCCACTCTCAGCTAGACGCCACCCCCACTCTCCACTGGACGCCACCCGCCACTCTCCGCTGGAAGCCACACCCCACTCTCCCCTGGACACGCCCCCACTCTCCGCTGGACGCCACCCCCACTTTCTGCTGGACGCCACCCCCCCTCTCTCCGCTGGACACCACCCCTCACTCTTCGCTGGACACCACCCCACTATTAGACGGAAGTTTGGGGTAATATTTAATTCGAAATAAAATAACTTGAAAAATTAAATAAACGACTATTTAAATCGGTCTCTCTCTCAGCCAGACCTCAAAAGTAATCATTAAAATAATCATGATTAATTGAATGATTACTGTAATCAAGATTAATGATTACTCATGTAATCATGATTAAAAGTAATCAGATTACAAGTAATCATGATTACATTCGTCATGATTACTTGTAATCTGATTATTAATCTGATTAAAAGTAATCATGATTACGCCCATCTATGTCGTATACTATAAATAAAAAAAGGCGAGCGCCGCTCTGCTGTCGGTAGCACATGTTACGTATCAAACAGAAAAGTAATCATAAAAGTAATCATGATTAATTGTAATCCGATTAAAGATTAATAATCCTTAATCACCGAAAAATGATTACTTTTTTTGATTAATTTCGTTAATCATTAATCATGATTACTGATTACAAAATGTAATCGTAATCGTTAATCATTAATCTGATTACATTTTGCCCATCTCTGACTATAAGTTTCGAATTTAAACTGCTTGTGCATGTACGTTCACGTCTCGACCCACGCATTGGTGCAAAGTCTGTCATAGTTACTGCCTGTTGCATTTTGGTTTCCTCGCTTTTACTTCCAGTTATTAATATGCTTAGGGACCTAGAGACATGGTATTATATATATATATATATATATATATATATATATATATTTTCATATTCTATGATATTATATTTAAAGGACATTATTACAATTTTAATTATTGCTACGAATACGTAGATGAATTCTATAGCGGACTTAAATGGTTAAAACTGGTAAGGTATATGTGTATATCTATATAGATTTTTTTTTGTTTCAGAGATCCAACTCCAAAAGATTGTTCAGAGCTTTCTGTGAAATGGCCCCGATTTACACGAAACTCACCTTTTCTTCTTAATATAGGTAGAGAATTCACTGTAGACAATGATCATGAACCGAAAAAAATGGCTGTGTTTGAAGAAATATATAGCAAATATATAAAATAGATTTCGGATTTCATTTCATAAACTTTATTTATAAATATTATTAAAAAGATTTAACTGTAGTATGTCAATAAATGTACAATTTGAAACATATTATAAAACATTTTAAACTTTTCCTATCATGACTGAGTTTCTTTGGCTTTCTGCCCTTGATCTTTAAATACAACAGTTTCTTATTATGAACATAAATAAATATTATTTTATGCAGTTATACTTCATTTACATTACCAAATACGTGGTCAAAAACAATATAATTGAAATGGGATAGCTCTAGATTCGAGCGTTTTTGAATGGTCTTATCGCATATGTGGGTGGAGACCTCTCGCTGCCGACATTGGTTTTACTAATGGTCGGCAGCGAAGGTGCATGGAGGGCGGTCCTGCGGTTTGCCGAGGACGTGCTAGCTAGGAAGGAGGCGGCGGAGCAGGACCGGGAGGCGCTGGCTACAACATCTTTGGCAGCATCGTCCCCGCCTGCCCGCCGGCCTAAAAGAACAGGACGCCCCAGAGCGGCGTTCCTCAGGAATGTCCGACTCTAGCGGCGACACCGGGCGGCACGCTTGAGGGAGTGTGTCGACCAACAAGGGTGCAAGCGGCGCGCGATGTGTTCCCGCGTGCCGCTCTACAACACAGAGGCACGAGAGGGGTGGCTCTATACACCACCCCTCCCTAAACGAGTAGAGGCCTACTCACGGCCGCACGCCCAGCCGGTCATTGAGGATGAGACCCCAGTCATACCCTCGATGCCGGTAGGCGGAAGATGGAACACCTCGGGGGTTTTAGTCGGTGCAAGCCCGACACACCGGGGGGTGGCCCTCACCTCTCCCCGAGGTCCGTTAGGGATTTCCCCCGGGTTACAAAAAAAAAATGGTTTTATAGCATATATAATAAATCGAATTCTGAAAAATATTGTAAGTCATTTTTCTACCTTTCTTAATAACAACGACTATTCGTTACACTATAGGAAACCAGGTAGGTTCATTGCATAAATAAATTATAACCATGAGCTTTAGGTTTCATTATAATATCATTTTATCAGAATGATAGTGTTCAGTATTTAATATTATATGCTAATACTGGTCTATGATGGAGTAAATTGTAACGGCAATAAGATTATCCGAAATAATGTATTGCCGTGTTTAGAAAACTGTATACAAAAATATAACAAATATGTGTTTTAATTTGAATAAGTTGAAAAAAAAATATTGTTGAATATATTCCTTTATCGTTTTGTTTTAATAAAGACATACAATAACCATAATCTAATAAAAACTTATCTCTTTGTCACTGTATATAGTGCTTACTTGACCTTTTACCATGAACCAAGCCATAAATTATTGAATATTTATTTACATATATAAATATAATAACACCCTTGTTAAAATTTTCCATTACTACTATTACATAATTGTATTTATAAATACATTTTGATATATCCGCTTGCATAAAGTGTATTAATATAACATATTTTGTATTTATTTAGCACTATATTTATTTTTGTAAAGTTCCGTATATATCTTCATCCTCTCCGGATACATATTGTTTTCATTTTTCAAGTATACCTTTTTATCTATAACAAAACAGACAGCTTCTTCATCAGTAAATGGTTTCCACTCAATAGGTATGAGTTTGTCCGTTTTCGGTGTTGGATTTCTGAAAATAAAACTTTCATTATACAAAGCATGTGTTTAAAAAGCCCAATATCAAAAGAATTTACACTAACCCATATTTAGCGAAATTAGTCCATGCTGTCAACATAACATTCTGAACTAGTACATCTGTCTCAGTTAGTTTGTTTCCTAGTTTGTTACATTTAAGTAAGTATCCTCCATCGTCCCCATGGGCTGCTCCTTCACGATCTATTCCTTGAGTTTTTTTTACATAATTCAAAGTACCATCGTAGGCAAACTCGTAAAAGTAAACCGGTGAATTGTGTTTAGCTATTAGTTTAGCAGCAACATATATACCACCAAGAAAATCTACGTCTGTGAAGAAGTCAATGGCAAATGCGTCAATGTCTTTACTTTTCTTTTCACCCTCCAAATATACGGTTTTTAATTTCACTTCCATCTCAGCTTTTTCAATAGGATCTAATTCGAATGGAAAATGGCTGATAAATATTTTCTCCTTTGTCAGTTTTTTTAAAATATTTGTACCGTGAGACACGGCCAAAAGACCCTCTCGCTCACAAAGTCCGGTCATATATGGTATCTTATTAAATTCTCCTTTTGTAAGAATTTCATAAGTCGACTTGTTCAAAAATGGTTCCCAATCACCTGTTCCTTCTACAGTAGGTACAAAGCCGAAATGAATGCTTCCCTTAAAATCGTCAGCCGCTAAAGCTTTCATAGACAGTTCAACAAGCTCTTTAGTTGACAAGCCCTTCAAGTAATTCAGCAGGTCTATATTATTTGTTAAAACTTTGCCGTTGAATTTCGACATCTTCAACGCTAATGCTTTAATATTATGTCTATCATTTTGTGCCCAGTGTATTAATGTACTTCCAGATTGAGCTATTGCTTTGTGAAACAATCCTTTGGCCATAGGAGATACAGTAAGATACTCCACCGAAGCGCCACCAGCGCTTATCCCAAAAATAGTAACGTTTTTCGAATCTCCACCAAATTGATCTACATTTTGCTGTACCCACTTAAGGGCCTGCACTTGGTCTCTCAATCCCATATTTCCCGGAGCTTCTTTAAGGTCGAGTGAGAGAAACCCGAGAACACCAACTCGGTAGTTGATAATAACAAGTACAACATTTTTAGTGATGAGATAATCTGGTCCATGTAGAGTTGGATCCGTACCGTTTCCGAAAACAAAACCGCCTCCATGAAAGTATACCATAACAGGCAATGGAGTAGATCCAGTGGAGGGTAGCGCGGGAGTGTAAACATTTAGGTACAAGCAGTCTTCATCACCTATCACGGACTGACTTGTTTTATCATACTGAGCGCATATATTACAGTCTTTAGTAGCATCTCTGATTCCTTCCCATGGTTCAGCCGGCTGAGGGATCTATAACGAGAAATAAAAAGATACTTTATTGATGTCATAATTTTATTCGAACATAATCACAGAATTTATTTATGAAAATATAACAGTTGATACAAATGAATAAAATAGCATGAATTAAAAATAAATAAGGGGAAATATCTTTATAGTGATATATTCTTTTTTAATTTAGCTTCTTCATATCGGGAACAGTCCTCTCGTTAGTTGAGTATGGCTAAAGTTATGTCATATGATGAGAGGGAGGCGGTGCACGATGTCCGGTGCGCCGCCTGAGAGAGAGGTTTTGGAGGGGTGGGCTTTTACTCCTACCCCTCCCAGAGAGATAGCCTCAAGAAGGCCTTTTGTTCCCTGGGTGTCTGGACGAATTTGGTTTCCCAGGCCTAGGTGGAGCAACCAGAGGGACATTCCGGGGGTTTTTAGTCAGTAGGAGTCTGACACACCGGGGTCGCTGCCCTCACAGCGCCCCTGATGGTCCTATACAGGTTTTCCCCGGGATACAAAGAAAAGCTATAGCTTTATTTGATGGAGAGCTTTAAATTACTTGGTCGTAATAACAAAGTTCCTTTTACCAATTTTTTAACACTAAATTGGTAACATTTTCAAATTATTTATACAAGACTTTAATAAAAAAAATCCGTTTTGTTATTTTCTTTACCAGTGTTGAAATCTGTGTTAACATCATATCTACGGAAGATTTCTAGTATTTATCTTTTCCTAAATAAAATAAGAGTTTACGATACCATTGATATCTCAACCATCAATATCTCAAACGTATTTTTCTGCTAGGAATAATATAAAACCGTTATTTGCAAATGTAAAAATTCTATGCACAAGTTACCAAGTTTATTAAATAGAAAAATTATCGGTATTCTAATTTCATTTGATACAAATATGCGCGTTAAAAATATAAAAATGTTGCCAATTGTAGAATAAAAGTAACAACCATCGCATCTAAGTAAATGTTTAAATGGAAAAAGGAGTCTTGTCTTTTACCATGATCATTAGTACATAATGAAGTAGGATTAAAATTCTACACAATTGCACACAAAGGTCGGCTACACATTCATTTTACATTGAAACAATTTCTTTTAGAAACCAAGTTCCCTTTAGTTTACAACGTGAATTGTTTCATGACTTCGGCACATAATTATAATATGTATGTATGTATAATAACATCTATGGGTAATTCTTACGTGAATATACCTTACAATTCGTAAGTCTTTAGTCTACATAGAGTCCTTAAGCATAAAAAATAAACTTACAGAAAACCGCAGGTCTCCTGTCGCTGGCTTAGCAAAAGGGATTCCTTTAAAACTATAGTATTGATGATTAGTTACAGTTTTTAATATATCCCCTTTCAACTTTCCTTGTGCAATCGAGATTATAGGTTCAGACATAATTTATTGTTTACTAAACACAACCAAAACGGTTAAAATTAAGAAAGGCACTGACTGATACTTCAACCCGTAATATCGTAGTATCGGCCGCAACGAATAATTTCTACGCTAACAAGGCTATAAAACAAGTTTAATTCTTATATATTATCAAGATTTCTGAGGTTATGTATTGGGTTCATACCGTCTAAGTTTATTTTGGCAAGTCAATCAATTCACTACGTTACGAAATAGTTTGCTCATAAAATACTAGATGGCACTTATTTCGTATTTCTTATAGTCCAATGAATCAAAGACCAATGCAATTACGAAACATTTCACATGGGGGCAATTTCAGCATATTTTTTAATACAAAATATACATTATATAATTAGACAAACAGTAAAAATTTTGTTTGATCCTCGTTTGACAAAGATTGTCTTAATTTCAAGTAATAGTCCCGTTCTTAATACGTGGCGTTGGTTTGTTAGTTATTTTGTCGCAATTTATTTACGTACCAAACGTCCCAGTATAATACTTTTATTTCAAAACGATTTTTTTTATATTTTGCTACTTTGTAACGATTTTGTTTCATTTTTGAAGAATTTTAGAGTTCATGTTTATGGTAAACCTATAAATGAAAGTGAAAATACATACAAGAACCGTTGCATAATTTAAAAGAAAAACGAAAATACACTGACGAATATAATAATTTATTCAGTTTAATTAAGTAAAAAAATGGCCGACTTGTTTTCTTGTTTTGATAAAATACATTATTTCAGTTTTTTTTACTAATATTGAATTAAAATAAAGCTCTAATTGTAACTAGTAATTTATTTGATATAAACTATAAAATATAATGATGTAAATGGGACCTCAGGCAAATATTTTTATTGGACCAATAATTGAGATTAGGACAACGTTTGTTTAACACATCTTAATATGGTGTTGCTATAAAAGTGGACCAGTAAAAGGTTACATTCATTAAAAAAATCGCTAGACCCAGTGGATGGGGCCATCACATTGTTTCGGTAACATAATTAGAACGCTTCACTAGACCGATTCAATCCCGCTCAGAGCAAGCTCTGATAGCGGATGCGCACCTGTGTTCCGTCGTGAGAACCAACCACGATTTCTTACGCAAACCAAATATTTATGTTAACCTAATCTATTCTCAACTTTATTGCTATATAAATACGCGTCACTCGACACTTTTAGAGGTAATTTTTATGTGGTAAATTTCACATAAGGCCATACAGAGTTCAGTGTTTTGTGTTTGTTGTGTTATTTTGTACGCTTTGAACATCCGCGTACGGCTATTATAGCTACTTTTTACTGTAGTGTGGCCATGGCGTGGTAAAGGTGAAGACTTGCCAAAATATTTTTTATTACACACCGTAGGTAGGTGTAGTTTATAGCTTTCTGGATTCGATGAACCAGAAAAAAATATGGAATTTTAGTTTTATATATTTTATTGTATTGGATCGTATTTACCATACTAATACTGTAGTTTTATTTTTGCAAAATAGCTAGATAAAATCGTATTACACTCGAATAGCTGAGGGTTACTAATAAGGTTGACCAAGACTTTCAAAGGGTCGAAGGATAATATGGACTTATAAAATCTGCGACAATCTGAATATAGCATTCGTTGCACTTCACGATGCCAAGAACAGAGAGGAATGGTGTACCACCATACCATAGACAATGTCCTACTGGGATTCACGACCCTCTACATTGAGGAAAACGACTCGAGGAGGGAGATAGACTGCGAAACCAATATATTTATTAAAAATATTTGTAAGCACGACAAGTGAAGTAATTTTTAACTGCGTATAGGTATAGTGATTATAAAAATGAAAGTAGTGTAGATAGTATAAATAAAATTAATACTTATAAATCTGTGAAACTACATAAAATATGCTCAACGTAAATCAACACACGTGAGTATTTTGCGAAACCAGGCTGTATAGTTTGGCGTGTGAACCCGATCGCGGCCTTATAATGGTTTTCCAGGCACACAAAAAATATTTAAGATAAACTTTTATGTTCATAACTATGCTTAAGGTTCTATAAGGCCTTTGAATTAAATGCATTTGAAATGTTTAACTTGTACTTAAATACTGGTTTTTGTCATTTGTTCACTTCAATTTGTCTATCTATTAAAAAGTAATTTTCCTTACTCTGAAGTGAAGACTAGACATTACAGACTTATCAATATCTAACTAAATGTTATTGAAAAATGTGTGAGTTGAGTAATTGAATAGTATAATTGATATTGGCTAGTTTTTAAGAAATACTTTTTTTAAATGATCAATAATAATTAGTGGGATCATAAACAACAATTATATTGACGCTGGAAAGCATAAACGCTGTAATTCTTCTTGCCCTGGGATCTTAGACAAAATTATGATTACCTTCTTATAACTTTTTTTTGTAACCCCGGGGGTAAATCCTGCATAGGATTGTCCTGACTGCTGTGAGGGCAGCGATCCTGGTGTTTCAGACTCCTACTGACTAAAAACCCCGGAGTGTTGTTCTAATCGCTCCAACCGGGCCTGGAAATCCTAATTCTTCCATAAGCGTGGGGAATGAACAGCCTTGTTAAGGCTTCCTCGCACTGGACACTGTCCTCTGAAACCTCCTTATAACTTAGCACAAAATGAACCACTTATATTTAAACATCACTCTTGTAGGTGTACAACAGTTTATGAGTTTATTCTTATCTAAATTTTTAATATTTTAGGATTACAGCGTTTATGCTTTCCAGCTTCGATATTGAAATATTAATTACTATTAATTTAATATACATATCTAATGTAACACAGGCGTGAAACTTAGCAACAGCCAATTAATTTAGATTATAGATGTTAAATTATACATATATCTATTATTCATAATTTTAAATGCTACATAAAAAATTCAGTAATAAGGAAGCTTCTATAATCTAAATGTAATAATATTTCATATTATAATCAAAGTACATCGTTAATAAAACTCATTTAAACTTTTAGCGGTTGAAACTAACAAATAATAGAATTGACTACTGTTTACAACCAATATAGTAGGTAAGGAATAACGTTATGACAATCAATCACGTATCGCATCCTACATTCTTATTAATGACAGATTTATATAAATAACACATAATATGGCATTTGTGTGACACCGCCAGTTTGTATTCAAGAGCTGTAGAAGTCGCTGGACAATGGCTATAAGTTTCTTTCATGTGGCCGCCAAGCGCTGTTGGCTATAAATCGCGATGGGTACCTAACGCAACTTCTTTTGTGTGAGTTGTCTTTATCTTACCAACCGGCCTTTGCATAGAACGAATGATTTTCAGACAGGAGGTAATGATTATTAAAATTTTGGCTTGGCAACCATTTTTTTTCTTGCAAGACGAATTGGTTTTGCCTCTGTAGCCTTTTACAACTTCGATGGAAGAGAGTGGCAAGTCTTAATTTGCTCAGCCTTCTGAATCTTGTGAGTACGAATCTCGACTTGGGTTGCCATCCAGAGAAAGTACCTAACGGTGATCTACTAGGAATAGTTTTTTTTTAGATATTTTTTATTTTAGTATGACGAGAGTGACAGACATTGAACTCTCAATTCTTACTTAGGTTACTCATATCCCGGGACTGTGCTATATTTACCATACGGTGCGATGTAAGTATTCCGCTGTGATATTATGATAAGTGACTAACTTTTCATAACGCCCTAAAGAATTTCAGAGTATTTTTTTATTCTTTCATGGTATCATCAATCGTGGTACAGTATGTCACCTCTAGACATTTATAGGTCATGCGTTATTAGTAATGTGTGGGCGGCTCGCCGCGCGCCGTGATTGTGTGTAGTTGGTGCGCGCGCGCAGGTGTGTCCGAGACTGGCCGGCGCCGGCGTACATTCCACAGGCGGTCGCGGCGCCGACGCATATCCAGGGCTACTGCCCACGCTCAGAGCCTAGACCAGAGGTCGGCAAACCGCGTATCACGATCCTGATGGACTTTTGACTATTCAACTGACGCTTATTATGCACAAATAAAAATGAACACAAGGATATTTTTCTTACAACAATAAATTATTATTTGTTATTACTGTGGAAACACTAGCGTACCCATATGGAAATACTCGCAGCCGCCCGGGATCTTCGATCAAAGGGAACCTCCCAAAAGACAATAAAATATTTAGAAAAAATTCCTCTACTGTTGTTTTATTTAACATTGTAACAGACCTTGATTATTTTGTACATGTGTTAGGTTAAAGTCTCTCTTAAGCTGTTAGTTTAGTTTATTAATTTTATAATTTAGTCTTAGGATTAAGTTTAAGATTATATTGTAAATTTTTACTGGATAAATGGCCCACTCCACAATGGCTCCATGGGTGAGCGCGCTCCATCGTCAGCCTCGTCATCACTTTCCAGCAGGTGAGATTGAAGTCAAGCGCAAGCCTGTATGTAATAAAAAAAACACAAGCTTTATCAGCGGATGGATGAAATAATTACATTATGAACGGCAGTTGAATGTGAGTGCTGCGAAAATAAAAAAATAAATAATAAGAATAGATATTTACAATAAATCGATGCCGCTTTGGATAATTATTGTAAGAAACGATTTTTTTAAAAACGTTTTCTAGTATTTAACTAAAAGTAATACGTAATATTGTTATTTTGTATGATGATAATCATTCTTAATATATAATATTCCCTTAAAATATTTTTATCCCGAGTCTTATTTGCCGTAAACCCGCCATTGATTATAAAAAACACGGTCAATTACATACATATAGCCAGGGTATCTAATTCTGTTCATCAGATATGTAAACCGACATGGCGGTAATAGAAATACATAGTAATTATATCAGTTTTAATTTCCTCAAACAGCTTTTTTTTCTAAACTGGTCTCTTATGAAAAAACTTATTGCTGATTTATTACTCTTTTGACAAATAATTTTACCGTCTCTATTCTATCAACAAAAACTCTAGTACGTATAGTTAATTCATTTAGTTTATTAATAGTTAATTCATTTAATTTCATTTCATTCATTCAGAGAGCATTACATGCTTTCATATATGACTTGGTAACCATTTCTCCAAATTCATATAAAAATATATAATTTATTTTGATATTCCTATGAAACAACGTAATAAAATAAAATATACTATTGTAATTACCTATACGTAATGGTGGTTATATTTTTATGGTGTAATTTCTTTAAAACATTTGATACTTGAGGATATACTAGTGCTTTACAGATCTATATAAAATAAAAAAAAATATAAACTAAAACTGAGACAGCTAGTGCCATCTAGCTTAATGTAAGCACTAAATTATGATATAATTACGTAAATTAACACTACTACTTGGCAATAGATGTCACTTGTAAATTTAAATCTTAAGTTTTTTTAAATAACAATATGTTTATATTATATTTGTATTACAGACAGAGTAGATGCATTTTTACAATAGTAAATTAATTAAAAGTAATAATACAAATTTAATATCTTCTTACTTTTATTATTCCAATTGTAGTATGGCAACATAATTAACGCATGGGCCGGCTTTTGACAGCAAAAAGTTCACATTTGGTTATCTCAGGAGCTCGAATATTCTAGATTTTGAAGACTGTTCATTTGTTTCACATCGTACCTGAAAAATAATGGCTAACGCAGTAAAGCGATTGATTCCTCTTTTGGATCGTGTGCTAATCAAGCGCGCTGAAGCCGTTACGAAAACAGCGGGCGGCATTGTGATTCCCGAGAAAGCGCAATCCAAGGTGCTTCATGGAGAAGTTGTAGCTGTTGGACCAGGTTCGAGAAAAGAAAATGGTGATTTTGTCCCTGTCTTAGTTCAGGTTGGAGACAAAGTGTTACTTCCAGAATACGGAGGTACCAAGGTCTCCTTAGACAATGATGAGAAGGAATACCATTTATTCAGAGAATCTGACATACTTGCTAAAATCGAAAATTAAAACTTAGTGCTTTAGATTTGCGTTATTCTGTTTATTAGTTATTATTATCTCTGTAGATTTAGTGTATGAAACAGTTGTGATTGTGTAATGTTGGGTGAGGTATCGGTGTTATCTCCGTTGCATTTCTTATTATAATATTGTTATATCAATTGGTTTTTTATTTCATCTTCCATAGATTGCATCATGTATGCTAAGTTGTTTATTCTAACCTAAAATGAAGTAATCTTAGTTCAAATAAAGTTAATCTCTGTAGTCTTATTGTTATCTAATTGAGAAGAATCTTGCACAATACAAAGACATTTTTCTTGTATGACATATCTCCTATTCTCTAAATAATAATATAAAATATAGGCAGTCTACCAGTAAACAATTATTTCAGCAAATGGAGAAATATTATTTTACTTATATTTCTCATTTGACAGCAAAGATAATAATTAACAATAATAAATTTTAATAAGTCACAACCTGTTCAAGCAGCAACATGTTTTATTTTGTAATCTGAAATGTCACTATGGAATAATATGAATACTTTAAATTTAATTTATTTCTACTATAGTCACTTTCAATTTAAACATTTATGCGGTATAAAAACAAGCTTTCACTAGACTGCAGGCTATTTAAATTTTATTTATTTATTATCAGGCAAGCAGTTGAAACAACTGATAAGTGGCTGTATCCTGCTAATTTGCTTTTTAATTATTTCTTTTTGTGATTGACATAGTATTTGTCCAGGGTATTTTTAAGTTGGTTCACATTGTATTAAATTTAGGTCTAGGCAAATTTAGTTGTGTAAATTATTGTATATCAAATTAATACGGTTTCATAAATTATTATATAGTTTTGAATTTAGAGCCACTTAATGTCTGTTTTAACATGAGCAAAACTCATTCCCACATAGCTGAACTTATTTCCCTTGAAAAATAAAACTGGGAACATAAAGCATTGTGTTAAAATATTGGCTAATGGATATTTCAAATTCTATATTAATGGTTTGTAAGTAATAGATATTGAAAAAAAAAATGATCTTAAATTATTATTTTTATAATTAATAATAGCAAACCACTGAAGATGTTTGTGACATGTTTATTAATATTACTGTTAAATTCATTTTATAAAAAGTAATTTTGTTTGTTTGTTGATGTGTTTATAGCAAGGTGATATATTTATTTTACAAAATTATTCCTTGCACTATTTAATTCTATATAGCAAAGATATGTTGATATAAACATATACCGTTTTTAAGTATAATCAGTGTTTTATAAACAAAATCTGCAAATAATTTTGTGTATCACAAATCATGATTAATTTCTGGAACTTTCAAATCCTATTGATAGTATCATTTTAAAAAATCTTTAACACTCTTTCAGTCAATCATTATAAATATAAAACTACTGAAGCGTTTGTTACAATACAATGATGATAGTTACACAAGGAACTGAGTAAATACATGTTATATTCATATGAGAATATTTAACAATTACATAGATATTGCGAAGCCTTACACAGCATATTATTTGTGCTCAATATATTTTATAGTTAACATACATTTGAACTACCTTATGTTAATAGGTTTATAAAATTTTTGAATTTATTTCTTGCCTTAAACTTTTACTAAGTAATACAACATTTATTATACTGAACATGTAGAAGCATGGCACTATAATTGGTTAACTAAATGCTGAGAAAATAATATTAATCATTGGGATGGGTAATATTAAAAGGAAACCCTATTTAACCTCAGTTATTACTATAAATATTTTATATTGCCTAAACACATTTTCATTTTAAAAATTATATATACCTAGTTGCTCAGAATTAGCCTTTAATTAAACTTTTTTTTTATACCTAAATGTTGTAAACATGCTGACAGCACACTTGTTTAAAATGCGTAAAACAAGAAGCATCAGAAGCAATAGACCTCATGCTGGCAACCTTGAAGAGAAAAAAGGAATTGAACATACATTGTTTGATCCTGAAATGTACTGGCCTTGCACTCATATATTATGTATGTATACATATGCCTTGTGTTGTATAACAATAAAAGATTGCTTTGACTGCAGCTCACTTTCACCCATTGGTCAGAAGTAGAGACATTTTTCTTTGCCTCATACAATACTGCCCCCTCTAATGCACCTGTGTATGAGGCAGCATTATGTCCACTACACACATCACACTCGCAAACACTACACCTTCAAAACGTGTTTAAACAGTTAATACCGTAACTAAAATTTCTCACTCCTATTAACTACTTTTAATCAAGACAAGAGATCCTAAAAAGCGATAATAATTAATTTGCAATCATAGTGCTGTTATATCTGTTATGTTATATCACCATTATAAAATAAATTATTATAATGTGTAATAATCTAAAATAATCCATACAACAACCTATTATCAATAATTAAAACTACTTTACATTTAAAAATAAAGCAAATAAAATACAAATTGCAGCAGAAAATTTTGTGTGGTGAATTATTGAAATAATGTTTTTAAACAATTTTTGTATAATTTTTTGCCTATAAAACATTAATATTTAATAAGTGTAAGTGTGCAGGTGAAAAAGATTTGTAAAGACAAATTGTATTTAATATTGTTTGCATATCTCAATAGGCAATCTTCTTGATGATAGAATAGTGCTGCATTAATTATTTCCTAAATTTAATACATTTACTACCAAGATTCTTTTAATTTATATCAGATTTACAAATTATATTACATAATTAGCAAGAAATATTATATTTAAATTTCCATCCACATTTAATTTTAAATTATTTTTAGCTCTTTATTCATCTTACATAAACAGTGCATCCTGAGAACAAAATATGGAAAAGTACCATGGTTGTATCATTTAGCTTAAACGATTCTTTAGCATTCCAAGAATAAGAAATTAATGTGTCTAATGACTTAATTTTGGACCAACAAAAACAGATTTGTCCAACATTATTAATTTGTAAATAATCTAACATATTAAACAAAGGTACAAAAGAATGGCATAGTAATGTAATCATAAAAATTACAATGCTACTACTGTAGGGATATGGCAGTACGTCTCAC
This sequence comes from Automeris io, assembly GCA_036320925.1. Lineage (NCBI taxonomy): Eukaryota > Metazoa > Arthropoda > Insecta > Lepidoptera > Saturniidae > Automeris > Automeris io. The sequence goes on along the minus strand of JAUDJH010000011.1, from coordinate 6,504,157 downwards.
TGCAGCTGACAAAGCTGGATTAGGATCTGGGGGTTCCGTTAACAATTGAACGGATATCCAGCAACCATCTTCATTTGACTGTCTTAAAGCCTCCATAGTTGCTTGCACTCTTTGCCCATCTTCAAATGTAGCAGCCGCTTTTACAGGCTCTTTGACCCAATCCATCTGTTCCCTAACTGGTAAGAAAGCCTCTTTTAATGCATTAATCATTTTACAAAGACCTTTTATGTATGGTTTTGGAACTACACTTGATGCACAGCTAAGATCCTCTACATCTACATAAATAACATCCTCTTTGTCATGTCTCTTTCCTTCTTCTTCTTGAAAACTCTTTGTATTGTTCATTTTATGTAATTTTCCATGTAAATCTCCACCTCTCACAACTAAGTACCCTTTTTTACTACATACATATATTTCTTGGTTAAAACATGGACCTGGTAAATGATTATTAAGTGTAGCAGTTACGAGTAAACCTTTATCCATTTGTAACTGAAATGTACAGAAATCAGGTGCTGTAATTTTTCTTATACCATTTACTTTAGCAGTTTCTTCAACAAATGTTCTTAATACTCCATGGACTTTAACAACTCTCTGACTTGTCAGAAATGACACTAAGTCTATGACATGACTACCAACTAATGTGAGAGTTCCTCCACCCATTGTATCATCACATAACCAGTTATATGTTTCACCTATTAATGGTCCCATTTGTACTCTTACATCTATTAAGGTTAGTTCATCAGGGCTGCCAAGATAACCTTCCTGAATGCATCTCTTCATGTGACTGAATGCTGGCAAGAATCTGAGGGAATGGTTTACGATTGAAATGAGAGTTGGATAATATTGAGCCGCACGGACCATTTTTAACGCTTCTGCTTGGCATAATCCTGCAGGTTTATCACACACTACATGTTTTCCTATACCAAGCGCTTTAACAGATATCTGAGCGTGAAGATTTGGAGCACATACAATAAAAACTAAGCTCACATTTTTTTTCAATAATACGTCATCGATTTTATTCGTAAAAAACGATATTTTTAGTTCTTTTGCTGCAACTTCAGCTTCTTGAAGACTAACGCCCCATATAGCTTCCACTGGAAAACCCTTCTCTCTCAAAAAAGGTACTAAAACTCTAGCAATTGCTCCAGTTCCAAAAACCCCAATTCCTGGGAGCATTATGGGTGACGATTAATTTCTTGCAGTATAACTGTTATATTAAAAAATACTGAATCAATTACTTCAAATGATGGTTTTTTATGTCATTTATACTATTAATAACAATCTTCTGCCGGAGCTTACAATTACCTACAAGAAAAGAAGAAAAGATAAACATTGTGTTGACACATGATCTTTTTTTTTTTGTTATATTTTCCCCTTTATGGGGAAGGCAAAGGCATTCATACCATACAGCCAGAGATGGGCAAAATGTAATCTGATTAATAATGAACGATTACAAAATTTAGTCTTAATTTTAATTTTCTTGCTCTGTAATCATGATTAAATCCATTTAAAACATTAAGAAATCATAAATGTGTATACAATCTGGGATTCTGTAGTGTTTAAAACATAAATGAGCAAAATGCAGTCATATTAATGGTAAAAAACGCAAAATGTAATCGTTAATCATTTTTATTAATCTGATTACATTTTGCCCATCTATGCATACAGCCATATCTGAGGCCATTTAATTTTAAAACTTATTAAATTTCTTTTGTCTTCCCGCCACGCTCCAATATCTTTGTCGTAGTTTCAATTCAATATAATCCATCTTCATTTCTTGTTTGTTGCACCATTTCTATACACACACAATACAAACGGCAAGGTAGACTATGCAGATTAGCGGGAAAACCCAGCGACGACTAGTGTCTCGCCTGACACATGATAATGTCAATTTAACAAATCTTTTTCTGGTTATGTTTTCCATTTTTTGGGGCAGGCAAAGGCATATACGCCGGACAGCCATGCTGAGCTTTTTTTCTTATTAATTTTCTGTAACGTCTTTCCGCCACACTCCAATATATATATATCGCAGATGCAATTACTTATCTATTTTTCTTTTGCACTATTTTTGTACGTTTGCACATAATATAAACGGCGAGGAAGACTATGCACATTGGCGGGAAAACTCAGTGGCCCAAGGGACGCACCACTCCGCTAGCGTCTCACCGAAAACCCATAGATCAAAAAACTATCACACACGATCAGCAGAGCATCCCAATCCTGTCCAAGCTTAACCCAAACTCAGGCAACAATTGAATACCCAGCCGACTGCCACAACAAGAAAATAACAATTATTCATTGAGAATGCAGAAGAGATTCAAACACTCCGGCTTGAAGCTTTGCCGCTAATCTTGTTTGCTTAATTCGCCTACAGACAGGCAAGAAATACGGGCCTACAGCTTTATTTTATTTATAAATGATCTTAAAACGCAATGCCTTATCTACTCTTTTTTAAACAAGATCTTTTTAATTCATTATCTTTTAATGTAATAGAAGTTCTTATTCTTATTTTCGTTCAGCTATGCTGTTTCGTCATGTGTTATTAATATATTCCTGAAGTAGTTTTTTCATCTTATTTATTCTAAATGGCACACATTGTGATTTTATATTCCCTCACACCTGCGTAAAGATATACGAGTATGTGCAACGAAAAGTATAATAGCTATAGTCATGATTTAAATCGTATTTACTTAAAAAAAACGAATGCTATCAATTTATAGTGTAGGTATACGTGTAAGTGGAACGTAAAATAATATTTGTTGAGAAAACAGTAGGCCCCGCTGTAAGTCTCGCTGGATGGCGCTTAAAATGAATCGCTTTTCGTCGGAGCGGTAAATTCAATGCTTTGATATCCGCCACCTGGACAACATATGGTTGTTACTTGAAACATAATAATTTAAAATGGCATTTATTTTTAATTTTGTGACATATCAGACCTCCAACATTGCGTAATTATTACGAACGTCGTATCTAAATGTGGTCATTCTATAAATGAATAAATAACTACAATTAAGTATAAACCCTTACTGTAAATAATGTTAGAGTGTGATTTTTTTAAATAGATATATATTTCAACTATATTTCGTATATTATGTCTTTTTTTTACAATAAAAGATCAAGTAAATTATAATATTTATTAACGACAACCACAAATATAGGAAACTGATTACTTAAAAAATTATCATCACATTGACTACTGCTCAGTAGATGGCATTGAAAATTGGGATGATATTACAATAACTTTCAAGTGGTTATTTATATAATCATTTAAAGTTTGAAAAAGGTGTCATAGTATAAGATCAGTTTGTAAGCACCCGTGTGATAGACGTTGTAAATTTCACTAAAATATTTACCCAGATGAAATGTTGATGTAATGCGCAGTTTCAGAACTAATCACGTCATGTCATATTTGTGCGGTATAAATTAATATAAAGACAATCAAAATAAAACATCAACGATAAATCACTAGATACATAAATATTTTCCAATCTTATGTGAAAGAATACGCGATAAATACAGATATCATTTGTTACCAACGTTTACGATTTCTTTTGTAGTATGTACTACCTTCTTCTTCAACCTTCAGTCACCTAATGTTAAGTGAAGATCTTTTCCATCCTTTTCTACTCATAACGGTCAATAGTCTTGGCCAATGAATTTTCCCAGCCACTCTAACCAGATCATCGGCTACCCTGGCTGATTGTCTCCTAAGATTTCCATTAGCTTCTAGTTTTATTCCCAACCTATTATATGACCTACGTTATACGTGACCCACCCACTTCCAGTTTCTAACAGTTTTCACTTCAGCTATGTCAATCATTTAGTCCACGAGCGAATATATCTTTCTCGTTTAGTCGCACAAGGAGATATTTAACATGGCACGCTCCATAGCAATCTGAGGCTGACAATTATAGACGTTATTTCGACCTTGCTTAGCAAAGTTCTCAAAAAATAAATTCGTTTTGACAAAAAACTGCAGAGCCAAGTCCATGTTGACAAAATTGGTGACTTACGAAATCCTTTAGCATTCATTGAGTAATATAAATTGTAGTGTTTTAGTAAAGTGTAAGCCAACTTAAAGTTACGTCTGTAAATACAAGCCAGAGTAACTAGCATGTGGTGGATCATTTGCTTAGTAAGCATCCAAGTTACAGCCTCTTGTTGTGTAATGGTATATGTCTTGTATAGTATGTACTATGTATGTACCTAAACATACTCGTACATAGAAACAACATGTAAATAAAAATTACTATTTAAATCTGTGGCAACCCTAGGTGCATCCTATTTAGAGCAATCCGTCTAACACCTCTCAGTCGGAACCCGCTGTGGTACTTGATCGCCTCCTCAATTAGGAGTGACGAATTCAAATATTTGTAGACAAGAAATTTCGCATAAACTGATCTAGGATCTGATTTACTAGCGATTCGTGGCGAACAGTGACTTCGTGGTACTATTTAGACAATAAGTCTCATTTTGAATTTTAATGTTAAATTAATATTTTATACATATATAGCGATTAAACTTACGTTGTATATTCAACACAATTACCTTGTCTAATTATAAAATAGTTAATCATATAAAACACCGGCTATCTTATGCACAAATTAAGAAATTCGTGGAGATTTTTTTATAATTAACTTGCGGAGAGCAAGCCACTTTACGGTTACGCAGCTTCTGACAAAATTCCGGATTGTTTGATCATGCAGAGTCGAATTTAAGTCTTCCAATTGGTCCTTAATATGTGTACGTGAGCGCGATCGGATAAATATGTAGCAAGTTTTTTTTTTGTTGTGGCCCTTGCAAAACGCTGGCCCTGCTTACTCGCAAGTACCTTATCATCGGTTCAACGACAGTTTTTGGACAGTCTTTGCCTTTATTTGCTCATCTGGAGAGCTATGTTACTGACTTTTGTTTTTTTGTCGAATAATTTCATTTCAGATGTTATCCTTCAGATAATTCAAACTCAGGGAGTGTTACAGTTACAGCTTACATTATATAATATATTCTATCAAATTTCAGAGTCCAACGACGAACATCGGTTGGTAAATAAAACAGTGTATGTAATTTTTTATACACATATATTGTTTATCAAGATTGCTTAAACAATCGAGATTCAACGTAATTACATGTTTTACATAAATAGTATATAAAAAATGCCTGTACAAATGTATAAACACATAACAATCATATAAACGATAATTCCTGTAAAGAATTTTCTAAATATCTTTCTACTCCATATCACTCATATGTGAATATGTATCACAAAATACTATTGATTACTTATTTAATAAATAAGTGAGTTGAGATGTGAATAGCATAGAATGTCTCTTTATAACTTTTGTAATAAAGGAGATAAACTATGATGTAAAAAGTCGAAAATGTAAAGCAATTAGCACCGCGTCTGCGACAAGGTACAAAAAATGACGGAATGACGGCGTGAGGGTCACACTTCCGCGACACTCAATACTTTATACGAAGAGCTGTGAAGCTGTTTCGCTACACGTGCTACGCATGCCTCTACAAACAAATCCTTGCAGACACACACAAAACGTTGCAGAGCGATTGCCTGAACTAAGGGCTTAGATAAAGTAACACTTGATAAACGATAATATAAATAAAAGTGTAGAATGTAATAACATAACGTGACGACCATGATATTCAAACCCCTATGGTAAATAAAAAAAAAAACACTTTCTACTAGCGTTATCATTTATCGCATGTTACTTTTTCTCAGGGGCTATGTCATGATGACAGTATACATTTTATTTTTTAGATAAATTAACATTCGTTTATCGATAGCGATACATGTAAAATGCAAATGTATGAAATTCACAAAAATTTGTCCATGTGATATTTCGGGGGCCTCTATACATTTTACACTTTCTACTGGTTATTGTTTACCTAATGGTATTTTGTCTTGGTTCCTGTATTAGGTACAACGTAAAAGCTCAAACTAACGTAACCTAACGTACTTATTGTCTCTGCTCTTCCTGAGAAGAATATAGCGGATTCGCGATGATAAATTATTACTTCGCAATGTTATGTTAGTGGTCATAGTCGCGCCAAAAGGCGCAACCCCAGACCGTCAAAAACAATAAAAATGTAAACGTATCCAAACGTAAACGCCATCTGGCGTACATAATCATTCTTTATGTAACTGACCTCGCTTCAAATATAAAACGTCGCATCGCATTCTTTTTTCGTCACAAACGCATCTAATAATTTCAAATTCGCCACACATATCACAAGTCCTCACTTTCACCATACTCCACATCATATCCTCCAAATACATACACAGTGAGTGATTTGTGAAGTGCCTGACTACCGCTGTCAACTAGTAAGTACTTTCTAATTGTCTCAAATTGTCGCAAATGCCGCCTACGAGGGTGCCTTCGTGTAACGACATAAGTATATAGACTTATCCCGGCCCGAGAAGCTCATAAAGTTTTGACGACACCTATAGTACCTTCAAGTAGTTTCTGTGTTAGTGATGCCAAAAATATTTAGTATTATTCATTTCACGACAAATATTAAAATCGAACTAGCAAGAAAAAGCAGGAGTTTTTTTTATACCTACTGCCTTGGTATATAAATTATTTAGCACGCATGATAGTTCAGTATAGTTCAAAATTGACAAGATCATAAATAATTCGTAGGTACGATAAGAAATCGTAAAAAAAAATTGAAGAAGTTTACTTATCACTTTTTACTATCACATACAAGACTTAAGAATACGCACGCACTTGTATGTTAACCCTTTTCTTGATAGTGTATCTGTGGAGATACATCAGAATTTACAAAACCTATTGCCATAAGTTTTTAGCGCAAACTTAATATTTTTATATGAATATTTAGGTAATTTCTCAGTTTTTGAACGCACGGTTAGTTTCTATTAGACATCCTTGCAACATAAGGGTTAAACGGTATGAATATTATTTTGATATTGAAAGAAAGAACATTCTGCCAAGTTAAGGGTTAATAACACATAATGTGTTTGAATGATAAAAACTTTCCAATATTTTGTTTTCTTCATTAATTTTGTTTACTACATGCAATATCACATTTAAAAACGAACAAAACAGCGAAATCGGTCTAAAAGTAACCAAATCATTTGTGATATAAACTATTATTTGTGAAAGAAACGAATTGTTTATTCATCAACGTTAGGGATATTAGAAATGTGAGATTTCAGATAGGGAGGATTTTGGATATTCAAATAAAATTATTTTTATGTCGGTTTCAAATATCCTAATAATTTCGAGTTTCAGTTGAAAGAAATGTATCGACAGGCCCTATATTGATAGAAATAATGTTTATTTGTTCATTTATATTAATTATTATTATGATTATTTTGTATATGATTTAATATTTAAACAAACTAACAATTATTTACAATATGTCTTACTGAAACCACAAGAAGAGATCAATTTCCTAGTCAGCTTTTTTTCCTAGAGGATAATCCATCCATTTTTCATAGGGGATTTCTCGGTTACTATGAAGGTGACAGACTGGATTATGTCAGACTTCGAATCGAGATGGCCACCTCCAGAAAACCGTCGATAATAGACAGTGTATGGGGACACTTACACCCTGCCTTTCTCATGTATGGACTGTGGACTCCCTCAAGTAAAGACTATTTTCTAATGTCCAACTCTACTAATGTGCTGAAACCACACACTATTCTCATTACGTTAAAGTTTATTTATAGATATTTCTTTTAATTTTTATTTATAAAACATACAATTATCCAAATTATTTATATCGGATATGGACGCTGATAACATCTCTAGTCAAAATATAATCTCGAAGCTCTCGGGAGGGGCGTTTGCAGGCGCCGCCCAATAAAGCTTCAACGCCGCCCGCCTTGCGCTGGCGCATCTCAAATGAAAACCGTCACGCCATACGACCAGAGGGTAACTCACCCCTGATCTGTAATTTTCGGTATTATATTTCTTAAATATAAAAAATAATTTGTGTGCAGTGAAAAATGTGAAGTGCTATTTTGTGCGATAATTTGTTTACAAAAATGCCCAGAAAACGTCTAAATAGATCTTCGCCTATCGAAAAACGCACGGACGATGCGGATGACGATGATTTTTTCTTCGACGATACTCAATCCAATTCAGGTACACACATTATATTTAACCACAAAACGCATTAATTGTTCAAATAAAATACAGTAGGTCTTAAATTTTTGTTAAAAAGTAAATTATCTACTTAAGGTATTCATTTTTATGATAATAAATTACATAAAAAATTAGCTAGGTAATAATTATGAAACTTTTTTTTTTGGTAGACCGGGACAAATCCTGAATTTCTATGCAGCAGGCCACTGTGAGGGCAGCGACCCCGGTGTGTCAGACTCCTATTGACTAGAAACCCCCGGGGTGTCCCTCTGATTGCCAAATTTATCCGGACGCCCGGGGAGCGAAAAGCCTTATTGAAGCTACCTCTCTCGAATAATTATAATACCTTATTACTGAGAAATTGAGAGACTATTTATTTTTAATTTAAATATTGATAGCAGGCTGCAGGCAAGTTGGACTTATACCATACACATGAATGTAGCATTGTATTAGCGATGTATTTAAAGTCCAGAAATTAATTTTCAAATTTACTTGTTAACATTTTGTTTCTATGTGCGCGAAACCGATTCCCTCTCGCCTTAAACTCCACTTATGCATCGAACTCTGCGAATAAGTGTATATGAACAAAAAGTATAGAGAAATGTTAAATTAAGTAGCTAAGGAGGTACTAAGATATGCTTAAATATTTACTTACTCGTGGCATAGAAAATTCGCATCATTGTGTGACTTGGCCGTAATGGAAAATCGTAATAATTTATTCTAAATATTACACTAATTAAGTGTCTTATCTCCCAAACTAGTGTTTCCTATGAAATGAAATGAATTTTTAAGCATGCAATTTTTTTTAAGGAAAAGAGAAAATTAATCTACCATGGTTTCAAAATAACAGAATCTACGAACAACAGGGAGGGTCTCTGTAGTCGTTCTTTTCAATACATCTTGTATTGCTTTATTAGATGTGAAAGTGTTTAATATGGTTGGTATATTATTGTAGTTTTCAATTTGTCTAAAGGTCGAAGTTCACATGAGCCCCAGCACAGGAATGCAGCCAATGCACGAGAAAGGGCTAGGATGCGTGTTTTGTCCAAGGCATTTTGCAGGTAAAATCTTATTTATAGTTACAATCCGCGCCGTGCATGCAATGATCATCCAAAAGGGAATCTAATATAAATCTACTTGAAGATAATCTATGTTTTAAGGTCAATATATGTTTAATTTACAACTTATTATTACTTATAGTACTTTCCAGTTCGCCGCAATTTAGAATAAAATGGTATTATTTAGTTTTCTTTGGGTTTTGCTTTTCATTTTGAGTTTTAGCCTTTAAATATATAATTATTTGTTATTGCCAATCGATCTTGACTTTTCTCTGACCAATATTATTAGCTAATCACAGAAAAATTTAGTTTACAATTTTTTTGCTAGAGTCGCTTTGATTCTGAACGAACTCATTCTGTTAAGTATATTCTATGATGAGATAATTAATAATGGAGTCAAATTAGGCTGAAGACAACGCTACCTTGGGTCCCGGCGGACACAAAACTCTCCAAGTTGGATACATTGCGTTTAGCGGCGTCCTATATAGCCCATCTTCGCGCTTTGCTACACGAACCTCGATCTGCGCACACGCCTCCGCATCCTTTCAGTTTGGTGAGTTCAATTACCACAATTTACACTTTTGCCTATTGTACTCATTATCAAATACTGTAACGAGTTTTATGCGTGGATTGATTTACTTTTAATTAACGCTCAATATTTCAATCTGGTTACACAGGCTATAATCAAGATCAACCTGAAGCGCCGCGGTGTATTTGTCAGGGACGCGAAGCTACTTCCTGCCTCCGCTTTTGTTCTTGATAATTTAAATAGCGCAAAATACAACAAGCAATAACAATATTTTTACAAGGCAACATAAACGATAGCATAGTTTTTTAACCACAAGATTCCATGATGATTATTAGCGCATGAGACCAGTTATAGAATTTATAATGAGTGCAATTAATTTAATGACTTGTGAAAAAAGAGATTTTGTAACTGTATGTTCACCCAGTACTTCACCATTTATTGATCAATTTGGATGTATATTTTTTAACAATAGGGTCTATCATAAATATGGTGCAGTTCTGATCAATGTCTTCGGTTATATATATATAATGTTTATACGGCAAAATCCGTAATTTTTTCTCTCATATCTAATTATCTTACCTAATTATCTCTGTCGGGAATAGACCGATCTCGATGATTATTTTTAATTCAGTAGGATAACCAAGGTTCTTTTAAGTTTAATATAGTGAAGTGATTTATCCTGTTTCGGCTTATTTCTATCATGATTTGGTTTTGAACACGCTAAATAACCACTGAGTAATGTCCAGGTTATTGGATTTACTGATTGGTTGATTTTGGATTATTACTTACTATTGGAAGTCAATTGATTTTTCAAATAAAAGTATTATATATATTGTCATTAGCTCTCTTGACTAGTCTCTTGACGATCCCCGCTGTTCTAAGATTTGATTGCAACAAGTATATCTAGTTAGGTGTCCTTTTTCATGCTGCTAAAAAAAAAGGTGATCATGCTTAACTGCCTAAATAGTTGTTTTGAGACGTTAAGTAAAAGCAAATGATGTAAAAAATAAAGCACCCGCCCATATCTAAACTCCACGAATCGCATAATTGCTAACAATTTATTTCCTGTCACGTTTGTCATCCCTTCATTCGTCCGTAACCGCACGAGCGACTGTCTCGACCGCAATGAATCAGTCGCAAGCATTTGCCAAACGCCACCACATCGTCCCGCTGTCATCGGAGGATTAGGGAACATGTTCCACGAAGGTCTTCTTCCTGATCGATTGCTGGATTAGTACGGACTGAACGAATTACTAATTGTGACATGATTAATAGACGCATGCGTTGTGAAGATTGGGTTAATAAGTAGCTATAAAGTAGACTTGGCTATTCTATTATGTTCATGATTATGGCAATTTATTCATCTTGATCGACGTTAATTATCATCTATCATAGTTATATAAGGCTCAAACTTTGCAAAACTATTGTCTAGATACCAAGAGCTTAATTAGTAGTAGATAGAAGTTCTCTATTTACGAAATAAATTAGTTTGTCTGTTTATTTGAGAAATGTCTTGTAAATTAAGTTCAAAAAATTATGTGTAATTTTTTAACACATCGCAATATTAAATTACGTCTTTGCGTTATTTAATTAAATGGGATACGAGGCAGTAAAAAAGCTAAGAACTAAATATAATACAGCCAAATGACAGATTTCCATTGCATTGCATATAGTTTTGATGTAAAATTGTTTAATTAATATATTATACAAATTCTTGGAATATCTAGTATTTATATCACTTTGAAAAAGAAGGCATATCATTAAAGTTAATAAAATTAGTACAAATTAACCCACCCGTCCCAAAAGTTTAACTATCGTCGTTTAACCCAAACGTCTTGTGTGTTCTACACTGAAAATCAAACAAACATGATTTTTTTATGTTTAAAACTAAGAAATACTTTTCCGACCCTTCCGTCAAACCATAAACAAGCCAAATATCTTGTCCAAGTGGAAGAAACATAGAAACAAAAAGATTATAACAACAAACATGAGTTTTACGTTTGCTTGGCTGACCAAAAGTTTGCAGCTGTTAGTCGGTATAAATAAAATTTATCTCCGGACGTAAAGAGCTGCTCCAGTTTTATTGTTTCCCTGGACGTTCCTTTGTCTTGTTTAATTGAACATTACTTCTAAAACTTGAATTTCAATTATCCATTTGTTAGATTTTTTATTCGCGTTAGAATCGTTATTTACATGTAGGTAGGTACACTAAAACTACAAGGTGCGTGTTTTTTTAAATTACATATTATTATTATTATTATTTACGGACAATTACAAACACTGATCTATTCTCAAACTAAGCTTGCGCTTGTACTATGTATGTTAGACAAAAATATATAGGTATACTTAAATACATATATAAAAACATGAATCGTGACAAGCTAATTTGCTAATCACAGAAAAGTTTGCCACTACCAAGATTCGAACTCAGGGCCTTAGCATCGTAAATACGTAACACTAGGATTGATCTGGTAGTGCAATTGCCCGTACTAAGTCGAGACTACTGTACGCAAGGCCGTCATAGCAGCTCGCTTCGGGATCAACTTGAGTCCGTCCAGTTGCTCATAGACTTAGAGACCTATCGTATTTGTAGGCCGCCATATCAATGGCGACTGTCAATGAATTCCCGCCTCTATATAGATCTAGTCATGGACTACTCTGTACTTTCCATCAGATGGGATGTAGTCACTTTGTTGAGCCAGTTTAAAAAAAATATATACATGTATATTTATGATATACGTCTCTGGATGGACTGTCTTCCAAATCGGAAAATGTACACGAGGTATATTGAATCTAAGTTTGTAAATGCATCTATGACACAGGGCAAGGAAGTTCAAATGGTTCGAAGGAGGCGGCTCCTCCCCCCGTGATTGTGCCTGTCAGGCGCGGCGTAGTGGAGCTGCGGTGAATTGATTACAGGACCTGCAGTCCCCACTAATTTGCAGAAGTAGTCACCTTTGGGTTTTTAGCTGGTACGAGTCCGGGACAAGCCGGCTGCTACCCCTTTGTACGGCTGGGACGGTGTCCTCAAGTAAAAAAAAGGGGAGTTCAAACGTTCAAACTTTTTGAGTGGATCTCGAGAAATAATAACAGATATCGATCGATTTAAAGTTTTTGTTTGATTACTTAAGTTGGTTCGCAGTCAAGACAGAATAAATCTCTTATTATTATTTTTTGTTGTAGCGGAATAACCCTCTGTTAGGATTGAAAAGAGAACTAAGGAGAACTCAGAGCTATTATAGCTAAAATGTCGTTTTGTAAAAACCAATCACTACTTTTTAGGTGTATTTTTTCATTTGCTTTTTTACGGTAGTGATCCAAATTCTCTACAATCCTGTACCACTATATCGCGCATACTTGCGGCATCTTCCTACAGACAAATACAAAGTTAATTATAAGTTGAGATTTATAGACGCTCTTTTAACTTTGCATAGATTTTGCTCAAGAAAGAAATTTATTTTTGACATAAAACTGAGTATATAATAGGGCTTTGAGTTAATAAGGTTCGTTCATACGTATAGTCTAAGATGAGAAAATTAGTAACTTATCATATACATTGTAATGTTTAATGTTCAAATAATTGTCTATAAATCTCTGGCCAACAATTTTGAGATAGACGCCAACAGTTCATGGTCAACCCTAGTCTAAAGCATGGATGGGCAAAATGTAATCAGATGAATGAAAAACGATCACGATTACATGTTGAGTTTTTTATCATGAATATGATTGCATTTTGCTCATCTATGTTTTAACCAAAACGGAATCCTCAATTGCATACATATTTATAACTCCTAAATATTTTATAAGGATTTATTCATGATTACAGAGAAACAAAATTAAAATTACGAGTACATTTTGTAATCGTTAATTTGATTATATTTTGCCCATCTCTGGTCTAGAGTATGAGGTAACGATTTTAAGAAGGGAAAAAAAGGGGTTTGCTTTTTTTTTACAGGCTTGGCCTTTCGCCTTCCAACACGGCGGTACCCTCAGTTGCTCAATATCACAGAGGTGGAACCCACAAGGAAACGAGTCTTCCAGCTGTCGCAACAGCGTGCAACCCCGAGGCAATACCCAAACAGCTAACTGCAATGAAAACTACGAATTTTCCGAAAACGAATACGAAGAGAGATGTTACGAAGACATTGCTGGCAACGAATCATGCGCGCCTATCCAATACTGCAATTACGGTTACAAGGAGAATTATTATGACATTCGGAATTCTTACGCATCTGATAACTTAATTAACAATATTTAATTGTTTATAATATTATTTATACAAGATTAAAAATATTTGGCTTATGACAAGAAATAAAATTATGTGTGTGTTGTTATTTTTAAACGCCTGTTTTATCTTTTTTTTATAACCTTTCTTCATTGACTTTCTCATATGATTGACGATTCGATAGTGTATAAAAGATCTTTAAAATTTAAAGAGAATTTTTAAAACTGCCTGTAAAACAATTTACTTTAAATTAACATATCGTTAGAAGTAGGGACGGAAAAAATATAACAAAAATTATTTTCTTATATTATATTAAAAATAACCTAAGAAAGGCGATTTGGGTAATTCACTGATCACTTGAGGCATGAGATATAAACGAATTTCTTATTACTCCAATAGGAATATATGTATAACTAAAGGGATTTATTTTTAATTGAGGTTGTTGATACAAATTTAGAAGACGTAAGAAATAGAATATTGGCGCAACAATTAAATTATAATAGCTCAGCGCGTATATCACATTTGTAAAACTGAGAACGTCGTGTTAAGTGGTAATATGATATTGAACAAAGTAAATGTCAGAAAGCGACGTCTCGCTAAACCTGAGAAAACAAACAAAAATAGTGGGTGACGAAAAAATTGCTTTCAAGCTTGCTAAGAATATTTTCTCAAAATCTTATGTTATATTGTCAATTTAATTTTGAAGATTTGTTGTTTCTTTTGATATTGTTTCCATATTTGACGGCCTGTAACGCTGAAGGTCCTGAGTTCGAGTCCTGATAGCGGCGAACTTTTCTATGATGAATAGATTAGTTTGTCGCGAGTCATGGTATATATATATATAAGTTTTTTTTACACTGGCTGGACATAGTGACTACAGAGTACCTGATGGTAAGTACAGTGTAGTCCAAAAACGAAAGTGACTATCAAAGGATGAAAATCTATTGATAGTCAACATCGTCATGTCGGCCCACATATACCACGACTGAAGGTCTCTAGGTATATGAGCTACTGGATATACACAAGCTGATCCCGAAACGCGACAAGCCGAAACTGGTCATTATGACGGGCATTACACCCATGTACTGTGGTCGCGATCCAGGCGGGCACCGACGCCCTACCACCTCGCTACTGCTCGTTTAGCACCACCCAGAAGTCACGTGTAGGGAAACTAGGGTAAAGCCTACGGACGCGAGCAGCTTCGACTCCCAAAAAAAGTATGCATATCTTTGTCTAGTACCCATAACACAAGCCCAAGCTTACTTTGAGACTAGGGCAATGTGTGCAATTGACCACAAATATTATATTTACATCGACCTACCAAAACTATTTCATTATGTACTCTTTGTAATGGACATAATTAATTAACAATATCTTACTGGAAGAACATTTTCTGTATCATTTACATGAAAATAAACAAAGAAGTGAGTTAGTAAACAAGTGATAGTCTAATTGATGATAAGTAGTTACTGTTACAAACAACCACGAAGGGTTGTGCCCTTGAAAAGAAATAAATTAAACTCGCACGAGCTTATTGTGAAACGCGATTGCTCGAGGTGTGTCATTATGATGAGATTTGCAACTCATATATGATAATTACAATTTAGTTAAAGCTTCGACCGCACTATGGAAATTCACCACGCAGCAAATGTGTTGTCTTCGAATATGTCGCATGTTGATTGACCGGGAAAGGTCTTCCAAATAAACCGGGCGGGGACGTCGTCTTTTGGGGATAAAATACCTCGTTAGCGATATAGTAAAGTTATAAAGTCAAAGGATAGATTAAGGTACGTGATGCTATTTAGTTAAAATATTTAAGAGAAAAGCAGATGTAAACAAACATTATAATAAAAAACACAGAAAAGGTAGTAAAACAACCCTAATTGTAGCAAGTGAATTTTATTTATATAATATGTATTATTAATTATATTGTATTATGCAAGAGCATATAAAATAATTTATATACAACAAATTATGATGTAAAACCTAAGCGAGGCATGTTTTGGTAAATTTGTTTTAAATAATTACATATACCTTACAACTAAAGCGATAATTAAATTTTAAAATTATCAGCATTACTACAAAATAACGTTTATTTTTAAAATAGATGTAAATATTAATCAAAATTGCTTAATATATAAAAACAAGTAGATATTTTAATAAGAAACTAGAGTACATGTTCTGGCTTCGCATTGAAGCAATTTCTTTTAATTTATATGTAATATAAAAATAATCAGTAATATATATGCTAAATTCTTACGAAAAATTCATTAATGTTCGTTATGAAGTTTATGATGAAAAATGTTGGCCGATTTCGTCTTGACAACTTTTCCACATCAAGTAGGCGTGGGCTGAAGCCCCATTCGGCAAAGGTGATCTCGCCTATGAATATATTCGGAAACAGTCAATTGCGCAGGATATATTTAGTGTGCTTTGCAAAAACCCACTCTCTCGTCCAAAGCTATTTTAATTTAAAGGGACGGGTAGTATTTGGGAACTGATAACTGATCCCTATCAGCACTCTAGGCCTTTCACAATGCCTTGCAGCCTCGGCAGAATCTTCGTAGCCTAAGCTATTATTAGCACGACAAATGATGAATAAACAGGCAGAGTTTAGCACTAAACGGGGAATCACTGCAACAACTTGCGCTATAAAACGTTGCGCAATTTTCCTCACCTCCGTACCTCCTCAACGTCGGTTTGTGGGTGAAATCAGCTGCTAAGTGATGAAGATTATAAGATATAAGTGAACATACAGAAAACATCCATCAGTTTTTCCGATATTCTGATACGAGCCTCAGCTTACATTATGTAAAATTAAGCTTGATTTTATAATAATGCATTTCTCACCGTTTTATCCATTTCTAAACATAAACTTTGCTTTGTAGTAGAGCCGTATATATTTTAACCACATGGTATATCGCACATAATCAGAACATAAAATCGTTCTATTTAAAAGCTTAAAAATATTTTAAATTGTACCTTATCTAGGAAACATACAAATTGCTTTTATTTCTTATTATTATCTATTAATGCTTTTCATTTCACTAGATAATCATTATTTCTAATAAATCATCAAATAGTTTAACTTAAATTAATGCATTACAAAATGTGATCAAGTAGTTACAATAATATCCATATATGTGTAACAAAGACTCTGTTTTCTCGTATCATACTTAAAATCTGCGCGTTGTCACAGTAATTGGGTATGAGCTGAAAAACAGCGCTGGGTGGCTCAGCTAGGCACTTGGCACTTGCTGAGCTGATTTCCCTTTGGCGCATCATCGCAACACAGGGTATTAGCTTTTGTTTTTTTTTTATTAACCTATCCTTCTGTGTTGATGTTATGTTGTGTGTCAAATAAATATTTTTTCTTTCTGTCTAATATTTTTTTTTCTTTCTAATAATGTAATTTTTATATGGAGAGTTATACTTATAAATATCCAGTGTAATTAATATTTTTCGTTTCGATATCATAATACACCAGACTGATGATATGTACTTAATGAAAATTAACACACTTTAAAATGGACAGGAATTGTTAGGTCCAAACAGACGATACTTTGAGTTATTCAGTAAAATTTTAAAACTTTTAAAACATTTTGCATAATTTTGTAGTAGTTTATTTTATAAGTTATTTATACTTGTCTTAAAATGAAAAATTAAATAATTTAAAGAGTTTTCTTCATATTATTAAAGTTGTATATGTATTAATAAACAAAAGCATAATTACCAGTTTTTATTGTATCTCTTTAGCATTATGAGCAAAGTTACACAAGATAGAAGTTTTGGTACTAAAGCGGTGGGAGTTTACAACACTTAATTGAAAAGGTAAGAGAAATGATACGAGTCCACTTAGTCCATTCTAAGACGCAGTCCTAAGTCCATAAATTACGCTTAATTTCAATCATCAAAACGCACTCTTTTTACAAACAAATCTTATTTGTTGTAGTAATTACAAAATGCAGATAGGGCCACGCGTCATGCTATATACCAGAGGTGACAAAGCTCTAAGAAAACATTATGGCGGGTAATGAACCGATTTTATTGGCGGAGAGATAAAGTATCCGCAACTTTCTATCGTGGTAGTACTGTAATTAATATATTATAGCATTTTTTCATTACGACAACATTCGCCATGAATCATATTCATACAATTTTAACACTATTCAAGCATATTTGCTCGTTAACCTGTAATAATAATGTCCAATATAGTATACATTAAAGTTAATTTTTTTCACTATTTCCACCACTTTTTGGCAGCTTCCTAGCTTCAAATTCAATTATAAAATTACTTTTAATTTCTAATTTATTTACTTCAATCTATACACTTCAAACATTAAGACTTTTTCTAAATAAGGAATCGATATTACATCAGATAATTTTTTACGGAATAAAACGTTACAGTTCAAAAAAAAATTTTTTAATGATTATGAACATTAAAAAATATTGTCTAAAATTTCTAACGAAAGAGTTTATAATATATAAATTGCCAAATACTATGATCTATCAGGGTATTTAATTATTATATTTCTTCGATTTATTTCGATCTGACAATAAATTTCTCTTAGGAAGTTTACGATATTATTAATGCTTTCTTTTGTCGATATAAATCATAATTATAACAACAGACTAAAATAAGTATATGAAATACATTTTAATTAAACACTACTTTGGGAAATATCCCTATTTTTTAAAAGGATTAATAAATTATAATACATACTTTTAAATTTATGTTATAACTGTGCTTTGAAAATTTTTCTCTTTGACGTTATTAAATAAATATAATAAATTGCAACCTATAATATAATTATGAAGCTTTATCCTGTGATGCAGTAACACAAAAAAGTGAATCGTAATGGTACATTGACTTTATAAGATCTTGATTATACTGACGTAGTCTGCAGTGGCAAACAGATTTTATTAAGTAGTTTACGCGTTATGTTGTGACAATTAAATTACGCCACACTCTGATCAATTTCAATATTGTTTATAAGTTACTATGTATGAATTCTATCATCACGACGGTACAGCCATCGCAGGCCGCGTTAGTATAGCAAAAACCCGATATAGTTAGAATTGGTTCAATAAAATATGATACAAGACAATAAAAAAAATTCCCATTCAGCTGTAATACACAAATATTTATTAGCGGTGGTCATTGTTTTAGAAAAGTGGCAATACACTAAACAAAAAAGATTTGGGGTATCATTAAAACTTCTCTAAAATAGTGAATATAAAAAGGTATATAAATATAATTTAAAAAATTACTAATGCATTATAACTGAATACATTAAAGATAAAAAAAAACTTAGTAGAAATCATATTGCATTCAATGTGATATAGATTTTTAATCTTTTCAAAAATCACTCTCGTGACTCTGGCTTTTTCCTTGTCATACAAATAGAAACAACAATTTTTATTATAGTAAAAAGTATATGATTTGTATGTAATTTACGGTGGCTTCAACGTATAGATGTATAATATGCAATAGCACTTACAATTTCCCTGTAAAATGTCTTTTACGATGAACAAGAGAGCGTAATTGTGATTAATTGTAACATAAAATGTAATCTTACTTAACTAACAGACTCTAACATTGAATTTCTCTTGTATACTTACCTATACTATTGGTAGGATATATAATTGTGCGTATTACGATTAAAATTAAGACGACACATTACAAACTACACAAAAACAATTTAATAAAAGTAAAATTATTGGTTCAGTCCTATCAACCGTGTTAAATAAAATAAATTAAAGATAAATACGCTTAAATGTGTAATAAAATAATAACTAAAACATAAAAGTCGCTTCGGTGATTAATCTTCAAGATATTTATTGACAGTCATTCCATAATTTCATATTGTTTTCCAATAATTGTCGTCCTACTAGTGAATATAAATAAAACATAGAAGCATCGTCTCAAAAAGTCGAAGCGTAAGCCTTGACCAAGATCAGGAACCAGGGTTGTTAGAAATATTCGGCCCATTATGTTTGTGCTACTTTATAACTTCGGTAGATTGTATGTAATTTTTTCTGTCTCTATTGACATTTCTTGTAATGTAGACAGTCATTTAATGTAGGCGCTACTAAGACTGAATAAATTTAAGCCATTATCTAGTTCTACGAATGTTTTTTTTATAATGCCTCTTTCAAAAAGTCTAAAGCTGAGAGAATAGTGCGTCTTACCTCTGAAGACATACGGAGCCGAGACGTGGAGACTCAAGATAGGACTAATCCACAAAATAATTGAAAGGTCGCTCAGCATGCTTAGAAACGTGCGAATATGTTCAATAATAATTATACTCAGCGTTTCTGAAGATTAAAATCAGAAATGAGGTTTTCCAACAGAGAATTAAAGTCATCGGCACAATTAAAAGGATTAGCAGACTGCCACAATGGGCTGGTTATATTTGCAAAACAACTGTAAAACGTAGATGTATTCTTGAATCGATATCATGACTTAGAAAATGTGGTATAGGAAGACCTTTATTTTTTTTTTAAATTAAGCAATGAATAGCGCAAAGTGGCCAGTGCCTGTTGTATTAGAAAGCACAAAATACAGCTCTGTGATGAACCTTGGGAGAAGGTTATATCCTGTTATAAAAAAGTACGGGCCGATTAAGTATAAATGCTTCTATGTTTTATTTGCATTCCTTGACCCTTACACAGGCTAAGTGATGTAATTCCAAGCGAATTTATTGCTGCAAAAATAAGCAACAAATCCAAATACAGAGTTATGCTATATAAAACCCTTGCGTTAATCTTAATAAGTCGCAATGTACCCTATTTTGTAGGATAATATTAGGAAATTAATTATTTATTAAAATTGCAGTCAATAAATAGTTTAGGTGGTAATGCACCTGCATATTTCATTGTACGCAATTTTTTATTGCTTAAGCGTTGACGGTGAGTGCTTGACTATCTTCCTGAGAATATACTGATCGGATTTGACCCAGTGCGTTTCCTGACAAGAAGCGCCTCGACTGAAAAAAAAAAGATAAATTAATTAAAATACAAGAGCTTGTAATAACCTATTAAAAATATAAAATTAATATCTATCGTTACTAACGTAAGTATAATCTAAGGCATGGGTCGGCAACGTTTTCTTATATAAGGGCCACAAATATTATGAGCATATTGTGCGGGCCACATTTAATCTAATGAACACAAATTTTTAAGATAAAACAAATTTTTGCATTTTTAACCATATTTATTGTTACTCTCGTTTTACTGACTGTGATCGCTTGAACTGAATTTCCGGCTTCCGCGCACACAAAACAATGAAATAGAAACTTATTTCTATAAGTGTTTTAAATTTATTGCCTGCGGTGCGGCGTTCTGTGGAACGCCTCTTACTTGCGCGGGCCGCACCGTAGTGGCTTAGGGGCCGCAAGCGGCCCGCGGGCCGCTGGTTGCCGACCCCTGCTCTAAGGTAATGATCGTAAAATCCGTGCGTTTAAATCTAGACATACTGAATCCAAAATGATTGGTCAATTTTTTTAAATACCTAAGAACAATCCTGACCAAATCACTTTTCAAATAAAAAAAATCACAATCCGTTAATTCTTTTAGAAGCTATAATCAGATAGATATAAACACAGCACACACAGGTACACACGTAAAAATAATAATACACCACTTTTTGCGTCGGGGGTTAATTTTAGGGCACAATCGAAATTGTAAGTGAAAATTGTGTTTAATAAAATCAAAGTTATATGTATCTTACTTGTGCAGTCTTGTGCTGATAAAGGTCGTTTGATGGTTTGCTGTAGCACAGCAAGCCAGCAGTCGCGATCGTTATGCGTGGTCGCGGCTAGGCAGAACACACGTTCCGGGGTGACCAGCTGGAACGGGAATCGCGCCTCCTTGCAGCCGTTACCCGTGTTGGACACTTTGATGCAGTATCCGTTCGATTCATGACCTGCCAGAGTGTTAAAACATTGTTTTGTATACGAAACGAATACACGAAAAGAGCTACAAGCCGGATTCAAGCAGCTCGAAGACCCATCCACCAACTCTTTCCATTAGGGGCGGCGGCCGAAGTGTGATACACTCTTTTTTTTTTAACTGGCTCGACATAGTGACTACTGTGCACATGATGGTAAGCCCAGTGTAGTGCAAAAACGAAAGCGACCATCAAAAGATGGAAATCCTATGAGTCTCTGTCGTCATGTCAACGCACATATACCACGACTGAAGGTCTCTAGGTATATGAGTTATTGGATATACACAAGCTGGTCCTGAAACCCGGCAGACCAAAGCGAGTCACTATGACACTTATACTTGTGTACCGTGGTCATGACTCAGTTCGGGAAATCGCCCTACCACCAAAAAAAGCTAAAAACCCCAAGATGACTAGTTCTGCGAATTAGTGGGACTGCGGGTCCTGTATCAATTCACCGCAGTCACTCACGTATCCTATCCTATTCCATCAGTAAAGTAACACTATACGCCTTTGCATATTAGATTTAATACCTTATTCATTCTAAACTTATTTATTACGGGGTACTCCGCGGGGTACCTTGTACTACACGCATTATACTGCAATCAACGAGATTTGATGGGAACAGTGCTCAACCATCATCTCGCGCTTGGTGTAGCTGAAGTAGATTGACTGTCCATCGGTAAACCTCATACTTTAATCTAGTGACGATAGTAGTAAAAGTAGTGGTTCATTCGATCGTTACTTCAACAAGATGGCGCCAATATTATTATAGTTGTTGTTGATAATTAACGGTTTCAAGATGGCGGGTATTATTTGGTACTGCATCAATACTTGGACACTGATATAATGCTACATCTGCTTATGCAAAACTTTTAAATAAATTGGATCAATCTAAGTATCATTTTCTAGCTTCATAACAAACCCAATGTTATGTTAAGTATATTGTATAATGAAACATTTCACGATGTAGGTTTTTAACAGTGATAAATTAAAATTACGTGTCCTGCTAATTAGCTCCTGTTAAAAATCACGTAAACCGTGACAGGGATGGCAATATACGAAACTTGCGTATGCGAAAGGAATAATATAAATATCAGTTTCCTCTAGCTATAAAGACATGAAGAATAATAATAATATAATAACATTTTCAATATTCGGAAGTCGATTCTTATTAAGGTTAATTTATGGCAACGCTGATGATTTTTATCATTGAAAATCAAAAATTACATGTCGAAAATAAATACAATAGTTGCATACAATAAAGCTGGTTATAATTAACAGTGATTTTTCACCGATGCCACGAAGGTATAACAGTGATAAAAACATTTTTTTCACGATGCTATTGTTAAAAAGAAGTAGCAAATTTTCTGGTGTCTAATAATGTACTCGTATAATTATGCATGCTTAGGAATTAATATTGGCTTATTGAGCTTAGGAGAGGTTTATTCCCAGCATTGGAAAGATACACGTTGATGTTGATTGTTGATGATGATGAATGTATATGACTTGGAACTAACCAATGAATATCTCTCCCTTGGGATATGCATCGAGAGGTTCATCGTGGTACATTAACTTTCTGTTATCGAGCGTGAACCATCTTCTTCTATGGGCATCTGATACTCTAGGTCCCGTCTTCCACAACCAGCCTTCGCGGGCGAAGTCTTTAGGCAAACGGAGGACTAGGTCCGATTGAGGAGCTGAAGGGAACGCTACTTGGAGTAAATGGAGCTGGGCGCAGCGAATTGCAGTATACCTGAAACCACGAAGCGTGAAGATGTTTTGTTTATTACAGATCAACTTACTCTTGACTTTAAATACATATAATGGAAAGCGATGATGAGGCCAACGATGGAGCGAGCTCATCCGACAAAAACCAATTCATTAGATGCTTGAAGACTCTCATATTATATGTAGCTGTAAAAACTGACACTTGCATCGAATTCCACTCCTTACGTGGTCGCAGCTAGGCGGGCACAAATAATTTACTACCTCAAAAATAAATTTATAAGCATAAATGCTTATATCTGCGCTATTTTTCATCGCTTATTCTTATTCTCATTCACCTGGTTGAATACCTGGTGAATACTTCACACCTGGTGAAGATGAGCGGTCCATGAATGACCGCGTCCGCCCAACAAATGCCTATTCGCTCTTCAATGTTATGTCAATTGCTTCAATATCGGTATAACGAATTTAGTTCGAAAACATTTTAGAATTTTCTGAATATAATTTACATATTCAAAAGCTAGAGCACCTATAATAATTTGATAAAATGTTAAAATATACACATGGTATCTTAATGACAGTTATAACATACTTCCGACTGAGCCAATAATTGCCAGTCGGCATTTATCGGCTAGTACGAAATTAGTTATGCCGAATTTATTTCAATTTTTAATTCTATTAGCAGGGCAATAAAAATTAATGGTTTTTTTTATCATTGACTTGTTGACAGTTGACTTAAATATCGTTCAACAACTGAATTAAAAGATAAATTGACACATATACAAACGACCCGCGAAATATTTTAACAGACAGGGAGTGTTAGCATTGACATCTAATATTGCTGATGACAAGGTGTGATACTACTTACGAGATTTATTATTCAACGAATAAATTAAATCAATAATCACTGGCGTAAAAAAAATAATGGTTCTAGTTGTGGTAACTTTACATAGTAGAAAATGAAGTCCCTTACGATGTTTTATCAATTATTCAACGGATTTTAATGCAGTTTTCAGCAATAGACAGAGTGAGTCCTGGAGGAAGGTTTGTATGTACAATACATATATGTATTATATATGTTTTAAAAAACATCTTTATAATGAGAGACTGAGCGATTTATACAAAAAAACGCTAAAATGAGATATTTTCCCGCGTGGTGAAATTCTGTGGTGCGATCTAAGCACTAGACTGCATTTAATAATGCTACAATCAAAACATACAGGAATTGATACGTACCAATTATTGATAACTTCCGGTTCATCGTGGTATACATAAATGTGACGCGTAGTACCATCCTTCATAAAAGACAGTTGCATCGAGTTCATGTGATCTAATTTGGCAGGCGCAAAAGCTACATTTAGTTCAGAAAGTTTGATGATGCCCTTAGGTTCCTTGTTCTCTCTTACGTGATACCTGCAGGAAGAAGAATACATATTAACAACAAAAAAATTGAAACAACGTTCAGTGTTTTATGCAGGACTTTCTGTTTATACTTAGTGTTTCTCTCACATTAGAATAAATTATTGGTTATGTACATTTTAAAATTATATTATAATTCATTTGAACACATGGGAAATTACATTAACATTCAATTTAGTAATTTGTAATTTATTTGTAGTCTTATTATAAAATAGGAAGATAAACAGAATTGGATAAATAAAAAAAAAACAAAATTTACCTTAAAACACAAATCAGACAGATAAAGCAGGCAACACAAGTTTATGATATAAAAAACGATTGTTAAAAAGCACATGTAAAAATGAAATGGTGGGATAGTGTAAAACGGACGTATTTTGCAACTTGTTCGGTAATCGGTTTCATTTATCGTCCTTACCTCAATCGACCAAAGTTTTTGACCCGCAGACGGTCGATAATACGGCCAAGACAACCCGAAGTACGGCCGCAGCCGTCTGATGCGGGGTGATACCTAAGAACCAGTCCGGTAATATTTAGCCGAGATTCTAATCGGATTCTCGTTCGCATTCATTAACTTATACACAATAACTTCCTACTATTTTCACAACTGTTTAAAATATATTTAATATACTATTCCAATTTAGGCGAACTATTATACAATCACTACATCCCGTAACAAAGAAAATATTTAATTAATCGATTTATAATTGACAAATTCCGTACGATTATTGATTCTCGACTAATTAACGTAATTGATTATTACTACACTATTATTTGATTACTAAAATCGAATCCGTTTTTAATTTGAATGGTAATAATTCAGCAAAAAATCGTCAAACCAAGATTCTGGAACGGAAAATTAAAGAGGACCAGACCAACGTAACTGAAAATACATACAATCAAACATAGAACCTGGGCCTTTTTAAAGTTGGTTAAAAAAAAGTAAAATTACTGAACACTAAAAATGTAAGCAAATTTTTTTTAATTAAATATGAGAAACCGAATTATACAAAAATTTTAGACTTTATTGTCTCGTCCCATTTTTACACTTTCAATAAACATACATTACATAATAACAAAGCAACTTAAACTTATATGTATAAAGATCGATTTTAAGGATTTTAATATAATTCAAATATTAGGTCCTTACATATGAAATTGGCGTTTTTCGTACTGGCCACTTTAATCACAAATTTCTCCTCTTTGGTAAGGAATTCCAAATTCAAATTTGTACAGCTATAGACTCTTGTATTTGTGCTTCGATGATCGTCATTCATTTGTTTTTTTCTTCTGTTTTTTTCTGTTTGCGTCACTCATTTTACAAAATGGAAAACTTAAAATATCGCATTATTTACGAGTACGAGTTCCGCCGTGGCACTAGTGCTGCGGAAACAACTCGAAGGGTGAATGATGTGTATGGCGGTCGTGTTGCAAAAGAAAACACAGTTCGTTTTTGGTTCCAACGTTTTCGTTCTGGAAATTTCGACCTGCAGAACAAGCCCCGTGGACGGCCTGAGACTCAAGTTGATAATGAAGAGTTGAAGGCTATTGTGGAAGCGGATCCATCGCAAACCACGTCCGAGTTAGCTGCAGGCTGCGATGTTAGTGATAAAACTGTTTTAATTCACTTGAAGCAAATTGGGAAAATTAAAAAGCTTGAAAGGTGGGTACCTCACGAATTGACTGAAGCAAACCGGCAAACGCGCGTCGACTGCTGCGTTACATTACTAAACCGGCACAATAATGAAGGTATTTTAAACCGAATCATTACCTGTGATGAAAAATGGGTTCTTTACGATAATCGGAAGCGCTCAGCGCAATGGTTGGATCCTGGCCAGCCAGCCAAATCCTGCCCCAAGCGAAAATTAACCCCAAAAAAGTTACTTGTAAGCGTTTGGTGGACTAGTGCCGGTATTGTTCATTACAGTTTTCTCAAATCTGGCCAGACTATTACGGCTGATGTCTATTGTCAGCAATTGCAAACCATGATGGAAAAGCTAGCGGCTAAACAACCTAGGCTGGTCAATCGCTCCACGCCACTGCTGCTTCACGACAACGCTAGACCACACACTGCGCAACAGGCGGCTACTAAATTTGAAGAGCTTCAATTGGAAAGTCTAAGACATCCTCCGTACTCCCCGGACCTTGCTCCAACAGATTATCATTTTTTTCGAAATTTGGATAACTTCTTGCAAGGGAAAAAATTCAACTCCGATGGGGCAGTCCAAATCGCCTTCAAAGATTTTATTGATTCCCGTCCGACTGGTTTTTTTAGTAAAGAGATCAATGAACTACCTATGAGATGGCAAAAGTGCATAGAAAATAATGGTTCATACTTTGATTAATTAAATATATTATATTAAAAAATATTCGACTTTTTGTTCCTCCCATACAAAACGCCAATTTCATATGTAAGGACCTAATATTAATATAACTATTATATGTAATAACTTATTAGCATTTTTTACCGAGTAAACCGAGTAATTCTAAACACAAAACTCTTAACTTAAGCAATAACACTAACTTTAGGACGGTATAAATCATGAACTCGCAAAAAAGAAAGATCATTCTACCGGAGTTGATATAATTTCGAAGCTTAGAAATAATTATAGGCACAAAATTCTGATATCGCGTACACTGAGCATGTCAAAGGAGCGACATCCCGTGTGAAAACTTTTATTGAGACTCAAGTACATAAGTAAAATACTTTTTATTATTTTATCATAACGATAATTCATATTTATGTTATTAATATAATAATACTAACATTAGCGGCCCGATTCTACCCACTGTGGGGTATAAGTCGCCCTCATGTTGTACCACCATTCGATCCCGTGCCAAATTCATCCTGTTATGGCCCACTAACTTGACCACATCGTCCACTCATCTCGCAGTACAATTCTCATCACGTAGTGCAATTTAAATGTTAAACACATAAATATATTACAAGGAAGGAAAAGGAAATAGGTATCAGTTAAAATAATGTATAATAGTTTTCCGTCAAATTTCCTGTTCATCAATTGATGTAATATTATGGAAATTTTAAAACAATTCTATTTATTACAAACTTGCGTAATATCTATTATGCTTGAATAATAGCTTGGAAATAAATCACTTCAGACCTGGTAGTAAATATAATATTGCGATTGAGTCTACAAACACAAAAAAGTGTCAATGATTTATGTAACCCGGTTGCATATAACGTAGGGAAAGACTTACATTATGATGCTATAATATAATTACTGGTGATATAATAATTTTTTTATAAGAATATAGATACAACATGGCAGAAGACGTATAAAGAGTTTCCTAACTGTTCGAAGTTAATTACTATGAAACATTTTCAATCTAGTATGGTAGTCGCTTGTCAGTAGGTCATAGATATTCTCTGCCACTTTACGAAAAATCATTCGAGCCATGAAATCATAAAAATAAGGCTTTTCTATTATACTGTTCCATCCTTTGAAATTAATCCCTAATTAACCTTATCCCTAACTATTTTACAGCACTTATAGAAACGTTTTTTAAATTTCAAAGACTATTTAAAGT
Organism: Automeris io; assembly: GCA_036320925.1. Lineage (NCBI taxonomy): Eukaryota > Metazoa > Arthropoda > Insecta > Lepidoptera > Saturniidae > Automeris > Automeris io. The sequence continues at coordinate 6,475,578 of JAUDJH010000011.1, read as the reverse complement.
TCCTATCATACATTTATATATTTATATATTTTGCTACTTTATGGATGTATCACTTGTAATATCTTACTATAATTATGATAAATGTGCTTATATTCCCGTGGAAATATGTTTGATTTCATTCAGCAGCAACTGACTTCTTTCACGCCGGTAAATACGTAATTGGCTCAGGGGCAGCTTTGCCTTATGTGCACTCGTGCGCTAATCTACCACATTTTAATAGACATGTATGGCGCAAACCACACACGTAGACACTTTCTACGTGCATGGTCTAGAAAAAATAAAAAATGTTTATAATATGCCTGATAAACTATCGACTCAATATTAACGAAATTAAGACGATACAATTTGTGCTTTATGCTAAATTATTAACTAATTTTAGCTGTATAGAAAATTTCTTATGTGCTAGGCAAAAGCGCATGGAAAATGTTCATAAACTTATTTGGCGGTAGGGCGATTGCACTGGGCACCACAGTACACAAGTGTAAAGACCGTCATAATGACTCGCTTTGGCCTGTCGTGTTTCGGGATCAGCTTGTGTATATCCAGTAACTCATATACCTAGAGATCTTCAGTCGTTGTATATGTGGGCCGACATGACGACGGAGACTATCAATGGATTTTCATTCATTGATGGTCACTTTCGTTTTTGGACTACACTGTACTTACCATCAGTGCTATGTATTCATTATGTCGAACCAGTGTAAAAATGAATTAGAGTTAGGAACTAAGCCGCAGGGTGCGTGAGTCTAAGATAGTATAATAATTATAAAATGTATGGAGAAAAAGTTCATTCTCATGCGCCGTAAGAGCACATCCAAGGTTACAAAGAGTGATGTGGTTTTAAGTAATTTGCCGGACCCTCCGGATCGTTATATGTGTGCCAATTAAAAGACATGTTTTTGTCTAATAACAAATTATCTTTCTATAATATAAAAATGAATCGTTAATGTGTTGAAATCGCGAAACTCGAGAACGGCTGAACCGATTTGGCTGATTTCTTTTTTATTGTGTTTGTTGAAGTCTGGGGAAGGTTATTACGGAGAGAAAAATTAAAAAAAAATGTCTGAAAAAGTCTAAAAACACCACTTTTCTCTATTCTCATACAAAAGATTTGTTATACGTCAATTTGAACTTTAACATCATACCATAAAGTTTAAATGTTAGTGGACGGGTTCCGGGAAGGCAAAACAATTATTGAGTGACGTATAAATATTAATGTCAATATTTGTCAATTTTTATACATATAGCATTAAGGCCAAGTTGCTTCAAACAATTTTCAAAAAAATCTGACGGGGTAGCTATTAACATTAAAAAAAAAACAATATGACTTTGTTTTAGAGAAATAGGGCAGAACAAGGTCTGCCGGGACAGCTAGTAAAAAATAAAAATACCCAGTATAAATAAAACTCGATCAACGTCTTAAGTTCTTATGAACGTGCGTCGTACATACATTTTTTTTAACAAATTACAACTGTAATGTATAAATAGCGAATACAAATTGCAGATATGTAATTCTACGTGCCTAGTACCTATATATTAAAACGTATATTCATAAATAAATATTTTCTTAATACTATGCTGTTTTTTTCACAAGACATGACTTTACAACTGTTATAAACATTTTATCCTCACATAAAGACACCAGTATTGTTATTTCTGTCTGGTAAAACCATTTTACCTTATTTAAAATGAAGGAAAAATGAATTACATAATGATTCCATATCTCCTTACGGTCATTACCACTCAATAGGTTGTTTGAGCTGGGAAAAGTAAAAGCAAAGAATTTTATTGACACAAGTCCGCATTCCATTGAAATTGCGCAGGTTTGAATTCTTGCTATCTCTATATTTTTCAATATAACTCCGTACTTATCATTATAATATTATCAGAAGAAAAGAAATACAGTAGGAATTTTACGTATCGTTAATATGTATAAACCTTTCATATTAATACAAGAAGATTAATCAATTTCATTATGATAATGTACTATTCGAATTCTGACAGCTGTTCACCGATCAGTGTCTGTTAGAATTCGATTCGCGCCTTTCAGTTAACGCAAGGTTTAACTGAATTCCTGCTTATCCTATTAAAGTATATCCTGTTGATTTCAATTATATCGCTAAACCCACCCTTTATTAAATTATTGTTTAAAACAGTTAAATATTTAGCTCGGCAAGGAAATGTTTCGTCGTCATATCAATACATAAACTGAAAATGCACGATATTTAGTCGTGACTTGGTAACTGTTCAGTAAAATTGGAACTTTTCATTTCGCCAATATTATGGCGTCACAAAAGAATTTCACAATTCGCCGTCGCGTTTGCTCATTCAGTTACGGCTATAGTGTGAAAACATGTCAGAGCAGTAACCGAGGCAACATCAAGATTACGTAGTCTGTAAATATTTGCACGGGGCTTCTGACGTAGAGTTGTAAAGAGGTGTGGAACTTTTCGTCTCAGCAACGTCATACATTAATCTACGTGTCACTATGCCGTCTACAGCGCAGGCAATCGCAACATTTTTTTTCGCGGGTCATGTATGTTCCATTCCCAGATCGAAAATGCTCAATGAGCGAAAAAATGGCCCACAGCGCGTTGTGGTCACTTAAAAATCCGCATTGTGAAATGCGTGTTATCGCTCTTATTAAAAAGTTCACGACGCGTTGTGAGCTATTTTTTCATTCAATGATTGAGTGTTTTTGTTCTTTGAGCGTATCATATACACTATACGTTGATATCCGATATAAAACCATACATGCCAGAGAACAGATTTTCTATGGCGTAGGTAGTTTTTAAAAATTGTTTAGGTCACTCGTTTCTAAATCGTTTAGTTTTATCCCTTAGACCCCAGAGTATACAGCGAGATAAAATTATGTTAACCGGTCAGTAAGAGCATTTCTAATTGTAACAATTTTTACGTTATTTGGTTTGTAATTAATGGTTTAAATTAACGCTTTTATTTTTACAATTAGATCCATAAATATTTTTATAAAAGTGGTATTAATATGATATTAATTTCAAAAGTAATCTGTGGCGCTATTACCTGACAGGTTCAATAAATAATTCTTTAATTAACTAGGTTTTGTATATATTACAACGAAGGTGTGACTAAATATACGTATCCGACATGTTTATGAGTTTAGTTCAACATCCTAATTCAAATATAATATATTATATGGGTATTTGTAGAAGAAAGAAAATTATTGGCATATAGTAAAGTAGCCTGAAAAATTTTACAACTACCTGAGTTTTTTTTAACGTCGTTAAGTTATTTATTTATAAGTACACTTACATAGACTACATTAACACATAAAAACGATATAAAAACATGAAGAGGATACATTATAAATGCGACTATATTTATAAGTGTAGACTACATGCACAGAAGAAAAGAAAAATAAAAATACGAGTAACACAAAAAGATATAAACTACTGTAATCAGAAAATTTTTATAACAGAAATCAAAAAAAAAATCAATAATCTATCGAACAATCTTCTCAAATAACATCCTTTTTTTAATTTGTATATAGTTGTTAATGAAACAATATTAACCTGTCTTTGAATTATTCATATTTAAAATCAGATTTCTGGTGATTTTGTTATCATCTATTTTATATAGTAATGTATGTATATATCCTTAGATGATGTATATCCAAATTCGATTAAAGCCCTGTACAATCAATATAAAAATAACCGTTTTCAAGTAATTAATTTAAAAAAAATCGTAATTCACTGTTTGGTCTGTATGTAGATTGGAAATATGGTAATACGTCGAAAATATGTCGAATTAGATTTGCTTAAACACATTGACAATTAAATTTCATTTTTAGCGTCACAGTAATGAGGATTTTGATACGTGATTTGATTTGTCTCTTTATGGAAATAAAAAAAACTGAAATTTAATATAATTAAAAGAAAAAGTATTATTAAAAAGAAAATGCTTTTTGAAGTATTGAGTATAGGTATTTTGTATTGGTAACCGCTGATGTAAGTATGTAAATGTCACAATAAAAAACATTAATTCTTTTGTTTCTTAAATGATTTTCATCATTATTAATTAATATATTGCTTTGACAATTATTGTTTATAATTATTTTTTAAATAAAACTGTGTTTGCAATTAGGCAATAGAGAATAACAGAGTAAGACGCAGATTTAAACTTTTGGTCGAGGCACAATTAGAGATTATCTGAATTATGCGATTCAAATTATGACAAAGGCAAAGACCGATTTTTTTATAAATATTATTTCGCTTAAAGAATGAGGGTTTTGTGTTAAAGCGGTATAAAATATGCGAATATAATTGAAAACTGAAAGATATAAAGATAAAACAATATTAGTAATCGATAATAGCAGGTTTCAAGACAACTTTGTAAAAACTTCCTCGTATATTCCACGAAGCTTGTGCGGAGGAAAGTGTCTTTGGGTTATTCTCACAAAATCCTGAGAAACTAATGAATCATGAAGCGATATTTGATTTATGAACAGTTAAGAACTAACAAGCGTTAATCAGAACAATGAAAATGAAGTTAATGTTTGAGCACAACTTTAAGGCTGAGATTTATAGATGCTATTTCGACTTTGCTCAGCAAAGTTCTCAAAAATTAAATTTGTTTTGACAAAAAACTGAACACATAACAGGAACTTAAGTATAGTCATAGTATTTGCAGAGACAAGTCCATGTTGACAAAATCGGTGACTTACCAAATTCTTTAACATTTATTGAGTAATATAAATTGTAATTAAGTAAAGTCTAAGCAAACTTAAAGTTGCGTTTATAAATCTCAGCCTAAGCGTTCAGTTAAACTAGTACGTACATTGCTTGGTTACAAAACGGAGTTTATTTCCAATGTAGCATTAAAATTAGCTTCGAATTCGTTATTGCAAAAGACAGTTTATTTCTTTTATAAGAAACTAGTGGACTCGTTCTGCCTTGGAAGGTGTTTTTAACTTTAATATTACAGAAATGAAATATAGCATATACTACTTTTGGATAATATAGAATAATCAGTTGAGTAGGTTTAAAGCTATTCGATTAAAAACTAATAAACAAATCTTGCTTCTTTTTATTATTATTTTAGAAATATAGATAGGAGAAATAAAGGTGCTTTAATAAACTGTTTTTTGTAATAACGAATATTAACTATTGAATAAACTACCGTTATGTAATATTCCTTTAAGCTTCAACTTACTTGAGTGTATCTTCGCTTTCATTCAGGATAAACTTTCTGAGCTGATAACGACTATCTTCTTTCCCACGCTTCATAAGGAACCCTACCATGGTACCTGATAAGTAACTTTGTCTTTCTGGATGACAAAATTCTTCACGTTCGTACTTCGCTCTGATCCATTGTTCAACGAGCACTCTGTAAGTAATTATTTTTAGTATAAAACAAGGATCACAAACTGGGATCAGCAAATATGTATGCAGATATATTATTAGAGCGATTACGCACTGCGTTGGAACCCTATCCGTGAAAATACGAGACTATAAACCTCAGAACGAGCTCAAATAATGCGTTACGCACTGATTTTTATCCGATTCCGTGAAAAAATTAATCTAGGGGCTTATTAAAATTACCACAAAGCGTTACGTCAAAACGGCAGGAAATTCTAATAGTTCAAACTCTGTTCAAACGCAGTACAAAAGTATTAATAAAATAATACTAAAGCTACTAACTAAACTACCATAAAAATAGTTTTACAACTTTTCGGTACGTATTTTCAAGAATTCCGATCAAATTTAGTGCGAAATCACTCCAATAGTTACATATGTATTAAATCAGTGTCACTTTTTATTACCAGAATTGACGCAAAAACATACCATAAAAAATCTTATCAGTTATTCTATGGGGCTTATTCTTACTTGATAAAAAATGTAGGTCAAGTTTTGATATGAAATCGATAAATGTTTGTATGCTTCTTTAAAATATGTCACGCGAAGTATGAATACTAACTGTGCACGCGGCTTCAACTGCGTAGAATTTACGTTTCGCTTAAAGACGGGAAAATATCACCACTATGGGCTCCCCTATACGTTACTGTTTCGTACCCTGAAGTTTCATACAAAATTTTGGTGAAAATTGTTTAGAAATCGGACACTTTTGAAGATTACTTTCTACATCGAAACAAAACAATATCATTTCATAGTATTTGTTTGGGCGCGGTCCATAGATAGGTAAATAAAGGTACTTGTCCTTTCTCAGCTTCCTCACCACAGTCCACCTCCGGTCCTTAGCAGTTCTGTTAATTATTATTGGACGGCGGAAACACAGAATATTGGACAATACGGTGGAACAGTATTATTTATATAGATTGATTCGTATAGATATTGTAGAAATATATTAGCCATAGAAGTATATATGGTATAAATATAGAATGTATACAGGTAATGAAAGTGTTTAGCAACATAACATTTTCTAAATTTAAATCGCCCGAAAATATTTACATAATCTATTTGAAATTAAACACACGTTTTAACAACCCAATGATACTTTTCACTGTAATTAGCTAGGAAAATATTTACAATCCACACTATTGGTTACTAAGCATATAAGGAAAATAAATATGCTCATACAAACAGTTATGATTTGTCAAGGATTTGTTGTACATTATAGTTTAATGTTGTTTATTATCCTTAATGAGATTGGAAAAAACACGTCATTCCTTTTAGTTATTTGTCTGAAATAACTTTGGTTTCATTATCAACATTACTTGTGTCTTGTTATATTTTATTTTAAAACAGTAATTTGTTGCCTTTTATTTACTTAGTTAAGTAATTAGTATAACAAGGTACTCTAGCCACAATTTTTAAAGTTACTATTTTATCGAAAGAACATGACGCTGTTGGCCCCGAAGGACTTTTACAACTTCACTGGACGAGTAATCCTAGTGTTTACAAATACAACTGTATTATCGTATGAGACAGCAAGAAGTTAGACTTCAGTTACATTAGCTAGTTGAAAGTCAGTGGTAACTATAATTTTCAAGCGACGAAAACACTCCTCAGTAAATTAGCTAAACTCCCAGTAATTCTCGTGGTCTTAAAAATCTCAATTAATACATACTTGAGATACTTTTTCGTAGTCACAGACTCAAAAAATTCGCTGAGTAAGCGCCTAGTGCACCGTTCATGTCCGGTGAAATTATAAAGTTCTTCTTAAGCCAACAGAACATATCATCATCATCATGAATCATGTATCATTTTGGGAGTCGAAGCTGCTCGCGTCCGTAGGCTTTACCCTAGTTTCCCTACACGTGACTCCTGGGTGGTGCTAAACGAGCAGCAGCGAGGTAGGGTGTCGGTGCCCGTCTGGATCGCGACTACAGTACATGGGTGTAAAGCCCGTCATAGTGACCACTTTCGGCTTGTCGCATTTCGGGATCAGCTTGTGCATATCCAGAAGCTCATATACCTAGAGACCTTCAGTCGTGGTATACGAGGGCCGACATGACGATGTAGACTATCAATGGATTTTCATCCTTTGATAGTCGCTTTCGTTTTTGGACTACACTGAACTTACCATCAGATATTCTGTAGTCACTATGTCGAGCCAGTGTAAAAAAAAAATATCCTTAAAAATGTTTAAAAAAACAAAGCCCTTACTGCGGGTCATTCTTGTTGGGTCTTCTGTAACACGGAGGGACTCTTTCCTCGTATTTGTATTTGGCCGCGATGTTGCCTACTTCCTTCATCCTCTGAACTTGAGAGTCCTCCCAGCGATCGAGGGTCAAATGTTTGACTTTGCTGATGTGTGCACCCATACCCCGATGGATGCTCGCACATCGCATGCATATAAATATGCCGAGGTTATATGATGCCCAGTCTGGACCTGTAAATGAAATGCCAAGTACCAATAAGAGCCAGCGATGATGTTCTTTAAACACCTTAATCTAGAAAAGTATTTTTTCTACTGGGTCGTTGGAGGAATGGAATTGAGGGACTTCCAAGTGATTTTTATCCAATAGGAGCCTGATACGTCGGGGTCGTAGCTTTTACTGCGATCCTGATAGTTATATGCAAGAATTTCATTTGGTCTCAGGTGTATTAAATTTTTTTTAAAAGTAAGCTTGTTCTTGGCCTCTCCGCGCCTGTTGGCAAGCGACGATGGGGTTGACGATAGAATGCGCTAGTCCAATATGGACAGATTCGCTCGTTGCTTTTGATTCCCATATTATATGAAATTTATAGTGTTCGCTTCCCACTGAGTTGTCAAAAGATTACACTACCTCAATGCGGTTTATGCTACGTATCCACTGGCTGTCTGTCGTATACACGCTAAAATCGGTTTACGTTAGCATAGCCGGTGGAAAAACTTAGGGCTGTGTAACGCATGCGGTAATTATTTTTATTCTACATTTATATGTACAGTCAGTCCATAAAGTATTCGTACACTTGCAATTTCGTAAGAAACTCGCTAGAACAATGCTATTTTACATGCTGGGTCCAAATAAAAAATACTACCTACTACGGTATGTAATAGGCCATTTATTGCGAAAAAAAAACAACAACAAAATATATAACATACAGTAGAAAAAAATTCAGAACGAAAATAAACTAATTTTGAGGTCCAAACAAGTATTCGTACAGTTATACTTTTTGTAACAGATTGTTGCTTTCGAACTGTATATTTACAATTCAATATTTGGTCGGGTATCCTATGGCTTTGATGACTGCTTCCATCCACCTAGGGAGAGATTTCACATACTTAGCCGTGAATGAGGAGTAAATTTTATCCCGTTCCTCTTTTAATGCAGTTTTCAAGTCGCTCTTGTTGGAGATTACCCTTTTTCTTATCTCCCTTTTGAGATATCTCCACAAATTCTCTTTGGGGCTCATGTTCGGAGATTGGAGAAGGTGTATGAAGCTATTTGAGGCAGTTGTGCAAAAGCCACATCCTCGTATTTCTTGCTGTACGCTTGGGGTCATTATTTTGTTGAAAGACAAATTCGTTTTCCAATCCCAACTTAGCAGCGCTGGCATGCATGTGCATTTTCAATATGTCTAAAACATCATATGATCCATTGTACCATCAATAAAGTATAGGTTGCCCACACCAGCGGCGCTCATGCGTCTCCATACACACACTAAACCGCCACCGTACTTAACAATTGGCACTAGATTACGGGGTTCGAGTTCGGCATCTTTGTGCCGCCACACTTTCTGCCTACCGTTAGACCCGAAAATATTAAACTTACTCTCATCTGAGAAGATACCCCGCTCCCACTGCTCAGAAGCGTCGGACCGATGGTCCCTCGCAAAAGCTAGGCGTTTCTTCCTGTTCGCTTCACTTACCCAACACTTTTTACGCGCAGTCCATCCATTGTACTCCGATTCCCATAGCTGTTTACGGTCTGTCTCTTTGCACATCTTGGTACCGTGTCGCTCTAGCTCTGCAGCAACTTTGGAGGTACTCGTACGAGGGTTTTTTTTTATCTCGCGCACTATAGCGCGCTTGTCCTGCTCGCTGAGGGATAACGGGCGTCGACATCTCGTTTTGTTCTGTAGGGATTTTGTTTTACAGAGACGGTCAATCACACTTTGAACAGTTGACCGCGGTCTTCCAATAAGCCTTGCGATCTCCTGCTGTGACTTATACTGAATATGAAGGCGGATGGTGAGCTTTCGCTCCTCCAGCGACGTTTCTTTGCCTTTACGACCCATGATTATGGTTCTGCCGGCTCTGCAGTTCATTGCGCTCTCGGAGTCACTTGTAGTCACTTGTGATCAGTATTATAAGACGCTCTAGTGTCATACCCCTCCATTCCCTTCAAGAATTGAACCAAATTCCCTCCAAAATACGCCAGCTTTGGTTGAATCGATAGGTGTACGAATACTTATTTGGCCCTCAAAATTGATTTATTTTCGTACTGCAATTTTTTTCTACTGTATGTTATATATTTTGTTGTTGTGTTTTTTTCGCAATAAATGGCCTATTACATACCGTAGTAGGTAGTATTTTTTATTTGGACACAGCATGTAAAATAGCATTGTTCTAGCGAGTTTCTTACGAAATTGCAAAGTGTACGAATACTTTATGGACTGACTGTATATCAATTTATCGTATTTTTCGAAGGGTGACATAACATATGACCACATTTATTTTCCAAAGATAATACTTAATTATAAATTCAATTTGAACGTTACATTTATGAAACTCCGATATTTTCAATATTTTTTGAAAAAAAAAATAAAAAATTGTAGATAAAAAAATATTTAATTCTCTACGACTTTAGCTCTTACTTTTTTCATCCTAGAATCAATATTGTTTAAGCTAAAATATTGTGTACAATCTATAATCATTATAATTGATATATATCTTTTTAATTTTAAAATATAATTGGCCCAATAAAATGTGGTAGGAGATCAAATCTGCTACAATTTTCATTTTTACAATTTTTTCTACATTCTAGTGCAAAAAATACAGGAAATATCGACAAAAAACTCAAATTTAATATAGCAAATAAACTTATCGGGGATATTTTGTCGTCATTCTGCATTTCGCTTTTTAATAATAGGATACACTTTTTAGTAATGCATTAGCACTGCAAATAGTTAAAACTGGTAATATAATATTGAAAATGTATACTTTCAATACCTATAATGCTTTTGGTCTTTTTATAAATTGTTCTTTATTTAAAGTCTTCTGTTTGTTTGATTATTTTGCACTCTTTAATAACAGATAATACAATATTTTAAGTAAATCATTTAAAAATAATAATATTTAACACAAGTATTTAGCAAATAGATAAATGTTTTGCTTAATTTGTCTTATAAATCTGTGACAACCCTTGTAAGTTTGGCAGACGTTTGTTAGCTTCCCACTAAACTAATCTTCTGATCAAACCGACAAGGAAGGAAATAGCTATTATTGTGCTGGCAGCGAATTCAACTCCTTGTGACATTACGCAATAAAAGGGGGGACGAATCGTACGAACAGTTTAATGATTAATAAACGTACTAGTGTAATGCTGCACGGCGGTAATGGTTAACTTATGGTGAGAAGGTGGGGGTGGAATTCATTTATTTTTTCAGAACATTGCTAGACAAAGTCGAAATGGCTTCTATAAATGTCAGCCTAAGTCTGTGTTCCAAGCTAATTGGAATACGCTACGGAGAGCTTCAATGGAAATCAGCCGGCGAGTACGGCGATCGATGAAGTCCAAGGCTGCTAAATGGTGTTCTAAAGGCGTGGTGTTAAATTCCACATGCACAACATCCGAACATTTACTTATAGGGCTTATAAATATTTGTTCCGTGAGAGGATCGAACTCTATGATCCACTACACCAGTTCGGCCAAAGTGTGTATTTATTCCTCATGATAAAAAGACCTTTTAAAATATGTAAATTGATTTGTGGATGCTAGTCGTTTACAGTGTCCATTCGGAGTTTTGATGGTTGAGATCGGTTTTTGAAATACATTATACTACTTATGAGAGGAAAGCGGTGCACGGTGTCCGGCGCATCGCCTGGGAGAGAGGTTTTGGAGGGGTGGGCTGTACTCCTTCTACTCCCAGAGAGGTAGCCACAACAAGGCTTCTTGTTCCCTGGGCATCTGGATGAATTTGGCTTCCCAGGCCCGGGTGAAGCAATCAGAGGGACGTCCCGGGGGTTTTTAGTCAGTAGGAGTCTGACACACCGGATCACTGCCCTCACATCGTCCCTGATGGTCCTATGCAGGATTTTCCCCCGGGATACAAAAAGAAAAATGCATATTACTGCACTTAAAAAAAAGTGCAGTATAGATACTTTGCCAAGTCAAAAAGAATTATTTCTTTTTACATTCTTATGACTCAGAAATCCGCGCTGCAGTTTAAAGGAGAAGGCGGCGCCGCGCCGTTGTTCGAACCAGGCGTGACGCAATGTCGCCGGCGTGGGGGTGGCTATATTTTGTGGGTTCGTCATACACAGCGGTGATTGATCGCACGAGCTCTCGCCTCCCTGTAACGTTAATGCGAGGAGAAGAGAGCCCGGCACTAGCAGCCAAACCCAACCGAATTAACAAGAAGGAATAACTCCTACATGATATTACTGTTTCAGAGTAAGACTCCAGGTTAGGGCATTCTGGTAATGGCGTAAGGACAATAGAGTGTGCAGTGCGACACCCCCAGGATTTTTACGTATTATCGATGTCTACGACGACCTCAAGTTGGAAACGATCATCAGTTTAGAACGTAAAAGGTCTCGTCAATACTTCACCAAGGGGCAATTCCGAAAATATAATTACTGCAGCCATAGCCTTTGCAGATCACAATCACAGTCCTTTTGATGGACGCCCAAGCAGAGGTCCGAACCCACAGTACTGCTTTTACCCATGAATTCCGTTGGTTGAATACCTTATCTTCTCGCCCCTCTTGCTCAAGGAAGTTATGAAGGCCCAATTTGAACCACAACACTAGTCAAATCAGAAAAAATAGCTGCTTGTGATGCGACACAGGCACCTATATTGATTTTACAATTTTCGAAGATGGCGTGACTTTTCCAAAGACATGCCGGCGGCGGCGGCGCCAGCACGGCTTGGATCACTAAGAAGATCAAATGTAAACGAAGAACTTTTATTCGCAGAATTCAAGAGTATTTGAGAGGCGTAAATATACTCTCAGAAATCCACCGCGTTTTCTGAATCGTTCTTCCTTAATTTTTTAATAGTTTACAGGTAGTCGCTTGACCTCATTCAGACATGATATAAGTAGATGATGGCGTTGAAGAAGAGCTTCAGCCAAACAAATGCTTATTCACTCTTCTATTAAAGGCTTCCAAATCGTAAGCACGTGAAAAATAGACGCGGGGAGTCCACTCCATCACTTTGCTTGCTCGCATTATAAATGAAGAAGCGAATAAGTTTATATTTGATTAGCATCTTTGCTACACAAAGTAGGATTAAAAACGTTATAGACTATGTGCAAGCCTCTCCCCAATCATTTCTTTCGGTGCTCACGATATATACAGCAACTATACATACTTACTGTTTTTTCCAAAGCTACAGCGAAAAATAGGCTATAACGTTGGATCAGGCTAACAACATATACTCGCTAGAAAAATAAATAAATTTGGAATTATTATGACTACTTGAAAACAACTTAATGCTTATAAATTCGATACCCAAATTTATTATATTTTGTAATCCATGAACTATATTTTTCCAAGAGCTATAATCACGCGCTTGACTTCAATCACGTCTGGTGGAAAGTGAAAATAAAGTTTATGATTGAAGGGGTAATATAAAGGGTGTTGTATAATTTTTAAATACATATCTGATCTATTCATAATCGCGATAGTTCACCAATCGTGGACGGTTGGCTGGTCAATAATTAACCAATTATACAGGTAAAGATGTAATGTCAGCTTTACTTACGCCTAGAAAAACAAATACAAAGTTTATGCAAAGCAGTGACGTGCACAGGATATTTGGACAAGGTAAGCAGAATTCACGTAATTAATTTGAATATTATATTATGATAGTAAATACTATATTGCTTTCATAGATAAGATAGATGCCCTGAATATAGAATAAGTATGAATATAATGGTTTCTTTTTTGTTTAACTTTAAACAATCAATACCAGACTTATTTATCCACAGGGCATGCAATGCTTTCATGCATCTATGGAATGAACGCTACTGATGCAAAGATATTTACGATCTTTATTTTTCCTTTCCTTATCATATGGAAATGAATGTAAGCGGGCAAGCGATAAGAGCAGTAAATATCGGCACATGTGCTAAGTAACGCCGTATGACGTAAACGTCACGTATAAATCAACAAAAACGTTCCTCAATAAAATCGAGTCATTTCAATATGCTTTTTTTTATCTTCTTATCATTTTGATTAGCATTATATTATATCTATGTTAGTTGTTTTTCGTAAAAATTAAGCAAATTCTGTTTTAGCTACCCGAATAGCGCTTCGCGAGGGTCGATACGAAAATAGAAAGAGGAATAATGGCGATTCCCGCGAAGATTTGTATCTTCAAAATAACTTTATTCAAATATGTATTGTACGTTAGCATTTTAGAATCACAAAGAATATGTATCTACCACCGGTTTGGAAAGTAGAATCTATAGAGAAATGTAACAGAGAAACTCTGGTAGATTATTTTTGCTAAATATCTATAAAAATGCCACCCAAAATAATTAGGTTTTTTTTTCCATAAAATTAAATATTCATACTAGTAACGGTGTAAGAAAATAAACGATATCTCTTCATAAGGAACAAAAACATTTTCCTTTTTTACTGCGGAAGAGTCTTCTATGATCCACTTTTCACTGCGAGCGACAAAAAATGATCATTATCTGAAATTCGACAAAATCGGTTTTTTACGTATATCTCTAAATTTAACTATGCCTTTTAGTGAGAAATATTAATTATACAATAATTAGATCAGTGTTTCTAACTTGAGAGACTAAATATATCGCTATGGATCGGCAGCCAACATTAAAAAGATATAGTCGTGGGCGTAATTTCTATAAAGAAGTAACTTTGACCATTTTTTTCGGGAATTACTTTTAATATAATATATAAAAATATTCCTAGGATTATAATAATATATAATTTTATAATGCTGTTACTCGAAATTAACTATGTACTATTCAATGAAAATTGTCTCACTCGGCAATATGTGTAAAAAGTTTGCGGAAAATAGACAAGAATTCTATGTATTTCATTTATAGGAAAACTGGGGATTTTGGGAAACTGGGAGGTTGGGAGCTACTGAAATATTTCAAAAACTAAAGGCGTTAATTTTTAGATACTGAAAATAGTTTTGAGTTTAATCCCCTCCTAACTTGTTCCTATAGTCAATCACAAAACAACATTTCAAATCCAAATCTAGGTCAATTCACTGTGAATAAATATCTATCCCAATAGTGCAAAATCATTCGAGCTAAATATGTCAGTTACGACTTTTCGCTATTCTTCCTCAGACAGTCAAAAATTGATGTTTTGATGAAAATTGGCGTCCAGTCGAGACTAGAATCGAATAATTTACAAGCATTTACACCGACACGACGTCATGGCGCGTCGCACCCACACAAGTAAATAACTACGCTGACATACTCAAATGTAAATTTTGAAAGGAGATAATAAAATTTACAATTTTTTTTTAAGTCTACAACTGAGCAAACGTTTGACCTCCATCACAACTCGTGATAGGTGAAGATGAGGCAGAATGATGGGAAGCGTTTGCCCCACAATTGCTTACTCACTTTGCTTTAAAAGGCTTCCCAGTCGGAACATCTATAACTAATATAATTGTTATTAGATATTAAAAATAAGTGAAAATATCATGAAGGTTGTACGCACTGTTTGAACCAAGTACGGTTTTAAATTATTACTTGGCTCTACAATACAAGATTGTTGCGCATTGTTTGGATTATTGATTGCTTTAATATTACTGAATGCAATGCGCATAAAAATGTCATCATGTAAAAGGGGCCTCAAGGGTAGCTAAAATAGTATCTCTGAACAATTTGAATAGCGTGACTGATATGTAATTTCATTAGCGTTTTTTCTACGTCATGCCCCTCGATAGAGATGTACTCATAGACCTAAATAATAGAGTTTTGATAACCTATTCTGTAAATTTAGCGTGCGGAGTGTACGCTCTCTAGCTAGAGCAGATCCACTATTCGCATACTTTGTATATTAATCCTTGCTTTAGCATAGCTGCTAGTTCAAGAATTAAAGAAGTGCTAGCGCATAGAAGTGTCAATATCGTGGCCTACGAAGCAAATATTTGCGGCCCAATATAAGATTTAATTTCTCTGAATTATAGAGAAAAGGTAAAGGATTTTTAATAGTCTTAAAATTATACTCTTTAATTGTTCTTACAATTAAGTGAAAATACAAATAGGCTATAATGTCGGCGATTGTCTCGATATTTAAATCTAAATCCATGTACGTATAAGTTTCTTCAAAAAAGTATTTAATGAAGTTGGTAAAAATGGCGTATAGTTAAAGTAAATGCGAAACCTTAATCCCTTTAATCAAAATAACAGTTAATTCCTATGTGAACCTTTTGGTCGACGATTAAAACTGTTTGTATTATCTATGCGAGCCTCTGATTCTACATCTTCGTGATATTGACCCACTTATATAAGCATATAAGTTTGGGTTTCATATATTTCCTCGATACCCTATTGCTGCGGGTGTTAAAGAGGATTTACACCTAACGAGCGAATACTTATCGTATCCCTATTCCCTTAGGTTAAATTTCTTTAATTATTCCCACAATTAAATTATTAATTATTACAATAATTAATTACCCTTCCCCTTGATTATATTTATTAGTAGACATTATGAAATGTAAATTCTTACTAGGATGCTCTCTCAAACTGATGTTAAAAGCCTAAGGAGCTAGTGAATAGTTTCAAAATCGTCGTATACGAAAGTAGTCTTTTTTTTATGATTGTATATTCATGGCATATAAATGGTGTTACATTATTGTATCCACAACAAAAATATTATTTTTGAAGATAGAGATCGTACTTATTTTTATTATATATTCGATTATGTTGAGACTGCATTGCGAAATTGCCCCGCACGGGAAAATATCGTAAGAATTTTATTCGCGATCAAAAATTTACCTAACTCGCACTGCGAAATTAATTTCGCGCGGTGTTCGAAGAATTGTTGTTCTATGTTAGTGAAGTGAAGTGAATTTTATATCGCGCCGTGTTTCATTTTGGCAAATCATTACGGCCTATGCGCGTGCCCTCATATTTTCTAGTGTTACGAAAATTGCAGTAAAAATCACGCGGTGTCAAATACGCAGAGCGTGTTAGGGTTTAGTGTAAGTCCACCGTTAGATACGGTACGTATGTGCAAGAATTGTCATAAACAAATGACTCATGACGTGAGTCACGTAGGGCGAGTTGTGATGAATATGGTTTAAATTGGATAGTTAGGATTGTTCTGAATTGTGTGGTGTAAACTAGGAATATGCGGGTGCTGGAACAGATTTATTTAATTAAGTGCGACAGATCTATTGTAAAGTTTGTGTACAGTCATACTAGGGTTGTCGACTGTTAATTGTCCAATTTACCAATATAATTATATTTAGTTTCGTATCTTATTGTTATAACTAAATCGATATGTTATAAACTTTTTTCAAGAAAGTGTGGGTCGTTTATTTCGATTTGGAGTATTGTGTTTACTCATGGATAAACTACAGAGTCAATATTAAAATATTTAAAGGATGTATCCAATAAGAAATTATGTTAATAAACTTGTAATAATATAAATCTGACATACTTTTACATCGATCCAAAATCTATACCAGTTGACGGCACTTCTCTTAAAGTTGTTCAAAACTACGTACACCTTGGCCAGACGTTCCAAATGGGTATGAGCAATTCTGAGAGAGTAGGCAACAGAAGAATACAGCTGGGATGGGCTGCTTTTACAAACCGACATTAAGTCTTTTCGGCACTCATACTACAAAGCCTGAGGACGAAAGTCTACAACCATTGCGTCCTACCTATAATGACGTACGGTGCTGAGACGTAGACACTCGGTATGACTTGTCCATAAATTAAAAGTCGCACAGCGTGCTATAGACCGTGTTATACTCGGTGTTTTTCTGAAGGATCGAATCAGAAATGAGGTAATTCGTCTGGCAACTAAAGCCATCGACATAGTTTAGAGGATTACCAAGATGAAGTGGCAGTGGACTGGTCAAATTTGCCGAAGAACTGATAACCGCTGAGGTAGATGTGTTCTGGAGTGGAGACCACGCCTCGGTAAGTGTAGTGAAGGACGCTGTGGTTAGGCGGAACGATTGATTGATTGAAAGTGGCTGGCAATTATAGGAAGAGAAAAGTCAAAGATCGGTCTCAGTGGCGTACCTTGAGAGAGGCCTTTATCCAGCAGTGGAGGGATACGGGTTGATGATGATGATGACATAGCTAATGATGATTGTTTTTAGTTAACTTAATTTATTTAGCGATAATGAAAACGTACATATAACAAATTTGTAAGAAGCAACAGAACATAATAATAAATAATTTTGTCTAGCTAGCATGTTTTAAATAGGCCTCTATATGTCCGCTAAAACTGAAGTTACCAATACTAAAAAAAAAGCAAATCCAAAAAAGAGCAATTAGTAGACTGATGTGCGTTGACGTGTAGTGTTCTATTATTTCTAATGAAATTATGCAGTTTTTTTATCACATCAATATCAAGAATTGTTTCTGACCTAAAAAAAAACATCATAGCAATCATAACACGTCCATATCTGGGCATAAGTCTCTTCTAATATTTTCCACAGAAACTGGTCGGAAGCGCTTTCCATCCAGCGTCCAAGTATACGATTAGCTGATAAAGAAAGCAGGAGGAGGAATTGAGAAAATACGCTTTGATAAAAATGGCCAACAAAAAGCTGAATCATCGATTTATAATTATTTTCCAGAAAAGCGGGCAATTATTCTGGAGCTGGTCACATTTCGTGGAGATAAATCATGTTAGTGGAGCAGAGGGGTCTTATATTTCGAGTTTTAACACTGGACACGCATTCGAATGTATGTTTACTGTAACACTCTTTCTATTGATTTTTTTATTCCATTCTAAACAAATCACTCTCAGTCGGCCAATGTGGCAGGACTCGAGCCCTTTTTTTTCTAAAATTGACTTGATGTACTCCTATGTCATGTGAATTCAATGAATGATTTGCAAGCAGCAGAAAACTGAATTTATAATATTAAAAATTTCCTATAATTTAAAGCGATATTTAATTACAGTGATCTTAAAATAAACGTTACGCGGACCAAATTTTGACATAAGTTCCATTTTAAATGAGCATTTAAAATAAATATGACTTAAAAATGTACTAATAATATAATTAACAATTTATTATATTTGTTTAATAAAATTACTGTTTGTCTATGTATGCGCAAGTTACAGAAATGCAGTGAGTGTAGTAAAGACAGCCTTTAATACAAAATTAGAACACACGCAACATAAAACGTAACTGTGTCTTTAACCAACATTTAAATGAATGTAAACTCCCATTCAAAATTTTAAATTAAGAATGTTGAAACTTTCTTCGAATAAAGCGAAAGTAATTAAATTCTTTCATTTTAAAAGAAACTGCAGATACGACTATATACGATAAAGCGAAAATGATTCATTAACTTGATTCAAAGAATTTTTAATAACATTAGTTAGCTATTTACAGAAAACACAGAGTATCCATTACATTAAAATTGAACACAGGTTATTTATTAACATTAGACACAGTTGCCAAATATTCAATTTGTATACGTCAACATATAGAATCAATAATCAATTAGCATAAAATTTACGTGCTCATTAATGTACGTACTTCGGTGATAGTTACATGTAAACAAGCATCACTGATATCATAATGTATATCATGCAACAAGATATATTTATTTGAATCTTAGCTAATACGCGTTTGAGTTGATTTGTTTTGATTGAATGCATTTTACGTCGAGGTCACTGAACCCAACAGCATGGACATATTTACGCCCCTCGCCTATTCACCACCCCATGAAAATACCACGCTGAGGGAAACACTATGCATTGAAATATTTTAAAAACACATACCCGGACTTCCACAATCAGCACAAACATTGTTTCCACTTTTCTTTAGTAACTCCTGTAATAATTTCTGGTTATGATCTACCATCGTGGAACTTTTGCATCAATAATGAAGACACACGCTAGAGTACGACAGGACCCGATAGCCGAACACTTCAAGCGAACGCGTTCTTTGCAACTGCGCGAGGGAGCGAGCGAGAATTCGACCGACGCGCGACGAATCGGTTCAACAAACGCCGTTGTGGGTGAGGAATGCTATTGCACTCACACACGTAAGCATTTTATATGAATGACTGAGATAGAGCGGTCTAGTTTAGCCATATGAATGAAACCAGTGTGTAGTGGATGCTAGTGGCACTCGTAAAATTTATTTGTGTGTGTAGACGTACAGCGTTGAGCAACGTAGATACGTGATGCGATCATGCGACATGAATACACATACGCTAGTCTCGCGTAAATACATGTAAATGGTGGGAAAGAATCTAGTACAGACGAGTCCATCTATAAATAAATAATCATTCTTTGAAATTCCGCGTGGGTAATTAAATATACATAGACGAATGCTTGCAGTAAACACATTTCTGCATCCGCCAATTCGAATAACAAATGTCATTAATAGAGAATATACCTACAAAATTATACAAACTATCTTCGTTAGTTAGGTTTCTTTTTATACTTATAATATGAAAAAGATCATAACTAAAGATTTAAAAATTTCTAAATGCATAATCCCGTTATCCTTATAAATATAAATACATAGGTAGTGTAGGTTCATAATTCGCAAAAAGGTTGGTTTGACTTAATTTGTTTTTATTTATTACATAAAAGGAATATGTATAACAGGGTTTTCTTCTTTAATACAGGACCATAACCATACAATAAAAATAACTTGAAACATGTGGCCGTTTATTAATTACTCGACACATTTGCACGGCTTGTCGCGTCGGGGCCATTTCATTTTACGATGCGACATCGTTCTGTTACTTACTAGCGTTGTCGTGTTGTGAAAGGTAAAGACGAATTTCACACCACTTTCATTCTACTGCTTTTCATACGTCATTCGTCCGCTGATAAGGTCGAAGTCATGTCGCTTATTCAAATAAAATCTACAATTTAAACCTTAAACCTAATCTAAAAGCTACATTACAAAATTCTAAATTAACGCTACGACGTTTATCTCTGAGATGACTGCACAGCATTGTATAGTTGTATGAAACACTAACCATGCAAAATCAACATGGGTGTACAACAAATTGCCAAGAAGCGGGCTACACTAGGAATATCCTGCCTGTTATTGTCTTTTTGAGATTTTTGCTGTAATGAATAGATTCGTTTCTGGATGTGTGATGTGGTGATGAATAGGGTCATGGATGTATATTATTTATTTGAGTTGTACACTTTTGCCTACTACCTATAAATTAGGTGGTAGCGCAATTAAGACTAGAGACCTTTGACAAAATAATATTTGATCAGCGATAACGCTAATAGAAAAGTACAAATTAACAATTATAATATTATTAGTGTATGTAATTGACATAACGTATCTCTAAAATATTTCGAAAACTTATGTCATTTCCATACATTTTTGCCTTTTTACTAGCGGTACTGCTTATCTAATGTTGCTTTGTCTAGGCCTTCTGTTCCACGTGTGCAGTTATATGTTTTGATATTATGATCACATGAAAATAGAAAGAAAGATAATACTTTTATACATTAACTTAATAGACCACCATGCCATGCTTGTGTTGGATTAGAAATGTGGCCTACACTGTCTTTTTTAATAAAGTACGTAGCATTAGTTGGAGACGCATAGTTAAGGGTTTTACGCAATGATATAATGTAGGTAGTCGTAAATACGTTACCTGGACTTGACCGGTGGATGTGCAATATGAAAGTAATTGACGCTATTCGATTACTGCGTGAACGAATGAGAAAGATAGACGTAGTTTGTAATAGCATTGTGAAGGGATAAAAATGCCATCCTGTGTCTTTCGCAAGTGTACCAATTATACAGGGACAATAAAGAAAAAGATCAGTAAATACGTTTTGACTTTAAATATTTCTCAAATATAAATTTTTATTGCAATTATACATTTGCCCTACCACGTGCGTTGGTACATCTGTATGAGCGAGATGTGCTATTACCTTTTGTATCAGAGTGAATGAGAGACAACTCTACCCTAATTTGTCTTGGTTTGACTACAGTATTTGTCATTGTTTTATATCTCACTACTTTATATCGCCGTATATTTCGTACTAACATTTGAACGTCACGTTTTAGCGCCATTTTTGTAAGTTAAGATGTACTAAGGTAACATGTCTACTTATAATATATCATTGGTTTTATCCCTAAAAGTTACATTTTTAGTGTGATCCTTCCCCATATTTTAGGGGATATGTTTTTTTTAATTTAGAACAAAAGTTGGACCAAAGAACACCATTTTATATAACTACATAATTTAAATCTCTAATACTGCAGATTATGGCATTAAAACCGTTTTACAAATTATTAATAAAATTATAATTTCACCTCTTTTGATTGTGAAGGCATTTCGCAGCTAATAATAGCGTTTTGCTCACTCAAATTAAAACATAAATAATCATAAGATGTACTTGATTTTACAAATTACGATTTAAACAGTTTTTTTTTTATTACGTAGTTTTATAGTACTTTTTGTTCTAGGGTTGGAAGCACTGTAGTGGATTGTCATAATCGATGCTGCCAATCTTAGAAAAATTCTCCGATATACGGGTATATTTTGACGACTGGGCAATTTTTGGGAAATCAGATATGATGTATTTACGGATATTTTAAATTACATCGTTATGGCAGAATTAAAATTCAAATATAATATCACTACATTAAAAACATATGTGTGATTGTTGTATATTTTGGCAGTTATTAAAACATGTTTCGGTAAAAGTAAGTTTATTTATTTTTATTACGACCATTACACAGACATTACAGCTACACTCTGACATTACACCCAGTGTTACCACTAACTACAATTATAAGCTCCTATAACTTTTAACACAAATTTCTATCAATTCTCTCCTTAATTTGTTTTGAAAGTTGTCTTTTAACTTGCATATTTTATTAATAAAATTAATTTCTAAATTTTCTGAAATAATCATTTATCTTCTCAGCTGATAAATATTTAGTTAGTATGTCTGCTTCTTGATCCTCTGAATATACAAATATTGGTGTAATTATTCTTTGTTCATATTCATCTTTTATAAAGAAATATTTTCTATTAATATGTCTTGAATTAGTACTCTGTTTAGGATTCTTTATCCACTTAATTAATGATTGACTATCCGTTTTAATTTGTATTGGCATTTCAAATAGATTATCTTGTTTCAATTCTTCTAATAAGTTTTTATACCATTTAATTTCACATGTACTTTCACAAAATGCTAACATCTCTGATTCCATAGTTGATAAAGTTACAATCCGTTGTTTTCCACATTTCCAATTAGTTATATTATTTCCCAGTTTTATAAAATATCCACCAAATGATTTTCCATCTTCAGTAGTACACCAACTGGCATCACAGGTTGCATTTAATTTTCCATTATCAGATTCATATATAAGATTTATGTCCTGTGTTCCTTTAATATATCTGAATACTCGTTTTATAGCTTTCCAGTGTTTCTCTCTTGGATCCTTACAATATTGAGATAAGTTTGATATCGCATAAGATAAATCAGGTCTTGTTCCTGTTGACAGATACATTAATGATCCCAGAGCTTCTTGATAAAGAGTTTGTGATATCTGTGGTGAATCAACAAAATCATTAAGGTCTTCTCCCACAGTACCTGGTGTCTTAACAGTATTACAATCTTCCAATTCAAATCTTTTCAATATTTTATTTATGTAATTTTTCTGACTCAATATTAATTTTCCATTTTCTTGTTTAATATCTATTCCTAAGAATTTCTGTGATTCAGTAACTTCTCTTATCTTGAATGATTGTGACATTCTATATACTAAATCATCTATATATTTATTTGAATTTCCTATAATTATAAAATCATCTACATATATTGCAATTGCCAAATATATTTTTTCATCTTTATATATGTATACACATGGGTCTGATTTCAATTTTGACAAATTCTCCTTTTTCAATACTTTACATAGTTCTTCATACCAACATCTACCTGACTGAGGTAGTCCATATATACTTTTGTTTACAAGATATACTTTATTTTGATCTTTACAAAATCCTGGAGGTTGTTCTAAATATATTGGTTTGTCTAGATGTCCATTCAGATATGCAGTTTTTACATCAAAAAATCTTATATTATAATTCTTATATGTAGCAATAGCCAATAAGGTTCTAAATGTTGCTAATCTCATAACTGGACTAAAATCTTCTTCATAATCTTTTCCTTTTCTTTGATTGTATCCCATAGCTACCAATCTGGCTTTATATGTTATGTCTAAATTGTTTCCCTCCTTTTTAGTAAATATCCAATTAGATTTAACTATCTTTTGATCTTTGGGTCTTGGTACTAATTTCCACACATCATTTGCTTCTATTGAGCTTAATTCTTCTAACATAGCTTCTTGCCATAATTGACTTTCTGAACTTTCTATAGCAGCTTGGTATGATTTTGGTAATGATTCTGTAACATTATATACTATATAATCCTTCATCTTAATAGGTGAATTTCTTCTTCTTTTTGGTCTTTCTGTTATTTCAGATTCAGGATTAATTGTTTGGATTCCGTCATCTTCTGTTTCTATTTGTGGAACTTCTGTTAGGGTCTCATTTTCTTCTTGAATCTCTATCTCGTTTTCATCTTGATTTTGAATATTCTCTTCATATATATCTGATTTTTCTTCTGTAGTTGTCGATACATTATATTCCAACAAATTATAATTTTCTTCTTTATTTTCAATACTAGGAATTCCCAATCTTTCTTCATCAAATACTACATCATTTGTCTCAAATATTTTGTTTTCTTCTATATTATATATCCGATATGCTTTTCTGTTCTTTGAATACCCTACAAGTATTCCTTCTTTCCCTTTTGGTTCTAATTTATGTCTATATGGTCCATTTATTTTATATATTGCTCTACATCCAAATGTTCTGAAATGCTTCACTGATGGCTTTCTGCCTGACCATAATTCTAGTGGAGTTTTAATTGATTTTGTTTTAGAAGGTGTAACATTATAAATATATGCTGCTGTGTTTACAGCTTCTCCCCAGAATGATAAGGGTAGATTTGCTTCAATCAATAATGTTCTAGCCATATCTAAAATTGTTCTATTCCCTCTTTCAGCCATACCATTACTTCTTGGTGAGTAAGGAACTGTCTTCTCATGTTTAATGCCTTTAGTTCTAAAATATTCTTCTAATTGTTTGTTCATAAATTCTCGTCCATTGTCTGATCTAATTTTCTTTACTTTTAAATTAGATTCATTTTCTCTTCGCTCAATAAATTCTTTTAATTTTTCTGTTGTGTCATCTTTATTAAATAAAATTTCAATAAAATATCTTCGAGAATATTGATCAACTATAATCATCATATATTTTCTTCCACTGATTGTTTCAACTTGCATAGGGCCACATAAGTCTACATGTATTCTTTCAAGTGGTTTAGTTATGAGTTCATCTTGACCATGTACTCCTGGACTTCTTGATATTTTCCCTTTAGAGCAACTATTACAAAAGCTCAGTTTACCTTGCAATGTTTCTAATCCGTTAACCATATTGTTGTTAGATAATAAATTCAAATAATTAACATTAATATGACCTAGTCTTTTGTGCCATAAGTCTATTTTATTAGCAATACTTGTCTTAAAACAGTGAGGTGTGCACAATTCTGTTGTTTCTCTCGGAGTAAGGTTCACAGTAAATAATCCTTCTTTCATTTTAACTTGGCATAGCAGAGTATCATTCTTTGAATATATTTCAACACAATTTTTATCAAAATAAACTTTATTTCCTTTTTCCACAATACTCGACACAGATAGCAAGTTTCCATTCAAGTTTGGTACATACAATACATTTTCTAATCTTAATTTTGTTTTGTTTTCTGATGACATTAAAATATCTCCTTGAAATTCTGAATTTATGCTTCTTTCCTTCTCAGCAGTTTTTATTTCTTTTTCACATTTCTTTTTATTTGTAAATAGTTCTTTATTATTTGTCATATGTGATGTGCACGCAGAGTCGATGTGCCATTCAATAGAATTATTATATTTATTATCATTGTATCGTGTAAATAAGGCAATTTCAGTGCTCTTTTTATTATTTTGTTCATTAGATAATTTTGCTTCTTCATGCCTGTCATTAGACATTTTCTTATATTTATAATTTATCTTCTTATTTTTATTTGGGTTATACCAACACTCACTTTGTATATGCCCTTGTTTCTTGCATATATAACACTTTTTATTCTTTGTAATATTTGATCGAAAAGCTGATATATTATGGTATGAATCAGTTCGGCCTTGTGATTCATGACATTTCTTTTCATAATCTAGTAATATCTGCCTTAGTTGTGATAAATTTATTCCTCGGTTTGCAATTAAGGTGGTTGACATAATATTATAACTGGCTGGCAGGCCTTCGACAATATATCTTACTAATTCTCTCTCAGTTATATCCTTTCCCATTTGTGTAATTTCGGTATATATTCCTTGTGCTCTCAATATATATTGATCAATCGTTTCTTGCGAATATTTTTTCAATTTCGATAATTTGAGAAGTAAATTTATTACGTTATCTTGTATTTGACCTTCATAGCGTTCTTTAATAGACAGCCATAATTGTTTTGCGTTTTTTATGCCTCTATAGATTATCGCGATATCCGGCGCGATCGTCAAAATTAACAAGCTGTATGCTTCTTTATTCTTTTTCTGCCAAATTCTTAATAATTTCTCATCATCAGCCGCCGCTATTTTGGGTTCATCGTGGACAATGACATCTTCGAATAAATCACGCGAGTCCAATAACGCCTCCATTTGCATCTCCCATATTCGGTAATTATTTCCGTTCAATGTTTCGACGCTGATGTTTAACTTCTCCATGTTCTGTTAGGAACTTGTGAAGAACCACGCTCTGCTACCAGAATGTTGTATATTTTGGCAGTTATTAAAACATGTTTCGGTAAAAGTAAGTTTATTTATTTTTATTACGACCATTACACAGACATTACAGCTACACTCTGACATTACACCCAGTGTTACCACTAACTACAATTATAAGCTCCTATAACTTTTAACACAAATTTCTATCAGTGATAAATATCTATATTTACTACTGTATGGCATTATATATTCGCATTTGACAAATTGACACATATATTCGGTCAAAGATACGTCAATGTTTACAAGTTAATTTGTGACTCTTTTTATAAATGACCAATATGAAATGTTTTTTGACATTAAAAATGTCTAATATAAAAGGCGTTAAAAGATTTTAATTTGTGTTATACTGGTTAAATATGAGTACATAAAAAAAATAGCAAACAAGGACCATGACATAATTATTTTAATGGCCACAAGTGCTTTTGAGAATAAATTTATTATTAGTAATTAAAAAATAACATTCAACACTGTTCTCTTAATTTATAGAGGAACTTTGTGGGATTTAGTGAGGAATTGGATTTTTATTGTCTTCACATTAGGGGAATTTATTATCTTTTAGGGGAATTTGAAACAGTAACGTTGGCTCCACTATAATTGTCATTGAACGAGGCGTTCTATGTTTTGTGCGGGGAAATGTATTTTATTATTTCTAAATAAAATAATTTTATATTGTGTCGTATTAGTTGTTGCAGCTGATTATAGTTATTGTAGTGAAAATGGGGCGTCGATCAATAAATACCACGAAAAGTGGTAAATATATGAATCCCACGGACCAAGCCCGTAAGTACTTTAAATTGATACTTTTTTTCTCTTTGCTTATATTGATTATTGAATACTCGAATGATACAAGGATGATTTACAGGCTAACCATAAAATACTAATTAAAAACATAGCTTTGGTATTATCAACCACGAATTATGTTGTTTCTAAATAAACTCGGGGTAACACGTTAGTTCGGGGCCGTTAACTAAAACCAATCTCTCAATTCGCGGCAGAAGACATCTTGTAGCTTATTAGCACTAACGGAGTTATAGTTCACAATATAAAATATAATATGGGTTAAATTCGTATTTATAAGAATTATGTACACCTTTGCACATTCGTGACATACCTTAATAACGGCTGTAATAGCTATTTCCTAGTAAAGCTCCAAATATTTTTAAGTGAAACATATTCAAAGTCTATACTTATTCACGCTTTTCGTAATTTAATTTCTATATAATTAAATATACAAAGTAGATATATATAATTGGACTAGCTGTAGTGGCCTGTTACAGTACGGCAGAAATCCTCTAATTAAAAAAATGTTGAAGCTATTTTTTTATTTTTAACTGAAAATAAAATACTAATTTTTATAGTGTGTTCTTGAAAACTAACAGGTCTTCTAACAAACTTTTAACCTCTATTTCACCCTTTTAGCAATGGAATACCAAAAATCTAACTTAAGTGGGTGTCTTATAGCATAAAAAGAATTCAATATTGAAATTTCATGTTTCTAGCATCAGTAGTTAACACTGTAAAATTATATGTCAGTCAGGCCATGTCTTCGTATATATTGATTTAAGTTGAACTGATCTTTTAAACAAAAATGTTTTTCTACTAATCTGTAATCTTACTTAAGAAGATGCTACTACATTAACTTAAAGTCTATTAAATGTATAAGTAAAATTGTCTTTAATAGATTATTTGAGGAGTATTGAATAAATAATTATATTCTGTATAATATTTCCAAAATGAATAAATAAATATTTCAAGTGAAATCTTATCTGATTGAATTTATGAAGTAAAATCAACTGTTTAAAAAGATTTGTTTTTAAATTAAGCCAATTAATTGTAGGAAAGGAGGCAAGAAAAAAAGAATTGAAGAAAAACAAACGTCAAAGACAAATGGTAAGAGCAGCTGTACTTAAAATGAAAGATCCAACACAAATACTTGAGGAGCTTCAAAAAATTGATGAAATGGGTATGTAGAAGAATTGGATTAATTAAATACTAGAACAAAATTTACACAGTTTTAGTTCCTCTCTGAGCTTGTAGCTCTGTAGCGTTTCTTAAGATGAGCTGAGCTTAGCCAGAAGTTTCTTTTGGTATTTCTTCTTAAGGTAGTCACATTGGAATTGCTAGTAGACTATTATGAGTAGGTCTCTTCCTGGTTGGCCAACCTAGCCGAGGATTTTATACATAGGGGCCCCTGTATTGCCAACAAAACACAAATTCACAGGTTGCTCACATTTTGTGCTCATCATCTTCTTCAATGACATTATAAAGGAAACCACAGGCTGGACATTTTGTCCTATAAAAAAAAAGTTCTTTGTTTGTGGGCGTTAATATGCTGTTTCATTATTTCTTCTTACCTCAATATGAACTCACTGTACTGATAAATGATTTATTCACAAAATTTCATTTGAAAGTTAAGAATATTTCTCTTATAAGATATTAAACCAACCACAGGTGTAATACTATGTATTCTTGTGTTAATATTTATTCTACTTTCAATTCAAAACTGTAATACTTGTCTTAAATGAATAGCAACATGTATAAGATATGACATAATATTCATATATATATGAATTGTGACTAGAAAAGAATTATATTTAAAACTACAGGGGGAAAGTCAATGTTGGTTAAGTTAAGGTAAAATTGCCACTTCCTGGCTATTTATTTTGGAATACAATACAATTTTTTTTTTCATATATATAACAATTCAAAAGAAAACTTTGAAATGTTTACCCTAAAACTTTGTGTCTCCTTATTATATAATTTGTGCTTCAATGACATTTCTATGTTCCTGCACTTCATTTTTTTAATTAATAATTGTATTATTTTTGTAAATACAGTGCAAACTCTATATAACAACCCTCAAGGGACTGTGCATATTTTGACGTTATAGAGAGTTGTCCTTTAATGGAGAGAAGAAAAATCTGTATTAGAAAAAAAGTTTATTTCAGACTAGTGTTAGTAATTACATAAAAAACAATTCTCATTTGATCGCTATTGAGTATAGTCTGTTATTTTTGTCTGACGTGTTTTGCTGCACCAGTGATTTTGTTATATTTTTTAAATTATTTTATTCATATCTTGGTGGGCATCTTGGTGATAAAGAAAATATTTTTCCAATAATTTAGCTGCTTCCAGAGCTTCTTTAATGCTCGGCGGAGGCTAAGGCTCAACCGTCTCATCTTCTTCATCTCCTTGTTCTTGATACTCGGTTTTAAACCGAATCCAAAATTTCTTTGTCTGTGCAAGCATCCCCTATTTGTAAACAAAAGAACGGATTTCTTAGAAAGTTCGGTATGTATAATGCCAACAGTCGAGTTTATTATGGGCTAGGATAATAAAGCGACAAAAAAAACGTACACAGCTGCGCAGATTTTACAAATTTTGGCAACTTAACTAGTACTTAATATTATTAAATTGCCGTCGTTATTGAGAGTGAGTGTAATGCTATATAGAGTGTATCATTGTATGGGAAACAAGCTAAACCAACCAAAGCCGAGTGATATAGACGCTTTAGGGAGTTTGTCGTTAAATCGAGTGACGTTACACGGAGTTTACATTGTATATAAATTAGATAATATATTATTCTAAGCATAGAGTATTGCAATATGAGTAATTTGAGATTTTTAATAGTTGCTGTATAGTTAAAGTAATATCAGTTGACTTTTCAAACATTATAGACCATTCTTATCATTGCTATTTTTTACATGTCTGATAAATAATACCACGGAATAATAATTATACTATACACATTACTACGCAGTTTTAATATCTGGAAAGGATAAAAAAATCTCTTTTCTACAATATTATTTAGAAATTGCAACAGAATTACAAAATGTTGTGCAACATGTATCAAGCCAGTATATATATAATATTATCTATGATCAAACAAAGCAATTAATAAAACTAGCATGAAAAAGTTATAAAAAATGCCTTAATTATATCAAAGCTTTGGACAGCAAATAAATTTTTTATTGCACATTGATTGCAAGATTCCATGGAATGACAATGTAAATTCTGATTATTTTCTTAGATATCATCACTTCCTTTTACAGAATTTAATGTTTTACAACCATCACCTTTGAATGAGAAAGTTTTAAAGGAAAAACGAAAGAAGCTTAGAGAGACATTTGACAGAGTACTCAAGATGTATGTAAGTAAATATAAAGTTATGTAATTGTATACATAAAACAAATTAACCAGCATGATCCTCTGGGCATAACCGACCACCATACAACAGAAAGATAAAATTATAATCATTTCTGCGAATATTGATTCTTGTTTTGATTCGAATCTGTTGAAATGACTGTTTTAAATCTCAATATTACTTCCACCTTGCTCTTTTAAAGTCAATCAGAGCAGTAATAGCTCTTTTGTAATATTTATGTGGCTTTAATTACAAAAAAGTCGATATGTCGACTTTAACTCCTTTTTTAGAGTAGATGAAATTGTAATAATAATAATATTTACTAACAATTACACACATTGACCTAGTCTAAAATTAAGCTTGCGCTTGAACTATGGGTACTAGACAAAGATACATAGTTTTTTTTTAAATAAGATGTATTAATGAGGCTTTAGGATATACATACTTAAATACATATATACAACCATGACTCGACAAATTAATCTGCTCATCACAGAAAAGTTTGCCACTACTGGGTCTTGAACCCAGGTCCTTAGCATTGTAAATAGAATCCCTACAAACTGCGCTATAGGCTGTCTAATCATAGTGTAATTTAATTGTAATGGACACATAGATAAGAAATGCTACCAAATCAATAACAGATATTTTTGGGTCCTTTTCAAAGGATAAAGATGAACCAGAAAAATGGGTGGAGCTGAAAAGACAAGAGTTGGATTATGAAAAGAGAAGAGCACATCTTATTTCTTATTATGAATCTGTAAAACACGCCCAGTCTGTTCAGGTTGATGATATTCCACTCCCTTCTATACAAGTAAGTATGATTTACAATAAAATATGTGATACTATCATATCCAATACAATTTACACATAAACCATATGAAATACATTAGCTAAATTATACTAAAAACATTGTTAAGATCTGTCGTGTAATAATCTGCTTAGAAGGTATAAGCAAACTCAAATACAGCTTAAATTAGTAAGTTACCCTAACTCCTATATCACGTTTTTGCTATATCAACCCTATAACATTTCTTTTTGTCTGTGTTTGCCTCAGAGGAAGATATATAGCTATCTATATACGGATTAAAATAGCTTATTAATTTACAGATACAGCGACTTTAATTTATCTATTAAAAGCTAAAATATTATTGTTTTAAAATTTCTTTAGAAATAAGACAAGAAGAAGAATATATAATATGGGTTCTGGAAGAATTCAAATGACAATTTACATTTTAAAGGTTTTCTTTGTTATCTCTATAGTGTTTGGAATATCTCTCAGATATTCCTATGAAATCTGATTAATGCAACTAGTGATTGACTATTTTAGTACATTAATTACCTAGATTAAGTAATTACTCAGCGAGATAATGATTACATTGACAAAAATATTTAACATTTTTTTAGTTTCCGATGTTCTTTTAGAACACACTCAACATCGGTCTTTAATAATTTATAATATACATATTTCTATGACAATGTCCATTTGTCATCGTAATAGTGTTGTTTAGGCTCTAGCATGAATATTTTCTGAAATTGTCGGTGTTGTTCATGGTATTAAAAAAAAACTACAATTGAATCGACATGCTCAGTATACGCGGTTCTATAACCTCACAGTGTGATGTAAAATATCGTATAATACGCGTGTGCGTTTTATTATTTCATACTCGGTTTCACCTCATCTGTAATGATCAGCTTAGCACACTAGTATCATAATGTACTGTTTTCTACATTACAGGTACCTGAGACTTTGATATATAGCAACCTGCCATCCCAGATACCATTGCCGTTAGATTCAGCCCATTCAAACGGAAATGTAAAATCTATATTGAAGAAGGATTCCAGTTATAAAGTATGTATACAAATAAATATAAGCTTATTGTTTCACGTTAAAAACAGAGATGGGCAACTTGTAATCTGATTAATGATGAACAATTACAAAATGTAGTCGTGATTTTAATTTTCTTCCTCTGTAATCATGATTCAATCCATTTAAAACATTAAGAAATAATAAACTCAACTGAATGCAACAAATATTTAAATATTTGTTGTGTCTCAAAGGTGTGAAGGTTAATGGTACTATTTTTTATACCAAAAGGTGACCAATTAGCTCATGACTTACCTGATGGAAAGTGTTCATTGTTGCCTATAATCTACTATAATAGTGAAAGTGTTATCGTGACATTAAAGAATAAGATAAAAAGGAATTAGACTAGGAAAGGAATGCATCCTTCCAGATGGAAACTTTAGTGCAGACCAAAAATGTTAGCAACTGCAAAAGGATGATTTTTCAGTTGATGGTCTAGAGTGTGATACCTAGTTGCAGAAATGTTATTTGAAATTAAAGACATTTACACATGCTAATGGATCGTTAATTTCTTTGTAAAAACAACAAATTATTTTTTTGATATTGTCTAATATCATCTTAAGATTTAAAACGTTTAGGCTAACTGTATGTCAGTCCGTCATCCAGAAATGAGCACCACGGCGATCGTTTAGAAAAAGATTTCAATCATACGTTTTAGGAGAAACCAATGGGTGCTGAACCTCCTGGAGTACCGCCGGGACCACCTGTGGATTTAGCGTCTCTTCTGATCGACGAGAAGCTTGAAGGGTCCAAAAAGAAAAACCTTCGCTTTTCTGATATGCCTGATGAAGGTCCACCCGGGGATACAGTAAGTATTGAGATCTTTGTTTGGTACTATTCTCTGTTTTTTTTTTACTATAGTTTACCCAAAACTGCTGTACGACGCTTGAGGTAGAGGTGCGGTGAGGGGAAATCAACGCAGGCATAATTCCGCCCTATCAATTTTCTTTTATGACAGATTGAAGTAGTACTTAGTCAGATCTAATGTTTACTATTACTAGACTAGAAGAAATAATTTATTACAAAGAAGTTTTTAAAGGAAAAATATGTTGTTTATATTTTGTAAGTTGTATAAGTTAACGCGTTGCTATGCCGACGTAATAAAGCGAAATTGTTATAACTGACAATCGATTAAAAAAAGACTTGAAAGTTTTGGCTTCGTAATTTATATCGTATATGATTTATTCCGTCGATATGTCTTTACTAGACACTTTTTTCCCCCAACTTGTCTATGCAGATGTCATTGAAGTATGAAATAAAACTTAGGTTAGTATACAGGTGCTTGTATAGACGAAGGAGATATTCAGAGAGGATATTCCTCATTCGATTCTAATTCCATATATGTAAAAATAGTGATATCTTAATATTTCCTTTAAAACAAAGTAAATTATATATTTAGGGTCAATTATACACATGAATGAATGTATAAAAATTAATTATTTAGTAGGTACTTTGCATGTCCTAAGCTAGGATAAAGTGGAAGAGAAAATAAGTCAATATCTGTTTATCTAAAATTCCGTAAAAGAAACTATCTACTTAACCAATTAATCGTACGCGCTATGTTGCCCAAATTTTTTACTGGTCTCATTTGTGCCTCAATTTTTCTTTATGATTTGTTAGGGAATATAGTTATTTACATTTTTATTATTTGCGAGACTGTGCAAATTACGGTATCCTGAACTATCCCTTTTGTCCATAAAATTACCACGTATATGTACCTCCAATCGATTTTATTACTAACATATTATTCCTGAAAGAAGAAATTTGAAGAAAATACCAACACATCTAGTGCATCTTATGGTACCTGTATGGTACCTTTAAGTATTATTTAATACATACTCAGCTGCTATATTTCTTTGTAAATAAATTTAATTGCGAACTGTGTATTAGATTCGACGTTCATATATTTCTATGTCAATGAATATCCCACATATTTCAGGCGCCACCACCAAAAATACCTCAAACGACACCATCACAAATGTCACAGCCAGCGCCACCGGCTACGGAGCATTTGGACGGTGAAGTTATTGAGGAAATGGACACAACTCTACAACAGGTTTCTGCCAATGTAGCCCCGAAACCGACCTCACTTCAGCAACGCATGTTGGCGCTATCCGGGCAAAATATCGACGATTTCATGAAAGAGATGGAAGAGGTGCACAAGAAGAAGGAAAGAGATAGAGCGGCGGATTTGAGTGCTAGGTATGTTTGTTGATATTTGTTTTTTTTTTTACAATTTTCCTTGCCTTAATTTACCTTTATAAAAGAAAAATGGCTGATTTGATGGCGCAGAAAGGATAAAGGTATACTTCAATTTTCCCCTTCTTAATCACTTATTATGTGGTCTTATGACTTGTCCGCATTAAATATTCAATGTTTTGGATACAAAAATCCGTACAAACATCTATCGATCTTTTTCTTTCTCGTGTGCTTATAATTATTTTTCTTTTTCTCTCACGCCGTAGACAAATGATTTACTTATGTATCCAAAATTGACGCGAGTGAGACTTTATACTATTCATATTAAACACTGAATACAGTCTTTACTTTTAATAAATGCTAAAAAACTGATTTAATGCTGGCCTGTGTATATAACGACTGCTAAATTTTTTATTTTTATATTCATTTTC
The DNA here is from genome assembly GCA_036320925.1 of Automeris io. Lineage (NCBI taxonomy): Eukaryota > Metazoa > Arthropoda > Insecta > Lepidoptera > Saturniidae > Automeris > Automeris io. The sequence goes on along the minus strand of JAUDJH010000011.1, from coordinate 6,440,275 downwards.
ATTCTGATATAGTCATCAGGCGAACTCAATACAAACGCTTCGCAATTCGCTAGTGCTGTTACTTAGTTAACAAAAATATCGATATACGTGTCGATAAATTACACTAAAACAAGTAGTACTAATGATTATTCATTATTCAACTATTTGTAATGTGAATAGGCGATCAAATTTCGCCGGTATTTTAGCCATCATCTTGATTTTAAGTTAAAATAGTTTTTATTCGAGTTATTTTTTGATGTCTGAGTTATTATAAAGAGTAAAGTCGCACATTTTATTCTTTACAACTTTACTTGTGTTGATTTTTATCCTACATTTGATTGTGTTTTGAATTGTAAGAAAAATATTACACTTTTCGAAAGTATTTAATGTAACTGAACCGGTCGGCTTTAGATGCGGTTCTTTTAAAAACAAATTAATAATAAGGAATGTAAGTTGAGTGTTGACGCAGTCTTTAAGCTTGAGAAACCTGTACAACACTATAGTATTGGTGTGAGAGGCGAGTGGTACAGATAGCGGGCGATAATGTGTCCATCAATTTTATCTCTACCCCCCACTGCATTCAACTTGCGCGATAACTATAGCTTGGCTGAATATTTCATTCATCAAATAGTCTCTAATTGTATGGCAGGCTGAGCGCTCTAAAGCGTAACACGGGCGCTCGAGATAGCGACTCGGACAGTGACACGGACGCACCGCCTCCACCCCATACGCCGCAGCCGGCGCATCCTGAGTTCCCGTTGGAGCCTCCCGGCGCGGAGATGAGGCCCATGCCGCCACCTTTAATACCGCCTGGTAATTTAACGTCAGAGATGGGCAAAATGTAATCAGATTAATGATGAAAAATGCAAAATGTAATCGTAATCGCTTTTCATTAATCCGATTAAATTTTACCCAACTATGTTTAACGTAGCTTTTTTTAATTCTGATCGGCAATCATGGTACAGTCCAGAAAAACTGCTACCACTATCGATAGGAAAATAAATTTATCGATAATCTCAGTGATTATGGCCTGCACAAATATCTCTTCACGTTTCGTTTATAGGGTCCAATCACATAGAATGGAGAGAGTACGCTCGCTGGGTGATTATTTCACAACTAATGAAATTTCTTGGTTGTTCTTGGGACGATTTGATATATCGATAAGTAGTCTAGAAAAGTATCGTGACGTTAATGTATGCTTTGTTACATGAGAAAGAAAAATGATGTAACAAGAAGAGAGCGGTGTAGACAACGATGCAAAGTTATAGAAACAAGATAAATGTAGCTAATAAGCACGTGTTAATTTAGGTCTCAGACGCTACATATGAATAACTGAGGTACTATACATTTAAAACCATATAGGTTACGCATACATTTTTTTAAAGTGCTACTTATCATTTCTGTTGTTTTAATTGTGCTGCATAGGAAGTTTTTTTTTTTAATTTTAACTCTGCAAAGTAACACTGCAATACTAATTCGATTAGATTGTAGATAAATAAAGCAAGACAGCGATATTGCATTAGAACTATGAATTGTTATCCTATTTAAAACTATTTTACATTATTATGATTTTCTCAAAAATTGTAGTAACACCACACCAGTGTCGTAGTTTTGCAAAATGTCGCTAAGTAGTAAATAATATAAAAGTTCCTACGTTGTTTGGAAGATATAGATTTCTTAAATTAAAAATATCCATGAGCCGATTTTTTTTAAACTAGCTGACCTGGCGAACTTCGTACCAACATGAATGCCGGAACAGAAAAAAATGTGCAAATACATTTAGTGTTTAACAGTAACTCACGAAAAAGTATTATAAATACAAACTATATACGTCAGGAAAATTTAATGGCGATGACAATAAAAGCTGACAAATGAGTTGCTTTCCATTTTAGTCAACACTTTTTTTCCAATAAATGATCGAAATGTTTTTTAAACTAACATTACTTTTTTATTTATGAACCGATTGAAACAAAATTATATGTTAAAGGCAGCTTTCCATAATACAATAGTGAAAACCGCATTTAAACCAGTTATGCCAATTTAGAGATTACAGGGCACAAACGCGTACAGATCCATTTACGATTCTCATACATTTTTACTAACCTACATCACACAAGTGAAGTCTGAGCACTCACATATATACATGGAGTTGCAAACCATAGTATCTCCGGAACTTCGGAGAGGTGGCTGCGGAACGGATTTATTATATGTATTGATTGTCACACTTGCTTTGTTTAAGCTTTTGTTTTCTTTATAATTAGGCATACGGCCTCCGCCAATGCGTGCCCCATTGGGGCCTCCGCCGCTGCGCATGCCGCCAGGCCCACCGGTGCGCGTTGGCGTGCCCCCAGGCGTTCCTCCGGGACCACCACCTGGTGCTCCGCCGCGCGCGGTGCTGCGTCCCCCGGGCCCGCCGCCCGGAGCGCCGCCGCGGCTTATGCGGCCGCTGGTCCCGCCGCCGCCGCCTAAAACGTTGCCGCAGATATCGGTCCTCACTGCAGCTCCTCAGCTCATCAGTAAGAAGGACAGCGGACAAGGTAAGGGAAATTTCCTTACATTCCTCGCTTCAGTGGTTGGTTATCCAAATGAAATGTTTGTATGTCTGTTCAATGTCTATATATAATAGTAAAACATAGTTTTTATACGGATTCATAAATAAATTTTAACACTATGCTGTCCGGCGACACCACAGGGTTGTGCATAAACTTTCGGTCTTCGAAATGTCATGAAAGTAGGGGAACAGGGTTGAGAACTTATGAGGACTAACGATGAGATTAGTAAAACTTAACAATTTATAATCTCCCGATAATGTCAAGAACGGCCGGCGACAAGTCAAGTGTTCAGAAATAGTGCTGCCGACGCCAAGCGAATAAATATTTACGAATTGTGCGGACGGCAAAGTGATAAGATTTGTTAACGGTAAGGTTTTGATGTAGATATAATGAAAAGTATAAAATTCTTTGAAATCATATTTTGTATTTAAACTTGCACTGAATCGATCGCCGAACTCGACTGTTTGCCGAAGAAGCTAGCACGTCGCGTAATCTATTAAAGGTAGCGGTTGGAATCTGACGATTCTGTTGGATTCAGCAGCGGCAGAATCCGACGCGTGCCTTTATTTCAGCGAACACTTTCCGTATTGGTGCATTTTTCAACTTATTGTCTCTTCCAAAATATCAGTTGATAAGTTATTAATATAGCCTGGGATACTTCTCGATAACTCAGATATATAGTAATGAAAAATATATTAAAATCTTCACAGTAATTTAGAATTTCTCGATTATAAAGAAACAAATATTTTCTCTTTATAATATTAGTATAAAGCGTCCTTAGAACATATTTAATAATAAATGCATTTACAGTTACACGCTATAAATGGAAATATTCACAAAATTACAGGTGCAACAATCAGTGCCAAGCCTCAAATTAGGAATTTGTCTGCCGACGTCACGAGATTTGTTCCCTCAGCGTTGAGAGTGAAACGTGAAGATAAAAAGATTAAACCGGGGCTTAAAATAACACTACAGAGACCCGCGGACATCCCCAAGGCACCTAGCAAAGATGACGCCTATTCACAGTTTATGAGGGAAATGGAGGGACTTTTATAATTAATAAATTTAACTTCTTTCTTTAGAATCCACAGATTAAATATTGCAAACAACTTGATTGAAAATAATCGATAGTTTACTTTTTAGAATGACGTCCCCTATAGGACATTTGCGGTCGAAATATTTATTAAATATATCGAAATATGACTATTATTAAAATATCGATAACCACTAAAATGGTTTCATTATAAACCATAAAATAATTTAATAATAGAGAATTTGAAAATACGAATCTATCGATTTTAGATTAACGGTCATCTGTATAGGTTATTGCTATGTTTTTGGGTTTTTAATTGTAAATAGTTAAATGTTAAAGATTGAATAAATAGCGAATATTGAATTATTGTGTATTTTTATTTAAATGCTCCTATTTGTCTAACAAAATTATTTTAACGTCATGTTTCTTCGATGTATATTAACAATATTTTTGATTAAATAGGGATACGCAGTCTGTATGTTTAACTTTATTAGTAATAATAGTTAATATTGAACAATAAAATGTTTTTAGCAATAATATGACCGCTTTTTTTCTATTTAGTACAAGATAATACATACTTTACAAAAAGTCTAACCGTATCATCGGTTTTCCCAATGCTTAAATTCCGTCACAGTATAAATATAGTAGACAGTACAGAAATAAATACCTACTCTACTGAATGAAATAAATACCTACGCTCCGTTGAAGCAATAGGGTTGTAACTTTTAATGTTTTTGTTTTCATTCGGTCAATAATTCTTACCATTTAATATTAGCAGCAAATTTAAAATATGATAGTTCCAGTTTTAAAGAAGCCGAGTTCAAACAGCCGTATTCTACGCAATACGCTCGTGCCATTTTTAAAACGGAAATAAACTCACCCGTGAACAAATCGTCTTGACGCGGCACTCACTACTGACAGCACCGCGACAACCACTTAGGAATCTCGTTGATGCGCATGTTTTGAGCGTTCCGTGTTGTGTATGATCCAGAGATGGGCAAAATGTAATCTGATTAACGGTTATAAAATGTCGTAATTTTAGTTTTGTTGTCCAATAAACATGATTAAATCCTTTTAAAACATTAAGGAGTCATAAATGTGTATGCAATTGAGAATTTCGTAGTGTTTAAAACATAGATGAGCAAAATGCAGTCATATTAATGATGAAAAACGCAAAATGTAATCGTAATCGTTTTTCATTAATCTGATTACATTTTGCCCATCTATGCGGCCAACATCCTCATAACGACTGGAAAATCGTATGATGGATTTTCACCTGGTAAAAAAAAGACTAAGATTGCGCTTGTACTATGACTACCAGAGAAACATGTATATAAATACACATCTGCGACTCGCGACAAACTAATCTGCTCAGTACAGAAATAATTGCCGGTACTGAGACTTGAATCCAGGACTTTAAACATCGCAAATAAGATCACTACATACTGTGGTGACCATCAATTGTTCGATTTATATCTGAAGGTTATTTATAAATCAATAAATCAACAGGGAAGTTCTTAGTAATCATTCTTAGATAGTGGAAATTATATGTATTTTATAGAAATACAATTTGTTTGTGAGTCATAAATGTGTATGCAATTGAGAATTTCGTAGTGTTTAAAACATAGATGAGCAAAATGCAGTCATATTAATGATGAAAAACGCAAAATGTAATCGTAATCGTTTTTCATTAATCTGATTACATTTTGCCCATCTATGGTATGACAAAGATAGTAAATTTATAAAAATATGATTGGTATTTAGTGTAATTCAATCGATAGATTACATTGTGCCGAGTACCTTCTTTTTTTTTGTTAACCCGGTGGAAATCCATACGGACCGTCAGGGGAAGTGGTGAGGGCCACTCCCCCCGGTGTGTTGGACCTGCCCCGACTAAAACCACCGGGGTGCCAGCACTGCCCTCTCTTCGCTTTGCCGAGCTTGGGAATCCGGATACTTCCGACGGCTCGGCGAGCAGTTGTGCCGAGTATCTACTGAACAAACTGATAAAATGAAACACCAATTCACTATTTATATTTAATAATATATTTTACTTTCTATAATGTCTTGTTCTTATATTTATTAAACTAAAATGGCTTCACCTTACCTAATGGAGAGTACAGTGCAGTCTTAAGAAAGACAGCGACTATCAAAAGATGAGAATCCATTGAGTTGTTCCCATGTCGGCCCAACTTATACTATGACAGAATTTCTCTAGGTATATGAACAACTGGACTTAAAGTTGATCTTGAAACGCGAAAGACCGAAGATAAGTCAGTAAGATGGTGTTTATACTTGTGTGCTGTGGTCACGACTAGTGATGAAAATGCCCGGGAATTTTCCCAAAGTGCCCAGCACTTCCGCGAACATTTCGTAAATTCCCGGGAATATTCCCCATACAAGTTTTGGGCACTTTGGGAAAATTACCGGGCATTTTCATCACTAGTCACGACCCACTTAGTGCAAACACCCTATCACCTCAAAAGACATCGTATTTTACATTACGAAAAAACTATGAAAGCGAAAGTATGCATGTCTTATTCGGAAAGATAAAATATTGAATAATTGATAATTATATTAATTGGATGTTTTTATTATTTTGAGTTCATTAGTCAGTAGTTTATGAAAGTTTTGTAATACTATCGCGAAAGTTATCAACTTGTTTAAATTCTTTCTAGACGAATGTTTTATTTTTAGAATTTCTTTGCCGGTTACAGATAAATACTACTGATAAAATTAAATGTCACGTATCTATCACGTTATTCTTGTTATTGATGATTGGTACTGTTCAGTTATTTAAAAGGACACGCATAATTCAACATGAACTTTGGACATTGATTGTCGGGGAAAATATAGGTCAGTGTTTATTTCATGCTAGCTGACACGTCCTGGCTTCGCCCAGGTGAGACTTACACTTAAAACCAACGTATTTTCAAACAGTTTCAATTCCCATTTTACTCTTAGGGGCGAAATATAAAAAATCTACCCTTAGAAGTTGCTTACGTAACAAAAAGAAACAAATGTAAACATTTCATGTTTCTAGCTGCAGTATTTTAGGCTCTACATATGTCAATCAATCAATCAATATATCCCACGACCGAAAGCTTCTAGGTAAATGAATAACTGGACCAATACAAACTGATCCTGAAACGCGACAAGTTGAAGCGAGACGCTATGACAGTCTACACTTGTATATTGTGGACTTTTCTAGGAATAATTCTGCGTGGGTCTATAGAATTTATCTTCTAGAATGAACAGAGTAGACGTAGATCTTATAGGTATCTTCTAGGTGATAAACTAATAGCAGTAAATTGATAGAATGTATATGCATACATATGTGTATTATGACTAAAATACATGGATGCAAGACCAGTCTATTAAGACTTTAAGGTCTTATTAGACCAAAAGAATCTGTAGATTCTCTTCAGTCCATCGGGTTTCCTAATCTCCACATGTATATTCAGTTCGAGGCCTCTCGTAGTTGTATATTTGAGTTTGTTTTGGGAGTCGAAGCTGCTCGCGTCCGTAGGCTTTACCCTAGTTTCCCTACACGTGACTTCTGGGTGGTGCTAAACGAGCAACAGCGAGGTGGTGGGGCGTCGGTGCCCGTCTGGATCGCGACCACAGTACATGGGTGTAAAGCCCGTCATAGTGACCACTTTCGGCTTGTCGCGTTTCGGGATCAGCTTGTGTATATCCAGTAGCTCATATACCTAGAGACCTTCAGTCGTGGTATATGTGGGCCGACATGACGATGTAGACTATCAATGGATTTTCATCCTTTGATAGTCGCTTTCGTTTTTGGACTACACTGTGCTTACCATCAGGTACTCTGTAGTGACTATGTCGAGCCAGTGTAAAAAAAAAATTGAGCTGGTATGACGATGAAAACTCAATCTATTCATGTCATTTCGTTGATTTTGCGCGGCACTGTACTTGCAATCGCATATGATACAATTATTTTACTAAGCCATTATGATATATAATTACATGGCGATTTTTGCTAGCCACTACAATATCCATTTTAATTTTGAATAAAAATTATCTTTTTGGAGTGATACCTGTGAATTCCCTTAGAGTGAAATATCAGATTTATCTTTTTACTAACACTAAATGATTTAGGTTTCATAGGGCAACTATTCACAATCATTGTCTGGAGTATAAAATCATTTTATATATTGTATATCCATCGAAATAAAACAAAGAAGTATAATTAGATGTATTAAATAAAACTAAATTACAAATAAGCGTTAGGACGGTGCATTGAAAGCGTTATGAATATAATATACGAATGTTTGTCAAGCAAAAACTTCGCCCTAAGGAAGATTCCAAAAGTATAACAAATGTATAATTAACTTGTTTGCGCAGTTAAATAATAGTGGATAAGTAATATTTTTAATAACACATCTGCATCAATTCACCAATCGAACACGGCATAGTGCAGCATTTCTTTACAATACCTTGTCTCGACACGCTTCCTTCGTCTTTAAATTCGTAATTTTCTGAAATAAAAAGACATGTTTTTAACAGGTATGTATGTTAGTATTGGTACGTATTGCAGTAATAAAGTTCGTATATATTACTACGTATATACGTATATAATGTCCTGTATGTATGTATATACTATATGTACCGTGGTGGCTGCCGGCAGAATAGATTAGCACCCCCCTCTTCTTGCTGAGGTGTCGTAAAAGGCGACTAAGGTATCTCTTGAACACCGCAATTCAACCAGGTGTTTAGAGAAGGGAAAACTCGACCAAACCTGCATCCCGCTCCCTCCCGATCGTACTGGTTCTCCATTCCATCGGGCCCAAGGGAGCTCGGACGAGAGAGTGCTCTTCTGGCTGCGCGTCTAGTTATGCACTTAAATATCTCCTGCGCAATTGACTGTTTCCGCAAACTGGACCTCGATTTTCATAATCGGCGTTGAAACAGTCGCCGTGGCCGAATCCGGCTAGGATATCATCATGTACTATATATGGTACTGAATATTATTTCTTTTTGTTTAGTCAGGAGAAATGCTATTGGCCGGGAAAGGCCTTTACAACTTCACCGGGCGAGAGGGGCGAGCCCTTACGGTGCAAGGCGAGCGAGTAATTAATACCTTCGAATAAACGTAAACATTTCCACATTCACACATTTCCGGAATCTTGAAAGAAGGTTGGATAAGCCTCTTCTAGGTAATCTATCAGTGCCCATATTTTCACCATGTACCGATATAATTGTGGTCAATTACCTAAATGCTGTATGTGTCGCAATATATTAGTTTTATTTTTGAAGTCGAAGCTGCTCGCGTCCGTGGGAGTCGAAGCTGCTCGTGTCCGTAGGCTTTACCCTAGTTTCCCTACACGTGACTCCTGGGTGGTGCTAAACGAGCAGCAGCGAGGTGGTAGGGCGTCGGTGCCCGTCTGGATCGCGACCACAGTACATGGGTGTAAAGCCCGTCATAGTGACCAGTTTCGGCTTGTCGCGTTTCGGGATCAGCTTGTGTATATCCAGTAGCTCATATACCTAGAGACCTTCAGTCGTGGTATATGTGGGCCGACATGACGATGTAGACTATCAATGGATTTTCATCCTTTGATAGTCGCTTTCGTTTTTGGACTACACTGTACCTACCATCAGGTACTCTGTAGTCACTATGTCGAGCCAGTGTAAAAAAAAAAGTCAAAACTTTAGGCTTCTCAGACAGAAAAGCAAGGAACTCACGTGTCCGTCACTCTCATATACATACAAATATACATATGTTCAATGCTACAGACCCGTTGGACGGTTTTTCGATCTATGAGTCTATACAGTGTGAATCGAAAATTTGGATGAGTCTATCTACCATTTGCCTTCGCTGAATATGAGTTTTTTGGGCATATAGCTAGTAGTGACGTTAACAACCTAGGGCAGATGATGGTTACGGGCAAGATTGACGAACTACGTCCCAGAGGTCAAAGCTCATTAAGATGACGGTAACACGAAGTTACACGTTGTTCTCCACGATGCCAACAATAGGGAGGTGTGGCGTACTACCATATGACAGATGACATCCTAGGACGATTCACGACCCTCGGCATTAAGGCAAGCGACGAATTGGAGTAGGGATGTCCCTCCTCCACACGTCCAATATATTATTAAAAAATATTTCTTAACAATCCAAAAACAATGTTTTCTAGCTTGTGAAGCTAAGAATCTTTTACTTCTGACGTGCAATCTACTGTTTGAATTATAATTTCTAGCATGCACAAAAAAACTTACCCGATGAAAAATCTCTATACGGACATAAATAGAACATGTTTCGAGTAAGTAACTTCACACAATACTGATAAGGCATATCTACATGCGAGGATGTCAGGATGTGCGGAGCAGCGGTACTGTAAACGCTCGCCATTACTATCACTATCAGATAAAGCTTCATTTTCATCGCGTAGATCCGATCTGTAAATTAATATTGTGTGAATAATCTTAGCTTCTTAGTATTACGCTGAAATTTGGTCAGACTTTGCCCAGAAAATAGATTCCTCTTAAACAAAATAACTGAATATATTAGGTCCTTACATATGAAATTGGCGTTTTTCATACTGGCCACTTTAATCACAAATTTCTCCTCTTTGGTAAGGAATTCCAAATTAAAATTTGTACAGCTATAGACTCATGTATTTGTGCTTCGATGATCGTCATTCATTTGTTTTTTTCTTCTGTTTTTTTCTGTTTGCGTCACTCATTTTACAAAATGGAAAACTTAAAATATCGCATTATTTACGAGTACGAGTTCCGCCGTGGCACTAGTGCTGCGGAAACAACTCGAAGGGTGAATGATGTGTATGGCGGTCGTGTTGCAAAAGAAAACACAGATCGTTTTTGGTTCCAACGTTTTCGTTCTGGAAATTTCGACCTGCAGAACAAGCCCCGTGGACGGCCTGAGACTCAAGTTGATAATGAAGAGTTGAAGGCTATTGTGGAAGCGGATCCATCGCAAACCACGTCCGAGTTAGCTGCAGGCTGCGATGTTAGTGATAAAACTGTTTTAATTCACTTGAAGCAAATTGGGAAGATTAAAAAGCTTGAAAGGTGGGTACCTCACGAATTGACTGAAGCAAACCGGCAAACGCGCGTCGACTGCTGCGATACATTACTAAACGGGCATAATAATGAAGGTATTTTAAACCGAATCATTACCTGTGATGAAAAATTGGTTCTTTACGATAATCGGAAGCGCTCATCGCAATGGTTGGATCCTGGCCAGCCAGCCAAATCCTGCCCCAAGCGAAAATTAACCCCAAAAAAGTTACTTGTAAGCGTTTGGTGGACTAATGCCGGTATTGTTCATTACAGTTTTCTCAAATCTGGCCAGACTATTACGGCTGATGTCTATTGTCAGCAATTGCAAACCATGATGGAAAAGCTAGCGGCTAAACAACCTAGGCTGGTCAATCGCTCCACGCCACTGCTGCTTCACGACAACGCTAGACCACACACTGCGCAACAGACGGCTACTAAATTAGAAGAGCTTCAATTGGAAAGTCTAAGACATCCTCCGTACTCCCCGTACCTTGCTTCAACACATTACCATTTTTTTCGAAATTTGGATAACTTCTTGCAAAGGAAAAAATTCAAATCCGATGGGGCAGTCCAAATCGCCTTCAAAGATTTTATTGATTCCCGTCCGACTGGTTTTTTTAGTAAAGGGATCAATGAACTACCTATGAGATGGCAAAAGTGCATAGAAAATAATGGTTCATACTTTGATTAATTAAATATATTATATTAAAAAATATTCGACTTTTTGTTCCTCCCATACAAAACGCCAATTTCATATGTAAGGACCTAATATAATAGAGCTATGTCCAAGTTGACGAAATCGCTGTCTTACCCTTTACGCCCTTTTTTACCCTTTGACATATAAAAATAATACTTCAGTAAAGGCTAAGCAAAGTCAGGATAAATAGCGTCTATAAATCTCAGCAACGCAACATATTTTATATCTGAAATTATGTCTCTTTTATACACTTGTTGGTGCCAGCTTTGGCATCAGTAGTAGCTTAGGGACTGCCAACAGCTTAATGCCGAAATGTTTAGGCCAACGTTGCTAATCTAGGCATCTACCTTACTAAATATATTAATTTGTTAATTGGCTAATTCGTTATTTAGTTCATAGTTAAAAGACAATGATATCTGTTTTAAGCTTTTGCTGTTGGTGTCATAGCTTCTTTCTTATTTGTCGGTACCAAAGTTATCAATCTCTGTTCTTCATCCTAGAGCTAATTTTTTTATATTATATTAAACCAGCATTCCATAATATATGCATCTTGTAGAATTTGATTAGATTTTTGTTAGATCCTGCAGTTGATATGACATTTCCGAAAAACCAAACCAAAAATCACAAAAACATCGGACGCTCAACGCACTTTGATTGAGCAAATAGCTGAGGTGGAGGACTCATTCAGTATTTGAATCAAGGGGCGATTACGTGGAGTCAGATTAGAATATCATCGAGAGTTGGAAAGCATTGATTACACTTGTTGGTTCGGGAGAATGTGTTTTTGAGTCTCCACTCAACCCATCTCGCCGCATCTCGGTAAATGTAATGTAGGGCGCCCGTTGGAGGTGGAGTGATAATTTGCGGAGTGGCAGGCAATTGTTGAATGAGAACAGCCAAATTTTGGGCTCTGTATTATGTCCAGCTGTGGACTGTTACATTGTTGATGATAATTATTACAAGAGATACAGTTTCTACCAATGTACAAAAGTCAATGTGCAGTTTGAATTTATTAGCTGGTTAAAGTCCGCTAGTGGCAGGTTTCCACTCTCCTGTGCAACAGGGAGGGGAGTTTTCCCTAATTAAAAAAAATGTCATGAGCTCTTAAACGAGCAACATAAACTGCAGAAGGTTAATAATAGTAATCAGTTATGGTTTACTGCGTTTCGAAATTTTGGTCAAATACTTACATATCTATAAATTCTATAATCACACCGAGTGGTACTCACCCATATACTTATATCCCCATATGCGCATAGGGGGATAGGTTGAAAGAATGGAACACCGTTTTTCTGTCTTTATAGATATATAAAGAGAAAAAAATGTTGCAACTTTGTATAAAATATAATTTACAATACGTAATTAATTATCTGTATTATTGTATTGTATTGAAGATAATAGTAACAGCCTTACCTTCAATGAATTTACAGTTATGTAAAGCCACTCTGGAAGACGTCCCTTCATTCAATAAATGAAAATTGTAAAAGTTGTCGTTTTATATCCTTTGGTCACCTTGATAAATATTCCACAAACGTAATTTTTTCACTTAAAAAACTTTGAAATTGTATTTTTCTTTGAAAATTTTCTCCGTTAATAATTTTATTTATATTCTGAACGCAACGTTCAATCTGCTAGTGACAACAAAGTTATTAAAACTTTATTGGACCAATAAAGGTGCGGTCAAACATATAGCAGAAAATAAGCAACAGGAACTTGCCTCTTTTTTTATATTATAATTTTTGTCTTGTGTGTGATGTGTGGGATTTACCGGTAGAATAGATTAGTGCTTCCCTCTTCATTGTACTAAGTTCTTGTAAGAAACAACTAAGGTTTACAGTATGCTGAATTATACGCAAATTGCTAACATCTAAGCTGCTGCAAGCACCTTCTCTACACATAGCGCACACCCGCCAATCCGCATTTTATAAGCGTGGTGAGTTATCCAAACTTCTTCCCATGGATTTCACAAATAAGGTGAAAAAAGGGAAGGATGGCCTGGTAAGGCCTACGTTTTATTTGGCCTTCTTCAAAAGCCGGAAACAGTGATACAAAGCACAGAAGCTTTCACCAATTGTGAGAAGAATATGTTTAATTTCAGGCAATTTTTCTCAAAAGTTCAAATGATTTTATTTGTTTTGAAGATTTTTTGCTATTTATAAACCTACATTTTCATATGCAGCTACTTAAATACGATTTTGCACTTTGAACTGCTATAACTATTTTCAACAAATACATATCAATTTAATATTTTTGGTAGTATTACAGCACGATTAATTATTGATATGTCCATTGGTCCCTACTGTAGGGTGGCAATATTTTGTTTCGAAAATTATCATGATCCACTGGTGGTCTTTTCCGCTAGATGATTGGACACACCCTTAAGAAAATTAAAACGTAAACATGTTATTATAATTACTTGAACATAGTTATCGGTCGAGACGTCGTATCTAACATGACAAAATACTGTCTTATAACCTCATTTTTTTCCAATATAAAATTAGAATATTAAATTAAATTCATTTTCATTTGATTTTTTGAAGCTCCAAAGATCGTAGGCAGTATTTGAATCGCTATTTCTTTAGAAAAATCCTCATACTGATTTCAAAATCATCATGATATTCTTTATCTAACAGTATTAACAATTCATACATTCATTCATTCATTTATTTTTACATGTTCAGGTATTTGTCTATATTGTTAAAATTTAGCAAGTGATTTATGTTGTAGATGGCGTAGGGGAAATAATAATTTCTGCAGAGTTTCCACCTTATTTGTTTATTTCTCACTTGCTATATAATATGTAGTACTTGCTTGGTGACTTGAGTATCGAATGCGCTGATACTTTTTTTTTTTTTTTGAAGAGGACTAACTACTGTTTGCCGGGAAAGGCATTTTCAGCTCAACCGGGCGCGCTGATACTTCAAATGTCATGGTTTTATATCGTTGCTTGTTTACATTATTATTATAATATTGGCTATACTGCTGACATTAGATTTTAATAAATTAATTATATAAAATAAAGATACATAAGACTAGAAGTTTTTAAATTTACAATAGTATCTAGTAACTCTTAAATAATGCTATATATTTACTTTATAATTCAATAAAATAACTCGAATCAAGTTTTTATATTTGCATTATGTTGGTACTGCACATATGTATTCTATTTTAATTAATAACTCGTCTGTAAAAGCATATATTAGGTATATAATGTGACGTAGTATATGATTTCATGTTTTAACACAGATTATGTTAGGTTTTAAGCTTAGAGACTTAATTTTTACTTAGCTAATTACAAGCACTTTCGTCGTTGAATTATTCGTCCAGACACAGTAAGAGTATGACTATTAAATATAACATTTTATTCTAAAAATAATAACAATCGGTATATTAATTTAATATTTTTATGAACACAATTTAATAATAATAATGATTACTGCCGTCTGATGTTAGTGCTGCCAGCTACTTAAATAGGAGGTAATATTGTATCATTAATTATTGGCGTCTGTTGATAGAGTTGCCAGCTCTTTTAACATTTATTAAAATAAATTAAAACATTGGAAAATTTATACTAACGTTTCTTTTTAATTTGTGTAGATGGGTGGTGAGTTAGGTGATATTATCCATAGCAAATTGGGCACACGGCAAATGAAATTTTTAAGTATACGTTTTTTGGTAATTTTATTTAAGAGCTCAAAATCGGACTGAATATAGTGTGAATGAAATATATATGTATAGCAATTTTATTTGTGATTATATCAGATGAAAGTATGCTCTTAATTTTAACTCAGGCACAATATTAATGTACTTATTTATTATCTGACAAATATACCTAAGAGAGATATTTACTTCTACACAAGGAACCTTTATTATTTTTAAGATATAAAGCTTTTAAACTATTTTAAACGGTTAGGAATAAAATCCAGTAATTTATATATTACATCACTTGTTTATTGCCTTTAAAATTCCTCCTCTCTTTCACAATCTGCCCTCCCTGCTCAAGAGCTAGCGTCCGAATGTTTTTTTTTTTTTTTGAAGCGGACTAACTACTGATTGCCGGGAAAGGCATTTTCAGCTCAACCGGGCTTAGTTCAGCTCAACCGGGCTTAGTTCAGCTCAACCGGGCTTAGGCGTCCGAATGCCGTTGCGTGTCCTTATATACCTCCACCGGCATTAAACCAGCATTACCGGAAATGTAATGTTGCCAGTGAGTGAATTAATAAAAACCATGACTTAAGTGACATGTAACGTATTCAAATACAATTTTACCTTAATTTAAGCGAAATAAATATTTAAACTTTTAAAAATGCTAACACTATGATCTTAGCAAGTATGTCCTGTCTGTTTATTAACCTTTTAAACAATAAAATAATTAGTTTGTTGGCATTTCACGCAAAATAGGCGCATTCAGACGTCTAGTTGCGGAAAATGAGCCCGTGTGAACCTGATACCTGATAGTTTGTTGGCAGAAGAAAATTAAGTTAAGAGTTAAATGTATTACAGTTTATTATATTTATCTTACAATTTTTCTGATATAATTTGTTAATTTGTTATTTGTTTGTTTTGTTATTTGTTATATGTTTGTTGATGTAATTTGTTGTTTGTGTTTGTTGTTGTTTGTAATTTGTATGTTGTTTGTTGTTGTTGTTTGTAAACACGACTAGCTCCATATCTCCTTTATATATTTTGTTCTAAATGATAATTATTATTTTATTTTGATTGTAATTCTTGTTTAGGGCAGTAAATTGTATTGCTGAATAAGTTTGACCAATCGTAATTCATCGTTAATATTAGGCCATACATATGAAATTGGCGTTTTTCGTACTGGCCACTTTAATCACAAATTTCTCCTCTTTGGTAAGGAATTCCAAATTCACATTTGTACAGCTATAGACTCATGTATTTGTGCTTCGATGATCGTCATTCATTTGTTTTTTTCTTCTGTTTTTTTCTGTTTGCGTCACTCATTTTACAAAATGGAAAACTTAAAATATCGCATTATTTACGAGCACGAGTTCCGCCGTGGCACTAGTGCTGCGGAAACAACTCGAAGGGTGAATGATGTGTATGGCGGTCGTGTTGCAAAAGAAAACACAGTTTGTTTTTGGTTCCAACGTTTTCGTTCTGGAAATTTCGACCTGCAGAACAAGCCCCGTGGACGGCCTGAGACTCAAGTTGATAATGAAGAGTTGAAGGCTATTGTGGAAGCGGATCCATCGCAAACCACGTCCGAGTTAGCTGCAGGCTGCGATGTTAGTGATAAAACTGTTTTAATTCACTTGAAGCAAATTGGGAAGATTAAAAAGCTTGAAAGGTGGGTACCTCATGAATTGACTGAAGCAAACCGGCAAACGCGTGTCGACTGCTGCGTTACATTACTAAACCGGCACAATAATGAAGGTATTTTAAACCGAATCATTACCTGTGATGAAAAATGGGTTCTTTACGATAATCGGAAGCGCTCAGCGCAATGGTTGGATCCTAGCCAGCCAGCCAAATCCTGCCCCAAGCGAAAATTAACCCCAAAAAAGTTACTTGTAAGTGTTTTGTAGACTAGTGCCGGCGTTGTTCATTACAGTTTTCTCAAATCTGGCCAGACTATTACGGCTGATGTCTATTGTCAACAATTACAAACCATGATGGAAAAGCTAACGGCTAAACAACCTAGGCTGGTCAATCGCTCCACGCCACTGCTGCTTCACGACAACGCTAGACCACACACTGCGCAACAGACGGCTACTAAATTAGAAGAGCTTCAATTGGAAAGTCTAAGACATCCTCCGTACTCCCCGGACCTTGCTCCAACAGATTACCATTTATTTCGAAATTTGGATAACTTCTTGCAAGGGAAAAAATTCAACTCCGATGGGGCAGTCCAAATCGGCTTCAAAGATTTTATTGATTCCCGTCCAACTGGTTTTTTTAGTAAAGGGATCAATGAACTACCTATGAGATGGCAAAAGTGCATAGAAAATAATGTTTCATACTTTGATTAATTAAATATATTATATTAAAAAATATTCGACTTTTTGTTCCTCCCATACAAAACGCCAATTTCATATGTAAGGACCTAATATTTGCGTTTCATTTAGCAAAGCCTGGGAAGATGTAAGACCTAAGTTCGTATTAAAATTGAGAAAATCCAGAGGTATCTGTCAGTATTCGAATCTGCTCCTCTGATCCATTAACCACCACTAATTTTGAACCAATCGTTGCGTTATCGTAGAAATTATTATGACTAGATATAATTGATATTTCTATTGAATGAATAAAAATATTTTATACAATATAAGAAATTTTTTAATTGACTGTTGAAATGAAGGAAAATCAGAAATGATTAATATTATATGTTTTTGGTGCGTGCTGCTTTTGTCCTTTGTTTATCTCTCTATACAAAGGATTACAAAATATAAGCACATAGCGGTTATTTTAATCTAAAACAAATAAAAACTAAAAAAAGAGAATAAATACGCTAAATT
Organism: Automeris io; assembly: GCA_036320925.1. Lineage (NCBI taxonomy): Eukaryota > Metazoa > Arthropoda > Insecta > Lepidoptera > Saturniidae > Automeris > Automeris io. The sequence continues at coordinate 6,422,485 of JAUDJH010000011.1, read as the reverse complement.
TTCATTCTCTGATTGTTTTACAGAAATATATTAAATTGAAATAAAAATGTTCCAAATATTATTATTTCAAAACGTGGAAATATTATCTTTTTATTGAACTCCTTCTCATATAAAATAGCAATATTTTGTCTTAGAGTCATTATTTTATTTGATCGGCCTTTCTTTGAAGCAAAAGTATTTTTGTATCGTTTTTTGGCACTAATAATGTTTATCTCCTGATTATGCGTATTTTAATATTATACCTTCTTAGAATTTAATTATTTCAAAGAAAACACACACACTGAGTACATTTTTGGGGTTCCTTACATCAAAAGGCAAAAAGAAACCCTTCTAGGATTACTTTGTAGACCATTTGTCTTATTTTTTCCGTTTCAATTGTAACCTACAAAAAAAAAATTATATAAGGCTCTCAAATAATATTGAGTTCATACTCAGGTTAAGGTGTAATAATTACGAAGGTACTATCTACGTGTTAAAGACGGCGTGATATAGAAATACTATGGTTATTGTAATGCGATAGAAGTAGGTAAAATTTTTACTTTAAGGAAACCTGTATATATAGTAATCTAACCTATTAAAATTTACGTAATTTCAAATAAATTTTTCGTCTTAATCGTATAAATATCTAACAAATTGACTTAGTTACATACTAAAATATATGGATTCGATACGTGCCATAATGGACCTATTTAATTGTGATACACATATTGCTATAAGAAGTAAGAACGGAGTCTGGCTGCACTTCTGGTTTCGTTGGGAAAGACAGTCTTTCTAAGACTTACGTATGCAATGTCGACGTAGTACATTTATCTCTGTAAATCGTCATAAATAAACGAAGATGAAAGTATTAATTACTGTTAACTATCCAGGTTTCATAGATTTTTAAAACATTTTATTTTTCTAAAGTTTGCTCTCTATACAATTTTTTTTATTCTTGACGTTTAGCTCCTTTATTTATTGATTTATCAATAGGAAAACAATCACATTTTATAATACATTTAAAACAGTACACTAAATATATACCTAAATCATTCAAGTTTTCACAGTATGCTGTATACAATTGAAGCAAAGTATTAAGATAAAAAAATATATTATAGGTAATAAGAAAAAAGATAAAGCAATGTTAAATTAATTGATTGATAATGCTGGTAACATATGCTATACAAATCCATGTGCTGATATCAGTTTAATATGAGGGAAATAATCATTGAGTTGTATTTTTATTTTAATGTCTTTGGGTTTATTACGCTTTAGAAATACCTTTCTAATTGCGTTCCTTTGTCAACAATCTATAAAGTGTAAGACAGTAACGCAATAATCTAATCTTTCACGGTGACTAATTGTTATAGATAAACAGTTGTTATGTAGTTTTACCGCAACGCACCTCCGTGCACACCAGGTACGTTAGACACAAGCTATGAGAAGACAAATTCTGCCAAGGCAGTATATTCCGGGCTAGCACGTGTCCACACTGAACTTCTTCAAAGTTTGATCGAATTGATAGTTACTCTCACATGTCTCTTGATACCTGCAAAGTTGCTGTTGAAAATATAATAAGAGTAGAACTTATTATGACTGACACACAGTCTGTGTATGTATTGCCGACATACCTAGTTATTGTAACAGTTTTTTTTTAATTAAATTCGCCCATCACTAGGCTTACCATAATTATGGAGCTCTACACCGGGGCACAAGTACAAAATAGAACAATATGAAGAAAAATACATTAAAGTTTCGGATACTACCAGAAAATATATCTCAGTTGACACACGGTACCTACACGGTACACGGTACACGGTACGTACGGTACGGTCCTTACGGTACGGGATGTATTTGGTTATATTTGATTTCAGTACTGTGTGGTAGCTGTCCTTGTTTTGGTCGCGGTCTTGCAGCAGAACAACACAACAAATCAGCAGGGACATTTCACGCGGAGACTAATTCCTAAAATCGGGTCAATAAAAACCGAACCGGAACGTTTCTGTCCCCATGGATCACTGACCGGGGGCAACTTGCTCAAAGTATGTTTTGTGTGCTCAGTGACCTTGGGTGATTGCAGATGTATTTTGTTTTTAGTTTTAACCGGCATAATTATATGTTCGTTTGAGAACCTTTATTTTTCTAATTAATGAGCAATAAAACGTTAAAATATAAAAAAAAAAACATGAAATTCAAACTTATTATGATTTAAACAAGATTAAATATACAATTTTTTTTGGATGGCTTACGATTACGAGTGTGTAGGTTGTGTTTTTGAACATTTCTTGATCCCTTCCAATAATTTCATACAGTTATTTTCCCAATAACTCAATCACTGCACAGTTTCCAATTATTTTAAAGGAAATGATTTTTTTGTGTATGGACCAGAATCACGAATGTATGAAAAAAAATAGATATATAGCCATACAATACAGACAAATAGGTTAATTAATGAAGTAGACTGCAGAATAGAAAGATCAAATACTCTGTGAGTTGCGATGAAGCACCAAGGGAAAGTTAGCCCATAGAGAAGAAAAATGTAGCAATGATTTGGTTTTGAAAATGAGTTTTATTATAAATACAGTACGAATACGAGGTATATATTCCTACTTATTGTATTGTTATAGTATGACCAGCAGTCTGTCAGCAGTATGTGACCTGTATTAATTGAGTTTAATAGGGCGTGCCTTGTGAATTCATTCCACTTTTCCATTTTTATTTATTGTTGCAAAAGGCATGATACTACCGAACGTAAATTAAATACAATAAAATTGTGATAATCGTCGCACACAACTTATACATACATAAATGAAATAACTAAAAATTAAGTTATAATTAAACAGAAAACGTAAGATTTTTTATAAGTATATATTTGTGTCCATAATCTAAACAAAATAGCAGTATTGTATGGAAGTAATACACATGTCTTTTCAAATTGCAGTTAGCGTTTTGGATTCCGAAGCTGAAAGTTCGCGAACGCGCTTCCACACAAAATGGAATGGTGCTGAATAAGTGGAATTTATCCTTTAAGCGAAAACACATGCACTTTGCGTGAAATATAAATGCGCATGTACTTTGAAACATTGGTCGAGTTTCACGTGACTATATTATAAATGGCTCTGTATATGAATTATTTCATAATATTTACATACAATTGAAATTTGATGATTCCTGTGTCAGTGAACTTAAATGAAACACGGCATTTTGATGCCAAAAGTATCAAAATGTAGAAATAAAGAGCTATCAAAGTTAAACCTTTAATCGTGGTATTCTTGCATGTGGGCCTAATGAGAAGGGTAGATGATTTTGGTTGGCTTTTCGTCCTTTGATAGTCGCTGTTGTTTTTGATATACGCTGTACTTATCATAAGGTGCGATGTAGTCACTCGTTACTCTGTCGAGCCAGTATAAAAAGTCATAATTCTTGACTCAATAATTACAATTGTATTCGTTGATCTTCAGACGATTATACAAAGTATTTTACAACTACGATTGACTAAGGTCTACTAATTTTTAACCGACTTCGTAAGAAGAGGTTCTGTATTCTAGTGTATTTTTTATACATTTTCACTTAAAACTCCGACATCCAGACTGCTTTGGATAATTCTTTTTTTAAGCTATTGCGTATATCATCAAGTTTGTCCCGTCTGTGGTGTAGACATGATGAAGGTCTTTGGAGATAAAGACAAAAAAAGTTTGAAATGACAATAGTCAAATTTATAGCTTTTCCTTTACCCGTATATCTCGGACCTGGGTAGTCCGATCTCGATGTCTATTTCTTTGTACGAACACTTTATGTCTTCACTTTTATCACGTATGTGTAGTTTTTTCATGTACCTCAATTCTATGATTTGGATTAAGCTGTTATTTCCACTACGTTCGGCAATCTAACTGAGCAAGAAAAAAACAATTTTTAAGGTTATTTTCGTGAATTTACTTCCTACAATATTTTTTCTTGCAACACTTTTTGTTAGAGTAATCTTATAGATCAAGAGTTCCCGATTGTTCGAAAACGTGCCAATCAATATTTTCAATTATTTTTATAGACTCAACGAAACCGTTATTTATTGACTTGTTAAGAACGTGTTAAAATATTTATAAATTCGGTACGCCACTTAAAATACATATTTCCCCAAATATGTTCTATAATATTAATAAAAACTATTTATTAATCATCATAAATATCAATAGGTACGATTAAAACAATTTTTTTTTATCTCCATTTGCAACTTATTGTTTTGGAAGAAATTTTCCCTATTTATAACCATTTTTTTAAGAGTTGGTATCCTTTTTTTTTTAACCCTGGGGAAACCCATTATGGGCCGTCAGGGGACGATGAGGGTCACCCCCCGGTGTGTCGGAGTCGCACCGACTAAAACCCCCGGGGTGTTCCTTCTCCCGTTTACCGGGACCAAGGGCAAGGCTGTGCCAGCTTCCACAGCACCCGGCGACGTCTGGCCTATTGATGGAAGGCCCCTGGACACCATTCCGCTCTCCTTCATTTTCTTTGAGCGGTGCGCGGGAACACATCGCGCACCGCTCTCGCATTGGAAATTTTGGGCGACGCAGTCCCTCAAGTGCGCCGCCCAGGAGAGTTGGTATCCTCAGTTGTTATATGTAGGAGCGATTGACCTCCAAGCTTAGAAAGCTAGAAACTGTTTTTTCTATTTCATTCATCGGAGAATTGCTGATTTAACATTGTTTAATTGGTGATTTTTCTGATGGCGTGGAGTTGAATGCGAGTGGTCTAGGCTGTTGGTTTTAACGTCAATCAAAGAATACAAAATATTAAAAATAGTAATGATGGGCTCAAAAGGAAGTGCATTCAGAACCATCAAACTTAACATTAAAAAAAATGTTGGAACGTAACTACGTTCCTGGCAACTGCTTGCTCTGTCTAAGGAGTGTAAAATAATTATGACAGCTATTAGTGAATGGCGCTAACAAACAGCTAGAGGGTAGTTAAAAATAGCCAATGTGGTTTCCAATGTCTTTACAATTTCAAGTAATATGCAATGATATTCCTTTCTCGTGCACTTATTATTCACAACTTCATATATACCTACACAAGAGTATAATATTATTTTATTTTACGTTGTTTTAGCGATATTTGAAAACAAAAAATTGTAAAAATTGCACTATTATGGATTTTTATTAACACAATTAGCAACAGACGATGTTTACTTCTCGGCAACCGGAAACCGAAAAATTATCATTATAATTTATATAGCTTATTTATTATCTCTTATATGAAACAAAAGAATAATATTATTAATTCATAGAATATCATTTGTTTAATAGTGTTTTTCACGCCATAGACAAATGTTTTGTAAAATCTTGCGGGAAAGAGAAAAGTAATTGTATATACACAAGAAAGAAATAACAAGCAGATTTTTTACGAACCGCAAAATATTTGCTGTAGAAAAGCGGTTGGTTTATGATAACTTAAGACCTGAGGAGTGACAGTTCAGGCTGGAGCATCCTAGCGCCGGTCCTCAGACTATTGAGGCGGGGCGACCTGTCCTGCACTTTTGGTTGAACAGTCAACACGGCCCGCTCTCCTTCTGGCTCACCCTGATCCTCAGGGGTCATTGTAGCTTTGACCGTCACCTGTGGCGAGTGTCCATAGGAAAGCATCAGTGAGAGAGGTTTTGGAGGTTTAGGTTCTTTACTCCCACCCTTCTAAGAGAGTTAGCCTCAACAAGGCTTTTCGCTCCCCGGTTGTCTGGATGAATTTGATTTCCCAGGTCCGGGTGGAGCAATTAGAGGGACACTCCGGGAGTGTGTCCCTCTAATTACTCACAGCGGCCATGATGATCCTATGCAGGATTATTCCCAGGGTTATAAAAAAAAATAACTTAAAACTTCAAGCAAAGTGTGAATTTTGGCATTTGTCGATATAATATATTTTATCTAGGGTACATGTATGAGATTGAGAGCAAGCTATGTATATTATTATGCATTCTGTGTTCGCCCGTATTTTTTTTTTTTCCAAAAAATTATCTTTCATTGCCCTTTGTGTCAGCTGCCTAAATGTCAAGAATGAACGTATTAAAAATCTTGTACTTGTATTGTTGAATATAAGAAAAGGTCAATTTAAGTTTCTTAAACAATATTGTATCAACTATTTTTATAATAAATTATTTACAGCTCACAAAACTCACTATCATTTTTTATGTCAACTCTTACGTATTTAAATTATAGTGGATGGTTCCGTAGATTAATATATATTATTTTACACAATATTATGATTATATAATGGTCATAAACTCAGAATACCTAACTATTATAATTTCAGCCTGATGAGTACTGTATTTTAGTATTTGGGACTCGCAATATGATATCCTTAATACACGGTTAGTAGTAAGAGTTGATATTTCTTTGAACGATTTTGCAAAGAACGCGATGCGACTCCATGATGGAATACAAAGCAATATACAGAATAACTAAAGTACGAAGTCCGTTTAATGTAATTGTACTTGTGTACATGTAATATTTTTTATTGGGCTTGAATTCGGTAGTGCTCGATTGGAACCACTTCGCGATGCGAGTCACTAATATTTATTGTTTTTACTTGTTTTTGTAAACAAAAAACCTATTTATATGTATTTGTAACATCTATATATAGATCCGAGAGGACTGCGCCGAGCACTGCGTTACCGCCTTCTTCTCATCCGGGCAGCGAACTCCCTCAAACCGCTATTGGCATAACCCTAACCTAGACGAAACCGAAGTTTTTCAAAACCTAAATAACTCTGTTTAGTATTGACTTAAAGTAAATGATATACATAGTTATACTTAAAACTTGTAAATATAATTCTTACGTTGATATATGTATATATACATAAACAATGTGTAAAGATTATTAAAATTACTTTACAACTTGTCAAAAAGTGGCTAATGCCGAAGCCGTTCGGTAGAAGTCGGTCGAACACTATTTCTTATAAATATTAATATAGATCAGGAACGGAACCCTAAAACTGTTCGCATTGTGGAAAGCAGTTGATAGTAGCGAGCTCCGCGATCGCGATGCCAGTATAGCGCAGTGCGCCAACACGGGTTGTATGTGCGAAATCGACTGGTAAAATTCTGCTTGAACGTCGGACGAGCGTCAATGAAAATTCAAAACAATTGATTGTCATTGTCGAATGTATTTTTGTAAATAGAATTCTAACGTTTCAAGTAGTTTGTGCAGTCTTTCAATTCATAAAATTGTTACGGCGTGTTCAAATTGTTGTGCGCTTTACATTTTCACCGGTAAATAGAGGGTGAGTAAGATTTTTTTTTTATATTCATGGATAATTTATTCTATTACAGTAACATTTTATGAGTTATATTTAACGTATAATGCGTTATTATAAAACGTAATGCTCTAGTTGAACCTATGTGATTATCGTTAATATAGATCTATGTAAAAATAACCTGTATATACTATTTGTTATCTAAGATAATTTGGAAGATTATGTCTAGGAATTTGATAATATAATATGTAATTAAATGATAGCATATTTAATGTTTGTTTTGTAATATTCTTGAAAGTTGATAGTTTTGAAAGTGATCGTCCAATGACCTCAAGCATACGTAACTAATATTCGATTAAATTAATATTTATTCATAAAATTTAAATTTTAAATATACCAAACTGATTTCTTTTTATAGTTTTACCACGAAATTACGCCGCGAGTATAATTTGCTAGGCTTATTGACATAGGAAATAACAGATTCCTTATTATTCAAGGCCGCTTCAAAGCTTAATTACTACAGTTTTGGTAATTACTACTACTAATTACCTACTACCTAGCACCTACTGCCTATTTGCCTACTAATTATAGACCGGTCGCCATCACCTCGCTATTTTCGAATGTAATGGAGCGGATAATTAACCGACAATTGCTGGCATACCTAGAGCAAAATGATATCCTCTGTGATCGGCAATATGGCTTTCGTCAGAACCGATCTACTGGGGATCTCCTAGTGTGTGCCACCCATTACTGGGGTGAAGCCATGGAGAAGCATGGAGAGGCCCTCGCTGTCTCTCTTGACATCTCCAAGGCGTTTGATAGGGTCTGGCACGCAAGCCTTCTAAGCAAGCTCCAGTATTATGGGCTACCGGAGTGTCTCAGAGTCTGGATCAGTGATTTCCTGAGAGAACGGTCTATACGAGTAGTTGTTGATGGCTGTTTGTCGGACCAATTGGCAATTAATGCCGGTGTTCCTCAGGGATCCGTACTTTCAGCAACATTGTTTCTGCTGCACATCAACGATCTGCTTAAACCCGGTATCCTTGGGTATGCGAATGCACTGCTACTGCAATACACTGCACTGTTACTGATAGGTACTTATCTGGACCACGGGCGAATGCCGTTGAGATCTCTCTGCAGAGAGAGGCTATGGTGAAGCGAACAGATTTGGCTCTTAAATTTGTCTCTGATTGGGGCGATGCGAATCTGGTTAGTTTTAATGCCACTAAAACACAGGCGTGTCTTTTTTCCGCCAAACGGAGTCCTTTTCACCTGACTCCCACCTTCCAGGGTGTTTCCTTGTCGATGACTGATAGTCTTGAGCTCCTCGGTTTGGAGCTGTCGGCTGATTTGAACTTTGGGCGGTCGATAGAGTTCAGAGCGAAAACAGCTGCTAAAAAATTGGGTATCCTTTTTAAGGTCAGACGATTCTTCTCACCTTCGCAACTTCTTAACCTGTATCAGGCACAGGTGCGGTCGGGTGTCGAGCACTGTTGTCATCTTTGGGACGGATCCGCTAAATATCAGTTGGCGGCTTTGGACTCGATTGATCGTAGAGCTCGTAGACTTATTGGTGACGACTCTTTGACAAAAATTAGAATGCACAGCATCGAGCATCGACGTAGAGTTGCCTGCCTCTCGGTCTTTTACCGGTTGCACGGTGGAGAGTGTTCTCAGGAACTACATTCTTTGATTCCACCAGCCCCATTCCACCACAAAACCACTAGACATCGTGTCGGATACCATCCGTATGTGGTGGATGTTCCTTATATTTGCAAGAAAAGATTCGCTTCTACATTTATCATGCGAACGGCTAAGGAGTGGAATATGCTTCCAGCGGCCATATTTCCGCGATCTTATGACATAGGAGTCTTTAAGAGAAGAGTGAATAGGCATTTGCTGGGCGATCGCGTTTCATCATCGAACTCATCTTCACCTTCCACCAGGTGTGATTGAGGTTAAGCGTTCGTCTATAAATTATAAAAAAAAAATGTATTATCTAATCATCGCAAGTATTAAATATTAATCGATTAAAGATCTAAAGGCAGCGGTCGGCTTTTGGCAGTTACAGCGCCGCTCAGTTGCCTACATTAGGAAGGTTCCAATACAAAGACGGCTGTCTTCACTTATACAGATTTAAACAGAATGTGACACAAGTATGAAATATTGTATATTGTTATATTACGACCAAAATTACATAAAATCATTACAAATTGTAGCCTATATGTTATTCCGATCTATATTACTGTAAAATGTTCATGCAAATCAGTCCAGTAGTTTTATCGTGAAAGAGTAACAAACATATTCACCAACTTTCGCATTTATAATATTAGTAGAAAGTAGGATTGTAATAATATTTTATATTATAGTATATATAATAAAACGAGAGTGCATATAGGGATTAATTAATATTATGGATGCGAAAGAGGTTTACAAAGAAAACAAAAAGGAAGTTTCAATCTTTAGGCTGCCCTAAAAGGACATTGACAAGCTCAAAAATAAAATAAGGTTAAATAGAAATACTTTATGCAGGCCGGCATATACACAGGTCTATCGATAGTACCTTATTTCACAGCCTCAGTTGTAAAAAGGCATAACTTTAAGTGTGTCTAGACAAATATCATTCGGTAAAAGATAACGCTTTAGAAAAGTGCAAAATGTATGGAATTGATATATAATTTTATAATATAGTAAAATTCTTAGATATTTTTTGTCTTAAACGCTAACAGTTTGATTTTTGGCCCCCAGGAGCATAATAAAACAGGTTTGAAGGTTAATGTGAAATAATAATTTTCTAAGAAGAGTTAATAGCTGGAGGTATTTGTTAACTTTAATTGTAAGTTCTTTCTAAGATATTTATTTTATGAATATAGTAAGAATTTTGGATTGCGTGGAATTATTTGAATTATAATGCTAAGAGTGCTTATTATATTCTGCTAAGATTATTATCTTCTGCTTTAATTAAATAACTTAATAATCAAAGCTAGGATTTATATTTATATTTTGGTTACAAACACCACCGATACGTATCTGCAGTGCTACGATGACTTATAATGAATTTGAACACGTAGTTGAATCACTTATTTTCCGTCTTTTTTTGCAATTTTTCTAATGTAATGTGTACTGTAATATTTATTTTGTGAGCTAGTATAAAACGGAAAAATTAATTTGTTCAACGCGCGGAAGTACCACGATTTTTCATCGCCCTGACCTTATGCATTACACGCAATTATTTTGTAAATGTCGTGCTAAAGCTACTCCCGTTTTGGTAAATTGTTTAACGTTTTAAAGAGGGCAAAATAAATATCAAGTTAATTATAAATACAGCTGAACATTACGACTAATTAAATTGTTTATGGTCTTGGTTCCGCAATAATATACGTCGAACATATTGGTTACTAAAGTTGATTGATTTTTATTGCGAACTATTTATAGTTTTGGCGTTGCCCTGTAGATAGATATCCATTAATTTAATCTCTTGGGGATTGATTTTGCTGAAATGTCATCACGTATTTTTAAATTTTTAATCAAAAATATATATACCAGTTTTTATGCTACTTACTTCTAAATTTACGGATACGAACACATTTTCATTCTTCATTTCACTTCCTTACGGATATAATATGTTAAAAAAAAAACTTGTATTGGATATCTATGTCATAGGCAGTGCCCGCTGTCCTAATTTCATGGTTCTAATACAATAGCTTAGGCTGTATGATTGTATGTTAGTTAGGACAAGTCAACATATAAATTGTATGTAAGGTTCTTCGTACTGTTTATAAAGGTACAATTCGAAGGTACGAAGCGACTGCGTAGTGCGGTCAGGCGAGGTGGCAAGCTGGAGATCGTGACACTTGACAGCCGCGTACGTTGGACGGCTTTTCATACAAATGCACACAGAGCAATACATCGCGGTTTCATAGCAGTTGCAAAGTCCCGAATCCGAATCGCCCCTTGACGCAAAGAAAAGAAAAGATTTTATCGGCAGTAGCCACAACCAAGTTAACAATATAATACAATAACACACACAAAAAAAAGCAGAAATAAAAACAAAAAAATAATAAATATATTAAAAGAAACTCTAGGCCGCTGTGCAAAAGGACCCTGTCTCAGCTTGTACTACGGAGCACTAAACTCTGCAGCACTGGTTTTTTGACAGGGTCTTGTGGACGATATACGGCCGAAATTAATATCCAATCCTGACCCGTTAGTAGCTACTTTTGGTAACAAACTCAATCCATTTTTTATAAAAAGCGTCCCAATTATCAATCTAGACATGAGCGCCGCTATCTATAACACTAATCCATCTTCGGGAGGGCTTATGACGATTACGGATTGACTTTTGTATGGAAATACTGAGTTGTCCGTCCCAATATTCAATCTGTACACTTTGACATTTCTTTCGATAGGCTAAAACAATCAAGGATTACGATCGTAGCATTTTGTTGGATTCAAACTTCAAACTTGATTTAAATTAGTAAATCTAAAAAGTCTCTTAGTTATTTTCTTTTCTCGAAACATTTGGCTAAAATTTACCCAAAAATATTATTTTCCTTATATTACGACAATAGCTTCGACATGCTGCAACACTGAGTCGAGTTTATATAGTTAATAGAGGAGTTAATAGAGGAAAAAGATGGCTACGACTATCTTGACAAAAACGAGATCAACTATGGAAAGGTTTTTTATTGGGACGCGGATAGGTTTTTTATAGGGACCGGCCGATGGGAGATTGGATTTGAAAGATTGATATCCAGATTGGTATAAAGATTGGATATTAATTTCGGCCGATAGTTCGTATAGCTACTTGACCATAACAGCCTTACAATAAACAGAGTATTACACATTTGTACATATTATACTTTAAGACTTAATTACTAAAGATAAAGATATCTGATTTGATTTTTATATCAAATGGTCCCTTTAAATTACTATTTGATATAGTAATTCTACTGTAGTATTCTCGCGGCTACTGTAATATTTAGATATGTTTTTACAAATATGAGTCGCCAGTTTGGCTAACGTGACGGCAACGACAATCATGCGAGAGCTGAGGCCTTAGACAAAGTAATAGTCAATCAGCGATAACACCAGTAGAAAAACGTTAAATGTATGAAATTTACGTTTTTTTTATCCTGACTTGGAATACTGATCACACCACGTCTGATGGTAGGCATGGTGTTGTCAAAAAACAACTGCAATTATCAACAGTAATGAAAAACAATCGATAGTCGCATTGTATTAATTATGTCGGCTTGCACAAATATATCTTAACATAACTTGATGTGAATTTTCGAAAGCGAATATTTTTGCAACTTTTCTACTAACGTTATCGTTGTTTTTTTTTATTTATTTATATGTTCAAAATTACAAAAATAATAGTTCACAATATAAAGACTGCGAAGCCATATGTCAGGCTTATGAGCAGCCAGTGAGTTGGAGCAAATAATTTTACAAGAATAGATAACATAATTAATAAAGTTGATACAATTATCTTAAGCCAATTGTACAGCGTTGTTATAATATATAATCCTGACGATCTAGTTTACAATAATATTGTTTTATTTTAGTGAAGAGTTAAGGGGCGTGGAGGCATAAGTCCTGTATGTCACTAGGCAAACTATTCATTAATTTAGGTAACATATATTTAGTTCGAATGTTTCTTTGTCTAGACCCTATGGACAGCCTTCATTTAGTTCACGTACTTGTCGGCGTCACTCTCCGATACCAATCTACCATACTCGTAAGTCCGTGACACAACGTCACGGTACGCTAATTCCGTACATATGTACTTCTGAAATAATGAGATTTAAGCCGGGTACTCATTAGCGAGCTGTAAGTACACAATTACAGATGCCCTAGCATAAATATTTGCGACAATGTGTTTATTTGGTATATGGCCTTATTTCGCGGGATTTTGAAACACATCAATCACTAGTAATTGACTACTTTTTTAACCTTTTATTACTATAAGGTAGGTTTTGCAGTTAAAAAGTTAAGTTTGTGCCAGGGCCTTTAGGTGGTTATTAGGTAGAAGCGAATCTTTTCGTGCGGATATGAGGAACATCCACGACACACGAATGGTATCCGAAACGGTGGTTTTATGATGAAATGGGGCGTGCAGAATCGGAGAATATAGTTCATGATTAATTAGTTCATTATAATCGCATTCAGACTAATAAAACTCATAAAGAACAACCAAATTATATTTTTATAAAATACAGATAATTTCCACTATCTAAGAATGATTACTAAGAACTTCCCTGTTGATTTATTGATTTATAAATAACCTTCAGATATAAATCGAACAATTGACGGTCACCACAGTATGTAGTGATCTTATCTGCGATGTTTAAAGTCCTGGATTCAAATCTCAGTACCGGCAATTATTTCTGTACTGAGCAGATTAGTTTGTCGCGAGTCGCAGATGTGTATTTATATACATGTTACTCTGGTAGTCATAGTACAAGCGCAATCTTAGTCTTTTTTTTACCAGGTGAAAATCCATGTCCTTGTCCAGTCGTTATGAGGGTGTTGGCCGCATAGATGGGCAAAATGTAATCAGGTTAATAAAAATGATTACGATGACATTTTACGTTTTTTACCATTAATATGACTGCATTTTGCTTATCTACATTTTAAACACTACAGAATCCCAGATTGCAATAACATTTATGATTTCTTAATGTTTTAAATGGATTTAATCATGATAACAGAGCAAGAAAATTAAAATTACGATTACATTTTGTAATCGTTAATCATTAATCATATTACCGGCCGGGGTTGTGTCGGACGCCTACTGACTAAAAACCCCAGGGTGTCTCTCTACTTGCTCCACTCGGGCCTGCGAAACCAAATTCATCTAGACGCCCGGGGAGCAAAAAGCTTTGTTGCGGCTACCTCTGTGGGAGGCAGTAGCGTGCATTCCATAAATGCATGGAAGCACTGCATGCCCTGACAATAAATAAGTCTTGACTAAATTCCTTACAGTTAAACAAAAAAGGAACTATTTATATTAAAATCTAATCTATATTCACGCCACCTATATTTTCTATGAAAGCAATATAATATCTACTATCATAATATAATATTCAAATTAATTACGCGAATTCTGCCTACCCTGTCCAAATATCCTATGCACGTCACTGGAGGGTTGGGAGCAAAGAAACCAACCTTTCCAAAACATCTCTCACAGGCGGTGCGCCGGACACTGCGCAACACCTCCCTCTCATCCGGGAAGCAGATTCCCTCAAGTCTACTGCCCGGAACGCAATCTTAGTCTAAGTTATTTCACTGTAATTAAAAAAAGGTGTTTTATTAAAGGTCAATGAATCCTACATCAATATTTTCATAATATGCAAACTAAATTTTATTTATAACACTGATAACTGGTTTTATTACATCGTATTGGCTTCATCGAACTAGAATTTACTATCAAGTTTACGATATCAACGCAGGAATTATTATTGTGCAGTTGTGATGTTAGAATTACAAATCAAAGATTTCATTGGCAACGAAATCATTTCGCTAACCTGCCAGACGTCACCTATTTCTTAATATTGGTTTCGTGCATTAGCATCTACAAGTAAAATAATAATTTCCTTATGAGTAAAAATTCAATGGTTTTCGTAAGCATTATCTATGCATTAGTTCGTGCCAGCCCCGGATCTTGATATGTTTCGAGACGGGGCAAAAACTATTTTCTGTCCCCCCTCCCCGCCAGTATTTTTACTTTTGTAGCTCAATTTTTAGAGATTTTGCGCTCTTTTTTTTTGTAACCCGGGGAAATCCCTAACGGACCTTAGGGGGTGGTGAGGGCTGCCCCCGGTGTGTCGGACTAGCACCTAATAAAACCTCCAGGGTGTTCCTCCTACTCGTCTGCCGTGCCAAGGGCACAGCATTGGTCTCTTCCTTGACAAAGATTTTGCGCTCTACGATTTTGTAAAAATATTTTTTTTTTATTTATTTATTAAAGTAATGAATGTTTATTTAATTATTAAATTAACAATTAATTAATTAATGTTAATTTATCGCATACGAAGCGAAATATTTACAAAACGCAACCTTTGACCTTGCATAACTTAATTTTATCTTAGGAAACTTTTAGTTTTTTATGGAGAATTCGGCCCAGCTTTTTTTAAATGTCACTCAGCGGTTTGATATCCGTCTTTTTATACTGGGCTGGTATTACATTTGCGCAATGTATTGATTCAGGTATTTCAACATTTTATAGACAAAAATTTAAAAAAATCGATATAACCCCATATATAATTATTTTAAAAAAGCACGCAATGGGGAATAAACAGAAGTAGACTATAATTATATTAATAAAGAAAAACTGGAATGAATAAAAAGACAATAAATTTAAAAACAACATGCAATCATAAATGGCAGGCCTCAGTAAAGGTCAGGGTGGTGGGTGGTGACCTGTCACTGCCGGCACTCGCTCGCGCGATGGTCGGTAGTGACAGGGCATGGCAGGCGGTCCTCTCCTTCACGGAGACGACAATGCAGGTGAAGGAGGCGGCGGAGCGGGATCGGGAAGCAATATCCACCCCCGACAACCCAATCCGCCGCCCAGCTCGGACTGGACGCCGGAGGAGGGCCTACGCCAACGGCCTTCCTTCGTGACCCGGACATACGCCGGGCGGCGCGCTTTGAGGGAGTGCGTCGCCCAGATCCTGGCGTGAGCGGTGTGCGATGTGTTCCCGCACACCGCTCTGATGACAATTTCAAGGAGACGAGGGGGGGTTGGCTCTCTGCACCATTCTCCCCGAAATGTGTTAGGTGCACGCGGGGGGCGGCGACTATTTAACCGTCCCCCCGCCTAGTAGGTGAGGCCTGCACAAGGCCAGATGTCGCCGGATGCCGAGGAAGATGGCTCGGCTTTGCCCTTAGCATCCGGCAGACGAGAGAAGGAACACTCCGGTGGTTTTAGTCGGGGCAGGTCCGACACACCGGGAGAGTGGCCCTCACCCCTCCCCTGAAGTTCCGTAGGGATATCCACCGGGTTACTAAAAAAAAAAAAAAAAGGCCTCAGTAAAGGTACTGTTTTGATTATGAAGAGTCGTTGCTCTGCAGCGGGTTGCTAAGCTAACAAATGTGACAGCTGACAGCATTGAACAGTCGCCTGCGTCGCCTTTCCGTATATATTCCATATATTGGCAGCAATTGCCAGAATCCGAAACGTACCTTATGTCAGTATGACAGGCTCAGTACCCGTGTTTTGTGGTTGCTATCTAATTTACCATACATCATATAATTAAAATCTTCTGGACGTCACGTGTAGACTATTGCAGTTCATTATTAAAAAAAAATTCTTATACATAAACAATATTATATTTATGGACAATTGCATATATTAACTTAGTCGAAACTAGGTTTAAACTTATGCTAAGACTACTAGCAAAGGGTATTTACGTAAGTCCCGAAGGAGATGGCGTGCAGTGTACGGCGCGCTACCCGTGGAAAGGTTTGCTCATTACACACACCCCTCCCAGAGATAAAGCCTAAACAGGCTGTTCGTTCTCGGGCGTCAGGCAGAATCTGGATTCCCAGGCCCGGGAGGAGTGATTGGAAAGACACCCTAAAGGTTTTTCGTCAGTAAGAGTCTGACATATCGGGGTTTCTGCCCTCACAGCGGTCCTGATGGTCCTTTGAACGATTTTCTCCCGGGCTACCAAAAAGCGAAGCCTTAGCGTGGTAGGCAGAATGGGGAAAATGTCCTACCTTAAGTATACAGGGTTATAGGTAACTAACGCACGGCCTCTTAAGGGTGGCTTTGATTTATCAAGACTGACAACTTTTGTTGTACGACTTTTGCCAAAACCTAATACATCGTTAGATTTTTTTTTTTTAGTTTTAGTGTGAATATCTAGTCATCGTTAGCTCTATATTCCAACTTTCATTCGATCTGGCGTAGGTATCCAATCAGCTGGTGCTATGCAGTCGTGCGCAAAGTTACGTTCCTACGCAGCGTTAAGGATCGTGTAGCAGAAAGTTCATTAACCCTATACCTTGTTTATTTTACAAAGTCGCTTATAACAATTATTTGAACGTAAATTTCCATATTTAGTTAAATAGTGAAAATAAATGTTTATTGATTGACGTACTAATACACTATTAAAACAAACTAGAATCAAAATAAAACATTAAATAATTGTTTCACAAACAAAACCAACCTATTATTTGTCTGCCATAGGGAACATCGTAAAATGAACAAGGTAAAGGCCTCTACGTAAGTTAATGTTTCAAAGGTTGTACAATCTGTACATATTTATACACTGAATCCACAATCCCTTCATACTTATCCAGGCTTAGGACTGGCTACACTAAAAAATAAAAAAGTAAATAGAAAAACACGAAAATTGATACGTAATCAAGCAATTCATCGCACCAAAAGAGGCGCGCGGTCTGTTTGAAGATAGATAATTGCAAACTATTTTTTAATGTAGGCGTATTTAAAAAGTGGAATCACTCTATTTACAATAATTAAACTATTTACAAAAATACTCAGAAATCTATTTACTCGGTGTCAACACATTCGAAAATAGTCTCGCGGACTCACGGCAAGCTTCAGACAGATTGTCACCGCACCGAGCATAAACACGCACCATTTCGGTATATTCAATGTTAGTGTATCGATTTGACATTGTGATTTATGAAACGAACGCGTCACTGGGACAACTAACACATGCTGGGCGCACACGCAAGCAAATTTGCGACTGACATGTCCCGTGTTACACAGTAGTCAAGCACATGTCGCCACGCCCGCTCACCGCGCCGCAGACCCCTTTCTTCGTTAGTAGCGACACAAGACGCCGCGCACTACGTAAGTCTGTCTTCGGTCGCCTTTGTCAGCGTGGCGCGATCGTCGCCTTACGAAGAGTTAAAAAGTTCAGAACTGCAAATCTGATTTTTATTTTTTTTGTATGGGAAAAAAAGTAATTGAATTAGAAAAAGTCGTACAACAAAAGTTGTCTGTCTTGATAAATCAAAGCCACCCTTAAGAGGCTGTGCGTTAGTTACCTATAACCCTGTATAGCGCAAGTAAGAAGGATAAAAATTGAGTCCAGACAACAAGGATGAATCAAATTTAATATGGCACAGTATAAAGTCACTGTAAAAATAAAGAAGCATGAGAATAGGAATAATAGAAGGATAAATAAATAAAAATAATGAGATAATAGTGACTAGCCTACAGACCAGCCGAAAAAACTTACTAATTTATAGTACCACTTATATATAGATAGATAAACTATTTTTTAGCCTTATGCAGTGGATTCAACCTCTAATGTATATCTGCTCACTCCGAAAGATATATAGCGTGTCGATGTATTATTATTATATTAGCCTTTTTACGAAGCCATACAAGACCGTATTAAAATAATACTTAAAACAAATCCAAAACATTCAAATTTAATTTTAGACAGCGAATGTACGTCGACTGTAATGGCTTAATGTTTTTTGGGCTATGGATATTTCAGAAACTCACGCGATACGATCATTAGGTACAGCCACAGCGCCTTTATTGATTTTGTCTGTCAAGTTATCTAGGCGTAACACTTCTGTTTTAGAGCGGTCACAGCTGACATTGTGAACATACAAAAGGTGGTAATTGCATCAATACTAAAAAACTGTAACCTTATTTTATTACCAATCGACCGTTATTTCTGTTGCTTTTTATAAATAGTTTTTTCTTGAATATAAAATAATAATAATCAATAAGAACAGTTGTTTTAAGAATTTCCGCACCTCAAACGGAAAAACAAAATCATTATTTAATATAGAGTCGTTTTGTTGTCTGTCTGGATGTTAAGACCCTGTTTCTCTGGAACATGTGAATATATCAAATTGAAATTAATACCAAATACTTAAATTTGAAGTCTTTTGTGACCCTGAAAAATTATTTTTTCTAAGTCAATGTATTCAAAAGATATTGTGCCGTTTTCGCAAGGAAATCAAAACCTATAGGATACTTTCCATTGGCCCAGAATAATAAAACTTAGCACGATGCAAGGTATATTTATATCACAAGTATAGGCAAAAGTTCAAGAGTCACAAAATTTGTAGTTACATCATAAAACAATTTTCTTTTGGGAATATCTTATATATTCTTTGGTGGTCGCTTTCGTTTTTGGACTACACTGTACATACCATCAGGTCACCTGTAGTCACTTTGTCAAGCATGTGTAAAAAAAAGTTTGAATACACGATACTTAGTAGAGCCAAAGTTCCTTATCGGTTGGAAGGCTTTTGGGCCACAAGATCACAACATTGTTGTACTGTCATCCGACAAAAATTGAACATGGCGAGCGACAAATGTATATAAAATTACAACTAATCAGTACTCGATGTTGTTCTCGAAAAAAATCTTGTTGCACAATGAATACATTTAGCGACATGTTCTTGCAAGAACTTTCTCAACTAACGAATGATCAAAGGAATAAAGTAATAATTACTTCGTGTTTAAAATCGTCTTTAAAAAGAGAGTTTTTACAATAATTTTGTTTCCTAGAATAGAATAATTTAGTGTGTACTGTGATGGATGTTTATTCTTGCCTGTGGCTTTGTAATTTAGCTCGGGTAGTTCTGCTATGATGTAACAGGGTAGGTGCCTGAAGGGCCTAGCTCAATAAAAAAAAAAACCAAAACCTGTTACATAAAATTTATTTAAAAAAAAAATAGGAAATATAAATACGCGACTCGCGAAAAAGATGTGAGCGGTGGATTCGGGTGTACTTGTTGTTCCTTTTGGGTTTTGAAAGGAACAGAGGACTTAACGAAGGAATCAGCGACTCAGGCGACCCCCTAGGTTGGCACGGTTGCAGGTCGGCGACCCTGGGACGAACGCGGCGAGACACGCCGGGGCTCGCAGTCCTTGAGGCTGGGGCGATATCCCAGGCTCCCGCAAGCAAGGAGAGTTCCTTAAAGGGAACGTGGAAAAACCCGGTTACACTATCCGGGTCCACGATAGCAACAACCAGTTGGCACAGTCAGAGACAATAGACAGACTATATAATAAGTGAGTACGTCTTCTCACTATTAAAGTTAAAATAGCAATCTAAATGCGATTGTCTGATGCAGTAAAATAAATAATCTAGGCCACGCCTATAGATGTTTCCCGAATGTATTGAGGGTTGCAAGCCCTAGCGTAACTCCTTCAAAATATGTTGTGTGAGTGATTGGGTAACTAAAATAAATATATGTATATATAAAACCAGTTATGTAAAAGAGGGAGGAAGTATCATAGCGTGACATAAATCACCGCTACAAAATCCGATTTATCTTATAAAGAAAAAGAGGTTAAATAACTGTAATGCGGTCGCGCATCACAGTGTGTAACGGATTTTTTAAAATTCTTTGTACAAACAGACTGAAAGCTAACCTGGTAGTAAGTGGATATCTGTAGCCTACGGAAAACTGCAACACAAGGAGTGTTATACACTGTTTTCTTGAAGAACGCCATATCGTACGCTCTGGAGAAAAAATGAAGCCGGCAACCCATTCCACAGCACCAAAGTGTACGAAGTAAATTCTAGATAATCGCTGTTTTGTGGATTTTATTAAACAGTCTCCAAACCAGAGATGGGCAAAATGTAATCTGATTAATGATGAACGATTACAAAATGTAGTTGCAATTCTAATTTTCTTGCTCTGCAATCATGATTAAATCCATTTAAAACATTAAGAAATAATAAATGTGTATTCAATCTGGGATTCGGTAGTGTTTAAAACATAAATAAGCAAAATGCAGTCATATTAATGGTATAAAACGTAAAATGTAATCGTTAATTTTCATTAATCTGATTACATTTTGCCCATCTATGCTCCAAACATTTAGGGAGTTGTTTTATTTACGATTTCAATAAATGGATATATCAAAAGAGGTTTTTACGCTGTTCATTGTAGTTGTAAATATAAAACCAGTTGCAGTGAGATAGCAGTTTGTCTATACTGGATAATTACCCAGTAGTAACACAGATATGGAGATCCATATCTGTGTTGTATGACGAGTTTCAAGACTGAAACTCGTCATATTAACTTATTTCGGTCTTTCGCGTTCCGAGATCATTTAATATACAATATGTCCAATAATCTGCATACGTTCGTGCCCGCAGCTAATGATTCTTGTATCTGCGAGTACAGAAAACGCCGCTAAAAACATTTTTGTCTATGAACACAACCGTCTAATGCTTTATTTGTGTCGAGCAAAACATTTGTCTATGATTCCATTTTAGTCTAGTTTGATTGTGGTTTTAAAGTAAAAATATAAGCAAGTACTTACCTAAGCCAATATATTTGTGTGTATAGATACAATGTTTTGTACTAGTGTTTTTGTACTCGCAGGTACTAGAAACTTTTGCAGTGGTCACGTACTAAGGCCTTACGTTGTGGTTTAATTAGATCGGAATGATAATGGCCACTGTCAGTAGACCCTCATCCAATGATGCTGCAGTTCTTGTATAATCCTGTCTTCAGGGTCGGTGTAGTAATATGCAAAGCCATTATAAAAAAAAAGTAATAATCTTGCAATAACTTGTCATGTAGATGATTTTGAATATACATTTTAAGTGTCGATATGCAAAGCGTTGTAGGTATTACCTTGCTTTAATATAACCTTAATAATATATTTTTTCTTATTCGATTTATTCAAACTATGTCAAACATTTTATTTATTTAGGGATTAGGTGTTTTGTGTAGTAACATACAAATTGTAGACACGAGTGCTTTTTGACCCTTATATATCTCAGTGTGAAAAGATGAAACAATACTTTTCATAGCTTGTGAAAAAGATATGTTCCAATGAATCTAACATCAAAGCTTTTAATAAATTATGAATAAAACTATAAGCTAAGAACTGACCTGTGAACGCGAATGAAATTGACGGTATTTCAAATATTATAAAAAAAAAAAGTATCTTTAAGGATTTACTCATAATTAACAAAACGAAGATTAATTTCCTATACGTTAAGATTTTTTTTTTTGTTGTAATTTAAGTAGGAACATGTTAATGCGAACTGAAATAAGAAAATGAATTAAGCTAGAGTTGCTAAATTTTTATACAAAATACAGAAATTTGTAAATATACAAAAATTTTGATTAAACATTTCTTGTTTGCTTTTTTAAAATATTTATTTCTCGACCCTAAATTTCTTGAGTAGTACAGTAAGCCATAAATGATTATTTTTAAAAGTAGTTTTATGTTTTTAAAAGCATTCCTTGTCAAGGATAGAATTAAAGGGCTCTCTACATTTTTTCTGTTAATTTTTTATAGGCAGGGCAGTCCCTTATTTCTTCTATATTTTTCTCTATAAATTGAAGCCGTAAATAATCCATAATGCTTGTTGATATAATTACAGAAGAATAATTTATAATAATGTTATTTTTGTCGACCTACTGGTATAATTAATTATAATGAGTTTTGTGTCAAGGCCTGTGTTCTAATTATTTTTATCTAATCGTGGGAGACCAGCGATTGTCCTTAGTCTGGTCAGGATATTATGTTTTATCGAAGTGTTTATAGTCTATAGCTTCAGTGATTTTCCACAATACCGATCCGGTTTTCCTGTAAATACTCCATTATAGTAATAAAATATTAATTTCTAAAATTTTTTTTAAAGGATTTTGTCTTTATGTTATAAACTGAGGATTCTTTATAACTCTAAATTTGGTCTTCTACCTATAATATTGATAATAGATAACGATCTATAAGGTAATTGTACAATTTACTCCTATGTAATTTGCGTAGAATTTACGTCCGTTGGTATTATAACACCACGATGTTCGAGTGGTGTTAAATGACCAATAATACTAATGGTGGTGGTTACTATTGAGGTAGTAAGCCATCGTTCCCTGTTCCATAAGACGAACCAGAAAACAATACAACGCCTTTCTACGAAACAGTGCTTGGTGGGCGCACCACTCGGTGGGGGCATGTGGAACCATTGATTACAGGGCTCGCAATTCAACCTTAGGCTAAGATTTATAGACGCTGCTTTGAGTTTGCTTAGATATTATTCAGGATATAAGTTCGTCTTAAAAAAAATAGCTTAAGTACTAACATAGTCCAGTCTAAGTTGAGAAAATCTGTAACTTACCATGTATTTTGATATCAATTGAATTATTTATGACGTTTGAGTAAAGTGTAAGCAAAGTCAAGGGGTCAAGGGTCTATAAATAAGCCTTAGTGAAGGACATCTTGGAGTTTTTGCCGGCTAAAGCCTGGCGCAGTCCGGCTACAAACCCAATATGTGGCCGGAGCGGAGCAAACAGGATTTTCTCTAGTTTAAAAAATGAAGTTGAGGCGCAAATAAAGTATAAAGATTTTTTTACAAAAGAAACAAAAACGCTCGTATTCAATTGATATAATGATACATGAATATAAGTTATTACTTTCAATTAGTTTCAATTACTGTTTCTAGGAAATAAGTTAGCCAAACAATTTAAATATACTCTATCGGCACGTTGGGTGCTTTCTTAAAGATATGACTTTTTTCCTGGGAAAAAATGGCTCAAGAATTCCAGTGACATTATGGATAATATTTTAAGAATTTTTGCATACACACGTTCGGAGCCCCTGTAGTCCGAGGACCCCATATTAATGATACGATATCTGATACGGCGGTAGCAGCACTCATGGTTCGACAGGATGAAGACTGAAGTATTCTGGGACCCGGTGCAAAGTCCGTCATAATCACTCGTTTTGGCTTATCGCGTGTTAGAATGAGCTCATTTACGGTGTGTTATCGAGTGACCTTCGGCCGTGGCATAGTTAATATGCTGTACTTTATCAGGTGAAATATAGTATCTTTGTGGGTATAAAAAACACATTATGCTAGGTTAGTGGTATCAAATATAATCGGGCAGTAGACTTGAGAAAATCTGCAGCCCGGATTTGGTGGAAGCGGTATGTGTCCTACGCACTTTCTGAAAGAGGGGTTTTGAGGCTTGGGCTCTTTAAACACTTCTCTCCTAGAGGAGATGGCTTTTCTTCAGCCGGGCTGAAGAAGGAATACTGTCTTTCCTCAGCTCGTAGTTAGTGTATAGGGAGACCCCAGTTTGTAGCCAGCAGGAGGTTGGTGTACAGCAGCTGCGGCCCTCCTGCCGGCATCGACGATCTCAAGTAGTAATTTCTCTCAGGTTACAAAAAAAGGGATTATAAATTGAATTAAAAATCTTCAGCTTTGTAGATAGAATTATTACTAAATGAGCTATCTGATTGTCGATACAAATGGTTACAATCCAATAAATTCTAGCTCCAAACTAAACAGTATAAATCGAGGTCATAATAACTTGATTATTATTTTATATAAGTAAATTGTGATAAGTACATCCAGTATACCAATTTTGTTCATTTTTGAAAGATATTAAAAAAATCTGTAGGTTTCTTTGCCCTTTTATTATCAAAATTTCAAAAAACTTTTGTACAACAATACTAAAGCAATACTATGTAAGCTCATGTCAATTTAGAAACTGCCCACTTATGGTTGCAATATTGGCGAATAGATAATTGGATCAATTAAAATACCCTTTTTTACCAACATAACCAAACTCTTTTTTTAATGGTTTACAAAAAGAGTTTGGTTATGTTGGTAGAAGAGTTGGGTTATATTGGTAGGCAGGCGCTTGACTTAAATCAAGCCTGGTAAAAGGTTAAGATGAGTCCGAGGATGAACCGCGTCCGCCCAACAATTGCCTATTCACTTTATGACTCCCAGGTCATAAGATCGCAGAAACATGGCCGCTGAAAGCATATTCCACCCCTTAGCTGTTCGCATGATGAATGTAGAAGCGAATCTTTTCGTGCGGATGTAAGGAACATCCCCCACATACCGATGGTATACGTTACTGGTCTAGTGGTTTATATGAATTATCTAATTGATAGATCATTTGACAAAATCATCTTTGTAGATTACACGACATATATAATATATTGTATAATGACTGTGAAATACATATAAGACACGAGAGTAGGATAAACACATAATCAATACATATAAGCTCGATTGGGTGTTATCTTTATACAGAACTGGTGTACGAAGTATATAAAATTCATATAAATAGTATGCGGTTCATTGACATTGGAATGTCGCGGTCACGACAAAAGTATGGACTACATTCATATCGTCTGTATTTCTGTGGATTTACGATTATTATTGCGCTAAATGCCTTTCAAGGTAAGAGTTATGCTAATGGTTGTATCCATTGTATGTTATACTCAATCTGATCAATAGAAGCAAAACTAAACGCTAACGAGTGTCGATTTCCTCACAATATATTTCTACACACGCGTGTTGTAATTCAATTAGTGATGGGACTCAATCCGATCTTGAATCCAATTTTATCATTTACGTTTTTCGAGTCACTTCGCAATTTCATTCTAGTTACTGGAATATTTGATCGTTTATTTTATTTTTGTTATTACATAATTAGGAAAACATACAACAACATAAAAATAATTTAAAAAATGCACAAGCAAATAAAATCTCTATAAAAAAGAAATAAAATAAAAATCTAGCTAAGCCAGACATGAAAGCTTTAATCATTTTAAATAAAAAAGTTGATCTTTTACGCTTACTTAAGGAAATAATTGAATGAGAAGGAAAGTTGAGTAACTCATATTTATATTTTTGATGGTTCAAGAACTTATTTTGAGTACCCTCCAAAATTGAATCCAAATCCAAATGTTTTCAAATTTAACTGAAAATACTAAAATAATGGATTCCTATCCACATTTATTATGATAACATTCTGTGGTGGGTTACGAATGTACAATCATTCGCCTTTCGCTTGGATTCGCTCGCTCTTTGCCACCTTAGTCACCACAACTCAATTCCAATTTAATTAATGATTACTGCAGTCGTTTATTTGCACAGTCTGATTCATTACCATCTACAGAGAAAGCAGGTACTCTAGA
Source organism: Automeris io (assembly GCA_036320925.1). NCBI lineage: Eukaryota > Metazoa > Arthropoda > Insecta > Lepidoptera > Saturniidae > Automeris > Automeris io. The sequence continues at coordinate 6,396,347 of JAUDJH010000011.1, read as the reverse complement.
AATTACGGAACTTTCGGAACTACGGAAAATAAAATGTAACTAGATAACTGTAAAGTTTTACTGACTATCAACTTCATAAGTTCACATTCACAAGTTATTTGAGAAATATCAAATTTGTATCTGTTTTAGATGGGTTATAGATGGAAATAATGGGATATTTACATTAAATAAATATTATACAAAAACATTTTAAATGAATATGTTTAATTGTAAGTTCAAACGGCCTAAACAGTGTTTTTCAATAAAAGTAGGAAAAACATGTGTTTTTTATTTTAAGAGTTGTTAAGTAGTGTGATAGGTAATACAGTAGGTAGATATTGTACATGAATGTACAGTTTCTAGAAAATACACGTACTAATTGCTAAAAATTTTAGTTCAGTACTTATTAACAATCAAGGTCCTAGACCAGGGGACGGCAACCTGCGGCTCGCGAGCCACGTGTGGCTCTTTGGATATGAAGTTGCGGCTCTTTATTTCCATATAAATATTATTTATTTTGTTATAAAAGGAACACTACTTATATATGAATAAATAGATTAGTATTTTTAGTCAAAAAACTTTATTAATGCTAATAATATTTATTTTTGGCAAGAACAATTTTTGTACCTCTTTAAGGTCTTTGGAATTTTGTAACTTGTGATTTTTGACTTTTTCGACTCAAAAGGACCGACCCCAGACCAACCCCTGGGTCGGCAACCTGTCCTAGACAGTTATATTATCATAAAACGTTATCATTTGTAGCCCTGTCTATACTGTGATTTCAACGGAGGGAAAATGTGGGTTATTAACGATGTATTTTTTAAGAGTTTCGAGTTGTAGGTTATACAGGATAATAGAAAAAAATTAAGTATAATAATGTAATAAAATATATTTTGTTAAAGTGTCCTTCAGGATCTTTGAGCACAGATGTATCAAAAATGTGTTTAAATTGTTGTTTATTTAGATTTTTGAAATATAAATCATTTATTTACGGTTTGTATGAACTTCTTTAAGTTTATTTTGGGCATAAGAAATACAAATCGTATTTGTGCGTAGTAGGATCCAATTCTACGTATAAATTGTTTATATGTAATATTGGCTTAAGCCTAGAGTTTCTAAAGTAACGATGAAATCGTGCGGCAATTTTATCAAACAACATTTCACTGAGAAGCTTGAACTTGCTGCTTGAATAGCGGACCGGTTTACCTACAGTATGACTAGTAACATTAACCACAGCTTACGACTAACCTTTTAGGGCTGCCGTACACAAGATATTTGTCTTATTTGCCAGGAATTTTACATTTCGGCCAAATGTACGGTCGGTGATATTTTATAATATTTTATCAGGAATTATGACATACGACGAAATGCAATTTGAAATATCATAATCAACCCACTTAAGTCTACAATGGATATTTATGGACAGTTGCTTAGTCTGTAGTGGTTTGAAATATATTATTTTAATATATATATAAGATGTAGAGATAAACATCAAAATGAAGTTGCAAAGATTTTCTGAGAATATTAAAAAAAAATGCAGATTGATCGATATACAGGAAATCGTACCAAAACTCATGATCTCTGCACCGTTCCGGATGTTGGAAAGGTTAAATGTGAAGTCACAAAGTTTGAAATGATTTTTTATATGTAATTTGTAATTTATTGCAATTAGAAGCGAATGTAACAAGTTTCGAATAGGCACTTTAGTTTTAGACTTAATATCGTCCACATAATATCTATTGTAATTGATATACAAATAAAGTAATGAATAAATCCCTTAAAAATTAAATGTCATCAAAGTAATATATAGGAATGAATCTTGGAAGCTGTTATCTAGTTGCCGATATGCTTTTTAACTGTGAATACTATCACGAAGCTGAGCTGACTGGGCGTTATATATTAAAAGACAGATTACTTAAGAACGTTATATTACTACAGTTACACAGGCTTGTCTTAAGCTAGTTCTTATTCATAGACACAGTGATGATCTAAGGCATAGACAATATAATCAATATAGAGACGTACCTGATATCTTCCTTTTTTTTATTTTTTAAGACATGAAATAACTTTTGACTATCAGTTATTTGTGCTTCAAGATTTCATGGCGATAACCGGAACTAAAGGTTAGTATCCTTACCTCTTTTTTTTTATTTTAACAATTTTATATTGCTTTTAATTTTAATAAGTCATGCCATGAAAACTTTTACAATTATATTAGGAGTAACAGAACGCCGCTCTGACATTTGACTTTTGTGTTAAGTCGGTTTGACGTTTGACATAAAAATATTAATAACTAGTTTTTTACAAAATAACAATTTACATATAATATACGAAATTTTGATTACACTTTTGCTTTTACGATTCACCATATCTTTGCGGTTTCTTTACAATACGTCCTGAACGTGTTCTAAGATGTGTATCGACATTAGTGTTTTGTATATTCTGATTTTCAGTGTTACTAATGGTTTTTGTTTGTTTTTCAGGTACCACTTCGGTCTGTGGTGGTGTAGAAGGTCTTAAAATATGTTCACGGTTACGACGAAAAGTGCCCTGAGGAGAATTAATGAAGTAGCTACGTGGATGTGTGTCTTTTTGTGAAATTATACCAGGAACCCAAGTGTTATTTAGTTTGTGTTTGTAATAGACTTTATCACCTACTTGAAGTTCTGGTAATGTTTTAGTATTTTTGTTATAATATAATGATGACTTAATTTGTTGTTTTTGTATGTTTTCTTTTAATTTACCTAGGTCTGCAACATGTGAAGAAAGTGTTGCTTCTGAAACAGGTAAGACAGTACGTAAGTGTCTTGACATACACAGTTGAGAAGGAGAATATCCTGACTGTTTAGGAGTATTCCGATACATAAGTAATGCTAGGTATGAATCAGTGTTGTCTGCTTTACACTTCTTCAATAAGTTTTTTATAGTACCTATTGCTCTTTCTACCATACCATTAGACCTACTCAAGTATGGGCTAGATGTAGTATGTTCAATACCCCAAGACTTGGTAAATTCTTGAAACTCATTACTGTTAAACGGAGGACCATTATCAGAATTTATGATTTCTGGTATGCCATGTCTTGCAAAAATAGATTTAAGATGAATTATTATGGTCTTAGAAGTTGTATCTGGTTTTAACAATGCGATTTCTATGTATTTAGAATAATAATCTACAACTATTAAATATTTTGAACCATCTATTTCAAAGAGATCAATGCCTACTTTGTTCCACGGTAACATCTTAAACTCATGGTGGATAATTGGTTCTTTAGTATTATTCCTACGGTAGGTCAGACATGTATGACATTGGTTGATATATTTCTCAATATCATTGTTCATTAGTGGCCAATAGACTGTTGATTTTGCATGACGAATGCTGCTATTTATACCTTGATGACTTTGGTGAAGAATAGATAATATATATTCTCTCATTGACTCTGGAATAACAATAGAATTACCTTTAAGTACAATATTATTAAGAACTTGAAGTTCATCTTTAATAGAAAAATATGGTTTGACCATTTGGTCTAATGATCTTTTGTGTTCCGGCCAACCATTTAGACAAAACTTCATGACTTGACTAAGCACAGAGTCTTGTTTAGTTCTTTCTTGTAATTCTGTTAACTTTGGTGCACTAATTGATAAGTTAGAAAATATTAGGTTAACATGTAAGTCTATGTCATTCTCTAAGTCTTGTAGAGCACTACATGAAAGAGCTGCTCGTGACAATGTATCTGCTATGTAAAGATATCGACCAGGTTTGTAAATGACATTTAACTCATATGGTTGAAGACGAAGCATTATTCTTTGTAATCTAGCAGGTATATCGAATAAAGGTTTTTTGAAAAGTGTGATTAGTGGTTTGTGATCTGTTTCCACTGTTGTCTTTTTTCCATAAATATACTGGTGAAATTTTGTACAACCAAAACATACTGCTAATAATTCTTTTTCAATTTGAGAGTAGTTTTGTTGACATGAACTTAAAGAAGCTGATGCATAGGCAATTGGCTGTTTGTCATGTAGTATGACAGCTCCTAATGCATCTTTCGAGGCGTCTACTGATAGAGTAATTTCTTTATTTGGATCATAATAAGCTAGTACTGGTGAAGAACTTATTAATTTTTTCACCTGAATAAACTCCGACTCATGTTTGTGTGTCCATATCCATTCATTCTTTTTGGACAGTAACTGTCTTAGATTTGCCGTTTGTAAAGACAGATTTTGAATAAAGGGCCTTAGATAGTTGATCATGCCCATGAATCTTTGCAGATCATTTATTGATTGAGGTGAAGGCATATCACAGATAGCTTCTACCTTTGCTGGATCAACTTTGACACCATTTTGACAAAATATATGACCTAAATATTTTACTTCTGTGGCACAAATTACAGATTTTTCTTTATTAAATTTTAAATTAATTTGTTGAGCTCTGTCAATTACTTTTTGTAATCTCTCATTGTGTTCTTGGATACTACTGCCATAAATGAGAAAGTCATCCATCATGATTGTAACACCTTCTATATCAGCGAATCTTTTGACCATTTCACTATGGAAAGTTTCCGGTGCTGCATTTATACCGAAAGGTAAACGTGTGAATCTATAACGCCCAAAAGGTGTTATGAAAGTGCACAGCTTTGACGATCTTTCAGTGAGTTTCAGCATCCAGAAGCCCTTGTTGGCATCTAGAGTGCTGAAATATTTTGCACCAGTAAGTTTGGATTTAATGTCATCTAAAGTAGGAAACTGGTAGTGAGGTCTCATGATGGCTTCATTTAATTTGTTAGGATCAATGCATAGTCTTAATTTACCATTTTTCTTTGTAGTGAGTACAGTGGCACTTACCCACTCTGTTGGTTCTTCAACACGCTGTATAATGCCTTGCTGCTCCAGGTCTTGTAATTCTTGCTTCAGGGGTTCCTTGAGCTGGAATGGAACTCGTCTGCAGGCTGCGATGACTGGTATAGCATCCGGCTTCAACTTCAGGTCCACCTCTAGGTCCTTAATACAACCTATACCCTGTGTGAGCTCTGAAGGAAGCTGCGGTGTAATATTAGGGTTGAAGTTTACTGATAATACTCTCTTAACAAGATTGAGTGCCTTGCATGTATCCCTACCTAATATGTTTTGACACTGGAAGTCAACTATATGAAAATTAACATTGTGCATATTGTTTTTGTGTTTGACTTGTATATTACACTGACCTATAGTGGGAATAGTTTCACCACTGAAAGTTGATAATTTATAGTGACTTTTGTGTAAGGACTTTAATGGGATGTCAAGAGTATTGAATGTGTTAATTGAAATGATGTTCGTGTCTGCCCCAGAATCTAGTAAAAAGTTAACATTTTTGTTGTTTAATATTAAATCTATTTTCCACGACTTCTGTGTAGTATTATTTGAGGCTAGACAATAAATTGATCCTATAAATAAAGCATTTTCATCATTATTGCTTTCTATATGATGAATATTTTTTACATTATTATTCTTATTATAGTAGCACATTGCTGCAAAATGATTATATTTATTACAAATTTTGCATTTGGTGCCTAAGGCTGGACATTTTACCCTATGAATTTGACCACAACGTCTACAGTTGCTGGCAGTTTGTGGTGATGCCTGTGATGCTGCTCTGGACTGTTGTCTTGACTTTGACTTCGTTCTCTGTCTTGATTGAGGCCTATGTTGACGTTTGGAGATGGATGCGACTATGTTATTTGACTCAAGCTCTTGCACTTGTTTTCTTGTCAGTTCTAAAGTTTTTGCAAGCTGAATTGCATCTTCCAAAGAGTTAGGTCTCTCTGCCAGAATTTTCTCTTTTATATAGTGGTTATTACTAGACAGGTTAAGGCTGAAAATATCCCTAACTAAACTGTCTTCTAAACTTTCAAATGAACATTGTCTGGCAATATTTTTAAGGTCTGTCACGTAATCATCTATTGATTCGTTGGCTCCCTGGCGACGGTTGAAGATTTTGTGTCGTTCCATTGTTGTATTTATTTTGGGCAGGAAATATGTGTTGAACTTGCCTATCAAGGTATTATACGTCACATTGTCTATATCTTCGTTAAAAGATTGAAAAATCGCTAGGCTGTCCGGTCCCATCAAATGTAATAGGATTGCAACCTTTCTTTGATCTTCTACTTGTTCAAGATTATTGGCTCGCATGTAAATTTTAAACATTGTCTGCCAATTCGTCCATGCTAGTGGCATATTACTGTTTTTTAAATCTAGTGGACTTATCTGAGAAGATATATTTTGAGATGTCTTCGTCGGCTTGGTTTCCGCCATTTTGTTAATACTTATTTTAGAGAACACACACGAAATATATTGTTTTTACCTCTTCCGTTTCTTTTATTCTTTAACTTCTGACACCATATCACGAAGCTGAGCTGACTGGGCGTTATATATTAAAAGACAGATTACTTAAGAACGTTATATTACTACAGTTACACAGGCTTGTCTTAAGCTAGTTCTTATTCATAGACACAGTGATGATCTAAGGCATAGACAATATAATCAATATAGAGACGTACCTGATAAATACTTTAAAGGTAAAGCTTATAAAAATTATTGAATCCTAAATTTATTTTTCCCAGAACAAATAAACAGCTTACAATTAAAAGAGCGTATTAAAGCAAATTAAATATTAGTTTTTGGTTAAAATCATCTCATATTTACTTATTATTATTCTATTAATGCATCACAATTTCAATTACGAATGTATATAACACAAAACATTAAAAAATAAACTTAATTTCAATTTAAAAAGTATAAATGGAATTAAAGCAGAACTCTTCAGACTGATTTCCTGCAATGCTGATTTTTGGTTTTCCCAACATACCCTGGGACAGTATTTTTTCTTTTTGGGCAATATTACTTGCAAGTTTTGCAGATAAGATTTCTGCAACAATTCAAGTTTGCTTAGATGATGTAATTGTACTTGATGTATTGCAAAAATATTTGCGGTCGAGTTATCGAGGGCTCAAGGAGTTACTATGACCGGCTTTCTGCTATAGTACTGAGGTCACAACATTTCCAAATCAAATTTATTAATTAATATATTTTTTTTTTTTTTTTTAATTTTAAAATGTCGGTTGGCACTTTTAGTGGATTTCAATTATATTGATGATGATGAGAATGATTAATTAGAATATTTGTAACAATTTGTAATCCAAAAATGTATAATATAATAAACAAAATATTCACGGGCACCGATATCAAAACTTATCGCGTAATATAAATACGTTTTTATTGATAACTGAATAAGTACTAAATAGTTGATGCATCTTGACGTGTTGCTTGTAACTTTTCGGCACCATTTTATAGTCCGGTCTGTTAGGATTCGCAGAAATAGGTGAACATTAGGTATTCGCCTCAAAGCCTACTTGTTGTGATACAATTTCAACTGTTCTATTTTATACAAGTAGGTACGGCTAATTTTTATTTACGATATAACCCTTTGAGACGTGAATAAATTTTATAGTATACAATTTTTTGCGCAAGCATGGAGGGCAACTCCTCAGATACAAAGATACAAAGATGCTGAAGCGACACATGAAGAAATGTTCTCTGGAACCGTCGCAGTACGAGAAGCTTATTTCCTCACGGGCGGACTGGATGAGACTCATCAAGTCCAGAGTATGAATTTGAAGACGAACGGCGTAGCGAGTTAGACTCGAAGCGTGACGAGTTAAAAGCCCGGCCACCTGCGGCTATTAATTACATTTATCTGAATGGTATGCTCACATGCTATTAATGCTCAAGAGTCTCCTTAAAGACGATAGAGTATGTGAGTCACCTAAGAGCATACGACTGGAGAAATCGGAGTTGAAACAGTCGCTGTGGAAGAATCCGGCTAGGACATCATCATCATGAAATTTTGTCCTCGGACTAGTATAATATCCCTTATAGGGTTAACTTGGACTAAAAGTAGATTTTTTTAATGACTCGTCAGAGTGACCTCTGCACGCCATGATATGCAATGTGCTTTCCAAAGAATACAACTACCAAAACAATGAAAAATCTATTGAAAGTCACGGTGATTAAAGAGGCCTGTACAATATATTTTCACACTTCGTTTAAGGTACGCAATATTATAAGACGTTGAAGTATGTATTAGAGAAGTTCTTAGTCTTGACTAGGATATGAGTTAATGTACTGTAACTTTGTAAATCCGCTTGCGTGTTTCCGTTGTGGAAGGGAAATGGTTGAATAAAGTAAATAAAAGTATTATAATTAAAAATAATCCAATCCCAATATTGTATTACTCGTTGATAAAGCATTACGTGCGCATAAATAATAATGCCAATTTTCAGATATTAATCTTATTATTCTAATAGTATACAATTTTGAAAGCGCTATTAAAATTGAAAGCGCTTTATTACTCGCGATCACATAATATATGTGGGTATTTATTTATAAGGTAAAATGGCACAGGAAACTCGTGAAATGTATTTTGGTATTACCATACGTTATTTTTTCCTTTTATCATACAATTTATTTTATCATACATTTTTCCTTTTATCATACATTCATTAGCAGTTCGTCAGAATCTATGATGATATCATATTGTGGTTTGATGGTAGTGGTGGAGTCCTAATTTCCAGTAGCGCTCATTCCATAAATGCATGAAAGCATTGCATGCTCTTATGATAAATAAATCTGGAATAAATTCCTTTAATTTAAACAAAAAAAGGAACCCTTTATATTTATGCCTATTCTATTTTTATGCCATCTATCTTCTCTATGAAAGTAATATAATATTTAGTATTATTATATACTATTTAAATTAATTATCTGAATCTGCCTACTCTATCCAAGTACCCTATGCACGTCACTGCTAATTTCCTATTTCTTTGTTTTTACTGCATATTATAATATATCCACATCAAAAAACCTTTTCAATTAAATAGCTATTCTTATAAAAACAATCAATATTACATAACACAAAGATTACTTGATTCCGACTAATTAAAGTTGTACCGTGTCTTCAATTACGATAGCTGTAAAGTAAGAAAATGACTGTTAAAACCTTGCATGAATTATATTGTACAGATAATTTAAACTACAAAGGCTGAAATGATGGATTACGGATTGCTTTGTGATTATGACATAAACCAAATTAAAAGTAGAAACAATTAAGTAATTGTTATGAAAAATGTCGACATGAAGATGGTTCTTTTTTATTTGTATTTAAAATTTATCTATTAAAAAAATACATATTTGATTGTGAATCAAATTTAATTACAACAAACAAAAAATGTTGAAATCATATAACACGGAATAAACATAGAGTAAGTACTTATTTTTTGTTTATTATAAATTCGGCGTTGAAAATCCTCTTGATCAATTGAATAGTGTTTTTACAATTTATTCCAATTCGTTTTTGTAACTCTCCAAATGAGTTAAAAATTTTATCGATTGCTTTAGGTATTATTCGATAAATAACATTAGAGTTAGAAAAAAACAGAAAAGTGTTATCTTGCGTCATTCTTAGTACACCAATGAAACTTTTGGACTTAGTGATTTTGATGTAAGAATTTTTAGATGACGTCGTTAAAATGTATCTACATATAACTCGGTTTTTAAGAGCATATATGTCTATGACGAAAACGACAAAAACTATTGTTGTGGCCGCGTACAACGCATTTAGCCGTAACAATATTTTTTCCTGCAACATATTTAATTAAAATTCTGTTATTATTGGAATGAGAGCCAGCTTTGCGGTGGAATGACATATGTAAAAAATGTAGGTACTGATTAAAAATAAACTGTTAACGGTATGAATGTGTACGATGGTAATAAATTAATTTATTCAATTGCATTCATTTTTGTATTGAAGCTCTCGAGTGATCCATATTATTGAAACAGAGTACTTGTATACTCTTACGCTGAGATAACCTTACTTAGACATTGCTTAGACTTTACTATAACATTACACATAATTTATTTTTTTTATTATCAAAGTATATTTGTGGTATGTTACCTCAAGTTCCTATTATATGTTCAATTTTTCGTCAAAGACGAACTTACTTCAGTAGCAGCTATAAATATCAGCGTTATATTTAAATCCCGTATCGTGTACGCTATACCGGTTGGGTCTTCACATGTGGGCGCGACGTACTTTGTCAATCTTTTATCCATGTTATTGTGTGCTACAAGTGTCTTTGGATTCTCGAATACCATCAGTTGTGGTTGTGGAGTGCCTGAACCCGGACGTGAGGACATTTACAAAGCAATTGACCAGCATGATAACGACGGACGAAGTAAATTGGCAGATTTTATGAATATCCGCACCAACCAGCATCTGATTTTTCAGATTGCGTCTGCCGAGAAGGAACTATAAAATAATAAAAATTTTATAATTCGATGGTTATCAGTCTCTTTGGCACAGTTTGATTTAAAAACGGAAAATAATTCATAACCAGGATAATAAATCATATCTAATTAAGATCTTCTAATATTAACTGTCAACACCTGTGGTAGTCAGAGGCCCGCGTGTGAATATTTTCAAGGTATTAACCCATTAGACTAATCGCTTATCACTTTCGTTTATAAATATCATAGAGCTCATGCAAACGATTCAGTAGAGGCACTGAATAAAATCTGCATATATTAGTTGAAACGTTAAAATTAAAAAAAAAAATAGAAAACTTGGCTTCATCCACGGATTGTAATCTTTTATTTAATACTTTTGAAAGAAAATATTAGAAAGCATCATAGCTCTGAGGTTTCCGATACAATTTTATATCTATCTAGATAGACATGCCATTATGAAATTCCATAGTTAGAATTAAACGCGGTAACAATAACTGTTTTCAATAATTAACAGTTTTTTAATGTTGTTCACAAATAACAGCTTTTATAAACTGTTATACATGAATACAAACTTTATTGCTAAACCAAAAAGATCAAAATTGTAATTAATAATTTTAAAATAGTGTTTGTCATCTCTTCTAAAATTTTCGTAACTGACAACGACAAATGTCATTGTTCTGACAGCATACAATCGTTAAGCACGGACAATCTGACAGATGTCATGTTGCTGTAAACACGTTATTGTGCATGAGCGAGAGCGAATTCAACGAAATATTGACAGCTACTTTTTTAACATCATTGTTAGACATTAAACAATGCATCAAATATTCTGTTGTTGTAAAAATGTACTGTAGTAATTAGAACTCCAAAAAAATATGAGGTCCTTGACTTCTAAATAGCAATTTATACATGCACAAAATTATCTTACGAACACAACATATCGTTGAATTCGTTGTTTTTTGTTATTGTTTCTTTTTGCACACTAAGTTAACATACAAAGCTTAATATATACAACACATTAATTTAGTTCTTAAAATAATCCATTGAAAAGACATCGCCCAGGACAAACATACGTTTATAATAAAAATTGAAAAAGAAACAGGTAGTTCTTAAGTAATAATTTTTTTAGCGGATCTTCACCGCCACGACATCAATTTCTCAATGGAAGATACGTAATGCCAAATAGCAAATGGAAATAACTATGATGTAGTAATATAATTGCTACGACCTTGAAGAATGGGTGGAAATATGTATGAATTGAGTTTACGGAATCTGTGTGCAGAATAAATCATGTTTGGGAATTTCAACAGAAGTGTGAAAGTTTTTGTGAAAGATCAAATTATCTAAATATCTTTCATCATTAACAATGAAAGTAACACTTTCAATTCGAATTATTTTGTATAAAATCTTCTTTAATTTTACATCTTATAACGTAGTAATATGGTTAAAAGATGATATAGCATCATTCTTAGAAAAAGTACGCGAATTGACATACTTTCATTTTTTTATTTACGAGTTTTTGTATTTCGTTATGAATAATTAAGTAAAACTCTCTCATTATAATATAAACCTCATTAATTATAAGAATAAACGTAATTTGATTTAAATAGGCGTGCTTTATTGTTACTACTGTAGACGGAGTCATGGGTTGAACTTCTATAGTATAAAAATTGCCAAAATATATAGAATGCTTTACGTTTACTGTGATTATTTGCTAATTAAAACACTACCCAGTGTTAAAAGCATGACAAAAAAGACTGTCCGGACGGATATATATATATATATACGACCATAAACATATTTTTTTCTTTGTCTTAATTCTTATTTCTTACACATAGACATAAATAATCTATCATAAGACCAAATACTTTTTGGAGTAGACAGATACAATAGAACACTATTTTTTTCCATCTTTATAGGTATTTCTCCTTAACATGATTAATTAATCTTTCAAACCATAGAAGTAGCAAACAAAACTGAAGTCAATAATACGTTCTTAAATGGAACAACATGAAATTTCAGTCGTTCGTTGCGAGACGACGCGTAATCTTCTGGTTTGAGTTTAATTATGCGGTTTCTTTGTCGTATCTGTATCGAGAAATGCTACAAAATAAAAAAATTATTAATTTACTAAAATCATTTAATATTTATGTGCTTTAGTTATAAAACACTAATTAATGATGATAAAAATGAATATATCTCACATATTGTATCAGAAATACGTCCGCATTTTTTCTATTTTCCTGTCTTGCTTTTAATTTTGATTCAGTATGTTATGGTCTGTAAACCGTATCTAATTCGTTATAAATTTTAAATTGTATTTAGTATGAGATGGAAATAGGGCTGCCAACTGTCCGAATACGATCCGAACTTAAATAATTTCCATCTTGACTGGGTTTTAACGACAGTACACAAGTGTAATGACTGTCATAGTGACTGGTTATGGCCTGTCGCATTTTGAGATCAGTTTTTTATATCTCCAGTTGTTTCTATAGATAGAGCTTCTGTCTGTATTTGAGGGCCGGCATGACAACGGCTACTGTTAATTGGTTTTTGTCCCTCGGTAATCAATTGGGTAGTATTGTACTTTCAATCAGGTGAGCTGTAATCATATTGTAGAACTAGTATAAAAAAATAACAGCTTTATTTGACTTTACCTTAATAGAGTTTCATTTCGTCCTTTTTTCCAATCACTCGCTTTCACTCTTTGTTTAATGCGTGGCTACTAAAGTATAAGGGTTTATTTGCGTTACCAGCATAATCCATAGTTTGCTGAATTGGTAATTGCCTTAATTACTTTCCCTCTCAACCTTAGTGAAGCTGTAAAAGTCCTTTTAGGTTTGAAACAAAAGAATTTGCTGTAAACATTAATTTAGATTATATTATGTATCTTATCGAATCCTTTGAAATATCTTAGAAAAACTTACTCACGATAAGTTTTGAAACAAATCACACGATAAAATGTAATTATAAAAATTAACTTGAGGCACAATTCTCGTAATTTAACCATTCTGCAAAAAAACCCAAATCAAATTAAAAATTTACTACGCTTTGTCTAAAAACTATATTCTTGTAACTTAAAGTTTCAGTATATCTGTAATTATATCTATAATATACCAACCAATCAAAAAGTTAGTAAATCAAAAACGATAAAGGATTGGCTTTTAGTTGACTTTATATATAACTATAATGTAAGTATGTTTTGAGGTTATTTTTTAGTTTAAAGGATTGCGGTTTTAGTTGTACTAAAATATATACGGTGAAGGAAAATATCGTGAGGAAACACACATGGCAACTAATAGAAATGCCATGTGTAAGTGCCCTGAGAACAGCGATCAGCTGCGCTACAGGTCACATAGGATATGACATATAAGCGCAAAGTGGGTACAGTCACTAATGTATCTCTGCTCACCTCGAAAGGGATATAGCGTGACGACATATTATTATTATTAAAAATGTATACCAATTATAAATTAAACATTTTTAAAGTACGTGAATTGTCCTTCAAGACATGTCTGGGGTATTTCATTACACTGTGCGCTTCCATTCCGACGCAGCCTTGAGTTTCTTTAGGCGTTTTTTTTTTAATACTGGCTCGACAAAGCGACTACAGAGTACTTGATGGTAAGTACAGTGTAGTCCAAAGACGAAAGCGACTATCAAAGGATGGAAATCCATTGATAGTCTACATCGTCCTATCGGCCCACATGTACCACGACTGAAGGTCTCTAGGTATATGAGCTACTGGATATACACAAGCTGATCCCGAAACGCGAAAAGCCGAAACTGGTCACTATGACGGACTTTACACCCACGTACTGTGGTCGCGATCCAGACGGGCACCGACGCCCTACCACCTCACAAAAAAGGTTTCTCCCCAAGGTAGTCGCTTCCTAAACGCTAGTAGATTACTGTTAGGTTTCATATTTCGGCCGGTGGCCCAAGTCGAGGTCGTACCCATAGGGGGTGCTTTTGCGTTGCCGCCCAACCCATAAATTTGCCGGCTGAGGACCTCAGTGTTCGCCCTCTTGCGCGGTTTAGTTGTGAAGGTCTACCTTGGACATCAAAGTACTGCCCAATTCGAAAAAAAAAACTGCGCTATTAGTCTAATGAAGCTTAGTAAATAAAAGAATTCTTAATAAATATGTTTTATTTTGTTAATGAAACATAACTTATCAAAATTTTGTCGGTTTGCCTCCTTTAGAAGTTTATAACTCTACCTGAGGTTAATGCAATTCTTTATTTTGATTTGCCAAGTTTAAAACACATATTGCAAATACTTAATTATTAATTCATATTTATTTTCTTAATAAAACATCAAATAGTCAATATTTTTTGTGCCAGCGGCAGCCTTATGGCTTGTTTACAAAGTTAATATTTTAAACAGTCCTAAAACAATGTCAAATCGTATAGGTATCGTAATGAGATATTTTTGGTATTATTTTTATTGATTTTATGGTGGCTAAGCCAGCGATCGTTAAGAAGAAAAAAAATGTAGGTTTAGTTTGTAAGAAAATAAAGTTTTTTTTTTTATATAAAATCTCGACAAAGTGACTATACCGTACCTGGTTAGTGCAGTACAATCCAAGAACTACAGCAACCGCTAAGGGACGAAAATCCATGGACCAATATTGTTGCCATGTCGTGACAAGTATAAAATACCAAGGACGAAAGTCTTAAGGTATATGAATTATGGATGTACAAAAGCTGCCAAAGCGAGTCACTATGATGGTCTCTGTACTTTCTACTGTTTATTATAAAATGTGCGCCCACTGACGGTAAAGTTTAATTAGCAAAATATTAGGACCAAAGTAAATAATTCATGTCTCGGTTGGCGCTGTGGTCGTGCATGAAATTTCAGCGCGACGAATTGTCGGTTGTATGACCTATAGGTAATGTTCCGAGCGGGGTGTTTGTGGGTGTGAAGTTCATATTTATGAACGCACCCACGACACAGGCGTAAATCCCAATGTGGGGCAACGATTCCTAAGACAAAACCATTCAATTCGTGTAGGTTTCATTCATTCATATCGTGTAGGTCTAGCATATATTTCTCATATTCTTTAACGTCTGCAGCACGGTGATAAAACTTTTGATGTTTCAATCAACATAAGACAATGACCAACTTTTATAAGATGGGCTGGCAAGTTGTAATATCATTTTCAAATTAGCCTGCTTTTTTATTTGAAAAGGAGGTAGAGAGGTAAACAGCCCACTTGATGGCAGGTGGTCGCTGCCGTCCATGAATAACCACAACACAAGAAGTTCCGCCACTGCGTCTTCTTTTTTTTTTACACTGGCTCGACATAGTGACTACAGAGTACCTGATGGTAAGTACAGTGTAGTCCAAAAACGAAAGCGACTATCAAAGGATGAAAATCCATTGATAGTCTACATCGTCATGTCGGCCCTCGTATACCACGACTGAAGGTCTCTAGGTATATGAGCTACTGGATATACACAAGCTGATCCCGAAACGCGACAAGCCGAAACTGGTCACTATGACTGACTTTACACCCATGTACTGTGGTCGCGATCCAGGGCACCGACGCCCTACCACGTCGCTGCTGCTCGCTTAGCACGACCCAGGAGTCACGTGTAGGGAAACTAGGGTAAAGCCTACGGAAGCGAGCAGCTTCGACTCCCAAAAAAAGTGTCAAAGTGGAAGTGCGTTTTTCACTATTTTTTTTAAGAGATACATATCAAAATTCAGACGAAATACTTTAACAAAAAGTCTATTTCACTTAAATATGAGACAAGAAGGTTCTAGATATTCTGTTGTTGTTGCTTGCTAATGAGCCTTTAAAGTGTGAGAATGAGACGTCATGCTTACAAAAACTACTTTTGAATCGTCAAAAGAAAAGGAGAATAAATTTATTACCAGTTTATATAGCGGAATCTATCGATAAGAGCTGATTTAAAAATCTGGCAGCTGCTCTTTTTTTACAAACAAATAAAAAATACCTAAAGGAGTAATGCCCTATGAGAAAAAATTGCGGCCATGTTAGTTTCTTGTTTCATTCATGCAGAATTTAAATTGGATGGAGCAACGTTAAATATAAATGATACAGTTTTAACTAGTACAAAAAAAACATTACAATTATGTTTATTCTATTTCGTTATTAATAACTTAAGCAGAATTTCAACATTCGTTTCAACTGACGTTTTTTAAAGCGGAAATAATTCTCAGATTTTTCATAAGGAAATATCTTGTAATAAAATAATTCGTATTATATTGTGGGACGGTCTTCAGGCGAGCGTGTTCCCTTCTTTATAAGATGTTGAGCTCTTTAAGCGCAGCGTGATGAGATATTTGTGTAGGCCGAAAGATCTCGATTCGCGGCGACTATCAGCGGGCGGTTGTTTTTTGATTGTCGTACTCATATCAGGTACGCGCAGTCACTGTGTCGAGCCATAATAAATATATATATATAATATACATAAAATATTGAAGCCTATATGGCCTGGGTGAAGTGATTAGAGGGATACACCGAGGATTTTTATTCAGTAGGTGTGTGACAGACCAGGGTCGCTACCATCACAGCAGCCCTGATAGAGCTATGGAGGATTATCCCCCAGACTATGAAAAAAAAGAATAATATTTCCGAGCAAGATCATAAGTACAGTTCAACGTTATATATACGAATAGCGTTTTATATATGTTTATACTAGGTTATGACCGGTGGTCGTGGGTGTGGTTGTAGAAAGACACGGATTTTGGCGTTTTACTGTTTATTTGCACTTTACGGCACACCGAACTGCGACGTACACGCACGTCCTCTCGCCTTGCGTCTCGGTAGTCGACTCACTTGCAAGCGTCCCGTGCGCGCGCGCATCCTCTTACCCCGCACGTCTCGTAACACCCTAATGACCCTTAGGGCGACAATTACGTATCGGGCGGCGTCTACATGCTATAAGGTTTAATTTGTTGATGCAAACCACCTTAAAGAAAAACGAATTCATAGACTTTTAAATAATTATATGCGCAAGAACCCTTCTATACATTTATGTGCTTTTTTCTAAATGGTTTTGTAATTTTTAAACGTTATAGATACGTACAATCATGCATAATTATAAAGTTTTAGCAGTTATCCCTATATATAATAAGCGAGTAAAGTCGCAGTGACATGTAGATAAAAAGAGCACGGTGAAATGATAAGTGCTACTTAATACCGCTGGACTATGATTATGGATGAGATTACTGCAAACTCAAACAAATAAAACAACATAATATATTTAATTGCAGCGTCTATTAATATTAATGTAAAATTTATAACAACAACGGTGCAAATGTCCTTCTTTTTTTGTTATATTGTTTGACATTCTACTGTGAATAAATCCGTAATTCACTCTTACTGGTAAGTGGCAACCCTAAATTGATAGTTGTGGAAAGTAGCGAAACTGGTTCCATAAGGCCCTTTCATGCTACACTGTGCCGTGCGCGGGCCGAGTCCCCATCGTTTATACTACATTATCGTGATATGAAAGTAGTATTATGTTTTTTCATTAAGTATTGATAATTAATTGAGCGTCCGTTATTGTATATGGCGATTGTTGGAATTGCTTTTGATGAAGAATACATAATAGCTATGAATAAAAAAGGAAGATAATTTGAGCATAGAATTGTTGGTTTAGGAATACACATAACATAATCGACGAATGTCGTTCTGTGACTTCTTATTGATTTTATTGCGCGTTGTTATTATTGTCATAATATTTCGCTAATACTGGTTTAATCGTGTTAACGACGGTAGTATGAAAATAATAGGTTACTCAAGGACAGATATGAGAATTTGTTATTTTTATGTAACATTATTATAGATATTCATATAGAATCCATATGCGACGCACACCGTACGGTTGCGGCACGTCAATTCTAGCTATGACGTGAGGGGCGGGCATAGCGGGAACGTCTTCAGACCGTGCATCCACCTTGCCTCGACCGGGTCCGGTCAACGTACGATCTAGTATAAATTATTTCATATAAAATATTAGTAATATACTATCGCAGCCCGGTATAACATAAATAGTCCATAATCCTATTGTATGTTTACAACTTTCGTTATCCAGTAGAAAGTGTAGATTCACCGTAAATTGTGCTAATTTATATAAATGTTTAATTTATATAAAATATGTCATTCCCATGCAAATTGTTCAACATAGCTATTACAGACAAGCTCAAGTAATTTCAAAATAGAATTTGTATTCACTTTTTTATATTGGGTTCGCAAGGTGTCCACAAAGCATTTGATAATAAGTACTGTGTAGTCCAAGACGACTGAGACCACCAAGGGAAAATAATTTGTTTACAATCGCCATTGTCATGCTGGCTCACATACACCACGACTGAAGGTCTATAGGTATATCAAAAACTGTACATACACAGTCTGATCCCGAAACGTGACAGGTCAAAGCGAGTCATTATGATGGTATTTTAACCGTATTTTTATTAGCGTTATAGATGTTAACAATCGTTTCGAAGTTTAGCTGCTTGAACACGAATAATTTGCGACCAAAATGGTTTTGATAAACAAATAAACGTGACGAAATTTGTTACTACGGAACTCTCAACTTAGAACAAATCGTCTGAGAATAATGATTATATTTGTCATTCTTTTGATGATCAATACTGAATGAATAATAACGAACTTGAGATTAAGCCTAAGCTAAGATTTTTTGTTAAGGAATTTATGATATCCGGGTGATAATTTTTTCTTTTATTATTCCATTTATATATAATAAAATGCGCCTTAAAGAAAACATAATAACACTGTGTTAATACATGTTTTAAGCAACAGGAAAATATTTTGAATAGCATGCCCATGTATTCAAAATGACGGTAATTATTTTGAACTTTGCAAATGTTAAAGATAAAATGTCCGGCAACAAAGAAATGGATTGACCCTGTACGTATATAAATGTAATAAAGATGATAATGTTACAATCAGTAGGAATAATTCGAAAATAATTTGTTTATCAATACGCACACACAGTACAGAGTATAGACATGAAATCACAACATATATACAACTAAAGTTCTAAGTCTCAGTCTATGTTCTAACTACAGATAGGCAAAATGTAATCTGATTAATGATGAACGATTACAAAATGTAGTCGAAATTTTAATTTTCTTGCTCTGTAATCATGATTAAATCCATTTAAAACATTAAGAAATGATAAATGTGTATACAATCTGGGATTTTGTAGTGTTTAAAACATAAATGAGCATAATGCAGTCATATTAATGGTAAAAAACGTAAAATGTAATCGTTAATCATTTTTATTAATCTGATTACATTTTGCCCATCTATGGTTCTATGTGTATACATAAAGTTTTACAAGGTAGGTATACCAACAAGTTACAAATTACAAAAATACATTGAAAAAAAAAGACACCAACGGTTGGTCTAGTGCATTAGTTTAAGGTCGCTCAGCGTGCAATGGCGTTCCATTGTTACGAGTTATGTTAGGCATTTCTTTGTAGGATAAAATCTGCAAGTTATCCGACAGAGTACCAAATTGTTTATTTAACTTTCCGTATTAGCAAGCTGAAGTGATAGTGAGCTCTACGTATGCCAAAGAACCTATAATCGTTGGAGCAGGAGTGAATCGGTAAAAGTAGCGTGGGGCGCTCCCCAGCAAGGTTGTTGGAAAGGATTGTATGAGAAGAGCCGAAGCCAGGGCTTAATGGCGGTTATTACGAAAAGCCAATGTCCTGCAGTGGACTAATGTGGGCTCATGATGTTGATTTGACATCAATGTTTGATTTATTTTGTTTTTGTTTCAGGCAGTGCAAAATGGATCTCGAGTTCCGGAACATAACGTATACTATACAAAATCGATTTCCCAGAGGTTAGTACCTAATTATTTTGTACAAATATTTTAACATTACCAGTCTTATTACAGAATATATTTTTAAGACTGTTTAAAGCTTCACTTTTTTTTATATTAACAACTTAACGACGAAATTAACTAACTTTAATTACGTTTTGTAAATAAAAATTATATTTTATTATATAATAAACAATTTTTATCACTATTTTAATCTTCTTAAAACTGCACTTTTTATACGTGCATATATATAAGTTTATTATCTAAGATTGTGTTTTTATTGTAAATTATCATTTAAACCGGATATTTGATCACTACTTATAAACGGACACCTAATGTAAAGATACATTTTATCTTTACGTAGGTGTTGAAGTACCT
Organism: Automeris io; assembly: GCA_036320925.1. Taxonomy (NCBI): domain Eukaryota; kingdom Metazoa; phylum Arthropoda; class Insecta; order Lepidoptera; family Saturniidae; genus Automeris; species Automeris io. The sequence continues at coordinate 6,375,842 of JAUDJH010000011.1, read as the reverse complement.
AAGATGTTAAAAATTTAATATGATAAGGAAAATCATGAAGTTTTCGACTTGCATTTCCGATATAGTGAAACATGTCAGCACGTCAAGCATCTTGAATAGCCTATTTACGTGTAGTTATTTTATGTCTGTATGCCTAGTATAGTAATGTATACAGCAGTGTTAATTATGCTCGAATAACTGCTTAATTAAAATAAAACAAAATGGAATCACGTGCCCCATCAGTTATTCTATATATTAATACGTGAAGCAAAAACTTTGTGCCTCTTTTTACGAAAACTGAACGTACGGAGGAGAATGAAATTTGGTACACTTATAGTTTACATAGAGCACTAGAGAATGCTAATATTGAAAAAAATAATAATAAAAAAACATTAATTCAATAAAAAAAAATATTACAAACTCTACCATGTATTGGATACGCACATGCATATATATTCTTTTGTCTATGGTTAAAGTCAGTGGTCAAATTGAGAATAGATAATATAGTATTGTTTGTCTTTAATTTTATTCGTCAAAACTACTTACTGAATGTCAAACATAGCCTATAATAGATATTTGTGCTTTATATTGTAACGAAATTGATTAATTACAATAAATATATTATTATAGTTATTAGTGAAATACCGCTCGCTGAATAGGAAATATGATAAATCTAATATAAAATAGCAATAAAAAAAAAAGTGCAGCATTAATCTGAACCTAAGATCTGAACCAACAATATCATACAGGTAAAATATATATGTATATATTTGTTATTGCTGGTTCAAAGATCTTTTTGTATTTTTTAATATTGTGGCTAATTTTTTTTTCTCTTTTCAATTTTTAGTAATTTCACTAAAGTTTTTCCTACTGTTATTATGACTCGACATAGAACATTAACGGGTCGGAGTGAGGGACAAAGAAGAAGGAATCTATATTCGCAGGCACATAATAGTAACCTTGGTGAAATTTGTGATTATAGAAGCAAATTCTTTGACAATAGAACCATAATAATATTCATAATTATGGTCGAATTTCGGCTAATAGGTGACCACTAGTTACAATTTATTACTCCTGTTAAAAATTACGCGGTAAAATCTGATAGACTTTCGACGATTGCTTTCTACATAAAAATACATACTTTAATAATAATAATAACTGACATTGTGATAGTAGTCGGCACGCCGGGCAATACTCGTTGATATCCCTCCACCACACAAAGACAATCTCGTGAGAGCAGTAAAAGAGAAATCTTCAAAATGTTTAGATCTCGGACACGAGATTACTAGCATGTGGGATGTAAATTTAATGATTATTGTCCTGATATTCGTATCGAATGATGACTTGATGTTAAAGAGTCTCGATTCGATTTTAAGAACCTCTCGCTTTGTTGTTGAATCAAGGATCGAATACAGAAGGCAGTATTACTCGATGCGGAACGCATTGTTAGGAAGTTCCTCACTCTGAGTTCCTAACTATTGATGGTTTGGGCCTTAGGCCTCACTCCCATAGGTCTACATATTTTAAACTAGCTGATCCGGCAAACGTTGTTTTGCTATATAAGTTTTTGTAATATCTTCTAAGATATTCATTGAAATTAAATGATGTCAAAGACAATTTTGTTCACAATTAAATACTCTTAATCAATAACACATTTATTTGGATAAAGATTAATATTATTACGTTGATACAACTCTTAACAAATAATGCATTAATTTCGACCAAATTTGATTACCATAAAAACGGTTCTAGTGAGTTAATCTTAAAAGATAGATATATACTGTCTCAGACATTTTTTTAGATCATTTCAAGAGGAATAATTTTTTCCTACGTATATTTTTGGTATCTTGAACCGTTTTCGCAGTGCACGCAATGGAAGCCTTCAAGGATGAATAATTTTCCCCGTTTTTTTCACATTTTCCATTATTTTTTCGCTCCTAATAGTTGCATCGTGATTTTATATAGCCTAAAGCCTTCCTCGATAAATGGGTCTATTCAACTCAAAAAGAATTTTACAATTCAAACCAGTAGTTCCTGAGATTAGCGCGTTCAAACAAACAAACAAACCCTTCAGCTTTATAATATTAGTATAGATTTAACGTTGTTATTTTTAGTGTTTATTTTAAAATATAAATATAACGCATTTTATTTAATAAAGAGTACGAAATAATAATACATACATATATTATTATACTATATCCCTTTTGGTGTGAGCAGAACATTAGTGGCTATATGCACTTTGTATTAAAACGTTGGGCCCAACGCGAAAGCTGATCGCCGTTCTCAAAGCATTTACACATAACATTTCTATTAGATGTTGTCATGCGGGTTTTTCCACGATGTTTTTCTTTACCAGTGAGCATGAGGTGCCAAATTAGTGCCAACGAACCTAGAGGTACATACTATAGATAGTTTATTATATTATTAATAGATAATATCGGAATCGGCGAGATCGCATGAAGAGATCAGTAGTAGGGATTCACAGGTTCTAGCTCACTGATCACGGCGGCAACCCTAAAAAAAAAAAAAAAAAAAAAAAAAAAAAAAAAAAAAAAAAAAAAAGGTTTTCACGGTCGCTGAATCGAATGCAAGTATTTAAAATTGCGTAGCTTTAACCGTTTCAGAGATAGCATAACATTAACTAGCCTATAATAATACAAAAGCAATGGGGTACAATTAACAATGGATCATCCGAGCAAGGGTCGTCTATTGTTCGGCTCGAACGCTATTGTTGTGTTACGGTCGGGGGGTCTCAGGTACTTTTTCTATGTATAATAAAAAGCCGTCTACATTCCTTCATTAGTCATATTCATTTATTTTAAAACAGTAATTAAACAAATTCCATAATAACATATCATTGTACATGGTATCGATGTCAAATTGATTAATAAAGTAATTCATTGTACAGTTGTGCAACTTGTAGTACAAATACATTAAACAGTATTGACCACATACTGAAGTCCAATTGTTTTGCAATATTTTTTTATTGAAACTCCATCGGTGGCTATTTCTCTTTAAGAATGCATAGTGATATCCAGAAGGTGGTCGTCCATAGGAGTCGAAAAATTCACCAAAACCATTTTTGTCTATATGTAGTGCAACCCAATGTGATCCAGGTTTTGTATCGGGGTCCAAATTACTAATTAAATAAGTAGGAGTTTCCATGTATATCGGTAATCTATTTGCAGCATACACATTATACCGCAAACTTGGATGTATTTCGTTCAAATATTTCTGTAGTTCTATTGTATTCATATTTATTTAAAAATACAACTTTCCAACCCCAGAGATCGCAAACATGTGTGCGATTGTAATTACAGTAACTTATTATATATCGAAAGGGTGATTATTAAAAATAATACAAAGTAAGTTCATTTTAATTAATTTATTCAAAAATGTACACACAAAGAGATACATACAAATATTACAAAGTTAATATTTTTACAATATATATATATTCAACTATTATAATCGACGGATACATTGCGGTTTTTATCTATCTCAATAACATTATCAAATTCGGCGTAAACAATACAGTTAATAGTTTGTACAAGCGTTGACTCAAATCGAACTTCTAATCTTACAGTGCCATGTCTTATAAGATTCCAATGACCTGAAGAGTTGGCTGATAAATCCGGAGTTAAATCAAAAGCTAACAAACAGTAACCGTTCGAATATTGTTCTCTCGAAATTCCATTCCCTTCATTTAAAAAATGTATACCCGTACCCGAAAATAATGTATGATAAGCCGTGGTGAAAATATGGTTTTCAAACGAAGGTTGTAAAGCTTTCGAAGGTATTTGTTGACCATCAATATATAAACAAAATGTGTTAATGTTGTAATTTTCGAAATTAAATGGATTTTTAGTGAGATTACCGTTAAATGCCCCGTTATCAACAAACCCAATAATACATCTTTTTGGGACTTGCCCCAAAAAAATGTTGTCAAGTGTTTTGCCTTGAATCCCAGATGGTATAGTTAAAACTTTCACTTCAGCTCGAGTGACGGGATATTTTGCTGTAGAAAAAGCCAATGCTTTTTGATGTGCAAGTAAAACAGTTGGATTGATTCGTGCTTTACGAACGATAAGTGTTGCATCTGTAATGCATACTTTAAACTTTGAATCACTTGAAGGGGCCATTAAGTTAAATGTTTCTCTAGAGCGAACTAATTTAACTGACATTTCTACACCATTGATCAAGAACTTTTCTTGGTTAAATATATCGCCATGTAAGTGTCCAATCATTTCAATTTCTTGACTTTCAGAAGCTAATTTTTGTCTTTTAACAAATCCTCCATTTTCCTCGCCGGTTTCATTCATTTTGTTGGCTGTATCTTCATACCAAAGGCCACACGTAAGATGAGATTCTTTAGCTGGTTTAGCATAATTCAACAAAGTTTCCATGTAGGCACGATACGCATATGTATTATTTGGAGGTGATATAAGTTTTTGATTTAAATAGACATCAAGTTGACTGAAGATTGAATGCAACCAATTATTAACCGGAGCCACTACCGTTGAGGCAGCTACCTTAGAGGAATCTTGATGCAATATCCTGGCTTTTATATGAATCAAAGTATGAGACAGATCTATATAATCTTCATATCTTCTTACCGTTTTGACGAATGCATTCCAAAATTTGTTAGTTATGACTCAAACATTTTTAACAGTTTCATGTTACAACTTGTTTCATTGTCTGATAACAGAAAAAAGTTCCAAAGTATTTCAAAAATTTCTAAACAATGAGTCAAAATATTTTTAACAATAGTTAATGGAAAGATGACTAACAAAGACACCTTACAAAATGTTATAAACCTATTCATATCTTTTGTTCATATCGAAGCCGGAATTCATTATCACAAACCTTTTGTGCATTGGACCCATGAGTCATGGTGTAGGAGCGATATTTTCTATATATATAGGGTTGGAACTGTTTAAGTTACATTGTGAAAGTGTCTTTTCTATAGTGAACATTTAGTTTGTTATATTTCGTGTATTTCTAAGTGAAGTGAAATACAAGTATAAATTTAATTTACAAAGTATTAGTGACATAGATTCATAAAACAATGAATGTAAGTAATTTTGTTATTACTTTATACCACACTTATATACACTAAAAAACCATCGCTACACTACGAACATCCATCAATTCAGATTTAAATTTATAAAATATTTTTACAGAACTCACTGGAAATTATTGATGAAGAAAATACTTTTAAAAATTACTACTATCCTCTATCGGATGAAGGTAGTCAGGATTTACTTAGTAATTTACAATCAAAACTAAAGAAAAAGAGGGAGCAAAATATTATTACCAAGAATTTAGATGAATTCTTTGAAGGTCCTATAATAAAACGAAAAAAACTTTCATCCACTGTATCTCGAATCGATGAAGAAGGTAATACCGTCTGTTTATCAACAAACGTTGATGATGGTTCCAGCTCAAGTAAACTTATTAAAATAGAAATATATGACATGAAAAAGATTGCAAAAATAGCCTCCACAGAACATTGGAAGCACGCAGATTTTAGAGTTAAATATTACACAAATGATAAACACAAAAATTCTGCAAACGTTAGAAACATTGTTTACGAAATAACTAAAGAAATTTCTAAGACTGAAAATTGTAAAAAATCTCACTTTAGTAATAAGTAATAAACGCATTCCATTTAATTAATATTCGTGTATATATTATTTACTTATAGTTTCTGAATATAATAATCATGTGTATTTTATAGCTAGAATATAAAAAAACTATTTTTTGTAAATACAAATTTTTGTTAGTACTTTCTTTAAATAAGTTCGTGTCATATATTTCCATTTTATTGAAACATAATCTAAAATTATATCTGTACCTTTCTTCAACGCAAATCTAATATGGAATGTATAATTTGTGGGGAATAGTTCCAGAGAGTGGATTGAAAGACTCCACATATGATGAAGAATTGTACAATATTTGTGCAGTAGTTGAGGAAAACATAGCGTGAGTATGCCTTCTTAAATTATCTCAAAATTTACAGAATTATTTTGTTCTTCTTCTATAAATATGTTTCTTCTTTGTTTTAGACAATCAAAACAATCATATCAAATCGGGATGGGGTCTAAGAAACTTTGTAGTACGAAGGATGATGGCAATAATAAGAAAAAGACTAGATATGAAGATAGGCCATCAACTTCATTATCATCGATCGGGATATCAGCAGACCTCGATGTCGACAAGGTGCAATGTAACACGTGTAAAATTTTGATAACTAGAAAATACTTTACCAATCATTTGAAAAGCAAAATTCATAATAATAATGTTTTAACTTCTCACACATCTCTTAAAAATGTATCAATTGCTGAAACAGCCTTTGGAAATAGAATAATTACATATAAAATTAAAAATAAATCTGATTTATCATCTATGTTAGATTTTGAAACGCCGGAATTGTTTTTAAGTTCTATAAAAGATGATGTGCTATTTTTGATTGAAGAATCTATGCAGAAACATACTGCTTTTAAAGTAAATTTTATACTACACGCAGATTTTATACAACAAACTAAAGATATTCTAAATTCATTTGATTTTCAAACATGTAATTATATAATTTTTCGAGGTGATGACTTAAATATTTTCTTTTCTTCATTATGTGATGCTATAACAAATAAAATAAGTGCTTTTGAACAAAAAGACAGTGGGTGGAGTCTTAAACAAATTAATTGCTTAGACATGAATATTAATAAATTTAATCCGCTACGTGGTACGTCATATATTGATTTACCTAAAGATATTAGTAATAAAAAAGCTGTGATAAACGTAAAAAACTCTGACAATTTATGTTTTCAATGGGCATTACTTTCGGCATTATATCCAGTGAGTAAGAACGCAAATCGAGTATCGTCCTATAGCATGCATGTAAATAAACTAAAATTTAATGGTGTATCTTTTCCCGTTAAATTAAATGATATATCAAAAGTTGAAAAATTAAATAATATTAGTATCAATGTATTCGGTTTAGAATTTAATAAAGAAATGAAAAGGCATAGTGTAGTGGGTCCACTATATTTAACAAAATGTCGTAGAAATAGTCACATTAATTTATTACTCATAAATAGAGAAAGGACTTACCACTATTGTTATATTAAAAACTTATCAAGATTGGTCAGTAAACAAATTTCAAATCAAAATCATGTGGTTTATATATGCGATGGATGTTTATTGCATTTCCCCACAAAGGAAAGGTTGAATAACCATCAACAATATGATTGTTCACATATTACTGTAGAACTACCAAATATAGATAAAAGATATAAAAATTGGTTTGGACAACTAGTGTCAAATACTCAATTAAAATTTGAAAATTTTCATAAAAAGTTAAAGATACCCTTCGTTATATATGCAGATTTTGAAGCCTTTTTAAATCCAATAAAAACGTGTTCTAACGATCCAAATAAACCGTATACTAAAAATGTTCACAAACATGAAGTTTATAGTTTTGGATATTATATTAAATGTTCATATGATAATAGTTTGTCAAAATATGTAACGTATAGCGGTCCAGATTGTGTACAGATATTTATGAATCGTTTATATGATGATTTAAAAATAATAAGTAAGAAAAATAGTTTTCAAAAATGCCCCAAACCATTGACTGCAGAAAATGAAAAGGAAATTGCGAATTCTAAACTCTGTTGTATATGTGAAATAGAATTTTCTGATGATAAAAAGATTTCATATTTTGATTGGTATACAGGTAATTTTAGAGGTGTTGCACACGATGTTTGTATAAGCAAATTTAGGATACCACGTCATGTTCCAGTATTCCTACATAATCTCAGCCACTATGATGCACATTTCATTGTTCATGCATTAAACTTTGTAGAGGGTGATGTGGATGTCATTCCCCAAAACAAAGAAAGATACATATCTTTTTCTAAAACATTAATAATAAATAGCCAAATTTTGAATTTAAGATTTCTTGATTCCCTAAAATTTTTACCATGTAGTCTTGAGCAATTAGCTAAAAATCTCAACGATGAACAATTTATTACTTTAAAAAATAGTTTTCCAAGAAATGAAGATTTCAGGTATGTTAGGAGAAAAGGTATTTATCCTTATGAATTTATAACATCATACGACTGTTTAAAATTAACATCTATTCCCACTAAAAATCAATTTTACAGTTCATTAACTGATTCAAATGTATCTAATGATGATTATAATCATGCACAGAATGTTTGGCAACATTTTGGTTGTCAAAATATGCTGGATTACTCTAACTTATATCTGAAAACAGATGTTATATTGTTAACTGATGTATTCGAAAACTTTAGAAATATTTGTATAACAACTTATGGATTAGATCCTGCTCATTATTATACAGCACCGGGCTTGAGCTGGGATGCTATGTTAAAATATACAAAAATAGAGTTAGAATTATTAACAGACTTTGATAAAATTGCTTTCATCAAGGCAGGTATTAGAGGGGGAGTATCACAATGCAGCAATCGTTATGCTAAAGCTAATAATAAATTTTTAGATAATTATGATGAAAATAAACCTACATCATATCTTGCTTATTTCGATGCAAATAACCTTTACGGTTGGGCTATGTCTCAATATTTACCTGAAGGAGGATTTGAATGGGTCAGTCCAAATACAAGTTTTGATATACCCGACACGTCTGAATTCGGTTTTATTTTAGAAGTAGATTTAGAGTACCCAGTTGAACTTCACGATTTACACTCTGATTTTCCACTTTGCCCTGAGAAAATATGTATAAGTAGTGATTCTAAAGAAACCAAATTAATACCAAATCTTTATAATAAGATCAGATATAAAATTCATTATAGAAATCTTAAACAGTGTCTGAATATGGGAATGAAAATAACAAAAGTTCATAGAATACTAAAATTTAGACAGAGCTCATGGCTGCAAAAATACATTGATTTAAATACAAAACGTAGAATAGAGGCAGTCTCGGATTTTGAAAAGGATTTTTATAAATTAATGAATAATTCCGTGTTTGGGAAAACTATGGAAAACATTGAAAAAAGGGTTAATGTGAAATTGTTAACGCATTGGGAAAATAACGGTAAAACTCTAGGTGTACAAGATTTGATTGCAAAACCGGAATTTCACAGTTTATCGATTTTTGCAGAAAACTTAGTTGCAGTACAATTGCGAAAAACAAAGTTGGTTCATAATAAACCCATTTATTTAGGATTTTGTATATTGGATATTTCAAAAACTCTTATGTATGACTTTCACTACAACTACATGATGAGGAAGTTTTATAATAAATTAAAATTATTGTATACTGACACAGATAGTTTAATATATCAGATTTTTACAGACAACTTTTACAATGATATTAAAACCGACCTCGTTTATCGATTTGATACATCCGATTATCCATCAGATAATACATATGGTTATCCAAAAATCAATAAAAAGAAACTAGGATTTTTCAAAGATGAAAATAATGGAAAAATTTTAAAAGAGTTTGTAGGTCTAAGATCTAAAATGTATGCATTTGACGTCGAAAATAAATTGACAGCAAAAGCAAAGGGTGTTAATAAATGTGTTACAAAAAAAATGACCATGGAAAATTATAAGACTTGTCTCTTCACTAAAAATATCCAATTTTGCAACATGTACAGATTCAAATCAATTAAACACACAATTTTCACCCAGCAAATAAACAAAAGATGTTTGTCTTATAACGACACAAAGCGTTATATTCTACCCAATAATATGGATACACTGGCGTGGGGTCATTACAAATTAAAATAGATTATAGAAAAATCTGTATGTAAATATTTCTTTGTTAATATATATTTCTATTCAATGTTCTAATTAAGTACCTTAATGTTAACTAAAATATGTATGTATTTCGATTAGTTTATGAATATAATATTTGTAAATATGTTGCTGTACACTGCTGTATTTGTATACTAGTCTTAAGATGTATCTTTTATTCAATTATTATTGTCAATAAATAGTTAATATTTGTAAATACTTTTTCTTATGTTTATTTTTTAATATGCATGTAGTAAGTGAATATATAAACCAACAATTGAACGAAATGTTTTATTTCTCTCTATAACTCTCAAGCATTTACACACATGCAACGTGATGTTTCACTTTATTCATCCATTTACTGCAATAGTTGCAGGTCCAAGTGGCTGTGGAAAATCAAATTTTGTTACAAACTTCATTAAATATATTAATGACATATGTAGTAGGGAGTTTACACAAATTACTTGGTGCTTTGATGAAATGCAACCATTATATAACTTGCCAAATGTAAATTATCATCAAGGTATACCAGATCTTAATATGTTTGATGGGAAGAATGCAAACCTTGTAATAATTGATGATCTTATGAGAGAGTCTGATGGTCGCATTGTTGATATTTTTACCAAAGGAAGCCACCATAGAAACTTAAGTGTATTTTACATCACACAAAATTTATTTCACCAAGGTAAAGGACAAAGAGACATTTCTTTAAATTCAAATTATATTGTTTATTTTAAAAATCCCCGAGATAAAACTCAAATACGATACTTAGCACGCCAAGTATCACCAGAAAATCCAAAATTTCTTGAAGATGCCTATCGTAATGCAACTATGGAAGCACATGGGTATTTAATGATAGATCTTAAACAAAACACTGATGAAATGTGTCGAATTAAAACAAAAATATTTCCTCCAGATGTACATTGCGTTGTTTATGTCCCCACCAAAGGCTTTAAATATAGCAAGAATCAACAAATTCCTATCATTTACACATAATGCCGCGAAGTCTAAACACGCATAAAGACTTACTGAGAGCACTACATAAGCTTAAACCTAAATATAAGAAAGCTCTTTTACAATCGTGTGACGAAAAGGAAATTAACTGTATTTGTGAATGTATACATAACGTCCTCCAAGGTAAAGTGGAACTACCAGAAAAAGAGAAAAAAAAACTTAAACGATATAAATCTATACTGCGGAAATTGTTACATAAAAGTTCTAATAAAATAAGAAAAAATATTATTATTCAAAAAGGTGGTGCATTTCTACCAATAATATTGGGTTCAATTTTGAGTGGCTTAGTTAATTATTTTATGTAATAAAAATGGAGCAAGCTAAGAAAATGTTGCTCATTGAACCAAGTTTGATGGACAAACTAAAATACAACCAAGTTCCTGATAGACCCACTTCTAGATTAGATGCTGAGATGAAAAATATTTTGAATAGTAATATGGATGATAGGAAAAAATGTATTCTATATCTACAAATTTTACAAAGATATTTACACTTTACTGGAGAAGACCGTCAACCTCATGAAATACCAATAATAACTAAAAGTATTGATACTACCACTCCAGAAGTAAAAGTAAATACATCTAATAAAAGTAATTATACCGACGACAAGAGTTTAGTTACAGCTCTGCCACCAAACACTGAAGATAAAAATCAGGAGAGTACTATATCTTATGAAAAACTTCCTTACACGAAAGATCAAATTCTTAGTTTAATACCAAAAACCTATGTAAAGAAAGGTGGGTCTTTATTGGAATTGCTAACTCTAAGTACAAATAAAATTCATTGGAATGATGATGGTACAGTCATTATAGATAACGAAAAAATTCTTGGAAGTAATATAGTAGATTTGTTAAATGATGCAATTAGACCGTTAAAAAAAAGTGATCCAATAGGTTGGGAAAAGTTTGCAACAGCATTGAAGGATATTAAAGTACCGTTGACTTACGTTGGGAATCCAGCTAGAAGTGAATACATACACCGGCTTCAATTAAAGGATATTGACCAAGTATCTACAGATGAAGAGTTTAATGATAAAAAAAACAATCTAGAAAAGATAAAAAAACCTATAAGAAAAAAAAATAGTTGGGAAAAATGGACCCCATACTAGAGATAACTAAGATTTATTATGATCCATCACATCCTGCTGGTTACAGTAGTATTGAAAAATTGTCGAAAGCTATGAAAGGTAAAATGACTAAGGAAGACGTTAAAAAGTGGCTACGGTTACAAGAAACATACACGTTGCATAAACCAGTACATAGGAAATTTCCTCGAAACAAATATATTTTGTCCAACCTAAATGAACTTTGGCAGGTAGACTTAAGTGATATGAGATCTTATTCTACACATAATGACGGATTTAATTATATACTTTGTGTTATTGATGTGTTTACTAAATATGCTTATGCTAGACCTATGAAAAATAAAAATTCTGAAACAGTTAAATCATGTTTTGATAGTATTTTTAGTGAAGCTAATACCACACCAACACATATACAATCTGATAAAGGAAGTGAATTCCTTTCAAAAGATGTAAAGGGTTATTTAAAGAGTAAAAATATAAATTATTATACAACAAATAACCCTGATATTAAAGCCAGCATTGTAGAAAGATTCCAAAGGACACTAAAAATGAGAATGTGGCGTTATTTCACTCACAAAAATACCCATAGGTATATAGATATCCTACAGAACTTAATATACGCATATAACCATAGCTATCATTCTAGTATTAAGATGTGTCCTTGCGATGTAAATTTTGATAATATAATGACTGTTTGGAATAATTTGTATGACAGAGAAAAAGTTAGTCAACCTACAAATATTCCACTTCCAAAATTTCATATTGGTGACTATGTAAGAATCACCAAACACAAACATATCTTTCAAAAGGGATATGAATCCAATTGGAGTGATGAAATTTTTATTATATCTTCTATAATAGATAGATCACCGTGGGTAGTATACACATTAAAAGATTTACAAAATGAACCAATAACAGGAACTTTTTATGAGAAAGAGTTACAAAAAATATCTTATGATCCTACTTCAAGTTATAAAATAGATAAAATTATCGGTTCCCGCTATTCCGGTAACAGAAAGCAAGTGTTGGTCAAGTGGAAAGGTTATCCGGATAAATTTAATAGTTGGATATTGGCTTCTAGTTTAAAGAAAATATGATGAAGGAAAGTTTTTATTTAACATTGTTGAGTAATAGCTCCATGGAATACTTCCCAGAAAATACGACAACCCAGTTTTCAACCAAATTACCGAAACCTATTATACTTGAAGGTAGATGGTCTGTTGGTGTCGTTGAATTTCAATATCCATGCACGATGTTTACAGTTCAGGAACATGAAAATATTGTTTATATAACAAAATGGGCTGTAATGCCCCATGAGGATAAACCTTCACTAATATACTACAAACATTATATACCAGCCACCAACTATGATGATATTAATCAAATTTTAACAGCATTAAACAGCATTGATGATAAAGTTATATTTCGATATGATGAAATTTCAAAGTTTGTATCTGTAACTGTAATGGATGAATCAATAAGATCAGTTACGTTAGCACCTAGCTTAAGTCTTCAACTAGGATTTGAACCAACTAGAAACTTAGCACACAGGGGTGGTTTTGGAAAATGTTCAGCGAATTTACATCTAGGGCTACCATCCCAGTTATTTGTTTATAGTGATATTATTGAACCGCAAATTGTTGGGGATGTGATGACACAATTATTAAGAATAATACCACTAGACCCTTCAAAATACATATATGGAGCTAATAAAATGCATGTTTTCTCACCACCTCACTACATACCTGTTATGCGCAGGGAGTTTGACACGATTGAAATAAATATAAGATCAGGCACAGGACAAAAAATACCATTCCAGTTTGGGACATTGTGTATTAAACTCCACTTTATGAAACTATAATGTATTCCAAAGAATATAATGAAATTTGTCCTTATGAGCACTATTATTCACATCAAGCTGGTCACGGTATTGGTGTGATTTATCGAGGAGCACCGTATCAGCGTGGACATGGAATTGGTAGTTTTTTAGGAGGCTTATTTAGATCTGTTTTACCATTGCTCTCTAGTGGTGCTAAAGTAGTGGGTAAAGAGGCTTTAAATGCCGGTGTGGGTCTATTATCGGATATGGTTAATGCACGCCCCATGGAAGATTCAATAAGAACTAGATTGAAAGAGGCCAGCTCAAATTTACACAAAAAAGCTCAAGATAAAATTAATCGAATTAACATGTCCGGTTCAGGATATATAAAAAAGAGGAATCGTTTGAATTCTCTCATTTCAGCACCGAATGTCAAGGTGAAAGGTATCAAAAAATCAAAGTCAAGTCATACTAAAATCAAAGACATATTTTCATAAAATGTCATTTCTACATAACAAATCATGTGAGTGCATTAAATCAGAGTTAGATTTATTTGCATTACCCTCAACACAAACTAGTATAGAAAATGGAATATGGATACATTATAAACCTATATCATCTCTAGCTGATGATGGGCCCCTCGAATTTCAAGTACCAGGAACTGGTGAAGATTATATAGATCTGTCTCATACTTTGATTCATATAAAAGCCAGGATATTGCATCAAGATTCCTCTAAGGTAGCTGCCTCAACGGTAGTGGCTCCGGTTAATAATTGGTTGCATTCAATCTTCAGTCAACTTGATGTCTATTTAAATCAAAAACTTATATCACCTCCAAATAATACATATGCGTATCGTGCCTACATGGAAACTTTGTTGAATTATGCTAAACCAGCTAAAGAATCTCATCTTACGTGTGGCCTTTGGTATGAAGATACAGCCAACAAAATGAATGAAACCGGCGAGGAAAATGGAGGATTTGTTAAAAGACAAAAATTAGCTTCTGAAAGTCAAGAAATTGAAATGATTGGACACTTACATGGCGATATATTTAACCAAGAAAAGTTCTTGATCAATGGTGTAGAAATGTCAGTTAAATTAGTTCGCTCTAGAGAAACATTTAACTTAATGGCCCCTTCAAGTGATTCAAAGTTTAAAGTATGCATTACAGATGCAACACTTATCGTTCGTAAAGCACGAATCAATCCAACTGTTTTACTTGCACATCAAAAAGCATTGGCTTTTTCTACAGCAAAATATCCCGTCACTCGAGCTGAAGTGAAAGTTTTAACTATACCATCTGGGATTCAAGGCAAAACACTTGACAACATTTTTTTGGGGCAAGTCCCAAAAAGATGTATTATTGGGTTTGTTGATAACGGGGCATTTAACGGTAATCTCACTAAAAATCCATTTAATTTCGAAAATTACAACATTAACACATTTTGTTTATATATTGATGGTCAACAAATACCTTCGAAAGCTTTACAACCTTCGTTTGAAAACCATATTTTCACCACGGCTTATCATACATTATTTTCGGGTACGGGTATACATTTTTTAAATGAAGGGAATGGAATTTCGAGAGAACAATATTCGAACGGTTACTGTTTGTTAGCTTTTGATTTAACTCCGGATTTATCAGCCAACTCTTCAGGTCATTGGAATCTTATAAGACATGGCACTGTAAGATTAGAAGTTCGATTTGAGTCAACGCTTGTACAAACTATTAACTGTATTGTTTACGCCGAATTTGATAATGTTATTGAGATAGATAAAAACCGCAATGTATCCGTCGATTATAATAGTTGAATATATATATTGTAAAAATATTAACTTTGTAATATTTGTATGTATCTCTTTGTGTGTACATTTTTGAATAAATTAATTAAAATGAACTTACTTTGTATTATTTTTAATAATCACCCTTTCGATATATAATAAGTTACTGTAATTACAATCGCACACATGTTTGCGATCTCTGGGGTTGGAAAGTTGTATTTTTAAATAAATATGAATACAATAGAACTACAGAAATATTTGAACGAAATACATCCAAGTTTGCGGTATAATGTGTATGCTGCAAATAGATTACCGATATACATGGAAACTCCTACTTATTTAATTAGTAATTTGGACCCCGATACAAAACCTGGATCACATTGGGTTGCACTACATATAGACAAAAATGGTTTTGGTGAATTTTTCGACTCCTATGGACGACCACCTTCTGGATATCACTATGCATTCTTAAAGAGAAATAGCCACCGATGGAGTTTCAATAAAAAAATATTGCAAAACAATTGGACTTCAGTATGTGGTCAATACTGTTTAATGTATTTGTACTACAAGTTGCACAACTGTACAATGAATTACTTTATTAATCAATTTGACATCGATACCATGTACAATGATATGTTATTATGGAATTTGTTTAATTACTGTTTTAAAATAAATGAATATGACTAATGAAGGAATGTAGACGGCTTTTTATTATACATAGAAAAAGTACCTGAGACCCCCCGACCGTAACACAACAATAGCGTTCGAGCCGAACAATAGACGACCCTTGCTCGGATGATCCATTGTTAATTGTACCCCATTGCTTTTGTATTATTATAGGCTAGTTAATGTTATGCTATCTCTGAAACGGTTAAAGCTACGCAATTTTAAATACTTGCATTCGATTCAGCGACCGTGAAAACCTTTTTTTTTTTTTTTTTTTTTTTTTTTTTTTTTTTTTTTTTTTTTTTTTAGGGTTGCCGCCGTGATCAGTGAGCTAGAACCTGTGAATCCCTACTACTGAGATCAGAGATGGGCAAAATTTAATCTACTTGATGTATACATACAATTACAAAATGTAGTCGTAATTTTAATTTTCTTGCTCTCTAATCATGATTAAATCCATTGAAAACATTAAGAAGTCATAAATATGTACGCAATCTGGGATTCGGTAGTGTTTAAAACATAGATGAGCAAAACGCAAATATATTAATGGCAAAAAACGCAAAATGTAATCGTAATCATTTTTATTAATCCGGTTACATTTTGCCCATCTATGGAAGAGACTAATCAATATTAAGGAAGCAAAAGAGGATTTCAAGAACAGAGAGAAGTGGCGTTCCATTCTCTCTGTCTACCCCAATAGGGATTCGGTATGATGATGGATAGATAGATAATAAAGAGTATGGAGTGTATATGAAATCTGTAATACTAAAATTAGAATACCGTAATGTTGCGAGGGTCACTGTACTCGATATGAATACTGCAAACTTGAAAACGAATGTTGGATAAATGTCATGTTCAAGGCGACCCACTTTCACTGGGTATCTCTGTACTCGAGTGTGATGTCTTGGCTCCACGTTGTTCTAACTAAATTCACGTACTTTTACTTTTTACGAAATCTTTGGAGATTGTTTAGAGTGTGTTATGTATAATATTTTATTGAACGAGCACGAAGAAGTAAAATATTTTTTTTTATTCTGACTTGACACAGTGACTGCACCATATCTGATGGTAAGCACGGTGCAGTCCAAAAAACGCCAACGACTATCGACAGGTAAGAAAAACCCATCGGTAGTCATAGCGATCACGCCGGCACAAATATCTCTTCACGCTACACTTAAAAGATCCCATATCATAGGATGGTGGAAACACGCTCTCCGGAAGACCATTTCATAGCCAATTACACGGCAAAATTAAGAGATAGAGAACCTTCTAGTCCTAGCTGGGATGTGAGATACCGTATAGCTGTGACACCGCAAACCCGCGCGCGTGGTTCTATTCATGAAGGGAGAGGGTGGAACGAGGTTAAACAACTCTTCAGAACACTCGCCATGATACTGACGGTAGCAAACGCTCAGTGAGGCAATATCTCTGCGCAACTAAAAATAACGCATCCTCATACTGTATCCTTTTTGGGGTAATCAAGGATAAATTAATAGATGTATGGGTATCAGCTGAAAATCAGCGCTCAGTGGCTTTGCTAATCTATATGCTGATCTGATTCCATTTTTCGGATCATTACAATACAGTGCTGTATTTTACCTTGATTTAACTATGCTTTTATATTTAACTAGCTGTCCCGGCAAAACTTGTTCTGCCCTATTTCTCTAAATCAAAGTCACATTGTTTTTTTTAATGTTAATAGCTTCCCCGTCAGATTTTTTTGAAAATTGTTTGAAGGGTCCTGGCCTTAATGCTATATGTATAAAAATTGACAAATACTGACATTAATATTTATACGTCACTCGATTGTTTTGCCTTCCCGGAACCCGTCCACTGACATTTAAACTTTATGGTATGGTGTTAAAGTTCAAAATGACTTATATTCGTAACGAATTTTTTGTATGAGAATACAGAAAAGTGTTGTTTTTAGACAGCTGCAGGGAATTTTTAATTTTTTTCTCTCCGTAATAACCTTCCCCAGACTTCAACAAACACAACAAAAAAGAAATCAGCCAAATCGGTTCAGCAGTTCTCGAGTTTCGCGCTTATCATGACATTTAGCGATTCATTTTTATATATAAGAAGACTAGCTGTCCCGGCAGACCTTGTTCTGCCCTATTTCTCTAAAACAAAGTCACATTGTTTTTTTTTAATGTTAATAGCTATTGGCCTGACGGCTGTTTTTTGAAAATTGTTTGAAGGAACCTGGCCTTAATGCTATATGTATAAAAATTGACAAATATTGACATTAATATTTATACGTCACTCAATAATTGTTTTGCCTTCCCGGAACCCGTCCACTAACATTTAAACTTTATGCTATAGTGTTAAAGTTCAAATTGACTTATAACGATTTTTTGTATGAGAATACAGAAAAGTGTTATTTTTAGACAGTTGCAGGGAATTTTTAAAAAAATTCTCTCCGTAATAACCTTCCCAAGACTACATCAAAGACAAAAAAAAAAACAGCCAAATCGGTTCAGCCGTTCTCGAGTTTCGCGCTTATCAAGACATTTTGCGATTCATTTTTATATTATAGAAGATATTATGTGTCAAATATAATGTTTTCTTTTTTCTATGCACTTTGCGTCAATGCGCCCTGTAGCGCCGATGATCGCTATTCTTAGGTACATGTAGGTGACATGCAGGCTCCATCATAGTGTTTCCTTTCACCGGTGAGGCAAGTCATCATGGTCGGTCATGGTGTCGAAGCTGCGGTAGGCAGTACAGCATGCAGCCGTAGCCGCTTGCAGCTTCGACGGAATATGCTTCAAACAAATCAATACAATCAACACTATTTATCCTGTCGTAAAAAAAAAAAAAAACAAATCTATATAAACTAGCCCTTTTGTTTGCTGCTGCTGCCAGCTGCCATTTTTACGACCACATGGGTTCATACGAGATTTTTTATAAAATAACACATTTTAGATTGTCACTTTTAAAATAGATTTTAAATATGTAGTGTAATCATTAAAAATAAGTTAATTCGTGCATAGCACCCGTTAAAATATTCGTAAAATTTTAATATTTTAGTCTGAAAATATTTGGATCTGTCATGGAGATTAAAGGATGATAGAGAAATCTGACGTGAGATGATATATGTGAGTTTTAGCTATAGTCGGGCAGTAGACTTGAGGGAGTTTGCTGCCCGGATGAGAGGGCGGCGGTGCGCAGTGTCTAGCGCGCCGCCTATAAAAGAGGTACTGGAGGCGTGGGCTCTTTATACCCATCCCTTCCAGAGAGGAAGCCTGAATAAGGCTGTTCCCTCCCCGGGCGACTGGACGAATTTGGTATCCCAGGCCTGGGTGGAGTGATTAGAGGAACACCCCGGGGGTTTTTAGTCAGTAGAAGTCTGACACATTGGGGTCGCTGCCCTCACAGTGACCCTTATGGTCCAATGTAGGATGTTCCCCCGGGTTACCGAAAAAAAAAAAAAAGTGAGTTTTAGCTACCATATAAATAGTCTACTTTGTAACATATTTTGACGAAATCGCTCCAGAGCTGCTCGTGCATAAGATAATCCAGTTCACTATTTGTTAACAATTGCTACATCGGCCATCTTTTGACTGAGATGCCAAGCGGAATTTCAGAAAAAACTGTAGGACACCCCAGTTTATCATCGGGACATCGATTCCACAGCGGTTGTACTGAAAAGTTGTTGTTATGTGAGCACTTTTGTAGTAATTAACATAGTCGAGTGGAGAAATATCAACCCTCAATACGAATTCCGCTTAATATTACTGCTATTCGTATTATAATAAAATATATCAATAAACTATTGACTAAAAGTATAAGTTACATTAAAAAAGTCTTAAATATTTAAAGAAATATTCGTTACTAAAACACTCACAATATTTTTTGATATTAAAATAAATACATCACACTAAAAAAAATTTTTTGTTTTGTAGGCTTCAAGTGTGCCTGTATCTTAGACTTTTTTGACGTTATATACACGTGTCACTTTAAAAAGAATGCTAATGATGTGATTCGTCGACAATATAATGCTTAGCTAAAATCCGAAAAATATTATGTCATAATAATTCGATTACAGTTGCCTTCTCCCCTTTTCGTTGATTTCATTAAAATATAATAGCTAAAGAAAAAAAAGTATACACGAAATAAATTTAAGCTTAGATGCATTAATCATTTGGGCATATTTACATTGTAAAAAGGTATCCGGATTCTACAATTCAACCTTCAATATTTTATCGCTCATAGCTAACAGGAATAAGTAAAAATACAAATATTTTTAATATAAAAATGTAATCGGTCTTTATTAAAATTGTTGACATAAAATAATACGACAAAAAAAAACAGTAACTGTGTACATTAGATATTACGCGACGGTATTTAAAAAGTAGCTATATAAAAACTATTCGATAGTAACTGATACAAGGTAGATAGTTCTATGATTTATAATATATATAAAAAGGAAAGTCACTCATAGACTTGATCATAGCGAAACGTCTGAAACTATAATATAACAACTACAGACTTACAGGTACCTACAGGTAAGACATAAGAACTGATTTGCAAAATTCAATCCCTAAGAGTCAATTACGGGGTTGAAGGTTAAATATATCTTAGTTATAACTAAGATATATAACTTTTAAATTAACTAACCATCGGGATTCAAAGAGGGCTTTTTATATTTTTTATAGGTTTAGTTATTTTTTACGTTATAGCTGTATGAATTGAAACATACGCTCACTATTCCAAATAAACAATATATGTCTCACAATTTTTTGGTTTAAAAGGACGTTAAAGTTCATTTTTTCACAGGTTAACACTTAGGAATAAGATTAAGAATTTTCTCTACTAGGACTGATGTAACCACTTTTTATTTAATGCGTAATAAATGCAAGTGATCCTGGGAGCAAAAGCTAGTTGAGTAATATAATTGTAATAGCCGGTTTGTGAACATGATATTTTAATAATTAAATGATTTTGACTGATAAAATATTATCAATATTATGTGGGAAACGTCAATAAAAAGCGATTTGAATTTATTGAATTGCTTAATTTATTTGTGTTTTATAATTTTGTATTATATAAATTTATATTTTAGATCAATGGAGAGATTAAATAATGACATTGTTATACATATGTATTGTTTCTCTCTTTATTTATTTTACTCACAATATTTTTTCATTTTAAAATACATATATCTGTACATTTAAGAAAATACATTTAAAACATAAACACATGAAGACCTACAGGAGCGAGGTCTAAAGCCCAAGCTACCGGTAGTTAGGAGCTCAGAGTGAGGAACCTCCTAACAATGCGTGCCGTATCGAGTAGAACTGCCTTCCGTATCCGGTCCTTGATCCAACAACCAAGCAAGAGCCTCTTAAGATGGTAATCGAGGCTTTCTACGACCAGCCCATTACTAGATACGACTATCGGGACAATAATCGCAAAATCCACATCCCACTTTCTGGCAATCTCGTGTGCGAGGTGTTTTATTATTATTAAATGTATAAGGTATATGAAATATATTTAAGACTACTTATAATTTAATTAACATCCATGATTTTTAGAATTTAATGATGATTAGTTTATAATCGATTCTTCACTGTACCAGTCTCTGTATTATCTAACGTTCAATAGTTTGGACCTGCCATAAAAATCAGAATTTACAGCGCCAAATTAGTCATTTATGGACGCCTTGAACTCTGCAATATTATAAAGAAAAATTATGTTCTTTCAAGCGTAATTTGATATTTTCGCATAAGAATAATTATATTTTAATTATTCATTCATCATAAATTAACATAATTTAAAAAAAAACTACACTGTTCAGTTTGACATGACTTTAAATCTTAACGAAATCATGAGAAATAGTTATTGATTTTTCATGGTTAGTTGAATAAATGAATATATTATAGGAATGAATAATGTAATTTAGTAATTAAATTAGTACACATTTAAAATATTTATGGAGTTTTAATTTGACATGTAGTGTCGAGCCGTGAATACTGACGACGTTACTACCGTACTACTAAATCCCAAGTTAAAAATATTGTTTTTAAGTTTGTGGTGGCAGGGCGATTGCGAATTGGGTCGTGACCACAGTACACGAATGCAAAGACCATCATAGCGACTCGTTTTGGCCTGTTGCGGTTCGGTATCAGCTTGTATATGTACAGTAACTCATATACCTAGAGACCATCAATCAGTCTTGGTATATTTAGGCCAACACGACGACGGAAACTTGATAGATTTTTCTTCATTTGATAGTTGCTTTCGTTTTTGGACTACACTGTATTTATTATTAGATGAACTGTAGTCACTTTGTCGAGCCGGTGTAGAAAAAATACTAAGAAATTATTTTGTCAATTTCTCGGTGCAATAAAAATAATGACCATAATTTTAGTATAAAGTTATTATTATTCCCACATTCAGATAATTCGCTAACTTTGGTGAAGTTCTGTGTGGACTTGTTGTCATCGGAAATGTACTCTTTTGCCGAGTTTCTCTTTTCACGGCTTGGGTCTAACTCAGCCAGTGTGCACGCAGGTGCGTTGGCGGCTAAATTCCATAGCAATTGTTTACACATAACAATTAGTCACCGTGAAAGATTGGGTGAAAGAGTGGAAAATATGGCCGCCGCGAGATATCAAAATCAACCCGTCCCTATTGGAGAACCCTTAGAATGTTATTGATTTGAATGGACAAGACGCTTCATCAGGTTTTATGTTCTAATATTCAGTTAATTCTAATATTTAGTTTGGCCAAAAGCTTTTAATGCTTAATTTTAAGAAGATATATTCTGATAGGTCCGTTCTTGTTGCTAGATATGAAGATAATCAAGGTTTAATGGCTAAAATCTCAAGGTTTTTTGTAGTATTTCCTAATGCTAATGACTGATTTAATCTCTCAATTGAAATCAAAGTAGTTGCCGTACAATTATCTAAATAACTGATAGTAATCACTTATGTTAAGGTTACAATGATTGTAATGTGATGTAATCTAATAACGTAGAGCACAAATAAGCTTTCACATTAAGTAATTTTTAAAAGTGATATAGGTATCGTCTTTATATTTTTTTATTTGGTTTTTTGAATGGGCTAGTAGAGCGATATCTCGAACTGGGTCGTGAGGTCGTGACCACAGTAAAAACAAATAAAATGACAAACAAACGTAAAAACCATTAGGTATATAGTGAGCTATGGCCTGTCGCGCTACAGGATAAGCTTGTGTAGTAACTCATATAACTAGAGATTTTCAGTCGTAGTATACCAATGTGGGCCGATATGACGATAGACACTGTCAATGGATTTTCGTTCTTTGGTAAGCACTATCACCTTTAGACTATAATGTACTTACCACCAGGGGCACAGAACTAAATTTGTGGAGCCAGTGTAAAGAAAATTCTAGTGTTTTACATAGAAGGCGATAACGACTCATTGAGTACACTGCAGGCCTATTTATTGGGAGTAATAAAGGAAAGGATTAAGATTAAGACGTACTGAAACAATTTATGGTGGAGACGACTGGTTCATACTTTCTGGTATTTTAAACTAAAATCAAAATCTGCCTAATTTATCACATAATTTATTATAAATAATTTATCATAGCTTTCGTAGGTAGCTCAGGAACAATCAAATCATAAGCAGATTTTGTTAAACAACTGCAGTAGCAACATGGTTTTATGGTTATTTTAAGCGAATTGTATTAGTTTTATTAATTAAAGTCTATGCGTGAAAATCGGTTGCTCCGAACTCACTGGTTGTCCATAAGCCTTACATATGGCTTCGCAGCTTTTAATTTGTAATTTACTAAAAACTGAATAAAAATTAAAATTAAATTTTCAAAATTATTATTTTTAATGTGGTAAAAATGTTTGGGGCACTTGAATATATTTTATCCAGAAAGTGGGCCGTAGGCGAAATAAGTTTGACGATATCTGATCTGTAGAATAAAAATATGTAATTGTTATTAGTGAATGAGAAACTAGGGCGAGGACATTTGAGCAAATTGTTGATAACCGTTGAACTTTTGGATCGTTGAACGATTGGAATTCGAATTCGTACTTTTGCTTACAAAGTAAAACAAGGACAAACTTTATTAAAATTGGAATATGTTAAAGTCGATGTATTTTTTATTATGTGTCTATTGGAATGTTATATAATTATAAATTTTAAGCGTTTAGTATCTCAAAAAGAACAAAAGAACCCTTATTGCATTACTTTGTTGTCCGTCTGTCTATAAATATCCTTAACTTATCGTTGCGAGGTATAAAGTTGGTGTTAAAATCAAATATTACGACCACTGGCCCCTTGTGTGTCTGACAAAATATATTTCTAAGTTATTCGAAAAAAGAATGATCCATTCAAGAATATTTCTGCTTATGTTGTACTTATTACCTTTTTGCCGTTTTACAAGGGAATCAAACCTATAGAGTACTTACCGTCGACCTAGAATCCTAAAATTTGGTAAGAAACTAGGCCTTATACCACATGTATCTAAAGTTCAAAATTTGTAAATTTGTAGTTACATACATCGTAAAAAAGTTTTTGGGGGTGCTTCATTTTTAAGCATGATAGTATGGGAGAAATCCTAAAATAAAAGAGATATAAATAGATACTATGTACTGGATGATTATGGATGTAGATTGTGGACGATGAGCTCCTTCTTACTTCGATTGAAAAGCTTGTTTTATTCCCTAATTATATATTTATCAACTATTAATACGTTTACAATATATTATATAATATTTTTATATTCTAATAAATTTATATGACCATTCCTTTTCCTAGTTCAAGACACAATCTATCGCATCAAAACAAAAACATTCAATTCGAAATTCAAAAGCCGATCTTAATTTTTTTTTCATTCTTTCTTACAAAACTTAGTTTTTTCTCAACGACCAACATTATAATATTAATGTCACAAACATGTAACCTCTTTTTAATTTACTCCTTCCATCCCATCACTACAGTTCTTTATACTATATTAGGAAACATAAGCGCATTTAGTCTGAAAATAAAATTGTTAGTTAAAATTTTGTTCAAGCGTGAACATTCTACAAAAATTAATGAAATCGATCAAAAATGTATAAATAAACTCAGTTTCATGTGGGAATAATTGCAGGGTATGAAAAAAAAAACTGTAATCGTGGAAGTTAGTCAAATTCATTTATATTTATATTTATATTGAAACCTTGGGGCGCGAATCTGACACACACTTGGCCAGTTTTTATTTATAAGCCAAAAGACTTTCACTATTTATTTTTTAACAAATACAGGAAAAATACACTACAACTTTTAAAAAAATCTAAATAACATTTATCATATAAGAAGGGAAAAGAAAAATACATTTAGTGACTAACTATGAATAAATGATACGTGACAATCGTATTATTGAGAGTTTTCAGTTAACTTTAATACTAAGAACAAAGCCTTTTTTTTGTACAAACTACTGAGTGCCGGGAAAGGCATTTACAGTTCAACCGGGCATAGGGGGCGAGCACAGAAGGTGCTCAGCCAGCGAGTTTATGGGTTGGGTGGCAATGCAAGGGCACCCCTGTGGGTACGAACCTCGACTTGGACCGCCAGCCAAAATATACGTAACCTAACGATGATCTAGTAGCGTTTCGGAAGTGACTACCTTGAGAAGAAACGCCGAAAGAAACTCAAGGCTGCGTCGGGGTGGAACAAAAGCTTACACAAATCAATCAATTTATATCATGGAGAGGTGGACCCAATTTTTTAGAATATTCCTGTTATTCAGAGGGTACCTTGGGTTATGTATTGATTTGCTGTCTCTAGAGTATGGAGCCCGGGGTCCTCCAGCCCCTCCCCACAATCCGAGGCTGTTTAGACTTACTATTTAATCTATGATAAATCATGCAATAAAATCGATTTGAATAGGTCACAATATTTCGTTGCTATAAATATAAAATTATTGCTGTCACAACCAGGTGACATTGATATATTATCTGCTAGTTAATGGAGTTGATATCGTATTGCGCATATTTTGTTTAACAAACAATACGAATGTTTTTTGCATATATATAATTTGTGTATTAATTACAATTACTGAATTTAAATTCAAGACAAACATTAACAGTGCTTTATAATGAAGGCAGTGATTACACTTCAACTTTGCTAAGAGTCATTAGCAGGATGTTTTTTTTTGTTAACCCGGGGAAAGTCCTGCATAAGACCGTCAGAGCGACTGTGAGGGCAACAACCCAGGTGTGTCAGACTCCTACTGACTAAAAATCCCCGGGGTGTCCTGATCCCATCGCCTAGGCCTAGGAATTCAAATTCATCCAGAAGCCTGCTTCCTTGCTGGGAAAGAGTCCTTACCGGTATGCAACATAAAACTTATCAACAAAAAGTCCAACGTTCAGTTCGTATTCTTCTTGGAAAATGTAAACAGATTGGGTTACTATATTTTTTGTTATTTATTTTACATATTTTATTTTATCTTTTACAAAACGATTCAAAAACATATCTTACTAATGGAGATATATGTAAAATAAAGAAACTCTATGAAAAATATGTTTTTAAATTAAATTCATAAATAATATTAAAATTCTCATAACTTTATTAAATGTTAAGTTTACACGCATTTGTAGCATTTAACCATTAATTTTTTTAGAAAGTTTAAGTTAGTTAATTTCGTATTTGCCCTCAACTCTGTTCGTTGATGCCTAGATTAGTTGATATTTTCAAGTTATGTCTTTTTTTCTGCGAAATTATCAACCTAACACAATAACCCTAATTATCAACGAGCTTGTTAGTGATTTTGGATACCTGCTTCTATGTTACAATCACGTTTGTTAATTAAGCCAGTGAGCTATTTTCAATCAGATATGGACAAAATGAAACCTGATTAATGATAAACAATTACAAAATTTAATCGTAATTTTAATTTTGGTAATCGGTAATCATGGTAAAAACACATCTAAGCATTAATGAGTCATATATTTGTGTGCAATTAAGGATTCCTTTGTGTTTAAAACATTTACTAATATGCTTATAAAGAAAATTACTTTTTATATATCTTGTACAAATAAGGGCCTGTGTAGATGATTTTTTTTTGTCCATAGTGAATAAAAGTACACGAAAATAGAACACTAAGAACTAAATCGTATGATGTACGTTGTAGTTTATATCGCGAACCACAGATGATATTATTGTTTATTATACTATGTAATAACGGTGAACAAATGTGGACTTTGATAGAGTAAAGCGTATATACATATATAGGCGCATTAAAATATATGACGGATTTTAGTCGTGTTATAATTAAGTTTTTTCCATGTTATATTTACTTTTGTATTTATTCCACGGACATTAAACACTGGTCTGTCCGGATTCCTACGTTCCAGTTAGCATGTTATTATTTTTATTTTTTTTCCTTTATACACTTTAAGGTTGCTAAACTATATTAAGAAGGTTTGTGTTTCATTATTTCCACTTATTCTTTGTAGTATAGGTACTAAAATTTTTCTATAACTGTTGCTATTTTCAAGTTATCCTGTGATACCGTTAGTTGATGTATTCTAATAATAAATTTTAAAAATATTATAAAACAAAATGTGAATGTGCAGTTCACATGCGGTAGAAACTTTATCTGTATAATGTGTTGTGTCTCATTCACTCGCAGGCTATTTATACCTATAGATTTTGTGTTTGTCTCTTTTTTGTTTTGCTCTTTTATTTCACCAAGTGTCAAATCACAATTATTATTAAGTAATTACACCTCACAATACCTATATTTAACTAGTAATATAGTAGTATAATAATAATAGTAATGTACGATGATGAGAACACTGTAAATGGGTGTTAAGCCCTTGCTTCGGGTTTTTATTTTAAGAAATCGGTTCTTATGTCTAGTTATCTATTCTAGAATCATTTCTTCTTGGTATGATTACTAGACCGTAATTATATGAAGGTGTCTGCTTAACAATAAATCGTTAATAATATTATGGCACACTGTTTATTACAAAAGACCTAGACCCGCAGGTGAATAAAGTAGTTAGAAGACAGCACATCTCATTAAACTGCTATTATCAATTGTTTATTATTAAAGACCTTTACTCACTATCACGATTCGTATCCGGACTGTAAAATTATTGCCGTCTCAGTTGAAGAAGTTACCATTTTAGTTTTTATGCCTTTTTCAGAGAATTATTTTCTTTTTAATGTATGTTTTTATGTATTGTGTTGTTGTATTTCTTTCTCTTTGCTTTCACGGTGGTCGATGAATGTTGTATTTCTATTTGATATGGTTCTCTATGGTTCTGGTTAGTACTTACTTGACACCCTGTATAGGTTACAGCAGAGATATTGCCTCACTAAGCGTTTTCTACCATCTGTATCATGGCGAGTGTTTTGAATTGTTATTTAACCTAGTTCCACACTCTCCCTTTCTTAATAGAACCACGTTCGCGGCTTTACAGAATCACAGCTATACGGTATCTCATATCCCAGCTAGGACTAACAAGTTCTCTAACTCTTACTTTTGCCGTGTCGTTGGGTCGTAGAATGGTCTTCCGGCGTGAGTGTTCCTATCATCCTATGATATAGGATCCTTAAATTGTAGCGTGAATAGATATTTGGGCAGGCTGGCATGATCTTTGCGACTACCGATGGGTTTTTCTTACCTGTCGATAGTCGTTGACGTTTTTTGGACTGCACCATGCTTACCATCAACTGTGATGGCGTTATTGTGTACAATCAGGATAAAATATATATACACATCGAGGGGTGAGAAGCTGTTTGGTTTAAGCGACATTTTTTGGTGATATAGTAATATATATTTTCGGAATCAGCGTTTTCTACCGATTCCCAATATAGATATTACTATATTACCAAAAAATGTTGCTTAAACCAAATAGCCTTTCACCACTCGATATATTTATGTTTGTAAGTGTATGAACTCTATTGAAGTTAGTACTAAACACAATAGTACATTGTATGATACTCGTTCTGATATCCATGCGAAGAGAGCAGCATTCTTTATTGCAACTATTTATTTGCGATTATCGGGACGATGACGGTCATATTATAAACCGTTCTAATGGGTAGATACCATAAATTGCAAGTATTGTTTAGCATCATTTATAATCATTGAGTAAATAAACGATTTGACAGGTTGATTGCATACTTCGTAGGCTAAAATCTGATACAGCCCTAGGTCTCGGATCTTGCGAATGGTTCTGGAAAAACCATTAGGATGATTGATGTTTAACTTAATCACTCTATATCGTCCACTTTATGCACTAAATGACCATTATAATATAACGATGTTGAACAGATATTAATATCGTTATATTATAATAACTGATATATATATATATATATATATATACTTGAAATCGCGAATGGTCGTGCATACTTACAAAATTTATTCTTTTTACACACGACAAAGGCGATGTACAAAAATTGATTTCGATTGCGATAGGAATACTTCTTCACAAATTTTCTGGACAAGATTTAAAGCCACGTGTATTTGACGGCCTGATAGCGCAGTGTGTAGTGACGTTACTTACGATGCTAAGGTCCTGGGTTCGAGACCCGTTAGTGGTAAACTTTTAAGTAATGAACTGATGAGTTTGTTACGAGTCATGGTTGTATATATGTATTTAAGTATGTATATATTTGTCCAGTATCCATAGTTCAAGCGTAAGCTTAATTTGGGACTAGGTCAATGTGTGTAATTGTTAGTAAATATTATTATTATTATGAAATATTATTTGCAGTAATGCCTGCTTTTAATTGAGGCATGGCATGGTTTCTTTTGCTGTCGCCAGAAGGATATTTTTGAAAGCTTTCTTTTTTAATTAACAATGCCAGATTCTATTAACATTTACCATTATTCTAATCATATATTTATTCTGTACAGTTGCACAGGATGTCCGCTAAATGTTTTTTTATTGCGCAAGACCAAACAGATAACATGGTGCGGTCAAATAAACCAACATGCATTATTATTAATTATTTAACGTACATCAATGCCAGATGTGTTATTCGCTATTGCCTTTTAACTGGCGTAATATAATACGCAAATAACGATGAGCAACGGTCCAGTAGATAGTAAAGAACAATGAGTTTTGAATGACATATTGAAATAATTGCGTTTAAAATATAACCTTTTTCGAGAACAAAGACACGTTAAAAATATTTGTTGACATTGATTTTCAATGTAATAATACTAGTGAAACCAGCCTACTTCACCCAAGTGTGATTTACACGCAAAACTGACGGATTATCGAATAAAATTTCAACTTTTGCACTCTTTGGAGTAGAATACAGAATAAGCCCTTAGTTGGTGTCCACGTCATAAATAATACCCAATGTAAAACTTTCATTTTTCTCACTATTGAAAAGTTTTTTATCAATATAGAATACTCACAGATCATGGGATTAAAAAATATATGAAAAGATAATCAAGTATTTGTGTGGTGGTCGGGCGATTGCCTGAACTGGGTCATGACTACAGTACACAAGTGTAAAGACAGTCATAGTGACTCGCTTTGGCCTGTCGCGTTTCGGGATCAGCTTGTATATGTATATGCAGTAACTCATTTACCCAGAGACCTTCAATCTGGGTATATGTAGGCCGACATGACGATGGACACTCAATCGAATTTCGTCTTTTGATAGTCAATTTAGTTTTTGGACTACACTGTACTTATCATCATGTGCATTGTAGTCACTTTGACGAGCCAGTGTAAAAAAAACAAAACGTACGGATTAACTGAGGCAACATATGCTGTATGTAAAAAAGGGGTTTTGATAGATCGAAAGACTGACAACGAAGTGATGCCATTGGGGTTCCCTTTTCCACCTTAGTTACAGTAGCTTAATAATAAAAATGAATTTCACTAGATTAGTTTAATATCACTATATTTCTATACTGGCTTGTCTAAGCGACTGTACTATATGATAATAAAATACAATACAGTCCAGAGCAGTGATGGGCAAAGTACGGCCCGCGGGCCGATTCCGATCCGCGAAAGTATTTAATCCGGCCCACCGACGGTCCATCGACATGGACAGTATAGGGCCCGCTATAATTGCGTTTTGATGGTCGAGAAGTATAAAGTAGATTTTACTTAATAGAATAATAATACACAATAGAATCATAATACACAATAGAATAATAATACATAATAGAATAATATAGTAAGACCTGTTTTTGTACGATTGGTTTTGTGCGGTTTTATTTTAGTGTGATTTTTTCGTGCGATTTAAAAACAAATAAAAAAATAAAATCGCACAAAAATGGACCGCAAAAAAACAGGTCTTACTGTAATAAATAATAGAATAATAATTACATATATTTAATGTTTTTAAAATATTATAATTAAAAACACAAAATGCTTTTTTTCTACAATACTTACACTCCTTTACAATTTCTTAAACTTTGTGGGTTCCCATTAAAAACGTTTGCCCACCACTGGTCTAGAAAATGGTGGTAGGCGCAAAGACAAGGGTCTTAAAAGATCATAATATTAGATACGATGTATCATATCAAAACACAAAGCACGTCTCGAGCCGTATCAATGCGTCAACTGCAACCGCCACTATACTCATGAGTAAGTAATTACATTACATTTACATGTAAAATCGAAGTGTATTTAAATTATTTCCAGAGTAAATAGGAATTTAAATAAGACATCTTCTTTTTCTTTTCCGCATTCCGCAACAGATCTACATGCGCTGGTTTATGAAACCACAGTTCTGCTGTCACTACATTTCCAATTAATAAGTTTGTTAATTCTCATCTCTGTCGTGGTGTGGAATAATGTCACAACCAATATATTTCCTTTACCTTTTGATGTTTAGGTGTTTAAAAAGAAAGAATATATTATGAGGAAACCAGCATGGCATCTAATAGAAATGTCATGTGTAGGTGCCCTGAAAGGCACGGCATATAAGCGCGAAGTCGCGCGCGCATATCTCTACTCACCCCGAAAAGGATATAGCCTGCCGATATGTTATTAAAGAAAGTGTAGGAACTCTGAGCAGGCTGATATTAATACAGTGGCTGTCGGCGAACAGTATTGACAAATTTGACAAGTAAGATTCGATTAGTGATAACGGTAATAAAAAAGAGCAAAATGTATGGACAAAATACGAGTCGTGTTGTGTTAAAATTGTGTTGGTGAAATTACAGATTGTTTGCCTTTGTATGCATTTCCCAATTAGTAAAAGACAATATGGAGTTTATATAAAAATCCTTGTCCTAAATGACATATCATCGTAAAACTTAAAAAAATGATTTTTATACATTGGGTTCTTTTTATGACGTAGGTCCCCACTAGGGGCAGATTTTTTATATTACATTCCTAAGAGGACGAAATATGGATTACAATAAGCAATATGCGAACCGGTATTTAAGTTATTCGTTAGAAATAAAAAATATTTAGACGTTTTCTGTAAATTGATCCTCAAGAGGATGAAAGTTTGATTGGGCATCGACGTATTACCACAGCTAGTATACTTTAATATTAGCATAAGCGAACATTCTTTGCGTCATTAATTTTAACTGTATTTTTAGTTACAATTGCCGATTAAATAAGCATTTTATAGATTAAGGACAGTAGAGTTTTCACACAGAATAAATGCCCTCTCTGGTGTGATTCCATGACTGGTTTATTTGTAGATGCATTTCAGTTTAAATTCATATTTTTAACAGTATCTGCTCGCAATAGTTAAGCTATGATCTAATTAATGTTTAACTAATAATAATATATTCCTTACGGGGTAAGCACAAATACATTAGTGGTTGTATCTACTGTGTGCTTAGATGTTTTTTTAACTTTTTACATTTATTAATCACTCTGGCTTTTAGGCACTCATATTTAATTACGCGTCTCCGACTTATATTGTACTTGTAAGAGATAAATATTTCGTAGAATAAACATATAAAATTTAGTTGCAGTTTTGGTGCATACTTAATAAAATTGCAAGCAATTTTTAAATTGGCCACAAAACAATTTTCTTTTGTTTTTGTGTGTTGTTTGTATTGCATTTAAATTTATAGTTTTTTGTTGATTTGTGGCGAAATAAATACATTTTCATTTCATTTAAAAACTTTTTGATATGTTTATATTAAAATTATCCTGACTATAAGTCTTTGGCTCAGTTAACGTTTATATATACTAAATTTATTTATAGGTACTATGAATCTTAGATAATATATATTTTAAAAATAATAAAAATGAATTAATGTTATAAAAAAGAACATATTTCCTTTTTTTTTTGCTAACCCGGTGGAAATCCCATGGGATCGTCAGGGGAGTTGTGAGGGCTATTCCCTTGGTGTGTCGAACTTGTACCGATTAAATCCACCGGGGTGCCAGTAATACCTACTCTTGCCTTCGCCGGGTCTGGGAATCCAGATACTTCCGAAGGTCCGAACTAAAAGTAACTGTTCGTGATTTTCCACCGGCGATATAACAGTTAGAAAAATAATACATTTACGATGTTACAGTTAAAAAAATAGTGTTAATTTACACGTCTCATAAGATCATATACCCAGGTCAGGACTGATGAACAGGTCACCAGGACAACCCTCATTGAGTATGCCAATAGGTTATCATAAAAAAATAAACAACTTACAAATAAAACTTTTATTAAATGATCATTTAAAGTAAATTGATATAATTAAATAATAACGAATATTAGAGATGCGCCGATAATGACTTTGGTCGACTAGCTGAGTAGTCAGTCGGTTGAAAGAGGCTGATTACTCGGCCAAGCCGATCACGTTCCTGAGGATATTAGTAATTTCTGCGACACTTCATTTACGACTGATTAGCATGTGCAAGTGCAACCACCGACTGTGAACATGTCGGAACATGTTTTGTTTACTTCACATTACGTCTTGACCGCTCCGTTATATTGTGAAGACTTTTCCCGGTAACCAACGTACCGATAGTTCGAAAAAATAAAAGCATTACGTCTTGGCTTTGCACTGGTCAGAGTTGTATTTTTATATAATTCTGAGAATTATCATTCTATTATACAAGATGTAAAAAAATGCTTTAAGATAAAATTTTGTTTTCATCATAACAATCAAGCCTTAATTGAATGTAATTCTTCTAATATACATTTTTCTAGGCCATACATACAAAGTAAGAATCCGGATAAACGGCGCTCTTTGTCGACTAATCGCTGACTACGAAATGGGCGAATATTCGGCTTTCTCGACTTATCGGAACATCACTAATAAATACATATTTTAATATCTCCAAAAAAAACTAATAAATATAGAAGATAGTAATTTACTAGATAATTCTGCAACAAATAATACTGTAAAAAACTGACCAAAACAGAATATCGTGAATAGATAATTAATTTTATTAGGTTATTAAGTATCAGGTGTATTAATAATTACTGTAATAAAAAATAACATCTGTAAAATAAAATTAACAGGTTCAAAATGTATACATTATCTTATACATCTTGAGTAGTTAAGTTTAATAGTTAAATTCTTGATACAACGAGTAGATATGAAGACAATTTCACTACCGAAATAGGTTTATCTTGCGTAGATTTTTAAATCGATAGCTATAATATTGGTAAATTTGATGTATTTAAAACCGGATATATCCTTATTCATTATAAAAAATCCTATATGCATATAATTAAATATAAAAATAGATTTATAGCCCATAAAAAGATTCGTAAATCGTAGGCATTCCATAAAATATGAATAATAACTAAGTTTTTCATTACGACGTGTTCGGTATTACATGTTATAAGTGATAATAGAAATTCTTATTGGCAGAAGTAAAAACGTTAATCCTAGATAAGGTAACAATTATGTAATATAATTGGCATCGTAGAACTTGCCAGATTTGAAAAATTTGGCAAACGTAACTGCTGGATTATTAGAAACAAAGAATCCATTCCGGATATCGCATTTAATCCAAGTTTAAAATCCTCAAAAATGAATGTCTTTGTGTAAAAAAAAAACATTATTTGTAAATTTTTTTTTTTGTAACACGGGGGAAATCCCTAACGGACCTCAGGGGGCGATGAGGGTCGCTCCCGGTGTGTCGGACTTGCACCGAGTAATACCCCCGGGGTGTTCCTTCTCTCCGTCTAGCCTGGTCCGGAGGCACAGCAGCGTCCAATTCTCCGGCCCGCGACGATGTCTGGGCTTTTAGATAGGCCTCATCTTTGTGTTTACGAGGGAGTGGTGTAAAGGGCCACCCCTCGCTCTCCTCGAAAGTAGTTGTCTTGGAGCGGTGTGCGGGAATACGTCACACACCCCTCTCACCTGGATAAGTTGGGCGACGCGCTCCCTCAAGGGCGCCGTTTGCAGGCTTTACGTGTTAATGCGTAGCAACGACAAACCAATCTTGACTTTTTTTTTGAAGCGGACTAACTACTGATTGCCGGGAAAGGCATTTTCAGCTCAACCGGGCTTAGGGGGCGAGCACTGAAGGTGCTCAGCTAGCGAAATTTTTGGGTTGGGTGGCAATGCAAGGGCACCCCTGTGGGTACGAACCTCGACTTGGACCACCAGCCAAATAAAGTACTAACCCTACGGGTGATCTACCAGCGTTTCGGAAGTGACTACCTTGAGAAGAAACGCCGAAAGAAACTCAAGGCTGCGTTGGAGTAGAACTGCGCGTCGTTGCGAAAACGCACCGGTTAGCAGCAGTTGACTGAACTATCCTTCTTCGGCGCCGCCGGCGACGCCGGTGTCGTGGAATGTAACTAGTGCGTGTGTGTACCTCACTGTTTGATCGATCGTTGGCCAATCTTGACTGAGTTTTATTAGTATTTATATAAAGGTTTACAGCTTAAAAAATGAGTATGTTTTGTCACGGTTGGAAGCCCAATTTGAGTCATTCTGATCAATGTATAATGTGAACGAGAGCGTTTAAATAATTGTAAGATATACTCGTATTACACAAAATGAGATATAGCTTAAGGTAATAATAACCATCCTTTTTTTTTGTATCCTGGGAGAAAATCCTGCGTAGGATTATCAGGGACGCTGTGAGGGCAGCGACCCCGGCGTGTCAGACTCCTGCTGACTAAAAACTCCCGTGATGTCCCTCTGATCGCTCCACCCGGGCCTGGGAAGCCAAATTCCAGGGAACAAGAAGCCTTTTTGACGCTACCTCCCTGGGAGGGAATAATAATCATCCTATATTAAAAAGCTATGAGTACTACTTAAATGAAATAGTTGTCTTTGTATCATTATTATTGGTTTAACAACTCAATGTTATATGCGAATTTAATTTAAAGTGCAGTATATAATCATCGTTAATCCAGGTAAATTAGCTGGCAACTGCTAGTTATATAATAAGTTATTCCTTCGTCTTTAATTAGACAGAATTATTGTAGTTCTTGACCTATTATAATGAATCCTGCATACGTCATTTTTCTTGGGCGAAGATAACTCTATCATTATGATTACAAGTATTTATCATTTGTTTATTCATGTTTTCCTACGATAAGTAATGGAAAATCAATATACAACTTAACCTTTGATAATTATATTTTACTTGTACAATTGTTATCGACGATAACAAAATAATGTAATAATTTTTTTTTTTTTTTTATGTATGTAATTTGTGATTTTTTTTGTTTTTGTTGTTTTCATATTAAATATGTAAAAAAATATTTAATTTATTCGAACAATTCAGACAAAAAGATGTAAATATATTCAGATGTTTTATATGTGGCTATTTAGTTGTTTTATGTAGTATGGATATTGGAATCTAAAATATATATATATATATATAATAAAAAATTAAATATTGGAATTTTAAGTGAAATATATCAATGAATGCAATGAAATATAACTATTCAAACAGACCTACTTTCAAGCACTTATGAATCGTCAAAAGAAAAATAATCTACCACCGAATAGAAAAGCAGAATGTGCTGAGAAGAGCCAGCAAGAAACGGGAAGTTGTTTTTTACAAATAGTACACAAAGTAATGAATGTCCTGTGAGAAAAGGTTGCAAATATTACGACCACGCATTCTTATCAAGTGAATCCTTGATTAAATAGTATCCCTGTTTTATTAATGTAATTTTTATATTTTCTAGGACAAAATATTGGAAATAATTGTACAATTGTAATCAAGCGTTTTCTAGTTCACTTTTTCACGCATGTCTATAAACATATAGTACTGCTTTTATTCTAAATCCGTGAAAATTTAAACAACACATAAGCATAACCCTCACAAACATTTTCTAAGCAACAGGATTGTCAGAGCGTGAAATGATCTCCCAGAAGACGTAATCTTAGTTTAAAATGTGAACAAATTTAAAAATCGCCTAGATAAATATTTTCATAGTCAAAAGTGAAATAGCAGGACATAGGTTCCTACCACCTGTTTCAGCAGCTGGCTTGATAATAATTAATAAATAAACATGGAACTAAAAAACTCAGAGCGAATTTGAATGTTGCTTTACGTACTGAATCCGTTAAAATACAGATCTTGGAAACCGCGGAATTCGAAAACAACAAAAGAAGTTAAATATATAAATGAATGTAATTAAATAATATGATGTATGATAAAAATAATTAATTGTTTAAAAAAATCTTAAATTTAATATGGCACGGCGATTTCTTTCACTCGCTGGGTGCTTGGGAAGCTAGTTCGACCTTGCCTCCAGCCCCAGCAGACGCCTAGGAGGAACACACCGGAGGCTTTAGTCGGTGCAATTCCGACACACCGAGGGGTGGCCCTCACCGCCCCCTGAGGTCCGTAGGGATTTCCCCTGGGTTACAAAAAATACGGTGCTTTCAGATTACTATTCCCTCTACCCTACTGTTCGTTCCGTTTCACTGATACAATTTAGATTCGATTCCCACACATGCAGTACATACAATACTTATACAAGTACTACGGCTACTTAAGAACGTATATTCACGGGTTTGTATCGAATGCAGTGTGTAAATATCCTAACCGCTCTTTCGTATATAACTACCCTTTCGTGTATAACCATCCTAATGCGTGTTTAATTGTTTCTTACAGTTCCGCGTAAGGTTGTCCTTAAAGGCGTCCATGGCAAGTTCACGTCAGGGCAGCTGGTCGCCATTATGGGACCTTCGGGAGCTGGCAAAAGTTCACTGCTCAACGTCATATCAGGATACAAGTAAGAAATTCTCATTTCTTAGTAGTAATCGCCATTCTGGAAGAACGAAATATTTATTTATAGAATTATGTATCGGATCAACAAAAATATTACCGACTCACTATGTATTATGGCTTTCGTCTTTGTTATTTCATCGTACAGTTGGCACCCTATACTAATTGTTAAATTGATAGTGAGAAGTAGTTTTGTTTATTCAAGAGATGGCGCTGGGAGAGATTTGAATGACAGTATCGTTGTGTAACACATGATTCTATATTCTGCCAAAATATTAATAAATTATGAGTAGCGACAAAGCAACTTATTGTTTTATTGAATTACATCCCGAATCGACAGTGGTGACATCTATACTGGTTTTGTTCACCTATAGTTAAGATTTATAGGCAAAATCATGACTTTAATTGGACTATTTAATTTCAAACATAACAAATTATATTATTTAATGAATATCAAAGTATGTGGTTTATCGCTTTGTGAAAATTTAGGCTTTACTCAAGTTCCTAATATATATTATATTTTTTGTCAAAGAATAACTTATTTCCTTAATAAAGTCTGAGCAAAGTCATAGTGGGGTATATAAATCTCAGCTTAAGTGTACTTTGACTAGGACACTGTAACTATTAAATGACCGGTTTTAGTAATTTAGTCGTGATAATACGAATAGTATTAACAGGCTAGTTTAAATAATCTTTTTTGTGATTCATATAAAAAGGTAGTATTTGAAGGTATAAATAATTGCGGTGACAACAAATTAATGGCCAAAATTTGTAAATGAGTTATCTATTATATTATAAATTAGAATTAATCGATTAAGCAGGTAAAACAAAACGAATATCCTGTTTTAATTAATGGGTATGAATAATTTCTTGTTTACTCTTTAAATTAGTGTCCACTTCTTGTGGAGCTTGCAAAAATGTAAAACATTAATCTACAAAAGTTAAATAAATTTTGGTTTACAGATGTAACTTTAGGCTTACGGCACACAGTTACAGGTGTACCATTGTGTATTTATTTATATGTAATGTAAATGTAATATGTTTATTTTTATTTATTTAATGTCGTTCGATGTAATTGGCTGTGCAGCGCTGTCAGCTGTCACTATCGTGAGCTTGACGTCATCTGAAAGCTCCGCACATTTGTCTTCATCAGACACCTTTGCATATTAAGTCATACAGAGTGGTGCATCGCGACCAGGCAACCGTCCCTAGGTCGAAAGAAACGTGCTGCAGTTGCGATAGTAATAATCGACAGCCTGGATACAGAGTTTATTGTTAACTGCCAAAGCTAACTCTATACTAGCTGCTCTTAGAGTTATTTAACCTCGTTCCACCCTCTCCCTTCCTGAATAGAACCACGCGCGCAGGTTTGCGGTGTCACAGCTATACGGTATCTCACATCCCGGCTAGGACTAAGAGGTTCTCTAACTCCTTCTTTTGCCGTGTCGTTGGGCTGTGGAATGGTCTTCGGGCGAGCGTGTTCCCATCATCCTATGATATGGGATCCTTTAAGCGTAACGTGAAGAGATATTTGTGCGGGCCGGCATGATCGCTGCGACTACCGATGGGTTTTTTCTTACCTTTCGATAGTCGTTGGTGTTTTTTTGGACTGCACCATGCTTACCATCAGGTTTGGTGCAGTCACTGTGCTGTGTCAGTGTAAAAAAAAATACGTTACACTCCGTCGCAGCCTTGAGATTCTTTCAGCGTTTCTTCTCAAGGTAGTCACTTCGAAAACGCTAGTAGATCACCGTTAGGTTCTTTGCCTGCCTTAATGCCCAAGTAGTGGTTCGTACCCACAGGGTTGCTTTTGCATTGCCACACAACCCAT
The DNA here is from genome assembly GCA_036320925.1 of Automeris io. Taxonomy (NCBI): domain Eukaryota; kingdom Metazoa; phylum Arthropoda; class Insecta; order Lepidoptera; family Saturniidae; genus Automeris; species Automeris io. The sequence goes on along the minus strand of JAUDJH010000011.1, from coordinate 6,335,788 downwards.
AAGCTCGGTCGCCTCCTAAACCTAGTTTAGTTGTGAAGGCTTGTCCGGGCTATAAAAGTATTACCCTCTCGAAATAAAAAAAACATACGCTACGCTAGCATACGTACGGGTCATTCACTACCTCGCATCATGTACCTAAACCAGATTTTTGTAAATTTAAACATAATTGATTAATTATTCAGCACGATAATAAATTGTAAGCCCATTTGAGCATGCCAATTATACAATTTTAACATTAGGAATTAATTAGAGCGTTAGAACTACGTTACTCCTAATATATATTTTATATGATCCCAGGTCAGTAGGAGTCACAGGAGAACTTCTTGTAAACGGACAGCAAAGAGATGAACACAATTTCCAAAGATCGTCGTGTTATATTACACAGGAAGATTTATTGCAACCATTATTGACTGTACGGGAAGCTATGGACGTTGCTGCTAATCTGAAGTTGCCAAGAGGTACCAAAGTACCTTCGGAGGAGATCCTTCAGGAATTAGGTTTGTTGGAGCATCAGCATACGAAAACTGACAGGCTATCGGGCGGGCAAAAGAAAAGGTTAGTGTTTCATTTTTATTTATAAATTGAGGGTTATCGATAGGTACTGAATAAATGTAACTCGGAATATTAAGATGGTAGGCAGATTGGTCTGACTAGGTCGTGACTTCAGTACACAAGTGTAAAGATCCTCATAGTAATTCGTTCCAGCTTGACGCGTTTCCGTATAATTAACAGTAAGTCTATTTTTTTATAAATACAGACATCTTCTGTCGTGGTATATGTGGATTTGTATTTCGACAGCGACTGCCAATGGATTTTTTTCCTTTTTCCTTGGTGTTCGATGTTGTTCTTGGTCAACAGTGTACTTTCTATCGAGGGAGGTGTGGTCACTTTTTCGTACCAGTATATAAAATCTGGGGTAATTACACCACTATTTACGGATATCCACAACTTTGCACCAAATATAACGTAGATTATATAGGAAATACGTTGTTTTTGATTTTTCACAGTTCCATTTTTTACATTTCCATCGCAATATATTTACGCTTGTATTATATACATACGACAAAATCTGCATCTATTTTTACCGAGTAGTAATTTTCATAATGTTAATACTAGAAATAAACACAGATTAGTATTACCTAATTTCCGGCTTAAAAAAGTTCATGGTTAGGAACCATGTTGCTCGGTATTCGCTTATATAATACAATACCTAAAGACATCTTGGAGTTACCACTATTGAAATTAAAAAAAAAACTATTAAAACTAAATTGTTAAATTATACAATTAAATTTAATTGTTTAATTATTCAATTAATGACTGTTTGAATGATAAAAGTGCGTAGTCTTAATATATGCAATCTTTCTCGCGGGGCATTCATTCCTTTGTATATTATACCTGTTATTGTACCTCATTATGTTAAAAAGAGCAACTACCAGAGTTTCTTGCCGGCTCTTCTCGGTAGATTCAGCTTTCCGAAGTAGATTCACTTTGCCTTTTTTTGACGGTTCAAAAGTGCTTGGAAGTAGACCTATTTGAATAAAGTTATATTTCATTTCATTTCAAGTGACACTGCAGAATAACTGTACTAGACTTAATCCTAAGTACATCTTAGTACAAGAACGATGGCAACTGCAAAGAGATTAGATCCCATTAACAGTAGCCGCCGTCATATCGACCTAGATTTATAAATAGATGTTTTATACATGAGGTGATCCTAAAAAGCAAAGGCCAACGAAGCAAGTCCACACATCGGTCTTTGCACCTATAAACCACCATGGTCTTATTTATGGTCCTTGCATGGTTGTGTCCTAGGTGGGCAGACGTTTTATGACCTTTATAAAAGAAAACTGTACTTGGTAAAATAAAGACGTAACAATCTTCGCAAAGTAGGTAATTAAAGTTAAATCGCAATAGTGAATAAGATTTATTTTATTTAAGGAAATGAATTATCTGCTGGAATTTTATCTGCGTAGCATAATTTTAATTGTTTTAGTAAATAAGTATACTAAAAAATTCCAACGCTTATAATTCTTTTTTTACAAAAAAAAATACAAATATCGCTGAAGGAAAACATCGTGACACGCATATAATCCAAATCGAAATGTCATGTGTGTGACGATATATTAATATTTATTATTATTTAAATTAGCAATGGTTAACGTAGAAATAAACTTCGACCTAAATTAATAAACATGCATTATGGTACTGTTTTTAGTATTTAGAATATTAAGATTTCTATTGTGTAGAATTTCTGTACCTACAGGTGATTGTTAAGTAAGTACCTACCTATCACAAACAAACATTGAGATTGTTCAGTGTTATTTTCAAAGACAATGGTTAATTAAAGAAACAGCATGACGAAGGTAACACTAACCCCTAATTGAAAATCATTAACCCACCTACTTTAAAAGAATAATGAACATTTGATAATAAAGGATTGTCACGTAACAATTTCATTTAACACCATAATATACCGTCATAGTGATTCACTTCAGCCTGTCGCGATTCGGAATCAGCTTGTGTATATCCAGTTGTTCATATATCTAGAGACCATCTGTTATAGTATATGTGGGCCGACATAGTAATGGCGACTGTCAATGGATATTCGTCCCTTGGCGGGCCTTTCTGTTCTGGGACTACACTACACTTTCCATCAGGTGTGCTTTTTTTGTATCCCGGGGGAAAATCCTTCATAGGACCATCAGGGACACTGTGAGGGCAGTGCCCGGTGTGTCAGACTCCTACTGACTAAAAACTCCCGGGGTGTCCCTTTGATTGCTCCACCCGGGCATGGGAAGCCAAATTTATCCAGACGCCCAGGGAACAAGAAAGACAACCCCTCCAAAATCTTCTCCCAGGCGTTGCGCCGGACATTGCACACCGCCTCCCTCTCATCCAGGCAGCAGACTCCCTCAAGTCTATTGCCCCGTCCATCAGGTGTACTGTAGTAACTTTGTCGAGCCGGTATAAAAAATAATAATAATGTAATTGGATTTAGACATTGTTAAAGGATAAGATTTATTTATCTACTAGTTTTTTTAATAACATTTCTATGTGTACATATATGCACTCGTTGATTTTTTATCCATAACATATATTAATACATGATGCAAAAACTTTGTACCCCCTTTTACAAAAATTGCGCGGTCGGAGGAGAATGAAATTTGGCAGACTTATAGTTTATTATATATATAAAAAAATATTATACACACTACCATGCATTTGACACACATGCATATATACTTGTTTGTTTAAGGTTAAAATTTGTGGTCAAATTGAAAATAGATTAATACAGTCTTTAATACTATTTGTCTATAGCCATAATAAAATTTATTTATTACAATCTATTAGTTATTTAAAATCCATTAGGGTCGAATTATCTAGTTATATTTAAAGAATGTAGGTAATAAATACTACATACTGTTACGAGTAGATAAGTATCGTGTATTATTAATTATGTATTAATCTACCTATTACATCTAATTATTCTCCAATCATCTGTCGACTTTCATATTTTTTATAGTAATAAAAACTGGATATTTTTTTATTAAATTGTTTTATGTGTTTTACTTTCTTGCTCGACTGTACTAACGTGCTTACTGTTAGTATTTTAGCTGGAACAAAGGTCGCCACAAATTTACTGTTAAATAATCGGAATAGAAAATATAAAGTGAAAACAAATCAAATATTGTCACGCTACATAACTTTCGGGGTCAGGAGAGATACATCAGGGACGATATACACCCTGGCAGAGGGCAAAATTTAATCTGATTAATGATGAACGATTACAAAATGTAGTCGTAATTTTAATTTTCTTGCTCTGTAATCATGATTAAATCCATTTAAAACATTAAGAAATGATAAATGTGAACACAATCTGAGATTTTTTAGTGTTTAAAACATAAATGAGCAAAATGCAGTCATATTAATGGTAAAAAACGTAAAATGTAATCGTTAATCATTTTTATTAATCTGATTACATTTTGCCCATCTATGCACCCTGGGCGGTGCGCTTGAGGGAGAGTGCCACCCAACTTATCCAGGCGAGAGCGGTGTGTGACGTGTTCTCACACACCGCTCCAAGACATAGAGGTGAGCGTGGGGTGGGTCCTTATAACACTCGTCGCAGTGCAGAGATACGGCCTTACAAAAGGTCAGACGTCGCTGAGGGACGGAAAAGAGGAAAACACAGGACTTCCGGCCCCGGTCAGACGGGAAGAAGAAACACCTCTGGGGTTTTAGTCGGTGCAAGTCCGATACACCGGGGGGCGGCCCTCACCACCCCCTGAGGTCCGTCAGGGATTTCCCCCGGAATACAAAAAAAGGGCGATATACACAAAAACCTAAAGTTTTTTAAATAAAATTAAAACAATTTAACATAATCCCCACTTTAGAACTACTAGTAATTGGCGCATAATATCATTATTAGGATATCTACTAGAATCTGCCCTTAGACTAAGCTCAGTAGCAAATTGAACTTGATAAAAGTACAGTGTAGTCTTAGTACGCTAGCAAAGGACGTAATTCCATTGACATTCGGTCATGTCGGGCCACATAGAAGTATACCAGAGATGTTACGGAGCTTTGACTCCGACTCCGATAAGTCGGAACTTCCGATTGTTATTACACCTCCGGTTCCGAAAGTTTTTAACCGGAGGTATTCATCGGAGGCCACCACCGCTGTTGTAGTCAATTTATTTGATTTCATTTTATATGTTGTTGAAACATAATATCAATTAATCAAACAATCAGTGCTACTTAATTTGTAGAAGACATTTTTAAAAGTTTATTTATAGATTTAAAAAATATGATTAAAATTATTAAATTTAAAACTAAATGTACATTTAAATTTATTACTAAAAGGTTTTTTTTTATTTTACATTTACATTAAATTAAGTAAAATAGAGATTAACACAAAAACAACGCTGGAGCAAATTTGATTTAATTTGTTCACGGTTAATGAGAAAATTTTAATAAGAAACAGCAATTTTTATTGTCTGTATATTTGTAAATTTATCACATTCTAATTAAAAAGGTTCACTGAATATAGTTTTTATTTGTCCCTTAATAAAACTATTTTATTCTGCCGTCACTTTTGACTAACATTGCCTCCGACTCCGATTCCGACTTCGGTTCCGACACCGATAAATCAAATTTAAAAACTCCGACTCCGACTTCGGTTCCGATAAAACTGCCTCCGTTACATCCCTAAAGTATACCACGAATGAAGGTTTCTAGATATCCGAGTTACTAGGCCCACACAGCTGATCCGGAAACGCGACAGACGGAAGCGAGTCACTAAGACGGTTTTTACACTTGTTTACAGTGATCACAATCCAGTTCAGGTAATCTCCCTACCACATAAAAACATATACCTTCAGTCGAACAATAAAAAATATTAGACTACGCCAAAATATTAGTAAATCTTTAGTTTTACAAACCGCTCATAATACCATTGTAGTAACTCGTTAGTTACCAGTAGTAAGCTCTACCTAGCCTAGGTGTACAGTTTAGACCAGCAATGATGTATGACAAATTAACTTACATATTTGTGTCACTAGAATACACGAAGTTTCTTTTTTCATAGGTTGTCGATAGCATTGGAGCTTGTGAATAACCCACCAGTGTTTTTCTTGGATGAGCCGACGAGCGGCTTGGACAATGTCTCGACAAAACAGTGTGTCAGGTTACTAAAACAACTGGCGAATCAAGGGAGAACTGTTGTCTGCACAATCCACCAGCCTCCTGCTTCGTTATTGGAATATTTTGATCAGGTACCTACTTATTTCAATTACAAATAATGGTTTTATATTTTCATATTAAACCAAGAAATCTATTTTTGTAGCTTGTTCTGTTTTTATAACCTATGTTTCATAAACGATATCTTTTTCGAGATCGAAAGTATAATTATTCCGGTAATTATTGATTTAGTAGCACCACTAGAAATATTTTCTGGTAGCAGTTCTTTGATTAGATCTTAACTTTATCTTATTAACTTAGGAGCCTTTAAGATAAAAATGAATAGGCATTTTTTTGGGCGGACGCGGTACATCGTTGAAATCAAATTCACTTTTCACCAGGTGTGATTGAGGTAAATTGTTTGCCTGTAGATTTTATTTAAAAAAATTGTCTAAAAAAATTGATGGCACGACGTTACCAATCAGAAGTCGTCAAATAAATGATATGTGATCAAGGATAAGTCTGGTCGTAAAGTGCAAAAAAACATGACTGACATAAGGTACCGAAATATTACGTCGACACATTATGCCAATACATTTTCCCTTTTCAACTAGCATTTTTGCCAATTAAATGTTACTTTGTCTAAGCAGAATCGATATCATCTAGAAAAAATCAGTTCAAATTACCATTTTCTGTTCAGAAGAACGAATATTATTCATACACATACATAATAATAATAATTAATATACATACGTCTTTGATTTTAACCTCCAATCCATTGATATAAGGTACCGTTCTAGAACTATGAGTACATTATACTTTCGATCAGGTGCAATGTAAACACTGCAAATCCAGTATCAAAAATCGACTTACAGGGAAATTGTACTGCAATGGTATCTAGTTATTTATGTTAACACTAGATTGCCCAGAGCAGTCAGTTTGACTGTTTTTAAAGTTTAGTTATATATATATATATTTATAAGGAACAATTTTTTTTTAATATTATGACTTTTTATATATTATCTTTATAGCATTTATTTATAGTTGTACTTACCTCTCCTCTTTCTTTATTCCCTATATACGTATATGCTATACCTATATTCAGTCTTTCTAGTGTTAAGAATATTATAAATAAAGTTATTTTAGTTTTTGTAGCCACGTATTTACCGCATTGTGGTTTTGTTTTATACCTAGCATAATTATTCATGACGGCCATGTCAAAAGTCCTATACTTGTGTGATCTATCTTCTATAATTATTTGCGCATTGGAGTGAATTAGCCAAGCAATTATTAGCACGCTATTCTTTTACCGATATTGCCTGTATACCTACATATATTTACTATTTCATTATTACCTAGGAATGCATTTTTATAATATCTATACGATTTTAACGACTTTTTAAAAATTAATTTATATTGAACCCAGCAAATGTTTCGTGTTTCGCAAAACATCTGCTTGTCCTATTCTTTTTCGCACGCTATAGACAAATGTTTTGCTTATGCACACAAATCATTACGAGACAGATAAAAGTAATTGCAAATCACGATAAAGAAAAAGACAAGCAGATATTTTGAGAAACAAAAAAACATTTGTTGCGGACACACCATAAGAAACTCTAAAACATGCAGTTATAATTTCGTAAATAGTAAATAGGTTGGCAGTCACTGATATTTATAATAAGGACTGCCGCTACCATCCACCATCACTACTATCTTACCATCACTAGTTTTTAAAATCTTTCAATTCTCTAATACCGCTTGCGGAAATAAATTACGCTTTTTATATAACTTACACATATCTCCTTTTTGCGATCTTATAGGAATTATTTCGTGTTTACGAGACCATTTAATGAGACAAACCCCTAAGCCAATCGTTTTAAAAAGTTAAAAAAACCCTCAAATTTTAATGAATTGACTTTGTTTTTGGATTAAAGGTTATAGATTGTATGTTTTATACAGTCCAATAGTGACATAGCTTAGTAGTGTCTTATAAAATCGTTTCATGTATAAAACTGTGACAATGTCCCTACAGAATTGCAACAATTTCATGGTTAAGATATGTAGACGCTTTTTTTTTTTGGTTTCTCGGGGGAAAATCCTGCATAGGACCATCAGGGCCGCTGTGAGGGCAGCAACCTCGGGGTGTCAGACTCCTACTGACTAAAAACCCCCGGGGTGTCCCTCTAATCGCTCCACCCGAGCCTGGGAAACCAAATTCATCCAGACGCCCGGAGAGCGAAATGCCTTGTCGAGACTGCCTCTCTGGGAGGGGTAGGGGTAAAGAGCCCACCCTTCCAATACCTATCTCACAGGCGGCGCGCACCGCCACCCTCTCATCCGGACAGCAAACTCCCTCAAGTCTACTGCCCGGCTATTGTCACCGGGGGTGTCGCGCTCGCTCTGAGCGAAAAGATTTGTAGACGCTATTTCAAATTTGCTTAACAAACTTCTCAAAATATAAATTAGTTTTGACAAAAACTGAATATATAATAGGAACCTGAGTATAGCCAAAATATTCGCAGAGCTAACAAAATCGTTGACAAAATCGGTGATTTACCAATACCTTTGACATTCATTGGGAAAAATAAAAATTGTAATATTTTAATAAATCAACTTGAAGTTCCGTCTATGAATCTTTTCTAAGTGTTGAACATGTTATGTTGCAGTGGGCATAATTTAAAAAACAGTTATTTTAAGATTTTATTGTATCAATTTCAGGTGTATATTATAGCAGATGGTCTTTGTATTTATAACGGCGAAACTTCTGCCATGGTACCCTATTTGCAAAGCGTCGGGTTGCCTTGTCCCACACATTATAACCCGTCTGACTATAGTAAGTATTTTTTTAAATCATAAACTACGCCAATTTGTTATTTTTATTCAATAATAATGCACTTAACAGTAAGTACAGGTCCATGTCCATTAACATGAAAGAAAACCAAATACCATTACGAATGTGTAAAAAATCTATACTAATATTATAAAGCTGAAGAGTTTGTTTGTTTGAACGCGCTAATCTCAGGAACTACTGGTTCGAATTGAAAAATTATTTTTGAGTTGAATAGACCATTTATCGAGGAAGGCTTTAGGCTAATAATATCACGATGCAATTATTAGGAGCGAAGAAATAATGGAAAATGTGAAAAAAAACGGGGAAAATTATTCATCCCTGAGGGCTTCCATTGCGTGCGCTGCAAAAAGGGTTCAAGATACCAAAAATATATGTAAGAAAGAATTATTCCTCTTGAAATGATCTAAAAAAATGTCCGGGACAGTATATGTCTATCTTTTAAGATTAAGTCACTAGAACCGTTTTTATGGTAAACAAATATGGTCGAAATTAATGCATTATTTGTTAAGAGTTGTATCAACGTAATAATATTAATCTTTATCCAAATAAATGTGTTGTTGATTAAGAGTATTTAATTGTGAACAAAATTGTCTTTGACATCACTTAATTTCAATGAACATCTTAGAAGATATTACAAAACCTTATATAGCAAAACAACGTTTGCCGGATCAGCTAGTCATTGATAAAATAATTAGCAGAAATCTACCTTTTATAAAAAATCTCACGTTATACTAAGCACAGTACTCATCGACCAAGTTTGCTTGTGCTCCCTAAAGCAGGGATTAATTAATTAACCGAATATCACTTTTGAGGGAGCACAACTTTGCAACACCCCTTTACATAAGTGTAAAAGTTACCCTTTTACATGAAAAACTTGCCCTCGCTTGGCGTATACAAAACTAAGTTACTACAACATATAAAAAGAAATACCAACAGATATAGTTCTGTTTATGCCAAGTGAGTTTTACTAATTTACTTATTCGTTTTTGTTTTAAAAACAAAATGTTTTCATGTAAGTGATTTGTATCATTATGAGAATAAACTTTTTAAAGTGATGTGTTTACGTTATTTCCAAAAGAAAACCATACCAAAGAGTGTCTATTTTTATATCCCGGGGGGAACGCTCTGAGGACAGCGACCCAGGTGTATCAGATTCCTACTGACTAAAAATCCCCGGGATGTCTCTCAAATTGCATCATCCGGGCCTAGGAAACCAAATTCATCAAGACGCCCAGGGAGCATTAAGCCTTGTTGAGGCTCTCTAGGAGGGGCAGGAGTAAAAAGCCCTCCCCTCCAAAACCTCTCTCTCAAGCGGAGCGCCTGACACTGTACATCGCCTTCCTCTTATTCGAGTAGTAGACCATCGAATTAATATGCCGGGTGTAGTGTGTTTTAAAAAGACAAACGTAGAGTTTATAGAATATTCCTTAAATGTTAAAAACGCTTTTGAAAACTAAGGAATAATTTAACACTCATAAACACATTTCATTACTTTTTAAAAACGTTTTTATCTTTAAGGAGCGTTTCTGAAACAGAGCGTAAGAGTATTATTTTAAAATAAAATAATTATATTTTTGCAGTAATAGAGATAACAGAAAATGCAGAAAATATAAAGTTATTATCACAAGAAGTACTTAATGGAAAAAATTGTAAATTTGCTAAAAGAGAACAAAGCAGTGAGCCAGTTAACAATATGCAGCTCAAAATCTGCTACCAAGTAGAAGATGACAGCCAAGAGACTCAGATAATGCTCTCAAACGAGCACTGCACTTACTCCGTACCCCAGTATGATAATTCAAGCACATCGATAAGTTCACTGGAGAGTCATATGGTGGAACTAAAATCCTCATCGGCTTGGATGAAGGTCCAAAAATCATCCGATTCTTTGACGTATGCCACTTCGTATTGTCAACAATTTTCTATTTTATTGAAGAGGATGTTATTGCAAATATCAAGGAATCGACAAGGTAAGAAAGATATAAAGCTGCTAACAATAATATACGTAACAGTAGGAAGTAATTTATAACTTTTACAAGTTTCACAGTTTTACAGAGTTTCATTTAATTCTAGTAGAGCCTACGCCGCACTACAAATTTTTACCGCACGCTATTGGACAGCGAATTCTAACACTCGGAATAATATGACCCGTGGGCACTGACGAAAATTATCCGCGCGAATTTCTCTAAAATGATATGTGATACGTTACATTACATGCGAAAGAATTTATTGTGCGGCCTAAGCTTAAATATGTAAAACTTTAATACATCTATAATAGAATACAGGAACGTTCTTAAGAAATAGAGTACCAAACCTATTTTCATAATCAAAGATACACACAGAAGCAAGTATCTATAATGCTTAAAAAATTGTAATGATATTGTTTAATCTTTCCAGGTCTGTGGATCCAGATAATTCATCATATGTTATGCGGTTTTCTAATAGGAACATGTTTCTTTAACATGGCTAACGATGGAACGCAAATGTTTAATCACTTGAAGTTGTGCGTCGGCTTAGTGATATTCTTTGCATATACTCAAATTATGGTGCCGGTGTTAGTTTGTAAGTATCAATGTGTTAGAACGTGTTCACATTAAGCTCACAGTCCATGGCGTTCTGACTGCTTACTTTCGCCCAGCTACAAAATCAACTCTCATTATCAACAGCGTACTGTCTGCCACGATGTATTGCCTCCGAACTACGAATAATTTTTCTTATAGAACGTTCTATCTCAGCTGTTAATTAATTATCACTGTCAGCAACTGACTTACCTGATCAGAGCTGTAAATTAATATGTCAGCGACAACAACTTTCACTGTTAAGAGCCTACTGTCTAGTTCTGAGTTGCAAATCAACTCTCACTATCAGGCCCGTACAGACTTCTGGCCACTTCTGAGCCGCAAGTCGGCGGCTTGGCGTGCGGCGATTATAGCATCTTTAATAAACTAGCGTACATTAAGCATTAGGTGAAGATAATAAGAAAAAACAATATTGGATTTGTTACTTTTGTTAGAGTATTAATGTTGTTAGTAGCTATCAGTTAACGGGTATATTTTAGCCGACAGAATAAATTTACGCTCGTGATTTCGGTGTAAATGGTAAACGAGTTTCGGCGACGCGAATTTGTTTTGTTATATTTATTAAGATGTACAGTAAACAGGATAAACATGAAATTTAACAACATATATGCAACTAAGGTTATGAAGCTGGTTTATATTTAAATATGCTGTTAAGACGCAACTAGGCTGAAACTTGAACCCCAAATTTCTAGGTATCACACGGCTATGATTGTAAAACGCGGATATTATTTCGAGGTGCTCATTTGAACGGACTGTCAAACATATTGACAATGATTGAGCGAAAAGAGTTACCGCCTGCTTATATCGTTCATTTAGACTTATTTTTGAGAAACAAGACGCGCGTGACCTCAATTTTAATTACGCAGCGGAAGATCGATAAGTGAATCTGCAATATCTTGTCAAATACATACATAGATCTATCTAGATCTTTCGCCAAACTGTTGGTAGATTGGCCCACTGATATACATACAGGCAGCATCCCATCCAAGGATAGTTTCTGTTTGGAAGAGACACAAGGAACATGTCCAAGTGATCTAATACGATTTGGGTGAACAAACTGCGATTGAACATCGATTTTACCTGCGAATATTATGACTGGCTTTTAGAACAGCATTACGAGTACTCTTTGCGATTGGATTTTGACGGATAAACGCCGGGAATTTTCATCAACTGGATTTCTGGAACCTTCGGCGATTGGGCATTGAGATCATTTGGCGACTGCGCTTCGAGACGTTTCTGTGACTGTATATTCTCTTCAAAGAATAAATCGATATTCCATCAACACCGGCGTCTTATAACCCCATGGCAGTAACAATAAAAGTGTACCAACAGGACGTCCAAAACATAGTTCTTAGCAACAAGCAGCAAGACCGGTAGTCGCTTATGAATTATTTATATTATCTTCCTAGTGTAAATGTACTATTTCATAAATAGTATTGTAATTATGTTAATTGTTGATTCACAATGAACCGCTAACCATGTGTCTAATTTGAGCATACTTTCTTAGTTGTTATATAAGGAGAAAATATCTAGGACTGGTAAAAGTTGCACCCAAGTGTAAAAAGACGCATGACCTCTTAATATCGTGGGCAATAATGACACAAAAGGCTTAGGTCGCAGTGCGGAATTTTACCGTGTGGGAAAATATCGCGCAAATTTTATTCATGAACAAAAATTTACCCAGATTGCACTGCAAAACTAATTCACGCGGTTTTTGTCATTACACAGTTGTTAGTTTCGTACAAGCAAAGTGATTTGAAGGGAGCCGTGTCGCATTATAGCCAACGTTTTTTGCACCAATTTTTATCGCCTGTGCTTGCGACAGTATTTCGAGTTACAAAATTTGCGGTAAAAATTCGCAGTGTGATTAGGCCTTAAGCATAGATATCAGCAGAGAGCCACCCAACTTCCAAGACCCAGCTTTATTTCTTAAAATCCTTAGATAAACTATATTATGGTGGGATAATTATAAGCCGTATCCGGCAATTAATATTTTATCTATATTTTTCAGATCCTCAAGAAGTAAAATTGGTGAAAAAGGAACACTTTAACAGATGGTACAGCTTGACGCCCTACTATGCAGCTTTGACCATATCAAAGCTCCCGATACAAATCACATTAAATATACTTTTCTGTAGCATCGTATATTTTATGGCTAATATCCCTTTCTCTGTGATGAGATTTACGGTGTTCTGTCTTGTTGGGAATATCGTCTCGCTCGTTGCAGAAGGCATGGGGTTAGCTATTGGATCTTTATTTAGTATTACAGTAAGTATTAAAAAAATCTCTTGCTTTAAAGGACAATGCCTGTATCCTGCGAACGCAAATAAATGCAAAAGCAATATTACCGCAGAAAATAGATCAACCTTTATTGAATACCTTCCTTGTTGTTTAAGATGGGCATGTTTTTAGTAGCTTGTAGAATTTGTGTCCTAGTATGTTTTTTAAAAAGATTAGTTTCTGTAACATGTCATTGTAATTTGAAACTGAATTTGTTTCAGTTAAAGGTAATTAAATTTTGAAGGGTATTTTGGACTTTTTATAAGCGTAATATTTTAAGTGTGAGTTAATTAAACACATTTAAATAAAATACACTTCATATGAGTTTTTTTTTTTAATTTCGATTTGAAGTGTCGAAATCGGATATACTAAAAAAACCATTATAATATCTTTAAAACTATAGAATTTCGCCAGTACATTGGGGCGGTTAAATTGTTGCGTTTTAGATTTTCTATCTCACACTTCCATTAATAATACGACCAGTTTTTAATAACCCTGATATCCATGTTAAATTGTTAATACGTCCATGGCTCGTAACAAATTATTTTGCTTATCTTAGAAATCTGGGTTGCAACTACTGGGTCTCAAACCCAGGACCATCAGCATTCCTGGTAGTCACATCAAACTGCGCTACAAGGCCTACATTTCAAATTAACATTTTTTACAGAACGGTTGTGCCATTGGACCAGCAGCGATTGCTCCTTTCCTTGGATTGGCTATCTATGGATTTGACTTTGCTCACGAAATTCCTATGCTAATGAATATATTGATGAAGACTTCGTTTATAAGATGCGGTATCGTTGCGATGGTGCTTACTGTGTTTGGATTCGGAAGGCAATCTTTAGATTGCAAGGATATGTACTGCCATTTCTCAAAGCCTGATGTATTAATGAAATACCTGGATATCGAACACAGTTCTGTTTGGTTTGAAATTATTATTATGTTGGGTATCATGCTAATATTTCGAGCTACATGTTACATGGGTCTAAGATGGCGTTTTGCCACGTGATTATACAACTAAAGCTAAAAGCCGTCATGAATCTCTAATGAGTGCTGGTAAATTGTGCGCTGTATGTACTACGTATATATTGTATGTAGATATCATACATTGTATTTCTCAGGATAAAAGTGAGATTTTATTCACACTTGAGAAGCCTAATTTCAACTAAGGTGGCAATATGGAATATTGCTCTGCCGGAATAGCTGTGTTGTTTAGAATAAGAAATGTGATATATTTTTAAGATATTTATGAAGAGTATCCTTAGTTCTATCAGTACAAAATATAGCACGCAAATATTGTGATATTTAAATTAATTAAATTCGTGTTTAAGGTGTGGTGTTTTTGCAAAGTCTGATATATTTTTACTGATTTGTAAATAGTATTTGTCAAAATATGTTATAATAAGGTTATGGTGAACCACTCTATATAAAGAAAATGTAATATAATAATGTTTTATATGGAATTATAAAAATTATAAGGAATTTTGCTTTTTTAATTTTCCCGTAATTTTCTTAACGATGGATAATATAATATTTTACTATTTATTCGATTTTTTTATTCAAATAAATAAAAAGTAAGAGCTGTTATATATGTACTTTCCTACTAAAAGCAAGAAATTATTGGCGCTACTTTCAATGTTATTATAGTAAACAAGTGTATGGGCGTCTGTATGACTACAGCTTTTTAAGGAATATATCGAGGGGTGAAAGACTGTTTGGTTTAAGCGACATTTTTTGGTGATATAGTAATATCTATATTTGGAATCGGTAGAAAACGCTGATTCCGAAAAAATATATATTACTATCTCACCAAAAAATGTCGCTTAAGCCAAATAGCCTTTCATCCCTCGATAAGTAACTAATCGACGTTGCAATTGTTAGCCTTTTCTTTAAATCATCAAGTAAATTTAAAATAACTGAAAAAAAAAAATAAGAGCACCATTTATTCCTTACAAAGTTTCTTTTTTAAATGCGTTCGACATCAATGTTAATCTGATGGAAAGTGTTTATGACCCGGGCAATAGACTTGAGAGAGTCTGCTGCCCGGATGAGAGGGAGGCGGTCCATGGTGTCCGGCGCACCGCTTGGGAGAGAGGCTTTGGAGGGGTGAGCTTTTACTCCTACCCCTCCCAGAGGGGAAGCTTCAACAGGCCTTTTTGTTCCCCGGGAGCCTGGATGAATTTGGTTTCGCAGGCCCGGGTGGGGCCAATCAGAGGGACACACCGCGGGGGTTTTTAGTCAGGAGTCTGATACACCGGGGTCGCTGCCTTTACAGCGTCCCTGATGCCATTATGTAGGATTTTCCCACGGAATAAAAAAATAATGTTTATGACGTCGATGATGGAGCGTTCTCAATAAACACCGATTCACCAGTCGTTTGAACATTCAACTGTCGTACGAAGCTGAAAAATTAGACGCAAAGTGAATATAGCCACTAATTTATCTCTGTTTACACCGAAAGGATTATAGAGTGATGGTATATTTTAATATTTCAGGGCTTGGTCTCAGAGTACGATTTACATGTAGCGAGCGTCAGGCTTATTTGAACAGTAAAAAGCGTATTAATCCTGTTAATAGAATTCATATTTCATTAAAAAATATCTATATTTTACTATTATCATAAACATTATTTTCTTGCAAAACCTTTGTCTCGCCGTTTTTTAACGTGTTTTTTCGTTTTCGTTTTCCGTTTTTCGGCTTTCTCTTCCTTTACATTCTTTTTCCTGGCTCTCTTACTATTCGGAGACTCATCTCGAGGGCGGGCACAATTCTTGAATTTAGATCCTTTAATAAAAAAAAAGTTATATTAGGTAAACTTATGATCGGCCATTATAAATTGTATATTACTTCAATTACCAGTCAACCAATATATCGATTTTGATTTATTTTTATATTGGCTCGACAAAGCCACTACATTGCACCTGATGGTAAGTACAGTGTAGTCCAAAAACGAAAGCGAACATTAAAGGACGAAAATCCATTGAGTCTCCGTCGTCATGTTGGCCTGCATATACTACCACTAAAGGTCTCTAGTTCCATGAGCCACTGAATATACACAAGGTGATCCCGAAACGCGACAGCCCAAAAGACCAGTCACTATAACTTTGTCCTTGATTTTTCTTTTACAATTTCAATGTAGATTTACCTATTTAAAATAAACATATGCTTGGTCCTAATTAATTGGCTAAAATCGGAGATATCATTTACCCAATGATATAAACTATTAAACATGACAGAAAACTATAAAATGATGATGGTATAAGGATAGTGATGGTCTAGTTTTTATACTGGGACAACAATACCAACACTGCACCTGATGTAAAAGTGTAGTCTAAGAAAGGTAGATACCACCAATGAACGGAAATTCATTGACAGTCACCATTATCATGCCGGTACACATATAGCACATTCAAGCTCTCTAGATATGCGAACAACTGGACTGAATTGTTTCTGTATTATTACAAGTGATGATAATCGGCTGGACAAAATAATAGATTAACCCTCTCCATTGTAGGTGTTCTACACTAGAGAGGTCAAATAGTTTTCTCTGATACATTGAAATAGTTTTACTAATATAATATACTAAGTCGAAATAGATAGAGGTATTTCATCATTTCTAATGCAAAGCCACAGGATGAAGCTAGTATTAGTATGTAATAAAGTACCTTGTTCATCGTCACTGTTTTCTTCATCTGAGCTGCCTTCGGAGTCACTTGGCAAATCGTCTTCTTGTAGGATATCAGGTTTATCAACAGTGCCAGAGAGATCTTCTTTCAGACCTGCTATTTTCTTGTACATTAAATCATCTGCTTCACCTGTCTTTGCTTTATTTATGTCCCTTTCATAATTTATTACCTGAAATAATCTATAAATATAAAATCACTTGTTCTGATCATCATAAAGCATAAACTATTGAAGTTAGAAAAATTATTTTTGACACCAGATTCTTTTTTTTTTTAATAAAATTATATATGGCCCTGCTTTGAGATTGTATTCTATTGGTGTTTGCCAGTTTAGCTAATAATATGATAAAACTACAATCAACTTAGAATATGGGTTATAATTTAACCAAAGATTTAAACAGGGTCCTGGTTTTGATTGATTAAAATTAACTTATTTCTTATATAAAAATCTTAGTTGGATAGGTGTGTAAATAGCCCTCCATATGAGCAATCTCTTTGTAGTCAAAACCATTTTTGAACTGTACTGTATTTACCATAGTCATTTTGTAGCACAATTATAAAAAAAAGGCCATTGTCACTTACTTCTGTAAGTCTTTTGGGGATGTAAACATTTTTAAATGCTTCCTCTTCTATTTGCTCCTGAGCTGTCATTTCATCAAAGTCTCTCGAAGATGCCTTCTCTGATAATTTTTCTAGACATTCTTCTAAGTTGTTTTCATTTATTGTAGCATCAGTAATAAAATCAAATAGTTCTTTTACTGTCAATGTAGCTACCCCACGTTTTCTAAAGAAATCTGATATATTTGTACAATCTTTTCTTAAGAATTCAAAAGAATGAGGATGATCATGTTCCACTGATTGAGAAACATCTATTACAACTACATTACCTTTATGATAAAGTAAGTTATACTCTGATAAATCAGCATGAACTAATTTGCAAATATTATACATTTTCCACATCATTTCAATGCAATCCCTGTATAAAGTACGAGCTGTTGATTGTGAAATTTCAACATCTTTAAGTTTTGGAGAAGGCCAACCATCTTCACCCATGAATGACATAACTAAAACATGGCTACGTAAAATAATTGGTTCAGGCACATTTAACTTTGCATTATACATTCTTACCAGATTTCTCATCTCTTTTTCAGCCCAAGTGCGTACCATTTTACGAGGATTAGACCTGCAATAGCCATTTCTGAATCTGTATTCCCCAGAAACATATTTGTCTCTATCTTTAAAAACTAGAATGGATGTTTTAAATATTTTAACTGCATAGTCCTTTCCATCTTTAGTTGTTGCATGATAAACATTTGCTTCTTTACCAGTAGATATACAGCCATTGATTTCATTAATAATTCCTCTATTCAATAATTTAAATAGGATCATTTTTGTACGAGGATCCATAACTTGCTCAGCCGTGGCTCTGTCATGTTTGTCCTTTATTCTAATTCGGTCATTATCTATTTTTCTATCATTCAGATCCATAAATTTCTCGGTTTTATTTGATAAAGGCTCATATTTGTTTACATTTATTTTATTAACATATTTTTTGAACAATTTTTCAGTTGGCTGATAAGTATTAATTTTGTTGGAAGGATTCTGTGTATTAGAGCTATCTTTTTTCTTTGTACACTGGGATGGATCATCAGAGTCATGGAAATATTCATCAGAATTGAAGTCATTATCATCATCATCACTACTAAGTTTTTTTATTTCAGGTATATCTGAAAACTAACAGATTAAATCTTAATAAGGCATAACTGACATGATAGCTAATTTAAACTACAGATGCACGTGTTTGTGTTTATTCAAAATAATGAAATTATATTCTTTATGATTACTCACTATTTTAAATAATTCCATTAAAAAAATTATATGTCCAAATAGGTACCACAGATATACACAAGAAATTAACATTAAAAATAAATTATATTTATTTATTTTCAATTTATACTCATTAATTTAATTTTTAGTAGTTCCAGATAGCTCAATTAATATTTCTTTATTTAGCAAATATTTTGTTTATAAAATTAAAACCACCTTGGAATAATGAGCTTTTGTACCGTATTTAACAGGTCATAATAAAAATGAAAACAGATTCGTGGCAAAAATCTTTATTTATCAAGTTAAATACATTGCTGTTGCAGCTACCAGTAGGAATTTCAGGTAAAAAAATATACAAAGTAACCAGATGAATAAAATGAAATTATATTAAAGTAAATATATTTGATATTAATTATCCTAAATAAGCAATTTAATCTAAACAATTACAAACTTTTTTTTGTTATACAGTACAGTACAATTTTACATTTGGGGGATATATAAATCTATAAGGTATATATCTAACACACAATCAATCATTTAATAACTAATTAATTAATTATTAGTCATTCAAAGATAATGATTACGCTTATTATATTAAATAAATTTTAAAATACTTACTCTTACAGATTTAACCTTAATTGAAATATCTTCTTCATAATCACTGAATTGTCCTTCTGAGCCATCCGACATTATGAAACTGTCTCAAATGGTTCTAACAAAAAGGTTTTTTTTGATAAAAATAAAATATTTTCTCAGAAATAAAGAAATAAGCACGATAACATAACCTTACACTTAATTTTTTTATTATTAAGTTTTACGGCTCTGGATACAAGCCTTTTTTAACTTAATTGTTTATCAGTGTTGTCAAGGCACGAAAACCACAACCGAGACCGTAAAAAAAGTAACCATCTTGATTACAAAAGTCACGTATTTTGATTTTTATTGAAATAAATTTGTTTATAAATCTTTTTAACAGTAATTAAACTTCGAATGAGCATTTATCTGTTGGTAGTTATTAACAAAGTTTTATAGGGCTAAACATTAATAATAATTTATATGCTAGTAATTTAATAAATTTGTCAAAAAAAAAATTAATACTTAACAAGTTTTAATAATTTTTCTTTTGTGTAAACTATTAACTCAATAATTTTAAAAGATGATCGCTGTTGGTTGTTACTTAATTATTCTTTATATCTGAAAGCATTGTATGATGGAATTGATGGATGACTGGAGAACTCTTCATTTAGAACAATTCCTGGGTGTGTTTTCAAATAAATAGCATAAAGCAATGGTTTTAGATTTTCCGTTGTTTGTAACACAGTAGTCGGAAAACACTTTTTTAAAACCAATCGAAAGAAAATTACAACCTATATTATTCAATTGTATTAGTATCAAGATATTTAAAATAATTTTAACCTTGTATTGCAACGTTCAATTTACTTCAAAAAGTAACGTAAAAGTAACACAAGAAGGATAAATGTAACATTCCCGCAACTTTGTTTTTAATTAATATTTGACATTTGACAAATGGACACATGATAATAATGCCAAAATTAGATAACATTGTGTACCGATATATATGAATAATTGAACGATAAACGTCTATATCGATATCTTAGACAGAGAAGGTACTATACAGTGCCACAGCACATCATCTTGATGACGCATGGCATCATTGCTGAGATTTTTGTAGCCTAACACAGTCGTCTAACAGTCAATAACTTGTAGTCTAACAGTCGTTCGTGCGAGTTGTAACCATGTGGTACTATTTTAATAATATAGAGTATAAGTTGCACTCTGTGCGAAACAGCTTTCTTCTCCAAGTGTCACAGGACATAAATGTAGATATAAACCAGGAGCAACGTGTAGCCAGCAATAATGAGTCATTACTAACGACCGATCGTTTTTCTTGATGTTTACTTGTCAATTTATTTTAGAACAAAACAGAAATTTTAGAAACAGTACAAGCACGTGCTGCTTCACCAAAATACGCTCCATAGAAATAAATCTTTATAATCCAGTCGTTTTATTCATTGTAAGCTTCGGTCATGAACTGCTGCTGACCATCATTATTCTATTCTACGTAATTGCAATGCAAGGTCAATCGATTATGAATTTCGCTTAAATTAGTTTTATCTCGTGTTAGATGGGTCTTTACAACTTCATTGGCCTAAGGTGGAAAACCTGAAAGATTATTCTCTTCCCGTTTTATGAATTTTGGTGTAAAGTGGATATGCAAAGATACTTCTGTAATTACAGATCTCTGCTAAATTTTCCCACCGAGAAAAAACGTGAAGGTTTAGCTTCAAAATAAAATTAAGTTTGTTTCAAGGTTGCGTCGGATTGAGGCTATTAGATAGATTAGATATTAATAAGATTGAGGCTATTAGATAGGTTAGATGCGTAAACGGACTCTGTGTCGTTTTAACATTTGTCTAATGTTCTCTGATAACCGAGATCGGTTAGAGTAAAATCAACAGTAGGTACCTGTTCCTGTTAAAGAGCATACATATATCGAAAGTAATGAAATAAACATTTCAAATTGCAGTGGGGCGATTAGATTGGCCAATTAGTGAATTCAATGTCAATTGGAAAAGTAGAGACTACTAACTATGTTTTGTTTTTCTAATTGATTAATGTTTAGGTACTGTATAAATTGACTACTGTTTTTTTTTAACAGGATATGGGTTGATGACTGGGATAGACTTTCATAACTAAACCAGGCGAGAATTGACTACTGTTGTTGCTGCTGATATACTGATCAATTAGGTATGTCTCAACATATTGAAAACTGTATAGCCTTCGATTATACTTACTTTTTATTAATAATTAGATATCTCGTCAGTTATATATTTTTATCTACAAATATAACCCGACCTCAATCTTTTCCGCCAAAAAAAATTTTGAAACCAAATTTAAAACAAAGTTTGAGTATTCTTAAAGCTAAAGCGTTACTATTTCTTTTAAAAATTTACACTTTTTATGTTTAATAGATTCACATTTTAAAGTAATCATTTATTGGATTCTAAGTTCTAACTCATTTTAAAAAGTTTGTAAAGCTGCTAAGTTATACAAAATTCTATATTTTACAACTTAAATAATAAAGTTCTCACGCCTGGTCTCTGAAACACTTCTTAAATTTTAAAACGCTGTTGAACACAAATGCTTTATCTTCAAAAACACAGAGATTTAGTATTTAAAAACGTATTATTAAGGAACGCTCCTAAAATTAGGCGTACGTTTCGTTTTTTTTAACTCATAAAATATATTACGATATGAGGCTTAAATTAATTATTACATGTAAGTGTTTTGATGTGAGTGTATACTTTCAAAAATGTCCTTTATAAATCTATGGCGGATAACAAGTTTCAATATAATTAAGCGTTATTTAAACTATGATAGCAGTAAGGTCATTATCGATACATACACAATAATTCGAGATCACTTCAATTTAATTTAAGAAACCCGCACATATGTAAATACAAATATCAGTTGAATGTAAATAAAACAATTTGCGTTCACTGGTTAAAATATTTATTTATTACCTTGACGGTTAAATTAATATGTTTTTTTTTTGTATATTTAGACCATTTATTAACATAGGCCATAGACTATATAAATTGTTTTTTTTTTTTCAGGGTTGTTTGTTCGGAAAGTCCTTTACAACATCACCGAACGTAGAGGGTGAGTACTGCTCAGCCAGTAATTTATGGATTGTGTGGCAACGCAAGGAGATCCCTGTGGGAACGGACCTCGATTTGGGTGGCAAGCTAGAAAAAGAAACTAACGGTGATCTACTAACATTTCGGAAGCAACTACCTTGAGAAGAAAGGCCGAAAGAAACTGTGTCAGAGTGGAAATACGCCTTGGAGCGTAATTGCACCGGTTAGCAACAGTTAACTGAACTATGAAACTAGTGCGTGTACCTCAATGTTTTTTCGGGGGTGTGTACGCTAATGTCGCGGAAATTGGGTCGTCGGGATCTAACTGGACATGATTCAAATTGTACTTAGAACAAAATAAGACACATATACATAATTCGTATCTTTTGTTTTTATTATTTTTACCGCATTTCTTATTCAGATTCAAAACAGAAATTATTTGTGTATTTTATACATATAATTGGGTACCAAACATGGGTAACATTGACAAACAAAAGAAAGAACCGTGGTAAATAAAATAAAACATATAAATGCCCTCGGGCACCACAGCATGCACAATAATTAATATTTAATACTAGTTTACAGTAAAGTGAAGAATATAGTTATAAAAAAGCAAAAAAAAGAAGAAAGTCGATACAAATAGACATAATACAAAAAGATAATACCGTATAATATATAAATTTAATAATATACGCAATGCTGTAAATGATTTCAGAGAAAACCACAAAACAGTCATTTTCCACGTGCTGTTCTAAATTCCGAGGAAGATACAGTTAGGACTAAGCCATCGAATTGCGAGAGAGCGTTGTACTGCTTACAGATCCTTGGCACAGTGGAACACTGCCCAAGATTACTTTTTTAAACGTGTGTTGTATGTATGTAGCGCCGTCAAGCAGTATGCCAAGGACCGTGGGGTCTGAATGCGTTACACAATCGCTTACATTGGACTCCTTCGCATATAACTGCATACAGTATATCACGCGGGGTACCGATGTTGGGTAGTGATTGGGCGTTAGAGTTACGACTGACAGAATTTGACCTGTGCCTTTAGGTGAAGAGGTTAGACCATTGTGCATACCACCAGCACTTTGGGTGGCTTACAACAACAAGTTTAATCCAGTTTAACCTTGTATAAAACAATTTTTAATTGAAGCGGCTTATTTCCAACTTCAATGATGATTTAAATTTAACAGTTTCTGAAACTGGATAATGTTTCCGTGCAAGACGATAAATACTATTTTACGCTGAATACTGTTTTATATAAGTTTAAACTAGATTAAATTGTTTTTTTTTTGGTAACCCGGGGGAAAATCCTACATTGGACCATCAGGGTCACTGTGAGGGCAGCGACCCCGGTGTGTCAGACTCCTACTGACTAAAAACCCCTTGGGTGTCCCTCTAATCACTCCACCCAGGCCTGGGAAACCAAATTCGTCCAGTCGCCCGGGGAGCGCACAGCCTTATTCAGGCTTCCTCTCTGGGAGGGTGGGAATAAAGAGCCCACGCCTCCAGTACCTCTTTCATAGGCGGCGCGCAAGACACTGCGCACCACCGCCCTCTCATCCGCGCAGCAAACTCCCTCAAGTCTACTGCCCGACTATTGTTACCGGTGGATGTCACGCTCGCTCTGAGCAAACGCGTCCCTCCGGCGCCGGTGCCTTGGCCACCGAATGGCCAGAGAAGATGTTCGCTCTATGACTGTTTAATTAAATAGAATTGTGTGAATTTAGTTTTGTTCGGAAATATAGTTCAATTCGCACATACTAGATGGCGCTACTAGTATTTTTAATCACGCAAGCGTTTTGTTGCATAGATGTGATGTCCATCTACGATTGTTACTGTTATGAGTTCCTAATACTTCCGTAAAATATTAAGTGTGTGTGTGCGAATCAAACATTGGTGCCGAAAACCGGGATTATAAGTGATAAAAATAAACAGTAATTAAATAACTTAGGAAAAATCAGTGAATTTAATATTATTGTGGACTTGTAAAAAAAATCAAAGAAGTGAATATTGACTTAGAAAAAATTCAACTTGTGTTCCATTAACTTTAAAATTTTACTCTATACGGGACTTAGAAAATTTGGAGTTTAATTATCATCAACTTTAACTTTTTCATACTATACGGGACTTAGAAAATTTGAAGTGAAATTTATATGTAGTACCAGGACTTAGAAAAATTGTGTTGAATTCTTCAATAACTTAGGAAGTTGTTTTGGTTAAACTTTATTGAATATAGACTTTAATTTTGTCAACATGGAATCAATTTCAAAACTAGTTGCATATCAATTGGATCTGTTCGACAAGTTACAAAAGGCAGAACAAAACTATAGGAAGTCACCTAAGGATAGAATAAAGAAGCAATATTTAGATACAAGGATAGAGTTAATAAATGACATTTGGAGTGATTTTAAAGAGGGTCACAAGCAAATTATAGCTTCTACTTCTAAAGAACAAAGAGATAAAGAAGATTATTTCCGGAAAGATATTTATGATCAATGCCAAGAGCTTTTCGTTTCATACAAGAGTAATATGAAAGAAAGTTACCAAACGTTGACTGACGCAAGCAGCATTTCTAAAACACAGCCTACAAAGACTACAACTTTAAAATCTGAGGGTTGTGAGGTGCAGTTGCCACGCATACAGTTGCCGACGTTTAGTGGTGAATACTCTGAATGGCAACCGTTTTATGATATGTTTCTGTCACTTATACACAATAACGAAAGCTTGGCTCCTGTACAGAAGCTACATTATTTAAAAAGCAGCTTATCTGGTGAAGCTGAATTATTGATCCGGAACTTTTCTACGACTGAAGCTAATTATGCTGAGGCCTGGGCGCAATTAATAAAGCGCTACAATAATAAAAAATTCAATTGTAATAGTATAATGAAAACGTTATTCTCTCAAAAGGCAATCCAAAATGAGTCTGCTACAGCTTTGAAGACACTGTTGGACACCACCTCTTCTTGTTTAAAATCATTAAATAATATAGGAATATCTACAACCGAGTGGGATGCCATAATAATTTATTTGGTAGTCTCCAAGCTTGATCCAGAATCTCACAAACAATGGGAGTACCAAACCAGCCTAATGTCCAATGAAATTCCTTCATGGTCTCAGCTCATGGAATTTTTAGAATCCAGATTCAGAGGACTAGAGATGGTCGAGGGCAGCAAATATACCCACAAAATTTGTAATCAGATGTCAAAGCATGTTACAAAAACCAAGTCATTTCATATAGGTGTACAGAATGATAAGAAACAAAATACAATTGCATGTCCCTATTGCAATGGACCTCACCATATTTGTCACTGCAAGCAATTTGGCCAAAAATCAACCCAAGAGAGATACGACTTTGCTCAAAACAAGAAACTTTGTTACAATTGTCTTGGATCGGGCCACTCCATAAAGGCTTGTCGTCAAACAACAAATTGTAGAAAATGTGGCAAGCGACATCACTCATTGTTGCATTTTTCAAAAGAAAACTTCGCAAGTACTAAATCAACCACACATAATTTAGAGACGGAACAGGTTAATAATCAAGGAACGGAGGAGAAACACACCACTTCAACATTCTCAGATACACACATAGTAGCGAATTTTTCAAAAGAGGACTTTAATCAAAGCTACAATGTGCTACTCGCGACGGCGGTTGTTCAGGCTCAAACAAGAAACGGCAGCAAATATATGATTAGAGCGCTGTTAGATCAGTGCTCACAAGCTTCATTTATTAATGAAGCCACAGTGCAGTTACTAGGACTTAAGCGTAAACCCATAAATGGTTGGGTGTCAGGTTTGGGTAATGGTCCAACAAGGGTTAAGCACATGGTGACCCTTCGCATAGAATCAAACCATAATTCAAAAAAATCTATTCTAGTAAATGCATATGTTATGAGTTCCATCACATCTTTGCTTCCTTCTTGTGAAATAGTAAAACCTAAGTGGACCGCATTAAATGATTTAACATTGGCGGATCCAACGTTCACTTCACCCGGCAAGATAGACATCTTGCTGGGAGCAGAAGTATACAGCGACATACTACTCAATGGAGTCATGAAGCACCCACAAGGACAACTTTTAGCACAAAATACAATCCTTGGGTGGATCATATCAGGCAGAGTGTCGCAAGAGGGTAATTCATCGAGAATAATCAACATGCACGTGCAGACAAGGATCGATGACTTGCTCAAGCAATTTTGGGAAGTTGAAAATGAACCACCTTCCATCAAAAAGAAACTGACAGATGAAGAAAAGAAGTGCGAAGAACTGTACGAAGCAACTACAGTAAGAGAGAAGGATGGAAGATACGTTGTGAAATTACCGTTTAAGAATGAAGATCCAGAATGCCAGTACGGAAATCACAAAGAGGTAGCGATTCGAAGATTGAATTATTTAGAAATGAGGTTAATGAAGAAACCAAAGCTGCGTGAAGAATATGAGAAAGTCTTAAGTGAGTACATAGAATTAGGTCATATGAAACTGGTTGATTATAAAGATATCGATAATCCAAAGGCAGTGTACCTTCCCCATCACGCGGTAGTCCGCGAAGATAAACAAACTACCAAAGATCGAGTTGTGTTTGATGCCTCGAGCAAAGGACTCAACGGTGTTTCTTTAAACCACGATTTATTAGTAGGACCTAACCTTCAACAAGATTTAAGGCATCTGTTAATGAGGTGGCGAACTCATCAGATATGTATAATTGCCGATCTGGTTAAAATGTATAGACAAGTCCGTGTTGCAACAGAAGACCTAAACTATCAGAGGATCTTGTGGCGGAGTCACCCAGATCAGCAAATGCAGCATTACAATCTGTTGACGGTGGCATTCGGGACGGCTTGTGCTTCATACCTCGCCATCAAAACATTACAAAGGTTAGCCGAAGATAAGCTTAAAGAACTTTGTGCAAAGTATGAACACACGGAAATAGTAGATACACATGAAGAAGAAAAAATCAACGCTTTGCATATACTAGAGCAGTCTCCTGAAGAATTTCCATGGGAACGATATTCATCATTAAACAAAATGTTACGAGTTTTGTCATACTGCAGAAGAATTTTAGATTTGAAATTGCCAAAATCAGATAGAAAGAAGATACAAGAATTTATCACGACTGCAGAAATCAATGAAACCTTAAAGAAATGCATAGAAACAGTACAAAGACGAGAATTTGCTGAAGATCTTAATCATTTAAAGTCTAAAGGTTGTGTGCCAAAAAAGAGTGCGCTTCGCCCTCTTTGTCCTTTCTTGGATCAAAATGGGATTTTAAGAGTGAGAGGACGCATAGATTTGTGTGATGCAAGCTATGATCAATGACATCCGATAATTATGCCTAGCAAAAACCATCTTACTAAGCTTTTAATAGCAGATGCTCATACCAAGACAATGCACGGTGGCCCACAACTCATGTTGAATCATCTTAGAGGACACTATTGGATTCTTCGTGCACGTCAAGTAGTTAAGAAATATTACAAAGAATGTGTAGTTTGTATTAGGCAATCAAAATTGCATAGAACACCATTTATGGGACAAATTCCCGCCGCTAGACTTAAACCTGGAAAACCGTTCAAATCCTGCGGCGTCGATTACGCTGGGCCAATCAACATACGCTTTTCACCTGGTCGAGGAGCCAAAGCCTATAAAGGTTACATATGTTTGTTCACATGTATGGTTACACATGCAATTCATTTAGAAGCAGTATCGGATTTGACAGCTAAAGGATTCATCGCGGCGTTCAAGCGCATGACTTCAAGACGAGGCCATTGTCAAGATCTTTTTAGTGACAATGGAACAAATTTTACTAGCGCAGACAAACAGTTGCGAGAGATGTTTAGTAGTGCTAAGTCAGGACTTACGCAAGAAATATCTCAATTGTTGACTTTGGAATCGACCACTTGGCACTTTATACCACCTCATGCACCAAATTTTGGAGAGTTATGGGAAGCGGGTGTGCGCTCAGTAAAAACTCATTTGAAGAAAGTAATTGGCGAGAGTACGCTCACATATGAAGAGTTATCTACCGTGTTGACACAGGTGGAAGCATGTGTGAATTCACGTCCATTAACAGTTTTTAGTGACGACCCTAATGACCCACTCCCACTGACACCCGGCCATTTTTTGATAGGAGAACCGCTTTTAAATATCGCGGATGAAAATTGTATTAGTGTTAGTTTGCTAGATAGATGGAGATTAACCACAAAAATGGTTAAGGATTTCTGGAACCGCTGGAGTTCCGAATACCTTGTCACTTTAAATAACAGATACAAATGGACCACTCAGCAGGATGAACCAAAAATCAATGATATTGTAATTATAAAGGAAGAAAATTTGCCGCCTGCTAAGTGGTTATTAGGCAAAATTGTAGACATGCATCCAGGCAAGGATGACATTGTGCGTGTAGTTACAGTTCAAACTAAAAACGGATTGTGTAAACGCCCATGTAGTAAATTGTGTTTTCTTCCTAGATCATCATAACTTTGTTGACGAATGGAATTTGTGAACACAAATTTGGCATTCCATATTTTGTTTATTAGAATTTAGATTAGTTTTGCATTAATAAGAAGAGTAATTTTTGATCAAGTTAAGTTATTTTCTTTAGATTCACAAATCCATCTTGCTTTGTATAGAACTGTCACGGTGGGCGGTTCATATTAATTTCTTTACAATTGTTTTTGAAAGTTTAATTATTTTATAATTGTTAAGATATCTTTCTCAAATGGTCTTTCACATTATGTAACCAAACTTTCGTCCATTAAATAATTCAAAATTAGTGTAATGAAGAACTTTGTTCTTGGTGGGCGGTATGTTTAATTAAATAGAATTGTGTGAATTTAGTTTTGTTCGGAAATATAGTTCAATTCGCACATACTAGATGGCGCTACTAGTATTTTTAATCACGCAAGCGTTTTGTTGCATAGATGTGATGTCCATCTACGATTGTTACTGTTATGAGTTCCTAATACTTCCGTAAAATATTAAGTGTGTGTGTGCGAATCAAACAATGACCCTTTCGGGATTTAATTGGTTGGTGCAAGCCGCCCTAACAATAGTGTTAATGTAATCTTATTTTAGGATATATTTCATACTGTTAATGATTCTAACTGTTAAAATAATATTGCGAGAATTTTGATATAAATTATATAAATAGGTCTACAGTAGTTATTTTTAGAACTTCCGGAATATTGTATTAATTTGTAACGATTTAAATATAAAACATTAATATTTCGTTCTATGATTACTTCCTTAAATATAATATATGAATGTTTATTAGTTTAAATGCAAGATCTGGTTGTAAGTGGATATGGTACATTAAAATGCACATAATAATACTTGTGAATAATCAGTAAACAAAAGCCTGATTATTTTTTTATGTATTATTAACTTGTTAACCTTAAAAATACGACAAATTAAATAGTCATAATTATATTAACAGCAACCTTTTTAACTATAAGCAAAGTTATTCCTAATAAAAGGGATATGGGTAAGGTCAGAAGATAAACTTATATATTATACTTTTCAAATAGCTAACCTTTTTGATTTGCACAGTGCACAGTGGGATAAAATGTCATAGGTTCATTATAAGACGTAAGACATAAGACGTAAGACGTAAATTAGTATTTATGATTAGGAGATCTGAACTAATAATCGCAAATGCAAATTTAAAATTGATAATTTACTCTAAATTTTTTTTACACTGGCTTGACAAAGTAACTACAGTACATCTGATGGTAAGTACAGTGTAGTTCAAAAACGAAAGCGACTATAAAATAATGAAATCTATTGAGTCTCCGTTAGTTCAGTCAACTGCTGCTATTTTTTATTACTTATAGGCGAACGCTTGACCTCAATCACACCTAGTGGAAGGTGAAGATGAGTCCAATGAACCGCGTCTGCCTAACAAATGCCTATTCACTCTTTTTTAAAGACTCCCAGATCATAAGATCGCGTGGAAGCATATTCCACTCCCTACCTGTTCGCTTTATGAATGTAAAAGCGAATCTTCTCGTGCGGATATAAGGAACATCCACCACATACGGATGGTATCCGACACGATGTCTTGTGGTTTTTTGATGGAATGGGGCTGGTGGAATGCAGTTCCTGAGAACACTCTCCACCGTGTAACCGTTAAAAGACCGCGAGGCAGGCAACTCTAACTGGTGCGTTTTCGCTCCGAGGCTCAGTTCCACTCCGACGCAGCCTTGAGTTTCTTTCGGCGTTTCTTCTCAAAGTAGTCGCTTCCAAAACGCTAGTAGATCACCCGTAGGGATAGTAATTTTTTGGCTGGCGGTCCAAGTCGAGATTCGTACCCACAGGGGTGCCCTTGCGTTGCCACCCAAACCATAAACTCGCTGGCTGAGCACCTTCTGTGCTCGTCCCCTAAGCCCGGTTGAACTGTAAATGCCTTTCCTAGAGCGAGTCACTATGACGGTCTTTACACTCGCTTAATGTGGACATGAGCCAGTTCGGGAAATCGCCTTAACACTACAAACCCTTCTTATGCTGAGATTTTTAGAGGTTATTTCGCCTTTGCTTAGCAAAGTTCTCAAAGAATAAATTTGTTTAAACAAAAATCTGAATATATAACAGACACTTGAGTATAGCCACAATATTCGTAGAGCTACCATCGGAGCCCATGTCAACAAAATGGGTACCTTTTAGCCAAATCCTTTGACGTTCATTGAGTAATATAAATTGTAATATTTTAGTAGTCTAATCAAACTTTAAGTTGCGTTTATAAATCTCAGCTTTAATCTTTTATCATATTGTTACCGTTGCGAACAATTACTTTTATGGATTGTTGTAAGTTTTTTCGTTTCCGTTTTTAGCTGACTAGTAGTTGTTCAACCTCAACCACATCTACTGCATGTTAGTAAGTGCTACCAGTCTTGTTTGATCTGTAAACAGCCCTACAAAGAGTTTCACTATATTTCGAATTACGTGTGAAACTGTGAACCTCAGCTTGCCTTACCTTGACATTTCCGCAGATACATTATAGAGTATTTGCAATATTAATTTTACAGCTGCGTCAAAGGAATGGATCATACAAGGGACATACACAAAATATTCAAAGTGCGAATTTTAGTGATATGAAAAATAGTTTTAAATATTAATAAAATTGCATTCGTATATTTTTGATAGATTTTTTTATATACTGGGAAGCGAACCGGATGAAATTTAAAAAATAATCGGTGGTTCCTTAATATAATTTTTTAAACAAATCACTCACTTAACCCATTTCTTGATAGCGTATTTGTGGAGATACATCAAAATTTACAAAACCTATTGCCATAAGTTTTTAGCGCAAACTTGATATTTTTATATGAATATTTAGGTAATTTCTCAGTTTTTGAACGCATGGTTAGTTTCTATTAGACACCCTTGGAACAAGGGTTAAACGGTATAAATATTATTTTGATATTGAAAGAAAGAACATTCTGTCAAGTTAAGGGTATATATTTTGTGCATGTTTTAGCTGTGCGTAAATAGTGAGATAAATGCCCCAAAATTTGTTCTCAGTACATTTATCCAGTATTTGTTATTCCACAGATGATATCTGTTAAAGTTTAAATAAAAAATGCACATTGTTTTATACAGATATTTTTATTCCTTATCATTTTTTTTTTACACTGGCTCGACATAGTGACTACAGAGTACCTGATGGTAAGTACAGTGTAGTCCAAAAACGAAAGCGACTATCAAAGGATGAAAATCCATTGATAGTCGACATCGTTATGTCGGCTCACATATACCACGACTGAAGGTCTCTAGGTATATGAGCTACTGGATATACACAAGCTGATCCCGAAACGCGACAAGCCGAAACTGGTCACTATGACGGCCTTTACACCCATGTACTGTGGTCGCGATCCAGACAGGCACCGACGCCCTACCACCTCGCTGCTGCTCGTTTATCACCACCCAGGTGTCACGTGTAGGGAAACTAGGGTAAAGCCTACGGACGCGAGCAGCTTCGACTCCCAAAATCTCATTTCCCCTAATGATTAACAACTTGCTTAATAAATTTATAAATCGACAATTACCTACATATCATTGGGTTGAATTCTCAGTTCGCACTAACAATTTATCAAAAATCTGTAAATACACCTCCAGTTATTTTTAAGAATTAAATGCTTCCTTTAAGTGGAATTCACTATCCTCAATAATTAAAGTACTTCCCCTCAAAGTCCCATTCGATTGACTCAACCCTATATTGATATAAAATTCCCCGCACGTTGGAAAATTTCCTACGAATTGCCAATGATTATATTTTCATATTTATATTACAATATGTTATAAAAACCCTGTCCGATCTGTGAAGGGGTTACTTTTACTACAAAAGAGCAACAAAAACAAAGCTTAGAAAACTTACATAGTAACGTTGGAAGTGTGTGTAACTTGTGAAGAAATGAAAGCAAAGGATCATACTAGTAGGTCATTATGTCAAAAGGGTCATAATCCTTGTTTACCAATTAAATCATTTCATTAAACTTTAAATAGTTTTTGACAGTAATCGGAGTATAAATCATGTGTAAAATAATTTCTATTTTTTTTTTACTCTGGTACGACATAGTGACTACAGAGTACCCGATGGTAAGTACAGTGTAGTCCGAAAACGAAAGCGACTGTCAAAGGATGAAAATGCATTCATAGTCTACATAATTCTATAATTTTATATGAGTATAGCGTTTTAATGTTCTTAAATAATATAATTTTCTGATATATTTTGGTAATGCTGTCGTGACAGTAATATAGATTTTCGAGTCGGACAGGGTTTTCAATACATATTGTATTGATAAGGTGCAAACGGAACATGCTATACCATAAGAGTAGTTACGTTCTCATCATTTTTTCTTTTCATATCATAAGTACCATAGGGATATAATATTTGCGTTTACTTAAAACTTAAACTACATAACAAATTGCAGGTTTCTTCATTGCTTGGTTTAATAAAACTATACATAAATCATTTTGGAATACCGGAAAGTTTAAATTCATATTTTGCTTTAATGAAACTTTCGCGTTTTGTATTTATAATGAATACAAGTCGAGACATAACTAACAATAAGTTAATTCGTGCACGAGTTCGGTAAAGTATTTATAATAAAAAGGAATGATAGGAAGTTAGATAAAAGGACCTGTATTGTGACAGGGTGGTAAGTGGTAAGCTGTCACTGCCGGCGCTAGTGTGCATGTTGATCGGTAACGACGAGGCAATGCAGGCATTCCTCTCCTTCTGTGAGGAGAGTGTGCTGGTGAAGGAGGCGGCGGAAAGGGATTGGGAGGCGATACCCCATCTCGATAACCCTATTAGCATACCCGCTAGGACAGGACGACGGAGGAGGGCCTCCATTAGAAGCCTACCTCCATAACCGGATTAGACGCATGGGCGGTACAATTGAGGGAGTGCGCTGTCCATATATCCAGCCGTGAGCGATGTGCGATGTGTTTGCATTGTTCTAATAGCTATTGATAGTGGCGAGTGAGGGGTGGCTCTATACGCCAGGCCCCTCGCAAATAGGTCTGTTGAAGGTCAAACGTCGCCTGGGCCGAGAAAGTTAGCGTAGCCGTGACCTTGGCATCAGCTTCAGTGTCATACCCTTCTGGGTAGGAGGAACACCCCGGGGGACTTTATCGGTAAAAATACGGCATAATAGATTGCTGCCCTCACAGCGCTCTGTCGGTCCATGAGGATTTTCCCCGGGTTACCAAAAAAAAAAAATTTGTATTGTGAAATCAGTCATTCATTAGTAATGTCATTACTTATTAATTATTATTATATGAACAATTTACTAATTATACATTATTATTAACAAATAATAGGAACAGAAACAGGTATTTTAACTATAATATTCTGTTAAAATTTAATTGCAGCATTAATATATGTGTGTTTAAAATAACAAAATATTTATCCATAACATATTTATTACGCCACGTTTTTATAACATACCAAAACGGTGATTTAACCACAATAACTTTCTTTGAACACAACAAAAATTTGAATTAAAATCAAGAGAAGCCATTTGAAATTACAAAATTTAGCTTAGATTGGTCAACCAAAGACCATAAGTCTCTATAGTAATCGACAATGAGTTTAGTCTTCAGCTATCCTCATCGAATAGTTCGAGTAAATAAAAAGTAAAATAGGTGAGTAAATTGGGTCCGTATATGTTATATATAGGTAGATAAGAAATAAAATAGAGAAACTTTAAAGAGTTTCTAAATTATGAAGAGAATAGGCCTAGGGTTGGAAAAAAACATAATCTATTGCTGATGACAAACAAGAAAATATAGATTGCGCTTAAACATTTTTTATGAAACGTCTGCTGACGTCTGTTAGTTCTACGAAGTTGCGAGGCTATAAAATGAAATAAAAAATTCGCAGTACTTTACTGCAAATTGTAAAAGTTGATCGTTCAAAAGATGGTGAGAGTAGACTCAAGGGAATTTTATGAATCACTTATCATTATGTGGATATTCCAAATATTTCGAACGGCACATTAGCGATTTGCATTCTGTTTACACTCAATTACTATTTCCTTAACGGGTAAGGAAGTAATCTAAGTTCAACCTTTTTTTCTATTGATTTATATAATCATTATTTTTTCTCAGAGGTTAGTTAATAGAGCTTTTAGAATTTTTCCAGTAATTTTCGCTAATTTGTAGATAATATAAAGGTTGATAGTGTGTGATGCCGGGCAGTAGTTTGTGGGAGTCTGCTGTCTGGATGAGAGGGAGGCGGTACCTAGTGTCCGGCGAGCCGCCTGAGAGAGAGGTTTTAGAGGAGTAGGCTCTGTACTCCGGGAGGGGTCCCGGAGAAGTAGCCTCAACAAGACTTTTCGGTCCCCGGGCGTCTAGATGAAATTGGTTTCCCAGGCATGGGTGGAGTGATAGAGGGACACCCCGGGGTTTTTAGTCAGTAGGAGTTTAACATCAGGGTCGTTGCCCTCACAGCGGCCTTGATGGTTCGATGCACTATAGTCCCCCGGGATACCAAAAAAAATGGTGTAATATTTTCTGGTGTTAATGTAATACAGTTTTTAAACATTCGTGTTTGGATTTGTTGCTTTGTTGACGAATTGAATGCTGCCTTGAGGGGATGAAGATGCGATTAGGATACTGGTAGTATGCTCTACAGTGTTGACTCAGCAGTGGCTGACAGCTCGCTATGTATGCATTTATATGGAAATACATCCGATATTGAAGATTATAAAGAGCTGTTAGCTATCACGGCCGTGAGCTTGACACACTGGGTCTGGGTTGCCGTTGATTGCAGCGATTGCTAGAAGCCGAATCGTACTTTAAGACCAGTGGCGTGCATCCAATATAAAACATAAAGGTATTATTTTGCTATACTTGGACATTTAAATAAATTGAAAACAAATGAAATTAAATGTAAGTATTCGCCACAAACTAACAAAAACCTAGATATTTAAATGCAGTAACATAAACAACATACAAAAATAAAATACAAAAACATGGCGAAAATGCGACCTTCATCGGCTTAAAGCAACAGAGAAAATCTGCCGTGCTGATTTTCGTGAAGGACCCCGGTCGTATTACATCTTATTAGAAATATCTAT
The DNA here is from genome assembly GCA_036320925.1 of Automeris io. Taxonomy (NCBI): domain Eukaryota; kingdom Metazoa; phylum Arthropoda; class Insecta; order Lepidoptera; family Saturniidae; genus Automeris; species Automeris io. The sequence continues at coordinate 6,299,650 of JAUDJH010000011.1, read as the reverse complement.
AAGCAATAAAAACAATAAATAGAATAACATATAGCTTAAATAATCTTAAGTATAAGTATATGAGTATATTTAGTAAATACATTGACTCACAATCTAATGTTTACCAGAATAACAGTCTGAGAGTACAAATTGGACCAAATTTAAGTATATATATGATGATGATGATGATGATATCCTAGCCGGGTTCGGCCACGGCGACTGTTTCAACACCGATTAAGAAAATCGAGGTCCAGTTTACGGAAACAGTCAATTGCGCAGGAGATATTTAAGTGCATAACTGGACGCGCAGCCAGAAAAGCACTCTCTCGTCCGTACTCCCTCAGGCCAGATGGAATGGAGAACCAGTACGATCGGGAGGGAGCAGGATGCAGGTTTGGTCGAGTTTTCCTTCTCTGAACACCTGGTTGTATTGCAGTGTTAAAGAGATACCTCAGTCGCCTTTTACGACACCTCAGCAAGAAGAGGGGGGTGTTATTCTATTCTGCCGGCAGCCACCACGGCTAATATATATATATGTTAAATGTCCAAGTATAACTATAATGCTTTTTATGCTTTATATGGAATGCACGCCACTGCTTTAGAGAAATTAACATTCAATCATCGATCACGATAATTCCAAAATGTATGAAATGGGCATAAATTGGTGGCTTGCTATTTCAACAGCTTATGTCAAGCCATTTTGATTTCTTTTACAAGCACTATCGGCGTTTTTATAATTCTTTGTCTTGGACCTCGACTTACGTAAAGAGAATTAATTGAAAACATAAAGTGATCAGTAATTTGATTAGAACTATTAGCTAATCGGCAATAAGATAATGTATTAATCATTAATATTGTATTATGTTAATGAGCCAGTACTTATAGGTTGGTTACTATAATTTGACTTAATAGAAAGACAAATTGTAGTCGTTAAATTGCAAATGTATATCATTTTCAAATTAAGATATACTTTTAAGGGTTGGTGCTATTTTCACCCCTTGCCACCAATTTTGGCTGTGGTACCTACGTGCTACATATCGAGGGGAGTAATCAAGGGAGGTTTTTCTCAAGGTAGTTGCTTCAGAAACGCTAGTAGATCACCGTTAGGTTTCGTATTTTGGCTGGCGGTCCAAGTCGAGGTTCGTACCCACAGGGGTGCCCTTGCACTGCCACCCCATCCATAAATTTACTGGCTGAGGACTTCAGTGTTCGCTCTCTCGCTCGGTTTAGTTGTGAAGGTCTTTCTCGGCCATCAACTCTTATCCTGTCGAAAATAAAGTAGTAATCGGTGAAAAATGCTGATTCCATAATTATATATAGCTCAAGTAATAAAAGCCGTTTACAGCAAATATCCTTTCGCTTCTCCGTATTATCTTCAGGTTGTGTTAAACAAGCATCAGTTAGGTATAAGGGCCCAGCTGAGACTCCGTAAAGTGATTCCGCAGGTCGCATGTCGAGATCAGCGTGTATATAAATATTATATCCAGCTCTTTTTCTGGACATTCAAAGTCAGAAGAACAACGGAAGTATTTGTGTTGATGTCATTTATAAGCAAGAGTACCTTTTTACCATGAGGTGAAATATCAAATTAAATGGTGTTATTTGGTATAAAAATGTTATAGAGGCAAAATAGCTGGCAAAGCCAAAAAAATGTAGGACGATAGGATCTTTGAGTCCAGACTCCGTACCGTGACCACACCACAGCTGGAAAAGCCGATCGGTAGTCGCAGCGATCGTGCCAACTTGCAAAATATCTCATCACGCTACGTTTAAAGGATCCCGTATCATAGGATGGTGGGACCACGCTCGCCAGACGATCATTCCACGGAATAACGACAAGGCAAAAGTAAGAATTAAAGAACTTTTTAAAATATTTACATACATAGATAATTGACAATATCTTTTTATAAAATGACTAAAAATTTCCAAACCTGAGGACCTAGATACAGTATTTAAGATTTTATCAGTGATAGTGCTAGGACGTCTTATTCTATCAACAAAGTTCTAAGGCTGAGATTATAGGTGCTACTCCGACTTTGCTTAAATTTTACTCAAATATTACATATTATTTTATTTAATTAATAGCAGACTATATGTTAGGTTACCGATTTCCTTAATTTAAACTTGGCTTTATACATTCCTACGATATATTCAAACTTCTTATTATATATTCAGGTTTATTATCATAGGTGGACTTAAGTTTTGAGCAAAGTCTCAGAAAATTCCAAGTAGAGTCTATAAATCTTAGCCTTACTGATAAAAAGTGCATTTAGTGAAACTTGTACAAAATTCGAAAATATATAGGATAGACATACGCTAACAAAATATGACGTTCTTTATATTATTTTCAAAATCATACATTTTTTAATTGGATTTTATATTGCTTGAATATTACTTTGCCTGATTTCTTTGAACAAAATTTCTGTCGTGAAGGTAATAAGAATCGAAACAATACAATTACACTGAAACAATATCATTAAATTTTTTGTTACAATTGCTTGCAATTGATTAACCACTGAGGTCAAAGCTGACCTCCAAGACAAGTAATTACCGTAAATGCACAAAAACCAACAGTCCAGACAAAAACATTAAAATATTAGCGAAATAAATCTATGCTGCTATTACTCAAAGTAAGCGGTGCATTAAAACATGTAAAAGAAAAATATATTTTTGAATATATAAATTACAGAAAAAACCAAGGTATAACAATGTATATTGTTGTATGTATATAAACGATTGTTAACTGATTGATATGTATTTTTACGCAAAGCTTTATATTTATTTATTGTATTTTGCTTTTTAATACCAATTAAGTCATGAATGAAATTAATTTGTTTATAAAAACGCATATAGTTATAGTTATAGACAGTACAGAAAAAAAAGGTATTTTAAATAATATATTTATTTTGATTAATTATAATACAGAGGAGAAATGTATTTGTTTACATTAATAGAGCGGTTTAAACAACCTTACAAAGTTAAGTGACGTCATTCGTAGTATTTAAGAAGCCTACGCAATGTTTGTCGAGCCAATACGTGTGTGCAGAGGTTTGCGGGCGGCCGTAGCCAACAGTTATATTCAATCTAACAAATGAAACTTTAATTTTTTTTTTCAACTCTAATAGTGAAGTGGAAGCGTATTCCAAATGCCTGCCGATTCAGATCTTATAGTCCAGGGAAGGGAGGTAATAGAGGACCAGAGCCTTTTCAAATCCCTCCCGGAGAGGTCTAAGCATGAAGATTTCATTAGGCGGGCAGTGGATTTGCTTGTGGAGAGGATCGTGTTTGGGAGGTCCTTGAGGACGTCAAAGGTGGTAGAATGGGCATCGCCAGCGGATATCAAGAAAGCAATTGATTTGAAGCCGAGGGATATGCCTGTTTCCCATGACGAACTGTTAGGAATTATGGCTGATGTGAGTAAAACCTTATACCAGCTTATTATAAAATTAAGTTTATATTTAATACTGTTAATAATTTATTTCTTTTCGTTACAAAAGGTTTATAGAGGGAATATATCTATATTATTATTAAACATTATTTTATAAGTTTTTAATATGGTACTCTAAATTTATTATTATAAAATGAATCAATTAAACCCAGAAGAAAACTAGGTTTTATTATATACGTGTCTCTTTTATGAAGTTGAAGTTTTACCAATATCTAAACCTTGATATAAATTTTGGCTTTGCAATAAATTCGATTTTATTTAGTTTAGACAAGTTCTTTATTTTTGATTCATACGAATTATTGATACTATCTAATATTTTTTTAAACGTTTTATTTCGTAATACAAACCGCAAAGTTGTTCAAATTACTATAAATATTGCTTAAGGTATATGACAAATGCATGAAAGCAATTTGTGGCTAACTATGTAGCAACATTATTTCTGTTAACGACCAAATTTTTATCGTAAAATCACTTATTTGCTAGAGACTAAATTTAACAAATAAATATTAACTGTAATTGTTTGCTTTGTTTAAAAGTACCTAATTATTTTTGCTTTTACTTAATAATTCAGGAACGTTTCGTAATCTATACCTGAATATTAACATAATAAAAAGGTTGTATGTATGTAGGAGGTAAACTTCGAAACTGTCCATTCGGTTTCAAATTTTTGCATCTATATTTGATATATTTGTAATGAACTTTTAAGGTTATCACAGGAACTATATTTCCCACGGGAAATGAGAATTTTCTGTGAGCGAATAAACGTTGTTGTATTAACTAATAATTCTATTTTTGTACTAGTTATTCATTACATATTATTACATTTGTTAAACTTATAAATTTTATTAACATATTATATTTGGAGCAGACCGAATAAAATTAATATAAATATATGAAAATTATATCTAAATTAATTTTACTTTGAATAAATCATATTATTTTAACTCGCATTATGTTATATTTACAAAATTAGACTCGTTTTTGAAGAGTACGTATATCATTTCGCTGTAAAATATAATTCTCAGTAGAAAATAATTTATTCTTTCTTCCAATCAAGTAATAGAAAAAAAAATTAAAAGAATTCAATTACTGCAGTAGGAATTAACGTTATAAGTCATGCGTTTGGTATCTTTTTCTTGAGTTCCTTTTCCATGACTAGCCGTGGAATACGTAATAGTCGGAACGGAAAATATCTTAGTTTTACTATAAAACCATGAACTTTATCTACTCATACCATGTTATATGTCATGCATGTTATGTTGGATTCAGTTTTTTTAGTCATTTGAACATTAACATTTGCAAATTCTAAATGTATATCGAGGGGTGAAAGGCGATTTGGTTTAAGCGACATTTTTTGGTGATATAGTTTCACTATATCACTATATATATTGGTGTATAGATAGATATTACTATATCACCAAAAAATGTCGCTGAAACCAAATCGCCTTTCACCCTCGATATTATTAAAAATATATGTCATTACAAAATCCAGAGAACAAGGATGAAGGTTACAATTAAATTTTAGCAAGAATTAGTGGATACGTCCATGAATGTCTATGCTCATTCCCAATAGGGTGTAGTGTGACGATATGTTGGTATTATTTTTAAATGAGTTATTTTTTCTAGGTTGCCCGATACTCCGTGAATACAGCACATCCGTATTTTGTAAACCAGCTGTTTTCTTCGGTCGATCCTTACGGTTTGATCGGTCAGTGGTTGACGGATGCTCTTAATCCTAGCGCGTATACCTTCGAAGTAGCTCCAGTCTTTACGCTAATGGAAGAGGAGGTTTTGCGGGAAATGCGGGCTATAGTCGGATGGCCGAACGGAGATGGTGACGGGATTTTCTGTCCAGGCGGATCCATTGCCAATGGCTATGCGATTAGCTGCGCTAGATTTTACTATTATCCACAAGTTAAGGTAAGGTTTTATATTTTAAAAAGTATCGATTTTGAAAGAAAAGACGAGTAAGAAAAAACATTTATTTGGCACATAGCATAACATAACATAAAACAGAAAATCAGATTTATCAAGGTGAAAGCAGCAAAATCAAATATCTTGTGTTGTGATAATGTGCCAAAAGGAAGTCATCTTAACATATCGAGGGGTGAAAGGCTATTAATGTTTAAACGAATGTTTTGGTGATAAAATATATATATATATATATATATATCTAATTATAATCTAGTAATGAGCCATTTGTAACGAAAAAATTAGCCAACTGTTTTATTTTCGTCAATATATTCTGTTAACGTGTTCTGTACAATTTGGGTGGACTTTTAAATTTGTCGTAAAGATCACAGGGAAATACTAAATTTGGGTATAATATGATAGTTAATTATATCGTAGTTAATCATAGATTCTAGGAAATACGTATATGACAATATGCGGCTATTCTTAATTAAATTGTTATCAGGTTTATAGCCGATCACTTTTTATATTCATTTGACAGTTCAGAATAAAACCATTATTTCAAAACCTTGAAATAAATCTATATACTATCCAGAAATTTCTTGTAGCTTAAATTACTAGTAGTACTTGGAAATATCATTTATGTTACTGCAATATAATTTAATATTGTTTTATTGACCTTAATGAGCTGGTTTTTAAATCGTAAAGGCTGCACAAAAACATATTCTCTAAGTTATTTTGTTACTTATCGACGTTATTACGATGTTATTACGAAAATTATCATTTAATGTAACTAGTAATTAATGTGTAGGTATAAATAGATATACATTTTTGCATGTACTTTTAGTTAAAGTTTTTTTTTACAATGGCTTCTCCGGTCGTGTGCTCTTAGTTGACTCACATACCCTATCTTCTTTAGGAAGACTCTTGAGCATTGACGGCATGTGAGCATACCATTGACGTAATTGTAGTTAGTAGCCACAAGTGGCCGGGCTTTTAACGCATCACACTTCGACCACTACTGAAGGTCACTAGAAATATGATTCACTGGATGTACATATGCAGATCCCGAAACGTGACAGGTCGAGGTAAGTCTCTATGACGGTCATTATGACGGACTTTTGTATCGTGGTCACTGTCGAGTTCGGGCAATCACTTTGCCACCTCAAAAAGTGTGCAATAAAATAGTAATTACAGAACTTTACAAATTAAAACCACATAAAAAACATTATTACATATAATAGTCAATCTAGTTGCCTCAATATTCAGTACATTTTACCAAACAGTCAGTATGAATTTTGTTAGCAAAATTTAGAGAGGATTACAACACTAAAGGTATAATTTCAATCCTGAAAGTCGCGACTAGGCAGCGGTTGGCGGGTCGTGAGGAACCACTTTGCATGCATTTATATATAATAGTTCGATGTACGATGTTCCGCACGGCCTGAGTTTGACAGCGCTGGAAAGTCGCCTACATCAGACACCTTTACATATACTTATAAATGTATACAAAGCGATACATTGCCTAATTGCAGCAGCTTCTTGGTCATCGTTGCCAAGCCGCAACTGCCGGAATTCGAAAATTGCTCTTAAATTCATATAATTAAAGTATTACGTTCATGATTATAGTTAATTATAGTTATTATGGCATATAAACACTAATTAGTTAAATACACATTATATATAAACATTGAGTCTTATTCCGCTGTGCTTGTAGTATCCATGTTTTATTTATTTTTATAATAAAACAGTAGTTAATAATAATTAAGAATAATTTCTTACAAATATATTGACAAAAAATTATAAGCAATTATTTTTATATACATTCGCAGAATTGTAGCTTTATTAACACTTCTTCGTATTCTACATAATTTAGTAAGACATGAGTTTTTCTTAAGACATCAAACGGAAACTGCTATATGCAAGTAATTAGTAATAAACGCACCTTGATTACAAGCCTTTTTTAAAGATAAACCCAGAGATTGGTCTATGATTAAGGTTTTATGACCAGCTGTGGAAAACTAGCCAGCCAATTGTTGCCTTAACCCCGATTTATCTATTTTTGCGTGCAACCGTCTCAAACCTTGACTTACGTTCGAATTATTTTATTAGAAACAAAGTAATTATAGTTCTTTATTATAAAAGATTATTTTTGTTGACATCACTGGAAATATTTTCTTAAGAAAAATTATTTTATTTTATTCAATTTCATTACTGACTGTCAAATAATGTTTTGTAATAAAATTATAACTCAATTTAAATTTACAAAGTTTCAAGCCTATATTCTATAAGCCCGAAAATAAGACTTTGAGACGAAAAGTGGGTATAATATTCATGCGCGCTTGAGGGAGCGCGTCGCCCAGATCCAGGCGTGAGCGGTGTGCGATGTGTTCCCGTACACCGCTCTAATGACAAATCAAGGAGATGAGGGCAGGGTAGCACATTACACCACTCTCCCCGCCAAATGTGTTAGGTGTACGCGGGAGGTGGTGACTATATAACCACCCGCTGCCAAGTAGACGGGGCCTGCAGAAGGCTAGATGTCGCCAGGTGCCGAGGAAGATGACTCATCCTTGCCTTTGGCACTCGGCAGGCGGGAGAAGGAACACTCCGGGGGCTTTAGTCGGTGTAAGTCCGACACACTGGGGGCGGCCCTCACTGCCCCCTGAAGGTCCGTTAGGGATTTTCCCTGGGTTACTAAAAAAAAGGTCTAATATTCATTGTAAAGTATACATATTGTTTCTGACATTGGGACTAGTAGCGTTTTCTAACTACGTAATACTGAACAGAGATTTTTCCTACATTATTATAAAAATATGTTTATCATTAGTTCGATATTAGACTGTGGTTATAGTTTATCATTATGAATGAAAGTTTATCTTTTATATGGTGCGTTTTGTGTAGTTTTAAGGCTTCAAAGACAAGGTAAAATTAGGGCTAGGAATAACTGTCCAAAACAGTATTTCTACATTTTGTAAACACGATAATGTTTAATTAAGTACCTATACAAAACAATTCTATGAAGAAGCACACTATCCACAAAGAAAATAATTGTTCTTAAAATTGATTCTTAGTTTTCATAATAAAATTAGATAACATAATAAAGCAATAACAAAGCCAATAACCGTAACAAATTACTGTAATTTGCAACAAAAGTGAAGGATTTATATTCGTATTGACAATGGCCTTGACCTAGAAATGGCAAGTTTGTTTCATGCTCATAAAATTATATATTGTCTATGTATGGTGATATTTAACTTTGATTGTTTTATTTGTGTTAGCAAATTAACAATAATATTTATTTCAATAGTATATTCCTTCTTTTAGTTCCTTATTATTCTAGATCGGCAATACTATGCAAATACTTATGTAGAAGTATTTTATAGGTGAAGGTGGTTTTTCATCAGCTGAGCTGTTAAGACTGTTAGGCACCACTTAGGATAAAAAGCAATATAATTATAGTAAATCATCAAGCTATTTCCCTTACGGGGTGAGCAGAGATACATTAATGCCTGTACCCACTTTGTACTTATGCGTCATACCCAACATGACCAGTAGCGCAGCTCATCATCGTTCTAACACATGACATTTGTATTAGATGCAATACTGGCTTCCTCAAGATGTTTTCCTTCATCGGTGAGCATGTAGTACCTAGATCTGTACGTAATCTAGAAAAATCTCGAGGTAACGTGCCTGTATTCAAACTTACATCCATTCGCGCTGTCGCACATGAAAAACGGTCAGATATCCACTCGGCCACTACAGAAGCACCACAATGAATAATTAAAAAAAGTAAATATTATTAAACAATTACTTAAACTTCGTATTTGGTTTTTATAACATTAAAAAAAAAACTATATAATATACATATATTACAATGAATATGGCACAATGTAGCAAGTGTCCAGATAGTTTAAGGTTTATTATTTGCATAAATGATCTCGTGAAATATTGTGTTGTTCTACTTGTGCCAAGACACAATAGCAGTTAAACCAGATGTAAATATGGGATTGCAAAATTTGTACTTGCCTGCAGCAATTTAATTGATTACAGTTTTGAGTTGGATGCGTTTTTCTAAATGTTAATATATTCATCTGCAACTGATAATAGCAATTAAGTTTGCATTCAATTTTTTAACGCATCCATATGCTATATTTTTCATTATTTAATTGCATTTGTATGCTCTTTGTTTCCTTTGTTTTATTCTGATATATAATTAAGAGAAAAACTTATTAAGTTATTAATTTACATATTTTAAAAATAAATATTATTCTTTTATCATTTACGATTTTACGCTTCTTCCTATATTCATTTCTGTTAGGCAAGTGTTTTGTTTAATCCTACTTTACTAAGTTGATTTTCTCCCTACTTTCCTACGTCCTTAGCTGTGGAGCCACTTGACAATAATTAATAAAAGTATAGATTATTCGAAAATTTTATTACTTATTATTTTAATTATCTGTTAGTATGTAATTAAATTAAAATTTATGAGTTTTTATATCTGTGAGTAAAGAGATATATTATCATAGTTTAATATTAAATTAGTTTTTACGTCCTAGTATCAATTCACTTGCAATTACTGTATAAATAAGATCTTAATAGGTAATTATAATTACTTTACGGCGAGCAGATCTGATAATTAAGTCTATCGGAAGAAGTAAAATATAGTGTTCAAATATAGTCCAAATACAAGTTTATTTTTTTAACATATTAGTACCTAGTAATAATCAATGAATATGTTGATAACTTTTAGCTAAACCAAATCCCCTCAAGCTCCCCACTTTCTCATCACACCACACACTGTTTTTTTTGTAACCCGAGAGGAATCCTGTACAGGATTACCAGAACCGCTGTGAGGCCAGCGACCCCGGTGTGTCAGATTCCTACTGACTACTCGTAAAAACCTCCGCGGTGTCCTTCCAATCTTTCTACCCGAGCCTGGGGATCCAGATTCTTCCAGAAGCCCGGGGAGTGAACTGCCTGTTTTTCATCTTTGGGTGGGGTGGGTGTAAAGAGCCCACCCTTGCAAACCTTTTCCACGGGCAGCGCGGCGGACACTGCACGCCGCCACCCTCTTATCCGAGCAATAGATTCCTCCAAGTCTACTGGCCGGATTTTACACATCCTTTCTCCACTTTCCCTCAACCTCTTTTTCTTGCGCTACTTACATGTTACGAAGACTCGAGCTGGCGTGACTACCTACCAGCTATTTTGTTTGTTTTTTTTTTTCGGTTACCTATATAACTTTTTTGACTGTGATAGATTTACTCCTAAGGACTTACCGAATTCAAAGCTAAAATTGTGAGACCAGTTGCTAAATACCCTTAATTCAAAATGCATTGGAAAAATGTAATAATGTTGAAAATACAATAAAAAAGGAATTATCTTTATTTAAAAATTATTTCAAAAAGTTCAACCTCTTAATTGGTCACCTTAATACATTCAAGGTTTGCGTATTATGTTTATTGACCTTAATTGTAATAATATTACTAAATCTGACTGTGGCATAACAGTTTTATACTAATTATTAAAACTTAATCGCGTTTACTTGCTTTCTTTACGTGTATTACAAAGCCTTGCTACTGCTCCAGGTTGCGGTTATATTAATCATAATTTAAAAACGAGCGAAGCATTATTTTAACTTAATACAAAACAAATAGTATACAAACGTGTATATGTTAGTTAATTCTCCTGTAATTATTTAAAGGTCCTTAATTAAAGTCAAGCTGCTTTTTAAGCTACGGCCAGATCTCCAGGACTCGCCGAGTGCCAATTAACCACCTGGTGTCATATTCTTGGTTCCTTATTCGCCTGCTAATGAGGATATCAATACACACATGTGTACATTATCCGGGTATTTTTATCCGTCGACTTTATAGTGAAAAATTACCGACAAGTCGAGGAAGGCAAGCACTGGTAATCGTTGCTTCGTATTTCATTAAGAGCATCCCGCGTCCAATAGACGCATAAAAAGTATTACTTTATTACACTTGGATATTTAATACATATATTAATATAAAGTTTGATTTGACCTTGTTCTGCCCTATTTCTCTAAAACAAAGTCGCATTGTTTTTTTTAAATGTTAATAGCTTCCCTGTCAGATTTTATTCTGCCAAAACCTATTGGCCTGTCGGCTGTTTTTTGAAAATTGTTTGAAGGAACCAAGCCTTAATGCTAATGCTTAATGCTATATGTATAAAAATTGACAAATATTGACATTAATATTTATACGTCACTCAATTCTTTTGCCTTCCCGGAACCCGTCCACTGACATTTAAAGTTTAGGTATGGTGTTAAACTTCGCATTGACTTTAAAATATTATTACGAATTTTTTGTATGAGAATATAGAAAAGTGGTGTTTTTAGACTTTTTCAGACAATTTTTTTAATTTTTCTCTCCGTAATAACCTTCCCCAGATTTCAACAAACACAACAAAAAAGAAATCAGCCAAATCGGTTCAGCCGTTCTCGAGTTTCGCGCTTATACACATTTAACGATTCATTTTTATATTATAGAAGAGATATAATATTTATTCAATGTGCAAGTTTATTAAGTTAATGTTTTATTGGATGCACGCTACTGACACATCCTCAATACTCGCGACTCGGCGGATAATCGGCATGGCACTATGGATATAGACATGCTGATCCCGAAACGCGACAAGCCAAAGCGAGTCACTATGACGGTCTTTACACTTGTGTACTGTGGTCATGACCCAGTTCGGGCAATCGCTCAACCACCAGAAATGTGCAATATATGTGAATTAGATATTAAGAAATTACGCCAAAATAATTTAAGTTAATTCTGCGTTATGTTAAACATTTGAAATTAAAATATATTAACATAATATATAGATACATTAGTGGTTGTAACATTTAAATTTCAACTACAACAGCTACTCACGGTATTAACATAATATTGTATTTTCCACCTAAAATGCATGTTATACAGTAAGACTCGGTTTTTGCAGAGTAAGCCGTACTTTTAAATGCGATCAAATTGCTCTATTTTTATGACTTTATAGTAAAACAAAAGATTTCCATATATAAATGTTTAAGCAAACGCATCATATCCATTTTAATGAGACGACAAATCCTTTTACAGACCAAAGGTGTGTATGCGGTGCCGAGATTAATCCTTTTCACATCAGAACTCGCTCATTACTCAACAAAGAAGCTAGCTTCATTCATGGGAATAGGAAGCGACAACTGCGTGTTAATAAAAACAGACGAATTGGGCAAAATTGATGTTAATGACTTGGAGGCTAAGATCGAGAAATCAATTTTGGAGGGAGCGACGCCTTTCTTGGTGACAGCAACTGCTGGAACCACAGTCTATGGTGCTTTTGACCCTTTGGTCTCCATTTCGGCTGTGTGCAAAAGATACAACCTCTGGCTCCATGTCGACGCAGCCTGGGGCGGTGGCGCTTTGATGTCAAGAAAACATCGGCATTTATTGAACGGCATCGAGTTGTAAGTACAAATCACATATTTTATTTGATTTCATAGAAAATAGGTTTTTTATACTGGTTTAACAAACTGGCTAAATCGCTCTTGATAAAAGTACAATGTAGTCTAGGAATGACAATGATTATCAAGGGACACCTATCTATTTGACAGTTGCCGATACTTTGATACTTGTTATAGATACTTTCTGCTAGTTTATCTTCAGTGTCTTTTAGATTTCGGAGATATATAAGAAAGTGTAGATAGGTAATAAATTGATACTTTCCTAGTTAAATAAAAATATCTATTAGGTGTTTTTTTAAGCAGTAGTACTTGTGTATAGTGGTTAATGATTATTACCAATCTGAGCATACTTACTCATACTATTATACAATGATTTCCTCATGATGTTTTCCTTCTCCGCTGATCATCAAACTTATAGGGTGTAACGTAAATTCTAGCTTACTAAGTTCACGTAAAAAGGGAAACCAGAAAATAAAGGGTTATAATATAAAATGTACAAAGTATTTTCTAGCCAAAACATATAAAATCAATAGCAGGTTTACTATAGCACATTGCATGGTCTGTAATATAAATATAATAGGTATTATTGTAATCAAAAATCTCTAAATCTAACAGTTGGACATAGACAAAGCGCTTTAGAGTTAATATTTACCTACAATTTCTATCAAGAATAGTTTCGTTATTTTATTAATGGTAAATTCAATAGCTCTGTGTAAATATTTCTTTTGAAAAGTTTCGTCGGTGCGTTAACGAGTGAAATACATTTTCAGAGCGGACTCGGTGACATGGAACCCTCACAAGCTCTTGGCAGCGCCGCAACAATGCTCCACGTTCCTAATTAGACACAAGAACGTTCTCAAAGAAGGTCACTCGTCTAACGCCAAGTACCTCTTCCAGAAGGACAAATTTTACGACACTTCATACGATACCGGCGACAAGCACATACAGTGCGGTCGCAGGGCTGACGTACTCAAGTTCTGGTTTATGTGGAAAGCGAAGGGAAGCGAAGGGTTCGAAAAACATATCGATACAGTTTTCGACAACGCTCAGTACTTCCTGAGCCTTATAAGAAATCGTGAAGGTTTTCGCTTGGTTTTAGATAAGCCTGAGTGTACCAATGTTATGTTTTGGTACGTGCCGAAATGCCTACGCGGTTGCGAAAACGAGCCCGATTATAAAGAAAGGCTGGACAAGGTTGCGCCAAAAATAAAAGAGCTAATGATTAAGGACGGAAGTATGATGGTCACGTATCAACCGCAGGGAGACCTTGTTAATTTCTTCCGTATTGTTTTTCAAAACTCGGCTTTAGACCACAAGGATATGGTTTATTTTGCAAACGAGTTCGATAGACTTGGCAGTGATTTAATTGTTTAACTGCCGAAAAGTTGCTATAATATTAATGCGGTAACTATAGATACCGTTCAAATACTGCATCATATATGTTTTGACCTGTGATTATTAATGTTATTACAATGTATTACGTAAAATTATTTTATTCATGTAGATTAGTGCAATTAGACAAATAATGACTATATGAATGTAAAGTAAATTGTTATTTAAATAATCTTGTTTCATTTATATATCTTTGTTTATTTAGCAAACTAGAATCATATTTTTTTTAATTCATAAATAATTTTATATTATAGTAATAATACCTACCTACCTATAATACCTATTTGCGAAGAATTTTTCATCAGTTTACGCCAAAAAATCTTATCTCAACACAGCTGGTCAATCTCTATGCTTTAATAAATCAACCAATAACAATTACTTAACGTCTATTAAATTTAAAAGTAGCAGAGTATTAAAGATTTTAAAAAGACTTGACCCTTTTAAAGGTGCTGGCTCAGACGGGATTCCGTCAATATTTGCTGTAAAGACTGCCGAGGCCCTAGCGTATTCACTTTGTCTTATATTCAATAAGTCTCTAATATCAGGGGTCTTCCCCGAAGTTTGGAAAAAAGCATTGATTATTCCTCTACACAAAACCAAAGAGAAAGATTTAGTAACAAACTATCGTCCCATCTCTATTTTAAATACATTTGCCAAAGTCTTTGAAAAATTGTTGCATCCTATTTTATCCTGGCATTTTAAGAATATTATCCCCTTAAACCAACACGGTTTTATGAAACTTAGGTCCACAAATACGAACTTAGTTTCATTTATTAACGATGTATCCTGTCTACTGGATCAACATTCTTCAGTGAGTGCAATTTATACAGATTTTAGTAAAGCATTTGACAAAGTGAATCATAATATTCTTCTCGATAAGCTCTTAGTTTATGGAATCTCTGTACCACTGTTGGATTGGTGTAGATCCTATCTTTCTAATAGAGAATCTAGTGTAGTTGTTAATGGATATGCGTCTGATTGGTTTCCTATCTACTCTGAGGTGCCTCAAGGTTCTCATTTGGGTCCTCTACTTTTTAATGTTTTTATCAACGATATAGGTAACTGTTTCAAGAATTCAAATTACTATCTTTTCGCAGACGATCTTAAATTTTTTAAATCTGTTAATAGCTGTGCTGATATCGTTTTGTTGCAGGATGACTTGGACAGTCTTAATAAATGGTGTGTTGCCAATGACATGTCTCTGAATATAGCCAAATGTTTTTCAATTTATTTTAGTAGGAAAAAAAATGTAATTGCTCCTTCATACACTATTAATGATATCACACTGGAAAGTGTTTCTCATATTCGCGATCTGGGTGTCATCATGGACGATAAATTAAGATTTAATAATCATATTGATAGCATTGTCTCCAAGACATTCAAATGTTTAGGCTTCATATTACGCAATTCTAGGGATTTCAAGTCACCGTATACAAAAATACTATTATACAATGCACTGGTACGTAGTGGCTTGGAATATTGTAGTACAGCCTGGAATCCATTCTATGATATTTATATAAAGCGTTTGGAAAGCATACAAAAACGATTTTTAAGGCATATTACCTTTTCCAGTGGTCTTGGTAAAAAATTATTAAATTATAGCGATCAATTACAGTATTTTAATATGAAAAGTTTAGTCGATCGAAGACGCATGCTTGACTTGGTTTTTTTTTACAAAATTGTTAACAATCTTCTCGAAGCTCCTAGCATCTTACCATCTATAGAATTTTCTGCTCCTACTAGATTACCCAGAGCTTCTAATTTTAACTTGTTCCGTGTTCAAAAACATTCTACAAACTTAGGTCAAAATGCACCCCTATGCAGAATGATAAAGTTATACAATTATATGTCGAGATCAATAGATCTCGACATATTTAACGAAACTATATACAAATTAAAAAAAAAGATGTTATTTGAGAAGATTGTTCTATAGATTATTGATTTTTTTTTTTTATTTCTGTTATAAAAATTTTCTGATTACAGTAGTTTATATCTTTCTGTGTTACTCGTATTTTTATTTTTATTTTTATTTTCTTCTGTGCATGTAGTCTACACTTATAAATATAGTCGCATTCATAATGTATCCTCTTCATGTTCTTATATAGTTTTTATGTGTTAATGTAGTCTATGTAAGTGTACTTATAAATAAATAAATAATATATCCTTTACGGGGTGATGAGAGGTACATTAGAGTACAGTATCCACTTTGTGCCTATAAGTGCTTGACGCGATTAGTAGCGCAACTGATCGCTGTTTTCAGAGCACTTACACATGACATTCTATTAGATGCCATGCGGGTGCCATTTAGCTTTAGAGGAACTATCATAAAATACCTATTTTATGATAGTACCTAGTAATTACCTGTATAAAATAATAGATCGCTATAAATAGAATTCCTAGTAAATGAAACAGAAATTTCTGCAACTCTACAAACACTGTATTTCCTGAAATTACAACTACTGACTTTCAACAAGATTTTAATTGTTTCGACCTGTTGTGACTAAGTGAGCTAAAAAACTTAATCTTTGGATTTCCTGCAAGTAACGCATTAATTTAAAAAAAAGTTAACTCTTATTTTATTGTAAAAAAATACAAGGTTGCGAGTTAAAGTTAACAAAAGATTTTGAAGATTCGATTGGCGCAGTGGCTGAGTGATTTGTTCCAGAATCCAGATAATGGATACAAGTTCGATTCACACAGACTTAGATGACCTGAAGGTTTTTTCCGGATCTGTATATACGAGTACCAATGCATTTAGAATTCGTGTTGTAAACCACGACACAGGTGATGATTCCAGTGTAGACCAATGTTTATTAAGTAACTAACTATCGGTACCTATGGTTCTATATAACGGGAGAGTTATTTTTTACTTTTTAAAACTGTTGGGTTTTTGTGCCTATGGACATATCCGCGCAGTCATATCGTAAAATAAACATTACTGGCTTCTGTCTCCAGAGTGGAGCCATTAATCGAATCAACTCTTTTGTCACGGCTGAAGATATTTCCACTAAAATCCACCAAATCAAGCCCACGTCAAGTTTATTCATATTAAAGATTCCCACTAGGGACTCTTTTGTAGTCAGAGATCGGGCGCACACCATCAGCAAATATGGCATGGCTTTTGTTATGTTATATTTGTAGCAGTTGTGACTTTACAAGCTTCATATAACGCTTAAATCTGCCTTATAAGATGTCATACAAATACTATATTACCCCATGAAACATCCGAAATATATTTCTGAAGTGATGGTGATAGATATATTAGATCTTAATCATTAGATGAGGTTAGAGCGGGAGCTCGTGAAGAAGACGGCAGTGAGCCGGCAACCGCCCCGGCCCATCTGCCCCGGCTGATCGATCCACAACCGGTTGGCTGATGTTTATGGGATCGTAATCGCTCAGAGTACAGACACTTATGATGATGATGATGATATCCTAGCCGAATTCGGCCACGACGACTGTTTCAACGGCGATTAAGAAAATCGTGATCCAGTTTTTGGAAATAGTCAACTGAGATATTTAAGTGCATAACTGGATGCGCTGCCAGAAAAGCACTCTCTCGTCCAAGCTCCCTTTGGCCCGATGGAATGGAGAACCAGTACGATCGGGAGGGAGCAGGATGCAGGTTTGGTCGAGTTTTCCTTCTCTGAACACCTGGTTGAATTGCGGTGATAAAGAGATACCTCAGTCGCCTTTTACGACACCTCAGCAAGAAGAGGGGGGGGCTATTCTATTCTGCCGGCAGCCACCACGGCATACACACAGACACAGACACTTATAATTAAGGTAGAGCATTGTGACATCCTTTGTTGATATACACATAGTAGTGCTCCAGGGGAAGCAGTATTTCCACCAGGGTTTGTGCTCAATAAGTGCGAGGTGACGAGACTGTGGTGAATTAATTCCAGGATCCACAGTCCTCGTCCATGCGTAGAAGTAGCCTCCTTGGCACTTTAGCCAGTTAAGATCCAGCACATCACACCAAATTGAGGCTTTAACGATCCTATTAGGTTTTTTACGAATTAAAAAGAAATCTTAATGTTCGATGGTTTAGAAAATATAAGCGAACCCTCAGAAAAAATAGCGTCTTCGCTATAAAATAGTTTAAAAAATGAGACGATAATTTTATTGTCTTGTACTTGTAATATTATATATTAGTGTTTTCAGTAAAGCTATTCTAATTGGATTTTAAGATTAATTATTAAAAACGGAATATCATTTTTGAGGGAGCACAACTTTGTAACACATTACCTTCCTACATAATAAACGTGCGCTCACTTGTAACTACACTATATTAAAGAGAAATACTAACAAATTTATTTCTGTTTATGCCAAGTGAGTTTTTACTACTTACTGTTCTAGATAGGTTTTAAAACAAAGCGTTCTCATTTAACCCTTTTCTTGATAGTGTATCTGTGGAGATACATCAGAATTTACAAAACCTATTGCCATAAGTTTTTAGCGCAAACTTAATATTTTTATATGAGTATTTAGGTAATATCTCAGTTTTTGAACGCACGGTTAGTTTCTATTAGACATCCTTGGAACATAAGGGTTAAACGGTATGAATATTATTTTGATATTTAAAGAAAGAACATTCTGTCAAGTTAAGGGTTAAGTGATTTCTATCTTTATTCAAATAAGATCTTTGAACTGAAAACGAACAAGTTACGTTATACAAACAACGGATGTATAGAACATTACATTGAATTAATCAGTTAAAAATAAAACGGTTATTAAATTCAAATACACTTCACTTATATTAAAAACATTATTGTTGATTTGAACAAATTATAAGAATGTTATTTTTTTTTTAGATTTATAATTATATCAGATCATTTAATCATATCTTCGTCTGGTTCCTCTAATTCTATTTCTTCACAGTCAAGCTGAAAACCATGATAAATTATTTAACAATAGTAATCAATAAAGTTAACTTAAGGCATAGAATAATGCTTTGATGGGTTGACAACTGATTTTAACGCAAAAATATCGTATGTATTTTTATGACAAATGTCAAATATATGTTTGTTTTATAGTAAAATGTAAAGAAATATATTTCGATAGTACTATCTATTCATACAATCGACTTTTAGCTAATTATATTAATTAAATTTAGGCTTTTAGGGTAGTCAAGCTTAAATTCATTGTTTTTGCCTCTAGAATGAGTTTAATACATTTTATCAAAGTGAATATTAATTTTATCTTGCAGAGATAGCAAGAGTAACTTATACAATAATATATACAAATCAAGAAATATTTTCCTTCTTAAGTTTTCAATAAACTATTATACATTCCAAATGTATATAGTATTTTAACGTATTATGAATTTTTTTAATAGCACGTAAATAGTACATCCATGAAAATTAGGTATTAGGGCAATTGTCCGAACTGGGTCGCAACAGTACACAAGTATAAATACCGTCACAGTGACTCGCTTTGACCTGTCGCATTTAAGGATCAGTTTATGTATATCCAGTTCTTCATATACCTAGAGACCTTCTGTCGTGGTATATGTAAGCCGAAATAGTGATTGCGACTTGTTAAGGGATTTTCACCCCTTGTCACCAACGACCAGTTACTGTTTTAAGAATACACTGTACTTGCTATCATGCAATGTGGTAGCATTGTCGAGTCACTATATAAAGAGTATTTATTTCCAGAAATTGGTTGAAAGGAAAACGATCATTACCGGTGTGAAAGACGAGAGAATTTGCATCACTTGATGATGGAGTGTGACCGGAATAAAAGTGCGAGAAAGTCGCTGGTGAGCCAATGTAGGGTCAGCTTATTTGATGTAGGCGCTTTTTACTGCATCCTATGTGATCCGACTAAGAATGCCATGAAATTGTTGGTGGATTTGGTAGCGCCGGCTCATCAGCGACTCTCTAAGAATTGAGGTGTATTTCACCGTATTGGGTACAATGGGGCTGATTTGCCAAAATGCCAAAAGTCTTTATAAATAAAATAAAAAAAAACATTTCCGGTGAAATAATTATTTTTAGATAACAAGTTATTTTGGCAAATAGTCGATGTATATAAATTTTCATTTATACACGTAGATTAATCAATTAATTATCAATTAATGTTTATAATCTTGTAATACCTCGAATGATTAATGCTATGGCGATTATAGTATCCATTCACAGTAAGACTTCTGACTGACATGATTTCCGGTAAGCTAGGTAAATAATTATCCGAAACTGCCTTTAAATATTACATACATGCGTTAATTAATAAATACAAAGGTATGCTTACCAACACCTCGTCATCGGGAACTCTAGAGAGCAAGTCCAGTATTTCATTATTTGGAATCCTGTTAGGTCGAAGTATTTTTCTAGTAAACTTGTGAATTCCTGAAACATTTTTTTTAAGCTAGCAATGATGACGCCTTAGTTTAGGTCAATTTTCGATTATACCAAAGAGGAATAGGTTGTACCAGTTAATTATTTTTATTTATTCATATTAAGTAATTGAATAACAACGCCATGAGGCCAAATGCTACTATTGTAACTTACAAATTGTTCGCATTTATTTAGGCGAAGGATTTATGAAGGAAATACGCATGTTTGAATAATGAAAGTAATTTGATGGTTTCTGATTATATTTAACTTTATTCAACATATTTAACTTTATTAACAATATCTGTTCTCAAAGCTTATACAGTATAAACCAGTTATAACGACATCGAAGAGACTAGTTATATTAAATCGTAAAACCAGATAGTCGTAGCAACCGGGGATGTTTCCAAGATACGATCGGCCATATGGCATTCAATCTGAACCTTTGTTCTGGGTCAATTTAATCGGTATGTTATTCTAAGCGATGTCGCCATAAACAGTTTTGACTGTAGTTGCAAATCGGGGTTATTGTAAAATTAATGGCATATGTATATTTTGCAACGTCGCCCATTAAAGGATTTAGAGATCTAAATTGTTGCAGTTGTGACATTAAGTGTGTGTGTGAGTTGACATTAAGATTACACTGTAATTACTTTTAATTACTATAAAGTAGACAATTTGCCGCAATCGTTTTTTTTTATACACTGGCTCGACATATTGACTACAAAGCACCTGATGATAAGTATAGTCTAGTCCAAAAACGAAAGCGATCATCAAAGGATGAAAATCCATTGATAGACTCCGTCGTCATGTCGGCCCACATATGCCACGACTGAAGGTCTCTAGGTATATGAATTACTGGATATACACAAGCTGATCCCGAAACGCGACAGGCCAAAGCCAGTCACTATGATGGTCCTAACACTTGTGTACTATGGTCACAACCCAGTTCGTGCAACAGTCCTACCACCAAAAATCATGATATTATAGATTAAACCAGAGCTCTTTTGAGATGCTTACTTATTTTTTTGTAATTAAAACAATTCGGCTATGTATTCGGATTATATATTTCATCAATACATAATTTTTTTACTATAAGCAGGCGTTCGTTAGATCCCAAACACACCTCGGGCAGTAGACTTGAGGGAGTCTGGTGCCCGGATGAGAGGGAGGCGGTGCGCAGTGTCCGGCGCGTCGCCTGAGAGATAGGTGTTGGAAGGGTGGGCTCTTTACTCCCACCCCACCCAGAGAGGCAGCCTCAATCAGGCGTTTCGTTCCTCTAGTGATAAAAAAAACCCAATCACACCTGATGGAGAGCGATGAGGAGCTATTTAGTTGAACATTATTGCTTAACAAATCCGATTACTTCGTTGCTTCAAGACTTTCATATTACCGAAGCTATACCGAATTCATGTTGAGAAATATTCATTAGGACCGCTTGAGGGCCGCTTTGGGGGCAGTGACCCGTCAGATTCCTACTTACCAAAAACCCCGGGGTGTCCTTCTAATCGCTCCATCCGGAGCTAGGAAACCAAATTCATCCGGACACTCGGGGAGCGAAAAGCCTTGTTGAGGCTAGCTCTCTGGGAGGGGTAGGAGCAAATAGCCCACTCCTCTATAACCTCTCTCAGGCAGCGCGCCGGACACTGCCCACCGCCTCCCTCTCATTCGGGCGGCAGACTCCCACAAGTCTATTGCCCGGGATATCTTCATTTAACTACTTAACTATATTTAACATTACACTAAAAACACAAATGTTGAAAATAACCAAGTCATCATAAATTTCTATGAAAATATATTTAAAAAAAAATATGATTTAGACAACATATGATGTCTGATGGCAAATAATAATGTAATAAACTCTTAGCTTAGAATGTGGACTGCATTATATTTTGTTTTTAAAATATTATGGTAGATAGAATAACTTACCCCAAATCATAAAAATATATTTCACTGGTATGATGAACATTACAAGAGATATCACTAAGATCATGAAAATAGTTAAACAGCTGAGAAATGGTACAGTGAAGTTGAATAAACTGAAATATAAAAAGAATAAAATATTATTTATAGATATTATTAACAAATGAGCTGTAAAGTATTTTGAAACATTGTATGAAAGGAGAAAATAAAACAACCTTCAGAAATTTAATTTAGAGTAATAATATTGTTTTTTTTTTTAATGTTTTTCTTGATAAATAGTTTACTTATGAAGTAAATCAAGTTAAAAATAAATGCAATAAAATTATGTTTTAAATTATATTTCATATATTATTTAATCCAAGACTGATTTCTCATATCATTATCATCAATGTATCAGCTATAGGATGCCCACTGCTGGACACACGACCCCAATAATGTTTCTCAGTGCAACCGGTCCGAAGCAACTTGCATGTAGCATCGCCCTGTGATCTGGATTAGGTTATTTGCCCATCTTATCAGTGGACGTCCCACACTGCTCATGCCAGTAAGTGGGCTCCACACAAGAACTTTTCTCCCCCATCGGCTATCCGCCCTACTAGTTATGTGCCCTGCCCATTGCCACTTCAATTTGCTATTCCACTACGCTATATCGGTAACTCTTATTTCTACATTTCTGGTTCGATCATGCAGAAATACACCAAGCATAGTCCTCTCTATAGGTCACTGTGTGACAGTAAAATTTCTAATGAGACCACAGTAAATGATCACGTTATTGCACTGTTTGCCATCATTGGCTACACATATTGATTGAAAAAATTTCTATTAAATCATTTAGGTTTTATTGGTGTACGTGTTTCCGCACACTGCTCCAAGATATTGAGGTGTGTGAGGGGTGGCTCCTTACACCACTCCTCGCGGTGCAGAAATGCGGCCTTACAAACGCCAGATGTTGCCGAGGGTCTGAGAAGAGAATGACGCTGTACCTCTGGCCCCGGTCAGACGGGAAGAAGGAACACCCGGGGGTTTTAGTCGGTGCAAGTCTGACATACCGGGGGGGCAGCCCTTACTGCCCCCCCGAGGTCCGTTAGGGATTTCCTCCGGGCTATCAAAAAAAAAGCCTTGCGTAACTTCCCGAAAACTGCCCAGCGAAGTTGAATTTGCCAAATGACTTCTGTCTCGACGTTTGACGTACCTATTCAGACAGTTTGTCCTTGGTAGACGTATTCGCTAATATCTTCATACTTCCCGCGGCTTCTCATAGTGTGTTAAATCAGACAACACTGGATGATCCAGTGTATTTCAACCAGGTTAGACATATCGCACGCGATAAGAGTGCCGATTCGTCGGAAATGCTCAAAAGTGTCTCAAGCTGAAGACACAGTCGGCCTGTGATGGTGGATCGTGAAACATTGATACATATCGTCCGGTACGGACCTTGCTAATAAGTTTGAGTTTGTACACCGCTCCATTTGAAAGGTATCGGCCAACATAAAGCAGCTTAACATGCACAATGGGAGATCAGCGTCATGATAAAAATTACTTAATAAATTAAAAAATTACAGTCGGAAATATTATTCCGTGAATAAATAGTGCTAAAATAACGAAATATTTCACGTACATAATAAAGTTTTTCAATTCTATGAGACAGACATTGATAAAAATACATTTTAACTCACTTCTTGATGCTTTCACCGAGACTTGCGACCTTGCCGATATAATTTTGCACCGATTGTAACATTTCCTGCAGACTGTTTATCTTTTGTCGCAAAGAAGAATTTTTTTCAACCTAAATGTCAAAAAGAAATACAATATAAGTCGATTATGAATATAAGCTTAAATTAATAAATAAACAAGTAATAATGTGAAGCTTATAAATAATTCCTATGGTTTTATATGTTGATTATGAGTCGTTGTTTGGATTATTTAGCTCAATAACAGAGCACAGTTAAAACTATCAGAAAATATTGAAAGAAAATCCCCATGTTAAGCTATATAATGTAGGTATATAAGAGGCACCCCAGGATCGGCCTTCATATGCGCCATTGGTCACGCTGGATACAATATACAAGAGTATTTTTAGTACATACTATAGTATACTATTATATCTTCGATAATCCCGAAAGCAATGTAGAATGATATATTGTTATTAAGTTAAATATTTTACCTTTTTGTGATTTTCGTCATTTTGTTCAATTGGAAGTCCTTTGAAATAACGTTTCCCTGTAAGAATTTAAGTGAATTGTGAAGTTAGTATTATTCACTAATACTTTTTTATACTAAGGGCGTTTGCACACTAGTCCGATTTGGAACCGAGAAAATACTTTCCAAAGTAGCCGTACTGCAATTTATATTAGATATTGCACAATTAACTAGATTCAACTTGCGTAGTTTACAATTAAAATATTTTCAATTCAGAGCCATCATCAAGAGCAGAGGGCTAAGATGAGGTAAGCATGAGTTGCTTAACTCGCCTGATTCTTTACAAATAAAATAATAGAGTTGGTAGATGAACGAAATTACTATTTCCATTACATTAGAATGTCCCGGATTCTTCAATTTTCTTTAAAAACGATGCACAAACGACTTAGGAATGTAGTAAGTGCTTTCTTGACCCATTTGTTATCGATTTCGAATTAGATTTAGTTAGCATAAGCTCTTAAGATACTTACAATTCACAAAGTAATACTTTGGTGGCCTGTACCATATAAATGGTATAAGCAGCAGCAGTGGTAACATCCATGCTTTGAAAAACCAACAAAACAAAATCCATATTGTCAAAGCTATTAAATTAGACTTCCTTGATTCCCATTCAAAACAAGTCCTATAAAAAGATAGTAATTATGTCAATGAAATGAAAGAGTTATTTTTAGACACAATTAGCGTGACATCTAATAGAAATGTAATGTGTAAATGCCCTCAAAACGGCGATTAACTGCGCTATTTGCCGCGATAGGCACGACATATAAGCGCCGAGTCGATACAGCGGCTAGTGTATCTCTGATCACCTCGAAAAGAATGAAAGGGACGCGTGACGATATGTGAAAAGCAAAATGCACGTATGTAAATACAATTTATATTCGCACATATCAGGTCAACTTAATGGAAGAGAAATCTAGCTTTATGTACTTCTTAAACCCCTTCTGTGGGGATCAACGAAAAGCTGTTTTTATGATGATAATTAATATTCAATATGAAGCATTTTCCGATATTTTTTCACTTACTTAGCAACCTGAAATGCATACATAATCCATGCTAGAACAGTCTTTGCTCGGTTAAGGTGCCGTACAAACGTATGTCTTTGTAATTTCTGAGTTTCTTTTAAATATTTATTTTCTTTTGGATTTATTACGCGTAATGAGGCCTTTACCTGTGAATGAGAAATTACAAATTAATATATTTATGTAGGTCGTTACAGGATATGATCAATCAAGATATATCCATGAACCTTTAATCCTATATAAGCAGACTACAAGCTGCTACACAGCCTAATAAGATAGGTGTGACAGTTTAAGTATCAATTTACCATTTCGTGAACCTCGTTGATAAAATTATTTGCCTAACTTGTAATTTATTACAAATCTTAAGAAATGAGTTGCTACTTGCAGATTATCTTTTACAGTGCCATAATAGTAGATGATTTTCAAGGAATTTCAACAGAAGATTTATTTACTTACAATGCTCCAAGTCACTCTCATCTCTAGCAATATTCTTGGATTGTGACCTTTGGCCCTGTCTCTTTGTGTTACATCTTTAAGTGCGTACCATTTCTTTTCACCATTAATTATTCTTAACAAAGGTACTGTAACTTTTCCTATATCTTCAGATCTTTTTTCGTCATGCACAGTTACTTCTAAAACGGATGTTATATCGGTAACTGTACTAAAATGGAATGGAAACAAACAAGCTTTGTTAGTTTTATTGGCACTAGACAAAACTGTGTCTCAATTATTTTCTCGAACTATCTTAAACTGGTCGAACATGTTTATCTCAATCTCGTTTAATTGTAATAACATTGTACGTATATAATTTTATTGAGCATCAATGAATACTTGTTTTTGTAAATATGAAGCGCTAAGTTGCGTAGCAATTAGTGAGTAAAATAATATGAAAAAATTTAATGTTTAAAATACATTAAAATATTGTTAGCTGATAATCTTTAAAGCTTATACTATACAAAACTTTGAACTGAGATCAACAGCAATAACAAAATCTGTGTGGATCATTTGGTACATAGCACCCATTTTGGTATATTCCTTTATACTTACAAGGTAAACATTTTCATCCAGTTAGGCTCGTTTGTTTTCGTTTCGGTATAGGTTTGTAGTCTTTCGTTGTTCAGTTCAAGGACACAGTAAGTATCATGTGCAGACAAGCCTTTTGCGCCGTAAACTATTACAGAAAGCCAGCCTACACCTCCGGAGTCCCGTTTTAAGTAGTACCATGCCTAAAAATTATACATAATAATATTATGTTACGTATAACATTTTAAATTTTCTCCTTTTTTACGCAAAAGATATACTTTAACGGGTCTTATGTGAGAATTAACTTACTTTTATTAGTGATTAGAATACTAAGATCTTGTTTTATGTTAGCCTTGTGATAGTACTGATACTGTTAGTGTTGAGTGTTGTGACTTTTCAAATTATCACGAACAAATGAGGGTAGTGGATGTAACTTCCCGCCCCAGACGAAAACTCCATGCCATGTCAGTTTACTCGTGATCATAAGCTATATAATCAGCCCGAAATGACGGGCCATAATAAAATGTACTATAACTTAATTCACGCATATGACCCGTTAATACTTAAAATTCTATAGTATTTTTAAATATATTATATTATAAAGTATTAATGGTTTTAAAATTTTAATTATTTTATACTTCAGATTATTTAGGATGAATTAATGATATATGCGCTAAACAATTATAAATATGTTTTAATTAGTTTTTGGAAACGGAATATACGTTTCTTGTTCCAGTATAACGTATTCTATAGTTTTTTTTAAAATAAATAAAAGCCTGGGATCCTTTAAAAGAAGAGTGAATAGGTTGTTGTTGGGCAAACACAATTTATCATCGGTCTTCCCTTTAGCTAACACCAGGATATTTCTGGTCAAGCGTTTGCCTGTAAATCTTAAAAAGGCTTACATATTTCTTCCTGACAGTTGATAATTTCCTCTGCATTTCTTGATAAGTATCAAGATCGAATATTGTATTATATAGTGGAGTCCCACTTATGGTGAGAAGTATAAATATTTTTATGTTCTCTACTTCACCCTCCATGTGGATTTGCATCCTGTGTGTCTTTTCTTTTTCCACTTCGGACAGGTCTAAAACGTTCCTAAAAATTATTGTTTTTAAATATATCTATTTAATCACAAACTTATTACAGTTCTTTAGTATAGATTTCAGTTAAATACAAATAATAAACCGAAATACCTAGATCCAGTATGATATAATCTAAGCTAAACAATCAATTTCAGATTTAATCCAATTATTTATCATATGATATGATATGATGATGATCATTTGATCATTATTTATTTTTTATTATTATATATTTGTTTTATTTAATATATCTTTTATATGATTATTATGATTTTGTATTAAATGTGAGGAATTTGAAAAGTAAGTATTAAATTACACTATCAACATATATATCGATTAAATACCTCCAAAATTCATCCATCCATTTTAGTACGCATAACTTCACGTTGGGATTTTAAATCGACTTAGAACCGACATTCCTCGGCTGCACTGCCATGTGGGGCTGAAGTAGATCTTTGAGGATATTCCCAAAGTGAAAGAGATAATATAGAGTCAAAAAAAATTTACCTGCCGATAAAAAGGTCCTTGTCCCATAACGACATTTCCAAAATGTGTTCCTCGTACATGCTCAAATTAAATAGTTCTTGCCATTTTACATCTGCTGAATTACTTTTAATCGATTTTGATTTATATTTTTCTGATCCCAATCTAATTAGAGATAAAAAAATAAGTAATGGGTGAAAAAGAATAACATATGGTACAGACTAAATTTTAAAGCATATGTTACCTAAATCGACAGAATAAAAAACGATGTCTTTCTTCAAAACCGTCTGTTTCTAGACCAGTGACTTCTATCAGAGCAATGGTAACAGTAGCTAATTTCATTTTCTTAGATTTAAATATATCACGTTTGACTGTGTTGCTAAGTACGAGCTGAAATAAATAATTTTTTAACACGTTTTTAATCAAATAATAAATCTAAACGCTTAATATCGTTAATTTCAATAAATTAGAGATACGTTTTAATTTCAGCATAGTTAATACAAAGGAAGAAAATAATTAAAAAAACATTAAAGGTTTTATAAACATTAAACAGAGATTTAAGATTGGAAGGAAGTGGGACAAAGTTAAAATGTAAATAAATATAAAAGGACCTTGTCGACTTTGTCTTTATATTCCATTTTCCTTTCTTTCATCGCTTTTTTTTCTTTTTCCCCTTGTCGACGTTTTTCCTTAACTGCTGATATACGTGAACCGATTCTATCACGGATACGAATTTTTGGTGGCAGCTGTATAGTGGGCGTCGAGTAACCATCACTTTCTACTATCTCTTCATTTAATCTGTCAAAATCAATTATTTTATAGATAAAACTTATTACAAGTAATATTTAGCCAAATTTTTATTAAAACAAACTCACGATTCAAGACTCATCTTTGAAAAATCATTACTAAAAAATTGGTTAACACTAGTATCGTCATTTTCTTGATTATCAATTATAAGAAAATTTGATTCCGATTCCGATACACTTGATGATTTAATGTCAACGTATTCGTAACGAGCGTCATTTTTATGTACATCTTCAACATAAATCAAGTGATTCGTCACATATGGTTTATTTTCTATTTCTTCGAAAACTTCATCAATTTCGGTGATATCTAAGTTGCTCGCATATTTTTCATCCTTGTAAACATAATCTTCTTTAAGCGACGACAAAGCATCTACAGATTTAGATTTTTCAAGTTTCTTTTGCATTTCTTCATATTTCATTTGGATCCGTTCGTGTAACTTAGCAAAATGCTTTCTCTTAAAACTGCCATATTCAACTTTTTCTATGTCTTCCATTTTAAAAAAATCACTTGCATAGAAATAATTATATTGTA
This sequence comes from Automeris io, assembly GCA_036320925.1. Taxonomy (NCBI): domain Eukaryota; kingdom Metazoa; phylum Arthropoda; class Insecta; order Lepidoptera; family Saturniidae; genus Automeris; species Automeris io. The sequence continues at coordinate 6,270,038 of JAUDJH010000011.1, read as the reverse complement.
CACATGACAAGTGTGAGCTAATGTAGTGGCATTGGAAAATCATATAACCGTGTGTCGACTGAAGATAGCGTTATCAAATGTTATCGATTATTTTCACTAATCTGTTATCTTGCCCAGCCTATAGTTTTACACTAGCGGGGATTTTTACATAAAGTTTATCCTTGTGTGAGTCTGCAAAATAATCACATACACTTGTTTATGACGAGAATAATACGCAACAAAACAATTTACCAATTTTTTTAGACTGGCTCGACATAGCGACTACAATGCACCTGCTGGTAAGTACAGTGTAGTCCAAAAACAAAAGCGACTTTCAAAGGATGAAAATCCATTGGTAGTCGCCGTCGCCCTGTCGACCCACATATACCATGATTGAAGGTATACGAGTTACTGGAATATACAATTTATAACCACTTTAAAGTAAAATGAGCTTAGGAGCTAGATGATAAAAGCGCATTAATGTATAATGATGAAATTAATCAAGGAATATTGAAAGAAATGGATTAGGGTTTACTTCAGACCTTAAGGTTCAGACGGGCTTCTTCTCCGCAACTCGACGTCCCAGTGCGCCTATTTTGCGTGAACTTTAGACCTTGCTTAAATATCCTTAATGTCCTTATATGTTCATATTGGTAGGATGGTTGGTATTATTATATTCTACGTTCTTGGTATGTCGTAAATGAAAAAAAAACAGTGTTAAATTTATTAATGCGTAAAATTTAAAACTATAATATATGTGTTTTGAAAATTTATTTTTCAGTCTTGCAATGAATGAAGCTTTTTATATTTAAATTTTAAAATTTATATAATTATAGCTCTTATATCTTAGATTATATATAAACGTCGCAATGTTTTTTTAATAGTTAAATCCTGTTTGAATTATAATCTATAATCTTATCATACTTTGCAAGTACATGTCATTAAAATCAGTGGGACTCGTGTTTTTAAAATATGATAACAAGCCAAAATTACCGAAGCTAAATTATATAATGATATAATATGAGTCATAATTAGGAGTGAAACATTTTCTTTTCACTTTTCCTATTATTAATAAGAAGTCAATGCTTTTTAATTTAACATTAACAAATGTAGGGTCTTGTCCGAAAAAGCCAATGTAAGTCAAATATATCGACGGGTTAAAGGCTACTTGGTTTAAGCGAAATTTTTTGGTGATATAGTAATATATATATATATATATATATATATATATATATATATATATTCGGAATAAGTGCTTTTTACCGATTCCAAATATATATATTGCTATATCACCAAAAAATGTCGCTTAAACCAAATAGCCTTTCACTCCTAGATATACAATTAGCTATTAAAATACTTAATTGGCGTATAGATATAATTTTTGAAGTATTTACATTTTAATGTAATACATATAATAATAGTAATTACAAAGAAACATATTTAAAACATCGCACTTGTTTATTTATGTCATTCTCTTGTTCTAGTGTTGCATTTTCATAAGGCGTGAAAATTTGAACTCCTCACGATCACGAATTGCGCTGACTCGAGCATCCCCTTGTTTTCGGGTTGTAAAGGCACGCGTCCAACTCTGTCAGTCGCGACTTAGTAAAAACAATCGAGCTGCGGTTATCATTTCACGATGAATCGCTCTGTTTGCTTTTATGGTATATGTGATGCCGTTTGATCTAGGACATTGCGCCGCATTGTCAAGCGGCACGTTTATCTTACGACCGTGCAACCGAATAATAATAATTACCGACTGGTATATCTGGTAGACCCTGGTGGGTTACAGTTGTCAAGTAGCAAGTGCCAGAAACCGACATGCGTCTTAAGTTTTAGCAGACACATTGTTTTCGTTTGGGAGAAGGCATAACAATAATATGCCCTTTTGTTTCAAAATATTGTGTGAGTGAGAAATAAGCGCAACGGGAAGCAGTGAATTATAATGTCGCCTGCAAGGAAACCGAGCTGTTTATCACGTCACATGGGAGTTATGAGTCGGTATATGTTGTAACAGAGACTAACGACACGGTTTCCTACTTGCTAATAAAAGTGTAGTTTTATGCAGAATAACATTACTATGAATGTGGTCAGCTTTATACCACTACATAGAAGAACTGTCAGTTAGAAGACTGCTCGTCAGAAATGAAACTTCTTAGCTTCTCAAACTTGTAAAGATTATTTTTGGGTTGTTGAGAAATATATTTTAGGAAGTATTTTTTATTATAAACTAGCTGTTCCGGCAGACCTTGTTCTGCCTTATTTCTCTAAAGCAAAGTCAAATTGTTTTTTTAATGTTAATAGCTTCCCCGTCAGATTTTATTGTGCCAAAACCTATTGACCTGTCGGCTGTTTTTTAAAAATTGTTTTAAGGAACCTGGCCTATATGTATAAAAATTGACAAATATTGACATTAATATTTATACGTCACTCAATAATTGTTTTGCCTTCCCGGAACCCGTCCACTAACATTTAAACTTTGTGGTATGGTGTTAAAGAAAATTGACTTTTAAATTACGAATTTTTTGTATGAGAATATAGAAAAGTAATGTTTTTAGACTTTTTCAGACAATTTTTTAAATTTTTCTCTACGTAATAACCTTCTCCAGACTTCAACAAGCACAACAAAAAAGAAATCAGCCAAATCGGTTCAGCCGTTCTCGAGTTTCGCGCTTATACACATTTAACGATTCATTTTTATATTATAGAGATTATTTATATCAATGTATTAATAAAGTATTATATTATAATAAAATAGATACCAAGAGTTACATATATAACACTTTTGTCAAAACATAACTCTTTTATATATATACGTACATACACATCTCTATATAAGCATAGGTTCCACTAGTTTTTTTTTTTAATAAATAAAGCCCTGTTTTATTGGCAGTAAAATTATAATGAGGACGTAAACACAACACGGAAACAAAGCGTAGTGGGAATCCTGACGTGATGGTCATGTAAATTTAGTGTATGTGTAACGAAAGAATAAGGTTTCGCTTCAAAAATATAAGAACGTTACCTTCATTAGCCTACCGATTAACATAGCCCTCTTCTAATAATAAGTTCTACTAATTTAATCTTTGCCGATCATCTTTTGCAAGTTGTATCACCTTACCCAGGAATTCCGTGCTACGATCACCAATTCGCGGTCTCGCCTCAAGAACTCCTCTATTTTAGTGATTATCGATAATTCATGTTTAATCTGCTTATTCGGGTGTACTTTAACCTATTTTCCAATGAAGTCACATATAAATTGTCGCCTGGTCGCCTAAAGGCCCTTCCAGGCCCACAGCATATTGTCCTGTCGAAAAAAAAAGCAGGTACTTTCCTGTGTCCCGCTAAGCAGTAAGATTTACTTCCCATGATTGTTTTTCCGGGATGATATAAAAGAGAAAACGAGAGTCTTGATATAGAGAGTGTACAAGCAATGACTGAATTCGTATTTGGTCTGAATATAGCGTGAAATCATAGAATTATCATCGAGCATCGACGTAGAGTTGCCTGCCTCGCGGTCTTTTACCGGTTGCACGGTGGAGAGTGTTCTCAGGAACTACATTCTTTGATTCCACCAGCCCCATTCCACCACAAAACCACAAGACATCGTGTCGGATACCATCCGTATGTGGTGGATGTTCCTTATATCCGCACGAGAAGATTCGCTTCAACATTCATCATGCGAACAGCTAAGGAGTGGAATATGCTACCAGCGGCCATATTTCCGCGATCTTATGACCTGGGAGTCTTTAAAAGAAGAGTGAATAGGCATTTGTTAGGCGGACGAGGTTCATCATCGGACTCATCTTCACCTTCCACCAGGTGTGATTGAGGTCAAGCGTTCGCCTATAAGTTATAAAAAAAAATATATATATATCACAGAATAACTTAACATCTAGTGTACTAGGTTATACGTGTATTAAGAATAATGCTTACGTTTTTATGAGTTTTTTTTTACACTGGCTCGACATAGTGACTACAGACCACCTGATGGTAAGTACAGTGTGGTCCAAAAACGAAAGCGACTATCAAAGGATGAAAATCCATTGATAGTCTACATCGTGATGTCGGCCCTCGTATACCAGACTGAAGGTCTCTAGGTATATGAGCTACTAGATATACACAAGCTGATCCCGAAATGCGTCAAGCCGAAACTGGTTAATATAACGGGCTCTACACCCATGAACTGTGGTCGCGATCCAGACGGGCACCGACGCCCTACCACCTCGCTGCTGCTCGTTTAGCACCACCCAGGAGTCACGTGTAGGGAAACTAGGGTAAAACTATTATGAGTGCAACTATTATAGTGAAAATAAATAGAATTAGGAAATACAAAGGAACCACATACACACGCCAAAAGTATGAGTTATATGTTCTTAGATACAACAATATGAGATTTCATTGATCGGTTGCAAATTGACGTGACGTGATTTCTTAATTTTAGTCACATTACGCTATTTCTGTGTCGTACTTGTATTTAGGAATGGTACTGAGTTAAAGGAAAACCACGATAGAACAAAGTAAGAACGAAGGAACCAAAGTATGGAAAGTCTTTTGTTTTAATTTTATCCTAGCTCTTGTGATATACTATTCTATGTATTCCTAATCCTATGCATGGCATAAACAAGTTGAATCAAGTAAATCTGTCTATATTTAAATCTTCAGATGCGGTTTTATCGACGGTTCAGCGAAACTTCGTCCAGGGAAGTAAAGAGTAAAGTTCTATCAAACTTACCCATTCAAAGCTCTCGAGGAACTTGTTCCTTAGAACTTGCACCGTGAATATAATTTAAAAAATATCATGACATCTTTTCAAAGATTGTACACGACTGGATCGGAGTTTCGAGATAAATAAAAAATTTAATTTTTAACATCGTGACGAAACGTGTATGACATATTTTTACACTGACTTGGCATAGTAATCACACTACTTGATAGTAAGTATAAGCCGACCAAAAAAACCGGCTACGACTATGGAGAGTAAAGAAAAACTATCGAGAATGACAGCAACCTATTAAAAATGACACGTGTGTAAGGCTGTAAGTGCTTTAAGAACGGAAGTCAGCTGCAGTACTGGTGATGCTATTTGTATATAAGATATATGTATAAGTGCAATATGGATAAATCTACTATTGTGCATCTGTTTCGCCCGAAAGTGATAGGTATAGGGTGACTATATGAGCCGTTCATTTTGAAAGTGACTTAAGTCCACATACCTTTAATTTGAAATACTTAAGGTTTTACGTTTTTTATATTATTTTGAAAGTATACGTGATATAAAATTTTCAAATGTACTAAGTATATTTCAAAACCAATTTATTTTTTTGACAGTTCAACATTAATTATAAAAATCACAAGTGCCAATTTGATAAAAGATGAAAATGGACTTAAGCCACTTTCAAAATGAACGGCGCATATATATTATAATTATAAGAAGGAGAAGAATTTTAAAGAAGATTGAATTGGAGGATACCAGATTGGAGGGGTCGCCATCGAGGAACACATCGTGGAGGCTATTATTATTGTCAGTACAAAAATAAAAGAAAGCCGGCAAAATGCGAATTGGTCTCACGCAACGAAGGTTTTGTATAAAGCTATCTGTATAAATTATAATCTTTTTTTTTTATAATTTAGCTACAACTTTACAATTTTCGAACTGTTATATGTAATTATGATTTACATACCATATATAACCTTTTTTCTTTTTTTCCTTATAAATATTATTGTTAGAAAAGACTCATCTTGTATTGTTATGGTCGCTGATTTTTTTCTATTCAATAAAGTGTATTCGAGCGGCGGTCCGACCCAGATTTTCATCAAAACCAATATCCGGAACGTATGAGAGAACACGCGGATACGAGTATCTTATTAAATTAATGCGTGTCTTCTGATGTAACGACTTTTGTGTTATTATTTATTTTACTTTGTATGTCAGAAAGAGTGCTTCCCATCTTATATAAAGTACAGTGTATTACAAAATAGGCGGCAACCGCAATGGGACGACAATTCATTACTGCTTTTGCTTACGTTATATATACCAACAAATACTACGACAAATGGCTTATCGATATCGACAGGTGAAGGACTATTTGCTCTAAGCGATATTCGGCGGTATTGAACTGCATATGTTTTCAGAAATAGTGTTTTCGAAGGAAGTGAAATAACTAAAAAGAATATATTAAATGAATACGATTTTAAGTGCGTACGTCTGGTCGATAAATTTATTTTAAGGCCTTTGATATTACAAATCTCTACTTCCTTAAGGAAGTTATAATAATTGAGGCTGTGCGAAAACATCTTGGCCTTAATTTCGGAAATACAACTCAAGGTAACTTTTACACGTGTCTTTATATAATGTTGTATATGTTAATAGCATTAAAAATATATAATTTAAATATTTAACAGTTGTATTTATAGAAAACCAGTTGCCACGGGCGTAATTTATTGCGAGTAGAGGCCTATCCAGAGGCCACACGCCTTGCTGGGTATCGAGGATGAGCCCCTCGTCGTGCCCGCGATCCCGGTAGGTGGAAGGTAGAACACCCGGGGGTTTTAGTCGGTGCAAGTCCGACACACCGGGGGCGGCCCTCACCGCCCCCTGAAATCCGAAGGGATTTTTCCCGGGTTACAAAAAAGGGCGTTATTTCTTACCGCCTAACATCAATGAAAATATGAATGGTAAGATTTCCTTTCTCTTCGTCCTTTTCAATTATCCCATCCTTGGCATCCTTACCGTCACACTGGTTGATTCCTTTCCGAAAGAGCGAAATGAGGCTTCTGAGTCGAGTTGGACTTTCGGCACTTTGATCTGTCTGACCTTCTGCCCGTCATTCAGAGACCTATATCTACTAAACTAAATATGATAATGATTTTAAATTAGAATATATTATGTAAGCCTTTAACGCAAAGCCAATCATGATATTTAATATAATAACAAATAAAATATACGTATACTATAATATAAAGTTTTCTCTCTATATGTGTGTCGTGCATAGATCAATCTTGATATTTTTTTGTTTAATTGGATATACTCCAAGGTTTGCTTGAGGCTTAATATGTTGAAGGTCTGATGAAGAACTTACTTAATATTTAATGGTATTCCATAATGGTTCGTATTGGGTTTTGATTAAAAACTTCTATTATACTTAATTGACATTTAGATGTTAATGTTTTGCGTAAATAAGCATCGACTTTAAAAATGATAAAGTTATATTAAAATACCAATACTAACCGTGGCGACTAGTTGCTGCGATAGAAATAATTCATCCCCTTGGGGATTGATTTTCCAAAAGCGTCAAAACACGTATATTTTACTTTCTATACAAAAAAGCCAAATACCAGTTTACATAATGATTACTTCAAAATTGACGAAGTTCGACAAACATTAAACCCCTATTTTATCCCCTTTGGGGTTAATTTACCAAAAACATATATTTTTATTTCTAATTAAAAATCTAAATATAGGTTTCTATAGAGCTCACTTACAAATTGACTGATTTTCCAACAAACGTTCTACCCCTATTTCACTTCCTTCGGGTTGGAATATTAAAACATGTGATTTAATTAAGTAATTGGTAGATTTGGGAGTACTGTTTATTTTTTAATATCGGTTATTTTTTATTTATTAAATTATTTTGTATAAAAACATTAAACTGTAAATTCTCTACACAGTTTTATGAGGCAGTACTAGAAGATGATCTGTAGATGTAAATAAAAGTGGCTAAATCTGCAGCGATATCGTCTTGGAACAGATTTAAGAATATATTTATCAGGGACATCTGCACTTTTTCTTTCAATCCCTAATAAAAGTGGATAGAGCACATAAATTTTGCTGAGGTCCGACGAATACCGCAAGGGGCTCTCCGTCGTGCAGCAATCAAATTGTGATCAGCGCTCTGTGAGGAGAATTTTTATGCGCACCCTCTAAAGCCTACAAGATAAATGAGTGAAGGAGTTATTTGTATCGATTTAATACAATCAATTTTAGTTCTTAAGGTTCAATAGGTTAATAAGGTTGCATTTGAGATAGTAGGGCAAATTCCTACACTGGAACATGTCCTGAGTACATAATTACAAAGATCGCTATTATGAGTCGCTTCAACCTATTGCGTTTCCTGATGAGCTTATTTACGTCCAGTCGGTTATATACTTAGGTTGAGAATTATAGATGCTACTTTAAGTTTGCTTAGGGTTTAGTAAAACATTACAATTTACATAACTCAATGAATGTCAAAAGATTTGGTAAGTCACCGATTTTGTCAACATGAACTTGGCTCTGCGAATACTATACTCAAGATTCTATTATATATTCAGTTTTATGTCAAAACGAATTTATTTATTGAGAACTTTGCTAAGAAAAGTCGGAATTGCGTCTATAAATCTTAAACTTAGAAATCTTTTGTTATGGCATATATGAACTGGACGACGATAGCGCCGATTGTCAATGAATTCTCGTCCCTTGGTGATATTTCCGTTTTTGGGATACATGATGCTTTTAATTAAGGCACTGTCATTTTTTGGAGCGAGTATAAAAAATGATTCATATATTTTGAGAGTAAAAGAAAACGTAAAGACTTACTGGTGCTAAAAATAAACTTGATTTTATTGAGCCTCGAAAGTCTACACTGCGTCTTGAATTTTCGAGAAATATCCATGCATGTGACAAGAACCCACATTTTAAATCACAGCTGCTACTAGTCTTTTAAATATAACAAGAAATCCCTTAATTTATAATTCAAAGTAATCATTTATTTTTAAGTATTTAGTTATAGGTGTCATATAGGTAGGTGGTATATAGTCATGAATAAACGAAATGCACAGTATTAAATAATTTTACTAATATGACATACTCAGTTTACAATTCTAACTAGTGGTCGCCCCGTGGTCGAAATTCAACCATAATTAATTTTAAAATAACTAATATATTGTTACAAATGAATTTCGTTACAATGTAAAGCACAAATATGTATTATATAATATTTATGGTTATGTTTGACATTCAGTAAGACTATAATCAATATTAAAGAAAAACAATATTAATTTGTTCTCAATTTGACCACAGAGATAAACAAAAGAGCATATATGCGTGCGTGTGTCCAATCCATGGTAGTGTGTGTAATGTATTTTTATTGATTTAATTTTTTTTTACATTGGCTCGACTTAGCGACTACAGAGTATCTGATTGTAAGTACAGTGCAGTGCAAAAATGAAAGAGACCATCAAAGATTGAAAATCCATTGATAGTCTCTGTCATCATTTCGGCGTACATATACCACGACAGAAGGTTTCTAAGTATATGAGTTTCTGGATATACACAAGCTGATTCCGAAACGCGACAGGCCAAAGTGAGTCTCTATGACGGTATGTACACTTGTGTACTGTGGTCATGACCCAGTTCGGGCAATCGCCTTACCACCAAAAATGATTTAATATATTTTTTTATGCATTATTAAAAAATATATATTAACATTTTGAAATCCTTGTCTATATAAACTACAAGTGTGCCAAATTTGGTACACCTCCGTCCGCGCAATATTCGTAAAAAGTGTGTACAAAGTTTTTGCTACACGTATAGTATTAACATATATGTAGATATTGATACATAATAAATAACGATTCGATAACAATTACATTAGAATAGCTATTAATATAACATGAAAAAGAAAATATAATTTCTTTTTAAAATAATCCGTACCGTAATTATAAAACCTTTAAGTATTTGGTAAATTTGTTGTAATTTGATGTCTAAATCTTTAATTCTAAGCTCAAATCATATTTGGTGCTCTCTTCCTTTGTGCTAGTAATTTAGGCTGGCAAATAGAAGCTCTCAATTTAATCAGGAGGGATTTAGAACTCTAATTGAAAGGACGCCTTGTGTCCCGAGCATTACTGAGGATAAAATTGAATAACGTTCTAAAATTCAATGCTGTATTTATACAACAAAAGAGTCTATTATGGTTTTAATTTTTTAAACGGGCGTACTAAATTGTTGTGTTTTACAAACTTATAAATATATGTGAAAAAATCTGTTTTTATAGAACCAGCAAAAAATTGTTTTACTTTTAAATGTCCAGTTTTAATTTCAAGAATGTTAGCTATTGGTTTAATGTAGAATGATTTGTTTAATAGTAGTATAGCATGTAGACGCCGCCCGATACGTGCTTGTGTTAAACGCCCTAAGAGTCGTTAGGGTGTTACGGGACGCACTGGGTAAGGGGTGCGCGCGCTAGGGATGCTCTTGCTAAAGCAGTCGAGTACCGGGACCCAAAGCTAGAGTACGTGCGTGTGCGTCGCAGTTCTGTGTGTCATAAAGTGCATTAAATACTAAAACGCCAAAATTCGTGCCTTTTTATAAACTCACCCACGACCACCGGTCATAGTAGTTATTTTAAAATTTTTGCCGCCTTTAATTATATTCATGCTAATTTTACCAATATACGAAGTGTTAACTTCCATACGACTGACCTTTATAATATGTTTACTGACCGTGTATGTTTCGAAACACTATAAAAAGTTATAAGCCTTAAGTGGACCATAAAATAGATTGATTAAAAAATGTAAATTATCGTGTTTGCATGTGTTTTATGTTGTGTTATGCAAGGTATTATAATCAGTTCCTATATTAATTCCGGTTTCTATACCGGTTCTACGATTTTTTTCGGACATCCGGATTATTCCGGTCTTGGATAAAAAAATATTTATTACTGGGCGTAAGTCATAAAGCCGTGCCGTGCTGATTTAAACGCGACGAAAAGATGACGAAGAAAAGATGCAATATGAGTGGAAGTAAAAACCAAGACCAAGCGAGACTTGTCTAAGCAGCACAAATAAAAATAAAAAGTTTTCTAATGGATAGTAAGGTCGGGAGTATTCGGAATCGTATTAAATCTTTTCAAATTGAGTAAAGGACTTTGATAAAACGTCTTTGTAAATCATCTTTGAAGTAATCTTACAATTAGAGTGCATTAGGAGATAGATCTTCTTACGTATCGATGACCAAACGATATTAGATGGAATGGCTCGACCAGTATGGAGCCATCTTTACAACGTCGTTGCAAGCGTCTATAAGATTTTAAGACACGAGAGTAAATATAGCACGGTTTGCATCACTCCCACCATAAACGGAGCCCTACTTCTGTAGGTTTCTTCTACAGCGGTCCATTTAAGCACGAAGGTGAAAAAGGATTTTACAAACCGGCCAAGGTTGTTCGTGGCGGGCTGGAAGCTCTTCAGAGGATGGAAGGTAAATGGGAGCGCGGGTAGTTGTAAGAGCCACAGTTTATCCTGTGATACTTTAGAATTTTCTCTTAAAGTCTCGGATTTTTCAAGTTTTATTCCTGCTTTTAAGGTGGTTATCAGGAACGTGATGGTTGAATAAAGGAGGTGCAATATATATATTTTTTTTTTTCAATTATTACATACAGGCTTGCGCTTGACCTCAATCTCACCTGCTGGAAAGTGATGATGAGGCCGACGATGGAACGCGCTCACCCAGCAAATACCGATTCACTCGACGTTGGAAAATTCCCATGTCATAAGATGCCGGAAACACCGACGCAGGAAGCGAGTTTCACTCCTTCGTGGTACGCAGCAAAAAGGAGGAGGCAAACCGCTAAAAGGTAAAAAAAAACAAAAAAAAAAAGAAATAAAGGTTGAATGATGTAAAATTTGATCATTTGATGATGGTACATTTTGTGGTACCTGCTACTGAATTTATCATGATGGTAGTAGCGGTGGTGGTATTCCTACTAATAATTTGATTATTTTATTTTATAAAACTAGAAAGATAGTGGTATATATTAAATTAAACTGAAATCTATACAATATACTAATAAATAAAATGTAACTAGCCTATTAAAGCTATCAATGACAACATGCGCCATTCGGAAACATATCAATAATCCTATAAAAGAGTAAAAACAATATTTTTTTGCAATAAAAAACAATAATAGAACTGAACAAATAAATGAGAAAAAATTACGCATCCAAATTTAATGGGCATAATCAACAAATTATAATGAAAAATCCAGCAAAGACAAGATGTATTAAAAACACGGGAAACAGAGATGAGGGGGTGTTGGCACTTTACACTACCCTTTCCTTAATTGCAAAAGGGGGGGGAGGCATTCTTACCACCCACTGCAAATTTTGGAGGAGAGCCAGACATCGCCCGACGCTGAGGTTTAGTGATCCAGCTATGCCCTTGACTTCCGGAGACGGCAAGAGGACCACCCTGAGGGCTTTAGTCGGTACAAGTCCGGCATACCAGAGGGCGGCCCTCACCGTCCCCTAACGGTTTATAAAGGATCTCCCCCGAGTTACCATAAAAAAACTTAGAAGGAAAAAGCATGTTGACAGCCATAGTAAGCAAGTCGCAACAATTCACCGATCGTACTATTATTCGCTCCCAGCGCTCTCCTCCTTAATACAGGAAGAGAATTGCCAGAGACGTCAAGTGACGACCCCAAGCTATTATATAAGAATACTACACAAAAAGGATGAAATATTTGTTATGGTAGTAGCTATGTAAAATAGTCTAATGAGATTTTTGGTATATCTATGAGGAACTTTTAAAAATGCCTGTGACTAATTGCGGAACAATGAATCCTTCTCTTCTCAAGGTTCCGCTTCCGAAACGCTGGTGGATCACCGTTAGGTTTGTTTTTCAAATGACCGGCCGCCCAAGTCGAGGTCCTTACCTTCAAGGGTATCCTTGCGTAGCCGCGCAACCCATAAATTTCGCTGTCTGAGCGCCCTCTGCTTTCGCCCACCAAGCCCGGTTTTTTTGTGAAAGTCCACCAACGTAGGATCTGCCGAAAAAAAAGAACCTTTCCATTTACAGTCATGTTACGCATATGGGTATCGGTAATAACTCAATTACTTCAGTTATTTTTACTTCAGTTATTATATTAGGCAATGGTTGCTAAACACAGACTGTATAAAATGAAAATACTGTGACAAGTCAACACAGCGCGAAAAAAAGAGTTAAAACATGTCTGAGGGTTATAAAACCAAACGAGAGACGGTAAAATGCCGCCGGGAGAGCTGCGTTTAAATGCAAACATTTAAGTTCAACAAATATGAATGTTTTTTCTGATTGCACGCGAACGTAACGGTTGACTTTTAAAACTTATTTGCTGTGACAATGTCTTTTTTAAGCATTTTTCCACAGGCCCAAGTGTGACTTATTTCAGGTTAAGTTCACAAATTAGATTAGTTACTTGGTTACTACTGGCGCGTTAGAAAAACATTAACTCCATACTGTTATTTAGACGGAGAATTTTATTTCTCTTTATGAATGTGAGGTTGTCTTAAGATATCATATTGTATCAAACTAGGCTTGCACTAGCCCAAATTACACCAGAAAACCGGCGAATTTTCGAAATCCAAATTTCGTTATTATTTCTGCTGTAGACCTGAATTTTTCCATGTAGGCACTTGGGTGAAGACAGCTCTCAGGAAAGTGGCTGGGATATTATTATGATCTACCAGTAAGGGCGTGAAACAATGGTAGAAATTTTCTTTGAAAAAAAAAAAACCAGGCGAGCAGGTTAATCTCGTTAGTGCTTCAATTCACGAAGAATAGGGAGCGCTTGCAGATGGCGTTAGGAACGAAAAAAATCACATGATGTCTTTGATAGCACCCACATTTTGATGATTTGGACTCATAGAGAGGATGAATAAAGAAGGGACGATGAAACAGATTTACGATATGAATGCGAGTGACATCAAAACCGAGGCTGATTGGGATATATCTACACAGACCGGGTAACGAGAGTTTTAATGGAAGATAATGTCAAAAGTAGGCGGTATCGTTGAGAGTGCATGAAGAGATTAATTAATGTTAAGGAAGCAAAAGACGTTTGCAAAAATAGAGATTAGTGGCAATTCATTTTTTCTGCCTATTCCACCAGGAATTTGGCGTGGTGATAGATAGAAACTCACGAAAGTGGTTTGTTTTATATTACGTGGATTGATGTCCACACAGATATGTGGATTATGTTATTAAATCTCCCAATTATTTGTATATTTTTTAGAAATTTAAAGTTATTAGCTGGTATTACTTTGAAACTGTGTAAAAGACGAATGACGTTTAGTGATAAGTTACTTTGAAGGTGGTTGTAGAAAAAAAATATTATAAAGAGAATGAAGTGTTACTTTGGCTTTCGTATGTAAAATTAAAATAAAATAGTTTTGATCCTAAATATCTCTTTCCTCGATCCCACATATATTATTTTTGTGTGTACTATCATCCAGTGAGGTACGTAAGGTATTTGGACAGGGTAGGCAGAATTCGCGTAAATTATTTGAATATTATATTATGTTAGTAAATATTATATTGCTTTCATAGGAAAGATAGATGGCGTGAATATATTAGGTCCTTACATATGAAATTGGCGTTTTTCGTACTGGCCACTTTAATCACAAATTTCTCCTCTTTGGTAAGGAATTCCAAATTCAAATTTGTACAGCTATAGACTCATGTATTTGTGCTTCGATGATCGTCATTCATTTGTTTTTTTTCTGTTTGCGTCACTCATTTTACAAAATGGAAAACTTAAAATATCGCATTATTTACGAGTACGAGTTCCGCCGTGGCACTAGTGCTGCGGAAACAACTCGAAGGGTGAATGATGTGTATGGCGGTCGTGTTGCAAAAGAAAACACAGTTCGTTTTTGGTTCCAACGTTTTCGTTCTGGAAATTTCGACCTGCAGAACAAGCCCCGTGGACGGCCTGAGACTCAAGTTGATAATGAAGAGTTGAAGGCTATTGTGGAAGCGGATCCATCGCAAACCACGTCCGAGTTATCTGCAGGCTGCGATGTTAGTGATAAAACTGTTTTAATTCACTTGAAGCAAATTGGGAAGATTAAAAAGCTTGAAAGGTGGGTACCTCACGAATTGACTGAAGCAAACCGGCAAACGCGCGTCGACTGCTGCGTTACATTACTAAACCGGCACAATAATGAAGGTATTTTAAACCGAATCATTACCTGTGATGAAAAATGGGTTCTTTACGATAATCGGAAGCGCTCAGCGCAATGGTTGGATCCTGGCCAGCCAGCCAAATCCTGCCCCAAGCGAAAATTAACCTCAAAAAAGTTACTTCTAAGCGTTTGGTGGACTAGTGCCGGTATTGTTCATTACAGTTTTCTCAAATCTGGCCAGACTATTACCGCTGATGTCCATTGTCAGCAATTGCAAACCATGATGGAAAAGCTAGCGGCTAAACAACCTAGGCTGGTCAATCGCTCCACGCCACTGCTGCTTCACGACAACGCTAGACCACACACTGCGCAACAGACGGCTACTAAATTAGATGAGCTTCAATTGGAAAGTCTAAGACATCCTCCGTACTCCCCGGACCTTGCTCCAACAGATTACCATTTTTTTCGAAATTTGGATAACTTCTTGCAAGGGAAAAAATTCAACTCCGATGGGGCAGTCCAAATCGCCTTCAAAGATTTTATTGATTCCCGTCCGACTGGTTTTTTTTAGTAAAGGGATCAATGAACTACCTATGAGATGGCAAAAGTGCATAGAAAATAATGGTTCATACTTTGATTAATTAAATATATTATATTAAAAAATATTCGACTTTTTGTTCCTCCCATACAAAACGCCAATTTCATATGTAAGGACCTAATATAATAGATATGAATATAAATGGATCCTTTTATGTTTAACTTTAAGAAATTTATTTCAGACTTATTTATCATAAAGGCAAGCAATGCTTGCATGCATCTATGGAATAAACGCTACTGGTATCATCAAACAAATAATATTATTTCAATAATAATGTTTTGTTTGCTTAGAGTAAATTTAATTTCTCATACTTATGCACATGGTTTTATTAATATTACCTGTACGCTTTTGTAATATCTATAGCATTAAAAGTCACAGAGAAAAGTCTGGTTCTAAGCCGAGATCACTAATCAGGATTCCAGTAGAAGGCAGTCGAGCGTAGGTTAGTCCGGCGTCACGCCCCCCGCTCTGTCATAGTCCGTTGGCTTTAATCCGATTTGGCGGCGACAGACCGCTGAAAAGCACCAATTTAAGGGACATTTTTCTATAACAACAATACTAGATATTTAAAGATTCGGAGTAAATATTAAAAAGTGAAAAATAAATATAAGAGGTAAAGTGAATTGTTTGTGATTGATGTTTTTCTAAATAACTCGTAATATTTTGACGATTTCGGAATCCCTTTAGATAGCATGGCTTTGTTTTAGATCAGTGTTCTGAAATCTAGGATCTGCTGACCTTTGGGAGTCCACAGTTTCAATTTATGGGGGTCTGCAGACAAAATAAAAAGTTAAAATTACGAAAGCGTATTGCCAGATGCTAATGCATTGAATGTCTGCTTATGAACGAAAATTGCTTCCGTACACAAAGTATTATATTTAATCTATTTCAATTATAAGATGGAATGACGTGTCAAGTGATAATAGGTAACTAAAGTTTTACCTATAAAAATCCTGCATTAAATTTATAATTGAAATTCTAAAAATATTTTTTTAACACGTTAAACAATAATTTGAGATATTGGTTTTCGTATCCATTTTCTAACTAGGTGAAGATAAAAAACATAATTAAAAGATCTGTGAATACAAATATTATTATCAAAATTTCACTTACACATAATGCAGATCTTATAGATAATAAATAACGCAAACTGTAAAACGCCTGCCGTATAATTTAATGCAAATATTATAAAATGACAAACATCTAAATATGTTAAACTTAAAAGAAAAAAGAAATGTATTATTTACTAAAGTTATTAATTCTATAGCATTTCTTGATATAAGTGTGAAACAGAAATGGTATTATGTAATTCAAATGAGGTGATCTTGACGCGTCAACTCACTACGTTTTGTTTCATTTAAATTTAATGTTGATTTTCTATTTAAGAACATATCTTTGTTTCTCTTTTGGCGCACCAACGTGGTCTATATTTCCAAATTCTATGGATATATGTATCATCAGTTTGTTGTTTATTTCTACTACTATTTTCTTCAATAAAATCCGACGAATATTTTTAAAACGCGCGATATTCACGACGATCCTGAATGACATATTCAAAACATCCCGTAGCCCAATGTTCGCCCCCATTAGCTTAATGAAAACCGTCCCACTGAAATACTTTTACAATTAAAGTAAACGCTTGCTGGGCAGGGTATATCGTGTAAGCCTTTGGGAAATCAATTGTGGGCCGTGAGTCGTGCCGTTTAATTCAACGCCATACGAGAATGTCGTTGATTTCTCTGAATTGATATTTGTAAACGTCGTCCTCAAAAGTATGATCGACGATATTTTTATACTAAAGTATTAAACATTTTTCCTGACAGTAGGAACTTTAACGATATCTTTATCTATAAAAAAAAACTATCGGATTACTTTAATGCTTAATGTAACAAGCAAGATGATAATCGACTTGATTAAAAGTGACTACTGTCGCTTATAACAAATACAACAATAGAAGGGTAACCATCGAACTAGCAATCATGAAGAAGAAGAAAAAGAAAAAAAGGACTTGGAGATACCCTTATTATGAAATGTGACTAGCTGAGGTGAGTATATTAGTCCCCCTAGCATTTCATTGAAACTGATAAGCTGTGATCGCAATCTACTCACGTTCTTTTCACGTTTCGTCAATAACTGTTGTTCCGTATTCGAATTTATGTGCGGGTAACTTTCGACAGCTCTGGCAACACCGTATGGGTTGTCAATTGAGTTTTGCTCTCGCTCGAGCCGATCCGCCGAGTAACGACATAAAACATACAAATATACATAAAATACAACGAAATAATCTGATTCCAAAGTGTATAAGTGAGCTTGGAAGATCCTCAAAGACACCAGTATCCTGAAGGAGAAGCAGGGGCCCCTGAGGAGTTGGCGAATTGGTGATCGCGGTAAGTGAAACTCTTTAGGCAGCCCGTGCCACTTGCGGAGCTATCGAAGTACCGTACAACTGTCAAAAACTTATAGGGCCACATTAAACATTCAATTTTTCCATTTAACTTAATACATAGCTATAAGAAATCAATAAGAAAGGATAATTCAAATTGATTGCTAAAATAGCTGGTACTTAATCTGGAGTATTTGTAACACTTAGGCACCACAAGCTCACCGGTAAAGGAATACATAGGGAGAAAGCCCACATGGTATCTAGTAAAAATGTATTGTGCCTGAAAACGACGATCTGCTTCGTTACTAGTCAGTGGTCGAGTTGGACGTGCTCTTCGTATTTCTGGGCTCACTGCGCTCAATACCTCTTTGATGCTCTGGACAAGTTGCAAGGTCAAGTTGTTCGTAATGCAGACGTCACTGAAAGCTTAGAGCTGCTAAAATTGCGTAGATATATTGCCTCGCTCAGCGTTTTCTATCATTTGGATCATGGCAAGTATTCTGTTAAAATGTTTAATCTAACGCTAGCTTCCCCCTTCCGTGATAGAATTTACGCGAGCTGATTTGTGAAGCCACAGTTTCACCGATACTTCCATTTCAATACACACCACAAAGAATTCCAATTATTTTCTGAATTTCGTTATTAAGCTCTGGAAAGAAAGTGTATTTCTTTCTTTTTATGATGTGGGATCCTTTAAAAGAGACTTGAGTAGGCCGGCATGATCTCGACAATTAGCAACGAACAATATCCTGTTTTTTTATAGTTGCTGTTGGTTTCTGGTCTGGACTATGCATCATTAGTTGCATAGTGTAGACGCAGGGCAGATTCCTGACCTGATGGTCAGGAATACAGAGGAACAACATATTAATTATTAATTATTAATAAATGTTACCTACTTCAATTTCTAATTGAAAACAACAAAACATAGTATAAAGCATTGAAATTCGCATAAAGCCTCTACTAGAATAGTTGATCCGAAGTAATTGGCCAAGAATTTCCTTTTGTTGGCGGAACTGAAGTACTTGTTCAATGAGTACATCGGCAGTGAACAATTGAACGATCTGAAATAGAACGATACGAGTATCTTGTTCAGACGGAATGGCGCGGCCATTTGATCGAGCGTTAACTTGCTGTTGCCTAGATTATTATTTTTATTTTACATAATAGGGTGCCCAACATGGGTAACATTAGACGAGAAAACAAAATGATCATGGTACTGAAATAGAACATATAAATGCCCCCACAATTATAGGGTACCACAGCATGCACAGTGATTAATATATAATGCTAGTTTACATTAAAGAAAATAATAAAATTCCAAAAAAAGATATACATACATATATAGACACAACACAAAAGGATAATATTATAGAGACGAATTTGTATAATTACATAAAATTAAATAAAACCGTTGTCATAATTATGAATAAAAGATTTTTCCTTTAGTATTAGGTCCTTACATATGAAATTGGCGTTTTTCGTACTGGCCACTTTAATCACAAATTTCTCCTCTTTGGTAAGGAATTCCAAATTCACATTTGTACAGCTATAGACTCATGTATTTGTGCTTCGATGATCGTCATTCATTTGTTTTTTTCTTCTGTTTTTTTCTGTTTGCGTCACTCATTTTACAAAATGGAAAACTTAAAATATCGCATTATTTACGAGTACGAGTTCCGCCGTGGCACTAGTGCTGCGGAAACAACTCGAAGGGTGAATGATGTGTATGGCGGTCGTGTTGCAAAAGAAAACACAGTTCGTTTTTGGTTCCAACGTTTTCGTTCTGGAAATTTCGACCTGCAGAACAAGCCCCGTGGACGGCCTGAGACTCAAGTTGATAATGAAGAGTTGAAGGCTATTGTGGAAGCGAATCCATCGCAAACCACGTCCGAGTTAGCTGCAGGCTGCGATGTTAGTGATAAAACTGTTTTAATTCACTTGAAGCAAATTGGGAAGATTAAAAAGCTTGAAAGGTGGGTACCTCACGAATTGACTGAAGCAAACCGGCAAACGCGCGTCGACTGCTGCGTTACATTACTAAACCGCCACAATAATGAAGGTATTTTAAACCGAATCATTACCTGTGATGAAAAATGAGTTCTTTACGATAATCGGAAGCACTCACCGCAATGGTTGGATCCTGGCCAGCCAGCCAAATCCTGCCCCTAGCGAAAATTAACCCCAAAAAAGTTACTTGTAAGCGTTTGGTGGACTAGTGCCGGTATTGTTCATTACAGTTTTCTCAAATCTGGCCAGACTATTACGGCTGATGTCTATTGTCAGCAATTGTAAACCATGATGGAAAAGCTAGCGGCTAAACAACCTAGGCTGGTCAATCGCTCCACGCCACTGCTGCTTCACGACAACGCTAGACCACACACTGCGCAACAGACGGCTACTAAATTAGATGAGCTTCAATTGGAAAGTCTAAGACATCCTCCGTACTCCCCGGACCTTGCTCCAACAGATTACCATTTTTTTCGAAATTTGGATAACTTCTTGCAAGGGAAAAAATTCAACTCCGATGGGGCAGTCCAAATCGCCTTCAAAGATTTTATTGATTCCCGTCCGACTGGTTTTTTTAGTAAAGGGATCAATGAACTACCTATGAGATGGCAAAAGTGCATAGAAAATAATGGTTCATACTTTGATTAATTAAATATATTATATTAACAACTATTCGACTTTTGTTCCTTCCATATAAAACGCCAATTTCATATGTAAGGACCTAATATAAGAATGATGAGAACGCTGGTATTACACCGATGGTAAATGCTAACTGTCGCCTAAAAATAACTTATACACACGCACACGTACACTAGATATCATGATCTTGCCGAAATATTTTGCTCGAAAGCCTATTCTATAACACAAAAGTGCTCGAATTAAGCCGCCAAGCTCCTGTGCTTCTCCAGTACGTATATAACAAATATATCCTTGACTTAAGTGTAAACAAAATATAGACATTTGTCATTAATTTTGATGGAATAATAATGCATGAAGTTTATACAATTTCATAAATATATTTAATATTACATAGAAAGAAAGAAAAGAAAGAAAAATCATTAAGCATACCCTTTGTTGTGATGATGCGAAAAGGAAAGTCAGCTTAGCAAATGCTGAGTGACCCCCTGAGCCAACCAGCGCTGATTATCAGCTGACACCCATTTATTGCGTCAACACGCAGAAAACAGCGAGGAAGGGATCAATAGAACATAAATTCACAACGTTAAAGACTAATTTCAAAGTACATAGAATTAGAGATGCCACGAATATTCGGCAACTATTCGGTATTCGGCCTATTCGGCCACTTTTTTTGCTATTCCGTATTCGGCCGAATAGTACGTACTATTCGGCCGAATACCGAATACCAAATCATGTAAAAAAGACACGTTATATTACTCAAAGTTATGTATTTATTTCCAAATTACAACACTTTAGTAATTAAAATTGATCAGTGGTAAGTTGTGATGGATAAAAACATGCTTTTCAGCACTTTTTGGTAGCAAACGATTAAGCTTTTCATCGTAACTGTTACCAGCCTCAGAAAATAACCTGTCACACACACACTCTCTCTCTCTCGCTCACACACATACTAATAAACTTATACCGTTAATATCCATATAAAAACACAAAACACCCTTGAATAACCCGTACGGAAGTGCGAGTCTCACCAGCGACAAGATTTACTTAATTGGTGAGACTTATCACCCTGTGTATATGTATTATATAAGTTTTGTGTTGAAATAAAGATTATTATTATAATTACTAAACACGCTACTTCCAGGAATATTCGGCGGCCGAATATTCGCCGCTTCGGCCGACAGCGTTGCCGAATATTCGGTATTCGGTATTCGGCCAATTCACTATTCGTGGCATCACTACATAGAATAGTTTTATAATCGTAAAAATACAAATCTATAAATAGTGAAAGTAGTTTATACATATATAATATTTTATAAGTTATTTTTTATATATAAGCTTAAATTTTCCTTCGTAAAATCCTTTATTTTTACCATTGTTTTATATAAATAAAAGAAATGAAAACAGTTAAAAGGAAACCATATGCGGGAAAACTGTACTGTGGATCGTAGTTCAAGTAGGAGTATCCTGTTTCATCAGACCAAGTTTAACTTAGCAAGTTCATGTATGTAGTTGATTAATAACTCGATACTACTGTACGTAATAACCTTGTTAGGTGTGTTGTTCGAAATAACTCAATTTAGACGAAGCTCTAACTACCTCTGTGGACTGATTAAATAACGTGTTTAATAAATGTTCCTTCAGAAACCTTTGCATAGGGATGCTCGGTAGTTACAATAGTGCTATCAAAATATACGAAATAATAAAGCAAACATTGGTGCGAATAAGGTGGTTTATACATACAAATACACTATAAACTATACACTATAAATAAACAAATGAGAGTAGATCCTAATTCACCCAACTAGCAATTCTTTTATATAAAACAGCTGTTAGCATTTTGAGTTGTAAAGTATAATGCTTTTGGCGCTTCCCATAAATTCATTTAAAATAATTTTTTCTTTTTTAATACTGTCATTGTTTTTATTTTATTAAGCTGCTTCATAAATTTGTTTTCAATTGTATCATTCTTGTTGAAACGCGTTTAAAAATTTAAGGACCTCTCTAATGCTGGTCGGAAGTAAGTCATTGCAAATTGATTCTTAATATATATATTTTTTTTTACACTGGCTCGACATAGTGACTACAGAGTAACTGATGGTAAGTACAGTGTAGTCCAAATACGAAAGCGACTATCAAAGGATGAAAATCCATTGATAGTCTACATCGTCATGTCGGCCCACATATACCACGACTGAAGGTCTCTAGGTATATGAGCTACTGGATATGCACAAGCTGATCCCGAAACGCGACAAGCCGAAACTGGTCACTATGACGGGCTTTACACCCATGGACTGCGGTCGCGATCCAGACGGGCACCGACGCCCTACCACCTCGCTGCTGCTCGTTTAGCACCACCCAGGAGTCACGTGTAGGGAAACTAGGGTAAAGCCTACGGACGCGAGCAGCTTCGACTCCCAAAAATAAATATAAATAATAATAATAATAATTATTGTAAATTTCTGGTAATTTAAAAAAATATACTTTTCAGAACACTATGATATTGAATTCACAACTCTTGTACTCTACAAAGTTCTTCTTTGGAATAGAAAGCTTTGAAGTGGCTAGACCGCGTCGCGGTGCCGGCAGACCTGTTTCAACGGACTTTGTAACAGATTTGGACCGAAAATAAAGGGGGACAACTCAGCGAAACTGTTTAAATTCACCGTTCAAAGTTGGTAAGCGGATTTCAACAACAAACTAATGCGCTATGATCGGTATATATTCTAGCAAGTCGAACGTTAAAATATGATTTTACGACATTTTATAGAACGTTTTATTTATTTTATTTGTTATGTGCTCTATATACATAATGACCTGAATTTTGATTTTTCCACGTGAACATAATTAAAACATAAGTAAATAAATGTATACATTAAGCATTTTTTATTTTATTTTTTTACTTGGGGAAAATCCTCATAGGACTGTCTCGGCCGCACTGGGGGGTTGCGCGAGACCGAGGTGTGTCGGACTTGTACCGACTAAAAACCCCAAGGTGACTACTTCTGCGCATTGGCGGGGACTGCGGGTCATGTAATCAATTCCCCACAGCCCCGTCACGCCGCGCCCGCTGGGCACAAACCCGAAGGAAGATATCTTCTCCGATATACATTAAGCATGGGCTAAGGCAGCACATGCTCTTCGATGAAGGGAGTTATTGTGAGGAAGCCCGTGTGGCATCTGATAGGAATGACATGGGTAAGTGCCCTGAGTACAGCGATCAACTGCACTACTGGTTATATTGGGTCAACATATAAACGCAAAGAGGATACAGCCACTAATGTATCTCTTCTCACCCCGAAAAAGATATAGCGTGACGATATATTATTTATTATTATTATTAAATAAATGTGATAAGGTGCTAAATATTTAAATGTAATAATAAGAAATTTTAAATCCTAACGCCAGCTTAAGATTTTTTTATAAGCTTGAAGTGTATGAGTTATGAAAGTTGACATAATTTGTAATCTTAAGTCGATTACATTTAAACACATTGGCGTCTATTCTTTGTTTTAACTTTGTTCAAATGTGGATGAAACTGCTTACCGCTTAATATTGAAATCTAAAAAAAGAAAACTAATATAATGTTAATAGAAAACCATGTAGGTTCGTTTCTATAATTAGTACTTTCAAAACCGTAGCAGCTCCGCATTACGAATATAGATGAAAATATATGACTTCGTATTTGCTCGTTAAGCTCCTAGAATCAGTAGTTGCGATGAAGTAGAAATCAATTAGTCTGCCAATAGCAGACTACGAGCTTAGAATTTAACTAGGGACGTTCATAAATCAAAGCGGCAAACTACCTTTTCAATAGAATTGGACGATACGTCATTGGCTGGAAATATTTGACAAATTTAATGGATTTGAACACAAGTTTAATGTATCTCTGCTATTATAAATCATATATTGAATGATTTTCGACGAGGTAGGGTGATTTGCCGAACAAGGTTGTGAGCACAGTACACAGATGTAAAAACAAAAAGCGTTGTAGTCATACGCTTTGGCCTGACGCCTAGAACCTTCAGTCTTGGTATATAGGAGGCGGCATGACGACGGCGACTATCAATGCCTTGTTGCCCCTGGGTAATCGTTGTGTCGTTTTGTTTTCATTAGGCGCGCTGTAATAACTTTTTTCTCTTTTACATCAGTAATACCCTCTGTATGGGGTAAGCATATTTATTAATATATGCTTACCCCATACATAACATACATAATTGGTTGATTGCTAATATGATCATATCGCGATACAACGGAATTGTATATTCTATCATTAAAACTCTATAACATATCTGGTTAGCACGCGCCATACATATTTAGGTACTTCTTTGGCCTCGTATTGAATCGATGGACACCTGTACTGATCATTATATAAACCCTTTGCCTCGTAAATATTTGTTATTTATTCACAGATTATTATTATTTAATATCAATACCTTCTCTCCACAACGTTTCACTTTCATATCCTTCCTGTCCCTTTATATGTTTGCGAACTCAAAATATAATTATTACGAATTATAAATGAATTGTTAATATTGTTTCCAATCATATTAAGTATTTAATAATTATTATTTATTTTATATCCATTATAGCTTATTAGTGATATTTACTGTTGGGCTTCTCTATTATTATAACACTAGAGATCTTCAGTCTTGGTATACGAGGGACGGCATGACGACGGCGATCGTCAATAGATTGTTACCACAGGGTAATCATTGCTGTTCTGTTTCCATCAGGCGCGCTGAAGTTACATTGTCGAGCTAGTATAAAAAAATGTAAATGATCAAAATTCATCCTTATCATCTGTAATAGACTCTATATATATTTTTATCCCGGTGGAAAATCCTGCATAGGACAATCAGGGACGCTGTGAGGGCAGTGACCCCGGTGTGTCAGACTCCTACTGACTGAAAACCCCCGGGGTGTCCCTCCGATCGCTCCACCTGGGTCTGGGAAGTCAAATTCATCCAGACGCCCAGAGAAGAAACCATGTTGAGGCTACCTCTCAGGGATTGGAAGGAGTAAAGCCCACCCCTCCAAAAACCACTCTCCCAGGCACCAGACACCATACACTGCGCCAGACACCGTGCACCGCTTCCCTCTCATAATAGACTCTATATGAGGTAAGCGTATATATTATGGTTGATTGCTAATATGATCATATCGCGATACAACGGAATTGTGATTAGACGAGATATTTAATTATTTTTTTAAGGATAGACTTGCACTTAACCTCAATCTCACTCCATGGAAAATGATGATGAGGTCGATGATGGGGCGCGCTTTCCCAACAAATACCGATTAATTCCTCGTTTGAAAATCCTCATGTCGTAAGATGTTGGAAAAACAGACGTAGGAAGCTAATTCCACTTTTTGGCGTTCTTCTTTATCACTCTATGACAAGGTAGATCAGACTATATATTACATAGGCTATATTTCTTTTTTCAAATGTTTTATCCCTAAGGCCTAACGTGTATTTCCCTCATAACGATATTTTACTCTATTGAAAAGAATGCCATGATTCTTACTATTTCCAACTTCAAAAATATATATGATATCATCTTGGGGTCAAAGTCAAATATTTTATACATTGCAGTGAAAACATTTATTAATGTTACAGTAAATTACATAAATACAGTCCTTTGTAATATTATACACATTTTTATTACAATACATTGAATCAATTACATGTAACAATAATATTCGTAAATGCTTGTTGGTATGTCATATCGAGTATTTTGTATGTATTTAACTATTTTTGTGACAAGAATATATACCACTAATATTCTGTCAATAAGTACCATATGTTAAGTCTATCTAATAGACCCATATTATATGCTCATGTAACTGAAAATTACTACCAATAAAATGATATTGACAAACAAATAAAAGTATCAATCAATTTTATCCAAACATCAATCTCGGTTATGATTAAACTGACAGCAAATTTTTTTTAGTTTTTTTTTTATTCTAACTCGACACAGTGACTGCACCATACCTGATGGTAAGCATGGTGCAGCCAAAAAAACACTAACGACTATCGATAGGCAAGAAAAACCCAACGGTAGTCGCAGCGATCATGCCGGCCTGCACAAATATCTCTTCACGTTACGCTTAAAGGATCCCATATCATAGGATGGTGGGAACACGCTCGCTGGAAGACCATTCCACACCCCAACAACACGGCAAAAGAAGGAGTTAGAGAACTTCTTAGTCCTAGCTGGGATGTGAGAAACCGTAAAGCTGAGACTCCGCAAACCCGCGCGCGTGGTTCTATTCAGGAAAGGAGAGGGTGGAACAAGGTTAAATAACTCTTCAGAACACTCACCATGATACAGACGGTAGAAAACGCTCAGTGAGGTAATATCTCTGCGCAACTGGAGCGGTTCAAGATCTCGCTCGGTTCGGTTCGGTTCGGTTCGATTATCTAATGGCTTAATAACGTGTCTTACCTTAGGACTTTAATAGACAATAAGGGTCGCTACATAATAGTAAGTTTTGTTTAAATTATACATTCTACAGCAAAGGAATTAACGACAGCGGAACAAAAGGATATCTTAACATTTATAGCGATCACTAAAATAATTTTAACAGTCAATATCATTCGCAGTGACGTGCATAGGGTATTTGGATAGGGTAGGTAGAATTCACGTAATTAATTTGTATATTATATTATAATAATAAATGTTATATTGCTTCCATGGGAAAGATAGACGGCGTGAATATAAAATAGACATTAATATAAATGGTTCCTTTTTTGTTTAAATTTAAGAAATTTATTCCAGACTTATTTATCATAAGGGCATGTAATGTTTGCATGCAACTATGGAATGAACGCTACTGATCATTCGAATGTAATCCATTGATATAATTGTTAGTTGCATGAGCGTATAACATGGCCTTTACTCGTAATGTTGACAAAAATATTTTATGAAGTTCCTTAATTAAAATTATAATTATAAAATCATATTATAGAATATGATTTTTATTATTTCTTTATTTGATAAATTTTATCCTACTACGGTCATGTTAACGTAAAGCTGTAAACAATTATTTCTTAAATTTTATTTATTAAATTAAAACTCACTCATTTTTGTTCTTTGGTTGATCTCTATACGTAATATATTACAAGAGTTATTTGAAGTAATTTTCGAATAGTAAAGTGATGTCACAAAAATAGTGAAACAGTTGCGTTAAAGACTAGACTTAATACATAATTATTGTTGAAAAGTCGATACACATCAATAATATACAGTATTAATGATAAAGATATAGTAGGAAAAAATCAGACTTATTTCAAATACCCAGTTAATGGCACGAAAGCTTTTCGTTCAAAGGGACAGTCTTGAAAATTGTAATTAAAAACTAAGATTATGACTTTTACAAAAGGACAACTTAAAATCTAAATCATATAAGTGATTTTTTGAATGGACATTTTTCTGGATTTGATGACTTTGTTTTCTTGTAACGTAGAAATAATAAACTAAATAAAAATAAACTCATTAGATATAGGAAACCGTTTCTAAAATGATGGTCTCGTCAAAATTTCCATAGATAAAGCGAAGTAAAGCGAATGGGTTCATTGAACTTGGACGCTAAACAACTATTCATCGTGAAGAAACTTTTATAGACAAATAAGTGTCCATATTTTTTATGATAAAATAAATAAGTGAAAGATACATAGATAAGTGAAAGATTTAAATTTTTTAGGAAAATCTTTTTTATTCTTTCGATGTAATAAAGAACACAAGTGTATCGGTCTATTTAATTGTATATTAAAACGTTAAAAATGAGTTTTCATTTTAAATTAATGTACATAGGCAACTAAAAAAAAAGTAAAAATCAGAGAGATTATGTCCATCATACAAAAAAGCAGCTTTTATCATTAAAAGAAAAGTCTAGACTAAAAAAACACATGTTAGTTTTTCGATGTACTAATAAAACTAACTACAGTATATATTTAAAATGTTGCTTATTAAGAAGTCTGATAGTGAGTACAGATCAAGAATAACGAAGACAATAAAGTGCATAGAATCTTTTAACAATCACCGTTGTTATGCCCGCATTTATATAGATAATTGGATGTACATGGTTGATCCCGAATCGTGGCAGAGGAAAGCAGTAAATAGACAACTAAATTACGATAGATAAAGCTGTTATTGCCTTTTTTTTTTTCTTAACCCGGGGGAAACCCGTCAGGGGACGAAGAGGGTCACCCCCCGGTGTGTCGGAGTCGCACCGACTAAAACCCCCGGGGTGTTCTTTCTCCCGTTTGCCGGGGCCAAGGGCAAGCCTGTGCCAGCTTCCTCAGCACCCGGCGAAAGCTGTTCTTGCCTACTAAATTTGATATTAACCTTTGATAACTTTGAAATAAGAGCTTTAAAAGAGTACATTAAAAATGAAATGTAAGTAATATATTAACAGGCGCAAATTAAAAAATAATTATTAGCTATTTAAAATGATATTCTTAGCCGATTTCTATTTTTACAGTTTAATCATCTATAAAATAAATAGTTACATTTTAGACCACTAATTATTGCTTTTTTGTAATAAAATTAAACTTAATAAATATAGATATATGCAATATTACACATAAGTAATTAATTTCAAGCAAATAAGGCGTTTTTTCTTATTCTTTTTGAAGAAAATAAGTCCTAAAGGCTAGATAGGTTTACATTAATTAGGATATATTTATAATCATATAACTTAGGTACTAGAAGCTTAATTAGCTTGGCTTTATCATTAGATACATACGATTAAAAGAATCGATTACAAATGAACAGTCTAAAATGGTTATATAAAAAAAGATAAAATTTAAATATTTGTACAAAATGTATTTACATTGAACGCTACACACTATAGATGTGGTAAAGTAGGGAAAGAGTACATTTCACTGCTAATAAACAAATATTATAAAACATCAAGCTGAGTGACTTGATAATGGTCTTAGAAATTAATAGTAATTTCCGCTATACGCATTTCCGCATGAACGTTTTAGTTGCAGTTTAGATTAAAAGTTTATATGTTTTAAATGAAAACAGCAGGAACGCTTTTCTGTCATATAAAAAAATTGCAATCGTAAACCGCTGCGACATTGTCAGGTCGGTTTAATTTTTTTTATCTATTTTAAATCTTTTTTTTCTCTGTTCCAGTAGTACACGCACCTCGATAGTTACCTTTTGCCATAAAAGATTAATTACTTGAAATTAAATCTCAAAATATTATAGCTAAAGTTGAGGGCCCTTGTGACTGGCTAGTAGCATTACAATAGTTTTAAAAGCAAACGGTGATTTGCGTATTTGTTTAGACCCAAAAGAGTTAAAAGACGCCATAAAAAGTGAATACTTTAGAATACTGACTTTAGATGAATTTTGTTAAAGCTATCAGCTCTCAGGTGCGCTTTATTTTAGTATATTAGATGTCATAAAACTGGTAACCAAGTGAAAATATTAAAAATTGACTCTTAAATATGTTATGTTTTATTTAAAGTTTATTTTTATAATTAATTTTTATTTTTACAATAAAGGAAATTGTTTTGTTATTCAAATATCGAAAAATGACTAACTACAGGTAATTTCTGACTTCAGCGACAGCTTTAGTTATATATCCTGTCTCATCAATGCTATGATTAGCCTCTTATGTATTTAATTTTTAACGTTATGCATAAAATTAAAAGCATTAAATATCTTGTAATAATTCAACGTCTATTATCAGGCAGTCATTTACTTAAAGTAATTATAAGATTTATTCTATGAAGTCCTGAACATAACAGGTTAACTATAATTTAAGCACATCCATGTAGAGGAACGCCGTCAAAAGTTTATATGTATTGGGTACCCTTTTAACGAAATCCGTATGAGCAGTTCTTTTAGAAAATGCCCTTCTAGACATTCGACATTAGAATATTCGATAAAAGATAACGCTGGTACAACGTGAAAGTTATATGAAATTGACATAAGCTTTCGAAATATCACCTCGTCACGATATGTAAATTCCATACATTTTGCACTTTTCTTCGTCATTATCGTTTAACAAATGCTTCTTTGTCTAGGTCACCTGTTTCAATTGACAATTAATACTTTAAAACAATTGATTAAACAGCAAGCTTTTCATATTAGACGCTTGCTTATAAAATACGATATACAATATTAATTTTCTCGAAACGGTTGAGCAAATAATTCGTTCAACAACTGATAGTAATCTTCAATGTTGTAGAGATAGTCTTCCGCATCTTCCAAGCCAGTTGTATTATATCTGTAATTAATAATATTTATAATAATATGACATAAGTGTTACGTTAAACACATGATTAGTGACATTTTACTATAGTTTTTATTCTTGTATAGGAATTGTTAGTCTTTTTTTGTAAAAGTACAAACAATTTTGGTGACAATTTATTATTGAAAGTTACCTTTGAGTGTCCCTTTTTCGTCGAACGCTTATATTTGATGTTGCTTCTATGCATAGCACTGCGAAATGGTTATTGCAGGAATATCTAAAAAGAATGTAATCTTGAATAAAGTTTTACACAAAATAAACTTTAATGAAAATAAAAGAACAAAGGAAGATTTAGGACGAAGAAATTTATAATTGAGTCATACATGTGCTTTTTTACATTACAGATTCCTATACAGAAATGTTCTCAAAATAAAAATAAACTTAATTGATGTAGCATTACTTTTCCTATAAAATTCTTATATTTACTTTGAAATTGTAAGAAAGAACATATTGTTCATTTACCGTTCTTGTGACAACAGCCTATGCGAGTATAACGACGAAGCCATTCCTTTGTTTGTGGGCTCACTACTTTGCCATTCTTCGCAGAAGGTGTCCGAAGCTCTTTCTCCACTCGCGTGGGATCCGTGCCATATCATCTTTTGTGGCCTGTGACAAAACGTCTTAACACTTAACGGACGGGCCCCTTAGATTTACGTTTTAACATTCTGACTTCCTAGGGCGGGCCACGTAGATCTACCTTTTTTGCTTAAATTTTAGGTACGTTGCGTTAGTTTTTTTATTTTATAGATTTTGCTTGGTGATTTATTGTCTCAGTACCCGGAAAATAGGAAAGACAGAGCAGATTCGGCTCGTCCGTTAAGTGTTATCATATATACCACAAGCCTTTAACTGCATCTAAAACCTCAAATTATCTTTTTCACTACTTCATACCAATAGATTAAAATACAATGTCAAGATCCACCACTGAACGATAATCTTAGTTTCATACAATGTACCACTTCAGTCTTCATATTTTCTGTTCTACGATTTTATTATTAACGGTTTTTAGAAAAATTAATTTAGTCAAGTGTAAATTAATTTTTTTCATTAGTTTTAATGTATTAAAAATCAATTGTAAACGCACATTATTATAATTAAATACGCACTAGATTCTGTTTGTAATTTCGTCTATGTAAGCAATGTCAGGATGCCAGGAGCATTTGAGTTGACAACAGTACCAATTAATTATACATACAAGTATACCTGACTAATTACCGTCACCAGGTGAACTTCTTAATTAGGTAAACTGCAATATATAGGCAGAACATTACACTATATTCATGCTACGTTAGGTATACCTGTATGTAAATGGCGCTTATACGGACTAGACATTTTTTACCTAAATAAATAATATAGCAATGGGATTGTACTCACCAGTGAGAGTCAGTTATAATGTTTTTTCCGTTGAAACTGTATATTCTAGGAGTACTGGCCATGAGCCCACCGCTTCCATCGAAGATATCAGAGAATGATTTGAATAGTATGTCGCCTTGCGTATTCACAACAGGTAAGTGACGATCAGCGTATCGGACAGTTGAGTCCAAATTTTGTATTCTGTAAAAATATCTGTATTTATAAAACGAACAACAATACTTACTCATTGTGGATATATAATGTTATATCCTCACCGATTAGAAAGCGAAATAGAAAGCGACTATAAATCACTAAATAACACAAGAGTGTACTTTAACAGGTATAATTGACCAGTTAATGATGTTGGGTGAACCGAAGATTATATAACTCGTATACTAAATCATTTTTTAAAATATATAGCCAGATACGTGGTTAGTTTACCTGTTAGGACCTATGTATCTGGTCTACTCTAGCATGATATTATATGATTATGTATTAGTGGATTTTATGGAAAAAAAAGATTACACAGTGTTGAATGAATTATATTTGTGATTTTGGTATAAGGGCTGTCATCATAAATTTCTTAGTTTCTTGTTGCTTACAATTTTTAATATGTGGTTTAAAATAGTGGCAAATAAGATTCATACATTGTTTACTAGCTGTTCCGGTAGACCTTGTTCTGCCCTATTTCTCTAAAATAAAGTTACATTGCTTTTTTTTTTGTTAATAGCTGCCCCGTCAGATTTCATTCTTCCAAAAGTTATTACCTGTAGCAGTCTAAGAGAAATAAATTTTCAATGAAAGACTTAAGTCATATACAAGGTAATGATATTTTTATTATAATGCCTTATGGGACTCGTTACTTTTTGTTTGATTACTTGGCGTATAAATTATAATTTTCATTGACATGCTACCTCTAATCAACTTGAAGGAATACTAAAGACAATCCCAATGCACCTTTGTTTTGTTTTGATTAACATCACATGTTCGACAGCTGGGGACAGAATGGTTTGTATGGGAAAAGAAAATTGATGTTTTTACTATTTTCTTCGTATTTTTTACGTATTTCCACTCAAACACAACAAAAAAGAAATCAGCCAAATCGATTCAGTCGTTTTCGAGTTATGTGCTTAGCAACATATTATGCGATTCATTATATATGTATGCATTATATGTCAATACCTGCTAGTAAGGAATGCTCTAAATGTTCCTCTCAAACCGACTCGTCTTGCTTGTCTATAGCAGGCGTAGTCAGCACGCCTCACTCCGTGCATGTTTCCCGATAATGGATCGTTTAGAGCCGCCATACGGAGCTACATTCAATAAAAAAACGATTGTTTTATAATAGTACGTGAAGAAATTCCTAGCTAAAGGTATCTGGTATAAAATGTTGCTATAAGAGTCTCTTCATGCACCGTATTTGATAAGGACTCTTTAATAGAAAATTATAAACGAAGGCATACGGACAGATTGTGGTTGAGGCAAGTTGCCGACTCAATTAAAAAACTTTATCAGGCTCATGGAGTCTCTCAACAGCAGTAAATGTGAAGTGTTAATCGACGAACATGCGCTGGTAGAGTATGTCCGATTTGGATAACAAATACCGAAAACTGGGCTCAATACCACTTTTCACGAAAAGTATATTTATAGAATGAGCTAATGATAATGAAGTATCCAATCTCAGTCTGTGCGAGAGCCCAGGGTCTGGACTCTAAGCATAACATCTAGTTAGTGCTCAACGAGTAGAAATTGATATTTGGTTATTTATTCCTAACTGGATAATATATATAATAGTCTTAATGACACTGTTTAACTTTTAGCGTACCGAAATCATCTAGTGTATACCCTTATAGAAATCTTCTATTGTGGATAACTTAGGCTAGTAGGAAAGATGAAGGCAACTGCCTATACTTTTTGGTTAATTACATTCATGATAGCTATACAGTGAAATATCTAATAAAGAATAAAAACGTTTAAAAACTCACACTGGGTCCAGCCATGATTCCTGGAGAACTCTCCACAAGATTTGATATGGGAGGCACGTGTACTAAGCTTGCTGCAGGCAAAGGTGGAGGTGAAGGTGGTGTCGATGGTGGTATGGATTGGGTCACAAGAGATCCAAGCTGGTAGAAAATTATATTATCATTACTATAATATTCCATTATTTGTAACTTATGTGGTACAGAAATATAGGAACAACAATAGATACGGTATATTTTGTAATAGCAAATTCTAAATTGGTACTCTTTAAGCAGCTTAGAAGTTAGATTACGATTTCTATTAAGGACATTTGAGGAATCTAATTTCAAAACCCACTATAATTTTTTTTTTCAAATCCCATAAATTTATTATAACTTATAATTAATCTTTGACTTAACAATCACATTCTTATAAGGTATTTAAATTATTATTCTAGAGTGAAAAAGAAAAAAAGAAAATATTCGTATAAAACATTTGCTTTGATAAAAACATTTCAAATTACTATTAGGACTATTAAGTAATATTGTACGAAAAATCGTTTTAGCGGGTTTTGAAATTAGACGCCTCATTTCAGATAAATTATTTTTGTTGTTTCATGTATATAGTTTGAAATCATCTAATATAAAGAAACTACATAATAATAATATTATATAATTTTATTTTCATTTGTAAGGTTCTTTCCATAATAATAG
This sequence comes from Automeris io, assembly GCA_036320925.1. NCBI lineage: Eukaryota > Metazoa > Arthropoda > Insecta > Lepidoptera > Saturniidae > Automeris > Automeris io. The sequence goes on along the minus strand of JAUDJH010000011.1, from coordinate 6,235,204 downwards.
AAAAATACATTAACAGAAAAATAATACAAAAAGAATATAATTTAATAAATATAAAAACGATTAATTATAGTAAAAATATTAGTATATATAATATTTAAATAACTTAGCAAAATCTGCTATCGCATTTTATTTAACGATATTTTAGATTTACTTGAAAAGTCAGACTAACCAAAACATATTGCCAGCCGGAATTAACTTTGACAAATAAAGCTTGCTCTTCGACAACATAAGCCAATGCACCGACTGGACTCGATGAAGCCAACTGGAAAACGAAACAATTGTTATTGACCTGCAATTAAACCTGCTATAAGTACTGTTTCCTCGTGACAGCAATTTTTATGACATCGTAGAAAGATATTTTCTGAAGTCATTCTTTTTATCTTCATATAAATTGCGAGATTACACGCACACAGCCTTTTTTTGGAAAAGTAAAAATAACAAAATGCTAAATATAACGCTAAATTTTTTAGTAAATACTATTGAATTAATTGCAACAAGCATTAACAATATTTAGCTCAAGCTGTGGTGGTCTATCGTATAAGAAACCGGTATCCATAAACAAATTGTCGTAGGTTCGAATCCCGGGACGTAGGTTTATCCATCCAGATTTGATGATTATTGAAAATTCTTTGTTTCAGCAGTTCCTTATAGACTTCATTAATTAGTAGTAGAAATTTAAACATAATATATAAATAAAAAATGTAAAATTTATGATTCGTATCTTTTGAAAAAACTTAGATGAAGATCACATTCCTACCAATATACATTTTAGAGGAATTGCTTGTTATGCAATTGACTAATACCTTCATCATGTCTACAGTTGTATGAAATACAGATGCGCCGAAGGCTGGTTTATCCACTCTGGATTCTTCCGTATAATGAGTTCTAGAACCAAATCCTGACGAAGATGGCACTAAAAATAAACACTTAAATGAATTTAAATAGCTGCTATGGTAATTATAACTGAAAATAAAGATTCCAAAATTTATATTTTTAAAAATGTTATAAAATGATGCGTTTTACAAGAAATGTCGCTAATTATTTCAATTGTTTTCACATATCACAGACATGAAATAATTATATCACATGACACAAAAATTTTATGTGGTTTTACGAAGTGATAAATGAAAAATTATTATAATATATTTTTTACCTTACAATATTGAGAGAATAAAGCCTATTTGATCTAAATATATTTTTATCACTTGCCAAAATTTTTGGAGAATGGTATAGTTAGAATGGTTACGTTAGAATAAAAAAAAAACATTACATTATATATACCTACTAGTTGATTATTTGTAGACTTAAGATAAATTGACTTGCTGGAAATAAATAGTATAAGAAAAGAGAACTAATTCATAAATTAAAAATGTACAAAGTCAAAGGCAAGTCTCTTACCATATTTATGATCTTTGAGATTGTTTAGTTCCTTTAATGCTTTGAGCTCATCTAATGAACTTTTAACAGCTTTGGATCCGGCGGCATGTACATAAATTAGTTAATTAAAGAATAAATATTGTAGTTATTTGGTGTTGAGTGAATTTGTTGATTTAATATAAAAAAAACTTATGTAATTCCTTTGTACCGGCCTGGACTTTAACTGCAGCGCATAACGTGTTCGGTATACGCTCTTAAACGTTTAGTTTTTCATATATGTAGGAACCTTTGTCGTGGTATTTTTGACCGAAATAGTGACTGTTGGCAGCATTATGATCTTTTGGCAGTTGCCGCAATGTTTAGAATACTATATACTTGGGAGTCGAAGCTGCTCGCGTCCGTAGGCTTTACCCTAGCTTCCCTACACGTGACTCCTGGGTGGTGCTAAACGAGCAGCAGCAAGGTGGTAGGGCGCCGGTGCCCATCTGGATCGCGACCACAGTGCATGGGTGTAAAGCCTGTCATAGTGACCAGTTTCGGCTTGTCGCGTTTCGGGATCACCCTGTGCATATCCAGTAGCTCATATACCTAGAAACCTTCAGTCGTGGTATATGTGGGCCGACATGACGATGTAGACTATCAATGGATTTTCATTCTTTGATAGTCGCTTTCGTTTTTGGACTACACTGTACTTACCATCAGGTACTCTGTAGTCACTATGTCGAGCCAGTGTAAAAAAAAAAACTTATCAAGTATAGTATAGTAACTTTATATTGTATAAATACATTTAAATCTTTTTTTATTGGCATGTAATATATGTACTTAACTGCTTATGGATTACATAATATTTTAAATTTGTACTTATGTATTAAATTGAAGTTTTTGCTGGTTACAAATGCCAAGGGTTTTACTGTAAAAACGCGGAAATTGAGTCGACTCTTTTTGGTATTGATTACTTTAATTTAACCCCCAACGCAAAAGGAAATATGTAGTTATATTTTGAACACGTGTTATCTGTGTATTTGTATTTCAAGTTCTATTTGGCATCGTACTTAAGTATTAAACGGATGAACTGTTTGTGTTTTTTTTTTGCTTGAAAGGTGCCTTGATTAAGATTGTTCTTAGCTATGATTGAAGAAAATCGGACTAGTTGTTTGGAGATTATTAACTCTAACTAAAAAAACTCTACTTTTAGTTTGTCTAGTTTTAGTTAGCTCTTAAAGGGATTTAAATAATTTCTACTTTTTAGGGCGGCTTGCACTAACAAATTAAGTCTAGTTTAGAGTTATATAAAATGCTATTTAGCGCTGATCTGTACTTATTGTCTTGCACTAAATCAAAATCTAGTTATAACAACTCTTAAACTGAAATCATCATTAACATGGAATCAAACCAATTCAATTAATAAGCGTTTTATACAAGCTTAAACTAGATTAATTCGTTAGTGCAAGCCGCCCTTAATGTAACAAAAACATATGGAACAAGCAGGATACTCAATTGGTCGCTAAATTACATCAGAAATATCATATTTGAATTCATGGGGCTGGTTTTATCGAATAAGTCATAGAGAGATATTACATTTTTCTTTAAATTCAATACTTTTGAAAGATATGAGAACACATAAACTGGCACTTAGACCTGATTTGATTCGATCTTACCAACGGGATAGCATATTAAAATATTATGACTGAAAAGTTAAAAGTTTGATTTGTAACAAAGTTTTTGTCCTATTATAAATTGAAAGGTGCAAGTTTATTTACTATAGCACCTTATATTTTCCAACTGGTCACTAACAATATACCCGGGGTACGAAAGAATTAAATAACACAAATATGAGACTACCCTTTATATTGATTCTTAATCAAGAAATTTAAAATTAAATATAAGAAATTTTGCTTTCAATTAAATCTTAATTTTTACTATTTGTATTTCTTTAATTTTAACTATATTAGGATTTAAGAAATTACTGTTTTTACGTTTTATAATGTTTATTGGTAAAAAAAAATAATTTTGTGTGTGTCAAGTTACCTACCTGGTCTGCCATAAAATTTAGTGTTGCCGTGTACAGGATGATCTTCATAGTAGCTTATCCCGGGTTCTCCTTTTGGGCCAACTATGGATACTCCTGGTGCTCCAGGAGGTCCGGGTGGACCCGGTGGTCCAGGTAAGTACGGCACAGGCTCAGACGTTGTCCCAGGCGGTCCAGGGCGGCCGGGAGGTCCTTCTGGTCCAGGCAATCCGGGCATGCCTTCATTGCCCCGATCTCCCTTTTCGCCTTTGAACTGATAAACAAAATCGTTTTATTACTCTTAACAACTGTTGTTAGGCACATGAGATTTGGGATGGGAATATGCATTTGGATACTAAAAATCATTTTTGTTGTGGGTTTAGTAGATACAGTTACTCAATTTGTTTTGGATATTCAGTATTGTTTAAAACCTTGAACCGCTCTAGTTGCGCAGAGATATTGCCTCACTGAATTTGTTTTAGCGTCTGTTATATAATTTTATCAAGTATAGCCGTAGGTTGTCCAAAAAAAAACACCAATAAAAAAATGGTATTGGCTAAAAAAAATAGTACTATTTTTTTTAATTTATTTATTATGTGCAAAATAAACTTTTATATAACACTGGGAGATAACTTTTACGCAATTTATACTCAGAATTTAGAGATTTTCAAACAAACTTTCATTCCTGATTTTACCCCTTTGGAGATGGATTTTTCAAAAACACCGTAATACGTATTTTTTTTATTTCTAACCAAAAAGTTACATATACATTTTTATAGTATTTACTTTGAAATTGATTGGCTTTTCGAACAAATTTTCAACCCCTATTCCCCTTCCCCATATTCCTTGGGAGTGGAATATTAATTAATCCGCCCTTAATAGACGCTTACGTTATATAAAGAAGCTTCAGTAATTTGGGGTCTAAGGCTGAGATTTATAGACGCAACTTTAAGTATGCTTAGACTTTATTAAAACATTACAAGTTACATTACTCAATGAATGTCACAGGATTTGGTAAGTCACCGATTTTGTCAACATGGTCTTGGCTCTGCAAATACTATGGCTACTAGTGATGCCACGAATAGTGAATTGGCCGAATACCGAATATTCGGCAACGCTGTAGGCCGAAGCGCCGAATATTCCTGGAAGTATCGTGTTTAGTGAGAGGTTATATTCTGAGGCCGGTAACATTTACGATGAAAAGCGTAATCGTTTGCTACCAACAAATGCTGAAATGCTTGTTTTTATCCATCACAACTTACCACTGATCAATTTTAATTACTAAAGTATTGTAATTTGGAAATAAATACATAATTTTGAGTAATATAACGTTTATTTTTTACATGATTTGGTATTCGGTATTCGGCCGAATAGTACGTATTATTCGGCTGAATACCGAATAGCAAAAAAAGTGGCCGAATAGGCCGAATACCGAATAGTTGCCGAATATTCGTGAAATCTCTAATGGCTACACTCAAGTTCCTATTATATATACAGTTTTTTGTCAAAATGAATTTATTTTTGAAAACTTTGCTAAGCAAAGTCGAAATATCGACTATAAACCTCAGCCTAAGATGATACATCAGTCAGGACAAGTGTCTTCATATATTGTGTATAAACATAAGCAAATTTTTGTTACAATTGACTTATGTCACTGTTTAAACCTTTTCTTATGTACAACTAGGTTTCTAATAAAGTTGGAAAATTTCTATCAAAAGAGGTACCGTATAAAATACTCTTTATCATATTATTAAAACATTACCAATCTAAACAAACAAAAACATGTATACATATTTTAAAATGAAAAAATATTGTGAGCAAAATAAATAAGGATAATATTAATCTTTATTAAGTAACAATGACCCAATTTGTTAGTATCATATTAAAACTATATATTATTATGCCTAATTACAAGGTTGTGTGGTGGTAAATATACCGGCTATCAAGGTCAGTACGGTGTTACGGCTGGCCCGCACTCTGCTTAGTAATGACGCGCACCGCTAGCGAATATTGTAAGAAAACTAAAGCCACTGTCGTTTGCCTGTCCCACCCGCAACAAAGAAGGTATTGGTATAGGCTCTCACTATGGAGATGCTTGTACTGAACTAAGTTATGACTCTCACGCTTATTAAAAAAGAGTACCTGATTTATAAAAAAGGAATTCTGTCTATATTTCGACATCACAATAAAGAGAAATGCTGGGACAGTTTTGCGCAAGCTTCTTTGGGGAATATAAAAAAAAGTGTTGATAGAAAAATTGGACAATTGATATGTTCGCAATGATAAAAATGGCTGATATAATGCCACTGCTTACGTCTATATTTGAGTTACTATTGGTTATCAAATAAGATCAATTGAATTTTAATTAGTGTCCGACCGAAAGTTCGGTTTCGGTTTCGGCCGAGTTTCGGCCAAAAATCAAGTTTCGGCCAAAATTGGCCGAAACTTTTGCCGAAACCGAAACTGATTTCGGTAGTTGTTGTTGTCGTACATGCTTGCCTAACTTCGTTTCTCGCGGCAACGCTTTGGCGGACGCTGGCGGCCCTGTTCGGGATTCGTGCGCCGTTCGCATTGCTATTTTTTTTTCGAATTTACGCGTGTTTGTTGACCGGGAAAGGTCTTCACAACTTAACCGGGCGGGTGGGCGAACACTGAGGGTGCTCAGCCGGCAATTTATGGGTTGGGTAGCAATGCAAGGGCACCCCTGTGGGTACGAACCTCGACTTGGACCGCCAGCCAAAAATACGAAACCTAACGGTGATCTACTAGCGTTTCGGAAGCGACTACCTTGAGAAGAAACGCCGAAAGAAACTCAAGGCTGCGTCGGAATGTAACTGCGTCGTTTAGACGACAGTTGACGGATCTAATTCGCATTGCTCTATAGCAACACAACTTAGTCAGTGCGTTATCACCCGACGTAAACATTCTTTAGAGGTTATGTTCTGATGGAACTGATTACATGTAAGTTTTTGTTTCATTTTTTTACTTGACCACGTTGACTTTTTATACTTGACCACGTGAGTTTCGGTTTCGGTTTCGGCCGGAAAACCAGTTTCGGTCGGACTCTAATTTTAATTAATATTTTATAATTTAAAATTATCGATATTCTTGGTCTAATGGAATTAAAAAAACAATTCAAAACGTTTTATAATACTTGTCTTCATACACAAAGATTTGCGAAATGGTTACTACTGAAGAAGATTTAAATTATCTATACTAATATTATAAAGCTGAAGAGTTTGTTTGTTTGTTTGTTTGTTTGTTTGTTTGAACGCGCTAATCTCTGGAACTACTGGTTCGAATTGAAAAGTTATTTTTGTGTTGAATAGACTATTTATCGAGGAAGGCTTTAGGCTATATAACATCACGATGCAACAATAAGGAGCGAAGAAATAATGGAAAATGTGAAAAAAACGGGGAAAATTATTCATCCTTGAGTGCTTCCATTGCGTGCGCTGCGAAAACGGTTCAAGATACCAAAAATATATGTATGACAGAGTTATTCCTCTTAAAATGATGTAAAAAAATGTCCACGACAGTATATGTCTATCTTTTAAGATTAACTTACTAGAACCGTTTTTATGGTAATCATCTATACTATAATATTATAAAGCTGAAGAGTTTGTTTGTTTGTTTGTTTGTTTGTTTGAACGCGCTAATCTCTGGAACTACTAGTTCGAATTGAAAAGTTATTTTTGTGTTGAATAGACTATTTATTGAGGAAAGCTTTAGGCTATATAACATCACGATGCAACTATTAGGAGCGAAGAAATAATGGAAAATGTGAAAAAAACGGGGAAAATTATTCATCCTTGAGTGCTTCCATTGCGTGCGCTGCGAAAACGGTTCAAGATACCAAAAATATATGTATGACAGAGTTATTCCTCTTAAAATGATGTAAAAAAATGTCCACGACAGTATATGTCTATCTTTTAAGATTAACTTACTAGAACCGTTTTTATGGTAATCATCTATACTATAATATTATAAAGCTGAAGAGTTTGTTTGTTTGTTTGTTTTTTGTTTGAACGCGCTAATCTCTGGAACTACTGGTTCGAATTGAAAAGTTATTTTTGTGTTGAATAGACTATTTATTGAGGAAGGCTTTGGGCTATATAACATCACGATGCAACTATTAGGAGCGAAGAAATAATGGAAAATGTGAAAAAAACGGGGAAAATTATTCATCCTTGAGTGCTTCCATTGCGTGCGCTGCGAAAACGGTTCAAGATACCAAAAATATATGTATGACAGAGTTATTCCTCTTAAAATGATCTAAAAAAATGTCCACGACAGTATATGTCTATCTTTTAAGATTAACTTACTAGAACTGTTTTTATGGTAATCAAATTTGGTCGAAATTAATGCATTATTTGTTATGAGTTGTATCAACGTAATAATATTAATCTTTATCCAAATAAATGTGTTGTTGATAAAGAGTTTTTAATTGTGAACAAAATTGTCTTTGACATCACTTAATTTCAATGAACATCTTAGAAGATATTACAATAACTTATATAGCAAAACAACGTTTGCCGGATCAGCGAGTGTAAAATAAGGTGTGTTCCGTCAAAACTAATATAGGAAAAATAGCGTGCTGAAGTTGGTAAACAAACAAACTTTATCTACAAGGTTAATATTACTTTAGCATTACAATGTTTACAAATGAAATAGTTTGTCTAAATGAATGACTGAGCAATGGATGTCTACGTATTAGACTGTGGGGTTAACCATCCATTTGGAACGAATTTACATAGCCTTCAGGTAGTGTGGGTCTGCATATTTGAATAATGAACATTATACGGAACTTATGTTTCTACGATTAAAAAAAATGTATAACTTATCCGTTTACATCATTAAATATCCTAAATTATATTAATGAGCGTATAAAAAATAAATGTAATATTACCTCAATTTTGAAACATACCTGTGCTCAATTAAATGCTTTGAAACTGAGTAATACTAAAATTATTTTCCTATAGGTTTGCTCATTAATAAAATTTGCTAAATTCTGCTAAGGAAGCAGATAATTTGTAAAAAAAAGATATATTTTTTTAAGCATTAATAAAAAGTATCGTTCATACTTAACCCTAAACTATGTCTTCAATTAGCAATTCTACAAAAATCACTTTAAGTAGGAACGTTACGTTGATATCGTGTTAGTGCGCTCGGCCAGTTGCCATTACATGTTCTATCGTCCGTGCGTAAAATGATTGTGTATTTATTAATAATTGTGGTAGCAGTGTTATATTATTATGGCGTTCGGACATTTGGTTATTGGAAGAAAAAAGGAATTAAACATGATCCACCGCTACCGTTTGTTGGGAATAATTTGAAGCAGTTTGTACAAAAAGCTAGTATGGCTATGATGGCCTCGGAAATGTATAGAAAATATCCGGATGAAAAAGTGGTTGGTTTTTACCGAGGTACAGGTCCGGAACTGGTTATTAGAGATCCAGAAATAGCAAAGCGAATCCTCACAACAGACTTTCAGTATTTTTACGCACGAGGTTTACACCCACATAAAACCGTCATCGAGCCTTTGTTAAGGAATTTATTTTTTGCTGATGGCGATTTATGGCGTTTGATACGGCAAAGGTTTACACCTGCATTCAGTACTGGAAAACTGAAGTCAATGTTCCCTCTAATTACCGATAGAGCAGAAAAGCTACAGATAATAACTGAGGAAGTTGTTAATAGAGATTTTTATGACGTCAGAGAACTAATGGCTAGGTACACTACTGATTTTATTGGTGTTTGTGGATTCGGTATAAATATGGATACATTGTCGAACGAAAATTCACAGTTTAGAAGACTTGGCAAGAGAATATTCAAAAGGAATCTAAGAGATGCTATATGCGGCGCTCTGAAATTGATCTTTCCCGAATTGTGTAAAAATCTAACGTTGTTATCACCAGAATTAGAAGAATCAATGAATAGTATAGTACAAACTGTATTGCGTGACAGAAATTATGAACCTTCTGGAAGAAACGATTTTATAGACTTACTGCTAGAGTTAAAACAAAAAGGAAAAATAATTGGTGAGTCCATAGAAAATAAGAATGCAGACGGAACACCTAAAATAATAGAATTGGAATTAGATCATATAATTATGACAGCCCAAGTATTTGTATTTTTTGGAGCTGGGTTTGAAACATCATCAACTGCTTCGAGTTACACTTTACATCAATTGGCTTTTAACCCAGAATATCAAGAAAAAGTACAAAAAGAAATAGACACAGTGCTAGCGAAATATAATAACAAAATCACATATGACGCTGTGAAAGAGATGAATCATTTAGAAAAAGCATTTTATGAGTCTATGAGGATGTATCCTTCTGTGGCATATTTACTTCGAATGTGTACAGCTCCAGAATACACAATTCCAGAAATTGGTTTAACAATAAATGAAGGCGTCAAAGTAATGATACCTATTCAAGCAATACATAGGGATGAAAAATATTTCCGCGATCCAGAGAAATTCGATCCTGAGAGATTTAGTCCTGGTGCTAAAGATGAAATGAAACAATTCGTGTATTTACCTTTTGGGGATGGACCAAGAGCATGTGTTGGTAAGTGATAATACATTTTTTTAAATTGTTTTATATCATGACTATAGCTCACTTCAAGGGAAGTACAGTGTAGTCCAAAAACTAAATCTATTGTTAAAAGATGAAAACTTATTGGCAGTCGCCGTTGTAACGCCACCCCACAATACCTAAATAGATCTTAGAGATATCACCAATGAAATTAAAAAAAAAGCTATTAAATCTAAGTTGCTAAAAAAGGGATATTAGTCCATCAATGACTGTGTAAAATGCAATCTTTTTCGCGGGGCATTCATTCCTTTGTATATTGTACCTGTTATTGTACCTCATTATATTGAAAAAAGCAACTACCAGAGTTTCTTGCCGGCTCTTCTTGGTAGATTCTGCTTTCCGAATTGGTAGTAGTTCACTTTATGATACTTTTTTTGACGATTCAAAGTGCTTGGAAGAAGGCCTATTTTAATAAAAGTTATATTTTCATTATATTAATTCAATTTCACATAAACCACGACAGAAAACTGTTAAATATATGACTATCTGGATGTGCACTGACAGATCCCGAAACGGAATAAATAATAATCGAGTCACTATGAAACAATGAAACAAGTCAATTCTGTATTTATTCTATACTAGCTGTCCCGGCAGACCTTGTTCTGCCCTATTTCTCTAAAACAAAGTCACATTGTTTTTTTTAATGTTAATAGCTTCCCCGTCAGATTTCATTATGCCAAAACTTATTGGCCTGTCGGCTGCTTTTTGAAAATTGTTTGGAGGAACCTGGCCTTAATGTTATATGTATAAAAATTGATAAATATTGACATTAATATTTATACGTCACTCAATTGTTTTGCCTTCCCGGAACCCATTCACTAACACTTGAACTTTATGGTATTGTATTAAAGGTCAAAATGACTTTTAAGTATTATTACGAATCTTTTGTATAAGAATATAGAAAAGTGTTATTTTTAGACGTTTTCAGGCAATTTTTAAAAATTTTCTCTCTGTTATAACCTTCCTCAGACTTCTACGAACACATCAAAAAAGAAATCATCCAAATCGGTTCAGCCGTTCTCGAGTTTGGCGCTTATACACATTTAACGATTCATTTTTATATTATAGATAGATATACCTAAATTAATGAATTATAGATATGCTATATTTTATTGTTTATCTTTACAGGTGCTAGACTAGGCCAAATGCAGTCCATGGCTGGATTAGCTGCAGTTCTGCAAAAATACACCGTAGAACCTGCAGCTTGCAGCGTGAAAAATCCGCTACCAGATCCCGAAGGAACTGTATCTGAAGGATTTATTGGAGGATTACCTCTTAAAATAAAAAGACGTGAATGTAAAATGTAAATAATATCTGTGATATCAATATTAAATGTGATAACAATCTTGACGGATATGTTTGAAATAAATAAGGTGTTGATATGAAATATTATTACGTATTCTGCGACATTATAAGCTGTATCACGTTTATAATTATTTTATGCGGTAACAATTTACATAATCATATAAATATTTGGTCAATAATATATCATATAATATAAAAAGGAACAAGAAATTAATCAACTTAAACCTCTTTTTGCGGATTGATTGTCTCTTTCTTAATCTAATACACACGTTTAAATAATATATTTATCGGCTGTCTCTTTATTTTTAGATTTGTTGATATTTATCATGACATATCACGCACTACTGCGTGTATGCTTTCGCATATATTTTTTGTAACATTTTATGTTTTTGTTAGATTTATTTATTAATATTATTTATTCTAATCTAGAATATAAAATATTGTTAATATTTTTGAAGATAATGGAGACTGATAATACGTTTTTATTTATTTTAATGTATAAATAGCGCTATTGACTGGAAATGGAATAGACATTATTTAGATATCATACTGGATTTTAATTATTTGTTATACTTTGTTATGATTTAGCTGTCTAGAATTAATACATACATGGTGTAAATAAATAGTGTTCACAAATCAGTCACATCTTAAGTTGTTGGAGCAAGATTTTTGTATAAATATTACACAGATTTTAAAATAGAAACTGTTAAAATAATTGTTCATTATTTTATTAATGATAATGAATTAAAAAAGAAAGCCTCTAAAGTAAATTGGCCTAAACCTAAAGTAAATATTTAAAACATTCCTGATTCAATTATCTATCTGTTTGTTACCTAATCGTTGTGACCATTTCGATAAGCACAAACTCGAAACTTCTGCTGCAAGTTAGTGAAGCGTTGAGTATCCTGCTGATTTCAGATGGCACTGCAGCATTAGTTTCTAAACCACTATGTTAATGTAATTCAATTAATTTATAGGATACTAAATTTCAATTCGATTAATCCCATAGAAGTGACTTACATTTTTTCAGTATCTAGAAACAACTGATTATCTTGAAGCTTCTGATCTGATTTTCTTAATTCATAGCTGAGAACATTCTCGATCATATTGCCTATTAAGTATACACATACATTCCACAGACTAACAAATACTCAGATTCACAAATACACACATTAAACTTATGATGATATCCTAGCCGATTTCGGCCACGGCGACTGTTTCAATGCCGATTAAGAAAATTGAGGGCCACTTTTGGAAAATAGTCAATTGCGCAGGAGATATTTAAGTGCATAACTGGACGCGCAGCCAGAGAAGCACTCTCTCGTCCGAACTCCCTCGGGCCCGATGGAATGGAGAACCAGTACGATCGGGAGGGAGCAGGATGCAGGTTTGATCGAGTTTTCCTTCTCTGAACACCTGGTTGAATTGCGGTGTTAAAGAGATACCTTAGTTGCCTTTTACGACACCTCAGCAAGAAGAGGGGCGTGCTATTCTATTCTGCCGGCAGCCACCACGGCTTATTAAACTTATAATACCTAAACATAAGGGTTAAAACATAGAGAAAATGACAGAGTTATAACCCATAACATATAAGTAATGGTATGTCGTAAGTCCATAACTCTGATGAACCAATGCAGAGTCAGCTTATGTGATATAGGTGCCTTTCATGGCGTCCCATGTGATCCGACAGGGAGTACTATGAAATTGTTGGTGGACGTGGCAGCACTGACTCATCAGCGACTCTCTCAGAACTGAGGTGTATTTCACCATATTGGGTACAAAGGCTGATATGTCAAAATGGCAAAAGCCCTTATAAATAATAAATTTAAAAAAGTCCATAACTCTAAGGTTATGGAGAATATAGATAAAAAAAGAAACATACATCCAAATACAGAACGTGAGGACGCGGTCTTGAAGTCGGTCAAAATATTTACCATAGATACGTCCAAAACGTTGACACCTGGTTCTCCTTTTTCTCCTTTGGGTCCAGTCAGCCCTGGTACACCCGGAGGACCCAATATCCCAGGTCGACCCTAACACAAAAATATAGTATTATTAATTTTATTTATATGTAAATCTTCTTCTTTTATATATAAATTATTCTGGATTTTTCCATTTTTGGTTTGTTTGAGGCTCACGAAAAATATTTTAAAAAATTTGGTAAATTTGTTCAAGATTTAATTTTTTTTTACTTCTTTAATAATTACTTCTTTTAATATAAAACAACTTACCTTTGTATTCTGCATCAGCAAGAAAAACAAAATAAGTATTAGGAATTGTAATAAGTATTTATTATTACTTAAATCTATATTTTAAATAGAAATATTATAAATTAGCTCCACATTATAGACATTTTTATAAATAAAAAACGAATTATGCACTTACCATCCATCCAGGAAGACCGATATCTCCCTTTTCTCCAGGTTTTCCCGGTGGACCAGGTAAGCCTTGTACACCTTGTAAGCCTCTAGGCCCTGCTGGACCAGGTCTTCCTCTCCTACCACGCAGTCCTGGTTCTCCTTTGTCACCCTTATATCGCACAATACGGAGATCATTATAATTTATAAAATGAAATTTAAAAAAATGCAAGAACAAGTCATTACAAAAGGCTAAGGTCATATCGCAAGGGATGAGCTAAATGTCAAGGTGAAATACTTAGAGACCCATCCAAAAAAATTTAAATAGGCAGGAAAGTTAGAGAACGGCTATAGCGAGACATGGTTAAAAAGTGACTTTATAACATATTAGTCTTCAAGAAGTAGTTAGTATCCTATGGTGACGTTAGATTTATAATTTTTTTGTAGACTTTCAGGAAAGTTCTTTTTCTATATTAGTGTAAGTTGGATATAGTCATTAATATAATTCTGTTTCCTACGAAAGGATAATATAATATTATTTTAAAGGGCTTTGTGCCCAGGCACATGCCAGCGTGATTTTAATTTATGATAATATTAAAAGATAAAAGTCTGCCTCTTTTTCTAGAGTAAAGCTAATAATATGAACAATTCTTTTGTTTTGTCTTAAGATGCGTCCGTTATGATCTCGTAAAGCATGCCCACATAAAGGTTAGCAAGTTCATAGAACTTACTTTAATAGTAATGATGTCAGAGCCAGCCGACGCCACACTGATTGGCCCTGGTGGACCTCTTTCCCCTCGTTCCCCCTTTAAGCCTGGCTGACCAGCTGGTCCGGCCATACCAGGCATACCAGAAGGTCCGATATCTCCTCTGTCACCTGTTTTTCCGTCTTTACCGGGAATGCCTGGGGCACCATCAGTCCCGCTGTTTCCTTTCTCGCCCTATGAAACGTTTACGTAATTTTATATCATATGATACTTTCGTCCTGACTAGACTAGTGATTATATATTGTTGATGGTAAGTCTTAAGTCTAAAACCTGGTTACGGCTGTTCAAATGCAAATAATTGTCGACAGACAACGTCATTATGTCGGCCAAGACAAATATATCTTAATACTGTAAAAATGACTCAATATCTAAGAGAGGTGTGAACACGTTCGTTGGAACATTATTCCAAACAATTCACAGTTCAATGACATGATAAAAGTAATAGAGAACTTTTTAACTCATTGGGTCTGAGACAGGCGTTTGATGTAGTCATTTTAAAGAACTTTTTTTATAAAGCTCTGGATAATACAGACAGAGTATGTGTCACACAATCATATTTAGAGAAACTCCTTAAAAATCAATAAAATTTACAAGAGTTTAAGAACAAAAGCCACACTTGCTATGATATTTGTTTCCCTCGAATCTGTTTACTATTAAGATTAGATGAACTCCAATATTACTAAGACGTATCAAGAACAGGACTGTAATTGAATACAATACTAACCAATTCAGGTGTTTGAGATCTGGATCTTGCGGAAAATATTCTGAACCCCCTAGATAAACCTCCAACACAAAGATCCTGTTAATGGCCTATCGAAAAAGGGAACTAATATCGACAATCATGAGATGGAAAGTGACCTTCTTCGTAAATATGCAGATAGGATCCCAATATGAATTTTCTGAGTAGATCTTCGAAGGCTAAATTCCGAGAAAAAGAAACCCAGGCCGATAAAGGCTGAAGTGGCTAGACGATAAAAAACTGGACTGGATTTAACTTTCCTATTTTAAAGAGCACAGCATGAAATCGCAATGATGGATACTAACTAAATGTAGAATGACTGATTTTGAGATCGTATTACAGTACATTAAATTTAAGGAATTTTTATCGATTTTTTTATTCGTTTATGTATAAGATGTTAAACTTCGAATTCCGTACCTTTTCTCCTTTTTCTCCTTTGGTACCGCCCAAAATTTGGTGTCCTTTAACATAAAAAATACATTTGATATAATTCAGCAGTGCTTATTCCAAAATTTGACTGAAATATTTACAAGTGAGACCAAATTTATACATTCGCCTGGAATTATGGCTTGAATTATTTCGAATTTAGTTAAGTACAATTCGGCACATCGTAGTTAATCAGGAAAGCATATGGCTGAAATTAATAAATTATAATTTACAGTGACATTATATTAAAGATATAAAGCAGGCGAAACGGAACGCACCGTCCATTTGCTCGATTACGCACCAGTTTGCATCAGAGCGAGGAAGAAAAAATTAGTGGGGAACCGAAGAGTTTCCTTCTATATTAAATATTATTTGTAAATTCTGTGCTAATATTATGAACAGAATGGAATAATGGTTGGAGCGGCTTCGTGGCTGCGAGATCGGTTTCCATGCGCGGTACCGCGAATGTTCGTAAATTCGAATTCTGGTACATAGCTCGGGGGTGTTCTAGTATGAATAAAGATTTAAGCACCAAATGCTGACAGGTGAACGAAAACATGACTAATATAACTATAATGACTATATGACTGTAATGTAACCCGCATGGCAACTAATAGTA
This sequence comes from Automeris io, assembly GCA_036320925.1. Lineage (NCBI taxonomy): Eukaryota > Metazoa > Arthropoda > Insecta > Lepidoptera > Saturniidae > Automeris > Automeris io. The sequence goes on along the minus strand of JAUDJH010000011.1, from coordinate 6,219,007 downwards.
ATGTCATGTCTTAGTACCCGCAGAATGGCCATCAGCTACGCTATTAGTCACATTGAGTTCAACATATAGGCGCATAGCGAATAAAGCGACTTTTTTTTTTTTTACTTGGGGAAAATCCTCATAAGACCGTCTCAGCCGCACAGGGGGGTTCCGCGACCGAGGTGTGTCGGACTTATACCGACTAAAAACCCCAAGGTGATTACTTCTGCGCATTGGCGGGGACTGTGGGTCCTGTAATCAATTCGCCACAGCCCCGTCGCGCCGCGCCCGATGGGCACAGACTCGGGGGAAGATGATACGCTCCCCGATACTGCTCGTTGTATTTAGGCAGAGCACGCCACAATGCCCTGCCAACTTCTCGAGGGCCGCTAAACCAGTTGCTCAGGGCCACCACCCTGAGCAGCCACGACCCCAAAGACATCAGCCAACTGGTCGTGGATCGATCGGTCGGCTGGGACTGATGTGCCAGGGCGGTTGCCGGCACCCTGGTGTCTCCTTCGAACGGCATTCCGCCGTTCTCGCTCTGCGGCCTCCTTCTGGGACATGACATCTTCACAGAAGAAGACCACTGCCCTCCAGTTGTCATACCCTGCCAGCATTGCCGACACCACTGCTGGTAGGGAGAGCGAATAAAGCGACTAATCTAACTCTGTTCACTCCGAAAGGGATCTATATCCCTTCACGCTATCGTGATGATAATAGAAGTGTCAGTTTGTTTGTTAGTTCTGCTTTAGCACCTTAACTACTCTCCTAATCATGAATTTTTGCACACACGTTTAAAGGTGTCTTTACTAGTGCCCTTTTCTTTAAAAGAACATTTCGTATTCTTAATCCCAAAATAGATGCTTTTTGCAAAATATGAATTCCATGCGGACGAATCTACAGAAATAGTTAACAGTAAAATAAATCTGCATACCTGAAGATGGAAATTCCGAATCTCCAGCATTAATAACGCCAGCTCCAGGACCAGGGGGCCCAGGTTCACCCCGCTCACCTGTTGAAATAGGATCTTGCATTTGTTATATTGTTTTTTTTATAATCGAATATATTCATGAGGCTTTAGTGCATTCTTAATTACTAAAAGGTATATTACTGGTAAATTACCGGCCTCGTAAGGTATATCATCTATTATATAAAAATAAGTCCGGTTTTCCTTCCAGACGCTATAACTCCAGAACGCAAGAACCGATTTCCACGGTTTTGCATTCGTTGGAAAAATCTTGGGCTCCGTGAGGCTTATAGCAAACAAAATTCAGGAAAATTTCAAGAGAAAAGCAGGAAAACGGGGAAAATCATTTTTCACGTACATATCTCTGATACATAGCATGTACTACAAACCAATTTGGTTTTGCATGGCACCGATGCGTTATACATTGTTTGACAGCTACTCATTGTACTCTGCTCAGTTAATTTCATGTGACATTCATCATGCGAACGTTCTTTCAAACGCTAACTAAAAACCAAAACGAAGCCATCTGGTGGCGAAACGAAGTTCGCCGGGTTTGCTAGTATTGTTTAAAATTACTTGTGGGAAAGTGACAATTGTTTAAATCTGTATATATATATTTTTTTTCTACGTTAACCGATGTCTATTCTCCTGTCACAATATTAATTCCTCCGAAATTTCGTCGAGTCCTTTAGTTAGCGTAGTGCTGTTACCTTTTTCTCCTTTTTCTGCTGGTCGGCCATTAGCTCCAGGAATACCAGGTCTTCCGTCAAGTCCTGGACTGCCACGTTCTCCTTTTACACCACGTTCTCCATAAGGACCCGGATGCCCCTAAGTTGAACATTTATTTATGTACTGGTATTATGATTAGCGCTATAATTTGGTTGAAATTGGCGGTAAAGCAATAAACACTGATGGTAACGAGCGTTTATTTATATTCCTATTTTGTTTTTACTAGCCTCTGCCTACGAATTCGTTTGGTTTAACAATGTTTTAATATAATAATAATTAACAAATCTATCTATATACATACATACACATGTAAGATTGCAAAGACCAAACTATTAAAGTTCTTTGTGTAATATAGGAAGCCACTAAAGGCAGTTTTTTTATATTTCGTCCCAGAGATCATCAGTAAAATTAAGAGCCCAGAGTGAGAAATTTATTCATAATACGTGCCGTACTAAGAAACACTGCCTTCTGTAAACGACCATGGATTAAACTAGTAAGTGGTGATAGCTTTTTGAGATGATAGTGGAATATCTTTATGATTATTTAATTATTTTTTTAGTTTTGTGCTTTCAAGATTTCCGTCCTGGTGTATGGTGATACACATATATTATAGACTTTTTTGCTTGGAATATATTTATTTATTTATTTATAAGTACACTTACACAGTCTACATTAACACATAAAACTATATAAGACATGAACAAGATACATTATAATTGCGACTATATTTAAAAGTGTAGACTACATGCACAGAAGTAAAGAAAAATAAAAATAAAAATACGAGTAACACAAAAAGAAATAAACTAATCTAATTAAACTAATTAAAATTTATAACAGAAATAAAAACAAAAAAAAGCAAAAAAAAACAACAATTTATGCAACAATCCTCTAATAACATCCTTTTTTTAATTTGTAAATACTTTCGTTAAATCTGTCGAGATCTAATGATCTCGACGTATAATTGTACAACTTTGTCATTCTGCATAGGGGTGCATTTTGACCCAAGTTTGTGGAATAATTTTGAATACGGAATAAGTTAAAATTAGATGCTCTGGGTAATCTAGTAGGAGCAGAAAATGCTATAGATGGCAAAATTTTAGGAGCTTCGAGAAGGTTATTAACAATTTTATAAATAAAAACCAAGTCAAGCATGCGTCTTCAATCGACTAAACTATACATATGGAAATACTGTAATCGTTCGCAATAATAACTAAATAAAAATATATAGAATATATAGAATTAACGATCACTTTCATATATTATTATTAGCCAATTTAGTCCTACCGCAGGACAAAGATCTTCCTTCCCAATTTCTACTATATTTGTTTAACATGGAAAGGGGTTTGTAGATTTAACACATTACGCTTTTCCTTTGCGGGTTGGCAGATATCCATTAGGTGCAGAGAAGGTGCATGTGGCAGCATAGATGCTAACAATTTCCGTGCAATTCGGCATGCTATATACTTTAGTCGGCTCTTGCATTACCTCAGTATAATGAAGAGGGAGACATTATTCTATTGTGCCGGAAACCTTACATCTTTATACAAAACAGTACACGGTACAGTTTCATATTTAATATTAAATATAAAAGGTTGTAATTACTTTTATCTAAATCTTGTACCCGGACATGAGTATTCGAGTAACTTACATGATATAATAATTCATTACTCAACTCTTCTTGACAATGTAATCTACATATTTGAGTTTATCATTTTAATTACATACCTAATGATAATCGATGTATAAACATATCGGTATCAGTGTTTCAATTTTAACTTTAGTCATACAAGGTCATTTTACCTCCGAAATCAGTTGTTTCTTGTAAATAACTAGATAATAATAATAACTAGCTGTTATAAATTTGATATTAACTTTTATGTTTGAGTATTTTTGTGTTTACTAGAGTAAATACTCATTTTTTTATATTAACTCGGCATAATGGCGACGCCTCGCATGATGGTAAGCATGGTGCAGTCCAAAAACCACAACGACTATTAAAAGTAAAAAAAACCTATCAATTGTCACAGTGATATGCCGGCCTGTATAAATATATCTCCACGCTTCGTTTAAAGGAGCCTATGCCATAGGAAGGTGGGAACACGTTCGCCAGAAGACCATTCTACAATTCAACGACTTGGCAAAAGTAAGAGTTAGAGAACTTCTTAGTCCTAGCTGGAATATGATATGTAGTTACAGAGTTCCTCTTAGTCAAACTTTTCTTCCATCTTTTGTAAGTCGTCGCTCGATCTAATCGAGGGACTCTTCACGCTACGTTAACCAATTTGTGATCTCAAGTCTACACGCAAGAACTCACTTGTTCCAATAACCATTCTACAACTCTAGGATTTGGTAAAAGTAAATAAGAGTTAGAGAACTTCTTCGTTATAGCTGTGATTTGGGTTGCTGTATAGCTGTGGCTGTGTGTACTCATATGTGTGATAGACAATCTAGAATATATAAAATAAATATAAATTATTTAAACAATCGTAATATAATAAACAAGTAAAAGTCTTTTTTTATCAAATCTAAAGATAATCCTTAGTAATTAATAAATTAAGTCACTTTTATCATCACCTTTTAATTTTAGCTTTAAGAAGCAGATAATAAATAGTAAAAAATTTAATATGAACAAACTTGACACTACATTGTCCAGAGTAGTCATTTCGAATATTTTTAAAGTTTAGTTATATATAAAAAAAAATATGTATTTATAAGGAACCAATTTTTTAAATATTATGACTTTATAGCATGTAGACGTAACCCGATACGCAGTTGTCGCCCTAAGGGTCGTTAGGGTGTTACGAGACGTGCGGGGTAAGAGGATGCGCGCGCGCACGGGACGCTTGGAAGTTAGTCGACTACCGAGACCCAAGGCGGGAGTACGTGCGTGTACGTCGCAGTAAAGTATAAATAAACTGTAAAACGCCAAATTCGTGTCTTCCTAAAACCACACCCAAGACCACCGGTCATAACTTTTTATATATTCTTTTATAGCATTTATTAATAGTTGTACTTACCCCTCTCTTTATTCCCTATATTCGTATGTGATATACCTATATTCAGTCTTTCTAGTGTTAAAGAGGTTACGTTGCGGTCTATTAAAATCCCTTTAAATGGAAGCAAAGAAATCGTTAAGACTATTCTGACCTAGAATCATCATACATATATGAATGTAACTTATCTATGACGACTGATATAATGGGATTGACATGTGTTTGGGCCCAGAGTCTCTCAAAAAAAAATTTTTCATACCAAAAGTTAGCAAACAAGCGGACAGTCCCCATAATCTTTATTATATAGTAGACTAAAGTATCTACTGTGCATCTACTCAGTGACCTTCAATGAGATGAAAATATACAAGAGCTTTTCAGCTCTTACGTTATATACGAGTTGTTCCCGAAACGCATCTAGCCAAGGCGAGAAACTATGATGGTTCTTGCCCACATACATTATAATCACGATCCGTTTAGCAGCACCTGGGATCATCTATATTCCATCGAAGGTTTATCTTCGATAAGCACACGAAATATATCGTAGAAAGAAAATAGCTGTGACATCTTTACCCGATCTCCTTTGGCTCCAGTAAGGCCGGAATGCCCCCGTTCGCCTTTCGCCCCGGGGAATCCTCGTTCACCCTGAGGTCCCATAGGACCTGGTTGTCCCGCATCTCCTTTCGGCCCCGGCGCGCCTGGTCTTCCAATTGCACCTCCATAAGACCCCAGTAGTGATTCCTGTATGTGTTTTATATTAGAAAAGGCGAATTTTTTAAATATTACATAGGTTTGTGTAATAATTATCATACATAATACATAAATAATCATCATCGGGTACATAATTAAAATATACCTAACTTCGATGAATTAATTAAACATATTTTATCATCTTAAATATAATTAATTTACTTTATTAGGTTTTTATTAACTTTATTGTAATCACATGGATTAATTTATGATTTCTGTTTAATTACGGTTTCTTTAGCATGATTTTTATGTTTTATAATATTTTTTGTGGATACTTTGGTGGCTTGTGTATTTTTTACATGTATTATTTTCATGTTTTTTGTTGCTGTTTTTTTACCGTAAATTTATAAAAAAGAATAATAGATTATATTTAGAATTATAATATATTAAATTGTTAGTTTGTTATATTTATGTAAAAGATATAGGAAAGAAAAACTAAGAAACGAAACTTGATTGAACTACTCGTTTGATGTTAGGAACAACAATACATCATCTATTGTTGACAGCGCGATATTCCAAATAAATTCCCTTTGCTGTCGACATAAATCAAGCAGGAACAAACTTTGGCAGCTAGTAACGAAACAATCAAAACATCAAGTTTTTGCCTATAGATCGTAGTCAGTTTTGAGATTGTTTTGTGCTAACATCAAAAGTGCGTAGTTATTATGCTGTACCAAAATAAAAATAATAAGACTGACTTCTCTCTTGTTCTACTGAGTGATTTAGTTTAAAAATAAAAAATTTTGAAGTAAGGTAGTCAATGGAAATAACGAAAGGAAACCCGGATGTGCACTGAGGTTGACATCAGAAGTGGTGTTATCAATATATCGCACCAGAATAAAAAAAAACGTAGATCTACTTCCTAGCTTGTCTCTTTAACTTTGCTTATAAGATATATCCGGGTTTGATGTTGTAATCCTATTTCAGTCTGTAATCGTAACAATACTTATAAGTAACATGTAAGAACTTTTGCTTTTAAAATAATTTACAAATATTATTGTAACCTTAAAAATTTAACGTATATCTTAGTAACAAATACAAGGTTTGAGCGCAAGAAAACATGTTTATCATTAAGATAAATGAAATGTGTAAAAAATCCAGGAAACGACTAAATGTAAGTCTACGTGTTTTTATATTTTAAAATGCATATGTTACCTTTTTATGTATGTTTATTTTAAAATTTAAAGATATTATTATAGTTTGAATAAAGATCATAATAATATATCGTTATATTATATCCATTTCGGGGTGAACAGAAATATATTAGTGGATGTATCCACTTTGCACTTATGGCGTGCCCAATGTGACCAATAGAGTAGCTGACTGCCGTTCTAAGGGCACTGCCGAATGACATTTGTGTTAAGTGCTATGGAGATTTCCTCACATTATTTTCCTTCACTGATATGCTTATGGTGCCTAAACTAGTACTTAGTCCAGAAAAACCCAGAGATACGTGCCGGGATTTGAACCTATTACCATTCATGAAAGTAAATAGCGTAATGATCTTTATTTTGTTTTAGATAGTAGGAATATATATTTTTTTAATTCAATAAATTTTAAGGGCTTTCATATGCTGCCATCGATCATGCCAGCCCTATTGTGCTTACACAATAAACATTAATTAACAACACACTAGGATGTAATATGGCAGTGGTATAAGAATAAATAACAAACAAAATCATCTGAATTAAAGGAACTTCATAATTTTGACTGTACCTTTACACTTCAGCTAAAGTTACTCAAAGTGGTTTGTTTTATAAAGATAGCATAGAATTGCCGGTTTCGATAATCGGTTCATTGTAATCGCAAACAATGTGACTTTTCAATGAAGGTGAACAAGATTTATTCAGTTTAAGGGAGTTGGTACTAAATTTTTTTTGTACCTGTTACAAAGAGTTGTAGATATGCTCCTTAAATTTTAAAAACGATTTTAAATGCTAAACAATGATTTATTTGTTGTTTTGACTAACAAACTAACGATGTGATATTTATAATATATCCTCACGTTATATCTCTTACGGGGTCAGCAGAGATACATTAGTGGCTCTATCCAATTTGCACTAGTATGTCGTTCCCAGGAGACTTACACATGACATTTCTATTAGATGTCAGGGGGATTTCCTCACGATGTTTTTTTACCGGTGAGCATGTGGTGACTAAATCCGAATATAATCCGGAAAAATTCAGAGATACGTGCCATTCGCGTTGCCGTGAATAGAAACCGGTCAATATTATGTAACAATGTTTAAAAAATATATTTTTTAAACATCGTTTCTGCAACTGTTATTACTCATTTATTTTATGCGATAATCGTTTGAGTGATAATTACTAATAATGAAAATGGATTTCCCTTGTTTCGTCTTCTATTCGTGACTCGATACGGTGTCTATTTTAGTAAATTTATCACGTTTCAGTTAATTGAATCCAAAACTTACCTTATACATTTGTCTAGGCTTCCAATTAGACTAGAATATTTAGTAAGGAAGGCATGAAAATAACAAATTACAAAATATTATATCTGCAAAAATTTTGCAGGTAAATGGTTTTTTATGGTTAGTGATTACTTATGCTCTAATAGTAATATTTAACAGTTTTTTTTACTGGTATTTTATCACTCCTTCTTTGTTTGCAGTCTACCATAAAAGCCGGATTTTGGCAATTTTATCAACAATATTTTTATTGCTTGTCGATAATTTTTTTATTGATTACTTACATCAAAGTTGCTGTAATCCGAAGGACCTGGCGGACCGGGAGGGCCCTGTGGCCCAGGGCTGCCAGGCCTACCGTCAACACCTGCTTCGCCTTTGGGCCCGGGTTGCCCTTCAGGACCTCGAGGTCCGTGGTCACCACGATCACCTTTCTCTCCACGAGGTCCGACAGCGCCCTGATCTCCAGGCAAGCCGGGCTGACCCTATAAAACATGAACATAATTATCATTTTGCTAAGCAATTCGCGTCTTTTCTGGCAAAATATTGGTGCTATTTTTTTTTATTGCAACTTCATATTTACGCCAATTTCCGCTATACTACTTTTTTTGGTAGCTCCTGGACAGTGGCGTACATCCCATAAAAGCATAAAAAGCATTATCTGGTTATAATTTATTTATATATTAATTAACCATAACAGTAGTCACAGAATCAAAATTGGACAACATTTTCAATCAATTTATGCATTAAATGCCCAAATATAATAAGACAATGCTTTTTATACTTCTATCGTATGAACGCTACTGCTTGGGGGAATATCCTACATTGGACTATCAGGGTCGCCTTAACTTTTTATTATTTATTGGCTAAAAATCCTGGGATCTCACTCTATACACTCCTGTCTAGGCTTGGGGGACCCGTTTTCCTTCAACGACGCGCCGAGCAAATAGCTTTTACCGGCTCTATCTCTAGTTCGGATGTAAAAAGTTTACCCCTCAAGACCTCTCTCTGTCGCTATGTGGGGTACATACGCACCGCTTCCGCCTCACCCGGACCCGTAAAGGTCAGGGAAGGATGTTCGTCCACTGTGTGCGAAGATATCTTTCCTTCGACGAAGTCTAGACCATAAAATTTCAAGGTAGAGGTTCTCTCCCTCTAGTTTCACGGCCAGCTACAACTCTGCAATTGCGCCATGTGCATTTTTAGTACTAAACTCGGGTTCATCAGTTATATTCGTATCCATGAACAAATTAGTAATATTGGGCAGTTGCGTTTTATACTTTTCGATAATGAAACAAGTTTCGTCGTTGACGGATAACATCCGGGAGGCTGGTATCATCATTAACTCAAGGAGAACCAATCCGATAATCACAGTAACAGCTGTTTTTAAATTTATGTTTTTTTTTTTAAATGTATCAATTACATTATGGAGTCATATAGTTCACCGATATAATTGCAATTTAATTTTAATACTGTATACCAATAAATTGATATATGGCAGATTTGATAAACCGAATAAAAATATGCAAAAATCGATTTATTTAAATAACAATTTTCACATATTTCACATATTATTTCACTTTACATTTGTATTTCCAGTTATATCTAATAATAATAACAATTACAAATAACAGATATATATATTATAAAATATTTATTGCCATTTAAAGTGAAAAATCAAAATAATTTTTTTTTGGCAAATTTATTTGACTCAACTAGGTAATTTAGCAATTATTTAGCCACCCCCTGCCAAGAAGGCGGGGCCTGCAGAAGGCTAGACGTCGCCGGGTGCCGAGGAAGACGGCTAAGCATTGCCCTTGGTATTCGGCAGGCGGGAGACGGAACGCCCCGGGGGTTTTAGTCGGTGCAAGTCCGACACACCGGGGGGCAACCCTCATCGCCCCCTGAGGTCCGTTAGGAATTACCCCCGGGTCACAAAAAAAGAAAAAAAAAAGGTTATTTAGCAATTGCAGTGTGATACTCGTAAATAAAACTGAAATCATTTTCATACATTGTCTATACAAATCTTCACGTATTGCGTAATAGATATATGTTGTACTTACAGGTATGCCTGGTGGGCCACTTCTTCCGTCAGCGCCTACCATTCCAGGTGGCCCCGGAGGACCTTTCAGTTCTGGTGCAGTCTGAAGCAGTGCTAGAATCGTGCTCGTGTTGCACCCGCATTGTCCCAGTGAAGCGTAATTCTCACCAAATATTTGCTAAAACAAGGACATATTTCATTATCGAAAATTGCTCCATATTCTATTTACCTTTACGTAAATTCTCGTTTATTATTAAAATAACATGCTATAATGACAATTTTAAAATAGTATAATGCAATATTATAAATGACTAAAAAGGATAGGAGTACAACGTGACCACATTATTTCATTTAGTGTGATCAGAGATACATTAAAGATTTTTTTAAGCTGGTTCGTCAAAGTGATTACATAACACCCGATAGAAAGTATACAGTCGTCCAGGAACAGCAGCGGCTGCCAAAGAGCAAATCTAGTGACAGTTGCTATCGCCCCGTCAGTCCACATATAACACGATAGAAACTATCTAGAGTTTAGATATGCACAATTGGATGTATACAAGCTGATTTCGAATCGCGACACTATGATGGTCTGTGACGGTTTTATTTACTTTGCGTGTACATATCTCGCTCAACCTGACCAGTAGCGCAGTTAATGGTTGTATCCTGAGCAAACACAATAAAATTTCAATTAAAACCTTTGTAGGATTCCTAACGGTTGGTTTCCTTCACATGTCGTGCCTGAACTCGTACTTATTCTGCAAAACCCAGAGGTATATATCAGGGTTTGAACATACAACCGTTTCCAATTTCCGTTTCCGCGCATAGGTACTGGTTCCTTATCCTCTTAACCACCATTGGCTGATTTTGAAATAGTGCATTTTCATTTCTATTTTAATTAAATACGACGAGAGAATATTTAAAGATAGTTATGATTGTAAATAGAATAGAATTTTAAACCAATCTAATATTTTCACCGATGGCTAATCAAGTCGAGGTTCATACCCATAAGGATGGTTTTTTTTTTGGTTAACGAACTTATACAATCGGCTGGTTGACTGTATTTAGCTCTCACTTTTCAGGAAAAGGCTTCTAAGGCCGATACATTGTATTATGTCAAAGTTAAAAGGCACAGAGTTGATAATAATTTTACTATGTATAGAAACTGATGATAAAAGGCTTATTTGAGAGATTTCTACACAAGTTTGATCACAAATAAGCTGAAAAAAAAATTTGTGAGAAAAATAGGAACAACATACGACATATTATGACATTCATATAAACCATAAAATAATAATATAATACATCACATCGTGTATCCTGTGTGCTGTCACCAATCTCAAAGAACACTTGGCTCAGCGTATGCTGGGCGACGCTGTTAGGTACCATTCAGCGCTGATTTTCAGCCGACGCTCAATGGAACTGATTGCTTGGACGTCGGTCGTCGGTGCAAGCGATCAATATAATAAATAGGTATTACAATAAATACACAAAGTACTTTTAAAGTAATATACCTAATGTGAAGAATACAACAATTAAATAAGATATAAATAGGGCAGATATCTCTTTCCTCTAATGCGAATGTTGTATGTTGTGCCCTTTTTCTCAATAAACGTTTCTTTCTTTCATTTACTAACATTATTGTTTATCGGATGTTACTTTGTCCAGGACCTCAGGCCTAAGTGTATTCATATCCTGAGCCGTACAGTTTCAGCGTGTACAGGTGCCAGTGGACAAGGACCCACATGGTTTGTTTGTATTAGTAAGTATGAACATTTAGCACGACAATGGGATTTTTTTTCCAGAGATCGCTTTTATTATCAAAAACTGGTTCGAGAGGCAATCGAGATTAAAAACCCAACACTTTTAATCAGGATAATGGGTTCTAGTTATGATCGGTGTGGAAGCCAGTGTTAGAAAAGTAGGACCTTGTTTTATGTCGCTTTGTAAACATGTTGATACTGTGAGTCTGATTATTCAAATTATCAAGGACAAAAGAGGATAAAGGAAGTAATTTCTTGTTCACTGGGTGGCACACTTAAAGGGGGTGTGTCGTCTAACAAGGGTGCGAGCGGCGTGCGATGTGTTCTCGCATGTCGCCCTACAACACAAAAGCATGAGAGGGGTGGCTATATACACCACCCCTCCCCAAACGAGTAGAGGCCTAATTAAGGCCGCAGGCCCAGCCGGTCATTGAGGATGAGACTCCAGTCGTACCGATGCCGGTAGGTGGAAGGTGAAACACCCCGGGGGTTTTAATCTGTGTAAGCCCAAAACACCAGGAGGGCGGCCCTCACCGCTCCCCGAGGTCCGTTAGGGATTTCCCCCGGGTTACAAAAAAAAGAAAAAAAATGTAATTTCTCGTTCCCGTAAAATCTCCCCAGCACTTCAGTCTACTCGTGACCATGGTATGTGGAACCAGGTTGAAACGTTAAGCCATTAAAAGTATGAAATCAGAGATATATAATGCGTACAAAACGCGCAAAATGTGAGACTCAGTGAGAAGTTAGCACTTTGTATGTTCCCTATGATTGTGGCGCGAGTCTTATTAGCTTTTAGTAAAATAAATTATACAAAAAGGTTTCTTAATAGACACATGATGTACTTTTCCATTAGATATAAGACTTGTTTAACTAGAATAAATATAATTCTCGAAATTTCGAAATGTAAATATTACACTGACCTTAACTTGACTTCTCTGTAAAGTTTCCAGACGATAGCATGAAAAATAAATATCAATTACATTAAAAAAAAATAATCGACCCAAATAAGTTATAAAATCATAATTTATAAGATAAAAGGTTTTTGTGCCGTTCTACTAGACTCCGAGTTCTTTTAACTTTACTATTCGATTGAATCCTTTTTGTTTGATCCTTGTATATAAGTCTCGGCTTATGTAGGGTTTTACTTTCTTTTACATTATATTATTTTTCTTTTTCATTTTTCTTATATAGTTTAATTGAAAATATTATTTTAAGATCCAACGATATCTTTAATATTAAAAACCAATAAATAAAATAATATTAAATTAAACCAATGTTTAATCTCGACGTTCTAAGTTCTTATATTGTTAGATTAAAATTTTGTTTTGAAGTAATATTACTTTGCTAATGATGTATTTAATTTATTAAAACAACGAAAGCGCTTTTGATTATTCAAATTTGTACAATTTAAAATTCAACGGTTCAGAAGTTTGTTAAAATGCTTATCAGAGATCAGTAGTCTTCGAAAGTATTGTAACGCTCCAGCTAAACGTTACAATTTCTATTCTAAAACGACTTTACGAGACAGTAAACTAATCTAATTGCCTTCATAAAAAAGAATTGAATGACACTTGAGTAGGTATTGGAAATGTAATTACGTAGGCTGTCCTAAGCTCTCGGGGCGGACAGTAAAAGAAAGAAAACCGTCAGAAATATAGTAGAATCAGCAAATTCGATTACTCAACATTGTTACCGCGACAATTCGACTCAAAAACCTCCCGGAGAGGAAATCAATTGGACGATACGGTCCAATGGAATGGAGGACGGGCGCCAAGTGTATAATAAACTTTGTTACGATCAGACCGTTCCAATTTAATGTCAACCGACAATATTTCTTTACAAATCATGATTTTTGGCTAAAAACATCACATTGCTTGTTAAACGTTTATTCAAAAACAAAAATATGGTTAAAAAACGCTTTTGTATTGATGAACTGAAACGTGGAAAATAATCATTGATAACATTTACTTCAAAAACGTAAATCTATTAAAATTTAATGTTGACCTTATTTTTACAAATAGTCTCGATGCTGACGATAATAACAGGTCATCAAATTATATTATGATTTATGATTTATTTTTAATATATGTGGCGAAACTAATCAGGTGTATAGAATGTCTAAAAATTTATTTAAAAGATTTTATTACATTTGTTCACACATATTTTATACCCAGAGAAGAAATGAATAGAATTAAAAAGTGTAATAAATACAATTATTAATTCATGCGGTCGAAGTACATATTATTTACTAGTTGTACCGGCAAACTTCGTACCGCCATGAATGCCGTTACTTACAATGAATAATAACTACTAACACAAATCAATATACACTAAAAAAAATTAGAGTTACTTTATATACCGCCGAACAAAAAGTTGTGCAAATACATTTAATGTTTAACAGTAACTCACGAAAACATATCATAAATACAAACTATATACTTCAGGAAGATTTAATAACAATGACAATAAAAACTGACAGATGAGTTGCATTCCATTTTACTCAACACATTTTTTCCAATAAAATATCGACGTGTTTTTTTTTTATTAACATAAATTATTTATTTATGGACCGATTGAAATAAAATTAACATTATATGTTAAAGGCAGCTATCCATAATAGATTAGTGAAAATCGCATTTAAAATGATTATGTCAATTCAGAGACTAAAGAGCACAAATGCGTACACATTAATTAACGCTTCTCATACATTTTTACTAACATACATCGCGCAAGTGAAGTTTTTTTGGTCACTTGCATATATAGTGTCTTTATTATTACATAAAGATATTAATTTATAATTGATATGAATCTATGTGTATGTATAATAGAGTGAAAATATTTCAAAGCAAAAATAAAATAAACACGGCAATCACGCGGACAGATCCCTTCACGAGTGACCGAGCACAATATAAAAGTTGCTTTTCAATAGGCTATTCAAGTTAATGCTTGATACAGCCACGAGCATTGCGGGCACCGAGGTAAGCAGAGATTGTACCATTATATTCGTGATGTTAATGTCCAATGCATGAATAAAAAGCGTTTTACTTCACGATACTTTTAACATTTTTATACATTTATATATTTACATCAACTATCAATGAAATGTATGAATAGAACCCGTGAGATTTCATTCCTTAATACCTTTGACCTGAAAAGACTAGTCATTGGGATAGCAAAATAATAAGAGATAAATAAATGCTGTAATGGAGGGTAATCTCAAAAGTACGCGGAATCGGCGAAAGTTCATAAAGGGATTTATGGATATTGAGAAAGCGAAGAAGATTTGCAAGAATAGAGAGAAGTGGCGATCCAATCTCTCTGCCTACCCTAATAGGGATTCGGCGTGATGTTAGTTGTATAATGTACCGAGATGCCTTTCTGTTCAGATCAAAGACATCTTAAGTTATGACGAGTGAGTCGTAAAAACATAGTGACATAATTTCGAATATGGTTTTGTCAAACACCACCAAGCAAATATATAGTAAGCAATATCTATGTAACTACGTAATCTTAAGTAGTTACTAAGTCATTGCTAGGTGTGTATTTAATTATTTATTTTATTAAACATACAACACATTACAAAAAAAAACTTAAGCTAACACATCAAACAAAATATTCGCCAAATATAATTTTCAATATTTTAATTATATTTTTAATAAAAATACATTAAATAAAAATAAAAACATACAAAAAAATATATACAAATTAAAATATATATACTAAACTGACATAAAAATATTACAGAAGTAAAAAATAAAATAAATTCAATAAAAACTGGAAATTGTTGTTTACTGTTTTTTTAGTAGTGTAGTGATTGTATGAAAGTATTATGAAATAGGTTTGCTATATATGGCACTATTGTCGGAATTGGCCGTTAATTAAAAATAAGTTTATTTTTGAAAGGAGAACATCGAATTTTAAAAGAATATGAAGTTTGACTTGAATTATTATGATAGACAGATTGAATGGAAAATTAAAATAAGAAGGTTCGGATTGTAAAAATTATATTATTGTTATTTATTATTATTTATTTATTTATTTATGGGCTGTCAACAGCTCCATTACACTTCACATTCACAATCTGAATCACATACATAAGCTAAATGTCGGTAACGGATACCAATAATAGACAGCCACAGCATGGCCCAAAAGCATTAACCAACAATATCAAAACAGACAACTAAAACCAAAACACAAAAAAGATAAAAAGAACACAAAAAAAAACAACAGCAGACAATAATACCTCAAATTAAAATTAAAAATTATATAACACCAAGAACAATGCCAAGCTCAACACACTTGCTCACTGATTTTCCTCTTGAAGGCCGGCATTGAATCCGCAAAAATATCGATGTTCCTATCCCCGGCCACACACTCATTATATAAACGTGACAGCCTTGGCACTATAGAAAAGTGACCAAGGTTGGTCTTATAAAAAGATTAGGAAAATATATGTAAACATTAATTGAAATATATGGGTATAGATATAAAGAAAGTGTTATTATTTTCAAGCGAGTGAGCGACCGTAATAAACATATAAGGGAACGTAGACACGACTGCCGAAAGCGTGTCACAGTACACACTCGATATGCTAGCTGAAGTATTTTACTATAAGAGCCGGCGTACACGATGAATTGTGGCGGCGGTCCTGCACCGCCATGAGAAGATTTACAGTATTTTCATGGTCACGACGCGTTGCGACGCTTCATAAAAATGTATCGGAAAAGACTATATCGGTCCGTTATCGTCTCGTCTTGCGAAGCGCAACTTTGGTATACGGTGCTACGCCGCAACACACCATGGATAATTGTAGTAAAATGACTGATCGACAGCGCTCCAGCGTCGCGCTGCCACCGCAACGCATCATGTGTCTCGGCTGTAATGGTATAAATGAGGCTACAATATACCTGGGCAGTAGACTTGAGGGAGTCTGCTGGCCGGATGAGAAGGAAGCGGTGGGCAGTATCCGGCGCGTCGCCTGAGAGATAGGTTTTGGAGGAGTGGGCTCTTTACACGAACCCTTCTCAGAAAGGCAGCCTCACCAAGGCTTTTCGCTCCCCGGGCATCTGGATGACTTTTGATTATCAGGCTCGGGTAGAGCGATTAGAGGGAAAGCCTGGTGGTTTTTAGTCAGGAGTAATCTCACACACAGGGGTCGCTGTCCTAAGCAACCCTAATGGTTCTATGTAGAATTTTCCCCCGGGATACCAAAAAAGGCTAAAAAATATATGAACGTAAAAACCCCTAGAAAAGAAATAAAAATAGACTTTTATATTCTGCAATTTGTTTCACAGTCTGATAATGATCGCCAACTGCCAGTTTTATTAGATTTTAGAGATCAGACACTAGTATCAAAGTATAATAGAAACGATTATTAATCAGATATCAAAATTTAATCATAATTCATATCGTATTGACATAGCAGTTCACGTATTGTAAAACTTTAGATAATAAATTGTGCTGTTTATTATCTTTGTAAATATTCTATCTATCTGTGTAGTTTATTTTATCGTTGTAAATGCTTGAAAAATAATAAAAGGACGCAATACAAAGGCACAAAAGAGAAGATGAAAAATGTCACTGGCCACTAATGTCGATTGAAATTACGTTTGTAATTCCATTAGTGAATGCGATTAAATATTTAAAGAAAAACATAATCGATTACTAATTGTCCTCTGAGATTATAAATACGAGTATATCAAACCTAAAAATGAAATTAAATGGATTAGTTTGAATTTTATAATTCGATACATATAATTAAGATATCCATACCTAATAAAAAATTAAATTATATATAGTATCTTTTTTGCTCCTTTAAGCAGTAGGATTTTTAGAAACAATAAAAACTGTACGAATTTTTAATTAATTCAAGGTAACAATAAACACACTTACGATTAAACTTAAAGCAATTATATTATATTTTTAAGGTTCACAAAATATACTACAATGTATTAAAAATCGTTTAATTTACGCTTATGACTTGTGCGGTGGTATTAACTTTGTACGTATAGGAAAGCAGGTGAAGCCGTGGGCTAAATGAGAATTCTGCGGCTTAGACTTTGCTATGCTTACGTGTACATGTATTCTAAAGTTCTTATTGCAAAGTCTAGTATGAACTATTATATACATTTTGAATATCATAGTTTCGTAAAGATTTTTTTAATAATAAGCAACTTTTTGAGTCCTTTTTTGGTAAAAATTGCAATATGAGTAACGAAAATATTTCTTCATTGCAAGCTTTACAACTAAATGTTGTCATTATTTTCAAACATATAAAACTATTTTTAAGTATTATATTTGTCAACACAGTAAATAAAATCATATAATTTTTTATCTTCAAGTTATATGTTAATCGAGTTTTACGTTAATATGTTCATATGAAATTGTACTTACACTATCCCCTAATCCAGATTTATCAGTTGGAGGTGTGACAGTTGTTCCTGGAGGTCCAGGCGGACCAGGGGGTCCTGGGGGTCCTCTTATTGATTCTCCCGGCGGTCCCTGTTTTGTCATAAAAATGTTATAGTAATGGTCAAGAAATTTTACATTACAAATATTTATTTAAAAAGTTATTAAAGGAAAAGGCTCGTATTTTATTAATTTTATAATTCATTTGCTATTTCACACATACTTTATCATGTAAAATTTTGTATTTAAACGTTTAAAACCAATTTACTATTTATAGTTCTAACACGTATATTTTAGAAATTATTATTATATCATTTAATATTCAATGCGAGTGTTATAGCTATATTTTTATTATAGGTACGTATTTTATTATAGGTATTATATTTATTATAGGTACAAACTCAAAGTTGTAAATAAGACAATCTAATATAGAAGAAATGAGCTAAAAGTGAACGAAATATTATAAAATTTAAAGTTAGAATTGCGAATTTTCAGGCTATGATATAAATGTGTAGGTACATTGCATAGGGGCAGAGCAACGATCACCAAACACAATGTTAAGTGTGCTGTAATGGCTCTATATCACGGCACGGGCTCGAGAGCTCTTTACACTTTACGGACACGGGTTTCAAGTTTAGAGTGTGCTCACTATTTCAAATATTTTCGAATTACCGCCCTTAAAGTAACAAACTTAATCTCGTATATATTACTTTATAATCATATTTTATTTTGAATTAAAATAGCAGTTTATTTTAAAATAAATTATTTTCTACTTCCATTTTTATTTAGTTACGTATTATGTTTTTATTTTGATTATTTCGAGGGGTGAAAGGCTGTTTGGTTTAAGCTACAATTTTTGTTGATATAGTAACATATATATTTGGAATCGGTAAAAAACGCTGATACCGAAAATATATATATCACTACATCACCAAAAAATGTCACTTAAATCAAATAGCCTTTCATCCCTAGATATGCTTGTCGGCTTAAATATTGTGTGATCTGAATGTCCTTTATTTTCTGCGGTAATATTGATAAAAAAGGTACGTGGGAAACAGACTAATATAACGTAGTTTGATAAAACGCACGATAGTTTTATTAAGAAATATAAGAATTTGTATTCAAGACTATGAAAATACGCGGATAACGAGTTTCCGCAACAAAGTTCGTGAAAGATCTAAGATTTGAACCCCTAAAAACTTTTCGGTAGTACGTAAAAAAACTTAAGGTTTATCAACATTTTTGTATAGTGAAACGCTTCCTTACTACTTTGAGTACCACTAGTTCAATGCCTACGTAATTTATTTTTAATAAGTTTACCTCAATTTACAAAATATTAATTTTTGGTTATATTTCTGTAGGTTTCATGTTTTTTTGGTAGTTATTTGTGGTTACGAAACTATCAATGTTTGAAATAGGTGATATACATATTTATGTTGTATTTGACATGTCGCTCTGATGTCGTGTCGTACTTATAAAACCCATTTCCTAAAAGTTCACGTGAAGTGGGCGGCAGTCATAATTCAATATCGAAACAATGCACGGTTACCTTTTGTGTGCAAACAGGGAGTTACGCGTAACCGATCGCACTTTTGTTTATCATGTTAATTTACAACACAATTCTACAATTTATGTAAACATTTATGGCCACGACAGGTATGGGACTCGGAAGTATTTTAAAATACTTGAATACATTTCTTCCTTGCGTAATCTACATAGACATATTTTCATTTTAATTAAGAAATAAATAACGATACTTTGCAAACAAAAAGGTTATATGGAATGTTAATTTGTTTAATATACCAAGAACGTCGTAATGACACAAACATCAATATATATATACAGATAGACATAAGATCCACAACAGACAAAACTCTTTTCATACCAGAAAAATAGATTGCCGAGTTTGAAAAGAAAAAATTCCGAACAATGTTTAAAGGACATTAAGATTTAGACAGAGATACGAATAATATAAATTAAACTATTAAATGTAAAGGTTTAAAAGGAATAATAGGTTTTTATAATGTTCTCTTTATTAAAAAACAAAAAAAAAACAAATAATCTTGCCCTCGGTCCTCGATCTCCTTTTTCACCTCTCAGTCGTAGAGGATACCCTGAAAATAAAATTATAATTAAAGTTTCCATGTTCACGTCTGTAATTTTTCATTTTATTGATGACTGGTTTAAAACAAATTTATATATATGGCTGGTATTCTAATGTTATACTAGTTATTTGGGTATGTCATATTGAGTGGCAAGAAGAATTAAGTGATCAAATTATTGACATATAAGTAATTGATGCTGTAACTGATAAAAAGGTAAAAGTGAAGACAAATATGCGAGCAAAGAATAGTGAAATCAGTCGCGAAGTTAATGCTGTGCCAGTGTTTATAGATTGGATTTAAGATGTCAATAATTTGAGCAATCGCCCTGATTTGGACATAAACATATATTTTTATGTTGCTTATTAATCTAAACGTAATTTGTATAACAGATATAATCCGTATTTTGTATCTTGATCGACTACAGTTTTTAATATATGATGCCATTGCCAATTCGTCGCAAAATTCACAACTTCATTCATCTATATAAAATTTTTAACAATCTTCGCACATAGTAGTACCGTATAACACTCCAAGACGCTCCATAACACAATTTTTCTATTTACATAATGCTAATACAAATCTAGGTCGTCATTCGCCAATAAACAGGACATGTAAACTATTTGATAGTACAAATCATGGGTCGGCAACCTTTTCTTATATAAGGGCCACAAATATTATGAGTATATTGGTGCGGGCCACATTTCATCTGATAAACACAATTTTTTGGATAAAACAAATTTTTGCATTTTTGACTATATTTATTGTTACTCTCATTTTACTGACTATGATTGCTTGAACTGAATTTCAGGCTTCCGCACACACAAAACAATAAAATAGAAACTTATTTCTATAAGTGTTTTTAATTTATTGTCTGCGGTGTGGCTTTCTGTGGAATGGCTCTTAGTTATTTATTTAATTTTACAGGGTTGCCAGTGGCCCGGTACAATAACTAATTCACACAATACATACATAAAGTTACAATAAAAAATGTACAGTTCCTATTAAGACATCCACAACATACGTCAGAGTGGCCTGATTAATTATACTGTATCATATTACATTATACTAAATCATACTATACTATATTATATTATATAACACTATATCATATTACATTATATTATATCACGTCATACTATACTATATCATGGTTACTTGCGCGGATCGCACCGGAGTTGCTTACGGGCCGCAAGTTGCCGACCCCTGATATAAATGATCAACTTTATACAATAGATATTTTGCATAATTCTCTTTCCATGTTCAAAACCACATTGTATGATGATATCCTAGCCGGTTTCGGCCACAGCGACTGTTTCAATGCCGATTAAGAAAATTGAGGGCCACTTTTCGGAAACAGTCAATTGCGCAGGAGATATTTAAGTGCATAACTGGACGCGCAGCCAGAGAAGCACTCTCTCGTCCGAACTCCCTCGGGCCCGATGGAATGGAGAACCAGTACGATCGGGAGGGAGCAGGATGCAGGTTTGGTCGAGTTTTCCTTCTCTGAACACCTGGTTGAATTGCGGTGTTAAAGAGATACCTTAGTCGCCTTTTACGACACCTCAGCAAGAAGAGGGGGGGGTGCTATTCTATTCTGCCGGCAGCCACCGCGGCTAAACATACAATACAGTTATGAGTATATATGTATACTCATTATCAAGCCATACACTCTTAAAATGATTTTATTTTTACCAGGAAAAAGTCCATTTTAGGACCATCAGGGAGCGGTGAGGGCGGCCCACCGGTGTGTCGGACTTTCACCGACTAAAAAGCTCCTGGGTATTCCTTCATCTGCATGGATGCCGTCCGTGGGCGCTAGTTCGCAATCTTTGTTAGGCCCCTCAGAACAAGGGACGGGCTGGAGGAATACCGTTCCGATCGTCCTCAAAAATGGGCGATGTGCAGGAGTACGCACACACCGCCCCCTATGTATACGGGCAGTGGACTTCTTCAAGTACCACTGCCCGTATCACAGTCATAAAACGTATATCAACCTCATTTTGTTTGGTTTCAACTTTTTTTAATGTATAATTTCCTTTTTATTTAATGAGAATATGTAATTTATTTTATGTTAGTGTATGCGTATATTACTTACTTAATTATAGCTAATTTTTTTTAATTTATGGTGTAAGATATGTGTTCTTATTACAGGTAGGTATAGAAGAATAAAGCTTTTGTAATTTTTTTCTAATTTTAGTTAATTTGTTGTTGGAGAACTGTGAATAGATAAATAAATACCGTCCAATCCGGGAGGTGGCGGCGGGAATGGAGGTATGGTGCCGTATCTCCCAGAGCCTTCGGAGTCGCCCTCTTCTTGGTCCACCTGTATTTAACATTTCATTACAAAAGTATACACAAAGATTAAGAACACGCTACTTCATTCATGATACTTTGTTTGTTATAACAATATTGTTATCATGCCTTATGACATCGTTACCTTTGATAAAGCTAAATATAGAATGAGCTTAAGTTATAACATACATATAATCACAAACAATTTAATACCAAGGTTATTTTACAAAATATTTGCCCATTAGTTTAGACTTTGCTTATAATAAATAATAATAAAAAGCCTTTATTTGTTCTAGTTTAATTTACATTTTAATTTATCTACTTCTCAAGTCAACTAAGTCAAAAACGCTTTAGCGGTAAAGGCCTCCTCCAAGGATATCCAAATTCCCCTGTTTTGGGCCTTTTTTCACCAATTTTGGGCCTGCATTTTTTTTATTTCATCTTTCTATTTTGTAATTGGTTTCAGACTTTGCTTAAATGTATATTATATTTATAAACGTTAAACAAATATGAAAACCAGATTATCCATAGTTTGAAATAGTAATAGTATCTGAGGGCTTAAACCTATAAAATATATATAAAATACTTGTCCTGATTGAAATATAATAGTAGAGTCAAACCAAAGAAGTTAGAAACATAAAATTTAAGCACCGGGTTATTTTTCATGATGTTGTCACCCGTTAAGTAAACATTTTTTTATATTCCACTTCTAATTGGGGTGAAAGAGTGGTTGAAAGTTTGTTTAAAAATCCGTCAATCTTGAAGTAAGCACAACAATCATTGACATTTAGCGATTTGTTTAAAAATAAAAAAATACGTTCTTTGTGTTTTTGGATAATCAACATCAAAGCGGGTAAATTATTTATATCCAGGATACGCCGAGTCATTATAGCTAGTAATACCTCCCAGAGAGGCAGCCTCGACAAGGCATTTCACTCTCCGAGCGTCTGAATGAATTTGGTTTCCCAGGCTCGGGTAGAGCGATTAGAGGGACACTCCGGGGGTTTTTGGTCAGTAGGAGTCTGACACACCGGAGTTGCTGCCCTCACAGCGGCCCTGATCGACCTATGCAGGATTTTCCGCCGGGACACCAAAAAAAAGCTAGTAATACCTATGCATTTATTTAGGAGAAGACTTTTTTCTCAGGTCTGGTTGTGGTGGACTGGTGGTGGTATTAGAGGAATTAACATTGTATTGGGAAAACCGACGACGGCTAACGCCAAAAGATTATACAGTTTTATACAATTGTAATTTCATCACAACACACATTATGATGATGATGTCCTAGCCGGATTCGGCTACGGCGACTGTTTCAACACCGATTAAGAAAATCGAGGTCCAGTTTTCGGAAACAGTCAATTGCGCAGGAGATATTTAAGTGCATAACTGGACGCGCAGCTAGAAAAGCACTCTCTCGTCCGAGCTCCATCAGGCCCGATGGAATGGAGAACCAGTACGATCGGGAGGGAGCGGGATGCAGGTTTGGTCGAGTTTTCCTCCTCTGAACACCTGGTTGAATTGCGGTGTTAAAGAGATACCTTAGTCGCCTTTTACGACACCTCAGCAAGAAGAGGGGGGGGTGCTCTTCTATTCTGCCTCCAGCACCCACGGCAAGCTACATTATATAAATTACGATTTAATTTAAAAAAAGCTTATTTATAATATTTAATGTATAAACATATTAATGTTATCATTAATATTTAAGAAGTGATTTTAAGTTTGTAGACTTAAAAGTTTGTGGAATAATGTATTTTATGAAACCATTACAGTAATGAAATTTTAGAGTTGCTTTACTTCGAAAATGAATCGTTTCTCAGAATTTTTTGCTCTTATAATATTTTTAAATAAATATTGCTTCTTTTTAAATATAATTAATGCCAACAAAAAGGCAAATAAAGCTAAAGTTAAACATGAGAATCAGTGTGCCACTTTTGTTTCGAACCGTCTACTAATACTTATTCTGGAAACATGAGAGTCGTAAGCGAGTGATAGCAAAACAAGAGTACTTGTTCGCCCTACGAACAAAGAAAGATCTCAGAGAAGTTTCTCATCATAACTGTTGTTCAAGATATCTCGATTACTTGATTACGTAATCCAGCTAGACTCGGAAGTTACAATACCAGGCATATTTTTGATTAGAATTGTAGCATTTTTGGGTTAGTATAGTGTAAAAATTTAATCTTTAATACTCTAAAAGCACACATCGGATTCTAGCAGCGACAATCAAGCAATGACTCCAGCAATGTCCCGTTTTGTATGCATTTATATGCTTTTACGCCTTCACATAAAAATGTCTACTGCGACGCAGCTTCCATTCCGACGCAGCCTTGAGTTTCTTTCGGCGATTCTTTTCAAGGTAGTCGCTTCCGAAACGGTACTAAATCGAATCGATCGCATATACAGTTGAAAAAATACATGTAAATGCAAACAGAGCGGTAAATGACGACCTAGCAGCCGCTATTGAGTAATAAATGTAAACAAACCTAAAAAAATCTTGAGTTTTCGTATAAAATGCGAAGAAACATTTAGCTTAACCTAATATACAACTATTGTAAAAAATATTTAAGAGTAACAAATGCGTTTACATTATTGAAAAAGTTAAAAAAAATGTCATTCATTTCAAAGGAGGCTATCTGCAAAATTACAAGAGGATTCAAAGAAAGGTTGAAGTTATTAATTCTAATCATAATTATACCTCTTTGTCGACAGTTTGACGAGCATTTACTGTCTTTAAGAGATTTTACGCCACCCCTTTGTTGTCTAACGATATAACTCGATAGCTTTTGTCTTTAATGTAAGATCAACGTTATAGGTAGCAAGTAAATGTTATTCAAGACTTTATAGACTTATATTTATTCTTTGTTATTTATCAAAATTTTGTTAAATTGCGCAAGAATGTTTCTTATTTTATCAGGATACTTACATATATTTAAAATAAAAGAATTAACAAAGACAGTATACATTAAACCAATTAAATTTTTTATTATTAAATAATTCATGTGTCCGGAATCCATTAAAATCAGATCAGTAATTTCGTGGAATGTTACATAAGGGTTATTAATTTTTCGATAATATAACGTTCAATTTATTTTACTGCACAAAGGCGACCGCAAGCTTGTAACGAGGACATCAGCTTATCTTGGTTATAATAAAGATAATCTCTATGCAGTTAATAACAATCATTTCTGCCAATGCAATGCACAGTGAGTATTTATAAACGAATACACGCCTTATTACTGTTTTAAATATCAAGAGCCATTAATATTATAAAAATTGTCTCAATGTCTTCTGATACGATATCAGAGACCTCTAGCGAGGCTATAAAGAGATCCTGTTCCTAATGGAGCGTTTATGCACAACAGTCAAATCATTTTGAAGGTTACATTATTAAAATAATCCTGAATACGTATAATATTATTAAAAGATACTTAAAAGTATTAACACAAAGAAAATATTCTGTAACTTGGAAAATATTCTGTAAGAATGGAATATAGCATGAAAGCTATTTGATACTAAGTAGTTATTAGCATTAGAATAAAAAACAGTAAATCAAACTGTTCTTTACTAGTTAGTTTTACTTTAAATAGTAGCGAGGAATCAGATTTTGAACTAGATTAAACATAAAAATAAATAAGATCCTAATATGACACAAAAATGTTTGAGTAGCAGGCTGAGATGGGCAAAATGTAATCTGATTAATGATTACAAAATATAGTATACATGTAATTTTAATTTTGTTGCTTTTTAATCATGGTTAAATCTTTTCTAAGCATTAAGGTGTCATAAATGTGTATACAATTTAGGATTCCGTAGTGATTAAAACATAGATGAGCAAGATGCAGTCATAATAAAGATGAAAAACCCAAAATGTATTTGTAATCGTTTTTCATTAATCTGATTACATTTTGCCCATTTATGGTATCAGGTATGACATTTTCGTTTTAACTATGTAATATTGTTATTATTAAACATTATTTAATTATAATAATTATTGTAATAATCAAAGAATACACTCCTGAACATAAGCAACTTACTAAGTTTGCCTCTGTAATTAAATCTGTTACGTTGTATTTAAAGTGTTTTTAAAATTCAATCATATTTAAAATTCACACATCATTAGTCTTTAGATTAGTGACAAAGCAGGGTATGACATCACAAGTGTTAGTAAGTGCAGATTGTTAATATGAACATATAGGCACCGTTGTTGTGTTAGTATTGATTGCGTTATTTGTGGAAATAAGCAAACATTTTAAAATATAATCTGTGTTTTAATCACCAAAAAATTGTCTATGTCAATCTCGTCTCCATCGCTGCCGCGGGCAATTTCCTGTTAAAACGTTGAAAATTGTGTATTTAAGAGCCATAGATCACACAAATGGAATATGTCGAATATAATCTAAATCTTTGTGGTGGCATATCAATTGAATAACACTAATATAATGTTACCCGTCAGTACCCGACTATTTATACGTTAGCTAATTAGGCATGTGACAAATTGCAACAGGGGTACGCCTGCTACTAGCTTTATCTCTTTCGCACATGTAGCTTTGCCATAGTGCTATTTCGGGCTTTGTGCGTGTGAATTTATCACTGTTAAATCACCAGTGATTTCGCGTTTTCTCCGTCTCTAGGTTGTAGATAATTGAACCAATTAGGGTACAATAATCTACTCATATAACAAACACTACGCATCGTATCATTTAACGTTTCGTCAGTGACGCGTCCCATCACAGAATACGGTAAAAAGTCCTTATTTTATTAACTCACATTATTTTTCATAGAACAGTTGCAATGCAATTCAAAGTCAAGGGTAGTGTAAGAAATTAACTAAAGAAATATATTATATTAACAAAAGTAATTGCAGCTATACAAAATACAATTAGATTTAGAGAAAATTAAGTACAGGTTCAGGGTCCTGTAATGGGATTCCACGGACGAGAGATTAACAAAATCATCACCAAGCGGCTGCAGTTTGATTGTATAACTTGCAACGTCTCATGTTTATTATGTCTATTTTTAGAACAGACCTTTATGTCAATTTCAGAACACAAATTATCGAATTATTTAAATATATTGCATACGAAGGTAAAAATTCGAAAAATGACTTATCTGATAACATAATTATTAGGTATATATAATAGATTTGTAGGTTTATATATTGTGATATGGTTTCTAAGGCTGAGATTTACAGACGCAAATTTAAGATTGCTTAAAATTTAGTAAATCATTACAATTTGTATTACTCAATGAATGTCAAAGGATTTTGTAAGTCGCCGATTTTGTCAACAAGGACTTGGCTCTGCGAATACTTGGCTAAACTTAAATTTCTATTATATATTCTGTTTTTGTCAAAACGAATTCATTTTTGAGAACTATGCTAAAAGCAGAAATATCGTCTATGAATCTCCGCTTAAGAAGGGCTTTTTACGTAGTTAAGTATATTCATTATTTTATCAATAATAAAATATATACATATCTTCAATTTGAAATTATATACTGAACTGGGGATGTATTATTACTATGTTTATCTACTGAAGCATTGATAATATATTCTTATAACACTACCTATTTCAATCTAGTCATAAAAACCTTATCATAATGTTAAAGATTACCTAAAAGATATAAAAAACTTTATACAACTATATCTCTTAACTATATATATATATATAATTAATTATATATTAATATACATTATTAAAATTTATTAATATAATTTATATATTATTAATTATATATAGTAATTTTAATAATTAAAATCGACACAAGTGTAATCATAGTAGAATTATAAATTTCCAGATAATGAAATACGTATGATTTTATGAAAAAAAAAAAAACATTTTTTTAAATATTATTTAGTTGGATTTCGGTTTCAATAATTTTGATGAAATTAATACATATCACATGGTCTAGACTACGCCCCACCTATTACAAAATGATGATGACATTCAGATGCAGAAATGATCTTTAAATTTGTGAGATAATTAGTGTTTAATGTCCGATTTCAATTTAATGAGATTTTCTACATCTAAGTGAAGATCTATTAAAAACACCGACAGTTATTATTTAATTATATACGTTGTAAATGCCCCGTGAAAGTTCAAATATGGTATAATGACATATTTTTGAGGGTTTTTTTTTTAATACATAATTATAAGGCAATCAAAGTTCATATACAAATACAATTAAAATGTTGCTTACCTCGAATGTATTAACACATTGCACTTCAGCTTGTGACGGAGAGCCATACAACTTGAGTTCTTGAAATGCACCCTGCGTGACAAGCACAATTAACACACGACGAAATAAAAATCCCATTGCAATTGACAATTTACCGAACACCGCCAAAAGTATCGATTTAAATCATCGATATTAACCGACATTTTTTATTTTAAAATTCATTGTTTTATTCTTTCACTGGTCGCTTCTCGAATTATCGGTTGAATAAAATTACTCGGAACCGGTATAAGCAGAAGGATGCGCGCCGGCCACACAGCGTATGCGTTCAAATGCACTAAATTTCAAACGTAGTTAGGCAAAGGATAGCATTAAAGTCCACCTTCCCTTAACACGTGTATAAAAATTGTATAACAACTTTTACATTACAACAGGTACTCATACAATCCATGATTAGTTTAAAAGGTACTTTTCTAATGTATTTTTGTTACCGTTTTTACTTCTGATATACAGTGTTATTGAAAAATCGCTGTATTAATAGAAGCGGATTGCAGAGGACCTAAAATGCATAAATTTAAGCCACTCCAATGTAGCGGCAAAAGTCAATAGTTTTCGAAATACATCAATTTTAATATTTTTTTTGTTAGTACATACACAGTGCACCAATAAAAACTTCAAAACTCTACCACAATCTAGAGTTATGATCCTTAATTGAAGCAAATTTATTTTTTCGAAAGCGTTGTGTAGTTAAAAATTATGCTATGAGACAAATTCTGCAAACTACTCGAAAAATATTGACATCTATTAAGCTGTACAAAAAGATATCAACATTTTACTAGAGGTATGTAAATATTTAGAAATATATATATAACTGAGCGTAGATAGAATGTACTCCATTGAAGTAAGTCTACTATATGAATTTTTTACAATATTTTTAACCATTTTGATCGAATAAAAAACCAAATGAAAGTCTTAGAACGTTTTCTAATTTCAATTATATTATTGTTAACTACTCTAGAAGTAGAAGTTGCTCTCATCGGTTCCACACCGTTCCTTATTATACATTCGAAATTATTTTATCAAATTGACTGAAATCACATAAATCAAAATATTTTATTAAACTACAGATGCAATTATAGCGGCGTTAGCTTTTGTCTCTACGCAGGCCATAGTAATAGCAATTAAGTTCACTTCCAGGACACTATTCAACAGTGCCGGGCAGTAGACTTGAGGGAGTTTGCTGCCCGGATGAGAGGGCGGCGGTGCGCAGTGTCTAGCGCGCCTCCTATGAAAGAGGTACTGGAGGCGTGGGCTCTTTATACCCATCCCTCCCAGAGAGGAAGCCTGAATAAGGCTGTTCGCTCCCCGGGCGACTGGACGAATTTGGTTTCCCAGGTCTGGGTAGAGTGATTAGAGGGACACCCCGGGGGTTTTTAGTCAATAGGAGTCTGACACACCGGGGTCGCTGCCCTCACAGTGACCCTGATGGTCCAATGTAGGATTTTCACCCGGGCTACCAAAAAAAAAAACACTATTCAACAGTGACTGGATGGCTCACATCTAAATTGTTGGTTCAAGGTTATGACGCTAATTCCACGGCATATAAAAAGTCAAAATCCCACACTATTAAAATTTTAGATTTGAATTCTCGTAAAATACTAGGTTTACGAGCCTTCCAGGCCACATGTGCGATTTATTTCGAGTACAAAATAATAAAAGCTCAAAAGAATAGGAGAATAATTTTGGATAATAAAATAATGAAAACAGAACACATATCACACCCAGGCATAGAGAGAACAAAAACAAAAAAAGCGGATTTGGATCTGTATCTTAACCAAAGAGCTTATTTCGAGCTAAAGGTATTAAAAATTAATTGTATTGTTATTCCAAATTACTTTCAGATTTATTTATTTTTGTAAATATTAAAAATAAAATAACTGTAACATTTCTAGACCACTTATTTAAAATTATTTGCAGACTATGTGTCATAGAATGTTTTATAACCAGACAATACCTTTGTTCATATGAATAGTAATTTGAAATTAAATTTATTTCTGTTAGGGGTCGTAACTTTGTATCGTGATAAAGTTTTAGACAGTAACAAATGCAACAGCGTAATTGAAGTGTCAGCTATCCTAATACAATCCATTTAATTCGAAGTTTTTTATACAAATTAGATTTAAGTGTCGAAATCTGGCATACTAACAAAAACTACCTTAAAATTGAAATATCTCACAAACTATTGTACTTTGTTCCAACATTAGGGGGCTTCAATTGTATTTTAAGGTATTCTATCTCATGCTTTCATTAAATCGGCGAGTTTCCTATAACCTTGTATAATTAGTATGAACGTGTTTAATCCTCGGTGTGATTATTAATTATTATACTCGTATTATTCTTTATTTATTTTAAAAAGTGATTGCAAGTTATAAACGCATCAGTATTAAATAATAAATATAATTAAATACACTAATCACAATATTCACAAATAAGTAAACAATAAAAAAAAAAGGAAAATAGATATATAGATATAGGAATATAGATGATAGCAATATTATTAAATGGAATTATGGTCCTTCCCATGTATCAAAAAAATAAAAAAATTGTAAACTAAAAAATCTTCGATTAAAAAAAAGGAATATAATCTGAATGCTATTCAAGTGTATAGAAACTATTACATTCATGGAGTAAACACAAAAGGAAAATACTCGATGCGGAGTAACTGCGTGATCGGTTGAATGGAAAGGACGCAGAATTTCGACTACCCAAAATGTTTTTAATTAAAAGTATTGCGGACTCAAAAGTGAGTTTGCCGGTGCCCACCTCGATTTCCATGACATCGAAAGCTCAGGCCAAAAGTAATTCCCGCTTTCAATGTTTATTTTCTGTTTCATGCTCAACGACCATGAATGTGTACGTATAGTTATGTATCCAACAATAATAATGCAGTTACACACTTTATATGTAGGTATAACATATAGAAAATACATAACATAATTAATACTATTACAACACTAATACATCGATTTGCAATAACATATTTTAAAAATTTACTCCAAACAAATACTCCTCAGCGTTTCTCCAAACAAATACTCCTCAGCGTTTTAGTCCGCTCTTTACCAAGCCCTGTGCATCCAGGTCGAGACGTCGAGCCATAATTAAAAGTAAATTTTTCGCGTATAAGCCTCGTTAAGTATTTATGATTAATACTACGTTTGTTATCTCGTATCGAACAGTGAACAACAACATATTTCTTTTTAAACACACTCTTTCGATAACTGCAGGAAATTTATTCAACTTCTAAATATAAAACAGCAAAGTCCAATTAACAAACACAATATAAATAGTTATTCATAAAATTTTTGCTTATAGGTAATTTATAGGTTTATTATTTTAAAATATTAGTATGATTCCATATACATTTATTTATATCTTTGTATTAAGCTGCAAGGACCTATTAATTGTTTAAGCACCGATAGGTTTTTATATATAAAAAATCTATCTAATATTAATTACATCCTATGTATTTATTTTCCATCTTTTTAAAAATCGGCAGCTCGATGGCTACATTTTTGAGTGTGCCACTCGGTTATGACCAACAAAGAAGATTAATTTCAAATGCATATTAATTCCATCATATTATGACCAAAATCAACGATATTTAGTAAAAAAAATTCGTAAATTAAATATTGAAAAACTATTGAAATATTTAACTTTGTAAAAACAATTTTAGAGAAAGATTCTTTCCACGTAACCTTTTCATGTATATCTGAAACAGCTGATATAGTTACCAATAGTGGAATGAAATGGGACCATTTCCCGTATACTAGTACGGATCGACACGTAAGTAATGCGAGACGATAATCGTTTCACGGTATATATCGAAGGCACAAAACAAAAAGGTTATAACTGACAGTTTTGGCCAAAATGCTTTTTAACATCATTAGGTTGCGGTTTAAGATTATGAAGTGATTGCTCGAACTGAGTGTGTAACCACAGTACCTAAGTGTCAATATCAAAATAAAATGTTTTTGTCTTTGTTACAGAATAACTGGGTTTTATGCAATTTACTCTCAAAAAAGTCGTTTTAGGATGTAGGAAATAGGCAGAAAATATTTTTTCTTAATATAATAATAATGAATATAATTAGTATCGTCACGCTATATCCATTACGGGGAGAGCAGAGATATATTAGTGACAGTATCCACTTTGCGCTTATATGTCATGCCTAACGTGACCAGAAGCGCAGCTGATCCCCGTTCTCAAGGCATTTAAACATGACATATCTATTAGATGTCATGAGTGTATCCTCACGATGAATTCCTTCACCGATGTTTCTTGAAATAAAGTAATCGATAAATCGGCCATACATTTTCAATGCAGCTACATGCTTTTTATCTGTCGCCTGTAAAAATTGTGCCAATGGCTGTAATTGTCATTAGTACTCTCATATAAAAATAAAACATTAAAATATATTTATATAAGGTTTGTTGTCTGGATAAATTGGCTTGGGACGGCCTATAAAACTTCACCAGGCGAGAGAGGCCAGCGCATAAGATGCCCAGCCAGCAAAGAGTTATATGAGTAGTTGTTTAACAAATTATTATGCCAGTATACATAGAACCAAAGCTACGAAGTTTTATCAAAAAACTAGCTGATCCGGCAAACGTTGTTTTGCTATATAAGGTTTTGTAATATCTTCTAAGATGTTAATTGAAATTAAGTGATGTCAAAGACAATTTTGTTCACAATTAAATACTCTTAATCAACAACACATTTATTTGGATAAAGTTTAATATTATTACGTTGATACAACTCTTAACAAATAATGCATGAATTTCGACCAAATTTGTTTACCATAAAAACGGTTCTAGTAACTTAATTTTAAAAGATAGACATATATTGTCCCGGACATTTTTTTAGATCATTTCAAGAGGAATAATTCTTTCATACATATATGTTTGGTATCTTGAACCGTTTTTGCAGCGCACGCAATGGAAGCCCTCAAGGATGAATAATTTTCGCCGTTTTTTTCACATTTTCCATTATTTCTTCGCTCCTAATAATTGTATCGTGATGTTATATAGCCTAAAGCCTTCCTCGATAAATGGTTTATTCAACTCAAAAAGAATTTTTCAATTCGAACCAGTAGTTCCTGAGATTAGCGCATTCAAACAAACAAACTCTTCAGCTTTATAATATTAGTATAGATTAAACAAGTTTAGCTTTGCGGATTAATTCATTTTCGTCAGTTGTGCCGTTTTGGTTTCCTTGCGTCGCTGTGTAACCGATACTGCTAAGATCCGTCGAGGGATCCCGCGTTCCGCAACGGCCGGTCATTTTGTAAGCAGCCCTGTACTCGTAGTTCCCTTTAAGCTCGCCCTTTACTTTACTGCAAATTGTTATTGCGGGTGCTGGGCTCTGATAAGACCCGATTATGTTATAAACAAGGGCTTACTATATTTATTTTGAATAGGTTAAGATTGGACTGCATTGAGGCAGTTTTTAAAGCCCGTTTTAGTAATTCGGAGTTCAATTTAAATAGATGAGTCAATAGTTGTCCCCGTGTTTGTTTTGTGAATGATGTGCAGCAGGTTCGTTGGAACTCAAAACACTCACCACCTATTATTTATTGGTTACCACTCACTTAATAACAGAATATTGCAAGTTTGGAATAAATTGCCTCAAGATATTGTTGACGCACCATCCACGGATAGTTTCAAAGTTAGACTTGATAGATGGCTCTCATCTCAGTCAGATTTTTAAGTATGATCAACGCAGTCCTAAACAATATACATAGTTGAACACACCAGCCGAGACATTGGCATATCAGCTAATAGCTGCTTGCCTATTATTTGATAATAATAATAAATTTCGGACAAAATTACTTTCTAATTTACCAAAACTCATTCCAAACCCAGTAATACAAATACAGATATGAAATCTTACAAAATATCTCTTATATGAAAATATCTTTTTAAACCATCCTTTGATAAATAAATTAAAAAATGGTTCGGAATAATATAGCGAAACGAATACTCCTAAAAATATATTTTTAGATGCAAAAAGAAATGTCGTGACTGTTTTTCATGCCTGTTTTCACTTTTTTTTTGCTTGGGGAGAATCCTCATAATACCTTGTCCTTGTGTCCTTGTACCAGATAAAAGCCCCAAGGTGTCTACGTCTGCAAATTAGTGAGGACTGCGGGTCCTGTAGTAAATTCGCCACAGATGCCCGTTTCCTCTTAAAGTAACTTGGTTCTCAATTGGTACGCAACTCGTATTCCGTTTTCACATAATCAGTAACACAGATGACATATATAGAATAAAAAACCGGAAAAAAATTGTTTTTTTTTTAATTATTTATACGTTCAATTATTACATTTCTCTGCTGTAGTTTAATTACGCAGTTACCACGAACTTTTCTCTATTTACCTTTTAAAACGAATAAAGCACGCAAATGTATTAAAAATAATATCCCCACTTAACTGGTAGGCAGTTAAATAATACCAAAAAATATGTAGATTTTTGAAATATAGACAGGAACGGATTTTAATTAAAAATTCATCAATGCTTCTGTGATCGTTGGATCAAGTTTGTAAAATATTCAAAGCAAAAATTGTTTCTGAATAAACGTTGAGTATTTTGTATAGACTGATATTTACTGATTTATTGAATATCCGAACGGCATTTATCTCAGAGCGGAATGAGCCAGAATATTTCATCCGAATTTCTACTTGCCTATATATAGATGTTTTTACTGGTGTATTTTTAGTTTCATTATTCCGTTTCACATTATACTTTCATCTTTTTATATTTATGTATTTCCTAAATTGAAAATAATTGTATTTAAATAATATAAATCTAATACCGTCATCGCGGCTCTGATTAGAAAAGCAGAATCTAACAAGAAGAACTTACTTAAAACTTTTGTAGTCGCTCTTTACAGAATACAAAATATTGTTGCATGCTTAGAGTATATATTAATATATGAATATTCTAATATTCCATTCAAAAAAATATATCCTGTAAGAAAATCCTGTATACTTACTGCAGGTAAGAATATTAGCCTTTATTAGTCAATGCCAATATAATAAATTTCTTATATCAAATATAATAATATATGATTGAGTGGAGACAGGTTTTTTGTCCCGGGGAAAATCCCGCACAGGACCATTTGAAACGCTGTGAAGGCAGCGATCCCAGTGTGTCAGACTCCTACTGATTAAAAACCCCCAGGATGTACCTCCAATTGCTCTTCCCGGGCCTGGGAAACCAAATTCATCCAGACGCCCAGGGAGCAAAAAGCCTTATTAAGGCTAAAGATCCCACCCCTCTCAGAGACATTAAAGTATATTATATTATGTAATTGTTTAAACATTTAAACATCACCAACCTTTATTCTTATGAAACCTGATAATAATTACTTTTTTTATATACATGCCTTTTCCTTTAAGTTCCTTGTTTAAAGTTTCTGAGTAATAAGAAAATACTGCTGACTTATTCAATATTTTCTAAAATGGGAAAACTATAGTATATATTCTTGATTTATATTATATATTTTGGTTTTTGGATTGGCGTGTGCTTAGCATCAGATGTAGTATAGTCACTTCAACGTGCTAGTATAAAAAACACATGTAATCTTGCTACTCTACTCGTGACGTCTTGGTGGTGCTGAACGAGTAACAATGATGTGGTAGGGAGTTTATTTCCAACTAGATCACGTCTGCAGAACGTTACTTATTACTTAGATTCTTTCCGCCGTAATATATTTATATCAGCAGGATGCAGGATATCAGTGGCTGTTCCTGGGCTGCACTGGACTTACCATCATATGCGATGTAGTTACTTAGTCGAATCCGTATAATATACGTGGTAGAAATGAAACTTTATAAAATATTTTTTTCATTCTGGATGAAAAAAAAAATTACACATACTACAGCGTCCCTGTTGGAAAACATAGTGTAATCCAAGAACTGTATCGGCCACCAAGGGACAAGCATCAATTGATTGTCACCGTCGTCATGCCGGTCCACATAAACCAAGATAGAAATTTCATCTATCCTATTCTCATTCTCTTCCAGACTTAAATCTATATATTTATATTTGTCTCGTTTTATGTCGTCTTTTCTTTTATTCGTTTTTCTAATCACAACGATTCTAAAGGGCTTTTACATCAAAGGAGGAAAAATAAGTTCACTTACTCCATAAACATGCGGTCCTGGCTTCCACTGGTATTTCTCAGCAGTGCCCACTTCCACGTGCTCGGTTTTCTTATCAAAGAAACCCAATGCCGATAGCACGGCCAAACAAATTCCACATAAAACCAATACTAGTAATCCGAGTACAAAACACTTAGATTTCTTCGACACTACCATAGCCATCTTGGATTTTTCACTCCGCACTTCCTTCTAAGGGAGAACGTTTATATCTATTTTTAAAATGTTTATCTTAATATAAGTGCAGTCTTAAAGAAATTCGATACTTTTTATCGCTGTTTAGTGTTTCGTTTCTAGAATGTAAGGCGATGAACTGAGTTATTTGTTTATATCGAGGGGTGAAAGGCTATTTGGCTTAAGAAACATTTTTTGGTGATATAGTAATATATACATTTGAAATAGGTAAAAAACGCTGATTCCGAAAATATATATTACTATATCATCAAAAAATGTCGCTTAAACCAAATAGCCTTTCACCCCTCGATATGTAGAACGTTAAGGTTGACATCGGACTATATGCGAAGTCTTTGATGTAGGAGACTGTGCAGCGCTGTCTACATTGAAGGTCATTGCATATTAATGCCGCTGCTGCGTCTCTCTTGCCGGACCGCAACATACAAAATCCAACGACTACCTTACTTCAAAATTATACTTAAGTTGCTTCCATATTCCAGTAAGGAATTTAATTAAAGGCGAATTTACGGCAACAGTTTTTCCAAAGTTTTGGTGAATAATAAAATAGGTACTTATTTTTCTAAAAAGGATAAAAAAATAATTTGTAACTATGTAACTTCGTACTATTAAAACTGTAAGAAGTGATATTGCACTCAGAGATAAAGAAAATCAATTTGTAAAACATACATATATTTTTAAAATAAGCATAACCTATGAAGCGACACGTTCATTGACCGGGCGCGTCAAACAAGCTGACGCTAAAGATGCGTAAACTAATGTGATGATAATTTTCTTCACTATTTGTAAATAATAATTAAATACTGAATAAATAGTAATAGCGATACTATATAAGTACTTTTATTTTAGTAGTTACAATAAAAATAGGTAGATTAAGCAATAAAACAATCTAGAAAGATCTTGTAAATGCTACCGTTTAATTAAATAGATTCATACTATATAAGTACTTTTATTTTAGTAGTTACAATAAAAATAGGTAGATTAAGCAATAAAACAATCTAGAAAGTTCTTGTAAATGCTACCGTTTAATTAAATAGATTCAACGCTTCATACCGAGTGCTTTACAATTTGAGTTCAAATGCACTTCTCGAAGTCAGTTACTTCGTGGAAAGCGAATCCTACTTCTGACTACCTCAAATTGAATTGAAAATGAATGAATTGATAGTTCAAATTACAAGTTTTCGACAACTCGACTGAAATTTGCGTATTTATAGTAAAAATACTTTAGTTATTTATTGATCATCACTTTGTAAGATATTTTGTTAATAATTTTAGAGAGTTATATTTATTTTTTATGTTTTTTTTATATGACTGCATCACACTTTCTTTTAAACCAGTGTCGTAGATGCGTTTATAATTGTGAACAACTCAATCATAAGCTCCGAGATAAGAATCAGCCCCGCAAAATGTAGTTCGCACAAAATATATCTGTTCCGTGTTGGGGAATAAACCCGTCAATAACGCATATTGAACAACGACATTCATCGA
Organism: Automeris io; assembly: GCA_036320925.1. NCBI lineage: Eukaryota > Metazoa > Arthropoda > Insecta > Lepidoptera > Saturniidae > Automeris > Automeris io. Next base: position 6,180,485 of record JAUDJH010000011.1, on the reverse strand, counting down.
ATTAGGAAATGAAAAGAAACTATATACATAAATGCGTTAAAAGTGCCGTCAATACATAGAAAATATGTTGCTTGGCGTTGATCAGCTTATTCTAGAATAGATTATCCATTTATATATTTCTTAATTCCATATATTAAAATACCATTGGTCGACGGAAAGCGTTTGGTTTTTTCTATTGAAAAAACGACACTATATATAAAATTTAGGCTGAGATTTAGAAACTCTGCTTTGATTTCACTTAAACAATGCTAATTATATTATTTAATTAATAATAACCTATATGGTAAGACTTATTTACCCAATTTAAACATGGCTTTGTTAAGACTTAGACTGTACTCAAGTTCCTATTATATATTCATCTATTTTTTCCACGAACAACTTAAATCATGAATTCCTAATATATTGCTTTAAATTAGATAAAGCAAAAAAAAAACATATTAATTACAACTATCGTTAATCTTCCATTCTTATCTAAAGAACACAATATCATTCAAACACTTTAATTTATTTTAGTTGTATACCTGCCTGACTCGAATTAAACTAGTCCCACAAAATGTTGAACTTCTCTTGCTTTTCCACAATTAGATTTTAACTTCATTATCTACGAAGCTAATTGGTTAGGCTTTTCTAATTTCTACTTTTAATTGCTATTTGTTTTTTTATAATTATAGTGTTATAATTTAGTTGTTATTGTTTCTTATTTAAAATAATTTTCGGTTCTAATAAACTTGATATCACGAAGAGGTCTATATTTTCTAATAGCGCCTACGAAAATGTATACAGCAATTTAATATTCAGCTAGTGTGCGCCAGATAAGTGTAAGGCGCTCGTACCAATCACAATGGATAGTAAATTGATTGCTATCTTCTCGGTTAATATTCCATTTACTAAGACGATAAGACGGGAATTTACGTTATAGATAAGAGTAAAAGGAATCGCAAGTAATGTTCAGAATTTGTTATTAATTGAAATTTGATTTTACATTTCGTTTTAGGATCAATAATTTAGGAAATGCTTCCATCTTTGTAATGTTCATAAATGATTAAATTTCTACTTAATGTAAAGAAGTTTTATTATATGCCTTGAATATTATAATATTTTGGTCAGCACTTGTTTATAAAGACAACATTTGTTTACACCATAGATGGGCAAAATGTAATCAGATTAATAAAAATGATTACGATTAGATTTTGCATTTTTTACCGTTAATATGACTGCATTTTGCTCATCTATGTTTTAAGCACTACGGAATCCTCAATTGCATACAAATTTATGACTCCTTAATGTTTTGAAGGGATTTAATCATGATTAGAGAGCGACAAAATTAAAATTACGACTACATTTTGTAATCGTTAATCAGATTAAATTTTGCCCATCTCTAGTTTACACTATTGGGTAAAATCGATATTATCGTATACACAATTACCTAAAATTAATCATTCTTTGAAAGCAAATAGTTTATCAAAAACCGTTAACCATAAGCTAACTTTTTTAAATTTTGTTAAAGGTAAGAATGCTGTAAAAACTTACTCCGTATTTATTGGTATCCCATTCTAATAATCTCTTTTTTCCTTTTCCCATAACACGATTTTTAAATTGACAACAAAAGCATTAATTAATTCACTAAATCACTCCCAACCCGCTTCAACGAGGATCGTGCCCAGTACATTGACTGCTACGTCCCTAGCTACTGAAATCTTTCCGGATCCTCTCAACTAAATCGATACGCTGGCGACGTCTAGTCTGCCAAATCAACCCCGTTTTCTAGTTCTCAACTATCTGTTAGATCAGATAAATGACAAACTACAACAATTAATTTAACTATACTATAATAAAACGTTTCGTCCACGAATTAACCAAATAAATCTGTTATTTGCAGGTAAAATGCTCAGGTACAAATTAATAAGTTTATAGGAGGAATATAGTGTAAACCATTAGAAGTTATTTTATAAATAAATTATAAGACTGCTATACTTTACTAAATCAGGGATCAAAATGCACAGTGAACATTAATAGGTAATATTATCCATTAGAATATTTCAAGTTAAAGCTGAATAGAAGAAATGATACCTGCAGTACTGACTGTGCTTACCACTTGATTTTAAACAAAGCGCGATGTTTTCTATAATAATACACGTTACAGACTTTGGAAACATGATATAAGCTACCTGATAGTTGTGCCAAATTCTAGATTCAGTTATTGCGTCAGGAAAATAGTAGCATGATAAGCGGGGAACACTTTAGATTTGTTTGTAACTAATTCAGTAATGCTTTGTATCAGTTGATTATATCAAATATTATATGGAAACAACGCTTTGATGTTAATTTTATTGTAAATAATTAATACAAAACAATAATAATTCAAGCGTAATTTTATAATTCTTAATAAAACGTGCTGATATATAATAGTTTAATAACTCAAGTTTGTATGAATGAACTAAGGGAATAGCATATAATCAGAATTTTCTTTAAATCATAAACTTTGAAATAAACATAGATTTTTTTAAGTTTAAAAAAATGAAAAAAAGTCATGTTTTTAACAGATTTCATGTTTTATCTTAGATATAGTAATTGTATATTTTGACTCGTTAATAGTAACAAGGTAAACAAAAAAAAAGGAACGTTACGTTATTTTATTTCGCGATTGTGTTTTACAAAACGTCACACAATTTTTTTTAATTATTTAAATTTATTAAACTAACGAAAACTGTAACAAGAAATATAATTTAGCACACTTAGTATAAGGAGTTTTCAATCAATGCAAAAAGAATAAATTTACGATTTAACGTCCGAACTAATTTTATGAAAAACCACTTTTCCGATTTCATTGGTGGTTATTGCGTTCCACCACACTGTAGACGCGTTTTCTCACTACTAATATCCCGGAGTCTTAGCCGAACCAAGTCGATACCCTGGCGTCGTTCAGTCTCTGAAGCCGACCTCATTCCTACCTACTTTCACTCATTTCAGATAAAATGTACTGTGCACATCATAGAACGGATGTGTTTGTATGTGTTGATAAATGGATGACTGTGGTAACGGTGTTTTGTATATCATATGGTATTACACCTGTAGGCGTACTATGACCTCTTAAAATAGTATTGTTACAATCTTACTTTAACATTAGAACTAGTAAATATTTACTTACGTCTTTTTCTATTTTGGTTTGTTTGTTTTTGAGTTATAGAATATTTATTTAACAAGAGTTATTTAACAAGAATACTAAGGGTAAGTGTGTTAATTTAGAAAATGGGTTCCTTTTGTGCTTATCTACCCATTTCTTAGTAGAAGTATCTCAGCGGTATTGGAACAAATATTTAGAAAGCTGGACTGGTATAATGTTGGTCTCAATATAAATGGATAAGTCACCTCAGATTTGCCGATGACCTGGTCATTTTAGAAGAAGATCCAAAACAGTTAGAATCCATGATACAGAACTTGGCAGAAGAAAGCAGTAGAGTCGGTTTAGAGATGAATCCAATTAAAACTAAAATGATGACAAATTCGGAAGAGGTAGACATAACCATTGACGGGCTGACTTTAGATTACGTGAGTGAGTATGTTTATCTGGGTCAAATAATATCACCTAAGGATCAGATGACGAAAGAAGTTGAAAAAAGAATTGCAATGGGATGGAAAAAATATTGGGCTTTAAAGGAAATTATGAAAAATAAAGAAATCAGCAATAACATTAAACAAAAGACTTTTGACACCTGCATACTTCCGTGTATCACGTATGGCTGTGAGACCTGGGCACTGACAAGGATCCATAGGGACAAGCTTGCTAAATGCCAAAGAGCTATGGAGAGAAGCATGTTAGGAGTAAAATTAAGGGATAAAATAGGAAACACCAAAATCAGGAACAAGACTAAACTTACTGACATTTTACAAAAAATCGACCAACTAAAATGGCAATGGACTGGCCACATGCTTCGCTGCAGCAAGGAAAAGTGGTGTAAGCAAGTAACGCTATGGTACCCAAGAGACGGCATTAGGCACAGAGGACGTCAAACAACAAGATGGGAAGATGAGTTAAAACTGACCCTCGGACCTTGTTGGACAAGAGTTGCGGATGACAGAAGCCAGTGGAAGCAGTTGGAGGAGGCCTATGCCGTTAGGCACACCGCACTTAGAGACATAATCTAGGGAAATAACTATATTATATAAAAAAAAAAAAATGTAAAAACTAAGTCGGAATAAAGGCTAATTATTATTATTATTATTATTATTATTCATTGTAAGTAACGGTATTCATGGCGGTACGAAGTTCGCTGGGTCAGCTAGTCGTAAATAATTCTGTTCAATATTGGTACATGGGTGAATAATATAATGAGTTTTAAAACTTTTCAAAGTTAGGTCTATGTATTATACATTAACAACGTCTATAGATTATTAAAACGATCTCACAACTTCGCAAAATGTGGTTAAAACCGAAGTCTCTCGGTCGAACCTTCAGTCGGACACTAGATATACTTTAGTAAAATAAGTAATTAAAACTAAAATTAATAATTTAAATGAATTAGGCGTGTGTCTGTGTGTGTATGTTAAAGTCTATGTATTTGTATTTCAGTACCACAGTCCTACCTACCAGTATCAGTTTTTTGTACCTTGTTCTACCCTTTCCCTACCATAAAAGAATCACAGCCATACGGTTCCTAATATCCCGGCTAGGACTAAGAGGTTCTCTAACTCTCACTTTATCCGGGTCGTTGAGCCTTGGAATGGTCTTCCAGCGAGTATGTTTTCTCCTTACTATGAAATTGGGTTCTTTAAACGAAGCGTTAAGGGATATTTGTGTGGGCCGCTATGATCACTGCGACTATCGATACTTTACTGTCGTTTTTTGGATTGCACTATGTTTTTTTTTTTTGTAACCCGGTGGAAATCCCGTCAGACAGCAGTATGTTGAGCCAGTGTAAAAAAAATCATTAAAATAACCATAAAAATAATATTTATCATTCCTGAGGAAATGGAGTAATTCTAGATTATAAAGATATCTCGTATACTTTTCATTCCAACTCGTAGCGTATTGAATGGAGTCAACAGGCGTCGCTCGGTCTGTGCGGACCACTGCGGGCTGACCTCGTTATCTCGGAGACGCATGACGCAATGCCTAGTGCCTTCCACAGCCTTCGTAGAATACTTAGTTCAACTTATACAACACATTAAAACTTTCAGACCGAGATACATTGCCTTTGACAAAATGATAGAAGTACTTTTGTCAAAATTTCTCCTTGGAACAAAGTTCCTTATCGAGCATTTTATAGCGAAGTAGCGCTACCTTGAATGAAAACCGCAAAATGCGAGTCGAACTCGCGTACCGAGGGTTTCATACAAATAAATTATGAAAGCTTTTAAAGTACACTAACGCAAAGAAATCAGATTTAAGGACAAACTTAACTTTGCCGTTGGTACACAGCTGTCTTCATATATCAATGTAGATAGCGGTTCTTTTACCAACAGCAAGTATATTTATAATCGCAAGGAACATATTTTTTGTAATGTAAGTACAAATTAGGCATTTCAGACTTTTTGCTATACATGTACTATAAGACCTTGTTTTTTGTCAAATTTCATGATTTTTTGAGAAATTTGATTCTACGTCAACGTGGAGTACCCGATAGATTTTGATTTGTTTGCAAAAATAGTAAATACGATAAAAAATCGATATAAACTTAGGACATATCTTTTGATTGCGTTGATTTATAAGTATGATTTTTCAGGGTCACAAGGGACAACAGACCTGAGTATGTGGTATTAATTTCAAGTTAATACCTCCACACGTTTCTGAGAAAAAGGGTCTTGATAGATAAACGGATAGGCAACAAAGAGATCGTATAAAACGTTAAATGACCTTGACAGCCTGATACCGACGTTATTGCTAGTACGTTATGCTGCTACTTATAAAAATTAAAAATATCCTTTATAATTTAACAAACGTCATATATACAACAGTTTAAAGTTTTACACAACAATTTACATTTTTTTCTAGATTCATAGTAATCGATCCATTCGAAAACAAGTTGCTCTTTGTGACTTCGTACGCATTATGCGTATGTATGATCTTCGGCAATTTTCAATATTACCCTTTTTGTTATAGAAAAATTATATAAAAAATAAAGCCCACGATAACAGATAAGTTTAAGATTTTCTAGACATTTTTGTGATACTTTACTATCTAAATAGAATCTATTTCTAACAAATGTGCTCAAGCATATGCTCCAGTTAAAGCGATAGTTGATATAAGATTTTTATACAATAGTTAGTAATTTTGTAAATAATTTTACAGATATTCTAATAAAAGAAATAGGTTTTCGTTCAACAAGCACAACTTACAAGAATGTGTTAGTAAGATTCTCACTTAGTCGATTGTAATTCAAATGAATAATATAAGTGAATAAAGTTTATTGCAAGAATCTAGCTAGGTACCAAATTTCACGAGGGTCATCTTTATTCAGGGTCAGGATTGGGCATAATAAGTGAACTTTACGTAACACGTATGGACTTCAATTGTCTTGCCATATCGAAATAAAATGCCAAAATAATACATACAACTGTGCTGACTTTGTGTAGTATAAATACTTAATATTTTACCTCGTTTATAATTACCAAAAGGCATACGCGTGTTATACGACGATTTTTATCACACTTACAAGGATAATATCAATCTTATATTTATGTTACAAATTTTAACTATTGAAAATGTATTTCTCACAGTTTTTCTATGGTGTAACATTTTTTAATAAAAGTACGACACAATGTAATCAAACTCAAAAGATAACAATGTGTCATATCGCTATATATCATTGAAAGGAATTCATTCTTTTTAGTACCAAGCACAGGCTAGCCATTATTCTTCAAAGCATGCAGGGCAAACCAATGAAATTTTAACGGTGGTAAAAGAAGATTACTCATTTTGAAAGTTGCTTCAAAATTTCAAATCTGTTTAAATGATACAGGGTAAAACAAAAATGCTTAATCCAGCGTTTATTCAATATTTCTGATATAATAAAATATTATTACAGCACATTTATATACAAGCTTTTTAAAGCGACTTTAATACTTTAATAACGGGAGAAACTATTTGAAGTAAATTTAAATGTTAAAAATATTGATAATATTAGGGAAAGGTACCGTTTTACTTGAGCTATCTATTATATGACAGCCAGAGGGGAGAGATCTAGCTATATCTCGGGATAGTCGTTCGTTCGTCGATCGTAGACGAACGAACCGACCGATAGTTTGTTTCAGATCGCATTTAATGAATAGGACAAGGTAAATGAAATCCATATTTTGATAACTCTGTTTTGCCAAAAAACACAAACTTGTGTAACAACTTTGACATCTACATATTTTTTCCATCATGTGCTAGTTCACAATTTGTTACATAGATGGCACTATTTTACACACTATATCTATAAACTTACTTGTTTTTAGATTATTTTCTATTTATATTATATCATTATTATTCATTTATATTGAAACAAAATTAATTCATTGAATGTAATAATAAAGTGTTGCGTTTTTTTTTGTAAACAGGACAATACATGTCGCAGATATGATTTTAGAAATGTCTCTATATAATGTACTCTATAATTTGTGTAACCATGGCAAAGAGGTGAGAAGTAAGTTGTAATTTTAATTTCTGTAAGCCTTGCTGTAAGTACAATGCAAAATCGATTATGGAGTGATTTTAACGATATTTTTATTTCCTGTCATATAAACTTAGCATATAAACTAGTCAGGTATTTTCATAACAATCGTATATAAATTTATATATGTATAATCTTATAAAGTATCGCTACTTTAAAAAAAAAACGGAGTTAATTGTCATGTTTGTTATTTAGTTAAAATACTATTTCATAAATACCATGATCGATTTGAAATATTATATATCGCTATCGATATATCTAAATAAGGGCGGCTTGCACTAACGAATTAATTTAGTTTAAGCTTGTATAAAACGCTTATTAATTGAATTGGTTTGATTCCATCTTAATGATGATTTCAGTTTAAGAGTTGTTACAACTAGATTTTGATTTAGTGCAAGACAATAAGTACAGATCAGCGCTAAATAGCATTTTATATAACTCTAAACTAGATTTAATTTGTTAGTGCAAGCCGCCCTTAATATTTAGATGAATATATTCGCAATACTAAGTCGCCATTTATATTTTTAACACATTTCTAGTTTAAAATATTTTTAATATTGACTAATAAAACCAGATTTACGATTTACGAAATATTGTTATTATCATCCGCCCATTCTAGTCCACTGCTGGACACAGGCCTCTCCTAACAGATTTATATTGAGCCCGGTCTTTGGGTCTTCTTATCCAATCCTATTGTTATCATTTAAAGTTAAGGTCAAAAGATATTTTTATTTGACTGTGGCCGGTAATTTAGTACTGACCCGGTTATGAACGATTTTTCTTCATGTTATTCTATTTAAGAACATATTTCTGGCTTAAACATATTTTTGGGTTAATTTTAGGATATATAGTTTATTTACATTTCGAAATTCTTTTAATTTTAACTTTTTTTAAATCTCACGGTAACTTTTTTTTATAACGCGCCACGTTAAGAATACAGGGAGCATACAGCCAGTATTAAAAATCTCTATGTTGAAATTAAGACGAAAAACGTTTAAGTCGGTTAAATTATAAATGTGTCTTTCATATACATTTAATTTTACACGGAGGTTCAAATTTAATTTAATCTCGAAATAACATTATTGCACTCTAGTACGGTAATCTTATTTTCGATCTAGTGCATAATTTGGATACTTACAGTGTAATAATAGCCGTTACAAGCTAGTCTGACAAAGAATATATTTAGTGCAGTCTAAGCCTTGGTTACTGTAACATTATTTCAGAAAAAATCGAGAGTAGAAGAATATCAATACGATTTTATTGAAACGTCAATTTGAAGACTCGAAAAAACGTCATCGCACGTCTCTTGTCCGCTTCGTACCGTAGCGCTATAATGCCGTTGTCACGGCGCAGTCACGCTACGCCGCAACCACTTTGTCACGTCACTGACAGGTGGAATCGGCACTCTGAAGAAAACCTCGAATATAACACGTTTTTGGCAACACTTCAATGGAATAGCACTAATGTAATGTCACTTATGTGTCATATCATTTCAGTAGCCGACTACATATTGTTGCTATCAAAGTATAATTTTCTACTAACACTAGCAAACTAACTGATGAACTCTATGCCCTGATTGAACGCACGATAAGTAGTTTATTGTAAGTCTATGATTGCACTAAATAAGTTTCCGACGTATAGGTATAAAACGTGCGAATCCTTCAACCGACCGATCTAGACTGAGATGTAGTCCACTTTCCGAGGAATACACTTGCCAACATACTCTAGCACGATAAAAAAACCATTGTATCACAAACAAGGGTAGATTAAATTAAGCCGAAGTGTCGGTAAAGATCACTGGGAGCAACCTTCGGCTATTTTTAGGCCTCGGTTGCAACATGTCTGAAATCGTAACTCACGTACATTTTACGTAACTGGAAATCGCAATGTTTCGTATATATATATATGTGTATATGTAGACATCTATGTTATTTCTACAACCTGTAAATTGACTTTACAAATACGACAATATAAAGAATAAATCTAAAAAAAAATAACTGGTGAGTTCAATCTAATAATATATTTACGAAACGTAACAACTGAAGTTCGCTTTATCGAACTTTGCATCTACGGTTTCGATTCTATATAACTATGCAGTCTTATGCTTTAGAGCCGGTGCATACGATGTATTGTTACGCCGCAACGTTGTTATTACAAATGTATCGGAAAAGATAACTGATACCGCTCCGGCGTCGCAAAGTGTGCACCCCTCTGCACCTCATCTCGTGAAGCACGTGCTATGCGACAACTGAACGCATCTATGCCGCGGCACTTATAATTTCACCGTCGTAGCTTTGCAACAAATCTGTCAATCCATCATACTGTCGATTGGTGCGAATGCGTAAAGCAATCACTTGTGGAGCGACCTGTATCGGTCAGAATTGAATACACAATGAGGGGCAAAACCCACATCATTCAGCAAACACGCCGTCTCGCGTAGGGCAAGTGTTGATTGCGAGCTGAAATTTTCATAACGCCGGTTCGCCTTTGTTTACCACTCTAGTGGCAAATGATGGCCGGTCATTTACTTACTCAAGGATACATTCTATAAAATAAAGGTAAATAAAATATAGGAATGTTACTAGTGCTAGAAATAGATCTAATGTTTATTTGGCCTTATTAACTGACTTCTAAAAGGAGTTTCTGTATTTGACTATATTTTTTTATGTATGTTATCCAAATACTACGCTATTTATTGATGGATTTGGATAATTTGTATTATGTTTAACCCGGTAACGCCGGGATGATCAAAATTTCTACTAACTTTTCAATGTGTTTATTTATTGTTACCGGATGAAAAAATAATGCAATACCTCTATTCCTATGCGAAATTTGATGCTCTTTCAGAATCTATAAACAACAATTTCTGAAACAAAATTTTATGTACCATTTAATAACAAGTGAGACTTATACCATGTGTAAAATAACACGTTACGAGCAAGCTACTACGAATAATAATTTTTTAATAGCAAAAAGTGACAAACTAGGCATTTCACTGAACATGAAGTGTCTAAAAACGCCTACAACCAAGTACCACACCAGAGCTGTGGAGAATTGATCACAGGACCTACAGCCCCGTCTATATGCAGAAGTCACCTTGGGGTTTTTAGCTGGTTCAAGTCCGGCACACCTCGGCTTTGCCACCCCCTCCGTGCGGCCGAGACGGCCCAATGAGGATTTTTCCCAAGTAAAAAAAAAGTACCTCACCAGAAATATTGCCAATATGTTTCTGAGTTTGAAAAGTGTCAAAAATGTCAATTAGGACCTTTTACTTTTCTGCCGTCCATATAAAATGAATGAGGTAGTCGCCACTATTCAGTAAAGAGAACGAAAAGATTAATTATGGATTTCCGATAATAAAAATATCGCCTTTGGATTTATTTTTTAGTTTAATGTATTTTATTTTTATTGATTATCATTACATAAGTTATAGTATTGAGTCTATCTTCTTAACATTCATGATTTTTATTGTAGCGTTTTTTACACTGGTTCGACAAAGTCACCACGGTGCACCTTATAGTAAGTATAGTATAGTTGCGAAAACAAAAGTAACTATCAAAGGACGAAATTGTACTAACAGCCTCCATCTTCCTATTGGCCCACATATACCACGACTGAAGGTCTCCAGATATGTAAGTTGTTAGACATACGTATGCTGATTCCGAAACGCGACAGGCTAAAGCGAGTCACTATGACAGTCTTTACAATAGTGTATTGTATTCACGACCCAGTTCAGGCAATCGTTCTGCTACCTCAAAATACCAGTTTAATTGAATCCTCTACGAAAAATCACAAAAACAAATAGGCAAATAAATAAACTTGAGTGCTAATTAATATAGTTAACAAGTTAGAAATAATATTATTAAATCTTTGATTTTCGTATCGTAAATAAGTTTCTTAATTAGTGAGAGAGTATTACTGATAAATAAGTCCTAATTAATAGAATTTATGACTTTATTTACGTTATTTGGTAAATATTTGTAAAATATCTGAATTGCTTTCAAGAACTAATTAAGTCAAATATTTATCAAAGATAACAAACAACCTTACTGCCAATCAAAGTAAAAATATCAATTAATGATTATACAGTATTGTTCTAAGTCATGGTTCAGGATTGCTTATGTGTTTTAGGATTTTCAAATAACATATATATTTATCAAAAATAACATCCAGAGTTATTTTGAGAAAACAAATTTAAGATTTGAAGGTGTTTAAATCGTCAAGCATTCTGCTTTTCAGTCTACTTTTAAAAGAAAATTGTGATCCCATATTCTTACGTAGTACTTTCAGTTACAACATGAGTATTTTATTGCTGTGATACTGTTTATGGTTATTGTATTTAAACCATATCCGTGTGATACTATTGCGTGTTAATTTATATTTTTTATAAAACTAACGCCTTGTATTTGGTTTTAAATAACTTTCATATGCAAATGAAATGTAATGTTCCTTTGAGAAACAAATATCTGCAACCCGAAATAAAACTTACCATGAAACTTCATTCGTTTTTTTTAAAACGTTTCTACTCACATCTTGAAGTGTATCGGATGAGATAAATAATTGTCTTTTTAGAAGTGGATTTTTTCACACTGTGCGACGCCAAGACACGATAGGAGTGACGAGCCATCATACTATGGAAGTTATCCTGAGCCGATTTAGGAATCTCAGCGTTGAGAGTTACGATTCGTTATTATTTTTCTTACAATTACTCAAAAACCCTACGCGTAAATTATATTAAAGTTTGAAACTGAAAACTAGACACTTGAAGCTATAACCTTCTACTTTTAAAACTTCTGTATGACCATTTTCCTCAAAATAACAGCCTCTGGAAAATCACCTAAAAATTGGCGACTTTGTTTAATTAATGCGTCTAGTATATACAGTCAGAGTGTCGCAAAAGTTATGGTGCAAAGCTACAGAGTTATAGAGGCACGGTAACTCTATAGCTTACTGTAAGCATCCTTCGATTCTAACGCACTTAGGGGATATTTAGCATCGCCGAATGCCGAGGAAGATGGCTCAGCCTTGCCCTTGGCACTCGGCAGGCGGGAGAAGGAACATCCGGGGGTTTTAGTCGGTGCAAGTGCGACACACCGAGGGGTGGCCCTCACTACCCCCTGAAGGTCCGTTAGGGATTTCCACCGGGTTACCAAAAAATAGGGAATATTTAGCAATTTTTTTTTGCAAACAATCCGGGATTTTAAATCTTTTTATAAATTTGAATTTTTCCAATTTCTCCAAAAAGCACTGGAATCGACGAATCCTGTTTACAATAAGTTATAGAGTTAGCATTGTTCAATCTTAATATACCTTTAGTGATATTTTATTTTAAAATAATATCCGTTATATCAAGTGACACTTTTATTAATTCATAACAACCAACATCGCCTAGCAACCGTATTTCTTCTTCTATTGTCTTCGATAGTTTAACATAAAATCTTAACATTTCCTTCCCCTATTGTGAACAATTTTGTCTTTACATTTCAAATATAAGAATAACTAACAACATAAACAACTTATACCTAAATAAAATGAAAGCTAATAATAAATATTGTAAAACTGTTTATAATCAACACGAGGTATATTCCTCAACTCTCTCCCTCCCGCCGTAGTCCGTGATTCTAGTGGAAGATCTGGACCCTCATTAACTGTAGACTGTCCAGGGACCTCATATATAGTAGGCTGCTCAGGAGCCTCATCTATCGTAGGCATTCGGGCATCTTCATCGATTGCATCTTGCCATTCATCTGTATGAGACGAGTCTGCTTCAAGAGAGATTAAAGTGGCATCACTAAAATCATTGGCACCTTCAGAGTTTCCAAGAGAATTGTAGGAAGAATAATCATATAATTCCAAAGCACATTCCTTCGGACGACTATGTGGTTCCGAATTCCTCAATGCCGCTATTAGCTGGTTCTTATGTTTTTTAAATTGTTTCATGGTAACACAGTCTCTAATTAAATAAGTCACTTTACCTATTTTTTTTACCACTACTCCTTTATTCCAAAACCATCTCCCATTGGGCATTGTTCGTTTATAATAAATATTGTCACCAGCCGAAAAGCATTGCATATTTTTCCCTCCATATGCATTACTCTGCAAACACTGTTTATTTTTCACATGGTTAGCGAGAGATGCAGACGACGGTGACTGTTTCCTAACATTTATTATGTCCAGCCGTGATCGCAGTTTCCTACCGAAAACTAATTCAGCAGGGGAAGTGCCGGTCGTTGAGTGTACTGAGTTACGGTAATCAAATAAATACTTTAATAGTTTGTTATTCATTTCTTTAACACTAGTCCTGCTTATTATACACGATTTGATTCCCCTTTTTGCTATTTTAACATAGCTTTCAGCCTGACCATTGCTAGACGGATGATAAGCAGGAGATGTTACATGTGATATTCCGTTACTTTGACAAAAATTTGAAAATTCTGTCGATATGAATTGTGGACCATTGTAGCTAACTATTGTGTGAGGTAAACCAAATCGTGACATAAATTCATAAAGTTTTCCAATAAGTAAAACAGAAGACGTATTGCACATTTCGTATGCTTCTATCCATTTTGTATAAGCATCCACAATTATAAGATACGAACGATTGTTAATTGGTCCAAGGAAGTCTAAATGTATTCTGTAAAATGGTTGTGGAGGATGCGGCCATGTTGCGAGCGGAGCCCGTGGTGGTGATGGCCTAAGTTGTGTGCACACAGGACAATTGACAATAATATTTTCTATAGCTTTGTCTATGCCTGGAAACCAAAACCTACTACGCGCCTCGGCTTTGGTTTTAATTATACCTAAATGTGATGAATGCAATTCATATATAATTTTATTTCGTAAGCCCTTAGGTATAACTAATTTATGACCCCGCATGATACACCCATTTTCAAACGATAACTGTGTTTTACAAAAAAAATATGGTTTTAAAGCCTCATCTGTAACTTTTCTTGGCCAACCATCTTGGATAAACATACTAACATTACGCAAAACATCATCTTTTAATGTTTCTGCTCTAATACCTTGGAGAGTAATAGGAAAACTACCATCTACAACAAAATTAATATATGAAGCACGGTCTTCCACAGCTTCTAATTCACTGTTAATATAATCCCTATCATTACGCCATTTTATCTCACCTGAAAATTTATGCTGATCAGGTAAACTGGCGCGTGACAGATAATCTGCTGAATTATCAGCACTGCGAATATATTCAATAATATAATTATAACCACTTAAAAACATAGCGTAGCGCTGTAATCTGTTAGCAGAAACTTCAGGTATACCTTTATAAGGCCCAAAAATTGACAATAATGGCTTATGGTCCGTACGAAGAACAAAAGGCACTGAACGACCATACAAATACTGATGGAACCTTCGTACACCAAATATTATTGCCGTCGCTTCTTTTTGAATTTGGGAATACCTTTTTTCTGCTGAATTTAATGTCCGCGAAGCAAATGAAACAGGACGCTCTACCAGATCTTTACCGACTTGAGACAAAATAGCTCCAAGACCACTCGGAGATGCATCAACTGTTAAAATTAACTTTGCATCCGGATCAAAATGAGCTAAGACCTGATCAGAGGATAAACATTTTTTGATAATATCGAAAGCACGTTGATGCTGTACGTCCCAACTCCATTTAGTATTTTTATGTAATAAATTGTAGAGTGGACTAAGTATTGAAGACGCAGTTGGAACAAAATTTCTATAATAATTTACAAGTCCTAAAAATGATTGTAATTTGTTAACATTTGTTGGAGTAGGTGCATCCGCGATTGCTTTCACCTTTTGTTGTGACTTTTTCAGTCCATACCTGTTTATGGTATAACCTAGATACTCTACTTCGTCCTTAAAAAACTCACATTTATCTTTTCGCAGAGTCAAGCCCGCATCCTGAAATCTTTTTTAAACCGCGTTTAATCTCATCATATGCTCATTAGTATTAGCTCCTGTAATTAACACGTCATCAAGCATACAAAGTACACCCTCCATGCCAGACAACAAACAATCCATAGCGCGTTGAAAAATAGCCGGTGCACTGGCAAGGCCGAACACTAACCTAGTATACTTAAAGAGACCACGATGTGTATTGATACATGTTACCTTCTGAGAATCTTCATCAAGAATGAACTTATTGTAAGCTTGGGCTAAATCTAGCTTACTAAATTTTTGTCCACCGTATAATTTTGTGAATAATTCTTTAGCTGTCGGTAACGGATACTTTTCTATAACTAACTGTTTGTTCACCGCTATTGAGTAGTCAGCACATATTCTAAGAGTTCCGTCACGTTTCAACACAGGCACAATAGGAGAAGCGTACTCAGAATGTTGTGTTGGTTTTAATATGCCTACAGATACTAATCTTTCTATTTCCTTATCCACTTTTTCTCTTAAAGCGAAGGCTAGTGGTCTAGCCTTCACAAAAATTGGTTTCATGTTATCTTTCATTTGTAACCTAATTTCATATTTATTAAACATTCCCAGTTCATCAGAAAATACTGTAGAATATTGTGATTGTAATTGGTTCAGAAAGCTATTTCCGTCTTGACAGTAATTTACTGATACAAGTTCAAACTTAAATAAAGAAATAAAATCGCGACCCAGAAGAGGTGGACCACCGTTGTTAATTACATAAACATTCAAGGTGTGGGTCTTATTAGAATAAGTAAACTGAAGTCGAGCTACTCCTACACAATCAATACAATTTCCGGTATAAGACATTAGCCGTTTCTTAGTTGCTGTCAATGGCTGTTCCTTAAAAAATCTTTTGAAAGTTCTATAAGATATAGCTGTAACTGCAGAACCCGTATCTATTTGAAAACTTAACGGCACTCCCTGAACAGTGACCACTTCTGTCATAGGCTCACCGATAATTGTACGAATATGAAACAACTTACCGTCGTCATCACTCTCGCTAGCCCCTTTCGTTTGTACAAAATTAACCTTTTTGCACATACGTTTTAAGTGACCCTTAACGTTACATTTCTTGCACTTATAGTTTGAAAATCGACATTGTGATGACGTGTGATTCTTGTAACCGCAAACGGAGCAACCTTCTTTGATATCATCTTTTAACGGCTTATTCGTAATCTTAAACAGTTGATTATGTGAGGACTCCTGCGTCGACACTATACCTGTTCTTGCGGCGCCGTCGCGTGCGGCTCGCACACTCTCTGCGAGATCAATCGCTTGGGCTAAGGTCAATTCTTCTACATTTTGCGTAAACAGCTTGTCACGTTCAGCTCCCGGGAGCATTCCCATTATAAAACGATCTCGCAATGCTTCTTCTATATTAAGAAACTTACAGTGAGCTGTTAATCCCCGTAACCGCGCTGCCCACTGAGTGTATGTTTCGTCTATGTTTTGCTTTGCAACATAAAAGTTATGCCTTTCGCCAAACCCACATCGCTTTGGCGTGAAATGTTTTTCTAAAAGCTCCAATATGTTAACATATGATATTTCGTGTAATTGTTTAGGCAAAGCCAAATCCGCTGCTAATGTATAGGAAACATCACTAAGACTGCTCAACAAAATCGCTCGTTTCTTAATACCATTTGGATCTCTTGTTTCGTCGATGTCGTTGGCGATAAACCACTGCGCTAATCGGTTTTTATATGTTTCCCACGATTGAAGTTGGTGGTTAAATATTAATATTTTACCAAATTGGGCCATCCTCGTCGCCAAATGTTCAATCTTAATATACCTTTAGTGATATTTTATTTTAAAATAATATCCGTTATATCAAGTGACACTTTTATTAATTCATAACAACCAACATCGCCTAGCAACCGTATTTCTTCTTCTATTGTCTTCGATAGTTTAACATAAAACCTTAACAAACATTACTCTATCAGCCCTTTCGCTTGGAATAAAGGTTTTTCGGACGCCTTGTATATTTAGTAATAACGCAGCTTAACAACCATTTAATACATCTCGTTTTGTAATATTTGTGCCAGACTTTGACTGAATATTGCAATTACAAAAACCAGTAAGTCAATAAAAGTTTAATTTACATTTTCTTTTTACGTTTTCGCCGGTTTTAATTTAAAACGGGTAGAGAACTATATAAATATAGAACACTCCTCTCACCCCCGCGAAACTACGATATACAGACGCATTTTTAACTCCACTCAACTGTCAACAACTCTCTAATAGAAAACAAATTTAACATTGCTGCAAAAATAATACATTCTAAGCTTTAATCTCTTTAATATAAGGGTTGAAATGAAGCAGAAAGCATTTGTTCCTGTGTTGTCATTATGAGTGCGTCTGGGTGTACGTTTTGAAATGTTATACGGTGAAATGCAAAGGTTTCAGACCGTATCGAATGGTTTGATTCAAGCTTTTGCGGTGAAGTGAGGTATCCACTCGATAGAAGTGTTAAAAGGTTTCCCCCGCCGTACTTATTTCTCAATAACATTCATATTTTTTGAGGATTTATTAATTGTGCAATATGATTCAGTTATAAAAAACAGTTTTTTTTTGTTGTATGTTTTGTAAAATCTTTCATACTTCAGCGTCTGATTCGAAAGCATACTACGGATTCTAGCATGAGCTGCACGACAGCGGCTCTTTGGTGCGATATCCCGTTTTGTATGAATTTATATGAAATCCGTCTGATGTATGTGACTACGTAGTACTGTCAACTGTCACGATCGCGAGTTTGACACGCGGCTGACGTCGCTTACAGAATTCATATGATTCTTTGAAATTAGTCTCTGGAGCTGTGTATCTATACTCAATTAATCCCTTCCTTGCTGTTTTCTGCGTGTCGACACAATAAATCGGTGTGAGCTGAAAATCAGTGCTGGGCGGCTCAGCTGGTCGCTCTGCATTTGCTGAGCTGACTTCCTTTTGACGCATCATCATGACACAGGATATTTGCTTTTGTTTTTTCTATTTTTATTAACTTACCCTTCTATGTTGTATCAAATAAATGTTTTTTTTTACCATATCTAATAGATATTTCTAGAAAAGCTAAAACAGTTGAATAACCTTTGTGGAAGGCACATCCATATAAAAGGTTTGTAAACTATGTCAGAGAATCTGAAGAGTCTTTGAAAGATAGTCATCTCGGCTGTGTAAGTACTTGACGGCCACTCAATGCGTCTGCCAAATATATCTCTTTAAGCTCGTATAGTTATCAGTGCAAAATAGCGCATAGCTCGCGGCGTGAAGCGCGCCCGACCCGAATCCACTCCTTACATATTTGACTACATCTAGACTCCGTATAAATAGGTCTTTCCTTTCTTCGACTTTCAAAAACTATTTTTACGTTAATGTTAATTTTTAGTTACGTTAGTTAAAATAGGGGAGTGTTTTAGATATATTTTATGTGTATCCTTAACTGCTGTTAGGAGTTTGATTTGTACAGCATAATGTTGCCAGCATTACCTATTAATTCTTGTGACTTCCTTCTTTTATTATTATTGTCAGGTTGTTTTTGTTCTTAGTTAGCTTGAGTTGTATATTTCAGGTTACTACGATAACTTGATTGATTTAAGTGTATCCTAAGTGTTATTTTATGTATTGTAATAATTGTTTAAAATAACTAAATGAATGAAAGAACGAATAAATGATGATTGAATAAACATATACATAATTGAATATTAATATATGAATGAATAAATAAATCAGCAGACAAGAGAAGGGACATCCCGGTGGCTGGGTAAAAATCCGACACACTGGGACCGCCACTCTCACAGCGGCCCTTCTGGTCCATAAGGAACTCCACCAGGTCAAGAAAAGCTACTTGTTTTTTACGAATTTAGATCAGCTGCAGTGCGTAACCTCTCTGAATCCTAAACTTTTAAATTGTAATTTATTAAAGTTTAAAAATGTCAACAGTCTGTTAAATAAATAATTGGCTTTAAATTTATTTTACATTCACCATTCATGTACATATATATTGAAGTGGTACATCCTAAATAAAAGCTAAATTCTTACCGATAAACCGGTATGTACATTTATAGCACAAACCTGTAATATCTCCATTTCTCTACACCAAATTTGATATCAATCTTGGCATCATGTATCTGTTCAAATGCATCAAGTAAGTATACCAGGTTTTTTTTCGAACTTGGTAATACGTCGGTGGCCGGGAAAGACCTTCAATACTACACTGGGAGAGAAGGCGAACACTGAGGTGCTCAGCCGGCAAATATACGGGTTGCGTGGCAGCGCAAGGGCACCCTTGTGGGTACGAATTTCGACTTGAATCGCCAGGCAAAATACGAAACCTAACGGTGATCTACTAGCGTTTCGGAAGCGAGTACATTGAGAAGAAACGCCGAAGGAAACTTAAAGCTGCGTCAGAGTGGTAAGGTATACCAGGTATGTCTGTATATATAATATTATTTACGTAACAAAGATCAAGTCTCAAGCTAGACTGTTGTCACCGCTTGTTTTTATTTAAAAGTCAAATGATATGATTTCTTTTTTAGATTTCGTCACAGGTAGCACGCTTGTATACCTGCCTGTATAAATAGAGTTCTTTTAGAACGTATTCAGGTAAGACAAAGACGAGTTGCCGGTGTTTGTTTTGAAAGCCAGGTCTCGGAGCGTGGCCAAATTTATTCATACGCAAACACACCGAATTAATATTCAAAGTTGAAAATAACCGGCCTAGTGCAAGTCGGACTCACGCACCGAGAGTTCCGTAGAAATAAAATATGAAATTACTGTATAAGCACACTGTTTATCGGAAAAAGTATTCAGATTCAAGGACAAGCTTAACTACGTCATTAGTAAACAACTGTCTCTATACATAAATATAAGTCACGGTTCTTTTACCAACTGCAAATACATTTATAATCGCGAAATTCTATTTTTTTAGTAATATAAATAGAAATTTAGATCTTTCGGATATTTTCTTGCATTTGTGATACAAAATCTTTGTTCACGACAAATTAAATGATTCTAGATCGACAGAAAGTATCCAATAAGTTTTGATTCCATTGTGAAAAAGGAAAAACAATAAAATATAAACTGTACTTTTTGATTGCTTTGACTTTAAAGTATGATTTCAGAATCGTAAGAGACCGTAGACTTGACTATTTGATATTCATTTTAACTCGATACCTCCATGTGTTCCTGAGAAAATAAATCTTGATAGACAAACAGCCGGGCAAAAAAGAGAGGGTATAAGGGTTCTGTTTTTCTTTTTGAGGTATGGAATCTTAAAAATATACTCATCTGTTAAAACATTAACGCGTACAAGATTTGCAGTATTTGAGTTGTTTTAGTTGAAAAACAAATTAAATCACGTTCAAAGAACATACTCGTAAGTATACAGAAAATTGGCTTCGTCATTCATAATGCGAACAGCAAAAGAGTAAAATACGTCCCGTCCGGAATAAAAATGAAAGAGAAAGTTTAAAGGAGCACCCTAAACATCAACTTTTTGGACTTAGGTCAATTAGGTCAGTTATCAAAGCTATTTAAGTAATCCCAGCAGTCGAGAAGCTCGCAAAATTTATAAATTTATTTACAAAGTTTAGTGGAGCCTTAAGGTTTCTCTATCTTTTATAGTGTGCCTATAACACCTAGTATGTTGTTTATATTTTTATTTTTTATATCTATATTTATGGTGTAGCACGATAGGGCTGACATGACTGCATGCGGCTGTGAAAAGCCCTTTCAACATATTGATTAAAAAAAAAAAGTATCCTGCGTCTGTTTTTCCAAGATCTTGCAATTTGAGAGGACTTAATAGTGATTAAGCATTTCTTGGGTAAACGCGGTCCATCATTGGTTTCGTTTTCACTTGCCACCAGGAGGTCAAGTACCACACTATCTAAATTATATAGCCATACATAAGTAGGAGAAAGAATTAAGTGTTTCTAGAAAATTAAATCAGGGAAAAATGATATTTGTTTTGGAATAAGACTTTAAATAAATTGAAATTAAATTTTTAACGGGGCTCAGTTCAAAACACGTGCTTTAACAAACAAAAGGAGGCAAAGTTTTCCCGCAAAAGTTAAGCTTTAGTCACGGACTGAGCGTAAAGTTCAAGATTTTATATGCATACACAATCTCACGTCGGTTGCAACTTTATACGAACTTAGCCCCGACTACCTGTAAACAAGTATGAAGAGCAAAGCAGAGCTTCATAGCACATCTGAGAGTTCCCACCATAAACCTGAACATTAAAGCAAATAAAAATAAATATAAATTTTGCAATAACTTATGGTATCGTATCTATACTAATATTATAAAGCTGAAGAGTTTGTTTGTTTGTTTGTTTGAACGCGCTAATCTCAGGAACTACTGGTTCGAATTGAAAAATTCTTTTTGAGTGGAATAGACCATTTATCGAGGAAGGCTTTAGGCTATATAACATCACGATGCAATTATTAGGAGCGAAGAAATAATGGAAAATGTGAAAAAAGCGGGCAAAATTATTCATCCTTGAGGGCTTCCATTGCGTGCGCTGCAAAAACGGTTCAAGATACCAAAAATATATGTATGAAAGAATTATTCCTCTTGAAATGGTCTAAAAAAATGTCCGCGACAGTATATGTCTATCTTTTAAGATTAAGTCACTAGAACCGTTTTTATGGTAAACAAATTTGGTCGAAATTAATGCATTATTTGTTAAGAGTTGTATCAACGTAATAATATTAATCTTTATCCAAATAAATGTGTTGTTGATTAAGAGTATTTAATTGTGAACAAAATTGTCTTTGACATCACTTAATTTCAATGAACATCTTAGAAGATATTACAAAACCTTATATAGCAAAACAACGTTTGCCGGACCAGCTAGTGAGAGATACGCTCAAGAGCCAATTCTTACTGCTACCGTATCATCAGACTATAGAATGTACTTACAGATAATTAATGCCTTCCCTATTATGACCTTGTTTGTGTTCTTTAAAAGAAGTGTAAAGAGATTTAAGAGCAGGTCGCCAAGATCACGGGGATTATTAACGGACAGCGTCCAGTTTCTTGATAGTTGAGGTCGGTTTTGACTACGCTATGCCTTTAATATCAGGTACAGCAGATACTCTTAACCTGGGTTCTACTTACCAGAAAAGGGTTCATGGACCAGGTTTTAGGGTTCATGAAGACGTTAAAAATGGCTCGGTAATAGTTTAAAAAAATATTTTGTTAATTGAGAACTTTCATTTGTCACAGTGATATAATAATAAATTGCATGATATTAGAAAGGCTAAGTAACCGTGAGGTATAAGGTAGTAGCTTTTTTGATCTAGTATGAAAATAATCGAAATTGAGGAGTGTGTGTAAGAGATTAAGCAATGCTAAGAAGAAAAGAAATGAAAAGGTTTACAATCATAAAGAATAGTGGTGTTATCGTCTTTTAGGCTTCAGTAATACAAGAACTTAGGATTTTTTTTTGTATTCAACAAACTTATTACACTACATAGAATGTGGAGTGGGATTCGTTTCTTGCGTCTGTTTTTCTAAAATCTTACGACTTGGGACTCTTCAAACGACGAATGAATCGGTCTTTTTGGTTGAGAACGCTGCATCATTAGTCTCATCATTACATTCCATCAGGTGAGGTTGATATCGAGAACAAGCCTGTCTGTTATAAAAAAAAAATAGCGTAACTCAAGAACAAAAGCAATCCCTAAGAGACGGTACTATTATGGAAATGAAACAAAGAGAAATATAGAAAAATAAGAAACATTTTTAGTATGGCAACACATATTTATTTGAAGGTTACCAAAATCTGATATAAAGCGAATTTGCTTTACGAAAAGCCTAGTGATAGATGGTCCCATTATTTGCCACAGTAGTTTGTTATTCTAATTATTTAGTGAGCTTATTGTCTCACGAGATAAATTGTCTTTTGTCGTCCTTTGTCTTGTTAATAAGCATTCATTTTCGGCTTACTACAAACGATTAACACGAATGCCTCATTTGAATATTATTGAAAAGCGGACTCCTAAGTTGACTGATTTAAAATTCTATTGTGATAAATTGCTATTACCATAGAAACGTAGTGCTTAATGTTATTTTTAAGATATAATTCTAAATATCCCCAAAATGTATTAAAGAAAGTAAAAAAAAGAATCGATGATCGTTGAAGCAAGCGGGTTCCCTAGTCGAGAACGCAATTGGCAAACCCCCACTGCATGCGTCCACTGGCATGTAACACTGCTGAATACTGCTGATGTATGTACACTGCTGAATGTAATTCTCAATATCTATCCCCTTTCCCTTTATGAACTTAAAATCAAAGTCAGGGATTACTTGTTGCCGCTTGATTATTTACAAACTGAAAATCAATTAAATACTTATATATAATCTGCACTCACACACAACACTCTTTACTCACCCTTTTCTACACATAACACACACCTATACACAACACGTCTGTATATTTTTATATATTTTTGTAATTATTTGTATTCTCTGTAATGGTGGGCGCTGGCGTCTGCGATACAGTCTCACGACTAGTGCAGGCGTCAACGTAAATTAAATAATATAATGTAAATTTTTGATCCAATAAAATTATTATTATTACTGGCATGATGGAACAACGGAAAATGGTCGGACGATGACCGAAAATATCGGAGAAAAGACCAAAAAGATGACCAGGCTCAATGATGCTTATTATGAAAGGCCTATGTCCTAGCATTGGACTAGAGTAAGCTGATGATGACGATAAAGTAATAATAATAACGTAGATAAAACTCTCTACATAAACCTCAAAGAAGTAACAATGAAAAGATTCGGTACCCTTTTACTTGTTATGAAGATAATTGCATAAACAAGTTAACTCAAGGGGCGCAGATACCTTCTAAGTTGTTGTAACTTCAACTTAATAGAAAAGTTTTACGGGAATTACCGCTCAGGGATTTTTATGTTACGGTTTTAAGAAGGTTAGTTTTATCAGTATACCCGGTTTTCTTAAACTTTATTTAGAAGAAGGTTAGATTATAGTAATGTCTATTTCTACAAGAACCGTTTTATAACTCCTATTATTGAAAATCTTTAGTTTACTGTAGTTTATTCAAGAAATAATGTGGAAAGATCGGGTAACATAAAAATGCGTCTGGAGGATTAGACAACTGCCCAGTTTCCGCCATCCTCTAACAGGAACAGCTTCGTTGGTTGGGGCATGTGCATTTCATGGATGAACTTCGACTGTCTTTCTTTATTTTACTTAAAGCTGATACAAATGTTAAAAGGAGAATTTGGGAGACCCTTTTATTGCGTTTTAAATATTTTTTTAATTTTTTTTATAGGCGGATACTCGACCTCAATCACACTTATTGGAAAATGAAGATGAGTTTGATGATGATCCGCGCCCGCCCAACAAACGCCTATTCACTCTCCTTTTAAAGACAGCCGGGTCATAAGACTGTGAGGCAGATGACTCTACGTTTATGCTCGATGCTTTGCATTTAAATCTTAGTCAAAGAGTCATCGCAAACAAATCTACAAGCTCTACGCCACCAAATCCAAAGGTCAATTGAGTCCAAAGCCAACTGGTATTTAGCGGATCCGTCCCAAAGATGACAATAGTACTCGACACCCGATCGCATCTGTGCCTGATATAGGTTAAGAAGTTGCGATGTTGAGTAGTATCAAGCGATTGTGCCAAGCGCGATATGGCCTCCTTTGACATCGAAATAGCGCAGTGGGATATGTTTGCTCGTAATTACGATGACTGCAGGATGCTTGTACATGAGGGTTGCAAATCTTGGCTTAGCGCGTCTGCTGATAAACAAGATAACAGACATGCTCGGCACGAGAGTCCAATATCTTTCGATTTAGGCTTATTCTATCGACCATGTGGACGAAACTGACGTTCCCGAATCGGCTATACGGCACAGAATAAAGTGTAATCGTAAGCCTGTTTTTATTTGTTTTTCCTAGACGCAAAGACTTTCAAATTGATTTAAGAAAAATATTTTCATTTCATATATAATAGTGCACTTACCTTTATATCAGATATTTATTATTTCTTTGCAAGTAGAAACACTTTTTTTGGAATTGTAGCCGTATTTGTTTCTTTTGTTACGATCTTTAAATAAATATAAGAATTTTTAAAACGTGTTAAACGATTATTCGGTAAATTGTCAATCGAAAAAGAAGATGCGGGATGTAACAAAATAGAAAATATTACAAAGATTTTAAGACATCATAGTATTACTTACGTGAAATGCACCTCTGATCAGCGGTCCAGCTTGTCCCACATACAAAGTCGACGCTGAATCAAAGACCAGTTCCATCGGGTTTCTCTTCACGACCACTGTATCAAATTCGTGGCAGTTCAAAAAGAGTGTCACGTTATCAGATGTTACCCTCAATGCGAATCGGCTCCATTTCTTCGCAAATGACGGCACGACGTAAGAAGCAATCGTCTGCGATAACGCGTAAATATTCGCGTCCGTGTATAATAAAGATATATTCATCAAGCCAGGCCCTGATGGTATGAGCTGCACGCCTAATTGGACCACTGTTTCTAGAGGATTCACCACGGAGAAAAGGAATCCTCCATCTTTGTTCGCTGGCCGAACCGTAGCCGTTATTGAGAATTCGGCGTAAAGTTTTTCGGGCATAAATAGACGATAAGGGGATTTGATATCAGATCCAGGCATCAGGCCGTACGCTGGGAAACCATCCAAGCCCTCGTCGAAATATTGGGTTTTAGGGTTGCTGAATGGCACGCCGATTGCATGTAGCAAGTCGTACTCCGGTATATCTGAAAGTAAAAAAAATAATCTACTTTAAAAACTTGCGTCATATTGTTAGACAGCACATATGGCATCTAAGTACTTATGGTATAATATTTTGAGGTGGTCTGGCGATTGCCCTAACTGGGTCATTGCTTAGTAAGTATTTATGATATTTTGATGTGGTAGGACGATTGCCCCAAGAGAGCCGTGACCACAATACACGAGTGCAAAGACCGTCATAGTGACTCGCTTCACCTGTTGCGTTTTTTTTTAAATCAACTTGTGTATATCCAGTTGTTCAAATACCTAGAGATGTTCAGTCGTGGCGACTATTAACGGATTTTAGTCCCTCTGCGGTCGTTGTTGTTCTTGGACTAGACCGTACTTTTCATCAGGTGTACTGTAGTCACTTTTCGAGCAAGTATTAAATAACATAAAGTATCGTCAGCCTCATGTAAGTGCCCTGAGATCGACAATCAGCTGCGCTACTAGTTACGTTGGCATATAAGTGGAAAGTAATATATCTCTAATAATATAGCCACTAATATATCTCTGTTTACTCTGATAGGGATATAGTGTGATTATATACTACTAGCTGATCCGGCAAACGTTGTTTTGTTATATAAGGTTTTGTAATATCTTCTGAGATGTACATTGAAATTAAGTGATGTCAAAGACACACATTGTTCATAATAAAATACTCTTAATCAACAACACATTTATTTGGATAAAGATTAATATTATTACGTTGACACAACTCTTAACAAATAATGCATTAATTTCGACCAACTTTGAATACCATAAAAACGGTTCTAGTGACTTAATGTCTTAGTGTCTTAATCTTGAAAGAAAGACATATACTGTCTGTATCTTTAACCGTTTTTGCAGCGCACGCAATGGAAGCCCTCAAGGATGAATAATATTCCCCGTTTTTTTCACATTTTCCATTATTTCTTCGCTCCTAATAATTGCATCGTGATATTATATAGCCTAAAGCCTTCCTCGATAAATGGTCTATTCAACTCAAAAAGAATTTTTCAATTCGAACCAGTAGTTCCTGAGATTAGCGCGTTCAAACAAACAAACAAACAAACTCTTCAGCTTTATAATATTAGTATAGATTAATCGACTTCATTCTTATAAGTACTTTTAGCAAAGAACGAAAACAAGTTTCCCAATTTTAAAATAATAACCGAATCATATCTACGAATTTCAGGTTCAAAAACGATCGCACCTAGTTTACTTATAAAGCAAAGATGTTTACAACATATTATCCCAAAAATTAATTAGAGAATCACAGATATTGTTCCAGCACTTCAAATTATACGCAGTATTTTAAGTTATACGATGTGGTTTCTATGAATCAGTTCGAATAGGTCTTCATACTAATATTGTTTACAAGAATTGAATAATACTGTTTCATAGAACTTGTTATTATTCACATTTGCTTACTTATTTTTGTTTGGTTATAACTATAGGTATGATGCTATATTTATAGGTCTGAGTATATATCTGTTTAATAGTAATGGATGATATAAATTATTCTAGAAAAAAATTTATGTTAACAATATTAACTTTTTTTTGTGGAAACTTTATCGTATGTATCATTTTTGTGTATTTTTTGTTGTTTATAGATTGCAAAATAAGGGGTGGAAATTTATTTGAAAATCCATCAAATTTTAGTGCAAATCACATCTGGTAAAAGCAAACTTAGTCCGCTATTAGAAAATACAATTGTGGCTTAGTTAAAACAATACACTACGTAGCTATATATTTAATAAAACCATATCTAATAAATAGGGAAACAACTGTTCCAGCAACGAGGGCACTTTTCATGAGAACTGTTTGCAGCGGGAGACAATTAACGCCCGCTGGTTTTCGCCTCTTTGTACAGTAAATGGGGCTGTTAAAGCGATTGCGGTGCTCGGAATCCGGATGCACGATTCCAACAACGAACATAAGGGCGAATACACAAACTTACTCAATTAATGTTATAATGTTTCTGAAAAACGACAAGCATAGTTTAGACGAAATGTAATTTAATCAATCTTAAAAAAATGAAAACATCATCACGCTTTATCCCTTTCGGAGGGAACAGACACACAGTAGTGGTTGTATATATTTTGCGCTTATTTGTCGTGCCCAATGTGACCAGTAGCGCAGCTGATCTCCGGTCACGTCATTTTGATTAAATACCAGTTGAATTTTCTTCACCGGTGAGCATATAGTGTCAAAATCCGTATTAAATCTGAAAAAGTCAGACTACGGATTGGGATTCGAACCTACGACCATAAGTGTCACCGTGCATGGATACCATTTTCTTATCCATTAAACATTCGAACCACAGTGCCCTACAAAGCCTTAACCTAAAAAACATACGATAAAATTTTAAAACGTGCATACACCCTTACTTTATGTTATATTTAAGTTAAATGAAATATGGATTTAGAATTTTCATCCAAAACGTATTTACTTGAAAGGAAATACAATAATTAAATCTTGCTCTTAGTAAAATCACCTCTAGTGATAAAAAATAACAATTATCTAAATATACGCTCCAGGGGATAAAATTGGGGATGAAAGTTTGTATGAAACTTAGTCAATTTTAAACCGATCAGGCTGAGACCTTGCATGCATAAAGCTATTATGACGTAGACATCCGCTAAGAAAGAATTTTGATCAATTTTACACCCCAAGGGGATAAAATGGAGGATGAAAGTTTTTATAAATCTTCTTACATTTTCACTTCCACTGGACACACACACACACACGCACTGTCCAAAACACTGGACGGATCGGGCTGAAATTTGGCATGTAGGTAGGTGTAGTCTACTTTGCCATGACAATAAACAAGTTTCATGAGCAAACTCTCAAATTTGTGGGTATTGACTTGAAAGAACATTGCTTCTCTCAGGAACAGTTTTATGTTGCTTGCTCACGAGTAAGTTCACCCAATAGCTTGATAGTTTTAGCGCCTAATGACAGATTAGTTAAGAATATTGTATACAAAGAAGTTTTGTAGGCCCTAATTTTTTACATACGCTAAACAAAAGTAAAGCCGCAAAAACTATACCTAATTAATATTAATACTTCCGAAGCCGCGGGCAAAATCTAGTTTATTATTATAGTTTTAGTATTTTATATTTGTATTTTTTTTATATTTGTAGCAAATTACTAATATTGATGTCAGTAAGATATAAATATTGATTATTATAACAATAATAATAATTATATTCAAATTAAATAAATAATATAGTGACAGACAATAATTACATTTAATTGTTTCTAAAATTGAAATTGTTCACGCTCTGACAGATAATTATGGCAAAACTGCAATCTGCATCTTTTTGTTTCCGGATTTTTAAGCGTCGACAGTCAAATTTGTAAAATTATTTAGTTCAATTAAATATACGACATAAAAGAGACTTTTATTAAAGCATAATTCTTAATCATATGATCCGGCTCGAAGGACCATTTTTAC
Organism: Automeris io; assembly: GCA_036320925.1. Taxonomy (NCBI): domain Eukaryota; kingdom Metazoa; phylum Arthropoda; class Insecta; order Lepidoptera; family Saturniidae; genus Automeris; species Automeris io. The sequence goes on along the minus strand of JAUDJH010000011.1, from coordinate 6,150,690 downwards.
CAGTTTTACAGTTGGCGCTTAAAAATCCGGAAACAAACAAAAATATGCACTTTGCAGTTTTGCTGTAATAATTTGTCAGTGCGTGAACAGAAATTATTGAAAAAAAAAAGTTATAAGAGCTATTTGTACGATGTCGTAGAAAATGTTTTTATTTTTATCTTCCATACATTATAATCTTATAAATACTATATAATATGTTAAATGAATATAAAATTTATGTGATCATGTTCTTAATTTAATTGTCAGTATATTACATTACTTTATTACAAGCTTTAAATTTCACGGTGAAATGTCCAATTAAAGTCACTTCATAGCAGAAGATTGTGTTATGTGAGCATTGATATCCGTATTAATAAGATTTTGAAAGCCTCACGGCACATTAAGGTTACTTGATATATCATAATTAAGCAAATTGGTTCGTAAATTACAGTGGAAATATATTTAACACGATTTTTAATCATTAAGCGCTATTCATGGTAATGAAAGTTAACTTGACGCTTTTCATTAAATTTTATATATGTAGCCGTTATAAGTAAAAAATTACAATAGTATTTACAGTAATAAAATATAGCCATGTTTTTAAAGGCGCATCGAAACCTAATCAATGTAAAATTACACTTTTTTTTTAATGATGTACAACGGGACACTTGTCCTTGTGACGCGCTCCCCTCCTCATAGAGGCCTTCCGGCAGAGAGGACAAGGATCTAGATCTATAAAACATTAAGGATTAACAATGTTCTGAGAATTATATGTGTGAATAAGAATGAAAATTAGATACAGTTTATTTGTAAAAACACCTCTTCACGGTCGCTCCAAATTATGTGTGCAACCAAGGAATTCTTGAAAAAATCAAGCTTTTTTATTGAAACATATTCCTCTAAATAAGAGCAAATAGTATTATAACATATACCTTTACTAAATTCTCTTCAAGCCAAATAAAAATTACGAACAACTTACCACTTTGATACTTCGACGATCCAAACAATCCATCGCTGGCATTGCACGAAGTGTGGACTAGACAAAGAAGTAGAAGGTGATACCTGAAAAGAAGTTAAATTCTGATTTTAACAATACTAGTATAATTAATTATTTATTACCTTGACTTTTTTAAAAAGATGTTAATGCTAATAAAGCCTTTTTTACATGGTCTAATAAACACATATCAACACTTTTTTTTGGTAATCCGGGGGAAATCCCTGACGGACCTGCCCCCGCTGTGTCGGACTTGCACCGACTAAAACCCCCAGGTTGTTCCTACTCTCAATCTAGCCGGGGCCGGAGGCACAGCGTTATCCTATTCTCCGGCCCGCAGCGATGTCTGACCTTTTATAGTAGGCATTATCTCTGCGTTTGCGAGGGGTGGTGTAAAGTGTCACCCCTCTCTCTCCTCAAAAGTAGTTATCTTGGACTGGTGAGCGGGGACACGTCACACACCGTTCTCGCCTGGATAAATCCTCTGACAAAGGCCCTCCTCCTTCGTCCAGTTCTGCGCGGGCGGCGGATCGGGTTGTCGGGGCCGGCTTTGGCCTCCCTGCCCCTTTCCGCCGCCTCTTTCTTCTCCATAATTATCTCACAGAAATTGAGGACCGCCTGCCATGCCCTGCCGTTGCCGACCATCGCGCGAACGAGTGCCGGCAGCGACAGGTCAATGATATCAACACCTGATTTGATGTGACTTAATTACCAATGATATTCATGAAGAAAAGCTTAAAAAGCAATAGCTAAAACGACTACATATTTGCAATTCATATTGAGTTCAAACAGTTTGAGAGAGCCGTAATTGATACGAATATTGACCGATCGCCCTGCAAAATGCAGTTAACACCAATTTTAAAATTCACTAAGCCTAGTTAATACCGTATCGAGCTCAAAACTGCATGAATATTTATTTAGCGCATACTTTAAAATAGCATGTTTTCAGTCTTTGCATATGCATCGAAAATACTCAGTTGGATGGTTATTTTGATTGTGTATATAAGTTGCTAGAACCAAAGTGGCCTAAGTGAAAATATGGCGCTTTAACAGTTTGCTGTAAATGCTTTTAATTTTTTTATTTGGTTTACAGATCGGACATCACACAATTACATGCAAAACATAAACAAAACATAAAAGAATAATACAAAAGTGTGTCCTTAAATAGAGAACACAGCAAGCTAAGCTAATAATATTAAAATAAAAGAGTTAGACATAAAAATGAAGACAAAAAAAAAATTTAGTGATATAATATTTTTCTAGTAATGTAATAAATACATTTTATTACCATTAATATAGCAGTGCAGTTTTTATACATTATTATTAGACCAGATCAGCCAAATTTAAATTGAGCCCACTATTATTTTGACGACCTCATATATGATTGATTTATAACAGAAACATACCTCGTCATGCCATACAATTTCTAAAGAAAAACTGTAATAACAAAACAATGGTTTTTATTACATTACCAGTTAGTTGTATTACTCCGATCTCTGATTCATTTATTACAAAATATATTTATTTTGATAGCGGTTTAATGAATAATTTCAAATGAAAACACTAACAAAGACACAATTTAAATAATTGCTATAAGCTTTTCTTTGACTGGAAATAGCAGACATCTCAATTAAAATTTTCAACAATAGGTATGAATTATTTCCAACTTTCATTATTTACAAATGAGAATTCAAGAGACAAAGCGAAAGTATAAAGTTTCAAGTACCATTTTGGCTTGGAGTGATACGAACTACAGTACATTTTGTTCCAATAAATATAGCGCTTTATTCAGGCAAGCGATATCATTGCCGTATTGAAACAGTGCTTAATAAAGTTAAGAATTAATTATTTTTATTCTTATTTTAAATCATAATAAGAAGCAAAATAGTATTGAGTTTTGAAGCCATTGAAATAGTATTTAAAATGTATCATTTATATACAGGTAACTAACGCAAAACCTCTTAAGGCTGACTTTGGTATATCAAGACTGACAACTTTTGTTTTACGACTTTTTATAATTATAATTATAATTTTTATAATTATAATTTAATAATTATTATAATTAATATGAAAAAAAGAGAGAAGAAAGAATCAAATTTGCAGTTCTGACCTTCTTAACACTATGAAAGGCGGCGCGATGCAACTGGAGCAGACGATTTCGTAGCATCTGCTGACTAAACTTAAAACATAGACCTAAGGATTGATAGACATCCCCACTAAAACTAAAAAAATATATATCTTAGGATGTGTTAAGTTTTGGCAAAAGTCATAAAACAAAAGTTGTTAGACTTAATGTACCAAACTCATCCTTAAGAGGTTTTGCGTTAGTTACCAGTAACGTTGTATATGTATATTTTATATAGGTAAGAATAATTTAATTCCGATAATAAACAAACAATCATGTAATATAAAACGAGATAATGTTGAAGTATCATATAATAAAGAAAAATTGAGAATTTAAAATCCCGTCAAATTACATTTCAAACGCACAAGTCGCGCTAGCACGTGGTATGTGTTTTTCTGCCGAACCTCAAAGCCTAATTGAATAGTACAAATCACGTTACGTACCTCGTAACGACACGGATATTTCTCTGAGTACCTTTGCCGGTTTGGATGACACGCAACGACCCAGTAATGCCACTGCAGTTTAGATCTAGATTCCGCTAAGCACGCGGTTGCACATTGTGTGGGACAACGATCAGCGACATCTAGTCCGAAGGGTCAAGCATGACCTCTTCCTAACAGAAGGGGTACTGGCAACTACTTTGGCGCTTCCGATCTGGTGGATCGTTGTCGATGTTTTTGGGATCGTATTTGCTCAGTGTGGGGACCCTGCGCAATCGGTTAGCAACTCTTAAGAAGTCTGAATAGCATTGTGATATGCTGTGCCATAATACATCGGATTGTGTCGTTCAGGGGCAGAATCACCCCCCCCCCCACGAGTTCGTGGGCGGTGGCCACGGCGCAAAAGTTTCGAATTTATTACAGGGACGGCATTCTTCGTTAGTACGTAGATGTAGTCGCCTTAGGGTTTTTAACAGGTACGAGACTGACACACCTTCGTCGTCACCCCCCTTGTGTCACCGAGACGGTTCTATGACGATTTTTTCCAAATAAAAAAAAAAGGCTATAGCCCTGTAAGATGTTAAACGACTTGTTGTTTTTTATAGTTTTTAAGTAAATAACCATTAATATCTTTCAGCTCACATCGAAAAGAGAATGGTGTAACAATATAAGTATAATTGTTAATTCTTTTTTAATGATGCAAATAAGAAAACCCTTTGTAGAATGTCTACCTGACATCTAAATTGTCTATTATTTTATAAAATAACAATGGAAAATTATTTATAGGATACGAATAGTTTTCATTTCTCATAATTCCTAATTATTTGCCGTGAAACCTTACATTTACTTCCATTTGCTTTAAATTAATTCCTTGACAACCTATTCAATATTTCAAGTTTATAACTGCACTAACGAGGAGTAATACTATTAAATGTACCATTTTAGGTTTACCAGACCGCTCTTATGTACAGTTTACAACATTATATATTCCTTATGTAATTATAGCATAGTATACGTAATGTAAGATTTATGAAGTCGCTTCGGATCGTAAAATCTTACAGTTTAATAGGCGTTTGTAATTACACCTTTATTAACTGCAAATGGTTGTTCTTTAGGATTTAATATTATGTTTTAAAGATTTAGATTTTAGTTATTTAAAATATATTTTTAACAATATTACTAGATTTGTAAAGCAAAATTCTATAGCAGTAACAATAGTAAATGAAATTTAAAATGTAATGCGAAATTAAATAAAAATCTTTGTCCTATAACCTACGTATTGTTATAAGTTTTTTAAGGAAAGACTTATTCGGTATATAATTATTTGTGGGTACTCGGAACAATTAAAAGTATAAAGAACATATTTAAGATTACTTCAAACAGATAATTTAGACATGAGTATATAGACACTTAATTTTTAAAATTAATATCAATCTCCATACACTCAACTCGCGACTAATGCGCTCGGTTCATTGGCCACGCGCTCAATATCAACTCACGAGAAATATAAGCGTTTAATAGTGTGTATATATTCGATTTTTAATGAAGCAAATCGATCAAATATAGTATATATTTAGACATTATAATGATTTTGAAAAGGCAATCAACAAATCTATACTCATCCCGAAAGAGATAGAACATAAATTATATTTTAAAAAGAATTGATTGGTAGGATTTTATGTGCCCCGTATTTGGCCCTGCCAAGTAGGCGGGGCCTGCAGAAGGCTAGACGTCGCCGGGTGCCGAGGAAGATGGCTCAGCCTTGCCCTTGGCACTCGGCAGGCGGTAGAAGGAACACCCCGGGGGTTTTCGTCAGTGCAAGTCAGACACACCGGGGGGCGGTCCTCACTGCCCCCTGAAGGTCCGTTACGCATTTCCCTCTGGTTACCAAAAAAAGGCCCCGTATTTGAAAAAGAAAAACATTCTGAATATAAATAAAATATTAATAAGTAAAGTTCAATACTGTAACGTATGAGAAAGCAGTATTACCGCAAGAATACGTACGACTTTCTATTAATATGGCATTACTCATCTGGTATGAACAGGTTTATGTATGTAGGCGATCTAAGTAACCCGCGTTTTGTAATTATTACAACAGTAACCTTTGCAAATTCATTTCGTAATTGAGAAATGACCTATAGGTAATAATTTAAATTCATAATTTTAATAGTGAGTAAAGTGAACATAAGGAGAATCATATATTATCTATTAAAATCACATTGATTTTTGGTCGATTAATTTGGTGGCAATTTATTAATTATTATTAATATGTAGATAGTTAAAAGTGAATTACAAAATATTCTGTTGGAACCGATTCGTGCTTTGTGATATCTGGATTTGTGGTTTATGGTGTCAGTGTATGGTGTAATTAAAATAAATTTTGAAGTATTTAAAGTAAATCTAAAACACTAGTCGAGTTTTCTGATTTAGTTTGGTTAGAAATTAAGTAGTTATATTTAGTATTAAATTATATATATTAAACGATGATCAAAATTCTTTGAAAATTTGTGATAAATTTTAAAAATTATCAACGGAAGTGAAATACTGTTTGTTAATGCAGCGTCCTCTAGCGAAAATTAAAAAAAACACCTGGTCGTTTAGTACCCGAGATAACCGCGTGCATTATTTGACTATCTTTGACTACATTGTACTTTTTAACAAGTGCGGTGTAGTAAATATCGAGCCAGTATAAAAATTGAATAATTGAAACGTCCCAATTAAATATAAAATTAAATTAATATAGCACACAATTTATCAATATTGAATTTCTTTATATAAAACTATAAGACTCATTATTATTTCATTAGAACCTTAATGTGCCCGTAACACTAATGATCTTTGGCCGTGTAATATTGTAAACAAAAACCTTTTTCACATGTGTCTAAAATGGTGGATATCTATGTATGTACCGTTTGTTGACGGAATGTGTTCGATCTGAATCTGTGAGAGAGGCGTTTGTAAGTGCCTTTAGTTTGAACAGGTTAGACGCCAGGATGTTTAACAAAGTCTTGACAGAACTGTTACCTGATGAGGCGTCTGGTCTAGTCAGATCAATGGCTCCGTATGTCATATGTTAGGTATTATTGTATTAGGGTACGATGGGGCTGACATACGTATGCACGTAAGTCTCCTAAACAAATTGTTTTTTTTTATTTAATGTTACAATAACAGAGAAGCACAACAGCAAATATCACTGATAAGCTAGGATGGATATAATATAAATGATAGTTATTAAATGCTAAATATTAATGTGAACACCATTAACAATTAAGTTTCATTTCGCAATAATTATATTTTATGTTGGCAAGCATAAAAAGTGACAGGAAGGATATGGCAGTGGGTGACAATTTTATTGGCGGCGGCTTAAGTAGGATTGTGAATAAAGCCATAAATTTAAAAAAAAAGTAGAAGTGTGGGCAAAAAAAGTCGTTTGATATTGTATTGCAGTTCTGTAAATGTATAACAAATAATTATGTGGTCGGAGGTGGATGCAATGGTCCAAACAGGTGTCCATCAATTCAGTACGAGGCTGAGGGAGAACTAAAATAAAAGAGATGTTGAATGGCGTGTTTACCAACTATCAGATAAGTTTTAGAGTTTATAATAATAATATAATATTTTATCCTTTAATATTAATTCTTCAACAAACTTCAAAAAGTAAATAATAATCGTTAATATATTAATCAGACTTTGTTATTTCTGAAATGAAATACGTTTATTACGACCCAAACAAAAATTTTAAATTCAGAAACATAAATAACACACAGAAAAGAAAAAAATACGAAAACATATAAGCATGGCGAAGTCTGCGGCGCTTATTACAGTAAAAAATGACACACATTTGGCAATATCAACAATGTGTTATAGCCTTTAAAATCGCATACAATTTTACCTACAAATTGCTAGCGTAAAGAAGGTTTTCTAAATTGGATGTGTTAATGAGAATTCAACTTTACCATAGCATTTTGAAGCGTGTAATATATTGAAACCCTACCCATTTCTAAACAACAACGGATTCCGGATCGGGCATGGTGCTTCGGATCCAAAACAATTACATTTAATCTTGTTATCACCATTGTTCGCCTTGTCTACATCTGAGATAGGGGTTCTATTCTCTACTCCGTCATTGTGTCCTACATTTTCTCAGCGACGGAAGTCAGTATTAATTATCACAGGAGTAACAAAAGTCTTGAAGACCAATCCATCTGAGATGTTGAAAGCTAGACAACAGCTAATTCAAAACGCCGGCGCCTACTCGCTGGCCGATATTCATTAATTAAGATTGAACGAATTTCTGATATAGGAGTCAGTACACACTTTCTGGCGTCTCTATTATCACTATTTTTATGATTACTTCGATTTCCAATGTTATACCAGAATTTAGCGTATTAATCCTTGAAAGCAGTGTTGAAGATTTATATTACACGTCTGAATGTCATATTTCTTTACGTAGTAAATTTAACATATCGTTGTTGAGGGTTATTTCATCCTTTACTGTCTATGAATGTATTAAAAAAGCTAATATAAGTTTTTTTGTATTGTACCCTATAAATACTTCTTGGTTCAAATTGGTTTCTAATAAATAATATTGATCAAAAATAAAAATTCGTCCATTTAAGAGTTAATTTACGTTACATATAAATCGTCTGGTGATGTAAATACGATTTGTATAATATGAAATGAAATGTATGTAACGAAAAATTCAAATACAGTAACACAAACTACATACAGAAAAAAAATATATAAACATTGCGAAATGGGTCCTCCGTTAGCTAAATGCCACAGAATAAGTTTGCAGCGTTGATTTTCGTGAATATTTTAATCTAAAGTTTAAAAATCCAAATTTTTTTATCTGTCATACTTATTTATAAATTTTAATTTTGAAAGATGGGACGGACGACATATTGCAAAAATGTATCAAGATTTTTAATCCAAAAGCAAACTCTTATGATATTGCTATTTAGTATGGGTTCTTTTCTATATAAGAAAAAGGAGAGCAAATTTCTAAACCTAATATTTAATTAAGATTTGTTCTCATGCTTTTATAACAAATACTAAAACATTGTCATAGATATATGATAATTAAAAGTATTATTATAGCACCCATTATGTATAAACACATGATTTTTTTTTCTAACTGGGTAATATGTTGGTGACCGGTATAGACCTTCACTAGTAAACCTGGCGAGATGGCGAACACTGAGGTGCTCAGCCGGCAAATGTATGGGTTGGGTGGCAACCCAAGGGCACCCCTGTTTATAAGCCTCGACTTGGGCCGCTAGCCAAAATAACGGTGATCTACTAGCGTTTCGGAAGCGACTACTTTGAGAAGAAACACCGAAAGAAACTCAAGGCTGCGTCGGAGTGGCAATTACAAATCGAATAGTATCTAGATTTCTAAAAAAAAAGTAAAATAACATTCACAAAGTATATTACAGTTCACATTTCCCGACGAGTACATATAGAGAAGCTAAAATATGAAAAAACAAAAGGTAACTTATAAACTCTTCAAAATTAAAGATAGAAGTAAATAAATTTGGTACTACTTTAATCACCTATGACGCCACGAACATATGTTTCCAAATTAAGCAACACTTTAAAATGTTAACATCCATAATGAGACAAGCCCTAGTAAGTACACACATGAACCTTTTAAGCTTTATTGCGTGAATATTAAAATCTATTAATTTGTTTCTGTTAGTTTATACATCTACTTGCCGGAAACGTCGATTCCAAGCCGAAAAGCTTTATAACCGTTCATTTAAAGTATTTAAAAGTCCATTAAGAAAGACAATTTAACGCATTCTTGGGAATAAAGACGATCAAAAAGAATTGAATAGATATCACACAGATGGGACGTTAATTAATTTATTGACACACGAAGGTCTAAGGTCTATTAGAAATATTGATATAAAAGCATTGCTTACATACTAGGTTAGCAGATAGTGCTGTAAAATGGGGTTTCGTAATAAAACGGTGTGTGAGTTCTAATTGTACTTCGAGATAAAATTGTTTTCGTTCGTTAGGCGCGTGTTAAGTATGTCTCCGCCTGTATTTGTACAGTAAACTAACTGAGCGATTTTTATTGCCTGTTTCAAAGTTAGGTTCTGAGAATTTTGTTTGACTTCTATTTAAATTGTGAGTTTGTCTCTCAAAGCTTCTCGTTTGTTGTAATAATCGTTTTGTATAAATTAAACAACTTGTTTATCATTTTGCGTCAGTCTTCACGGCTTTATTTCATGTACTGATTCAAAAGCAAACTAAACTAACCCTTATTTCTCGTCTTCTCTGAATATTTTATGTTTTGATATATTGTTCATATTCGGGCTTAAATCATTTACTTCTAGCTAATTTCCATTCTATACAACGTTATTGATAACTAACGCAAAACCTCTTAAAGTTAACTTAGGTACATTAAGACTAACAACTTTTGTTCTATGACTTTTGCCAAAACTTAATACATCCTAAGATATCTATTTTTTTTGTTTTAGTAGGGATTTCTATCAATCATTAGCTCTATCATATGTTTAAAGTTCAGTCAGCTAATGCTACAAAATCGTCTGCCCCAGTTGCATCGCGCCGCCTTTCAGAGTAATAAGAAGATCAGAACTGCAAATTTGATTTTTTTATTTTTTGTACGGGGAAAAAGATTGAATTATAAAAAGTTGTAAAACAATAGTTGTTAGTCTTGATATACCAAAGTCACCCTTAAGAAGTTTTGCGTTCGTTACCTGTATCCCTGTATAATCTGAAAGGGCATTTAAACTTAAAAAACAATTTTATTTTTTATGTACTTTTTTTCTTTTAGATTTATAAATATGTTTTATTTTTACCATTTAAGGAACCCAGATACTTTTTTAAAACTATATATACATTATACATATCAAATTCAAATTCAAATTTCACACCACCCCATTCCACTGCCTTTCATTCATCGTTCTTTCATCCATCCGCTGATAAGGTCTGGGTGGTGCCGTTTATTTCAGAAAAATATAATACAATCTTAAACCTAACTTAAGCCTATATTACATTTCTCTTAACAACTAGTACCTAACTAAACCTTAACTAACGTATGTACAAAATTAACCTAAGTCTTAAAAATAGAATAAAAAGCAACAACAGGGGAAGTTTTTATTTTAAAATTTAACACTTAGCCTAATACGATAAATTAAAGGGGATCTGGGGCGGGAAGCCGTTTCGAGGCGAACCTCCTGACGGCGGCGTTCTTCTCCGTCTGCAGCAGCAGACGGGTCACTGATCGAAGGTAGCTCGCGCGTCCTTCTTGGTGGAAAATCTACCGGAGTCTACATTATACATAAAATCCTAAAAATGTAAAGCTTCAAAAATTTCAACAGTAGAGACTAAAGAATTCCATTATTACTATATTATACATACAATATCATTCTCCGAAAAACCATGAATTATAAAACAATGACGTTATTCAAAACATACAATAACCATTTTTTATTCATAACAGACTTGTAAATACATATCCTTCCAGAGAAAGACAAGGCAAAGTTTCTTTAGTATTCCATATGAATTATTCTTCATTACAAATAGCAAGCATATATTTTACCATTGCATAAAAATCATAATCTCATTTAATGAAACACATACGTAATTTCAGTATTTTTTAAATAAAATGGCTTAAATCTAGGAAACATTTTGTTATAGTCGTGAATAATCTACATTAAGAATACTGAGAGTAAATTGATCACAATAGTGAACAATAAATCATATTTGAATGTAAACGGACATTGTATTATCCTCTATAGTAGGCTATGTGCCACCAAAGCTTTGATTTTGTGTATTTATGATAATATAAACACTATATCAGCAGGGATTTGAGTTGTAAAGTCGGATTTGTAGCACTATGATCGTAATTCCGAATGTTTGAATGGCAGATTACGTTTTAATGGTTCGTATTGGTTATATTAGGAATATTACAAAATACTTTTTTAACCTTGGGATGAAATAAACTTAACAAACTACTAGGGAATGTAGCCTCAGTACTGTTAAGGTGTTTTTAAGTGGGACAGTTTAATTTTTAATAATGTGTAAGCTTTCAACGAAACGCAATAAAACTTTAAATATTTTTTCACAAAACGATTTAGTTTCTTATGTTAATTGTGTATGTAATATGTAAAATTTTAATTAGGTGTAACAGTACTATAAAATTTGATGATAATTAAAGGTCTGCATTAAAAATACATAAGAAAAGTTTTTATGAATTTGATGAGCACGTTGTTCAGATTGTGTTCCAGCTATACAAGATAATCAATAATCCTCGTATGAAAAAAAAAACCGAGTTCGTTTTTGTCAAAAACTTGTTTAAGAGTTTCCAACTTTTCAGTTTTTGTTCACATGTTATAAAATTGAAACTATGCTAATTTCGTTTAAAAAAGATCATATTTTGTAACTGTTGTTGTATATGATTTCTCTATACTGTCCTAGTTCCTAAAATTATTAATATATTAACAAAACTAAGCGTAAGTTTATCAGTCGATCATAAAATAACGCACATAATTTTCTTTTAAGCGACAGGCTAGTTATATTTAAATATCTCTTAGAAAACGTAATCTTAGCTTAAAATGAGAACTATAGCATGTAGATGTCGCCCGATACGTGCATGTGTTAAACGCCCTAAGGGTCGTTAGGATGTTACGGTACGCACGGGGTAAGGGGTGCGCTCGCGCAGGGGATGCTCTAGCAAAGGGAGTCGACTACCGTGACCCAAGGCTAGAGTACGTGCGTGTGCGTCGCAGTTCGGTGTGCCTTAAAGTGCAAATAAACAGTAAAACTCCAAAATCCGTATCTTTTTACCAACACACCCACGACCACCGGTCATAAAACTAATTTAAAAATCACATGTAAAAATATTTTCTCAATCACAAAAAAAAAAGTAAAATAACAGGACATATATAACCACTTGTTAGTCGTTTCAATAGCCTGTCTGATAATCAATAATGTAATATTACTAACCATTAATACAATAAGCAGAACATATTATGTACTGGCTTGAGATGGTTACGATGTGTTAAAATGTAGGTAGTTTAGTTTACCGCGTGAATCCAATTCTCACACTATTCTGTACCTAATCCTATTAGAGATATTTCGATCTTAGTATTAATGAACCGTAGGTGAAAGTTCAGATTTTTTCGATTCAGCACCGTACCTTTGAATTGGGTTATTTATGATTATTGGGCCCCATACCGTTACCTTTGTGGATTATGACCTTAATTCTCTCTGACCTCCAAATGATGTGTAATTACGTTCGTGAAATGAAGATATAATGTTCAACGCTTAGTTTTATTCTCTGAGGATTTGTTTTTATAGTCATTACTTTTCCATTTTGTAGTCTTAAAGATATATAAAATAGCATCATAATATAATTTCTTATTAGTATTGACTACTGTGAAGTTAAACTATTTTTATTCTTTTATAAAATTTATTTTAGATTCTATAATATTAGATTGGATAAATACATTCTAATGAATCATACATAATATCGGAAAAAAATTTTAATAATCATAATAAAAATGCTATATCGTCACGCTATGGCCTTTTCGGGGTGGATAACGACATATTTATGGATGTAAAACAAAAGTAGATAGTATGGTAAAGTCCACTCCTTAGCTCTTTTTTATTTATAAAACAATTTTTTAGCATATATTTAGCGTCTTTAAATTATTTAAGTTAATGTAGTGCTTTATAAGCAACGTAGTGAATCGTGTGATAATGCTATAATAACCTGCACCCGAATAAAGTAATTAGCAGACACTAAGGAAAGTTAATTATCTTTATTGTTTGGGTATAAAAAATATTTTAGTACATTTGGTAATATGATGATGTGATGATGTCCTAGCCGGTTTCAGCCACGGCGACTGTTTCAACACCGGTTAAGAAATTCGAGGTCCAGTTTTCGGAATCAGTCAATTGCGCAGGAGATATTTAAGTGCATAACTGGACGCGCAGCCAGAAAAGCACTCTCTCGTCCGAGCTCCCTCAGGCCCGATGGAAAGGAAAACCAGTACGATCGGGAGGGAGCGGGATGCAGGTTTGGTCGAGTTTTCCTTCTCTGAACACCTGGTTGAATTGCGGTGTTAAAGAGATACCTTAGTCGCCTTTTACGACACCTCGGCAAGAAGAGGGGGGTGCTATTCTATTCTGCCGGCAGCCACCACGGCTGGTAATATATAAATAGCATATTAGCCCCATAGAAATAGATTGTAATTTGAATAAAGGATGTAAATCATTTGATATATCACCAAGCTATATCCCTTACGAGGTGAGCAGACATGCATTCGTAGCTGTATCCAGTTTTCGCTTATATGGCATACCCGACGGGATCGACATTCTTAGGGCACTAACATATGACATTTCAATTAGATATCATGCAGGTTGTCATGCCATGTGAAAGTGCTTTGTTAACGGCAACCAGTTGCGCTACTGGTCACTTTGGATACGATATTTAAGCGCAAACTGGATACACTGATACATCTTTGCTCACCTCGAAAGGGATATATTTAGTTTAAAGATATGTGGAGTCTAATTTCAAAACCCACTATAACATATTTTTTTCAAATCCCATAAATCTATAAAAACTTAAAATTAATCTTTGACTTAACAATCACATTCTTATAAGGTATTTAAATTATTATTCTAGAGTGAAAAAGCAATAGGAAAAATTCATATATAATATTTGCTTTGATAAAAACATTTCAAATTAGTATTAGGACTATTAAGTAATTTTGTACGAAAAATCGTTTTAGCAGGTTTTGAAATTAGACGCCTCATATGTTATAATTTAATTTCTTCCGACGATATAGTTAATGCCCGATTTCAATGCTTTCTATCGCTTAGCGAGTATGAGCTTCAAGTTGTAATATTCATAGCCACGCGTTGATTCTATCAATGTCATGTCGTATTATCGCAGAACACTTGTCGTTAAATTCTGTTTTGCATTCCTACCGTCATGCCTGTTATTGTTCACCGGGTATCATATTGTATATGATAATTGGTATACGTGACGATCATTGATAACAGTTTTGGGTCATTTTTTACCGTTGACAGTTCTAAGGATGTTTGTATTAGGTGGGTTTTAACGGAAATTAACTATTAAGGATTACAAAATCAGAGTCTTATTTCCGTTTAAAATCGAGTGGAAAACTGATAACATTTGGTTGGTAGATTTAGGATTATTATATACTTTTTGAAGTCTATTGACTTTTTTATTATTATTATATTTTTGTATCTATATAAAAAGAGTGTTCATGACAGTTCTTTTTGGCTTTTCAGTAAAGAAAAAAAAAATCTTTCATTCTTAAGGACATCATCAAATATGCACCTACTTTATTAAGTACATGTATATTTGCGCTGAAAATTTTTCTTTCAATCTCAGATGGTGAGAAAATGTAATAATATTCTGTTTATAGTACAGATAATAAGATGTCTTGGTTACAGAGATGGACAAAATGTTATCTGATTAATGATTAACGATTACAAAATGTAGTCGCAATTTTAATTATGCTGCTCTGTAATCATGATTAAATCTCTTCAAAACATTAAGGAGTCATAAATGTTTATGCAATTGAGGATTACGTAATGCTTGAGAGATAGATTAGCAAAATACAAAAAATATTAATGAGGAAAACGCAAAATGTAATCATAATCGTTTTTCATTAGTTACATTTTGCCTATCTATACCTGAATATACTGTCAATAAACTGCTTAATAAAATTATCTGAAAAAGAAGCGTAAAAAAATAATTAAATCTCAAATGCAATACAAAAAAGTGCATTGCATATCGCGGTGTTTTTACTAATAGATAATTACTACGAAAGAGATGTGTTAATAGACTTTGATAAGATAGTCTCTTTGTGTTCTATCGAAGTCTCTAACAAAGAACTTAAACCAATTTCAATACACAATGAGTTAGATTTTATCAAAGCTTCGCCGTAAGCGATAACAATGTTTCGATACAGCTGGAGTATCTTCCGTAAAAGTATAATCCACTTTTAGTGACCCACTTAAATATTGTGAATCCATTCATTTTCTCCTAGTACCTAAATTTAACGACAGTGAATTCTAGTCAAAGAAAGAATATTAAAAAGATTTTTTTTATGCTTTAAGTTTTTTTAACAAGTATTTTACATAAGTTATCCGTAAAATTATTTTTACATAAGAATTTGTGATAGAAATACTTTATGTATATAATATTGACATATTTTAGGTATAACCTGGTATCAAGTCAAAACTGGAAACAACTCTATAAAGATCCATGTTTACATACCTAAAGTAAAAAAAAAAAACAATTTATGTATTGCTAATTAAGGAGGAAGATATAGTATTTTGTAAATAAGTCTTACCTTACTTCACTTAGAGTCAATTCCATGTACATTAACAAATATAAAATTATATTATTCACAAACAACGCTCCATTACGTAGGTATGAATTTTTAAAATATGAACCTGTAAAAGAGAGCCTAAATAAGATGCAATAAAGTATATTGGTAATTGATTATGACAGCCATCAAAAAATTTTCTAACAAGTTATGTTGAAAGTTCTCTTCAAAGTTTATTTACGTATGTTAGTTTATTGATACTCTTTGTTGTCTAGTAGTATTCTAATTTATTTCGTTAAAGGTCGACAAATCAGAATAGAACCATCTTTTCTTACTTTACTACATAGTATATGTATACCCCTGTAGTATATATTTTATTACGGCGCAACAGTGTGACTCCATCGCACTTAAGAGTAAGCACAGTGTAATCCGAGAATGTCGGGGATCGCCAAGAGATGAAAATCTGTTATAGTCGCTGTGTCTGCATACCAATATAAATGGGATTTCTGAAATTGTTAGTTGTTACAGATTATATTTAGTAGTCAAATATTCTAAAACAGGTGTTTAGTTACTAGCAACAAAATTAATTACGTTATTGCAATATAAATCAATATACAAAGTAGCATAAAAATAATCAAAGAATTAATCCGTGTACTTACATATTTTTCTTCGGAGGAAAAACGAATAGCTTTTAACAACAAAATCTTTATAGCGAATATAGGGCAACTTATTATACAATTATGCAAAAATGTTTGCATCATTAATCATAAAAGATGATTAATTTAAAAGACTAATCCAATTATGGGCATGTAAGTAAATAAAATCGTTAAATTGGATATGTAGTATCTAGGAACTTTATATTCAGTATTCGGATTTGCCAATGCATTCGCTTGATACCTAATAAACAAACGCGCTCTTGCCAATTATCGGCAAATTGATTGACACTTAAGCCAAGATACATTGCAATCAGATAATGTATTCAAACCTTTAAAGGAGAAGTTATAGTTACAATTGTAGAATGGAATTTAATTTGGAAAATTAGAACTTATTTATATATATAAAGCGGAGATTTATAGACAGTATTTCGAATTTGCTTAGCAAAGTTCTCAAAAAATAAATTCGTTTTGAGAAAAAACTGATTATATGTTAGGAAATTGAGTATAGCCATAGTATTCACAGAGCCAAGACCATGTTGACAAAAAAGGTAATATACCAAATCCTTTGACATTCATTGAGTAATATAAATTGCAATGTTTTAGTAAAGTTTAAGTAAATTTAAAGTTGCCTCTATAAATCTAAGACATTAGAATGCTTTTGACATTTTTATATGTTTTAAAGGTGGGTGCTTGACCTCAATCAAACCTGCTCGAAGGTTAAAATTAGCCCGATGATGGATCGTGCCCGACCAACAAATGCCAACAATTCACTCTTCTTTTACAGGCTCCCAAGTCATAAGAACGTGGAAATAAGGTCGCTGGAAGCATGATGAATGTAAAAGTGAACCTTTTTGTGTGGACATAAAATTTACCACATGTTAATGATAACCGACATGGCGTTTAGTAGTTTTATGGTTAAACGGGGCTGGTGAAATGAGAAAATCTAGCTCTTGAGAACTCTACCGTGCAACCGGTAAAAGAGTGCAAGATAAGCGACTTTACGTTGGTGCTCGATGCTCTGTATTTTAGCTTCAGTCAAAAGATCGTCGACAGAGATGGGCAAAATGCAATCTGATTAACACGTTGAACGCCGTGGGGGTCACCGGTGACCCCCAGTGAACTTTCCGTTTGGGCCGTGGGGGTGCACCGGTGACTCCCAGCTAAAAAATGTGATAAAACGCAGATTTATAACACTAGAAATGATAAGAAAAACATATTTCGAAATAGAATTTATCGTAGAATAAAGAGATTAAAACGGCCTGAACGGGAAGTATTGAGAAAAAGGGCCGGCGTTCAACGTGTTAATGATTAACGATTACAAAATGTAGTTGTAATTTTAATTTTGTTACTTTATAATCATGACTAAATCTCTTCGAAACATTAAGGAGTCATAAATGTGTATGCATGGAGGATTCTGTAGTGTTTAAAACATAGATAAGCAATATGCTGTCATATTAATGATGAGAAACGCAAAATTTATCGTATCGTTTTTCATTAATCTAGTTACATTTTGCCCATCTATGGTCAAAATATGGTCGCTTATTGGGGATGGCTGTTAAGTCTACAAGACCCACGATCAAATGAAGAATATTATCATGAATTTTCATTTTGTCACTTCAGTTTTCGGAATGGTGCCATTTGTTATTATAAAATTCCAGTTTCAATTACGGTTCCATAAGGAAATAAATAATTTATAATGATGCAAATCTTTCCTGCCCTTGTCTTTGATATTTATAATTATTGCATTATCATTAGCTTCTATAGTTAATTATTTAACTAATAAAATAATCAATATATTAATATTTAAAACATCTAATTCAATGAAATAAATAAAAGATTTTCATAATACGATCTATTTGATATGCTTCCCCCATTTCGATTCTTACGTGACTTTAACGATACTGCAATGCGAAAAATCTTGAGTCTTAGTAATAGGTAGTTTTCCTGAAAGATAGCAAACAAAACAGTTTTTTTACCAAGTAAAACTATTATAACATTATTTATATTAGGCTAATTTTTCTAAGCTCCAATTTCCTAATGAGATAATTAATTCCTATCTGTCAATTGCAGCTGTGTACTAAGTTTTTATTGTTTGCTGAATAGAGCTTTTATAATTGTATTTGAAACTGTAGCATTTCACTAATTAATTTAATTAATTATTTCGTTAACAAGTTACATTTGAAATATTTGTTAAACTTTAGTTCAATATTTTGATGTTAAGCTTTGCTGTTAATTTCATCGAAGTTTATACTTATTGTTCAAAATAATTTTGTTATTTAATGTAAAGATCAAACGAGAACAAGCTTATAGATCTAAATAAATAAATAAGTTTCAAAATTGTATTGTAATATTTCGTTTATTCGTTTCCATTGGTGTTAATATTATATTAATTTGTATCAAGGAAAATATTTTCAAAACAAACAAAACAAAGTGAGAACTTTAATTGTTCAGTGTAATTACAGTTAAATACTCTATTTATAAAATGGTTGAGTAGATCCAAGGTTTTAATTTTAAATAGATGTCGTAAATAGAACAAAAAACATGTTATTTCGCAAACATTGCCACAGTCCAGTAACCTCAAAACCTCATAGAATCGCTCGTTCTATAGCGTTACGGTAAAAATATACTTTACGCAAATGTCTCAAGCTCCGATGTCGTACCCTCTTGGCATAGCTCCCACGGGGAATCCAAAAGAGGTGACATTTCCTTTTTTTGGGGGTACGACTGGGAAATATGCTCGTTTAATAATTCATGAAGACGTCGATAGTCTCAGTTGTAACAAAATGTAAAGTGATATCCATCTCTTGTTTTTGATGCCAACACGCTACGAGCTCCGTGGGAATAGTTCTCTTAAGCATTTACTAGCTGTTTACTGTTCAATTTGTGCCAAAGTTTATGTTGAACTGATTGCATATCAATCAAGAACTCCTGAATCTTTAAATGGCGACGTTTGTTTTAGATTAAATCAAAGATAATATGATATTTATGGGCAGAAATTGTATCATAGAAATAATTAATGATTATTTAGGTCAATTAAGAATCAATTAATTCAAATGACTTAAGACTAACTAAAAGATTCAGTATGGTGGTAGAGAGATTGCACGAACTAGGTCATGACCACAGTACACAAGTGTAAAGACCCTCATAGTGACTTGCTTTGGCCTGTTGCGTTTCGGGATCAGCTTGTGTATATCCAGTAACACATATGTATACCTAGAGACCTTCTGTCGTGGTATATATGAGCCGACAAGACGCCAGTGAGTATCAACGGATTTTCATCCTTTCGTGGTCGGTTTCTTTTTTGGACTACACTGTACTTACCATCAGGTGCACTGTAGTCACTTTAATAGTAATTATGCGAAAAATTTGGTATATAAAAAACCAAATACGCAGTCGCTGAAGCGTTAATAATAAAACATTGTCGAGCTATAATATTTACTTTACGGGTGAGCAGAGATACCTCAGTGGTTTTATCCACTTTGCGATTATATGTCTTTCCCAAAGTAAGCAGGAGCTTAACTGATCGTTGTTCTCAGAGCTCATACATTTGACATTTCTATTAGATGCCATGCGGGTTTCCTCACAATGTTTTCTTTCACCCGTGAACATGAGGTACTGCCTAAGGCCGTACGTAATCTAGAAAAACCCAGAGATACGTTCCGAGGTTCGACCCTTTTTTTAGTTATCTGGGGGAAATCCATAATGGACCTTCAGGAGGCGGTGAGGGCCAACCCTCAGTGTGTCGGACTTGCACCGACTAAAACCCCCGGATGTTCCTTCTCCCGTCTGCCGAATGCCACGGGCAAGGCTGAGCCATCTTCCTCGGCACCCGGCGACATCTGGCCTTTTGCAGGCCCATTTACCGGGATTCGATCCTGCGACCATAATTAATACGGGCATAATTTCATTATTAGTGTAATTACGTACCTATATACATTTTCATCACCGAGAAACCAAAAAACAACTTCAATTAAAAAATGTGAGATTGGTTACGTAACATTAAAATTAACGATCACCTGATCACAGTTGGGAAATAAATACTTTTACCTGACAAATGTGGCTCAGTAAGTCTTAATTTCCCCAGTGGCGTCGCTTTAACGTGTGTAATTGACTGTAAACAGCGACAGTTTATTCAAAAGGGTTCCGGATGTAATCTTGCACCGAATGAATGAACACAGATCTTTCGTGTGACAAAACTCAACTTGCATACCTTTACAATTTTCGAGTAAATTGTCTTCCACTAAATTTGTGTTTTTTCTGTAAAGCTTTGTAACACAGTTACCACGCTACAGTTTCTTTTAGTAATTTAAATTACGTCAAATTTTTTAAATGTTCGTTTTGTAATATTACATTTGTTAAGATTTATAAATACTTTGAATTAAATTTCTAATTCATAGCCCTGTGCTCCATTGTGTGACATTATCTTTATCATCTAATGTGAGATATCATTGATTTTAAACACTATTATAGAAGGCCTGTCTTAGAAGATGTTTGATATCCAAACAAAATATCACCATATTTTTAAATATCCCGTATATTTTTTACAAAATTAACTATTATTATTACTATAAAATAACCTTCTTTATGAGTTTGAGGTTTGAAAAATACGGGGTTATTTGCATTATCTTCTAGTTCGATGCACAAACAATCGCCTTTAAAATTGCTTATTTTATTTCCAAACCGCAAAATATTTCACGGTTAATCAATGCGCAGTTTATCAAAAGAATCAGTGTTTCAATAACGCTCCGATACAAATTCCCATCTTGATTGATCCACTCACGGGTCACGTCTGCATTCTGTTAATTAATGAAGCACATTGTGTTCATAGTTGTTAAATTCAGACATGTGACCATACGCCAGATGGATTATTAATGAGTTTCCCTTGAGATACAATGACTGTCATTTTTATGCAGTTCGTAATGCGTTGTATAATAAATACATTTTCGAATGACTTATATGTAATTGTTTCATCGAATCAATTCAATTGGGGCACCAACAATGATGTTTTGTTATGATTCCTTTCTATACTTACTAAAATAACGACTTAAGCTTACAAATTATATTTTGGTACTTTAGACTTCTTTGATACTACAATGTATTACAGACGATTATTTATAAATATTTTGCAATTACGAAATTTTAATAATTTTAAGTGATAGTACTGCTAAAAGTGGCTACGTTTTTAATATTATTTACCGCTTGTCCTTTTTAATTTAATAACATATCGTCTTTCGGCAATCAGACCCCGAATGTGAAAAAAAAAGTTAATTTTTATTTTTGCTTTATTCTATAGTATTTCATCTAATACGCAAGTGTTTATTTGAAATATAATTAAAAAGCGAGTTAAAAGAGAGAATTTTTTATTAAAGTATTATTTAGTTTTATGAATCAATTAAATTTGTATTCCCTTGTAAAGTTATTTAATTGCACATTCGCAGTTCTGAATGCCGAACGATGATGTAATTTTAGGATTCGTCATTAAAGGCACAATTTTATCGCGTAATAATTTCAAATCTCATATTATTCAAATATACAATACTAATCATTGTATCTCATGTTTACAGATTATATGTAAAAAGCGTTGAAGAATATGAACGTTATCCCTTAACTTAATTAAAATATGATCAATGGGTAATACATTCGTTTTAAAAAGTCCCAAAATGTGTATTAATCTTTCCAGATTGTTTTCCTATAACTGTTTTGGGTAAGGCAGTGATCCACCTAAAATTACTCATTTGTATGGTAATGAACGCAAGTAAACCCGTCATATTGGACTGTTTTCATATTTATAGAAGCATCAACTGCACTTGCATACAAATGTTAAAAAACTGGAAAAGGGCCCGGTCCACCATTGTTCACAAGACCCATTGCCACAACACAACTTTTTGAATACAAATTATTTGCTTTATTTAATAACTCTCGAACAAATTGTCGAAGTAATTATAGGTACCTGAATATAATTTAAAACCTTTGTTATTCCTGTGTTCGTGTTATGCATTTTTTAAAGTTTACTGCAAAGAGGACAAATCTTTATAGCTTAAGCTTTAAAATATTTGTAATTTCGTTCTTTCGACAAATGGAATGTAAGAAACTGCTTATTATAACATAATTTTTCTAATATTAGTTAAAGCAATTTGTTTGTTGATAGATGCTTTGTTGATACCTAATATAAAGTTATATACGATTCTTTGAAAGATCTTATGAATTTTTGAATTATATCTATTTTAAATTAAGAAATAAGGGAAGAAAAGTCTACGTAGTACGAAACGCACGGATCTACGTTTACTAATACAAATTATATATTCGTAAACTCCTGAATCCCCATTTCGTTTTACCGTGTTTTTATTTAAACTTCGTAGAATTTCTTGGTAATAGTACGACAAACAAACGGTATAATTTACATAATTAATATCAGGAGATCCTGATTCGTCAATTCGTTGTAGAATGACAATTATTGGGAAATATTCAAGATGAAATAAAACGAAGAGTATATAAATGCATACATAATTATTATGACAGTTTGTTGTTAAACTATTCCTAATTACTATAATATATTGTGTTTCATTGCAAAACTTTGAACAGTGTCGTCCATAGATTTGACTCCTTAGTGACTTAGCTGTGGAATTAAAATATAATAGATAACGTGAATGATTTAGTTACGAGAGCATTTGTTATACAAAAGTAATCCGAGTGCAAACTATCATTTTAATAATGTTCATTTGAATTAAAAAGGTAAAGTAAAAACCCACAAATCGAGTAGACTTGTAGGCAACGGCTTACGTAAGTTGCGGGAAACTTGTTATGTCAAAACAGACGATTAATTTGAATAGAGCCTGAGGCACGTTCAGGACATTGAAGTGGAGAGTAACGGTAATCGGTCCTCGTTTCCTGGCGACGAATTCCAACAATGTTACTCAGTTGTTTGCTTTATTTTAAGCTAAATGGATGCGGTCATTGGTACGTGTTAAGCATGCATTTTGAAAGATCTATTACTATTCAAGGTGGTCCTTTTGGATTAGCATAATACTTATAATTTCAAAGGTACGTTACAATTGACGTGTCAATATTTATGAGTTTGTAGAAGGACGAAGCTGCGACCTAGACCGAAAAAAATATTAGCAAAAGAACAAAGTGCATTCAACTATTGTTTATAATATTGTCAATGTTTATTGCTAATACATACAGGAGCTACACATGCGCATACATTAAGAACAAAATATACATATATATAAAAAGAATATCTAAAAGTAAATAATCCTAAATCTACTAATCACACTTTTTAATTTGTGAAGTCAGTGCCGTGTAACTAGGCTCTTAGTTAAAAATATATCAAAATCTGATAGGCAGATATAGGATTATAATTTACTTTTTTAATTTGTTTGATTTTTTTGTTAAAATGTCTATATTTTACAATTTTTTATATTTTGCTGTGGCAGCAATTTCGTTTTATTTAGTGTGTTTGAGGCAATATTCTAATTGAAATAAGCTCATATACCATAATCTTGCTGTATCATTGAAAATCTTCATCTGACCTTCACCGTATTAAAGCTCAAGCAACATTAATATACATCCTATCGAAGAAAAAGCACAGAAAACGGTTCTGTGCTCACAACTCACGTTAGATTTACGTAGATTAAACAATATATTTTACTGTCGTCCGTTGAAACGTTATGACCTATATCTCCGAAAACTTCGATCAGAATTGCACCAAGTTCAAACGAGACAAACTCATTGATATACCTAATAAATTAAAAAATATATATCCAAATCGGTCCACAAATGGCGGAATGATAAGTGAACGTACATAAAAAATAAACTCAATCGAAAACATAATCTCCTCCTTTTTGTAATACGTTAAAAAAGGATACGTTAGTCATCTTCATAAACATCAAACCACAGGAGTAGTTATAAAGTCGCCATAGCTAAAATAGTCATCGAAAATCATCAGTATAATCATTTATTTTGTTATATTACTGTAAAAAAGTTCGTATATGAGTTGGCGACATAATGGCGAGTGAATGCTACGGTAAGATAGTTTTTAAGGTCGTTAGACATTGGAAAAGACCATAATTACACTTGATACTGATTAACTAAATACATTAGTGTAAAGTATTGCTAATATTTTTTTAAATGATATTGCCATGAATTAACTTTCTTGTTTTATTTACGATATTTCTCTGTAATACATTTTTCACTCGAATCGACCAAAAATATTTTAAGAGATGTGTTCAAAATAACATCTAAGGATAATTAAACCAAAATGCTTAATAATTTCCACTTAAATGGAGGTCAAATAACTTAACCCTAGTGATAGTGATTACGATATTACAATTTCTACGGACATTGTACATGTAATTTGAATTATTACAGGTCATTGGATAATTGTTCCATTGTGTGTGATACGAACATAAGGCTCGAGATTATCAATGCGGAGTTACAATCAGGCCAATCAAAACTAACCCTTCCATCTTCATTGATTTGTAATTGTTCATCGCTGTTTATGCATATTAATGGTATCCGTTCTCCGACAAATTATAACCAATTGCAGCATTGTTCTACTTATAAGAAATTGTTAAGCTGTATGTTTTGATTGACTTCCTACTTATTAACAAGACGCTGTTAATCTATATATTTTAATTGACTTCCTAAATTGGACTGGTGTCATTATCAAAGACCAATATTAAGGTAAATAATGAACGATTTCTCACCATTGATGATGATGTCCTAGCCGCATTCGGCCACGGCGACTGTTTCAACACCGATTAAGAAAATCGAGGTCCAGTTTTCGGAAACAGTCAATTGCGCAGGAGATATTTAAGTGCATAACTGGACGCGCAGCCAGAAAAGCACTCTCTCGTCCGTACTCCCTCAAGCCCGATGGAATGGAGAACCAGTACGATCGGGAGGGAGCAGGATGCAGCTTTGATCGAGTTTTCCTTCTCTGAACACCTGGTTGAATTGCGTTGTTAAAGAGATACCTTAGTCGCCTTTTACGACGCCTCAGCAAGAAGAGGGGGGTGCTATTCTATTCTGCCGGCAGCCACCACGGCTAAACCACCACCACCATTAATTGATTATGAATTTTACCTACCGATTGAGAGTGATGTAGAGTGTAATAGAGTACATCGTGCTCTGTATCACGATGCAAGACTGTACACTGTTTTTTTTTTAAATCTAGCGTTATATAAGAACACTGACGTGGTCGAATAATTACAGTTTTGAGAAATTGGGCCTTAGACAAAACATAAAAAGAGGACCAAAAATATATGAGATTGACAAATGTTGTCGAAATATAACGTAATCTAAGTTATATCAATCCTACATACTTTTAGACTTTTTATTAGGACTATCACATATAAAGGGTGGTGGGTGCTGATCTGTCACTGCCGGCACTCGCTCGCGCGATGGTCGTTAGTGACAGGGCATAGCAGGTGGTCCTCTCCTTCACAGAGGAGACTATGCAGGTGAAGGAAGCGGCGGAGCGGGATCGGGAGGCTATTGCCACCCCCGATAACCCAATCCGCCGCCCAGCTCGGACAGGACGCCGGAGGAGGGCCTTCGCCAGAGGCCTTCCTCCATAACAGGACATACGCCGGGCGGCGCGCTTTTGGGAGCGCGTCGCCCAGATCCAGGCGTGAGCGGTGTGCGATGTGTTCCCGCACACCGCTCCAATGACAATTCAAGGAAACGAGGGGGAGTGGCACTCTACACCACTCTCCCCGAAATGTGTTAGGTGTACGCGGGGGGCGGCGACTATTTAACAGCCCCCCGCCTAGTAGATGAGGCCCGAACAAGGCCGGATGTCACCGGATGCCGAGGAAGATGGCTCGGCTTTGCCCTTAGCATCCGGCAGACGGGAGAAGGAACGCCCCGGTGGTTTTAGTCGGGGCAGGTCCGACACACCGGGGGAGCGGCCCTCCAATTTTGCACATCACACACTCAAAACCTTCTTGCATACGTCTCGCATTCATCCATCCACTGAAAAGGTTGTGATGGCTCGTTTATTCAGTCCAACAAAACTTTTTATCTTAAATAATATTTACAATAAAAACCTTATGAACTAAACGAAGCGATACATGCACAAACTTAACTTAGGGCAGGACAACACAAGTAACATTTAACATAAACTAGCTTAAAACTAAACTACTTTATCTTAAATCTATAAATCCTACGTACTACAAGCGGGAGCGCGAGGTGGCAGTGCCAGGGCTGGGCCCTCTATCCTGCGACTATCAACGCGACCCGCGACTACGGGCCGGGCTCTGGAGGTCGGCGCCCCCAGGGCGCTGCCTCGAAAGTGTGCACAAAATATGGCAACCGCGGAGGAGACGTGCCAGCCTGTCTCGCTTCGCCGCGGCACTGGACTAAGTCTATGCAGATCATTAGGCCTGATTCTCGTCGGCCAGGAGCTGGCGGAGAAGGCTCCTAATGATCTCGCTGTCAGGATTCTCAGCTGGGTTCAGGATGCTCTTCAAGGTGGCTACACCGGCTTCTACTTTGCCGCGCAGTTCTGCGCTGAGGTTATTTCTCTGCGGGTCAGAGGTCGCTGGCCCGTCCTCTTTCGCATCTTCGTCCGCAGATTGGCCCCTATCTGCGGGTTTGTGCTTCTGGCCTCTATGCTTCTTTCCCCCTCTCTTCCCATGGCGTCTACCAGGTCCAGTGGTGCCGCCGCGACCAGTGGGATCGTTAGCCGGCGCCATCAGCGACCCTGGCGCGGCCTCCTCCACGGCATTACGCAGCGGTGGGGCTAATCCCTCCTGTCGTCGTCTCGGCACTGAGTTCCCGGCGCGTGCGACCGTCCCGGCGCGCTTATTGCGCAATTCCCTTCGGAAAGTGGGGCACTTCGAGAAGTTTGCCGGGTGCGATCCACTGCAATTTTTGCACGTCGCGGGTTCTTCGAGCGGTCGGTCGCACTCCCGTGCCGCGTGGCTACCGCCACAGCGAACACAAGCTTGCGGTCGGTGGCAATGATGGGAGCTGTGACGGAATGCTTGGCATCGGTGGCACTGGGCGGGCCCCGCACGCCCGCGCCAAGCTTCCACCGAGATTCCGCGCATCAGCAGCAGCTCCTTAATCTCGTAGATTTCAGTTGGGATAAGACCGCTGTGTCGCTTTATGACGACGTAGAACAGGCAGCCAGGGCGTCCTCCTCGCGCCCGTATGTTCTTACAATATTCTGGCTGGAAGCCTTTCTCCTCTAGGGCGGCGATAACGTCGGCGGGGTCCGTGTCTGCGGGTAATCCCCTTATCGCCACCCTAAGGCTTCGTTCGGCAGGGAGAGAGTATGAAAACCAGGAGAGTTTCAGAGACGACTCCACCTCGGTGAGGTATCTCTGAACCACTCGGTATTCAGACTCATCTTCTGGCAAGAACCGCATCCCCTTCCCGAAGGGACGCGCGTTCGGAGGCCTGCCGAGTCTTAAGGTTAGCTCCCTGAAGTGGCTCTGCCACTCTGGTAGCGCTTCTACTACGAGGGGGGGGCATCGCGGCTCACTCCTCTTCGGGTTCCTCACTGAAGAGGGCTTCTGTGTTCCGTCGGCGGTGGGCTGGCTCGGCTGTCGCTGAGTCGGCACCTTCCTCGCCGCGGATGCGTATGACGGTGTCGTGGGCGTGGTTGGGGGCTGCTGGGGGCGAATTGCTGCGGGAGCGGTCGCTACCGGTCGAGGGGCCGCAGCGCCGGACACCACAGTCGTGCGCTCCGCCCATGTCACGGCGCGCGGACCTGTGACACGGGACGGCGCGCACGGCGGGGCGACGGCGTGGACTCCCCGGCCGGCAGCGTCCGAAAGGGCCGCGGGCGTGGGCTTCTGGATCCGTCTCTTCTCGCGCTGCGGGAGTGGGACGTCGCGATCGGAGGGAGGCTTCGTCAGACTCGGCGTGGGCGGCACGGCGCGGGAGAGGGACGCGTCGGGGCTCTTCAGCGCTGGTCTGGGGGGGTTGGCGGCAACGGCGGGGACGTTCGCGGGCGTAAGGGGGCGCGTATTAGAACTCGGAGGAGGAGGAGGAGGATCCGACGGCGGGCTCGACAGCGAAGCGGAGCGCACGCGGGGACGAACGGCGCGCTCTTCATCTCCGCTGGTGCTGCGTCTCTTCCTCTTCCCCTCGACCGGGCTGCGCATGAGGACAGCGTCCTGGACAGGCGGCAGGTCCACGGCGCCACGTTCCGCTACGCTCCTCAGTACTGCAGCGTCGTCCGGAGAGAGAGGGCGGCAGGTGAGTTCAGCCTCACGCACCCGGAGAAACAAGGCCATCCAGCGAAGCATCGCATCCGACAGGATCCCGGATTCTAAAATCCGGGCGACCGCGACTAGGTCGCGTTCGTACACCACTGTCGGGGGCGACACTCCGCCAGCCGGCCCCGCACCCCGGGGCGGAGGCCCTCTTGAGGTCGGCGACGGCGATCTCGGCAGCGGCTGACTCGATGGCGGCGATGGCGATGCAGGGGGCAGTACAAACCGGCCCTCCGACTGTTCGCGCTGGCGGTCTTGAATGAGCTGGCGCTCTTCTGTTGTTAACTTTCTTTTCTTCTTCTGGTGGTGGTCAGTGGCGGTAACGGGCTTGATGGGTGGTCTCTTCTGCTTTGCAGTGGCATAGGTAGTCGGCCTGGGTTTGACGAGGCCGGCTCGCTCCATGGCGTCAATGGCAGCCGCGAGCGCAGCGTCCTCGTCCGCGTACATCGTGTCCACGGACGAGTCGCTGTCTAGCGTCTCCCAGGATTGGGTGGCCATCATCATCCTGGTAGGTCTTCTCGGGGGCTCAGCGTCGACATCGTCCAGTGACCTGAACGACTTCAGCGAGACTGGCGGCGACGTTGAGAGTGGCACTGGCGCCACATCCGGCGAAGAGACGTCCGTCGGCGGTGATCCGCGGCGTGAGGTTCTTCGTGGCGTGGCGATGCGGAGTCTCTCCTCGTCCGAAGTGTCATCATATTCCTCCGCAGTTTGCTGGAGGACAACCTTCTTCTTCGGGCTTCCCCGGCGAGACATCGCGACGGTGAATCCGAAATGATGGTTTTGAGGCAGCAGGTGGGAGTTCTGGAGTGCAGCTCGAGGGCCGTACGTCGCCCCTTACTTGGTTCTGGCCCCGCGAGGAGCCAAAACACAAGAAAAGGTGGCGGAAAACGGCCCGGCGTTCGATGTATTTACGTCGCGGGTAGGCTGCTCGTGCGCGCGGTGAGTGCGCGGTGACCGTAGATTCCCCCACTTCGCGCAGGGCGAGGCCGGGCGACACGGACGCGGGCGACGTATGAAGGGGGAGCTCGTGCACTAGTTCCAAAACTGACCGTCCGAGCGGCCCTCACCGCTCCCCTGACGGTCCGTAGGGATTTCCACCGGGTGAACAAAAAAAAAAACAAAACAAAACAAAAAAAAAAAAAAGGACTATCACATATTACTCTGCTTAAGTCTAGATTCAACTTCCGGGTAGAGTAACTAAGTGATATAGATAGGGCTTAGAAATAAGTGTGTAGTAAGTTAGATAGCAGATAGTGTGATCGAAGCGTAGTAGGATAGGTGGCGAAATGTGCTAATGAAGTTGTTGATAACGAAATGAATGGGATTTAAAATGGTGCCGCATTACGAAAGATTTCTAAGCTCAGAACTGGGCTAAAAGGGGCTACAAGTGACTGTGATTTTAACAAATGGTAATTCTTGTAAACTTTTGCCTCTGTTATTATAAAATTGTTCAAAATATACTATCTGTATCGATATTCGGTATTATAATTTATTCAGTTCATTGTACAACACTATAAATTACAGACAAATTTTTACGCACACTAAAGAATTTCGATTTGATCTCGCTTTGACAACTATATAGCCACGGGTTGGATATATACTCTTTTCTTCCGAAAGAAAGCCAGCAAAGATCGGTTAAGAAAAGCCAAAGTCCGGACTTAATTTATCTTATCAACATAGTCCTGTATTCGGCAGTGGTTTAAAGTGGATTGTTGTTGACGATTGTATTATTTTATTGGTAAGCAATTAAAATTTATATCATTATACAGAGAATATTAATTGCTTGTCTTTTTAGGTTATTCAGCAACTTAGATAGTGATTATAAGTCGTCTAGATGTCATTATAGACATACAGAACTCGATATAGTTCAAATAATTTCGTAAATTATCTTAATTACGTGTTTAGTTGGCTTTTTACTCGCGTAGCACTTTTTAGCGCAAATATTTATACAAATCAAACAATCATGGTTTCTTGCTCACATAAGAGTGTTGAGGCTGGAGCACGTAGCGAAATAAATAGCGTGTTACATTCCGAAAACATGTATTTGTAAAAAACCTTACAAACTATATGTACAACTTAAGTCTAACAAATAATACGCGCGCAGTTCTTTCTTACATCCTAAGTTGATCGGCCAATCAGAAAGCGGCGGTGCTACAGCCGAGAGTGCATATAACCCTGCACGAAATCATACTCGGGTTTTCCTGCTCCGATCGTGGCGCCGTGCAGACGTGCAGCTACAAGAGAGTTTTTTAATGAACTTATTGATATTTTTATTATAGAAACTTATATATTTAGTAACTGATGTAAATTAAATTGGAATTTAGAATAAAGTCATATACTAATTTTTATGTTACTTATAAACAATAAAAAATAAATAAAATGGCGGTTTGTATTGATTTATATGGAGTGCATTTTGCCGACAGTATAAGTTACTGCCGACAGCATTGCTGCTTGCTTTACCTTTAACTACTTGAGTGCAGAGAAGAGCAGTTGTGCTTCTTTAATTTTATGTTAAAATTGTGAAGAGTTATTTTCTAATTTTATAATAAAAAATAGTTACTATTGATGCTTATGGCATTAATCTGACTAATGGATAAAAAAAATATTTAAAGAAAACAAATGTGTTGTGTTTGTTTACTTTGGAAATATATGAATTCATGCTTAGCTCTAGACCTTATAAAGGAAATGATTTTAGTACCCTCTCTCTTTTTATGATAAAAATTAATTTAATTTTGATATACACGAAATACGCACAAGTTATCTTCAGTTCTATAGGTACTAAATCACTTTATTTACTTCACTGTTGATAAAATTTACATTCTTAGCAGTGACGTTATTTCGTTTTAATAACTTTTACCTTAGTCCGGAAAATGTTCTGAAAAATCGTCAACATGAAAGTGATCATTTAACTTTTATAGTGATCCACAAGCGACAATAACCTTTCATTCTTTTATCAGGTAAACTGTCGGTTAACTTGCCACCTTGGGCATAAAAACTGGATGTAAATGAGCTGATCCCGAAACGCAATTGGCCAAGACAAGTTACTGTGACACTAATTGCTTTCAAGTACCAAACTATTAATACAATAATGTAATCAATTCATTGGCACTAATTTTATCTAAGTACTCAGTAGAATATATTAGTGAAACTAAATATTTTCAGATCTTCAATCCCACTAGCATCCTTTGTATCAATTTACGTTATGTTAAAAACTTGTCTATTTTTCATCAGCTAACGAATTAAAGACATGCGTTATAAACTCGCATATCGTTTGATCTCGGTATTATTATTGCCAGATGTCTTATGTTCGTTCAGACTACATGATTCAGTTTTAAATTGGCTCATTGAAAAATTTCCTGACAAGAACAATCCACACTTGTTGATTAGTAAAACGACTAAAAGGTCAAAAAGAAATTATAGCTAACTAAGTACGCTAAGGGTATCTTCACATTTGCGCGCTATTACTTATTAACACTTTCATTATTTTAACGTTTTTAATTTTTTCCTGAACACTGTCTAGTTGCCCTTTCTATCGTGAATATCGTTATAAGAGCTTTTTTGAAAGTATACATTTTTTACATATGTAGTTCGATTAATTATTTCATATTAATTAATAATTAATCAAGTTTTATTAAGCGTTGATAAATAAATGGAATGATAGACATTAAATATAAGTTGAATTTATGCATCAGGAAATACGTTTGTTATTTTTAAAATCTGTTAACTTGGAAGTAAGAACTATGAAAGCTGATTTAGATTTTTGATTACGAACAAAAATTACGTGTTTCAATGTTTTTGGAAAATCAACTTTCAAGGGTGTAATAGGGGTTGAAAGTTTGTTCAAAAATCCGTCAATTTTGAAGTAATCAATATGAAAATTGTTTTTTACACTTTTGGTTAGAAATAAAAATGTTAGTGTTTTGATGTTTTAGGAAAACCAACCCCTAAGGATGAACACTTCTACCCGGGCAACATCAGGTAACCAAGGCTAGTCCTTTATAAGTAGGTTCTAAAATACTTTTACGTTTTTCGATAGTATTTTACGATTCAATATAAAAGCTTCTTTATTAAAGATGTATAGTACAAGTGCCCAGTGTAAAATATTCAAACAAATTAAAAGCAGCTGCGTTACTGCGTTGATTAGCGAATGCACTTTTAGATTTATGATTAAACCGTGAGTAATCTATCTCGGGCTTCATTTTAGATCATCTCTTGTCGTAAATTGTCGTTTCTTTTGTAATACAAACGTTCAGAGTCTATTGATTTTAATCGACTTATTTAGTTCATGCTATATGTGTAACGTCGTATAAAAAATATTATATGAAGATTTTGCTAGTATAATTATTTTACGGTTTCTGAGAAAAACGCCTGTTTTATCAAGAGCAAGCGAATAAAAGGAGTACGAATTTACAAGCTACCCATTTGAATGTTCATCTGACCCAGCAAGATATAATTACAGATCAAGGAAGCGTGTGGACTAGTGGATTATTCAAAATCTTATGTCACAGTGATTAAATTGAGTAGGTGGTTATTAACAACTCACGTGCATGGTTAATCCATTCAACGGCAGGGCTATTGCTTTTATCGACTTTTAGATAAAAAGAACTGATGAAATTAATTACATCATCATCTACGTTATCAGATGTGGAATTAAATACCTACAAGTAAGTTAAAAGATTAGGAGATAAGACTTTGTTATCTATTTAGTTCACCGTGATATTTATTACGCGGCCGAGGTAAAACGTTTCATGATCTTTCACATCGTATGATAAGGGGCTTTAAACGACGCGTAAAGAGATTTTTGTCCAGGCCGGCATGATCACTGCGACTGTCGATATGTTTTCTGTGGGTGGTGAGACGCGCGCGCGCGCGCGCGCGCGCGCGTGTGTGTGTGTGAGTGTGTGCGCGTGCGTGCGTGTGTGGTGTATGTGAGGTGTGTGTTTATGTGATGTGAGTTTGTGTGTGTGTGTGTGTGCGTGATCGCTATCGTTTTTTGAACACCACTTTGCTTACCATCAGGCGTGATGTCCCTATGCTAAGTCAGGCTAAAAAATATTTTTTTTTATTTGTGTAGCGAAACAAACAGCAATATTAAATTAACAAAATAACATATAAACAAGATAAACAAGTAAAAAAAGATAAAGTTATTTAAAATATGACATTATATTATCTCTACGCAGAATCATATAATATACTAGGTGGGCTGAAAAGTTCGCAGGCTGACACATATAATATGGTGTCACTAGAATTAGGTCTATAATTATGATTTTCTGTTTGTACTAACCTTTCAAAGATACGTCAATAAATTTCACAGCTGCCGTACAATTGGTTCGTGATTTACATTTGTGCATACTTTCAAGAGCTGAAATGGTTACTGGTTTTTTAATTAGAACAAAATCCCCTTTTTTTTGTTTAATGAAAGCTTAATTAAAATAAGGAAAATCATTTTTTGCAAATTTTTTGTTTAAATGTGGTAGTTTAAGATATTTTGTAATAAGCTGTAATTTTTATTCAATAAAGTAAATAAATAAAATGTTTCTTTAGCAAAATGACACTGACATGATACTTAAATATATTCCTGTTATGGAACTAGGAAAAGCAAAATAACAAATATGATTTCGCACATTAGTTTCGTAAACATTTCTTTAAAACGTGTAAACCTTTTCTGCTGTGGGAAGACTCTAATGTGTCCATTGATGTCAATCTCTAAAATAGAAGTTGTTATATCAATGATATGTGTAACCTACTTTTGCTATTTGTATGTTAAAATTTGTGTTAGTACTTTCATTCATACAAGTTTATACATTTTTAGAGTCATGCCTTAAATGTTCTGACACCTACTCTTTAGAAAATTTCTTCCAAATATTTTAAAAGAGTAAGTTATCAGGTTCTTTTATTTATCCTGCCAAGTAGGCGGGACCTACAGAAGGTCAGATGTCGCCGGGTGCCGAGGAAGATGGCTCAGCCTTGCCCTTGGCACTCGGCAGGCGGGAGAAGAAACACCCTGGGATTTTTAGTCGGTGCAAGTAGGACTTACGGTGGGGCGGCCCTCACCGTCCCTAAAGGTCCGTTAGGAATTTCACTCGGGTTACCAAAAAAAAGGTTCTCTTATTTATTTATACACAAAATCCACAGTGTTATCGATTATAATATTAAACTCAGCCTTGATGTAAATGGGCCAATAACAAGCACATCTAAATCGTTAAAAAAATATAACAGCACCCATTCGATAAGTATCATCCATAGATTATGACTGACAATAAATAAACACTGACAGTCACTCTTTATACAAACGAAATTAAGTATTTTGAAAGGAAAATATATTCACATAGCTATTCATTTGATTATCAAACGCAAAGAACGCAAACTTGTCTTTTTTCTTACGAGAAACAATATTCTGTAGTCCATAATCATCATATATATAGATGGGCAAAATGTTATCAGATTAATGAAAAACGATTATGATTACATTTTGCGTTTTTCATCATTAATATGACTGCATTTGGCTCGTTTATACTTTAAACACTACGGAATCCTCAATTGCAGACACATTTATGACTCCGTAATGTTTTGAAGGGAAATAATCATGATTACAGAGCAACAAAATTAAAATATAGTCATTAATCAGATTACATTTTGTCCATCTCTGCTCATATACTAGCCGTAGTAGCCCGGAGTTGCTCGGTAGAAACCTTTTATTTCGCCTCATTAGGATTGATTTGCCAAAAACGTTGAAACTCGTTTTTTTTCTAACCATAAAGCTAAATATCGGTTTTCATAGTACTTATTTATAAAGAGCGCATTTTTTACCAAATTTTTA
Source organism: Automeris io (assembly GCA_036320925.1). Taxonomy (NCBI): domain Eukaryota; kingdom Metazoa; phylum Arthropoda; class Insecta; order Lepidoptera; family Saturniidae; genus Automeris; species Automeris io. The sequence continues at coordinate 6,115,099 of JAUDJH010000011.1, read as the reverse complement.
ACTACTATTTCACCCTCTTAGGGGTTAAATATCAATAAACCCACTCTTAGTCGGTGCCTACATCATACAAATAATTCAATGTCAAAACTTCACGTTTCTAGTTTAGTTACTTACTTAGTACTTTGGGTTCTACGATGGAGCCAGGACAAGTGATTTTTATATATTTTGCATGGATTATTTACATATGTACAACTAACTACCTGGCGTTACTCGGGTAGAAATAATTTATCCCCCTGGGGATTGATTTTCTATTGATTCGGAGAATTCTGTTTACATTAAGTTGTAGAGTTATCCTTCCTCTATAATCCCATTATCTTCGGACCACAACGTTTCGGACACCTTGTATATTTTAAATAAACATCTTAAAATGCGAACAAGTACTTTCTTAATCTACTTATTCTAAATTAATTTCATTAGAAATTTATACAAAGACTGATTGATCAATTATAATTAACAAATAAACTTCGAGAAACTTTTAACAGGCTACTGTAAATTTTGTATAGAATTTAGCGTGAAACAAACTGGAAATTTCTAAGATAATCCCACGATCAATGTAAATCGAGGCGTTTTGTAACATTCTGTTGCCGTTTCAAATTTTAGCATAATTATTGTATGCAAAATTTTAAAAGACTAATTCTTCACTATGAAATTAAGTATGTGTAGTTATATATTGAACGCAATAGAACTTAAATGCATTACCAAATGTATTCGTCTAATCATCTTGCAGCTCATCTTGAAGAAAAAGAAGAGAAAAAGGGACGGAGACACTCGAGCTTATCCTAAAAGACGACGTTCCAAGATGAGCCACTGTTGGCCTTTGCACCCAATAAAACCAAACCAATAACCATTAAAACAATACCTTATCAAACGCAATAAAGAGCAAATAAAATATTAAATTGCTTTACGACCATGTAAGTTCTTGTAGCTTCGCGCATAAAAATCCGGTATGTCGAGTTTATTCTCGTCAACGGAGAAATGGTGGCCATCAAAAAAGTGGAAACACTTATCATGGCTGAGTGAAGGCCTTTTTAGATCCGCAACCGGTTCGCGAGCAATGATATCCACTGTTTGTGTAATTTGTATGATAAAACAATGTACCGTTTCATGATAAAGATGCTTATTTATTCCGCATCGAAGCTGAGATCTTACAAACCACTTCTTGGAATTAAAGAAATTAAAGTCAAACAAGGCATACACATCATATACATGCGAATAAGGATGGTTACCTAATGAGTCCGACCAGGACCGTGAAAATAAGTTCCCAGTTCCGAATTATTTAAAACATACATCATATAAATAACAAAGAGATTTCACGCTTAGACTGCCTCCAGATTCACAAACCTCCCACAAGTGATAGAGGGCTCCATCACAAACGAATTATATGGTAAACTGCGAATTTGATTTGTCATCTGTTAATTTCCGATTCGAATTCGATTATTAATACACCGAAATAGCAATATTTTACTGTTTTTAATACCTGTGTACTTCGTCAGAACAAAGTTTAAATCATCTAGAATTTCTTTTCATATTAACATAAAGCTTTACGGTGATTGTAATGAGCTCCTAGATCAAATTTTTCACACATTCAGATAAAAGGCAGTACGAAATGCAATATCCCAACTCGGTCTGAGATTTATAGGCCCGTTTAGAGCGGTTACGGTCCGGTCAGGATCTATGAAAATTTAATCTGAAAAACTCTGACTGAGTTCAGATTTTTCATTTTGAACTGCCTATGATCCTAGTCCGTGAAAATATAATACGAATTTCGAAGTTTACTAAAATCACCAAAAAGCGCTACGTTAACACGATAGTTAATGTTACATAGGCCTGACCCGGTTCAGACACAGTGCTTGAGTATTCAAAAAGTAATGCGTATAGCTACTTCAGTCTTGATATTTTAATCCGGTTTGATGCGTACGGATGCGGATGAGGTGGTAATGCAAGTGCCTGAACTGGGTCGCTACCACAGAACACGTATTTAAAGACCCACATAGTGACTCACCTCGTCCTGTCGCCGACATCATATAGTGATGGTGATTATCAGTGGATTTTCACTCTTTAAAGGGCGTTGCTAATCTTGGACTACACTGAAATTTCCATCAGGCGCAACGCAACGTGATGAGACAATAAAAAAAAATCCGATGATGAATATCGTATCTAGTGCGTGAACTACCGTACGATTAACTCTCGGCTACATCAGAATGTTTTCGTACAGATTCAAAACAGTTGTAGTGTGAAACTTATCTAAATAATAACTTTTGATTACAAATCAAATATAATTGCTGTCGGTAAAACTCATTTCACATGAATAGTATTACAATTATTGCTAAAATGTTAAAATATCGTAATTCCCAACATATGTATGTCAAAGCGAGTTCAAATATTTTATACCAATAAGTAGCATGTTATGATGATGATGATGGTGTCCTAGCCGGATTCGGCCACGGCGACTGTTTCAACGCCGATTAAGATAATCGTGGTCCAGTTTTCGGAAACAGTCAATTGCGCAGGATATATTTAAGTGCATAACTGGACGCGCAGCCAGAAAAGCACTCTCTCGTCCGAGCTCCCTCAGGCCCGATGGAATGGAGAACCAGTACGATCGGGAGGGAGCGGGATGCAGGTTTGGTCGAGTTTTCCTTCTCTAAACACCTGGTTGAATTGCGGTGTTAAACAGATACCTTAGTCGCCTTTTACGACACCTCAGCAGAAGAGGGGGGTGCTATTCTATTCTGCTGGCAGCTACCACGGCATGCATATGAATACTACATCCAGCAAATGTTATTAAGACATTAGTCACCCAGTGAAATTCGTTTGTGTTTTTCACAAGGCCCAAATCCGACTCGCAACGCGTCGTAACATAAATAAACAATAAAAAAACAATGTAACTCGACTATTATAATTATATTATGATATTATTATCTTCGATTCATCGCAAAGACTTCTGTTTTTCACCTCAAATGTGTTTATATCGTTTTAACTAAAAACATGCGTCATATTATAACATAACTAATAAAAGGTATTGTATAATGTGAACATTTTTAAGTATTTAAATATAGCAAATATAAGTGCTTATTCAATTTAATCCTATTACCTTCAACAATAAAAGCGTCATCCATATTTGGGTGACATGGCAACAAACGTGTTTTTAATATCTTACTAAATAGACGAAAATAGCTTCATACCCGAAATGTGTATTGCGCCATTAACAATTAAAAATAAAATGATAGTCACTGTTTTTCGATATTTATCATTAAAACGCTGATAAACGATATCCCTACCTCTATTGTCTTATTTGATAGTCCCGAACTAATGGACTGTCACGCACACGCATCTATTGTTTCGCGCATAATGGCGACACATGAAATTACCTGTCTTTCAGGCCTACATTGTGACGTATTATAAATTATACCAAAACAATAGCTGTTTCGTAAAGTATCATGTATAATGTGTGTTTATTTTATATATTTGATCATTTGAAACTGATAGCTTTTTAAACACTAAATAATGACTTCCTAGGATTTGAGTTCTAGAGACTTTACTTCTAATTTTATCGGCAAATAGACTTACGGCTTGCCTGAATGTGCGTGTTTACTGCGGCCTATGAGCAATTGCTATACAAAAAGCGTTGTTTTTGCGTTGCTGACTAAGATGGACATTAATCACAACTCTGTTGGTGAATCCAATGTCACCTTGGGGAAAACCTGTTATCAGCAATCTATTGTACAACTGCAAAGTGTTGGACAAGCATGTTGTAGAAAACCGTTGGGTTGTCTCAGGCCAGTAAACTGTTTAGGGTCGTAGCCGCTCAGGGTGGGGGCCTTTTGCGACCGGTTACCGACCCTCAAGATGTTGAAGAAACGGGGAGATGCGCTTCGTCGAAAATCATTATGCGGTGTCGGAGAGGAGCTTTTGCCCTCCCCCGAGATAGTGTCCGAAGGGCGCGGCATGACTAAGCTGTGGAGAATTGATTACAGGACCCACAGTCCCCGTCTTTATGCAGAAGTAGTCACCTTGGGGTTTTTAGGCGGTACAAGTCCGGCACACCTCGGCCGTGCCACCCCTTGCGTGCGGCCGGGACGGTCCAATGAGAACTTTCCCCAAGTAAAAAAAGGCTAGTAAACTGACCAGAATAATCTGTAGTATTATTTCTAAAGAAATTTCGTACTTACATACAGTAGCTTGCATTCCATAGAAGCATGAAAAAGTTTTAGCTTGTTATACTTAGGCAATTAATAAATATATTCACTTAAAATCTGGAACTTATTAGAGGCAGAATCAGAATCGAATATGAATCAAATTTTAAGCCAATATGTATATAAAATGTCCAAGTATAATAATCCTTTCCTATAATTCTATGGGATACACGCTACTGAATTTGTTCAACGAACGTTCGAGTATATTTAATTAAATTTATAGTTTTTTTTTTAAGATTTTTTCTTATTATTCAAAGAAGCCTATGTTCCAGATGTTAAAAATATAATTCATACCATAGGTCCACTTTTACTGTTGATAAGATTTAAAGCTGATCTAGAATCAGTGGGTTCAAAATGCTAATGGCAAAGTAATCCGGATGAAAGACAAACTTAATTCAAAAAGTAAGATAAGGCGATACTAGCATCAGCTAATCTCTTTTCTCTAGTCTGTACAAAGCGTTTGTTTTAAACAAAGCTTTATAGATAAAAATCTTTGAAATCATATCACGAAATTTCCGAAATTCTTGCTATCTGCTATTTCTTAATTAATTGTTAAAATAGAAATCATATTTAAATCTTCTTTTATGTTTTCAGGGTACATAAAATTGTTGTTTATAATCAGGTTTGACTATATTTTAGGGAAGAAACGAAATAATATCCTTATCTTGTTTGAACGTGTGAGCAGTGGCGTGTATTCTATAGGAGCATAAAAAAGTATTATCTTGGTATGTTTAGACTTTTAACACTACTATTAACACTACATCCAATTTAGATTCTGAGACTCTTATTCTGGCAATTTTCTAAGTCAATATATTAATTAAATGCCCAAGTATATTAAGATAATGGTTTTTATGCTTCTAAGGGGTGCATGCCACTGCCTCTGAGAATATACGTACTAAATTTATGTCCACTTTAGTCGACTACTGGACGCAAACTTCTACAAAACGCGAATGAGTCCGATCTTCAGTTCTTATAGCTTATCCAGTACTTGCCTATCGTTTTTTGCAAGTCGTTGGTCCACTATAGAGTGACACATGGTACACTACATTATTATTCTAACTCCAGGCGAACAAATTATAACGAATTTAAAAACGCGAAAAATTTTTTTTTTGCTTCCTTTTAAATATAATAAAATTAATAATATTTATTGTTTTCTAGTATTAGAAAAATCATATAATTTTTCAGAATAAAAAATATTAGAAAAGAAAAACATTGTTAGATAAAATATAAAGACTACTAATTTTGACTAGTCCGATAAATCTAGTGTTAGGTGCACATTATGTCTGTTATGTCTGTCATAAGACTGTTTCAGAAACGCTCTTTAATCTTAAAATGCATTAACAAATTAAAAATTTCTATGCAATTGATGATACATTAATGTAAAAGCATTATCATATTTATGGAGTGTTTTTTAACTGAGAGTGAAACAATTAAAATCGAAATAGGGTGGATAAATATAGATCATATTCGTTGTATGGATTTCCGGCCTCGATGACTGCACCACCAGGGCAGATGTCAGAGGTGTCGTGATGTTCGAGGGCGGGTGCGACCTCGACCAAGTTCGCGCAAGCGAGCTAAGGCGCACTACGTTCGACCTCGGCGTGATGTGGGTGTCTTGCCCAGCCACAGCAGCGCAAAGGTTTATGGAGAAGCAGCCCGTGATCTGCTGGGTCAAGCCCCAGATCCGATTGCTGCCACCGACCGTACTCCGGTGTTTCCGCTGCATGGAACCCGGGCACGTGTCGGTAAAGTGCAAAGCAAAGGTCGACCGTAGTGCGCTTTGCTTTAGGTGTGCGCAGCCAGGGCATCGCGCCCAGGGTTGCACGGCCAGCGTCCGTTGCGCAGTCTGCGCAGACGCCGGAAGACCGGCGGGGCACAAGCTCGGCAGTGAGAGCTGCGCGGTCGCAAAAAAGCCGCTGAAGGAGCCGAGAGGCATTAAAAAGAAGGCCACCGATAACGCTGTAATGTCGGTGCAGCCTATGCAGGATGAGGAGTCCCGAGCCGAAAATCTGCCCACGGGACAAACTCGCGGGGTGTCAGGTGACGCGCCTGAGGCGGCTGTTACTTGACTCAAACGCCCCAGTGGTGTCGCGCGTGCATCCGCACGCCACTTGGCGATGGGGGGTGGTGTCACTCTTCTCCCACTCCCCTACCAGAGAGAAGAAGCCCTTTGGGCGGATCACGCGCCGGACAGCGGTGAGACCACTAGTCACATTCCCGTAGTCCGGCGCACCCTGTGCTTGGCGATGCGCCCCAGTGGTTTTAGTCGGTGAGAGTCCGACACACCGGGGGGCGGCCCTCACCGCCCCCTGACGGTCCAAAATGGATTTCCACTGGGTTACCAAAAAAAAAAAATGAGCTATAAGCCATGAAAATAAAATTTCATAAAATCAAATGGAATCATAATGTTCAGATGAAGTTAAACTTTGTATAATCAGGTTCATCAGTTCACAGAACAAGTTTGAATCACTTCGCTTTGACTCAGAGTGCGGAAATAAATGCCTGATAGTAACGCATAAGACAAATGCCGATTAGCACTTCAAATGAATGAATACAATTTCACTTAAGCTGTAATAGACTTGCCAACTAATTTAACTTTGTGTGAACTCTTTTTATTTGCATTTATTTGTGATTAGAACGTAAATGCTTGTGACAAATGTATTTTTTTTTACATCAGAAGAAAATATGTTAAAAAGAAAACTAATTTAATAAATTTGTATTTCGATTACTTTGCCCTAAGTTTTGCAGCGTTTTTTAAAACATAATTTTGCTTTATTTAAAATATGTTATAACATACTTTTAAAACACTTTAAAAGTTAATTTATAATATCTAGATAGTAAATTAATAGAGTCTGATATCTTCGATATTACTTGTGTGCTATATCACTTCAAAATTGTAAATTAATTAAAACACAAACTAAATTGACTTTCAATAGTTTTATACTATTAAAGTTCAGGTTTCTAAACAAAACATTTGTGAACTTACTCGACAACTGCCAAGAGACAACAATCCACTGACAATGACTATCGCCATGTTGGCTCACATATATAACGACTGAAGGTCTCTAAGTATATAAGTAACACGAAATATACAAGTTGATTCCGAGCCGCGACAGGTCGTAGTGAATCACTATGACGGTTTTGGCACTTGTACATTGTCGTCACGACTCAATTCGGGCAATCTCCGACTACCTAAAACTATATTCATTGCAACTGTTTGACATGGTAGGTGACCGTTTTTTTTTTAACCCGGGGGAAAATCCTGCATAGGACCATCAGGGACGCTGTGAGGGCAGTGACCCCGGTGTGTCAGACTCCTACTGACTAAAAATCCCCGGGGTGTCCCTCTGATTGCTGCATCTGGGCCTGGGAAGCCAAATTCATCCAGACGCCCAGAGAACAAGAAGCCTTGTTGAGGCTACCTCTCTTGGAGAGGAAGGAGTAAAGCCCACCCCTCCAAAAACCTCTCTCCCAGGCGATGCGCCGGACACCGAGCACCGCTTCCCTCTCATCCGTGATAGGTAATCGTACTAAGCTGTATCTATCTTTATTATTTGTTTTTTTTTAATTTCTTCTTCTTGATTAGGTCTTTAGAGTTGTAAAATATTATTTTTTACTTTAGAATCTTCATTAATTACCTCCTAAATTAAATTGTTAAAGAAATAAACACATGTTATCACATGTTTTCTATAAACGTCTATATATTATAATTACTAGTTTTTTTTAAATATCTTTGATATATCCATTTACATATTCTAATGAATTCGTATATTATCTCGCTGAATTTCTATTGGAGTAAGCAGGTAAGATAGAACGCCACTTCCCTTATAGTTTTGCAAACCTATCTCGCTTTCTTAACATTCAATAATTAATCCCTTCAAGTATTCTTGCCGATTAAGCGTTATTTAACATTTCTCTTCATCAGAATTCCCTTTAATGGTTGTGTGTGTAGACGAGTTTCGACCTGCCACCGCCCTTAATTCCAGTTACATTCTTATAGTATCTCTTTTTCGTCGTTTTTTTTCTTATTTCTTATTCGTATTCTGGTTTTTATTATAAGAGCAATAGATAAAGCTTACTTTCATGTGACGTTTGAAGATGAAACCTTACATTTTTTATTATATCTGAAAAACAACTTTCAAAACACGGATTGTAAGATATGTTAGCACTGTCATTTTCTTTGATTTGTTGGGATCTGTTTGGAAACACAAACTGAACAGTTGACGCCGATTTATCTTTATTCTGCGAATTCTCATTGGATATTACTGTGCTATAAATCACAACTTATCTGATGTCCAATTGCGAGCTGTGTGAAATTGCAAATTTACATATGAAGTGAACGTTTGAAAAGGAAATGGTAGACGAGTTAAATGCTTAGATTAATGTTACATATCTTATTTGGTGGTTAAATCGAAATTCTTGCCAGTACAATTTTTAACATTAGAAATATGGTATTTTTATTTCAGAATACCGTTTATTTTCCTTTAAACTCTTCACGGGCATTGATACATATGTGTAGGTTTTTTTAAATTATTTCAAAAGAAATTTGGTTAAATTTTATCGGAGAATATTTCATTACAGAATCTCTCAAGGATAAGAGACAAATTCACGTTATTCTTTAAATAAAATCTCACTGATAACGGAATATTCTATTATATTGATGGTGTTGTGAAAACACTATAACTTTAAAAATTTCGTCCCTGAAGAGGTTAATGTCAAGGTTAAACGAAAATCTAGATGATTAAGTCTAGGCCGCAGTGTGAGTTTACACAGGATCATTTTTATATAAATTCTGTAACACTTGAAATCGTAAGCATGACCCACACGCATCGAGAAAAAATATCCGCGTAGAAAACTTTTACCAAAATTAATTACGGCGTGGAAAATACCATGTTATTAATAATCACTGTGTGACCCAGATCTAATGTTAATAAAAATAAACAATGTTGAAGAGAAATTGTATAAAATAAGAACTGGCGGTACCTTTTATTGTCGTGCTGATACAATTTATAGAACCACTGTAATTGAATGTTAGTAGAATTTATTTTTAACATGATATACCTATATTTTATACCTTTTTTATGGGTTACGTACATAATTGCAGCTATATCATTGAAAAAAAAACGATAAATCAGAATCTATATGTCTATGTATCATAAGCAGAGATCATATCGGTGCATTAATGGTTCAGTCTAATTGCCTACGGTAATAAAACTATTCTGAGAGTGCATTTCAATGCAAACGGCAAGCTTGTGGATACACTGTTGTCGTTTATTTTTATTTTAAAATCATTATCTTCTCCTCTTGACTTTTTACGAACGAATTGTATAATCTCGACGATACCGTAATGAGAAGAACTAATCTTAAATTTAAAATAGTGTTTATAAGTAAAACAACCACGTTTTAAAAGAAAAACATTCGTGTATTTGAGAGACATAAGTAATTGTAACATAGACTATAAAATAAGATGCGCGATATTCCTGATAAAGACAATCTAGACAGACTTCATAGACAAATATTTTTTTACACCAGAAACATGTTGCAATGAACAAATCAGTCTATAATATGTGTACATACCTAAAGTTTTGCAATTATGTTGTAATGAAAAGTCTAATTTTCATAAAAGTAGAAAATAACGGCAATGAAAACAATGCATTTGGGGATAAAATATTTGTGTTCGACTATATCATGGTCACAATTCTTTGATCCAAAAGTCATTATAGAGATACCTCTGTTTGATTAATATAGGAATCAGCTCACGTACGATCAAATTAATTAGCTAAACGCTTAGAAACCCTCCATCATGGTACCACGTAACATCAATGTTTTTTTTTTGTCGAGAAACTTCATTTCTTGGAGGGATAATCTAGTACAAAACCCATTTATAAAAGGAAATAAACGTATTATTTATAACTTTCTTAAGTTCATTTATGCTTGTTTTGTTCTCTCGTGTTTTTGCTTTAACTCTGTAATATTTTGTGATGCATGAATGATAGAGAAACGGCTTAATGTAATTAAAATAATATAATTTCCGCCCCAATGCGATACAGATCGTTGTAATTTCATAATATTTTGTATAAGTTTATACTACTGGTTTTAATTTTTGAGCATATTTTTTTATATTTCTTCAATCAAGGCTTCTCAAACTATCGCTCGCAATCGATACCTTTCGATATAGATTGATTCACAATTTTTATTAGTTGCTTACCATTCACATTTAACTTAATTTACAACTAAGCCGGCATAAACATTTTTTTGTAAATATCGGAATAAGCCTCTGCTAGCGCCGAAAGACTGCTCTAGTAACTAACTGTAAAGTCGTTATGTAGAAACCAAAAAAAGATGTATTACAACGACTTGATAGCGCAATGTTAGCGACTCTACCTGCAACGTTGAAAGTTCTGAGTTCGAGTCCTGGTAGCGGCAAAATTTTATATGATGAATAGGTTAGTTTGTCGCGCGTCATGAGTATGTAGATTTTCAGAGAAACATATAGCAATACATAAACAATAAAAAGCATACAAAAAATTTTGGGCCTGGGGATCTCTTTACCTCTTACCACCTGTTTAACGAACAGCCTGGTACAGGCGCCATCTAGAAGGGTATAAAGGGCCTCGACAGATGGTATTTCTATCAGGTCGTGCGCAGGATCCATACGCACTTTATCACCTCACTCTGAGCAGCAAACTATATCTAAACATCCCTCTTCTAGGTCTATGTGTTCCACTCCGACGCAGCCTTGAGTTTCTTTCGGCGTTTCTTCTCAAGGTAGTCACTTCAGAAACGCTAGTAGATCACCCGTAGGGATAGTATCTTTATTTGGCTGGCGGTCCAAGTTGATTTTCGTACCCACAGAGGTGCCCTTTCATTGCCACTCAACCCATGAAATCTCTGGCTGAGCACCTATGCTCGCCCCCTAAACCCGGTTGAACTGTATACGCCCGTCCCGGCAAACAGTAGGAATCCGTACAAAAAAAAAACTACACCTATGTACCATTTTTACACTGCACTGTAGATACTTAGTATTAAGTAGGGGTTATTCACTTAACTAATAATACATTATTAAAGTAGGCCGGACAGTAGACTTGAGGGAGTCTGCTGCCCGGATGAGAGGCAGGCGATGTCCGGTGTCCGGCGCATCGCCTGTGAGAGAGGTTTTGGAGGGGTGGGCTTTACTCCTTCCCCTCCCAGAGAGGTAGCCTCAACAAGGCTTCATGTTCCCTGGGCGTCTTGATGAATTTGGCTTCCCAGGCCCGGGTGGAGCAATCAGAGGGACGCCCCGGAAGTTTTTAGTCAGTAGGAGTCTGACACACCGGGGTCACTGCCCTCACAGCATCCCTGATGGTCCTATGCAAGATTTTCCCCCGGGATACAATTTTTTTTAATTAAAGTAGGAAAAAAAAAATAAGTTTTTATATAGCTATATAAAAAGAAAAATGTAGTGTGTACGCTGTACAGGGATACATATGGTTGTTAGCGATATCAGCTGTTTATCTATTGCTCAGGCGTCACTCAACGCGATCACGATAGCCAGCCATTGTGTTTTATCAATGGTCTACATCTCAGTGGACTTGTTCGTTCTGTTTCTGCATCTAAACAACGTGCCTAAACGTGTTATTAATAATAATTCGAATTACACACATAATTATATAAAGTGTCGTGCGAGTATTCACGGGAAAATTCAATATCTCACTCTTGTCCTTTACAAAGTTCTAAGGTGATTGTTTCCGGCACAACCATGGCCATAAATGAAGGGTCCAAAACTTGATCATGGTGATTTTGCTTTGATTAGCCGACTTTCGCATTAACGTATAAATAAAACGAGGCTTAATAAATTTAAAAATAGTTTAATTTTCCACGGCACGATCGACTGACAGAGAAGAGCAGTATTCACATTATTATGTAATTGTTATGTAAGACAGAGGGCATTGTTTATATGATGTTACAATATCGTCAGGTAAAAGGCTATTTGGTTTAAGCGACATTTTTTGGAGATATAGTAATATATTCGGAATCAGCGTTTTTTACCGATTCCAAAAATATTTATTACTATATCACCAAAAAATGTCGCTTAAACCAAATAGCCTTTCACCCCTGATATGTAAATTTTAACACGTATATCTTAAGGCACGTGTCAGATTATCGCAGTCTCGACCTGACAACTATTTCTGTATAACAGTTACCAAATCGCGATTGCCAGAATCCGACAAATACTTTTATATAGTCTAAAAAAGCACCATGACAGGTTGATCTGAAAACACGACTGGCTGAAGGCAGTTACTATCATGGAGTTTCAATTGATTCTCGTCTTTTATAGGACTTTTTTTGTTGAATTGATTCTATGGCTATACTATCCAGTATAACATAAACACAAGTGCAATAAAATAATTTCAGTAATTGAATACTAAAAATAACAGTTTGAGAATTCCAAATCAGTGTTAATTTATTACTGCTGATCCAAAAACTCTTCATTTTCGGGGACCAAAATTCACACTAACTCATCATCAAGTAAACTTTTTATTTTTATAAATAAAAAAAAACTGTACTCTTAAAGCACTTGAACTAAGTCATTACTTAGCACCTGTCACTGCCGGCACTCGCTCGCGCGATGGTCGGTAGTGACAGGGCATGGCAGGCGGTCCTCTCCTTCACGGAGACGACAATGCAGGCGAAGGAGGCGGCGGAGCGGGATCGGGAGGCAATATCCACCCCCGACAACCCAATCCGCCGCCCAGCTCGGACTGGACGCCGGAGGAGGGCCTACGCCAACGGCCTTCCTTCGTGACCCGGACATACGCCGGGCGGCGCGCTTTGAGGGAGTGCGTCGCCCAGATCCTGGCGTGAGCGGTGTGCGATGTGCACACTCTGTACACCATTCTCCCCGAAATGTGTTAGGTGCACGCGGGGGGCGGCGACTTTTTAACCGTCCCCCCGCCTAGTAGGTGAGGCCTGCACAAGGCCGGACGTCGCCGGATGCCGAGGAAGATGGCTCGGCTTTGCCCTTAGCATCCGGCAGACGAGAGAAGGAACACCCCGGTGGTTTTAGTCGGGGCAGGTCCGACACACCGGGGGAGCGGCCCTCACGGCTCCCCTGAAGGTCCGTAGGGATTTCCACCAGGTTACCAAAAAAAAAAAAAAGTCATTACTTAGCAGAGTTAATATTAGCACTGTATGTTATTAAGATTTACAACTATTGAGTATTCATTTTGCCTGCAAAGTCTGTCGTATCAGCTAATTTAATATCATAAAATTAAATCTAACACTGGAATATATTAATGCTACTGACCATGCACAATGTATTATAAAAATGTTTTTTAGACAATAAATATTAAAGGTTAAACAGCTACCCGAGCTTTAGAAATTAAAATTGTAAAACTTCTAAAGTCGTTTACAAAATTAACGATCAATTATACATAGCTAATATCAATTAGAACGATTGTTACACAAGAATCTTTAGTACAATAGATCTTTTGTTTTCAACGACAAGGGTCGCAGAGTTTCTACGTCCATTAATTGCAACATTCTGAAACTTTCGAACTTACTGAATGGAGTTTCTAGTTAATTTTACTGTAAATAGACTGCGTTCAAATAAACTGAGATGCAAATGAAGAGGCTATGTTATTCCAAATAAACTTTAAATAGAAAAATAGCATAGTATCACAAAGTTATTTTTTTTTTACACTGGCTCGACATAGTGACTACAGAGTACCTGATGCTAGTACAGTGTAGTCCAAAAACGAAAGCGACTATCAAAGGGTGAAAATCCATTGATAGTCTACATCGTCATGTCGGCCCTCGTATACCACGACTGAAGGTCTCTAGGTATATGAGCTACTGGATATACACAAGCTGATCCCGAAACGCGACAAGCCGAAACTGGTCACTATGACGGGATTTACACCCATGTACTGTGGTCGCGATCCAGACGGGCACCGATACCCTACCACCTCGCTGCTGCTCGTTTAGCACCACCCAGGAGTCACGTGTAGAGAAACTAGAAATAAATGAATAATGAATTTATAAATTGGCAGTGCTGGTCTAGTGGATAAGGACTCGTATTCCTGCGCAGCAACATAAAAGGTCGTACATTCGTATCCCGGCACGTGCTTCTGGTTTTCCCAGATTAGGTACCACAAGCTTACCAGTGAAAAAAACATCGTGAGGAAACCCGCATGGCATCTAATAGAAATGTCATGTGTAATTACCCTGAGAACGGTGATCAGCAGCGCTGTTACGTTGGGCAGCATATATAAGCGTAAAGTGGTTATAACCGCTGATGTACCATATCTTTGCTCACCCCGAAAGGGACATATCGTAACGATATATTATTATTATAGATCTAAAGTATTGTTATCGTGAATAACATAAAAAAGGCATGGGATATATTCACTACAATGTAAGTAATATATTTATTATTTTATAGTTAGAATTTAAATGAGAGTTATTATACGCGACCAAATAACTGATGACTGCATCAATCATAAGATCCTTGCCAAATAGAACAAGGGGTATGTCAACTGGATGAGAGCCAAGACTCAATATAGGCAGGACTAATGATAATGCTTTGTAAATACAACTTTACTTTGATCATCTAGTAATATTCAATGCTTTTTGAGCTGCTCTGCCGGCCCTTTTGTTTCTTTGAATATGGTACCTATACCCATACTTAATCTAACAAAATACATAGGTACCAGCGGGGATTCGAACCTACAACCATTCGCGTTGCCGCGGATGAATACTAGTCTCCTATTCATTAGGGTACTACAGCCACTATAATATAATTATGTATAATACAATGAATATAATATACTATGTATATAACACCTTTGTTTAATGTAATATTAATTTGTTATGTTGAAAATTTTATATAATGTGATATTGTTTGAGTTTTTTATAATAAACAAAGTCTTACCAACGCAGCGATGATGTAAAACAATTGTTTTTTCAATTTATTTATTTGTTTAATTAATTTGGCAAACAATAAAAGTCAACATTTACAAAGCATATCCAATTATAAACTTTATTTTACAAAACTAGATTGCTATCCACTAATGAATTCACACATAAAGATAAAAGGCAAAATCATATACATAAATAAAGAAAAAGTGAGTTCACAATTCGTATAGATTAATTTAAATTGAAATGGGAGGCCATTATATGAGGTTTTCTTTGATCATTCTTTAAAAAGTGTATCCAGTTTTGACATTGATTAAAATTTATCGACGAATTTTTGATTACCAACAGTTATGCAATTACTAATACTAGTTTGCAAGCAAGACCATCGTCAAGCTTTCTTCGATTTCGTGGACAACGTCGTTGTGAGGGCAGCGGAAAGACAAATAGGCGGACTGAGCCGTAAAGAAGAAGGGCGCATGTAAAGGATATAATAGGAGAAAATATCGAAATAAATTATGAAGAATATTCAATGAATGAAGAATAACTAATAATAATGTAGTTGTAAGAAAAGAAATGTGTATGTAGAATAATTTATAATAGGATAGCTGAGCGGCGTGCTTGATGGAGTTCGTCGCTCAACATATCCAGATGTGAATGTCGCGCGATGTGTTCCCGAGCGCCGCTTTAAGACAATAAGGAGGTAAGGGGTGGCCTTTTACACCATCTCAAAAGGTAACGCTGTGCCCTTGGCCCCAGCAGACTGATACGAGGAACACCCCAGTGGTTTTAGTCGGTAAGAGTCTGGAAGAATCTGTATTCCCAGGCCCGTGTGGAGGGAGTGATTGGATGGACTCCTCGGGGGGTTCTAGTCAGTAGGAAACTAAATCATCAGGGTCGCTGTCTTTACATCGGCCCTAATAGTCCTTCCTATGCGGGACATACGAGCTATCTAAAAAGGGATAGGGCAACGAGTGGGAAATTTATTAATACATAATGTAAATTAAATTGAAATCAATGAAGTAACATACATAAATGAAATCAAATAAATAAGAAATTAAAACCATCTTAGGAAGAAATAATGGATTATAGTGATAAAATTATAGAATATAATTAAGTAAATTAGTAGGAAAAGTGTAAATAAATAGTTGAACAAATTAGGATTAGTAAATCTATACTAATATTATAAAGCTGAAGAGTTTGTTTGTTTGTTTGTTTGTTTGAACGCGCTAATCTCAGGAACTACTGGTTCGAATTGAAAAATTCTTTTTGTGTTAAATAGACTATTTATCGAGGAAGGCTTTAGGCTATAAAACATCACGATGCAACTATTAGGAGCGAAGAAATAATGGAAAATGTGAAAAAAACGGGGAAAATTATTCATCCTTGAAGGCTTCCATTGCGTGCGCTGCGAAAACGGTACAAGATACCAAAAATATATGTATGAAAGAATTATTGCTCTTGAAATGATCTAAAAAAATGTCCACGACAGTATATGCCTATCTTTTAAGATTAAGTCACTAGAACCGTTTTTATGGTAAACATATTTGGTCGAAATTAATGCATTATTTGTTAAGAGTTGTATCAACGTAATAATATTAATCTTTATCCAAATAAATGTTTTGTTGATTAAGAGTATTTAATTATGAACAAAATTGTCTTTGACATCACTTAATTTCAATAAACATCATAGAAGATATTACAATAACTTATATAGCAAAACTACGTTTGCCGGATCAGCTATGTCTTGATAAGCGCGAAACTCGAGAACGACTAAACCGATTTGACTGATTTCTTTTTTGTTGTGTTTGTTGAAGTATGGGGAAGGTTATTACGGAGAGAAAAATTAAAAAAATTGTCTGAAAAATTCTAAAAACAACACTTTTCTATATTCTCATACAAAAAATTCGTAATAATATTTTAAAGTCAATTTGAACTTTAACACTTTTTTGTGTTATGTTCGGTTGTGTTGTGTTGTGTTCGGTTGTGTTCGGTTGTATTTGGTTGTGTTCGGTTGTGTTCGGTTGTGTTCGGTTGTGTTCGGTTGTGTTCGGTTATGTTCGGTTGTGTTCGGTTGTGTTCGGTTGTGTTCGGTTATGTTCGGTTATGTTCGGTTATGTTCGGTTGTGTTCGGTTGTGTTCGGTTGTGTTCGGTTGTGTTCGGTTGTGTTCGGTTGTGTTCGGTTGTGTTCGGTTGTGTTCGGTTGTGTTCGGTTGTGTTTGGTTCTATTCGGTTGTGTTCGGCTATGTTCGGTTGTGTTATGTTCGGTTGTGTTCGGTTGTGTTCGGTTGTGTTCGGTTGTGTTCGGTTATGTTCGGTTGTGTTCGGTTGTGTTCGGTTGTGTTCGGTTGTGTTCGGTTGTGTTCGGTTGTGTTCGGTTGTGTTCAGTTGTGTTCGGTTATGTTCGGTTGTGTTCGGTTGTGTTCGGTTGTGTTGTGTTGTGTTCGGTTGGGTTGTGTTCGATTGTGTTCGGTTAGGTTAGGTTAGGTTCGGTTGTGTTCGGTTGTATTGTGTTGTGTTGTGTTCGGTTGTGTTGTGTTCGATTGTGTTCGGTTAGGTTAGGTTAGGTTCGGTTGTGTTCGGTTGTTTTGTGTTGTGTTGTGTTCGGTTGTGTTCGGTTGTGTTGTGTTGTGTTCGGTTGTGTTCGGTTGTGTTCGGTTGTGTTCGGTTAGGTTCGGTTGTGTTCGGTTGTGTTCGGTTGTGTTCGGTTGTGTTGTGTTGTGTTCGGTTGGGTTGTGTTCGATTGTGTTCGGTTAGGTTATGTTAGGTTCGGTTGTGTTGTGTTGTGTTCGGTTGTGTTGTGGTCGATTGTGTTCGGTTAGGTTAGGTTAGGTTCGGTTGTGTTCGGTTGTATTGTGTTGTGTTGTGTTCGGTTGTGTTTGGTTGTGTTCGGTTGTGTTCGGTTGTGTTGTGTTGTGTTCGGTTGTGTTCGGTTGTATTTGGTTGTGTTCGGTTGTGTTCGGTTGTGTTCGGTTGTGTTCGGTTGTGTTCGGTTATATTCGGTTGTGTTCGGTTGTGTTCGGTTGTGTTCGGTTATGTTCGGTTATGTTCGGTTGTGTTCGGTTGTGTTCGGTTGTGTTCGGTTGTGTTCGGTTGTGTTCGGTTGTGTTCGGTTGTGTTCGGTTGTGTTCGGTTAGGTTCGGTTGTGTTCGGTAAGGTTCGGTTGTGTTATGTTCGGTTGTGTTCGGTTGTGTTCGGTTGTGTTTGGTTGTGTTCGGTTATGTTCGGTTGTGTTCGGTTGTGTTCGGTTGTGTTCGGTTGTGTTCGGTTCTGTTCGGTTGTGTTCGGTTGTGTTCGGTTGTGTTCGGTTGTGTTCGGTTGTGTTCGGTTGTGTTCGGTTGTGTTCGGTTGTGTTCGGTTGTGTTATGTTCGGTTGTGTTCGGTTGTGTTCGGTTATGTTCGGTTATGTTCGGTTGTGTTCGGTTGTGTACGGTTGTGTTCGGTTGTGTTCGGTTGTGTTCGGTTATGTTCGGTTGTGTTCGGTTGTGTTCGGTTGTGTTCGGTTGTGTTCGGTTGTGTTCGGTTGTGTTCAGTTGTGTTCGGTTATGTTCGGTTGTGTTCGGTTGTGTTCGGTTGTGTTGTGTTGTGTTCGGTTGGGTTGTGTTCGATTGTGTTCGGTTAGGTTAGGTTAGGTTCGGTTGTGTTCGGTTGTATTGTGTTGTGTTGTGTTCGGTTGTGTTGTGTTCGATTGTGTTCGGTTAGGTTAGGTTAGGTTCGGTTGTGTTCGGTTGTTTTGTGTTGTGTTGTGTTCGGTTGTGTTCGGTTGTGTTGTGTTGTGTTCGGTTGTGTTCGGTTGTGTTCGGTTTTTTTTTTTTTTTTTTTTTTTTTTTTTTTTTCCTAGTCCCCTCAATATCCCGTTGCTGTATGATAATGCAACGTTATTGTCTCCCTCTAGTATATTTCCCTTTACTATCATGTGTTCCCTATTTTACAATTTCCTTTTATTTCTTAACTTAATTACTTTCTACTATTTATTTCTATTCCTTATTACATTTGTTCCCTAATTTGTTTGCTCTTCTCATTACCAATCCCTGATTATTACAATTGCTTAATTATTTCTTACATATTTGTTCCCTTATCTCTGTTTCCGATTTTCTTAACTCTATACAATTCTGCCTTAATTTGTTCTCCCTTTCTCTGTATCTGCTTCCTTAATACATTTGTTCCCCATTTTGTTATTTTTCGTGTTTACAATTTCTTAACTATTACATTTAACCCATTATTTCTAATATAGTTGTTTCTTTATCTCTATTCCGATTTACTTATCTCTAATGTTTACAATTTCTTAACTATTACATTTAAACAGTTATTTCTAATATAGTTGTTTCTTTATCTCTATTTACTTATCTCTATACAATTATTCCTTAGTCTATTCTTAATTTCTTTTCTATTTCCTTATTGTTCCCCTCTTAATTTATTTTATTTTACCTTACTTTTACATACTTACTTTGCCTCCATTACTATATCTTAACTAGACATCCCTTCTTTTTCTGCTTTTGATCTCTACCCAATACTCCACTTTTAGTCTATAGCTTCCCTATTCTTTACATCCTACTTGCTACAGTTTCTTTTCCCTTACTGGCTATTCCTTATTTTCTACCATTTCCAAATTTCTACTGTTACAAATTATTTTGTCGCCCGCCTCTATTTCTTTATTATAGCTGTCGGTTACAAATTCTCGTTATTTCTACTTATTTCTAGCTTACTTATCCTATTTCCACTTTAGACACTTTAGACATACATTTCCTGTAGCTACCCCTAACTTAGAACTTTAGCTCGGTTATGTGGTCATCAACTAACATTTTCCGTTTATTTACTTATTCTATCCCTACTACTATTGTTATCTGTTACTTATTCTATTCATTTCCACTTAAGATTAAATGTTACTATATACCTTATCTCTATCACATTTACTCCGCTAAACTATAGTTTCCTTACTATCCTGTCCAAATTGTCACAATTACTGTTTACATTGATAATGTTCCCACTGCTCCCTCGTCCAGTCCCAACTTATCTCTATCAGTTAAAGTTTCCATTTACCCGAGTATCCCATTTGATTCCTCAGTGCTGCCCCCCAGTCAGCTGAAAGTCCAGATTATCCCTCCCATTATATACATAATTTACTGCCCTTCTAGCGATGCCGTCCCACCTGCGCCACTCGGGACAATCCGCGCTGTATGCAGGATGGCGGCAGTCTTTGGGACTCTTTACCCTATCTTGGGCCCTCATGCAGTTAATGCAATTTGGGGCACCTTGCCGTTTTGGGCACTGCCGGGTGTCGTGGGATTCGCCACAAAAGCCGCAGCTCTCCCTCTCCGCCCGGCAGTCCCCGAACCTATGCCCGTACCCCATGCACTTGTAGCACTGGAGTACCGGAGATTGGTCCACCGCCAGCACCACCTGGTAGCCGAGGCGTAGCCTTCGGCCCTCCAGGCAGCCCCAAAGCGCCGGACCAACCTCCAGCACCACATGCTGCAGCCCGTCTCTACGCCCCCTGATTCTTCGCACAACCCTTATGTTTCTCTGGTCCGCCGGGACATCCCTCAAGAGGTCCTCGTTTTGCCTGGTCAGGGCCTCCTGCAGCCTGACATCTGTCAGGTCCGGAGTAACCCCGACCAGCCTAATCAATGGTTTTTTAGCTTTTGGGGCCACCACTGTCATGCGACCCATTCCAGTGATGGCCTCCTTAAGCTTGTCCCTATCCGAAGTGGACCCCAACGAGATGGCGACCCGGCTATCACGGCATTTCCTAATGCCATGAATCCCGATCCCCATCCCAATGACGTCCACCTCCCTCTTGACCTTGTCTATGACCTGCTCAGCCGACAACGGGTCCAAGGCTTCCACCAGCAGCGCGTGTCGTGGCGTGGCCACCACGCTGCTGTAGGACCTCCCAAAACCCGTCACCGCCTGCGCAGGTCCCTGTATCCGCGGCCCCTCTAAACCAATCATACCCCGACCTGTCTCGCCGGTCCCCCCCGTCACCTCCGTCCCCTCACTCGCTCGGCGGAGTGTCTCAACTGCCGTTCTGACAGGGCCGATGGCCTGGACTACGGTATCCACTGATTCCCGCAAGTCCTGCCGTACATCGCTTATCCTGTCCCTGGCCGATCGAGCCGCCTCCGTTGCCGCAGACGTCTCCGACTTCAGCCGTCCGATGTCCGCCCTGATGCCATCCAGAGAGGAAACAATCTCCGCTTGCGCAGCTTCTCGCTTCCCATCGTTGTGTTCGGTTAGGTTAGGTTAGGTTCGGTTGTGTTCGGTTGTATTGTGTTGTGTTGTGTTCGGTTGTGTTGTGTTCGATTGTGTTCGGTTAGGTTAGGTTAGGTTCGGTTGTGTTCGGTTGTTTTGTGTTGTGTTGTGTTCGGTTGTGTTCGGTTGTGTTGTGTTGTGTTCGGTTGTGTTCGGTTGTGTTCGGTTGTGTTCGGTTAGGTTCGGTTGTGTTTGGTTGTGTTCGGTTGTGTTCGGTTGTGTTGTGTTGTGTTCGGTTGTGTTCGGTTGTATTTGGTTGTGTTCGGTTGTGTTCGGTTGTGTTCGGTTGTGTTCGGTTATATTCGGTTGTGTTCGGTTGTGTTCGGTTGTGTTCGGTTATGTTCGGTTATGTTCGGTTGTGTTCGGTTGTGTTCGGTTGTGTTCGGTTGTGTTCGGTTGTGTTCGGTTGTGTTCGGTTGTGTTCGGTTGTGTTCGGTTAGGTTCGGTTGTGTTCGGTTAGGTTCGGTTGTGTTATGTTCGGTTGTGTTCGGTTGTGTTCGGTTGTGTTCGGTTGTGTTCGGTTGTGTTCGGTTATGTTCGGTTGTGTTCGGTTGTGTTCGGTTGTGTTCGGTTGTGTTCGGTTGTGTTCGGTTGTGTTCGGTTGTGTTCGGTTGTGTTCGGTTGTGTTCGGTTGTGTTCGGTTGTGTTCGGTTGTGTTCGGTTGTGTTCGGTTGTGTTCGGTTGTGTTCGGTTGTGTTCGGTTAGGTTCGGTTGTGTTGTGTTCGGTTGTGTTCGGTTGTGTTCGGTTGTGTTGTGTTGTGTTCGGTTGTGTTGTGTTCGATTGTGTTCGGTTAGGTTAGGTTAGGTTCGGTTGTGTTCGGTTGTATTGTGTTGTGTTGTGTTCGGTTGTGTTTGGTTGTGTTCGGTTGTGTTGTGTTCGATTGTGTTCGGTTAGGTTAGGTTAGGTTCGGTTGTGTTCGGTTGTATTGTGTTGTGTTGTGTTCGGTTAGGTTAGGTTAGGTTAGGTTAGGTTCCCGGCGTCGGGACGTGACGACCCCATCGCCCATCGGTTCGCCGGTGCAGTCAGTCAGCCCTCTCCTCATTCCATCCTTACCTTTTCCTTCTTCCTTTCTTGCCCTTTCTCGCTATCTCTTCTCCTTAGAGAAGAGGAAGTAAGAAGGGCCTTGTTACTCCTTCCCCACCCAAATTCTCACATCTCCCCCCACCCTTCCCATCCTTAGTTACTCCTTTGTTCCCACTTCCCGGTTTCATATGTTAGGTTATTTGTTAGGGTTTTTGCTAGGTTGTGTTAGGCGACGAATGTTATACTATTGTATTCCCCCCTCTTCTTCTTTATGTCTTTTGTTCTTCTTTCTCCCCCCTTTATTCACTTCCCCCTTTTCTTCTACTTTCAACCCCAGCGCGACGTATGGCAATCTGATGAACGGAAAAAATCATTATGGACGCACACCGCAAATTATCACTACCCCAGGAGGGTACCGACCGCTCCGCGGCCGGAGAATCCCTCCCAGGGCGGGAGACTCCCTCTCGCCCTGGCTGCCCCGCGTTTTCTGGGGGGGGCAACGATGTGCTCCGCAGTGGTGGCTCTTCCCCCACCACTGCCACGACGACTCTGGCAAGCCACACGGTTTCAGATTTTGGACGAAGAGAGCTCCGAGTTTCCCTGGAGCGGCTCGACTTGGATTCGGACGATTCGGTGTCCAGCCGAATGTCCTACAACTCCGGCTCGCTGGAGCGAAAGCGGTCATACCGCTTGTTACGCTCGGACAGCGAGCCGGAGGTAGAAGTACCCGCCAAGTACGTGGCGGTCCCCGAGCGGGGAAGAGGTGGGCCTCCCACGGCCGGCAAATATGTCGGCTTGTGGGCGGCCAGAAAGGAGATGCTCGCCGCTAAGAAGGAGGAGGAGCGGCGACGACAGGAGTTAGACCTCCTTGAGACGGCGCGGAGCGCCCGCTCTCGCCTTGAGTCTAGACTCGACGTGGTCGAGGTTGAGGGGACCTCCGTGTACGCTCAAAAGGAGGTCATAGACAGAAACTTCGAGATACTGTCGGAGTATATCTCGAAGTCCACCAACCTTAAGGGCACGGTGACCAGAGACATGAAGGCCGCCATGACGGCCATTAAGGAGGCACTGGAGGTCGTGATCACGGCCACCGTAACCGAGGAGACCCGCAAACTCCACCGGGAAAATAAACGGCTACGGGAGATCGTGCGCGACCTCCAGGAGGACATGGCTGCCATGCGCGCCGAAGTCCGCCAGAAGGGCTATCAGGACCCTACTCGACCATACGCGTCGCGCGGCCCAGATAAACCCTCCCACGATGACACCTCCCCCCCTTCCGACATGGATGTCCTCAAACAGACCATGCTCGAGATGGTGGGGGAGATGCGTTCCATGAACGCCAGACTGGAGGCGACGGAGAGGCGCTCACTGCGTCCTCCGTTGCAATCGGAGAGGGCACCCCGCACGGCGGGGTCGGCTGCGCGGAAGGCCAAGCCCAGGCCGGCCGCCCCCGTCGGGGGGGACGCCCTCCCCGATATGGATGTGACAGAGCCAGGGCAACACTCGACCCCTGTCCCCCCCAAGCCCGTCAAAGGCAAGGGAAAGGGCAAGGGGAAGAGAAGTGCCCCAGCCCAAAACCCGGACGAGACAAACCCTGAGGCCCCGTTCCCACCTACAACATCGTCCCAGGATGCTCCCTGGACAGAGGTGGGCAAGAACGGGAGGCCGAAAAGGGAGAAAAAGAAGAAAGCAGAGAAGGCCCCTAAAAAGGCGCCTCCTCCCCCCCAAAAGAAGAAGCGGAAGGCGAAGCGTCGCACGGTTCGGCAGCCTAAAACGGCAGCCGTCGTGCTGACGATCAAACCGGACGCTGCTAAGAAGGGCGCAAACTTTGCGACTATCCTTGGTGCCGCTCGCCGTGAAGTGACCACTTTCCTCCACGACGAGGGCATCAAGGCCGCACACATGAGGAAAACGCTCACCGAGGCACGCATCCTCTTGATCCCCGGTGAGCCAGAGGAGGCCAGTAAGAAGGCGGACGCCATCGTCCGCAAATTCCGAGAGATCCTCCCAGACGACGTGAAGGTCGACCGCCCTTACAAGCGCGTCGACCTTAAATTATCCGGGCTGGATGACTCCATCACTCCGGCGGAAATCCAGTCCGCGATAAAGTGGAAGGCGGGGGTTGACAAGGAGCAAGTCCAAGTCAGCCCCATAAAATGGACGACATTCGGCGGCGGTGTGTGTTGGGTAACTTGCCCAGCCCCCGCCGCCGAGCTAATTATGAAGGATGGGCTCCAGGTTGGCCTGGTCTACGCCCAGATCCAACTTTTGGAGTCCCGCGTGCTCAGATGCTTCCGTTGCTGGGAGCCTGGGCACGTGGGTATGAAGTGTCGGGCCACGGTCAACCGGAGTGCCCAATGTTTTAGGTGTGGGCAGGAGGGACACAAATCTCAAACCTGCACGGCCCCGAAGGCCCATTGCACGGTGTGCGCCGCCGCGTCCTTACCGGCGGGCCACCGGGCCGGCAGCCCGGCTTGCGCCGCGGCGAAGAGGCCGCTCAGAAGAAGGCGGATGGACGCCGGCCAACTAGGCGAGCGTTCCATCGGAGTGGTGGAGAGAGAGGAGACCCCAGCGACAACTCCACCGTCGCTTCTGGGGTGCTTCTCTCAGGGAGCAGCTGACAGCCAGCTTGAGGGGGCGGCTGCCAGCACTTGACGCTCCAGTGGTGTGTGTGTGCTTCTGCACACCACTAGAAGAAGGAGTCGTGGGTACACTCCGCCCACCACCCCTATACTTTAGAAGGCGCCCACTGGGCGAAACGCGCGCCTAGCCGAGGGTTATGCGGTATCGTGGTATCTTAGCCAGGCGCAACGCGAGCGAAGGAAGCACCCCGGGGGTTTTAGTCGGTAGGAGTCCGGCATACCGGGGGAGTGGCCCTCACCACTCCCCTGACGATCCAATGCAGGATTTCCCCCGGGTTAACAAAAAAAAAAAAAAAAAGGTTAGGTTAG
This sequence comes from Automeris io, assembly GCA_036320925.1. Taxonomy (NCBI): domain Eukaryota; kingdom Metazoa; phylum Arthropoda; class Insecta; order Lepidoptera; family Saturniidae; genus Automeris; species Automeris io. Next base: position 6,089,782 of record JAUDJH010000011.1, on the reverse strand, counting down.
GTTCGGTTGGGGTGCGAAGTTGGTCTCACCTCCTCGTGGTGCACCCTGGGCAACAATAGGCAGTAATGTTTTAGGCATTGCTGGCTATTGGCGAAGAGGACCAACAATTCCCTCTCCCACCTTTCCCTCTCCCTGCATTCCTCTCTCGTCTCTCTTATCCTTCCCCAGTTATTACTCCCACTCACATCCCATCCCCACTTACTCCCGTCTTCCCCAACTCCAGGCCAGTTGTGTTAGGATTATTTGTTAGGGACTTTATGTTAGGCTATGTTAGGCGACGAATGAGTTCTTCTACTGTATTCTCCCCCTTCTTCTCTTTATGTCTTTATTCTTCTATTTTCTTCCCCCTTCTACCTTCTTTTTCTTTTTATTTTTCGTTCTTCAACTCCAGCGCGACGTATGACAATTAGATGAATGCAAACAACAACCATGGACCAAGCACAAGGACAAATAGAACTACCCCAGGAGGGTACCGGCCGCTCAGCGGCCGGAGAATCCCTCCCAGTGCGGGAACTCCGTTCTCGCACTGGCAGCCCCGCGTTTTCTGGGGGGGGCAACCCTGTGCTTGGCGGTAGGGCCGACCCCCCTACCGCACCGACGACCACGGCGACCCATAAGGACACCGCTTGCTTACGAAAGGCTTCGGTCCGCTTAGAGCGGATGGAGGACTCCGACTCCGGTCGGAGCCTAGCGACGGTGGCTTCCGGCGTATCATCAGACCGGAAGCGCACCTACCTGAGTGCGCAGTCAAGTGATTGCGACTCTGAGGGGGAGTTGCCTGCCAAGACCTTGGCGCTCCCCCAAAGAGGCAGAGGACGCCCCCCGACCCACGGCCGCCATGTGGGTCTGTGGGAGGCCAAAAACAAGCTCTTAGCAGAGCAAAAGGAGGAAGAGGAGCGCCTTGCGGCAAAGGAGCTCCTCGCAATGGCGCGGAGCGCACGTCCCCACCTCAAGTCGCGGCTTTCCGGCACGGCCTCTGAGGAGGAGGACTCGTCGGCGTACGCCCTCCGAGAACGGATCTGCCACAACCTGGACCAGCTCAACCAGGCGGTCCTTAAGTCTGGCAATTTGAAAGGGACTGTCATAAGGGACGCCAAGTCCTTTATGAAAAATATTAAAGGTGACGTCGAGGAGCTCGTAGCGTCTCGTGTGTCGGACGAGGTTCGAAAAGTTCACAATGAGAACTCTCGCCTCCGAGTCGACCTACGAGACCTCAGAGAGGAGCTTGCCGCCATGCGCACAAGAGAGCGTAAGCTGTGCGAGCGGCTAGGGATCGATCCCTACGACTTAGATGAGGCACCCCTGCCCACTCCTGTCGGCGAGACCCACAACTCGCTGCTCCAGGAGCTGGGCAGGATGATGGACCAGCGGTTCGAGGCGTATGAGCGCAAACAGCTCCGCCCGCCGCTGGCCCATGAGGAGAAGGCGTCCTACGCGGCGAAATCGGCCGCGCGGAAGCCCCGGCCGAAGCCGGCCGGTGGCGCCGCGGAAGACGCCCCCAACCCGGACGTGACCGGGACAGGGCAGAGCTCTCACCCCGACCCCAAACCCTCCAAGGGCAAGGGCAAGGGGAAGAAGACCCGCCCTGCGCCCACCCTTGATTTGGACTCGGTGGCGGAATTCCCGCCCCTCGCAGATCCTCAAGCCGCCGGCACAAGAGCCGATGACTGGCAGCGAGTGGGCAAGGACGGGAAAGCCGTCCGCCCTAAGAAGAAGAGGGCCCCCCCAAAGGAGGCCCCTAAGGCCAAGGAGAAGCCGCGTAAGCGGCGCCGTGCCCGGCAGCCGAAGACCGCAGTGGTCTCATTCAAGCTGCTGCCGGGTGCGAAGGAGCGAGGGACCACCCTTGAGGGGGTCCTAAGAGCCGCTCGGTCCCAAATGGGTACGGCGATGTTCGACGTGGGTGCCAAGGACGCCTATCTCCGCGGCACCCTGACAGACGCCCGGATGATACATATCCCGGGCCCCCGCGAGGAGGCCCAGAAGAAGGCGGACCGCCTTTGTGATCTGCTCAAGGCCGTCCTCCCAGCGACGGATGTCAAGGTGTCCCGGCCCGTGAAGTGCGTGAGCCTTCGCGTGTCGGGCCTGGACGACTCCGTCACGAAGGAGGACGTGCATTTCGCCATAAAGGCGGTCTGCCAACTGACGGAGGAGCGAGCACATTTGGCCGAGTACATCAAGGTCAGCGAAGTCCGCTTCGGTACCTTCGGGTTAGGAGTGTGCTGGGTCACTTGCCCAGCCGACGTTGCCAACATGGCGATGGAACGAGGGGTTATGGTGAACGGCTGGGCAATGGCCCAGATCCGCCTAGTGGAGCCTCGCGTGCTCCGGTGTTTCCGCTGTCTGGAACCCGGGCACGTGAGCCAAAAGTGTAGGTCCAATATTGACCGAAGCGGACTTTGCTACCGCTGTGCTAAGCCGGGCCACAAGGCCCAAGAGTGCGACGGGCGGGCCTATTGCCTTGTCTGCGCCGCAGCGATCAAACCTGCCGGCCATCGCGTCGGCAACCCTGCGTGCGCGGCCGCCAAGAAGCCCGTCCGCAAACGGAGAGGGGGCGTCTACCACAGAGACGCCCCAGATGCCGCCCCCGCGGCTATGGAGACACAGGAACAGTCTGTGATTGCTCCTGTGCCGCGGGAGGAAGACCTTGCTTCGGCTCCGCCGAACTTCCTGCAGGGTTCTTCCTACGGAGGGTTGGGCAGTCTGGCTGAGGGGCCAGCTGTCTGACAATGCTCCGGTGGTGTAGTGTGTGGTCCCACACACCACAAGGCGGTGGGGAGGCGACCATCTGCCTCCCCTACATTCACGGTGAGCCCGTAAAGGGGCGACGCGCAGGGCCGGGCTCTGGGAAGGCGAGTAGCCATGCCCCTCGGCCCTAGAGCGCTTGACGGACCACCCCGGGGGTTTTAGCCGGTAAAAGTCCGGCATACCGGGGGGTGGCCCTCACCACCCCCTGACGATCCATGAGGATTTCCCCCGGGTAACAAAAAAAAAAAAAAAAAGGTTAGGTTCGGTTGTGTTCGGTTGTATTGTGTTGTGTTGTGTTCGGTTGTGTTTGGTTGTGTTCGGTTGTGTTCGGTTGTGTTGTGTTGTGTTCGGTTATGTTCGGTTGTATTCGGTTGTGTTCGGTTGTGTTCGGTTGTGTTCGGTTGTGTTCGGTTATGTTCGGTTGTGTTCGGTTGTGTTCGGTTGTGTTCGGTTATGTTCGGTTATGTTCGGTTGTGTTCGGTTGTGTTCGGTTGTGTTCGGTTGTGTTCGGTTGTGTTCGGTTGTGTTCGGTTGTGTTCGGTTGTGTTCGGTTGTGTTCGGTTGTGTTCGGTTGTGTTCGGTTGTGTTCGGTTGTGTTCGGTTGTGTTCGGTTGTGTTCGGTTGTGTTCGGTTGTGTTCGGTTGTGTTCGGTTGTGTTCGGTTGTGTTCGGTTGTGTTCGGTTGTGTTCGGTTGTGTTCGGTTGTGTTCGGTTGTGTTCGGTTGTGTTCGGTTGTGTTCGGTTGTGTTTGGTTCTATTCGGTTGTGTTCGGCTATGTTCGGTTGTGTTCGGATGTGTTCGGTTGTGTTCGGTTGTGTTCGGTTGAACCGAACCGGTAGAACCGTTTTTATGGTAATCGAATTTGGTCGAAATTAATGCATTAAGAGTTGTATCAACGTAATAATATTAATCTTTATCCAAATAAATGTTTTGTTGATTAAGAGTATTTAATTATGAACAAAATTGTCTTTGACATCACTTAATTTCAATGAACATCATAGAAGATATTACAATAACTTATATAGCAAAACTACGTTTGCCGGATCAGCTATGTCTTGATAAGCGCGAAACTCGAGAACGACTAAACCGATTCTTTTTTGTTGTGTTTGTTGAAGTATGGGGAAGGTTATTACGGAGAGAAAAATTAAAAAAATTGTCCGAAAAAGTCTAAAAACAACACTTTTCTATATTCTCATACAAAAAATTCGTAATAATATTTTAAAGTCAATTTGAACTTTAACACCATACCATAAAGTTTAAATGTCAGTGGACGGGTTCCGGGAAGGCAAAACAATTGAGTGACATATAAATATTAATGTCAATATTTGTCAATTTTTATACATATAGCATTAAGGCCAGGTTCTTTCAAACAATTTTCAAAAAAATCTGTCGGGGAAGCTATTAACATTAAAAAAAAACAATATGACTTTGTTTTAGAAAAATAGGGCAGAACAAGGTCTGCCGGGACAGCTAGTGAAATATAAAAAAAGTAAACTGAAAATAGAAACAAAGAACAAAATTTATGAGTTAAATTAAAATATATAATATATGGCAAGAGCCAGAAGTTCAGGCGTTAGAAATAAAAAAAGATTTGCACTGAATGTATTTTTCAAGTTTATAAATTTAAAGAAATCTGTAATTGTTTTAGTTTTTAATATAATAATATTTATTTATTACTAGCTGTCCCCGCAGACCTTGTTCTGCCCTATTTCTCTAAAACAAAGTCACATTGTTTTTTTTAATGTTAATAGCTATTGGCCTGTCGGCTATTTTTTGAAAATTGTTTGAAGGAACCTGGCCTTAATGCTATATGTATAAAAATTGACAAATATTGACATTAATATTTATACGTCACTCAATAATTGTTTTGCCTTCCCGGAACCCGTCCACTAACATTTAAAATTTATGCTATGGTGTTAAAGTTCAAATTGACTTATAACAAATCTTTTGTATGAGAATATAGAAAAGTGTTGTTTTTAGACTTTTTCAGATATTTTTTTTTAAATCTTCTCTCTGTTATAACCTTCCCCAGACTTCAACAAACACAACAAAAAAGAAATCAGTCAAATCGGTTCAGCCGTTCTCGAGTTTCGCGGTTATCAAGACACTATAGCTGATCCGGCAAACGTTGTTTTGCTATGTAAGGTTTTGTAATATCTTCTAAGATGTTCATTGAAATTAAGTGATGTCAAAGACAATTTTGTTCACAATTAAATACTCTTAATCAACAACACATTTATTTGGATAAAGATTAATATTATTACGTTGATACAACTCTTAACAAATAATGCATTAATTTCGACCAAATTTGTTTACCATAAAAACGGTTCTAGTGACTTAATCTTAAAAGATAGACATATACTGTCGCGGACATTTTTTTAGATCATTTCAAGAGGAATAATTCTTTCATACATATATTTTTGGTATCTTGAACCGTTTTTGCAGCGCACGCAATGGAAGCCCTCAAGGATGAATAAATTTGCCCGTTTTTTTCACATTTTACATTATTTCTTCGCTCTTAATAATTGCATCGTGATGTTATATAGCCTAAAGCCTTCCTCGATAAATGGTCTATTCCACTCAAAAAGAATTTTTCAATTCGAACCAGTACTTCCTGAGATTAGCGCGTTCAAACAAACAAACAAACAAACAAACAAACTCTTCAGCTTTATAATATTAGTATAGATTAATCGCTTTATTATTACACTTTCTCTTAGACCAGCGGCATAATAATGAGACTTCCTATTATTCCATTGTTCATAGGTGATAATTATCACTTATCCTCTGGTGATCCGTTAACCAGTTTACCTTCTTTCACATAAAAAAAAACGCGTGGAATTATGTTCCCTCTCAATCACATTCCCAAGATTTTTTTAAATCACAAAATATAAATTGTGCAACAAACACAAAACAATAACGAAATCTAAAAACCGAACATTCTAAAAACTCACTCGCCAAGTTTTTTCATACAATGCAGTTCGGTAATGACACTTTTGGGCTTCCGCATTGAACTTACGTTAAAACTTAAGCGAACTCTAAAGAGAAGTCACGAAGCGTTATGGCTACGAGCAGAGAACAGTTAAAGCGAGAACAAGGAGGAAATTGTGTAGTTTATAGTTTGAAATGTATTTAAATTAAAGCCAGAAATAGATCCTTCCTAAATAACCCTTGGAATCGTAAAACCTAAAATATAGACAGTGAAACTATTCAACAATTAATTATAAGTAGTTGACTAAGTAATTATGACCAAGTATTACTAAGTAACTAAAGCTAAGATTTATAGACGCTATTTCGACTTTGCTTAGCAACTGAGAATTTCTCAAAAAATTAATTCGTTTTGACAAAAACTGAATATATAATAGGAACTTGAGTATTGCCAAAGTATTTGCAGAGCCGAGTCCATGTTGACAAAATCGGTGACTTACCAAATCCTTTGACATTCATTGAGTAATATAAATTGTAATGTTTTAGTATTATCTAAGCAAACTTAAAGTGGCATCTATAAGTCTCAGCCTTTTTTTTGTTTTATTTTTTTTGGTAACCCAAAAAGGAGGCGGTGAGGGCCACCTCCCGGTGTGTCGGACTCTCACTGACTAAAACCACTGGGGCGCATCGCCAAGCACAGGGTGCGCCGGACTACGGGAATGTGACGTTGGCCTCACCGCGGTCCGGCGCGTGAGCCGCCCAAAGGGCTTCGTCTTGCTGGTAGGGGGGTGGGAGAAGAGTGACACCACCCCCTATCGCCAAGTGGCGTGCAGATGCACGCGCAACACCACTGGAGCTTAATGTCAGGCGGTTACCCCCTCAGGCACCCCGCTAGACGCTCCGCGAGTTTGTCCCTCAGGCAGTTGTGCAGCCGGGGACTCCTCAACCATTATGATGGCCTTCTCCGTTTTGTCCCTCTTTCTCGCAACGCTTTTAGCGGCCTTTTTGCGACAGCACAGTTTTCGCTGCCCACTTTGTGCCCCGCCGGTCTCCCGGCGTCAGCGTAAACTGCGCAGCGGACACTGGCCTTGCACGCCTGGGCCCTGTGGCCTGGCTGTGCACACCTGAAGCAAAGCGCACTACGGTCGACCTTTGCTGTACACTTAGCCGTCACGTGTCCGGGCTCCAGGCAACGGAAGCACCGGATCACGCGCGGCGGCAACAGTCGAATCTGGGGCCTGACCCAATCTATAAGTCTCAGCCTAATTGAATATAAATGTTGTAACTTCTTGAGACAATCAATTGTTTAAGTCGTTTGTACCTTTTTCATTACAGTGTGTAAATTTGACCATTTCTATACTGTATTGTAAGGGCTATAAAAATTACATTAAAATTCCTAATCTAGATGTGACTAATTAATTTTCATAATTTACTATTTTTAATCGTTGATGGGATTTGACATTACTTAACAATTCTGGACGAATTTGGTTTCCCAGGCACGGGTGTAGCAATCAGAGGGACACCCTGGATGTTTTTAGTCAGTAAAAATCTGGACACACCGGGGTCGCTACCCTCACAGCGTCCCTGATGGTCGTATGCAGGATTTTCCTCCGAGGTACAAAAAAAAATCACTTAACAATAAGACGACAATCGGCTTCAATCATAAAAAATATACCAAAATAATATTATTTATATGTTAATAAGCTTTCAACGTTTGTTCATCTCTTTAAAGCTTTTATGTATTTTTGACAATAAAGTGATTATTACATATAAAAAGTAATATCAGTGAAATGTTCTCAGAGTAATATTTATTTTGTTGATATTTTTTATTTTCTCATGATGAACTATTAAGAAATTGACCCAGAACCGGTAATAAAAAATTAGCTAATCGTAAAAGCATATGCATAATAATGTCGTAATTTATTTGAAACTTCCTTTGAGAACTTAAATGATGTAGTAATTTAGAGTTATTTGTATCGTTAATACATTTGTTCACACTTTAATGTATTTGAATGTCAACATATAAACGTATCTTGTTTCTTTGAGTTATTCACCGCTTCGTGATTTGTAGGTTCTTCGTTTGTGGTTCTGGGTGTAAATTTTATTTACACCTTTAACTTACCATAAATTTTTATTAAGATAAACTCTACCTGAAGCGCATTTTTTTTTTATTATGAAAAATTAACACAATTGAACAGATCGGTTCAAAAAAATATGAAAATTTTTCTCTTTAAAAAATTAAACATATCACAATGGTGCGTAAGCTAGGATTTATAGACGCTACTGCTTTCATATTCCTCAAACCTACCTAGCTGGGTATTGAGTATGAGGCTTTAGTCGTGCCCTCAGTCCAGATGGCTGGTAGGAGGAACATCCCGGGAGTTTTACTCAGTGAAAGTTTGACACACCGGAGAGCGGCCTTCATCGCCGTCTGACGGCCCATAATGGGTTTCACCCGGGTCACCGAAAAAAAAAAAACTGTGTACCATACGATTACAACAACAAAAAATTTTATAAGCATTCTTATTTTAGTTAAAGATTTATTCATATCGTGTAAACACTAATCCCGCAACAACTTATACACCAGTTAAGACGTTTAAATAGATTTATTGTTTGAGTAAACTGACTTAAATATATAACCTGTGCGTTGAACTCTGTAACACTGGTATAAGTATCAATTTTCTATAACAATTTATGTTGATAACAGTAAATATTAAATTGCAGGCTTAGTTTTAATACACTGTCTTGGCCTGGGCATCGGTTGCGTTGTCACAGAAAGATAAATTGTCGCCAGTCGTTTATATAAAGTGACAACTTTGTCACGATCTCCAAAATTAATAGCTGACAACTGCTAAAGTTACAAATTTGCAATAAACCATTGGTATTTATTTTATTGCTTCAAACTGTGTGTTTCGCCATTTAACATATAATAAAATGTAAGCGACAGCATGCGTCACATAAATCAATTGTTTTGAATACTTAAACTATTATAAAGTTAACTAACATCTTAGTAAAGTGACAAATTCTGAAGAATTAGTCAATATATCTTAATCATTTTACATATAACAATTTATTTATTTTACGTTAAGAAAAGCGAAAGGAAGAAAAGTACCTTAATAATATTACCAACAAGTAAAAGCTTTATAAAAATATTGTACTACAAAATCAAAATAACGGGATTATTTTTTTCTAAAATCATTAGGCAAATTCAACTTTGATTTTAAATATTCATAGGATATATCAAGGTTGTTCCAGAATATCGTAAGTGACAAATCTTCGTATAGTAGATTTAAAGGAGCTGCTGCCTGGATGGGCAGAAAGCAGCGTGCTGTGTTCGGCGCTCTGCTCGTGAGAGAGGTTTAAGGTGGGGGGGGGGTCACACCTCTTTTTTTTTTTTTCGAAATAACGCGCATTGTTTGACCGGCAAAGGTCTTCACAACTAAACCGGGCGGATTTACACCCATACCTCCCAGAAATGAAACCTAAACAGGCTATTCGCTCTTAGGACGTCTGGAAGGATATGGATTCCCTGGTGGAATGATTGGAAAGACACCCCGGGGGGTTTTAAGTCAGTAGAAGTCTGCAACACAGGTGTCGCGACCCTCATATTTGCCCAGATGATCCTAGATTTTCCCCGGGTGGCAAAAAAAATGACAAATCTTGAAAATAGTTTTATCATCGTGATAACTAGATAGTTAACCACATAATAACTGTTAACAACTGTTACTTACGCTATTACTTTACTTAAGCTATAGCGCTAAACCTATAGCGTATGTTTATATACGTACGGCGCATGCGTACCTACAATAGGTATAATCTTCGGCTTTATTTGATATCCTGCAATAGTTAACGAATAGATGAACATATTGACAGTCGAGTGAACGAATGAAAGACGAATAAATATATATTGTTGATACAATACACAGTGACATGAGTAAGAGTATTGATTTATGGAATGCTTTAATACACAGTGGGGGAGATCACTTCGAAGGAGTCAATTAACAGTATCCGCGGACAACGAATGATAGATAGGTTTTTACTACCACTATTAAACTCGCTACTGGTGTAACTGGCTCAGTGTAAGTACCCACAAGTGTTGAATAAACATAATGGACACTTTCATTTTCCGATTACATCGCGTTAAAGTCATTTATTTGTAGTTAAATTTTATAGAATAGTTAATATAAGCGCAAAGTGAATACAGCCTCTAATGTATCCCTGCTCATCCCGTAACGGATATAGCGTGACGATATATGATTATTATTTATAGTTTAATCAATTGACTAAATAAACCATATTTCTCTATTTCTTTCGATATTTAAAATATTTATTCATACATTGATAAAAGAGAGATATTATTCCATGTTTAATTGATAAAAATACATTTGGCTGTAATGTATGCATTTTTTTTTTAACGGGAAATTATTTCCTTTGTATATTCTATTCTCCCTATATATTGTACCTCTTTTTGGTAAAAAAGCAACTACTAGAATTTCTTGTCGGCTCATCTCGGTACATTCTGCTTTGCAAACCGGTGGTAGATTCATTTTATTTTGTCGATGCTAAATTGAAAGCAGACCTATTTGAATAAAGTAATTTATATTTTATTTAATTATTTTTTATTTTTTTATTTTATACCCTGAAAAGCTATCAATGGATTTTCAGCCTTTGATAGTCGCTTTCGTTTTTGGACTACACTGTGCTTACCATCAGGTACTCTGTAGTCACTATGTCGAGCAAGTGTTAAAAAAAAAAGAAAAAAAAAGCTTGTTACCTGTTAAAAGGGAAGTTACCACTGTCGCCTATTTGTCATTAAAAGTAATACATACGATATTTTTCGATTTACACAATGTGGCCCGATTTCAAACAAGGCGTAACGTGGCAAACAAAAGAATTAATGTTTTTTTTTTATACAACAATACCATTTATTGTGTTAATTCACCGATCTGTGATGACTCTTGGCTCAAAGATTTTTCATTATTCTTTGTTTCGATTGAGTCCTTTATGTTTTCGCATCGAGTATATTCAAGGATTTCATCGTAAATTATTGTTTTTAAAATGGTATGTGTATTGGATGAAAATGGCATTTCATGATTGTTGTGTTTTGAAGCCAACCCGTTTTCTTCCCTTCAGTTTATATGTACAGTGTCTACTTTCAAACAGATGGCAGAGATGGGCAAAATGTAATCTAATTAATAATGAACGATTACAAAATGTAGTCGTAATTTTAATTTTCTTGCTCTGTAATCATGATTAAATCCATTTAAAACATTAATAAATCATAAATGTGTATACAATCTGGGATTTTGTAGTGTTTAAAACATAAATGAGCAAAATGCAGTCATATTAATTGTAAAAAACGTAAAAATCATTTTCATTAATCAGATTACATTTTGCCCATCTATGACAGATGGGCTGTCAGTCTGTCCCGCATAATTGGACTTAAAAAAAAAAAACAATGTGTATAAGTCATGAGGGAATGGCGTAATATGACAAGCTATTCAAAATTAAAAACACTATAATTTAAGACGGATGTGAATTTTGTAGCATACTTTTATTCACATTTCTCTAATTGAAATGACCTGATGACATCCACTGTGGGTGTACTGTGGGTTGATATTGTAAGTTATAGCATCGTAAGTTACTAAATCGGTTATGAATTACTTTTAAACGAATCATTAAATGTAAAAGCTAAGGGTACACACGTTTGTTTCTAAAAATCTGAATTGTATTTTTTTATCTAAATATCAAAAATATATTTAGTATTAAAAAAGCCAACAAAACTTAAAGATATAATTTCAGTGATATTACATTTCTAAAATTAAATTAAGATAAAGCTTCGGTTAAAAAAGTTTTGAGGCAGCTATATTAATATCCGGGCAGTAGATTTGAAGGATTCTGCTGCCTGGATAAGAGGGAGGCGGTGAACGGTGTCCGGCGCGCCGCCTGAGAGAGAAGTTTTGGAGTTGGGGATTTTTACTCCAACCCCTCCCCCAGAGGAAAGCTTCAACAAGTCCTTTTGTTCCCTGGGCGTCTGGACGAATTTGGCTTCCCAGGCTCGGGTGGAGCAATCAGAGGGACACCCCGGGGGTTTTTAGTCAGTAAGAGTCTGACACACCGGGGTCGCTGCCCTCACACCGTCCCTGATGGTCCTATGCAGGATTTTCCCCCCGGGATACCAAAAAAAAAGCTATATTAATATAAATGACATCGTCTCGCGACATCCCTTACGGGGTCAGCAGAGATACATTAGTGGCTGTATCCGTTTTGCGCTTATATGTCATACCCAACGTGACCAGTAGCGCAGCTGATCGTCGTTCTCACGGCACTTACACGTGACATTTTTATTAAATGCCATGCGAGTTTTTTCACGATGTTTCCTTCACAGGTAAGCACGTGGTGCCTAAATCTGTATTTCAACTATATCTGTATATTTTCAATTATGACACCACAAACACTTTTGTTGTATATTATACTTCTATATACCACATATATATTAATATATTTCACACGTTAATATATTTTAAAAACTATATAAAAAAGTTATATTTGTAACTTATTTCTTTTTTTATTAAATGGCTTTCAGAAAACTAAATTTAGTAATGTGCTCGCCTTTTAAGTGAAAGCACTATCACCTATAGGTCCCCTTTGGATGACCTATTTGCTTTCCATAAATAAAAATAACGTATTTTCACTCATAATACTTGAACAATAGATTTAAACCTTTTTTTTAATTTTCTGAGACTATTACATTTACATTTTAGAGGACATGTAAAAAGAATACAGATGGATAGGTAAATTATGCACAAATGTTCGTTATTTAGACTATCTTGTGCAAATCCTATTCTGATTTCAGATACCATTGTCAGTGCAATGTGGAATTCGTTTACATCTGTGTAAATTGCCCATGGGATACGACCTCGGAGTCTCTCTGAATACTGTCCTATGTGATTTGGATCAGGCTGAATTAATAACCGAAACTCACAATAGAGGACCAACATGCAGAGGCGGTTTGAAAATTTACCAGGCTTACGTTTACTTTGGGGAATTCGAATCAGTTTGGTATAACTCATTTATACCGCTTTGAGCGCTGGAAACGGCAGGCTATATAACATTAATGGTTTATTCTGCCTGTATTCATAGATTTTTACACCTAACTGAATTGCTACCACAGTACATAGAATCATTTCATTCATAGTAAGATGCTTTAACTCATTGACTGCCTGATATATTTAGAGCGTCTTGCCTTGGGTGCCAAGGTTTTATTTTGAAGAATACATTAAAGTTTACAAAATATAATTGTATTAAGTTACTGATATAATATTTTAATAGCATTTACAGTAATTTTTATTGAAACCACAAAAAAATATTTTAACTGAAATGGCCATTTGTAATAAATCTAAAATTGCAGCACGCATTACAAGATATCTCGTAAGCTGGCAGTTTTGACTCCCCTTCCCTCTTCTATTTTTTTCTACATCCGAGCATTTTTGAATCGTCAAAAAAAACGTAAAGTGAATCTACCACTGGTTCGGAAAGCAGAATCTATCGAAAAGAGCCAGAAAGAACTCTTGTAGTTGGTCTTTTTAACATAATGAAGTACAATAACAGGTATAATATATAAAAGATTGAATGCCCCGCGACAAAGATTGCATATATTAAGACCACGAACGATATTGTCATCAAACCAGATGGAAAGAGTCTATTTTCGTGTATGTTAATGTAAGTTTAATATTAAAAGTGTTTTTACAGTGCTACTGACCTTATAAAAGGTCCACAAAAATGTGCTGAATGTATACAAAAGCTGAACCTTAAGCAGGACGTGAGAAAATATGTGTTTAAAAAATATCAAGTTGATCAAAGCTTTTACATTGACGCTACCGATAATGCAGTGATCACACTAATGTAAAAGAATAAGAATTTGGGGCTAAAATGACAGTCCATAACTAATGAATTAGTTAGTGTCTTCTCCGATGTAAAAAGGTAATTCTCAAAGACCTCCCAAGAAGGCTAGGAAATATGCACTGTCACCATCATATTGGAGTTTGGCTTTTTATATCTTTTATGAATATTCGTGGTTACATGAACACATCACGGACGCATATTAAATGCCTTATATCACCGGATATGGATGGCATAGCGTCGTGTGTGGCGGTACATTAGCAACATAAAAATTTTACGACAGTTACCAGACTGGCCAATTGTTTAAGACAATTCTGTAAATTGGATACTATTTTGGATAACTGACTGTCATTATTTACAGGCTCTTAAGGCTCAAAACTGTAATTTTTTAACATTAACGCTATATTTGTTGATATGTTTACATATATTATATTTAAACTCGAATAAATGGATATTGAATTGTTTCGTTTATTCGAAAAATATTTTGGTTATGATTTGTTAGAAAATATTAGTTTTTACATATAACTAGTAACTATGTAACTGTAGTGGCCTAGCGGGTAATGGAGCGATTTCCGTGCGCGATAAGGCGAATTGTTGCAGGTTCTAATCTCGGAACGTATCTGTGGGTTTTCCAGTTTGTGTACGGATTTAGACACAATGTTCACCAATGAAGGAAAACATCGTGAGGAAAACTGAACGCCATCTAATGGCAAGAAATGTCATGTGTAACTGCCCTGAGAGCGGCTATCAACTGCGCTACTGGTCACGTTGGAAACGACGTATAAGCGCAAAACGGATGCAGCCACTAATGTATCTCTGCTGACCCTGTAAGGGATATAGCGTGACTATAATTATCTCTATAATATAAAAATGAATCGCTAAATGTGTTGATAAGCGCGAAACTCGAGAACGGCTGAACCGATTTGGCTGATTTCTTTTTTGTTGTGTTTGTTGAAGTCTGGGGAAGGTTATTACGGAGAGAAAAATTAAAAATATTGTCTGTCTAAGTAGTAAAAAGTTTAAAAACAACACTTTTCTATATTCTCAAACAAAAAATTCGTAAAAGTCAATTTGAAGTTTAACACCATACCATAAAGTTTAAATGTTAGTGGACGGGTTCCGGGAAGGCAAAACAATTGAGTGACCTATAAATGTTAATGTCAATATTTGTCAATTTTTATACATATAGCATGAAGGCCAGGTTCCTTCAAACAATTTTCAAAAAACAGCCGACAGGCCAATAGGTTTTGCCAAATGGTTAGGCCAAATCTGACGGGGAAGCTATTAACATTAAAAAAAACAATGTGACTTTGTTTTAGAGAAATAGGGCAGAACAAGGTCTGCCGGGACAGCTAGTTATATATAAAGAAGGACAAATTACAATGTCTTTATGCCTGTAATAAAAAAAATCACATATATACCACTGCGCGGCGATATCATGCGGCGTGTCAAGTTCACGATTGTGACAGCTGACAGCGCTATACAGTCGCTTACATCGGACCCCTTTCCGTATAAATGTATTCAAAACATTTGAGACCTGCTTGGTAGTCGCTGGTGGGTCGCTACTGCTGAGCAACAACTGTCAGAATCCAAATCGTACTTTAAAAAAAGTTTGTTAATATATTATAGAACGTATTGTTAAAAGTATTTTCACGTTTAATTGTAGACAGGAAAGTGCGTAATTCCTTGTATAGATTTCCATGGAATAATAATTTTGGCTTGTAAGCAATAATCGATGTGTAGGTATAATATATTCACTGCGTAAAGTACGGCCATAAATTTATAAATGATTTGAATACAAAAATGGTGACCAATTTTGATTTCAGATAGTTTAACCAATGAATATATTAAAGTAAGTGGTTTTAAAAATAAGCTATCATATAATTTACTGCCTTGCTTATCTGCTCTTTGTCAAATATTGGCCAAAATTTATATCATTTAAATAAACCACAAACACTTATTTACATTACAAGAGAACGCCCACGCTCCAATCTGCTCTATTCAATGATTTTATCGCATCTTTATTTATTTAGGGTCATCCACATCATTATCGACATGTCGATAGGATCGCTTACACAACTAAAATACCGATAAATCAAACAAACCCTTTTTTTATCGTTGTACAAATCTGTTCATTAATATTACAAGCGCTTATCAATGTTAAAATCATTTCAATGTAACACATTAATTAAGATATTAACTTGTGATTTATTTTTCATTAATGTTTGACTTACGACGACCATGATTTTAATAGATATTTGGGGTTAAATGTATACATTCCTGTTACCATAGTACAATTACAAAAATATTACAGCAGGTACACTTAATTATAAGCATAATATAGCGCAAAAATTACTACTGAAGTATCCATTAGCGATTTCTCTAGAGCAGAGCTTCTTAAACTTTTGTCATTCACGACCCCATTTATGATTGCGAGTTTCTTGACGACCCCAGTACAAACATAAAAGAAAAATAAATTAATATTTTTTGATGATTTATTTATTAGGTAACATATACATATACATATGAAAATATAAAGTTTTTGTATTCGTTTTGAAACATACAAAAATCTAAAATTACAAATTGAACAAAAAATTATAAAATTGTATTTATTATAGTTTCAAAAATAAAAATGGATTCTGACCATCTTAATGCGCGTGTCTAGACACTGCAAGTCCACTGTATTCCGCCAACTCTAGTGATGTTATAAAATGGTATATATAAATATTTGACATTAAAATCTCTCGCGACCACAGAATTTTGTTACGCGATCCCATTTTGGGTCGCGACCCATAGTTTAAGAAGCCCTGCTCTAGAGCACACACCACATGTCATGGATTGGGTAAAAGTTTAGATAATTTTATATCATATAATTAACACAAGGTTTGTCAATATATTTGTAAATAATAGTGGTAACGAAAATATTATAGACGAAACAAAACGTATGAAATATATAGTGTTGTAATACGCAAAAAAATCAACATAAAATTTAAAAATTAACATTTTATTTGTATTGGACACCACATCAGGCCTTCTAATTCAAAAATACTTTTAATTATTGTCTTCCTGCATCCAATTTAATAAATATGCTTATATAAATAACATATAGTCTATTGACTATATGTTATTTATATAATAAATCAATACGCACTGCGTACTGTAATCAGTACGTACGTAACAAGTTCACGCTATAAATTGTAGCCCAGAATTTAGCACAAAAAGTTGTAATAATCACTTATTTAAATATCCTCACTCTCTGAGCATAAGATTTTATTAATATAAAATATATAGATACAGAATTAGTATAAGCAATTAATATTGTTATATTATGAAGCAAATTATTTATTTTCCAATTAACCCGTTAATTGCTTGCATGTCGCAAGTCAGTCTCCGTAAATCACCGATTGAAAAAGTTGACAAGTAAATTAAGAACGTTATTGTATCAATAAATAAAAAATGTAATTAAAGGTTTAATGTTCACAGTTTTAGTACTTTACATTTCGTGCTGTAATTTGAATATCTTCATTTACATAATTTGGTATGTATGTGTATCTAACAGAATTCCTGTATACTTTGTCTAATTGGGCGAAACGGACGGTATTTTTTCATAGTAATTTAAATACACGTATAAATTACATTGTGAATGATAGAGTTGTTGAAATTCTCGAGAAAGTTGTGTGTAAAAGACAATCCCTAATATGGTAACTTAAAACGTGGTTTATCAATGTCAGGAACTTAAGTTACAAAATTTTATTGGAAAATTTTTATTATAAATTATTTTATACATATTGAATTTATTTTAATGAACAGATTGATTTCACGTAAATCTTTACGTGAATTTTTTAGTATTATAGCATGTAGACGCCGCCCGATACGCGTTTGTGGTAAACGCCCTAAAGGTCGTTAGGGTGTTATGGGACGCACGGGGTAAGGGGTGCGCGCGCGCAAGGGATGCTCTAGCAAAGGGAGTCGACTACCGAGACCCGAGGCTAAAGTACGTGCGTGTGCGTCGCAGTTCGGTGTGCCTTAAAGTACAAAAAAACAGTAAAACGCCAAAATCCGTGTCTTTCTACAACCACACCCACGACCACAGGTCATAGTATATAATAATAATACATTATCATAAATCTATATATTTTTTAAGGTCAACAGAAACACATTAGTTGTTATAATAGCCCTTTACGCTTGTATGACGTGCTAAAAATGACCAGTTACACAGTTAGTTAATCGTTTTCAAAGCCCTACATAAATATAATTGTGTTAGATGACTGACTTTCATCTTGTACTTTTTCCTTCATCAGCCAAGCATGTAGAACTTAAATCCGTAGTTAACTTGGTAAAACCCAGAACTAAGTGCCCGTATTACAACGTACAACTAAATTTGCAATAATTTGCAAGAAATAATGATTTTTTGCAAATCCTCATGCAAATGCTACCTATGCAGGCTAAGCAGTGTAGTGTCAGACTCCTAGAGACTAAAAACGACCATTGTAAAATGCTCTTGGTTACACTATAAGTTGAGCTCGAGAACCCAACCTTTTTCAAAGACACGATTTGTTGCTGAACTGCAAACAGGCTTCGTCTGTGAGGGTCGATTTAAACTATAAGCTGAGCCTGAGAGCCCAGGTGCTTCCAAATGCCCAACTAGCGGCTAGCCTACAAACAAGGTCACAGTAACTCAGTGAAGTGAAGTGTTGGGCACAGACTTCTTCACACTCAGTACCGAGTAAGATGAATATCTGCTATCTATCTTTTTATTAAATATATTTGTAGACACCCAAATTACCCAAATACCGAAATAAGCGTGCGCTTGTACTATTGGTACTAGATTAAGTAATACATACTTAAATATGTATACATATCTATAAGACGCGACAAACTAATCTAATTTAATAGGATTTTTAATGGTGGTAGGGGGTAATTGCCCGAAATGGGTCGTGACCACAGTACACAAGTGGAAAGACTGTCATAGTGATTGGTTTTTGGCTGTCGCGTTTCGGGATCAGCTTGTGTATATTACTTATATACCTAGAGACCTTCAGTCGTGGTATATGTGGGACACAAGACGACGGAGACTATCAACGGATTTTCATCCTTTAATGGTGGCTCTCGTTTTTTGACTACACTGTACTTACCATCAGGTGCATTATAGTTTAAGCGTGGTCGGTATGCAGGAAGTATATAGTAAACCTACCGTAGGCTAAAGCGCAGGATAGCGTGATAGAGATGAGATGATGAAGAATGAAATGAAGAAGTCCAGACAGCAAGTAGATAGACGTTTAATAAAGCACAGTACAAAGTCCAGTAGAAGTAGTGAAGCACAAGTAAGATAGTCCAAGTAGAAGTAGATTATACAGCACAATAATACAAATAACAACACGTAAATAGCAACTATGAGATCGGTACAAATGGCGAGTGAGAGGAACGCAGTGGCGCGTCAACTGTGATAGCAAGACTATTCTGCCGGGCGCGCGGGCGGTGAAGCGCTCGCGTCGTGCACGCCCGCGCAATCCCCCCGCGCGCTCCGGTATACAGTAGCTCTCAAGCTTACCACTCACCACATACGATTCCAAAGCATGACACAGTGCGAAAAGAAAGAAGTTGAAAGATAGTAGGCTACATAGTCACCAGTGCCAGTGCAAAAAAATTTTGTAATTGAAAAGATTACTGGTACCGGGACACCACCGACTTTCAGCGTTACAAAGAGGGTTGGTAAAAACTACGCTATCAGGTCGTCTTTAAGCACCAACGCTCACAAATGGAAGAAATTTCCAAAAAACAGATCCTAGTTGTAACCAGGAAATATCAGATACTGTTTACAAAACAGTATCCTCTTTCATTGCGTACTAAAACAATTCATAACCGTGCCAGTTATTTTAGTTTAGTATACATATCCTAGTTTAGCTGTAGTATAATTTATGAGCTCGAAAGTACCGCGTAATCATCAGCTTTCCTGCAAATGGTGTCTATGTCAAACAGTTACGTCATGACTAATTCGGGCTTATGGTTGATTCTAACGATGTTTTAGAATATAAACTCTGCCACTATTCTACTCCGGTCTTCCTTAACAAAATAAGGGCAAGGGACCATTCGCTCTGTGAGTGAGGCTATGACGAAGGTACAGCTGATCATATATTCTTTTCCTGCCCGAAGTATCCAATGTCCTTATATGACATACTCCGCCGTAACATCCCTCGCCCTACTAACTTTTAGACCCTTCTGTCACTTGTAGATACTCCCTTTATAAATATTCTAGCTGTCCCGGCAGACCTTGTTCTGTCCTATTTAACAACAAACTAAAACAAAGTTACATTGTTTTTTTTAATGTTAATAGTTGCCCCGTCAGATTTCATTCTGCCAAAAGTTATTGGCCTGTCGCAGTCTAATAGGCATAAAATTACATTGAAAGACTTAAGTCATATCTGAGGTAATTATATTTTTACTATAATGCCTTATGGGACATTTATGGGTTATTTTTTGTTTGATTACTTGGCGTATAAATTATAATTTTATTTAATGACATGCGACCTCTAATCAACTTGAAGGTATACCTTTGTTTTGTTTTGATTGACTTCATATGTTTGACAGCTGGGGACAGAGTGGGTTGTACGGGAAAACGAAATTATTGTTTTTACTATATTCCTACCATTTTTTTCATATTTACTCACCTTTTAAACCTTCCCTGGACTTCAACAATTAATTCAAAATCAAAATTAGCCAAATCGGTTCAGCTGGTCTTGAGTTATAGCGAGACTAATGAACAGCAATTGATTTATATATATACACATTATAAAAATATATACGTCAGTGTGAAATAAAATTATAACTACAATGGTGTTGGTTCCTTGTGTATATTATTTACGTCATGATTTGTGTTGTGTCCTCGTTCCTGTTCCTGCCTTATTAATAGCTTTTTTTATGTTTGTGATATGTATTTTGTTGTAGTTAGTAGGTTTTTTGTTTTAAGTACTTCTACCGAACAATCTCAATATAATTAAAATTAGTTAATGTCGATCAACCTTCCTCGAATATCAAAGTCAAAGCGCTGACATTGGCAAAATCACATTGGTCCTACATCAGTGTAAAAAAACTCTAAAACTGAATTAATTCCAAATCTTACCAGTATATACTTTTTTTTCATAACCCAGTGGAAATCCATTTTGGACCGTCAGGGGCGGTGAGGGCCGCCCCCCGGTGTGTCGGACTCTGACCGACTAAAACCACTGGGGCGTATCGCCGAGCACAGGGTGCGCCAGACTATGACAATGTGACATTGGTCGCACTGCGGTCCGGCGTGTGATCCACCCAAAGGGCTTCATCCCACTGGTAGGGGGGTAGGAGAAGAGTAACACCACCCCCCATCGCCAAGTGGCGTGCGGATGCACGCGCAACACCACTTACCAGTATATACTAAGTTAGTCTGTAAACATGTTGCATTATTAGTCTATTACATTTTATTTTAATGGCGCAGTTTTTTTTAATTTCTTTTATGGTATGGGAATAAAGATTATTTAACGTAATGCACTAACGTATACATGCCAACTTTAATGGAAATCGGATGATCCGTCGGGCTGTGAAAACGGAACAAAAAACTACTAAATTTTAATCAGAGCTCCATTCAAACTACATACGTATTATTTTTTTTAAGTCTATATAATATCGTGACAAAAATCATTTTAATTTCATAATACAGGTCACGTCAACGTAGAAAAAAATCATTTGTTTCATTAAAGGCGTATCATGCTTTTTGTTATTATACGAGTTTAAAAGTTTGAACTTCAAACTAATTGTCACGGTATATCGCGTCATCCGTGTAACAAGTTAATAACAATAAAAAACTATCATCCGTGTCGTTGATTAATCATCTGTTTCAAAAACGCTCCTTAAATTTTAAAATACTATAAACACTAACGAATCATCAATTTCATACAAAATAATTCATTAGTAACTAAAATAGTTTTAAAATATATTTCCTTTTTCAAACTCGGTGATAATATGTTAAGTTATTCATTAAAGACTATGTTATTTACCGAACCAATAAAAATATATGGATATTATTTAGCATTAAGTAGAAGACATTTATGCACCATAAAATATTATATCACTATAGAATAAACTTATTATATAAAAATGCGAGTTAATTTTGTTTTATGCTTTCCAAACATTTTTATCCTATTTATAACAAATCATCTATAATATGTTTTTCAGAATTCAATAAACATATTCCTGCATCTATATATAAACTATAAAATACTGTTGGCTTTATTAGGACTAAAAATATTTTCTCACGTGTTCTATTTTTTCGAGCACAAGTTACTCGGCGCTTAAGGATAGCATGTTTACTTTATTAATCTTCCGAAACGAGACTCATGTGTTGTCACGCTCGTAATGTTTCAAACACAGCGTGTAATTGCGGACACTAATAAATGCTAATTATCTTAAACGTTTTTTAAGCTTGTCTGCCAATTAACAGGAGTAATTAACGAGTGATTTACGGTTGGTGTTAACATTTCTTAACGTCTGTGACAGAAACAACTTATTATAACCGAAAACAACCGACCCAGTCCGAGCCAGACTCGCACACTAAGGGTTCCGAACAAATAAATTATAGATATGCAGAGCATTGCTTTAATGAGAAGATAAACTTGATTGAGGGACAAGCAAAACTTTGCCGTTGAAAATTTGATTTCCCTGTACGATGACATAGGTCACAGTCAATCTGCAAGTGCATATAATTAAATAAATATATATATTTCTGGTGTAACTGATTTTTAGATTGTTACAGCAATATTATGAAATATATCTGCATGGTGACTTGTAGTGGTCTATTCATAAGCAACAAATATGTACCTATTATAAAGTTACTCTTATCTCTTTCTCTCTGTTTTCTCTAATATTTGCGTCAAGTCGTGTATGTGAATTGCTGTTGATAAATAATAATAAAGTGATTTGTGTTCTAATATGACTAATTATTCACAAACCTCATAAACTATAAACAAGCAAAATCACAGGATCCTTTGGTTGGATGAACTTAGAAGTATATATTTGCAGAGCTGAAAAACACTGCAGAGTTTCAACTTGACACATTGCTGGAAAAAAGGCCCTTGACTGACCGACAGGCGGTCAACAAAGTAATCCTATAAGGGTTCGTGTTCTCTTTTGAGATACGGAACCCTAAATGTGATAAGACTTTTAAATTATAATGAAACGGTTGAAATTATATCTTCAATGTCGTATTTGTGGTGGTATAGATGGTGTGAAACGGATAGCAGTAAAGTGCTAAGGGATCAGTTTCCCATTTGATTGCGTTCATAACACTCGGTTAGTCAAGTTTTCGGATCAGCCCTCGTATATACAAACATTTTTTTCTTTTGCCTTCTTTTAAGATTCCGTATCTCAAAGAAAAAACGAGCCCTTATCATTTCGATTACTTCGTTGTCCGTCTGTTTGTCTGTATACAACGGAACCGTCGGCGCAGTATAAATATAATAGATAGTACGGAAACTAAGCCTAGTTGATGGAATAAATACCAACGCTCCGTTGAAGCAATAGGGTTGTAACTTTTAAAGTTATGTCTTCATTTAGTCAATCATTTTTACTTTTAAAATCAGTAGGAAGTTTAAAAAGCCGAGTTCAAATAGCCGTTAACCACGCAAGGTCGCGGAGATAAACTTACACGTAACCAATCGTCTTATGCGGCACTCACTACTGACAGCACCGCGATAACCACTTAGAAGTCTCATCGATGCGCATGCTGCGTGAGTGTGTCGTTTCGAGAGTTTGTAGGTAGTTTCCGCACTGTCTATAATATTTGTACTGTGCCATTGGTGCGTGAGACCGACTCTCGCTTGATTGGTATTTTAAAAATCGTGAGCATACGGGTATGTTTTGGATTCTCGTACTCGCTGTTCGGTAGCAGCAACTTGTCTTTGGTACGCCTTCAAGTTGGTTAGAGGTTGCATGTCATTAATGAAAATTATAATTTATACGCCAAGTAATCAAACAAAAAAAAACGTGTCCCATAAGGCAATGTAATAAAAATATCATTACCTTAGATATGACTTAAGTCTTTCAATGCAATTTTATTTCTATTAGACTGCGACAGGCCAATAACTTTTGGCAGAATGAAATCTGAGGGGGCAGCTATTAACATAAAAAAAAAACCATGTAACTTTGTTTTAGAGAAATAGGGCAGAACAAGGTCTGCCGGGACAGCTAGTATACAATATTTATAATTGAATATATATAAAAATAGACACTATAATATTAAACTGTAAAGTTTACCTTAATAAATGTAATATATTGATCAATTTACACTGAATTTATGACTATACCAGAGATTTTATTTTAAAAATATGCTATTCTAATTTATCGATAGCAAAAATTGTAAATACATTTTCTAGCATATCTTTACAATGAACATTTTTCTCGAGCATTGTGCACAGAGTATCTTATATCAGAAGCGATTTTGCATTGTGGCCGCCACTTCTCGTTCGTTCGGTTCAAGAGGAACATTTTAAATTTATATTTTGCAGTAAGGAAACTGTTAACAAAAATTATGGCACCCCTTTTCGTCTGTAAAACGTATTGGTTGCCTCAGCGCTTTCGAGAGCATTTTTAAAGGCTTAAAATCTTGAAGCCGAAAGTCTGTCGCTGCTGGAAATTCAACATCTAAAACTTTTCATACCGTGAAAAAATTTATTTTATCAAAGTCTGATGGACTTTATTTTAGACTAGCTGATCCGGCAAACGTTGTTTTGCTATATAAATTATTGTAATATCTTCTAAGGTGTTCATTGAAATTAAGTGATGTCAAAGACAATTTTGTTCACAATTAAATACTCTTAATCATCAACACATGTATTTGAATAAAGATTAATATTATTACGTTGATACAACTCTTAACAAATAATGCATTAATTTCGACCAAATTTGATTACCATAAAAACGGTTCTAGTGAGTTAATCTTAAAAGATAGACTTATACTGTCTGGGACATTTTTTAGATCATTTTAAGAGGAATAATTCTTTCATACATATATTTTTGGTATCTTGAACCGTTTTCGCAGCGCACGCAATGGTAGCCCTCAAGGATGAATAATTTTCCCCGTTTTTTTTCACATTTTCCATTATTTCTTAGCTCCTAATAGTTCCATCGTGACGTTATATAGCTTAAAACCTTTCTCGATAAATGGTCTATTCAACACAAAAAGAATTTTTCAATTCGACCCAGTAGTTCTTGAGATTAGCGCGTTCAAACAAACAAACAAACAAACTCTTCAGCTTTATAATATTAGTATAGATTATTTATTTGAAAAACATGACGGCGTTTTCGAACAGTGTTGAGTGTTTGCGTATTTTTAAAAGTACTATTTATCTAGCATTACCCTGGTTTCACATTGATGAAGGCAGAGGGAATGGGATGCCATTTTTCTCAATTTTTTCAAACACCTCGTTCGGTTCTTTATCATTAATAAAATTAATCCTTTTATTCGCTCTTGCCGACTCCGTGTACTCCGAATATTACCCTCCATAAAATTTTTCTTTGTTTGTTTAGTGGAAATGTTTGTAAAACTTAATATTTTTAAAATTATTTATGCTTTTTTTTCAAAAAAGCTTTATATATTAAATAACATACATTTACAATAAAATACTTGGTAGTGGAATTTTGCAAGTAATACGCATAACCAGGTTTTTGTTATAAAATTTGCCTGGTTTCTATTTCTTCACTAGAATCACCTTTATTTTATATAATTTCTAGCAAAGATAAAATTATACAAAAATCCTAGTTGTAAATATCAAACCGCATTCTTTAAAAATGAGAAATAAAAATAACAGTGTAATTTCACTAGGTGACCAAAATATAAAACCTACAAAATCTAATACCATATTACAGTTTATATGTTCAAGATTCCAATATTTTTCAACAGTAGAGGATATTGCTTCGCTTATCTTATTGATACAGAAATATTTTTCTACTCGAGTGCTGTTACCTAGATGGTCACACACACATACACAACCCCGTTACATTGTCATCCCGTTATAACAGAGTTTTAGAAAACTGTAAATACAATTTTTCTTTATAAAATGTTCTCTTAGAGAAATGAAAGCGGTTTTCCCTCGACGATTTTCTTGGATATTTCAGTACTGTTTGTTAAACTTTACACTCGTGTGTAATGCTTGATATAATATTTGAAACGTTACAACTGGTAATATTATTATGGCAATTCCTAAAATTGTTGGTCATACCGCAATAAAAATCCTTAAATATTATTGAAAGATTGGGATATTTCTTTTCGTATATCCATCGGGCGCACATTTTATTTCATACTTACACTGGAATAGTTAAACACGAGACAAATATGATTATAAGCAAAGATTTAAAGATGGAATGTAAGTTTCTACAGGTTTCATTCCTCCAACACAACCTCTAAAGGGTCTCTGCTCACCCCGAAAGGGTATAGTATAAGTACATATATATTTCTCCAATTAGTTCATGTTTTCAAAAGTCCAATTATATAGTTGTTACTCAAATCATCTACTTCATTATTTGGGAAACATAAACGACTAATTTGAGGAATAAATATTGTATAAACACTTACACTCCGGTCAAGGCCTCACTGCGATTTTTTTGTATTATGTCTCCAAGCGTTACATAATTTGCGGTAAAGTAACCTACGGTAAAAATACGTAGTGCGGTTTAGGCTTTAGGATACTAAGGGCGGCTTCCACTAAAAAATTGAATCTAGTTTAAGTCTGTATAAAACGTTAATCTGTGAAGCGGTTTCATTCAATCTCAATGATGATTTCAGTTTAAGAGTTGTTACAACTGGATTTTGATTCTGTGCAAGAAAATAAGGGTATTTGGGAGTCGAAGCTGCACGCGTCCGTAGGCTTTACCCTAGTTTCCCTACACGTGACTCCTGGGTGATGCTAAACGAGCAGCAGCGATGTGGTAGGGCGCCGGACCCGTCTGGATCGCGACCACAGTGCATGGGTGTAAAGCCCGTCATAGTGACCAGTTGCGGCTTGTCGCGTTTCGGGATCAGCTTGTGCATATCCAGCAGCTCATATACCTAGAGACCTTCAGTCGTGGTATATGTGGGCCGACATGACGATGTAGACTATCAATGGATTTTCATCCTTTGATAGTCGCTTTCGTTTTTGGACTACACTGTACTTACCATCAGGTACTCTGTAGTCACTATGTCGAGCCAGTGTAAAAAAAAGTACATTTCAGCGCTATATAGCATTTTATATAAATTTAAACTAGATTTAATTTGCTAGTGCAAGCCGCTCTAATGGATTAATACAAGACATATAGAAGTACATATCTGTGAAGGACTTATTATAATTGTCTGTAACAGAATGCTGAAAAGACATAAGTACCTATCCAAACACCGAGTAAAAACAAAATTCACACTCCGTTTTTGTACGTCTGATTACGGCCCTGCGTAGTACTACTCCTACTTCTGACTTCGCGTCACCAACTTACATTTGCGGTCACCAACATTTATAAGATCAAGAAAACCTGGCGTATTGTACTGCAACATAAGTTTTCTAGCTACATATTAGTTTGGTATTTTTGGGCTCAAACGAGACACAGAATAAATATTTGCCCCGTTTACCAGCTGCTCGTTGGGTGTGCTTGAAGCGAAACCGTACAAGCAATTTGCGATGGCCGTTTCGACCTTTACTTTCATATGTTTTCAAGTTCGTATATATTTAAGTAAGATATTTATTTTGTTCAAATGTGAATAAGGATCTCTTTTATTGTCAGCTGCTCGCTCAGCAAAGATTTTTTTCTTCTCTAGATATTGCACGCTTCCTTGACTTATTTATGGTTGAAAAATCCATATCGTTGCTAGACATTTTAAGTGTTGTGTATTTAATGGTATAACATACAAATAAAAATTTTCTTGGAACACGTATATATGTCTTTATAATGATTAAATTCATTTCATTCCACTCCTCTTACACTAAATATCTCAAAGCAAATTATAGTTTTCATCGTCATATTAGTAACATATAATTCTGCTTTAATTATCACTTTATCCAAAATGTGTTAAGGTTAAAATTAAAACACCAAAGGCGGCAATGTATGGCTCAGTGCCAAAATAGTATCAGAATTTGACTTAGCTGTTGTAGTAAAAAAAAATAATTAAAGTATAAGGCTGAATTGGAAATACCTCCTAAAGTAATAAATTACTGTTTGAATTTTAAATGAACAATTTTAATCTTGTGGCTGTAGAAGCCTGGTTGATAAGAGACCGATATTCAAACGCAACATCGCAAATGGTCGTCGGTCCAAAGCCCGGTACATATCTCTGGATTTTTACAGATTAACTACGGATTTAAACAACACTTACTCAACGGTGAAGGAAACCCACAAGGCATCTAATAAAAATGTCATGTGTAAGTCATGTTGAGCACGACATATAAGCGTAAAGTGGATACAATCACTAATGTATCTTTGCCGAGCCCGTAAGGGATATACTGTGACAATTATGTATATCTATCTATAATATAAAAATGAATAGCTAAATGTCTTGATAATCGTGAACCTCGAGAACGGCTGAACCGATTTGGCTGATTTCTTTTTTGTTGTCTTTGTTGAAGTCTGGGGAAGGTTATTACGGAGAGAAAAATTCAAAAAATTGTCTGAAAAAGTTTAAAAACAACACTTTTCTATATTCTCATACAAAAAATTCGTAATAATATTTAAAAATCAATTTGAACTTTAACACCATACCATAAAGTTTAAATGTTAGTGGACGGGTCCGGGAAGGCAAACCAATTATTGAGTGACTTATAAATATTTATGTCAATATTTGTCAATTTTTATACATATAGCATTAAGGCCAGGTTCTTTCAAACAATTGTCAAAAAACAGCCGACAAGCCAATAGGTTTTGGCAGAATAAAATCTAACGGGGAAGCAATGTGACTTTGTTTTAGAGAAATAGGGCAGAACAAGGTCTGTCGGGACAGCTAGTATTAAATAAATAACACCTACAAAAAAGAATCATTTATGTAAATATATAAGTAAAGCGGATAATTATATATATGGACGAACGGACATTTAAGAAATTCAAGCAATTCCAATGACAATTTTAATCTATAGAAACAAATCTTAAGAATTTCGGGAACCTTAATAAATCTACGCTAAGACAGTAAATAGTCCGTGTACCGAGAACTTTCAACACGTTCCAGAATTCACCCATTTTCACCAGACAGCTAATTACAAACTGCTATAAATTAATACTGGATACACGGCATGAATCTTGCCTGCTAAGTTATTCGGGTTATCTCCTTGATGTAGGTTGATGTGTTGTGGGGTAACGAGGCGGTGCTTGGAATTGTTTAAACTAAGTTTTATTAAGCTGCTCTTAGTTATATCAGAGCATTTAGCTCTCTTAAACCTGGAAAGTAAGAGCAGACTTTATCAGTAGCTCTAGACAAAAAGAAATACTAGATTTTTAGATATGCTTAGGTCGATGAAGGTTGAGAAAGTGGGGATAGGAAATATTGAGGTAACAGGATTGTTTCCTTGGAGCAGTAATGGAGATCTTTTTACTGTTTATTATCATTACCTATTTAAGGTGATATTCCTACGATGTACAAGGCGGTAAACATGCATGACAGACAAGGCATGAGCGTCAACTGCAGAAGGTACTGCTATGTATGTATTTTGTATGAGACAGATACCAACATACACTTATTTCTACTATATGTATTACGTTAAAGTCAAATAACAAATTATAAAAAATATATTAAGAGTGTTATAGTAAAATTATATTTCTTCTGCGTGGTATAAAAAAGAACAAACAGAAAAATTATACTAATTATTAATTATATTAAAAACCTGATAGCGCAGTGTGTAATAACCCTCCTTACAATACTAAAGTCCTGGGTTCGAGTCCCGGTAGTGGTAAACTTTTCTGTGATGACCAGATGGAGTTTGTCACGAGTCACGGTTGTATATATGTATTTAAGTGTGTATATCGTTGTCTAGCACTCATAGTACAAGCGCAAGCTTAATTTGAGACTAGGTCAATGTGTGTAATTGTTAGTAAATATTATTATTATATTATTAAATTATCTCGATAAATAAAAAGCTAGTCAGTGATACACTATACACTGAAAATATAAATAATTTTGTAACTTAATTAGTAATATTTATTCTATTTCCTATCCATATTAAGTATATTAAATTAAAAAGATTCAAAATAAAAAGCATAAATGCATAGTTTTTCCTTTTTCCACATTTTACTTGCTCTGGAAATACATGTTTTTGATAATCATGGACAAAATGTATAAAAAAAAATTAATCCACTTTCTGAACCTTCCAAATGGTAGATTTCAATATTTTTTTGACTTCTTTAAGGTACAACAGTCTCTGTTATAATAATTAGTATTAGAAATAGATAGCAGTGACTATAATTAAATATTTTAACCTTATAATTACGCGTACAATGGATACAATACCACTTAATTGCTAGAACAAATGGCGTATTTAAGAATTGATGACGTCGTGGGTCCTAACCAAAGGCGCGGTTTAATAATCGCATTAAAACCGTTTACAGTCATTTAACGGCCCATAAAGTATTTACAACGGCCTTCTATTTGCTGTGTTTACTAAAGTACTGCATCACGAAGGCTTTATTTACGTTAAAGTTTTATAGACCTCTTTGTTTTTGTAAAAAGCCCTCTTGATTAGTCATGCAGGATGGCAGCGTCGTTTTAAATAATGGTAGAACTTTTGGTACTATATAAAAGAAATAGGAAGTTATATATAAAACAATACTTGAGTAAATGTATCAATATTTATCATTGGTCAGATTTTTTAAAATAAATTATCATTATTTTGGTGGTAGGGCGATTGCCCGAACTGGATTATGACCTCAGTACACAAGTCATAACTCATGACCGTCATGGTGATTTGCTTTGGCCTGTCGCGTTTCGGGATCAGCTTGTGTATCCAGTAACTCGTATACCTAGAGATCTTCAGTCGTGGTATATGTGAGCCGACATGACGGCGTAGACTATTAATAGATTTTCAGTAGGTACTCTGCAGTCACTATGTCAACCAGTGTAAAAAAATCATCATCATCAGCCATCACTCAATGGATAGGGTTAAAAAGCCGGTATCCATGCGCGAAAAGTGAATGTTCGTAGGTTGCTATACCGGCTCGTATCTCTGGGTTTTTTCATATTATGTACAGGCTTAGGTACCATATGCTCACCAATGAAAGTAATCATCGTCAGGAATCTCACATAGCATCTAATAAGAAGAATGGCATGTGTAAGTTACCTGAAAAAGTCGATCACCCGCGCTTCTGGTAACGTTGGGCACGACATAACATATAAGCGCCAAGTGAATTCCGCCACTGATATAATTTAGCTCACTTCTAAAGGAAAGCGTTATGATAAATTATTATTATTATTATTATTATTATTGCAACCATCAACTCTTCCACGCCCACCGCTGAGCATAAGCCTTCTCCTATAATGCTGCAAGGATCTCACCAATGACACTCGTTTCCAAGTAAGTGAAATAAATTAAAGTTAAACAGATAGAAAAAAATGTTAATCCAGTTAGATAAAAAGATGATAAATTTAATTTTTTTTTTGGTCTAAATATATATATATATATATATATATATATCTTTTTAATATTAGTAATTGCGTATATTATTTATTGATCAAATATCATATAAGTAATTGCAAAATAGAAATTGTAATGAAATATCACGCATCATTGCGAGCCGCGGAAACCCGCGATATCTAGAATTATAGTATTATTAGTATTATTGTATCTAGAAAGAGATCTCTTTCATCTACTAATCTTACACTGTTAATCTTTTATTTTAAAGGATTTAAATGACTAAGACCTCGAAATTTATATTCACCGCTGTCACGGTGTAATGAAACAGCTGACGCTCGTTATAGTTCACTTAATTTAAAAGTAACCACTAATACTTTACAACCACTATTACAGAAATAACAATTCAAATACAAATAAAAATGTGCAATATTAAAGACTAGCTGATCCGGCAAACATTGTTTTGCTATATAAGGTTTTGTAATATCTTCTAAGATGTTTATTGAAATTAAGTGATGTAAAAGACAATTTTGTTCACAATTAAATACTCGTAATCAACAACACATTTATTTGGATAAAGATTAATATTATTACGTTGATACAACTCTTAACAAATAATGCATTAATTTTGACCAAATTTGATTACCATAAAAACGGTTCTAGTGGCTTAATCTTAAAAGATAGACATATACTGTCGCTGACATTTTTTTAGATCATTTCAAGGGGAATAAATCTTTTATACATATATTTTTGGTATCTTGAACCGTTTTCGCAGCGCACGCAATGGAAGCCCTCAAGGATGAATAATTTTCCCCGTTTTTTTCACATTTTCCATTATTTCTTCGCTACTAATAGTTGCATCGTGATGTTATATAGCCTAAAGCCTTCTTCGATAAATAGTCTATTCAACTCAAAAAGAATTTTTCAATTCGAACCAGTAGTTCTTGAGAGTAGCGCGTTCAAACAAACAAACAAACTCTTCAGCTTTATAATATTAGTATAGATAATATATTTTACATATATAGGAAGAAACTATAAATGAAAGGCAAGTTAGATTAAACTATAAGTATTGTTTCATATTGGCTGAAAAATATTCATCAATATTTTATATTTGTTAAAAAAAAGTAATTAAATTGTTAACGGTTAACATTCTCACAGCGACGCGACGGCTGGATCGAGCCGTGTCTAGTCCACTTAAAACCCAAAATTAGAACGGTTCACCAAGTGAATCATCGGGACCGAGCAATTAGAATTTCACACATTTCCGCTGCCGAGTATTATTATATTCCAGATAATAAAGAATGGTAATTTCATAGTGGCTCGGTAATGTAACAACAATGCATCTATTGATTTGACCACCAAATGCTCAAACTTTGTGGACAATCGTTGTTGTCATGCCGGTTAGAGTATCATCACCATATCCCACTCTAGTCCACTGTCGGATATAATAGATCTCTCAATTATTTGCGCCACTGAGCCCGATTATTAGCACTTTTCAAACAATCCTTCTCGGCCATCTTTCGTAGTTTGTCGCTTCTTCTTGCTGGGTTGTGTCCCGCGCTACGTTTACCAATACTCGGTCTTCACTCAAGAACCCGCCAGCTCCAATTATCATCGGTATACGTGGCCAGTATACTACCACTTCAGCTTGCTATTTGCTAATTCAGTGCATATTGTCGATGATTTTGGTCCTCTGTTAGATAAACTTATTTTATCGTTCAGAAAGATGTCCAACATAGGTCGTTTCGTTGCACGCTGAGCAACCTTGAACTGGTGGACAAGCCCAACCGTTAGCGTCTAAATCTCGGCTTCATTCTTCGTCAAAACTGGTAATATGCATTGATTGAAAACTTCAGTTTTCAGACATTGTGGAGTAGACAACGAAAAATTCCGACATAATTCCTCAAACGCTGCCCAAGTTAAAAAAAAATAGCTTTCCCCTTGAATTTATTAAAATGTCGAAAGACTCGAAAGACCTATTATTGTAGGGGTAGGACGATTACCCGAAGTAGGTCATGACACAATACACGAGTATAAAGACCGTCATGGTGACTCGCTTTGGCCAGTCGATTAGCTTGTGTTTATCCAGTAAGTCATATACCTAGAAATCTTCCGTGTTGGAATGTGTGGGCCGACATGACGGAGATCTTTACTAAGTTTACGTCCTTTGATGGTCACTTTCGTTTTTTGACTACACTGTACTTACCATCAGGTGCACTGTAGTCACTTTGTCGAGTCAATGTAAAAAAAGACATCTAGGGTTATCAGAAAATTTTGATGTAACCTGATTTTTTCAGCATTTTTTCTTATTGTAGTCTTTTTTGTAACGTTAGGAGATCACTAATTATTTTTTGGTGGTCACACAAATCGAGCTTTGTACCTAGGGGGCTGCCCCTATTTACCTCTAATTTATAAAACTATCTGGCTGAACATCTTAAAAGCTCATCCCTCTCGCCCGTTGAAGTTATATAGTACCCAAGTCAAAAGCATTTTGTTCCATTTAAAAAATTGTGATATACGGAGTAAGTTGTATAAAGATTTCTTCTAATATGATGATCTTACAACACTCTGGTGGCCCCGAAAAAATCGGACTACCAACTCAACGCAATCAAAAGATTTGTCCGCACGATAGAGCAATGCACAGTACTTTCATAGCATATTTGTATAAAACCCTCGGTTCGCGAGTCCGACTCTCACTTGGCGGTTTTTTTTACGACAAGTTACATAAAGAAACTCGGTTCAGTTGCGCGTACGCGTTTACCTCCCGGATATATTCAATTAGGTACTTTCGATCTTCCACATTTCTGTCACTTCCTGCTTCTGGAGTTGTGTTGCGTTAAGCTATTTGCACGATATTATACAATGCTAAATCTAAATGTTAATTGTAGAAATATTATAATATAGATGTCGGAAAAAGATATCAAATGAGCGACTAGCTACCTATTTAGCACCATTGAATTTTTTTTTTTATATCATATCATATATTTTGTCTATCTAAACTAAAATATAAATATTTACAAATCCTCCAACAATAACATGAATCTAAGCAAAAAAAAATATAATAACTTCATTTTTTGCTAGAAGATTTTATAAGAATGTGAATTTTTATTCTTACTCCAAAAGTTATAAGATTCTCATTTTATTCATAAAACAAAGGCTTATTGTTATGTTTATAAGAAGAAAATAATACAAATTAAAGACATATACAAATGATCACAAAATAGACAAATTATACAACTTCGTTCAATTTTTGTACCTCCATGACATGATAATTTATATTTGTTCGAGTTACAACGCAGAAAAATCATAAATCATGACGTAAGTAATTAATGATCATAATATGGAAAATGAATTGTGAATCATATATCAAATAAAATATTCGTATATATATCATAGTAGCGTGTCATTTAATGTCAAGAAAAATAATAAACGTTCCTTTACTTCACAAAGTTCTTTTGTTTTTATAATTATCGTTCTTTATACCTGTCTGTTTTCACTATAATAATCATATATCATTATTTTAACTATCAATATCAAATGCAAAGAGCTATAAATATAAGAAAAGAGATAAATAAAGTTCAGATTCATATTAATAAATTATAAATAAACACTAAATATGAGAGGCGTAGAATAGTTGGTTTGAACGATAGTGTCATAGACAGCATGAATAAAAACATGCTACGATGGTTCGAGCACGTGGAGAGGATGAATGATGAAAGTATGAGAAAAAAGATATACAAAATGTATTTGAGTGGAAGTGAGAGCCGAGGCCAATCGAGGTTTACTCGTACGGCCCAAATAAAGAGAACTCTGATGGAGGGTAATGTCAAAAGTACGCGGAATCGTCGTGGGTTGGATTAAGGGACTAATGAATTTGAAGGAAGCATACGACATTTGCAAGAATAGAGAGAAGTGGCATTCCATTCTCTCTGCATACCCCAATAGGAATAAGGCGTGATGGTAGATAGATAATTAAGCATTCTCGAAAAACATATTGAATCATCCGATGAGTACAACTAGAACTTTTCTCTAGTGATGTAAGGAATTCTAGACATTAATAGTGAAAATAAAGCTATTTATGATTCGCTAAGAGACTCGTGAAAGTCGAAAACCCTTGAATTATAAAAACAAAATTCACTAAAAAGTTTCATTTCATGATGTATGTAGGTAAAAATAAACTTGGAGTTATTTTAATTTGTACGGGTAGGGAATATAGAGGATTCCATTAATTTAGTCTGAGAGTTACTTTTTCCATAATTCACAACGCGAGTTCCACAAGGTTGGATGTATAAACTTGTAACGTTTCAGGAGAGCAAAAAGACCAAGGTGAGAGATGTGCGCGATGTGTTCCCGCGCACCGCTCAAAGAAAATGAAGGTGATCAAAATGGTGTGCAGGGGCCTTCCATCAATAGACCAGACGTCGCCAGGTGCTGAGGAAGCTGCCACAGCTTTGCCTTTGGGCCCGGCAAACGGGAGGAGGAACACCCCGAGGGTTTTAGTCGATGCGACTCCGACACACGGGGGGTGACCCTCATCGTCTCCTGACGGCCCATAAAGGGTTTACCCCGGGTTAAAAAAAAAAGGAGATCAAAAAGAAAATGTTGACACAGATCGCACAAAATCATCATTTATTTTTATATTTTGGTGATAAAATTCATCTTTGGCGTCTGGTAATTGTAATACATTGTACTGTGTTTATTTTCTAAAATTTATTTTTGTAATTATATCCAATTATTTTTAAAAATTATTATTCTTATTAGATTACTTTTGCACATAAATAATTTTGATTAGTAAGAAAGTAATACATTGAATAGGCATAACGTTTGATGTCATTGAAACAAAAAATTACAAATAGCATATGGCTTTACCTTAATTTCTGTCTAACGGATTATTTAATTCTAAGTTGAATTGTTTCAATTATTTTAGAAGCACAATGTCAAATTTGCCGAACAATTAACAAACATTTGCCGACCTAAATCATTCAGTGTTTCAAGCATAAGTCCTATGTTTGCAATGAAGCTATATTCCACGGTCTTCGACATACTTTTGAAAATTTGCGAGATTAGAAATTTCGTAACTTAATATATTTGAAATGCATAAAGGGATTAACGATTGTAAAACGAAAGAAAAGTTGTGTTTCAGCCTCTGCCTACCCCAATATGGATTCGTCGTGATGATAGATAAATAATATCTTTGTAACATATAAAAAATACAATTAAGTTTCCTAGATGGTTAGAAAGAGTTCAAAAAATGATTTTCATCTGTCAAATGAAACGATTATGGTCGTAACTAGACATTTGATCTTGTGAAACTTACGTCAAGAATTATGAATATTGGAGTCTAAGTAAAAAAATTTTTCAAATTCCTATGAAATATGATAAAAGTGTCGCTTAAACTTCTCAATTCCCATGTCTCTGTTAATATAAATTTTGTATTTCTCTTTTACTAAAATAGTTTAGAAACATTCAGCGAAGACAAAACCAAATTAAAAAAAAAACTACCCTCCTCTTTTTAGGAAGGTGTCATACAGGTGACACTGGGTGGACATTGTAAAAAAATATATGAATAGTTTTACTCTTCAACTTTGCTATAATAATGGTAGAATTAAAAAATAAATTATCATGTCGTAGAAAAAAAAAACTACTGTCACCTACAAGATACACTGGGAATTGAAGAGTTAAGTTATAAAGCTGTTTTGCTTCTGTTTTTATTGAAATTCCACCTGAGCGAAAATGCGCCCGGTCGCTAGCATCAAAGAAATTATTAAAATGTTTCTAAAGGTACGAATTAGGGATGTAACGGAGGCAGTTTTATCGGAACCGAAGTCGGAGTCGGAGTTTTTAAATTTGATTTATCGGAGTCGGATTCGGAGTCGGAATCGGAATCGGAGTCGAAGGCAACGTCAGTCACAAGTGACGGCGGAATAAAATAGTTTTATTAAGGGACAAATAAAAACATTATTCAGTGAACCTTTTTAATTAGAAAGTGATAAATTTACAAATAAACAGACAATAAAAATTGCTGTTTCTTATTAACATTTTCATAGTACTATGAGAAAGCGATTACCTGAGCTACTGGTCGCGTAGTCCACGACATTTAAGCGCAAAGTGGATAAAACCACTATTGTATGTCTGCTCACATAGCGTGATAGCGTGAAGATATTTTTTTATTATATCTTAAATTTGATCCCATTTTAATATGGTGCAGGATTGATACATGTCTTCGAAAGTATAAGCCAGAACTTTTGAATTGACAACAGCATAATCCATTTCCCTCTACATCTCCCTCGTGTGTAGACAGATGTTGAGAATCGAGACTGTTTCCAAGCGTATATCAGGTTTTTTTTTTTTTGATAGCCCGGGTGATATTGTTGACGAACCTCAGGGAGCTTTTTGGTTGTCGGACTTGCACCGACTAAAACCCCCGGGGTCACACAGCGCTCTCGCCTGGATAAGTTGGCCGGCACGCTCCCTCAAGCGCATCGCCGGCGTATATCAAGTTGAGCCAACACAACACAACACAACACAACACAACACAACACAACACAACACAACCTAACTTGGGCAAATAAAAGCTGTTGTTCACAAAGGTTTGGATATATCAGAAACCGTTATCCTCCAGTGAACATTGTCCAGTGAACAAATTAAATCAAATTTGCTGCAGGGTTGTTTTTGTGTTAATTTCTATTTTACTTAATTTAATGTAAATGTAAAATAAAAAAACCTTTTAGTAATAAATTTAAATGTACATTTAGTTTTAATTTTAATAATTTAATCATATTTTTAAAATCTAAATTTTAAAAAATGTCTTCTACAAATTAAGTAGCACTGATTGTTTGATTAATTGATATTATGTTTCAACAACATATAAAGTAAAATCAAATGAATTGACTGCAACAGTGGTGGTGACCTCCGATGAATACCTCCGATTAAAAAGTTTCGGAACCGAAGTCGGAACCGAAGATGTAATAACGATCGGAAGTTCCGACTTATCGGAGTCGGAGTCGAAGCTCCGTAACATCCCTGGTACGAATCTATACTTGTAGATTAATTATAGACACATAGGGTCACAGGTGCCATAACGGGGCACGGTTATAGTAACAGACTTATAATAATAAATCTTCACGCTATATCCTATTCGGTGTGAGCAGTGATACATTAGTTGTCTGGGCCAGAGTGCGTCCACAATGCATTTCTACTTTGTCCTCCCTTGCGCATCACATTTCAG
This sequence comes from Automeris io, assembly GCA_036320925.1. NCBI lineage: Eukaryota > Metazoa > Arthropoda > Insecta > Lepidoptera > Saturniidae > Automeris > Automeris io. The sequence continues at coordinate 6,051,380 of JAUDJH010000011.1, read as the reverse complement.
CTCGCAACACGTCCTTCTAATATCCCTTGCCTCCACCAGAACCATCAGTCTCCAGGTTCGTATGGGACCACCACGTTTCCTCGTACCCTGAGTACTCCAACCTAGAGCCTGTTTTGGTATAGGAGCGTCATCTTTACGTAGCGTGTATCCAATCCAGGTCCATACCATATTGAGTGTTAGATCAAATGATCTGTTGGGACTTCTTCACAGCAATGCTATAGAGCCTTATATTCTCGAGCCAGAAAATACCAAAAATACTAGACATCGGCAAGTTAAAAGAGTTTTAAAAAGCTTGTTGCTTGGATATCAATTAACGCATTGGGATATACGAGTATGATGCTATGCATTTATAAGTGTTCCGAAGCTAAATAAGCGTAAACTTAAAGCTGCGAGCTTCCGATTTTAATATCTCAACTGGTTTCGATAGCGTCTATTTAAACCACAAAACGTTTCGTAATAAACTACCGAGGTTTTTAAAATGAAAGTTATGACTGCGTGATTATAAGTTGCAAGAACAAATTGGTTTCTGCTATTACAAATACGATTCGTGGAATTTAATAACTGATCTATAGTTAAGTAAATACAAAATTAAAACTCATTGTCCGAAATAAATATAGCTTCATTCAATCTATCTAGATATGTAAAACTACTTGTTCATTATAATGTTTAAACTGTATTCTACCACTAAGAGGAAATAAAAGTTTGTTTGAAAACTCGTCAATTTTGAAGTAACGACCATGAAAGTTGTTTTTTCACTTTGGAAAATAAATCTTCGAGATGGTAAATAATTTTTATCCCGGACAATGGGACACAATACCTAGTCTATTTATATACGAATAAAAACAGAGTAGAGATTTTAATTAAGTGAAGAAGCGGGCAAATGCTAGTATTATGTATAAAAAAAACTAGGATCTTTGGTATTTACCATTAAAAAATAATTTAACGTCTTTGTAATGTACGTAAGATAGATGCTTTTCATAATTTAAAAATCACCCGGCCGAGGAATCTTCGGTAATTATAAAATATAAAAAAGACCTTACTGTCTTCATTCAACCACAAAACACGATCATCAAAATTAATCGGTTATCCGATTGAAATAGAATAGGTGACAGTGGATGTTTCACGCCGTGCTCTCCAGTAAGAAACAACCATAAATTATGGTTTGGGCCACAAATCATTCCGCTGGTTGCCTAATTGACTCAAAGAGAGCGTTTAATTTTAGATCCCTTAACAATATAGGGATACCATTATTATCTAAATACGTAACATATATAGGTATATATTGTTCATATTACACGTAAGTTCATATCTTATAATATTAATATATATTTATGCTGTATCTCTTACAGTGTGAGCAGATAGATTAATGAATCCACTGACGTAAAGGCGGTTATTATACACGCGTTTTACTTTTTAAATAATATATAGTTTTTATTTTTGTATTACTATTGTGCATCCAATAGCTTGATTAGTAGTGAGGTTGCTTGCCATGCTGACAGTTTTGTGTTCCGACCCCGATATTGAGAAAATTATCAGGGATTACGGATTATTTATATATTACAAGTTAAATTATATATTACAATAAGTATATATTTGTTTAATACTTATCATGATCAAAACTTAATATTAGACTAGATCAAGGTGTGTAATGAAAGATATTTTTATAATTTGAATCATTTATAAGCATATTTAATTTTCAAAGTTTATAAACCATGTCTTACCCAATAATATTTTAAAAAATGGACTGTAAAAGTTAAACCAAGGATATAAATGTTAAATTAATAAAAATTCTATAGATTTAGTTTAAAAAACAAGTCCATAGATGATCAAAAGGATTCAGATCCGTCAGCATCTTTTATGACAATAAATGTTCCGGTAGTAAACGCCAAAACGTCAAAAAAAATGGCTTTACATAGAACGAAAGTCTTTCTAAAGGTCATTAACCTTCATGTATCAGATAGATTTTAGAGTATATTTATTTTACTTAATAATGGGGAGAAATTAACGTACAGTATACAATCATATCACTATTTCCTAAAGCAACATTGTTTCAATCATACTTCAATATTGCACATTCGTCACACGACCTACATGAAAAAAGCTGGTTTCAGTCTAGGCTAAGAAATTAATTTTTAACAAAAATAAATAGCTACAAATTTTTACATACCCTTATCAATTATACGCCGTGGCCTGCCGGTTTCAAATGAGACGCCAATATATCAAAATGTCTTTGTAAATTATCATGGAAGTGAGTTTACTTTTAAGATGTTAGGGTACAAAGAATGATAATAATAGTAAAACATTATTATTTTTATAATGAGATACGTTGGCTGGTCTGGACGTCTAATATAATTTACGAGTAATTCTATTCCAATTTACTATACATTTTAATAAAACTCCTAAAATAGCGTTAAAACTTTACAAAATGTAAGGGCATGGACCTTTTTCTTGTGCTGTGATAAAATATAACTCAGTATTTTAGATTATTTCATTATTTGTAAGCGCGAAAACAATACGACCATCAAAAAATACAGTCATGCGTTGAACGCCAGGAGTAAATCCATTATTAACAACGTGGAACCTGATTCGCTTTACTTATGCACCTCATGAAGTATAGAAGTATACATTTTTCTCTGTTTTCTAATGTAATAACTGGGCAAAATATAATCTGATTAATGATTAACGATTATAAAATGTAGATAGTTGTAATTTTAATTTTGTTGTTCTGTAATCATGATTATTTCCCTTCAAAATGCAATTGAGGATTCCGTAGTGTTTAAAACGGAGATGAGAAAAATGCAGTCATATTATTGATGAAAAACACAAAATGTAATCGTAATTGTTTTTCATTAATCTGATTATATTTTGCACATCTATGGTAATAACATGTTCTAAAATAATTTTAAAGCACATTTTTCCAGGTCTAATGAAATAAAAATAGTACGTAAGCAACGTTTATGTTCCGGGTACATAAAGGATGGTTTATATTCATACCACAGGATCCATTTTAATGGAGCAGGTGTAGTTTATTGTACAAATAAAATAACTCATACCTTATTTATTAACTTCTGTGTGCAAAAGAAAAGTTTAATTCTTCCTAATATTATTGTATTTAATGAATAAAAGTTTTTGTAAACATGGCTTTTATTTTCACGTTAATGAAGGCAAAACATGGATCCGTTTTACGTATTTACTTAACTATTTAATTAGATTATTTTATTATTATCATCAAAAATATTCAATGCGTTACGTGTGTACACGGAAATTGACAGACAGTGTGCGATAATTTAGTAAAAAATGCGCGGATTAAAGTAAAGATACATTTTCTCAGTTTTCGTAAACACATTCATACTTATTTTATTCTATCGTATTTTATATTTAATTGTGTAGTATTTCTTCATAGGAGCTTATGACAGAGAAATGACATAATTTAATTAATATCAGAACAGTAGGATCCGTCAAAACACGGTAAATCGTTGAAATTACATATCCCAATTAAGACCATTCTTTTAGCATCAATTTTGACGCATTAGTGTCATTTTGATATTGTTTTATTACATAAGCATAATTAACAGAGTAATGTGTATAAAAAAACTTGGAAATAAAAAAAGTAATTTTTTTAAACGCTAAAGTGTTCACCCAATTTTTGGTTGCTATAGCCAGTGATCAAAATGTGAAAAACACCATTAGCAAACAATACTAGAAAGATCAATATAGGATCAAAAAAAGTTTTGATCAGCTTAGCTAAAGAGTCAGAATTAATGTCACTATCATTACAAAGCTGATTCTATAACTTACTGACGCGAGAAAATGTTGAATAAGAGTCAAGGACAGTTAATCTAAAGGGGACTTGAAGAAGTTTGACAAAAGTACGCGGCATAAATATTTGCTAATCCTATTCCTGTAAAGTACAAGTAGAACGCTGAATAGAATAATTATTTTATTCTGTTATACAAGCAAAAGCAAGGACAAGAAGAAATTAAAAAATGTGGCCATAAACCTCAAATTAACGACTTTTTAATTTATTTTTTGTATTGTATATTTATTATTACAATTACCATTTAAATAAAAAACAATGCAACATTAATTTATGTAGTACATTAAAATGCGTAAATTAGTGTAAGTAAATATTGCAAAGTAATAATCTTGTCTATTCATTAACGCTTATCAAAAGCAGTCCCAAAGCTAAAGGAGACTGGTTTTCTTATCAAACTTGATATACTCGAGCTGTAATTAAATCTAAAAACAAGGCGCAATCTAAATTTATTCTGATCAACGCCAATCTTCAAGTTCGAACTACCAAAGCGACTCAGCCTTTCAGAGGCTATTCCGGGAGAATTCCCGAATAAGCCATAATGTTTTCCCATCTACGTCTGGGTTTATCGACCTGCGGGCTCTGTTTGAATAATTTATGTCGCCAACATTGCCTGTGAGTGTGTCTGTTATACGGTTCATAAATTGATTCTAAAAGGTAAAGCGCTTACAGTTAACTTTTTAAGGTACTCAATATGTACTCTACTGATATTATAAAATTCTCTATTTAGACGCTTTTGAATACATACTCGTATTTTGCAAAGGTTGTATGAAAAAAGACGAAGATCCGGTTAAAAGGCATTTTCTTAGTAGGAGAAGCATACGAATATCTCCAGCGGTGAACTATGTTAAGGTAGGATGTTGATGATTATAAAAATAAATTAAATGTTTTTAGTAAAATTCTCAGTTTGTCTGATTATACGCGAATCACTCAAAAATGATTGAATCGATGTTATATCGATTTTCACATAATTTTAATAATGGTCTTAGTCACTTTTTAATTTTATTGGATTTTGAAAAATATAATACTAACAATTAACGGCCAGATTCAGAAACCCTCCTTAAATTTAAAACCTTTTTTACAGTATTGAATCTCCAATTACACACTCTATGATACATTATACCTTGTTCATTTTGCAAAGTTCCTTATAATAATAATTCTCTGAACGTAACTTTCCATAATTAGTTTAAATATTGAAAATCAATATCTACTGAGATACTAAAACATTCAAATCAAATAAAATCAAAATAAAAAATATTAAATAATTGTTTCACAGATAAAACCAACCTTCTTTTTGTTTGTCATGGGATTTCGTAAAATGAACAAGGGTAGTGTTTAAACGCGTTTTTTAAATATAAAAATCGTTTCTGAAACTAGGCGTAATTCTATTATACGCGGGGAGAGTAAAACGTGAATAAATATTTAAAAGATAAATAAATTCTTAGTTTCAAGATTATGAGAACACGAATGGCCAGAAGAGAAGGAAAAGTAGAAACTAAAAATGGTTAAATTTAAATTTATAATAAAAACGAGCTAAAAGCTTGGACTACTTTTAAATCTTCACTAGAAACTTTGCTTTTCGACGATATTAAATCTTGAACGTAGTAATAGCCAGACGGAAGTAATCACCATTTTTTATTAATTCTCTTAATTCAACACCATTGTTAAGGTTCCTTAAAGAAAAAATGAAACCCTTACAGAATCACTCTACCTGTCTCATCGTCACTCGTCTATCACGACCCTTTCTCCCAGGAACTCGTAGAGGAGCTATTAAATTGAAAAAAATATGTAATATTCAGGCCTACAGACCATTGTAGTTTTAAAAAAATATATACGTCTATGTCGCAATCAAAAGAGACGTACATTTGTTTCGTATGTTTTATCATTTTTACCGTTTTCACAAGACAAACAAAACCTATGAAGTACTTTCCGTTGGCCTAGAATCTAGATCTTTTTGCTGCGAACCGCTAAGGAGTGGAATTCGCTTCCTGCGTCTGTTTTTCCAACATCTTATGATATGGGAATCTTCAAATGACAAGTGAATTGGTATTTGTAGGGTGTGCGCACTGGAAAAGCTAATTCGAAAATGTAATCTATTATCCTTCCTTTTCCAAACTTTGGATAAACCGTTCTTTCACGCTTCAAAATCATTGGTTGTTGCCAACATTCTAAACGCATCACCTGACGCTGACAACCAATGAAATCACCGTACGATGCCGCCAAAATAACAAAGCAACGCTTTTCAAAAATGTTTCAGAAAAAGAGTTAAAGTAGTTATATCTAAAAAATACGTTTATTGCGATTATTAATATGTATGGAACCTTCGATAGGAGTGTCCGTCTTGCAATTGGCCGGTTGTCTTAACTCAATACCATCTTTTAAAAAATCATGCTTTAAAGTGAACATTACTAAGTCAGCTTCGCAGCCTGTTTGAATAAAGTGAAATATTAAAAAGTCTTTTAAGAAAACAGCTCAGGCTCTAGCACTTTTCATGGAAATTAGAGTAAAAGCGGTTCATTATAAATCGATTTTATTCTTATCGTTTGAGAGATAAATAATGAAGGTAGTCGTAAAAGGAAAAAGTTTTAATTTGAATACAAATCTGAGTTCACATATTCCCTAAAATAATTTAAAAAATAAAGGCTGTGGTGGTATAGTAGATAAAGAACTGGTATCCAAGAGCGACAATACGTAGGTACGTATTTAGGTTTTTCATGATTATGTACGGATTATGCACCACATGCTCACGCGTGAATAAAAACATTGTGATGAAATCCGCATGGCATTTAATAAAAATACCGTGTGTAGGTACCCTGAGAACGGCGATCAGCTGCACTACTGTTCATATTGGGTATGACATATAAGCGCAAAGTAGATACAGCCACTAATGAATCTCTGCTCACCCCAAAAGGGATATAATGCGACGATATATTGATATTAATATAAAACAATATAAATATATAGCTATTAATAGTTAATACAATGGTGTCAAGTTTCATAATAATTTAGTTGATCCTGCAGATACTTGTGTGATAAAACATTTCATGATTCTTAGATCCGGATTTACTCTGACTTTGTGTACACTTACAGGATATGTATACTTAAGTTTCTATTGTACATAACTTATTAGTCAAAGAAAAACTAGTTTTCTCAGAAAAGTGTAAGCAAAGTAAAATTAGCGTCTATAAATAGCCTTAGTTAATAGAAAGTACCCTATATGCTTTGATTCTCTTGAAAATACTTAAAATATGCAACTAATGCTCAGATTCGGAAATACTCCTTAAATTTTAAAACGCTTTTAAACATTAATGTATTGTAAATTGCATAAAAATTTAGGATTTATTAGGGCTCAAATGCGTCAGGAGTGTTTCTGAAACTGGACAATAAAATATTTCATTTTTTTGAGCTACTAGGGGCTACAACCTTTAGTATTTATTAGCAATGTCTTGAATATACGGCAAATGGAAGATAAATAGCACCGTCTATTCGGCTACTTACTTTGTATTTATTTCTTCTATCCGGCTACTTACTTTGTATTTATTTCTCAGTATATAAGAGGAATTATATGTATAAAATTATTATTTTTTTGTTAAATTTAAAGTTAAATAATAAACATTTATTTCACAACAATTTTGTACATCTTATATTACAGGGTGATAACTCTCACAATTATACAAAAACACCGCTATAGCCCGGCATAACCAAAGATCAAGGACGTAGGGCGAAGTAAACAAAGCATTTTCCGACACGTTCACAGGCGGCTTGCATAAGAATCAGTTATAAATGAAGCGTCTTGTAGAATATCCCCGAGACCATGCTCAAGGCTTCTTTCAATCGGCTAGTCGACAAAAGTCACAGTTGGCACATCTCTAGTATTACATTCTTGTGAGTGATTATCGTTCGAGATTGATGTCATAGGTATTCGATAGAACTTTTGAAGTTCAGTGTAGAGTCTTTGCTAGCCCGGAACGTACTGTCTAGCAATTTCTCTTTTCACGGCTTGAGCCTAACTCCGCAGGTGTACATGCAGGTGCATTGGCGGCACATTCTCATAGCAATTGCTTGCACATAACAATTGGCCACCGCGAAAGATTGACTATTGGCTTCTTGCTAAAAAGGTTTTACGCTTTAGAAACTGTTGACAAAGGAACGCAATTAAAAACAGCAATTTAAAGCCTAGTAAAATACAAATACATTAAAATAAAAATACAACAAACAAGTTTTGATTACCTACAAATTAATTTCAATCTAATAGAACCACGCGTTCCTGAGAAATATGATTTTGACATAAAGTCAGGTTGTTAACAGTGTTATCGTATAGGGGTTCCTTTTCCCTTTAGGGTTTGAATCCCTAAAAAAGAAAATTAGAAGAGAACTTTTGTATCATAATTACTATAAAATTTACAGAATTATGTTGTTTCTATCAATTTTAATTGGAAATATGTAGTTTCACAGACGTACGACCGAGTGAAAGTGATATTAAACTCTTTTATCATTTGTACATTTGCTGTGGCGTGGAATAAAATGGATATTAAATAAATGTGACGAGAAAATAAACGATCCACGTAAAATCTATTCATAAAAATAATTAATTTCAATTTAAGCAGACAGGGTACGTCCACTATTCATGTAAATTAGGGCAGGAGCTACCGTACGTAATGCGGGAAGAAGGCTTTGACAAAGCCTTTGTTCGGCTTTGTAAGCTAAGTATGGTATAATGAAAATGTGACGATGTATGAAGAAGGATTTAATAAAGCACTTTTTTTAATAAACAGTATGTAGCACTTCGAATGTCTCATTCTTAAGTCTAAATATACAGGCTGATTTTATAGACGAAGGAGATATTTCAGAGTACAATAATTTGTATCTTCTTCTAACTAATAAAAATGTAAATAACAATATTCCCTAACACATTATAAAGAAACATTAATGAACAAATGAGAATTGATCCGTAAGTTTGGACACCGCAGCGCGTGGGGTGCACGATTGAATGGCATGTAGATAAAATTCCTTTTACGTAATTTTAGGTAAACAGGTAATTGAATCGTTACCTTTTCGTACTTTATCCTGGCTTAGGAGAGACAAAATACCTACTAAATAATTAATTGTTATTTATTCCATCATGTGTAATCGCCCCCTAATATACTATAAATTACTTAGATTCAATGGAAATATTAAGATATCACTATTCCTATATATTTGGAATTAGAATCGAATGGTGAATATCCTCCTTAAAAATCTCCCTCGTCTATAAAATCAGCCTGTATATAAAATAAAGTCGCGTTAATTACACCGTATTCATATAAATCAATACGGTTGCAACGACTTTAAAGATTTTTGATTTTTTGGATTTTTTGGATCTGTTATAAGGATATTAAAGGAACTATTCATGTTTAGTTGTAAAAACCGATAGTCGTAAAAACTGGTGATGTTTTCGAGATATGAGTACCAAGTCCTATTTTTTTTTTATTGGGATTTTTGTTCTGAGTCAATATAACCGATATGTTGTTCTAAACAATGTCGCCACAAACGGTGTTGACTGTAGATATATAACATGCATGCAATATTGACATTTTAAATAAATACATAAGTAAAAATAAATTAATTTATCAATATTTCGAGAAAATTATGGAATATTATCTTAAATAGGGGAGGGGGGACATGTACTTGAGAGGGAGAGTAGGAAAATGTGAGTACGTTTAGCTTAAAGTTAACACGACACTCATTGACCAATGGGCGATAAGAAGTTCGCCAGGTCAACTAGTAGTAAATAAATCAATGAAGGAATTTATTAGATATTATATTTTCAAATATTTACTGTATGTCATAACATAAAAAAAAACATAAAGCTTGTTTGACAGATCCATAATTATTAAAAGTTTTAATGAAAGGTTGATGACTTTTTGTAGTTTTATTTTTATGTGATTGTATTCACTGTGTACGGTAATGTACAGAAAGCACTGGAGATTTGAATTACAAATATTTTTAAACAGCAATTTATTTCTTAAAGCCATAAACGATATGGGAGCTATTAAATGCACTTGAATGCGTTCACTTCAAAACGTTTATATCCAGTTGCACTTTTGATTCGGTATTTCTATAGTTGACGTCAAATAAATTCCCATAAAAGCAAATTAACCATTAAAGAAAAAAATAAAAGAAATGTTATCGAGAATATAGGGACAAAAATAAAGGCACATACGAGTGGACTAAAAGAAACGTCCGTCATAGTTGTAGTGATTTGTGACGAAGGATAATTGTCTCAAATCACTGATAGATAGTGCTTAAACGAAGCTTCGGCTGCGCTTTCGGTTTTAGCCACAGTTTAACAAATTATGAGGTCGTATTAATAATTTATACACGTTATTTATACATTAACATAAACCAAAAAAAGGTAGAAGCTTAAAAAAACTTTTAGCCAACCGACGGAGGACTGAGTTTTTTTCGGCGTTTCTTTTCAAGGTAGTCTATTCCACCAAAGGTCAGTTTTGTACCCATGGGACTGGCCTTGCGTTGCTACTTAACCCATAAATAAGCTGACTGAACACCCCAAGTGCTTGGTGAAGTTGTAAAGGCCTTTTTTTTGTCAAACGCATAATATCCTGTCGAAAAGAAATAAAAAAAAAAACAAATTTGTGTTGGCAATACGGAGTGAAGGTGGTGGAACATAGTGGAAGCCCCGGGCGCAGAGCTGTCAAGTGTAAGGAAGGTCAATGAAGGTGGGGAATAAAGTTTTAAGTAGTGTCCGACCGAAAGTTCGGTTTCGGTTTCGGTTTCGGCCGAGTTTCGGCCAAAAATCAAGTTTCGGCGGCAGTTTCGGTTTCGGCCAAAATTGGCTATATCTATAGCACCACAACTTAGTCAGTGCGTTATCACCCGACGTAAACATTCTTTAGAGGTTATGCTTTGATGGAACTGATTACATGTAAGTTTTTGTTTCATTTTTTTACTTGACCACGTTGACTTTTATAGTTGACCACGTGAGTTTCGGTTTCGGTTTCGGTTTCGGCCGAAACTGAAGCCACGGCTGAAATTTCGGTTTCGGTTTCGGCCGGAAAACCAGTTTCGGTCGGACTCTAGTTTTAAGGTATAATAAGGTATATATCTAAGAATCATTTTTCATTTAGTAGGTAAAGAAAGGACTATGGTAGGAAGTTTTAGCTTACAGTCGCAACTGATTTTTTTACGATTTTAAAACCTACGGCTTCGACTTTCCCCGAAAGTTGTAGCATTAGCCAATTAATCGGCTTCAATCCGATATTACCCAATAATCGGATACTTATTTATAGCAATTTAACAATCACAATCCGATCAACCAGTCTTAGTTTGACGGTTGATAGAAACCTTAGGCTTTAGTTAAAATTTCCGGTCATTTTAAAGATTAACCGAATGTTTTGTTTTTGGACGAAGCCGACGCTTTCGGCCGTTACTGGTAAGGCAAGCCCTATCTTAGTTGATGGAAATGTAGGTAGCTCTACAATATCCCATTTGGACATAAATGCCTAAGATAATGTTCGTAGCGATTTAAGTGATGCAGTTCGAGGTGAAACGTTTAGTGTGTCACTAAGCTAAGCCTGATAAATAAATCCGAGTCGGTCGTGCGTCTTCTTGTACCGTTCAGGGTAAGACCTGCTGGCGTTCAGCCAGGTTTTCGTTAATGTTCTTTCAAGACATTATTTTCGTAGAAAGAATTTAAATCTTTAATGTTTTACATAGAGAAATAATTACTTGAGACCTATTATTCTTTTCTGTTACGTCAACTGCTGATTGTTTTAGAATCTAGCATCTACTAGCAATATTTCATGCGAAAATTATTACAACAGCCATACTACTTAATTACATATATAGAATTAGAAAATATAGAAAATCTACATTACACGCGCCAAATATTTAGCCAACAATAGCTTCTTAAATAGGACACAAAAATAAACAAAAATAGGAAACAAGGATTTTCAACTATGTATGGTATAGTTGATGTGTCAGGATTACGTGATTTAATTACATTATGGCGTTTTTGTATCATGCTTGTGTTAGGAAATCACAGAGAGTTAAAAAAAAACGATAGAACAAAAGGAATATAGAAAAATAAAAAAATAAAAACTTGTATTACTTTAATCCACGCTTTTTGTACTAGATGATTTATTTAATAATTTCCTAATTCCATGGAAGTTAGTTTAATTTTATAGTATTTTTTTTACACTGGCTCGACATAGAGACTACAGTGCACCTGATGGTAAGTACAGTGCAGTCCAAAAACGAAAGCGACCTTCAAAGAATGAATATCCTTTCATAGTCTCCGTCATTATGACGGACCGCATATACTACGACTGAAGGTCTCTACGTATATGAGTTACTGGATATACAAAAGCTGATGTATGTATATATGTATGAGTTATAATACTCACACATCGTCAATAACAGTTATATCATAAAATAATGTTGCAGCAATGAATTTTAGTAAAAGTAAACAAAGTTCAACCCACATTTGAGCGCAACAGTAAAATCACATTTAGATGCTAATGTGTCAACAACAATGAAATTGTGTTAAAAAATTCTTTATGGCAATGTGAACAAATGCTTATTAAATATTTTTTGACAACTTTTATTCAAAACTGTGCTTGTTTAGCTTTTACAGAACCTTATTCTGTTTTCTATACCATCTATCTGTATGTATAAAAAGTCTTATCCTCACTGACATCATTGTATAGCCTAAACTACCACAGCTAAAAACTTGCATTCTGTACATTCGGTACTTTTTATGACATAGGCATCTTCTAAGGATTAAGGATTTTTTAAGATTAAGGATAAGGATTTTTAGATATGGCACTCCTTAGATGGTGAAATAAGGATTAAAAGTTTGTTTGTGATTTGTCAATTTTGAAATAAGCACTATTAAAGCTGATATTTCGAATTTTAGTAAGATATAAAAATACGTGTTTCTATGTTTTTGGGAAATCATTACCAAGGGGTCTATATTACTTCTATTCAGGCAACACCGAGTCGCTACAGCTAGTTTACTATATAGTAAGATTATTATCTTCAATCTTCTAATTACTTGTATTATTATTTCTCTTTCTATATAACTAACTTTATCAAGCAATACACTTTCTGTGATCCTAGACAGTCTGACATAAGCTCTAAAAATAATTTCATCGACACCGAGGAAGTGGCACGAAAATAGATCGTTGAAATCCTAATGACATACATCACTAGAACATGAGAGTGTTGTTTTATCATTCACGTCTCTATTCTACGAAATCGCGTAATGGGAGGTCGGTTTTAGGTGCCGTTTGTTTTTCGGCTGAAATAGTTCAACATTGAAACTTTACATCGGTTGTATATCTGTGATAACATATAAATACGGTTTCTTTAGAATTTAAGTCGTACTATTTTAATTATTATGTTTACTTTTGATTAGCATCAAGAAATGTATATTGATTAAGTACTGTGTGAAATATTTTGTTCCAAATAATTTATGTTAAGAAATATAGAGCAGAATGTTAAGAACGAGATAAGGTCTTGAAGCATTGTTAAGTATGAACTTAGACAACACATAATCACCGATGAAAGAAAACATCGTGCGGATAGTCACATAACTTCTTATAACTGTAATGTATTGGTTATTATTTATCATAAAGTTTTGCATGTACCTGACATAGTAAATAAATCAGTCTCGCATGGATCGCCTTTGTTTCAATAAACAGATATTCCAATAACGATGTCATGTGAAGTGCCCTATGAACGACGATTGGGTGTTTCTAGTCATGTTGGATACGAATGATAGGCGCAAAATGGATATAACAGCTTTTTTTTGGTAGCCCGTGATAAAATCTTTCATAGGACTACAAACTTCCGCTGTGTCCCTCTAATTGCACCCGGGCCTGAGAAACCAAATTCATCCAGACGCCCGGGCAGCCAAAAGCCTTGTTGAGGTTACTTTTCTGGGCGGGTGAATTTGAAGAGCCTACCCTCCAAAACCTCTCATTCAGGCGGCGCGCCGGACAATGCACACCGTCTCCCTCTTATACGGGCAGCAAACTCCCTCAGGTCTTCTGCCCCACGGATAAAGCAGCTAAAGTATCTCTGCTCATCCCGAAAGGAATAAGCGTGACAATTCATTATTATTATTAAATAATCAGTACATTTTTTGTGCCTTTTTACGTACGACAGACTAATGTTAGCTCAAGATTTGATTTTGTGCTTTTTTAAGACACGTAAATTGATGTTTTGTTTATTAAATTAATATTCAAGTCATAACTATTATAAAGATTGCACGTTGTTATATCTTTATATAAATCATACTTCAACAAGACTTTTAGCATTCATGTTTAGTATCTTGATATAATATAATAAAGTGATTATCTGTAACATTTTACTAACAACCAGTTAGCAAACTTGAACTCAAACTTGGCAGTCCAATTTTACTTTGATAATACTCGTAATTGTTTATTATATGTCTGCGAGTTATCTCTTAGTTATTTCTTTCTCATTTATATTTAAATATTATCTTTGTATAATTGGCTCTATATAATCTATACTCTATTTAATAGTTAAAGATACTGTTCCATGATACGAAATAATTTATTATATGTCCAACTTTTACAAGCACTTTATTTATTTTCATAAAAATAAAACACAATAAAACAAAATAACACACAATAAATAAAAAAATATATAAACTTATAACCTAGTGCACTATATATAAAGTGAACAAAATAATAAAAAAATCTAATTTCAATATAAATAATAAGTTAAAAAATACAAATAAGTAACAAAGAAAATAAAATAGAAAGTTATGGATAGTGACTTAAAATAAATCGAGGGTTGTAAGTCTATTTGGTTTGTGCGACAATTTTTGGTGATATATATTTGGGATCGGTAAAAAACGCTGATTCCAAATATATATATACGTATATTACTATATCACCAAAAATTGTCGCTCAAACCAAATAGCCTTTCACACCTCGAAATGATTTATATTTATTTATAATTAATTATTAGCTAGTTATTATTACTACCAATTTGACTGAACTATATACGCTAAAGAGTTCTGGACAAATCAAATTCGATATCTCTGTTAAATTATTAGGGTCATTCGTAATTTGTGCGCGTATCGGAAATTTATCAGTTCGGTGACTGGCCTTCGCATTGTGTCAGTGGCACGAATCGATATTATGAACAAACTGAATCATTATTCAATAAGAGCGTATCATCTGATTGTCAATTACCATCAACACTTAATTTATTGATGTCACTTTAATCTTTTGTAAGAGGCCCAAAGGTAATGAATTGATTACAGTGACGAAATTACACATTCTCGCATCGTATAGTTTTTTAATTATTTACTGATAGTTTTTATCAGTAACTTATGGTTTTTAAATTGCAATGTATTTGTTTTTATAGTATTTTAACATCGTTGTAATTACCCAACATCATAGTTTTATTATTTGTTTATTTTTAACATTTTAATGTTGGACATTGAATTTTTTATAAAATAATGCGACAGTAATAAATTAAAAAAATATATCATAACAAAATAGTACAAAAAACTTTATAATTTCATATATTATATAATTGTCAGTAAATATGAAATCCTTGTTAGTTACCGCTTCGTAAATCGAAGGCTTAACTAGTACGCGGGCCGGGATAAGTCTTGCCTTATGCCGTTGCACAAAATGCACCCTCGTAGGCGGGATGATTTATAATAAAGTTAATTGCGATAATTGAGACAAATCAAGTACTTACCGAGCAGCGGTATTCCAGGCACTTTGCAACCACTCACTATGTATGTTTGTTAACGCGAATGTGGAGTATGGTTTTTGAGAAGTTGTGTTGTGTGTTGCGAGTTTGAATTGTAATGAAAAAGGATGCGATGCGATGTTATAAAGTTTTAAAAGAATGCGATGCGGAGTTAGGTTTAAAAAATGCGAGAACGGTAAGAAAGTAAGAGTTAAGAATGAATGTGTTCGCCAGGTGGCGTTGGGGATTAAGTGCGTTTACATTATTAGTTTTTTTTGATGTTCTGGAGTTGCGCCTTTTGGCGTGACTATACCGCCGGCTTTGAAAGGATCCCCTTTCGAAATAATAGAAAAAATAAAAGTAAAGAAATTTAAATGAATAAAAGCGAATATTGCGTTTGTGACATAAAATTGGCGTAATAAAAAATTAAAAAAAATAAAGCTAAAATTAAAAAACTAAAATATAAGAAACGTTGCACGTTACTGTGTCGGTAGCGAGCACAGTATGGCGATAGGTCTAAAGTAAAGACCGTATGCGATTTTCATTGTTGCAATGCGTAAAACTCCATCGCGACCAGGATGACACTCGGTGATTACACCTAGGTGCCACTGCAATGGCGGGACTTTATTCTGCATGATCACCACTACAGTATCAGTCTTAACGGAAGCTGCTGAGATGTTCCACCTTTCACGGTCTTGTAAAGTGGACAAACCTTCTATGGACCACGGATTCTCAATAGATTGAGCAATCTTATTGAGCAATTGATATCGCTCTAAGCGATGAGTTGGTTGGTCTTCAGTGTTCGATGCAGCGGGTAAATATTTTAACGGCGACAACGTTAGAAAATGTGAGGCATTGCGAACTAAAGCCTCACGCGGATTTTGCCTTAGAGTCGTGCAGAGCGGGCGTGAATTTATAACATTCTCTATTTGAAAGAGAACGGCGCGCATCTCCTCATATATGAGGATTTGTGATCCTATCACTCTGTATAAATATAATTTGATTAATTTAATTATAATGTATTGCGGATACTTGGCCCACGAGGAAATTTGTTGAGCGATTTTATATAATAGCAGAATGTAATCTACTGGTATAGTGGCGCTGTCGATAGAAATAATTTTAATTGCGGGGAGTTTAAGCGCGAGATTTCCATTACTATGAGTTATGGGCCAGTCCTTCTCGTCCAGGGCTATCCAAGAAGGGATTGTAAATAGAGGCGGCTGGTCATACAATCGAGAGGGCAGTGATATGCGAGAAGAACTCTCTTCTTGATTTACAATATTAGATATGTGATAAAGTAATTTATCGAGTGATAAGCATTGTCTTGGTGAGGTGCGGTGAGTAACAAAGGTTTGAAGGCGATGCGGGGATGTGGCTATCCAGTGAAGGGCCACAGCGGTATTAGGAAATGAAAATATTTTAATTTTAAGGCGCGGAGTGTACTCTTTTAAAGACATTTGGCGAATATCTATAATACAGTCGGATTTTTCCTGACACTTGCGTTCAATTTGTATAATGGATTGCCTAAAAAAGTGGGTTTTACTATGGAAGTTAATGCGACGCTAAAATGGCCTGAAGGAATGCGTTTACTCTTTGAGTTGTACAAATTCTTAGAAATATTATTTTGCGAGTACTTTACAGGAATGTCTTTTATATTCTCTAGTTTCGGATATTTACTTAGCTCTTGTTGCTGGGTCCACTCAACAGTTGCGAGATGTGAAAATGACGTATCGGTTTTACTATCGATATTCGTATCGATATGTGCATTACCCATCACTACGTACCCTAATGTGGTTCGGAACGCAGAAGGGAGGTGAGGTTCAGCGACGATTTTTCCGGGTAGTAAAAATTCTATAAATAGTTGAGCACCGAGAAGAATCTCTACCTCTGACGGTCTAAAGAAATCTTCATCGGCAAGCGGTATATCCTTCAGATAGTCAAGCGAGCTGGTTTCGATTGGAGCGGTAGGCATATAGCCGGTGATGCGGTCTAAAACAAGTAAATCGGTCGGGTAAGTGTGATTCTGATCGACGCGGCTTGAGAATGTTATTTTCACTTTTCCCTTAGCGATATTTGAGTGGTCACCGAGACCTTTAATTATGGTTTTGCGATTTAACTGTTTAATGTTTAATCCTAATTTCCGGCAGCACGCGGCGGTCATGAAGTTGCTTTGCGATCCTGGATCGATAATACATCGACACGGAATAAGTTTGTTATTGCGATCTAAAACATTAATTACAGCGGTTCCTAATATAATATTATTTTGCAATTGAATATTTTGTGTATCGGAGCACGAATAATTATTATAAAAGTCTGTACAATCAGCTGATAAACAAGATACAGCGCTGTGAATATCCGTAGCTGTCGCGGCGACACGCTGCGTGGGAGCGGGAGCGATATTGTCTTGGTGAGCGGGCGGGACGGAGCGAGAATGATTGCAAGCGCTGTGAGCCGGCTGCGGCGCTTGCGTTGCATCGGCACGGAACGAAACTGTCGTATCTGTAGCCGAACCCGTCGGCTGCGACGTAATATTTAAATTTTGTAAATGAATAAGCGAATGATGACGCGCCCCACACGTTTTGCATACCTTATTACTTTTGCATGATTTCCATTTATGTTTAGAGCTTAGACAATTTGTACAGAAATTATTTTCCTTTATAAATTTATATCTTTGAGATGGCGAGAGGTTTAAAAATGATTTACAAGTATAAATTTGAGTATGAGTTTCGTTGCATAAAGAGCATGTAAAATTAAATTTTTCAGAAGTTACGGTAGAGTTATGATTTAAGTAAGTGTGCGTAATTTTCGGAATAGGATATGATTCTGTCGGAATATTTGATTTAGTTGTGGATTTAAAATTTGATTTTTTCATTGATCTTTCATTAGTACGCTTGACAATTTTTACTTGACTTTTGATGAAATCAACAAATTGGTCATACGTAGGCATATCTATATTTCTAGCAAACGTTTCAAATGCTTGAGCGGTGTCCCTGTCTAAACCCTTTAAGCCTATATACATAAAAACGTATCCCATTAAATCGGGTAACTGTAAGTCTTGAAGCGCGGCTATGGATGCAGCAAATTTTTCTACGAACATTTCAAGTTGTTCGGCATTTGCAGGGTTAGGCAAAGGCTTTAATTCGAAAATCGAGTCTAAATACGTATTTGCTAAATAGCGTGGATCTTGATATTTTTTAACTAATGCATTCCAGATTGTGTTATAATTATTAGCGGTGGGTGTGATACCCCCGTAAACAAGCTGCGCTTTACCGTGTAATTTCCCTAATAAATAATGCAATTTATCTTCTTTGGATAAAACAGATTCGGGTTGACTGTGAATAGCGGACTTAAATGTTTCATAAAATGTCGTCCACTGACTGGGATCGCCGTGGAAGTCGGGAATGTTTTTTCGTGGTAGTTTGGCTAATGAAACAGCTGGTGATGACATCATTAGGTTGGTTTGCGAGTTAGAGGGTAGTAAACTCTTTTTAATGCGACGTATTTTACAATATAGGTCCTCGAACTCATTGAATGCCGTGAAAACTGGAACATACTCAGGATCCAGTTCCATGCTTACTGAATTTATATTGTTTAAGCATTGCAAGTATTGTTCCCGAATGTCATCGATGGTTTCTGCGAGTGTTAAAAAATTATCGAGTGTGGAATTATCATTTTCGATCTTATGCGATACAATAGAAATATGTTGAATACGCGAAATATATGTTACCCGACAAGTTTCGTGCATAATCAACTCTTTTTTTAGTTTGTTAATACGTGTGGCTGCCATATTTACAACCTTTTACAATAGAAAGGAGGCAGTTGTTAATGTAAAAATATGAAAATTTATACGTTTAGCAGATTTCTTATATAAAGAAATATTTGCTTAATGCGATAGTAATGCTTGTTATTATGTCACAAACAGTAATATTAGCGAAAAAGGGCTCTAAATGCGGGTGTAGGTATTTACCGTTATATCTCAAATTTAAAATATATTTTAAAGTGAGGAATCCGACCTCACAGGAGGCACCAAAAAAAACTATACGCGGGCCGGGATAAGTCTTGCCTTATGCCGTTGCACAAAATGCACCCTCGTAGGCGGGATGATTTATAATAAAGTTAATTGCGATAATTGAGACAAATCAAGTACTTACCGAGCAGCGGTATTCCAGGCACTTTGCAACCACTCACTATGTATGTTTGTTAACGCGAATGTGGAGTATGGTTTTTGAGAAGTTGTGTTGTGTGTTGCGAGTTTGAATTGTAATGAAAAAGGATGCGATGCGATGTTATAAAGTTTTAAAAGAATGCGATGCGGAGTTAGGTTTAAAAAATGCGAGAACGGTAAGAAAGTAAGAGTTAAGAATGAATGTGTTCGCCAGGTGGCGTTGGGGATTAAGTGCGTTTACATTATTAGTTTTTTTTGATGTTCTGGAGTTGCGCCTTTTGGCGTGACTAACTAGTTTTGTGGCTTGATGAGGGATTTTAATACAATTTTTCCTCCGTATTACGTTAAGTAATTTAAAAAAGAACCGATACATAATAGAAAATATTGGAACTTATCAATTTATTTAGGTCTCTTCTTACATTTTTCGCAATTCGTTTAAGATGGGCATTTATTTTTTAATTTACCGACACTACCTTAAACAACTTCTTACAAAATTGGTTTCTTATTTAGTTTTAAAATGCCTCTATTATTAAACCTATGTTTCGATATAACTATAATAATGAACAACGTTATTATTTTGTTTCATTTTTCTCATCTTGATATACCTATTTAACATAATATATACCGTATTATATTAATATCGTTATTTGCATAGTTAATGTTGAGAAAAAATGAAAGCTTTATCCCGGAGCTACACGGTTACCTCTCTCCCAAAAAGGCGAAAGGTTCGAAGCGACGCTTTGGCCTTATTTGAATAAAACAGAATAATTAATTGCAACTTAAAAGACAAAGAACGGCCCCTCTTTCGCTATTTATGTAAATTTTTGTCTAGGATAGAACACTTTATTTTGCAAGAGTTGCGATTATGCGGAGTTTGCATTATTCAGTTGTTGAATGTATTATTTCACTTTACTATGTATGTATAATGTAGGTTGCAGCTGTGAGATATAAATAGCATAAATCGGGTTTAGTTTAATTTATTTATATCATTTTGGAAGTGATTTTACCGTCCGAAATTGATGTTACTTTCGATGGAAATTTTAATGAAGTTCAGTGTGGACTCGATACTAGCCCAGAACGTACTATCTTACAGAGTTTTTCTTTAAACGGGTTTGGGTCTAACCTAGGTGGTGTACACGCAGGTGCGTTGGCGGCCAAACTATATAGTAATTGTTTACACATAACAATTAGTCATCGTGAAAGATTGACTTATTGCGTTACTGCTAAAAAGGTCTTGCACTTTAAAAATTGTTGACAAAGGAACGCTATAACGAAGGCAATTCTAAAACGTAGTTAGCCCAAACACATTAAAATAAAGGTGCAATATACACGTTTTATGTACCTACACATTCATACTTTTTAACACATGAGCACGCGTCCTAAAAAGGCTTTTTATATCTAAGGGCGATTACGTACTCTGAATTCTTGATAATTCGTTCCGAAGTTCCAGTAGAACTATTTGTATGATAGTTTACGCACTATATGTATCCGTTAGTCATTTTCTATCCGCCATCCGTTAATCTCCAATTCGTATCCGAATATTGTCAGACTGACATAGCTAGACTAACCTACGCAGACCAATTAAAAAGATCTCTAATGGAGGGTAATGTAAAAAACGCGCAATCGGCGATAGTACATAAGGGCCTAATGAATGTTAAGGTAGTGAAAGAGATTTGCAAGAATAGAGACAAGTGGCCTTCCATTCTCTCTGTCTACCTCTATAGGGATTTGGTGTGATGATAGGTAGATAGAAATATCTAAGAACTGAGTCTAACCCACGTAGAATTTCCTATTGCTTGAGTTTCATTGTGGCTTTGCGCCGATTTTAACAAGCTATGAGATTCATATATTGCACGTATTCAAAGACAGTGCAAAACGCAAAATCAGAACTAGGTCGAGTTATTCGGATACGTTTGATTCGGTTTAGTTCTTCCGAATTATCAAATCGCATCTCCAAATAATAATTCAACCACCTGACTCGAAAACTAATGACTTCCACGGTATTAGCAATTCAGTGATACAAGACGTGGTCGGCATTAAAATGGTTTGCGAAATTTCATTAAACACCGTCTCAAAGACAGACAGACAATTTGTCTTGTCATTCAGGCAGTCATCGGCTTGAGGAGTAATTTAAATTTGTAATTAAACCACTAAAACAATTATTTACAGTTTAATGTAATCATTTATACCCCTGTTTAAACTACAAAGTGATCTGCCTTTCAGACGCGTGAGCATTCAGAAATAGGTAGCCATTACAGCTCGAAATCTTTATTAAATTACAGATAGGCTTGCGCTTGACCTCAATTTTACCTGATGGAAAATAAGAATGAGATGAATGATGGAACGCACTCACCTAAATTATACCGATTCAGTCATCATATGAAGATTCCAATGTCGTAAAATGTTAGACTAATAGACGTGGGAAGCAAATTCCACTTCATGACTGTTCACAGCAAAAAAGAGATTCAGTTTAATCGCATTCAAAAGCGAGTTTAAATGCGAGCTCATCTATAAAATATCGCTTAACTCGTTTGCTTCAAATTTCAAATTTAATATCTTGAAGGTTAAACAGGAAAAAAGGAAGCGAATTACAAGGGGCGAGAAGTTGGAATGTCAGCAACGTACAGATATATCAGCAAGGCGTCTTATTTACTTATGGTAAAAAAGTGAGTTTAAAATCAAATCATACAATTAAGTTGAACAATCTCTAGAGTATTCATTTATTCACAATCATTAAACACCACATACAATCAATTTACATACGGTACACTTAACAAGCTGTGGGAATTACACAATGATAATATTTAAAAAAAAATCTTCAAAGAAAATAGCAGTAAGCTCGCAACAATAAGAAATAAATGTGTGTGTGTGTTTGTTATGGCAAGGTGAGTGATAGGAAGCTGTTATATATATATATATATTATATAATATTATAATATATTATAATATATTATTATTATAATATATTGTTATATATTATATTATATTATTATTATATATATTGTTGCATAACTGTTGCATAACTGTAAACACATCGTGTTTAGTAAAACGTTTCAAAGAGCTATAAAGCTATCGAATGAAACAAGAAATCATAAAAGACAATCTGTTATCAAGCATGGCAAGAAATCATTCATTAAACGGTTCAGCATCGTCTAACCGCATTGAAAAATTGATAAGGAAATAACAAAGATCCATTTCAAGCATGCTAACAAAACATGCTAAGAACTCGTTCATTTAATGGTAAAACAGCATTGTCTGATCACTTTAACGCTATAAAGAAATACCAATGATCAATAAGTGGATCATTCTCGAACACCGTCTCCTTTAACCAAAAACAAACAAACGTTTCTTGTAACAGCGCTGTCCCTATATAAGGCAGAGCTGATATTCATTCAATCAGTTTAAATCCAAGTGTCAATCCGAAGTTGTATTCAGTTAAAGAGCTCTAGAATAGTTCTTCGTCAGCATTGTAAGTAACTCTGTATATCTTGTGAACCAAATAAATAGTGAAATATTAAATTCATCTTTATTGAAGAACCTTACGGCCTCAAGCCTTCGACAAATAAAGGTATATCAATTATTTGGCAAAGTTCTCAGGCATTTCGCCTTCGACAAGAGATAATTTACAAGGTATTACACCAGAGAGAAGTTACAACGGTTCGTGCCCTGGAGGCACTCACAAACATGAACTAAGATACTCTCTCGGGAAGTCTACAGTCTTTGGGCATCCGCTCATTGAAACTAGTTTTCATAAACACATAAAGACATCGACTCACTCAAAGAGAAACTTACAGCTGAGATGACACAGGGATAAGCTCGGAGTTTTGGTATTCTCTCCTAAATAAGAACACCTGGTGGCAGCAACGAACTCAAATACCAAGCTGAGGATTAAAAGGAATCCAACAGCATTAAATTTTTGGTGGCAGCGGTGGGATACTGCAGACTTCTGGACAACTCAAAGGAACTAGAAGGCGAGTTTCAACTCCTTACTGCAGAAGCTAGCTACACAAAGGTCTTCTACACCCTAAGTCGATCAACAACTCCAAGGTCTTCTATGATCCACTGCGAGATTCATAGCCGACTGATTTACTTCTGAAGAGATCTACTTCGTGACTGGACGACCGACTTTGCAAGGTCTACTACGTGACTTGAGGAAAACTTTCTTCATCACTAGGTGAGTCGACTGACTGATTATACCTCTGATTTCCATTCCTAATCCTATTCCTAGACAAAATGTCTCGCGGAAATCGAGAGTCTAATAATGCACAAATATCAGAATCAGAGACAGATGATGAAGTCTCTCAAAGTCTACAAAGGCTACATATTCATACGTTATTCAAATTTGTGCAAAGATTTGATGGGGATAGAAAAAATCTAAAACATTTTATTACATGTGTAAATAGCGCTTTTTCATTAGTAGCCCCCAATCAAAAAGAAGTCTTATTAAGATACGTAATTTCTAGAATTTCTCATAATGTAATAAATGAGATAAATCTCCAAGAAATAAATTCATGGGAAATACTTAAACAAACTTTAAAAAATTACTATTCAACTATTAAAGATGTTTCACAATTACACGAAGAGCTTGAAACAATAAGACAGCTCTCAAATGAATCAATTGTAGATTTCTATAAAAGGTTAGATAAAATTAAAAATGAATGTATGACAGCTGAAGAAAATCAAGCTGATCATCCTGACGAGGTTCCAGCTCTCAAAAGAGCTATTCAAAAAACTGATTTAAGACGGTTTATATTACATTGTCATCCAGAAATTTCTAAGATGTTAAGGGCTCGTGACGTAAAAACGTTAAACGAAGCATTTTCAATCGCGCAAACGGAAGAAAAATTAATGAAAATTAATCAACCGAGAACTTATCAGTCTCAGGTTAGTTACTGTAGCCACTGTAAAAGAAATGGCCATCATACTCGCGATTGTAGGAAAAAATTAAAGAAGAATGAACCTCATAACTCTAACACTAATTTTAAATCTTGGTATGACCCAAATAAATTTTGTCGTTATTGTAAGTCAAAAGGCCATGATATTAGTGAATGTCGCAAAAAGAATTATAATAATTATAATAAATCCTTCGAACAAAGAAAGGAACAAAGAAATGTTAATCAAATAAATTTTAAAAATAGCGACGATGACGATCCATTATTATCGCAAAACTTTAAACATCAGGTTAATTTTATAAATAAGAACTGTCAAACTTTAACTTTTCAATCTGAAAACTCGGATAAACCTATTCAATTATTATTAGACACGGGTGCTTCTATTTCTTTAATTAAGCACACAGCTGTAAATCCTAGTAAGACCTACCTAAACCCTAAAGAAAAAGAAAATATTAGTGGTATTATCCCAAATCAAGTAGTTTAAACTTTAGGTACGGCAAACATTAATTTGCAAAATAATGACTACAACTCTAATTTAACATTTCATATAATAAATGCTAGGAAAATTATAACCCCCTATGACGGAATTATAGGAGACGATATACTCAAAAATCAAAAGTCTAAAATTGACTACTCTAAAAATGAAGTTATATTTAATGATGTAATTTTAAAATTTGATAATCAAATAAATAAAATAGAACATTATAATAAAATTCAAAATCAAAATCAAATATCTAATGATAGAAAGAAAGTCTTAGATGAAAATCTACGAATGGACCATAAAAATAATGAAAATGAATTACGAAATATTTGCCAAAATTATTCTGATATTTTTCATTTACCAGGAGATGATTTAACAAGTACTAGCATTCTGACTCATAAAATTCGAGTAATGGAAAATACTAATCCCATTCATACAAAAACATATCGTTATCCTAAAGCTCATGAACAAGAAGTTCAGAGTCAAATTAAGAAAATGTTAGATCAACAAATTATTAAACCTTCAAACTCTCCTTGGTCAGCCCCAGTTTGGATAGTTCCAAAGAAAATGGATTCCTCTCAAATTAAAAAATGGAGATTAGTTATAGACTTTCGTAAATTAAACGAAAAAACGATCGATGATCACTATCCAATACCAAATATCGAAGAAATATTAGATCAATTAGGTAATTCTAAATATTTCACTACTCTAGACTTAGCTTCAGGCTTTCATCAAATTAAAATGGATCCTGAAGATCAAGAAAAAACTGCCTTTACAGTACCTTTTGGTCATTTTGAGTATACAAGAATGCCATTCGGATTAAAAAATGCGCCAGCAACTTTTCAAAGAATGATAAATATGGCATTATCAGATCTTATAGGAAAAGGAGTCTTTGTTTATATCGATGACATAGTAATTCATGCTGAATCATTAAAAGAGCATAACGAAAAAGTTATAAAAGTATTTGAAAAATTAAGGGAACATAATTTAAAGCTTCAACCAGACAAATGCGAGTTTTTGAAAGAAGAAATCGTTTATTTAGGTCATGTCATAAATAAGGATGGAATATCTCCAAATCCTGAAAAGATTAAATCTATACAAGAAATTAATAAGCCTAAAAATCCAAAGGATATTAAATCTTTCTTAGGTCTTGTCGGATATTATAGGAAATTTATACCAAATTTCTCATCAATTGCCAAACCTTTAACTAATTTGTTAAAGAAAGATACTAAGTTTATATGGGACGAAAAAACCCAAACATCTTTTCAAACTTTTAAAGAAATCTTATCAAATAAGATTATACTCCAATTTCCTGACTTTAATAAATCATTTATTTTAACTACTGATGCCTCAAATGAAGCTATCGGAGCAATACTCTCTCAAGGTCAAATAGGCAAAGACCAACCAATCTCTTATTATTCAAAAACATTAAATAAAGCTGAACAGAATTACAGCACTACTGAAAAAGAGTTATTAGCAATTGTTTGTTCAGTAAAACATTTTAGACCTTACCATTTTGGAAGGAAGTTCACAATTGTAACTGATCATAAACCCTTATTATGGTTACAAAATTGTAAAGACCCATCAAGTAGATTAATAAGGTGGCGTCTAAAATTATTAGAATACGATTATGATATTGTTCACAAAGCAGGCAAAATGAATGTGAATGCTGATGCATTAAGCCGGCCTATTCATATAATAAATCAATATAATTATGAAAGTTTTGAAAAATATTTTCAAGATGCTATAATTTATGAACCAAATGATATTAATAAACCTATTACAAAAATTCCAGTTTTAATATTACCAATTTCCTGCGATGCAAGTGAAAATAATTTAGGAATCAATTATATAAAAGAAATGTTTCCAGATAGAGAAATAATGGGAAACCTAAAAGAAATCAAAACTTTTACAAGTCCACATCAAAGAATATTCTTAATTTATGTCAAAAAGAATTTTAGTGATGAAATAGATCATGAGATACTTTTGGAATCATTAAAAGACTTAAGATTCTTATTAAATTTCAATAATATTAAAACATTTGCAATTTCTAAGCCTATTGATGGTGATATAACTAACGAATCATTACAAAAATTCTATTGTATGCTTCAATTTCTATATAAAAACTTTAAATATGAATTATTCACAAACGAGAGAATCGAATTAAAAAATCTAGAAGAAATTAAGAGTTGTTTACTCGAAAATCATGATCATCCAATATCGGGTCATCAAGGGTTTCAAAGAACTTATGATAAAATTAAAAAATATTACTTTTGGAATAAAATGAAAGAAGATATAAATAACTACATTAAAACTTGTGAAACTTGTCAAAAGTCGAAAACTAATTTCAAACCTAATAAATCACCTATGGAAATAACAACTACGTCTACAAAATTTAATCAAAGAATAGCTTTAGATATAGTTGGTCCTTTACCAGAAACAGAAAATGGTAAAAGGTTTATATTAACAGTACAAGACGATTTAACCAAGTTCATTCAAGCTTATTCTATAAGAAATCATTGTGCAATAACTGTAGCTAAGAAATTTCTAAAATATTGCACTAATTTCGGGTTTCCTGAAAGCATATTAACAGATCAAGGAAGGGAATTTATCTCAACAACATTTAAAGAATTTACAAAACTATTAAATGTGAATAAAATCACAACTAGTCCTTATCATCCTCAAACTAATGGCTCATTAGAAAGAGTACATTTAACATTAAAGGATTATTTTAAATGCTATGTAGGTGAAAATGAAAATAATTGGGATATGTTCCTAAATCAAGCAATTTATGCCTATAACTCACATATTCAAAAGAGTACATCATTTACTCCTTATGAGTTAGTCTTTGGACAAGATCCGAAAATTCCTAAAAATCCTAGAACTAGAAGTTATGATGATTTCTCACATCTAATTAAAAACAAAATCGCGAAAATAAGAGAAATAGCTCAAAACGCTCAACTTCAAGCTAAAGTAAATTCTAAGGTAAATTATGATAAAACGCATAATCAAGAATATAATTTTAAAGAAAAGGATAAAGTATTAGTTTATGATGCGCTTTCCAAAGCCCAAAATAAAAAATTAAAGAAAAACTATAAAGGTCCTTATGAAATTATTCAAATCCATGAGAATAAAACTGCAACTTTAAGAATTTCTCCTAATAAAACAAAAACATACCACTTTAATTTATTAAAACAATATAATATTGTTGCAGATACAGGAAAAGAGGAAAATAAAAATGAATAAAATAATTACACTATTATCCTTATACCCAATCCTAATTAAGAGCTTTGAAATCTCTCCTATACAAAAATCTAGTGGTATATTCTTTTATCATATGGGATCAGTTAATTTAAGTAATCAAAAATTTACTTTATTAACTTTTAATAATATCTCATTAATTAACGATAGATTAAAAACAGTTAATTCATTTCATTTAAGATCAGTAGATCTATGTATAAAGTTATCTAAAGAACATTTACAGACTCATTGTGCTACTACATTAAAATACATCGGTTTTGATATAAGACGTATGATAAATGATTATCTAATTATATCACACCAATACGTGGGTGATCAAAATAATAATAATCGAAACAAAAGACGTTATAAACGTGGAATAGTAAACGGCATAGGAATAGCATTTAAATGGTTGTTTGGAACACCAGACGCTGATGATGCAGAATTCTATACCGATTCAATTAAATCACTTATGAATAATCAGCGAGAAGTAGAAACATTAATGAAAAGTCAAATAAATGTAATCGCATCTACTATCTCGAATTTTAATTATTCTATGCTAACTTTACAAAATGCTATAAATATAATGAATCAAAATTTAGAGAAATTCAATAAATTCTCAGAACAAACAGTAAGAAATGAAGAAAGATTAAACTTTGAATTTGATATTGTAGACCATATAATATTATTAACCGAAATGGTTAAACAAACCTCTGATATTGTAAATGAATACTTAAACTCATTAACTTTTATTACAAATGGTCTAATGAATTATAAAATGTTAACTCCTAGTGATCTTAAAAATGAACTTGAAAAGATTCAAACGCGTTATAATCTTCCTTTAGAACCAAATATGGATAACGTATATAAATATTATAAAATTATAAAGCCAAGTGCATTTCTAAAGGATAATTTATTAGTAATATCATTCGAGATACCAATCTCAAATATCGAACCTTATTTATTATATCAAATGTTTCCTTTACCAACTCCTCACAAGGAAAAACCTGAATTCTTATCCTATATCGAACCTTACAAACCTTATATCCTGATATCACAATCAGTGACGGTCTACTCTTTACTCAATGACTTAAATAAATGTCAAGAATATGAAGAAGATAAATTTTTATGTCAAGACATCACAATATCAAGAAGAATAGACCATCCGCAATGTGAAATACAATTATACTCTACAAGAATAAATTACATTCCAAAAGATTGTCAAATAAGAACAATTTATGCCGAAACAGAAATATGGCATCCTTTAAGACATAATCAATGGCTTTATATCTTAACAAAACCTATGACAATTTCTATAATTTGCTATGAAATTGAACCAAAGCATGAAACAATTTCATCTATGGGCATTCTTCAACTTGATAAGAATTGTAAAGCATACACGGACTATGCGATATTAGAAGCCCAAGCGAATTTAAATACCCAAAATTTAACTAATAAAATACCTCAAATCGACATCACAGAAGATGATTGTTGTTTAAAGCTTCGAGAAAACATAACCGAAGAAATTAAATTAGATCCAATAAAATTTGCAAATTTAGACCTCAACGAGCTAAATTATGCCCAACAAAAGCTTCAACAAATTGATGAGATTTTACAACAAAGATTGAAAGAACCATTCATAATTAAGCATCACCAATGGTTCACTACTTTATTATATGTCATGTCGGGAATCCTCGTGACAATCGTCGTGTATAATGTATTAAAATGGTGTGGAATCATTGCACTCCTAAGAAAATATTTGTGTTGTACCAGTGAACCAAAAGAATCATGTGGTCCATGTATAAGAATTTATAATCAATGTATTAAAGCGGAATCTGAACCTCATCAAACACAACAAGAATACGTTGTTCATTATCAAACTCGTAGAATGAGAGATAATCAACAAGAGGAATTTCCTTCTTCGTTTCAAGTATTACCAAGTGCTCCTTCAAGGAAAAGATCAATCTCATCACCTGAGAATCTACAAATAAGAAGAAAGAAAAATCTCTTCGAATCTTAAATAATTGTATAGTATAATACTAGTGTATTTAATGATAATATTAGTCATAACTTAATTTTTGCATTCTATAAGCAAAATTATAATTCTTAGTCATGACTCTACTTTTGCATTGTATAAGCAAAGTTATTAACATTGTATAATCTCAATTCTTAGACATGGCTTTATATTTGCATTGTATTAGAAAAATTATTATAATCTTAATATTTAGTTATGACTTGTAAGCAAAATCATTTAATCATAAATTATTCTACGAATTTTTGTAACAAAAAGTTAACAAAAATTCTCTTTAAGGGGGAAGGTGTTGCATAACTGTTGCATAACTGTAAACACATCGTGTTTAGTAAAACGTTTCAAAGAGCTATAAAGCTATCGAATGAAACAAGAAATCATAAAAGACAATCTGTTATCAAGCATGGCAAGAAATCATTCATTAAACGGTTCAGCATCGTCTAACCGCATTGAAAAATTGATAAGGAAATAACAAAGATCCATTTCAAGCATGCTAACAAAACATGCTAAGAACTCGTTCATTTAATGGTAAAACAGCATTGTCTGATCACTTTAACGCTATAAAGAAATACCAATGATCAATAAGTGGATCATTCTCGAACACCGTCTCCTTTAACCAAAAACAAACAAACGTTTCTTGTAACAGCGCTGTCCCTATATAAGGCAGAGCTGATATTCATTCAATCAGTTTAAATCCAAGTGTCAATCCGAAGTTGTATTCAGTTAAAGAGCTCTAGAATAGTTCTTCGTCAGCATTGTAAGTAACTCTGTATATCTTGTGAACCAAATAAATAGTGAAATATTAAATTCATCTTTATTGAAGAACCTTACGGCCTCAAGCCTTCGACAAATAAAGGTATATCAATTATTTGGCAAAGTTCTCAGGCATTTCGCCTTCGACAAGAGATAATTTACAAGGTATTACACCAGAGAGAAGTTACAACGGTTCGTGCCCTGGAGGCACTCACAAACATGAACTAAGATACTCTCTCGGGAAGTCTACAGTCTTTGGGCATCCGCTCATTGAAACTAGTTTTCATAAACACATAAAGACATCGACTCACTCAAAGAGAAACTTACAGCTGAGATGACACAGGGATAAGCTCGGAGTTTTGGTATTCTCTCCTAAATAAGAACACCTGGTGGCAGCAACGAACTCAAATACCAAGCTGAGGATTAAAAGGAATCCAACAATATATATATATATATATATATATTGTGTGTGTAAGCTATGTTAAATGAATGCAGTGTGTCGTCTGTACCCTCCTATTGCCGTTTTAACTTTAATAACGCTAAAACTGAGGCTATGAATTTATTTCTGTTTAGGGCAAATGTGTCAATAGTGCGAAAGTCCTTATTATATGTATTGAGGCATCTTTAGGCAGGCGTAATTAGTTTTTAGTACTTTGCGTAAGTTGCAAGGAAACTAGAAGGCAGAAAAGCGTTTAAAAATATTAAAACTCTTAAGTGTTATTACAATAAAACCACGCGCACATTTCGAACTAAACAAATGTCAGTCAAAAAGCTTGAGTTGAGTTACTAACGTAAAGATTAATATATTTTTGATAAGAGGTTGAGGTGGAGGTGGGTTTAACCCAGCTGTTACATGACTTGATATTGTCTTACTGAAAAAAAAAATAGTTTAAAAGCTAATCAGTTTTAGGAATCTAAAAAGAAAGTTAAATTTAGAATTATTTGTCTCAAAATAAAATTACTCATTTATGAATGAAGTTTCCATTTGAAGTAAATACATTCATGATATAATAAACAAATTTGATTTTCTTACAATATTTTTTTATAGATTACAAGAACGTTTATTCAAATATCTTTGAAATTTATTTAGATAAAGAGAAGTTAAAAATATCATCTGAAACACGAAACGTTTCCTTTAAATGAAGTAGATATCGTTGTTTTTAGACAAGATATCAAAGTAACGTGAAATAAAACATCAAAAGATAGAAATGATAAATCAGCGTCGCATTGAATAATTTACAAGCCCATTTCTATAGTACTTATATTGAAGAATATCGTTAATTTTTAGTATATTTAGTATAATATAAACAACTTGTTAGTAAAAGTAAATGCGTGAGCGATGAAAGAAGAACGTAAACAAAACTAATCTTTTATTACTGGATAAAGTTGGTTAAAACAATGCATTATGCAATATATGCTATTCTAAACATTATTCGATTACAGCTATTTTATAAATATTTGTATTAGTAATCTGTGAGAATAAATTATATATGCTAATATCATGCTGGAAATTGATAGAATAGCAATACTTCATATTCTATTGGAAGCTGTACATGAATCCGACGATCCGATGATCCGACTCCCAGGTCCTAAGATCGTGGAAATATACTCTCTGGAAGCATATTCTACTCCTTAGCTGTTCTCATGATGAATGTAGAAGCGAATCTTTTCATCTGTATATAAGGAACTTCTACCATATACGTATGTTATCCGACACGGTGTCTAGTGGTTTTATGGTGAAATGGAGCTGGTATTGCATTAAAGTCACATTACTTTCATTAAAAGAGCGTTATTGTAGCGTTATTGTATTAGGTCCTTACATATGAAATTGGCGTTTTGTATGGGAGGAACAAAAAGTCGAATATTTTTTAATATAATATATTTAATTAATCAAAGTATGAACCATTATTTTCTATGCACTTTTGCCATCTCATAGGTAGTTCATTGATCCCTTTACTAAAAAAACCAGTCGGACGGGAATCAATAAAATCTTTGAAGGCGATTTGGACTGCCCCATCGGAGTTGAATTTTTTCCCTTGCAAGAAGTTATCCAAATTTCGAAAAAAATGGTAATCTGTTGGAGCAAGTTCCGGGGAGTACGGAGGATGTCTTAGACTTTCCAATTAAAGCTCTTCTAATTTAGTAGCCGTCTGTTGCGCAGTGTGTGGTCTAGCGTTGTCGTGAAGCAGCAGTGGCGTGGAGCGATTGACCAGCCTAGGTTGTTTAGCCGCTAGCTTTTCCATCATGGTTTGCAATTGCTGACAATAGACATCAGCCGCAATAGTCTGGCCAGATTTGAGAAAACTGTAATGAACAATACCGGCACTAGTCCACCAAACGCTTACAAGTAACTTTTTTGAGGTTAATTTTCGCTTGGGGCAGGATTTGGCTGGCTGGCCAGGATCCAACCATTGCGCTGAGCGCTTCCGATTATCGTAAAGAACCCATTTTTCATCACAGGTAATGATTCGGTTTAAAATACCTTCATTATTGTGCCGGTTTAGTAATGTAACGCAGCAGTCGACGCGCGTTTGCCGGTTTGCTTCAGTCAATTCGTGAGGTACCCACCTTTCAAGCTTTTTAATCTTCCCAATTTGCTTCAAGTGAATTAAAACAGTTTTATCACTAACATCGCAGCCTGCAGCTAACTCGGACGTGGTTTGCGATGGATCCGCTTCAACTCTTCATTATCAACTTGAGTCTCAGGCCGTCCACGGGGCTTGTTCTGCAGGTCGAAATTTCCAGAACGAAAACGTTGGAACCAAAAACGAACTGTGTTTTCTTTTGCAACACGACCGCCATACACATCATTCACCCTTCGAGTTGTTTCCGCAGCACTAGTGCCACGGCGGAACTCGTACTCGTAAATAATGCGATATTTTAAGTTTTCCATTTTGTAAAATGAGTGACGCAAACAGAAAAAAACAGAAGAAAAAAACAAATGAATGACGATCATCGAAGCACAAATACATGAGTCTATAGCTGTACAAATTTGAATTTGGAATTCCTTACCAAAGAGGAGAAATTTGTAATTAAAGTGGGCAGTACGAAAAACGCCAATTTCATATGTAAGGACCTAATATTTACATTTGAAGAAAATTTTTGCATCTCACTTTAAGCTTTTCAAATCGTTTAGTTAAAAGCAAAAATTACTCCGTTTAGAGAATCTACTTATATTATCAATTTTTTTCTTGCGTATTATTACTCTCGTTCGCTGAAGCAAAATCGCTATAACCCACAAAATCAGACGTTTACACCAGAGGCACCAGAGAACTATCGTGATCAACTGCTAATCATAACTTTTTTATTTTTCAAACCTAGAAACATAACCTTTTTAAAATGAAACAACGTATTCGTATTGACGAGTAGCTCAGACTATTTATTATTTAAAAACATTAAACAAAAAAACATGTCTACCGACAATGTACGACAGATGGCAGCACTAGTATCATATTGTATAGATATTAGATCTTTAACACCCCCACTATATCTAACAATATGGATATACAAAAATATTACAATCTTTGGATACCTAATACATTCAAAAACTTATAATGTTTCACAACACATAAAGCCTTCGTGAATACATCAGCTGGCATCTCAGCTGTAGGCAAATACTTCACATTTACAATTTTATTAACAACACATTCTCTACAAAAATGAAACTTAATGTCTATGTGTTTTGTACGTTTGTGAAACATTGGATTCATAGTTAGCTTTTGTGCACTCTGATTATCGTTGTACAAATCAATAGTATACAAATTTTGTGTAATTTCATATAGTAAGTTTCTCAAATAAACAGCTTCTTTACATGCTTCTGTAATAGCCATATATTCGGCCTCACTACTAGACAAGGCTACAGTACTTTGTTTTTTAGTTTCCCAGGAAATTACACAACCAGATAAAGTGAAACAATATCCTGTATATGACTTCCTATCTATAACATTTGCACCCCAATCTGCATCTACATATCCTTCTAATATTGAATTTCCATCAGCAGTGTACTTCAAACCATAATTTTTAGTAAATTTCAAATATCTCAATAGACGCTTTACATATGCACAATGTTCTCTAGAATAGCAATTGTTAAATTGACTCAAAAATCCAACTGTATAAGTAATATCAGGTCTGGTTAAAACTGCTAAGTACATTAGACAACCAATAACTTGCTGGTATGGGAATTTTCCAACATAGTTTTCCCCTTTAGATACATGCAACTTAGTTTCCATAGGAGTCTGAATGGGTTTACATTGACTCATGTTAAATTTTTGTAACACCTGATCAATATAATCAGACTGGTTCAATGTGATAGTTTTCTCAGATTTATTAACATTTACATTAACACCAAGACACTTTCTGATTTCACCTAAATCTTTAAGTTTGAAATGACTAGCTAATACCTTTTTTAAATATTCTGTTTCTTTACAATCATTTGAAAAAATAAAAAAATCATCCACAAAAAGTGTAACAATAGTCCTCAAATTATTTCTAATTTTTGTGTACATACATGGTTCTATCTTAGATCTCCTATAACCAATATGTAACAAACATTCATCCACTTTCCTGTACCATGCTCTCGAAGATTGTTTAAGCCCGTAGATTGCCTTTTTTAATTTAAGTACTTGACCCTCATGGGTCTGCTCGGAAAATCCTTCTGGCAACTGCATAAAAATGGTTTCATCAAGAGCACCATTCAGGAAAGCTGTAGTTACATCAAGGTGAGTTGTGTCCAATCCTAACTTAACTGACAATGCAAATAGTAACCTCAATGTAGTATGCCTCACAACAGGAGAAAATGTTTCTGTATAGTCTATACCTTCAATTTGTGAAAAACCTTTAGCAACTAAACGTGCACGGAACCGAACTTTATTATAACTATCATATTTTTTACGAAGCACCCACTTACATTGTACAACCCTACCATCTTGTGGACTATCACATAATTCCCAGGCATCATTTTCTTTAAAACACTGTAGTTCTTCTTGCATGGCCAACATCCACTGTTTCTTTTCTGGTCCGTTTAGAGCATCATGCAGTGTCAAACCTGCCCCATCATCATAGGTTGCAGCGCTTGTACAAAGATTCGACATACCATATCTCTCTGGTGGTTTCCGTGTTCGTTTAGATCTGTCCTTGAAATCTTCATTTTCACACTGAAGTGTACTCTCTGAGTCTTCATAATCACTTGGAACATATGTTTTATCATTGTCATCATAATAGGAATAATCATTTTCACTGTTGGAGTTATCTTCAAGACTAGATGTTGATTCAAAACTTGTTACCTTCTGACCTTGTTGTTCTGGTTTAACCTCATCCCCCACTGAAGCAACATTCTGGTCTTGCACTTGAATCATACATTCAGAATTGATTTCTGGCTCAATAATAACTACATCTCTACTTGTAAACACAGTCCTTGTTTCTGGATTATAGACTCTGTATCCCTTTATGTTATCTGGGTATCCTGTAAGAATACATTTCATAGATTTCTTATCCCATTTCTTACGTTTTTGTTTCGCAACATGTACCATGACAGTGCTACCAAATATCCTAATATGACTGATATCTGGTTTTGTGCCAGTCCATAGTTCATATGGCGTTCTATTATCCAACGCAGCAGCCACAGTACGATTCTGCAGGTACACTGCCGTATTGGTGGCCTCACCCCAAAACTCTTTTCCCAGATTTGCATCAAACAGTAGACATCTTGCTTTTTCTACGACTGTGCGATTGAATCTTTCACATAAACCGTTTTGTTCTGGGGTGTAGGGATTGCTTTTCTGGTGGATAATACCAGCACTGTTTAGGTAATCATCAAATTCCTCATTGCAATACTCTAAACCGTTATCGCTTCTTATTACTTTTATTGTTCTTTTTGTTTGATTTTCAACCTGTGCTTTGAATACCTTGAAATACTTCAGAGCCTCGTTTTTGTGCTTTAGAAAATAAACAAATGTTATGCGACTGTAATCATCGATAAATAACAAGAAATACCTTGCTCCTCCTATCGATATAGTCTCCATAGGGCCACAAATGTCTGTGTGCACTAAATCTAGCAAGTTACTGCTTCTCTGACCACTGCCTTTAAATGGTAAGCGACATTGTTTACCTTCGCAACATGTTGTACAAGAAGCCTTGCTTATTTTAACTTTTTCATCAAATGACATTCCCAAGACAGCATTTTTCATTTTATTTAAGTATTCCTTGTTGACATGTCCTAATCTGCGATGCCATGTTACTCCTGACACAGCTGATGCAGCCAAATACTCCTGAGATACCAAGTTTACTTTGTATACCCCATTGACCAATACTGCTGTAGCAACTAACTGCTGCTTTTTATTGTAAACACAACATCCTTTATCTGTGAAAGACACACTGTTTCCATTTTTAATTAGTTGACTGACTGATAGTAAGTTAGTAGTCAGAGATGGTATACAGCATACGTCTTCTATCACGATGTCGTACTCACAATCATCAGTTGAAGTCGTTATTTTCACATTGCCAGAACATAATACTGTCATCTTCTCACTATTAGCTGCGAAAATTCCTTTATTTTGTTCATATTTGGCATTCATAACCCAATTTTCGTTTGCTGTTAGGTGTACACTTGCCCCGGAGTCGATATACCAATTATTTTTGTTGAAATTCGCACTTAAAAATACTGCACTAAATGCGTTTGATTGCATCCTTTCTTTATTTTTCTTATTTTCTGAATTAATTTCGTTATTCATGCACTGATTTTTGTAATGACCGACTTGTTTACATCTGTAGCATTTCACCGCCTTTGTTTTTGACTTTGACGTAACAGTATTACTACCAACATTAAAATTTTTCTTGGCCATAGACAAATTATTCTTATCTTGCTTTGCATGATTTGAATGACTGATGAAAGCACCGTTCATTTCACTCTCGTTGTAATCTACCGCCTCCATGTCTAATAATTTTGTTTTAATATTGTCTGCTGTAATGGAAATACCCGAATGTTCGATTGCCATGATCATTGGAGCAAAACGATCCGGCAATCCTGCCAACAACAATGACCCTGTCCATTGATCATTTATTTCAAATCCCGTTCCACTTAATTTTTGCGCTGTATCGATAATCTGCGTCACATATGACGTCATCGAACTGCAATTATCTCGTCGGATTGAAATCAAATTTCTTAACAGACTTATTCTGCGTGAAAAGCCACTATCATCAAATAATTGCTGTAGTTTATTCCACAATTCTTTCGACGATTGAACAGTTTTGATGTGGACATACAACGCCGGGTCGATGGTCATAATTAATTTGGCTTTAGTTTTTTCGTCATCCGTGCTTGCTATTTCTTTTCCCGGTTCTGGCTTGATACAATGCTTCATGCCTTCGAGAACTAAGAAATTTTCTGCAGCGAAACACCACTCCGAATAATTGTCACGTCCCTTTAATTTAGGCACATTGATAAGGTAGTTGCTAGCCATTTTGACGAACACTTTCTATACTTATACACTGCGATAATTAATACGATCAAACAGTTCATAGCTAAACCGCACTTAATACAGTCTTTTAACACTTGCTTTACTGCAAAATCCTTGTTAAAACGACTCAATACCGCGATTTTTTGAGCGTATAGCCCATAACCTAAAATGAAACAACGTATTCGTATTGACGAGTAGCTCAGACTATTTATTATTTAAAAACATTAAACAAAAAAACATGTCTACCGACAATGTACGACAGATGGCAGCACTAGTATCATATTGTATAGATATTAGATCTTTAACACTTTTAAATAATTATATCTGTTTTTAGTCCATTTTTATCAATTAAAGTCGTATTTTAAATTGGATTTTGGCTACTTATTTGATTATTGTGGCTTACAGATAAGCTTATAAATGAAATTGTTGATACAGGCCAAGGCTTGACCTCAAACACACCTGGTTGTAGGTGAAGATGAGACTGATGATAAATGGTGATTGCTCAAGAAATGCGTATAAACTCGTTTTTTAAAGGCTCCCAATTTTTTTATTTACACTGGCTCGACATAGTCACTACAGTGCATCTGATGGTAAGCACAGTGTAGTGCAAAAACGAAAGTTACCATCAAAGGACGAAAATCCATTGATAGTTTCTGTTGTTATGTCGGCCCACATATACCACGACTGAAGGTTTCTAGGTATATGAGTTACTGGATATCCACAAGCTGATCCCAAAACGCGACAGGCCAAAGCGAGTCACTATGGCGGTCTTTACACTTGTGGTCACGACCCAGTTCGGGCAATCACTCTACCGCCAAAAAAAAAACTACTACTCTACTGGCGATGTAAATTTTCTGCGTGATTATACAATTATTAAGCACGAGATAATTTTATAACTAGCTTTGCACCTTACTCGTGATTACATTTCGCCGTGAGGAATGTACAGCCAACTATTAAATTGAAGATATAACCACATAACTGTTAATAAAGTTGGATGTACGCAAAGCTCTCGAGGCATTACGGTTCGAATAAATTTTATAATTAAAACTCACACGAACAAATGAGTATTCACTTAAACAGGTACCTACCATATTATTATGTCTTTGACGTTAGCGTGCATGTATTTGGCTTTTGTTAAGCAAACAATAGAAAGTAATTTATGAGATCGCGTTTTGTTTTTGACAAAATATAATTAGCTGACTTTATAAACATACATGTTTTAACGACCTTTCGTATTTACCTTGAATGTTGTGGTGGCAATCTGAGATCGATAAACGACGAAACGATATTACGGGCTAAAAATCATTATTTTGGATTGATATATGTATAGTACTGTATCGATATTTCATCCTAAAAATTGATTAATTTTATATCTATACTAATATTATAAAGCTGAAGAGTTTGTTTGTTTGTTTGAACGCGCTAATCTCAGGAACAACTGGTTCGAATTGAAAAATTCTTATTGTGTTGAATAGACCATTTATTGAGGAAGGCTTTAGGCTATATAACATCACGATACAACTATTAGGAGCGAAGAAATGATGGAAAATGTGAAAAAACGGGGAAAATTATTGATCCTTGAGGGCTTCCATTGCGTGCGCTGCGAAAACGGTTCAAGGTACGAAAAATATATGTATGAAAGAATTATTTCTCTTTAAATGATCTAAAAAAATGTCCCCGACAGTATATGTCTATCTTTTAAGATTAAGTCACTAAAACCGTTTTTATGGTAAACAAATTTGGTCGAAATTAATGCATTATTTGTTAAGAGTTGTATCAACGTAATAATATTAATCTTTATCCAAATAAATGTGTTGTTGATTAAGAGTATTAATTGTGAACAAAATTGTCTTTGACATCACTTAATTTCAATGAACATCTTAGAAGATATTACAATAACTTATATAGCAAAACAACGTTTGCCGGATCAGCTAGTGTTTTTATAAATGCCATAAAGTGGTTCGCATTTCGATGTTTAATGTGTGCACATGGTAATCACATCTTTTCAGATATTGTCATCTTTTATATCTGATACTTTCTTTGGTCTGGTTTTATACAAAATGCTAATGAATAAATTATGGTTTTATAAAAACGAGTTTATTTCTATTGTAAATACAAACTCAAATAAAGCAATTTTTGATGAATTGCTTTTATAATATCTTCTTTTTTGTTAATTAATATACAGCTTGCAATTCGAATCGATTAAGAAATTGATTATTTTCGAGAAGAATTTCCATCCCTAATTGAGATTTTAATAAATAGTACCGGTAATATTAAAGCGTCATACCAGTGCCTTATACATCATTACGGATCCCAGCTAGCATCGTGGAGGTAGCTTGCAGATGTAGCCATCAGTCGGTGTGATGATCATTCATACACCTACCTTCGCGCTGATACTATTCTCTCGTTAACCCACGCAATAGTGACATATATTCTTGTGTATTGTGCTTTTAAATAAATATAAAAATCAGAGGAATATGTTTTGGTGGTATATTCGTTATTAGTGCATATCTGTAACACCGCCACAGTATCATTTATTAAAATTTTGAACTATTTAAAATGATACTAACAGTTTTAATTACAATAATTATATAATAAAATATACTCTGTGTCTTATTACAGGGTTAAGACTAAACTAAACCAGGCACATACATCTATCCTATGATTTTTCTTACCTTTCGATAGTCGTTGGCGTTTTTGGACTGTACTATGCTTACCATCAGGTAAGGTGCAGTTATTGTGTCGAGTCAGTTTAAAAAAATGGGTTCCTGTAAGTGTAGCGTGAAGAGATATTTGTGCAGGCCGGCATGATCTCTGCGACTACCGAGGGGTTTTTCTTAAGTGTCGACAGTCGCAGTCGTGTTTTGGACTACAACATGCTTACCATTAGGTGTGGTGTAGTCGCTGTGTCGAGCCAGGATAAAAAAACATATTCTAAACAATTGTACCCACATTTTTATAACAAGTCATTGGCGACAAACTAAAATCTCGCAGTATTGTTAAATTGTAACTTTTTAAAAGCATTATAATATATGGTTCAGAAGTTATAGGTTTAAGACGGTAAGACGGACAAAGTTTCGAACCCCCCCCCCACGTCGACTCAGAAGCCTCGCTTCGTCCGATCAATTATTATCTTGTTTTGTGCTTCTTAAAATTTAATCAAAGTGTAATGAATCACAGTTGTTAGTGATGACGTGGTATAAATCTTTCGCAATAACAACAGTACGTACTTACGTCTGGTTCGGTATACAGATAGTTTGCTAAAATATATTTTGAGATATGAATACTATACTTTCAAAGTAAGTTTGTGTGCCGTTTTATAATTAGCAGCAGAATTTTCGTCGTGAAATTGAGTTAAGGTCGTTAGCGTTGCAGCGGTTTTGTAACTGAATTTTCTTTGTTTATAGCTATTTTCACTGGCAGCT
Organism: Automeris io; assembly: GCA_036320925.1. Classification (NCBI taxonomy): domain Eukaryota; kingdom Metazoa; phylum Arthropoda; class Insecta; order Lepidoptera; family Saturniidae; genus Automeris; species Automeris io. Next base: position 6,009,388 of record JAUDJH010000011.1, on the reverse strand, counting down.
TTATGTGCGTTTTGAAATAACATTGTAACTTTAGAAATTATGTCATATTTATTCTTTTAAAAGTTATTTAAATGTACAATTTTATACAATCACAGACGTAGTCTCAAAGTAGGATTTCTTGAAATATCATCAAAGGCTTTTTTATCTATAAAGGACACATCAAAACAGTATCACGATTAATTTTTTACCCATGGCTATACATGCCGATCCGGTAATACTCGTAGCAATCATGTCAATAAATGACAGACAAAAACTGAGTCAAAACATATTGGGCTGGCATGTATTGAACATGCCTCCGAGCTATTTAAGCTCGTTGAACCAAGCCCTATTATGTGGTTTGCAAACGGTACGTACACAGGCTTCCCCGAGCCAGTAGTTTTACCTTTGTTTTTCAATTATATGGATTAAACCAAAGAAAAAATTGTTACAGTACAAATTTTACAGATTTTTTGCTCTACATTTTTTTTTTGAAGCGGACTAACTACTGATTGCCGGGAAAGGCATTTACAGTTCAACCGGGCTTAGGGGGCGAGCACAGAAGGTGCTCAGCCAGCGAGTTTTGGGTTTGGTGGCAATGCAAGGGCACCCCTGTGGGTACAAACGTCGACTTGGACCGCCAGCCAAATAAAGTACTAACCCTACAGGTTACCAGCGTTTCGAAAGTGACTACCTTGAGAAGAAACGCCGAAAGAAACTCAAGGCTGCGTCGGAGTGGAACTGCCCTACAACCTTTAAAAAAATCATTTATAGCCTAGGTGCATAGGAGCGTGTTTCCATCATATTATGATATTGGGTCTTTTAAGCGAAGCGTGAAGAGATATTTGTGCAGGCCGGCATGATCGCTGCGGCTATCGATGGTATTTTTGCTGTTGGTGGTCTTTGGCGTTTTTGGACTGCACCATGCTTTCCACCAGGTTTAGTGTAGTCACTGTGCCGTGCCAGTTTAAAAAAAAAGGTAACGAAATATTCACAAAAGACAGCCTTTATGACCTTACATAACTTAATACGTGGTAACGACACCTTAGGATCTTTTAAATTAACTTTTAAAACGTCAAAACAAATGCTTGTACAAATTTTAATCTTATTTTTTATGGAGTTGTTCCGCTTTTTTTAAACATGTTACTCAGTGATATGCTCGTCTGCATTTCCTTGGATTTGGTGCACGAGGAACATACTTTTTTAATTGGTGACCCGGAGGAAAATCCTGCATAGGACCATCAGGGACGCTGTGAGGGCAGCGACCCCGGAATGTCAGAATCCTACTGACTAAAAACTCCCTGGGTGTCCCCCTAATCACCTACCCGAGTCTGGGGATCTAGATTCTTCCAGACGCCCGGTAAGTAAACAGCTTGTTTACGCTTCATCTCTGGGAGTGGTGGATGTAATGACCCCACTCCTTCAAATCTTTCTCACGGGCGGCGCACCAGACACTGCACGCCACGTTCCTCTCATCCGGGCAGCGGACTCCCTCAAGTCTACTGCCCGGGGGGAACGGATCCTGGCTTGACTCCCCTAGATGTGAGCTGGTCAACTATACTACTTCAATGTCGATGTAACATAATATCGCAGCACTATTTTTTTTAAATAATTTACAGACGGGCACTTGACCTCAGTCATACCGCATCTGCCCAACTAAGTCTATTCACTCTTCTATGAAAGGCTTCCAAGTTATAAGAACGTAGAAATATGATCGCTGGAACCATTTTCCGCTCCTTAGCCGTTCGCTTGATGAATGTAGAGGCGAATCTTTTGGTACGGATATAACAAACGTCCACTACATACGGATGGTATCCGGAAAAATATCTAATACTTGTATGATGAAATAGCGCTATTTGAATTAGAGAATTGCACTTCACATATTAGTAACAATTGTGACAAAATATCGTCAACACGTAGAACAATTCCATTGGGTTTAAAGTAACCTAACCACTCGTTTCGGGCTTTTTGCCTATTACTTTTTTTTACCTACAACTATTCGCATTGTCGCAAATGGAAACTGTTCCATTATCCGCTAGCCCACAGACACACTAGAATAATTTGTGACTAATAATATAAAACATTTAAAAAATTTGAATTATTGTCGTGAAGTCCTTAATAACTTTTCTATACGTTATGAAAAAGTTAATTAATTTTTTTTTATATAAAATATCTCATTTGCATGAAATAACTTAAAATTAAAAGCAGATGGCTAAATTGAAATGGATTTTAAATGTACGCAGCCGAAAATAAACTTCACAATATATAAACAATATCCTCTTGTGCTCATAACAAACCATATTTTAAATAAGACCAGAATTACTGCTGAAATGAACCATATTCCTGCCACCAAAGGAGAGTATAGCAAATCTTCGCGTAACCATAATACACTGCCGGAAGCAAAATATATTCGAGAGCTCCTTAATCGCCACATGAAATAATCTAAACTAATATAATCTCACAGTATATATATATTTCTGTATAATGAACCGCAGGATTTTCACAGCAAAACTAAACTGAGATTATAACATGCGCTCTTAGATTATATAGATAGAGTCCGCTCATACATCGGACATAAAATTTCCGCGTCAAAATTAACACGTGACATGACCTACTAGATGCCTTGTGGCAGGTGGCGCCACCAGATATAGAGTTGCCACATTCACCCTAAATACCCTTAAAATTAATTATATATTCCAATACGGAATAATGCTAAATTTCTGTCATATATACTATTTTTTCACTCGGCTTGTCTTGAATTAAAAGCCATTTATATAATTAATATACATAAAGAATTATAAACAGTTCTATGGTACATGATGATTTTAATAATTTTCCATAATATTGAATCAATACTTAGCATGAGGTGCAACCAAGGCACCACCCAAGGACTATCTATATATCATATAGATGTCACGATGTAGGTATAGTGTTATTCCGAACAACCTTGTAACTATTTAAGTATTATTTCAAGAAATATATCCATTAATTAATAATTTATTTAATAAATTGGACTTTAAGCAAAAAATAAATATAATTAACAATGATTAATCAGTGATGCTTAAAAATGTTGTAAATGAAAACTATAGTATACTGTACTAATATAATGCCTAAGAGCAATTTATATAATCAGTAAATATTTTTAATTTTTTTATTAGTATCAACTATGGACCCTGTTGGGCATGGTATTTATGTAGGCAAGAAGGCTTCAATATATAAACAATAATTCGAAGGCCTAGGCTGATGTAATTAACGAAATGTGCAACGTAATTTCACGTTCGATTAATATTGGTATGAAGAACGTTGCAGACACTGGAAAACACATATAATACTTTCATTCCCGAAATATTTTTTTAAAGGAGTAAAAAGATGATTGGGAAGAAAAGAAACGCAACCGTACATGTTGCCTGTTCGATCGTGAAAGCGAGTTCGCATGTTAGAAAAAAATAGGTTATTCGAAGTACTAATTTTACGTAGATAAAGTCATGGGCAAAAACTAGTATTGTATATAGGTGACGTACTCATGCATATTAAGAAGTATACAACTTTTCAACTCATCAAAAATGGCAATTCTTAGGAGAATACGTGTAAGCAAAATTGTTACAGATAATTGCATAATCTACAACTTTGACATACATATTGTTATTTATTTTTGTTGAAACATGTAAAAACCTATATTTGTGAACTTAAATAACTTTTTTGTTGATATGGGATCAATGGGAATGGTGTTCCCAACATTCGTTCCAGTTTTCAACTCTATGCGATAACCATAACCATGTATTTTGACCGGGCCAATAGCAATTAGCCCAAAATAAAAATACCAAAAAGTTTACACAAATAATAGATATATTTTTCATCAACGTAGTGATTAATAACAACTATATCGTACTTGATGCCAGCTAAAGGCAATAAAAATTAATATTTTCGTGTTAAAGCACAGGTTAGATAAGTCCCTAAAATTGGGGAGTTTTAAAAAGTAAAAAACTGGCAACATTAGCAGTTAAAAATTATTGTTATATGATTTAAAATTATATTGACGTTTTTTCAAAGAAATGCAAACATATTTCACTGTTTACCTATGAAAGGAAATTTTACTATTGCTTCCGAATTATCACTGAAAATTTCTGCACAATTTGACAGCACACCACGCCATAATAAAAAAATATAACAGAGCACAACACTGCACCGTTTCCAAGTGACAACTGTCGTCCATGAGAAGTGTGTCGTGTAGTATTACATGCCATTCACTTGAACTGTTTTGTGCGGTTAGTACTACTAGGTTGCATGCGCTATACTGCGTGGGAAGGCCATTTGACTTTTGTGCAACTTAGCGCCTTCCCTTTTGGGTTTATACTTAGGAAGACTTAGGATTACCAAATAAGCATTTTTTATTGGCTTCTTAGTAATGTATTTTATACATATATTTTAGACATCTATATTTTTATATGAATGACAAGGAACAGTCTTCTATTATTTTAAAAATATAAATCATCGAGGTTGCGCCTCGCGTAGGTCGTTCGCGACCATTTGACGCGAACACTGCGCAATCCGTAAGTAGATATTTAAATGTTTCTATAATTATAGACAATCATAAGAGAATATTTACTATCAATCAAAAATACTAAACTCTTTTGTTCTCAGCTTTTTTCCTATCATCACGCGGAATGTCTTCTGATATAAGCAGAAAAGTTAGATTGCAATTTCTACTTAGCCTTGGAAATTAACAGAGAAGCTAGAGTTTTCTTATATATTTTAATACTATCATACACAGTCATTGATTTCAAACTTATTAATCTCATATTAATGCTGTTTTTTCTTAATTATTACATCGTACACTGTTTCTCTCGGTACAAACTGGTAAACCATTTCTTTGTACATGTTGTCGACGACAATTTTTGCTCTACAAATTAATATTTGACACTTCAATTTTTATAAAACATTAATTTTATTTTCCATTTTTAAACAAAATATGATGACGTACACATACGTTCACACACGTATATCTCTCCACGGATCATACACACATACGTGCAGATCTACTAAGGTTGAAATTGTTAGTAGTTTTGATTAGAAGAATAGCATATTTTTGTTTATTGCAAGCATAATTTTAATAAGGAAAATCATTTTTGGCTATTTCTTTTTAATATGTGTTAGTTGAAGATATTTTGTAGTAAGCTGTGATTTTATTCAATAAAATAAATAAACACATCCGACCTCACATATTTTACAGAGACTAAGCCAAAAACCTAATACTCGTAGTAATGTAATAAAAAGCATTTGATAATAAAAATACAAAAAAAAGGATTTTTTATGAAATAACAATATTATGTTGTATCTATTACTTCTTATTTGTAACAAAAAATATGTTCTTATATTTTATATATTAGAATTTGTGGAACCAGCTGTGTTTTAGGGATCCTATCTGTTTGCAGTAATCTCTACGTCGGAACTTCTATTACGACGATGAAAAATGGGTATAAAAATATTTTCCCAAATACGCAGCCGCACATCAAGAAGCTAACAAATGATCTCTAGCACTGGTAATCTATCATCTAAGCCTAAACTCAACGGTGTAAATAATTGACAAGATTCTCCAATCAGCTCCGTCTCTTTTTACTTAGATCATCATTCTTAATATTATGTCCATAATGCCTTCTAGACATTGTAGATAATATTTGACTATACGATTGTACTGTCAGGACACTCTTTTTTCTTGATGTATCAATTAATCAATTTCGCTTTAGTTTGAAAAGATCACTTTGAAAATGTATCTTGTTCAACATTCTCTTAAGAACGCCGCCTTTTTATGAGCGCATGTTAAAATAAAGTTATTTTTTACTCGATTTAATATATATATCTTATAAAAGAGAAATCTACACATTATATCTCACAAACATCACTTTATATGATAATAGTAGCTCTGATGACAGTAAATTCCTTTAATAATTATATTAGTATTAACACTGTAACTGGGAAATCACAAAGAATACTTGACTTCATTCTTAGTATGAGTAAAGATTTTAAGAATCTTCCTATCTTTACGCTTCTCAACAACGCTTTGATTCGTTTCTTATCGCTGTTTGGAACCCATAATATACAAAATATATAAATCTTCTCGAGGGTGTTCGAAATAAGTTTTCGAAACATTTAAAGTATAAAGGTGAGCTACTCAACCTTCCTTCGTATTCAGTTTTTTCCATAAGTAATCGTAGAATTGAAAAATATCAACTTTATTTATTTTAAATTATTAGAGGTCTCATAGACTCATTTTATTTATTGAGTCAAATAGGTTTTACATATCCGCATTCTAAGGCAAGAGTCTTTTTGCTTTTTAAATTGTCAATTGTTTAATCATATCCTTGTGAAATAATAATCATTTTATTTTTCGTGTTTGTGATATGTATAACAAACGTTTTCGTGATATGTACACTCTGTCTTGTACATTTAGTTCTTTTAAATGATGTGACAAAAATTGTCAATAATTTAACGGCCAATTTAACTTCAATACATTTTGTACTATTGACATATATCCAATTAGAAACAACATTTGAAATGCAAATAAGTTGTCACCTAAAGGTCCACGCAGTCTCCATAAATTCTCTTATCAGACAAAACACTTTCCCCAACACACGTTAATTACGTACGTAAGCACGGTCTAACGTTGAAACAATCTCGAAAATCTCGTCTTGCCTTATTGCGAGGCTTATTAGCAAGTTCCACGCATTTTGAGACAACTTACACTTTGTTATTTCTGGTTTACACATGAAAATATTTGATAGAAGCTCGTTAGTTTAATGGTGACATTTATAAGTGTGAAACACTTGTAAGCTTGTAAGCATTCAGAAGGTTATAAGGAATGTTTGGTTGACCACTAATTTCATTTGTTTCTGTCACAGTGAATTGTGTAATTCTTTAAAATATGTTTTATCATTTTTATCATTTAAAAACACATTGCGTTCAAACTGAGTTCATATATTTTTAATTAGGTAAGTCTATTTCGACTAGAACTATGAATATTTTTAAGTTCATATTTTTTTGTTTATATATATATATATATAAACAAATAGCAGGACTTGAAATAATGTACCCAGATAATTAGCCAATAAATTTATTATGAAAATACTAAGTTTTTCATTTATTAGGGCCCAAAAATACTAGTTGTTTGTGTGTCTTTTTATTTATTCATTTTTTTATTAAAGTATCTACTAGACATTTAAAATTCAAATAAAACAATAAGTATGTAGTTTTTGTTGACACCTGTACCTTTTTGAATAGCCAATGAATCAAGGAACAAAATTATGTAATTTGTACAAAACATTCCATACACATTTTCTTGGAAATTCTTCGTTTATTTACCTAAAACAATATTTTTTTGCAAAATGATACTTGGTTTTTTAGCTTTTACTTAAGTAATGACGATTCCTTCTTACAAATTTTAATTTAAAATTAGATTATTATTATTTAGCTATACGAATACAGCATAAATAATAACATTATTTTGTATTCGTCACTACAAGGGAACATTTTAACATAAAAACTGGAGTTTTTAAAAAAAATACTTAAATCTTGAATATCTCAGAAATTAACAAGTTTCGGACATGGTGTCATATGACTTAAATGACTCCAAATAAGCTGTACTACAACGTCTATTAAAGAATGTATCGCATTACCGTTCACCCTGTATATATGTATTGACTGACATACCATCGTAGTGCCCAAACTACTGAAACTAGGAACATAGAATTTGAAAATTATGTTATTTTTATGAATTAAGCATCCACTAACAGCCGATTTTCGTCATTTGGCCCATAAGAGGGTGAAATCGGGGTTGAAATGTGTTCAGAAATCCATTCGACGTTTTTACAAAATCAACATGCAAAGGGTTTATTTTTATTTACCCGGGCAATGTCAAGTCACTTCTGATAGGTAAAATTAAAATCTTTGTAAAGTAAAAAGTCTTGTATAGTATAGGCCGAGAAAACCAGCTATAGCAACTAGACGGAAGGTGGCCGGAAAGGACTGGATGAAAAGACCCGAAGACCAGGCTCAATGGCGTTTGTTATGAAAGGTCTAGGGAGAGCTGATGATAATGAGTACATAGTAGTTCACTTATAGCTTTTACGTTGCTAATAAGAATAAATAGAAACGAAATGGCAAATTTACACAACGTTTAAAGACTTACCTATTAACCTATCACGTCTGTGAATAATTATGAATCATTGTAATTAATATATTATAAAGTTTCTTATGAGTTTTCATTCAGCTTACAATAATACCAAAGATCAAAGATCAGTTTTATAAATATCGTATTACCAAATTTTATATGAAATAATATAATATTTTGCCGCGGTTAAATATCAAAGGGGGTGAAGTATTATTTCACAAGTAAGAATTCAAGAGTTTTAATAGGGTATATTTGCTTACGAAATTCAGTCTAAGGTTATAATAACGAGAAGTCGATATTGCGATCCCCTACGCATCAACACCGAATAGGTACAGAGAGTTTCGATTAATTATTTCTCTTCTCATGACTCAGACTCATCTTCACCTTCCACCAGGTGTGATTGAGGTCAAGCGTTCGCCTATAAGTTATAAAAAATAAATAAAAAAAAGTTGTAATAGGTCGGTTATTTTTGCTCATATTAAGTATTTATCAAATAAAATAAACATTATAAGCCTTAATTGCTTTTATATAAAACTCGGTGGTGTCTTCGAGTGCGTAATGATATGAATGCCTTCATGACATGCTACTATGGCTGTGTTTCATTTTGGTGTTAGCTTAGCATTCCTTGTGGAGTATAGATTTTCATCAGCTGCAAGCCACCGGCACTTTACTGGTTTTATTTATTTATTTAATAGCAACATCATAGCACATTATAAGTCAATTATATACAAAAAAAGGAAATAACATAAAAGTACAAAGTGCCAGTAACGAAGTTACGCTTACATATAAAATTTTGTAAACATGTTTTGGGTCGCACTTCGTATCCTAATTGACGAGTGAATGTTGATTAAGTGTATGTGTGTGTAAGTGCATTTGTGTGCGTGTGTGTGTTTATTTCGATGTTGTATGAGATTCATCTGACTGCAGTTTAGAAATAATAGTCTTAAGGACCCGATTACGGCTTAGGTGAAACATATCGATGTCTTTAAAGTGTTGATTATACTGAGCGCAACATCTGTACATGAACTAGTTTTGGGTATAACAGTGCTTTGCCAGAGACAAGGCGAATGAGCAAGGATTTCGAGTTAATATAGTTAGTATGTGGTGTGGTATGTGGTGGTGTGGTGGTGGTGGTGGTGTGGTGGTTAAGCCGTGGTGGCTGCCGGCAGAATAGAATAGCACCCCCCTCTTCTTGCTGAGGTGTCGTAAAAGGCGACTAAGGTATCTCTTGAACACCGCAATTCAACCAGGTGTTTAGAGAAGGGAAAACTCGACCAAACCTGCATCCCGCTCCCTCCCGATCGTACTGGTTCTCCATTCCATCGGGCCTGAGGGAGCTCGGACGAGAGAGTGCTTTTCTGGCTGCGCGTCCAGCTATGCACTTAAATATCTCCTGCGCAATTGACTGTTTCCGAAAACTGGACCTCGAATTTCTTAACCGGTGTTGAAACAGTCGCCGTGGCCGAAACCGGCTAGGACATCATCATATCATCATGTGGTCGAAATGACTTGGACAATTTATTTTTTAAAATAGTCGTTCCTATATTCTAACTCAGAACATTATTTTAATCATCATAACTCTTTACACGTTTGTATCAATTTATAAAAATCTTACAACTCATTGACTTCTAATAAAGTAATTAAAAAGCCATGAATCTTTTCTCGTCACAGGTATGTTTGTGTTAGCTATTTAGGTTCGCTATAAAACCATTTTGCATCATTTCGTATTCTCGTCCACGCACTAAATTCCACGGCGAAAAACAAATTTGTCTGGAAAAAGCTTCTATCCCGATAAACTATTCTTACTGCAAAACCACAGAGAGATATGTAAAAATTTACGATATAAGTTAAATTCAAATTTGATATCACAAGTCTCATTTTGCTGAGTAACAATTTTGGGTTTATGGTTCAAGGATTTATAATAAGGTTAATCATGTATTAAATATCTTGAACTTATCAAAATTCGAATGTAAGATGAAGCTGAGAGACTGGTTGTTGAATCTAAAATATAATGATATAGAGGAACTGTTGCAGGTGTAGATGTGCTTGGGCTTTAATATTAACATTCTTTTGTAATTGTTATTCACTTTGTTTGTATAGTCTGTTGTTTGGTATATAATGTTGTTGTTTCTTTTTTTTGTATTGTTTTGAGTTATGATTGGTGCTACGCAGCAGTAAAAAACTGTAACAAATTTGTGTGAAATATGCTGACATCCAAGATACAGGGTGTCCTAGTTTGGGTGTCAGCTGATTTTTAATGTGCTGCCTTGTAGTTGTTTGTCGAATAAATATATTTTTTTTTATTTTTTTTTTTATATTATGATTTAACAATATCTATAAGATTTCAATCGATTCTTCGATTTACCTTTCTTATTTATTTAAATGTTATTTAGTCAACAATTAAAGACAAAGCCAGTTAATCATAAACGAAAATAATAAATCATCATTGATTTTGACGGCCTCATAGCGCAGTTTGTAGTGATCCTACTTACGATGCTAAGGTCCTGCGTTCGAGTCCCGGTAGTTATGAACTTTTCTGTGATAAGCAGATGAGTTTGTCACGAGTCATGGTTGTATAAATGTATTTAAGTATGTATATCGTTGTTTAGTACCCATAGTACAAGCGTAAGCTTAATTTGGGACTAGGTCAATGTGTGTAATTGTTAATAAATATTATTATTATTATTATCATTCTATATTCCTTTCGGGGTAAGCAGAGATACATTAGAGACTGTATCTCATTTGCGCTTATGTCTCAGGCCCATAATGAACTGTAACACAGCTGATCGCCATTACTCTTACACATTATTCTTCTAATAGATTCAACCATATTTCCTTGCGAAGATTTTCTTCACCGGTGAGCATGTGGTGCTTTAATTCTAGAGGAACGTGCTGAGATTCAAATTACAACCTACCCTATATACGGTATACGTCGCATACATTTGATAAGCCGTGGTGGCTGCCGGCAGAATAGAATAGCACCTCTATCTTCTTGCTGAGGTGTCGTAAAAGGCGACTAAGGTATCTCTTGAACACCGCAATTCTACCAAGTGTTTAGAGAAGGAAAACTCGACCAAACCTGAATCCTGCTCCCTCCCAATTGTACTGGTTCTCCTTTCTATCGGGCCTGAGGGAGCTCGGACGAGAGAGTGCTTTTCTGGCAGCGCGTCCAGTTATGCACTTAAATATCTCCTGCGCAATTGACTGTTTCCGAAAACTGGACCTCGCATTTCTTAATCGGTGTTGAAACAGACGCCGTGGCCGAAACCGGCTAGGACATCATCATACGTCTCATATATACAGTATTCTGCGTTGCCGCGTTTACGTACTGCTCCACTATCCACTGGGTCACCACAGCAAAAATAAAAACGCCGTGCCAACAAAATTAAACAATTCTTTTTTACACTTGCTCGACATAGTGACTACCATGCACCTGATGGTAAGTACAGTGCATTCCAAGAACGAAAAAGACCATCAAAGGATGAAAATGCATTGATATCTCCTTCGTCATGTCGACCCACATATACCACGACTAAAGGTCTCCAGATATATGAGTTATTGGATATACACAAGCTGATCCCGAATCGTGACAGGCTAAAGCGAGTCACTATGACGGTCTTTATACTTGTGTATTGTGGTCATGACCCAGTTGGGTAATCGCCCTAACGCCAAAAAAAAAAGAAAATTAGGATACATCAATAAGAACAGTTCTCATTATACTGCAACCTTATTTTTCGGATTAGGCTCAAAAGTACATTAAGAAAAACATGTCTATCTAATCGTTTTCTCCAAATTATTTAACGTTATTGAAATTATGTTGAAAATCAAAAGATAATATTTTTTTTCTCTATCCGTATAGAAAGTTTGTCCCCTGTTTCTTAATGTAATGCAATGGTATAAACAAAATTAAATATTTACATAGCGGTTGCAATTAAATAGTTATTTACAAACACAGCAACTGCGTGATTCACTGTAATGCAGATTGTGTGTACTTTTAGTAGCTATTTATTTATTCCATTCCGGTCACCGTTACCAATTGGGGCAAAGCTAACTGCTGTCATTTCCTCGACATTTGCTTTGCTTTTGATAAATCTATTCATATTTCTTAACTTACATTTAACGGCTTTGACGTCCATGTCTTGTTTATTTGTCACAGTTTAAACAGTCAAGTCAGTTTAATTATTCTGGTGTTGTAAAATTATTCCTGGTCTTACAAATTGTGTATAAATTAATACGATATGGGATTCTCTAAGCTGAGAATAGCTAGATCTTTGGTATTTTCCTAATATTTCTTCAGAGAAAAAAAAGCGTGAATAAAAACAGCATTATTTTTATATTATCTAAAATCGTTAAAAAAAGTACAGAGTGCTTCTTATATTTCAATTCAATTAGATGATGATAATTTATTTATTTATAGAAGAATGTAACCCGTATATAGTGAGTGACTTTTTTTTGGAACCGACTTTTACTGATTGCCGGGAAAAACATACAGTTTGATCGGGCTTAGGGGGTGAGCACAGAAGGTGCTCAGCCAGTGAGTGTATGAGTTGGGTGGCAATGCAAGAGCACCCCTGTTGGCACAAACCTCGATTTGGACCGCCAGCCAAATAATACGAACCCTACGTGTGATCTACTAGCGTTTCGGAAGCGACTACCTTGAGAAGAAACGCCGAAAGAAACTCAAGGCTGCGTCGGAGTGGCTAGTAAGTGGCTTCCAAGGCTGTAATTTATAGACGCTATATCGACTGTACTTAGCAAAATTCTCACAAAATTAATTCGTTTTACCAAAAAACTGAATATATAATAGGATCTTGAGTATAGCCATTCGCAAAACCAAGTCCATGTTGACAAAATTGGTGCCTTACAAAATCCTTTGACATTCATTGAGTAATATAAATTGTAATGTTTTAGTATTGTCTAGGCAAATTTAAAGTTGCGTATATAAATATAACCCTAAATGTATTATTAGGCAGTGTGACTATAATTTACTTGGATCCTTTCCGTCGTTGTTTTTGCAAGCTGTGACAATAATATCACTGTAAATATTATATAACTACATTTTTGGATGGTTTCTGTTCGCTCTTAGACTGTATCATAGGTATTATATATTTGATGCTCTTAAGTTACCTTACAAAGCAAACTAACTTAAAAAACTTAATAAAACATTAAAAGAGAGTTTCTCATTAAACCCTTTTTAGAAATGGCACAAACGAGGGCCGGTCACAACTCAAGGAGCACGAAGTGTTCGCCGACGCATCGCACCGTTTGTTATACCATCGTTCCACATCGTTAACTTTGCTTGTTATAACTTTACGCTTCTCCAGAGTGTACGGAATTTAAATTAACTAAATTACTAAGGGATGTATATTACTCGGTATGAATATCTGAGAGGGTTTGAAGATTGCAATTAATCAACCGGAAGACAGCGATTAAAAATCTGGAGTTTTTTTTACAAAAAATAATTACAAATGTAATCAATACTTTGAATCTCTTTCAATTTAGCCTGTAGGTTTATATGTAGTTACTTATATATCTAAATATAAAAAATGAGGTTATCCGACAAAGAACCAAAGTTGTCGAAACAGCTCTCCGTATTAGCTAGCTGAAGTGGCAGTGGGCAGGCCATATATTCCGAAGAACCGATGGTCGTTGGAGTAGGCGGATTCTTGAGTGGAGATCGTGGATCCGCAGATGCAGCGCAGGGCGTCTTTCGGCAACGTAGAGCTACGACCTGCGAAAGGTAGCCGGAAAGGATTGGATGAGAAAAGCCGAAGATCGGGCTCAATTGCACTTGTTGGGAGAGGCCTATGGTCAGCATTGGACTAGGATAGGCTGATGATTATGATATCTAAATATCTACTACCCTATGTAAAGCGACTTCAAAATGGTGATTTCATAGACGATATAATATAAATTTTCGTCTCTAGTTGCAAACGCAGTTGTCTACATGTGATGATATAATAATCTAAAAAGTGATTGACCATATTTTTTATGAACCATGAACTTGTATGTACTCGTATTTAAGTAACAAGCCTGACACAATTTTCAGAGAAAAATACTGGAATAAAATTTATCTATTTATATATAAATAATTTAGTCTCACCAAGACTAGATAAGATCTAAGCTTGTCTGTATAACCGATAATCTCAGTTTTAATGCTAATAAAATTTATAATATCAAAGGTGCATAAACTTTAATTAACTATTAGAGTCGTTCCAGGTTGGTTGTAAAGTCATTTAAATTATTCAATTTGAATATTCGAGTGACTATTATCGGCAACTATCCATAACCCACTCTATCGCTTAATGAAGATGCTCGATTTACGGTCAATGAGTTTATGTTTGTTGCGTTATTGTGAAGAATTTCGATTGAGTAGTCTGCTAATCCCTTGTGAATACCTTCTTGTAAGTTTATAATAATTTCGTTAATGTAGAACTATTTTTTTTTATTATTTATTACACTATGATAGATAATTGATAAAAAATCTTTGTAATTTAAAATTTTATGAAAAAGTATTGCTCTCTATAAATTATTCATAATTTCCGTTTATCTTATCTTCTGTACGTTCATTAAAGTCATAACTTTTATTAAAATCGAACTTTATAAGGTCAATATTAATAAATTTAATGACACAATCAAACCAGCAAAAATAAAACAAATATTACGTCCATTGATAAAAATAATAAATTAACATATAACCTTGCCCTGATATTATAATACACTTTAAAAACTTCCGCGTCCTTTACCTCAAATCGTCTACGAGAATCGTATCAAGAATTCACAAAATTCAACATAAAAGGGATTCCTGTCACGTAGCCAGTACAGCGACTGACTCATCCTGATGGGCCCAACGCACGATAAATTTGAATTCTTACATTGCGACATTTTCTTGAAAATGAAGAGGTATTTAAATAGTCACGATGACTGGCATTTGTAGATTTGCTACTTTAAATGGCTATCATTTTTATGGCATTTTTATGTGTTAGGTTGAGAAGTTGAGTAGAGAAATATTCCCAATTATATAATATAATAATAAAATTAAATTATGATACCTGTAAATTTTCAGACCAAGCATGTATTTTATTAAAGGTATGAACTATAAGAAACCATTAACAATCGAAGCGATCGCTAAAATTAACTATGCCCTTGTTTCTTCTGTGACAGCTAAAGCTGTATTTTTTTTACTTCATATTGTTTGATAGGCCTTCTAAGATCAGCAAAATCTTTACTGCATATTCTCATTTCTCACTATTCTTATGTTCTATCTACTTTCAACTATTGCTGGGAATGATTTATTTTTGGCACAATCATCTTTCTCCTAAGCTAAATATTTTATTAAAACTAAATTTAGTATAACTAAATGTATAGGAAGTAATTTGGGCCCATAACCTAAAAAAACGACGTTGATATGTTTTGTTCAAAACGGCTTTACTCGAAACAATTGAATCGGTAACTGACAGAGAATGCACAGGAACGACAAATGGCACTGTTAATTTGATATTAGCATATTTTAAAAACTCGGCCAAGTGTGAGCCAGACTTAGGTACCAAGGATTCCATACAAACTTAAAAGGTATCATGAGATTTGACTAACTTCCACTGTTCACATTTTTTCATGACGGTCACAATAATTCTCTCCAAATGGAACTGTATTCATTTCTGGAAAAATATCTAACACTGTATTGTTGTATCTTTTGTAGATTGGGAAATTCCCATACTATCGTACTTAAAAATAAAATACAAGAAAAAAAAATTGTTACGACAAATTTGCCGCTTTTGGACTTATTTCAAATATTATATTATTTACTAGCTGTCCCGGCAGACCTTGCTCTGCCCTATTTCTCTAAAACAAAGTCACATTGTTTTTTTTAATGTTAATAGCTTCCCCGTCAGATTTGGCCTAACCATTTGGCAAAACCTATTGGCCTGTCGGCTGTTTTTTGAAAATTGTTTGAAGGAACCTGGCCTTAATGCTATATGTATAAAAATTGACAAATATTGACATTAATATTTATACGTTACTCAATTGTTTTGCCTGCCCGGAACCCGTCCACTAACATTTAAACTTTATGGTATGGTGTTAAAGTTCAAATTGACTTTTAAATATTATTACGAATTTTTTGTATGAGAATATAGAAGTGTTGTTTTTAGACTTTTTCAGACAATTCTTTTAATTTTTCTCTCCGTAATAACCTTCCCCAGACTTCAACAAACACAACAAAAAAGAAATCAGCCAAATTGATTCAGCCGTTCTCGAGTTTCGCGCTTATCAACACATTGAGCGATTCATTTTTATATATAAGATTTGTTTATTTTAGTATCACTCGTATTTATTTTGTATTTATTATTTAAGCTATATATTATTCTATTTATTGTTTATTGATATTTCTTATAAAATGTAACACGACCGGGGCCCTTCACGAAAACCAGCACTGCAGACTACCTCTGTGGCTTTAAGCTGATGGAGGGCCCATTTTCGCCATGTTTGTATGTTTTTGTATTTTCTTTTGTTTCTGTATACTCTTTGTGTTACTGTTTTTAAATTCTTAATTTTTTTTTTAAGTTATGGTGAAATAGATACATTTAATTTCATTTCATTTTTATTTCTATGCTTATGATGTAAGATATTTCCATATTTCATGATTCTATGTCAACGAGAAATAAACTATAAGTTTTGATTATCTTGAGAAAATGGCATAAACGTTAAAAAGTGTAATACATCTTTTGAAAGTGATGATTTAAAAGTAAATTTTTTTCAGAGCCATAAGAGGCAACAAACTTTTAAGTATTTTGTATTAATTTCAACATGATACCTCCTCGCGTTTATGAAAAGATCTTCAATTAGACAGATGGACAACAAAGTGATTCTATAGGGATTCCAGTACTTTATTTTAAAGGACTGAATCCATTCATTCCATCATAAAACCACTAGACATCGAGTCGAATACCAGCCGTATGTGGTGAATGTTCCTCATATCCGCACGAAAAGATTCGCTTCTACATTCATCATGCTAAGAAGTGTAATATACTTCCGGCGACCTTATTTCCGCGACCTTATGACCTGGGAGTCTTTAAGAGAACAGTGAATAGGCAATTGTTGGGGGACGACGTTCATCATCGGACTCATCTTCACCTTCCACCAGGTATGGTTGGTCAAGCGTCCGCCTATAATAATTAAAAAAAACTAAAACCCTAAAAATAATAAACGTTCACATAAAATTCCTTTAACCAAAATAAACGTAATTCTTTTTGGTTATAAAAATCCACATCGATCACGCATATATTATGAACGTATGCTAAAAAGGGAAGAAAGTCGTACAAAATACACAGCAATAATTTCAGTCTCGCTGGAGGAACGATTCAAAGGAATCTTCGTTCAAAGGCCTCATTACAACTCTGACAGCGTTCACCCAATCACGTCTAAATAAAAGTGAAACATGGATGTAGGCTACATCAACGTAATAGATAAGACAGTTCAAACGTGTTCAGCATAAGATATTATTATCGAGGGTGACGAATATAGGGAACACTAGAGATTGTCCGCGGTTAGGCTTGGAACTGATAAAAGCAACGAAAGAAAAATTTACCTAAATAACTTTTCAGTCCTATTCAGTAAGACCAGTTCTATTAACACATACATATATGTTGTTTATGTTATTAAATCTCCACATTATTTGTATATTATTTTAGAAATTTGAAGTTATAAGCTGGTGTTACAAGTTATAAGGTGTTAAGCTTATGCAATTGTGCAAAAGAGGAATGACGTTTTGTGATAAGTTAGTTTGAAGGTGGTTGTAGAAAACTATATTATAAAGAGAATGCAAGTGTTACTTTGGCTTCCGCATGTAAAATTAAAATAAAATAGTTTCATACAAAATATCTCTTTCCTCGATCCCATATATATATGTAGGGTATGTGTTCTTGTGTATGTATGTACATATCATTATCTATGATATTTTGAAATTAGTATCTGGAGCTCCGTATCTATATTCTATTGATCCCTTGCTGTTTTATGTGCGTTAAATGGGGGTCAGCTGAAAAATCAGCGCTGAGTGGCTCAGCTGATCTAGGCATTTGCTGAGCTGACTTCCCTTTGGCGCATCATCACGACACAGGGTATTGCGTTTGTTGTTTTTCGTCTTCATTGACCTATTCTTCCATGTTTTATGTTATGTTGTATGCCAGATAAATGTTTTTTTTTATTTACTTAAGAATCACATGAAAATACTTTATGTGAAAAATATTCACACAAGTGCGTTAATCAGTTCATTTCACACATTTCCGATCATTTGTTCTATGAGGGCACTATTTGCTCACACTGTTTTATTTTGCATCTGTCGCTGCATTTTTTGAGTGTATGCCCTTAGTAACGTGTTTATTGACACCAGTATAAGAAAAATCGTTGAAATTAAATAAAATATAACTTTATTCAAATAGGCATACTTCCAAGCACTTTTGAATAGTTAAAAAAAGCAAAGCGAATTTACCACCGGTTCAGAAAGCAGAATCTACCGAGAAGAGCCGGCAAGAAACTCTGGTAGTTGCTCCTTTTAACATAATGAGATACAATAACAGGTATAATATATAAAGGATTGAATGCCCCGCGAGAGAAATTGCATATATTAAAACCACGCACTTTTATCATTCAAACAGTCATTAATGGAATAATGTTCCTTTTTTAGCAATTTAGTTTTAATAGTTTTTTTTAAATTTCAATAGTGGTAACTCCAAGATGTCTTTAGGTATTTTATTCTATAAGCGAATACTGAGCCGCATGTAGGAACCGTGACCTTTTTTAAGCCGGAAATTAGGTAAAACTAATTTGTGTTTATTTCTAGTATTCATTATGAATATCACTACTCGCCAAAAATAGATGCAGATTTTGTCGTGTGTATATAATACGTTAAATCTGCATACACAGTAGCCAGCAGTGGTCGCGGCTTGTCACCGTCTGGCTATGCGTCAATGAATGTGTAAGCAGTCGCTCTGCGCCTTGCAAGCAATGCAAGTGCATAAACAGCCCTTTCTACTAAAACAGTTTGGACCTCGTAAACCTTTGATAATCCGTAGCTCACCTCAGGACATCCTTAAACAAAACAATATTTTTGTGTTTTTTTTTTACAATAAAATAGACCTACCGAAGTGTTTTTTTAATATAAATAACTTATAAATAGCAAAAACTTCGCCCAACGTGGGGCTCGAACCCACGACCCTGAGATTAAGAGTCTCATGCTCTACCGACTGAGCTAGCCGGGCTTCGAGCGTTTTCTTTAAATTGAGTATATTTTAATATACAATCTGCTTAACCAGAAAAGAGAAAGCTAATTTTTTTCTTAAATTAATTTCCACTAAGAAGTAGAGGTTTCATTTCCAATCCCCTGCAAAATACTGCAGTCTGTAGGTTCTATGTCTGTAAATCAGTGTTACAGCATTGAATTATCAAAACATAAATCCGAATGCATGTATTTTGAGCTCCTTCAACAATTTAATAGGTTCCTTTGAATACATGTCAATTCTACCTATTTAGGCAAATATCTGAATTCAACCGGTAACAAATTTAGGTGATAAAGATAAAAAATTGATTTGAAATGATGTAGATTTGTAATCGGTTAAAATGTATTCAGTTCTTTTATAAAGGCCAATAATTTTCAGCTTCAATAGCATAGTGCTTATGTAAATTAAATAATATTATATTTTTTGGTAAAATTCAATTGCACCGGAGAGTTTTAGAGGAATGGTATGGTAGCAATATTATTATCAAAAATAAACGGTTGAGGAGATAAAAACAAAGGTTTTTGAAATAATATTTCACAATAATCTAAAATAACATTTCGCTAGAAATTGCTACTGAAAATATGTTTTTGTTTCCTCACCGTACAAATAAAGAAATAAAGGGAGCAAAAGAGCCAGTATGAGTCGTATTTTGGTGACTTTGGCTATAGATATAGGAATCACCCTATTTGTATATCTTGGATTCGCTGCTTTATCTCATCTTCTGAGACACCCTGGTCAGTTACCAAAGAATTGAAATAAATATAAGAATCAGTTTATTATATAGTTTCGTAATACTATAAGTAACATGTTCAGGAGTACATATGGCCACTGTAAATACTCTTCTTGTATTACTGCATCATTACGGCAACAAACCGTACGTTCCGTGGCATAATGCGGCCAATTCCTCATGCATCTTATTTTAACAACCTTTGTTCAAGAAGATTGAGTGGTGCTTTGAAGAATATTAAGTTGTTTGCAGATAATTACGACTTTTCTATGATAAAATAACAAATTAATGTAAATAAGTTGATGTAATGTGTCCGATCTGAATCTGTGAGAGAGGCGTACATGAGTGCCTTTGGTCTGAACATACTTGACATCGGGATGTTTAACAAAATCTTAACAAAACTAGGCGTCTGGCCTGTTCAGATCAATGGCACCATATGTAATATGTTAGGTATTTCTGTATTAGGGTACGATGGGGCTGACATACGTACACACGTAAAAGTCCCTTAAATAAATAGAATAAAAAAAAATGTAAATAAGCTGTTCACTTATTCAAAGTGATTATATCGTTCGGAATCAAATGTCGCATGCGATGGAACTTGTGATGAAGTTCAGTGTAGACTCGTTGCTATCCCGGAAAAAAACTGTCTTGCCGAGTGTCTCCTTTCACCAGCTTCGGTCTAATTCAGTTGGTGTGCACGCAGATGCGTTGGTGGCAAAACATAACAATTGTTTGCACATAACAGTTTATAACCGTGAAAGATTGGTTTATTGCGTTACTGCTAAAAAGCACTTACACTTTAGAAATCGTTAACAAAACAACGCAATTACAGAGGCAGTTCTAAAGTGTAATAAACCCAAACACATTAAAATAAAAGTACAATAGACACGTTTTGATTACCTACAACTGTTCAGCCGTGGGGCACACCGGCAGAATAGAACAGTGTCTCCCTGCTCTTCATGCTGAGGTGTCGTAAGAGCTGACTAAGGTGTACAGTATGCCAAATTGCACGCGGAATGCTAGTACAAAAGCTGTTGCATGTACCTTCTCTACACATAATACGCACCGCTAACCCGCATTGTGGACATACGTGGTGGGTCAAATGTACAAACCCTATTCCATGAATTCTATAAATTGAATTAAAAAGGGATGGGAGGCTTCTGCCCTGCAGTGGGACGAAATTAGCTAATATAAATAATAATAATTAAATAATAAATAATTTTACTGTTTATTTGCACTTTAAGGCACACCGAACTGCGACGTACACGCACGTACTCAAGCCTTGCATCTCGGTAGTCGACTAACTCCCAAGCATCCCGTGCGCGCGCGCATCCTCTTACCCCGCACGTCTCGTAACACCCTAACGACCCTTAGGACGACAATTACGTATCGGGCGGCGTCTACATGCTATTGACTGTATTTTGCTCATCTATGTTTTAAACACTACAGAATCCCAGATTCCATACACATTTATGATTTCTTAATGTTTTAAATAGATTTAATCATGATTACAGAGCAAGAAAATTAAAATAACGACTACATTTTGTAATCGTTTATCATCAATCCGATTACATTTTGCCTATCTCTGCTTATATCTGTTTGCTTTTTCTCTACGAGGCGCGATTATATGGATTCCATCCGTGCGCGTATTACAAAAAAGTTTATCAAAAATAAATTCAAAACAATAGTAGGAAAAGAAAATATTGCTACAAATTTAATAAAGTATCAAAGAAACTGAAAACAAAAACTTTTTACGACATCATATTTTACACTAATCATCTTAGGTCATTAAACTAAACAAAAAAACTTTCCCCTATAAAAGCACAAAGGAAAATAAAACGTTTCATTATTTTCGTACCTTCTTTGCAATGACACGCGAATAAATTGCCGACGTGAGAACCATAACAGCTGAAAAATAAATACCACAGAAACTCGAATTCATTTCTTTCTTATTGTTCACTTTACAATTTTGTATAAACTGTTTGTTTTTTAACCCAACTTAACGAAGTTTACTGCAACGAAATAAAATGAAATATAACTTTATTTAAGTGGAGCGGCCTCTGAGCACATTTGAATCGTCAAAAGAAATGATTCAACAACATCTATTTAAGTTAAGAGAACTTTTACATAAATATCATAAAATATTTATCTTTTATTAAACTCAAAGCTTTTTATTACTAAATAGGACATTTACACAACAAGTGTTTATAAAAATATTATGACACCCTAATAGCGTAGTTTCTAATGACCTTATTTATCGCAGAAGGTCATGGATTCGAGTCTCGGTATCTAGAAACATTTATGTGCTCAGCAGATTATTTTGTCGCGAGTCTTCGATCTGTACTATCATTGTCTTTTACCCATAGTACGCACATACATTTTATTTAGTGCTAGATCAACGTGTATAATTGTCCACAAATGGTATGGCATGGTAGGAATTAAATATACTGCTAAAGTAGACAAACTCATAAAGTTTTCCTCGATAACTCACAATCTTAATGATGTCCAAAGATCGATCACTATTTTCCAAAGTGTCGTAACGAATATATCACTCTTACAAACTACGGTCATTTAGATAAAAGTAGCTAGCTTCATAGTTAAAGAGGAAACGGTGACAAATCGCCAGCTCTCATACAAATTAATTACACTAAGCCACAAAAATATTGCGTAACTCTAGAGATGACACAGTTGTGTATTGCCGTAAATATAGCTCTTCTATTCACTAAACAAAAACGATAAATAAGGAAGTATGAAATAAATGAATGTATTATAGTAGGAACCGACGTAAAATATTACAGTTCTAATTAACTGCCTTGTGAAACTGTAGCGTTTTTCACGCAACAAGGAATAATATAAAAGTTTTTTAATGTCTTAATTTTTTAAATTTTACACAATTTTTATGAAGTGATTTATTTCAGAGCCATTAATAGCCTACTACATATTTTTTATATTTTTTTCCTGTAAACTTTTTTATTGTTATCAGGTGAATAGATATAAACACAAAAGCATTCTAAGAGTTAAGCTATACTTGTAATTTCACCTTTATTAATCCTAGTTGACCTTGCGCCACGATCTAGGAAGAAATATCACTTACGACAGGAAAAATTAAACTGAATAAATCTGAAATTAAGATCAATTTAACTAAATTTTACTTTTATATTGTGACACTATTGTACTATTGTAACACATTATAAAATGAATGGCCTAATAATTCCGCAAACCCACGAGCTTGTTCTTAATTTGTCCCTCGAAGAAAATACTTCTATGCTATATTTACGCTTGCTGATAATTGCAAAACATATAGTATTAATATCATTTCCTAATTATTTAAAATGCTTCAGCTTTAAAGTTGTAGCCTCTAAGTATAAAAAGAAAAAAAGAAAAAAAAGTAAGTTATAAGTAAAAAAAGAATCCTTGACTTTGCTGCTTATTAATCAAATTTTCTAAATAAGTCCGCTATAAAAATGTTTCAAGTAATTAAATAAAAGTTTTTATAAGAGCGACTGCATAAAAATACAAAATTCATATTTGCCAAACCTAGCCAGCCACCTAGTTAAACCTAAAGCCTAGGAACCTAGATTTTCTTGCGTGAAAATATTGTGATAGTAGTCAATAAGGGTGGAGTTAGAGGGGGTCATTGGCGTTATCCCTCTCCTGGGTGGGGTTTATGCTGACACTGATATTTTTTCTAATCTAGATGAAGACCGTGGAAGTCTTTTGTTGTTTTCATTGTTAAATTAATTTTCTATTCGTTTACTTTTTCAAATGAGATTAAATTTATTGTGTTCATGAAATGCTATTTATTATTAATTTTTATTTATTATTATAATTGAATTAGAGTTTATAATGATTCTATATAGATCATGTAACTCCTGTGATTCGAAGGCTGTATTCGCCTTTCGTGGTTACTATGAATCATAGTGATTACTTACTAGCCTAAATGCGCTGATCCAGTTCTAAAAACACAATATTCCAAAAAACCGGTCTGTACCAGCGAGATTAAACAGTCATAAACTAAAAATTAAATAAAATTATAATTTAAAAACGGTCGTTAACAAAAATATATCAAAGATATGTTGATAATCATAAAATAAAATCATCCGCACGCAAAAAAGCTTTTATGATTTTGTAAAGAAACTATTATTCATCAACCAGTTCAGTATACCATAAACTATTCACTATATAACAACATGCTCTATACGTATGTATATCTCGAAGGTTTGTTGACATAGCAACGAGCATGCGCAATCCTAGTTGTCCATAAACAATGAATTTATTATGTTGCAGGATATTTGTGCGACGTTTGGCTTATAAATATTACAAAAGAACGAAGAAAACATCAAACAAAGATTCGGTCAAGTCAAATATCAAATTAGATTTGGTTATTTTTGAAATCGATACGTTTTAAAGTTCAATTCGAGGGTCGATTACTGATAGAGTTAAACGGGTCGTTACCCGCTCCGATCAAAATCACGGACAGTCAATGATATTGAAACTTAACAGATCTGTATACATTATCTTTCAAGGCCTTTCAACAAACAAGTTCGAGAGATATAAATATTTACTAATAAGAGGAGTCCTTTAAGACAAAATTACGAATATAATTGTATTCATTAGGACAATCAAATACTTACCATAAAGACTCCATGGTGGAAGTAAAATGGCTCAATTTATATATCGAAACCATCCTTAAATTCCAATTATGTCGCCCCGAGAACGGATCCATTCACGCAAACTGATATCGGAAAAACACTTTCCCTGTCGCGTCAGTACAAACACATTTTCTCACTGTTGATAAAAATACAACCGGCTTTTAGGGAGATTCGACTGTCAAAATCACGTGGGGAGTTAGCTAGCCTATTCACGCACGCGTCAGTGGAGCGTCAGAGAAAGACGCCTTTTCACCCGATCGTTTATGGCGCATGACATTCAAGGAGCATTGTATCCATGTAGCGGACTACGCTCCCACAGTGTTCGTGAAGAACTAAGCGCAAGTTGTGGAGGTGCACGTGGTCCGTAGCTTACGCGACGGCCGCCCTTCCAAACCGGCGTCCTTGCCCTACGAATATAGACTTTCACTCTATAGTACAACGATCTACTTTCCCCCAATGACGCCCCCAGCCGGCGAGATGAGCCAGAATATGGAACGCAACACAGAGTATTTCCGTACTGTCGTTAACAGTGTGCGTATCATGCGTGAATGTACTGGAGCGTAGAAAAGTGCATCGGTCAGTTTTCCCGGAGAGTTTTCTGTCCATTCTTTACAAATAAACTACAGTCGTAACTATCCAAAAAGAAATTTGATACGAAAATCGTGAATAAAAAGTATGCGCCGACCGTTGTTGTAGGGGATATTGAAAAAGTTTCCAATCGGTGTAACGACGGCGCCTTTTTATCTCGTTTCTGAGGATTAAATCAAAACTTAGCGGGCAGTCAGTTTCGTCTTTGTTGAGACATGACTTGCTCATTTTGTTTTGTAATTCTTTTCGCTTTCGTTCCTTTATAATATTCGAATGCGGTATTGAAAAGTAAACGTAAATATTGACGTAACGTGTCATAGTATGAATAGAATGGAAAACATACGCGAACGGTGTTTGGGCTCGACCCGTAGGTTAGTGAGCCATGCCATTCGTCGTTACCGCGACTGATAATAGTCGACAATAGGGGTCAATTGGAAACAATATTGTTTGGCTATTTAATTAGTAGAATCTGTTTTTTATGCACGAATAACGGGATATCAATTCAAAGGGTTTTTCATTAGAGAGAAATCTTACTAAATATTATAAATGCGAAAGTTTTGATGTATGTTTATTACTTAATCATGCCAAAACTAAAAAGCGGATTTGGATGAAATATGGTACAGAGATAAATTATAGTCAGAAAAGTACATGGGTTACTTTTTATTCTATAAACTAGCTGACCCGGCGAACTTCGTACCTCCATAATCTCATGTTAACCTACACCACTTCTCCAGCTTCTACTCTCTTCTCTTCGCCTCCCTCCACCCTCACATCTTCCTTCCCACCCCTACCCTCTGTTGTTTACATTTTATTTTATTTTCATAAATAATAATAATAATATATTGTCATGCTATATTCCTTTCAGGTTGAGCAGAAATGATTAGTGGCTGTATCCCCTTTGTGATTATATGTCATGTCCAACATGACCAGTAGCGCAGGTTATCGCCGTTCTCAAGGCATTTTTACACATGGCATATCTATATGATGCCATGCGGGTTTCCTCACGATGTTTTCCTTTACCGCTGAGCATGTGGTGCCTAAATCCATACATAATCTAGAAAAACCCAAAGATACGTACCGGGTTTCGAACCAACGACCAATCGCATTGATGCGCATGCAAACCGGTCCATCATCCGCTAGGTCACCACTGCCTTCAAGATATAAAAAATATCTGGTGACTAATTTACAGAAAACCTTAACAAATTATACACCGAAATCTTCGTCATGAACCTTTTAATGTCGATTTAATAATTTAATTTCTATTTAATAGTGAAAATTGCATGAAAATCCGTCCAGTAACTTTTACGCTTATTGTGAACGAACAGACAGATTGACAGATTCTGTTGGGGGACTTTATTTTATAATATGTAGTGATATAATCCACGCCTGTGTGACCGCGGAGGAAACGACGTGCAACTAGCCTCGAAAACTATATGAACTAGATTTAATGTAACTTCTCAAGCGATGATGGATCACCACAACTTATATTTCATAAGCTAGATTGTTTGTTTGGATATTTTCGTATTATTTTTCAACTCATTAATAACTTTCGACGTAATATAATAAATACTTTTTTTTTTAAACCCGTGGGAAATCCCTAACGGACCTCGGGGGACGGTAAGGGCTGCCTCCCTGTGTCCGACTTGCACCGACTAAAACCTCCGGGGTGTTCCAACTTCCACCTACCGGCATCGAAGGCGCGACTGAGGTCTCATCCTCTATGACCAGCTGGGTGTGCGGTCTTAAGTAGGCCTCTACTCGTTTGGGGAGGAGTGTTGTAAAGAGCCACCCCTCTCACACATCTTTGTTGTAGAGCGGCACGCGGGTACACATCGCGCGTCGCTCGTTTCTTTGTTGTGCGACATACTCCCTCAAATGTGCCGCCCGTAAATATAATAAATACTACAGCAACCTATGTTAAATAATGACAATGGGCCTAATAATGAATATTTAGAATCGATTACACAAACTGCTTGAATAGAAATTAAAGCAATCAATAGAAATGCTGTATCCAAATAAATTATCAATATTCAATAAAAAACAAACAGATAATCCAGTGAAGTCACCAGCTTAAAGTTAATCTTAGGTGAAACAATTGTGTTATTACAACCAGAGATGGGAAAAATGTAATCTGATTAATGATGAACGATTACAAAATGTAGTCGTATTTTTAATTTTATTGCTCATTTATTTAATCGTGATTAAATCCATTTAAAATATTAAGGGCGGCTTGCACTTACGAATTAATCTAGTTTAAGTTTGTATAAAACACTAATTAATTGAATTGGTTTGATTTCATGTTAATGATGATTTCAGTTTAAGAGTTGTTACAACTAGATTTTGATTTAGTGCAAGACAATAAGTACAGATCAGCGCTAAATAGCATTTTATATAACTCTAAACTGGATTTAATTAGTTAGTGCAAGCCGCTCTAAGAAATGATTAATGTGTATAAAATCTGAGATTTTGTAGTGTTTAAAACATAAAAGAGCAAAATTCAGTCATATTAATGGTAAAAAACAAAAATGTAATCGTTAATCATTTTTATCAATCTGATTACATTTTGTCTATCTATGATTACAACTATATGTGTATACGTGAAAGTTGAAATTAGAATACAGGTTATTAACGCAAATACCTAATGGTCATAAAAGTATATAGGCATTGAATCTAATATAAATTACGCAAATTAGTTTTTATTAAGGAAAAACAATATAAAATGCGCACACATGTACAACTAACTTCATAAAGAAAAATAATGAAAGTAAAAATAAAATAATAATTTATCACACTATATCTCTTTCACAGTGAGTAAAGATAGATTTGCTGGTTATTAAGAAAGTTTTTTTTGTATTTTGAAATTTTGTACAAAAATTTTGTAATCTTCACATAATTTCAAGAATTACAACAATAGAGTATGAGACATATGTACGTTGAGCTCAGAGCAAAAGAGTGTGAATCAGATTCGCGCTCGTCAAAACTGACATTAATTGAGCTAAAATTGATTACTGCGCAATACGTCACAGAGCTCAACTTATCTGAAATCCGTTGTAAATAGCACGTCTCTTTAGAAAAGCACGGCTAAAGATTACACGGATTCCGTGAGAAAGAAATAGCCTTTTCTGCTCGGGTAAATATAGATTCACTAAACAGTATCTAATTGCAATAATGATCGTTAATTTTAACGACGACCTTAGATGCAAATGCAGCAATTTACTGCATTTAAGAATAAATTGATTGTTTTTATAGTGCATTTTTTATACAACGAAAAAAATAAATAAATTCCAGCGTGCGTGTTGTCTTTATCCTATGATATGGAAGTGTGAAGCAATATTTGTGTAGGCTAGCATGATTGAGGCGATTATCGGTAGTTGATTGGCCCTGTGGCGCAATGGATAACGCGTCTGACTACGGATCAGAAGATACCATGTTTGATTCCTTGCAGGATCGCATGGTATAGTTTCCCAATGTGGTAGTGAGGGGGTAATTTCCGACTCCTCACAGAGAGGAGGCCTGTCTAAGGCCAATCGCTCACCGGGACCTCGGAAGTATCTGGATTCCCAGGCCCAGCGAAGGCGAAGAGTAGGCAGTGCTGGTATCCCGGTGGTTTTAGTCGGTGCCAGACCGACACACCGGGGGAGTGCCCCTCACCACTCCCTTGATGGTCTGAAGAGATTTCCACCGGGCTAGCAAAAAAAAAAAAGACTATCGGCAGTTGTCTTTCGATAGCTGTACTCGGTTTCTGGATTTTACTGTAATTTTTATCAGGTGCGTTGTAGACAGTGTTCTGAGGCAGAATAAAAGAAAAAAAAAAATTGGAGAGCAAATAATATTTTCTATGAGTATTATATTTTTTTATACTAGCTTGGCATAATAACTATTCTACACCTGAAGTTAAGTACAGCGAAGTCTAAAAATCAACAACGCAATCTTTAAAGCGACAAGAGACTGTTCTGTAAAGTTTTATTTTATTAAAGCAACAGGGCAAATGAAGTGTGGTGTATTTTGCAATCAATGGATAGACTGGCAGTTGATCAGCGAGTGCTTCCTCCCACGAAATTTCCTACCATCAAAATGGTGACACATCTCGTGGGCGTTAATTGTTCTCACATTATAATGTGGCTTTGTTAGGTAACTGCAGGCTTCAACTATTCCGTTCCAAGTTAATTTATTACTGATGCCAATAAGTTTACAAGGATATTATTATCTTAGACACAATATAGGTATAATAAGATTTACAATTCAAGATTATAAAGCCACTAAAACTGTATATATATTTCGTGTTTTATCAATGACAAACATATTTCTTGTAATAAGGCTGAGATTTATACTTAACAAAGCTCTTAAAAAATAAATTCGATTTGACAAAAAACTGAATATATAATAGGAGTTTGAGTATAGCCATAGTATTCGCAGAGTCCAGTCCATGTTGACAAAATCAGTGGCTTACCCAATCCTTTGATATTCATTGCGTAATATAAATCATAATGTTTTAGTAAAGTGTAAGCAAACTCAAAGAAGCCTCTATAAATCTTAGTCGTAATTGCGTCAACTGCAACACCGTTACCGTGGTCATACCAGCCTAAATATACCACGAAAATCTCTAAGGTAAGGTTTAGTGGTTTAAAGTTATTTAAATTTGTTTTTATTCTATTTGCATTTTATTTTTATTTTTGTGTATGTGTATATTAATGATAATAATGTACATGGTATGAGTATGTGATATATTTTTTATAGGCGTATGTGTGTGTGTACTTGTGTATATGTATGTACATATCATTATTTATGATACTTTGAAATAAATCTCTAGTGCTATGTATCTATACTCTATTGGTCCCTTTCTTGCTGTTTTCTGCGCTTCGACACAACAAATAGGTGTCAGCTGAAAATCATCGCTGGGTGACTCAGCTGGTCACTTAGCATTTGCTGAGCTGACTTCCCTTAGGCGTGTCATCACAACACAGGTTTTCTTATTTTCTATCTTATTGACCTATTCTGCTGTGGTGTTTGTTATGTTGTGTGCCAAATAAATGCTTTTATTATTATTTATTATTATTAGTTATAGGGATACCTAAAAGTACACATGCTGATTCTCTTGCTTTTGTGATGGTAGGGCGATTGCCCGAACTGGGTCATAGCCATAGTATACATGTGTAAATACTTCCAGTTTGTGTATATTCAGTTGTTCGTTTACATATAGACCTTCCGTCTTGGTATTTGTAGGCCGAGATAGCGATGCCGACTGTTAACGATTTTCGTTCCTTGGCGGTTGTTGTTGTTCTTAGACTTCACTATACATTTTATCAGGTGTAATGTGGTCACTTTGAAGAAATAGTATTCAAAAAATGGGTCTAAACATGCCGCTATTGGCCGATCGCGTTTGTTTAGTAGTAGAAACAAAAACATCCACCATTATTCAATGTGCACACTTCCTTTTTATGTATATCTTTTTTATATTAAAATTATACTTTTTTAATAATCTAATCCGGCCCTTTTTCTCAATACTTCCCGTTCAGGCCGTTTTAATCTTTATTCTACAATAAATTCTATTTCGAAATATGTTTTTCTTATCATTTCTAGTGTTATAAATCTGAGTTTTATCACATTTTTTAGCTGGGGGTCACCGGTGCACCCCCCCCGGCCCAAACGGAAAGTTCACTGGGGGTCACCGGTGACCCCCACGGCATTCAATGTGTAAATATGTCAAAAAAATGAGAAGTTAATTAGTGACGTTTTGATGAAAAGCTTTTGACACGGTGTGCTCTTGGAGAAAAACTGTTGTATTAATATATTTATGATTATATCGAGTCTTCTCATTACAAATTTACTTGTGCGGACCATCTTCCTAGTGTTGTGAACTCCACCTCTACAAATGTTTACAATGTAATTATATAAGCTATGAAATGAAACAAAAAAAAAAAAACAATCATAGATTTATTATTTTCTCAATGATATAGGTGGGTTATTTTCAATGATCTAAAATGAGATACGTTTTTGTGAAACGGAATAAATGGGAAATATTTTAGTTCAAACTGTCCTTATTCCAGTGTTTTCTAAAAGATCTAATTGCTCCAATTAAAGGATTAAATTATTATTTATTCTGTCAGAAACATAAATTCTGTTTTTTATTGCGACAGATTGGCTTTGGAATTTTGGAATTTGCCGACTCAATTGGGGAGTCGGCAAATAAAGCTTGACCTAATTATACCCCTACATTAATTTCATTTTACTCATTCTATTTACGTATTATATTATTAAGCCAGCATGCATGGTACTGTTGTATAAAAGGCTATAGGAATGAAAACTCGGAGGTGGAATAGGAAAAATAATTCTTCAGAATATTATTATACACTAGCTTTTGCCCGCGGCTTCGCTCGCGTTAAGAAGTATTATAATTAATTAGATATAGTTTTTGTGGCTTTTCTTTTGTTTAGCGTGTGTAAAAAACTAGGGCCTAATCTGTCATTAGGCGCTAAAACTATCAAGCTATTATATTATAATATAGTCGAAAATCTGAGAAGATTTATACAAATTTTCATCCCCTATTTTATCCCCTTGGGGGTGGAATTCATCAAAATCCTTTCTTAGCGGATGCCTACGTCATAACATCTACCTGCATGCCAAATTTCAGCCCGATCCGTCCAGTGGTTTGGGCTGTGCTTTGATAGATCACTATGTCAGTCAGTCAGTCAGTCAGTCAGCCAGTCAGTCACCTTTGAGTTATATATATTTAGATTCAAAATTAATCAAATACACGAAGAAGCATTTGAGTCGCTAATTAAACCGAAGACCTGATTACTACTGGAGACTGTTTTTTGTGATCGTAAATCGGTAAATGTAGTGTTGGATGTCGGCAAAGCCCAGAGATGACTTGTGAAAGGTAGCTCGCTTATTATAGTTATTTAGAAATGTTCTGTATCCAGTAGCGGTTTAAATTAGGTTTATGATGGTAATAGTGAAATTCATAGTACGCTAAGCTCTAACAACACCGAGATATAAATACGTATCTATTTTCTGATCATGAGCAGTCAATTAATAATAAATTGACCTGAAATAGTTAAAACCGGCGATATAGCACGAAATGGGACGACGGCACCTCGTTTTAAATGTGAAATTCGGTTCTAAAATTCAAGTCACCGCACGACCGCGCAATGTGGTGACAAAAGCATTTATTCTTGAAACTGTTCGAGATACCAGTGGCGTGCGGTTACAATCTAAAAGAGAAGCCGGTACTCTCAAATATGTAGTCTATCTTCGTAATCTCGATATTTTAGGCCTATAAATAGGAGTTAGAGAATAGGATCATTGTAAATAAATCAAGGCTGACGCATCGAACTTTTTAGACACCCGCAATTGCATAACTCCGTCAAATTAAGAAAAGCATAATAAAAAAACGTATTAACTTTACTAATATAGACAACGCGTAATTTTAATGGCCTCATTTTTGTATGGTCATCACACGCAACTGTGAGACATTATGCTGGAAGACCGAAAACGCTCACTAAGCGAAAAATAGGCTCAAAACGCACTGTAGTGACTATAAAACATCCGCATCGCGAAATTTTTGTTATGGCTCTTATTAAAACACTCACTACGCGTCGTGACAATAAGAGAAAAACCACATAGCGAAAATCGTGTTGTGGCTGTAATATTATATAACCACTATGCATTGTGGTGTTAAAGGAAAGCCATCACGCGTTCTGGGCACCAAGTTCTGGTTATATGTGTCTATAGTAGGGATGTAACGGAGGCAGTTTTATCGGAACCGAAGTCGGAGTTTTTAAATTTGATTTATCAGATTTGGAACCGAAGTCGGAATCGGAGTCGGAGGCAATGTCAGTCACAAGTGACGGCAGAATAAAATAGTTTTATTAAGGGACAAATTACATTATTCAGTGAACCTTTTTAATTAGAAAGTGATAAATTTACACATACACAGACAATGAAAATAAAAATTGCTATGTTTCTTATTAACATTTTTCCATTAAGAATACACAAATTAAATCAAATTTGCTCCAGTGTTGTTTTTGTGTTAATTTCTATTTAATTTAATTTAATGTAAATGAAAAATAATAAAAAAACTTTTAGTAATAAATTAAAATGTACATTTAATTCTAAATTTAATTTTAATCATATTTTTTAATCCAAATTAAAAAACAAGAGATCTTTAAATTAAGTAGCACTGATTGTTTGATTATATATAAAATTAAATCAAATAAATTGACTACAATAGAAGTGGTGATCTCCGATGAACACCTCCGATTAAAAAGTTTCGGAACCGAAGTCGGAACCGGAGGTGTAATATCAATCGGAAGTTCCGACTTATCAGAGTCGGAGTCGAAGCTCCGTAACATCCTTGGTCCATAGCATGTTTCTAGACAGTTCTATTCTATTCTAACGTAGTAGCGAATATTTTGGCACCAAACGCATTGTCGCGAAATGTATCACGTATTTCGGGCATAACCACCCTATGTGACATGACGGGCTAGCGTAAATATGTCAGTGGAAGGACGTTTAATTTGCTGTTTCACTAGCTGCTAATTACAACTTTGATTGCCCGCTCTGAGCTGAAACGTGTCACGGGCGATTGCGTCGACACGCTCGCTTTGTACGTACAAATTACTCCTATATTCAGAATTATCAAACAGAAATAGCAAGCAGTTTTTTAAGAAATTTTATCAATTCGTCTCATTACCCAAAAGATGTCTACTGCTAGACAAAGAACGCCCCTAAATTATTTTCCTGCACGCGTTATCCTACGATCTGGATTACGTTATTTGTCGACCTTATGCCGTGGTGGCTGCCGGCAGAATAGAATAGCACCCCCCTCTTCTTGCTGAGGTGTCGTAAAAGGCGACTAAGGTATCCCTTTAACACCGCAATTCAACCAGGTGTTCAGAGAAGGAAAACTCGACCAAACCTGCATCCTGCTCTCTCCCGATCGTACTGGTTCTCCTTTCCATCGGGCCTGAGGGAGCTCGGACGAGAGAGTGCTTTTCTGGCTGCGCGTCCAGTTATGCACTTAAATATCTCCTGCGCAATTGACTGTTTACGAAAATGGACCTCGATTTTTTTAATCGGTGTTGAAACAGTCGCCGTGGCCGAATCCGGCTAGGACATCATCATCTGTCGACCTACGCGGGTCTAGGCGGACTTCCTAAACTGCGTTTTCCAGTATGTAGTCACAATATGAGACCTCTCCTACCCTAAGCCGGCCATCCGCTCTAATGTCAACATATTTTTGATTGGATCACGTGGAGAAACACTAAACATAGTTCTCTCCAATGTTTTTTTAAAGAAACGAGGCAAATATCTAATTGAGCATGGCTGTAGTCACTTATAACTATGCTACACCAAAAATTATTAACTATTTAGCATTAGTATGAAGGAACTACGGTCAGCTAGATCGCGACTGCAGTACAAATGTTTTTTACAACCTCCAAGTGACTACAACACGCCTATTCAAAAGTATTAGTAGTCTATGAACGGCAGCTATTACCAAGAAACGGTAATCTAGTGATGATAATGCTCTTTAGCAGTGTGCAGTATTATTAACTACATTTTCATTGATTAATAAGTTACTAGTATAAGTTCGCACGGAGTCCTAGTGTCATTTAATGCCATACAAAGAGTGAAATTTTATTGTATAACTTAGTGACACTCTTCAGAGGGTATTCGATAGATAGACCACTTGACAGTTAAAGAAATAATTAATTTTTAACCCTTTGCACTCGAGGCCGTTCCCGCGCGCATGTAATACGGTGAACGAGAGTCACCTTTCGAGCGCAAAGGATTAAAATCTTCAATGCTTAATTGTCCGTAAGCCTACTGACTTATAGAAAGACAGAGAGAAAAAATATTTGTTTTGTTATCTAAAAAACGCTTACACTACCTTATCAACTAACGTGTGTCGTGGTAACAAAAATGGTCCCTGACTCAGCGCAATACCGAGAGTAGATCACCCTCGGCGCTGATCTTCCGCTGACAATGGGTGTGTGTCTGTGTGCGTAGATTTGTATGTGTGTATGTGCATATGTTTGTGTGTGTAAGTATGTATGTACATGCGTGTTTTGGGGTAAGTGTGTACATGGACGCGCGCACTTTTCTACGCCCTAGCACCCACTCTGAAACGGTTTCGCACAACCTGGACGGATAGAACCAAAACAATACCAATTCTATTGGTGACTGTTACCAAACTACTATAAATTAATGTAATTTAAACTATAAATAAATATAAATGTACTATAATTAACTTATAGCTTAGCAGCTAGACAATTGAATTCAAATCTATCAAGCAAATGTTAATTGGATATCTCTTAAAGGTGATGTAACACAACCGGAGCCCTTCACGAAAACCAGTGCCACAGACTTCCTCTGTGGCATTAAGCTGCTGGAGGGCCCATTTCGCCATGTTTATATGCTATTGTCTCTTGTACTTTCTTCTTTTCTATATGTAGTTTAGGGTTTTGTGTTTTTGTATTGTTAGGATGACATGTTTTTTCATTTCATCTAAAGTTTCCCACAGTTTTCTGTGAATGGTAGTATATTTAGCAGGTTCATAGAAGGCTAGACGGCGCCGGGTGCCGAGGGAGATGGCTCAGCCTTGCCCTTGGCACTCGGCAGCCGGGAGAAGGAACACCCCGGGGGCTTTAGTCGGTGCAAGTCGGACACTCCGGAGGGAGGCCTCCACTACCCCTGAAGGTCCGGATTTCCCCGGAATAGTCATACTTGATAATTTTTGTGCTTAACCTTTAATAATAACGAAGTACAAAAGATCTATTTAAAAAAATGGAATCGACATTACTAGAATAAATTCACTTTGCTTATCATCTCAATAAATAAAGATGTTTCATTGATTCAATAAAAATCACATGTTAGATATAAAATATTTAACACATGTTACAATACACAAGTATTTCACAACTAATTACCGATCTAAACAATTTTGTGTGTACATATTTGAACGGAACACACGGATGCAAGGAAGTGATTAAATATCTTTAGAATACTATTAAAATTTATTGATTCATTAAATAGTGCATACGATGTTTATATGGAGAGCTTGATTTGTACAAAGATTTTCTAGTTTTAATGACCTCGCTATTTGCGATCAGTATTCTTAGAATTTTCAATGAAATATTTTTCTACAATGAATAATTCTTTGTTCTAACAGATTAATATTCCTTAACGATTTTCTTTTCTTTAGAACTTAATAATCTTATGCAGTCTTGTACCAAAAAAAATTATAAATTATAACTTATATTATAACTTAAATTAAATTTGAGAGAAGGTTAAGATAACTTAAATTTGAGAGAAGGTATTTTTGTGATAGTGCGATTGCCTGAACTGGATCACGACCACAGTACACAAGTGTAAAAACCGTCATAGTGACTCGCTTTCGCCTATCGCGTTTCGGGATCAGCTTGTGTATATCCAGTAACTCAAATACCTAGAGACCTTCAGTTGTGGTACATGTGGGCCGACGTGACGACGGAGACTTCACTATACTTACCATCAGGTGCACTGTAGTCACTATGTCGACCACAGAAGAAAAAAAAGGAAAATAAAAGTCATTTGAAATTGTGTATAACATTCTTAAAGTTATAAAACATGATTAAAGAACCCGATTTATTCAAGTAGGGCCCATAGATGATTTTTTCTTACCTAATTTATAAGATCGATAAATATGTAATCATATATTCGGATAATAGAGTGTACTCGTGTTGAGTTATTATGGGACATGAGGTAAAAATTCTTCTTGGAAGGTATATTTTGAAAGGGTTGGAACTTAAAAAAATTTACAATATACGAGCCGGTATAATTTAAAAATATAATTATATGTGACCAGTATTACATGACGGTAGGGCAATTGCCGGAATTGGGTCATAACCACGGTACATGATTTTAAAGACCGTCATAGCGACTCGCTTTGGCCTGTCACGTTTCGAGATCACCTTGTGATCTAGTGACTTATATACCTAGAGACCTTCAGTCGTGGTATATGTGGGCCAACGTGACGACGGAAACTATCAATGGATTTTCGTCCTTTGATGGTCGCTTTTGTTTTTGGACTACACTGTATTTACCATCAGGTGAACTGTAGTCACTATGTCAAGCCAGTGTATAAAAAAAATAGATATACGGAGAGATAATAAATCCAAGCAACATATTTTCCATGTTCGCATGATGCAATTGATGGCCGAGCTCAGCGACTCATTGCCGATGAGGCTCTTATGTCGCGTAAACTACTCAGATTGGAACACTGGCGTAGAGTGGCTTGCCTTTCGGTCTTCTATAGACTATACTCTGGAGAGTGTGCGGCTGAGTTGTACGATTTAGTTCCCCCCTCCCCCTTCTACCATAAATTGACGAGACTTCGTGGAGATTTGCACCCTTTTGTGGTTGACATTCCTGTTGCTCGCACGAAGCGATTCGCCTACTCCATTTTGCTGCGAACCGCGAAGGAGTGGAACTCGCTTCCTGCGTCGGTGTTTCCGGCATCTTATGACATGGGAATCTTCAAACGTCGAGTGAATCGGTATTTGCTGGGTGAGCGCGCTCCATCGTCGGTCTCGTCATCACTTTCCAGCAGGTGAGATTGAGGTCAAGCGCAAGCCTGTATGTAATAAAAAAAATGTTTTTGTAACCTTTTTTGTGCTAATTTTGTTCAATTATCTTTGACTTTAATTATGTAGCATATTTTAATACAAGTATGACACAAAAACGGCAGGTTGTCATTAAATTCAGGAGATAGCGACGCTTCAACACGTTACAGATCGTTGAAATTTCATGTAGCACTATAGGACATCATTTTGACT
The DNA here is from genome assembly GCA_036320925.1 of Automeris io. Taxonomy (NCBI): domain Eukaryota; kingdom Metazoa; phylum Arthropoda; class Insecta; order Lepidoptera; family Saturniidae; genus Automeris; species Automeris io. The sequence goes on along the minus strand of JAUDJH010000011.1, from coordinate 5,971,190 downwards.
ATATGTTAAGTGTGTATATATGATTACTTTATATTTCTTAATTCCTCGGTAGTCAGTAAACCAGTCTTGTTGTACTATTCGTTCAAAGATGTATAATAAATTAACTAAAAATAAATGCAGACGAAGTAGATACCGGTTTAACTTCGAATACGTGCAACGAATGATCGCAGGACAATGGTTAAAAAATAGTAAAAGAATACATAAATAAAATGGCCATTCGAGTCAAATTACAAAGAAAGTGTGCACAGACTTAATAGGTAAAAGATTAAAAAGGTGATACTAAGAAACATTCTTAACTTTGTCCAGAGAGGCAGTTACAGACGTGTGTAAAAACTGTTTGTGGTTTATATAAAGCTTTATCTCATTGACTACACATATCTTTTAAATATCTTCCAGTTTTTATTATCTTTACCGAACCCAGAAAGCATTTTTGAAATCGGTACTATTTTTTTTTTATTACAGACGCGCGTTTGGCTTCGATCATGGAAAATTATAATGAGGTCGATGATGGAGCGCGCTCAAAAAATAAGAAGTTTGAAGATTCCCATAAACTAATATGGATAAACAGATGCAGAAAGCGAATTCCACTCCTTGGTGGTTTGCAGCAAAAAGTGGTAATAAAAAAACATAAAAACATATATATATTATATTAGCCGGTTTGGTGGTTAGAGATTTACGTACAGCTTCGGAAAGGATCTTTAAATTTGAACCTCATTTGTGCACTAATGCTTTGTCATTTGTGTACTTTATGACTTTTTTTGCTTGATGGAAATCCTCATGAACTTTCAGGGCCGCCGTGAGAATAGCGATCCCGGTGTTTAGAACTCTTACCGACTCAAAATACCGGGGTGGTCCTCCGACTCGTCTTCCAGAGACAGGGTGCTGCCATGCCAACTGCCTCGGCTCCAAGTGAGAACTTTATTATATACTAGCTGGAAGGAACAGGTGTTGCCAGCATAGAATTAATTTCGCCCCCTAGGACTTGATTTTTCATAAAATACGTATGTAGCCCGTATTTTCTTATTTCTAACCAAAGAATTAAATATTAATCTTCACAGTCCTAGCTTCAAAATTGACGGATTTTAGAATAAAGTTGCAACAATGTGTTACTCTCTTATGGGTGATATATCAAAAAATCCTTCCACAGTGACTCTATCATACAAAGAATCTAAACTCCAAATTACATGTTTCTAGCTATAATGAATTCGGAACTACGATGTCAATCAGTCAGATTAATGTTTAAAAGGATTTCAAATTTAAAGAAGCTTTTCTAAAACTGGGTTTTAGCAAACAAAATCTTATTATAATTTCTTTTATATATTCATTAAAGATATATTGATTAATATAATATAGTATGATATAATATAATATAATATAGTATAAATAAACAGGCCACTGTGTATATTGTGGATGCCTTAATAGGAACTGTACATTTTTTATTGTAACTGTGTATATGTATTGTGTAAATGAGTTATTGTACCGGGCCACTGGCAACCCTGTAAAAAGTAAATAAATAATGATGGAGACACTATACAATACAACATTATAAAGATGGGACATAATATTATACAAAAAGGCGTCACTCAAATCCTGAGCATTGAAGAAGGGACGTATGAAGAAGACGGATAAAACAAAGCTAATAAACTAAAGAGAAACAGGAATGGAATAGTTAAGCCACGTGCCGTCAGCTAGCGTACTTAATGCTAATGCTTTGTTTATTTACCTTATCTTCAAGATTACTTTGTCCTAAGAACTAAGGGAGTGTTTGTATATTGAGTTTGTTTATGTAAACTCCTGTTTTGATTTACAATTAAGGTCTTTAACACCTGAATTTATTCTTGTCTATTTCTTCGACGGATCTTTATACAGTTCCTATTATCTAAGATTTAAATAAAAAGGCTATAAATGATATTTTAGTATTCAAATTAGGTTAGTAAGTGTCTTCACTGGGTTAATTTATTAGATCACATTGATAGATCCTATCAATGGCCTGAATATTGCTTGGTTTCCAAATATAAAAGGAACTAAAAGAATCACAATGATTTAAAGATGACAGATTTTCCATTAAACTCCTAATTTTAAAGAATACGGTATATTCCGGATTCTTGGGGTATCAGTCTTAACAAAATAAATTAGAAAGATTCTAAGAAAAAAAGTGATTATTTTAGTAAAATATAGTTTCTGTGGATCTAGAAAAAATAACACTCGGTAAACGATAACGCTAGAAAAAAATTGATAAATGTATGAAATTGATTCAAGCTTTCAAAATATCACGTCGACATGTTATATTTTTCTATACATTTTCATATATAATAATATATAGTTATAAAAAAAAAATGTTACTAATTGTCTAGGGGGGCAGGTCACAACGATGCATTTATTTTAAAAAGTTAAGACATAACCAATCTAAAATTGTTAGGAATTAAATACCTATGCGTACAAAAGGTCTGGCTATAGTAAAAAAGTTTAAATTTGATACCGTTAAAAAGCGGTAATAATTCAGCTGTTAGAATAAGTTTACTTCAAGAAATTGAGACTCCGAATAATGTCGCCGCGTCTCCATCGTGACAATGGTATTGTATTCCAATTGTCAGCTCCCACTATACATAATAGGATTGCGTGCATTGCACCCACGCATTTTTACCCAATCCATTGGTAAGGGATTTATTTATCAGATATTATTTATTCTGCTACCATTTAGCTTTGTCGCAGTAAATCCAATTATTAATGTCGTTGAGACACTGCTTTTAATCTGTAGGCCGTAAGCCTTTTATAACTTAGACTTCTCGTCATACATTGTCATGTCCACAAATATATATTATAAGAATAATCATATTCTAACTTTCGACACGTTCATTTCTAAACAGATCTTTCGTGCAGTAATTAAATTGAAAAATGTTTTTATAATGTAATGTTTGTTTTTTTAGTTTCAGTATACAATTCTCCTTGATTAGCCATAGTATTAAATTAATTCTTTCCCCTTTTCTTTCAATAAAATATGTTAATCATTCTAATGTAGTGTGTAGCTCTAAGGAGCCGTATTAGTAAGGAGTTGCGCTTTAGAATGCATATATAACATGTTACCGACTAGTTATTTAAATTCAAAATTATTCAAACAATGGTATAAGTAGATGGACTCCTATTATAAATCTCATATATACGCCTATGGCTTTGTTACAGCATATTATTTCTTTAATTTATAGCTCTATATAAGTACAACGTTTACAAATTGGAAACACTTGTGTTTGCTGACACAAGTTCCATTTGCGAAACAACGCATTATTGCGTCTCCCCATATTGTATTGTTGGAAATGTTTGTTGGATGATACGTATTTTATGAGTTTGCAAGGGATACTTTTCACAATAGAATATATGGCTCTATAGTAAATATTAGGTACTTACATATGAAATTGGCGTTTTTCGTACTGGCCACTTTAATCACAAATTTCTCCTCTTTGGTAAGGAATTCCAAAAGCAAATTCAAATTTGTACAGCTATAGACTCATGTATTTGTGCTTCGATGATCGTCATTCATTTGTTTTTTTCTTCTGTTTTTTTCTGTTTGCGTCACTCATTTTACAAAATGGAAAACTTAAAATATCGCATTATTTACGAGTACGAGTTCCGCCGTGGGACTAGTGCTGCGGAAACAACTCGAAGGGTGAATGATGTGTATGGCGGTCGTGTTGCAAAAGAAAACACAGTTTGTTTTTGGTTCCAACGTTTTCGTTCTGGAAATTTCGACCTGCAGAACAAGCCTCGTGGACGGCCTGAGACTCAAGTTGATAATGAAGAGTTGAAGGCTATTGTGGAAGCGGATCCATCGCAAACCACGTCCGAGTTAGCTGCAGGCTGCGATGTTAGTGATAAAACTGTTTTAATTCACTTGAAGCAAATTGGGAAGATTAAAAAGCTTGAAAGGTGGGTACCTCACGAATTGACTGAAGCAAACCGGCAAACGCGCGTCGACTGCTGCGTTACATTACTAAACCGGCACAATAATGAAGGTATTTTAAACCGAATCATTACCTGTGATGAAAAATGGGTTCTTTACGATAATCGGAAGCGCTCAGCGCAATGGTTGGATCCTGGCCAGCCAGCCAAATCTTGCCCCAAGCGAAAATTAACCCCAAAAAAGTTACTTGTAAGCGTTTGGTGGACTAGTGCCGGTATTGTTCATTACAGTTTTCTTAAATCTGGCCAGACTATTACGGCTGATGTCTATTGTCATCAATTGCAAACCATGATGGAAAAGCTAGCGGCTAAACAACCTAGGCTGGTCAATCGCTCCACGCCACTGCTGCTTCACGACAACGCTAGACCACACACTGCGCAACAGACGGCTACTAAATTAGAAGAGCTTCAATTGGAAAGTCTAAGACATCCTCCGTACTCCCCGGACCTTGCTCCAACAGATTACCATTTTTTTCGAAATTTGGATAACTTCTTGCAAGGGAAAAAATTCAACTCCGATGGGGCAGTCCAAATCGCCTTCAAAGATTTTATTGATTCCCGTCCGACTCGTTTTTTTAGTAAAGGGATCAATGAACTACCTATGAGATGACAAAAGTGCATAGAAAATAATGGTTTATACTTTGATTAATTAAATATATTATATTAAAAAATATTCGACTTTTTGTTCCTCCCATACAAAACGCCAATTTCATATGTAAGGACCTAATATATCATGACAAGTAATCACAAATTATTTGAGAAATTATCTGTCTTTCTAAAGTGGCAAAAGTGTTCCAATTATCTTAGGATATCAGGTTTTTTAAATGTAGCATGACAATACATTTGTGAAGGCCAACAAGATCACGGAGGTGAAGTATGCTTCTGTATTGTAATAATCGATTCTTGGACACCAATGATCGTCCCATTAAGTCCCGTGTAGTCACTTTGGTGTTTTTTAGTGATATGATTGTCCGAACTGGGCTATGACATTCGTGTGCACAAGTGTAAAAACCGTCATAGTGACTTGCTTTAGCTTGTCAGGTTTCGGGATCAGCTTGTGTGTCTAGTAGCTCATATGATGATGTCCTAGCCGGTTTCGGCCACGGCGACTGTTTCAACGCCGATTAAGAAAATCAAGACTCAGTTTTCGGAAACAGCCAATTGCGCAGGAGATATTTAAGTGCATAACTGGACGCGCAGCCAGAAAAGCGCTCTCTCGTCCGAGCTCCCTCAGGCCCGATGGAAAGGAGAACCAGTACGATCGGGAGGGAGCGGGATGTAGGTTTGGTCGAGTTTTCCTTCTCTAAACACCTGGTTGAATTGCGGTGTTCAAGAGATACCTTAGTCGCCTTTTACGACACCTCAGCAAGAAGAGGGGGGTGCTATTCTATTCTGCCGGCAGCCACCACGGCTTAGTAGCTCATATACCTAGAGACCTTCAGTCGTGGTATATGTGGGCCGACATGACGACGGAGACTACCAATGGATTTTCATCCTTTGAGGGTCGATTTCGTTTTTAGACTACACTATACTTCCCATCAGGTGCACTGTATGCACTATATCGAATCAATGTGCATAATCTATCGACTGGTGTTATCGATAATAGAATGATTTTTTTATTCCTTTGTTTTTCGAAAGCTGTGTAAGTTTTATTTATTATGAACACACATCTTAAAGGCTTAAAGTGTTATCGCATTTTTATTTTGGGTACAAGTAACTTATCCAAGAAACATTGGTATAACTGACTGACAAATATGGAGCATTTGTCAAGTAGTGAAAAAGTGGCAGAGCTCGCAGATAAGAATCGTAATGAAGTCAATTAATTGCTTTGCCTTAACAGATCTTGTAAATTAATTTTCTGTAGCTCCAGTAATCGTGGCTATTCGTGGCGTTAAGTAATCTTTTCGTGTTATCATAATAGGTCTTGATAACAGACTTCCGAAAACCAAAAATCTCGAAATACCGGTTCAGTTATGTAATTCACTTTCCAGTTAAGTTAATTAAGATTACAGATTTAAATATAATCATTACAGTTTTTACATCACATGCCCATTTAATATTTTAGTCTTGTTGAAAACTGTGGAGGAGATTTCCAACAAGCGTGCCATATTCTCCTTTAAAACATTATATTTTTCAGACTAAATGTGAAGAGACATTTTTATACGTGGAGATAATCATGGTTTCTTGGACGATAGTCCAACAATCTACAGATACTTTTTTTTATTTTTTTTTATTATGTTTATTAGTTATAGGTTATAGGGTATACACATTGACCTCGCAAATGGATACAAGGTCAAAGGAGAGGCGTGATTTTAACATATAACAAAATACTACTACTACTTACTAAAATACTACTTATTTAAATAATATATACTTTTAAATACTATTGAAGCCCTTTAAAGACTTAAAGGTCTCGCAGCACAAAACGCAAAAAGAATCCAGCCAAGTCTTCTTGGTTAGCAGTTGGGAGATATTAAACGGGCTACAGATACTATGATCATAATCTTTTTTTGGTCACCCAGGGGATTATCCTGCATAGAACTGTAGCGACAATGCTATGCAGTCGCACCAATGCCTATTCAACCGTCTCAGACCCCAGCGGGCGACCCGGGGGTACCTCGCAAATGATTGTCTCGCAGGGTACGCTGGGGCAGTGCTGCTGAGACCTTCATGCGGACGCTACCCTCTAACAAATTTAATTATACGGTCTCATATACTATTGTGTACTATCGTGTAAATAAGTCTGAAATAATTAAAATAAGTGACAATTATATTGGTGGTGTATTTATTATTGGGGTCCGAGACGGGTAAATAGGCGTTGATGCGACTGCATAATATTGTCGCAACAGGACTATCAGGCCCGTTGTGAGGACAGTAACCCCGGGATATCCCTCTAATTGCTCCACCCGGGCCTGGAAAATTAAATTCACTAAGAGGTCTGGGGAGCGAAAAGCCTTGTTGAAGCTACCTCTCTGAGAGGGGTGCGAGTAAAGAGTACATCGCTTCAAAACCTCTCTCAGGCGGCACGCCAGGCACTGCGCACCGCCTCCCTCTCATCCGGGCAGCAGACCCCCTCAGGTCTACTGTCCGGCTATTGTCACCGGGGGATGTCGCGCACGCTCTTTAATTTTTTTAATTAGACTTTCAGATTCGTCAAAGTTACATTGTCTTGCTATTAAAGAAAATATTCTGAAAGTAAAATACTTAGAAAAATAAATTTACCACTGAAGATCAAGCACCTACGTTATCATAGTTTATTTCGCATGCTGTTACCATACGCTACACAGTTTAACCAATATAACCTGACCCCACCTGTCTCGTACCCCACATAAGCCTCCAACAAAGGAAGTAAAGGCTTGTTGTGAACGAAAGGTCTTAGGATACTGGTTACGTTGGAGCTCGTGCAAAGGAAGCGTAGCTTTACGGCCTCTAGTGTGACCGCATCGTCGGTAAACACGGGGCAGGCCTGATGTTGCGTCTACACAACTTTGTTAACTATTAATTTATTTGCATGGCTTTAACACTGCTAATGGTCGGCTAAAACGATACTGAATTTGTTGGGAAATACGTCATAGTTTTACATGGAATGCTATTTCGGTTGACACGATAAAACTTACACATAATGTTAATTTACAAATGCTAATCTTTTTCATTACAGTAAGCTCCGTTTAATTATTTAAAAGCTACTAAGCGGGTTTTAACTAAACTTAAAATTTTTATGATATTTGAAATACATTTTTCAATTTTAACATGGACAAATTTAAATATTCCATTCATTCATCCATACCACTCTATTTTTTTCTACTTATTACTTTTTTTTATATGGAATGAATCACTCATATAACTTCACTAAAATTCTCAAATACCTCAAACATTACCTAGTTATATTCTTGGTTTAATTTTTGTGATTATAATAATCGCTTTTATTCTAAATCAGTGGTTTTTTAGGAGCAATTTAAATTAACTACTTAACCAGTTCTTTAATTTGTATTAAAAATCAGATTTTACTTGTCCCAATTCTCTTTGATACTATAACAAGCTCAGAAATATCGTTACAAGTTACAATATCGCAACACCGAGCATTACTGTTGAAAATACTACGTAATTCCATTTCCTTTCACCAACATCTATTATGGAAACGTGTAATAAGCGAAAATTGTGAAAAGTGTCAGTTTTAAGCGCGTCATATTACAGCGGCGTAGAGAGGACAATTTTTAAAAGAGCCACGGTATGAATGCTATTTTTACAGTAACGGGGCCCGCATAAATTTGCCATACTTACATTTACAACAATACGTTGTCAGCTTTATACGTAGTCGCCAAATGTCGTGGTGTCAATTTAGTCTGACGCGGATCGTAAGAGATGTTCCTTTTTTGTCGGTAGGTATAAATATAAAAAATAACATTATATCATCATGCTGTATCCTTTTCGGATTGAGCAGAAATAAATTACTTGCTGTATCTACTTTGCACTTATATGTCGCGCCTAATATAATCAGTAACGCAGCTGACAGACGTTCTCGGGGCACTTTCATATGTAATTTCTATTAAATGCCATGCGGGCTTCCTCACCAGGTTTTTCTTTACCGTTGAACATGCGATGCCTCAATCCGTACTTAATCTAGAAAAATCCAGAGTGATATGCCGTGATTCGAACCCACAACCATTCGCGTTTCCGTGCTTAGATACTTGTAACTTATCCAAAAGGCAATCAAATGCACAAGGTATGAAGATACCTACAAATGACATTGAATTCTAACAAAAAAGTCATAATTATACCCAAGGCTTTCTCAGTTACATTACTAAAAGGTAACAATAATGTGGTCACACTTATAATGCCAAATTACAATAATTTCTGTCTAGACAACCATAGATTCTTAAATAATTGATTATTCTAATACTTGCTTGATTCTATCTTGAAATGATCCTGACGTGACTAAGCATCTTGAACCGCTTCAGTTGCTGAGAGATATTGCTTCACTGAGCTTTTTCCATCATCTGTTTCATGGCGAGTTTTCTGAAGAGTTGTTTAACCTTGTTCCATCCTCTCCCTTCCTGAATAGAACCACGCGCGCGGGTTTGCAGAGTCACAGCTATATAGTATCTCACATCCCAGCTAAGAAGTTCTCTAATCCTTACTTTTGCGGTGTTGTTAGCTGTGGAGCGTATTCCCACTTTTCTATCTATAATATGGGATCCTTTAAGCGTAGTGTTAAGAGATATTTGTGCAGCCCGGCATGATCACTGCGACTACCCATGAATTTTTCTTAACTGTCGATAGTCGTTGGCATTTTTGGACTGCACCATGCTTACCAGATTAGATGTGGTGCGGTCACTGTGCTGGGTCAAAATAAAATTAAAAAAAATATTCACAACGAGGTGGTAGGGCGTCGGTGCCCGTCTGGATCGCGACCACAGTGCACGGGTGTAAAGCCCGTTATAGTGACCAGTTTCGGCTTGTCGCGTTTCGGGGTCAGCTTGTGTATATCCAGTAGCTCATATACCTAGGGACCTTCAGTTGTGGTATATGTGGGCCGACATGACGATGTAGACTATCAACGGATTTTCATCCTTTGATAGTCGCTTTCGTTTTTGGACTTCACTGTACTTACCATCAGGTACTCTGTAGTCACTATGTCGAGCCAGTGTAAAAAAAAAACAGTCATTAGTAACATTTAATCGAAGACAATTTTAGACTCATTCTTATTTTGTATTTATTACATGTATCTCTGCAGTTTTTCTATAATATTTGTGAAAGTTTACTCTTGCATCCTTTCAATCAATTTAGTTTTAGATACCTAGAATAAATTATAAAGACTAAAAAACTATTGACAATTTTTACAGGTTATTTAAAGAATGATTATATCAGAGATGGACAAAATGTAATCTGATTAATGATTAACAATTACAAAATGTAGTCGTAAATTTAATTTTCTTGCACTGTAATCGCGATTAAACCCATTTAAAACATTAAGTAATCATAAATGTATATGCAATCTGGGATTCCGTATTGTTTAAAACATAGATGAGCAAAATGCAGTTATATTCATGGTAAAAAACGCAAAATGTAATCGTGATCATATTTATTAATCTGATTACATTTTGCCCATCTAAAGCCTATATACAGTCAAAACCGTTTGTGGCGATATCGTTTAGAACAACATAACAGTTTTACTGACACAGAACTAAACTCCCCACAAAAAAAAAATTGAACTTTGAATGTCGAAAACATCACCGGTTGTTACGACTATCGGTTTTTATCGGTGTTGAGCAGTCTCTTCGATGTTGTTATAACAGATTTTAACTGTATTTATTAAAGAGATTAATTAAGTTTGCATTTTTTGGAAATTCGGACAGTAAATATATAAAGCACTATGAAATCATCAAGATATTAAATGTTTTAAATGAAATGCGTTTCGATAAATCTAGCATCACTGAATGTCACATTTAAATGTATGCAGTATGAATGTAGCTGTCACTTTTCTACTGGATTGACAAGTCATGTAAAAAACATACTCTTTAAAATGTATATTGTAGAAGGTTAAGGCTATAACTACGACAGGTTTAAACAACTGTCAATCATTCCTATTGACATTTAATAGTTAAATATAGAAAAAGTAATAAGATCAGATATGGTGGCACCAATTAATTTTGACAAAGGTTAAAGACAGATTAAAGGATTCGATAAGTAGAAATTAATTTTAAGCAATTCTAATATATTTCTTTAGAAAACCCTTTTCTTAAAGAACAGTACTGATAGTACCAAGAAATATTGGTCATGACAAAACAATTAGTATGAGAACTATGTGACACAGTTACGGATGACCGACGTAGCGTCACCGTCTTAATTCTGCTCGTAAAATTTATCATCACACACCCTTGCTTTATTGAGTTTATTAAAGTTAAGGATTGTGCCGACCGAGAGCGATTCACGCGGAAAAAGTCAAGTAACAGACCGTAAAAGGATTGACATAAATTAAAAGCTCGTGTGAATCGATCAATGAACTGGAATGGAACGCAATGAATATGAAACTATAAAGGGTTTATTACTAGTTTGAAGAGGACAAATACAATATTACGTACTGTAAGATAAGGTATTTAAGTAAGATTATTATTATTTTTTTAAATGAAGCGAATCATGTACATTATATTTTTTATATGAGATCTTTAATTTCAGCTTTAATGTCATTTTCTTTTTGTATATATATATATTATCTTAGAAAAAAAAAATACACTTTGCTTTATAGTAGTTATAGTATAGTATAGAACAGGGATTCTCGACCACTGTGCCGGGGTACTTTTATGTGCCGCGAAATACTAAAAGAGTGCCGCCAAATTTTAGATATATAATTATGTTAATATTGTTAAATAATACGATTTAAAAAGAAAATTCCATTTAATATGAAAAAATATTAAAATCCGTTTTTTTTTAATGATCAAGTATTTGATTTGCGACGGGTTATTTCTTAGAATCATAAACATATAAATTATTATCATACACTATTTTACGCAGTGTGTAGAAGGAAGGAAAGAATTTTAATACTTATCTTTTTCTTTGTGTGTACTTATCTTGTTATTGTGTGTGTTTCTCCAAATTTTGTAATCGTTAAAAGTGTGCTACAACAAGAAAACGGTTGAGAATCATTGATCTAGAAACTCTCGAATTTCCCTAGGGACGAGAATCTTAGATAGTCAACTTGATAATGCCGGCTAGCATATTATACCACAGCGAAGGTTTTTTTTTTTGCTTAAAATTAATCATAACTATATACCATAAATATATTTATATTCCTTTACAATCTCATTCGGGGCCAGTAGAGATATATTAGTGACTATATTCAGTAAGTACTTGTATATACCCAATGTGACCAATAGCAAAGCTGTAATGTTGAGTGTCTATATCAAATTAGCATTATGTTGTGGTATCTCAATATTATAATATTATTTGTAAATTTTATGTATTAATTGATTCTTTCACGCTTACGAAAATGTGTATCAAATTAATGATTCAGTACAATACAAAGTAATTATACTATACAAAACTAAGTGTAGAGGAAATTACGTTAAGTAATGGCTCCGGGAGTAATAAAATAATGACTATCACATCACAGGAAGTAATAAAACGATAACGTGAAATAGTTGACAATGCCTGTTTACCGCACGTCTAACGGTAAACTTATCAATTCACAAAAACTTTAGATTGTCATCGGATAAAAAGCAAGCAGCGCATTATAATTTTATGTTAATACTTTCGAAAGTTCGCTATTATATTTTGCTAAAACGAAATATTTATAAACAATTATACAGGATATTTAAAATATAGAATAATAAATAGAACTATATCCTTGTACTCGTCATTGCTTTAATTCCCTTTTAACGTGCGATGTTTTAGTTGATGCTATATGGTTATTATTATCACCTCCAGATAAATCGTTTTATAAATTAGAAGAAAAAATATTTCATTTTGTCGCATACTTGTATGCTTCTTTTAGTCCAAATGGAATGATTTTTAGATTATCGAATTCGCAGTTTTACTTTTTGTGTCGAAATGATCTGTTTAATATTCAAGATATTATCTTCTCCCATAAAGTCAATGGCATAAAACTAATCAATGTAGAATGTTTACATAATCCAAATTAAAAGTTTTAATTTTACAGTATACTATATGTAGATGTATATTCTAACTCAGTTCAGTCAAAAAAATATATATTACTAGTTCTTATAAAACATATCTAACATCTCTCTCTTACAGATCAATCCCTCAGTGCTAAAGATCGTGACTCCATTTTAATCGGGGAACTAGCTATATCTGTGGATTCTGTTCAGTTATATGGTAGAGTCTGGCGCTAATGCTGATGCTCAGAGACTACCACAGAGTTCTCCGGCTTCTGGATCTCTTCCATTCCATCTGCTCGGTTATCATAAGCCGATTCAGTTTACCGGTCACTCTACGTGCAACGTGCAATAAAGCCACTCCGACGTATCCTTGTGTTTCCTTCGGCGTTTCTTCTCAAGGTACTCGCTTCCGAAACGCTAGTAGATCACCGTTAGGTTTCGTATTTTAGCTGGCAGCCCAAGTTGAGGTTCGTACCCACAGAGGTGCCCTTACGTTGCCATCCAACCTATAATAGATTTGACGAGTGAGCACTTCAGTGTTCGCTCTATCACCTGGTTTAGTTGTGAAGGTCTATCCCGGCTATAAACACATACTCTGACGAAAAAAAAAGTGCAATAAATAATATATGATATGGCAATCGTCGCAGTTATCGGGAAGGACTTGCAAAGTTTGACATTAAAAGAACTTTCTTCTTTGAAAAAGATCACACTTGTGTTTGTACTATGTAAGACACAAATATGCCAACTACTTTAAACTAAAATACAATTTTAATATGTTGATAATATGAATAGGGTAATTTTATACAAGGGCAAATGTCATCTCATTATTAGTTGACCTGAATGTAACAGGTTCATAAAATCTAGGACTGTGGATCTGGCAGAATATGATACTTTGGTTTCATTTGTTATCTTAAAGCGAATTTGGAGCAATTTGCTCAAATTAATCATTGTATTAGATAGAACCACCGTTCTAATAGCAATGGAATGCGAATTTACGTAGACTTTATAGAGATATTAATTTTAAGATAAAATATTTTTTATACTGTCTTGATAAAGTGACTAGATCACACCAGATATAAACTATAGCAAAATCCAAGAATTACAATAAACGCCAAGGGATGGGAATACACTGAATGTTTCCAACGTCAGGGGGGGCCCATATATACAATGATATGCAATCAAATGAATTATGATAGAGAATCACTAGATAGAAGCACATAGACAACTTACTCTAGACAAGCTGGTCTCGAAAGACGACATACCAAAGCAAGGCACTACAATGGACTTTGTGGTCTTTGATTTCTAAAACTGTTGAATAGACTGTTAAGTTATTCTCAAGGAATTTATATTCATATCTCCCATTGATAAGGACGAAGAGGTTCGTATCAAATATTCTCGGATATCATACCCATGTTATATGCGCAGAATATCATAAAACCAACTTTAATAAAGGAACCTAGAACGGTGTGGAAGGTGCTGTCATCTACGAAGAGAGTGAGCTCAGTGTTAAGCGTCAGCGGAAATTTATGTTGGGTGCTCTATACTTATAATATATTTCAGAGAGAGAGCGTTTAAATTGTTATTATCTGTTATTAATTGAAACGTCAGGCTTAGTACCTGGACGGAATCAGAGATGGCGTTGCGATCGTAATCAACTATTTGATTTGGTATAAAATGGAAATTAGTCATTTTCGAAGGCATTCATATTTGGTTTGGACGGTTGGAACGATCGGACGTATCTCAGATATCGTCGCGTTTCCTTTCTACAATGAGTGATGAAGAAAGTGCACGTGACGTCCTGACGAGGCTGTACCCCGTCATATATATAAGTTTAATATCCAAATGTATCCTTTCTTTCGAAGATTTCGTTTCATAGACAATTGTTATAATTATAAAATTACATTTACTTGATTACTTATTTTTGCACGCGACATATGGAACATAGTATTTTCGGTGTACTTACAGACTTCGTAAGAAACATCATACTTTACTCTAAGACCCAAATAGCTGACATAGATCAGAAATCTGGCATTCTTAATTGGACCTAAGCTGGCCATGTCCGTCGCATGTCGACCGGGTTTTAGCTCAAATCGGCGACCATGCGGCTGAACCAGATGAGATAGCGAAATGATTTAGACACTAATCTAATGAAGCATTGAACCCAAAAATTGTGAGGATCAAATGTGAAAAGGTATTTCCATTTGTAATTTAATTAACTATTACGAAGCCCTCCTCTAATGCAGCTTGTTTAGGGAAATAGGGATACGTTGACGTTTTAAGGATACCACCGACTTTTTTTATATTACTAAACAATTAAACATATACATATAAAATCTTATATGTAGTAGTCAAATAATTACATAATTGGCATACTCCAGTCATACATACTCTCTTATATTTACACTAAACTATGATTTTGCTTTTATATGTAGCATAATATTATAACTAGGAAATGAGTCTAATTTTATTTTAACATAATTTGAAGATTAGTATGATAAAGATTTGCCAAGAAATTTTATTTTTGTTATTATCACTCACTATATGTATGATACATTAATGGACATTATTACATTATAAAACAAAATGCTATATTAAAATATGTATTTCGAAGTAAGCTCAATAACACGTTTGAGTAATTCCCGTGTTTAGTGTTTATAAACAAGCTAAAATTTAGTTTTGTGAGCTTTTAATTTTGTAATTAAATTCTGTGTAAATAGTTTCAATAATAAATTAACTTTTATTATATTCAACTATTCATTTCTAAACTGAAATCGCTTTCTTCAATACAATGCATAAACCTTAACACAGTCAACCGTAACATTGTTAAGAAGCTCTTGAGAGACGGACAGCCTGACAAGCTGTAGGTTTTATTAAGCCTCTTGGGAACTGACAAACATACTTATGAAGGTAGTTAACAAATTCTTGCTATTTTCGATATTAATTTGATTTTGCCTTGATGATACACATAAACAAAAAAAACGATTTCAAAAAGTAAATAATAATCCTAACTTCACCAGTCAGATTCTGTTGTTTTCGAAATCAGTGCTGAATTATATGTAACTAGGCACTGACTTAAAAATTACAAAGTCTATCTGATAAATTTATTATCATTTACTTTTTCAAGTCAGTTAAATTATTGCATTTTACAATTTGTTGTGTTGACGTGCCATGAAATTGAAGTTATTTATTCTATTCGAGACAAAATCCTAATCGAAATGAGCTTAAAAATAATAAATCTACTGTATGAAAGAAGGTCCTCATCAAACATTCTTCAAATTGAATTTCAAGCAACTTAGGTTATATATCCTATTGAACAAAAAAAAACATTTTTCAAGATCAGCTTATACGGGACGGAGATGTAGAGGCAAAACTACAGATTTTACTGTTACCATTTCAAGCTTCATGGCTTTTATCTTCGAAGACCTTCATCAGAACTGCACCATGTTAAATTAACACAAATTTTATGATATACCCTATTGACTAAGCAAATAAATATTTAAATTCGTCAATAGATAGCGGAGTTAAAGGTGAAAAAAAAAACATACAATCGAATACAGAACCTCCTCTCTCTTTTGAAGTCAGTTGAAAAGTGAAACGTGTTATTCACGTAATCACTACATGCAGTTATATATTTAGCAAGTTAAATAATTTAGATAAGGTCAATAATTTGGCCTGATACTGTTTACAATGCCAATGATACGCATCTTAAAATTATAATTCTTTTGATGGACCTATTAAAAAGATTTCTCACGCTTTTGCCCAAATGCCCTTTTGCTAGATTTTCGCTTCGTTGATTTCCCTTAATATTCATGATTCCTTGATTTTGTTTTTAGTGGTAGTGCGATTGTCCAACTTTGGTCGTTACCACTGTGCACAAGTACAAAGACTGTCACAGCGCCTCTCTTCGACCTGTCGCGTTTTGGAATCTGCCTCCGGATCTTTTGTCGTGGTATATATGGGCAGGCATGACGACGGTGAATGTTTATGGATTTCTTTCCCCTGATAGGCTCTTGTTTTTGGACTACACAAAAGATGCATTATTGTGACTTTGTCGAGTCAGTATATATACAGGATGGTTTTATAAATGAGGGAGATATTTAGGGGGTATAATCAGCATTCAATTCTAATGGTAAATATGTAATAATAGTGATATCTTAATATTTTCTTTAAAACAATGTAAATTATGGTATTATTTAGGGACAATTATGCACATGATAGAATGAATAACAACTAATTATTAACTAACTATTTTGCCTATCCTAAGCCTGGATAAAGTACGAAGGGAAAACGAGTTTACCCAAAACTACGTAAAAGGAACTTTATTCAATCGTGCACCATATGCGCTACGGTGTCCACGCTTTATACTGATCAATTCTCGTCTGTTCATCAATTTTACTTAATGATTTGTTAGAGAATACAGTTACTTACATTTTTATTAGTTGCAAGAAGGTACAAATAACTGTATCCTGAAATATCTCCCTCGTCTATAAAATCGCCCTGTTTAAAAATAAACTATATGAAATGAAATAATTAATTTCATAAATTATGGGGTCAAAATTTTCTGTTCTGGCTTTAGCAGTTGGTTACATCGGAGGCTTTTCCATATAAATGATTGCAGAGCGGTACATCGTGACGTGGTAGCTGGTGCTGGATCGTCACTAACGAACAGCGACTGCCAAAACGCGAATTGTACCTTTATGCCTAGTCTTACTGTGCTATTTTAAAGAGGGATAAAGGAGCTGGACGTACTGGCACTAATCTCGAATCACAATCGGCTAAAGTGACTCACTGTAACAGTTTAGCATCCAATGTTTTTCAACTACAATTTTGTAATGCATTCCCATTTCAAATGTAGAATAAAAAGAAAAACATGAAACTAAATCAACACTTCTGCAGTAATAATCATTGAACCGTGCAAAAACCCTTCGAAATTTATTCCAGGTTCCACATTTAGTTATTAATGGGAGTGTGGTACCAAATAATTAGTAGTCCGCGACTAATGTGGTGCGCCCCAATCCGTCCTATGTATCGGTTGAACCGCCATTAACCAATCACACAGTAGATACAAACAGTAAGATAATTTTGATTAAAGATTTTAAAACGTTGCCACATATTAAGATTTTCATCTGTGCCGTGGATGCGTTTACAAACATGAACTACATATCCACAAGCATCCAGACCAGGAACAACTACCTGTAGATCATACAAATATTTGTTCTCTGTGGAGATTGAACTTATAAGTTATAAATCGACGCGCTAAGGCCGCACGTACGAATCGTCAATCGTCAAGCGCCAATCTAGACGTATTGAATTAACTTTTTAACAGTTTTAATATCGGAAAAAACCTTTTTTAGTTGTTTGTTGTTTAGTCTTCATTTAACATAATATTATTTAATTTAACAGCACTATTCTAAAGTTAATTTATTATACTTTTCGACAAATACAATAAATTGATAAATAAATATTTAAAAAAATACCACATACTTTGCACAGCCTTGAGTTTGTCCACTGGCTGTGTTGACGTAAGAAGTTTTTGTCATGTACGTGACAGGTAGCCAGTGAAGATGCATACATAAACCGCTTATTTGTGGTAGTGTAATCATTTGACTGCGCAGTCATCATCATTTCAGCTTGCATCCGTCCGCTGCTTAAAACAGGCCTCTCTGAAAGCCTGTCAGTTGTCTCTATTAACTTAGTGGGAGTATAATGGAAAGCGAATATTTTGTACATTTTCAACCATTGTGCTGCCTCTTTCCTTGGAATACGCTTCATACAAATCCATACAAATCAGTTGTTTACCTTCTTGTCGGCCGCGGCAGCAAACTGTTGTAGTATCGTCAACATAAAACCTAAATAGAAAACCTTGACTAATATAGCTTATAATTATTATCACAAGAATAGTTGATGGTTACCTAAATTATTATTATTTTTGTTAACTGTTTTAAAATAAAAGTAAAATATTTATTAGTACATTTTGGTACTTTTAAAATATTTTATTAAAACAGTATGTTTTCAATTAATTTCACGTTAACCTAATCTGCAATACTGAATTGATTTTAACTGTGTTGTCGGTGTTCATTTCACATTACATGCGACCGGTCGACTTTATCGGTGATTGTGAGCGATGTCAATAAACAATGTAGGTACAGTATGACCGGGTTATAAAGTTCCGCCGATGTATCTGAACACTGTGATCGTTCTACCAATATGGTATATCCAGTGTTGTAATATTCAAATTAATATGTTTTAACACAGTATTGATAAAACAATTAATGACATAATTATAAATTAAGAGAAGGTACGTGGAATCGGTGAGAGTGTATTGTTGGAGTACTTAACCCTTTATGGCGCCGTGTTGTATTTCTGCAACATACCACTCAAATAGAAGCGACAATAAAATAAATGCCGTCAGACTGACTTTGCTTGGTGTTATACGGTACCAACAAAGCATTCTTACGATTTAGTGACAATTCAGCTCACTAGATGACGAGACTTGTAGGTAATGATGTTTCATTGTAGTATCGAACGAATACACGCCTGTTTTCAGGTTTTCAATTTCATTTACGAAAAATTAATTCTTGGTGAAATACTAATATTTGACTGTTGAAATTTTTGTAAGTAAACGGTAAAAGGATGTTTTTTAATAATCTGTTCCTAATTTTAAGTTTAATGATTTAGTACTAATCTAATGTTGAATTTCTAGTACATGCAAGGTTTTTAAGAATTATAAACGATACATTTTTAATATTTTTATAATTATTATTTTCGTTAACTATACACTATTTACCACCTAGTTTTTACAAAATTAACAAATTTAACGACCTTGCGCCATAAGGAGTTAAGGTGGACTTTCGGTTGTTTTCTACTTTCAATAAAATACGTGTTACACTTATGATTGTTTATTTGACACTAAATTAAAGATTATAATATTACTTATGAAGTCACTCCCTACGTACATAAAAACATGCAAATACGTCGAACATGCATGAAGGCTTTAACAAGGTTTTTTCGCTCCTCTGGCAACTGGATGAATTTGGTTTCCCAAACCCGGGTGGAGCAATTAGAGGTATACCTCGGGTGTTGTAGTCAGTAGGAGTCTGACACATCAGGGCTGCCCTTATAGTGCCCCTGATGGTCCTATACAGGATTATTACCTGAGTTACAAAAAAAAAAAAATCGAAAGTGCTATGCAAAAATAAAGAGAAGTCGCACTCCATTCTCTCTGCTTATCCAATAAGGAACCAGCGTGGTGATAGGTAGATATTGTTTTTTTTAGTTATAACTGTTTTTATTCCTTTTTATATTGGCTTGACAGAGTGAATTCATTGCACCTGGTGGAAAGCAGAGTCGAGTCCAAGAACGGCAGCGACCGTCAAAGGATGGAAATCAGTTGATAGTCGCCGTTATCATATCGGCCCATATATACCAAAACTGAAGGTTTCTAGGTATATGACCAACTGGACGTACACGAGCTAATTCCGAAACGTGACAGGCCCAAGCGAGTCACTATGAGCGTTTATACACATTTGTACTTTTTTTACTTTGTGTAATAAATACTTGTATTGGAAACAAAAATTCAATTTATTCAAGGTTCGGTTTTTCCGAAGTAGTCTAAATTAAGCTTTAAAATTGTTGCTAAATTCTGTTTGTAGTAACCTCTCTTTTTTGATACAAAAATTATTTTTCTAGTTTAAAGCATGTAGATGCCACCCGATATGTGCTTGTGTTAAAACGCCCTAAGGGTCGTTAGGGTGTTACGGAACGTGCGGGGTAAGGAGTGCACGCGCGCAAGGGATGCTCTTGCTAAGGCAGTCGACTACCGAGACCCAAGGCTAGAGTACGTGCGTGTGCATCGCAGTTCACTGTGCCTTAAAGTGCAAATAAACAGTAAAACGCCAAAATCCGTGTCTTTCTACCACCACACCGGTACCACCGGTCATAAGTTTCTTTTTATCCCATACAGGAAAGTATTTCGGATTGCCCGGGATTATGATCTACGTAGTTTTACACCAAATTAAAGAATAAAGCCGTAATTTAAAATAAACCCATACGAATACGGTCCTTGTTATTACCAAGTTGACTAAGTTCAACAATGGAAGAAGTTTCTACCCTGTGTAGTTGAATCGAAAACTCCCTATGCAAACAGGATGGCAACGAAACCCTAATACAAATGCTACAGTTCCCACAACACTTACTGTTTACGAACATTCTCATAATAACAAACAGATCATAAATTAAGTAACAAATATAAGTCACTTTTAGCCGTAATATGTAATTCTATAAGTACATACTCAAAGTGTTCAAATTGTTAACAAAATTTTTAGTAATTTTAGTTATCTATTTTCATGGTTATTTTTTACATAAGCTCGATAATGATTACATTGCACCTAATAGAAAATAAAGCGTAGTCCAAAAACGAGAACAAAAACAAAGGGACCAAGATCGCCATTACTGTGTCATCCTACATACACAACGACCGAAGGTCTCTAGGTATAAGAAAAGCTGGATGTACCCAAGCTAATCCCGAAACGCGACATGCCAAAGCGAGTCACTATGACGGTCTTTACTCTAGTGTACTGTGATCACAGTACAGTGCGGGCAATCGTTCTATCACCTCAACCCGGTGGGTGAGTAAATTCTAGTTAACATTACAAATATTATTGGTCACTTAATTATTATTTTGATACCTTTTACGTTATAGGGGAACGAATGTATTCAATAAAAACTTATTAATGCACTGATTAAAATTTGATTTCGGGCTAAATTCGAAGCATTAAAACTGAAATTTAGTTCGAATTTGACTTAAACTGAACAATATTTATTTATTTATTAAAAGGAAAAAAAAAAATTTAAAACAATACATTAAAAATACACTTAAATCAAAAGTTTTCACAGTATGCTGACGTGTAAGATTAAAGGAGACGGGTAAATAAAAAACAATGGCAATATAAAAAAAAAAGAAAAGCAAAGTTTATTTAGTAAATGGATAATGCCGGGAACACATGCTATAAGTTGTAGCTAAAATTGCTAATATCAGCTAATAATGATTGTATTGTGAGCTACTGCCAATTATCTCTTGAAACCAGCAAGGGTGTAGTTGAAAATATCTATATGAGAGTAAAACTTAAATAATTAACTTAATATAATAATTTCATGAATAGTTGATAGTATAAAAGCGAGTTCTAGAAAATGTTAAAATTATCTTAAAATCTTATAAATATTATTATATAACTGTTCGAAATAAAGTGCGCTTTCGTAAAAGTATGTTTAATTTCAATACTTACATTGGCCTATTTGAGTCAAAGTTCAATGCTTGCTGAAAGTAGTTTTTGTGTCTAAAGCTTCAATCAAACTCTATCAATTTTCTAATATCTATGTGTTTTATTGGTGAGTTACAAAGATTTATACGCAACTCCTGACGAGAATGATGTTTTATGCTTAATATTGTTATGAAATTTAATGATTCTCCACTGTGTGTAAATTGTGGAATCATAGATAATTAATATCCACCATTTGTCGACGGAATGTGTCCGATTTGAATCTCTAAGAGGCGTTTGTTAGTACTTTTGGTCTAATCAGACTGGACGTGGGGATGTTTAACAAAGTCTTAACACAACTGTTATCTGATGAAGCGTAGGGCCTGTTCAGATCAATGGCCCCATATGTTATATGTTAGGTATTTCTGATTTAGGATACGATGGGGCTGACATACGTACACACATAAAAATCCCCTAAATAAATAGAATAAAAAAAGCTTAATATTGCGTTTAAAAAACCCTCACACTTTCGATCACTTAAAATCAAATCTGTTACAAAATCTGTATGGCTGAATGTTAATAAAAAGTTTAATAAATGATTTTGATTTTCACTGTACACATAAACGAATGTAAGTCGTATGTTACATAAAATTAAGGGCCTGTTATTATCTATTAAAGTTTATTTATCATTGAGGGCATGACTAGTCAGAAGCGTTTAAAAATTTGATTGATTGTTTCAAATACACGAATGGCTGCAGCTATTTGGTTACGAGACCTAAATCATTTAAATATGGATACGGTACTTCTACAATATGCAAATTTAGAATAATTGCGCTAAATAGGAACAATATTGACCACTAATATACTAATTGTTGCATCCAGATTATTTGTGTCCAGTTTGGTAAGTAAAGATGATAATTGATTTACGTTGCAATTTAAAGATGTGAGATTTAGGACTTTTGTAACAAGGATAATCTTATAACGCGTGTTTTTAGAATAAATAGAACTGAGTAATGATAAATGAAATGGATGAATAATGGTAAGAGGATGATGTACTACTTCTTAACATATAGATTTGATAAAGGAATTAACATAAAATCAAAATAATAGCCAATGGGATTACATTATTTTAATTTTCACATGGACGTAACAATAAGGATTTATCTTGCAAGTTAATTAATTGCAATGCAATGTAATTAAGTTATAGAAATATGATAAACACTATCATTTTTAGAGGACAAAGTTTCATTAAAAACCGTGCAGTATTATATTTTATTTGATTATTAAATAATTAGTTCTGTTAGTCTTATTAATTAAATACCTTCTCCATTTACATCAATGTTATTCGTAACTCAAGTTACTGAAAGAACAATAAGATTAGTAGTCGAGGGGTGGAATAATAGATTAAATCGACCGTTTAATAATCACTTTAGATTGACTAAATTTTTTAGATTCATCGCTTCTATTAAGGTCAGTTCATATTTCACGTATTAATAAATTATTATTATATATATATAAATATATTAAAATTATTTACGCGTAAGGATATACAATTAATATTTACTTATATCATTTTAGAGTCAATAATAAGAAATAATTGTATTATTATTTTATTATTATTTATATTACAGAAAAATGATATTGGATAAAGATAGGAAATTGTTTGCATGAGCTAGAAATACCAATAAAAACATTGAAAATATATGGAAAGAGAAACCACTTAATATTAAAGATGTGCACAAATAATGATTTATTATATCTGATGTCAATGTATATTATTAACAATCCTATACAAACAAATATTTGATATAACATCTGCTAGTGCGATGTTGTCGAAAGGACAGAATACCTTATATTGCACCACTACTAAAATCATAAAAGTCAGTGCACACAAAGCGTTGAGAAGGCGATGAGTTGCAGAAATATACCACATTGACGTGCACACGACGCGTTGTAATATGCCGCTCCGTCAACGCCTCGACTCGCAAAGAGCAAGTGCGATACGCATACGGTGCAGCAACATATTATGTGCCTCGGGTGTAATTCAGAGTTCATTTATTAATTATATGTATATTAGAATGTGATATTATAATTAAAATTTTATACAGGTCGTGTGTAATAAATAAATGTTAACCTAAATAAAATAAGTACAATTATTAATATTCCTGACACAATTCAGTGTGGTGTGAACGAACTTCATTCGAACGTTTTACGCTGCGACTATATTATAGTGCGTCGCAAAATATGCATAATCATGTCCTATTTTAATCGGTGATTTGTAATCACATGACAGTTGCACAATATGTTATATTACTTGCAGTGCATGAAGCATTAATTTTCTTTTATGCCGTCATTGCGAGACTTCGCCCGCCCATAAACTTGCGTCTGGTAAATTTTATTATAACTATAAATAATAGGTTCTTGTTTAATATGAAAAGTTATTAATACACCCCTGTTAACATTATTATCACCTTTAGAAGACGATTACTATTATTCCTTAAACAATTACAAAAAAAATTGGAATATTAGCTATTAACGTTTAGTTTTATAAATGCTTTTTAAATTTCAAAACGCTTTTGAACACTAATTAATTATTAAATGCTCATATTATAATTCATTAATGTTTAAAAGCCTTTTAAAATTTAACCCTTTCTTGATAGTGTATCTGTGGAGATACATCAGAATTTACAAAACCTATTGCCATAAGTTTTTAACGCAAACTTAATATTTTTATATGAATATTTAGGTAATTTCTCAGTTTTTGAACGCACGGTTAGTTTCTATTAGACATCCTTGGAACATAAGCATTAAACGGTATGAGTATTATTTTGATATTGAAAGAAAGAACATTCTGCCAAGTTAAGGGTTAAGGAACTTTTTTGAAAACGTGCGTAAAATGTATTTTCATCTACATACCAAATTTGAATCATATAATTCACTTGTACCTATGTTGTTTTTCACAACCCAAGTTTAATAAACTTCGACTTTGATATACAGTCAAAATCTATTATAACATAAAAGGGACTACTCATATTTAGTCGTAAAAACCAATAATAGTAACAAGCGGTGATGTTTTCGAGATACGAAGTCCCGTAATTTTTTGCAGGGACCTTTGTTCTTTTTTTTTTCTTACTTGGGGAAAATCCTGATAGGACCGTCTCAGCCGCACAGGGGGGTTGCGCGACCGAGCTGTGTCGGACTTATACCGACTAAAAACCCCAAGGTGACTACTTCTGCGCATTGGCGGGGACTGTGGGACCTGTAATCAATTCGCCACAGCCCCGTCGCGCCGCGCCCGACGGGCACAAACTCGGGGGAAGATGATACCCTCCCCGATACTGCTCGTTGTATTTAGGCAGAGCACGTCACAATGCCCTGCCAACTTCTCGAGGGCCGCTAAACCAGTTGCTCAAGGCCCCAGGGAGCTTTGTTCTGAGTCAATATAACCGGTATGTTATTCTAAACGATGTCGCCATAAACGGTTTTGACTGTACTAGTTTTAATTATAAAAATGGAAGTGAATTTAAATGTGGGGTGTGTAATTTTATTTTTCCCACATAATACTTTTTATAGTAATATTTGAATTACAAACGAGAAATTCCTTATTATGTTAACTGTTGTTTCTTTCTTATTTTATTACTGAAAAAAAAAATTGTGTATTAAAAAAATCCTGATGAAAATCGCTAATTGTAAACAAAGTAAAATAATCTATTAAAGTAAATGCGAATGCATATTAATTCAAAACGTGTTTGTTTAAGTATTTATTTTTACATAATTAGGGGAACACACAGCAACAAAAAATAATACATAAAAATGATAAACTAGCCATTATTTATCTTTTGTCCATTCCATTTGCAATGTTTCCACAAAAAACATCAAGCAAAATAAAAATCAAGCTATGGCACATAAAGCACTAATAAAAAATTAATAGTGACTAATTATAACAAAAAAAAAAAAATCTCAATTTTTTGAATATTTTTTTTAATCTAAGCTTGTGCTGATGGTATTCTAAATCTAAAGTTAAAATACAATGCAAAAATACAAGTCGTAGTTGCCCATTTTATGCAAATATATTTTACATTAATATTCACGCATGGGCATAAATGTTTTAATGTATGACTGTACGAAGGTATGACGAACAGTCGGGCTAAATGGAGCGCGGATGCAGTTACTGTGGGAACAAACTCATAGAGAATAAATTTCTTCACCCGTTAAAGGCAGTTACGCACTGAATCCGTAAAAAAGGTCCTAGAATAGTTGTAGAACTGTTTATATAGTTATTTACGCATTATATCTGTCATCCGTTATTCAATTTTGATCTAAATTATATTCATACACTTTTGCGGTGACTTTTATTTCAGTTCTCTAACTCTTATCTTTGTTGGGTCATTAAATTTTGAAATGGTCTTCCAGCTAACGTGTTGTTTTCCTAATAGAATATTGGGTTATTCAAGCAAAACGTGAAGAGATATTTGTGAAGGTCGGCATGATCGCAGTGGCTGTCGACAGCCAGTTGTCTCGCGGAAGTCATACAAGGTTTTTAGATTGCACTGTATTGATCATCAGGAATGGTACAGTTATTGTGCCAAGCCAGAATTAAAAAAAATGCGTCCAAATAGAATCAGAAACATCTAGAAATTTCTATGGTGTTGTCGTATAACTTTGTAGTAATTGAATTGAGTTTCTGGATTTATATTTTAACAGATTTAGGTCAAGAGCCTTGCGAAATGCAATATCCGAAGTCGGTCCTAATTTTCTAGGCTCGTATTTTCACTCGCACATCTAGAACATCAAGAAAACATCTAAAAATCATCTAGAAAACATCTAGAACATCTAGAAATTTCTATGGTGTTGACGTATAACTTTGTAGTAATTGTAATGAGTTTCTGGATTTCTATTTTAACGGATTTAGATCAAAAGCCTTGCGAAATGCAATATCCGAAGTCGGTCCTAATTTTCTAGGCTCGTATTTTCACTCGCACATCTAGAACATCAAGAAAACATCTAAAAATCATCTAGAACATCTAGGAAACATCTAGAAATTTCTATGGTGTTGACGTATAACTTTGTAGTAATTGTAATGAGTTTCTGGATTTATATTTTAACGGATTTAGATCAAGAGCCTTGCGAAATGCAATATCCAAAGTCGGTCCTAATTTTCTAGGCTCGTATTTTACTATCGCACGTATAGGATGTAGTGCGTTACGACCGTAATAGACAACTTGGACGTTGAAATAGCTATGCTAATTTAAATCCTGGTAATAGAAACAGTTGAGTTATTCATTCTACGAGTACATGACATCAAGTAGGCTGAGAAGTCGTTTGATGTAAAATAGAAAACAGTATTGTTAAAGTTTACGGCTAAATAGGAGATTTTTATTATAATCATGGAATAAAAAAAACAAGGGAAGGATAAAAAAAAACATATAATAATAATAATAATATTTTACTAACAATTACACACGTTGACCTAGTCCCAAATTAAGCTTGTGCTTGTACTATGGGTACCAGACAAAGATATACATACTTAAATACATATATACAACCATGACTCCGGACAAACTAATCTGCTCATCACAGAAAAGTGTACCTCTACCAGCACACACACACACATATCATCACGCTATATCTCTTTCAAGGTTAGCAGAGATACCTTAGTGGTTGTAACCATTTTGCGCTTATATGTCGTGCACAACGTGACCAATAGCGCTGCTGATCGCCGTACTCAGGTCACTTACATGTGACATTTCTAGTAGATACCACGCGAGAAGGATAATCTATACAATAATATGTATATTGAACACTGCATATCGAGGGGTGAAAGGCTATTTGGTTTAAGCGATATTTTTTGGTGATATGTTATAGTAATATAATAATGTTATATAGTTAGTTGATATGTTATAGTATATATATATATATATATATTCGGAATAAACGTTTTTTACCGATTCCAAAAATATATATTATTACTAGCTGTCCCGGCAGACCTTGTTCTGCCCTATTTCTCTAAAACAAAGTCACATTGTTTTTTTTAATGTTAATAGTTTCCCCGTCAGATTTTATTCTGCTAAAACCTATTGGCGTGTCGGCTGTTTTTTGAAAATTGTTTGAAGGAACCTGGGCTTAATGCTATATGTATAAAAATTGACAAATATTGACATTAATATTAGGTCCTTACATATGAAATTGGCGTTTTGTATGGGAGGAACAAAAAGTCGAATATTTATTAATATAATACATTTAATTAATCAAAGTATGAACCATTATTTTCTATGCACTTTTGCCATCTCATAGGTAGTTCATTGATCCCTTTACTAAAAAAACCAGTCGGACGGGAATCAATAAAATCTTTGAAGGCGATTTGGACTGCCCCATCGGAGTTGAATTTTTTCCCTTGCAAGAAGTTATCTAAATTTCGAAAAAAATGGTAATCTGTTGGAGCAAGGTCCGGGGAGTACGGAGGATGTCTTAGACTTTCCAATTGAAGCTCTTCTAATTTAGTAGCCGTCTGTTGCGCAGTGTGTGGTCT
Organism: Automeris io; assembly: GCA_036320925.1. Classification (NCBI taxonomy): domain Eukaryota; kingdom Metazoa; phylum Arthropoda; class Insecta; order Lepidoptera; family Saturniidae; genus Automeris; species Automeris io. The sequence continues at coordinate 5,942,835 of JAUDJH010000011.1, read as the reverse complement.
AGCGTTGTCGTGAAGCAGCAGTGGCGTGGAGCGATTGACCAGCCTAGGTTGTTTAGCCGCTAGCTTTTCCATCATGGTTTGCAATTGCTGACAATAGACATCAGCCGTAATAGTCTTGCCAGATTTGAGAAAACTGTAATGAAAAATACCGGCACTATTCCACCAAACGCTTACAAGTAACTTTTTTGGGGTTAATTTTCGCTTGGGGCAGGATTTGGCTGGCTGGCCAGGATCCAACCATTGCGCTGAGCGCTTCTGACTATCGTAAAGAACCCATTTTTCATCACAGGTAATGATTCGGTTTAAAATACCTTCATTATTGTGCCGGTTTAGTAATGTAACGCAGCAGTCGACGAGCGTTTGCCGGTTTGCTTCAGTCAATTCGTGAGGTACCCACCTTTCAAGCTTTTTAATCTTCCCAATTTGCTTCAAGTGAATTAAAACAGTTTTATCACTAACATCGCAGCCTGCAGCTAACTCGGACGTGGTTTGCGATGGATCCGCTTCCACAATAGCCTTCAACTCTTCATTATCAACTTGAGTCTCAGGCCGTCCACGGGGCTTGTTCTGCAGGTCGAAATTTCCAGAACGAAAACGTTGGAACCAAAAACGAACTGTGTTTTCTTTTGCAACACGACCGCCATACACATCATTCACCCTTCGAGTTGTTTCCGCAGCACTAGTGCCACGGCGGAACTCGTACTCGTAAATAATGCGATATTTTAAGTTTTCCATTTTGTAAAATGAGTGACGCAAACAGAAAAAAACAGAAGAAAAAAACAAATGAATGACGATCATCGAAGCACAAATACATGAGTCTATAGCTGTTCAAATTTGAATTTGGAATTCCTTACGAAAGAGGAGAAATTTGTGATTAAAGTGGCCAGTACGAAAAACGCCAATTTCATATGTAAGGACCTAATATTTATACGTGACTCAATTGTTTTGCCTTCCCGGAACCCGTCCACTAACATTTAAACTTTATGGTATGGTGTTAAAGTTCAAATTGACTTTTAAATATTATTACGATTTTTTTATGAGAATATAGAAAAATGTTGTTTTTAGACTTTTTCAGGCAATTTTTTTTATTTTTCTCTCCGTAATAACCTACCCCAGATTTCAACAATCACAACAAAAAAGAAATCAGCCAAATCGGTTCAGCCGTTCTCGAGTTTCGCGCTTATGAACACATTTAGCGATTCATTTTTATATTATAGAGATATCACCAAAAAATGTCGCTTAAACTAAATAGCCTTTCAACCCTCGATATATTAAAAAAACTTTAATATACACGCTTGAATAGAATTTTGTTGGCTTCCATTTTTGTTTTAACAATAAGCTTCGCTACATATACGGAATTAAGTAATTCATGGAAGGATAATCTAGGACAATATATACGCGGTTAAAATGAAGCTACATATTTTCTAAGTTTTTATTCTGACTTGGCACAGTGACTAGGCCGTACCTGATGGGAAGTGAAATACAATCCAAAAACCAAGGACGTATATCGAGAGACAACTAATCGGTCAATCTCGAGCAATCTCGAGCAATTTCTTCACACTCTTTTTAAAGAACCCAATATCATAGGTGAAATAGAACATACTTGATGAAATATCTTTCCACAGGCTGATTACACGATAAAAGTCAGAATGTAGGTTGAATTTCATGTTTCATTTAGGTACAGCTGTAGTAATAGCCTTACTTTGCCTTTACGCGTTTTTTAAAGTTGGAGATTTTTTCAATTGATTTTACTTCACGTACGATAATAATACAATAAATATATATCAAAGCAGATAAATATATCAAGACTGAATGTAGGACTGTTATTAACGGTACTGAATCTACATTAATAAGTAGTATATCAAATAATTGGTTTTAATTGAATCAGGATAACGTTTGATGAGCAGTAACTGAGATAATTTTGTTGCAATAGTGCAACTATTACTGTGCAGAACTATTTAATTGCTGTCGGTTTATTTACTTAGTTGCATATCTACTGTGATGTTGTGTATCTGTGGGCTATAAGACGCTCTACATTTGTCTTTAAGTGTTTGCATATTCAATAGGTTGTAAAGCTAAGGACACAATGTATTGGTCGGCAACAATAATGGTTGTGTTTAAAAGTTCTATACCTGGAGATTTTCCATAATGGTTTATGTGGACCGACATAGCGATGGCAACTGTCAACGGATTTTCCTGTCATGGCGGTCGTTATCATTCTTGGATTACACGGTGCTTTTCATCAGGTGTATTGTACTCACTTTGTCGAGCCAGTTTAAAATGTTTAGTTACAGTTTATATAAATGCCATTTAACGAAAATTAATTTAATTCGTAATTAACACTTTTTTTTTACTTGGGGAAAATCCTCATCGGATCGTCTCGGTCGCACTGGGGGGTTGCGCGAAACCGAGGTGTGTCGGACTTGTACCGACTAAAAACCCCAAGGTGACTTCTTCTGCACATTGACGGGGACCGCGGGACCTGTAATCAATTCGCCGCAGCCCCGTCGCGCCGCGCCCGCTGGGTACAAACTTGGAGGAAGATATCTTCCCCGACACTGCTCATTGTATTTAGGCAGAGCACGTCACAATGCTCTGCCTACTTCTCGAGGGTCGCTAACCAGTCGTTTAGGGCCCCCACCCTGAGCGGCTGCGACCCCAAAACCATCAGCCAACACTAGATTGTCCAGAGCAGTCATTTTGACTGTTTTTAAAGTATATATATATATATATATATTATAGTATATTGTATATTATTTACAAGGAACCAATTTTTTTAAATATTATGACTTTTTATATATTATCTTATAGCATTTATTAATAGTTGTACTTACCTCCCCCTCTCTTTATACCTTATATACGTATGTGCTATACCTATATTCAGTCTTTTTAGTGTTAAACAAGAAAGTAGCAGAAATATCATGTGAAAGTAAAAGGAGAAAAACAGAAAGTCAACATTTGTTATTCTAAAACAGTCATCAAAATTTTGAAGCCACAGAATAGCTTTGGACTCCATTCCATTATTGATTAAAAATACTAATAAAGATATAATTTTATACAATCTACGTTTAGTACTGCTTTCTGTACGCATCCTATGACGTAGAACAACGTTCCAATTGCATCGTAAACAGGATGTTACTACATCTATTAGAGAACTAATGCACACACCTTCGACACACCTTCTATTATTCAGAGATGGAAATGTCTGTTCGGTTTAGCTCATGAAATATGTGTTAAGATACTTAATAGTAACCTCTCTAGTGCTTATGATTATTAACTAATGATTTGTAAGCAGTAATTTAAACATTGACAGCTAGTTGAAAATATTATATTTGAATTTTAAAGACAATTTTAAACAACAATAAATCATTCTTAGACTCGTCTTTAAAAATTAACGGTTTTTTTTTATTTCAATAGCCAGTATTTATATGTCGGTATTATGGTGGTATTGGGCGTCAGTGTGATAAAGGGATTTGTCAGCTAGTCCCGTTTAAGGATCGGAATAAGATACCAGCCCTTATTACAACACATAATTTTATTTACAATAAAATAATATGGTGGACTTAAATATAGTGAGCACGTGGGTTCAGTTCATCACTCATACGAAGTGAGAGAAGAAGGGTCATAGTTGGAGCTGATAATGGTGTTTGGTCTACTGTAAAGAGCGCCCAGGAGTTAAGCTACCTGAAGTCCATAGCCATTTAAAAGTAAGCTGCAGAAACCTATTAACCGGGCTTACTAGGATACAAACTGAGCACGTAATAGTGGTTGGAGTGCGTAGGTTCGTAGAGAATTTCGAAAGCTCGACTGCGAAGTGAATAAAGGTGTTAGTCACGCCAAAAGGCGCAACTTCAGAACATAAAATTAATAAAGTGTAAACGCACCCAAACACCAACGCCACCTGGCGAACATTCATTCACTTCTTACTTTCTTAACGTTCTCGCATTAAAACCAAACTCCGCATCGCATTCTTTTAAAACTACACATCGCATCGCATCCTTTCCTTCTTCATTATAATCGCATATTAATCCTTTCACACTCGCAACACACAACACAACTGCTCAAAAACCACACTCCACATTCGCATTAAAATACATACATAGTGAGTGGTTGTAAAGTGCCTGGAATACCGCTGCTCGGTAAGTACTTCATACTTGATTGTCTCAAATTATTGCAATTAACTTTATGATAAATCATCCCGCCTACGAGGGTGCATTTTGTGCAACGGCATAAGTTAAGACTTATCCCGGCCCGAGTAGGTGTAAAAACACGACGAGGCGCAGTCATTCGAGCAATGATGCGAGCACTGCATGTTTCTCCCTAAATCTGTGGCAACATAGATAGTTAGGTGCTTGGTTGTCTAATTAAAATCTAAACCTAAAAATAACGATATCGCAAAATACATATTTCCATGCTACAAGTGGTTTGTATATAAATGTATATTTTTTTACTTCATCACAAAATTTCATACATCAAAATAGTCTTCTTTTTTAATGATCGATATCAATACTGATATTTTTAATAGGAATATTTTTCATTTATTTTCTATTTCGTTTTCATTGTCGCATCTAATAGACATGGCATGTGTAAGTGCCCTGGGAACAGTGATTAACTGTGCTACTGGGCACGTTGGGTAGGGTATATAAACCCAAATTGAATACAGCCACTAATGTAACTCTGATCACCACGAAAGAGATATAGCGTCACGATATTTATATTACTATTTTCATAAAAATAAAAAAAAAAGTGTTTTGTTCTCTCTACAAATATAAATTAACCAGTGAAAATAATCAGTGTAAATATAATGCTAAATTTGATTTTGACGATAAAAAATATTTCACACGGGATGAATATAAAGTTGAGCCAGGCCAAAAACTTTTATCATAAAAACAAATACACAGTACAGGCATAAAGCATTCTGCAATAAAAAAGTTAACGTGGTCTCGAAGGAACGGGCATAAAATACGCTTTTATGTATCTACTTTACCTACTTAAGAAATAAGATATTCTGAGTTAGTGTAATTATTATAATTAATTAAAAACACATTGCAACAGTTATTATCAAAAGCGCAAACCGGAAGCAATTTATTCCCTAGCTGTCTTATCTTTAAAGGATTGATAATAAATGAGGCCTTTTATGTTAGAAAGGGTGGTTTAATTATCAATTAATAAATTAAGATAATAAAAGATATCATTTTGTTTTTTTTTTGTTTATGTTATTTCGTTAAGGGAGTATGTTAAATTTATAACTAAAATAAAAAGAAATAAATTTAGTCTATGACAACTCATGGCGCGTTTTATTAATAAAACTCACAACTGATCCTTGAAATGAAATATTGTTTTATGTAATTATAAAATAAATGTGATTTTTTATATTTCCAAATGATATGCATAAAACTATAAAAAGTTCCGATGAATCTTCACAAGCAACATCCGTCTTGTTAGCAAATAGTTCGTTAATTATTACAATTATGAAATACGGTTGATTATTATTAGACAACATTCGTTATAAATTAATCTTCTGTCTCGTTAAGGGCTTCAACATCGCTTTAAGAAAACCGCCGACAAATATTTATAACGATGAGTTTTATTGCTTCCGGACAAAGCGTGTCAACGGATCTGAAATTCTGATATCTAACACAATATAAAATCAAAATTATTACATCACAGTATTCTGTGAATTATGAAACAGTCAGGAATTATACTATTTGCATTTGTAAACTGAAATACTAATAAAGTTATGATTAAATTATGTGATCAACGCCTGGTTTACAAAATATCCTTTACATATTAAGACGCTTTTAAACACACTTTTAAATCGGTACTCAATTTTTTTTACAGTGGCTCGACAAAGTTACTACTGTGCATATGATGATAAGTACAGTGTAAGCCAAAAACGAAAGCAACTGTCAAAGGATGAAAATCCGTTGATAGTCTCCGCCGTCATGTCGGCTCACATATACTACGACTGAAGGTCTTTAGGTATATGAGTTACTGGATATACACAAGCTTATCCTGAAACGCGACAGGCCAAAGCGAGTCACTATGACGGTCTTTACACCTGTGTACTGTAGTCATGACCCAGTTCGGACGATCGCCCCGCCTCCATAAAATTGATACGACATTGGTGTCTAAAAGGACTTTAAAATTAAAGAAACGCGTCTTTAACTAGGCGTAAGATATCTTTGTGTTTTATATTACATATACGGTAAATGATCAGATTCATAATCGCATTATAAATTTTAAAACCGGTATTAAACTTTAATTAGTCATGTCATATTATAAATGAAAACACAACATTATTCATACTTTAAAATGTAATTAAAGGAATGGTTAATGCGATTAAAGTCAACCCGTTGGGGTTCAGATATCGGGCTTGTACTTATTTAAAAATAAACGTCAATTATATATAAAAACTAACTATTATTTACCGCAATATGTCTCATGCGATTTGCTAACTTTTTTGCCGCAATACCTTATTAGTATAACAGGATTTTACTGTGGATTTTTCCTCTGTTATCCGAGTAAAAATTATTTTTTGTATTAATTTTCCGACATCAATATAGGGATTTACAGAAAAGGAGAGGATAAATATTATTTGACCAAACATTGGTTTTACATAAAATCTGTTTCAACAATTTACACTTCTAATCTGTACAATAAAGAAAAATCAAATAATCTTAAAGAAATAATGAAGAATAGAATATAATTAAAAATAAACAAAACATTTTTAAACACTTAAAAAATCTATTATTATTAGTACAATAGTACATATACTGAGATTTAGCATATTTTGCAAAAAATATTTTAAAATGTTTGATAAATTGAAACTCATATTTAAATGACTTTCTTTCAAGTCCAAAGTAAAAAATTATACTTCCATTATTTCTATACATATTTATTTTTAACATATCAAAGTCCAATTTTCCGAGTAATCTACATTTTTAATTTCACAAACAAAAGAAACAAAGAAAAATAGTTGTGCCCCATATTTGATGTCTCAGACACTGTAATTTACATTAAACGAAGCTGTACCTACTGTATAAACGAAGTGAAATCATGAATTTGAAATTTATTTTACAAAACGAAATTCAACAATAAATATTTTCTAGCAAATAACGACTGGAGAAGGTAGAAGACGCTCTTTTGTTTGATAAAATATAAAACTTGAAATGCAAATGCAACAGCAAAGTTTTGTTATTTAAAATAATGGAAATGCTTATTCGTTTTTTAATTAAACAACATCTGTTCTTCTTCGTTGTAATATATAAAAATCAAAACTTTAGCTTAACGTACTCATAATATTAAAATAATGATTGCCCAGTTGAATTAGTAAATAACTGCTTATGCATACATATAATTATCCGAGTAATGATTTTCTAAACCCTGTTCCCCGAGCGACTAGCTCTATTTGACGGACGAACGTTAGCAAATAGCATCCAATACAGAGGCAAATAATTTTACTCAAGCAGAATATCAAAATAAGTTATTCATTCTATATTATATCTCTAAAACATGTCTACTTTTTTATGTAATAGTAATAATTTATCGTAATGTATTTATTATGCCTTTCAGGGTAAGTAGAAATATATTAATCGTTGTTTTCATTTTACACTTATATGTCGTGCCCCACGTGACCAGTAGCGCATCTTCGCCGTTCTCATGGGATATTTCTATTAAATGCGTGTTTCTTCACGATATTTTTCTTCACCGGTGAGCATATAGTGATTTAACCAGTACTTAACCTAGAAAAATTCAGAGATACATGCTAGGATTTGAAAGTATGACCATTTGCGTTACCGCGCAAAAATACTGGTCGTTAATCCAATAAGCCGTCACAAATACAACATACTAATACCTAAAAAGAACTTGCAACATATATATTATATGAAAATATCGATGTAATGAGCACATATTTTTTATTTAATTATATTATTCAACAACTTACATCAACCGACGGAAAATCACCCCAAATAATTGGGTCAATCCCATCGCAAGTATGGCGTCGGAAACCATAAATCACACGAAATTACGCTGTCAATATGTATGGACCATACACAAGTAACCCATGTCACTTGAATCCACAAATAGAATTATTATATTCTGTGTTGATTTTACAATGTCAAACTAAAACTTTTGGAATAATTATCAGAAAAGACAAATAAAGTTACAAAAACAATGGCATCTGCACGACATATACATAGACTATTTTAATATGGCGATAATTTATATATGATTTATATAATTGCATTTTATTCGCCTATTCAATACCATAGCTAAAGACATCCTAGAGTTGACACAAATGAAATTTACAAAAAAAAAAAAATGAAAACTACATTGCTAGAAAGGGATATCATTCTATTAATGAAATGATCAAAGTGCGAAGTTTAATGTATTTTTTTTTTCATGGGACATTCATTCCTTTGTGTATTATATACTTGTTATTGTACCTCATTATGTTGTAAAAAACAACTACAAGAGTTTCTTACTGGCTCTTCTCGGTAGATTCATTCATTCCAAGCGGTAGATTCATTTTACTTTTTTTTTTGAAAATTCATACGTGTTTGCAGTTTGTCTATTCCAATATAATTATGTTACTTTTTTTTACATTTGCAAAACAACTTAGCAAAATTTGATGTTTTATTCATCTGCCGTAGGTTTTTTTTCGGGTTAATTATATTTTTTTTCTTTACATACGAAACGTCTTTTAACATTGTAGAGTATATCTAATTTTAATCTAGCTTTGCGGACTATTCAAAACGTTAATTGAATACTGTATGTCAAATAACGTCACAACTAGAGATAGATAGTCGAGCAACATCTCTAGGGATTTCTCGGGTTGCTTTAACTGTCTACCTACCTTAATTGAATAAGGCTTTGATTAATGTGTATATTTAGCATAAAGATAATTGTATTATATTGAATACGATATGGATAATCTAGTATCAACCCCTAAATACGTATTGTTGCCAATTGTCTACTTTTATTTTTACATAAATTATTAAAAAAACTTGACTGCCTGTGTTTCGAACGCACTTTATCGCGCATTAAAAGGTTAAAAGATACACATATGTAATTTTTTATAATATTTTTTATTGTGTGTATTGTATTCAAACATAAATTATCATGACAAAGTTATAAAAATAGCATCATCATTTGCGAGGTGGTAGGGCGTCGGTGCCCGTCTGTATCGCGACCATAGTACATGAGTGTAAAGACCGTCATAGTGGCCAGTTTCGGCTTGTCGCGTTTCGGGATCAGCTTGTGTATATCCAGTAGCTCATATACCTAGAGTCCTTCAGTCGTGGTAAATGTGGGCCGACATGACGATGTAGACTATCATTGGATTTTCATCCTTTGATAGTCGCTTTCGTTTTTGGACTACACTGTGCTTACCATCAGGTACTCTGTAGTCACTATGTCGAGCCAGTGTAAAAAAAAAATCAAAGAAATAAATTTATTCCTTATTCCAAAACCTAAAAAATATAAAGTATATATGTGTGTGTGTGTGTATAATATGGTTTTTTTTTTCAATTTACGTAGGAATTTAAAGACCACATACTTACCTGTGAAGGACAACTAAGTGAGTAAACCCGCATGACATCTGATAGAAATGTCATGTGTAAGTGTATTGAAAACGGCGATCATCAGCGCTACTGCTCACGCGTAATCGCAAAGTGGATTTTATATTTTTTTTATTTTTACACTAGCTCGACATATTGACTACAGAGTACCTGATGGTAAGTACAGTGTAGTCCAAAAACGAAAGCGACTATCAAAAGATGAAAATCCATTGATAGTCTACATCGTCATGTCGGCCCACATATAGCACGACTGAAGGTCTCTAGGTATATGAGCTACTGGGTATACACAAGCTGATCCCGAAACGCGACAAGCCGAAACTGGTCACTATGACGGGCTTTACACCCATGTACTGTGGTCGCAATCCAGACGGGCAGCGACGCCCTACCACCTCGCTGCTGCTCGTTTAGCACCACCCAGGAGTCACGTGTAGGGAAACTAGGGTAAAGCCTACGGACGCGAGCAGCTTCGACTCCCAAAAAATAACCACTAATTTATCTCTGCTTACCCCGTATGAGATATTGCGAGATTATATGTTATTTATTATTATTTTATTACCTTACTTAAAATGAGAAAAATTATTGCGAACAAATATAATTTTATTTTTGTCATTTTTGTGAGATTATGTAGTAAATATTAGGTCCTTACATATGAAATTGGCGTTTTGTATGGGAGGAACAAAAAGTCGAATATTTTTTAATATAATATATTTAATTAATCAAAGTATGAACCATTATTTTCTATGCACTTTTGCCATCTCATAGGTAGTTCATTGATCCCTTTACTAAAAAAACCAGTCGGACGGGAATCAATAAAATCTTTGAAGGCGATTTGGACTACCCCATCGGAGTTGAATTTTTTCCCTTGCAAGAAGTTATCCAAATTTCGAAAAAAATGGTAATCTGTTGGAGCAAGGTCCGGGGAGTACGGAGGATGTCTTAGACTTTCCAATTGAAGCTCTTCTAATTTAGTAGCCGTCTGTTGCGCAGTGTGTGGTCTAGCGTTGTCGTGAAGCAGCAGTGGCGTGGAGCGATTGACCAGCCTAGGTTGTTTAGCCGCTAGCTTTTCCATCATGGTTTGCAATTGCTGACAATAGACATCAGCCGTAATAGTCTGGCCAGATTTGAGAAAACTGTAATGAACAATACCGGCACTAGTCCACCAAACGCTTACAAGTAACTTTTTTGGGGTTAATTTTCGCTTGGGGCAGGATTTGGCTGGCTGGCCAGGATCCAACCATTGCGCTGAGCGCTTCCGATTATCGTAAAGAACCCATTTTTCATCACAGGTAATGATTCGGTTTAAAATACCTTCATTATTGTGCCGGTTTAGTAATGTAACGCAGCAGTCGACGCGCGTTTGCCGGTTTGCTTTAGTCAATTCGTAAGGTACCCACCTTTCAAGCTTTTTAATCTTCCCAATTTGCTTCAAGTGAATTAAAACAGTTTTATCACTAACATCGCAGCCTGCAGCTAACTCGGACGTGGTTTGCGATGGATCCGCTTCCACAATAGCCTTCACCTCTTCATTATCAACTTGAGTCTCAGGCCGTCCACGGGGCTTGTTCTGCAGGTCGAAATTTCCAGAACGAAAACGTTGGAACCAAAAACGAACTGTGTTTTCTTTTGCAACATGACCGCCACACACATCATTCACCCTTCGAGTTGTTTCCGCAGCACTAGTGCCACGGCGGAACTCGTACTCGTAAATAATGCGATATTTTAAGTTTTCCATTTTGTAAAATGAGTGACGCAAACAGAAGAAAACAGAAGAAAAAAACAAATGAATGACGATCATCGAAGCACAAATACATGAGTCTATAGCTGTACAAATTTGAATTTGGAATTCCTTACCAAAGTGGAGAAATTTGTGATTAAAGTGGCCAGTACGAAAAACGCCAATTTCATATGTAAGGACCTAATATTTTTTAATTTATTCATTAATCCAAATAAATTTATTCATTTGGATTATTCATTAATATTTTAATGTAAAAAACAGAATGAATCTTTTTTTTTTTATAATTACATTTATTGTTGCGCTATGTAATGTGGGTATAGTGTGCCCATGTTTTCATAAAAACGCCGCGATTGTAATAGGTACGCGATAATGGTTAGCTTTCCGTGTCACGATTGGTCCAGTGTCCGCACTTTATGTGAATTATTGCTTACATTCGCAAATTAGCGGTATAACTACTCTCATGTAAATACACGTAAATCAATACAGTGGATAGGTGTTCGTTTTAGCACAGCGGTATAATTTTGTTGCACACTGTGATTAGGTTTAATAAGTATATCGTCAGTTTAAATCAGAGATGGGCACATTGTAATCTGATTAATGATTACAAAATGTAGTCCTAATTTTAATTGTGTTGGTCTGTAATCGTGATTAAATCTCTTCGAAACATTAAGAAGTCATAAATGTGTATGTAGTTGAGGATTTCGTAGAGTTTAAAACATAGATGAGCAAAATGCAGTGATATTAATAATGAAAAACGCAAAATGTAATCATAATCGTTTTTCATTATCCTGATTATATTTTGCCCATTTATGGTATAAATTAGAGTTGTCAGGTATATGGGAGTTTGGACATGTATATGGATATTCAAAACAAATAATTCAGGTTTTGGTTATGGGCTAACATGGGTAGAGATACTTGAGGGAGTCCACTTTCTATGCACGGGAAAGTCAAGGTGTGAGTGTTCCCAGACACTGTCTATTATGATGTTTTTCTGGAGGTGGTCAACATCACCAACTTTTCATTATAATTTGAGGAAGCCTGAGAAGAACGTCCGCGTACTGGTACCGTGGCAGATTATGTAGTTTACTCCCACGGCCGGTTTCCACGGTGTGATAGGAAAACCCAGGGTGTTTGATAAGCAGGAGTTTGACACAACCCCAACCGTTACTCTCATGGCGATCGGGAAGTCCTATGATGGATTTTTAATGAGAAAAAGAGTTTATATATTTATACACAGTATTTTCTTTTATATTCCGACTTGGCATAGTAATTACACCGCACTAGATGGTAAATATAATGCAGTTGAAAAAGGCTACGACTTTCTAGAGCAAAAGAATTTTATACCGCTGCAATTTTAAGTTATAATTAATTTTTATAATAATACGCCGTCACACTCCAAACGCCAGATTGGTGGTTGGATGTTTTGATAATGATTGGTTGATTTGGGAAACCCCTTCAGCATGAGCAAAGATGAATCCTTGGTTGTAACCACTTTGCGCTTGTTCCATCCTCTCCCTACCATAGAACAAACGCGCAAGGGTCTACAGAGCCAAAACTTTTTAGTAACTCACATCCCGGCTAGGACTAAGAAATTCTTTAACTCTTACTTTTGCTCACTTGTTGGTAATAAGGACTTGATTGGATGTGCTATATTCCATGATTTGAAATGTTCCACCTTCTCCTTTCCAGAGTAGAACCACGTGCGTGGGTTCACGGAATCACGGCTATACGGTATCTCACATCCCGGCTAGGACTAAGAAGTTCTCATACTCTTACTTTTATCGAGTTGTAGGGCTGTGAAATGGTCTTCCAGCGAGCGTGTTCCCATCGTCCTATGATATTGGGTCTTTTAAGCGAAGCGTGAAGAGATATTTGTGCAGGCATGATCGCTGCGACTATCGATGGTATTTTTGCTCTTGGTAGTTGTTATCGTTTTTTGACTGCACAATGCATACCATCGGGTATGTTTTTTTTTTCGAATTTACGCGTTTTGTTGACCGGGAAAGGTCTTCACAAATTAACCGGGCAGGAATCGGGTATGATGTGGTCACTGCGACGTATCAGGATAAAAATAATACATATATTGTGTTTAACGTGACGGGTAGTGCATCAGATCGCTATCACTGACGTTACTTCATATGTTAAACGATAAAATTATATCGCGGGGTGAAAGGCTATTTGGTTTAAGCGACATTTTTTGGTTATATAGTAATATATATTTTCGGAATCAGCGTTTTTTGCCGATTCTAAATATATAGATATTACTATAACACCAAAAAATGTCGCTTAAACCAAATAGCCATTTACCACTCGATATATTCATTTAGTTTGATCAAAAATAGAAAAGTACATTTTCTAAAATGACTTCACGAGCTGTTATTAAACGCAGTAACATTATTATATCAGAACCAGTTAATCGTTGCGCTTAAATTCATTTAGCTAATTGGGTAGATGATTGATCGACTAATATACTCTCTGTGTCTATTTTAATGCGGTCAACTAGTAAAATTGTCGAAATAATTACCGTTGCTTTGATTAACTTCATTATTGACCGCCCATATAATCCGTTAATTTTAAGAAGAATGATAAATTAAAGATAGACAAGTCTATCAAACGCACTTGCGTTAACGCCCCTTGAAATCATAATTATTAAAAAAACTATTTAAGTATAATATCGACAAAAGACTACTAATATATCATCCCGGCATAAAATTAAAAAATATTAACCCATTAACGCCGAGATGATCAGAATTTTTAATAACTTTTCAACATGTTTATTTATTGGTATCGGACCAAAAAAATAATGCAATACCTCTATACCTACACTCTAAAAAATTTTCAATTTTTTAGGTATTTTTCAAAAATTGGATTTTCTGAAATTTACGATAATCAAAAGTTGCCTTTAAAAATGTTGTGTAAATTTGAGAGTGTTCTTTGACTAATTTTAAGACATTCCTGTTCCTAGAATTTTTTTTCTCAAGTTAATAGTTTTTAAGAAAACGATATATAATATTAAGATTTTTAAACATTTTTTTCATTCTCGCCGCCAATTTAATGAAATTCTTCGATGAATTTGCCTGAAAAAAATTCTTCTTAATATTCGAGTGTCATGAGCACCTCTGATCATAGTAAAAAGTTGATACCTTTGCGGTATCATTGTGAATTTTTTTTTAAAGGAAACTATACTTCATTGATTTGTTGTAAGATGACACGTCATGATCTCCTGATTTTAATTAAATTCATCACTTTTATTACCAGCCGCATTTCGCAAGTCATCATGCCACGTGACCGGATGATGTCCGTTTTTGGGAATAGTAAAAAAAGGAAACATATTCCTCCTTATTAACGTCAATTGAAAGTACATCGAGTACAGTTAGCGATGAAGCCCGCAGGCAACAACTCAATTATGATTACATACTGTGTATATAAAATTATTAAAGAGCTATGGGCACTGAATTTGCCTGTAATGTAATGTTGTGTATTTTATGGTCACGCTTGCCTCATTGTATTATTTTTCCCTCGCTATTATCCCGTACCATGTGTTTTTGACCATTTTTTTTTGTTACTCGTGTAACTTCTAGCTTAGGACTTTCAAGGAAGCCGTTAGTTTGACGACTTCGATGTGTCAGACTTCTATTGGCTACGAATCCCTGAAGTGTCCCTCTACTACTTCTAGCAATAAAAGCCACCTTTAAGCAACAGTTTTTAGAGAATCCCATGTAAAACAGTGCAGACAGAAATTCAAGAATCGTACATTTGCTTGTACGTCTTTTTTTCAGATTATTATGACTAAAAATTTCGTAACAAATAATTACTGTCCGCAAAAACTTTTAACAATTAGGCCATTTTCTCAAATACACAACCTTAGACCAGAACAGAAATGTATTTCTATGAAAGCTTTTATTTCTATGAATAATTAGTAATTAGAGACTTTAAAACTAACTCTATGCAGACTTCCTCAACATCATCCCTCCCACAGATACAGTTGTCAATAGTTACACCAAACATTACACGCTTAAGTTTTGTAACGAGTGAATTCCATTCCTTTTTTTATTTTGGGTCTTTTAAAAGAAGTGTGAAAATATTTTAAAGCAAGCCGGCGCGATCACGGTTTACTCAATAGCTACGTTTGATTTTTAGACTGCGCTGGCTTTACCTTCAGCTGCAGTTCAGTCATTTTGTTGAGCTTGTATAGTATAATAAAACCTTTGCCGCTGGTGGATTTATTCCAAGTCTAGTAAACAGATATTAATTATGTCATTATAAAAAAAATACGTTCGCAAATAAAAGTATTGTAAACAATAGTAAGTGCAAAGGTCCGATTAAGTCGCCTCCGACAATGGTTAAGATATTATCTTTTGATTAAGCTGCTTGTAATAATACAGAGCTGTTGTTTATGGAAGCCAGCGAAATGCGCAAGTTGCTTTCAGATATTTTATTCCTGTCATCGAGATCTCAATAGCTAGAATTTTTGTATTACGAATGATTGAGAGTGTATTTGCTCCGAATGTCTATTACATTTAGAGTAAGGTGCAATATGGTGACAATCAAGTTATAATGAAAGGATTAATCTTCCGGCTGAAAGACTATTAAACCTTTTCTTGATAGTGTATCTGTGAGATACATCAGAATTTACAAAACCTATTGCCATAAGTTTTTAGCGCAAACTTAATATTTTTTATATGAATATTTAGGTAATTCCTCAGTTTCGGAACGCACGGTTAGTTTCTATTAGACATCTTTGGAAGATAAGAGTTAAATGGTATGAATATTATTTTGATATTGAAAGAAAGAACATTCTGCCAAGTTAAGGGTTAAGTCTTTTACCTTTTTCAAAGTCTCGAACAAAAGCACGTCATTTTAAAATATAAAATCAATTTACATATGATTTTTAAGAAATTGAAAAAGACGATTTGCAATGGCTATATATTAGGTCCTTACATATGAAATTGGCGTTTTTCGTACTGGCCACTTTAATCACAAATTTCTACTCTTTGGTAAGGAATTCCAAATTCAAATTTGTACAGCTATAGACTCATGTATTTGTGCTTCGATGATCGTCATTCATTTGTTTTTTTCTTCTGTTTTTTTCTGTTTGCGTCACTCATTTTACAAAATGGAAAACTTAAAATATCGCATTATTTACGAGTACGAGTTCCGCCGTGGCACTACTACTGCGGAAACAACTCGAAGGGTGAATGATGTGTATGGCGGTCGTGTTGCAAAAGAAAACACAGTTCGTTTTTGGTTCCAACGTTTTCGTTCTGGAAATTTCGACCTGCAGAACAAGCCCCGTGGACGGCCTGAGACTCAAGTTGATAATGAAGAGTTGAAGGCTATTGTGGAAGCGGATCCATCGCAAACCACGTCCGAGTTAGCTGCAGGCTGCGATGTTAGTGATAAAACTGTTTTAATTCACTTGAAGCAAATTGGGAAGATTAAAAAGCTTGAAAGGTGGGTACCTCACGAATTGACTGAAGCAAACCGGCAAACGCGCGTCGACTGCTGCGTTACATTACTAAGCCGGCACAATAATGAAGGTATTTTAAACCGAATCATTACCTGTGATGAAAAATGGGTTCTTTACGATAATCGGAAGCGCTCAGCGCAATGGTTGGATCCTGGCCAGCCAGCCAAATCCTGCCCCAAGCGAAAATTAACCCCAAAAAAGTTACTTGTAAGCGTTTGGTGGACTAGTGCCGGTATTGTTCATTACAGTTTTCTCAAATCTGGCCAGACTATTACGGCTGATGTCTATTGTCAGCAATTGCAAACGATGATGGAAAAGCTAGCGGCTAAACAACCTAGGCTGGTCAATCGCTCCACGCCACTGCTGCTTCACGACAACGCTAGACCACACACTGCGCAACAGACGGCTACTAAATTAGAAGAGCTTCAATTGGAAAGTCTAAGACATCCTCCGTACTCCCCGGACCTTGCTCCAACATATTACCATTTTTTTCGAAATTTGGATAACTTCTTGCAAGGGAAAAAATTCAACTCCGATGGGGCAGTCCAAATCGCCTTCAAAGATTTTATTGATTCCCGTCCGACTGGTTTTTTTAGTAAAGGGATCAATGAACTACCTATGAGATGGCAAAAGTGCATAGAAAATAATGGTTCATACTTTGATTAATTAAATATATTATATTAAAAAATATTCGACTTTTTGTTCCTCCCATACAAAACGCCAATTTCATATGTAAGGACCTAATATATTTTTAGTGTAATCTTACATTTTATAAAATGTTTTCATGAAGATAATGAATATAATAAAATTTTTAGTAAGGACGTCGTGGGGGTAACCTAAATGCTCAGAAGTGGCCTTACCTTTAGGCCAGACGTCGCCGGATGCTAAGGAAGCTGGCACGGCCTTGTCCTTGGCCCCAGCAGACGAGTAGGCGGAACACCCCGGGAGCTTTAGTCGGTACGAGTCCGACACACCGGGGGGCGCCCCCTAACGACCCACAACGGATTGCCCTGGGTTACAAAAAAAAGGAAAAAGTTGGTGTCATCTTAAAGTGGCTTAGCTGTGCATTTAGCCCCGACAGATGAGAGAAGAATCACACCGGGTGTTTTAGCCGGTAAGAGTCCAGCTCACTGGGATACCGACGTCAGAGCGCCCTGACGTTCCATGAGGATATGCCCTGGGCTACCAAAAAAGAGTGTAATCATAGGCACCTTCGTCGTTTATAAATTATATTTATTCGTAGTAGCATTGTTTTTATTATGACACGTCAGTAAATACGCATGTGATGAAATTCGATAAAATTCAGAATGCTACAATGCGAATGATAAGGGCATTTATTCGAACCACACCCATACATATTATAAAGTGCGAGCTACGTGTTCTAAACTACTATCTCTCAGACGTCAGTACTTAGGTACTAAATCTCTAACAAACATGGTAAATAAGTACTTAGAATATTATTATGAGACCCATAATAATAATATTCCCACCTTTATAGATGGAAATTCTAAGCTCCCAAAGTTAGGCTTTGAAACCTCACCAAAGTGTCAACTTAGTTGCGAGTTAGAATCTTAACCACACTTTATAGAACTTTCAAAGGCAGCGATTTGTCAAAACCCCGCTTTTATTTAGAATGTATTTCAAAATTGGCAAAGTTTATTAATGTAATTTTTTTTTATTACAGACATATTTGAGTTTAACCTCAATCTTACTTATTGGAAAATAATGATGAGGCTGATGATAGAGCGCGCTCACCCAGTAAATATCGATTCACTCGATGTTTGAAGATTCCCATGTCATAAGTTGTTGGGAAAATAGACACAGGAAGCGAATTCCTTTCCTTAGCGGCTTGCAGCAAAAAAGAAAAGACAAATCGCCTCGTGCGAGCAACTGGAATGACAACCACATATGGGTTTATAGATAAATTTAAGTAAATAAAAAAGTTGGTTAGGAAATAAATAAAATATTTTGTTATAGTTTCCTTTAATACAAGAGTCATGCATTTCTTGTATTTGTTTAAGAGGATTGTATTAAACACTTTGGTACAAATTCATCGTATTAGACCCGGAATCTTGTTTGAAACTGTTTTGGCAACAAAGCCTTAATTAACAAGGATTACTCTACCAATCAAAGTAACCGCACTGCTTACCGTCAGTTAATTACACGATAAAGTAAAATTGAACGAGGATTTCCTTGTACTTCGTACGAACTTTGTTTCAATAATAATGCTTTATAGATACTATTTCATAGTGTTGATGTACGGTGCATTTTTAATTCGGGGAAAATTCTCATAGGACCTTCCAATTCGCACTTGTACCGGCTAAAAACCTCAAGGTGACTATAGATTAAGCATGTTGAAATATTAATAATTACATCACATATCGTATTGTTTTTGAATTTACTGCTAAAATGTATGTGAAGCACACGAGGATACATTAACGTCGACAGCCAAAGCGGTCACGTTTGTTGGAATAAGCTTGATGCTAATGATTATATCATAACTTACTACTTACAGCTAAGTGATGTATAAATCTATGTGGTAGTTGCTTTTTGTGTTGATGATGGTGATGAAGAACGAATCGTGGAGCTCCTTCTCACTATAATTAAAATACTTCTTATTTCATTCCCAATGTATATTTTGCAAAACTATTGTTAAATTTACATATTATTTCTTATTATTTATTCAATTTTAATTTTTATCTTATATAACATCTAATTTCCAAATCCCAAGACGTAATCTCTAGAATCAAACCAAACCTTTTCAATAACGCATTCAAAACGATCTTCCTTTTTTTTCCAATTATTTCTTACAAAATATTATTTTTTATTAAACGGCCAACATTATATTAATTTCATAGACATGTAACCTACTTTTAAAGCACTCCTTACATACAATCACTACAGTAAGTATCAATGTTAATACTAACACAAAAAACAGAACGCTCTAACCACATCTCGAACAAGATTATCTCTTTGAAGTAGAGAAAATGCCTACAAATTTTACCTTAGTCGGCCTTAATCCGAACGATTAAATATGATTTATGGCCCATGACGTCACGACCTCCTAACTTCTCAACAGAGTAGAACGAGCCATTCAAACGTCGCTCTAGGGAGCCTTAGAGACCGTGAAATTACTAATTAAAACTCACGTGTGTGACTCAGCTTGCCTTTTACTTCGAACGTTCCAGATCACAATATTAATATAGGTGTTAATCAAGATGATGATCTTCTTAATACGTATCTTTTTTGGAATATGTCTATTTTTAAAGAATATTACTGGAAATCATAAATTATTGGATATAAATCATATATTCTCTAAGTATTTTACTACACTACAGCAATCTGGAGAGTGCTCGTGTTTTGATTCTACAATCCTTAATGCTTTATAAAATCATTTAAATATATCTTGGGCACCACCTCTATGCAGCAGATAAAGATTCTTCATTTTTAATGAGGACAGTGAAAGAGTATATCTCCGTTCGTCTTTTTTTCCGCCATCGTTTGATTTGCTAGCCTTATAGTTCCTAAAAACGAATGGTAATGGGTTGAGCAAACGCGATTTATCATCGATTTCATCTTTATCTTCCACTGAAGAAGTGTGCCTGAAGTTATAAGTCTAATTATAAACCATAAAAAAATATCTTATTCTTTCGTATCGATTTCTTTTACTCAGTCTTTGTCGCGTCATATGCCTTCCATAAAAAATTCGATATTGTGGGCAATTTACACAAGGCAGCTGGATTTTTCTGATTTCGTACAGCTCATGACAGGTATCAGTGGCGAGTTTTAGGAAAGACCTAAGGAATGGAATAGACTATACGTACAAACTGTATTACCATCGTGACTTATTAATCTCATCATCTTTTTTATATATTAGCTAGGCAAAGTGATCACACTGCATCTGATATTGAGTACAGCGGAGTCAAAAACCGATTGCAACTGTCAAGAAACAGGAGACTTTTCGTCGACAGTTGCCATGATAATGCTGGTCTCTTCAAAATACTCTTCACACTTATTTTAAAGGACCCAATATTATAGGAGGAGGGAAAGACTCCAGTCGAAAGATTATTGGACAGCCTGATGATAGTGCATGTCGGAATACAAGCAACAGTAAAACTGTAGCTTCGTAAACCAGCTCCCGTGCTTCGGTTGAGAAAGAGAAAATGTGCAATCAGATTAAACATTTCAACACAACACACGCCATGATACAAACATTAGAAGACGCTAGGCAAAATCTGTGCAGTTGCAGCGGTTCGGAGCGTGTAATATTAAACTTCAGAATCATCTTTAACAAAGGAGCTTTATATTGATCGAAGTGATATACTATTACAAATAGAAACTACCTTCATACAAAGCGCGTGTAAGGTCCGCCGGTTAAGATTAATAAGGGTTCGAAGGAAAGTGAAGTGTTAACCCTCAAGGTAATCAACGTTTCGCCAAAGGCAACTCTGGGGCAATTAATTTTAATCTATCCTTACCTAATCGTCAAACTTGCCCGATTAACACTCAATCCCAAACACAGAGCCCATAATACCTGCTGGATTTGCTTCACCATTAAGCATCACAATTTTTTTACGACCTGGGCAAAGTGATTACATACACCTGGCGAAATGTACAGTATGGCCAAAGAAACGTTATTCATCCATCATCAGCCTCATCAACCTATCACCAAGTGTAATTGAGTTTGAGCATTAGTGTGTAAAGCATAATGAAGAGAACGGTGGTAACTGCCAAGAGACAAGAATCCATTAACAGTACACCGTCGTCAAGTCAAGCCAAATACCATATAAGCAACCAGAGATACAAGTTTATATTTTGCTTTCTTAATAATTTAGTATTTATTAATTTTGTGTATTTATTTAGTAGAGTTGTTTATACATCCATAACACGCAACTATCCTGTGGTATTTGTAATTATAGTCCAGTCAAAATAGCAACGAAAGAGACGAGTATTTCTTGACATGCATCGTCCTCATTCTGACCTAAATATACAATCGAAGAACTCAAGTTTTAGGAAACTTCTTTTCTCTAGAGCATAAATTTCACTGACTGATGAGACTTCCTATAACGGTAATTTTCCTCATGTGTTGAGTTTTCTGCATTTCCTGTGTCTCGCAGAGCCGACGTAAAAATTAAAAGCATGTATGTCCTAGGTATTCAGCAGAAAGGCTACATTTTAGAAATTATATTGAGTATCTTGGTATGTACGTATTTATAAAATATTTTAAGGCAAATAATTAATGAAGTTACTAAATAAAACGAAGGTATAATTAAGTAACATTTTCGACAAAATATTAAACCTATTTTTGGTAATGTTTATTTTCATGTCACCCACATTTTTATATCTATAAATTCACGTTGTATTTATTATTAGCAAAAGTTATAAAAGGTAATAAACAGGTTATTCAAAAAAATAATGAGTTCTAACTTTTACCATTCTGTTATTGTCAAAGATGTCAAACGCAGGTAATTGGAAATTACAATCAAAGCTTTGAATATATATATACACGTAAACTTTTAAGTGAATAATAATATATGAATAACGAATATCAAAAGAAATTAAATTAAAATGATTACGGTATTTTTTGATTTGAAAAACTTTTTCTATTAAAGGATATTATGTTATAAGATTACAATACACCAAATTTTACAATTTATAATTGTATTTTATTTGGTCGAATTAGCCACAAACCATAAATAAGTTAATTGTTATAAAAGAGATAACAACTGGCGTGATAAGATGTTGTTGGTGTTATGTCATTAATACTTTAATACAATTAATACAAAAGATCTTTAGTGGATTCAAAAATTTATTTTTGATGGTCAGTGTCTGAAACGGGTTGAAATAATATTGTACAATTATCTTATCCACTTTATTAAATATATTACACAATTTTAGAATAAACATAAAAGAAAACATTATAAAAAATGCCATGCGGGTTTCCTCGCGATGTTTTCCTTCATCGATGAGCTACGATGCCTATATCCGTACGTACTCTGAAAAAAACCCAGTATGTGCTAGTTTTTGAACCTACGACCATTTGAGTCGCCGCACCTGAAAACCGGCTTATTATCCACTAGGCTTCCAATGTTACATATCATATACCGTGTGTGTTATGTTTCCATGTGTAAGCACCCTGAGAACAGAGATCAGCTGCGGTTCTGGTCACGTTCATAAAGTGGAACTAGGCACGAATGTATCTCTGCTCACCCCGTAAGGGATATAGCGAGATGATATATAATTAATTATTATTTCTCGACACATAAAATGCATGTCGGATCGAGGCATGATGCTTAGCCCACAAGTGAATAGAAGAGGCCCGGAGCAAGGAACTTCCTCTCAATGCGTGCCGTACTGAGAAATCTATACTAATATTATAAAGCTGAAGAGTTTGTTTGTTTGTTTGTTTGTTTGAACGCGCTAATCTTAGGAACTACTGGTTCGAATTGAAAAATTCTTTTTGAGTGGAATAGACCATTTATCGCGGAAGGCTTTAGGCTATATAACATCACGATGCAATTATTAGGAGCGAAGAAATAATGGAAAATGTGAAAAAAACGGGCAAAATTATTCATCCTTGAGGGCTTCCATTGCGTGCGCTGCAAAAACGGTTCAAGATATCAAAAATATATGTATGAAAGAATTATTCCTCTTGAAATGATCTAAAAAAATGTCCGCGACAGTATATGTCTATCTTTTAAGATTAAGTCACTAGAACCGTTTTTATGGTAAACAAATTTGGTCGAAATTAATGCATTATTTGTTAAGAGTTGTATCAACGTAATAATATTAATCTTTATCCAAATAAATGTGTTTTTGATTAAGAGTATTTAATTGTGAACAAAATTGTCTTTGACATCACTTAATTTCAATGAACATCTTAGAAGATATTACAAAACCTTACATAGCAAAACAACGTTTGCCGGATCAGCTATAGTGTCTTGATAACCGCGAAACTCGAGAACGGCTGAACCGATTTGACTGATTTCTTTTTTGTTGTGTTTGTTGAAGTCTGGGGAAGGTTATAAGAGAGAGAAGATTTTAAAAAAATATCTGAAAAAGTCTAAAAAGAACACTTTTCTATATTCTCATACAAAAGATTTGTTATAAGTCAATTTGAACTTTAACACCATAGCATAAAGTTTAAATGTTAGTGGACGGGTTCCGGGAAGGCAAAACAATTATTGAGTGACGTTATAAATATTAATGTCAATATTTGTCAATTTTTATACATATAGCATTAAGGCCAGGTTCCTTCAAACAATTTTCAAAAAACAGCCGACAGGCCAATAGCTATTAACATTAAAAAAAAACAATGTGACTTTGTTTTAGAGAAATAGGGCAGAACAAGGTCTGCCGGGACAGCTAGTATTATATAACTAGCTGATCCGGCAAACGTTGATTTGCTATATAAGTTATTGTAATATCTTCTAAGATGTTCATTGAAATTAAGTGATGTCAAAGACAATTTTGTTCACAATTAAGTACTCTTAATCAACAATACATTTATTTGGATAAAGATTAATATTATTACGTTGATACAACTCTTAACAAATAATGCATTAATTTCGACCAAATTTGATTACCATAAAAACAGTTCTAGTGAGTTAATCTTAAAAGATAGACATATACTGTCTCGCACATTTTTTTAGATCATTTCAAGAGAAATAATTCTTTCGTATATATATTTTTGGTATCTTGAACCGTTTTCGCAGCGCACGCAATGGAAGCCCTCAAGGATGAATAATTTTCCCCGTTTTTTTTCACATTTTCACTTATTTTTTCGCTCCTAATAATTGCATCGTGATGTTATATAGCCTAAAGCCTTCCTCGATAAATGGTCTATTCAACTCAAAAATAATTTTTCAATTCGAACCAGTAGTTCCTGAGATTAGCGCGTTCAAACAAACAAACAAACAAACAAACAAACTCTTCAGCTTTATAATATTAGTATAGATTAAATTTTACAGTCATGTAAGATTTTTTTATAATAAAATATTTGAGGTCAATCATACGCATTGATATATTATTTTTATACTAGCTCGACAAGTTACTAAATTGCACTTGGAGAAAATACAGTGTACCCAGGCGGTGTCCGGCGCGCCGCCTGAGAGAGAGGTTTTGGAGAGGTGGAATTTTACTCCCATCCCTCCCCCAGAGAGATGGCTTCAACAAGACCTTTTGTTCCCTGGGCCTCTGGACGATTTTAGCTTCCCAGGCTCGGGTGGAGCAATTGGAGGGACACCCCGGGGGTTTTTAGTCAGTAGGAGTCTGACACACCGGGGTCGCTGCCCTCACACCGGCCCTGAAGGTCCTATGCAGGATATTCGCCCCGGGATACAACAAAAAAAAATACAGTGTATCCCAAGAACCGTAACGACCCCTAAAGGACGAAAATTTTTTACCAGTAGCCATTACTATGTCAGCCCACATATACCACGACGGAAGGTCTCCAGGTATATGACCAGCTGGATATACACAAACTGATTCCGAAACGCGACAAGCCGAAGCAAGTCACTATCAGAGATGGGCAAAATGTAATCTGATTAATG
Source organism: Automeris io (assembly GCA_036320925.1). Taxonomy (NCBI): domain Eukaryota; kingdom Metazoa; phylum Arthropoda; class Insecta; order Lepidoptera; family Saturniidae; genus Automeris; species Automeris io. The sequence continues at coordinate 5,917,494 of JAUDJH010000011.1, read as the reverse complement.
ATGAACGATTACAAAATGTAGTCGTAATTTTAATTTTCTTGCTCTGTAATCATGATTAAATCCATTTAAAACATTAAGAAATCATAAATGTGCATACAATCTGGGATTTTGTAGTGTTTAAGACATAAATGAGCAAAATGCAGTCATATTAATGGTAAAAAACGTAAAATGTAATCGTTAATCATTTTTATTAATCTGATTACATTTTGCCCATCTATGGTCACTATGACAATTTTAACACTCGTGTACTGTGGTTACGACCTAGTTCGGGTAATTGATCTACTACCACAAAAAAGCGCCCTAGTGTTAAAATAAGCTTGGGCTTATGTTATGGGTACTAGAAAAAAATATACTTATTTAAATACATATTTACATCCATAGCTCGCGACAAACTATTCTACTTGTCATCGCTATCAGGTCTCGAGCCCAGGACCTTTTGGGTTGTAAGCAATGTCACTTCCACTGCACATCAGGCCGTCAGGGTGTGATATATAGGTAAAATTTAGGCATTAGCTTTGAAATTAAACTCGCATATTAATTTTTAACGAATATAGATTTCGATACATACTATGTCGTTCACAAAATATTTGAAATTAATCATAATTATTTTTATATATTCGTTAGTATAAAAGTTACTCTAACTTAATATATAAGACAAAATTTGAAAAGATCCTCGTAATTTGTGGGCTTCTAAAACTGTCTTCATTAGTTTGGGAATTTTTAATAAAGTTTATCGAAGTGAAATTTATGCCAATCTCCCCATTTTCGACAAGGACCAAATTAATTAATATGAAATTTTATGAAATATGATCTACATTTTATAATACTAGAATTTGCTTTTTTGTTTCTTGGTCACATTTTTTCATTTAATGATGTGATTTAAAAAAATCTAAGACTGATAAAAAAAAATCTAAAAAATATTGATGAATACTGATGATTAAATTGATATCAATTAACTAACTACAAACATAGATGTATTAGGAATTTTAGGGTTCCGTACCTCTAATAGACAAAACTTTATAGGGCCAATTTGTTGTCCGTATGTCTGTCCATGTATCAAAACCCTATTTCTCAAGAACGCCTGAAAGCTTGCAGTTCTCTAGTGATCCTGAAAAAATCATACTATAAGTCAACGCTTTCGAAAGACATGGCCGATTATGTAGTTTGTTTTAACATCTTTGCCATTTTGTCAAGGAAATTCAATCTATAAGGTAAGGTCTAGAATCGTCTATAGAAGGTCTAGAATGAAGTTTCCAATATTACTTATATTGCAAGGATAGAAATGTCTGAATGATTTTAGCAATTTTGCAGTAACATCATAAAAAACATTTATTTTTTTGGTATTATTTTATTTTTAAAGAGATTTTATCTCGTGTATGAGAAAATCCTAAACTACACGAGATACTACATTTTTACGAAAACTATTATAGAGTTAGGAATATTTACCGCTTTTGTCTGAAAACGTAATTACTAAAGTTAAAATTATGGCAAAATGTGAAATTTCTACGAAAATAAAAAAAAAATTCAATCAACACTTTTTTACAGAAATGTACTCGGTTTCATTTGAGGATCATTATTTTTTATAGCATGAAGAACTCTGAACACTGGAAGTTAGTCAAATTCATTGATAAATGTTTTCATACATTTAAAGTTTGTACGGAACCTCGGTACGCGAATCTGACTTACACTTGGCCGGTTTTTAATTCAAAGTCAATCACTATATTACTATTTTCCGCTTATGTTATTCCTTGTAAGTATTCTACATTAAAACCTGTTGTAACCATTAAAAAATAACATATGGATCATCGATAGAAGCTGCAATCAAGTCGACCTGCTCAAAAATCTCAACACATTTCGCTTAAATGACCCAATATCATAACAAAAATGGAATACACTAGTTGAAAGACAATTTTTTTTTTTTATTATTTATAGGCGGACACTTTGCATTTTGCTCATTTATGTTTTAAACACTACAAAATCCCAGAATGTATAGACATTTATTATTTCTTAATGTTTCAAATGGATTTAATCCTGATTACAGAGCAAGAAAATTAAAATGATGACTACATTTTGTAATCATTAACAATTAACCAGATTACATTTTGCCCATCTCTGCCTGGTGGTAGGTGAAGATAAGTCCGCCCAACGAATGCCTATGCACTCTTCTCTTAAAGACTCCCAGGTCATAAGATCGCGGAAATATAGCTGCTGGAAGTATATTCCACTCCTTCGTCGTTCGCATGATGAATGTAGAAGCGAATCTTCTCGTGCGGATATAAGCAACATCCACCACATACGGATGGTATCTAGTGGTTTTGTGATGGAATGAATTCCAGTTTATTGTCACAGCAGAGCTTAAAATTACAAAAATTTACACGATGAGTGTAACATTAAAACTGTGACTTAATAAAACTCACAGCTTTTGTCTAATTTTGTAGAAATTGATTTAATTATTATATTTATTAATAAATTGTTTCTGTAATCTCTGTTACAGTAAATGAAAAATTGTTACGCAATGGCGCTGTAGAACGCTTTTGCTTTAAATTAATCGAAGGCGTTTAATAATTATCAATACTAATAAATAACATAGTAAAAACTATACATATGGTAGACACCTAATAGTATATGTACAGTTTATGGTGGTAGGTCTTTTGTCCGAACTGGGTCGTGACCACAGTACATAAGTGTAAACACCGTCATATTGTTTCAGGCTGATGGCTCCCCACCAGAAATAAATTTTAGTAGTGCATGTTTAGGATACGATGGGGCTGGCATGTGCCGAGGCACAAAAGTCCCTTAAATAAATAGAGAGAAAAAAAAAACACCGTCATAGTGACTCGCTTTGACCTATCGCGTTTTGGGATCAACTTGTGTATATCCAGTAACCCATACCTAGAGACCTTCAGTCGTGGTATATGTGGGCCGACATGACGACGGAGACTATTAACGGATTTTCGAACAACTGGCGATCTCATTATTTTGAGACTTCAAGCGATCGACTCTTTTTGTGTATCATGGTTTACATGTCGCAATCATTTGTGATAACAGGATTGTTGTGTGGGTTGGTAGGGATTATTATGATAGCATAGATAGGTCACAAGTGTAAAGTACTGGTCACTGCTCTAAAAAAATAGTAAAAAACTTACCTAATAAAACGTCATTAATGGTTTTTACATAACGAAGGTATAATTAGTTACTAGAGCGGCTATTTGATGTTAGCAGACTTATTCCGATATTATAAAAGTAATTTGGAACACTTTAGTTTCATTCTAAATCAATTTAAATGGAAATCATATAGTCATCGATTAGAAAAGTTCACGCAATCGACCGTTAGAGTGCCCTAATTTACCCATATGTATATTAAGCCGTGGTGGCTGCCGGCAGAATAGAGTAGCACCCCCCTCTTCTTGCTGAGGTGTCGTAAAAGGCGACTAAGGTATCTCTTGAACACCGCAATTCTACCAGGTGTTTAGAGAAGGGAAACTCGACCAAACTTGCATCCTGCTCCCTCCCGATCGTACTGGTTCTCCTTTCCATCGGGCCTGATGGAGCTCGGACGAGAGAGTGCTGGGTGCGCGTCCAGTTATGCACTTAAATATCTCCTGCGCAATTGACTGTTTCCGAAAACTGGACCTCGAATTTCCTAACCGGTGTTGAAACAGTCGCCGTGGCCGAAACCGGCTAGGACATCATCATATGTATATATAAAGCGCTTGTTCTTACATACCATGGTAGGGCCTAAAGTACTGAAACAAGAAACATGTAATTTAGAAATTTGGATCTTTGTATGACGTAGGCATTCACTAAGGCCGGGTTTTTAATATTCCATTCGAAAAAAGGGTAAATAGAGGTTTAAAATACATAAATTCTGAAATAAACACTTTAAAAATCGATATTTATATAAATTTTGTAATTATAAAATACGTATTTGGATGATTTTGGAAAATCAATCTTTTAGGGGCAAATTATTTCTATCCGGGCAACGCCGGGCCACTGTTTCAAGCTGAGAATAAAAAATTTAACAATATATAAATTTACGAATATATATTTAATACTCATGAATATTTTTTCATCACAATTGAAAGGAACAAACAAAAGACAGACTCCAAAAAGCAGCTTGTTAATTTCAATGAATCACAAATGACATCGTACACAAAGTTGGTAATATGATAAACAAAATACAGGCCAATTACGCACATATGATCCGCATTTGGCTCGGTTCGCTGTTGTTTTAGTCGAAAATGCCGCGTTTGGCAAATATACTAATGAGGGTTCTACAAATTATGCGACGTTTCACCCTTAATCAATTTTGCAAACACTCCATGTTTAGTTCGTTTAACTATTGTGAAATATGATGATAGGAGTTTGTGATGGTTCATAGTTCTAGTGGATAAGAAGTTTCATTTATATCACTTCTTTTTCGTTTCAAAAGGCGGCAAACTTTTATCTGCGTTCCTTCACCAAAATGTCTGTTTTCGTCTTAATCCGGCGACAGATACTTAAAAGGTATTTGTGAAACGTAGTTACGTAGAAAACGACAAGATTATTGTTAATGTTAATTATTACGACAGTTTAATAATATCTAGACCTTCTACACGAGTTTACTAGCATGTGGGATCTGTATTCAAAATTGTCTATAAATACTATAATATGTAATGTCATTAATTTAAAAATAAACTGGGCTATTATTTTTTTTTTACAGCGTTATAAAAAATAATAGCCTTGAGTTTTAAATGTTAATTTCACCTTGATATCTTCACGCATTCCAGAGAAAAAGAGAGACTAGACAGACATATATAAATGGATAACAAAGTGTCTTTTGAGGGTTCCGTTATATTTTGTAAATCAGAATCATGTGCACGTAATGTCAATGTAATGTATGGGAGAGTCTTTAAAACTCAAGTCATGTATCGATGCGGTACGTTCGAACTCTGCGGTCACTAACGAGAAAAGTTCTCTTATAAAATCTTTGTATTGAATATTAACATGTACTTTATGGGCCATAAAAAGCCGCTTTCGCATTATAGCTATAGTAGTCGAGTTGGTAAAGTTCGTCAAGGCTCTAATTCAAGTTATAAGTAGTTCGAAATACCACTTGATCATTTGGGGATGTATTAAGTTTTATAATAGGCAATCACCGTTAACATATTAATGGTCAAAAACTTTGGTTTAATGTTTATTGGATTCCGTACCTCGAAAGAATACGTACGTATCTATCAGCGCACCTGCAGTTTAACATCGGTGTTACTAACTTGTAAAACAGACGTGTCAGAACGAACATTAGGCGCTGGGAAGGCGGCCATATTGAATAACCAGCAGTCTACTAACGAACGCGTTGAAGTGTGCACGTGACCACGTGCTCGATGGACATTAAAGTAAATCCAACAAAATCTAGTTAATCATTGATTATTTTACTATTGTTCTGAGTGATTTATGGAAGATTAAAAGTGATTATCAGACTACCGTCCATATTTTATTGAAATACCGTCTCCAACCCGATAATCCACACCGCCTTCGAGATGGAGAATGCTTCCGATTACTGCAAAAAGATTTTATATCTTTATAGTATTATTTTTGTTTACCATCTGTCTGTCAACGCCCTTTTTCTCAGAAACGTATGGAAATATTGAGTTTAAATTAATATCGAATAGTAAGAATATAGATCTTCAATCCCTTGAAGCTGTGATAAGAACAAACTATATTAGTGTACAATGAAAAAGCTTTTCGCTTCTATTTTCTATTAGAATATACCTAAAATACCTCGTGTAACGTATTCTTGGATCGCTTATGCATTGCGCTGCGAGGAGCGCATATTCCTTTCCCTTCAGCCCCAGGTGGCCCGCGTCACAGATCACCGCGGGAAGTTGATTCCTATACACCACTTGCGGTACCTACGTCCTTTCACTAAGACTGTTGTACGTGTGTAAATATTCCATCTGGACGTTCCTTTTGGCGTTTCTTCTCAAGCTAGTCGTTTCGGAAACGCTAATAGATCACTGTTAGGTTCTTTCCCTGGATGGCCTAACAACTCGAGATTCGAATCCACAAGAGTGCCCTTGCATTGCCATTTAACCCAACATTCTTGTCGGCTGAGAATCTTAAATGCCCACCCGTAACGCCCGGTGAAGGAGTAAAGATCTCCTTTCATGCCAAAAATAAATTGTCTCGTCATAAAGAAAACCTCTTCCGGAATGCTGTCCGGGAACCGAACAGCGCCCGCATCACAGATCGCCGCGGGTAGTCGATTCCCGTCCACCACTCATGATACTCACATCCTTTCATTAAGACTGTCGATGTGTGTAATTGTTTCTTACTGTAATTCAATAAATGGATTGAACAAAACTGAGCCGCCTCTCGATTACTTCCATTACACTACCACTTATCATTCTGTTTAGAAATTACTAAAAAATCAACACATTAAATAACTCTACAAAGCTTAATATACAGTCAAAATCTGTCATAACGACATCGAAGGAACTACTCATATTTAGCCATAAAAACTGATAGTCGTAACAACCCGTGATGTTTTCCAGATACGAAGTCCAATTTCATTTACCGGGATCTTTGTTCTGGGTCAATCAAACCGGTATGTTGTTATCAACGACGTCGCCATAAACGGTTTTGACTGTATCTTTTAAAGTTGAAGACTAGTGGAAGTAGTACTTCTATAAAAGATTTCTTGGTTAACGCTGTGATTAATAACTAATGTGACGGCGGTGGTCTAGTGGGAAAGAGACGAGTTTCCATGCGCGACGACAAGAATAGTTGTAGATTCGTGTCCCATATACATACCTCTGGCTTTTTCTAGATTACGTACGAATTAAGGCGGATTACGCTTACCGGTGAAGGAAACTTCGTGAGGAAACCCGCATGGTATCTGATAAAAATATTATGTGTAGTCAGAGATGGGCAAAATGAAATCTGATTAATGATTGAAGATTACAAAATTTAGCCGTAATTTTAAGTATGTTGCTCTATAACTATGATTAAACCCCTTCAAAACATTAAGAGGTCATAAATGTGTATGCAATTGAGGATTACGTAGTGTTTAAAACATAGATAAGCAAAATGCAGTCATATCAATGAAGAAAAACGCATAATGTAATGGTAATCGTTTTTCATTAAGCTGATTACATTTTGCCCAAATATGTGTTCGAGTATAGTGCCCTGAGAATTCAAAAGCGCAAAGTAAATACAACCACTAATGTATCTCAGCTTCCCCTATAAAGGATATAGCGTGACGGAATATTATTATTAATACTTCTTTTTTTTTCTATCTTTGCCTACTTATAATATCATTAGAATGTACTAAGGATCAAAATCTATTATGAAGTAATACGTTCATTTATTGCTTGAATGATTATTATTTAGAAACGGGACTATCAAAGCATTAACATTTAATTTAGAGTTCATTTCCTAATTCACTATCAATATTGAATATTTTGCGTTCATTCGAAGTAACAGTACGAAATCAAAGGAACAAACTAAGCTTGTATAAAAGGAACCTGTTACATAGCTACTAATTTCAATTGAAATGAGAATCCATTCTAATCAAGAGCTTCAAACTTTGTGCTTTGATTTCAGAATTGAATGTTATTTAAATATTGAATACTTGCCAAGTACTTATACCAAAATAGTACCCACAATGAAATAACACAGTAAAGTTTTGTTTATTCTTCATTGGAAATGAAATCGAACTTTATTTATAAACTAATATTTTTTTCTTGCTCCTGGTAGAACGCCAGTATCGTCTGTAAGGTGTATTTTACAAACAGTGCCATTAGTTTCCGTTTCTGTCTATAGTGTGATCAAAGCTAAAACATGATATCCTAGAATTATTATAGAATATGGTCAGGTTACATTTTTAAATATTTGTAAGAATCAATTGAGAGTATGTTTATTATTTTTTTATTGTAAAGCATAACGGAATAACGTCGTCTGGATGACGGGCATTCATAAGGGTGGCACTCGTACAGTAAAGACGTACGCCTGGCCATAGTTATTCTGTAAGGATATTATTAAAATATAAGGAAGGAAAAGGAATATGAGTGTGGTTAATGTTATAGCTAATCTAAGGAAATGGGAATAAATGATTTACGAGAAGAGTTGTTTTTGTTAAACTTCTGAACATCGATATTACGTCTGAATTTTAAATAGCGGCACTAAATGAAGGAAATATGGAGCTTATGAAAAGTCGTTTCCCAATACATCTAGTTATAATAAATTATAGTGTAATGTTATAATCAGTAGTAATTAAAGCCATTCCGACGCTCTGTATTTATTTTTGGTATAAATAAACATATTTGTTTATTGAATGGAGCACTTAAGAAGGATGGTATAAACCGGCACGGCAAAAACCGTGGAATTGTTTTGCTTACTAACTTATCCGTTAATCAGCTGTAAAGTGAATCATGTAGTCATAAAAAAAAATGTGAATCAAATATTTCCTAAGATCAACTTGAAAACCTTTTAAGATTGACTGGTCGATTGCGATTTACCCTTGTAGCACTCCTGCCCTAGAGAGCTGTAAACCCGGGCAGTAGACTTGAGGGAGTCTGCTGCCCGGATGAGAGGGAGGCAGTGCATGGTATCCGGCGCGCCGCCTGAGAGAGAGATTTTGGAGGGATGGGCTTTTACTTCTACCCCTCCCAGAGAGGTAGCTTCAACAAGGCCTTTTGTTCACACAAGGACGAATTTGGTTTACCAGGCCCGGGTGGAGCAATCACAGGGACACCCCGAGGGTTTTTAATCAGTAAGAGTCTGACACACCGGGGTCGCTGCCCTCACAGCGCCCCTGGTGGATTTTCTGCCGGGATACAAAAAAAAGAGAGCTGTAAACGAGTATAGGTAATAATTTGAGTTATAAACACTTTGATTGATTGAAACATAGATTTCCAGTAATAAAATCGCAGTTCGCAGTTCGTGTCAGTTAATGCCGAAGTTCCTCAATGCTCTGTACTTTCTCCCACCCTGTTTCTTCTGCATATCAATGATATGCTGTCTTTGGGCAGTATACATTGTTATGCAGATGACAGCACGGTTCATGGGGGTTATTGCAGCAAGCCCACTTGTTGTCGGGAGGACTCCAACAGGAAACGGGAAGATTTGGTTGTTGGACTCAATCAATCCTTGAGCCTCATTTCTTCTTAGGGCGACAAGAATTTGGTTGAGTTCAATGCCATGAAGACACAGGTGTGTGTATTTTCCAGCAAAATAGCCCCTTTTTCCCCTCTCCCTTCTCTTCAGAATGTGTCGCTTGCATTGCACGACAGCCTAAATATCTTAGGTATGAATATTCGCTGTGATCTTAATCCTAGGGATCATTTAGGATCTGTTATCACCACAACATCGCGTAGGCTTGGTGTCCTGAACAGAGTGCGACGGTTTTTCACGCCTGATCAGCTGTTACTTTTGTATAAGGCTCAGGTCAGGCCTTGCATGGAATATTGTTCGCATCTTTGGGATGATTCTGCTCAGTATTTACTTGACGCCCTGGATAGGTTGCAGCGGAGGGCTGTCCGCATTGTGAATGATCCTGACGTGACTAAGCATCTTGAACCGCTTCAGTTGCGCAGAGATATTGCCTCACTGAGCGTTTTCTACCGTCTGTATCATGGTGAGTGTTCTGAAGAGTTGTTTAACCTTGTTCCACCCTCTCCTTTCCTGAATAGAACCACGCGCTTGGTTTGCGGAGTCACAGCTTTACGGTTTCTCACATCCCAGCTAGGACTAAGAAGTTCTCTAACTCCTTCTTTTGCCGTGTCGTTGGGGTGAGGAATGGTCTTCCAGCGAGCGTGTTCCCACCATCCTATGATATGGGATCCTTTAAGCGTAACGTGAAGTGATATTTGTGCAGGCCGGCATGATCGCTATGACTACCGTTGGGTTATTCTTACCTATCGATAGTTGTAAGCGTTTTTTTTGGCTGCACCATGCTTACCATCAGGTATGGTGCAGTCACTGTGTCGAGTCAGAACAAAAAAAAAATCGGCTAGGACTAAAAAGTTCTAAAATCACTTTACCCACAAAATCACTTAACAATAAATGAGGACAATGAGATAGCAAAAATCTTGATACCCTTATATGAAATAAAGTCTATATTTCGGTGCATGTTTTGAATGTCGCATTTTCGGACCGCAGTGACACCGGCCTCTAGTACGTTACAGAATACATTCGGTCATGAATCATACAAAATTGACCCTTATAAACCAAATAACAAAGCTTAAAATATATACCACCGTTATATCGAACATCATTTGACAAACGAGTTAAAAGTGACTCGCAAAATTTATCGCGGATTTTATTTTTACATCTCCACAAGTCGACAAAGAGCGAAACGATAAATTCTGAAATGGGTGAAGGGGTGACGTTTGGAATTTTTCGATTATCCCAGAAATGCACACCTAGTTTTTGTTATTTCGTGAAAGCTTGTAGTTACATTGAAACAGAGTAAAGAGTTATATTGCAACAAACACTTTTACTAAAATTGTTTGTAGACCCGGTGTTTGCCTGGGTAGAAATAATTGATCCTCTTAGAGATTCATCTATGTTTTAATTTATAACCAAGTTTGGTTATAAATAAACCAAATTGGTTAATTGGTGGTTGGTAAATTAGCAGTTGCTAATTAACAGTTGTCATATTGCTTACTACAAAATTAACGGATTTCAAACAAATTTTCATCCCTTACTTTATGCCTTTGGGAGTTGATTTTCTAAAATCATGTCACTCAGAACAAGTCTTTTTATTTCTTATCCACTGTCTGGTAGCGTAGTTTGTAGTGAGCTTACCTGCGAGGCTGGAGATCCTGGCTTCGAATCTCGGTACCAGCAAAGTTTACTGTTACAGGCAGATTAATTTGTTGAGAGTAATTGATGTATATTGGTATATAAGTATATATATCTTTGCCTAAAAGTACAAGCATCAGCTTATTTTGAGGCAGAGTCAATGCCTGTAATTGCCTGTAAAATTATATTATAATTTTAACTTGGATTTCCATAATATATGATAAATCTGACCTCGAATGAAGATCTATCGGTAATCGAGTAAAAGCTATCAAGAGGAATTGAGCAGGACACTGAGCCAGATAAGGTTATGGCTGGTGGATTTATGTAATAAGCAAGCGGTGGTCTATAATCGGTAAGTGCAGCTTAGTACGTCTGGCGCCGAGACGGGCGGACGATAATTTAAAAGTCTTGGGGCGTGTGTGGATGTGTTTGGCACAAGATTAAGGATGAGAACACAGTACGGGGGAGGGTTATACTCAACAGTGGGCTGAAACGTGATGTAGATGATGATGCGCTAAAGTGCACCTTCGAGGGCCATAAGCTAAGGGTTCCCGTCGTAAGAAGGGTGTGTTTCATGAGAAGCTCGTAATGTCGCGAATTCGTGCGTAATGATAACTCAGCATTGCGGGACTCACTACAAAGCAAAATTTCAGTCCCACACGCCGTGATAATGTACCCTTAATATTTTTTTATTAGATGACATGACATACACTTATACATTTTAGCAGAAAGTCATAAAAAAGCCAAACAAATGCACTTTACTCGTGTTACTTGTAACCTATTTTCACAAAAATATAATCTCGTTTTGTTTACTAGTAAAATATTCTCTGATATAAAAGAAATCAAACAGTGAAGAAAAGAACATCAACAACTTTCCTCGAAAATCCAGAAAATACTTACGAAGAGAATACTTTAACAGACACAAACTTTATTATTCCAATTTTACTATGCATTCTTTCATGAAAACTATACTTTCTTTGTAACTATTAGCAATACATTATCAAACTCGCAGATTATTTCATGGAGCTTACTTCGTTTGTTAAAGTATGTACAAGGTGATTGATTATGTTTATCATCTCCTTTAGGAATGTAGTTGCTGTGAAAAGTTTAGGAGAAGACTTCTTTCTCAGGACTGGCGAAGTGTCGGTGAAATTAACATCATATTGGTAGAGCTGACGTCGGTTAATGCAAAAAGAATTTACAGATTCATACAGTTGTCACTTCGCCAGAAATGAGTTTAAATAACATGATATACCTTACGAGGCTGGCATAGTCATCAAGGATGCACTAAAGCCTCATTAAAGTATTCAATTTAAAAAAAGTATGTAAATTAATCATGTAAAGTCAAACAAGTTAATTCACTTTGTCAACATTAATAAAATAATTTAGTATTAACAGCTAGGGCATCTACACACTGCTGATGCTATCTGTTGCGTTGTGCTGAATATCACCTTTAAAGCTCCCATGATTGAACGTGGATACTGTCTCTTATAGCTGAAGTTAAAAGGAACTTTCATCGGGAAGTGTGAAGAGCCTTTTTTATTTATTTATTCTTCATAGGGTTGCCAGTGGCCCGGTACAATATATCATTTACACAACACACACAATTACAATCAGCAATGTACAGTTCAAGGCATCCACAATATACGTTAAAGTGGCCTGTTTATTTACATTGTATCACTGGTAATGAAAGTCAAGTTAGTTTGTGCATCCCTCAACAAACCGAAGACCTTTCTCTTGAATCTCGGCATGCAGTCAGTGAACAAATCAACCGAATCTCCAAGAAGATTGTAGGCCCGAAACAATCTACGCAAAGCACTGTTGACTCCAAGGTTTGTTCGTTTGAAAGGTGGAAGAGACTTTTGAATACACGGGCATGATTACGGCGATTATCGATGAATATACTGTTTTTTGATAATAGCGGCCGGTATTTGGACCGTGCTATTCTTAAAATTAGTTTCAGCGCGGTTACTATGTCACACCAGTTTAAAAAAAAATCTGCTGCCGTCTACGAAGAAAAAAAAAGAGAAAAAGGATATCACTAAAAACTTTTCAATTAGGTACCCTCAGTGCAGTGGCGTGCATTCCATAAAAAGCATTATCGCGTTATACTTGTAATATCGACAGTTCAGAAGTTAAAACACAACTCTTCTCGTACATCATTTATTCCCATTTCCTTATAACAGTTTTAACAATAATCCGAATCATATTCCTTTTCCATTAATCCTTTCGATATTTTAATAATCACCTTACACAGTTTACCATGACCAGACGTAGGTCTCCACTGTTTGGTGCCACCCTCTGGAATGACTCGTCATCAAGACGACGTCATTTCGTTACGTCCGTTCCGCATTACAACTAAAATAACAAATATACTCTCAATTGATTCTTACAAAATAGAAATTGCTTTTATATATATTTTAAAATAAAATAATATTTGACTTTATTGATAAAAATTGTAACCATACTGGATTCGATAATAATTACCAGGATTGTTTTAACTTTAATAAAACTAGAGACGAATAATTATAAATAAGTGCCAGATACTGCTATTCTTTTTAGAAGACGGAAACTAATAGGACTGTTGGTGAAATAAATCTTACACTTGTACACTTAATACATATATATACTTAAAATTTCCAATTTGGACTCTCAGACTGCTATTTTGCTAAACACCAGATTTTAAGACAATATATTTATTAAATCTCCAAGTATAAGAATATAGTGCATATATGCTTTATATGGGATGCACGCCACTGCCTCATTGCCGTTTTAAGCACGCGTCCATCGCCTTTGATCGTTGACCTATCTTCACACTCTAAATACCTACAGATACGCTACAACACATCGATTCTCTAGAAAATTCTTATCACGAACTTTGGTGTTGTGGAATGGGCTGCCTGCCACAGTTTTGATTCGAACCCCAGATCTTTGACGTAGGGTGATTCAACTAGAAAGAGGATAACATATTTCTTGTTCGGCAACGCAACATATGTGTCCATAAGCAACGGTTACCACTTGCTATTAAGTGAGTCATCAGTTTGCTGAAAAATAAAGAAAAAAAAACCTGAGTATGGAGTGAAAGAGTCATCTGTTATAGTTATATTTTTATAAAATGTATCAGCTACTGGCTACCCTATGAATAAATACGAGAAACGTAAAAAGATAAAATAAAAAACGTAAAGAGGCGATTCCACTTGTATATGTTAATCAAAGTTATCTCGTTGGATATATGTCTATATATATATATCAGTGGCATGCATCCCATATACAGCATAAAAAGAATTATCTTGTTATACTTAGTCATTTTATAAATATATTGACTTTGGATCTGGTGTTTGCCAAAATAGTCTATAGTTTAAATTGGACGAAATTTCAGGTATGTATAATATGTACATATATGTTCATATGTGTTACATATTCAAGTGTAACGAAGTAATGCTTTTTATACTTTATGTGGGATGCAAGCCAGTGAGATATATATATATATATATATATATGTGTGTGTGTGTATACACAGATAAAATTTTCATTACAACTCAGTAACCGCACGGCTTAATGCTAGCGAATAATTTTTACACATACGAATTTGATGGAATCGTACCATTATATTAAAAATATCTCTAGGCAATCTTTTAAAAACCATGACGGTTTTTAGTATAGTCAAAAGATACTTAATCATTGTCAACTCTTATTTATCGCGCGCTGAAAAAATTTACATTTTCCACGAAAACATATAAACAGCAGGTACTCGAAATTGTGTTTCTCATAAATTACGCTAACGCCCATTTTTGTGTCGCTTACATTTAAAAATCCATCATTGAGAACATGCAAGTCACCATCGTTTCATTTGTACACCGTCACGAGGAATGACAGTAGGGTTACGCGAACTCAGAATAATATTAAGTAAATCGATTACACCTCTTTGTGCGTAAATGCTTCTAACCAAATTACATAAAAGTCGAGCTTTAAATTATTCTTTCTTTGCATATTTTTAAAGTAAACTCTCTTAGTAAATACTGTAAAGATTTAAAAGGTTCTCAGAACGATGTTAAATCCTATAAAATTTGATGCTTACGTAGAATTAATGTACCTTTTTTTTTATACTGGCTCGACATAGTGACTACAGAGTACCTGATGGTAAGTGCAGGGTAGTCCAAAAACGAAAGCGACTATCAAAGGATGAAAATCCATTGATAGTCAACATCGTCATGTCGGCCCACATATACCACGACAGTATCTCTAGGTATATGAGCTACTGGATATGCACAAGCTGATCCCGAAACGCGACAAGCCGAAACTGATCACTATGACGGGCTTTACACCCATGCACTGTGGTCGCGATCCAGACGGGCACCGACGCCCTACCACCTCGCTGCTGCTCGTTTAGCACCACCCAGGAGTCACGTGTAGGGAAACTAGGGTATAGCCTACGGACGCGAGCAGCTTCGACTCCCAAAGGTACCTTTAAGTGGCATAAAAATAAGTATTAAAGAATTCATATTTGTTCAGGGTTTTTTTTAACTGGCCCCACTAAGTGACTACATTGCACCTGATGAAAAGTGCAGTGTAGTTCCAGAACTGCAACGACCACTTTGAGGTGAAAATCCCATTACAGACGATATCGCTGTCGGCCTTCATAAAACACAATGGAAGGTCTTTAAAAAATTAACAACTTCATTACGTAAACTGACACGGGACAAGCCGAAGCGAGTCATTATGATGGTCTTTATACTTGCGTAATATTTTCACGAACAAGCTCAGGCAATCACGCTACCACCTCAAAAACTTATAAAAAAAAATCAAGTGTTGTTAGTCCGAGATACTCTCAGGTAACATGTTTTTTTTATAATCCAGGTAAAATCCTGCATAGGACCATCAGGGACGCTGTGAGAGCAGCGACCCCGGTATGTCAGACTCCTACTGTTTAAAATCCCTGGGGGTATCCTTCTAATAGCTCCACCCGAGCCTGGGAAACCAAATTCATCCAGACGCCCTGGGAGCAAAACGCCTTATTGAGGCTACCTCTCTGTGAGAGGTGAGGGTAAAGAGACCACCCCTCCAAAACCTCTCTCTGAGGCGGTGCGTTGGATTTTGCGCACCGCCTCCCTCTCATCCGGACAGCAGAATCCCTCAAGTCTACTGCCCGGCAAGTACAATGTATATTCTAAGATATGACAAATGAAGTTACCATTACTTTAAAAAAATTTGTAAAAAAGTAAAAAATATGTGTATGGTAATAATAAGAAACAAGTAAAATATCGTCAAACCGTATATATCTATACTAATATTATAAAGCTGAAGAGTTTGTTTGTTTGTTTGTTTGTTTGAACGCGCTAATCTCAGGAACTACTGGTTCGAAATTCTTTTTGAGTGGAATAGACCATTTATCGAGGAAGGCTTTAGGCTATATAACATCACGATGCAATTATTAGGAGCGAAGAAATAATGGAAAATGTGAAAAAAACGGGCAAAATTATTCATCCTTGAGGGCTTCCATTGCGTGCGCTGCAAAAACGGTTCAAGATACCAAAAATATATGTATGAAAGAATTATTCCTCTTGAAATGATCTAAAAAAATTTCTGCGAGAGTATATGTCTATCTTTTAAGATTAAGTCACTAGAACCGTTTTTATGGTAAACAAATTTGGTCGAAATTAATGCATTATTTGTTAAGAGTTGTATCAACGTAATAATATTAATCTTTATCCAAATAAATGTGTTGTTGATTAAGAGTATTTAATTGTGAACAAAATTGTCTTTGACATCACTTAATTTCAATGAACATCTTAGAAGATATTACAAAACTTTACATAGCAAAACAACGTTTGCCGGATCAGCTATAGTGTCTTGATAACCGCGAAACTCGAGAACGGCTGAACCGATTTGACTGATTTCTTTTTTGTTGTGTTTGTTGAGGTCTGGGGAAGGTTATAACAGAGAGAAGATTTTAAAAAATTATCTGAAAAAGTCTAAAAACAACACTTTTCTATATTCTCATACAAAAGATTTGTTATAAGTCAATTTGAACTTTAACACCATAGCATAAAGTTTAAATGTTAGTGGACGGGTTCCGGGAAGGCAAAACAATTATTGAGTGACGTATAAATATTAATGTCAATATTTGTCAATTTTTATACATATAGCATTAAGGCCAGGTTCCTTCAAACAATTTTCAAAAAACAGCCGACAGGCCAATAGCTATTAACATTAAAAAAAACAATGTGACTTTGTTTTAGAGAAATAGGGCAGAACAAGGTCTGCCGGGACAGCTAGTCCTTAAATAAACGCAGAGATATGTCCAATAAAATATAATTGAACTAAACTTTTTAAGGTTAGATAAGATTTTCATAAGCTTGCTGTATAGAGAGAATAAAACGAAAATAGTGATTTATTTGCAATTTGGTGATGGTCTGGCTTTGCAGTGCCTAGATTAGCCACACCACGTTTTTGGAGGGGTGATGCTCAGATGCTACTCTTTTCGAATGTGTCAGCGCTGGTGAGATGTGCGGCACATGTTTGCATACTCACTCACTCGGCACTGTTAGCAGCGAGGTGGTAGGGCGTCGGTGCCCGTCTGGATCGCGACCACAGTGCATGGGTGTAAGCCCGTCATAGTGACCAGTTTCGGCTTATCGCGTTTCGGGATCAGCTTGTGCATATCCAGTAGCTCATATACCTAGAGACCTTCAGTCGTGGTATATGTGGGCCGACATGACGATGTAGACTATCAATGGATTTTCATCCTTTGATAGTCGCTTTCGTATTTGGACTACACTGTACTTACCATCAGGTACTCTGTAGTCACTATGTCGAGCCAGTGTAAAAAAAAAACTCGTAAATGGGTACATAGTGAGAAAAGCAGTTAGAACAGATTATCAAGTAATGTATAAAACTTTAAAATTACCCGTTTTAGACTCTTAAGTATAAAAAATTCAAAAACTTTTATCCGATCTTGTACTAAAACTGGAATATTTTAAAGGAATTTAACATAACTGAAGTCCCCAACAAACTCGCTAATTACTTATCAAGTGAAATAAATTATTCAAAACAATTAGCAGATCAAACAACAAGTTTCGAATATCCTATCTCTTATACGAAAGTTTACTACAGGATTAATAACTCAAATTGAAAATGATTGCTTTTAATAAATATTTAAGTAATAAAAAGTCGTTGCTGTATCGATAAACACTGAATTCGTATTTTTTACACTGGCTTCACATAGTGACTACAGTGCACCTGATGAAAAGCACAGTAGAGTCCATGTTGGCTCACCACGACTGAAGGTCTTTAGGAATAGAAGCAACCGAAGGTACACCAACTGTTATATTATGAAAAATCCTGGTAAGTGAGATTGATTGCTTAAAATTAATATATATACTCAGATAATGGGTGATCCATTTCGAACTTCTCTACATTTTTAAAGAAAAAACACACAATGTTCAAATTTAATGGGGAATGATTATTATCATTCGAAAGAACATTCTCTGGCATTTATTTTTTGAAGATTATGTCTTTCAAATTTTGGCTGCGGGTACGTCTTAGATGGTTCATCCGTTGAGTTCAATTTTCGAGTGGTAACTGGCGGATCACACGCGTGATGTTTTGCTCCAAGGCCTGCATCGAAGTGGGATTGTCTGCTTAAACTTTAAATTTACATATACCCACAGGAAAAAGTCTAACGATGTGATATCACACGATCTTGGTGGCCAATTGACCGGCACAAAACGTGAAACCACACCAAACCGTTGTTTTTTCTGGATGAAGTGGCAGCTTTTGAATCTCTTCAGGTTGCTCTTTGTCCCAAATGCGGAAATTTTGCTTGTTTACATATGCATTGAGCCAGAAATGGGCCTCTTCGCTGAACAAAATTTGCTTCGAAAACGTCGGATTTTTGGAACTTTTCAAGAGCCCATAGAACTAAACTGTTTACGCGTAAGACTGCATAATGAAATGTCAAACAATACTAAACAAAAATAACATGACAGCATGATACGCCTCACACGTGGTCTGTCAGAAAAATGCTATTGAAAAAAGTATCTCTACTTGAATCACATTATATTAAAAAATATAAACAAGTTAACTCGAAATGCGATTTTCCAATATTTTATATTGCGCTTTAAGTCTCTTTACTTTTAAGCGGACGATATATTGTAATTGTTGTTCAATTTATTTCGGTCCTAAGAGCTTTCCAATACCTATTCGCGGTATCGCTTTAGGATTTAGAGTCATTCACTTGATATGGGTCTAGGATATGTTTAAAGTACCGTGACATTTCGTTACGTAAATATTGGTACAAGAAAATATCTGCAATAATCGGCATTGCAGGTTAAGCTAAAAAGAGCGGTGGTAGATGTCTAGATTATCTTTGGTGAGTATAATGGTGCTATTAAGATGCGTTGATCCCGTAAATCTGAGTTTAGTATATTTTTTAAAATGTAGTAATAATCTAATAAAAAAAAACAATTTATAAAATATATTTTTTTCTCATAAATGTCTTAACTGATTTTAACTAAATTTGGTCATATTATAAAGGGTGTAACGAGCATAATACATACAAAAAAATTAGCTCAATATTTTATTAATAACCATTCGAAACATATTTTATCGATTTATTTCTTCTTTATATTAGGTCCTTACATATGAAATTGGCGTTTTTCGTACTGGCCACTTTAATCACAAATTTCTCCTCTTTGGTAAGGAATTCCAAATTCAAATTTGTACAGCTATAGACTCATGTATTTGTGCTTCGATGATCGTCATTCATTTATTTTTTTCTACTGTTTTTTTCTGTTTGCGTCACTCATTTTACGAAATGGAAAACTTAAAATATCGCATTATTTACGAGTACGAGTTCCGCCGTGGCACTAGTGCTGCGGAAACAACTCGAAGGGTGAATTATGTGTATGGCGGTCGTGTTGCAAAAGAAAACACAGTTCGTTTTTGTTTCCAACGTTTTCGTTCTGGAAATTTCGACCTGCAGAACAAGCCCCGTGGACGGCCTGAGACTCAAGTTGATAATGAAGAGTTGAAGGCTATTGTGGAAGCGGATCCATCGCAAACCACGTCCGAGTTAGCTGCAGACTGCGATGTTAGTGATAAAACTGTTTTAATTCACTTGAAGCAAATTGGGAAGATTAAAAAGCTTGAAAGGTGGGTACCTCACGAATTGACTGAAGCAAACCGGCAAACGCGCGTCGACTGCTGCGTTACATTACTAAACCGGCACAATAATGAAGGTATTTTAAACCGAATCATTACCTGTGATGAAAAATGGGTTCTTTACGATAATCGGAAGCGCTCAGCGCAATGGTTGGATCCTGGCCATCCAGCCAAATCCTGCCCCAAGCGAAAATTAACCCCAAAAAAGTTACTTGTAAGCGTTTGGTGGACTAGTGCCGGTATTGTTCATTACAGTTTTCTCAAATCTGGTCAGACTATTACGGCTGATGTCTATTGTCAGCAATTGCAAACCATGATGGAAAAGCTAGCGGCTAAACAACCTAGGCTGGTCAATCGCTCCACGCCACTGCTGCTTCAAGACAACGCTAGACCACACACTGCGCAACAGACGGCTACTAAATTAGAAGAGCTTCAATTGGAAAGTCTAAGACATCCTCCGTACTCCCCGGACCTTGCTCCAACAGATTACCATTTTTTTCGAAATTTGGATAACTTCTTGCAAGGGAAAAAATTCAACTCCGATGGGGCAGTCCAAATCGCCTTCAAAGATTTTATTGATTCCCTTCCCACTGGTTTTTTTAGTAAAGGGATCAATGAACTACCTATGAGATGGCAAAAGTGCATAGAAAATAATGGTTCATACTTTGATTAATTAAATATATTATATTAAAAAATATTCGACTTTTTGTTCCTCCCATACAAAACGCCAATTTCATATGTAAGGACCTAATATTTACGGTATGGTACAATTATGAAACTATTTTAACTTATTTTATTTGAATCATCCACATAATATTTCGTCATGCAAAATTAAAAAATATATACATAATTTCATCCCACACCCTGAACTTGATTCTAATATTGAAGATTTTGAGTACGATCATTACTGACATTCGTTTAATTAATCAGAAATATTTTTAAATTTAATTTCTCATGAGCTTTTATTTAAACTTTTATTGGGAATGTATTTATTACATAGTTCCAATATAAATTAGACTGTGGCGTGCATCCCATATGAAGCATTTTCTCGTTATATATACATATATACCATATATAATTAAAATTAGATCCATGTTGGACTTTCAGACTACTATTTTGGTAAAGACCAGATTTTATGTCAATATATTTATTAAACGTCCAAGTATAACAAGATAATGCTTTATATGGGATGCATGCTACTGATATTAAATATATATATATATATACATAGTTACCTACTAGTAATAGAAAATGGAACTCATTGTAACGCTACAAACTATTTTCTCCTGACCATCCTAAAAAGCGTAAAAATAATCGAAGCTTGTTCTTAAAGCCAAATGTTTGTACACAACACCTAGCCCTCGTAATGGCGTGCCCTTAATATTAAGTCAACCCATAGCTCTGGATTATATTGCCCCAGTAACGAAGGTCCGCGCTGAGGACCTCTTGTGGATGTACGGAGAGTCATGTATTGATTAAGTCTTCCTAACAAGATTTGTTAGAGGGTTTCGCACTTTACAAGTGTTCTGCGATTCTTCTCACGCGATAAATATTATAAAAAATATATTTATTATGGATTTATATGTCGTTCACAATCCATAAAAGAAGTTTTTTTTTTAACTCGCGGCACAAAAAGCGGAGTTTTATAAGTTTAAACTGGGTATCTATGGTTCTGTATTATAGTGAAGCATCAAAGCTGCTAAGTAGATAACAGAGATTTATATTTCCTTTTTTTTGTTTGTAAGGTGATATATAATAATAATATATCGTCGCTATATGTTTTTCAGGGTAAGTAGATATTAGTAGTAAATAGATATTAGTGGCTGTATCCAATTTTCGCAGCAGATGATCGCTGTTCTCACAGCTTTAGTACACATGACATTTCCATTAGTTACCATGCAGGTTTCCTCGTGATATTTTCTTTCACCGGTGAGCATGTGATTCCTAAATCCGTACATAAATGAAAAGCCCCAGATAAACGTGCCGGGATTCGAACCTACAGCCATTTGCGTTCACGCGAAAGGAAGCCGGTCAATTATCCGCTAGGCCACCAAAGCCACTAGAATCTCACACACACACACAGCACACATCACAGAACAGCAGATACTATAAACTCGGTAAAATTAGATTTACAAACTGTAAAAAATGCTAATTGTCGCTGACCATGTTTTCCCAGTACTGATATAATCATCATGGTAATAACATAAATATACTGTATTACAATTTCAAATTAAACGTGTTTGCAAGATTACAGCACCCGCTGATTTAGATCTACACCTCATTTACAAGTTTCTAAAGAGAAACTTCAAAATTAACACTGAACTCGTGGCGTAATCTTGCGCGTAAGGGTAAATGTATATACCTAACACCCCGTACAATAGCCCGTCCCTTTATATTAACTCGGCCCTTAGCGCCGGATTACATGGTTTCAGTAACGAAGGCTCATTCCACACCTCCTGAGTGAAAGGAGATCTTGCAGGTCTTTAGAGCTGTTAAAAAGAATTATTCAATGTTATTATCAAATCTTATAATTTAAACGAACAATTCTCGTATATACAGGGTGATTTTATAGACGAGGGAGATATTTCAGATTACAATAATCTGTACCTTCTTATAAGTAATAAAAATTTAAATAACAATATTCCCTATCAAATCATAAAGAAACATTGATGAACAAATGAGAATTGATCCGTAAAAAGGTTGGACACCACAGCGCGTGTAGTGCACGATAGAATGGCATGTAGATAAAATTCCTTACGTGAATTTTGGGAAAACAGGTAATTGTCTTGTTACCTTTTCGTACTTTATCCTGGCTTAGGAGAGACAAAATACCTACTTAATAATTAATTGTTATTTATTCTATCGTGTGTCTAATTGCACCTTAATATGGTGACTATAAATTACTTTGTTTAAATGGAAATATTACGATATCACTATTCCTAAATACAATATTTGGAATTAGAAACTAATGCTAACTATCCTTCTTGAACATATCCCTCGTCTATAAAATCACCCTGTATATATATATATATATACATTTGTATGAAATTGATTTTTCTCAAATGTATATAATATTTTCTTTTTGTATTTAGATAGTCTTTTACTATTAAATGAATCTATTCTGAAATAATATATTCTAACATCAATTCGAATAATTATACAATATAAACATCAAAAGTTGTTTCTCTTAAATTACGATTTACTAAACGTGGATGTAATTAAAATTTCAAGCTAAAACTAATTGGAAAATTCAGTTTATTTATAAACAAAAAGTCAATGTTCTGACAAACAAATTCAAGGATATGATGATTTGTACGTCAACATTGGAATATTTGCGTTCCGCGTGGCTTGTTACAATAACAATAATGGTGTACATTTTGTTTTGGAAGTAAGAAAGCCGCTTTGTTATGTTTCATCGTATTGGTTCACGAAAGCTTCACAAACACTTCAAAGCCTTTTGTTATATGAGAAAATTCCAAAGGCATTATTACTTTATTGAGTTTTCTATTAGAAAACATAAAAATACTTTCGCCGCAACAGAATACGTATGTATATCGCCTATTTTTTCTATTATAGGTGCAGCTGTAACGAGAATGAATTTTATGTAAGAGTTTAAAAAAAAATTTAATATATGTCTCTATAAAAGTCTCGGTATCTTTATGAATAATTTTGTTTGTGTTAAAACAGATTTCTTTATTTGATTTAATAGCAATTGCTGGATGAAATTATTATATTAGCCGGGCAGTAGACTTGAGGGAATCTGCTGCCCGGATGAGAGGGAGGTGGTAAACAGTATCTAGTGCGCCGCTTGAGAGAGTGGTTTTGGAGGGGTGGGCTCTTTATTCCTATACCTCCCGGAGAGGTAGCCTCAATAAGGATTTTCGATCCCCGGGCGTCTGGATGAATTTGGTTTCCAGACCCGGGTGAAGCGATTAGAACCACACCCTGGGGGTTTTTAGTCAGTAGGAGTCTGACACACCGGGATCGCTACCCTCACACCGGCCCTAACGGCCCTATGTAGGATTTTCCCCCGGTTTACAAAAAAAAAAAGGTTAAACTAAAAGTTAATATAAAATTTATAGCGGTACGAAGTTCTTCAAGTCCGCCAGGAATAGATAATTAATAAATATAATGTGTGTAATTTACAGCAATTCATACAAATATCTTTAATTCTCATTCGTTATAAGAAAATGAATAATTTGAAATATATGTCACTTATAGACTATAGTATTATATAATATAGAAACGGTTAAAATTAGTAAGCTTCGTGTGCTTATATTTTCTAACCAATCCTCTGTTTCACGAAATTTGTACTCATCAATCATTCATACGCGATAGACGCGAGTCGCTTAGTTTACACAGCCGCTTTCCAAACAGAACTAAAACAAATTTTGGAAAGTAATTTTCGAGAAATACGAAGTTTGATTGTTGTTAGTTTCAAAACTAGTTTACTAGTTTGAATCCCGACGCTATCTTTGTTGATTCTCTGTTATTAGATATATTTATATCTGGAATCTTCTAAAGTAAACATTAATAACCATTGATATTCTATAAAACAAATAACAGCAGTTTTTGTTAACTATTGAGCTCGATTAATTGGAATACTATGACCGGTGGTCGTGGGTGTGGTTATAGTAAGATACGAATTTGGCGTTTTACAGTTTATTTGCATTTTAAGGCACACCGAACTGCGACGTACACGCACGTACTCCCGCCTTGGATCTCGGTAGTCGACTAACTTCTAAGCGTCCCGTGCGCACGCGCATCCTCTTACCCCGCACGTCTCGTAACACCCTAACGACCCTTAGGGCGACAAGAGCATATCGGGTTACGTCTACATGCTATAATACTCAGTAGACACTTTAGCCAGCCAAGTAATACTACTAATATCTAGCAAACTCTTTCACTTTAGTCCCTTGAATTTTTTTTACAATTGTCAAAGTTACTATTTACTACTAAGAGTAGCTGTGGTGGAATAGCGAATAATCTATCGGTTTCCATTAGCGGCAACGAGAATGGTCGTTGGTTCGAATCTCGGCACGTATCTCTGGTTTTCCCAGATAACGAATTTAGGCAGCACATGCTCAACGGTAAAGGAAAACATCGTGAGAAACCCGCATGGCATCTAACAGTAATGTCATGTGTAAGTGCCATGGGAACGGCGATCAGCTGCGCTACTGGTCACGTTGGGAACGACATATAAGCGCAAAGTGGATATAGATATTAATGTATCTCTGCTCACCCCTTAAGAGATATAGCGTGTCGATATATTATTATTAAGTTAGTATATATTTCGTATATATATTTACACTGGCTCGACAAAGTGATTATATCACACCTTATTGTAAATACAATGTAGTCCAAAAACGAAAGAGACTATCAAAAGACGAAAATCTATTAAGTTTCCGTCGTTATATCAACTCACATATACCACGACTGATGGTCTATAGATCCATGAGTTAATGGAAATACAAAAGCTTATCCCGAAATACAGCAGGCAAAAACGAGTGACTATGGTGATCTTTACATTCGTGTATTGTGGATATGAGGTAATTCGAGCAACCGCTTCACCACCACATATTACGTAAATCTATAATCGAAAAACAAACGCCTGTTGATGTAATTAAAAATATGGCTTATCTAAGATATATTTGATTTTACATGACATGTAAACGGAATGTAAAATATGGCTTAGTATTTTCAAAACGTCTTATGACCGGTAGTCGTGGGTGTGGTTGTAGAAAGACATGGATTTTGGCGTTTTACTGTTTATTTGCACTTTAAGGCACACCGAACTGCGATGCACACGCACGTACTCTAGCCTCGGGTCTCGGTAGTCGACTGAATTTGCTAGAGCATCTCTTGCGCGCGCGCATCCCTTACCCCGCGCGTTCCATAACACCCTAACGTCCTTTAGGGCGTTTACCACAAACGCGTATCGGGCGGCGTCTACATTCTATAGTCTTTAATTTTATCTTCAATTTCCCTTGAAAATACATTTCTAGTGTTAATTTTTAAAACTCTCCATGAATCACTTGAGTTTGATGAATTATTCAATTCAGAAAGGAACCTCTATTTATATAAGCAAATTAGATACGAGTACGTTATTCTGCCGATTTCCTGAAAACGAAGCATTTATATCGAAAGCTATATGAATAAACAATGTGAAATGGTAATAATATTCTTTGAATGTTATACAAGATTTGAAACTAAGAACGTATTTTACTAATTACGGGCGAAGTTTTTGACTTTCAAAGCTTTTTCATAAAATGAAACTAACTAGACTCCTTTTATTATTCTAGAGGTAATCTATATTTAATGTAACATTGTTTCAAAAGAACAAAGAAATATTTTTAAAAGATCCTGGCTCTGTCTACAACGTTATCTACAAAAACAATTATACAATACTTGAGCATAGA
Organism: Automeris io; assembly: GCA_036320925.1. Taxonomy (NCBI): domain Eukaryota; kingdom Metazoa; phylum Arthropoda; class Insecta; order Lepidoptera; family Saturniidae; genus Automeris; species Automeris io. The sequence goes on along the minus strand of JAUDJH010000011.1, from coordinate 5,891,128 downwards.
ATTAATTATACTTTAAAAACAGATTCCATTATGCCTTTTAATTTTATAGTGGTGATTATATCTCATCTCACCACCATCAGTTAACGGAGTCACAGATAATTAAATAGCTTACATCCCGGCTAAGATTAAGAAATTCTCTAACTCTCTCTTTTGCCGAGTCGTTGGGCTGTGGAATGGTTTTTCAGCGAACTTGTCCCCTTGCGTCTTACGATATGGGTCCTGTAAATGTCACGCGAAGAGATAATTTTGTAGGCTGGCATGATCGCTGTGAATACCGATGGGTTTTGCTTAACTGTTGAAAGTGTTTGTCATTTTTTGGACTGCACTACACTTACCACCAGGCTTGGAGTTGTCACTGTGCCGAAACAGGTTAAAAAAGCAATCTCGAAAGTAATAGTGTATATTATTTACTGTAGTTATTACAATGTTTATTTTTTCCAGCATTTATCAGCAGATTTAACAGCAGTATAAAAGTCAAGCTTAAATATTGATTATTAAGTATCATTTGTGATTATTTATATTGTAATATTTAGTTATATGGTACCTTTGAAAGTGTTGAATTTTCCTCAAATCAGTTTAGTATTTAATCAATTTCTGAATAATTAATCAAACAGAGAAACTAAACTCATGAAAACAAATTAGAAGTTTTTCAAACACTTCATGAAATAATTTATTTTCTATTTTCAAAGAACTGATGAGAATGTTATAGATATTAAGAGCATATTTTATTTTTCTCTTAGTAAATGATATCTAATGGAAAAGTAAAAGATATTCAAAGTGTTTTATAATAAATAAAACATTAAAATTCAGATTTGGTTCATTATTATAATATTAAGGTACTTTGAATAAATAAAATATACAAATAAAGCTAGCAATGAAAGTGGAACATAACTATTAAATTAATAATTTAAAGACCTCTTCGACTCCGGTGTCTATCTTTAATACATTAGTTAATACCAGTGAAATGAGATCAAACACAATATTTCTGCCGTAAATTAGCTAAGACTTGAGTGTTCGGCTAAGTCCAGACGATGCTGCGGCATTAGGTAGAAATTTGTGTCCATAGTCGAGGTTTGTGCCCACAGTGGTGCCCTTGCGTTGCCACCCAGGCTATAAATTTACCGACTGAGCACCTTTTTTTTTGGTAAGCCGGGGTAAATCCCTAAACGGACTTCAGTGGGCTAGATGAGGGTTGCCTCCCGGTATGTCGGACTTCCACCGACTAAAACCCCCGTGGTTTTTCTCCCGCCTGCCGAGTGTCAAAGGCAAGGCCGGGCCACTTTCCGCGGCACCAGGCGAGGCCGGCTGAGTACCTCAGTGTTCGCCCCCTCGCCAGGTTTAGTTATGACGGTCTATCCTGGTCATCAACATATTGTCCTCTCAAAAAAAAAAACTCTCGATTATGTGATCTTTTAAACAGAAAACTAAATCAAAATCGGTTCATCCGTTTAGGTGTTACAATAGCAAAGGCAAACATAACAAATAAACAGATACACAGATCCACAAAGTCATAGAGCCACAAGCCACAGACAGATACACGCGCTAAGCTTACTTATACCATCCCTCTTTTTGCATGGAGGTTTAAAATGGAGTACTAAAAAAATAATGTAAGGCTCTATGCTGGTATTTCGACATTTTATTACTTCTATGTAAGTAGCGATTATTCTTGTTTAGCGACAGTTTTAGGGTGCGTAAAAGTAGTCAAACATCGTCACGCAACTGTCTGTAAGATCGATTGCCGCAAACAATACCTCGTTCAATAAACTTCGCTCGTGTTCTATAAGGTCAGTGTTGCCTTTGTCGTCAGGTTGAGTTTTTTTTTTTAAATATACATATAGTCACACACATATACTATCCGCTTCGGGATTATACGTCGTGCCCATCGTGACCAGTAGCGCAACTGATTGTGTGTGCATGTAAATATAACAATTTCTATTAGATGTCATACGGGTTACCACACGATTTTTTTCCTTCACCGGTGATCATGTGGTGCCTAATACCACCTATTGAGGTCGTAGTGGCATTCGCACCGCTATAGTGATTGCACTATGACGATGTTTACACTTGGGCACTGGAGTCACGATTTAGACAGGGAAATAGAATTACTATCTCAAAAAAATTAAATAGATACAATATTAAACACTAGTCTATATTCAATGCTAACTATAACTTCTAATAAACAATTTTTAGAACGATTTGTCCATTATGCGGTTAAAATTCTACAAGTCTCAACTTAAACGTGTAGCCATTACTAAACGAAATTTTCGAGAAATTAATTATTGTTTCAAATCTTTTTTAATATACTCGTATTAATACAAAATATAAATATTTTATATGTTACATGAAATACAGCTTAAAGTATCATAAGGTTATAGACTGTATTAAAAAAAACATGTTTTTCAGGTTTTCAAGGGTTCCGTAACTTAAGAGGAAAAAAGGAACCCTAATAAAATCACTTCGTCGCCAGTCTGTCTGTCTGTCAAGATCTTTTTTCTCTGAACGCGTGGAAGTGTTGAGCTGAAATTTATATCAAATATTCAGGTTCCTCGTAGGTCTCTTTGGACGGAACAAGTTTGTACGAAACCATTTTTACGCGAATCTGTTATTATAAATTTTGGATAACTCTTCTGTAAAATTTGGTAATTTCATTTAGTAACAGTTTTACTTTAATTTTTACTTAGAGCGATTTAATAAGAACAAAATTCCGAAAAATCTTTTTTTCTGTGAAATTGCGATTTAACAATGCTGCGTGATCTTCATTTGTCACAAACGACTAGTAACATCTTTTGACCTTTGCTAAAGATAATATCCGTCTTTTAATAATGACGATCACATTTTTCCTGTCAAAATTTTCCTATATTTTACACACTTTATAGTATCAAAACATTTCGATATTCGTATAAAAACGTATTTTTTTGCAAAAGTCTTAACGTTTTAAAAATTTATAAAATCGGTTTACCTTCGCGACGTCTTGTGGACGGCCGCAGTTGTCGCAGCGGCTCTCGTCGCACCCAATTTGCTTATGTAAATACGCAGTTCGCATTCTGAACTGAATAATTCATCGTTGTGCACGAATGTTTGACTCGCAGTTCGAGAAATCAACACAAATGCGAACGCGTCGTCTAAAACTCTTGCATAAAGATAACAATTACAATGTTTACGTGTGTTCATGCTGCCGGCGTTATTAGAATTAGCCTTTGATATCTTATTCGCGAACAGTAGCGTTTGTTCCATAGATGCATGAAAGCATTGCATGCCCTTACGATAAATAAGTCCGAAATAAATTGCTTAAAATTAAACAATTAAGGAACCATTGATACTCATATCTATTCTATATTCACGCCATCTATCTTTCATATGAAAGCAATATAATATTCATTATCATAATATAATATTCAAATTAATTACGCGAATTCTGCCTACACTGTCCAAATATCCTATGCACATCACTGCTCGCGACCGAGCTGTAGGGAACGAACAGTAGTGATGTGGTATGATTTCCGTGTCTATTTGGATCGCAACCATAAAACATAGAGCAAATCGCTACATCGCGTTTCAGCAACATCTCTTGTACTGCTGTTCAAATAAGTAGAGGCTTTCGATAGTGTTTTGTTTTAATTACCGAAAGGCTTGAGCTAAATGTCAATCTCACCTGATGGAAAGTGATATCGTCGATTAGGTACTTATCGATTGAAGATACCTATATCAAAATTGTTATAAAAACAGATGCAGGAAGCAAATTCTTCTCCTAATGCTTAGGTTGATATGACTACGGCTGCTATCAAAGGACTTTCATCGTTTAATGGTCTTCGCCGTTCTCACATTGCACTATTTACTTTCAGGTCAGGTATCATTATTTTACCAAGGCAATATAAAAAAGAAATATATGTATATAATGTATTTTATTTTCACAAGTGAATATTCACTAGCCTTCTGTAAAACATCTTTAGCGTTAAAATATTTTTTTGTTGGACTCTATATTTAACATTTTAGAAGTGATTACATCGTTCTGAATTGATGTTGTATTCGATGGAATTTTTGATGAAGTTCAGTGTAGACTCGTTGCTAGCCCGGAACGTACTGTCTTGCAGAGATTCTCTTCTGATAGGCTTGGTCTAACTGACCCGGTCTGCACGGCAGATGTCTTGGCGGCAAACTACAAAGCGAGTTACCATGACAGATTGGATATTGCATTATTGCTAAAAAAGGTCTTACACTTTAGTAATTGTTGACAAAGGAACGCAATTAACGTAGTCATTTATAAAACATAGTAAGCCTAAATACATTAAAATAAAAGCAAAATTGACATATTTTGTGTACCTACAATATTTTATAATTATTTTATCGTCAGTTTAATTAAAAGGATTTTAACAAAATAATCTACATTCTATAAAACATTTACTTGGAATCTAAATAAAAAAAGTATATGTTTGTATAAAATCTATTGCAATTTTAATTGAAAACACTGGGATATTACATATTATATTATTTGGGAGTCGAAGCTGCTCGTGTCCGTAGGCTTTACCCTAGTTTCCCTACACGTGATTCCTGGGTGGTGCTAAGCGAGCAGCAGCGAGGTGGTAGGGCGCCGGTGCCCGTCTGGATCGCGACCACAGTGCATGGGTGTAAAGCCCGTCATAGTGACCAATTTCGGCTTGTCGCGTTTCAGGATCAGCTTGTGCATATCCAGTAGCTCATATACCTAGAGACCTTCAGTTGTGGTATATGTGGGCCGACATGACGATGTAGACTATCAATGGATTTTCATCCTTTGATAGTCGTTTTCGTTTTTGGACTACACTGTACTTACCATCAGGTACTCTGTAGTCACTATGTCGAGCCAGTGTAACAAAAAAAAACATAATAATTTCCGATTCGAAAAATATCTACTTTTCTCAAATTTTATAGTATAAATTTGACGTTTAAAAAGCCTTAGTAATAGCAATTCCTTTCAATAAGTAATATGATTACCGAGAATACTAACGAAACAAAATAATAAATAATCTTCATAACTATAAAAGAAAATATTTTCATATCAATAAGGAAACCAAGTATTGTATTGGAAAACTTTCAAACTAGATAAAACATGCAGAGCTCGCAATAACACATAAAGGAAAACAATAAAGACAATAAATTCTATAACACAAGTTGCCACAAGAAATTGAAATCCAACAACGGCGAATTTACATTTCGTATTAGGGTTTAGTGCGAACTTTTCGCCAAAACTGCCGTTTAAATTGACGTCGAAACAGATTCGCAACATCATTCGTTTTGAATATTGGCATCACGTAGAGGCAACCCTAAGGGGATATTGCTACGCGAGCCAAGAGGGCCGGGAAAATAAAATCGTAGCCAACGCTTCAGGTAACATCCCCAGACGGGCCCAGGCAGTCTAATAAATTGGACCCTTAAAATACACGTATTTTATCCGGTCTGCTCAGGTTTGAATTGTTTATCGGAGTTGTTTGTTCGGTCGGTTACTACATAAAATATTTTCATTGGAAAGTATTTAGAAAATCGGCAATTTTACTCCTGAAATTATGACCAATAAATGTTTGGTGTATGGAGTAGAATTTTACTCTAAAATTAATAATTACGTTCATTATATTGAAAACGCTGATATGTAACAAAGCTTTGTTCAGATTTATTTTGTATTTATATACGTGAAATCACACAATTTGTTTTTTTTTTATGAATATTTTCCTTCCTACTTATATAATATCCCGTATTCACATTTTTACAAAAGTTGTAGAGTACAAAATTATCTACAAATTGTACTGTATTTTTTTAATAAGATGATTCCATATTATTTTAAAAGTGAAGGTAAAAACATTAAATAAGTAAAAAGCAGCTTTTGCCTTGCCTAGAAACATTCAAGATTCGAGGTTGTGATAAAATTACTATAAAGAGATTTTTGAACCTACCTTCTGCATTTTGTATTGCATCGCTTTTGCATTGATCGATTGTACCAACCCTTAGAATTATTTCAATAGAATAAGATAAGTTTTTGAAGCTCCATACATACAAAGACACGCTTTATTTAATATCCAATATTTTCCCTATTGCCATTTTCTTCGTCTGAAACGTAACTCGAGGAAACTAGAATCGGTAAGAGACAGGAAACTAATCCACCTTCGTCCCACATTCCAATCTATTTATGATGATGACATTTTGCGTTTTTCTTCGAAGCAGATAAATTCTGATAGCATTATTTTCTACGATAGTATTTTCTTTACAACGTGAAAGAATAAAACAATAATTAATGCCAATTTAATACGATTTATCATAAGAGAACAAAATTTGTCATATAATGTTCTTCTATGAAAAGATTTATTTTGTTGAAATATACTTGCAATCCTTAACATGATGTTAATATCATAATTAACTCATTTTAGTTTACTTCAGAACGTAGGCCTCTGATAATAAGCATTTTTGAGGCCGGTCTTCTGCTCCGCTGAAACTGATGGAAGACCCATTTCTCTGTATTTATATGTTTTTGTCTTTTGTTTTTTTTTGTGTGTGTTATCTATGTTTCTGTAATTTAATTTATATTTGACGCGAAATAAATACATATATTTAATTTAATTTCTACTGATCTAGCTATCGCCGGACGCCGTTCAGAAGGCGTTACCCCAACTTGCTTTTATAGTACGCTTGCACAATCAAAAATTGGCATAAAAAGTTTCTTCAAACAAGTCATTTACTAGCAATATTGCGTAGTATCTTTTACAGTATATAATCTACGCAGTATAGTTTTAAAAAGTCTTTTTGGTATTATTTTATAAATGATTTACCTAACGAAGTTAAATAATAATTATATGATTAGTTAAACTGTAATTTAAATACGAATGCATAATGAGGTTGCGTGTTGAATGATCATAAAGTTAAATTAGAATAAATTATTCCAGTGTAAACCGAGCTCTATTTAATAAATAAACGAAATAATCTTGTTAAATAATAGTGATGAAAATTAATCCGTATTTATTGCAAAAAATTTTACAAAGTCTCATTAAAATGTAGCTTGGTAATTAAAGTAATGAACAGTGTTAAGTACGGACTTAATTCGAGTTCTCACATAAGGTTTATAAGAGTGATAATCTATGTAAATATAACACCGTGTCGAATAATCAAAGAAAACGAAGATTCTGTCAAGTAATTCGATAAGTTAGATTGATCATGTTAATAGAGGACAATACGTTGATTAGTCCAGAATTCAAACATTTTTATTGTTTTTTTTTTCGGCAGCATATAATGTCGATAATCTAGGAGGACTCTATAACTTCACCAGGCGACATCCACAAGTATTCGGTTACTGATGTTAGTAAAAGAGAATGAAGTGATGTCATAATTGGACTTATTATTGTCCTGTGTGGTGGGCTTTTTACTCCTTTTTTTGGTAACCTGGGGGAAATCCCTAACGGACCTTCAGGGGGTAGTGAGAGCCACCTCCCGGTGTGTCGGACTTGCACCGACTAAAACCCCGGGGTGTTCCTTCTCGCCCCTGCCAAGTACCAAGGGCAAGGCTGAGCCATCTTCCTCGGCACCCGGTGAGGCTACTCCTACCCTTCCAAGAAATGAAGCCTAAAAGGCTATTTGCTCGCCAAGTCGTTCGAGGAATAGGAGGAGGAGGATCCCCAGTCCCGGCTAGCAGCCAATTGAGGTACATTCCGGGCGTTTTTGGACAGTAGGACTCTGACAAAGCGGGATCGTCGTCTTTACGGTGACCTTAATGGTCCTATCCAGGATTTTCTGCTGTGTTACATAAAAAAACTATTTATTACATTTGTAATGAATCTTCATCTTACTGCGCTAGCCCAGAGGATCTCCGACTCGTTGCGTGAACGATGCGGGTACTCTACAAATGCAATTAATAGGCCTAATTACACAATATAATACTATTATATCGTAACGCTTTATTCCTTACGGAGTGAGCAGATATATATTAGTGTTTGTATCTGCTTTGCGCTTATGTGTCATGCCCAATACATATAACCAGTAGCGCGGCTGATCGCCTAATTATATAAAAAACGTCGTTGTATCGACGTGCGTTTCTTAATGTAAAAACTGTCAATAAGCTTGACGATTTATTTGGCGCAGTGGTCGTGTGTGTGACTTAAGCGCATCGAGTTGTGGGTTCGATCCCCACGTGGTAGAAATAACCATCAACTAACCACGTGGTAGTGGACCAACTACAGACAGTTGGTCCAGATTTAGGTGTTTCTGAATGTGAAATTCATGTTTATAAATGTATCCGCAAGAGAACAATAAACACTAAAGGGAGGTATTTTTTTTAAATGCTTGTTTTGTTGATGATTGCTATTGTTCATATAATATACTGCTAACTCTTTGTTACTATTCAATTATGAATTAAAAGTATTAAATTTTTGAGACAAATACAAAAAAGGAAAGAAAACCCATTCCAGGTAAACTTTTCACTGTGTAACCAATTTGCTTATGTAAATGGGAAGCCATAGTACGCAGAGACTGAATAATACAGTTAGAAACACCTTCACCAAAAATCAACAAACGTCTTCGTGAATCATGAATGAAACGACCCAACGTGTTTTATTTCTTTCCCCGTATACCTCCAACCGCAAAGGTTTCGAATTTCCCCGTCACAGCACCTCCATTAAGCTGGGTCTACATTATACATCATCTGCTCCATCCGATTACTGTATACGTATCGCCATTTAAGTTCCCACAGTGTTAAAGTCATTTTGTAAAATTTTGAGACTTGAGGGTCTTTGTTTACATAATAATTTGAAAACATGGCGTATTAGCTTTTATCGCACTCATTGTATGCATTTTCAAAAGGTGTGAGGTACAAAACCAAACTAAACGATATTAGCACAAATTTAATACGATACAAAATATTACACTGGACTACGATTATAAAATTAACGACACGAAAAGGAAATCACGATATATATTATAGAGAGATTGAATCAAACGAACTTTATCATCAAAACAAACGGAATGAAGATGAAGTGTCGGCGAGAGGAAGGGAGACGAGATTACGACTAACGGTCTAACTGAGCGAGACAAACGATTAAGTATCAAATATTGACGTAAGATGTAGCTAAGGCGCCCGCGCGCGGTTCAGAATTTCAGTAAATTTAATTTCCGACATTCTATGCTTAAACGATGATATTATTTTAAAAAGCTAACATTCTTGTCGCGAACCAAAGGAAAACTATTAATTATAACTTTAGCACTATTAGAAAATAAATAATGGTATTGGGTATTCTTCGATACGCTCTGAGTAGCGGTGCGACCCTCAAAGACCTAGCTCACGTCGTTCACCGGTATAACGGGTTCTCAGGAGCCCTTGCTTCTCCTCCAGAAAACTGGTGACTTCAAAGACATTCCTAGTGGTACACTTATTGTCCACTCTAGAATTGGATAGAAAGGGTGGTAGATTAAGGTTATCACTGCCCGTGTATCGTGCACCGTGATAAGTCAATGAAAGATCGTACGGTATTACTAGAGCTACATCGAAATTACCTGTTTAACTAATTAATATATTAATAATTATAAATTTGAAATACAGAACATTTGGTATATTTTGTCGTAGCATATCAAGCTTTGTATCTCTTTATGACGGCTTTAGTTGACTTCATACCATATCTATCGTTTCTTCTAAACCGAAAGCCAAGTCATGTCTTTATCACTTTTGATGATCGGAAAATAAATAAGTTGCCATGGAATGAGTTGTATCACGTATCATATCAGAGCAGCGTCTTGAGGCTACGTATCACGCGTCCACACAGTAATTACAATACGCATCCGAGACACAGATAGGGTTTTCGGATCGAGAAAATGATGCAATGTGAACCCGGCTTTACAAAGTCAAACTTTTCATGAACGTTGTACCTTAAACCCTTATGAAGTTTGAAACATTTGTCAACCGTATAATCAGTAATGGGAGGCCATAATTTAAGTTATAATTACGTTTTTAGTCATGAATTATTTATGATTTCGTTAAATATACAAATTGCTTAATTTCTAATTTGATTTACAACGAAAATATTATAACACTTGTTTTGCTACTAGCTACTTACTATAAAATCCATAATTTTAATCTATATATTAATGCTTGAAGCAAAGACTTTGTGCCCCTTTTTGCAAATATTGCGTGTATGGAGGTGTATGAAATTTGGAAGACTTATTTTTTATATAGAGACGGAGTGCAGAATGCTAATATATATATTTTAATAAAGATGCATAAAAAATTCATTACATTAATTTTAAAAAAATATACACACTACCATGAAATTGACACACACACGCATATATACTCTTTTTTATTATGGTTAAAGTTAATATGTATAAATTACATTCTTGGGGGTTAAACTTGTTTTGTATTTAAAGTTAGACAACGTGCCAATGATATAAGATTTTAGATTATTATTTTATTTTATTATTATTGTGTTACGTGTAATTTGAAAAAAAATTACAGTCATGCTACTCTTAAATACTATAACACGAGGAAAAGACCATCTCCTTAGCATAAAACTTTTATATTTGGTAAACCGGTAAATCTTAAACATGATAGTGAGAAATGCCTTGAAAGCGGGGCCATAGTGGGCAATACTCCTATTGACTAAAAACCCACGTGATGCTTTTCTATTCGCTGCTTGCCAAGCCTAGAGATCTATATTCCTCCAACGATTGAGAGCGATAAGTCTTTCTCTGACTCCATATCTAAGAAGAATGGATATAAGACTACCCCGCAGTGCCTTTTTATAAGAGAGTTATATATATATACAGGGTGAACGGTAATGCGATACATTCCTTGATAGACGTTGTAGTACAGCTTATTTGGAGTCATTTAAGTCATATGACACCATGTCCGAAACTTGTTAATTTCTGAGATATTCAAGATTTAAGTATTTTTTTATAAAACTCCAGTTTTTATGTTAAAATGTTCCCTTGTAGTGACGAATACAAAATAATGTTATTGTTTATACTGTATTCGTATAGCTAAATAATAATAATATCATTTTAAATTAAAATTTGTAAGAAGGAATCGTCATTACTTAAGTAAAAGCTAAAAAACCAAGTATCATTTTGCAAAAAAAAAAATTGTTTTAGGTAAATAAACGAAGAATTTCCAAGAAAATGTGTATGGAATGTTTTGTACAAATTACATAATTTTGTTCCTTGATTCATTGGCTATTCAAAAAGGTACGGGTGTCAACAAAAACTACATACTTATTGTTTTATTTGAATTTTAAATGTCTAGTAGATACTTTAATAAAAAAATGAATAAATAAAAAGACACACAAACAACTAGTATTTTTGGGCCCTAATTAATGAAAAACTTAGTATTTTAATAATACATTTATTGGCCAATTATCTGGGTACATTATTTAAAGTCCTGCTCAAAATGTGAGCCCCGTCTTCTAATACAAGCTCGAAGTCTGTTTCTCATTTCTGTTTTAGTGACTCTTGTTGTCAAACTTTGCCGGATATTTTGAGCTGCCCTCTGAATGCGCTCACGAAGCTCTTGCTCGTTGTTTACGGGGGTTACATACACAACACATCGCACACCGCTCACGCCAGGATCTGGGCGACGCACTCCCTCAAAGCGCGCCGCCCGGCGTATGTCCGGGTCACGAAGGAAGGCCGTTGGCGTAGGCCCTCCTCCGGCGTCCAGTCCGAGCTGGGCGGCGGATTGGGTTGTCGGGGGTGGATATTGCCTCCCGACCCCGCTCCGCCGCCTCCTTCACCTGCATTGTCGTCTCCGTGAAGGAGAGGACCTCCTGCCATGCCCTGTCACTACCGACCATCGCGCGAGCGAGTGCCGGCAGTGACAGGTAGCCACCCACCACCCTGAACACTTTTTTTTTTTTTTGGTAATCCAGGGGAAATCCTCATGGATCGTCAGGGGGTGGTGAGGGCCATCCCCCGGTATGCCGGACTCCTACCGACTAAAACCCCTGGAGTGCTCCTTCACTCGCGTCAGCACCAGCCCCCGGGCACACCGAGGACCTCCAAGAGGGCTGGTGCGCGATCCGCCCAATGTGGGCTACGTCACGAATTGGGAGGGGCCAAGCCCCTCTACCACCGCCTGGTGGTGCGCGGAAGCACGCACGGCACCACTGGAGCTTTCAAGTCAGGCAACGGCCCCCTCAGGCTCGTGGCCCGACGCTCCTTTCGAGGCGAACTTGTCGAGCAGCGACGGAGGTGCCGACGCTGGAGAGGCCTCTTTCTCCATAGGCTCCACGCGCACCTGGGACAACGGAATGTCGTCAGTGGTGGCGGGAGCCTTCCTCGGCTTGCCAAAGGGCCTTTTGATGGGCCTTTTGGCCGCTGCACAGGCCGCGCTGCCCAGCCGGTGGCCGGCCCGCTTGCCGGCATCTGCACATACGCAGCAGTGGGGCTGCGCCTCACATCCCTGGGCTTTGTGCCCAGGTTGCCCACAACGGAAGCAGCGACCACTCCGGTTAGTGGTCGCTTTACACTCTTGTCCCACGTGCCCGGGCTCAAGGCACCGGTAGCACCGGAGCACGCGGGGTTCTAACAAACGGATCTGGGGCTTGACCCAGCCGATTGTGATGCCTCTATCCATTACAGTCTTGGCGACGGTGGCTGGGCAAGTTACCCAGATCGTGCCAAGATTGAACCTTGTCATTGTTACGTCACTAGCCCGGACCTGTTCTTCCGGGCATCCTCCTATTGTTGCGATGCAACTCACGATGTCCTCCTTGAGGACGGTGTCATCCAAGCCCGAGATCTTAAGGTCGGCCTTCTTGTAGGGGCGCGTGACCTTGACCTCGTCCTCATGGAGAACATTCTTCAGCAAACCGTAGAGGACGTTGGCTTTCCTCTCTGCCTCTTCGGGCTCACCAGGCACGTGCAGGACTCGTGCATCGGTGAGCGTACCTCTGATGGACATCTCCTTGAGGCCATGGGCGTGGAGGTCTCCTGCAACCTCGCGCCTCGCCTCATCAAGGATAGTTTTAAAGGATAACCCTTTCTCCTTTGCTTGGGGCGTCAGCGCCAGGAGAACACTGGCCGTTTTGGGCGGCCGGATCTTCTTCGGGCGCTTCTGCCCCTGCGTCTTCTTTTTACAGCCCGGTTGAGAAGGGCCCTTCTCTATTTTCCTCTTAGGGGGCTTGTCCCTCTTCACCACTTCTGACCAGCTGCCATTGTTATCGGCTAGCTGGGTCGATGTTGGAGGTGGTTGGGGTGCCTCTAGAGGTGTCTCGTCCGTATTAGCAGCAGCGGAGCGACTCTTCTTCCCCTTCCCCTTACCTTTGACGGGCTTGGGGTTGGGGCCAGAGCTGTGCCCCGGTGCATCGACATCAGTGGAGAGGACGTCTGCCGCGACGTCGACTGCCGGCTTGAGCTTAGCCTTACGCACGGCCTTCTTCGCCACGGAAGGCGCCCTCACCACCCTGAACACAACACAACCCAACCCAACCCAACACAACACAACACAACCTAACTTAGCCAAATAAAAGCTGTTGTTCACAAAGTGTTGGATATATCAGAAACCGTTATCCTCCAGTGAACATTGTCCAGTGAACAAATTAAATCAAATTTGCTGCAGGGTTGTTTTTGTGTTAATTTCTATTTTACTTAATTTAATGTAAATGTAAAATAAAAAAACCTTTTAGTAATAAATTTAAATGTACATTTAGTTTTAATTTTAATAATTTAATCATATTTTTTTAATCTAAATTTTAAAAAATGTCTTCTACAAATTAAGTAGCACTGATTGTTTGATTAATTGATATTATGTTTCAACAACATATAAAGTAAAATCAAATGAATTGACTGCAACAGTGGTGGTGACCTCCGATGAATACCTCCGATTAAAAAGTTTCGGAACCGAAGTCGGAACCGAAGGTGTAATAACGATCGGAAGTTCCGACTTATCGGAGTCGGAGTCGAAGCTCCGTAACATCCCTGATGTCGATGACTTCAGTTTTCTGATGAATTACCTCATTTCTGATTTGATCCTTTAAAGAAACATTGAGTATAGAACGTTCCATAGCACGCTGAACGACTTTGTTTTTTTTGGATTATTCGTACCGGGAGAATCCACGTATCAGCACCCTACGTCATTACAGGTAGAACACACAAACTTTCGGAATATAACGTCCTCAGGTCCTCAGTCAATTTCATATATTTTGCATTTTTCTTCGTCATTATAACATAGTTTATTGAATGTTGCGCGGCATGACGGGGCTGTGGAGAATTGATTACAGGACCAACAGTACAACAGTAGGACCGTGTATATGCAGAAGTAGTCACCTTGGGGTTCTTAGCCGGTACAAGTCCGGCACACCTCGACTGTGCCACCCCCTGCGTGTGGCCGGGACGGTCCAATGAGGATTTTCCCCAAGTAAAAAAAAAAAGTTTATTGAATGACACTTATTCTGGGCCTGTAGCGAAATGAATAACCTATTTGTCTTTGATTCCCAGATTGATAGCTATACCTCTCTCTTTCAATACTGTGTATGCGAAAAATAGATGTACTATAGTTAATCTAAGATAGGAGATCTTATATTTGTTATTATAGCAGATAGGATAGATTATTAATTTCGGCAATAGATCAATTGTAGTTATAACCAAATTTTGTTAGTATTCTATTAATAAAATTCCTGTAAATTTAATTAATATTTCCGACCTTTTATGGGTATATTTTCATATAGGGAATTGAAAATTCCTGTTATTGAAGCTATTCATAGTGAGACTACCGTCGTCTACCCAATCATTCGCTATTCTCTTGTTCCAATTGCGCCGGCAAATTGGATTTCACGTCAGAAGACTGACGTTCAATGATTCAGATTTTGTGAATACAGGCGATTTGTTCTGTATTTCACTTCGTTGTAACCTGTTTGATAGATTTTTTTGCATTAAATATCAATAAATACACATACAAATAATAAAAGAATTTCTTTCAGGTAGATTGACTTGAAAAAATAATTATGTAAATAAATACCTATACTATTTATGAAATATATATTTTTTAGATTAACTATTTAGGAAAATTAACTAAAGGAGACAATTTTTTGTGGATTCTCAAAAAATAGCGTTTATAAATAGCTTTATACAGATATATATTTTTAAATGTGTTGTCGTTTTTTTTTTGGTTTAGTTTAATATGTGAATGCAATGGCCTAGTGGGCCAAAGGGACCAAAATTAATGCGAGGCGACGTGAACAATCATAGGTTTGAAGCCCAGTTCGTACATCTGAGTGTTTCCAGTTTAAATACTTACTTATGTAGGTACCACATGCTCACCGTTGATGGACACCATCATTGGGAAATCCGCGTAGCATATAATAGAAATATGAATAGTTGTTTAAATATACTGTTGTAAATAATACCGCGTATTCTCTATTAAAAGCTAAACCTTTATATAGGAATTACTGATATAATGATTTTTGAGTGATTAGTGAGATGTTTTAGAAGATTTTGTTAGGAATTTGATTTGAGTGATGTCAACACTGATTGTTTCTGAACAGGACATAGATAAATGTTCATCTAAAATAATATATTTGTCCAATCGGAGTATCGATGATATTGAATCATATCACCAAATGTTTTGTAATTTGTATCATTTTTTTTATTACTATATTTTCTATAATTGCGTTGAGATCACATCAAATTATTACAAATATAAATACTATATTCAAGGCACCACGTGGAGTATATTGACATACATTTTATTTAATAAATGCCATGATTTGTGGTTAGGCCAAATCCTCAAACAAAAAAATGTTTTCTTTATTACACTAATGTATACTTACTACTTTTAAAGATTTCTTGATAAAATTAATAATTAAAAACTAAATCATGTGATTTATAATTATTTACAAAATTCAAAATTTGTTAGTACGCACCTAAATAGGTCTTAATTCCAACTATAGGTAATTCCAACTTTTCTTTTGCTAAGGAATTATAAGTTCTTAGACGCTTTATTTTTTTCCTTTACCTTGTTTATTCATTTTACAATATTCTATATTGAAATACAATGCTCATGTTGAATACGATTGTACAAAAATCATTACAATACCACATTTCGTACTATTATTCCTACATCACAATTGTAAATATTAACCAAATAACTGCGCAGAAAAAATGTGTTCAAGCCAAATTTATACACAAAACTGTAGTAAAATATAGCGTATTATTTTATCAATGTTTGTACAGGATCCCTAGAATCTATATGCGTATTAAAGAGCCTTTTGTTGAATATAAGAGGCTTATAATAACCCTTACCGAATTTTATGAAGTCGAGATTTTTAACAACAATGTATGAATAGCTTTATTCTTTCTGTTGATTTTTACTTGTACAAAATACATCATTTTCGATGATATATATAACGCACATATTTCTGTTTTACTGTATTTCACTAGAGATCGTTCGCGTCTTTTCTCACGTAGAATTACGACAATAATAGAATCGCAACATCTCTTTAAAATTCATTGCTTCAGGCTGAGATTTATAGACTCTATTTTGACTTTGCTTAGTAAAGTTCTCAAAAAATAGGAACTTGATTATAGCTATAGTATTCGCAGAGATATGTAAGTCCATGTTGACAAAATCGGTGACTTACCAAATCCTTTGACATTCATTGAGTAATATCTATTGTAATGTTTTAGTAAAGTCTAAGCAAACTTAAAGTTAGCCTTAGAAAACAATGATTATTAAAATATCTAAAAAGTTTCTAAAAATCCATAAGTTCTATTTAGGTAATATTATAACCGACTTAGCTTTCGGATTTCAAGTCTGCAATAATAATTATTTTAATAGAAATAAAGCCAATCTAAAGAAAAAATATTATTCCATTTTTTTCCTATTTCGTGGAAGCTTTGAATGAACTTTGCACCTCATATGCCACGGCTGAACGATAGCTAGTACATGAGGGCAGGAATGAAGATGACAGCTTTCAATGGGTTTTCGTCCCTTTGTATTCATTGCCGTTATTTGACTACATAGTACTTTTTTTATATCCCGGGGGTAAATCCTGCATAGGTCCATCAGGGACGCTTTGAGGGCAGTGACCTCGGTGTGTCAGACTCCTACTGACTAAAAACCCCCGGGGTGTCCCTCTGATTGCTCCACCTGGGCCTGGGAAGCCAAATACATCCAGACGCCCAGGGAACAAGAAGCCTTGTTGAGGCTACCTCTCTGGGAGGGGAAGGAGTAAAGCCCATCCCTCCAAAACATCTCTCCCAGCCGTTGCGCTGGACACCGCGCACCGCCTGCCTCTCATCCGAGCAGCAGATTCCCTTAAGGGGTTATATCCACTTGTGATTTTCAAAAAATCGATATTTATTTTTTTTTATTTTTTGAAAGTACATATATTCAAGAATATTCTCTGAAAATTTCAAATCGATCCGACAATTAGTTTCGGAGATATGAGCGTATTAGTAAGAACGTCTCCGAGCGTCCTCTTATGGTGAGACAGAAGTAACGAAGAAAGAATGTATTGGGCATGTTCAAAAAAGAATGGGCAAACGGCTAAGAGACATAGTAAATAATACAGTAGAAGAAATGAAAGATAAGAATGGAAAAAAAAAAGTTACTTGGTGGCAAAGGTAAATTGACTGGGAAAGTTATTGATAAATTAACTGTTTACTATGGTTTAGCGATTAGGAGACACTGTGATTCTGTTGACAATATGTATAAAGCCATTTGGGCATCTTATTTCCATAACTGCTCTACAGATAAAAACCCTCAGCATGATAATTGTCCTATAGGAGAAAACTCGTGGTGTTCGTGGCAAAAAGCGCGAGCCTTGGGAACTTTGCCCAGCTATAAACATGATTATGAGCCCTTACCACCTGATGTTGCAACAGCTATTTTTCCAATTTACGAAGATCTAAGTAACAAAAAATTATTAGAACGATGTGTTGGTGGTTTTACCCAGAACAATAATGAAAGTTATAATCAGCTGATATGGAAAATAACTCCAAAAATTATTCCAGCTGGCTCTAAAATTGTGGAAATAGCTGCAAACATTGCAGCCGGGATCTTTAATAAAGGTAAAACATCTCTTCTTTATTATATGAGTGCTATGGGATTATCACTTGGACCCAATGCTCATTCCTACGTGAGTAAAGAGGACGCAGAGCGCATCTCAATTTCGGACGCAAGAGCGCAAGGGTCGACGCGCGAGGGGAGAATGGCTCGTAGACAACAACAACTAAACATTTTGGAGGCAAATGACGAAGCAGAGGGTTCCTCTTATGGTGCTGGAATAGATGACACGATGTAAGTTGAAAAAAAACATTTTTAATTTAGTGTAAATCGTTCCCGAAACTTTAAACGCGTTTATCTCAAAACCGTGTTTTCAGAGTCGGTGGCCAAAATTTCTCCGAAACCGCTAAAC
Organism: Automeris io; assembly: GCA_036320925.1. Taxonomy (NCBI): domain Eukaryota; kingdom Metazoa; phylum Arthropoda; class Insecta; order Lepidoptera; family Saturniidae; genus Automeris; species Automeris io. The sequence continues at coordinate 5,872,772 of JAUDJH010000011.1, read as the reverse complement.
CGATCGGTTTGAAATTTTCACACGACTTACTCAGATATATTTTTCAAGTAATGATCGAAGGAATAAGGTTTTGGACAATAATTTCGATTTTTTAAGCCCTTTTGAAGTGAAAAATTTTCATGAAAAACAGAATTTTTTTTTTGAACGGCCGCCATTTTGTCAAAAATTAAAATTTTGACTAGACCTTCGATTATTACTTGTATTTATTTATTACAAAACTAAATATTTTTGGTTTTTGGTTTTCAGATAATTTGGACCAGAGATATCTTGGCCACCGCCAAGCACTTTTTTTTGGAGGTCACTCCGCAGATCATCTACAGGAGCTAGGGGATCCAATATTTTTTTAAATAAACCGCTGATTGTTAAAGTACATTAAATTCTGTTTAAGTACATTTTTTCCATTAATGTATAAAATAAAATGCCTCTTTGGAAAAAATTCACAAAAAAACGCGTTTTTTCTGCCTCGCAAGTGGATATAACCCCTTAAGGCTACTGCCCGGCAAACAGTACTTTCTATCAAGTGAGCTGGACTCTATGTGCTGAGCCAGTAAAAACAAATCTTGTTTAGTTTCTTACGGTATATTTTCTACAAAAAATAATTATTTATGCTGCTACGTGGTATATTAAATGTGGAATTTGTTTTGATACTCTCCAGACTTGCTCCCAACCAAGGCCCCTGTATCCAACATCATTACTCATGCTTCCGCAGCGCTCAAACTTTTCGAACCCAACCGTTTGGTATGCAGAACTTAAGGCAACTTGTCTTTAGACGAGCGTATACTGTATTGAAACATTCGGTGCAAGTACACCGTAATCAATTTTGTTCTATATAAGAAAGTAATACCACTATAGAAAGTTGCAAGAACGTAATTTCTCTGTCAATAATAATCCATTTACTTCCCACTACAATAATCATAGCCTGAGTTCGAAACAAATATAAAAAAAAAATCACGAATGTATTAGTTCTATAGGTTATAATCATAGATGGACAAAATGTAATTAGATTAACCCGTTTCGTCCCAAATGTCCAAAATTTTTACACAGTTTTCAACGCTATAACATTTGACCTAAACGTCGCAAAAAAAAAAATTGAAAAGTACCAATGTCGATGGTTTTTAGTGTCCTCTTTCGAAATCCGTGGTCTATTTTAGCCTTGGATTTTTCGATAAAAAGTTATGACCATTTTTTTGGAAAAAAACGCGATTTTTTCGATATTTTTCTCTAAAAATCGTATATTTTCACGTCGAATAAAGTAGAATAGGCCGTTGAAAATGGTTTTTTTCAAAAAATTCCAACGCAACAAAAAAGGAAATATAAAAAATCCTCGATTACAATTATTTTCAACGGTCTATTCTACTTTATTCGATGTGAAAATATACGATTTTTAGAGAAAAATATAAAAAAAATCGCGTTTTTTTCCAAAAAAATTGTCATAATTTTTTATCGAAAAATCCAAGGCCAAAATAGACCACGGATTTCGAAAGAGGACATCAAAAACCATCGACATTGGTACTTTTCATTTTTTTTTTTGCGACGTTTAGGTCAAAAATTATCGCGTTGAAAACTGTATAAAAATTTTGGACATTTGGGACGAAATGGGTTAATGAAAATGATTAACGATTACATTTTACGTTTTTTACGATTAATATGACTGAATTTTGCTCATTTATGTTTTAAACACTATAAAATCCCAGATTGTATACACATTTATGATTTCTTAATGTTTTAAATGGATTTAAACATGATTACAGAGCAAGAAAATTATAATTACGTCTACATTTTGTAATCGTTTATCATTAATCAGATTACATTTTGCCTATCTCTGGTTATAATCCATCTTAATATTAGTCATAGGACGTTCTTTACTAGACATAAACTTTCTCTAATGTTTTCCAGAGAGACCGGTCTAAAGCGGCTTGCTAATAAAGTCCTACCACCATAAAAAGATAATAAGAGACCATACGATCTAGAAATAATTCCAGGTTTGTATAAGATTAATTTCTAGTGGTAAACAATAACATAGGCGAATATTTTTATAAAAAAAGGAATGTTTATGTTTATTTACATGGGTTTGTTAAGTTAGATCACTAAAAAAATTTAAAAATTGTGGTTAAACAATTTATATACGAGTATGTGTACTTTATATGTAAGCAATGAAAAGTAAATAAAATACTTAATATATTATTCAAGCCCATATTAGATAATAAGACATTGACTCTTATAATTTCTAAATATGTTATCAGCCTATTTTGTTCGTTTTTATAATTCAATGACTAAGTATCTAAAGGATGATTTTAGTTAAAAGATTTAAAATATTCATTAGTATATTAATAAAAAAAGTTAAAAAATACACAATTTTGTACCCACAAAAGACACACCAGATGACGGTGAAAACATTAAACACAAACTACTACGTGTTTACAGCGAGCCAAAATTTGCTTGTGATAATTTTAGCAGTGCGTAATTTCACTTGCAAAATCGGCTATAATGAGACAAAGCGTCCAATTTTGTTCAATAATGTGTTAGCATCCAATTTGGCACTAACAACGGCTATTGATGGCAACAGCCCCTAACTTTGGACATTCGCATCCGCTCCATTCTACGTATCAACTAATATTTGAGGCTGTTTCGTGCCATTTCATTTATGTAATTCAGGTCATTTTACAGTAAACAATTTGAGCTGCGTTTACAACACTACATTTTTCATAATATGTCTGTATATGTCGGTGCAAAGTTAAATGAACAACTGAAAAGACTTAAGGCTTAATACGCGCTGTGATTTTTATCGCCCGATTTATTACCGCAAATTTTGTAACAAAGGCAGTGAAAATTATTAAAACATGCCTCAAAATTGCGCTATAAGATTATTGGGACGCACTTTACTGCATTTCGATAGTATGAAACTAACAACTTTGTAATGACAAAAACCGCGCGATATAAGCTTCACAGTACGAGTTGGATAAATCTTCACTCGCGAATAAAATTTGCGCTATAATTTTCCTTGCGGTGAAATTCCGCAGTGTGGTCTAAGCTTTATACTGTTAAAAATAGCGTCAGCGTTATCTTGTTAAATAAGTGAGTATATCCCACTACTATTCCTATTACAGGCACTACATAAAAGAGGGACGTAGCGGACAGTCACCTTTAAGCCCGGTTGAGCTGAAAATGCCTTTCCCGGCAATCAGTAGTTAGTCCGCTTCAAAAAAAAAAAAAAAAGACAGTCACCTCCACTCTGACGCAGCCATGAGTTTCTTTCGGCGTTCCTTCTCAAGATAATCGTTTCCATAACGTTGATAGATCACCTTAGTTTCTTTCCCTGGCTGGCTCCCTAAGTCGAGGTCCATACCCAGAGGGGTGCACTTGCGTTGCCACCCTTTCTATAAATTCGCTGACTAAGCATCTTCAGTGCTTGCCTTCTACGCCCGGTGAAGATATAAAGACTTTTCAGACCAACAGCACATTGTCGTGTCGAAAAAGAGAAACCAACAGATAAGTCAGTGTAATATGTGATGCGTTATCGAGCATTACTCTTATCCAATACCGTTACCCTCCCGAGAATGATCAAATATATTGATTGTCTTAAGCAAAAACTTATTATATATTTTAGCAAAAAATTAATCTATTTTCATAGAAATATTTATTTAAGTAATCGATCAGTATCAGCAATAACTCACACTTGTATGTAGTAATAATGATATGTCGTCACGCAATATCTCTTACGGGGTGAGCAGAGATACGTTACTGGCTGTATCCACTTTACGCCTATATGTCGTGCCCTACGTGCCCAGTATAGATGCCATGGGTTTCCTCGCGATTTTTCTTTCACTAGTGAGCATCGTGACCCAGACTACGTGCCGGGATTCAAAGCTACGACCGTTCGCGTTACCGTGCATTTAAGCCGCTCCATTATCCGCCAGTCCACACCGGCCACGAATATTTGTATGTATCCAGCGAGGGGGGATTAGGCCAGTGGGGCGGACATTAATTAGTAGTAAATTTTGAACTAATAACGTCTTTTTTGTGTCCCGGGGGAAAATCCTGCATAGGACCATCATGGACGCCGTGAGGGCAGCGACCCCGGTGTGTCAGACTCTTACTGACTAAAACCCCCGGGGTGTCCCTCTGATTGCTCCATCCAGGCTTGGGAAGACAAATTCATCCAGATGCCCAGGTAACAAGAAGCCTTGTTAAGGCTAATTCTCTGGGAGGTGGAAGGAGTAAAGACCACCCCTCCAAAACCTCTCTCTAGGCGACGCGCCGGACACCGTGCACCGCCACCCTTTCATCCGGGCAGCAGGCTCTCGCAAATCTATTGCCCGGCTATTGTCACCGGGGGATGTCACGCTCGTTCTGGACGAACGCGTCCCTTCGGCAAAACCGATAACGTTTGATTTAATGCGTGCAAAACTGAATCCCACTCGTTCACACAGAGCTCAACTTATATGCCGAGATCTTTACCCGTTATGTGAAACTCTATTTTTTTTTGGTAACCTGTGGAAAAATCCTACGTAGCACCATCAAGGGCGCTGTGAGGGCAGCGACCCCGGTGTGTCAGACTCCTATTGACTAAAAACCTCCGGGGTGTCCCTCTGATTGCTCCACCCCGACCTGGGAAACCGAATTCGTTCAGTTAGTGGAACACTACTCTAGAACAAATACTCTAAACAAATTACCTAGACTTTATAATGATATTGCTGAAAAAAAAACAAGTTTGTACAGAAAATGAAAAGAAAAAAATTGATTTTTTTCTGTGCTATTTGTTTGGTTTGAGAGACTTATAAATATATGCTAAAAGATCTGAAGGCTAGACTCATAGAGCTTTTAAAAAGCTTTTTTTTAATTTTTGATATCATTATTTTTAAATTGAATACGGAGTCACAAAAAGTACCAAAAAATATCGAATTTAGTTTCAACCTTTAAGTAATTCTCTAATAGCGTAATACTCAATACGAACAAGTGTGTCAACATAAAGAAAATTATGTTAACATTTTGTGCAATGGTCATCAATAACGGGGCTTCGAAAAAATTTCCATCCCGTGTTTCATTAGCGTTAGCTACACCACTGGGTTATGATATGGATTACGGAACGAGAATGTCTAAAGGTGTAAGATACATTAAGTATAGCTCGTCGCGTTGACCCGCCGCACATGAAAGCGCGAAAGTCGAACAAATTCCCAATCCATCATAAAGATCCCCCTTCGCCTCCCTAAAACCTACCGTAAAATTCACGTATCACCGATTCACCGACTGCCACAAATTCACTAAAGAGACGCCGCGGAATCAAATTCCTTTTCGCATTCGAATTTCAATGGGACACATAAACCGGGAAATTGGTATATGTGCGACGTACTTACGGGAATTACATCATTATAGATTTCCTTAAATTTGTTTTAGGCAGTGTCGTGTAGTGAGCGTTCAAAAGGGTATCCGGAAATCAAATATATTGTAATCTAAATTAATGCATTGAATATTTTTTCAGCACAGTTTTGAGCTAGAGGACAGGAAAACTATTTTATCCAACCTCCTGTATAGTTCTTGTCAGCCCACTACAATGAAACGAAATATAAAGCTTTATTTACAAAATGATAATACAATTATTTACTTCTGTACCGGCTTCCTGTTTAAAGTTTGCCGTACATCATAGTCGGATTATACAGTTAAGGAATATAAAGATAATAGCCAAGGTAAAAGCCAAGAATATGTATTGAAATAGAACAATGTGTTTTAATAAAACGACTATGCTACTAATATAATTCTGGTCACTCCAAAAGGGATAAAGCATAAAATATATTATTTGTGTATTAGGTGTTTAAAAACATTTATTCCTTATACAAAATAATTCAATGTCATCTAATAAAACATTTATGCTCATCCATAGAAACCAAAACAATATTTACTTAACATCGAATCAAATAATTGCTTACGTAAGTTCGAAACGGTAGACCACGCCTAAAATAACAGAAAGGTCAACTCTATCCACGTAAAACAAGCTTTGATCTTAAAAATATAAACTTATTTAAGATATTTAATTTGGGTACGGTAAAACTTTTTGTTTCAATTATTTCAAAACTTCCAAGAAGTAACCGCTTTCCATTCAAAAAACAATTTAACTTAATGAAACCGCTTACTACTGGTCTACGAATTCTTCGTAACAGTAATTGAATTTCTTTTGATATTACAAAAGTTTTCTTTTAAACGAAACTATTTTGAAACAGGCTTATCTTTTTTATAAAGATTTACGCACAGTGCAGCCATGTAAAATTATTATTAAGTCTGATATAGTCTATGGTACGAATTTACTTCACTCTTCTAATCAATACAGTGAAAGAAATCCTGTTCTGGGTTGGGTTGGGGTAACAAGATGCAACCGGGCAGTAGACTTAAGGGAGTTTGCCGCCCGGAGGTGACGGAGATGGTGCGTTGTGTCCGGGGCGCTGCCCGTGTGAAAGAGGTGGGCCCTTTACACTTGCCTCTCCTAGAGAGAAAGTCTGAATAAGGCTATTCACTCCCTGAGCGACTGGATGAATTTGGTTTTCCAGGCCTGGGTGGAGTGATCAGAGGGACACCTCGGGTGTTTTTAGTCAGTAAGAGTCTGACACACCAGGGTTGCTGCCTACACAGTGGCAGCGGCGGTCCTATGTAGGATTTCACCCGGGTAAGCAAAAAAAAGATGCCTGAATGGAAACATTTTGCAGGGAATTGATAACTTTTCTGATGACGCGGGATGGCATGCGCGTGACTTCGCGCATTCGTTTTGTCGTCAGAGACTACTGAATATTTAAAATTATTGACGAAAAGCTCAAAAGAACTTGTGTCCAGAGCCGTAAAAACTAATATTAATAAAAAACTATCGAGAAAAAACATGTACTAGTGTTATTTACGAGTTAATACACTAGCCTTTTCCAACATTTTTCAAGGGCGCACCCATTGCTCCACCTTACCGCTAGCGTCACCTTACCATGATTTGCGGACGAAAAAAATGTTTATTTGCAATATTTATACTCAAAATCACAGTCAAAAATATAAAGCAGTTTTTTTGGGTAAAAGGCTAAGAATCATTCATCGCTACCACACTATTCCATATTGAAACTGAAAAAGATAAATGTGAGAATTGTTGAACTGAATTTTAAGAACATTGCTAGGTATAGCAATATAGCATGTTGACGCCGACCGATACGTACATGTGTTAAACGCCCTAAGGGTCGTTAGGGTGTTACGGGACGCACGGGTAAGAGGATGCGCGCGCGCACGGGATGCTTGCTAATTCAGTCGACTACCGCGACCCAAGGCTAGAGTACGTGCGTGTGCGTCGCAGTTCAGTGTGCCTTAAAGTGCAAATAAACAGTAAAACGCCAAAATCCGTGTATTTCTACCAACACTCCCACGACCACCGGTCATAGCAAAATTTTTTTAACTACGCCCTAACTCATTCAATATGCCGATATCGCAATGATTTTGTAATATTAATTTACATTTCCGTTTTTCCGCAGATACCTTGAGATATTATTGTGGGTCCACAAAAGTCCACGGACCCCAGGTTCATAAACACTGCAGTACAGTACTCAGAAGATGACATATAGCTAGGAGGTCACATTGGGCACAGCATACAATCACACAGTGGATGGACACTTGTCTTCTTGGCCCTAGTCCCGGTAAAAATAGTTAAGCCCTAATATTTTTTTTATATTAGTTCAATTTGCTTAAATAAATATATAGAATAGCCATCACGTGACAAAAATGTGAGCATCGGAGTATCTTTGCATGTCTGTTCGTAGTTAATTATCAATTCGTGACCATTCAGGCAGGCATGTTTACTGGACGCGCCAATCAGTATATTTCTGAACATCTTTTTGATAGTTGTTTCATACCTAAGAGTGTTATTTAAATATATTATGTGAGAGGTAGATTTAAGCTATCATAACGTTCAAGGGCGCTATTTTTTATTACTTTACGTGAGCATTGATATTAGACACTTGTACACATTTGCTTTTTACCGCTTAAATTAATTTTCACGTGGGAGAGAGCGTGCATGTAAAACGGACTCAAACAAGGTACAGTACGTCGGGCTTTTTTTTGGTTAACCCGGTGGAAATCCCTTCGGACCATCTGAGGAGTGGTGAGGGCCACTCCCCCGGTGTGTCGGGCTTGCACCGACTAAAACCACCAGGGTGCCAACACTGCCTACTCTTCAACTTCGCCGGGCCTGGGAATCCTGATACTTCCAAGGGACAGCAAGTTGGGCTGCTATAAAAAATGTGGCAACAAAAACAGATATCATTTGAGAAATTGAGAGTGTTTTTATTAGCGATCGTAGTAAACAGCGTTAAGTTCTACCTTAGATCATAGAATCACGTGGCTTGCTATCAATGGAAAGAAATAAGACCTAAGGAAATTTTCGAACTATAAATATGTATTTACATTTAAAATTATCTGACAATATAACGAGTTATAATGTTTGACTTTAATTTAATAATGATCTAGGTGAAAAGTCTCTATATTCAGTCCCGCGTACATTCCACAGTTCTATAAATATCAGTAAACAATCAAAACTAATCATTGTACAAACATTAGTCTGTAATTATGACAAAATATAACACATGTGTATAAAATACAAAACTTACAAAATTTTCATACATGATTTTGCCGTTCTGTTAACAACTCCAGATCAGAGGATGGGATAAATTTATTGTTATTGGTCAAGAAGAAAGCTACATCCGTGCAGCTTTCTATTCTGATAATGAGACTAGTTTTGCCGGCTGCGCAGTGGAGTGCGCAGTGCGGAGCGCTCGAGTCGCGTGCGCCTGTGCAATCCCCCCGCGCGCGTCTGTACACAGTGGTTTTCAACCTTAGAGCCGTTATCTGTGTTTCTATCGCACGACACAATATTAAGAAATAAATACTAAGGGCGTTAGTATAAGATATTTAGATATAATTACTTAGATAAATAAGTGAAGATACAGTAATGTTATTTATATTGTTTCTTTATTAAATAGTTGTTAGTTATTTGTTATTATATAATATCAAGAAGTAGAAAATAGATAATATTAAAGACAGAAATAAATAAATATAAAGTGAATAGGCTATAACCGCTCACGGGTCACCGTTGCCAAGCAGCAACTGCCTGAAACTGAATAGTGCCATAAAACGGTACTATCCTTACTAACAAGTTCGATGCCACGATAAAAAGGAGTTTTTAAAACCTGAGACTTCTTAAATCGTCAATAATGCAGAGTAGCCGTCAAAACCCTGAATGTAAATTTTCATTCCAACTTAACTAGAGGCTACATATCCATAGTGAGGTTACTAGGAAAACGAATTTGGTTACAAACTTGCAATGTTAAATAGCAAACCCACCTATGGTTCGGAAAACCAAAATATAAGGTTGGAAATCGTTTGCAGCGATCGTCAAATGAGGTTTGGTTTTAAAATCGAGAAAATTCCAGTCGACGCGCATCAGCGTGAAAAATGCATGAATCAGTGCTCCGAACCCAGTTGCATGAAAAGCTTACTTCATAAAGTCTACATTGGTCGTCCAAAACAACGAACTTAAACCAACATTCAATAGCAGATTTTCGTCTTTCCACTTTTTACGTAAGGTGCATAGTCTAAACAGGTTTCTTACTAATTATATAACAAAAATACATTATTTCATAATGTGAATTAAATGTGAAATCAATTATGCACAAAGGTATGCTTTGATAAATGGTATATATTCTTTATATGTTTCTATTCCTCTTCCCCGATATCTTCACTTTGGATTCTTGATATAATATAAATGATATAAATTAATAGTATAAGATTGTTCACCTAATATATTATTCCTAAATGAGTAAAAATACATATTAATAAAAAAATATACGAAAAAAATTACAACATTAACAATATATAAGTTTATGTAATTCTGTTGTCTTATTTTAAATTGTCATTTAAGTATTAAAAATGTGTTTATTTACTATTTTCATTCGGTCTTTTCTTTAATAAATTGAAGATAATTTATAAGTATGTATGGTGTTAATGATCAATAGACACATGACGTTAATCATATCTGCTGGTACTTAATGAAAATACTCCTCGTTATACTTGGATATTTAATAAATATATTGATTTCAAATCGAAAATTTATCGGAAAAAGAGTTTGAAAATCAAAATTTGATCAAAATTTAAATTAATTTATACATTAAATGTCCAAGTAAAACAAGATAATGTTTTTGTAAAAGTATGCTCCTATGGGATGCACGCCACTGCTGTAGAACATGTACTTCTTTGTTATGGGACTCTTAATTATGTGATGAGAAAAATATAGGTACAAGAAATAAAGACTTACCAAAAAGAAACCATGAAAGTTTTACATAGCCTACAATTTCGTCATAAGAAACTAAACAATAATCACGCATCAAAAAATTATAAGAAAACAGTCCCTAATAACGGCGCACGGCGAAAATAATCAATCATGAATCCGTGAGGTGATTTATTACCACCACATCTGCATTATTTTAGCTGTTACGACTCTTTCTTTTGAAACTTTCACGTTATGTTTCTATTTTCCTGCCCTACATATTAGGTATGGTAAATTTTCTCACATAATATGTCGTCACGCTATTAATCTTTGGAGTAAGCAGAGTTATTTAGTGGCTGCGTCCATCTTGCTCTTATACTTTGTGTCCTACGTCATCATCGTCGTTTTCAGGACCCTTTTTGACATTTCTATCAGATCCCATGGGGGTGTCTTCACAATTTTTTTGCCTTCATCGATTAGCATGTGGTGCTTAAACTCGAACTCTGGTGCTATTGGAAAATAAACCCCCAAGTGAATAGGAGAATAGAGGAAATAGGGGTTGACAGTTTTTTCGTTAATCCATCAATTTCAAAGTTATCAATATTAAAACTGATGTTTGTTAATAATATACGTGGTTCGATGATTTTGGAAAACCATTTCCCTAAGGGTTAATCATTTTTACCTAGGCAACGTCGGGTCACCACAGCTAGTAAAATATACACCAATTAGATCTTATACGGCACTCCCTTTAAGTCTTTTGAAACTGTGGAGTTTGTTTATTAAATAACTTGCTATTTGGTTTCGCTGATTTAAAGCTCAAATTAGTGTCAATCAAGTTGGCTCGAATAAATATCGGTCCGTTGAAGGTTCACTCAATTCAGACGGTGAGTACTAAAGAGTGATACTAAAGTACAAGATTATTCACAATTTTCTAGAGCGTGCCACGTTTGGGGATTCTCTGAAGAATCGAATCAGAAATGAAGTGATTTCACAGAGAGGTAAGGTCATCGACTTGGCTCAGAGGATTTTGAGCTGGAAGCTTGAGCTTGCCAAGGAGCCAATATAATTAGGTTAAATGTGTTCTCGAGAAAAGACTGCGTCTCGGCAAATGTAGTATAAGACGCTCTTTGGCTAGGCGGAGGGTCAGAGTGGTGGCAAGTTGTTGCATGAAAAGAGCTGAAAATCGGGGTCATTGGCCAGGCTTAGGAAAGCCCTGTGCCCAATAGTGGACAAGCTGATTATATGTAGTCTACTTTCATTAAGACGATATTCTCTTAAAAATAAATTTATTTTTCTATTATTGCTTCCTTCTGGAGAAGATGGCCATATTGCACACATAACGATCTTCTTATATATTCTCTAACTTTAATTTAAAAGCCCAATTTATATCGGCTATATGACCTACTTGTTTCTATTAAATATGTTTTTGAATGGTCTACTTACGGCATTGATTTTTTTTTCAAATGAAAAGTAAATAGACAGTTTATCTGATGGCAAGTGGTCACTGTCATCTACGGAGATCTGCAACACAAAAATGTTATAATTGCGTCGCCGGCCTAAAAAAACCTTTTTCACTCCTTTTTTAAAGAACCCCCATGTCATCTTGACGAAATAATACCCCGGCAACACATTTCAAATATTTTAATATACTTAATTTCATACAATAGAAACCTTTTCAAAGGCTTTATTGCTCCACACGACAACATAACGAATACTTCAGTACAATTTCTTTAATAAAATTAAAGCATTTTGAGTAATGCGTAAATAAATTCCGTCACAAAATCTACTTTGCGAAGGTTTAAGCGACAACCTGTCAAATAACTCGGCCATTAGACTGATTAAAAGCAGTTTTCACGATTTAAAACAGTGTAAACTGTGTAAAACCGAGATAGGGTAGTTTTAAATATATAAATATATATCCTATCCATAACAGAAAAGTTTTGAGTTGTATTAGAATTCTAGAAGGTATGTCTATTGGATTCGGAAAATGTAATTAAGTACTTATGGAAGTATTTTTATCTTATCAAACCAATGTTGATTCTTAGGGCGGCTTGCACTAACGAATTAATTTAGTTTAAGCTCGTATAAAACGCTTATTAATTGAATTGGTTTGATTCCATGTTAATGATGATTTCAGTTTAAGAGTTGTTATATCTAGATTTTGATTTAGTGCAAGACAATAAGTACAGATCAGCGCTAAATAGCATTTTATATAACTCTAAACTAGATTTAATTTGTTAGTGCAAGCCGCCCTTAATCCTAGTGTTTTTTTTACACTGGTTCAGTAAAGTGACTACAGTGCACTAGATGGTAAGTAAAGTGTAGTCCAAAAATGTAAGCGACAAAAATCTATTGAGTCTCCGTCGTTATGACAGTCCACATATACCGCGACCGAAGGTCTCTAGGTATAGGAGTTACAAGATATACACAAGCTGATACCGAAACGCGACAGGCCAAAACGAGTCACTATAACGCGCCCTGACGTTACGTGTCGGCCTGATAGCGCAGTTTGTAGCGACCCTACTTACGATGCTAAGGTCCTGGGTTCGAGTCCCGGTAGTGGTAATGTTTTCTGTGATGAGCAGATGAGTTTATCACGAGTCATGGTTGTATATATGTATTTAAGTATCTACTACTAGTAGTAGTATTTAAGTATCTAGTAGTATGTACTTTGTCTAGTGCCAATAGTTCAAGCACAAGCTTAATTTGGGACTAGGTCAATCTGTATAATTGTTAGCAAATATTATATTATTATTATAGTATAACGGTCTTTACACTTGTGTACTGTGGTCTTGACCCAATTCGGACAATCGCCTTGCCCCCACAAACAGACTTTAAGATCTCGCATTTTACTTTACACGCATGTTTTTTGTTTTACTTACCAGCTAAAAAACAGCACTGTCTCAGCAATTCACTTGGCATATACTGAACTGGATTCCTCTTGGCGCAATATTATTACTTGGAGTACTTGCTTTTGCAGTTTTCTACCTTGATGAACCTTTTTTCTGTATTACATGCTATGTTAGGTGCCAAATACATGTTTAAATAAAGGTATGACTACCACACATCCGATAAAAAGTACAGAGTTGTCCAAAAAAAGCCCAACTATCAAGAGACACGAATCCAAAGGAATCCGCCATCACCATTCCGACTTAAATGTACCACAACTGATGGTATGCGTTTATGAACAACTGGAAGTACATTATCTTGTTCCAAAACGCGACAAGACGAATCACTATTACGGTCTTTGCATTTGTGTACTAAGTCTGTGTGAGTTAGAAAGTTTATAATACATATAGGAAGCTATCTATAATATATATATATATATATAAATTCCATCGTAGACTTTTGTTGCAGATCTTCAAAAGAGAAATAACCCCTTCGTACATTGCAATGTTATATATCAAAGGAATTAACCAGCGTTTTCGATGTAAGACGGCTAGATTTTTTCTGTCATTTTCAACAATTATAATTAAATCCTATTATACAAATTATACATTTAAATCTTACACATGAATCACTCTGTCCATTTTTGATTTTTATGAGAATTCGTTCGGAGTTTTTTAGTTAATCGCGAACAGACAGACAGATAGGCGCGTGTGGTGACTTTGTTTTATAACATATTGTTGAAAGTTATGGGGGTAGTGGAAGAAGAAAGGATATTTAAGCGAGCGTAATCGGTAGTCGCGAGCTCATTTGCGCTTTTTCCGCCGGTACGATGGATTGTTCGGTCGTAATATTTTGTTGTTGGATGTTTTTGTCTTGAGTGGTTAGAATCGGATTTAATTTACCCTTTAGGTTAGTTAGTGGTTGTCTAGAATTTGTTTAATCCAAATTGTCGAAACGTTTGTTTGTCCTAAGTTTTTGTTAATTCAAATAGTCGATTTATTCTTTTTGTAAATTTATTAAATCCATTGCTAACTTTTCTGATCTAATTTACAAGAATATAGTGACTAGGTAAATAAGGACGGTACAGATCCGATGTCATGTTTAATGAATTCCGCGTTTATCATACGAAGTTTTCCTGTCATAATTTATGCTACAATTTTCCTGGTGTTATAGAGATAATTCTTTTCACGCTTCTCACCCAATGTTGCTTAATGTTTCTTATTAATCTTAGTCGTTAAGAAAGGCGTACGTTATTTTGTTATTTATCGAATGGCCCCACGCTATTGCCACCTTCATTAATCTCTTGGATTCTTCAAGGAAATCCCGCAAAAAGCATTGTTACCCTTAATGATAAATGTCGGGTATAATCTTCTTTCTCTCTTATTCTTCCTCCCACAGTCTCTTTCACAGCTGCGTTTTTAAACAGAAGTGTAATTTATCCATGAATTGTACAGAACACATTTCTTCTTTTTATTTAAAAGCGGTTACGGTTCGGTAAGGTTTTATAAAGGTTTTTACGTTGTGTTTCTTGGAGTTGAAAACGAAAATTACTTCGAAGGAAATTCATTCTAACAGCTGTTGAAACAATTGGATTCCGTTTTACAATGGCTGTCTAATAATTTAAGCTACTCACCTTTTTTGGTACTGTATTTTATTTTGTATAAGAAATAAAAATCAAAAGCAGTGAATTTTCTTAGTTATAATTGTGAATTCTCCAATTACACAATTAGTTTAGAGAAAAACATTCAAGTTATATTTCAAAGTTATTTTCACAATATCTAGTATTTTTATAAGGGTACATTTATTTTATATATTTTTTTATAGGTACAGTGTAGTTAAAAAAACGGTACGAAAGTAAGACTACCAAGGGATAAGAATGGATTGACAGTCACCGTTGCCATGAATACAGAAAGGCTTCAGGTATATGAATAATTGGCCATATGTAAGCTGATTCAAATACGCAGGAAGCTGAAGTTAGTCACTACGAGAATTTTATTATGGAAGGACAATCGTCTTTCCATGTATTTTTTAGTTCCATGTCTTTAGCGTACCATTTGTACATCTATCTACGGGATGTTCCCTAATTGCACAATTACACTGTGACATTTTGTGATCTCTCCGCTCTCCTCAGAACGTTCCTATTAAGTTAATCGTTCGCCATTTTCTTCCGAATGAGACATTACTAATAATGCACTTAGGGGGAACAATTTGTTCATGTACGAAAATAATTAGACTTTTAACGTCGCTGTTTTATTAAAATATTAAAAAGTTATCATCTACCGACATACTAATTGTATATTATATAAATGATATACACATTGTAGCATACTGACATAAATGTATATGTCGCGTGACACATATTGGGAACTCTGTGTGATAATAAATGTCAGGTCACGACAAGTCAAGGGGGCATTATTATATCGGACGCCAGTGATCGGAAATGTCGTGCTGACTGCACAATATAGTAGTTTCATTCATACTGACTACCGTAGGTACCATACGGTAGGTGGAACACGATATTAGCGACCCTTCCAAAACGTAGCTAAAATCTAGACTTTCGTTGTATCATATTTATATTTTATATCCTTATTTATTTCAGTGCTATTTATGGTGGCAGGGCTATTGCCCGAACTGGGTCATGACCCAGCACAACTGTAAAGACCGTAATAGTCACTTCGGCCTGTCGCGTTTCGGAATCAGCTTATATATATCCAGTAGCTAATATACATAGAGACCTTCAGTCGTGGTATATGTGGGCCGACATGACGACGGAGACTATCAACGGATTTTCATCCTTCGATGGTCGCTTTCATTTTTGGCCTACACTGTACTTACCATCAGGTGCACTGTAGTCACTATGTCGAGACAGTGTAAAAAAAACATATATTGTAGCCCAACAAACGTCGATTCACTGGTTGCTTGAAGACTCCAAATATTATACGAAGCTGTAAAAACAAACGCTGGTAGCGAAATCCACTCATTTGGTGATACGTAAGAAAAAGTAGAAGGGGAATCGCTTCATACGAGCAGTGGGATATTAATAACAAACCTATATAATACCGCACGGCGTCTTATTAATATATCGTAAAAAGGTGAGGGTGGAATTATTTTGTAAAGTTTAGACGCACACTTTCCGAAATATACTCGATAGAAAACCTTTAGGTCTAGGCTGGATAACTTATGTGACCTGAGAGGATCATTGCCAATATTAACGGTATTTGTAAACAAATAAAGCGATTACCATTACATTAATTCCAGTTTATACATTGAACTTTAGTTTTAAAATATTTTTTCTGTAAAAGTTAACGTTTTCTTTATTTGGGCGATTTAAAAAAAACAGTCAAAAAAAATTTGAATGAATAATTAAATACTTCAGTCCACAGTTCACTTAATGGCTTAAAAATTTGAGCAATTAGTGTAATGGCTGTGAGTATTTCGCCAACAAATTTTACTTAAAATGTTTTTTTTTCTTTGCAAAAAGTTGTGTTGATGACGCTATGGAATTATATATATTTTAGCAAAACCATGAACATTGTATGTAATTGTTACGTAAATTATATTGCTGATAAAACCAAAAAATAACCTATTTAATACCTCCAGACGTGCTTACAGAAAAGAGGTAGGCCAAATTTTACATAATAAATAAACTTGTATGGTGCGGTAATATTTGTTGCTAAATAAAAGCTATATTTACGCAATACATACGCACACACACACACAGGGGCACACTGTAGGGGCGGGCTGAAATTGTCATTCGTTTTTTTTTTATTTGAAGAATACCCTATTATTCTTTGTTTAATGAAAGCTTAATTTAAGTAAGGAAAATCATTTTAGGCTGTGACTTTTATTTAATAAAATAACCTTTTTTATTTAGATTTAATTGTTGAAAATTTAATTTAAAAGAAAGCTAGAAAATTGTAAAACATTTTAGGTTTTTTAGTTTAGCCATACTAATATTTGTAGGATCAAATGTATATTTTAGTTATTACAAGATAGTAACAATTTTAGTGTTAAATTTGATTATAGGCAACTGTAGCCACTTTTCATCAAGAGACTAGTTGGTCTTATCTTTGTAAAAAAACGAGGCATTACTTTTCGTGGTTGCATTAATGAATCAAAATATTGGTTACATCAATGGAGGTTAATTTTTTCACCTGCTGCCTGAAATGGTTTCGATTTCGTGTTAAAAATCGCACGGACCATAGCTAAGTTTCTTGATAGAAGTAATTTTACCAAGACCTTCAATAAATTTGTTCAGTTCTATTAAAAAAGTTTTTTTTCCAACTCTGGTAATTGGTACGGTAAAAATTTTGCCCTTCGAACAGGCGCCTTCATTTAAATTTAAAACTTTTATCTCTGTAAATTATAATGAGATATTTTTTATTTAAGAGTGTTTTTTTAACAATGAGAAATATTTTCTAAGAAAATTGAAATATAATTTATTAAACTTTACTTTTTTAAGCGCATTGTCTCTAGTTATCAGAACACAAACTCGATTATTTATTGAAACAAAACACTACTATTTTAATAAAAACTTTACACAATCTTAAAATTATAAAATCAACTTAAAAATAAATTATTATATTAATTATCAACAATAATTGTCCATAAATATGAAAACCCAGTACGACATACCTCAGTAACTTGAAGGTTTGACTAATTTTGTAGCTTAATTAATAAGATTTATAATATTTTATTTCCATAATATTCAATGAAAAATGTATTTCTAGTTACTTTACAACTTAAAACATTCAAAATGGATCTACAATTTATTGAAAGGAGGAGATTCAAATTCGTCAATTTCGATGAAAATCTCGAAAGAACTGAAGCGACAGTCGCTAGATGCTAAATTGTTTCATTTTCGTTGTCAATTGATTGATTTAGGCAATTAGTAGTAATTCGAAAACGTGTTGAAAAGATTTTATAGAAGAAAATATGCATGACTGGAGAACTGTAAATTTTACTTACCAATTTTTTCTTTAAACCTTTTTTATATAATATCTACATAGAGTAATTTTAAATACTTGTATTTTAGAACAAAATCTACGTCATATATTGATGAATTTATCATGGAACAAATGGGACTATTAAATTACGAAACACTTTTGTTTAATAATAATATATCCTCACGCTATGTCCCTTACGGGGTGAGTAAGATACATTAGTGGTTTTATTCACTTTGCGTTTATATGTCGTGCCCAACAAACGTGACCAGTAGCGCAGCTGATCGTCGTTCTCAGGGCACATACCCATGACATTTCTATCAGATGCCATGCGGATCTCCTACCGACATTTTTTTTTGGTCCCTTATCCACTAGGCTACCACAGGTACTTTTATTTAACAGAAACTTTACAGAACCGCTTTAGTATCCATATACGTATGTCTGTTGGTTTTTATGTCAAGGCGTTGTTTCTTAAGAAACCGTAGAGGTATCAAGTTGGAAATTACAACAAACACTGAGGTGATTAGTCTCTTCTTACCATAAAAATGAAACTTAGTTAACGCAATCAAAAGATATCTCGGTTTACGTCGTATTTTTCTTTTTTGCAAGGGTATGAAAACTTATAGAACACTTTCTATTGACCTATAATCATGAAATTTGCCAAAAAGCAAGGTCTTACACCAGAAATATAGAAAAACTTGTAGTTTGTAAACGTATATTTGTAGTTCCACAACAAAAATATATTTTTAGCCGTGGGTGCTGGAGGCAGAATAGAATAGCACCCTCCTCTTCTTGCTGAGGTGTCGTAAAAGGCGACTAAGGTATCTCTTGAACACCGCAATTCAACCAGGTGTTTAGAGAAGGAAAACTCGACCAAACCTGCATGCCGCACTCTCCCGATCGTACTGGTTCTCCTTTCCATCGGGCCCGAGGGAGCTCGGACGAGAGAGTGCTTTTCTGGCTGCGCGTCCAGTTATGTACTTAAATATCTCCTGCGTAATTGACTGTTTCCGAAAACTGGACCTCGAATTTCTTAACCGGTGTTGAAACAGTCGCCGTGGCCGAAACCGGCTAGGACATTATCATCATTATCATCATATTTTTTGCGAATATAAATATATTTACGGTTGGTAAAAAGACCGCGACCTATATTTATGTATGGGGCTAGTCATTTACCAATGGCATTATCAAGTTTGTCTCTAAATCTGGATTATCTTTTCGTTAGAATAATGTACACTACTTTTATAGTTTATTTGTACAGAATCCAAAAGAGCGAGTCCGACTTACCATTATTTGATAGTTGAGTTTACAAAAACAAACACCCAGACTCGAAACAATTGTGTGCGCTATGAAAATTCACTTCAATCCGTGAAGGTATTACTTAGTGTCGACATTAGATTCTATTTAGTGTAACAGGGTTGATGCCTGAAGGGCCTAGCTCAGTAAATAAAAAAACAATCAAAACCTGTTACATAAAATTTATTAAAAAAAAACTGGAAATAATAACACGCGACTCGCGAAAAAAGATTTGAGCGGTGGATTCGGGTGTGCTTGTTGTTCCTTTTGGCTTTAAAAGGAACAGAGGACTTAACAGAGGAATCGGCGACTCAGGCGACCCCCCTAGGCTGGTACGGTCGCAGGTCGGCGACCCTGGGACGAACGCGGCGAGACACGCCGGGGCTCGCAGTCCTCGAGGCTGGGGGCGATGCTCGTGGCCACTCCCAGGCTCCCGCAACCAAGTGCAGTTCCTTTTTAAGGGAACGTGTAAAGAACCTGTAATCGCCGGGAAAAAAGGGATATGCAGTACAGGCAGGATAGGAGGGTGGCGGCGCGGTGGACAGGAACAGCCTCTAAAAAGAGACTTGACCTAGGTCATGGTCTGTCCACAGCGGCAACCAACAACTACCCCCGCCTGTCCCGGAGATAACAAAATAAAACAACTACACATAACTGGCACAAGGAAATGGGTATTATTTATACAGTTAATATGCTAACAAGAGTGATCAAATATTTATACAAACAATAACTTACCCGGTTATACTAATCCGGGTTCACGATAGGCACGACCAGTTGGCACCGTCGGACAATATTCGGACTATTAATGTACGTCCTCTCACTACTAAAGTTGAAAGAGCAATGACAAATGCGTTTGTCTGGGGCAGTAGGATAATTAATCTACGCCGCGCAAATAGATGTTTCTCGAATTTGTGGAGAGTTGTAAGCCCTAGCATAACTCCTTTAAAATATGTTATATGTAAATACCAGTTATGTAAAAGAGGGAGGAAGTATCATAGCGTGACATAAATCAACGCTACAATACCCCCCCTCTTGGGAAGGCTTTTGCTTGTGCAAAAGGCAGGGAATTGTTCCTCCAATCGAAACTTTCACCAGCTCACACTCTCATTCCTACATTCATACTTCGACACTCAGCTCTTCCATTATCTCTTTCATGAAGGTACTGATCTGGCACGAACAAGGACCCTCCTTTCAGTCAGAATGACAGCCATGATTACGGTTGCCACTCACTGGCAAAAAATCCGATGGGGAGTCTACACAACGAGACTAATGATGATTGCTGGTTGATTACACACTAAAATATAAACACCATTGTTATTAAACAAAAATGATGTTATAAATATGATGTTACTAAACATCATATGCATTGTTAAAACTGGTAATGCAAAACCATAAACACATGTTAAAGGCCATGCAAGCCCATAAAAAGGATTATTTACCAAAAGGAGGGAAAAACCGAACCCACAATAACGCTATACGCGTATATTAATAAATAATTTAATGTGTAACCAACCAACTGGGGAGAGAAACTAAAGAAAATAAAAGAACTAAGTCTTGAAATTGGGCTAGGATTATGGAGTAATATAAATTAAAATACTTTAGACATAATGTTAAATACATGTACTAAATAAACTAAATTGTAAATATATACTAGTACATGATAAAAATGTAACAAGGTAAAATACATTTTGTTATTGTAATATAACAAAATATATGTAAGTATAAAAAAAAAGAAAAAATTGTAACCAACGCCTATAATTCGAACCTCATAAGAGAGTTCTGGCTTGTTCAATAAGTGGTACTTCATGTTGAAAACTATTGTACAAAAATTAAAAAAAGGAGTGTTATGTGTGTTTAATACACCAACCAAAATACGCAACAACAATTAAAGAGAAAATAAAAAAATATTTAAATGTAAATTTATAATAATTAATAACTAATTAAAATTAATTTTGTTCGTACGGAACCCTAATTGTAATTGCAGACCGGAATTTATAATAATTTTATGTTTAAACTAAAAAACAATTAACGCTCTAACAATTAAATTAACAAAGTGTACTTGCCGAGTTCTGATATAACCAAAAAAAATCAGATATTTACTTATCTAAATGAATAACACAACTCTAAAATTACTTGTTCAATAGAACGTACTTAGTTTGCACTGGCTAAAATAGAAAGTTGCTCCGTGATCGTAATAATAACACTGGTACAATATTTTTACAAATACCTACCATTAAATAAGTGTACTTGTTACTGCGAACGTCGAGTAACGAGTTAAATTTTCCTTACTTAAAAAAAATCTTTTTAAAAGAATACACATATAAATTATGACTGAAGTTGCCTTATTTAATAAAAATACACGTTTTTACCTAATTAAAAGAAATAACTCAACTGAGATTATTAAACTAAATTGTTAGAGATATGAATCTGCTAACATAAATTGAGTTTTTACCTAATACGGTAAAAACTCGCTAAATAAATGGATAAAAACGTAAAATATATATATAAAAAAATATGGCAATGTCATGTAGTGTATTAAATACCGGTAATAGTTTAATTAATTGTTTAGTGTAACAGTTTGCAATAAAAATCCGGTTTATGTAAGGAAAACAATGTAATATTCCTATGCGATTGCTAAATTACACTTAATTATTGTCCAACAGACCTTATGTGCCAACTGGTATAGTGTGCCAATATACAATTGATAAAAATTGTAATTATTCCCTTAAAATAAATGAAATAAATGTTTGCCAACAGTTATGTAACATATAGTTATCTAATAAATAAACCTTAACGTGCTGTAATAGAAATACAAAATAACAAAATTTAAGTGGGGTAGTTTCCTATTGAGTTTCTTACTAACAAACGGTTTCAATTACGTTGTTCAATTTAGAATTTTTGTATAGTCACTGGTAAAAAAAATGAAATATGGTAAAAAAAATCAATAACTCGTAATGAGTTATTTAAAAAAAAACCTTTTTTTATTGGGAAATGAGGTTGTTGTTTTGGGATGTTTGGAATTAAGGATTTGGGGTATTTGAGGGATGTTGGGGATTAGGACAATTGATTCCTGGATATACGGGATAGGAATCAAAAGGCTGACCTACCGAGGGGTTGCTACCCTTCGCTTCTGGTAAGGAAGCGGGTCTGCGGGAAAATATACCTAAAATGTCAGAAACACAATAAGATACCTAGACCAAGTTTTTAGTTAGAAACTGAAAGAAACAACAAGCACTATTTCCTTGTGGGCGCCAATGTAACAGGGTTGATGCCTGAAGGGCCTAGCTCAGTAAATAAAAAAACAATCAAAACCTGTTACATAAAATTTATTAAAAAAAAACTGGAAATAATAACACGCGACTCGCGAAAAAAGATTTGAGCGGTGGATTCGGGTGTGCTTGTTGTTCCTTTTGGCTTTAAAAGGAACAGAGGACTTAACAGAGGAATCGGCGACTCAGGCGACCCCCCTAGGCTGGTACGGTCGCAGGTCGGCGACCCTGGGACGAACGCGGCGAGACACGCCGGGGCTCGCAGTCCTCGAGGCTGGGGGCGATGCTCGTGGCCACTCCCAGGCTCCCGCAACCAAGTGCAGTTCCTTTTTAAGGGAACGTGTAAAGAACCTGTAATCGCCGGGAAAAAAGGGATATGCAGTACAGGCAGGATAGGAGGGTGGCGGCGCGGTGGACAGGAACAGCCTCTAAAAAGAGACTTGACCTAGGTCATGGTCTGTCCACAGCGGCAACCAACAACTACCCCCGCCTGTCCCGGAGATAACAAAATAAAACAACTACACATAACTGGCACAAGGAAATGGGTATTATTTATACAGTTAATATGCTAACAAGAGTGATCAAATATTTATACAAACAATAACTTACCCGGTTATACTAATCCGGGTTCACGATAGGCACGACCAGTTGGCACCGTCGGACAATATTCGGACTATTAATGTACGTCCTCTCACTACTAAAGTTGAAAGAGCAATGACAAATGCGTTTGTCTGGGGCAGTAGGATAATTAATCTACGCCGCGCAAATAGATGTTTCTCGAATTTGTGGAGAGTTGTAAGCCCTAGCATAACTCCTTTAAAATATGTTATATGTAAATACCAGTTATGTAAAAGAGGGAGGAAGTATCATAGCGTGACATAAATCAACGCTACATTAGGGTAAGCTTTTTTAGTTGAAGAGCAATAAAAGCCAAATAAAATAAAAATAAATTAAACGGAGAAAGCTTTCATGGTTACAATGGGAGCGTGTAAAACTTATGAATAGAGAAAAAAATTAAAGCAAACGATCATGCTACTAAGTGATGACATCAAAAGGGTCATTAAGACTTCTACTGACTAAAAACTCACGATGTGTCCTTTAAATCACTGCTCACTTGGCCTGGGGATCCGTATTCTTCCAAAGACCTAACGAGCAAATAGCCTGTTAAGCTCCATCTCTTGGAAAGGTGGGTGTAAACAGTCCATCGCTCAATTTCTATCTATCAGGCTCTGAGACGGACATGTACGCACCTTATGCGGGCAGCTGGCATTCTCAAGTCTACAGCCTGGTTCTCCCACTTCACCTAGTCTCACTTAAAAGTAATGTGTAATGTTCTGAGAAAGACAATAATCTGCCTTGATCAAGATATAAACACAAAATAGATGAAGGAATTAATGTAAATCTATTCACACCAAAATGCATATAGCTTAATTATATATAACTGATATTTATGATAAAATTTATTATACACAATCCTAATAAAATAAAAAATATTTAAATTATCTTTAAGATTAAATTCTCATACCGAAAACCGCAAGCATGCGTTTAACCCTAACTTGTATTTTAGATTAAGTCACCTGACGGCCAAGGATGCCTGTGGTAAATTTTCCGAAATCCTTTAACATAAAGAGCTTATTAATTCTGAGGCATTCCAATGTCCGTACTTTGAGGAGACAGGTAAGAAGGGCTCGGGGTTACAAAGGGTTGTCTATCACATTTTCGGAATCTTTTCTTGTTGTTATGAACAATTCCATCAACATTTATGAAAATATACCTTTAATATTATTTATTAGTAGCAGGAATGAATTAGTTACAAATGTGTATTTTAATGACTATTGATTTCCCATCATACTACACTTTAGACACTGCAATTTTTTATACCAAAAACGGCAATCATGCTTACAGTTCATCAGATGGAGAGTAGTTACTGCCGCCTATGGCCAATATATAGTACTAGCTTTTGCCCGCGGCTTCGCTCGCGTTAAGAAGTATTATTATTAATTAGGTATAGTTTTTGCGGCTTTACTTTTGTTTAGCATGTGTAAAAAATTAGGGCCTACAAAACTTCTTTGTACACAATATTCTTAACTAATCTGTCAATCTGTGTAATCTGTCTTTCATCCCCTTTTTACCCCCTTGGGGGTAGAATAGATCAAAATTCTTTCTTAGCGGATGCCTACGTCATAACATCTACCTGCATGCCAAATTTCAACCTGATCCGTCCAGTGGTTTGGGCTGTGCGTTGATAGATCACTATGTCAGTCAGTCACCTTTAAGTTATATATATTTAGATTGATTTCAACTTTCGAAATATTACTTTGATCCGTTATGTCAATTACATACATTTGCACTTATCTACTAGCGTTATCGATAAACGAATTATGTATACTCTACCAATGGAGCGAGAAAAATTACCGTTACGTTATTGACCTTGAAAAATATTTTGTATATCATAACATATATGACTCATTTCTTATAAAAAATATAAAATATTTTATAGTTCCCTCATATATCTACCTTTCATTCAATCCCGACGGCACTTTGTCAGCTACATGGTTTGCCTATGCCAAATTTTATGGAACATGTCTGTCTATTTGATTAACAGTTAATTTTTTTAATAAAATACCTCCTTCAATATATATTCTGAACACAAATATTAATGTATGTACAAGGATTCAAGCAATTGGATATATCTATATAGGTAAACTAAAAAAATATGTTTTAAAAAGCTAATCAAATATCCAATTAATCAAGAATATCTAAAATAATAAATATGCTATTAACACTTATATGAAAAAAAAATTGTTTCGTCAGATTATGGAATAATTTTTCCAATGAGTTCCCTTGTATTTATAATATTGCGTCCTTTACAAGAACTATTTTTTCCACAAGCCGTCATAGTCAACAATTCCAAAGCGAATATCGCTGATTGTTATCTAGTTTATCGATAATCGCAGTTGATTTTAGGACTACACTATAACAGTAAATTATATTTACAACGTTTCTCTGACACAAGGAGTCATCCTCCTAGGCAAAGTAACATTCGTAAATCGATAAAAAAAAAGAAATTGTATAAAATTGTCATAAAGTATCAACGTGATATTTTGAAAGCTTATGTCAGTCCCATACACGTTACGCCTTCTACTAGAGCTGTTATTCATCGTATGTTACCTTGTCTCGACTTGCAGGATTGTCAAGTAGTTTTTTTACACTGCCTTGAAAAAGTGACTACAGTAAACCTGATGGTAAGTGCAGTGCAATCCAATAACGAAAGCGACTATTTAAGGTCGCAAATCTATTGATTCCCTATCGTCATGTTGGCCCGCATATATAGTGATGAAAATGCCCGGGAATTTTCCCAAAGTGCCCAAAACTTGTATGGGGAATATTCCCGGGAATTTACGAAATGTTCGCGGAAGTGCTGGGCACTTTGGGAAAATTCCCGGGCATTTTCATCACTACGCATATACCACGACTGAAGGTCTCTAGATATATGAGTTATTAGACATACTTAAGCTGATCCCGAAACGCAACAGACCAAAGCGAGTCACTATAATGGTTTTTACACTCGAGTACTGGGGTCATGGCCCAGTTTTGGCAATAAAATAAAGAAGTTAAGAATTTGTAGCAATTCTGTGCAGGTATTCTCAGTTAGCGATTTAACTGAGAACATTTCGGATATCATATAATAAAGCCGATAATGTATACAGAATACGAGAGCAGTAGCTTCAATGAGCAATTAAAATGTGCGGCTCATGGCCGAACGTTTCATTTATAGTGCTAATTTAACTTTGAAATTTCGTACCTTGCACGGAATAAACGTCCATTTTACCATCTGGATCATAGGTTATGATATGAGTTTCGCCCTTATTTTAGTTATTATTTTGCTTATTACTTTCATTTACTTTTTAATTAACTAAATTTTCATTAGATATACTATTGAATGAGCAAAGGGACATTGGTTTATTAAAGAAATTTGCTAAGTGCTGTATAAATTACACATAAACGATAACGTGTCTAATAATAATAATACAAGCTATATTCCTTTCGGGGTGAGTAGAGGCATTAGTGGATGTATCAATTTTGCGCTTATAAGTCATACCCAACCTGACCAGTAGCGCAGATGATCGCTGACGATTTTTTCTTTCACCGGTGAGCATGTGTTGCGAGTATATTTTATCAATTTATATCTTGATTCTTCAAATCTCTCGATTACATGCGGATATTTCTGATTGCGATCGATTATGACGAACACAAGATTATCGAAGTATAGCATAGAGATCACGGCATCAGCATTGGCGAGATGTTCAGTCGTGGCTTTTATCATAATTATGACACCAACTTTAAAGGTTTGACTTCTGAAATATGTGTTCATTGTGGTTAGAGAGACTTTTCAGTGTTTGTTTGATAATTTTTAAAATGGTTTTATACACACTTATCGTAATTTAACTTAAATATTAACAATTGACAATCAGTTGATCAAACGAAGTGATGATTCGTTTTAAGAAAAGAGCGGTTTCAGATAGAAATATTGCAATTAATCAATTAACAGGTCGATTCGTTTGTTGAAACCTCTCGCAACTTACCCTTCGCTAGCAAAAACTTGTTAGTAAAAGTTTACAATTGCAAAGTTGTAATATATATATTTTTTTATAACTATAAAGTTACGGTTATTTTTCCTGTACTCTTACTATAACTCATTGTTTCTCCCCAAATTTCCTGATTTTTGGTCAACGGGAAGTATCAAGTAGGATTTAATTCTTTTACATAAGCGTAAATTTAGAGACATAAATAGCCATCCATGCGTTGCGTTGACCTACAAATATGATTTTTTAAGCTACAAAAGGCTACCGTCTGCCGTATTTGATATTCATTCTAATTTAATATCACCATACATTTCGGAGACAACGATTCTTAACCGAAGATGAAGATGCTTAGTCACGTCAGGATCATTCACAATGCGAACAGCCCTCCGCTGCAACCTATCCAGGGCGTCAAGTAAGTACTGGGCACTACCGTCCCAAAAGATGCGAACAATATTCCAAGCAAGGCCTGACCTGAGCATTATATAAAAAAAAAGACAGACAGACTGGTCTGGATGGACTGGTGGTGATTTTGGCGGCAGGGCTATTGCCCGAACTGTGTCACGAGCACAGTACACAAGTGTAAAGACCATCATAGTGACTTGCTCAGGCCTATCGCGTTTCGGGATCAGCTTGTTTATATCCAGCAGCTCATATACCTAGGGACTTTAAGTCGTGATATATACGAGTCGACATAATGTCGGAGACTATCAATGGATATGAATTCTTTGATGGTCGCTTTCGTTTTTGGACTACACTGTACTTACCATCAGGTGCACTGTAGTCATTATGACGAGCCAGTGTATAAAAAACTGACGGACATTGAAGTGATTCTATGAATTCCTTTTCTTTCCTTTTTCTTTTTTGAGGCTCGTTGCCCTTAAAAACAACTAACCTTTAATTACTTACATAAAGGCCAATGTGTATAACTCACGTGACTATCTCGGAGCATACATTGTTTATTTTTACTACCGGGGTCGAATTCACGCCCAAATAAACGTGAAGTAAACTCTGGAACGTTAATTAAGTCTTTGGCTTTTACGGTCTCGTCACAGGCTGCGGCGTAACCTCTAATGAGTATCGGGTCTTAGGAAATAACGTATTGGATTCCGCCGGGAACTGTCGGTTTTTATTTCCGCGCGGACTCTCATGTACAGACGCCGTATGCCGTGGATAATTCAAGTATCCAATTAATTATTCAACAAGATACATAAACGGATCAACGGGATACATAAAAGATTTTGGAAGAAGTGCAGATAAATAGGAATGATTTAATACACTACAAGCATAGATGGGCAAAATGTAATTAGATTAATGAAAATGATTAACAATTACATTTTACGTTTTTTACCATTAATATGACTGCATTTTGCTCATTTATGTTTTAAACACTACAAAATCCCAGATCGTATACACATTTATGATTTCTTAATGTTTTAAATGGATTTAATCATGATTACAGAGCAAGAAAATTAAAATTACGACTACATTTTGTAATCGTTCTTTATTAATAAGATTACATTTTGCCCATCTCTGACTACAACAGATATTTGATGGATACTTAAAACACTTTAAACACAATACATACGACTTCAGAAAATAAATAATAATTTTAAATGCGTCATTCAGACGATGTAATCTTAAAAGTCATTGCTATACAATATACTGTGTAATGAGGCACCTTATTTCAAAATTACAAAGAAAGAAAGAAAAAGTTTATTGAGGCAAAGGAAACAACACACAACAAACACATTTATATAAAAACAACAATGAAAGAATACATAACATCGCATCATGTATCCTGTGTGCCCATCTCAATGAGCACTCGGCTCGGCGTATGCTGAGCGACGCTGTACGCGCCATCCAGCGCTGATTTTCACCGATGCTCAGGGGAACCGATTGCGCACGAAGACTCATTGGTAGGATTACGACTATTCTTTACTTTTTGAACACTGTTTTTTTTATATGAAATTAAATACATTTATTTCACTTCAAAATATAAATTAAAATACAGAAACATAAACAACATATCAAAAAGAAGAAAATACAAATGACAAAAACTTATAAACATGTCGAAATGGGCTCCGACTGCTTGGTGCCACAGAGGAAGTTTGCGGCGCTGGTTTTTGTGAAGGACCCCGGTCGTGTTCTTAACAAGATAATTAATTTAAAAAAACAATAAAATACAATGATAAACAAAATCTTGCAATTTAAAACAATATATCTATTTAAAATTAAATAAGCTATTACATATAATAAACACATTGACTAGAAATTTCGGTTTGAGTGATGAGAATGTGAATCTTTTTGTGGTAGGGCGATTGCTCGAACTGTGCACGCAACATAAAAAAGGAGACAATATTATATTTAGCAGATCACTTCACAGCCTGTTTACACGCCAGAGCTAAAGAAAAACTGGAGACTATTAAGAATGTCTAATAAGAAACAAGTACTGAATTGGGCTTCCATTATATTATTTATTTAGATGTAATTTTTTAACCATTAGGCAACAATCCTGGCCTGATTTTTTTTTGGTTTTTCTTATATATTATGTATATTATATATTAAAAAGATACAATAATATACAATCACAATCACTAAAACTTATCTGGGCCTCGTACTGAGTCGATGGACACCTGTTCGGATCATTATATCAACTCTTGACCTCATAATTATTTGTTATTCATTACAGAATATTAAACCTAATATCAAACAACTTCTTTCCACAACATTTTTACTTAAAACCGACGCCATTAAGAAGTGTCACACACTGCCATATCCATCCTGTCACTTTTTATGCTTGCCAACATAAAATATATTTGTTGTGAAATATACATTAATTGTTAATGGTGTTCACATTAATATTTATCATTTAATAACTAATATTTATATTATATCCAGCCTAGCTTATCAGTGATATTTGCTGTTGTGCTTCTCTATTATTGTAACATATACCTTTTTATTGAGTTGCAGTCGTTCATTAAATAAATATTATGTTCATGATGTGTAAAGAGTATTGTTACATTGTATTTGCTTCCCTTTCCGATGTCCAATAAATGCTTATAAATATCTATATTTGTTGCGTAATAAGTTCACAAAAAAAGAATTAGAAATTTTAATGAAGTGAAAAGCCTCTCTGCTTAGAATTCCTAAAGGTATTGTCCTCAATGACCCTTGGATGTGAAGTTATCTTATTGTGGCCCGTAATGGTTTACTTATCCCTATAACTTTGTTTTCTTATGCCTCTTTGATGTTTTCTATGTTATCTTTTGTCTATACGTGTACAGTTTTTCTTTACGTGTAAAATTTCTTAGCCTACCGAGAATTTAACACGCCATATTTTTTTATAAAAATCATTTTTTATATCCGCTTCAATCCGATTCACTTCTATATTTATAAAGCGAATAGAAAAAGGGTGGAAAATACTGCTAGTAGTCCACTGAGTACGTATTTTAACGTTGTTATAATTTAGGAGCCCTTAAAAATAAAGTAAATAGATATTTATTAAGCCCTGATTCGGATTCTGGCAGAGCGTGTCAGCCGGGCCGCGATGTACAGCTCTGTACATATTTATGTGAGAAGACGCCTGATGTTAGCTACTGCGAAGCGCTGCCAGCTGTTACGATCGAAAGCTTACACGCTGCCTGACATCGCCGCACAGTTACATAAATCAGACGCTTTTCCATAAAAATGCATAAAGAGTTGTACAGTTGTCCCGATCGCAAGCTTGATATGCTGCCTGCCAGCCCCTGCTGGTTGCTACGGTCGAGCAGTATCTGCTAGAATCCAAATCGTATCTTTAGGGAAGTGCCTTTCATCATTGACTTCATCTTTAACTTCCACTATGTGTGATTAACGTAAGGTGTTTACTTGTGTAGTGGGGCTGCGGCGAATTGATTACAGGAACCGCAGTCTCCCCTAATTCGCAGAAGTAGTCACCTTGGGGTTTTTAGCTGATAAAAGTCCGGCACACCCCGGCTATCCTCTTGTGCGGCCGGGATGGCCCTACAAGGATTTCCCCAAGTAAAAAAAAGGTGTTTACTTGTAGATAATAAAAAATATAAATTATATCTTTCAAGTATTCCTTACTAACCATTCTTTATGTAAATATGATTACTAACTTTTTTATATTTAAAATAAACAATGCACTTCACAATATACGAGTATTCCATCACACGGTTTTTGTATGTGTCTTTTTTGCATTAATATTATTAATCTACTCGTATTCCTTTTAACAAACAAAACACACATTAAGCCCTAAATAAATTCTATATTTAGGTATTTAGTTTACGATATTTATTTAAGACGTACAAAGACAAATACCCAAGAAAGCATACACGAAACTATTTCATTACTTCTTAGGAAAAGCCACATTTTAAGCTCTCGCATTTTGTACACTTTATGAATACTTAATTGGATCTAAGCCGCTTAAACTCACCTTTGTATTAGTTTGAAATTTCAATATTATTTACATAGGCTGTGATTACGAACGGACTGTTATGTCACGGTGTGTTTATCGTTGAAGTGTACCTTTTACTCTATCACTTCTGTTATAGATTAAAAAGGTTACGTTATATTATAGGGCTCCAACATACGCTCGCACATTGCCCGGCGTGGGGTAATGAGCGGCGGTACCTGGTCCGAAGGATCGGACATGACCTCTCCCTGCCAGCAGTGGTGTCAGCAATGCTGGCAGGGTATGACAACTGGAGGGCAGTGGTCTTCTTCTGTGAAGATGTCGTGTCCCAGAAGGAGGCCGCAGAGCGAGAACGGCAGAAGGCCGTTCGAAGGAGACACCAGGGTGCCGGCAACCGTCCTGGCACATCAGTCCCAGCCGACCGGTCGATCCACGACCAGTTGGCTGATGTCTTTGGGGTCGTGGCTGCTCAGGGTGGGGGCCCTGAGCAACTGGTTTAGCGGCCCTCGAGCATTGTGGCGTGCTCTGCCTAAATACAACGAGCAGTATCGGGGAGCGTATCATCTTCCCCCGAGTTTGTACCCATCGGGCGCGGCGCGACGGGGCTGTGGCGAATTGATTACAGGACCCACAGTCCCCGCCAATGCGCAGAAGTAGTCACCTTGGGGTTTTTAGTCGGTTTAAGTCCGACACACCTCGGTCGCGCAACCCCCCTGTGCGGCTGAGACGGTCCTATGAGGATTTTCCCCAAGACAAAAAAAAATATATATTATAGGGCTCAGTCAATACAAAACAATGGTCTGTTGTTTCAATAGGTTCTACACCAAACGTACCATATCGTGACATATAAATTAGAGTCCGACCGAAACTGGTTTTACGGCCGAAGCCGAAACCGAAACCGAATATTCGGCCGTGGCTTCAGTTTCGGCCGAAACCGAAACTCACGTGGTCAAGTATAAAACTCAACGTGGTCAAGTAAAAAAATGAAACAAAAACTTACATGTAATCAGTTCCATCAAAACATAACCTCTACAGAATGTTTACGTCGGGTGATAACGCACTGACTAAGTTGTGTTGCTATAGAGCAATGCGAATTAGATCCGTCAACTGTCGTCTAAACGACGCAGTTACACTCCGACGCAGCCTTGAGTTTCTTTCGGCGTTTCTTCTCAAGGTAGTCGCTTCCGAAACGCTAGTAGATCACCGTTAGGTTTCGTATTTTTGGCTAGCGATCCAAGTCGAGGTTCGTACCCACAAGGGTACCCTTGCATTGCCACCCAACCCATAAATTGCCAGCTGAGCACCCTCAGTGTTCGCCCACTCGCCCGAATAAGTTGTGAAGACCTTTCCCGGTAAACGATCGCGTGTAAATTCGAAAAAAAAAAGCAATGCAAACGGCGCACGAATCCCGAACAGGGCCGCCAGCGTCCGCCAAAGCGTTGCCCCGAGAAACAAAGTTAGGCAAGCACGTACGACAACTACCGAAATCAGTTTCGGTTTCGGCAAAAGTTTCGGCCAATTTTGGCCGAAACCGAAACTGCCGCCGAAACTTGATTTTTGGCAGAAACTCGGCCGAAACCGAAACCGAAACCGAACTTTCGATCGGACACTAATATAAATACATAATTATTGTAAGTGTTCTATAGCCCCCATCTAGGACAAAAAATGCCCATGATGCATCTTCACATCGTTCTGTCGAGCGCACTGCATCTTATCAAGTCTTATGACCGGTGGTCGTGGGTGTGGTTGTAGAAAGACACGGATTTTGGCGTTTTAATGTTTATTTGCGCTTTACGGCACACCGAACTGCGACGCCCACGCATGTACTCTCGCCTTGCGTCTCGGTAGTCGACTGCTCGCAAGCATCCCGTGTGCGCGCGCATCCTCTTACCCCGCACGTCTTATAACACCCTAACGACCTTTAGGTCGACAATTACGTATCGGGCGGCGTCTACATGCTATAGTCTCCATTTTGTCGTACCCTGAGTACTCCAATCTAGAGCCTGTTTGGGTGTATGAGCGTCCTCACATCAAACTCCAATGCCAACCATCACTTTAAAAACACCGTGGTTTTAATTAATCATAAATTAAATTTGGACTATTAATTCATACTTGTCCGGGCGTTTTCATATTTTCATATGTAGGTAGATCACGATACCGGTTCATGACGGATACCTACCCCTGTTTTACACACTTTTACTTTTCGATATTACGTATAACGGGCGGACGCTAACGAATTATTTCTTTGTTTATACATTTTCTGGCTTTTAAAAGGAACAATAACACTGTGTGACTATTGTGAATACGTGTGTGTGGCGGTGCACCGCAAGGACATCCACAACAACCCAGGTTAGTGCTTTGCTTCATATGGTTATATGAGAACACCTGGATTGAGGGTTGAACCAGGCCATCTTAGGTCGTTATTTGATATTAGCGACAACATCTTGGTCCATCGAGTCGGAAGTAATTTTTCTGGATATTGAAAATAATTACAATAACATTTCTTTGTAAAGGTTCATATAACAGTTCAGATAAAATGGCGTTAAAAACATGGGAAAGTAAATTTAAAATTAAATCGGATTGGTTGAAAAATTCCATAGAAATGCTGGAAAATAAATCACATACTAAGGGAGTTATATCAGCTCGACTCAGAAAACTTGAAGATAATTTTAATCTGCTAACGGAGGCATACGAAAACATTTTGATTAGTTGCACGGATGAAAAAGTTGTTGACGATTACGGAGTAAAATATAAAGAGGCTACTGAGATTTATGATCAATTAGAGGCGGTATCATCAGCTTATCCAAGTTTGGATGGCACACACGTAGCTACCGAAAGTGTTGCCACAGCTAGGTTGCCGCGCATTCATTTACCGGTTTTCGACGGTGATGTATTTTCATGGTGTAGTTTTATTAGTTTATTTACATCATTGGTATTGTCTAGAAAAGACATATCTAAAACAGAAAAATTTCATTATTTATTTTCAAACTTAGATAAAGAGCCGAGAACTTTAATAAAGCATTTACCCATGATCGACGGATCGCTGGATATAGCTATGGACATATTGACGAGTAGATATGATAATAAGAGATTATTAGCGGAATCACACATTTCTCGGATTTTACATTTACCAGTGCTTTACAAAATTGTTGAGCTTAGAACTAAAATTTTGAATCCATTATTGGAATCGACCCAGGCCTTGAAAAATTTAGGATTACCTATAGACCAGTGGAGTTACATACTTTTGCATATAAGTTTGACTAAGTTGCCCGCGGAAATTAAAACTCGATTCGAACAAAATTACGGAGGTAACAACGTCAACTTCCCTACATTCAATCAATTTACGGAATTTTTGTCAAATGAATGTCGGTTGATAGACACGGCGAATAGAGAACCGGTTCCAGCAGAGTACTGTCCGGAGCGAGCGCGCCCTGCGATCCACCGCCCTCGACCGGACCGTAATGTTCACGTCGCTGATAATTATTATTATACACAAAAAAAAAATGAACGTGTCAATAATTATTACAATAATAAACAGTGCATATATTGTAAGTCATCTGCTCATGAAATTAATAATTGTTACCAATTTAATCATTTATCTCGGGATGGACGGAAGAACTGGGTACGAAGCAATTATTTATGTTTTAAGTGCTTTGGTAAACATTCGGCCGCTTCATGCAAAATGAATGTACCATGTAGTCGATGTGGGAATTTCGGACATAACACATTAGTTTGTACAATGTACAATGTGTGCCCGACGTCGCCTACTGGGGATGAGCCGCGAAATCGGCATGCCCACATTATCGCCTCACACGATAAAGCGGATAACGATCATCGCTCAACTAATATGTCCCGACCACCGCGGCGCAGTGCAAGTCCACCATCACCAGTCCGATCGGAGCGTAGCGTGTGTTATCAACGCGACAGAAATGATTATTATCGTTATAAAAATTCGGAAAATATACATGAATGTCGCAATAGTGCTAGGGTTGCTCGATCATTGAGTCCCGCGGATGTACGAAGGTCACAACCATAGCAATTACAGCAATTATGTAATGTCGCTTCACAACCTAAGCTATTGAATAACGTCATTTTACCCACTGCCCTGGTTGAAGTAAAGCATGCTAACGGTGAATTTCTTAGGGCACGGGCATTGTTGGATCTCGGTGCACAGATATCAATAGTTAGGGCAGACTTAGTAACAAATTTACATTTGAAGCGATATTACTCACATATTCGTTTATCCGGTGTTGGCGGAACATATACTAGCGGACAACAATTTGCCTCTTTATATGTTAGACCTGAGAGAACGGGTAAACCTTTGATTACAGTTACAGCGGCAGTTTTGAAGAATCCTACGACTTATTTTGCTGCCAGATTAGGTATTTCGGTTAAGGACCTCATAATTTCAGATGACGGCGGTCATAATAATCCTCGGATAGATATAATTTTTGGTAGTGATATTCTTGGTGAAATTTTACGTCATAGAGTCGAGTTAGGATCAAACGGACCTTATGCGTTGGATACAATTTTCGATTTTGTGGTATTCGGTCCACTTCCAGATAATGTTTTTGATAAATCAGGGTTAAATAATAATAATTATGTTACGGGTCTGACGCTTGTTGAAGCAGTTGAAAAATTTTGGCGGACAGAGGAACCTCCTCTTGTAAAAAATAAAAATCCACTGGAGGCGGAATGTGAATATCTGTTCGCTTCGACGACCTCACGTGGTGTTGATGGAAAATATACTGTGCGCTTGCCTATCATTCCAGAACACGTAAAATTAGGTGATTCTAAACAAACAGCGCTTAGACGATTTTTAGCAATCGAACGTCGTATGAAACGCCAGCCAGAATTCAGAGATAAATACATAGAATTTATGAAACAATATATCGAGCTCGGTCACATGGTGGTTTCTAATTTTGACATAGATTCTGACAATGAACATTATTTTCTCGCCCATCATGGTGTTTTTAAAAAATCTGGAGACACTGAGAAGATTCGGGTTGTATTCGATGGCAGCGTACAAACGAGTAGCGGTGTTTCTCTTAACGATTGTTTATATTCTGGAGAACGATTACAAAACGATATAACAAATATAATTTTAAACTTTCGATGGCCACATATAGTTTTCACGACAGATATAAAGATGATGTTTCGGCAGACTTGGGTTCATCCTGAGGACAGACGATACCAGCTTATCTTCTGGCGGTCCACGCCAACGGAACCAATTCTTATTTATGAACTAACAACAAACACTTACGGCTTAAAGTCTAGTCCATTCATAGCGATACGTTGCCTACATCAATTAGCACATGATGAAATGAATAAATACCCTCGGGCGGCACGACTTCTTGTTCAAAATTCGTATGTAGATGATTTAAATGGCGGTGCTGATACACTTACTGAAGCTCGCGAACTCAAGACAGAACTGATCTCACTCATGAGTACGGCCGGTTATGAATTACGAAAGTGGTCATCCAATGATCCCGCGCTGCTAGATGGTTTACCATTAGATCACTTGGAGACACCTCGTACCTTTGACGAGACAGAGAGTAATGGTTTCATTAAAGTACTAGGTATTGAATGGGATCCAATGTCGGACTGTTTCACTTATCGATTAAGATTACCGTTGATAACCGATACGATTACCCGACGACATATTTTATCAATGGTCTCAAGGATATATGACCCCCTCGGATGGATTAGTCTGGTTGTATTTAAAATAAAATTATTGCTTCAGTTTTTCCTTAGTAGCGCAGGTAGCCAGAAAATCGAATGGGATGCACCAGCACCAGTAGACATTCTTCAGAAATGGCAAAACATTCTCGCGGATCTACCGAATTTACAAAGGGTATGCTTATCTAGATGCTTGAAACCAAAAAAAGGCGGTAGATACTCGTTACACGGATTTTGCGATGGTTCATCTTTGGGGTATGCTGCTGCGATTTATCTTCGCTCTGAGGATGAGGATGGCTTAGCAAACGTACAGCTACTAATGGCTAAGTCTAAGATAGCTCCTTTGAAAACAAAACAAACAATACCGAAGTTGGAATTAAACGGTGCAAATTTGTTGTCGACACTCCTTAATCACGTGGTGTCTTCAATGAGACACAATGTTGAATTTGAAGAAGTAGTGGGATGGTGTGACAGCACTATCGTGCTAGCTTGGATTCACACGCCACCCCATAAGTTACAAGTGTTTGAGGGAAATCGAGTCTCTCAAATAAACTCCTCAACGGTCCCGATTCGTTGGAGGCACATTCCCGGCGATATGAATTGCGCGGATATAGCATCACGGGGAACTTCAGCGGCTGAATTATTAGATCATCAGTTATGGTGGAGGCCAGAGTGGCTGTGTCAGTCTTCAGAGCATTGGCCCAAGGACTATTTGGAGCTCCCGGCGGATCTTTTACCTGGTCTTCGGACAAGAGTTGTAAATGTAAATATTTTACAATCGGAATTTGACTTGCTTGAACGCTATAGTTCATACAATAAACTTATCAACGTCACGGCTTATATTTTGCGCTTTATACAAAATTGTACAAATAAATCACGTGTTACCGGCGTTATTTCTGTCCTAGAACGAAGAAATGCTCTCAAATGCCTAATTCGGCTTGTCCAGCAAGACAGCTTTTCGGAAGAAATATTATCATTGAAATCGGGTAAACCTATTAAAACTATTATGAGAAGACTAAATCTGTTTATGGATAAGGACAACTTACTGCGAGTCGGTGGTCGGATAGATGCATCCGAACTATCTTATGAGGCCAAGCATCAGATTTTGCTTCCAGGAAAGGGTCGGTTCACAGACATGTTAGTGACCTATTACCATCAAGCACATTGTCATGTCGGAGCATATGCTCTTGCTGCTATTTTATCACAGAGGTATTGGATCGTTTCAGTTCGACGCATCACAAGACAGGTTACTTTCCGCTGTATTCAATGTTATCGGTCTCGTGCACATCCAACACAACCGTTTATGGCTGATTTACCATCTGATCGTGTCACCGGAATACGGCCTTTCCTCGGTGTCGGCACAGATTTTGCCGGACCGTTTCTCATTAAAACAAGCACGTTAAGAAATGCAAGGGTTCAAAAATGCTATTTGTGTATATTTGTTTGTTTGTCTACGAAGGCTGTACATTTTGAGATTGTAGCAGATTTGTCGGTAGAGGCATTTATTGCGGCTTTTACTCGCTTTATTTCACGACGTGGACTTCCATCACTAGTCAGATCGGATTGTGGTACAAATTATGCTGGTTCTGACAAATATTTGAGAGAACTATATTTTTTCTTGAAAACTAAGCACCCGGACATTGAACGTGAGTTAGCAAAGCAGCAAATAACGTGGTCGTTTAATCCACCAGCGAGCCCTAATTTTGGGGGGCTCTTTGAAGCAGCAGTAAAATCTGCTAAGACCCACTGTAAACGAGTATTAGGCGAGACACGGCTCACGTTCGAAGAATTAACAACCTTTTTTACGAAGGTGGAAGCCGTACTGAACTCGCGTCCTTTGTGCCCTTTAAGTACGGACCCTTCAGACTTCGAAGTCCTAACCCCAGGACATTTTTTAATTGGTCAACCGTTAGTTGCTTTACCGGAATATTCATTTGCGGAAATCAAAATGCCTCGTCTGTCCCGTTATCAGCAGATTCAAAAGATGTCTCAACATTTCTGGTCTCGGTGGAAGAATGAATACTTACATACACTACAACAGCGTTTTAAATGGACTTCACAAATTGAACCACCCA
Source organism: Automeris io (assembly GCA_036320925.1). Taxonomy (NCBI): domain Eukaryota; kingdom Metazoa; phylum Arthropoda; class Insecta; order Lepidoptera; family Saturniidae; genus Automeris; species Automeris io. The sequence continues at coordinate 5,833,345 of JAUDJH010000011.1, read as the reverse complement.
AATTGGATGATCTAGTTTTAATAAAGGATGATAACTTACCTCCGTTACAGTGGAGACGGGGTCGCCTAGTAAAACTACTTCCCGGTAAAGATGGAATCGTGCGGGTTGCGGAAGTCAAAACGCAACATGGTCTTCTACTAAGACCAATATCAAAATTATGTCGCTTGCCTGTTACTTAATAACCAAGGCTGGTCTTGGTTAGGCGGGGGGATGTCCGGGCGTTTTCATATTTTCATATGTAGGTAGATCACGATACCGGTTCATGACGGATACCTACCCCTGTTTTACACACTTTTACTTTTCGATATTACGTATAACGGGCGGACGCTAACGAATTATTTCTTTGTTTATACATTTTCTGGCTTTTAAAAGGAACAATAACACTGTGTGACTATTGTGAATACGTGTGTGTGGCGGTGCACCGCAAGGACATCCACAACAACCCAGGTTAGTGCTTTGCTTCATATGGTTATATGAGAACACCTGGATTGAGGGTTGAACCAGGCCATCTTAGGTCGTTATTTGATATTAGCGACAACAATACTATATTTGCAATGAAATGTAAGAAATTTAATATAACATATTGTTACATTATTTTATGTAACATATTTGAGCTTATAGTTAAATTAAAATACTGCCAGAAATGATTTAAACTATCATTAAGCAACCGATAATGACGTCTGAAATATAACACATTAACAATAATAATTTGTACCATAAGCCAATTGTCATTTCAATTGTAATCCAGTCCAGACCAATTTTACTTCCCACATAATGAAGTGAGAATATTTCAACGTTAAATTACTTAAATTCAACAATTACTCTGCGGTTAGAATTGTTAATTTTAATACTCACTATGCAACTAGTTACGTCCAATTTAGTTATGCGTCTAAAATCACGGAATTTGGTGATATTATTGCCGCGAAAACTCGATTTGTAATTCATCTAATTAGAGATTTATATTGTACTGACTCAATACAATAGCTACAGCCTACTTGATAATAAGAAAATTGCAAAAACTGCGAATTGCGACTGCTTAGAAAATAAAATATGTTCCCAGTCGGCATCGCTTTACAATCCTATCATAAAGTTACCACAATAAAATACTTTTCGATGTATAAATAACTATGGAACTGTGGAGAATTAATTACAGGCTCCTGTTTTCCTCAATACGTAGAAATAATCATCTTGGTGTTTTTGGCCGATATAAGTCTGGCATAAATCTCGCTAATGTCCAGTCGAGACGGTCTAATGAAGATTTTCCCTAAGTAACAAAAAAAAAATTAAATACGATATGACCTGATCCTAAAGTATGTTAGACCGCAGAAATCATTTTGCCACCTTGCGGTCATATACTGTGATCACAATCCTCTTAGATCAAGATGTCGTTTTATCTCAGTACTACCAACCAACCAGATTGAATGGTTGGAGTTGAACAATAAACCCATGAACTTGCGTAATATTAATACCCTACTAACTAGACATATTCTGTGTGTTATTATCATAAGTCGAGCTACATTCAATACAAGGCTCCAAGTATTTAAAAGCAAGATACTTGTCTCCCTAAAGCGTCAAGCTTTCGAATGATGCATCCTGCTTGTTAGCGCAGGGGAGCACTGCTAGCTCTGTATCTCCGTGTAATTAATTAGGAGCTAACAGTTCGTACAAGCACAATGACACTGAAATAATCATAAAGCCACTCATCTGGAAACTAGATGATGAGGATAGGCTACTGGAGCTTTGCACTTTTCATCGTACACAATTATATAATAGTAATATTAGATGTCCCGCCGTATTGTCCAAAGCAAACCCACTATTCTGAAGTATAACCGGGTCCGCCACCGATTATAAACCTGGTTGCTTCCGCCGTGCGCACACAAGTGATACGGTTAAAGGCTGAACGTGGAATGGTGTGATGAAACGGGAAGGGATTCAAGTATCTTTTTACATTTATGTTCTGCGCCTGAGCATTGCTTGTTCTGGTATTTGTAGCTAAAGCTAGCTAGATAGTCAGATTATATAACCAAATGAATAAGTAAAAAAGAAGTTACAAAAAAGAATTCCATTGGCATAAAATAAAGGAGACCTGAACCTAAAAGTAGGTGGACTCAGGTTAAAGTAGAAAATATCTGCTGTATCCAACTTTAGGTTTTATTCTGATAAATACAAACGTAAAGTGAATGATATTTTCACACTTGTATTGTTATATCTTCTCAAAACAGTACTCATTCTCAGTTCAATAGTTTATTCCCAGCAATAACTATATTCTCTAAATCTACATTCATGGGTGGAGTGCATACCATTTGGTATAAGCATAGAAAAAAATAGCATTCTTGTACAAAATATAGAATATTCCCGAAAAATATGGAAAGAAGTAAAAATATAGGCAATATGTGCTAGTATTTTATACTAAGCCGTTTTATTTCAGCTCCCCATTTCACTTACACGTCCCTCACTCGAGTGTATGTTGTCTGAGCACACCTATTACTGGACTAGACTTGCGAGAGGCTATTTCTTTAAAGCTGGCTAAACCGCTTATACGTCTACAGCCTAAGGTGGCAAGTTACGTGACTGAATATTTTAAGGGGTGGCATTATGTTTGAATATTTTCGGGACGTGATGAATATTTGATGCCGATAGCTACGTGAATAGTCGCTTTTGATAAATTGTAATGGACGGGTTAGGTAAACATATTACAGAGTGTAAATAAAAAGATTTTAAAATAAAAAAAAATAGTTATTTGGTAGCTCAGAGGGACTAAGACACTTATTTTATTGTCTAAATAATTTCCTCCTCGTGTCATTGATTCACTAGCTCAATTAGTTTCTTTAATATCCATATGCGCTTTAGTAAATTTTTAGCTACAAAGACTTTTTTTTTAACATCGCCTATGTTTTCTTCTTAATTATAATAAAACCATCATGGGTCATCCTTTCTTGATGTGATCAAGTCTCTTGACTTCTTCATGTGACGTGTATTATCGTAACACCACTTTGGGACTATTATCAAAAATACTCTCTTATAAGGATTAAATAACAAACCTGTACAAGGTATGAAAATTCGTCATTTTTTAAATAAGCACTATGAAAACTGGTATTCAGTCTATTAATTGGAAATATAAAAACATTTGTTTTAAAGTGTTTGAAAAATCAATACCAGAGGATGTAAAATAAGGAATACATTAATGGAAAGAATATATACATGGTAATAAAATATTATTCAGTTGATTTGTCTGAAACTTTATGTATTTAGGAGTTTACCAATGTAACATAGTAAATTACACCTAGAAGATTTCAGGGCCGATCGTCTAGTTGTAATATTTTGTAGTTGTAATAGTTTGTAGTATTTGTAATATTTTATCTACGAATGCTAAATAAAAATATGGCGTCTTAAGTAGAATCAATGTTAAGAATTCTCTAGGTAACTGCTACCCCAATAGCATGTATATTTTTTAAATCTTGTTTGGCATTTTATGTCTTCATTTTCATACCACAAAAGTTAATTTAAAATAGTTCCCCAGTTACGTGCTTACCTCATGCATACTATTCTGTGTTTTACGTTCCTCTAATAGACGAGGAAATTGATTGTAAATAACTTCGCTGTTGGCGTGTAGTTATCTAAAATTGCTTGCAGAAAGCATGGGTATGATAAATTGTCGGGTTTCCTTTAGTTCATTGCTAAGTTATTTATAGTATGTTTATGCTACGTTATTCATTCAAATTCAACGTATATTACGTATAGTAAAAAAGCATTTAAGCATTAAGAATTATTTTGTTTAAGCATTTTGATAGCTTTTTTTAGATTGATTTTAATGTAATAATTAATATTCTTATATTTTTAACGTGAGGTACAAACTTCAAAAGGATTTTTTATAGGATTTTTAGTCGTTCGTCTTTCTATGTGTCAAGACCCTCTTTATTTGTAACGTGTGTCTGTCTATTTAGTTAAATTTTAAATATCAAGATCTGCAGTCCTTGCTAAATCTAAAAATAAAGTTTTTGAGTCAACATAATCAAAAGATATTGCAGCTTTTATTACGGAATGTACAATTTTGTAAGGGATTTAAAATCCACAGGTTAATTCTTGTTGACCTGTAAAATTTTAATTTGGCAAGAAGGAATGTTTTTTACCACAAATACAGGGAATATTCCGAAAAAAAGTGTATGTATGGGGATAAGATTATTATTGAAACAGATACATTGCATATAAAGATAATATAATAATAAGTCGTTTTATGGGACATAATAAAATTGTGACATTTCCGTTATATATCCCAGTCTAGGTTATTTCATGATAGAAACATTTTCAGTAACATGATATATGATTATTTTCATTGGAGAGGCGCGGCGGGGCTGTGGCAAATTGAATACAGGACACAGAGCCTCCGTTAATGCACAAAAGCAGTCACGTTGGAGTTTTTAACCAACACAAGTCTGGAACACCTCGACCAGCATCCATGTGCGGCCGGGATGGTCTTCTGAGGGAATTCCCCAAGTAAAACAAGAATTCATTATCATAGTGGTGTTCTAAATACTGATCACAGTGACATTTAGGAGTAATTCTAAAAATCGTGATAGGTACTTAACAAATTAAAAAATACTTACATTTACAATGCTATAATAGTGTATTATGATACAAGGGTTTTAAGTAGGTCATTACAGATGGGATGATAGTCGAATTTTCCGCCAGTGTAAAACCGACGTCTTGCTCTTCTACGCTGCTTGAAGTGGATGTTTTTAATATTATCACAGCAAGAACTTTAATATTCTTTAATTATAACAAAATATTACCTATTTACACGGATATATGGCCTAATTATGTAAAATAACCCATTTTATGTACTATAATAAGACGATAATAAAAAAATACCTTTAAAGGTATTTAAAAAAAACTCATAACTTGGTTAAATTAAGGATGCTTCTTCTACAAATATTTTAATTATTAGTGTAGTACAAATTAGACTTGATCATGATATACCTATAGATGGGCAAAATTTAATCTGATTCGTAAAAATTATTACGATTACATCTTACGTTATTTACCATTAATATGACTACATTTTGCTCATCTACGTTTTAAACTCCCAGATTGCATACACATTTATGATTTTTTAATGTTTTAAATTAATTTAATACTGATTACAGACCAAGAAAATTAAAATTACGACTACATATTGTAATCGTTAATCATTAATCAGATTACATTTTGCCCATCTCTGGATATAGCATTGCCGCACACTAAGTGAAGTGTTCGTGAAACGTAAGGCATCGACCACTCTACTGCTGTTTGTCTCCTATACAGGCTACCTCCCATCTCACATCAGGTGATCTTCTCAAAAACTATGATGATAAAATATAGTCTAAAATTTTGAATTACTATCAACACTCTGTTATCAAAAAATTTCAAAAGTAACTGAAATGTTTGTAGCCTTTATTACTCATACAAAGCCTTATGACCGTCATAATTTAATAATAAAAATTGCATATCTAAGCTATTAAAGTTGCACGCGATTCGTTATAATGCGGACACGCCCTCACGCTGTCCTACTTTTGTGATTCTAAAATTTTATCAAATAAAATAACTTCTGCTCGCTACCTTTGCTACGTTACCAGCCCAAAAATACCCAATTTTAGATGTTCTTTTTCTAGCTTGATATATTACACTGCACTTGAGGTACAATTCTCATAAATATAAACGTATAAATCTAATCTCGATCTCGCGTGTATCAAAAATGACATGTGCTGTGTGAAGCGAATGTTCAATGTAGCAAGAGATCAAAGTACGACTGAAAATTGATCAGATATAAAATAGAAGCCTTATAGACTTGGCTGTATGTTGTTAAGTACAGCTTGGTGGAAAAAATGTACCAAAATTGTGGGGAAACAGGATACAGTTCCAGGATAATCGACATGATCATATTTTTCCTTGATAAAGTCTTCACATTTGAAAGAACCCCCAGTAGGTATCATAAAAAGAAGGCTTACACTGGCTGGAAGATCATTTCACAGCCTGACAACACGGCAGAGATGGTTTATGAAAAACTTTTTAAAGCGCGTCAGGGTGGCAGTAACAATAATGTTTATCGTCCACTAGACCGCCTCGACTTTCAATCTCGTTAGTTAAAAATAGATTTTATGTTGGGTGACATACAGTAATTTTTAGGTTTGACGGCGGAATCCTTGCCGCCGCTAACCGCATTCAACTATTGGCATTTATACAGAATTATAACAATTTGCTGCAAATAATTGAAATGGCATATTGTTCTATTTAAGAATATATTGTTAGCGTTTAATTTCTTTATATTATTTAATTCTCTGGCCGCGTGCTTGTCTATATACCTTGTTCATTTTACGAAGTCCCTTATAACAATGCTAGGAAAGAAAATTTCCGTATTTAGTATACACAGTGTAAATAAATATTTATCAATTGAGGTACTAAAACATAATAAAAAAATTACTAGAATCAAAACAAAACATCACGTAAATGTTTCACAAACAAAACCAACATATTCCTTGTCTGACATAGGGGACTCCGTAAAATGAACAGAGTATAGTGGATAAAAAGTAAACGCCGGATTGCTGGCAAAATTTTGCGACTTAGTTTATCCTGGATAAAGGGCCCAGACAATGTTACATCTGATCAGTGATAATGCCAACAGAAACGAGCAAAATGTACAGTATTAACATATTCTTTCCAAATATCCTGTCGACACGTTGTCAGTATTATTCTTGCTCTCTTTACTCTTCGCTCCGGTTGCGCAGAGATATTTCCTCACTGAGCTTTATTTTTTTTTTTGTTCGGCATGTCCTACGTTGGTAGCCTGGGAAAGATCTTCACAACAAAACCGGGCTTGGTAGGCGAACGCAGAGGGCGCTCAGCACCTCACTGAGCGTTTTCTACTGTCTGTATCATCGCAAGTGTTCTGAAAAGTTACTTAACCTTGCTCCATCCTCTCCCTTCCGTAGTAGAATCACGAGCGCGGACTAGATTCCGTAATCTATACGGTAACTAACACCCTGGCGAGAACTAAGAAGCTCTCTGACTTTTATTTTTGCTGAGATGTTGGGCTGTAATGTGTGTGTGTCTTCTGGCGAGCGTGTTACTATCCTCCTATGATATGGAGTCCTTTAAATGAAGCGTGAAGACATATTTGTGCAAATGAATGAAAAAAATGCTCGCTAAAACAATAATTAATAGGTTTTCTTACTGTTGATGGTCATTGTCACTTTTGGACTGCACCATGGTTATTAATGTTTGTTAATGGTGCATTGGTGTACCATTTTTTGGTGGTAGGGTGATTCTCCGAACTGGGTACTCAACCACAATACACAAGTGTAAAGACCATCATAGTGACTCGCTTTGGCGTGTTGCGTTTCGGGATCAGCTTGTGTATATCCAGTAACTCATACCTAGAGACCTTCAGTTGTGGTATATGTGGGCCGACATAACGACGGAGACTATCAATGAATATTCATTCTTTGAAGGTCGCTTTCGTTTATGGACCACACTGTACTTACCATCAGGTGCACTGTAGTCACTATGTCGAGACAGTGTAAAAAAAGGTTTTCTAGCATTATCGCTAATCGAATGTTAATTTGGTCTAAGTCCTCTGACCGGGAGCCAAGGCGGTGTAATGAAAATTAAACATAAAACCATGGTCCTGAGGGGTGTTTTCGCTATCCAGTCTTACTTTAAATTATCCCATTATATATAATACAAAAAATAATAATGATTACGCGACTTCATTTTTAACTAGAATAACCTTGTAAGGCACGTGTCGTTAGCTGTGGAGTTTCCCGGTAGAATAGAATAGGGCCTCCTTCTTCATCATACTGAACTGTCATAAGAGCCGACTAAGGTATACCACCAGGCGGGATTTCACGCAGTTTCCTAGCATCTAAGCTGCTCCACGCATCTTCTCTGCACATAGTGCAAATCCGCCAACTTGCATTGGATGAGCATGGTGGATTAAATGTCCAAAACCATTAAGAAGGGTTCTACTTATATAGTGGAAAGAGAAGGGAGGACTTTAGCCTGCAATGAGAAGAAACCGCCCGCTAATAATAATAATAAAATCATATAAAACGGGATCCACGTTATATTACAACATTGACACCATTTTCGTGGGAACGATTCCGAACGTCGTGTATAATAAGTATTAAATAAAATTTACATTACCTTTAGGTATTTTACGCACTGAGTCTAAACGAAATCCGTCAAAATACATTGCGAAGTAGCTGTACAAATTATTGTACGGTAGCTTACGCAGATCATCCACCGTTTGATTTTTATGAGTCAGCCATTATTCTCTAAATCGAATTAGAATATTGATTAATTGAAAAAGCCGTATTACTATTTTTATGGACTACATCTAAACCAAATCCGAGTTGAACCCAAAAAAAAGGACGGTAGGTATAGAAAATAGTAATGTGATTCGGCGGGGTGTCAATATAAATTATATATACTTTATAATAATATATAATTTATATATATTATTATTTATAATTTATATATATTAATAAAATATAATTTATAATTTAATATATTTAAATACAATATATCATCTAATAAAGACGTTTGTGTATGTGCTTTGAGAACTACTGGTTATATAGTATACTGACTGCGTTACTGGTTATATTAGGCACAACAATAAACACAAATTTTCTACAGCCAGTAATGTATCTGTGTGCTAATGTATGTGTGTGCTATTCAAACATTAACAAAATTTTTTTTATTTTAAAATAAATACGTATAAAAAGATAACACAAACATTTTAAAATATAAACCTGTAGACCTACGGGGGTGAGGCCTAAGGCCAAAGTCACTGGTAGTTAGGAGTTAAGAGTGAGGATCCTTCGAACAATGCATGCCGTATCGAGTAATACTGCCTTCTGTAACGGACCTCGATCCATCAACCAAACGAGAGCCTCGTAAGCTGGTAATCGAAGCTTTTTGTGACCAGCCCACATCCCACATCCACATCCACATCCCACAAGCTGGTACGCGAGGTTTAAATATTTTGAAGATTTTTGTTTTTCCACTTTCACGAGATTCTCATCATGTGATATGGTGATATCAACGTGTATTGCCTGGTGCATCGACCCGTCTAGTACCACAAGGACAGTCTTATTAGCAAAAAATAATCCTATCACTGATAATAGATCGATCCCATTACAGCATTGCACGCCCATTTACGAGACCTGGCTGAGGTAAATACTGGTAGTATGGTACCTCACTGTCCACAAGACCATGTGAATTATATCTGTGCAATTATTCACCGTTAGCAAGAAATGGACAACCAAAGACCATATCCCTCAAAGATTCTCCAGGACAGTGGCATGGCCGACAAATTATTATTATATATATTAATTTATTTCATTTCTTTTATTGTTCCCACATTGCGTGGTATCCTAGATCTATATTTTGACGGGTTTGAGTCGGAGGCAATGCGTAATAAAACATCTGAACTCGATCCGAGTTTTCACGGATACGTGCTCGGTCTCGGTACGTATCGGGCTCAGTGCGTAACGACTGTAACCGCTCTTACATACCCGGCTTTAGCTCGTCCTTCCACCGCATCGGGCGAATATCTAACACCTTTAATTTACTTTTAATCCCTTTTAATTTTGCCAGAGGCACGTACCCTTTTATATCATTGACCCTGGTTTTTGTAATAGAGTATTTTCCATTACGTTGTGAAATAAAATTTTGCGATAAAATACCTTTACATTGAAATATTACTGTGTTGAAATTTTACAGACTGTAATGTGAATATCCTTTGTTTAATATTATAAAATCATATATTAGAGGGATTAGATTCTATTGTTTTATGTAACATATATGTACATAACTGACATCGATCGATCAACCTCGATCGACTTTTTAGACCATAGGGGTATAATCATATATTAAACGGACTGAATTTCAGTATTTATAAGATCCTTTAACTCGTCTTTAGATATGACAAACGACATATAATACAAAATCTAATATTTTTGTACTTTTGATTCTATTTTCTGGCCCGCAACAAGCATTATAACAAGTTTCACAAGAAGAAGCTAATTTCACCAACGCCGAAGCGAGAAGTTATCATCTGCACGAAATAAATTGTTATTGGTTTCAGCATACAACACTCACGATAAAAGTATTTTTACAAAGCGACATAATCTGAGAACCTAGTATATAAATTTGCGAGTATTTTTAATTTTATTCCGTTTGAAATAGTATTATAAATATCTGAAATGACTTTAAGAACAACTTCTTCAAAATTTTCTTAACAGGAAATGTTTCTAATTTTAACCAAGCCTATTGTACCAATAGGTGTTTTTGTTTTTACTTTAGGTAACATAAATAATTTTCTTTCAAAAGTGACACGGAATCCTGACAAAGCTGACAGGTCTTCAGTGGCCCTGTTTATACAATAGCCTCAAAGTAACTTAGCGTTTTTGTGATTTTTAGAATTTATTACACCGGGTATGTCATGATAAATGACGACGCCATTTACTTTTGGCCTCTGTCAATAGACTTCATCCTGGTAGTATTCTTTGCCTCAAATATAAGGCTTTATATCAACTTTCCCATCTATAGATCCAAATGAACTTGTCGGAAAAAATTTACAAATAATTTTATCGGTATATACAAAAAGGGTTGTTCCGAGTTGATTGACATAATATCATCCTAGAGCCAAAGCTACTGAAGCTTGAAACATGAAATTTGTACAGAAATAGTTTTATGAGGTAGGCACTCACTAAGAATGGATCTTTGATATTTCACCCCTAAGAAAGTAAAATAAAGGGAGAAAATTTATATGAAAATATGCCAGTTTTGTACTTTATTATAAGAACTTCATAACTATTTTATTTTAGTTGGATTTTGGATAACCCTCCCTTAAGATTGTGAAATAGGGATTGAAATTTGTATCGAATGTGAAAGATCTTACCAGGCAACTCCGGCGAATTACGGGTAGTATCGGATTGACAACGTGCAAGCTTTGAACGCAAGCGGTTGTATTCTATGATTCGTTCATCGTAGAGTTGCTGATGTGTTGTGGACTTCTAGACATGTTGTGCTTGTTCTTTAGGTTGGTGTTGCGTCTGAACAGAGACAAGATGGCCGGATTGCAAAGTGAATTGGTGATTTTTCTAATGGCGTGGGATGGAGTGCCCGCCGCTTGGGTCAATGGTTTTGACGTTAATCAGAGACTTCCGAATATTAAAAATTACAAACGACTGGCTCAAAGAGACTTATATCCAGAACTGTTAAACTGAATATTGGCAACAACAAATAGCTCGTAACTTATAAAATGACAATTTAAAAGTATAATAGGTTTAAATAATAGCTTAGTGAGACTTTTGTATTTTATTCCTATATGGTACAAATATGTCGATAGTTAACAGATAATTATACTGTTCTAAGTTTTTGCATATGTAAAAGTGATGTTTTTAAGGGCGGTGTTTAACTTATTCTACGAAATCCTTTCAAGACATCTCTTTAAAGTGCGGTTGTAAGCGTAAAAACCAATTAAGGCAATAAACACAAGTAACTCACATCGCTGTGAAGGCGCGACTAAGGCTGAGCCATATAGACGCTACTTTAACTTTGCTTAGACTTTATTATAACGTTATAATTTAAATTATAATACTTTATGTCAAAGGATATGCTAAGTCATCGATTTGACTCTGCGAATACTTAGGCTGTACTAATTTTCCCATTATATATTCAGTTCTTTGTCAAAAAGAATTTATTTTCTGAGCGCATAGCTCAGCAAAGTCAAAGTAGCATCTATATATTAGGTCCTTACATATGAAATTGGCGTTTTTCGTACTGGCCACTTTAATCACAAATTTCTCCTCTTTGGTAAGGAATCCCAAATTCAAATTTGTACAGCTATAGACTCATGTATTTGTGCTTCGATGATCGTCATTCATTTGTTTTTTTCTTCTGTTTTTTTCTGTTTACGTCACTCATTTTACAAAATGGAAAACTTAAAATATCGCATTATTTACGAGTACGAGTTCCGCCGTGGCACTAGTGCTGCGGAAACAACTCGAAGGGTTAATGATGTGTATGGCGGTCGTGTTGCAAAAGAAAACACAGTTCGTTTTTGGTTCAAACGTTTTCGTTCTGGAAATTTCGACCTGCAGAACAAGCCCCGTGGACGGCCTGAGACTCAAGTTGATAATGAAGAGTTGAAGGCTATTGTGGAAGCGGATCCATCGCAAACCACGTCCGAGTTAGCTGCAGGCTGCGATGTTAGTGATAAAACTGTTTTAATTCACTTGAAGCAAATTGGGAAGATTAAAAAGCTTGAAAGGTGGGTACCTCACGAATTGACTGAAGCAAACCGGCAAACGCGCGTCGACTGCTGCGTTACATTACTAAACCGGCACAATAATGAAGGTATTTTAAACCGAATCATTACCTGTGATGAAAAATGGGTTCTTTACGATAACCGGAAGCGCTCAGCGCAATGGTTGGATCCTAGCCAGCCAGCCAAATCCTGCCCCAAGCGAAAATTAACCCCAAAAAAGTTACTTGTAAGCGTTTGGTGGACTAGTGCCGGTATTGTTCATTACAGTTTTCTCAAATCTGGCCAGACTATTACGGCTGATGTCTATTGTCAGCAATTGCAAACCATGATGGAAAAGCTAGCGGCTAAACAACCTAGGCTGGTCAATCGCTCCACGCCACTGCTGCTTCACGACAACGCTAGACCACACACTGCGCAACAGACGGCTACTAAATTAGAAAAACTTCAATTGGAAAGTCTAAGACATCCTCCGTACTCCCCGGACCTTGCTCCAACAGATTACCATTTTTTTCGAAATTTGGATAACTTCTTGCAAGGGAAAAAATTCAACTCCGATGGGGCAGTCCAAATCGCCTTCAAAGATTTTATTGATTCCCGTCCGACTGGTTTTTTTAGTAAAGGGATCAATGAACTACCTATGAGATGGCAAAACTGCATAGAAAATAATGGTTCATACTTTGATTAATTAAATATATTATATTAAAAAATATTCGACTTTTTGTTCCTCCCATACAAAACGCCAATTTCATATGTAAGGACCTAATATTAAAGCCTTAGCACTCTCGCATTTAAGCTCACTAAATTTATATGTACAATAGTAACAACCAGAGATGGACAAAATGTAATCAAATTAATGATTAACGCTTACAAAATGTAGTCGTAATTTTAATTTTGTTGCTTTGTAATCATGATTAAATGCGTTCAAAACATTACACAGTCATAACTGTGTATGCAATTGAGGATTACGTAGTGTTTACAACATAGATGAGAAAAATCCAGTCATATTAATTATGAAAAACGCAAAATGTAATCGTAACAGTTTTACATTAATCTGATTACATTTTGCCCATCTATGGTAACAACAAATAGATTTCTACGGACTTCGTAAAAAGGTTATCCTATACTCAAGGCGCAGTAGAAATTCTTATTAAGAAATAAATTACGAAAAGATTTTGTCCACTACAGAAGTAATTCTTAGCAGGAGCAGGATTTGATCTTAAATTGCGGAAACATTTAACAGATGGAATAAATATTAGCGTAAGTTATACGTTCATGGCCTTATTTTCTGCATAAATGCGACCTTGCCATGCCCATCAAAAAAGGGATCTTCAAAAAAGTCACATTTCTTGTAATAATAAAGTACTCTTTATATATATGTAAAAATGAAACAACAAAAATTAACATATCGAGAGGTGAAAGGCTATTTGGCTTAAGCGACATTTTTTGATGATATAGTAAAAAACGCTGATACCGAAAATATATATTACTATATCACCAAAGAATGTCGCTTAAACCAAATAGCCTTTCACCCCTCGATATTATAAATTCTCGGGTTTATAACTGTGTTTAACAATAGATTGCCCAGAGCAGTCATTGTGACTTTTTTTAAAGTTTAGTTACATAATATATATATATATATATATATATATTTACCAGGAACCATTTTTTTTTAAATATTACTTTTTATATAGTATCTTATAGCATTTATTAATAGTTGTACTTACCTCCGCCCTCTCTTTATTCCCTATATACGTATATGCTATACCTATATTCAGTCTTTCTAGTGTTATTATTAGTGTAAATATTTCGTCGCCAAAAATCTTTATCGTAAACATTATTTCATAACAAATCTTCAGTTTATACAACAAGGGGATAAATTTAACCAATCAAGTAAAACTTGGCTCAGGTGAGACTCGCACTTTCGTTCCGATTTATAGAAACAAAACAAAGATATATATTATAGATATAAGATATTATATTTGTGATGTAATAAAAATAAATATAGACTAATTATAACATGTACGAGTATGTGATTAATAAAGACTGTTTTTTAATAAAAATATATGCTTAAAAAAATTCAAAATGTGAAAAGAAACGACAGAATTTAAAAAACTTCTTTTATTTTCGAAACCATCTGTACTTGTTTTAGTACAATAAAGTATCTAGCATTCGTTTTTTAACAATGAAAAATTACATGGTTGTTATAATACATCTATCATTTATTTGACTGACGCCTATAACAATTGTATTTACTTAATTTATATCTTTTGCAAATTATAATGCTTGTAATTACGATAATACTTAGAAAATAAAAAACATTTCTTAGAAATGATTTATTTTACACGCCAGCCTATAGCAACAACAATTTATCATAATTTGTTTATGAAATGTATGTACAAAGAATTATTTTTCTATGATTTAATGTTTATAAAGTAGTTGACTATTATATTTAGAAAGATTGTGTTGCTTCCACTATGTAAATATGTTTGTTGCTGAATTTTTTAAGGGTTGAGATTATTCGTTTCAACCGTATAAAATCGTAGCCAATTTATGGTCATCAAAAAGTATGAATTATATTTTAAATCTTTTCGCTGTATTCGGTTCAAAATAGTGCAAATTATTACATGATAGACTATGCACGACCACAAACTGACTCGGGTGCGTTCACGGTGCTAAAGATTTTCGCCACTGATGAAAATAACATAAAACTTGACAGTTTTTCCAATAATGACAGACGTCAAACTGTTCATGGAGCTTTAACGATGTCAAAAATAACGCTACCTTTAAACCATCTAGATATAGGGATCTTTGATGGTGATCTGTCGGTTTGACAGATTTTAAATGTCATTAGTATAAAAAGTGTTTGAACTTCGTGCATTAATGTATTTACTTTACCTACTTTGGTAAACTTTATTTTAAAAATCAACTGATCCTGATACCATGACAATAAGATACAGAATTCTTAATTTAAATTACTGTCATTAAATTCATATTTACGTTGTTATACGATGTTTATGGAGGGAAACTCTTAGTGTTTTCAACATATTCAACTATAGCTCCTTAAACAGTTTTAGATGGTTGAAAGTTTAAATGTTGTTTTTAATCACACCGCAAACACACCTATAGATACAGTCGACGCATTACTTAACCGATCTAATGTAAATGTACAATTACGTTGTACATACTTTCAAGGTGGTATCAGGTTACAAACTATTTTACCAACAGATTATAACTAGTATTTCATTTCACTCCCAAGAATGGACAAAAATAAATTAAGCCAATTTGTTAACAAGATACTTAAGAATATCAGAAACGTTAATTATTTACATTTAAGACGCGAATAACAAAGTCTTTTATTTTCAACACTAATGATGCTCTTGAAACTCAAATATTAAATGATCCTTTTGAACTATAAAGACGGTTTATACTTGAAATTATTTGATTTTATCATCAAACAATACAAAATATTAATTGAAATTTGATCACTTGACTATATAGTTAAAAATTAATTATTATTTACAAAAAAAAAATACTTTTTATAACTGGTTAAATATGATATGATATAAAAAAAAATCAATAACTAATTTCTTTAGATAAAAACTAACCTTAAAATGGAAGAGTTAATAAATTTAGTTTAATCAGAAATCAATTGTCCTTAATTAAATATTTTAACATCTTTCGCTTACACGAAAGTAAATGAAAAAGTAAGACTATTTCTCACATAATATACATTAAAAAAGTAACCTTTAAATACCTACATATACATATGACGTTTAACGTTACAATAATAATTGCCTTTGTTAATACAGATAATTGTTTTCAGAAGGTCTAGACAAAGTGATATTCGAAATAGACAAAGAAACGTGAAAATGTATGAAAATTGACTTAAGCTAAGGACGTGAAATTTCGAAAGCTTACGTCAATTCTATATATTTTAACTATCTGTTAGCGTTATTGTTTATCGAAAGTTACTTTGTCTAGATTCTCAGATTCTAAAGCTGCTATTTCTGATATATTACATATAATTATATTGTCGATATGTTCCACCAAAAACATTTTTTGCTTAAAATTTTTACCTACACATATTTTATTTACAGTCTTCACATTCTTTCTTACGAAATAAATTTCAATATCTATAATTTGTTCCTAGTATCGTTCAGTTCATCGCGATCTTTTGAGAATTTGATATGGTTTGTTGCGCGGTACCTGTGGATTGTACATGTTTATATACGTTTGTGGTTTATATATGTTTGTGGTTTATATATGTTTCAATGTTTAATACTGTTATTCCAAATTTTTATTACGATCAAGTTTAGAGACTTTTTTTTGGCTACTTTTAAAATTGTATCATTATAGAAAATCGTGCCTATATATTTTTTTGTAGAAATTAAAAGCAAAAATATATATATCAACCCTTGAATCGTACTAAAAAAATCAGAATTTAAAATATACTCGTGTCACATTAACTCGCGACTTGGAACTGTTAAGTCCTCGTAGAATTATCGGTTCCCTCTGCGTATTTTAGTGTTCAGGAGAAATATTTGATCTGATGCCCTCACTATCTTTCATGGGACCCACTTTGCGCGATTAGAAATAAGAGTGAGCTATCCCCACACTTTATAGTCTCAATAGCTCGTAACAATACAGCGATTCTCTAGAACCTTCTTATCACACATTTTAAAGTTGTGCAAGGGGTTCCAGGTGCATTATTTCCTATAGATTACGACATGGAGCTCTTCAAAAAGGGAGTGACAAAGGCTCTTTAAGGTCGGCAAAGCAACAATGACACTTCTTGTGTTGCAGTTGACCACTAAATATTATATTATAATATTATAATTATTATTATTGTATTTTTGGGAGTCGAAGCTGCTCGCGTCCGTAGGCTTTACCCTAGTTTCCCTAAACGTGGCTCCTGGGTGGTGCTAAACGAGCAGCAGCGAGGTGGTAGGGCGTCGATGCCCGTCTGGATCGCATCCACAGTACATGGGTGTAAAGCCCGTCATAGTAACCAGTTTCGGCTTGTCGCGTTTTGGGATCAGCTTGTATATATCCAGTAGCTCATATACCTAGAGACCTTCAGTCGTGGTATATGTGGGCCGACATGACGATGTAGACTATCAATGGAAATTTATCCTTTGATAGTCGATTTCGTTTTTGGACTACATTGTACTTACCATCAGGAACACTGTAGTCACTATGTCGAGCCAGTGTAAAAAAAAAAATCACGTGGGCTGTTCGCCCGTTTGCCTTTCTTTCACATAAAAAAACTCAGTATTCTGAAGATATAAGATTCTGAAAAACTACTCACCTAGATCTTTTTTTTCTTCTTACTGTATCTACGGGAGTTGCCTCCACGCATAGAACTATTAATTTGCTGCTACAAGAATATCTAAAACAATAAGCAATTAATTACAATAAACTTTACATTATACTTTTTTTGAAACAGGAGCTAATATCTCATAAATTGTTAAATAGAAGGTAATACTTTAAAAGATGGTATAATTTGTACAAGTTTTGGGAAAGCTGTAAAAAGCATATCTAGAATTAATATGGATACAGTTAATGCAGATTAACTAACAAGTAACAATTTTCTTTATTAAAAACTTAACACATTTAATTCATTTGAATAAATAAACGAAATTAAAAAACAACGCCTCATTAATTTAAACATTTCACTTTTGTACAACAATAAACTTAATTCGAAGAATAGACGCATCAGAAGTATAAACACTTACGTTTCTTGATCCAAAAGTTTATTGGATCGGAGTGAAGATGCCAGGCCCAACTTGTCCTGACTGCTGCTATGCCACGCGTCACAGTACGCGTCCATAGCAGGCTCACCATTAGGGTTTGCTCCATGCCATACAGCTTTAATAGGCCTGTGCATTAAAAAAACTAGGTCAAAAGTATACTTAGTATAATAAATATTAACCCTACATTACTTTCTTTGATATTACTATCAAAACAAAATTTATTTATGATCAGATGGACAAAACTTATGTTATTTATAATATCATAAGATTGAAAACCAAATGAAGTACATTTATTTTGCGTCAAAATAAAAATAAAAAATACAGAAAAATAAACACCATACAGAAAAGATGAAAATATAAAAGACAAAAATATATAAACATGGCGAAATGGGCCCTCCGTCAATTTAATGCCACAGAGGAAGTCTGCGTTGGTTTTGTGAAGGGCCGCTGTCGTGTTACATCTTATCAAGATAATTAATAAAAAACAATGAAATACAGTAAAAAAGAAAACCATGTAACTTAAAATCATATACTCACTTAAAATTTAAAAACAAAGAAGAATTTAGCGTTATCTTTTGAACGAGGTACTATTTTAAGGTCATTATTTTTAATAGTAGTAATAAGATATCATCGTGCTATATCCCTTTCAGGATAATTGATAATTTGTGTTTAAATTTAATAAGAATAAAATTAAAAAAACACACGAGAAATACACCTAATCTAAAAGGACTGGCTTAGAATAGTTTCTTACATAATTAGTAAAAGAATTGATCTCCTGGTTTATCTATTCAATTTTTCTTAACCCTTAACTTCGCAGAATGTTCTTTCTTTCAATATTAAAATAATATTCATACCGTTTAACACTTATGTTCCAAGGATGTCTAATAGAAACTAACCATGCGTTCAAAAACTGAGAAATTACCTAAATATTCATTTAAAAATATTAAGTTTGGGCTAAAAACTTATGGCAAAACGCCACAGATACGCTATCAAGAAAAGGGTTAATAAGAATATGAAAATATATTTAGTGAAGCATTTTCATAATTTTAGGTACAATTTGAGTTAAATAATGTAAACTGTAACTTACCAGCCGGGATCAGTGAGAACATTCTGTCCACTAAAACTATAGATTCTCGGAGCGTGTGCAAACAATGCACCCGAACCGTCAAACATTTCACCCCAAGAGTTGAAGAGAACGTCCCCTCTGGTATTCACAACTGGAATCTCCCTGTCCACCCAGCTTACGATCGAATCTATTGTCTGTACTCTGTGAAGGAAATTAATTAATACAATATATATTCAAGATTTCATCGTATTTCCAGTTAGTTTCATAAAGTAATTATACATCGTAACGTTATATGCCTTTCTGGGTGACATAAATTAGTAGCTGTATCCATTGTTTTATTTACAGCTATATTTGTATTTCAACAAAATTTGTAATTCATTAGACATTGAGGGAAGAACAATGGCGACCTACAAAAAGTGAAAACCTATTGAAGATCTGCACTCACTGTTACGGGAATGGTTTTGGACATCATTTAGAAATTTAGTGTGCGGAACCTTGTTTGAGTATCGATATCAATGTTATTTTGATCTACAATATGCAATGAAATACAATTAAATGCTATAATAAGGTCCTCAGTAGACTTCATTTCAAGTTTGTTCAGTTAACAATGAGCATATCATAGTGGTTGGCATTTACTTGAAAGGGAACCTAGACAAACTGAATGTTCCAAGAATATGATACGCATAATCTAATCACAATGGAAGGGTTTGGACTGGACAATAAACGAGATATGAAATTGAACAAAAGGCAACAAACTGCTTACATTTCTAAACAAATTAAAGGATTCATAAATTATTTATTTATTCCTATGTAGAAATATAAAATAAATTAACAATAACGAGAAATACTTTAAAATAAGCACAAAATATTTCAAATACCTGGACGATATAAAGGCACGGAATGTTCCATCCATGTTAGCTCTTTGAGCTTGTCTTCTACAATCATAGTCTGAACTGCTTACACCGTGCATGTCTCCCGTACGAGGTTCATTCAACGCTGCCAGACGTAACTAAACGAAATCAATGATAATAATTCTATATTTTGTTTATAATAACATGTAAGTACTAACTTAACAACTTAACAATTTAACTGCCCGATGAGTCACATATTATATGACTCACCAATAATTTTTGAAATAAGTTTAGGAGTCACAGGTGATTCATTTGTTGATGCAACTTTGGGGTATATTTTTGTTATTAAGGTGGCATATTATTCTAATTCTAATAAAACTATGTGAACGTATAACAAAAACCCTGGTCTCTAAGCAAATCAACTAAAATTTCACAATTTTTAAATAAAATAAATTTTATTAAAAATGATAAATATTTAAATGACATATATATTTTTTGAGACTGTGTAAGGGTTATTTAAGCTAACAGGGAAAATAATGGACTCGGGGTAGTTGCACAACTCAGGGCGGCTTGCACTAACAAATTAAGTCTAGTTTAATCTTTTATAGACGCTAATTAATCGAAGTACATTAATTCCATCTTAATGATGATTTGAGTTTAAGAGTTGTTACAACTGGGTTTTGATTCTGTGCAAGACTATAAGTACAGTTCAGCGCTTAATAGCATTTTATGTAAGTCTAAACTAGACTTAATTTGCTAGTGCAAGCCGCCCTTACTGTATGAGGACAATTAAGTTGTTAAACTATTCACGTAAAACATGATCCAGAATGACTATATTTTACAATAGAATGAAAAGAACAAAGAAAGGGTTATGTGTGGAAGTTACAGTTTACACAAATGAATCGGTTTTTTTCTAATACTTGAACAATGATCTTAAACTGATGAAGGAACTGATATTGTGCGGAATATATTGGTTTCAATTTAAGACACTACAGCACCTGTATTTTATAACATGATAATGGAATCCCAAAAGTAAGTTACTATCGTATTAATCACAATATTAATAATAATAATATTAACAACAATTATTGCAAGAATCAATACATACTACAGGTCCTTCCACTGCTATATTCTTGTGATGCACTAAACTAGATGTTTCCAGAATATTCTGTAATGGCGTGCGAGTTGGACCGTTCCCTTGAGGCATATCTATAGCCAGCAGAGAACCCATCTGTTTGACAATGTCATTAGAACATTATTATCTAATTCGATCGATATATGAGGACTAATTGACAAATAAAGCATTATTTATAATGCATGGGCTGTCTGGTAAATGCCCAATGTGAGTGACAACATCATAACCATTAAAATTAAATTGACCGGGCTTCATGAATAAAGTATAAAATATATAAGATCATTAACTTTTCTCTGTATTTCAATGTGTATAAATCTACTAGATACCGAGATTTCTCCAACCTAATCATAGAATTGTGTTTCTCAGAAGGAGTTTGAAGAGAAATGTTGAAAATTACCATAATCTTAATTAAGATGTCACTGATCGAAATGATCTATTTACTCTTAATTGTATTGATATCAGACAAATTTTTGATCTACGCACAGTATACGATTTTGTAGCTAGAATGTTTTGTTCGCCAGCTCCAATGATTACTGCCAATGAATTTAGATCCATTCTTACTTGCAAATAGCTTTTGAAGATCATTTTATAATATACGATCAAATGCAATATAATTAATTAATTAAAATTATCATTTTATGTCATACAAAAAAGTATATTTCAATATTAAAATATTAATGGCTACTAATCTTTTTTGGTAACGAATATTCTGCTGGAGTAAAAGTAGATGTTTAAATTTTTTTTAAGTCAAAGGATAAACTATTTGAAACAGGTCTGGGTTTCGACATTTGTCTTTTTAGTCTCACAGTAATGTGAACTTTATTACTTTTGAATAAAGTATTTTTTCTTTTCTTTTTTTTTATAAAAAGAATTCTAACTTATTCAGGCGTACGTCCAATGGGAATAGGAATAACTTCCATTTAAATAACAAGGCCAGAATAAAAGAGACTAGTCCCAGTGGAATTTCGAAACGTATTTTCTTTTTTGCTTCATGAATATTTATAAACAACAATGTTACAATATTGATGTTTCCCGTTTAATATTTATTATTATTTGCTTATAAGATTACATGTATGTTTGATTTTCTGGTTACATGATATAGAATAATATTACAAAAGCATAAATACCGTTGGACCCAAGATTGTATAATTATTAACTGTATTATTATAAAATCATAAATGACGATTACTATAATAAATCATATTTAGAATACTTATGAATAAATATTTATTATGTATTGCACAAAATATTATTGTTAATTTACTAGATAATAATACATTTAACGTTTTCGTACGTTTTAATTATGTCACAAATTGTCATATATAATTATAAATAATTAATTTCATCTCAAACCATTTAAATCTAGTGTCGCAATAATTATACCGCAATGGTACAAACACTCTGTTATAGGGACACATTTAAACCACAAACGCACTTTACGAGTACTATATTGGTAATTGAATTCATTACAACCAAAACGTATTATACTCACCGCCACATACTGCCAGCCATTGTTCACACGAACTAGTAATGCTTGTTCTTGTATTATGTAGGCTAGAGTTCCTAAGGGACTGTTCGTACCTAACTGGAAAACATAATACTTGGCATAATTGTTTCTATATATATTTTTGCTTCTTAGTTTGTATTCGATAAAACAGATATAGTTATGTAAATCATTTTTATATAACTATTGTAATTTTATTGGATGATTTGTTTATTACTTTGTTTTATAATAATATATTTTAAAGTTAAGATTATGAAAGTAATTGAAAATTTACTAACACGAATCAAAGATTCCGTCGTCTTGAATAGAATCGTTCCAACGATTGCTCTTCCGTCATCATCATCCTCAAAGTCACTGCCGTCGTCGAGTGAGCCTAAATGAGCTTGATATCCTGCAACAAATACAAATATAATTATACCTTTTTCTCTTAGAGCAATATATTTTATCCATTCCTTTATCAGCATAGACTTTAAAGATAATATGCTCCATTTTCAAATGGTAGCCATTTTGACTTGCTCAGGTTAATTTCTATTTTACTTACATGCTTAAGTAATTCAATTTATCTTTAATTTACCTTTATTGTTTTGAATCTGTAAATTTACAAACGAAAACGCAATATTGTTGCCATAGCATCTCTCTAAAGTACAATGTTTCTGCCAATATATACTGCCAATATTTCCTTCCAACGATTTGATTTTATTAAAAGAAGATTTAGTTATGTTCAGTTCCTGAATTTACATTTTATCAGAAATAATAACAACAAAGTGGGAATGATTTACAATTCACAAATAACTCGGCTGCGTCTGTCTGAAGACATACCAGTTGACGAGATTCATCTAGTAAATCTAATTTAAGGGACGTTTATGTTTCCTAACAAAGAAGCTGAAAAGAAAAATATTTTATGAAGGAGCCAACTCTGCTTCGTGAGTCCTGAGATAATATTTAAAATGATGATATAAAAATAAAAGAAATATTATTATATTGAATGAAACGTTTCCTTATTTCGCAGTTTTTTCATTTATATTTACGTTTTCAATTACTTACCGTAAGCATCTTGACGGTAGTGCACCAGGTGGTTCAAATTTCGCAAAATTTGTAGAGGATCGCGCTGTTTGCCTGCCCAATAAATATGTTTCTTTAGCATTCCTGCAAATACTGGACGCTTTTTGTTCGTTAGTTTAAAGTTATTCCGTTTATAATTGTTAGATAAGCAAATTTGCTTGCAACAAAGATTTTATGTTCTTTATTTATTATTCTACGGAAAATAACTTTACAATTTTAGGTATTGTAAAGTTCAAGCAATATTGTTCCAATAAGCAACATTTACTTTATTAATAATTTAAAATATTTTGAATCAATTTATACGCATTGGTTTATTTGAAATAAAATATTGGATTTCTTTAGCAGTTTCTTAAAAATAAAATTTACATGGATTGAGTAAATTTTGATTCAATTTACTTATCACACTAAGTGTTAATTAAGAGTTTTCATATGCTTGTTCCTATTTTGATGTGTGAGATATTTATTTCAACAATATCTAGCCTAAAGTCTACAAAAGTGTGTATATTTTGTATCAACTTTCTGTTATTAATTATGTAATTAAATTAGAAAATCGTAACAATAAAAGTAATGCAAACAAGAGGTTGAAAATAATTTTAAATATACTTATGGTGTTTTTAACTGAAAATAATTTTGAATAAATTCAATATAGTATTTTATGTATCACATCTTTCTTTTTTAAATCTATTACCATTACTAGGTTCACGTCGATTGCCACCAAAATGGTCCGATGAATCAGCTGCCTCTTCAGCTAACCGGATTCCAGGTGCGCCTGGAGGCCCTGGTGGTCCAGGAGGTCCTGGTACGGGGACGTACTGTACGTTAGCGGCTGGGGCCCCAGGCGGACCGGGTGGGCCCCGCGGACCATCCTTCCCTGACGGCCCCGGATTGCCATCGTAACCTCGGTCGCCTTTCTCGCCTTTTACCTTCACGAAAGAAGTAAAGTGCCGTTACTCATCCGTTCTGCGGGAAAAAACTTTGTTTGCGCAGGTTGAAGAATTACTTCGAGTTTTATAAGATTTCACTTTGGTATTACTTAAAAAAGTTGCAAATTCCAGATAATTTTTTTGTGTGCATTTTTCTGTATTATTACGGATCATTTTAGGTACAATTGTGTGTGTGAGTGAGTGAGTCATTTTAGATAGCCTGTGGAGGCCTATTGGATAATATACCGGGGTCCAATAGCGACAATGCGAATTGTCGTAGACTTGGATCTTGGCACGTACCTCTGGGATTTTTTTAGAGTGTTTCTGGATTACGTACGGATTTATGCACTACATGTTCACCGGTGAGAGAAACCATAGTGAGAAAACTCACTTGGTATAAAATAGAATGTCATGTGTAAGTGCCCTGAGAAAGATCAGCTGTACTTTTGGTCACGTTGGGCTCGACATATATGCGCAAAGTGGATACAGACACTTATGTATTTCTGCTCACCCCGTAAGGAATATAGCGTGACGATATATCATTATTATTTATGATTTTAGGTACATTTGTGGCGATCAACAGCTTGTTGGCGTATTCCGTGAAACAATGCCTGTATTTAACTTCAGAAAGCTCAGACAAAGTAATATTCTATCAGTGATAACGCTAGTAGAAATACAAAAATTTATGAGATATACCTGACAGAGACAACATGCTATTTTGACAGGTCATGACAATCCCATACATTCTGAAAATTACTACCAGTGCTATAATCGCTAGTTTTTTTTTGGTTTCTCGGGGGAAGTCCTGCATAGGAGCATCAGGGCCGCTGTGAGGGCAGCAACACCGGTGTGTCAGACTCCTACTAACTAAAAACCCCCGGAGTGTCCCTCTAATCGCTCCACCCGAGCCTGGGAAACCAAATTCATCCAGACGCCCGGAGAGCGAAATGCCTTGTCGAGGCTGCCTCTCTGGAAGGGGTAGGGGTAAAGAGCCCACCCTTCCAATACCTATCTCACAGGCGGCGCGCCGGACAATATGATCGCTAGTACTCTTAGCCTTTACAAATTGTAAAAGTTTTTAATCATTCCAGTTTTGCTGACTTACCGTCATTACTATTTACAACAGAACCACTTTAATTTAATTTCATATTTATAATCATAGATGGGCGAAATATATTCAGATGATGTGATGTTTTGGGAGTCGAAGCTGCTCGCGTCCGCAGGCTTTACCCTAGTTTCCCTACACGTGACTCCTGGGTGGTGCTAAACGAGCAGCAGCGAGGTGGTAGGGCATCGGTGCCCGTCTGGATCGCGACCACAGTACATGGATGTAAAGCCCGTCATAGTGACCAGTTTCGGCTTGTCGCGTTTCGGGATCAGCTTGTGTATATCCAGTAGCTCATATACCTAGAGACCTTCAGTCGTGGTATATGTGGGCCGACATGACGATGTAGACTATCAATGGACTTTTTGGACTACACTGTACTTGCTATCAGGTACTCTGTAGTCACTATGTCGAGCCAGTGTAAAAAAAAAAGAAGATTAATGAAAAATGATTACGATTACATTTTGCGTTTTTCATCATTAATATGACTTCGTTTTGCTCATCTACATTTTAAACACTACGGAATCCTCAACTGCATACACATTTGCGACTCCTTAATGTTTTGAAGTGTCTTGAATCATAATTACAGAGCAACAAAATTAAAAGTACGACTAGATTTTGTAATAGTTAATAATTAATCATATTACCTTTTGCCCATCTCTGTTTATAATCAATTAGACTACGTAAAATCATAATAACATGGCTATAAAAGCCCGCTGTTCGATCAAAATGTTAAGAGCGTAATTAATTACAAATAAGCGCGACCTGTGTTAACAAATTAAATAAATAGTATACCGTCAAGCTATATCTCTTACGGGGTGAGCAAAGATATTGTATCTCTGCATAAGTACAAACAAACTAGATTTGATTTGTTAGCACAAACTACCCTAAGACTAACGTTTTCTTAGAACAGAATTATTAAATATATAAAAATTAATAAATAATATTGTTTATTAGCATTAACATTAATACAATACAAACAGGCCACTCTTATGTATGTATGGATGCCATAATAGGAACATTGTTAATTGTAATTGTGTGTGTGTTGTGTGAGTGGAGTATTTTATCAGGTCACTGGTAATCCTATAAAATAAATAAGAAAATAGTATTAGAATATCTTACAAAAACAGTTAACATCAGCAAGTATATACCTAGACATTCATGGACCGTAGAATCCGCAAGATTCTTCGAACAGTTAATCCTGCGTAACTTGTTTATTCAACCACTTAACTAATCTGGATTAGGATTACCTTTTCCAAATCAAGTGGGTTAATACCCGAGTCGCCTTTTTCGCCTTTAGGTCCTTGAGGTCCAGTCTGACCCACTGCTCCCGGCGGCCCCTGTCGACGAGAAAATAACTCCTTATTGCAAATTGATGTAGCGGAATCAAAATTTAAAGTACTTGAGAATTTATTTTACGTGATATTTTATAAGACATATTTTAACAAAACACACACGCAAAAATACACACACACACACACACACTAAATCATTCAAACATACACTCGCACACATTATTTTGATATTTGGCTATTGTATTTTAAGTATCTGTAAATGTATTGTTATGACTTTAAATTAATTGCTTAACATCTGACATACGTGTTTAAATTAAGCTGTTGAATATTAAATAAACAAATAAAACATGCAAATTCTTTGTTAGTTATCCGTCAAAAGTTTTATCTCACCGTCCATCCGGGTAATCCGATATCGCCGGAAGGCCCATTTGTTCCGGGCGTGCCTGGTGGGCCGGGCAGGCCTGGAGGGCCTCGTGGCCCGGGTGGGCCCGGGTGCCCTCGTTTACCTCGGGGCCCTGATTCTCCCTTTTCGCCCTGCATTTCAATTTAAAATAAAGTTTCTTAGTACATCATTTAATGGGTCATAATTTTGTTATTATTTCTACATCAAACATTAGAAATTTCAAGATATTTAACGAGAAAATTTGCATCGCTACTAACCATTGAGTCACATAAGTATCAAAATTATATCTCTGTTTAATCATTTGATTATTTTTTATAGTTTACATTACAGAGTGTAAAGTTTCTGATAGTTTGGGAGATATTACAAGTATTTAAGATTACACAAGCATAGCCGCTGTTTCTGATTAAATATATATGAAACTGGATTTTTATTTATTTAACGTCTCATAAATAAATTCTTTTTTTATATATACTGACTCCACATATTAACTACAGCGCATCTGATCGAAAGTAACAGTGTAGCCCAAGAAAATCAACCACTACCAAGGGACGAGAATACATTGAAAGCCACGGTCCTCATGCCGGCCCTCATCTACTAAAATAGAAGCTTTTTAGGTTCATGAAGAACTGGAGGTACACAAACTGATCCCGATACGCAATAGACCGATGCCAATATGACGGTCTTTGCACTTGTATACAAAGGTCACAATCCTTTCGCGCAATAGCCCTAGCACTTCAAAACATACTTTAAGCACTTCGTCCTACCTTTGTCATGACTAAAGCTTCTTCCCTTGATATTGCCACAGGTCCAGGTGAACCCGGTTCACCTCGATCACCTTTAGGGCCAATTAGTCCAGAAGGTCCTTGAGACCCGGGTAATCCAGACGGGCCGATATCTCCTCGTTCGCCCGGTTTTCCATCGATGCCTGGAAATCCTTGAGGTCCTTCCAAACCACGCACTCCTTTTTCACCCTGGTCATAAAAATATCCCAAATATTTGATAAAATAGGCTACGTTCTAGTTCTGTACTTTCATCCTATCTTGTTATTTTTTTTATACTGGCTCGACAAAGTGACTATATCGCACCTGATGATAAGTATTATGTAGTCCAAGAATAGCAGAGACCCGCAAGATGCAAACTGGTGAATATAATATTAAAATTCAATAACTTTTTATCTAGTGACAGTATTGAGATGAAATTTTAAATGGAAATCGATGATTAAATATAGTTTTAAAATCTATTAGGGTAGTTTTTTTAATTCATAAATAATAAAATATAAAAAAAGCGAACAAGAAATTATATATACAAATATATTTTATTCAATAAATAAAATTTTACAAGCAAAAATAGTAACTAACAATCATGCTTAAATTATAAAATAAATAGCGTTGACTTAAAATAATTAAATAAAACAAATGCTTTATTTTAAAATGTCATGCTCAAAAATACATATTTTTTATAATATGAAATGTTACTTGAAAAATATTTACTAACAACAATTTTTGAATCAAAGAATTTATAAATATATTATAAATAGACGGATATACCAACTGATATTCTACAAATTACAAAATAAATATCAAAATTAAAGACCTAGGATATACTAAAAAAAAAATATAATTTAAAGAAAGTATTGAAGCGTGTGTTCACAAATATCTAATAGTATTAAATCGTTGATCCGAGTAATTTTAATCATAAAGTCGGTTACTTTCACAAAAGAAAACTAGGACGGGTGTAATTACCTTGTCTCCTCTCTCCCCGCGGTCGCCTTTAAGACCCTTCAGGAGCGAAGCTTCTGGAAACAAATTTTATTTATAACTCTACGAAGTCTATCATTTTACTTAAAACTTATTACTTTTAGTCTACTTGAAGTTATTCCAAGAATATTTTGAAGGAATTTTCGATGGAGCATATAATAATTGGTTTCCTGAAAATAATGTTTTTTGTTCGTTAACTGAATCTACTTCTTCGATTTTTATATGTTTAATTTTTGCATACATTATCTTTATAATCAAGACTTGTGATAAATCAATTCGCTCATAGTCAATTACTTGTGTCAATATAAAGTGGATGATACGCCCTATATATTAATAGCGCTCTGTTTTCTTCACAACTGTACAATACGGCGTTACTTATACTTCTTATTTACGTAATATCAATATTTGAAGCCTATGGCTGAGTTTTGTAGATGCTGATTTTACTTTGCATACACTTTGTTCAGGAAATAAGTTCATCGTTGACATAAAACTGAACATATAATGGGAATTTATATCCACAAAGTCGATCTAACTAAAGTAAATGGATGGTTTCCATATTATACTTTGGTATTTATTAAATAAAATTGTTTGTAATGTTTGAGTATAGTCTTAGCAAAGTCAAAGTGGGGTTTCTAAATACCAACCTAAGTGTAAGTTTGTTCGACCTTTCTTTTTAAGAAGTTAATGTTTCCCAAACAGTCCAGTGGTGGCGCTGATCAAAATCTTCATACAATTTGAAGTTTGAAAACATAAACAAATTTGAGATGTAAATATCAATAAAACTCCCACTTGGGTCTCTGATTTAAAAAGGTATAATTTATTTTAATTTTATATTCAGAAAGTTTTAATTTAGTAGTAAATACTTCATATATCGATTTGCCATAAGAAATTACTAAATTATTCTATTTATTAAAATAATACAACATAGGACAAACATGAATAACAACAACACTAAATGGTCGAAAATTAACCTATCTTACAAATATTATAGATATATATATATATATATATATATATTATTTTTTAACAAATACAGTATATGTTAATTATATTTATATAGTTATTCAATCAAATATCTATCAATTATTGTGGCAGTGATAGCCTAGTGGATACGGGACTTGGATTCAAACGCGTCGACGCGAGTGCAGGTTCGTATCCCGGCTGGTACTTCTGGGTTTTTCCGAATTTAAACGAATGCATTTAAGCACCACATGCTCATCGATGAAGGAAAATAATATAATGAAACCCGCGTGGTATCTAATAGACAAAAACATATGGAAGTACTCTGAAAACGGCTATCAGCTTCGCTTCTGGTCACGTTGTGTACGACATATAAGCAAGAAGGGGAATTAAACGCTGATATATCCCTGCTCACCCCGAAAGAGATATAGCGTGACAATATATCATAAATTATCTATTCCCGTTTTCATCTTTCTATTTGAAAATGATTTTTACATTTATATAAATAGATGGTTTCAGGAAAACAACATTCTAAATATATGTACATATAACATACACGACAATGTAAATAGGTTCTGGGAGTTTTAGAAGTGAAATGGTAATGTAATTAGTGAGTTGGAAATGAAAGTTGTTTCTCGTATGAGTTTTGGAACTGTAATTATTTTTCCTGAACCCTTCCCACGCACGATGTTATAGAAGTGAAATATTTGTTTGTCGGCCTAATAATGGGAAAATTATAACCGCTTTTCATGAAGTGCCGTTTGTTTGTGAATGTTTTATGTTTATGTTGTTAGAATCTATCATTCCTGATTTGGACATAATTATTTAGTTCTTTATGCTTGTATAATTAGCTAATTATATACTGAACATAATTCCGAAAGGATACAACTATAATTTAAGTTACTATTTTCGACATTATTACCTTATTAATAATTCTAATGTACCAACAAACCTTTAGACATGAAACAGCTGTAACAAAACCAAAAGTTTCAAAAGCCCTTTAATCTGAACACTGGATTGAATACCCAGTTTCACATGACTCGTGAGTTTTCTTAATGTTAAGTTTTA
Organism: Automeris io; assembly: GCA_036320925.1. NCBI lineage: Eukaryota > Metazoa > Arthropoda > Insecta > Lepidoptera > Saturniidae > Automeris > Automeris io. The sequence continues at coordinate 5,802,153 of JAUDJH010000011.1, read as the reverse complement.
TTGATTTATTAAGTGACTTCTTTATCGACTTATTTGGAGAATAGACTCCATACATTATATCATTTCTTCAGAGTGCCTTAAATGACTTCGTAAATATAGAAATAACCCGAATTAAATGGGCTGTTCTACACTAATAAAAATGCATAAAAATCACAGTTTTATAACAACATGTACGGTAAAATCTATTATATTGGCAGGAAAACTAATGTTATTACAACCGGGCTGTATGATATTTCTTTATAACATATTTCTATAGCAAACCGTTCAAGGATACACTGTTTACTTGGAGCCACATTGGCCCTGGAGACCTCATCGTATTTGTAGCGTAAAATAACTTCCAAAGTACATATTGCAAAACTAATACTGTGCCTCATTCAGGAGTCAAGAATGTGGCTAATACACAAAATTAGAATATTACCTGTACGAGTTATATCGCTTAAGACCGAATTTCCGGATATAACCGGTGTAGCAGGTCCGGGTGGGCCGGGAACACCTCTGGATCCTAAAACATAACAATATATTATTCTTCCATCCAGATCTAAATTATTTCCCTAATCGCACTAATGGAATTTAATATTTGGAATTACCTTGAATTATAGTGAGTATGAGAGAAATACCGCGCAGTAGACTTAACTAGACTTGTAGTGGGAGTCTGCTACCCGGAAGAGAGGGAGGCAGTGCGCAATATCCGGCACTCCTAACAGAGAGGAAGCCTGAATAGGCTGTTCGCTCCCTAGGCAACGGGACGAGTCTGGTTCCTCAGGCTTAGGTGGAATAATTGGAAGGACAACCCGGAGGTTTTTAGTCAATAGGAGTCTTACACACCGGGATCGCAACCGTCACAGCGGCCCTGATGGTCTTATGTAGGATTTCCCCCGGATAACCAAAAAAACGACTGTGAAGAAGATAAAAAATATCTTAGGTACAGTGTTATCTACGAAAATGAATAAAACAGCTTTCAGATATTAATATATGAAATTTAGTATATAATTTAGAGTTCTCATTTATAGTTGATTGGTTATGAAGGGTTAATAGTTTTCATAAAATTATTTCACAATGACGAAAAAGTGAAATCCTTAATAAAATATATATACCGTGCCTATAAAAATAAAACAAAACTCTCCAGTCGATCGTAAAAAGAAACAGTAATAATAAATAAAATGTATGCGTGAAAAAGCAATCGTAAGGGCCTTACGCGAGGAAATAAAGATTTTCCAAATCGTTACTATAAAGCTCTAAAAATCTTGCAAACGGGTTCCCTAAGTATAAATATGGCACATAGTGTAGCATAAAATTTGATGGTTGAGTTAATTCGTTACCTTTTTCTCCTTTTTCGGCGGGCCGTCCGTGAGAGCCTGGTAGGCCGGCCAATCCGTCGCGGCCCGGCTGGCCCCTCTCCCCTTTCGCGCCGTGTGGGCCTCTTGGACCCACGTAGCCCTATAACAGAGTTATAAGCTTAGGGGTCGAAGGTAACATAACGCGCGTTACGAGGGTCAAACCAGCGCTTATTGCGTTACTGCCGGGTTTATTATCCCTAGCACCAACTAATTTAGTGATTTTATTCTGATTTAGCAAGTTCTCGTCTGAGATACCTGTGTGTAAATGTCTCGTTAAGTAAATACAAAGGCGAAGTAAATTGCCTATTTAAAAGAAGTAACGATCAGACAATTACTCAAACTTAAGAAATGAAAAGTAGTTTTCTGTTTAGATAATGTTATTTTACCCTGTTTAAGAGAAATAAAAGGGATATACGATGTTACTATTAATAAAATATTACTTCTAAGATCTCAAGTTTTTATTTGAAAAAATACATCATTACTTGTTTAGCTAACTGCCGTGTTTTTTAATCACTTACTTACGTACGGATAGACTTTCAAAATTAACTAATTTACAATTTTGTTTGTATCCGAGAGATTTTCATAACATCAAAAACTATCGGAATTCTTGTTCTGTGAATCTATTTTAAGGTAATTTAATTACGTATTAATATTTTAATTGTCGGTTATAGATATTATGTTGCTTAGGTTGTACAAGTGATGTAGGCTTTTTTGGAGAGTTTAATCAATTAACTTTATATATGCTACCTGCAGGGTAAAAAGTCTATCTAAAACTAGATATACCGGCCCACGTCTAATTTTTGCCAGACTCACTTCAAAAGTATAATCATGTCCGGTTATATCCACCAAGGAGATCTAAATGTTACAATCCGTTGACAGATTCACCAACCTATAGCTAATAGAGAAGAACATAAATATATCAACGCGGAATCTAAAATTATCCAAATAATTTAAATAAACTATATGTCAGATACTGTGAGCCCAAATTATGCATGAGATTATTTTATAAAAACACCAGAGTGTAAGTTATGGTCAAAAATACGAATGAGCTCATGAGTATTCGGAATTATCCAACCCATTGTGCTTATTATGTGTTAAATAAAGGTTTATCTTATTTATAGACGACTTAGATTAATTTACTCTAGTGCTCTTGCTTCGTTATATATATAACTAGCAAACCCGGCGAACTTCGTTTCGCCACAAGATGGCTTCGTTTTTGTTTTTAGTTAGCGTTTGAAAGAACGTGCGAATAATAAATGTCACATGAAATTAACTGAGCAGAGTACAATGAGTAGCTGTCAAACAATGTATAACGCATTGGCGCCATCTACTTAAAATACTGGTGCGATCTGCTCCACCATCACGCAAAACCATATTGGTTTGTAGTACATGCTATGTATCAGAGATGGCGCTGTATGTGAAAAATGATTTTTCCAGGTTTTCCTGCTTTTATATTGAAATTTTTTGTGTATTTTGTTTGCTATAAACCTCAAGGAGCCCGAGACCTTTCCAACGAATGCAAAACCGTGGAAATCGGTTCGAGCGTTCTGGAGTTATAGCGTCAGGAAGGAAACCGGACTTATTTTTATATAATAGATAGATGAACAAATGTATAAACATATTTATCAGTGACGTGCATAACCTATTTAGACAAGGTAGGCAGCATTCGCGTAATTAATTTAAATATTATATTGTTATCTTAAATATTATAATATATTGCGCTTATGGGAAGTATAAATGGTATGAAAATAGAATAGATATGAACATAAATGTTTCCTTTTTTTGTTTAACTTTAAGCAATTTATTGCAGACTTATTTATCGTAAGGGCATGCAATGCTTTCGTGCATTTATGGAATGACCGCTACTGATATTTACATATGATGATGTCCTAGCCGGATTCGGCCATGGCGACTGTTTCAACGCCGATTAAGAAAATCAAGGCCCAGTTTTCGGAAACAGTCAATTGCGCAGGAGATATTTAAGTGCATAACTGGACGCGCAGCCAGAAAAGCGCTCTCTCGTCCGAGCTCCCTCAGGCCCGATGGAATGGAGAACCAGTACGATCGGGAGGGAGTGGGATGCAGGTTTGGTCAAGTTTTCCTTCTCCGAACACCTGGTTGAATTGCGGGGTTAAAGAGATACCTTAGTCGCCTTTTACGACACCTCAGCAAGAAGAGGGGGGTGCTATTCTATTCTGCCGGCAGCCACCACGGTTATTTACATATAATATTTATATAAGTACACGTAAAACTAATTGTAAATTTGATATTGGGGCTATTGAGACTTTAACTTTTGTTTTTAATTTACAAACAATCTCTATTAATTATAATACTATAAATTAGAAATAAATTACTTCATACAAACAACGCCAAAGTTAATATCGAAATCCAACTTCGATGCAAATTTACACAAACACTTAACCCGCAAAACAATCCCACCTAATGATATTCAAGAAACTCACCCGCTCTCCTTTGTCGCCCTTGGAGCCTTGTAATCCTCTCTCTCCTTTATTCCCGGGATAGCCTCTCTCTCCTTGAGGGCCTTGGGGACCGATCGGACCTCGCTCGCCTTCAGACCCGGGAATAGCCGGATTACTGGACCCGTATAATCCCGTTGATTCCTGCGTTAGACACAATGATTACGCATGTATTTTGGACACGTGAAATAATAATGATTTTTGTGACGTGTGGCTTGTCTAATATGTATTCTTCACCCATCTAATCCCAGATTATCCCAGTTCAATGGTAAGCTGTTTGTAAGCTGCTTGGATTTGGTTTCATTGAACAAGAACGTTTTATTTATAAGTATTTTAAATCGAATATTGTCATATTTGTGAAGTAATACATGTTAAACAGTTTTAATATCTTAAAACCTTCGTATAAGTGTGATTGTATGGACAAATAAAAAGTTAATACTCTGCAGGAATAGTATTTCACTTTAAAATATATATATATATATATATATATATATATATATTAATATTTTCAATTGTATCGCTTGAATTGTATACTTATCGTTTATGACCCCCTAACTTGAGTAAAGATAATTTTCCTGAATGCATTAAATTCTAACGAATTTTATAGAAACCGCAAATATATTACTATGAATGTATCTCAACGTCTTGCGAACAAAAGAGCTATATAGACTGAATGTATTTCTCTAGGTATTTGTCTCGGTTCTCGGGCCTAGATTTCACTCGAAGACATAAACTACCCTCTTTAAGATTCACTTCGCTCTTTATTGTGTATCGTTAACCACCTTCATCACTCGTAGCACTGAAAGGGTACGAATACGTTATCTCTACTTATAAATAAGAGCTTGAAATGTTTTCTTAATGTACTTTAAATTTCTAATAACCTTTTGCATGGTGTGTCATGACTTTTTCCTCAGTACAGTTATTAAGTCTTTTATGGAAATTACATTCTTGAATTTGAATATCGTAGTTCTCAAAATTTTGGCAAGAACTTTTTGATATACAATGAAATATATTATGTTTTTGAATTAATTAGATTCAAATCAAAATATAATCTTCTCGCATGATTTCCACATTTTTACAAGATCATTTGTAAAATATCAATATCCTCGAAGGAATTCTGACATCATATAATCAATTTTTTTAATGATTTTTGCATTATTATTAATATTCATTAACCAAAAATTGTTGTATAAGCGGCCAGAAATATAGACCTGCGTGGTTATTTATATTTCACAAATATCCCTTAAAATGTAATGATAATATATAACAGTGGGATTAGAGCAACGGGGCCGGATAAAGTTAATTAAATAGTAAGTTTATTTCAAAAAAATCTAAAATCAAAATAGTAAGTTTAATCTAAGTAAATTATTGCGAGTTTACAGTTAAATACCAAATATTCACATAATGTAAGCCATAGCAAAATTTATACATTTTATATAATTTAAGAGAAAAAAAAAAACTAAAAATATAAGCTAAGTAACAATAATTGAGACACTTTTTAATATAATTTGTTTCTTTTATAGTTTGATGTAAAATAAGAATTAAAAGACACTTACAATAAGCGCTGATGTAACTAAAGAAGGAGGGCAAGGAGGTCCAGATGGGCCTTGAGGTCCTATGACCCCATCGGACCCTGGCTCTCCTTTAGGTCCCGGTTGACCCTCTACTCCAGGTGATCCTATCTCTCCTCTTTCCCCGCGATCTCCTTTAGCTCCCGGAGGTCCAGGCGGCCCTGGATCTCCTATTTGTCCCTGTTAATCAAAATAACATTAAAAACTATAACATAACATGGCAATTTCCGCCATGAAGCAATAATATCAAAGTAAAAGCATTTAACATATTTGTAATCCCAAAGGAAGCCAAAATATGGGCTAGTAGACTGCGTATGAAAATTTTAGTGATTTATTGCATATGCAAAGAAAATATAAAGCCGACCGACAAAAAAAGTATTTACATTGCTTATATTGTCATATTAAAAACGCCAAAATGTATTGAATATTGATAAATAAGCAAACAGAACGAATTAAATTTTCTTATATCTGTAACACAAAATCTTTTAAATGTCATTTCAAATGCCTCTTTTACACAATAAATACACAAAACGTGTCGATGTATACGTAAAACGGCAATTTAAGCACAGATTACAGATATACATAGATGCTTTCTGCAATACCTTTTTTTATTAATAAAATAAAAGCAAAAGTGTGTCAAGTTATTTCTAAAATGCTCCTTAATTTTTAGGTCATGCGAATGGTTGTATAAATATATTCAACATTTTACTCGTGGCAGCGTAAATTTAAGAGTGAGCCCTCTTAAAAATGTGAACATTTTTATGACTATTTGTATTAAAGTGGAGCGTGTTTCAAGTCTACTAGAATTAAGATTAATAACTCCTGCACATATAAAACTGTACGTGACTGAAGCTTTATTTCAAGTTAATAAAGTATTGTCTCTTTGTGAGTTGTTCAGCGTAATGAAGTGTGAGTTTAGGATGATTCAATACGGGCTTATTTTATGTATGAAGTATATAAAATATATATTATTATCTTAAATTGTGTTACTATTGTTCCTTAAGAAAACATTCTTTTGTGTTTTAATATATAATAATATTATATCATTCGTGAAATACTTTGGATCATTTTGTTTCGTAAGAAGTTTATTTTAAATCTGATTTTCTTTACCAAGTTTTGGTATCTTATGCCTCTTCTCTCTAACTTGGAATAAGCAGGTTTATCAATATTTATCAACATTGATGTCGTGTGGTAATTATGTTTAACGAACTTAAAGTATAAAATTAAATTATGAATTTTTATACCAATCCATAGAGTTTTTATTTCCAAACTGATAGTTAATTTAAGTGTCAATGTCCAGAATATAAAATTTTAAAATATAAAAGACTTTAGTATTATTTACAAGTCTGATTTTAGTGTTATTTGATTTTTGTTCTGCACATTGTGATTGGTGCCTTTTATTTTGTTCCTTCTGGATTTCTGATTTTATGCTATATACTATTTTAATTTTAGTTGTTCATTCTACGGTGTCCTTCACCGGTTGATCTACTTATTACATATTTATGTCATTATTACTGTATAATTTTAAATAGTGCATCAGCCACTATCTGGCTTATGTATAAATATATAAAATATTATATACCTATGGAAAGAAAGCAGAACATACATAAAATATAAGTGCTTGAAAGTTCTAAAAATGTTTAGTTAAAAACTTCAAAAATTGTAGTCATTAGAAAAGCTTTAATTTATCCTAAAGCTGTTCTAAGCTGAAAATATTGAAGATGATTGGATGTATATCCATAAAATGACTGTTTTTTTTTTTATATACTAGCCAACGCTTCTGCTTAATCATCTTGTAGAAGCTTAATATAAAGCTAATGTAGGATTAAGTTTGCTCAAGAATTATAAAATATATTTATTATTACATTAAAGACTTCATTTATAAGATGTTGAAAAGTAGACGCGGGGAGCTAATAATTCTTTCAATGTTCGCATTGAAGGAGCAAATTTGAATAAATAACTGAAGTTAATTACCGTTTTCCCTGGAGCACCTGTTGTACCATCAGCGCCTGTTGGCCCTGGCAAGCCTGGAGGGCCTCTCAACTCTGGTCTCACTTCCAGTATTTGTGAAATGTCGTTGAGGCTACATCTGCACTGTCCTATTAACGACGCCTTAGAAACGAAACACTTAAAATTAAAATTAATTAAAAAAATTCTTTATTTTGTAATAACATAGTAAAGTAACTATATTGTACGTGATTATATTAATATACTGAAGTCCAAGAATGACAGAGACTGTTTTAGGAGGACTATGCATAGACATTCGCTGTCTTCATGCCAGGCTTAATATTCCATGATCCAAAGTTTGAAGTAATTAGTTACTTTTACATATTATGCGTAAATAGAGGCATGTGTAGTAGATGATCCGGTAACGCGACAGATACAAGCGGGTCACTGTGTTGACCTTTGTACACAAAACATAGTACAGTCACCTTCACAGTATAATTAATAGCAGCTATATAATGTGCGTTCTAGCGGAACATTTGCCAGTCTTTAAATAAAAAACCGGATTGTAAATTATTGTTTACTGGATTTAAAATATTGTATTTACAAATTTTGCGTTCGTTTTCAAAGCGGTCCGATCTCAAGTTCTATAACGAGTGTAGTACGCGCCACCGACGCGCAACGGCTTCATAGGTAGGTTGCGGGGGTAGCGGGACGCGACGTGCGCGTTGACTTGTGAGGTACAGAACATCATGATCATTATCGTCATATCAGCCACAGGACGTTCACTTCTAGATATAAACTTGCCCTAATGTTTTCCAAAACGATCGTAGGAAGCGGCTTGCATCTAGAGTAGCCCTAGGATCTAGATTTGAATTAGACAGCTCATTTTATGTAAATTTTGAGTGTACAGTACAGGAAGCATAATGAAAAAAAAAATTGATCGAATCCGAAATACGTATTTTAAGTAGTGTCTGACCGAAAGTTCGGTTTCGGTTTCGGTTTCGGCCGAGTTTCGGCCAAAAATCAAGTTTCGGCGGCAGTTTCGGTTTTGGCCAAAATTGGCCGAAACTTTTGCCGAAACCGAAACTGATTTCGGTAGTTGTCGTACATGCTTGCCTAACTTCGTTTCTCGCGGCAACGCTTTGGCGGACGCTGGCGGCCCTGTTCGGGATTCGTGCGCCGTTCGCATTGCTATTTTTTTTTTTCGCATTTACGCTTGTTTGTTGACCGGTAAAGGTCTTCACAACTTAACCGGGCGGGTGGGCGAACACTGAGGGTGCTCAGCCGGCAATTTATGGGTTGGGTGGCTACGCAAGGGCACCTCTGTGGGTACGAACCTCGACTTGGACCGCCAGCCAAAAATACGAAACCTAACGGTCATCTACTAGCGTTTCGGAAGCGACTACCTTGAGAAGAAACGCCGAAAGAAACTCAAGGCTGCGTCGGAGTTTAACTGCGTCGTTTAGACGACAGTTGACGGATCTAATTCGCATTGCTCTATAGCAACACAACTTAGTCGGTGCGTTATCACCCGACGTAAACATTCTTTAGAGGTTATGTTTTGATGGAACTGATTACATGTAAGTTTTTGTTTCAATTTTTTACTTGACCACGTTGAATTTTATACTTGACCACGTGAGTTTCGGTTTCGGTTTCGGCCGAAACTGAAGCCACGGCCGAATATTCGGTTTCGGTTTCGGTTTCGGCCGTAAAACCAGTTTCGGTCGGACTCTAATTTTAAACCTACTTCTTTTTATTATCATTTACGTATCTTATTATTTCATCAAGTGAAAAGTTCAGTTAAATTGTAACGTTCAAAGGTATGAGAATTATGTAAATGTGAGGAGAGCACCCCTAGCAAGCAAGCTATTACAGAATATCACTGTTAAAATACATCTGTAGCCTGTTTTAGGGCGGCTTGCACTAACGAATTAATCTAGTTTAAGCTTGTATAAAACGCTAATTAATTGAATTGGTTTGATTCCATCATAATGACGATTTTAATTTAAGAGTTTTTACAACTAGCTTTTGATTTAGTGCAAAACAATAAGTACAGATCAGCGTTAAATAGCATTTTATATAACTCTAAACTAGATTGAATTTGTTAGTGCAAGGCGCCCTTAGATTTGTAAACAAGGTCTGATTACGTAATTGTAGTGCATAGTAATTATCGAAACTTCGCATTCAACTAAATTTATAACCATCACATTTCTGTTTACAGTCCACAATTTTATGCAATCGTTTTTGGATAGATTCATCTTCACAGTCATTATTATTTAAGACCTTTGCTAATGTACCTAAGCCTAGATGGAAAATGGATGGGCTCATTGGAGTCCCTTCGTTCCGGAAGGGCTCATTCTCTATTGTCACTTACACTGAAACTCAACCGTTTCATTTTGAAAGGAAATATAGTTAACATTTCCTTTTGAGAGAATACGTGCGACACCGTAGTTCAATAATAAATTAACAGACATATTTAAGTTTCGTAATTGTAACCAGTGCTTGAATTAAGTAGAATTATTCGGTAAATAATATTTTCAAAACGAACATGTCCAGTTGTTTTATTACCAGTTGGTTTACTAACATCTATTAGTATGTCGGCTCGCTTATTGTTAAGAACTATTCGAAATTTTTATCAGATGTGATAAAACATTACTTTTTTAGAATTTATTTTTGATAAAAAAAAAATTAAGACACATAATATTAGTCCTAGTTATTTTGACTGACCCGTTAGTTCTAGCTATATTAGAAAATATTATATTATTTTATTAATAAAATATAATATTAAATAGTGTCAGAGTAGTGTGAAATACACAAAATGCATATAGTTATGTATCACACACACATGGTACAACACAAAATTGTACATTTTTATTTATCTATAAATTTTAAATTATTAACAAGATTAAACTTGGCTTCAATCTCACCTGATGGATAGTAATGACGAGGTCCAAAATGGAAGACGCTTGTTCAAAGCTTCTATATTGTATATATTTTTTAAAATTTTATCGTTGTTGTTGTTAATAATGAAATAAAAAAATAAAAATAAAATAATAATAAAATTGTGGAGTTTTTATTAGCTAATTCACTAGGAAATTTTCTGTTCTCTACGGGGTATATTTTAGTCTACTGATATTGAAAAATACACAATGATTTCAAAATTATTTTGGATAACAATAGGCTCAACGTGTTATAAATAGATCGATATTTATATAAATTTCTTAATATGTAGGTTGGTGAAAAAGCTCTATAAGGTAGCTAAAATAACAATATTCCGTACATCAAGACCATTATAACGTTAAAAGGAGCAAAGCCAATAAGCCTTGAGTAACGTAAAAACAAGATTAATATAATCTCAACTTAGTTGCTCAGCCGTGGTCACGTAGCGGCGGCCCACTCGGAAGCTTTGAGTATTTTGTATCCGCACAAAAGTTTCCCTGATCTCATTTGTTCTTGATGTGAGGACACGGACTTCCTCGAGCATCGGACACGGAATAAATATTATTGTCTTGTTGATATCCATAACCTACTTTCTTACGATGACATGCAAGACACTAACGACCTAGCATCCTAATTATCTTTTTTTAATTTAACTTAATGAGGCTTCCGTATATCCTTGATGACTACACCAGCCTCGTAAGATATGTCACAATGGTTTAAATTGCTTAGGACGGAGTGACGGTTGTGTAAATATATATCGAGGAGTGAAAGGCTAATTGATTTAAGCGACATTTTTTGGTGATATAGTAATATATATATTTTAGGAATCGGTAAAAAACGCTAATTCCAAAAATATATATTACTACTAGCTGTCCCGGCAGACCTTGTTCTGCCCTATTTCTCTAAAACAAAGTCACATTGTTTTTTTTAATGTTAATAGCTATCCCCTCAGATTTTATTCTGCCAAAACCTATTGGCCTGTCGGCTGTTTTTTGAAAATTGTTTGAAGGAACCTGGCCTTAATGCTATATGTATAAAAATTGACAAATATTGACATTAATATTTATACGTCACTCAATAATTGTTTTGCCTTTCCGGAACCCGTCCACTAACAAATAAACTTTATGGTATGGTGTTAAAGTTCAAATTTACTTTTAAATATTATTACGAATTTTTTGTATGAGAATATAGAAAAGTGTTGTTTTTAATTTTGCTCTCCGTAATAACCTTCCACAGACTTCAATAAACACAACAAAAAAGAAATCAGCCAAATTGGTTCAGCCGTTCTCGAGTTTCGCGCTTATACACATTTAACGATTCATTTTTATATTATAGATATTACCAAAAAATGTCGCTTAAACCAAATAGCCTTTCACCCCTCGATATTTACTTTTCGCTTTAAAAGATGCCGTTTCTCCCAATACATTGTTAATACCGCCAAAACTTAAAAGCCAGTCCTTTGAAAAAATCTTTTTATACCATCTTTTCAAACATGTTTTAATTCTGCTTTCATGCATTACACTGTGAGTCGTTTGAATTACGAAAGTACATAGAACTAACTATAGAACATTCTACTGAAAGGGAAGTGTTTACCAATATTTGTTTTATAAAACGGTTCAGAAAAAGGTCTGCGCTCCTATTGCTCTCCTTCGCTGTTCCCATTGTGAAGGATGAAACGAACTTATATATCTGTGTTACTGTATTTGGGTTAGGATGACAGATTCAATCTATAGAATATCATTGTCGTGTATCTTCAGCGATACGACATGATTACAGCGAAAACTATTGGACTCTAGGTTATTGGGAGCCTCGGCCGTTCTTGGACTGCAAAGAGATACATACCATCTAGACTAATGCAGTAACTTTGGAACTAAATTAGTATAATATATTTATGTATAGAATAATACTCACACTCTCCCCGTTTTCTTCTTTATCTCCAACCAGAACTGCAATACGAATATTGACTGTATTCAAAAAATACGTTCTATACGTACGTACATTTTTAACGCGTGACATTAATTGAAGGTATACTGAGTTCACGCTATATCCCTTTCGTGGTGAACAGAGATACACCATTGACTGTATCCACTGGTTATGTGCATTAGTAGCTGCTGTGGCTTAATAGATGACTGACCTGTACCTCTAGGTTTTTCTAAATGTAGGCACTACACGCTCATTGATGAAGGAAAGATTCACGAGGAAACCCGCATTACATCTAATAGAAATTTCATGTGTTAGAGTTGTGATAACGGCAATCAGCTGCGCTACTGGTCACGTTGGGAACGACATATAAGCTCAAAGTGAATAGAGCCACTATTATATATATATATATATATGTAAATATAAATGTGCCTATAAATATGAAATTCCCTTAAGTTACAATCTAGTACATCAACAGGTACAGGTAATTTTATAGCGTTGTTAGTAATTATATAATGTAATGCAGAAAAAATATAATTTATTAATTGTTTAAAGTATTTTGCCCCATTTCCCACATTTTACATAGCATGGACCGTAAGTCCTAACTTAAACCTAAAGACAAAAACCTGCAGAGGTTTTTGATTCTTGTTGACACAGTTTTATAACTTTTTTTTTTTGTCGAAATGACGCGCGTTGATTGACCGTGAAAGGTCTTCACAGTTAAACCGGGCGAAGAAGCAAGTTTTACTACTACTACTATTTTTTATTACTAAGTGTCCTTTTTTTGATTCACAGCCAAATACTTGACCTCAATCGCACCTGGTCGTAGGTGAAGATGAGATCTACGTTGGACCATGTTTGCCCAAAAAATTAATTAATTAATTATTCAGTCTTCTTATAAGGGAATCGTAGAAAAAAAGATGCATGGAGCGTATTCCACTTCTTCGCTATTTGCATTATTTTTGAAGGGGTGAATTTTTAGTATGCATATAGTATGTTCTCTGTCACAGAATCTAGTGGTTATTCTATAGAACAAATTTACACAGCCAAGTTTATTTAGAAACATATAAATGAACATCTGAATTACAAAAATTAAGCCTATAGATATATATTAGAAGCACATAGAACGAAAAATGATATATGTATGTCAAAATAGACTTAAATGATTTGTCTTTATCGAATAAGGTACTTACAAGGTGACGAATGAGACAGTACTGGTAGCCTATTTTCTTCTGGATTTACCTGGAAATAAAAACAAAATTTAATTGATGGCCTGATAGCGCAGTCGGTAGTATTTACTTAGGATGCCAAGGTATTGGGTTCGAGTCTTGGCAGCGGTAAACTTTTCTGTGATGAACAGATTAGTTAACATAAGCCGTGGTGGCTGCCGGCAGAATAGAATAGCACCCCCCTCTTCTTGCTGAGGTGTCATAAAAGGCGACTAAGGTATCTTCTTTAACACTGCAATTCAACCAGATGTTCAGAGAAGGAAAACTCGACCAAACCTGCATCCTGCTCCCTCCCGATCGTACTGGTTCTCCATTCCACCGGGCCTGGGGGAGCTCGGACGAGAGAGTTCTTTTCTGGCTGCGCGTCCAGCTATGCACTTAAATATCTCCTGCGCAATTGACTGTTTCCGTAAACAGGACATCGATTTTCTTAATCGATGTTGAAACAGTCGCCGTGGCCGAATTCGGCTAGGACATCATCATAAAGCATAAAAAGAATTATCTCGTCGTACAGGGACATTTGAAACATATATATATATATACTTGAAATTTGGTCCAATTTGAACTCTCAGACTGCTATTTTAGTAAACACTAGATTTTAAGTCAATATATTTATTAAATGTCCAAGTGTAACAAGAGATAATGTTTTATATGCTTTATATGGGATGCACGCCACTGACACACACAAATGACAAAAATGCATATTTGAGTCTTTAATCATAACAATCATAAAGGATGATTATAAAAGATGTGCTGAATCCGATTTAACAAAAAAATCCTCTTTGACCCATGTGCGTAAAATAAATACCAAAATAGAAGCTATTTCCAAATATTACTGGATTGTGCATATTTCAAACTACCCAACGGCCGATCCAATTTTACGTATATTTGGTAATCATATCACGTAAAAAAAATTAAGCACCCAATAGCACATATGCATTGATAAGGAGACTGAGCAAAAACTGAGTTTTAATGTATGTAAAAGAATAAAGAGCTTGAAATGAAAGAAACACATTCATAATAAATATTGTAAGTATTATAACCTTAGGTAGCTTAAACGAAAAAAATATTAATATATTACCAGATTTCTCAGAATTGCTACCAAAATATAAAAATAAATGTTACGAAATATGGAAAATTTACTTTAATGAAATATCGACAGAGAAGGGGATCTCGTATAAAACTTTGCAAAGTGAACCTCCCCAAATACCCTGGTTTTCTGGAACAACTCTGTGCAGGAAGTTGGTGTCAGTGGCACACAGACTAAGATCCGGACACATTCCATCTAACAAATTTAAACATCTTATGAAACTTAATGATTCTCCACTGTGTGTAAATTGTGTAATCATAGATGGTATCCACCATTTGTTGATGGAATGTGTCCGATCTGAATCTGTGAGAGAGGCGTTTGTGAGTGCCTTTGATCTGAACAGACTTGATGTCGGGATGTTTAACAAAGTCTTAACAGAACTGTTATCTGATGAGGCGTCTGGCCTGTTCAGATCAATGGCACCATATGTAATATGTTAGGTATTTCTTTATTAGGGTGCGATGGGGCTGACATACGTACACACGTAAAAGTCCCTTAAATAAATAGAATTAAAAAAAAAACGTAATCTGAAATATGTTTCGTTATGTGTTTGATTTCGTAAGAATTAGTGTAGATCACCTGATAAAAAGGAAAAATTATTACCAATTCATATTTACGTTGAATATTACTTACGAGACATTAAAATAAGAAAATTACTTTGGAAGATTTATTTAAGATATTTCTTACACATTTTCTTACTTGTATTTCTTATAATTACAGGTGATTTCAGTAAATAAACTATTTTAGTAATTATATATTACGTATATTTCATATAGATTGATTATAATAAATTTATAGCTATATATATTTATTATATTCGACAAGCTCAAAAGTTTAGATACAATATTGATTAATTCAATTACAATTACATTATTTGCTATTAGCTTGCCAAAGTTTTTTTAACATCTCGTGGGACAATAAAAATAGGATAGAATGAATAATAAAATATAACTCAATAATTACAACCGATTTTTAGCTTTCCATTGAAAAACTATTTCCATAAATAATAACAATCTAGATTAATAAAAAGAATAAGCAATGTATTTTATATCAAAACAACTTCACTTCCCTTACCTTCAATCCGTATAAAATCAATAAAACTTTGCTTTTATAAGGACTCGGCAAACGCCGCGATCATAATGGACATTTTTTCACCATAATAGAGATTGATCGATTGCCCTAAAAAGTTTCAGAGGTACATAAAAACACAAATTGATCACTGTCGAGTTTACAACACTGCGAATCGGACACTCCGTGACACAAGGCCAAAATTTTAATTTCGTTAGCTATAAATAATATACTTTCAACAAGCATTATCGATCATTACATTAATTTGTGTAGAATTTTCGGCGTTGCCCTACAAGTTAATTAATATTGAGTCTCTTCAATACCGCCCACGAATTACCCTTAAACCACAAAACATATAATACATAACATAAAAGTGAAATTCTCTGCTCCCCTCAAAATTTTCCTTCATCGCCTTGGCGAGGTCTGGTGCATACTCGAGCATCTGGGCGGCGCGTTTCATTTCTGCTGTTGTTTATTTCCGATATTAAAGTCAATGTAAACTGTTATACTGTTTACATAAATTAAAAACTTATTATTGCTTGTGTTTGTTGTATATTATGTTATATCATAATATATAATTATTATTTCATAATTATTGAGTACTGTAAGGAGTTTGTGTGACCGATGTTGTGAAGCTCTTCCTTACTTCGATGAAACAGTTCTAATTAGTTTATACATAGTTCTATATTTTGCAATATTATTCGTACACTTACATAGTATTCTTCGTTTATTTATATAGTAAATTAAATACAAAAATATTTTTTTAAAACCCAAGACGCAATCACTAGAATAATCAGAATAATCAATAACCACTCGTTCAAAATTAAATTCATACGATCTTCCTTTTTTCCAATTCTTTCTCACAAAATATTAGTTTTTACTAAGCGGGCAACATCATATTTATGTCACAGACATGTAACCTAATTTTATGAACTCCTTACACATGATCACTCCAGTACTTAATTTTATTTTACTGTGACGTACTACCCTTTGCCAGAAATATGTATATATTAGGTACTTACATATGAAATTGGCGTTTTGTATGGGAGGAACAAAAAGTCGAATATTTTTTAATATAATATATTTAATTAATCAAAGTATGAACCATTATTTTCTATGCACTTTTGCCATCTCATAGGTAGTTCATTGATCCCTTTACTAAAAAAACCAGTCGGACGGGAATCAATAAAATCTTTGAAGGCGATTTGGACTGCCCCATCGGAGTTGAATTTTTTCCCTTGCAAGAAGTTATCCAAATTTCGAAAAAAAATGGTAATCTGTTGGAGCAAGAACCAGGGAGTACAGAGGATGTCTTAGACTTTCCAATTGAAGGTCTTCTAATTTAGTAGCCGTCTGTTGCGCAGTGTGTGGTCTAGCGTTGTCGTGAAGCAGCAGTGGCGTGGAGCGATTGACCAGCCTAGGTTGTTTAGCCGCTAGCTTTTCCATCATGGTTTGCAATTGCTGACAATAGACATCAGCCGTAATAGTCTGGCCAGATTTGAGAAAACTGTAATGAACAATACCGGCACTAGTCCACCAAACGCTTACAAGTAACTTTTTTTGGGTTAATTTTCGCTTGGGGCAGGATTTGGCTGGCTGGCCAGGATCCAACCATTGCGCTGAGCGCTTCCGATTATGGTAAAGAACCCATTTTTCATCACAGGTAATGATTCGGTTTAAAATACCTTCATTATTGTGCCGGTTTAGTAATGTAACGCAGCAGTCGACGCGCGTTTGCCGGTTTGCTTCAGTCAATTCGTGAGGTACCCACCTTTCAAGCTTTTTAATCTTCCCAATTTGCTTCAAGTGAATTAAAACAGTTTTATCACTAATATCGCAGCCTGCAGCTAACTCGGACGTGGTTTGCGATGGATCCGCTTCCACAATAGCCTTCAACTCTTCATTATCAACTTGAGTCTCAGGCCGTCCACGGGGCTTGTTCTGTAGGTCGAAATTTCCAGAACGAAAACGTTGGAACCAAAAACGAACTGTATTTTCTTTTACAACACGACCGCCATACACATCATTCACCCTTCGAGTTGTTTCCGCAGCACTAGTGCCACGGGGGAACTCGTACTCGTAAATAATGCGATATTTTGAGTTTTCCATTTTGTAAAATGAGTGACGCAAACAGAAAAAAACAAATGAATGTCGATCATCGAAGCACAAATACATGAGTCTATAGCTGTACAAATTTGAATTTGGAATTCCTTACCAAAGAGGAGAAATTTGTGATTAAAGTGGCCAGTACGAAAAACGCCAATTTCATATGTAAGGACCTAATATATTCATATTTTATGTTATATTTTCAAATTAAGAAAATGCAGATTGCCTGTACCTGTATATATTTTTTGTATATGTTCGACAAAGTGACAACATCGTACTTGATGAAAGTATAATGTAATCCAAGTACTAAACCGACCACTGAGGCAAAAAGCCAAGGATTTTATATCAGAAGCGAATAAAATGATTCATATTAATTATATAGTAGACTTCATTATACGTCAATGAAGTGTTTTTTTTTTCGACGGGATATTTCATTGGGCACCGGTTAAGGCCTCTACAACTTTAGCGGACTTAAAATGTAGTGTTTCCTGATTTAGTGTTCACACAGTGTCACATGAAGGAAAGATGGAGGCATCTCGCAAAAGATGTAACCACCCATTTATACAGGTGTTTTAAACAATGTAACATTCGATAAACGATAACGTCAAGGAAAAGTGCAAAATGTATAAAATTAACATGACGACTTTATATTTTAAAAACTTATAACAGTTCCATACAATTGCTACTTTCTTTTGGCGTCATCATTTATCGAAAGTTACTTTTACTGGGCCACTAGACAAAGTAGCATTCGCTTATCGATAGCGGTAATAGAAAAGTAAAAATATTTGAAACTGAAATAATCAGTCAACGAATATTTGAAACTTACTATATGTCAATCTTATGTCTTTTTTATTTTTCTACAAGCATTATCGATAAAAGAATGTTATTTTGTCTCGGAGCCAGAAATATTATACTCCACTAGGAGCGTAATAAGTGAAACTTAGAAGAATAATTTATTATTATTAATTAGCAATAATAATTCAAATCAAAACAATTCGTATCGAACAGACGATCCTTTGTTTGATCTAAGTGGAAACAACTTCTCATTTATTAATTGCTTTATTTGTTAGGGCCCGCTGATCCAGGGTTATTAGACGGGAATTCAAGTTTCACGGTCCCAGTTACTCGCCGGCTTATTGCAAAATATTTCACGCTTTGAATAAATTTAATGATGTCATTGTGGATTGCTCTATATTTATTATCATTTGTTGTGTAAATTATTACGACCTTGTTGTTTATAAAGCTGTTTCTTTAACTCAGTATCACATCGTTTTTAAAAAAAAAAAAAATTTACGAATATTATATAATACAATTAATATTAGTTGGGACAGAATGTAGAGTGATGCTAAATCATTATTTAAATATTAGTAATATATTTATTTTAATTTTTACATTATCGCGGAAACATGCAGCAATATATTAACAATAAAAAATATACAGAAAAAACCACAAAAACACAAAATCCACTAAAGCTACCACAAAAAAAAACTAAACAAAAATCAAACTAGGGGCATAAAATAAAACTAGCTATCTAATAATTATTATAAAGAAAAACAAACACAACAAAAAAGAAATTTTTTCTCATCGTTTTTCCGAAGGAGCCAAATAAAAAACTAAAAACTTAAAAAAAAAACTGATTTTCATCCTTTGATAGTCTCTTTTGTTGTTGGACTACACTGTACTTACTATCAGGTGCACCGTAGTTACTATGTCGAGACAGTGTCAAAAAAAATCCTCAACACTACAGAACATTTAACATAGTTCAGACTCGGCTGGACGCAGTACACGAGTATTCATAAAATAATATTATAGATATTGAATGCCCACAATATTAGGATCCGTACTGGAGAATAACAGATAACGAATAGAAATAAGATGACTAGAATCTAAGATAGTCAAACATAAAATTAGACGACTATTTAGAACTTATTTTCCCGGATATAATCCTACGCAGTGCTTTAACCTTTATTTTTAGTAACCCCATTAATATCCTGCGCAGGCCGTCAGGTCAGCAGTTGGGTTGACGGCCCCATTGTGCGAAGCTCCTAGTCACGCCAAAAGGCGCAACTCCATAACATCAAAAAAAATAATAATGTAAACGCACCGAATCCCCAACGCCACCTGGCGAACATTTATTCTCACTTCTTAACGTTCTCGCATTTTTAAACCAAACTCCGCGTCGCATCTTTTTAAAACTACACATCGCATCGCATCCTTTCATTATAATCGCATTTAATAATTACTTCGAACTCGCAACACACACAAACCCTCACAAACACAATACTCCACATATTCGCATACAAACATACATAGTGAGTGGTTGCAAAGTGCATGGAATACCGCTGCTCGGTAAGTACTTTATATCATTGTCTCAAATTATCGCAATCTTCTTTATTTTAAATTATCCCGCCTACGAGGGTGCATTTTGTCCAACGGCATAAGTCCAAACCTTATCCCGGCCCGCGTAGCTCCTACTAACAAAAATTACCGAGATGTATCCATACTTGCTGCAGCCAGGCTTGGGAACCGATATTCTTCTAACGATTCGACGGACAGCCTTTCTCAGGCTCCATGTCTGCAATAACTCTAAGGGCCAAATTTAAGTAAATGCCCGAAACACAATTTTTGTGTAAGTAAAGTAGCGCGGAGTAGTTAGTGCTCTATATAATTATACTGATTTTTTTAATATACACGAACGTTACACGAGCAAATTGTATATTTGAATAGAAATAAATTATAACCACAGTGTCTCTTCACTCTAAATCAAAATTACACACCAATCGACAGTTAACGACTTTTTTCCGTGTTTCAAAGCAGTCCGTTTCGGTTGTTAACATTATTTATATTTAACGTAAATATATATTATGTATGACTCAGTGCTACCAACCTTTGATAAGAAAATCTCCCAAAAATTATTTAGTCTCCCCAAAAATATTTTCTAGATTCTAATGAAGTAAGCTGCTGTGTTTGGGTCACGACCACAATACACAAGTACAAAGACCGAGATAGTGACTTGATTCGGTATGTCGTGTATCGGGATTAGTTTTTGTACCTCTAAAAATATTCTTTCATGGTATATCATCAATTGGTACACTTGTATACTTGGTATATTGGCATTGACAATGTGACGAATATTCTCAGTATTTTTTTTTATAGACGAACGCTTGACCTCAATCACACCTGGTGGAAGGTGAAGATGAGTTCGATGATGAAACGCGTTCGCCCAGCAAATGCCTATTCACTCTTCTCTTAAAGACTCCCAGATCATAAGATCCCGGAAATATAGCCGCTGGAAGCATATTCCACTCCTTAGCCGTTCGCATGATAAATGTAGAAGCGAATATTTTCGTGCGAATATAAGGAACATCCACCACATACGGATGGTATCCGACACGACGTCTAGTAGTTTTGTGGTGGAACGGGGCTGGTGGAATCAAAGAATGTAGTTCCTGAGAACACTCTCCACCATGCAACCGGTAAAAGACCGAGAGGAAGGCAACTGTACGTCGATGCTCGATACTCTGCATTTTTGCCCCTTGATAGTTACTGTCGTTGTTCTTGGACTTTCTTTACTCTCTTTCAAACGTGAAACAGAAAATTTGAGAATCCAGTAAAACAAAAAACTATTTGACGGCCTAATTTGTAAATTATGGAACACAATCTGTATTTAATTAGTATTTTCTTTAAATATAAAAGCAATTACCCTTGTTTCATGAGTTTAATTTAAAAAAAAACGGAATTAATATAAATATATAATATTATTTATAAATTACATTATTATCTGTAAAATATTTTTTTAATTGTATTATAATTATTATAGGAATATTTAAAATAAACATAATGTGAATAAAACTTGTATTTTTCATTTAATTATGACTTAAATAAAACAAAACTACACAATGATTAATACTGAAAATGCCTTTATTTATTCAAAAACCCTTATTTAGGGAAAAAATTCATAAGTTGACAATACTTAAAGTTTGTAGTCAGCTATAGTGAACTAGAATGGTTTATTGATTAGTGTAGTAATTTCCCGTCTACGTTTGCAAGGTGATCATGGCTTAGCTTTGTAGTTTTTCTTTTATTGTACCCTAAGGGAAGTAGAGATTAGGCCAATAATGTAATCTCCACGTATATATTTTACGCTTATATTGTACTTTGTCTCTAATCTGACTAGCGGCCCAGCTCTTCTCCGTCGTAGCTGTTGTTATGACCAAAACAGTTCTTATAATTTTGTTAGAATACATTCCAGTTTCTTTTACTATTCCTTTTTTACAGTCCAAATTGTAACAAACAGATTTACATCGCTTTAATATAAACGACTATAGCGCAAGAAGTCTGAGCATCATAATTTTTATTATTATAAATATGTAACATTTAAAAACTAAATGAAAGTAGTAGGTATTGATTAATTGAATGTTTCGCTTCAAAATTTTATCCATTTGGCTGCGTAAGCTTTGTACTCGTATTATATAATAAACATGTAAAAAAAAAGTCATTAGTAAAATAAAAACTTATAAATAATTATAATGAATTTTATAAAACCCTTGCCAGACCCGAAAATCGGTTTTAAAATAACATTGTCAAAATACATCAGAAAATAATGAAAATTAAAACAATATTATCATATGAAATTTAAGGAATTGTATTATTTCTAGCGAGGAATATGGCACGGTGCGAGACGCCCCCTGACGCACCATAACGGATTTCTCCCGGTTTATAAAAAAAGGAATTGTATTATTTTACATGTGATCTAATCTGATCATTTACGAAAATCAGGGATCTACGGCTGTCATGACCCTTATGACGTAATAACCTAATAGAATGATTTTTTTTTCTTTTGTTTGTCAACCCGGTGAAAATCCCTTCGGACCGTCAGGGTAATGGTGAGGGCCAATCCCCCGATGTGTCGGACTTGCAGCGACTAAAACCACCAGGGTACCAACTATGTCCTCTCTTCGTCTTCGCCTGGCCTGGGTATCCGTATACTTCCTACTGAATAGCATGATCCTTTGTTTTCCTTTTTTTTCTTTGTTCACAAGCTACGCACGCTCTCAGTGTTACCATTTCAGTTTCTTTATATCATTATTTTTTATTTTGATTTTTTCGTATAGTTTTTACTATTTAACTAAAAAGGGTTACATAAATGGAATTTAATATCGATCCCGATTAACGCCTTCATAGGTCGCACAGAGTTTTTAATACATAATGTATAATATATATAGAAAAAATAAATGTGAATAAAAATCTTTATATACTTAAATAGCACTGTTTTAGTTAATTATACTTTGCAACATATTAAATATCAATTATCAAAGAAATAGTTTTAACACTTTCCACTAATGTCCCGCATTTATTAATGTAATAGGGTTTTATAACCTAGTCAATGTCACGGGTCATTGAATTTACAATTATGTGGTGCGACTGTGTGACTTGTTGTGGTGACATCATGATGTGGTTGGAAGGTTATTAATAGAGATGTCATAGATATCCGTATCCGAGACCGAAGTTATTGGATATCCGAAATTATTTGATACTTGAATCCTGAGGAATTTATAATAGGTATTTGTTTACAGGACCGAATTTTGAATAACGAATGATCAGAGTGAGACATGTTTTGAATACTTTTTAGTACATCTCAATAAAAAACGATTAACGAAATTAAAAAAAAAACTTTGATTAAATATTTAACAAAAAGTGTCCACAGTAAGCTATATTCGTGTGTGGCATGGACGCCCCTAAAACAACAATGTCGCTTGCATAAACACAAATGGCGTGCATTCCACAGAAGCATAAAAAGCATTATTATCTTTTATTTGGACATTATATTACTTTAATCAATATTGATTTCAAATTTGATCGAAATTAAATTTTAAGACTTCAATTCTGGAAATTGGTCGAGATAGAATATCCCTATACAATATCCGAAATGGTACATCTCTACCAAATCTAGATATTAGTTTTTCTTCGTAACAATGTCGCAAGGGACTATATTGCTCAACAATTTTCATCGTCACATAACATGATGGAATTAATTAAATACTTCGTCGTAATGCCAAGTTCACAGTAAATTCAGCACTTCTCTTAACTAAAATACGTCTAATATCTCTGTCTGTGAAATGATCTTTATTGAGGTAATGTAATGAAACTAGATAATAAATTTAATAGGCTTATATTTTTTGCTTTGGCCTCTCTGACTATGTCAGAGGCCAAAAGCTAGGGTCTTTGACATTTTTTTTTATTATCACTGATTTATTAAGTTTATTTTATCAATAGTATTACAATTCAAACGTATGTTATTTATTTTTACACACTAATATAAATACCACTTTATTTATCTTTAATCGTAACATAATGTTAGACAGTTTAATTTAATCTATGTCATAGATATATTTAAGATATAAATACACTTGTCTCCTTTGCTCGCTGAGGCAAAGGTCCGCTGCAACCTATCAAGCAGTAGCGTTCATTGCATAGATGCATAAAAGCATTGCATGCCCTTACGATAAATAAACCTGGAATAAATTGCTTTAATTTAAACAAAAAAAGGAACTGTTTATATTCATATTTATTCTATTTTCACGCCATCTATCTTCCCTATGAAAGTAATATAATATTTATTATCATTATATAATATTCACATTAATTATGTGATTTTGCCTACCCTGTCCAAATACGCTATGCACGTCACTGCTATCAAGGGAGTCAAGTAAGTACCTACTGGGCAGAACCGTCCCAGAGATGCATACAGTATTCCATGCAAGGTCTAACCTGGGCCTTATACATTAGTTTCGGCAAAATCGACATTTTCCAAGATAAAATTAACATGTGTTGAAATTTTCATCACACTTTAAAATCACCTAGATGTAAACATGTTGCTATTATTTATACAAATTAATTATTAACATATTATGTATACACAGTGTCTAGATATTGTATTAGCTATGTAAATATTATATTTTTTAGTAGAGGTATTTTCAACATTTTCTTACATTTCTCTTAAAAATTTAGCTTAGTGGTTGTGGTGGGCATGTGAATAAATGGTTAAGTATTTATACAACGGGAATGGTCCTAGGTTTGAATCCCGACAGGTACCTCTGGATTATTCCAGATTAAATGTGTGTTTAGCCACCACATGCTCATAGGTTTTTTTTATTCTATTTATTTAAGGGACTTTTACGTGTGTACGTAGGTCAGCCCCATCGTACCCTAATACGGAAATACCTAACAAATGAAATATGGTGTCATTAATCTGAACAGGCCAGACGCCTCATCAGATAATAGTTCTGTTAAGATTTTGTTAAACATCCCGATATCAAGTCTGTTCAGACTAAAGGCACTCACAAACGCCTCTCTCACAGATTCAGATCGGACACATTCCATCAATAAATGGTGGATATCATCTATGATGCTCATTGGAGAAGGAAAACATAGTGAGGGTACCCGTATGCCATCTAACAGAAGTTTCATAAGTAAGTGCCCTGAAAACGAAGTTCAGCTGCGCTACTGGGCACGTTATCCACGACATATAAGTGCCAAGTGGATATTATTAATGTACCTCTGCTGACCCGGAAAGGAATATAGCGTGTCAGCACGTTATCATTATCAGCTTCAAGATGATACAATCTCCAATCAAAACAAAAATATTTATATTTACATATCCAATTTCATTTTAGGTTTAGTCATCATTAAGCCCCGACACACCTTTAGACAAAACGTCCCATTTTAAGGTCGCAAAAAGGTATTCTCTCGACAAAGTAAGGTAACGGTATAGGATAATGTAATTCGGCGTGAAACTGTTGATAGAAGGGAATGTGCCGGTATGTTGGTTAAACCTATGAAGCGTATTTCTAAGGATGGTGTTAAAGCGAAGCACTTTTCTTGCAAATTCTTTCCTGTTATCTATATACATATAAACAGGATGATATATGCATGTAATCATATAGCGAAGGTATTTTTTTTACACTGGCTCGACAGAGTGACTACAGTGCACCTGTTGGTAAGTACAGTTTAGTCCAACAACGAAAGCGACTATCAAAGGATGAAAATCCTTTAACAGTCTCTGTCGTCATGTCGGCCCTCAAATACCACGACTGAAGGAATCTAGGTATATGAGTTACTGGATATACACAAGCTGATCACGGAACGCGACAGGCCAAAGCGAGTCACCATGACGGTCTTTACACTTGTGTACTGTGGTCACGACCCAGTTCGGGCAATTGCTCTTCCACTATAAACCACTGTGAGGAATATGATTATGAGGAATGAGGATGTATTATATTATGAGGAAAATAAGAAAATTATACATGGGGTTATTTAAAAGAAGCGACATACGAAAAAACAACTAAATTGGTTCTCCGTTTAAAAAAAGGATTTAAGGTAAAAGTTACGAGCAACGACCAAAAAAAGTGAGCACCTTATACAATTTCTATTGAGATAAGTGCCTAGTTACATAAACCTTATCACTATTGTTATTACAACAGTATCCAAAAAAAAGAGTATTTATAGTGGAATATTCAAATCGCTAGGACAATGGTGACTGTCAATGGATTTTTATCCCAGGACGCTCATCCTCATCCTTAGGCTGAGATTTATAGACCCAACTTTAGGTTTGCTTAGACTTTACTAACACATTATAATTTATACTACTCTATGAATATCATAGCATTTGGTAAGTCACCAAATTTGTGAACATGGACTTGGCCCTGCGAATATTATGGCTATACTGAAGTTCCTATTACATATACAATTTTTTGTCAATACGTATTTATTTTTTGAGAACTTTGCTAAGCAAAGTCGAAAGTTGGCTCGACGATATTGTTCTGAATGTCAGTCCCACCGAGTGACAGCCATGACATCCGACACATCCTCACCAGTTGCAAGATACTTGATTGTCATTGACGTTTTACACTTGACTTTAACAGCTCGCAGTATTGCCAACCTCAAATTCCAAACACACCCAAGCTAAATCGACTTGACATTCCAATCTACCCTTTTATTTTACTTGGGGAAAATCTTCATAGGACCGTCTCGACCGCACAAGGGGGTTGCGCGACCGAGGTGTGTCGGACTTGTACCGACTAAAAACCCCAAGGTGACTACTTCTGCGCATTGGCGGGGACTACGGGTCCTGTAATCAATTCGCCACAGCCCCGTCGCGCCGCGCCCACTAGGCACAGACCCGGGGGAAGTTGTTACCTTCCCCGATACTGTCCAATCTACCCTTCGAGATGACGCTGTAGTCTACGCTCTCCGACAAATATTATAAATATTTAGTTTAGGAAAAAAAAAGGGTTATATTATTTCTCAGTTGAAAATAATTAACATTGCTATTTAAGGTATTTCTTTTTACAAACGTTAATTATACATAAAAACTTCACGGTATTTATGCGACAGTTTTCATTAATACTTTTGTTTGTCTGGGTTCAACGACGAAATTAACCGAATGGATATTACCAAAGGAATTAACGTTACGCGTACTTAATTGTCGTATCGCGTGCTAGTTACAGCGAAGTGCAGATTCATTTTTAATTACAAGTTAGTGACTTGCTAAATACTGTTTCTTATATTAAAACAATTCTTTCATCTCTTATGAAACGTTTGTTTATCTATATAAAATTTTCATGTCACTATGTAACACAAGACATCGTGTCGGATACCATCCGTATGTGGTGGATGTTCCTTATATCCGCACGAGAAGATTCGCTTTTACATTCATCATGCGAACAGCTAAGGAGTGGAATATGCTTCCAGCGGCCTTATTTCCGCGATATTATGACCTGGGAGTCTTTAAAAGAAGAGTGAATAGGCATTTGTTAGGCGAACGCGGTTCATCATCGGACTCATCTTCACCTTCCACCAGGTGTGATTGAGGTCAATCGTTCGCCTATAAGTAATAAAAAAAGTTACCTTACTTCTCCAAAACGGCTTTACCGATTTTTACCAAATTTTATATGCATATTCGGTAGGTCTGAAAATCGGCTACTATCTATTTTTCATACCCCTAAGTGATAAGGGTAGTTCACGATTTTTTTTTTATTTTTCATTTTATCCTTACACACAATAACTTAGATTATTTTTTGTCTACACTAGAAATTACCTAGAAATAACTTATATGGTAAAACAACGTTTGCGGGTTCAGCTAGTTATATTTATATATGTATACTTGTTTTATATATAAAATACTCGCTTTGACTGACATATAAATGTAGAGCCTCAACTACGGATACTTGAAATATGGCATTGAGTTGTTTTAAGACTTAGGAACTTATTGAGGGCTGACACTTTGATATTCCTTAATGGAAAAGGGATAAGAGATAAAAGTTGGTACAAATTCCGCCAGTATTGAGTCTTTTGAGATTAAATTGCATCTGGACGAGCCAATCTAGGTTTGCTAGTTTATTATAAGAACTTTACAGTATATATGTATTAA
Organism: Automeris io; assembly: GCA_036320925.1. Lineage (NCBI taxonomy): Eukaryota > Metazoa > Arthropoda > Insecta > Lepidoptera > Saturniidae > Automeris > Automeris io. Next base: position 5,774,036 of record JAUDJH010000011.1, on the reverse strand, counting down.
TCAAAAAATCACTGCGCATTAACTCGCATTCATTTCATGTTATTTTATGTAAGAACGTATTTTTGGCATCACTTTTGGCGCATGCTTCTTTATTATACCTAATTGAATCTCACGCAGTGATTTTTAATTCGTGAATAAGTCTTGCTATAAGATTTAAGATATCTACTTTCAATAAGATCTAAATTAATTCTAGTGTCTGATCGAATGCTCCGGTTTTCAACAACCTACGGCCAAAAAACGACATTAGGTAGAAATTATAAATGGATCGAAATTTTTGTTATACTTAACGTTTCTACGAAACGTCAAAATTAAACGGATTGATTTAATTGTGATTATTAAATTACTTTTAATAAGTGTCTGATAATCGATCGAAATCGATTAATCGGTCATTGCTACAACCTTCGATTAAAGTCAAAACTAAAGGTTTTGAAATCGTAAATAATTCTGCTTAATGTTGGCCAAAAGCGAATAATTTAATGAGCATTAAAACTTTGAAATGCAATGTTTATGTTGATATGCGTATGTAAACAACGTGTAGGTATCATTAAAACTACCTCACAACTTTTTTTATCACCCGGTTGAAAATTCTGCATGCTGTGAGGGCAGAGACCCTGGTGTGTCAGACTCATACTGAATAAAAACTCCCGGAGTGCCCCTCTAATTGCTCCACCCGGGCCTGGGAAACCAAATTTATCCAGATGCCTAGGAGCAAAGACCCTTATTGAGGCTATCTCTCTGGGAGGGCTCTTTACATCAAAACCTCTCCCTCAGTCGCCGCCCAACACTACAAACCACCTCCTCTCATCAGGTCAGCAGACTCCCTCAAGTCTACTGTCGGTACCTCACAACTAATCACAAGGTCTGTAAAGCCAAAGATTAGGCCTAGCACTAATTAATTCATAATTATAAATCGATTTTAATCAATTATTCATTTTAACAATACATCTTTGCCTTAACTGGAAAATAACCTAAAAAGCATACGAAAGCGGATTGTTTCAATATCGACTCGCTCCGTATACGTATGAATTATTTATACGTATCGAGTCTCAACTCGTCTCTATGCTTCAACAGAGTGCTTTTTGGGCGTGACTCGACTCAAAATCAACCAAGGTCTCTTTTTGTAAAACCTATTCGTACCCTCGGCCCGCTTTGGAGAAATAGTGCCCTTATAAGAACGAATTTTGTCCGGTCGACAGTGAAAGGTTTTCAATGACGAAGACTTTTACGTAGTGAATGTTCGTGTAAGTGCCTTATGTTCGCAAGAGTTTCCTTTTATTTCATCTACTAGAGGTATTTCTTGCGACTCCCTAATATATGTAGTAATGATTAAAGTTAGACGATCGAAATTATGAATAAACCTGATTTATTTAAACATAATTACTTAAACTCTCTAGTTTAGAAAGGTATATTTGCTAATCTTTTTATTCAGCGCTTTTTACCGATTCCAAAAATATATTAATTACTATATCACCAAAAAATGTCGCTTAAACCGAATAACCTTTTATCCCTCGATTTAATTCGTAAATAAATGCCATAAATATAAAATTAGAAATAAGAAACGGTAAATAAAACGAATCTTTGAAAATCATATAAAATATTAGGTCCTTACATATGAAATTGGCGTTTTTCGTACTGGCTACTTTAATCACAAATTTCTCCTCTTTGGTAAGGAATTCCAAATTCAAATTTGTACAGCTATAGACTCATGTATTTGTGCTTCGATGATCGTCATTCATTTGTTTTTTTCTTCTGTTTTTTTCTGTTTGCGTCACTCATTTTACAAAATGGAAAACTTAAAATATCGCATTATTTACGAGTACGAGTTCCGCCGTGGCACTAGTGCTGCGGAAACAACTCGAAGGGTGAATGATGTGTATCGCGGTCGTGTTGCAAAAGAAAACACAGTTCGTTTTTGGTTCCAACATTTTCGTTCTGGAAATTTCGACCTGCAGAACAAGCCCCGTGGATGGCCTGAGATTCAAGTTGATAATGAAGAGTTGAAGGCTATTGTGGAAGCGGATCCATCGCAAACCACGTCCGAGTTAGCTGCAGGCTGCGATGTTAGTGATAAAACTGTTTTAATTCACTTGAAGCAAATTGGGAATATTAAAAAGCTTGAAAGGTGGGTACCTCACGAATTGACTGAAGCAAACCGGCAAACGCGCGTCGACTGCTGCGTTACATTACTAAACCGGCACAATAATGAAGGTACTTTAAACCGAATCATTACCTGTGATGAAAAATGGGTTCTTTACGATAATCGGAAGCGCTCAGCGCAATGGTTGGATCCTGGCCAGCCAGCCAAATCCTGCCCCAAGCGAAAATTAACCCCAAAAAAGTTACTTGTAAGCGTTTGGTGGACTAGTGCCGGTATTGTTCATTACAGTTTTCTCAAATCTGGCCAGACTATTACGGCTGATGTCTATTGTCAGCAATTGCAAACCATGATGGAAAAGCTAGCGGCTAAACAACCTAGGCTGGTCAATCGCTCCACGCCACTGCTGCTTCACGACAACGCTAGACCACACACTGCGTAACAGACGGCTACTAAATTAGAAGAGCTTCAATTGGAAAGTCTAAGACATCCTCCGTACTCCCCGGACCTTGCTCCAACTGATTACCATTTTTTTTCGAAATTTGGATAACTTCTTGCAAAGGAAAAAATTCAACTCCGATGGGGCAGTCCAAATCGCCTTCTAAGATTTTATTGATTCCCGTCCGACTGGTTTTTTTAGTAAAGGGATCAATGAACTACCTATGAGATGGCAAAAGTGCATAGAAAATAATGGTTCATACTTTGATTAATTAAATATATTATATTAAAAAATATTCGACTTTTTGTTCCTCCCATACAAAACGCCAATTTCATATGTAAGGACCTAATAGATTTTCAAGTTATAAAGCATTAGTATACGTTAATGGAAACATTATAAATGCCTTTTAATCTTTAAAATTTAATTTATTACAATCCAATTTTATAAAATATATCAAGTACGTCGAATGCAAATTTAGCTCAATGAACTGAATTGTTAAAAAGTCCAGGTAAAAGAACCGAATTTATATTTCAATATCAAAAGCGCGAAATTAAATGAAATTAGACCATCGGGGCACACTACGTGAGTGCGATATACATTTTTAATTCTTTTTGTGTTTTATGCTAATTAAAATTTGCCTTTATTCGAAAGCGACCCGGCAGATTGCGGTCGGCATACAAAATTTTAATTTTTTTAACCGGGAAAACATGTACTTGTACCCTTAATTTGCTTAGTGTTATCCGTTTCCGAATCAGGTGTACGTTTTAGCGTGTCGCATTGTATTTATATTTAAGTAATATCCCTAGAATTTTGCAATGTTTAGTTGCTTAATTACATTTTTAATTTCCTGATAAATTAGTTTCATAATAGCTGATTACTATCTTAGAATACTGTATATGAATGGGCGAATTTCTTTAGTCGGTATTTTGATGAAATATCACCACGGGGACATAGATTGGTGTTTGGGAATAATTATACTGAGATTATTTCTATGTTTTCAGCACTGTTTTTTTTTGGCATAAATATACGTGTTTTTTTTTGTATGTGTTTCTTTGAACCAATTCCCTAGAACATAAAATAACTAGAAAATATAATAGTTTGTGTAGCATGACTGGTGGTGGTTGGTTGATTGGTAATTGTTGGTAGATTGTAGGGGATTGTTTGGTCTAGTGTGAAGAGATTGTAGCCTACATGTTTCTACTTCTGTGATGCTTTGGAATCAATTTTAAATAAGTATTTTTTTAAAATAAATTATTTCTTTTTAAATAAATTTCAAATAAAATTAAAATCAATACTCACCGCTCGATGCGTCACAAACGAAGTCCTTCCCTGCAGCCTTGCACTGACTTTTGCCGGCGTATCCTCATCTTCTCTCTTCGGATCAAACCAGCCCAGGGCTGCACCAACAACTAACACGGCACCAAGAATCATTAAAGCCAGAAATCCACCAATGGCAGCTTTAGTTGTTTGAGATATAACCATCGCCATTTTGATTTTCCCACTTTTCACTGCATATTTCACTTTGCACTACTCCACTTTAAGTTCGACATAAGACGTCTAAACACATTTTTACTCGAAATTGTTAATCAGTGCAGGTAATTGAAGATTTCTGCCGATATATATATTTTTTCTACTTTCTACTTCTAAGTTTGACAACGATTTCAGTGTGACAGGTTAAAAAACATGATATCAGTTTTTTTTTTGTTATATGATATCTCACTCAATAGTAATATCGATGTTCAGAAGTTTAACAAAAACAACTCTTCTCGTAAATCATTTATTCCCATTTCCTTAGATTAGCTATAACATTAACCAGACTCATATTCCTTGTGTATAATCCTTCCTTATTTTTTAATAATATCCTTACAGAATAACTATGGCCAGGCGTACGTCTTTACTGTACGAGTGCCACCCTTATGAATGCCCGTCATCCAGACGACGTTATTCCGTTATGCTTTACAATAAAAAAATAATAAACATACTCTCAATTGATTCTTACAAATATTTAAAAATGTAACTAGACCATATTCTATAATAATTTTAGGATATCATGTTTTAGCTTTGATCACACTATAGACAGAAACGGAAACTAATGGCACTGTTTGTAAAATACACCTTATAAATAACCCTGAATCAAAAAAAAAAATCGTTATATATTCTATAATTCCTGCTAATATAAAGTCAATTTAAACAGTGTGATATTTATATATATGTATATTTTTTTTGTTAAACAAGAAAACAATTTTCTAACATTTATTGTATCAACAAAATATTTTAAACTTTTTTTTTACACTGGCTCGACATAGTAACTAAAGTGCACTTGTTGGTAAGTACAGTGTAGTCCAAAAATTGAAAATTCTTTAATCTTCTTAAAGATCTTTAACCCTTGTGTAGTGTGGTCAAGACCCAGTTCGGGCAATCACCCTACCACCAAAAATCAGTGTTTTTTATTAAAGAATACTCTTATTTATGGAGAAAAATATTATTAATTTTATATATACTGTTCTAACACATAAGTAAAGTAATAAATATTAACAATAGATATAAACGTGACAACCCTATACGGAAAATGAACACTGAAGACTGAAGACAATTAGATACCGTTGTATTGTCTGAATCAGAGGACCATGTAGCCTAGATACTGACATAAATAGGCTTTAGAGCTATGAAGGGTTTCTATGTAGGCGGAAATTTATTCATTACGTTATATATCAGAATGTTCCTCCTACAAGAATTTTGTTTTGTGATACTTCTCACTTACACGAGTGGATTAATGAAGGACGATATATTTAGATTGAAGCACCATCAAATATTTCAGAAATAATCAGGGCAAATATGAGTTTTCGCACAAATAACAGATCATTAACATGGAATAACAAAGTAATGAGTCTGAATTAATAAGAAACGAAATATTTATAATAGCATTAAAACATCTAAAATCTAAAGATGAAATTTAAAATACATTGTGCGACAGAGTGCTGTACTCTGGCGGATTGCTCAATTAGGTCACACATAAAAACAAGAAAGAACAATTTGGTTGACTGCACTGGCTACTGTAATGCTCGGGCTGTAACGTGATACATTATACCAAAATGTTACCAGTAAACCTCCACCACAAAGGCAAGTCGTATGTACTACCGACATAACAGTTTGTCAAAGCATACGTCTGATGGCGTAATTACGTGGCTGGCGACAACATGCTCCGCAGTTTCAATTACAATTGCTTTGATGGAAGCCAGTGCTATATATTATATCGCAATATTGTTATATGCTTAGAGAGAGCTTTGCTTGGTACGACTTGGCTTCTACGTGTTCGAATCAGAAATGAAGAAACCCGTAGACGATACAGAGCTACCGACATAGCCCAACGGATTATCAAATTAAAGTGCTACTGGGCAGGACAAATAACTCGTAGAGTGGATGGCCGATATAGTAGAAAAGTTTTCGAGTGGAGATTACGTACTGCCAAACGTAGTATGGGACTTCTACTTACAAGGCAGACAGATGACTTAATATAGATATCAGCGCGACGCTGGATGCAAGGTGCTTCTGACCGATCACTCTGAAAAACATTAGAAGAAGCCTTTGCCCTGCTGTGAAATATATCTTCTGTGGTTTTTAACGCCCGATTAACTGAAACTATTGTATAAGGCTCAGGTGAGGCCATGCATGGAATACTTTTCGTATCTGGGACGGATCTTCCCAGTACTTACTCAACGCCCTGCATATATTGCAGTGGAGGGCTGTCCGCATTGTGAATGATCCAAATGTTATGCATCTTGAACCGCTCCAGTTGGGTAAAGATATTACTTCACTGAGCGTTTTCTATTGTTCATGTTCATGCCGATTGTTCTGATGAGTGATTTAATCATGTTCATCCTCTCTCTTTCATAGTAGAATCACGTGTGCGGATTTACGGAGTCACCGCTATACGGTAACTCACATCCCGGCTAGAACTAAGAAATTCTCTAACTCTTACATTTGCCGAGTATTTACGCTGTGGAATGATCTTCCGGCGAACATGTTCCCACTGTTATAAGATACGGGGTCCTTTAAACGAAGCGTGAAGAGATATTTATACAGGCTGGAATGATCGATGCGAATATCGATAGTTTTTTTACTATTGATAGAGTTGTCGTTTTTGATCTGCCAGATGTTTACCATCAGACGTGGTGTGGTCACTGTATCGAGTCAGGATAATAAAAAGATAAATAAAAGAAGTTAAAAATATTTTATACCATTTTAATATAATCTTGGACCAACTCCACAAGCACATTTTTACATGTATCATGTTGACAAGTGCTTTAGTAAATTTTTGGTAAATATGAAATATATTTTTCTTGATAGAATACTTTCTATCAGTGTAGGTCAAGAATGGTAGGGACTAGCAAAAAATGACAATCCAGTCACCGTTGTCGTGTCCGCCCACATACCACGACAAAACGTTTATAAGAAAAAATAGAACTAGACGTAAACAAGGTGATTCTGACACACGACAAGCCGAAATGGGGCTCTATAACGGTCTTTAATTTTATTTTAAGCTACGCGTTTTACGACCAGTTTCAGAAACGGTTTTAAGCACTAATGAAACTCGAATTTGTATGCTATCGATGTTTTACTAGTGTTTGAAAGCGTTATAAAATTAAAGGGGCTTTTCTAATAGTGGTTATTTGACACTTAATTTTAGTAAACTACATTGGTTTGCCAAATATATTATCGCATCATATGTATATATATATATATATAAATGTCATGTCACGGTGTTTGTGTTCGTAGTCTTCCGGAATGGCTCTACCGACTTTAGATGAATTTTTTTTATGTACATTTTGGTAAATATGAGAAAAGGTTGTAAAGTATATTTCATACTACTATGTAATTAGGATAACCTTGTTCACAATTTTTTCTATTTTTAAGAAAAACATTTTTTTGTAGGTTTTTGTAATTTGAGTAAAAATACTCCAATTTTTCCCCCACCTGCCTCCACACTCCCATTTTTTAAACCCGTTTTCTGTATTTTTATGTAAACAATATCCAAATAATGTAACCATTATTTTTATTACAAACAGACCGAACTTATTTACATTATTGAATGACAGCAAGGGCTTCGACCGCTTTAGTTCCCATCCCCACACACTTACAATACATTCGTTATTTTTTATTTAACAACCAAAATATTCTCTAGAAATAATTTATATGGCAGAATAACGTTTGCCGGGTCATCTTTTTTAAATATATAATATATTGAAATAAGGCAATATGATGCTGTAAAATATTATAATAATTGTACCTACATTTAAGCAGGAAGAATTATTGAAACGTGCTTTAAGAGGAAATTGTTTACAAATATTTTTTTGTATATTGGTGCTTACTTTTTTACATTCAACCAAATCTCACATCAAAGGTGTCACTTAGAGAAACCCTTTCATATTTCTGAGTGTGACGGCTGACACTTCACAAGATCTGACACGTCGCACCATCAAGCGCTGAACGTGCCAACACTTTAAACAGGAAAAAATGCAAATTAAAGCAATTTACGAATCTAAACTACCTTCTCTGACTTTCTAACTATATTTTTTTTAGTTCGTACATCATAAATTCACAGCTTCATATTTAATTTATATTTGTAATCGATTTCTCGCCATCGTCAGCCCACTTAAGGTCACTGTTGGATAATAGGCGTATTTTAATAAGCGCTATTGAGCGTGATATATTTTTTTAATACTGGCTTGATTAACCATACTGCACCTAATGGAGACTACAGTGTTATCTAAGAACAGCATAGATTCTCACAGGGCAAACCTTTTAACAGTAGCCATCGCCATGTCAGCCCACATACACTACGACAGAAGGTATCTAGGTATATGCATAAATAAGAATAATAATGTTTACTAACAATTATACTCATTGACCTAGCCCTAAATTAAGCTTGCGCTTGTACTGTGGATACTAGACAAATATATACATATTTAAATACATTTATACAACCATGACTCGTGACAAACATCATAGAAAAGTTTACCACTATCGGAACTCGAACCTAGGACCTTAGCATTGTAAGTAGGATAGCTACAAACTGCGCTATTAGGCCGTCAAATAAATGGACGTATACAAGATGATCCCGATACGTGGTAAGCCAAAAAGAGGCGCTATGATAGTATACAAATACATAAGTATGTACTGTGGTCACCCACATGCCTCCTCATGATGATGATGTCCTAGCCGGGTTCGGCCACGGCGACTATTTCAACACCGATTATGAAAATCGAGGTCGTGTTTTCGGAAACAGTCAATTGCGCAGGAGATATTTAAGTGCATAACTGGACGCGCTGCCAGAAAAGCACTCTCTAGTCCGTACTCCCTCAGGCCCGATGGAATGGAGAACCAGTACGATCGGGAGGGAGCGGGATGCAGGTTTGGTCGAGTTTTCCTTCTCTGAACACCTGGTTGAATTGCGGTGTTAAAGGGATACCTTAGTCGCCTTTTACGACTCCGCGGCAAGAAGAGGGTGGTGCTATTCTATTCTGCCGGCAGCCACCACGACTAGGACATCATCAACATGAGGAGGTATGTGGGTACCTCCTCATATAACCTTTGCTGGTCGCTTTTCGCAATTCGATGCTGTTTCGTAACCATATTGTGTCATTCGCGAATTTGGCCTAACATGATTGGCTCTCGAAATGTGTCGCGAGCGCCACCTTATGAATGGCGCGATACGTGCACGACTTGTCAAATTGACACTCGAAAAACGTAACCGGAGCAAGTAGTTGCTAATTCATACGAAATCAAATAAATTTGGGAGGAAGGATACAGGTGCATCGTGCGAGCGCGCGGCATCGTCTACAGCATTTTGTCGGAATACAAATCGCAGAGTGTGGTGTTCAAACGTTTAGCCGGCCGGCAAGTGTTGTTGACTTTCCTCATCACCAATCAAGTTTACATCCTTTGCGCTGATCCCGACGAGCGGAGCAGGACGGAACCACCTGCCGCGGGAGCTGACAAGCTGGGACCGCGAGAGAGCCGTCGGTCAGGTTAGTGCAACGCATTGTACGCGAGAGACACAATCGGGGCTAGGATTGTTAGCCATATCTTCATCATCGTCCCATTCCCATATTGTGGTGGAAAATTCTATACAAAGGCGGTTTCATCACAGATGCTTCATCTTGTCTGAGAATGTTTCGCGCAACGATTGCCGCTCGGTACCATCTTAAGAGCTAAGCTGCTTTTCTGGTGATAATAATAATTATCCCTTTCGGGTTATGCCGAGACATACAGACAGAGACAGTGGTTATATCCACTTTGCGCTATATGCCGTATCCAATGTAACCAGTAGCGCAGCCGTTCTCAAAACAACTTACAAATGACATTTCTATTAGATGTAATGCGAGTTGCTCATGATTTTTTCTGTAACCGTTGATCGTGTGGAGATCAAATTCGCACATAATCTGAAAAACTTAGATGTTCGTGCCGTAATTTGAACCTATGACCATTAACATTGCGGTGCAAAGTTACTGGTGCCTCATTCACTAAGCCACCACAGCCAAAAATAAAATCCAAGTAAACAAATTTCACAATCAAAACAGATATTGAAGGTTGAATTTGTCACATAATGTCGAAATCATACGTTACGGAACTCAGATACCAAATAAATTGGTTCATTATCAATAGCAAACGACAGAATTTGATCGGTTCATCTAATATCGTATAACTCATTCCCCTGAATGAAATAACTTGGGAAACATTCATGAAAATAAACACCGAGGACGCCTCTCTGAAAAATAAGGGGGCGATAAATCGGCGTAACCTTTCCGTAGGGCTACAATTCGTTTTGCGAGGTTTCCATGTGTCTTCATTTCACCTTTCGATACGGTTACATTTATGAGCATAATTTCAATTTATTTACTTCATTTTCCCTATTCTTTAACATAAAAAAACTTAAATAATTCATGTCCAAATATTAAATAAATATAAAATTAAAACTGTGTCGAAATATCAAAATTCAGCACGTCACACTAAAGTAAATCAACAGTATAACTAATTTTGTAGCTTCGTGTCTAACATTTATGCAATTTTTTCCCGATATTACGTAGATTAACTATAAAGTTGCTTAAAATTTTATGTTCGAATTCTTTATTCTCATTGATTTATTTAGATCTTTGACCGAATTTCTAAAACTTTAACATGGATATACAGGTTTTTGATATTTACATATACAATTAAAACGATAGATATTATATTTATGAGTACAAGGTAGGATTCCTCCGTGACCCGGACATACGCCGGGCGACGCGCTTTGAGGGAGTGCGTCACCCAGATCCTGGCGTGAGCGGTGTGCGATGTGTTCCCGCACACCGCTCCAATGACAATTAGAGGAGACGAGGGGTGTTGGCACTCTACACCACTCTCCCCGAAATGTGTTAGGTGTACGCGGGGGGCGGCGACTATTTAACCGCCCCCTGCCTAGTAGGTGAGGCCTGAACAAGGCCGGACGTCGCCGGATGCCGAGGAAGATGACTCGGCTTTGCCCTTAGCATCCGGCAGACGGGAGAAGGAACACCCCGGTGGTTTTAGTCGGGGCAGGTCCGACACACCGAGGGAGCGGCCCTCACCGCTCCTCTGACGGTCCGTAGGGATTTCCACCGGGTTAAAAAAAAAGGATGGTATAGTATAAAACGCGCAGATAAGAGTGAAGTAACATATTTTCTTAGTTTTTACAAGTTTAATTATGCTAATTTTGTTCTACCATGTTTTTTGTATACCTCTGATAAGTCAGATTTGATAGAATTTATTGATCACGCTGGGTCAACTCGCTAGAGATCGCTTAAATTTCCTGATGTTTTATTATGAGTATGTTCTTACTAATTATGAACTTACTTTTGGCGCGTGTATGTAATTTATATTTTCTAACAGTCCTGTATATTGATTTTGTTTCAAAACGAGGCAGTTACTACTGCTTGCTGCCCTACACCCCGCATTTTATATGTTTCACAATCATATGATTGTGAAACATATAAAATTACAACATAAACATTAAAAAAAATTACAACACTATTATATTTTTAGACTATTTTTTGTTCAACAACATTCTAAATATCGTATAAGAAGTGGAATATTCTCAAAAAACATGTTTAGCTTAAATAACTTAAGATGTAGTAACGAAATCTTATGAGACTTTTGAGTTAACTTTTATAACGTTCAACTTACTTTTTAGAACATTTTTTATGTAGAGGTTAGCCCACTTTTTAATATATATAATTCAATGCTCGCCTGCCGCTTCGAATTTGGCACCCATGGCATCCCAGTTTGCACAGCCTAAGATTCGTGACTGTTTCCTAATTCTGTGTGTATAAGAATCCGTTGTATAACTGCAGTTTTAATTAGATTTAGCAATAAAGAAGATAGTAACGTCACTCTTTTAATCGAGCTTCCCAAATGCACACTTTTTTTTTTACACTGGCTCTACATATTGACTACAGAGTACCTGTTGGTAAGTACAAAAACGAAAGCGACTATTAAAGGATGCAAATCTGTTCATAGTCTACATTGTCATGTCGGCCCACATATACCACGACTGAAGGTCTCTAGGTATACGAGTTACTGGATATGCACAAGCTGATCCCGAAACGCGACAAGCCGAAACTGGTCACTATGACGGGCTTTACACCCATGTACTGTGGTCGCGATCCAAACGGGCTCCGACGCCCTACCACCTCGCTGCTGCTCGTTTAGCACCACCCAGGAGTCACGTGTAGGGAAACTAGGGTAAAACCTACGGACGCGAGCAGCTTCGACTCCCAAAAACACTAATGAAAGATCAATACAAATACAACACTTCACCTGGTTAAACAAAAACCTTAGCACCTATTACATAATAATATTGAAAAACCATTTTCTGCCATTGCTTCCGTAGTCGTTACGTATGCATGCAACCGACCCTATTCGGGTAGACCCTCTTACAACATTCAAATCTATTATGTATCTTGATGAGTTACATAGTAAATTCACCCGTATTTGGCATGCTTCTTTTGGCTTATTTGCCTCTATTTAAATTATTCATGCGACTATAAATATTTAAGGCACGTTAAAGGAAATCACACCAGCATACAATTTCTTACTTTAGTTTTTCAGAAGACATTCAATTTAATTTATATTTAAAGGAATTTTGAAAAGAACGACTAACAGAGTTCCTTGCATTTTTTTTTCAGTAGCTCCTATTTTCCAGACCAATAGTAGATTCAATGCATCGGCCATTTAAAGGTGCTTCTAATAATATAATATTACCTTAAACTCGGATTACTCCATAGAACAAATAATTACAAAAAATTACAAATATCTGAGAATTTAAAACGTATAGCATCTATCTTCAGTCTACGTAAAAGATATAGGATGATGATGTCCTAGCCGGATTCGGCCACGGCGACTGTTTCAACGCCGATTAAGAAAATCAAGGCCCAGTTTTCGGAAACAGTCAATTGCGCAGGAGATGTTTAAGTGCATAACTGGACGCGCAGCCAGAAAAGCACTCTCTCGTCCGAGCTCCCTCAGGCCTGATGGAAAGGAGAACCAGTACGATCGGGAGGGAGCGGGATGCAGGTTTGGTCGAGTTGTCCTTCTCTGAACACCTGGTTGAATTGCATTGTTAAAGAGATACAACTTTTACGACACCTCAGCAAGAAGAGGGGGGTGCTATTCTATTCTGTCGGCAGCCACCACGGCTCAAAAGATATAGGATAGTACTTCCTTAAGCCACATTACAGAGAGACTGGTAACCTAGAATGGCTGATAGTAACTGGGAAAATAGAGGTGTAAAGATTTGAAGACCGGAGCTCTAAGCAGTAGTCAAATCAGATCTCCGAATTGTTAAAGCTTTTCATTAACGCCATGCTCTATCTGGTCACAGACCTGAACCGATGGAGGCAGCTAGTTTCTTGACGTATTTGAAGTCACAATTCTCAGAAGTGACGGAATGATAAGGAAGAGATATATTTCTAAATAACATTCATGTGCCAATTAATACATTTCATTACAAGATAGTAGAAATGCTTGAGCAAGCTCAAAGTGATTTATCATACTAGACAGTAAGACAGTTCCGAGCATACCCTTCTTATATCAGGGTAGTCATAACTTACCGAACACCCTATATCTGTCCGCGTAACGAAATGTGTAATCTTGTACACATGATCTACAAGCGGGTTCGGTGGTTCCAGGAAAACTATGTCCACAATAATAATAAATGTTAAAATTTATTATTTTATTCAATTACTTGGCTAGTATTTGCCTTTTGTTACCATTTAAATATAATTCTGTAAACTATAAATATACTTCGTTAAGTTTTTTTTTTATCAGATTTTCTCGTGAGGATTACATTATTACATCGTATTTAAGCATCCAGTTATCTCTGCTCGCCACTAGTTCTATAATAATATTACCGCAATCAGGGTGCAGAGTAATAATATCCCGATTAATTAACATCACTGTAAATTATAATATATGTATTAGAAGCATTCCATAGAATTATTATACTAAATTCTTTTAAATTTTGTGATCAACTTTGAACTATAAATATATTGTGATTAGAAAATAAATGAAAACTATTATTATAAGAACACAAAATAAGGTTACTTTAGAATATAAGAAAGGTAAAATGATTATTCCCTTATTTTCGGGAGAATAGCTTATGTAGGATGCAGAATATCATGTAGCGTGTAGAAAATGCTAATACGCGACGCAATGCAAAACGCGACGGTTCGAAGCGAGTCGCTGTGACGGTCTTTACACTCATGTACTATGGTCACGACATAGTTTAGGCAATCGGCCAACTACCTCAACCACCTGTTTATTATTCATTTAACTTTATATACCTTAGACCAAAGTCCAGAGAATAAGTCAACCAAAAGTTCTTTAATACCACAAGTTTCTGCACATCGCGGTTCATCTGTTGATTGAGCTAAATCCCCCGTCGACAAAAACTCTCTATCGTGTTACTCGTAATTTACTAGAACAGTCTACGTCTAGCCTGTCTCTTATATCGTAGAGATAACTGTTATCGTGTACACTCATACACAAAAAAATTCAAAATATTTTTTATGAACTGTAACTGTAATCAAGATGATTTTATTCAGTATTAGTCGATTACTTATTGAAAACAAATTTAACTAAGCTGAAGTGATTTTAGTGTCCAGCTAGCTAACTAAACAAATGACATAATTTACGCTCGAAGTTGGCAGGCAATGAAAGAGTAATAGTAAATTACAATATAGTAAAATGATGCCAATAAAGAGACTATTATCTTAAAATGGACAAAAAAAACTTGAAAATATTGATAATTAATGTAACTGACATGAACTGTCAAATTGTATAATATATAAATCTGACATATAGATACATTTTTAGTCTATATAATATAAATTGTATAGGTTTTTAATTACCCTACTTGCGTCGCTAAAAATCGTGGGTAAATTTTTAATAGTTTTTAATTTCAGTCTGAATAGTTGTCGTGAGTTATACATGTGTATTTTATACGTAAATTTAAATACGTATATATATCTTTGTCTAGTATCCATAGTACAAGCGCAAGCTTAGTTTGAGTTTAGGACGATAATTGTAATAATACAAATTCACTTTTCGAGGGGAGCAGAGAATCATAAGTGATTGTATCTTATATGTCATGCCCAACGTGACCAGTAACTAGTCGTTATTCTCAGGGCACTTATACATTTCTCTTAGATGGCATGCGGGTGAGCATATGATGCGTAAATCTGCATGTAATCTGGAAAAATCTAGACGTATATACTGGGAACCGAAATTGCGAATATTCGTGTTGTCGCTAATGGATACCGCTGTTGCTTATGAACTAGGCCACTACTGCTATAGGCAATATATATATCATTGTACGTAAATTTTTTTGCGGTTAATGGAGATTATATGTGGTTAAAATATTTGCAACAATACGTTTTTACAATTTTTTGGATTATTCAATACGTTACTATTTAGCTAAAAAACTTTTGTCACCGACTGTCCTAAAAGCGAGACCGGAAGGGAAGTTGGAACGAATTGCCTGTGACAATACACGCAAACAGTACGAAGCTTTGATTGAAATGCGATAAAGTGGCTTCCAACTAATACAAGCTGTTTACTTGGACTTCCATTTCGATTACTTAGTATCTTAAACTGAGATTTATAGACGCAAGCTTAACTTTGCTTAGACTTTACTAAAACATGACAATTAATATTACTCAATGAATGTCCAAGGATTTGGTAAGTCACCGATTTTGTCAACATGGACTTCTGCGGATACTATGGCTATACTCAAGTTCATATTATATATTCGGTTTTTTGTCAAAACGAATTTATTTTTGAGAACTTTGCTAAGCAAAGCCGAAATAGCGTCTATAAATCTCAGCTTTAGAACCTCAAGCACAGTATTGAGACAGACATGAATCGTAGCGTGATTATGGAATAATTTGCTTAGTTCCTGAATTTAATATTGTAATTAAAAACATACGGAAAACGGAATGACCTTATAGGTTTTAGCTGGCTTATTTTTTTTTTAATGCTCTTCGGAAAATATCGCGAGGGATCTCGCATCGCAGAAAATAGAAATCTTATGTGTAAGTGCCCTGAGAAGAGTGTATAGCATGTAGACGCTGCCCGATACGTAATTGTCGCCCTAAAGGTCGTTAGGGTGTTACGAGACGTGCGGGGTAAGAGGATGCGCGCGCGCACGGGATGCTTGCGAGTTAGTCGACTACCGAGACGCAAGGCTTGAGTACATACGTGTAAGTCGCAGTTCGGTGTGCCTTAAAGTGCAAATAAAACGCCAAAATCCGTGTCTTTCTACAACCACACCCACGACCACCGGTCATAAGTGATATTTATTTAAACTGGCGCGAGATAGTGACTACGGTGGACCGTATAATAAGTACAGCGTAGTCCAAAAACGAAAGCGAACAAAAAATAAAAAAGGAATAAGGAAAATAATGGTGAAAATCCATTGATAGTCTCCGTCGTCATGTCGGCCCACATATACCACGACTGAAGGTCTCTTGGTATACGAGTTACTGGATATACACAGGCTGATATTGAAACGCGACAGGCCAAAGCGAGTCACTATGACGGTCTTTACACTTGTGTACTGTAGTCAAGACCCATTCCTGGAAATCGCCCTACCACTAAAATTAGCTGTTGGTTGGGCCCGATATATAAGCGCAAAGTGAATACAGCTACTAAAGTATCTTTGCTCACTCTAAAAAGGATATAGTGTGATAATATTATGATTTTAATATTTTTCGCATAAATTAAAATATAGTTGCTACAATTTGCACTGCTAGTTGTTTACATTAGTCAATACTCTACCAGCCATGTCCATACTCGATATGTCTTGGACATTGATTGGTCAAATAACGATCACGGTGCGTGAGATGACATCCAATTCACGTAGCTTGATTCGTTCTTATGTCAAGCTCATAATAACATTAATCTTGGGAACGGCGATTTCATAGGATGATTATTGGCCATTATAATAAAGACTTACCAACGTTCTATCAATATTTGTCCCTTATAAGGCCATGCTGATCTGTAGAGGATATATCATGAAATATCATCCTGTAAATGACCCGGCGAACTTCGTGTTAATTTTTAACTGAAACTACTCCACCACCCCCACTTCTCCATCTCTTCATTCCATTCTCCCTCCCCTCCTCCCTATCCCTCACCTCTCATTATATCAAATAATGAAATATAATAAAATATATGTATCCCTAACTTAAAAAAACATTTAACTGAAGCAAATTACATCCTCTGTATTTCAAATTCTTCAAGTTTTTTTTTTCTCAACGAATGGGATAAAATGTCCGTCTTCAAGGTCTAATCTATTTCTACGCTAAAATTCATCACAATTGGTGAGCCGTTTTAACGTGCTAACTGAACAGACAAACTTTCGAATTAATAATATTCTAATTTATTATTGCCAATTTCAATAATTCAAAGCTTTATCAAAGTTGATTTTGTTTTGTATGAAAGCAATTTATTTATAAAATTTTACAAGCAATATTTTTGTTTTACTACTCACGTAAAAAATGTTAAGATCTGTAGAAGCTACATGAATGTTAATTGAGTAATAAACAAGGCGCAATTAACTTTTATAAATTTAACGAGCTTATTATCCGACTTTTAATAAGCCCATTTCAAATTAATACCCAACTAGGTAATCGCACAATCTTCAATCGAAAAGGGTTATATAGTGCTTAAATTTCTAATCAACCACTTGTAAACAACGCTAAAAAAATTAATTTGTTTATTAATTTAGAGTTAATTTTGAGTTTATGGATGCTATTATGTAGCTGAATTGGGTAAATTTTATAGATCTATTTATAATACTTTTAAAAAGAAGTATAGTTCATCTGTATTTGGAAAATAATTTCCAAAGCTATTCATTTAATAAAAAACATTAAAATTTATAATAAAACTTTAGGACGAACATAGACTATGGATTTTTAAAATTACTATGCTCCCATTGTATGTTCCGTGTCCTTCGTTAGCTTAAATTTTCATGTTATTTGTTAACTGTCCGACTACGAATACATATAGTACTAAAAACTTTTAACTATATTTGAATACATATGTACTTTTATAGACTTATATATGTTCACATAGGCTTCCATATGTACTATTATTTCATTTTTACTTCCCATTAGTTGAAAATAACAATATTTCCACCTTTCATTCCTCAATCCTACGAAATTGAAAGATTAAATGAAAAATATTTTTCTGTTTTCTATAGTTCACCAAAAGCAGTCCATACTATTATTGCGTTCGAACCGTTCCCATCTAGATGAACGCATAGCCTATAAATAATCTTCTGTTCATATACAACGAATATTTCACAGGAATAAAGCAGCGGGCAAAGGGTTATAGTATATACAGATCGTATAAAGCCATGAGGCAGGGTATAGTTCTTTAAAGAAATGATTTCACCATTCCTACAGAAATGGGTTCCTCCAGCAATCATACATACTAGAAACATTATTTCGTTGGCAGCAATTTTACAAAATCGCAAGCTTATACGCTTAGAATGGTCATCCCTCTTGTCCGCTTATGTCGTAAATGCTCTTTTACTAAGTTATTACATTTCCCTCAAGAAAAAATTATCCTGTGGAAGAGGGAAGGTGAACGAAGATTGAACAGAAGTATGGACTGTTTTATTTTTATTCCACAAGTACTCGTGACAATTTTGTCTTCTTTTTACAATAAATTAATGCTAATTGTATATGTAATTTTTTTTCTTTTTTTCGAAATTACATGCCTTGATTGTCCGGGAAATGTCTTCACAACTAAGCCGGGCGGGTAGGTATATGTCGAGTGATAGATTTCTCGTAATAAATAAAAAAAACACTATATAAATTATATTATGATATGTACTGTTATTTAGTTTATAAGTATAAAAAGCGAAGCTGAATGTATTTCTACGAGGTAAAAGTCTAACTAGAGAATTGTAAGGGATCGTGATAAAAAGCTTTGATCAAAACAAAGTGCTGTTTAGATAGTGAGAAGAATTAACTTGCGCCAAAAATAAGATAATTGTGTAACTCGCGTTGGTGGGTACGAAATGGAATGAAATGTTAAACAAAGTCGGGAGTGGGGGAGAGAATTCATTTTAGTGCTGCCGAGTAGTTCACCGTACTTCTATCTGAATTAATGAATAGGGTATACTTCGCATCTCCAATAAAAGTTTTATTTCTACAGCTTATTGGAACAAAGTTTCTTATGGTGCGATAAAAAACGTTAGATCACCTCGAAAGCCTGACATCGATATATTGTTACTGCTTGTTGCAACTCTACTCGTCTCGTTAAATTACAGATTCTTGCGACTAAACGCCAATAAGGCTATAACAATCTCTTTATTTAAAAAATTCCATTGTAGGTCCATTCTTTTTTTTTTTAAATAGAAAATGTAATTATTTTAATTATCATTTTCAAAAACTTATTCAGCGAATGATTTGCTGTGTAATAATATTATAATTCATCACTAATTAATGTCTTAGTAATTTTATAATTCGAATATATCTTCGACAGACATAAGTTGATAAGATATTGTATATTCTGGTTTGTTTCTGGTAAAAAAAAAACTTTATGTTTTCTATTCTGTATTTCATTTATGTTACATTTCTCCCAACCCTTGAAGGAATTGTTATTCCATTGATACATCTAGAATAATACCTTGTTTTGTAAATTTTAGTGTTTATATCATAGCTGGATAATTAATTACGCGCATTGTGTATTTGGAATGCGGAAGTCGTCAAACGTCTTTCTTTATGCGTAACGAATAACTGTGAAATGGCGTATGTGTAACGATAAAAGAATAAAGACATGACTTAAATTTTTATTTTATTTTCCAACGTCAAATACATATACCTCGTAAAAAAGGTTCTCATATATTCTGTAAATGTACTCGTGAATGTTTAAATTGTTGCCTTGTACAAGCAATATTTGTAGGGGCTACAAACGTTTGCCTTCTTTATGAAACTTTTACTTATAAAACTTTGTTCTTTATTGCGGGTATACTGCGGCTTCGTATTTGCTCTTTTTTATGTTCTATCTCTTTTACACACATTGTGCAGCTTTTTTTAAATGTATACATTTATAAAAAGTATTTCTACGCAATTATTAGAATATGTTAATATTCTGACCATAATATTGCAAATATTAACTGTATTTATATTTTAAGGGATCCAACGCTTAGAGTTTTTTTTTTGATAACCCGGGTGAAATCCCTAACGGACCTCAGGGGGCGGTGAGGGCTGCCCGCCGGTGTTTCGGACTTGCACCGACTAAAACCCCCGGTGTGTTCCTTCTTCCCGTCTGACCGGGGCCAGAGGTACAGTGTCATCCTCTTCTCCGACCCTCGGCAACGTCTGGCCTTTTGTAACGCCGCATCTCTGCACTACGAGGAGTGACGTAAGGAGCCAGCCCTCGCACACCTCACTCGCTTATCTTGGAGCGGTGTACGCTTAGAGTTGTAACAAGCCTTCATAACTATAGTTTTTTGAAATACATGGGTACTTTATTAACCGACTCACTTCTGGCTAAGTATAATATTCGAAGTCTCCGAAGACCCATTTACTGTGACTTAAATACGTATCACTTCTACATAGAAGTCCATGTTATAAGTATCAACTAAGTATGTACAACATTGTATACAGACATTTTGTGATAAATTGCCTTACCTTTTTTTTGGTAATCCGGGGAAACCCGTTATGGGCCATCAGGGGGCAGTGAGGGCCGCCCCCCGGTGTGTCAGACTTGCACGGAATAAAACCCGCGGGAGCTCCATCTCTTGTCTACCGGGGTCAAAGGCAAGGTTGTGCCAGCTTACACAGCGACCGGCGACGTCTGGCCTATTATGGAAGACCCCTACGCGTGGCAGGCTCACCCTTGTTGTCTTGGAGCGGTGCGCGGGAACATATCGCGCACCGCTCTCGCCTTGAAAATGTTGGGCGACGCACTCCTTCAAGTAAGCCGCCCATATATTACCTTATCTAAATGAATTTGCGTTAATTACATTTATCGTTTTGTTTTTATATAAAACTAGCTGTCCCGGCAGACTTTGTTCTGCCCTATTTCACTAAAACAAAGTCACATTGGTTTTTTTTAATGTTAATAGCTTCCCCGTCAGATTTTATTCTGCCAAAACCTATTGGCCTGTCGGCTGTTTTTAAAAATTGTTTGAAGGAACCTGGCCTTAATGCTATATGTATAAAAATTGACAAATATTGACATTAATATTTATACGTCACTCAATAATTGTTTTGCCTACCCGGAACCCGTCCACTAACATTTAAACTTTATGGTATGGTGTTAAAGTTCAAATTGACTTTTAAATATTATTACGAATTTTTTGTATGAGAATATAGAAAAGTGTTGTTTTTAGACTTTTTCAGACAATTTTTTTAAAATTTCTCTCCGTAATAACCTTCCCTAGACTTCAGCAAACACAACAAAAAAGAAATCAGCCAAATCGGTTCAGCCGTTCTCGAGTTTCGCGCTTATACACATTTAACGATTCATTTTTATATATAAAAAGAAGATAGATCCACTACTTGTATTTTTTCATATATATTTTTAATACTAGCTGGGTAAGTAACTACAACGCTCCTGATAGAAAGTGCACACTGCACTTAAGAACGACAATGTCTACTGGGGAATGAAAATCCATAGACATTTGCCGTCACCATGCCGACCTACTTATACCACGAGAGAATATCTAGGTATATGAACAACTGGGCTTACACAAACTGACTCCAAAACGCGATAGGCTTAAGCGAATCACTATGTTGGTCTTGGCACTTAAGAATTGTGACCACGATCCGAATTGGGCTATTGCCCTACAATCTAAAAAAAATAGATTAAAAATATTTAAAAAATCAATTCAGAGAAACATACCACGGTAATAAAATTGTTTGAAGTTGGATTCATCTTTCCATTATAGCGCAAATTTCAAAGAAAAAGTTCTAATAAACGATAATACAGGTACTTACTCATGAAAGTTTTGAATGTGTTTGAAGGCGACACGTTGATATTTTTAGAGAATACAAGCTCCCTCTTTCCGCGTAAAACCCATTTACAAAACTTTACTCTTTTGTTGCGGATACACTGCACCCGTGTTGTGGGATTTATTCTTTTCTGCACACTTTTCTATCCCTTACTACCAACATTTATATATTTAACTATTCAATAAGCTCGTGTAAATATAATGTACATGTATGTTAACACTATTGCGGTGATTCCACGTAACAAACCAGATGATTAGTCAAAGAGAATTAAGACTGGTTTTAGTGACCCGGTGTGGCCTGGTTTTCCAAAAATATCAGTATGAGAATTTTTATATCTAACCGTAAATCTAATTAACAACTTTCACAGTACTTTAAAATTGACGAATTTTTAAACAAACTTATATTTCCGTATTTCTCCTTATTATGCTTAAAAATTTTAAAAAGTCCGCCTTTATTGGATACCTACGTCTTAAAAAGAACCTACTATCCTAATTTCATATTTGTAGCTGCAGCAGTTTGAGTTCTATGATAAACTGATTTTTGCCACTGTCTAAATCTGTACTTAATTTAAAACTCGTTCAGTAATAGATGGGCCCGATTTTATATCAATATGACAGAGAGTGCAGAATGGAATTCCGCACTGAGAAAGAAACATTGGCGGAGATTCTCGTAGAAGGAGAGTCCAGAAATCTTAGTTGAAATATGCCACTCATTAATGATAGTATCGAAAGGAAACGGAAGGAGAATCTAAAAAGATGAAAGTAGAGCGAGAGCGTATTACTATAATATTTTTCGTTCATAGACTCTTAGTTAAATTAGCTATATATAAGGTACTTAACCGTCTTCAACCGTTTAAAAAAAAACAGACTCTGTTGTTGCTCTGAAAATACAAAGAAACGACATTTATGTTTGTTTCTTTATAACTTTTACCGTACATTAGTGAAACGCTTTATTTATTCTTAAAATACCCCGGCCGAGTCTTTGTCACAATTGTCAAAACATTATCCACAGCTTATATCAAATTGTACAGGCATAGAATTTTTCACATACAGCCACGCGAATAGCGACAACATTTAAAACCTTGAAGGAATTATATTTCCTTTACATATATAATCGTAGAATTCATTTAGAAACGCCGATAACACTCGTCAACGATTATTCAAAAACAAACCTTCGTCTCATCCACATATCCCATTGCACAAAGCCGATTTACACCATACGGGTCGGAATCGATTACTCCCAGTCGTCTTCCCGGTCAACATCAGGCAATAACTTAGTCTCTTATCGGAACACCCAATCTGCTGACTCAGGATCAAATCGCATTCGTACAAACTCTCTCGGATAACGCGCTATTTCGAGGTATAAGATTTTGAATCGAATCAGACGAATGCAAATATTCCGGTACTCGAAGTCACGGGCAGAATTTCATGAAGATTAATGCTGCAGGACTTTTATATTGAATAACTTTTGTCTATGACATTAATTCAAATAATCTTCAACATTATTATTAAGCAGTATCTAACCATAGCTTTTTTTATACTGGCTCTATATAATGACTACAGAGTACCTGATGGTAAGTACAGTGTAGTCCAAAAACGGAAGCGACTATCAAAGGATGAAAATCCATTGATAGTAACCACATATACCACGACTGAAGGTCTCTAGGTATATGAGTTACTGGATATACGCCAGACGTTGACGTTGCTAGACGTTGGTCTCTCCAAAAGTTTGCCACTGGGCCTGATCATCAGTTTCTGTCATCCAAAAATGACCTTCCTCTTTATATAAATCATTTCTTTATCTTGCTACATGGTATCCTGCACTACATTTCCCGAGGCGCAGCATCCACACAAGAACACGTCTATTCCAATGGTTAACGGATCTTCGGCGATTATAACTAGCCTACTACCGCTCCTGTTTGTTAATAGCGCAGAACCTATATGTCGGAGAGAGAGCGTTTTTAACTGTTATTACTGTTATTAATTGAAATGTCAGGTTTAGTACCTGGATGGAATCAGAGATGGCGATGCGATCGTAATCAACTATTCGATTTGGTATAAAATGGAAACTAGTCATTTTTCGAGCCATTCATATTTGGACGGTCGAAACGATCGGACGCTTCTCAGAGATCGTCGCGTTTCCTTGCTAGAATGAGTGATGAAGACCGTGCACGTGCCGCCCTGACGAGGCTTACTCCGTCATATATACGTTAATAACTTTAGTTCTCCGGCGCAGAACCGATTGAATCGATCCTTCGGACAACACCAAGAATAGCACGTTCCATATTCGAAAGAGCACTCTCGAAAACATAGGATACAATGATTCTAATATTTTTCCCGTTCCAATTCACGGCATGGTATCAGCTCAAACTCGAAGCTTCAAAATCCGTCCCGTGCACGTTAAAGGGTTAATAAGCGCCACTATTATTTAAATAAGACACTTTATGGTTAATTGTTACTTCCTATTAATAAACTTAAAATGGGAATTAGAAAAAGCTTGATAAAAATTATTTTTTAGTGAGTACTATAGTAAATGTATTAAAATTCAAAACTGTTGTTGTCTAGTGGTTTCTCTAAGGATCTTAGGCACTATAGTACATTACAGTTATCAAACGTAAGCAGCTTACAAGTGTCAAGTTTTAAGCTACACATTAAAGGATCATAGTCCTTGTACCGAAAGCTGTAAAAAAGTAACGTATACCGTATGTATTTACAACTAGACATCATTTGCCGTGGAACCGTTAGCGAAATTATTATACTACTTTAATGCTTATGAAATATGTAATATAAACTTCAACTTCTTAGTAAAACACAAACAATCTGATATTTCTTTTAATATAATAATATTTTCTAATATTAATATATCGTCATGCTGAATCTCTTTTGAGATAAGCAAAATACATTAGTGGATGAGTCCTCCATGCTTATATATTGTGTCACAGAAGGATTTCACTTTCTGCTATGCCTCTTCGCTGTCAACCATGGCTTTCACCACCGTCAGGGAGAGGTCGTTCCCAATGTGGTCCTGAAGGACCTCCCTTTCCTTGGCCCAGGCTGGGCACACCTCAAGGGTGTGCTGTGCCGTATCCTCGAGGATATATTTTTGAATATTATAAGTTCCTGTAACTTTTCTTTGACCCTATAAGTGCTTTTGCTCGCGTCAAAATTGAAGTTTTATTAGGCCAATGAACTGTAATTTTTATATAAGGAAAACAATAATTTAATTTAATGTGGTCAGTGTCGCAGGTGATCGCCTAATATATTCTATTTCCGATAAATTATTTGTTTTTAGCTTGACTGTTATTATTATGTGTTGATTTAATTTATGTATAATTTTATTGATATTATATTTTTACCTATATAAATAAAGGTTGTGTCATAATTGTACATAGTTGTATTATAGATGGAGCCACTAAAAAAATCTCTGTTCATGCTGAAAGGAATATAACGAGACGATATGTTATTATTACTATAGGAGTTACTACGAAAAAGACAAGCATTTAGTGATACATTGATTAAATATTGTGTTGAAGGAAATCAGTGAGTTATTCTATGATGTAGCATACAGGGACCAATTTAGTCACCTTTTGATACGCTTTAAAGATTATGCCAAGCTGGATATGAATTCCTTCGGCATAGAAACATTAAAGTGAGGTAAACTTAATCGTGGTTAAGACAACAGGAGGAGACAAAACGCATGATAAGGGTTAGAAGAAACAGTAGATTCGAAGCGGTACATTATTAACCTTGGATATTTAATAAATATTTTGACTTACAATCTGTTAATATGGAATTTTGAGACTTTCAAAACGGGTAACTACCAATACTAATAACTCAACATATTTATTAAATATTCAAATATTATTAGATCATACTTTTATACTTATATGAAAAGTATGCCACTGGTTTCCAGGATTCAATGTAGTCGCGATCCTCAGCAAGAAATTATCATTGATGTCAGTCAGAAAATGCATGAAAGTAGAATTAATGCACTGAAAATACAATCTCTTCATTCTTTATGCGGAGTAACACTTGCAAACCGTGATAGGAATAATGACACACAAGACGATTAGTTTGAAAAATAGTGTCATGGATAACTTGTACAAAAGCATGATTTGATATTTCGAGCGCGTGGAGAGGATGAATCATGAAAGAATGACGAAAACGATATATAATATGAAATTGAGTGGGTGTAAGAGCGGAGGTTGCTCGAGACTTATCTATACAAACCAAATAAAAAGAGTTCATGGAGGATAATGTCAAAAGTGCGCGAAATCAGCAAGAGTGCATGAAGGGATTAAGGAATATTAAGAAAGCGAAAGAGGTTTATAAAAAATAGAGAAAAGTGGTGTTCCATTATCTCTATTTACCCAAATAGGGACTCAGCGTGATTTATTTATTTATTCTTAATAAGGTTGCCAGTGGCCCGGTACA
Organism: Automeris io; assembly: GCA_036320925.1. Taxonomy (NCBI): domain Eukaryota; kingdom Metazoa; phylum Arthropoda; class Insecta; order Lepidoptera; family Saturniidae; genus Automeris; species Automeris io. The sequence continues at coordinate 5,747,522 of JAUDJH010000011.1, read as the reverse complement.
ATAATTAACTTACACAACACATACACAATTACAATCAACAATGTACAGTTCCTATTAAGACATCCACAACATACATTAGAGTGGTCTGTTTATTTATTTAATAATAGTGATAATAGATAATTAATATAACTATCGTATTTAAGGATTGTTTATGGGAAAATAAATAATATTATAAAGATATATTAAAATGAAGCAGTAAGTATATAATAATTAAATACTCAAAGGCGCTTGCGACTGCTCGAATATGTATCCGAACAGTCAATTATGTAATTGAGGCCATCTATGCCTGAAAATTGTACGTAGGATGTACTGAAGCTCTTTTAATGTAGTATTTATGTGATTAATTTGAAAAGATTCAAGGATATAAGAATTAATCTGATTGCCGGGGAAATAGCTTGATTCCTAAAAGTGTTTTCATTCATAGTAGTCTCACTTTGAAGTTATTCTTGGAAAATACTTAACATTGAACTTTGATTCACCTAGTCTCTTACGTAAGCTCTGTTGAAGATATTTAATAAATTGCTATAATTATGTTTTTTTTTTATATTTTTCCTTGGTTTTGCTTGTGGCATGTGGCTATTGTCCAAAGGGAAGTGAAGTCTGCGTACATAAACTCATTTTTGGCCTACAATTAAGAGCTACAAAATATATAGAGTGGGCTATTTGTATAACAAATACGACCTACCAAATTGTACTTTCTGGCTTGCTATTATTTAAAAATATGTCATATTAACGAAAAGTTAATAAAAATAACAATTTCAGAAATGTAGACTTATATGTAATCACACACTAACTCCATTTTTCATCATTCACCGCACTATAATGATACAAACAAAATAATAAGATTGCATCTAAATAAACAAAATAGCAAGATAAAAAGAGAACACAAGAAGATATAAAAAGATTTGCAACACTAAGCAAAGGTGAGGAAACGAGGAGTATATATCTAGGAGCCACCCTAGGTAAATAATAGTCAAGAGACTTGGAACGAATATGTGTATGAAGTTAATCAGAATTCCAATAGATATTGAAATGCTTTCCAAGGGGAGAGCGGTGCACGATGTGTTCCTGCACACCGCTCAAAGAAAATGAAGTGAGCAAAATGGTATGCAGGGGCCTTGCATCAATAGACCAGACGTCGCCGGGTGCTGAGGAAGCTGGCACAGCCTTGCCCTTGGCCCCGGCAAACGGGAGAAGGAACACCCCGGGGGTTTTAGTCGGTGCGACTCCGACACACCAGGGGTTGACCCTCATCGTCCCCAGAGGGCACATAACGGGTTTCCCCCGGGATACAAAAAAAAAGATATTGAAATCCTTTATAAGATTAGTGATAAAACCTAGTAAAAGCACAAAATATAATATACAAATATTCTATTAAGAAATCCACGTAGGAAAATATCAGTTATTATAACTTCAAAACATAATAATCTTCAATGAAAATCGTGTATTAAAAAGCAAATATTTTTCAATTATGAAAATACCGTCGTAAAATAAAAGACGCATGTAAAATAAGTACGTATATTGATGCTAATTTCAACACTGAAATATTACTGTATTTATTTTAGAAGAATTGTAATTTACAAAAGTATTATACTTATCCATCATTTAACTATGCCAGACTGACACTAATAAGTCATAATTTCAGCTCAGATTGTAGATAAAAAGGGTTAAACGATCGTTCCAGAGGTTAAAGTAACTTGGGCTCCACACTCATTGTACTGTGTAGAAAGTTATTAACTAAAATTTCTCGAAAGCCTTCCGTTATCTTAACAGGCCATTAGTTACAAGCGCTTAATGTCTAACGCTCGACGAATAAAACAAAAACCTTCAAGTACCGCGTCTATACAGCGAGCACGTTTTATGATCGCACCTGTATTAAATATATTTTTTAATAAATTATCACGAAGTTTTTCACAGCACTACCACTGCACGTTTTTTATACGATACTTTCGGAATCGTATTGTTCTCGATTGGAGTCCGAATGATTGCCGCGTAGCACGTCCGAATTGCTACGAAGCCGCGGCGGTACTGGCTACAGGCTACGTCGCTACGCTTGTGCGCTAAAATCAGAGCTACAGTTCGGATTATGATTCTAGCACAGATTCAGCAATCAATAGCTCTATGTACATATATACCTTGTGGTTTAAATAGTTAAAAACAATTAAAAAATGTATTTTAAATTTAAAAATATAATCAAATACAAAGTAAAGTCATGACGAAAATTATAACCCAAGCGTGAAGCGTGAAGAGATATTTGTGAAGGCTGACATAATCGCTACGGCTGGTTTAAATTACGATGTCCTTTTTGCCTCTTAAAAATTGTCTTATCAGTTGTCAAATATGATTCCTAGACCGAACGACGCTTCTTTTTGCAAACAAAAGTATCACAATTATCGTTCAATATTATATTAAAATACAATGTATTTTTGTTAAGTTAAGGTATCAATATAAAGATTCACCACGACTACAACTTTTTTTTTGTAGCTTTTATCAGCAAACATGATGATGACCAGGTGGATGGTAAATGGTTACGGTCGCTCATGGACAACTGTAAAACAAGGAGAGTTGCTATTGCATTCCCAACCAAGGAAGACATTGTTAACTGTCTTCTTGACGAACCCCATACCATATAGCTCTAGGGAACAACTGTACACTGCAGCTAATTCAACAACTCCAAAGTGCTTGATAAAAATGTTCATGAAATCTGCTTTTTTGTCGCGGTAGTAATACATAAGTTATCCTCATGTACCTAATACTGTTATTTTGTCATCAAAATACTAGTAAAAGCAGATCATATTTCACAAAATAATTATCACATACAAAGTGATAACTCCAAGTACGTGAAATAGGCGTTTTCGTCGTTATTACTATGCAATACACACGTCTATTAACTCCAGTAACATAGTCGGTATCATTCCTCTCCCTCATACATTGCCATCAAAATTGCATTCCTTTTGAATGCAGCGTCTCTACTTGCGGAAGTATCCCTATATGTACAAAGATATACTTAAATTGTTGGGATAGTTTTAATGAGAATGTGAGCTAGGATATTTAAGCCTCTTTCGTATACGAAAATGTAAATTAAGTACTCTTATACTTAATTTTACCTGCAGCGTTACTTTATTTACAAACCCTGACACTAAAAGAGGGGTGTTAGAAGTTTAGCTCGTGTATCTGTAGATCTATGGCTTTCTATAAGCTTGTCTGAGATATCTTAGCTTTAAAAACGGATGAACCAATTTTGATGTAGTTTTTGGTTAATGTGTAATTTGATTGATAGTTTTCTTAGCCATGATTGAAGAAAACCTAATCAGCCGTTTGAAGATCAGCTCTTTTCTAGAAATAAAGAATGTAAAACTAACAGAAGTGCGTATAATCAATTTGAAGTTTAATTTTCTGTAACTTCAATAATATTACAATAAAATAACATGGTTATATGACCCTGATGTAACTGATTACATGATACGATGGTATTTATAGTAAAAACAGCAGCAACCACGAAATGGAGCTCGAAGCTGCTCGCGTCCGTAGGCTTTACCCTAGTTTCCCTACACGTGACTCCTGGGTAGTGCTAAACGAGCAGTACCGAGGTGGTAGGGCGTCGGTGCACGTCTGGATCGCGACCACAGTGCACGGGTGTAAAGTCCGTTATAGTGACCAGTTTCGGCTTTTCGCGTTTCGGGATCAGCTTGTGTATATCCAGTAGCTCATATACCTAGAGACCTTCAGTCGTGCTACATGTAGGCCGACATGACGATGTAGACTATCAATGGATTTTCATCCTTTGATAGTCGCTTTCGTTTTTGGACTACACTGTACTTACCATCAGGTACTCTGAAGTCAATATGTCGAGCCAGTGTAAAAAAAAAATTGACGAAAATTTAATAGCAGTTGCCGTCCTCTTGATTTGTAAGTCTTTATATCTTCTGTACATATATGGTATACATATCTATATATCTAAATAACTAAAGCTAGAAACGTGAAATTTGGACAGTGGGTTTATGGCATGACATAGGCACTCACAAAGGCGGATTTATTGACATTGCTTGCCTAAAAGGGTTCTAATTTTTTTACTGTATTTTAAAATCAACCATTTTTTGGTATTAGTAGTACCTGTGCAAAGTCGGGCCGTGTCTGCTTGTAATAATATATATTATTATCACGTTATATCCTTTTTGGGGTGTATAGAGATGCGTTTATAGCTGTATCCACTTTGCGCTTGTACGTGCTCAACGTGACCAATAGCACAGCTCGCTGGCCAAAATATACTCGTAGGTAAATATGTTTCGAATATTATTGTACGCTAACAATAGAAATAATCTGATGTACAATTTTACACACATTGGCTTATATACAAACAAAGTTTATATTTGTACTATATGTTGGTACTAGATAAAGGTATATGTGTTTTTGGACCCTTTAGACGAATGGGGAGAAAGAAAATTTTAGCTTAATTTCTTCTTTTTTTTATTTTCTTTGCTGTACTTCTTTTTATATATCTACTGTTTATGTGTATATTCGTATATGTATGTTTATATATATTATTGTTTTTATATCTCAGCTTGATTTTTGTTTAATCTTTCCTGGTTTATGTATTTTTGGTAGTTTTTTTATCGTTAGCATATTGCTGTATGTTTTCCCACTAAAATAAAGAAAATAGAAATATTTATTATTATAAAAAAACCACAGGACTTGCGAAAATCTATTCTGCTCATCACAGAAAATTTGTCAGTTACGGGACTCGAACCGAGGACGTTCAGCTTTGCAGGTTATCACAATTAGGCCATCTTAAGTAGTGTATATAAAGAAAAAACAAATAAGAAAGGTAAAGAGATATTGTAAATAGGAAGAAGTAAATGTGTAACCAAAATAGTCATTCTCAGAAAACAATTAGCGCATTGGAATTGTTGCAACGCGATTATAATAAACTTTGCACCGTTTCGAAGTTTCGGTACAAAGTTGCTTGGAGTATACATGGAATTAAGAAACTAATGGAAGGATAATCGTATACAAAATACTAGGTTAATAATCATGCAACGTTTTTTTTTATTCCGGTGGAAAATCCTGCATAGGACCATCAGGGACGCTGTGTGCGCAGCGACCCCGGTGTGTCAGCCTCCCACTGACTAAAAACTCCCGGGATGTCCCTCTGATTGCCCCACCCGAGCCTGGGGAGACAAATTCATCCAGACACCCAGGGAACAAGAAGCCTTGTTGAGGCTACCTCTTTGGGAGGGGAAGGAGTAAAGCCCAACCCTCCAAAACCTTTCTCCCAGGTGGTGCGCTGGACACCGAGCGCCGCCTCCCTCTCATCCGGGCAGCAGACTCCCTCAAGTCTACCGCCCGGCTAAATCAGGCAACATATTATCGATCTTTCTTTAAGCCCATCTGTTCCGTATTCGTATTTATGTGCGGGTAACTTTCGACTGCTCTGGCAACACCGTACGGGTTGTCAATTGAGTTTTGCTCTCGCTCGAACCGATCCGCCGAGTAACGACCTAAAACATACAAATATACATAAAATTCAACAAATTATCCGATTCCAAAGTGTATAAGTGTGCTTGGAAGATCCTCAAAGACACCAGTATCCTGGAGGAGAAGCAGGGGCCCCTGAGGAGTTGGCGAACTGGTGATCGCGGTAAGTGAGACTCTTTAGGCAGCCCGTGCCACTTGCGGAGCTATCGAAGTACCGTACACCATCCATTTTCATTTTCCCCAGTTGCTAGCATTTTTAGTACAAGTATTATTATTTCATGTTGATGTTTACATAATAATTTATTATTCGCCTCGCTTTTGGCTCATACATCTTTATATTTTCTAATTATACTCCATCCTCATCGTTATGTTTATCGTTGGCTCCTTCTTTATGAATAATATTTTATAAATAAAAGGTTATGTAAGATGTAAAATAAAAACACTGATTTTTTGTCTTCATAGAATACAATATTGTAAATCGTTTTAAAACCTGTAGTTAAATAACAATTTGTAGGAGAAATATTATACAGTCGGACCGATGCCTTAGGCAACCAATTGAACCCCAGTGGACAGCGCAGTGTACCTCGCATATGTTTGCTTCGCTCGGTGCGCTGGCGTATTGATGCCAACAATGCGAAAACAATAATGACGTTCATTCGAACAATATCCTCCCATTAATCCAGTTTATATATTGTTTTTCTATATTTTCAGGGAAATATACAGCATTATGTAAATAATGAAAATTGCACTTAAAAAAATACACAAGCCTAATTTAATATAATAATAATTTATAACACAAATATTATATTTTTTATAGCTATGATAATAATGTAAGAATTCAATAAACTAGTTACAAAACATATAGAAAAATTAGTTTCACAAAGAAAGAAACGTGTTTACATAATATTCAAACTCAAATGCTAACTCGTTTTAGGACGAAGGACGTTTGAAAGGGAAAAAGGAAACCTATTACAAGAAATAAAGGGAATAAAAAGTTGCTCTCAGGAACTCCCAAAACTAAAAAGTTTAATAAACGTTACCGCTTTCGTAATCATTATTGCTGAATTGAACAAGATTGTTGCGCATACGAAAGAACGGTAGCTAAGAGCAGCTCCCAAACAGTCGGGTCTGGTAATATAAATGTTAAAGTCCTGACTTCTGCCGGATTTCTGGCCCCGAACACCCATTTTATCCGAATGCGACCATCCCTGCTCCATTCTGGTTGAAACTAAGGAAATTATAATACGTTTCTCGGGATATTATGTAAAGTAATAAAGGTTGACTAGAAATGTTACCACTTAATTTGCATTTCAAGTTTTTTTTTTTACATCTAGCCGTATATAAGCAAAGTTTATGAGAATTCATAAGAAGGTGGTGCAATTATAATTTAAATATTATACTTTTTAAACGGTATTCAGTGTTTTTAAAAATGAACATAATAACATAGATTGAAATGGTAGAAAATATTATAAGTTGTTCAGGCGCAGGACATAACTATAAAAAAGGCACTTGAAATCCTTACCGTCTCCTCACATCCCATTCCATGCTCGGCCTTTAACAGCGACACTGCTGTACGCACAGCGGTATCAACGAAACTTATCATCGGCAGCGAACCCGTTAACACTACGGAATAGTCGGTTGTTTGAAACAATAGCGCGAATTACACTTACTACATTTAAATTTCTAGTTTTTTTGTTGGTTTGTGACGAAATAAATACATTACATTTTCATTTCCTTTCATTTATTTTGTCCGTTATAAATTGAATTTAAAGTAACTATATATCAAGAACTTTATTTTGAGTAGCAACAGCTATATTTACAAGTTCAAACAATTTATCTCGATTGCGTTACTTTGAACATTTTTATTATTTACGCTAACAGAATGAAAGCATTTGTAAATATATATTTTTTTGTTTTTTGGCAGTTACCACCTTTATTTTATTACGGCCCTAAAAACGGAGATCACCTGCACTTCTGGTCACGTTGGGTACGATATTTAAGCTTAAAGTGGATACAACCACTATGTATCTTTGCTCGCCCCGAAAGGGATATAGTACAGTTAAATTATCCTTATCGAATTGTATTTAAAATATTCCAATATGTTATAGAGCTGTTTTAATCACCAACACTTATTTTCCCACAAAATCTCAGATCCTTGTAAAATGTTTCGATTGTTAGACACTATTACACCCACAAGCTACTATGTATATACTGAAAACATTTACGCAATTCTGTAACTTAATCTGTAACATAGAACAAACCTAAATAATGTATGTAAGAATATAGAATGTCTTGCGGTGTAATTCGGTGCTGTTATTTCAAATAATTTATGGATTATATAAAATTTTACAAGATTTCACGTTTCGCTGACTTCGTAGCAGAAAAGAGTCAGCACTATACAATTTGATATAGTTGAAAAAGGACAGAATAGCTGACTTGTGGCCAATCGACTTTGTTCCCATGAGACAATATTTAATGTCGTAAATATAATTTCAAAATACCAGAAATCTTTTTCAGTGCAAGTGTATAGAAATTCGTTTTTTTTTTTATTGTGTTGGAGAATTTGTTTATGGTCATATTAAAGAAAACAAAAATGTATAAGAAGAAAGATGAAGATTTCAAGTACAAAAAAGTAGTAATAGAACTTATTATTTGACATAATATTCTCTATTAAAATAGGAAAGTAGTTACAAAACCAATGCAGACTCAAATTTGCTATCAACTGATTACTGAGTACGCACGGTCACTGACCTTATACGGCGCCACATTCGTCAGTTTAACATACACACAACAGCTGACTGATGTCATAGATTTGTGACAATAATTTTAATAATCGTTATCATTAATTTTTGTTGATTATTTATTTTTACATTTTTATTATTATAAGAGTATTGTTGTAATTTTACATTAATGTTATATATTCTTAACATGATTTAAATAAAACGAGTTTGTTTTAGTCTTAATTAAGTGACTTTGTTTATGTGAACCGTTTATTTAAGGCCATTATAAAATACGACAGAGATATAGTATATACTCTTTACTTGTGTCAAATTGATTGAACAATTTAACTAAAACACCTTTGCAAAATATATCGAAAGTAAGGTTGAAATAATACTATTATAAAAGGTCTTAGCACGGCTTCAGATTTGATTATTTACAGGCAGTGACAAATAAATAAATACCCTTAAATTGTCCATTGACCTGTTTGTCGTTATAGAACATAAAAATAATATAAATATTTCATGATGATACTGTCTGTTACATAAATACGCAAAAGTACGAAGTGAAAACAGATGCTGAGAGACAATTATAAAATGTAAATCCACTAAGAATAATGTCAAACGTGTTCCTAATGTTGACAAACAGTGGATTCCACTATTAATGAAGAATTAAATGAGACCACAAACCGCTTCCAATTAAGCTTTGCCTTTGATCCCTTGCATAATTGAGTTGGTTCGACGGAACACTAGGAATCGTACTATTCGTACTATTTTGTGGTAATTTCTTCATTTGGCTTTGCACGTAGCTAACTAATTTTCTCATCGAGTCTAAATTGCTTTTCATTAACGTGTCGATTTCAGATTTGCATTCATAGTGATTATATTTTTATCACATCTAAAAAGTTTTTCTCTTGTTACTTCTGCGGAGTCCTCGGGCTGTAAAATTATCTTTAATCAAGTATATTCCCGTATAAAATTAAATATATACATAAATAATTGTATATATAAATTAAAAATAATTCTGTACAGTACTGTATGATAAACATTGTGGCTGTGCTGGCTTTAAGGATAAGGAACCGGGAGCCATGCATGGCGACGCAAATGGTCGTGGGTTCGAATCCAGGCTCGTACATCTAAGTTTTTCCAGACAAATACGGATTAGGCAACACATGCTCACCGGTGGAGGAGAAAATCGAATGAAAACCGGCATGGAATCTCATAGAAATGTCATGTGTAAGTGCCCTGAGAACGGCGATCAGCTGTGTTACTGGTCACGTTGGGCAAGACGTAGGGTAAAGTGGATGCAGCTGTTTAATGTATCTCTACTAACTCCGAAAGAGATATAGTGGTTTATCATTATTATACTCCTATAAGAAAACTCTAAATCTAATTAGCGATATATATTAAAAAAATCAAAATTGGTTCATTGTTTTCGGAGCTACAAAGTCATAAATAGACATATAAATACACAGAGCTGCATACAAATACATTCGTTAAACTTAAAACAACATTCTTTTTACGTAAGGGTCTTAAAAGGTACCCATTTTATATGCTTAGGTAAAAATAAAAAACAAAGCAACACTCACTTTAAACGTTTTAAAATTCATTTCTATAAAAAGGTACGTTTATTTTTAAGCGGAACCCGAAAAAAGAAATACAACTTTTGCGGCTTAATCGGGAACTTGAACGCTTATAACAAATTTAATAAGACTACTCTTAAAGAAGATTTCTTTAAATATTTTAGTAGAATATGCAAATGACTAAAGGCAAGTTATAATCTTTCTTTGAATAATGAAATTTTAATTAATTCTCCTTTCAATAAGAAGAATTTTCGTCTTGAACTCAATATTGCGAAATGTTTGCGTTTGTTATCGAATAGAAATCGGCAAAATTTTAATTGCAGCTGATTTTTAATTAAAAGAACTGCTTACTTACAATGTTTTTCCAATTATACCTGGTAAGGAAGTTTAACTTAGTATTTAATTTGTAATAAACATAAGTAATACAAAACAACGGACCCGAACTATTTCTTATAGTTCTATTATTTAACTTTACTTTATTGGAATCACAGTATCAAATCATCATCATCAGCCCACCCTAGACCACTGCTAGATTTCTCAGAGCATGTGCCATTGAGCCTCGTCATCAGCTCTTCTCATGTAAAATTTTTCGGCCACCTCCCACAGGTCATCGCTCTATCTTGACGAAAGCGCTTCACGATTTGTCTGCTGATTCGCGGTCTCCATTCAAGAACCCACCATCTCTTACGACCATCGGTTTTGCGACATATATGGCATGCCTACTGCCACTTCAGTTTGCTAATGATAATAATAATGTCCTAGCCGGATTCGGCCACGGCGACTGTTTCAACGCCGATTAAGAAAATCAAGGCCCAGTTTTCGGAAACAGTCAATTGCGCAGGAGATATTTAAGTGCATAACTGGACGCGCAGCCAGAAAAGCACTCTCTCGTCCGAGCTCCCTCAGGCCCGATGGAAAGGAGAACCAGTACGATCGGGAGGAAGCGGGATGCAGGTTTGGTCGAGTTGTCCTTCTCTGAACACCTGGTTGCATTGCGGTGTTAAAGAGACAGCAAATACGGAGAGCTGTGTCGACAACTTTCGTTAAATACAAAATAAATAATGAAGCGAAAGTAAGATCAAAATAACACTGCTTTAACCCTTTTGTTACCGCAGTCCATTCCGCCTAAGTGGTGCTACTGAACCGGGCAGCATGCTGCGAAGTGTGCACATTACATGATGGCAAGTTGATGTTTGAATTTTCTCATTTAAGTTTATATTTAAAGATTTTGCTGGTATATTCAATAAAAAATTAATTTAGGATAATTCTTAGTAATTAATTTTTTATGTTTTACTTTTCTATAAAATGAATGCCGGCTAAAGCCGGCGCTGGTGCACGCGGGCCGTTTTGTGAATGCCGTCTAAAGCTGGAGCTGGTAACGAAAGGGTTAGTGGTATAGCAACAGGGTTTTGTTTTGTATATAAATATCTGATGCCAAGTGTAAGTGCTCTGATAACGGCGATCAGCTGCGCTACTGGTTTCGTTGGAAATGACATATAAACGCAAATTGCATACAACTACTAACGTAACTGCTCACCCCATAAGGGATATGGCGTAACGATATATCATTTATTTTGTGTATCAAATCATAGATTGAAACGAAATGTAAAAGAGATTTTATAAAACTTTATATTTACATGAAGTTTTAAACCACAAAGCTTTAATTTCAAGTTGTTCTCATATCTAATATATTTACATAATAAGAGCAAACCGAGCTACTTCGTAAAATAGTAATGAATGAGACATACTACAAAACTTTTTGTTTTACAGACTTTTGGATACGGTACATGATTTGAACTTTCTCTTTTGATTTTATATGCAAGCTTAAAATTAACAGCAAAAAAATAAAAATTATTTAACTGACAAATTCGAAAAACAAAACACACAAAACAATATCTCTTTGTACCGATACCGCAAATAACGCTGTTTCATATATTGATACATATTCTAATTTTCACGTATTGGCTAGTGGGTGCTGTAATTTTCACTCAAAATAATAGTCGTTAGTTTATAAATTTATAATTTAGAAAATTAGCAGTCATTAATCAAAATGAATTTGTTAAAAGTACGTATTAATTTAGTTCATGCAGCAATACGTGAAGATTTATATGGAAAAACATATCATTTAATTTATCTAACTTACGCTGTTCATGATCTTTTCATGCCATACAAGATTCCCGCATGGAACAGATTTCATTTTTATAAAAAAAATGTTGACCACCATTATAACCAAAGGAACGATATATTTGCCAAAATAATGTCAATTTTATTATTAAACAAAAATAACGATTTTTGTTTATTTAACTTTTGATACTTTGAAATAGTAAAATAATGTATTCTGCGGGAGGAGAACCTGGTTTCGGCCCCGCCGAACCTTATATAGGGGTTTTCCTACAAAGTGTCGGCCAGTTCTGCAGAGGGATTGACTGTCTAGACCAAACTCCGGTGGTGTCGTGTGAATCCACGCACCACGATGACCCATCTCATCTCCCTCACATCCAGAAGAAGCCCTTCATGGGGTTGATCGCGTGCTGGGCCGCGGCTTATTGGCTCAAAGCCTGTTTCATCCCAAAGCTCGGCGCAAATGCGACTGGAGGATCACGCCGATGGTTTTAGTCGGTGAAAGTCCGACACACTGGGGGGCGGCGCTCACCGTCCCCTCTGAGAGCCCATAATGGGTTTCCACCGGTTTAACAAAGAAAAAAGAACTAAAATAATCTATAATGTAGTTCGTACTATAATATAATATATAAGTAGTTATTGTATAATATCTAATATTAAATAATACTTTCTAAGACTCTCTTGTTGTTTTGATTTTCTCTATACAGTCCTAGAAATACACAAAATTCCTTATTAATATTAGCAAATTTTAGTTACCACATACCTTTGTAACTTGTATTATTTCATCCTTTATGAATGAAATCATTTTTCTTGACGAATACAAATCTCTCTTATCCATCTATTAACTTTCACAAACATGTGGCGCAGAGCTACGCAGTAACATTACTGCAATTTATATATATTCTTGGAAACATTCGCAGTATATCAATCATAATAGCAGAGGTTTTGCTTGAAGCCGCATAACAATTGAAGAGAAAATATAACAATGTGTGTATTTATTTATCTATAATATCAAAATGAATCGTTAAATGTGTATAAGCGCGAAACTCGAGAACGGCTGAACCGATTTGGCTGATTTCTTTTTTGTTGTGTTTGTTGAAGTCTGGGGAAGGTCATTACGAAGAGAAAAATTAAAAAAATTGTCTGAAAAAGTCTAAAAACACCTCTTTTCTAAATTCTCATACAAAAAATTCGTAATAATATTTAAAAGTCAATTTAAACTGTAACACCATACCATAAAGTTTAATGTTAGTGAACGGGTTCCGGGAAGGCAAAACAATTATTGAGTGACGTATAAATATTAATGTCAATATTTGTCAATTTTTATACATATAGCATTAAGGCCAGGTTCCTTCAAACAATTTTCAAAAAACAGCCGACAGGCCAATCGGTTTTGGCTGAATAAAATCTGACGGGGAAGCTATTAACATTAAAAAAAACAATGTGACTTTGTTTTAGAGAAATTGGGCAGAACAAAGTCTACCGGGACAGCTAGTTTATTAATAAAAGTAATTTCCCTTTAGTGAAAAAAACTCAGGGATTTAGTTTACTTAAAATACTTTTTTTAAATAGCTCGTTAAAGTGAGTACATTGCATCTGATGGAAATTACAGTGTAGTCCATGAACTTCCACGAGTGCCAAGAGACGAAATTGAGTTGACAGTTGCCATCGCTATGTCGGTCCGCATATACCACGACAGAAGGTTTCTAGGCATATGAACAACTGGATATACAAACTGATCCTGAAATGCAACAAGCCGAAGCGAGTCACTATGACAGTCTTTACACCTGTGTACTGTGATCATAACCCAGTTCAGACAATTACCCTACCACCTCCAAACGGTTAAACTGAAACTGGTATTATAATATGACCGAATCGATTTTAAATTAAACATTTATGGTCTAAAGTATTTTGTAATGTGTTACGAAAGCTAAAAGTACTTTACTTCTTAATTTAAAAAATATTAAAATTCTCTTCGCCCTTTATACTGACCGAATAACCTCATTGCCCGCGGCTTCATGACTAAGCAAAATTTTTTATTCCCGTAAAAACTGTCCATTAATAACGCAACTTGACTTGAAAGATGAATGAAGCGTGGATAAAAAAAAATTATATATTTAAGACATAACGTAGCGTTTTTCGTGTTTGAACATTTTTTTCATCGGAATTTGAAATAGAAGAATAGAATATTGTTTTAGATTTCAATTAACCACTTTAAAAACCATTTAGAACCTCTAAAACTATACCGAGACGTTGCATCTCTATTTGTGTTTCAACGTTTGTTTAATTGAGAATGCTCTGAATTATTCGAGTTAGTACATCCATGCCCGTTTCAAACATGCACCATTCACCACTAGCTGTTGACGCAATCCCACACTCTAAAGATGTAAAAAACCGTGACAACATTGCAGTTCTCTACAAGATATCTGTAGCGCACTTTAAAGTTGTGGAATGGGCTGCCGGTACAGTTTTTACCCAAAGCTATTGTATGGAGTTCTTTAAGGCAACTAGAGGTTAGAGGCTTTAAGGTTCTTTAAGAACGTCCTTATTAATCGGCAACGGAATAGAAACACTCCTTATACTGCAATTGCATATGAGCGACATAAGTACTTTAAATCAGGCTACCGTCAACTTGTTTAGCGAGAAAAATTTCCGAAAATACTTATATTTCGCCCTTTAGTATGCCTTGATGATAAAAAAACTGCGTAAATAATTTGAATAAAGTAATGAGAAATATATTATATTGTATTAAACATATTGACACGTTCACACTGCCGTGACTCACACTTAGTGGGTCACACGATCACTATCCCGTGGGGCTATGTGACCCACCGGTGGGTCACACTTGACTATTCCGTGTTCAGTCCCGCCCCACGTGGAAAAACGTAGATATTCGACCGGTGTGAACATGTTAATATACAATTCGGAAGCATAACTGAATTTCGCGATTATTGCTACAATTCTGATTATTACTCAAAAGCTTAGGATTTCATTTTAGTATAATAAAAATATAATTTAAAAAGTAGTAACAAATAGTCCTGTTTCCGTAGCAGCTTAATATTGATATTTTATATGTTAACATCAATATCTTTATCATCATCAATATGGTACATATAATAAATCTGCTCCGTAGCCAGCTCTCCAATGTTCCGTAGATACAATGATTTGCATCTCAGTGTATATGGTTTATGTGAGTGGCCAGAAAAACATTACTTGCGCGATGTAGGTTAGTAAAAATATATGAAAATCATTAATCGATTTGTATGCGTTTGTGCCCTCTAATCTCTGAATCAGCATAATTGTTTTATATGCGGTTTTCACTAATGTATTATGGAAAGCTGCTTTTAACATATAGTGTTAATTTTATTTTAATCGGTTCATAATCAAAAAAGTTATGTTAGTTAAAAGATACGTCGATCATTTATTGATTGAAAAAATATATTAAGTAGAACGGAACGCAACTCACCTGTCAGCCTTTATTGTCATTGACATTAAATCTTCCTGACGTATATACATACATAGCTTGTATTTATAATATATTTTCGTGAGTTACTGTTAAACATTAAATGTATTTGCACAATTTTTTCTGTTCAGCGGCATATATAGTAGCTCCAAAATCATTTTTATGTGCATTGATTTGTATTAGTAGTTATTATTCATTGTAAGTAACGGCTTTCATAGCGGTACGAAGTTCGCAGGGCTAGCTAGTATAATCTATATTTCATTACATATTCTCTAGTGTCCGATCGGAGATTGATTTCTTGCCGACGTCGATTAATTTTATGTCATCACAACGAATCCGAATTTGAATGTTAAAAAATTTAACACTGAGGCAAAGTAAATTGATTTGTAAAAACATTACAGCTACAGTTACAATTACCATATGAGTAATCAAATATTATAGCAATTTGCAATAATGTGCGAATTCGTAACGATTCGTTCAGTTTCAATATTACAAACCTTCGGCATGGGCCTAATTGGGCCGAAGATTCAATTGGACACTAATCACCACATAAACAAGAATAATTGATATGTTACGTTGTGTGTAAACTTAATTTCTTGCTAAAACAACGTCCATTTATATTAATCTCATATCCCTTATCAAAACGATTACATCAAAACATAATTGAACAAAATACTACATATCCCTATAGTAATATAACCCGGAAATCCATTCTACCCTCATGCGTAAATCTAACAAACAGGTCTGACGCGCTTGCTCATTTACATTACGAACCCGTTATGGAACAATTAATTTTCCTTGGCATTAATGGAATGGAATTTATTATGCAAAGATTAAATTTCTTTTTTCAATATCTCGGTTTCATGACTGCATCATTGAATCAAGAAATACACGGAAGGAAGAATCTAGCACAAAAACCAATCAACCCAAAAGATTATACAGGTACCGTCACCAATACAACATCCCGGAAACTCGTTGTCCTTAATAGAGTGCGTAGGATTTTCACGACTTTATAAGGCCCAGGTTTTATTGTGTATACATATTGCTCGCATCGTCTCGTAGGATGTCTCCGCTAATTACATCCTTGGCGCTTTGCAAAGGTTGCAACCTCAAGCTGTTCGTATTTTAAATGATGGCGATATCACTAAACGCTGATCCACTGCAATTGCGAAGAAACATTGCTTTGCTTAGCATCTTCTGGCGCTTGTTTTTTTTTTTTACACTGGCTCGACATAGTGACTACAGAGTTCCTGATGGTAAGTACAGTGTAGTCCAAAAACGAAAGCGACTATCGAAGGATGAAAATCCATTGATAGTCTCCATCGTCATGTCGGCCCATATATACCACGACTGAAGGTCTCTAGGTATATGAGCTACTGGATATACACAAGCTGATCCCGAAACGCGACAAGCCGAAACTGGTCACTATGGCGGGCTTTACACCCATGTACTGTGGTCGCGATCCAGACGGGCACCGACGCCCTACCACCTCGCTGTTGCTCGTTTAGCACCACCCAGGAGTCACGTGTAGGGAAACTAGGGTAAAGCCTACGGACGCGAGCAGCTTCGACTCCCAAAAGCTACATTTATGAAGCTACATTTTTACCGCTACTTCTAGTCTGACAGGCACCAAAAAGTTTTTCAATCCATATCTCTGTCTGTCGTGTTTTCAGGCTATGGAATAATCTTCCAGCAAGTATATTCTTTTCCTTCTGGTATTAGGTCTTTAAAAAGAATCGTGAAGAGACTTTTTTACATTCGGCATAATCACAGGGACCATCGACGACCAGTCTGCTGTTTTATGATAGATATCAGGCGCAGTCTAGGAATAATGACATCATCATCATCAGCACAACCTAGACCGCTGCTGGACATAGGCCACTCATAACAAGTACCGTTGAGCCTGGTATTTGACTCATCTCATCCAATACTTTTTGACCACCTTCCGCAGATCGTCGCTCCACCTTACTGGGGGATGTATCACGCAACGTCCGCCAATTCGCGGTCTTCACTCAAGAACCCGCCGCGAACAAGTATGCTTACTCTTTAACAAAATCATACGTATCTTTAACTAAAATTAAAACTCTATGATTTTATTGTATTTAACTGTATGAGACTTTCAGATAATACTAAACGAGAATCTATAAAGTACCTTATAAGGTTGCTTGATTGTGAATGCAGCATTTCACTGTACATTCAATTATCTCTGAAGCAAATTGTTACGGATTGATATTCCTTTCTATCCGGTCCCATCTTTTTTTTTTTTAAATGACGCGCCTTTATTGTCCGGTAAAGGTGTTAATAACTAAACTGGGCGGGTGGGCGAACACTGAAGGTGCTTCGCTGGCAATTTATGGGTTGGGTTAGGTTAGGTGGCAAACCAGCAGGGTGATGGGTGGTGACCTGTCGCTGCCAGCGCTCGTTCGCGCGATGCTCGGTAGCGAAGGTGCGTGGCAGGCGGTCCTCAAATTTTGTGAGAACATCATGGAGAAGAAAGAGGCGGCGGAGAGGGTACGGGAGGCTACTTCTACCACGGACAACCCCATCCGCCGCCCACGCTTGATCGGACAGAGAAGGAGGGCCTTCGGCAGAGGCCTTCCTCCTTAAACCGGATTGACGCCAGGGCGGCGGCTTGGGGGAGCGCGCCGTCCATCATTTCAAAGCGAGAGCGATGTGTGATGTGTTTCTGCACACCGCTCCAAGACACAACTTTTGAGGTGAGCGAGGGGTGGCTCTTTACACCACCCCTTGCAGTTCAGGAAGATAGAGGCGTATTTCAAAGGCTGGACGTCGCTGTGGGTCGATGAGGCGGACTCTACTCTACCTCCGACCCCAGCTCATGACGGGAAGAGGAACACCTCGGTGTTTTTAGTCGGGGCAGATCCGGCGGCCTCACTGCCCCATGACGATCCATGAGGATTTCCCCTGGGTTACCAAAAGGTTAGGTGGCAATGCAAGGGCACCCCTGTGGGTACAAACCTCGACTCGGACCGCCAGCCAAAATATACGATACCTACCGGTAATCTACTAGCGTTTCAGAAGCAACTACCTTGAGAAGAAACACCGAAAGAAACTCAAGGCTGCATTGGGTTCGTTCCCCACACTAATAATCGACTCATAACAATCGAAGCAAACATTCGCCGAGCGCATCACTAGCGCCGGCGCATTTTATTCAATATCATCGCAACGAAGTGTCGGCCGATGAAGCGTGGGTTGTTTGAACGCGGTACCGCAAGCCTATCCATTCCAGAATCCCAGTAAGTATTCTATCAATCAATTCAAACCGATCAACATACTAATTAAAAGAAATCTAAGTTCAATTTATAACACAAGTTGTGTTACGACGCTTTAAGCTTGCATGATAAGAGAGATTGGCAAAGGTTGTTTGGCTGCAGTGTGATCTTTATCAAATAATAATCATCACGATGAATCATAAATAATATAGGCAGCGGTTTTTTTTTTAAATTAACATTGTATAAATGTTAGTATTACTACATTTAGTTATTCCAGAATAAAAAAGAATAAAATAGATACTTCTATAATCCTAAATGACCCAACTGTAGTCCTCATTGTTGCATGTACTAAATATATTTTTTTATCCTGACTCGACACAGTGACCGCATCACACCTGATGGTAAGGTGCAGTCCAAAAGTAAGTATTGAGCAGAACTATCCCAAAGATGCGAACAATATTCCACGTAGAGTCTGACACGGGCCTTATACAATAGGAACAGTTGATCCGGCGTGGAAACCAAGTCTAGTGATGTTACAGAGATGACAGACCCTAAATTATCCCTAGGGTTGAGATCACAGCGAATATTCATATCTAAGATATTTAGACTGTCGCGCTTTGTAAGTGACGAGAGGGGAGAAAGGGTTTTTTCCTAGAAAATAACTCATAGGTGCTAGGTGCATGTATTTATCGAAATATTGCTAAATAATACATTGTGGTAAATCCTGTTACCCACTGACATGAGCCAGTATCACTGAAATTATACTAATCAAATAAACTTTTAAAACAAAATTATTTGTTCTGAAAAAATCACTAAAATGTAGATTTTGTAAACATCCCGTTTCTAAGCTATTACAAAACAGGATTCAAACAGCGCATCAGGCTTGTATTTTGCTGTTCAAAGCGTGCGAAACGATTTATAAATTGAAAATGCTCGCTTTGTTGCAACTGGCAGTGGATGTGATTGGTTTGTTATCCAAATGCATTTCGTTTATACGTTGTTGAATGACCGGATTCAGCGCAAATTTAATTCCCTATTGCAAACGCTATACTGCTTTATTTTAAGAACTTACGCGTGGAAAACTCATTATAAATAATAATAATATTATAATGATATGCCACTATATCCCTTTGGGGGTGAGCAGAGGTACATGACTGTATCCACTTTAAGCTTATATAATAATATAACTTTTGGTAACCGATGTTGAATGAAGGTCTTGTGGCATACTGCCCCACGACATTGGTCGGCTTGATGTCGTTGCATCGAGCGCATCAAAAATCGTACGTTGCAAATGGTATATGCGCACAGCGCGGTGCCTCCCGTATGTCACAGACCTGCGCGGGCGTCCGGCAGTGTTCGCATTACCTCTTTGGACGACACACGCACTAACTCAAAATTGTATTTCGTTTATCCGTATCTGTTAATAGCATTGTGAAACAATACTTAGAAATAAATAGTGCTAATCTTTGTACTGTTGGCTTTAATTAAACTATGGTGACTTTAGAACCTACGTAGACACATCTCACCGCTTCGCATACCTGAGCCTACACACTACAAGGCAGCCTAAAGTCTCTTGCTTTCTTTTTCACTCACGACGGTCCCGAACTTCGGCTAACCAGCTTCTCCCACTCGCCTTCACAAGATCACCGATCTACCTTGCCTATCTCCTCAGATTTCTACGATTGTTTTATGATCTTTACTCGAGTATTTTTTCTTTTCCTACCTATTACCGGGTCTACGACATATGTTACCCGCCCACAGCGATTTTCTATCTGCTAGCACTTCTGATATGTCTGTCATCTTAGACTTCAAGCGGATTTCGGTATTTTTCACCCAGGCGCCTAAAATAGCCAACTCCTGCTGATCTGTTAAGTAAGCGTTTAAATTTGGTCCTTTATGTCATGGCATGGTATTGTAGAAAATATATTATTCAAACATGATACGCATTAAGTTTTTTTTTTTTCAAATATTTTATATTTATTGGTTACTCCCAAATTTTACCGGATGCATTCACGATATGCACCCAAAATAAACAGCATAGCTTATTAGTCAAAAATAAAATTTAATATTCTTCTCTTTCAAAATTAATAAAACATTTTTGCAGGCAAATATAATCCCTTTATGAGAACTCAGAAAAATACATAAAACGAGTTTAACGAACGAGTTAAATAGTTTCATATTGTTGCAAAACTTTCTAGTCTAGTTGAGTTAGCTACCATTTTATTCAGTTCAGTAAATATAACTCGACAGAATAAAAACGAATGATAACTATAGTTTAATTTAACAAATTATACAATACTAGCGGACCAACCCTGCCTTGAATGCATTACTTCTTTTCTTTTAAAAACGTTCTCTCAAAGTTTACCATTTTAGGAGTGAATTATAAACAAACCGCCCTTAGGGATAAAAATAACCCAATCAATAAAAATGTGTTTCTAGCTACAGTAGTTATGATTCTACGATTACATGTTAGTCAGGAACATTGAACATTGGAATTAATTACCATTTTCAATTTCAACCATATCAGATTTTCAGAATTTAGAACTGCGAGTGGATAGTGACTGTATTTTTTTGTGTTTCTTAAAATCAGCCAGAACTTTGTTCAAATTTGTTATTTATGCAATATACAGTATTATATTTATACAGGTTGGAATCTTTCAGGGGGGCAGTAAGGAGAAGTACCTTATCCGTTGCAGTTACACGAAAGTGGTCTTAGGAGACTATACATATTTTTTTATGGAATTCTGTTTCCCATTCAACAGATTTTCAAAAAAATGTACAGTTAGCAAAAAATAGCAATTTTATACAAAAAAATGTTTGATGCCAATCGATCCTGTTACTAATATTGATTAAAAACTTCTATGAGACCTACCATCGTTGGAGTACTCAAAAAGTCACAAAATGTAAAAGACTTATCCCGTACATTTTTTATAAACATTTTAAGAAAAAGGTTTTATACTGCGAAATCACCATTATTGGTGTAGAGAAAACCCCCTTAGGTTTCGCGAAACACATAATCAAGTGCGATTTTCTTTTAATTGTTGGTGTTGTGTAATGTGGAACCGAGTGGTAATAATCCTTTATTTTGGAATTTTACTAATATTCTTTACTTGAAACTAGCATTATAGTGTATTAATTACAGTGACGTGCAAATGATATTTGGACAGGGTAGGCACAATTCGCGTAATTAATTTGAATATTATATTATGATAATAAATATCATATTGCTTTTATAGAAAAGATAGACGGCATGAATGTAAAATTCGTATGAATATGTGGTTCCTTTTTTTTTGTTTTACTTTAAAGAATTCATTCCAGACTTAATTGTCGTAAGGGTAATGCTTTCATGCATCTATGTAATGAACGCTACTGATTAATTATTGTGTTTACTGTGGGGCCCTATAATTGTGGGGACATTTATATGTTCTATTCTGGTAGCATAATGCTTTTGTTTTCTTACTTAATGTCACCCATATTGGGCACCTAGTTACGTAAAATAAAATTTAAATGTACGTAAAAAAACTGTTATTTTTTCAAAATTAAGATTTTTTCAATAGTATGACCGTCATAGAACCGAAACTCCTTCAGCTCTAATAACAGGGACTATAATTTCACTTGGTACTTAGAAAGATAGATTTGTATTTTTAGGCGGTCTGCACCAATAAATTAAATCTAGTTTCAGCTTGTATAAGGCGTTAGTTCTAATAGCTGAAGTAGTTAAATTCGATCTCAATGATGATTTCAATTTAACAGTTGTTAAAACTGGATGTTTCCTTGCAAGACAATAAGTACAGTTTATGTAAGTTTAAACTAGACTTAGTATATTGGTGTCACCCGCTCTTAACCTGTAATTTTAACGTTAATACATCCTTGATACATATGGCAAGCTATTGGTGTATTTTGAATGTGGCTGGTAGTAAAGCATCGTAATTCTATGAAATATTTATTAGGTAATATTCACTTACCTTTGGTATTAAATCTGCTGAATTTAACACAGTCGTTTACTCAATGAACAACAAAGCTCTAACAAATAAATTACGTTACGCCCGTAAGCAATATTGAAAAGAATTTTTGCTGACATATGAGGAATTTAATATTGCCGTATATGTAAGGTGGAGTCTTCAATATAAAATTAATATTCAATATTGGTTATTTTGGTTCAGTTATTTTGCCTGATGGCCTCACCTTTGTTGTGATCAGGATATTTAATAAAAATTACGATGGAATCTTAATTCGTGGTTGTACTTTAAAATTAATTGGTAGGTTCATTAGTTTGCTTAAAGTTAAATTAGGTTAGGCGTTTTTTTACAAAGCCCATTGCCCGGTCTTGTCCAGTACAATTAGTCCTTGGCGTCGGGAGTTGACGGCCCCATCGCCCATTGGATTCGTCCGATGCAGTCAGTCCGAGTTGTTGGTCAGTATCCGGACCAGTGACTTGTCCTTGTCCCCTCGCTCCCACCTTTCCTTCTCCTTGCTTTCCCGTCTCGTCTTTCTCATCCTTCCTCAATCATACCTTCTTACACACATCTCCACACTCCCACTTACCTTGCCCCATCCTTAGTTACTCCCATTCTCCCAATTCCTGGTGATAGGCATGATAGGTCGAATGTTCTCTTCTATATTTCCCCCTTCTTCGTCTTTCTTCTGTTTTTCTTCGTTCTCCCCCCTCTTATCCCATTGTCTTTTCTTCGTTTTATAACTCCTGAGTGAAGCCCGAAAATCTGATGAATGGAAAACTTTAAATATGAACGCACAGTGCAAAGAGAAACTACCCCAGGAGGGTACCGGCCGCTCTGCGGCCGGAGAATCCCTCCCCGAGCCGGTGCTTTCCTCCAGCTCGGGCTGCCCCACGTTTTCTGGGGGGGGCAACTCTGTGCTTCGCAGTGGCCGCTCTTCCCCCGCCACTGCACCGACGACCAAGGCGCCCATACCGGACCCTGTTTCGCGCGGTCGAGAACTTCGCAGCTCTTTGGAGCGCATCGAAGTTCTTGACTCGGACGATTCGGCCTCTAGCCGAATGTCTTATGATTCTGGCTCGTTGGAGAGGAAGCGGTCATTCCACTCGTACTGCTCCAACAGCGAGCCGGAACTTGAAGTTCCCGCGAAGTTCATCGCGGGCCCCAAAAGGGGGAGAGGTAGGCCTCCCACGACCGGCCAATATGTCGGCTTGTGGGAAGCGAAGAAAAAAGTGGCAGCCGCGCAGAAGGAGGAGGAAGCGCGCAAGGAAGAACTAGCCCTCTTGGGAACGGCACGGAGCGCTCGTCCTCATCTCACGTCACGTCTTGATGTAGCTGAGGTCGAGGCGACGTCTATGTATGCCCAAAAGGAAAAGGCGGACAAGGGCTTCGAGATTCTCTCGGAGTCCATTGCCAAGTCCAAAAATTTAAAAGGGACTGTGGCAAGGGATATGAAGGTCGCTATGTCGACCATCAAAGAATCGATGGAGGTCATCGTCACGACCACTGCAACAGAGGAAACCAGGAAACTCCACCGGGAAAACCTCCGTTTGCGCGAGGTCGTGCGTGACCTCCAGGAGGATGTAGCCGCCATGCGAGCCGAACTCCGCGAAATGAGACGTCGGGGCACCACGCACATATCTGCGTTGGGAGACCTCGACTCCCAGGAAGGCCCCCCCACCTCCGGAACTAGCGTTCTTGAACGCGCTGTCGCGGATTTGGTGGGGGAGGTACGCAACATGAATGCGCGACTCGAGGCAACGGAGAGGTATTTACTTCGTCCTCCGTTGCAAGGGAACAAGCCCACCTACGCTGCAAAGACGGTCGGACGGAAGGCTAATCAGCCCAAGCCGGCTGGCACCGCCGTTAGGAACGCCCATGGCGTAGACAATGAGGCGCCCGGGAGCGACTCAATCCCTATTACACCCAAGCCCTCTAAGGGTAAGGGCAAAGGGAAGAGAAGCGCCCCGGCGCCCGCATCGGATGAGACGGATATTGTGGCTCCGTGTCCACTTCCAACATCGTCCCAGCCCGCCGACCATCATGGCCGCTGGACAGAGGTGGGCAAAAACGGGAAGCCCAAGAAACCCAATAAGAAGAAGGAGGGTTCCTCCAAAGAAACCCTCTCGAAACAGAGGAAAAAGCAGAAGGCAAAGGCTCCGAGGATCCCCCGGCCACCAAAAATGGCCGGAATATCCCTCAAGCTAACGCCGGATGCTGCGAAGAGGGGCGTCTCTTTGGAAACGATCCTTCAGGAAGCGAAGAGCAGGGTTTCGGCGGTGCTGCAAACGCACCAAATCACGGACCTTTGCATCAGAGGTACCCTCACCGGCGCCAGGATTTTTTTGGTTCCTGGCGAGCTGGAAGAGGCAGAGAGGAAGGCGGGAGTCCTCTGCAGCGAGCTCAAGCGCATCTTCCCTGAGGAAGATGTGAAGGTTTCACGCCCCGTCAAATACGTGAACCTTAGGATTTCTGGCCTCGATGACTGCACCACCAGGGCAGATGTCAGAGGTGTCGTGATGTTCGAGGGCGGGTGCGACCTCGACCAAGTTCGCGCAAGCGAGCTAAGGCGCACTACGTTCGACCTCGGCGTGATGTGGGTGTCTTGCCCAGCCACAGCAGCGCAAAGGTTTATGGAGAAGCAGCCCATGATCTGCTGGGTCAAGCCCCAGATCCGATTGCTGCCACCGACCGTACTCCGGTGTTTCCGCTGCATGGAACCCGGGCACGTGTCGGTAAATTGCAAAGCAAAGGTCGACCGTAGTGCGCTTTGCTTTAGGTGTGCGCAGCCAGGGCACCGTGCCCAGGGTTGCACGGCCAGCGTCCGTTGCGCAGTCTGCGCAGACGCCGGAAGACCGGCGGGGCACAAGCTCGGCAGTGAGAGCTGCGCGGTCGCAAAAAAGCCGCTGAAGGAGCCGAGAGGCATTAAAAAGAAGGCCACCGATAACGCTGCAATGTCGGTGCAGCCTATGCAGCATGAGGAGTCCCGGGCCGAAAATCTGCCCAAGGGACAAACTCGCGGGGTGCCATGTGACGCGCCTGAGGGGGCCGTTACTTGACTCAAACGCCCCAGTGGTGTTGCGCGTGCATCCGCACGCCACTTGGCGATGGGGGGTGGTGTCACTCTTCTCCCACTCCCCTACCAGAGAGAGGAAGCCCTTTGGGCGGATCACGCGCCGGACAGCGGTGAGACCACTAGTCACATTCCCGTAGTCCGGCGCACCCTGTGCTTGGAGATGCGTCCCAGTGGTTTTAGTCGGTGAGAGTCCGACATACCGGGGGGCGGCCCTCACCGCCCCCTGACGGTCCATAATGGATTTCCACTGGGTTACCAAAAAAAAAAAAAAAAAAAGAACAATTAGTCCGAGTCCGGACTACTTAGCTCATCCTTTGCCTTTTCTTTTTCTTCTTTCCATTCTCAGTACTCTCTTATCTCCCCAGTTTATTTCCCCGTCATCCCCACTTTCGCATTTCCCCCCCATTTCATCCCCAATTAGGCCTTGTTCCTAGCCCCAGATTATAACGGAGGTGATATATGATCACTCACGGGGCTATGTTGGTCCACCCTTGGAAACCCTTTCCATTGGGTTACCAAAAACAAAAAAAAGTTTTAGCGTCTCGGTATCAGCTTCTAGAAGCAATTTAAAAGTGTTTGTTATAGTCTAATTGAATAATGTTTGAGAATTTTGCTGTAAAAAATTATTGACTAAAATCAAAGAAATTGCGTTATTTAATTTCTAATTGATGTACTCCTGTTTCTTTAGATTGAATTCTTGGAACGAAAATCAGTGAAAACATAGAAAATAAAAGTATATTTTCATTTCCATGAATTTGTTAGTGAGGGAGTACCTAAATCGCAACTACAATTGAATGTCTATCAGAATGATTGGCTTCGGTCTGTTGCGTTTATAAATGAGTACATGTACGCTATTTATCTGTAATATATACCTAGAAACCTTAACGATCTCAGCTGTCAATGGGTACTCGTTCTTTGGTAGTCATTGTTGTAGTATGACAAACTTATAAGGCAGTCGAATTGTGGAGCTCTTCCTTACTTCAATTAAACTACTTATCACTTTATCCAATATATATATATTGTAATACTTATTATATCATTCATATATAAAAAAAAAATCCTTTTTTTATCAACTAATTTTAATTAATATTTCTTCACGAAAGCCCCAGGCGTAATTTTCTAGAAAAAACCATTCTAATTTTCAAATCTAATTTCTCTTCCTTTTTTTCCGTTCTCCGTCAAAAAGTATTATTTTTATTTAACGGTAATTGCATATTTACGCTTCAGATATGTAACCTAAGTTCGCGACTTCCTTACACACAATCACTACAATACTTTTCATCAAGTACTCTATAAATCATCCTATCGAACCACTTGTGATGAAACCGTGTTTGTGGAGGATTTTCCACCACAATATGGGAATGAGACAACGACTATGATATGGCTAACAATCCTAGCCCCGATGGTGTGTCTCTCGCGTACAATGCGTTGCACTAACCTGGCCGACGGCACTCTCGCGGTTCCAGCTGGTCAGCTCCGCTCGTCGGGATCAGCGCAACGGATGTAGACTTGATGGGTGATGAGGAAAGTTAACAACACTTGCCGGCCGGCTAAACGTTCGAACACCACACTCTGCGATTTGTATTCCGACAAATGCTGTTGCATACGGTGTCGCGAGCTCGTTCGATGCACCTGTATCCTTCCTCACGAATTGTTTTTATTGCGTTGAGAATGAGCAACTGCTTGCTCCGGTTACAATTTTCGAGTGTCTGTTTTGACAAGTTGTGCACGCATCGCGCCATCCATAAGGTGGCGCTCGCGACACATTTCGAGAGCCAATCATGTTAGGCCAAATTCGTGAATGACACTTTACGGTTAGAAAACACCAGT
The DNA here is from genome assembly GCA_036320925.1 of Automeris io. Lineage (NCBI taxonomy): Eukaryota > Metazoa > Arthropoda > Insecta > Lepidoptera > Saturniidae > Automeris > Automeris io. Next base: position 5,720,068 of record JAUDJH010000011.1, on the reverse strand, counting down.
AAAAAAAAAACTTTAATCATAGTACGTTTAGATCGGCATTACGACGACAATGCAAACCCAAATACAAACCCAAAACGAATTCTATGATGAAATAAAATTTCGTAAATAATTTAAATAGAAACTAGGATTCTTTCTGATTCATTTACAAATAACCAATTTTTTTATACGTCTTTTTACATTGCGCCCGAAGTTCGTAGTTCTGTAAAGATAACAGCACTTCAACATCATAAATCTAGGCTAATGGTTTAAAAATAAACATTCCAGAGATGTCGGTCCGTGACTCGATTGTTTTTCCACTGTATTTCCTCTGCACGTAGTAATCTTGTGCGGCAATAAAGCTATTTTGTTCGAAAAATATTCTACGTTATTTAAGTTTTTTGTGCTGCACATGATTGGTTGGACCAAAATTATGGGTTACAGCACGGAATTTTGTGCCGTATTTTAAAACAATTGCATTTTTATTGTTTGTTCTATTTAAATATTTATGGAAGAAAATTTAATAACAATAGTTTATCGTGAAGCTAATATATCTTTCAGGGTAAGCAGAGATGAATTAATGGCTGTATACAATATACGCTGGTATGTCATGACCAATATAGCCCCAATCAGAGCTGATTAACTTTCTCAAGGTGTTTTTTATAGTTTTTTTATGAGACTTATAGCATATATTATAGCATATTGTATGCAGTGGCGTACATCCCATACAAAGCATTATCTTGTTATACATGTATATTTAGCAAATACATATACTTAAAATTGGACATAATTTGGACTCTCACGCTCAATATCAGAAACGCTCTTTAAATTTTAAGATGCTTTTAAACACTAATTAATCACAAATATATGTATATGCAATTCATTACTCATAAGAGTTTAAAGGAAGCGTCTGGACTGGCAACACGTTTCTTACAGTTAATAGATTTTGATTTATAATTGTATTTTTTTTTTTACTAAAAACACCACAACATAGTTTGCATAGTATTTAATTGCTTATAAATTCCTTAAAGTTTTAAGAATTCTTTTAACTATAATGCTGAAACCTACAATACGAATTTGATTCATCTACAATTTTTATTCATAAATGCTGGAAACTTTATTTTTTACACAGGTCACTTTCCGACCGAAGCAATAAAAATGTTTTAAGTCACAGATAAAGTTTTGCGTTTAAAAATAAAGGAACTCATTATGCTATGAGAGGCGTCCGACGACCAAAGTTTTTCCCTTTTAAGCGGCAAGCTGCAAAAGAAACTTACGAGACCATCTGCAAACCGAGACTTGGCAAATAATTATACGTTTCCATTTGCGTTGGAACTCTAAAATTTGAATTAAAATTTATGTGGACAATAAAAATAAGTGGAATTAAGTGCAAGGAAATTGCGAGATCAGTTGGGATAATACTGATCTTCGGGCAGTAGACTTGGGGGAGTCCGTTGCTCGGATGAGTCTAAGGCGGTGCTTTCTTGCATGTGTACTACGTGCCACTATAGAGAGGTCTTCAGGGGTGTATTCTTTACATTCACCTCTCCCGGAGATGGAGTCTGAGGTAAGCTAATTGATTACTGGGTCGTTGGATGAATATGGATCTCCAGGCATGACTTTTAGTGAGTACACCTCGCTTATGGCCTCGCTTATGCCACCACTCTTACGGCTGCCCTGACAGTCATATTTCTCCCATATATAGGATTTTCGCCCGGGCTACCAAAAAGAGGTTTTTGTATGTTTTTTATATTTTTTTATGTTCCTCTTTCTTTCCCTATATAAATAAAAGTATTATAAAATAAACATATGATAAAGGGGGAGCCGGTAAAGTCTAACATATCTCCTGTAACTAACGTACTTACTCCAGAATACAATAATTTGATTATAAAAGTGATCTATATTTGTAAATCTCAAACCGATACCTGCAAAGATCAGAAAATTAAAACCTTTCGTATAATAAAGTGAGACTGCGTTAGCTTTGAAAATTTATTGCAGCCATTATCGAAAGATCCATGCATTCGATATCGCTACAGTTAACTGATCCCTTGGGCAAGTCGAGGACCACCGGAAATGCCGATCTGTATTGGAAATGCACGAAATAGAAATTGTTGAATAATTATTTTTCTCGTTATTTTACTTTTCCACATGCCTTATTCCGTAACCGGAAAGACGTCTGGGCGGTGCGCTTGATGGAGCGTGTCGCCCAACCTATCCAGGCAAGAGCGGTGTGTGACGTGTTCCCGCACACCGCTCCAAGACAACTACTTTTGAGGAGAGCGAGGTGTGGCTCTTTACACCACCCCCTCGCAAACACAGAGATGAGGCCTACCCCCCAAAAGGCCAGACGTCGTCGCGGGCCGAAGAAGTGGACACTGCTGAGCCTCCGGTCCCGGCTAGACGGAGAGAAGGACCACCCCGGGGGTTTTAGTCGGTGCAAATACGACACACTGGGGAGCGCCCCCTGAGGTCCGCTAGGGATTTCCTCCAGGTTATCAAAAAAAATTACTACGATCCCACCTTAAGCTACAGTCGAGATAAACCATAGTACTATGACTCCCGCCTTTAATGGGTACAGGTCTATAAATGCGAAATGGTTGCGAGGTGGTAGGGCGTCGGTGGCCGTCTGGATCGCGACCACAGTACATGGGTATAAAGCCCGTCATAGTGACCACTTTCGGCTTGTCGCGTTTCTTGATCAGCTTGTGTATATCCAGTAGCTCATATGCCTGGAGACCTTCAGACGTGGTATATGTGGGCCGACATGACGATGTAGACTATCAATGGATTTTCATCCCTTGATAGTCGCTTTCGTTTTTGGACGACACTGTACTTACCATCAGGTACTCTGTAGTCACCATGTCGAGCAAATGTAAAAAAAAAATAAAAATAATTAGGAGGCTAGTGATATGTAAAGTTGAAAAAACAAATTCAGTGAGCAAAATTCTAATTTATAACAGAATGAATAAGGTAAAAAAACAAGTTATCATACTTTTCTTTTCTTTTATACTGCAGAAAAGGGAAACCATTCAAAAGTTTGAAGCTCCCAATGACAAATAGTGCTACTTCTAAGCCTTTCCAGAAAACTATAAGTAATTTGTTATTTCTTTCGCGACTTCACACAACTTTGCTTCGGTACCTGAGTTTTGATTTATAGTCACCTTTTTATGGATTTTCATATAAAATGAGCATTCTGAATACGGGCATATACAGAATAATTACATATAATTAGTACTATCAGTTAAATTATGATTGATATCAACTGATTTTTTTTTATTCTCACTCGTCATAGTGACCAGGCCTGACACAAGTCCGGGCGGCGCGCTTGAGGGAGCGCGTCGCCCAGATCCAGGCGTGAGCGGTGTGTGATGTCTTCCCGCACACCGCTCCAATGACAAATCAAGGAGATGAGGGGAGGGTGGTTCTTTACACCACTCTGCCCGCCAAACGTGTTAGGTGTACGCGGGGGGTGGCGACTATTTAACCACCCCCTGGCAAGTAGGCGGGGCCTGCAGAAGGCTAGACGTCGCCAGGTGCCGAGGAAGATGGCTCAGCTTTGCCCTTGGCACTCGGCAGGCGGGAGAAAGAACACCCTGGGGGTTTTAGTCGGTGCAAGTCCGACACACCGAGGGCAACTCTCATCGCCCCCTAAGGTCCGTTAGGGATTTCCCCCGGTTTAAAAAAAAGGCCTGACACAAGTATCGTGCAGGAAAAAATACGACTATTGCCATCAACAGTAAAGAAAAACAATCGATATCAGCAGTGATTATTTCAACCTGCATTAATATCTCAGCACGCTACGTTTAAAGGGCTCAATATCATAGACCGGTGGAAACACGCTCTCTAGAAGACCATCCCACAGCTATTCATACAGCTACATACAGCAACAGCATACATTCATACAGACAACAGTCACGGCAAGTGTCCTGAAGAGCTATTTAACCTTGTTCTACCCTCTCCCTTCCATAGCAGAACCACTCGTGCGGGTCTACGGAATCACAGTTTTTCGGAGACTCACGTCTGGACGTGAAAATTTTGGTTCTAGTCTGGACTAGGACCAAAATGTTCTCTAACTCTTACTTACGCCGAGTCCGTTGGGCTGTGGAATGGTCTTACGCCGATTATGTTCCCGTCATCCTATGTTATTGCGTCTATTAACCGAAGCGCGAAGAGATATTTCTGCGGGCCGGCATGATCTCTGCAGCATAGATGGGAAAATGTAATCAGATTAATGAAAATGATTAACGATTACATTTTACGTTTTTTTACCATTAATATGACTGCATTTTGCTCATTTATGTTTTAAACACTACAAAATCCCAGATTGTATACACATTTATGATTTCTTAATAATTTAAATGGATTTAATCATGATAACAGAGCAAGAAAATTAATATTACGACCACATTTTGTAATCGTTCATCATTAATCAGATTACATTTTGCCCATCTCTGCTCTGCAGCTATCGATATGTTTTTTTTGCTGTATGTAGTCGGTGTCATTTTGGGACAGCACCAAGCTTGCCAGCAGATGTGGTGTATTCACTGTACAGTGTCAGGATAAAAAAAAGGGATAAAATGAAACTATGAGCTATAAACAGTAATTTAAATATACTAGTGTATTTTTTTAAGAGTTACAAGTCAAAAAAACGTTGCCAAAAGAACACTAAAATTGTTGTTTAATAAAACCGTTACTTAAGGCCACCATTATTAAGGGCGGCTTGCTCTAACAAATTAAATCTAGTTTAGAGTTATATAAAATGCTATTTAACGGTGATCTGTATTTATTGTCTTGCACTAAATCATAATCTAGTTGTAACAACTCTTAAACTAAAACCATCATTAAGATGGAATCAAACCAATTCAATTAATTAGCGTTTTACACAAGCTTAAACTAGATTAATTCCTTGGTGCAAGCCGCCCTTAGATTGATATCTCAATTCAATCGTAGCTTAAATTAAGTCCAGCCACTATTATATTATATATACCGCTTCTATTTGCGAAATATCAGCATTTCGGGCACGTACAGTCACAGAGCGCGTCTCCGAGGGCCGGAGGTCAATTTCCTTTAGAAACTGGAAGCTGACTGCGAGCCGATTACGGCTCAAGTGAATGTGTGTCAACAGATGAAAGAGACTGTACAAAGAGTGAGCTGTTTGGATTTAGACGTGTTGGAAAATAAATTGCTTATTTGCACCGAGTTTGTTGTGATTTGATTGGGGCAGCTTTATTTTAAAATGGTTACTGAGTTATTCCGTATATTTATTTGTTTATACTAACTCGAAAAAGTGACTTTAATCCGCAGTGCAATGCAGTCATAGAACGGCGATGACTACCAAGGAGTGAGAGTCCATTGATGGTCGCCTTCTTTATGGCAGTCCACATACATCACGACTGAAGAATTAAGGTCTCTAAGTACGTGAAAAACTAGAGTTCTGAAAAAAAAGATCCCGAAATACAACAAGCCGAAGCGAGTCACCATGACGGGCATTGGACCACCTTTGCAATTACCCTAACACCTCAAAATAATCTCTGAAAAACCTTGCATAACTTAAGACGTAGTAACGATAACCTATGAGACTTTTAAGTTAACTTTTAAAACGTCAAAACCAAATGCTTGTACTTTTCAACCAATTTTTTAATGGAGAGGTTGGCCTTTTTAGGTATAATATTCAGTGGGGGCGCTGGGTGTTATGCTTGTCTGAAGATCCTGAAATTTGGCACCTGGAGCTAGGGCGCCGGCTTGCAAGATCTTGGATCACATATAGGGATTTCTGAGAAACGGAAGTCGTTATACATCAGTTTCAATTCATTTAATTTTCATCTAAGAGTATAATACAAACTTGGATATGTACTTTCAAGGTATAAAGGTAAGGTAAGTATTTTTTGGTGGTAAGGCGATTGCCCGAACTGGGTCATAACCACAATACACAAGTGTAAAGACCATCATAGTGACTTGCTTAACTTGTCGCGTTTTGGGATCAGCTTGTGTATATCCAGTAACTCATATACCTATAGACCTTCAGTCTTGGTATACGTGGGCCGGCATGACGACGGAGACTATCAACGAATTTTCAGCCGGTGATGGCCGCCTTCGTTTTTGGACTACACTGTATTTACCATCCGGTGCACTGTGTAGTCACTCTGTCAAGCCAGTGTAAAAAAGGTGATAAAATTTGGATTAAAATTAATTGTGCAGCAAGTTTAATCAACGATTGTACAAAATATACTTACAATCATACAAAAAAACAATGAGATGGGCAAAATGTAATCTGATTAGTCATGAACGATTACAAAATGGAGTCGTAACTTTAAATTTCTTGCTCTGTAATCATGATTAAATCCATTAAAAACATTAAGAAATGATAAATGTGTATACAATCTGGGTTTTTGTAGTGTTTAAGACATAAATGAGCAAAATGCAGTCATATTAATGGTAAAAAACGTAAAATGTATTCGTTAATCATTTTTATAAATATGATTACATTTTGCCCATCTATGCTTACAATGCTCCACTTAACTCATTTGAATAGGTTTTTTTACGTCAATTATGATGGTAATATGTCTTTGAACTGTTGCTGCAACCTAATCAGCTTTCAGCCTACAAGGCGGCTGAAAGATGTAGATTAATTTATTGCACTACCGAAGTTAGAGCTCCATGCTAACTCGAGTGTTTACACTTTATTTTTTTATCATAGAGCTATAACTTGTAAGCCAGGTAAGATATTACTCGAAACAGTTAATGTTAAAGTTATTATATGTAAAGCTTTTACCTAAAACCAAAGTATTTAACTAAAATTAATAAAATAAAATATGATAGTGCCTCACATAAATGCAATATATTGATATTTTTTATGTTGTTTGTGAAATATCGGCAAATGCTTTTTAAACGGAGTATAAAGCTGTTTTTGTGTTCTATTTACATCACCAATGCACAATTTGGTTAGCTTCCACAGTAACTACCAATTTAAATCGATAACACTCTAATTTTGGATAAAACTCGTTACAATTTTAACAATTCCAAAGCAATCGAGCTGAAACAACTAGTTTTTAATTTTCAAAACACGGCGACGCTATCCTCACGTACTCTTTAACTGCTGATGCTACGTACGTTGGTTTTAGAAAGAAAATCACTTTGCAATGAAGTTAGCGGTGCGCAAATAGCACCACTGAACCGCGAAATTAGTTTCGAATATCCGGAGACGAACGGTCGTAGTATGAAATGTAGCACAGCTTCTTGAATATGAATTTTTAAATTAGCTCTTTGAAGTGAAGTTTTATAGGTGAGAAAGCAAAAGTCTTTGAGAAACAATGTGACTGGCAAATTGCACGGCTTGGAGTGAAAAAAGTGACTGACACACGGATATAAAACTCGCTGAGGGCTTAGGCAAAGGAATATTCGAAAAACGATAACGACAAAGGAAAGTGCAAAATGTATGAAATGGAGATAACGTGACGGTGTAATATTTTAAAAGCTTATATAAATTCCATACATAGGCTTCACTTTGTAAAGTCTTTCATATAACATTCTCAGCAGAGCGTAAGTTACGTAGATTCATAAGGTCTTATTAGAAGATAGGTTTAATTTAAGCAAAGATTGAAACAACTCAATTATTACACAAGATATTTATTTTATTGACGATATAAAAAATAGATCAATATTTGATATAATAACAATCAAATTTGTTTATACAAAGTATAGCCAATTTTTGTAACAATGGACTCTCGCTACTGCTCAAATCTTTGCTTAAATTAAATTTTTGTTCTATTCATACTGATTGTATTTTGGTGACAATTAATTAATTTTAAAACATAAAGTTTTCCTAGCAGCTCTAAATATAATAAATTCTTTGTATTTTTTACAATTTTACACTCAGATAATATAAATGAAAATCAAATAACTACCCATTGTTGATAATACGAATAATTTGTATAAGATTAATTTTAATAAATATATTATATAAGACTTGGTATTTTTGCCGTCAGCAAGATTCAGATGTAATTTGTTTCGTCAAAATTTCCATTAACTGAATAAATGAGAGACTGGAGCTTACTCCTTTTGCTGACGTATTTTAAGAAGAAAAATTGTGTGAGAATGTCTGATGTGACAGGAATACCAGGACTATTACTCAAGGTGTCATCTCGTTTCGGTTGGAGAAACGAGTGACGCTTGTTTTCTTGCCCTTCTAATAATGAGGTTCAAGTCATAAACGGCTTGATTGTCACTTCAATACTTTTTTTTTACACTGGCTCGACATAGTGACTACAGAATACCTGATGGTAAGTACAGTGTAGTCCAAAAACGAAAGCGACTATCAAAGGATGAAAATCCATTGACAGTCTACATCGTCATGTCGGCCCACATATAGCACGACTGAAGGTCTCTAGGTATATAAGCTACTGGATATACACAAGCTGATCCCGAAACGCGACAAGCTGAAACTGGTCACTATGACGGGCTTTACACCCATGTACTGTGGTCGCGATCCAAACGGGCAACGACGCCCTACCACCTCGCAAACTACTACTACTACATTACTACTACTATTAAATACTTTATTTAATCGTTCTTTTAATGATAGTTTTGGCGACATTAAAGCTTTGAGCAACGCGTATATCTATGAAAACATCCGCCAAGCATCAGTCGGGCATTAATGGAGAGCTATAGTGCTTCACCATCCAAATGCTGTGACCATACCTGACCAAGATCATACGTTTGATAGAGACGGTGGCCAGTTTCACATGTAGAGCGTCTCGTCGTTACTTCAACAAGTACGCATCACCGGTGTCCACTTGTTAAACGAGCGTTTAGCGGTTCCGCGCACAAAAAACGCCGCCCAGCGTCCTATTATATAGCCCCTATAAGCATAGCATGAAGAGATATTTGTGCAGGCCGGCATGATCACTGCGCTCTGACGATGCCATTTTCTTAACTGTTGATAGTCGCTATCGAGTTTTGGACAGCAATGGTAAGCATTGACCCTAAGACGTGGTGTGGTGCCTGTGCCAAGTTAGGAAAAAAAGCGTGCCGAAAGGAAAGTAAAATGCGGTCCTAGAACGGTAGCGAGTAAGTACTAAGAGGTTAGGCTTGTCGAATAAATATCGATATTTTCAATTCAATATATCGATATTTTTAAGCGATATATTTTGTAATGATATATCGATTTATCGATACAAAATATCCAATATCGAAAATTGTATCGAAAACGATATTTTTTAAATTTTTATGATACTGAATCAGAAACTGTAGAAGATAGGACCGAACGAAAAAAAAACTATATTGTCTATGACTATTGAGTATTATGTTTTGTTATGTTGCATGCATTGACATCTGAATTTGTTGCATGTGTATTATTTGCCGGCATTTATTTATTTATTATTTATTTTTGTTTAATATTTTAAATAGGTCTTAAAGTTAGAAGATACCCTATTAGTTCTTGATATTTTTGTAATTTTGTCTAATAAAAAGGAGTAAAATACTTTCGTGTTTATCGAGATTTAATCGATATTTTTCCTTCGATATATCAACATCGATATTGATATTTTAATAAATATCAATATATCGATATAACAATTTTTTTTTTCATTTTCGACATCCCTATAAGAGGTGAGAATACAACGACAACCGTCGTCGTCATGTCGGCGTACATATGCCACAATTAGAAGGTCTCTAGGCATGTAAACAACGAAACTGTATGTTTTTTTTATTATTATTTATAGACGAACGCTTGACCTCAATCACACCTGGTGGAAGGTGAAGATGAGTTCAATGATGAAACGCGTTCGCCTAGCAAATGCCTATTCACTCTTCTCTTAAAGACTCCCAGGTCATAAGATCGCGGAAATATGGCCGCTGGAAGCATATTCCACTCCTTAGCTGTTCGCATGATGAATGTGGAAGCGAATCTTCTCGTGCGGATATAAGGAACATCCACCACATACGGATAGTATCCAACACGATGTCAAGTGGTTTTATGATGGAATGGGGCTGGTAGAATCAGAGAATGTAGTTCCTGAGAACACTCTCCACCGTACAACTGGTAAAAGACCGTGGGGCATGCAACTCTAAGTCAATGTTCGATGCTCTGCGTTTTAATTTTGTATGTTAATTTTTTTTAATACTTAACTGTATGTTCTGTGGTATGTCTTGCTTCGAGTTAAATGTGGATATGTATGTGGACAATGTAGAATGTAGCATGGAGCTCCTTTTTCAATTCAATTATTAAAATGCTTCTTTATATTCCCACGATATATGTAATTACTAAACTAATATTACATTTACATAATACTTCTTAATATTTTTATCAAGATGTAATCTATTTTATCAATCAAAATCCATTCAACTTCAAATTAAAAATGGATCTTCCTTTTTTTTCGTTTTCCTTCACATAAAACTTATTTTTTTAATTAAATGACCATCCTTACACTATTGTCATAGACATGCAAGCTCTTTTTAATTTACTCCTTCCATCCAATCACTACAGTACACATAGATGGTATAAAGAAGTAAAAAATATTGTATAAATTCCGTCATTTCTTATATCTTACTCCATATGCATCGTCTACAGAACAGGTACCTTTGTCACTCAATAGCACAAATTAACTGGCGGATATTTTATGGCTAGAGCCTTTTTAGATTGTATTCGAAGTATTTCGTTTTTCTTATACTACTTTTCGCATTCATTTAACCTAAAATAATTAGGATTTTAGGCATAAGTTGGAGGCAGAAACTAAACGAGAAGTTTCGAAGAACGGGCATCATCGGATGTACCATTACGTCAACTTCATCATCAGACCGCTCTAGTATACAGCTAGACATAAACCTCTCCCAATAATTGGCATTTAGTCCGATATTTGGCGTTTCTCATCTGATTCTTATCGGTCACCTTCCGCAAGTCGTCGCTCCACCTAGCCGGGGCGCTCTTCGCGATTGTTGATTCACGGTCTCCGTTCAAGAACCTGCCTGCTTCAATGATCATCGGCTCCTACATAAAACAATATAGCTTAGCCATTTAGTTTGAATGAAAGTAATGTATTATTATTTATATAGCGCTATCACTTTCGTGCTTTGCGTGGCTGATGTCAAATTGACTGAAAGATTTTTTGAAAAGTTTTGTCACTGTTTTCGCAAACTGTTATGAAAGTAGATTTACTTTTAGAATGTTATAGCACGTAATACGAAAGTAACACTAAAATATTAATGATTTTAAATGTGGTGATGCACTTAAATATTTTTCTTCGGATATAAATATAGTCGTTTTCATAAACCCATATAAAAAACTAACCTAAATAAAAAGTGAAGGATTACAGAACTTCCGAATATTATTACGCGATATAGTTTTAGGAGTTAGCAGAAATATATTAGTGATTATGTCCTGCATAACGTTCTCAGGGTATGTATATATGTCATTTCTAGTAGATGCCATACGGGTTTCCTCACGATATTTTCCTTCACCAGAAAGCATGTAGCACCTGAAACTGTACTTTCTCTAATAAAACTCCACGACAACGACGTTATTACAAATATTCGCATTGCCGCGCGTGGATATCGGTCCGATATCCATTAGCCTATCACAGCCTCGAAACCTGTTTATACAGTGTACAATATATTTCTTTGTTCCCTTGTATATTGTGTGTTTACAGTCTACAATAAACAAATTTCTACTTTTTCAAAGGACAAAAAATGAAGTTCATCCTCAGAGAGGACAGAAAAAGGACTGAATAAAGAGGCGTAGTGCAACAGAATCAACTAAATAGCAATATAAATTGAATTGTAAATTGGATAATAATAGAATTGAAGAATGCTTTCAGCCAGGCGTCCTCGGGATGGCAGTAAATACAATTTCGTGATGCTATTTAAATACAAGCTTCAATTGTTGAACCAAATTATTGACTTTCTCTGTAAACAGACAAAATAATAGTAAATATTGTTACTAGTTTGGAGTATCAAATCATTTATTAGTCGTAGAGAATGCGCATTATTAGCTTGCAATCACAGAAGCATCTTGAAGCAAATCCTCAGTTGATCTCAATGTATAATCGCCGAAGATTCCAGAAATCCAGTCGATGGAAATTATCAAAGTTCGGCAATCGAAAGTCCAGTGGTCAAAAACGCAATCACAGAAAGGTTTCGTGAGACCTTCAATCCATTACTCATCATTGTTACAAAATATATATTAGACTATGTAATTATAATAATTAACTAATAAACTAGTTACAGTAGTATTTGGAAATTCCGGGAAATAGACTTGAGGGAGTCTGCTGCCGGAATGAGAGGGAGGCGATGCGCAGTGTTCGGCGCGCCGCCTGAGAGATAGATTTTGGAGGAGTGGTCTCTTTACTCCCACTCCTACCAGCGAGACAGCCTCAACATGGCTTTTCGCTCCCCGGCCGTCTGAATGAATTTGGTTTCCCAGGCCCAGGTAGAGCAATCAGAGGGACACCCTGGGGGTTTTTCGTCCGTAGGAGTGTGACACACCGGGATCGCTGCCCTCATAGCGACACTGATACATTTGCCTCCCGGGATACCAAAAAAAAATATAGGCTACCTTTTTATTCACACCTTTTTTTATATTTTAAATTATACTTTTTTAATAATTACTAAAATGTCAATATATCAAGAAGAATAAAGAGAAAGAATTTGTGACGTCGAACGGTGCGCTTTATAGCCATAAAAACTGTTAATATTATTAATATATATATATATATATATATATATATATAATATATTAACGTCTCTAGTTTCCTAATTCTCCTTCCTGTATTGTGTGGATTCCATCTCTACAAAAATATTTAAAAAAAGTATTTGGAAATTAGCTTACCTGATATCAAGTTTATCTAAGTGAAAATCTTATGATTTCGCAGTCCTATTTATGCTCTTTAAATCTAATGTTTAATAAAATAGATCTATGCATTATAATATAATATAAGTTTTAACTTATCGCGAATTCGTTTAACATAAAGTATAAAATGAGATATATACTTGTTGCAAGTTATAAATCTACGTTTACAACGCAATCTTGTTTAATTTTATGACATCTTGTAAAACATGTACAAGTGATCTCGTGATTTCAAAATATTTTACGCTGTGAATCTCAACAATTTCGTATTTCAGAAAGATATAAATTTTACATTTTTATAATGCTGTGTTCAATATTATGTATATCGTAGCTTCGGAACATACATGTTTTTAATGAATAAATAATCAATATATTTTTATCTCTATGGTATGGTATGGTATGGTCTTTTAATTGAATGTTATCGCTTTAAGGCTTACTTATCCAAACGAGACATTTTTAAGTTTGTCTAATTTCCATATAAAAGTGTGTTCTAATTTGTACCAATCCTTTTTTTTACATATGATATTAATTTGGATATAATTAAAGTAAAAAAGTCTACTAACTAAAGCTTTTGAATTATCTTTCAAAAATAAAACACAGCACATATGCGAATAAAAGTGAATAATAATGATAAATTGGTTTACAATTCACTCATTCGTGATTCTGGCAGAATTTTATCTGACCACAATCTAAATGGACGTATTCGGGAGACAGCGATCAGTGTTTTATTCAAGTGATGTTTTATGCGAAATAACGCGATGAAAGCCTATAATCCCCTCCCATTAAGCACTCATTGTGGAGTTGATCCCAGAGCTCTTTTCATGAAAACATATTTTTTGCGTGATTAAGTATTATTTTTTCGATACTTATCATTTGATGATTTGTATATCGTAGCCTGTTAAATATAGATTAATTGTTTTTGTGCTTTTATAATTTCATCTATTTTAATTTATGTGCGGTATCATAAAAATAATACGGCATAATATTTGTAAATATGTGTAAAACCTTTAATAACATTCATAATGAAAGTCAAGATATATTTTATAGTTTTCAAACCTCTTTCATAGCATGTGTTTTAAAATTGTTTTATTGTTGATATAGTTGTGAATTTTTAGTTTGTGTATTAATGATCTCTTGTTTTTTATTGCTGTACCACTAGTTATTTTTTTGCATAGAGTTTCATTTTGTATGGAAATTAATTTTGTAGTGCATGTTGCGCTTTCATTTAATTGGAGTGGTATACTGTAAATCTATAAGGCATGTTTTCTTTTATTATTTATTGAATGGGTATACACTCTGTTTGAGATTCTATTACAATAAATAAAATAAAATGATTATTAACAAGAATTACTGTAACTTATTAGCTAACAAAAGCTTTTATATGTTGTATGTATGCATTTTTTTTGCTCTATCCATTTTGCGCTTATATATCGTATCTAACGTGAACAGTACCCCAGATGATCGCCGTTCTCAGGGCACTAGATACGACATTTCTATAAAATGGCATGCGGATTTATTCACGATTTTTACTTTTTTTTTATAACCCATTGGAAATATGTTATTGACCGTCAGCGGGTGGTGAGGGCCACCCCCCAGTGTGTCGGACTCTCACCGACTAAAACCACTGGGGCGCATCGCCAAGCACAGGGTGCGCCGGACTACGGGAATGTGACGTTGGTCTCACTGCGGTCCGTCGCGTGTCACGATATTTATCTTCATCGGTGAGTATGTAGCGGCTAAGCCAGTACTTAATATGGAAAAATCCAGAGGCACAATACCCAGCGAGGAGGCCTGCCATGGCTATTCACTCGCCCGGTGTCGGAGGCAAACATAATGTGTAGATCCGGCTCGAAGGACCACATGTATTGGTCTTGCACGTAGCAGATGAAATGATACGCTGGTAGATTGTAGATTTTAGGCATTTATTATTAGCACAAAATACACGTCCGCACGCCAGCCGGAGCGAACAAAGACCGCCCGGTGTTGCTAGCGCGGACACATAAAATTACACATTATGTTTGTCTCCGACACCCGGTTCGTAGGAAGTATACGGATACCCAGGCCCGGCGAAGGAGAAGAGAGTTGGTACCCCGGTGGTTTTAGTCGGTGCAAATCTGACACCAGTGGAGTGGCCCTCACCACCCCCTCACGGTCCATAACGGATTTCCACTAGGTTATCAAAAAAAAAGGTAAATATCGTGAATAAATCCGCATGCCATCTTATAGAAATGTCGTGTCAAGTGCCCTGAGAACGGCGATCATCTGGGGTACTGGTCACTTTAGGTCCCCCTGACGGTCTGAAGGGACTTTTAAAGGATTAACAAAAAAAGAGGTATAATAACGGGACTCAAATCAATAAAAAATCTCTTCATGAAAACTGAGTTCAAGTATTTTTTTACTTAAGGCAAACCCGTCTTCAAATAAGGCCGAAATTGTCGATATAAAAGAATGACAATTATATTTAATTACAGTTTTTCAAACCTTAGTCGCATGCAAAGTACCAATTGTGTATGTAATTCCAGCAAATATGTGAAAATGTGATGTAAACGTGAGTCCTCTCCACACCGGATAATTTCCACGAATTTCACTGTATCGCTACAAAGGAAATCAGTGAATGGTTTTACAAAAATGATTTATTTAAATGAAAGGTAATTTATATTTCGTTTGAAATTTAACTACTGAAAAACCGACGCGAATTTATGTAAAAATGAGCACGTAGTTATAATATATTATAACGAGTTTGTTATATAACGTTATATTATCTATCTACTTATCATCTCACCGATTCCATAATGGGGTAAGCAGAGCCTCCATCCACTGAGATTATCCCTCATTAGAATTTTCTTTATTTGTTCTGTATGGGTTAGTCAGGGCCAGCTTCGGCTTTTACTTTCACTCACAATCATATCATACTTCTTTTTTGTCATTTTTTTGTCGTTCATTGTCTCCACGTGTCCGAAATAGCAAAAAGGCACGTAAATATGTAAATTTTTTTAATTTTTAACACATTTTTAACTTTCGCGTTTTGTACTCATTTTAAATAAGTTATAAGTAATAGGTCTTATTGCGAATTAACTTACTTTTTATTATGGCTCGACGTTTCGATCTGATTACACAAGTAGATCACTAGAAGATCGAAGCGCCGCGGAGGTTTATACGGAGGCGGGAAGTTACTTCTTCTACACTCTTCTGTTCCTGATAATTTAAATAGTCACGACTTTCAACACTCACAGTATCAGCATTTATACAAAGTGACATAAAACGAGTTCCTAGATTTCCAATCACTGGGTTTTACGCCAAAGATAGCTTAAGCCTATCATCGCGATTAAACATTTTATGCTTCCTAACTTGAAACGCATATTGAAGCAGTCTTGGTTAATAAAAACATTTTTTTTATTCTTGTAAATATAGAGGCTTTTGACTACACAGTCATGTCAGCCCCGTAAAACTACAAATTTAAGATCTTAATTCTAATTTTTTTTTTATATAAATGTGTAAATTAACAGTGCCTGGGTACTCCTGGGCTCGGTTAAGTATTGATAGAATGCACCGAGATCCATCATATATATATATTAAGGACTCGAAAAAGAGTCTCCCTTTTCTATTTAAATTTGGAGATGATTTTTTTTGTTGTACAAAATATATGCTAACAATATCAATGAAACATTTAATTATATATGTACAAAGGGAATACAACATATATTTAAGTATCATTCTTCTTCTCAACGGGCCGAAAAGGTCTCAGTCTAGGCTCGTGTTCCAGACGACCCCGAAACAAAAGGCATTTTTTCATTCGCAGCCCACTTCTTACACGGTTGGAGACAATGCTTCTTTGTTTTATTTCTACGGTGATTATTAACAAGAAAAAATAATAGAGCCTCGCGAATTACACGTGAAACTTAGAGTACCTTAAAGCTGTGTTTGTCTCCTTTGTACGGTTTGCTTTATATTCCGGAAGTGAAATAAAAGATCGTATTGTAATTTTAAATCCGTGTTTTTTTTTTTATAATTACTGTTTGAAGTGAACAAATTGTACCTGTACAGTGTAGTCCAGAAACCATTCGCAGCTATCGATCATGCCGGCCAGCTCAAAAGTCTTTCACTTTGAAGGACCCAATATCATAAAACGAAGGGAATGCGCAGGGCATTAAAACTTATTGTGTTCTCTTCTTATGTATTGAAGCTTTAAGGCGATATAAAATTATTATAGGATACTCAATAAAATACTCGTAATCGATTCGATTTTAATAGCTATGAATATATTGAGTTTATGTCACAAGATATATTAAAGCAAATAATTATCAATTTGAATTTCAGTTTTGTATAATCATAATCGATATAGATAAGCGTTACAAGACTTTTAAAAGAAAATGTTAAAGGGAAATGAAAGAAAGAAAAATGAATACCGCGTACATAATAACAACAAAAATACATATAGTATAAGGAGATACAAAGAAAAAATGACACAATAAAGAGATTATATCAAGCATAAAAATATAAATTTCCTATTGTGTTAGACGTTATTGTATTGTATTGCAAACATTCGTCTCACTTTTGAAGATATTATTTATAATCTTACCTACATTCTTATTTTTACACAAAAAACTGTTATATACCCAGTTCAAGTAATTTTACTTATAAAATAAAACTTTTTTTAAATAGCAATGAAGCATAAATTTATATGTAGTTGATTATTCTATAGTATTTAAAGGCGTTCTTAAAGTTAATGAGTGTTTCCGATACTGGACGATAAACTCACAAAAAATCTCTTAAAAGTAATACATCAAATCAAATATACTAAAATGCAAGCTAATATCATAATGGAAGAACAATGTAAATGTTATCATGAATCCCACTTCTGCACTCCAATCGATATCATGCCGAGTACAACCTTCGGGTTTTCTCATTCAAAATATACAAAAAATATATATATACAATTTTAATTAATAAAATTCAAACTTTGAATATTCCTCCAAATAGTGGACTAAATAAACACCGGTCTTCTTAAAGAAAACTCCTGAATTTAAACAAAACAATTTTATTCCCGTAATATTTTCAATTCAACTCGTCCACTTAATTTAGTATTTACGTTTTAAGAGTAAACTCAAGGATTTGTCGTGCTCTGGATAATGTAATTAAACGTGATGTTTAAACAATTATGCAAATGAAGGTGAGGCAAAACTTTGGCGAAAGGTCTCATTATCAAACAAGAGGCTTAGACAGGTTTGTTTCACATGAATGCGAAATATTTACACATTATTCAATTTAATTTACTCCAAAACACGCTTTGTTTACCTTTTGTTGGTTTTAATTGAAATTAATTATATTTTAACTTGTGTTTTATTTTACTTTGTAAATTTTCGGTGTCAGTTTGTGTTTACCTGAATCATTTTCTACGTTATGTTGTATAAAAATATTTTTGCAGTGAATTTTAAAGTTATTTCATTGCTACCACAGCGTCTCCTATTATGGAATATAATTCTGCAGTATATTAATTGTAAATGTTTGTTAATATTATTTATTTTTATGCTATCGTAGCTATTATAGATAGATAGTAGGTTTTTTTTTACAATATACAGGCGGATGCTTTGCTTCAATTACACCTGGTGAAAGGTGTTGATATCGCCGGTGATGAACCACGTCCGCTCAACAAATACCTATTTACATTACTTTTAAAGACTCCCAATTTATAAGAACGTGGAAATATGGTCGTTCGAAGCATTTTCCACTCCTTTACTGTTCGCATTAACATTGTAGAAATTAATCTTTTTTTACGGATATAAAATATATCCTCCATAAAAGAAGGCGAACGTTTAAGCTTATATACCGAAGAACTGATGGTCATTACAGCAGGCGGGTTCTTGAGTAGAGACCGCGGATCAGTAAGCAGACGTCGCGTGGGTCGCTCCCCGGCAAGATGGAGTGACGACCTGCGAAAGGTGGTCGGAAAAGAATGGCTTAGAACAGCCGAAGACCAAGCTTAATGACACTTGTTAGGAGAAATCTATGTCTAGCAGTGGACTAGGATGGGCTAATGATGATAATGCTGAAGCATGCAAGCGTAATGACTGTTTTCTATAGATTTGTATGGAGCGTATTCCAATGAAATAACATGTACTGCGGACAGCATTCGTGATGCTACTGCTTTATCGACATACCTCCTTAAAGCATGGACTGCATGTGTACATCACAAATGCAGAGAGATGTAACACGTGACGTCAAATCGAAGGTTTATCTCAACAAAACGCCAATCTAGGCCTAGGCACAGAAACTTACGATAAACGATTACGCAAGACGAAAGTGCCAAATATACGCAATTGACATAAGATTTCAAAATATTGAGTTTAACACATTATGCCAGTTTCAGACATTTGCACTATTGTAATATCATTATCGATAAACCAATGTACCTTGTCTAGGAGGGCTGGACTTATTCGTTCGTAGAGCTCGCTGTCTTATTGGTGATGACATATAAACTGAGGTGAAAATCAAAAAATCACCGACATAAAATCACTTGCCTCTCAGTTTTTTATCAGTTATCAGTCGGAGGGAGAGTGTGCTCAAGATCTGTATTCTCCAACTCCACCATACCCTTTCCACTAAAAACTCACAAAACGCCGTGTTTGACATCGGTGGTGACTCTTATATGGACGAATTACGCTATACCGGTATATCCACTCTAAAAAAAACATTCATAATGCGAACAGTGATATAGTTGAATGCACACCTGTATCTACTTTTCACATTCTTAATATTTCGTAGTCTTTAAAAGAAGAGTAAATAGGCATTCGTTGGGCAGACGCGGGCCATCATTGGCTTCATCTTTACCTTCCACCAGGGGTAATTAAAATCAAAAGTTCTCCTGTAAACGAGAAAAACCATAAATACATTCAATTAAGCTATGTATAATATTAGAAATGAGATCATACTGTATAAAGCTTCTTTTTCCGTTACGTAGCTTTACGGGCTTACCTTTTATTTTAAATTTAAAGGTCAGATTATATAAGGTAGTTATCTTGTACTGCTACCTTATATGATCTGGCCTTTTAAATTTTAAATAAACGGTAAGCCCGTAAAGCTACGTAACGGAAAAAACAAATGAACCCAATGAATCTACTCCCAGTCTTGATCTTCCGTTTCAATGCTCTAATGGCTGATTTTTTCCTCTTTCCTCTCATTTGCGTATTTGATTTATACGTGATATCAGTCAATTCTCACTTCATGAGTCCTTAGCTAAAACAGAAGGTAAACCTATTTAAAATGTAAAAAAATCGGAAATATATTCGCAAGTTAATATTTTGCAAACTCGTATGTTTTTGTTACAACGTATATTATAATAATATAAAGTATCGGCATACTATAACTCTATCGGGGTGAGCAGACATACATTAGTAGTTGTATCCACTTTGCGCTTAAATGTCGTACCCAACGTAGTCACTAGCGCAGCTGATCGCGGTTCTCAGGGCATTTACTCGTATACACACGTATAACTTACACATTGCATGTCTATTATAGATGCCATGCGGATTTCCTCATTAGGTTTTCCTTCACCGGTGAATATGTGAAGCCATAATCCGTATATAACCTGGAAAAATGCAGTGGTATGTGTCAGGATTCGAACTTTCGACCATACGCCTTACCGTGCATGGATGTCGGTTGCTTAACCACTAGGCTACCACAGCAACAAAATATATTATCTCTATAATATAAAAATGAATCGTTAAATGTGTATAAGCGCGAAACTGAACGGCTGAACCGATTTGGCTGATTTCTTTTTTGATGTGTTTGTTGACGTCTGGGGAAGGTTATTACGGAGAGAAAAATTTGAAAAAATTGTCTGAAAAAGTCTAAAAACAACACTTTTCTATATTCTCATACAAAAAATTCGTAATAATATTTAAAAGTTAATTTGAACTTTAACACCATACCATAAAGTTTAAATGTCAGTGGACGGGTTCCGGGAAGGCAAAACAATTGAGTGACGTATAAATATTAATGTCAATATTTGTCAATTTTTATACATATAGCATTAAGGCCAGGTTCCTTCAAAGAATTTTCAAAAAACAGCCGACAGGCCAATAGGTTTTGGCAGAATAAAGTCTGACGGGGAAGCTATTAAAATTAAGAAAAACAATGTGACTTTGTTTTAGAGAAATAGAGCAGAACAAGGTCTGCCGGGACAGCTAGTTTATTATAAATGTTTTCTGTAATATGGAGATAATATATTTCGCTTAGCTATATTTGGAGGTTCCATTTAGACATATATTTATTTTTATTTCTTATTCTTTATATTTTGTTTTAGTATCTTGTATTTTTTACTTATTTGTTTACTTATTTTTGTTTCATTTCTTTTAAAATTTATCTGGTGATATAAACCTACTTCTTTAATATTTATTTATACTGTATGATTGAAAAGACAATGAATTTATCACAATGAATTCAGAGATTTAAGTTTGCCATGGGACAAATTATAGAGAGCGTGGTTGCTATTATTTTGATTTTTTCGCACGCGTAAATTTGTTACAGTGTATCTTGGTCACTGTCCGTTTGTTTTTCACTTGACACTGCTAAATCAGTGATTTCATCTTTTTTTTTATCTCTACCAAAGATGACATCAGGTATTACATTTATTTCTTTTATTCTGATATAACAAGGTCTCTACTCTAACGAATCTGAAATATTAAGCACATTGGTATATACTCTAGATGTAAATACACTTAATAGCAAAAGTATTCTTTAAAAAAGATGTAACAAAGACAAAAAAATGTTAAACATAGCTTTGACGCAAGCCACGTTTGCGTCTTCAAAGATGCATCGAACTGAAAAGGTAAAGCTATTTCCTTTTCTAATTGGCAAACTTTTTCAGTTCCTTTTTATTGTCTCTGCCCGGCACCCATTGTTCACGGTGAAGTAAATTTCACCATTCCCCATCGCGGCAATTATAAAAGTTTTAATTGCTGTTACTTTTCTAATTACAAAAAATACAGTCTCATAAACGATGGAAATATTAAAGAACTTTACAAAAAAACTCTCGTTAACATCGGGTTTGGTAAAAAATGGACATTTTGTTCTTTATCGGGCAATAAAATAAATCGATGGGCTTTAAAAAAATTAATACGCTGTAGTTTGAAATTACTTTTACAGTTATTTTAAAAGTTGTAAAATAAATTCAAGTTGAGTGATTATACGTATTTTGACTTCTACTATCATACTTTTAAAGATTTTTAGAAACTTACTTTTGAAGATTTTATAACTTTATAAGCTTTTTGATAATCGTAGTAGTTATGTTAAAGAATCGTATTAATAGTTATTTATCTTTTCAATCGTATGCTCTTGACAGAACATCAGAGCAGTTATGGTCAGGCATCAGTGACTTTTGCATAAGATATTTGAATAGGGTAGGCATATTCACATAATTAATGTCAATATAATATATTAATAATAAATATTATATTACTTTCATAGGGAAGATGGATGGCGTGAAAATAGAATAGATATGAATATAAAGAGGTCCTTTTTTTTGTTTAAATTAAAGCAATTCATTCCAGACTTATTTATCACAAGGGCATGCAATGCTTTCATGCATCTATGGAATGAACGCTACTGTCAGGCATAGCAGTCGGAGACGCGCAACACTGCTGTTCTCCATATACCTATGACTGATGCTTGACGAGCGTTTATACTGATAGACGCGTTGGTCAGAGCGTTGGTCAGAACTACCACAAGACCTAACTCCAGTTAGTTGTTTATATTATGATAATATGTAATTTTAAGTAGCAGGCAATTGTTGTATGAGGAAAACCGAAGGTCAGGCTCAGTGATAAAACTCGGGGGAAGCCTTTTTTTGGTGGTAGGGGATTTTCCGAACTAGCTCTTGACCACTGTGCACAAATGTAAAAGCCGTCCTAGTAACTTGCTGTGGCCTGTCGCACTTTGGGATCAGCTTTTGAAGGTATGTATAGTAACTCATATTAGCTAAGGACCTTTTAGTCGTGTTATATGTGGGCCGACATGACGACGAAGACTATCGATGGATTTACATTCTTTGGAAGTCGCTTTCGTTGTTGAACTACACTATATTTACCATCAGGTGGTACTACAGGGTACTACAGTGGTAGTCAATATGCCGAGCCAGTTTAAAAAAAATGTACATCAGTGGATGGATACGGGTTAGGCTTGTCGAATAAATATCGATACATCGATATATCGATATTTTCAATTCAATATATCGATATTTTTGGGCGATATATTTTGTAATGATATATAAAAATATCCAGTATCGAATATTGTATCAAAAACGATATTTTTTTAATTTGTATGATAGTGAAGTCGCTGAAATCTGAAACTGTAGAAGATAGGACCGAACGAAAAAAAAAACCACTGTATTGTCTATGACTGTTGAGTTTTGTTACGTTGCATCATTGTCATCTGAATTTGTTGCATGTATATTATTTGCCAGCATGTATTTATTTATTATTTATTTTTGTTGGATATCTTAAATAGGTCTTAAAGTTAGAAGATAGCCCTTTAGTTCTTGATATTTTTGTAATTTTGTCTAATAAAAAGGAATACAGATAAAATACTTTCATGTTTATTGAGATTTAATCGATATATCGATATATCGATATTTTTCATTCGATATATCGACGCCGATATTGATATTTGAATAAATATCGATATATCGATATAACAATATTTTTTTTCATTTTCGACATCCTTAATACGGGTTGATGGTGATGTCGTTTTATTACTAAAGGACCTATTTAGAATATATTTCTGTGAAATACTGTGTTTTTTAATAAACCAAAATAAGCGAAAATCTCCTTTAAACGACTCATAGCCATATTATAGTTATTATCGACACGTAAGACTAAGAAGATAGTCATCTTCTAAATCATAAAATTAATATATTTAGGAATCGGGACTAACTATATCAATTGTGACAAATCAATAATTCTAACTGATTTCACGTACTGTATCCGTTAAACAGGATTGCTTCGAATGATCTCACCCACTGCCCTTTCATACGCTAGCAAATGGCAAATATATCCAATTAAAACAAAGCCGAGAATAAAAATAAATCGATTACGTAACCACTCACGTACTAAATAAATTAATATTTTGAAAATGGTTTTATAATCGAATAAGAAAAGGTTTCGAATGTAACTTCTAAGGATACAATAAGAATAGTATTCTTAGCAAGATAGGTGGTAAATCAGAAATTTAGTCTCATATATTTACAGCAACTGTATTTTATAGGCAAAGTTACAATAATTTGAGTAATGTAGAATTGCTTTGAAATTAATTATTCAGGCAACTTGTGCTACTGACCGAATTGTATCATTACATTAGTCCCTTATATATAAGTTGGTTTGTTTATTATATAATAGCTGACCCGAGATATGGTGGGGGATGTGAGGTTTTGATAAAAAAATACAAGTTGTTGGCTTGAGGAGCCTGTGACAACTGATGAAACTAAACTCTCTTTTTTTTTTAACACTGGCTCGACATAGTGACTACAGAGTACCTGATGGTGAGTACAGTGTAGTCCAAAAACGAATGCGACTATCAAAGGATGAAAATCCATTGATAGTCTACATCGTCATGTCGGCCCACATATACCATGACTGAAGGTCTCTAGGTATATGAGCTACTGGATATGCACAAGCTGATCCCGAAACGCGACAAGCCGAAACTGGTCACTATGACGGGCTTTACACCCATGCACTGTGGTCGCGATCCAGACGGGCACCGGCGCCCTACCACCTCACTGCTGCTCGTTTAACACCACCCAGGAGTCACGTGTAGGGAAACTAGGGTAAAGCCCACGGACGCGAGCAGCTTCGACTGCCAAGGACTCTCTTTATTAATACAATACAATCGCTTATATACTAATGTTTTACAAGTGGGGATGCATGCACTTGGTAAACAAACTATTAAATAATACTTATAAAGATAACAGTTGATACTTATGACTAATGATTACAATTAACACACTCATGCTTCCTGTTAAGATATGGTATAATGATGTATTCCGATCCTGGTATGTTGGTTGCGTGTGCTATGCCTACATAACTCCCGGCAAACCTTGTTTTGCCATATAAGTTATTTCTAGGTAATTTCAAGTGTAGACAAAAAAAGAGTAACTCATAGTAAGGGTGTAAGGATAAAATTTAAAAAAAAATGTTAAGGGTGAACAACCCCTATCACTTAGGGTTATGAAAAATAGATAGTAGCCGATTCTCAGACCTACTGAATATGCATTTAAAATTTGCTAAAAATCGGTAAAGCCGTTTCGGAGGAGTAAGGCAACTAGCATTGTGACACGAGAATTTTATATATAGAAAGATAAAGGTACCTACAATTATTAAATCCAAAGTTTTCTTAACTCATAGTCTAAAATTTAGCACAAATCTTTGGACTTTTTTAGTTCA
Organism: Automeris io; assembly: GCA_036320925.1. Lineage (NCBI taxonomy): Eukaryota > Metazoa > Arthropoda > Insecta > Lepidoptera > Saturniidae > Automeris > Automeris io. The sequence goes on along the minus strand of JAUDJH010000011.1, from coordinate 5,694,820 downwards.
AAATGTTAGTTTATCAAATAGTGTATAACGTAAACCGTACTGAGAAGGTTAAGAAGTTTTTAAATGCTAATGAGCCGCGATATTGGTCACGTTGGGCATGACATATCCTTTTTTAAACCTGGGGCTAAATCAGGACCGCTGTGAGGGCAGCGACGCCGTTGTGTCAGACTTTTACTGACTAAAAACCCTTAGGGTGTCTCTCTAATTACTCCACCCGGGCCTGGGAAACCAAATTCATGTAGATGCCCTGGAAGCAAAAAGCCTTGTTGAGGCTATCTCTCTGGGAGGTGTGGGAGTAAAGAGCCCATTCCTCCAAAACTTCTCTTTTAGGCGGTGCGCCGGATACTAGGCACCGCCTCCCTCTCATCCGGGCAGCAGACTCCCTCAAGTCTACTACCCTGGACGGGCATGTCCCTACCCTTACCCTTTTAAAGGATATACAGCCACAAAAATATACTTCGGCTAAGTTTGAAAGGGAACTCATGTTCACTATAATTGTTTTTTTTTTTTGTATTTTATTATTTACTAGCTACAGTGACCCGGCGTTGCCCAGTATTTTAACCCCTTGCGTGTCAATTTACAAAAAAACTTTGAAACATGCATTTTTCTATTTCTTACCAAGAAGCGAAATACCAGTTCTCATACTGCCTACTTTAGAAATGATGTGTTTTCAAACAAATTTTCAACCATAATTCATCACTTAGAGGTAGAATATAAAAAATCAGTACTGCTTACCTCATAAAACCACCCAGTACCCTAACTTCATGTATCCAATTTCATTACTTAAGGTTCTAGGATAATAGCAGGAGGTACACTTTCTAATTCCACCAGCCCGATTTAATCATAAAACCACTAAACACCGAGCCGGATAGCATCCGTATGTGATGGACGTTCCTTGTATCCGCATGAAGAGATTCGCTTATATGTACATTCATGATGCGAACAGCTAAGGAGTGGAATATGCTTCCAGCGAGCAAGAGAAGAGTGAATAGGCATTTGTTGGACGGACGCAGTCCATCTTCGTACTCGTTTTCATCCTCCACCATGAGTGACTGAAGCCAAGAGTCCGCCTGTAAATCGTAAAAAAATGTAAGTCAGGAGAAATGATTTTATGTTTATATAGATTAGTTATACAAAAGATATAATACATATACTAAAACCTAATTAAACAGCAATATAAATGATAGCAAGGCTAAATGAAATACAAATCTACACGAAGAACAGAATTTAACTATCAGCACTAGTTTTAATTAATTAAAGGAGATAATTAAATTCAATACAAAAGCATGTGTTATAATGATCTATACCAAATCCAAAAAGCAATTTAAACAGAGTTCTGTAAAATTATTTATCCCTTCCCTTGATTCAAAGCGCGACTTAAGTTACAAATGGAAACACAATCTTCCGTAAAATGTCGCTTTATTTTGTTCGTAAAACCAAAGCGTCTCGGGTACTCGTTCGCATACTGTTGTCAAAGAATCGTTCCTCTAAAGGTGATGTAACTAACACACCAAGTCCAAGATTATCGTAGAAAGGCGAATATTTGCAAAAATTTTAATCAGAAATCTTTCATATTCAGTTCAATTCAATAATACTATAATTCAAAACAAACACTTTGTTTATCGAACTTCCTTGTACTAAGAATTTAATGATTTGTACTAGAATTAATTTAAAATTTTGCAACTCAGATATTGTATTCTAATATTATGAAATTAAATCTAGCCCTCATAGCCATTCGCAGATAAAAAAAACATTATTTTTTAGTTTTATTTTTACATTTAATTAATAAATAAAATATCAATATATTATCTGATAGGTACATCACAAACAATATAGAAGATAATAAAAAACCGATAATTATAAGCTCGATTTTTAAATGAAAAAAAAAATTAAAGGCTTCCACTATCAAATTCAATCTAGTTTAGACTTTTATAAAACGCTTTTTACTTAAAGCGATTTAATTCGACATCAATGTTTTTTTTTGTATCCCGGAGGAAAATCCTGCATAGGACCATCAGGGAAGCTGTGTGGGCAGCAACTCCTGTGTGCCAGACTCTTACTGACTAAAAACCCCCGGGGTGTCCCTATGATTGCTCCACCAGGACCTGGGAAACCAGATTCATCCAGATGCCCAAGGAACAAGAAGCCTTAATAAGGCTTCCTCTCTGGGAGGGGTAGGAGTAAGCCCACCCCTCCAAAACATCTCGCCTACCAAAACCTCTCTCCCAGACATCAATGGTGATTTAAATTTACTGAGACAGACAATAACTACAGTTAAATACTACGTAGTATTTAAAATAAGTTTAAACTATATTCAATTTGTTAGTGCAAGTTGCTCTAAGACTCGTAATTCAAGTTAAACCTTGAGTACATTTCATATTTGTGGCCTGCGGAAACAAATAGGCCCGAATGGTTTTATAAAAATGTGACATAAATTTAAAGGGCTATGCGGGTCTAGTCATAATGAATAAAAATTGCAATGACATGATAATATTAATGAGAACATTAATTAGGAACAGTGATGCTCAAACAATCGGGCTTTAAGGTATTTTTAAGAAGATTATTCGGAAGCAAACAGTGATTTACAAAGATTTTATTTGAACCATTATCTTCCGAATGCCAGATATTTACGTTTCGTGATAAGAAATTGAGGATATTATGAATAATTAATACACTGCGTTGCGTATAACACCAGCCTAAGAATGCAGAGTGAAAGAAATCTGAAAGTGTCAGCTGTAAAGTTCTTTGAGATCTTTTATCACTGTGAGCTAGTGATGTCGTCGCCTTTTTCATTTCCACTGACAAAGTCAGGTTTATATTTCTGAAATCTAATCCTCTGAACACAGGTCATAAAGACAGTAGATCAAAATACATTCAAAGCATCATTCATTTCATTCATTTAAATTAGTGTTTATAGCTGGTACCAAATGTACTATCTGTGTCCTCTTATTGTTTTATATGTGGCGGTACTAAATAGACTTAAGCAGTTAAAAGCAAAGGTTAGGTTAAGTTAGGTTAGGTTAGGTTGCCGGCACTCGCTCGCGCGATGGTCGGTAGTGACAGGGCATGACAGGCGGTCCTCTCCTTCACGGAGGAGACTATGCAGGTGAAGGAAGCGGCGGAGCAGGATCGGGAGGCTATTGCCACCCCCGATAACCCAATCCGCTGCCCAGCTCCGACAGGACGCCGGAGGAGGGCCTTAGCCAGAGGCCTTCCTCCATAACAGGACATACGCCGGGCGGCGCGCTTGAGCGGTGTGCGATGTGTTCCAGCACACCGCTCCAATGACAATTCAAGGAGACGAGGGGGGTGGCACTCTACACAACTCTCCCCGAATTGTGTTAGGTGTACGCGGGGGGCGGCGACTATTTAACAGCCCCCCGCCTAGTATGTGAGGCCCGAACAAGGCCGGACGTCGCCGGATGCCGAGAAAGATGGCTCGGCTTTGCCCTTAGCATCCGGCAGACGGGAGAAGGAACACCCCGGTGGTTTTAGTCGGGGAAGGTCCGATAAACCGGGGACCGGCCCTCACCGCTCCCCTGACGGTCCGTAGGGATTTCCACCGGGTTAACAAAAAAAAAGGTTAGGTTAGGATAGGTTAGGTTAACTTGAATGATAGATGGGTTACTTGAATAGATTGATATTCAACGTGAGCGTTGGGCACTGTACAGCTTTTTTTTTTCGGCGGGATTTTCAATGGTGACCGGGGTAACGGCCGCTACAATTTCACCGGGCTTGAGAGAGCGAGCACTTATGGTGCTTCAGCCAGCAATTTATGGATTGGGTGGCTACGCAAGGGCACCCCTGTAGGTACGGACATCGACTTGGCCGGCCAGCCATTAAAAACGAAACCTAACGGTGATCTACTAGCGTTTCGGAAGCGACTATCTTGAGAAGAAACGCCGAAAGAAACTCAAGGTTGCGTCGGAGTGAAGGCACTGCCCGTGAAAGCGTATGTGTTGACACAGGTTTACTCATAGCTCCAAGGAAATAAAAGTAACGCGTTTTTAGAGTTTTTTTACATCTTTTTATCCTGATTCGATATAGTAAGCACATCACACCTGATGGTAAGCATAGTACAGTCCAAAAAAGGAAGATTGTGGTTAATGTTGTGCTTTCATTTATTGGAGTGGTGGACTGTAATTGGAAATATCATTTTTTCTATTATATTATTTGTAATATTTGTACACACTGTTCATAGCCTATTAAAACAAATATCAGAAAATACTCTGTGACGGCAACGAAAAATTACTAAAAATAACAAATTTGATGTGTTTTGCAGTGTAATATGTTTTACTGCTTCATTAAATCGAGCTTCTTAGCGGAACCTAATGAAATCGTGCCTTTACGATTCACGGAAAATAAGAAAATAAAAAAGAACAATAATAATTTTAATCAAGAACAATGGGATTGTGCTCGACGCAAATTGATCTTTTTTTGTCATTAACATTATGATGAAACTCTGTGACGCTTGACAGAGAAAGTTTTTGATTGTCGTTTACACCGACGCGTATAGCTTTTTTTACTCCGGCTTGAACTAACTATCGCGAACACTAGAAAGTAAAGTGAAGTCCAAGTATAGCAGCGACTATTAAAGGAATCTAATCCATTGACAGTCGTCGTTGTCATGACGACCCTCATATACCATGACTAGAGATTCCTAGGTATATGAACAAATGAAGACAACACATTATATACTTTCGCGTTTTGTGCTTCTTATAAATACTTTAACTGGCCTTATGTGCGAATTAACTTACTTTTAATTATGACTCGACATTCCGATCTGGTTAACACAGGCTTTTCAGGGGCTAAAATTTACTCCCTCAACTCTCTTGAAACTCTCTCTTGAAAACTGAATAATTGCATTATTTTTCACGAGATCTATGCTCGGATTACTTATAAAAATACTAAAGACCAATTAAAGGATTTAATTAATATTAATAAACGGTGTTTGGGATCAACCCGGGCTATGACACTTTTAATGTCATGACCTGCTGGCGTCATTCTTCGATTTCTCTTGTTCACAAGCTCCACACGCTCCCAGTGTTGTCATGTAATTTTCCCTATTTAATTAAATAGAATCTAATATCGATACCGAGTAATGCCTTCACGGGTGGGACAGGGTTATGTATAACATACTGTGTTACACATAAATGTATAGAGCAGTACATAGCAACTTGTCTGCCGACCGATTGACTGCCTGCTGATTAGCAGCTGTCAAGATGCATCTGTCAAAGTCAGGCGTCCGCCATTGTTCAGGTGAAGATGTAAAAGCCTTTCACGGTTTATAGTACATTGTCTTGCTGAAAAAAACATACGTTATCCTTTATCTGTTATTAAATAACGGGTAATTTCATTTCATTTTCGCAATAGATAAGGCATAAAATACCTATCTTTTGGTGTACATTCCATTTTATTTTTCACTTAATTCATAAGGAACGAAACTTTCTAAAGCTAGAAGGGTCAAAGCGGGCGAGCGACAACTTTTTACGAACACTTTTGACCTTTTTGTAATTTAAGCCTTTTATGTGAAACTTATAGAACATTTCAACTTAAAAGGCTTTCAAAGTAATTCGGGAATAAAGAACGAACATTCGGAATTATAAAGGCTTTTTACTAAAAATAGCCAATATCTTATTTCATTAAAAAAAAAATGATATAAACTTAAAACACATAAGCGACTACACACGGTTACTTATTTATTGCGCATGCACGCTCACACGGTCGCACGCACGTATTACAATGTAACAATGAAAGCACTTAAAACTGGAATTCCATAATATTTATATAGCTTTTAATGTATTATAGCATGTAGACGCCGCCTGATACGTAATTGTCGCCCTATGGGTCGTTAGGGTGTTACGAGAGGTGCGGGGTAAGAGGATGCGCGCGCGCACGGGATGCTTGCGAGTTAGTCGACTACCAAGACGCGAGGCGAGAGTACGTGCGTGTACGTCGCAGTTCGGTGTGCCTTAAAGTGCAAATAAAGAGTAAAACGCCAAAATCCGTGACTTTCTACAACCACACCCACGACCACCGGTCATAGTATTATAATTTTAACGCACAGGGTCGTAGGTTTGAAATTGGCACTTACCTCTAGGTTTTCTCAGATCATATGGTATCGAATAGATATGTTATGTTTGTCTTGAACACGGCGATCAGTTGCGCTACTGGTCACGTTGAGCACGATATAAAAGTGCATAGTGGATACAGCCACAAATGTATCTCTGCTCACCCCGAAAGGGATATAGAGTGAGGACATGTTATATAATATTATTATTCTTATTAATTTTAAATTATAGAGTCATTAATGTATCTCTGTTCACCCCCAAACAGATATATGTGATTTTAAATATATTCAAATAGGCCAACGACTAAGCACTTACTATATCGTTATTTTATATTTAAAGAAGCACCAGAAGTGTAATATTCCAAGAAGTCTTGTTTCTTTTTTCATCAGCGCTCCAGAATTACATCTTCCAACAAATTATCACCGTCTTCAATAGCATTTGAATTCGAATTCGCTTTATATTTTTTTACTTATTTCCATTAACATTGCTCAAGAAAAAAACCCAATTCAACGCACTTAGGTTGGTGTATGGAGTTTGCTTTTTAATAATAAGAATACACTCTTGGAACAGGCTGGGTTGAATAATGTTCGATTTTATTTTATGCCATTTATTTTTTTATTAACCCCCCTTTTTTGTATCGCGGAGGAAACCCGTTATGGGCCGTCAGAGGACAGTGAGGGCCGCCCTCCGGTGTGTCGGAGGCGCACCGACTAAAACCCCGGGAGTGTTCCTTCTCCCGTCTGCCGGGCCAAAAGTAAGGCTGTACCAGCTTCTTCAGCACCCGGCGACGTATGGCCTATTGACGGAAGGCCCCTGCACAGCATTTGCTCGCCTTCATTGTCTTGAAGCGGTGCGTGGGAACACATCGCGCACCGCTTTTGCTTAGTAGATGTTGGGCGACGTACTACCTTTAGTGCGCCGGCCTTTATAAACCCCCTACTGTTGCACTATAAAAATTTCGTTAAAAAAATATCTCACATGCAAAATTATAATTAAATACTAACGCTTCAAATTTACCAGCAAAGTCGCGGAAGAAATTAAATGTTAACAGTAGCACACCAATTAGTGGAGCTAAATCATTCTTCTGCTATCAACGAGTAAGATCCTTTGAAAACGCTTTGATGATATAACAATATAATACAAAATGAATCACTGCCGATGCTCGCATCCTATTAATATTTTTCATGTTGGCTTACACCATAATGTTTTAAGAAAACGAATTTATGAGAAGGGTCGACGTGAAGCGAATATGTTACGACGCTACCTCAATCCGCCGGGTAGGGAGAAAAAATTTAAAAAATATAATTTTTGCAGTACAAAAACAAATAGGGCGAGCTTTTACATACGCGGGCATGAATGATACGACGACAATATCTTAAGAGGAAAACATATTTTTATTAAAACCGCCAAGGCCTTGACGCCTCTCAGAGCTTGTCACAGATTTGTCGAGTACATCAAAAGAAAGGTCGCTAAGACTTAGTTAGCCCTGGTCGAAAAATAAGGGTCGTTACGCACTGCATCCCATCCGAATACGTGGAAATACAGATCTAAAAAACACTGATCACCTATTTTGGGAAAAATAAAAAAAAATAATTTACTTAAAATATTAGAGATAATTTTATATAGACATCGCCCCCGGAAACGTCACTATTTCCCCTAACCCACCATCTGCTACGCTTCTCGGATATGATTCGGATTCGTTTTAGAAACCGTACCCAAACTTTCCTACAAATAGTATATAGTTAATTCGGTCCGTCAATATTCTGGGCTCCTGCATAAAATAACATTTCTTTATACGCTTGTAAAAAAGTATTACATAATACAAAATATTTGGGCTAGAAATAAACTTTCAAAATATCACACTGACACGATATATTAATTCCATAAATTTCAACTTTTCTACTAGCGGAATCGATATATGAATAGTACTCTGTCTAGAGACCCTGACTTGGATTATAAATAAAATAACGGATGACGAATGAGTGCGTAAACAACCATAAAAATATTTCTACGCCTACCTTGGAAGGTGTTTACACAGACCTAAATCGGATATAATACGTAAAAGCCCTATGTATATAAGCCGATATAGTTTGATCTTATATTTAGAAGATAAATCTGATGGAAAATATTTTTCAATTCACGGAATGAAGTGATTTTCTTGGACCAATTTTATTTATATTATTTTATTTTATTTTATTTTATTTTACATAATAGGGTGCCCAACATGGGTAACATTAGACAAGAAAACAAAAGGATCATGGTACTTAAATAGAACATATAAATGCCCCCACAATTATAGGGCACCACAGCATGCACAGTGATTAATATATAAAGCTAGTTTACATTAAAGTATAATAATAAAATTCCAAAAAAAGAAAAAACATATACATACATATATAGACACAACACAAAAGGATAATATTGTAGAATGTATAAGTAACAACTTTAAACGAAACTGTGACTGATTCCAAGTAACACAAAAAGTAACACAAAAAAAAAGAAAAAAGAAATGCAGTCACTTTCTACACGCTGTTCTAAATTTTGAAAGAGAAACAGTCAGGTCCAAGTCACCGAGTCGCGAGAGTGCGTTGTACTGCCTGCAGATCCTTGGCATGGTAGAAAACTGTCCAAGATTCGTTTTAAAGAAGGGTATAGAAAAAAAATGGAAAGCTGTTTTGCGGGGCAAACGAAAAAAAAAAAAAAATTGCTTACAAGATATATTTCTAGACATTTATTTTATTGCTATTGTAACTAACATTTCGTTATATTTCATGAATGTTTTTTTTCTATGTACATAGGCAAATAATATAGAATAATTTCTTGAATAGAATAATGTGTAAAAACATCGGCATATTGCTCTAAATGTTATTTTCATAAATTATGTGCGACATAAAATATTATTTTTAAGCTTTGATTTATAAATAACTTGTTTTTCTAATTTAAAGGTCCCTTTTTTCAACATGACTTTCTTGCTTGGCCGGGACAGACCTACACAACTAAACCGGGCTTGGTGGGCAAACGCAGAAGGCGCTCAGCCAGCGAATTGTATGGGTTGGGCGGCTACGCAAGGGCACCCCTGTGGGTACAAACCTTGATTTGGGCGGCCGGCTAGTTAAGCGAAACCTAACGGCGATCTACCAGCGTTTCCAGCGACTTCCTTAAAAAAACGCCGAAAGAAACACAAGGCTGCGTCTGAGTGAAACTGCGTTATTTAAACGACAGTTGACTGACCTATCCTTATTCGTTGTCGCCGGCACCAAGAAATCCCTAAAAGTCAGTCTTTTATTATCAGTAGCATCTTGTTATATAATATTTGTTTGATGTTTTCAATAAAAGGAATTTACTTTCATTGGCTGTATGCAGTTCAATAACTTTGTATTATTTGTTGCTTATAGTAATACTTGTAACCATTGGATTATATAGTTTTAATAAGAATTTGTAAGTTGAATATCATATATTTAAAATTTCATATATATTCGTATGCCATTTATAAAATGTATATTGACATTCAGTAAAACGCGACAGACAGCAGGCTCCTATAATATGTGCCGCGATGGCAGACGGCATAAGTAAACAGTATCAATTTGTATGAGACCGATTCCAACATACAACTGCAATTGCCGCACGACAGAAAGTGCGGCAGTCAGTCGGTCATGTTTTAACATGTATAGATTTTAGTCTTGATTATAATGAGGATTTTTCGTTATAGTTAAGTAATTTGGTTAAAAATCCCTTAAACATTCCTATCATTCTTAGGAAATGTGATTAAAGTGAACAATTTTGTACGAATCGAACTTTGAATCTTTAAACCTATTTATTTTTCTGGAATGGCGAAATTACAGAATCCTTTCTTGGCAAAAAGTTTAAATGGGCTCTTAATGCGATCGGGCTTTCGCAAGAATTTCGTTAATGTTAAACGAAATTCGAGCGATCTGATTGCTTCAATAAGTTCCGGACAGTCTCCTTTCATACTTTAATACTATTGAATTTAGCCGACCGCTTGCTTTGCGCTCAATGTTAATACAAATATTTGATTTTGATTTTTACATTGTACTGCCTGATTCCCGCGGCTTTGACTCGGTTCACTCAAAGGTTGGTTTGGCTGGATAGTAAAGATCACCTCACAGCAAGATACACCCAGACGTGACTCTAGATCTTTCCACCAAGAAAGACGCGCGTGCGCCTTCGACAGTGACCTGTCTGTCATCGCAGACGGAGAAGAACGCCGCAATCAGGAGATCCGCCTCGATACAGCTACCCACTCACGCCCCCCTGTATACTACATAACTAGGTTAAGTTTTAATTGTAAATCAATCTTCCTATAATCCAGTTGTTCATATACCTGGAGACCTTACGTCGTTGTATATGTGGGCCGACATAGATATGTCGAATGATAGCGGATCTCGTTCTTTGGAGTTCATTGCCGTCCTTTTACTACACTGTTCTTTCCATCATGTGGAGTGTTTTCACTTAATCAAGCCAGTATAAAAACTCAGGACTACTAAAACAGTTGTATTTTTTTTTAATAAACAATGTTATATATTTAAAGTTGTAGCGCGCACAGTTAATAATAAATGCGTGCGTGCAGTGGCGTTGCCCACAGCGCTCGCCCCTCACCGCGCGAGTCTTAATTTGATAATTGCATGTGCGGCCGTGCGCCCCCACGCTCCGCGACCGCGTTCCGAATTTCACGTTAAACTGCGCCGCACGACGCGCAAACAGCACAAGGCGTAATTTTATATTTGTTTGTAATTTAAAATAAAAATATAGTCACATGAACAAAAAAAAAGTGTATTAATAAAGAACTCAGTAGAGTAAAAAACATTTACTTACTATTAAAAATTACATATTTAACCAATACAGCGTAGAAATAATTATATGAAAACCTACCTATGAATTTATGTCACAGTTGCCTTAGTTGACCCTACACATTTTATAATATATGGTATTTGACCCAAGGATATTTTGTAAGTTTGTACAGAACCCAATAGGACAAAACAATAATAAATAAGGCAAGGCTTGCCGCACGTTTCACAACACCTGTGTACAAACGTAAATCGTAGCAAAAAACCTTAAGCCGTTTGTTGTCTTTGTATGTCATACATACCCTTTTCTGCTTTCGACGGGAACCTAAAGAAGCTGAAATACGTCAAACACAGCTACTAATATGCAACATTAACCGATGTAGGACTTTTTTATATAAATCCCTGATGGCCAACTTTTTCTCTAGGCCAACCAATTCAGCAAACGGGATCTAAAACAATTTATTTTTGTTCAATTTTGCTACATCTTTTACAAACAACCAAACTTTTTTTAGTAACCAGGGGAAAATCTAGTATTTGACTATCAGGACCGTCTTGACAGCGGTGGCTCTAGTATGCCAAGCTCCTACTGAGTCGAAATTCCTGGGTTCGTTCCTCGGGGCACACTCCCTTCCTGTCACAGGCCGGGCGGTGGACATTGAGGGCGTCCGCCGTCTAGCAGAGAAAACAAGGTGTCGTGTGTGTGCCTACATAAGAAGTAGTGAGGGGTAACATTTGATCCCCTCCCAGAGAGGAGGCTTGTCAAGGCCAGTCGCTTGCCGGGTTCGTAGAAAGTATACGGATACCCAGGCCCGGCGAAGGCGAAGAGAGAAGAGAGTTGGCACCCTGGTGGTTTTAGTCGGTGCAAGCCCGACACACTGGGAGAGTGGCCCTCATCACTCCCCTAACGGTCCGGAGGAATTTCCACCGGGATAACAAAAAAAGGGTTAATTCCTCAGTTCATTACAAGCCGGTCCTAAGGATCTGTGTAGCTCCTATGACTCGGCGACCAAACGTCGTTACTCAGGCTCCATCTCTGAGAGATATTGGTGTAAAGAGCCCACACTCAATACCGCTCTGTCAAGTGGTGCGTAGAACAAACACTCAGACCTGGTACAATATACCAGTAAGCCATAAAATATTTTTACTGTGTTCACATCTTACCCTTGAATCAGCGCAGAAGTAAAGTAAAAAAAAATCAAATACATGAAATAAGTGAGAGGTAAATATGTTTTTTCTCTTAATATTGCATGTGGGGTATTGTTGCAAAGAACTTTTTTAATTTAATTTAAATCTATATTTTAAAGTGTTTCACATCAATAGTTCACAAATTGGTAAGCCGAGATTATTATCGTTTTTAGACCTATTAGACCCACATACATAATTATAATTTGAGCGAGAGTCACCTCTCGAGTGCAAAGGATTAATATTTTGCAAGTCTCATCGTTAATGTATAAGCATTACTTAACCCATTAACGCGGTGATGTGCAGAATATTTACTAACTTTACAACGTGTTTATTTATTATGTTATCGGACCAACAAAGTCATGCAATACCTCTAATCCTACGCTAAATTTGATGTTTTTTCATAATCTGAAATTTCGATTAGACATCTAGAAAAAAATATATAGCTGATTTAAACGTGAAAGAAGTGAAAATTTCCGAAGATAAATTGATTTTGCATTTTTTCACAATGATACCGCAAAGATATAAACGTTTTTCTATGATCAGAGGTGCTCATGATACTCGAACATTAAGCGGAATTTTTTTCAGGCAAAATCATGAACTCGTTTATTTAAAATGGCGGCGAGAATGAAATTTTTTTATAAAAATCTTAATCTATCGTTTTCTTAAAAAATATACACTTTAGAAAAAAAATCAAGAACAAGAAAGTCTTAAAATTAGTCAAGGAACCCTCTCAATTTTAAAGGCAATTTCGATTTTGTAAATTACAAAAAATAAAATTTTTAAAATTTTATTTTATATTGGAAAAGATTCCGAAAAATCCTTTTTTCCGTGTCGCAGAAAAATTTTACAATAATGCGAGGTCTCCGCTTGCCGTAAACGACTAGTTTATTAAAATTTAATTAACGACTAGTAAAGCGAAAGAGTAACAGCGAGTGTTTTTCATTTCGTTCCTTTACTTTAGTATTTCTACTATTTCTACAATATAAATGTAGGTGTGCAGAAGCTCAGTGTCCATCTCAGAGGGAGTAATGAATTGCGGTAATAAATTTAAGGTCCATTCTTGCGACGCATTTGTCCGGTTGACTGTTGGAATTGTACCTCTTAATGTTTGCCAGCGTTTATAACGAATAGTTGGGCTGTTCGGTTTATCCCGCATTATTCATTATATCCGGTAGATTATCCTTAATTTATTTTTAACTAAGACGCCAGATAGGCTAACCTTTTTCGTTGATCACATTCGTAAGATTTATCACCAAAAGGCGATGTATTTAAATTTTGACAAAATGGCCAAAATTTATACGGAGTGTAATAAATATCCTATCTGACCCGAAAGGGGCGCATTAATGACACAATAACATTACCATAAAGACATTATATTTTAATTTATTATTAAGGAACATGATAAGTGATTGTCATATAAAATTGAAGGAATCGAATTTTCTTACGTACACGTAAAAGCTCGGATTTACAAAAATCAGTGTTAAAAACTACAGGGGATCTAAACCTCTGTGACGTCTTGACTTACGACTACAATCCTTTGCTTTCCATTTATCCTTTGCTACGCACGCCCTCAATATTGCCATTAAAGTTTCTCTGTTTAATTTTTTAAATTAGTTTTTGGCTTTTGTTATAAAAAGGATAAGGTAAATAGAATTTTATGTCGTCACCGAGTAACACCTTCACAGTCTGGACAGTGTTCTATTTACATACTGTAGGTACAAATTTCGTTTTAGTGACTTGCTTTGGCCTGTAGTGTTTTAAATAACTCAAGCAAATCTAGCTGTTAACATATAATGTTCTATTGTAACATACAAGATGGTTTTATAGACGTGTGAGATATATCAGGATACTAAAATTTTTAACTTCTTGCAACTAAAAATATATTGATTGATAAGTAGATAAAGAGCATTTTACGTAATTTTAGGTAATTTTAGGTTTTAGGGAGTCGAAGCTGCTCGCGTCCGTTGGGAGTCGAAGCTGCTCGCGTCCGTAGGCTTTACCCTAGTTTCCCTACACGTGGCTCCTGGGTAGTGCTAAACGAGCAGCAGCGAGCTGGTAAGGCGTCGGTGCTGAATATTCTCTCTGAACATCTCCCTGATTTATAAAATCATCTTGTACATTTAAACCAAACGATGAATGCAGTGTGCTAATGATCAAGTATTATATAGTGATTTTGACAAACTACAGCGAAAAATACTGTCATTATTTATTAGTATATTGTACCATTGCAAAAAGTGTAAAAAACTTTTGTCTGGGATAAGTTGTGCACATTCTTTTTTTTGCTGCGGTCCATTGTGCATGCATTACTGCACTCGCAGTCCCCGGTTATTCGCAGAAGTAGTCACCTTGGGGCTTTTGGCTGGAACAAGTCTGACACGTCTCGGCTGGTAGCCCCATGTGCGGCCGGGACTATGAGGATTTTCCCCAAGTAAAAAAAAAAAAATCATTTTTTTAATTTTATTTATTTAAGGGACGTGTGTACGTATGTCAGCCCCATGTACATTTTAAAATATAAAATAGTGGTATTTTTCTAAAAAATTAAATTGTTTTCGCATTGAGGAGAGATGCCATTTTTTTTTGGCTAACGTTTCAATATTTATCTCGATATATGCATAGGGGAGCACATAGAATATATACATGTTACATATAGTTTCCAGGTTTTAAGACGAATAGCCCTTATCCGAGTCTGAGAGGGTTACGAATGGCAGCAATAAATTTAAGTCCATTCTTGTGGACAACTTCAGCCTACAGGATTTGTCGCTGTTAATTAATGTTACCTATTTATATAACTTCAATTGGTTTATTTTTTATACAAATAGAGCAATATATAATATTTATTAATGGATAACTTATATTCGTTACGTATCAAAACATTAGTTCTTAAGATTTTCAAATTACATTACATAATATAACAATTTAACATAATCTACACATCTATATATCGAGGGGTGAAAGGCTATTTGGTTTAAGTGACATTTTTTGGTGATATAGTAATATATATATTTTCAGAATCAACGTGTTTTACTGATTCCGATTATATATATATTACTATGTCACAAAAAAATGTCGCTTAGCCTTTCACCACTATATATAATGTAGAAAAACAAAACTTTTACTTACTACTTTAGGTATAATGTAAAAAACAAAACTATACCAACTTTGCACAAAGATTAGCGTGATGCAGTAAAGAATACGTAGTAATAATATTGTTTGATAACAGTATGGAAAATATACATAAAATTATATTAAAAATAATTTGTTACTAGAAAAAAAGTCCGTTAATAAATAATATTAAAGTAAAAATATAATTATTATTTATTTGCTACAGCGTTCACATATAATGCATTTCTATGAGCTTAAATTATTTCCTAGAGAGAGAGTGAAAAAACCAATTTGGTAAAAAATCAGTATAGAAAGCCATTTTATTTTCCATTTCCGTAACAGCCTTCACGGAGGGTAAGAGAGACGGTACAATTACTAGGAAATAAATCAGTGTGTGCATCTTTGAGAAAATGTTATGTGTTTAAGGCTGGCCAGTTAGGAATGAAGCGGAAGAGATTTCGTAACGTTAGCAGATTTTATATGATTTTTTTTAAATCGATATCTTACGTTAATGTCTACTCTTGTATTGCGGGTATAATTTGATTTGTATATGCGCAGAACAAACAACCGGGCTTGTCAATCATACAAATATTTGTTTAGTGTAGCTATTAAACCTATAACCTGGAATGTCAAACTAAAAGTACTATCGATCATTATGCCAACATAATCGTCATAATAATTGTAAAATGTAATATTAGGTCCTTACATATGAAATTGGCGTTTTTCGTAATGGCCACTTTAATCACAAATTTCTCCTCTTTGGTAAGGAATTTCAAATTCAAATTTGTACAGCTATAGACTCATGTATTTGTGCTTCGATGATCGTCATTCATTTGTTTTTTTCTTCTGTTTTTTTCTGTTTGCGTCACTCATTTTACAAAATGGAAAACTTAAAATATCGCATTATTTACGAGTACGAGTTCCGCCGTGGCACTAGTGCTGCGGAAACAACTCGAAGGGTGAATGATGTGTATGGCGGTCGTGTTGCAAAAGAAAACACAGTTCGTTTTTGGTTCCAACGTTTTCGTTCTGGAAATTTCGACCTGCAGAACAAGCCCCGTGGACGGCCTGAGACTCAAGTTGATAATGAAGAGTTGAAGGCTATTGTGGAAGCGGATCCATCGCAAACCACGTCCGAGTTAGCTGCAGGCTGCGATGTTAGTGATAAAACTGTTTTAATTCACTTGAAGCAAATTGGGAAGATTAAAAAGCTTGAAAAGTGGGTACCTCACGAATTGACTGAAGCAAACCGGCAAACGCGCGTCGACTGCTGCGTTACATTACTAAACCGGCACAATAATGAAGGTATTTTAAACCGAATCATTACCTGTGATGAAAAATGGGTTCTTTACGATAATCGGAAGCGCTCAGTGCAATGGTTGGATCCTGGCCAGCCAGCCAAATCCTGCCCCAAGCGAAAATTAACCCCAAAAAAGTTACTTGTAAGCGTTTGGTCGACTAGTGCCGGTATTGTTCATTACAGTTTTTTCAAATCAGGCCAGACTATTACGGCTGATGTCTATTGTCAGCAATTGCAAACCATGATGGAAAAGCTAGCGGCTAAACAACCTAGGCTGGTCAATCGCTCCACGCCACTGCTGCTTCACGACAACGCTAGACCACACACTGCGCAACAGACGGCTACTAAATTAGAAGAGGTTCAATTGGAAAGTCTAAGACATCCTCCGTACTCCCCGGACCTTGCTCCAACAGATTACCATTTTTTTCGAAATTTGGATAACTTCTTGCAAGGGAAAAAATTCAACTCCGATGGGGCAGTTCAAATCGCCTTCAAAGATTTTATTGATTCCCGTCCGACTGGTTTTTTTAGTAAAGGGATCAATGAACTACCTATGAGATGGCAAAAGTGCATAGAAAATAATGGTTCATACTTTGATTAATTAAATATATTATATTAAAAAATATTCGACTTTTGTTCCTCCCATACAAAACGCCAATTTCATATGTAAGGACCTAATATTTTAACGTTAAAAAGGCCTTAAAACATCAGAAGCCCATCACAGTTGCGTTTATTGCGTTTGTTGATATTTAAGAGTAAAACCATCAAATCATTCTTTCAATCTTCTTTCGCTTCCTTAATATTAATTAATTCGTTCATGCACTCTCGTCAATTCCACGTACTTTAGACATCCCTCATCCAGAGCTGTTTTTATTTGGTCTGTGTACAAATTACCTTAAAACTAGTCAAAAGATGAAAATGTGGGAATTCGTATCTGTCTTATTATTATTTTGTCTTTCCATCAATATCCGCTTATTTGTCGTTCTCGTGCCCTTACCGTAAGGCCAAGGCTGGAACAGAAACGCGACTTGCTAAATGCTCCTAGTTTATTGTCCAACGTGATGTGAATTCAAGCGAATTCGTTTTGCAATTAACGTGGGCCTGTTCCTGCTTGTAAAGTCGAATGTTAATGTAATTAAGACTTAGAAGTTATTGTTTTGGGAGCCTTCACGGTAAATTAGTTTAATTTTTATTCTCTCTAAGAAATAAACACTCATGTCGAACTGAATACAGTCTTAAGAAACATCGGATACGGAAAAATTATTATAAGCCTTACATACTTATAAAATAGATTGAAATATAAAAATAATACAAGAACAAAACATTAACACTAAACATACCATAACGGGTCAAATGACCCATTTTGAACTTTTGCATCGAAAATACAAGTATCATCTTATTGTTTTTGCACATTTGACTTCATGACTTTTTCTAACTAATGAACCTACAGTTGATTTAGTTTTTTTATTTAGTTTTTTGTTTTATTTAATTTGAGTAATACTTGAACTTGGCGCCGATTTTCGAGAAGCCCGTGAACAACCAAAAGAAAAGAAATACGAAAGAATCGTTGCCTTAGTCTCCTACAGATGCTTATCGCCGTAAGAAGTGTCAAATAGGATACTCTAAATAAAATAAAACTAACAAAATTTGCTCTAAATGTAAAAAATATGCTTGCGGAAAATTTATAATGGACACACTTATATGTAAAAATTGCGATGAGCAATAATTAAAAATTATTATTTTTACTTTTGTAATAGAAATCGTCAATATACAGTTTTTTAATATAATAAATTGTATTATTATGTTTATTTCCTTCCTAACATCCCTATAATACATTCAAGCAGGAAATAGGTATCTAAAAGTGTTGGTATGATTAGTGTTAATAGTCATACAAAATACGCAAAAAAACACAACACGTGTCAATATGGTTTCCATTGTCTGCTATCCAAGCATAGTTATTGGTTATGAACAGTACTATTTTTTAACAAATACATCCAATTGTGTGCACTAATTGTAATATATCAACAATAGATATTAATTAAACATAACCACAGATTTTCTTAAAAATACTGTCTAATAAATATAAAAATTACACATTAGTTTTGAAAAAACTTTAGCTATATCAACTTTTCACATAATTCAAAAATAAAGAAACAATTCTTTAAAAATAAAGAAACACTTCTTTATTTTTAAATATGAATTTATGTGATTATAATCCAGTCCAACGAAGCCTTGAGTTTCTTTCAGCGTTTCTCCTCAAGGTAGTCGCTTCCTAAACTATGTAAGATCCCAGGATTGTTTTTCAACTGGCCGGCCGCCCAAGTCGAGGTTCGTACCCACAGGGGCGCCTTTGCGCAGTCGCCTAACCCATAAAATTCGCTGGCTGAGCTCCCTCTGCGTTCGCCCACCAAGCCCGGTTAAGTTGTGAAGGCCTTTCCCGGCCGCGCAAAGTTGTCACTCAGAAAAAAAAGACTATAATCGCCATCTCCACTTACATGACAAAGCCTAAAAGGTAGAAAAAATCAAGTACAGGTAATTATTTCTATTGCTTGACTCAAATATCATTGTACAATTTTTTTGAGTACTTTCAACATTAAAATACTCGAGTTCTTAATTGTCTAATTTCGTAAAACTGGATCTTGAAATATATTTGGTGAAATATTTTATATAAAGGAATGAAAGTTCTTTTGATAATGGAAATGTAGTATCAAAGGCAGACTGGTTTTGGGTTTCATTTATTGAAACCATTAAAATATTAATCTAAACATTTATATAGCTTCTTAAAGGTAAAGAAGGTTCTTATTTAATCAAAATATATATAAAACACGGGGTACCGCCACTATAGTGACATTAAATCATATCCGATATACATTACTATCTTTCAAGACCAAACACTAAAAACCATTGTAAAAAGTACAATGCTTCTGGAAGCAACCAGCAATATCAGACGGTTGACGGATTTCCTGAAGGAGCTGGGCTGGGATGAATTAAATCACCCCGACCTGATCTCACGCAAAATAGGCGTACTTAGAAGACGAGTTGCGGAAAATTAGCCCGTGTGAACCTGAAGTACAATCATTTAGTCACAGACAGATTTTTCATTTTGGCTTTGCTGGCAGAGCATGACAAATTAAGGGCTGTGACCTTCTGTTGCAAGGACGTCATACGAGTATCTCAGAAAGCGCTCTGCCGCTCCTGCTCGAAGACGAAGACGTCGGCATTCCGGTAAACGCATCGGCGCGTCAGTTCCAGCCGCCCAGTCAATTTATGACAGATTGGCTGATGCCTTTGCGGTTGTGGCTGTTCATGGCGGGGGTTCAGAGCAAACGGTTGTCGACCATCGAGCTGTCGGTGGAGCGTCGTGAAGCTTTCTGCCAAATGCTCTGTGTAATGGTGCAGGAGGCGGTGTCTCCCTTTGAGATTGTTCCCAGTAGGCTCTGTGCGGTGAGGCTATGTTTTTTTTTACACAGGCTCGACATAGTGACTACAGAGTACCTGATGGTAAGTATAGTGTAGTCCAAAAACGAAAGCGACTATCAAAGGATGAAAATCCATTGATAGTCTACATCGTCATGTCGGCCCACATATACCACGACTGAAGGTCTCTAGGTATATGAGCTACTGGATATACACAAGCTGATCCCGAAACGCGACAAGCCGAAACTGGTCACTATGACGGGCTTTACACCCATGTACTGTCGTCGCGATCCAGACGGGCACCGACGCCCTACCACCTCGCTGCTGCTCGTTTAGCACCACCCAGGAGTCACGTGTAGGGATACTAGGGTAAAACCTACGGACGCGAGCAGCGTCGACTCCCAAAATAAATGTAGAATTGATTACAGGCACCACAATCGCCGTTATTGCGCAGAAATGATATTAGCATTAATTTGTGGTAGGCGCCTAAAAAAAATAAGGTTGTCATGTAATCTTTACACGTAACTTTGCTCATTCGAAATTTTATTATTTACTTTGATTAATTTATTTTCAATTGTAACCTTTCAACATTAATGATAATGCAGTATATTTTATAAATAAAAATGTTACTTGAATTATTGTCTTATATAAAGACATAAAATTAAGTGTTTATATAAGTAGCACACAGTATATATCCTGAGAACAGTGGTTTTCAACGCCATTGGTTACGTTGGGGGTGTCATATAAGCACAAAGTGTATACAGCTACTAATGTATCTATTGTCACCCTGTAAGGGATATAGCGTGACGAATATATTTATTAAATATCCAAGTATAACGACCTAATGCTTTTTATGCTTCTATGGGATTTACGTCACTGCTACCACTTCCGCTTGCTAATATAGAGAGGTAATAAATAAGGGTTCTTCGGTTTGTCGATATTTTAATACGAATCTAAGAACAACGGATGACGCATTAAACGCCTACTTGGAGAGGCATTTTTACTGATTGTGACCGGTAGCAGTGTGTGAACGCCTTAAGCGTCATGTTAGGGTGGATCAAGGCACTAAATCAAATTGTTGTGTGACAGGGCACGTCATCCGACGTAATGCGGACAGGCTTTCGTATCAGCAGACGCAGGCTGTTGCCGCAATGTGACCGACAATCCGATTGTGTCCGACAGATTACACTGCATACAATGAAATATAGTTGAGCAATACTTGCCACGTATCACTCAGTTCAATTGCTTTCTGAGTAATTATTTAACTATTTGTTACAGTTCATTTCCATTCTAGAATTTAAAAAAAAATACAGCTGAAGTTTAGAGCCAAAATAGTTAAGGGAGAAATATTTTTTTGTGTTATTTTCCTTATTATCTGATTTGTCTTAATTTTTTCTGTAATTGTATAAAAATTTTCAAAATAATTTTTTTGTTCACTTCATTGCCTTGATAATACTGTCGGATCAAAAGATATGGCTTCTACCTCCTTCAGTAAAAAAAAACACATTTAGTAAAAGTCTGAAATGGGTCGGAATTTTAACTAAAACGTAAGGTTTCTAGCAAGCGTCAAACTAAGACTGATTTATCAGATTATGATTGTTAAATTACTTTAAATAAGTATCCGATTTACGGTCGATATTTGTCTGAAACTGAAGCGTATTAACAACCTTTTGCCGCAACCTTCGGCCAAAGCTCAAGGTGAAGGTTTTCAAATTCTAATAAAATTGGTTCATGATTGCCTACAAGTGGATACTATAACGCTGTTTGAAACGTTTCAATTAATGTGTAACATACACAACTCAGTGTGTTTTGAAAACTTTGTGTGACCCGAAAGGGGCATATTAGTAACACGTTAACATTACCAACACACATATAAAAATAAATTCTTCGTAAACATTAAAAAGTGATTGTCATATTAAATTGAAATAATTAAATTATTCTACATTTTATGCTTGCATTACTTTCAAAAATCATTTTCAAATACTAATGAATCGACTCAATTGATAAATGGTACTTAGGATGTACGAGAATCATTATTCTCTCAAAGTCATAACCTAATATAATCCTATGCCTTCCATTTTTCTTTATTCACGAGCTACGCACACTCTCAATGTTGCTATGTAACATATACTTTCCCAATTTATTTTTATTTTATGTGTATTTTTTTGCATTATAACTAAAAAGGATAATATACGTTATCCTAACATACGTTATAGCGCTGTAATTGCACGAGGGTGATATGCGCTGTAAAATGATATTTCCTGTACATCATTTAAACTGCTTAACATAGGACTCAAGACAGTTCTGGTCCGAGGCGAGTTCCACAGCATCCATACACTCACGTCGCTAAAACTAAGACACGATACTATGGCTGAGATTTATAGACATAACTTAACTTTTTTTTTAAAGTTTGCTTAGATTTCACTAAATATTAAAATTTATATCACTCAATACATGTCAAAGGATATGAAAAGTCACCGATTTTGTCAAAATATACTAGGCTCTGCGAATACTATGGTTATACTCAAGTTCATTTTATACATTAAGTTTTTTGTCAAAAATAATTTATTTTTTTGAAAACTTTACTAAGCAAAGTCGAAATAGCGTCTATGAATCTCAGCCTAACATCCCCAGAGGACAGCACGTATCCGCCATCAACCCGAAGAGCATAATTGGTTCCTGATTGTGACTATCCCTTCCAGCTAAGTTCCTACTTTTTCTCTCACTTCTTGAGATGAATGAACTGTTCGATCCAAGTGTTCATTGTATGTCGACAATTCTAATTTTCTTAATAAATGTATTTAATAAGAGCTATTATTTTATTTCAGTCCTCAACCAGAGCTAATCAATAAATCCCCTTGTTACAGCAAATTTTCGCAAGTTGCTTGAGTTACAGTCCGCATAAAATCAAACTCGTTTTGTAACATATACCGTACTGTCAGTTCATATTAGAAATTCATAATTAAATTTGTTTTTCAATATACAACAACGGAATTCGGAGAACGGGATAGACGGGCAGTAATAATATAATCTCATTAACATGGGTTGGGAACTTCTAAGAAAACCTATCCAATTACAAGAGATGCTCAATATAGTTATTCACAAACGCTAGGGGTATTACGCAAAGGACAGAAGTACCTACAGTTAATATTTCATATACTTTGTTTGAAAATATTACTTGTTAGAAATCATTTGTATATGTAGGCTACCTTTTTGTTCACACCTTTTTTATATTTTAAAATTATATAATACTTTTTATAATATGTCAATATGTCAGAATAGGAAAATTAGAGGAATTGAATTGGTGACGATTAACGGTGCGCTTTATAGATTAAGAAAAACTGTTGTAATTTTAATATATTTTACAATATCGCAAGTCTACTCATTGCAATATACTTTGCGGACCATTCTTCCTGTGTACTGTGAACTCCACCTCTACATATATAATATGATAATCATGATTTAATTTACGTTTAAGAATACTTCAAACAAATTACCATACTGCCAGCTTACAGCTTTTTTTTTGTTAACCCGGTGAAAATCCCTTCGCATCGTCAGGGGAGTGGTGAGCGCTACTCCCCCGGTGTGTCAGACTTGCACCGACTAAAACCACCAGGGTGCCAGCACTGCCCACTCTTCGCCATCACCGGCCCTGGGGATCCAGATACTTCCGAGGAACCAGCTTACAGCTATGCATAACTTACAATTATAATAATGTATTATTAATAAAAATATTGCCCTTATTTATTTAAAATTTAAAACTGGCGGATTTGCAAACAAAATATCAAAAAGTATTTCATCCCCTCAAGGGTAGTATATAAAAAAAATCCACCCTTAGAGGGTGTTTGTGCCATAAAAACAATCTAACGTAAATTTTTTAAGTTACTATATTTAACGGCCTGATAGCGCATTTTGTAGCGACCTTAAGATGCAAAGGTCCTGGGTTCGAGTCTCGGTAGTGGTAAACTTTTCTGTGATGAACCGATGAGTCTTTTACGAGTCATGGTTGTATATATCTATTTAGGCATGTTTATCTTTGTCTAGTACTCACAGTACAAGCGCAAGCTTAATTTAAGACTAGATCAATGTATGTGTTAGTAAATATTATAATTATTATTATATTACTATCTTAGGTTTTGCGATGATTCTCAGACAGCACGAGCCTTTTATATGTATAGATTATTAGATACCTCGTAGATTCGTCTTATTTATTGAGCAAATTATGTTTCAAGTGTCTCCATTTTAATTCAAGAGGCTCTTCACTTTTTATAGTGCCAAATGTAAAATCGAATTATAAGTCTGTCTTCTTCAATTGCTTCTTTTCAAAGATTGATGAGGCAAAAGACTTCAGTTTAAGGTTTTTATTACTGCATTTATTTATATGCTATTTTTTATTGTTCGCTTTCTATTTATTTTTTATAATGGCTTGAAAAAGTGTCTGCATTACCCTAAATGCATAGTGTAGTATAGTCTAAGAATGATGACGAATGCCAAGGGATGACATTACATTGGCCCACATGTCGCCCACAACGAGAGGTATATAAACAACAAATTATAAACAAATAGATCCCACAAACTAATGGATCGGATTGAATTATATTTAATTGTGTTCTTTAAATTGATCATCATTTTCTTTAATATTTTTTGTAGATACTTTACTGGTTTGTTGTATATCCTCTTAATGCGTCATTTTATTGATTTTATGTTGCTGTAATAAATTAAAAAACTTTTCAGCAAATGTCGTATTCAAAAGTTGCTATTCATTTGAATAAATAAAATATATGTTAACTTATAAAATTACAATTGAATATGAAAATTATCGATTCCCTCAATTTTTTTGCAATTATTGCCTATTATAACCCGTCAAAAAAACATGTTGTATAATTGTAAATAAACTATATGCTATATAGAGCTACTTAATACCCTTGAAGGTTTCTGGTTAGACTATATATAGTACTTGTCACAGATATTAGTGATGGACTATTCCTACGTGACAAAACGGGCAAGAACTAACTCTAGGCGTCCAAGCCCAAATTACGTTATCAATATTTAACATCTGCGGCTTATAACAGCAACAGGAAATTATATCGAATAATATTTTTGTAGTTTTTTGGGTCAATCAAATATCGTTTCGTATCGTTATGTCACAAGAAATTAGAAGAGTTTTATCAAGAATTATTGCAACTTCGAAATATGTTTTGAGACGGAACTGTGTTGCGATCATAGTTAGCAAATGCAAAGACCATCCTAGTGACGCGCTTTGGCTTTTCGCATTTCGGGAACAGCTTGTAGACGTCCAATTGTTCATATATCTAGAAGTCTTTTGTAGTGGTATATATGAACCGGCAAGACGACGGTGGTTGTCAATACATTCTCGTCCCTTTTTTTTAACCCGAGGGTAATCCCTAACGGACCTTAGGGGGCAATGAGGGTTGCCCCCCCCGGTGTGTTCCTTCTCCCGCCTGCCGAGTGCCAAGGGCAAAGCTGAGCCATCTTCCTCAGCACCCGGCGACGTTCAGCCCTCTGCAGGCCCCACCTACTTCGCAGGGGCTGGATATGAACCGGCAAGACGACGGTGGTTGTCAATACATTCTCGTCCCTTTTTTTTAACCCGGGGGTAATCCCTAACGGACCTTAGGGGGCAATGAGGGTTGCCCCCTCCGGTGTGTTCCTTCTCCCGCCTGCCGAGTGCCAAGGGCAAGGCTGAGCCATCTTCCTCAGCACCCGGCGACGTTCAGCCCTCTGCAAGCCGCACCTACTTGGCAGGGGCTAGTTAAATAGTCGCCACCCCCCACGTACACCTAACACATTTGGTGGGAAGAGTGGTGTAAAGTGCCACCCTCCCCTCATCTCCATGATTTATCATTGGAGCGGTGTGCGGGAACACATCGCACACCGCTCACGCCTGGACCTGGGCGGCTCGCTAATGCATTCTCGTCCCTTGGATGTCATTACTACATAGTTACTATATATTAATTTCCATCTGCATTGTAGCCATTTTATCGACTGTTAAAAAACTTTTCTACTGACTTGACTACAGTGCACTTGATGGTAAATATAGTGTATTCCAAAATCGAAAGCGACCATCAAAGGATGAAAATCCGTTGATAGTCTCCATCGTTAAGTCGGCCCACATATACCACGACTGAAGGTCTCTAGATATATGAGTAACTGGATGTACACAAGCTGATCTCGAAACGCGACAGGCCAAATCAGCCGGGTTCTATTTGATTTCATACTTGCAAAGGAACTAGTATAACTACCATAAATCTTTAAGCAATTAAATTATAGAAGCATTATTAACCAACGTTTATTGAGCCTCAGTAGTCTCTATTGCTTTTCGACTTGGTAAGAAATCTGCTTATCACAGGGTCAATAAAGCTCGATAAAACAAGAAAATATAATGCATAGTTTCTTTCTTCACAAATTACAAGATAAAAAGCTGATGAATATTAATTCATTATTAATTGTAACACATTATTTAAGATAATAAAAACAAGCAAAATTTTAAATCTTAAATTCTCAGTAAAATACAAGATAAAATCTCTTGAATCAGCTTCGGTC
Organism: Automeris io; assembly: GCA_036320925.1. Taxonomy (NCBI): domain Eukaryota; kingdom Metazoa; phylum Arthropoda; class Insecta; order Lepidoptera; family Saturniidae; genus Automeris; species Automeris io. The sequence goes on along the minus strand of JAUDJH010000011.1, from coordinate 5,668,376 downwards.
AAAAAGCTGACGAAGAAGGTTGTTGACGAAGATACCGGAAACTAAAGCCGAAGCTTCAGTCGGATACTACGTAAATAACATGTATAAATAAAGTTCTATCAAACAGTTCATTTTATATTGAAATTTGAAAACACCAGGAATTCGTGAGGTAAACTTTAAGCCAGTGAAATTGGAGCGAGTTATCAAACTTTTCCTCGTATATATGTACCGTTACTGTCGTTTGTGTAAATGAGCTGTACACATCTGTCGCCTACAGCAGTAGTGGGTATTGGCGACTATTTGAAAATACGAATACGTTTAAATTCTATTCACAATTTTTAATCGAAATCATAGATGGGCAAAATGTAATCAGATTAATAAAAATGATTAACGATTACATTTTACGTTTTTTTCCAATAATATGACTGAAATTTGCTCATTTATGTTTTAAACACTACAGAATCCCAGTTTATATACACATTTGTAATTTCTTAATGTTTTAAATGGATTTAATCATGATTACAGAGCAAGAAAATTAAAATTACGACTACATTTTGTAATCGTTTATCATTAATCAGAGTATATTTAGCCCATCTCTGATCGAAATGAATTAGTAGTACTAGTCATTTTATCAGAAAAATAATAAAATTTTGAATTTCAGTAGTATTATTTTATACTGGATATTTTATACTGGAAAATAAATAACTGAAATTAGAATTTCAAAAATAGTCGTAGATGTTTTAGCAAAATCAATAATGTAACGCGGGGTACCTTAGATCGCTCGCGCATTACGGTGCACGCCTCTTTCCCCACACCTCTTTCCCCTCGCCTCTAGGAGGCCCGCGCCACAGATCGCCGCGCAAGCGTCGTAGCCCGTCCACCGTTCGTGTTGCGCGCGTCCTTTACTTTGTTCTGTAATTATTTATTACGTGTTTGCTCTGATTATGATTGTATATAAACAAATCGAAACATAAGAACCCCAGTTTCAATTAATATCCGTTAAAATAATTAAATTTAGAATTTTAGAGACAGTAGTCGTCGTTTAAGCTGCATAAATTGTTGAATTTAGAATTTTCCAGATAGTAGTAGTCGTTTTAATAGAACTTAAAATTGAATTAATATTTTGAAGTTTGGTAATGCCTATTCTACGTAGTTTATGTATATACCCTACATAACTGCATGTAGCCTCCGGGTAGTGCTAAGCGAACAACAGACGTATGGTTGGACATCAAACCTCGTCTGGATCTCTAAAGTGCATAGGCCGCAAAATACATCATAATAACTTGCTCGGGCCTCCTACAATTTGAAAATCAGCTTATGCGAGTCCAGTTAATGTACAAAGAGACCTTCAGTCGTGGTAAATTTATTTAATTTTTTTTTAGTAAAAGAGCGATTTTCCGAACTGGGTCATGACCACACTATATAAGTATAAAGACCGTCATAGTGACTCGCTTTCGCCTGTCTTGTTTCGGGATCAGCCTGTGTATATCCAGTAGCTTATATACCTTTTTTTTTTACTAGAGTAAAATCCTCATACGACCGTCACGGCCACACAAGGGGGTAGCAGCCGGGGGGTTGACTTTTACCAGCTAAAAACCCCAAGGTGACTACTTCTACGAATTAGTGGGGTCCTGTAATCTATTCGCCGTAGAACTTATATACCTAGAGACCTTCAGTCGTGGTATATGTGAGCTGACATGACGACGGAGACTATCAATGAATTTTGATCCTTTGATGGTCGCTTTCGTTTTTAGACTACACTGTACTTACCATCAGGTGCACCGTAGTCACTATGTCGAACCAGTGTAAAAAAAGCCGGCGTGATGGTGTTGATTGTCGTTGGACTCTCCTTACCAGTAAGAGAAGTGTAATCATTTGGTAGTGCTATTATAAAGATATTGTAGTGCGCTCTTACTCGCGTACTATCTTTTCTATTTTTACTATGGGTTTGGTTGCTCACTCGCTTTGGAATAATACACTTTTTTAATTCTGTATTCCCATATATATTTCAAGTAAAGTTTTACATATATAATTCTTGTAATTTTTACAATATCAACCTTCCTATTCTATTTTTCCATTCAATCTGTCTCAAATAAAATTCAAAACCTCAAATTAAACTTCATTATTTAAAATTAGATATTCTAACCTTTTCCAAAATAAACTTATTTTTTATTAAATGGCCAATTCCGAGAATTGTGCCAAATATAACTAACCTATTTTAAAAACCAATCATACAATCACTACAATATAAAAAACGTTTACAAAAAAAATGATTATTTTCTTTCATCTCCTTACTATATGGTATCTCGTAAAATATAAATCATATTACATTAATAATACTTTAATATAAAGTTTATTTTATATGACATGCCTATTGTATTACCACTTCAAATTGTACACAGATCAAATAGTGTTTTATATTCTATTTAGGTACCCATGAGATTTTCATGAAACAACACGTAACAATATATAAAAAATATGATTTCTTAATCAGAAAGGCTAGACAATATTGATTTTCAAGATTTCACATACATGGTCTAGTGCAGGGGTCGGCAACCTTTTGAGTCTGAAGAGAAAAATTACAGTTTATAAAATTTCAAAGATTAATAAAGTCACAATTTTTTATACAATAATAAGTAGTACTTGCATAAATAAAACATTATGATTTATAAACAAATAATCTATTCAGTCATCGATTCAAATTTTTTTTAATATTGAATAAATAATATTTGCTTATGGAACTAAAGAGCCGCAGCTTCATATCCAAAGAACCGTATGTAACTCGCGAGCCGCAGGTTGCCGACCCTTGGTCTAGTAGATAACTCTCACTCCTTCCCCTCCCAGAGAGGTAGCCTCAACAAGGCTTCTTGTTCCCTGGGCGTCTGAAAGAATTTGGCTTCCCAGGCCCGGGTAGAGCTATCAGAGGGACACCCCGGGGGTTTTTAGTCCGTAGGAGTTCAACACAGCGGAGTCACTGCCCTGACAGCGTCCCTGATGGTCCTATGCTGGATTTTCCCCCGGGTTACAATAAAAAAAGGCGATAACTCTACGAAATTATAAATAAAATCAAAATAAGTTTCATTTTTAATCAGGTCCAATGAACTATTTAATCCGTTTTTCTTTTTTTTTGTATTTACAGATCGACCACTTATTTTACAATGACTCGAAAGATTGACTATAGTGCGCCTTGTGGTAAGTAAAATGTAGTCAGAAAACGATAGCGTCTATCAAAGAACAAAAACTTATTGACAGTCTCCGTTGTCTTGTCGGCCCACATATACCACGATCGAAAGTTTCTAGGTATGGAGTTACTGGACGTAGACTTTTCTTTTTTTTTTTTACTTGGGGAAAATCCTCATAGGACCGTCCCGGGCGCGAAGGGGTAGGCAGCCGGGGTGTGCCGGACTTTTACCAGCTAAAAACCCCAAGGTGACTACTTCTGCGAATTAGTGGGGACTGCGGGTCCTGTAATCAAATCGCCGCAGCTACTGGACGTACACTAGCTGATCCCGAAAGTGAGTCACTATGACCGTCTTGTACGGTTTTGTATAGAAGCATAAATACTAAATATCATCTATTATAAAGTCCGTTAGTGACATCTGGGATACTTGGTTCAACAAAAGATCAGTAAGCTGCAGTCAGCACGACACGTCCGATCACTCTGGCGTCCGCCATAGTAATGTCCGCTCGTCTTGTCATGACCTGACATTTATTATCACTTATGCACACAGATACATCTGTGTCTATATGTTACAGGAGTAGTGGCTTGTGTATTAAATAATAAATTGAATGCTGAGTCCAGACTCATGACATTTCACCCCGTGTCATATATGCGTGTCAGTATCGGTAGCAGGAACGGTATTCGTTATACAAACATGTGTTACAATCTTACGACACAATGTTGTTATGACCCGGTTACGATGTTTCGCTACGGCAAAACGTCACGAAGGACGCATCTTAACCAGGTATAAGAATTGGGAAAATATAATTTTAGTAGAATGATTTATTTACAATTTTATGTTTACCAATTTTTTTTAGTAATCTTTGTTTTCATATATATTTTAATACTATTTTTATTAAAGATTTAATTGGTGACCATTAAGATTAATTCCTAGGTGCCTTTGGAAATTATCGCATACATGGATGAAAGTGTAAAATAATTATTCCTAACGGACGTTTTAGCTAATTATGTAAAATGTGCGAAGTTTATACGCAGTTTACGGAATACCGACCGAAACTGGGAAGCAATGGTAAAATAATAAACGAAAATTTACTTCAAATACTCTCGAAAGCAAATGGCTAGAATGCTAGTTTAAATTGTACGTTTTATCATTGCTACGTAATTCTTACTTTTATGACCGGTGGTCGTGGGTGTGGTTTTAGGAAGACACGAATTTGGCGTTTTACAGTTTATTTGCACTTTAAGGCACACCGAACTGCGACGTACACGCACGTACTCCCGCCTTGGGTCTCGGTAGTCGACAAATTCGTGTGTTCCTAAAACCACACCCACGATCACCGGTCATACTTGTGATTTAAATTTATGTAAATTTTACATTTTGAATATTTTTAATAATTTTTACCACATAGTAGTTGCTCATAAACTGAAATTCGGATTAGAAACAATAACTGTTTAATATTATAATTAATACAAATAGCTATTACACAGTAAAAACGTGATTTCTTATATCATTTCTTATAAGAAAAAAAAAAGTGTTTCCAGCCATCAATCAATGTTACTAGCGGAAAAAATGTATGTTCAGAAACTGAAGAGTACATAGTTATACATAATCAAATACATTATAATAAAAGTGGGAATCCAAATGGTGAGTGATATATTTTTCTTGTTTTTTTTTAGTATTTGGATTTTGTGAGAGTCGAAATTTAAGAATTACAAAATAGTTTTTTTCTAACACAGAATGAAGTGGCATTACATTCTATTTCTTATTCTCGGTGGGAGTGGTAGGCGTGATAACAAGTAGATTATTTTTAATTTGTAATTTTAATGAACTCTTCATAGAAATAGATGTCTATTACTTACTTGAAAATCAAAATTATTTGTTAACTTATAACCTTTTATAAAAATTGAGTGCTTATCAAAACATTTACGTGATGAATCGAATTAAATAAATATTTCTTGAAGTTTCATTGTTATTCAAATCTCCGTTAATTATTTCATTATGTTATTGTAAATATTAATAAAAATATGTTCTAGTCATTCACTATGAAACGGCAAAATAAATAAAATTGATGTAATTCAATTTACGTACTTATTCTACGAAGGGTGCCGTGTATCAAAAGAAAAATATATTCGCATCGTGTTTTCACTGAACACATCTCTATTTGTACCGTGAAAATTTAAGACAGCTATCAATGAATATTAATGCGATGGTAAAATTTATTTAAAGCTCCCAGGGACCGTTTTCTAAAGTTTTCCTGTTACGCAAACAGGCTTAAAGTGGTATAATGGGTAGTTTGTAAATTTATTCATCGAATGAAATGAACAATTAGACTACGCCAAACGAGATTAGTATTTAGACATTAGTATTTTGGTGCTTTGGATCCTAGACAGAGACGGGCAGTTGTTGATATATATATTTAATTTAATAATAATCTATATAACATATCTTCACGCTATACCCATTTCTAGGTGAGTACATTAAACAGCTGTATCCACTTTGCGCTTATGTGTCGTGCCCTACGTAACCAGCAGTGCAGCTGATCGCCGTTCTCAGGGCACTTACACATGATATTTATATTATATGCCATGCGGGCTTCTTCGCAATACTTTCTTTCACTGGTGAGCATGTTTTCTTTTTACACTGCCTCGACATAGTGACTATAGAGTACCTGATGGTAAGTTCAGTGTAGTCCAAAAACGGAAGTGAACATCAAAGAATGAAAGTCCATCGATATTCTCCATCGATATGTCGGCCCACATATAACACGACTGAAGGTCTCTAGGTATGTGAGCTAGAGGTAGAGGTAGATACGCGACAGGCCAAAGTGAGTCACTATGACGGTCTTTCACTTGTGTACTGTGGTCATGACCCAGTTCGGGGAATCGCCCTACCACCAAAATGCCAAATGTAGCGCGAAATTTGGTGCCTAAATCTATATCTGAAAAAACCCAGAGGTACGTGCAGTGATTCGAACCTGCGACCATTCGTGTTGCCACGTATGGATACCCGATCTCTTATGCACTAGACCACCACAGCAACAAAAAATAATCTTTGAATAAATAACTCAATATGGTTAAAATAATTTTAAAATTAACTTTAGGGTATCGTACCAAAAAAAAGGAATAAAATTTCCCTTTTAATATCACTTCGTTATCAACACTTCCACCAGGAATCGTTTTTTTAAGAATTCATAGAGATATGAACATGATAGAAACATCAGTTGCTAAGGTTTCAAATCCTTTGAAGCTATGAAAAAATCAAACTTTTAAGTTAACGCAATCCAAAGGCAGTTTATGCATATTTTATATAATCACAAGGGAAATAAAACCTACAGAATACTTCGCGATGATCAATAATCATGAAATTTGGCATTAAGCAATATCTTACAAGTAAAGAGATAGATTTACAGGGAACCTTTGTTGTTCGAGTCTGAATCAGGCTCAGTGACATGCATAGGATATTTGGACAAGGTAGGCAGAACTCGCGTAATTAATTTGAATATTATATTATGATAGTAAGTATTATATTTCTTTCATATAAATGGTCGCTTTTTTTTTTCAACTTTAAGCAATTTATTCCATACTTATCTATCGTAAGGGCATGCAATGCTTTCATGCATCTATGGAATGAACGCTACTGATCAGGCTACACCGGCTTTTTTAAGTTACCACCTGGGCAGACGACGCATGTACCGTCCGGCTGCGAGACGGGTGGAGGATGTGGTAAAGTTTGTAAATTCTTATTAGATGAAATTAGCACTGGATTGAAGGTGGTAACAGGTATGAGAAGAGGCTATTCCCATTTGAGAGTAAAATCGGACTACCAATGATAATATCGATGACTGAGCATGGAATTTACCCAAAAGTCCAAAAGTATTTTATACTTTTCAAATGACGCATACATATTTCCATCGAAATACCTACAAAAGCTAATTTTTACACATTGAAAGCTTCTTATTTGTTTCATTTAGTTTAATATATTTAGTATAATATATAATTGAAAATTTTCAAGAAAAATAATATTATTATTTGGCCAATACCTTTTTATGAAAGTCATTATTTAGATCAAACAACTTTCTTATTAAAAGCCTTTATAATTTCTATCTGAAGATTTTTCATAGCTTTTATTTCCTGTAATAAAAAACTTAATGAGTTCTACTTTGTTATAGAATATAAATTACAGTGTACGAAATTAAAAAGGAGGATATTCAAAGTTAATTACCTTCAGTTTACGTTTTTAAGTGTAGATAAAGTTCAAAAGTTGAAGTTTATGGGTAAGTAGGTACATAATTATTTAAAAATCGGTATTAAGTTAAATATCTTATTACCGGAAGCGTCATTATTGTGCTGCCGGTCTTAAAGAAAAAAAGTGAAAAAGGAAAAGGCGACTAGCCGAAGTGAGTCACTATTACGGTAGTCGTATCACTTCATTGCTACTTGTTTAGCACCACCCAGGAGTCAAGTGTTTGGTATTCAATATAAATCTATTGACGCCAGCAGAACTAATCTCGAAATATGTAATATTAACTAAATATATTGATAATTTAATATTTTGTTTTGATTTTACTGTGATTATTGTGTTTTGATTTACTGTGTTTTTATTGTTGTTCTTGTGATTTTCGTTATGGTATGCGAGTATTCTGTTCTTTCCTTCTTTTTGTTTATCGATTCTTAAATTATTTGATATTGTTGTAAATTTTGTTTTCTACTGTTTTTATTATTATTTTGTGTTTACATATGGTGCATACTGCGGTAGCCTTCACCGGTTGATACATTTTAATGTTAGCTGTCAATGATTGTAATTGTTATATTTTTATATAATGTGTTGGCCACTGGTTGTCCTATAAATAAAATTCTATCTCAAATCTCATTCAAGGACACCATTCGTCGTGAGACGTTTAATCAAGCACAACAATAGCGACCATCATTGGACTTTAGTCCTTTAGTGGTCGCCATAGCTGCGCTGCACCTAACAGCAATGTTGTTTTTTTTTGTCATGTCAGTATAAAAAACTACTTTAACAGTTACAAGGGTTGGGATAGAAGCAATATGCTTCACTTATAATTCACTAACTCAATCTTAATGTAAAATTTTATAGCCGAAGTTATTGGACATAAAACTTTAGTTCCGTAATTTGGGATATCCCATGACTGGGAACCTTACAAATTACGGTGCAATTTCAAAGTGCAGTTTGTGTTCGTACCGAAATTGCGGTTTGTGGAGCATGTTACATTGCTGTAAAATGGGTACATATGGTTACAGTTTGTCCCGTTTCTATGTAAGTAAACCAGAATGTCCTATTTGTCAGATAATCTTGTCCAATTTAATCCTTCTAGGACGCAATGTGTACGTTTTTACAACAAAATTTCAGGGCTCCGGTCTGTGTGTATCAAGGAATATTGGGATTCATAATATTACCATCTCCAGTGATCTTAAATTTTGCAATTATCTGGAAAGCAAGGCATAGGAAAGACAAGGAACTAAAAGTTCTGAAGCAGTGCAAACAATACTACATTCTAATGTTGCATCTTATGGCGTTAAAGGTACAAATGTGTCCGCACATGAAGTATTGTTCTCCCTTGTGTTTCGATGCCCTCCTCATTAACCCCATCTTTTTGACTTTGTCTCAAGGCATATTATTCATATTTTCGAAAATCTTACATTAACTCGCGGCTTGGAGCCGTTAAGTCTTCATAAGGAAATCGGTTCCCTCTGCGTATTTTATCGTATATGCATGGAGAGTAATCTAAAGAATTGATTGATCTGGTGCCCTTATTACCATTTCTGGGGCACACGTTACGCTGTTAGCTATCAGCTCATCGTCATACATTAAAGGGTCATCAGCTCGCAGTAACTGCACAGTGCTCTAGAAACTTCTTGTCACACAATTGTGAAATGAGCTTCAGGGTGCTGTATTTTCTCAGCTCTAACACGTCTAAAAAGGAGTAAAAAGCGCTCTTTTAACTCGCCAAGGCGATAATAACACTTCTTGTGTTGCAATCGTATCAGGTGGTTTGTTCGCCTTTACATTATCACATAAAAAATGGGTTAATTGTGACCTTTCTATTAAATTTGAATAATTAACTACATGTACACATAATTTCGTCTTATCAGCTCACTGTTTCTCAGTTACGCCGTGTCATTGGAAAAGCATTAATAATATCGTTTAAAGTTACTTGATATTATCTCAAATGCCAAACATTACGATAATTAATCCAATCAATCAATATCCAATTTGTGATACGAACTCATGTTTCGCTAGTATATAATCATTGATTTAAATAAGTTTTCTATTAAACTAAATTAAAACACAACTTTAATATTTACTGGAAGGTAAAATATGATATTGTATCTATCGAGGATTGGAAAACGAAAAGGTTAACGAATAAAAAAAAGTATTTAAAAACCCCTGATTTTGTGAAATATCGCTAATAGTCGTAAACAAACGAGCTTTCGGTAAAACAAAAGAATAACAGTTCAATATTCCTTAGCAGAAGTTATGTTCAAAAGAATTTACGTATGTTGCATTTTTATTTTTAAACTCAATTTTATCCAGTCTAACATATACCCACAGTATACGAATGTAAAACGAACCGCATACAGTAAAGATTGCAATACACTAGGGAAAACATACCACAAAAGAACTGGCTGCATTTTAACTGCCCTTGCAAATTCGGTAGCATTTTGTTCTCTTTTGGAAAAACAGCAACTTCCACGTTTAAGTACTAACGAGTAAATATTGTGTACGCTTTTCTAATTTATCGTGTTCATTTATCTTAGCCCTGTTGTGGTGATTTCTTTAGTATTTACAATATTTTTATTAAAGGCGACTTTAAATACTATATTTTCAATACATATTCCTAATAATATATTAAAATTTGTGCCGTTTAATGTATTATTCTTTTTTAAATATGAATGTTGTATTTTTTTGCTTCATTAATAAGTATTGCTTGTATATCGTATTTTTAATAAATAATTTACTTAATATGATTTTATTTGATTTATTATATTAACAATTATGATTCATATTTATTTATGTTAACTTTACGGCTTTAGATACAAATCAGTGTTTTGTGCCGTCTGGATCATGGCGAGTGTTCTGAAGAGCTATTTAACCTTATTCTACCCTCTCCCTGCCATAGCTGAACCACGCGCGAGCTTACGGAGTCACAGCTATTCGCTAACTCACATCCCGGCTAGGACTAAGAAGTTCTCTAACTCTTACTTTTGTCGCGTCATTAGGCTGTTGGATGGTCTTCCAGCGTGTGTGTTCTCATCGTCCTATTATATTGGGTCTTTTAAGCGAAGCGTGAAGAGATATTTGTGCATGGTTTTTATTTTTCTATTGATAGTCATTGTCCTTTTTGAACTGCACCATGCTTACTATCAAGTGTGTGCCGTGGGTGCTGCCGGAAGAATAGAATAGCACCCCCCTCTTCTTGCTGAGGTGTCGTAAAAGGCGACTAAGGTATCTCTTTAACACCGCAATTCAACCAGGTGTTCAGAGAAGGAAAAACTCGACCAAACCTGCATCCCGCTCCCTCCCGATCGTACTGATTCTCCATTCCATCGGGCCTGAGGGAGCTCGGACGAGAGAGTGCTTTTCTGGCTGCGCGTCCAGCTATGCACTTAAATATATCCTGCGCAATTGACTGTTTCAGAAAACTGGACCTCGATTTTCTTAATCGGCGTTGAAACAGTCGCCGTGGCCGAATCCGGCTAGGACATCATCATCATCATCAAGTGTAGTGATTGTACCGTGTCAGGATGGAAAAAAATCCTTTTGATTTTGTCATTAGTATTATCAATATTCAGTAATCTCAGATTGATGTCAAAACCAAGGATCTGATTGACTCGCACTCCATCCCAACCTATCAGAAAAATCACCAATTCTCCGCAGCAGTTTGTCATCAGCGCATTTTGTCGCTGTCTGGATCCAACACAAACCCAAAAACTATAAAAAACCTCCTTAAGTCTACAACAACGGTAAACAGCATTTTTTTCGATGGATGAAATAGAGAATACAACCGTTCGCGATCCAAGCTTGGACATCAATCAACAACAGGTACATTATGATTTTATTAGAAACGTATTCTATTATCATTAGTTTTTCTATGAATTACAAGCGGATGCTTGGCCTTAATTACACCTGGTGGAAGGTTAACATGAGTCCGATGATGGAGCGCGTCCGCCCAACAAATGCCTATTCAATCTTCTCTTAAAGGCTCCTAAGTCATAAGATCGTGGAAATATTCCACTGGAAGCATATTCCACTCCTTAGCCCTTCGCATGACAAATGTAGAAACAAATCTCTTTGTGCGGATATAAGGAACGTCCACCACATACGGATAGTATGCGACACGGGGACTAGTGGTTTTATGAAGAAATCGGGCTGTAGGAATTAGAGAATATAGGTCCTGAGAAAACTCCCCGGTACGTATGCCAGCAAAACCAAATTAATCCTAACTATAATTAATTTAATGTATTTAAAAAAAAACATGTATTTATATAGTTAATTAAAACTTGACTTGTGAAACAAAATAAGTCTTCTGATTTATTAGCCGTCTAATCTTAGTAGATCCTGCTTCCTAAACTGTGGGTAAAATAATTTCACTAATCATATAAAATGAATGAATGGGCCTATTTAAATAAAGTTGTTCGGAGTTTGGAGAATTAATAGAATCATCGTTATCGACTTTCATCAATTTTGCAAGAGTAACTTCACGTTATTACAGTATATTTTTTACGATACAATTACTCAGAAAGGAAACGGTTAAGTTTATTTTATGCCTAAAAAGATTGCAGATAAATTGTCAAACATGAAGTGAGTTTGATGGCGGACCGTCAGTCGAAATTTATTTCGACATTCTCGATACAAATACCGATAACCTTTAGTGTTTCCGATAAAACAAAAGCTCGCTAGTTGAGCTATAAAATTATTTTATACGTCTACTATCTGAAAGGGATTGGCCGGTGCTACTCGATTTACGTCGACTGAACTATCGCAAAATGTTTTATTACTGTGAACTTTATTCACTTGTTTAGCATACTAACATGGTCTTCTTTAACGCTGACCTTCACATCATACAAGCAGAGATGGGCAAAATGTAATCTGATTAATGATTAACGATTACAAAATTAAGTCGTAAATTTAATTCTGTTGTTGTTGTAATCATGATTAAATCCCTTCAAAATATTAAAGAGTCATAAATGTGTATGCAATTGAGGATTCCCTAGTGTTTAAAACATAGATGAGCAAAATACAGTCATACTAATGACGAAAAACACAAAATGTAATCGTAATCGTTTTTCATTAATCTGATTACATTTTGCCCATCTATGCATACAAGGCTTCAAAACTTTTTATATATAAACAATCGGCTAAGTTAAAAGACAACTTGATGCAAAACAATCAGTCTCATCTCTTTCGAAGTTCAACACAAGAATTGCTCTCATCTTATATAAAAAGAAGAAGACGCCATAGAGACTCGCTTCGGCCTATTACATTTCGGAATTAGCTCGTCAATATCTCTAGAGAACTTCTATCGTGGTATATGTAGGAAGGTATACATGGTGATGGAAACTTTATAGATTTGTCCCTTGGGAGTCGGTGATGTTTTTGGATCATTCTGTACTTTCAGTTCGGTGCAGTCTAGTCACGGTGTCGAGCCCGCATAAAAAAATAAAAAGGAGTTAGTATTACATGGATTTATCTCGAAATATGACTGGCTGAGACGAATCAAAATTACTATATTAATACCCATGTGCGGTCGTTATCCGGTTGAATACCTACGCCCGATCTATTTCATTACCGCTGGTTAGCACCACCCAAGGATCACGGAACGTGTTTCGACGGCAACATCTTCCAACACGAGCGCATTCATTCCTTTCTTTCTCTATATTTTTCTCAGCGGTCGCACATTGCTGCGAATTGTGACTATCGTGACATTTTCTTCGAGAAACTAGCCGCCTCCATCGGTTCCGTCATGCTGTTTGATAGAACGCAGTACTATCAGCAAGCCCCATCTTTTAGCGACCTATTTTGACCACCGCTTAAAGCTCTGGTCTCTGGTTCTTCTTTATTCTATCGTCCTAGTTATCATTAGCTGTTCCAGCTTACCAGTCCTTTTACGTTCAAATCCTGTGAATCAATCAATTTTCTACATACATTTTTAAAACATGAAACCAAGTATTACGTCACGAATCTCATTTATGCCAATTAAATAGTTAATTAGCAATTGCCACGTGATTTAACACGTTCGGTAATGAAATTATACAGTAGATTTGTATCGAATGGTTAATAACAGAATTTATTTGCCATAATTATGTTTTCTACTAATAACTTGCTAATTAAATATACCCACACTGAATATGGATACATTCGTCTATTTAAGAAGGTTTTAAAGTAAAAAAATAAATAAAAATTAATCATTGCTTTTGGATTTTGTGATTAAAAAATATGTTCCTTAAAATAGCTTCTTGTTTTTGGTCATCTTAATTTAGCCCTAATAGAATGTCATGCCCAATGTGACCCGTAGCGCAGCTGATCGCCGTTCTCAGGGCTCTTACACAAGGACATTTCTATTAGATGCTATGTGGGTTTCCTCACGATGTTTCCCTTTACTGATGAGCATGTGAAGCGTAAATCCGTACGTAGCCTGCAAGTTACCTGGAAGTAGAAGTATGTGCTAAGATAAGTAAAAAAATTCTAAATAATTATACGTATACCAAATATCATGTATCGTACACTTTTTTTTGTAAAACATATGATGATGATGTCCTAGCCGGTTTCGGCCACGGCGACTGTTTCAACACCAATTAAAAAAATCGAGGTCCAGTTTTCGGAAACAGTCAATTGCGCAGGAGATATTTAAGTGCATAACTGGACGCGCTGCCAGAAAAGCACTCTCTCGTCCGAGCTTCCTCAGACCCGATGGAAAGGAGAACCAAAACAACATATTAAACACATAAGTACACACAAAACAAACATAAAACACAAACAACAAGTAAGTAAACATGTAAAACATATAAGTACAAAGTGAATATAAATACAGAATATAGCAACTAGTATGTCTGCTCACTTCGAAAGGGATTTGTTGTAGGATGTCAAAGTAAGTTTGGATATCGGAGATAATATTTAAAATTATCCACCAAGTAATTAAAAACATTATATTTAGTTAAATAGACCATCAAAGTTGGAATAGAATGTGTATTATCCCATACCACGCGAAACGTGAATGTCACTCAAGCAAAACCACGGGTACAGTTAATTTAACAGAAAGCTTTCAGTTACTAAAAAGTTTTTAATAAAAATCACGCTCCTAATAACTAATAAATTGTGACAATACATGGAAAAGCAGTAACTAATCCATTACTACAAACTAAACGCATTAGTGAAGCACAACTAATGCCATTAAAACCTCATCTATCTGTGAGACGTTCACATCTCTGCGCGATGCTGTTGGAATATATTGCATTAAATGAAACAAGCTGTGCATCGAATATTTCTGTATAATTTCATTATTAATTAATAATCCGTAAGATATGTTTTGATATATACTACACCTGCGTACACTAGAGTATCTAAATATATATAAGTCAAAGGTGGCTGACTGACATAGTGATATATCAACGCACAGCGCAAATCACAGGACGGATTGGGCTGAAATTTGGCATGCAGGTAGATGTTATGACGTAGGCATCCGCTACTAAAGGATTTTAATCAATTCTACCCCCAAGGGGATAAAATAGGGGATGAAAGACAAATTCTAGAGATTGACAGATTAGTTAAGAGTATTGTGTACAAAGAAGTTTTGTAAACCCTATTTTTTTACACACGCTAAATAAAAGTAAAGCCGCAATAACTATACCTAATTAATAATAATACTTCCTAACACGAGCAAACCCACGGACAAAAGCTAGTTGATTAATAATATCTCAATAAATGTAGTTTTTATAACAGCAGAAGTTAAACTTGTTACAGCTCTGTGCCTTTTAGTATAAGCTTATTATAAATACAGTAAAGAATTTCTATGGTGGGCTTTCCACCCGTGCACGTTTTTGCAATCCAGTTTATCGTAATAATCTTACCATATTTTTATTAATGTAGAACAATTGGCGCTAAATGGTTCATTGAAATAATTAAATTTAATTTAAAATTTCATTATTTGGATACGCTAATCCAGTGTACAATTTCATTTGGATCCCATATAACAGATAATTTGGTGTTTATTTATTTTACAAAATTAATGTTTATTGCATCACAATGGCATACAATACAAAGATTTTACCTTAAAATAATGTTATTTTTGAAGACGATATTGAAGTTTTCATAAATTTTGTAATATCGCTCGCTTCGTCTCAATTCCGCGCAGTCGTTCAGTCCATGGGGAGTACAACTGCGTTATTGTAAAACTATACACGAAAAGTATCCACTTCCAAAGTTACCTCACGTTCTTTGTTAAAATTCGTTTGTTTTGCCCCAGTTTGTTCCGTCGAATTGAGACTTGCTTTCCTATCACCAGAATCCTCCGGATACTTTTCGTTAACTTTAATTGTTTCTGTTGTTTTTATTGAGAACAACAAAGTTTCTTTATCTACTACAGTTAAAAGAATTACTATATTCTTTATCACAGTTAAATGTTTTCACCCTTTTACTAATACGTAACGAATCACTAAATGTTTTAAATATTTAATAACTTACAATAACTATATACGGAGAACTGAATATTGTTTACTAATATATGGCATCAACATGTCGTCATGCTGCATAGTCTTGTTTTAAGGGACGCGCGCGACATGATAAGAGAAAGAGAATTCACTTGTTGGCAGATTACTTTACATTCTGGTGAGATGGGGAAACAGGAAAACATATTCCTTTTTAACTTTCGATGTTATCAGTAGAAGCACTTAAAGATTCATCATCATACACGATTAGTCTTATTTACGATGAAAACTTTCATTTTTTACCATTTGTATCTCATAACGATGTTACCAGCAGCACAAAAATTACTCTTTTCAGGGCACATAAAATAACCCAGTAAGATAAAATATATTTAATTAACTTCTGAAAATTAAATTGTTGTCACTAAATCTTCTCCTACATACATACATCTTGTTAAACGTACGCAAATATCCATAAAGACAGGCATAGAGAAATTTATAGCAGAAATTAGCCCAATGTCGGCTGCAATAAATTTACATATGAAACTCGTAAGTTAAAACCTTTGAAGTGTTCCTTTATTACTAGAAATGCTATGTAGATCCAAATGTCAGTTGGATTTTAAGCGGCAGCTGGAAGACAAAAGGTCTCGTAACTTCAACAAGTTGGGAAGTTGAAATTTTATCTTAGTGTCAGGAATATCTGGAGGAATAATTGGGCCGTAATCAAAAATTTACAAGCAATTTAAGCATTGTATAACTAGAATATACAGCAAATATAATGGAACCAAAACAAATAACGGGACCTAACGGCTCAAAGAGAGAAAAGGATATATATATATATATATATATATATATCAAATATATGTAGATTTTGAGTTAAAGATTTTATCGATGCTCAAGTAGTTTTAAATAATCACTGGCTATTGGCCATCTCTTTGCAATGAGCTTTTGGACACTTTGAGCACGTAACTAACAAGATTGGTAATCATTATTATTTGTAAATTTCAGGAGAGAATACCAAGGCAGCTAAACTCTTTGCGTTAGATTAATCCAATCTACACCTTATTCGATAGAGATCACATGGTTAAAATAACTAGTAGAAATAAAATGATTTAATGAGATTTCACAATCTTTAGCACTGAGAGAAACCAATCTATGAGGATGATGTTTTAGAGAATTGGAATACAGAACATATACAAGTAGCTATAAGAATTTTACAGTAATGCTAGGATTTATATTGTGGTAAGTTTATTTTTTTGGTAAATTTTAAACATATAGACATACTACGATCTCCTAAATCCTTCTCCCCTTTAAATAATATTTAGATATATTGTAATTCATTATTTCAATCCGAATGGATTGAAATAATGAATGAATATTCATAACATATGAAAATAAGATGGACTACGTGCATAGTGTATTTGGACAGGGTAGGCATCTATACACATAATAAATTTGAACATTATATAATGATAATAAATGTTACATTACTTTCATAGGGAAGAGATATGGCGTGAAAATAGAATAGATATCAATATAAAGGGTTTCCTTTTTTGTGTAAATGAAAGGAATTTATTTCAGACTTATTTATCGTAAGGTCATGCAATGCTTTTATGCATTTATGGAATGAACGCTACTGGATGGAAGAATTAACTGTTAAGAGATTCTGTACGCTTGCAGATTTGGTTTGATATTGGTCAATAATATCTTCCGCCGACCAATTAATCCATTAATTTAGTATAGTCTTACTATGGCCTAAGAAATGTATGTAAAAACTCGTGGAATGCTTTAATGCATTCATATCCAGTAATAAACTACATCTATGGACCAACATGAACCTAATCATGTGCTTACTGTGTGAGCCATATTGCAGTTTGGGTGTCGCCGACGAATTTCCTTACGTGGTGACTAAGGCAATATGGCTTCTTGAACACGCGGGGTGTTGACTTTAGCGTAATACCTAGACCTGCACAGTATACACTTGATCATTGTATATTCAGTATATTCTCTATCATATTATTAATAAAAAACTGTTTTCTTTAGCCATAATTAGACTTAAAGTATTCGAAAAATATTTAATCTTAATGTTCTTCCTAGAATCAATAGTAAACTCTGCATCACCGATTTTTATAAGAATCTGTATATTCCTTTTAGAAAACACATTAAACATCGTTTTTATAGACTAAAACAAAACTCTTAAGCCACTAGATTTTTTTACAGTAAATGTGCGTTTTATACAGTGTATTCTGAAAATAATACGTGGCTTAAAAGACGGCGGAGACTAGATTATCTCTTTGAAATATTTAATACAAAAGGAAAGCAACAGTATTCAAAAGGTAATAAGATATACAAAGATATATGAGTATACAAATAACAATTTATAAAATTACTTGTTCTGTATAATGATATCAACAACACAACAGCAACAACAAAAACAACAAAGTACAAGACAAAAAAATTGTTTCTTTAGACAAAGAAACATATAAAAGCTAGAAACAGAGGATTTTTTATATTCTACTCCTAAGAGAGTGAAAAAGTAGTTGAAAGTTTATTTAAAAATCAGTCAATTTTGAAATCAGTAGTATGAAAACGGGTGCTTAGCTTTAGTGGTTAGAAATAACAATACGTGTTTCGACGTTTTTCGTAAATCAAACCCTAAGAGAGAGAAATAAGGGATTTCTGCCAGAAAACGCCGTGTCACTGTGTCTTGATTGTGAATAATAATGGGTGTGTTATAACAGAAAAAATATATTAGATATCAGTGTTTTTTATACACATCTCTTTTGTTTATTAATTCCTTGATCAAATTTTAGCGAAAATTGTTACTATATTAGTATACATTTATTTATCTAAAATATCTCTAGTTTTTGAAACAAAAGAACAACTTAAGCTTTATTACAAACATAAAAATTAATATTTCTAATAAAAATTATTCTTTCGAGCTGCAATTTGAAACCAGTTAAAAAGTAAAGGATTATAGAAACAATTAAAACTTGTACGTTCTAATTATTATAACTTAGGAATGTTTTTATAATAAGAGAAAGTTTTGATCTATGTATCCAGTTTAACCATTAAATTAGAACGTAAGTTATTACTCAATATTAATTTAATTTAAAGGTCGCCATAAATAATAATGGAACTCGTGTTGGAAACCTAAGGCTAAAGATACTCTGTAAAACAACCTTAACAGTTAGTCTTAACCTTAACAATGTCATGAACTACTTGCGACATTTAAACAATCTGCCAGCCAACTTAAAAACTTAAATATATGGAATGAAAAAGGGATCTAAAAATGCACTTGTATTTAGTACCATTACTGTATCATTATGTTAAAAAGAGCAACTACCAGAGTTTCTTGCCGGCTCTTCTCGGTAGATTCTGCTTTCCGAACCGGTGGTAAGTTCACTTTGCTTTTTTGACGGTTCAAACGTGCTTGGAAGTTGGCCTATTTCAATAAAGTTATATTTCATTTCATTTCATTACGAAATTAAAAATATCAAATTAATGGGTCAGTTGTTTCTTTTTCTTTTCGATACCGATACGATCTTAAATTGGGGAGTGTCTTTAGATATTGCAAAACGCTTATCATGTTTTTTTTTTTGTTTACACTGGCTCGACATAATGACTACAGAGTACCTGATAGTAAGTACAATGTAGTCCAAAAACGAAAGCGACTATCAAAGGATGAAAATCCAATGATAGTCTCCATCGTCATGTCGGCCCCCATATACCATGACTGAAGGTCTCTAGGTATATGAGCAACTGGATATACACAAGCTGATCCCGAAACGCGACAAGCCGAAACTGGTCACTATGACGGGCTTTACACCCATGTACTGTGGTCGCGATCCAGACGGGCACCGACGCCCTACCGCCTCGCTGCTGCTCGCTTAGCACGACCCAGGA
This sequence comes from Automeris io, assembly GCA_036320925.1. NCBI lineage: Eukaryota > Metazoa > Arthropoda > Insecta > Lepidoptera > Saturniidae > Automeris > Automeris io. Next base: position 5,648,647 of record JAUDJH010000011.1, on the reverse strand, counting down.
GTCACGTGTAAGGAAACTAGGGTAAAGCCTATGGACGCGAGCAGCTTCGACTCCCAAAATTGATGTCTAGTTCTATTTTTTTAGTTTATACTACAACTATAGCATGTAGACGCCACCCGACACGAATTTGTGTTAAACACCCTGAGGGTCATTAGGGTATTATGGGACGCACGGGGTAAGGAGTGCGCGCGCGCAAGGGATGCTCTTGCTAAGGCGGTCGACTACCGAGACCCAAGGCTAGAGTACGTGCATGTGCGTCGCAGTTCGGTGTGCCTTATAGTGCAAATAGTGTTAGTAGTGTTAGTGTTAGTAGTTATAGTGTTTTTGTTTTTTCTTTTGTTTTTGTATGTTGTTGTCTTGTAACAGAAATGTTGCGTTTGAATTTCTAGTATTTTGTTAATTTGTGGTGAAAATAAATATATTTCATTTCATTTCAAATAAACAGTAAAACGCCAAAACCGTGTCTTTCTACCAACACACCCACGACCACCGGTCATACAACTATATTTTGTGTTTTGCTTTTGTGGATTTATGTCTTGATTAATATACTATATCGAGGGGTGAAAGGCTATTTGGTTTCAGTGACATTATTTGGTGATATAGTAATATATATATATATATATTCGGAATTCGCGTTTTTTACCGACTCCGAATCACACACACACACACACAGTTCACAGTGTGTACTTACCATTATTTATTTTAAGCCATGACTGCAGTTGCAGGGTTTTATAGTTAATGAGTTGGAAACTTCAAAGTCGCAATTAACTTTGATGTAATATTTTATTGCGCTCTCTATTATTGTTGGAACATATTTTAACTTGACAGTACGTTTTATATTAATTAAAGTCTTGTCTCTTCTCAACGGTATACCCTTGACAGAACAGTTGTAATCAGGCATAACATTTGGAGACACTCAGCTTTACAGTACCCCATTTATTCCGCACTGATGCTTAGCAGGCGTTTTCATTGATCGAGAGGTTGACTTTAATTTGGTCAATCAAACATAAAATAGACCTTCCACGAGACCTGACTTTATCTTCACATCCCCTGCACAACGAGGTATTACATAGCATATAAAGTTACGAGCAATTCTGGTGTTGACTATGTTAAAAAGGTGAATCGTGACTCGGCATCATTAAGAATAGAGACGTTTCTGTCCTGCTGAATCCACGATATGCGCAACATCTGTTTCCAATAGCACATCTCTAGTGCGTCAATTCACTGTTTATCTTTTTCCTTTATCGTCCATTATTCTGCATAAATTATTTTGTACGTGATCTCTAATCGTACAATTCGCTTTCAAGTTTTAGTAATTTCGATAAATTCACTTAAAGCATACTTTCATATAATATATGAATTAAAGTAAATATTATCTTTATATACTATAAAGATTTTTTTTATATGAAATATACTTACTAAAGGAAATATGACTGATATTGTATCGACTTCTGATGAAGTAGGTCCTGAGTTCAAATCCCGATACAGACAAACTTTTCTGTGATAAATAGATTATTTTGTCGCAAGTTATCGACGTGTACTTATATACTATAAATATTTATGTATATATCTTTGTCTAGCACGCGTAGTATAAGCGTAAACTTAGTTTGGGGCTTGGTCTAATTGTGTAATTATCGGTAAATGTAAATGTTAAAAGTATTCAGTATACATTTCAAAGTAAAAAAATATCTAATAACTTAAATATAACTTGTTCTATCAAAACAATATTTGTATATGATTTTTTAAGGTATTAGTCAGTTAAAATAAATATTCTAAAAATATATATTTTCACGCTGTATCCCTTCCAGGGTAAGCAGACGTACATTAATGCCTATATTTACTTTTCGCTTTTATAAAAAAACAATACTGTTATTTTTAAACATGCCATTTCAGGTTTTTTAGTTACAAATTATTTCGAATAACAATATGTTTTTATTAAAGTTAATACTGAGTACCAGCGTAGATTCATTAAAAATGGTATATAATAAACTTAAGTCAATACAGTTGCAACTAGTTCCCATGTACCAACTTTAGCTGGAGTTACTAAACTAAGAACAGTTGACTTTGTTTTTTGTTAACTAATTAGCTCTCAATACAATCCACGAGTAGCCAGCGACGGAGGAGTTAGCTAGAAGTTGGTAAGTTTCTAGTGGCAGTGCAGCTATCCGTTTCAACCATACAGTACTTTTGTATAGACATACCAAAGTCGTAACTTTGAACGCAGATATAAATCCAGTCCTTTTACTCGAAGTAAAGTAATTTTGAACTGATATCGCTTTTTTATGTTACCACATATATTATGTCAATATCGTAGAAGATAATTGTTAAGTATTTACGGACACAAGTAAAACGCACGAGAGCTGTATTCACACTGTTTATTGCGTCAGAGATTCAAGCGCAGGCTCAGCTACGCATTATATGCATACATATATATACATAACAATAATAATAATAATAATAAATAGTTTCGCTACATCCCTTTTTTTGCTAACCCGGTGGAAATCCCTTCAGACCGCAAGGGGAGTGGTGAGGGTCACTCCCCCGGTGTGTCGGACTTGCATCGACTAAAACCACCGGGTGCCAGCACTGCCTAATCTTCGCCTTCGCCGGTCCTGGGGATCCAGATACTTCCGAGGGCCCGGCGAGTGATTGGCCTTAGGCAGGCCTCCTCTCTGGGAGGTGGTCGTGACCAGGGATCTTACGGAGCTTCGACTCCGACTCCGATAAGTCGGAACTTCCGATCGTTATTACATCTTCGGTTCCGACTTCGGTTCCGAAACTTTTTAATCGGAGGTATTCATCGGAGGTCACCACCACTGTTGTAGTCAATTCATTTGATTTTACTTTATATGTTGTTGAAACATAATATCAATTAATCAAACAATCATTGCTACATTGCATTAATTTGTAGAAGACATTTTTTAAAATTAAATTAAACAAATATGATTATATTATTAAATTTAAAACTAAATGTACATTTAAATTTATTACTAAAAGGTTTTTTTTATTTTACATTTACATTAAATTAAGTAAAATAGAAATTAACACAAAAACAACCCTGCAGCAAATTTGATTTAATTAGTTCACTGGACAATGTTCACTGGAGGATAACGGTTTCTGATATATCCAACACATTGTGAACAACAGCTTTTATTTGCCCAAGTTAGGTTGTGTTATGTTGTGTTGTGTTGTGTTGTGTTGTGTTGTGTTGTGTTGTGTTGTGTTGTGTTGTGTTGTGTTGGGTTCTGTTGACCCAACTTGATATACGCCGGCGATGTGCTTGAGGGAGCGTGCCGCCCAACTTATCCAGGCGAGAGCGCTGTGTGACCCCGGGGGTTTTAGTCGGTGCAAGTCCGACAACCAAAAAGCTCCCTGAGGTCCGTCAACAATATCCCCCGGGCTATAAAAAAAAACTTGATATACGCTTGGAAACAGTCTCGATCCTCAACATCTGTCTACACACGAGGGAGATTTAGAGGGAAATGGATTATGCTGTTGTCAATTCAAAAGTTCTGGCTTATACTTTCGAATACATGTATCAATCCTGCACCATATTAAAATGGGATCAAATTTAAGATATAATAAATAACATATCTTCACGCTATCACGCTATGTGAGCAGACATACAATAGTGGTTTTATCCACTTTGCGCTTAAATGTCGTGGACTACGCGACCAGTAGCTCAGGTAATCGCTTTCTCACAGTACTATGAAAATGTTAATAAGAAACAGCAATTTTTATTGGCTGTGTATTTGTAAATTTATCACTTTCTAATTAAAAAGGTTCACTGAATAATGTTTTTATTTGTCCCGTAATAAAACTATTTTATTCTGCCGTCACTTGTGACTGACATTGCCTCCGACTCCGATTCCGACGCCGAATCCGACTCCGATAAATCAAATTTAAAAACTCCGACTCCGACTTCGGTTCCGATAAAACTGCCTCCGTTACATCCCTAGTCGTGACTTATTCCCTCAATACCTCTCTATGAGATGGCGTGTGGGCACCCACACGCCGCCCCCCCACTCTCCGCTGGACGGCGGACGCCCTCAACGTCCACCCACCTACAGCGCAGCCCTTTTGGTATAAGCAGAGATACTTTAGTCGCTGTATCCACTTTGCGCTTAAATATCGTGCCTTATGTGACCAGTAGCGCAGATTATAAACGTTCTCGGGACACTTATCTACACATGATATCTCTATTAGTTGCCATACAGATTTCCTCAAGATATTTCTTCATTGGTAAGCATGTGGTGACTAAATCCGCACTTGATCTAAAAAAAACCAGAGGTAGGTGCTGGTACACGAACATACACGTTGCCGCACAAAGGTTATCAAATTAGTAAAAAAAATATATTTTTGCGTCTTTTCAAAAAATATAATCGTTACATAGCAAACAACAAATATCATACATAAGGTATTATTTGTAAAAAGAGAAAAACTATAAAGAAACACAGAACATTAAACCTTTTTTTTTCAAGTTTTGAAATGAACGATTGAAAAATATTATCACTAAAATTACATAAACAAAACCAACAACAAAAAAATAATATTGTAATAATTTTTACATAAATAAAACTAAATATAAACCTAGTTTAGGTAGAGCGAGAGGTAAGAAAGTTAAGCTCTGTGAAGCAATTGTGCATTATAACTTCTCCATTTCACGAAGTCCTTTATAACAATTGTATAACGTAAATTTCCATATTTAGTATAAATAGTGACAATAAATACTTATGCATTGCGGTACTAAAACACTATTAAAACAAACTAAAATCGAAATAAAACATTGCATAAATGTTTCACAAACAAAACCTATATATTATTAGTCTGACATGGGGGACTTCGTAAAATGAACAAGGTGTAATCAGTGTTACTCGTATTATGTTTTATTCTATTTTTCATGAGCAAAACGTATCCCCACTCTTTCACACATAGCTCAATTTATTCGCCTCGATCTATATAACGTTCTAGGCATTTTGTATAATAAATATACTGAAATTGATGAAATACTGTCTCAAAGGAATTTACAGTTTGCCGTCGCTATGGAAATCGAACGTGCAGTCAACTCTCTCTAGAGGAATCAATCCTATGCATCTTTATTTACTTCATGGATAAACATATACCTGCGTACCTGTTAAAATATCAGACCCGTATTCTGAAATTATTTGAGGCGGGGCAATAACTTTTGTCTAACACACACTAGTCCTTTTACCTTTATATCTCAATAATATTAATTAATTTAAAAAAATACAGCACGATTTGTTAAGACTTTTGTGCTATACAACTTTTATCACATAGGATGGGAAATATTCAGGTAGAAACAAATTTCTTGAATTTGAAACACTTATAAATGATAATCTTATCTTATGACACTTTTGAGTTATCTTTTAAAACGTCAAACAAATGGGTATACAAATATTGAGCCTATTTTGTACATAGAGAGAGTAGACCACTTTTTCATATATTTTTCAGTGGGTACGCTGAGTGACGTACCCGTATGTCATCCGTAGAATTTGACGCCCGGATTGCCCCCCAAGACCCGTAGATCCGTCAGTAAAACCTAACAAGTCATTCGTTTCATCAACCTAACAGTGGCTTGCAATCAGGTGTTTTTGTAGTCAAGAGTGAGCCTGTTTGTAATAAAAAAATTAAAATCTATTTTACATGGTAGTGTATCCTGGTGTTTAAAGAAAACATACTAATAGTAGACCAAAGAATTTTAATTAAATGAGGTTGAAAATACTTCGAGCCGCTAAAACTACCCGCGCGCAAACTTATTATTTGAAACGGCAAATAATTGGAGAAAGGTCTTCGTTAGCAGCTGGTTACGAGTTGAAATGAAGTTTTAACTGTGAAAATTAATAAATTTCGCTTCGCGTGCATTGCTGCACAGCTTTCTGGGCGCGAGCACTTCTCTGTCTTGACAGTTACAAACACTTTATTGCCAGTTCGCTTATTTCTTAGGTATATTTTGTGGCAACATGATTTTTTCTTCTCAATATAGTAAAACAATTAATTGCATTAAATTACTTCTATCCCTTACCAGTAAAGGAAAAGATCGAGAGGAAGACCGCGTGGCATTTAATAGAAATGTCATGTGTAAGTGTCCTGCGAACGCCGTTCAGCTGCTCTACTGGTCACGTTAAGCTAATGAATCTCTACTGGCCCCGGAAGGGATATAGCGTGAATTTATATTATTATTTTCATCTATTAATTTGTAACTTTAGTATTACAATGATATTCAAATGTAACTAATAGTTATAAGTTTTTTTTTTTAATTCAGACAAAAAAAAATGGATAGCTAAAATAGCAAAACTTTTGGGTATTAGGACAATTTTCAAAACTTTCGTTGTTTATGTACTTAAAGAGTAAGATGATTTTAAAGTTAAATTCGTGAAACTTAATATTTCAACTCCCCGAACACATAAAAACTCGTTTTTTTTTAACCCGGGGGAAATTCCTAACGGACCTCAGGGGGTGGTGAGGGCCATCCCCCGGTGTGTCGGACTTACAGCGATTAAAACCCCCGAGATGTTCCTCCTACTCGTCTAGCCGGGACCGAAGGTACAGCGTCGTCCTCTTCTCCGGTCCGCGGCGATGTCTGGCCGTTATTTCGGCCGCATCTCTGCGTTGCGAGGGGGTGGTGTAAAAAAGCCACTCCTCGCTCTTCTCAATGTCTTACATAAAAACCCATTAGGTAGTTCTGATAATTCCTTAAACTTATAAAAAAAAGCGATGTACATTTACGAGAAAAGACAGTGTTATAACTGTTTCTTTTAAAATAAATACAAACAAAACTAAAACACAAATCAAGAAAAATATTAGTGAGTTAGAAAATACGTACAATTTTAATCATAGTGAATGAAAATAAAATATAAAAGCATTATTGGCACTGGAAAATGACCTAGCTTTTATTGTGCCTCTGTAGTTTGTTTTGAGCTTCGACCTTGAAAGAAATAAAAGCTAACTTCAATCGTAACACAGTACTGAAATAATAGGTCTAATAAACTCGATTACTCTCGAACTATTTTGAAATTTAAAGCTAAAATTTCTGCTTTATTGCGTAGAGAAAATGCTCCCGTGTTTTTTGCATTTTCTGTATAATTACAACCAATCAATAGGAGTCTTAGCAACTAACTTGGAGCTTCTAGTCCCTAATTACACAATAAACCCAGGCTCTAAGGAAGTTTTAATCCTTCCTCTTTGTTCTCCGCAAATACCGTGTAAGTTCTCCTAGGAGTTCCGCATTTAAATGTACGTACGTGAGTGCGCGGTCAGTTACCGTGGGTGAAGTTTGTGGGCTTACAACTAAAGACAAAAGGTGCTTAAATCATAATTTATTTTAGCATTTTTTTTAGTTTAAAATCTCTAATATTCGTACAACTACTATGGATTAGATTGGCTGATAGCTCAGTTTAATAAGCTGAGTCTATCTCACTTGCGACCACCGTAATATTTGATAGATAGATATATTTGCTGCGTGAATGCTAGCGCTTTCATAAACGTACTCGTAACGTTCCTACTCTTGGCTGCCATTAGCACAACAGTTGATGAATTGTCATCCTTCTGCCAGGCTGAGGTGAAGCAGAAAGAGGTCGCCGAAAGGGTCAGAGAGCAAACATCTTCTCTGGCCACTCGGCGGCCAAGGCACCATCGCCGGAGGGATGCGTTCGCCCAGAGTGAGCGAGACATCCCCCGGTGATAATAGCCAGGTAGTAGACTTGAGGGAGCCTGCTGCCCGGATGAGAGGGAGGTGGTGCACGGTGGCCGGCGCATCGCCTGGGAGAGAGGTAGCCTCAACAAGGCTTCTTGTTCCCTGGGCGTCTTGATGAATTTGGCTTCCCAGGTCGGATGGAGCAATCTGAGGCACACCCCGGGGGTTTTTAGTCAGTAGGAGTCTGACACACCGGGGTCGCTGCCCTCACAGCGTCCCTAATGGTCCAATGCAGGATTTTACCCCGACTTACAAAAAAATACAGTTGATAAATAAGTAACTAGACTTTGGCACTAAGCAGGATGTTACCGCAACAACTTGCGCAATAAAACATTGTGCAAGCCTCGTCAACCAGATTTCGCCAACGAGCCAACGTGGTTACCAGAGCGCAGCCGCTACGTGCTGCATAGCTACTAGGAACCACTGGTGAGAATTCATGAAAACCAACAAGTTACCCTGGATATAATATAGAGAGAGTTAGACATAATAAGAAAAAAAACTATCATTAACAATAGGTATTACAGAAGTAGCAACTAAAATAAACACGTAAGTCGTCAATAAATTGTAAGAAACGAAATCCATTTTGCACTAGAATTTCTCTTTTCCCGATGCAGGCTGCTATTTCCGTGATTAGAAACAACTAATCTAGTAAATACTTGAACTGTAAGTTTATTCTGACGACAAATTTATTTAGTTCTCATGTGGAGTTTGCGGTTCGTAAATACTGAGCTAGTTCTCTAAAGAGAAGTTTTCTGACCGAGTTCTTGTTTGTATGTGGCCAATTTCTTTGCAGTGTGATTAATGGTAAAATTTTGTACTATAGCACGCGGCAGATGGCATTTGTAACGGCTTTCGGTGATAATATGTCCGGCCCCTGCAGAATGCAGATAGCAGCCCTGAGACCGAGTCCGGCATATAACTGCCAAACTTTTTTTTTACTTCGGGAAAATTCTCAGAAGACTGACCTGATCGCACAATGCGGGGAAAGCAGTCAAACTGTGCCAGCCTTTTTTTTCGAAATGACGCGCATTGGTTGACCGGGCAGGGTCTTCACAACTAAACCGGGCGAAGTGCCAGACTCATACCAGCTAATAACCACAAGGTTCAAAATCTAAATTCCGTACGTAAACTAGAAAAACGGATATGGTTATTCAAATCTTTTTTTTATATCCATATTATATTATTGTGTGTATGTATATAAAAGAAACTTTAGTAGTAATACAATACATTTTTTACCCTTTACCTTAAGCTTTTATGTTCAATTATTAAGTATCAGTCAATATAATACGAACGCAAAATTTCACATTTCTTTGAGTCTTTTTGAACTCATAGAACTGTGAAATTTCTTTTATATTAAAAGGATTCAATAAACTGTGAAATTATAATTAAAGTTTAGCAAGAAATGACCTATCTAATCTATACTAATATTATAAAGCTGAAGAGTTTGTTTGTTTGTTTGTTTGTTTGTTTGAACGCGCTAATCTCAGGAACTACTGGTTCGAATTGAAAAATTCTTTTTGAGTTGAAGGCTTTAGGCTATATAACATCACGATGCAATTATTAGGAGCGAAGAAATAATGGAAAATGTGAAAAAAACGGGGAAAATTATTCATCCTTGAGGGCTTCCATTGCGTGCGCTGCAATAACGGTTCAAGGTACCAAAAATATATGTAAGAAAGAATTATTCCTCTTGAAATGATCTAAAAAAATGTCCACGACAGTATATGTCTATCTTTTAAGATTAAGTCACTAGAACCGTTTTTATGGTAAATGAATTTGGCCGAAATTAATGCATTATTTGTTAAGAGTTGCATCAACGAAATAATATAAATCTTTATCCAAATAAATGTGTTGTTGATTAAGAGTATTTAATTGTGAACAAAGTTGTCTTTGACATCACTTAATTTCAATGAACATCTTAGAAGATATTACAAAACCTTATATAGCAAAACAACGTTTGCCGGATCAGCTAGTGAAAGAATAACAATGTTTGCTGCTACTATTAGGTCCTTACATATGAAATTGGCGTTTTTCGTACTGGCCACTTTAATCACAAATTTCTCCTCTTTGGTAAGGAATTCCAAATTCAAATTTGTACAGCTATAGACTCATGTATTTGTGCTTCGATGATCGTCATTCATTTGTTTTTTCTTCTGTTTTTTTTCTGTTTGCGTCACTCATTTTACAAAATGGAAAACTTAAAATATCGCATTATTTACGAGTACGAGTTCCGCCGTGGCACTAGTGCTGCGGAAACAACTCGAAGGGTGAATGATGTGTATGGCGGTCGTGTTGCAAAAGAAAACACAGTTCGTTTTTGGTTCCAATGTTTTCGTTCTGGAAATTTCGACCTGCAGAACAAGCCCCGTGGACGGCCTGAGACTCAAGTTGATAATGAAGAGTTGAAGGCTATTGTGGAAGCGGATCCATCGCAAACCACGTCCGAGTTAGCTGCAGGCTGCGATGTTAGTGATAAAACTGTTTTAATTCACTTGAAGCAAATAGGGAAGATTAAAAAGCTTGAAAGGTGGGTACCTCACGAATTGACTGAAGCAAACCGGCAAACGCGCGTCGACTGCTGCGTTACATTACTAAACCGGCACAATAATGAAGGTATTTTAAACCGAATCATTACCTGTGATGAAAAATGGGTTCTTTACGATAATCGGAAGCGCTCAGCGCAATGGTTGGATCCTGGCCAGCCAGCCAAATCCTGCCCCAAGCGAAAATTAACCCCAAAAAAGTTACTTGTAAGCGTTTGATGGACTAGTGCCGGTATTGTTCATTACAGTTTTCTCAAATCTGGCCAGACTATTACGGCTGATGTCTATTGTCAGCAATTGCAAACCATGATGGAAAAGCTAGCGGCTAAACAACCTAGGCTGGTCAATCGCTCCACGCCACTGCTGCTTCACGACAACGCTAGACCACACACTGCGCAACAGACGGCTACTAAATTAGAAGAGCTTCAATTGGAAAGTCTAAGACATCCTCCGTACTCCCCGGACCTTGCTCCAACAGATTACCATTTTTTTCGATATTTGGATAACTTCTTGCAAGGGAAAAAATTCAACTCCGATGGGGCAGTCCAAATCGCCTTCAAAGATTTTATTGATTCCCGTCCGACTGGTTTTTTAGTAAAGGGATCAATGAACTACCTATGAGATGGCAAAAGTGCATAGAAAATAATGGTTCATACTTTGATTAATTAAATATATTATATTAAAAAATATTCGACTTTTTGTTCGTCCCATACAAAACGCCAATTTCATATGTAAGGACCTAATATTTAAACAGGCGTTTAATTTACAAAGAATAAGTTTCTTGGTAATTATTGAAATTATAGATAAGAACATAAAACACCTCTTCAATGTTATAAACTAGGGGTGCTCATATTTAAACAGCTAGTGATCTATCTCAAAACTGTTAAACTATGAGCGATCGACTCTGTAGGTGTAGGTAGGTAGATGCCGTAAATATTTGCAATACCGGACTATAGTATGACTTGTAGTTGTCAATAAAATATTGTGAATCGAACAATACTTGTCAATATTTTCCGAAATCGACTCAAAAAGCTTTCGCAATTAACCAGTTGACCGATACTGATTTGATCATCCATGCTAAATATTCTTCTTTTTTTAATAAATATTATGACCGGTGGTGGTGTGTGTGATTGTAGAAAGACACGGATCTTGGCGTTTTACTGTTTATTTGCACTTTAAAGCACACTGAACTGCGACGCACACGCACGTACTCTCGCTACCAAGACCCGAGGCGAGAGTACGTACGTGTGCGTCGCAGTTCGGTGTGCCATGAAGTGCAAATAAACAGTAAAACGCCAAAATTCGTATCTTTCTACAACCACACCCACGACCACCGGTCATAATATGCTATTAAAAAGTTAATAACATAATTGATACAGATAACACGTAATTTCAAAACATTAGAAGTGCTATATCAAGTTTGTGCACTAAAGGAGCATAAGTTTCGTCACATGTCGTCAAATAAGGCTGTTGTCAGATAAACTTTGTCATGTCAACCGCCTGCCCAAAGTTCCGGGAGAAAGCCATATTGCATTTAATAAGCGTTATCTCGGAGTTCATGGGAGGTATTGTGATAAAAAGGGTCCCATTGTTTTGTTTGAAAGTATCTATTAAGTTATTTAAAAAACAAAATTTGGACTATGCGATTGTACGCATTATTTCAAAAATACTGTCATGCTTATTTCATTCGAAAGATAGCGTCAAGACAATATTCGCTTTATGACGTCATAGCCTAGTGATACCTAGAAGAACAGAGCATCTAAACAATATAACACTCAGTAAACTATTACATTTATAGAAAATAGCAAAATGTATGAAATTATCGGTAATTCGATAGCTTGTTAACATAAGCACACATACATACATACATACATGCATACATTTAGCACTTCCTAATTGTTTCCGCTTATTGAAAGTTACTTTGTTTTGGCCCTCTAAAAGTTTAGACAAAGTAATATTCTAAAATAGATACCGCTAGTAGAAAAATCGAAATTGTATAAAATTAATATAACGTGCCGACGTGATATTTAAATAGCTTATAGCAATGCTATAGATTTTATTCTTTCTAATAGCGTTTTCGCTTATCGAATGATACTATGTCCACCCATAGGAAATCTAGATTATAAAAGGTATATCTATAAATATATTAGTTTTATATAAAATTATCTCATAAAGTACTCTATAATTTAGAATAGAACTCTTAAGTTGATATTTATAGACGATGTTTAAACATTGCTTAGACTTTACACCAACTTTACAAATTATATTAAGTATTTACTTAATATCAAAATATATAGTTAGTTTTCTAACGCCAGCGCACGTGAGAGAAATATCCAAAACCAAGCGTAAGTCTGGACTCGCCTCTAAGAGAGAAAACACGCGCCATAATTACTTATTTTAATACTTAATGAAATTTTACAATAATACTTGCCTTAAATTCTCTTAGTTATATTTGTGTTGATTCTAAGGAGCTGAAGAAAATTAGGAATTTGATATTGTCTTTAGTTTAATAGAATTAGAATAATACATTGAAAACATTATTTTTATATGCGTATATTGCTGACTTTAATTATTGAAACAATTAAATTTTGCAAGCGATATCTATAAATCTGCTGTCGCAGCTCTCAATTATCTGGCACCAATCAACCGAATCATCAGCGACGATCATTATCCGAGCATTAACAACTTGCTATTTTGCAAAATCAGTTTGTTATACAAACGTAGCTTTGGCATTGATTTAACATTATTCCAACTTGAGTATACAATATAAAATGACTTCTCAATCGTTTATTACCAAGACAATCATGTTAGGTATTGTTTGAGGCACGAAGATATGAGTTACTTATTTAATTGTTTATGTTTTAGCAAATCGTATTAAAAAATATTTAATTAGTCTATCCTAACAAAATATTCTAGAGATCGAATCTAGTTAAAAAGTAGAATTCTATTAGTTCTGTGAGCCCAAACAAAGTAACTGCCACTGCGGCGGCTAATAGCGAGTCGCAAGGGTCGCCACCCATCTTGGAGACTCTGCAGAGAGTGCCGGGTGACTCAACTTAGGCTTTACTCCAGTGGTGGCATGCATGTACCTATGTACCACTTAACGGTAGTGAGGTGGTGACTCTCTTCACTACCACCTCTTCTACATATTGTGGCGTTGTCCTATGCGGGGCGCCCGGCGTACCTTGCGATCAACAGAAAACCCCGGTGATTTACTGCCAAAATTAATAACCTATCTATTTTTAATTCGTAGATCGATAGCTATACCTCTCCCTTTCTAACCTGTGTATGCGAAAAGAGATGTACTATGGTTGCTATAGTAACATATCTAAGATAGGCGATAGGATAGGTTATTAATTTCGGCCATTAGTCAGTAGGAATCTGTCAGACCGGGGCAGGAGCTCTTACCGTTGCCCTAAAGTTCATGAGAATTTGACCGGGTCAACAAAAAAAAGCTTAGACAAAGTAAAATCCGTTCAACGATAACGTAAGTAAAAAAAGTACAAAATGTATGGGATTGACACAAGAAATTGAAATATCACGTGGATACTTTAAGTCAATCTTAAGCGTAGGTTATGTGATTGAGAGCCACCTAAAATTAAGCAATCTTCAAACCTTAGAAACTTCTCTATTTACAAAGCTAATGTGTTATATTTTAAAGTAAGTCATCATTAATCTGAGGCGAGCCAATGTGAACCATACCATCTATATACACATAGATACTCTATTCGCTGTATTGGCGATGCACTCGGATTCGGAGAATGCGAAGCTAGTTTCCAATTGCGTGAACCCTTTGAATAGCCTAGGTTTGAATAATATACTAATTCTCAGATGGGTTCCAGGTCATGAAGGAATTCCAGGTAATGAAACCGTTAATGGATTAGCGAGATCTGGAGCGGCAATGCGGTATCCCGGAGAGCCTGGTTCGAGTGGTTTCAATGAAACTACATATATAAATGAAAATCTACGCACCATTGGAATATAGTTCCAGAGTTAAAATATTCGAAAGAGTTGCTCTGGACTTTTGACCAGCGTAAAGCTGCAAAGGCTAGTTTTCTAATTCTGCAAAAGAGCTAACGAAACTAAACCTCTACTTTTGGGATGTGACTTGTTAATGCTCAAACTTAACAGTATTTTGGGACGCCATGTACTTCACGGCCGCTTAGGCGATACTCCAGTGGTGTTGTGCGTGTTCCCACACACAACTTGGCGGTGAGGGGGTGGTGATTACTCTTCTCTCCCAACCTTCCTACACTGTATGGCGTTGCTATCTCAAAGGGGCACCACGCGCCGGGCCGCGGTCCAAGGACTCAGCCTGTTCTATCCCGTAGCCCGGTGTACAAAGTGAATGAAGAAATACCCCGGTGGTTTTAGCCTGAAGTTAGAGTCTGGCACACCGAGGGCGGGAGGCGGTCCTCACCGTCCCACTGTCGGGCCATAATGGGCTTCCACTGGGTCAACAAAAAAAAAAAGGGACGGCATGTACTACACCCAGATGAGGTTCCAACTATCTCTGCCAATAAAGTACTAGAAATTCTTTAAAACTATACGAATAGAAAGACAGTTTTAGGTGTAATTTGGCGATCACACTAGATCTTTTAGGTCAAAGTGATACTGATGTCGTCAGAGCCGTGAAGATCGTGCGTTTAGCGTGTATTCTTCTATTCCTTTTTCTTTCCATTTTAAATACCGCATATATAATCCACTTATCTTTATCTTGTATAGGCACCTCTGGTAGGTATAATAAATACAAGTATTTTTCATTACAACGTATACATAATAAGTTTTAAATCTTTGTATAAATGTTTACAGTTTTGTTTGCATTTTTAAATTGTGTCACGTTCAGTAAGACACGAAACCGATCGTATATTTCGTAGAAACATTGTGTTTTAGAAGAAAACCAATTCTCCTACAAAGTATTCTACAATCTCTTGTATGTATAATTCTTGTCTGTGTATTTACAAAATAAAAGTAACCTATCTCTAACTGTGACGAATGATTTAGTTAATTATTATTAAAAATGGATAACTATTATGAAATTATTTTATAAAACAAAACTCAGATTAGTTTACAAAATTATTTTTGAATACATAACAATGTATTATTTATTTTGTTTGACAAACAAATTAGATACATTTCTGACGTAATGAATAATATATTTTTCTAAGGACATGGGTTACGAAAATACGACATTAAAACTACGAAGCAATAATTATATTTTACGTCCTATATTCAAGATGTTTTATTACTAGCGTTCACGCGTATATTCATAAAACATAAAAGTATATTTTTATTATAAATGACAACAAAACTTATTCAGCGTCATTTTCTAATTATATTTATACATAATTAAGTATGTCTGCGTTTGTTTGTTGCTTTATAGATAATATCTCTTTATGCATTGTAATGATTGAGCAGTTTTCATTATTCTTCGGTATTCCTTTATGATGCCCTATATTCGTTTGTATAATAAAATAATTAAAAGTATGTTTAAACCTCCACATATGAAATTTAAAATTGTAATAAAAGTATTATTGATAAAGATAACATCTTATTCTCTTCAATGATTGTTTGATTGATAAATTTGCATGGATATAATATGTTGTATAACTTACAGGGCATTAATCCAATTTAATTTATATCTAAGGAACAATGAAAAGAGCGATTATTATCATGGCAGATTCATTTTATTAACGATTTAAAAGTGCTTGTATAGACATCTAAATATATATAACTCATAGGTGACTGACTGACTGGCATAGAGATCTATCAACGCAGAGCCCAAACCACTGGTCGGATCGGGCTGAAATTTGGCATGCAGGTAGATGTTATGACGTAGGCATCCGCTAAGAAAGGATTTTGATAAATTCCACCCCCCAACGGGATAAAATAGGGGATGAAAGTTCCTATGAAATTTGTCAATTTTAAACCGATCGGGCTGAGACTTTGCATGCATAAGGCTACTATGACATAGGCATTCCCTAAGAAATTTTGATAAATTCCACCTTATCAAGGGGATAAAATAGGGGACGAAAGTTTGCATAAATCTTCTCCGATTTTCGACTATAACATAATATAATAGCTTGATAGTTTTAGCGCCTAATGACAGATTAGGCCCTAATTTTTTACACACGCTAAACAAAAGTAAAGTCGCAAAAACTATATCTAATTAATAATAATACTTCATAATGCGAGTGAAGCCGTGGGCAAAAGCTAGTATTTATATAAAAAGTTTGTGAGTTTGAATTTAGCATTTTTGAAGCTAGTTTAAAAATAAAATGATATGCTTATAGTCTCTATATTATTATTTTTTTTATTAAGTTTCATTTAAATCCGTTGGGTAGAAACAGACATTCTCTTCTCTTTTCTCTTCTCCATAGTATTTACTGCTATAAACTTGGAAGGTTGAGTGAAATGATTGTTCCTCTTTTTGTGTTTTTAATTTGAAGCATTATTTATAGACCTAGTTTGATGTCTACTTACTAATTTG
Organism: Automeris io; assembly: GCA_036320925.1. Lineage (NCBI taxonomy): Eukaryota > Metazoa > Arthropoda > Insecta > Lepidoptera > Saturniidae > Automeris > Automeris io. The sequence goes on along the minus strand of JAUDJH010000011.1, from coordinate 5,631,900 downwards.
AAATAATAATGTATATTTTCCTCTCCCGTTCGTCAGACGCTATCTCAGACGGAGTCAACAAATATGGTCACATTAGACAAAGATAAATTACATTTTGTAATAAAATTATTTATCTTTTATGAGGAGCAATAATAAATATGTCAATAGCTGTATAAAATTATTAGGTTATTTAATAACGAGCCGCAAAGCCAGTCGAAAGTAATTGTATGATAGCAATTCTCTTTTATGTCAATCATGAGTGTCAACGCAGATAAATCAGCCATTCTCAATTGATTGAAATACTACCACATTTTGTTGTTACTCGTTTGCGGTGTTAATGACGATGAATGATTCGTTAAACTTCTCTCGGAGTGTGTTAATTGATCAAAGTTTCAAAACTAAAAGCCGACAATTGATCACGGCATTTGTTGCAGTTTTATTGTGTGTTGTAAAATTGGTGATAGACACTACACAAGTAGCGTTCATTCCATACAAGCATAAAAGCATTGCATGCCCTTATAATTTTTTATTTTTTTTTACACTGGCACGGCACAGTGACTGCACCAAACCTGATGGTAAGCATGGAGAAGTCCAAATAAACGCCAATGACTATCGAAAGGTAAGAAAAAACCCAACGGTAGTCGCAGCGATCATGCCGGCCTGCACAAATATCTCTTCACGTTACGCTTAAAGGATCCCATATCATAGGATGGTGGGAACACGCAAATAAATAAAAAAAAAGTAATGGTGGGAAATCTATACTAATATTATAAAGCTGAAGAGTTTGTTTGTTTGTTTGAACGCGCTAATCTCAGGAACTACTGGTTTGAATTGAAAAATTCTTTTTGAGTTGAATAGACCATTTATCGAGGAAGGCTTTAGGCTATATAACATCACGATGCAACTATTAGGAGCGAAGAAATGATGGAAAATGTGAAAAAAACGGGGAAAATTATTCATCCTTGAAGGCTTCCATTGCGTGCGCTGCGAAAACGGTTCAAGATACCAAAAATATATGTATGAAAGAATTATTCCTCTTGAAATGATCTATAAAAATGTCCATCTTTTAAGTACATAACAGTATATGTCTATCTTTTAAGATTAACTCACTAGAGCCGTTTTTATGGTAATCGAATTTGGTCGAAATTAATGCATTATTTGTTAAGAGTTGTATCAGCGTAATAATATTAACCTTTATCCAAATAAAGGTGTTGTTGATTAAGAGTATTTAATTGTGAACAAAATTGTCTTTAACATCACTTAATTTCAATGAACATCTTAGAAGATATTACAAAACCTTATATAGCAAAACAACGTTTGCCGGATCAGCTAGTCTGTAATAAATTACTTAAAGTCAAACAAAAAAGAAATATTCATGTTCATACCTATTCTATTTCTACATCATGCATCTTTTTCTATGAAAAAATATAAGGTTTACTTTATAGTAAACCTTATATTTATACATCATCAAATTAATTACGCGAACTCTGCCTACCTTGTTTAAATGCTCTATGCACGTCACTGTATTACATATATATAAAACGTGAACAAGGTACATTTCAAATGCTACTATATTTAAAAGCGTAGACTACTGGCACAGAAGAAAATAAAAAAAAAACAACCAACATTAAATTTCAACGATAAGTCAGGAGTTGAAGTGTCAATTTCATGTTATTTTTTAAATGTCTTACTTCTATCAAAAAAAGTGTCAGATTTAAGAAAAAAACATGATGTAACTAGATGATCATCAGTTAGTTTATATAAACATAGAATATATGCTGCTTTAACACACACGTTTTATAGTAGACTATCCATCCATATATTTCTTAATTCTTTGAGTCAAGAAAGAAAAATCATGTGCCAAGTCATGATGAACAAAATGTTGGTAGTTAGCATTACTCTGTAATGGGGAACCAAGAGAGAGAAAGCGATTGTGAGAGTAATGCCTTTAACACTACCATGTTTTTGTGTATCATTTTTGATATCGTCATTTTGATGGGATCTAAACAAAAATGTCATATGTGCGAACGGCGGTCAGCTGCGCTATTGGTCACGTTGAGCACGACATATAAGGGCAAAGTGGATACGACCACTAATATATCTCTGATCACCCCGAAAGGGATAGTGTGGCGATATATTATTATTATTACTTGATAAAATACTCGTGGTTAAGTTCTGGTTTATTAATATAACAAATAAATATTGTTTCATTCTTTCAAATTTTATTTAAAATTAATACAATTAATAATATATTTTGGAGAAGAAATAACGCAGACTGCAGTTGAAAATAGTTTACAAAATAAACAACAAAGCAAATAAATATCCCCTACCTCTTAGAATAGCTTTCATAAATACTGAGGTTCGTGAATCCCCCAGGATATCATCCGTCATATTGTTGTACGACATTTCTCTCTGTTCTTTGCATCGTGGAGAGCATTGTGTAATTTTTATTTAGACTATCGCGGATTTGATCTTTCTACCTTAATGGGCTGCGATCCATTGGCCGGCTTCAGTCAATATTACCATTAGCGGCAGTAACCAACACCTGTTCGAGGTTTCACCGCTTTTAACTGAGCATATGACGAGCTGAGTATCCTTTTTTTTTGTTTGATTACCCAGTGGAAATCCATTATGGTCCGACAGGGGGCCGTGACGGCCGCCACCCGGTGTGACGTTGGTCTCACCGCGGTCCGGCGCGTGACCCGCTGAAAGGGCTTCCTCTCGCTGGTAGGGGCTGGGAGAAAAGTGACACCACCTCTCCATCGCCAAGTGGCGAACAGATGCACCCACAACACCATTGGAGCTTAGTGTCAGGTGGTTGCCCACTCAGCCCCCCACCAGACGCTCCGCGTGCTGAGTGTCCATTGGCGCATTATAAAAACACAAGATGCTGTTCTTGTTTTCTTCATTTTTTTCTTTTTTCTACATATATGGTCAAAAAACTCTAGTATTCTGTGGAGACAAACAATGGATAGCTTCATTTTAAAACTCTCAATTCACACGTATAGACTCATTGATACAAAAAGCCGTCCAAGAGACCTATAGCATTTTCCTCCGGTACCACATCTCGAAGACATCAATGCGAGCTCGATCATCATTCTGTCTAATAAAACGTCCCTATTCTATAGATATAGATAGAGAAGATATATTAATATAATAGACTTGATTAATACTACTTCATCGTGTTTCTGCTAACAGTGTATAATCCTATTGAGTCTAAATAGCAGTGTAAATTTAATCGCTTTAATAATAACGTGTATAATTGGTATCATACGAATGGGAATTATGTTGTCTTCATCAATCACCATCAATGGTATTTGTAGACTCAACGTAAGCTCTCTTAATAAGGATCACGTAGTTGCCAAATTAAAGCCTATTAAATTATCACAAGGATGTTTTGTTAACTCAAATTACTGTGTGCATATTTCATTTTCCTGTCTTTGTACATCAACAGGAAAGTAGAAAACACTGCTTTTATACAAGTATAGACAGCAAATGTAGCAATTTTTTTTTTGTATCTCAGGGGAAATTCTGCATAGAACTATCTGGGACTCTGTGAGGGCAGTGACCCCAGTGTGTCAGACTCCTACTGACTAAAAATTCCCGGGGTGTCCCTCTGATTGCTCCACCCGGGCCTGGCAAGCCAAATTCATCCGGACGAATTATTATATCTTAAGTCAATATATAATTTTAACATCCAAATATAATAATGTAATGTTTTTTTTTTTGGGATGAATCCTGCTGACTAGTTGAGGCTGCCTCTCTGGGAGGGGAAGGAGTAAAACTCATCCCTCCAAAGCCCAGGCTATGGGCCGGACACCGAGCACCACCTAAATCTGGCCATATAGTCCAAGTCAATGTTAAATAGAATGTTAAATGTTAATATAGCTAACTCTTGTTCAACTAAACTAATATACTATATAATATACTCTGTCCTTTTAGACAACAGCTAATTAACAAATTGTTAAACGTAATGTCCATCTCGGTATCCAGTTTCATTAAACTTAACACAGGTTAACGCTTTGTACAAAGCGTGTAATGGCACCTTTGCGCTCCGACCACAATATTAGCATACACAATAAAACTTGTACCAAAGCTAGGCAGGTAGGTTTATTGTGGAACATGCTGTTCGTATTAGTAGAATCTTTATTTTTTATATTCTTGTATGTATTACGTAGGAAGACAAATTGTAGGAGGACAAAATAAAGAAAATAATGAAATAGTATTAGATAAATAAATGATAGTGGATATTTGAACAAATAATATATAGAAAAACGAGTAGGTTATGTCTATTATCACAAAATTGTTTCAGATTCAAAGTCTGGTATTACAAGATATTGAGTGAAATGTCTTTCGTCTTAATGAACCTATTTTGATACCAATTTCGCAGTTTTAATAGACCCCTTTAAAACATCGTATTCGTTAAGTCATGGTTTGCTGGGCGGAACCTGAGATATACTCAGACAAAAAAAAAACGCAATATTCTTTCACGCAGAGCTTAGTAAAAATGAGGATGTTTTAAAGTTTCTATATTATGACAAATTTATTAAAATGGAATAAATAGAAACATATATCAGTTAATCTTTCCATAGTAGCCATCGTACACTAGACACACAGGTACAATGATAGCATTGCGAACTATTACGCATCTAAGTAATTAATCAACACAAATTAAAGTATTTAATTATTGACATTGTAAATGAATGAGCGGACTATACAAGTTAACGGAATAATATAATTCTAAAAATATTTAATAGATCTTAAAATCGAAATAGACTATCGCACTTAAGATAAGCAAATGATAATAATGGCTCTTATTCTGTTAAAAAATATTACGAAGAACACCTCACGCTACTTAACAAATATTCACCTTGTATTGTTAAGCCTGACAAAATTTATCCACAATCTTAAACAAAAGTTATACGACTAAAATCGGATATGGAAAATAAAATTAGTGTAAATAACAATATTTTATTTTTTAAGATTATTCGTTAATTTTAAATGACCCGTTCCATATTTCAAAGCGTATATTGTAATAATTACAACTATTCTTGGATTAAAGGACATGACATAATCCGTTTCGATGGCCGCATAACTTTACTAAAAACTTGTTTTTTTTTTATAAAAAAAAAAATACATTAATTTATAAATACTTGTGTTAAGCTATTAAAAGTCACACACAACACATGACTCATAATTACTTGTATAAACACCGTTTAAATATAGATAATGTTGATAAAAGCTGTGAAACATTTCCAGTGATTGGTGCAGAATTATTCAAGATACAAATTTTGACACAGTTCTGCAAAGTAACCATTAATAATCTTTTTTGTTTGTAATTCGCGGGAAATTCCTAATAGAACCATTTGGGCCGCTGTGTGTGTCAGACTCCTACTGACTAAAAACCTCTGAGAGGTCCCTCTAATCGCTCCACCTAGGCCTGTGAAACAAAATTCATCCAGTCGACCAGGGAGCGAATAGCCTTATTCAGGCTTCCTCTCTAGGAGGGGGGGTAGGTGTATAGAACCGATGCCTCCAAACCTTTCTCACGGGCGGTACGCCGGACACTGCGCATCACCTCCCTCTCCTATAGACAGCAAACTCCCTCAAATCTACTGCCCGGTTAACCATCAATAACCAAAGTAACCATAACCAACCTATTTTTAATACGAAGAAGTAGCAACCTGGCTGTCATCCCCCGGGCGACAGGTGCTTTTTGTAGCCTTATATTGAGTGCACCACATTAGTGTCGTCATAGAGTTCCTGACCTTGAAGAAGAAGAAGAGCAAAATGAACTGGGTATATGAAACCACTTAATAAAAAAAATGTAGTGTGTACTTTATTTTTTACACATTACATATACATATATTAACATTTTTTCTTTTGTGTAGATTGTAGATGTGTTATTAAGAAGAAAACTTTGGTATTTAATCAATGTATACAATAAAACTATTCAAAAACAGGTAGTGCTGATTTACATTGTTATCTGTTTCGATGTTATACCGGATTTCAAGGAAACAAATGTATAGTCAAAAAAATTGCTCAATTAGATTAGGTAAGAAACATTGTCATCCGAGCGAAGCTCAGTGGCCCAGCTAGTACATATGTATAATACTTGTATTACTAATCGTAGAAATGAGAAAATTCATATTTATTTTGATCGCCGACGCAAAAAGATGGATGTTACAAGTTTCACGTGGGTGTTGCGTATCCCTAGATCAGTGGTTATATGTAATTATATGTCTACCTGTGACATGGTAGCTCTTGAACGGATGAATTGTATTTGATTTATTTTTATTTTAACAAGCAACTTGTTCGAGAGCGTTCTTATCTATGATTAAAAGAAATCTGGTTTGTGTTTGAAGAATATAAGCTCTATTCTTGTTGTTGAAGGGATATAAACAATTTTTACTGGTCTGAACATTTCAATGTTTAGTATCTGTTTAAAACCTTATGTTTAATGTCATATAAGGGCCTCTTTTTATTTCATCTCTTTTCTATATAATGTGATTTGTGATTTTTAAATTTAGAAGAAGATTATTGTTTTTTATTTTAAGTTTGTCAAATATATTAAAATATGTAAAAAATAGTAAAAACACGTTAAATTATTTAATCATCGCCTTCAACGCAAACAGTATCCTATAGCTTCAATGACATTACAATAACACGGTAACCTTGACAAGATGCTACAGAATCATCTAGAATCAGCAGAATAGTAACTCATTACAAACTTAGAGCAGAAGTTTGAGCTCTTTGGAATCATCTCAATGAATAAAGTATAATTAAACACATCATTGTGTAAGGGATGATTTTCAAATTATAAATTACATAGTTATCTAGTTTTTTAAAGTATATCGAAATTTTGGGCATATTTGAATAAGTCTCTTTTCTGTCGAAACTGGAACAAATGCCGGATATTTGGTTTCTGGTTTTGTCCAAATATTCTGTTGGTCAGGCACTAGTTCTTTTAGATAAAGGTCGGTCAGATCTACAGAGTAACTGGAGGTAACATAACCTCAGTGGAACACTAATGGCCTCAGTCATTAATGTTTTATCACTTCCGGCGAACTGGACCATGCATTCGCGCTCCGGGAGTGTCAGTTAAAATTTACCACAACAACGTTTTAGCTGTTTGCGAACGCACTTTGAATTTAATCACCGAAGGGACGTTGGGGTTTAACTCTAAAATCTGATCTACTTTACATACCACCTAATATAAAATACAAAACCGATATAAAATTTCTAATTTGATTCATATCAAAAACCATATCACATTTTAAACCTTAGTGTTTCGTGCTCTTTATAAATAGTTTAACGAATGTTATGGGTGATAAATTTTCACTTTTAATAACCAACCATATCATATGTAACCAGGTCGAAATATTCAACCATAATTGAAAGTTTTTTTTTCACTGATTAGACGTCACACAAGTTTTTTTTTTGTCAACCCATTGGTAATCCCTTTGGACTGTTAGGGGAGTGGCGAGGGTCACTCCCCCGGTGTGTCGGACGTGCATCGACTAAAACCACTGGGGTGCCACTATGCCCTCTCTTACCCTTCTTCCTGAGTATCCGTATACTTCCTACGGACCCGGCGAGCAACTGACCTTGCCAGGCCTCCTCTCTGGAAAGGGGTCAATTGTTGCCCCCTCACTACCTCTCAATGAGGCGTCATGTGGGCACACACACGACGCCTTGTCCTCTCTGCCGGACGGCGGACGCTCTTAACTTCCACCGCCCGGCCTATGTCAGGAGGGGAGCATGCCCCGCAGTTGGTCCTGCACAAACTGCTCTCTTCTTCTATTTCACCTCGTTCTGCAGCGCCATCGAAGGTTACGAGGATTGGCGGCATGCCTTTCCCTCTCCGTCGATCACACAACTACATACAAAATATAAACAAAACTTAAAACAGTAATACAAAAGGTATATCCTTAAATAGTGAACACAGCAAGCTAAACTTATGATATTAAAATAGATAAGTTAGCCATAAACACAAAAAATTAATGTTAAAAAGCAAGCGAAAAACATGTCACATTTCTACGTACTGCATTGCACATAAGACCCGTTAAAGTATTTATAATAAAAATTGTATAATACATAATGCCCATTAATTATATCTATAAATAGTCATAAAGCCCAAATTTGCATTTTTTAATTCTAACACTAATAAATTCCAATGTCCAATGTTTGTTTTATTATTACTTTATTTTGTACACGATAAAATCTTATGACCAGTGGTCGTGGGTGTGCTGGTAGGAAGACACGGATTTTGGCGTTTTACTGTTTATTTGTACTTTAACACCGAACTGCGACGCACACGCACGTACTCTAGCCTTGGATCTCAGTAGACGACTAACTTAGCAAGCATCCCGTGCGCGTGCGCATTCTCTTACCCCGTGCGTCCCGTAACACCCTAACGCCCCTTAGGGCGTTTTAACACAAACACGTATCGGGCGGCGTCTACATGCTATAATCTTAAATTTTTGATTTAATAGCTCGCATTAAATTCATAGAACGAAGGGAATAACACGAAATTATCTTCAACTTTATCAAAATTGAATTATTAATTTGTAACTTATATTCCTTATATGTAATGGTTTCAAAGCTATTTAAGTAATCTCAGTAGTCGAGAAGCTCGCAAAATTTATAAATTTATTTACAATAGTTTGGTGGAGTCTTAAGGTTTCTTTATGTTTTATAGTGTGCGTATAATACTTAGGGTACTGTTTATATTTTTATTCTATATTTATATTTATGGTGTAGTACGACAGGACTGGCATGACATTGATTAAAAAAATATATATGTAATGTTTCTTTGCAAAAATGAACAAATAGTTAAAAATATTCAAAGGCAAGCAAATATAAAAAGGTCATAACTTATTTTAAGTGACGATAATTAATCTACATTTTAAATGCTTTGTTTTCAATGTATATCAATAATTTTATCTTTAAGAAAAATGTGAAGTAATATTTTTTCTGAATATGGTCTTATAAATCAATAATATTTAATTAAAGATAATAATTGCAATACTTTATAATAACAGTGCGAGATGTATTTATCTCGTAATATTCCCGACTTGTATTAAATTGTGTTTAAATATGGTTCCATTCATAAGTCTCAACATAAACAACAATGACTAATGTTTGTACAAATGTTTAAGAATATCCTTTTAAGAGATTGCAAAAGGGACTATAGATCACAGTTGTATACACTTGTACACATGGTATAACAAATGTTTGACATCAGAACCATCCGTTACTATGTCGCGGAAGTCTGTTTCGTTCCTTGTTTGATCTCGTGATAAATATGAGGAAATTTTCAATGAATTCGTATGGAATTTGGAACGGCTTGGAAAATTATAATTAACTAATTCTAATTTATTGTTTCAAAGAAGAATTAAAAATTCTATAAGTGTTGTTTCTTATAGCAACAACAGATTATATAATGCATTGATAATAAAAAGTACGGAACAGTTCTTCTCAAAATTAAAAAAGGAACTGTCAATAATTCGTTGATTTTACTGCCAAGGGTAAAAACACGTTTGCAGCAACATGCCATCTATCAGACAGTTCTTCCTTAACGGATCTATATCGTGAGTGCAATGACATTTGTTGTTGTCAATTGTGAACATTTTATAAGATATGACATTAGCGTTCTCTGTTTTTAAACTATCAATTATAATTGTGAGCTTTTAGCGTTAAACAACAAAGTTTATTGATCGAGTAAACCGAGGTTTTTGAGTCACGTGGGCGCGTTTGATATTTCGTTTGTCAGTCTGTGCGTCTACCAGAAGCCTATTGCTTCTAAATCAAATAACATAAACATTAGAAATAATATTTTAGCGTTAAATATCATACAATTCCAGATTGTATTAAAAATACCGTATGCATTCAAATTTCCGTAACTCAAGAGTAAATAAGGGTTCGTTATTTATCTTTCTATCTATCGAAACTTTATTTCTCAGAAATGCGTAGAAGTGTTTTGTTGAAATGAATATCAAATACTAATTTCCTTGAATGTCTGTCTGTTTGCATAGACAAGTTTGAACTAAACCATCTGTACACCAATCCAATTAGTATATGTCTTTTTTTTTAATTTCGATAATTTAATTTAGTAACAGTTTTACTTTAAATATACAAATGCCAAGTGTTAAGGACAAGGCTTCGAAAAACCCTTTTTTCGTGTCATTATATTCTGATAATGCAACGAGGTCTTCGTTTGCCACCAACCACTAGTACTAATGTATAACAGTTTGTAGAAATTGTTATTTGTTAATAACAAATATATAATATATTTGTATTTTGTTGTTTGTTTGTTTGTTTTGTTATTGTTAATTATGGAAAAATAGCAATTATCACCATCCCTAGATGCTATCGAAAATTAATTTGAATTTATAAGAACTGCTTTTATATAATTCTCGGTAATATATTGGTTAAAAGTTTATTATATTAGATTGGCGTTATAACAAATGATGGAAATAGCACATTTTTATCATTAAGAGGAAGGATAATTATGCTTAAAATAACCTTGAATCTTACTGCACGCATGTTAGAATTATAAATATGTGATATTAAATTATATCATAAATAATTTATCCATATTATAATATCACAGAGTGATTTTGTATGCTGAATGACAACTGTAGCTATATTGTTTTCTGTATGGCACGTGAAGATAACGTACAGACAAGGCATTGGTTTTAGAAAGTACTATAATAATCATACTAAGAACAGTATTTTTCTCTCTGTCTATCAACACGCTCATTTCCCGTAGGAGAAAGCAGAAATAATAGATCGCTAACTTCTCTCTAACTTATGATTGATATTTGGTTCTTAGTATAATTAAGTTTGCCTTTGACTAAAAAAATAACATACAATAGGAACTTTTGTATAACTTAAGTATTTGTAAAGCAAACTCCAAGTACAAAATTGGTGCCTTTTCATATAACTTGATATTAACTAAATAATTTAATTTATAGATGTGATGACCCAGTGGATAAGAGACCGATATCTATGCGTGGCGCCGCAATTGATCTTAGGTTCGAATACCGACACGTATATCAGGGTTTTTGCAGATTAAGTATGAATTTAGGAATCATATCGAGGGGTGAAAGGCTATTTGGCTTAAGCGACTTTTTTTGTGATCTTGTAATATATTGTTTATTTTCTGAATTGGTAAAAAACGCTCACTGGTCAAGAGAAACATGATGAGAAAACGCACATAGCATCTGATGATGTCCTGGCCGGTTTCGGCCACGGCGACTGTTTCAACACCGATTAAGAAATTCGAGGTCCAGTTTTCGGAAACAGTCAATTGCGCAGGAGATATTTAAGTGCATAACTGGACGCGCTGCCAGAAAAGTACTCTCTCGTCCGAACTCCCTCAGGCCCGATGGAAAGGAGAACCAGTACGATCGGGAGGGAGCGGGATGCAGGTTTGGTCGAGTTTTCCTTCTCTGAACACCTGGTTGAATTGCGGTGTTAAAGAGATACCTTAGTCGCCTCTTACGACACCTCAGCAAGAAGAGGGGGGTGCTATTCTATTCTGCCGGCAGCCACCACGGCTTACATACATACATAGCATCTAGCAAATATGTCATGTGTAAGTGCGCTGAGAACGGCGAATAGCTGCGCTACTGGTCAATTTGTTCACGACATATAAGCGCGAAGAGGATTCAATCATTAATGTATCTCTGTTCACCTGAAAAAGGTGATCAAATATTATTATTATTTAGTACTAGCTGATCCGGCAAACGTTGTTTTGCTATATAATGTTTTGTAATATCTTCTAAGATGTTTATTGAAATTAAGTGATGTCAAAGACAATTTTGTTCACAATTAAATACTCTTAATTAACAACAAATTTATTTGGATAAAAATTAATATTATTACGTTGATACAATTCTTAACAAATAATGCATTAATTTTGACCAAATTTTATTACTATAAAAACGGTTCTAGTGACTTAATCTTAAAAGATACACATATACTGTCAAGTACATTGTTTTAGATTATTTCAAGAGGAATAATTGTTTCATATATATATTTTTCGTATCTTGAACCGTTTTCGCAGCGCACGCAATGGAAGCTATCTAGGATGAATAATTTTCCCCGTTTTTTTTTCACATTTTCCATTATTTCTTCGCTCCTAATAGTTGCATCGTGATGTTATATAACCTAAAGCCTTCCTCGATAAATGGTCTTTTCAACACAAAAATAATTTTTCAATTCGAACCAGTAGTTCCTGAGATTAGCGCGTTCAAACAAACATACAAACTCTTCAGCTTTATAATATTAGTATAGATTAGTATAGATTCAAGGTGAGAGTGTAAGAGAAGAAAAAGTGTAAGAGAAGTCAAAGCAGTGTCTATAAATCTCAGAGTCATTAAATGCGGTCGTCACCGTTCCTTGGCCACATCGTAATTACCATCAGGTGTGTTGTAGTCACTTATTTTATTCTGACTTGCCATAGTGACCAAACCATGTCTGATGTTAAGCCCTAAACATGATGCAGTCCAGAAAACGACGAAGACTATCATTAGTAAAGAAAATCCCGTGATAGTCGCAGTGATCATGCTATTGTGATATTATCATAAAACAATGGAAATACGCTCGCCGAAAGAGCATTCTACAGCTCAATTACTCAGCAAAATTAAGAGTTAGACAACGTTTTAATTCCAGCCGGGATTTTTTTTTAGTCAGTTTTCTATTTCATTATAAAAAAGACTTGAGTTCGGTTAAAAGCATCCATATAGTAGAATTTATGAAACTTAAATCTTACTTCTATAGGTATTATAATTAATCGCGATCATAGTCACTGGCAGTCGTAAGTGTAAATACATTTTACGATACTATAGGACATGTTTCGCAACGCCATTGAAATGAAACGGACCGTTTCGGATATTTGCAAACCTCCCAAGTGTACACTGCATGCGATAAACGTTATTACGTGGGGGAAGTCAGACGGTAAGCCATTACGAACGAGTGAAAGAGACGCAGCATGTTGAATCGCGTTGCGGCACCTGCAGTAACTTAGGCAATCTAAACTGAAATTTTAGTACAACTCATAGAATTACAAAATGAAAAGACAAAATTTTGATCTGCAATGAAATGAAAATGAAATTTCAACTATCTGTAGTTAGTTAACGCGTCGTGATCTCCTTATTTTAATAGCATTATACCGTTACTGTGATGCACTTATGTCAAGAAATGCGTTTTAGTTAAATAAAAGTCACGACAGAACAAGATGTGGTGAGTAAAATGGAACGCAACTCTTTTATCAATTGTCATTGTCATTAACAATGATACTACGTATATAGTTTGTATTCGCGTGTTATTGTTAAATATTATAATTATCTTTTTATATAAATCTGTTCTTTATTTTTAATCAAAGGTTCTCAAATCTATAAAGGGGAGCATAAAAAGGCTTACGATAACAAAATTACCATTAAATGAAGTAACATATCGATTATATATCTAGACCATCCTTCCATATATTTCTTTATTTCATAATACAATGATTTATAGAAATGTGTAAGCCATTAATACATTTTTTTTCTGAAGTTATTTTATGAACATTGCTCGCAAGTATAATATAAGGAAGTCCTAACAATAATCCAGTTAAACCGACTTGCTTTAATTTTTTTTAGTAATATTTCTGAATAGAAATGCGATTTACTATCCAACAAAGAATTGTACTTTCACAAATTGTTTCGAAAATTAAGAATTAATTATATAAGATAGATTTATCCTCGTAAGTTCGTCCGCTGAAAATGATCGTATAACACGCGTGTGCTTTTTTTCTATTACAGACGAGACGACATTATACGCGAGCTGCAAGGCGAGTGCCATAGAAAGGTCAAGTCAATTGATACAATTAATATAGCATGTAATAAGTGCATTATACTTGCGTACATTAATATTCATACACCGTATTATCGCACTCAATAGAGGTCATGTGATATACTGGAAATCCCGCATCGTCTCGGGGCCTGCGTTTATGATGTTAATAACCTTAGATAATTTTATGTAATATGTCATCAATCTATTCCTCTTTCAGGGTGAACAGAGATACAATGATCAATTGCAGTACTGGCCATGTTAGAACTATTAAAAGCGCAAAATGTTTTAAAAATCATGTACATATCAAAAAACCGTGTAGATTTCGAATAATGCGTTTTTTGGCTAATTACATTTTTGGAATATAAAATCCTATTTTATACCATTATTGAATTAAGTTAAACTAAATGAATATTACACAAGGCTTTGCGGGTCAGATCGTTATTTAATTTTTTTCCTTTCTCTTTTTTAAGTTAACTAGTAAAAAGTTTATTAAATATTTGAGAGCGTAGAATTATTATAAAGAAAAATAAATCAGTTGAACAAATGAATATATTTTTCTTTCACTTTCCAGTTGACGTGGGATATTTACTCGATGTTCAAACATTCATACCCGTCGACTTCGTTAACCCCAAAATAGGTGGATTTCTCAATCAAAAACAATAACAAAAACACCCTATAAGGACACTAGAAGAACCAAAGAACGTGTTGAACGTCCTATTTATAGATTTACTCAAGAATAATCAAAGGCACAATTAAAATACAATAGCATGAAGTAAGCTTTTGTAGGTCAATATTAATTGGTACGTGGGCTTACAGTACAAATAGTCTATGTGTGGGTTGGTACTGAACGCGTAATTCTAATAAATATAATTTGCTATAAGCGTAGTATTTTAACATTACCTATAATTAATAGGTGGATATAGCTTGAATCATCAGTTACAAATTACTTAAATATATGTGACTAACATCGCAGCAGTGGAGGTTTATTATTTATGGTTGCATACCTCAATAATAAGTGACTGAGGAAGAGAAAAGTTATTGATATACATACAAGCATTTTTACAATTTTTATAAAATAGGAACAATCCACGCTTGAGAACAGCGACACTGATTTGATTGTATCATAACAATATGAATTATTACAACAAATAACGAATAAAGTTTAGTACTTGCATTTTCTAGGCAGTACACTTGAGGGAGTATGATGTCAGGATGAGAAGGAGGCGATACGCGGTGTCCGGCTCGACACCGGTTAGAAAGGTTTGGAAGGGTTGGTTCTTTACCCTACCCCTCCCAAAGAAGAAGCTTAAACGGTCTTTCCGGTCAGTGTGTATACCAGGGATGTTACGGAGCTTCGACTCCGACTCAGATAAGTCGGAACTTCCGATTGCTATTACACCTCCGGTTCCGACTTCGAATCCGAAACTTTTTAATCGGAGGTGTTGTAGTCAATTCATTTGATTTCATTTTATATGTTGTTGAAACATAATATCAATAAATCAAACAATCAGTGCTACTTAAGTCGTAGAAGACATTTTTAAAAATTTAGATTAAAAAATATGATTAAAATTGTTATATTTGACGGCGTGGCCGGATTATCAGCTTCATTATCCGACATAGTTGGGCGTATATGGGTAGTCGAGCAATACGATAATAAGATACACACTGTACACGATTTAAATACTTCACAATAATTCTGATCACAATTACAACGAAACGGCAAACAGTTCCCAGCGAGGTAGACCGAC
The DNA here is from genome assembly GCA_036320925.1 of Automeris io. Classification (NCBI taxonomy): domain Eukaryota; kingdom Metazoa; phylum Arthropoda; class Insecta; order Lepidoptera; family Saturniidae; genus Automeris; species Automeris io. The sequence goes on along the minus strand of JAUDJH010000011.1, from coordinate 5,616,331 downwards.
GACCGACGAGACGACCCAAAGGTAAGTGACGCCCGGTGCGCCGCCTCCCCACCGCTAGACTCTGTTGTAGCGCGAAGTTCGCTTGCAAGATGGCGACGGTATGGCCAGTTACTCGCGCTTCGTTTCGATACAGACCAGTAACCAATAACTGTCTCCGATACGGCCATCCTGCGCCGACACACGTCCTCGTGTGTTTATTCTGTAACAAGGTTAACGTAGCACAGTATACCGTTCGGCGACTCCTGACATAAAGTTTTAAAGAAGGTTAAAGCTTTAAAAGCTCCACAAGTTCACTAAGGATTGAAAGAAACCAATTTTCCCTCTAATCCTAATCATTCTAATCTACTATCGATTCTAATCATTTAAATCTTAAATTCGATTAAGCTACAATTGCATTAACTAGGAATCCATGAGCAACCAAGTACCAATGTCATATCATCTTGCCATTTGCAATTATCGTAAAGTTATCACAATAACACAAAGCATGAATCAAACTCGTGGCCTGTGGCTTTTCATTAAGCCCTCACACAATTGCATTCCCTTGAATGCCGAGTCCCACGGACTCTATGGTCTCTGCAAGACCCGACCTCCGCCAGAGTCACTCGCCCACCGCGCATCCACGGTTCACATAAAGCAAATACCGACTTCTAACGGACTACGGCTACGAAATGACTACTGGTACGGTCCGACCAACCGATCTAAGATTCACTACTATCACTCAATTTAAACTCTTCTACTTCAAGTGGTACTTGGCCCTCAAGCATTCTCCTTAACCTATCATGTGCGTACTTGTAAGTACGTCTGGAATTTAAAGCTCTTAATATGTAGCGATCACCCTCTAACAATTCTACAACTTTAAAATGTCCTTTATATTTAGGGTCAAGCTTAGTTTGGTTACGTTCTTCATTTTGAAGTAACACAAAGTCACCCGCAGAAAACTTATCCAGTCTTGCCTTCGTGCTATCAAAACGCTTCTTGTCATACTGAGCTGAATTTTCTATTAACCGAGATGCGCTTTCCCTAACTTCTTCAATATCTACAGCAATATCGTCAGCACAGGTAATTAAATTAAGAGGACGCGCGATTTTACCGATGAGTAATTCAAGTGGGCTCGCTTTTGTAACCTTATTGACAGTACCGTTTAGAGCAAGCTGTACATCTCTTAACACATTCTGCCATGACCTATTTTCGTTCGCTTCTACTGCGGTAAGCATAGACTTCAAAGTACTCATTACTCGCTCTACTTGACCATTAGCCCGCGACGTACCGGTAGCTATAAGATGTAATTTAATGTTTTTAGTGTCACAAAATTCTTTGAAATCGCGTCTCGCAAAAGGTGAGTTACTCGGTCTGATAATGTTGGCATCTAATAACTCCCTCACTCGCTCACGCATTCCGCTCCGTTCTTCTGGAGAGCAGCGATAAGGTCGTCTTTGCACAGTTTTATTTTGATTAATCAAACGAATCTGTAGTTTATAAGTTTTAAAGCGAGTAGTAGGAAAGCCCTTAGCAAAATAGTCAGAGAATGATTGTAACATGCCCACTAGTGATTGTTTTCGTTCAATTGAAATGTCTGTGTCTATCTCATTAAAATTGTTTGCACTGGACTGTGAACTTACTGTAGTGCACAAATTAATAACATTACCCTTTGTTAGTGTTAATTCTTTCGCGTTTAGGTTAACGACAAAACCGAAAAGTAAAATCTCACGACCTATCATAACATCACTACGTAAATAAGCATCAGGCAAAACATGGAATAAGATTTCGGTTGTATATCCATTGATTTTTACGTTACATAAAATCTGTTCGGTACTTCTAACATTTTTGTTTCCTATTCCTATTAATGAAACTACATTGTTAAAACGTTTACCACTCAATTGCCTAGAAATACTTTCTTTAACTAATGAGCACTCGGCTCCGGAATCAAAGTGAAAATTTATTAACCGACCTTTATGAATAAGCGATCCTGAAGGGGGTTCGTCCATGCACAGGTCGACTCAACGTTCAGCTCGGGGCGCGGCGCTCGTCTCGGTGACGGCGGGCGCGGCGTTGCCACAGCGCGAGGCTATGTGACCGGCCTGGCCACACTTGAAGCAGATGAGGGCTCCTTTTGGCGCTGGTTGAGACGTACGAGTATGCTCTGTCGGCGGCATGGGACGTTTTATAACCTCCTTTGCGTTGAAACGACAATCAACTTGTTTGTGTCCGGGCTTCCCACATACATAGCATTTCAACGGCGGTGTTGACATACGGCCTCGCTTCGTATTATCAGAGTTCTCTTCTACGCCTTGCGGTAACTTGCGTTTGAGAAAGGAATACGCCTGTAATTCTTGTTGTAGGCTATGGCGGGAATTAATCTCGGTAGTAAAAGCAAGTCGCTGTAGTCGCGTATCAATTTGAGCGAAATGAGCTAGCACAACAGACACAGCTATCTGTTCCGTACTTGCATCTTTCCAGCGATTCATCAGCGATGACACTAGGCGGCTGGCGTAGGCTGCATAGCTTTCCTCCTCGTCAGGTCTGCTGGCATTCAAGTGCATAAGAGTAGCCGGGATGGTCTCAGTTTGCACAAATCTTGCAGAAAAAAGCTCCTTGAACTGTGACCACGTGATTCCAGAATAGGTTATTTGTGACAACCACGTTGACGCTGTTCCTCTCAAGGCCTTGCTGAGCGCGACAATTAACTCTGATCCTTCAAGTGGGTTATCCAAAAGACACAGGTTAGCAGTCGCGCACCATGATTGCGGGTCGGCTTCCCGCTTATCTGGATCAAACTCAGGCAGGATCACGTTTTTCTTAAGCCGCGGCGTGTTTAACGCTTGTATTAGCGCACGCATATGCTCGTTTTGCATTTCAAACATCTTTCGCCATTGTGCGGTATCTAGGTTATCGCCACGTGTTTTTTCATTTGCTCGATTAGATCTCACTTCTGATGACGGCGTGGCCGGATTATCAGCTTCATTATCCGACATAGTTGGGCGTATATGGGTAGTCGAGCAATACGATAATAAGATACACACTGTACACGATTTAAATACTTCACAATAATTCTGATCACAATTACAACGAAACGGCAAACAGTTCCCAGCGAGGTAGACCGACGACCGACGAGACGACCCAAAGGTAAGTGACGCCCGGTGCGCCGCCTCCCCACCGCTAGACTCTGTTGTAGCGCGAAGTTCGCTTGCAAGATGGCGACGGTATGGCCAGTTACTCGCGCTTCGTTTCGATACAGACCAGTAACCAATAACTGTCTCCGATATATTTAAAACTAAATGTACATTTAAATTTATTACTTAAAGGTTTTTTTTTATTTTACATTTACATTACATTAAGTAAAATACAAATTAACACAAAAACAACCCTGGAGCAAATTTGATATAATTTGTTCACTGTTAATGGGAAAATGTTAATAAGAAACACAGCAATTATTATTGTCTGTGTATTTGTAAATTTATCACATTCTAATTAAAAAGGTTCACTGAATAATGTTTTTATTTGTCCCTTAATAAAACTATTTTATTCTGCCTTCACTTGTGACTGACATTGGCTCCGACTCCGATTCCAACTTCGGTTCCGAATCCGATAAATCAAATTTAAAAACTCCGACTCCGACTTCGGTTCCGATAAAACTACCTCCGTTACATCCCTAGTATATACCCTTTAACTTGTAACTAATAAACATAATAAAAACGGCCTTTCCGCTCCCTGGGCGTCTGAAAGAATCTGGATTCCCAGGCCTGGGTGGAGTGATTATAAGGACACCCCGAGAGTTTTTAAATAGTAGGAATCTGACAACTGGTGTTGCTGCTCTCACAGCGGCCCTGATGTTTCTATGTAAGTTTTTTCCCTGGGTCACCAAAAAAAAAAGTATGCATTTTTTGTATTTACGTAACTCAAGTGGTGATGGGCGGGACGCCTGACGAGATAGTAGTGAGTCCTTCACGGAATAGTGGCTGAGACGGTACCAGAGACGTGTTGGGGGACTCGTTGCGAGGTGTGCTGTTAATATTAATAAGATCATCAATTGAAGTTGAGCACGAGCTGCACAGATAATATCCTTGTGGCGTGATGGGACAGAGTCTTATACTCAGCAGTGGGTGTGCTTAATTGGACTATGATGGTTATAACCTTCATAAATAACACATACAAAACAAATCATAGCTTTTTAATTTTTATAAATATTTTTACCCTAATCTTTGGGACTGCCTTTTTTTAAAGTAGGCTACGAAAGACTAGTTGGTCCATGCTTTAGGGAAATTTATTACGAAAGGATAGTTTTGGTAAAGTTTATTTTTGGATTCACAGCATATTGTGAGATTTTTAACTATAGTATTTATCATTACCAAAAATCAGAAGTTTTAATAGAGCGTCAAAAACTTTAAAAAGAAAAACGTTTTTGAGCGTAATAATAAAATAAGAAGCTTCCATATTTTTATAATTGAAACGTATATCTGAGAGAAACTTGAATCAATATTTGCTGTGGAAATACATTCAATCTTCATTTCAAGTTAAAAGGAATTTAGATGTTCCCAAAATACATTAGGCCTACCGGAAAGTTCTGTTTGTTTTTAAAATAAAACAAAATAAATATTTTCGTCAATAGATTTTATTATTCTAATTAACTATACGATTACTTGCTAACGGGACGGCAAATTTTATCTTTTGATGCGAGAATTCGAACAAATGCTTGTTTGATGTTCCACTCATTATTTAAAATTTTACCTCTCAAAAATTTTCTTTTAAATTTTTCATGCTTGTAATTTTAGAATTTCAATCTATCATTTTGAGAGTAAAACTACGTCCGTGTCTTCTGAAATAATATATACATACATATGTATAAATCATTATCTACATTCTATAAAATGACAAGAATGAGGTCAAAATAACGATGATTAAATCAATTAATATGTTAGAATAACTCCACAAAATTGAGTCATAATAATGGGCAGTTATTTTAATATCAGTAAATATGAATATGATCTCAACACAACATTAAGTCACGCATACATCATTCAATTGTATTGTTGACTATCGAAGTCATTACGCTAAAGGCACGCGTCGAATTGTAAGCGTCGCGACGCCGCGGCGAATCTTCATGCATTTCTATGTAAATGTGACGAACGTTAGTCGCACGGTCACGAGCGGGATATGTCGGCTGACTGCGCCGTGCGACCTGATAGCCGCAGCTAGGTCACCGTCAGTGAGTCGCGATTATCAGAATCCAAAGGCTACTTTAAGCACTTTTTTTTTAAGCAGACAAACTACTGATTGCCGGAAAAGGCAATTTCAGTTCAACCAGGCTTAGGGGGCGAGCACAGAAGGTGCTCAGCCAGCGAAATTTTGGGTTGGGTGACAATGCAAGGGCACCCCTGTGGGTACGAACTTCGACTTGGACCGCCAGCCAAATAAAGTACTAACCCTACGGGTGATCTACCAGCGTTTCGGAAGTGACTACCTTGAGAAGAAACGCCGAAAGAAACTCAAGGCTGCGTCGGAGTAGAACTGCGCCTCGGTGCGAAAACGCACTGATTAGCAGCAGTTGACTGAACTATCCTTCTTCGGCGCCGCCGGCGACGCCGGTGTCGTGGGATGAAACTAGTGCGTGTGTCTACCTCACTGTTTGATCGATCGGTTAAACTTTAAGCACTAACCGATTATTGTATTTATAATGTACTGTTCTTATTGTAGAAGGCCCAGGTTAGGCCCTGCGTGGAATATTCTTCGCATCTTTGGGATGGTTTTGCTCTGTACTTACTTGACGCCCTGGATAGGTTGCAGCGGAGGGCTGTCCACATTGTGAATGATCCTGACGTGACTAAGTATCTCGAACCGCTCCAGTTGCCCAGAGATATTGCCTCACTGAGCGTTTTTTACCGTCTGTACTATGGCGAATGTTCTGAAAAGTTATTTAACCTTCCTGTCTCTCCCTTTCTGAATAGAATCACGCGCGCAGGTCTACGGAGTCAAAGCTATACGGTATCTCACATCCCGGCTAGGACTAAGAAGCTCTCTAACTTTTGCTGTGTCGTTGGGCTGTAGAACGGTCTTCTACTCACTATGCTTACCATCAGGTGTGATGCGCTCACTGTGTTGAGTCAGAATATAAAAAAGTGTCATTTTAGAATAACGATTGCTACGATAACTGAATTTGATTTTAAATTACACCCAATTAATAAACATTAATAAGAAATCATTAGAATGATTTAACATAATATCTAAGTTTGAAATGAATAGAATTACTAATTGGAGTGCTTATAGAGATAGTGTAAATAATTCCTAAAACAATTGAACAAAATTATTACATAGATATAAAATGAAATAAATATTATCACGCTATATCCCTTTCGGGCTGAGCAGAGATATATTAATGGCTGTATTCACTTTGCGCTTATATGTCGCGCCCAACGTGATCACTGTTCTCAGGGCACTAACACATAACATTTATATTAGTTGTATGACCGGTGGTCGTGGGGGTAGTTGTAGAAAAACACGTATTTTGGCGTTTTACTGTTTATTTGCACTTTACGGCACACCGAACTGCGACGCACACGCACGTACTTTAGGCTTGGGTCTCGGTAGTCGGCTACCGAGTACGCCAAAATCCGGGTCTTTCTACAACCACACCCACGACCACCGGTCATAGTTGCCATGCGAGTTTCCTCACGATGTTCTTCACTGATGAGCATGAGGTGCGTAAATCTGAATTTAATCTGAAAAAGCCCTTGCGTTGCTACGCAAGGATATCAGTCTCTTATCCCCTAAGACATCTCAGCCAATTTTTTTATTATACTGACATATTAGATATATATAAACATATAAGATAATATACATATATGATATGTAAATCTCGCATAATTCACTTCTAATTAGATCTTCATGCGTCAAGTAAGTAATAAACACCGATAAGTAATGTACAATATTTTGTACCTTTCTTCATTCATGAACCTAGATTCACTTATTTTTTTATATTTATTTCCAAAAAAAAAATCTTTTATTTCTTTATGCTTATTTTTACCAGTTTCATTAAAAGATGAATGGATTGTTTCACAGTAAGTGTTTCTAAGTGCTTTCAATTGTGTGAATGTTAACAACCTTTTACTATGTTGATAGGGTCAAATTACTAAATCGCAGTTGTTCAACCAGCTTTAACAGCGACAAGTGGCATGATATTTGCAAATGCAAGCTATTCCAGTGCGCTACCAAGAAATAGGTCGGTTAATGTCAACGTTGTCGTAAAAGCAAGTATTTATTTATTGTTGGAAAGTCTTCCTATAGTCATAGGATGTTATCATTATTACATTTATATCTAGTTTAAATTGTAAATATTTTTATGAGTAAATATCTTAATTAATTTTGTAAACAACTGCGGTTTTTGTCGATGTGGCTTCCATAAGCTCCAATATGTAAAATTGCTATTTCAGAAGAGCTAAAAAATACTTTTGATATAAATCGGATTAAAATCATTGTCTATTTTTGTACATAGGTGACAAAATTGATCTGAGAGGTTCAGGAACTGAATTTACGTTGTAATGTTTATTTAGAAAGCTTGTTTTAGTGGTTATACGTAATTATTTTTAAAAAATATTGTATCCGACCTGACTCTTGCATAAATCAAATACTAGTATTATCCAACCTGAACCTGAAGTATTAAAAGCTGCTTTTGCACATATATATCACAATTATGTTCAGTAGTGATATTTTACAAATAAAGCCTAGTTATACCTACTTTCAAAACATATATAAATTGCTCGCCTGTAGATTTAGTGTTAATAGCATCCCGGAGGTGAAGAAGATGGTGCGCAGTACCCAGTCTCAGTGCTGTTTCTACCCTCCTGAAGAAAAAGTCTGAATAAAGCTATTCGCTCCCCTGGTGATTGGATGAATTTGGTTTCTCCGGCCTGGGTGGAGCTATTACAGGGACTTTCTGGGAGTTTTTAGTCAGTAGGAGTCTGACATACCGGAGTCGCTGCCCTCACAGCGGCCCTGACGTTTCTTTGTAAGATTTTCCCCCGGATGACCAAAAAAAAGTATTAATAACATGATGATATTTTATAAATATGGCCGTGTTATAGACAGAGTAGCTTTGCTATCTGATTACGTACATATGGTTTTTTGTAAAAATGTTCTATTATAAGCCGTTTTAAAATAATTATAGCCGTAATAAAACCCACCAGGTCACGTTCTGTTATAAAGTAATCTATCTATTATATTAGGTCATGGTAGACTGGAACTTCCACAATTTATTACATCATGTCTAAAGGTTTGTTATACTTTACCACACTGATGGACAGTATTTATTAACTGGTCGACATTGGATCGATATTCTAAGGCATGCCTCACACCACCGCAATTGAATTAACGAAAGCTTTCCAGCTATTATTCCATCCAATAAACGGTTTGTTATAAGGTTGTCGCAGCATTTATTGTTTGACTAGGAACCAGAGTAATCGACAATTGCTTTTACAAGATACCAACTACAAGTATCTATCTATTAATGTGTCGATTCCCGACTAGAGTAGTCAGAAATAATATAAGCCATTTTTTTTTAATCTTTGCAAAAACCTCTTTCGCTTCCTTAGCATTTATCAATCCGATCATGCATTCTCATCGATTCCGCGTACACCTGACCTGAATCTTTACCAGAATTAAAGAGCTGACAAACAAAACTGGACGAGTCCACAAAAAAAACAACGAATAATAATGAAACTAAAATGACTGAATAAAGGATAGTAATAACAACGTACTTGTAAAAGCCACTTTTCTCCGAGTGTAAGCCACTTTTCACAAGAAAAAAAAATTAACAGAAATCGATATAACTGGATCTATGCCATTTAGGTTTATTCACCAGGTATCCTCTAGTGGCTACTATGAATCTAATGTGAAAAACAAACAGCTGTTGTTCTTATGATTGTTAATATTTGACTGAGTGTACTCCCGTTGCTAAAGAAAATTTCGAAAAAGGGCTATTGTACCCCGTCAACCCTTTATCGCGAACACTCAATTAGAAAAGTGATTTCCTCTAAGTAACTATGTGAAAGCAAGTCGCAATTTGCGTCTATCCACGAACGATCTAACCCGCTGACATTCTTGCGTGCTAACTTCATTGTAGCACGTTATTATATAAATAGATTCAATTAAAGTGAATCAGGTCGATCATTAATTTCCTGTGTTTATTTTTGTGAACGTTACAGTAGTTTGCATTTCTTTTTCTTGTCAGAAATTATAACTAAAATACAGAGGTGTTTTGTGAGAAAGGTGAATCATTTGTTGGCCATTTAGGCGCTTCAATTAGAACCCTACTTTTCATTTTACACATGTGAAGTCAAACATGAGCCTTTGAAAAAGAAAAATGAAAATTATACTACCAAATTAGGTTATCCAGGTTGAATACAGATGTGGCATCACATGCTCACAAATGAAGGAAAACATCGTGAGGAAATCCATATGGCATCTAATAGAAACGTCATGTAAAAGTGCTCTAAAATGGCAATCAACTACGCTACTGATCACGTTGCGGCACTAGGGTTATAATAACAGTGTTGCCTTTGGTGCGCGATAATGTGATATCCTAAATAAGTTTTTACCCTACTGTAAAACATATTGTATGTCCAAAAATTATTGTTAATTTAACCGTTTTCTTTTCAATTTCAATAACAAGTTTTTTTTAATGACCGTCGGCAATACTTGTACTAAACAAAATTAACACGTCATTTAAAAAAATAAGTAGGATATTTTATAGTTTAAAACTAAACAATGTTTTGTTAAACCAAATATATTTTAGTGTGTATTTTGTATATATTTTCGCTGTGTAACTAGATGTAGGTTTGAATCCGTGGAAAATACTAATTGGGGCACGAAACGCATAATTTCACCAAACTGTTTAATTTGGTACTTTACAATTTTTTTTATAATTAAATGTTACTAACATAATATAAGACTGCCTTTTTACTTGTAAATGTAATAAAAGTCGCCGTATAACACACGTGTGCCTTTTAGCTTTTACAGACTTGGTTTGCTCTCGTCTTGTGGCTCGCGCATAATTTTATCTTATCTATAATGACGAATTTAGCACACTTGTATTATAGCATACTATGCTTAATGTAATTATGAGTAACACAATAGTGAAGGGATATCTGCAACTTCTTTATCTTTGTCTTTTAAATTCTATGAGAATACATTTGGACGCACTGCAATTTCAAGGGCATACGTGCGAAACCTTGAGCAAATGCAAAGACTAACTTCTTGGGTGAGTTTGACTGTACGGTCACCTTAAAAGACGCGACATAACTAAACCTGTTTACGAAACCAAAATAAATCTCGCTCTGAGTAAGCCCTAAGGTATTCGTAACTTTATTGTTTTTTTTATATTAATTATTAATATATACTGCATAAAGTTATGTATTTTATCATTACAAGGGGATAACAAATTATTTTTTATTTACATAATACTAATGAGTACTGAAAGATGATTTATCAAGCTTTTAGGTGAATTGTAGATAGAAAAGTAGATTAATCTATAATACTATATTTTAATTGTTGCTGACACAACTATTTTTATGGTGGTAGGGCAATTACCTCAACTGGATCATAGACACAGTACACAAGTGTAAAGATCCACACAGTGACTCACTTTGGCATGTCGCGTTTCGGGATCAGCTTGTATATCCAGTCACTAATATTCCTAGAGACCTTCAGTTGTGGTATATGGGGCCGACATGACGGAGACTATTAACGGATTTTCATTCTTCGATCGTTGCTTTCGTTTTTGGACTACACTGTACTTACCATCAGGTACACTGTAGTTACTTTATCGAGCCAATGTAAAATAAAAACATATCATATGTTCTGGATGTTACATAAATAATTTTGAAAAGTGACGTTAAATTCTTTCTAAGGAATCGCTGACACTTTCCCAATTAGACTACACACAAGATAATATTAAGCGTAAAAGTTATTTTAAAATAGACAACGCATTAAAAAGTTATGTGTTCGTTTAGAATTTGCCATAATAATTTTATTGATACTGCTGCTCTTTGAAATATGAAGAAGAGCTTTCTAACCGGCTCAGTTTCTATACAGCCCATAAAAACCTCGTGAGCGCCATTAAAGATATCATTGTTCTAATGTTGTTGTGGGTGGCTACAGAAATACTCCTCAGGGATACACAGACACTGTAGCACAGCTAATGATAAGTTGTACATTAAACTGCCTATTGTAAGCTCACCCAAATATGTAAAGCCTAAAAATTGTAATAATGAAAATCAATGTATAAAATGTTTAAATAAACAACAAAAAACGGAAATGTACTATGATAAAACCAACAGATCCTTGCCCGAGCTGGATGTCAGCGATAATGTGATAATAATATAAAATAACAATAATAGATTTTGCGGTAAGATTTTTTCAAAAGCAGAAACTCCGCGTTCGTTCTTTTTTTCGGCAGGACAAAATACTGATAGCCAGCAAAAGTCTCTACAGCTGATCATCTATATGTAAACCTTCTACAAATAATAAACTTTCTAAGAAAAAAAGAAAGGATGATCGGATTAATTTGTGAAAGAAGAGAGGAGAGTATGTGCCAAAATAAAAGATGCATTAAGCCTCACATACACCTGCATTAAAGCAAAACACAGAAATACGTTGCGAATTGATAATAAACGTTTTAAGCTATTTAAGTTATATATGTAGTACTTAAAAATGGAAAGGTATTGGGGGTAGTTTTATGTACGTCACATTTAATTGCCAAATGTCAATACATCTGTTGTTTACTGTACACGGTCGTTACATTACACAACATCTGTAAAATATTTCCTACCGAACCATTTGTCAACGCTTTCATACAATAAAATCTATTACATAATGTTATATAGAATGTTATAAAAACCCTGTCCAATCCGTGAAGGCGCTACTCGGTATCGATATTCGATTGTATTTAGGATATCCTTTTTATTTAAAGAGCAAGTAAAATTCCATATAAAGCTAAAATTAATGGAATGAATACAACTTAGATGACGACGCTAGAAGTGTGCGTTGGTTTTAAACAAAGGAAAAAAGGTAAGTAAAGTATCACGCTAGTCATGACGTCAATAGGGCCATAGCTAGCTCCCTTTGATCCCAAGCAGTGTGTATAAATTAAGTCGTTTTATTAGTCTTTAAGGTGATGTGTTATCCATGGCAACATATGTATTTTGCGTATACATTAATACCAATTATATAGCTATTCTTAGGAATGTTTGCTTCGCTATAATAGCTATAATAAAACAGATGGTAAGTACAGTCCATTCAAAAACCAAGTATGATTATTGTAAACATGATTACCAATAATCATCAATCATGACTTCTTACACGAATATTCCTAAACGCTTCTATTTACAACAAAAATAATAACAAATAAATAATATATCGTCAAGTTATATTCCTTTCGGACTAAGCAATTGATCGCCGAGCTCGGCGACTCATTGCCGATGAGGCTCTTACGTCGCGTAAACTACTCAGTTTGGAACACCGGCGTAAAGTGGCTTGCCTTTCGGTTTTCTATAGACTATACTCTGGAGAGTGTGCGGCTGAGTTGTATGATTTAGTTCCACCCTCCCCCTTCTACCATAAATTGACGAGACGCCGTGCTGGTTTGCACCCTTTTGTGGTTGACATTCCTGCTGCTCGCACTAAGCGATTTGCCTCCTCCTTTTTGCTGCGTACCGCGAAGGAGTGGAACTCGCTTCCTGCGTCAGTGTTTCCGGCGTCTTATGACATGGGAATCTTCAAACGTCGAGTGAATCGGTATTTGCTGGGTGAGCGCGCTCCATCGTCGGCCTCATCATCACTTTCCAGCAGGTGAGATTGAGGTCAAGCGCAAGCCTGTATCTAATAAAAAAAAAAGCAGAGATATTATTATTGACTGAATTCACTATGCCATTATAAGTCGTGCCAAACGTGACCAGTAGAGCAGCTGATCACCATTCCCAGGTCGCTTGCATTTAGTAGTTCTTTTAGATCCCATGCAAGCTTCCTCACGATATTATTCTTCCCCGGTAAACACGTGCTACCTAAATTCGTACCTACTTAATCTACAAAAACTCAAAAGTTCGCGCCGAAACCAACGACCAAGAGTATAGTTGCGTATGGATATCAGTTCCTAATCAGCTAGGCCGGAATCGCCACAGAAATTATAATATGTAATAATAGACGGATACAAATAATTAAAACACCCAGTGACGGATAAAGCCATAGTAAAATTAAATGTTATTACACCTTTTTTTTTACTTGGGGAAATTCCTCATAGGACCGTCTCAGCCGCACAGGGGGGTTGCACGACCGAGGTGTGTTGGACTTATACCGAATAAAAACCCCAAGGTGACTACTTCTGCGCATTGGCGGGGACTGTGGGTCCTGTAATCAATTCGCCACAGCCCCGTCGCGCCGCGCCCGATTGGCACAAACTCGGGGGAAGATGATACCCTACCGATACTGCTCGTTGTATTTAGGCAGAGCACGTCACAATACCCTGCCAACTTCTCGAGGGCAAATGTTTTTACACCTACTATAACAAACATGCGAACTGTCCACGGACCCGCGTTTAGAAAAGCTGTTTTTGCTAAAGCTCTAACTGCCACTTGTATGTAAAACAGGTTTGCACGTTAACTAGCTGTTTAGCAAAACATCTGGCACTATATTCAACAGAATTTTTAACATTGTAAAGTTTTTATTTTATTATCTAAGCTGGATAATCTTTAATTCCATCTTAACGTGTAATTTTGTATTATGTGGAATTTCATTTTGTTTAGCTCACAATTTATAACTAGCTAATTGATTTGGTTTAAAAAAATATAATATGATAAAAGAAATGTATTTCATACTAGTTACAAAGGTATAAGTCAGTCAAAATATTACGAATATAAAAAAATAAGGTTTGAGCAACTGTTTATAATTGATGAAACAATACTAAAAGCATCAATTAAACAAAATAAAATTCTAAATAAAGTCATAAATTAAATTATTTTATATGTCATTAATCATTGTCGTCAATTATTATATCTATGTCTCAATAACTTGGAGATCTTTCTATTATAAGGCAGTAAGAAATCTTCAAACAAATTGATCGAATACCCAGGACCAAAATAGTTACTTGATAGCCCACACATAGTAACGTAAGACAAGGTTTATTCTTTCAAAAGGTAGGTGAAAAAGAGAAACAGCTCATTGAGGATATTTACCCGAGTTCTTGTTGACATTTTTTTCTATCTTCACTTCTATCACTTCGATTTGCTACGACACTAGACTATTTATTTATTATTATTTATTTAATATCAAAATCACACAAAACGTCATGCGCCAATTATATTCTATGATTTCTATATATATGAAAATAGTAATGAGAAAAAAACATCAGAATATATCACAATTCGCAACACAATATATGAAAACAATACAAGGTCAGCAAAAATAACAATAATAAAATCAGAACGAAATAGACGTATGCAACAAACATTCCATCGCCCGTCTCACAGGATTTTAGATACCAACAACAACCTCTCTCATCCATCTGCTAAGAAATCACGGGGTTTGCCTTTAGGATAAATTTCATCTTATCGAGCATTCTGTGGATAGGCGAACTTTGCAAGTGGAAATAGTACGTACCGTCGCATTCAGTTGTTATTGTTGGGCACGTAAAACCGATATACACGTAGCTTATTGTACAAGTCCGAAACGTCAATGATCCCGCGAAAGAAATTGCAAGTTGTGATTCATTCATCGGTATTTCTCTTAGTTGTAATGGAATCGAGCCCGGACATCCTAACAGAAATGTAGTAGGGTACAGGAAATGATAGTAGCCATGAACTCGCTTGTAGAGGTAGTGCAAGAAGACTTTCTCCAAAACGAGAGAGTACGTGATACAGACATTCGAACTCACCTCCAATTTACTCGGAACCAGTGGCGTGCATCCCATATAAAGCATAAAAAGAATTATCTTGTATACTTGGGCCTTTAATAAGTATATTGACTTAAAATCTGGTGTTTGCCAAAATAGCAGTCCAAATTGGACCAAATTTTAAATATATACATATATATGTGTGTTAAATGTCCAAGTATAACGAGATAATGCTTTTTATGCTTTATATGGGATGCACACCACTGCTCGGAATCATAGATAGGCAAAATGTAATCAGATTAATAAAAATGTATACGATTACATTTTACGTCTTTATCATTAATATGACTACATTTTGCTCATCTATGTTTTAAACACTACAGAATCCCAGATAGCATACACATTTATGATTTCTTAATGTTTTAAATATATTTAATAATGATTACAGAGCAAGAAAATTAATATTACGGCTACATTTTGTAATCGTTAATCATTAATCAGATTACATTTTGCCCATCTCTGCTCGGGACTAATGTAGTAATTTTAGGAGGTGTTGGTTTTGAAAGTCTTTAAGATTACGAAGTACAAATCCAGTGTTTGAAAGACTTCTTGCCAAGAGCAAACATATGGTTATGAAAAGTCAACTTGTAGTTAAAAAGTACACAAAGATGTTATTGTATATTGTAAGATGTATATGCGTTTACATATAAATTAGATATATGAATGTTATGATTATAAAATTGCGGCGCAATAGATGACTTAATATTAGAAAAAAATAGAACCACTTATTCCCGACATATCAACATGACCTAATTTTTTTGGCACAGACAGCGTTTTGATTGATTAAAAACTCCGATCAACGTCACAAATTAAGGCCACAGCTTAACGTCTTTACGACACATCTTCATTATTCTATTTGCAGAAGACAAGTTGTTTGCAATAAATTACAAAGTAACATGACATCATACAACAATTTGTAGACAATTTGGGATTAAATTACTAATAATTCCTGACGTCACTATTTTAAATAAAATTTGTTTTATTATTTAAAATAACTTATGACTGAAATTACCTCATAATTTTTTCAAGGAAACATGTATTTTATAGTCCATATATAAATCGTGGTTTTCACATCTTATTTAAATTTAGCTTATGGGAAATATGTCATTATTCTTAATTAGGAATTATTACCTTATATGTTAAAGGGTAAACCCTGACATACGGTAAATTTATAATTAATTTTATGGTGTTCCATTATAAAGCAGGTTATCTTGTGTTACCTTCTATTGTAGTAGAAAGTAAAATCCCACCAAGTTTTTAAAGAGAGCTTTATTTTAAATCTTGCGATTTTTCTTTGACCGGCACAGATCAATGTAGTTTTTTTTTTTTTAAATAAAGAAGGATTATTTATTATTATAAAGAGATGTGTAGTTTTAAATAAAGTATATAAGATTGTATAAAAACTAAGTCCAAAATCCGCACAAAAATCCACTAGTTCATTCGTAATGCGAACAATAAAAAAGTGGAACTAAATCCTTTCGTCTATTTTCTATATTTCTACGATAAGGGAGCCTTTGAAAGAAAAATTAATAGGTATTTATTGGATTCCACCATAGGTCATTGAGGTCAAGCGTCTGCCTGTAAAATACAAAGTGTAATTTAATTTAATTTAATTTTTTTTATGTCTTACAGGCGGACGTTGGATATCAATCACCCTTGTGTCGACGAACCGCGTCCGCGTAATAAATATATATTCACACTTCTCTTAAAGACTTCCAAGTCATAAGATCCTGGAAATATGCTCGCTGAAAGCTTTTTTCACCCTTAGCTGTTCGTATGATGAATGTGGAAGCGAATCTTTTCATGCGGATATAAGAAATATCCACCACATACGGATGGCATTTGACACGATGTCTAGTGGTTTTATGATGTAATGGGGCTCATGGATTCAGAGAATGTAGCTCCTGGGAACTATATCCACTGTACAATCAGTAAAAGACTGCGAGGCGGGCGACGTCGATGTTGGGTGTTCTGCATTTTATTCTTCGTTAAAGAGTCATCGCCATCATGTCTACGAGCTCTACGGTCGATCGAGTCCAAAGCCGCCAACTGTAATTACGTAATTGTTATTTTATCAGGTAAGTTTTCCTGCCATAATGCTGTCTGATGTAATAATTTATCCGGTAGTTGAACTCAGACGTAACGAAACATACCAGATACCACGCCCTCCATTCTTTCAAATCCACGGATTTCGCGCCCTAATTATTTGTGCTAATTCCGTACGCTTCTGTAACGGTGAATCAAATACGTGATTCATTACCTTATAAGCCGCTCATACTTATTACTTTTAGGGTTTCGTATTTTTAAAAGAAAAAGGAACCTTTGTAGGGTCACTTCTTTGTCGATCTATTTGATTGTCTGTCTGCCAAGACACCTTTTTTCTCAGAAACGCGTACGGCTATCAAGTTGAAATTAATATTAAGCACGCAAGATTATAGTTATTTGAGGGCATTCTTTGACTAATTTTATGACGTTTTTATTCTTAAGAATTTTTTCATAAAGCCCATAGAAATCGAGAAAAAAATTACTGTAGATTAAAACCAAAATTTATTGTTTCGGACGCCATTTAGTATAAATAAAAGACTTTTTCATTAACTCAAAGTTACTAACTTTTAGTTTGGGGTCCATGGACGCGATATTTATAGGTATTAAGTATGTAAAAAAATGCAAAAGCGAAAAAAAATGGATTTTGAAAAATTTCTTCTCACAAAACAGCTTTTTTTATTTGCAATTTTCGCATAGACACATTCATTTTAAGGACTTATTACCATCACCATTCGAAAGTGTGAACTTCAAAATAGAGGGTACAGTGGTTAAAAATTTTTTTCGACCAATTTGATTCTGCAGTCTCTGAACTTTTGTGTCGAAAAGTGTCCGTTCAGGTGCTAATGGGTTAAATCCCTTCAAGATATTAAGGAGTCACAAATGTGTATGCAATTGAGAATTTCGTAGTGTTTAAACAATAGATACGCCAAATACCATCATATCAATGATGAAAAATGCAAAATGAAATCGTAATCGTTTTTCATTAATCTGATTACATTTTGCCCATCTACGGCTACCAGTAGTACAATACGTAATCAGTTTAGTAACGGTTTAACTTGAAAGATGTGTTAAAGATTTCGGAAATTACAGTTGATAACGTATCTTGAGTAATCAAATAAAATGTGGGTTTATCGTAATATTTTCCTTCAGTGTCGACTGATAAGTCCGTACTATAAAACCAACAAAAAAAAAAACGTGTATACTTAATATATTTACTTGCCTTCTCTCATGGTATATTTAAACCGACAAAACAATTACCACCATTAATAGATTCTCTTCCTTTATCCTAACAACATTGTACCGTCATATTCAGAGCAGTCATTTTGCGGGACCCATATAAGAAAAAATGTGACAAATACTAAATTATTACGAATGTTAGACGTAACTTATAATATACAAAATAAATTTCGATTGCTTTTAATTGTGACTGCCAATTAAGAGAGATTTTAGCCTTATCAAGAGGTTAACATATAACACCAATTAACTAATAAGAAATCTCTACTTCCAAGACCCAATTTAAAATCAACGATGCAATCTGATACAAGGTAATTAAGCAATAAAGAAGTTTATTAAACTAAATATTATAATCATATTTAAACTAGCTTCTGTTGACAACATTATATTCACGAGCAGATTTTAATAAACCTTGTTTTTTTTTTCGAAATTACGCGCTTTGATTGACCGGTAAAAGTCTTCACAACTAAACAGGGCGAGTTAAACGTTGGTATTCTTTTAGAGGACTGTTTCATTATAGTTTTTATTATAAATCATGCTGGGTCGCAATGATTTTCCTCAAGAACACGCTACTTTTAAAATATCTTCCCCGTATTAATTTACCATATTTGAGTTTCGCATAGCACTATTTAGACCGGACATTGAAAACTATGTTGCCAAGCATAATGTGTTTCATTACAATTTTTCTTTTTACACTGGCTCGACAAGGTGACTACAGTGCACCTGATGGTAAGTACAGTGTAGTCCAAAAACGAAAGCAACTATCAAAGGATGAAAATCCGTTGATAGTCTCCGTCGTCATGTCGGCCCACATATACCTCGACTGAAGGTCTCTAGGTATATGAGTAACTGGATATAAACAAGCTGATCCCGTAACGCGACAGGCCAGAGCGAGTCACTATGACCGATATGATGCTCGAACTGGATCATAACCACAGTATATAAGTGTTGTTGTTGTAACAAAGGAACGCAATTATAAAGCGTAGTAAACTCAAACACATTAAAATAAAAGTTCAATAGACACATTTTGTGCAACTACAAAATTATTACCATGTGTTTTATATTTTATCATCAGAGCTTTCAAACTAGAAAATATAATTAACACTTTCATAACCAATTAATAAACTCAAGCGAATAATCATTTATTTTATTTTTTTATATTTTCAGGGATATATAAAGCATTATATAAACAATAAAAACTATACAAAAAGATACACATGTAAGTCAAAGTTTACAAAAATACAAAATAAAAAGCAGGGATGTTACGGAGCTTCGACTCCGACTCCGATAAGTCGGAACTTCCGATCGTTATTACACCTTCGGTTCCGACTTCGGTTCCGAAACTTTTTAATAGGAGGTATTCATCGGAGGTCACCACCACTGTTGTAGTCAATTCATTTGATTTTACTTTATATGTTGTGTTCGGTTGTGTTCGGTTATGTTCGGTTGTGTTCGGTTCTGTTTGGTTGTGTTCGATTCTGTTCGGTTCTGTTTGGTTGTGTTCGGTTATATTCGGTTGTGTTCGGTTGTGCTCGGTTCTGTTCGGTTATGTTCGGTTCTGTTCGGTTGTGTTCGGTTATATTCGGTTGTGTTCGGTTGTGCTCGGTTGTGTTCGGTTGTGTTCGGTTCTACTCGGTTGTGTTCGGTTCTGTTCGGTTGTGTTCGGTTCTGTTCGGTTGTGTTCGGTTCTACTCGGTTGTGTTCGGTTCTACTCGGTTGTGTTCGGTTATGTTCGGTTGTGTTCGGTTATATTCGGTTGTGTTCGGTTGTGCTCGGTTCTGTTCGGTTGTGTTCGGTTCTGTACGGTTATATTCGGTTCTGTTCGGTTGTGCTCGGTTCTGTTCGGTTGTGCTCGGTTCTGCTCGGTTCTGTTCGGTTGTGTTCGGTTGTGCTCGGTTGTGTTCGGTTGTGATCGGTTGTGTTCGGTTCTACTCGGTTGTGTTCAGTTCTGTTCGGTTGTGTTCGGTTCTGTTCGGTTGTGTTCGGTTCTACTCGGTTGTGTTCGGTTGTGTTCGGTTCTACTGGGTTGTGTTCGGTTATGTTCGGTTGTGTTCGGTTATATTCGGTTGTGTTCGGTTGTGCACGGTTCTACTCGGTTGTGTTCGGTTGTGTTCGGTTCTACTGGGTTGTGTTCGGTTATGTTCGGTTGTGTTCGGTTATATTCGGTTGTGCTCGGTTCTGTTCGGTTGTGCTCGGTTGTGCTCGGTTCTGTTCGGTTGTGTTCGGTTGTGCTCGGTTGTGTTCGGTTATGTTCGGTTGTGTTCGGTTCTACTCGGTTGTGTTCGGTTCTGTTCGGTTGTGTTCGGTTCTGTTCGGTTGTGTTCGGTTCTACTCGGTTGTGTTCGGTTGTGTTCGGTTCTACTGGGTTGTGTTCGGTTATGTTCGGTTGTGTTCGGTTATATTCGGTTGTGTTCGGTTGTGCTCGGTTCTGTTCGGTTGTGTTCGGTTCTGTTCGGTTGTGTTCGGTTCTGTTCGGTTGTGTTCGGTTCTGTTCGGTTGTGCTCGGTTCTGTTCGGTTGTGTTCGGTTGTGTTCGGTTGTGTTCGGTTGTGTTCGGTTGTGGTCGGTTCTGTTCGGTTCTGCTCGGTTGTGTTCGGTTCTGCTCGGTTGTGTTCGGTTATGTTCGGTTGTGTTCGGTTGTGTTCGGTTGTGTTCGGTTGTGTTCGGTTTTGTTCGGTTGTGTTCGGTTGTGTTCGGTTGTGTTGTGTTGTGTTGTGTTGTGTTGACCCAAATTATCCAGGCGAGAGCGCTGTGTGACTCCGGGGGTTTTAGTCGGTGCAAGTCCGACAACCAAAAACCTCCCTGAGGTCCGTCAATGATATCCCCCGGGCTATCAAAAAAAAAAAAAAAAACCTGATATACGCTTGGAAACAGTCTCGATTCTCAACATCTGTCTACACACGAGGGAGATGTAGAGGGAAATGGATTATGCTGTTGTTAATTCAAAAGTTCTGGCTTATACTTTCGAAGACATGTATCAATCCAGCACCATATTAAAATGGGAACAAATTTAAGATATAATAAATAACATATCTTCACGCTATCACGCTATGTGAGCAGACATACAATAGTGGTTTTATCCACTTTGCCCTTAAATGTCGTGGACTACGCGACCAGTAGCTCAGGTAATCGCTTTCTCACAGTACTATGAAAATGTTAATAAGAAACAGCTATTTTTATTGTCTGTGTATTTGTAAATTTATCACTTTCTAATTAAAAAGGTTCACTGAATAATGTTTTTATTTGTCCCATAATAAAACTATTTTATTCTGCCGTCACTTGTGACTGACGTTGCCTCCGACTCCGATTCCGACTCCGAATCCGACTCCGACTTCGGTTCCGATAAAACTGCTTCCGTTACATCCCTAATAAAAACTTACTAATACTACCACTACCATTTATATATTACCTACGCATTTTCGTTTAAAATTATTTTAAATATATTTTATTTTTCATTATGCTTAAAGAATAGCAAATGTGTCGATATATATATATATATATATATATATATATATATATATATATATATATATATATATATATATCAAATTTTCGAAACAACTTCTGGACTCGATACACCATGGGATAGCACCATGAAATACTTTAAACTTAAAGATAATATAAGGATATTTGGCTGAAACGGCAATTCTTTTCATGGGTTTTTACTGATCTAAAAATATATCGCGGGGTGAAAGGCTATTTGGTTTAAGCGAGATTTTTTGGTGATATAGTAATATATATATATATATATATATATATATATATATATGTTTGGAATCGGTAAAAAACGCTGATTCCATTTTCGCTGATTTTGATTCGCTGATTTTTGATTTGGTTTTATTTTGTATGATATGATATTGTATAATATTGATGATGATGATTGATATGTATGGATTTGGATAAACCAAAGAACCGTTTACCCCCGAAATATGAGATTTTTTTATTCGTTCATGATAACGTTTCCTTTTTAATATAGTTCCCGGTTTTAACTTAGAAGATAAAACAAAGACGTCATTGTTATCAGAAATCTAGCATATTTAGGACAGTGCATAACATAATAATTCATATACCGGCACTAATTTGTACTAAACACATTTTGTGGTGATAATATAATCTCATTTCGCACGTGCTACTAACGCGTTTCGGGTTAAGCAAATTAATCACATTTAAACGGTCGAGCTAAGATCTCAAGTTCGCGACAAACGCGCCTGAGTTCTCAATGCTAACGCCAGTCGTTGCTAAGCGCCGGCGCATACTCGCGTCCACGAATCGAAAATAAATACGATATTGTTGTGTGAAAATGTGATTTGGTCGTGAATGTATTTAGATTATTTTTGTGCAGTGTTTTTTTTCTCTGGTTTTTATATAAAAATACATCAAAATGAAAATAATACTGTAAGTAACAAATATTAATTGTAACTTTTATAAAAATCAAATACGTGGCGGTTAGGATATAATAGACCAAGTAAATATCTGTAAAATATTTATTACATTTTCACAATGTTTTTATGTTTTTTATTTATTTATTTTTATTATATATAAATAACTTTCATTCCGTTTACACACATTATCAGTACAACAAAAATACCAGCTTATTATTTTTTCCTATAAATCTCTTCAGGGATACATACAGCATTATATAAATAATAAAATTATCCAAAAACAGATAAACAAGCCAGCAAAATTTTTATAATAAAAAGGATAGACTTTATTATAATTGTTTTTTTTTATATAATTAGTTATCGTATATTGTTTTGTCTCATAGCTTGGTTCTTGTTTTTTATTTTTGTGGATTTCTGGTTTATGTATCTCTTTTTGTAAATTTATAATTGTTTGTATATTGCTGTATGTTTCCTTGAACATTATAATAAGAAAACAAAATAAATTTCTTTGCTAATTTAAATCCATAGAAACCAATTATATTGATGAACACCTAAATTTATATTTACGTATTAAGGGCACATAGTTTTTGAAGAAGAGGGGTTAAGTTTACGCTTCAGTATTTTAAAACCAATTCATTATAATAGAAAAATGTTTAATAAAGTGACTAATAATATTATTATAGTTTAATTAATTTACTACTTGGTAATTTATATCATTATACTCCTTTAATGATAATAGAGAACATAAGTCGCGCACTTCTTATATAGCAGGATAATCTGGCTTGCCATTTGCGTCATAATTCAAGGATATTCCTTAAAATTAACTTCTTTAAACAATAATGAAATCACAGCACCGAAGGAAATAGATTAAGTAACATTAGTGTTTAAAATCGTCTGTGTCATTTAAATAGTGTTTCTGCAACTAGCGTCAGTTTCATGAACGGTTTTACGTCCAGTTCCAGATTCGTCCCTTAAATTAAAAAAAAAAACACTAATGTATCTCTGCTCACCCAGAAATTGATATAGCGCGATGATATATATATATTTAAAAACGTATATAACAGCAATTAATCATCAATTAAACATTCTATTTCATTCATTTTCATATTGTCTTAAGTTTAAAGAGTTTTTTGAAACTGGACGTATAATTAATAAAATTTAGTTTACAAAACTAGTCTAAGAATATAGGCTATGTCATAGAATAACAATAAGACAAGTTACAAAAAAGCCTTAATTATTGTATGTGATGACAAATTGTTTCAAAAACTGAGTATACATCTGCTTAAAACAATTATATAAATAATAATCAAAACTCGAGACATATTTTTAAAGTACCGTTTGAGATGATAATCAGCTGCATGCCATATGAGGTAAGCTTATAGACTAAGACTAAACTTTGTCTTACTTTGTCTTTTATAAACAGTAGATAAAGCTTTACAAGTCACGAATAAACACAATATTAATTACACACTAGAACGTTCAAATAACTGGTCGTAATATTTTTCTTAAAACATATTCTATTTGAATAATTTTTCGTTCTGAAATATAATATAACCTATGCTTTATATAAATATTATAGTATCTGTAATTAAATTTCACCTGTTTGTATTTTATTACATTATTTTATTTAATTAATATCAAACTATATAATAAGTGAATACTTATGTTATACTCAAATTCCTTTTATATATTCAGTATGTTGTCATAAATGATCTTTTTTGAGCATTATTAAAGCAAAGTCAAAGTATCGTCTATAAATCTCAGCCTAAATATGTAATAATACACTCATTACGAGCACGTGTGATGAAAAATATAGTATAACTAACCCAATTTAATATTTGAAAATTCCCAATAAGCATCACTTTCCGCACAGAAGCTTAGAATGTTTACGTTACACTAAAAATTTATGAAGTTACGTGACGACGAGTTGCAATAATATGTTTTAAAATTTCACTACCCATAGCTGATACAAAACATCGAACTTTGTTGCCAACCGCACTTGCTCCTTTGAGTTATTTATTTTGTTCTCTTTCACGATTTATAACTATTGTCTGACATTTTTGTAAAAACCTAGTTTATTTATTTTATTAATTACGCTATATTTTAAAGTGACATTATATAATTTACGTATGGCGATTTAAAAAAGAGCGTAATGAAACTAGGGATGTCTTTATTGAAAATATTGATTGTAAATTTTAATTGAGATACACTATTTATCGGTTTCTACACCATCATGATCATTGTTTTAGTTTCTGAAATATTTTGTAACTGCTAAGTTTAAAATCGGACTTTTAAATTTAATTGTACACTTGTAATCTATTTGTTTTTAATATTTGGCTGTATGGATCTTACCTTTGGATAAGATTAAATTAAAATATAAATGTAAGCTTTCAAAATTAACAAAATATAATATCCGACTTATATTTTAAGTGCAGACGTTATGTATAATTTGATTGATCTTTATGATAAATATATGGGTTTAGCCTTTAAAATATATAAATAAGTCAAAGCTGTATGGCTCGTTCCTTTGCTTACTTTTTGGCGAACATAATAAACAACAATATTAAAACAATAAGCCAACTTCTCATCGCGCCTTTTTAAACGAGTAAAATATTATGTTTGAAAATCAGACTTTAAAGGTTAATAATGCATTTAGACGAAGTTTTCAATTAGCTAGATATTTTACCTATTTGATAAAGTTACGCGATAAACGTACTATTCATAGCAATTTTGAGATACCCTTGATCTCTCTATTTATGAAGGTTAAAATGGTATATTTTATCAGCGTGAACATAAAATACCATTGAATTCGCGTTTACTCAAATTAAAGCTTATAAAGCATTAGATACTTCTCTATGAAAGGAATTTATGTCATCGCTGGTTTTATTATCATCATTCAACCTTACAATACGAGCCTATTTATCATTTAAAATATAATCCAGTTAATGTAGCCTATTTATTCATGTATAAATTCTATCAATCTTATCTTTTTAGTGCTTGAAATTATCGATATATCTCAAGCGATTTACTACCTATATTTCTTTAATGACATATGGTGTTCTTCAAAGAGTTTCCCTTCATCGCTAATTAATTATTTAGTAGATGTATAAATTTATGCAAGAAATGCTAATTAAATGAAGATTTATATTTCTAGCATTTCAGAGGAATGCGGATTTATACAATTAACCAATATGCCTATAAATTACAAGTATAAATGTGAAAGTTTACATACAACAAATGTTTATATAATCATGCTGATCTTGTTCAGGTTAAGCAGGGTTACAGTTGTGGTAAAATTGTTGTACCATTTTTGTGCATTAATCTTGTGCGTAACGTAACTAGAACCTTGTTTGCACGACACTGTAAATAGAAGTTATTATTTTAAAAACACATAAATAGTAATATATACAAAAAAAAACGCAATCTTGACTTTGTTTCTTCTTTCACATATAATGTGCACCAATTAAAGGTGTACCCAAAAATTACATATAAAATATATTAAAGGCAAAATTTTGTTAAATTTAAATAATGCACTCATATTGCTAAGTACCACATTATCTAGTCTTGCAGTACTTTTATGCAATAAACCTTAAGATAACAAGACTTCCATACATTTACGTACAAACTATACTAACAAAGTATTGTAGCGTGCACTCTGCCGGCCTACTCTCGTGGTCGGCGCAATGTTTGTACAGATCGCTTGCGCACCGTCCGCGGTGGACGGTAGGAGGGAGAGAATTCATGACGGCTCTCGATCGACCGCGCGCCTTGCGATATGACGCTGTCTTATTATTGCTTATTTTTGTAGTTTTTGATTGTTTATTTTAAGTATCTATGCATTAAACGTATTTGTGATGGACTTTGGTGTTTTGACTGCCTTCAAACGTTATAGTATATATTAATGAATATCGTAACTGATCCAAAGCACTGATTAACATATGTTTAGTAAATATTAATAAAATTATATTGCATTTAAGTTATAATGGAATATATTATAAAAGCAGTCAATATGACCACTCAGAGTAAAAATGGCACATCTGTAGAGACCTTCAAATGTGTATTCTGCATTAGTAATATTTTGCGTACCGCGTATTTGAAATTAGGTCGGACATGTTGGACGATCTTCCGGCTCGTGTGTTCGAAAAATATACAAGTTTTGGAGTAACGCGAGGTATTTTCAATATGAGCCTGCATCGACAGCTTCGATTATTGGTACTGGTGAAAACGTGACTTTAAACTGGACTCTATATTATCCACTGTATTCATGAGGAAAAGTATATTTAAAAGTTAAATAGTTTGACGTCTAAAACATTTATTTTTATATTATAATCGCAGCTTAGATTATATAAGTCGATATTTGTATTTCCGTTAAGATAAAAAAATATATATGATGATAAAAAAAATGTATGTCAATACTTTTGAATGTATAGAAAAACCATATTAATTGATTTTTACGGAACTTCTTATGCTTAACTATAAGTTAGAACTCCGATTTGATACAATCTCTTTTAACCAAAGTTCCTGTAATTTCTCCTAAGTTTTCTGAAGTAATTTTGTTTTAAACTTAGCGCATAAGATTGATAAAAAAAAGTATTGAATTTAAATGCATGTGAATAATCTTACGCCTAGTTTCAGAGTCATTTTTTTAATTTTAATATATTTTTAAGTATTTATGGGTTTATTATATGCAAGTGATAATCCGTTAGTGTTTAAGTGTTTTAACTATAAGCAACATTTCCAAAACTAGAAGTTAGGAATACTATAGCATGTAGACGCCGCCCGATACGTTCATGTGTTAAACGCCCTAAAGCTCGTAAGGGTGTTATGGGACGCACGGAGTAAGAGGATGCGCGCACGCACGGGATGCTTGCTAATTCAGTCGACTACCGAGATGCAAGACTAGAGTACGTGCGTGTGCGTCGCAGTTCGGTGTGCCTTAAATTGCAAATAAACAGTAAAACACCAAAATTCGTGTCTTTCTACAACCACACCCACGATCACTGGTCATAATACAATATTTTTTTCCGGATACATACTTTTGTAGTACTATTTCACAATAAAATAGAAGAAAAAAAATTAAGAACACGAAAGAAATAATTTTAATAACCACGATAAAAGTCAATTTAAGTGATATTTTATGAATAACAATGAAGAACTGTATTTAGCAACTGTAACTATATGTATTTATTTATTTGTAGCTATACGGTATCTCACATCCCGGCCAGGACTAAGAAGTTCTCTAACTCTTTCTTTTGCCGTGTCGTTGGGCTGTGGAATGGTTTTCCGGCGAACGTGTTCCCACCATCCTATGATATGGGATCCTTTAAGCGTAGCGTGAAGAGATATTTGTGCAGGCCGGCATGATTGCTGCGATTACCGATGGGTTTTTCTTACCTGGCGATAGTCGTTGGCGTTTTTGGACTGCACCGTGCTTACCATCAGATATGGTGAGGTTCAGTGACGTGCATAGGCTATTTGGACAGGATAGGCAGAATTCGCGTTTTTAATTTGAATATTATATTATGATAGTAAATATTATGTTGCGCTTATGGAAAAGATAAATGGCGTGAAAATAGAATAGATATGAACATAAATGTTTCCTTTGTTTGTTTAACTTTAAGCAATTTATTGCTGTTATTTATCGTAAGGGCATGCAATGCTATCATGCATCTATGGAATGACCGCTACTGGTGAGGTTACTGTGTCAACTCAGAATAAAAAAAAAAGTTTAACTACTAAAACAACACATTAGGCGGTTGTGTAATACGTACTTTATGAGCTTGACTGCCATTTGCTTACTTATTGAATTATTCGTCACACAAACTAGTTTTATTTAGATTTTAGACGCAACGTCAAGGTTGCTTAGGCTTTACTAAAATATTAAAATTCTCATTTGTTCATCATTTTTTCTTTATGATTTGTGAGGGAATATAGTTAATTACATTTTATAGCATGTAGACGCCAGCCGATACGTAATTGTATTAAACGCACTAAGGGTCGTTAGGGTGTTACGAGACGTGCGGGGTAAAGGGTGCGCGCGCGCAAGGGATGCTCTAGCAAAATCAGTCGACTACCGAGACCCTAGGCCAGAGTACGTGCGTGTGCGTCGCAGTTCGGTGTGCCTTAAAGTGCAAATAAACAGTAAAATTCCAAAATCCGTGTCCTCCTACCACCACACCCACGACCATCGGTCATAATTTTTATTTATAACAAGATGGCACAAACTATTGTATCCTGAAATATCTACATTATCATCTATAACTGTATATGTATGCCAAACAATATAGTACTATATTTAATTAAAGCGTGTCTGTGTGTTTTATAGGATTATATTATGAATAATAATATTTTATTAAGCTTATTTCTGTTAGCTGGGGGTGGCACTCTACACTACCGTCCGAAACGTAGAGATTTGGCGTGCAGAAGGCCAGACGTCGTTGGGTGCTTGGGAAGTTAGCCCGGCCTTGCCCCCAGCCCCAGCAGATGGGTAAAAGGAACACCTCGGGGGTTTTTTCTGTGCTAGTCCGACACACTAGGGGGAGCTCTCACCGCTCCCTGAGGTCCGTAGGGATTTCCTCCAGATTACTAAAAAAAAGTTTCTTTCTGTTAAGACATCGTAATATGGTTTTTAAACAAGTATAATGTAATGTCATGTATGTCGCGTACATTTAGTAATCTACCATTTATTTTTTGGCTTACTGATAATGGAATTGACACTGTCAACTTGATATTTTCTTTAAATATGGTCAACCAATACCCCATAAGCATAATTTTTTTTCTTAAATTATATGACAGGATAATCTTTTCCATTTGTCTATGGAGCAGTACTTGTACACTTAAATTAACTACTGATTTTTGTAAGTTAAATTGAATTTATTATACTTAATTATTCGTCAGAGAGACGAGTGTTGTAAAAATAAATGCATTTACATAAAAAATCACTTTATCCCTCAATCCATGCGCAAACGTATAACAGCGTGTGTCGAAAACCATATTAGTTGAATGTAAAATTGGCTTTCGATGTACGTTCTCAGTTAATGAGGGAAAATATTCGAAAGTTTACCTTATTCGTGAATAATTGATGTACATTTTAACAGATTTCAAAAACAAGGCGGTCCCACGGTTATAACTTGTGTTTGATCGAAGCACCAGCTTTAGCCACCTTTTGACGTGTCATGAAGTCATTTTTTTATCTCTAACCGTTATTTATATATAAACAACTTAAATCTTACACTAATAAGTTTATTAATCATTGGCTGTGATGACCTTGTGGATAAAGAACAGGTTCTCATGTGCGGCACGAATGGTCATAGATTCGAATCTTGGCACGTACGTCTGGGTTTATTACGTTTAAGTGCGGATTCAGGCACCACATGCGCACTGGTGAAGGAAAGCAGAGATGTTTTGTGGTGTAAGTGAATTGAAAAATGAAATGAAATGTATTTATTTCGCCGCAAACTAACAAAAAACTATAAATTTGAAAGCAGTAACAGAAACAACATACAGAAACAAAAGAAAAATACAAAAACATATAAACATGGCGAAACTGGGACCTTCATCAGCTTAAAGCCACAGAGGAAGTCTGCAGCGCTGATTTTTGTGAAGGGTCGTGTTACATCTTATTAAGCAATAAAAAACACAAGAAACAAGAAATAGAATAACATATAGCTTAAATAATTTTAAGTACAAAGTATAATAATAAGTTTAGATAATAGCAATACACCCATTCAAAAATAAATAATACTAAAATAAACTAATTACATACAATAAACAAATCGACTAAAAAATGTATTAGTGATACTATAGCAAAAATATATGAATACCTAAAACAAGAGCAAACGTATAAGAGAAAATAAATGAAATAGACTACTACTTGTAACTAAAAGATTATTAAATGAATAACTGCATGCTTGAAGCCATATTGGGCACGACATATAAATGTAAAGTGGATACAACCTCTAATGTATATCTGCTCAGCCCGATAAGGATATAGTGTGACGTTATATTATTATTATTATATAATCATTATACCATTAAATTTTAGTCTGTCTTGAACTGAATTTTTAATATTTTATAACTTTCTGCTTTAGCTTTGACTGAAGGTAAGAATAAAAGCCGATTAATGGCTACGGCTAACTATCGACATATTATCGAATACTTTTTAAAAGTAATTAACAATCAAATCAGTTAATATTAGTTTGACACTGGCTGGAAACATTAGACCTAACTTAAAATTATGACCTATTTGAAAGTTTTATCGAATGTGGTTTTGCGTTTGGTTGTGAGATTTAACTGTGACTGAAAGTACATATATAAAAAACACAAGAGAATTGGCCTTCTGATAATGTATCTAAATAATACTGGATGTATATCCGAATGGTCATCCATGCAGAATAACAAAGAATAAATCACAAACTGATTGTAAAATATATTATAACTAACAGCATCATATATTTAATGTATTGTATTATGTTGAGATATGAGTCCTTTACATTGAAAAATATCTCCCCGGTTGTTAATTATGCGTTATCGAACCACATATATGTGTTTATATGTTTTGAGATTACCTTTGATCCCAATCGAAAGTAGCCATGTTTCTTAGTAATAAACGTGTTGGACATTCAAATTTTTTTATGTACTGTATAATAAATACATTAATTATAATAACGTTAATAATTATGTTTTTATGCGTTTCTGCTAGTCCCAGTAGGGCATGATGATTGTTATATGAAAGATGGAAGATAAACTCAGACTTGGCCGGCACAAACCGTTATACAAATATCGCTAACCGAATAAAGCGGTAATAGAAAAATCTGGTTTGTGGCATAAACGGAGGATTGATTTCGCGGTTTAAGAATATCTTTGGAAGTAATTCTTTTACACATAGGAAAGAATAGCGTATTAGTATCAGAAACAGTGTATTACAGTATTGTAGGTGGTAGGGCAATTGTTCGAACTGTGTCATGACCAGAGTACACGAGTGTAAGGTCCGTCATAGTGACACGCTTTGGCCTGTCGCGTTTCGGGATCAGCTTGCGTATATCCAGTAACTCATATACTTAGAGACATTCAATCGTGGTATATGTGTGCCGACATAACGACGGACACTATCAGTGGATTTTCATTATTTGATGATCGCTTTCGTTTTTAGACTACACTGTACTTACCATCAGGTACTCTGTAGTCACCATATCGAGACAGTAGAAAAAAAAACATATCTCAGTTGGAAATACGAATGGTGACGCAGTTAATTGACTCAATTTTGAAATAGCAACTATTACGTTCGTTTTTCGTATTTATGTAAACACCTTTATTAAAAAATCTGAGATGTATATTGGAGTGTTTAAAAATATAAATATCAGAAACAATTTATTTTAATGTATCATCACTTTTTTTCCCTTTTTTGATTGAAGTAACTACTTTTTATGGTCTGAGTTTTGTTATATCTTATACAGTTTATTTAAATAAAACATTGGCTGTGTTTTATCAATAATATTATTATCTAACTCATGGATATTGGTAATTATATTATAACGTTCAATATACTTTACTTAAACAACTAGTAACAATTGAATAAACCCTGAACTTGATACAGATAACTAGGGGATATAATCTTTGAACCTTACCTTTCCAACAAATATAAGTATGTCTGATGAAAGATTGTATCTTTTATAATCCAATCGAAATATTATATTTGTTAGATATTGGACACTGAAAAAACGCAAAGATTTAAATAGCGAAATTAACCTATTTATACCATTGTACATAAAAAAAGTAAAAGAACAAGCAAATCAAAAGTGGGATTAAAGTAAACTTACACATTATTAACCATTTGCGGATTACATACCGTTTTTATTGCGACCATAAAACATCTAATGTCTGACTGACTGCGGTCTTATTTTACGGCAAGAACGTGCGCCCACTGAACATCTCAAAAAAAAATTCTGTGTAAAATAGACTCAAGTATGAACTCACCTCATTTGACTGCTAATCATTTTGCAATCAGTGATTTTTCGGTCATCGATAACGCAAATGACCGATAAATTATACTAGCAAACGATAAGGTTTCAAAAGCAAAGTAAACTCCTAAATTTTTTTGACCTAGATACACATTATCACTATGATAGATCTATATAATGTGTGTATTTATAGAATATTTCGCCTAGATTAGACAGAAATAATAATATAGAATCTCTCTTTATATATATATATATATATATATATATACAATTTTCATCTTTTGATAATTAATTTAATGATTTCAATATTTAAAGGAGATGATTGAAAATTATATGAGATTGCGTGCCAAAAAAGCGAAATCTATATGATTAAAAAGGGGATGATCTTCTAATTGAACTTGAAGAAAGCCGCATAAAACTCAGCAGCGTTGGATAAACGTTATATAAATGTAAAGATAAGGATTTTTTTAGTTCACTATATTTGCATATCTTAAACGTTACATATTTATTTTGTAGTATGTATTTTATGTTCAGAAAATCTTGAATTTAAGTTTTTAAAAGTTTTTTTCGATATTGTCGTTAGTCACATCATTGTTGTCGAGGTAAAGTTATGCGGTTAGTTACAGAATATTTTGTTTTTTTTTTTGTATTAAAATATTATAACCTTTTCAAGTAACCGATTACGAATATCAACAACATTACGAATCGAACAAATCAATACATTCTAAAAATCGATTTTTGTTCCACATTTTGTGCATTACACAAAGTGTTTATATAATAGGTGTAAAGCCAGATTAGAATTTCACAGGTGAGTAAATCACTTCAAGTTCTTTTTAAATTAATTATCTAACACCGCTGCTTTGAGATGTATACATCCCTTTTTTTTGGTAATCTGGGGGAAATCGCTAACGGACCTTCAGGGGGTAGTGAGGGCCGCCTCCCGGTGTGTCGGACTTGCACCGACTAAAATTCCCGGGGTGTTCCTTCTCCCGCCTGCCGAGTGCCAAAGGCAAGGCTGAGCCATCTTCCTCGACACACAGCGACGTCTAGGAGATGTATACATCCTTAAAAATCTTCATTTATAAAAGAGATTTTGATTTTTGGGGTAATTGAAAAATTACCCCAAAAATATGACCGCAAGGTCATGCATGTCCTTTGAATTTATTCGTATTTTTTTTATTTGGTAAATAACTAATAATAAAACTGCTAATAAGAATAAGCTATAAGCATAATCTTATTAGCAGTTAGTATATGGCTTTTAATTATTTCAAATTAATATTTTTCTTGTAATTATTTCAAAAACTCATTTCACACCTCCGAAACATATCTTCGGATATTTGTGGAATCAACTATAACCAATAATTTCAGAATAAATTCTCTCATTCGTCGTAATAAAATTTTGACTCAAATCTCGACAACGTTCTCCGTAAAATAGTAATTTATATCTTAGTTTTATATTTAGTCTTTCAGGGTGTGTCACCTACCGCATATTAGTAAATGTGCACAGACTTGTAACGCGATGCAATGCGCGTTAATGCGAGCGACAAACATTTGTTTCATGTTTCTAGCAACTGACAAGTATAAATTTTAACTGGCTGCTTCGCTATTTATGTGCTATGACATTCTCAATTCGCTCATTTTCTTACTTAATATTTTAGTTTTGTTGTTAAGTAGACGTCAGTGACGTGTATAGGGTATTTGGATAAGGTAGGCAGAATTCGCGTAATTAATTTGAATATTATATTATATTATTATGGTAAATATTATATTGCGCTCATGGGAAAGATAAACGACGTAAAGAAATAGAATAGGTATGATTAAATAAATAAATGGTTCCTTCTTTTTTGTTTAAATTTATTGCAGACTTATTTATCATAAGGGCATGCAATGCTTTCATGCATATATGGAATGACCGCTACTGGTAGGCATAAGGCTCAGATTAGGTAACATTAGATAAGCTATAATACTAGTAAAAGATTGTAAATAATATGCGTTTAACGTAAGCTTAGGAAATATCAAGTCGGTACGATCTGTCGCCTCTAATGCGTGTATAAGAAAATTAACATGTCATAAGTATTATAAGACATATAAGTTATTGATACTGACTATTAGTTATTTTATTTAACTATTCTGTCTATGAAAGCCCTTACCATAGACGGTTCAACTCATCCAATATTGACCTAAGTCGATGGATTAAATTGGAAAATATGCATTACAAGTCCCATTACAATTGATTGAGTCGTTTGATAAAAAAATCAAGTTACGATTAGAGATTGAAAAAACCTAAAATAACAGGTGATTTAACAGTTATACATGAAAATTACACGGATCCAGACCAAGATAAAAATATAACAAAACTTCGCGTGGGAAGAAGATAAGGCTAATATAAAGAACAGGTCCTGTTATAATTTGTCCCGTTGTACGTTGTAACGATTACACTAAAGTTATAAAAGAACAATTAATCGCAGGAATAACAGATATCCTAGAGCTTCATTGAATGAGGACTTATGGAAGACCTAGAAAATATTAGAAGAAAAATTTCAATCTTAAAGTTAAAAAGTATAGCACCTGGCTATATGTCCAAGAGAAAGTTTACTATTAGCTTCTAATTTAGGATGAATGATTATCATCAGTTTACATATTCTTGTGAAAAGGTTCAATACACTGCGAGAAACTGTTATGAACATGGGATTTAAATAACATTTTTACATACTTTATAGGGTCTTATTCGCGATAAACTCACTCTTATTGTATTTTGACATTCTAATTGTATACCACAGAAGTCGTAGTGACGAGAAGACTGTGGATAGTAAACTGATAGTCTCATAGATGGGCAAAATGTAATCAGATTAATGAAAATGATTAACGATTACATTTTACGTTTTTTACCATTAATATGACTGCATTTTGCTCATTTACGTTTCAAACACTACAAAATCCCAATTGTATACACATTAATGATTTCATAATTTCTTAAATGGATTTAATCATGGTTACAGAGCAAAAAAATTAAAATTACGACTACATTTTGTAATCGTTCATAATTAATCAGATTACATTATGCCCATATCTGGATAGTCTCCGTCGTCATGTCGGCCCACATATATCCAGAGATGGGCAAAATGTAATCTGATTAATGATGAACGATTACAAAATGTAGTCGTGATTTTAATTTTCTTGCTCTGTAATCATGACTAAATCCATTTAAAACATTGAGAAACCATAAATGTGTATACAATCTGGGATTTTGTAGTATTTAAAACATAAATGAGCAAAATATAGTTATATTAATGGTAAAAAACGTAAAATGTAATCGTTAATCATTTTCATTAATCTGATTACATTTTGCCCATCTATGCATATATCACGACTAAAGGTTTCTAGGTAGAAGATATACACAAACTGATCACAAAACGCCACATAAATTAACAGGCAGAATTTAAACTATATACATATATTGTATATAGCAGGACAAAGTGATTACACTCCCACTAATGTCTACTACGAATACACTTTAAGAATGGTATAAGAAAGGGATGCTTTTTATTACAGCCTATGTCATGCCGGTCAAAATACACATGACTGAACATTTTATCCTATATGGGGCAACTGGATGTATATGAGCTGCTCCCACAACGCGACAGGCTAAAGCGATACACTATTACAGATTTCTCATCCATGCACTGTAGTGACGATCCTATCATCTTGCAAAACATACACAGATCTCAATTTATTTCTTTATCGTTAAATTCATAGATTGGTAAAATGTAATCAGATTAATAAAAACGATTACGATTACATTTTGCGTTTTTTCCATTGATATGACTGCATTTTGTTCATCTATGTTTTAAACACTACGGAATCGCAGATTGTATACACATTTATGACTTCTTAATGTTTTAAATGGATTTATTCATAATTAGAGAGCAAGAAAATTAAAATTACGACTACATTTTGCAATCGTTAATCATTAATCAGATTACATTTTACCCATCTCTGGTTAAATTTCATAATCATTACCACCAAATCCCAGAACTGAAAGTTGCGATATCAATGACCTTTTCAACTATAACTTCCAACACGCATGATGGTTTGAAATTGAGTGACATACTAATTCAAATCATGATCTAAACCAATAACCATTTGTTAAAATAAGAATAGACCATAGAGAAGCAAACGCTTCATAACCGGTATTAATATTATAAGGTGATTTATAATCAGGTAACGCACAATTATTCGTCTTTTTGACTGCCGCAATACGCCGCTGGGTGGTCTATTAGTCAAAACATGTCTCAAAGTTATGATCATGAATTTAAAAAGTGATTGAAGATATAACATTTATTAGTTTAAGGGATATTCTAAGTATTTTGACGAAAGGAAGAAAATCAGTTTATTACTAGAGAACAAAAAGAAAAGACAAAATCTAAAATAAAAAAATCAGTCTAACATGTTAGGATTTCTGTTACGTAACTTGGTAAAAAGGCCTAAGTGAGTGAAAGCCTTAATTGTTATTGTTAAATATTAGAAATCATTACAGTTAAACCAATTTCGATCAGAATAATTTAGGATTTTAAAACGTTCGGATTCAGCCAGTTATTTATAAGAACACTTACATAATCTAAATAAACACATACATAAATATATAAGACATGAAGATACATAACAAATGCGACTATATTTGAAAGTGTAGACTACTTGCAGAGAAGGAAAGAAAAATGAAAATACGAAAAAGGCATTGACAGGAACGTTAAAAAAACTTATCTAATTTGCAAAAAAAAAAACACAATAAATTATTCCAAAACCCTCTCGAATGCTGGAGGGACGTGTTCGCCAGAGCGAGCGCGACATCCTCCGGTGACAATAGCCATGCAGTAGACTTGAGGGAGTGCGCTGCCCGGATGAGAGGGAAGCTGTGCACGATGTCCGGCGCACCGCCCGGGAGAGAGGTTTTGAAGGGGTGGGCTTTACTTCCTCCCATCCCAGAGAGGTAGCCTCAACAAGGCTTCTTGTTCCCTGTGTGTCTAGATGAATTTGGTTTTCTAGGCCCGGGTGGAGCAATCGGAAGGACACTCTGGGGTGTTTTAGTCAGAAGAAATCTGACGCACCGGGGTCGCTGCCCTCACAGCGTCCCAGATGGTCTCATGCAGGATTTACTCCGGGATACAAAAAAAAACAACTGTCTTGAATAACATCCTTTTCTGAGTTTTAAATTGTTATCCTTGAAATAATGACCTCTAATATCATATTTATTAAAACTAAGTACATTTGGAAGATGTAGTAGTTTTTTGTTCGAAACTAGCCGAAGCCTTCGATCGGGAACAAACAATTAGATAAAGCTTCCGATATATAATTATCTGTCAAACAAAACATTTCTATAATATCACCATTACCGGTAGGTTTATCTCCCTTTGAAATATTTACTAAGTTCGTTGACTGACCAGGTCTATCAATCATGGGCTGCGTCGAGTCAAAGCAAACATTTAGGTTTAGCTACTGTTTAAAAATAATCCGTATGCAGTGGTAATAAGAATTAGTTTCGGAATATCGAAATATAGTATATACTTTCTCAAGAGGCCGGTGTCGTTAACAAGACGGTGTTTTGTGGATTTCTAGAAGTTCTACCGGGTGACACAGAATCATGGACTTCAAGATAAATGTTTTAACCCACTAGTTCACTTGTGTATATATAATAAGTGCTATAGTCTGTATATATAGAGCGCAGCACTAGGCTGCCGCCATTAATGTTTTTATAATCTGAGACAGTTCGTATGGGCTGTCAGTTTTGGTGGTGTCAAAAATAAATAGTTGAAAAGTAATGAGTGGCTTTTATTAATTAATTGAAAACTCAAGACAATTAGTTATAACATTTGGCGACGAGCCCGAAACGACCCACCAAGTATTATAATATAGTGTGTTCTTCGACAGTCATGAGTAAACAAACAATGTAGAAAATAACAAGTTAGTCTATTATAATACAAGCCATAAAATACCATCAGCAACTTTAAATGTGTCTGTCAATGATCAAGTGTTAAAGTTTGAAGTTGACTCTGGAGCTGATGTAAGTACAATCACTTTTACTGAAAAACAACAATATTTCCCAGAATTAGAGATAAAAAAGAAAAATGTAATTTTTACAAATTTTGATCAGTCAACTTCAACACCACTTGGTGTCATTGAAAATTTAACAATTAGTTATGAATCTGTAAAAGTGTATAATCAAAAATTATATGTTGTAAAGGATGGACTACCTAAAATAATTGGAAAAGATTGGCTCTCTTTGCTACAATTATGGCCACCGAAATTTGAACAAAGAGTATTTGAAAAAGTTACAAAAAATAAATTAATTGAAAAAATACAAGTCGAATTCAAAGAAGTTTTTGCCCCAGGTATGGGAGAGTATAAAGGAGAGCCAATCCATTTATTAATTGAACCAGGAGTAAAACCAATATTTATGCCAGTCAGAACTGTTCCATTTGCATTAAAAGATAAAGTAAAAAATGAAATTACAAGATTAGTAGAAAATAAACGTATAGAGCCAGTGGAATATTCTGAGTGGGGTACTCCTATAGTACCAGTACTGAAACCGGATGGATCAGTCCGTTTATGTGGTGATTATCGGATAACAATAAACAAGTATTTGAAAATAGATCATTATCCTCTACCAACTATTGATAATATTATGATGAAATTACAGGGTAATAGTTACTTTTGTGAGTTAGATTTACGTGAGGCCTATTTACAAGCCCCACTGGATAAAGAGTCGCAAAAACTGGTGACTATTGTCACAGAAGAGGGAATTTTCAAATACTTGTATTTGCCATTTGGTGTCAGCACTGGTCCTGGTTCGTTCCAAAGATTAATTATACAAAAATTAAATGGTATAGATATAATAGTGTACATAGATAATATATACATTTATGGAAAAACAATATTACAAACAGTGGAAAAGTTAAGAAGTGTACTTCAAAGGTTAAAAGACTCTGATCTAAAATTAAAAATAAATAAATGTAAATTCTTAGAAGAAAAACTGGATATTTTTGGATTTGAAGTGAATAAAACTGGTGTTAAAATAATAAAAAGCAAAGTTGAACCATTACTGTCATTGCCCCGTCCGGAAAATGTAAAAATGCTTAAATCTTTTATAGGTAAAGTAAATTATTATAACAGATTCTTACAAAACATGGCTATGACATTAAAACCATTATATGATTGCCTAAAAAAACATAAATTTGAATGGACAACAGAATGTGATAAATCATTTCATGAAATAAAAAAAGCTCTAATCAATACACCCCCATTGTCACACTTTGACAAAAATTCAACTATTATATTAACTTGTGATTCAGCCGACAATGGGGTTGCCGCCATATTATCAATAAAAGACAATGAAAATGTAATAAAACCAGTGGCATTTGCAAGTAAAAAACTCAACGAAACACAAACTAAATACCCAATTTTAGAAAAAGAAGCATATGCTATAATATTCGGAGTAAATAAATTTTATGAATATTTATTTGGAACTAAATTTATCTTACAAACAGATAATGAAGCATTAGCAAAAATACTTGGCCCAAAATATGGAATACCAAAAATGGCAGCAAAGCGTTTACAATATTGGTCAATTTTCTTAAGTGCATTTGACTATGAAATTCAACATATAAAATCCAAAAATAATCCAGCAGACTACTTGTCAAGGGTAGTCATAGATAAGAATGATAAAGATAATACAAATAATCCTGAATTAATCCATAAAACCTTTGAATCAAATATTGTAAATTACATAAATAAATCAAATATTAATACATTAAGCTGGAAAACTATTCAGTGTGAAATAAAAAAAGATAATGTTTTGTGTGATATCATAAGATACTGTATAGATGGCTGGCCGGAAAAAAATGACTGTGGTAGTGAATATGAATCATACTTCACTAGAAAAAATGAAATAACAATAGAGAAAGATTGTTTATTGTGGGGGTACAGGGTCATAATACCAATAAATATAAAAGGTAGGATAATGCTTGAATTACATAAAAGCCATTTAGGCACTACGCGAATGAAACAAATAGCAAGGTCATATTTTTGGTGGCCAGGCATAGATAGAGATATAGAAGATATAACCAAAAACTGTATGATATGTTTACAAAACCATAAAAACCCAGAAAATATTAAACTAACAGTATGGCCACAGCCACCAACGGTCTGGCATAGATTACATGCTGACTTTTTGGGTCCTCTTTACTCAAAAATGTATTTAATAATTATGGATGCCTATTCAAAATGGCCAGAGGCATTTGTAATGACAAACATCACATCACAAAACACCATTAAAGTATTCAAAAGCATTTTTATAAGATATGGATATCCACTCCATTTAGTAACCGATAACGGCCCTACTTGGACTAGCAATGAATTTAAAATCTTTTGTGAAAAACTAGGTATCAAACAAAGTTTTACTCCAACTTATTATCCATCTACAAATGGATTAGCAGAACGGTTTGTAGAATCATTTAAATCACATATTGTAAAAATTGTAGAGAGTGGTCATACTGTAGAATATGCATGTAACTTATTTCTGTTTGACTACAGAAGCACAATACACAAAACAACAGGTCAAAGCCCAAGCAAATTGATGTTAGGTAGAGAGTTGAGATGTCGTTTTTCTTTACTGAGGCCTAACCCTGTAAATGACAAAATAGATATAGAGCAAATAAAACAAACAATAAAGAGTAAAAATGTATTTAAAACATTTATAATTGGAGAAAAAGTAATGGTCAAAGATCATAGAAAAAATAGAAAGAAGTGGTCATTAGGTAAAATTATTGATGTTATAATCCCAGGTGTAACTTATACTGTTGAAGTGGATGGCTTGCAATGGAAACGACATGTCAACCAACTCCTTAAGTGTGGGCAGAATTTAGAGTAAAAAAAAAATGAAATAAAATAAAATTAAATTAAATATAAAAATAAAAAAAAACGGGAAGGGAGAGTTGCTATAGTCTGTATATATAGAGCGCAGCACTAGGCTGCCGCCATTAATGTTTTTATAATCTGAGACAGTTCGTATGGGCTGTCAGTTTTGGTGGTGTCAAAAATAAATAGTTGAAAAGTAATGAGTGGTTTTTATTAATTAATTGAAAACTCAAGACAATTAGTTATAACAAAGTAGTACAGAATAAACCTTGTTTCGCAATACATTGGGTCCGAACGTTCACAGTTCAGACATATTACCGACAAAACCTTAATTGTTAAAAAAAACCGACTGAAAATTTGTACAAGTTTTGGTTTTGACGTTTTAAATGGTTATTCGAAATTTGTATCCCCTACTACACTCTCTTGTGGCTTCGAAATCTAAGGTTTCGCTATCACCGGTCACCTTTAACTCAGAAGGAACCAAAATGACCAAATTTAAAGACTCTTATTTTTCTATTTTGGTTTTTGAGATTTTGTGATGAATATGTTACTAGAATTTCCTTATACAATATATAATTTTGTGCACTATAACTTTTGTCAAAATGCAAATATTATTTATCGCAGAGGAAGCGAGATATTTACGACGAGCCAAATTTGAACATTGACATTTGAACTTGTATATTTTAAGATCAGGCAATAATATGTTATGTGACTTTTGATTAAACTTTATGACATTTTTTTTTTATAGTTGAGATTGTACCACTTTTATCACTTTTTCGGAAATATGACTGGGCTATATTGGATTTTAAATTGGCGTTCTTCTACTGAGTTCAAAATGTTTAATATAATGTTAGTTAATATTTAACAAATAGTTTCAACGTAATCTTTCACTAAAATTAACTGCGTTTGACTTTTGATCAAACGATGCCGTAAGACAACGTACAATAAATATCTGCCCAGTTAATACCCGTGAGGCTAGAAGATTCAAAAACTTGGCCATTTGAGTAATTAATTTATATAAACGTATGGTAACAATAAAGTGTTTCCACATACCAAGTTTATGCGTATACGTGTAATTTTCCTAGGTAAATTGAATAGCAATTATACACTTTCTTAATCGCTAAATTTACGTATGTTACATCTAAATATATATAGGAAGAATCCATCCTCTAAGCAGTTTCCTTATATACAAAAAACCTTGAATCTGTGACACACATGTTATAACCTAGCTACCACGTGCACTAAAACACTAAAAATAATACAATTTTGCGGTATTATTGCGACTAACAACCAGAATTCATTCCATGTGTTTGTTCCATTAAAGTTTAATGCTTTAACCATGGCAGTTTTTAGCAACAGTATCATAAATTAATGAAAATCTAATTTATGTAACAAACTGTAATTTGGAAGCTCTTTTAATCTACACAAATCTAAATATCTGGACCAATTTTGATTAATTGTAAACTATATATTTTTGATGTTATTGATAAGCTGCTAGCAACTCTCTTTAACGAATTGTTTGCTCCGTCTCGAGTCGAGTTTTAAAATATATCCACGCAAAATTTCGTAAGCCGTGATTTAACAAATTGACATTTAAAAGACAGAAAGAAATGATTTAATCAGCAGTAGCCAAAACAAAGATATATGTAATACTAATAAATAAAACGTGAAAAAGGGAGAAATAGGAACAAAAACACAATATTTAAAAACTCTAGGTCATTTCTCTGGTCATGTCTAATGCCTTGCAAAGTCGAAATGGTACGGGTCTCATTATGGCTAAGTTGATTACACTTTATTTAAACTAAATAATCTACCGGGCAGTAGACTTAAAGGAGTCTGCTGACCGGATGAGAGGAAGGCGGTGCACAGTGTCCAGCACACTGCCTGAGAGAAAGGTTTTGGAGGGGTGGGCTCTTTCCTCTCACCCTTCCGGAGAGGTAGCTTCAACAAGGCGTTTTGCTCCCCAAGCGTCTGGATAAATTTGGTTTCCCAGGCCCGGGTGAAGTAATTGAAGGGATACCCCAGGGGTTTTTAGTCAGTATGAGTTTGATAACCCGGAGTTGCTGCTTTCACAGCATCCTTGATGGTCCTATGCAGGATTTTCCCCCAGGCTACAAAAAAATTTTTTTTTGATCTACCTTTTTGTTACAAGGAAAAATAGTATATCAGACAGATTATGTCACTTCTTGGCTCCAACCCAAACTCTGTGTATTGAATATATTACTGCAGTGCATTCAATCAACTCAAAGTACCACCAACTTGGTGATCGAGCTTGAATGAATTATTCAGACAATTCGCACACTCAACAACTCATAATGATACTTTATTATTCAACTCAATCTCTATAGACAGCCATAAAAAATCAATTGGCTTGTTCTTATGTGCATTGATCAAAGTTTTATGTCTTCCATATTGAATAATTATGCTGAACATTCGGGAGAAATAAATCATTTATTGCCGTGTAGCATGCTTTGTATTTTTAATGTCATTATACATGATATTAATTCATTGACAACTTGAATAAAATTTCTTGTTTTATTTAAGACTAACTATGGTGATTCGACGAATCCAGGGTAAATCAATTTTTTTTTTCACAATTAACCAATTTACAGACAAATTTTCACCTCTCATTTCACCCCTTATGGATGTAATATCAAAAAACCAGCCTTTAGTGGATTCTTACATCGTATAGCGAATCCATTGTCGGAATTTCAAGTTTCTACCTTTAGTAGTTTATCTGTGACGACAAATTAGTCAGAACAAATTACAATGGTTTTGACATGGATAAGTTCATTCCCAAAGCGACAGTTACTGAAAGATAATAACAGTTGTTATACCGGTCACTAGATGAAATGAAATATATTTATTTCGCCATAACTTACAAAAAACCAATAATTTAAATACAGTAACAAAAACAGTAAATACAAAAACAGTAACACAAACAGTAAAATAAAAGAAAATACAAAAACATACAAACATGGCGAAAATGGGCCCTCCATCAGCTTAAAGCCACAGAGGAAGTCTGCAGCGCTAGTTTTCGTGAAAAGCCCCGATCGTGTTAGATCTACGTAATGAGTAAATGATATGATGGAAATCATATAGTAACTGGACGCATGAGGAGAAATGAGAAAAGGCAACAAGCTTGAATCCCAGGTACGATTTAAATATTTTTTTGGATAGATTGTTATTATTTGTAATCTTTTTTTTTACACCGGCTCGACATAGTGACTACAGAGTTCCTGATGGTAAGTACAGTGTAGTCCAAAAACGAAAGCGACCATCAAAGAATGAAAATCCATTGATAGTGTCCGTCGTCATATCGACCCACATATACCACGACTGAAGGTCTATAGGTATATGAGTTACTGGATATACACACGCTGATCCCGAAACG
The DNA here is from genome assembly GCA_036320925.1 of Automeris io. Taxonomy (NCBI): domain Eukaryota; kingdom Metazoa; phylum Arthropoda; class Insecta; order Lepidoptera; family Saturniidae; genus Automeris; species Automeris io. The sequence goes on along the minus strand of JAUDJH010000011.1, from coordinate 5,571,476 downwards.
CGACAGGCCAAAGGGAGTCACTATGACGGTCTTTATACTTATCTACTGTGGTCATGACCCAGTTCGAGCAATAGCCCTACCACCAAAAAAATCGTAATATCGTAGTCTGATGCAAAATACTATCGCCAATATAAACATTGAAAATATCCCGCCCGGTTTAGTTGTGAAGACCTTTCCCTGTCAATCAACGCGCGTCAATTCGAAAAAAAAAAACATTGAAAATGTTTATCAGAATACTTTTAAAATTGTATCACTATACTTTGAAAATGCAAAGAACATGGACGATGAATTTGGATTAATTGATGAATGTATAAAAAAACTTATTAAAGTTTCATTATACATAACTAGAGTTTTAAAATTAAAAATAATTTATTCCTAAATATTGTCTTATAAAACTATACAGGTCATTACGAAATAGAGTTTTTCTTAATATTCTAAAACCTTATACCAATCTACATTTGCAAACTTTCTAGACGATTTTTGTTTCCCAAAAGACGAATTTTCACCTTTATCCATAAATTCAGAATCTTTCTCGCCGTCTGCCACTATGGCTAACTTGGAGGCTATTTCTGAACTATTCTCCGAATTGGATTCCTTACAAAGTAACCTTTGGAATGAATTCCTTCAGGTAAAATACAAATGCAGTGTGTTGTTTTACGTGGGGACTCGTACTTACAATCCTGTTTAGAATGTATACAATAATAAATGTTGGACACTTTCATTTATTTTTTTTTTTATAATCGACAGCTATATCTGTAATAATTGAGATCTTTTTGTGTCTGTGGTATTGTCCATATTATTGTTTATGATATTATATAGAGTAAGTTTCTATATTAAATTGACTGCCGCACTGTGTGCATCGTTTAATTTCTGTGTCTTGTTTTCTTGCTATTTACGAATATTTTACAATATAACTTAAATAAATATTAGTTATCTTTAGATTATTATTTTGTAAACCAGATTACATTACTTAGTTGGTTTAAAAGATAATGATTATTACAGATATTTATGGTATTTGTAAAATGAAAAGTAGATTAACTTTAAACAAGTGTTCTATGAAATTGTTAGACAACCATTTTGTTTCTTTTTTTTATTTATAATAATTTATTCTGGATCTTTCCTTACAAAAAGTACTCACATTAATTCTAAACATGTTTAAAAGCTTAATTATATTCCGTATGATGTTACCATAGGTGGGCTAAATGTAATCATATTAATGAAAAACGATTACGATTTCTGTTGTAAATTGAACTATGTTTTTTTTATATTTGCCTTCTTAATTTAGGTAGGATGTTAACTGACTTGAACTTAAGAATAAAGTAAGTACTTATTGTGATTTGGTGGTGGTGAGGCTTACGGTACCGCGTTCCACCACACCACGCTTTTCCAGCTGACCGTTCGCTGTTACATTTTCGATTTGAATGCGCCGGCGCTAGTTAAAATTACGACTACATTTTGTAATCTGTAATTATTAATCAAATTACATCTCTGGATGTTACTAAAATGAGAATTAACTCATGTTGGTTAAAACACTCAAAACAAAGTCTAATTTTGACGATTCGTTTTCATTACGGTTTTAATTCTATAATGGATATTCATAGTCAGCTATGCAATCAAAATGTCATCTATGCTACCGATGAATATTTTCATTTTGAGGATATGATGCAATGAGTTATGTTAGAAATCGCCATGATTCGCAGAAACCGTCATACAAAGACCAAAACGATTATAGAAACCGAAGATGAAGACTCTCCTTGCATAATACAATTCTATTTAGCATCGTCTTTGGTATTGTTTTAACTCCTCTGTGGTTAACTACAACAGTGTAATGATACATAAATATTAATTTAAAAAAATGCACTAGATAGCAGGATTCATCCCAAAAAAATATGACATTGTTATATTTGGATGTTTAAATTATATACTGAATTAAGATATAATAATTCGTCTAGATGAATTTGGTTTCCCAGGCCCGGGTGGAGCAATCAGAGGCATACCCCGGGGGTTTTTAGTCAGTAGGATTCTGACACACCGGGGTCACTGCCTTCACAGCGTCCCTGATGGTCCTATGCAGGATTTTCCCTCGGGATACAAAAAAAAAGATATAATAATTACCAGATTATGCAGCTCAGAATCCGATAATTACTAGCTTCTGAGCCCATATATAAATTAAATATCCAAGTATATTAAAGCAATACCTTTTAAGATTTCATGAGATGAGCGCCACTGGAAGGAGAAAGACTTTCAGCTGCAGTACTGGTAGAATATGTAAAAAAATCTTCTTCATCGTTCGCTCAGTGTTCAGGATTATGGCAAAGTTTTTTACCACTTTTTGTCTCCCACATTATTTTCTTACAAATACTTTGCTCTGAGCACGCCCGTCCTTCATTTGGCCTAATAAATAAATAGAAAAACCTAAAGATCTGTTTGTTTTACGATGTCGTCGAACAATGCAAAGATTATCAAGTTTTCTAAACAAGCGTTTTAAATAATTCATTAACTCGTTTAAAGGTCAATATTCATGATAATGAGCGTTCAGATAAACTTCTACAGCAATATACGAAAGTATTCATCTTGGATTCATTCACGACATCACACCAAAAAAAAACCATACACGAAATACAAGATTAAGTAAATAAAGAAAAATGTTTTAAAGAATCTAAATATAAAAATAAATACATCGTAATTTTGTGTATAACTTGCTTCGGGTAGGGATCAGTTCTGGAATCTCTAAAACAAAAGTTTAGCTTACATTTGCACATTCCAGTAAAATATTTGTCCAGAGAATATTTGGAGTTGGATATTTAAGAACTGCTTTGTTAGCCACTTTGTGTATCTCTGTTATTTATAGAACAGGTTAAGGCCAAGGTTGAAATCAAGCGTACGATCCTAAAATATTTGTATTTGTAAAGCAATAGATTTTCTGTAGCTACCTACTACTGGTATTGGTTGTGAATATAAAAAACGATCGGACTATAAATGCTTTAAATTTTGGCCTACTTCCAAACATTAGTTTGATACGGTTGAATCAGATTTTAAAATATTTTTGTCACTCTCTGTATTAGAGATTACGTAGTTAACAGTAGATTGCCCAGAGCAGTCATTTTGACTGTTTTTAAAGTTTAGTTTTATAAATATACATATGTGGGATCGAGAAAAGAGACACTTTTCTTCAAAACTATTTTATTTTAATTTTAAATACGGAAGCTAGTCACACTTTATATTCTTTATGATACCTTTTTTCTACAACCACCTTCAAACTTATCACTAAACGTCATTCGTCTTTTGCACAGTTTCACAGTAATACCAGCTTCCAACATTAAATTTCTAAAAAATATACAAATATTTGGGAGATTCAATAATATATTCCATATATATATATTTACAAGGAACCAATTTTTTAAAATATTGTGAATTTTATATATTATCTTATAGAATTTATTAATAGTTGTACTTCCCTCTCTCTTTATTCTCTATATACGTATGTGCTATACCTAAATTCAGTCTTTCACTAGAAACTACTAGTGTTAATTTACAGTTCTTTAAACTCTTTTCCTTACTTTTCAAACCTTGGTTCAAATTTCGTCTATCTTTTTCTTTTGTGTTTTAGAGTGCATCGATAAGCTTCTAGAACTTCATTAAAAACATCACAATTGAGTTTATTAGATTATTAGTTGGTTAGTTAACTTCCTAGTATATCGTTTATTACAATTATGGTATCACCATCATCCGCTATAGATTCTGAGTATTATCATAAATAAACATATAATAATGAAACTATTCTTAATCCTTTGTCAATTAGAATCCTGCTTGCAATCTTAGTAACATATTTTTTTTTGTATCCCGGGGGAAAATCCTGCTCAGGACCATCAGGGACTCTGTGAGGGCAGCGACCCCGGAGTGTCAGACTCCTACTGACTAAAAATCCCGGGGTATCCCTTCAATTGCTTCATTCGGGCCTGGGAAACCAAATTCATCCGGATGCTTGTGGAGTAAAAAGCCTTGTTGAGGCTTCCTCTCTGGGAGGGGTGAGAGTAAGAGCCCACCCCTACAAAACTTCTCTCTCAACCGGTGCGCCGGTTACGGTGCACCATCTTCTTCTCGTCCGAGCAGCAGACTCCCTCAAATCTACTGCTCGGATTAACATCACCTATATAAGGTTTTACAGCGAGTCACTACTAACGAGTAACATGTATTCTACGAGTATAATGTAAGTATCCTCCGTATAATGTAAGCATCCTCTATCCAAGTCATTTCTTTTATTAGTTAAATTTTTTGTCGTCATTTTTGTTTTTTTTTGCTCCGGCTCTGCGTAGTATGTGACTACATATCGCTTCTGATATATAACGCAGTACAGTCTAAAAACCGAGTATGATAGTCAATAGTCATTATCGATAGTCGTCGGGATGACCTATACAAATATACGTACACACGCTTCATTTTAAACACTTGATATGATCGAATACGTTCGTTGGAAAACTATTCCCCAGTTCGATAACAAGGTAATAATAGACTTTTAGCTAAAGTGGAATTTTGTGGCTTCTCAACAAGCGATTAGCGGTTACGAGAGATATCAATAGTCAAGAATATGGCAAACGACCAGTATTTTTGACTCAAAAATTGTAATTTTCGAACAACCAACAATAATTTTAATTAATCAAACAACATATTTTTCGATTGTTCCTATTTTAGCTTAACGTCGATTGATCAAGTGAATTATCGAGTCAGCTTATAACACCAGGAATTTTCAAGTATAAGCCACGATTGACGATCTTGACAAGGCAAGATAACACAGACGCAATGTCCCAATAGCTATTGATACCACAATGCATTGACGCCATCGGCAATTGTGGTTAACGATACAATCGAATTTGATAGAAAATAATCGATTATCAACTAGAGATTTGTACAATCGAGGAAATTGAATTAAATGAGTTGTCATCCCTTAACGCAATTCTCAACTACATCAGAATTATTAAATTAGGAATGAATTATTACAATAAATTAAATGACATCATACACCGTACAAATGCTTCGCAAATCGCTTTGTTGTCTGTGCATATCGTGAGACTATCACAGTCTAGCCAGCTCTAGGTACATACATGTCGCTAAAGAGAACACTATTGTTATTTTATTAGAAATGTGGGATGACTAGAGAATAGTAAACGGGAAAAATGCACCTAGCTTTTTGGGAGTCGAAGCTGCTCGCGTCTGTAGGCTTTACTCTAGTTTCCCTACACGTGACTCCTGGGTGGTGCTAAACGAGCAGCAGCGAGGTGGTAGGGCGTCGGTGCCCGTCTGGATCGTGACCACAGTACATGGGTGTGAAGCCCGTCATAGTGACCAGTTTCGACTTGTCGCGTTTCGGGTTCAGCTTGTCCATATCCAGTAGCTCATATGCCTAGAGACCTTCAGTCGTGGTATATGTGGGCCGACATAACGATGTAGACTATCAATGGATTTTCATCCTTTGATAGTCGCTTTCGTTTTTGGACTACACTGTACTTACCATCAGGTACTCTGTAGTCACTATGTCGAGCCAGTGTAAAAAAAAATGCTTTTTTATACGAAAGATGGCTAGCAAGCTGGCAACCCACCTAATGTCTCTCCATTACTGGTTACAGTTGTCTATGGAAATCTGTAACATCAGAATCGTTACCAATATGCTGCCGACTTTGAAGAATATTTTTCACTCCTTTTTGTAAAATCTCATTTTATATGAAAATTGAAAAATGCATGCGTTAAAATTTATGAGGTCTTGACTCTGCATGCGTTTTAAGTATGCATAATAACTATAATATTCATGGACACATATATATAGCGAGGGGTGAAATGAAAACATGAGCCAAATCTGGGATTGAGCGAGACGAGTTACTAATACGAATTTAGTACCTGTGATGTGGTTTTATGGCAAAATTAAAAGCTACTGTAGTCTCTGTGAATGTGTGTACATATATATTTCCGGATCGGTAAAAAACGCTGATTCTGAATATATCGAGGAGTGAAAGGCTATTTGGTTTAAGCGACGTTTTTTGGTGATATAGTAATATGATAATGATAATGTCCTAGCCGGATTCGGCCACGGCGACTGTTTCAACGCCGATTAAGAAAATCAAGGCCCAGTTTTCGGAAACAGTCAATTGCGCAGGAGATATTTAAGTGCATAACTGGACGCGCTGCCAGAAAAGCACTCTCTCGTCCGAGCTCCCTCAGGCCCGATGGAATGGAGAACCAGTACGATCGGGAGGGAGCGGGATGCAGGTTTGGTCGAGTTGTCCTTCTCTGAACACCTGGTTGAATTCCGGTGTTAAAGAGATAGCTTAGTCGCCTTTTACGACACCTCAGCAAGAAGAGGGGGGTGCTATTCTATTCTGCCGGCAGCCACCACGGCTAATAACGAAAAAACGGTCGGTTAAAGGTTTAACGATTGATGTTAATTTTCAACAACCAGAATTTTCAAATGTTGGGTTAACTGTCAATGATAATTCGTTTTAAGTACCTTGTCCACATTTACTATAAAGCAGGAAATAAAGGTTAACAGTTTTCAGAAGTCTAATTTAAATTTGGTAAAATGTTTTGGTTTCATTTTTTCTAAAAACATAATATTAGGTCCTTACATATGAAATTGGCGTTTTGTATGGGAGGAACAAAAAGTCGAATATTTTTTAATATAATATATTTAATTAATCAAAGTATGAACCATTATTTTCTATGCACTTTTGCCATCTCATAGGTAGTTCATTGATCCCTTTACTAAAAAAACCAGTCGGACGGGAATCAATAAAATCTTTGAAGGCGATTTGGACTGTCCCATCGGAGTTGAATTTTTTCCCTTGCAAGAAGTTATCCAAATTTCGAAAAAAATGGTAATCTGTTGGAGCAAGGTCCGGGGAGTACGGAGGATGTCTTAGACTTTCCAATTGAAGCTCTTCTAATTTAGTAGCCGTCTGTTGCGCAGTGTGTGGTCTAGCGTTGTCGTGAAGCAGCAGTGGCGTGGAGCGATTGACCAGCCTAGGTTGTTTAGCCGCTAGCTTTTCCATCATGGTTTGCAATTGCTGACAATAGACATCAGCCGTAATAGTCTGGCCAGATTTGAGAAAACTGTAATGAACAATACCGGCACTAGTCCACCAAACGCTTACAAGTAACTTTTTTGGGGTTAATTTTCGCTTGGGGCAGGATTTGGCTGGCTGGCCAGGATCCAACCATTGCGCTGAGCGCTTCCGATTATCGTAAAGAACCCATTTTTCATCACAGGTAATGATTCGGTTTAAAATACCTTCATTATTGTGCCGGTTTAGTAATGTAACGCAGCAGTCGACGCGCGTTTGCCGGTTTGCTTCAGTCAATTCGTGAGGTACCCACCTTTCAAGCTTTTTAATCTTCCCAATTTGCTTCAAGTGAATTAAAACAGTTTTATCACTAACATCGCAGCCTGCAGCTAACTCGGACGTGGTTTGCGATGGATCCGCTTCCACAATAGCCTTCAACTCTTCATTATCAACTTGAGTCTCAGGCCGTCCACGGGGCTTGTTCTGCAGGTCGAAATTTCCAGAACGAAAACGTTGGAACCAAATACGAACTGTGTTTTCTTTTGCAACACGGCCGCCATACACATCATTCACCCTTCGAGTTGTTTCCGCAGCACTAGTGCCACGGCGGAACTCGTACTCGTAAATAATGCGATATTTTAAGTTTTCCATTTTGTAAAATGAGTGACGCAAACAGAAGAAAAAAACAAATGAATGACGATCATCGAAGCACAAATACAAGAGTCTATAGCTGTACAAATTTGAATTTGGAATTCCTTACCAAAGAGGAGAAATTTGTGATTAAAGTGGCCAGTACGAAAAACGCCAATTTCATATGTAAGGACCTAATATTTTGCCAAATCAGTCAATAAAACAGCTGAATTGAGGGTAAGTTAAGCTTCGATCTTGAATAACTTTTGACTGAGTTGATTTATCAAAAATTGACTTCAGACCTTTTTTGTAGAGCATTAAATTCTCTACAAAAATAATGACTGGGTATTGCAATACGATATATCGTTCATTAGTTATAGAAATCAAAAGAAAAAAAAAACTTTTGTCCTGTGTTATTTATATGGGAAATCGAAAAGTGCGATGCGGACAACCTAAATATTAATATTAAGAGCTCATCTTTTCAGAGGTCTATTTTGGCATTAAAACGAAACTTTTGAGCGTGGTTCCGAAGAAAAATAAAAAATATATTTTTTTAAACGCCCTAATTAATATAGCCTAGTAATTTGACAAAGGTTCTAAAAAATCAACGACATATACTGAACGACATATATTTAAGAAAACAAGGTTTAGTGAGATAAAAAAGTGAGGCGTATATTTCTTTTTTATGATACCTCAAAAAACTCATAAATCTTTGAAGTGGAAATGTTTACGATGCCAGCAATAAAACAAATTTATGAAAGATGTGAATAATTAAAATAATGCAAATACATTGTAGTATAGCTCCGTTAATAGTGAGCCTCCCTGCGGCACTGAAAGTCCAGGGTTCGAATCCTGGAAGTGGATATTTTTGTGAGAAACAGATTTGTTTGTCACAAGTTATGGATCTGTGGCCGTATTTAACACGCGACGCAACAGAGGTGCTATAGTTTCACGCGTGTATCTTTGTATATTCGTATGACTATTTAAAGTTGACATTAAAAATGTTTTCAGCTATAACTGAAGAAAATTTGATTCTATATTAATTATTATACTTTTAGAAGTTCAACCTACGACTTTGTCTATGAAAGCAATGAATTAATAGCCTTACTTAAGTCGGATTGATATTTACTCGATGTAAATAAAACCATTTTAATGTTAAGGAGAATATCTATTACATTGAACGTTTCTGGTGTACAATAGCGATTACTATAGCGAAGTCAACGCGATTTATACTGCTATCCAATTATTTTTTATAAAATTACCATTAATGTACACGTTATGTATCGTAAGTCAAACTAGTTTTAAAAATTAAATAACACAATTATTCTCGTTCATTTAAATCAGGAATAAAAATGTGTCAAAGGAGTTATTTAAATATTTAAAGTACACATTTACTGGAAATTAAATTGAAATTAAGTAACAATTATTATTCGATCCAAAGTCGATTTAACTTTTTGTTAAACACGTCCGCGTGACAAGGGTCCGAGATAGGGTTGTCATCTTCCAAAAAACCAAAGCTGGACGCGGCATTCCGTAGTCGGTATCGGACTGGACATTTTCCGTTAAAAGCAGGACATTTTATACTTTAATTTCCAATAATTATAGCACCTCCAAACCAGACGTTGATTATTTCATAATTGGACATAAAATTAGTAATTGAAAACTCTATTAGGTTAAGTTATACACTCATAGAGGAATGCCATGACTACGGTATCTACCCTGCAGTTATGGCACAACACAACTTAGACAACTGCCCAGCCTGGGCCAATGAATGCGACTTAGTCCCTATTATCGGGCATGACCTTTCGCTAACACCTTTCATCAATGCTATGGGCGGCAGCGAAAATCCCTGGAAAGCCGTGCTCCACTGCTGCGATCAGGTGGTTAACCAAAACGCACCAGAGAATCTACTACCATTGTAGCCAATCGGCGCCGTCAAACAGGACGTCGGCGCCAAGTTTTGCGCGCTATCACCTGGATAACTCCCCGCCGTAATATTAATATGGGTTGTGGTACCTGAGAGAGTCTACTGCCTGTACACGAGAGCGGCAGTGAGTGTGTACTCCCGCACACAGCCCAAATAATTGATCAAGAGATGGGATACCTTTCCCCCACCTTTATTGTTCTTAGGTCACACAAACAGGCCAACCACGCATCGGTTCCGTGGCAGAGTGCGGGTCCGGCCCACGGTCCGGCGACTACGTGGCAGAAAGAGTACCCAAGAGTTTTTAATCTGTAAGTTTCCGACACACTGGGGTCACGGCGGGCCTAAAGGTCCGTGAGAATTTATTCCTGTTAAAAAAAGGTTATGTTATACATTATAATTTACTGTTCATCAATTTCAGTATTATTATAATATTAACTGGTTATCACTGAAAATAATTACTAATTAGTCTTATCTCCAATATTATTAGATAGACCAAAAAACCTACCAAAAACCGAATTCAATAATATTTGGTTGCACACGACCACAAAAGCCAAAAACGTCCGGCTAGAGCTTGACAGGTGACAACCCTAATCAAAGGTGTCTAAAAATAGATTTTAATATTTATCATTACTTTGTTATGGCTAAACGTTCGCTGTGGCGTCAGCAAAAAACAGTAATGAAGCTCATAAATATAAAATGGATGAAGGGAACATGAAAGCAAGACATTGAGCCCTTATTAAGTATGACAAGATTACATCTCTGATTTCTAAAGTGATTAAGTTGTATTTCTGATATTATATTAAATTTCAATGAATACCAATCACGAATTAATTTAAGCTTAAAATTTATAGTGTCTCAGTGAATAATAATCCAATATTATTATTATTATGTTTAAAAAATGTCCTACCTTCTTTCATTTCTAGGATTTTTCTACTTCATATCGCGGGTTTTAGGCCAATAGTATTATTGCCTATACAGAAGATAACATCATACTGTTGATGTAGACAATTTTTATTATACTGATTCGACAATGTGATTACTCCGCACCTTATGAAAAGCATGGTGCATGTATTTCGAGAACGGCAGACACCACCAAGGCTGTTAACAGTTTATACTCTTTAGAGTGGCCGTGTATTCAATAGGAGCATAAAAAAGTTATGACCGGTGGTCGTGGGTGTGGTTGTAGAAAGACACGGATTTTGGCGTTTTACTGTTTATTTGCACTTTAAGGCACACCGAACTGCGACGTACACGCACGTACTCTTGCCTTGCGTCTCGGTAGTCGACTAACTTAGCAAGCATCCCGTGCGCGCGCGCATCCTCTTACCCCGCACGTCTCGTATCACCCTAACAACCCTTAGGGCGTGTAATACAATTACGTATTGGGCGGCGTCTACATGCTATAAAGTATTGTATTTTTATATTTAGACATTTCATTGATATATTATATATAGGCTTTGGTCCCAATTGGCTTTTGAAACTCGGAATCTAGTAATTACCAGATTTTAAATCAATATATATAAATTGATGTATGTACCATATGTATAAATATTCTATGATTTAGTTTCCCCCTTCTCCTACTATAAATTGACAAGACGCCGAGCGGGCTTGCACTCTTATGTGGTTGACATCCCAGCTGCTCGCACGAAGCGATTCGCCTCCTCCTTTTTACTACGACCCACCAAGGAGTGGAATTCACTTCCTGCGTCTGTGTTTCCCACATCTTATGACATGGGAATCTTCAAACGTCGAGTGAATCGGTTTTTGCTGGGTGAGCGCGCTCCATCAACGGTCTTATAATCACTTTCCAGCAGGTGAGACTGAGGTCAAGCGCAAGCCCGTCAGTAATAAAAAAAATTAAATGATAGTAACCCTAGTTAACAGTTTAATATACCTATTATCTTGTATCTACACTTCTGTTGATTAATGTTTTTTGTTATTTATGTTGAAATGATAAAATAATATTTAGTAAAAGGTAAAACATGATTGATATTAATTAATAGAGTTTCTAATCTTTTGCTAAGAAATTTAATGGTATCGTCTTGCTGATTGTTTGACAATTTCATGAAAATTATTTTCACAGATTTATTAATTAATGTCTTTTAAACGTAGATGTTAACATACAATAGATGCGGTATAGCAACTTCAAAAATTGTCGTGTATGTAGTATATTATACTTTTAAACGATTTTAAATAACTTAACCCATTATTTATCATTTATTACAATTATAATATTGCAGTGCGGCGAAGGCGTGGCGCTCGAATTTAAATAGTGAGCAAATATAAAATTAAATTCATTTCTGCCAGTTGACATATGAGCGAGCGCACGCTTGGTACTTGTCCGGACATCTATTTTAGTAGCTAAATTAGTCAAGATATGCCATTGTACTTTTTTACTGCAATGAATAGTCACAACAATTGTAAGAGGTCATCTAGAAATAGACAATTTCTTTGCCAATGTTTTGTACAATTCTCTTAAATTGAATTCGGTTTGTAAGTGTCACTTTCAACCCGTATCTGTTAACTGCTGGACATAGCCCTCTCTCAAAGTTCGCTGCTGAGTCCAATCTTCGGTTTTTTTTCATCCAATAATTGCCTGCCCCTTTTCCCAAATTGTCGTGACATCTAGTCCTAGCTTATCGGTGCATGGTCTCCAATGAAAAATACGTTTATTATTAGAAGACCGGTTTTAGAACTTATCGTTTTATTCATCTTGTCAGATGAACTTACGTTTTCCTGACCTAGTGATTTATATGCTAATATTATGGTATAACGGTAAAAAATGTTCTCACGTTCTTGATGAAGGTTTAAATACGGGAAATTCGTCAATATAGAGTGTTGCAACTTGCATTATTCAACTTAAAGTTGAATTTTAATTAAGTGTATTTCCCATTTAACTATTTTGTTATTAAGTCAATTCTGTAGCATAGATTAGTTTTTTTTACACTTTATTTTTTATATGCCGACACGGCAAAGTTACTATATTACACCTAATGGTAAGTACAATGTAATCCAAGAACAGCAACGACTACCTAGGACCGAAAATTTGTTGACAATCGCCATCGCATGTCTGCCCACATATACCACGACGGAAGGTATATGAACAGCTGGATATTCACAAACTAATCTCGAAACACGACATGCCAAAGCGAATCACTATGAAGCTTTTTGGGAGCCGAAGCTGCTCGCGTCCGTAGGCTTTACCCTAGTTTCCCTACAAGTGACTCCTGGGTGGTGCTAAACGAGCAGCAGCGAGGTGGTAGGGCGTCAGTGCCCGTCTGGATCGCGACCACAGTACATGGGTGTGAAGCCCGTCATAGTGACCAGTTTCGGCTTGTCGCGTTTCGGGATCAGCTTATGTATATCCAGTAGCTCATATACCCAGAGACCTTCAGTCGTGGTATATGTGGGCCGACATGACGATGTAGACTATCAATGGATTTTCATCCTTTGATAGTCGCTTTCGTTTTTGGACTACACTGTACTTACCATCAGGTACTCTGTAGTCACTATGTCGTGCCAGAGTAAAAAAGAAAAAAAAACCTCTTTACACTGTTCGACCTACGAATCACACCACTTGATCACGATCCAGTTCGGGCAATCACCCTACTCGTACCAACTGAAAAGAACGAAGACAATTATTACAGTTACCAATAGACATAATTTTTTTTTTAAATTAAATATATTAATGAGGCTATAGCGCATCCCTGATGACTATGCCAGCCTCAAAAGGTCATGTTCTTTAAACTCACTTCTGACAAAGTGACAATTGTATGAGTCTATGTATATATTCCTTTTGCGTTAACGACGTCGGCTCTCTCAATATAATCTTAATTCCTCCGACACTTTACCGGTCCTGAGAAAGAAGTCTTCTCCTAAACTTTTCATAGCAACTATGTTCCCAAAGGAGATACATTTATCAACATGGTTTTAGATTGCTTAGAAGCATACTATTGTGGTATGTGAGGCCCAACGACGGTGGTTGCCAATAGATTTCAACTCCCTTGCAATCGCTTCTCATTTTGGACCATTCTAAACTTTTCCTCAGGTGTGATGTAGTCATATTTTCGTGCCAGTTTTCTTATCTTTATATTAGGTCCTTACATATGAAATTGGCGTTTTTCGTACTGGCCACTTTAATCACAAATTTCTCCTCTTTGGTAAGGAATTCCAAATTCAAATTTGTACAGCTATAGACTCATGTATTTGTGCTTCGATGATCGTCATTTGTTTGTTTTTTTCTTTTGTTTTTTTCTGTTTGCGTCACTCATTTTACAAAATGGAAAACTTAAAATATCGCATTATTTACGAGTACGAGTTCCGCCGTGGCACTAGTGCTGCGGAAACAACTCGAAGGGTGAATGATGTGTATGGCGGTCGTGTTGCAAAAGAAAACACAGTTCGTTTTTGGTTCCAACGTTTTCGTTCTGGAAATTTCGACCTGCAGAACAAGCCCCGTGGACGGGCTGAGACTCAAGTTGATAATAAAGAGTTGAAGGCTATTGTGGAAGCGGATCCATCGCAAACCACGTCCGAGTTGGCTGCAGGCTGCGATGTTAGTGATAAAACTGTTTTAATTCACTTGAAGCAAATTGGGAAGATTAAAAAGCTTGAAAGGTGGGTACCTCACGAATTGACTGAAGCAAACCGGCAAACGCGCGTCGACTGCTGCGTTACATTACTAAACCGGCACAATAATGAAGGTGTTTTAAACCGAATCATTACCTGTGATGAAAAATGGGTTCTTTACGATAATCGGAAGCGCTCAGCGCAATGGTTGGATCCTGGCCAGCCAGCCAAATCCTGCCCCAGGCGAAAATTAACCCCAAAAAAGTTACTTGTAAGCGTTTGGTGGACTAGTACCGGTATTGTTCATTACAGTTTTCTCAAATCTGGCCAGACTATTACGGCTGATGTCTATTGTCAGCAATTGCAAACCATGATGGAAAAGCTAGCGGCTAAACAACCTAGGCTGGTCAATCGCTCCACGCCACTGCTGCTTCACGACAACGCTAGACCACACACTGCGCAACAGACTGCTTCTAAATTAGAAGAGCTTCAATTGGAAAGTCTAAGACATCCTCCGTACTCCCCGGACCTTGCTCCAACAGATTACCATTTTTTTCGAAATTTGGATAACTTCTTGCAAGGGAAAAAATTCAACTCCGATGGGGCAGTCCAAATCGCCTTCAAAGATTTTATTGATTCCCGTCCGACTGGTTTTTTTAGTATAGGGATCAATGAACTACCTATGAGATGGCAAAAGTGCATAGAAAATAATGGTTCATACTTTGATTAATTAAATATATTATATTAAAAAATATTCGACTTTTTGTTCCTCCCATACAAAACGCCAATTTCATATGTAAGGACCTAATATTTCCTTACAAACATGGTCGTTGGTCAATCTATTCTCCGTAACTTTATGCTTAACTTTTAGTATGATTATTTCCTATGAATAATTCTGAAACGTGTGAACTCGGATATGATAATTGTTTCTGATAAGCTTGTCGACATCTGAATGCTTGAATAGTGTAACCATATAACCAAAAATATTAAGACCAGAATAATATTTTCACGTTTTGTTACAAGATCATTACGATTTCCTTTAAACAAGAGTTTTGTAAGTAACGCAAAATATTTTACATTTTAAGTAAAAACTGTTTTAAATTATACTAACGATGTAGGTCTGAAAGAATAGATATATAAATTTCTAAATATTATTTTATATATGGCTTGTGATGTTCGGGGAAATTAACTTAACATATAAACTGAAATTCTGTACCACAACTTAAAATACTATTTTTTTCTATAATGATGGTAATGATTTAAAATCAGATATTATTAAACTTAACTAAATTGATGCTTACATAAATATTTCTAATAAAACCTCAGACCTCAAACCTTACTCATAAATATTATCGAGGGGTGAAAGGCTATTTTTGGTTTAAGCAACATTTTTTGGTGATATAGTAATATATATTTTCGGAATCAGAATGTATCACCAAAAAATGTTGCTTAAACCAAAAATAGCCTTTGACCCCTCATTATGATTGTTTTAGCAATTAGATTACATAAAAAAAAATAAACTTCACCAACCCGGTGGCAAATCCTACCTTGAACCTTCAGAGCAACCGTGAAGACAGCAACCCCAGTGTGCCGAACTCCTAGAGAATTGAATCATCCGAAGGGTCCATCTACTCGCTGGAAGCTGGGTCTTTTGATTGATATTCTTGCAACCACCCAGCGAACGAACAGCCTTTCTTAGATTCCATTTCTAGTAGAGATGTGTGTAAAAACCCCACCCTCCACAAGATCTCTCTATACAAAGGCACGCAGGACACACAGACCTACTCATGTCTACTGCCCCCAAAAATCCTCTGTTACAGGTGTGTAATTTTTTTTTTACGTTTATTCAAACCTAAAATTGTATATTTACAAATTTTTTTTGTTGTATATTTGATTTTTGTTTTTGTATATTTTTGTGGAAACTTTGCTGGCTTATGTATCATTTTTTGTGTATTTTTTTATCGTTTGTATATTGCTGTATGTTTCCATTAAAAATAAAGAAAAAAAAATACTCTGAAAAGGAACCTTGGAAATAGATTTGTTTGACTATTTTTTAGTTCCCGTTTAAATAAATTCCCACAAGTCCAATTTACATATTCACCCTTTTAGCAGCAGTAATATTTAGCCGAAACTAAAGGAACCCATATATCTTGACAGGGATGCTATCGCACAGCAAAGCCCGCTCGCCTGCCCTTCTAATGTTATTTATATGCACCCAAAGCTGTTATCACGATATTCTAATTTCACTGAATAGCTCTAAATATGTTGTTTAGAGTTTGAAGAAAACTCCCCTCTATTTGTACAACAAACTAAGGTGTGGGGATTGTATTCAGCAATGAATACCAAGTTTATATTTTCATTTTCAAATTTATTTGGAGTATCGATAATTTTTTTTTTTATAAATTGACTCGACACATTGACTGTACCATACCTGATGGTAAGCATGGTGCAGTCCAAAAAACGCCAACGACTATCGAAAGGTAAGAAAAAACCCATCGGTAAGTGCAGCGATCATGCCGGCCTGCACAAATATCTCTTCACGTTACGCTTAAAGCATCCCGTATCATAGGACGGTGGCAACGCGCTCACTGGAAGACCATTCCAAAGCTCAACGACGCGGCAAAAGAAGGAGTTAGAGAACTTCTTAGTCCTAGCCGGGATGTGAGATACCGTATAGCTGTGACTCCGCAAACCCGCGTCGTTATTCTATTCAGGAAGGGAGAGGGTGAAACAAGGTTAAACAACTCCTCAGAACACTCGCCATGATACAGACGGAAGAAAACGCTCAGTGAGGCCACATCTCTACGCAACTGGAGCGGTTCAAGATGCTTAGTCACGTCAGGGTCATCACAATGCGGACAGCCCCCCGCTGCAACCTATCCAGGGCGTCAAGTAAGAACAGAGCAGAACAATCTCAAAGATAAAAATACATTAATTAAAATATATAAATTCTTATCTTTGCCGTGTCATTGGATTGTGAAGTGGTCACCTGGCAAGCGTATTCCCATTATTCTACTATATTAAGATATTTAACAAAGGGTGATGAGTAGTGATGAAAATGCCCGGGAATTTTCCCAAAGTGCCCGAAACTTCCGAGAGCATTTCGTAAATTCCCGGGAATATTCCCAAGGAAGTTTTTGGGCACTTTGGGAAAATTCCCGGGTATTTTCATCACTAGTGATGAGATATTTGTGTAGGCCGGCATAATCACAGTAACTATCGACGCGTAACATCCTCTCGAGGGCGTACTCGGTTTTTGAATTGCATTAATCTTTCCATCACGTGGAGTGTAGTTACTATTTCGACTCAGAATAAAAAACTAAAGTTAACATTGTGATATTAGGATGGCCAAAGCCAAAACGGTCGAAGTGAAAGTATGATGCTCGAAAAGCTTTCTGCAGAAAATGCTCTTAAAAAATCTTAAAACTTGTTGATGAAACATTATTTTATTTATAAATAAAATAGATTTTACCATTCATATTAAAATAATATTGTATTATCTTATACATTCTTATTAGGTTATTATAACCTACAACTTTGATGTATTATAATTTTGAAGACATCGCTTAGGGCATTCTAGTTCTGAAGGTGTCATATATACAGTGTGCCAATATAATAATTTTACATATTATTTCTACGTTATATAACTATTGTGAAATGATCTACCAAGCTCAACGTTTACTTTAGCTATAAACGTAATACAAGTTTCAGATAATAATTTATATTATTGTATTCAGAGAAGCTTTTGAAATAATATAGCCATTTTTATAGAATTTATACTGATATATTTTAGGACCTTAAATATTTCTGTATTATTTTTTTCATCAGAATTTCATTTTGCAAAGCTGTATCGTTGGCTTTTTATTTTTATAATTCCAATATTTTATGTAAAGTATTATATTATTAAACATGTTCCGACTTATGGACTAAATTACGATACTCATTATTATCACACAAACGGGACTTTTATTCCAGGAAAATGCCAGTCACATCCTTTTTTTTACCCCGGAGAAAATCCTGCATAGGGCCAACATGGACGCCGTGAATGCGGCGACCCCGGTTTGTCAGATTCCTGCTGACTAAAAACACGAAATTGTCTCTTAAATCGCTGCTAGCCAGGCCTGGGATCCATATTCCCCCAACAACCGGGCGCCCGAAAAGGCTTTCAGCGTTTATCTTTAGAGAAGTGGGTCAGTTCAAACAATATCTGAACAGGTTTGCCATTATCAACGACAACACGTGTCCGTGCGTCGGCCAATCTGTCCATGATTTGTTCCACCTGGTCAGGCACTGTGGAATATTCTCGTGCGAGAGGATTAATTACGAGATTCGGTGCTGACTGGTAAATTTAAACCCGTACTCGTTCCCGGAGTTTATTAGGTTATAGGGGGGAGCGGCAGCTTTATTGATTTCGCGAAAAATTTAATAATCACAATAAAAAATTGATAACAGTGGATATTGTCGTCAGGATATACCGATGTACTAGTATAGTATAAAAATATAAATGACTGCTATTAAATCGTCGCCCATTAGATTAAGTACCCATAAATATTAGGCTTCTCATTTATTAAAAAAAGACAAGAGGTCGATCACTTAGCGTTTTCTACTAGATCCACGAGTAATTATTTTCTATAGAATGTTCTATGATACTCATTTAGGACGTGCTGTCCTACATACGTTGAGCAATTTTATCAGCAAATCATAAAAACTTTATTGTTTTTAATCCAAAATCTTCACGGATGACGCTATTAGATTTGATAATAAAAACGATTTTAACAGCATGGAAAACAAATATTCCGCGAATAAAAATCCATGCTCATAAAAATAGAATACATAAACAGTGCGACATAAAAATACATACGAAGAAATAAAAATGTCAATTCGTTTTATATTCGTATCAAAAGATAATACAGATTCATAGTATGCACCAACCGATAGAAGATTTCTTCAGTAGCTTATGTCTTAAAACGAACAACGGAAATGCCGATAGCCAATTCGTTATAACATTGCTTAAAATTATTAAGGGAGAGAAATATGTTTCCTAGACGGTTAGAAACAGAAAGAATTGAAATAAAACGATTTTGGTCAGACCCGCATATCCGACCGACAAGATGGATCCCACGTCAAGACATATAACACTGTTAATACTTTTATTTCAGTTAAAACTCGATTGCTTATAAAACCCTAATAATAAAAATTAATTATAACTATAAATTAATCGTAAGAATACCTTAAACTTCAAATTCCACTAAACTTGAACTATCTAATCTATACGGGTCATTTGTTTATCATGAATGACCAAAACCGTGTCACTAGGAGATCGGAGACTGGAAACTAGTAAAATATTTTTCAATATCAACTTTATTGCTATACACAGAAAGATTAAAATGTATTCTCACTCAATTTAAAAATAGTTCTATGATTTCTTGACTTCATCTATATAAGTAACTATATTTTAATAACCCAATAAAATTGAATCATAGGTTATCTAATAGTAGTTTTTTTTTTCGTATAGGTTACAGCGTCACAGCGTACAGGTCTGTCCGCCTAGTAAACGATCTAGAAGTTTGTGAACACCTTGAACCGCTTCAGTTACAAAAATGTTGCTTCATTGAGCGTTTTCTACCATCTGAATCATGACGAGTGTTCTGAAGAACTATTTAACCTTGTTCTACCCTCTATCTTCCTTTTTTTTGGTGTACCGGGAGAAATTTTTTAAATAGGACCATCAGGGCCGCTGTGAGGGCAGCGACCCCGGTGTGTCAGACTCCTACTGACTAAAAACCCCCGGGGTGTCTCTCTGATTGCTTCACCCGGGCCTAGGAAGCCAAATTCATTCAGACACCCAGGGAACAAGAAGCCTTGTTGAGCCTACCTCTGTGAGAGGGAAAGGAGTAAAGCCCACCCCTCCAAAACCTCTCTCCCAGGCGATGCGCCGGACAACGTGCACCGCCTCCCTCTCATCCGGGCACCAGGCTCCCTCAAGTCTACTGCCCGGCACCCTCTCCCTTTCATAGCAGAACCACATTCATACATCTAACCATATTCAGACATATTTTTATTGAATATGTTATATGAAACATCTATTAATTTTATTCTGGCCCAACAACACAATTTTTAATTTTTTTATATAACCTAAATTGTTTGAAGCAATTTTACTAAAAAAACTTCGAAATTACTAAAGCTATTTATAGCGCAATATTCTTCATAAAGCACAACATATTATTATTACAGTATGTAATAACATGAAATACGTAGAAAACGTTCATAAATTTACAGTAGCAGAAGTTGATTTGCTTTTGTAGCTTGTCGCTGCATTTAAAATGGCACTGCTAGCGTTCCCAATTTATATATAAAGCAAACTTCAGTTTGATTTTACTCTAGATTCAAAAATAAATCCTAAACCTACATAATAATTGTTTCCTTTTTTTAAATGGTGAAATCCTTAAAAGTGGAAACATTATAAACGTGTAAGTTAGTTTTGCGACACCATCATTATATCGGTATTTGTAATTCCCCCTTTACGCTGGCTCCCAAAACCCCTTGTGTCCTGGATATTCATCTCGCATTGAAAGCATAGTACTTATAAACAAGCAGTTATATCATATTAGAGTCCTAGAATTGATAACCCATTTTACCACAAAAACATTAGACACTTTGTTGGATACCATCTTCATTTGTAAAATATTCCATACATTTACACTAAAAGATCTGTTTCTTTGAATCGCCATGCACTTAGTTAGAAGAATACAATAGGCTCTCTTAGTAATTTTTTCCAATCTCTTATGATTTGTGAGCATTTTAAAAAAGGCATATAATGGGCAAACGCTTCCTATCATCGGCCTCATATTTACTTTCCATCAGATTTGATTAAAGTCAGACTAACTGTAGATCGTTAAGGAATTGAGTTAGACCAATTCAGTTAAACCACCAAAGAAGTTGTGATCTTTATCATGTACTTGTAGATCATAAAAAACAAAGTTCACGACAATATCCCACAGGCTACAGTAATATCCCAACATAAACAAAAAAGTGCAATTTAAAAATAAATCCCGGTCCATTCATTCTCTTCGGAGTCTCCGGGAGCACTCGACAAACGCTGACAGCGGGAACTATTCCGAGTCGCGAATAAAAGTGACCTAGTTAACAAATGATCTGGCTGCGACAAAGCGCGGAAACGAATAACATCGCATTACCTCTATGCAGTGACGTGGATTGGCAAACTGCATGACGTTGGCTATGAATAATAAATGTTCATCTTCTTTCAAATCGATCCCTAGTCATTTATATTTAAATACGGAGGTCCATCCAGTACGAAACTACCTCAATAGCTTGTTCGACGTCTTAATCAAATCCCTATAAAGGCAAGTAGTAGTGCTTCATCATCATTTCAGCCCGTATCGAATCACTGCTGAAAACAGACTTCTCCCAAGCTTGTGTGGCAGTGCTTGCTTTATGTACAACAGTGAACTAGATGATCAGTCTCTAATGTTGCAATGGATTCTATCACATGTTGGGTTCTGGGGAAATAAAAAGGTTGCCAATAGTGCAAAATTAAGAGCAATATAGAGTATTTCAAAAAAGACATTGTGGCTTTGTTTAAGAAAATATATTATAATAACGGGAAGAATGATTTGATAAAAGAAGCAAATAAAAACCTTTATGATACAAAATGATCATTAGTCACTAAAGTGAAAGTAATGGTAGCAGGCAAGACATAAAACGAAGACTACGTTCCGGACATTACCAATCGGAAGTATTATCTCCTAATTCAGAAGCCAAAAGTATCAATAGCCGAATCACTCAATTGTAAAAATAATCGATGTGCATCATTGGCTGATGGAGTGTGTGCGAAACGAGACACAAAAAAGCTTATTCATGGGTAGTTCAAACATATAATATGAAATAAATAACTTTTGTTGTGTAATCCACAAAAAACATCCGATACTGGTAAAAGAGACGTAATTCTGTCTCCGAGTTGAGTAATTTGCTGGGTCGATATTAAACTTTGTGAGATGACAAACTTATATCCATATTTGGCACCTCAACTAATCATAGTTTGTTTCGATTGCTCATAACTTTGAAGTGCTTACTTAGAAATATATATCTTCGCTACTTTTTGATATTTTAGCCGAACTATCATAAAAGTCTCATATTACTGCTATAAAAAATCTATTTATTCTGAAATATGTATACAATACGGCCATGAAACAAACAAATCACACGTAATTATTATTAGGTGTATTATTAACCTTGCGTCTAAGTTTACTGATTAATTAGTAAATAACGTACATGTTAAACACTTATAGCAAACATTAAATTACGCTTAGGATAATCAAATTTAAGCTTGAGTTTATTATAACAGATAGTTTACAAAATCTACCTCTATTTGTTAGTAGTAAACATTAATAAATATCCCATTTCTTCACTATTTAACACAATTTATATTGTGTTGTTAGACTAGAAACTCACGATTTAGTATTTGTTTATCTCATGTTAACATATAGGAAATAATGAACTATAAAGAACATTAACAGAGAGTCTAATTTTCTGGATCTGAGTTTATTTGCTAAATAAATATATAAAATATGCTTTTTTATCCTGCTACGATTTTACAGGAAGCGTTAGATTGCAGCAACAGATGGAATCGGCGTATGTCTCAACTGCAGATGTCATTACTTTTACAATATTATGTGTAGCCAAATACAATTTACGATTATATTTTAGGTGATAGTGCAATTTCCCAAACTGGCTTCGACCTGTTTCGGGACCAGTTTCTGTACTTCTAGCAATATGACGACGGCGATTGTTAATTGATTATCGTCCCCTGGTAGTCGTTGCTGTTGTTAGACTACACTGCACTTTCTATCAAGTGCCCTGTACTTTCACGAGCCAATATAAAAAAATATGACATCAAATGTAGCGCCAGTGCTTGCGGTAACCTCTCGAAATTGGTCGTATTAAAATTAAAACCGCAAAGTTATATTGTCTGTAGTTATAATCTGCCGTCTGTCATTTGTTGCAAACTACTGAATAACACTTTTACTTATATCAACAGTAGAAATTATTGTCCTAATTTGGAACTGCAAATACCAAAATATATTTTTTTTTGTATCCCTGGAGGAAAATCCTGCATAGGACCATCAGGGACGCTGTGAGCGCAGCGACCACGGTGTGTCAGACTCTTACTGATTAAAAACCCCCGGGATGTCTCTCTGATTGCTCCACCCGGGCCTGGGAAGCCAAATTCGTCCAGACGCCCAGGGAACAAAAGGCCTTGTTGAAGATATCTCTCTGGGGGAAATACCAAAATTTATATCTTATCATTAACAAAATACCGATTAATTTATAATTAATTGAAAAATCTCTTTTTCATTATTAGAGCTAATAAAAAGCATTTAAATGTAATCATATTTAAATAAAGATATTTCATCTTAAAATTATATAACAACTTTTATTACAAAGCATCATTATAACGAAAAAGACTAAAATGATTTTAATCCAGCCTAAGAATCCCAATGAATAAATTATTCTCGAAACGTTTATTCTTTGTTGAGAAAGATCCTTCGCTGTAAATAATATCTTATTTTTAATACCACTTTGAAATAAAATAGGAAAATTATTTCATTTTAAAACCAAGTCGAAATTTCAATGCTCGCTTAAAGTTTTCACTGTAACTATTCCAACAAACTTCGGTATTTAACGAAATGAAAACTGAGTCTAAAAACCTGCTTGATTAAAAGTTTTGGGTTAGAATAAAAATCCCACATGTTTTGACGCTTGAACCTAGTTTTTTATTACTTTTAAATAGACTAATGGCTGGCGGATGTTAATGTAACTAGAAAATATATGCTCGATTTTAACAGATGCATTACGAAGATTGTTAATCTGAAAATAAATTGAGGGTTAACTGATTCAATGTATTACTTTTTTATTACACTGGCTCGACATAGTAACTAGAGTGCACCTGATGGTAAGTACAGTGTAGTCCAAAAACGAAAGCGACCATCATAGGATGAAAATCCGTTGTTAGTCTCCATCGTCCTGTCGGCCCACATATATCACGACTGATCACTGAAGTTCTCTATGTATATGAGTAACGGATCTAAACAGGCTGATCCGGAAACGCGATAAGCCGAAGCGAGTCGCTGTGACGTTCTTTACATTTGTGTACTGTGATCATGACTAGTGATGAAAATACCCGGGAATTTTCCCAAAGTGCCCAAAACCTGCTTGGGAATATTTCCGGGAATTTAAGAAATGTTCTCGGAAGTGCTGGGCACTTTGGGAAAATTCCCGGGCATTTTCATCACTAATCATGACCCAGTTCGGGCTATCGCTCTACCACCAAACAAAAAAAAAAACTTAAATTGTTTTTTTAGTCAAGTTTACTTTTTCCTTTCCTTTTTTCTTAAAGGTACGATTTAGATTCTATCGGCCTAGCAACAGCTGTCAGGCTATAATGTGTTGCTCTGTGAGCATTTAAAAGGCAATGCGTCTGAAGTAGGTAACTATACAAAGCTGTCACGATCGCGAGATTGACACGCCGCTTGACAGCGCCGCGCAGTTACCTACCTTGAACTTTTTTCAATATAAATATAAACAGAGTAGTACACAGCTGCTAGTTTCCCGGCGCCGAGCACCGACTGCTCATATCGTATGTTGTTGTTATAAAATATGGCTGTACGGTGAGGTGTCATTGCCTATTCTTTAGCAACAAATATGTTATAGTTAAAAGGTTACTATTCCCGCGTTCTCTGTTTTTCTGTAATGGTTGCGTTGTCATTAGAAAGTGTATTTAATTATAATAAACTGATTTGTGTAATATAATGACTGTTTAATCATGGACCTCGTAAACTCTAAACAGTTGTTATCAACAAATTAACGCTAGATCAGACCGTCTGTGCGATGTAATAAGAGAGATCGATAAGAACAAATCTTAAGGAACAAAATCAGCGAAAAATTCCCAGTGAACATTCCCAATTGAACTTCACACACCTAACTGTTCGTTGTTGGGAATATTCATTAGGAGACGAGTGACGTCACTCACACACACATTCACATTAATTAACACTTGCCATACCGCAGCCCTCATCAAGCTTCATACAAATGTTTAATTTAATCTGCCATAAAAGCAATTTCGTGTAGCTACGTGCTTATGCGAAATGAATTTTGTTGTGGTAATTGTAGAGGGAACATCAATTATTTTATTTATTGTAGGAAAGAAGAATATTGTCTTAAACATTTCACTAATAAGATTTTGGTAATTAACAGGATCTAAAATATGGAGAGGACCGTCATAGAGACTCGTTTCGGGCTGTCGCGCTTTGAGATCAGCATGTACCGTACCTCCAGTTGTATAGCTACGGCGACAGATAATGGGTTTTCGCCATTAATCACGGTTATTATTGGAGTACACTGTTCTTTTCATCAGATATAATGTAGTTACCTTGTCGAGCCAGTATATGTATAAAGGATTTTTAAGGATTAAAAAATGTATTTGTAAACCAGCCTCCGCCAGCGACTTCGTCTATGTTAGCAACAAATATACCCGTTTAAATTTAATTAGATATCAACTTGAGAAAGATACTTTGGAGGGGTGGGCTCTTAACTCCCACTCCTCCCAGAGAGGTAACCTGAACATGTCTTTTCACTCCCCGGGCGTATATATAATATACACATTAACAAATTGTAAGACTTAGGTTGTAAATCAAAACTTTTTTTCATAAAACTACTTGAATTACTTGAATGTACAGGCCACTCATAACTGCGAAAGTGAATGAGTAAGTGATATAAATAATGTTCTAAACACCAATTTATTAAAACTTATGTTTTTTTTTTTGCCTAAATTAGCGATAAAGGTATTAAGAGGTTCTTCTGATTACTGAGTGCCACCTAAATAGCCATTTTTAATGTTTTAATTCGTATCTAATTACTGTTTTATACACTTTATTTTTTTCTTACTTTTCACTCAACTTTGTTCTTTATTAATGACATTATGTTTTTACGTTCATATGATTAAAATTTTATTGTGAATTACAAAAAAGCATAAAATTCCGCTTTAAATCATTACACATTGATAATTAAAAAAAATGCAATTTCATAATGAACTACGAAAGTGCCTTTGAATCTTAGACTATGTTGTTGTGTTTATTAGCGTATAAAATAAGGGAGTAAAGTTTGTGAAAATCCGCCAGTTCTGAGTGTAAATCACACGAGTTGAAATCCCTTCGGACCGTCAGGGAGTGGTGAGGGACACTCCCCCGATGTGTCGGACTTGCAGCTACTAAAACCACCGGGGTGCTACTCTATCCTCTCTCCGCCTTCGCCGAGCCTGGGTATCCGTATACTTCCTACGGACTCGGCGAGCGACTAGCTTTGCCAGACCTCCTCTCTGGGAGAGGGTCAGTTGCTACCCTCTCACTACCTTTGAAGCAGGCCAGGTCCACTAGTGATTTATAATAATGTAGAGACTATAAATATACCCTTATTCACATTGACATTACTAATGACCACCACTAATAATTTTCCTTCCAAAATAGCCAATATAAGAAATAAAATTAAAATATTTAATAAACCGATTTTCCAAAACACAGTAACCTTAAAAAATCAGTTTAATTGATAACAAAGTAAACTCACCTCGATAGAGAACCAGAGCGCGGATACGCGATTTACAGTTTAACAAATTCATGTAAATTTGTGCCTCGAAGTTGTTAGTATGCTAGTTATAACTATAGACCAGATTTACAATGTAAGGACGGTTATACACTGTACCCGATCCGAGTGAAAATACGTTACGAAATTGCCGTAAAACTATTTGTATGATAATCCACGCACTATATCCGTCTTCTGGTTTATATTCGTTATAGTTAATCTGGATTCGATTATAGTTAGACCGAAATAGTTATATTATTTTATTAATACTGTACTAGGTCTACCGAATCAGAACCACGTAGAATTAATTGCCGTGTTAATATAACGCTTTGTGGTGATTATAAGGAGTCTCTAAATTCATATTTCCGCGGATTCTGATTAGAGGTAATTAAAAATTAGGTAATAAAATGCAATATTAGAACTTGATCCAAATTTTCTTAGCTCATATCTTCTAGCGGTGCTTTGAAGAATTGATTGCAGGTCCCTCAGTTCCCGCAAACGTGCAGAAGTACTCAGTCACCTTGGGGTTTTAGTAGGTATAAATCCGACAAACCTCAGCTGCCATTCTCCAATGTAATGCAGGAATGGTCTTATAAGGATTTTTCTGAGTAAAAAAGACTTCAGAAGGTCTGTTGCTATACCACTATCACCAGGAGCCTTTTCATTTTTAAGTTGTCTCAGAGCCATCTTGATTACATCCATGCTTATCCGGCAATCCGTCGGTATAATGGGGTGTAAGCTAGGCGGCAAGGTGGAGCGACAACCTGTGGATGATGGCTAAAAACTATTGAATCAGAAGACGAAGACCAGGCTCAATGGTTTGTTAGGAGAGGCAAATGTCCAGTAGTGGACTAGGACAGGCTAATGGTGATGATGATGATGAATAAAAGGCTCGTGTTTTCACGCATTCGGATCGGATACAGTGTGTAACCGTCCTAACCTGAGTTTAAATTGAACGAAACGGTGCGCGATGTGGTATTACACGTCACGAATTTTGACATACAAGACGCGTCTAATTGAAAGGAGATGTAATTTGATGCGGTAGTCACCCCGCAAAAGGATTTCGGTTCTTCAAATTTCGTATTCATTAAATGTAAATTCTGACAGTTACAAGCTGATAACATATATGTAGATCACTGTTTTTAATTTTAGCTTCGTTTATTTTCCTTGCCGTACTAGTATGTTGGTGAGGCAAATCCGTCTATTTTCTTAGCTACACGCATGTCATATCACATCGCGCTTACTATTATAAATGTAGTAGGAATCATCTTAAAGAGGGAGCAGGTAAAACCCCAGAAAATCACTTTAAGAATAAAATTCCCTTTGAGAGCAGAATTGTTTATGTATTTCGTCAAAGTCAAGCGATATCAGTATTTCGTATTTTTTTTAGATTTACCTCTCATTATTTTCTATCACTGGTACTCTTTTACTGCGTAATCAGTAAATTAATGACTTAAAGATATTTTTTTTATTGAATAAATATCACAGCTACACAAAACATCTTATACTAACTCATTAAAGAGAAATTAGTCAAAAATGGTTTTTCTTATTTAAATTAAGCTTTTAATAACCTAATTAAATCTTTTAATAAATAATAAAAAAATTAGATATTCTTGTAATCAAAACTAGTAACAATTTCAGCTTTCTACACGTGTTTTGTATAGTCGGTGTAAAGATATGAGTTTGCGTGTGTATGTCTGTGTATGTGTTGTGTGTGCGTATGTATTGCGTGAATACATATATTGAATATTATATATTGGGATATTATATATTGGGATATTATATATTGGGATATTATATATTGGGATATTAATATATCTTTGTCGTTTTTAAAGACCGTGCCAAGTTACGAAAAATATTAGCTTGCAATAATTTAAAAAATAAAAAAGTGATATAAATATTTTGTACCAGTATAATTTACTTTTACAGTTAGTTGTTTTTTTTTTTTTCTTTAAAATATTTTATATTTCTTATTATCAATCATTGGCGTGACCAACGTCTAAGTGAATATCTATATTGGTGACCCACAGTCGAGAAAATAACTCGACATCATTGTTGAATATTTTACATCAAATTCCAAGGCCATCCCTAAAAGTAAATTATAATAGTTGAAAACAGAAAAAAATACAGGTATTTTATTTTATTAATTACTTGCTCAGATAGTTCTTGTCAATAAAATTCATTATAAAACAATACATTATAGTTAACTATTCAATTTATCAATAATAGGTTATAAAAATAACTCCAGTTAATTATAAACATAAAAACGAAGTTAATCCCCCCCCCTCCCCACCTTTACACAATTGATTAAATATTGAACACAAACAGAATTGTCCTCAACGATTTAATTAAGTTAAACATGAAATCAAATTTCCAGACGGCCATTCGAGAATTCGATAAAATCAACAGGAATAAATCTATAGAAACAAGGGAAAACTGTTACATCTTTGAATTATATTCGGAGACGGGAAATAAGATACAATCTCATTGTAAGAAAATTGATCGAAATCTTAATTTTTTTGCAACCATGTATTATAGATCACAAAATCGGAATATACAGGTGATTTCATAGACAAGATTTGCTCCAGATTCTGAAAAGAATTGTTTTATTCCTTAACGTTTAAAAAAGATGCAGAAAGATGTCTGAAACGAAAACATAGAATTAGACCTAGGATAAATTATAACAGAGGCATAGAGGCCATTAGTTTTATCTCTTTCGCACACGTAATTTTACTATAGCCCAATCTCGGTATTGTTCTATGTGATTTTGGTTTATCACTAAATAATGTGATTTCACTAATTTTCCATCTGAGCTTAGGATCCAAATCATACGCTCATACAACTGATAAAAACTACCAACAAACAGAACTTAGGAAATAATTGCAATAACGAATCGGATTTTATCAATTCATCAGTCAAAACTTAAGGCGGTAGGTTATTCGTTGGTCATAGAAGTTAATGGCATTAAATTTACATCAAAATATATTGTTTAATTGCTCAGTAATCAATACGAGTATTAGACTATAAGCGATTGATATTGTACGCGTAGGTAGCTAGATGACCCAAGTATGGCGATTCCAATGTGTTAGACTCCTACTGATTAAAAACCCTCGGGATGTTCCTCAAATAGCTGTTAGCTGGGCCTAGGGTCCCATATTCCTCCAACGATCCGGGGGGGTGAACACCCTTTTAGGTTTCATCTCTTCAAAATGTGGGTGTAAAGAGCCAACACCTCAAGATCTGTCTATCCGGTGGTTTACAGCACACGTATGGACCATTTTCGCTTCATCCGAGCAGCAGACACCCTCAAGTCTACCGTCCGAAATTTGATCACTCCTGGTCAAATAGCTCCCGAAGACTACGTTTTACCATGTTGAATTATTACCATTTCTAATTACAATCAAGTCGTTAAAACGAAGGGACTGCGTAAACAATTAAATTTATGTTCCCGAAGTCAATTTGAATGGACGCCTATTTTTGGTTGCGACAAAGTGGTACCGTTTGGATGGTTTAAAATTTATAACAATCAAATTTCGTCGGATACAATTTGATAAAACGTTATATTTGATGATCGTTTGTGGGTACGCGATAAATTCGTTAAATAAATTTCTTCGCAACTCTTTTACTTTATTAATTTTACGTTTGATTGGTATTTTGTTTCTAACAAACTTTAATATACTGTACGTTCTTCAAGGTCGATAAAACACTGGTGATACTTTTTCTTTTGATACAGAAGGCAGTTCTACTCGATACGGCACGCATTGTTAGGAGGTTCCTCACTCTGAGCTCCTAACTACCGGTGGCTTGGGCCTTAGCCTCACCCCTGTAGGTCTACATGTTTATATATTTTAAAGTGTATATATTATATTTTTATATGTATTTATTGTGAAATTTAAAAATATTGTTATTTATGTTGAATAAAAAGATAATAATAATAATACATCGTCACGCTATATCCCTCACGGGGTGAGCAGTCATACATCATTAGTTGTATCGACTTTTGCGCTTATATGTCGTGCCCAACGTGACCAGTAGCGCAGCTGATCGCTGTTCTCAGAGCACTTACACATTGCATTTCTATTGACGTCATGAGGGGTTTCCTCATTATGTTTTTCTTCACCGGTGAGCATGTGATGCCTAAATCCGTACGTAATCTAGTAAAACCCAGAGTTACGTGCCGGGATTCGAACCTACGACCATACACCTTGTCACGCATGAAAACCGGCCTGTTATCCATTAGGCTATCACAGCCTAATTTTTTTTTTGTTTCCAGCTTCCGTATTTTAAGCTCTACGATTATATCTTAGAGACTATTTGTTTTCTTTACTGTTGATAGTTGCATTCGTTTTTTTGACTGCAACATACTTACCATTAGATGTGAGGTGATCAGTATACCGAGTCAAAATATAAATAATGAAGACAATTTTTTTGTATGTATATAGAAGAAGATAGATAAATAAATTTAATTTATAAGCCCACGGTATAGAAATAAAAAGAAATTGTACTATTATTAATGCGAAATAAACAGGCGTAAATATATTGCTTGGCTAACCCTTCACTCGACAAGGCAGCAGATTCTATACCATATGCGCTGTCAAGTGTAACCGTGACATTTATTTATAGCTATTTCGTAGCAGATATAGTGTGAATACAGTGTGTACACTTGGCGTCGTACAGTTAAGTACAAAACTTTGAAATTTTGTTCTAAATTACAGTAATTAACTTTCTTTGCGTATTTTTATTTTGCGGTGTATAACTGAAATTTTTACGGAAATATTACCTATATCAACGATTTTATCCAACATATATATGATATTAAATCGAGGTGGATATCGAGGTATGAAACGCTATTTGCTTTAAGTGTAAATTTTTGGTGATATTGAGATATATATATATTTTGAATTAGCATTTTTCACTGATTCCGAGCATATTCACACACATATAAGTGTATATATATGTTGTAAATGTCGCAAAACAGGTCGCTCAAAAAAAATGGCTTTTCACCCCTCGATATGTAAGAACAGTCAAAACCGTTTATAAGGACATCGTTTAGAACAACATACCGGTTACATTGACCCAGAACAAAGGTTCCGGTTTAAATAATAGGACTTCGTATCTCGAAAACATCACCGATTTTTACGACTAAACATGAGTCGAGCCCTTCGATATCGTTATAACAGATGTTGACTTTTCACTGATAATTTGGTCCAAATCGGTTTAATAATTTCTAAATGACGCCATGATAAATATTCAACTCACAATTGTATAAAATAATAGGTAAAAGAGAAATAACTAATTTAGAATAAAAAATCAGAATTATTGTAAAAACCTTAAATAAATGTTATCTTACAAGTTCTATTAGAGACATTTATAGCATCGACTGTACGACCGGCAATCGCTCTCGGAACCGCAAACTATTCCAATTTCAAAAGTTTCATCCGCCATTTTTCATTCCTTCAGGGATCAGGAGCTCTCGGTGAGTGTCAACTGTTGTAGTAAAAGGTTAACATTGGGAATGCCCGAGGTCGAATTTTACTCGCACACTTTATATATTGATTCCCCAATGTGGGCCACTTCTAATAAACTTTTCCTGGTTTTATTCGCAGTATCGTCGAAACACTTTTAATGTCCGCACAAAAAGATGCGCTTTTACATTCATTACGGCAACAGCTAAGGAGTGGAATATGCTTTTTTTTCAAATCCCATAAATATATAAAAACTTATAATTAATCTTTGACTTAACAATTACATTCTTATAAGGTATTTAAATTATTATTCTAGAGTGAAAAAGCAAAAAAGAAAAAATCATATATAATATTTGCTTTGATAAAAACATTTCAAATTACTATTAGGGCTATTAAGTAATTTTGTATGAAAAATCGTTTTAGCGGGTTTTGAAATTAGATGCCTTATATTTCCACGATCTTATGACTTGGGAGTATTTAAGAGATGAGTGAATAGGATTGACCAGTTTCGGCTTGTCGCGTTTCGGGATCAGCTTGTGTATATCCAGTAGCTCATATACCTAGAGACCTTCAGTCGTGGTATACGAGGGCCTACATGACGATGTAGACTATCAATGGATTTTCATCCTTTGATAGTCGCTTTCGTTTTTGGACTACACTGTACTTACCATCAGGTACTCTGTAGTCACTATGTCGAGCCAGTGTAAAAAAAATAGGCATTTGTTGGGCGGACGCAGTGTATTATCGGACTCATCTTCAACTTCCACCAGGTGTAAATAGGTTAAGAATCTGCTTATAAATAATAATAAATTGACTTTAATTTCACTGTAAAATCCTTAACATAGTCTAGGATACATATTAAGAACTAAAATTTAAAAGCATCTGGCTCGATTGTTGTCTTTGTGTCAAGAAACAAGCGAGAGTATCTCACAATTCACTAAACTAACCATTCACTTAAATTAAACTTACATTAGCACTTTGAATTGTATAACATGTGTTGCCAACAATACCCATCAAATCATTTAACAGCGCTTTTTCTTTTTTTTTATTGCCATTGTTTTATTTTATCAGTATGCTTCAATTACGTATTTTAGCATACTGTTAAAACATGGTTTCTTTAAGTGTATTATAATTGCTTGTTTTCCTATTAATAAATGAATAAATGTGTAACTTATTCCTTGATATTAATCCAAAGAACTCAAACACGATACTTCAAAAAAATTGAAAAATAACATCTTTATAAGTAATATTTCAACCGACTTCAAAAAGTAAATAATAATCCTAAATTTATCAGTCAATACAATATTATAACTTTGTTATTTTTGAGATCAGTGCCTAGTTATGCAATATGTTATATGACACTTAAAAATGATTAAAATTATATTACATACCAAAACTTATTAATTTAGGTATTTATTTTTATTCTTTTATTTTTGAAGACAGTCCAATTTTTGTTTACAAAAGTGGATTATTTCATATAATATATAGGTATAGGTTTTTTTTTACACTGGCTCGACATAGTGACTACAGAGTACCTGATGGAAAGTACAGTGTAGTTCAAAAACGAAAGCGACTATCAAAGGATGAAAATCCATTGATAGTCTACATCGTCATGTCGGCCCACATATACCACGACTGAAGGTATCTAGGTATATGAGCTACTGGATATACACAAGCTGATCCCGAAACGCGACAAGCCGAAACTGGTCACTATGACGGGCTTTACACCCATGTACTGTGGTCGCGATCCAGACGGGCACCGACGCCCTACCGCCTCGCAAAGGTTGCGGTAGGTACGGTAGCTGGACTCGATCAAACATGCAAAGCTATAGTTTTATTGTTTTATTTCCAGATACACATTCCTGTGCAAAATGTTACTTGTAACACCTTTATTGGGAACGGACGGACAAGAAGGTAAATCTTAATATTAAGTCACTCCAGTGCACATTTTGTCCAATCGACCATTTTGACTATTAGTGCGTCCTACCTGTAATGACGTACGATGCTTAGACATGGCCACTCACGATATAACTAGTTCACAAATTCCAAGTTGCTCAGTGTGCTATACTCGGTGTTTTTCTGGAGGATCAAATTAGATACTTATTAAACATAACTTTACAATCTCAATCACTCTTAGTTTGAGGGTTGCCACAAAACTTAAGCTTTAGAAAACATTTCGGCTCATTTGAAAGTTTTGCCGAATGTCGGTTTTTACCGGCTGGAGCCTTCGGTTGCATGCAAGTATTTACTAAATCTATACTTCTGTACTAATATTATAAAGATGATGAGTTTGTTTGAACGCGCTAATCTCAGGAACTACTGGTTCGAATTGAAAAAATATTTTTGTGTTGAATAGACCATTTATCGAGAAAGGCTTTAGGCTATATAACATCACGATGCAACTATTAAGAGCGAAGAAATGATGGAAAATGTGAAAAAAAAAGGGAAAAATTATTCATCCTTGAGGGCTTCCATTGCGTGCGCTGCGAAAACGGTTCAAGATACCAAAAATATATGTATGAAAGAATTATTCCTTTCGAAATGATCTAAAAAAATGTCCCGAACAGTATATATCTATCTTTTAGGATTAATTTACTAGAACCGTTTTTATGGTAATCAAATTGTTCGAAATTAATGCATTATTTGTTAAGAGTTGTATCAACATAAAAATATTAATCTTTATCCAAATAAATGTGTTGTCGATTAAAAGTATTTAATTGTGAACAAAATTGTCTTGGACATCACTTAATTTCAATGAACATCTTAGAAGATATTACAATAACTTATATAGCAAAACAACGTTTGCCCGATCAGCTAGTCTCCTTATAAAAATAAATACATATGCTCCAATTTTACCCATCTATTAATAAATAATAATAATTTTTAATACAGCATTGATGTAGGCATAATGAAAAATATAGAAGTCTTTTAAACAAAGCATTTTATTTAAAACAGTAAAATACCGTCTGCTATAAAATTTACTATTGGTGGATTGAACAAACAAGCACTAAGAGGATGATTAACTGGTTGATTAAGAGGAAGTAGGCCAGCTGGATTGCAATTTCTACCGATCGCAACCAAGTATTCTAAACCGATATTCTCACTGATCCTGAACGGACGCAGTCCCTGTATATTGTACCTAGAATTTTCCCTAAGTAAAAAAGGACTATCATAGTAAACTCATCTCACCTTGTCGTATTGCGGGATCAGTCCTTGTCTATCCATATTAACCAACACCAATATTACCAACACTTTTTAGATACCTATTTCCTGCTTGAATGTATTATATGGATGTTAGGAATAAACATAATAATAAAATTTATTATATTAAAAAAACTGTATATTGACCATTTCTATTACAAAAGTTAAAATAATAATTTTTAATTATTGCTCATCGCAATTTTTACATATAAGTGTATCCATTGTAAATTTTCCGCAAACATATTTTTTACATTTAGAGCAAATTTTGTTATTTTTATTTTCTTTGCAGTATCCTATTTGACACTTCTTACGTTGATACGCATCTGTAGGAGACTAAGGCAACGATTCTTTCGTTTTTTTTTTCTTTTGGTTGTTCACGGGCTTCTCGAAAATCGTCGCCAAGTTCAAGTATTACTCAAAATAAATAAAACAAAAATATAAAAAAATACTAAATTAACTGTAGGTTAATTAGTTAGAAAAAGTCATGAAGTCAAATGTGCAAAAACAATAATATGATACTTGTATTTTCAATGCAAAAGTTCAAAATGGGTCATTTGACCCGTTATCGTATGTTTAGTGTTAAAAATCCAAGAAATTACCACAATTCGTGGGTAATAATACTTATATCAGGTATAAAGCTGTATTTTCCGAATCAATGAATTAAATTAGTTTCTCCACTTCTCTTTACTGAAACATTTCGTGTTAATTTAAACAAAAAATATTCCGTGACGATCGCCATTACATTTTGATCAAGATAGGCTCACTTGCCTTCGTTATAAAGGTGCGTCTTGGTGCTTCATTTAAACTAACGAAACAGTTATAAATAATCTTAATATAAATAAAATAATGATCATTTGTTCCGATCCAGATAGTAAGTTTTGAATGAGCACGTTATAAAAGTATAATAAATAAATAATATTCAAATGAGACCACTAGGTGGTAGATTCGTTTATTTTTTTTTTCTTTGACGATTCGAAAACGCTTGAATTGAACATTTGAATAAAGGTATATTTAATTCAGTTCATTTCATCTGGAATAATAAAGGTAACAAAACAAAATCAATTTGTGCAGTTTGCGCGGCCCACAGTAAAGTTTTTGGAGAATTCGGAGCGGAGCGTGACCGCGTATGGCCGCACATGCAAATATGAAATTAAGACTGGCGCAAGCGCTGTAGACATCGCTGCTGGCCGCGCGCATTTTGTAGCGAGTTTTTATTATCAGTGCACGCTACTTTCATTTAACAGTTCCGACATATTTAGTGTTTTTTCAATAGTTAAATTGTGTAGTAATTAATCTAGTTAATTTAGGTTTATTTCAAGGTATGCGTCTAGTAGTCGCAATGTACCGTTTTGCATGAATTTATATTTAAAGCAAAGCGCGTTCTGCGCATCAAGTATTGATTGTACACGGATCAAGGCGTTGTTTTTGTACAACTGTGAGAATTATCACCCTGTTATGTTACAGGTGAAATTTCCTGCGAAATAAAGATTTGTAATTATTATAGCAATCAAGGTGTAATTTCATGTAATTATTTTTATAGCGGTAAGAAACCGGATAGAAACCGGTGCTCTTCTTCGCCGATTACGCGTAAATATCATTAAATCGCGTTACCATGAGGCGAGTAGTCTCAACGCGCCTCGACAAGAGAATGGGGTGTTACTAATTTACCAATTTATTTGCTTCTACATTGACAAATAGCAATAGATAAGAATTCCGTGTTAATGATTTTTATGTTTGAAATTAACATATTTATTTTTAAGCTATGTTTATTTTATCGAAGGTTCATTAGTACCTTATGCGCGAATTAACTTACGTTTATGGCTCAACATTTCGACCGGGTTACACACTTTTTATCGGATTGATGAATCATAAACGGCGTGGAACCCAGTGATTAGAAAATTAGGAGATCGTTTTATGTCACCATCTGTGAGTGTTTTGTATCGGGACTATTCCAATTTTCACGAGCAAAAGAGGGTAGTGAAATAACTATCCTCTCCCTAGAAAGCTTCGCAGCGCTTCAATCTACTCAACACTATGACCTGTGTAACCGGTTAAACCGTCCAGCCATAATTCAAAGTAAGTTAGTTGGCGCATTAGACTTGTTAAACTATTTTTTTATTTTTTTTGTTCCAGATGTTTACTCCCTACTTGATATAGACGCACTTCCTGCCAATGTGGACATGATAGATGGACCCGATGGTTTTCCAGCAATAGACTTCAACCGACACTCTATAAGTTTACCTGTAGAAAAACTGAAGATCAGGGATGAACAAATATCACCCCCGTATATAATTTATGCCTCTTTTAATGTTAAATCAGTATTAGACACTCCGTGTATATTTTCCTTGAAGAATAACATAGACGAATATATTTATAGACTCTGCATAGTGCCAGTGTCTGAATCTTCATACAGCATATCAGTGTCTGGTTTAGATAGCAGTAGCATTGCTCCATCCTTACTTATAGATTCAGATATCAAAGATGTTTTAAACAACTGGATGGATCTCCTTTTATATGTTGACTTGAAGACTGTTATGCTTTACGTAAATTGCACGGATCAAGGGGCTTTCTCCAACAATAATTCGGAGAATAATCCTATTTATTTTACGGATGATTCAAAGATAGTTATTGGCGATGCGATTGAGAACAAAAAGTTTTTTCAGGTACGAATCTTATTTATAGATACACTAATTTATTTCTTCAAGGCTTGCTTCTGCGCTGCGATTTGTGGGTTCGACTCCCACATGAGTAAGCATTTATATGGCTCAGCCCCGGATTTTAGTGCAAGCTGGGACCCCGGGCGTGGACGCCAAGATCTGGGTATAAAGGCCACCGGTGACCCCGTGGTAAATAGAGGTGATACAGTGAGTGAGTAGCTCTATAACATACTATAAACAATTCTCCGATTCCATCGTATGTAGGAGATATTTAGTTGTTAAATTTTTAAATATTGCGAAAAGAAAATAAAATATTGACAAAAGAGGATTAGGAGCGTAGGGAAGCGAGACGGAAATGGGTGGGAGAAGTAGGAAGAAAGGGGAGAGCACGGATTTCGAGAGGGGGAGGAGATTTAGCTAAAAGTTTTCACAATATTCCTTGACTCTTAGGCGATCTCCAGTTTACAGGGTCAACCAACATATTAAAAATTAAGTCTTAATTGAGAAACGATGATATTTTATCATGTGACGGGGAAGCGGCAGACAACAGCTTTTGCCCCGCCTCGAAAAAATCCAGATCCAAAGTTTATGTGGCCTACAGGTATTTTTTTAGAATAAGTATTTGCTCATATGAAATTTTGTGTTTATAATATGTACCAAACTTAAAAGAGAATTTATTGTGTGGCAACGTTTTAAAAAAATGAAATTATATATCGTACCTCAAAAATTTTTCTGTACTCTAAAACTACCTAATTAATTTTGATTAAATTTTCATAGTCATATTTTTATTATTCGATCCTTTATTTGTTATTAGGTCTAATTATTGCAATGTGATAAGACTTTTATGTTAGCTACACATAAACACGGAAGCTATCAAAGTTTTCACAATCATAAAATTGTATACTAAGTCACATAATTTAAAAAAATAAATAAATTAGTAACAGTAATGTTCATAACACTAATTTCCACGTCGTAAAATAAAATTTTAAGAAACAATAATTAAATCACCACTAAGGTCGAATTAAACTACTTCTTTAAAATAATGTTTTACACAAGCTCACGCTAGATTTAATTTGCTGGTGCAAGCTGCCCTTAATATGAATATAGCCACACATATAAATAATACTTCTTATTTATATATTTATTGAATCTATCTGTTAATAAAGTTGATAGTTTTTCTGTTTTAAAGACCGTCATAGTGACTCACTTTGGCTTATCTCGTTTCGGGATCAACTTGTGTATATCCAGTAGCTCGTTTATCTAGAGACCTTCAGTCGTGGTATATGTCGGCCGACATGACGACGGAGACTATCAACGGATTTCATCCTTTGATAGTCCCTTTTGTTTTTGGAATACACTGTACTTACCATCTGGTGCACTGTAGTCACTTTGTCGCGCCAGTGTAATAAAAAGTTTTAAATATAATGTAATATGATAGAATTATTTATGTTGCTGTATTTTTAATATATTTATTCCAACTTGAACTTTAATGGCATAGGCCATAGCTTTTAATAAGAACAAGATAAACTAAGAATATTAACACATTTATAGAAGCGAACATTACAACACGAGACCCATTCTACCCACGAATTCAGTTTAAATACGACAATGCTCAGAATTAACGTGCAATTTCGACGGCAAAACGTCTCTTTGCGGCGGGGGTGGGTTCAAAAATGTTAAATGTACGCGAACAAACTACTTCCGCCGTTATAGCCAAGTCGACGGTTTATAGGCAAGAGAATGTACCCGGCGAAAATTCTAGGCTACCGGAGAAAATATTCTGAAGGTGGACTGACTTGTGATATTTGTAATATAAACACCATTGATAAAGAAACCTTAGTATTTTCCCAATTACTGTTTAACTAATAAGGATGCATGGCTATTTGTTGGATTTTTAATTGTATATACTATTTAATTTGAATCTAAGAAACAATCTATTGAAAAGAGCGACTACCACAGTATCTTGTCGGCTTTACTCGATGGATCCATTTTTTAAATCGTTAATAAATTAATATTATTGACATTTTATAAATGGTTCAAATAAGGCTATACAAATAAAATTATTTCTGCTTGAATTTTAGTATTTTGGTGTAATGTATCTGGTTAAAACCCAATTATTATAGTTTCATACGCAGTACGATTTTACTAAGAAAAATAGTATTAATTATTAAATTTTACATTTATGATATTTTATATATTAACAAAGCTAACACGTGGAGACTAGCACTATTTTTTAGCGATTTAGGCTTAGGTCGCACTCCGTAATTTCACCGCGCGAACAAATATCGCGCATATTTTATTCCCGAATGAAGATTCACCTAACTCGCACTGCGAAACTAATTTTACACCACACCATGTTTCATATTAGCAAGAAAAATTTGTGCGAATTGTTAACGCCTGTGCGCGAACATCACACGTTTCCTATTGATATAAAATATTGCGAAAAAAATCTGGCGGTGAGAATTCGCTGCGCGTGTTAGGTCTTAACCTCGCCTTGACAGATACATTTCACCTAAGCTCTAAATGTTTTTAGTCAGTCGCCACGTTTAAATGTATGATGTTCAGACGTATGAAATATTTTTAATTATCTCGAGCTTAGGCGACACTGCGGAAGGAAGATTGTAAAATTTTATGTGATACATTGGGATGTTTTATGAGGTATTTTAAAATAAGGTATAAACTACTTTAAACTATTGAATTTTATCTTTTTTCAGCATTTAGGGCGTCTTACTCCAATAAATTAAATCTATCTGAATATTCTTACATTACTATTATAGCTTCAGGCTTTATAATCATTAAAACATGAAAAAAAATTTAACAGACCTTTTCAATAATTCCTAACAACTTTAAGTAAGGTAGAAGTGCTAGTAAATGGCCTTGCGCTAGTAGTTGGCCACTTTGATACAAAATATTAAAAAATAAGAGTTTTAAGAAGTGTTGTCATCATATTAGTAGCTTATGAGATGGTATAACTATCTAATAGTTAGTAAATAAAAAGTGTGCATGTTGGCAACTCTGTAACTACAAGATGGTGGATATCTTGTGTCTATACTATATATACTATATAATCACTATCACTATCTTTGCTTGAAGTTATTTGTTCATAAGTTCCTGATCAAGTGGACTTCAAACTATAACATAATGTTTTCATTTAGTAAATAGAATTATATTCAACCTAGGAGTGCCTACAAATCGAAAGGAATTGCGTTAACTGGCCATCTACTGGGGTTTACAGTATTACATACAGTATACAGCTATTAGGAAACTTTACCCAGTTTAAAAATTTTAAATTAGTGTTGTAAATTTAAAATGCATTTCTAAATAGAACGTAAGTTTCAATTTCTTCAACGTAAATGCGCCGGCTTTATGCGTTAAACATTGCCAAAACATTTAATTCAAATTATTCCCATAGGAGCAGAACATATGGTACGCAATTTATTATGTAAACACAATTTTAGTTCAATTTACGCGACTCTATATTCGGCTTATTGCTATTCGGGTTCATTAGGCGCCGTATGGACCTTTTAATATTATGAACATTGTAATAACAATTAATTAAATTGCTTTTATATCGCCTATTTTCTAAACAATAATATTTGTTCATATTAATAATATGAAATGCGCCGGGCAATACTCGTTGATATCACCATACCACATGATGAAAATCTCGTAAAAGCTGAGAAAGAAAAACTATCTAAATATTTAAACCTCGCACACGAGATTGCCAGCATGTGGGGTGTAGATTCTACGATTATTGTCCCGATAGGCGTATGGACTAATGGGCTGATCGCAAAGAGCCTCGATTACCACCTTAAGAGGCTCTCGCTTGGCTGTTGGATCAAGGGCCGGATACAGCAGGCAGTTCTACTCGATATGGCACACATTGTTAGAAGGTTCCTATTTAACCAATCAATACAAATTCATTTCTTTTCTTATTATTAGTACAAAAACAAAAATACTACCGGTATTTTACATTGGCCGTTTTTTCGGTAACCCGGGGGAAATCCCTAACGGACCTTCACGGGGCGGTGAGGGCCACCCCCGGTGTGTCGGACTTGCACCGACTAAAACTCCCGGGGTATTTCTTCTCCCGCCTGCAGAGTACCAAGGGCAAGGCTGAGCCTCGGTAATTTTACAGTGACTTGTTTTTTCTGAAATAATCTCATATAAATTTATTGCATGAAAATAATAAATCTTGATATCGTGTAAAATAAAAAATAAAAATAATAACACAAGTATTATTATATTTTAGCATCCCTATTAGTTTTAATATATATTACAATATTAAACACAGAGTACCATTAGAATTGAAAGGAAAATCCAATATTATCTATTTCCACAGAACTGTTTATTTGCGGTCTGTACTTTCAATGGGAGGATATTGCACATCGAAGCGAGGCTTTTCACGTTTCATCGGGTCACCGGATTTGTACTTAACAATACAAATATTTCAATACACCGC
This sequence comes from Automeris io, assembly GCA_036320925.1. NCBI lineage: Eukaryota > Metazoa > Arthropoda > Insecta > Lepidoptera > Saturniidae > Automeris > Automeris io. The sequence goes on along the minus strand of JAUDJH010000011.1, from coordinate 5,528,859 downwards.
TTCTTTTACGAAGTAATAACTTTCTTAATAGCCTACATGAGATCAATAATATCTAATACGTAGTAATTTCATGCGTCCTGCAGATGTTATTCAGGTAAATATAATCACGCTATATCGCTACTGGTATGGACAAAAGGACATCACTTTCTCTATACCACTTCCATCCCAAAGGTATTCATTAGGTATTTTTGTCTTGTTTATTTTTTGACTGTGTTCGATATTATTTACAGTTACTATCTTTTGCAATTTTTTGCTTTATTATATGCAATCAGTCTGTTCTGCAATAATATTTAAAATCTTTATTAATTTAAATTCTATTATAGAGGCTTTATTACACAGTGTTTACTAATAATTTATATTATAATTTTTTAATTGGTGTTAAATATTTTATCTGTTGGTCTTATATTTCTGTTCTTGTATATGTGTATTTTCATATTACTATCTATGATATTTTAAAATTAGTGTATCTTTACTCCATTGATCCCTTCCTTGCTGTTTTCTGCGCGTTGATTCAATAAATGGGTGTCAGCTGAAAATCAGCGCTGGGTGGCTCGGCTGGTCACTTAGCATTTGCTGAGCTGACTTCCCTTTGGCGCATCATCACAACATAGGATGTTTACTGTTTTTGTTTTCTGTCTTTAATAACCTATTTTGCTGTGTTGTTTGTTGTGTTGTGCGCCAAATAAATATTTTTTTTTATTATTATTATTACTGCACTTAGTCGTCTGCTGTCTTTATGATTTTTTACTTAATCCGAAATTTGCCGTCAACTGTGGTTCGGTCTCTCGATCAATGACCCTGTGAAATGTACTGAATTGCTGATAATAAGTTGAGTATTTATAGCTCAGTTCAACCATATAGAAAACAAAAAATATGGTGTATGACCGGTGGTCGTGGGTGTGTTGGTAAAAATCCATGTCTTTCTACCAGCACACCCACGACCACCGGTAATATCTAGCGCCCATACGTGGTTAAATACATGTGTTTTTAAGTGAACTTTGTATTGCACGTGTTCGCCACGTGGCACGAACTTTCTTGACGTTTTTTCCCTTTATTACTCTGTCTTAAGTTTAAATTACGTGTAGTCTACTACCGAGACCCAAGGCTAGAGTACGTGGGTGTGCGTCGCAGTTCGGTGTGCCTTAAAGTGCAAATAAACAGTAAAACGTCTCTCTACCACCACACCCACGACCACCGGTCATAAGTGTCACCTCATATCCCTTTCGGGGTAAGTATATTTCTGTTAGATGCCACTCAATCATTTATAGTAATCACATTACGTGTATTATCATATACACATGTGGGAGACAAAAACATACAGCTATCTTACAAATTTTAAAGTTTCACGTTTTGTATTCATTATAAATAATTCACCTGGTTTTGCGTCAGTTAACTTACTTTTAACTATCGCTCGACATTTAGACCTGATGACACAGTCCGTGGTCACAAGCAGACCGAAGCGCTGCGGAATTTTTCATCGGGGGTGGAAAGTTACTTTCTATACCCTCCTTTGTTCTTAATAATTTGAATTGTCACGATACTCAACTCTTATATTAATCAATATTTTTTTGAAGACGTCATAACACCAGGTTCTAGTTTTATAATTACTGCTTGCCACATAGACGATAGCTTACAGCACAAATATTATAAGAAATAAGCTAATATCCAACACACGTACCAACTAAATTCGATTAATTGCTTTTATGCTAAACCTAGGGAGAAAATGGATACAAAAATTACCAATTTGTCAACTTATAAAATTATTAATTTTGAACATAGTAAATAAAAAAAAACGGCTGAAAGGGTTCTTAGTAACGATGCTTCACATAAAAAATAAAATAATAAATATTAAAAGCAAAAAAATAATTTCCCCCAATTAACATTTATGGAAACCCCTTCAAATTTGACTTTTTATTACACTCAGTATCATTATCAGCATTGCATTAAAGGTTTACATAGTTTACAAAGATAGACAGATAAACAAAGCGTCAAATCCCCTAACTTAACTCAGAAACCTTGCTTCACTCGATCGATTACGAAGCTCTCGTTAAGAGCTCTCCTCCACACGTGAAACATAGTACCCAAACTGAGATCCTCCTTAAATTTGCCTCAGTTCTCAAGCGGAAAATCCAATGATTTACCGGGTTAAAGCCTTATCATAATCTTGCACGTCCCTCATATTTCACGCTGAGTTAGTGCCACACTAACTGGCAATTTACTATTTTCACTATTCAAATAACTACTTTTAATACTCTTAAAGTCTATTTAGTAAGTGCGGATGATTTATCTCTATTTGTACAGATTTCCCTTTAATGGGTCATGAGCGGGGAGATTGAATTGAAACCCTAGATACAGGTCACCACTGGTTTAATTACTGAACAAATAGCACGTTAAACTAATACTTAATATCTCTTTTGTTTCTCTGTCATTTCGTCATGATCTACAATATGGCACCTTTGCCTTATATACAGCTGCTGTGAACGAAACTATAACGCGATGCAATTTTGCACAACGCCATCTACCAAACCGACATGCATCACGCCATAGTCTGTTCACAGCAGCTGACTTTTTTTTTCTTTTTTTTTTACACTGGCTCGACATAGTGACTACAGAGTACCTGATGGTAAGTACAGTGTAGTCCAAAAACGAAAGCGACTATCAAAGGATGAAAATTCATTGATAGTCTACATCGTCATGTCGGCCCACATATACCACGACTGAAGGTCTCTAAGTATATGAGCTACTGGATATACACAAGCTGATCCCGAAACACGACAAGCCGAAACTGGTCACTATGACGGGCTTTACACCCATGTACTGTGGTCGCGATCCAGACGGGCACCGACGCCCTACCACCTCGTTGCTGCTCGTTTAGCACCAACCAGGAGTCACGTGTAGGGAAACTAGGGTAAAGCCTACGGACGCGAGCAGCTTCGACTCCCAAAAAAGTACGCATATCGCACGGAAAAAAACAGAATCAATCTGGAAGGAAATTTCTCAGTTTCAGTAGATATTTCTATTTCGACCACTCGCGTTGCCACATATGCATTGGTATCCATATGTTCTTTATCAACAAGGCCGCCACAGTGATACAACCATTATATTGTAAATGTACATATAATGTACATATAATGTAAAAAGCTTCTATGACTTAGTTATTACCTCCCTGCAGGCTATTCATTGTGACCATTCCAAAGAGCTCAAACATCCTCCTGCTCTTCGTTAGTGAAAACTTGGATATCTCTCTGCTTCCTATTGCTACAGCATCAAGCTACTAAGTTATTATAATATAATTGAAATCAAAGGATACTAAATTTTAAGGTGATCAGACAAGTAGAAATATTTTGCGTCCTGATCATTACACAATAGCTAAAAAAAGAAAAACAAGAAAAACTAAATCAAAATCCATTTATCCGTTTAGAAGACATACAAATACTTAGCCACAGATACGTACGTCAAACATAAAACACCCCTCTTTTTACATCGTGGGTAAAAGTACATTCAATATTAACTAATCTAAGCTTCGAAGTCCAGTATTGTTAAGTCCAAGGCTCCCGCAGTGTATTGTGTAGTAGTGTTCCAATCTTCGGATTTCCGCATTCAATTGCTTCCAGTAGATAACTGTATTGACCAATTCTGGAATAGAGGATTCGTCTCGAGAATGTGCCGTACAATACTCGAATAGGTGTGAAGGCAATATACGAAAGCTGACTGAAGCAATCGAACATTATTACTTTAGATTAAAGGTTCAACCATAAACATAAAATCCTTTGAGTTGTTTAAAGAAATATTATTAATTAAATATTTATATACTACGTATGTAAAACATTTTTAAAATTATTTACAGGCAATTTAAATAATAATTAATTTGTCTTTTTCACAATGAAACTAACAAATTGAGTCCTCGCAACCATAAAATAAATAATAATCAAAAAAAATTTACATGTTTGTGTGTGCTTATGTTATAGATATGAGTGGGTATTTGGCAGAATGTTTTGTGTAGTTTTCTTCGAAGTTTTGTAAAGTTTGATCCCTTTTTTTGATCCCTGCCGATATTTCTTATCTATTCTTAATAATTCTCATTTCTTAGCGACTTTTCATGTTAAGATTTGAGCCTCCCATAAACAGACAATTATAACTATATGCATATTCCTTAATAAATCAAACAGCTTATGTAACCTGATGATACTTTAAACAAAAATGAAGTATTTTCTGGATGTTTTCTTCCATAGACGATAATGTAATAGTTCAAAATATTTTTCTTTATAAAAACTCAAAATCACAAGGGAGAACATGATATTTTGGAAAAATAGACCTTTACTCGATCAGGCTATTACGGAAAGATTAGATCTTTCAATCATTTTTACATTAATAGCAATGTGTTAATTTAATACAACACTTTTTTATTTTTCTACATATAATAAAAGTGTTAAAGTATCTAAAATAAAATTAAATAAAATGCTTTAAATTAATTTATAAGAGCAGTTGGCTGAAGTCCAGTTTCGACATTTCAGGCGACAGAGAAGCTTCCAACAATCTTAGCGTACGAAGAATAAAAAAATGGTTATTGTTCAGTAATTTCGAAATTTTCTTTACAAAAAAGAAATCTTTAACTATACAATGACGTACAAATTATTCAGAAATAGATGAGTTAATATAAGAAACATTAATTTATTTACTTACCATTGTAATAAAGGTAGCATTCTGTCTTAAGCGATAGACGGGAGCGGTAAAAAGTAATCACCTGTGCCGCGATAACTGACGGCACCTCTGTGCAGAATTAATTTGTATGAGACTGATTCAGAAATAAGACTGTAAAGAACGTGAGTAAGTTGCAAATTTAGGTATGTCGAAATTGGTTTCATACATTTTGACCGAAGATCTCATAAAAATTATTTCCACAGTATTAAAACTACCAGTAGGGCTTTGATCTCGTGAAAAATGCTGCGATTATCGATACAATGCTACGATGATAGCAAGAGCCACACTTGAACAATATTTCTTAATTTTGTAATTTTTTTTTAGACCAACTTTATCACTGCTATTAATCAAAAATTCAGAGCATAATAAATTAAATGAAAATTGTATTTGTAATATTTGCAGAATTATCGATAACGGTAAATTGTAGAAGAGCATATATAGGTACTTCTTAAACATTATTCAATTTTGTAGCATACATCGTATGTACCATTTTAATTGAAACACCAAGAATAAAATGGCGCTAAAATTATTTGCGTTAGGCCTTAAAGTTGAGTCTAGAGCTACGAACGCAGGGGTTGTATGCAGTTAAGAGGCGGCGGAGCAGGTTCGGGAGGCTATTGCCACCCCCGAGAACCCAATTCACCGCCCAGATCGGACAGGACGCCGGAGAACGGCCTTCGCCAGAGGCCTTCCTCCATAACAGGACATACGCCGGGCGGCGTGCTTGAGGGAGCGTGTCGCCCAGATCCAGGCGTGAGCGGTGTGCGATGTGTTCCCGCAACACCGCTCCAATGACAAATCAAGGAGATAAGGGGAGGGTGGCACTTTACGCCACTCTCCCCGCCAAATGTATTAGGTGTACGCGGGGGGTGGCGACTATTTAACCACCCCGTGCCAAGTAGGCGGAGCCTGCAGAAGGCTAGACGTCGCCGGGTGCCGAGGAAGATGGCTCAGCTTTGCCCTTGGCACTCGGCAGGCGGGAAAAGGAACACCCCGGGGGTTTTAGTCGGTGCAAGTCCGACTCACTGGGGGCGATCCACATCGCCCTCTGAGGTCCGTTAGGGATTTCCCCCGGGTTAAAAAAAAATGTTGTTTGCAGTTAGAGCTCGACCTTTCCTTGTCTCACTACTGCTACCCCGCACGATTACTCTGCCAGGTTTTCTTCATCGAACGACTATATGATTTTTGAACTGTGTTAATATTGCATAATAGTGCCGTCCATCGCGTTTTACTGAATATAACCCAATAATTTAATTATTTCTGTCTAATATTTTTTGACCAATTTAACATTAAAGTACAGCTGTTTAATTAAAAATATTGAGCCTGAAATTTTCACGCAAAATACTTTCATAACGAATATTGTCCCGTAAAATTAAAAGGTAGACGGCAACATTTGAGAAATGAGGTATTCAAATGTCAGCCCGCGTCATGTATATCTGAAATATATTGCCTTACTTTTTGTAAAAGTTTACAACTCCACGCGTGAAATTTACGGTCGTGAAGGCTCACTTCCAAATTAGGTTCGGATATTCTTTTAGGTGGGAACGGACCGTGCGAATAATTTTCTCGCTACTTTTTTCGTGGTCGTATAATAAAAATGCTAAAATTCGAATGAGCTCGCAGTAGGTTGCGCTTTGTATTCATTCAGTGAAATTGTTAAGTGCAACCTCTTCTAAAAACTTTGCGCACGAACTAAATTCTTTGAATATATTTTTCACTCTGATAAACACGTGAATGTTATGTATTTTTTGGTAAAAAATAATTTAATTTTTTAAATTAAATTAAGGTGTCTTAAATATAAATTTGCTTCAAGGCACTCTTTTTTCTGGACCAATACGATAGGAAAGAAAGAAAATTTAGTAGTTAATTGAAAGAAACCGACAAGTTAGCTGAGCCGATCACGGTCCTAAGGAAATTCGGCAATTCCCACGACACTTCGTTTATAATAGATTCGCGCGCAAGTCAGAACCGCCGCTTGCAAATATCTCGGAACATATAATATTTAGCTTACTTCGCCTTAGGTCTTGATTTTTGGTTATGCAATGCCCAGAGAGATGTTTTTGTATAATTTCGAGAATTATAACCCTGTTATATTAGATGTATAAATTTGTTGTGACATAAATATTTATTATTATTACAACAATCAAGGATGGTTTTAATGTAATTCCTCTTTTAAATATTTTGCTGAAAGTACAAAGTACGAAACCGGACAGTTCGCGCTCTATGCCGGCTTTACCTGCTAGTATCTACGGTTATTCAAAATGACTAATTTCTAATAATCTCGTTGATTTTATTAATCGACCACTTTTTTTAATAGCATATATATTTAAATAGCCTAACTATAAACCAAGGATCTTAATAATAACTGAAAATAAATATCATTAGTCAAAATAAATCTTTTTTTGTAACCTGTGGTAAAGTCTTACATACGGGCATCAGAGCTGCTGTGAAGGAAGCGACCCCGGTATGTCAGACTCTAATTGACTAAAAACCCCCGAGATGTCCCTCTAATCACTCCACCCAGGGCTGGGAATCCTAATTCATCCAGTCGACCGGGAAGCGAATAGCCTTATTCAGGCTTCCGCTCTGGGTAGGTGACCGTAAATAGCAAACGCCTCCAAACCTTTCGCACCAGACACTGCGCACTACCTCTCTCTCCACCAGGCAGCAGACCCTATTAAGTCTACTGCCAGGTTAGTCGAAATAAATCATTAGTCTACAATCAACATAGACGTAAAAATCAATGTTTGTCAAAATCGATTAACCAAGGTATATTTGTAAATAAAAAGTTAAACTGCTTATTTATTATTAAGTATATTATAACAACAGAACAGAAAGTTGTAATAAAAAAAACAATGATGAATGGTGGAATATCTCCTTCGGAATTCGGTTAGGTAATATCCGTCGTGTCATAACTTTGCAGCTGCTTCGGTTTTGCTTCCGCTATCAACACTGAGCTAAGAAAACTTAAGTAATTGGATATGATTTAATTTTTTAATGTGCTTAAATTATTTTAATTATCTTAATTTTTTTGGAATAAATGCCGTGGTCATTTTTTTAATATATCCATGTGATACACATCCGGTGTGCAAATGCATCGTCTAGAAGTCTTTTTACAAAGTCTTTAAATGAATTTGGGAATTGGCGGAATTCCAAATTATCGAATACTTTTAATTCGATATGGTTTCAGATATGAACATTAAGTTATATCAAATATGCCATTGATCACACTACACGGATAAATATTTTTATATTTTAGGAGATATTTACAGTGCTAATTTACATAGTACGTATGTCAAGTCACGTATCCTTAAATCTGGTTTAATAAGCTATCTACTTACAATCAGCCATTTGGTACTACACCAATTATTATGTCTCTTTTCATGCACACAGGCGTGATTAACAAAGATATAGCTATCTGCCAACGAATATAAAACTGAAAACTGATTCCTAATTTCTACATCTCGGTAATACGACATCCCTTCGCAAACCGAGGTGCCTGAATCCATTCGAAATCAACTGCGGTGAAACTGTTCATAACTGCAAGTTTATAGCTAATATATTTAGACTACATTTTGTCGTTCACATGCAGCTCGTGACGTCACTACTTAAATGTAGATGAACTTCTACTACGATGAGAGAAATTTAAGTTACCTAAAACTGTAAATAATTGATATTTTTTATTAACGATTTATAACATGTAGACGCCGCCCGATACGTGCTTGTGTTAAACACCTTAAAGGTCGTTAGGGTGTTACGGGACGCACAGGGTAAGGGGTGCGCGCGCGCAAGTAATGCGCTTGCTAAAGCTGTCGACTACCGGGACCCAAAGCTAGAGTATATGCGTGTGCGTCGCAGTTCTGTGTATCATAAAGTGCAATAAACACTAAAACGCCAAATACCGTGTCTTTTTATCAACTCACCCACGACCACCGGTCATAGATTATAATAAAAAAAAACAAATATATCAGCTCAAGTCTTCATAAGGGTATTGAGGTCCTAAAACGACATGAGATATCGAATTTTCAGGTGATTAATAATTTTGTAAGTTTTTGTGTATGAGCTCGTTTTTTTTTTCATTAGTCTATATGTTTTCTGATACTAATTAATCGATTAAACTTAGACATAACACGACTAGAAGACAAACTTGAAACCTTATATCTCTCATAAATAGCGTTAATAGCGTTTGTTAATATAGCGACCGTTATAAGTCTTTTCAGATGTATATATGTATAAAAAAATAGATATATATGTGCTTAAACTGCCCGTTGTCCTATTAATTATCTAAATAAAAAACCTTTATCGTTGACGACAATTTTTGTCGGTATGGGTTAAAAGAATACGATCTTACTGTTTGAAACTAGTAAAGCTATATTTTTCAAGTTAATGGTTCTTATCTAGCAGAAAAACTAAATTTTCTTAGAAAAATCTCCGTGTTAATGTCGAGAGCATCCTTACCGAAGTCAGTTTCATTAAAATCCCGGTTTATCTCTCTACAAAAGCCTTCCTTTTGTAGACATACTTTTAATCTCCTAGCTCAGAATATCTAACGTATTATGACTGCAGTATAACATCTTATAACTACAATTTTATAAGTTATAATTTATTTTTCTTTCTATACGGGTTCGACAAAGTGAGTACATAACACCCGATCGAAAGTACAGTGTGGATCAATAACAGCAACAATCCCCAAGGGATGAAAATACGTACGTCGATGCTTTAAGGGTACTTCCTTTGAGTAGTATCGAAAAATGTTATACTACTTAAATAAGTAGGTATCGATATCTTGTGCGTATCGGATCATCTCTATCGGCAATCGCCCTGCCATCTCAAAAACTACTCGCACTATCCATATTTTTTGGTATATAGTAAAAATACAATGTATATATTACGAAAAAGAGATACTGATAAATTAATAGATATAGGCTACATAGATAAAGTTAGGTGATATTTTGTATGTAGAGTGCGAGAGCCCCGAGTACACGGCGCAACACACTCTTAAGGTATGCCCAGCCCGGGCTGAAGAAAGGCACCATCACCGGAGGGACGTTTTCACCCAGAGCGAGCGCGACATCCCCTCGTGATAAAATCCGGGCAGTAGACTTAAGGGAGTCTGCTGCCCGGATGAGAGGGCGGCTGTGCACAGTGCCTCGCATACCACCTGAGAGAGAGGTTTTGGAGGGGTGGGCTCTTTACTCCTACCCCTCCCAGAGAGCCTCAGCAAGGCTTTTCGCTCCGCGGGCGTCTGGATGAATTTGGTTTCCCAGGCCCGGGTGGCGTGATTAGAGGGACACCCCAGAGGTTTTAGTCAGTAGAAGTCTGACATACTGGGGTCGCTGTCCTCACAGCGGCCGATATAGATACGAAAAAAGAAAAATATTTTATATGTAATTACACTATTAGGTACTAAATTTATCTATGATAATAAAACATCAATTTGTTCAATTACTACGTTTACTAATCTATGAATTATTATTAACACGTTGAGCTCCACCTCAGCCAGCGATGGCTGACACTAGATTTTCCGTTTAGGCCGCGTCAGCCATCGGTGGCTGACACTAGACTTTCCGTTTAGAGATTTTTGTCTGCACAGAGCCAAAAACAGTAATGAACTGATTTGGCGCGTAACGTGTTGAACGAATGCCTATAGGTATCACTTTTCAAAACTATACGACCTTCAACTGCTGTCGGAAACACCAGCCATACAGTACCAGCGCGTAGAATTGACACGCGTGGCCTTAACAGGATTGTCTTAGAAATACGCGTGGCGTTCAACGAGTTAAGGACTATTCGTTTTTTAGGATGAACATTTTTTTTTAACGTTGCTCTACAATATGTTTTATATCTCTGGCTTGGATAACTAACTACCTGTAGGCCATATAAAAATGTATATACTTCATGTTGGATAGAAACTACTACCCATCAGCCACTGCTGTAACTGAGACAAAGACTGGTCCAAAGATTGTGTTTAAGAATTAAATATTATTAATTTAGTTTTTACATTAAAATATTCGTCCAGACACATTATGTCATATATGATTATTATTTTTAATTATGCCTTATTTTTTATTATCAATAATATATTTACATTTCAGGGAGCAATCCAAACAGTTACAATTTACAAGGATGCCAACGAGTCTAAAGTCTTTGAAATTTGCAACGTAAGCTAATCATATTCGCTTTATTCATTAATGTAGTCTATGCTTGTAAAATTGTTTGCTCTGAATTCACTGACTGCCCAGAAGCCTGACATACGGCTTAGCAGTCTTCAATTTGTGATTTATTTTACTTTGAATTTAGAACTAATAAATAAAAAAAAATATTACGAATTACTTATTTAATTCGTTTCTCTTCAGTATCTAACAATGTTTTAAATTATATGTTTTTTTTTTTTATTGAAGATTAAAATTAAGTATTTAATATTACAAAATTATTATTTTTTAATTAAATGCTGTTATTATTTACATAGTTAGACGTAATTGCTTACTTAAGGGAGTCCACTGTCCATATATGAGGGCGGCGGTGTGCAGGAGACATTGCCTACTTGAGGAAGGGAGGACGGGAGTACTCCCTTTTCCCGTAGTTGATGACCGCGCGCCGGTCGTGGCACAGTGCGAGCTCGCTCCCACGGCTGGCGGCCACGTCCAGAAAGGAGTACAGAAGAGTTTTTTTAGTCAGTAGGAGTCGGACACACCGAGGTCACTGCCCTCACAGTGGCTCTGAAGGTCCAATGTAGGATTTTATTCCTGATTAATTTTTTTATCATATTTAGACATTACTTTGAAATTTTTTTATGCATATATTTATATTTTACAGGCCGACAATATACTTAGCGTGGTTAGTATTTATCTACGTTTTTATGCCAATCACTGCATATGTGGCTTTCGGTGTCAAATTTAACAAAATATGTATATTTATCTTTTCAAAATTCTTAAAATGGAGTAACACGGTTTCAAGTTACGTTCTGGTTAAAGATTTAGGTGAAATTTATTAATTTGGGCAAATTTTGGGAATTAAAAATTAATTTGGCAAATTATACGTTTTTAATATATTTTCTAAAATCGTGATTGGTTATCATAGGTATGTTAATAGAGTATTATAATTTAAACCTCCTTTAAATAAATATCACTCGGATAAATATATAACATATTTTTTCATACTTATTATGTAAATATAACTTTAAAAAATGATCTTCTACTAATAAAATTAAATCTCTTCGCTACTGTTTCGAAACACAATAAAATTTTACAATTTACTAAATAATAACCACTCTCGTAGTACTATGTTATTTATAAGTGTACCTGCTTTGATTTTCGTATTTTTTAGTAAAATTTAGCTGGCTAGCAAATATTAAATCACTTTACCATTATCAATGAGCCCTCATCTTCACACGTAGTTTTAAATTTTATTAATTGAAATATACTTTCCACATATTCAATATATCTTGACAAAAAATTAGACGTGAAATATGCTTATTAACAATTATTAGTATAGTAAGTAGAAATTTGTTTAATTATTATTCTATGGTGTATATGAGTTAAGTATTTGGTTTAAAATAAAAATATTTTTATTTTATTATGGATAGTTTTTTGCCAAATACAGGGTATATTCACACTATGTATAAAAATGTAGTATTGCTATGAGTACTGTGCAAAAATATAATTTTCAAGTTTCCACTATTAAAAATATTCAATATATCTTACTAAATAACCATAAAATTAACATAATGTAGATAAGAATTTTGCTACATTAATATAATAATAATATAACATGTAAAATTAAATTAAATTTCAACGAAATTAATCACTTTGAATGGACTTTTATGTGCATGTCATACTGTTAATTGTTTATAATAATAACGCATTTGGTGCCCTTTATATTATTACATTGAAATTTTAAAAATAAAATACATATAAAGAGCATATTTTCCATACTTCGTCATAGTGCCTAGCTTTGGTCTATTGCGTCAAAGCAGTGTTTTTCAACCTTTCCATGACACGGCCCCTTTATTATGAAGAAATATTTCGCGACCCTCCCTATCCGTTGCCTTTTTTTCATGTATTTTATCTTGTGACAATATTGAAATCTAAAATATTTATTAATTTTCATAATTAGGGTTCGGATAAATACATAATTAAGTACGTAAAACACATTTTTTACATCGAATGCGTGGTCAATGGGTAACGCAGTTTATGCAACTCCGCTATAGAAGCTTCCCGGCCCGTCTAAAGAGGCTTCGCGACCCATATGTAGAAAAACACTGCGGTAAAGAATCAGCTCGTGTAAGTTATACCTAGAGACCTTCAGTCGATATGACAACGGTGATTGTGAATGGAATCCTGTCCCTTGATGGTCACTCCCATTGGACTAGACTATACTTTTCAAATACTTAAACAAGTTCCAGTAGAATCTGAAATAGCACGAACAATGATTATTTTTTATTGGGTTACTAGTACATAATAATCGTGTTAATCAATAAATATTTACTTCTCAGTAATTTTTAATATCTATAGAATAGCTATCGAGTTATGGTGAAAGTAAAACTACGCCCGAAACTTTATCATCAATTTACGATATTAAGCTTAGTACCATTGAATGATTTGATTATCTTACTAAATATTGTAAACATATTTTTCCACTAATAATGTTGCTTTTATTTAGCTTCCTTTTTATTTAAAACAAATTATACTGTATTTAATTTTGTACTAAATAATAAGCATTTTATTAATACTGCAAAATGTTATTAACTATAATAAGGTCTTAATAAATTTAATGTAAAAAATGGTAATATATTATTTTAAAATCAGCAGAAGCTTAATTCGATGTCATTATTAATCCCAATGTGTATAAGTAATTTATTAAAATGTATTGCTAATTTTTTGTCACTATTTACATGTCTAGTCAATCAATGTTTTCTATATTATTATTCATTTTGATCGGTTTTTTGACAGCTTAATGACACGGATGAAACACCATTCTTAAAAGGTTAGTACAATATTTTTTAAATTTTATTTAATTTGTTTTAATGCGCAAGAAAAAGGAGTGTTTGTATAAATAATTTGGAAACATTTAATTAATAATAATATAATGTATCGTCACGCTATGTCCCTTTCGGGGTGAGCAGAGATACATTTGTGCCTGTATCCACTATGCGCTTTTATATCGTTCCCAACGTGACCGGTAGCGCAGCTGATCGCCGTTCTCAGGGCACTTACACAAAATATTTCTATTAGATACCATGCGGGATTCCTCACTATATTTTCCTTCACTGGTAAGCATATGGTGCTTAAATCCTTAATTAGTCTGAAAAAACCCAGAGGTAAGTTCCGGGATTCGAGCAAACGACCATTCCCGCTGCCGCGTATGGTAACCGTTCCATTAATTTTATTTTTTGGTTTCCCGGGGATACCCGTATGGGCCGTCAGGAGGCGGTGAGGGCCTGCCTCCTGGTATGTCGGACTTTCACTGACTAAGCCCCCAGGGTGTTCTTTCTCTCCGTCTAGCCGGCACCGGAGGCACAGTGATGTCCTCTTCTTCGGTCCGCGGCGGTGGTGTAAAGAACCACCCCTCGCTCTCCTCGATGTCTTGGAGCGGTGTGCGGGAACACGTCACACACCGCTCTCGCCTGGATAAACTGCACCCCCCCAAGCGCACCGTCCGGGCCTCCCATCCAGTTACGGAGGACCTCTGGTGAAGGCCCTCCTCCGGCGTCTCGTTATGCGTGGGCGGCGGATCGGGTTGTCAGGGCCGGCTATTGCCTCCCTGCCCCTCTCCGCCGCCGCTTTTTTCGTCATAATTGCCTCACAAAACGTGAGGACCGCCTGCCATGTCCTATCGCTGCCGACCATTGCGCGAACGAGCGGCATTAAAGGCAGGTCACCACCCACCACCCTGACCGTTCCATTATCCGATAGGCCACCGCAGACCCCAGCCACAGTTAGTTTTAATATTTTCAAAATTAATAAATTTCTTTTAAGTTTGTTTTAATTTCCAAGTGCTTGTGTAAATAATATTTTAAAACATTTTAATTATACTTTTATTTTATTTAATATAATACATGTACTCGTATTATGTACAATATAAAAGAAAATATAGTGTATTAACTCGTAAGAGTATTTTTTATGCTATTGTAGATATTCGAGTGTTAATTGTAAAATAAGTTGTCACAAGTAGGATTTCCAATTCCTTGTGCTTACTATATAGAAATAAATTTTTAATGCTGTTAATATTATTTCCTAAGGTGAAAAAGGAGAGCCTGGTATAGGAGTAAAAGGGGATAAAGGTGATACTGGATTACAAGGTCCTCCAGGGGTTCTTGGTCAAAAAGGAGAAAAAGGGGAAAAAGGAGATACTGGTCAAAAAGTGTGTAACTATTATTATATTGTCCATTTATAAATATATCTATTTATTTCATATTATCTGCTATTTTCTGTAATGTGTATTGTAATTGTATAGTGTATGATAACAACCTCAATTTCATAAGTTGTAACGTTATTTATACAACGAATGCCTTATGAATTAGTCGCCTTCTGATCTTTGTAAGACCGACTTAAATATTATACTAGTTTTTTTAGATATAGTATCAAACACATTAGTAATACATATAAAATATCACTAGTATATAAGCGAACCTTTTAAATTTACACACGTTTGCCAATTTTGGAAGAAAACATGAAAAATCTGTACTTGTAAAAGCAAAAAATATTGTTAATATCAAAATCGTTAAGCTACCCATATTTTTTTATTCGTGAGAAAAAAAAGGCTTTTGTCTACGCAGTCATGTCAGCCCCGTAAATATATAAAAATAAGTTCTAATTTATAATTTTTTTTTTAACAAATTTGTTAATTATTAGTGCCTGGGCATTCCCGGGCTCGGTTAAGTATTGATGGAATGCGCCGAGAGTTAAGCTAGCATTTTAAGCCGCTACTTTTAGAACTTACTAAATCATTCAATTTAAATTACTCAATGAATGTCAACGGATTTGGTAAGTCACCGATTTTATCAACATGGACTTGGCTCTGAACGTTTTAATACTAAATTTAAGGCTTAAACTAAGGTTTTTTTTATCCTGACATGGCATAGTGACCACCACGCCTGATGATAAGCATGGTGCAGTCCAAAAACGACAACGATTACCAACAGAACAAAAAATACCATCGATAGCCGCCGCGACCATGCCGGCCTGCACAAATATCTCTTCACGCCACGCTTAAAGGATCCCATAACAAAGGACGAAGGAAACTCGCTCGCCGGAAGATCATTCCACGGCCCAACAACTCGGCAAAAGAAAGATTTAGAGAAACTCTTAAACCTAGCCGGGATGTCCGTCACTGAAAAGCTGTAACTCCACAGACCAGCGCGTAGCTCATACTCAAGTTCCTATATTCAGTTTTTGTAAAATCGAATTTATATTCTGAGGACTTTGCTAAGCTAAGTCAAAATAACGTCTATAAATCTCAGCCTAAAAACCTGCAATAACGATATAAATGTTACTTATGGCTTTGGCGACGAAAATATCGCAAATTGGTTTATTTATTTATTTATTCTATGCAGGATTGCCAGTGGCCCGGTAAAATAATTCACTTTATGACCGGTGGTCGTAGGTGTAGAAAGACATGAATTTTGGCGTTTTACTGTTTATTTGCACTTTACGGCACACCGAACTGCGACGTACACGCACGTACTCTCGCCTTGCGTCTCGGTAGTCGACTGACTCGCAAGCAACCCGTGCGCGCGCGCATCCTCTTA
The DNA here is from genome assembly GCA_036320925.1 of Automeris io. Taxonomy (NCBI): domain Eukaryota; kingdom Metazoa; phylum Arthropoda; class Insecta; order Lepidoptera; family Saturniidae; genus Automeris; species Automeris io. The sequence continues at coordinate 5,512,409 of JAUDJH010000011.1, read as the reverse complement.
CCCCGCACGTCTCGTAACACCCTAACGACCCTTAGGGCAACAATTACGTATCGGGCGGCGTCTACATGCTATAACTTACACAATTACAATCAACAATATACAGTTCCTATTAAGGCATCCACAACATACGTTAGAGTGGCCTGTTTATTTATATTCTATTATATTAATGGTAATTATTAATGTCAAGATTTTTCGTTTGTGCATCTCTCAACAACCCGAAGACCTTTCTCTTGAATCCCAGCATAGAATCTTGGTTTGATAGTAACCATTTCAATCATTTGACATATTACAGTAAATTACAAAATATGGTTACTTTACAGGGAGAACCTGGTAAATCGACAATTGGTCCAAGAGGTCCTCCAGGCTTGCAGGGAGATCAAGGAGAAGCTGGTCCTAGAGGATTAACAGGAGAAACGGGAGTACGATTTTTAAATTAGATAATATTATTTATTTCATCTAAATATATTGATGATACAACCCAAAAAAAAACTGCTCTTTTTCGCAGAAATGCCAATGTTCAGAAAAAGTCGTTTCATCACTACTGCGAATGATGCCAGAAATGAGAGGTCCACGTGGAGAAAAAGGATATCCAGGTCAACCTGGACCTATTGGGTTACAAGTAAGTTTTTTATAATTATAATTAAAAAATACTATAAATAATTCTTAAGACATATTTTTAATTTAGGGTCTAACAGGTTCTGCTGGTGAACACGGACCACGTGGACCACCGGGCGAAAAAGGTCCAAAAGGGGACATGGGCTTACCTGGTATGGAAGGAAAAGTTGGACCTAAAGGAGATGCGGGAAAAGACGGCATGGCAGGGCCAAGAGGTCTTCCAGGACCAATTGGCTTGCCTGGTCTTTCTGGAGCTGATTGTAAGGTTAATATTCTTTTTTCAGATATTTCATTATTTTTTAATGCAGTTTTTAATTAAATTGTGATAAAATACTTTATACGAAAGCACTATTTCATAATAATAATTTTCAACCGCTTCTCAAGAAGCAATACTATTTTAGCACTTACAGATTCTGTCATCTTTGAGACCTTATTCTAAAAATCATTAACTCATTATTTGGTACGATAATTCCTTCAACATATACTGTCTCTGCGAGCGCACATATATTGTGCAAGTGATAATTAAAACTTTAAGTTGAAATTATACTTAGCTTAAGTATATTAAACTTGGTCACAATCTCTTTCTTATTCCGTTATTTTATTGAGTAGCATAAAATTTGTATTAAAACTATCATAAGTTATTTCCGTAGTTGTCAGAAGAAGATAGACGACCTGGAGAACAGGGTGAACGTGGACCTGAAGGCCCAAGAGGAATGCCTGGTAAACCGGGAGAAAAAGGAGATAGAGGATTCCAAGGTGAAATCGGGCAAAAAGGAGAAAAAGGAGATAGGGTAGGGATTTTTATATTTTAATTACAGTTAGTAATAATTGGTATAATAATGAAGCTGAAGTCTGATTTTAGGGTCTACGCGGAGTTGAAGGTCGTATGGGAATGCAGGGTGATACAGGTTTTCCTGGAAAAAGTGGTATTCCAGGATTACCTGGAAAAGACGGAAAAGATGGTGAAAAAGGAAATCAAGGTTATCATAAAATTAAGATATTTTCGCTTTTGACTAAAACCATGTTAATTATTTCTACAGGCTTCGCTTCTATTAGTTATTATTAGTAGATAAACTGATAATATTACCTGAAAAAATAACAAAATTTAAAATCCAATAATATAAAAATATGGAACTTGGTGGTAATAAAATTTCTTATAATTTCAGGAATAAAAGGTGAAATAGGATCTCCTGGATTACCTGCAAGATTGTCTTCAATTTTGGATACCTACACAAATCCTGAAGAAAGTAAGAAACAAAAGTTTTGTTATAACTGTACTTTAATGTAGGCCATTAATTCCGTTTCCAATTGTCTGCTAAAAATATTAATACAACACAAGGGCACGTATTATTTTTTATTTTATAAGAACCAAAAAGATAATTAAAGACATTTATTTTAATATGGACAAACTAGAAAAAGAAACCTCTGGTATTTACAAAATGTGATCAAAAATAAATATCCAAATAATTTGGGCAATTCCAGGAAACGTGTTTTCCCTTATTTACTTAATATATTTTATTTAAAAATGTATGTCATCGATAAATAATAGATCAGAGGTTCCATTTATGTATGTGGCATAAATCAATTCTTCCAAAACATTTAACTGTACCAGAATTGAAAGCCTCTTAAAAGCCCGTGAATAAGTTTCAGGTTAGTAAGTACTAAACGTTGTTCACGTTTGATACGTTTTTGTATTTGTGCTTTCAATTCTGGTACAGTTAAATGTTTTGGAAGAATTGATTTATGCCACATACACAAATGGAACCTCTGATCTATTATTTATATTACAGTTCCAAGTACTAACTATACAATTTTGTGTGGAAATTTTGTAAACAATCTTCAGGACAATTACAATACAAAATCATACGAGTAAAGCTAAAGAGACATAACTAAATAATGTTTTATTTTAAATAATTGCGGCATTTAAAATTTTATTCAATGGACGCTAAAATTACAAAATATATTAAAGGTTCCAGTTAAAAAATATACGGAATATAAGGGAATAATTTTCAATCTATTTTTCAGAAAACAATAAAAACATAATATACACATTTAGTATACTAGTATAAATATGAATTTGTTTAAGATGCTGCAATTGTGGAAAAACTTAGAGGTTATAAGGGAGAAAAAGGACACAAAGGTGATAAGGTAATTTATAATGACATTTTCTCTAATTTTTCCGAAATATATATTATTACAGAGTTTCTTTTTAAACAAGAGTAATTCATAATTAATAGATCAATAAAATCTTTTAAAGTTACATTTATTTGTAATTTGCTATCTCGGAAATATTCAGAAATGTTTTCCATTCTCGGATACTGCTGTAGTCTTGTCCGTTTCAGTTGATATATATAATATTAGGTCCTTACATATGAAATTGGCATTTTGTATGGGAGGAACAAAAAGTCGAATATTTTTTAATATAATATATTTAATTAATCAAAGTATGAACCATTATTTTCTATGCACTTTTGCCATCTCATAGGTAGTTCATAGATCCCTTTACTAAAAAACCAGTCTGACGGGAATCAATAAAATCTTTGAAGGCGATTTGGACTGCCCCATCGGAGTTGAATTTTTTCCCTTGCAAGAAGTTATCCAAATTTCTAAAAAAATGGTAATCTGTTGAAGCAAGGTCCGGGGAGTACGGAGGATGTCTTAGACTTTCCAATTGAAGCTCTTCTAATTTAGTAGCCGTCTGTTGCGCAGTGTGTGGTCTAGCGTTGTCGTGAAGCAGCAGTGGCGTGGAGCGATTGACCAGCCTAGGTTGTTTAGCCGCTAGCTTTTCCATCATGGTTTGCAATTGCTGACAATAGACATCAGCCGTAATAGTCTGGCCAGATTTGAGAAAACTGTAATGAACAATACCGGCACTAGTCCACCAAACGCTTACAAGTAACTTTTTTGGGGTTAATTTTCGCTTGGGGCAGGATTTGGCTGGCTGGCCAGGATCCAACCATTGCGCTGAGCGCTTCCGATTATCGTAAAGAACCCATTTTTCATCACAGGTAATGATTCGGTTTAAAATACCTTCATTATTGTGCCGGTTTAGTAATGTAACTCAGCAGTCGACGCGCGTTTGCCGGTTTGCTTCAGTCAATTCGTGAGGTACCCACCTTTCAAGCTTTTTAATCTTCCCAATTTGCTTCAAGTGAATTAAAACAGTTTTATCACTAACATCGCAGCCTGCAGCTAACTCGGACGTGGTTTGCGATGGATCCGCTTCCACAATAGCCTTCAACTTGAGTCTCAGGCCGTCCACGGGGCTTGTTCTGCAGGTCGAAATTTCCAGAACGAAAACGTTGGAACCAAAAACGAACTGTGTTTTCTTTTGCAACACGACCGCCATACACATCATTCACCCTTCGAGTTGTTTCCGCAGCACTAGTGTCACGGCGAAACTCGTACTCGTAAATAATGCGATATTTTAAGTTTTCCATTTTGTAAAATGAGTGACGCAAACAGAAAAAAACAGAAGAAAAAAACAAATGAATGACGATCATCGAAGCACAAATACATGAGTCTATAGCTGTACAAATTTTAATTTGGAATTCCTTACCAAAGAGGAGAAATTTGTGATTAAAGTGGCCAGTACGAAAAACGCCAATTTCATATGTAAAGACCTAATATTATGCAGTCTTATTTATAATATACATAAAATTTGTCGCTTTTCTGTAAAAAAAAAGCAGTATTTTTTCACTAAATAATAAAAATTTAAAACTTTGTTTCGGAAATTATTTTATAAAAATATTCGCGGCTAGAGAAACGTAAATAAATATAGCTACATTATACTCAGAGATGGGCAAAATGTAATCTGATTAAGAATTCAAAATGTACTCGTAATTTTAAATTTCTTGCTCTGTAATCATGATTAAATCCGTTTAAAGCATTAAGAAATCATAAATGTGTATGCAATCTGGGATTCTGTAATGTTTAAAACATAGATGAGCAAAATGCAGTCATATTAATGGTAAAAAACGTAAAATGTGATCGTAATCATTTTTAATATTCTGATTACATTTTGCCCATCTATAATTATACTTATAGGGAGACAAAGGTGATCAAGGTCCCCTAGGAATGACAGGTCCACGCGGCGAAGATGGATATGATGGACCTGAAGGCAAGCAGGGTCCGAAAGGCATTAAAGGAGATACTGGGCCTGCTGGACCTAGAGGCGACCGTGGAGAACAGGGACAACCGGGGCCTCCAGGTCAAGTGCCACAGACACCTTTAATTATGGTAATTCTTACTCATTTAAATTCATTTCTCAGTCATTTATTTGTGTTATTACACGTACAGAATATAATAACGGAGTACGTAATATCGGATATAATCCAAAAATTATATCGGTCAATGCAGAGAGGTGTGTATTTTTTTTAATGAATTACTTAATAAGTACTCTTTGTTTAATAAAAAAAATATTCTAATAGAAACATATCTTCTACTGAGGTCGATTATGATGACACTAGAGAGAACATAAAAAATTTAAACTGCTTCAAATTTTTATTATATTTAATTTGCTTTAGGGGTCTAAAGGAGATCAGGGTCTACCAGGTTTAACTGGCCCTCAAGGTCCACCTGGTTTACCAGGTAAAAAGGGTGAACCCGGAGAACGTGGGCCCATCGGACCAAAGGGTGATATTGGGCATCCTGGTCATCAAGTAAGTAGAAAAGTTAAGATAATAATAGTTATTATTATAATCAACAAAACAAAAAATTAAACATTATTCAGTTATAATACCGGTTTCAGGGAGCAGTTGGATTACCTGGGTTAAATGGTACAACAGGTGCAAAAGGAGAGAAAGGAGACAGTGCGCCATCCATTGATGTAAAAAAGGTTGTAGTTACAAAATAACATATTACCCATTTCATTTATGTAAGCGCATTTGTAGCTTAAGCGTCTAATTACACTTTCGCTCAAAAGATTTCGATACCATTTCCAAATGTAAATTTTAAATATTATATTATATTCTGATCTAATCAGAACCTTCTATGTGTAAAACAAGTGTATATTGTGGCACTGCATGAAATATCGACGCCGGAAAGCGATCTTGTTATATCTCGAAAAAATGCGAATATGAGTTATATACATCATCGGAATTTAAAAAAATACTGCATGGAACGATCTAGGTTTAATTTTATTCAGCCTATTTCTTGTTTAGATAAGCCGTTGAATTTTTTTATAAATATTTAGAAATTAACACGAAAAAATGTTGTAAAAGAAACAAAATCCGCTAGTTTGTTATTTAAAATACATACAACAAAATTGCTGCCTATTAAAATCCAATCGATAAAAAAATGGTATTTTTAAGTCTTCTGGTTTACAAGTTATGAATTTATGAAATATTGTTTTGGGTTTGGTGCAAAGTTGCGTTTTTCGAAATACGACAAGATCGCTTTCCGACGTCGATATGTTGATATAAGTTTATGTCTCGATTTACCACCATTAATAAATTCAATGACTTTTAAAAGAGTTTTAAAAGAGTACAAAATATTTTTATTTTACTTATTTTATTGTAAGTTGTTATCCTTCCTATTAAATGATTGCATTATAGAACTTTGATGACCTTATTTATATACATTTATTAGGTTTAAATCTTATTAAAAAAATGTTATCCTAACATATTTCTTTATCATTCCCTATTAATTAGCTTTAGTAAAAAATGCTCCCATAAATAAACTCATATTATTTTCATATATTAATTTCTTGCTGTATTATATACTTCTTTACCTCTTACTTCAAATCTCAATCTCAAATCTTACTCAAATTTGTGAATTATCTTCCAGCCAGCGTAATCTCTTGTCTTTGTTATTAGATTCTTTGAAGAATGTTTCAAGAATCATTTGTACAAACTTTTATGAACTATTGAGTGTTACGATTAGTTTTTTTAGTTTAGTTACTTTTTTTGTATTTACTATCGCGTGCAGTGTAATTGGTAAGCCAACACTAAATAGAAACAAATAAAGTAATTATTACGATTCCTACTTTCTAGCTTAAAGGTGAGAAAGGAGATAAAGGTGATTATGGTTTTCCTGGAAAGCCGGGTAAAATGGGTCCTCAAGGCCCTCCAGGCTTACCGTGTCAAGAAACAAGTACATCTGCGCCGATTCCAGGGCCTCCTGGAGCCCCAGGTATACCTGGACGGCCGGGTCCGCCTGGAGCGTCGATAGTAGGACCGAAAGGTGAACCAGCGAGTATTACACAGAATATAGCGCAGAACACTTGTTCATTTATTGGCAATCCAGGTAAGCTTAGTATTTTTCCCGAGTGTGTAAATTTAAGTCTTTACGATTACTTAATTTATTATAATTTAATAGTAAGAGTGTTTATGTACTCTTGTAGTAATTATGTGCCAAATTAAAGTCACTGGCTCAAATATTAAATTTACTTTCATGTTTAATAATTTATTTGTACACAATTCAATAATATTAATCTACTTTAGCCCTTACAAAATATCACAACAAATTAACCACCACTGGCGTGGCAGGTGCAGTCATTGCTCCAGTGCTTGTTTGTCCAAACAACCAATTTGTATTTTTTGCGATCTCCACACAAAAATAGAAAAGTATATCTTAATTTATACCCAATCATAATTAAAGATAATGAAAAATATAAAAGTAGATAAAGCTTTTTTGTTTAAAATAGAGAAATAATTATTACAAAATTTAGTAGATTGCAATGCATTCTATTCGGTAAAAAGATATCTATCGGCTACTTATGTACTTGTTAATTTTGTATTATAGTAAATGACTGAATTATCGGATTAAGAAATGGAGATTATTCAAACAAAAGGTTGTTATATCTATCAGCTCCCGAATCGTTTTCAGTTGTGTTTTGATTTATTAATCTCATGTGTGGTGTAAAAACTTAAATAAAATATATGAAATTAATTAAATCTTTTTCTTTAAAGATACGATGGACGAAGACGAAGTTTGTACCACGAATACGCAAATTTTTAAAACAACTAGAGCTCTGTTAAAGGTAACTTTTAAAGTAGCATTAACTGATTATTTTAAATATATTATGATAATTATTCTGTTTTATATTCAGAAAACTAAAACTACGCCTTTAGGAACATTGGCCTTTGTTATTCAAAATAATTCTTTGCTATTAAGGGTCAAAGGAGGATGGCAATATGTTCAAGTAAGCATATTTCTAACGATTATTTCTAAATAACGTTCATATTAGGTTAATTGTGATAATCATATTCATTTTCAGTTGGGGTCTCTACTAAGCAAACCAAAGAAAGTGAAACAAAATCAATCTACTCATATAAAGATTAGGCACAAAAACGCTGTAAGTATTTGTCCACCGCAATATGATATTATGTGCATCACTTGCAGATTGGATGTGATCGAAATAGTACAGAGAGTTGCAAATATAAAGCCCTTTTACCTGATATATTACAATAAGTTCCTGGATATTGTCCAGCTTATATGAGAGGTTCAGCTAAACCTATTCGGTATATCTATAAATAGTTATAGAATATGATGATGATGATGATGTCCTAGCCGGTTTCGGCCACGGCGACTGTTCCAACACCGGTTAAGAAATTCGAGTTCCAGTTTTCGGAAACAGTCAATTGCGCAGGAGATATTTGAGTGCATAACTGGACGCGCAGCCAGAAAAGCACTCTCTCGTCCGGGCTCCCTCAGGCCCGATGGAAAGGAGAACCAGTACGATCGGGAGGGAGCAGGATGCAGGTTTGGTCAAGTTTTCCCTTCTCTAAGCACCTGGTTGAATTGCGGTGTTTAAGAGATACCTTAGTCGCCTTTTACGACACCTCAGCAAGAAGAGGGGGGTGCTATTCTATTCTGTCGGCAGCCACCACGGCTTATGGAATATATAAGTAATCTGTCAAGACATCCATCGTAGACCATCACATTGTCATCAGTTCAAAAAAATCTGTACAAATTAGAGATTCCTTTCAATCAGAAAAAAATAATTTGTATTAATTTAAAAGATTTTAAGCAATAGAATTTTTATTCTTTTACAAAAATCCTTATGAAGTGAATAAAAAAAAAACTTTGACAAATTATCTCGGGCCATTGAAAAATATTTTTAAACATATAAATGCATTTATTTTATTAATAGAATTGGAGAAGTCTGCGCAATCTCATTGAAATTGTAATATTTGAGTATTTTAGAGAACTATTTTCAGTGAGAAACTTTTTAAAGGGTTGCCAATACATTCTTAAGAATTTATGTTTATATACGCAACAGTTCCTTTACGTTCCCTAAGGAATCATACTACAAAATCATTAATTTGTTGCAGATACGACTAGTTTCACTTAACGATCCTTACCCTGGTAACATGATTTTGAATAGCTATGACAGAGGATGGGGAATCACATCCGCGAGCAATAAATGCCACTTAGAGGCAAAGATGCTGAACAAGACCTTTGTCCCATTTTTAGCTCACAGGTAACACTGTTCAAATTACTCTTCGTAATCCGTTTCGATTAAATTTCAAATAAAGAACGTTTAAAAAATACACTATTTTAATTGAAAGTGAAAGAAAACTCAATACAAATTTTCATAGCTGTTTTAATTTTTAGTAGAACGGGATACCTCTAGGGACTTTTGCCGTGTGCGAAATAGATCTAATTATAAAGACAAAAGATTTTATAAACGTATACGATGGAACAGAAAAAATGAAATGTTGATAAAATGTTAAATTAGGGACATAAATAATAGTACGTTGGAAGTAAAAATATTTAAAACATAAAGTTCTTTGTCTACAAATTCTTGGTATCTCGTTGTATATGGGTTAAAATATGGCTTAGGTTTCAATTAAAGATTACCGTATATATATTTTCAAATTTAACAACAAAAAGGCAATTCTCGAAATTTTAAAATGTTTAAAGGTAATTTCTATAACGTCTTGATTAAATATATATCGGGATAATCTATAATAATACATAAAGAAAAGTTAAGTGACGAGAGATTAAAATGCAACTGAAAGTAGAACTAAAATAAAATAGTCCATTATATCAAGAGAATGCCAATTTTATTCGAGAAGTCCGGTAGTAATTTTATATTGTTTTACAGTTCAGCAGATCTCATACACCTGGTCAGAAAATCTGATTGGCATCTCCCCGTGGTGAACTTAAAAGGGGAAATGCTTTTTAAATCTTGGAACAGTATGTTCGACGGTTCAGGGGCTACTTTTGTTACGCCAAACCCGAGCATTTTTAGCTTTAATCAAAGAAATATTCTAATAGATTTTCACTGGTAAGTATATTATTTATCGCTTCAGTGCGTATTTGTCCAAACGACAAATTAATATGTTTGTCCATTCTCTATATAAAAAAATGGCCATTCACCTTACACCCATCCGTAAATAAACATTAAAATATTAAATACATAAGGCATTAATGTCGATACAATGAAAAATATAAAAGTCTTTGAAATAAAGATTACACTTAAAATAGAGAAAAGATGCTCTCTAAAATTTACTATCGATGGTCTCAACAAATAAGCACTAAGACAACGTTTAACAATAACTAGAATTAATGTAACTGGTATATTGAATAATGAAACCCCAAAAGAAAATGTTGAGTGTAAATATAATACATTATGAATATATTTGTTAGAGATTTTTCTGATTTCTTCGTATATCAAAATTTGATTGAGGTATAGTTTTAAAATAACAAAGAAAGGATACTATTTAAGCTTACTTTACAGGGAAAAAAAGATTTTATGGCACGGTGGTAACTTGCGCGGCCATCACATAAGGACCGGAACTTGTGGCATGAAATGGCAAAGTAATAATCCGAAAATGAGTGGCATAGCATCGGTGATAAATAACGAAACGTTACTATTAGATCGTAAATTGTAAGTTTCAAATTATAATATTTTTTTCAATAATTATTATAATTAGACGTAAAAATAGATATTATGACCGATGGTCGTGGGTGAGTAGGTAGAAAGACAAGTATTTTGGCGTTTTAGTGTTTATTGTATTTTATGGGATACCGAACTACGACGCGCACGGACGTACTCTCCGCCTTAGGTCCCAGCAGTCGACTCCCTCAGCAAGCATCGATCCTTGCGTGCGCGCACCCCTTACCCTATGCGTCCCGTAACAACCTAACGACCCTTAAGGCGTTTAACACAAGCACGTATCGGGCGGCGTCTACATGCTGTAATAACAAATTGATATTAGTATAATTTAAAATTAAATAAAAAATACCTATGCATATTATACGAGACGAATTTAACAACTTCTATGTCTATTCCACTTCTTTCGATCCCAAGTCGACTTTTTTTTTTGTTGAAAGATAAGCTTAACATTGTCAGAACGGTATGTTTTGATATTATAATTTTTTCTACGAGTGTGGAAGAAAATTTTGAGGAAGATTGAATTATTTGAATATGTGAACAAGAAACGTAAATGATATTATATATGATGATGATATTTCGGTAACAAAGTTACACGTTTTATGATTAATGACTTTTATTTATACCGAAGATACGCCGCCACTTACGCTGAATTTTAATATACATAATTTTAAACATATATAATACACCCACCGCATATCTATAATTTGAATATTTACTAATTATACATGATTTTTTTGGTTGCTGTATCTCTAGAAATTGTCAAACACAAGTACTCATAACTATTAAAAAAAATTAATACCTTCCTTGTAGCTGGATAATTATGAAAAAAATATGAAATACAATTGTATTTACTAGCTTTAACCTCGTTTAGGTATTATTAAAATATCTGTCATAGTTTCACTGAAAAACGATTTTGAAAGTTAGACCTTCAACTCATTTTTTTTTTATTAATCGAGTTCCATAACTAGTCAATACTTGTTTCTAATACCTAACAATATAAAATCACCAGTGTCAAAAAAGGCGCCTGTGCAGATTCCATAAGGATACTCGTTAAGACTGTGATACTTATGTTAATTCTTGCAATTTCTACAATATATATATATTATTTTTTTTAGTTATAGCTGTGATAATAAACTTATCGTATTATGCGTGGAGCGTTTTGGTAATGGAAGTCATTTCTGGTAAGTAATCAGTTATTTAAATAAACAAAGCCATAATTTTAATTTTGTGATATATTTATTATTTTTAGTAAATGTGCACACTAACTGTGTAATTCTTATAGAAGTATTGAAAATACTTTGTAAAGAATACATTTTATTTTAGAGAATACGTCTGGTCATTTTATTTATCGATATACTCAGTGGATTAGCACGCTCAAGTGGCAATGGGCTGGTCATATTTGCCTAAGAACTACTAACCGCTGGAGTATACGTGTTCTGGAGTGGAGACCACGCCTCGGTAATTGTAGAGTAGAACGCCCTGAGGCTAGGTAGACCGACGATTTGCCCATAGTGGCAGGCAATTGAGGAATCTAATTTCAAAACCCACTATAACATATTTTTTTCAAATCCCATAAATTTATAAAACTTATAATTAATCTTTGAATTCACAACAATCAGGTTCTTATAAGTTATTTAAATTATTATTCTAGAGTGAAAAATCAATAAAGAAAAATTTCATATATAATATTTGCTTTGATAAAAACATTTCAAATTAATATTGGGACTATTGAGTAATTTTGTACGAAAAATCGTTTTAGCGGGTTTCGAAATTAGACGCCTCAATTGTTGGATGGGAAAAGCCGAAGATTGGGCTCAGTGGCGGACCTTGGTGGAGGCATATATCCAGCAGTGGACGATTACGGATTGTTGAAGATAATGATTTTATTTATTTATATATAACTTTTAGTCGATCTTTTTATTAAGTAATTATGAATTATATTTTGATTATAATAGTTAGAAAGGTCATTTAGTTTTAGTTATTTTTTAATCGTTTCTTAAAAATAAATTTATTTCTATAGATATTTGTGCAATAAAGGAATATGAGGGTAATTTAGCAATCTGTCATTTTAGCTAACTTAATAATTATTATAATAAATGCTATATTTACGTTTGTAATATCTGCTTAACTAGAGACCTAATGACGGGACATTCTTTTTTTTTTCTTACACTGGCTCGACATAGTGACTACAGAGTACCTGGTGGTAAGTACAGTGTAGTCCATAAACGAAATTGACTATCAAAGGATAAAAATCCATTGATAGTATCTATCGTCATGTCGGCCCACATATACCACGACTGAAGGTATCTAGGGATATGAGCTACTGGATATACACAACCTGATCCCGAAACGCGACAAGCCGAAACTGGTCACTATGACGGGTTTCACACCCATGTACAGTGGTCGCGATATAGACGGGCATCGACGCCCTACCAGCACGCTACTGCTCGTTTAACACCACCCAGGAGTCACGTGTAGGGAAACTACGGTAAAGCCTACGGACGCGAGCAGCTTCGACTCCCAAAATAAATGTAATTTTTAAATTATATTATGCTGTTTTAGATCGTATTTAAGAATCATTCGATTTGCACAAGTGGAATAAGGACAAGTGACATAATCAAAACAATATTGACAATCAATCGGATCAGTCAAATATTATGTCATCAAAATCCAAGGAAATCAGTGGATGTGCGACTGATTGTTTAATGCAAACCAACTGAAATACTCGCTAAATATTTAAGAAGTGTATCGCCATAATACGATAACGAGACTGATAATTACAAAATGTGTAAATTCTAACTGAATAAAGTCTATTTTTATATGTTAGAAATCATATTTTAGAATCAATGATATTAAAAATGATAGACACATTATTAATGCCACAACTTAAAACTTTTGAAAAGATCGTAAGAGTTTTTAGCGACAACGATGCACGGTGAAATCCGAAGAACAGCATCAAAAGATATCTATTATGACAAGCTTTCACAGATCGAACATTTCCGAATAAACGTGACCGAAGCACAACAAGACCGTAGTTATATTCGATGTATTTACCAATGAAAATGCGACCAACCTTATAATGCTGTGATGTCAATGGTAACTAGTGTGTGTCAGAAGTGTGTATCTGTGTGTCTGCAAGTCGTTTTTTGGCCGAAGCCGATTAATCGGCCAGCATCACAACCTTTGGCTTCAACTCAAACCGGTGCTAAATGTTTGAAAATCCTAAGTTTAGTTCGATGGCAAAAGTAAATATGATAATTTAAAAAACTTTTAAGCTAAAGGTTGTTGCTCGAAGCCGAAGGTTTGGCTAAAGGTGGCAAAGCCAAAGCTGCGGCCAAACAGTAATATCCTGGGTAAGATTAGTTTTTTTTAATTAACTAGTTCTAATTTACAAAGAAGAATAAATCACAAATCAAAGACTGCGAAGCCATATGTAAAGCTTACGTAAAGCCAGTAAATGGCTGATTAAATAATTTTACAAGCATTGACTACTTCATCAATAAAATGAATATGATTAGCTTAAATCAATCATATAACTATATACCAGTAGCGTTCATTCCATAGATGCATGAAAGCATTGCATGCCCTGACGATAAATAAATCTGGAATAAATTGTTAAAAATTAAACAAAAATTTATATTCATATCTATTCTATATTCACGCCACCTATATTTCCTATGAAAGCAATATAATATTTACTATCATAATATAATAATCAAATTAATTACGTGAATTCTGCCTACCCTCTCCAAATATCCTATGCACGCCACTGCCATACACATATATGTTATAATATATACTCATAACGATCTTATTTCAAATAAGATTATATTGTTTTATTTTAGTGAAAGCCTTAGGGATGTGGAGGAGGCAAGGAGAGTGTGTGTGGGTGTAAAGTAAGCAACAGATCTATTGTTTTAATATCATTGATTAAAAATTCTGAAGAATATCAGTAAAATAAATCTAAATCAATATCAGTAAAGTTTTTATACTGTGACCAACGCAAGTGGCACCTATATATTTACTTCTATAATATGACATGTCAGAATAATTCCATTTTTCTTTTAAATTTAAAAAGCTAATACTTGTGCTCCTTTATAATATGTGTAACTTGGTATGTGTATAATATTTATGTGTGTTTTATAATAGAAAAAGCATAGTCTTAGACGTATGATATGTCAGATCTGCTTTTTGCCTGTTTTCGTCAGGTTTATGTAAAACGTTAGTCAAACTCGATTACATATCACAAAAATCACGTGTACAATTAGATACGCACGTGTGATTTATTTTGCTGTTCACCAAATTAAGTAACTTATAACATTTTTAACCGATTTATTTTCAGTAGATTATTTGATATTGTCAACGCTAAAGCTCGTGGATCTGCACAAGAATATTTTATTTTAAAGTAAACATTGATAAAATAAAAATAAAACTCAGCCTTTCTAAAATGAAGATACGCTTGGCTTGACGGGAATGTTATTTATTTGTCATCATTTATTTATTAGGATTTTCGAGCATAATGATACCTACATGTTGTTATGAGTCAATGGCAGAATATGCAATATTGATCGATTTGTTCAATAAAATTATAAATAGTAGTTGGGGAGTAATTATATCGTTCGTAATGGTGTTGTTTTTGACGAAATTCAGTGTGCCCTCGTTGTTAGCCCGGAACGTACTGTCTTGCAGAGTTTCTCTTCTCACAGGCTTGGGTCTAACTCGAAGAGTCTGCACGACATATGTGTTGGTGGCAAAACTACACAACAAGTCACCGTGAAAGATTGGCTATTGTGTTATTGCTAAAAAGGGTTAGCAATTTAGAAATTGTTGACAAAGAAACGCAAATAATAAGGGCATTTCTAAAGCATTGTAAATCCAAACACATTAAAATAAAGGTGCAATACACACACTTTGTGTACTTAGAGTAATTATTTCTATAGTATTAAATGAATACTTATTATATGAACTTACTAGATATAAACCCTTCCAATTTGTGTTTTTAAGCAAGTAAGGGTACACTATTAATATATAAGTTTATATTATGTGTAGCATGATACCTTATGAGATAAAGTTTGAATGAAAAGTTACAGATAAAAATAATTACATTGACCGCAATGTCTAAATATTTATAACGAGTGCAATGGAATATGTTATCTGTATGATTTATTATGTTGTGTGATTATTTAATTTATAAAAATTAAACGTATTTTTTTTGTGTTGTCTTAAGTTATTTATTATTGCTTAATGTAGTTTGAATGACCTGTATTTAACAAATTTAGTGTAAAATCGTTTGGTACTGATTCATTCCAAAAGCCATTTTCTTTAAATGTCAATCTTACAAAAATAATGTATGCCATTGATTTAATATAAAATATTATATGTTTTAGACATTATTATATTCTATGATTTTATGTGACACTCGCTGAATCCGCGAATTCGTTTGAGTTTATTATGGTAACAATGATTTCAAGCTGAAACCTTTGTGTAAATGATAAAAATGTCACCGATTCTTTTATAAATAACAACAATGAACCTAACATTTTATTAATGAACCGAATAAAGTAAAATTAATACTAAATGTTAAACGAATCTTTCCATAATAATAGTGAAAACCGCATGTAAATAGGTTAAGCCATTTCTGAGATTAGCGGATACAAATGCGGACAGATATGTGTAAATTGATTAACAATTCTGATACATTTTGACTAACCTACATCCCGCAAGCGATTTTATTTTTTCTGTAAAACGGTATATATAGTAGCTCTCAAATGATTTTTCATCTGAATAATATTATATAGGTGGTTGAAGAACGGATTTATTATATGTATTAATTTTAAAATATATATAGAAGTTACAATGAAAGTATTTCAAAATATAGCATCTAAGTTATTTCCTGTTAAATAGACGATTACAATTATTGTAGCCTGTGCCATAATAAATATTATGTTAAATATAAAAGTGAAATAAAGTTGATTTTATACAATATATTCTTTTAAATTCATTCATATATGAGATTTTATTTACAAGTCCACTAACTTGGGATGATCAAATAAGCTATTAGTGATCCTAATATGCACAACAACCGTAGTTGAAACATCCTAAACTCCCTTAGTTTTGAACGGTTTTTGAACTGCCCTAAGCTTAGCATCAAGTGGAATGTCGTCACTTTAGCAAACTAAGATTGCAGGTTATGATGGCCTAGTGAATATGGGTCAGGTATCCATCCACTCGCTGTAACGCGAATACTCACAGGTTTGGATCCCGGCACATTCATCTTTGGTTTTCCAGATTAAATGCAGGCTTAACAACCAGGTGCCCATCCGTGAAGGACAATAATTTGAGGAAGCCCGCACGGCATCTAATAGTAATATCATGTGTAAATGCCCTGAGAACGACGATCAGTGAAAAGTAGATACATCACGTATCTCTGCTCACCCCGTATTAAATATAGCGTGACGCAATATTAATATAAGATTATATTACAAACGCTTCTACAAATTTTAAAGCATATTCTAACAGCATAAGCCGACATAATTATAAAACCAAATTATAACCTGAAAGCATTAGCAGCGCTCGTTTTCCAACAAATACCGGCAAAATTATATCTTCAATCTAGTTACCATTTCTAAGTTCATACCGTTAACTTGCCGGAGCTCATTTGCAATAATAGAGTGGCCGGAATGAGGGCATAGTGCTACTTCGCCGTGCTTGCACTTTACTATTCAGCGATAGACTGCAATATTTTATTCTACACTAGAAGGCTCTACCCGCGTCTTTGTCTGCAGAATTTAAAAACATCCATATCTTTGTTTAATTAAGTTAAAAGATAAGTATGTAGGCTACCTTTTTATTTCTACCATTTTTTTTAATTTAAATTATACTTTTTTAACAATATATTAATATGTCAATAAAATAAGAAGTTAACTAGTGACGTTAGATGAAATTTTTAAAACAGTGCGCTCTTGAAGAAAAACTGTAATATTAATATATTTATAATTATTATCTTATGTCTTCTCATTAGAATTTTAATTGTGCTGTCCATCTTCTTGGTATTGTGTACTCCACCTCTACATATAAGTTTTTGGGGTGCTGCACTAACCCCAATGCTATTATTGATAAAAATGAAACTAAATTATAAATTCGTTACAACTTGTATTGCACGGTGTACAAGGCAGACTGACGCGTACGATCTCTTAGCTAGTGTATACAACACTGTCGGCTAGGCTTGTCGAATAAATATCGATACATCGATATATCGATATTTTCAATACAAAATATCGATATTTTTGGGCGATATATTTTATAATGGTATATTGATATATCGATACAAAATATTCAGTATCGAAAATAGTATCGAAAACGATATTTTTTAATTTTTATGATAGTGAAGTCGCTGAAATCTGAAACTGTAGAAGATAGGACCGAACGAAAAAAAAAACTATATTGTCTATGACTGTTGAGTATTATGTTTTGTTACGTTGCATGTATTGACTTCTGAATTTGTTGCATGTATATTATTTGCCGCCATTTATTTATGTATTATTTATTTTTGTTTGATATCTTAAATAGGTCTTAAAGTTAGAAGATAGCCTTTTAGTTCTTGATATTTTTGTAATTTTGTCTAATAAAAAGGAATACTGGTAAAATACTTTCGTGTTTATTGAGATTTGTTCGATATATCGATATTTTTCCTTCGATATATCGTCACCGATATTGATATTTTTATAAATATCGATACATTGATATAACGATTTTTTTTCATTTTCGACATCCCTACTGTCGGCGCGAGCGCTGAAACTGTAGGCAGTCGCGTGGATGGTTGCCACACACCCCTCTCGTCGCAGCCCCGCGTGCCTTACAGGATTCGTGCAGTTGCTACAAGTTCTTTCGAGAATAAGTTACTTTAAATTATTTATAATGGTCACAAATAACTAAAGTTTAAAATGTGTTATTGATATCTTAAGTTGGATTGTAATGATAATAATGACATAAAATCACGTTATATCACTTTCGGGGTGAGCAGAGGAAAACTAGTATCTATATCCACCTTTTTCTTATACGTCGTCACGCTGTACACGACATATAAATTGGACTGTATTATAAATATAAGTTACTTTTTTGCTACATAATAACTGGCTTTACAAGAGCTGATTTCGGAATACAAAAGGCTAAAGCAAGTCACTGTGATGGAGTTTGAATAAATTATACACCGATCGTAGACGCCCTAATGCATTCTTCGTGGAAAAAAGAGCACTATAAAAATATTAACTTTTCAGGAGCGTCAACTATTAAGTGTGCAGACAAATGCGAAACCTTAGAATATTTCTGAGAAGAGCTAATAGCTTAAAACTATTTTTCTTTTAATAGATTTAAGTCATTTTTGAGTAAATTTACGTTATTTATGAATGTGATTTAAGAAAAATAATTTACAGGTTATATGAAACATCACATACACATCTCCATTAATTACTAGAGTAATTTTTTAAAACACTTATAGAATATATATCAATTCATCCTCTAATAAACGATAGATTAAAAAATGACGTAAGTATTTTCCAAATATTGTAAAAGTATTATTTATTCACAAACTTCACAGCACATTACAAAGTCAATTATTAGGTCCTTACATATGAAATTGGCGTTTTTCGTACTGGCCACTTTAATCAAAAATTTCTCCTCTTTGGTAAGGAATTCCAAATTCAAATTTGTACAGCTATAGACTCATGTATTTGTGCTTCGATGATCGTCATTCATTTGTTTTTTCTTCTGTTTTTTTCTGTTTGCGTCACTCATTTTACAAAATGGAAAACTTAAAATATCGCATTATTTACGAGTACGAGTTCCGCCGTGGCACTAGTGCTGCGGAAACAACTCGAAGGGTGAATGATGTGTATGGCGGTCGTGTTGCAAAAGAAAACACAGTTCGTTTTTGGTTCCAACGTTTTCGTTCTGGAAATTTCGACTTGCAGAACAAGCCCCGTGGACGGCCTGAGACTCAAGTTGATAATGAAGAGTTGAAGGCTATTGTGGAAGCGGATCCATCGCAAACCACGTCCCAGTTAGCTGCAGGCTGCGATGTTAGTGATAAAACTGTTTTAATTCACTTAAAGGAAATTGGGAAGATTAAAAAGCTTGAAAGGTGGGTACCTCACGAATTGACTGAAGCAAACCGGCAAACGCGCGTCGACTGCTGCGTTACATTACTAAACCGGCACAATAATGAAGGTATTTTAAACCGAATCATTACCTGTGATGAAAAATGGGTTCTTTACGATAATCTGAAGCGCTCAGCGCAATGGTTGGATCCTGGCCAGCCAGCCAAATCCTGCCCCAAGCGAAAATTAACCCCAAAAAAGTTACTTGTAAGCGTTTGGTGGACTAGTGCCGGTATTGTTCATTACAGTTTTCTCAAATCTGGCCAGACTATTACGACTGATGTCTATTTTCAGCAATTGCAAACCATGATAGAAAAGCTAGCGGCTAAACAACCTAGGCTGGTCAATCGCTCCACGCCACTGCTGCTTCACGACAACGCTAGACCACACATTGCGCAACAGACGGCTACTAAATTAGAAGAGCTTCAATTGGAAAGTCTAAGACATCCTCCGTACTCCCCGGACCTTGCTCCAAAAGAATACCATTTTTTTCGAAATTTGGATAACTTCTTGCAAGGGAAAAAATTCAACTCCGATGGGGCAGTCCAAATCGCCTTCAAAGATTTTATTGATTCCCGTCCGACTGGTTTTTTTAGTAAAGGGATCAATGAACTACCTATGAGATGGCAAAAGTGCATAGAAAATAATGGTTCATACTTTGATTAATTAAATATATTATATTAAAAAATATTCGACTTTTTGTTCCTCCCATACAAAACGCCAAATTCATATGTAAGGACCTAATATATACAAAATAGGAAAGAAAATAAAAATCTACAGTGCCAATTACGCAGTTACGCTTACATATAACATTTTGAAATATCTCCCTCGTAAATAAAATCAGTGTATTTACTGATTTCAAAAATGTATACACGTCAATGGCGCCAAAGCAAATCGCCTTTCATTCCTAAATATAATTTGTTATGTTTCAGATTAGTGAAAGCCAAGTGAAAAAAGCGGCCGTAAATGGTAACCTGAATCTTAAGTCTGCGTATTTTTGCTATTAAAGGTACCCTATCATCGCACTACCTCTCGTTTGGCAATTAGACCATCAGGCTCGCCATAAGGACCACGGACCCTGTATGGCAGACTCATACTGACTAAAAACCCCTGGGGTGTCGTCATCACTGCTAAACGGGCTTGAGAATCCACATTCGTCCTAGGCCGGCGAAGGATTTCGCAAGGTCTATACCAACCTTTAAATATTAAATAAATAAAGCCCCTAAGTTATATTGAAACATTACGTTTTAATTAATCCACATTCACACTAGGCTATCTTTGGCAGGCTTTTAGCATTTGCGGTGAAATTGGATAGTCAAACAATCGTCGACCGACCGCAAAGCGTTTAACTGCATGCATCGATATCCGATGAAACTGTTATATTCACTTCGACAATTGCCCAATACGCATATAGTTAATACAAAGTAATTTATGACATTTCACCTATTACCAAAATTACTATGTTAAATTGGTTTCATACATTGTCTTTATTTAATTACCTTTATTTATTATACATTTTATAATATACATTTATAGTCCACATGGGATACTGTTAAATTAAATATACACGGTATGTAAACTTTATTACGTAAATCATATTAAAAAAACAGAGAAATCACATTTTAATTTTCATAGAAAGTATTTAACTATTTTTAAAACTTTGTTATGTTTTTATGATATATTATTCTTATTTTTTCTTATAATTTCTATTGTCGCATTTTTTATATAAAACTTATTATATTGATCCTTATGGACTGGACATAATATATCGCACCATATCATGAACGTTATATGAACCTATCAGGCAAAAAAATAGAGTACTATATGAGATCATGCCCACTTAACCGCTCCGTGGCTGATCAAAACTGTAGCGTTTCAACCAGATTACATTTGCCGGCGCCAATACACTCGAAGCATATCACGCAACAATGCCTAACAAATGCTCATAAGACACTAGCCATTTTTTTCTTCTTAACCCGTTGGAAATCCCTTCAGACCCTCAGAGGAGTGGCCACTCCCCCAATGTGGCGGACTTGCACCGACTAAAGCCACCGAGGTGCCAGCACTGCCTACTCTTTGCCTTCACCGGGCCTGGGGATCCAGATACTTCCGAGAGAAAGACACTAGTCATAGTGAGATACACATAATTGATTCGCGGATAAAACCAGTTACAAAGGGTATGAAACTCGGTTATTATATTCGAGTAGGCGAGAAGTAGAATGTAATGTTTTATGACGTGTGCCTGACACATTTATAGCACGGTTATCGTATGGCACGGTGTATTGGGCGTAGAGCTTAAAATTTAAAGTAATTACCGAACCACCCGAACTTGTTATTAGAATGCTTTTAGCGAAACTGAACGCAATAAGGAAGAATTACTTTACAATAATTAAGCCAACATTCTCATAGCAAGACTGGAAGTTAAAATGTAAGACGTGACCATTTCAGATTTGGCGAGTTTCCAGGCACCAATCGTTCCATTGCAAAATCCTCACTTCCGTATTATTGCTCAAGAAAACATTAATATAAAGCTGCTGACTACGAGCTTTGTCGATCCTACCGTTTTAAGTTTTGTCTGGCAATTTCTTAAGCATAATTTAAGTTTATTACATTACTCCAAGAGAAGTTATCACAACAAAAAAATGCATATGTTAATATACATATATGGACGAGTATACATAAAAAGTAATATTCAAACGAATCTTATATTTTGAAGTGAACATAGAATATTTTATAAAAAAATATTTTTATCATTTGATAAAATCTCGTCCGAAATCGGTAAAGTGTTTACCTAATATAAAATATACAAAACAAAATTTGATTGACACCTAAAAGAAAATAAAAGTAACTTGCTAGAGGTTGAAAATTCTATTAGAAATTGATGTCAATTAATTATATTACATCTTAATGCTATCTTCGTAATTAAGTTTTGAGGTCAATGGTCAAACTTCTAGCGATCCCACTCTTCTAAACAAAAAAGATCACACTTGTCAGCTTTTTAGTTCAATTATTACAAACATATTTAATCGGTGTGTTATCATTGGATAGATTTTTACTTTAATGTTATTTAAATATATACAAAGTTTTGTCAATTAAAACTCTTATGATTAACGTTTAAAACAAATAAACGTATAGGCTTTTAAAGTATTGTTGAAAACATGTAATTAATTTCGCTCCTATGAGAAATAATGTGAGAATATTTGTATTTAAAAGTTTCCCTGTAGCTAATGAAAGTACTGAAATAATTGTCAACTCCCGTAAACATGAGCTATCTAAGTACTCCCACTTAGAGAAGTGACATGTAGATATTTATGAAATTTTAAAGAATCAAATTATTTTAAAATTGGCTCAAATCAACCACACAGCATGAGTAGCAATTGTTACGGACCCTGAGTACCTAGACTACCATAATTTTACGTAAGTGAAAGACTTTTAGGTACTGCAGAATCTTTTTTCTTGGTATTCCGAAGTATGTGATTTCTTTACAACAAATTAAATTTACATGTCCTTAGTAAATCTATTGTCTCAATAGAATTTGCTACAAGCCCCATGCTGGCTAGATCCAGGGATATCTATAGTATAACTAAAAGCTTGGGGCCGTTGCATATATATGATACGTTTTCATTAATTCACAGACCGTCAATGGATTTAATTTCTTGACAATCACCGCCGTTCTTGGATCGCAGTGTATTTACCAAAGCAATATCTTTGTCTTATCAAAGCCGCATATGCAAATCACAAGTCATTATTTGAATCAATCAGTCAGTTATTTCTTTCAATTATTGGAACTATAAGTTTCTGTCCAACCTACCGGCTTCCTTTCATACGACAACATCACAGAAGAAAACTATAATAACCCTCAAATAATAACTCACTCTTCAACTTCACTTTTGCTAGATTTTGATATACTGGCTTGACGAGGTATCCACAGAAATCCTGATGGAAAAAAGGATTAAAAAAAATTGCACATAGCAAATAACACAGAATAACGGTTTAATCAATAGAAAGCAGATGTATAGCCCAACTACGTAAACAATTGGCCCGAAACTAGAATTCATTAGTGATGCCCAATGTCATAGTGGGCCACATACATCACGACAGAAGGTCTCTACATATTTGAACCACTAAACGTATCAAATTCAGAAATGCGGCAACTCGAAGCTAGTTACTATGACGGTCTTTGCATTTCTGTAGTAGTATGGTTACGACCTAGCTCGGGCAATCGACTAGCCACCTTAGGTTGGTGGACATCATTATTTATGATCCTTGTTTGACAATGTTTTAACTGTAGGAGCAATGTACGCTCTGACCGTAAATATTCTGTAGGTAAAGTTTTTTAATAACGATTCAAAGAACTATACTCGTATGTCGTTGTTTATAAAAACATTCGTCATGTGTGTATATTTGCTTTTATTTTTTCATACTACAATAAATAAATGTAGTTAGTTAGCAATAAAATAAAGGATGACTGTTAATAAGTGGGATTTTTGTTCTGAGAAATTAATACAATTACAAAATTTAACCCGTTCTCAATATGTATATTTAGTAGTCACGCCATAAAACATAACCTCAGGCTATTAAAATAATAAATATGTGAACGAGCCCAAGTTACAGCGCCATCTGGGGAATGACAATTATTGCCGTCTCGCTTTAAATAAAAGTCTAGAACCGCATCGGATATCTCGCGTCACAAATAATTAAGATAAATAAAAATATAATTAAGACTTATATCGCAAATCTTAAATTATATATATATATATACACACACACACACACCAGCACAGTAGCGAATGATTTGTGAAGTTGGTGCGTGTGATTTGAGGAAAGGAAATCCGGGAACGAACGAACTTACTTGCAAATCGATCCCAACCCACAGCGTTGGTTCAAGCACCACACCACAATTTCACGTGTTTGAGTTTCTAAGCGTTCTAATTTGCACTAAATATTGTATAATACAAAGACAGAGTGCTTTTTTTTGAGAGTTCTTAAATCCCGGCACTATGACTGGAGTAACCAGGCTTAACACATTCTCCGTCAACAAGTTTTTTCCAGTATCCAGTGTCAGTCACTCGTGACTGACAAGGCGGCCAATGTGTTAAATGTCAATAGTTAAAAGTAAACTTATTCGTGCTTAATACCCGTTAAAGTATTTATAATGAATATTTAATACAAGTCATATAAACGAAATATATTGTTATTTTTCATTTTAGTACATAAATAAACACTCTATATAAATTATGTAAATGATAATAGGGACTACAGCAATATACAGTTTATTGTATTTAGAAACATTAAATATATAAACACTGATATGAATAATCCAATATTATTAGTATTTGATTATAATAATTCAACAGATATCATTAAGAGTACAGAAATCGCCTGAAAGCTATAAACCTGGCTGCCTGGATCTCATGCACAAGTTTCAGACAAAGCTAACTTCAAATACAAACAGAGAACAACTAAGTATCCGTTACTAATGCCTCAATTAGATTGTCAGGTAGTAGCTACTTTCAAAACTGACTCGGTAATAAGTACCAGTATCTCTCATTTTAAACTGTTCAATGTGGCAACCTACATATATCAAATTTGTTTAGCAACTTTGTTTGAAAGAAAGAGATATCTTGGTGTTGTATCGTTTGTGTGTTAATTTTTAATTTTAATTGTAGGTATTATTGTCTAGTTTCTTTTTGGTGTTTTGATTTTATTGTGTCACATGTTTTTATATTGTTAGTTAATATTTTTGAGCCATGCTGTGGCTGTCTTTTATTAGTGTCCATTGTAGACATTTAGCTTGTGCATGTTATCTCATTGTGAATGTAAAATACAATGGAACTGTTTATAGCCCATATATAAATAAATAAATAATAATAATATATTTGGAGGCGTGTGTGTATGTTCTTTTCTATGTATTTATATACATATATACTTTGAAATTAGACTTCAGAGCTGAGTATCTATACTGTATTAATCCCATCCTCACTATTTTCTGCGCGTTGACACAATTTATGAGTGTCAGCTGAAATTCAGCGCTGGGTGGCTCATTTGATCACCTAGCATTTGCTGAGCCAACTTTCCTATGGCGCATCATCACAGCACCGAATATATATATGCTTTTGTTATTTTGTATCTTCATTAACCTAATCCTTCTGTGTTGTACATATTTTAGTTTGTGTGCCAAAAAAATGCCTTTTCTTTCTTTCTTAGATAGAGGATAATGAAACGAAAAACTGCAAATAAAAGAGAGAAAATCGGAACAGTGGAAGTTAGAAAACCAACGAAAATTAATAACAAAGAACTGACTGACTGATGGAATGATAACTTTTAACACATTTTAAATTTGTACAGATCCCTCAGTGCGCGATTCTGGCTCACGCTTGGTCGAGTTTTCAAGTTCAAGTAGTGCTTACTTTACTGTTACTTTTATCCGGCTAGTGTGACATACAAAAGTATGATAAAAAGAATACTGTTACATGAGTAAAGCATACGAATAATTATGGCAAGTTTGAAAAAAAAAGTCATTAAATTTTCTACGCTCCTTTGTAACTATTTTGTAACTCTTTCAAGCTTATATCGTCAATTGTGTTGCCGCTTTAATGACTAAAGTACTCAGAATAGAATATTTGTAAACTAAGTTATAAGCTGTTGGGAAGTTTCCGTTTTTGGCCCATTTCCAACTGTCTACTAAACAGGGTAGGGACAAAAACCGAAGCCTTTTTGTTGACGTCTCGCTAACAAAATAAACGTTCTTTATCTTAATTAAGGTAATTCTGTTATAAATTATTGGATCATTAGGAAATTGTGAATTCGATTTTATTAAATTACTAAGGTTCTAATTAGCTACAGTGAGGTTTACTGCTCACGTCTCCACGAGTCACGTGACCTCCGAGTGGATGTTGCCAATCAAGGTCACTAAGTTCCTCAACTTATCTTTATCAGAAAAAATCAATTTAGCCACTGGATTAGTGGATTGTAAAGTTATAATGAGTACGTAAACGCAATACAGAAACAAAGCCATGCAGACCGACGTTATAATAGTCTACACTGCGATGTCTGTCTTCGATGCTTACGCCGGCCTGGAATTAGTGCTGCGTCCCGCTGCTCTCGCAGTAGCGTTCATTCCATAGATGCATGAAAGCATTACATGCCCTAACGATAAATAAGTCTGAAATAAATTGCTTAAAGTTAAACAAAAAAGGAACCATTTATATTCATATATATTCTATATTCAGTCTATCTTTCCTATGAAAGCAATATTATATTTACTATCATAATATAATATTCAAATAAATTAAGTGAATTCTGCCTACCCTGTCCAAATATCCTATGCACGTCACTGTACTCTCGTTGTCTACCTTGCTCACATTCTCATGCAAATCCTGGCGTAATGATCACACGAATTCAGTATATTTAGATACAAATTACATGATAATTTTAAAATGTTAAATAAACACAAGTTTTTCATCAATGTGTCTTGCCAGTGATAACTTGTGGCAGTGATAGCTCATTCACATATAACGAGCTATAGAGAGGAAAGAGCTTGGTGTTTCCCTGATACGTGATCAAATTAGAAATGAAGAAATCCGTAGAAGAACTAGAGTCACCGACATAGCCCAGCGAATTAGCAAGTTGAAGTAGCAGTAGGCACATGACTCGAAGAGAAGATGGTCGATGGGGCAAGAAAATTCTCGAATGGAGATCATGTGCTGGCAAGCGTAGTTTGGTTCTACTACAAAGTGGACAAATAACCTAATAAAGATCAAAGGTCGATGATAGATGCCAGCCGCTTCTGACCGCACACTGAGGAAGACATGAAGAGAGACCTTTGTCTAGCCGTGGACGTGATATTTCTAATAGGATGACGATGATAATGATGGAAAATTCCTAAGCCAACTTTAGCTGTAAAACATCCTTTTTTTTTGTTAACCCGGTGGAAATTCCTACGGACCGTCAGGGGAGCGGTGAGGGCCGCTCCCCCGGTGTGTCGGACCTGCCCCGACTAAAACCACCGGGGTGTTTCTTCTCTCGTCTGCCGGATGCTAAGGGCAAAGCCGAGCCATCTTCCTCGGCATCCGGCGACGTCCGGCCTTGTTTAGGCCTCATCTACTAGGCGGGGGGCTGTTAATTAGTCGCTGCCCCCCGCGTATACCTAACACATTTCGGGAAGAGTGGTGTAGAGTGCCACACCCCCTCGTCTCCATGAATTGTCATTGGAGCGGTGTGCGGGAACACATCGCACACCGCTCACGCCTGGATCTGGGCGACGCGCTCCCTCAAGCGTGCCGCCCGGCGTATGTAGCTGTAAAACATCCTCTACCCACATAAGAAAACAACAATTTTAGGGGTAAAACCCAATGATGCCTAAACCCGGGCGGTGGCGGGAACAGAATAAACCGACAAATTAAATTTCACAACAACAAAGCGATCGCCTGGGAAGTGACACCGCCTTAACGGCCTGTCAGAGCAAAAGAAAAGTATAACAACAGGAACAATGATTAAAGTGAAATGGAAATGAAACTTCCCGCGGCTGTTGCTTAACGCTGGATTACTTCTCAAAAACATCCAAAAAGAAACTGTACAGTGTGCATAACCACTTCATGGTTATTGTTACTTTTGTTTTAACTTTTTGCAGAACTTTATACATTATTTATTATAAATACTTTAACGGGTCATATGCGAGAAGTAGCTTACATGTTTACATTACAACTTGAGAACACAATTAATTTAATTAGAAGTTGTTTATATAAATTGGATTTTAATATCAAAGTCGGGCATAGGTACTAACAAAAAAAAGTCTTTAAAATTTATAAATCTCGAACAGTAATCACTTTCTGTCGTATATTGGGGTGGCTTAAATTATTGCATGTTAGGTCCTTAATCACATGTATTAATTAATACGTCGAATTAAAAAAAAGCTCTGTATATTTTTATGTATTTAATTTCTCCACAACGGCTCTAAAGGTTTTAACGAAATTTGTATATAGGTAGCCAAAAAGCTATCAGTGAACAGTTAAAAAACTGTTAAAATTGATCTGGGTAAGTGTCATTTCGGCGACGATCCATTTGCACATGAAAAAATGTATTTATATTGCATGTAACCACGCGCCGTTTGTTATTGAGTAAATAAGGATTGGCATTTAATCAACGTATATAACGAATTTTTTTTAAAAACAGATAGCGCCGTTTCTCATTTTCATCTCATACTATTTAGATATAATATATCGTTAGAGATGTTTTCCAGGAAATAAATGTATATTTATAAAAATAGCTCGACTAGATTATGTTAGAAACACTATCATTCAAGCGAAGCTCGGTCACACAGCGAGTTTAGCATTATTCGAAAACGAGTTTTACCTTAAGCAGAGCTTTAAAGCAGTAGAAAAAATATTGGCCGTCTCCGGCTCTTAATTGAATTCACATCAATACTGAGGTCCTATTTCGAACAGTTCTAAAATCCGAGGTAATAAGAAAAAATACTGTAAATGAGGTGTTGCAATTAAAACAGTAGCATATAATTTGCGTTTTTCTAATATCTCAGATTTCAGGGCTTCAAGGTAAAATGACATTCTTTTTCCAATAACGCCTTTAGGAAAGCACAAAATGTATGGGGTTGATATAAGCTTTCGAAATATCACATTGATACGTTAACCCAATTCCATATTACTTTACATAGCTTTTTTCTCACAGGGCGTTATGTCCTACATGTGTACCTCATTATATTAAAAAGACCAACTACTAGAATTTCTTATTGGCTCTTCTCGGTAAATTCTGCTATCCGAACTAATGATAAATATATTTTCTTTTGATGTATCGAAATTTCTTGGAAGCAGACCTATTCAAATAAAGTTATATTTCATTTTAGTTGATTCATTTGCACTTTTCTACTAGAGTTTTCGATAAACGAATGTTTCATTTCTTGGTAGGAACAGCTCAGATTATTGTAGTTTACCATACGTATACGCTATCACATATATTCTGGCTATGGCCTTTGTATGTCTTTGTTTATTTGGTATTTTTCTTGCTATATAACGCAAATGTTAATTTAACACTGAATTCAAACTCCGATTCTATTAAAATGATATTCGATAACATTCTCGAAGTTTTCAATTGAATGAACATTGAACATTTTTCCTGAAATTGATTCCTGTTCTCTCTCGGACACATAAATTCTTCCTTCGGCTATGCATTTGTGACTTGCTCTCGCGTGCATCTCACGGCTTGGAAGTATAGCATAGCTATTCTACGGCGGATATTAGGACATCCCTCAACTATGCCGGAACGAGCTTTGATATATGATGCATAAAGTATATATGAGCTACGTAGAAATGTGAAAATATTTATAAAAATAGTATAACAAATGATATAAGGTCAATTCACACTCAAGCTACAGAATTATAGATATATTTCAATATATGCGTTAAAAATGTGATGAAATTCTACTGAAATTACTTCGTACACCGTAGATTGCTATGTACATTAAGTATGTTATGCTACGCTATGTTAAACATGCCACAGGCTGCACAGGAGGGGCAGAGGCCAAGGTTAAACCTAAGGTGATTGCTTCTACACTTTGAGAAGAACTGTGGCGCCGTAATCAATGCTCCACAGCCACCAGTGCCGCGCTTTTGCAAACACGATATCGAAGCACAGCGTTGCCATTCCGAGCACATTGCTGTTTTCTGGCAGAGCATGTCATCTAGCTCTGCCGACTCCTTGACAACCGCTAATCGGACGCTCAAGGCCTTCATCATGAGGCTATGTTACGTTGAGCTATTTATACACAAGTTTTATGGATACGAGTTACACGGCTTTTAAATATGCTGGTAACAGAACCTTCATTTTCTTTGAACACATCATGCAATCTTCAATGATCTTCGAGGCAAACTCTAGACGGATAAGCTATTCAGGAGTAAGCTGAAAGGATAGACGTGCCAAAAGTGGGAAAGCAGAGTATATGGTGTTCTCCACAAGATAGTTTGTAAAAGTCTATTATCAACTTTTTTATAATAGTAGCTAATTACTAACTTATAGATACTTTTACCGATACCAGTATTTTAATAGCTTCAATGTCTCTTACAGCATTACTATCACTTAAGCTATGAACCAAAAAACAATAAGCAATGATACAAATAATACAATCTGTAATCGTGATCCTTAGCAATGAAGGAAGAAGCCAACTTAATAAATACATTTAAGCAGTAAGCAACTCCTCATTTCTAAAGAGAGAGTAAAATGGTTATTAAGATAAAAAAAAACACAAAAGAACAAAATAATAAAAGGACTCCATCAAAAACAAAATTCCTGTTAATATTATTCCCGTGCGCATAGAAACAATGGACTTCCTTATAAACAATATCTTCAAAGAAAACAATAATTCCCAAGACGCTTTTGTGAGGCGTCGTTATACAAATAAAGTTCCCAAAAACAAAGCCAACATTATGCATCGCAATAACATTCGTAGAAGTAATAAATATGAGCACTATATCGGAATCCAATATGCAAATACGGTCTACCCTAAAATCACAAGGGAAAAATAAAATGGAAGAGGAAACAAAAAATATGATAATCAAATGTAGTGAACTCGGCGTTATATCAAATGTTGGGATGCCTCTATATGGCACATGAAAAATTGTATTGGTTACTTGGCAAGGGTTTGCGGGAAAAACTGGACATACTCGTACTTCAAATTAATCCTACTGATTATTTTTTTTTCATTTTTGTATGCTAGCTCTTCCAAACAACTACAAGAGTATCCATTGAGGATGACCATCGTCATACTTTAACGAGTCTTATGCTGCAGTGCACCTGATGGTAAGTACAGCTTAGTCGAAAAACGAAAGCAATCATCAAAGGATGAAAAACAGTTTATAGTCTCCGTTGTCATGTCGGCCCACATATTACACAAGCTGATCCCGAAACGTGACATCCTAAAGCGAGTCACTATGAAGGTTTTTACACTTGTGTACTGAGGTCACGATCGGGTTCGGGCAATAGCCCTACCACCATAACCACCATTTTTCGACCTGGTTACATTGATCCTGGATATGAGTTGATTGAAGCGCCACGGAGATTTCGTCGGGTGGAGGAATTTACTTCCTCTACCCTCTTTTGTTCTTGATTATCGAAATACTCACGACACAGAAAACTCACAGTATCAGCATTTTTATAAAGCGCCATAAAACGAAAACCTAGTTTTCTAATCAGCGTGTTCCACACCGAACATTACTTAAACTCATCATCCCAAATTAAAAATTTACTGCTTCCTAATCTCGATCGCTTCTCGAATTGCTCTTGCTGTTTTCTGCGCGTCGACGCAATAAATGGGTGTCAGTTGAAAACCAGCACTGGGTTGCTCGGCTTGTCACTTAGCATTTGCTGAGCTGACCCTTTGGCGCATCATCACTACACAGGGTGTTTACTTTTTTGTTTTCTGTCTTTAATAACCTATTTTGCTGTGTTGTGTGCCAAATAAATGTTTTATTATTATGAACTATATTTACAAACTCCACCCACCCGCCCAACTCTAGCATTAGGCGAGGGATGGTACACCTCCAGTATAAGGACAAACGGCCAGAGATTAGGGCCCCAAAGATAGAAACCTGCGTACTACTCGCGCAGTATCAAGAATGACTGCCTTCTTCATACGCGCCATCATCCCCTTGACACTGAAACCCAACCTCTCTAGGTGTTTTTGTAGGCTAACTGGAACCAAGCCATTAGCAGAAATTACAATAGGGATGATTTCAGCGGATGCCACCCCCCACACGTCAGTTACCTCGTGAGCTAGATCAAGGTACTTCCTCTTTTTCTCGTTTTTTTTTAAATTATTATTATTATTAATTAGTCTTGGATAATAGAAACAGTCTTTGGATAGGATTTTTGGCTTATGCAACTCAATCCAGTGATTAGATCCCTCCTAGACCAAGTGTTCCGTTACGGCTGAACTATGCACATGCTATTTTAAGTTTTTTTCAACGTCGTGTCGAGTCATAATTAAAAGTAAGTTAATTCACTCATAAGACCCATTTAAGTATTTATAATAAGTGCAGAACGTGAAAATTATAGCATGTAGACGTAACCCGATACGCAGTTGTCGCCCTAAGGGTCGTTAGGGTGTTACGAGACGTGCGGGGTAAGAGGATGCGCGCGTGCACGGGACGCTTGGAAGTTAGTCGACTACCGAGACCCAAGGCGGGAGTACGTGCGTGTACGTCGCAGTTCGGTGTGCCTTAAAGTGCAAATAAACTGTAAAACGCCAAATTCGTGTCTTCCTAAAACCACACCCACGACCACCGGTCATAAAATTTAATATTTATTTTCGTCATACTGGCTCACAAATATACAGATGACCTTTAGATTTATGTATAACTAGGATATACATAAACGTATATAGAAGAGTCATCATCGAAAATGTATACCTTTGTCTTAGCTTGGGCTATTTAGAGCCACTGGTTTTCCGTTTGCTTCAGATCATCGGGAACCCATATACCACTTACTAGGGCCAGCATGACGATGGCGGTTTTCATTGGATTCTCGTCTCTAGGTAGTTGGTCTATCTAGTTGGACTATATTGCACTTACTATCAGGAGCGCTATAGACACTTCGTCGAGTTAGTATAAAAAAACATGCGTACGCAAAATTTTGTTTCGAACGAATGAACTGCATACGTGAAATTAAATATTAAACTGCGAAATTAATCTTAAAACCTGCCTTGTTGATTCAACTTAATCGTGAAGTAAAACAATACAAAATTAAATAGTCGGAAGCATCTATTTTCTTCGAACAGATAGATCATTAATGCCGGTTGGGATGTGGCTTTGAGTATTTAGTGTCGCGATTTGCGTCTAAAATGCTGCTGCTATTTTCCAATTTTATTTACATATTATTTTAATATTGTTATTTGATAAATTACTTGATACATACTCGTTATAGCCCAGGATAGGCTTAATTGATTTTCGTCGTAATTGTGGAGTATTGGTTATAGAGCTCGCGCTCTCAGTCATCGCAAAATTGTCACCTTAGGGTTTTTAACCGATACAATCCAGTACTCCTCGACCTTCAACCCAACTTACGCCTAGGAGGTCCAAAGACATCTCTAAGTAAAAGATAAGCTTCTGTTAATATAGATTTCTAGAAATTAAAATAAAAAGAAGTAATTAAGGTAAATTAATATAACATAAAATTTTGTAATAGAATTGTCATGCAGTTGTCGTAGCAATTAAGTTAAAAGTGTTTTAATATTATTCAAAAATTGATACTGCTTTCATTCTTAACTACAGTTAAATAGTGGAACTGGTCTATTTCGCACTTAAGCGATTTCTGTAGTATTTTCAAATTTCCTGCTCTTCAATCCATCACTCTTCATAGAGTTGTCGTAATTTCACTCATTTGTTTTGGGTGATATAACTCTCACAACGCGCGCTTGTTGCGGTCCTCAGCAATACAGAAATATTGAATTATCGATGGTTATTTGAAAATACAAATGTATATAATAAATTAGTATTTATATAATAAACTGTCCAGAATACATTTCTATAAAAACGAAAGAACCTTCATTGAAGACACGGGCTGCCACATAAGCTGCAGTCTCAACGATTACAGAGGTTTAACTAAGATGATCTGAAAATCGGACAGTGCAAGTACGTCTTCCTGGTAGCATGTTTACTGTTGAATATAATTATATACTCTACGCTAACTAAATCTTCGTCATCGAATCCTTGAACTAATACCCGCGGCACTAATTGAGGGAATGTCCGCGCCAATAAGCGCCATGCTCCCTGGCGTCTGTATGATGGACACCGCAAAACCGCCGTTTGTACGCACCGGAAGTGACATGCGGTCGCTCAAACCGCAGTATCTTTGTTAGTTTTGCTCTGATTCATCTCAAATGTTCACACAATATTCTTGAAACTTTCTGCATAAATTAAGTGAAATTTGGAAAAAGAATTCAAAAAAAAAATTGCGTACCCTGCACTTAATGGAAAACAAAACCACATAAAGATCCGTTGCGATTTTAAAAGATGCACGACACACGCTGTCTAACAAAAATAGCGATTTCGATTTATATTATGTTAACAATTGTAAACCCTAAATACCTTTAGAATAGGAGTATTAATACTCCTTGACTCTTGGGGATCAACTAATAATATTAAGATAGTTCGGTGGGTGTGCAACAATATATGTGATAAAGTTCAATGCGATATAATAAAAACAAAATAAAGTCATTCATAAACTAACCAGGCATATATTAATACTAGCTTTTGCCTGCAGCTTCGTTCGCGTTAAGAAGTATTATTATTAAGTAGGTATAGTTTTAGCGGCTTTACTTTTGTTTAGCGTGTGTAAAAAATTAGGGCCTACAAAATTTCTTTGTACACAATATTCTTAACTAATCTGTCAATCTGTGTAATCTGCTTGCATCCCCTATTATATCCCCTTGGGGGTAGAATTGATCAAAATCCTTTCTTAGTGGATGCCTACGTCATAACATCTACCTGCATGGCAAATTTCAGACCGATCCGTCCAGTGGTTTGGGCTGTGCGTTGATAGATCACTATGTCAGTCAGTCACCTTTGAGTTATATATATTTAGATAATATATTATTGAATTACATGAAGCAGCATTTTAGCTGCGAAAAGTCTAAATGCTAATAGTTTTGTGGGGTCAGAGTCCCTTGTAATTTCTCTGTTAATGTTTAGACAATTAAGCTTAGAGCTTTGCTGTATCGGATGGGTCAGCTTTCAATGGTCACAATAAATTAGGATACGCCTATATAATTTAACAGACAGGAACGCCCTATGAAATTCACTTAAATTGTTGCATTTTCATAAATAAAACATTTGAATAAATATATTTGATTAGATAACTTTACTTGATTAAACCAAAATGTATTAAATTCTCTCTATATAATGGAACACACTTTGACATGTTAACATTTCTCTAAAACTAAATACAGAACCATAGACATATCTATATAATCACAGAAAGGAAATTTCATGTAATGTTTTAGAAAAAGAACAATTACTTTTAAGTTCTTTATTGTCAGTAACGATGACACTCCTCGTGTGTCCAGAGCGACGGTGACCGCTCACCATCAGGCGGGCTTATCACACGTTTCACTTCATTTCACAAAAAAAAAAATTACGAAAAGTAAAAAATAATAATTCATACGTTTGTAATAAAATATGTTTCATGCTTCAAGTCACACCAACGACGAGAGAGGTATTATTATTTTTAATTAAATTCAGTGTCGTTAAGGTAAGACAAGATTCCTAGCAGCAGGTAGGAAATGACCTGTCGCTGCCCACACTTATTCAGGCAATGCTCGACAGCGACAGGTCCTGGAAGGCGGTCCTCCTTTTTACAGAGGAGGTCCTTAAAGGGAAAGAGGAGGCGGAGGGTGAGCAGGAGAGGCAGGCTTCATCTTCCCTGTCCTATCCGCCCCTCCGTCGCCCTCGCCGTACTGGACGCAGGAGGGAAGCCTACTCGAGGCATTTCCCTCCCTAACGGATTGACGCCTGGGCGGCGCACTTGAGGGAGTGCGTCGCCCAACATTTCCAAGGCGAGAGCGGTGCGCGATGTGTTCCCGCGCACCGCTCAAAGAAAATGAAGGAGAGCGGAATGGTGTCCAGGGGCCTTCTATCAATAAGCCAGACGTCGCCGGGTGCTGAGGAAGCTGGCACAGCCTTGCCCTTGGCCCCGGCAAACGGGAGAGGAACACCCCGGGGGTTTTAGTCGGTGCGACTCCGACACACCGGGGGGGTGACCCTCATCGTCCCCTGACGGCCCATAACGGGTTTCCCCCGGGTTAAAAAAAAAAGACTAGATTCCCACGATGCATTTTGAAATATGGTCCAATTCACGATAGCCGAAATAATAAAATAAAGCCGGTTAATGGAAATCACTTTAGAAATGTATGTTATTTAGATTAAAAACTATTCTATTTTTCAATACCACTGTTGTCATTTCTAGAACACATCTGAAATCCATGTGTAAATAATATTTTATAAACTCATTCGTTTAATTACGATGACTAGTTTCTATTATTATAAAATTGTTCTGAGAATAATCTATTTTCAAGACTTAGCGTGATATTCTACAAAAAGCAATAAAATAAGATCCAATATCATAAGAGGAAAGTATGTATATTGGAAATATTTTCTTAGCATTTTCGTTTTTATTTTAATTTCGACTGTAATAAATGATATCCCGAGCAATTAGTATTTTAAAAAGTAACAATCTATATAATTAACTCATTTGCTTTTATCCTCACTAGAAATTATTTACAGAAACGAAATATGATAGCCAATAATAATTTAAATTTTTGCGATCGAGTAATATAAAATCTGGTTCCGTTTTTTCCCATAACTTGTTTCATAATTACCTCAAAAAGTTGTGAAGAACTATACATTGTCGAGGAGCTGAAAATGACGACGGATCCTTTTTGTACACCAAAAATAATAACGCTGCTATAAAGTTAAGGAACACATTGTGTATTTCTTATTTAATTATTATTTATATGTATCCTATTTTATTGCGTTGTATTAAAAAAAATCTTTTACTTAGTTAAATATTTAACAAAGTTTCGCTTCCTTTACTTAAATATTTTTAAGAAGTAAAAGGAAAACAAAAACTAACGTTCTAATAGCCAACCAGTAAAATTTCTGTAAAAAATAGCAGTTAATATAAATATTAACTAAACAAGTATGTAAAGAGGTTGTTCCTTTAACAATATTATGAATTATGAGGCACTACAACTTTCACAGGCAGTGATTAGAAATAGTCTTAAAGAACTTTAATTGTTGAAATAAAAAAAAAACTTACCAGAAACACAAAGCGCGTTCAACGTTTTTATGTTCTGTAAAAACGATGTATCCTAACTGTGGGTCTAAGCTGTATTTCAGAAACAAAAATGAATTGAAACGATAAATAGGAAAATTGTCCGTAAAATATTTTCCTAAAGGAGCCGGTAACAGTAATAAAAAGGAAGGGTTCTTGTTTTTCATTACATAAACCCTTTCAGCTAATACGGGTCTGTTTGTTTCTTCGGACTCCGCCATCCGTAAACCGACCGTACTTTGCCAATTTTCCATTTACCGCTCGGTCTATTGTAGAATGTCAGATTTGGAAGTATAAAAGAATCTTACTGATAGGTATATTTTTATCTCATTTTCTGTATTGTTATCAATCGTTGTGACAATAGTTTCTGCTTCAGATTAAAAGCGAATACAAAAAATAGAGCCGAAGCTCTATCTATCTCTTTTGGGAGTCGAAGCTGCTCGCGTCCATAGGCTTTACCCTAGTTTCCCTACACGTGACTCCTGGGTGGTGCTAAACGAGCAGCAGCGAGGTGGTAGGGCGTCGGTGCCCATCTGGGTCGCGACCACAGTACATGGGTGTAAAGCCCGTCATAGTGACCAGTTTCGGCTTGTCGCGTTTCGGGATCAGCTTGTGCATATCCAGTAGCTCATATACCTAGAGACCTTCAGTCGTGGTATATGTGGGCCGATATGACGACGGAGACTATCAATGGATTTTCATCCTTTGATAGTCGCTTTCGTATTTGGACTACACTGTACTTAACATCAGGTACTCTGTAGTCACTATGTCAAGCCAGTGTAAAAAAAAGAGCACACAAAACCCAGTCAAGAACAGACAAATGTCGGAGACAAATAAGATTTACACAAAGTGTCGCTTGTTTTATATAAAAAAATATTAAAAATAACTTATTTTTACTATTGATATTATTATATTGCTGTAAAATGTTTGAAAATCGTAAAAGTATTAATACAAAATTTTTATTTCATTTCTTTACAACATAATAATTTATATTGTACAAAACTTGCTGAAGTTAAATCTAAATAAACTAACGTAAATCCGTGCTATTGAAACTAAATAAATTATATTTATTTTCTTTTCAAATAATTCTTGTCGGGTTCCGTAAGACATTATTAAACATCTCTTAAAATATTATAATTTTACTTACACCGAAGTATGTAGTGATTCGTGAAGCTTATTGAAATATGTTAACAAATAATTTTTACTATAATTTTGACACAGCAATCATAGGTATATCGAGCAATTTGTTTGTCAAAAATATCGCAAATTTGGTATAATTCAACGATACTGTATTTGTGAATATTTTTTATAGAAATTGGAAAAGTACAAGCGCAATACATTGATTTAATATTGATTGAAAGTTAATTGTGAAATTTATTACATGTAATTTTTTTTTTTCATACAAAGGCTGCCTGTGGTCCAATACACTACTTCTTTCACAAAATACATACACAATTACAATCAAAACTGTACAGTTCCTATTAAGATATATCCACAACATCCATCCATTGGCTTGTTTTATATGAATATTAATTAAATCACTAAAATCATAAAGTTAGAAAATATAAAGACACTACACACACACCAAAAGCAAATATTATGATCTTAAATTAAAGAACAATTTTTACGTACTATTGCAATTTGCCGCATCGTAATCTACTAAATTTGATTAAATGGTGTCGTACCTGTGTCGCACTTTTATAAAAAAATATATACATATAAAAAATATACAGAAAAAAAACACAATAGAACAAAATGAAAATGAGCTTAAGAGATCTGGAGAAGTTGCTTCACTATTATTCGCGGTTTTTGTACAAGATTGTTCTTCTATGTATTTCTTAAATAGTATGATCGATGCGGAAACATTACCTTCGAACCGAACATCGAACCGAAATTAATTTGGTTTTGTCTTTTGTCCACGAACCCTAAAACAGTTAAGGCCGGGAGCTCAATTTATCCATGTCAACCCTCAAGAAGCAGACACCGTGAAATCTCCACTCCATTAAAACCTAATACATGTCGTATAGAAGGAAAAATATTTAGTAAAATGGCTTTAGCCGCTGGTATCAGTAAAATTACACTTCCTCAATATCTAATTGTTTATATTTAGGGTTCCATGCCTCAATAGGAAAAAAGGGATCCATATACGATCATTTCGTCATCCGTCTTTCAAGACTTTTTTTCTCAGAAATAAGTTGAAATTAACATTGATGAATGTGTCTTTAGTCTCCTGCCATACTGCCATTTATGTCGCAAAATTTATATTTTCTCAAGTAAAACATAATCTATAGGATATATTTTGTTGATCTAGAATCATCAAAAATCAATCAAATCATTTAAAATCAAATCAAAAATCATCATTTAAATCATTTAAATTTCTGTTTTTTTTTTGTATATTTGTGGCGAAATACATACTTTTTTATTTTTTTTTTCAAAAGCGAGAAGCAATATTTTATAGCACAAATGTAGGAAAAAAAATCTCAAAATTTTAATTTTGTACTTGAATCTTAAAAATATTTTACGATTATATACACATACATAATCGTAAATACACGGTTTAAAAATACGTTGTTTGTTGTTTTTGTGATGTCTCAATTTTGTCCTGTACTGACTCTTTTAAAAGAATGTTAATGTATAAAAAAAATTTGGTTATATTTTTGTCTATGTTGTATTTGTTTTTCTTTGTAGAACTATTTAGTTAGTTTTCTCTTATTGTGTTTGTAAACGAACTTGATTTTTGTTTTTGTTTTTTTAGAATTAATTGCTGGCTTATATATCTTATTTTTT
The DNA here is from genome assembly GCA_036320925.1 of Automeris io. Lineage (NCBI taxonomy): Eukaryota > Metazoa > Arthropoda > Insecta > Lepidoptera > Saturniidae > Automeris > Automeris io. The sequence continues at coordinate 5,472,167 of JAUDJH010000011.1, read as the reverse complement.
TGGTGTATTTTATTGTTTATATGTTATTGTATTGTTTCCATGAAAACAGCATGAAAAAGAAATCATATAGTAGAAAAAGTAAAATGACAGTGAGCTTTAATAAATTATATTTTTCTAGATTTACGTTACAAAAACATTTATCTTTGTAAATATCTGTCTTCATTACGGTCACATTTACAAAATTTCCACTACATTACATTTGACAAACTGCAGCAATGTAAAACAGGTAATGTAAAATGGCACATTTCACAGAATTAATCGTGTGACACGCTAAAACGGTGTTATATCTTTGGAAAAAATAGAATAAACATTATCTTAGTTTATATTTTTCAGTGTTTAGGTCAGTTTGTAAAAAAAAAAACATTGAATTAGTTAGCAATTCGAAATATGTTTTTACTGTGTGTTGTTGATTTATTTTCTTTCTTGTTGTTTATGAATACCTTATTATTTTAATATATGTATATTATTAGGTACAGTTTTATGGTAACCTCTAGAAGATTAATGCACATAAAAATATTAAGAGAACTCTGATTTTACTACAATCTCAATAATATGTCTTTAATCGTATTTTAATATTTAGAAGTATTTACAGTTTGATATTTTAAAATGAGATTAATACACCATTGTTAAAGAAAATCGTAGTACGCAAGGTGACGCCTTTTAATTTATATTTACTATAGAAATTGTAGATTTTTGGTGACCAGGGTGTAATCCTGCATGGGATCATCAGGGCCCCTGTGAGGACAGTGACCCCGGTATGTCAGACTCCTACTGACTAACAACGGGATGTGCTTGCAAACACTCAATCCGGGCCGGAGCATCCAGATTCTTCCAGGCGCCCGGGGAGCGAACAGTCTGTTTAGGCTTTATCTTTGGGAGGGGTGAATGTAAAGAGCCCTCTCCTCTTAATTTTTCTCACGGATAGCAGACTCCCAATAATCCATTATCCGCTAGGACTCCACTACCACAAATTTAATTGTATTAACACTAGATTTCCCGAAGCATTTTGACTATTTTTAAAGTTTAGTTATAAAAAAAATATATATTTATAAGGAACCGATTGTAGCAATTATTGTTGACAATTTAAGTACTATGGACACCTTCTAAACCAGTTTTAGAAGTGTAAAAAAATGTCTAGAGTACGAAGTACAATGAACAAAAAATTTTTTATCCAAAAAAATCTCGATTTTTTCTTTTTTTCTATAGTTTTACACTTTTAAGCGACTTTTAACTATGACCATTCGAAAGAGCACCCTCGAAAACACAGCATACAATGGTTCTCATATTTTTCCCATTCCAATTCACGGCATGGTATCAGCTCAAACTCGAAACTTGAAAATCGATAAACGATCGAAAGACGATTAGACGATTGATTTAAGCAAATTCACTTGGGCCCATCGCCCACCGGTCGTGGCACAGTGCGAGTTCTCGCCCACTGCAGGCGTCTACGCAAATGAAGGAGCACCCAGGAGTTTTTTAATCAGTAGGAGTCCGACACACTGGAGCCACTGCAATCACAGTGGACCTAAAGCTGCCAGTGTGTGTTATTCTCCTGAACTAAAAAAAAAAACAAAGCAAAAAAACATTATGAGACTTAAATACTTATTCATTCCCTCAGTAAAGTTAAATCCGTAATTTGTAATATTTTTTTAGCACAAATATTATTTATTGCCTATTTTTTTAAATAAAATAACTGTCATTTAAGCGTAAAAAAACCGAACATGAGTTTGAACTAAATAAATAGTATAAAAAATATAATAACAATAATCAAACACAGCCAGTATTATCAAAACCCCTTTTTTTCTTTGAAAAGACTGTTATGAAAGCGGCTGGTTATGATTTTCTATACATTTTTTTAATATTCTTAATATTAATTTACTTCATACTGAATATCTGAATATCAGCAAAATAAAATTAAAACTAAGTGAGCTTGAAAGTTCAGCATAATTAGACAAATACACTTTACATATTTGAATTATTCAACTTAAAATTAAAATCAAACACAACATAAGTAAAATACTTAAAAGTTAAATCTAATATAACCTTTCATACGAAAGTTATTATTACACCGTTAAAACCGTGGTGGCTGCCGGCAGAATAGAATAGCAACCCCCTCTTCTTGCTGAGGTGTCGTAAAAGGCGACTAAGGTATCTCTTTAACACCGCAATTCTACCAGGTGTGCAGAGAAGGGAAAACTCGACTAAACCTGCATCCTGCTCCCTCCCGATCGTACTGGTTCTCCTTTCCATCGGGCCTGAGGGAGCTCGGACGAGAGAGTGCTTTTCTGGCAGGGCGTCCAGTTATGCACTTAAATATCTCCTGCGCAATTGACTGTTTCCGAAAAACTGGACCTCGAATTTTTTAATCGGTGTTAAAACAGTCGCCGTGGCCGAAACCGGCTAGGACATCATTATTATTACACAACATACGTTGTCTGGCCTAACGACAATTTTAGCTTATCTGTGGATCCCATTATAGGACTTTGTGTAGTGTGCTGTGACAGGACGCGCCACAAAAACGATCTTTTTACCCTGTCCTTTAATGGGACGTGTCACATACGAAAGGTTAACAATAAATTTTAGACGATGCCGATATATTTTATTATATTTCGCTGATAATTCTTGTTTCTCTTTTTTGAATAGTAGCACCTAGGTTGAAATAATAATGGAACATCAATTTGTATGAAAATGATGATTTATTTGTTTTTCAAATGTCTTAAAATTGAAGGAGTGTTTCTGAAAGTGGGCGTTAATCAACAAAAAAATGTTATTGAAATTGTAATCTTTGTGTATTTCTCCGTTGATGTATTGGCTATGATACGACGTCCCCAAATTACTTGTGACCCCATTAAAGTTTACGTAACAGATTCGCGTACTATCCAAGATACTTCGTGCTTGCAGCAGTTGCTAGCTATAATTAATTGTCAAAGGCAGAAAGTTTACCTGCAACGTTTTAATTAACGGCTTGCATTTAATCTTTACACAGAATATTTATTCTAAGCAACACAGGAGTTCAAATAACAACATCAATATTATAAGTTAACAGAATAACGCTGTTTCAGAAACGCTCCTTTTATTTAAAAAAATTCTAAACACTAAAATTAACTGATTACTGCCTGACTAATTAATTGACGATTTACATCGACAATGCTTTATAAATTTATACATCATTAATGTTTAAAAGTGTCTAAAAATTTGAGGAGCATTTCTGAAACTGCGGGTTAACAAATATATATTCTTTTAATGGAAAAGAAAATATTGCCATGATGTACGTTTTTTTTTGGGTGTTTTGTTTACTATGTAGGGTTAATGTTATTCCTTATTGTTATTGATATTTTTCTCTAAACATTGTTAAGCGAAGTCATGGACGTCTTGACATTTATTACTGGATTATTTTTTATAGATAATTAAACGTACTATACGTCACTATTTGAAATATGTATTTTTCAACTATCATAAAAAATTTTTCGATTTAATATAATTTATATATTCACCATAACTATCTTAAGGATAATTAATATTATCTTAATTTATTAGAAAATCATTTCGCTTGTAAATTGAAAAAAGAAGCCTGATAATCCATCGTGGTGCAATGCAGCGCAGGCACTAAATACTGATATCATGGCAAACGATTGTAAAACGAAAATAAAAATAATTACAATTTTATTTGACAAACATTTTTGCTTATATTAGGCAAATATCAGATTTCACAAAATATTTATATAATAACAAAATAATAATTTTATAGTATGTAGACGCCGCCCGATACGTAATTGTCGCCATAAGGGTCGTTAGGTTGTTACGAGACGTGCGGGGTAAGAGGATGCGCGCGCGCACGGGATGCTTGCAAGTTAGTAGGGATGTCGAAAATGAAAAAAAATATCGTTATATCGATATTTATTAAAATATCAATATCGACATCGATATATCGAAGTAAAAATATCGATATATGGATTAAATCTCAATAAACACGAAAGTATTTTACCAGTATTCACTTTTATTAGACAAAATTACAAAAATATCAAGAACTAAAAGGCTATCTTCTAACTTTAAGACCTATTTAAGATATCAAACAAAAATAAATAATAAATAAATAAATGGCGGTAAATAATATACATGCAACAAATTCAGAAGTCAATACATGCAACGTAACAAAACATAATACTCAATAGTCATAGACAATATAGTTTTTTCTTTTCGTTCGGTCCTATATTCTACAGTTTCAGATTTCAGCGACTTCACTATCATAAAAATTAAAAAATATCGTTTTCGATACTGGATATTTTGTATCGATATATCATTATAAAATATATCGCCTAAAAATATCGATATATTGTATTGAAAATAGCGATGTATCGATATTTATTCGACAAGCCTACAAGTTAGTCGACTACCGAGACGCAAGGAGAGAGTACGTGCGTGTACGTCGCAGTTCGGTGTGCCTTAAAGTGCAAATAAACAGTAAAACGCCAAAATCCGTGTCTTTCTACAACCACACCTACGACCACTGGTCATAATTTGTTACATTTTAATTAATTATAAATTGTATCTCAAATTTTACAAACCACTGTTCATATCGAGTGGTGAAAGGCTATTTGGTTTAAGCGAGATTTTTTGATGATATAGTAATATATATTGTTGGAGTCTTTAAAAAAAATGCTGATTCCAGAGGAGGGTGGATACATGCTCGGCGGAAGACGATTCCGCAGCCCAAAGACACAGAGCAAAAGGAAGGGTTGGAGAACTTCTGAGTCCTAGCCGGGATGTGAGTTACTGTGTAGCTGTGTCTCCGTAAGCCCATTGATGCGTGGTTATTTTATGAAAAGGAAAGGGTGGAACAATGATAAACAACTCTCCAGAACACATGCTTAATACGTACTGTAGTAAACGCTTAGTAAAACAATAACACTGTTAAAAACTTCTCACTTAAAACACTTATTTTAATTGATACACTTATTTATATTTAGTTTTCGCAAAGTCAGTAATTAATTATGAAAAAACTCATCACAATAATAATAATTTAAAATGAATAATAATATATAAACGTAGTTTACAATTTAATCTAGGATTCATAAGATACTCGGAAATAAAAATAATTTATCAGTTCATATTTCTGTTCAATACATCAAAAACGTGAACAAAGGAAAATGGGTACATCTTTACAATTTCCGTTATGATAGATTGGCTCTTACGAGAATTTACGATACAACCATAAAATCGTTTTAATATCGTTTCCCGAAATTACCCACTTTCCTGCAGTCAGCGGGATTTGCGAATAAGCCACCTTTCACCCTTCTCTATTTGTTGCCAGATATTCGCGTAGTCTAGCTAGATTGTGCATTTCGGGCTTAACAAAAAAGAAAACGAATTGAATCTGTTTACACGTCCCAACGCTTACCAGATTACTTTCGAAAAGTATACCAATTAGTGTTTTTTACCTTTTCAATGCAAAATTCTCAGTCCGTTAATCTAAATATTTTCGAAAACATTTTTTTCTAATAAGTTTTATTTTCATTATTTATTTCGTGAACGCTATGTAAAACTTGAAATTATGCGCTCTCTAATCATAATTTGCCTCTTGTCAACTCGGTTGACATAGTGGTCGTGCGAGCGACTTCAGTGTGTCGAGTTATAGGTTCAATCTTCACACGGAACAAATATTTATATGGGCTACAAGAAGTTGTTTCAAGTCTGGGCGTTTGTGGATGTGAAGTCCATACTTATAAACGCACCGATAACACAGGAGGAAATCTTACTACATAGCAAATAAAAAAATAATTATAATAATGGCGCAAAATGTTCTTTAAGGCTTATTGTGAATTAATGTTATCAAAAACACGCGCGAATGGGTAGTGCAATGCATGTAAAAATAGTCGTGATGTCGTGAAAGTTTGTCTTTCTCTGGTTAATGACTTCAACTGAACTCAACATTGTAGAAATTATTAAGTAAATCGTAACTGAAAATCGTCTTTTAAGTCTAAGAGAGATTGACTTTGAAATTACTGTGTTTTACGAGCAAAGGCAAACTATTTTAAACAATAGTCTAAGCATGAAACGCGTTGCTCCTCGACTTGTGCCGAAAGACCTGAATTTTCTGTAAAAAATTATAATAAATCTCGTAAGGGTCGCTGAAAACATGTCACAACAAGTCAATTCAAATTCCGCATTCAAATAATGGATTGTAACTGGTGATGAGACATTGGTTTACGAGTTTGACGTACGTACCACACAACAAGCTTTTCAATGGCGCCTTCCAACTGAACCGAAACAATAGTTGAAAGTCTTGTTTTATGCATTACCGCGGTGTTATACAGTCGGAATTCTTGCCGGAAGTTAAGACAATCAATAAAGGTTCTGTGCGTTATGCGGCCCTTAAAAGAGCTGATTCGTCGAAGATTATCAATTTTGTGGGAAGTTAAATCAAGAATTTTACACCATAATAACAAATCATCTGAATAGGATGTCGTTGTAAGCCAATTTGTGCCCAAAAACTCAACTAATGATCTTAAATAGCCACCTTTGAAGCGCCTATTTCCAGTTAATAAATGATAATAAAGAAGATAAAGAATTTAAAAATGTTTTGATTATTGTATTATTCGTAAGTGAATAATTTCGAAAGGGGCCTCCTTTAAAGGTGTTTCAATTTTAGATAACTAATAGATATTTTCTGTTTCACTGACGTTTCCTTGTCAGTATCTTGACAGAGTATAATAATGGTTGTGTTTATTTTGCGTCAATTTTAGTGTGTTTTAATTTTTTTTTTATATTTTTTTTTTACATTGGCTCGACATAGTGACTACAGAGTACCTGATGGTAAGTACAATGAAGTCCAAAAACGAAAGCGACTATCAAAGGATAAAAATCCATTGATAGTCTACATCGTCATGTCGGCCCACATATACCACGACTGAAGGTCTCTAGGTATATGAGCTACTGGATATGCACAAGCTGATCCCGAAACGCGACAAGCCGGAACTGGTCACTATGACGGGCTTTACACCCATGCACTGTGGTCGCGATCCAGACGGGCACCGACGCCCTACCACCTCGCTGCTGTTCGTTTAGCACCACCCAGGAGTCACGTGTAGGGAAACTAGGGTAAAGCCTACGGACGCGAGCAGCTTCGACTCCCAAATAACAAAAACATTAATAATTAATTAATAATCACAATCACAAATTAATTAATTAATTAAATTAATTATTTAATTTATCACATTTGGCTAACGAATCGATTTCCATGCGCGACAAGGCGAATCGTTTTAGATTCGAAACCCGTCTCGACGCACTTCTGGATTTTTTCAGATTATATATGAATTTAGGCACCACATGCTCACCGGTGAAGGAAAATATCGTAAGGAAGCCCGAATGATATCTCATTGAAATATTATGTGTACCAGAGCTGTGGGAATGATGATCAGCTGCGCTACTGGTCACAATGAGCACAACATATAACCGTAAAGTGAATACAGCCACTTATGTATCTCTGCTCAACCCGTTAGAGATATAGCGTAACGATATTTTATTTTATTTATTTATTCAACGGTAACTACACAGCATATTATAAGATTATATACCAAAAATAGGAAACAAAAAATAAAAAAATCTAGAATGCCAATAACGAAGTACACATATTAAATTTTGGTAAATGTTTGGGTCCCTCCTAGTGATGAAAATGCCCGGGAATTTTCCCAAAGTGCCCAAAACTTGTTTGGGAATATTCCAGGGAATTTACGAAATGTTCGCGGAAGTGCTGGGCACTTTGGGAAAATTCCCGGGCATTTTCATCACTAGTCGCTCCCCGCATCATATAGTGCGTGATTTGTGTGCGTGTTTGTGCTCATATCGGTGTTGTATGAGATTCATCTAACTGCAGTCCAGAAATAATTGTCTTAATGACCTGATTACGGCTTAAGTAAAAACATATCGATCTCTTTAAAATATTTATTGTAGTGGGCGCAACATCTATAGATGACCGAGTTCTGGGCATAATAGTGCTTTGCAAGAGGTAAGGCGAATGAGCAAGGATTTCGAGTTCATTTTTTGAAAAATTTAAATTTAAATTTCCCGAGAAGTTCAGGACAATCCCCTTTTGCGTTTAGGAGATCATATATTATTATTAATTTATTAAATGTTTATTTATCGAGCTTTATTTTAATTAATCCTTATTTCAGAAGCCAACTAAAAAAGCTAACCAGGAATTAAACTACTTAACAAAAGATGAATTACTTATCGTTACTACACAAACACGGTTTAACAAGTATAATGTGACGGAATCCATTGCCTCGAAGATCCGCGGGTAAAAGTGGGTTAAGTCGCGATTTACAAATTCCGAATAAGGAGATGTTCGGATCCCGCGTAATGCGAGCCGGGGGTACAATTCCATTTATCTTTTCTTTGTTCAACCGTGTATTGTATTTCTTGGAGCCAAGGAATCAGATGTAGAGGTCTTATTTTGTTGTCGCTTTTAATCTTCTTATAGCGAGCGATGTGTTGAAAGACGTTCATGAGAGTGATAAGATTTATTACTTTTGAATGCTTTTATCATGATTATATTTTATTCTAGCACGATTGCAGATTTTTCTTCCGACAGTTTTCAACAATAACGATAAATTACTTACATTTGCTTAATAGAATTTAATTTACCGTTCAACATTTATGTTCTTACGGCCTGATGATTTTGTTAGCAAACATGCTGTTTTTATATTTTTAATGCTAATTATCTTATCACAGAAAAACCTAAAAATATTCCTCTAATCAGGCATTGGAACTATATATTTTACGTATATTTTCGTCAGTACTGTGGCTGTGGTGACCCTAGTAAATAAGCATCTGGTATTCATGCTTAGCAACGCAAATAGTCGTAGGTTCGGATCCTGACTCATACCGCTGGTTTTATCCAGATTGTGTACGGATTCAGTGAAATGCCCTGACATATTCCTTTAGTATTTATTTTGATATAAACAAGAAATCTTCCCCACTTTGTGAGTGTTGCAAGGTGGTTGATGACATTTATCATCTACTTTGGGAGTGTAGTTGCATCGAAAAGTTTAGCAGAAGACTTCTTTCTCAGGACTGGCGAAGTGTTGGAGGAATTAAGATTGTATTAAGAGGGCCGCCGTTGGTTAGCGCAAAATGAATATACAGATTTATACAATTATCAGTTCTTCAGAAGTAACTGTAAACAACAGGATATCTCTTACTAGGCTAGCATAGTCAAGGATGCACTAAAGCCTCATTAAAATATTTGATTTTATAAAAATGCCCTGAGAATGGCGATCACCTGTGCTACTCGTCACGATGAGCACGAGATGTAAGCGCAAATTAGATACAGCCACTAATGAATCTCCGGTCACCCCGAAAGTAATATAGCATGAAAGTGTGTTATTATTATTTATTTTCAATTGTATCCACATTTTTACTCAATAACTTATAAAATTATGTACTGTAGTGATTGTATGTAAGGAGGAATGCAAAAATAGGTTACATGTCTATGGCAGTAATATTAGAGTTGGCCATTTAATAAAAAATAAGTTTTATGTAAGAGAGAACGAAAAGAAAGGAAGATCGACTTTTGAATGTGAAGGGAATGATTTTTATTTTATTTTATTTTATTTTACATAATAGGGTGCCCAACATGGGTAACATTAGACAAGAAAACAAAAGGATCATGGTACTTAAATAGAACATATAAATGCCCCCACAATTATAGGGCACCACAGCATGCACAGTGATTAATATATAAAGCTAGTTTACATTAAGGAATAATAAAAAAAATTCCAAAAAAAGAAAAAACATATACACACATACATAGACACAACACAAAACGACAATATTGTAGAATGTATAAATAACAACTTAAAACGAAACCGTGACTGATTCCAAGTAACACAAAAGTAACACAAAAAAAAAAAAAAAAAAAATACAATTTCAAATTTCAATTTTCAATTATTATATAGGATTGAATCTTGAGCTTTAAAAGGGAATAGACATGAGATAGAAATTAGAATATAAAAGTAAAAATAAAATAAATCTTGTTGGAGTGCTTAAGGTGGACCATTGGATGTTATATAATTTCAATAAAATACGTGTTTCACTTATGATTGTTTATTTGACACTAGAAATTGAAACGTTTACAAAATACATATAAATACATCGTACAAATGTAATTATTGAAATAGTGAAAAATAATACATATTCGAAAAATATATCAGTTTTTTAATTCAAGCGAGTGAGTGCTCTACACACCGACCACATCAACACATATTTAGGGCAGAGTAACACGCATGTAGGGAAGAAATCCCGACTATACTAATTAATTCTGTACTAGATTAATTCTAGTAATATTTTAAATTACATTTAAATATAATTATAATATAATATATTTCGCGGTTGCCGGCAATTATATGGTAGAAATCAACTTAGGATACTTTTGTAATAATAAAATACATTTCACTCGATTTTATACACAATTGAAATTCACCCAAGATATTTCAAGTGCACAAATAAATAAATATAGTGACTGGAATTCAGTTTTTCTTTGATAATCCAATCGATAATATTTCAACGTATGAACTCAACCTTTTGTATACTTTTATTACGGTCTGATGCCAGTAAAGAGATGTTAATATTTATTGTCCTACGTGAACTTACTATAGACTACATTCTAATAATATTGTTCATGTAGTTACAGACAGAGACGGGCAAAATGTAATCTGATTAATCGTGAACGATTACAAAATGTAGTCGCAATATTAATTTTCTTGCGCTGTAATCATGATTAAATCCATTTTAAACATTAAGAAATGATAAATGTGTATACAATCTGGGATTTTGTGGTGTTTAAAACATAAACGAGCAAAGTGCAGTCATATTAATGGTAAAAAACGTAAAATGTAATCGTTAATCATTTTATTAATCTGATTACATTATGCCCATCTATGGTTACAGACTGTACAGATTTCTCTTTACTGGGTCATGAGCGGGGAGATTGAAGTGAAACCACTAGATACAGGTCACCACTGGTTTAATTACTTCACATATATAGCACGTAAAACCAATACTTAATATCTCTTTTGTTTCTCTGTCGTTTCGTCACTTTTTTTTTTTTTTTTGAAGCGGACTAACTACTGATTGCCGGGAAAGGCATTTTCAGCTCAACCGGGCTTAGGGGGCGAGCACAGAAGGTGCTCAGCCAGTGTTTCGTCACGTGGCACCTTTGCCTTATATGCAGCTGCTGTGAACGAAACTATAACGCGATGCAATTTTGCACAACGCCATCTACCGAACCGACCTGCATCACGCCATAGTCTGTTCACAGCAGCTGACTAATGTTCTTTTACTCGAACACAGACAATCTAACAATTCAATAAAAATGTAATAATAAAAATATATCGTCACATTCATTTTTTTTTACGATAAGCACATTAATCGTTACTTTTACACTACGCTCATGCCTTTTTTTGTTATCGGGATAACAAAAATCCTACATAGGACTATCAGGGTTGCTGTGAGGGCAGTGAACCCAGTATGTCAGACTCCTACTGACTAAAAACCTCTGGGGTATCCCTCTAATCACTCCACCCGAGCTTTGGAAACCAAATTCATCCAGACGCCCGGGAAGCGAAAAGTCTTGTTGGTGCTGCCTCTCTGGGAGGGGTAGGAGTAAAGAGCCCTCTCCTCTAAAATCTATCTCTCAGGCGACGCGCTGGAAACTGCGCACCATACGCTCATGTCTTACACAGCGTAACCTGTCCCCTTAGAAAAAATAGCATGCGGTAAACGAGAATGCTAGTTGAATATAATTAAATTAGAATTTAACTAAATAATTAATTAATAACTTTTTTTTTTTTTTTATTATATTTGCACATGATGTTCAGGATATATATATATATACAGTGAATGTAATAAGTAATCGTACACCACATAAATAATTTTATAAATGCACATATCTTCGAGAAATATTGTTACTTTATTAAACTAATATATACATCTGATTCCGGCACGTTTTAAGCTTTATTGCCAGAAAGGAGAACAAAAAAATATCAATACAATTACAAATAAACAAGATTTTGCCCAAATATGCCACAATCGTTCGCTCAAATACTATTAAATCGAGACATATTCAATAAAAAGACTTTATAAATAAAGAATAAAATCTAAAAGATCTAAATTAATCCTCATAGATACAAGTTCCAGTTATTATTTTATTAAATATTTTAAAAATTTCATTCCAGTTTAACTTTTAGAGTTAAAATCATACAAGAATTCAATTATTTTCTGCACTAACCCGATATAGTGACTACAGTGCAGATGATGGTAAGTAGACAGCTTTTCAAAGGACGGAAATCATTTAACAATCTCCTTCGTCATGTCGACCCACATATACCACGTCTATAGGTATGAGTGACTGGATGTACACAAACTGGTCCCAAAACAGGCTAAAGTGAGTCACTATAATTATAATAATGTTTACAATTTATACTTATTTTTACGCTTTGGCATGTCGTTACTATATATCCAGTAACTCATATACCTAGAAACCTTCAGCCATGGTATATGTAGGCCGACATGACGACGGAGACTATCAACGGATTTTCATCCTTTCATGGTCGCTTTCGTTTTTGGACTACACTGTACTTACCATAACGCGCACTGTAGTTACTATATCCAGCCAGTGAAAAAAAATCATAGTAACATTTAACGAAATTCTATTATATGTTAGTACATGTGTGCGCTTAAGCAATTTTAAAAGTTCCAAGCCAGCAGAACAGTATCGTCCAACGTTAATAGATTAATCTAAGTCCACACTCAATCAATACGTCAGAGCACGCCAGCCCCTACTCGTTCGCTCCTAATCACTCACTCCTGAGCTCATTCGTCACTTCAAGAGAAATTCAGATGGCTAATTACAACTGCTTTTTTCGTTGATAACTCAATATATTCTTTCTAATATTGTATCTATATCTTTACGCTCGATAAGTGAATTGGTATTTGTTGGGCGAGCACGCTCCATAGTCGGCCTTATCATCACTGTCCCTCAGATGAAATTGAGCAGTAGCGTTCATTCCATAGATGCATGAAAGCATTGCATGCCCTGATGTTAAATAAGTCTAGAATAAAATGCTTAAAGTTATGCAAAAAATGGAACAATTAATGGTTATATCTGTTCTATATTCACGCCGTCTATCTTTCCTATGAAAGCAATATAGTATTTACTATGAGAATATAATATTAAAATTAATTACCCGAATTCTGCTTACCCTGTCCAAATATACTACGCATGTCCCTGAGATTGAGGTCAAGCACAAGCCTGACTGTAATCTACCTATACACGATAGGTGACTATATTTTATTCAGCAGTATTATTTTTCTTCAGAAACCTATTGAAATTCGTTTTGAGCCAAAGCTTCGGTCCTGAATGCTGAAAACAGCGAGCGTTTGATGTACGCTCATTCAATACGGAGTTCGGTTACCTGGGAAACACTTTGCAGCTCGGCCAGCCGTACCGAAAGGGTCAACGACGTTAGGGTAAAAATAATCATATAAAAATATAATATTCTGTTTATAAAACATAAAACATCGAATTTAATACAAACGTGTATTAAAGAGATTGACGGAATTGTGATCCTATACTCCTATAGCAAAGGGTTAAATGGCTTCGTTTTACAAATGTAGCTGAATGAAGGATGGAGCAACAAACTCAGCCGCGTTCTTGCCTTTGATTGTAACATTTCGCACTACGCTGTTAGCTTCTCGTGTTAAATAGCTTCTACAGGACATCGGAACGAAAAACTAGAAGCGTCTCATTAAAGGCTAACCAATGAATAAGGCTACATTTATATAAGCTGTTATGAATAAATAATTTAGCGTAACTTGTTATTAATTAATTATAATAATATTAAAGAACTACCAAAAAATAGAAAATGAAATGTAATTTATAGAGCCATTATAATACATACAAAGTCCCCCTTCGTATCTGTCTATCTATCTATTTGTTCGGGATTAACTCCGCGACTACACAACCAATTTTAATGCGATTTTCTCCAATAGATAGAGTGAATCATGAAGAAGAATCATAGTATAAAGTAGACATGGAAGCGTGATAAGGAAGTAGGAAAAAAGGATGTAGAAGAGAGGGAAGGCAAGAAATTTTATTTTTATTAAAATTTTTATTAGGTTTAGCTAAAAGCTATCACGACATAAATGACACCGACAAATGGTACCGGCTAAGAGACAGTTTACTGTACGTATTTAATCAGCTGAGCTAGTTTACTTATAAAAAGGTTATTTCATGTTAGATTTTACCACTTGGTCATAGGTACGCCTTCTACATAAATTTGTCATACACAATCAACCAGATTTGAAATATCTTCCGGTGGACCATGTTTTTTATTACATATAGGCTTGCGCTTTACCTCCATTTCTCCTGTTAGAAAGTAATGATGAGGTCGATGATGGAGTGCGCCACCCAAGAAATACAGATTCATTCGATGTTTAAGATTCCCATGTCATGAGATGTTGGAAAAACAAACTCATGCAGCGAATACCCCTCCTTGGTGGTTCGCAGTAAAAAAGAGGAGGCGAATCGCCACCTGCGAGCTCCTAGACCATCAAACCACATATGGGTGCAAACCCGCACAGCGTCTTGTCAATTTATGGTAGAAGGGGGAGGAGAGAACTAAATTATAGAACTCAGCCGCACACTCAACATCAGGCAAATACACCGCCGGGCCATACATATATGTGTCCCGCGTAATAAAATAACACATCTAGTTTTTACAAACCCGTGTGTTTACATGTAGTGCTCATTTAGCACTTACCCTTTTGACGATCCTAAAAAGGTTGAGTTCATTTGCGCCGACATCCCCCTGTTCGCAGAAATGAGATTCGTTTGATGCGATAGCCTATGTGAGGATTTCCGTCGTATGTTGATTGCTGATTGAAGCTAGGGGAGTTGACCTTACTAATTCAGACATTTATGCTAACCTATATAAATATATTTTAAACGGTAAAGGATTATGAAATTATATGTGATATAGAGTAACTTACTTTTCGGTTTTCTATAAACAACTAAAGAAAATTCATCCCGTAGAACCATTAATTTATTATAATAAATCTTCATGTCCATTTAATAAACATATCAGTTTAAAATATTCTATTTACCAATCTTGTGAGATCTTAAAACTCCAAATATATTCATTAAGTGAATATATTTATTCAATCTCTAAATATACGATGATTTTGTGCTTCTATGGGATAAACGCCACTGTGGTAGAATCAAACGTCTTCGTAAATTCACATGAAAGATGAAAGAAAGAAAAAGAAAGATGAAAGAAAAAAAAGAAAGAAAAAAAAAGAAAAAATGAAAGAAAAAAATTCAATTCAATCAAATCAATTCAATTCAATTTTTATGAAAGATGTTCAGCTTCTACGCCTGGCTTATTTCAAATACAATTCTTTCAATCTTATATCTTAATGTTACTTAAATAAAATATAGCCTATGTTATTTCTGAATAATATAACTCTTTATTAGTATAATAATTATTAAAATTGGTTGAGTATTTTCAGAGTTAATTAAAGGAAATGCTATTTTTTAAATATTAGTATAAATTATAAAATAATTTCTTATCTATGCCAAGTGTTTTAGAAAACGTCCGCCCTAGCAGAATTAGTAAAAGTAATATAAAGCCCATTATTATAGCTTACGAGCTTACGAGAATATTCAATAAAGTAACTAGGTCCGGTGACTTTTTAAAATTCAAGCGTAGACTACATTAACTTTGCTGCCTGGAGTAAACAAAATTAAAATGTAAACTAAAGCCATGTATACAATAAATTACTTTTCTTATTTTATTATTTCTGTAGAGTTGTCGACACCTTTAGGAATAATATTGTTTCTATCCTACAATTATTCTCAAATGATCTTCTAGGCAACACAATTATGACACTTCTTTTGTAGTTCCCCGTAAGCTACAGTAACCGCTTATCAATTAATAGGTTGCTAGGGTGTTTGTTTTCCATTCACATAAAAAAAAATCTAGTCACTTACAGTATAAAAAAATGAAGAAAAAACAAAGAAAAAGGTATATAAAAGATTAGAATATTGTACGAAGGTGGAACGTCCACTGGTTTGTTTTGATTTAGAGAATTCAAAATATACTGTCTACACTAAGACACGAGTCAGGAGGTAAAACTCGTCCATTTAGTATGATATAGTATGAAGATTTGAAACGCGAGACAGGTACGAATGACCATGTCGGCTGATAATAATTTTTCATTCAACTGCTCACAAAGCGAATGTGTCTTGCTTCGAGCTCTCCGCTTTAATGTCTTAGTCTCCTGTCTTCTGTCGCGGTCTTCCGTCTCAGTCTCGTACATCTAATCATTTCTCATTATCCTTTATCATTGTAGCAGCAACAATATATTATAAACATATTTAACCGTATCTAAAAAATAAATATTAGGTGTAGTAAAAAGAAATCCATTATTCTTGCAATACATGGCATTAGTAATTGATATCTCGCGTTGTATAAGTGCGATCGATTTACGCTAAATAGTGTTAGAAACATAGGATTTCATACTAAAATAAACTTTTCAGACAATTATGTGATTGCTTGATTCAATATTGTTTTGGTGTGTGGATGGACACTAACAAAAAGAAAATACACCATATTTTACAGTTTTTCTTCGATAAAGGCGAAAACGCATGCCAGGCGGCTGTAAATGTGAATAATGTTTATGGTCCTGATGCTGTATCAGCCAATCATGAGCAATTTTGGTTTCGTCGATTCCGTTCCGGTAATTTCGATGTCAAAGATGCAGGACGTTATGGAAGACCAATTGTCGAACATGTCGACAAAATAATGGAAATCGTCAAGTCCGACCGTCATGCAAGCACTATTTCGATAGGTCAGGAGCTATACATTGCATAAAAAATCATTTGGAATCACTTGAATAAGGCTGGATATAAAAAGGAGCTATATGGATGCCACACTAATTATCGCAAAAAAACTTCACGGACCGAATTTCCTCTATGAATTGCTGCTAAATCGGAACAAAATCGACCCATTTCTTAAGAGGGTGATGACTGGTAATGAAAAGTGGATCACTTACGACAATGTCAAGCGCAAAAGGGTCGCGGTCGAACCACGGTAAGCCGGCACAAACGGTGGCCGAGCCAGGATTGACGATCAGGAAGGTGTTGCTGTGTGTTTGGTGGAATTGGCAGAGAATAATCTATTATGAGCTACTTTGCTATAGCCAAAGTCTTAATTCGGACCTGTAACAATAGGACCGTCTGAAGAAAGCAATCGCCCAGCAGCGTCCAGCTTTGGCCAATAGGAAAGGAATTATGTTTCATCAGGACAACGCCAGACAACACACTTCTATACTAACTCGCCAGAAGCTCGGCGAGTTTGGCTGGGGGATTCTAATACATCCACCTTATAATCCGGACCTGGCTCCAAGTGATTACCACGTGTTCTTGTCAATGTCGAATGATTTTGCTGGTGAAAAATTCGTCCCAAGAGAAGCTTGCGAAAATCTCCTGTCCCAGTTTTTTGCCAATAAGAAACAGGATTTCTATGAGAGAAGCATAATGAAATTACTTTCAAAATGACAATAAGTTATTGAACAAAACAGTGCATATTTGACTTAAATCGGATTCTTTTTACTATACTTGATAAAGCTTTCAATTTCATAGAAAAATAATGGATTTCTTTTTACTACACCTTATATTATTCACCTATATTAAATATTGAAATCGGTAACCAGTGAACCGCGCCATTTTCGTCTGTCAACATTATTCATTCCGGCATGATATAGCTGGATTAACTTTGTCAATATTTTACATTAATTTAAGTTTTACATTTCAACAAATATAATTATTTATTATAGTAATTAACGATATAAACTATAGTAAATGAAATGTACTAAATTCTGGGATGTTAATTATTAGTTTGGGATTTTTTTTATGTTAAGTGTATATTCAAAATAACTAGTTTCTATTTAAATACACATAGCATATTTTTATATTTTTTCCCTTTTTTCTAAAGTGTTGTAATCTTTTCTTTAATATATAATATTATTTCACTATGAATATAACAATATATATATATATTATTGTACAATTTCATACATTATCATTTTAAGTTACTCCTAAACAAGATATTTGTAAATAGTTTTACATTCGACTAAACAGAATTTTTACTAAATTTTGTTTTGTAATTATAATTTCTATTATAAATTGTTTATTTCTGATTATGTTACTATTTTCCATTATGAATATTAATAATGTTTTCCGAAAAATTGAAAGAAAATAAAATAGAAGAAAATTATTCAGGCTTTCCTCGCTCGAGGCATGTTTTTAACAACGCTCGTTTTCACTTTTGTTGTGATTACCCGTGAAACATTATAACAATAACTGATACTTTAGTGAAAAAATGTCTAATAAAATGAGTAAAATACTTGCCTAATTATTATTAAATTATGGGTCATGCTTGTAAAAATATTTTTTGTATAATTAAGAAGAAAGGTTCGAGCAGCTTGGAAGTACGTTGTCACGGTGGTGAATGCTGACCTGTCGCTGCCGGCGCTCGTTCGCACGATAGTTGGCAGTGACGGGTCATTGCAGCCAATCCTCTCTTTTTATGAGGAAACAATGCAGGTTTAGGAGAAGATAGTCAACTCTGTCCGCCGCCCCGCTAGTATAGGACGACGGGGGAGGGCTTTCTTTAGAGGTCTTCCTTCCTAACTGGATTTGACCCTTAGGCGCCGTACTTTCGGGACTGCAGCGACCACATATTCTGGCATAAGCGATGCGCGATGAATTCCAGCGCACCGCTACAACGACATAGTGGCGAGTGAGGGGCGTCTCTATACACCACCCCTCCGCAGTTAGAGGTTTATAGAAGGCTAAATGTCGCCAGGTCCGAGGAAGTTGGCGTGGCCATGCCCTTGGCAGATGGGTTGGAGGAACACCTCGGGGATTTTAGTCAGAAGTCTGACAGGAAGGAGTCTGTCTGGAGTCTGAAGGGGCGTCGCTCTCGCGGCACCCTGACGGCCCACGAAGGATTTCCTCCGAGTTACCAAAAGAAAAGTGTTGGAAGTACGTTACAGCTCGCCAGAACCTAAAAAATCATATTTAAAGAAAGATTACAAAAATGAATATTTTATTAACGTAATATATACTTTTGGATGTATCAGCTTGCATTTTGAGTGGTTCCACCACGCCATTAACTCTAAGTATAGATTGTTATCATTTTTAGAAATGTAAATAATATTACGAGTATATCATAGCACCGTAAAGTCTTATTGGATAAGTAGATCTACTAAAAAATTCGATGCTTATGCAAGTAAGAATATCTTAAGTTTGTAAATCAATACACGATTTACTGAGACCTGATTTCCCATTTTGCTTGCCAGCATAGAGTTTGTGCTGTTAGATTGCAATCAGTTTGAAGACTGAATGTAAAATGACCTAGATGGGATTAGAGCGAGGTTGAAATCTCGATTGTACTTCGATAGAGCACAGTAAATAATTTTAAATATAAGCGTATAAGTTTTTTAAAACAATCTATAGTTTACCAATAACAGACAAACTTACATATTTAATAATGTTATAAATATAATATAAATAAATATGATATAAATATATCATAAGTATCACTATTTAAATAAGAAGCAATATAGAATTATAGTAGTTATTATTATTAGAGTATATTTATATTTATTTTTAGATAGTTTTCTCTGGTTAAATTAATCTTTGCACCTTGTTTTTCCTAGGAGCGACAAGAATTTTTTTGAGTTCAATACCAAAAAACATAGAATTCAGCATCTTCCATCAACAAAAACCTGGGTATGAATATTTACTGTGATCTCAATCTTTGGTAACACATAGGGGCTATTTCCTCAGCAACATCACTTAGTGTAGTGTGGTGACATAGGCTTGGTGTCCTAAACAGACAGCGGCCGGTCTACTGTACAATATTGTATTAAGCCCAGGTCAAGCCCTGCGGCTTTGAATAGGTTGCAGTGGAGGGATGTCCGCATTGTAAATTATCCAGACATTACTAAGCATTTAGAATCGCCCCTGTTGCATAGAGTTATTGCCTCGCTAATCGTGTTCTACCGTCTGTTTCACGGCTAGTGTTCTGAAAAGTTGTTTAACCTTGTTCCACCCTCTCATTTTCATAACAGAACTACATGCGAGGGTGTATAAAGTTATTTTTGCAGTAACTCATATCCCGGCTAGGATTAAGATGTTCTCTAACTCTTACTTTTCTAAAATCATGTAGCTATGCATGGTGCTTCGACAAGCATGTCTTCTCAGTCCTATGATATTTGGTCCTTTAAGTGAAGCGTGAAGAGATATTTGTGCAGGCTGGCAATAATTAGAAATTAACTTGTATAATAAATTAATTATTATGAAATTATTTATTGTTTAAATCTCAGGTTACAATGTATTTGCCGTGGGCTTTGCTTGCCGGGCGGCGCGCTTGAGGAAGTGTTCTCCCACACGGCTCCAATGGCAAATCAAGGAAACGAGGGGAGGGTGGCACTTTACAACACTCTCCCTGCCAAATGTGTTTGGTGTACACGGGGGGTGGCCACTATTTAACCATCCCCTGCCAAGTAGGCAGGGGCTGCAGGATGCTACACGGCGCCGGGTGCCGAGGAAGATGGCTCAGCCTTGTCCTTGGCACTCGGCAGGCTGGAGAAGGAACACTCCGAAGGTTTTAGTCGGTGCAAGTCTGACACACCGGAGGCGCTGCCTTCACCACCCCCTGAAGGTTCGTTAGGGATTTCCTCCGGGCTACCAAAAAAAAAGTGGGATTTCCTTGAAAATTAATTACCTGTATTTATTTTTCAAATTATCTCTGTACATATATAAAAAAATTGATGTAAATCTTCAGATATTTTTAAACTTAATAATGTAAATAGGGCTGTAAAGTTTTCCAGAATCATAGACCTTTAAATCTCTCGTTCATAATGAATAAATGTCACGAACGTTAGTAAGTATGGTGTCTTATATTACTTTGAAAGTTTCATGAAATTCCAACGAAAATGGAATTAACAAAGAGCAAAGCCACCCTTGAGGATACAAAAATTTAATTACGCGCGCAAATAGGGACTGCTCGAACTTTTTAGGACAGGACCAATTTTGCTTATGGTATAACTGTCAGAGTAAGCGAATTACCATTAGCAATTTATAAAAGCATTTTAAATTAATATTTATTTAAAAAAATGTTAAACTTTATGCGTTTGATTCCCGTACAAATTGGTTGAAAGAAGTGATAGCTGATTAGTAACTCCCGGGCAGTAGACTTAAGCGAGTCTACTGCCCGGATGAGAAGTAGGTGGTGCCCAGTGGCCAGCGCGCCGACCTTGAAAATTTTTTTGAGGCGTTGGCTGTATATATCCACCCCTCCCAGAGAGGAAGCCTGAATCTATTCGCTGCGTAGGCGGCTGGACGAACTTGGTTTCTCAGGCCAGAGGGACGCCCGTATGTTTTAGTCAGTAGGAGTCTGACACACCGGAGTCGCTGCCCTCACAGCAGCCTTGATGATTCTACGTAGGATTTTGGCTCGGGATACCAAAAAAAAAAATTAGTAACTCCGCCCTCTTAAGCAATATTATACGCTGCACTCAAACCCCAATCACTACCAAAAGTCAAGAGTTGCGTTAGAATGATGGACACGGATGTGTGATGGAATGATGTCAATATTACTTAGCACGCTTCTGCAATCGTTAATCATTATCAACAGTTATGAATGGCGTTTGAATGAAGAACACTGATGGAGGGATAACAATATTACATTACACTCAATGTAATATAGATATCTTTCCATCAGTGTTCAGGACAGTGGTTCTGCACCCCTCAGTCACTACTAACAGTTGTAAAATACGTTTAAATGATGAACACTCATGGAATGATATTACAATACATTACATTACACGGTCCTGTAATTGTTAATCACTACCAATAGTTGTGATTTACGTTCGAATGATAAATACACATGGAATGATATCGATATTACATTACACTATTACGCAATCGTCAATCATTACCCGTCTCTATACCAGAGTCCCGTAATTGTGTTGGCTATATTGAAAAAGTAACAATTTATATGTGGCCTAATAAAATAATTGTCATTTGATACTCACGTTTTTGTGTAGTAGCTAAATTTTTCTTTGAGAACTTTTCTTTGTTATCTTAAATTTTATTCTTTTTCTTGTACTTAAATCGGCTTAGCTCTCCATATTACCAAGTAAAAGGAATCGAAGAACCGATGATTGTTAAAGTAATTGGGTTTTGAATGGAGGTTACAAATTAGCGAAAGTAGTGTGAGACACCGCTTAACAAGGTAGAGCGACAACTTGCGAAAGGTGACTGACAATAACAGGATAAGAAAAGCTGTAAAGAAGCACAATGGAGCTTATTAAGAGATGCCTAAATGAATGAACTGCAGTAGGCTGATGAAGACATTATTCTTATTTTATTTGTTATATAATATAGGAAATACTAGAATTGCGCAGTCAAGGCTATTCAATGGATAATATATTATATTCCGTGGGGATCCTTTTCAAAGACAGGTGGTATTTTACGCCGTCTTAACCTATATCAAGCACAAGTGCGGTCTTGTGTTGAATATTGCTGCCACCTCGTAGTAGGATCTGCAAACACCCTTTGGCAACCTTAGGCTAGATTTACATCAAACGAACATAGAGCTAAAGCAAGAACAAGAGCATTCGTTCTCGCTCTTTTAGTCTAAACGAAATATCGCTCTTAGCGTTAACACCAAACGATCAACGAGCAAGAATGAGAATCAAGAACTAGAATTCTGGTGTTTAGCGGCCGAACGAATGCTCATTGCGCATTCGTGTTAATTCTGTGGTTCTATGACCATACCCTTTCTCAGCGATAAGATGCGAGAAGTGAGTCTATCTTTTTTTTACTTCTTCAGCATTGAATTCTAGTATATTTGCAATCTCCAGCCAATCAGTTTTTTGCGATATGTATTTTTGTAGTGTTCAAACATCGGATCCCACAGACATTTGGAATTTCGGTAGGCTTCTAACATAAATAGGCATTTTTCTTAAAACCAATACATAGTTCAATCGACGAGTATACTCAGATCAGTGATCGAGATCGCTCGAACACAAGAACACTTTGAAGAGACCGCTCCGGCGGGCGAGCGCGTCCGAACACGCAAGAACGCTCTAAAAATCTGTTCCCACGCTCTAGTAATGTTTACATAAAGCGAACGAGCATTCTTAGAATATTCTATAGAATTTTTGCGAGCGCAGGAAGAACAACGAAAAAACGCTCGATGTCTGTTTACAGTAACCGAATTTGATAGAGTGGGGATAGAATGAGCATTCGCTCGTTTGATGTAAATCCTGCCTTAGACTCAATCAATCGCTAAAAACGGCGACTAATTACCGATGAAGCAGTTACGTCGCGTAAGTCACTCAGTTTGAACATCCACGTAGAGTGGCCTTTCGGATTTTCTATAAACTTATACCCTGTAGAATGGGCAGTTGAGCTGTACAATTTAATTCCATACTCCTCCTTCCACTATAAGTTGAAAAGACGCTGTGAAAGTTTTTACCCTATGTGGTTGATATTTCAAAGGCTAGCACGTGGGGATTCGGGTTTTTTTTTTGTTACGAACCGACAAGGCGTGGAATTTGCTTCCTACGACTGTTTTCCCAGGATTTGAGGACAGGAGTCTTCAAAAGAATCTCTTCAAAACAGTTATTTATTATTGGATCGCGCTCTATCATCGGCTTCATCATTACTTTCCATCACATTAGATTGAGTTCAAGTGCAAGCCTTTTTGTATAAAAAATCGTAAACAGAACGCTTACATAAATAATATTTTCTCGTATATTAATAATACCCTCATCTTACACATTCAGCGCTTATTGCTGCTGCGACGTTTGCCTAAGCGATGTGCACAAGGGATATGAGGTGCCATTAACACGATACGATACGTAGGTGCAACAATATAAACGAATTTTAAATCGTTTAGGAAAACAATATTTTATAATTTTTTTAATATTTATAACTAGCTGTCCCGGCAGACCTTGTTCTGCCCTATTTCTCTAAAACAAAGTCACATTGTTTTTTTTTATGTTAATAGCTTCCCCGTCAGATTTTTTAGAAATTGTTTGAAGGAACCTGGCCTTAATGCTACATGTATAAAAATTGACAAATATTGACATTATTGAATATTTTATACGTCACTCAATTGTTTTGCCTTCCCGGAACCCGTCCACTGACATTTAAACTTTATGGTATGGTGTTAAAGTTCAAAATGACTTATAACGAATTTTTTGTATGAGAAAGCAGAAAAGTGTTATTTTTAGACAGTTGCAGGGAACTTTTAAAATTTTTCTCTCCGTAATAACCTTCCTCAGAATTCATTAAACACAACAAAAAAAAAATCAGCCAAATCGGTTCAGCCGTTCTCGAGTTTCGCGCTTATCAAGACATTTTGTGATTCATTTTTATATTATAGATATTATAAAATATTGTTAATATTTTTAGTTTTATTTTATTTTAATAAGCTTTCAAACAGAGTGTATACATTCAAAAATAACAATAGATAACATGCCATATACACATACAATGCACCATTCCAATTGCGTGAAAGCGCAACATGTACTACAAAGCAAATTTCCATATAAACAAAGTGAAATTCGAATGCGAAAATTTCTAATGGCACAGCGATATGGAAATAAGAGATCCTTTATACACAAATTATAAATTTTCAATTATATTAACCGTGAAACAATTTTAAAAGACTTGCTTTGAAAGAGGTCAGCGAAGTACAAAATATATCTTGACTTTCATTATGAATCTTATTAAAGGTCCTACATATACGCCATGAAGGAGCCTGTTTGCCAAGGTCGGTGCGGATATGTATTGTGGCAAATGGTTCATTGAGCTAAGTCTTGAGCCTGAACGTGGCACTTTCAGAGAAATGCTCTGTAGAATTTCTGGGCTATCGACCATTGCATTTACGCCAAATACTGTAACGCACTTTAAATTCAAACATGATTTTAATCACAAATATTTCATTAGTAATTCATTAATTGATTTCAAAAAATATCTATAAAATATATAGAACTTTTTTTGCAACGGCGTAAACATATGACACGTATAAATTAAACTCAATGTTATACTCAAGTATTGCATTGCTCAAAGGCATAGATGAGCAAAATGTAATCAGATTAATGAAAAACGATTACAAATTACATTTTTCATCATTTTAATTTGACTGCATTTTGCTTATCTGTGTTTGAAACACTACGGAATCCTCAATTTCATACATATTTATGTCTGCTTAATGTTTTGAAGGGATTTAATCATGATTACAGACCAACAATATTATAATTACGGCTACATTTTGTAATCGTTAATCATTAATCAGATTACATTTTGCTCATCTCTACTCAAAAGTATGTTACGATGTTATAAAATATCCAAAATTTTAACAATTAACGAACGAGTTTCAATTTAATTTATAAAATGGTTGTAGGTAATGATATAATATAATAAAAAATAATAATTAAATGGAACAATCAAAGATTTTCATTGTTATAGATGCGAAATTAGCTTGGGTCATCATAAATAACAATGGTTCTGAAGAGCTATTTAATCTTGTTCCGCCCTCTCCTTTCCATAGCAGAACCACGCGCGCGGGTCTTCGGGAGTCACAGCTTTTCAATGGCTCACATCCCGGCTAGGACTAAGAAGTTCTATAACTCTTACTTTTCCCGGGTTGTTGAGCTGTGGAATGGTCTTCCGGCGAGTGTGTTCCCATCGTCATATGATATGGAGTCTTTTAAGCGAAGCGTGAAGAGATATTTGTGCGGGCCGGCATGATCGCTGCGGCTATCATTGCTTTTTGTTTGCTATTGGGAGTCGAAGCTGCTCGCGTCCGTAGGCTTTACCCTTGTTTCCCTGCACGTGACTCCTGGGTGGTGCTAAACGAGTAACAGCGGGGTGGTAGGGCGCCGGTGCCCGTCTGGATCGCGACCACGGTGCATGGGTGTAAAACCCGTCATAGTGACCAGTTTCGGCTTGTCGTGTTTCGGGATCAGCTTCTGCATATCCAGTAGCTCATATACCTAGACACCCTCAGTCGTGGTGTATGTGGGCCGACATGACGATGTAGACTATCAATGAATTTTCATCCTTTGATAGTCGCTTTCGTTTTTGGACTACACTGTACTTACCATCAGGTACTCTGTAGTCACTATATCAAGCCAGTGTAAAAAAAAAAATATTGGTAGTTGTTGTCGTTTTCGGACTACACCGACTTACTATCAGATATGGTGTGGTCACTATGCCGTGTCAGGATAAAAAAAAGTACTTGTTTTTTTTTTATTTCATAAGACAACGTTTCGCAGTTTGTAACTACGGACCCTCTAGAGATAACGAAGGTATTACGTTACTCTTTGAATAAAACAATAGAATTAATAGATAGGAAGTAATAAAATATTGTTGTGATATCGGACATTGTAAAAACGGTTCGATGTTTCTTCATGAGGCGAAAGATGTTATAATTATATCGTTATTTGCCGTCTACGTCGAATGTCAAGGAAATGAACGCGACTGCTGTATTATACGAGTATTTTGTCTGAGAGCAATTTCATATTCGGACGAATATTGTACATATTTGCCCTTTACATAATAACCTTTAGCTTGGCTATTAATAATTGCAATGTTTTGCAGTGTCCTGCTGAATTAACTGAACGAAGCAAGTTTTCCCGACAACCTGCATAGTCTTCCTCGTCATTTGTGTTGTGTGCAAACGCTTAAAAATGGTACATCAAAGAAGAAATGAAGATGGATAGGAGATTGAAATTACATCAAAGATATTAAAGCGTGGCGGAAAGACGTGATAGAAAATTTAATAGAACTTGTCAAGAAAAGACCCCAAACATTGCTGTATGGTATAAAAGCCTTTGCTTTCCCCACAAAGGGAAGAATAAATAAAAAAAATCTATAGAGATACAATTTAATCATAGCATTTCTATTAGAAGCCATGAGAATTTCCTCAAAAAATATTGTTTATTTTTGTTCTCATGTGGTACCTATACCCGTACTTAATCTAGAAAGGCGTATAGCGTGACAGTTTACTATAAATAATTATTATATATAAAGTATGCAAAGAATATTTGAAATATACGAAAATATTATTTTCACAAAAAAGAGTGGAAGCTTTCGCAGTTACGTCGATCCTACGTGTGTTGAAACAAAAACAGGTTTAACTTTGTACCCTGCCAAGTAGGCGGGGCCTGCAGAAGGCCAGACGTCGCCGGATACCGAGGAAGAGGCTCAGCCTTGCCCTTGGCACTCGGCAGGCGGCAGAAGGAACACCCCGGGGGTTTTAGTCGGTGCTAGTCCGATACACCGCGGAGCGGCCCTCACTGCCCCCTGAAAGTCCAATAGGGATTACCCCCGGGCTACCAAAAGAAAGGGGCTTAACTTTGTAAATTAAACGCAAATCATTTTTGAACATTAATTTATTTCCAGTTACATCTAATATTATAACAATATTATCCCAAGACGAAAATATTTTTATCTTAACCTAAATTTAGCGAAACCATTCCTATACAAAAATACAATAAATACAAGGGAATAATATTAAAATTTCTGCATATCATAACTAAAGTATTTTATCGTTACATAAATTTCTTCTTACGACCAGCTTGGAATTAATTCTATGTTATTTTTGCACAATGTAATTATTAGTTTTATATCGGAATTATTGTGGATTTTTTTTTGCTTTTTAAAAGAAAATATATCACAGCTATTAAAATTATTTTACATTAAGCAATATTTTAACTCACATTTGTTTTCAATACAATAATTAGAATAGGGCACATTAAAATATCTAAATTTTGGTGTAAAGCTAAATTAAAAACTAGTGGCAAAAACAGTAATCTTATTGAAATATTTACAAAACATTTTAAATAATATTCTCATTATCAATTTATTTCAATAATAATTATATTATTGCCGTAAAGTTCATTGTTTTGAAAATGTATTAAAAATTACATATGTAACAAATATCATTCCGTGACAATATTCACTTTAATTAAGTTGAAAATATTAAAGTAATTAAAAAATGCAAGCATATTAAATGGTTGTAAATAAACAATAATTAATAGGCTGTGAAAAGTATAAAACTTAAAGATCAAGTTAAAATATTGTGTACTTATATCCAATAAAAGTATAGAATTGACCGAACCGTCTAAAATACGACAAGGCGTAAAAACAAGGAGAGAAAACTAAAGCATGTACTTAGAATAAAAAATACAGTTATAAAGGAACCAGGAAGATTGAATGACCGGACATTTTAGCTGATTCAAACCAGTACTTCCCAAACTTTATACCTTATAGGACTTGTCGGAAGTTTGCTAAACTCTTCCCCGACATTTTTACCACACACCCAGTCATTTAAGCGCTCTTTAAATAAATATTTTATAAATTTATTGTCCAAACTAACGTCTTTCTAAATCGGCTTTAACATTAAAAAAACGTTTATACAACTGGGGGTTAGTGCTTCTTATGAGGTGTTTCCTAAAATGGTGGTTTTTGTCCCTCGAGGTGCAAATAACACGTTGGAAACCGCTGATTTGTCTAGTTCCGTGTGAGCATTGGATTGATCATGATATTGGCGAGAGCGTTCCGTCGTTTCCTCCAGGCGCCGGCTCCCTGCGCATGATATTGAAGTTGCTTATACCAGGAACGCGTCCGTGCATTCTCCTCCGCCTGAAAATTTGATTTAAATAATTATATTTATAATATTAAAATAATAATAATTATCACAATTGTCAACAGTTTTTTTAAGTGCATACATTATTATATTATAATAAATTAGACAGAAAATAAGGCTATCTTTATTTTTTATTATTCGAAATTCAGTTCTGTAGAAGCAATTTCCACATTAAAGTTTGTTGTATTCTAAATAGACGTAAGGACCATACAACGTCACATGTACACACGAGTGGTTTATTTATTACATTTTATTTTGTTCTAATCCACCTAATCCACAAATCATTTATTTTAATAATCTATTTGATTGAACTCAAAATATGAGCTACATGTACAAGAAATAGAACATTAGGATATTTTATTTTATGAAGACAAAATTAGAACCGAACCATAACATAATTTGTTTTTTCGTTTTTGATGCTTCTCTATGATATTAGGAAGTAAAAAATTTTGGAATATATAATTTCAATTCTAAATATAATATTAAATAAGCGTTATCCTTGTCCCCGGTAGCAAGTAAGGCGATTGCCCGAGCTGGGTCGTGACCAAAGTACAGAAGTGCTAAATCTGTCATAGTGACCTGCTGACTGTCGCGTGTCAGGATTAGTTTGTATATCTACCTACATCTGTTCATATATGTAGTGGTCTTCAGTCGTGGTTTATGAAGACCAGCATGATGACGGCAACTGTTAATAGATTTGTGCCTGGATAACAGTGACGTTCATAGGGTATTTGAACTGGGTAAGCAGCATTCGCGTAATTAATTTGAATATTACATTATAACAGTAAATATTATATTGTTTTCATGTGAAAGATAGATTACGTGAATATAGAATAGATTTGAATATAAATGGTTCCTTTTTTTGTTTAACTTTAAGTAATTTATTCCAGACTTATTTATCATACGGGCATGCATCTATGGAATGAACGCTACTGCTGGATAGTAATTGCCATTCTTGGACTACACTCTACTTTCCATCAAGTGTGGTGTCGTCACATTGTGGAACCAAAATATAAAAATAAGATTTGTACCTTAAAAATGTAAGAATCTTTCGTAGTTATTTCGTGTACTTCGAAGAAGTGTTCTGGCTCATGATCCGCGGCCACCACACATCTGTCCAGGAACAGAGGCTCCCGTTGGAGAGTGTACCTCCCAGCTTTTTCTCTGACCAGGAGCAAGGCCGCTTCCCTCACACCGCTGCGAGCGAAAAGAGTCTCTCCCTCTTTCTCCCTGGCCTCGCGATCCCTCGCCTCCCGCGTTTCACGGATTTCGTTCGTTTTCTGCGAAGTCGTTGGCTGAAATAAAACATTCATTTTAATCTTACGTTATATCCGACGCAGCCTTGAGTTTCTTTCGGCGTTTCTTCTCAAGGTAGTCGCTTCCGAAACGCTAGAAGATCACCGTTAGGTTTCATATTTTGGCAGGCGGCCCAAGTCGAAGTCGTACTCACGGAGATGCTCGTGCGTTGCCAACCAACCCATAAATTAGCTGGCTGAACACCTGTGCCGCATCATGAGCCCGGTTAAGTTGCAAAAGTCCCGGTCAATCGACATAAGTTCGTCCAAAAAAAATCGTAAGTGGTCACGAGTTCACGACACACCTTCGAGGTCGTGGATATTATTTATTTATTTATTTATTTATTTATTTATTTATTTATTTATTTATTTATTTATTTATTTATTTATTTATTTATTTATTTATTTATTTATTTATTTATTTATTTATTTATTTATTTATTTATTTATTTATTTATTCAACGGTAACTACACAGCATATTATAAGATTATGTACCAAAAATAGGAAACAAAAAATAAAAAAATCTAGAATGCCAATAACGTAGTACACATATTAAATTTTGGTAAATGTTTGGGTCGCTCCCCGCATCATATAGTGAGTGAGTGTTGTGTGCGTGATTTGTGAGTGTTGTGTGAGTGCATTTGTGTGCGTGTGTGCGCTCATATCGGTGTTGTACGAGATTCATCTAACTGCAGTCCAGAAATAATTGTCTTAATGACCTGATTACGGCTCAAGTAAAACATATCGATCTCTTTAAAATGTATAATTATAATGTGAATACAATTACATTGTTCCTTACCTTTCCATTAGTAACCAATAGAGCGTTGATTGGTGTCAGCTTGATTGTGCGACCTTTTCGCCAGTTGTTATCATTGGGCTGAGTGAAGAGCAGCTTGCCCTCCATCGCAAACCTGATAATCATTTAAAACATTTTTTTTTATATACTGACTCGACAATGTTCCTATCAGTGACGTGCATAGGGTATTTGAATAGGGTACGCAGATTCGTATAATTAATGTGAATAATCTTCTTATATATAAAAATGAATCGCTAAATATGTTGATAAGCGCGAAACTCGAGAACGGCTGAACCGATTTGGCTGATTTCTTTTTTGTTGTGTTTGTTTAAGTCTGGGGAAGGTTGTTACGGAGAGAAAAATTAAAAAAAAATGTCTGAAAAACTCTAAAAACAACCGTTTTCTATATTCTCATACAAAAAATTCGTAATAATATTTAAAAGTCAATTTGAACTTTAACACCATATCACAAAGTTTAAATGTTAGTGGACGGGTTCCGGGAAGGCAAAACAATTGAATGACGTATAAATATTAATGTCAATATTTGTCAATTTTTATACATATAGCATTAAGTCCAGGTTCCTTCAAACAATTTTCAAAAAACAGCCGACAGGCCAATAGGTTTTGGCAGAATAAAATCTGACGGGGAAGCTATTAACATTAAAAAAAAACAATGTGACTTTGTTTTATAGAAATAGGGCAGAACAAGGTCTGCCGGGACAGCTAGTATATAATAAAAATAAATATTATATTCTATTTAATAATAATAAATATTATATTATATATAATAATAATAAATATTATATTAAATAGAATAGACATGAATATAAAGAATTCCTTTTTTTGTTTAAATTAAAATTTAATTAATTTATTTATTTAATTAATTTAATTTATTCCAGGCTTATTTGTCGTAGGGCATGCAATGCTTTCATGCATCTATGGAATGAACGCTAATGGTGCATATATTGCTCCTGATGGAAATTACAATGCAGTCCAAGAATAGCAACGAGCGGCAAGGGACAAAAATTCGTTGACAGTCGCCATCGCCATATCGGCCCGCATATACCATGACAAAAGGTATCTAGGTATATGAATAACTGGATATACATTAGTAGCGTTCATTCCATAGATGCATGCAAACATTGCATGACCTTATGATAAATAAGTCTGGAATAAATTTCTTAAAGTTAAACAAAAAAGAACCATTTATATTCATATCTGTTCTATATTCACGCCGTCTATCTTTGACTATGAACCTATGCAAGCAATATAACAGTTATTATCATAATATAATATACTAATTCTGCCGACCCTGTCCAAACACACTGCACGTCACAGATATGCACAAACTGACCACGAAACGCGACAAATTGAAACAAGTCACTTTGACGGTCCTTACACTTGTGACGAATTGAACTGAGTTTTACAGTACCTTTTTTTGAATTGAAAATAGTAAGATTCGCGACAGTGCATGAAATCTGGAGATTCGAGATGTCCTTTTGTGAAGGCGTTGGGGAGGATCGAAAGAGAGCCGATTCCACTCGAAGAATAAGAAATCAGATTTGCTTTATAATTTCAATAAAACTATACGAGCCTTTAATAATATCAAAGAAATATTTAACGTCATTAAAGTTATAAAATATTTTTTACTATATTTTTTCCCCTATAAGTAATTTATCTTGAGCAAAGTTTAAACGTAGACAAAATCGAATTAATAGATTACCTAAAAGATCTCTAGCCTCTTTTAGCTAAGTCAATCCAAAAACATTAAAAACAGACACTTTTCAAAAGTAATTAACAGTAAAAGTTTTAACAGCTGTGTAGTATTACCAGCTTTTATTCGTCGCATTTTGAACAGAAACATTTAAGGCCTTGTCGTTCTTCTTAATATAAAATATAATACATGTCTATAATATAATAAATTAAATTGAAACAAAACGTAAAATTTTATAAAACAGAAGTTTTGTCTTAATCTAAGCATTTTCAGTCCACGGAAATACTTTGTTAATGATACTAAACTTCGATCTTTGCCTTTTAA
Source organism: Automeris io (assembly GCA_036320925.1). Classification (NCBI taxonomy): domain Eukaryota; kingdom Metazoa; phylum Arthropoda; class Insecta; order Lepidoptera; family Saturniidae; genus Automeris; species Automeris io. The sequence continues at coordinate 5,439,241 of JAUDJH010000011.1, read as the reverse complement.
TATTCTTCAAACTACCTCTTTTAATATTTTACATTACTAATTTATGTTAATTTCCTTTAGTAATTTATTTTTTATGCCTATTAATATTTATTTATTAATCTTGTATATGCACATAAAGAAAAGGCTATAAAATTGCGATATAAATTATCATCTCAAATAAAATAAAATAAATATAGGATTGTAATAACAATTAAATTATATTTGTTATTAAATAATTTATTATTTAATAAGTTTATTTAAAATATACAGAACTGTCTTTAAATATTACTTCAAATATATTAATTTATTATCTACTACAAACAGATGTTTAACTATATTATTAAAAATATAAAAAAGGAGTAGCAGTAATTTAAGAAGTTTGATATTAAAACTTAACTTTAAATAGTTTATCGCTTGTAGCTTAGAGTAAGACAGTCGTTTTATTTAGAGTGAATTTAATTTTCGTGTGTGCCTCACAGTACATTATTGCATCCGACGTCAAGGCAATGAGTCTCACGATCTGAAGCTATGCACTATGTCATAAAATTCAAGTTATAATATTAATTTTATCACTTAGGTTTATTACTTTTAGGGCGGCTTGCACTAACAAATTAAGTCTAGTTTAAGCTTTTATAGACGCTAATTAATCGAAGTACATTAATTCCATCTTAATGATGATTTGAGTTTAAGAGTTGTTACAACTGGGTTTTGATGATGTGCAAGACTATAAGTACAGTTCAGCGCTAAATAGCATTTTATGTAAGTCTAAACTAGACTTAATTTGCTACTGCAAGCCGCCCCTAGTGCCTTCATACCTAATTTTATCATAGTTTATTAATATAATTTTTCCACTATTTCATTTATAGCTTCATACTTATGTAACTTATACCATTGCGCTATAGTCGTAGCATCTAACACGTATTCTCCATTTTATAAACATAAATATATTTTATGACCAATTAGACAGAATTCAAGTTACAGCTTGACCTTTCCTTAGTTCTCAATACTAAAAAGGATATAAATTGATATGTTAGAAGTATCATAAGATTAAATTGCGTTAATAATAATTATTAAATATAAAAATCCAGCTGGATACAAATCGATGGTAATGAATTCACGATCAAAAGCTACTTTCTAAATAATATCATAATAGAAAACCTTCAAAATAGAGATTTTTTATTTTTACAATGAGCTAGACTTGCAATAACACAATATTTATTACGTATTCAGGCCAAAACTAAAGACACATTTTCTATTAAGAGCATTCAATACTGATCTCCAAAAGTTATAACGAAATGTCTTAAAAAATTATTTCCTTTTCACACGTATAATTACTTGTATTTGTGTAGGTATCAAGTCGTAAAGAGCCCTCGAGAATAGCTCTCGCCGCTGTTACTGCCACTAAAGCGGCGATTATCAGATTTACGGTGCAAGTTATGAAAGCCGAGAAGTATGAAGGCATTTATTGTTATAGGGACAATGAAATTTTATTTAAAGTTGACATGGATTACGAGTTCGTGGCGTAATAACAGTGCCGTCAATTCTATAGTAGTATTAAAAGCATTACATTACTGTAATTCTATATTTAATTTATTGAATTAAAAACTGGCTTGCTGAGACTTCTAGCTAAACGAGGTGATAGCAGATGGAGCCTTAAAATTAGTGTATTTTGGCACAAATTGGGAAAAAATAAGGCCGCTGAAAGGAACAGGAAAAGATAAACTATCTTTTTTTTGGTAACCCGGGGGAAATCCCTAACAGACCTTCAGAGGGCAGCGAGGGCCGGCCCCGGTGTGTCAGACTTGTACCGACTAAAACCTCCGGGGTGTTCCTTCTCTCACCTGCCGAGTGCCAAGGGCAAGGCTGAGTCATATTTCTCGGCAAGAAAAACTACCCTGGACTTAAAGGAGTCTACTGCCCAGATGCGCGCAGTGTTCTTTACACCCACCTCTCCCAGAGAAGAAGCCTGAATAGGCTATTCACTCCCCGTGCAACTGGACAAATCTGGTCCCACAGACCTAGGTGGAATAATTGAAAGGACATCTCGGGGGTTTTTAGTCAGTAGGAGTCTGACATACCGGGGTCACTGCCCTCACAGCGGACCCGATGGTTCTATGTAGGATTTTCGCCTAAGCTACAAAAAAAATTGTGAAAATAAAGCACAGGACGTTCGGCCGCAAGAGGTTGAACTCATAATAAGTAATTACAACTTTTTTAACATTTAAATTTGATGAATTAAAACGTCACAACTTAAGTCCACATAAAAATTGTTTTTCGAGCAGAAATAATATTTTTTATTAACATTTTATTTAATTTTTTAAAAACCATTTAAATGTTAGTTTTTTGCGCCTACTACTGATAATCCTTTAACTTGGTCCATGTTACAGACCTGCGGCCCACAATAGCTCTAGTAATGGGGACATTTGTCCCATCCACCAATAGGAGGGAATGTGCTGCGAATACAATTTACCGAAACATCGGCAAATTACGCCCTTAATGTTTATTTTTAATTAAAAGCGTGTCCCGATAAAATTCGAATCGTGTTATTGGCTTTTATTAGATTACCAATTTGTTACACACGATTAGGAATATTACACGAAACCTTTTAATATCGTTAAAGATATATCTCGTTTAATTTTTGTTTTAAATTAGTGGATATAAATCATATTATTGACATTTAACTTCTGCTGGATGTTTTTGCATGTTAAAAGAGCAATTTACGTAATCAATTTTACGACCTGATACCTCAAATTTTTAATGACTCTAACTGCGTCGCTAAAGGTCAAGGATTCGAGTCCCGGTACCAGTCAACTTTTCTACAGGGTGATTTTATAGACGAGGGAGATATTCAGGGAAGATATTCAACATTAGATTCTAATTCCAAATATGTAAAAATAGTGATATCCTACTTTTCGTCGGTTTTCGCGGTGAGCATGCCCAAAAGCTTCTTCACACTTTTTTTAAAGGACTCAATATCATAGGAGAAAGAGAAAACACTCGGTGGAAAATCATTCGACAGGCTGATGACATGACAGATGTAAGAATTGGAAAACTTTTTGGTCCGTATCAGGATTAGTGATGAAAATGCCCGGGAATTTTCCCAAAGTGCCCAGCACTTCCGCGAACATTTCGTAAATTCCCGGGAATATTCCCCATACAAGTTTTGGGCACTTTGGGAAAATTCCCGGGCATTTTCATCACTAATCAGGATAGATGTAAAGGTATAATAACTGTGACTTCGCAAATCAGCCCTAGTGATTCTATTGTGGAAGGTTGAAGGTGTAGTTAGATTAAATAGCTCAAAAGAACACTCGCCGTGATACAAGTGATAGAAGACACTAAGCAAAGCAACCTGAGCAAGAATCTCTGCGTGATTGCAGCGGCTCTAAGCATACAGCGAAGTCTGCATCATTTACAATACGGACAACTCGACAATGCAACCTGTCTAAAGAACCTAGGTAAATTGAGCGGAGACATCTCAGAGATGCGAACAGTATTCCAACCTAGGCCTTATAAAGACGATATAGCTAGTCCGCAATGAAGAAACGACTCACCCTGTTAAGGATCTCAGACTAAAGCAGCAACTGACCTGGCGTCATCGTGATTCCAATCAAGTACATCGACGGCCATTTTCCGTAACCGTATGTCAGCCACATGCAAGTCGTGCGCCGTTCTTCTGGTGGCAGCTAATCTTCGCCACAGGGGGACATCTCTGGCAGCTGCCGCAGCGGCGGCTGCAGCCGCGTTGATCTCCTCCAGGCGGGACTCGACGCAACGTTGGGCAGCCCTCACGTCGTCACGCTCGGTCGCACAACCAGCCGTTGCTCGGTGCAATCGCGAGAGAAGGAGCGGATACTTGGTCACGCGTTGAACAGGCACCTGAAGTGTTGAAAATATTTCCATAATAACATATCCTTTATTACAAATTCGGATCGGATGACGGTTCTCAAGTGGAACTGGGCAGGATGCCTGGCTACACGAGGTAATGGCAAATTAAGTTTGGAGGTTAGAGTTTATAAGCACAAACTGGGAAGGCAATGCGTGGGCGGGATGCTTGCCTACAAGGTGGGTGGATGATATGATCAGGTTTTCGGATCGTAAATAGTACGAGATCCTGGTACGAGATCGATGATAGTAGCATAAAATAAATGGGGCATAGCCGTACTCTAGCCTCTAAGTAGTCTAAGTACTCTAGCCTTCGGTCTCGGTAGTCGATTGATTTAGCTAGAGCAAACCTTGCGCGCGCGCACCCCTTACCCCGCACGTCTCGTAATTCCTTAACGACCCTTAGGGCGTTTAATACAATTACGTATCGGACGGCGTCTACATGCTATAGAAATCTTTTTATGAAACAGTTTTTATTTTACAATTTTTGTTGCCATGGCATCAAATTCGGGTCGTTTATCGTATTCGAAACAAAATTCCAAATGAAATGAAACTAAACACGAGACATTACGAGCTATATCAAGAAAGTTTTTCATCAGACCTTCACCATATTCAATGTAAAGCAACCCCAGTAAGTATCCTTTTAGAATAAAAAAAAAACAGATCAGTCCACACACGATGGAGATATAAAGGGAAAACTATAGATTTTACAGTTGTCCATGCAAGCTTTATGACCTATTATAGGTCTATAAGTAAAGGGATATCTCTAAAAATCTTCAGCAAAACTATCAAAATACAATGGGATCACCTTTAGGGTATACCTAATATTGTATATTGATAAAAGAATTATCTATGTCGGTTCATAAATATATAATTGTCTTTTTATTCGAATAAGTTTTAAGTTACTGAAATTCCAATAAACTATACATAACTGACGATAAAATAAATAAAGGCTTATTTTTGTATTTGCTTTTTTGAAAGATTCACAAAATAGTCCATCTAGAAGTTAGGCACATAATTATGTATGCAATATTAATCGTTATATTTTTTGCACTTTTTTATTAACAGCAAATTATCAACAACTGTACCTCAGATGCAGTAAATGAAATGGAATAAAGCTAACATTTGTCAATAAATGTTAATGCTGTAACGTTATTTAGATAGTCTAGAAAAAACCTGCATTCCGAAATAAAAAGAATGTGGCGAATAAACAAATGGGGCAATCATAAACCCACAGCTGTAATCATTTATAAATTCCTTTGAATTGGTATTGCAACATCCATAACTGTATACCTTATTCTTACTGATAACTGAAGCAATCTTTTTAACCTTTGTAATTTTTTGAAAATATTACCTTACCCGGTGAACTTTGCACCGCCTAACACTCAGCAAATATCGTGTTAACTTTTAATTGAACCGACCCCCACTCTAGCACATACGTCTCCATCCCTTTTCACTTCTCTTCCCTTCACCACACCCTTCTTTATAATTCTTATCCATTTGTATGTCTACTTGTCTGCGCATTTGTGGGCGCTAACCACGGAAACGAATTAACTGATTTTGATGCAATTTCTTCTAGTTTAGTTTCACTTAACATTTGGAACTCGTTTTATTTCAGTCGGATTACATCATCATAGTCGGAGACATAAATAAAAAAAATGTATCAATTTAAAGAACCACATCATTCATGTATAACAAAGATTATAATGCACTAGTTTAGTTGATTTGGCTAAAACTATATCGTCGGGTGAAAGGCTATTTGGTTTAAGCGACATTTTTTGTTGATATATATTTTTGGAATTAGCGTTTTTTACCGATTCCAAAAATATATATATCACTATATCACCAAAAAATGTCGCTTAAACCAAATAGCCTTTCACTCGACGATATGTAATTTGTTATGCTACATTAGTTAATCTTAGGTGACCTAGGTAAGCCGAGTTCAACTGTTTACAAATAATGTTTTGGACTCACCATAAGGAAAGAATTTAAATTCATTCTTCTCAAAACGGTGTTTTCCATCTGAGACACGCGTAAGAATATCCTCAACAGTTCTTTCTCCTTCTCCAAACCGGCTAGCAGTAATGCAGCACCAGCTTGCTTAACGCAGTACGACTGGAATGCTGTCAGCATTCCCGAACACTCCAAGAGAATCTTACCGACGTTGACAGTCAAAAAATCCTGAAAAATATTAAGTACGGTTACGTTAACTACTACTTCTTTATCTTCAACCTTCAACCACCCAATGTTGAATGAAGGTCTCTGCTATTATTTTCCACACATAACAATCGTAAGCTTTGGCCAATCAGTTCCTCCCAGACACCTTTCCAAAATTATAGGCCTATCTGACCGGCTATTTCCCTACATTTTTACTTCCGGTTCGAAGTTTGCATTCATCTCCAATTTTCATTTTACACATATTCAGCATTGAAGTAATTACATTACGCCCGATGATAAACACAGCATAATTCAAAAATCGACCGAAATTATCAAAAAAGTAGATCCTTTTTTTTTATCAATAAGCACTGTGATTATGCTTACCTGAGACTCTAGTACAAATATTTGTAATAACGTATTCGTATGGTAAATGGCCTTGTTTTTATCGGTTTTGAAATACAAGGTAGTCGGAAAAATACCAATCACAAGCAATTTGTTACTGTTTTTAAGTACACCACCTTCTGTTATTATAAGTGAGGTATTGTGGTTAAAAATGTAAGTAAATTGCAAAACCCCTCTGCATACGCTACTTTACCATACATTGTCGCAAATATTTATAATAGGGTCTGAAGTCTTATAACACGTCGTTTGAAGGGCCCTATACCATAACAGCAAGGGAATATTTACTGACTAGAAGATTATTCCACAACGTAATGACACAGCAGAATTAAGAAGTCGCAAAAACCTTTGCTAAACAATTCAACTTTGAATTACAATGTTTCAATAATTCCTTTGTAAATTTTTTTATAAAATCATTTTAAAACTAAAAAATAGGTAAATAGCAACTACCTCATCGCCTTGTTCCATTGCTATTTCAAGACCGTCCCTTAATTTTTCTGAAAGCACCTGGTTATTTTCAATTAATTCTTCCACGTTCAGAAATATAGCACTAAGTTGTTCTTGTGTCAGTAGACCAGCTACTAGCATTGGTTTGTAGAATTCCTCAAGAATTATTTGTAAGTCACGACCATATTTTTCCTCAGTTTCTACAATTTCTGTAATGATTTCTTTTCTTTCAGCTCTTTTCTTAGCACATTTACGGCATACTAATGGTGCATATATTGAACCTGTAAAAAATATATTTAGTAAATTTATTATATATTACGCAGTCATAATTTAATATCAATAGTAAAAAGTTTATATACCTTGTTCCGTTACTTGAGTTTCTACAGTAGTGTCACAATCTTCACAAAGATGTATAGGAGTATCTTTATCACCTGTCGCACTACTTGAAGGAATTTTTCCTTGTAGTCTACTCCTTGAAGACTTGCTTGTTTCCGAACCAACTCCAGAATCGTTGCGCTCTATTTCAGCAGATGTCTTTTTACAAACTACGGCTTTTTCCAAAGTTTCATGATTGATGATCAAGGAATTATCTTCACTTGAATCAGAAGCGGTCGATAATTGACTTGTATTACTACTATGATGTGTATTAATTATTTTACGATTACTATTTTTATCTTTTGATTCACTTAATGATGTTGAAGAATCATTACCTTCATAGTTAGTTATATAAGTTTCTTCGTCATCTATTCCTCTCTCTTTAGCATCAACTAAATAAGACAAAATATCATATTTAGACGCACCTTCAAATATTGAACGTGAACCGCTACGTTTTTCATCGTCAAGTATTAAAAGAGAATTTGGCGGTGGATTTACGGGTAATGGAGGAGGCATGTCACTTATTTCTTCGTATATGGGATCTGTATTTAAACGAATGGACTCGTAATGATGATCATCATCAGTGTTATTAGCGATCTCGATTTCACACATTGCAGCATCTACCAACATTTGGTAAAATTTCGATCTCGTTGAATTCGTATCGTCTTCTGTAGATAACTCACTCGCAGATGCGTTATAGCAGTCAGACATTGGTTCGAGATCTGAAAATACTCCTATATTACCGCTCTCGTACTCCATACTTTCATAGGGAGCAGAGCAGCTTATATCGTCATTTTCTTGAGATACTGACGAGTCAACTGCACTATCCCTTTTTGACTCTCCGTCATCGACATGGCTACCTGAGAGAAGTTCGTCACTCTTTTTATCTGTAATCTTAATAGCTTCTTCCTTTAAACTTTTTATGGAGTTTTCTATCAATTTTTCAATTGTAATTTGTTTCGTGTCAGAATCTTTTAAATTTTTCGTTTCTTGAAGCTTTATTAATGAATTTTCTATCAACTTTTTAACTAAATTTGAATCCAATCCTTCCGCTAAATGCCCGAAAAATGGATCAGTAAAAAGTTTTGTCACAAAATTGTTTTCTGTGTCTATTTCTTTTGCTTGATCCTGTATACTTTGTTTATCAATATTATTGTCATGTTGATATTCTCTACCACATACGTGAGGAACTAAGTTATTCCTAATAGCTTCTACAGGATCCTTTAATAATGTGGATATTTCAAATGACGCATTTTTGTTGTCGTAATTGACCCAATTATATTTATTATTGTCAATATTATATTCTTCATAAGTATTCGTCTCAATTTTGTTTTCATCATTGGGAGAAAAAACAGCACCAATATAAATTTGACTTTTAGACTTTTTAACCTGTTGCTGCGGAGACCCAACACTTATAGTAACAGTAGTACCCGTTTGATAAGTACTACAGGAATTTGTGGAATCATCGTTTACGACTACTGATGACAAGTATATTGGTGTGTTATTGCTTACATTCATAGTAGAATAGCAATCATTACCATTTATTTGAATTGAAGTTTTTCTAGATTCAATTTCAGATGATCGCATAATACCTGATGCTGAGTTTTGATCATCACTATCCGAGTCAAATTGTTTTACTCTTAAAATAGTTTTCTGCTCATAATCATTAGCATCTGACCATTCATCACTGGTTGAGCTAGAAGAATTATTGCGAACAAACCTAGTCTTCACATAGTTGTGCTTTTTGGATTTTGTACGTTCTTTCGATTTCTGCCTCGGTGGCGGCTCTGGTGATTCTGATATGCCACGACGTAGATCACTTAAAATGTTTTTTGTGATTTCACTACTATCACTCAAATCTTCTACTTCATTTTTGTTACTACTCATATTACTCACCACCAAATCATTGTCTTTATCATTTATCATTTGATCAACAATGTACTGATTCTGATTGCTAACATCGTTTTCCATTAAAGTTGTTAAGAATACTTGACTCGTATGACCATGCTTACTCTTCGGTCTGAGAGCCATAGTATCTAAAAACTTTGGTGGGTTAATCAACACACTCGACGTGAGGCGTTCTGATTCTGAACGGCGCAGCACGGGTATTTTTGGTATGTTATTATCTGAAATAATTGAAAATAAAATATAAGTGTATAAATAAAAAAAAACAGGGTATGAAATATAATATCTATACTAATATTATAAAGCTGAAGAGTTTGTTTATTTGTTTGAACGCGCTAAACTCAGGAACTACTGGTTCGAATTTAAAAATTCTTTTAGTGTTGAATAGACCATTTATCGAGGAAGGCTTTAGGCTATATAACATCACGATTCAACTGTTAGGAGCAAAGAAATAATGGAAAATGTGAAAAAAACGCATTGCGTGCGCTGCGAAAACGGTTCAAGATACCAAAAATATATGTATGGATAATTTATATGGCAGAACAACGTTTGCCGGATCAGCTAGTTACAGATAAAATTTAAAATTACCCACCTTCTTTAAACACTACATTTTCTTGCTCCACTTCTAACTTAGATTGATCATCGCACACAATAATGTGATGCTCTTCAGGTACAATTTTTAAGCAATCATTATTCATTTGAACGTCTTCATAAATTCCGTTCTCCCTATATGATATTTGATTATCTTCTTTTTCAATTTCTTTGTCAGGGAAAGGGTCTAAACTAATATTAACAATATCATCTTCTACTGAAATTTCAGAACTCATATTAAGGTTGTCCTGTGTTTCTTCTGGAATTTCCTCAATAATATTTTGTTCTAAATTTAACTCAGCCGTATAGATTACCTTGGTTTCTTCGTTTTCTACCAAAAACTGTACCCGTTTTCTCTGTAATATATTATTCGATGAGATCAATCCTTTATCTTTTGACTTAGGTAAATAAAAAACAGACGAATTGTTGCGTTTATTTTCAAAAGAATCATCAGACGTTTCTGCCCTAGTTGAGGAATCATTTAAATCATAATTCCTGGGCTTTTTTAATATTGACTTTATTGTATCTGTATTATTATTTTTATTTCTGAGATTACGTGAAATTTCTCCATTTTTTCTAGATCCTTTTTCTGATAGTCGTTGATTATCACTTTCGCTGTCTTCGTCAGTTTTATTATTTCTTATTCTTCTTGGTGGGCGTTTAGGTGAAATACTTTTATGTTTTGTCCTATTAGAAGTGGATAAATTAAGAGTTTTTTTACTAGTACTTTTACTTATAGATAGTTTTTTATTTTCAGTTTTAATATCAGGAAGAGATAAATTCGTTGATATTTCATAAGCTTTTGAATCATAGGTTTTGAGATCATAATTGATTGGATCATATGCTGATAATTCATTAATAGCACATGCTTTTGATTCATCAGAAATTCTTATTCTTTGTCCACTGATTTCTTTGACATTTGAGTCTAATTTCGAATTATTTGGCCCAGTTATTTTTTTATTTTGCATTGATTGTTCAAAAACGTCTCCAAACGCGTCTTCAAATTCAATTTCAGCTAATGATTTTGAATTGCCGCTAGATTTAACCAAATCATAAGGATTAATGTCACACGATAGTATAGACTTTTTAGATTCTGTGACATTAGTATCTTCTTCAACCCATACTTCATTTACTCGACTTGTTGATTTACTGCGATTTTTTCTGGGAGTCTCTGGGCTCGGTTTTTTACTTTTAATTCGACATGGGCTGATACTCTTTGCACGTGATCGTGTAGTTGAAAATTGACTACCAATACGAGCTTCATGAGGAGTTGCTAATCTACTCCGTCGCATCAAGTCATATGGATCTGCTTCACTACTTGCCTTGAGTATCGTTGGTCTGGACTTGGAGCCCTGCACTCTAACGGTACCAGCTCTGAGCAATCCTGAATCTCTGTTTATTTGGGGTCCTCTCACTGTTCCCCCAACTAATAATCTTGGGCTTTCTGTTATAGTCAATGGCAAACGAGATCCCTTGCATTTCTTACATATACTGACTTTGGTTGAGCTGGTTTTCTTTGTACCATTCAGGTACTCAGGACAGGAACATAGTATAACAGCATAGTTATGAGGTGTTGGCTTTTGTGGTGTGCTGATAAGAACGGGACCTGGGACTTCGGGATAGGAAGGGTAGACGCTCGGCCTTATTGGAGGGGTCGGAGTCCTCACTGACCCATAGAGCCAAGTCTCTGCGTACTTCATTGATTTTGATAGCGCCGACCCTCCTGGCCCACTTATTGTTCCATACAAATAAGGACTATCTGGTGATTTTTCTGACGACTTTACACTTCCTGATGTATTTAGTTTCAGTTTTGATGACCATTTCTTCGGCCGCGTACTTTCCGGTGAATCGTATATCTGAAAAGAATAAAATCATAATTATTTTTTATAATTTGAAGTATATATTTGAAAAACCTAAAATGTATTCTTAATATTACGTTGCGTAATGTGAATATTAAAAAAAGATTTCTTTTTAAATTTGATTGATAACTATTGACTTCATAATTTTTTTCAGTTAACTCGGTGGAAACCCATTGTGGGCCTTCAAGGGGGCGGTGAGGGCCGCCCCTCGGTGTGACGGACTCTCACCGACTAAAACCACCGTGGTCATCCTCCGAGCGCATCATGCACCGGGCTACAGGATGGAACAGGCTTCACGTGGAATCACGCACGACTTCACCGGAGTATGATCTAGGTGGTAGCCCCTCAGGCTCACCGCCTGACACTCCGTAGGAGGACCCAGCTATATAGTTATGCGTGGCCCACTATTGACTAAACCATACCTAAGGTTTTGGTGTTTTGAAATATATGTAAGTTTCAAAAATTTATACGAATATTTTTTAATCTTCAAAATCATCTTTTATTATATATTTTCTTTGTTTTGAGCCAATGCATACATTGCTGCTGTAATGTAACTTAGATAAATGGAGATTTTACAAAAATCTATAATTACTGTTCTTAGTAAAAAATATATTTTTGGTGGACTTCGACTTTATCTATCAACACATTATTTTTATATTAATGGTAATCATTGTACCTAAAATCGTTAGCTTGTTTAGGTCGAACATTACTGATTTCATTATACAAATGAAAAACATAATAAACTTCGTAACATGACAATGTGTGTTAAGTCAAAAATGAGTAACGACCAGCAAATTATAAACACGTTTTGGACAAAAAAAAAGTAAATATCTTATTCAGTGTTATTCAATAAATGCATCAAGGTAACTGAATTCGTGGTAGATTTAGTATATTATAATATTCTAAAATTTAACTAGCACTAAAAGTTAAGGACGTTACAATTATTAAAGAAGTAATTACTGGTGTTAAGCATGAAAACATCTTCATAGAAATAGTTTTTGTACACAATTTAATCAAGACCAAGTAAGGATAATCACCTACTTAAGCTTTTGCTGCGCGAATTTAACGTGACGTTTTGATGGCCCATACCATTCATCTATTCTCTTGTTAGCTTTATCGAGAACCGGGAATAGCAAACATTTTCAATTCAATATCTTTCTAATTACCGTTAAAAACAGTTTTGCTTTACTTAATGGCTACAAAGAACTAGTCACAGATGTTATGGAAAGGCGTCAATAAAATATGTATATTTTCTTGGATGATCTTTAATCCATTTTCTCTATGCGTATTTGTAACAATTAGCCCCTATGCAAAATTACATTGTGGACTTGAGTTAACTATTATTTGGCATTTTTTAGTCAAACAATTTGATATCGGAAATTAATTAAATGCCCAAACATCCGATCTAATGGTACATTAACTAAGTGGGTTTCAACGTGTACTTTAGTATAACTGTTAAATTGTTTTTTTTTTACACTGGCTCGACAAAGTGACTGTAGTACACCTGATGGTAAGTACAGTTTAGTCCAAAAATGAAAACGACTCTCAAAGAATGAAAATCCGTTAAAAGTCTCCGTCGTCATTTCCGCCCACATATATCACCACTGAGTCTCCGGTCACTGGTCTCAAGGTATATGAGTTACTGGATATTGAACATTGTATATTGTTGAATTGTACTTTATTATGTTTATTAAAAATAGAGTAGAACGAAATGGAATCATTCGTAAGGCAATGAGGCATAGATGAGCACAAAGTAAAAACTATTGAATGTATTATTATTTATATAACTCTACAAATATATTTTTAAATTAAACATTTTAACCAAATTCTTTAAATGTCGACCATGAGAAGATAAAGAACTTAATTAATTCGAGCATATATTTTATTTGGTAACCTAAAAAATAAGCGTAGAATTTTTTTTCCGTTCACAAGGCGAATTGCACAGTAACTAGTTAGGGTTATCCGGTGCAGCGGTTCATTTCTAATTGCGATTGGAAAATGGCCGGACTAGATGCTTTGTGAAAAGATCTCTCTCATCATAATACGTTGGTCGCATTGATTGAATGATAGAATTGCACAGTCACCGCATCTCCTTGAATCCGATCTCTTGTTTATTAACTACACGGCGTACAATAACCTACCAGATTCTGTTCCTGCAAGCATTGAATAGCGAGGAATAGTTAGATATGTTCTGATTTCTTAGGAATATTCTTATGTTTTTGTTTATGTTCATAATAACTGGTGTTAATTTCAGTCAATGTTTTTTTTTTAATGAGTTTGTCTACATCTATTGATTAAAAGTTAATATTGGAGCTACGCAGCGAATATAAACTGCACGTAACGTACGTGAAAGAAAGAGTCTAACAACCAAGTTTCAGGGTTTCAGGTAGTCCTAGTTTGGGTGTCAACTGACTATAATTTGCCGCTTTCAAACTATTTTGTAACTGTTTTGAACAAACATGAAACAGTAGTGCAGTAGTATAAAAGAAATCCTATTTGTTTGTTTGTATTGTTTTTGCGTATCGTTCATGAGTAGATAACACATATAAAAAAAATGTCCGACTCCCGATCTACAACATATATCGAGGGATGAAAGACTATTTGGCTCAAGCGACATTGTTTAGTGATTTATAAATAAATATATTTTCGGAATCGGTGAAAAACGCCGATTCCAAAAATGTGTATTACGGAATGTCGCCAAAAATGTCTCTTAAGCAAATAGCTTTTCACCCCTTTTTAATATGATAATAATTAAATATATGGATTTTTCATGCATTTTGGTGACTTTTTGTCACATTTACAGTCTTTGAATTAGTGCAAATCATTTTACAATAAGTGGCGCCTCACCTTTATATTTATTTATTACAAAGCATACCGAGTAATACAAATGATATAAGTTTTATATGTTGTCAAACTAAACAATAGAATAATACATTATTTATTCATTAATAATAGAGTTGAAATGAATGTAGCAATAATATTTTAGTTATTATTTTATTATAAAACAGCGCTTGAGCAAGCACTGCATGAATCACTTACAATTATTATTTGTACATAACGCCGGGCGACAATTTATTTAACTTTCTATTGCATTTGGGGCATGGTTAAGAAACTTATATAATTAAAAAGAATGCAACTCGCTAAAACTACGACTAGCAAAACGCTTCGTTTTGTAATAAATATTTCATCTTTTTGTTTTCATTTAGTTCAAATATATTAACTTAACGTAGGCTATGCCTTCACAATTTCTTGTTTATTCATAACTACGACCAGAGATGGGCAAAATTTGCAAGGTGGTAGGGCGCCGGTGCCCGTCTGGATCGCGACCACAGTGCATGGGTGTAAAGCCCGTCATGGTGACCAGTTTCGGCTTGTCGCGTTTCGGGATCAACTTGTGCATATCCAGTAGCTCATATACCTAGAGACCTTCAGTCGTGGTATATGTGGGCCGACATGACGATGTAGACTATCAATGGATTTTCATCCTTTGATAGTCGCTTTCGTTTTTGGACTACACTGTACTTACCATCAAGTACTCTGTAGTCACTATGTCGAGCCAGTGTAAAAAAAAAGTAATCTGATGAATGATGAACGATTACAAAATGTAGTCGTAATTTTAATTTTCTTGCTCTGTAATCATGATTAAATCCATTTAAAACATTAAGAAATGATAAATGTGTATACAATCTGGGATTCTGTAGTGTTTAAAACATAAACGAGCAAAATGCAGTCATATTAATGGTAAAAAACGTAAAATGTAATCGTTAATCATTTTTATTAATCTGATTACAATTTGACCATCTATGACTACGACTAACTACGCCTACTTCGCTTATTACAAATGCAGAAGTTATTAATTTGAATTACATAAACGCCTGTTATAAACATTAAATTGGATAAAAGTCATTGAAGGTAAGTAAGATTACTTCTTTAGATACTACAATAAAAAAACAGTCCTATTTGTATTTATTAAAGAGACAACAATTTTGAGTATTTTATATTAATTTCAATTCAATACCTTCACGTGTTTCAGGATAAAAACTGTTGCTGGTTTTATAAAGTTTGTTTCATACATAAATGTTTGAAAATATTTCATTGAAAACTGACATTTTTCAAAGTGGAAAAGAAACCCGAATAACAGGATGAATGCCTCTGAAAAGTATTTTTTGAAAGTTCATTCGTGCAAACATTTTTAGTTGACACTCCTTTCTTAATAAACAAGCCAAAAGGAAAACCTTATTTTTACTATAATTTCACACGAATCATAATTGAAGGCATGAAAATAGATATCTAATTCGATCGATAATGATAAGAAGTGTTATTAAGAAAAGGAAATAGAAATTTAATTTAATAAATAATAATATAATATTAATATAACAAAGATGTGATATAGAATAGTGTCTTCCTCTTCAATAACCTGAGGTGTAGTTAGAGCCGACTAAGGTATACAGCATGTCAAATTGCACGCAGATTGACAGCATCTAAGCTCCTGCATGCACCTTCTCTGCACAGTGGCCGCTGGTGGTGAAATCTCCAAATCCCTCCCATGGATTCCACAAAATATAATGAAAAAGGACGGGAGGCCTTTGCCATACAGTGGACGAAACTAGCTAATAATAATAATATAATTTGTCATCAAGCTATATCGCTTTCGGGGGGACCAGAATACTAAACTACTATCATATATTAGGTCCTTACATATGAAATTGGCGTTTTTCGTACTGGCCACTTTAATCACAAATTTCTCCTCTTTGGTAAGGAATTCCAAATTCAAACTTGTACAGCTATAGACTCATGTATTTGTGCTTCGATGATCGTCATTCATTTGTTTTTTTCTGCTGTTTTTTTCTGTTTGCGTCACTCATTTTACAAAATGGAAAACTTAAAATATCGCATTATTTACGAGTACGAGTTCCGCCGTGGCACTAGTGCTGCGGAAACAACTCGAAGGGTGAATGATGTGTATGGCGGTCGTGTTGCAAAAGAAAACACAGTTCGTTTTTGGTTCCAACGTTTTCGTTCTGGAAATTTCGACCTGCAGAACAAGCCCCGTGGACGGCCTGAGACTCAAGTTGATAATGAAGAGTTGAAGGCTATTGTGGAAGCGGATCCATCGCAAACCACGTCCGAGTTAGCTGCAGGCTGCGATGTTAGTGATAAAACTGTTTTATTTCACTTGAAGCAAATTGGGAAGATTAAAAAGCTTGAAAGGTGGGTACCTCACGAATTGACTGAAGCAAACCGGCAAACGCGCGTCGACTGCTGCGTTACATTACTAAACCGGCACAATAATGAAGGTATTTTAAACCGAATCATTACCTGTGATGAAAAATGGGTTCTTTACGATAATCCGAAGCGCTCAGCGCAATGGTTGGATCCTGGCCAGCCAGCCAAATCCTGCCCCAAGCGAAAATTAACCCCAAAAAAGTTACTTGTAAGCGTTTGGTGGACTAGTGCCGGTATTGTTCATTACAGTTTTCTCAAATCTGGCCAGACTATTACGGCTGATGTCTATTGTCAGCAATTGCAAACCATGATGGAAAAGCTAGCGGCTAAACAACCTAGGCTGGTCAATCGCTCCACGCCACTGCTGCTTCACGACAACGCTAGACCACACACTGCGCAACAGACGGCTACTAAATTAGAAGAGCTTCAATTGGAAAGTCTAAGACATCCTCCGTACTCCCCGGACCATGCTCCAACAGATTACCATTTTTTTCGAAATTTGGATAACTTCTTGCAAGGGAAAAAATTCAACTCCGATGGGGCAGTCCAAATCGCCTTCAAAGATTTTATTGATTCCCGTCCGACTGGTTTTTTTAGTAAAGGGATCAATGAACTACCTATGAGATGGCAAAAGTGCATAGAAAATAATGGTTCATACTTTGATTAATTAAATATATTATATTAAAAAATATTCGACTTTTTGTTCCTCCCATACAAAACGCCAATTTCATATGTAAGGACCTAATATTTAAAATATACATATATGACATTTTAGCAAAAATATTCAACAGTACGTACGATTTGTGCAATGGAGTGCATCCTTTGAGGCATAAAAAAGCAATATCCTGTTATAAGTAATTGGACGTTTCGTTAATGTATTAGACATTAATTTAAAATTTAGTCCAATTCGGATTGTGATACTCCTATTCTGGTCATTACCAAATTTTAAGTCAGCATATTTATTATATATCGAATTATGACAAGGTAATGCTTTTTATGCTTTTATGTGAATCACACGACTGGCCCAGTATGTTATATATAGCTGCTACAAAACCCTCGGGAACTATGTGATTTATGCGGCTTCTGTTACCCAACGATGTTTTTTGGAAATATTTTATGCGACTTCGTTTTTAACACTAGATTGCACAGAGCAGTCATTTTGACTGTTTTTAAAGTTTAGTTATATAAATTTTTTTTATAAGAAACCAATTTTTTAAAATATTATGACTTTTTATATATTATCTTATAGCATTTATTAATAGTTGTACTTACCTGCCCCCTCTCTTTATTCCCTATATACGTATGTGCTATACCAATATTCAGTCTTTCTAGTGTTAAATGTCATGAGAATTTTGAAGATAATATCAAATAACAATTTCTACTTATTATTAAAAAAATATATGGAAAATATGGATGTGAATTTTAAGAATAACAGATTTAACACGTGACATCAGAAGAAATACGTAAGTACTGCAAAAACGAACGATGTAGAGTATATTGCGAGTTTAGGTAACCGTATCTGCAATAGCGTTATCTATAGGGTTACGGTAACACGATGCCGGGATATCGTGCTCGAAAGCAAAGTGAATGAGAGTGGAAACGCATTGCTTTGTTCCAGACTTACCAGGTTTAGGTTATGGTACGCGCTCATGAGTATATTGCTACTGGAATACCGAGTAATGCTCACGTATTCCTAACGTTTGGAAATACATTCGATCGTGTTTTGAAGATTTTTTTTTTATTTTAAAACATTAATCAAGTTTCGCCGACTATTTGTACTGTAAACGTCTTTTACTTGTATTTTATATTTTAAGTATTATTATGAATTAGGTAGATATAGTTTTTGCGGCTTTATTTTTGTTTAGCATGTGTAAAAACTTAGGGCCTACAAAACTTCTTTGTATACAATATTCATAACTAATCTGTCATTAGGCGCTAAAACTATAAAGCTATTGGGTGAACTTAATCGTGAGCAAGCAACATAAAACTATCCCTGAGATAAGCAATGTTCTTTCAAGTCAATACCCACAAATTTGAGAGTTTCCCCATGAAACTTGTTTATTGTCATGGCAAAGTAGACTTCACCTACCTACATGCCAAATTTCAGCCCGATCTGTCCAGTGGTTTGGGCTGTGCGTGTGTGTGTGTGTGTGTCCAGTGGAAGTGAAAATGTAAGAAGATTTATACAAACTTTCATCCTCCATTTTATCCCCTTGGGGGTGGAATTGATAAAAATCCTTTCTTAGCGGATGCCTACGCCATAACATCTACCTGCATGCCAAATTTCAGCCCGATCCGCCCAGTGGTTTGGGCTGTGCGTTGATAGATCACTATGTCAGTCAGTCAGTCAGTCAGTCAGTCAGTCAGTCAGTCAGTCAGTCAGTAAGTCACCTTTGAGTTATATATATAGATTTAAATAATTAACGACACTAAACGTATTTGTATATTTGCAGAAAAAAATATCATAAAAGGGGTCTTTTTTTGAATCATTAATAATATTTGACGATGATTTTAGTTTTACTATGTCGGCCTATCTGTTTTCGGCAAGATTTTGTTTTGTACGAAATCGTTTAGAATAGCATTTAGTTATAGTTCGAATATCTATGATATAGTCTTTTTTATTGTGTATATATTCATCGTACCTTTTTTTATAGAATTTAATTATGATATTCTTGTTTTAATTTATTTGTAAATTAGAATTAAATATTAATTATTGTGCATGCTGTGGTGCCCTATAATTATGGGGACATTTATATGTACTATTTTGAGTATTTTGTCTCATTATTTTGTTTTTCAATATCACCTATGTTGGGTATCCTTAATATAAAAAGTACGTAATTAAAAAAAAATGTAGCATACGATTTATTTTCATTTATTTTTTAATTACATTTGTCCTACTTTAAAACATATATGCTATTATTATATGGTCTCAAACTTTTTAAATACTACTAGTTTCCATGTATGTCAAAATTGACAATTTATTTTACCTTTCTTATTACGGGTGTTATAATAAAAAGCAGATTGTTTTAAATGTATAGATTATATAAATTTATATTCTAATGAAATTCTTTGGCCTATTTAACGTGAAAAACAACCGAACAGTAGGAAATAAAATTAACTCATCCAATTGTGCGAAGCAATCTCGTATTTCCTAAAGGTATAAAGATAAACGATGTGCCGCTATTAACGAGCCCATTCGATAAAATCAATCCGGCTGTGTTCGAATTCACCTGCAATTGGGGTTGCCGAATAAAAAGATTATAATAAAATAAAAAGATTCATAGAAGAAGCGGTTGTGATGGCTTACTGGATAAAGAGTATCCATGCGCGGAAACGTATGAGTTAATTTTTTTAATTATAATTTATGATTATAAAAAGATTAGTCATTTCTATATTCATCAAAATCATCAGCAATACTTCTGTATACTGTTGACGTACGTATATCGCTATCGTCACGTGCGTAATAATAAATTTAATGCGCCATTTTAATGAAATAGGAAATATATTATTGAAGTAAATTTTAAAATATTCACTGTGATTATTATGAAAAATATCAACTTCACGTAGTGTAAAAGAGTAAGAAAAAGATTTGACCCCACCAGAAATACAAATGGAGCACAATTTGCTAGTAAAAGCTCGTTGACACCAAAATTTGAAAATTGTGTTTTCAGTAATAGTTTTAAAAACGTAAATATAATAACAAGAGTATAATTTTCGCTGCAAGAGTGATGCAAAATATCGTATGACACCCGTGTGAGTTTTTGCCCTTACAGACTCGGTTATCGCCTCATCTGTAATAACCACCTTAGCACACTTGTATCATAATGTACTATAATACAAGGCTGTTGGTGAAAATAGGTATTCAATATACTCGTACAATATTCCGTCAGTACCTGACGGAACAAAATCCAAAGTATGTATTTTTTTGAAAATAACCGATTTTCCGAATTAATTTATGACAGCCCTATCTGTGTTTTAGTGGTCCGGAGCAAGCTGGACGGTCGGCAAATTTTTTGGTCATGATCCCGCTCTCGTTTTATTCCACATCCAAAGATAACGAGATATATGTTTCTGCGTCCGCAATTTTTTCCGCCTGTGTGTTCGGACTCTGGAGTACCAGCCCTCTTTTTGATAATTTATTAGTTTCATACAATGAGATCCGACGTAGGGTTGTGCTAAAGATTTATTAATAAAATAAGAATTCTAATCCTTATGTGACTAAAACACAAATGTATGAATGTCGTTAATACAACAGGAAGTGAGTAGTCTGAAGGACCATATTACCTGGTACCTCCAGAACAATTTTAAAATCTACTCGCCGGTTATCGTCGGCGCACACCCTAAAGCCTTACAAAACCGCAACAGCGTAGCGATTCTCTAGAATATATTTGTCGCGCACTTTACTTTGATATGCAAAATGAGCTACCGGGTACAGTTTTTCCTCACAGCTATGACATGGGGTTCTTCAATAAGGCAGTAAAAAATGTCTTCTTGACTCTTGTCACAACCAATGCTCCTTATGTCCGAGTCATCCATGGGTCACGATAACCAACTAACAATCAGCTAGGCCGTTAACCTGATTGCAAACTTATGTTTAAAAAAAAAAAAACAAAAATCTTATTATTTATCTATGTATCTATCTATCATCACGCTGAATCACTATTGGGATGGGCAGAGAGAATGGAACGCCTTTTCTCTCTATTCTTGTAAACACCTTTCGCTTCCTTAACATTCATGCACTTTATCCGATTCTACATACTTTTTACATTACTCTCCATCAGAACGCTTTTTATTCGGTCTGCGAAGGTAAATCTCGGTCGGCCTCGGCTCATACTTCCACTCACATCCGTATTGTATATCTTTTTTTTCATTCTATCATCATTTATCCTCTCCGTGTGCTCGTACCATCGAAGCATGTTTTGTGAATGCTGTCGATGACAATCTCTTTCAAACCAACCATTTTGTGTAATATTATTATTCTCTTTATTCATTATAAGCAATTACAATATTTTTAAATTTTAAAATAAATACATATATACATTTTTAAATATATACACATTAGGGCGTTTCAAAAAAAAAAAATTTTTCCTCGGAACTACTCTCAGAAGTTTCGTATAATGCCAAAGTAGGCCTCTGAAAATATGAGCCCTTAATATTAATATTTAGGTTGTCCGCATCGCACTTTTCGATTTCCCATACAAATAACACAGGACAAAAGTTTTTTTTTCTTTTGATTTCTATAACTAATGAACGATATATCGTATTGCAATACCAAGTCATTATTTTTGTAAAGAATTTAAAGCTCTACAAAAAAGGTTTAACGATTGATGTTAATTTTCAACAACCAGAAGGCTTTTCTGAGGCCTATTTTGGCATTAAAACGAAACTTTTGAGCGTGGTTCCGAGGAAATTTTTTTTATTTTTTTTTAAACGCCTTAATAAACATGTAGACCTGCAGGGGCGAGGCCTTAGACCCAAGCCACCGGTAGTTAGGAGCTCAGAGTGAGGAACCTCCTAAAAATGCGTGCCGTATCGAGTAATACTGCCTTCTGTATCCGGCCCTTGATCCAACAACCAAGCGAGAGCCTCTTAAGGTGGTAATCGAGGGTCTTTGCCATCAGCCCATTAGTCGATACGACTATCGGGACAATAATCGTAGAATCTACTTCCCACATGCTGGTGATCTCGTGTGCGAGGTCTAAATATTTTGATGATTTTTCTTTTTCAGCTTTCACGAGATCATGTGGTATGTGATATCAACGAGTATTGCCCGGTGCACCGACCGATCTACTATCACATTATTATTATTATTACTATAGTTTATATTTCAAATAAAATATAATCTTCTGAAATAACATATATAAAGCGTTATTTAACACCGTATAAAAAATTCACATCATTTTCTGATTGTAACAAAGTCATATACTTATATCGTCGGCGATTGGAAGATTAAATAACGATACAAGCAAGCCGAATAAAACTGGATAAATTGCGATATTTCTAGTCACGTACTGGGTATTTCATTCCAGTTCGCATCATTCATGAAGTTTATTGAATTATGCGAGTTACACGGAGGTTTCATTATTTGCCCCCATACCTTATACAATCTAATACAATTTTTTGTTTTTACAATCCTCAATGTATATACAATATCATTGGTTATTATTTTCATTTTCGTTCTTGTATGATTTGTATTATAATAGGACTCGTCTACAGACAATAAGATACTGTGTTATTCTGCTAAGAAATGGAATAGGCAATTTATTTTATATTTGATTGTCAATAGAGATTCGAGATAAGTATTTTGCCTGTTCTCATATCTTACTGATTCCGATGTTACGTTGTCAATTTAATGTAACTTATTTATTTTTTATAGGTACTAATAAATGTTCTATCTTTTATTTTTTTGTTTTCAAATCGGACGTCATACAAGTAAATACAAAACAGAAATCAGAAATATAATACATATTTTATTTGAATAGATTATTACATCGAGGGGTGAAAGGCTATTTGGTTTAAGCGACATTTTTTGCTGATATAGTAATATATATATTTTCGGAATCAGCGTTTTTTACTGATACCAAATATATATATATATATATTACTATATCATCAAAAAATGTCACTTAAACCAAATAGCCTTTCACCCCTCGATATGGACTATATTAAAAGGTTTTTCCTCAAACTAACGTTTTCTTTTAAACCAACTCGTCTAAGTATTCACTGCAGCTGATGTTAAACACAGTGCAGTCAAAAATCTATCGCAACTATCAAGAAACAGAAGATGGTTCGTAGAAGCTGCCGTGATCATGCCGGCCTGCTTAAAAGTACCTTCAAACTTCATGTAAAGGACCCAATGTTATAAAAGAGAGGGAATTCACCGACTGAAAGAGCAATCCTCGGCCTGATGGCAAGACAGGGGACTGGAAAACTTTGCGTATTAAAATTTTCTACAAAATCTTTCATACCATTTTACTATCAACGTTTCACAAACGGTATATCTGTTTGTGAAACGTTGATATGCCACATCAAAGAGAAAGAAAAAACCCCTAATCTGATGTAAATAGTTCTTCTATATTACAAAAACCAAAATTTTCATCTTTTTAAAATCAACAGTCAAGGATTAAAGCGTTAAAGGTGAGTAAATGTCTTTAAAATTTAAATAACGTTTCGCAGGTAGACTTTTTACCTTTAAACTAATAGATAATGTAATAGTAAATTTATGGTGACCGTAAAATTGAAATTCCTTCTTATATATCAATAATTTTTCGTATAAATTCATTTCATACATTATGCGTCTCAGATTATTAAATGCTTACAATATCATTTAAATTGATTAAATATTTGACTGGGCATATAGAGCTTTCCACTCTGTATAAGTATAAATATGAAATACGGTAAAGTTGTTATGCTTTCCAGATTTCTTAACAGTTTAATAGTAGTATTAAATTGGAACTAAAAATGCCGTATCCAGGCGCTAAGGCCTCTTCACTTGTTTATAGCCTGAGTCGATTTGACGGCTTCTCACGACCTATTAAAATTTTATTGAATGCTCGTTTTACGCAGTCATATAAAATCGAGTGGGGTGCTTGTGAGGTGTAAAATTGGTCTATTTTTACGTCCGTGATTGTACTTACTCTTGTATAATTTCTCTACTTGTCCGACTGCGAAGTTGTTAGCAACTGACCAACTTGAAATATAACGTTAAATGTAAAACGAATGAATGTAATGTGAATTGAAAAGCCACCGAAGAAACTTTACTCCTTTGCTTTCCAATAAACAAAGAAAAGCAAAAAACTTATATGCAATGCAATTTAATAGAATGTAATGCAATTTAATAGAATGTAATGCAATTTAATATCACATAATTTAATTGCATGTATGTATAAGAGATGAACAAAATTTATTCAGGTTAATGACAAACGATTACAAAATATAATCGTAATTTTAATTTTGTTAAACTGTAATCATAATTAAAACCCTTCAAAGCATTATAGAGTCATAAATTGGTATACAATTTAGAATTTATTAGTGTTTAAAACATAGATGGGCAAAATGTTATCATATTAATGACGCAAAATGTAATCGTAATCTTTTTTCATTAATCTGATTACATTTTGCCCATCTATGGCATCTATTATTTGTTTTATTTATATTTTCACGTATTCAGATCAAAAGCAGTGCTAAATGCAGTATCCGAACTTGGTCCGAGCTTTCTAAATTCCTGTTGTCACGGATTCGATTCAGACAAAGTGTGTAAAAGCTCTGAGATATACTTTTTTAAATCATCTCTATTAAGGCAAACGCAGACTTAATTAACTCTTTCTTCAAATTAAAGATACGAATTTTCTTAGAGTCTCAAAATAAAAATATTTAATTGAATCACAAGAACAAACGATTTCAATTCAAGATATACAAGGAAACGTGAATTTACGTGACTAATGATGTTTTTGTTTTGAACTTCACATCACTCATGCGTCTTCAAAGGTTTCCATTGAATAACTCCACTCAAATATCTTCGAGTAGCAATTATTGGATGTTCTCGATTTTACTCAGAGAACACATGTCTATTTATTAATATATATTTTGACTCACTCTTTAATATTCCATTTAGTTACTTATATTCAATCATTTTTTTAATCGACTACACAAAACAATTGATTTCTTCGTTAGGTGTACAAGCTCTACACGGAACAACTATTTGTTCAGCCTACAGGTAATTGGTATGGTTTTTTTTACTTGAGAAAAATTAGTGGACGTGTACTGGCCAAAAACCCCAAGATAATTACTCCAGCACATTGGCAAGAATTATGTTGCTAGAATTAAACTTGTGCAACACTTTGTGTTACTTTTAGCCCTTTTCCGTGACATTCGTATTACTTTATTAACAATGTTACTTTTAAGTTTTTCCTAGCTTTTTAGACATATATTAATTATCTATTTCGATAGGGGATTAATTAAATATTTGAGTTACACGCTATGAATCATACTTTCTTTGGCAAAATATTATTTCTGCTTTTGACATTACTATAAACATTTATGAATACCGAGTTTTGTTAGCAACTTCGAGAAGGTATGTGTCCTTTAAGCTTTGTGCAGGCCGGCATGATTTGGGCGGGTGACGTTGAGGGCGTCCCCGTCCAGTGGAGAGAGGAAGGGTCGGCGTGTGTGTGCCCACACGCCGTTCCCATAGAGAGGTAGGGAGGGGTTGAAATCCCCCTCCAAGAGAGGAGGCCTGCCCATAGGCCAACGCTCGCCGAGCCTTTGGAAGTATCCGGATTCCCAGGCTCGACGAAGGCGAGGAGAGGGAGTACTGGCATCCCGGTGGTTTTAGTCGGGGCAGGTGCGACACACCGCGGGAAGTGGCCCTCACCACTTCCCCTGACGGTCCGTAGGGATTTCCACCGGGTTAACAAAAAAAAAATGGCCGGCATGATCGCTGTGACTGCCAATGGGTTTTTATTAACTATTGATAGTCATCGTTTTGAACTGCACCATACCATAAGACGTAGTGTAATCAATGTACCAAGTCTAGATTAAAAAAAAGCATCCAGCTATTGCACAGTAGAATGATATTTTCATTATTTTACAGTTAAACCACAGTACAATATTGGTACATGTGACAGGTTTACATAAAAACCATCACTATTCATCGGAATATATAACGCCAGTTACATATTGTAACGAAGATAAAACCGAACACCGCAAAACTACAATGCTAAAAAACTGTCATAAAGTTTGAGCTACCCAGCCTTTTTACATTCAACGATGTATTTATTTCGTTCAATAATGATTTAAACCTCTATTAAGCTTTCAGTGTCGACAATTTAAAGAGGTATAAATATAATGAAAATATCTTAGTTTTTTATACTGGTTCGATAAATTAACTACAATATACCTAATAGAAAGTATACCAGAAACGATAGCGACTAGCAAAGGACGAAGGTTAAGATTTATAGACATAACTTAAAATTTGCTTAGAATTTACTAAAACGTTACAATTTATATTATTACTCAATGAATGTCAAAGGATTTGGTCAGCCACCGATTTTGTCAACATGGACTTGGGTCTGCGAATACTATGGCTATACTCAAGTTCCTATCATATATTCAGTTTTTTGTCAAAACGAATTTACTTTTTCTCAACTTTGCTGAGCAAAGTCGAAACAGCGTCTATAAATCTCAACCAAAAATCCGCATACATTTACTTTCGCCACGCATACTAGTAACTGGATGCATCCAAGCTGATCGCGAAAGGCCGAAGGGAGTCACTATGATGTTTTTTTTACACTTTATACACTTTGTTTTCAGATTACGTACGAATTTAAGCTCCATATGCTCATCGATGAAGGGAAGTGAGAAAACCCGTTTGGCATCTGATAGAAATATCATATGTAAGTGCCCTGAAAACGGTGGTCACGTTGGGCACGACATATAAGCGCACAGTGGATACAGCCACTAATGTAACACTGCTCACCTCGTAAGGAGTATAACGTGATGATATATTATTATTATTAAGACGAAAGGATAACAGTAACTGGAAGATTTACCATTACCAACGAATTTATTGAAAAACTCAAGAAATAGGTTTTTTTTTCAGCATTTCCTACGTTTGTGGCCTGGGAAAGACCTTCACAACAAAACCGGGCTTGGTGGGCGAACGCAGAGGGCGCTCAGCCAGCGAAATTTATGGGTGGGTGGCTACGCAAGAGCACCCCTGTGGGTACGGACCTCGATTTGGGCGTCCGGCCAAATGAAAAACGAACCTAACGGTGATCTATCAGCGTTTCGGAAGCGACTACCTTGAGAAGAAACGCCGAAAGAGAGTCAAGGCTGCGTCGGAAAGAAATAGGTTACACTTTATACTACACTAGCTGATCCGGCAAACTTTGTTTTGCTATATAAGGTTTTGTAATATCTTCTTAGATGTTCATTGACATTAAGTGATGTCAAAGACAATTTTGTTCACAATTAAATATTCTTAATCAACAACACATTTATTTGGATAAAGATTAATATTATATTACGTTGATACAACTCTTAACAAATAATGCATTAATTTCGACCAAATTTGTTTACCATAAAAACGGTTCTAGTGACTTAATCTTAAAAGATAGACATATACTGTCGCGGACATTTTTTTAGATCATTTCCAGGGGAATATTTCTTTCTTACATATATTTTTGGTATCTTGAACCGTTTTTGCAGCGCACGCAATGGAAGCCCTCAAGGATGAATAATTTTCCCCGTTTTTTTCACATTTTCCATTATTTCTTCGCTCCTAATAATTGCGTCGTGATGTTATATAGCTTAAAGCCTTTCTCGATAAATGGCCAATTCAACTCAAAAAGAATTTTTCAATTCGAACCAGTAGTTCCTGAGATTAGCGCGTTCAAACAAACAAACAAACAAACTCTTCAGCTTTATAATAAGGGGTGTCTCAGAATGTTTTTCGTTTTTGAATTGACCAATACGCGCCGATCGCTGGTAGCAGGGGGAGGGGAGTGGTCTCAAACGCTTGGCCGGCTTGTTAAGTTTAGTAGCCATGAATCGTTTCACGGGACCGCAGCGCGCGTTTTGCGTGCGAGCGTTTTATAAAAACAACGATTCCTACACTATTGTTCGTCGTCTCTACAGGACACATTTTAATTTAACAAGCTTAAAACATGTGCCAAGTGCCAATTTAATTAAACATTGGGTGTGCAAGTTTGAAGAGACTGGGAATACAATGCCGGACAAATCATCTGGGCGCAAAAGGACATCAAGGGCGAGCACGAACGTCGACCGCGTTCGCCAGTCTGTTATGGACGATCCACGACAGTCGTTGAGATTGCGCGCAGCTTCTCTGAATTTGAACAAATCTACGGTTTATCGCATTATTTCGAAAGATTTGCATTTTCACCCATATAAAATTGTTATTGTTCAAGAAATGAAGCCTGATGATCCTGATAAACGAGTCGAATTCTGCAGGACAATGAAAAACCGTTTTAGGAGTTTCAATAACATCTGGTTCTCCGACGAATCGAATTTTCACATCAACGGTCACGTGAATAAACAAAATTGCAGATACTGGGCTACCGAGAATCCGCTAGAACTGCATCAGAAGCCCTTGTACTCACCAAAAGTGGTTGTTTGGGCTGCCATATCAAGTCAAGGAATTATCGGTCCTTATTTTTTTGAGGATAACCGAGGTCGAACTCAGACCGTTAATTCTGATCGATATTGCCATATGATCCGGACTTTTTTGGCTACAGAAATGCAAAACCAGTCTGGCTACAACCGCAACACCTTTTTCCAGCAAGATGGGGCCACTTCTCATGTAACAAATGACTCATTAGCTGCTCTTCACGATTTATTCCCCGGAAGAGTGATAAGCCGCCGAGGAGACATAAACTGGCCACCGAGGATCCTGATTTAACGCCTGCTGATTTTTTCTTATGGGGCTACCTAAAAAGTAAAGTTTACAATCCATTGCCACCAAACCTGAACGTTTTGAAGCAAAGAATCACTGAAGAAATCAACGCTATTCCAAGAGCAATGCTCCAGCGAGTGATTGAAAATTTTAGCTCCAGGCTAAATGAGTGTGAACAAGTAAATGATGAACATTTGCAAACGGTTGTTTTTCATAAATAAACTTCAAGATCTGCTCTTTAATTTAACAATAAATAAAACAAGTTTTAATGGATAATGTTGTTTTTTATTTAACATCAAAAAATGAAAAACATTCTGAGACACCCTTTATTAGTATAGATGACATAAAGAAAATTTTATTTTTAATTTTTACAAAGGAACAAAGGAGGCTTTGATCAATGGTCAGGATCCTAATCAATATTTTCAAGACGCGCTTTCCCACCAAATCGGACCAACAAAGTGAATCCGATCGCTATATCAATTAACAGAAGAAATCCAATCAACTGATATTTCCAGTGCCCACTTAATTACGTACTGCTTTGAAGTTAGAGTTTCAATAAAGCTAATTTCCTTTAATACTTTTATTAACTTATAAAATAAAACAATGTGTTATAAGACATTTTAAACTTTCACGTTTTGTTCTCATTATAAATACTTTAACGGGGCTCATGCGCGAATTAACTTATAATTATGGCTCGATGTTTCGACGAAAACTCCGCGGCACGTCAATCTACTCGTGACCATGATCTGTGCAACCAGGTCACTTCAACTATAATTAAAAGTAAGTCACTTTGCGCAAAAGTCCCGTTAAAGTATTTATAATAATGTGTTATACCTTGCCAGCTAACTTAACCGACACGCAATGCCCATTCACAGGCTTCACAGCTTGGTTTTAATCCCCAAAACTATACTTTGTATTATGTAGTGATCAAACAGACAAACAAAATAAAAAACCAAGCTAATATTGTAATGGCATGCGGTACTGAACTCTATTTAAAATTTCAACTCTCTGGCTTATATGAAAATAATTATAATCAATTTTAAATTTTAGTGGTTAGTACTATCACTAATGTATCTCTGCTAGCCCCGACACGAATATAGCATGACGATATATTAATATTATTTTAGCCGTGGTGGCTGCCGGCAGAATAGAATAGCACCCCCCTCTTCTTGCTGAGGTGTCGTAAAAGGCGACTAATGTATCTCTTTAACCCCGCAAATCTACCAGGTGTTCAGAGAAGGAAAACTCGACCAAACCTGCATCCTACTCCCTCCCGATCGTACTGGTTCTCCATTCCATCGGGCCTGAGGGAGCTCGGACGAGAGAGTGATTTTCTGGCAGCGCGTCCAGCTATGCACTTAAATATCTCCTGCGCAATTGATTGTTTCCGAAAACTGGACCTCGATTTTCTTAATTGACGTTGAAACAGTCGCCGTAGCTGAAACCGGCTAGGACATCATCATCATCATCATTATTTTAGGGTATTTGATTAGAGACGGCGAATCGGCAAATTCAGCATGGGGTGCCTCCCAGCAAGGTGACCTTCGATGGTGGCCGGTAAGGATTGGGTGAGAAGAGCAGAAGGCCGGATTTAATGACGTTTATTAAGACAGGCTTATGTCTAGCGGTGGACTGGGGTGAGCTGATGACAATGATTAATTTTAAATTTTTATTAACTACAGAAGTTGACTGAATCGCTAATTAATAAGAACGTAAAAACAACTAAATATTTTAGATCCCGTACCAATGTTTTTTCTTTGGTGATAATCCATTTTATATCTAAGGTCACTAGAATTCTACTCTGATATTATTTTCTTCGGTAATAAAAATATCCGTTAAATTACACTCCAGGTATACACTTTAAATATTATCCACTACTAGCTGGTCCGGCAAACGTTGTTTTGCTATATAAGGTTTTGTAATATCTTCTAAGATGTTCATTGAAATTAAGTGATATCAAAGACAATTTTGTTCACAATTAAATACTCTTAATCAACAACACATTTATTTGGATAAAGATTAATATTATTACGTTGATACAACTCTTAACAAATAATGGATTAATTTCGAACAATTTGATTACCATAAAAACGGTTCTAGTGAATTAATCTTAAAAGATAGACATATACGGTTGGGGACATTTTTTTAGATCATTTCAAAAGGAATAATTCTTTCATACATATATTTTTGGTATCTTGAACCGTTTTCGCAGCGCACGCAATGGAAGCCCTCAAGGATGAATAATTTTCCCCTTTTTTTTCACATTTTCCATCATTTCTTCGCTCTTAATAGTTGCATCGTGATGTTATATAGCCTAAAGCCTTTCTCGATAAATGGTCTATTCAACACAATTTTTCAATTCGAACCAGTAGTTCCTGAGATTAGCGCGTTCAAACAAACAAACAAACACACAAACAAACTCTTCAGCTTTATAATATTAGTATAGATTCGGTACGCGAGCACTTATTATTCAAATGGACGACAAAGAACATAAAAGTCTACAACCAGAATAATTTCCCATTGTTTTCGGTTACCAGAAATAGGTATGCATTTTCTTAGTGTTAACAGCTGAATTGTTGGTAGGTAACACGCGACCGGTTTCAGCAATTAATAATACGTTATCCGTGATACGTCCACAGTATGTTAATTCTACGATGATTTGAATATTACATTACAATATTAGTATAATTATGAATAGGCTTGTTACTCGCGTATTACGTGATAATCCTTACAAAATATAACAAAGACTGTTTGTTACATGATTCTATCACTCACTGCCGTATAGTTAGAGATATTTTTAGTCACTTTCCTCAGATAAATAACATCAAAATAAAATATTATCACGCGACCAGTGGCGCTTCTAATCTCTGTTCATAGGACGTGGGGCTCCAGTCATATTAAACTAACCGAAATATTAAGATTTAAGTCAAATATTTGTATTAGAAGTGGTGTTACATTTATTGTAACAATCCATAATATTATAGAAGCAACTAGCTGTCTCGGCAGACTTTGTTCTGCCCTATTTCTCTAAAACAAAGTCACATTGTTTTTTTTTTTTAATGTTAGTAGCTTCCCCGTCAGATTTCATTCTTCCAAAACTTATTGGCCTGTCGGCTGTTTTTTTGAAAATTGTTTCAAAGAACCTGGCCTTAATGTTATATGTATAAAAATTGACAAATACTGACATTAATATTTATACGTCACTCAATTGTTTTGCCTTCCCGGAACCCGTCCACTAACATTTAAACTTTATGGTATGGTGTTAAAGTTCAAATTGACTTTTAAATATTATTGCGAATTTTTTGTATGAGAATATAGAAAAGTGTTGTTTTTAGACTTTATCAGACAATTTTTTCTCTCGGTAATAACCTTCCCCAGACTTCAACAAACACAACAAAAAAGAAATCAGCCAAATCGGTTCAGCCGTTCTCGAGTTTCACGCGTATCAACACATTTAGCGATTCATTTTTAGATTATAGAGAAGATATACGATTTTTTAAAATATTATTTCAATTGTATTTTATAAATATATTTTTAAATTGGGCACACCAAAGCTAAAAAGCTCAAAAGATTATATAAATATGAATACAAAGAAAATAAAACAGATTCAGCAAAATTTAAGCTTTTTAAAATTACTTTGTTATTCGAAATATTTTTAAAGTATTTTTTCACTTTATAAATGACTTCATTTAATGCACTAATATTAGAAGCAGAGAAAATTAAATTGTATTTATATAGTTTTGATAAAATTACGAGTGCTGCATTAATTATTTAGCAAAATAAATTCAGAGAGGGCGCAAGTAAATATTATTTTACTGTTTGCGTCGAGTGAGAGTTACTCCAACTTTCTATAAAGTAAATATAATTCTACCGTATAACTGTTTGCAAGGGCCAGTTGGACCGGTTCTT
The DNA here is from genome assembly GCA_036320925.1 of Automeris io. NCBI lineage: Eukaryota > Metazoa > Arthropoda > Insecta > Lepidoptera > Saturniidae > Automeris > Automeris io. The sequence goes on along the minus strand of JAUDJH010000011.1, from coordinate 5,406,097 downwards.
ATCTGTATTAAATGAAATTGAGTCAATATGCTTCGTTTAATGGTATTGTTTGTTATTTATACTTAGAAAGCCATTTGTTTGAGTAATTCCGAATACTTTTAAATTCAACAGTGATAGAGGGTATTTCACCCGTAAATGGAAAGTTGGATTTCCTTTAAGAATGCTGGTCAGCTGTTTTAATCATGCTTAGTTCACAACAAAGAGACTATAAGTGCCGGAGCATACGATTCGTTGTGGAGTAGACGCGGTATCAGAGCGCTGTTGATCCGGCGTTTTACATACAACTGGCCATAATATGCCGCACGCGTACCGATCTTGTGCTTCGCGAGATGTGGCGGAGAGAGGTGCACGCATTGCGATGCCGGAGCTATACAGCTCCGTAGTCTTTTCTAATACATTTTTAAAAACGAACAGAACTAATGGGTGACACTCCAATGTAACAACGCTGCGGCATTGCAATGAATCTTATGCTCGCTAATGTGGTAAATTTTTACGGTGCGGTGCTGTGCCGCCTCTGCTACACATCGTGTGAATAGACTCTTATTTGGTCTTCTTGAGTATAGTATTAATAACCATTACATTAAATATTTAAAATAATTCCAGTGTTTGTGGTATTTGTATTTGTAATCCATTCACTGATACCATTCCACCCCCATTCATTTCAGTTCTGTTCGTTTTTAAAAATGTATCAGAAAAGACTACGGAGCTGTATAGCTCCGGCATCGCAATGCGTGCACCTCTCTCCGCCACATCTCGCGAAGCAAAAGACCGGTACGCGTGCGGCATATTATGGCCAGTTGTATGTAAAACGACGGATCAACAGCGCTCTGATACCGCGTCCACTCCACAAAGAAACGTATACTCCGGCACTTATTGTTTTTTTGTTGTGAACTAAGCATGATTAAAATAGCTGATCAGCATTCTTTATAGGCATATGTTCACTGATTTCTCAATAAAAACACGTCTGTAGCATGTCACTGTATGGGTTTCATAGCCAAACATGCATGACTTCATACAATATGCCTTCGTGACGAGAGGCCATTATCGAATAAACGTAAACCGCCATATGTCACGTCTGAGTTTAAATTGTTGACACTCGCGGTAACATATTTCTATTGCAATGAATAATAAATCATTTGAAAATTATACTACTTTTTAATAGATATAATCTATACGTGGACACTTAAAATGCCAACCTAAAATAACTTTATTTCAATAGACCTATTTAACGAGCAGTTTTAACTGTCTAGAAGAAAATCTTCCACAGGATGGGAATGCTGACAGATTCTACAGAGTAGAACAAGCGAAAACCACCGGTAGTCATATGTTTAAAAATATTTTTTCCATAAACAATGGCCTGATAGAGTAATTTATAGTGACCCTATTTAGGATGCTAAGGCCCTAGAATCATGTGCCAGTTGCGTCCATAATAACTGCCCGTACGAATTGATTCGCATCTTTCCCATAAAGTATCACCAAGGAGTTGAATTCGATACCAGCGTCTGTTTTTTTTCAGTTTCATATAATATAGGACTCTTCAAGCAACGAGTAAATCGATTTTTGGTAGACCAGCGTACTCCAAACATCAGCCTTGTCGTTGATTTCCTACATGTGGGATTACGGTCAAGGGCGCACCTATTTGTAAATTTAAAAAAAACATTTATTTGTTCATTAAATATTTCACTACTCTAAAAACTCAAGATAGTAATTCAGTTGCCATATTGAGTTCAAGTAAAAAAAATCATTGTCATCATACCCACATTAGTCCACTGCTGGACATAAATAAGCTTTCCTAACAAGTAGAATTGAGCCCGGTCTTCGCCTCTTCTTGTCCAGTAATTGTCAGCCACAGTTCATCCGCCGACGCTTCAACCTGCCAGGGAAAGACCCACACTACAACTATTGATTCGTGGTCTCCACTCCCGAACCAGCATGCTTCAGTGGCAGAGTGCTTCAGTTTGTTAACCCGGTGGAAATCCCTACGGACCGTCAGGGGAAGTGGTGAGGGCCACTCCCCCCAGTGTGTCGGACCTGCCCCGACTAAAACCACCGGGGTGCCAGCACTGCCCTCTCTTCGCTATCGCCGAGCCTGGGAATCCGGATACTTCCGACGGCTCAGCGAGCGGTAGGCCTTGGGCAGGCCTCCTCTCAGGGAGGGGAATTGAAACCTCTCACTTCCTCTCTATGGGAACAGCGTGTGGGAACACACACACCGACCCTACCTCTCTCCGCTGGACGGGGACGCCCTCAACGTCGCCCGCCCAGCGTGTGTCAGGAGGGGAGCTCGTCGCGCTGGGAGTCCTGCGCGAACTGCTCCCTTCTCCCGAGCCATCTAGTTCTGCGGCGGCGCCGAGGGTTGCGGGGATTGGCGGTGTGCCTCTCCCGCTCCGCCGCTTCTTTTGCGCTCATGACGGCCTCGCAAAAGGCCGCCATCCCTCTCCACGCGGCTTCAATATAAATAAGTTTGGTTCTCTGTCAGATAAGCGCATTTCGGATCGTATTCTTCCGCGAAACTCCAATATAGAAGTAATAAGCATAAAAAAACTCTTAGTCTTACTTGATTTGTTTTGTGGCCATACTGTACATGATCGTAAGCACGGCGCAGTCCAAAAAAACACCGACAACTATCGAGAGCAACAAAAAGCTTCCGTGATCATATCGATTAGCGCAAAATATCTCGCTTCGTTTAAAAGTTCCTAAAAGAACAACGGGTACACGCTCGCTGGGATACTGTTCCACAACTGAAGAACCCAACAAAAGCAAGAATTAAAAAACTTCCTTCAAATAATTATTCGTAGAAATATCAAAGGTATGTAAACAATCCCTTTCTGGATAACTCGAACATGATATAAGCGTAAACATAATATTAAAAATTCAAAGAAATACAGAACATTCCATTCCCACGATAAATTTCTTGTCAATTTACTTTGAAGTTGGTATGGCATACACCGAAATTTGCAGACGTTTGCAAACAAAATATAATGAGAATTACATTAATCTAATGTTTTGAAGAAGCCAATAATTTTAAAAATATATTGTAAAAAAGGGTTACTAAATATTTTATCAAAGATTATACTATTATATATAATTACTGTATTCTCGTGAAAGCAGAAAAAGAGAAGGCTTTAAAATATTTAGACCTTGCACACGAGATTACCAGCATGTGAGATTGTATTCAACGGTTATTGTCCCGATAGTCGTATTGACTAATGGGTTGATCACAAAGAGCCTCGATAACCATCTAAAGAGGGCCTCGCTTGGTTATTGGACCTAGGGCCAGATACAGAAGGCAGTATTACTCGATACAGCACGCATTGTTAGGAGGTTCCTCACTGTGAGCTCCTAACTACCGGTAGCTTGGGCCTAGGGCCTCGCCCCTGTGGGTCTACATGTTTTTATATTATATTTTATCTTTCCAAAGATTGTATAATAACTGTTATTGTTAAGCATGTAAATCAGGTATAATTTTTCCACAGATCAAATTTCAATACAGTTATCCATTTGCGATTATGGCAATTTATTGACCGGTGGATTGTCCACTTGCTTACCTCTTTTTGACATAGAATAATCTATACGTCGAGTTGTAGAAAACTTTTACGCTTAACGTGATTTTCTACGGCCATATGAATATAACTTTTATAAGGTACATTTTTTATCTTAAACGGCAAGACTATTCAAGTTCGGAGCACAACTAACGTAGATACAGCGTTATCTCAGTTAAGCTATGTACAAAAAGATAGCTCATAATGTGTGCGCAATCTAACTCCGATGCGGCGATAGCGCCAAGCAGAAATTAGTAGAGGGATCACGTTGCTCGTGGCGCTGCAGATAAGCCGGACTCGGGGTCGGTGTAGCCAGACAGTTTTTATTAAATAATAGATAAGCTAGTCGTTGGTGGCAAACGGAGACTTTGGGACATTTTTAAATTGTAACTACACGGAAAAAGGATTTTTTTGGAACCTAGTCCCTAACTCTTCCGACTTTGCACCTTAAAAGTAAAACTGTTACTAAACTAAATCATCAAATACAGAAGAACAAAATTAAAAGAAAAACTGACAGATGCTCCCATATAAAAAGACCTAGAAGGAGCTAAATATTTGATATTGATTTGAGCTCGACATTTTCGTGTGCTCCCGAGAAAAAGGATCTTGACAGATGAAATATTAAGTGGTTCTACAATGGTTCCTTTTTTCTTTTGTTTGATTTCTTTATATTTCTTAATTCTATGTATGTAAAGACATAACCCAGGTGGAGAGAATGACTAGCCTTGCAATGTACTTTAGCAATTATGTTAGAGTGTCAATGCCATCTGCATCTCACATTTATTTATTTAATCAAAATGGGGTGGTTCCAAACAGGAGTAAATGCATTCTTCTAAGACAGCAGCGCTATGATGCCACTTCTTATATTGCAGTAGTCCCTTGGTGATGGTGACCACATACTATCAGATGAGCTAGTCACCTGTTAGCCCTCCTTGTACACCAAAAACTCCGCTACGGAGCGCCATTAGCCGTACAATAAGAAGAAAAATATTATTTGCGAACAAATTATATTCTTTGTACAAAAAGAATCCGTGTAAAGCAACGTGAAATGTAAGATAATACGTTTCACACAGTATATCATTCGAATTGCTGTAACAAATTTTCATTACATCACTCGCGGGCCGCAAGTAATCTGCCAGGGTAACACTGAAATATATGCTAAGTCACTCCATTTTTTGTCAGTTAATAAGAGGCCAAAATCTCACAACCAGATTTCCGGATCAACAAAAACATTTTTCTACGTATAATCAAGTTCTGATGTGTCAAGGGCGATTGCTAGAACTGTGTCCTGACCACAGTATACAAGTACAAAGATCGCCCGAATGGCTCGCTTTGACCTGTTACTTTTCGGAATCAGTTTGAGTATTTCATTATTATTTTATTTATTTAAAAGGGAAACATACAGTAATAAACAAATAGTAAAAAAAATACACAAAAAGTTATACAAAAAAAACAACCAGGGGAGCGAAATTCCTTGTTGCGGCTACCTCTCTGGGAGGGATAGGAGTACAGAGCCCATCCCTCCATAACCTCTATATCAGGCGGAGCGCTGGGCACTGCGCACTGCCTCCTTCAAGACCGCCAGACTCCTTCAAGTCTACTGCTCGGAGACTACTCTACTTTCCATCAGGTACATTGTACTCACTTTGTCGAGCTAGTATGTAAAAAGAACTAAACGCAAGACTAAAGCTGAAGCAGCATATTTTCTATATTTTGTTGTATCGTGTTTTTGCTTTTACTCCACCATTTTAATTCTATTTATTTATTACAATACACTCCACAATGTAAAAAAAATAACAAAATAAGTTATATTGAAGGGCGGTTCCATTTTGAGCCAGTAGTGCGGTGGTGGAAAACAGAAAACAATTGACATTTTTCTATTAAATACAAGGGGCAGATCTTTATTTGACGATTCGCTTGGCGCAGTGGTCGAGCGTGCGATTTCAGTGCTGAAAATTATGGCTTTGATGGTCACACAGAACAAATATTATATGACTAACATATGTCTGAATGTTTGTGGATGTGAAAAACATATTATTACACATATATTAGATTACGTTGGAGAAATAAAAACAATGTCTTTTTTCATAATTTTCATAAAGGAAGCGCTAAATTTTCTAACATTTAAACCCGATTACTACACATTATTTTTTTACATTTGACTGTACGAGCTTCTCTTTTTGAAGTTCACTGCACACCACTCTCACCGACGATCTAAACGAAACCAGTAGTAAGAAAAGTGCGCAGTTCCTCTATACCCCCCATTTCATCTATTATAAGTCAGCAGACGTCTCGCAATTCACCGACACCCTTTCATTGCCCTAAAGTACAAAAATCCGCGAGCAATCTCAGCTGCTATACCGGGACGTAAAATTTATTGCAACAATAAAATGTGGGTTGCTTCCTTACCCGGGCAAAGCACACCGTAATGACACAGTAAATATGTATATAGCGCAGTAAGATAATCACATGTATGTAGTGTTTAACCGATGGATTTAGCTACATTCGCCCAATAAAACTATTGTTCGGTATTCGAATATATGTGTGGGTAACTTCGATACAGTTCTAGCAACACCGTACGGATTGTCAATTGAGTTTACACTCGCTCGAACCATCCAACGAGTAACGACATAAATATTAAAATAAATAATGATAAAATATTCATTTCTAACACAAATATGATTCCAAAGTGTACAAGTGTGTTAAGGAGAGATTCTTGAAGACACCAGTGTCCTGAAGGAGAAGCAGGGGCCTCTGAGGAGTTGGGGAATTGGTGGTCGCGGTAAGTGAAAGTCTTTAGGCAGCCCGTGCCACTATAGCGGAGCTATCGAAGTACAGTACAACTATATTCAATAAAATTTTCAAATGGACCAAGATTTTAACTAAAGCCGAAGGTTTTTAGGAGACGTCTAACTAAGACTGATAGATCTGATTGTGATTAGTTAGTTTAATAATTACCTGATAAAAATTTATATCCAGTCGAAACCGAAGCCATTAATCGGCCATTAATTTTGGCCAAAGCTGAAGCTAAAGGTTTTAAAATCCTAAATGTTTTTTTCAATATTGACTAATCATATGATGATTTCTAAAAAAAATGTAAAGTTTATGTTGATGTAAGGGATAGGATACACGACCTCTCCCTGCCGTCAGTGGTATCGGCCATGCAGGCAAGGCATGATGATCGGGGAACCGTGGTCTGCTTTCGTTAGAATGATATGCCTCAGAAGGGGGCTACAAAGCGGCAGAGGCAAAGAACTAATTCCGCTTGGAGGCGAAGACATCGTGGCGCTGACAATCAGTTCGGCACATCAATTCCAGCCAATGTAATCTTGTTTAGTTGGAGACGTTTTTTTTTTTGAACGGATTACTACTGATTGTCGGGACAGGCATATGCAGCTTAACCGGGCTCAGGAGGTGAGTACAGAAGATGCTCAGCCAGCGAGTTTATGGGTTGGGTGGCAATGCAAGGGTACCCCTGTGGGTACGAACCTCGACTTGGACCGCCAGCCAAAAAATATACGATCCTTAGGGGTGGTCTACTAGCGTTTCAGAAGCGACTGCCTTGAGAAGAAACGCCGAAAGAAACTCAAGGCTGCGTCGGAGTGGAACTTGGAGACAATAATTCGCCTTCTCCTTTTATACTACTCGGTGAATTTCGGCATAACGCGTCACCTTACAACACTCCACAAAGAACGGGTTTAATGATGCTTTTGCATGCATGTTTTTTACTATGAGGCTAAGCGTAATAACATTCCCGAGCCAGTATAAAAAAAAACGTCAATTATTTCTATCCATAAGATCATAGATGGGCAAAATGCAATCAGATTAATTAAAATGATTAACGATTACATTTTACGTTTTTTACCATTAATATGACTGCATTTTGCTCATTTATGTTTTAAACACTACAAAATCCCAGACTGTATACACATTTACCTACACATTTACCTTTACATTTTTTTTTAATGTTTTAAATGGATTTGATCATGATTACAGAGCAAGAAAATTAAAATTACTACTACATTTTGTAATCGTTCGTCGTTAATCAGATTACATTTTGCCCATCTCTGCATAAGATAAATCACAGTATACCAAAAATCGAACTAAATATCAAATAATACTGCTGTATCATATTTTACTGTGGCTCTGTTGTTAAAAGGTAACTCGTACATGTAACGCTCTTTATAAATGTATCCTAAGTCAAATGCTTAGTATTGTCGAGATTGGATTTTATATCTACTACTTGAGGTCTTATTTGTGTTTTTAAGGTTGTTTGTTTCCTTGTTCGTGCGTACGTTTATTTCATTGTTCTCGGTGCCGCTTTTATTCGGTATATGGCTTTTTTAACAGTTTACACAATGGCGAATTTGAGATTTCGGTATTGTGAAAGGTGCATAGATATTAGCAAACAGGCAAATTACTTTCCTGATGTGATGATGTGTGTGTGTGATGAAGGGCTTACCCTGACCCATGGACAATTGCAAACAAGGCATATTGCCCACAAACGACATTGTACACTGCCTTGTTGAAGAATTCCAGATCATAGCTCTGGGGAAATCTGTACCCAGCAGCCCATTCCACAACTACAAATGTACGACAAAAATAGCAAATCTCAACTCCATTAGATTAAAATTCCATATATAATTTTTCAAAGAGAATTCAGAAAAATATAATTTGTCTATTAATAACTTCTTATTTAAATGCACTGTTCGCCGTGATTCCAACCCATTAATTAGCGAAAAAAAAATTTTGCTAATTATGCCAAAAATCCTCTAAGTCCGTACACGTAAATATCAATATTAAAAACAGTGACGTAACTAGAATCGAATATGCAATATAACTGATCTGTCCAGTACATTTACGTAATCGTGAAACCCGTAACTAAAGTAGATAGTAAGGTAATTCTAACAACATATCTTCACCTCAGTAGCGTTCATTCCATAAATACATAAAAGCATTGCATGCCCTTACGATAAGTAAGTCTGGAATAAATTCCTTTAATTTAAATAAAAAAGGAACCCTTTATATTCATATATATTCTGTTTTCACGTCATCTATCTTCTGTATGAAATTAACATAATATTATTATTATATAATATTCAAATTGATTATGTGAATCTGCCTACTCTGTCAAAATATCCTATACACGTCACTGCTTCACCTGCCTTAAGCTTGATTCATCTTAAATATTGCGAATGTTAGAATAAAATACCTGTACATTTTTCTTTTAGAAGAATATGTTAATCTACGCATTAGTTTCCTGTTTTCATTCTTTTGTTTTTTTTTTGCATCCCCGGGGAAAGTCCTGCATAGTACCATCAGGGACGCTGTGGGGCAGCGACCCCGAGACTCTTACTGTCTAAAAACCCCCGGGACGTCCCTCTGATTGCTCCACCCGGGCCTGGGAACCCAAATTCGTCCAGACGCCCAGAGAACAAAAGGCCTTGTTGAGACTACCTCTCTAGGAGAGGGGTCGGAGTAAAAGCTCACCCCTCCGAAACCTCTCTCTCAGGCGGCACGCCGGACACCGTGCACCACCTCCCTCTCATCCAGGCAGCAGAATCCCTCAAGTCTACTGCCTGATCATTCATTTGGGTTATTATAACCTTGCTCAGTAATAATACAAGCTAAAGCATTATCCAATACTACATTAAATGTTGTCATTAACCATAATATTTACATAATTACATGTTTATGCTTTTACCGCAAGGTAACAGACTTTTTCCGGTACTTCTTACGGTGAACAACGTCGTTAAACTAAATAAAACAAACTATATTATGTTCATTTTTTTTTTATCAAACTTAAAACATATTTTTGCATTTCTGCGTTAAGTATATTTTTATATATCACTCTTTCACCTTGTCCAACTGCTGTATTACATCAATATATAATATAATAGGCACAACTACCATTAGAGCTTGTAAGAGTCAAGCTGTTCGTGTTGTAAAAAATCCAAACGTCACTATTTTTTTTTTTGTCATGTCCTACCTTGGTGGCCTGGGAAAGACCTTCACAACAAAACCGGGCTTGGTGGGCGAACGCAGAGGGCGCTCAGCCAGCGAAATTTATGGGTTACGCAAGGGCACCCCTGTGGGTATGGACCTCGACTTGGGCGGCCGGCCAATTGAAAAACGAACCTAACGGTGATCTACCAGCGTTTCGGAAGCGACTACCTTGAGAAGAAACGCCGAAAGAAACTCAAGGCTGCGTCGGAGTAAAACTGCGTTATTTAAAAAACAGTTGACGGACCTGTCACTAAATACGTAGAGCTGGAAACAAGGAACTACACAACTTTTCATTAAAAGTTTATTCTTGATCGGAATTATAGATTTTTTGCATTCCATTACAATTCCCTTATTAGTTCACTTTTAGTCATTTTGTTTTCATTTTAGTTACGAGATCATTTTTTAAATTGTTAAAAAGGATAGTGTTTCACATACAAAATTTAGAAAATAGAAAATTCATACGAATTCTCAAGAACAAAGTAACTGGAAGAAGAAGAAAAGCTAACACACTAAGAGCAATCAATAAATAAATGGGAGAACCTAAAATGAATTAATATATAAGGCATCACATGATATTATAGGATTAAAATTGTTGTTGCCTAAAATAGTGTCGATTACGCTCAATTCAAATCGAAATGATCAAGTAGTAAGACCAGCTACAACAAGATAAAAAGTTCATTCTAATATTCTAACCAATCTTGATTACATTGGCGTCATTCAAACTAAATTTATATTCATAGATGATAGTATTAAAGTAATCCTCACAATACATTCAGTACAAGCGTTCCAAGATAAGCACCAACTGGAAATTGATATCCATGAATTTAGCAAATAGTTTCAACGTATATCACATACCTAGACGAAAGTGAAATTGCTAACATACCGGTTTGTTATGCGAGTGTGCAGATAATTTGCCAAGTGACCCCTTAGTGCCTTTAGCACTGGCTCTTATTGCGTAAGCGATGGTTAATTGAGAAAAATATCATATAGCAAAAGCAATTCTACGTCTTGAAAACAGTTTATTGATTCAGAAAGATAAAAAGCTCACCATTCTGTTAATCATTGTTTGGCAGATAATATTTTGATTTTCTCATAGGGTTTTTAATTAAATTTAAATTTGTATCTATGGAACAATTTTTTGAATAAAGCAATTATAAGAGTTTCTCGCGGGATCCTCTTGTTAAATCCCGCTTACAGAAACTGCAGTAAATTCACTTTACTAGCGATTTAAAAGTGCCTTTGATAAGCTATTTAAATACAGTTATTTTGGGTTTGAATTTTGTTTAAAATAATTTTCCTTAAAGTCAACTTGTTCGGACCTTTGTACATCTTTCACTTTGTCCATTCTCAGAGTAGATTACCGATTTGTTTCATTTTCTTTAATCATAATGCATATTGGTTTATACGAATTAAGATTCAAGCTTGGCATTATTACTGTTTTTATTAGTATTTTAATAATTGAAAACGAACTGCACCAAAATCCACTTTTAAAGAAACAACTCGTAACATAACAAATATGAACGAATCCTTTTTAAATACAGTTGTTACTACAAAGTAGGTGCCTAGATAAAAATGTATATAAGATTAATATCTGGAAGCATGACTGACGGTTGAGAAATTTAATCATATTCTCAAAATTATTTAACTAAACTAGCTCATTGTCAACAACCAATGTTGTATTGGAAGGGAAACGAATTTTCCCAACAAGAAGGCAAACGAATAAAGAATAGAATAATAACTTACAGTTTTCTAGAACATTCTCTTCACAAATTATTGAGTTGAAGAATGGGGACGGTTACAGGTACAGATTTTCCCAGAAGCTATGACACGGAGTTCTTCAAAAGGGAAGTGAATGCAATATAATAATAATAATAATAATCCGCTTTATCTGGCAAATAGGAACTGGCAAAATCCAAAGGTACTGAGTACCTTGGATCGCAGGGATATATGGAAGAGCAAAGAGCTTCATGGACGGTTTTATCGGGCTCTTCATGCGCCTGATGTAGATTCGATTGCCTCCGTTTCTTGGCTGCGTTTCGGTGACCTTTTTGGGGAAACCGAAGGTTTTGTCTGTGCAATTATGGACGAGGTTATCAAGACAAACAACTACAGAAAGTATATCCTCAAGGACGGTACGGTCGACATATGTCGGGCATGCCACCGTCCTGGAGAATCTTTGAGGCATGTGGTTTCTGGTTGTTCGTTTCTTGCTAACGGCGAGTACTTACACAGACATAATCAAGTGGCCAAGATCATACACCAGCAACTTGCTCTTTCATATGGTCTTGTGGACAATGAGGTACCGTACTATCAGTATGTACCTCAGCCAGTTCTTGAAAATGGTCGTGCAATGCTGTACTGGGATCGATCTGTTATCACTGATAGGACTATTTTTGCTAATAGACCTGACATTGTGGTAGTAGATCGGTCGGCGCGCCGGGCAATACTCGTTGATATCACCATACCACATGATGAAAATCTCGTAAAAGCTGAGAAAGAAAAACTATCAAAATATTTAGACCTCGCACACGAGATTACCAGCATGTGGGATGTAGATTCTACGATTATTGTCCCGATAGTCGTATCGACTAATGGGCTGATCGCAAAGAGCCTCGATTACCACCTTAAGAGGCTCTCGCTTGGTTGTTGGATCAAGGGCCGGATACAGAAGGCAGTTCTACTCGATACGGCACGCATTGTTAGGAGGTTCCTCACTTTAAGCTCCTAACTACCGGTGGCTTGGGCCTTTGGCCTCGCCCCTGTAGGTCTACATATTTTTATATTTTAAAATTTATATGTTTTTTTTATATGTATTTATTTTAAAATGTAACTATATTGTATATATATAATGAATAAATGATAATAATAATAATAATCTTGATCGGTAATGCAATAAAAATGCTTTTTGTGTTTTAGTTGTCCACAAGCGGCGGTAACCACTTACTTACATTCAGGTGGGCCGTCAGTCTATTTGCTAACAAATATTGTCTTATTAAAAAAAAAAGTTGACATGAAGCCTTGATCATATATATCAGGTACAATTATTTTAACGAATTAAGTTACGAACGGAAGGAAAATTGTAGTTAATCCGTATTTCCTCTTAACGTTACAAATACCGTTTTAAAACTCAATCGAATTCTTTAGCCCGTGGCCTCACTTCACGGCATAAGTCGTGACTTCATTATACTTCTCAACATACCAATGTAGCTTTATTGTTCAGTTGAAAGTAAGGTCAAACGAAGTCTGTTACTAAACATCAGAATTAGATCACAATAAGCGAGAACGCTAAAAACGACACCTGATTGATAAATTATTTCAGCACATTTCCAACCAGGGAACGCATCTGAAGATCTAGATTTTAGTATGACAGGCCTTTTTATGTTTAGAATAACGAAAAAAAAAGATAAAAATATGACTTTCATATTCAAAAGCTACCTATGTAATCGATTACTAAAAACCTAGCATTTGCTGAGTTGACTTCGCTTTAGCGTATCCTCACAGCACAGTATATTTGCTTTTGTGTTTTTATCTTAATCAGCCTATCTTTTTTTGTTGTGTGTTTTATTATGTGCTAAATAAATGTATTTTCTTTCTTTCTTTCGATCTAACTATTTAAAAAATGTTGTTTCTGGATATAATAATAGAAAGGTTTATAATTTTACAGAAATAATAATTATAAATACATTTATAGTTATAAATTTTATTGCCCCTGGTGTAATGTTTTTATTTTATGAGTTACACTGTTCTCCTTTTTTAGCGCTGGATCATGGTTTTATTGTTCATAAATGGTGTAAATTAAGAAAACACTAGACTTTTCTAATTTTAGATATTCTATTAGACATACCACTGTCTTTGAATTCAGTCTTTCATTGATCTTACTTTTATATTTCAAACTAATAACAATATGAAATGAAAAAATGAAATGAAATGAAATATATTTATTTTCACCACAAACTAACAAAATACTAGAAATTCAAAAGCAGTAACATTTCTGTTACAAGACAACAACATACAGAAACAAGAAAAAAACAAAAACATATTAACATGGCGAAAATGGGACCTCCATCAGCTTAAAGCCACAGAGGAAGTCTGCAGCATATGATGGTTAAATTAAGATTGAAACAGGGCTATTCTTGAAAGCGGTGGTTCACCTATAGGAATTATTATCTTAAGGTTTTTAAAAAAGCAGAACGATGAACGACTGGGTCTTAACCACAACATTCTAATGCAAAGACCGACAAGTCATTCTCTTCGACCAGTCGCATTATGAAATTAGCTTATGTAACAGTTTTTCATTATACCTAGAGGACTTTTGTCGTGGTTGATGTAATAAATTTTAAGCTTTCGCGTTTTGTACGCATTCGTGTGTAAGACTCGTTGAAGTATTTATAGTGGTAGACATCGAATATTTGCGAAAACGTATCTCTGATAAGTGACCGTTTTCAGAAGACCTCTGAAATTGGCACTTTTTAATGAGATATTTAGAAAAACCCCAACCACGTGCAATTTACTTTTTACGCGAGAGATATTTCGGTAAAAAAATGAGTAAATCGCATATGACTGGCATGTTTCTAAATAACTCACAAAATGTACTGATTTCAGAAACCCTTGGAATTGTATGGTTAACTATACAAGTCTGTTCGGCGCGCCGCTTGTGATAGGTGTTGGAAGAGTGGGGTCTTTACCCCTACCCCTCTTCCACAGAGGCAGTCACGACAAGGCATTTCGCTTTCCGGGTGTGTGGATGAATTTGGTTTCCCAGGCCCGGGTGGAGCGATAAGAGGGACACCCCGGGGTTTTTAGTCAGTAGGAGTCTGACACACCGGGGTTGCTGCCCTCACAGCGGCCCTGATGGTCCAATGCAGGATTATCCCACGAGACACCAAATAAAATAAAAAAAATCTATACAAGTTTGAATACGTTTTCACAAATATTTGTACTAAGGCTTCTGTATATTCCAACACGCGCGGTTTTAGTATTTTGTGGAACCTATATAAAAAGTAAAAAGTTTTCGCAATATTTCGTCCTCGCTGAGAAAAATCCTCGATTGCGTGGGGCAATAATGTTATACAATAAATTAATACCTTTGAAATCGTGATCAGAATAAAGTAATTTAAACTTACCAAAGCAATAACAGAACGACAGTACATCGTGTAACTTAATGACATCCGCATTTTGCATTCAGTACTTGTTATCGGCCGAATTACATGACGACTAATTAATTGAAATACATAATGCGGTCATTAATTATTAAAATGTAGTTGAAAATTTATTAACTGATATTCGTGTACGCAGTTTTAATATCGGCGAATGTGTGTGAAATGGACTCTCAATGCTGGATGAAGGGATTTCATGTTAAAATTTCCGTGATGTTAATTAAATGGATTTGACAGTATAATTACTGATGTCATGGATTTTATATTTAACCAACCGGAGTAAAAAAAAAAGTTATCACACTTGTTCGTAACGAGTATATTATTACATCGCTTTTAAGCTTCTAATTATCTGAATTTTGTACTAGAGTACGATAATTTGATATTCCCATTACATTTGTACTTGAATGCTAATAAAAAAATATATATTATATTTTATGCTTCTATGGGATGAACACTATTTCCTTACAATCTGTTCATATACAGCAATCATTTTAGTCAGCCAATTCATTCTTCGCCATGTTTACTGATAATATAAGCTATTTTCGAGTTATACTTTAAAGCGTAAAAAATCAGTCGCCATATTTATATTTTTAGAGTGGCGCCATCTATTAAAGGGATGTCGAGTTACTTACCCGCTGCGTGGCATAGCAGGAGGGGTCGTGACCTCCCCCAGGCCGAAACATCGCCGCACTAACTGCTGCCATCTGCCGGCTACCTCACTTTACCCTTCCACCGTGACATCGCTCTGTTGACAAAAAATACCAACCTTTAGTATCAGTTAGAATTAACTAGATGTCATTGATAAAGGGACCTATCAAATATCAACCGATTAATACCTAATTGTAAAAGTGACCATTAAATTTTAAATCTAAAAATACCGTTTTTACAACTGTGTAAAGGCTATTAACCGAGGCTTTGATCCAGATTCAAATGGTTTGATTAAGTCATATTCCAGTTTTTTTTATGACTGGCTCGTTATAATGATTATATTATACCTAAAGTACGATGTAGCCAAAAAAAATATAAGTAACTATCAAGGGACGGGAATTTATTGACGGATGCCGACATCTCGGTAGATCGCATATACCACGAGCGAAGGAAGGTCTCTAAGCATATGAATATGAACAACTAGAGTTATATAAGCAGATCACGAAACATAAGAAGTCATTGCGAGGCACTATGA
This sequence comes from Automeris io, assembly GCA_036320925.1. NCBI lineage: Eukaryota > Metazoa > Arthropoda > Insecta > Lepidoptera > Saturniidae > Automeris > Automeris io. The sequence goes on along the minus strand of JAUDJH010000011.1, from coordinate 5,390,210 downwards.
GGTTTTTTACACTCGTGTACCGTGGTAGCGATACATTTCGGGCAATTGCCGTACGACCACAAAAAACGGGTTATTATTAAATACCCAACAATTAAGTATTAACTTGATCGATGCATGTCTTATTTCTACATTCATTCGATTGCTAATTGCTTTCAGAAAATCGGAACATTGTTTTTTATTAAGAAAGGTTACCTCTCACTGCTTTGTCTCCTGTTTTGAAAGCTTGTTTGTACTTTTGTTTCTATATTATTATTATTTTATACCGCTTTCATCTCGGCCTGGGAGATTATAAAAAGTAATATCCGATTAGCGATAATGCTAGTAGAAAAGTGCAAAAAATATTAGATTGCCATAATGTATCAACTTGATATTTCGAAATGTCTTATGTTGATCTCTTACATTTTTCACATTTCTATAAGCGTTACTGCTGATGAAGTGTTACTTTGTCTGGACCATCTGAATATAAGTTATATCGATAATTTTGTTAGGAGGCAAGTCACAACACTAAAGGAAACGTTGCCCTTCCTGGCTACGTTGAATAGCCTCGTGTAGGGCCAGACATCATGTAACGTAATGCGCACGGAGGCCAAACCGGTAAATTATTGCCGGTCAACGATAGGCATGACTCACACGGAACTTGGTCTAGGTTAAACCATTAACATTAGATAAGCAAACATATGATAAGTAGGAGAGTAAGGTTGCTCAAATCGTACTACCCCAGAAGTTGCACTGTAGCAATGATTTTTCTATATTTACAAAAATTTACCTTAAGTACTGTAAATATGAAATATTTAGTCTTCCAAATAAAAAATATATTATAAAGCTGAAGAGTTTGTTTGTTTGTTTGTTTGAACGCGCTAATCTCAGGAACTACTGGTTCGAATTGAAAAATTATTTTTGAGTTGAATAGACCATTTATCGAGGAAGGCTTTAGGCTATATAACATCACGATGCAATTATTAGGAGCGAAGAAATAATGGAATATGTGAAAAAAACGGGAAAAATTATTCATCCTTGAGGGCTTCCATTGCGTGCGCTGCAAAAACGGTTCAAGATACCAAAAAAATATGTATGAAAGAATTATTCCTCTTGAAATGATCTAAAAAAATGTCCGTGACAGTATATGTCTATCTTTTAAGATTAAGTCACTAGAACCGTTTTTATGGTAAACAAATTTGGTCGAAATTAATACATTATTTGTTAAGAGTTGTATCAACGTAATAATATTAATCTTTATCCAAATAAATGTGTTGTTGATTAAGAGTATTTAACTGTGAACAAAATTGTCTTTGACATCACTTAATTTCAATGAACATCTTAGAAGATATTACAAACCCTTATATAGCAAAACAACGTTTGCCGGATCAGCTAGTAAAAAATAAACAGAGCGTTAGATAGGGCTACGTGATTCAAAAATGCTGTGTGATCCAGCTGCGCTACTGGTGAGGTTTTGGAGGGGTGGGCTTTACTTCTTCCCCTCCCGGAGAGGTAGCCTCAACAAGGCTTCTTGTTCCCTGGGCGTCTGGATGAATTTGGCTTACCAGGCCAGGGTGGAGCAATCAGAGGGACAGCCCGGGGGTTTTTAGTCATTAGGAGTCTGACACACCGAGGTCACGTCCTTCACAGCGTCCCTGATGGTCCTATGCAGGATTTTGCCCCGGGATACAAAAAAAACGTGAGGTTGGGTACGACATATGAAAAAGGATATAGCTTGACGGTATATTATTATTTTTAAGAACCTATTCCCATTTTAGTAACAAAAACGCGAATACAAGCATATATAAGCGTATATTTTCTGTGTGAAGTACTTTTTCACACAAACCACAACTTGAAGTTACATTGTGCAAGCGCATCCGCACGCTGCAATACGTCACCGCGCTAAGTGTCATTGACCCCGCTCTAGCGCCTATTCCCACAAGCCGTGTTTAATGACTGCCGGTCGTACAATGAAACTAAAGGTTACGACAGTTGTTATGAACTATTTAGTATTTACTACAGGTGCAATATAAAATACGTGTGAATTACTAACTGCATCGATGGTTACTGATTTTTCATCACACTCGCTTGTTAAGAGTATATTATTATATCGCTTTCAGACTCATAATTACGCACGAGTGCTATAATAACATGTTTGTTCTTTAAACGCTTTTGTTCTTGATAATTTAAATAGTCGCGACACACAACACTGACAGTATTAGGATTTAAGAGGTAAGTGTAACTAAGTAAATAATGATATAAAATTACGCTGTATCTCTCACGGGCTGAGCAGAGATATATTAGTAGTTGTATTCACTTTGCGTTTATATGTCGTGCGCAATGTTACAAGTAGCGCAGCTGATCGCCGTACTCAGGTCACTTTCACACAGAAATGGGCATAATTTAATCTGATTGGTGAAGCGGTTAAGATACTTCCGCTTCATACCAAAATCCTTCTGTCACTCCATAAGTTACTTGCGAATGATATAAGGATAATCTGCATCCTTAATCTGTAGTGAAACCGATAGATGTCGCCTTACTACAACCGCTCTGTTTGACGTCACAAAAACGTCATTCATTACTATTATAACAATTGTATGCAACCGCCGCGACGTCGTGATCAACCTTTTATTTTAAAATATAAATAACCCGCCGTACTAATATTTGAACCGCCACACGACGTTGTTATTGAAGAGAAAATAAGGTGTAATAGTGCGAGAGTGAAACTTTTCTGTGTCCGTAGCCGATGACAGGACCCTGGACCCTCAACGTGCTGTAGAATATACTAGACGAGCTGCAGACCTACAGGTTCAGATTCAGATATTCTGGTATATCGGCTGCGATTTATGGAGTGATAAGTTTCCTTGACACTCGTTTTTTGACCTATTTTTGTTTCTCTTAACCGCCAACCAAGTTACCTTCCCCGCTTATATGGAAGGCTATTTACACGCCTTTCCACTGATTAATGATTAACAATTACAAAATGTAGTCGTACTTCAATTTTCTTGCTCTGTAATCATCATTTAAAACCATTTAAAACATTAAGAAATTATAAATGTGTATGTAAACCGGGATTCTGTGGTATCTAAAACATATATGATTGCGAGCTCTGTGGAGTCCCAGAAGACATACACCAACCATTTCTTGGTGGAATGTGCTCGGAGCGTTTCTATGAGAGAAATCATGTATAAACAGTTTGGTTTGAACAGGTCTGATGTGGGTCTATTTCAGAGCGTCTTAGCTGAGCAAACATCTTGCGCAACTGAGATGCTCTGTAGACTCACATATACATTGTTGAATTAGCATTTACATAGTGTGATTATGGGACTGACATGGTCAGCCTGATCCAAAGTCCCAAAAAAACAGAGAATAAAAAAAAAACATAGATGAGCAAAATGCAGTCATATTAATGGTAAAAAACGTAAAATGTAATCGTAATCGTTTTCATTAAACTGATTACATTTTGCCCATCAATGCTTACACATGACATTTCTATCAAACGCCATACATGTTATGTAAGTTTTCCTTCACCGGTGACGGTGTGGTGCATAAATCATTACGAAATCTGTAAAAAGTCATAGAGACGTACCGGGATTCGAACCTAAGACCATTCCCGTTGCCGCGCATGAAAACCGATCCCTTATTTACTAGGCCACCACAGCCACAAAAAATTGTGTAAAAGCTCACAAAAATAAGTAATAAAAGTCAATTCACACATAAGACCCGTTAATGTTAAAAAGAGCAACTAGCAGAGTTTCTTGCCGTCTCTTCTCGGTAGATTCTGCTTTCCGATCCATTGGTAGATTCGCTTTGCTTTTTTTTTGACGATTCAAAAGTGCTTGGAAGTAAGCTCATTTGAATAAAGTTATATTTAATTTCATATATTATGAAATATATTTTGTAATTTTGCCACTAAAACCCGACAACCTCCTTCGCATAAATTCAGAATGAATACAACATTGAATTGCAGCTCGCATTTTGGGCTTTAACAGTAAAAGCCGTAATTTCAAAAATATCTGATACGTGACTGCCCAAGGCTGTATAATATAAAGCATTAAGCATTCTTGCAACCTACATTTGGCTTTATCTCGTTTATCGACGCAGAAACTGATTACCACCTCCACGTATTTTTTTTTTCTTTTATTCGGTTTCGACAAAATGGTTTTGGTGGTAGGGCTGTTACCCGAACTAGGTCGTGACCACAGTACACAAGTGTAAAGACCGTCATAGTGACTCGCTTTGGCCTGTCGCGTTTCGGGATCAGCCTGTTTACATCCAGTTACTCATATACCTAGAGACCTTCAGTCTTGGTATATGTGGACCGACATGACGACAGAGACAATCAATTGATTTTCATCCTTTGATGGTCGCTTTCGTTTTTGGACTACACTGTACTTACCATCAGGTGCACTGTAGTCACTATGTCGAGCCAGTGTCAAAAAATGACTTGTACACTGCACAGTAAATACAGTATAGTCCGAGAACAGTAACAACTGCCCTGGGATGAGAATTTATTGACAATCGCCGTCGTTATGCCGGCCTACATCCTATCACGACAGTAGGCTTATAGGTATTTGAACCAGTGTGTTTGTATTTGTGGCGAAATATTATGAACCAATATCTATCTGAGGGCTTAGACAAAGTGAAATTCGATCATCAGTAATGCTAATAGAGAATACCTCTATTTATGCAATTGACATAACATGTTGACGTGCCATTTCGAAAAGTTACGTCCATCCAATACTTTTATATATATATTTTTTTTTAGTGGCAATATCTCTAAATATATGTTTAAGCTTCTAGCAGAGGAAATAAGAAAGAAAAGGTGTCATCCATTAATTACATCACACATAATAACCATCCAGTTCCTCTTTCTATGGTCTACATCTGACCTATGCGCCTCTCTAGTGCCTATTTGCTCAATATCCAATTGGTGTGTTTATTCAATCTTTATATAAAAAAATGCCCTAACATACTCTTACACCCATCGATCAGTAAATATTTAAAAAAATTAAACAAGACATTGATGTAATGAAAATTAGAGATGTCCTTTAACTAAAGCTTTGTATTTAAAATAGAGAAAATATTCTGTGTACCATAAAATTTACCTTTGATGGTTTGAATAAATAAGCACTAAGAAGATACTTCGATGTCTTATTTGTTCGACTTACGTATCCTATTTTATATTGCGGTGAAAACTTAATACATTGTTTTGAAAATGTAGTACTTCAAAGTTTGTCACGATTTAACAATAGCCTCACTCTCAGAATAGGTGACGTAATTTATGGATGAAACCTTACCCGCCAATATACACAAGGCCAGTAAGAGTGACGATGCATTATATTTTTATTACAAACCCAATGATAGTAGTTCGATGTAAAATGGTTGATAAAATATAAAATTGCATATATTTGGATGATGAACACATCGCAGAAATGTCGGTCAATCAGCGGAGGCGCGCCCACTAGTAAAGTCAACAAAGTTTGTCACGTTTCGGGAGCAATTACATTGTTTACGCGAGCGAGTCAAGAACGAGTAATATAAAAATTATTATTATATATTAATAATAAATCGAAGAAGTTCTTGAAAGTATTCGTGCAATGCTGTACTGTTATCGATCTATTATCACTGATAAGGCTATTTTTGCTAATAGACCTGACATTGTGGTAGTAGATCGGTCGGTGCACCGGGCAATACGCATTGATATCACCATACCACATGATGACAATCTCGTGAAAGCGGAAAAAGAAAATTCTTCAAAATAATTAGACCTCCCACACGAGATTGCCAGCATGTTGGATGCATATTCTGCGATTATTGTACCGATAGTTGTATTGGCTAAAGGGCTGATTGCAAAGAGCCTCGAATACCATCTTAAGAGGCTCTCGCTTTGTTGTTGGATCAAGGGCCGGATACAGAAGGCAGTATTACTCGATACGGCACGCATTGTTAGGAGGTTCCTCACTCTAAGCCTAGGAGCTATAGTTAAGACTACAGGTCGCTTGGGTCCTAGGCCTCGCTCCTGTAGGTCTATATGTTTTTATTATATATTTTAAAACGTATATATATATATGTTAATAATTGTGTATATATATATATATATACACACAATTTAGGTGAGGCCTGAAGAAGGCCGGACTTGGCCGGGAGTCAAGGAAGCTGTCAAGGTCCGTACCCTTGACTCCGGCAAACGCGAGAATGCTTTAGTCGGTATAAGTCTGGCATACCAGGGTGGCGGTCATCACCGCTGCTTTGACAGTCCACGAGAATTTCCACAGATTAAGCAAAAAAAAAATTAAGCTACTAAGTTATATGCACAGGACAACACTGAAAATAGGAGACTAAAAAAGTACATGCATACGTAGCCAATTAATTACTGGAAGCTTTTTTAATTTGCATTTTGGCTGTATGTTGATTTGTTGCTATTGAAAAACGGCTATAATTAAAACACAAATTAATTATAGGCAATTTATTTGTCCTAAAAGGAATGATCTCTCCACTATCGCGAAGTCGTATGAATATAAAAATTGTAATTACACGTATTTCCTGCTTAATATAGTCACAACCTTTTAAGGGAGTCGTAAGCGATTTTCAACGTCCACTATATAAAATCTTCTAATTAGTCTTCCCGGCGCGAGTTTTACATACATATTAAGTAAACATTTTGACAAATAAAAGTTAATGCTATCTATTTCAAATACTTATATTTAATTTAACTTTAAAGCAGATATTTAGTTTTTTTTAGGTGGCCACCTTCGCCGAATAGTGCTGCACCTACATGATGTGATTTGGATACGTCGCCAAGGCCGAAATCCGCCAAAATTTTTACCATTATCATCATTAACCAGTTCGGTTAATGATCCTAAGTCTACTCACTACCATATTCCACATTTACTCAGCTAAGCAACAATAGATTCAACATATTTAATTAATCAAAAACTATAAATCATTACGGAACAGCTTTATGTAAATAATTCTACTAAATTATAAAACCGCTGCAAAGTGGGCTGCCAATAAATAGCCAATAATTATTCCACTATTATTCAACTAGGTCATGTAAGGGCTGTCGGCAATTCACCGGAACTTCAACGTGGATTTTCTCTAAAAACTGCATTAACAGTCACCGTGCAGCAAGTACCGCTTTCTAAGCAAGAAACGTGTGTTAGACATTTTAATGTCTTGACGAGGTGATGTATACGCCTGTTAAGCAATATTGGTTACTACAGAGCTGCGTTCACACGAGCAAGTTGCGGTGCCAGTACGCTCGCCAGCAAATGCTATATCGCACAATGGCTATATCGACCACATATATCACGACGGAAGGTCTCTAGATAAACGAACAACTGGATAAAAATCACGTAACCTATTTTGCTGACGAAGAATCTGCCACAATAGAGACACGTGAGCACACCGTCAACATAATTGTATAAATATTTAATTTATTATTCTATAATTAGTAGAGATTTGGTAATTAATTCTCCATCTTACAATATATTTATGACACAATTTAAGTCAATATGTTTATTAAATGTCCGAGTGTAATAACGTAATGCTTTTCACGCTTCTGTAAAATGAACGCCAATGGAGTAGCTGTGATGTTACGTTAGTTCTATTACATTGATATGTCACCAGAAAAGCACATATTTGTCAACACAACACTTTGTTTAACATAAATCGAATCCATCTAGCTGTAGAATCGATCTGTGAATTTACTTCGACGTCTGTAAGTTATTTAATAAAATATTTTTATTGACTCTATAATTAGAACACACGTTAACTCAAAATTCAGTCGTGAGTATTCTATGATCGCAATGTAGCAGCTAGTGGTGTTAATTTCAAATCAATTTCAATTTAATTCCGGAAATCATTCGACTCGATATCTATCATAATCACAAATTGGCGTACGTGTTCATTTTAGATAATCAATGGCAACTTCTATAATACGGTATAACATTATTTCTCTTCCAGTTTACATGGATTTTATTACTTCATTCTAGGAAACGATACGTGCGAAAATAAATTTACTTTATATATCAACGTATTAAACCATCTCTTTAGGCTATTCAGAGGGTGACAGCACAATAATAACATCAGAACATGTTTTTCTTTATTCTTAAAAATAATCGCACAAGTGTTATAAAACAGAAAAGTGAGAATAGTAATAATGATAATAATTACCCCCAAAACTTAGTGTATATTCTAGTAATAATACGTCATCACGGTATATACCTTTGGGGATGAGTAAGGGTACCTTTGTATTATACATTTATATTTTCTATGCACTTTAATTGTGGTAGATATAAATTATCATTACATTAATGAGTCGTTTAATATATTTATTTAAATTTTAACGTCAATAATCAATGGACAATATTTTTTACTCTTTCGCTCCCCCAATTCTCGCTACGAATTAAAAACTTGTTTGTGAAGATGAGTCAAAGACGGCATTTACCAAAAAACTTATAGGGAAAAAGTCACAATTTTTTTTTCTAATAAATGCATGAGATTTAAGAACGATTTAACTATGTATGTTAAACGTATAAAATTAATAAACAGACCACAATCTTTGAAAACAATTATTTCGATGTTACTTTCATACTATGGCGTCTTAAATCTAAGCTTACTTTTAGAATGGTTTATAAAGATATTTTGATGAAATCCTTCACTTAAATCGACACCAGCCGGACAAGACGCAAGTAACAACGCTATATAAAATTTATATTATTTCTTTCGATTAAAGAAAATCTCTGAAACAGTCTTGTTTTATGTACTTGTAATACACATTCGCATTAAGAAAGTAGGATTGAAATAGTAATATTACAAGAGGCAATTGTTTGGAAATTATACTGTCAATGAACTAGAGCTGATCAGAAAAGGGCAAGGCGCCGTCCGTGTCGGTACAAAAGATGTTTTATGGGTTGGTAAGACCTTACCAAGTGAACTGGTTATACAAGTGAAGTGGGATATTGGTGAAATTCAAGATCATCGCTCCCGTATGTTCGCAGAAATCTAGTAACTCGTTTAGCAGTAACGCAAAAAATAATATTTTACAATCGGCTATACTTAGTGCCTTATTAAAACTGTTTAACTTTCCCTGTTTAAATACTTTCATGACATAGAAGATAATGTTCAATGCATTTTCATGCGTTTTATGAATTCTTTCTGTAAATAAATGCCTTTTTTTTCGGAAGTTGGCGCTCGAACTTTTCACTAGCAATTGAATTATGCCAAATTTATTTTTAATCAAAGGTAGCTGGAACTTTCTAAAAACGTATTGTCAGATCTCTCGTGGTTTAGGATGCTCCAGAATATCCGCTTTAAAAACATACAAAAGAACATATTTTATGTTTTTGTTTTTATACTTATACTTCTCCATTCTAAGTAGCAAATATTTTATCGAGTCGTATACTTTTATTAAGATCTTTAAGATCGATTCACGTTAAGATTTGCTACTTTATATATAGATTATAGTCAGCGGGGGATTTAAATTAATAATTGCAATTTACACTACTAGATAAATTTAACTGTGGTCGCGCTCACGTGCATATCGATATCTAGGAGGCGCGCGTGTGATCGATGACGCGATCTTCCGCGAGACATTAATTATCGATATTGGAACGCATTAGACCCGCGTGTTTTCTAATGAATTACATTAGCACCGCTTGAGTGATATTGATTTTCATCTTCTAACAGTCTCACGCTTGACCTTAATCATGGCGAATGGAATCGATGAAATTATTCCGTAACTGCAACTCAGGTAGCATATTGAGCTCTATGCTAGAGTGTATTACCTAATTTACGCATCGTATTAACATAGTAACATTTTTATAGTTAGAGTTTTAACGTACGGTAATTATTGTGTGTAAGAAGGTTTCAAATTAGTTACATATCTATGTCATAATTATGACGCTGGCCGTTTAGAAAAAAAAAATATCTAAGGGAATTATAATACAAAGAAAGATCAATGGAATTTAAAACATTAGAATGTTTTTTTTTTAATTCTGGAAATAGCGTATTAGTTTTTTGAGAATAAATGTTGATTTTAAATTAATATAATGATAACAAAATATGTAATCGTACTAATAGTAATACAAATATATATATATTATGAAAATGAAAATAAGTGGTTTAATTAAAGAACGAGATCAAGAATTTATATTTTACAACATTAATAAATCAATAATATTTCTATACAACCAATCTTGAATAATGAAAGGTGAATTAGTATTTGCAGTCTCGAATAAATAATCAAGAAATCGAAAAAAATTACCATTTATGTTATACAATGTGAAATTTCACTCAGTTTGTAACTGGAAAACTTTATTTTGTATCAGTAAAAATGGCCTTAAATTCGAATGTTCATTAAAAAAGTTTGTACATCTGCGGAGTTTTAGCAAGACATAACTCAGCCGAAGCAAAAAAAAAAAATCAGGCTGATGGCTCCCCACCAGAAATAAATGTTAGTATTGTGTCTTTAGATTACAATGGGGCTGACAAGTGCCTTGGTACAAAAGGTCCTTAAATAAATAGAAAAAAAAATTGTATCACCGTTTAAACAACTTCGGCTCTTTTTTTATTTAATCAAATATTTTAATGAAACTTTAGTGCATCCTTGATGACTATGCCGGCCTCGTAAGGTACAACTTCGGCTCCAAAACCACAATAATTTCACATTTTATATTCCAATAAAAATAAGATTATATCAATCGATTATTTTTTAAATGAAAGCGAGAACTCATTAGATAAGTTGCTTATAGTTGTTGAAAAGCTTAGATCTGTACCATTTCAGCACACTTGTATATAAAATAATATCAAAAGAAATAGACAGAGAGAATTGAGACAGGTTGTTTCGTTTAAGTAATTATTTCAACTTTTCACCAGAGGCGTGCTGTGACCATCTAAAATTAAAACCGGTATAATTTAAGATGTAGTAATCCTAAATTCGTAATGATGATATTCGTGGCCTTCAGTTCAAAGGTAGATTAGATTACAAGTAGGTGGACCATAAAATTAAAATAAATTGCCGAGTTTAAAAACATTGGCAACATTTTATCTGCTTCTTTTGAACGGTTTACGCACACCATTGAGTATCAAATTCATCGAGCTATAATAAAAATTATGATAAAAAAAACCGAGTGCGTAAAATGATACAGTGACCGCCACAAGTGTTGCGAAAGTCACGATAAAGCTTAATTTGTGTACAAAACGGACTCGTTACTCGAGGCCGGTCGTGTGTCGGAGAGAACAATCATACATGGCCGCGACCCGAAACACTATTGTGACGTCATTTGTTACTGTCACGGTAGAACGGCCATGTCAGACAGTAATGTAGTAACTGCGTTCATGGTCTAGCGGTCAGTGTGTCGTTTAAATCTCTTTTAGTGTTTTTAATTTATTAGTGACCACAGTTAAATACAACCACAGATGGGCAAAATGTAATCAGATTAATAAAAATGATTACGATTACATTTTACGATTTTTACCATTAATATGACTGCATTTTGCCCATCAATGTTTTAAACACTACAGAATCCCAGATTGCATACACGTTTATGATTTCTTAATGTTTTAAATCGGTTTAAATGGATCATGATTACAGAGCAAGAAAATTAAAATTTCGACTAATTTTGTAATCGATAATCATTAGTCAGATTACATTTGGACATCCCTGAATATAACAGAGTGTGAATTCACACACTTACCAATTGACAACTAGCGGAGCAACAACTATCTTCTCGTGTAAACATTATAATTTAATTAAACAATTAAAAGCAATCGAGGTTTTAATATCCTCAAAAGAGCAATCTCTGCTTCGAAGCCATCAAAATGGCGCTTATACCAAAAAAGTTGTTACTATCCATCTACATATCATCACGCAGATTCTCTATTGGGTTAGGCAGAGAAAACGGAACCCTACTTTTCTTTTTAGCAAAGTATTGTCGCTTGCTTGACATTCATCGATCCTTTCATACATTCCGATTTCTCGTATTCTGGACCTTACTCTCGATCATAATTATCTTTACGTCGTCTGTTGAGGTAAATCGTGGCTGACCTCAACCCATATCCATATTATGTATAAAAAAGTTTGATCTTACGGACGATTTTTTTTTTACACTGGCTCGACAGAACGACTACAATGCACCTGATGATTAGTACAGTGTAGTCCAAGAACGAAAGCGGCCATCAAAGGGTGAAAATACATTGATAGTCTCCATCGTCATGTCGGCCCACATATACCACGACCGAAGGTCTCTAGGTATATAAGTTATTGAATATACACAAGCTGATCCCGAAACGCGATCGGTCAAAGCAAATCACTATGACGATCTTTACACTTGTGTACTGTGGTCATGACCCAGTTGAGGCAATCGCCCTAGAGCCACTAAATCTTAAGCTTTGTTGATGTGTGTATTCTAAATGATTTATATACAATATTTGTGCACTCTATATGGTAAACTTGAAGTCTGGAAAAAAAATAGACTGAATACAAAACAGGAAATAAAATTATTAGACCAAATAACTTTATTTAATTTAAAATTAATGATGAATCATTGATACGTGGTTTAGTAATAAACATTGTAAAATATGTAAAAGAAAGATAGATAAACTATGTCGTGGGAAAACAGGAAAAGTTATAAATATTATAACATATACGTGCTTATAATAAATTTTATTGTTAACATTATATTTGTATGCTTGATAGCATAACGCAACAGTGTACGTGACTGTACTGTGATATCTTAGTATATGAATATTATATAGTATATTTTACGCAATATTATTGTTCCTAGACAGCTGAAGAGGTGAATCAATTTTGTTTTGAATACATTAAATGCCTAATCTTAAGTAATAATTATTGTAGAATATTTCGTATTCAAAAATGATTTAAAATGTTGGTATAACACGATATAATTAAAAGAATAATACATTTTACTGATATTAATGAACTCCATACTAAATAGAACAGTTCTAATTCACTAAGCAATATATGTGAAAGACATCTCAAAAACTCATCATTGAGATTTTTACTACACTAGTTCGAAAAAGCGACTGCAGTGCATCTGATGGTCAAAAACGAAAGCCACCAACCAACACATGACGAAAATCCGTTTATAATCTCCGTCGTCATGTTGGCCCACATATACCACGACTGAAGTAAGGTATATAAGTAACTATGAGTATGAGATTATAACAAAGTAAGCTAGTTATAACCAGAGATGGGCAAAATGTAATCTGATTAATGATGAACGATTACAAAATGTAGTCGTAATTTTAATGTTCTTGCTCTGTAATCATGATTAAATCCATTTAAAACATTAAGAAGTCATAAATGTGTATGCAATCTGGGATTACGTAGTGTTTAAAACATAGATGAGCAAAATGCAGTCATATTAATGGTAAAAATGTAATCGTAATCATTTTTATTAATCTGTTTAAATTTTGCCCATCTATGGTTATAACTAAAAGATACTGTGGTGTGACTTATTGGAATTTGAAATTAATTTATACATTTCCAGCATACATATAAAAATAAATGATTCTACAATAAAATATAATACAACTAAACGGCATACGTGACATGTACCGCCGCATTATTTTTAACAAAGTGGATAAACACGTCAAGAGATTTTCTTACGGGAAATGTATCTATAAATCAGCTGCTCGTTGTCGCTGTTTCCACGAATATGTTATAGGTCAGTGTAAAGCAGAGACGCAAAACGGAGCCATTAGCGGCGTGTAACTGTTGCAGCGACCGGTAGTCTCATAAAAACTATCGATACGGTACAAGTTATAAGCTGTTGCGATATTTCCATGACATTTGTAAGGACAGATATATTTTTTAAACGCTTAGAAACACAAAAATCTAGTTTTATTTATATTTTGAAGCCCCCGACTTAAAAATGGGACTATGTGTTTGTATATTTATCTACGACATCTCAGCTTCTGAGCAGACTGACTGAGGACTTGCTCAATTTGTTCTTAGCTATGACTGATCTATTGTTTGAAAACAATACTTCTTTTCTAGGTGTTTTAAAGATGTAAACACCTTTTACTGGTCGTTCGACAAATACCGATACAAAAGTTATTCGATGACACCTATGTGAAAATTTTAATCACTTAATTTATCTTATCAAACGATTTAGTTATGAATAAAGTTATATTTAAAACAAAATGTGTGCCTATAAGGTTTATAAATCTGAGACAATAGTTATGATTCAAATCTATTCGGTTCAGCAATGTTTAATTATTAAAAGAACATATGAATTTTTCTGATCACTTTTTGAAATAATCCGAAATGTATATATCAAACGTAATTATTGTGTTTTATTAGAATTTTTAAATACATAAGTCCTAAATACCCTAGAGACTAGAATATTTTGTATTATATGTTATAGTCATAAACTCCATTTTTAAAACCACATTAAGTATCTGCTATATTACATTAAATACAAATGTGGTCACAAATAACAAATTTTAATATAAGAGACGTTAAATCTATTTTTGCAGTCTTTTTTATAATATCACACATAACTACATATATATATACATCATACTCGTACATACATTATATACATTAGTCAATATATCTCAGCTCACCCCGTACGGGATATATGAAGATATATTTATTATATTAACACTAGATTTACCAAACCAGTCAAAATTATTGTTCCTTATAATTTTCTAAGAATTTTTTTCTTCTCTAATATTATTTCTTTCTGAAAAATAACATGTCTCTTACTAATACAGGATATTGATAGATTTAATTGAATTAATTTTATTTATTATAAACCATGATATACCAATTTCTAAAATAGATACAAATTGTTTGCCGGTAGATCTAGTATTAATAAACAATACTCTTGAAAACATTCACTTGCGTATCTAATTTTAAAATGTGATAACGTATAACGTTATTAATTTCTTTATCGCGGCCGTGTATAACTTGTACCAAACACTAAGTAACATGCGTTCAACAGTCCTTAATTAACGTGACTGGCATGTACCTGATACCGTATCGGTCCTTATATGATCTACAGCTTCTTTTAAATAACCAGTATCTTATTCGGACTAATTTCTTTTAGCGAAGTGTAATTTATGTTTATTAATTGATTCGTATGAATTTTTATAATAAATGTTTTTTATTTATTGTTTAATTAGGCCTTTTAACATAACTTTGTCAGCCCCATGATCATTATGAATGCTATATAATTATCATACATAATCTATTATTGTTATCTACCGCCACAGTCATAAACCACTCGAAATGAATGACATGTCGAGTTTGAAAGTCATCTTTGGAAGAAAACAAATATAATGTCAGTCTATTTTTTTTTTAATTCCAACTCGGCACAGTGTCTGCACTGTACTGAATAGAAAGTACAGTGCCAATATTCGGCGTAATATATCGGCCTACACTAATATCTATTTACGCTTCACTACAAGAACGAATATCATAGAACGAATGGAACAGGCTTACCGAAATACTGTCCCATAATCCAATAACCCAACAAAAATAAGAATTAGAAAACTTAATTATAACTAAAATAGACGTCACCGTAAAACTGGCACCTCAATCCAGCGCGCATGGTTTTGTTATAAAAGTAAGAGGGTATTTAAAGTATTTTTCATCATCATCATCATATTTTACAGCCGCCGGAGTCGCTTGGTCGAGCAAATTACGGTAATATTAGCTTTATAATCATTCTAAAACCAACAAAAAGTATTTTACCAATATAATCAATCTAACCATCATTTTGGTAGTATTATTGATATAGTTTAATTGCTTGATCTGCGACACCCAGCGTCTGTTACATATGAGGAGTCTAATTTCAAAACCCACTACAACATATTTTTTTCAAATCCCATAAATTTATAAAAACTTATAATTAATCTTTGACTTAACAATCACATTCTTATAAGATATTTAAATTATTATTCTAGAGTGAAAAAGAAAAAAATCATATATAATATTTGCTTTGATAAAAACATTTTAAATTACTATTAGAACTATTAAGTAATTTTGTACGAAAAATCGTTTTAGCGGGTTTCGAAATTAGACGCCTCACCTATATATGGTCTGAGCGATAATTTCATGTACAAACGCAGTATAAACAGGTGGACTGCACACGAATAATTGTCCATTGTTTCTCTGCTCACCCCACTTAATTATTAGAGCGTAATGCTCATTTGTTTAATCTAATTTAACTCAAACATTATCATATTACTGGTTATATCATTTAAATACAGTTACTTAAGTTTATTTTTATTTTCGTTTTTTTCTACTTCTCAATCGTATGCGTACAGAGCAGTTGTAGTCAGGCATACCGTTTGGAGGCGTAAAGCAGTACAGTTCTCCATTTATCCCGGACTGATGCTTGGCGAGCTTTTTCATTAATCGACGCGTTGGTCAAGCTTTAATGTGGTCGCTCCAATATAGCGGAAAGCTTTAACGAGATCTAACTCCATCTACTTTTCCCTGCACAATCCCGTATTCCAAGGCATCGTTGCGGCTCATGGCCAAAGTAATAAAGTATTCTGGTGTTGACTATGCTAGAAAAAGAGGTCAATAAGTTTAGACATTTTATTCATCTGTCGCTAAATTAATATTTATAATATTTAGTTCACTTTTATATAAAAACTAGCTGACCTTCACACTAAACTATTAGAAACACATTTCTTAAATAATTGTAAAAATCACATTAATATTGGGTATCTAGTGTATATCTTGTTCATTTTACGAAGACCCTTATAACAATTCTTTAGTCAAATAATGAATACAAATATTATAAATTGAGGTACTAAAACACTATTAATTTCACTATTACTTCGGTTAACTTACATACAGATACTCATGTCGGACTTTACCTTATTATAAATACATAAAAACAAATACATAATTACCTATATTTTCTTATTTCAGAACCGGCTATAACTTGCAATGTTTATTACCTGAAAATAAAGAAAACTTTACATTAGTTACCAAACAAATGTTAATTTTACTAGTATTTATATGTTTTATAATTAAAATCAAGAGATAACGGCGCATCAACTTTCGACAGATTCTTAAAATGTGTGTTATTCTATGACCATAATTTTGGTTTCACTTTTGGCGCATGTATGCGGTTCCTTTATATTTCTTTGTTTTAAAATTAATCATTAATGTCTGTAGGCTGTACTGGCCTTTTTTTTTTTTTGTTAACACGGTAAAATCCCTATGGACCGTCAGGGGAAGTGGTGAAGGTCACTCCCCCGGAGTGTCGGACCTGCCCCGACTAAAACCACCGGGGTGCCAGCACTGCCCTCTCTTCGCTTTCGCCGAGCCTGGGAATCCGGATACTTCCGTCGGCTGTACTTGCCTAATGGAAAAGGGACCGCTTTCTATGCGCGGCAAAGCGAATGGTTGTAAGTTTGTATCCCGATACGTACCTCTGGAATTTTTCCAGATTACAGAATTTTCCAGATTAGGCACCACATGCTCACCGGTGAAAGAAAATATCGTGAGGAAACCCGAATGACATCTGATAGAAATGACATGTGTAAGCACCCTGAAAACGCCGATCACCTATACTGGTCACGTTGGGCACAATATACAAATTGGATTCAAACACTAATGTATCACTGCTCACCACGTAAGGGATACAGCGTGACGATATGTTATTATTATTATAAAATTAATTATTTTAACCTTCTACTATAATCGCGAACTAGTTGATCATAGAAACTTTCCATGAAAATGTCCTGATGTAGTAATATAAGATCTCTGTCAAGTATATACAACATAAACATAATAATTACACGTGTGAGTTGCTAAGTATGCCATTTCTGTGATATAACGCTTAATTATTATGTGAATGTTAACATTTCTCTCACAACTCAAAGACAGGCACGCGGTTCTCAAATACCTCACGTGTATTGTAGTCATAGACCACTCAAAAGCAAGACGTCACGTCTACTCGGGTTACTTCAGCAATCAACCACTGATTGTTAGCTTATAGATAAGACCCACAAAAAAATCGACTTTCGAAGATAAATATCACACCATAATTTCGATACGTTTTTGGGACTTCTGGATCCTTTTTTTTAACCCGGGGGAAGCCCGTTATGGGCCGTCAGGGGACGATAACGGTCACCCCCCCCCGGTGTGTCGGAGTCGCACCGACTAAAACCCCCGGGGTGTTCCTTCTCCCGTTTGCCGGGACCAAGGGCAAGGCTGTGCCAGCTTCCTCAGCACCCGGCGACGTTTGGCCTATTGATGGAAGGCCCCTGGACACCATTCCGCTCTCCTTCATTTTCTTTGAGCGGTGCGCGGGAACACATCGCGCACCGCTCTCGCCTTGGAAATGTTGGGCGGCGCACTTGAGGGAGTGCGTCAATCCGTTAGGGAGGGAAGTGCCTTGAGTAGGCTTTTATATATATATATATATATATATATATGTAGGGTTATAGTATATATAGGTTTATAGAAAAAAAATCTTAAATGGTACATATAATTTTGTGTACCATCATTTCTCTAAACCTATAGACGTTACGAAAAAAAATTTAAGAACAAGAAAGTCTTATAATTAGTTAAGGAACACTCACAAAAAATATTCAATTTTTTTTTAGGTATTTTTCAAAAATTGTATTTTTAAAAATTCACGACAATTGAAAATTGTCTTTAAAAATTTTGGATCAAATTTGAGAGCATTCATTGACTAATTTTAAGACATTTTTGTTTCTAGAATTTTTTCTAAAGTTTATAGTTTTTAAGAAAACGATAGATTAAGATTTTTGTTTTTTTTTTATTATCCTCGCCATTTTTAAAATACGAACCGATATTTTTTTCTGGAAAAAAAATCCTCTTAATGTTCGATTGCCATGATCACCTCTGATCATGGTAAAAGGTTTATACCTTTGCGGTATCATTGTAAAAAAAAATGCGAAAAAGTATTTTTATCGTACATTTTCACGTCTTTCACGTTTAAATCGGCTATATTTTTTTTTCTCGGTGTCTAATCGAAATTTTGAGCTCAGATTCTGAAAGAGCATCAAATGCATAGGAATTGAGGTATTGCATTATTTTTTTGATCCGATAACATAATAAATAAACATGTTGAAAAATTAGTAAAAATTCTCGGCGATAATGGGTTATACCACCGTAGTACTCGCCTAAGGATCGTAATCCAGCCCAGTATTGTATTTGTGGTTATTAACCTTTCGCCTCCCATTCAGTTTGATACATTCCACTATTCTCACGACTTCAACATTTCAAATAGGCAAGGGTTTAAATAGTTTAACCATTATTCATCATCGCGATATTTATAGTGTAACTAATATTCTAAGCAAATACGCACAAAATAAATCCTTTAACACATATGTGAGTTATAAATCCAAGTGAATTTAGATTCATTGGGTTAGTTTTATTATTTTATTAATTTTAGGTTTTACGGGTCAAGATACAAGTCCTTTGGAGCCCATTGTTGATATTTTTAATATTGAGTAGTGTCTAATTGACGTCATAACCAGTGGCGTGCATTTCATAAAAGCATAAAAAATTGCTTGACTTATCATGTTTTATAGTTGGCGAAATACCTCATTCTCAATAATAGTAAAACCAACAAATAGACACGAGAAATCAAATGCTAAAGTACTATATAACTTGACGCTATAAAAATGAGGTTTCTCTGTGTTTTGTATTTTTACGATAATACAAAACCAAGTAACGGTCGCTATAGGTCACGCAATATCGATACAAAAAAGGTTTTTCTATTGAACAAGACCACGCAATGAATCGAAATGTTCTATTTATGAAACTTCTTTTTAAACAGACACGAATTGTAATGTGCGTGATTTATAAAGGGACAAATTTTATTTTTTCGCTTTGACTAAATTATTGTGACGGATTACCATAAATAACGTAAGGTAATTCTAATTTTTTTTCTGACCCTTAAAGCAACTATACTGTTCTAAGATACACAGTTTAGACAGCAGTGGCGTGCGATGATTTTTCAAGAGGGAAGCTGATGCAGTTTATCTTGTAGTCTACATTCGTAATTTGATATTATGAACAACAAATTCCAATTTAATATAATTCGGTCTCTATCAAATATGTTTCTTTGTTTTTGAAAACTTATCAACAACGTTTAATTTCATTGTAACTTGTTTCATATGTAATTCCTAAATGATTATTGATTGTAGCGAATTATGTCTTTTATAAGTTGTTTAGATTTTTTAAATAATTTATTTCAATAATATCCTAATAATCTCATTCTATACTGTCACTCACCCCTGTCCCGATTACTGCTTCAAGATTACGTTAAAGCTACCTAAAAGTTATTTAATGAACAAAAAATTGTTCGAACAGAAGCGCGCGGTCGTTGTCTGGCGTCAAGACATATAAAAGAAAGTAAACAATTTATCGTTTTACTTTCTACTGAAAACGGATCAATTGTTCAAATGTACTAAATTCGATTAAAATTTTTGGGGCGTTTACCACTCGCGCGCGTTATGCAAGCAAATGTAGGCCGCGGCTGTACTGAGGAGGCGCTTTGCTCGTTTATCTTGATCGTAGTAACTTTGTGGTAAACAAACCGCGCTAACTGTACATTGTGCTTGCAAAAGAGATGATAAAAGCCTGCGTATCCATATTCGCAATTAAACTATCGGATATCCGAATCAATAATTTGGGTTATATACGATAATCTATACTAATATTATAAAGCTGAAGAGTTTGTTTGTTTGTTTTGTTTGTTTGTTTGAACGCGCTAATCTCAGGAACTTTTTGAGTTAAATAGACCATTTGTCAAGGAAGGCTTTATTAATTATTAATATATGTAAGAAAGAATTATTACTCTTGAAATGATCTAAAAAAATGTCCCCAACAGTATATGTCTATCTTTTAAGATTAAGTCACTAGAACCGTTTTAATGGTAAACAAATTTGGTCGAAATTAATGCATTATTTGTTAAGAGTTGTATCAACGTAATAATATTAGTCTTTATCCAAATAAATGTGTTGTTGATTAAGAGTATTTAATTGTGAACAAAATTGTCTTTGACATCACTTAATTTCAATGAACATCTTAGAACATATTACAAAACCTTATATAGCAAAATAACGTTTGCCGGATCATATCATAAATATGTAGAAAAATACTAAAATAATTCTTATTCAGTTTCTTAGCGTCTTTTATAATACTTAGCTTCTAACTAACTAACAACTAAGGAGTGGAATATGCTTCCAGCGGACATATTTATGCGATCTTTTGACCTGGGAGTATTTAAGAGAAGAGTGAGTGCATTTGTTGGGCGGACGCGGTCCATCATCGGACTCATCTTTACCTTCCACCAGGTGTGATTGAAATCAAGTTTTCACCTATTAATAAAAGAAACCAACTAATTTTATGCTAACTAGCCGATTAATTCAGGCACATCTCAGCTATCAATCTTAGGGTTGGCCAACCATGTGGTCATGATATTTATGAGAAATCTTTTCATATGCAAAGTTTACTTAGCTTGTTGTTATTATTTTATAAAATGAGAATACTTTCTATGAAAATATCTATACCAACGACCAGTGGCGTGCATTCCATAGAAGCTTAAAAACACATTATCTTGCTATACTTGGTCATTTAGTACATATAATGTTTTAAATTCGATCCTATTTTGATTCTGAGACCCCTATTCTGGTAATTACCAGATTTTAAATCAATATATTTATTAAAATTCCAAATATAATAAAAAAATGTTTTTGTGCTTTATATGGGATGCACGCAACTGCCAACCACCTAGTAAAATGACCAAGATATCAGAAAAATTATCGTATACATATCTGGTCGAAACCGGAATATTCTTTGTCTTCTATGTAACATATTATATTATACAAAATACCATATTCATATCCGTAACTTCACATCCCTAACAAATCTAGTTTGACGCGATTCGTTTTGAAATTAGAAAAACAGGATCAGATTTTTTTTACGCCCGCGGATGAATTAATTAGGTACTCGTTAAATTGGTTCTTTATAAACAAATATAACGTGGGAAAGGAATTATCAGCCAGAGGAGTTTTTAGACATTCGAAATTTATCTGTAATAGTATAAAAACTGGAATAATGTATGATTAAAAGGATGTAACATTAAGAAAATGGTTAAAATAATTTTAGAAAGAAAATACTGTGTCAAACAAAAAATAATTTTTATAAATTTTATAACAAAACTGAAAATATTTTATTATAAAAAAAAACAACCAATAGGATAAAAAATATTGGGAAATTTAATAATCAAATAAGAAATATAACATTACATTCTAAATTGTTCCACCGGTTAAAAATATATAGTACATTAAGTAAAAAAACAATATTATTTAACGTAGGACTAAATTTCTTTTGTTCAAAAAGTAAATCACGCTACCAATCATATAAAAATTAAGACTTTCTAAGAAAGTACACATTTGTATACGTTTTAAATATGAGCAAAGCGTCAGGCTTCTTTCTTGCTAATTAAATATTCTCAACACACCGTTTCGGTACCTTTGACTCTATATACCGTTCAATATTCTATTGATTTTCAATTCTAATTCGAAATTCGTTCTTGTTGAATAGCAACCTCTTAGGAGTATAGTTATTAATAAAAGATTCAAATACGGTAGCCTGTTATGTCATAATTTAATTTGATTATTATAAATCAATTCAGGTATTAGCATATGATCGGTAAATATACATAGAAAGAAAGAAAAATTTACAAAAATCTAAATTTATATTTTAGTTATCTTTAATGCTAAGAAAATAATTGAAATATAATTAATTAACGTTGTTTCTTTAGTCGTTTTCATCCTACATCTGGTTATTAATCAAACTCTAATTAAATTCAACCTTTATAAGCTGAATAGTCTAGATTTACAGCGTTTTAATTTATTCCGATTTTAATTGGCTGTCGAGTACAAGGAAGTAGCGTATAGCTTTTATAAAGCTCTGTGTAATATTAACAAACTGCCTACTAACTGAATATAAATTTATTATTTGTAAACCTTTTAGACATGATAGTTCAGTGACCCTTCCTGAGATACCAAAGATCCTGAATTTTAATTCTGATAGCTCCATTTTTACATCGAAGAACTAGCTTATTTCTAGTGAATTGTTAATTTAATTTTATAATTTTATAGAGTACTAGCTGTCCCGGCAGACCTTGTTCTGCCCTATTTCTCTAAAACAAAGTCACATTGTTTTTTTTAATGTTAATAGCTATTGGCCTGTCGGCTGTGTTTTGAAAATTGTTTGAAGGAACCTGGCCTTAATGCTATATGTATAAAAATTGACAAATACTGACATTAATATTTATAGTCACTCAATTGTTTTGCCTTCCCGGAACCCGTCCACTGACATTTAAACTTTATGGTATGGTGTTAAAGTTCAAAATGACTTATAACGAATTTTTTGTATGATAATACAGAAAAGTGTTATTTTTAAACAGTTGCAGGGAAATTTTAAAATTTTTCTCTCCGTAATAACCTTCCTCAGAATTCATCAAACACAACAAAAAAAAAAAAATCAGCCAAATCGGTTCAGCCGTTCTCGAGTTTCGCGCTTATCACGACATTTTGCGATTCATTTTTATATTATAGATTGATGCAAAACCAATTTAGAACTAGGTCTATGTGTGATATATTTTTAACACGACCACGATATAATCTGAAAAAAAAAGTCGTTATTAAATGCGACGCGGCCAAACATCGACAGCGTAGTTTATCGACATTTCTCAAACGAACCAACTAAAACGAATGAATATTTGCGCTTCTAGTCATGTAAAGTTTAGTTAAATAGTGTTTATAGGTTATCGCAGACGTGAAAGAGTGAAATTTGCTCTCCACGTCTGTTTTTCTGTGAGAGAATTTTCTTTAAGTTAGAAGTGTATTTGTTATCGAGCGCGTTCCATCGTCGATTTCATCTTCACTTTCCATCCAATGTTTATTGAAGTTAAATGTAAGCGTTTTACCAGTAAAAATACAAATAATATTTGCCACAACTTGTATCAGTAACCCATTTAAAACTCTAAATAATTTATACGCGAAAAACTTATTTTAATTCTAGCTTGCACACAAATATAGCACATATCCTTAACGTAAATAAAGGCATCAAATTAACCATTTCCTAGACAGATATTTCCTTCATATTTTAGTAAAATCGTTTACATTTAAATTGCATAATAATTCTTTAGGTTAATATTCTAACTGGTTTTACTAAAAAAATTAAAAAAACTATATCGACTTTTAGATTTCTTTCGCATATAAATCTAAAAAAGAAATTTACAATTTGTGTTATTTGCTGAGTTCAAATATCCTGATATCGTTTTCTACCTGGGATTATCATTTAATACAGGATGAATATTTATGTTTCTCTGGGGTGGTATCCTTTAATTTCTTATATTATGGGATCTGTTAGATTTCTTAAACTAGATTATACAGATGATCGAAAAGTTTCAAAACAATTGAAGCAACTGCTTTAAGTGTGGTTCTGTGAATTATCATATTCTTTCCCCTTAAGTAGCACTATCATATTATGACGAAATACACATAATTACTTTCTACGTTTAGTGCAGCGTCCGAGAGTGGCCTCGAAAGAAAAGCAAACATGAATTCATAGAAACCCACAAAATATCACGCCCCACAAATCTCGATAAATACTGAGAATATCTGCCCATCTAGCTATGTTACAGTCAAAGTGTATTAGTGTTTATGTAAATTACCTATCATAATTACCTTTTTTTTCATTAATAGATATACTCAAACTTTGAAACAAGAAATTAATGAATCAATAAACAAACAAAACTACGTAGTCGTAAAATAAAAAGTTGTAATTATGATTTCTAATTTATACCAGTTTCGTGTAATCGGGCTTTAGAACTATCTTCTAGCTAGTGTATAATGTACAGCAAATGTATAAAAGAATCCTTAAGAGGCGTTTAAGCAGGCCGGCATGAACACGGCGATCATCGACGAACTATTTCATGTGTCTATAGAGACACATATATGTAGTAACAATCCATTAAAGTACGCTCTACTTAACATAAAATACAATGCAACCATTTTATCTTTATACTTGTTCGACAAAATGTGTAAGCCGCATCTAATGGGACGAGAATACATTGACAGTTGTTTTTGTCATGCCAGCCCACATACACAACGGCAGAAGACCACTAGGTACACAAATAAATAGGTGTATACAAGCTAATCCCGAAACGTGACAGGTTGAAGGTAAGTATAGTAGGTATAGTAGGTAAGTAATAAGTAAAAACTTGTGTAATGTGATCACAAATACAAAGATCTAAATGTTTACAACCTCCAAAGTATCAATCCATACTAGATATTTATTTATTTTATTTATTTATTTCTTCACTATTATTGAACAGTACAAGCAAGCATTTTACATACCATACAGTTTTACTAGCTGTGCCAATTATACAATGATTAATATTTAAAAACTAAAATGAAATGGAAAATAAAATAACAGTTAACTCGCAATAATAAGAAATAGGTGTGTGTGTGTGTGTTTGTTGTGACAATGTGAGAGTATGTATAAGCTAAGTTAAATTAGTGCAGTATGACGTCTGTACCCTCCTGTACTCGTATTTTTAAAATCATCAAACCATCCTGTAGACCAGGGCTGAAATTTATAGAAGCTTCTTTAATCTTTCTTAAAATTTATTTTAACGTTGCAAATTTTATCATGGCTGTAGTGGCCTGGCGGATAAGGAACCGGATTATATGCGCGGCAGCTCAAAGGGTCCTAGGTTCGAATCCCGGTACGTAATTCTGGGTATTTCAAAATTAATATGGAATTATGCCCCATATACTCTGATGTACTCTCATATACTGGTAAAGGAAAGCATAGTGAGAAAGCCCGTATGGCATCTAATAAAAATGTCATATATAAGTGCTTTGAGAACGGCTATAAGCTGTAAGTACTACTGGCCGCGTTGGGCACAACATATGAGCGCAAAGTAAATATAATCACTGATGGATTTCTGCTCATCCCGAAATAGATCTATACTAATATTATAAAGCTGAAGAGTTTGTTTGTTTGTTTGTTTGAACGCGCTAATCTCAGGAACTATTGGTTCGAATTGAAAAATTCTTTTTGTGTTGAATAGACTATTTATCGAGGAAGGCTTTAGGCTATATAACATCACGATGCAACTTTTAGGAGCGAAGAAATAATGGAAAATGTGAAAAAAACGGGGAAAATTATTCATCCTTGAAGGCTTCCATTGCGTGCGCTGCGAAAATGGTTCAAGATACCAAAAATATATGTATGAAAGAATTATTCCTCTTAAAATGATCTAAAAAAATGTCCTCGACAGTATATGTCTATCTTTTAAGATTAACTCACTAGAACCGTTTTTATGGTAATTTTACATTTGGTCGAAATTAATGCATTATTTGTTAAGAGTTGTATCAACGTAATAATATTAATCATTATCCAAATAAATGTGTTGTTGATTAAGAGTATTTAATTATGCACAAAATTGTCTTTGACTTCACTTAATTTCAATGAACATCTTAGAAGATATTACAAAACCTTATATAGCAAAACAACGTTTGCCGGATCAGCTAGTATATGTATATAGTGTGATGATATATAATTATTTTAAACAAAATAATAGTTGACATATTATTATACATGTACAATATAAGCTCATTGTGAAAGAGAATATAATATAAGATATAATAACATAAAAAAAACGGCTCAACTAAGCTTAATTCATCGCCTACTTAATATTAATACTGTCAACAATTCATTCATAGAACGCCAACGCTTTGCTAAATACCCGTCACACAAAAACACTACACCATAGATACTACATGCAACAGACATCGCATGTCATACAATGAAAGAACCTTGATTAGTCTAATCATTATCTATACGTACAAAAACTAAATCAGTTACTGAAGTGACACAGTACATGGGATTTTTTTATAGAAGCACGGAAGAGTGACTCCTGAGACACGGTACAACCACGGTACATTTTTTTTTACACTGGCTCGACATAGTGACTACATAGTACCTGATGGTAAGTGCATTGTAGTACAAAAACGAAAGCGACTATCAAAGAATAAAAATCCGTCTATAGTCTCCATCGTCATGTCGGCCCACATATACTACGACTGAAGGTCTCTAGGTATGTGAGCTACTGGATATAGACAAGCTGATCTCGAAACGCGACAAGCAGAAACTGGTCACTATGACGGGCTTCGCACCCATGTACTGAGGTCGCGATACAAACGGGCATCGACGCCCTACCACGTCGCTGCTGCTCGTTTAACACCACCTAGGAGTCACGTGTAGGGAAACGAGGGTAAAGCCTACGGACGCGAGCAGCTTCGACTCCCACTGACTTTATAATTGATGATATATGGTACAATCCATAAACGCCGAAGACCACCAACAAATGAGAGTACAATAACAATCTCTGTCATCATGCCGGCTCATTTAAAAATTCCACCAGTCCAGGTTTTTTTACTACAAACAGACTTACGCTTGACTTCAGTTACTCCTGATGCAAAGCGATGTTGAAGCTGACGATGGAGGAAGCTCATCCAACAAAAATAAATCCAATAATCGCTCATCAACTCCCACATTTTACGGAGCTGGAAATACAGACGCTGGCAACGAATTCCACTTCTTGACTCCTTTAATTATATTAAAATAGACCTAGGTGGAAGCGCTTTCGAATCTTTAAAAGACAATGAGTTTATCAATACCAATTCGGAAAGTGGTATCTGCCGAGAAAAGATGGCAAGAAATTCCGGTAGTTTCTCAATTAAACATAATGAGGTGCCAATACTACACAAAGGAATGAAAATGTAGAAATGGTAAGCAAGGCATATTCACTACTGGCAGGGATACGAGCTGATCCCAAAACATGATATTTCGAAGCGATATTTATTTAGTTTATTCTATTTATGTGTACATAACATTCGCCGTCTTTCTTCCAAGTGGTCTATGCACTATAGTTATCCATATACGAACAGCCAGTCAAAACGGATTATTCAAACAATGGTCTCACTTTCGTGTATTCGTAACGTGTCATTATTTCAACGAGGTCGGTTTGATGCTCCGATGAATGGGCAAACTGTCGGAAACAGGTAACTTTCCTTTCTTAACGGTCATATCCGCAATTTAGCTAAGGTACTATAATTTTTAGACATTTATCATTGTTTCGCTTTTAGCAAAGCCGTTAATTACCTAAATTGTTTATG
Organism: Automeris io; assembly: GCA_036320925.1. Classification (NCBI taxonomy): domain Eukaryota; kingdom Metazoa; phylum Arthropoda; class Insecta; order Lepidoptera; family Saturniidae; genus Automeris; species Automeris io. Next base: position 5,361,998 of record JAUDJH010000011.1, on the reverse strand, counting down.
CCAGACAAAATGTTCATTCCTGAAGATACAATTTGTTTTAGTGTACTACGAATGTTTCGAAAAGTTATATAACCTTATCTCAACCCCTCCCTTTCGCTAACGCCACGCTGACCTAAAAACATACTGACTTACAGCTAACCTACAGGTTAGGAACGGACTCATGGGTTCCGATATCTTCACCGTCTTGTTACGCAATCAAGAATATCGCCAAGCCTTCCTCGACTTTGTGGACAACTTCATCGCGAGCGCTATGAAACTGAACGGACGGGTGGAGTTAGCGTGTGGAGGGACGGATGCAGAAGATAAAAGAATACAATATGTATAGATTAGAAATATATTAGTACTATAATTAGGAAAATATTGTCAAAATAGGCTCTGGCAATAGCTAGGGATGATCTTATGAAAAATAAAGAGTTCCACGAAATTTAAATATAATATTTTTTGGGTACCATTAATATATTTTTAAGTAAACAAAATTAATACCGACACAAAATGGAAACACTATATTTCAGAGCGTCTTAGCTGAGCAAAATCTTGCGCAGCTGAGATGCTCTGTAGACTCACATATACATTGTTGAATTAGCATTTACATAGTGTGATTATGGGACTGACATGGTCAGCCTGATCCAAAGACCCAAAAAAAAAACAGATTAAAAAAAACTACATTTTCAAAATGAATTTCTATTAAAACAAACTTCAAATCAAGTCTTATCAAAGTAAACATTTATATCAATTACCTTTACCGCTATCCGATACCTAATTTGATATCAATGTTGTCAAGAATCATTTAAACGGTCATATTGCAAAATGTCTAGAGATTTCTTTTTCTTTTCTTTTTAACTAAAGAAAGTCAGCCTATCAACTAAAATCATTCTCGGTACTTTTATAATCCATTTATTTTAAACTTAAATCTGAGTAAAAATAAATTCCATATTCCAATAGCCCTAGTGAAATTCGAATGTTTGGGTTAGACTTTTGACGTTTTGATTACTACACAAGCTTTTCAGAATATACGGATGGTCGAGGCACAGACATATTGTTTAAATGAAAATTATGTTCACACGTTTTATGTACGGAAATTTTCTCATAGCTTCCTGGTATTACGCAATATTTTAGATTAAATATTTTAGTAATGAAAAAACATAAAAAAAAAAACAAATTAGTTCATACTTTATAACTAGAGGCTAAAATCTATAATAAATAAAAGTAATTGGGCCCACCGTTTACAAAAAAAAAAATCCAAAGCTCTTCAGATTAACAAAAAGAAATACATAAGGTCTTATAAATTAAGACAAAGCTTGAAGTTAACTTGACTCATTCCGCATCTACATTTAATGGTAATATAAATTTAATTCAGACAAGCCTTTTACCTCTCAATCTGACTTTGTAATGGTACATTAATTAAAAATAAATTATTCTTATCTTTACAGGTAGTACGATCTGCATTCAAAAGGTAAACTTTGTAAATATACTCGTGTATATTCTGTCGATTGAAATACATCTCTAAATGCATATTGTTACTTCTTAAATAGGTACATTGGCTTGTACACATCATATTTAAGTAGTTTTGAGGTCACGGTGATTTAGTGCCAAATAGTATTTACAATGTATAGTAAAAATTGTATATTGTTTCGAAGCACAAAACTCTTTATAAATTTCAGTTCAAAGTCCTCTTACTGATCGTGCTCTACCAAAAGGTATAATTGATTATGAAAAATTAAAAGCTAGTACATATATAAACTCTTAAATATTTAAATATAGCCTGGACATTATATGGATGTAAATGAAGAATAAAAAGATAAAGACTTTGCAATTTGGTTAACTTAGAAAAAATGTAGTATACAGGTAAATAAAATAACTAAATATAAAGTTCGCTCAATAATTGCATGTTGTCATAGTTGGGCAAAATGTAATCAGATTAATGACAATGATTAACGATTACATTTTACGTTTTTTACCATTAATATGGCTGCATTTTGCTCATTTATGTTTTAAACACTACATAATCTCAGATTGTATACACATGTATTATTTCTTAATGTTTTAAATGGATTTAATCATGATTACAGAGCAAGAAAATTAAAATTATGACTACATTTTGTAATCGTTGATCATTAATCAGATTACATTTTGCCCATCTCTGCTTGTTGTCGCAAATTTTAAGATTATGGAATGGGCTTCCAGGCGCAGTATTTCCGCTGGGCTCATCAGAAAAAGTGTAAAAATGCTCTTTTAGATCGGCAACCCAGTAGCAATACTTTTTGTTGCAGTGGTTCATAGATTACATTAACCGCGTACTATCAAAGACTCAGTTGACTGTTTGCCTTCTTTTCACATCAAAAATTAAATAAATCAATAAAATACAAGTAATCTTAAATAAAATAACAACAATACACACAAAACACTGACAAACGGGCACAAAAACGAATTAAACAAAATTAGGCAATTTACGAAAAGTCGTATATATAAGTGAACTGCGTCATCAAGAAATAGCAACGTTCATTCCTATTATTTACTATTATGCCCCTGAGTAATTCAATCTTGGTTTCTAAACGCTCAGAGCACTAAACCAGAATCAGACAACAATCTCGGCCTTTACTGACTTCTCATCTAATAGTTACTTGGGCCATGTTTACTCTACCTGTTGATAATAAAACATTATAGAAAAACTATTTATTACAGTTAATTCTACCGAGAAAAATGTATATACTGCTGGCCTTTTATGTGAAATAAAAATTAATTACAAGTATACTTCTTTCTAATATCAGAACGTAATTTACATACTAAATTACATTACAAAACATTTTTAAAATAATGAGTATTGATTATTATGAATATATTCTTGGGGTATATTTGTATACGTGAATAATTAGATAATTATATTACGATATATCATGATAATTAAAAAAATATTAATTTCGTCGTCATTGTAATATTTTTTATAACGAATAGGCCACTGGCTGCTATATAAATAAATAGTAATTGGTCCCAACAGTGTTACATCTTATTTTTTTGTACAAAAACGGTTCATCAGTTAAAAATTCATATATGGTTACCTAGAAACATGTTATTTCCTTTTTCATTCGTTTGCTTTGAATAATTTTGATATTATAATGTAACATTTATGTGATTTTTTTAGAGGTAAACATAAATAGAAACAATAGTACACTTTGGTTCTAAAAACTCCGGTATATTTCGATTCAATATTTGCTAATTGTGAACCCTATAACTAAACTAGGAATATTCAAGGTTCATCTCCGTAAATAACAATTCCTTATAGAAAGCAAGTAAGCGTTACATCGCCTACAGCTCGGCACCGTCGCAGCTCGATAGGCTGGGCTGGTTTAGTTTCAAACCGGAACTCATTATTTTGGCGACATTTCAATTTATTGTTTACCAAACCATTGTCCCCTTTGCAAAATTTTAAAACAATGAAATTCAATGTCACAATATTTTTTACTTTGAAAGTAAAAACAACCAACAAATATAAATAACGCTCATTACGAAACTCAAAGTTACGAATACAATCTTTCATTTATAAAAATAAGTATAAACTTTTTCTTAATATTGTTGAAAGTTCACTCAATCATGAATGAGTATTGGGAGATATTATATAACAAAATCAATATACAATATCCAAAGTTCCCTAACCAGAATGAAATCTACAAGAAACCCTTTTTTTTCGGCATGTCCTACGTTGGTGGCCTGGGAAAGACCTTCACAACAAAACCGGGCTTGGTGGGCGAACGCAGAGGGCGCTCAGCCAGCGAATACAAGAAACCCCTCAGTTCCTGTTTCCATCAACGTAAATGCAGCTATGCGACTGAATATAGACATACAGTTAATGATTAAATTAAATTATATGAGATTAATGCTGGTTACTAATGCTTATATTATTTTATCCATCATGGAAGATCCACACAGCATTACAAAAAACCTAAAATGTAGTATTTATTTTAAAAAAAAAGTAACTACCCAGTGTATCACACTATACAGAAAATGACATCGTGAAGGTCCCAGTTGGAGAAAACATGCCGAACTTGATAGCCATCTAAACGATTGGTCCCGTAAAATTAAAACCAGAGAAGAGTGGAAGAAGGAAAAGGAGGATTTTATCCTGCAGTGGAACCACTCAGACTGAAGTAAATGACTCTTACAGAAAATTACATTTTTTTTTGTATCCCGGGGAAAATACTGCATAGGACCATCAGTGACGCTGTGAAGGCAGTGACCCCGGTGTGTCAGACTCCTACTGACTAAAAACCCCCGGGATGTCCCTCTGATTGCTCCACCTGGGCCTGGGAAGCCAAATTCATCTAGACGCCAAGAGAACAAGAAGCCTTGTTGAGGCTACCTTTCTGGGAGGGGAAAGAGTAAAGCCCACTCCTCCAATAACCTCTCTCCCGGGTGGTGCGCCGGACACCGTGCACCGCTGCCCTCTCATCCAGGCAGCAGACTCCCTCAAGTCTACTGCTCGGCTACAATTACATTTTATTCGGTTATGTTTTATTATGATGTATTTATATTTTGTTTTTGTTTTAACTATAACAAATATTTAATAAACAATTCGCAAATATGAACTAAGATTTTTTTTAATTCTGACTATGCGCGGTGCTTGCACCTGTTACCTGGTGGAAAGTAAAGTGCAGTTCAAAAAACGCGTATGACTATCGAGATCTATCATGCCGGCCTACATCAATACCTCTTCACGCTTCGCTTAAAGAATCCTAATATCATAGGACGAACGGAAGACAATTCCACAATCCAATGACCCGCCAAAGTAAGAGTTAAAAGTAAGTTAAGAATTAACACGTGCCATCTAGAATAAAAATAAAAAGTAACTCTTTTTAAAATTTATAATAAGTATTTTATCAAGTATAAAAAAAAAATCGTTTTCGTAACGTTTTATCATTCCACATTGCTCCTATTCAAAGCCGCACGCCGCGGTTTGTGTAAATAAGCTTGAAATTAACATTATCTCGGCAAAAGAAAACATTGCCAAACACGAGCCCAGAATTCCTTAGATCAACGCAATGCCCTAAATTTTTTATTGGTGTAGAATTAAGTTACACGACTTCATCAACTAAATTGTATTGCAATTTTTTTTTTCAGAATAAGTACAGTCCTTTTTAAGCCGTATAGCATGTAGACGCCGCCCGATACGGGCTTGTGTTAAACGCCCTAAGGGTCGTTAGGATGTTACGGGACGCACGGGGTAACGGGTGCGCGCGCGCAAGGGATGCTCTTGCTAAAGCAGTCGACTACCGGGACCCAAAGCTAAAGTACGTGCGTGTGCATCGCAATTCTGTATGTCATAAAGTGCAATAAACATTAAAACGCCAAAATCGGTGCCTATTTATCAATTCACCCACGACCACCGGTCGTATCTGGCGCCCAACATAGGCGTTTAACACAAGCACGTATCGAGCGGCGTCTACATACTATAGCCGTAAATACAGACATGTACTGTAAGAATTGAACAAACAGAACTGAAGAATAGAAGAAAGACCAAATTATATACTTGTCAGTATAACTTACTACTGTCATACATCTCCATGCTATATCGCTTTCGGGGTAAGTAGAGATACATTAGTATCTGTATCCACTTTGCGCATATATGTCGTACGCAACATGACCAGTAGCACATCCGGACATCGTTCTTAGGACACTTAGATATGACATTTCTATTAAAGGTCATACAAGTTTCATCACAATGTTTACCTTCATCAATGAGCATATGGTGGCCAAGCACGTATTTAAACTGGAAAACTCAGAGGAACGTACCGGGGTTCGAATCTACGATGATTCGGTTGGCCCCGCGTTGTTCCGGTTCTCTATCCAGTAGACGACCACAGACATACAATAAATTGTTTACTTTTGCATTACATGTTAGAATAAATTAAACAAAATCTATTATATAAACTTCAAAATACGTACACGTTAATAAATAAAATCGTAATTAACACAGGCTCGACGATAAAAGTTTTTTCAAAGAAATATCTATCGACTAGTGGGAGCGCGGAGTCTGAGTGACCGGACCGAACAACCTTGGCCACAGTTCTCACCACTTCCTACTCTGAAGCAACAATCACGCCACATTAAAGAGGCACATAAATTATATCTAACGTTTAGATAATTACAGATACTTTATTAGTACTAATTTTTTCCTCATTAGTAATGCCCTTTGTAGGGAAAGGATTATATTGCGTGTATTAATAGATTCAATAACATTTCTCATAACATTACAATTTCAATGCAGTCAAAATCTGTTATAACGACATCGAAGGAACTACTCATATTTGAACCGTTGATGTTTTCAAAATACGAAGACTTTTTTTGCCGGGACCTTTGTTCTGAGACTATATAGTCGGTATGTTATTATAACGATGTCGCTATAAACGGTTTTGACTGTATTTTGTTGTAAGCAAGACTGTTCTAGTGATATTTTAGCAATGTTGTTCGAATGAGAAAGATAGTATTAATTTTATATAGCTCTATGTCACTTTCACGCCTCGTCCGGCTGATTTCAAACTGAGTAAACGGTTTTATCAAACGTCTTTATAAGCCATCACGAAAGTGAGCGTACTTTTAGGTCATCGTAATGAAAGTAAGATGACAACATTATTGTTTTAAAATCTAGTGGCACGTCAACTGAACTTCAGTAAATCTCCTAAAAGTAATTATTAATACGATTGCTTCAATTAAACAGTATTTAGAAGGTCAATTATTATATGATTACCTAGAATGAGGAGTTCATAAAATTTTTATTCGAGCACTTGTGTAGAAATGATTTTATTTATAAGAATATTTTACTCGAATTGCCTTCATTACTAATTTTTTATTTCTGTCACAAGTTTATGTTACAAGTGGCGCCGTCAATAAACAATGACCGAAATTAAATGGACTGTACGAGTCCGGTAATATTACAAAAAAAAAACCTATACATTGACGATATGAATGAAAAAAATTATGGGAAAAAAAGCTACATCAATATATCTTTATGATATTTTTTTAAGAACAATTTTCTGGAGTATATTTTTATTCACACTAAAAATTATCATTTGCTAGCCTTTTATATTAGCACCTCACTACAGGGGGCTTAATCAAAGTAACATGGAGGCATCATAATACCAGTAGCTTTTTTTACTTTAAAAAAATCCTTATAAGTCCGTCTCAGCCTTACAGAGGGCTTGCGCCGCCGAGATGTGTCGGAATTGTACCTACTAAAAACCCCAAGATGGCTACTTCTGCGCATTAGCGGGGACTGCGGATCCCGTAATCAATTCGCCACAGCCCCATCGCGCTGCGCCCTCTGGATCCAACTCAAGGTTGATGATGCCTTCCCCGACACTGCTCATTATATTTAGGTAGCGCACGTCACAATACTCTGCCGACTTCTCAAGGGTCGCTGTCCAGTCACATTTTACACTTTCCTAATAGCATAATTGCTGATCGTATGATACTTGGTCTAAGCACTACGCTCGTGCAACACGCCTGTGGAAAGTTTATAACAGGATCCACAGTTCCCGCCAATGTGTAGAAATAATCAGCACTTTTATCCCCGGAACTAGGGGGGCAAGCCGGGGCGAACTCTCCGGGCCATAATTCTAAGCACGGTGGACGAACACATCACCCAGCGTACCAACGGAATAATATATTATAACAAAGTGGGCCAACGTCTTCGTAAAAAAATGAGCTGAAAATGTTTACAAGTCTTTTTAAACATCTTAAGATGGGCCAGGTCAAAGGTCATCTTTCGTAAATATTTCGCTTCCGATGCAAAATGATATTTTACTAAAGTTGTAGATGTTGTTGATGTGTAGTGTGATGTTACTAAATATATATAGAATGAGTCAATATATTTGAGAAACAAAAGTAAACGGACTAGAAGAAAGGCGGCAGAGAATACAGTTTACCCAGCCTAGAATTTTTTTTAAATCCGTGGCTTATTTGCTTATGGTTTTTAGCCGGTATAAATCTGGCACATCTCAACTGCCATCCCTCCCTTATATGACCGGGATGGTCCCTTGACGATGTCCCGCTACGAAAAAAGGCCCTCTGCTTGTAAAAAAGCTGCATTTAAAGCAAAAAAAAAGAAGCAAATTAAACAACAAAATAAATGTGATTATCAGTGACCGTCTCTCTAAATGATGTCATACTTTAAAGCAATCCGTAAGCACAGAAATCAAAATGCTATTAGTGATGTTTTGAATAACACAAAGGTCAACATGTTTTCACCTCAGACTTTTTATTACGTTTTTCTACGACGTAAACTCAAGGTCAAACACGAAATGGATGCACTCAATGTTATTTAAAATTATTAATGATTAAACGATTGCTACCGGTTTTAAATAAAACCTTGTCTGGACCCACCTTTAGATGAATAATATAGTTAATAATGAACTTGATAATAATACATGCTATGTAATCTACGTTTGTAAAATCTACATTATGGCATACAATTTGGAGCATAAGAATAGACAAAGAATTTATGATAAAGTTAATTGAAGAGAATAGATATTATTGTTTTAAAATTAATAGACATTTATTGGACGAGCGCGGTCCCTCATCAAATACATCTTCGTCTATCGCCAAGTATAATTGAATTCAAGCGTTAGATTATAAATCATAAAATAAAACCCGCCTTACGATATTTGGTATATTTCACATTTATATTTAAAAACTTCTAAATATGTAGCTGCGTTAAATGTTTTTTAAATACATTTACTGAAATAACATAATTTGACCACGGAATGAAATTTTAGTTATTGTGTAATGAAATGGAAAATATTTATTTAGATCAATAAAAATTAATGAAACAAAAAGAACATACAGAAAACAAGAAAGTAGAAGAGATAAAAACATATAAACATGACGAAATGGACTTTCCGGCTGCTTAATGCCACAGAGATAATCTGATACCTGCTTAAAATGAAATAATACTAAATAAACTGCTAAATATAATAAATCGACTACAAATATAATAGTGTATAGTACTATAAATGTAATAAATGTGTACCCAAAACAAAAGCATAGTATAAATAAACTATTTGTACCTTTTGAATCATAATTATTTCTTTAAACTTAAATTTATACTGAGACCTTCCGAATATCATTCTTACTGCTTTATAAACAGTTATACATGGACCGCGCCGTACTTCGAATAAAGGATATGTATGTCGTGTTCTTAGCAACGAGAGTAATGATAATTGAGATTAACAAAAGCTTTCTCCCACTGAGCACGACGGCATTGGCATATCAGTTAGCATCCGACGTAAATCTTACTAACTACATACGGCACGGTTTTATGTATCGTGTACCATAGATGGGCAAAATGTAATCAGATTAATGAAAAACGATTACGATTACATTTTGTGTTTCTCATCATTAATATGACTGCATTTTACTCATCTATGTTTTAAACACTAGGGAATCCTCAATTGCAAACACATTTAAGACTCCTTAATATTGTGAAGGGATTTAACACTAAAATTAAAATTATGACTGCATTTTGTAATCGTTAAGCATTAATCAGATTACATTTTGCCCATCTCTGTCGTGTACCTACTTATAATTATTGCTCTTTACAATCTTATAACAGTGTTAAACCTTGATCAGTCGCATTATACACCTTTTTATTTCCAAAGGTAGTAAGTAAATAGTAACGTTCATCCCGTAGAGGCATAAAAAGCATTATTTTAAATAATACTTAGACATTTTACATTGACTTACAGACTACAGTGTGGTAATTATTAAACTCTGGGAGCCTTATATCAAATTTGAAGTCAGTGTATTTATTAAATGTCTAAGGTAAAGGTTTATAGATGATACTTTGCTTAGACTTTGCTCTGGAAATAAATATGTCTTTGACAAAATACTGAACATAACATAGAAACTTGAAACCTGAGTTCTCACAGAGCTAATCCAAGTTGAAAAAATTAGAAACTTAGCACGTGCTTTAATATTAATTAAATAATATAATTTGTAATGGTTGAGAGTCTAAGCAAAGTCTAAGTAGCGTCTATAAATCCCTGCCTGACAGTCAGTTTCAGAAACGATCTTTAAATTTCAAGACGCATTTAAACACTAATGAATTATAATTTGTATGCAATTGACTCGTTAATTTTTAAAACCGTTTTCAAATTTAACGAATATTTCTGAAGCTGAGCGTAAGTGTTATGAGGTAATGCATTTTATTCTTCTATTTAATGAACATGATAATAATTAAATGAAGATGAATGCACACGCAGTGCCTCCAATAGAGAAAGACGACAATCAACCAAGCAGACAATCCATACCCACGAATACTCCACTAGGAGTATATAGCTAGGGAAAAAAAGAGAGAGAAAAATACAAGATATAAAATTTACAAATATTTGACATTTAGCTAAGCGATTAACAAAAAAATATCAAGTAAAGTTTTGCTTTTCTTATTGTAGACAGGTACCAATAAACTTTGTCCTTATACCAATGCTAGCGCTAAAATATATTATGCATCTTTAGAGATTGTAAACACGCTTTTTAGATAATAAATGTCACCGTACAGCTGCATTGCAGAAAAGGTAAAACCACATAAAATAAAGATGTATAAAATCGAATGTGTTTTGATGCAATAAAAATAACAAAGAAATAGTTAAAAGAAATCTGTAATTGCACGTAATAAAAAACGGTTTTTTACACGGTAAAATAAGTTTTAATGAACGGCAGTGACCCTCATAGGATGAAAATCCATTGATAGTCTCCGTCGCTATGTCAACCCACATATATACCACGACAGAAGGTCTCTAAATATATGACAACTAGAGGTATACAAGCTGATACATAAATATGACAAAATAATAATAATAATCTATGTATGTATGTATATAAACAAACTTGTCCGAAATGTCATATCAACGTAGAGTCATACTGATGATGATGATGTCCTAGCTGAATTCGGCCACGACGACTGTTTCAACACCGATTAAGAAAATCGAGGTCCAGTTTACGGAAACAGTCAATTGCGCAGGAGATATTTAAGTGTGAGTTGGACGCGCAGCCAGAAAAGCACTTTCTCGTCCGAGCTCCCTCAGGCCCGATGGAATGGAGAACCAGTACGATCGGGAGGGAGCAGGATGCAGGTTTGGTCGAGTTTTCCTTCTCTAAACACCTGGTTGAATTGCGGTGTTAAAGAGATACCTTAGTCGCCTTTTACGACACCTCAGCAAGAAGAGGGGGGTGCTATTCTATTCTGCCGGCAGCCACCACGGCACACTACTCAAACTACTACTTAACTTACTTACTACAGTCATACTACTGAAGTTAGAAATATGAAATATGGACGTAGAGTTCTTTTCTAGTAATGAAATAAAATATTTATTAATAGAACTTTCTTTTTTTTGTATTTCATTGCAAAATTCTGCATAGGACGATCAAGGGCGCTGTGAGGGCAGCGTCCCCGATGTATCGGACTCCTACTGACTAAAATCCCCCGGCCTGTCCCTCTGATCGCTCCACCTGGGCTTGGGAACCAGACACCCGGAGAGCCTTGAGCCTTGGAGCCTTGTTGAGGTAACATCTCCGGAAGGGGAGGGACTTAAGAGCCCACATCTTGAGAGTCACATTTTTGGGAGTCGAAGCTGCTGGCGTCCGTAACCTTTACCCTAGTTTCCCTACACGTGACTCCTGGGTGGTGCTAAACGAGCAGCAGCGAGGTGGTAGGGTGTCGGTGCCCGTCTGGATCGCGACCACAGTACATGGGTGTTAAAGCCCGTCATAGTGACCAGTTTCGGCTTGTCGCGTTTCGGGATCAGCTTGTGTATATCCCGTAGCTCATATACCTAGAGACCTTCAGTCATGGTATATGTGGGCCGACATGACGATGTAGACTATCAATGGATTTTCATCCTTTGATAATCGCTTTTGTATTTGGACTACACTGTACATACCATCAGGTACGCTGTAGTCACTATGTCGAGCCAGTGTAAAAAAAAATCTTCAAAACTTACCTTTCAGGCGGACATTGCACACCGTCTCCCTCTCATCCGGACAACAGACTCCCTCAAGTCTACTGCCCGAAGATACTTCACACCTAAGTTGGTAAAATAGGAATTGAAAATTTTGAAGTAAGTATTAAGATATCCGATATTTAGCTTTAGAATAAAAATACGTGTTTTAGCATTTTTGGGAAATCAACCCCCAAATGGGTAAAATAAAGAACTTTTACTGAGCAATACGGGGCTGTTAGAGCTAATTCATGATATAATTCCAACGAACAAGTCTGTCACTGTTCTCACGCACATCGTACAACGAAAGCGAAAGCCTTAACACCAAATTAATTGCGTGCCACAACAAAATTATTTAAGACCGGCTATGGCGCAACTGCGTCGTGATCAAGCGCCGCTATTCTTACAAAGTGTCTATTGTAAACGTCTGGGAACGGTAAGGCGGCGAAAAAAGCAACAACCGCGCTTTCATCTTTCCCACTTTTGTTTTACTCTCATACATTTTTAATATTCTACCTGACAACATATTAGGTAACGCCTATGATCTTCCTATAACATACGGAATGACAGTAAACTTGAAAATATCGTGAAACGCTATAATCCTTTTCGTAATCTACCGTATTTTTTAATTGAGGAAAAATCCTCATTTGACCCTCTCAACCTCACATGAGAGTAAAGCAACTGGGGCTTACCTGACTTGTATAAGCTAAAAACCACAATCTGCCATTTGGGTCCTATCTCCGAGGATGCGAGATTCTCCCCTGAAAGTTCAGTGTTTTCGGCAGAGCACATTTTTCTCTTCGCCAACTTATAGAAATCACTGTGTTACACCAATTTCGAACATAATAAATGTGACTTTAAAATGACTCACACACTAAATTTTCTTTATTCACTTGTTTTGGTAAACCAGACATTAATTAATAAATGTTAAGAAAACGAAAGAGGTTTGCAAAAATAGAAAGAAGCGGCATCCATGAGCTCTAACTACCCCAATAGTGAGTCAGCTTGTTAATAGACAGATATATAATTTTAAATACAAAGTATAATAATAGTAAGTAACGCCTAATTACAAAAATATTTTCATTATGAATTTCATAATTAAATAGTATGAGAATGGCATTCAATTAATTCTAACAACAAATCTAACAAATTCTTTAGCAAAAATTTCCTAATTCGCTAAGTTTGACCTCTAAGGTACGGAGTACATATTAAAATCATTAACAATAGACATAAATACTAGCCAGGTAATAAGATTCAATCATCGAGACGGAGCTATTGTTTGTGATTTTTAATTATCAGCTCTCTGGTTATTAAATTGTTTATTTGTTATGCAATATTCCATTTGTTTTATACAAAGTTTCTATTATTGTATAATAATAATAAAATGCCTTGGCCAAGACCCGCAGTACAAAGCGCCAGATTAATAGCTATAATAACTTAAGTGTAGCCGATTCTCGTATTTGATGATGAGTGGCTGTAAGCGTTCAAATCAAAGTACTGTATAAATTGTACAGATATTACTATGCATACATATAATTGTACAGTTTTTATTTAGTTTTACCGCCATCACAACGTAATTGATCGAATCAAAGATCAAATTCATTAGATTGCCTAGAGAAGACAAACTTCAAGATTTTTTAATTTATAATATTAATAATCTAATAGACAAATAGCTAAGAAATATTTCATTTTTTAAACATAAATAAATACATATTTTAATATAAATTGTACATCGTAACTGTATGGCCACTGCAAATGCAAAATATTTGTTTGTTGTGTCTTTCTTTTAATTTCTTTTCTTTTAATTACAATTTTTATTTCCGTCTCGCACGCCATTGATAAATGCCATTTACCCGTGTATTTAAAAAATTGTAAGAAAGAAAAAAATAATTCCAAATAGACGGGAAAAAAAGACAAGAAGATATTATGCTGTGAAATATGAAATTTTACTCCGGATGCACTGAAATACAGTATTCTTATACATATTAAGTCAGATTAAAGTGCAGAAGATTTTGATCCACATTAAATATAATTTCAATAATTGAGCATTATAATTATATGTATAAGAGTTAATATATAATGATATATACTATTGTGGCAGTTATCTGAAGACTCAGAAGGTATGCGTGGCTGGAAATGGCAGGGTCTACCCCGCCCGAAACGATATTTGAAATGTCAGTATCGTGATTTTTGTCAAGATATGTTACGCAAGCGCTTCCAGATATTACTCACCTTTGTACACAATTCACTTGTTAATATACCTATTGTACTATCTTTCTCAGACAAAATATCCATAACAATCGAGATCAAGGCAAAAGTTTATAAATATATGTCAAGGAAAAATTATAACTGTAACAAAAGAAATAACTTTATTCTGCTTCATATCTTAGAAATTTATGTAAAACATTATATTTTTATTGAAAAATATGAAATTTAAACAAGCATATGGGTTTTACAAGCATTTTTAAATCGTCAATAATATTCATCGATACCATTAGGAAGCGGGAATTACCGAAAACAGTCAATAAGGCTCTGGTAACCACACTTTTCAAAAGATTGTTCCTTAGATACAAATTAAAAATTGAATGTCCTATTCTTGAGCACAGAAGGTGTTGAGCCATTGAATTTATGGGTTGGATGGCAACGCAAGGGCACCCCTGTGGATACGGACCTCGACTTGGACGGGCAGCCAGGGAAAGAACGAACGATGATCTTCTAGCGTTTTAAAAGCGACTACTTTGAGAAGAAACGCTGAAAGAAACTCAAGGCTGCGTCACGCGTCAACGCGAATGGTTGTAACTTCGAATGCCGACATATACATCTAGGTTTTTTTAGATTAAATACGAGTTTGAGCGCCACATGAAAGAAAGAAAGAAGAAGCATTTATGTAGCACACGCCTTAACATACGACACAGGAGGATAGGTTGATGAAGATAGAAAAAAACCAAAGTAAATACCCTCTGTTGTGATGATGCGCCAAATGGAAGTCAGCTCAGCAAATGCGAAATGGCCAACTGAGCAACCCAGCGCTAGTTCTCACATGCTTACCTGTGAAAGAAAACATCGTATGAAAACCCGCATGGCTTCTAATAGAAAAGTCATGTGTAAGTGCGCTGAGAACGGCTATCAGCTGCGCTACTGGTCACGATGGACACGACATGTAAGCGCAAGGTGAATACAGCCACTCATATATCTCTGCTCACCCCAAAAAAAATATAACATGACAATATTATAACAATTCTATTCTGCCGTGGTGGCTGCCGGCAGAATAGAATACCACCTCCCTCTTCTTGCTGAGGTGTCGTAAAAGGCGACTAAGGTATGTCTTTAACACCGCAATTCAACCAGGTGTTCAGAGAAGGAAAACTCGACCAAACCTGCATCCCGCTCCCTCCCGATCGTACAGGTTCTTCTTTCCATCGGGCCTGAGGGAGCTCGGACGAGAGAGTGCTTTTCTGGCTGCGTGTCCAGTTCTGCACTTAAATATCTCCTGCGCAATTGACTGTTTCCGAAAACTGGACCACGATTTTCTTAATCGGTGTTGAAACAGTCGCAGTGGCCGAATCCGGCTAGGACATCATCATTATAACAATTAATTTCAATCAATAAGGGAATATAAGTTTTCTATATACTTTATGTTCATTTCTTAAAAATTGTGTGTAATTGTGCAAATCTTTCTGGCTATGTTTTTTAAACTAAAATTAATTAATTATAATTTTATTAGATAAATAGGACTCTCTTACATCACAATTTAGATTATTATTATTTATAAATCCTTAGAAAAAATCCGTAAGTCCTTTTTATCATAGAAAGTATATAGTTTAATATCCCTTAACTTTTGTAAGTGTTTAATAAAATATTGTTCCGATCAAGGTTGTCAATAGAATAAAAATATCGTGACAGTATTCCTTATAAATGTTACCACATTATTCTTAATAACTTTTAAATTGAGATATTCTCCCATGCTTCAACCCTAATTACTTGCCACCGCGAGTCTCCCAACTATCTAACTAATGTGCTTATAATGCTACCATTACTGCGAGCAAGCGGGGAAAGTAGGCTCGTAGGAATGAGGACAGTTTTATAGGTAATCTTATTACTCTGGCGTAGTTTGCGATCAGCAATAACTTTAATAGAAATGTGCAAAATTGATGAATCAACAAACAACAAACAAATCAACTCAATCAACCAATCAATTTGTTTAATCTTTCGACACTCTGGATGTACGAAGGCATAATCCAGAAACGTGTCAGGCCGAGGGAAATCACTTTGACGATCTTTGTAGTTTGTACCAGTGTGTTATGGCCGGGATCCAGTTGCTAACTACTACCTTAATACATATCGAGGGGTTAAAGGCTATTTGGTTTAAGCGACATTTCTTGGTGATATAGTAATATATATATTCGGAATCAGTGTTTTTTACCGATTTCAAAAATATATATTACTATATCACCAAGAAATGTCGCTTAAACCAAATAGCCTTACACGCCTCGATATATATATTTTTGGAATCGGTTAAAAACGCTGGTTCCGAAAATATATCGTCGGGTGAAAAGTTATTTGGTTTAAGCGATATTTTTTTTGGTGATATAGTAAAATATATATTTTTTTATTTTTATGATTTACAGGTGCACGCTTGACCTCAATTACACCTGGTGTAAGGTGATAATGAGTCCAACAATAGACCGCGTCTGATCAACCAATGCCTATTCACTCTTCTTTTAAAGGCTTAGTAATAAGATCGTGGAAATAAGCTCTTCGTGTGGATATAAGAAACGTCAACTATATACGGATGGTAACCGGCAGGATATCAAGTGGTTTTATAATGAAATGGGGCTGGTGAAATGAGATATATATATATATATATATATATGTGTTACTACTACTATACACATTGCGTTTGTCCGGTAAAACCCAACATGACAAATAGCGCTGATCGCCTTTCTCAATACATTTACATGTAACAAATTGTTTTAAATAAAATATAAAATAATAATTATAATATTATTAACCTGAGGACCTAAACACAGTAATACTCGATTAATGGTAACGCTAGTAGAAAAGTTTAAAATGTATAGGATTGACATAAGCATTCGAATTATCACGTCGACAAACTATATATGTGTATATGTATATACAAATTCTATGCATTTTGCACTTTTTTCTGCAAAACAATATCGCTTCTACAGGCTGATTTTATAGACGAGGGAGATATTCAAGGAGGATATTCAGCATTCGATTCTAATTCCAAATATATAGGAATAGTGATATTTTAATATTACCATTATAACAAAGTAATTTATAGTCATCATATTAAGGTGCAATGACATATGATAGAATAAATTAATTAATTACTAAGTAGGTATTTTGTCTCTACTAAGCCAGGATAAAGTACGAAAGGGTAACGAGTTAATTACCCATTTACCTAAAATTAGGTAAAATGAATTTTATCTACATGCCATTCTATCGTGCACCACACGCGCTGCGGTGTCCAAACTTTTTATGGATCAATTCTCATTTGTTCGTCAATGTTTCTTTATGATTTGTTAGGGAATATTGTTATTTACATTTTTATTAGTTCAAAGAAGGTACAAATATTGTATTCTGAAATATCTCCCTCGTCTATAAAATCTTCCTGTATAATGTTATTTAGGCCCTCAGATCGACATAATTAAACGGTACCTTTGTACTAAAGGTATAATGTAAAAGTTAATTAATAAAGCCAAAGCATATGACCTCTAACTGTTTTAAGAATGATACAGAATTATGTTCTCACTTACATGGCTGTTAATATCATATTTAAGGAATTTGCACTGGTCACGCCTAACCTTGGTTTACGGAAGAAAAGTTTTAAGCTTATTTCAATTCATTACTATCGAATCGGTAATTTACTACGATATTTTTTGTTTCTTTATCATCAACTTACGTTTAATTAACTCGTACTTTTAAAATTTGAAGGTACATTTTGAAATCGAATTAAAATGATTAATTTGTTTGTACAGATGGTACATATTTAACTGCTAATATATTATAATTTGGATCCTTGAAATGTTTGACTTTGTTTCAAATAACACCGATTTTAAAATATCTTTTGTCTATTGTATCCATTTTTTATGCATAAAATTATATTATAGTTATAGAAATAAAATGTAGATTTAAACTAATAAATAGCAATGTCATTGTTCTCTAAGGAATGTAAATTTAAGTCTCAACACTTTAGTTAGAGCTACAGATACATTATTTTTGAAATGGAAAATAACGAATGAATCAGAGAAAAGTCCAGACATTCCGCAATATTTAACAATAAAGTGCCTACTTTGATTTGTAAAATTCCGTTCTGATATTGACTGCAACAAACAAAATGGTTAGCGATAGTTTACAAACTGAATAGTCACGAGTGGTTTTGCAACCTTTCAAGCTTCTTTGAACAATATCATGCTTTATTGTTAGAGATTCACTGAAATCAATTTTACTGAAGTACTTATTCTAGAACATAAAGACGGTTCTATCATATGGAAAATTACTGTTAGATGATGTCTTGAATTATTTCGTCAGTTGATGTTCTCTTTTTAAGAAATGTAATTTAAATATTTTCATTTATGTTACATATATATATTATTCAGACATAACCAGTCTGTATCTATCCCAAGGTGTGTCACTGAGCCCGTCCTTTTCCTTTTTCTCGCTACCACTGTGCAATTCGCCGCTCCACTTAGCCGAAGGTCCTCCTATATTACGGTTGGCCAAGACGTGATTTCCATTCTAGAATACGTCTACCCTACGATTGTTGATTCTTTGGCAAATATGAATAGCCCACTGCTACTTAAAATCAAAAATCGAAAATCAGCGCTGCAGGCTTCCTCTGTGGCTTTAGGCTGATGAAGGTCCCATTTTCGCCATGTTAATATGTTTTGTATTTTCTTTTGTTTGTGTTGCTGCATTAAAATTTCTGGTTTTTTGTTGGTTTGTGGCGAAATAAATACATTTTCATTTCATTTCATTTAAGCTTGATAATTCTGTCAGCTAAATCGTTCAATTTAGTTATTTGCCGGATCACCTCATTTCTTATTTGATCCTTAACAGTAATATGGAGCATAATACGTTCCATAGTATGCTAAGAGACCTTTTTATGGGATCATATTGTTATTGCCCACATCTCAACTCCATATTTACATTATCATGCAATAATCTATCCATTTATACAATCAATTCCGTTAATAAATCGTTAACTATTTCTTAATACATTCATGTATTTGACAGAGATGGAAATAATGTAATCTTAATTTTCTTGCTCTGTAATCAGGATTAAATCCATTTAAAACATTAAAAAATCATAAATGTGTTTGCAATCTGGGATTCTGTAGTGTTTAAAACATACATGAGCCAAATGCAGTCATATTAATGGTAAAAAACCTAAAATGTAATCATTTTTATTAATCTGATTACATTTTGCCCATCTATGGTATTTGACGCTTTAACATTACTATCATCACACCAATAGAGAACCAGCTTAAATAGGTTAAGGCATAATATATTAAAATTATATATTATGTTAATTATAATACATTTGAAATATTCCTTTATAAAGTGTTATTGTGGTTTATTATCAAATAGGAAAGTTAAATAAACTATATAAATGTAAATTTTATTATCGAGAATATATTACCATTAGTTCTTTCATATAACTAGAGATATTCTTCCGCGTTCAATCATATAATGACTAAGAATGTAATATCTGCATTTTCCATAACATGTGTTAAACAAAAGCTGGTACTTCTTTGTGTAAAGAAATAATATGTTATAACAATAAGTTTTCCCCCAACACAACGGTAAACCATCTGTTTGTTTTTTAACGGTCCATCCTTGACTTTTGCCAGTCACATTAGCATTTATTCGTTACTTAGGAATAAATGCTATTTGCGGCCGAAATGACTCAAATTCTCCAGTCACGAATTTAAACGATTTGGGACATTAAATATCATACTCAACCTCGCTATCGTTTGTTTTTTACTGAACCGGTCTCTATTGCTAAATGATTATAAATTGGATCATAAAGTTCTTTACGTCAGATTCAGACAGTTATGGGGCAATCTTGTTTATAAATGAAACTTTCGCATTTTTAACTTGTAACGTTTCTGAACTGTTCTATGACGTTTGTAGTAATTAGGTATTTATTTTGGATCATTGCTAATGAAAGCTATAATTTAGCAATCTTTTACTTAGAGACTTCTCGAAGTACTATGTATGCTCTCTTTAAATACATATATACAAACGAACACAATGCTTCATTTTTTTTTATAATGAAACAAGTCTTGTAAATTATTTTCTGGTTTTTCTTATGGAGGTTGTTTCGTTCTGAATAAGTAGTTATTGAAAATAAAATTATAACAATATGTTCCCTAAAGGATCAATTTAAATAATTTGAATGCTTCTTGGAATTAAACATTGCAAGAAATATATTTTTTTGTAATGTAGATGCTGTTTATTATACGTCGCCAATATATTTACCAATCATTTTCACTTCTTTGTTTTATTTAGTAGAGAAATTATTATTTTTTCATTTCATTATTTGTAATAAAAAACTAATTGTAATAAAAAAAATAATGCAAATTACTTACTAGGTTAAACGGGAAGTGTGGAATGTAATATCAATATTTTTCAAATTTCCGTATCTTAAATTATTAATTAATGTTTTTCTATAATTTGAATCCGGTTTTTAGTGATTTCACTTTCCTGTTTCTTAGTGTACCATAAGTCCGTTACAGTTCTTGTCTTATTTATACTGATATATTTATGGCTTTGCTTTTGAGTTATTAGAGCTACAGAAACTGTCACATTTGTCATTTCTTTAAATCAAAGATACTAAATATTTCTCTTTAGTTGTATCCCTTTCTAGAACTTTCTCTCTGCCTGATTTTTACTAGATATTTGCTTAAAATTTTGAATAGGTTTTTTTATATAACAATATTTGTTATGATATATCTATGTGTACAAGCAGTTTATGTTTGAATCTCGAAAATAATTGTCATTAAATTGAAATCCTAACACTTAGCTAAGATCGTTGAACAACCACTGAAGCGCGATGAAACGCTTTCTATGCTCTCTGGCTGACAAGATATTCTGTAACCAATACACAAAAAAGGAGTTCGTTAAACCGTCCTTGTCCATCAATTGTACGATAAATCTTTAAGATTAAGATAGAAAATTAATGAGATTATAATCATTTTTGCTTTAAAATTATCGTTATATCTGCGTATTGTTGAACATTTATTAAACAAACAGTGAAAATAGGAAAAAAAACATCAAAATAATTATTTGCGAGTTGAGTAAATATTACCAACTTAAATAATCCAAAAATATAATATTATATTAAAATTTAACAAGAATATTCATTAAATGAATAATATTTATAATCACACATTCATATACTCTTTTAGGAACACTTGCTCTCTATTTTCCTCTTTTATTAGATGTTTATACATCATTTTTCATCTTAAATATTATAGTAAAGATAGATAGAAAAACAATTTAAATTGACAAAAACTATAAAAGACAAATTTTTATTGTTTCATTAAAACTCAAAAGACTATAAAATTTTACATTTATTTGATAAGATTTGTTGTTGTTGTTGTTGAAATATACAAATATGACATATTTGACTTGATCTGAAAATTTAATTATGTAATAATTATTGTAACCTTAAAAGTTACATTAACTTTTCATACGTGACAAGAAGTTGTTTCTAAAGTATTAACATATTTTACCATTGGCGAATTCACAAAGGAACAGTCCTTGGAATAAAGCCATAAATTAAGAAAAAAAAAACATATTTTACCACAATAAAAACAACTGTTTGAATCAGCTGATTTTGTGGTCTAAAATTAATGTTGAAATATATCGGAGTTTGAATGAAGAGCTTACTACTATGCCATGCAACAGACAACCCATACAATATAGAGGAACCACGGTTGGCTACCTCCGTCTACACAAGGCCCGATACGGACACGATAGGATGTCTATATCCGTTGACTTCATTAGCAATTCGTAAACATACCGTACTACGAATTATATTTTCTTTCCCCGAATTTGCTCCTTTCTCCACATTCGTCTCTTTTTACGCCGTGTGTAAATAGGTAATTTTTAAGGTTTCACGCGTCAGAAGGGACAAAGAAACTCATAGGATAATTTCGCTGTCCACATGTTTATTTGTAAAGATCTTTTTTCTCGGAAATACGTAGCGATACCCGGTCGGAATTAATGTCCACTTCTTAGGCCTGCAAATATTTGAAATTGTGAAAAATAGTTTTAAGCCAACGTAATCAAAAGTGCAGTCATTTATGTCGTATTTTATGTCGTATTTTATGCACTCACAAGGGAATCTAAACTTATAGGCCTTCCATTAACCTAGAATTAAGTTTGGGGAAATGGAATATCTTATAAAACAAGTAAAGGAAGCATTCTGAAAATCGTAAAGAAGTTACATAAAGAAATTATGATTATAAACGTATTTACTGATTACTACTTTTGAGGGAATAATTGTGTCTAAAGTTTAACATTACTGTAAATTGTATAATGAATATAGAATGTGCTTGTTGCTATTGCCTTGTCTGAGATTTTTAATATGATTTTTTTGTATTTATTATGGTAGAGATATTTATGTCAGACGAACAATTAAATAAGTTTTTTTTTTACTTTTGATATCTTTTGTTGACTGTAGTCTAAATATATAAACAAATATTGTTTGGAGTTAAGATTGGAGCTTCCCAGCGGATATAAACTGCATGTAACATATTGTATGAAATGTATTATGCTGACACCCAAGCTCCAGGTTGTTCTAGTTTAAGTGTCAGCTGACTTTAATGTGTTACTTTGTAATTAATTTTCTAATAAATAATTTATCATTATTAGTATGTATAACTACAAATTATTAAGAAACGAAACATGGTGAAGCTAGAGATATAAACCACAATTGAATATTCATATAGTAGTAAATTGTAGGACCTTGTAGGGCACATCAAAGTTTCATTTGACCCAGCCATTTAAGTCCTAATTAAGAAGTTGATGATAAAAAATTGAAGGCCGTTTTGCAGTTGCCAGTACCACGTAACTAGCATTAGCACCTAGTTACATAGAAACAATGTTATCGAAAACACACCAAGGATTTTACAACGTTTTTATCAGCCATAATGTTCCTAGAACTGTGTTCTATTTTAAATAAAATATTACACTCATAATTATTAATCTCTACTAATTATAATTTCAAAGGTGTTTATTTTCTGTTTTCACATCAAAATGACTGAACATATTTTGATCAATTTTAGCATCTTATTATATTCACTATTGTTCAATACGCTGGATAATATGCTCTCTAGCGTCCCTAGAATCCGGCACACCACACATGTGCCCCAGCTTATCCCCCTAGATCCGGGGTTTCGTGCTATGGCTAGTTTTTCGACATACTCCCTTAAACGTTCTTGAAGATTCACAGGGCTTTGAAGGGTTATAAGATTTCTGCGCGTAGTTAAATATTTTATGATTTAGATTGATTAATTGTGAGTTTATTTATACAATTTTGTTTTGAAGCAGGCGCAGAGGAATTAATTAAAAACCATATTTAGATCGCACATATTGTATATTACGTATTTTTTATAACAATGTTTAGAAGTGTGTCATAAAATACGTTTTGAAGCAAGCGCAGAGGAATTAATTAAAAACCATATTTAGATCGCACATATTGTATATTACGTATTTTTTATGACAATGTTTAGAAGTGTGTCATAAAATACGTTTTGAAGCAGGCGCAGAGGAATTAATTAAAAACCATATTTAGATTGCACATATTGTATATTACGTATTTTTTATGACACACTTCTAAACATTGTCATATGACTTTTTTTATTTTTATAAAAACGTTATTAACCTATCGACGTCGACCTCTTCAACATTTTGTAATTATAATATGTACATTGACATTTTTTTTTGTATCTTGGGGTAAAACCCTGCATAAAACTATCATGGAGACTGTGAGGGCAGCGATCCCGTTGTGTCAGACTCCTACAGACTAAAAACTCCCGGGTTATCCCTCTGATTGCTCCACCTGGGTCTGGGAAGCCGAATTCATCCAGACACCCAGGGAAAAAGAAGCCTTGTCTAGACTACCTCTCTGAGAGGGGAATGAGTAAATAGCCCACTCCTCCAGTAACCTCTCTTCCGGGCGGTGCACCGGACACCGTGCACCGCCTCCCTCTCATCCGGGTAGCAGACTCCCTCAAGTCTACTGCCCGGATATACATTGACCTTACCGGAAAAACGCACAATAATCCAAAGGCATATTATTTGCGCAGTATGAAACTTGATCTAGACAATCGTTGCATAAATAAAAGAAATATATTGCGTACAAAAGTGTTAAATTCGTGCGATGTTTGCATGCTACTAAATGCATTTTGGTTTCGTAATGATTCAGTGTTCTATTAAAAACAGCCAGTAGTCTTATAAGAACCGCAATTACGTGAGGCGCGAAACTCAAACCAATTTCGAGATCCGCCATTATGGTAATTAGAAAATTATGCAGCTCCCATTTCGCGGCATACTCGCGTACGGCATTTTCAACATCGATTTTAAAGTCAGTGAAATTACTTACATGCTATGGAACCAACTTCAAAGGTTAATTTTCGCTAAGATTATTTAAAATAAATATCCTTCAAAAATTTAAATTTTCCCTAAAAATGTAAAATCGAAGCAAATTGTACTTAAAGCGTAGAACTGAATACCAAATACCTACCTATTGACTTAAATAATTAATCATCAATAATGAATATACATGGATTATCGAAGACCTATTACAACTATTCATAAATGTAGTTAAACTGAATGTAAACAAGTGTTTGTAAAACATTGTTTATAATCTCTATATCCTCTTACTGATATATATCTTACTAAGTGTCATAATTATAAATGGATATAAATTGAATGAATATTTGCAATTAGGTACTAATTTTGTTATGAATTGTCAAATTTAAAACCTAAAATAATCTTGTCTATAAAATTATCAAAAACTCTTTAATATACGGGTAAAATTCCAAAATTGGTATCACTTTTAACATGATTATCTGTCCATGCAGCCTTTTTTAAACACTTGATTTGACTGAGTTTGCAGTCTGAATGGAAAATTGAAATTTAATATCCACGTACTCATATGCACGCACGCGATCTTATTCGTTCTTATTATATCCATAACGGTAATCGATTGTGAAACACTGGCTTTTGTTGTTAATTTCGATTGTCCTAAAATTGGGTTACCGACTACCCTAAATTCAACTTGTGAAATATGAAATCTTAATAACTAATTTCTTACCTACTAACCATCTCAATAAACCCCAAGCAAAACTGACCACCAACGCTTGAAACGAATTACGTAGCTCAAACAGCGATGGGCAATCCAACTAGCTATGTGTACTATAGGTTGTTGGAGTAAGGCCTTCACGGAATGGTAACCAAAGGGGTACCAGAGACGTGTTGATAGATCTGTTGAGAGATGGATGAACTGATGTCGTTTATAAAGTTATGAGTAAAACTTGGGCACAAGCCTTTCTGACGCAGCTTTCTTTCGGCGTTTTTTCTAAAGATATTTGCTTCCAAAACGCTATTGGATCACTAATAGGTACATTTTCATTATCTGACCGTCCAAATTGAGGTCCGTACCCACAGGGGTGCCCTTGCGTTGCCTACCAACCAACCCATAAATCGCTGGCTGAGCACCTTCAATGCTCGCCCACTCAAGCCCGGTGTACTTGTAAAGGCCTTCCCGGTCACTATCGAACAACGGCACAGATAATATCTTTATGTTGTGATGAGGAAGAGGCTTATATTCAGCAGTTCGTGCAAACAAACTGATGAAGATGGTGATGAGGAACCATTCAAAGAGTTGCATGCGTGTACTAACCAAAAAACTAAGACTAAGTTTTTGGTGCTTTGCAGCATCGAATGCAATAAAAAGACAATCGCTTATGAGTTGACCAAAAGTTTTATTTGTTTATCGCCATAATAATGTAAAAGTAAAAAGTATTAAAGCGGATTTTATGTGTTTTCATTTATTTCGTTAGGATTGTTGACCACGGCTCCGTCTTTACTTTTTATTAGTCAATTTACTGTCTGCAATTTACTGTGTTGTTTTATTTAGTTCTATTACTACATACTGTGGATTTATTTCATCATCGTCGTTATCATATCAAGCGCAGATCGTCCAACACTGAACATAATGAGCCTCCACAAATATTTTCCTGGATAACTAGTTGGATAATGGATAATAGCTGGATAAATAGTTGGATGTCCTGAAAATCAGCGCTGGATGGCACGTACATCGTCGCCCAGCATACGCTGAGCCAAGTGCTCATTGAGATGGGTAGCAGCACACAGGATACATGATATGATGTTATGTATTCTTTCATTGTTGTTTTTATATAAATATGTTTGTTGTGTGTTGTTTCCTTTGCCTCAATACACTTTTTCTTTCTTTCTCTTTCTTTCTTTCCTACATTGCGCTAGCCAGTACGCGGTTTCCACTCGTAGACAATCTTGCCCCATAGGCCATCCTTTCTACGAGCTATATCTCCTGCTCACTGCCACTTCAACTTGCTAATCTCCTGGGCTAAGTCAGTAGCTCTCATTCATCTACAGATTTCTGATCCAATAACGCACAGAAACATCTGCGCTTGGTCCTCATATTTAAATAAACAGTCATAGATTTTATTTATTAAATTAATTTTTATTTACAAGAAAGCAAACGATTTGGACAATATATTTAAAATAATACATAAATGGTACACAGTAGCATTCATTCCATAGATGCATACAAGCAATGCATACCCTTATGATAAATAAGTCAGGAATAAATTGCTTAAAGTTAAACAAAAAAAGGAACCATTTATATTCATATCTATTCTATATTAAAGCCGTCTAACTTACCTATTAAAGCAATATAATATTTACTACCATAATATATATTCAAAATAATTGCGCGAATTCTGCCTACCCTGTCAAAATATCTTATGCAAGTCACTATGTTACACAAAAGAATTAGGTTTTCGCAAAATGATAAAAACAAGTTTAAAGTGACTGAATTTGTCAAAAAATTCGTATCTATTATATAATCTGTTTAAAAACATTGCAAAATTATGTTAACAACGTCACTTCATATGGTAAATATATTTCGCAATGCTCAAAATTAATAAACAGCTGTCCATATTGGTTATAAATGTGGTTCTATATTGACTGGCTCTGAAACCAGCACAGCATTGACCCAAGACCCGTGCGTGTAACTAACCGGCTCCGAAAAACCGTGCCAATGCCACCTGGCAAGCAAAAAAGCTACATTAAGATTTTTTATCATCGCTTTAGCAAACATATGTGGCGCCAAATGATACTCAGTTTTTATTTCTGTCTAAAGTTGTCGAAATAAAAAATTCATCATATATTATTGTTCAAGCGATCAATTAAAGGGTTAGCAATATTACAATGTTATATTTAAAACCTATCATTCTTATTTTTGTAAATATTCGTTTGAAATATTGATTTCCATTGACGCTATGGTCCAAAAATAAATGGTTGTAACGAATATTAAATGTTTTTATTATCATATTACGTTCGGATTTAGTCTCCACATGCTCACCGCTGAAGGAAAACTTCGTGAGGAAACCCTCATTGTATTTAATTAATGTCATATGCCCTGAGAATACCGATCAGCTGCGTTACTAGTCACGTTGGGCAGGACAAATAAGCGTAAAGTGGATACAGTCACTAATGTATCTCTGCTCACCCTGTAAGGGATATAGCATGACGATATGTTATTGTTATTATTATTATCAGAAATAAAACCAAATATGAATCGACCTAAGCATAATAAACAGAAGTAAAAACAATTTAAAACACAAGTTTTTTATGAATTACGAAATTAATATAGAAGTAAATAATTTTATCAACTGATTTAATTGAAAAAAAAAAAAAATATAATATATATATTATATACAAATGAAAAATTAATTTAGATATTGTTAAGTTTAGAATTTAATCTCGGCTTGTCTAGTACATGGCCAAGGTGTAAAAATCAGAAACCTATATTCAAATTACGTTTTTACTATGTCGTTTTGCCGTACTAAGCAACAAGTCCGTTATGTAATACAACCAAATAGGTATTCGTCGAAGAACTAAAAATATATCATGGAAATATATTATATAAATATTTATTTACACTTCCTTATGTATAACTAATACATTAAATTAAAAAATCCCTCTGCGTAAACATTTCCTCGAAAATATCTTCTGATCGCCACTTGAATTTAATTAATAATCACGATAAAGCATCAATTTGGCATTTTGGGTTTGTTTTTGCAATTTAGTCTTCGATTCCAGTTTTTTGTGTAGGCTTCAAATGCCGGTTAGCAAATAACTTACGCACTGCAATTATTATCGGGTTAATGACCAGACACTCGACATTTTGACCATTTAATATTCTACTTTCCGCTGCGTTATTCTCGTCTCAAATGTACACATACATACGCACACGCAATCGCATATCTCTACACAAACCATACAAACATGTGTGTATTTACTAAAGCTTAAACTGATATTGATTTTAATCAGAAAAATATACTTTTTTTTGTTTATTGAAAGCTTAATCTAAATAAAGAAAATCATTTTTGGCTATTTTTATTTAACGTGTGTTACTTTAATATATTTTGTAATAAGCCGTGATTTTTAATCAATAAATACTAAGAAAAGCGTAAGCTAAATTAACTATCCTAACTATATTTACGACAAAAGTTCTACTTTTCTTTCTTCTCCCTATAATACCTTTTATAAGAAGAGTAAATTGATTTTTATTTCAAGATCGGATTAACCACGACAACTTTCGATAATTATGTAATAATACAATCACCGGTAAAAACGTTATATTTTCGATAGACTTGAACCGTTTTTACATTCGCCGATACAAATAAAAATTACTGTCACCGATAAAATCTTTTCAGTTAGATTATTAACATGACAAGAGACTTACACATCTTTCTCAAAACGAATGGAAAAGTAAATTCTATAATTGCTAGAAGTAACAAACTCCGTAAGAGGCAAATACTTTGTTAATTTCGGCCTCTAATTATGATATTTTATAATATCTCAGAATACTGGACGTATCCATACACCAGCTACGACAATCGAAAAACAAATATGTAAATATAAATATAAGCCAACACAAAAATATAGGTATTTATGTTTCGTTATAAGGATCAAATAAGATCGGTCGATAGGAACATTCGGCGTAATATAATTCTACATTTCAATGACTCGTCTAAAGTAAGAATAAGAGAAATTAATATTTCTTACCGGTATAGAACTAACTTTTTTTTTTTTACTTGGGGATAATCCTCATAGGACCGTCTCAGCCGCACAGGGGGGTTGCGCAGCCGAGGTGTGTCGGACTTGTACCGACTAAAAACCCAAAGATGACTACTTCTGCGCATTGGCGGGGACTGCGGGTCCTGTAATCAATTCGCCACAGCCCTGTCGCGCCGCGCCCGATGGGCACAAACTATGATACCTTCCCCGACACTGCTCGTTGTATTTAGGCAGAAACTCTAACACTGACTACGTCAACCAGACCAAGTGGTTCTAATATGAATATGAAGATCAGAACAATGATTGATTTTATACCTAAACCGATTTACAATTATCGGAAACGGGCCATGAAAAAACCGCATTACTGTGGCCTAACGGTATAAATCATGTAGTACACATATAATTTATAGTGTACTCGTAGGTCTACAAAACATTATACAGCGGATCCATTGAAGTGTGAGAAAGCATTGCGTAACCTGTTACAATGTGTACTATTTTAATTTCCGGATAATATAACCGGAGACGGATATCCATATATAGATTACACTTGTTGACAAAATTATGTTCAAAGGAAACTGATCATTTATCTATTAGGCACTTTTAGTTAAAGTAAAAAAAAATTGTTTATTCATTTTAATACCTGGTTGACTACCTTGTGGTTATGGAAGCCTAGTGGATAAGGAACTGGTATCCATGTTCGGAAACGTAAGTATTCGTAGGTTCAAATTCCAAAAAGTGCCTCTGGCGTTTTTCGACTTATTTTGACGCCGCATGCTCACCGGTAAAGTAAAACATCGTCAGTAAACCCGCATGAAATCGAATAAAAATGTCATGTGTAAGTCGTGATGCCCTGAGAACGGCAATTAGTGCCGTTATTGGTCACGTTGAGTACGATATATAAGGGAAAAGTAGATAAAGACACTTATGTACCTCTGCTCACCCCGGAAAGGATATAGCGAGAGAATGAAATGGCACCACTCTCTTTTTATGTATGCTTTTTATGTCTCTTATTTACATATAAAAATTTAGACTCTCAGACTGCTATTTTGGTAAACACCAGATTTTAAGTCAATATATTTATAAAATGTCCAATAATAAGAAGATAATGCTTTTTATGCTTTATATGAGCTGCACGCTACTGCACATAGCCATTAATAAAATACTTCTGACCTATTACTTAGGTAATTTAACTTAAGCTATAATATATCTTTTTTTTATTAGGGGCGTTTAACACAGTCATATCAGCCCCGTCGTAGCCTAATATATAGAAATAAAACCTTTCATACTTCACCTTTCACACAGTTTCCATAGAAAAAGTTTATTGAGACAAAGGAAACAACACACAACAAACACATTTATATAAAAACAATAATGAAATAATAGTACATAATACTAGATGTAGTATCATCATGTATCCTGTGTGCTGCTACCTATTTCAAAGAGCACTCGGCTCATCGTATACTGAGTGAAGCTGTACATAGCATTTCGGCAATTGCTTTAGTAGGAACCGCGAAAATGCTATGGAACATACCAACATTCAATTTATTTAATTTAAATTCACACATAACATCCTTCCTTCCATTGGCATTCTGGGCACACTCAATCAGGACATGCTGAACATCGTCGATAATTCTGCACTCGGGACACATTGGAGACGGTATCTTTCTCATGAGATGAGCAAACATTCCAGATGTAATATGTCCAGAAAAATACATCTGAATATTAGAGCTTATGTCAAGAGATAATAAAATTATTCCTACATACATATAATTAAATAGTACGTATTTTAGAATCAGATAAATTAATTTACACATTTACTTTAATACTCTTTACGTATCCGTACAAGTATTTAGTGGTGATTAACAGACTCATTAGCATTAAACTAACATTTCCTTACCAAAGGTTATTTGAACGAAGAGTTATAGCCACGGTAATGTTTATTTTTATCTACTCAAGTTAGTTCATTCATAAATTCTTGAAACAAATAACTATTGTATAATTTTTTTTGATACGAATAAAACGCAAAGTTTAGCTTTTATAATTTAAATTATTTGAGCTGATTTTTGAGAGATTTCAATATTTAACATTACATAACATATACATTTATATTTGTAGTTACGGGCAGTAGACTTGAGAGATTCTGCTACCCGGATGAGAGGGAGGCGGTGCACGGTGTTCGGCGCGCCGCCTGAGAGAGAGCATTCTCCAAAATTTCTCCAAGCACGTAAACGGAGTGCTGCCAAGGCCTCTGGTTGTATAACGCATTATCAGGTGTTATAGAGTTTATCGGCGAAAGTGTCAGGTGTGTTACCGAACTCGCTGACCGGCAGCTAATTTCGATTTTCACCGTGACAGACCGGTTTACGTTAAATAATAAATCTAGATTTCCAGTACCTAAGAATGCTATAAAACAATGATTAATTATCAAGAAGAGCTTTACATTGTTACTCTTTACACTGGCTCGACAAAGTGACTACAGTGCACCAGATGGTAAGTACAGTGTAGTCCAAAAACAAAAGGGACCATCAAAGGATGAAAATCCGTTGATAGTCTCCGTCGTCATGTCGGCCCACATATACCAAGACTGAAGGCCTCTACGTATATGAGTTACTGGGTATACACAAGCTGATACCGAAACACGACAGGCCAAAGCGAGTCACTATGACGGTCTTTACACTTGTGTACTGTGATCACGACCCAGTACGGGCAATCGCCCTACCACCATCACCATCAAGTTTATTTTAATTTATATAGGGAAACAAATATAAACATAAAATGAACAAAATAATACATAAAGAAAATTCAATAGTCAGCAAAGTTTCCACAAAAATCTTCTTGCTTTACCAATCCCTTGAAACATCCAATGCATGAAGTAAAAGAGTTATATTTACGGCAGTGAATGTAAAAAAATCGCTAGAGTTGTTAATAATAAAGTATCATTACGTTACATCCCTTTCGGAGTGGGGCAAGACCGCGCGCGATACCGCAACAATATAGAAGATATTTTTGCTAAAAAAACCTATATTTCATTTTATTCCTAATACGTACTTGTATTTCTAAACATCCCGGAAAATTAATGCTGTAAATTGAGAAAATTATTATGATATAATAATAAAAGTTATAATCGGAATCGACTTAATAGGCGATTATAAATTATTTTTTATGTTTAATCTATCACTATTAAGCAAAGCTAGAAGATAAGACTCATCTTTGGCACTGTCAGTAATGACAGAAAATGAATATTGTAATAAAGATTCATCAAAATTCCAAAATTTTTAATAGTTTTTATTTTAGTATAGCTTTCTATGGAAGTTGACCTTTTTATCTAAGTGATTGTCCATTGTGCTTGTATGAAGATATTGAATTAATTTTAACAATAGCGAGAGATGATATCTCCGTATCTATTGAGCTGTCAAAGGATATTTTTATGGTTTAATATTTTAATCTGCAGCAGGAGATAGTGTAAATTTAATAATGTGCTTGGAGAAATTAAGTTTCGGGTTCGATGAACTCTCGCCCATTGTGTCGTAGCCTGTGAAGTCAACAGCTGCGGTTATTAGGTAAGCGTCAACAAAAGCTTGCTTTTGAGTGATACGTTACGATGTTTCACAACGCCTTTTTACTGTCATCTTTTCAATTTCTTTGTTACCTTTTAAATATCTTAAGGTGGAGTTTGGCGTACAAGCTTAAGGTATAACTCGCACAAAGAATATATTGAAAACGGCGGCTCAATGCGCTTGTACAAGTCAGCATAGTCATTAAAGTATTGTACCGTTACAAGTTCTAGAAAAAACTCATTGTTTTAGGCAAAAAATATCGACTTTACGAACATAGGTTAAATATTTGATCTAGTGGCCTGGACAAAATAACGTTAGATAAATGACAACGACAATGGAAAGTGCAAAACATATGAAATTGACATAACGGGACAAAGTAATATTCCGAAAGCTTACGTCAATTCCATACATTTTTCACTTTCTACTAGCGTTATCGTTTGTCTTACTTTGTCTTGGAGGGCTGTACTGGTTTCCCTTTTGTACATTCACAAAATGTTACTGGCATATATTGTATAAACAATAAGATTTTTAAGAGTTTTGTATTTTGCAAACATTGTTTGAATTTTAAGGTAAGTTGACTGATTAACATATCTAATTTGATAAACCCATCTAGTTAGAGAATGTAATTATCAGAAAAAATAATATCGAAATATTGACGAGGCGTATAAGGAATAAATATAATGTTGATGCATCCATTGTATGAATGCAAAAAAAATCGAGCCTATTCCGAAAACATGTCATGAGGTTTAATATTTCTAAAAAGAATTTTACGTTAATGTTTCTAAAGTTTTATTGTTTTTGGTGGTAGGGTGATTGCCCGATCTGGGTCATAATCACAGTACACAAGTGTAAAGACTGTCATAGTGATTCGCTTTGGTCTGTCGCGTTTCGGGATCAGCTTGTGTATATCCAGTAATTCATATACCTAGGGACCTTCAGTCGTGGTATATGTGGATGGACTTGACGGAGAATATCAATGGATTTTCATCCTTTGATGATCACTTTCGTTTTTAGACTACACTGTACTTACCATCAGGTACCCTGTAGTCACTATGTCGAGCCAGTGTAAAAAAACCATAATAACATACATATATAAATAAAACAAAAACAAAGTTTGTTATATCGCATGTTTTAAATATCGCTCACGTATATTTGTTACTAAAATACGAAATCTTATAAAAAAATGTATAAGAACTGATGATATCTGTAACTATATGCGATGTACGTGTTTGGAAAATATGTTTCGTGGTATTTATAGACAGAATACGGTACGGATCTATTAATTCCTAAGGAGCAAGGCACTCGTGTTGTAAATAACGGAATATGTTGTTCTAACGTTTAAGAACATCGATAAATCGTGACTAATACCTCAGCTATTACTTTACTGTATAGATTCGTTGCACATTAAATAAAGATATAAATAATAATTAATCTATTTTCACAGTGATTCCATATTGTGATAGGCAGAAAGAATAGAACTCTATTTCTCTCTATCTGTGCAAGCCGCTTTTTTTTGTATCCCGGGTGAAAATCCTGCATAGGACCATCAGGGACGCTGTGAGGGCAGCGACCTCGGTGTGTCAGACCCTTACTGACTGAAACCTCCGGTCTGTCCCTCTGATTGCTCCACCCGGGCCTGGGAAACCAAATTCGTCCAGACACCCAGGGATCAAAAAGCCTTGTCGAGACTACCTCTCTGAGAGAGGGGTGGAAGTAAAAATCCACCCCTCCAAAACCTCTTTCTCAGGCGACGCGCCGGACACCGTGCACCGCCTCCCTCTCATCCGGGCAGCAGAATCCCTCAAGTCTACTGCCCGGCTTTGCAAACCACTTCCTCCAACTTAATTCTTCATTATTATTACTTCCCATTAAGTGCACTGTAATCACTTTGACAAACTAGTTTTAAAAAACATATTTATTTCTTTTTTACATTTGTAAAAAAGAAATAAATATATTTTTTAAATATCCTTCTTCTGGTACCTTCCAAAGAGTTACGCATGAGAATTTAAAACTAATTGCAAGGAAAGTTGTAGAGATAACATAATAATTAAGGTGAGGCAAAATAAAATTGTTAATATTAAACATCAAATATATACAGTGCAAACTCTATATAACGACCCTCAAGGGACTGTGCATATTTTGACGTTATAGAGAGTTGTCGTTAAATGGAGAGAAGAAAAATCTGTATTAGAAAAAGTTTATTTCAGACTAGTGTCAGTAATTACATAATAAACAATTCTTTTTTATCGCTATTGAGTATAATCTGTTATTTTTGTCTGACGTCTTTCGCTGCACAAGTAATTTTGTTGTATTTTTTAAATTATTTTATCCAAATCTCGCGATGTTGAGGCATCATGGTGATGTTCGGTATGTGTAATGCTGACAGTCGAGTTTATTACGGGCTTCGATAATAAAACGACAAAAGAACGTATACAGCTGCGCAGTTTTTACTAATTTTGGCAACTTAAAAAGTATTTATATTACTAGCTGTCCCGGCAGATCTTGTTCTGCCCTATTTCTCTAAAACAAAGTCACATTGTTTTTTTTAATGTTAATAGCTATTGGCCTGTCGGCTGTTTTTTGAAAATTGTTTGAAAGAACCTGGCCTTAATGCTATATGTATAAAAATTGACAAATATTGACATTAATATTTATACGTCACTCAATAATTGTTTTGCCTTCCCGGAATCCGTCCACTAACATTTAAACTTTATGCTATGGTGTTAAAGTTCAAATTATAACAAAACTTTTGTATGAGAATATAGAAAAGTGATGTTTTTAGACTTTTTCAGATAATTTTTTAAAATCTTCTCTCTGTTATAACCTTCCCCAGACTTCAACAAACACAACAAAAAAGAAATCAGTCAAATCGGTTCAGCCGTTCTCGAGTTTCGCGGTTATCAAGACACTATAGCTGATCCGGCAAACGTTGTTTTGCTATGTAAGGTTTTGTAATATCTTCTAAGATGTTCATTGAAATTAAGTGATGTCAAAGACAATTTTGTTCACAATTAAATACTCTTAATCAACAACACATTTATTTGGATAAAGATTAATATTATTACGTTGATACAACTCTTAACAAATAATGCATTAATTTCGACCAAATTTGTTTACCATAAAAACGGTTCTAGTGACTTAATCTTAAAAGATAGACATATACTGTCGCGGACATTTTTTTAGATCATTTCAAGAGAAATAATTCTTTCTTACATATATTTTTTTGTATCTTGAACCGTTTTTGCAGCGCACGCAATGGAAGCCCTCAAGGATGAATAATTTTGCCCGTTTTTTTCACACTTTCCATTATTTCTCCGCTCCTAATAATTGCATCGTGATGTTATATAGCCTAAAGCCTTCCTCGATAAATGGTCTATTCCATTCAAAAAGAATTTTTTAATTCGAACCAGTAGTTCCTGAGATTAGCGCGTTCAAACAAACAAACAAACAAACAAACTCTTCAGCTTTATAATATTAGTATAGATTAAATTGCTATCGTTATTGAGAGTGGGTGTAGCGCTATATAGAGTGTATCATTGTATGGGAAACAAGCTAAACCAACCAAAACCGAGTGATATCGAGGCTTTAGGGAGTTTGTCGTTAAATCGAGTGACATTATATGGAGTTTACAGTGTATATAATAATTTAATAACTTTAATATTAGGATGACATTTGAAAATACTCGTTTCGTTTGCTAAAAGTTTCCACAACGTTGTCGAGTGGAGCAGCTGACCTTTTACGATAATTAGTTTTACATTTTAAGCAATATTAAGCACAGGGGTCAGCACTGCTTTAATGAGGACCTCAGATTGTATTATACAATGTATAGAGTATACTTGTAAGACCTCCAATTATGCTGCACAATGATTTCACGTAATTCTTTCGATTCATTTAACGCACGTCAAGTAAGCGCTTTATGACACCTTTTACTACTTAATGAGGAACGTCTAGACTTCTATGCTATTTTTAATCATATACTAATGACACACAAAAACTATAAATGTCTTAAATAAAAGTAAAAACGACAGCAAGACATCTAGCGCCGTTTAACAGATCAAATCGAACACACAGAAATAGCAACTTTGATTTATACATAAAGGCAATAAAAGTGCAGCATTAATATAATGCTTAAAATAACTGGAATACATAACACTTTCTGTACACGCCATTATAGCATATACTATATATGTATTTCTGCAAGCCTGCCGCCAGATGGCGTTATACGGTGGGCCAACGTCACACTCCTTCGAACGAAACTGTACTGGGCACATCGGATTTGATTCGGACGATCTTTTTATTTATTTATTCACGGCTGCGAACCTATTTATATTGTTTATTGTGCTCCCTGTGTTTTGTATTGCGTGGGACAATTATATTTAGCACGGAGGTGCATTCCACGGACTTTTGAGATCTCTTCGGGCACACGACAGTGCGGATTCGCACCCTGGAATCTCTGTTCCTGGATCCAAAGAGGTAGAGACACCACTGCGGCAAGGTAAGCGGGATTATATATGTGTATATTATATAATGGTCGTGTGCGTTTAATGGGACCCGGAAAATAACCTACCAGCATCTAAAGTATACAGTTTACTAACTTCTTTGATTGGAAAACCCAGCGCGGCCCTGAGCGGCGTGCACACTTTCCGTCGGGTGCATATATCAATAACCACGCTATATTAACGTAAACAAATATAATTGAAATAAATTTTAAACTCTTTTCCTTTTTTGTAAAGTATATACCCTCATATCCTATGCAATGTAGCTTATTTTTTTACAGATTGACGACCGATAAATTACAGATAGTATACAAATAATTTTCAAACGTCGTAGGTAAATCTTCAAGATATAATCTTGTGTAAATTAAAAAGAATGATGAGTATAAACAGGTTTTCAATCCTAAAAGGAAAATACGATTATTTCATTTTGTTTGCTTTGGGTATCTGCAAACTTGTAATAAATTTTACAATGTTAAATAAATGATTAAAAAGTTAATTAGATGTTAAGATATATTTAAATATTATGTGCATAACTTAAAGATCTTTTATTTTGCTTTCTGGTGTATCCCTTCATTAAAATATTACACCTTCCTTGATACAGTTTATATTATCAGTAAATAATTCAATATTCAATACTAATTGAACTTTTTTATCTCACCTAAAATATCAGCAAATCACCACAAATTCACGAACAAATCTGAAATAAAAACAATATTACATTACTCTTATTAGTTTTTATCATATTTCTATTACCATTTACACATATTCTTGCTAGAATTTAGACTAGAAATAGGAAAATGTGAATTCGCTGATGATTTAACAGCGATAAATGAAATCACACGGACCGAGACCGAGATAGCACTATGACAAAAATATTCGTGCGAAAGAGATATAATTATTTGCAAGCGTGTTGCCAGTAATAATTTGGCCCATGCTAAAATTACACATATTCCTATTAACATTTAAACATAGGCCTCATCCTCTCTACATACTTCAACATAAGGCTAGGATAGTCCTTAGATGGAGTACTGTTCGAATCTCTGAGATAGTTTCACACTTATTACCTCCTTGACGCCCCAGATAGGTTGCAGCGTAGGGCTGTCGGTATTGTGAATAATTCCAACGTTTCTAAGCAGCTTGTGACGTTTTAGCTGTGTAGAGACATTGTCTCTCTTAGCGTTTTTATCGTTTTTATCATGTCAAGTGTTCTGAATAGTTATATAGCCTTATTCCACCTTCTCCCTTTCATAACAAAGCTACACGCCAGATTACGACACCACAGTTTTACAATGACTTCTAATTCTGTTAAAAACGAATAGTTTTCCAAACCCAACTTCGTCGGGTCATGGAATTGTGTAATGGTCTTCGGTAAGTGTGTAATGGTGGTAAGCAGGTTGCCTTTATTCTATGATACTGGATTCTTTAAGCTTTGAGTCATACCATAGCCCGCCTTTTTTTTTAATTCTGACTTGGCCCTTAATCACACCGAACCTGATACAAACTATAATTCCATCAGAAAACCGAGTACAATTATAGAAGACAGACAACCACCAGCTGAAAATTGCCGCAATCATGCCGGCCTGCACAAATATCTCTTCACGCTACGCTTAAAGGATCCAATATCATAGGTTGGTGGGAACACGCTCGCCGGAAGACCATTCCACAGCCCAACGACACGGCAAAGGTAAAAGTAAGTTTCTGCATATTATTCGTCGTTATTAGACAATTATATTATAACCTCAAAATGAAATAACCTAATAACAACATAACCTCAAGTATTATGATTAAATAATGCGTTATGTCATGTATAAAAATGAATTATAATGAAGCGAAGGATCATTTAAGCAGTATAATTATTAGCTACAAAACGTATTGCTATGAATGAAAGTGAAAATAACGAAAGTAAGAGGCAATCCGTTGATTCGATCGGCGGCCATCTTACCATTCGTATGTTTACACATGTTATGGACATGTGTGGGTGTGGTCACATGTCACTGTCATTGTGTTAGTTAAAAAAATTGTATTTAAAATATCTATGTACATTATGGCTACATTAAGTGCGTTCATGGAGCTAAACCGTCTATCCAGTGGCAAAAATAACCCTGTTCAAGGAGGTTTGTGACGTCATCAGACTTGATAATTTTCTTAATAATGCTAAAAATCAAACCATTCAAGGAGCTTCAAAGATTTCGAAAATAACATCACTTATAACCCACCTCGGTGGATGGTAATTTGATAACAATCTGTCAGTTTTTAAATGTCATTATTGCATGAACATTTTGATTTTTCATATATTAATACATTCTTTATCCGATTTGGTCAAAAATATGTTCTATGAAGTAACTAACGCTGATAACGCTTTTCGCTTTATCAAATGTCATTTGTTAAATCAAATGGCACTAGAATAGACTTGAAAAAACCTGCTGCCCAGATGAGGGGAAGGCGGTCAGCGCCATCTGAGAGAAAGGTTTTGTGTTATTATAATAACTGCTAAAAGTTCAAGATATATCTTTGGCTTTTTCAATCTAGACGATTTTAATGTATTTGATAATAATGTAGAAACTATAAATATGTGCTCAGTTTTATTGACCTCACTTATCAATATTGATCTTAGTTCACACTCTTTATATTGTCTTTTCTTTGTAATGTTATGGTCTATGTAACTGACATCAGGCGAACGTGCTCATTCATATTTTATATAACCGTTTTTAATTGACCTCTGATATGTTTAAAGGTAAACGTGATTATTTTCGTAACATTAACTTTAAATTCTATCTAATTGAGTGATACCGTGAATACATATATAACACCGTACAAAGAAATAACATTAACTGGAATTAATGATTACAGAATATGTGTATGTTAATAGTCCCATATATTAATTATGTTGACTATAATTTGCTTTGTTTTAGTGGAAGTATTAAGATATAAGTATTTTTACGTATATGGGATTAAAATAGAATTCTGAATATCCTCCCAGAATATCTCTCTTGTTTATAAAATCGCTCTGTATATATTATTAGAATAGGTTGATTTCGAAAACACATCACGTTGTGTAATAACGTTTCATTTTTAACATGTTCCGAGTAGCCAACAACAGATGGAAAGCCGTAGGGAGTTGTGGACGACACGTCTGGCGGCATTGAACTCACAGTGCCATTACTGAATTCTAATAATGACCTCTCAACAGATATGTTGGCACACTTACTTGCCAATACATTGGCATAGCTACTTCTCTTTCATATTTATTATATCAACTAGACAAAGTGACTACGCCTCATCTAATGGAAAATACGATGCAGTCTAAGGCTGAGTTTTATAGAACCTACTCAAACTTTGTTTACATTTTAATCAAATATTATACACTATATTATTTATTTAATACCAAATAATAAGTTACTAAATCTGTCAACTTGGACTAGGCTCTGCGAATACTTAGACTATACTTAAGTGCTCATTATATATAATATATATATTTTTTTTATCAAAAACGAACCTATTTTTTGAGCAAATCATCAATGAATGATCTAGGCTAAAATGTTAATAATTTAGGGGTACAATAAAGCTTATGTATTCCAAGAAACAAAAATATAAAATCAGATTATATCGTCACGCTATGTCCCTCACAGGGTAAGCAGAGATACATTAGTAGTTATATCTACTTTGTACTTATATTTCGCGCTTAACGTAACCATGTAGCGCAGCTGGTCATAGTTCTCAGGGCACTTTCTTATGACATTTCCATTAGATGGCATGTGGGTTTTCTCACGATGATTTTCTTCATTATGCGGTGCCTAAATCCGTACCTAAAAAAAAAATCAGAAAAATCCCAGAGGTATATATGTGCCGGCATACAAACCTACAACCACTCGCATTACTGCGCATAGAGACCGACTCCTTATCAACTAAGCCAATACAGCCACACTTACTTTGTAACTTACTGACAAGAAACAACTTACTTACTAGTAACTTGTATATTTACTTTAAATAACTCATTCATGTTAACATCTTGCCATTTCGAAATAGAAATTCAAAGCATACAATTATTTTAAATTACGACAAATCAACTTATCTCTTACATTTTAAATCTTTTGAACTTGATTTCTGTAAAAATTATCGTTTTTCTGATAACACATTGTTCCAATAAATGAGTGAAATGAAAGTGGATACATTTGTAAACATTTTAACATATTGCTTACGACGTTATACCTAAAAAGGATCGATATCTTTACAAATTACGTCTGTTATGCAACATCAAAACTGGTTACGAATGTGAAGTAAAAATATTTATAGCATTTAACGATTAATGTTAACGAAACCTTACGCAATCGTTTAGCACGTAACTTTAATCGATGGATCGATTGTTAGGGTACATAACATGCACGGATCTTTAGTATAGTGAGAGTAATGAAGCTGTGTTATGAAGGCTCGGAAGATGATACGAAAAAATAAATAAAGAAAATTTATCCGAAATTATACAACTATTATTATTAAAATTTTAAAAACTCTCGACTCGACTAGTTTATCTAAGCCTATTTGGAATTAATCAATATTGAATAGTTAAGGACTCTGTCGATTCCAGATGATGCTATAGCTATAGGTCAAGGATACCATGCTATTGAAATATCATTTAAGTCACAATATTATATATTTTTGAATCCGCTGGACTAGTAGCAGTTGTATACATCCCTTTAACAAAAAAAAAAAAAATAACAAAGCAAATTATTTTCATGGAGCTAACTTTAAGCATAGCTTAGAAACAACTAAATACTTAAATGTCGTTTAAGATGCAACGCCAAAAACAAATACAAAGTAAGACTTACAAAATCCCTCGATATGAGTCAGGGTCTAAAAATATTATAAATTAATACAGTTTTTTGACTAAATATAGTGACCACACCACACCCGATGGTATGCATGGTTCTATACAAAAAGCAAAGAAAATCCTATCGATAATCTTAGTGATTTTGCCGGGCTGCAGAAATATCTGTTTACGCCACGTTTTTTGTTCAAATACAATTTACTTCAACAAACTCCCATTGACCATAAATGCATATAATAATAAAATCGTGATTAGAAATACCCCTAGGCAACGAAATTTTCTAACGATTATAAAACATGATTACTAGTATGACATAACAAGTAGTCCACATTAATACGTTTGGGAAGTAAGCAATCAATTAATAGAAAAGTTGTCCGTAATAAAATGTATTCAATGTTTTGAAGCAATTAATCAATGTTCTGCATTCCTTAATGTTTATTCAAGTAGGCGAAATATTTGAGTGTTTGACAAATTTTTAAGTATTGTAAAAATTAATTTGCTTACACTTTGCTTAGACACAGCTCCAAGCAAGCAGCAGCAGCTTTAGCTTTGCTTAGATGGAGACAACCGGGACCCGTCCCGACTAGGGGCTGCAAACGAGCACATCACTCAGCGTACCAGCTGAACGATATATAAATTTATAAATTAGTTTTTACATTAATAAAAGTCTCATAAGCCGCTATCACGTATAGGTTATTCAAGATCAAGGTCACGATATTTGTTTTTTAGACCGGGCAGTAGACTTGAGGAAGTCTGCTGCCTGGATGAGAGGAAGGTGGTGCACAGTATCCGGCGCACCACCTGAGAGAGAAGTTTTGGAGGGGATGAGCTCTTTACTCCCAACCCTCCCAGAGAGGTAGCCTCAACAAAGCTTTATGCTCCTCGGGAGTCTGGATGAATTTAATTTCCCAGGCCCAGGAAGAGCAATTAGAGGCACACCCCGGGGGTTTTTAGTCAGTAGGAGTCTGAACCACCGGGGTCGCTGCCCTCACAGCGTCCCTGATGCTCCTACGTAGGGTTTTCCCCCGGGTTAAAATTAATGTTTTTTATCATTATTTTCCATCCTATGCGGTAAATAATATATGCATTTTACGAGGGCAATTGTGCTGTAAGCATTTTTACAAAATAATTGATGGGGCGTTCGCAGTAATCATAACACGGATTTTTTATGGTTAAATGTATTTTATTGCACACTCAAATATCAATAGCATTACATAGCCGACATCCATATTTTTGCAAGTGACAAGTGACATAACCTAAAAACTATAGACTCATGTCATCCTTACTCTTTTAAACATAGACAATATAAAGATCATATTCACTAATCAACAATAATCCACAGAATTGAGAAATAAAGGTAAAGACACAGGCGGGAGGCAAAAATGGTTTCTGCCCCGCCCCAAAAATTTTTAGATCCGGAGCTGCTTAAAAGATAAGCTAATCTTTGACCGAAACTGGACTAT
Organism: Automeris io; assembly: GCA_036320925.1. Taxonomy (NCBI): domain Eukaryota; kingdom Metazoa; phylum Arthropoda; class Insecta; order Lepidoptera; family Saturniidae; genus Automeris; species Automeris io. The sequence goes on along the minus strand of JAUDJH010000011.1, from coordinate 5,318,288 downwards.
GTAATGAGAACTTAAATATTCTATTAGCGCCAATAATTAGTCATAATAAACGAAAACACTAGGGAATTATTAAGTTGTGTGATGTTTAATTTCTTCTAAAAAGAATTACCTGTAATCTGTTAAATATCCATCAAACAAATACGATTAAACTTGCGTGAACAAGCCATAATACAATGTGGACCAAAAAAAATTATCACGTATATCAGTAAAAGATGGGTGCGATAGGATTATTATCCGAATAGCATAGTGGAAACTTCATGCCCAACACCGCACCTCACCGCATTCCACCAAAAAGACCTAAAAACTAGCCTCTGCGTAGTGTCGACTCACCAATCAACTAGTGTGCGGCAATTTATAAAGAATTTAAATGCAAATGTAAATTAATTCCTCATTTTTTGTAAAGTTTCAGTAATTGAATACATTAAAAAACAGATATGTAATGAAGCCTATTCTTGCATAATAAATGTTTTTTTCTTCTTTATTTATTTATTTAAAGGGGTTTTATCACACAGTAACCACGTCACCCCCGTACAGGCGAAACACTTATAATTAGCTCAAGCCACTTTTAGGTAAAGTGCAACCAGCATTTTGGCCTGCTCGGAAAACGGAGACGACAGTATGCAGTTGCAAGTGCCCACAAGATAGTTGACAATCTGTATATCCCGACGTTGTGCTTCGTTCCGGACACACACCATCAGCAAATGATAAACATCTTCCACACCACATGTCGTACAGTTTGGGGAGTCAGAGTTGCCTATTAAATATTTGAAATTGTTCGATGGGATATGCCCGGAACGGAGTCTAAACAATGTCACAGCGTCTGTCCTGCTAATATAAGATAGTTCGAACCACGGATAATAAGAAAGGTAGTGTGTAGAACTTTTTATAGATAAAAATATTTCTACACCCGTTCATTCTCTTCAAAAAATTCAAACGCACAAGTAATTGTCGTTGGGTACATTTATAGTGTATATAAATCGATTGGCTATTTAACTTTCATTTCGTTTACTCTATTCTGGTACGTAAAAATATCTGGAATATTTTATTTAACTTTCTTCAACGTGTGTTCTGTGTGATACAGTAGATACTGTATCTATTGACCCATAGCTTTTACAAGCAAACCCTATTGTTTATCCTAACTCGGCATTACGTAAAGTTGAATACAAAATGTTCTTTTAAACTCGCCCGGCTATTGTTACATGAGAATATGAGATTTCTACGCGTGTATGGAAATTCTTTTTATTTCAATAGGCAACAAAAAAGATGAACAACTCGTTTTACTGGAAGGAACTATTCTTATTCGTTTAATAAATAATATTTCAATAATGTTTTAAATGCCCGAAAATTGCCCAATTCGATATAAAAGATGTGAGGGATTCGCCTGTATCCATTTAGGTCTCAATTGATTTATGGATGAAACCAATAATCATTAAGCAACTTTTTAATGTTAATATTTTTTTTTAATCCTTAACCTAATATTGTGTTTTATATATCCCATTCGACAAAATTTTTCTTTCATCACACAACGGTATTCACTTATTATAATTTCTAAAGTTCTACATAATTTCCATAAGTTCTATAGTTTCTAAATTTAATTAGCAAAATTAAAGAGGAATATATATTCTTCTTTAATTTTGTTGTAGCAAATAACGCGAAAGTAAGTCCCACTAACATTTTGTATATATTTAAGAGTAATACACACAAAAAACTATACCTAAATTATATTATATCAGTACATATGATGATGTCCTAGCCGGATTCGGCCACGGCGACTCAGGGACTTGTAACGTTACTAAAAATAACGTTATAGTAATGATACATAACGTTATTTTTAGTAACGTTACCGCAATAACAAAATGACGTCATAATGGTATCAGTAACGTTATTCAAGTAACAGAACGAAATTTATAACAAAAAATTAACGTTATTATAACGTTATAAATGCGACGTTGCCATTCTTATACTTTTTAAACACGTGTCACCAAATTCTGCACTATAATTGATAGAAATATAGCGACGTTGCGGCGGCTTCTGTTTCAACACTTTCAATACGTGTCGATGTTCAGGACTCATGCATTGCAAGCTGACGAGACGTATTTTCGACTTTTGGCTTGTTTTACAATACGGGGAGGGAAAAAGTTAGCAAAGTGTACAGATATGTTGATATAGATGAAACAAAGAAGCGTGCTAAATGTTTAGTCGACGAAAAATTTTAATGGTGGTCTATTAATTAATGGTGGAATTATAATATTTTTATATTTTATTTTTTAGTATTTATTACAGATAGGCTTGCGCTTGGCCTCAAAGTCACTTGATGGAAAGTGATGATGAGGTGGAAGATGGAGCGCGCTCACCCAGTAAATACCGAATAATGTCTACCTTTTAAACTAATTTATAATATACTAACTGTACCCGGGACTTCGTATGTGTGGAAAAAATACTGTTTCTATGATAATAATTATTTCAAATTGAAAGTTTTGTGTAAACGATATAAATGCCATCGATTCTTTTTATTACAGATAAGCTTGCGCTCGACTCCAATCTCACCCGATGGAAAGTGACGATGAGGCCAATTATAGAGTGAATGAATACAAAATAATTATTTTCATATATTTTCCTTAGTTTACATAAAATAAGTTCTTGAACGCACTCATAAAAATTTAAAGCAAATCCTTTTTCAGTACTGACATTATTCTACACTGTTAAAATCCAAAACATGTCAATATCCGAATTTATGCATATATCTTGTCTATTCGAAACTTTTATTTAAATACGTTCTTTAATTTGAGGCGAGAGCTTACCGTATCGACGGGATGTATATTAAATGTTTGACAGCTACGAAACCCATTAACATTTCCTATGGAAAAATATTTTTCGTAATGGTATTATTTTTCGTCTATTTTCTAATCTTTTTAGTAGTTATTCTTCTACTCGAGACAGAGACCAATACAACAATTCAAATACCATGAAAATCGGTTCATTTCTCCAGTTATAAGTGTTTACACAAACCCGACTTTGTTATATATATATATATATATATATATATATATATATATATATAAGTAGATTTCCACACATACTTATAAGTTATAAGTATGTATGAAAACTGTGGTATTTTGTTTATTATTTCATCAATTCCAAAAAAACATCATGAATAATATCTGGACGAAGTAATTACTTTATCATGTTATCTGCACTTTGTAGAAAATATACATAGTATCTAAATAGTATATGTATTATTATAATAAAAAGTATGTATTATTATATTAATAGTCTAGATGTTAAGAACCTTTTCTGCATTCCTCTCGAATAACATTTTTATTAAGTTTCATAACGTAGATATATATATATATATATATATATATATATATATATATATATATAATATTGAAAGTGTCTATATTTCACTTTTTTATTAGTTATTTCTTTTTGTGGTGGATTTATTATTTACATCAATTATTGTTAATACTCTTCAAGAAAAGTCGAGCGGAAAAATAGTATATTTGACAAATGTTTAGTACTATTCTGTATTTAAATATATAATCAAATTTTAGGTTATATGAGGACACATGTGCCAACTCTAACTTTGACTAACGGGGCTGGCTAATCACATACGTGATTAAAGCCCTAATAAGATTATATATAAAAAAAAAAAACTAAAAAACTACAAAAAAAAACTAAAAAAGGGGTGTGTGCCAATCATACACGATAGAAGTGAAACTTCAGTAAATCGACAAAAGAATAAGATGAATATATATAACAAGGGTAGGATTGTTACAAACTTTATTTCTTTAAAAATGAAAGTATTTTGATTAATTTTATTTAAATATTTCATTCATTGATTCATTATTTAAACACAATAGAAATGATAATTAATTCTATCTTTAAATACTTATTATTACTATATATACTTATTATTTAGTGTTTTTCTTGCACAGTATGTAAAAACCCTTGACTAGAAGAGATACGATGTTATTAAATCCATGTACTCTTTTTAACACAGAATGCAATAGATAATTACGCAATTTTAATCAATTTATGTAATTCCAATTTTAAATTTTGATATATCTCAAAATTGAGCTAATGAATTAATTCCATCTTGCCCTCCTCTCGTTTACATAAAAGAGCTCAAGTTGCAATCAGTCTACCACTTTATTTACATCACGTTTATGCATTGGCTCCGATCTGTATTAAAAAATAATAGTACAGCATGTTCTCAGTTTGACACAATGGCAAATGGCGCGACAATGTGATTAAACCGTATCTTCTACATAGACAGTCCAAGAACGGTAACGACCGCCAAGGAACGAGAATTAATTGACAGTCATTACCGTTACGCCGGCTCACGTATACCACGAATGGAACCACGGTATCTAAGTATATGAATAACTAGAGGAACAGTACATGCATAGTCTAGTAAATCCCCCCTTTTATATATATATATATATATATATATATTATTTATATATATATATATATGTTATCTTATATAAAATATAACATTTCAATATTATGTATATAATATACTCAATAATATTATATATATATATATATATATAATAAAGATTTAATAAATACATAATCATACCTTTTTTTTTGGTCTTGATAAGATTTAAGTAAATCGACTCACTTAATTTGCAGCGTATAGCAACCAAAAAATGTCGCGTACGATACATACAAAAAGAAAAGAGAATTGAACTGAGCGAATGAGACAAACAATAACGAAAATAAATAACGTTACTTTTTGTTATAACGTTATCGAGATATCGGAACGCTAAAGAAAATAACAGAACGAAAAAGATAACGTTAACGAAAAGTAACAAAAAAAATAACAAATACTGAGTAACGTTACTCTAAAAAATAACGTTATCGCCCTTCTTGGCTTATAACGTTACCGCTTTTATACCGGTATTTAAGTCCCTGCCGGGCGACTGTATCAACGCCGATTAAGAAAATCAAGGCCCAGTTTTCGGAAACAGTCAATTGCGCAGGAGATATTTAAGTGCATAATTGGACGCGCAGCCAGAAAAGCACTCTCTCGTCCGAGCTCCCTCGGGCCCGATGGAAAGGAGAACCAGTACGATCGGGAGGGAGCGGGATGCAGGTTTGGTCAAGTTGTCCTTCTCTGAACACCTGGTTGAATTGCGGGTTCAAGAGATACCTTAGTTGCCTTTTACGACACCTCAGCAAGAAGAGGGGGGTGCTATTCTATTCTGCCGGCAGCCACCACGGCTAAACGTCAGTACATATATTTAAAATGTTATTCTCTAAGATCGATTATGGGGTAAATTATATTATATTACGTGGGTAAAATCAATATTCACCATAACCATGATTCTGACTATATTTAACTATCTCATTAAAGCCTAATTTGAATAAATACATTTTGATGATGTGAAAAGCTGAGTGATACATTGGGTTTCAACACTTTAAATAAACATTAATATTTAAATTCCATATACTCATAAACTGTGAAAGTATAAAATAAAGATTTTTGGCGGAGAAAATATGATTTTGGTGTCAATAATATAAAAATGGAACCGTACTTGTAATCAGCAAATGTATGTAGGAGTTAATTTCTCGTACATTTTAAGGCGGTGAAAGTAATTTTGTATAGAAGCTGAACAACGTGCTGCTACTACTGCCAGTAAGTACTATACTGCACCAGATGTCAGCACAGCGCAATTAAAAACCTGGCCGCAACTGTCAAGGAAAAAGAGACTCTTCATCAATAGTCGCAAAGCTCATGCATAAAAGTCTGTTATACTTCTTTAAAGAATCCAATATCATAGAAGGAAGAGAATACACCGGCTGGAAGATTATACCATAGCCTGTTAACAGAGTAGAGGTAAGAATTCAGAAGAAAAGTGGCTTAACTAAAAAATGTCTTTCCATTCTATCCACTTCAATGGCATCTTGTTGTGGAGATAGACCCCCCAAATACGTGACAACACTATTTAAATACGAAGCGCGTGTAAAAATGTTGACATATTTCAATAAGCTTGCGTAACAAATTAACGAAAGGTAGCATACATACACTTAGGATGTTTCGGCGTTCCCCAAACAAGGAGATGCCACTTGTACTAACACAAGTGTAAGTTCTAATAGATTCTTACGTAAACACCGCTCAAACCTGTTCTAAGACCATACATCTGCATAAGAGCCGGTACACACGATGAGATGCGGCTACCGCGGCGATGCGACACCGTAACGCAAAGATTTATCACATTAGCGAGGACACGATACGTTGCTACGCCGCATAAAATTGTATCTGAAATGGCTATACTTATCCGTCTTTGTAGCACGCTCATCCTCCTTCGCGTTGACTCGTAAAGCGCAAGTCCGGTACACATGAGGTGTGGATATATTTTGTATGTAAAACGACGGAGCGACAGCGCTCCGGCGCCGCGCTGCCCCCGCTACGCATCATGTATCCCGGCTGTAAGTAAAGTTGGTATGTCGTATGATTTATAATTCAATATTTTTATACGACCTCTGAAAGAGAAGCTTTGTAACATACTCCAATAACGTTTGTCAGCTACTCATTGCAAATTGTAATATCTGACGATTATGTACGATACGTGAATTGAGCCAATGGAAGCAGCTGCTATCCCAATGTGTTTGGAGTCGTAATTCTCAACAGTGAGGCATCAATGGGAAAAAAAGATATGACATTAGACGAATGGTGAGAGAGAAAATATTAGCCTAAGCTCAATTTCGTTCTATAATGTATTTTTTATATATATGTACTATTTATATGTCACATATATATGTATGTATATTTGATTGATTTTCTTTTATTGTTATTTATTAGCTTATTTTTGTACTAATTTTTGTGGAAACTTTGCTGGCTTATGTAACATTTTTTGTGTATATTGTTATCATTTTTACATTGCTGTATGTTTCCCTTTAAAATAAATAAATAAATAAATTAGTGCTTAAAATTGTCTTCAAATTTACGGAACGCTTTTAAAACTGAGTGTTGATTTGCTTTTCGTCAATATAACTTGTCTCCTTCCTAGTAAAATGTATGTTTGTACTGACATCACAGAAATATTGCCAAAGCAATTTTTATGTTCCTTTCGCATCTATAGTATAAATTTTCTAACTTACGGAACTAATAGATAATATATACAAGTTAGATCAAATAAATTGACAATCCGGGCCAATAGACTTGAAGGAGTCTGCTGCCCGGATGAGAGGGAGGCGGTGCATGATGTCCGGCGCACCGCCTGGGAGAGAGGCTTTGAAGGGGTGGGCCTTATCCCTACCCCTCCCAGAGAGATAGTCTCAACAAGGCTTCATGTCCAGGCCCGGGTGGGACAATCGGAAGGGCACCCCGGGGGTTTTTAGTCAGTAGGAGTCTGACATACCGGGGTCGCTGCCCTCACAGCGTCTCTGATGTGCCTATGTAGGATTTTCCCCCGGGATACAAAAAATAATAATAAATTCACAATATACATTTTATTATAAACTAAAAGTGCCTATCTACTGACCTAAAATAAGCTTTCATTATTAATAAAGTTGATAAAGAAGTAGGTAGAGCTTATTGAGGATAAAATATTAATTAAAATTTAACGATTGTTTGACATTTAAATACATTTTTATTTTACGGGAATCCCAGATTCTCGTTAAACATTGACCTTTTTAGATCTGGGCTGACATTCCATAATTTATAATAATATTTCTTCCCGCTATGTTCCTTAAGAGGTGAGCAGAAAGACATAAATAGCTGTATCCATTCAGCGCTTCTATGTCGCACCCAACGTGGCCAGTAGCGCAGCTGATTGCCGTTCTCAGGGCACTTATATTTGACATTTCTATTAGATGCCATGCGGGTTTCTTAATACTGTACATAATATGGAAAACTCCTGAGGTACTTCCCGGGATTCGAACATACAACCATTCGCGTTGCCTCGCATGGAAGTCAGTCCATTATCCATTACGTCACCACAACCACAATTTATAAATATAAAATTTGCGTTTACGGCTCGTTTAAACATACTAAAAATAATCTGAAATTTTCTATGTTAATATACAAAAACGAACACAACAGCCCAACAAGAACAGAATTTCGAAAACCAAATTTATGTGTCTACCTACCAACAGTTTTAGCTTTCGCCCACAATTGAGGCCAGGTTTTTAGACTTGGAAAAAAAAACATTTCTGCTTATTGCTCGAGCGATCTAATCAAAAATATAATTTACCAAAAGACGGGTTTCATTTCCTGTGTAAATTAAATAAAAGAATTATTATGAATATTTTTAAATTATAAGGATCATTTCAATAGCTGAAAACTTTTTATTTTATTTTTAAGTTGAATTTATCTAGGATCTAGACGTAAGCTTTTGTCTGTAATTTATTCTTGCTATGATATCTGAGAAAATTATTTTTTTACTTCTGCTGTTTCTAAATACAATAAAATGTTAATGAAAAATACATCTGTAAATAAAATTAATTTCAAAACCTATAGGAATCTTCTAATAGTAGGAAAAGTCACTGGTAAGTATCAGGACCTTCCAACAGTATTGGGAATTCTACATGAAGAAAACCATCAAAAGGAACTTGTAGAAATTACGAAAGTTTAAATATCTGTCATGGTTCATAAAAATTGTAGAAAAATCTGTTATTTAATTTTTTAAAAGAAGTGAACGCTTTTTACCTATAAGTATATAAAATTATTTTACACACGAAAATGGTATTTGATTATTGTATACCATGAAATTATTCTTTTGGTAATTGAATACATCAAATGCTTGATCGACAGTTTTTTTTTTGTTTTAATTCTAACAGAATTGGAAATACATTATCTGTAGTATATTGACCTAAATTTATTTCTGTGCGTGAAAGATACTTACGTTGTGTTAATATATGTCAAATCACGACGCATCAAATAAACATTGCTATGGCGAACGCCAGAGTGATCGGACGTGTTTTGCTGACAGCACCATACTGTTAATTTATTTATACAAATTATCCGAGATGTCAGAAGGACTGTACTTATGCATGTTAATAAGTACAATAATATCCACAATCTAACCACGACTATTTTATCCACCTGTGAGACGAAGGCTGAGATTTATAGACGCAATTTCGACTTTGCTTAGCAAAGTTCACAAAAAACCAATTTGTTTTGACAAAAAACTGAATATATAATAGGAACTTGACTTTAACCATACTATTTGCAGAGCCAAGTCCTTGTTGCCAAAATTGGTGACTTACCAAATCATTTAACATTCATTGCGTTTGTATAAATTGCAATGTTTTAGTAAAAGTCTACGACAGCATATATACCTTTAATGTGGAAGCTACTATGACCCAAATTGTATATTATAATACTGAAGATAATCACTAGAAATAATTTATATGGCAGAACAAAGTTTGTCGGGTCAGCTAGTCATCTAATAATGAGTCTTACAAGCTGCGTAAGTAAGTAATTAAAAAAAGAAATAAAAGGCTACTTTGTAGTTAAATATCATTCTCGGACATAAGCATTCTCGGTTATAATAAAACTAAATACTCAGGAGGAGGACTTTCAAGAACGAATCAGTGCTCCAAATTGGCACAAAAACACTTTGCTTTTCTGCAACAAAGTGTAACCAGTGCAAATATTAAATCAAGAATCTCAAATAACACTTTAATCTCAAGTTATGTTTTAAATGAAAGACATTTACTTAACTTGTACCGTGCAACCATTTATAGTACTATTTCGCGATTTTTATAAAATTCATTTTTGTCTGACATTTACATCTCCGGAACTATGTGATGTATTTCACTTAAGCATACTCAGATTATGAGCAAATATTTAGTATTTCATATAATTACTTTTATGCAATTCCACGTCAGCTCTATAAGGCTAGCGCAATATGTCTTACTGACTTTTGAAATAAAATCAAATAATTATCTATATTGCACACCGATAAAGTACATAATATGAATCAATAAAGTTCACAGATGTATTACATAATAATAGCCGTTATTGTTATATTTCATTAATCTTGCCCCATGTAATTTGTAATGAACCAAAATTATTAGTTCGTAACTTTTAATATTCTTTCTTAAATCGATATGACTTTATCATAATATGTACGTCACACAGAGACGTTAGAAGCAAACGATCTGTCATGAGTGCTAACTTAGATACAAGACATTAAAATGGATTCCTGATTTAAGGCACAGTCGGTGAGATCATGTTAAAGTACGATGTACTTTAAATAAAAGATTTAATAATTAGGAATCCATAGTTACGATCGAAAATATATTGTTTTCATAGGAGGCACAAAGAAGACAATATTATGTCTTAGATAAAAAGTAAAATATATAAGGGTTCCTAATGAATCCTTTTTAATTGTTAATCCCTATAAAAATTAATGAGATGGTCAATATATGTTATGGTCTGACGAATAAAGTAATAATAATAACTTACGGCCTCCATTAAACGCAGTGAGCGCCCACAATTAATCTTTATTTTGAAGTCTCACGCATTACATTTCAGATAGACGATAAAACAGAAAATGTTTATTCAAAGTTTTGAATAGCAAAAATAGTGGTAAATTATTTTCTTGCCAAAAGAAAATCTAGGTCCTGCAAGCCATAAAAGACGATACAAAACAAACGTCAATAAGACGTTTTCTACCATACGTATTTCATCAAAGCTAACAAGAAACAAAACGGTTGAACACGAAAAAGTCAACATGACGTTAATGGCGGGTGAAAGTGGTGCTTCCTATTCTCACGGCTAAGCGTATCTCGTTGATGGTTGATTGAAGGCACGGAAACATGTTTGTTTCGAGATGAACATTCATATCGCAACCGAAATGTTACACAAACTTGGTCACTAATAAGGTTATTTACATTTTTTATTATATTATTAAAGATATTTTTATTAATTCACTAAGACTACTGATCTATAAGACGCTAGAAAGCTCAGAATTGAAATTTCTAGAAAGATCAGATCAAATACTTTGTGGTAAAATTTGATCGGTTATTGCCGAAAAGTCATCGGGAAAGAATAAGCGTGTTGACTTAGACAATTTTCGTAATCAAAACTAAACATTACCCAAGAAGGGTCCAGTAATGTACATTAACTTTTCAATGTATTATAATCTGATTTGGCAAATTAGCTATACACAATGGAGAATATAAAAACGTCCAAAAATTTACCCCAATTGCTAAAAAATCTTAAATATGAACAATAGGTACGATGTCATTCCAGTTTGCTCATAATATTTTTAAAATTATTTTAAAGAAATCAACACCGTTATAGGAGGGCCTGATAACTAAAAGATTGCACAGGTAAAGAATAAATGGTAGCTACACAAAACAAGAGCAGCATGGAAAACATCATATTGTGGATTTGTAAATGAGCTGATTCACTGACACACATTTAGATTGTTTATTTGTGAGCGAACTTGGTTTTGTTTTGACATGAGAACAATAAATAAATTTAAATCTTTAGAATTTTCGATACGATGATAAAACAGTAGAATACGGCGTTATATAAAAAATTAGTGCCGTAATCTTTAATATAAATTACCCGTAATATGAACCTTATTCTATTTCCTCCCACATAAAAATATATAGCATAAGACATACTAATAAGTATTAGCTCAATTAGATGCTGTGTTTGATTATAGGTTTAGTGGTACAGGTCATTAAAAGTTTAGATCAAACTTGCAGCAGTATTGCGAAAAGTTCTACGGGGTTCAGAATAACTAGTGTTTTACTTCGTTTAAACGTAAATATCGTGCTTATACTCTACATTGCTTAATTTCTTGTACATTGCAGCATATTTCTAACTCTGTAAAGGCCTGGAGGCTCGAGGCGGTGTGTTTATTCGTTATTTGCATATTTTTGCATGTTAAATTTTAGAAAATAATATTGTTATTGAAAAATGCTTTCGAAATATTTATCATTATATTATATTTAAATTATTATATTATAAATAAATGACGAAATTTTGGATAGAACAAAAGAGATATTTACATTCGAGCAGACTTGAAATCGTCAGATAACATTATAAACCTAATACTTTTTTTAAAATAAAACGGGTGGACATTTCTTCGTGGATATATTGTGTAAGAAATAATACATTTCAAGAAATATAAATATAATATCTCAAGCCTGTGAAATGAATGACGTGAAATCCAAGTTTAACTTCATAAAAATAAAAAGAAATATCGCACGCAACAAATTTAACAATGAAAGAAATGAAACTTCTATGACTCGTCAAAATAACTGTGACTGTTGACAAACTTGACGTTGATCATTGACATCGGCAGAATCAATAAACATCATCAACATAATCTCATGTAGCTACCATCAAATAGTCATTGCATAATTATGTGCTAAAATGCACAACTAAGGTAGTAGATATATTAATTAATTTTATTTGTTTCCTTTTTCATTTTTGTGTCACCATGCTACAACTACTTATCGACACGTAGAAAAATTGCTTACAAGGAGATAAAAATTGGATGAAGTGAAATACAATTCAGAAAACCTTTAAAAATGATGTTTTTATAAATATGGAAACAACTAAGCAAATGCATTGAAATAATGAAGCGTCAATTGAATCGAGGTGTTGATGTCGCTACCCACCGAGACGATTTCTATCAGATATCAACAGATCTCATTACCGGACTCAGTGAACCGCATCGGCTGCAAGGTTATGGAGAGAACGGCATCGCGTCTACCTTCAATACAATTGTATAAAATACATTTACGTCATTCTAGGGCTCTTTGGGTTGTGCTACAACAAAAATGACGCATTCACCCCTTATAGAGGTCATTATCGCCACTAAAACAGGTATAAATCGAGTTTTAATCGTGTCTCGAATAAAATTGACTTTGTTAATGTCAAAAATGACACTGATTTTATGACGAAAATTTCTAATTTATATGGATGTTGAAATGTGGCTGAAAATAAACCCATAAAACTGAGAATAGGCTTCAGATTTATTAATAATGTTTGGGCTGGAAGCTGCATTAAATTCTGTGCTAATTCTCAAAAATTATAAACGATGCCATGCAAAAATAATATGGCTGCCTCTGGAGAATGTCAATGAAATATGAACAACATACAAATAATAAAAAACAACTGACATTGACACCTTAGACCGCAGCCGGATCTGAAGCTAGTCGCCTATCATTTTAATCTCAGTGTGCGTTATTATCAACCAACAGTATTACCACGCTAAGAGATTCCATTTGACATTCTATTTATATATCTTTTTGCTGTGGTATGTATTATGTTATTAAGATTTACCTGTTAGTTTATTTCTCTATCATCTATATATGTCTATAAAACACTTTGTTTGAGACTTAGATGTGTAAGTGTAACCTTCCAACGACACTTACAGCAGAAAAAAATATAATAATCATCTTCGAGTAAAAACTACAACTGTACAAGTTTGTGCAAAGCATTTACAAAATACTTAAGCTAAGATTTATATACACTTCTACGTGACTTTGCGTAGTCTTTTCCCAGGAGATAGATTGGTCTTTAACAAAAAAACTTAATAAATAATAGGTACTGGAGTATTGTCTAAGTATTCGCAAGCCCAAATACGATTTAACGAAATCGGTGGCTTACGACATTCTGTGATATTAATTCAATTTTTCTTTATTGGCTGTGTTAGCCTTATGTGGCTATGATAGCCTATTCGATAATGGGCCGGTTTCCATGCGCGGCGAAGCAAATGTTCGTAGGTTCCAACCTCGGCATGTATATCTGGATTTTTCCAGATTATGTACTGATATAGAAATCACATGTTCACGTGTGAAGAAAAACATCGTGAGGAAACCCATATGCCATTTAGTCACGCCAAAAGGCGCAACTCCAGAACATCAAAAAAAATTAAAAATGTAAACGCACTTAATCGTAAACGCCACCTGGCGAACATTCACTTACTTACTTTCTTAACGTTCTCGCATTTTTTTAAACCAAACTCCACGTCGCATTTTAAAACTACACATCACATCGTATCCTTTTTTCCTACATTACAATCGCATTTTATAATTCGTTCAAATTCGTAACACACACAAATCCTTCTCAAAACCATACTCAACATTCACAATCAAACATACATAGTGAGTGGTTGTAAAGTGCCCGGAATACCGCTGCTCGGTAAGTACTTGATTTGTCTCAATTATCGCAATCTTCTTTTATTTATAAATCATCCCGCCTACGAGGGTGCATTTTGTGCAACGGCATAAGGCAAGACTTATCCTGGCCCGCGTACCATTTAATAGAAATGTCATGTACAAGTGCTCTAAGAACGGTTATCACCAAGCTCTACTGGTTACGTTAGGCTCGGCATATAAGCGCAATGTGGATAAAATCACTAAAGTACCTCTGTTCACCCCTTATGTTTGAATAAAGACTAAGCAAAGTCAAAGTAACTTTTATAAGTCTAAGCCTTATTCAGTTGTATTCAAGCATAGTGTAGATTTCAAGGACACATTTTAGATTCGCAAGTTCCTTATCACAACACTATGGAAATCTAATCTGCTTGTTGATACGGCCCAAGAAAACAAACTATTAGCATATAAGTCTCAATACATTACTTACGAAGATCAGAGTGAAATAGCATAATTGCCAAAGACGTTGTGAAACCAGAATCATTGGCAAGTTTTCAATGATAAATTGCTGTGGGTACTACTTACACCTTACGACACGATATCTTCAACATTACCGAATATGTATGTAGGAATGTGAGTGGAATAGAACGTATGATGCAAATGCTATAGAATAATAAGGAACAGTGTAAGAGTGTGAAAGGGATAGAAAATATAGGAGAGAGCGAGATAGATTTGAATGGCGGAGTGAATAAGTTGTTGTGAGTGCTGTGGCGAATTAATATATTTTTTTTTTGGAAAAAAACAGTATCTGTATAAAAACTGTGGTAAATAAATGATTTCTAAAATATTAAAAAGTCTTTCTACAAATTTTGGGGGCTCGTCCGGGATAAACGGTGTTGTATCTAAATTTCATTGATATTGTGGATTTGCAAAGGCGAAATAGACGGCTGCGTAAGCGTGGACGCTGGCCGCCATTAAGACGAACGACGAAATACAAGATACAAATTTGTATTTTACGATGGCTGAAAATAAAAAAGACGATGGTATATATAATCATTTAGGCATTATAGAATCATTGCCTAAGTTTACTGGAGATGACCTTACTTATTCGTCGGTAAAGTGGTGTCAAGACATTGAAGAAAATTCAGAAATATTTGCATGGAATTCTCGGCAACAATTAATTATTGCGAGGCGTTGCTTAGCTGGCACGGCGGAATTATGGTTAAAGACAGAAAAAAATTTTAGGACATACGAGGAGCTGAAGACAGCTCTTATCAGAGAATTTCCGGAGGAAATAAATAGCAAAATAATGCACGAAACAATGGCCAAAAGAAAAAAACTACCCAACGAAACCTGTTATCAATATATGCTCACCAT
The DNA here is from genome assembly GCA_036320925.1 of Automeris io. Taxonomy (NCBI): domain Eukaryota; kingdom Metazoa; phylum Arthropoda; class Insecta; order Lepidoptera; family Saturniidae; genus Automeris; species Automeris io. Next base: position 5,302,829 of record JAUDJH010000011.1, on the reverse strand, counting down.
GAAGGAGTTGGGCAAAAGAGCCAAATTTCCAGATTATGTATCCATCCAATACATCATTGAAGGAATAACAGATGCTGAACCCAATAAATTATTACTCTATGGAGTAACTACGTATTCAACACTTAAGGAAAAACTTATTTTATATGAAAAATTTAAAGAAAAAACTAAGATATCAGTTCCAATTGCCATGAAACAGTGTGATTCAATTAAGACAGGGGCTCGCAGTGAATATCAGCGTTGCTATAAATGTGGAGATCGTGGGCACTTATCTTCGTCATGCTTGAAAGGAGTAAAGTGCTTCAAATGTGGTGAATTTGGACATCTATCACCTGATTGCACAAAAGAGTTCAATGTCACCAACGGTGATAATAAATATCAAAAGCATGGAATGCAGCAGCGAGTGATGTGTACGAAGTTGGATGCGGAGCGTCATGGTACCTGCACTAATGACCAATTGTATGATAACTCTATAGAAGGAACGGATTATACAACACAAACAGCTGGTGTCCATATCCATTCAAATGTCAAAGATGACATTGAAAGATGTAAACAATCGCAAAGTAGGTTATTTAGTAATAATTCCATTAAAGAAGTTGAGATTTGTGATTTTAAGGTGACATGTTTGATAGATTCTGGTAGTGATATAAATTTAGTTACAGATGATTTATTTTTTAAACTCAAGGAGTGTCATTATATTAGGGACAATATTTTATTGACTGGTTTAGGCTCTAGTAAGGTTTATGCATTAGGTAAATTTTGTACAATATTAAAAGCTGACGGTTATTGTTTTAATACTTTATTTTATATTGTGCCTAGAAATACAATACCCTATAGTATGATTTTGGGACAATCCTTTATACAAAATGTGACATTAGTATTTAACAAAGGTTCTGTGAATATTCTAACTCAGGATGATGTTCATTTGTTGCAGTGTATGGTAACTGATGTTAATGCACAACCACAGTCTTATATACCTAATGATAATATTCGTACAGCCGTTCAAGATTTGGTGAGAAATTACAACCCTGTTCAAGTTAAAGAAGCTCCAATAGAGATGAAGATAATATTGAAAGATGATCTACCTGTAGTGCAAAGACCTCGACGGTTGTCATTGTTTGAACAGCAGATTGTTGACAAGCAAGTGGATGACTGGTTGAATAGAGGTATCATAAAACCTAGTTTTTCAGAGTATACCAGCCCTTTGGTGTTAGTAAAAAAGAAAAATGGATCAATTCGAGTCTGTGTCGATTATCGCAAGATAAATGATAAGATGGTCAAAGATCAATTTCCCTTACCTGTTATAGATGACCATATAGACAAATTATCAGGTGCTAATATATTTAGTAAACTAGATTTAAAAGACGCATTTTTTCATTTAAGAATAAACGAAGATTGCACAAAATATACATCCTTTGTTACTCAGTCTGGGCAATATGAGTTTATGCGTGCACCATTTGGATTGTCAATTTGCCCTAATTACTTCACTAGATTCATAAATATAATTTTCAGAGAGCTTATTAGGAAGGAATGCCTCATAATTTTCATTGATGACCTTTTAATACCTGCAAGGACTTATGAAGAAGCTTTTGAAAGACTGAGTAATGTATTAAAAGTTGCTGCTGAGTATGGCCTTGTAATTAATTGGGAAAAGAGTGATTTACTTACAACCAGAGTGGAGTATCTTGGGCACATCATAGAAAATGGGACTGTGCGACCTGCGATGGAAAAAGTAGATGCAGTCATGAAATATCCTCAGCCACAGTCAGTAAAACAGGTTCATAGTTTTATAGGCTTAACATCATATTTTAGAAAATTTATTGAAAATTATGCTGATATTGCAAAACCATTAACAGATTTATTAAAGAAGGACAAACAATTTAATTTTGGGGATGAACAAAAATTAGCTTTTGAATTACTAAAAAGAAAATTAACTGAGCAGCCAATTTTGAAAATTTTTAACATAAACTTGAATACAGAACTACACACAGATGCTTCGCAACAAGCTTATGCAGCTATTTTGATGCAGAAGGACCCAAATGATCAATTATTACATCCAATTTACTATCTGAGCAGAAAGACGACAGATGCGGAGAAAAAATATAGTAGTTATGAACTTGAAGCCTTAGCTGTGGTGGAAGGAGTGAAAAAATTTAGGAAATACCTGTTAGGAATACCATTTAAAATTGTGACGGATTGTGCAGCATTTAAAATGACCTTGGAGAAAAAGGATTTATCAACCAGAGTAGCAAGATGGGTCTTATTACTACAAGAATATGATTACAAATTGGAACATCGTTCTGGTACAAAAATGAGACATGTAGATGCATTAAGTCGTAACCCTCACATTGGTGTATTGACAAGAAACATCCACGAGCAACTGAAGAGATCACAGCAATCTGATGATGAGCTGCAAGCTATAATTGAGGTGATAAAAGAAAAACCTTACTTAGATTATTACCAGCAGAATGGATTGCTTTATAAAGGTGAAGATGGAAAATTGGTCGTTCCTAAGATGATGGACTATGAAATAATAAGAAAAATTCATGAAAATGGACATTTTGGGAAGAAAAAAATGTTGGAAATTTTAAACAAAGATTACTATATAAGAGAAATATACAAGAAAATAGATGATGTTATTTCTTCATGTATCCCTTGCATACTAGCTACAAAAAAAGAAGGAAAACAAGAAGGTTTCTTAAACAGTATTGAAAAAGAAGACATACCCTTAAGCACAATCCATTGTGATCACATTGGGCCTCTTACAGAGACCAAAAAGCAATACAACTATATCTTTACAGTAATAGATGCATTCACTAAATTTGTTTGGTTGTTTCCAACTAAAACGACAACAGCTGCAGAAACCATTGATAAACTGAAGATACATCAACAAGTATTTGGAAATCCATACCGTATTATAACAGATAGGGGTGCTGCATTCACAAGCAAAGATTTTTCTGACTATTGTAAAACTGAGAATATTAATCATGTTACTGTTACGACTGGTGTCCCACGTGGTAACGGTCAGGTGGAAAGAATTCACCGCATATTAATTTCAGTTCTCACTAAGCTGTGTATTGAAGATAATAAACAATGGTATAAGCATGTCAGTAGGATACAGAGATGTATTAACGGTACTTATCAAAGAAGCATTGATACCAGTCCCTATGAATTATTAATAGGAAAAAAGATGAGACAAAAGGAAGATATTGAACTAGTAGTGTTGTTACAGGAAGAAAGTAGGGACCTATTTGTACAAAACAGAGATGATCTGAGAGTGAATGCTAAAGTGCAGATATTAAAGGTGCAAGAAGAGAACAGGAAATACTATAACAGAAGAAGAAAGAGGAGTCAAGAATATAAAACAGGAGATCTTGTGGCTATAAAACGCACCCAGTATGGGACATGTATGAAATTGAAGCCTAAATACCTAGGACCATATGAGGTGATAAAAACATTAGGTAGAGACAGATATGAAGTGCAAAAAGCAGATGATACTGCTGAGGGTCCATGGAAGACCACGTCAGCTGCAGATTTTATGAAGCGTTGGCCTGAGTTGTAATATTTAAGAGTTTATTTAATTTCAAAACATTTTCTACTTAATATGTTAAGGTGTTATATTTCTTGGTAAATAATAAAACAAAAGCCAAACAGATAGGATATTGGTAATGCATCAATAAATAAAGAAAACCATGAAAAAACCGTGTATGTAAAAAAAAAATATATATACACAATAGTTTTAGTGATTGTATGCTAAACAAAACTTTAACAAAAGGGGGTTATTTATGCTGTAATTTATGTCATAGTAGCATCAATTTAAGGAGTACTGGTTCTTTATAAAAAACGGGGTAACTGATAAATGTAATAACATGATTCATTGAATATGTTTTCATTTTAAGTTTTCAAAATTTGAGCCTATTTAATAGTAGTTGCTGAAGTTTCATTGTAACTTTTGTTTTTGAAATCTAGACTTAATTTTTTTTATTTGAAGTAATATTATAGCTTTTGTCAGAGCAGTAATTTTGTGTTCTTTAAAAATAGTATAAGTAGTAGTTAAGATTTCAGTTGTATTCTAATTTTATTTGGAAAAATTAAGTTACTTTTGTATAGCCACTATGTGTGTATGCAGAGGCTGGGGACAGCCTTAATGCAGGATGGCCGAATGTAGGAATGTGAGTGGAATAGAACGTATGATGCAAATGCTATAGAATAATAAGGAACAGTGTAAGAGTGTGAAAGGGATAGAAAATATAGGAGAGAGCGAGATAGATTTGAATGGCGGAGTGAATAAGTTGTTGTGAGTGCTGTGGCGAATTAATATATTTTTTTTTTGGAAAAAAACAGTATCTGTATAAAAACTGTGGTAAATAAATGATTTCTAAAATATTAAAAAGTATTTCTACATGTATGTAGTTACGGTAGATTAACCACAAGGTTATTCATTTTTTTTATCCTGACTCGAAACAGTGGCCGCGTCACACCTGATGATAAGCATAGAGCAATCCAAAAAACGTCAACATCTATCATCATCATGCATGCTAGCACAAATATCTCTTCACGCTAAATGATCCCATATCATAGGATGGTGGGAACACAATTTAGCAAATTAATTTAACAAATTGTTGAAAGATAATCAAATCAAATATTAAAACTTAATCAATTTAAAGGGGTTTTTCTTAAATACATCCTAGATCGGACTACCATAGCTAATCATTTATCTTCTCACTGAATATATAGCTACAAAAAAAAAACGTGAAAATGTTTAGTATAAAGGCATATAAGCTCTAGTTGTGCATAAACTCTATTTAATGTACAATACAATCACGGTCAAAACAAGGCGAACTGGTATGTCCTGATAAGCTTAGTGCGAGAAAGCTGAAGATTTTTAATACCTATGTGATATTGATCAAACTACTTTCTAAGCTTAAGATTTCTAAAAGGTCTTGTCCAGTTGTATCTGTAAAAATAGGCTGAACACAGTCTAGGTTTTTCATTGAAATGGAAAGCAGTTCTAGATATTATTAAGTAATAAATGGTAGCACAGAGATGAAAATATGTGGTATTATAATTAATAATTACTTGGAATATGGCAAACCAAGTTCGTTATATATTAAGCATCTTAAGGCAAGGTAGCTCAGAATCAGTTGTAAATGACTTCAAGGCATTTTCAACCAAGGAAACATCATAAGTTAATCGAAAGCGAGTTTCAGAGATCCTGTTTTTTTTAACAGTTCTACTAAAAACTACGTAAACAAGACTTATTTTGAATATATCAGTTACATTTGGATGCTTTAACTGATGAATAATGAACTCCAAGACCCCGATACACCTATACTTGTTAAAACATGCGTCTACATAATGATAGACGGTTCTATGACCGTAACTCTTTCAACGGGAAATAAACATATTAATGGAAATACATAGTTTTGAGAAGCATAATTCCCAGTTACCAGTGTTATAGACATACCGTTAAATATTGAATAAGATAGAATAAAGACTGAAATGAAATATGATCTAAACTCAAATTAATAAGCTCCTCAGTTACTCCACTGGCTGGAAGAAATGATGAATAAGTATAACGTACCCAACAAAACGCATTAAAAGAAATTAATATGAAATACGTTTTAATTCATAAATTGCACTTATAATAAAACTTGATAGTAACAACACTTTTTATGAAATGAAAATAAAGAAATCTCACAGGAAAAAGATAGAAATCCGGAGGAAAAGAATAATTCCGCACACGTCTAAAGAAACTGGAAATGGTCGATTAAAAAAACGCTCAACTCAGGTCCTTGACTTTAACAAAGCGGTTGCATCACGTACTTCAAGAAGTAAAACAGTAGCTGGGAACATTTCCATGTTAATTGAGCGACACTTTGTCACTTTAATAAAGTTACTTTCACGAATGACGTCTGCACTGCACATTCAGCTACAGATAACGGGTTTAACCATTTTGAGTTCGCACTCGGATATCAAGTGATCACTGATCGGTCACACCGAACGGGCAACGACCTGAGTTGAAATCCGACAATTTTCCACTTCGAGTGGCATTTCGAAAACATCTGGCATCTACAGACCGAGAATAAAATCTTTAACATCACTAATAGTACTTGCCTTATGGATTACTTTTGGATTATTTTTCTTTTGCAGGTTTATCACTAAATTTGTGAATGTACAATAGTTCGTTTACAGCTCAAGCTGTCCACAAATAAATACAGCATTCGGCATTTATGCCTTTTAAATTTCTGTGATTATGGCTATTATACTGATATTTTCTGCTTTCAAATCAATAGTTTCATTTCGTTGATTGATTTCATTTCATCGTGTAACTTTCGGAATGGTGTTCATTACAACTGTGACATTTGTGTTAATGAAATCAGTTCTACCATTTTCATCTTGTTAAAACTGACATTGATTTGTGACTCGGTTTTTTTATAGACTGTTTGCTTCAAACATCTAGATCGTGAAACCCATTATGCATTGGCTCGTGAATTATAATTCGTTATTATGGAGGCCATATGTCATTCAACCAAATATCAAATTCTATTTTAATTTATTTAGTAATTAAAACTAAATTGCATATTCAATGAGTTAAAGAGTCATAAGAAATCTAAATATATTGTATTTTATTTTTAATATTACAAGTTTCTTTTTCAATATGATTGAATTAATATCAGTATATCTTTGTTACCGTGTTCAATTTCAGCCGTAACTACTTATAATAATAATAAATTGCATTGACTAAAGATCCATTGGAGTCTGTAACAACTTTACGCTTCTACGTCATTCCAGTTTTTTTATCGGTGTAATGTAGCACTGTGTAGCATATTTAAATTTTACTTTACATTTACATTACAATAAGATCATGAATAGTAATGACACTGTAAGTAATGTTACACACAGCGTAGTACAAAATCCAACCGCAACTGTCAAGACACAGGAAACTTCGTCCACAATCATCGTGGTCATGCCAGCTTGCTCAAAAGTCTCTTCACACTTCATTTAAACGACCTTATACTGTAGAAGGAAGGGAATATACCACCAGATAGATCTTTTCACAGCAATGATCATCATGATACGGTAGATACAGTAGCGTTCATTCCATAGATGCACAAAAGCATTGCATGCCCTCACAATAAATAATACAGGAATAAATTGCTTAAACTTAAACAAAAAAGGAGCCATTTATATTCACATCTGTTATATATTCACGCTGTCTATCTTTCCTATGAAAGCAGTATAATATTTACTGCCATAATATAATATTAAAGTTATTAACGTGAGTTCTGCATACCCTCTCCAAGTACCCTATGCACGTCACTGGGTAGACATATAAATTGGAAAACCTTTTAGCTCGTGTCGGAATGTAAACAGTTGTCGGCCTTTTTGTTACCACGACACAGAGTCAGTTTAAAAGGTTAGTTTAAGTTTATATGATAATTATTTTGTATTGATTGGTAATAAATAATTATTTTTTCGTTGATGAAGCCTGGATAGGCTATTCGCTCTCCTGGTGTTTGGAAGAATCTGTATCTTATAGTGGAGTGATTGGAAGGACACCCCGAGGGTTTTTAGTCAGTAGGACTGTGACACACTAGGGTTGCCGCCCTCACAGTGGCCATGAAAGTCCAAAGCAGGATTTTTCCCTAGTTGACAAAAAAAGACAGGTTTGTAGTAAGCGCCCGAATTCAAATCTACGACAATTGGCACTTTTGCACAAGGACGCAGATTCTTTATCAATTTTTCAAATATGACATACATTAGCTTGTAAAATTAACTTATAAAATGAATAAGTCACATTTACAGAAAGTATCACAAAAGTAACAGATGAATTAAAAAGTTAGAATAGCATTCATATTTATTTACAAAGTAGATGCCTTGTAAAACTTATATAGCTTTACATGCTTCTATCAAAGTCTCCATGAATGAATACTTTTTTTATTAATACAAAACACAATATAGACACATACAAGAATATAAAATCAAAGACGCAAAGCCAGTAACGGCACATCAGTCACATCTGAGCGAGCGGCCAAGGTACTGAGCCTAGATTCCATCTCGGGCGCACCTCAATCGTTTTTACAGCAGTTTCTCTTTTATATCAAACCAGTGTATTCTTTGTGGACTTTAATTTTAGACCAGGGATAGCCAACGCGCGGAACGACGTGTATCTAACTTACAGACCTCGAAGCTGGGTTCAAAAATGACGATTTTTATTCACAAAAAAAAAAAATATAAACCTATATTCTTAAACGATATCCAATAATTGAGAATTACATCTGTGTCATGCAAGCGTTTACAAACACAATTTTCATATGAAGTATCTATGATCATCCATAAGTAACTACCTGTAGATTTACCATGATTTAGAAAAGCAATATTGTATTAATATTACTTGTATATTTCAGACTATATATATAATACTAAGACAGAAAAAATATGATTAAAATAATACTATTTTTAAATGTAGGAAAATGCATTATCAAACAACAAATGAATAACTAGACACACAGAGTTAAACAAATATTTCGTGTGGAAATTAGGCACATAAGCTAAAGCGTTTAAGTCATACTCAAGCTGAGTTTTATAGACGGTACTTAGGTTATGCTCAGGAAGTAAGTTCGTCTTTGACAAAGAACTGAATATATAATAGAAATTTGAATATAGCCTAAGTATAAACAGAGTCAATTCCAAGTTAAGAAATTCGATAACTTATATACTTTGATATTAACCCTTAACTTGGCAGAATGTTCTTTCTTTCAATATCAAAATAATATTCATACCGCTTAACCCTTATGTTCCAAGGATGTCTAATAGAAACTAACCGTGCGTTCAAAAACTGAGAAATTACCTAAATATTCATATAAAAATATTAAGTTTGCGCTAAAAACTTATGGCAATAGGTTTTGTAAATTCTGATGTATCTTCACAGATACACTATCAAGAAAAGGGTTAAATGAATAAAATAATCTTAACCTTAGTTACTGGAAATAAATGGAGTCTTCAATGAATTCATATAGGATTCGCTCGATTTAAATAGTAAATCTATACTAATATTATAAAGCTGAAGAGTTTGTTTGTTTGTTTGTTTGAACGCGCTAATCTCAGGAACTACTGGTTCGAATTGAAAAATTATTTTTGTATTGAATAGACAATTTATCGAGGAAGGCTTTAGGCTATATAACATCACGATGCAACTATTAAGAGCGAAGAAATAATGGAAAATGTTAAAAAAACGGGGAAAATTATTCATCCTTGAAGGCTTCCATTGCGTGCGCTGAGAAAACGGTTCAAGATACCAAAAATATATGTATGAAAGAATTATTTCTCTTGAAACATTCTAAAAAAATGTCCCCGAAAGTATATGTCCATCTTTTAAGATTAACTCACTAGAACGGTTTTTATGGTAATGAAATTTGGTCTAAATTAATGCATTATTTCTTAAGAGTTGTATCAACGTAATAATATTAATCTTTATCCAAATAAATGTGTTGTTGATTATGGTATTTAATTGTGAACAAAATTGTCTTTTACCTCACTTAATTTCAATGAACATCTTAGAAGATATTACAATAACTTATATAGCAAAACAACGTTTGCCGGATCAGCTAGTGTATTATAATTCTTTATTATATAATCAATTATATTAACAGTAGCTATAGTGGCCTAGTGGGCAACGGGCCGGTTTTCGTGCGCGTAACGCAAATAGCCTTAGGTTCGATTCCCGGCATGTACCTCAGGGTTTTTCCAGATTTCACTAATAATTTAATTAATAATTTAGGCACTATATGCTCAGCGGTGAAGGAAATTATATTCATGAAACCCAAATGACATCTAATAGAAAAATAATCTGTAAGTGCTTTAAGAACGGCGAGCAGCTGCGCTACTGGTCACGTTGGACACGACATATAAACCCAAATTGGATACAGCCACTGACTAAAATCAACAGCTGAACGTGTTTAGATTTAGCCGGTATTAATAACTGAATATAGAAAAAGGTTTCCGTTAATAAAAGTCCTCAGAATAATATGTCCGTATAACATTTCGGTTATTAGCAACTCGCACAATTATAAAACTGATAAAGTTTTATATATTACAAAATAAATATAAAAAAACAGAGATTATTTTATAATCCTGTCTAACATATGTCTAGCGTAATCAATCAATCGATGACGAAAATTATGTGCTATTCCTAATAAGACCATGTTGTACGAAACACGCTTTCAATTTTGCTGAAACGTGACTCAATAAAACACCAATTTAGTTAGACATATTACAGATGGTGTAATGTAAACGACCAAACTGACGTAATATGATTTCTATTGTATGTAATACTTAATATGCCTCATCATCCTATTATTTGACCATCAAATGCTGAGCAAAAATTACTCTTGTAGTTTAGCGCAACCTGGTGTTATCTCCATATCGAATCAAATCTTCCAGCTTTACGCGTAAATCTTCCTTTCGATAATTTAAAATGATTTGACATTTCAGCAAAGATTTAAGGATATTTAAAATTACAACTATTCAAATAATTATTTTTCAATAATGGAAATAATATAATAATAACAATATATCGTCACGCCATATCTCTTATGGGGTGAGCAGAGTTACATTAGTGGTCGTATCCAGTATCCGTATTCCTTAGAAACGTCCGACTCTAGCGGCGGCACCGGGCGGCACACTTGAGGGAGTGTGTCGTCCAACAAGGGTGCGATCGGCGCGCGATGTGTTCCCGCGTGCCGCTCTACAACACAGATATATGAGAGGGATGGCTCTTTACACCACTCCTCCCCAAACGAGTAGAGGCCTACTTAAGGCCGCACGCCTTGCCGGTCATCGAGGATGAGACCCCAGTCGCACCCTCCATGCCGGTAGGTGGAAGGTGGAACAACCCTGGGGTTTCAGTCGGTGCAAGTCCGACACACCGGACGGCGGCCCTCACCAACCCCCGAGGTCCGTTAAGGATTTCCCCGGGTTACAAAAAAAAATGTGGTCCTATCCACGTTTCACAAATTGTAATTACAGAACAATATTTACGATAAAATAACAATATATTCGTGATACATGCAATTTTGTATGAATAGGCTCATTGAAACTGTCATACAAATTGACTATTAATTAATATATTTATCTAATATTTCTTGTTATTCTACAAGAAAAGTAAGTGAATATGATTAAGTTTGAAAGTTTAACTTCCGTATGAATTAAAGTTGATTACATGCTCATTTCCTATAACATAGACTCTCGACTTGTAAATACTTGTGTAAATTGCATAAGCAAATAAAAAAAGTATATAATAAAAAACTCGTATGAAAAATACATAGACAAGCTATATCCCTTTCGGAATAAAATAAGGTACATTAACGGATGTGTCCACTTTGCGCCTCTATATCGTGTCCAATTTGACCAGCAACGCAGCTGATCGTCATTCTCAGGACACTTACACATTTATTAGATGGCAAGTTGGTTTCCTTTCGGGGTTTTTCTTCACCGGTGAATATATGGCGACTTCGACCGTACTAAACCGGAAAAATAATTATATTCAAACCTTTATTGATATCGTTTTGACAGTAAATACATATACAGTCTTCAAAGGGTTTATTACATGTTTAAATGAACAAGAAATATTATTACAGGTAAGTTAAAACTGGTTTTGACATTGATAGGCAGTTAATCTATTTTTAGCAGAGTAATTTTAATGCCTGGAATATAGAGCTCAATATAATCACGGCGTCAGAAATCGAGGTCATTTGACCTGGGTATCTTTACTAAGCTAAATTTACAGTAAGTACACAAGATCTATAAATTAATACTTGAAGCAAAAACTTTGTAACCCTATTTTGTAATTCGGCATACTTATAGTTCATATTGAGAAGATGTGCAGAATGCTAATATTATTTAAAACGTATGAATAAAAAATATATAAAATCAATAAAAAATATTACACACACTACCATACATTTGACACATCCACGCATATATACTCTTTTGTTTATGGTTATAGTCTGTGGTCAAATTGAGAATAGATTAATATTGTTTGTGTTTTTGACAATAGAACCTTAATAATGTTCAAACTTATAATTTAAATTAATTGTGATCGAATTGCGAACACTCGGCGACCACTAGTTATTTTGAAACTACGTACTATTATACGATAAAAAGTTGTACAAATATTAGAAGTTCTTTATTCGTCTTTGTGAACTAAACATGCGTTAATTTTGATTAAACCTCACATAGTGACAGTCGTTAGTTTCTTAAGAGTTGAATCCAATCTTGGACTACGCTATATTTTTAATAAAGTAGAATTTAGTGAATTCGCCTTCGTATTAAAAAATTGTAGACAAATATTTGAAGCCCTCTATTCATCCTTATAAATATTCTATTCTATCCCAAAGTTACTCAATAAAAGTTACAAAAGCGGAACTTTTTTACAGTTGACAGTGTTTCAAAAGGACGATAGGATCAAGTGAAAGTTATAGATAAGTCACAGACACAAAACTAGTGCTAAAACTAAGGCTTAAAGTTTTCTCACTAAAAGATGCAATTTTTCAATTGATATTTTAAAATATATATTTTAAACAGTAGCATGAATTTACTCAGAATTTTTTGAGTGCATTAAAGTTGTTAAATACGCCAAGATGCAGAAGATTCCCGTTTACAGACAAAAAGTGCAAAAAAACGTTAACAGACGAAGTTTTCATTAAACCAAATAACATTACGTAATTTATCAATTAACTATAATATCTTTGCTTGCAGAGTGCAGCATTAAACAAAAATATTTTAAATCGCAAGCAACATTGTGCTTAAGATCATTGAAGAATGATTTGATCAATGCCAAGTAATAATCAGTAGATACCACACGTCTGTGTTCACTTGGTATTTCTCCTTGAATGTTAAAAGAAATCTCTTTGAGCATGCACGCGATGTTTTCACGTAAACACAACGTCTTTTACTATAAGTATATACGTTGTTGTGTATACGTTGCTGAGGTGTCGTAAAAGGCGACTAAGGTATCTCTTGAACCCGCAATTCAACCAGGTGCTCAGAGAATGAAAACTCGACCAAACCTGCATCCTGCTCCCTCCCGATCGTACTGGTTCTCCTTTCCATCGGGCCTGAGGAAGCTCGGACGAGAGAATGCTTTTCTGGCTGCGCGTCCAGTTATGCACTAACATATCTCCTGCGCAATTGACTGTTTTCGAAAACTGGACCTCGAATTTCTTAACCGGTGTTGAAACAGTCGCCGTGGCCGAACCCGGCTAGGACATCATCATCATCATACGTTGTTCATAGGTACATAATAAAATTCTTCGCTGATAAAGGTGCTTAATTTCACAAATGCGAGTTAGTCTATATTGCTATGATAGCTATGTCTGCGAAATCACTGAAATCGATACATATAAACTTGAGTAAACTTACATCATTGTAGAACCGAAAATACTAACACTGGGGAATATGAAATTTTTCATTATGTTATTTTTTATAACGCCTTTTATTTAGGCTCCGATTCTCCCATAGCTAGAATTACAAAATTATAGAATACCAGCTGACCCGGCAAACGTTGTTCTGCCATATAAATTATTTCTAGTGAATATCTTCTGTATTATAATATACAATTTTGGTCATAGTACCTTCCACATAAAAGGTAGATATATACTGTCGCGTACTTTTATTTAGAACTATTCAAGACAAACAATCCTACGGTACATCATCTTTGTGTAACTCCAATGGTTTAGGCAGTGTACGCCAAGATAGCTCTCAGAGGCCAGATTTTTTCCGAATTAATTGACATGTATCGTTATTTTACGACCAAATTACATAAAATCATTACAAATTGTAGCCTATATGTTATTCCGAGTTATAATCTATATTACTGTAAAAGTTTAATGCAAATCCGACCAGTAGTTTTATCGTGAAAAAGTAACAAACATATTCACAAACTTTCGCATTTATAATATTAAAAGTAAGATAGTAGGAAGTATCAGATACTGGATGTATTTAATAACAATCTAAATAAATATAAGTCATGTGTTTTAAGTCTCTATCCATAACTTTTCAATTTTCATTTTTTCTTGTCTTTTTTTGTTTTCGTCATTAATTGTATTTTTTTACCTATTGTGATATTTAAATTAGTTTTTTTTTGCATGCGGTGTTCATTTTATGCATAGTGAATTACGCTATACATTTATAAAAAATAACGTTTATATTTTTACTAGTACAATTATTGTTGTGTAAATAAATAAATAAACTTAGGCGCCCTTTAAGTGCGTATTTTTTGGTATTCCATCCCCAAGACGGTAAAATAAGGGTTGATGTTTGTCTGAACTACACCAGTTCCGAATGAGCGTGTGGTGGCGACCCGGTTGTCGAAACATCTTGGTGAAGTAGGCCCGGACCTCGCAGAAAACCAGTATGGTTTTCGCCGAAATCGTTCCACGGTGGACGCAATTCTGCGTGTCAGGGACAGGGCGCAGCAGGTGGTTTCTCAGGGCAGAGTAGTTTTGGCGGTATCCTTGGACATTGCCAACGCTTTCAACACTCTGCCCTGGTACAGAATCCACGAGGCCCTATCTTATCACCGGGTGCCGCTATACCTCCGCCGAGTTATAGCAGCGTATCTTTCAGAGCGCAGCGTCGTGTACCCGGGGCGGGACGACTGGGAGAGGCATGAAGTGACATGCGGTGTTCCACAGGGGTCGGTTCTTGGGCCGCTCCTGTGGAACATCGGGTACGACTTTGTCATCCGCGGGGCCAATTTACAAGGGGTCGAAGTCGTGTGCTACGCAGACGACACACTCGTCATGGCCCGCGGAGATGATTACAGGCAAGCAGCCATTCTGGCGACTGCCGGGACGGCCCATGTGGTCCGTCGGATCAGGGATTTAGGGTTGGAGGTGGCCCTCGGCAAATCCGAGGCAATCCTCTTCCACGGACCACGCCGTGCGGCTCCACCCGATGCCTACATTATAGTGAGTGGGACACGCATCAATGTGGGGTCCACGATGAAGTACTTGGGACTCGTTCTAGACAGTCGCTGGAATTTCAACGCCCACTTTCAGCGTTTGATGCCCAGGGTGAGGGCAATGGCAGGTGCTTTGGGACGCATAATGCCTAACGAGAAGGGACCCAATGCCTCCAGTAGGAAGTTATATCTTCAAGCCGTACGATCCATGGTGCTGTACGGCGCCCCAATTTGGGCGGAGGCTCTGAATCGCAATAATATCGCCCTTCTTCGCCGCCCCCAAAGGGTATTAGCGATCAGAGCCATCCGAGGATACTGCTCCATATCGTACGAGGCGGCGTGTGTACTAGCGGGGTCCATGCCGTGGGACCTCGACGCGCGAACCCTCGCGTCCCTCTACAGGTGGCGAGAGGAGAAGAAAGTCAGAGGTCTGCGACCGGCCCCCACAGAGATTCGGAGGCAGAGGGTCCTTCTCCAGGACCAGGCCGTGAGGGATTGGCAGTCCAGGCTGGAGCAACCTAGCGCCGGTCCTCGGACAATTGAGGCGGTGCGCCCTGTCTTGCACTCGTGGCTGGACAGACAACATGGCGCACTTTCCTTCCGGCTCACCCAGATCCTCACGGGTCACGGTAGCTTTGGCCGTCACCGGTGGCGGGTGTCTGGAGGGGAGCTGACGGCGGAGTGCCACGAGTGCGGGAGCCCGGAGGATACGGCGCAGCACACCCTTGAGGTGTGCCCAGCCTGGGTTGAAGAACGTGATGTCCTCACGGGCAATATTGGTGACGACCTTTCACTGCCGGCGGTGGTGAAAGCCATGGTCGGCAGTGAAGAGGCTTGGAGAGAGGTAGTTGCCTTCTGCGAAGCAGTTATGAAGCAGAAGGAAGCCGCCGAAAGGGTCAGAGAGCGAACATCTTCTCTGGCCATTCGGCGGCCAAGGCACCGGCGCCGGAGGGACGCGTTTGCTCAGAGCGAGCGTGACATCCACCGGTAACAATAGTCGGGCAGTAGACTTGAGGGAGTTTGCTGCCCGGATGAGAGGGCGGTGGTGCGCAGTGTCTTGCGCCGCCTAAGAAAGAGGTACTGGAGGCGTGGGCTCTTTATTCCCATCCCTCCCAGAGAGGAAGCCTGAATAAGGCTGTTCGCTCCCCGGGCGACTGGACGAATTTGGTTTCCCAGGCCTGGGTGGAGTGATTAGAGGGACACCCCGGGGGTTTTTAGTCAGTAGGAGTCTGACACACCAGGATCGCTGCCCTCAAAGTGACCCTGATGGTCCAATGTAGGATTTTCCCCCGGGTTACAAAAAAAAAAAAAAAAAACACCAGTTCCGAATATAAATTGCACCAGGTGAAACAGACTGAATACGCTAGTATAACACAAGTACATTGGTGTAAATTTGTTAACACGAATTTTAAAACATAAATAATGTCATGAAATTGTCTCACATTAAAACTTACTCCTGAATTGTGGTTGCTTTTATACTCATAAATTCTACATCACAATCTTCGACTTAGATGTAGTGTCACTGATAATATTCTCCATTTGTTGATGGAATGTGTCCGACCTGAATCTTTGAGAGAGGCGTTTGTGAGTGCTTTTGGTCTGGACAGACTAGACGTCGAGATGTTTAACAAAATCTTAACAGAACTATTATCTGATGGGACGTCAGGACTGTTCAAACCAATGGCACCTTATACCATATGTTAGGTATTCTTATATAAGGTTACGATAGGGCTAACATACGTACCGACGAAAAGTTCCGTAAATAAATAGAATAAAAACAAACTTCCACTTTCACAATCACCCAGTACCGAGATAACTATCTGTAAGACATACCAATATTTACTCAGTATGAGGATCGAATCCACAATACGTAGTTTAGAATTCACACACTCGACAACTTTGACAATCAATTTTACCGATTTGTTTTTTCGAAATGAATGAAAAGATCTGCCCAAACCTTTGCGCATTTTTTTTTTAATATAAGTTACACAACTTTTTAATCAAACTTAGAATTTATAACATGCTAAAATGCAAAACGAGTGTGCAGCAATTCTTGTGTAAAATTGACGCGACATCAAGGTCACAAATCAGGACCCGTAAACAATGGCTGTCAAAATGATTGACACAACACGTTGCATTTCCTATCGTTCTTATTTATCATAGGCACCGTATTGATATCATTTTAAATCTATACAAATATTACAACACCGTTATAATTAAATTATCAAGTTTACAAACATAGAAAGTACGAAAATAAAAAAGTAATTACTATAATTATTTAGTCCTAATTATACAAATTTAATAGGCAAGTATAAACTAACGTCCATGCTTATAAAATGTATTATAACCGGCTGCCCATAAACCTTTTTTGGTAACCCAGTGGAAATGCTCATAGACCGCGAGGACCGCTTTGAGGGCAATGGCCCTTGAGTGTAATAATAAAAAAAAAACATTTATTTGGCACAAACACAACAACAACACAGCATAATAGGTTATTAAAGATAGAAAACAAAAACAGTAGTGTCAGACTCTAACTAAGTAAAACTACCAAGGTGTTCCTCTGATACGTTGCAGGATACAGCCGGGCAGTGACGTGCTTAGTGTATTTGGACAGGGTAGGCAGAATTCGCGTATATAATATTGCATATTATATTATGATAGTAAATATTATATTGCTTTCTATGGAGAGATATATGACGTAAATATAAAATAGATATTAATATAGATGGTTGCTTTTTTGGTGTAACTTTAACCAATGTATTGCAGACTTATTTATCATTAGGGCATGCAATGCTTTCATGCATCTATGTAATGAACGCTACTGCAGCTGGGCCAGTATACTCAGCACCCGGCGACATCGAGCCTTCTGCGGGTCTTTTTCTTCTACCTTTGCGAAGGGTAGTATAAAAAGGCACTCCTCATTTGTTCGTTGTCAATGATCCTGACGTGACTAAGCATCTTGAACCGCTCCAGTTGAGAAAGATATTGGCTCACTGAGCGTTTTCTACCGTCTGTATCATGGCGAGTTTACTGAAAGGTTATTTAACCTTGTTCCACCCTCTCCCTTCCTAAATAAAACCACGCGCACAAGTTTACGGAGTCGCAGCCATAAGCCTCACATCTTGGCTAAGACTAAGAAATTCTCTAACTCTTACTTATATTCTAACATTTTTAGCCTAACATATCTCTTAGTATTCCTAATTTATTTCTTTTCGTGTAAATTTTAATCACTGAAAGAAATTTAAAAAATGTAATTGAGTGTACTTGCGTTTGAACATTTATCGAATATAACCGCTGTTTATAAAATTATCAGTTAATATATAACAGAAATACATCAACAACTACAACCAGCAACACAAGTTCATCACTTAATCGCTAATCAAATACTTTGCAATTACTTAACAGAGTTACTAAATTGCGAATAAACCTATAAGTAATCCCTTCGCGAATCAATCGTTGATGAAAACACGACACATAGAAAGGCATTTCAATTATAACTTACTGCTTTCGAAAATTTCACTCGATGTCGTAACCGAAGTAGAAAAACGATGACCGAGGCTATAAAATGTTAATAACGGTAGACCTTTGGCTCGCTAATGCAGCGTCAGACAAACGTCACCGGATTGTCAAATATGTGGGCGATAGAAATGCCTAACGATGAATTGATTCCGAATAGTACGGACAAACTGTCTTAATTACGCGCCGGTGCTAGTGTTAACTCTGAAAACCAATAAAATCTTAGGCTGAGACTTATACTTTAACTTTGTTTACACTTTACTCAGGAAATAAGTTCTTCTTTGAGAAGAATATATAGTAACAATTTGAGTATAGTCTAATTATTCGCAGAGACAAGTACAAGTTGGCTGAATTTGTAATTTACTATATACACTTTCACATTAATTAATGCAAATTATAACGTATCAGTAAAGCGTATGAAAAGACAAAGTACCGGCTGTAAAACTCAGCCTAAGACCGAGGCTGTACTGTGAAGTTTTACCGCGCTGTTTTTTCTGCGAATTCTATAACACTTGGAATAAATATACCCGCACGCACGTACACGCATCTCTAAATGTGGCGTGGAAAAAATATCAGGCTGAGAGATGTCTGAGCGATACAAATTCATTACCCTCCCTAAGTCGTAATATCATTTATATACTACAATTATTTACCTTTCGAAACAAAATAGTTCAATTTATATATATAAAATCACTTGTCCTGATGAACATACCATCGTTCATTCTAAACTAATGAAACATGAAAATTTAGTTCGTTATATGACGTAATTTTTTAATATTGCACCACCAAGAGGGTAAAACATATGTTATTATTTTTTATACTGGCTTGACAAGTGATTACAGTCACCTGATGCTAAGTACAGTGTAGTCCAAAAACGAAAGCGACTATCAAAGGATGAAAATCTGTTGATAATCTTCACCGTCATATCAACCCACATATACTGACTGAAGGACTCTATTTACATGAAATACTGGATATACATAAATAAATAGCTTGTAGCTAATACCGAAACGCGACAGGCCAAAGCGAACCACTATGATGGTCTTTACATTTGTATACTGTGGTCATGACCCAATACGGGACATCGCCCTAACACTTCAATTAAAATAAATCCATAAGAGCGATAAGGGACACAAGTTTGTGTAAAAATCTGTCTATTATGTTTATTGCTACCGGAGCAAAACCAGGGTAATTCAGCTAGTAAGCTATAAATAAAAGGCAATCTAGCATAAACTATGAAGAAACGGTTTCAATTTACTCAAAACATGTAAGGTGACAAGAATTTAGATCAGCATCGATTTAATAACTCACATTAGATTTCGTATAATGCACGAATGAACTGACAACTTGGGCACAAATAGAATAAATTATCTCGCACATGACTGAACAATTCCGTACCGACTACCTTGACTTGTTTGTGTGACGAAAAATATCTCTTGCCTCGTGACAAGTGACAAAAACTGGTTAACGGAATGAAGAGTTGTACATAAGTTAACATTTGAGGTTGAAGATCGGATTTTGGTATCAAAACTTGTAGTAGATGCTAATATTAGAGAGATTCGTAGAGAGACCTGCCTTTCGGATTTCTATAGAATATACTCTGGAGAGTGTACGGCTGAGTTGTATAATTTTGTTCTCTCTCCCCTTCTACCGTAAATTGACAAAACGCCGTGCGGGTTTGCATCTATATGTGGTTGACGGTCCAGCTGCTCACACGAGACGATGCGCCTCCTTTTTTTTGCTGCAAACCTCTAAGGAGTGGAATTAGCGTCCTGCGTTTATTTTTCCTATATCTTATAACATGGGAAACTTCAAACGACGAGTAAATCAGTATTTCTTGGGTGAGCGCTCTCCATTATCGGCCTCCTCATCACTTTCCATTAGATGAAATTGAGTTTAAGCGCAAGCCACAGTAATAAAATGGAGCAACAAATTACGAAAAGTTTCCAGCTATATTATGATGAAAAGAGCTAAAGATTAGAACAAATAATACTTAAGAGAAGCCTTTTTCCATCAGTGCACTAAATAAGGCTAAAGATGATGATTAATAACTACATATCTCTGGAATAGATAATTTACTGTAAAACATAAAGATTATTTAGTACACTTACAGTGTCCACGAAAAAGACAAGTATACTGTTTGCAATAGAATATAGTAAATAGACAATTAAATAAATAATAAGGATTAGAAAATGACTTCAAACAATTATGTAGTATTAAAAACGTTAAATAGTTAGAAAATTAAACGCAATAACTCGCAGTCAGGTTTTAGAATTACAACACAGATCCAAGCGTATTAAAATTAATACTGCAACACCATAAACTATAATTAATTTTTAATTGCCTTTTTGAAATGGGGAATAATAAGCGTACTTACACCAAAGAGCATAGTTAAAAATAAAGAAAGATATAAATCAGAATCCTTTGACCGCTCCAAGCGTATGTAGAAGATCCCTTTAGAGACAGTAAGGGAAGAATTATTACCACAAGTAGATTGAATTTCCTACGCGATTAGCTATAGGATTTGTCTAGCATGTAGAAAACGTTCCTTAGCCTTTTCAGAGATAAATTTTGTACAGTTATAATTGCAATATTTCACAACACCATCAATAAAATAGAATATTCCGTTATCAGTGCGGTTCTATACGAATTTGTTTTTCTTTTTGTTTAGAGATTCTGTAGTAAAACATTCTCTGATTTCACCTAATTTCCCATGAAATAATAAAAAAACCTAAACATATGTGACAATGTCCCTGAATGGGTTAAGTCGCTTGAAATAGGCCGATGACATTGATTGCGAGCTCGCGCCCAAGGCCGGCGTCCATGCCGATAAAAGAGTACCCACGAGTTTTTTAATCAGTGTGAGTCCGATACACCGGGGGCAGCCCTCAATGCCCCCTGACGATCCATAAGGGATTTTTCTTCTGGATAAAAAAAGGTCATGTCAAGATGACATGAGTTTTTCAAGTTTTACATTAATGTAATCTCGAAATTGCTTTCATGTAAACATACAATTCAAATTTTTATAATTAATGCAAAAACTATCAACATCTTGCCTAGTTACACAAGGAAGTATATAAAGACTGATTTTAATGCAATTTTGGACGCATCATTACCTTCGAACATGCGTGAAAAATCATTTTGTGTTTATAATTTTAATGAGATTTTATGTTGCGAAGGTTTTACTACAAACGTAAGCATGTAACAAGGTCTTTGGGACATCACGAATGAAGGCGCCGACAATTTCCATACAAATTACGGTCACTTTCGAAATTTTGCATTGAAATTCGGCGCTGCGGGCAATTTTAAGACGCCTTTGTTACAACTACTACTCTAACATTTGAAAAAATCATTTACCATAATAGATACTTCATTTTAATAAAATATATAAGTCTCATCTTTTAATATTGCTAAGACTATTAATATTCATAAAGTAGAAAATTATCATTTTTATATCCTTATTTTTGGGTCACGTTTGGTTTGTTCTGTGATTAATTATTCTCTCTATTTTTGGTTATTTGTATATGTTTAATTCGTGGTTTTCGTTCGATATGATTCACGAGTACGTTTCCAGATAACTTTAGACAAGGTAGGAAAGTAAAACAAATAATTATTACTATTACTTATTATACTTTTCTTTTTGTGGTAGCTTTCCTGGCTTATGTATTTTTTGCGTATGTTTTATACTTTATATGGTGCTGTATGTTTCCCTGAAATTGTAAAAAAAAACTTAAATATGTGTGTAAACTCCTCAGTCGTACAATCTTGGCAGAGTAATCTTCTTCTCATGCTGACACATTCACTTTGGACAATCCTAGTTTTGCAATACGCCAGGCAGTAGACTTGAGAGAATCAGCTGATCGGAAGAAAGGGACGCGCGCGCCGGAGACAGCGCACCGCTTAAGAGGGTTCCAGAAGCGTGGGTCCTTTACACTTACCCCTTCCCAGCGTGGAAGCCTTAACAAGACCGTTCGTTCCCCGGGCTTCTGGACGAACTCGGATTCCCAAGCCCGGGTTGAGCGATTAGAAGGACACCCCGGGGGCTTAGTCAGTAGGAGGCTGACACACCAGGATCGCTGCCCTCACAGCGATCCTGATTGTCCTATACAGGATCTTCCCCCCGGGTTACAAAATAAAATAGTTTTGCAATACGGGTTACTTGTTGCGGACCTCAGTAAAATGGAAACATTGGACTATAGATAGGAATAAACTAATCACATATATTTCAAAGATTTTACTTATAAATAAAATAAGTTGGACTACAGTAACTTAATATTAACGTTGCTTTCCAAAACGTTTGGAGAATCCCTGATACCTTATACACCCAATTATTATGCTCAATACAAAAAGTTTTAACATATCTACCCACTTCTGATGCTTAAGTGGAAAATACTATGAGGACAATTAAATTCTCAAGCACCGCGGAAAGGTCAACAAATTTCGAAATAAGGCAAATTACGTCATCTTTACGCGCTTAGTCATATTATGTGACTCTTCATTTACTTACAATAACATGGACTTAAGACGATGAATTTACATAAGTGCTTACAGAATTCAAGCTGAAATTTAGGGCAGGCTCCATAAATGAATAATATTAAAAGATAGGACAAAATTTAGCATTTTTATGTCTGTTCTGGCAGCTCCACGTTAATACAATGATAATAATTGTTCTGTTTTAATTTTAATACATTTACAGTAGCATTTCAATGTCATAGCGAACTTTAAATTTGTTTAGTATAAATAAAGCATTTTTTACATACAAGTTAAACAACTGTTCACTGCAATTCGATTAGGGTTATATTTTCAAAGATTTTAAAGTAGGAATATAGCCTCTCTTTTGCAACGCATTTGAATTTTATTTTACTATTATGATCCACTTATTCAAAGTAAGTTATAAGTAACAACGTAATTTCTTTAAGGTTTTTCCTGCGCAATCTACAGAGTATTTTAATACCAATTGTTCATTCTATCCTATTTATTTAGTTGAGAGTAACAAATTTCTTGCAATGTGTAATTTAAATATTTACAATATAAACGTATTCACATGTATGTATACCAACCAGAGTGTTGTGCGTTACCTAACTGTACCAAATACGAAGTTAATAGGCGTAACTAAGATAATATGGAAATTTTACGTCTGCTATAATTCAAATGCTATTTTATTCACTAGCAAAATATATATGCTAATGTGTGTATTATGCGGCGATTAAGAACTTGCTTCTTCAACAAAGAACTGCCGAAATCTTCCGTATTTTGGACGACTATATCGATGTAGGAAAAAAGCTAATCCACAAAAGAAATCTTGGCAATACATTTAATATTATTACTAGAGTTTGGGGCGTTAAAATTGACTTCTATGCGAAAGATTGGAAATCAGTTTAACACGCCAAAACAAAGGCTACCAGAGCCCATATTGCTCATTGCACAATATATCAAAGAGGTCGAATTACCTTCAACACGCCATAACAAAGGGCTTAGACAAAGTTATATTTGATCAGAGATAGCGGTAGTGGAAAGTCCAAAAATATTAGGTCCTTACATATGAAATTGGCGTTTTTCGTACTGGCCACTTTAATCACAAATTTCTCCTACTCATGTATTTGTGCTTCGATGATCGTCATTCATTTGTTTTTTTCTTCTGTTTTTTTCTGTTTGCGTCACTCATTTTACAAAATGGAAAACTTAAAATATCGCATTATTTACGAGTACGAGTTCCGCCGTGGCACTAGTGCTGCGGAAACAACTCGAAGGGTGAATGATGTGTATGGCGGTCGTGTTACAAAAAAAAACACAGTTCGTTTTTGGTTCCAACGTTTTCGTTCTGGAAATTTCGACCTGCAGAACAACCCCCGTGGACGGCCTGAGACTCAAGTTGATAATGAAGAGTTGAAGGCTATTGTGGAAGCGGAGCCATCGCAAACCACGTCCGAGTTAGCTGCAGGCTGCGATGTTAGTGATAAAACTGTTTTAATTCACTTGAAGCAAATTGGGAAGATTAAAATGCTTGAAAGGTGGGTACTTCACGAATTGACTGAAGCAAACCGGCAAACGCGCGTCGACTGCTGCGTTACATTACTAAACCGGCACAATAATGAAGGTATTTTAAACCGAATCATTACCTATGATGAAAAATGGGTTCTTTACGATAATCGGAAGCGCTCAGCGCAATGGTTGGATCCTGGCCAGCCAGCCAAATCCTGACCCAAGCGAAAATTAACCCCAAAAAAGTTACTTGTAAGCGTTTGGTGGAGTAGTGCCGGTATTGTTCATTACAGTTTTCTCAAATCTGGCCAGACTATTACGGCTGATGTCTATTGTCAGCAATTACAAACCATGATGGAAAAGCTAGCGGCTAAACAACCTAGGCTGGTCAATCGCTCCACGCCACTGCTGCTTCACGACAACGCTAGACCACACACTGCGCAACAGACGGCTACTAAATTAGAAGAGCTTCAATTGGAAAGTCTAACACATCCTCCGTACTCCCCGGACCTTGCTCCAACAGATTACCATTTTTTTCGAAATTTGGATAACTTCTTGCAAGGGAAAAAATTCAACTCCGATGGGGCAGTCCAAATCGCCTTCAAAGATTTTATTGATTCCCGTCCGACTGGTTTTTTTAGTAAAGAGATCAATGAACTACCTATGAGATGGCAAAAGTGCATAGAAAATAATGGTTCATACTTTGATTAATTAAATATATTATATTAAAAAATATTCGACTTTTTGTTCCTCCCATACAAAACGCCAATTTCATATGTAAGGACCTAATATATTACTTAAAAAACATCAAGAGCTGTCAGTGTCAGTGGCATAATAATTACCCGGGCCGAGTTTAGAGGGGGCATGCCAGAGCGCACATCCCGGGCATCCAGTGACATGCACAGGATATTTGGGCATGGTAGGCAGAATTCGCATAATTAATTTGAATATCATATTATTTTAGTAAATATTATATTGCTTTCGTAGAAAAGATAGATGGCGTGTATATAGAATAGATATGAATATAAATATTTTCCTTTTTTATTTAACTTTAAACAATTTATTCCAGACTCATTTATCGTCGAGGCATGCAATGCTTTCATGCGTCTATGGAATGAACGCTACTGCGGGCTCCAAATTCTAGAGGCGGCAGACGAGCGCAGTACCTACCATACTCACTGAAATGTCTAAAAAATCGAGCGAACGTTCTCATAACAAAGGCGGAATATTTACAAGCTTTGGTTTTGACTTTTTAAAAGTGAACTCAAAAATGTCATAAGATATTTTTGTTATGAATATTTTGCTTCCTATGCGGTAAATGGTTTTTACAAAGTTGTAGAGCACAAAATCTTTAAAAATTGTACTGTAAAAAATTTTTTAGTGAATAAATGTATTTATAATTTTTTTTACACTGGCTCGACATAGTGACTACAGAGTACCTGATGGTA
Organism: Automeris io; assembly: GCA_036320925.1. Classification (NCBI taxonomy): domain Eukaryota; kingdom Metazoa; phylum Arthropoda; class Insecta; order Lepidoptera; family Saturniidae; genus Automeris; species Automeris io. The sequence continues at coordinate 5,276,918 of JAUDJH010000011.1, read as the reverse complement.
AGTACAGTGTAGTCCAAAAACGAAAGTGACCATCAAAGGATGAAAATACATTGATAGTCTACATCGTCATGTCGGCCCACATATACCACGACGGAAGGTCTTTATGTATATGAGCTACTGGATATACACAAGCTGATCCCGAAACGCGACAAGCCGAAACTGGTCACTATGACGGGCTTTACACCATATACTGTGGTCGCAATCCAGACGGGCACCGACGCCCTACCACCTCGGCGATAAATCTGATATCTTCTGTAGGTACATATATATGTAACCTTGCTCTAACTATATTCACAGCTGTCTAGTACGATAATATCGTATTTCTGTTATTACAAACATCCTTGTGTAGTAGCCTTGTTTGCAACTTCCTGAACTAATTTGGCGACAAAAACGTTATGATATTTAATTTCCATTAAAAGGATTCCGTTCTGTAAATACGTTTGCTGTTTTTAATATTAATTTTCATATTTTTTTACTTTTCCACTTTAATATACCCTTTATATTTTACTCAGAAATGCTATAGTTTCATGCTTAACAAAAAAAAACTGACTACCTACTATCCTACAAAGAATATTGAATATCTAAAAGTTCAAGATAATAATCGAGACGAATGTTGTATTTTGCTACTAGAAAGTTAAGATGAGGCCATGATATGGTCTGTTTTCAACGCATATTAAATTTAGGAGATGTTGCTTTTTAAATTAAATTTAGGACACAATTCACGACCATTGTGCCGTATTGGGAAGGAAACAAATCCTTCACACCCACAGATAATGATGGAAAGTTTCTTCTTTTCGTATATACGAGCCTTATATTTTCGAATCAAAAACAAAAACGAATCCAGAAATCGATATGTATTAGCAAAAATGAATCTTTCAACCCACATAATATCAGCGTCTAGATTAACACAGAATATAAAGCCGTGTTCAAATATGTATCATTTGCCCGATCCGATATATATTATTAAACTACACCAGGATTAAAAATAAATATAAAATGATTTATTTACATACATGGAAACTAGCACGGCATCTGATAGAAATGTCATGTGTAGGTGCCCTGACAACGGCGATCAGCTTGTCTACTGGTCACTTAGGCATGACATATAAGCGCAAAGGGGATACAACCACTAATGTATCTCTACTCACACCTTAAGGGACATAGCGTAACGATATATTATTGTTTTATTATTATGTATATAAATCAATTCGTACATGAAATTTTCTCAGTACACGTATACAAAGCACGTCATAATGATTTGCTTAGGTCTATCGCGTTTCAGGATCACCTCGTGTACGTCTTGCATACAGGTCTCCCGGTTTGACATATTTAACCCGCTATCACGATTACCACTGGCAATAAACTCTCGTATCTTAGCGGCGTTTTCAGTCTTCACTGGCTTAAGCATCATATACAGTACTATCACTTCGCCATGCCAATATTAATATAATAGTAAAATTGAGGTGGTAGGGTGATTGCCCGAACTGGGTCATGACTACCGTTCGCAAGTGTAAAGACCCCAATAGTGACTCGCATCGGCTTGTCGCATTTTAGGATTAGTTAACGTAAATCCAGTTGTTCATATAACTAGAGTCCACATATATCTTCAGTCGTGGCATATGTGGGCTGAGATAGCAATGGCGACTGTCAACCGATTTTAATTCCTCGGTTGTCGTTATCTTTCTTGGACTACACTGTATTTTTACATCAGGGGCAATTGCAGTGACTTTGTCGACCCAGTATAAAAAAAGAAGCAAATATAAAGTCAAAATATACATCCGTCTCGTCAAGGAAGAATCCTCGCTATAAATTAAAGCCCAGGGCGTAATGGAAGAAAAATTCTTGGCAACATAACTGCTTTAACTGCGGAAGAAGATTCTTTGACCTCGCATTAACGGCTGTAATTAATTATCAAAGTTACTTTACACCACTACCTATCCTACCTAAGTCTATCCGATGGAACTCGGAAAAGTTTTTTGGCACATTTAGCTAACCGGTATTTTTACTGCAATATGACATAACGTGTTAAGTGCTCATAAAAGTTTTAATTGTCAGCCTTTCCAACACATCAACAAATTTATAGGCATTATGATAAAATTCATTTTAAAAATACAAACGATCTTGAGACTCAATGTTGCGAAAGCCATCGAAAATAAAATAAATTAATATTCATTTGAAACACAAACGACGTCTGTATTCGAATCTCGTTTACTTAAAAAAGTGATAAATTAACATGAAATCAGTTTTAATTGAACTATATTATAAAAAACGGCCGTTTCTTTTAAACCAAAACAACACCCTATTCGTTTCGTTCAAGTCGTTATAAGATTCGTATTGCACCATTTTAAAGTGCCGTTTAGTTTTATGCGGTATTAAAAAAGTGGTGCACAAGTATTTCGTGATATCGTGACGTGATATATAAAAAAAATCTATATTTGGAGGCGATTAATGCTTTCGAGCCAATCGCATCGGTGAATGCGGCGGTCGCGAGGTTGTACCGAGGTCGACACGAAGCAGCGCGAGGTGGAGCACTGTCCACTCAAGCAACGGCTATTTTCAGCTTAGCTTTTAAATCAACCGATTTCTCTATCATTTTTGCAGTGAAAACTACCTTAGTTATGTTGGGGACTTTTGGGATAGAGGTAAGCACTTAGCTCGCATGACCATCGCGCTCTGAAACTTTCTTAGGTCTGGTACTGTTGAGATGGTATAAGGGATTAGGACTGGTGATAAAATATCGATATTATTATTTCGAATTATCGATATTTATTACTAATATTTTTTTGGTGGATGTATCGATAATTCGATACTGAAATGTCAATATCGGTGGTCGATATTTTTTAAAAATCAACTTGAATTTTTTATTGTTTTTCGTAATTTATTTAATATACAAAATCATCTTAAACTTAATATACCGTATTTTATTTACACTATATTAAGTTTTTTCTGTATTTCTAGTTTACTTATTTACTTATTATCTTAAGACGAAATGTAATTTTGTATAGGCATACCACTATGGCAAAAAAAAACTATAATCTATGATATGGAGTATCACTTTACTTACAATTGTTGATTTTGTTGTCACTATCAGCGTTAACAACTTAGCATCCCTACCTCTAGGTTCTAATGAGTTTGGCTGTGGCTAACATTAAGCGAAGTTAAAAAGAGAGGAACAATTACTGTTTTATTGTTACGTAGCGGTTAAAGCAAGTGTTTATTCATATTAATTTATTTAATATCTACATAGTTACAAAGGAATAGGTTAGTGCCAAAATATGTCTTCTTCATCCTATTCTTACATTGTATGGACGTATTTTAAAAAAGTTGATACAAGAAATGTTTCTTACAACTTATGTGGGAAAAATTATAAAAGCAGCGGAAATACGAAATACATAAGAGGTCACAGACAAAATTATTTGATATGAATTTCAACTGGATACCTTCACGCGTTGCTAAGAAAAAAGATCTTTACCGACCGACAAACGGACAACAAAGTAATTCAATAGTGATCACATTTTTTCCTATTTGAAACACGGAATCCTAAAAATATTATTGGATATACCCATTATTAAATGGTCATTATTAAGTCGATTGAGTGTTATTTTGAATATCTCTTTTTCGAGCTTGTGGTTACAGAGACGCACTATCGGGTGTTGTAATTCGTATAAGGGTATACCAATATTAAAATCAACGCCATCTAAAATGGAATTGTAATGTCGTCGACAAAATATTTAATTTCTCATTTTATTAGCTTTTCTTTCTGAGTTAAGAAACCTTACATTTGTGATAAGACATTGATTCTTTGTGTTCGGAATGTGAAAAATATTAGTACCTACAATATTTTGCGTAGTATATTACGTGCTTAATATGAGTGTTTTAAAACAATGGTGAGATAATATAGAATATTTTTAATTGTACAAAAATATTAACTTTTAAGGTTACATATATTTATAAAAATATTATTTCCTCTATGTAGGCCTGTTCCCAATAATCCAATAGTTACCATTAAAAATTTCCGTGATTAAAACAATTGAACCGTGTCTGAAACAAAACGCGTAACTAATCTACGAATATGAAAACGGTTTATGCGGATTTCCAGCCCACGACCATTCCGAGTCCGTCTTTCTTATCTCGTGTCAAACCTTGAAACACGGCTCTTAAGTGGATGGTCCATTTAATATTATTTACATAAAAAACTTATTGTTAATTGGATTAATGGGTCGTTCTTATCTGATTTATAGGTTTTAATTGCTTACTAAGGCTAAGATTTATAGACGCTATTTTGACTTTGCTTTGAATTTACTCAAATATTATAACTTATATTCATATAATGTTTAAATATATTGGTTGCCGATTTTATTAACTTTGACATGGCTCTCTAATCAAGTTTCTATTATATATTCAGATTTCTTTCAAATACGATTATATTTTTTGAGCGAAGTCTAAGTCAGAGTCTATAAATCTCAGTTTAAGCGAAAGTATGATAGGCCCATTACCCTAGGATTACTTAGTATTTCAAGGACATTTAACTTAAAGCAAAGCAGATTGTAAGAATTGTACTTTAGAATGATTTCCTGGTTTTATGGTTTTATTTTATCTCACGACTTTGAAATTCTACGTTTGGATTAAATATCTTCCTCTTAATTATTTGTAATGACCAATAGTGTTACAATATTTTTTGTACTCTCTGCTTTGAGTATTATTTTAATTAACAAGGACACACAAGAGCTTAATGATTTAAATTATGTGAAAACCTATCTCTTGATAACAAAAAAAAATAGTTTCAATCAAATCAAATGCCCGTTAATTTACAATAAGTAAAATATTTTATAAACCAAACCCAACTTGTCTCTGAGCTGACTGAAACAAATTGGTTGATCAATAAAATTTGATGGCAACATAAATAAGAGAGTAACATTTTTAAAGAATGGTAATAAAATAGGATAGCTATGAAATGATTGCATGCGAAAATGTCCTTAGTAAAAGTCTCCTCGTTCCAATTACAATGCCCTTAATGTACGAGTGGGTGGTAAACTGGTGCCAGTAGTGGGCCGCCTTGGATCACGAAGCTAACCTATAATGCTTTATTATCATACTTCGGTCACACCTTTTGATGTTTATAAATACCTACTAGCTCAGTAAAGCGACTACAGATATTACACCACGGGCTAATTCTCATAATTCAACTTTTCTGCTAAGAAAAGCCAATCAAATTAAAAATATATTATAAATGGAATAAAAACGGTATTCTCATAACTTAAAGTTCAGTATAATTTTGTATAACTAATATATCTATTTAAAAAATCTAATCAATATTTCGCAAATAACCAAAATTGGTAAAAGATTTGTTTTTAGTTAACTTCGATATTATTATAATATAAATATACTTTGTCATTGTTTTTGGTTAAAAGAATTGGCAATTGCAATTTTAATTTTACTAAACATCATAGATGCGCAAAATGTAATCAGATTAATGAAAAACGATTACGATTACATTTTGAGTTTTTCATCATTAATATGATTATATTTTGCCCATCTATGTTTTAAACACTAACGAGTCTGCAACTGCATACTCATTTATGACTCCTTAACGTTTAGAAGAGATTTAATCATGATTACAGACTTGGAGGAGTATGGATTCACAGACCCTGCTGACAGAGGAACCCTCACCTCAAACACCAAACAGGAAACCTCAAAGGTTTTAGTCAGTGCGAGTCTGGATCTCCATAGCCGCAAGCCTCACTATGACCTAAAGAATATTGACGAGAATGAAAAAAAAGTTTTACCAAAATCATTACATTTCATGAGATGCATTTGTGAAGTTATGAACGTGAAATTGTCCATTTTAGTAATGACAAACAAATACCTTTAAATCGAATTATAAGTCTGCGTATGTTTGCTTTATTTTTAATTTTTTAGAGAAATCTATATTTTCAAGCATAATTAAAAACTTCTTATTTATTCTATAAAGAAATCATTAAGAACAGCAAAATGTTGTATAGATGATATTTATTTTATGAAGATCCTCATTCGGTCACGATTTATGGACTGGCTCGTAATTTATTAATAGAAATGATGTTCTATAGTAGTAAAAAATAAATCATTTTATCATTCGCAGTCTGTGAATGCGAAATCGTGGTAAAGCAATTAACGGACAGGCAAATTAATCATAAACTAATTAAGTACATCAAGCAAGAAAATATCCAATAATCTTCCAAACTACTATGTTTTGCATGAATATTTATTCGTAGAAAGTAGTCGTTTCAACTGTCTTCATACTTTTGTATATGAATAAAAGATTGTGTAAGGGAAACATTAGTTATGTATAGATGTCATAAGTATTACATTTGTCTATATTTAAAAAAATTCTATGATATCTCTTTTGTATAATATTTTTCTATAGGGCAAGTATTAAACAAGTAATGCAATCCTGAGATATATTTAGTTAGTAGTTATCTTCTTATAATATAAAAATGAGTCGCAAAATGTCTTGATAAGCGCGAAACTCGAGAACGGCTGAACCGATTCGGCTGATTTCTTTTTTGTTGTGTTTGTTGAAGTCTGGGGAAGGTTATTACGGAGAGACAAATTTAAAAAATTGTCTGAAAAAGTCTAAAAACAACACTTTTCTATATTCTCATACAAATAATTCGTAATAATATTTAAAAGTCAATTTGAACTTTAACACCATTCCATAAAGTTTAAATGTTAGTGGACGGGTTCCGGGAAGGCAAAACAATTATTGAGTGACGTATAAATATTAATGTCAATATTTGTCAATTTTTATACATATAGCATTAAGGCCAGGTTCCTTCAAACAATTTTCAAAAAAATCTAACGGGGAAGCTATTAACATAAAAAAAAACTATGTGACTTTGTTTTAGAGAAATAGGGCAGAACAATGTCTGCCGGGACAGCTAGTTTAGTTATAAAAATAAATAAAAATATGTAAAACAATTTAGCTCTTTTTGTTACGATATTTGTGCAAAGACACAGCAGCCATACAGCCTACGCTTTTAATAAAAATTAAACAGATAATACGGTAACCGTATTGCAAATTTTTTGAGATAATGCACAAAATATCATATTTAAAATGCATTGACATTTAAAACCGCACACATAAAATTAATGACACGAACAATGTTCTTGAACTTTTGCGACCATAACATCAAAAGGTTACAGTCACTTTTCTGATAAAAATAAGTGCCGAGGTTATCCCGCGAATCAAGATTGAGGATCAAAATAAATTTAGCACTTCAATTTAAGTAGACAATGTATAATATTCTTTTATGGCGATCTCGCTAAGAATTCCATTACACAACTTAATAAATTAAAATAAATACGACTAGTACTCAACACAAAAATAGATTACCTAGATATAAAAATCTTTAGCAACGCTATTTTATTCCAACCTATAATATACCACTTACTATCAGAAAGCATACCGACCTGTTTACCGATTTCAATTTAAGAAGAGTATATTAAGTTACAATAACTACAAAAGTAAAGTAGGAAATTTGAAAGTTAATATGTATCTATCTTTATAAATCTAATTACTTTATTGTGATGTGCTCTCCTCATTCTTTCGTCACTTTGTATTATTTTTATTCATTCTTTTCATTTTAAAATCTTAGAAGCTAATCTTAAAAAAATCCTTTTATTAAAATAAATTCGAACATAACCGGGGCAGTAAGTTAATAAACACATTCAAAATTTAACTTTGGCTGTATGGTTAAAATACCATTGCCTTTCCCTCTGGCAGGGATAGCAAAAAACATAAGTGCTTTGTTTTTAATAATTGTATCTAGTAATCTATTCTGCTCCTACGATTGTACATGGTAAAAAGCACGTAACCACGATAAGAAACCAAGGTCAGAGGCTTAAAAACAGAGTCAAACTTTCCTTATCTTGTTTTGGAAGCTTATACCACCCCATGTTTGCACTTTCATAAACATCAGACGATTTTGTTTGCCACGATAACACGGTGGAATGTTTTAAGCTCCGATAAGTTTCCTTTGATGCGACATGCAAAGTTGTATGAAGTAGATTAAGTTGGCTTAACTTAAAACTATATTAGATAAAAGTACATATTTTTTTAAATTTTTACAGCAAGTATTAAACAAATATTGAAGTTTTCCCTGCTTGAAGAACAACCGATACTATAATATGGCAATAAAACTAAGCTGTTTTGATTTTTGACAGTTTTAAATGAATACTTTAACGTTTTTGCTTTTGCTGTTATCTATCTTAATTAACCTTTCAATCTTTGTGGTATGTCATGTCATATGTCAAATAAATGTTTTACTTTCTTTAAGCGCACATCCAACCAAAACATTAAAAAAAAATACATGTCGAGTGTGAAATGGAACGCAAGGCCAGTGAAAGAAGGAAGAATAATGTGCGAAAGAGATAGATAGAGAATGGCGAACGACGTAAGATGTGTAGTGATATATATAATTTAGGAAATAAAATAAAAGCAATTTGATGTTAAAATCTCTTGCCATATTCCCCACATACATTAAAATCCTTTTTTTCTTAATTTTATTTTATTTTAACTTTATCTATTTATTTATGTGTAAAATCCAAGTGATGATAATATCCTTGCTGATTTCGGCCTTGGGAACGTTTCCAAATCACAACAAGTAGGCGCGGGCTGCAGCCCCATTCTGCGAAGGTGAGTTCCCTGAGGAAAATCTTCGGAAACAGTAAATTGCGCAGGATATGTTTGGTGGCAGCTTGCACAAACGCACACTCTCGTCCAGGCTCCTATTAATCTAATGGCACGGGGAAACAACAATACAGGTAGGATACAGTCTGCTCGCCGGGCCCACGGAAGTACATGGATCCCCAGGCCCAGCGAAGGCGGAGAGTAGGCAGTGCTGGCACCCCGGTGGTTTTAGTCGGGGCTAGTCCGATACACTGGGGGAGTGACCCTCACCACTACCCTGACGGTCCGAAGGGATTTCCACCGGGTTAACAAAAAAATAAGGTAGGATTCAGTCTCTAGAAACTAATAACTAACCCCTATCAGTAACCAAATCCATTTATATTGTATGTAGCAAGAAGACTAAGGAAGTAATAACATATTTTATTATAACCATGATAGGTTTCAAACTTGCATAGACGAATTGACGAGTAATCTATACAAGACACTAGTAAAACTTTCAATGATTTTAAATTCAATAAATAGCAAATACATATCTCGCAAAGAAAGTTTGTCTTACCACCATACATAATGCATTAACGACGCTTAGTCAAGCCACTAAAATTTAACCTTCGATTTCTACTTTTCGTATCTATTTTCACTCATTTTTATATCATCAAACTCTCTAAATCTCTTTCAGGGTCAACAGAAATTCATCAGGCACTAAGTGCATACTGTCGTTCTCCGGATATAGTAAGTACTTTATAGTGAGTTTTTTTTTCTATTTATTTGGGAGACTTACTCAAAAATACCTAAAATATATTCTATGGTGCAATTAATCTGAGCAGACCAGACGCCTCATCCGATAATTGATCAGTTAAGATTTTGTTAAATATCCCAACGTCTAGTCTATCCAGACCAAAGGCACTCAAAACCGTCTCTGTCACAGATTCAGATCGTACACATTACATTTACAATAAACAATAAATTTCAGAAGCATATATGGTATATTCATGTTAAGTAAAGTGTAGAAAATAAAACAAAAAAACCTAAATAAATTATGAATTTTTTTAATAATTTTACAGTTAATATACGTAATATGAAAGACAATTCTATAAATGTGACGAATTAAACTACCAAACTGGTATTTCCTTTTTTTATCCTGACACGCCAAAGTTGCCACATCTGATGGTAAGCATGGTGCTGTCCAAAAAACGACAACGACTACCAACAGCGAAAAACAACGGACTACCCACAGCAAAAAAACAGATCTACTGGGGTGTGACTTACGGCAAATTGATATTTATCCACACAATTATACTGAAGTTTGAACAATAACGTAACAATAATAATTAAAAAGAAACAGGAATTTGTTTCCGTCATATTTTTATGTTTGATAACGGTACATTATGTTTCATTAAATTCGTCATCATTTAATAAAGCAGCTGAGTGACCCAATAGTTGTCAACAAAATAATAATAAACCAATTTCAATAGCCTGTTGCGGTCAAGTAAATATACATACAAATTACAGTTTTAAGATAATATTAATGACGTAATTTATTATACTGATGGTAAAACTAATGCTAGAAGACTGAATTTAACATTTTATAAGGCAAACTTGTTGTTGGCTTGCAGCAACAAATTAAATGTAGTTTAAACTTGTATAAAACGGCATTTAGCGTTAAACTGTACTTATTGTCTTATCGCAAATATTATCAAGTTCTAAAATCTGTCAAATTCAAATCATCATTGAGTCTAAAGTAGATTTAATTTGTTGGTGCAAGACGCCCTTAATTGCAGCTACCTTACTTTAAGTAAACATATGCGACAATCAGTTGATTAACTCAATTGTGCAGATTCCTCGGTGACAATCGATTGTAACGAAAACACAATCGTCAATATATTGTCGATATGTGAAAGATATTGAATCGTAGCATAGATATAAATTTATTATTCGACTAAGCTAAACACGATGATGCCAACTTTATTTTAATTTTCACATTTTTAGGAACAATAAAAATACAGAAAAAGGATACAAAAGCCAGAAAAGTTTCCACAAAAAAATCTTTGTGTTTCCTTTTTAAATAACAATTTCAACGCAGATAGAAGTGTTTTGAAATCTGATAATGGTGAGTGGATAGATTACTTCATGAATTTGAGTTTAATTTCAATTGAACAATGGAAAAACATCTCGATTGCCATGCCATGGTAATTCGATTGATGAATTGATTGAAACTTGCAACGACTGCGATTCACTCGATTATTGAAGTCTAAAGCTATTGGAAGCGCTAATCTTAGCCTGGGTCCATACGTGTTTTTTATATAAAGCAGTATAATCTGTAACACGTAACAAGATTTCTATATAGACTGAACTACAAAACAAACATTACCAAGTGTTATTTGTACTTTAGAGTTCACAAAACACTTAGTAGGATTGCTCTGGTTTTAGTGATTTCATTTAATCTAGCGTACCTATCCAGTAAATTAAAAACAAATACAGTAAATTAAAATTTTTACAATTTACCTCTCTCCACATTCGCTATCTCTTTTGCACTCGCGGAATACCGTCTGATAAATTATACCAATAACGATATTGCAACTGGTTTCATTATACCAATGTCGTCATACACTATCACCAGATGTTGCGTACTGCAACGTAATATTTTTACTTTACATAAACATGTACGGCGTTGACACAATAAACCCTTTTATACACAATTCCTTACAATCTTAAAGCAGTTATATCAGCTGGCACTTGCTCAGGCTCGTCCGGTTTAGTTGTTAAGGTCTATCCCGGCCGACATGTTACCTATTTAAAAAAAAAAAAAGTTGCACAAACTAATTTTTAAATAATAACATTACAAATTGATCTTTTTTGAACAGTAATAACTCTTTAATTTGTTGCACGATTAAACATATAAATTGCGACTTTAGTGTATTTTTGCGTTGTATGTAATGACAAAAAAACTTTATTAAATTGGCATTACAATATATGTTAATAAAAAAGAGTCAATAAGTTACTTTACGATACATTAGTATACACTTCTGTTTACACCAGAAGGTTCATAGCGCGACATTGTGATATTTATTTCCTATATAAATAAAATATACTATGAGGACTTGGTTGGCCCAGTGATGGAACGATCGACTTCCGCACTATCGGTCGTTTGTTCAATTTCCACACGGTACCTAAATAGATTTATCGAAACTGGGTATTTCCATGTCAACCCTGCACCATTGATTGTCTGTCTAATTGTCTCATTGTGATTTTGTTTTTTTTACACTGGTTCGACATAGTGACTACAGAGTACCTGATGGTAAGTACAGTGTAGTCCAAAAACGAAAGCGACCATCAAAGGATGAAAATTTATTGATAGTCGACATCGTCATGTCGGCCCACATATACCACAACTGAAGGTTTCTAGGTATATGAGCTACTGGATATACACAAGCTGATCCCGAAACACGACAAGCCGAAACTGGTCGCTATGACGGGCTTTACACCCATGTACTGTGGTCGCGATCCAGACGGGCACCGACGCCCTACCACCTCGCAAAATCCTCTCGCGTAGAGATACTCCGAGCAAAGCTCGCTTCATAGCTTTTGAATAACCTCCTGTTTGTGGAACATCCTTAACTGCAGTGTGTGTGTCTCGGTACTCTATCTCATAACTGGCAGAACAAGAGTTTAATCTTCAGACAATATCGAATCACCAATGATTGAGATTCTCAACTGGAATCGTAATTTACGAATAAAATATTTAATCATAACAATTATTTATCGTGACGCTATGTCCCTTACAGTGTGAGCAGAGATACATTATTGTAGTGACCAGTAGCACTTACACATGACATTTTTATTAAATGCCATGCTGATTTCCTAATGATGTCTTCCTTTATCGGTAAGCAATGTGATGCCTAAATCGATACGTAATCTGGAAAAATCCCAGTAAGCCACCACAGCCAAAATATAATAGGTTTTTGTTTTGGTTAATTCCCTCCGACACAGAAGTAAATCCTAATGTGGAACAACATTTTATTAAAAGCCTAAGTAAAAACTTTTAGATCATATAAATTCCTGTAAAATTGTTATAAATTAGTCGTTATAAGATTAGAATCGATAAAAGAACGTCATGCTTCAACAAACAAACATACAAACAAACAAAAACTCAAAAAATGCTGCTGATACCACCTAGGGGCTTACTATGAAGTCATTAGGGAATTAATTGCGGTAACTTAAATGAGATATCACTCTTGTGTGTAATTTATACACATAAAATTACTTAATACGTACTTATTTAGCTTCGGAATTCTGTTCATAACCGTGTCTGACATAAAAAACAGTTTCCCTTACACCTTCATTCCTATTATGACATTTGAATAATAAACGTGCTCAATAATATACTTATTTTTTATTTTTAATTATTTATTAGAAAAAATATAGAACCGAAAATAAATTATTTACACTCAAAGTTCAATTACAAATAAAAAATTTAACATATTTTTTAACATTAATTCTAATTAGATTTAAACATAAAAAAGATTTCTTTAGAATTAGAATATCTCCAATAAAATTTAAACTTAAGTAAGTACATATATTTCTTACGTTAAAAGAAATATAAATAAATCAATTTATTAAAAAATAAAATAAATTATTTATCTGCGAAATAAAATTTGCGAAGCAAAATACCTAATATATTTGTTATTCCTCCTACCTACTTTTACAAAATAATAAATACACTGTGCTTATTAATTTTTTTAATACTTTAAAGTTTAAAGTTCAACACTTTAACAAACAAAGCTTTTTGAACCCTATACTTAATCATTCCTTTTATAAAAAAAGGTTTTAGTAAATTTCTTAACCATTTTTAATTCCTTCGAAATGCCTACTTATTAATATTTCGTCATTATCAAACATTAACGCGGATGTAATAAGCGACCGAATTACAACTACATTAAAAACAAATTTCGCAATAGTAGTGTTGTAGATAGTTACATTTGTAATCAACTACCGCCTCGGTAAAAAATAGAAGAGTAACAATCAATTTGATTTAGATAGATTATTTAAATAAAAACAAAACATTTGATATTCCATTGTTTTCTAAAGGCACCGAGCTGTTTTAAAGGTAAATATATTCTAGGCAGATACATCGGAGCACAGCAAGCTCTTTGAGATGAGTCAGAGAACTTTTCACCCGAGTGCATTGTTTATTCTGGACGTGAAACTGTCCGTCGTTTCCCTACATTTTCGTTTGTGACTTTGAAAAAATACCTTATTTGAATATTAATTATAATTCCCATGAATTTTAAATACATATTTCTTAAGAGTTCATTTGGGTTCATATAATAATAAAAATATAAAAGCGAAACTAAATTAACTTTTATTTTTCGCTTATTTCCCAAGTCCCATTTTTCGCAGGAATCTTTCATATGTGGAAAACAAAAATCTACGTTCTGGCTCATAATTAAAAAGCACTGGTAAGATAGAGTGAAAAAATACTTCCAATACTCACAAAAGGCCAAATTATCAAAGTCTTCATTTATATCACCAATTAATTCATAATTGAAAGATAAACGAGAAACGTATCTGACAATATAATATCGATGTCAGAACTTTCTCTTCAAATAAAACAATAAGTTTAACTGTAAAAATCTATGCTTACCTCCACTTAGGCAAGTCCGTTAAAATTCCGGCACACCGTTTTTTAAGATACACTAAACACTTCGATTTTAGCGAGTCGATAGCGAGTCGGACCCGCACCGTTATTCACGATATGTGTGTCAAACGACGAGAGAAAAATCTCACAATTTCCGCGGACACTACCGTAATCGGGTCACAGGCACTGCACAGTTTTGCACACAATAAGGGTGATTTTGGGCTTTAAAGTGAAGTGTAAGTGGCGGATGGTTGCGCGCGCGACGTATCGCTCGCGGTCTGTAATCGGTTGCGACGCAAGCGTCGTGCGACCACCGTTCGCTCGCCGAGGAGACTGGCGGACCTCCGCTTCGCTACACGACCGCCCGTTTCGCAACCGGCGGTTTCCTTGCAGATATCTTGTTGCATGGCAACTGTTTAAAAATGTTTACAATAATCAAAATTTGCTTTTTTTAAGAATAACGCTGTCCAAGAACAGCGACAAAGGGATGAAAATCTATTGACAATCTGTCACCATTGTCATGCTTTCCAGAATATAATCACAATGTGAGACCTCAAGGTCTATAGACAACACGATTTGCACTTTTCAGTTTAAATCAGCGGTTTCTTTTTATTTCTTAATTATTTTACTAGAAATTAATTCTAAGATTTTATTTACACAATATCAAATATATTATTAATACACAAAATGCATGAAGAAAATAGCATTTTCGAAAATGTCTTTCCATTTCTTATGTTTTTATTTATTTTGACTCGGCACAGTGATTGCTCCATACCTGGTGGAAAGTGCAGTGCAATCCAAAAACCGAATACGACTAACCACCTGCCGATGGTCACCGCGATCATGCCGGCCTACACAAATATCTCTTCACGCTTCGCTTAAAGAAGCTAATATCATAGAACGAAGGGAGCACACTCGTCGGAAGACCATTCTACAACCCAATGACCTCACAGAGGTTAGATTTAAAAAACTACTTTATAGCTTTCCGTTAACTTTTAAAATGATTTAAAAGTATATGAATACTTTACAGTAGGTCTTGGAACGTCATATATAATAAATTTTGAAGTCATTGTCTTTTTTTTTTGTATTTTTATTATAAACTTCAGTTTCTCTTTTTTTTTTCTAAAAACGATATTTCTTATCAATAAGGGCGTCTCTGTGGATAGATATAATTGAAAATTTCTTATTTAAATATTATGATATCCTGTGAGTCTGCTTTGATAAGACCGGTGCCGCTCGACACAAATAATCTAGCAGTTTAATTGATATCCATTTCAGTAACACAATTTTTCATGGATTATACTTTATTTAATCAAGTATACGATATAATATTTTATTGTTATAATCGCTTAATTAATGGGCCAACGACCAGCTTGCATTGGAAACAAAGACGCGATTCGAACCCGGAACTAGCACGGCGCAGATGCAATAACGAAACCTGTTTACGCTCGTATTTCGAAGGTAGTAAAAGATTAAAGATAAAAAAAAGAAAGATTAAAGAAGATAAAAAAAAAAGATAAAGATTTGGTATTTTTAATATCTTATACTGAAACTACAAAGCATAGATACACATTGTAACTCCAATTAATTTATAACAAATCTAAACTTACTTAATAAGCTGTTGCTTTGAATAACTACAAGAAGTATTATCATTGCATGGCCGATAATTTTAAAAAGGCTTACCGTATATTATTTACGTGAGATCAAACATTTCGCATTGTTAATTTATAGGTATTATATACAGAAAACAAAACAATATTTTCAACTATATTTCATTGAAATTAACATACACGTATTTATCTTTAGTTACCCGTAATCTCGCAATACGCGGAGTTAGAGACTGACTCGGGACCTCGGAATGTCGGGATCTAGATATTACGGGATTGAAAGTCCCACATTTGATAGAAAATAAGGATAAGACTAATGTTGCAATGAATCATTAGTCTGGCCATAAATACTGTTACAATTAAAAATATGCAAAATATTACCTTTGAATTTGGAATCTGTCATTTTTATACGATTGTTCATTGTGTTTTTTTTTTCGCGCCAAAACATTGTAAAATATTTTATGATTGTTTAAAACGGATTGGGGTGATAAAGAGAACCGAATCGCTGTGATTGCATAACATAAAGTATGTATGAAGCTAAATACCATTTTTTAAATCCACTGGATTATGATTTATGCTCAATTTTAGAGACTAAAGCTTGCTCTAAACGCCATCATAATTTGAAGTCCCTAAAACAATTCATACGATTGGCAGTGAAGAATTTTTCTATAAAAAGAGTAAGTGCTGTTATTAATAACTGGCCTTAAAGACTAAAGGACTGTATTGCAGATAATGGAGATCACTTTAAATAAGCTTTATGTTACTTTATTTTACTGTTTTAAGCTAACACACTATAATAGTAATAAATATTACGTACAAATAGAAATTTGTTGGTTTTCTTTGGAACAATTTATGGCAAGACTAAGAATATGTACGTATTCAATTAAAATAAAACAATAAATAATATTATGTTACCAGTTCAAATTTATTTTTTACACTTGTTCGACATTGTGACTACAATGCAACTGATGGTAAGTGGAGTGTAGTCCGACAACGAAAGCGACAAACAAAGAATGAAAATCCATTGTTGTCTCTGTCATGTCGACCCGCTTATACCACGACTGAAGGTCTCTAGGTATATGAGTTACTGAATCTACAAAAGCTGATCCCGAAACGCGACAAGCCGAAACTAGTCACTATGACAGTCTTTACACTTGTGTACTGTGGTCATGACCAAGTTCGGGCAATTGCTCCACCACCAAAAATTAATACCACTAAAAATATTGGTACATCCTTAACCTCCTTGTTTTCCCAGGAATGTCGTGCATGCGCATAGTTTTATACTCAGGAGTGTCACTAAGCAGAGTAACACAGGTAATAAAAGTTAACAAGCGACGCATACGTGACTGAAAGACTAAACATTAACTTTCGATTGATAAAACTGCCTTACTTCTTGCATTACAATACGTGTGAAACGAACGAAGGTGACAATGAAAAGCTGAGCTGGTTTTACAACTATTTGTCTATTTAGATATTTCCATAAATGATAAATATTTCGAAACATGTCGAAACAACGAAATATAATAATAATCTATATTCATAATATGATAACATGACTTAACACTGAACATTTTAATCTTTGATGTCTTTTGAACTATAACTAACATTATAAAGTGTTAATTTAAATTGCACTTTATATATAAGTAATACAATTGATATTGGTTTAATAAAATGCTATTTATAGGATGTAAATAAATATCGAAAATCAAATTCATGTGTAACATTATGTCACTCGCAATTATTACAAAAATGTTCTAATGGTTATTTTAAGGCCACCCAATAATGACTAGGTACATTTTTAGTTTTCTCTGGATAAAATACATAATTCGCTCTTTATTACTACTGTAGGTAAACAAAACTTGTCTAATGTCATTTTTATTTTAATGTGTTTAGGTTTACTACGCTTTAGAATTGTTGTTAGTTGCGTTCCTGTGTCAACAATTTCTAGAGCGCAAGACTTTTTAGCAAGAACGCAATAGTCAATCTTTCACGATCCCCAATTGTTATGTGCAAAACAATTTCTATATGTAATTTGCCGCCAACTTACCTGCGTGCACACCTGCGCAGTTTGACCGGAGCCTGTGAAAAGAGAAACGGGTCAAGACAGTACGTTCCGAGCTAGCAACGTGTCCACACTGAACTTTACAGGTTCAATCGGATGCGACATCAATATTGAACGATATAATCACTCCTAAACTACGAACCTCCAAGTAGCGGAATTCGGTTCCTGCGCTTGTTTTTTCAACATCTTATAACATGGGAGTTTTTTATTGGTAGTGTTCTTTATTTTATACTGGCTCGTTATAGCCACTATATTGCACCTGATAGAAGGCACAATGCAATCCAAGAACAACAGCGACTACCAAGGGATGAAAATCCATCGAAAATCGCTGTCGTCATGCCGGCTGAAGGTCTACAGGTATATAAGCAACTAGACGTACGCAAGCTTATCCTGAAACGCGACAGGCCGAAGTGAGTCATTGTGACGGGATTTGCACTTGTGTAATCTTGACTCGGTTATAATAATCGCCTTATATAACACCTCAAAGTATACTCTTCATAATCGGCTTCGTTAACATTAACAGTCAGTTGAGACTTAGGTCAAGCATAAGCTTGTTTGTAAATTTAAAAAATGATATTGGAAGCTTTTCGTTACTAAAGTAAGTGGGAGAACTATTATCAAACATAGGAATATTTAATGTTAAACTTTCACTATTAACTTCCAGTTAGCGTTCTTTAGTACTCGTATATACTAAACAAAGACGAAAGTTTTTGTAATTGCAAGCTCAACATGGACATGAACATAGGATATGAAAAAATCAATTGCGTGATCTAGCTGTCAGTTATTGTCATTAAAATGGATGCTCATCGCATAAAAATAAATAAATTAATTAAAAATAGTCTTATAGCATGTAGACGCCGCCCGATACGTAATTGTCGCCCTAAGGGTCGTTAGGGTGTTACGAGACGTGCGGGGTAAGAGGTTGCGCGCGCGCACGGGACGCTTGGAAGTTAGTCGACTACCGAGACCCAAGGCGGGAGTACGTGCGTGTACGTCGCAGTTCGGTGTGCCTTAAAGTGCAAATAAACTGTAAAACGCCAAAATCCGTGTCTTTCTACAACCACACCCACGACCACCGGTCATAGTCTTTATTTTCTCTGACCTTTACATGTTTTATTAAGTTAATATTTAAGCTAAACTATATTAAACTAACTAAACTAAGATACATGTGTTTTTTATTAGTTATTAATTATTAGCTCCCTGGTCAGGTTGTCTAGCGACATAGGCCTCCCCAAGTTCTCTCCTTATGTGCCGATCTTGTACTATGCTTTTCCAGATTTAAGGCAGATCATCATCCAACCTTATAATTAGTATTCCTCTAAATCTTTTTCCATCCCTAAGATACCATTCTATAGTTTTTTTGTCCATTTTTCAGTTTGTGATCTTATCGTATGACCTGTCCATTTCCACTTCAGTGCTCGTGTTTTTATTCGGACGTCTGCTATTTTTGTAATACACATAATTTTTGGTGCCTTTCTCTTATCTATAAATCTTAGGCCTAATATGCTCCTTTTCATTCCTCTTTGGCGTATTCCCAGTTTGTTTTCGATTTTCTTAGTTAAAGACCAGAGTTAGAGTAGAAACTAATGTATCTCTGCTCACCCCGTAAGGGATATAGCGCGATAATATATTTTTGTTTTTTTATTTTTTTATTCTGTGACGGCACAGCAACTGATGTTTAGAATGGTGCAGTCCAAAAAACGCGAACGACTATCGACAGGAAAGAAAAAACCATCGGTAGGCAAAGCGATCATGCCGGCCTGCACAAATATCTCTTCACGTTACGCTTAAAGGATCCCATATAATCGGAAGGTGGGAACACGCTTGCCGGAAGTCCATTCCACAGCCCAACGACACGGCAAAAGAAGGAGTTAGGGAACTTCTTAGTCCTAGTCGGGATGTGAGATACCGTAAAGCTTTGAATCCGCAAACCCGCACATTACATTACATCCGCATGTTACATTATTATTAATAATATAAAAAATTATCTAAATAACCAGCACTTTGCTTTCTATAGGCAGAGTTTCCTCCTCAATTTACAATGAGGCAATCAAATACTTTGACTGCAAAAGTGTCATCATATAGAATAAATTGTAGTGCATGAAATAGAATATAGAGCTTAGGAAACCTTTGGCCGGATGTTACGTGTCTGATTACCTCATGAGAAATTATACCCCCGCACTAGTTAAGTCTCGCTTAGTAGCGCAATTTGTAGCTTAAGGTTAAGATGGAAATAACACGTTCCATTACTTACAATGTCATAATTCTAATTTACTGTAAAACTAATGACAGTATTAGCTAGCCTTTAGCGCAGACTCAGCTAGCAATTATGAGTACTAAACGGTGTACTGTTATTAATAATTAATATAACAATACATAAAAACGGTTTACACAAATAAATCTAGTTTAATATTGTATAAACTATATATTTGAAGTGGTTTTATTCTACCTAAATGAGGATTTTTATTTAACTGTTTCTAAAACTGAATAATGTTTCCGTGTAAGACAGTGAGTACAGTTTGTTGCTAAATAACGTTTTAGACAAACTTAAACTAGATTGAATTTGTTGTTGCAAGTCGCCCTAAGTTCTCTCTTAGGCTAGGATTTATAGATACCACTTAAGAATTTATTTATTAATATAAATAAATTCATTTTGGACAAAAAAAAGTTTGAACATTGATATCGTCTGAGTATTCGCAAAGCCGAAGCCAAATTGGCGAAATCGGTGACTGACCATATACTTTGCCATAAATATAATTTGTAACGTTTTAGCAAAGTCTAAGTAAAGTCAAATTAGAGTCTATAAATTACAGTGTTAAATTATTTTTTTAATATTGTATAGTGCCTTACACCTAAAAAAAATCATTATATTTGGCGTGACGGCTCGATCAAACAAAATCCATTAATTTTAAAGAGTTAAGTTGACATAGATTACGTTATAATTCGATAACTTATGACTATCACATATATTTTTGGACTTCCTACTGGCGTGTTGTTTTATCTAAGTCCTGTTCTGTACATGGAACATGGTCAGGACAGACTGGCTTCCCACAGTGTCTTTGTCGGTGGCGGGAAGTTACTTCCTCTACTAGCTTCCGGACGAACGGAATACCGTCATTCTGATTAGAAATTTTGTGTTTTTAAACTTGACAGCTTCTCTTTCCAGTAGCTTAGTCCTAATTTTTGCCACTTAAAGTGATAAGGCTCTTCAGTGGGTTACATATCAAGTTTACCGGTGTACCGACATAGAAGGCAGAAGAGGAGAATCTGTGTGCGCATGTATGTAATTATGTCGGTGTTAACAACCGATAAGCACGCACAGACAAGCTACCGACGTGACGTCACCGCATCCGACGTCGGCCGTTGTACTTGGTAAGTGTCCACTGACTTACGATTTTCGAGCCAAATTACTTATCATACTTCTCTCGGAACTAACTTTAGCTCACGAAATATGACCTCAAGAGCCTGACATCAACATAATTTCTATAGTATCTGCAGCCCCAATTTTTCTCCCCAACACATTTGTGTGACAAGACATAAAAAGATTTTTTTTTAAACTATCGTCAGCTAACAGGCTCATATGCCAACTTTTATGTGGAAGCTACTATGACCAAAATTGTATATTATAATATAGAAGATATTCACTAGAAATAATGTATATGTATATGTAATTTACCGGGTCAACTAGTATATACTAAGTACATTACGTTAAATAATTTTTATAAGGAATTTTGTAAAACAAACAAGGTGTAGTAGTTCCTATTTTTAGCATAATGAAATACAAATATATAATACACAAAGGAATAAATATCTTCTAAGAAAAATAAAGTGGTATGTATTGTATTACGACCACACATTCTTATAAATTACACAATCATTGATGGAATAATATCCCTTAAATATCAATGTCGTTTATACAACGTTAGTGGTAACTAACGCAAAACCTCTTAAGGCTGACTTTGGTACATCAAGACTAATAACTTTTGTTTTGTGACTTTTGCCAAAACTTAACACATCCTAAGATTTATATTTTTTTAGTTTTAGTGGGGATGTCTATCAATCGTTAGCTCTATGTTTTAAGTTAAGTCAGCAGATGCTAAGAAATCGTCTGCTCCAGTCGCATCGCGCCGCCATTCATAGTGTTAAGAAGATGAAAACTGTAAATTTGATTTATTTATTTTTTGTATGGGAAAAAAAGATTGAATTAGAAAAAGTCGTAAAACAAAACTTATCAGCCTTGATATACCTAAGTCAGCCTTAAGAGGTTTTGCGTTAGTTACCTGTAACCCTGTATACTTCTTTTAAAATTCAATAAAGATAAGTCTAAAATATCTTTAGAATATACTTAAAGTGATCTGTAGTTTTTTATATAATTTTAATTAAAGTTCTTTGACGTATTCCATTTTACTTGTATAACGAAAACAAACTTCTATAAACGATCATCCGGCACAATTTACCAACGAATAAGATGAATTGTGCAGACGTACTTACATAATAATAAAAATGTAGCGCTTTATATATCTTCCATCTAACCGCTATATTCTGATCTCCGCTTATAACTGATATTCATACATAACTCATACCGGTCTATTTGTATAGAACGTATAAATGGCCTTAAAATTGAACGGCAAATAGGAAGTAATCAACGAAAAAAAAAACTATGTTAATTTTTACAGTTTAGTGAATGCATATTTTATTCGTGTTGCTTTAATAAACATTCCTTTATTTTTCTACAATCCTTTTACGCTACCTGCGTAGCCCGGTATTGAACACTGTTTTCAAAGTCAATTATAGATATCTCGATTACAAAGAGCGATCTTATCACAGATCTTTGTATAAAGTTACACATTAAACTAAAAGCTCTTTTTCCTGACTCATCACAGTGACCACACCACGCGTCATTTTAAGTATGGTGCAGTCCAAAAAACGACGATTATCTACAATTAAGAAAAACCCATCGGTAGTCGCAGCGATCATTCCGGCCTGCACAAATATCTCTTCACACTACGCTTAAAGGATCCCATATCATATGACAGTAGGAACACGCTCCCTGGAAGACCATTCCACAGCTCATAGACTCGGCAAAAGTAAGAGTTATAGAACTTCATAGTCCTAGTAGGGATGTGAGGTACCGTATATCTGTCACTCCGTAAACCCGCGCGCGTATTTCTTCTATGGAGAGGGTAGAACAAGGTTAAATAACTCTTCAAAACAGTCGAATGTGACCTCAAAGCAAGTAATGATAAATAAATAAATAATCAACCTATTATTTTCTATCAATATGCATAACTGATTACCATAAAGTTAACAACTAGGCTTATAAATAACGCATTAACATGGAAATAAACAACTAAATGTACGATTCGGATTTTTGCACATGTTGCTCGGCAGCGTCTGATGTCGGTGACTGCGCAGCGCTGTCAAGCTCACGATCGTGACATCTGGCAGCGCTGCAAAGCCAGACATCAGACACCTTTCTATAAAACTCTATACAGAGCAGTACATCGCACCCTTGCAACCGCTGCTCAGTTGCAACGGCCGAGCAGCGACTGCGAAAATCTAAATCACGCCTTAACGAATAATGTTAGTGTAATCTAGTGCTGTTTATAAAACATTTACTAACTTTGACAAGAAATTTTTTAATAGTAAAGTCTTGGTGTTTTGAAGCGAAACATTACAACTCTTCGTTTATCCGAGACTGTAGGTACTTGATGTGTGATTTTCTTTTTTTAGGTTAAAGTTTTTATTTACTCACTTTAATTTATTTAAAGTCACTTTTATCAGCATCATCATCATCAGTCTACCTCAGTCCTCTGCTAGCCACAGCCCTCTCCCTATAAGCGCTATTGAGCCCGCGATTCAGCTCTCACCCATTTTTTTTTCCGAACACCTTTCGCATGTTATCGCTTCACCCTGCCTTGCGGCGCTCCAAGTTTATTCTATAAACTTAATCTCCACTCTAAAATCCTTGTTCTCTAGCGATGACCAATTCTTCGGCATATATGGTAGACCTGGTGCTATTTTAGCTTGCTAATACGGAGAGTTATGTCCACAACTTTGTCGGATAACCTCATTCCGGACTTTATTTTTCAAAGAAATGTCCAATATAAGTATTACCTTCGTTTCGTTGAAGTCATTTTAATAAAGCATAAAATAACAAAATAAATATTTAGTTTAAAATCTCGAAAGTATAAACAGACTACACTTCCATATTTTACAATACATAATCTAATTGATGAGCAAACAACTGCAATTATGTGTTATTCACTGACATTCGCTTTACAAAACGGAATATGTTAACATTAACCTAATTTTTTACATAACGTTATGTTACATTATATTACGTCAGCTGCAACTATTATTTCTGATGTTACGATAAGCGAAATAGATGTTTTTATTGATTTACTTTCAAATAAATACGTCCGCAGCTTACAAATATATATTTGCTTATTAAATGTTCGAGTTATATTCACTAGCCGACCTGACGCACTGCGTACCACCAAACAGTTAACTAATGTCGTGTTAACTTTAAAAAAAATATCTACTCTCCCTCTAAAACCCTACCATTCCCTACAAGACCCCGTTTGAATGAAACATAACCTATGTCCGTCTCCGAGGTCTGATCTCTTTTTATAATAAAGATTATCAAAATTAGCTTAGGCGATTTAGCGTTGAAACGGAACATACGTACTTTCGAATTTGTAATATTATATTAGTAAGATTTGTGATCTTTACAGACCTCAGATCATCGCTTGTTTTGCAAAAAAAAAATTAACGTCTCTTCCACATAATATATATTTTAATGTTTATATTAGTTCTAATACATATCTAGAGTATGAAATATTTAAATATTTGAAGTCAATGATTCACACAAAAAGCATTATGTATAATTCTAAAAGTGAACGACGAAATTAACTTATTAACTAATTAATTACATAATTTTATAAATTTTATTTGTATGTAGTTATTGTTTGATTAATATGCTGGATCAATTGGAAAACATTCAAAATTGACTAAACAATTTGACATTTAAAAAAATGAACAAATCCAAACAGGAAATCTTGTTATAACTTGCTCTCACTCCTTAAGTCAGTGTAGTAATTTTGCTGACCTAAAATATAAATAAATACCTAAAGAAATACTTACCTTATATGCTAAATCGATATTAAATAATGTATAAAACTTTTTAAATGCCTAACCTAGAGTCAAATGTGCGCTCGATGCAACATGTGGGCGCTAATGGATACGGCCACTTCCATTTTACTGAGGTCATCAATTCTCCGCACAAGCTTACTTAATATAGACCTTATTACTAAAGGCATAAGATACACATAAAACGCAAAACAATATCAATACTAAACTTGATTATTAGACAAATTAATATGTCGATAAACTGGTTTAATATCTTGATTTTATTGATTCGCCTGGATTAGCAAATGAATCGTTCGATTTGACCTTTGAATCTTCAAAAACAAATACAATCATTAATAAACATGACTTAAACTTTATACATTAGAGGAAAGAAAGAAATATAGTTTTTATTTCTGACTTAAGATATTAATTACATATCTTTTCTGCAGTAACTCAGAAAAAATCTTGTATAGAACCGTCAGGGCCGGCGTGAGGGTGGCTACTGAGAGCTCCTACTGGGAAAACCCTTGGGCTATCATCTCTGAACTAAGCCTGAGATCCATATTCGTTCTTCGAAACAATACCTCTGATGGTGTACTTACCATGTCATCTAAAAACCAGCTGTATATATCGAGAATCTCAATATGAGGATTCGTTGATGACCACTGGAATTAGGTTGATCTAACAAATATCTTTTAATCCAATATCATAGGTAGAAAAAGGGTACAATATGTAAGAGAATAAAATAATATAATAACACGACAAAACTATTAACTATAAGACTTTTTAGCTCACACCTTGTCAGAAGCTATCATATAGATGTAATTGCGTAATCAAGAATCTACTATTTGTGGTTCTGTTCTGAATTTAAGAAGAAGGGCAAAACTACAATTTTCAGAATATTAAAGGCAACGAAGCAGATAGGGACATAAGATTCTCAACTCGGCAGTTTAATCCGGCTTCTCTACTTTTGAAAAAATAAACAATTTTTTTATGATTTTCAGGCGGATTCTTGACCTTAATCACAACTGATGGAAGGTGAAGATGAGCCCAACGGTGGACCGCGTCAATAAATGCCTATTCACTTTTCTCTTAAAGCCTCTCAAGTCATAAGAACGTGGAAATACGGTCACGAAGCATATTCCACTCCGGAGCTGTTCGCGTGATGAATGAAGATGGAAGGTTTAAGGTGGAGTGGCTTCCAGGAGCAGTAATTCCTCTAGATTACGACATGGGGCTGAAAAAGGCAGGAAATGTATAGTAGCGGACTGTATGAAGGTATTTATAGGCCACTGGGATTTTATGAATAACACAAGCAACTTGTTCACTATGGCGATGAAACGGAAAAGAAGACATTTATTTAGTGTTACAATAAACAATAGAAAAAATTACCAAAAAATTATAATGTTGAATCGCCAACAGGGGCACTTCATAAAGAAGTCGAAAGTTGGAAGTTGGGAGTCGAAGCTGCTCGCGTCCATAGGCTTTACCCTAGTTTCCCTACACGTGACTCCTGGGTGGTGCTAAACGAGCAGCAGCGAGGTGGTAGGGCGTCGGTGCCCGTCTGGATCGCGACCACAGTACATGGGTGTAAAGCCCGTCATAGTGACCAGTGTCGGCTTGTCACGTTTCGGGATCAGCTTGTGTATATCCAGTAGCTCATATACCTAGAGTCCTTCAGTCGTGGTATACGAGGGCCGACATGACGATGTAGACCATCAATGGATTTTCATCCTTTGATAGTCGCTTTCGTTTTTGGACTACACTGTACTTAGCTTCAGGTACTCTGTAGTCACTATGTCGAGCCAGTGTAAAAAAAGTGAAAAACACTCTTCTTAATCGGCAGCGCAATGATGACGCTTCTTCTGGTTGCATTTTTTTCATAAGTCCAAGTGACCGCTTAGCGTTCGATGGATTGTATGTATATTCGCCTTCTTTTCACATAAAAAAGTAATATCATGTCCTTCGATCACTAGTACAGCTATATACATGAATAAAAAAGTAATTTCGCTTCAAACACTTATGACAGACGGGTAACATATGGCTGTATGATTGAAAAGTCTTTTACATTTCCCTAATTGTGGAAATGAAACAAAACAACTCAGTACCTACTTACTCAAATTTTGCGCAATATAAAAGTTGTCACGCGCTTAATTATCTTCAAATATGCGTCAATTGAATTGAAAGCGTTCCAAATTGCTTAGGAAACGGAAGAACGGGTAAGAGAGACTGCGGTTAAGTAAAACTTTTTACTATTCAATGTCACAATGCACTATTCAAATGACAAGCATTAAGTAGTTTAAACTCGCTTGACTGTTCATAAAGAGATTGTTTCAGTTTAAAGTAACAACGAAACAAAGATCAACCTCTGGAAAGTTTTTTTTTTTAATGAACTCCACATAGTGACTGCACCATACCTGATGGTAAGCATGGTGCTGCCCAAAAAACGCCAACGACTATCGAAAGGTAAGAAAAAACCCGTCGGTAGTCGCAGCGATCATGCCGGCCTGCACAAATATCTCTTCACGCTATGCTTAAAGGATCCCAAATCCCAATGGATTCCTATATCATAGGATGGTGGGAAAACGCTCGCCGGAAGACCATTCCACAGCCCAACGACGCGGCAAAAGAAGGAGTTAGAGAACTTCATAGTCCTAGCATGGTTCTATTCAGGAAGGGAGAGGGTGAAACAAGGTTAAACAACTCTTTAGAACACTCGCCATGATACAGACGGTAGAAAACGCAATATATATATATAAAATAATTATTATATTACTGGTCAGTTTATTAATGAATGTTATAATACAATATATATAAAAAAAAATAGATTTTGAGGATTTAGCAAAATCCCTTACTGAAAATGAATACTAATATATCGCCATGCTATATCCCTTTCAGTATGTGAAGAGCAGATATGGGCAAAATGTAATCTGATTAATGATTAACGAAAATGTAGTCGTACATTTCATTTTCTTGCTCTGTAATCATGATTAAATCCATTTAAAATATTAAAAAATCATAAATGAGTATGTAATCTGGGATTCCGTAGTGTTTAAAACATAGATGAGCAAAATGCAGTCATATTGATGGTAAAAAACGTAAAATGTAATCATAATCATTTTTATTAATCTGATTACATTTTGCCCATCTATGATGAAGAGCTACATTTGTGGTTGAATCAACTTTGCGCTTATAAGACTTGCACAACGTGGCTGGTAGCCCAGCTGATAGCCGTTCTCTGCGCATTTACACATGATATTTTATAGTAATGGTGTTTTCCTCTAGATATTTATTTCCTTCACCAGTGAGCATGTGATGCCAAAGTACGTGATAAATCTAATAAAACTCAGAAGTACCAACCGGGATTCAAACTTGCAACTGTTCGTGTTTCCGCGCACAAATGCCGGCTCGTAATCACTAGACCACCACAGCCTAAATAAAAAAGTAATAACATACTAAAAATAAAAAATGCTGTTTTTCTTACTATCTATACTATTTCTAACTTGAATTTTAATAGTAATACAATATGTTATCACGGTATCTTCGGGGTGTGGCAGAGCTACTCGTATATGCATTTTGCGCTCACATATCTCGTGTAAAGTGACTAGACTAGCGCCATTTATCGTCATTCACGCCTTTTAAGATTATTATAATTAATAATTTCACATAATTTCGAGTATTTCAATTAGAACTAGTGTTTAGATTTAAATGTTAATCTTGAAAAAAACTTTATATTAATGACAAACCACGTAGACAAGATGTAGGTCAAAACAACATTCCTGTAGTGTGGCGCTAAAGTTCACAAAGCAAATTAAATTAACGCATCACGTCAGTAGGTAGGTTCGTCAATCCACGCCTTAATTAACCAACAAGGATGAGATTTAGCAGAGCTTAAATATTATTTAAAACTCCTTTTAAATATATGAACACTATTACTAATTACTACACTAATTTCCTTTTTTTTGTATAAACTCTTAACATCTGTGTTTTTGGTGTTCTTAATGATATTTTTTTATTCTTCCGAAGTATATACACCTACCTTTTGAAGACTCAGTTAGCGCAACAGCTCAGCCGAGGCTGAGCTAAGTGGTTGACTTCGAGTTCCACACAGAAAAGTATTAGAATAGCCTAGAAACAGTTGTTATGAATCCGTGTGTATGTAATTTTTTTTTAACGCGTCAACTACATTAAAGTAAATCATATACGTTGTGTTGATAATAAGCGAAAAAAACTGCATACCCGTGACATAAAACAGATTAGTTTACGACGTAAAAACCCAAAAACATAACTTTCTTACAACCTTCTAAACCAAATGTTAATACAATTTCACACACATAGCCGCTGCTAGACTAGAAGATCCAAAACTTCTTGTGAAACTGTTTAACCAGGTGTTAGTAAATATGGGGTGATAATAACTAACGACACGCTTCCCTAAAACAAACTAATCTTAGATGAAAGTAAGTATAGATACGTTTTCCGAAACTCAACAAACACCTGTCCAAATAAAGCACATCCTCGCAACACTTTAGTAAACGAAATACAAAATGTGTCTAATGGGACATAATTCAAAATTCATGGACCCGGCCTATCATGTCACTGAAGCGATTTCTCCAATATATTTCATAATACAAGTACCAAACAGGTGAGGCTAATTTAAGAATCCAGAATTGATAAAACGAAAGAAAGAAACGTTTATTTAGAAAAAGGAACAACTCATATAAACAGATTTAGTACACACAGACACACGCATTTATAATATCATTTCCAGTTTCATAAATACGCCTTAAACTTTAAGACACTTTTTAAAAAACTAGTTAATCGTCAATTGCATACATATTTATTCTTCATTAACAGCACATTAAAATTTAAAGAGAATTTCTGAAACTGTTGTGTAACGTAGGAAAAATAGAGTTTTGAGTGTTTTTTTTTCGACGGGACTAAATGCTGTTGACCGGGAAAGGTCTTTACAATTGCACGGAACGAGAGGTATGGGACCTTGAGGTGGTGCGGGTATGAACCTCGCGTCGGGCTGCTAGCCAGGGAAAGAACCTAAGGTGATCTACTAGCGTTTCGGAAGCGACTACCTTGAGAAGAAACGCCGAAAGAAACTCAAGGCTGCGTCGTAGTGGAAGAGTTAAGTTTAGAATTGTTTTATTTTAAAAGTGAATATAGATATTCACTATATATTAGGTCCTTACATATGAAATTGGCGTTTTGTATGGGAGGAACAAAAAGTCAAATATTTTTTAATATAATATATTTAATTAATCAAAGTATGAACCATTATTTTCTATGCACTTTTGCCATCTCATAGGTAGTTCATTGATCCCTTTACTAAAAAAACCAGTCGGACGGGAATCAATAAAATCTTTGAAGGCGATTTGGACCGCCCCATCGGAGTTGAATTTTCTCCCTTGCAAGAAGTTATCCAAATTTCGAAAAAAATGGTAATCTGTTGGAGCAAGGTCCGGGGAGTACGGAGGATGTCTTAGACTTTCCAATTGAAGCTCTTCTAATTTAGTAGCCGTCTGTTGCGCAGTGTGTGGTCTAGCGTTGTCGTAAAGCAGCAGTGGCGTGGAGCGATTGACCAGCCTAGGTTGTTTAGCCGCTAGCTTTTCCATCATGGTTTGCAATTGCTGACAATAGACATCAGCCGTAATAGTCTGGCCAGATTTGAGAAAACTGTAATGAACAATACCGGCACTAGTCCACCAAACGCTTACAAGTAACTTTTTTGGGGTTAATTTTCGCTTGGGGCAGGATTTGGCTGGCTGGCCAGGATCGAACCATTGCGCTGAGCGCTTCCGATTATCGTAAAGAACCTATTTTTCATCACAGGTAATGGATTCGGTTTAAAATACCTTCATTATTGTGCCGGTTTAGTAATGTAACAGCAGCAGTCGACGCGCGTTTGCCGGTCTGCTTCAGTCAATTCGTGAGGTACCCACCTTTCAAGCTTTTTAATCTTCCCAATTTGCTTCAAGTGAATTAAAACAGTTTTATCACTAACATCGCAGCCTGCAGCTAACTCGGACGTGGTTTGCGATGGATCTGCTTCCACAATAGCCTTCAACTCTTCGTTATCAACTTGAGCCTCAGGCCGTCCACGGGGCTTGTTCTGCAGGTCGAAATTTCCAGAATGAAAACGTTGGAACCAAAAACGAACTGTGTTTTCTTTTGCAACACGACCGCCATACACATCATTCACCCTTCGAGTTGTTTCCGCAGCACTATTGCCACGGCGGAACTCGTACTCGTAAATAATGCGATATTTTAAGTTTTCCATTTTGTAAAATGAGTGACGCAAACAGAAAAAAACAGAAGAAAAAAACAAATGAATGACGATCATCGAAGCACAAATACATGAGTCTATAGCTGTACAAATGTGAATTTGGAATTCCTTACCAAAGAGGAGAAATTTGTGATTAAAGTGGCCAGTACGAAAAACGCCAATTTCATATGTAAGGACCTAATATTTATTAGAATAAATACCGAAATATATTAGTAACATACTTATATTCACAAAATATAAGAAATAGAAGAGATATTTGTGCAGTCCGGCATGATCGCTGCGGCTATCGATGGTTTTTTTTTTGCTGTACATGGTTGTTGTCGATTTTGAATTGCATTATGCTTTCCATAAAGTTTGGTGTAGTCACTGTGCCGTGTCAGTGTAAAAAAAAATTCAAATAGGCCTACTTCCAAACACTTTTTTTTATTATATAAAAAGTATCTGATTTAAAAAACTAATATACAACAACAGTGAAATAAAAATTGTCTACAAGGATATTTTTAAAACGCTCATTCTACCTCTGCGCCCGGCTACTGAGTCCCATGTCTGGGAATGATTCGGACCCACGAGAGCAAATTGTTGTGTTATTACGTGCTGTTAATTTTTGCGTCAGTCCTCGTCGGTTGTTGGGGGACACGACCTCGTCCTGGCCACTGAGACTCGAAATTCGAATAAAAATATTTTAAAATCTATTTTAAAAAGTGTATTAATTGTGGAGTGAAAGTGACGATAATTTACAAAATAACTTCTGCACGCATTTCCGTATTTATATTTTCTGGATTATAATGTGTTAACGTATTTTTGTTATATTAACAGTACATGTCAATTATTGAATGTAAGTAGTTTTCTTATAATGTAACCCTATTACATTATAATCCTCCTACATTACAACCCTACAATTAATTTTTAAATTTTGTTATTTTTTTATCCGTCTGTTGCTTTTTATGAAGTCACAGCTAAGAATAAAAAATATATATATATTATTTCGTTTAAATGTCACAAATACTGTATTTTAATCAATAAAACAAATCATTTATATACATAAACAAGATCGAAAAACGATGTGTCAACCAAAAATGTAATCTCGAGACAAATGCGATTACTTGAGCCAATTTAGGTTTACCATCCATCCAGTATATCTCGGTCCCTGTAACTGCAGGTTATTCTTTAGTTGCTATTTCTTTACAAACGACGAAAGGGGCATGGTAGCTCTAGATACACTGGTAGGTTTAACCGGCCTACACTGTGACACTCTCATGTTATATTTCCGCCCAAGCCTATCACATGCTGATTTTGAAAAATGAATCTTGTTTTGTTCACTTATAGGTTAAAAATCAAATATTTAGATTGGAAACTTTAAACTTTGTCATTTATTCATATGTATAATATTGAAAATATCTGCTTGATTTACAGATAAATGAACCCAAAACAGAATGGAAGAACTGTGGCAGGCAAGAGATATAAGATTCATAATATTGTTGATTTTATATGGTATAGTTGATGTCGAATGTAGTTTACCAGTGGATATGGCGCCTGAAGATAAAGGTTAATTAATCCATATTTCTAGTTATAACACCAATTAAAAGACTATATATGTATAGTTTGTTGGGAAAATTTCTGCTAATTGCAAAATTTAATATAAATGTTCCTTGCTAAAGTTAAACAATAAAATCAAATAGAACCTGCGTAAACGAGTCAATGAATAATGTAAATTTTAAAGTGCAGACTTTCGAAGCTAAATGTTGTTACATTTTTACAATGGACTAAAACCTAAATAGAAATCTACAATATGGGCTTATTAATTTGTAGAATTTCTTGTAAAATTCTTGTAGTATTTCTGATTTTCATTATAGCTCTTTATATTTAAAAACCAGTGGTATATCTGATAGAAAAAAATATTCAGGGTTTTCCTAATTAAATAATCGTATCTTGAAAATAGAACCGATGAGTCAAAATGAATTCTAGTCATAATTGCCCCACTACTTTACTGCTATTTTAGTTAATACCATATTATCCAAACTGCCGAAATGAAGTGGCTAAGTTTAAACAATATTATAAACAGAAGCATAATATTACGTTTTAAATTTCACGAATTTACGTTTATAAAAGAATTCTGAAGATTCGTTTAACCTTTCTAACCAACAAATCATGATCAATACAATTTGACAATTTGAAATATTACCTAATTCGAGACATAAAATCTCGTCAAAATCTCGCACTCTGTCCGAAGAAAGTTGATTAAATTCCGTTAATTTGGATCCGTGTGGATAGTGACTGTATTTCTTTTTTTGTGTGTTCCTTAGAATCAGTCACGGAATTATGTTAAAAGTTGTTATTTAGGCAATCTATAGTTTTTTTTATATTGACTCTATGTGTATATTATGTAACCTAAATATTAATATTAAGGGCTCATATTTTCAGAGGCCTATTTTGGCATTAAAACGAAACTTTTGAGCGTGGTTCCGAGGAAATTTTTTTTTTTTTTGGAACGCCCTAGTGTTTATGTATGTAATATGTATAATCCTTTTTTCTTTTTTGGAATTTCATTAATATTCTTTACTGTAAACTAGCATTATAGATTAATTATTGTGCATGCTGTGGCGTCTTATAATTGTAGGGGCATTTATATGTTCTATTTTAGTACCATAGTTCTTTTGTTTTTTACTCTATGTCACCCATGTTGAGCACCCAATTTTGTAAAATAAATAATAAAATAAAAAAATAATTTCATTTCAGTAATACCACAAACCACTTTATCACTAACATCAACGCTTTCAACGACGACAACAAATGTATCTACATCGACACATCCCACTGCAATAGCGCCGATACCTCCGAGCGATAGAGACAGGTTTTTGACATTCGCCGAATCAGGACATCACCAAACCTTTATGTTTGCTAAGGACAATACTTACATACAACTTGACGGCGATATCATCCAAAGATTCCAACTGAGGTATGCTATTTAAAAAACCTTATCCCCATACTGAGATGTACTCCAGTATAGTGAGTGCATTTGCGAATACAAATTTCCTAGATCTGGAATCGAAACAACTATCCGAAGGTCATACAAATATTCGCTCCATTTAAGAATCGTCCACCCGTATTGACAGTAGTCGATTAATGAGCTACTGCGCCAATCGATTTGGAAATATTTAAAGTTTTATTTGCGAAAGATATTTTATTATTTCTTTAAATTATGATAATTATGATGTTTAAGCAAATAAAAACCCACTGTCTCTTTTATACTATAACAACTTTAATAGTAATGTTTCAGAATTAAAAAGAATGTATGATAATGTTAATAAATGTTACAGAGTTAATATAATGTTGTGGACATAGAGATGTGACATTCGATTCTATTTAAAGAATTCAATAAGAACCAAGTATGATAATGTTATACATGCGTAAATTATTCTCATATTATGTTTCAGATTATGTAGAGAAATTTCATTTAAATTTCGTACAAGACTCCCACATGGACTTTTAGTTTATCATAACGTCAAAAATCCAGTTTTTAAAATGCAGCCTTATGCCTTGTATGTTATAGTGGAGAAAGGCGAATTAAAAGGTACAACGTTGTTTTTTCCTTTCATTTACCACTACTACTACCTGTATTAACATTATCGTGTTTACTACGCAAACGTAATTGGAAGAATATTAATATATATTCTCGATTAAACGACATAAATTATTGAAACAAAATATATCAATATACAGAAATTTCCGTTAATACTTTATAGGAATGTTGCTCGCAAAATAAACACAACATGGCTTCTACACACAGTATCGTGGCTTATTCTTTGTTTTTTTTTTTATCTATCAAGAGTCGGCTATTCAAACGTCTATCCCTCTTGTCAGCATGTCTGTCGATATGTCTGCCTGTCTTCCTAGCTTAGCTTACAAATGTTAATGCTACGTCTGTTTAGAATACCAATGTATAATTAATTAAATCTTCTTATGGATGTACCTTTCTAAAGCTTTCTCCGGATTCGTTCTATTATCCCGGATTGGTTCAAACGTTAATAGAACTTTACGGGTACAATAACAATAAATCACATATCTTTATTGAACTATCCAATTACAACTATCCCATTTTATGTCTTCGATTGTACATAAAAGCCTAATGGCTATATTTCCCACATGTTTCTTATTGTTAACCGTGCTATAAGGAAATCTGTCAGTCATTGTAAGAACGATTTTCATTACAATACCTATAATTTTGTTATTAGTTGATGCAGAATTTTATTTTCATATAAATCAATAGTACTACCACCAATCAATCAATCAGTAGTGCCGGACTTGGCAGCACAAGCTTACGAGTGAAGTAAAAACATCGTGAAGAAATACGCATGGCCTCCTATAGAAATGTCATCTGTAAGGGCCCTGAGAACAGGGATCAGCTACATTACTGGTCACGTTAGGCACGACGTTTGTGGCCTCCTTCTGTGAGGAAGTCATGTCCCAGAAGAAGGCTGCAGAGCGAGAACGGCAGAAGGCCGCTCGAAGAAGACGCCGGGTTGTCGACAACCGCCCCGGCATATCAGTCCCAGCGGATCGGTCGAACCACGACCGGCCAGCTGATGTCTTAGGGGTTGTGGCTGTTCAGGGTTGGGGCTCTGAGCGACCGGTCAGCAACCCCCGAGAAGACGGCGGTGCGTTGTGACGCGCTCTGCTGAAGTATACTAGGTGATATCGGGGGAGGTGGCGTCTCCCCCCCGTGATTGTGCCTGTCAGGCGCGGCGTAGTGGGGCTGCGGCGATTTGATTACAGGACCCGCAGTCTCCACTAATTCGCAGAAGTAGTCACCTTGGGGTTTTAACTGGTAAAAGTACAGCACACCCCGGCTGCCTACCCCTTCGCGGCCGGGACAGTCCTATGAGGATTATCCCCAAGTAAAAAAAAAGGCTCGACATTTGAGCGTAAAGTGGATACAGCCAATAATTTACATCTGCGTACCCTGAAAGAGATATGACGTGATGTATTACTGTTATAATTTATTATATCAATAGTTCTTTTGTCAAAACTTATTGATATCTATTGTAGTTTATAACATAAATCATTTACAGTTTTATTCACATAACTTACGGCTTAATTTACATATTCTTATCTTTATCAGTGCTTTTCATAACTTAGAAAGTTTCAACTATGAATTCCCTTTTTCAGTTGTTCATGTTTTCGGTAAACATTTGACGTCGGTGACCGTTGGCCGAGCTTTGAATAAAGATGTGTGGCATAGTGTCGTAGTTACAATAGATGTGCACGGAGCAAGGCTTATAGCCAAAGTAGATCATTTGAAAGAAGAAGTATATTTAAAAGTAAGTATATTCCTTTACGCGACTTAATAAAACGAACACTCATGCTTGAGATTTATGTTAGCATTGGTACCTACTGTATGAAGAAACGCCCGGTGTAATTGTAAAGACCTTTCCAATCCGCGTAATATTCTGTCGGAAAAAAACATCTATAAAGTATTATCAACATTCTGTGGTGACTATATAATGTTTGCCCATAATTGTGCTCTTTAAAATCAAAATTTTAACAGGCATAGTTTTGTATTAAATATAGCTTAATCTAGCCTAGTTACAGGGACTTTTCGATATATGTACAACAGCAAATTAACATAAATATAATTATATATCACTTCGTTTTCAGGGTTTAAGTTTTGACACTAATTACGGCATAACTGACAACCTTACATCGGTAATACTTATTGGAGGTAAGCTATGATTATAGACATTCATGTTGATACTATTTTTAAACACTTTATTTTAAGGACACATCGCAATCCTAAAATTTACATAATGCCTTACACTGGTATAACGAATAAAGATTATCTGATTGTAAGAACAAAAGGATTACAATCTGTCCGAATCTTTTGTTAATCCTAATATGGACATGACTTGAAGGCATATTTATACTTAGCACAAATTGAAAAATCACTATTTTTGTCTGTCTATATGTTCATTTATGTCATCTTAATCTATACAATGGATAATGCGATTTTTACTGCCATTTAATAAGTACAATTCGTATGATTAATGGGTATAATGCATTTATACTCCATTTAAAATTAATAGCCGTAGGATCTACCGA
Organism: Automeris io; assembly: GCA_036320925.1. Taxonomy (NCBI): domain Eukaryota; kingdom Metazoa; phylum Arthropoda; class Insecta; order Lepidoptera; family Saturniidae; genus Automeris; species Automeris io. Next base: position 5,239,427 of record JAUDJH010000011.1, on the reverse strand, counting down.
CAGTAATAATAACTCCCTCTTCATCATACTTAAGTGTCGTAAAAGCCGACCAAAGAACACGGCATACCGAATCGCTAGCATCTAAGCTGTTATATGCGCCTTTTCTACACATACTGCACACCTGACGACACGCATTGTACAAATGTGGTGAATTAAATGTCCAAACCCCGTCCTATGGATTCTACATAGTTTGCTTTGCTTTGAACTTTGTCCTCCAGTGGGAAGAAAATAGTAATAATATTAATCTTTCAGGACTAAGTTCAGAGGAAAAACTACACGGAGTTAAATACATAATAGAATCGTTCGTTGGTTGCATAAGTGATATAGTTCTAAGTTCTGGAAAGGCCGCTTCTGACCTACTGCCAATAGTTCCTCTGATAGCGACTAAACACGAAAATGTAAAGGAAGGATGTATTAATAAATGTAAGACTATAGAAAATCTTTGCTTCGAGGGATCCAGATGTATCAACGAGTATAACGGATATCGATGCGATTGTTTCGGGACGCTTTATGAGGAACAATTGTGTGATGTTTACAGTAAGTTATAGATTTATTTAAACGGCCTGATAACGCAGTTCATAATGATCCTACTTGTGATGCTGAAGGAACTAGATTCGAGTCCGGGTACTACCAAACTTCTATAGCGGGCAGATTAGTTTGTCGCGAATCATGGATGTACATTTGTATATGTATAAGTATGTATATCTTTTGCTAGTACCCATAGTCAGAGCGTAAGCTTAGTTTTGGGCTAGACCAATGTTTTTAATTGTCATTAAATGTAATATTTTATAATATTATAGAAAGAAGAATAAACTAAAATGGTCAAACAAATGAATAACATAAAAACATATATATATTGTCACGCTATATCCCTTCCGGGGTGAGCAGAGATACATTAGTCACTGTATCCACTTTGCGCTTATATGTCGTGCCCAACGTGACCAGTAGCGCAGCTGGTCGCCGTTCTCAGAGCACTTACACATGACATTACAGATGCCATATGGGTTCTCTCACGATATTTTCCTTCACCGATGAGAATGTGCTTAAATCCGTACGTAATCTGGAAAAACCCAGTGATACGTGTCGGGATACAACCTTTTGGAATCGGTAAAAAACGTTGATTCCGAATATATTACTATATCACCAAAAAATATCTCTTAAACCAAATAGCCTTTCAACCCTCGATATATATTAAAATATATTATGTCCTGCTCATTAAAACCGCATTGAATTTTTAATATAAAAGGTAAAGATTTATGTCATATTAATTACTTTACTCTTATATAAAATGCCATAAAAGACGTATTTTTTGCAACCGACCTGTTGATTTTTGCAACGCCCGATTTTTGCACAATCATTATCACTATAGAACGTATCAAACTTAACATGATTGTATTTATTTTATTACAAATAATTACGTAAATTCTTAACATTACAGCTGCGACAGTATTAACATTGCGAGGCTCTAGTTACGTGTCTTATCGGATTTACGATTGGAAAGACCGAGTGCACTCCACCAACACGAGAGTCAGCCTCCATTTCAAGGTAATTCGAATATTTATTAGGAAAGCAAGATATTTCTCTTTTATCCTACCATATTACTATAACTATATATTATAACTACATAACTATTACTAGCCACGCCAAAAGGCGCAACCCCAGAACCTTAAAATAATAACAAGGTAAAAGCACTTAATCGCAAACGCCACCTGGCGAACATTCATTATTACTTATTTCTTAACGTTCTTGCATTTTAAACCAAACTCCGCATCGCATTCTTTTTAAACTAAAACATCGCATCGCATCCTTCTCCATTATAATCGCATATTAATCCTTTCAAACTCGCAACACACAACACAACTGCTCAAAAACCATACTCCACATTCGCATTAAAATACATACATAGTGAGTGGTTGTAAAGTGCCTGGAATACCGCTGCTCGGTAAGTACTTGATATGTCTCAAATTATCGCAGTCTTCTTTGTTATAAATTGTCCCGCCTGCGAGGGTGCATTTTGTGCAACGGCATAAGTCCAAACCCTATCCCGGCCCGCGTAATTACTATATATTACCATATACCATATTATTAATCGGTCGTAAAGTTTTACCAAATAAATAAGAATGCGTTATTTAAAAATTAAAAACTTGTTTTTGTTTCTTTATTATTATTTTTTACGTGTGGTTCGTTGGTGACCGGGAAGGGCCTCTACAATTACACCGGGGTTGAATGGGCGACCAATGAAGGTGATCAACCAGCGATTTATGGGTCGGGTGGCAACGCAAGGGCAACCCTGTGGGTACGGACCTCGACTTGGGCGACCAGCCAATGAAAATAAACCTTAAGTGATATACTAGCGTTTCGGAAGCGACTACCTTGACAAGAAATGCCGAAAGAAACTCAAGGCTGCGTCGGTGAATCTTGTTTCTTTATCAAACATAACTTTGTATAGCTCTATTTTGTCATCGTGATTAGATTATTAGGAGTTCTATTTTACACACATACATATTGCATTCTTATGGAAATTCTAGTTCATAATTACTTCCACGTTTGATTAGTAACAACCCGAAACAAATACTGCTATGAATAACGGGTACTTCTCATGTTTATAAATTAGCGCACATACTCTCGTATTTAATACTTTTATAAATCTATAATTTTAATCTGTATCTAATCTGTGTATAATTACTTATGACTGATACCAATACCTGATACCTATACCTACTTAATACTGATCTTACTGACTGGAGTAGTATAGTCCAGTCATTTTAGCTTTCACTTGCTGAGAAATTTCTAGTGAGCTGAATTTAGATATACACTTTTATTACAGTGTTTCAATAACAATATTAAAAATTCCTATGAATATCGTGTCGTCTAAAAAAGTTATTAATTGTAAATATCACAAAAATTAATATTTCGCAAATATATCACGTCATATTGCTCGGAGACCGATAAAGGTTACTATGAAATTCGTGAGGTTCGTCGCCCGATTACCTATAAAAATGTATGTTGCAATTTTCTGTACGATTAACCGTTTTAGTCCAGTCAAATAACTTTTTAAATCAAAATTTTAACACTCAAGTTTGCATTTTTGATATTTTGTACTTCTAATAATACAAAAACGATCTGTAAAGGTTTTAGTGTCTGAAACTTCCGGCAAGAGTTAAAAAAAAATGATTTAAAGTTTTTTTCCACAAATACTCGAAAACGGTAATAGTTAGAGAAAAAAAATGTAAACAAAATATATAGAGCTTAAAAATATACATAAAAAAGGTAGTATGACTTTTTTTCCTCCGGCCTAAATTAACCAAGTTAGGGAGGTTTTTAAGTTTAAGGGTTTTTAAATTCCGCGCCGTTGCATAAAGTCACGAGGCAAAAAGAGAGGGACTATTGCTGTCTCGCTTACTCCCATTGATACTTGACAATGAGTATTGCGTAGGCGTTCACTATAAAATGTCCGAGCAGGGATATAAAACACACTTAGACTATAAGGTGGTGTGAGTTAATGTATTATTAGCAAAGCAGTCGGTTCGATTAAGGAAATGTTATTAGGTATAGAAAAGGAATTAGTTTGGTAATAGTAAACGAGAAAAGTGGATTGGTGGAAAATTAATGATGATTTTAATGAATATAATTCTTGAATAATAGTTTAATTGGAATAGCTTGCATTTAAGGATTGGAAGAAGTTGGTTGATGCGACTTGTTTTTTTTTTTTTTGTAAATGAATAGGCTTTATTATTTTAAGTGTAGTTAAATGATCACGATGTTGCGTTAGGATGTGAATATATTCAGGCTTTTAGATGGGTTTTGAAGAAAACTTAATCTTCTTGTAACATAGTTTATCAAAAATGTTTAATTCAATTTAATTTTTTTTTTTTATAGAACTGAAGATTAAGTTACTCTCTAGCAGAGAGTATTCACAAATTTGTAAAAATGTTTTTTCCCCACATAGGTAGGATAGTTGTTTTGTATTGTATAAAAAATTTAATAGGATTATCAAAAATGTTTAAAAGGAAAGGGAGGATAATGTTGTGATTGTATGTAAGGAGTACATAAAATTAGGTAACATGTCTGTGACATAAATATTACGTTTAGTAAAAATATAATATTTTGTATGAAAGAATTGGAAAATAGGAAGATCGTTTTGAATTCGAAATTCGAATTTGAAAAAGGACTTGATTATTCTAGAGATTGTGTATTGAGCTTTAAGAATGAAAGGTTGAAAAATTAGAATAAACAAATAACGAGAATATTATGTAAATTTATTAATGGTTTACTATATTTATAATTTAAAGTGATATTAAGAGTTTGATTGAAGAAGGAAGAACTCCACAATATCGGTCACACAAGTTCCCCTTCCACAATATATTAATATTCATCTATATATATATTACATTTAGTTATTAAAAAATAAACATTAACGTGAAGTTCTGTCTCAAATTTAAGTTTTTACTATATCCTTTATGTCGCTTATGTTTTTAGCAAGCACATAAAAGTGGAGAAATTTTGCAAATTCCAAATAAACATATGTATATGTATTTATTAATTTACTTTAATTGATAAAATAATAAAAATATAGCTAAGAAAATAAATATAGAAACTAAGGATTTTAAATAGAAATAGAATATTTTACTGTAAAATTTAAATTAAATATAGACCTTCAATTATTATATTTCAAATATTTTTTTAGATTCGAAAAAATATTACATCAACGGAATTTCATCCTTTGATGGTCACTTTCGTTTTTGTACTACACTGTACTTATCATCAGGTGTACTACAAATCACTATGTCGTACCACACGCCCGGTTGAGTTCCCCGCCCGGTTGAGTTGTGAAGACCTTTCTCAGTCAATCAATGCGCAATCAATAAATTCGAAAAAAAAAAATCTATGTCGTACCAGTGTAAAAAAAATAACTTGTCATATGAACAAGTTATTTTCAATTTGCAAACCCAATATTTATGATAAAAAAGCTCAAAATTAATCCTAACATGTCAACTAAGATAAAGATGGCGTCCGCTCGTACATCGGACATAAAATTTGCACGTGACTTGGCCTATTAGATGCATTGTGGCAGATGGCGCCACCAGAAATAGAGTTGTGACATCACCCTAAGTACCCTTAAAATTAATTATATATTTGGGAGTCAAAGCTGCCCGCGTCCGTAGGCTTTTACCCTAGTTTCCCTACACGTGGCTCCTGGGTGGTGCTAAACGAGCTGCAGCGAGGTGGTAGGGCGTCGGTGCCCGTCTGGATCGCGACCACAGTGCATGGGTGTAAGGCCAGTTTTGGCTGATCGCGTTTCGGGAATAGCCTGTGTATATCCAGTAGCACTTGATTAGCGACCTTTGGCACAGTATTGGGGTTCTGACTTGACGTCTTCGCTTGCTTCCTTATGGGGGGGTACGTTGAACTGCCGGCCAGGAAGACCCGTAGAAACGGTTGTACCGCTGGCCGCCCGCAGTATAGTACAGGGGCCCAATCATAGCTAACCACTATGAGAGGCTGCTCCACCATGCCGCGCATAATCTTGGGTAGGATCGTCGTGCCGGATGGTGACCGGTTTTCGGGACCCGGCGACCTATTCCGGGGGGGTACGGGTCCCTTCCGTCCGTTGGTTCAGCTTACGTCCTCTGGGGGTTTTGGCGTTGGCCCAGTCTGGTCTGTTCTCCTTTTGCTGTGTCGAGGGTCGTTAATTCTCTTCACGTCTTCTTAACTTTTGCTTCATGTCAGCACAATGTAATAATTCTGGTAATTGAGCGGTGTTTAATCCCGAAAACACCTTCTTTATGGAGTTCACTAACATCCGTGGACTCCATTCTAACTTAAATGCTGTCCACCACCATCTTGAGACAGTTCGGCCTGCACTTCTCTTTTTGACGGAAACTCAAATACACCGTCCGGCTGATTCATCTTATTTGTATTTCCCTGGCTATCAGCTTGAGGAAAACTTTCATGCAAAGGCCGGGGTCTGTGTGTTTGTGCGGTCGGACGTGTGTTGCCGTCGGTTGCGCTGTTTGGAGAACCCCTCTTTTTCTGTCCTGTGGGTGCATGTGGATCTAGGCTCTCTGAGTCGTGTCTACGTGTGCCTATACCGATCTCATAATGGGGACTCTGAGACCACTCGGCTGTTTGATTACCTCAGCCAGACGGCTGATGTCGTTCAAGAGCAGTACCCTGCAGCAGAACTGGTAGTTTTGGGGGATTTTAACGCGCACCATGAATTATGGCTGGGATCCTCCAAGACTGACCATGCAGGAAGGTCTGCTCATGCATTCGCCCTGCTTCATGACCTCTCTCAACTGGTTGTCCAGCCCACCAGGCTTCCAGATGTAGTGGGTCATACTCCCTCTTTGTTGGACCTTCTGCTGACGAGCCATCCTTCCGGGTATTTTGTGTCGGTAAATGCTCCTTTGGGTAATTTTGACCATTGCCTGGTTGGTTCTTTGGTACCCCACGCCCTCTCACCATCTCCTCGTGAGGTTAAGCGTAAGGTATGACATTACTCGTCAGCAGATTGGGATGGATTGCGTGAGTACTTTGCTTCTATCCCGTGGCGCCAACCCTGCTTTAATGAGTGTGATCCTTCTGCGACTGCCGATGCGATTGCCGACGAGATCAGGCTTGGAATGGATTATTAGATTCCATCTTCTGTAATCGTCGGTAATCGCTCTGGACGCTCTTGATTCAATCGCGAATGCTCTGTCGCTGTTAGTCTGAAGCAGAATGCATATCGTGCTTGGATTAAGGGTTGCGCAACTTGTAATCCTGATGTCAACGCTCTTAAAGCAGCTTATAACAAGGCTAACAAGGTTTGCAGGAGGGCGTATCGCGGGGCGGATGCTCAACGTGTTTCGCGGATTGGCCAGATCTTAGTAAACCACCCGACCAACAGTCGAGCTTATTGGGGACTGGCCAAGGCCGTGCAAACGAATTTCTGTCGCCCATCCTTTCCGCCGTTGAGATCTCCTGACGGGTCGCTGGCCCATGAGCCGCTGGAGAAAGCCAATCTGTTGGCTCACATCTTCACGGCTAATTCCAAACTTGATGATGTTAACACCTAGCCGCCCACAATTCCTTCTTGCGGCTACTCGATGCCTGACGTTGTGACAAGGCAGCGTACTGTATTACGTGAGTTGAGGTCTCTCGATGTGCGGAAGGCTGGTGACTCTGATGGTATCCCAGCGGTGGTGCTGAGGGCTTGTGCAGCCGAGCTTGCGTCTCCTCTTACAAGCCTGTACCGCCTGCCTTTCTCGTCCGGTGTTGTGCCTCAGGCTTGGAGGGAAGCCAACATTTAACCGATCCCCAAAAAGGGGGATTGTTTCGACCCAAACAACTACCGCCCCATAGCCGTCACCTCAGTGCTCTGTAAAATCTTAGAACGGATTGTAAATGTTCAACTTGTACGTTACCTAGAGGATCACTCTCTTATTAACGATCGTCAATATGGTTTTCGACCGAATCGTTCCACGGGTGATCTTCTAGCGTACGTCATGCACCGCTGGGGTGAGGCTATGGATAAGCATGGCGAATCTTTGGCTGTTAGCCTGAATATAGCCAAAGCCTTTGATAGGGTCTGGCATCGTGGTCTTCTCTCCAAGCTTCGAGCGTACGGTCTTCCTGACAACCTGTGTGCGTGGATCTCTGGCTTTCTGCACGAACGTAGAATTCGTGTTCTTGTTGATGGTCACAGTTCGCAGTTCGTGTCAGTTAATGCCGGAGTTTCACAAGGCTCTGTACTTTCTCCCACCTTGTTTCTTCTGAATATCAATGATATGCTGTCTTTGGGCTGTATTCATTGCTATGCAGATGACAGCACGGTTCACGGGGGATATTGCAGCAGGCCCACTTGTGGTCGGGAGGAAACCATTGGGAATCAAGAAGATCTGGTTATTGATTTCAATCGGTCCTTAAGCCTCATTTCTTCTTGGGGCGACAGGAATTTGGTTTAGTTCAATGCCAAAAAAACCCAGGTGTGTGTTTTTTCCTCCAAAAAATCCCCATTTTCTCCTCTTCCTACTCTCAAGAATGTGCCGCTTGCTGTGCGTGACAGCCTTAGTATACTAGGCATGGATATTCGCTGTGATCTCAATCTCAGGGATCACATAGGGACGGTCATCTCCTCGACTTCCCGTAGACTTGGTATCCTGAATAGAGTGCGTCGGTTTTTCACACCTGATCTTTTGTATTTATTGTATAAGGCCCAGGTCAAGCCTTGTATGGAATATTGTTCGCATCTCTGGGATGGTTCTGCCCAGTACTTGCTTGATGCCCTGAATAGGTTGCAGCGTAGGGCTGTCCGCATAGTGAACGATCCAGATGTTTCTGAACATCTTGAATCGCTCCAATTGCGTAGAGATGTTGCCTCATTAAGTGTTTTCTACCGTCTGTATTATGGCGAGTGTTCTGAAGAGTTGTTTAACCTTGTTCCACCCTCTCCTTTCCTGAATAAAACCACGCGCGCGGGTTTGCGGTGTCACAGCTATACGGTATCTCACATCCCGGCTAGGACTAAGAGGTTCTCTAACTCCTTCTTTTGCCGTGTCGTTGGGCTGTGGAAAGGTCTTCCGGCGAGCGTGTTCCCACCATCCTATGATATGGGATCCTTTAAGCGTAGCGTGAAGAGATATTTGTGCGGACCGGCATGATTGCTGCGACTACCGATGGGTTTTTTCTTACCTTTCGATAGTCGTTGGCATTTTTTTTGGACTGCACCATGCTTACCATCAGGTTTGGTGCAGTCACTGTGCCGAGTCAGTGTAAAAAAAAATTCCAATACGGAATAATGCTAAATTTCTGTCAATTATACTATTTAATCTTTCGAATCGTCTTGAATTAAATACCATTTATATAATTAATACATAAAAGAATTATAATATACAAAAAACGTATTAACGTAATCAAACAAAATAAACTACATATTCATTTAATTTATGAACGTAAAATTAAAATTAATCACTGTCTGATGAGTCCATAGTGGCTGTTGTCGTAGGTCGACTTTCTTTTACAAAAAATTGGTCCAATGTTTGTTGAAAAGCTTTTTTTTACAACGTAAAATAAATTTCCTTGTAGCAATTGATATTAAGTTTGTATAAAATAAGTATAAAATTGGATTAAATTTGCGTTGATTTTTAGTTAGAAAGGGAATCCCCAAATTTTGATGGCATGTCGCAATTAAAAATAAAGGTGTTGCCATATTTTAGGAAATAAAAATTCAAAAAAACATTTAAGACTCGAATCCAAAACAACGCAACTTCGAAAATCTAACGACGCACAGTGAAAATCTGTAAAAATTAAGCAGCGACGCAACTTCGAAAAAAAAACGCATAACGAAACAAACCAAAGCGAGGTATTGGTGTACTATATCTAGTATCTTAGAATGTCATGTCATTTTTTCGAAACTTGAAATTTACAATCGATATATTTATTATCAGAGATGGGCAAAATGTAATCTGATTAAAGATCAACGATTACAAAATGTAGTCGTAATTTTAATTTTCTTGCTCTGTAATCATGATTAAATCCATTTAAAACATTAAGAAATGATAAATGTGTATACGATCTGTGATTTTGAAGTGTTTAAAACATAAATGAGCAAAATGCAGTGATATTAATGGTAAAAAACATAAAATGTAATGATCAATCATTTTCATTAATCAGATTACTTTTTGCCCATCTACGTTATTACCCTGATCTATTCGAATGAACAGATACTTAAATAGAGTACAAGAAATAATTATCCGATAATGCTTTCTCACTCTTACTCGGACATTTTATAGTGAACGCCTACGCAATACTCATTGTCAAGTATCAATGGGAGTAAGCGACACAGCAATAGTCTTCTCTTTTTGCCTCGTGACTTTATGCAACGGCGCGGAATTTAAAAACCCTTAAACTTAAAAACCTCCCTAACTTGGTTAATTTAGGCCGGGGGAAAAAAAGTCATACTACCTTTTTTATGTATAATTTTAAGCTCTATATATTTTGACTACATTTTTTTTCTCTAACTATTACCGTTTTCGAGTATTTGTGAAAAAAAACTTTAAATCATTTTTTTTTAACTCTTGCCGGGGGTTTCAGACACTAAAACCTTTACAGATCGTTTTTGTATTATTAGAAGTACAAAATATCAAAAATGCAAACTTGAGTGTCAAAATTTTGATTTAAAAAGTTATTTGACTGGACTATTTTTGGAGTAGAGCGGAGAGAAAGCAAGTAGAACGCATTCACATGCGGTTTTGTATACTGTATTTTTTATTCATCTTTTGCAGTATGTTAAATACTTTGATAACATGGGTCAGCAACCTTTTCTTATATATGGGCCACAAATAGTACGAGTATATTGGTGCGGGCCACATTTCATCTAATAAACACATTTTTTTTAGATAAAACTAATTTTTGCATTTGTAACCATATTTATTGTTACTCTCGCTTTACTGACTGCACACGCTTGAACTGAATTTCCGGCTTCCGCGCACACTAAACAATGAAATAGAAGCTTATTTCTATAAGTGTTTTTAATTTGTTGCCTGCGGTGTGGCGTTCTGTAGATCGGCTCTTACTTGCGCGGGTCGCACCATAGTGGCTTACGGGCCGCATGCAGCCCGCGGGCCGCTGGTTGCCGACCCCTGATCTATAAGATCAAACGATCTACGAAATTACTAATATGTCGTCCTTTACACCCAAGAGTTTTGTTCTCAAATTGGACATTAAAAAAGCCAAAATAACTGGACTATCATATCATAATTTACAATATCCCGATACCGTGAAGAATCTACTTTGGATTTATAATAACTACGTAAAATATTTTAGCAAAAACAGGTGTTGTCTAAAGTAGCGTCAATATTATACAGAAAAAAACAGGCATTCAGTACAAAGTCTGAACTAAACACGCCAATGTAACCGTGCGAAAATTAATTATTAACGTTTCCCCATCTAATAGTTTTTTTTTTGTTTTGAAAGAACGTTACGTATTATTTTATTCAATACGTAATTAAATTAGTTTCTTCTGCTTTTATGGAAGTTAATACAAAGAATAGATAGAAAAAGAGGTAATTATGTAACCACATTTTCTGTAAATACATTTATATAAAACTGTTAGGTACAACTTTGGACATTCTTTGTAACATTCTAGATAATGTGTATTTAATCAAACTAATTACTGTGAGATCGAAATAAATCAAGTCAGTTTTCTTTAGAATAAAAATCCTGTAATCAAATATCTATACATTAATTATGCAAGAAATAGTATCTCTCTTTAAACGTGAAAAGTAAATTAACATACTTTACGACTTGATTACTTTTATATAATTATTAAGATTAAACCAGATTGCTTTAATTACATCACACAACCGTTAATGTAATAAAATCAGTTCTTAAAATTGTTATAGACTAGATTCGATGACTCGGCCCTCTTCTACGCAAGTGGACAAATTGACGACAAACATCATTACATCGCCCTTTCTATACATCAAGAAAAGGTCGCCATTCAAATTGATTTAGGCGATGGTCCTATTGAAGATTATTTGGGTGAAAAAGTTAATAACAACCGATATCATAATCTAACAGTTATACTTCAAGAAAATACTGTATTTGTATATTTAGATAATATATCGGAAGTTTACGAGGTTCAAGGAAATGCAAAATATGTTTGCATAGATCCAGAGATTTACATCTGTGGTGGTCCAGATTTGCATAAAATGAAAGGACTGAAATCATTTAACAATTTTGCTGGGAATTTAAAATATGTTTATTACAATGATGTTTCTATACTTTACGAACTAAAACAGAACAATCCTAAAGTGCATTACATAGGAGTTTTAGATCCTGAATTCGAAGACATAGATTTAGAGGTGATCCCTATTACGTATCCGTTTGCAACGTCCCACATTTGGTGGCCGCTGAACCAGAGCAATAGTATAAACTTAATATTTGATTTTAAAACAAGTAAGAACATGGCTGTGCTGGCTTACAGTCAGATAACATCTGGCCAAGGCTATTGGGAGGTGAGCAACTCACTTAAATGCGAAAATATTCTTAATTTACATTAAAACATTCGAAGCTCTCGAATTATTCCTTAGCTGTGTGACACATAAAACATTTAATATCTCGTGAAATAACACAGACATTATAATTAATTAGTTATTAAGTTTATGTAATTTTATACTATGTATCGAAGGCAAAAACTTCTGTAAATACTTCTCCATTTACCAAATTAATACTGAAACATGTTTGTTTATAACTTATATTATCAATGTAAATGAAATCTTTTCTGATTCTATGCACTTATGGAAATATATAAGAAAAATTACTTATTTCCATTAGTAAGCTGCTTATGTTTACCATTGTAATCTTATTTTTTTAATAATGATAAATGTACTAAATTCTTTTAATACGAACCTTCAAAGATTCAATCACGACATTATTTTCCAGGTAAGAATGGTAAAAGAGGAGATAAGATTTGAACTAGTGCCAGATGTTGGCAAAAATGTCACAGTTTTAAAATCAGTTAAATTCAATGTAAGTAATGATTGGCATACTGTTGAACTTGACTACAGGAAAGGGAGAATCAAACTGACTGTAAATAATAAACACGCGCAAATGTTTGGTAAGCAGCTTTGAAATATTCTGTTATGTCTACTAAAAATATTATGTTTGTTTTCATTTCATTATGGTTAAATATAGACTTCTATGTGATTATTAATATGTAATAGATACTAATAACATCGTATTCCTAAATACAACAGGTTTGGATTTTGAACTTCAAGATAAAATAGTTATCGGCAGTGGTCTTAAATCAGCTAATCTTGGGTTGATTGGTTGTATGAGAAATATCATGATTAACGGTTTACAAATTGAACCTCGTTTCGTAATAAACACAGAAAGAGTTGTTGGAGAGGTCGCTATTGATGACTGCAGATATGTGGATCCCTGTACTAGACCTAATACTTGCGAGCACGGTGGTATTTGCTCCATAAGAGAAGATAGGGTTATTTGCAATTGTGATAATACAGGTAATTAATGTTTATATACTAAATGCAATGTACATGTTTTATGTTTTGCAACGATGAGGGGTTTTAAAAAACGATTAAAAATTTCTAAATTTTTTATTTAGATAATCAGCTTAATTTTTAATTAACAGTTTATTGCATTTAGTGGACAATGAAATTTTACATACCGTCAATTTAAATTTCATTAACTTCAGGCTACCTTGGAGAAAATTGCCACTTTGCCACGTTCCGTAAAACCTGTGAGGAGTTAGCTCTACTTGGCTACACCAGGAATGATGTATATCTGATAGATATAGACGGTAACGGTAAATTTCCACCAGCACATGTAAAATGCGAGTTTCAGATCGAAGCTGATTCTTCCACAACTGTCGTAGAACACAATCTTCCTAGCCAAGTTGTAAGTGTTTATATTATAGTTGTGCTTTTACCTTTTTAACATTTCATTTTCATCTATATATATCTATAATAATAATAGCATATGGTTACACTATATCCCTTTCGAGGTGAGAAGAGTTTATTAGTGGCTGTTTCCGCTAAATTAATTTAAGCTTTTTTTACTTGAGAAAATCTATCATAGAACTTCCCGATCAGCATGAGGGTGACAGCCGGGATTGTGATAGACTCCTACTGACTAAAAACCCGTAGGTGTCCTTACCGTGCCGAGGAAAACCAGCTGTGGGAGTGAACCACTAGCACGCGAGCGGCTTTCTCAAGTCTCCTCAAATTATAGAGAGTAGGTGGAGCTGGCTATCTCCAGAAAAATGTCATAATACCCACTCACAGCCTGCCTTCTTCATGCATAGGCCGTGGACTCCCTCAAGTACCACTGGCACTGCCCTTGAAATTAAAGTTATATTCTATACATTTCATAACTTCCTTTTAGCGTATTAGTTAGATATTACCTAAGCTTTCTTTTTTAGAATTTAGAGAATTAGGAGAACACTAATAATATCCTAAATCACATCAGTGAAAATCTTAAATGTAACTAATTGAAGAGAATAGTAATAATCATATTTTAATTAATTTCGTGTTTAGGACGTAAGATCGGCGTCTGGTCAAGATTTTAGTTTTAAAATCAAGTACAGGGAGTTTACTGCAGAAATGTTACAAGAATTGATATCTCATTCGTTGTATTGCCGACAATACATTAAGTATGACTGTAACATGGCGCCTTTGGAGTTACACAGCGCAACATGGTTCATATCTTCATCTAATAACACCGTAGATTTTTTAGGAAATGTTAAAAGGTTTGTATGCGCCTTGTAAATTTTTAATGTGTTTTCTATCTCTTAGTTTTTTTTTATTTCGTTATATTATTTTCTTTCGACATTTTCTAATAAAATATTAGTTATAATTATATTTGTCCTTTGAAATTTCTCGCTGCTTGAAATATCCTGAAATAAATGTAATTTAAAGACATTAGCTTCAATTAAACAATCTATTGAATAATTTTCTCACATATTATTTTACCATAAGAGTTAATAGCGCGGTATTAATGCCCTAAAGTAAAATAGTATATTTTTTCTATTAAATGAAAATGTTAATGTAATCACAGAGGCTATTGTCCTTGTGGAGTAAATGCAACGTGTGTGAACCCAACGCAAGCGTGTAACTGTGACGCAAACGAAAATAAATGGCACTCAGACGAAGGTACTCTGGTGGATCCTAGGAGCTTGGGGATTATTGAAATGTTCTTCCTGCAACAGAAGGATCTTACTGAAGAAGCACAAGGAAGAATTACATTGGGTCCTTTGGAGTGTGTGGAAACAAGTGAGCATTCATTTTAATTTGCGATTTGTTGAATCGTTAACATAAAAAAATCAGCTAAAATCGTTAAAATCTGCTATTTAATAAACTTTCCTATAATCATATACTTAAAGAGTTAGTTTATTCTGTTACAGTAATTATACTCAATACAAAGACAGGTAATAAATTGGATTATTTCTAGTGTACTAGTGTTAATATGTCAATTCATTTTTTTTTTGTATCCCGGGGGAAAATCCTGCATAGGACCATCAGGGACGCTGTGAGGGCAGTGACCCCGGTGTGTCAGACTCCTACTGACTAAAAACCCTCGGGGTGTCCCTTTAATTGCTCCACCTGGGCCTGGGAAGCCAAATTCATCCAGACGCCCAGGGAACAAGAAGCCTTGTTGAGGCTACCTCTCTGGGAGGCGAAGAAGTAAAGCCCACCCCTCCAAAACCTCTCTCCCGGGTGGTGCGCCGGACGCCGTGCACCGCTTCCCTCTCATCCAGGCAGCAGACTCCCTCAAGTCTACTGCCCAACTATTTGTCACTGGGGAATGTCGCGCTCGCTCTGGGCGAACGCGTCCCTCTGGCGACGGTGATGTTAATTCATGCAGTAATGAGTAAATCTTCGTCAAAACAGAATATTACTGTTATTAAATCAAGGATGGATTTAGTTATTAATTTTATTTTGTCAAACAATTTTTAAGACGAATATAGCATTATAAAATGTGCGACTGTCTTACCTTTACAAATGAGTAGGTATCTGCTTACTTCACAATTAATTACTATAGACATATCAATGTTCTTCTAGATACTCAACGCTACGTGGTAACTTTCACAACATCGCAGTCATATATTGAGGTCCCTGGATGGAGAAAAGGCGATATTGCTTTTAGTTTCAGGACAACAGGAACCAGCGCTATATTACTGTTTCAACCTCCAATACGACCAAATTATCCTTCGTTCATGGTTGCATTAACCAGTGGTAAGTATCTAGTTCATCAAAAACTTCTATAAAAAAATAGCCTAACTGTATTAAATGCACGAAAAGATTCGCTTCTACATTCATCTAACAGTTAAGGAGTGGAATATGCTTCCAGCAAGCATATATCCGCGATCTTATGACTTGGGAATCATTAAGAAAAGAGTAAACGGCTGTTGGTCGGACGCGGTCTATCGTCGAACTCATTTTCACTTTCCACCAGATGCGATTAAAGTCAAGCATCCGCCTGTATATAATAAAAAAAGGATTAATTTTATCTATTAAACCAACACCTATAAATCAAATTCTTGAAGGATACATACCCATATCCAAAAATGCTATCATAGAAACTTGACTATTATTTTCTAATTACATTTCAATTTTATCTTCGTCGTGGGAATACTAAAACACAACAAACCAATGTTATGTATGTATGCATTCTTAAATGTATTTATTCACAGAACACGAATTAACTTTCAATTTCACCCTAAATACTGGAACTACTAGGAAACTGGTAATAAACTCCAAACGAAAGCTGAACGGTGGGGAATGGCACAAGATATGGATAGACTACAATTTCTACCATGTTAGGTTCATGTTGAACACTGAGTATCAAATGTTAAATTTATTACTGGAAGAGGAATTCGGGCCTTTTGAAGGATCCATGTTCATCGGTGGGGCTACAGCGTAAGTGCTATCAATTAATTTTAAAACTATAGAAAATGAAATGCAAGAACTTGACAATTGTTTGCTATAAATACATTGTTCTAAAGCACTCGTATATCACTACTTGTTTACAATTCCATTAATTTCTAGGCTACAGATACAAGAACAGTCCCAATAGCTATAAAGTAAAAAGGAGTAATTGAAATAATTAATTTAAAACTTAACAATCGACGAATTAATGTCCATAATAAAATAGCTTACGGTGTTTTCATCGGTGTATCTTGCTCTACTTTCTTTGATTCTACTTACAGTTAAAATTTTGCAAAAGCAGATAGTGTGTCAGCCATTCAGTCCCATGTTTTTTTTTGTTGGTAGAGCGATTGCTTGATCTGGGTCATGGCCACAGTACACAAGTGACCTTCAAAGTGACTCGCTTTGGCCTGTCGTGTTTCGGGATCAGCTTGTGTATATCCAGTAACTCATATATCTAGAGACCTTCAGACGCGGTAAATATATGTGGGCTGACATGACGACGGAGACTAACAATGGATTTTCATCCTTTTATGATCGCTTTTGTTTTTGGCCTACACTGTACTTACTTACCATCAGATGCACTGCAGTCACTATCTCAAGCCAATGTAAAAAAAACTACAAATAAATAACACATTATTTTAATTTTTAGAGAGTTTTTAAAAAAATCAACCGTGAACCAAGGTCTCATAGGTTGCTTCAGAGGCTTAGTTGTAAATGGAGAGGTTTTAGACATATACAGCTATATGTCAGTACATCTATCAGAAATAATAAAGGATTGTAAGCCATCTTGTGTGCCCAACCCTTGCCAAAACAAAGCGACATGTAAAGAATTGTGGTCTACTTATGAATGTATTTGCAAAAACCCCTGGGCTCATTTAGGAACACATTGTGAAGAAAGTAAGTTGTATATTATATATTTAAAATTAAATAACTAAATGCTTTTTATTCTATAATTATGAGGGTAAATATGTAAAACTAAAAACAATCTAAGCGTTAACCAAAAAAATCTAGCTGATAGATTGTGAGTTAAGCTAAAACTAAGACTAAGTAACCAATAGTAAACAATTATAAATATTTAAAATTTGAGATGTAGTGGATGCAACCGGGTTTGTTGGGTGAACGCAGAAGGCGCTCAGCCAGCAAATTTTATGGGTTAACTACACAAGAGTACTCCTGTGGGTACGGATCTCGACTTGGGTGGCCGATCAGTTAAAAACAGACCTAACGGTGATCTACCAGCGTTTCGGAAGCAACTACTTTGAGAAAAAACGCCGAAAGAAACTCAAGACTGCGTCAGAATGAAACTGCGTTATTTAAATGATAGTTGACGGACCTTAAACCTTCTTATATTTACAGATATTAATGAGAAAGCTTTAACGTTCCAAACAAAAGAAGCATATCTCAAGAAAAATTATTTAGTGGATGATGAAACAGATGCAGAAAAGCACAGGTTGAAGAAAATGATGACTGAAAATGTTTTAATGAACTTAAGAACTTATGACAATAATGCGTTAGTCGTGTATGCTAATGACAATCTTAATAATTTCATACACATATTTATTCATAATGGAACAGAAATTATATATCTATTCAATCATGAAGATGAAATTATACAAATGAATGTGACATATGAAAAAATAAACAAGGGTGAGAGCGTTCAAATTGCTATAATAAGAACTGAAAATGAAACGACATTACATGTAAATGACAAGAATACAACTATCCATGTTGTGGCCAAGCTATTGACAAATTACACAAATAAACCTTGGACTAATCCAGAACTCGGTGGGTTAATTTTTTACTAGTAACTTCGCTTTTTGGTTGCATAAATTACAAATATAAATTATTTATTTTCTTAGATCAATTTTGATTGCTTTAATCAAAAAATAAATTGCTTTCCTGTATTTGTTCTTAAAGAGTTAAATGGTTTCTTTTTAATACATATGGTTCCAAATTTCAGAAGTGATCCGACCACAAAGGCCCCCTGCGCCACCCACAGATTATTTCCAAATGAACTTGGGGGGCTACGACCCATATTCTCTTCATTTGGCTCCTAGAGCAACTTTTTTACCCCAGGGCGGGTATGTTGGATGTGTAAGGGGATTTAAAATTGACGACCACGTTGTAGATCTTTCAAGAAAAGCTCTTCAAAATATAGAACAAGGTAATTTCAAACAATGGTTAAATTACGGCTCTTCCCGGTAGATACTGCTTTTCGAACCAAGACAGGCAGACTCATGTTACTAACGATTAATAAGTGCTTATAATAGGCCTATTTAAATAAAGTTATTATGAGTTTTTCTTTGTAATTATTATAAACAACAATATAAATTAAATATTGTTAATAATTTTCTTAATTATGTAAATTGTATCGTTTGTAAATAAATTAAGATTTTTATTCAACCTACCAGCCTATCTTTTATAAGTGCCCGCCAAAGATAATAAATTAAATATATTCAAATATGTCGCTTCAGATCTAACAGGAGTTTTGCCAGAATGCAATATGAAATGTGACTCGGAACCTTGTAAAAACGGCGGAGTTTGTACTGAAGATTTTACCAATCAAGAAAGCAGTTGCGACTGTGAACTAACTAGCTACTTCGGAGAGTACTGTATGGAGGAGAAAGGCGCCGATTTCAATGGTGAAAGCATATTACAAAGGAAGTTTGTACTTTCTGGAACTATTCTTAAGGTACTTCTATCTTTATCACATAATTTTCTTAAATTTAAATTAACTTGTTTGCGAAAGAAACAAAATTAAGATGTTTTTCAGTTACCAAAAAGCTTGCTTAGATAGATTTTATAAAAAGTCACATTTATTAAAAAGAAAATTAATTTAATTACAGGTGAAAATTAAACTTGCGTTCTCCAGCAACGACCTTCGGCAAAAAAACACAGTTCTTCTATTAGTACAAACAGAGAACAAGTAAGTATCATCAATATACACCTAAATCATTTTAGATTAACTAAAAGGTAAGGCAATAAGGTAAGGTTTCTATTATTACTTTTATTATAAATAAATAAATAACATACGATGAATAACTTTTAGACGGAGCTACTACCTTTTGGTGGCGATAACACAGGATGGTTATTTGAAGTTTGAAGAAGATCGTGAAGACTCCGCATTCGGTGCTGAAGTGAAAAACAGAAATTTTCTTAATGGTATTGTTAATTTTGGAAATGTTACTAACTTCTTTTGTCTTCAAAAGCAGAAATATTTTTGACTTACAACACATAAACATTAAATATATAAATGTTTTTCATTCATACAAGTAACAATTAATTTAAACAGAATTTTGAAGATACTAACTTTGGTTAAAGTATTTTTGTTGTCTTGGTTTCGGTGTTACTAATTTGAAACTGAATTTGTGATTGATTTAATTAATTTTTATTGACTCTTTAATTTACTACTAATTTTGTTTTGATATTCAATTCATCGGGGTTTGAAACAGGTCTTAAAATGTAAAATGCTAGTTTGAAACAGTCAGTGAAATAGTTCTTATATGTGGTGTGTGTGTTTTTGTCTAACGGCTTATTAATTTATTTATTTAAAATGAGATTGAACATATAAAGCCTTATTAGAATACTGGTTTTAATTTCTGAAAAAGCTTAAGCAGTGGCAGGAGTATGTTTTTGCAAAATTTGTTTGTATCTTTTATAAAAATCGTAGTTTTATATTAAAAGCTAGTTTATTTTTTATATGATCAATAAATAATCATTTCTAATAAATATACTTTTGCCACTATTTAATCCTCTGTTTAAGTTAAAACATATCTTCTAATAAGGCCGATTTAATTAATGGACAAAAACTAGGATAATAAATCTTAAAACGAATTACCGATGCAAATACCCTCATATATATTTAGTCTTTTATTTAGACAGAAAAATGAAGATAAAAATTGTAGTATAAAAACTAAAACAATTTGAAACAGAAAGTACTTTATAGGACAAGGATATAATTACTTGACTTTTTTTAACAGGAGCTCGACACACAGTATATTATACTAGAATTGGTCAAGAAGCAAGACTAATGATTGACAGGATAGAAGTGCCTTTAGAGAAACTGCCCCCTCAAGGTCTTTGGGAAGTTTTTGATGTAGGCTCTAACGAAGTGCAAATTGGAGGTCTAAATACCACAGATCCTAGGCTCAAAATTTACAAAGGATATAACGGATGTCTTTCCAGTAAGTAATGTATTATACTTAATTGTTTGGCTTATCGCTGTACACTTTTTAATTTTGACAAAACTTTATCCAATATAAATTTAAATTGAAAAGAGTAACATAAAAGTAATGGTTTAGAATACTTTTATTATAGACTAGCTGATCCGGCGAACCTCCTATCGCCTAACAGTCAATCATAGTCGTGCTAACGTTTCTACACCTCCTTTCTCTCCTCCTTCCTAATTACCTTTCCATTTTACCCACCTCTCTCTCTCTCTCTCTCAGAAAGATTTACTATGCACGTGGCTTCGCCCGTATGTTTTATATTCTTGTGAAAATGGAATAATATACATTTTTTGTCAACCTTGAACAAATTCTAAATTATAGTGAAAATCTTGCTAAAATCAAACGTATAAAATATCCTACACCGAAATAATATTAGGTCCTTACATATGAAATTGGCGTTTTGTATGGGAGGAACAAAAAGTCGAATATTTTTTAATATAATATATTTAATTAATCAAAGTATGAACCATTATTTTCTATGCACTTTTGCCATCTCATAGGTAGTTCATTGATCCCTTTACTAAAAAAACCAGTCGGACGGGAATCAATAAAATCTTTGAAGGCGATTTGGACTGCCCCATCGGAGTTGAATTTTTTCCCTTGCAAGAAGTTATCCAAATTTCGAAAAAAATGGTAATCTGTTGGAGCAAGGTCCGGGGAGTACGGAGGATGTCTTAGACTTTCCAATTGAAGCTCTTCTAATTTAGTAGCCGTCTGTTGCGCAGTGTGTGGTCTAGCGTTGTCGTGAAGCAGCAGTGGCGTGGAGCGATTGACCAGCCTAGGTTGTTTAGCCGCTAGCTTTTCCATCATGGTTTGCAATTGCTGACAATAGACATCAGCCGTAATAGTCTGGCCAGATTTGAGAAAACTGTAATGAACAATACCGGCACTAGTCCACCAAACGCTTACAAGTAACTTTTTTGGGGTTAATTTTCGCTTGGGGCAGGATTTGGCTGGCTGGCCAGGATCCAACCATTGCGCTGAGCGCTTCCGATTATCGTAAAGAACCCATTTTTCATCACAGGTAATGATTCGGTTTAAAATACCTTCATTATTGTGCCCGTTTAGTAATGTAACGCAGCAGTCGACGCGCGTTTGCCGGTTTGCTTCAGTCAATTCGTGAGGTACCCACCTTTCAAGCTTTTTAATCTTCCCAATTTGCTTCAAGTGAATTAAAACAGTTTTATCACTAACATCGCAGCCTGCAGCTAACTCGGACGTGGTTTGCGATGGATCCGCTTCCACAATAGCCTTCAACTCTTCATTATCAATTTGAGTCTCAGGCCGTCCACGGGGCTTGTTCTGCAGGTCGAAATTTCCAGAACGAAAACGTTGGAACCAAAAACGAACTGTGTTTTCTTTTGCAACACGACCGCCATACACATCATTCACCATTCGAGTTGTTTCCGCAGCACTAGTGCCACGGCAGAACTCGTACTCGTAAATAATGCGATATTTTAAGTTTTCCATTTTGTAAAAAGAGTGACGCAAACAGAAAAAAACAGAAGAAAAAAACAAATGAATGACGATCATCGAAGCAAAAATACATGAGTCTATAGCTGTACAAATTTGAATTTGGAATTCCTTACCAAAGAGGAGAAATTTGTGATTAAAGTGGCCGGTACGAAAAACGCCAATTTCATATGTAAGGACCTAATATTTCTTTATAATATTAGTTTAGATTTATTGTAGAAGTCTACAGAATGAATAAAGTTTATATTTACTCTTACTTTAATCTTAAGTTTATATTAAACTCGGGTTATATTAAATAAATAACTATGTAGTCTAAAATAACAAGTTCAATTTGATTTGGTATACAAAGAATTCATCGAACTGAAGCATTAAACAAGTCCAATTAACGGTTCATAATTACATCTAACGCCCTTGCAGATATATTCGTAGAAATAAACGATTATATAATGAAGCCTCTAGAAGAATACATGTTGTTCACACGATCCGATGCGGAGAAAGTAAATGCAGTGAACGCCCAAGGAGTGCGGAGTGCGCAGTGTTCCGCGGACTTTGACGAGGCTTGGCACGAACATGATCTGGGAGCAACGCATAATGGCAGTTTTGTTGTTGTAAGTATGGAATACGGATAGAGGACCCGACTTGCCTTGCCCTGAAGCGATTTATCTATACTAATATTATAAAGCTGAAGAGTTTGTTTGTTTGTTTGTTTGAACGCGCTAATCTCTGGAACTACTGGTTCGAATTGAAAAATTCTTTTTGTGTTGAATAGACTATTTATCGAGGAAGGCTTTAGGCTATATAACATCACGATGAAACTATTAGGAGCGAAGAAATAATGGAAAATGTGAAAAAAACGGGGAAAATGATTCATCCTTGAGTGCTTCCATTGCGTGCGCTGCGAAAACGGTTCAAGATACCAAAAATATATGTATGACAGAGTTATTCCTCCTAAAATGATCTAAAAAAATGTCCCCGACAGTATATGTCTATCTTTTAAGATTAACTCACTAGAACCGTTTTTATGGTAATCAAATTTGGTCGAAATTAATGCATTATTTGTTAAGAGTTGTATCAACGTAATAATATTAATCTTTATCCAAATAAATGTGTTGTTGATTAAGAGTATTTAATTGTGAACAAAATTGTCTTTGACATCACTTAATTTCAATGAACATCTTAGAAGATATTTCAATTTTAAAATAAATAACTAAGTAAAATGCCAAAAATAACTATTCCACGCGGACGAAGTCGCGGACACAGCTAGTTATAAAATATGTGGGACTACAACGGCTGTGTGTTTCTAAGACAGGAAATATGCTAGTGTTGATAGACAATATTCATGGATTCTATATAGACATTCGTAATAAATAAGACGTTACTACGAGTATTTAGGTAACAATCAAGTTATGTCTTTCCACAATCATTTTGATCTAGACAAATAGATTTAATCAGTTTATATGTCGAATCTCTACCAGAAGACAAAATATGAATATCTATTCGTTGGAAGAATATGGATATCCAGGTTCGGCTCACACTTGAGGGACACCTGGGATCTTACCCAGTAGGAGTCTGGCACGTTAGAACCTCTGTCCTCACGATTTTACGCAGGACATCTTCAAGATTATCAAAGAATATATATCAGTAACTGATTACTTGTGTTATTGCCGCAGAGTGTCGACAAAACATGGGTCGAAGATCCGCCGTCTAGGATCGCGTACGACTCGTTATACCAACAACCCGATGCAGTGGAAGATAACACTGACAAAATCTTCATAGCGCTGATAGTAATATTCTTACTAGGACTTTGCTACTGTGGATACCATGTAAGTGACTTCATTATTTTATTGAACATTGTTTTATTTTTTCTTTGGACGTCTAGATCGTACATGACAGTGTCGTAGCCGAGGTGTACCGGACCCTATCATCACCAATAAATATTAACCTGGCTCATGAAAGCTGCCTATATGCGCGGAAACACGAATGACCTTAGGTTTAAATCCCTGCACGAGCTTCTGGATTATTTCCAGATTTAAATACCGATCCACTACATCACGATGAAATCCTTTCATATAGATAACAGGATGTACACGGAGTTGACCACGAAACTTTTTTTTGTTAACCCAATGAAAATCCCTTCGGACCGTCAGGGGAGTGGTACCGACCGATCAAACAGTGAGGTATACACACACACACACTACTTTCACTCCACGACACTGGCGTCACCGGCGGCGCCGAAGAAGGATAGTTCAGTCAACTACTGCTAACCGGTGCGTTTTCGCACCGAGGCGCAGTTCTACTCCGACGCAGCCTTGAGTTTCTTTCGGCGTTTCTTCTCAAGGTAGTCGCTTCCGAAGCGCTGGTAGATCACCCGTAGGGTTAGTACTTTATTTGGCTGGCGGTCCAAGTCGAGGTTCGTACCCACAGGGGTGCCCTTGCATTGCCACCCAACCCAAAAATTTCGCTGGCTGAGCACCTTCTGTGCTCGCCTCCTAAGCCCGGTTGAACTGAAAATGCCTTTCCCGGAAATCAGTAGTTAGTCCGCTTCAAAAAAAAAAAAAACACGGGAGTGGTGAGGGTCACTCCCCCGGTGTGTCGAACTAGCACCGACCAAAACCACCGGGGTGCCAGCACTGCCTACTCTTCGCTTTCGCCGGGCCTGGGAATCCTGATATTTCCGAGGTGACCAGGATATGCTACAAGCGGACGCCAGTTTCTATAAGCATTGCAGTTATGTACCTACTTTAGTTGTAATCCAGTTTAGCACAAACTCCGCACACCACCACACTGACACCCGAAAATAAGATAAAGAATGCAGTAAAGTTTTTAAAATATGTCGTCATATTGTATTTTTATAAGGTGCGATGTAGTTAGTAAATTTGGCGAGCCTGCGTCAAAAAAAACTAGCTCAGCTAAATGATCATCCTCAGCCTGTATCTGTCCATTTCTGGGCATGGACCTCTCCCAAGGTTTGCCACTGAGATTGATCATCAACTGTACCCATCCAATAATTACTCGTTACTTTGTGTAGATCCTTGTTTCACCTAGCCTCTTGTGTTCTCTCATTATGAAAACCTTTACCGCACTGTTATATATAGAGTATAAAATATTTTACCTTTTTTATAAAAACAGATGTGGCGGACACAGAAAAATTACAGATTGAACCGGGAAAAGGAAGCAGATGAAAAAATTATGAGGAGTATGGAGATGGCGTCCAAATTACAGGAGCCAAATATATCTTTCTTGCAGGTAACAAGAAATGAAATAAAACAAGCAATTTTTATTTGTAGGCTTTGATTACACTTGAGTGGCTTGCTGTACTGATAAATATAATACATGGTAGCTTAGTAGACAATTAAGATTACTTCATGCCCGAGCATTTTTGATTACTCTCGTGAAGTAGTTAAAGATATATTATAAGTTGCCACAATCGCCATCGCAGAGTACGTCAGCTTGCAAATAGTCTTTTTATTTAATAAAATGTTTAAAATAAATATTTCTAATTCTTTTCTATAGCACTGCAAATGTACACCAAAATCTTAAAATCATTTTCAGCCAAACAAAGAAGGCGAAGACACTAAAGCTGAGGAAAGTAACAAAACGAATATTGTTATAATAGAACCTTCTCCAGTGGTTATATTAGAAGTTACTAATGAAGACAGGCCAACCAATAGAAAGGGTTCTTTAAGATTCAGAGGTATTACTCAATTCATAATATCTTTATAAATACTTAAAATTTGAAGTTATTAACAATAATGTGTAAGAAGTGACATTACCAACATGTGGGATGTAGATTCTACGATTATTGTCCCGATAGTCGTATCGACTAATGGGCTGATCGCAAAGAGCCTCGATTACCACCTTAAGAGGCTCTCGCTTGGTTGTTGGATCAAGGGCCGGATACCGAAGGCAGTTCTACTCGATACGGCACGCATTGTTAGGAGGTTCCTTACTCAGCTCCTAACTACCGGTGGCTTGGGCCTTAGGCTTCGCCCCTGTAGGTCTACATGTTTTTATATTTTAAAATTTATATGTATTTATTTTAAAATGTAATAATATTGTATTTATAATGAATAAAGAGAAAAATGTGTGAGAAGTTATGAAGTATGTATTCGTATCAAAGAAAAAAATCGTATTCGTATCTAATCTCAAAAAATATATATATTTCATGTTCGTATCAAGTTGTTTTTATTATGAACTGAATTTAATTACTTAATTAATATACCTACAAAAAATGTAACCTATACATTTTCACATATTTTCTAGATGCCATGGAGAAAGAACGCGTATGGGAAACGTTAGAAGAAAAAGATGAACCATCGGAGAATGGTGATGATAGTCATGAAGAAGACGCAGATGATGAAATAAACGATGATAGTGATGAACCTGATTCGAACTTGGTATTGCTTTTTATATGTGCTTAAATTATTAGTAATTATTTTCGTTTTTGTGTTATTTAGGTAACATCAGGTCTGCTCCTAGTTTATGCTTCAAAATTAATACCTGTATAAAGATTTGTTGTATTTCCCGTGCAAAGTATCCACAAAATCAAGGCAACGAGACCCTGCATAAGGTAGAAATACTTATAGGAAAACTGCAATACTAATTTTTACTATTTTGAAAAAAGAAAATATAGCAAAATATACGCAATAAAGTGGATTACCGACTACTAGCACAGTGACCGCACCATGTCTGATGGCAAAAAAGGTGCAGTCCAAAAACAACGACAATTAACAGTAAAAAAAATTATTGATAGTCGCGGCGATCATATCTGATTGCATAAATATCTCTTCACGCATCGTTTAAAGGACCCCGTATCATAGGACAGTGGGAACACACTCGCCGGAAGACCATTCCACAGCCCAACGACTCGGAAAAAGTAAGAATTAGAGATTTTCTTAGTCCTGGCGGAGAAGTGAGTTACCATATAGCTGTGACCCCGTAAATCCGCGAGCGTGTACGTGCAATATTTAAATTATTAATTTATCCCACATTCTTACGGTTTAAGAGCCTTTAAAAGAATAGTGAATAGACATTTGTAGCCCAAACGCTGTCCATAATCATCTTCAACTTCCACCAATTGTGATAGAAATTAAGCACTTCTCAAATGCGAGTCAAGCGATACGGTCAAATGTCATTAAGCATTTATTTGGCACATAACATAAAGCACACAAGCATTCTAATGAAAGTAAAAAAAAAAAAACAATTAAAGCAAATACCCTGTGCCATGATGATGCGCCAATGGGAAGTCAGCTCGGTAAATGCTAAATGACCAGCTGAGCCACCCAGCGTTGATTTTCATTAGCGCTACAAAGACTGGTCATTATTTATACACAAACACGAGCTAGTGGAAGTAAAAAACTTCATACTACTACTACTATATAAACTTTATATTCTGAGAAATACATAAAGTTATAAAATATCCAACTTATGTTTTATTTTTAGATTAAAAATGAAATACAAAGGAACTCTAATGAAGAATCGAAGATGATTGTTCCACATTTACCATATAAAATGGACGAAGATAAGTCTAGTGAACCGATAACGATGACTGCTTAATTATTATTGAAATAAACGTTTTATTTAATAAATGATTTTTTGTCTTTTACAAATAAATTGCGAAACCTCCTGTGTTATCAGAACTTTTTTGGGTTGTAGAAAAAATGTAAACAAACTGGATACATACATATGTAGGTGTATAATAGTCGGACATAGACTGTGTTTCTAGGGTTCCTGTTAAAGTCGTGTTCTTGTAGTTTTTATTGAGATAAATAGTTGAAGAGTAAGTAGGGACAATACGTGGAAATTGGGTGTAAAAGCATCTAGCCAATCTGTTTTACGAAACACGAAAAATTTGCTGCGGACACACAATTATGAGATTTCAAGGATTGTTTTTGTCTAGAGTTGCCAGAACGAATTTTTACTTTTGGTTCAATGTGACCAAACTTACCTGAAATTTGCTATTTCAGTAGAACATACCTCATTTATGGCATAATAGGATTCAGCAAAATATTAACCAAAAAATTTGCAACAACTTTTTATTTTCAGCTGTTTTGTGTACTTGTAAATGGAAGAGTACCTTTTTGACAGAAAATACTTATTAATCTAAATATTTACAATTTTATTCCAATTCCTTCATTTATAGCAATGATCTATTAAATATATTAAAACAAAAGAAACATTGTTTTTTTATATATATACTATGATACTTAACATTTATTGTTTAACTTATTTCTACAACTTTTATGTTAATCTTGATAATTTTTTAGCAAATTTTAGTCGAGCAATGAGTTGGTTTTTCAAATTTTAATTTGGTCACACCGTTTTGATTGGCCTATTTAATTTCAGAAATTGTGATCGAAGAGAATAATAATTGTGGTTTTTGTAAAAACATGAGCGAAATGGAAAAAGAGAAAATAGCGGCTTTGCCATCTCAAATACTTGTTACTACGATATTCCACCCTATGGAGTATGCGAAAGTCCTTATTCAACTTGGGTATGAACCTTTACCTCCGCGCCGGTCCACGACCCTGTTTGGACGTCCTGCCATGATATTACCTAACGTATTCCAATACATCAAGTATATCAAAGCCTCTGACGGGTTCTTCGGCTGCTACAGAGGACTTTCTGCGAGAGTACTTGGCTTAATCGCGTCTAGTCATCTCGCACCGAAGGTAATTTACGCGGTCGGCATTGATCTCCCGGAAATTAATGATCCACCTAACATCATCACGGACGACGAGCCTAAAGCTGAAGATTATTATAAGCTGGGCCGTCGTGATATGATTATGCACACTGCTTCAGTCATCGTCTCCTATCCATTCCATGTTGTGTCAGTAAGGATGATGGCATCTTTTATAGGAAAAGACCAGCATTACAGCTCATTATTTGGAACGATCGTCTCTATATACAAAGACGACGGTATTCTCGGTTTTTTCCATGGCATTATACCTAAATTACTTGGTGATTTAACTTGCATGGCATTGACAGGAGTATTTGCATATTATGTTAACAAATATATATTCAAAACTAAAGATTTGCGTTATTACACAGTTCAACTGCTGACATTTGTTACTAGTACAATAACTTATCCAATGGTTGTGATTTCCACTTGCATGGCAGTAGCCGGCAGCAGTTTGAAAGCAGGCCACCCTCCTCTGATGCCTAAATATCCATCTTGGCAAGCTTGTTGGAAAGACTTGTTAAGAAACAAGCAACACAAACGTGGTTCATCATTGATTTTCAGATATTATATAGCTCCAATTGCAGCTATGCAATAATCCAGTATATATTATTATATGAATGCTTTTATTTCCTAAGTATTTTTTCAATAATCACCAGAGTAGTGTGTCCATTGTAGTGAGTTATATGTACAATTTAATGTGTAAATAATTTAGTATAAATGGTGTTCCAGGTGAATATTTGTTTGGTTATATTGTTCATTAATATGTGATTATATTTAAATAAATATATTCTTCAATGTTTTATTTCATTTCAAAAAGTTTATGATAGAGCTTGATGCTTTATAATGTCATACATTCCTGATTTAAAGCATTAATAATTTTAGCTGTTACTTATCTAATTTATGTAAATCTGGACAAATTATTTATGTACATTTTTTATATTGTTTTATCTTATAAAAATATTTTTGGGGATTAATTTTGCCATCTACCTTACGCTTTTACACCAGATTATGAAAAACAAGCTATACTGAGGTGGTAGAGTTTGATGCCTATCTCAACCACAACCATAGTGCGTGGGTACAATATCTATCACCGTGACATATTTTGGCCTATAAAATTTCAGGATTAGCTCTTATAACTTGATGCAGTAATCTATACCCATGCAGTCCATTTGTCGAGATATATTTAACCTCTCTTCACCATCTCATGGTAGTTGCTGCCTTTCTTGGACTACATTGTATCACATTCTTTGGTGTGGTGTAATCATGTTGCCTAGCCAACAGTGGTGTGCATCCTCTAAGAGAATTATCTTGTAAATAATAACTATGTTGACATAAATTCTTAGCTTTAGGGGAACCTATATCCTGACTAGTACTAAGAAGCATTACAACTCTTATTTTTCCTGAGTCATTGAGCTGTGGAATGGTTTTCTGGTGAACATATTTCTGCTGTCCTGATATTTTTTTTAACAAATTGTGTTCTCTTATGGGAAGGATTTAGAGTACATGGTGTGCAGGCCGGTATGATCTCTACGAATGTAGAAAGATTTTTCTTTGCTGGTGATTGTTTTCATTTTTTGGTCTAAGCCTTACTTACCAAAAGATGTGATGTGGGATCACTATGCTGATTTAGGATTTTAAAAATCTGATAGTTACCAGAACAAGTCTCAGAATCCAAATTTTAAATTAATTTACATATAAAATATGCAAAGGGATCATTTTTATGCTTCTATGGGATGCACTTCCAGCCAATATAAAAAACAAAATAATCATAAATGCTAATAAATGACAATCCTATAGCTGAAACTTTATTATTTTGGTTTGTATAGTATAATATATTTCAGACTCTAGGTTCAGACTCAACATTTTAATTTTTTATATTGAAATAACAACCATTATCAAGAATTGAGTGATAAGAGAACTGCAAATAATCTTAAAGAAAAAAATCTTAAAACTATTGTCAAAAAAAGTAATTTTAGGGAATAAAACATTCATCCATATGTCAAAATCATTAACAATAAATTATGGTGGTCTACTGTGCTATTAGTCACAAGTTCACAATTAAGCACAAAGTAGATAAAATTACTAAGGAATCGCTACACACCCTAAAATGGATATTACATAGTGAGACATATTATCTGTGGTTATTTTAGGAATGACAGTAAAAAGGTCAAAAACATTTATCACTAGAACTACTAAATAGGATAATATTGTTAACTAGAAAATAATTTAAACAAGATAAGAACAATTAAAAATTTATTTAATTTTTTCTAGTGTTTGCAATTTAATAAATTCATCAACCAGTTCTTTTTTCAACATATGAACGGCACGTCTGTATAGTGTGGAGGTTGCTTGAGCATTGCCATTTTCAATTTCAAATTTCATATAGTCTTTCCACACATCTATGCTGTTGCTGCCATAATGTTGAACATAACATTCAAAGCACTTCCTTGTATTTTTCAAGCTCACTTTGTCTTGAGATTTTTCTATATCAATCATAACTTTATGGACTTCGCTTTGTATTGGTGGGGTTTTTATCAAATTTTCATATAATTCCCTGGCAGCCTTCAAGCCACTATATTCATACATTTTCTGTAGTAACTTGGGTTTTACAGCCAATAAAATATAATTTTCACAGTTTTGAAACTTTTCATAAAACTTTTTTAACTGTAAACAAAACATATATATTTTTATTAATAAATGCCTTGCAATTATTTTAAAACCATTACTTCTACTGTACTATTTATATTTAGCACTCTTGTACCTATATGAAATACATGTGACAGTCTATAACAAACATAAAAATAATCAATTATACTTACAGTTTCCTTTGATTGAATATTATCTAATACCATATTGTACAGAGGCAGTGCATCCTTATTCAGAGATTTCATTGCTTCTTGTAAGAGAGACATCACTTTAATTTCATCATTTTTATTAAGCAAAATTAACTCCTCCCAGATACTTTGTAAATTTGGCATTTTCTTTGATGCAGTTGTGAGTAACTACAAATTATGACTAGAGCATTAGGACTAGAAGCTTAATTAAGTATGTAATAAAATTTATAATAAAAATAGCAGTAGTGTTTATACTATGGTCACAATAAAGTTAGTTTGTATAGTAATAACATATTTGATATATTAAAGGTGCACTGTATTAATACTGTGTTATACAAAAAGTAAAGGAGTAGAATATACTCCTGTCTTATGATTGGGCCTTTAACAGAAGAATGAATAGACATTTGTTGGGCTAATGTGTTCCATCATCACTTTCATCATTACTTTCAACCACATGTGATTGAGGTTAAATTTTGTCCATAGACTATAAAAAATAGAATTATCCTTTATAACAAATGTAAAGCACACTTCAATGCCTTATGTAAAGTAACTTTCGTTTTGTAATCAGACTACTGCTTCTGTATTGTGATATTTTTGAAATACCTCACTCAATTCTTCATTTGTCATATCGTTTTCCAATTTTAACATTTCCAAGCCAAAAGAAAACATGTCATTTGATAGCAAGCCATTTTCATGGCCATAGAACCAAGCACGCTTTACTGCTTTTATCTTCTGTTCATCAGTGCAAATGTTCTCGGACAATCCTAATAGTTTATGAATAAATTCAGTGCATAACTTTTTTTCTGGAAACTGAAATAATAGTTACAAATTAACACCATGAAATAAAAGTTATTAATGTAATAAAACATTTGAAGTAAGAATTTCATTATTATGAATTAAGAAATATTAAAATAAAGAAGTTGAATGTTTTTAATATATCTTAGTTAAAAAATTGTTATTACATTGTTATTGTTAACATGTTCGCGGACAGCATGGCTAAAGCGGTAAAATATTATTTTCCTAGCTCAGGTTATGACGGTCTAAGCCGTCATACATTTTTATTCAAATATACAGATACCGGCAGGACAGCTGACTACAAAAGTCACTTAATAAAATTCTAAAAATATATAAAAATATCTTTTTAGTTTCTTAAATCTGATGTTCTTTATTTTCTAACTGTAACTCCTCATGAAACGTGTATAAATGACAATTATAAAAAAAAATGTTTTGGGTTCCTCCTATTATACAAAACTCCGCAAATGTGGTAACAAGTGTCTGTGGTTGCTTAGTAGATAAGGGACTAATATCCATGTGCAGCAACAGCGAATGGCTATAGCTTCAAATCTCGGCTCTTACCTGTGGGTTGGTCTGAATTTAGAAGTCATATGCTCACTAGTGTGAGTAAACATCATGAAGAAACCCACATAGCATTTAATATAAATTTTATGTGTAAGTGCCCTGACAATGGACATTATGTGTGCAACTGGTACTTAAGATATACATGTAAAGCTTCTAATGTATCTCTGCTCACCCCAAAAAAGATATATCGTGACAATACATATAAAATTGTTAACCTTCATCTGAGTTTTAACACACTTTCCTTCAACTTCAACACCTTTTAAATAACCTTTATCATCATCAGTTCTCTTTAGTCCAATGTTGGGCACAGGCTTCTATTAAGCACCACTGAATCTTTTCTGGAATTCATGACAGATTGTGGACACCAACATTTTTGCTTTCAAACATTTTTTATACATTTAGTTATTACAGACCGAAAAAATTACAATTATAAATAGCATTTACCTTTAAAAGAGCCTCCTCATAAATACCAATAATATTATTGACAATTGGGGACAATTCTCTTTCATCATCAACAAGATCTTCTATGTCCTTCCAATGATTTCCCTGAAAGGGTATGAAATGTGTTTATTAAAATAACTTTTGATATAAATGACATAAAATGTATGGTTATGTTATGCTATGCTTGACATGATTTTTTGGAACTTTAGAAAAATGGCTGCGGTGGGTTATTGAAAAAGGAGAAAGTATTCATGAGCAGAAATAGAATCATAGCATAGAATCCATAGTAGAAATCATAAGTATAAATCCTGGCACATATCTGTTGGTTTTTCCAGGTATAGCCACCAAATACCAAATGCTCACCATTCAAAGAAACCAAGGAGAGAACTGGTATATCATCTAACAAAATGCCATGTATAGTACTCTGATTCCCATGACTGCTAGTTAAAAGTATAATAAGTGCATAAAATTGTCAGTTAAAAGTTCAACATATATGTTGAAAGTAAATACAGCATTAATGTATCCTTGCTCACCCCAAAAGTAATTAAGTTTAATATATAATATAGTATAGTATATATAATAGTTTTGTTTAATTATGAAGGCTTCTTTTAAAGCTGAACCCATAATTAAAAAAAAAACATCTCACTTCCATTTCCTTAGATGCAATATAAGACCAAACATCCTGGTTATCTCGCCTTGACCATATTTCCTGCTTTATATCTTCTGGAATTTCACCTCCCAATTCATATTTCAAGCACAAATCATACAACTTGAATAGGAGTGAAACATTGTCTATAGTTTTGATTGCATTCCTCCATACTATATCTGCTCTTTTATATAGTTTTTCCTGAGAATTGATAATAATTATTATAAATATAAATATTATTATACTGACTAAGGATATTAAATACTGTGGATTATTTTTCAATACTTTAGTATAAATTAGCATATTATGATATAATAACTCAATACTACTTACTTTTTCTTCATTACTTTCAGCTTTAAATGTAAGTGTTAAAAGTTCTATATTAAACAGTTCTAAATAAAGAACCTCGGAGTCCCTGTGTCTTTGTATTCCCTTCAGCAAAAAATTTCTTGCATTTTCCAAATTATTTTGTTCCTCACTTTCCCACTTACTAGCCATCAGCCACATTTTTGGTTTATCACCATGAATCTACAATTATAGTTCCATTATATGAATATAATTCAAATTGAAGTATAAACAGATTATATTATTAATTACCTGCAACATTTGACCAATAATACTAGTTATTGCTTGATTGAACCCTACACTTTTGCAGAAACGAATGTATTCAAAGTATATTTCAATATCATTCTGAAATCTGTATATGAACTGTTTGAATAGTCTATTAAGGCGTTGCGCTATAGCATATTCAATTTCTTTTTTCTTTTCAGTAAGCTTAGATTGTTTTCTTCTTAGTGAAATGTCTTCAAGAAGAGCTAATTCGTAAGCTATGTATTGCACATAGTCTTCTTTTTGTTTCAATCTACGTTGTATGTGGTATTCAAATTCTTTACGTCTCCGTGAAATTTCTCTAGAAATAATGAATTGCAATGGTTAAGCTAGCAAAATATATTTATTAACTAGACTTCACCAAACATTTTAAATCCTTGTCTTAGTAATTAAAGACAGTTAAAGACTTACTTTATTTCATCATCATCAAACAAACTCGTTCTGCGCATTTGCTCCAACTCATTTATCATATCCTCAATACGCTGATTAACTTGTTCAGCCATTTTTGTAAAGTTTTATTGTAATAAGATGAAAACAGTATTCTATTACTCTTCGAATATAAATAACATGTAAAATTCGAAATAACCTCTCTCAGCGCCTCAAGTTTTTAAAGCATAAAATGTCATTAGTCAAAACTGAAATATGATTTATAGGGATGTTAGCATAGATATCACTCACCTACATTATCAATAATCCAAGCTAAGTTCATTGATTAATATGTAATCGAATGTAATTGAAATAATATATTGCTATAATATTTTTTATATTTCCATTGATGATATTTTTGCAAGAAATTTAAATATACTTTTTGTTCCGTTATCAAATTAATGGAACATTTGTTCATGTTTTATTCCAGTAAATAATCCCTTTTAATATAAGGTTGTAAATTTACTAACTCCATACCTTGTTACGTCGAAGTATCTCTTATTGATTATTTATTTGTGTATTTATTTAGGATGTAGTTTGTGTTGTTTTGTGTTAGGTACAATATCAAGACAAACAGTACAAGTTGATCACCAACCAATATGTCAATCACATTTGAAAAAGCATAAACTGTCAACTTTCCACGTTTTTAAGCCAACACACTGATATTGGCGAAGTCACAAAAGACCAGTTTTTGAAATAAGACCATAAAAATAAAATAGTAATTAAAATAAATAAGAGGAAAATTATACAAACATATACACTTTTCCTAACTTCATACTATTCTGATATATTGTCGCTTTATGTTTTTTAGCAGAGAAAACACTATTCACGAACTAAAGATTTAATATGTACAGTAGTTTACAGGTTTTTATGGGTCGTGGGTGTATGGCCTAGGGTGTGTTCTAGCAGTCACTCGTTTTGTTCGTACTCCCCTGATGTGGATGTGTGGCAATCGGCTCCGGAAGAAGTAACTGCTCATCAATAGCTCATCCTGGATTAAATGTGGGTACTCGGTAACTCGGCTATCGTTCAGATTGCAGATTCTTCGGCCTGTACACCTATTCGTACCGTGATTCGTAGGGTGATTCGTAGGGTGATTCGTAGGGTGATTCCTGGAATTCGTCACGGTAGGTATTTATTGTCCGTAATTTAGGGCCAGTCCCGTGTACCCTACCTCCAACCAGCGAAAGCACTAACGTTAGCTAGTTGTGGCAGGTATACACGCAACCAGAATACAGTTACAATAAAATCGTTAGTTGAAAAGGTGCCGTAAGGGCGAAAAGAAAACAATCAATTGAAAATAATGTGAATGACACTAATAGTAATGGTAGGTAGAAATTTTAAACTAATTTAGAATTTACTGTGTTCAGACACTTACCCGTTATCGGGATCAAATCACTATACTTAGGTATTTTGTTTTAGTATTGAGCAATAGCTTATTAAATTTGATGCGTAAAGATAATAATTAAAGTTATAAATGACGCAGTCGCACTCCGCGGCGTTGTCATGCACAATGAATGTGGCCGCGACTCGCCAACAGCGGCGCGCGCGCGCAGGTACCGTGTAGATATATTATTATATAGTTATAATGTACGATGCGCCGTGCTTGGCTTATCGATACGCCTCGAACATCGACTATCGATATAATTCTCTTATAATTATGATATTTAAATATAAATTTGTTACAACGTTACATTTACCCCGCTCGGCCTTGTAGGATTTTATTTAATTAAAATCCGACTAAACTAAACTACTAACCAATTTCATTCTTCTGCTTACATAATTCCAGTTATTCAATTTTCTTGCTTCAACACTCATACTTAGCTTCTTAGATTTTTCTATTTAATCTATGAATCTCCTATCATTCTAAAAGTCAAAGAAAGCTTTATGTTCAAGGACTCATTGTAGTTTGGTGTTAAGTAATAGGGTATATGTTCTGTTTAGTTAGTGTTAATTATTTAGTACATGTTTTTTACAAAATTATATATTCTAGTTTTTAAGTACTTATGATAATGTAATATAGTGTAGTCTTAAAATTATATATAGTGATAAGTTGTTTTATTTATTAATACTATATAATATATTAATATCTATATAATACATGTTATTGTTTGTAGTTAGTTAACTTAATGTCCTTTACATGCCAAACACCCATATCTGTGCCGTTCATATTTTGCAAACGATATACCAAAGGGGACTGCTTTGCAGTTATTTTACATTTCTCATATTTTGGGGCAAACTTTTTGCTAAAGTACTTTCCTTTGTCACTTTGATAATATGTTCGCTTCCACACCACGTCACCAACATTAAATTCGGCATGCTTACGACGTAGATTGTAGTGTGTAGTATTTTTTAAGTGAGCACGCCACAGTGACTCTTGTACCTTATTAAACACTGTAGACAAACTACATAGATTTTCAGCGTAGCTGTCGCGTGGTATGAATACGATTTCATCCATTAAATCATTGTCTAGATAGTGAGACCCACAAGTGACAAGTTCGCGACCATGCACTAAAAATGATGGAGTGTAACCTGTTGTTTCATTTACTGAGTTGTTTATAGCGAATTGAATTTTAGGTAGGTTAACATCCCAAGATCGATGATCATCATTAACAAAAGTAGAAACACAGGTTATTATAGTCCTGTTGTATCGTTCCACAGTATTTACTTGCGGTGTATATTTTGGCGTGTAATATATATTTGGTATTTTGTATTTGGAAAGCATATTGTCCAGAACTTTACTAACAAATTGACTACCATTGTCCATGTAAATGGTTTGTGGGATGCCATGAACCATAAATACAGAATCTTCTAAGTGTTTAGATACAATATCGCTTGTGGCTCTTCTCATAGGAAACATTAGACAATATTTACTAAAGCAGCATGTAACGACTAACAAATAACAATTTTGTTTCCTACTGAGAGGCAGGGGGCCAACTATATCTACAGAAAGTACCTGAAAAGGGCGATCACATTGTTTAGGGCGACCTAATTCTCCTAAGGTTTGGTGATTCCGCGATTTATACTCCAAACATTTTTCGCAATTGCTAACAAAGTTTAATACATCTTTGTGTATACCCGGCCAAAAATAACGCAAAGTAATACGGTGATAAGTTTTAAAAACTCCTAAGTGTCCTGCTATTGGTTCAGAATGGTTTTCATTGATAACAGCTTCACGTAATTCTTTGGGAACTACTTCTTTCCAAGCGAATTCAGATGTTAATGTATTTTTATCCCTACCTAATCTATAAAGAGTGTTATTTTTTATGAAGTAGTTACTAAAATTTTGTGGATTATTTAGGCATCCATTATATATTGACTTATACCATTTGTCATTTGTGTCCAATATTTTATTAGAAGTGCTGACAGAACTCACTGGTACTGCTCTGGAGAGAGCGTCCGGAATAATATTATCTACTCCACGTCGATGCTTAATTTCAAAATTAAAAGAAGATAGTCGAACTCCCCAACGGGCAAGACGTCCTGTAGGGTTAGAAATGGACAGAAACCACTTTAGAGCGGAGTGATCAGTGTACACCGTGAATGTTTTGCCATTTTCTAAGTAACAGCGCCAGTGCTCTAATGCAAGTAAGACCGCTAATGTTTCCCGTTCAGTAATGCTGTAATTTCTTTCAGTGGCTGTAAGAGATTTACTCATAAAAGCAACAGGTCGTTCTATGCCATCAATTGTTTGAGTCAAGACAGCGCCTATTCCGAAATTACTCGCATCCGTGTGCACCTCGAATGGAAGATTATATTGGGGGCATGATAAAACAGGAGCTGATACCAAATGCTCTTTTAGTTTATTAAAAGCAGTATCGGCCTCTGGGGTCCATATAAAGGGTATAGATTTGCCTTTTTTTGTTTTACTTGTTAGTTTATTTAGTGGAGCTGCAACTGTACTAAAATTTGGTACGAAGCGTCTGTACCATGTAGCTGTACCAAGGAATCGCTTAACGTCTTTTGGACAGGTAGGTTTTGGGTATTTTAAGATTGCCTGTACCTTATCTGGGTCGGTCCTAAGGCCCTGTTCATCTACCACGTATCCAAGGTATTTTAACTGCTTCATAAAGAAATTGCTTTTTTCCAAATTAATAGTTAAGTTAGCTTGTTTTAGTTTATTAAGGACTTGTAGTAATATAGAAACATGCTGATCAAAAGTATTACTAATTATGATGATATCATCTAAGTAAGCGAATACCTTAAGATCAAATTCAGGACCAAACAATGCATCGACTAATCGCTGTTGTGTAGCCGGTGCGTTTGTTAAGCCAAAAGCAGTACATTTAAATCTAAATGTTCCTCTACCAGGAATATAGAAAGCAGTTTTATCCCTGTCTTCCTCCTTTATTAAAATTTGCCAAAATGCTTTGGACAAATCGATACTTGATAAATATTTAGCATCTCGCAAATTATCTAATATTTCAGAAACGTAGGGAAGACTGTAGGCATCGCGTTTAGTGACAGAGTTCAGTTTCCTGCTGTCCAAGCAAAACCTAGGCTCTCCGTTCTTTTTAGTGACTAATAGAACTGGTGAAGACCACGCGCTTTCACAATTTTCAATAACGTCCAATGACAACATTTCATCTACTTGTTCCGTCAATATGCGCTGCTTCTCAGGAGACATGCGATAGTATCGTTGACGTATCGGAGCTGCGTTTCCAGTATCTATTTGGTGCGTTATTAACGTAGTCCTACCTAAGCCTTTCCGTTCAGTTGAGATTTCCTTAAACTGTTCTATCAAGTTTTCAGCAATTAAGCGTTGGGCATCATCTAGATTACTATAAGACTGGATGTGGACATCAGGCGTGGCAATTGTGAACACTGGTACATCGGTAGTAGTATAAGTATGTACTTTATTTAAATATTTTGGACATATACTAAATTTACGCCAAAAATCAACTCCTAAAATTAGAGAGAGTTGTACTCCTGGTATCACGTACGCCTTAATTATGTGAAATGTATTTTCAAATGTAATTGGTAGATCAATGAAACCAATGCTTTTAAGTGTCTGACCGCCTACTCCTTGTATAGAAATATCGTCGCTAGAATGCATAGTTAAACCAGCACTTATAAGAGTGTTATGCGAATTATTACCTAAGATAGTAATAGACGAGCCTGAATCCAATAGTCCATATGTTTCTATATTATTAATATTTATTCGTGCATAAGGCCTGCAATCATTATTAGGCTTTTGTTTAAGGATTGAAGCAACTTTGTAGAAATTCATGAAATTATTTATAAGTTTTAGCCAATTACTCCACTCTTCACTATTGAAATTGTTATTGCTGCAATCCTGCCTAACTAGTTTTTTGAAGTGTTTGGTTTAGGACCATTGCAATCTGAGCAATCTGGTGCTCGAACGTCTTTACGACCACAACGAAAACATACTAAGGTGCGCTCTGCCTGACAATTTCGGAGATTATGAGTGTCAACCCGACATCGTGGACAAAACTTTTTAATATGGTTGAGTGCATGTACTGGCTTAGGATTAGTATAGCGATTAGTATAATTATTATTATAGTAATTATTAGGCTTTGAATTATAGTTACTAGGTTTGAAATTGTAATTATTGTTTTGTTTCCAAGTAGGGTTAGTATTAACTTGTTTAGTGGTATTGGTAGAAGTGCTTTGTGTATATGCATATTCAGGTGCTAGTGTGTCAGAAGTAACTTTAGGTGGTTCACGGAACTGTAACAAACGGGATTGAACTTTCTCAAAATTGCGACAAAGTGTCTGAAGATCGTCGATAGTTTCAATTTCATCCTCGCGTACTAATACACTAGCGTATATTGGTCGAATATTGTGCAACAATATTTCCAACTTGTCTTGCTCAGGTAATGGTTTTGTTAAGCGAGAGAACAAACCTGACATAATTGATAAATAGATAGTAATATTTTCCCGTTCTCCTTGCGTTCGAGATCTAATTTCAGACATGAGCCTATAATCATAGTCAAACTGGCTAAAGTCAACAAGAAGAAGTGAAGTGACATCATTCCAAGTCTTAACTTTGTCCCGAATGCTTCTAAACCAGTGAAGAGCATCATCCACAAAAATTTCAGTCGCGAATGCGAGTATTCTATCATACGTGATATTTCTAGCCCGTACGAACTCATCAACTCTCTGAATAAATGCACGCACGCATGTCTTGCCGTTATATTTTAGTTTAGTAACGTCAGTAGACAGACCGCGATCACAAGTGACAGATATATGTGTAGGAGTACTGGTAATAGGTTGTGAAGGCCCAGCGATTTCATTCTTTGCCTCCTCACTATCTTTAACTTGCTTCTTCTGCGGCATTTTGATGTTAAAGCAATAACAAGGGTGTGTTTGAACACAATAAATTCATAAGCATGAAAATGAGATGATATTATATATGTTTAGGTATATGAGAAAAAATCTATATTCTGTTACAAATGCAAACTAAATTTACGCTATTGGTTATTAACATTTAATGCTAATGCAAAAATAAAATGATAAATAAAAGCTAAGTGACATGTATAATAGCAAATTTTAAAATATTATTAATAACAATAATTATAATTATAAGCGCTAAGCACTGCTATTGCAAGCTAAAATAATGATTTTTACATGACATGAAATTATTAATATCTAAATTATGAAACTATCGATATCAATGAAATTTGTATGAAGTACTGCACTATGTAAGCACTATGTATGCGTGATTTATAAAATAACCAACAAACGTTTTACAAACTACCTTGCACACAAAAAGCCAGAGAACATGCTGAGAACACAACCCTTATAACCACGTTGGCGCCAATGTCGCTTTATGTTTTTTAGCAGAGAAAACACTATTCACGAACTAAAGATTTAATATGTACAGTAGTTTACAGGTTTTTATGGGTCGTGGGTGTATGGCCTAGGGTGTGTTCTAGCAGTCACTCGTTTTGTTCGTACTCCCCTGATGTGGATGTGTGGCAATCGGCTCCGGAAGAAGTAACTGCTCATCAATAGCTCATCCTGGATTAAATGTGGGTACTCGGTAACTCGGCTATCGTTCAGATTGCAGATTCTTCGGCCTGTACACCTATTCGTACCGTGATTCGTAGGGTGATTCGTAGGGTGATTCGTAGGGTGATTCGTAGGGTGATTCCTGGAATTCGTCACGGTAGGTATTTATTGTCCGTAATTTAGGGCCAGTCCCGTGTACCCTACCTCCAACCAGCGAAAGCACTAACGTTAGCTAGTTGTGGCAGGTATACACGCAACCAGAATACAGTTACAATAAAATCGTTAGTTGAAAAGGTGCCGTAAGGGCGAAAAGAAAACAATCAATTGAAAATAATGTGAATGACACTAATAGTAATGGTAGGTAGAAATTTTAAACTAATTTAGAATTTACTGTGTTCAGACACTTACCCGTTATCGGGATCAAATCACTATACTTAGGTATTTTGTTTTAGTATTGAGCAATAGCTTATTAAATTTGATGCGTAAAGATAATAATTAAAGTTATAAATGACGCAGTCGCACTCCGCGGCGTTGTCATGCACAATGAATGTGGCCGCGACTCGCCAACAGCGGCGCGCGCGCGCAGGTACCGTGTAGATATATTATTATATAGTTATAATGTACGATGCGCCGTGCTTGGCTTATCGATACGCCTCGAACATCGACTATCGATATAATTCTCTTATAATTATGATATTTAAATATAAATTTGTTACAACGTTACAATATAACTTACGATTTGTAAACTTAAAGTTTATAAGTTTTAGTTTTAGATATTACAAGTTTTTTTTTTTCAACTAAAAATTTAAGCGTAGCCCGTGTGAGCCCCGTAGCCCAATTATTACAGAATTGAATAGCCCGTGGTTTTACCAGTTTTTAAATTACCGTAAAAATACATAAGAGTTCGCGTACTATATGTACAGTTATAGGTATTGCAGTGTTATAATAATAATAATAAATAAATAAAAAGCCTTCATTTGTTCTTTGCAGTGCTAATGCAGTGCAGTGTTAATGGTTACTTAATATTAATGGTACAGCCACGTCTGCTTATATATTGTAAAAAAAAAATCACGCCATATCAATTATATATTATATCACTGAATTTATCATTTAATATTGAAATATATCGATAATAAAATCAACAGGCAGCCCTACATATGTAATAATTTTTTGCAATGGTATTATTTACATCAAGATATTCAAAATATACAGCTTTGCTTAATGATTTATGGATTCTTTGAAAAACCAGTTATGAAGCCTAAAGTTCAAAGATTACAATTCAATAGCAGTCACAGTAATAAAGCTTTATCGTTATTATGGTCTCAGATCTTTGGGCTGGTATAGGCAACACGGGCGCCAAATTCAAAGGGCATACCCAAACATCAACTAGCATACGTACTGAATATTTTAGGTAAGAGGGCCATCTTCACCATAATAAATAGGCGTACAAGCCTTCTTTTGATACTTTAGAAGTGAATTGATAAATCTTATCCGATATCTTTACCACATTTTAATCTATGTAAGATTAATGGTCTTTTTTCGTGAATATTTAGCTTTTTGTGATAAATTATATTAACATTCTTAAAAAGGTGCAGAGTACGAAATCTCGCAAAATTATAATGTCAATTTTTTTTTTGTTGTATTAACCCATACGATTGAGAAACGATGGTAAAAGTCGCGCCTATAATTCTCAGCTTAAAGGAAAATTATAGTAATAATTTTCACACAGTATCATTTCAATCTTTATATTCTACTTCGCTGTATTTTTTATGCTTAAAAGTCCAAGATAGACGGATAGCCCATTCAGTGGAAAGTGCCAACGGACATCTATAAACGAGTGCTAGTGTAACACCAAATTTTATTGTACTATCGACCTTCAAATAGATGAGGAAAAGGATCCATTATTGTAACACTACTTTTGTATTACAAAAATACAAATATAT
Source organism: Automeris io (assembly GCA_036320925.1). Lineage (NCBI taxonomy): Eukaryota > Metazoa > Arthropoda > Insecta > Lepidoptera > Saturniidae > Automeris > Automeris io. Next base: position 5,195,374 of record JAUDJH010000011.1, on the reverse strand, counting down.
ACTTATTGTGACAGTAGCCAACTGAACAAATTGTACCTTACAATAACGGAATATAGGGAACTCCTTTTAAAAAAAATATCTCATCAATTAACTACAAAAACGCCGAAAAATTAATAAAAAGAAAACGAATGTTTTCTTTTTATTAAAAAGCATGATACAAGCAAAATAAAACAAAAAAATTGTATCTACATTTATTCAATATAATAAAGTAAAAAAAACCCTAAAATCACGTCTTAAATATTATAAAATCTTAATGCAGTTATAGTATGTTCTTAGCTTGCTAACCCAGTTAATAGTCGCATTATTTTAAAACTTAAAATATTGTTATGATCGATTGGCACGACCTAAGATATAACTCAGCCAATGTATATTAAGCCACACCATACATTAAGATGAATAATAAAATACTACTTTGTGACGCAACTCATGACTTCCTTATGTATATGGTATATTCATTTGCCTTTGAGAATGTATGAAAATAGTTGTCTTGATATGTTACTTATCAAAATCATACCAAACGCAGCATGCGATTAGGTACCGAAAGTATTTCTAATATCTGCACTTAGAAACAATACTTATGACAATATTTATTTTTATTTGCAATGAAAGTCGTGACTACGCCATACCTTAATGAAAATAAAGTGCAATCGAAAAGCCAAGCTCCCCACAATTTCAGATAGTTGCAGGAAATAATTATCCTACCCAAATATATCTTCACAATTCGTTTAAAGCACCCAATATCATAGGAACATTCTCGCCATAAGGCCCGACCTACAATTTAATTACACGACGAAAATATGTATTGAAAAAGTAGGCTTGAAATGGAAGTCATCGTAAATGTGAAACACTGAAGGTAATTTTTCATTGTTTTTTTTTTTTGTGAAAATTATGACTACTCATAAACATTCCATTAATTATGTTTATACTAGTGTATGTTATCTATTTTCATTCAAACTGTTTTATTTTTAGAATTGTTATTTATTCTGAATGTGTTGCGTAGATGGGACCTGTTCGTTTCTTTTAAAATGCATTTAAAATCTTTTAAAAATGTACTCTATCCCATAAAAAAAAGGAAAAGCATCAGTTTTCCAAATAATAAAATATATTCTTAGAACCTACGTACTGCGTTGATTTGTATGTCAAATCTAAGTAAATTTCTTTAGCTTTGAAAAAACCATGGTGTTATATGGATTATTTCAAACTAACAAATGAAATAATTTCTAATTGTCACGTTTCTATTATTTCATCGTCGATCTCATCATGTAGTCTGGTAACATTAATTACAGATATAAATAAAGTATAACTTACTTATTTAATATATGTACATAATACTTATGATTAAAAGGTACAGGTTTAAATTAGTAAAATGCTATGGCACACTGCCCCATTTCATTTTTAACATAAAAACTTCACAATTTCTCATCTCACCGTAAACTTAATCACATTATTTTCACAGTGTTCTATTACGCCTCTACTTTTAAAGCAGTTTAACCAGGTTTTTGAAAATACTTTTATACTCTCTCGTTCCTCGTCAGATTTAGCAACCGGCGAGACATTTATTTGTGGAATACACGGTCCAAAGTCTATCGCTGGGAGCCACACATGGAAATCTGAATCTGGGGAGTATTTAAATATATCCTGGCAACCTTCTAAGTTTATTTGAGGCACGGGCGGTTGTCTTTGAAGCAACTTCTTCAAACTGATGAAAGTCAAATTATTGTTTCTTAGTGTAATTGAATTTAGATGTTTAGCTCTACCGAGACTTCTGTAACAGATAATATGCCATTTGCAAAGTTATCATAGTAATAATTTATTTCTAATCATACAGTTCAAGAGTTCCATCGAACCGAGTCAAGTCTTAAATGCCTCCTTAGACAGAATATCAGTAACTTTATGAATATTACAATTTTATTTGGCTAGCTCGTGCTAACATAATAGTAATATTAAGAATAAATTAAAATAATGCACATTTCTAGGATTTATTTGGTATTATAAATATAGCAGTAGTATATCGTGATTGCCTTAAAATATATTTTTTTTAAATTTAAACAGTTTCTCTCACGACATAAACTGTGGACTTGTTTCGCATTAAGGATTAAAACCAATTAAAAAAACACAACACACACAACACAACAACAACAACAATGTCATGTACAACATGTGTAAGCGCCCTTAGAATTGCGATCAGCTGCGCTACAGGTCACGTTGGGCACGACAAATAAGCGCAAAGTGGATACAACCACTGATGTAGATCTATTCAGCCCGAAAGGGATATAGCATGACGATATATTATTTATTATTAATAATTAATTATAAAAACTTAAAAACACAATCATAATACATTCATTTCTTACCTGAATATCCTCACAAACAGCCCATCAACTAATTTACAACTCGACAGGGCGAATCTTCTTATTTTTAAATCCTTTGCTTTATCCATAAAACTAGCTATACATCCGACGATTGTCCCCTCCACTGATATGTTATCCAACTCCAATTCCACCAACACATTAGGATTTAACGAAGTCGTTAAATAATTAACCACTGTAGACTTAATAGTATTATTGCTAATGTCTAGTGATTCCAAACAACCGAAATTTACCGATTTAATCGAATCGTTAATCGCATACTCTGTTATTTTACAATCGTTGACTTTCAGCAATTTTAATTTAATATTATTACACAATTTTGCCAAACTTCTAAATCCCTCATCTCCTATTGGATTGTAACTCAAATCTAATTCTTCTAAAGACTGGCAAACAGGCCTTGATGATGTTGTAAAAACATTTTCTAGTGTTTTCATTCCATCGCTTGTTATATTGTTTCTACTTATATCTAAATGTGTTAAATGCTTCATTGTACAAATGCATTCGGTAAGGTATTTTACACCGGAATCTCCTATATTATTACCGGATATAACGACAGCGGTTATGTGAGTTTGGTGTGTGAGTGCTCGGAATAAAGGCCGTATTTGTAGCGAGGAAAGCGTCTTAGGACGTAGAGCAAGTCTATGTGTTGTGTGGCTTTTTCCTACAACTTGTTGAATCTCCTCAGATGGAGCTGAAATATAAACAAAAAATTATAGTTCATTAAAAACACTTTGACTTATGGGCGGATAAAGCCGAAAACAAGACACAATACTTATTATCTTATAATATATCTTATATATCCACCATCTTATACTAATAGTCTTAAATTTGTTTTCTTCAGTATTTATTTAATTTTGTCTAAACGCTAAAGTCCATACTGTTTCACACTTGGACTATAGTACAAATGTATATTAAGGACAGAGATGGGCAAAAAGTAATCAGATTAATGATTAACGATTACATTTTGTAATCATTAATCATGATTAATGATCAACGAAATTAATCAAAAAAAGTAATCATTTTTCGGTGATTAAGGATTATTAATCTTTAATCGGATTACAATTAATCATGATTACTTTTATGATTACTTTTCTGTTTGATACGTAAAATGTGCTGCCGACAGCAGAGCGGCGCTCGCCTATATTTATTGTAACGAAGTTTCTTATCGCGCGTTGCGAAAGGAGGTTAGAGAGGTGTCGTCCAGCGAAGAGTGGGGGGTGACGTCCAGCGGAGAGTGGGTGGTGACATCCAGCGGAGAGTGGGGGGTGACTTCCAGCGGAGAGTGGGAGGTGGCGTCCAGTGGAGAGAGGGGGGTGGGGTCCAGTGGAGAGTAGGGGGTGGCGTCACGTAGAGAGTGAGAGAGATGGCTTCTAGCGGAGAGTGGGGGGTGGCGTCCAGCGGATAGTGGGGAGGGGTGGTCTTTTCCAGCGGAGAGTGAGGAGAGGGTGTGTCATCCAGTAGAGAGTGGGGGTGGCAATCAGGGGAGAGTGGGGGGTAGCGTCCAGCGGAGAGTGAGGAGGGTGGCGTTTAGAGTGGCAATTATGACACCATTACTACTGTAAACCAATATTATTCATGCTAAATATAATATATGTAGATATCTCATTGTTTAGAAATATCTATAATATAAAAATGAATCGCAAAATGTCTTGATAAGCGCGAAACTCGAGAACGGCTGAACCGATTTGGCTGATTTCTTTTTTGTTGTGTTTGATAAAGTCTGAGGAAGGTTATTACGGAGAGAAAAATTTTAAAAATTCCCTGCAATTGTCTAAAAATAACACTTTTCTGTATTCTCATACAAAACATTCGTTATAAGTCATTTTGAACTTTAACACCACACCATAAAGTTTAAATGTAAGTGGACGGGATCCGGGAAGGCAAAACAATTGAGTGACGTATAAATATTAATGTCAGTATTTGTCAATTTTTATACATATAGCATTAAGGCCAGGTTCCTTCAAACAATTTTTAAAAAACAGAATAAAATTTGACGGGGAAGCTATTAACATTAAAAAAACAATGTGACTTTGTTTTAGAGAAATAGGGCAGAACAAGGTCTGCCGGGACAACTAGTTTATTATACATATTGGTCCTAATACAATGTACTGATTATAGCGCCATCTATCTGTTAAATAATATTTGGGTACTTCTTAATGAAAGCCATCATAAATGAAAAATGTTATGTGATAATCGTTATTTCCGATAGATGGCGAGATAATTAAAAAAGGGAACGAGTCCGATGTTATAAAAATAATAATAAGTGTGGATGGTATACAGATGCACGCCGTTTGATGGTTTTGATTTTTCATTACTGAAATTGATGTTAAAATCACTGGGCAAAATGAGTGGAAGTTTATCAAATTTTTTGCCACCCCTCCTCCCCATTTCTAGATGGACGCCACCCCCCTTTCCACTGGAAGTCACCCCCCCCACTCTCCGCTGGAAGTCACCCCCCCACTTTCCGCTGGACTCCACCAACCCCACTCTCCACTGGACGCCACTCCCCTACTCTCCGCTGGACACCAAACCCAACTCTCCGCTGGACGCCACCCCCCCCCCCCCTCTCCACCGGACGGCAGCGCCCCATTTTCTGCTGTATACAACTTCACAGACCCTTATAATGAATCGCTCAACGAGACGGATATTCGGGGTCAGCTAATTCGAAATAAGATAACTTGAAAAATTTAATAAACGAGAATTTAAATTGGTCTCTCTCTCAGCCAGAACTCAGAAATAATCATTAAAATAATCATGATTAATTGAATGATTACTGTAATCAAGATTAATGATTACTCATGTAATCTTGATTAAAAGTAATCATGATTACATTCATCATGATTACTTGTGATCTGATTATTAATCTGATTAAAAGTAATCATGATTACGCCCATCTATGATTAAGGAAAGCTGTATGAAAGTAAGCAAAAATTGACTTCCCACAGTTCGGTTTAAATTTTTAGACGCTACTTTGAAATTGCTTAGCAAAGTGTTCAGATAAATTTGTTTTTGGTAAGAAACTGAATAAGAACTTGAGTATAGCGTAAGTATTCACAGAGCCAAGCTTAATTCTACTAAATTAATAACATCATATCCTTTGATATTCATTATATATAATATTAACTTTATCGTTTGAGAGAATTGTAAGCAAACACAAAGAATCTATAATTCTCAGCCTTAGACAATACTAAATGAAGTTTAATTTCTAAAACTTACATAGACCTAAAGCATCGCAGCACTCCATATATCTTTCTTCTGCTGGTGACGCCTTCCAGGTAGTAATACACGTTTTGAGCTCCGGTGATGCTAAAACTAAGCTCAGTGGATCTTCTTCTGAAAGAATGGCTCCGTCTGAGGTCATTAGACTGAAAACAGGCTTCACTCCGGTCAGTCTAAAAAAATATAGCTAGAATAATTTCTACTATTGATTGAAACAGTTTTTAAATATAATGGCATGTGTGGAGCTTTAGATATGCAAAGCGGCATCAAGATTAGATACAGTAGATTCTGTGATACGTGAATAAACAATTAAAAGGAGAAATGCAGTAAATCAGGTCGCTTGATAATGCAAATATATCTTATTTATTAACTTCCACACTCATGGCACTCCAAGAACAGTAACTGATACTGGTGGTAGAAGTGGTAACTGTCAATAAACGTTGACTTGTGGTCACTCAGCTTTATATAGCTGATCTAAATATATATGACGGAAGGTTTCTAGTTATACAGAGAACCAAGTCGTAAATAAATTAAAACTATTTAGATGGATTCAGTTAAATAAAGTAACATATGGGGAATGGAAAACCCAGTACAATGATAAAGAAATGATTCACTTGTTTGTACATTCAAACCGCGTGGCGCTGTAGTCATGTTTCTCGGGCACTGACGGCTGAGCATGAAGCTTTTCGCTTTATCGGTCGGGGCCTGAACTAAGGGTTTCAACGAAAGATTATCGCATATTCTTTTAGTGCTAATGTTATGTGTTGAGATTATATGCCCACACGAAAATATTAAAACACTAAATAGACGTCTACAATTTTGTTAAAATTTATATCTTTTTGTTATAAGTTGGTTACTACTTTTCCCTTTATTTAATTTTTGCGGTGGTACAGATGCGAGCCACCGGTGGTACACGTCACCCTATGAGCCAATCGTCTGTAAGCTACCGGTGGTACGCGCCGCCCAATGAGGCAATCCTCTGTAAACCATTGGTGATATGCAACACCCGATGAGGCAGACTTGTGCGAGACACCAGTGGTACGCGCCGGCGTGAACGTGTTAAATAGGTTTCATCATCAATATAATCGATGTATCAATAAGCAGAATCAATTAATTTAGCTTAATATAGCATAATTTAAATTTTTTATTCTCAAATTTATTACAGGAATAGAATAGAAATGTAGAAAAAATATAAAAGGGATCTCATTTACTTACTTGTAATATCTTGATTTAACTTCATCGACGAGCCAACTGATCGACAATTTATTAATCGTGTCCAGTCTCAAAGAGATTAGTAATGCCTTATCCTCTATATGAACTTTTACTGCGGCTGGCGGCAATATTTGCGTTTGAACTGGTTTACCATTCTTATTTGGTTGGATAATGCTAATCGGTTGGACAATATTGATAGACGGAACCAAATTAGGGTTCATATTTCTTACAATATTAATAGCATCAGTATAATTATTAAAATTCTCTCCAGAAGATTTGCGAGAAATACCTTCATTAGGTCTTTTCTCTTTTCTAATAAATTCATGTTCACTTCCACTGTTACTGGATTCATCGAATTCAATACAATCATCACCTCGTCTTCTTTGAAACCCAGCTTGTAATAATGTACTTTGTACTTTCCATCGGCTTTTTCTATTTTTCCTTCTATCTTTAACTCTAGCATTATTCATATTTTTCATAGATTCAAAGATGCTATCTTTCGGGGAAATGTTTTCGTTTATTTGATCAGAATCAGAACTGTACTCAGTTACATCTTTATTGTCATTAATTTGTAATTTCATCTCTATTTGTTTATTATTTTCAACTACAGGCTCGATTATATTGTTGTTTACAGATTCTTTTATGTTTTCAGATGATCTTGTGGTGACACCTTTTAACGGATCAGTTAGCTTCCTTTTTTTATTTTTCTGGGCTCCCATATCATCATCTAGCCAATCATCACCAACTTCATCTGGACTTAAAAAGGCTGATTTTGGTTTTATCTTCATGTTAACCTCGGGTAAGTCGTTAATATTTCTGTTTCGTAATGCTGATATTGCGTTTTTATACTCATTAAGACCTAAACTATCTTTTGCATGTACTTTAGGATCATAGGAATCATTCGAATTTTCGGAAATCTCTTTATCGGCATGTTGCAGCACATTGATATCTTCGTCATCACTATCAATGATAGACTTCCTTTTCAATATTGGTGAATCTATTTTTCTTGTTCCACTCGACAGTCTTGACGTACTTGGAGGTGACACATCCATAGGAGCTTTGTTTGGAGATTTAAGATTCTTATTTAAAACTGTACCTACGTTTATTTTATCCAAACTATGAAATTTATTGCAAATATTATTATATAAAGTTTCTTCTTCTTTAGTAAGTATATTCTTTGCTCGCCATTTTTGCAAGCAGTCTAATGGGGTCTCTCCGAAATCATTCTTTAATGTCGTCAATGCCCCCTTTTCTAGTAATAATTGGACAACATCTAACTGACCTTGTGTGGCTGCATCACATAATGGAGTTACACCTGTGGGATTATTAACACTACATTCAGTATTAAAATAACTTACAAATCTTGTACAGAAAAGACAAAACAAATATTTGAATTATATAAGGACGTGGCATAATTCATAATAATCAATTAGAATAAAAAATGAAGAGGTTCTAAATAATGCTTCATTATATTTATGTTGTGTGTTTTCTTTTTACTTTTTTATTCCGACTCGATACATTGACCACACTACACTTAATGGTAAGCATGGTGTAGTCCAAAAAACGATATGCTCTTGGCTTATGAGGGTCTTTACAACTGCTCCGGACAAAAAGGGCGACAGGCTAACGCGCTCAGCCAGCGAATTTGTGGATTTGTGGTAGAGCAAGGTCACCCCTATGAGTACGAACCTCGGTCTGCCAACCTTGGAAATAACTACCTACAATAATCCCTTTATATTTCGGAAGTGACTACCTTGAGAAGAAACGCCAAAAAAACTTAGATTGACATATCCTTTCCTGCACTGGTGTAGTTGTAACCTCACTGTTATTCTGAGCTGCTGCTGCTATGGTTGCGGTAATCGGATTATCGAGAATCAACAGGATATGGAACAGGATAGATAATCTATGGCTCACCTTGACAAACGGGGCCACCACGATCGTTTATGTTCGCTCCATGATTGATCAACATGTCGACAATTTCCACATATCCGTAACAGCAAGCTTCGTGTAACGGCGTCCAGCCACCATAATCCCTGATATTCACTGGATGACCGTTGGCGAGAAGTCTTTCAACTAACAATTTTTTGCCTTTTATACAGGCCTGTAAAATATAATAAAAATATTAACTACATTTGTAGTCTGTGATAGTACTGGCTTTCATTTAAGGTGTTTAACACACGCTACTGTTCATTGAGATCAAGCTATATTTCTACACAACTGATTTTAATAAAAGTTAGCGATTATAAATATATTCTCTATTATAATGATCCTTGTGGTAATTAATGTTTTATATATACTGACCAAGATAATTTCTCCCATTCTTCTCGACCAAGTATAACATATGTCTGAAGTTGATATTGCAATTGAAAAATTTACTGTATTTAGAAACTTCTAATATTCCTTGAAATAACAGAACCCATGGGTTCATAACGATATAATTTTCATGTATATGCACATAATTGTATACTTACTGAATGCAAATCCGATTCTCCTTTAGAATTTTTTTTGATGGTGTAACTTTTACCCCGTTTTCTAGTTTTACGTGTCATTTCTGATATATCTTCATCATTAGTATCAGATACATCTACAAGAAAATTAAAATTCACATTAAAAAATCTGTTGATTTAGCGTTTAACCACTCACTTTTCTTATATTGCGAAATTAAAGAACATCTTCTAGGTCAATAGAATTAAAACAATAATATCTATTAAGTAAATACCTGTAAGATCATCAAGGCAAATATCGTCTCCAATATTTGTGGTAGTAATTTCATTTGTTTCTTCATCTGAGTTTTGGTCATCATCGGAATTATTATCTAGATTATCAAAGCGATCAGACCCTAATATGCTTAATTCTGATTTGGTTGCTTCCATTTTGTCAATTTCACAATATTTTTCTTGATATTTAAGAAGGTTTTTCAAAATTATGATTTCGGCTTCCTTATTGTTCCATTCTTGAGCCTGAACATATTTACAACAGTTAAAGCTTTTTCTAGTGTGTTATAGAAAACATTATATCCTGTATATAATGTATTACAGAAAAAAACAATGTTTAATAGTCCTACTTAACCGTAATATAATTCATAGTTATAATATGTTCATGGGTGGAGTAGATGAGTCATTTAAAATGTTGTATACATAGCCGGACAAACGGAGAACATTGATATATTGGAAAAAGGTGTCATTTAGTATCATAGGAAGAATGGTTTTGAATTTATATATTACTAGCTGATCCGGCAAACGTTGTTTTGCTATGTAAGGTTTTGTAATATCTTCTAAGATGTTCATTGAAATTAAGTGATGTCAAAGACAATTTTGTTCACAATTAAATATTCTTAATCAACAACACATTTATTTATATAAAGATTAATATTATTACGTTGATACAACTCTTAACAAATAATGCATTAATTTCGACCGAATTTGTTTACCATAAAAACGGTTCTAGTGACTTAATCTTAAAAGATAAACATATACTGTCGCGGACATTTTTTTAGATCATCTCAAGAGGAATAATTCTTTCTTACATATATTTTTGGTATCTTGAACCGTTTTTGCAGCGCACGCAATGGAAGCCCTCAAGGATGAAAAATTTTGCCCGTTTTTTTTCACATTTTCCATTATTTCTTCGCTTCTAATAATTGCATCGTGATGTTATATAGCCTATAGCCTTCCTCGATAAATGGTCTATTCAACTCAAAAAGAATTTTTCAATTCGAACGAGTAGTTCCTGAGATTAGCGCGTTCAAACAAACAAACAAACAAACAAACAAACTCTTCAGCTTTATAATATTAGTATGGATTTATATTCCAAACTCATCTGCATTTTTGGCATATACTTACAAAATTTGTTCCGCACTCAAACGGTTAAGCATTTTGATAAATTTAAAAAACATTAAAAATTACTCACTGCTTTTCTAGCATCAAGGCACGCTTTCTCCACCAGATCGTATGGTTTCTTAGCTAGAAATAATGTGTCTGCAAACCCAACAAGTGTTGTGAACACCTCTTTAGGTACATCTTTAATCAATTCATATTCCTTTTCATAATAATCTAAAGCTTCGTTGTACAATCCCATGTCTTTATAGGTCTGATAGAGGCTGAAAAAAATATATTTACTAATCAACTATAGTAAAAAATTAATTCTGAAAGAGCACTAATCTAGCAAAAATTTATTATAACTGCATATGTCCAATTTATATTTCATATTGCGCTGCATAAGCACATAAAAAATAGTTTTAATACATATGTTTCAATATAAAAATGAGATGTTTGAGCAGAACTGGAGTTTTAGCAAGACCTTATTCATAAGAAATTTATTAATAGGTAGACCAATAAAATAGCATGTATTTATAGAGTTTACATTATGAAAATTTTCATTAAACTCAGTTGAATAGGTATATAGCTTGAACTCTCTACAGTACTCTCCATCATACAGTATAAATATTTTAATTTTCTACCATAAAAATAGCTTTACTGACTGAAGTGCAACACACATAGTGAGTGGGCGCGCGTCGGACGCAGATCGAGTCAGGAATTCGACGGGTCTAATTCTTTGAATTTATACAGAAGACTAGCTGATCCGGCAAACGTTGTTCTGCCATATAAATTATTCATACATATATTTTTGGTATCTTGAACGTTTTCGCAGCGCGCGCAATGGAAGCCCTTAAGGATTAATAATTTTCCCCGTTTTTTTTTTCACATTTTCCATTATTTCTTCACTCCTAATAGTTGCATCGTGATGTTATATAGCCTAAAGCCTTCCTCGATAAATGGTCTATACAACACAAAAATAATTTTTCAATTCGACCCAGTAGTTCCTGAGATTAGCGCGTTCAAACAAACAAACTCTTCAGCTTTATAATATTAGTATAGATTACACACTGAATGCGTGCGCGGGTCGGCCGCGGAACAGGTGATGCAATGTGTAATCTTCCATATAAATATAAGGTATTAGATCCATTTCATTTTAGACCAGACCTGCTCTCATCGCGCGTACGTTCACTGTGTGTTGCGATTAAAAATTAACGTGTGACTTAAATAGTGTATAATTACATCAATTTTCAAATTAGATAAAGTTTTGGGCAGAACTGTTAGCATGCTTTAATAATTAGTTAGTAATGTTAAAAAATTACCTAATATATATCGGTATCAGAGTTTTACCACAGTCTCCTGCTAATTCCGCATGGTCTAGCATCTTCAAGTAACACTCTACTGCATTGCTGCAATTATTGAAATGAGAAGCTCCATCTCCGAGTTTCTCATAAAGTTTTTTTAAAGTACTGTGATCACCTGGATCTGTGTTTTTGAGCGTTTTTTCTGTATAGCACATGGCAGCCACTGTAATAAAGTTATTGAATAAGCTAGCAATATGTACTATTTTTAGGGTAATAGATCGCTTTGATTTTTACTACTATTATAAAATTATTCTGAGTAAATTTCTGTGATACATTAAAAAAATAAATCGATTATTTTTTTAACTTCAGACATGAATGAGTCGATTTTAAAGATATTTTCTGTATTTTTAGCTTTCAACATAACAACTAAATGAACACTGGATGGTACTTTCGAAATTTTTTAAAATGTAGTTCAAATTTCTAACTTAACACAATGGCTCTATGTTTTTTACTTGTGATTACTCGTGACTGCACCATACCTGATGGTAATCGTGATGCAGTCCATAAAACGCCAACTACTATCGACAGGTAAGAAAATCACATCGGTAGTCATGGCGATCATGCCGGCCTGCACAATTATCTCTTCAGGCTACGTCATGCTTATGTAATTTTTGTTGCACCAGAATTAAATTCGAACATGATCCTTTGCTTTTCTTTGATCCACGAGCTATGCACGCTCCCAGTGTTACCATATAAGTTTCCTCATTTGATTAATTTTATGTTAGTTTTCATGTATGAAAGTAATAAGGATAACGTAAATGGAATCTAAACCTGATACAAAGGAACACCTTCACAGGTCAGACAAGGTGTTCAATACATACTGTATATAATAAGACTATTATTTATGACTTACCAACTCTTAAATTAGATTCTATATTCTCTCTTTCCTGTTCAACAGGTGTTTTCAACTTCCAAGCCTTGTATAGTACTTGTTTAGCACTTTGATAATCTGACATTTTACATAGAATTTCAGCTTTAAATGACAATGATTCACATGTGTTAAGAACCTGAAAATGTTATTAAAAAGCAATAATAATTTTCTTGTTTGTAATTAAGTTCAGTGAGGTAATCTTTTTTTACATGTGCTACTCTGGTTTTATTTACATTAATAATACCATAAATTACCATAGTAAATAGTGGAATTAAATACTGAAAGTATATAAGTATAAGTAATCTATGTATCATTACGCCGAATATCTATTGGGGTAGGCAGACAGAATGGAACGTCACTCCTCTCTACTCTTGCAATCTTCTTTCATTTCCTTCACATTCATTAATCCCTTGATGCACTATCACCGATTCTGTATCTTTTTGACATTACCCTCCATCAGAACTCTTGTTTTTCCTCAATTTTTCCACTTCCAGTCACATTCATATTGTATACTTTTTTTGTCATCCTTTCAACATTTGTTAAATCTATATGCCCAAACTATCCAAGAATGCTTGCTACATTATTATGTGGTAACAATATAGAAAAAAACAAACCTTATCTTCTAATCTACTGGCTACTTCAAGTGCCTTATTCAAACAATCCAAAGCTTTAGCAAAATCTTTCTTCCTGAGATAATATAGTGATGCCTCAGATGTGTACACTTTATGTAAAATATCAAATAAATCATGGTTCGTACATATTGAGATAGATTTGTGATACCATTCTATTGCTTTGTCATAATATTCAAAATTTTCTTGAACTATACCAATATTGTAAAGAACAGACGCTCTCATTTTCATTAATTCATATTTACTTGTCTTGCCATTTAAGCTGAAATTAAATTAAAATTGAATAAATAAATAAAATAAATATAATAAGTAAATACTAGTTGTTTGTCATCAGAACTTTGTCTATAAAACTGCATAAATTTAAAATAAAACCATTACTAAACTATATCAACAAATTTTACAAAAGATACAGTATAAAAACCCTCATGTCCTCTGCTGTGATCTTACTTAATCAACCAAAACATAACATGATTGATAAGAATTGAGTACTCAAATAAAAATAAAATATATAAGAATTTACCTTTCACATAACCTCAGGCTTTTCAAGAACATTGTTTCTGCTTCTTTTAAAAATCTCTTAGCATCATCCTCTTTGTCCTGCTCTTTAGCACTATGACCTTCCACTAAGTATAATCTGCCTAAAGTAAACACAGCTCTTTGCTCTTCAACATCTTGTTTACATTCTTTTGCTATGTCTGTAAAATATAAACACAAAAAACTCAATATAAATACATTGATAGATATTATTTGGTCCATGTATATTAGTTAATGATTCTTTGAAGTGACGTTCAGACTAGTCAGCAACTAGTAAAGAAGACTATTTAGCCACTTTCATATACCGTGACTAGTAGGTAAAGAGCACATACATATCTGGCTTTCACCACAATTTTTTACATCTAATATTAGGTCCTTACATATCAAAATTGGCGTTTTGTATGGGAGGAACAAAAAGTCGAATATTTTTTAATATAATATATTTAATTAATCAAAGTATGAACCATTATTTTCTATGCACTTTTGCCATCTCATAGGTAGTTCATTGATCCCTTTACTAAAAAAAACCAGTCAGACGGGAATCAATAAAATCTTTGAAGGCGATTTGGACTGCCCCATCAGAGTTGAATTTTTTCCCTTGCAAGAAGTTATCCAAATTTCGAAAAAAATGGTAATCTGTTGGAGCAAGGTCCGGGGAGTACGGAGGATGTCTTAGACTTTCCAATTGAAGCTCTTCTAATTTAGTAGCCGTCTGTTGCGCAGTGTGTGCCTAGGTTGTTTAGCCGCTAGCTTTTCCATCATGGTTTGCAATTGCTGACAATAGACATCAGCCGTAATAGTCTGGCCAGATTTGAGAAAACTGTAATGAACAATACCGGCACTAGTCCACCAAACGCTTACAAGTAACTTTTTTGGGGTTAATTTTCGCTTGGGGCAGGATTTGGCTGGCTGGCCAGGATTCAACCATTGCGCTGAGCGCTTCCGATTATCGTAAAGAACCCATTTTTCATCACAGGTAATGATTCGGTTTAAAATACCTTCATTATTGTGCCAGTTTAGTAATGTAACGCAGCAGTCGACGCGCGTTTGCCGGTTTGCTTCAGTCAATTCGTGAGGTACCCACCTTTCAAACTTTTTAATCTTCCCAATTTGCTTCAAGTGAATTTAAACAGTTTTATCACTAAAATCGCAGCCTGCAGCTAACTCGGACGTGGTTTGCGATGGATCCCCTTCCACAATAGCCTTCAACTCTTCATTATCAACTTGAGTCTCAGGCCGTCCACGGGGCTTGTTCTGCAGGTCGAAATTTCCAGAACGAAAACGTTGGAACCAAAAACGAACTGTGTTTTCTTTTGCAACACGACCGCCATACACATCATTCACCCTTCGAGTTGTTTTCGCAGCACTAGTGCCACGGCGGAACTCGTACTCGTAAATAATGCGATATTCTAAGTTTTCCATTTTGTAAAATGAGTGACGCAAACAGAAAAAAACAAATGAATGACGATCATCGAAGCACAAATACATGAGTCTATAGCTGTACAAATTTGAATTTGGAATTCCTTACCAAAGAGGAGAAATTTGTGATTAAAGTGGCCAGTACGAAAAACGCCAATTTCATATGTAAGGACCTAATATAACAGGATGACAATTCCCACAGTTGTACAAAAACATCACTTGAACCAATGCAAAACCAAAAGACAAGACATAACACAAAGTAAACATGTTCTGACATGTTCACAAATGGCAGTTATGACTTGCACACAAATCAGTTGTAAATGAAATGTCACAGAAGATGACAAATATCCCATAGACTGTAATCAGCTTGGTTAACTAATCAGCTGACTTCTTGATCTCTTTCAACCAAATAATGTACTAATCAGCTAGTCGGTGAAAGTCATAATTGACACATCTCCAGTTTCTTTTTTTTGTAATGGTGCAGTGATTTTTTGCTGCTTTGCATATCAAGCTGCCTTTCACAAATCATCAACTCATCTAGGTTCTGGGGATCCTATACTACTCTTCCCAAGAAATAATCTCCATGCTAGACCTTGTTTATTCCGATGGTCGTCCATCCTGCAATAAATATGACCAGGTCATTGGCACTTCAGCTTGCTTACTTGGTTTGATATTTGAATTACTTCTTTCACCGAAATGGATTCTCTTATTTTTTCTTTGGAGCTGGATTTCTGCTGCAAATGGTTTATCCCCAAGCAAGAGCATAGGATTTTTTTAAACTAAAACCCAATACCGATTAGCTTCCAAAAAAGTTTTGGAACTATATTTTTTTATACATTTTTGCATCTACATACAATATTTTAAGACAAATTTTACTTACCTAGATACCGATTTAAATATTTCAGTGCTTTTTTGAACACTCCAATTGTCATGTACATCTCACCTATCATTCTATTACTAGTACCCCACTCCATTCGGAGTCCTAACTCCTCGTAAATAGAGGCCTCATTTTTGTACTCTTCGAGAGCGTCGTTGTATCGATGGACTTTAGAATAAAAAGTAGCCAAATCGTTGTACGCATCAGCTAAAACCCGCTTGTTACTGCCATTTAGCGCCTTTCTTTTCTTCCGAATGAGTTCTGGAATTGTGATTTTTAAAAAGTATTAAAATAATAATAACCTACAAACTTTGATTCTATGATCGAATAGCGTCTTACTTTCTTCTTCCATATTATAAATACTTTAACTATTTCCTAATTTGTTTGATATATTTTATTTATGGCCATTTGTCGAATTTAGGAGGTAAACAAAAATTGACAGAGAAAAGTCACATCTAGAGGTGAGGCATAAATATAACATTAGGTGCGCGGAATAAGTATTTATAAAATAAAGCAAAACAAAACTTAAAAAAAAGTATTAATATTAGTCTATCACTTTCCTGTCATGCAAGGTGACAATTAGGGCTGCGACGTATTTACGTTACCAGGTTTTAAAACCAGGTTTTCACTTCGAAGTACGGCGCCCTGGTATGAGCAGAAAATACTTGCAAGTATGAAAGTATTTACTGTAGGTCGATGAGCGAAGATTATGAAACACTACGCATACAAATACATACATAGGAAAACGAGCCATATCTTAATAAAGATAAGAAACAATCGTAATTGTGAATCGAAAATACTTTGAAGTTCAAAGTATTTTTTTATTTATACCATTTTGCTCCTTATTAATCATAGAACGACATGGAATAAGGGTTGAATTCGTGTGCAAGTATTTTTAAATTTAGACGCCGCGGCTGGTTATACCGCTCGCGTCGCAAGTAGCGCGGGGTACGGAGTGGGGGCCCTGGGTAAATGAGCAGAAAATACTTGCAAGTATGAAAGTATTTGCTATAGGTCGATGCGCGAAGAACTTGAAATACTACACATAAAATACTTACATAGGAAAACGATCCATATCTTAATAAAGATAAGAAACACAATCGTATTTGTGAATCGAAAATACTTTGGAGTTCAAAGTATTTTTTTATTTATACCATTTTGCTCCTTATTCATCATAGGATGACATAGAATACGGGTCGAATTCGTATGCAAGTATTTTTAAATTAAGTCGCCGCGGCTGGTTACACCGCTCGCGTTGCAAACCGCGCGGGGTTTGGAGTGTTTGTTATCTGTGAATGGAAAATACTTTGAAGTACAAAGTATTTTTTTATTTATACCATTTTGCTCCTTATTCATCATAGGACGACATGGAATACGGGTCAAATTGGTATGCAAGTATTTTAAAACCTGGTTTTCGACCCTGGTATTTTTACGTACTCGTACTTAAAAGCCCTGGTATCGAATTTAGCAAGTATATCTCATCCCTAGTGACAATGTAAAATGGAAATAGTTAATATTTTATATAATATTAAACATTAGGTACTTCCCTTTTATCGTCATATCTGATATTTTTATATTAGATTATCTATATCCTTCTTCGTGCTAGATCCCGCCAGATGTAAAAGAGAACACCTAATATTTATAAAATATTTATGTATTTTTATATTCATATAAACAATGGTTATTTTTAGTTGACTGTTACCATTTTGTTATGTAATTTGTCGTATCATAAGATATTACTTTTCTATAAATTCTCAACTATGCTTAGATACATTATACTCCAACAAATTCAATAGTCTGACATAGCTCTGGAAAACGTTTGTTCGTTAACCGGGGGTCCACTGTATTATAAAAAGTTATAAAATCATAAGTTTTATTTTTGCAAAAAAAAATACGTCTTATTACTGAAAACCTTTTGCTCTATCCTGATTGGAAATATAATTCGAAAAATATTTACGGATCTTCATCTTTCTAGGAATAATAATTTTAATTTTTATAAAAAAAATATACCATATATTATATAATCGCTAAGTTGATATCGTTAATCATCACATTTATTACTAATATACAGTTATTTTGTAATTTTTAAATGCAGAGAATAATCAGGTAATTGAATTTTTGATTTAATGTGAATAAGATAAATATATAAGTGCTACCAGATGGCAAACAAATGCTAATGATAACCATTTGCAACTGATTAATTGAATATTTTAAGTAACACATTTTTTTAGTACTATACAATAGACCACTGTCGGTAAAAAGGTATAAAGTTTTTTTATACTATTGATTTTATTCATTCCTTTTTGTACGATACAAAAGAACAAAAATTATAAATAAATTATATTACTCCACAAAACAGTTTACAGCACAAGTAAGTGACATTTCGTTCATAAGTGAAAATGTTAGGTTTCATGTAAAAATCAGAATTACTATATTATTAAAAAGAAAACAGCTGAAAATTCATTTACATTATCTATAATATTTAAGTTGTAAAACTCGATAAAACTAGTTCCGTATGATAAAGCAATATGTTTGCTTTGAATGTCACAACTCTATGCTTGTCGTCTTCACGTCAGGGTCATTGAAGTTCATTGTTTGTCGAAGTTATAAGACGACGATTTTGATATTTTTGTTTACAATGTTGTCTTTCATATTTATTTAATTTTATGACTGAAATCTGTTATCAAAAGAACTATAATTTTATTATTAGTTTATATATATTTCCTTAGACGCTAAGTTTTACGTAATCCATTGCGCTTAGTGTATTTTTTATACTTTGTGATTGGAGAATGTTGCATGTAAGTATTCAACTAAATCTATAAATATTTTATTCTGATAATAAATAACCTGATTTTTGAGTTAGGCTTAGAAAAAGTTTGCAGAATTAATTGATTGTGTTAAGTTTTTGTAAATGTTTAAATAATATCTTTATCGCTAAAGGCGACAATAAAGCTCGAGGTATAGAGGTAAGCATCGTGTCACTACTGCGTTGTCGTAAGAGCAAAACTGCACTTTTTCGGCTACATGAATCCTTGGGAAATTTTATTTTAATTCTAAACACGCAAGTGCGATAATTTTCATTGTTCTGTAACAAATTTGATTAAAATATGCTGTCATAATTGATTCTTTATCAAATTGAATGAACAAGATTTTTTTTTTTAATAAATGTAAAAAAGTAACTACAAAAAATAGTTGCTACAATTGAATATCCATGTCAAGCTAAGTTTTTGGTGCAGTTACATTTTACAAAGAAAGGAACAAGGAAACAAGGAAGGGAAAGAAAGGAAGGTGGAAAGGATAAGTATAGCTATATCTTCTGTTTGTTAAATGTGTTCTATTGAATAGGTCTGGGTATTCTATGGGAAATCCAAAAATAATTTTTTGGAATAATTTTCCATCAAGTCTTTGTTAAGACACCATTTTCTAAGAACTTTCAGTACACTCATATTAAAATTAACCACCTCAATTAAATTTTCTGATCATAGCACACCAGCTCCAAATAGTCATCAATATATTTCAAGGTGAATATTCATCTGGGAGTAATTGTAGAAAAATTGTTTAACTTTGATCATTGAGTTGATTTAATGTAAAACATTTAGTTCATCACAGAATTGTATCTAAATAAACTTCAGTACATAAATATATTTATCTTGAACATTATTGATGTTTTTGTTCAAAAAAATGTTTTTAAACTAAATCAGTAGAGTAGGCTGAATTCTTTACATATCTGTATATGTCTACTATACATTTTCAAAAATTATGAACATTCGCAGGTTCAATTTATATAGTTCATTACAGTCCATATTGTTATTTATTAAATTCATACTTTTTATAAAATTTGTTTCCTCAACAAATATGCAACAACTTTACTAC
The DNA here is from genome assembly GCA_036320925.1 of Automeris io. Classification (NCBI taxonomy): domain Eukaryota; kingdom Metazoa; phylum Arthropoda; class Insecta; order Lepidoptera; family Saturniidae; genus Automeris; species Automeris io. The sequence goes on along the minus strand of JAUDJH010000011.1, from coordinate 5,175,192 downwards.
TTTCTTATATAGTCTACTCCACATTGGAGTGGTGACCACCACCACTTATTACAGTCAAAAAACTATTATAGTGTGCTTGGTGGATAAGAATGGATTTGATCATGTTTAAATTTGAAATAAATATTTTTTTACAAAGTAAACATATGTATCATTCTACATACACACATATAACACAATATACAATAAAGTATCTATTTCATAACATAATAAAAGACTTATTTTACATGCATTAAGACCCATAGTTAACTAACTTAGTATAATTTGTTTGGGTTAAGTGAAAAGCGAACAATGCTTATGTTGTTCAGATGGATATTCTGATTCCGCTGAATGTAGCGTCGGAATGGCGCGGCGTCCCCTTGTCGCCAACATCGTCCCTCTTAAGGCGCTATTTCCATGAACGTGTTTGTTGCGGCGATTACGTTTGATTGTTTGGTGATTTCCTCGATATTTCTGCCTGAGTGTTGCTGCCACCAAGGTCTTGTCTCAAGTCTTGCGGGTTCTTGCTCTGAGCTGAATTCATATTCATTTTGGTTTTATAAAAGTCTGCTTAGTGATGAGTCACAAACCCATTGTCGACATTGCTGTGGGAATATCGTTGCAAGGTGTCCATAGGGCGTAGAAGGATTAGAATTCTAATCGCGATAATGCTAATAAGAGTCGAAAATGAACAAACCAACCTCAACGAATCAACCTCATCATCACTTTCCATCAGGTGAGATTCAGGTCAAGCGCAAGCCTATCGGTAGTAAAAAAAAACGCGCCCGTGTAGCTGGCGCCTAATAACGTCCAGTCAGTCGGGTGTGACGGGACAGTGGATTGGGCGGACGCTGCCGATTCGTCCAGTATTATATAGGGCAAAAGAAGCTTATTAATAAGAGGGTGAACTCGAGCGTTCATTGAGCGGAATGGGTTAAACATTTGTGTAATATTATCTGTGCACTACTATATTGAACACGCAAGGCTGAGGATATAATTTATGACGATATATAAGTGGATTGATAATGATATATACTTAATGGTTTACTTATATACACTTAGCGCTTTTTCGTAATACCAATTATGCAGATGATCACCGTTCTCAGAGCATTAACTACACTTGACATGACTTGTTTGACGATTTGCGAATTTCCAGACCATTTTTTTCTACATAGGCGCTCGCCTAATAAGTTCATACGGTACCTAAATCCTTAATTAATCTGTAAAGACTCAGAGATTCAGCCCAGGATTCGAAGCTAATATTTTGAGCATGAAAGGCGGTGCTTTATCAACAGCTCAGATGTAATCTACGATAAGTAAATACAATCAAAATCTGTCATACCACCATCGAAGGAATTACTTATATTTAGTCGTATAAACCAATAGTCGTAACGACCGGTGTGATATGTTTTCGAGATACTAAGTCCTATTTTTTTCCCGAGACTTTTGTTATGGGTCAATATAACTGGTATGTTGTTCTAAACGATATTGCTATAAACGGTTTTGACTGTACTTTTTATTACAAGGATATAGTAATTCGCACATAGCTATTCGCCTCCTCAATTGTCAGTTGCTAAAGAGCAGCTCGCTCCTATTATTTTTTATATTATACTTCGTATATATGTATCTATGTCTTATATGAGACTAAAATAAAGGGATATGTTTATACATGTTTCTTTTCTCCCATTTGATGGAACCTCAGAGTTCTTGCTGCCATAGGGCATAAAATAAAATATAATGTCAACATTTATAGCCCAGTAACTGATATTTTATGTGTTTCTTCTATAAATATATACGTAGCCGCATCTGAAATTTCATTTTAAAGTGAGCATCGCCAGGTGATACATCCACGCCTCGCGTTCCCGACACGAAATCGGTCGACGAACCGGCAAATCTGGGCCAAGAAACCATATTGCTTAAATATTTTTACCTGGAGCATTTACAATTTCAATAAAATCTGTTCGTATCAAATATACTAACTTCAAAAGATTTGAAACAAATGTTTATGGAAAAATAATGAGGTTTAAGAGAATTTTATTATAAAACAAAAGTATGCTAAGTAAATAGAAATTAATGAATATTCGCTACATTTTAAATTATTATTTTAGCATAAAGCATGTCGTGAGAATTACTGAAATACAGGAAAATGTAATATGTATTCTTCAACCCCGTTATCCGCTATTATCAACGAATATAGGACCAATGGGATATATACGAACAAATTCATTGTATGTACTATTGGTAATTATAGTAATGAAAATATTAATAGCACAGAAGTAATTTCGTTACTTGAGAAAAAAAAATTGCACTAACATTTAGAGCTAATAATACAACGAACAATATTTCGAACACAATATGTTAGACAATAGCGTGACATTAAGCTATATTCAAAATAATTTGTAAAGGCGAATTAATAGATTAATACAACCAACTTGATGTGATCCGCGAGAGAGAAGTCTTTGCAAATAATTCTCAACTGAAGCGAGATCTATCAATGCTGGCGGGACGTGCATTGATTCACAGATCGGATCTAAATGTTGCATTCGCGGAACGCATTTCGATACACAGCACACGAGTTCAGCAGAAACAGCCGAACGGTACAAAGATTCCGGTTCTAATTAAAGCAGAATGAATCAACGAATGGCCTCGCGCGATGTTAATTTGCCTAAAATTCGCATTACATCTAATGATCCGTGTTACGGAAAGCTGTAAGAAATTCTTAATTGCCGACCCCGTACTACGTCGATTATTTGCTTTGAAATTAAATACGGACGTCTAATTGCGGTGTTTTTGCTGAAACCGTAACAATACTCCAAGTTTAACGTGAAAATGTAGGGGCTCTATATTACTGATAATAAATCTCTGACGATATATTGTTATCGTTTATTTACATTGTTAAAACGTTGTATTTTTAACAGTATTTATGGTTCTCAGAGGCGATTAAACCCATATGAAGTTGACCTATTTATTGCAACATTGTTTATGAAAAGCACGTGGTAAACTAACGTCGGGTTATTGCCATGAACTTCTCGTTTTGAATGATATTTTTAGTTCTTTTATTAGCTGCATAGTCAACAAATATCTTTATTACTTTTTACATAAACGTGTCGATATTTTATTAGCAGCTTCAGACTGCATTTATTTTATGTCCGATCCAACTGAATTAGTCTTCAAATAGATAGGTAAATAGATTTTCTCAAGGTAAATCACAAGTCCACCTAATCAAAGGGATATTTCTCATGCAAATTTTGATATTGTAATTTATGGCAAATTTTAATAATAAACATTTTTATTGATGGTGTTACATAAATACCTGTTTATCATCAAAAGCGAAAACGCGTCGCTAATACATTGGCTGATAAGCAAAATCCCCGAAGAGTAACATTTTTGCGTCAGCCTCAAGTATTCCCGATTTTCTGCACGAATCGTTTTACTTAATACAATTCACATTTAAATTATATTGGGACATTACACACGGGTACTTGTCAACCGACAAGGTACGAGATTCATGTAAGAACTAATAGCTCCAGAATTAGATTGTTGTTTACTGACCTATCGAACCGTGAGGAATAGTATGTAGTTGAAAGCTATGGGTAATCAACCTCATTTGTTATCTGTGACGAGGTAACAAGAAAGAATTCGTTACAATAATGATTACTATTTACTGCTTAAACTGTTATTGTTAACTGTGTTTTAAAATGTAAATGGTTTAACTGTAAGCCGTGACTAACCAATCTATTGGTAATGTTGTAAATATGTTTTTCCAATTGAAACAAAAACTATATAATAGAAAATAATGTTATATGTTTATTAAGATTGTATATGACCTCCTGATACATAAATTATATATGCTAAAGATCTAATCATAAGAATGTCATATATTCTTCGTTTCGGTCCATCAGAATAGAGTAATAATTCTCAAGAAAAAAGTATAATTTAAACAGATTTCAGATTTTAGTTACAAAAATTTATAAACAACGATCGATTGCATTATTTAAAAAAATCCTATTACTCTAAAATCTAGATTGAAAATGTAATGTTCTTTATATGTCAGAGAAGTAGGAGAATCGTATATAATTTATTATCATAGATAGGCAAGATGTAATCAGATTAATGAAAAATGATTACGATTATATTTTGCGTTTTTTTATCATTAATACGACTGCGTTTTACTCGTCTATGTTTAACACTACGGAATTCTTAATTGCATACACATTTATGACTCCCTAATGTCTAGAAGGGTTTTAATCATGATTACAGAGCAACAAAATTAAAATTTCGACTAGATTTTTTAAATCTTTAGCCGGGTTATTAGTATAAATAGAAAACTATTCAAGACCTTAAATTATCAATTGAAACATAACCACAATATGATAAATGTGAGCTAATAAAAGTTTATGACAAGTCGAACACAATTATTCATACTTAGCTTTAATTAATTTAAGAGTCTATAAATGCTGTACTGACGCAGTTCACATCTGAGCGAGAAAGTTGAACCATTCATACTGTTACCGACTGTCGAGTTCCGAAAATAATGCTATGGAGCAACGGCCGCTGGAAGTTGAATGGTTTTATTATAGACCTCATCTATAATGAATTCTGTGATGCTCAATCGCAGGTTTCGGGGACGTTAGGAAAATCGTTACCAGCCGCCAAATGTGGACCATTCAGCTAAGGTATCAAGGACGATATAAATAAATTTTGTGGATTGATTATTCTGTATTTAAACTTTATTATTGTTCGAAATATTAGTACAATTCGTACGTAATTTCGTATTTCCTTGCACGCTAATCTTTCGAACCCAACAAATAGGAATACATCGTAATCATAGATCCTTGCTATCTAAAATCCAAAATTAACTAACGCAATTAATTGAATGTCAGTAATAACACCTAATTGAAATCAAAAACAAAACCAAAAAAGGCTTTACGAGTTACAGGTGTTAACCGAAGAGAAACGTACAAAGTAGTATTGGACATGCAAGATATTTGGTTCGGATATTACCATTATCCACATTATCTGATACACTAAAAATCACAATAAGAAGGAATATTCCAGCAATCGTTTCGCGGAACATAAATTTTATGCTGTTTTACTTGAGCACCGTGTAAGGCGAGATAAATTAGAATTATGTCTGTGATACCGTGGGCGAATTTATCCGGCGCATCTCTGATCCGATATTCTCTTACAAGTTATTCTAAAGTATATATTGCGTAAATTATCAGACGGAGTTCATTGCTTTACATTTTTTGGTAAAGTACTTAAAACCATACATGGTTTTTTTCCTTACTATTCTTATAGACATCCGGGACGATTCCCGTCGATAATTTAAAGACTTTTATTATTGACTTGTTTTTTTTTAAACCACACACACGAAAGAAAGACAACGACATTTTAGGATTGAGTTTTCTTGTTATCTGTTTTATTCTTTTTTCTGTGATTTTGAAGACATTATGATTTTAATTTATTCAATAGGTGTCTCTTGAATAATATGTAAGTGTACTGTGTTATATAATAAGAAAATAATAGCTTCCTCCCGCGTATATCGACTGTCTGAGGAATCCCATTGAAGATCAACAATAGATCATTTATTTTCAAGAAATTTTGACTATCGTATAAAACTAGTAATTATTTCATTTAACAGTCCAATTTGAGCTCCAATTATTTAGGAATATTTATCGACATAAGTAAAATTGATAGTCTTGATTTGTTCAAACTGATACGGTACTGATACGCAGTCTACTAAAATACATTCTTCTAACGTACAAGCATTAAAACTGTATACATTTGCTTGAGATAAGCATGCTCAAGCAAGCTCAAACTAAATAGAATTGACAAAAAATTTTGGGTTTCGTGATGGAAAATAAAACCTTGGAACAAGTAGTCGATCGTTAGCATTAATGCGAGTAAAAGTTATTGAGGAGTATAAAAACGCACAGCTGCCGCTGACAACTGATTGATACTAGCATCAAGCCAGCTCATTAGCAAACACATTTACACTTGATTATGAGTATATCTCTTTCCAGTCTCGCCTCAAGTAGTAAGGTACAAAATGAAACCTGCTATTATTTTCTTCCACGTGTCACTAGGAAGCAATTGCTCAATAATAGCGTGGTCTTTTGCGTTTAGTATTTGCGTGTGTATACCTTAAGATCAAATATTTTTTTCAACTAGTTTGATATTGTTATAGAACGTTGCATTTGAATAAGCTCATGTCTTTATATATTTAAACGTTATGTATTGGTTGAACCAGGCTGAATAATAGCAATCTGTGACCAGGTACAGTTAGTTTTATAATAATATACTTGGCAAATTTTAATTTCATCGAAACAAAATGTAGGATTCAAATGATGACGAATCTTGTTACCGAATAAGGATTGTAATCAAAATCGGATCCATTTATAATTATCTTAAGTAATTATTTAAATTAGACTGTCTTATAAAAGGTTATGTCTCCAAATTACAGATCAACATAATTGGACATCACGAGCTCCATTAATCATGCAGTGCGTTGTTTGTCCCGATTTCAGTAGGGTTCAAATAAACTTAGGCTGGAACAAGAAGTTCATAAAAACGGTTTAGATAAAAATTAATCTTAGGAGGTTTCATGTTGTTTTCCTTTAGATCCTGTAAAGGAAGGTAGAAAGGTGGGAAGGACGTTGATAAGGATTCACTATAATGTTGGTTGTTGAAACGAACAACACAGGCTGTGTTTGTGTATTATAATATTACCTCCAATGTTGAATGAAGATGAAAGATAGTTGAGCAGATCTTGGTACATTTAATGACGGACAACTAATAATTTACAGTGAAGAGATGCTATGTGATTTTTTTTAATGTAGGCCTTTTCATCATAAAGTACATATTAAAGTATACATCATACCACCATACTACACCGTAAAGCATAATGATTTTATGAAACAAATAAATTGAATTGCTCGTTAAGATGCGTCCGGATCCAAAATAAATCTCGTGAAGTTGATCAACACCCTTTCCTTATTTAGAACGCGAACGGCCAATTTATCGTTCAAACACGCAAACATCGAACGAAATTGTTTATGTAAGACTTGCCGAAAACATTTCGGTACACCTACGATTCTAAAAGGCACCTTGTAAACGGAAAAGTTTCCAAAAAATAAATACTACGATGTCCGCACCAGATCAAAGATCACAGGGCAACGTTCTCAGTCGACCAAATATGGCGGAATGGAGACCCCTGTTTTGGAACTAATAAATTAAAAAGTATCGTGAATGTCTACATGAAAATGTCTTTCTATAGCCTTTATTATTTTCCCAATTACATAAATCTTGAAATTGCTATGTTTTTAATGTTAATCTATCTAATGATTGGTTTAATCAAGGATTTTTTGCGCTAACTGAAACCTCGCCCCTTAATATAAGTTTTTTTTATTTATATTTTATAATTAAATGCTGTTTACGGTGCCATATATAGCTTTCACTTTATATGTTATATAAATAAACTACAATATGAAAATGTACAAAAATATGTGCACAATTATTTACTATTAGATTAATAATTGTGTTATATGACCGGTGGTCGTGGGTGTGGTTGTAGGAAGACACGGATATTGGCGTTTTACTGTTTATCTGCACTTTAAGGCACACCGAACTGCGACGCACACGCACGTACTCTAGCCTTGGGTCTCTGTAGTCGACTGCTTTGCTAGAGCATCCCTTGCGCGCGCGCACCTCTTACCCCGCGCGTCCCAAAACACCCTAACGACCTTTAGGGCGTTTACCACAAACGCGTATCGGGCGGCGTCTACATGCTATAGTTATCATTATTTATAAGAAATTACTTTTTCTTACGACACATAAGTGCAAAGAGGATACATCCATTAGTGTATCTCTGTTTACCACAAGAGGGATATAGCGTGAACAAATATTACTATTATTATTGCTTTTAAAAAGTATTCCTTAGATAATAATTCTAAATATAAATGTAAATAGAATAGAAAATTAGAAGATAACCATTATTTAGCCAATATTAAAGTATTTTTCCATATTTATAAGAGATACATGTATTTTCATTGTTCAATCGACCTGAAACAATGAGCGCTGTTTGTGTCTCGTACATCGGAAGTATATCTGGAGCACCGGAAAAATTCTTAGCGACAAATATTGCAAAATTGGGGTTATTCAAGGTTATGTTATATAAAAATACTTTCTGAGTCGATTGTTATTGGGGTTTTGTATATCTCGGGTAACCAATATTAGCAGATTGTCTTTGTAATATATCTCATATCTTAAAAAAATATACATCTCTATCGATCAGTATATTGCGTATCCTTAAAAGCTTTGTCAGTGTTAGATATAATGCTAAGTAATATTTGAGATGTTAATTTAATTTATTTCATAGTTTTATACCAATTTGAGTGCTAAATTGATGAAACAGAAATGAGTTTAAAAATAGGGCCCATATAATTAAAAGCCAAAAATATTTTTTGAGGTCTGCAATCTAGGTTATTTGCTCTATAATAAAGGACAAATAAAATCATTGCTAGAATTTGTCCTCATTCGTAATGTTGTAGGGACCATATTATAGTACTTTAGGTTCCTGGATGGAAACATTATCCCTATGTGTTTGTATGGCTTTTTTCGTTCCGATACGACTTATAGGGTCATGTTTTGTGAAACTCGAAGAGGGTAAATAGCTTGTTATTACCATAATGTTATTGCTACAACCTTGCTACTATTCGTATGTCTTCAATTACTTGTCATTTTCTGACGTAAAACTAAGTCAAAAATTAGCAATAATGTATTTTTTTTTGCACTGGCTCGACATAGTGACTACAGCGTACCTGATGGTAAGCACAGTGTAATCCAAAAACGAAAGGATGAAAATCCATTGATAGTCTACATCGTCATGTCGGCGCACATATACCACGACTGAAGGTCTCTAGGTATATGAGCTACTGGATATACACAAGCTGATCCCGAAACGCGACAAGCCGAAACTGGTCACTATGACAGGCTTTACACTCATGTACTGTGGTCGCGATCCAGACGGGCACCGACGCCCTACCACGTCGCAAAATAATAATTAATATCTATGGAATGTTTATACGAGATATATAATGTGTGCTAGTTCAAATCTGAAGTTTTCTTAGATAGGCGTGTCTAATTTATAATCACTTATAGAGAAAATATCATCTCCGAGCCAGATTATTTGATTTTATACTAAGAATTGTAGTTACGAGTTTGCGTATTGCGTTGATTAGATTTCAAAGGAGGATAATTAAAAGTAATTTTAAAAATGCTTCACTCAAACTTTTTATTATTGTAATGTTAAGTGCTAATTCAATTACATGCATTAAAGATAGTGTCACACTGTACAATACTATTGCAAATAGCATAAGCCATTAACTGCCGTGCCAGTAACATCGTTACGTCAGCAACTGCATTTACATAGAGAGCGAAGTATTTGCATTCGGGCTTTAAATTCAACGTTGATTTTGCTCAGGCTGATATTTATGTTTGGTACAGTTAATCAAAATTCCCTATTTCTTACTTTAAATATTTATTGATAATGCATAACCTCTTAAAAGCATATGGAAACATTTGATCATCTTATCATCTAACATTTTCATTACTGAAGCAGTTCAAATCTAAAATAATATGACGTTCCTAAATTGATCCTCTATAGCCAGGATTCGGGGTAGAGAGTCTCAGGCTGTCGAAGACTTCAGTGGCTGGTGGACATCAAAAACAGGATTGGACTGAGCTTTTCTGTTTTAAAGAGCATACATAGCCTGGGAACACGAGACGTTTTGTCTATTGACCCATTATAAACTCCATTATGAAGATGCCACCCTGTTGTTGAATTCTAAAGTTATTTATGACCATTGCCTATTTTTTTTTTTTACCTTTTTTTTACACTGGCTCGACAAAGTGACTACAGTTAGTACACCTGATGGTAAGTACAGTATAATCCAAAAACAAAAGCGACCATCAAAGGATGAAAATCCGTTGATAGTCTCGGTCGTCATGTCGGCCTACATATACCACGACTGAAGGTCTCTATGTATATGAGTTACTCGATATACACAAGCTGATCCCGAAACGTGACAAGTCAAAATAAGTCACTATGACGGTCTTTGCAAGGATTTAGGAAGCCTTTTCATTTAACTAAACCTTTGTTATTTAGGATATGTACATTGTTTACTTAGCTAATTTTGTCCTCATATTATGTAAAAACCACACCCGAATAAGATTCTGAGGAACGTTTAATTTTGTTTTTACAAATTGATTAATAATTGCGTTGCGCAGTACATTTTATTGTATTGTTTCTCTTTTGTGCTCGATTGAATATGTGTGCCACTGAATCTATTCTACAGTCACGCTTGTTCTTGTTTCGAATAATTCAATATTGTTTTAATTTGTTCTTAACGTGTATGTATGTTAGTATGTACAAATTATACAGTAAACACATTTATAGACCGTCTGTGATTGAAATATCAAAAAGAGTAATAGGTTTTAGATAAAATGTATCTGTAAAATGTTAACGTGTTCTGCTATTTTGACTCGCTAAAATGTACGTTAGTTAAACTCGTGAAATGTGTATTTTACATTCACTGTGCCCCATGACGAGAGCGCCTGCAACTGATGTATTCAAAATCGCATTTCATTACACTCTCTTCTCTGAGGCTTCGTTCTGCTTGTAAACACTTTAAGATAATTAAGTATTTGAATAATACTTGCTCAAACGTACGTACTTACTTGTTTTAAACTTACTCTTGTTATTGTATCAAATTAGCTTGTTCACAATTAAAAGCATATGCCGAGAAATTTTAAGTGAAAGTATTAAGCTATCGTATTTTCCGGTGCGAAGCGTATCCTCATATTTACCTAGAATCCAGAATATAGTAGGTTCAGTGTAGCAACTTGACTGAACTTTTTGAAAGATGTAAATTAATCCTTACAAGCGCCAGAGTTGTCATATGATGTTGTAATGATAAATGGGTTTAACGATGAACAAAACACAGACATGTAATGTTAACTATAATTCGAATATAAAAAAGTAAGACACAGAAAACACCGACTTTTGTCTAAAACAGTGTATTTTGCAGCTTTTTAGTGACAAATTTCAATATTTATAAACTTAGCATTTATAAAATAACAATAATATATACAACAATATATGACAATATGTAACAATAATACATGACATTAAAAAATAACAATAATATTTTTTTAAACGCGGTTGCTATTGTCCTCTTGTGTCTTATCGTTGCGCCATTTTCAGAAGAGTTAAATCTGTATAATCGCCATACTATTGCGTAGGTCACTGCTTGTAAAGAGTTTTGATACTGTTCTTAATTGTACTGTGCCAGAGTGAAGTCAGCACATCTGTAGCATAAGAGCTGAATAATCGACGTCACGGCTCGTCGAGGTGTCCCGGCAGCACTGGGTCAATGAGTTCAAACACGGTTAACATTTTACATGATTCACTGTTTCTATAGTGCGTTATATTTATATTTTACCAGTCTAAAAATAGAGACAAATAAGCTTTTTCTTACTATTTTTCACTTTTTTATTCTAACTCTGCTTAGTGACTAGCCCGAACCTAATTTTAACAACAGTCCAATTCATAAACCGAGTACAACCGTCGTGATATCATAACCAAATGATTTTCGCCGCAATAATGCCAGCTTACACAAATATATCTTCACGTTTCGTTTAAAGAACCCACCCAATAAGTCAACAATTTTTTTTATTAAATATCTATTAATTTTAAATAGTCAAACAGCACTGTATATGTTTTTAAATATTGCCCTATAAGTTTTAAACCCGTGTGATGAGCGCCCTTAAGAAACAAGAAATCGACATAAAATGATCTATTTTTGACAGAAGTAATCTTCCGATTTTTTTTATTTTTGTCTGCAGACATGAATATAGCTCACCTGGTGGTAAATGATGACCGTCGCCTTTGGACAACTACAATACAAGGAGCGTTGTTATTGTACTTCCACTGCAGAGCTATTTGCCAAAATATTTTCATTTTTCCAAACATATTTCTCCTCCTGTGCACATTATGCCATGGTTTTAGGTCACAAACAATAGTTCCGTTTGAATAGTCAGTTATATTGTAATAGGTATATATATCTTAAGTACAGGTGGAAGCGAAGTTTTTGCCGCAAGCGTGGCCCACTGGGTCAACAGGTTCCGTCAAGTACCAGCTCGGAGACTTCAAGTCTCTCGACAACTTGCTTAGGTTTTCATGTGTGCTGTACAATCTTACTGGTTAACTAATATATAGAACAAAATATTAGCAATAAACTAGGTACGCATAGTCCCTTTTATTGAAATAGGACAATCTTGTAAACTAATATGGTCGACGGATATTTGCGCAGGATTGTCTGCGACAGTAGTGTTGTAAACATATTCCTCCCTAATTGTAAAATGTCATGTAATCATTATAAATCACTGTTGGTATGCCACTATAGATACAATAATTGTACAAATTGTTGTATTTTGTTTATGAAACTGTTTAATACTAATGTAAAAGATTGAGGTTGGACGAGTTGTACGCAAAATTAAATCACCTAAAACGATTTAACCTGTCAGTTCACTAATGATTATGATGAAGCAGTTATAAATGTAGTAATAATTACATTAGTGCAACACAACAAATTATCCAGTTGGCCACTATCGTATAAAACGAACGGAGAAAGTGTTTCTGAAACTTAAAATAATGGTGTTGAATTATTGATACTGGTAAAGCTGCGACTTTTACAAAATGTATTCCTCTAAATATTTAGTTCACTAAATATTATAATACCGAAATGATCCGGGAAATACTGGCCAAAAATTTGTATACTGTGTACAAGTTGTTAATATTCTGGGTCTGTGAACAGTACAAGCAAATGCTTCCATCTTTTTTTTTTTTGGATTCATTGTCTCTAGATCGGAATTTTCGAGGTTACTGGTAGATCAAGTAAAATATGGCCATTAATAGTGCCAAAAAGTTATATAAACGTGACATACGAATTTACACCATAAATTACTTTTACCGAAGAAGTTTAAAACTTTTTATGTCATTCCGTGGCACATCACATAGCTATGTTTAATAAATAAGAATTATAGCATGTAGACGTAACCCGATACGGAGTTGTCGCCCTGAGGGTCGTTAGGGTGTTACGAGACGTGCGGGGTAAGAGGATGCGCGCGCGCACGGGACGCTTGGAAGTGAGTCGACTACCGAGACCCAAGGCGGGAGTACGTGCGTGTACGTCGCAGTTCGGTGTGCCTTAAAGTGCAAATAAACTGTAAAACGCCAAACTCGTGTCTTACTAAAACCACACCCACGACCACCGGACATAGAATAATTTTGTTTTAAAGTGGGTACTCAAACTTATTTAGTAAACAGTGAACGCCCTAAACCGGATGCACGATGATCTATTGTTTGTTTGAGACAGCGTCTGAGAATTCTCTCTGAATCTCATTGCTTGCGTGCAGTAGGTACATCTACGATGCACTTAGCGAAGACGATTAAATTCATTCTCGTTAATTGTTCGCACAATATAAAGTTAAATCACTATGGTTAATTTTATTCATCTCTAGCACACTGCATTCGCTCGTTTCGCTGTTATCGATTTTTGTTATTTGCATCCCGTCTGCTCCCTTGTACATCTGTGGCTATTGTTAGATGGATATCCGTTTACGTGTCGCCCTTAGGTTATAATTTAGAGATTTTCAAATATTTACTTTATAGCTATGTTTACCCAAATTGGCCGCTACTACAGATACAGTTATAGCTTATGGAATCTTTTGTTTAATGTCCAGACTATGAACAAATCTCGAATATGAGACGTTTCTTGTACAAGGCCATTATCAATTTAATCAACATCCTATCGATTAGATAAGAGTTTTTTTAATCAAATTTTGTTGTAAGTTAACTAATTATTAATCTATCCAAACTTATCTCAGGCTAGAATTAACGCATCTGAAATATCTTTTATTCACAAATCATATATATGTAATTCAAATTTCAGAGAATCATTTAATTTCTTTGATCACTATTATGCTTCTCAAAGACTTATAGAGGCGACATTATCTCTAAAAGCAAATACCAGCGGATCATTAATACCTTTTTCTATCGTCTCAACCACAGTATAAATAAATATGGATGCGTTAAAAAAAATTGTTTGGTTTAGAAGAAATTTTGAATTGGGCTGCAAGGCTGGGCTTTACAAATGTATATTATCCAGCCTCTTGAAAGTTGTGATCCGTTTTATATACTTCGTTTTGCATCAAGTGATGTGTAATAACTTCTGAACTAGAATAAAGAATGAGTTCATTTAATATAATTTCACGTGTTACTAAATACCTAATATTTTCAAATTTTGATAATGTTTTTAAAGAAAATGTTCGAAAATGTTTATCGAAGAGCTTTCATAATGTGCTATATCCCTGATAATTTATGGCCCCTCCTTAATCTTCCCACCGGTACCGGCACTTTGATGGTATCGGCTCCTGTCTTGAGTAAATTAAGTAATTACCGCCTGAGATTACTCTGTAATTTAAGCGATTAGGTGTATCGATCATCCTATCTAGATAGGTTTCCGTTGTAGACATTGTGTGATCTATGTTTACTATATTAATAATTGAGAAGTCTAATTTCAAAACTCACTATAACATATTTTATTCAAATCCCATAAATTTATAAAAACTTAAAATTAATCTTTGACTTAACAATCCCATTCTTATAAGGTATTCAAATTATTATTCCAGAGTGAAAAAGAAAAATTCATAAATTATATTTGCTTTGATAAGAACATTTTAAATTCAATTAGGACTATTAAGTAATTTAGTACGAAAAATCGTTTTAGCGGGTTTTGAAATTAGACACCTCAATTGTCAAGTATTTTTTAACACTTTTCAAGACATGTAAACAGGCCGACGTTCCACACGCAGTCACCATTAACTGTAGACATGGATGGGCAAAATGTAATCAGATTAATAAAAATGATTACGATTAAATTTTGTAATCATTAATCAGATTACATTTTACCCATGTCTGACTGTAGACAACTACAACACCAGTGTGATCGGTATAATGGTTGTTGGCTTTGTAAACTCAGTAGTCAGAGGTATTAAGGTATTGCTAGTAAAATTAGCATGTTTGGATTATGTGTCTGGTCATAATTCATTCGAGAATGGACAAGATTTTCTTGCAGTTTCTGGTTTAGTCCATTGGCTTATATTGTTTGTGATCTTCTGAATAGAGATGAATCTAAGTTGCAACACTTGGCTATAAATATCATCAAACATGTTATAATCTAAGCAATACAATTATTTGTTATTGAAAACAGCGAAATTAAGTTCTTTAGCCTTTATGAAAACAACCTTATGCTGCTTATTTAAAATTAACGAATATATTCTCTGTGTGATAGTAATAATTGAACGGCTTTTCAGTTTGAACTTGTCGAATTGTCTAGACTATACAAGTGTGAGGTTTAACTATGCCCTTGTTTTCTGCAGTTCACTGTACCGTCTGCCCTTTATCACCGTTCATTCAACACCTTGTATATAGTATATACTTACTGCTATTACATTTACTGTAATTATGAGAAGCCTTTTTCAAACGAACTTAGAAGTTATTGTGCAAAATATTATTCGTACAGCGCCTTTGTTTCATCGTAATAAAATGAATAGCTAAGAACTCAAATTTAATTAAATATTTAGTGTTTGAATGAAGTGGTAATTTTAATGTAAATAAATGTTATAGCGATCAAAGTTTTCTATTTAAATAATACAAATATTATTTAATAGAATTGTTGAGAAAATGCCCGAAGAAAGATACAATACCAACCAATTCTCCGCAGAAAATATTTAATCTAATGAAATTTTTCAACTGAAAACAAGATTTGAAATGTAATTACTGCTGTGAAAACCTACGTCGCGAATTCATTAAGATATGTCATTTCTCGGTGACAGTCACATAAAGAGATAGGTAAATTGAAATGAATTTTTGTTTCGGCTTTAATAAAACCAGTTGACAGCCTTTAGAACTTTTAAAGTCCCGTAGATAAATGTTTTTATAATGCTAGTGTTTGAAGTCTCACAGTAAAGATAACTAAAAACTATCTCACTCTATTATGATCGGTACTGTAATGTGAAAACGATATTTGAAAAATTTAGAGTAACTTCACTGGTAGTAATAATGTTCTTAAATGATTTCATATATTAGTAGTAGGATTTTATTGTGTTTATTGCATAAAAACACTAACGAAAACAAAAATAGAAAAAAACAAAATATTACAAAAGGTTGGCTTATCAATATATATATATATATATATATATATATATATATATATATATATATATATATATATATATATATATATATATATATATATATTTATTGATAAGCCATCCCATCTTCACTATTCAAAAATATCTTTTTGGTTAGTAACCTGTTACCCTTTCTCATAATAAGCTAGTCGTAATAGATAAGTTTAACAAGTTAAGGTTATCCATACATTCTTCATTTCTTTAACTTTTATCAGTGTAAAGTGATAACAGA
Source organism: Automeris io (assembly GCA_036320925.1). Lineage (NCBI taxonomy): Eukaryota > Metazoa > Arthropoda > Insecta > Lepidoptera > Saturniidae > Automeris > Automeris io. The sequence goes on along the minus strand of JAUDJH010000011.1, from coordinate 5,158,667 downwards.
AAATACGTATAAGTGCGAAGAATTATTTGAAATATTATTATTAGAACGGTAAGACTCGGAGAATGGTGAACCAGAGATTGGATTGCGGGACAGGTTTCAAGTCAAAATGCGATTAATTGCAGTGAAATAAATATTACAGGAAAAAAACACTCTTAAAAACGGCGTGGAATCGGTAATAATGCAAACGTTTTAGCATAACCGTCACGGGATGTTATAGAATTACATTTTTCGCTATGTTGCCTACAGTTGATCACAATTTTTTGATCTAAATGAAATTTTGCTCATGTCTTAGTTAACTTGTTCTTTCATCTTATTCTTCGAATAACTTTACTTATTTAATAGCAGAAAATTGTATTACGTAAATTAAAAAACTATTAAATATAATACATTTAAATTAAATTGATAACGGCGAAGTAGGCTTTTGTTGATTTCTAATAATAGACGTTCAAGTTATGCTACCATACATGCAAGTATCAGAAATTGTAGGGTTATTTCTGAACTCGGAAGAATTGTTGATGCCTGTTTTCAATATCCTGTTCAGGTATATCCGTATTTAATTCGTAGATAGATTTTTGTATCTTTTGCTCTCATATGCATGTTATGAAAAGGGGTGTACCAGATTTGCATTAGTAACAAACCTCTGATGGGGCATAGATAGTTTATTAATTATTGTGTGCTTTTTAAAAAATGTAACTAAATTAAAGAAATGTAAATGTTTGATGTGCGTAACAAGAATTTTAAATATTTTTATTTCTGAGATATAATAGTGTTAGTTATAGTTGTAGATTTAGTAATTGTTATTTACTCAAATGTTGTTTACTAATAAACAGGGCAAGCTTTACCCTCGTGTGCTTGGACCGTTACGCAAATGCCGAAGTCTGCCCACATCTGGCGTTTGTTCCTAAGAATCCAACTCACATACTTTTCGTAGGGCCGACCCCCTTTGAGTTAAGCGCGTGCCACGGTTAGAACTGTTTAAATTAAATGATTACTTACTATTTTCTAGGTCTATAAAATGACGTTATATACCTGAGTGCCTAGATAAACCAACGTTCTATAAACGATAACGCTAACAGAAAGTGCAAAATATAATATATGGAATTAACGTAAGCTTTCGAAATGCCACATAGTCAATCATGTCGATTGCATACATCTTGCATTTACCGAATGTTACTTTGTCTAGGCCCTCTGGTGGGATGAACATTGCACAGTGTATTGTAATAAAGCCAAATGACAGACGAAAATGCTGTTGGATCGAAAAGGCCATTAAAACTTCACCGGGTAAGAAAGGTGAGTTATGCCAGCAAGTTATGGGACAGTTGCTAGGAAAAGAGCATAATCTCTAATAGTATTTCGGAAGTGATTACCTTAAGAAGAAACGCCGAAAGAAACTCAAGGCTGCGTCGGAATGAAACTAGGCCTCGGAGCGTAAACGCACCGGTTAGCAACAGTTTAATCTATTGAAAGTCGAGATTATTATGTACGGATATTATACGAAATATAATATTTATTTGCGTATTTATATTTTTTTTAATATGTCTATCTTGGAATTATTTTAATATTGTGGGTGTATTTACACGCGTAAACTTAAACAATTACCTGTAGACCATAAAAATATTTGTTCCATGTGAAAATCGAATCATGACCTGTAGCGCTGAAGCCGATAGTTAAACCTATGTGTCTATTGACACGTATTACATTAAATAGCCGTTATCCGATTTAGTTTTTATCCACTTTTATGAAAAATGATTTTAAACTACTTCAATATATGTTAATTGTCAAGCGTATGTGAGAAATGCGAAATTGAAATACAAGTAATTTTTTTCGCCTGCGGTATTATGTTTTACTTTATCGATCTGTAAAAGAATAATATTACTGTTGGGGTAGGTACAACGATTGCCAATTCATTTTTAATTACACTGTTTTTAAACAAGGTTTGGTTATCAAAGTGAATACAACAAATCAGAGTGTTGTTGACGCCTGTGATTACTAATTTTCCAAAGCAATTACTTAAAACTCAACACAAAACTTTTCAGTTGTCATGCCTGGCTATTGTACGAAGTCAGTTCTAATAATCAGTGAGTAAAGTAATTGCTTTTATGTTTAAAAAAAATTAAATTGATTTGTTAAATAATGTGTATAAATAAAAAAAAAACTAAAAATTTGTGTCATCAATCATGTTCGTGATATAATTGAATTTAGTTTCTTACAATTTGAAAAATGGAAAAATAAATGCTAAGATATAACTTAATGGAGTTCATTTAAATTATTCTGCTTGACGACTCCTGTCAAGTATTTCTGATAATAACACTGTGATTGGATGAAAAATCTTTTTAGATTTTACCAAAAAAAAGTTTATATTATTTTAGTGACACACAGATTATTGTTTCGTAAAACGTGTAGACACTCAAGATGAAAAATATTTATAAGTTACATAAGGGGCTATTTACGATTCATGCTAAAAATGACCCTAATGGATCGTATAGCAAATGTATATATTGACGACAAAATAATCGAAGATTTGGATAAACGGGCCACGGTATAAAGTACGAAGACAGCTGTTGTGGTAAGCTTATATCGCAGAGGTAGGTATATTTCCCAGAGAGGAGGCCTGCCTAAGGCCAATCGCTCGCGGGGCCCTCGGAAGTATCTGGATCCCCAGGCTCGGCGAAGGCGAAGAGTAGGCAGTGCTGGCACCCCGGTGGTTTTAGTCGGTGCAAGCCGACACACCACGAGAGTGACCCTCACCACTTCCCTGACGGTATGAAGGGATTTCCACCGGGTTAACAAAAATAAATAAATAAAGAGGTAGGTATATTTAGTCTGCAATAGACCATCGACATGGTACAGCTATAATATATTCAGATAATTACGAAATTTTTGATTAAAAAGTAAAAACAAAATAGTAAATTACGTTACGTTACTTTCCCACTCTCCGTAAAGTGACAAAGGGAGGATTATATAAGACGCAACAATATATACGACTTGCAAATAGACCATCGACATAGTACACCTATGATAAATTCAGATAATTACGAAATTTTTGATTAAAAAGTAAAAACAAAATAGTAAATTACGTTACGTTACTTTCTCACTCTCCGTAAAGTGACAAAGGGAGGATTATACAAGACGCAACAATATATACGACTTGCAAATAGACCATCGACATAGTACACCAATGATAAATTCAGATAATTACGAAATTTTTGATTAAAAAGTAAAAACAAAATAGTAAATTCCGTTACGTTACTTTCCCACTCTCCGTAAAGTGACAAAGGGAGGATTATACAAGACGCAACAATATATACGACTTGCAAATAGACCATCGACATAGTACACCTATGATAAATTCAGATAATTACGAAATTTTTGATTAAAAAGTAAAAACAAAATAGTAAATTACGTTACGTTACTTTCTCACTCTCCGTAAAGTGACAAAGGGAGGACTATACAAGACGCAACAATATATACGACTTGTATTGAATGGACTAAGAACAGATATTGATTTGATTACTTCTTATATAATCCTTAGTAAAGTCTCATTTTCGTCTCTAGTCTGGTGACTTCCGAAACTAACAACTGTTTCGCCTTTATTATTTCCCTTGGCACTAACATCGACCCAATTACACTAACTATATAATCTAGATAGAACCTGATCAATTTGAATATCTCAAAATATTTTTTGCTTTACGTAACCTGTCAATGTGTCTATTATCCGCTTCGTACGTAACAGAATTATTTGTTTCAACAATATTAATGGCGAAATACAATTCTCTTTTTTAATGTATGACGCTCTAGTAACTTACATAGTCGTATATCATGCAATAACCGTTATATTTTTCTTTTATATATGCAATAATAACTGTAAGGAGAGTAATTAATGTGTAAACTGGTTTTATGTAACAAACTGTCTCTTCTGTGAACAGTCGTGTGTTTACGAAATGTAAACGTGTGAATACTTTATGCAAATTCTTATGGATATACAAGTGTATTTTTTTATTATTCTGAACAGATATCTTATATAGACCTCTTATATAGAATGATTTTATAGACGAGGGAGATGTTTCAGAATACAATAATTTGTAGCTTCTTGTAACAAATAAAAATGTAAATAACAATATTCTCTAAGAAATTAAAATTAAAAAGATTGTAAATGTCTCTTAATATTATGACTATAAATTACTCTTTTAATGGAAGTATTAAGATATCACAATTCCTATATATATGGAATTATAATCGAATACTAAATATCCTCCTTGAATATCTCTCTCGTCTATTAAATCAGCCTGTATATTATAAATCTGTCAAGAATAATAGTAAGAGAAAAGCAAACTCTCAACGAAATTAAAATTTTGTCCCATATTTAAGACCTATCAAAACAGAATGAGGATCGCTTATAATTAATCATTTGGAGCTTATAAGAAATGATATAATATTAAAAGTTTTGGTTAACTGCAAAAAATGTGGAAGTCTTATTAAAGTTCAAGTTCAACTTTAAGTATTTTGTTTTTACAGAATGTCGGTAAACGTAAAAGATTCGCCACACACGTCGCCTCCCTAATAAATCACGATGTCTTGTCATGTATCCTTTAAAACAATACAATCATTGGCGGTCTAGATGCAAATTCAAAGAACAAACAACAAAGTGAAAATTATTATGGATATATTTATGCCAATACAACATCTGTTCATACAATCACTTCTTTGCCAAACCCCCACCGAGTTAAGAAGATAAGAAACCAAAATATTAGGTTCAATAAAAGCCTGAGAAGCTTTTCTGATATCTATAGATGAAAAAAAAAACGACGGTGATCACCAATTTATACAAATTTTAAAATATTGTTCATAGACAATTAGGACTTTCGGGACACCTCAGAAAATGGAAATTTGACGACTTCTTTAAATTACTATCTTTATTTTTAACTAGATGTTTTGCAGGATTATAAACATTGAAGATTTTTCATTGCTTATCAAAAGAGTGTAGCTAACTGACATGTAAATGATTAAGTTATAAAAACTAAAAAATATTTTCTTGTTAAAAAACTCAAAGGGAAGCCACAGTGTGTCACTGTCGAGCCCTTTGCTTTGGCCGGCGGTTGGGTGTGGCCTCCGTATATTTTTATTGCCCACCATTGTCGGTAACGGATTCTTAAATTTCGCACAGCATGACGCGCCGTTTGTGCCTAACAAAATGTGTAAGATCGTTTTATTATGAGGGATAAATGATATCCCTCTTAAGTCAATATCCGTGAATCCATTTTATCTGTTTGGCCTAATGGCCTTATTTAATAGATTTAAAAAAAAATTAGTCAGTATTTCTAAAATTTATTTGGGATAACCTTTTATCCTGCTGACAATAAAATTACTTTTAGAACTATTAATATCGTTGATATCTTGATCTTTGAATTTACCCAGTGTTGACCCATAATGAAATATGACACCAAAGTGAAATGTTAATTACGAAATGCCACCTTATGCTGGTTCTTTTACGAATAACGAATCGGTGCTAATAAATTTAATGAGATACTTTAATCGAGATCCCACTAAGGCAGCAATAACTAATATTTACCACGTTAGTAAAGCAGCGTGGGGACAATCATGGCAATTGTAACAAATGGGTTAAGAGATCAGACGAAGGCGCTTTAAGTTCGTTCGTAGCACAGTCGAGTTAAAATTAAATGATCAGGATGAACAACAAGGCGTTAGTCGAGAGTAATATACTGACTGCAGTAATTTATTACGCTTTCTCAACCATCTGCGTCAGATTTCCTACTTAAGCACCGTCTGGGAGTGACTCAATATTGTTGAATGATTTACATTGTCACTCCTTATATATAGTACGCAATGATAATTCGTGTTACAATCTTATTTTTCTACTAATTTGCAATGTCAATGTATAGCAGTAAATTTTAATGTGTTATTTTGTAAGAAAATACTCTCAAAATGATTATATTTAAGGATGAGGAGAAAAATAATACATATGAAATTTATACTATATGATTTTTTATACTATAACATCTCAAAAGTTACTGGGTAGTATGAAAAAAGCGTCTTTCACAATTTAGTGCTACTTCTTCTAAGGGGGTAGATTTTATTGAATTAGCTAACTGTCTTGCAACCTTTTATATTTACATATTATTTCATTTGCAAATAAATATACCTACTTATAACAAATCAGCACTTTATTTGATTAAAAAACATCCCTTTGAAAAACTATACTAGTTTTTAAAATTTAATTACGAAACACTCAAAGAATATTGTGTGAAATTGAAGACATAGTTGGAAGAACTGTCGTGTTTTTAATATTTTATTAATTTTATCCTATAACAATTAAAGTCAGCCATGATTCTGCAAGATTTATTATCCGTTTTATATGTGTACTCCACACAATAGTCGTTGTTTGTTTTCTCTGCTGGTTTTGTCAATACACATCTGTTTCGGTTGCTCCCATTGTCAGCCGCTTTGGGTAATGAATGAATTTCGAAGTCTTTATCTTCGATGCCTGCTTATTTCGTATCTGCCGCTGTCGGTGAGTTGTGATATGGTTTATGTACTCTCGTGTTATCATGAGTGACAGAAGGCTTGTCCAACGTCTATGCGTGTGTTCAACGCGCGCTCCCCCTGCTGAGTTTCCCCACACCTCCCCTCGCCCTTACTGATGCAGTCTCAACTCAAGTGTCGGGGAGTGTTAACGTCTTTTTGCGAAAAAGCTTTTTCGATACCGAGCTTTATCCGGATCTAAGTTATGTGATTTTAAATCATTGGTATTTAATATTTCAACCGTGATTTTATTTTTTTTGTTAACTTAAAGTTTAATTTCAATTGGTACAGTGTTTGTTAACGGTTTTTAAAAGTGTCATCGTATCAACTAACTTGGTTATAGTGCTTGGCTCTATTTTTGGGATGTGTTTGATGCATTAGGATCTTAGTTTTAAAAGGTGAGTTTAATTTTTTATTTATCTTGTCTTGAACTATTCGCGTTTTAATTATTACTATCAATGGTCAGTGAAATATAAATTTCGTGATATAAATATTGGAATTGAATATTGAATAATAGTATATTTCCTGCTTACAAATAATTATGTTTAACTAACAAATAGTTGATCGAGTTGTCGACACCGACTTTGATGACATAAATATTTAATAATCCCACGATTCTGTGAGCGGAGGGTGAGATGTGTGCGAATAGGATAGCTATATCCAATTCAGTTTTAGAGGGGTTGGTTGCTAAGACTACACGGTAACATTATTGGGATTTCCATATGAATTTCATATACATAGCTTGTTGATATTTTTGGGTCTCCTATTTATTCAAATTTGTTGTTATGTATCATATTGCTTTTCTTTTTTTTTATATTCGTCGTTATTGTTTTCGTTATATAAAAACTTCTAAATATTACGTGAATATATTGTTTCTGTATGCTGATTTGTATATATTGCCAATACACCACATCTTTAAAGCTAAGATTTATAGACTCATCTTAGGCTTTGCTTGGACTTTGATCAGGAAGTAAATTCGTCTTGGACAAATAAAAGCTGACTAATAAGGAATTTGAGTGTAGCTTAAATATTCAGAGCCATCTCCAAGTTGAGGAAATCGGTATCTTATCATGTACTTTAATATTAATTAAGTAGTATAATTTGTAATATTTAAGTAAAATCTAAACAAATTCAAAGTAACAATTATAAATCTCATCCTTAATATAACACAATTTACTTGCGTAGATGCAATCAGATTAATAAAAATGATTACGATTACATTTTACGTTTTTTACCATTAATATGACTGCATTTTGCTCATCTATGTTTTAAACACTACAGAATCCCAGATTGTATACACATTTATGATTTCTTAATGTTTTAAATGGATTTAATCATAATTACAGAGCAAGAAAATTAAAATTACGACTACTTTTTGTAATCGTTAATTCTTAACCAGATTACATTTTGCCCAACTCTGCTTACTTATATACTAATTATTAAGATCGGGATTTTTAGGGAATTTGACAGAATATATGTATTAAATTTTTTCCGTATGTATTTTAGTGTTAATCAATTTGTTTAAAAAAAACAGTAAGTCGCATGTCATTCTTAGGCAAAATTTTCTTTTTTATCATAAACTATCATTGTCAATGATTCGGTGTTTCATACATATGTATATATTGTGATCGACAATTATCAAATTTTGTGTAAGGGTGGAATTTATCTCCAATCGTTACTCCATCGTTAACTGGACCATTTCAAAATATTGTATAAAGCCATTTTATATTCAAACTTCGTTTTTTTTCTGCGTGGTTTGTTCCTGACATATCAAATGGGTGTCGGCTGAAAATTAGCGCTTGATGGTTCAGTCGCTCCTCTAGAAGATGCTAAGCTGATTTTTCTATGGCAATATCTACCTTAATACCCCGAGACTTCTGTGTTGTACTTTAACGTTGTGTCCCAGTTTTTTTTTTTAACCTGTATGGAGAATTGAATATGCAAAATCTCAATTAGATATCCTGACGGATTGACTTTAGTGGTAACTTAGTTGGATTAGCCTTTTCCTTTTGCCAATGATTGTATTTTTTTTTTACACTGGCTCGACATAGTGACTACAGAGTACCTGATGCTAAGTACAGTGTAGTCCAAAAACGAAAGGGACTGTCAAAGGATGAAAATCCATTGATAGTCTACATCGTCATGTCGGCCCACATATACCGCGACTGAAGGTCTCTAGGTATATGAGCTACTGGATATACACAAGCTGATCCCGAAACGCGACAAGCCGAAACTGGTCACTATGACAGGCTTTACACCCATGTACTGTGGTCGCGATCCAGACGGGCACCGACGCCCTACCACCTCGCTGCTGCTCGTTTAGCACCACCCAGGAGTCACGTGTAGGGAAACTAGGGTAAAGCCTACGGACGCGAGCAGCTTCGATTACCAAAACGATTCAATTGTATGTTCTAATGCTATTGAAATCCCAGAAATGTTATACTTATAATATTTTAAAGAAAGGAACATTGTTACGGATCTGCGATTACTTTCTCGTGTTTATAGCACTTTCACACATTCATCTCGGTGCGTATAGTGAGAGTCGTGTAGCCAGTATTTGGTTGAGAGGTTTCGTTGTTCTAATGTAAGTCACACCTATAAGAGGCAAGTGCACGCTTTCTGGTTTAATAACCAGAATTTAAAATTCCAATTGGGTTATTAATGTGATTAAAGCTAAATAATTACGAACTGGTTGTAATATTAATGAAATACTGGTAATACATCCGTGAGCCCAAAAAAGTACATTTTCGAAGGTATCCGGGATGTAATGAGATGAGACATCGACTTTTTTAATAACATATGTTTTTCTGACTCTGTTTTGGGTATGCTTCATGAATAAAATATTTGGTGGACAGCATTAGTTAATTAATTGATATCTAAAAGTCGTATTTTTTTAATAAGTACTATGATTTCCATACAAAAGCTGTACAAGAAACTATCATTATTTTTAATTTAAGCCTTATGGAATACTATCAAGATAACTTGTGCTTTTTGAAAAAAAAAAGATACTGCTAGGTAAATAATATAAATTAAAGAAACTTTTTAAATTTAAATAATTCGATATCGCATAATCAATCGTATCAATCAACGAGAAATTGAACATGTGTTTATATATACATACAAGATAAACTTGTTTAGATACCAATCTCTTACGGTTCGGAGAAGTACCTAATTGATTGTATGGAAGTTGTCATGAATGAATGTGATGCAACTAACATGAGGACGCAAAGAGTTTTAGTTTGATGATATGTAAATATGTTAACGTACATCTAACTAGATACGTAGATACTTGCATCAGGTGACCCCGTTGGGATCATTTTAAAATTATATCAGCTTTACTAAATGGAAATTAAAATACAAATCAACAGTCATCTGTAAAGGCTGTGGAAGTTCAATCGATAATAATGTGGGTAAACTGTGATTTCATATTGATCTGTAAGTAAAATCATTTGTATGTATAAGCAATATTAATGGAGATTCCTATATAGAGCTGCTGACAACAGATATCAACATTTTAAAAACAAAACAAAAAAAATATCAACCTTTAAAAAAACGTAATAACTTTTTTAAATTCTTCGTCTCTGTCTACAAATCTGTTTTTACTACCATAAATATTCCATAGATTATGTGAAGTAAATTCTAAATTTCACAGCTCAATATCAATAGATCAAGAACGTAATTTTAAATCTTCGTTTGCAACATCTGATTCAAAGGCTTTGGAACTAAATTTAATAATATTGTTATATTTTCGTAACCAGATAGATTTACATTAAAGATGTGCTGACTGTGACTTTGGCCGACTTGCCGATTAGTAAGTTGAAAAGGGCAAATCAATTACGGTTCCGGGAACATACGGCAATTTCAGTAACATTTCGTTTACAACTTATTCACGCGAGAGTCGCAACTGCCGCCTGCGAACGTGTCAGAACATGTTTTAGTTGCATACACATTTATGATTTCTTAATGTTTTAAATGCATTTAATCATGATTACAGAGCAAGAAAATTATTTTGTAATCGTTAATCATTAATCTGTTATTAACTGTGAGAATTAACACGCTGTTATATTATATGTGAAAATATGTTGTTAAATAAATATTTTTTATTATTATAACAATCGAGATTTAATTTATCGTTATACTTCTTAAACATTTTACTGAAAAATATATAAAAAGTAAGAAACCGAATAGGCGGCGAGCGTTCTTAACCGATTAATTGGAACATCACTAGTTTACAAAGTTATTTCGTTAAACAATGTTATATCGTTTACAGTTGTATTAGGAAACGCGTGGTGTTTATCAATGTATTTTATTGTGCACGAGAGCACTGTCATTTATTGTCAATGTAAAGGCCAGTGACCCACAGCGTCTCGGTGTTCCGATTTATGTATTGCTGGCATCAGCTATCAGCCTTCTGTATCATTATTCATTTATATATTACTTTACATCCTTATTGTAATTATAATTGATTGGAGCGCTGTATATTGTTACGCAGTTTATACGTTTTATGTAATAATTTTATCAAACTTATCTGATGTTATCTAATTAGAGGCCATTTTTCTATAGATATACAACTTTGTAAACTATTGTTTTGCTTCTATGTTCCTTATAATTTAATAAGTACACGTTACTTGCATGCATGATTGAATGGATTTCACAAACGAAGCATAAAGTGATCTTAATAAAAGAAGACGAGGTCGTGTTTGTAGATTGTTATTTTGATTTGATTGACTATCGACGAATTTAGATCAGACAGCACTAATAGTCGATTTTTCAACTCTAAACCTTCAAATTTTGTATAAAGACCTTTTTTTATAATTTAATAATCACAGGTAAACACGACCTCACTTGTTGGAAGCTGAAAATAAGGTCAACGACTGAAGGAGTCGAAGCTGCTCGCGTCCGTAGGCTTTACCCTAGTTTCCCTACACATCACTCCTGGGTGGTGCTAAACGAGCAGCAGAGAGGTGGTAGGGCGTCGGTGCCCGTTTGGATCGCGACCACAGTACATGGGTGTAAAGGCCGTCATATTGACTAGTTTCGGCTTGTCGCGTTTCGGGATCAGCTTGTGTATATCCAGTAACTCATATACCTAGAGACCTTCAGTCGTGGTATATGCGGGCCGACATGACGATTGTGAATGTCAATGGATTTTCATCCTTTGCTAGTCGCTTTCGTTTTTGGACTACACCGTACTTACCATCAGGAACTCTGTAGTCACTATGTCGAGCCAGTGTAAAAAAAAAGAAAGGCGTTAAAGGCCTGTTTCACTTTTCTTTTAAAGGCTCTAAAATTATAAGAACCCCTAATAATAGACCCGGGAAGCTTATTACCTAGCTTACCTGTTTTGGTGTTTGAATTATGATTGAATGTAGCAGATATTTTAATGGGAAAATATATAGAATATCAACCATACAAGTTTGATATCGAACATGCTCTATACCATGCAATTAAAAAAATATTTTTCATTTTAGGATCACTAGATCAATTGATTTTAAATATTTGTACATAATTACAGCCCTAGCGAAATAATGAATAAGGAGCACAATTTACCTTGAAGTTCCCAAATGAATAATCAACGCGTACGGAGCCTTATATGAAAGTTGGTGCCTACTTGAAATGATATTTTATTTTAATATTATATATGTTAGTAGGTTGATATGATCATTAAGTATTCGTTGCATAAATCATTGTTAAAACTAACTCATTACTAACGATGGTTACCTACATTATCTTTCTATCACTCATTGATCCAAGAATATAGTTTAATACTTGCTTGCCAGTACAATCTTCATTAACCAACATTGTATAACTTTTATGAATCATTAGTTAAACGAAATAAACTAACGTTACTTAAATCGAAGAATTATTTAAATCATAAACTTTATCATTAGTCTTTTATTAAGTTTGTATTCGAACCTTGTACTTAAACGTAATAACTTTAGGAATAAATATGCCGTTATACCTTAATTCGTTGACATATTTTAACATTCATAAATAAGATTTGTATTTATTATCACGATAATTCCCTATTGTAGTAAGCAGAAAGAATAAAACGCTATATCTATCTTTGCAAATTTCTAATTAAAATATATAGATATAATTATTATTTCTTTACCAATATGCTACTTAAAATTGTTTAATGTCTATTTCTCATATTAAGGCCTGTTAATATTTTAATTATAATAGCAGAGGAAGAATCTCTGATAGAAGCAAGTATGTAATAACCTTGAGTCTAAGATTATAGTGCCTTTTATTTGTCATTGATCTTCAATGTGTTTTTGCTTGTAATGGGCTTCCTCAAATTAGTAGGTAGCTGGTACGTATCTATCACGACTATCGAATATTAGTCATGTCTTTACTTGGAATGTATTAAAAATAGAATACAAAATAAAACTTTGGTAATAAACCCATAATTACAATAAAACGGTAACAATATGGCACATATGGCATTTTACAAAGAATCCAGTCTTGTTCAACTTTTTTTGTTGTAATTTATTGCATCCGCAGGTATATTATTTCTGAGACTACGTTGTGTTCCAGTTTTGACTACAATACGCGAGGACGCGCTTTGATATCGGTACTGGATCGTGCTTTTATATTCAGTGTCGATTGTAAGATCATCATCGATTTGCCTCAATCTGTGAATACTTTCCAGGTCAGATTAGTTGTATCAATTAGGAATTAAAACTAGGATATTCATATATGTATTATCAGCCCAGTAGCGTTCATTCCATAGATGTATAAAAGCATTGCATGCCCTTACGATAGATAGATCTAGAACAAATTGCTTAAAGTTGAACAAAAAAGCAACCATTTATATTCATATTTATTCTATATTCACGGCATCTATCTTTTCTAAGAAAGAAATATAATAGTTATTGCCATAATATAGTATTCAAATTAATTACGCAAATTCTCCTATCCTGTCCAAATATCCTATGCACGTCATTGTATCGGCCGCTATGACAATTTCTTGAAAACTAAAGTAATCTCTCCATAACAATGAGTGGTAAAAGGATAGCTTTTATGTAAAAAAATTAAAAACCATAATGGAATCTATACTAATATTATAAAGCTGAAGAGTATGTTTGTTTGTTTGTTTGAACGCGCTAATCTCAGGAACTACTGGTTCGAATTGAAAAATTATTTTTGTGTTGAATAGACCATTTATCGAGTAAGGCTTTAGGCTATATAACATCACGATGCACCTATTAGGAGCGAAGAAGTAATGGAAAATGTAAAAAAAAGCGGGGAAAATTATTCATCGTTGAGTGCTTCCATTGCGTGCGCTGCGAAAACGGTTCAAGATACGAAAAATATATGTAAGAAAAAATTATTCCTCTTGAAATGATCTAAAAAAATGTATGCGACAGTATATATCTATCTTTTAAGATTAAGTCACTAGAACCGTTTTTATTGTAATAAAATTTGGTCGATATTAATGCATTATTTGTTAAGAATTGTATCAACGTAATAATATTAATATTTATCCAAATAAATGTGTTGTTGATTAAGAGTATTTAATTGTGAACAAAATTGTCTTTGACATCACTTAATTTCAATGAACATCTTAGAAGATATTACAAAACCTTATATAGCAAAACAACGTTTGCCGGATCTGCTAGTATTCAATAAAATTTATAGTTGACAAAAAATCTACTACAATCTTTGTGTTAACTGGTTTAGGATCCGCATTTCACACTGTTTTTCTTGTAGTAATTTCAGTCATTCATGTAAAAGATTCATTTCATTTGCCTCCGAAACACAAATGTATCTAGGTTAACGATGCTTATTGTTATACAAAATATCCACGTATTGAATGATGTAGATTGATCACTGCCTAACTAGGTCGTTGTGTCTTAAAACATTTCATGATATTCGACTTTTGCTTCACACATTTCTTACTGGGTCATGTTTTATTCATATGACGCATTCCGCCTCCAGAGGCTATTAGCCGGCGGCGTAATTTGTAGTTAGATTAAAGAGATGGGTATTTAACAATCGGAGCAAAGGTTACTGACACTTTTGTCTTTTTATCTCCATACGTTCTGACGTCATAATTCCAAAAGTAGCACTATTGTTGAACCATGTAAAATTAACCCATTTTTCTGGATTAAACCTATCTACAGGCAGAGATGGGCAAAATGTAATCTGATTACTGATTACAAAGTGTAGTCCTAATTTTAATTTCGTTGCTTTGTAGTCATGATTGAATTCCTTTAAAACATTAAGGAATCATAAATTTGTATGCAATTGAGGATATCGTAGGGTTTACATCATAGATGAGCAAAATGCAGTTATATTAATAATTAAAAATGCAAAATGTAACCGTAATCGTTTTTCATTAATCTGATTACATTTTGCCTATCTGTTTACACAGACACAGGTGCAGCCAGTGACGTGCATAGAATATTTGTACAGGGTAGGCAGAAATAGCGTAATCGATTTGAATTTTATATTATGATAGTAAATATATTGCTTTCATAGGAAAGACAGATGGCGTGAATATAGAATAGCTATGACTATAAATGGTTCCTTGTTTGTTTAACTTTAAACAATTTATTCCAGATTTATTTATCCTCTAGTCATGCATAGCTTTCATGCATCTATGGGATGAACGCTACTGGGTACAGCAATGGATGTTATTCTGGCAATATGTAGAATACCTGATTATTAAAGTGTATCGGTTGCTATATGTATTTACCATATATGTTATTTCAAATCATCAGTAATATCTGTAATCGTTCTCAAATTTTAGGTTTCAAGTATAAGTTGTAAATCTGTACATAGTTTTGGTATAATAAAAAGACAAAAGATATATAAAATTTTGTTCATGATTTTAAAGGTTCTTTTTGCAACGATACATTAAAAATGTCGACGTATACAAAATAATTTGAATACACAATCTGCTTTATATTGGTATAGGTGATAAAATTTATAATGGTTGCCACCGGAAATTTATATCACCTACGGTAAATATCTGATATTTTAGCATTTAAAGAAATATGAACAGTAATAATAGAAATTAAGAAAATATCAACGGACGGATGCGAGGCGCTGTGGAGCTTGTTGCGAACTTGAAGCTTCCACGAATAAACATGACCCTTGTACGCTCTCAGCATTGATAATCCTGACGTTAATACAGTCAAGTACGTTAACCTACTACGTAATTACTTACATTTATCCCTTGGAGCGATCTGATAGAAAGTTTGTTTAATAATAACGTAAAAACCTTTCTTGAAGATTTTTCGTAAGACGAAACTACTGGCCTTGAATAAGAAATTCAAATCTTTAATAATGGTTTATATACAAGGTATGCTGTGCTACCTATATTTGTTTTAACGTTAAATTATCAAAATTATTTCATTAACCTCTTTAGTGGCTCCTTTCGTCATACGAAACGACCACTACCTGCCACCATTCTTCCCATTCAAACGCAACGAATGATACGCAGACTCCGAAACATATATTTATACGTATATTATACTCAAGCCGTGGTGGCTGCCGGCAGAATAGAATAGCACCCTCCTCTTCTTGCCGAGGTGTCGTAAAAGGCGACTAAGGTATCTCTTTAACACCGCAATTCAACCAGGTGTTCAGAGAAGGAAAACTCGACCAAACCTGCATCCCGCTCCCTCCCGATCGTATTGGTTCTCCTTTCCATCGGGCCTGAGGGAGCTCGGACGAGAGAGTGCTTTTCTGGCTGCGCGTCCAGCTATGCACTTAAATATCTCCTGCGCAATTGACTGTTTCCGAAAACTGGACCTCGAATTTCTTAACCGGTGTTGAAACTGTCGCCGTAGCCGAAACCGGCTAGGACATCATCATCACTCAAGCCAACATATTAATTTTATCCATAGTGGTATACACAATTGAATTAATGCGAATATATCCGTCATAGCCACTCAAGAGGTTAATATGTGTATTGACAAAACTACTATATACCGCGGCTTTGATTATCGTAAAAAGATTTCACATCGTTTTTATAATGGCTAATTTTATTGACGTCACAAAATTATCTTTCATTATATAAACTGACAAAAAGTGGGTAAATTCAATTGTTTCGACAAAGTATATTTGATCATTATGTAATGCCGTCTTCGAGTAAAAAGCAATCTGAGGTGCAATAAATTGTTAATATTATAATAGTGGCTGTGGTGGGCTAGTGAATGAGAGGCACCGGTATTTATTTTCGACGGCGCGATTGGTCGCAGGTTCCAACCCCGGCACGTACATCTGGGTTTCCAGATTAAGTTCGGATTTAGACACCACATGTTCACTGATGAAGGAAAACTTCGTGAGGAAACCCATATGGCATATTATAGAAATGTCATGTCTAAGAACAGCGATACAAATGTACCTCTGCTCACCCTGAAATCAATATATACGAGGGGATATATTATTATAATAGATAACGTTTTATTAACTAGTAAAGTTCTGACCAGTTTGTTAAGACGACTTTATTCGGCTATTGTCGTAGTTGGCGACTAGCCGGTATTTTATTTTGTATTTCTTAGTAAAACGAATTACATTCGTTTAATACGCACACACACATATATCTATCTAATGTTATTTCTAATGTAATAATTTACTCATAAATATGTACAATTTTTGGCAAATTAGCTTCTAATATTTTATAAAAAGTTTAAAACCTTTATTTAAAATTTCCAGCGATTTTTGTCAGTTCATTACTTTAGATAAATATCGTGGATAATGGCTTCCTGTGCAACATTTTATCCATGGATCTAAATTAATTTAAACTCAACAGATTGTTCTGAAATGATTATAACTTTGCAATAATTACATATTATATTAAAAAAATAGTAAACGACTTCATTCCAGTCTTTAAAGTCTATGAATAGTTGAATAATTATCATAATTATACACAGTATTAATAGATCAATTTTAATGATATGGTGTTTTACTTTTCATATGGGTTACGCAGTTGATATGCACATATTTTTATATGTTTATTGAGTGATCCAATATTCTATTACATAATTCATATAATATTACCTATCGAATCAAAAGAAATCATTCTTACGAAACTACCCAAGTGTTTTTTATACTAGCTCGGCGAATCGACTACACTGCACATGATGTTAACCACAGCGCAGTCCAAAAATCGACTACAAATGTCAAGTAACAAGAGACTGTTCGTCGGCAGCTGCTGTCATCATACCGGCATGCTCGAAATTCTTCACGTCTCTTTTAAAAGACCCAATATCTCGTAGGAAAGCATGCGGTGGCTAGAAAATAACTGATTTGAAAGTTTTGTGAAATAATCACGAATTTTGTTTACTTGCAGTATTGCTTAGAATCATTATATAAACAACTAATTACGATAATTATAGTTGTACGTACACAGGAAATGATCCAACGTCACGTTGGCTGGACGGAAGCGTCATATCTGCCGAGTTGTCCGCAAGAGAGGCTCGCAAGATTACTGGCATTACAGTAGTTGGTGATTACAGCTTAGTAATTACTTTCGGAACTTCGTGCGATTACAGCACGCCGATGGTAGTGTCGTGTGGAGGCCATTTGAGTATCGTGAAAACCTTTGCTTTACCATTTTTTAATCATTTGCAAGCTAACACTTGACCTCAGTCACAACTTGTAGGTAACGATAAGGCAATTGATTGACAGTGTTTGCCTAACCAATGTCTATTAAAAAAAATTTAAAGGCTCCTATATTGTAAGAAGGTAAACAGACGCAGGGAGCGCAACTCCTCAGAAGTATCTGGATCCCCAGGCCCAGCGAAGGTGAAGAGTAGGCAGTGCTGGCACCCCGGTGGTTTTAGTCGCTGCAAGTCCGACACACCGGGGGAGTGGCCATTACCACTCCCCTGACGGCCCAAAGGTATATCCAATGGGTTAACAAAAAAAAAGGGTGCGCAACACCTTTACTGTGGTCGCATAACAATAACAATAAAAATTATATCGCCACGTTTTAACCTTTTCGGGATGAGCAGAGATACATATACCGTGCTAAAAGTGACCAGTAGCACAGCACATCACTGGATATTTTTATCATATGCCATGTTTTGTTTATACTAATCATAATAGCTTTATACCGTTCCTTAATTCCTATTACGTTTTTTATTTTCCTATGCAACATCAACTCCGAAGAAAGTAGTTGATAGTTGCTAATATGCGTATAAATACCTAAAGTGACATTTAAAGGTTAATCTCCAACAAGACATTTTGATGTACTTGAGAATAAATGTTCACGATTCGCATCAAATGGATTTTTAATTGCAGTCAGACGTGATAAATACAGTGCGCTTATTATTTCGCTGAACTAAATTTTAATGCAGGATGCATTCTGTTCTGTACTGTATTTATTTATTATTCACTGTTATATAACTGTCACTGTTATATAACTGTGGCAGGTAATATAACGGTGATAGATACATAACGGTGCCGGTTATATAACGGATATAATTTTCGAAAGTACTGAAAAACTTCGAATGTCTCAATATATTATAATTAATAGAAACTTTCTATTTTATAAATATATAATAAAACCTGTTTTAGCTAAAAATATCAAAATACATATAAATAAATAAAAACAGAAAATAAAATATACAATTGAGCGTATTATACATTGACTATTTAATAGTGCTTAGAAATGAACCTATTTACATAAAATAATAATTTTATTTATATATTTTATATCATTTGTAACTCGAGAGTTTTAAACTAATTTTATGCATATACTTCACACTAGCTGACCCGGCATACGTTCTGCCATATAAATTATTTCTAGTGAATATCTTCTTACAATTTTGGTCATAGTGCCTTCCACATAAAAGTTCGATAGATATATGCTGTCGCGGACTTTTATTTTAAACTATTCAAGACAAACAATCCTACCGTGCATCATCTTTGTTTAACTCTAATGGTTTAGGCAGTGTACGCCAATATAGCTCTCAGAGGCCAAATTATTTTCCGACTTAATTGACATGTATCGTTATTTTACGACCAAAATTACATAAAATTATTACAAATTGTAGCCTACATTTTATTCCGATGTAAAATAATCTATATTACTGTAAAAGTTTCGTGCAAATCCGTCCAGTAGTTTTATCGTGAAAGAGTAACAAACATATTCACAAACTTTCGCATTTATAATATTAATAAGAAGTGGGATAGTTAATTTTAGTTTATGCTATATATCAAAACCATTAGTAAAATAGTTTCTTGCACTGGATTACCATGCTGGTTAAAGTAACGCCAATGCGGGTGATATTGCCCCTAAACCAACTATTTATAGATCCCTATTGTTTGGTTTACATCTACAGACAGACATGGTCTTGCTTTTTGTTGAGTAACTTTAGTTTCAACGTAGAAGTCTTTAAGCCATTTCTTTTATTCAGGTAACATTATTTTTGAATTGATGAAAGCTGAATAACGTTAGTTTGAATTTTTTATTTTATATTTGTTGTATTAGTATTTTTGTATATAAAATTAATAGTTTTCTTTTATAGTTTTGTGTCTCTTAGCTTGATTATGTTTATTTTTTTTGGTTTTGGAAACTTTGCTGGTTATCTACTTTGTGTATTTTTTTATGTTTAAATATTGCTATACGTTTCCCTAAAAAAATAATTTATTATTATTAAAGTATGTTATTTTTTACATTATTTATATTTGTATGTTATTTTTTTTTTATTCATACGACAGCTATTAAATTTTATGAGGCTTGAACAACGAATACTGTTAGGAGTGCATAATCCTTGTGTCTCGGCCTTAAAATATTGAACAGCTACAATCATCTACCCTCTATTACCTTCTAATATAATTAGATACATACCTTAAAAAAGATTACTAATAAGCGCAAAGTGGATACAGTCATTAATATATCTCTGCTCACTCCGAAAGGGATATTGTTTGAAGATATATCACTATTATATTATCTAATATTTAAGGACTTACTACTGGTTTATGTCAATAGAAAAGCTACCGGATTTTTGTAACATTAAACTGTTGTTTATATAATGTTATCTTGTTAACATGTTCAAAAATAAAATGTCTGTAATAAATCATGGGATTCGGAATCCACATCGAGAGTAGTCGCGTTACAGTAAACCGCTTTAAACACGACATCAAAGGGCTAATTTGATCCAACCATTTAGGAATGGGACCGGTATAGAATGACTGCTTATTAATTAACGTTCACTGTTGCGATGATGGAAACTTGAAAATTTAGATTGGAGTTGATAGAAATAGTAAATAATTAATATAATTTTAGACCTAGCATTTTTTTATTATTCATAAATCAGACATCTGTCAACTACATAGTAAATAGTGACGGCGGAGGATTAGGTTTTAAAAACTAAAATTAAAACGAACGAACAGTTCGGTAGTCGATGTTAGACTCTTTTGTCATTTCAATAAAACTTATATCTAATTCCTTATCTACTCCGGACGCTAACTAAGCATTCTGAGACGCAGCCAGTGTATAGGCATTTATCTTGATTCTGCCATCTCTATATTGCCGACCCTGTAACTACATACAAGACATTAACAAAACTAATAATACAAAAGGTGTGTCCTTAAAAAGTGAACAAAAAATGCTAACGTCGTCACGTACAAAAAAAAAATGAAAATCGTTTGCAAATATGTATTGCATTTGCAATGAAAAGAGATCTGTATTTTGAGCTGTAAAAGTGACTTCACGCTTTAAGGTACTTTGATAAAAACCATAAATTTGGAACGTCCGCGGCATGGCAGTGCGATGTTTGTCGTGCACTGACCTCATCTAAGTGGCCGTTAACCGAAAAGAACTTATTATCTTCGATCAAATCGATTACCCTACTAGATTCGATACACCTTTGCTTTAAACCTTTTCAACTGGTATAACAAGCGATTGAACAAAGCGATGTTATCGGAAACGCGGTTGCCCAAACAATAGCCGGTCCTTCGATGCTATTAAATGAACTTACACAATCTTTTGTTGTTTCTAATGTAGTCATAAGGCTGTTTACTCGATCGATTGTAACTGTTCTTTGATTCGATAGCGGGACAATTTCGTAAGTGGTTTATCGGGTTTGAAATATCTTTTATAGGCAATGTTTTAAGGTCCATTGTCTTCGTCAATGCTTTGAAATATAACTTTAATTATTAGTTTGCATGAAGATTTTTGCAAGTCGCATGCTAATTTCGTAAAAGCGTTAGCTAATTTGACGCAGCTCGTGCGTTGCATAAACTGCGTTTTATTTTGTTAGGCATATTGTGATTAATATTATTTCTGGTTTTTATTTTTAAGCAAATGTTACATTTTGTTACAGGTACGCGAAATGTAAACTAATTACTTAATTGGTGAGTATTCTGATGTATACATACTTTAATTTATTTCTTATAGTTTTTTTAGTTCTTAACTTCAATCATCGCGACAAAAATTTTAACCGTAGTGGTGGGTAACTTCACATTTTAAATCAGTGTATTTGTTCCTACGTCTTTGTCACTGTTCTATACTCGTGGTCATAAAATGTATATTGTACATATGTACAATATAATGTATATATACATATATATATGTATATATATATATATATATTATGTGTGTGTGTGAGTTTGTATGTATTATAAACATTATTCCAACAAAATAGTTTCACCTTTCATGAATGATTTATTGTAAATGGTTTTTTGTTTAATTATTAACAAATGCTATGAATTCTCATACCCCCTTATATTGGCTTATTAAATCATGTTTTTTGTTCCCGTGTCGACTCACAACCCTGTTTTTGGTAGTTATATCGTCATTATAAATACTTTAACTGGTCTTATGCGTGAATTAACTTACTTTTAAGTGTGTTTTGACTTGGGTCCATAGACCATGGTCACAAGCAGACTGAAGTGCCGCGGAGTTTTAATATTTAAATAGTCATACAATACTCACAGTATCAACATTTTTACAAGGCGACATAAAAAGGGCCCCTAGTTTCCTTAATCACTAAGGATACTCGAATCAGTTTTAGATAATAGAAAAGATCTTTGAAGAGGGTTTTTTT
Source organism: Automeris io (assembly GCA_036320925.1). NCBI lineage: Eukaryota > Metazoa > Arthropoda > Insecta > Lepidoptera > Saturniidae > Automeris > Automeris io. The sequence goes on along the minus strand of JAUDJH010000011.1, from coordinate 5,136,114 downwards.
AGCTTAATTCAGTGATTGGATCCCGATTGGATAATGAGTACAAAACGCGAAAGTTAAAATATGTTATATATTTTCATGTTTTAATATCTATAGCTTATTGCAACTAAACAGGTTACAGGCTAAACACTTTCTCTTAATTTTTTTTTCAAGTTTTAACTTGATTCTTGATGTAATAAAAACCATTTTCTCGTCTTGATCTAACCTAAGCACTATTTCAAAATCCACCCAGTATATTTTACATGACGCTAATGAAAAAACACATGTTTTACTGCAACGCTCCTGTGCATTTTGTAAATAAACATCTTAAATTCAATATGTTGATTTTGTGCAGGTATTTTCAAAACAATATTTTTTTTACAAAATACGAAAATAAAGCACAATTCGTTGAAAACAAAAGTAAAACTGTTATACAATAAAAATATATGTTTTAAAAATTATTCATATTTGATCCAATTGAATACTTGGAAAATAATACCTATATTAAAGCTGCATAGTACACATTGAATTTTTGTAGTTTTTTAAGATAGAGAAATTAAATGGTTTGCTTAGTTTATAATTAAATTTTTTAAACACAAATCTATTTTTAAACAGATTACACTTTTAAAATATTTATATAGAAAGTTTCTAGAATAAACCACATGCCGAAAGAAGTGTTGACTATCGAAGGAAATTCATTGATGTAAAGCTAACGATTTAAAATGATTCAAAACCTTTATTTATAAAGACAGGTTGTTGAATACATTTTCTTGACGCCCGCGGCTTATAATCAAAGGAAACGTTGACCTCCACAAGGTTGTAAACCTCTAAAAGGATTTTCACACTGACTTTTTATATATGTTTAATAAAAGTTGTTACCGATGTGATTAGTATGCGATAGCATCGCTACGCGTAATTCCTGTGACTTCCTAATAAAACTTATACATAAAATATATTTTCAATTATACAATTTCTTTGATTTTATCGGGCATATTTATTTTTTGTAATAAAGTTTCAAACACTGGCTGTTTCTGAAGGTCATTACTATAAAGTGTGAAAACTAACTGCTTTAGTCGATAAGTTTTTGTATAATATCAAGGTTTCCAAAATAAACGGTTTGTCTAATTTAGGTAATTCAATTTTATTTTCATAGTCAAACCTTGATAGTTTTTTTTTAAATAATAAATCTTACAAAGCGAATGCAAATGTTTTAAGATGTCTATATTTAAAAAAAAATCTAAAACTATATTTCTTAACTATGTGTTAACCACCATCCATCATCAAAAACGAAGTTCTGAAATTATTATCTCTCATATGCCAGTGTCATAAAGCTTCCCGTTGTCTATAAATGTCTATTGATGTTATTGTTTAGCTTATTTATCTAATCCAATCGAGACAAGCTTAATAATATAATATGAATATAAATATTTTACTTTTGATCATAATCGCGGCTAAATCAAATATTTTGTTGCGTGATACAATTTTTTCTCCTAAAGCGCTTATTTGTTGTGGTCATTGAACGATGTATATTCTAAATAATTTTTCAGGTTCCAGTTAGTAAATGATTATCGGGAGTCGTAATATATATTGATAAGTTGAGTATAAACCATCTGTAACTTTTTTATTAAAGTATTTATTTAGACTTTGTTTTTCTATAAAATTTCGGTTAAGTCTAATTTTGTTCAGGTCACGTAGATACAAGCATTGACCTCACGAAATTATACAAATGGTTAGTATAATTTTTGTAACATAAAAGTTCACTGGAATTTTTATGGGTATTAAAGAGTTATCTAGTAAACAATAATATTCTCCCATATATGTTACGAAATGCTCCACAACATTAAAAAAAAGTCATTGAAATAATAAACATATCTAAGAAGTCTAAGGCTGGGGTTTATAGACGCTATTTTGACATTACTTAGCAAAGTTCTCAAATAAATTCGCTTTGACAAAGAACTTAATATATAATAAGAACTTGAGTATAGCCATAATGGTCGCAGAGCCAAGTCCGTGTTGACAAAATCGACGACTTACCATATCCTTTTACATTTATAGAGTAATATAAATTGTATTTTTTAGTAATAATATGCGTATAAGGGCGGCTTGCACTAACAAATTAAATCTAGTTTAGAGTTATATAAAATGCTATGTAACGCTGATCTGTACTTATTGTCTTGCTCTAAATCAAAATCTAGTTGTAACAACTCTTAAACTAAAATCATCATTAAGATAGAATCAAACCAATTCAATTAATTGGCGTTTTATACAAGCTTAAACTAGATTAATTAGTTAGTGCAAGCCGTCCTAAGTAACTTAAAGTTGTGTTTATAAATCTCAGCTTAAGATTCAGGCACACTTTTGTATATTGTATAACATATTATTGTATATTGTATAACACAATTGTAAAACATTAAAAATTGTTTTTTTTGTAAACTTCAAAAGTGTAGTTGCTCAGTCTTAGAATTAAATGATGCGATTATTTTCAAATAATACTAATCTAATTTTTCATACACATATTTTTTTCAAATTATTGAATATTGTGGTCTAGTTTAGCAACGTCAAGCATATATTGATTGTATTTGAGTTCGGAATGTTCCAAATCTGCAAATAATGCAGTAAACATAATGACACTGGACCCTTAATAATAAAGAACAAACTATCTTTAAACACAATTCTACCGTAGTATACTAGTTAGTTTTTTTTTGGTATCCCAGGGGAAATCCTGCATAGGACCACCAGGGCCGGTGTAAGGGCAGCGACGCCAGTGTGTCAGACCTCTACTGACTAAAAACCCCAGGTGTGTCTCTCTAATCGCTTCACCCGAGCCTGGGAAACCAAATTCGTCCAGACGCCCGGGGAGCGAAAAGCCTTGTTGAAGCTACCTCTTTGGGAGGGCAGGAGTAAAGAGCCCACCCTTGTAAAACAGCCGGACACCGCGCACCGCCTCCTTCTCATCCAGGCAGCAGACTCCCTCAAGTCTAACTGCTCGAGTATTAGTTAGTATGAGGTAACTGTCAGTGACTATAATCATGACGTTTAATAGGGGTTATTAAGTCCAATTTTGTCATGTAGGCGTTTTATTTAATCAACGAATATATTCTCTCTATCCTTAGAGAGTACAGTTAAAGTTTTGAAAGCAGAAACACGTATTGTTCTAAATTTTCTGATTGACAATAACAGACGCAAAGCGGGTCAGCGGAGGACACAATTACGGTTGTAATATAGTCCGGCGATTGTTAGGTGGTCTATTTAATTAATTGTTATGCCATTGAACCTCTGTACTGAGTAGTCCAGTCAAATAACTTTTTAAATCAAAATTTTGACACTCAAGTTTGCATTTTTGATATTTTGTACTTCTAATAATACAAAAACGATCCGTAAAGGTTTTAGTGTCTGAAACCCCCGGCAAGAGTTAAAAAAAAATGATTTAAAGTTTTTTTCCACAAATACTCGAAAACGGTAATAGTTAGAGAAAAAAAATGTAAGCAAAGTATATAGAGCTTAAAATTATACATAAAAAAGGTAGTATGACTTTTTTTCCTCCGGCCTAAATTAACCAAGTTAGGGAGGTTTTTAAGTTTAAGGGTTTTTAAATTCCGCGCCGTTGCATAAAGTCACGAGGCAAAAAGATAGGGACTATTGCTGTGTCGCTTACTCCCATTGATACTTGACAATTGAGTATTGCGTAGGCGTTCACTATAAAATGTCCGAGTAAGAGTGAGAAAGCATTATCGGATAATTATTTCTTGTACTCTATTTAAGTATCTGTTCATTCGAATAGATCAGGTTAATAAACGTAGATGGGCAAAAAGTAATCTGATTAATGAAAATGATCGACGATTACATTTTATGTTTTTTACCATTAATATCACTGCATTTTGCTCATTTATGTTTTAAACACTTCAAAATCACAGATCGTATACACATTTATCATTTCTTAATGTTTTAAATGGATTTAATCATGATTACAGAGCAAGAAAATTAAAATTACGACTACATTTTGTAATCTTTAATCAGATTACATTTTTTATTTATTACCATCTCTGGTAATAAATATATCGATTGTAAACTTCAAGTTTCGAAAAAATTACTTGACATTCTAAGATACTAGATATACTACACCAATACCTCGCTTTGGGTCGTTTCGTTTGGCGTTTTTTTCGAAGTTGTGTCGCTGCTTAATTTTTACTGATTTTCACTGTGCGTCGTTAGATTTTCGAAGTTGCGTTGTTTTGGATTCGAGTCTTTAATGTTTTTTTGAATTTCTATTTCCTAAAATATGGCAACACCTTTATTTTTAATTGCACCATGCCATCAAAATTTGGGGATTCCCTTTCTAACTAAAAATCAACGCAAATTTAATACAATTTTATACTTATTTTATACAAACTTAATATCAATTGCTACAAGGAAATTTATTTTACGTTGTGAAAAAAAGCTTTTCAACAAACATTGGACCAATTTTTTGTGAAAGAAAGTCGACCTACAACAACAGCCACTATGGACTCATCAGAGAGTGATTAATTTTAATTTTACGTTCATAAATTAAATGAATATGTAGTTTATTTTGTTTAATTACGTTAATACGTTTTTTGTATATTATATTTCTTTTATGTATTAATTATATAAATGGTTTTTAATTCAAGACGATTCGAAAGAAAAAATAGTATAATTGACAGAAATTTAGCATTATTCCGTATTGGAATTTTTTTTTACACTGACACGGCATAGTGACTGCACCAAACCTGATGGTAAGCATGGTGCAGTCCAAAAAAATGCCAACGACTATCGAAAGGTAAGAAAAAACCCATCGGTAGTCGCAGCCATCATGCCGGCCCGCACAAATATCTCTTCACGTTACGCTTAAAGGATCCCATATCATAGGATGTTGGGAACACGCTCGCCGGAAGACCATTCCACAGCCCAACGACACGGCAAAAGAAGTAGTTAGAGAACCTCTTAGTCCTAGCCGGGATGTGAGATACCGTATAGCTGTGACACCGCAAACCCGCGCGCGTGGTTCTATTCAGGAAAGGAGAGGGTGGAACAAGGTTAAACAACTCTTCAGAACACTCGCCATAATACAAACGGTAGAAAACACTTAATGAGGCAACATCTCTACGCAATTGGAGCGATTCAAGATGTTCAGAAACGTCTGGATCGTTCACTATGCGGACAGCCCTAAGCTGCAACCTATCCAGGGCATCAAGCAAGTACTGGGCAGAACCATCCCAGAGATGCGAACAATATTCCATACAAGGCCTGACCTGGGCCTTATACAATAGATACAAAAGATCAGGTGTGAAAAACCGACGCACTCTATTCAGGATACCAAGTCTACGGGAAGTCGAGGAGATGACCGTCCCTATGTGATCCCTGAGATTGAGATCACAGCGAATATCCATGCCTAGTACACTAAGGCTGTCACGCACAGCAAGCGGCACATTCTTGAGAGTAGAAAGAGGAGAAAATGGGGATTTTTTGGAGGAAAAAACACACACCTGGGTTTTTTTGGCATTGAACTCAACCAAATTCCTGTCGCCCCAAGAAGAAATGAGGCTTAAGGACCGATTGAGATCAATAACCAGATCTTCTCGATTCCCAATGGTTTCCTCCCGACCATAAGTGGGCCTGCTGCAATATCCCCCGTGAACCGTGCTGTCATCTGCATAGCAATGAATACAGCCCAAAGACAGCATATCATTGATATGCAGAAGAAACAGGGTGGGAGAAAGTACAGAGCCTTGATCAACTCCGGCATTAACTGACACGAACTGCGAACTGTGACCATCAACAAGGACACGAATTCTACGTTCGTGCAGAAAGCTAGAGATCCACGCACACAGGTTGTCAGGAAGACCGTACGCTCGAAGCTTGGAGAGAAGACCACGATGCCAGACCCTATCAAAGGCTTTGGCTATATCCAGGCTAACAGCCAAAGATTCGCCATGCTTATCCATAACCTCACCCCAGCGGTGCATGACGTACGCTAGAAGATCACCCGTGGAACGATTCGGTCGAAAACCATATTGACGATCGTTAATAAGAGAGTGATCCTCTAGGTAACGGACAAGTTGAACATTTACAATTCGTTCTATGATTTTACAGAGCACTGAGGTGACGGCTATGGGGCGGTAGTTGTTTGGGTCGAAACGATCCCCCTTTTTGGGGATCGGTTGAATGTTGGCTTCCCTCCAAGCCTGAGGCACAACACCGGACGAGAAAGGCAGGCGGTACAGGCTTGTAAGAGGAGACGCAAGCTCGGCTGCACAAGCCCTCAGCACCACCGCTGGGATACCATCAGAGTCACTAGCCTTCCGCACATCGAGTGACCTCAACTCACGTAATACAGTACGCTGCCTTATCACAACGTCAGGCATCGTGTAGCCGCAAGAAGGAATTGTGGGCGGCTGGGTGTTGAGATCATCAAGTTTGGAATTAGCCGCGAAGATGTGAGCCAACAGATTGGCTTTCTCCAGCGGCTCATGGGCCAGCGACCCGTCAGGAAATCTTAACGAGGAAAGGATGGGCGACAGAAATTCGTTTGCACGGCCTTGGCCAGTCCCCAATAAGCTCGACTGTTGGTCGGGTGGTTTACTAAGATCTGGCCAATCCGCGAAACATGTTGAGCATCCGCCTCGCGATACGCCCTCCTGCAAGCCTTGGTAGCCTTGTTATAAGCTGCTTTAAGAGCGTTGACATCAGGATCACAAGTTGCGCAACCCTTAATCCAAGCACGATATGCATTCTGCTTCAGACTAACAGCGACAGAGCATTCGCGATTGAACCAAGAGCGTCCAGAGCGATTACCGACGATTACAGAAGATGGAATGTAATAATCCATTCCAAGCCTGATCTCGTCGGCAATCGCATCGGCAGTCGCAGAAGGATCACACTCATTAAAGCAGCGTTGGCGCCACGGGATAGAAGCAAAGTACTCACGCAATCCATCCCAATCTGCTGACGAGTAATGGCATACCTTACGCTTAACCTCACGAGGAGATGGTGAGAGGGCGTGGGGCACCAAAAAACCAATCAGGCAATGGTCAGAATTACCCAAAGGAGCATTGGGTACGCAGATGATAGCACTGTTGTTGATAGATACTTGTCCAGGCCTCAGGCTGGTTCAATCGAAATCTGCAAAGAGAGGGAGGCGATGGTTCGGCGTGTTGATACGGCTTTAAATTTCGTATCCGATTGGGGTGATGCGAAACTGGTCAGATTTAACGCGCTGAAGACGCAGGCCTGTCTCTTCTCCGCCAAACGGAGCCCTTACGTCTTGGCTCCTACTTTCCAGGGTGTTAGCGAACCATTGGTTGATAGCATCGAGCTTCTAGGCATGGAGCTAACTGCGGACCTTAACTTTGGGCGTTCGATTGAAGCTAAGGCTAAAACAGCTGCTCGGAAACTGGGGGTTCTTTTCAAGGTTAGGCGGCATTTTACGCCGACCCAACTTCTTAACCTGTATCAGGCGCAAGTACGGTCGTGTGTGGAGTATTGCTGCCACCTCTGGGATGGTTCCGCCAAACACCATCTGGCTGCTTTGGACATAATTGATCGCCGAGCTCGGCGACTCATTGCAGATGAGGCTCTTACGTCGCGTAAACTACTCAGTTTAGAACACCGGCGTAAAGTGGCTTGCCTTTCGGTTTTCTATAGACTATACTCTGGAGAGTGTGCGGCTGAGTTGTATGATTTAGTTCCACCCTCCCCCTTCTACCATAAATTGACTAGACGCCGTGCTTGTTTGCACCCTTTTGTGGTTGACATTCCTGCTGCTCGCACTAAGCGATTGCCTCCTCCTTTTTGCTGCGTACCGCGAAGGAGTGGAACTCGCTTCCTGCGTCAGTGTTTCCGGCGTCTTATGACATGGGAATCTTCAAACGTCGAGTGAATCGGTATTTGCTGGGTGAGCGCGCTCAATCGTCGGCCTCATCATCACTTTCCAGCAGGTGTGATTGAGGTCAAGCGCAAGCCTGTATGTAATAAAAAAAAATTACCGACACAAAATTCCCGGAAGGATGGCTCGTCAGCAGAAGGTCCAACAAAGAGGGAGCATGACCCACAACATCTGGAAGCCTGGTGGGCTGGACAACCAGTTGAGAGAGGTCATGAAGCAGGGCGAATGTATGAGCAGACCTTCCTGCATGATCAGTCTTGGAGGATCCCAGCCATAACTCATGGTGTGCGTTAAAATCCCCCAAAACTACCAGTTCTGCTGCAGGGTACTGCTCTTGAACGACATCAGCCGCCTGGCTGAGGTAATCAAACAACCGAGTGGTCTCAGAGTCCCCATTATGAGATCGGTATAGGCACACGTAGATATGACTCAGAGAGCCGACATGCACCCACAGGACAGAAAAAGAGGGGTTCTCCAAACAGCGCAACCGACGGCAACACACGTCCGACCGCACAAACACACAGACCCCGGCCTTTGCATGAAAGTTTTCCTCAAGCTGAAAGCCAGGGAAATGCAAATAAAATAAATCAGCCGGACGGTGTATTTGAGTTTCCGTCAAAAAAAGAAGTGCAGGCCGGACTGTCTCAAGATGGTGGTGGACAGCATTTAAGTTAGAATGGAGTCCACGGATGTTAGTGAACTCCATAAAGAAGGTGTTTTCGAGATTAAACACCGCTGAATTACCAGAATTATTATATTGCGCTGACATGAAGCAAAAGTTAAGAAGACGTGAAGAGAATTAACGACCCTCGACACAGCAAAAGGAGAACAGACCAGACTAGGCCAACGCCAAAACCCCCAGAGGACGAAAGCTGAACCAACGGACGGAAGGGCCCCCGTACCCCTCCGGAATAGGTCGCCGGGTCCCGAAAACCGGTCACCATCCGGCACGACGATCCTACCCAAGATTATGAGCGGCATGGTGGAGCAGCCTCTCATAGTGGTTAGCTATGATTGGGCCCCTGTACTATACCGCGGGCGCCCAGCAGTACAACCGTTTCTACGGGTCTCCCTGGCCGGCAGTTCAACGTACCCCCCCATAAGGGAGCAAGCGAAGACGTCAAGTCAGAACCCCAATACTGTGCCAAAGGTCGCCAATCATGTGCTACTGGATATACACAGGCTGTTCCCGAAACGCGATCAGCCAAAACTGGCCTTACACTCATGCACTTTGGTCGCGATCCAGACGGGCACCGACGCCCTACCACCTCGCTGCAGCTCGTTTAGCACCACCCAGGAGCCACGTGTAGGGAAACTAGGGTAAAAGCCTACGGACGCGAGCAGCTTCGACTCCCAAATATATAATTAATTTTAAGGGTACTTAGGGTGAATGTCGCAACTTTATTTCTGGTGGCGCCATCTGCCACAATGCATCTAATAGGCCAAGTCAGGTGCAAATTTTATGTCCGACGTACGAGCGGACGCCATCTTTATCTTAGTTGACATGTTAGGATTAATTTTGAACTTTTTTATCATAAATATTGGGTTTGCAAATTGAAAACAACTTGTTCATATGACAAGTTATTTTTTTTAAACTGGTACGACATAGATTTTTTTTTTTATTTTACGCGCGTTGATTGACCGAGAAAGGTCTTAACAACTCAACCGGGCGGGGAACTCAACCGGGCGTGTGGTACGACATAGTGATTTGTAGTACACCTGATGATAAGTACAGTGTAGTACAAAAACGAAAGTGACCATCCAAGGATGAAATTCCGTTGATAGTAATATTTTTTCGAATCTAAAAAAATATTTGAAATATAATAATTGAAGGTCTATATTTAATTTAAATTTTACAGTAAAAATTCTATTTCTATTTAAAATCCTTAGTTTCTATGAAAAGCTATATTTTTATTATTTTATTAATTTATCAATTAAAGTAAATTAATAAATACATATGTTTATTTGGAATTTGCAAAATTTCTCCACTTTTATGTGCTTGCTAAAAACATAAGCGACATAAAGAATATAGTAAAAACTTAAGTTTGAGACAGAACATCACGTTAATGTTTATTTTTTAATAACTAATTGTAATATATATATAGATAAATATTAATATATTGTGGAAGGGGAACTTGTGTGACCGATATTGTAGAGTTCTTCCTTCTTCAGTCAAACTCTTAATATCACTTTAAACTATAAATTTAGTAAACCATTAATACATTTACATAATATTCTCGTTATTTGTTTATTCTACTTTTTCAACCTTTCATTCTTAAAGCTCAATACACAATCTCTAGAATAATCAAGTCCTTTTTCAAATTCGAATTTCGAATTCAAAACGATCTTCCTATTTTTCAATTCTTTCATACGAAATATTATATTTTTACTAAACTAATATTTATGTCATAGATATGTTACCTAATTTTATGCACTCCTTACATACAATCACAACATTATCCTCCCTTTACTTTTAAAATTTTTTGATAATCCTATTAAATTTTTTATACAATACAAAACAACTATCCTACCTATGTGGGGAAAAAACATTTTTACAAATTTGTGAATACTCTCTGCTAGAGAGTAACTTAATCTTCAGTTCTATTAAAAAAAAAGAAATTAAATTAAATTAAACATTTTTGATAAACAATGTTACAAGAAGATTAAGTTTTTTTCAAAACCCACCTAAAAGCCTGAAAATATTCACATCCTAACGCAACATCGTGATCATTTAACTACATTTAAAATAATAAAGCCTATTCATTAAAAAAAAAAACAAGTTGCATCAACCAACTTCTTCCAATGCTTAAATGCAAGCTATTCCAATTAAACTATTATTCAAGAATTATATTAATTAAAATCATCATTCATTTTCCACCAATCCACTTTTCTCGATTACTATTACCGAACTAATTCCTTTTCTATAGCTAATAACATTTCCTTTAATCGAACCGACTGCTATGCTAATAATACATTAACTCACACCACCTTATAGTCTAAGTGTGTTTTATATCCATGCTCGGACATTTTATAGTGAACGCCTACGCAATACTCATTGTCAAGAATCAATGGGAGTAAGCGAGACAGCAATAGTCCCTCTCTTTTTGCCTCGTGACTTTATGCAACGGCGCGGAATTTAAAAACCCTTAAACTTAAAAACCTCCCTAACTTGGTTAATTTAGGTCGGAGGAAAAAAAGTCATACTATCTTTTTTATGTATAATTTTAAGCTCTATATATTTTGCTTACATTTTTTTTCTCTAACTATTACCGTTTTCGAGTATTTGTGGAAAAAAACTTTAAATCATTTTTTTTTAACTCTTGCCGGGGGTTTCAGACACTAAAACCTTTACGGATCGTTTTTGTATTATTAGAAGTACAAAATATCAAAAATGCAAACTTGAGTGTCAAAATTTTGATTTAAAAAGTTATTTGACTGGACTATGAGGGGTTTTCAAATGTCTATAACACTTCACCTCATTATTTTAGCATGCATTTATTATATTACTTATAACTGAAGCACCTACGCTGAAAAAGGTCCAACTATAGCTTAGAGTTTGTTAACATTGAACTAGTATTGTCATAAAGTTAATCATTCAGAGACTCCAAGTACACCGCACATACCAGTTCATGATTTACCAGAATAAATGCTTCAATTTAATTGTAATCACGTTTCATTTAGCTTACATCGATACCACACAATCCTATAGTGTCTACACACTACAAAAAAATAATTTCTTTCCTGATTTAAAATATACTTTTGACCTATAATATAAAAAATTGTCTAAAAATGTTTTTATCTTCTCCAAATAAAAAGTTGAAAGGATTAATATTATATGGAATCACGTCAGTCTTTAAATTAACGGATTTTTTAGGTCCTACAGAACAAATATCATTTATAGTGTAACTATTGGTCACGTTGTCTATAATATTTAACGTTAAAATGAGTACATTAATTAAAATTTAGTCGATTTTAGTCTTTATATTAATATTTTTTGTTCTATGCAATACAATGATACTGAAATAATTAAATAATAATTTAAGGTTAAGAGGCATTCCTGTCATAATTTGTAACAAATGGCCAAATCACCAAAGACGGTTTGTTTCTTCAACATTTGCTCAAGCTCACTTTACAGGGCGCACATTTCGGCTTGTTCACGGTGAGTCCGGGTAAAATTTCTCCAGTGCCATTAGGATTTCCGATTGCCCAAAGGGGCTCGTTTAACGTAAATCGAGAACCATAGGGAACTTTCGATGCTCGCATTACTCAGGTTCGGTTGGGATCTTTCCATCACACTTATACGCGATTGGTGAGATTTATAACTGTATTATGACAGAGCAGAAACCGCATTTGAAGGTCTGCTAAGATACCGTAGTAACTAACTTTCAACAATCTATGTATCTGCCGAACGGCAATTGTGCTTGAGGGGTGCTAGAGCTTCGTTGCGATATCGATCACGTTGCAATATTTGATCCTCAAATTTTTATTTGCTTTGATGTGATATTGTGACGAGATATTTATGAGATATTGCATTTATGAGGTATAATAAAAATATATTGTCACACTATATATCCCTACCGGGGTGAGCAGAGATGCTGTATCCACTTAGCGCTCGTGTGTGCCCAACGTGGCCAGTAGCGCAGGTGATCGTGGTTCTCAGGGTATGTGATTCTAATAGAATTTTCTGAATATCTTAAAACTAATGGGATAGGACAGGGGTCGGCAACCTGCGGCTCGTGAGACTCATGCGGCTCTTTAGATGTAAAGCTGCCACTCTTTAGTTCCTTACGCAAATATTGTCTATTTTATAAAAGAAAAAGAGAATAAATAGATTAGTTCTTTTTTTAACGAAAAACTTTACACAACACGTGTCTATTGTACCTTTATTTTAATGTGTTTAAGTTTACTACGCTTTAGAATTGCATTCATTAATTGCGTTCCTTTGTCAACGATTTCTAAAGTGAAAGATCTTTTTAGCACAACCGCAATAAATCAATCTTTCACGGTGACCAATTGTTATGTGTAAACAATTGCTATGTTGTAGCCAACGCACCTGCATGCACACCGACTGGGTTAGACCCAAGCCATGAAAAGAGACACTCTGCAAGACATTACGTTCCGAACAAGCAATGAGTCGACACTGAACTTTCTCAAAGAACAATCCAATGCGACATCAATTCCGAACGATATAACTGCTCCCGAAATAGAAGCACTATTTATTCTAATTTTCGACTCTTCCCACTCAAAAGATTGCGGATCCTTTAGATATGATGATATCTAGTGCACTATGCCATGTACACAACATCATACTTAGAATAAGCTTCTTCATCACCCATCTTTTAGTCATTGTACGTATGTGGCACCACTCATGGAGTATCGCGAAGAATCATACATTAGATATTGTAATGGTATGAAATATGATTCATGGATTGGTAGCATTCATGTTTGAATTTGACATCAAACAATCATTCTTTGTTTACAGAACGATAACAACATTTTAAACAATCGCTATTTGTAACAATGTTTTATAAACATCCTTCTGTTAGAGATCTAATATTGTTATCGCAATTTGACTTCCACTGAGTTCGACTTTATGCTTTACGTTATTTGAATTTGATGAATGCAGTTGAAGATACACTTGCTGAAATACCTCTAAAGAATGTTAGTAAAATACATTATTCGAATCTTGGTTCTATTTATACTGCAGTACGCTGTTCTGATCGATATGCTCGAAACGATATTGTCCCAGAGGTTCCAGAGTCTTGCCAATATAAAGCCAATTGAACTGAAATTCAACTTTACTTAGGCGACAATGAATTTTTACTACGCTACGTGACTGCCGGGACTTATGTGTTGAAACGAGTTTTCCTGAACCGCTTATTTTGATGTATTTTCTTCTCCCTATTCAGTATTGAATAAACTTTATCCATAGATAATTTTAATTTCGATAATTTTACCATAGATGCTATTCTAAACGTGGGCATGTTTGTTTTATAAATAAACAGTGTATTATAAACGGCGTCTGCTAGAAATAATGCCTAATTTAAATTTCAGACGAATCATTAACCAGAAACTCGTATACACTTTTTAAATTAATAATTTAACATTAATTTATATAAATTACACTTATTAGTTTGCCTATCATAACAATCTAAATTAAACCTTATTACTTTCAACCGTAGTCCTAGTTATCAAAGTGCAATTGTCTCCTAATAAGCACTGAACCGTCACTTTGAAAGTCATGGGAAACCACCGAACAAACATCGCATTTATTTGGATTCTTCAAGCGTAAAATGAATCGATATACGAGTATGTCGAGCGAGCATCTTCCATCGATGTCCTAATCATCACTTGCCATTAGATTAGATTGAGGTTTTGTGGAAATCTGTTCATTGTAAGAATTAATGTGGATCGTAATATTAATGTAATTTATTTGATAAGATTGATTTATGCTAAAGTACTAACCGGTTACAATTTTACGGTCACTTTGGCTACAACCTAGGTTCCTAAATGGTAAATGGATAAGCACGCAGACGGTAGACTAAGCTAAAACTACGGTGTTCAATTCAGTGTCAAGTTCAGAGACCTAACAATGTATTGTCTTTACTACTCCGTCTAGCATCCAGGACAGACAATGACCAATATCGCACAGCAATTTGTAGATATATTATTCATTTAAGCAATCGTTGTCTTCAAGACAAAACTTTTTCTTATTTGAACATTTGTAAATATCACCAAAATTTTATTCAATTTTATCATCTTGTATTTGGTAGGTACAGACCAATGATATTCTAACCTTTTAAATTAAATTCTGAAGTAATCAGTTTTTATTTTACGCTTTGCTTATTTCTTGTTTTTTCATTACGTTGTATTATTCTTATTTTAAGTTGTAAAAACTTACATTCTATTTAAAGAATAGAAGTATGAATGAAAACGGTTTTCCTGATATCTTCAAGCAATGTTATCAGTTTGCATATAAATTACAAATATTTGTTCATTTTTGATTGACTGATTTCAATCAGGAGAAACAAGCGTTGTAAGATAAAACTGCTGTAATAGTAGGAATTTTAATTCAAACTTGATAAATATTTATTGATTAAAAAACAATAATATTTAATATAGGTCGTAAAAAACTTCGCACCCTTTGAGTAATTTTCAATGATTACACCAAATAAAATACTTTTGAAAATAGAATATGTTATTTAATGGATGTCTATTTGTTGACACTTATTACTAAGTTAGAGATAAGTTTGTACTTTCACTCATATGTTTTTTTATTACATGGTACTGTTTATTTACATAATATTATGGAAATTTATTGAGTGTCAATCCTCAATCTGGATGTCGAATTAATTAATAATTTCATTGAGAACAATATAAATTTATACACGTTATCTATATTGTACTTAGTTGATTTACAAATGAATAGCTTCGAATGAAGAATCATCTGAAGATTTATCAATTTGCTAAGAAACTTGAATCAGGATTTGTAGATAATGCTAGCATTAGAAGAAACCAATAAAAAAATATGTAGTACACCTCTATAATTTAAAAAAAATAAAGCGATGACTGCTTTCAAATAATATTTTGGGTAATAATACTTTTTTCTTCAACAAAGGATTCTCATCCCTTGGCAGTCCATCCTCAGACTGCTGTACTGTACTTTTAAATTAACTACGAAGTCACCTTAATGTGTAATTGTAAAAAAAAACACAATAAATTTGTCATTAAAATTTCAAAGGAGGCGGAGAATTTCACAAACATTTGTCTAAGAGCCACTCCGAAACTGAGAAAATGTGCGTCTGGAATTTATTCCCGTAATGTATAAAACGTTCTCTTACTGACATTTTACAGCTGTTGGCTTCACTTTTAATTTGCTGGTTCTTGTTGGTATAGAATTTAAGATGATTTGATATTACCACGTTAAGTTATAATTGTTTTTTTTTATGTATTTCTTATTATGGCT
The DNA here is from genome assembly GCA_036320925.1 of Automeris io. NCBI lineage: Eukaryota > Metazoa > Arthropoda > Insecta > Lepidoptera > Saturniidae > Automeris > Automeris io. The sequence goes on along the minus strand of JAUDJH010000011.1, from coordinate 5,120,272 downwards.
TTTAACATGGTCATATCAGCCCCATCGTAGCCTAATATATAGAAATAAAACCTTTCATACAGTTCCCATAGCATTTCGGCAATTGCTTTAGTGGGCACCGCCAAAATGCTATGTAACATACCAACATCCAATCTATTTTATTTCAATTTACATATAACATCCTTCCTTCCATTGGCGTTCTGGGCACACTCAATCAGGACATGCTGAACATCGTCGATAATTCCGCATTCAAGACACATTGGAGACGGTATTTTTCTCATGAGATGAGCAAACTTTCCAGATGGAATATGTCCAGAACGCAATTTATCTAGTAAAACAACCTGAGATCTCTTCAGCGCCACATCGCAGAACCAGGGGCTCCAAGGAGGCTGACTTTGTATAATTTTATACCAGATACCTTTTTCTTTTGAAGTTTTGTCAAAATATTCCTTCCCACATGTTATAAATAGACTTTTTTAATTAGAATTGTTTAAAATAAATGATAACTTCTGTTTGTGGTTAAATTAAAAAAGAACGACAATAATCGTGTAATTATTATGATTACGAATCTCAAGACTGTTTTAGTATCATTTGAGCATTAATTAATAAAGCAGGTAGATACCATTGACTTGTTTATGTGACCTTGGTTTTAATAATTATACCTATGACGGTCTTAAAATAACTACTAAGATATAATCAGTAAATCTCTATAATAAGAGCGCTTGGTAATAATACTTTTATTTTATAAAATAAAATCCAACTTATAAAGTAAACAACATTGTTATTAATACTTTTTTTATAAAAACTAAGTGCTGTTAGTAGTTAAGGAATTCTATTCAATATCAAAGAAGACCTGCATCAGATCTTCACGATATTAAACCCCCCAAAGCAAACTTGATGTATATCCTTTTAAATAAAAAAAGATTTGGGTCAAGAGTTTGCTGTTATCCATTTAAGTGTTATGACTTACATCTTTATTGACATTTATCAGATCTGCATTAAAACGGGACTGTACGAAATGATACTAAGAGCGACTTGCACTAACTAATTAAATCTAATTTAAATTTATATAATACTCTTTTTACCATTAAACTGTACTTATTGTCTTGCTCATAAATATTATTCAGTTTCAACAACAGCTGAATTTAAATCTCTGAGGTGGAATAAAACCGCTTCAGTTACATCGGTGACGTGTATAGGTTATTTGGACAAGGTAGGTAGATTCACATATTGAATTTAAATATTATATAATGATAATAAATATTATATTACTTTCATAGGGAAGATAGATGGCGTGTAAATAGAAAATACATACATACAAATACATATAAATATAAAAAAATCTTTTTTTAGTTTAAATAAAAGGAATTTATTCCAGACTTATTTATCATAAGGGCATGCCATGCTTTCATGCATTTATGGAATGAACGCTACTGACTTACAAAGTGTTTTACAGGAGCTTAAACTAAATTTGATTTTTACTGCGAGCCGAAAATTACAAACTACAAGTTGAAACGAATAATCAGAGCAGATTTGCACCGTACATATAACCAACACATTGGCACCGTACTTTTCACACTGTTCCTTTGCAATGGTTTAATTTTTATTTCTTTTCTTTTATAATAAGTAGCTAGAAAAGGTTTTATAAAAATCGTCACGTATTAAACACATATTTCGTAGGCGTAACATCTTGCCAACGTACTAGCCTTAAGTTTCTCACGAGTGCCATTAGAACCATATTAATTTTGCAGTAGATTAAGCTTTCTCGTCACACAGTCGCAGCTGTTACCTAATTAATTCAGTTCACCTGTTATTAACTCACTCTAAGTTACCACGAGCGTTGAGTTTCGAAAGGTCGTCGCTCTTGCATTACACTGGGTTGCTTGGTTGTTGGGCACCGGCGTCGCAGAGCTGGGTAATTGAGCGTGTGATACTGGCTACGTCGACCGCCTGTGTCCATTATATCAGAACGGACATATTACACGGAGGGCTGTCCTCAATAATTCAATAACGTACACGATTGGAGCAAGTAGCGTTAATTTCATAGATGCATGCAAGCATTGCATACCCTTACGATAAATAAGTCTGGCATAAATTGCTTTAGTTTAAACCAAAAAAAGGAACCCTTTATGTTCATATCTATTCTATTTTCACGTCATCTATCTTCCCTATGAGAGTATATAATATTTATTATTTTTATATAATATTCACATTAGTTATGTGAATCTGCCTAACCTGTCCAAATACCTTATGCTCGTCACTGATTGGAGCATATTACTCGCTTAAAAACGGACTTTATTTAGTGACATTGAATTATGTCGTTTTGTATTCTGAGAAATGACAAAATGTATATTAGTCAAAAGCGATTATCGTATTAGTTGGATGTACATATAACGATTAACAAGAAAATTATGAATATCTGATGTATATCGCACGTCGACAAAGTACTTAATCCAGTTATCTATAATTAATAGATGTAAAACAGTTTTTTATCGGACAGTTTTGATTACATTGAATGAGCGTTGAAGGTGATAATTTAAAGTGCACGAATATGCTGTTTATTCTACCGATAGCCATCAGTTCTCAAACATTATTCTAGACTACATTTTTAACCTTATTCTATATACTATATAGTATGTATAGGAAGCTCATTTGTAGGTTTGTTTGCGTTCAAAAACCACACAAATGTAAAAAATCTAAGCTTGTTAGAATGTTTTAAATAGTTACCAAAATTCTAACGATCTTTCAAAAATACACACATAAACAAAGGCTACTAAGGCTGAGATTTATAGACGCTACTTTAAGTTTGCTTAGAATTTACTAAAACATTACAATTTATATTTCTCATTGAATGTCAAAGGATTTGGTAAGTCGCCGATTTTATCAACATGGACTTGGCTCTGCGAATACTATGGCTATACTCAAATTCCTATTATATATAGTTTTTTTAAAGAATTATTTTTTTGTGAACTTTGCTAAGCAAAGTCTAAATAGCGTCTATAAATCATAACCTTAGATTCGGCCCATAAATCAGAACTATTTGTATAAAATTACTCGATTTAATGCATTGGTCGCTTATAAATTTAAAAAATAAATTCGCTCTTGATAAAAATAATTTTCTAAATTAAAATTATATAAAACTTATTTTCATATTTTTGCGTGAATTGGTGGCAAAATGGTGCTTCGAGTATTGTGACTGTTTTAAGTTTCCTTTTTTCAATTATTGGAGAATTTGCGTATATTTTTATAAAAATCAATTTTGAGGAAGAAGGTTTGCATTAGTATAGTGTCACCGTCGCCATTTAACTCGAAACGAAATATTACGTGCTGTGGGTATGCTCGAAATTAAACATTCACAGCAAAAAGTTACTACAGCCATTAATTCGAACCAATCGGTTATTCGACAATTGTGGGGACGTTATCTGGTCACGGCCAAACGGCATCCTGAAAGATATCGTGCAACAACTCAGCGCCAAAACCGTTTACTTATACTTCGCTCCAAAGTGAATTCCACTGTGATTTATGATTCTAAAAATTTTATTTCTTTTTAAATTAGTAGAATGGTTGCGCTACCTTCATAGGGGAAGCAGTGTGAGCCCTCAGCGGAACGTAGCCTTAGCAGTGTGATCGCATATTAGGGTAGACTGTGGACTAGACGTGTGGTCAACCCACAGCTGTGCTTTGTGTCACAGAGTACATAAACGTGCTGAGCATAATATATTCTAAAGACGGTAGTACGGACCGTGTTTAATAACATGTTTTATACTGTGTACAGGTAGAACATGTGTTTACTCATGTAGATGTAATAGATTGACAATATATTATATATATTTTTAAGTTACTATTATTACAAAATATTAATTTTATTGTCATTAGCATTTTAAAATGTATTTGATGTTCCGGATCTATTTATAAACACAAATTCTTGAACATATACATGGATTTCTAGATCGGGGACAAATTACCTATACCCTATTCAAATATTTCTTGCGTTAGGTGTTCTTATGACCATTAGCGGAAAAATTTGAACTTCAACCGCTGCACCAATGGAGTCGCCAGAGTTTGATAATAACGCTTTACTATATATAATATTAGGTCCTTACATATGAAATTGGCGTTTTGTATGGGAGGAAAAAAAGTCGAATATTTTTTAATATAATATATTTAATTAATCAAAGTATGAACCATTATTTTCTATGCACTTTTGCCATCTCATAGGTAGTTCATTGATCCCTTTACTAAAAAAAACCAGTCGGACGGGAATCAATAAACTCTATGAAGGCGATTTGGACTGCCCCATCGGAGTTGAATTTTTTCCCTTGCAAAAAGTTATCCAAATTTCGAAAAAAATGGTAATCTGTTGGAGCATGGTCCGGGGAGTACGGAGGATCTCTTAGACTTTCCAATTGAAGCTCTTCTAATTTAGTAGCCGTCTGTTGCGCAGTGTGTGGTCTAGCATTGTCGTGAAGCAGCAGTGGCGTGGAGCGATTGACCAGCCTAGGTTGTTTAGCCGCTACCTTTTCCATCATGGTTTGCAATTGCTGACAATAGACCTCAGCCGTAATAGTCTGGCCAGATTTGAGAAAACTGTAATGAACAATACCGGCACTAGTCCACCAAACGCTTACAAGTAACTTTTTTGGGGTTAATTTTCGTTTGGGGCAGGCTTTGGCTGGCTAGCCAGGATCCAACCATTGAGCTGAGCGCTTCCGATTATCGTAAAGAACCCATTTTTCATCACAGGTAATGATTCGGTTTAAAATACCTTCATTATTGTGCCGGTTTAGTAATGTAACGCAGCAGTCGACGCGCGTTTGCCGGTTTGCTTCAGTCAATTCGTGAGGTACCCACCTTTCAAGCTTTTTAATCTTCCCAATTTGCTTCAAGTGAATTAAAACAGTTTTATCACTAACATCGCAGCCTGCAGCTAACTCGGACGTGGTTTGCGATGGATCCGCTTCCACAATAGCCTTCAACTCTTCATTATCAACTTGAGTCTCAGGCCGTCCACGGGGCTTGTTCTGCAGGTCGAAATTTCCAGAACGAAAACGTTGGAACCAAAAACGAACTGTGTTTTCTTTAGCAACACGACCGCCATACACATCATTCACCCTTCGAGTTGTTTCCGCAGCACTAGTGCCACGGCGGAACTCGTACTCGTAAATAATGCGATATTTTAAGTTTTCCATTTTGTAAAATGAGTGACGCAAACAGAAAAAAACAGAAGAAAAAAACAAATGAATGACGATCATCGAAGCACAAATACATGAGTCTATAGCTGTACAAATTTGAACTTGGAATTCCTTACCAAAGAGGAGAAATTTGTGATTAAAGTGGCCAGTACGAAAAACGCCAATTTCATATGTAAGGACCTAACATAATAATTAAGTTGGTGAGGCTTTACTTCAGCGGAACTTATAGAAACTGTGTAAAACATTTTTACTCTTAGTATCGTGTCATTCAACATTGAGATGGTTTGCTCCCAATGCTATTGATACTTTTGAATTATTTACAAGCTGTCTCGTGTGAGAACTAGAGATGCCACGAATATTTGGCAACTATTCGGTATTCGGCCTATTAGGCCACTTTTTTTGCTATTCGGTATTCGGCCGAATAATACGTACTATTCGGCCGAATACCGAATACCAAATTATGTAAAAAAGACACGTTATATTACTCAAAGTTATGTATTTATTTCCAAATTACAACACTTTAGTAATTAAAATTGATCAGTGGTAAGTTGTGATGGATAAAAACAAGCTTTTCAGCATTTTTTGATAGCAAACGATTACGTTTTTAATTGTAAATGTTACCAGCCTCAGAAAATAACATCTCTCACACACACACTCTCTCTCTCGCTCACACACATACTAATAAACTTATACCGTGAATATCCATATAAAAACACAAAACACCCTTGAATAACCCGAACGGAAGTGCGAGTCTCACCAGAGACAAGATTTACTTAATTGGTGAGACTTATCACTCTGTGTATATGCATAAGTTTTGTGTTGAAATAAAGATTATTATTATTACTAAACACTCCACTTCCAGGAATATTCGGCGCTTCGGCCGACAGCGTTGCCGAATATTCTGTATTCGGTATTCGGCCAATTCACTATTCGTGGCATCACTAGTGAGAACTGCCATTAAAATACTCGTGTGAAAGAGATTGCGATGTAGTTGAAAACTTGGATTATTCAGGAAGCCTCGTGTAGAAACTAACTTCTTGAATATTACGAGTTGCTATTTTCTATATTATTTATTAATTAACTAGTCACATCTGTACATGACATATAGTATACAATGCGTTATTGTAGAACAGAGAAAAAGCAAAGACGCAGCTCTCTAAAAATAATTTGTCGCAGACTTTACAGTTGCGGAATAGTCTCCCGAGTAGTTTTTCTCCAGGGCTGATATGGAGCACTTCAAGAGGGCAGTGAACAAGGTCTTTTTGAGTCGGCACCGCTATAACAACGCTCTTTGTTTTGCAGTTGTCTATAGGCGTCAGTAAACACTTACTGTCAGTTGGGCTCAGCTTGTTTATCAAGGAAAGTTCGAAAAAAAATACGATCATATTTCTAATTATTCACCTACTGCTTAAACATTTGCAGCCAGTCTGAAATTTAATATACAGTGTAAACTCCATTTAACGTCACTCGATTTAACGACAAACTTCCTAAAACGTCGATATCACTCGGCTTTGATTGGTTTAGCTTGTATCCCATACAATGATACACTCTATATAGCACTACACCCACTCTCAATAACGACAGCAATTTAATAATATAAATACATTTTAAATTGCCATAATTAGTAAAAACTGCGCAGCTGTGTACGTTCTTTTGTCTTTCTATTATCGTAGCCCGTGATAAACTCGACTGTCGGCATTACACATACCGACCATGATGCCTCAATATCGCAAGATACGAATAAAATAATTTAAAAAATACAACAAAATTACTGGTGCAGCAAAAGACGTCAAACAAAAATAACAGATTATACTCAATAGCGATCAAATAAGAATTGTTTTTATGTAATTACTAAGACTAATCTGAAATAAACTTTTTCTAATACAGATTTTTCTTCTCTCCATTTAACGACAACTCTCTATAACGTCAAAATATGCACAGTCCCTTGAGGGTCGTTATATAGAATTTGCACTGTATTTAGATTTCCAGAGTGAAGGAAAGACACCTCGTGGTCATTTACGGTGCTTTTGTTCTTTGTTATCGATCTAAATCGTGCACAACGGTCGATGACCGCCTCAACTGCTGTTATCTAGTGGAAGGGAGGCTTCACACTTCAAATATTCTAGACACCTCCACGCCGACGCTCCCTTTGATCCCCAACAGGCTTGTGTCTGTGTTTATTTACTGGTTTTCCTTTTTAGCATAAGCCTTTCATATTGTCTGCTGCGCGATACGTTCCACACTCTAATTTGTATAAATTTACATTAGGTGTGTTTACTATGCAATACTATTATACTTGTAAGATATCTAAACCATAATAAAAAGAACATTTTGTCTATACATTAAATATTTTTCCAAACTTTTGATTGAGGAGTACCAGCCTTACTTAATAAATAATTATTATATATAGTAAACCATTTTTTTTTTAATTTCTTGTAAATAATCACTCTAATAATACTTGATGTTATTATGTACCTATTTATTTATTTCACTGCATATTTTGTTCACGATTCACACGTGCATTTTACACTTAAATGTTACCGGAATTGGTGCTAGGATATACTCACTAGCCAATGATACTGCATCAATTGCTAATGATTAGCCATGGGACAAATCGTTAAGAGGGCGTGCCTGCTATTAGTTTTATCTCTTTCGCAAGTATAGATTCATCGTAGTGCTATCTCGGTTTGGATCCGTGTAATTTTCATTTATCACTGTTAAATCACCAGTATTTTGCTAGCTGATCAGAATATTTAATTATGAGTCGCACTAGCATTGGATCGTGGTGAATTTATAATGGACAAATCTTATATCGGATGCTTTGCTTGGGTATTTGGATGCCGCTTTCTTTTCAACTCTAGCAAGTTGTAACAATAATGCGATCTTAGTTATAATTTATATTTTACTAGTGACATGTTACATATTATATTTACGTGTTTTAAGGACATTAAGAAATAATGTTATGTATTCCGCGCTAGTGGGTATGGTAATAACAAAAATAAATGCTATACTTCTGGAAACCGTATTTTATGTTGAATTAGTCATTATATGTTTGTTAGCTATGCTATTTATGTATTAACTATACTTATCGTGATTATATTCTCTATTCACTACGTGTGAAGCTATGGACGATGTACCTACATTACGATTCGGTTCGTGTCCGTATGATTCGTGTCTCAGTGTGTTTGATACTCATGATAATCAACGGTTACTTGGTCACGGTTTCTATGAAATCAGTTGGTTTATCGCTGCTTTGTAGAACTTTTTTTAACACTGACCTCGGAATCTTAATGCAGAAATAATGTATAAATGTAATGAATTAACGTTGTTTGTAATAATTTTAAAAATCTTCAAATTCTCTTTATATTTAATTATCATTATAATAGAATCGCCGTCTAAGAAAGTTCACTTCAAAAACTCACAAGATTGTACGAAACCACCGGTGCGCAAGTCGGATTCGCATTTAACCGGTTTTTATAACTATTGCTAAACACAACTAAAATTTTGTCAAAATCTGTTATAACGAAATCGAAGGGACTACTCATATTTAGTCGTAAAAACCGATAGTAGTAACAACTGGTGATGTTTTCGAGATACCAAGTCCTATTTTTTTTATCAGGTCCTTTGTTCTGGTTTAATATATCCGGTATGTTGTTCTAAACGATGTCGCCTTAAATGGACTCGCCAGGTTTAGTTGTGAAGATCCATCTCGGCGATCAACCTATTGTCCAGTTCGGAAAAAAAGTCGCCGTAAACGGTTTTGACTATAATTACAGTTTGACCTGTGAAGTAACGTCTAATATCAAAATAGTTTTATTAAAAGTATCAATGTAAATATTATAATGAAATATATGAATCAATAGTTGTTAATTTAAAGTTAATAATTTATATGAGTCAAGGAAAAACTAAAAGAGGGAAGGCAATTTTGTAGGTTTTACGGTATAAACCACAAACATTTGATAGTTCCGTTCAGTCCATTAATTTGTTATGTTACAGTATATTAAAGGTGTGCCAATCTGGAGTGTAAAATCCCGTTTAAAATTAAGGGGAATGGACAATACGCAAGTACTTACTGAGAACAAGCGAATTATGTTAAGCTTATTTCACGAAGTCCTCTTGTTTTATTTGCAATTGGACTTGAGAGTGAAGCAGATTCCATTGTTTAGACAGAATGTGAATTTCTAAGGGTTTTAAAACATATTACAAACCCCCTTGTGGATATAATCAAATATGGGTATGTGTAGGGTAGAGTAAAATCATATTTGTATATATATAAAATTCTCGTGGCACAATGTTAGTTACCTTACTCCTCCGAAACGGCTTTACAGGTATTTATCAAATTTTAAATGCATATTCAGTAGGTTTGAGAATCGGCTACTATCTATTTTTCATATCCCTAAGTGATAGGGGTTGTTCACCCTTAACATTTTTTTTTTAAATTTTAGGACAAAAGTTTTTGTTTTTATTTTTCAATATTATGGCATTAAAAATACATACAACCCTAAATTTTTACCCTTTTGTCACTGACCCCCATTTTTTAATAGCCATTTTAGTAATTTAATCATTTTTCATCCCGCTCAATAACTGATCAATTATCACCTAGAAATAACTTATATGGCAAAACAACGTTTGCCGGGTCAGCTAGTACAATTATATATTTGTAACTTTTTTATAATTTATCACTAACAATGTAAGTCATCATACTATATGCTAAAGCTAATGTAAAAATAAAACTTGAAAATTCTAATAAATAAGAACTGTTTCATGAAAATATTCTGATTATTGTAAATTTTTTTGTGCTGCTCATTTTATATCGTTTAAAATTATTTGTAATATAATAAAACTAATAGTTTGTATTTAATTAACATATTAATTATAAAACTGTGCATATGTCCAATGACAAATTACTAAAAACATTAAGCAAACCGGTGTCGGCATCGATAATTATTGAACCGCTCAATGGTAATAAAAACTTAATAATTTGATGTATCAGCTGCTGGTAAGATCTGAATATTTCTCATTATTGGCTTAAAATGTAAATTGTCGTGTGATCGGTTGTTTAATCCCGCTTGTGGATATGGATAAACAGCCATTAACACTAATCATACCAACACTTTTTAGATACCTATTTCTACCATAGCGGGTCAAATGACCCAACTTCACGTTTCCTGCTTGAATGTATTATATGGATGTTAGGAAGGAAAGAAAGATAACAATTAAATTTATTATATTAAAAAAACTCAATATTGACCATATAATAAAATAATAATTTTTAATTATTGCTCAACGCATTTTTTACATATAAGTGTGTTCATTGTAAATTTTCCGCAAACATATTTTTTACATTTAGAGCAAATTTTGTTGGCTTTATTTTCTTTACAGTATCCTATTTAACACTTCTTACGTTGATAAGCATCTGTAGGAGACTAAGGCATCGATTCTTTCGTATCTATTTTCTTTTGGTTGTTCTCGGGCTTTTCGAAAATCGGCGCCAAGTTCAAATATTACTCAAAATAAATAAAACAAAAAAAAAAAAATAAATTAACTGTAGGTAAATCAGTTAGAAAAAGTCATGAAGACAAATGTGCAAAAACAATAAGATGATACTTGTATTTTCAATGCAAAAGTTCAAAATGGGTCATTTGACCCGTTATGGTATGTTTAGTGTTAATCATGAGTTATTAAAATTAGGCTTGACAGATTTAGAGGTTAGGTGATGGAGAGTTTTTTTTTGCGTGATTCTAGTGATTTTTGACAATTTTAATTGGCTGTACTGACAAGGTTTTCTTTTTTAGTATTTGGATCAGCTGTTAGTGTCGGACGTAGGTATAAGCGAATAGAAGTAGAGACGTGTTCCCTTGTGGAATCGATTTTCGCTAAATTCTTATTTTTAACAGGCGGTGCTATTCTTGTGCTTACTCCAAATAAACGTGGGATAGAGGAAAAATATCAGAAAATTATTGTTCTCTTCATCGCTGTCGATTTTAGTTTAAAGTCATTGCTGTATAGCTTAACTAATAGTAATGATAATGTATTTATTATTTTTCCTCACAAACAAAAACTGAATCACACAATAATAGAAATATTTACAATAAAAATGTTTGTGAGGAACTGGTGTCTGCTGTAGGTTTTATACCTGTGGTACAGATCACCAGATCCCCACACCCGCTCTTTCATTTCAACTAGTCACCTTTTTTTGTGGGCTGGCGGAAAATTCTGCATAGGACTATCAAGGCAGCTGTGAGGGCAGCGACCCCTGTGTGTCAGACTCCTACTAACTAAAAACCCCTGGGGTGTCCTTCCAATCACTCCATCTGTACCTGGGGATCCAGATTCTTCCCGGCGCCCAGGAAGCGAACAGTTTCTTTCGGCTTCATGTCTGGAAGGGGTGGCGCACGGGACACTACATGCTACCACCTTTTCATCCAGGAAGAGTACTCCCTCAAGTCTACTGCCAGGCTAGTATCACGGAGGAATGTCGCGCTCATTATGAGCGAACACTTCCCTCCGGCGACGGTGTTTTGGCCGCCGAATGTCCAGAGAAGTTATTCTCCCTCTGACCCTTTCGTTGGTTTCTTTGTGCCTCATGACTGCTTCGCAGAAGGCTGTGAATTCTTGCCATCCCTCTTCTCTGCTGACCATGGCTTTGACCATCACCGGCAGCGATATGTCTTCACCAATGCTATTAACTGATCACCTAGCGTATGCTGAACTGACTTCGTTTTAGTGCATTATTAAAACACGATATTTGCTGTCTTTACACCTTGATTGACCTGTTTTTATGGGCTATATATTATGTGCCAAATAAATGTTTTTCTCTTTTCAAGTTGCGCGGCTCAATGGTATTCAATAAAAATAGTGCTTTACGATGTCTCTACTTACCACACTGGAATTGGCCACACGGCGTGGTAAAATTAAAGATTTGCATCTGCCCTATGCGTATGGCAGGCGACCTCGGCAACTGTTTTGTCGAAACAGTTGTACCTATGTTTTATTAATAACACGTATGAGGTAACATGAGAATTAATAAAACCGCAAACAGAGATCATGTAACTGCATACTTTGAGGAAATTTTAATACGATGGACCTGACTAATTAAACACGTCAGAATTAAATTGTAAACATTGCTTTGCCAGTAAATATTTATCGCCTTTTGTACTGAAACATTCCGAAAATACTAAAACACATAATTTTATCTTTAACCGAGAACAAATTCCGAAATAGAGCTCTAAAATTCCCATGGCATGCCTCCATTTCCCTTTGAGGGTTTTGATGAATTCTTCGCAATTCGTACAAACCACGAACTTTTTTTGTTTTTAAATAGTTATAATCGTTGGAACACTTTGCAAACATGCCAATAGGAATAAAATAACTAATTTTCTAACAAAATCGTATCTCTAAGTTTACGGTTAGCATCTGAAGCAATTTAATAGTACTATAAATTCAACGAACGCGTCGTTAGGTATCTTAGCGTCCCTAACTTCGCCTGTACTGAGCACACCTAGATTAAGTAAGATTGCCAATTTAAACTTACTAAGTGCCAATCTATTGTCCTGTATTACAAATATATCCTCTCTTTACCTTCGTGACTAGCATTTCTAAAATTAATTTGTTAAGTAATTTTCTTATAAATTTTTACACCTTAACTGGTTAAGCTATTAAGATACTTACATAGAAAAGTATGTTATGTAGTCTTAAATAAATAGTTCTCATGGCTAAGTAACACAAACACACTTTTGAAAACTTTCGCTTTTATTCACATTTTCAATACTTGGTTAGAGCTTATGCGCAAAAAACTTCCTTAAACTTTGGTTCAACTTCTGTAACTAAGTCGAAATGTCAAACTAAAATTTAAAGGAAGTTTATAAGTGCATAAGACTCTTTAAACCATTTTAAAATCTTACGCACATTTACCCAAGTTGGTCTTAACAATTTATCGATACTTGTCTCATCAAATTGAGTTTAAATCCATCGATTTTCCTATGCACTCATATGCCTGTTGCGAATGTTTCATTCGTCTATCCATTTTATCAAATTAAAACGGTCGTCCGCTAAGCTCCGACCAGAACAATTACATGTTTGATTAGCGTCATTCAAAACCCGCATGACTGTGATATGAACCATTAACCACAATACCACGAAGGTTGTAGTCGGCTCTAACATTCCATTTTTTTTACATTTCCTTACTATTATGTACTTTAAATTCATTTTAATATCACATGGAACCCTTAATATACTTTGAGAGAGGAGCTATATTGAAAGTTATAAGACATTTTACTTACATCTCTTTTTATTCTTATCGGTGTTTTACACATTCTCTTTATTTACCGAACGAGACGAATATACTTTTTTTTTTTTTTGATAGCCCGGGGGAAATCCCTAACGGACCTCAGGGGGCGGTGAGGGCTGCCCCCCGGTGTGTCGGACTTGCACCGACTAAAACCCCCGGGGTGTTCCTTCTTCCCGTCTGACCGGGGCCAGAGGAACAGCGTCATCCTCTTCTCCGACCCTCGGCAACGTCTGGCATTTTGTAAAGCCGCATCTATGCACTGCGAGGAGTGCATTATTAAATTCATTTTAATATCACATGGAACCCTTAATATACTTTGAGAGAGGAGCTATATTGAAAGTTATAAGACATTTTACTTACATCTATTTTTATTCTTATCGGTGTTTTACACATCCTCTTTATTTACCGAACGAGACGAATATACTCGTTCAATTTTAGATAACGTCAAGTAACAGACAAAAGGATATAAACGTTATATCAATGTTTTTTCCCGTAAATCTTTGTATTACAGTTGTCAACAGAGCTAAATTGAATATATTATATATGGATTCAAAGATGTATCGTTGGATAAGCAGATATGTTTACCATAGCCATATGAATATGAGGTGCGAGAAAAGTCCCTTAAATTGCCTTGAATCAATTAAATTCGCTTCTACATTCATCATGCGAACAGCTAAGGAGTGGAATATGCTTTCAGCGCACATATTTCCGGGATATTATGACCTGCGAGGCTCTTAGAGAAGAGTGAATAGGCATTTGTTGGGCGAATGCGGTTCGTCATCGGGATCATCTTCACCTTCCACCACCAGGTGTGATTAGGGGCAAGCATCCGCCTATACAATTACAATTTTTTTTTTTGTTACCCTTGAAAAGAATTAATAAAAAAGAACTAAAGAAGACAATATAGGGAAATATTTTAATCAAAGGTAATCCTTAATCAACAGTAAAAAATATAGATGATTCTATGGTTGTGAAGGTTTCAAAACATCTAAAATAATAATATATACTCTGATGCCGTTCTTATATATTATATGTTGCGCTAATGCCATTTATGATCGTTTTGTGGCATCTTTAAAGTTCTTCCATATCTAAATGAACCGCTTAACGAAAAACTTCAGGACAATTTATTTCTTAACTATGGACAAATATTTAAAAATAGCTTTAGGTTCTCAAATGAACTTAAATTTGAATTCGCTTTTTCGTTTTGGAGTTTCTAGTTTAACTAAAAATACTCCAGATGTATGGTTCAAAAGAAAACTTTTAAATAAAACTTACGTGGATCCTAAAATAAATTAATCATTAGTTGAATGATTATATGTGGTGCATTATAAATAGTGCATTATTCAAATGAATTACCAATATATTATATGGTTTCTCCGCATTGTTAAATTATAATAATTATTAGTTTATTTAACACTAGAAATGCTGAACATAGGTATAGCACATACGTATATAGAGAATAAAGAGAGGGGGGAGATAAGTACAACTATTAATAAATGCTATAAGATACTATATAAAAAATCATAACATTTTAAAAAATTGGTTCCTTATAAATATATATTTTTTTATATAACTAAACTTTAAAAACAGTCAAAATGACTGCTTTGGGCTATCTAGTGTTAAATAGATGTTATAGCTGGAAGGTTTTTGTTTATAACATGTGATTAATTGGGTAGATAGGCTATCGCGTGAGCAGTATTTAGAAATGACTTCACAGTCGGGTCCCGACAGGCGGTGGCGGTGAAGCCCTGTGGTATCGATCGCTCGCAAGTAGCGCCCCACGCGTTATGACCACCGGCGACAGAAGGGCGCTCCCGACTTGCCGAAAACATGCCGATGGTACAATATGCACTCCATTCTACCTATATCCCAAGAGCAACTGACTTTTTTTATTGGGCTTGACGGAAAGGAATATATGACATATGTTTTTTTTTTTACACTGGCTCGACCTAGTGACTACAGAGTTCCTGATTGTAAGTACAGTGTAGTCCAAAAACGAAAGCGACTATCAAAGGATGAAAATCCATTGATAGTCTACATCGTCATGTCGGCCCACATACACCACGACTGAAGGTCTCTAGTTATATGAGCTACTGGATATACACAAGCTGATCCCGAAACGCGACAAGCCGAAACTGGTCACTATGACGGGCTTCATACCCATGTACTGTGGTCGCGATCCAGACGGGCACCGACGCCCTACCACCTCGCTGCTGCTCGTTTAGCACCACCCAGGAGTCACCTGTAGGGAAACTAGGGTAAAGCCTACGGACGCGAGCAGCTTCGACTCCCAACACATATCACATATATGACACCACACATGCTTCGACATATGTAAGTAAAAGTAGTACCAGCAAGCAATTTCTACTGTTGTGTTTACAATGTGTGGGAGTGTGTGTGATGTTCTGCGTTCGTACATTATTTATTTCGGAATAATATATAGTAATAAACAAATACATTTTTATATTTTATACCAATGATAAACCTCAAAATCTTTTTAGTCGTATAGCCGGAGTATCAAAATATTACCAAATTATCTAGATCACACGTTTGAGTAATTCTGAAACCAATTTTGACAACTTTTTTTATCCTAACTCGGCACAGTGACTACACCACACCTGATGGTTTGCATGGTGCAGTCCAAAAAATTACAACGACTATCGAGATCTAAGAAAAACCTATCGGTAGTAGTTGCGATCATGCCGGCTTGTACAAATATCTCTTCACACTACGCTTAAAATACCCCATATTATAGGATGGTGGGAACACGCTCGCCGGGAGACCATTCCACAGCCCACGACACGGCAAAAGTAAGAGCTTATAGCATGTAGACGTAACCCGATACGCAGTTGTCGCCCTAAGGGTCGTTAGGGTGTTACGAGACGTGCGGGGTAAGAGGCGCGCGCGCACGGGACGCTTGGAAGTTAGTCGACTGCCGAGACCCAAGGCGGGAGTACGTGCCTGTACGTCGCAGTTCGGTGGACCTTAAAGTGCAAATAAACTGTAAAACGCCAAATTCGTGTCTTCCTAAAACCACACCCACGACCACCGGTCATAAGCTATAGAACTTCTTAGTTCTAGCCGGGATGTGAGATAGCCGGGATATGACTTCGTAAACTCGCAGACATTAGTATTTAGAGATCTTGGAACGTATAATAACGAGCAACTTCGACACATTCTTCACTATATCTGTTACTTTAATGATGCAAAATATAAAATAAACAACACGTATAAATCGCACATATACAATGAAAATAAATTTTATCACTAACGGTTGATTGACCTCTTGAATCTATGACCGAGGTAACAACCTCTGTGACCTGTACGCTTAAATAACTATACTGAAAAGCGAATTGGCGGACCTATATGTGAATAGAGAATACTAATCTAATTTTGGTATGAAACTTATTGTTATTGTAGACTAGCTGTCCCGGCAGACCTTGTTCTGCCCTATTTCTCTAAAACAAAGTTACATTGTTTCTTTTTTAATGTTAATAGCTGCCCCGTAAGATTTCATTCTGTCAAAAGTTATTGGCCTGTCGCAGTCTAATAGAAATAAAATTGCATTAAAAAACTTAAGTCACATCTAAGGTAATGATATTTTTACTATAATGCCTTTTGGGACGTTTTTGGGTTATTTTTTTTGGATTACTTGGCGTATAAATTATATTTTTCATTAATGACATGCAACTTCTAATCAGCTTGAAGGCATACCTTTGTTTTGATTGACATCATATGTTTGACAGCTGGGGACAGAGTGGTTTGTATGGAAAAAGGAAATTGTTGTTTTTACTACATTCCTAGAATTTTTTTTTTCATTTTTACTCATTTTTTAAACCTTCCCTGTACTTCAACAATTAATTCAAAACCAAAATTAGCCAAATCGGTTCACCCGTTCTCGAGTTTTAGCGAGACTATCGAACAGCAATTGATTTATATATATATATATATATACAGATAATGGAAGTGAAACAAAGACGTCGTAGAAAAACATGGTAGAAATGAAACGGCAACGTTATTTGGTTTAGGATCCTTGTATTATAATATCTTCTATTATTTTTTAAGATGCAAGAGTACCTTCGGTTACATAAATTTAAAAATAAAAAAATATTATTACATTTTAGAAACTTTGTTACTAACTTTAAAATGTATTCTACATAAGTAATTTATTATTAAAATCATAATATTTATCATTTTAATTTATATTATTTATATTTTCCGTCAACCGAAAATGTTTAGCATTATCTGTCTAATCTAGTTTAGTTTATTTCTTTGAAGATTGGAAGTGCTTGAAAATATATAATAACGTGGTAAATTTAACCGGACCAGGATGTTTATGGATCGATTTAATATAAAATTATTGTATTATGATTATTTTTTTCAAATTGGCTATGTTTTTAACTGCGTAAACATTGCGTATGTATATAAACTGGCCCGCTGATTTTAATACAAACATTGCGTCGACACTAACTCGAGCATAAACATCCCGTCCACATAATTAATGTGGGTTAACCAAATATAAATCGCTCCCTTTAAGCTTAAGTTACTTTTTATGATGTTTTAATGAAAATAGCTTCCTATGATGCTAATTTTACCATCACCGTTGGTCGTTATTTCATTCATAATTTTAAGATATACTTGAAATGCAAACTACAGTATTATTTACTCGCCCGGTTTAGTTGTGAAGGTCTATCCCAGCCGTCTATATATATCCTGCACACCACACCCAATGAAAAGTACAGTGAAATCCAAGAACAACAGAGACCACCGTGGGACATGAATCCACTGACAGTAAACGTCATCATGCCAGCTTGCCTATGTTACTGAAATTCTTTAGGTATATGCATAACTGGGTGTACACAAGCAGATCGCGAAACGCGACATGCCGCAGCGACTCGCTATGACGGTTTTTCCACTTCTTTAATGTGGTCATGACTCAATTCGGGTTATCGCCTTATCACCTTACTAAACCTAAAATATGACAATCGTCAATTAAAAAAAAATCCTATACATATATATAATATTAATAACAAGAACATCTTGAGAATGGCAATCAGCTGCGCTAGTGGTCACGTTGAGCATAATATAGAAGCGAAAAGTGGATACAGCTACTAATGTATCTCTGCTAACCCCGAAAGGTATATAGCGTGATGATATATTTATTTATATTTATAAATAACTGCATTAAAAACAAATCATAAACAATTTAAATCGAAATCGTATTGTATAATATTGGAACATAAATAAATGTTTCATTACTTTTTCACTCGACTTTGGTTTTGGGAATATTTAAAATAAATACTTAATAAAATCTTAATGTCGTTTAGAAATGATTGAAATTAAAGAAAATTTCAGAGACACAGAGTAAAAAAAAATTAACACATATGGAAAATGTTATTGCTTTTATTAATGTTAATAATCCCTATGAATACACTTACATTAAATTGCATTGATTTAAACTTAATTATCTGTAAATACCAGTCTCATTTGTTAACATATATTTTACCCGCATACGGGCGATATTGTCAGCAGCCCACATCCTGCACACGCGGTCCTTTGTGATCCCTCGGTAAAATCCGTAAATGTCCCGCAAAACAGATAAACAAGATTAAATGCGCGTGCAGCATCTGTATGTGTTTGGGATAGTGCGTTTATGTCCGGCAATCGACGGAAATTGGCCGCAACGGTTAAGGGAATCTTCCTTGGATAAAAAGGGCTAAAAAAGATTTAATGTATGTGATACGGTCCTGCAATGGTATAACAGTTGATATATTGGTCGATCTTCCTGTTGCCGAGTTTGATATAGAAACACTTACAGTTGTAACAGAATTTGTAATTCTGGTCAACTATTTTTTTTTTTACACTGGCTCGACATAGTGTCTATAGAGTACCTGATAGTAAGTACAGTGTAGTCCAAAAACGAAAGCGACTATCAAAGGATGAAAATCCATGGATAGTCTACATCGTCATGTCGGCCCACATATAACACGACTGAAGGTCTCTAGGTATATGAGTTACTGGATATGCACAAGCTGATCCCGAAACGCGACAAGCCGAACTTTTGGTCACTATGACGGGCTTTACACCCATGCAGTGTGGTCACGATCCAGACGGGCACCGGCGCCCTACCACCTCGCTGCTGCTCGTTTAGCACCAACCAGGAGTCACGTGTAGGGAAACTAGGGTAAAACCTACGGTCGCGAGCAGCTTCGACTCCCCGAAACTAAAAACTAAAACTAAACTAAACTGGAACTAAAATTTAAGTTACTTTGTCTGCTATAAATTATAACTTTACTTAATTGGCTGTGTCAAAAAAAAACTACATTTGTAAGTATTATGTGTTAGTGCCCTGAGAATTGCGATCAGTTACGCTTCTGGGCACGTTAGATATGCCATATAAGAGCAAAATGGATGCAGCCAATTTAACTTTGATTACTCCAAAAGGAATATGACAATATATTATTTTTAAACATAGGGCGTAAGTTATCCGCTTATTTAAGCCAACTGCCATCTAATTGCTTTATAAAAATTTCTTGGATGTTTGCAATTAAAATTTGAAAATAAATATCGAGGGGTGAAAGGCTATTTGGTTTAAGCGACATTTTTTAATGATATAGTAATATATATTTTTGGAATCGGTAAAAAACGCGGATTCCAAATATATATATAACTATATCTCCAAAAAATGACGTTTAAACCGAATAGCCTTTCACCCCTCGATATGGTGTACAAGAGAAAAATCATGATGGTAGAATATAAAACAATATGATTTTAATATTAAAAGTAGAAAGTAGAAAGGAGAACTAAAAACAGAACTAGAACAGAGGTTAGCTAATCAAAAAAAAAATATATATAAATTTATAAATACTCGAAAGTGTGATTCTACAGTTGGTAGTGCAATGACATTTATAAGAAAACAAACGTTAATTTTGTATACAGTAAACGCTTTGTACGGAAGCCTGTTGTGTTGCAGAACGGGAATCCCATCGGCGCGGTATACTGCCTCGGTAGTAATCTCGTGTATTGTTTTCGTAATTTATTGTTGTTTTACAAACTGTACTGACAATCCACCTCAATGAACGGAACAACATGAGAATGGTGCCTGTAATGTTGACGTAACGGTTCGATGCAATTGCAATCAGAATTGAAGACAGTGGTTTGGTTCGTTTCTGTGATTATTATGTGCACGAGAATATGTTTCGAGTTATGATCATAGATGGGCAAAATATAATCAGATTAATGAAAAACGATTACGATTACATTTTGCGTTTTTCATCATTAATATGATAACATTTTAATCATCTATGTTTTGAACACTACGGAATCCACAATTGCATACACATTTATGACTCCTTAATGTTTCGAAGGAATTTAGTCATGATTACAGAGCAACAAAAATAAAATTACGACTACATCTTCGCTAATCATTAATCAGATTACATTTTGCTCATCTCTGGTTGTGATGATGCATGGAGGTAACTATTGTTATATCAACATCACCGATTTCATTTAAATTCAACGATATAATTTGTTATCTGGATTCGATTTTAGATTTTTCGAAACGTAAATCGCAAATTCTTAGAATATTTTTCGATCAACGATTTTTCCTTTTGCTAATGTTTAGTTGTGTACTCTAATAAATATAGTCTATGGTTATGATTGCATGTATCAATATTTCTATATGTGGAATAGTAGTTTGCTAAGATGTAATTACGAGTTACCGGGAACTTTAAAATGTCTGGACTTAAATGAATAATCCCGCTTTTCGGGTAACTGCAAAAGCTTGCGTAATTTTTCATCTCGTATCCAACTTAAGTAACATTTGTAAGGAAGAGCAAAATTTATGTGTTAAGTTTTTCCTATTTTGAGTAATATTTATAATATTTAAAAAAAAAGTATTCTGGCATCAAAACTATACTAGTTCCACTTGGCTGTTCTCGTGTTAATACTGATTCTTGTTTAGTAGTTATTATTCGTATTTCTTTTTTGAGATAATATCAAAGTCATTGTATTGTAATTTCACTCCATTAAAAAAATAAAATAATTTTAAGTTGAATTATGCAATATCTTGAAATTAATTCTAAATAATAAACTTAGATCGAGTTTAAGGCGGATTTTCGGTATATAAGCCAAAGCACGCGCATTACAATAACCTACCTTCAGAGGTTGCCTGGATACTTTTGTTCATTTATTTCCACGTGAATTGATTTGTAATGGAAAATATTACGCGCCAGGTTATTTGATGAATAAATCATTATTCTATTTTGGAATTTTTACATGCTTAGATATGGTCCGAATCGAATTAATAGTACTATAAACTTTTGGCAAAAATACTATTTTATAATAATTGTTAATACTGAAAGCCAATCAACACTGAGCTTATCTTTTAATCTATAAATTGTAATATACTGTTATTTCTTTAATTCCTAAAGATAGTATCGACTCGTTTCTCTAGAATTTCTTCTATCGAAGGAAATTGCTTGTTCCCAATGGTTGCGGACAAGAGAGGATGAGATTGGGGAGTTGGGTGTAATTACCATAAGTGTTACAACTCTAATACAGATTTCTCCGTTCATTATCGCTCGTTAAGTATAAACAGTGCCTACTAGAAGTTTCCTCGGTAATCAAAGTTGTGTTCGCCCCTTCCTGCGTTTAACAAACTTCCTAGTTTGTCGTTGTTACCATTCAAATGCTCCAGTGGTTTTATATGTAATCATAAAACTTTACTATTGTAAACGGTTTGAATACCCCCACACATTAAACATTTTACTCAATGTACTTACGAAATTCTGTGAAAACATTAATCAAGTATTGACTCAGTGGTTTGCAGCTTATAGCACTATTTTCTTTCTCTCTTTTTTGCTCTATAGTGACATTGTTATCTTGCTGAGACGTAATATAGGCCATTATATATCATTTTGAGTTACATTAAATCAAATGTATCAACCAGTGAGAACCATTGAATGAAAGGAATCATGTGTTTCATAAGTACCTCATATCTCTTTGTAAAATTAATATGCAACATATATGTTATTTGTCCTTATGTTTTGGCTTTAGATAACATCAATTTTATATTCTATAAACGAGTTATCGAAACATAGTAATTAAAGTTTGATTAGCCAATACTTGAGATCATGTAAGAAACAACATGTCAGAGTCAATGGACGTTGAGTTTAAATGATACTGATTGTTAAATGAAATGACACTGTGATTGAATACACGTTTATGCTTAAACTAAGCTTTCATAGCAATTACTTAATTCTACGTTTAGATCTATAGTATAATTTTATTTTTGCGCTTTATTACTCTAAATGACCTCAAGTGTTTTTAAAGCTCTCTTTACTTCAATAATACCACTTTTGTCGCCCATATAAAAGTATATTTACTGTCCCGGTCGCATATGCGTAAGATAGTCACCCGTTGTCATGTAAATTCAAAGTCAAATTCAGTAGAATTGACGTGTGGAGACTGACGAACATTTAAAATTTATTGAAATAGAAGCATTACCTCATGATCAGAGTGTATCACATTCTATAATTTATAAAAAAATGTGTTAAGTAAATATTTCTAATAATACCATTAATGGCTGTGCCTGATTGATTTAAAGTTATAAATTAATTTAGTATATTATATTTATAGTTAAATGACTAATTGTCAGGACTAATGGTCATCACAAACTTTTGGAAATTACTTTCTAAATAAAAAAAAAACAGACAAAGAAAATTATACCTTTCAAATAATTTTACTTTATTTCTTTATTAAGAAACGATTTCTACAATACAGTTTTAATATACTTTATTAACCATTACTTATAGATTAATTTGCATAGAAATGTAATAAAATTAATAATGTGTACTATCTGCTTAAGTTATAGGGATTTATGAAGAACAAATTATATAAACATATAAAGGACGCCTTCAGGATAATAACGAAAATTTAAAAGTGTATATTGTAGTGGTTCGAAATTACTTTGTATAACAATGGGAACGTCGGTCTTATGTTCTGTTACTATGCCTAAATTGCTTAGAACATATTGTATAGCATGCTAGTAATGTTTATGAAGTTATAAGGAATACCCATTACGAGTATAGTAATGTTGTCTTTATCGTTTTTGTAACAAAGTGATAATATTTGAGAACTTCAATTATGAAACATATTTGATTTTGCTTTCGTGGTGGCTTTTTATTTATTCATCTCCATCACTAGGACTCCTCGCTAGCTTACATATTTTTTTTGTACTGTTATATATTTTCGAGAGTGATAATACTAAACAAATGTTGTTTAAATTCGTACGATAAAGAAATAAAGCTGTTTCCGTGTTCGCTTTTTGGTTCAAGTTCAAGATTCCACCCGCGCGGGTTATTGACCGGCCTCGGAACATGCGCGGCGGCGAAATAAATTCTCTTAATAAATCGCTTTTGGTAACATTATCTATAAATACTTTTAGGCCTGGTTTGGTATTTGCATGGAGTTCATTATTTAATAAAAACATGTTTTTTCGTTACTTACACTTCCTATTCTATTGATTTATTCGGAACTCCGCATACTAACTCCCTTTATAACTCCCTCCAAGCTGAGTGAGACAGGGTCCTTATTGGCGGCGGCCTAGATTTTCTTGTGTATTGTTTGTGATTTTTTATTTATTTTTATGTTTTTTTTCTTGATTTTCATGTAATCTATTGTATCATGTTGTCACTTCTGTTTGGCTGCTACTAATAAAACGTTTTCTTTCTTTCTTTCTTTCTTTCCTTTATGTGTTCGATAGAATCATTTGTACGTTACAGAATCTTTTGTTATTTGTTTTGGTTACTAACCTCAATGTTACGATGGTTCAGGATAAACACAAAAATACCTATCACCCGATTCATTAATGTAATTCATATCTTCTTTAATTTAAATCTTCTGAGCGCAGCTATTTGGATTTGTTCATTATTTAACAATATATTTTGTGTACATAGTTTAATTTTTTTAACTAAATCATAGTGTTTTTTGGAACGTTAAATGCTTTATGATGTACTTAGTCTTCCCTAAATTTCACCCTTGTTTACTTACTCCCATTCAACACATCGTTTATTGATTATCCTCTTATCTCAAGCATTTATGTTTGAACAAGGCTTCGTTCAACTCTTTTATCACTCTCTGAAATTTGACTTTAATCTGTTTTTAACATCCGTTTAGTTTAAAATTTGCACCTGCATCTGCTATTATGGCTTTTGCTACTTTTCTTTTTGTAATATTTCGATAATGTTTGTTGGTAATTTTTCGATAAGCATTCAGCAAGTGAATACTATTGCAGGGGAAATGATTTGTCTAAATTTATCTTTTCTCTTTATTCTATAATTATCTTTGTCTATACATACGAGTACAACAAATTGGTGATAATATTTAAATAATTGAAGTTATTTTTTTTTTTGTATCCTGGGGAAAAAACCTGCATAGGACCATCAAGGCCGCTGTGAGGGCAGCGACCCCTATGTGTCACACTCCTACTGACTAAAAACCCCCGAAGTGTCCTTCTAATTGCTCCACCCGGACCTGGGAGACCGAATTCATCCAGACGCCCCGGGAGCGAAAAGCCTTGTTGAGGCTGCCTCTCTGAGAGGGTTAAGAGTAAAGAGCCCAACCCTCCATTTGAGTTGTTTGTAATAAGTTAGCTTATAGTTAAAAAAAACAACACTTTAGTTTTCATTTTGACTTTTGAACAAAGCTGTGTTATAAAATTTAGTTTATGTCTATTCTATCTCTTAATTCTCACCTGAGAAACCAATTTTATGATAGCTTTAACAGTCGTTTAAAAATAATGTTTATTGCTTCGAGTATATTCGGCTGTGGTGGCAAGTACCGTTGGTTTTAGGGGAACAATGGTGGGTTAGTGATGTTATTGATTGGCAGCAACAGGTTGCTGGGGCGTCTCGTCCCCCGCGTTCTCTTCACCAGCAAACACACTTTGTTCTTTATTTCCATCAAAAACAATTAGAATCGGAAACGTTACTTAAATTTAAGTATAAAGGCCATAAGATAAGGATAAGGAAATCGCTCGGTTTCAAGACCATTAGTCAAGGATTTATTAGATATACTTAATCGACTAGTATTCATTAAAAAAGTGATGATTATATTGTAGTCGGAGAGAAAACATTGAAGTCATATCTTAACACTCTTTACACTATTTTTGCGGTCCCAAAGTAACTTGATTACACCTGATAAAAAGTACAGTGTCGTCCAAGGGTGGCAACGACCACCAAGTGACGAAAATCTGTGGACAGTCGCCATCGTTATGTCGGCCCAAATATACCATGATGGAAGTTCATGAGGTATAATAGAACAACTAGATAATTTAATTTCACTCTTAACATTATTTTAGTGAATCTAGTTCATCTACTACTACCATATACTCTAAGGCTGAGATTAGTAGACGCTATTTCGATTTTGCTTAGCAAAGTTCTCAAAAATAAATTTGTTTTGACAAAAAACTGAATATATAATAGGAACTTGAGTATAGCCATAGTATTCATTAGTAGACCTTCAGGACAGACAGTGAGGATTTTCGCAAAACAGTACATTAAATGCGTAATAGTTGATTATTATCATATGGGCTTATTATTATCAAAATTATTTGACGGTTAAGTGTTTAAAGAATTAGTTTCCACGAATATCTCGATAAAAAAGAGTTAATTTTGCGGAAAATATATCCAAATCACCTTGAGGCCAATTAAGTAATATATTTAAATATATCGAGGACGATGATTTAGCAGGAAGTTTATAATTCCTAATGGTAAGTGCGATGCGTCAATATTTATGTATATTATCCCTGCTATTTTATGATTACCTACGTTTATATTTTATTTATATTAAAATTTAGAAAATATGTTATTTAGTATAAAATATTAAAAATAAATGACATCTTTATTTATTGATATGTAAATTATAAATAATCGGCTAAGTGCGAGTTGGACTCGCGTACTATAAACTATGTAACTACGGTTTTTGGATTGTTTCCTTAATTGTTCTATAAAACAATGCTTCTTGCCAAATTTCATGATTCTAGATAAACGAGAAATAGGCTGTAGATTTAGACTCCTATGCAAAAGCGTAAATTTCTCGTCACATACAACCGCATCTTTTTGCGTTGACTTAGATGTCTTTAAGAGCTACAAGACACTGTATATCTTTGTATTTAATATTAATTTCAACGATTAGGTGTTGCTGAGAAATAAGGCTTTAACTAACAGACAGACGAACAAAGAAGAAAACCTGTTGGGGTTCATTTTTTTATTTTGAAGCATGCAACCCTAAGAATAGATACATTTATAGTATTATGAATCGCGTCACGTAACCGGTATGTGCAAACAATAACTCGTAACCTAGTCCACGTCATTGAAGCTTTTATAAAGAAGCCGCTATTACAGCTGGTTGACTAGACTACAGGGTCGTAATCTTCACAACAATAGGACGTCGGAATTCAGAGATATTCGAGTCTTTAGTATATTAATATCCCATTCACTGTATCAAATACCTTCGGACCGGACGTTGTTTTGAATTCCGTCCACGGCGATGCCCTGTTGACAAATCGTCGAACAGCTCTCTTGTACATAAAGTTTCTTAGTACCATCGAATGCCATATTTACGAGGAAAAGAACGTGTTTAGTATTCCGGTAGTAAAGTCTGTTTGAAATACGGTAATGATTTTTAATTCACACCACTCAGTTACTTCAGGAATTGTAAGCTGCATCCGTGTTTTAAAATCATTCGCTGACATTGCTCAGAATAGTAATGACTAATTATATTAAGTCATTGTATCGCTTCTTTGCCCTTTTTTGCATATCGCTACTAAAATTTAACCCCGTTTATACCCAGAATTGGATAATGGATAAAAGGAATTATAGATTTAATTTTTTTACAAACTTTAGTAAATTGCAAAATGGTGTACATAAGCTGTGTTCTAATGTGAAAATGTTGTGCTTGAATAGTTTGCTATAGAAAAATGTTCTTAGAAATATGTTAAAATTATCTTGATGTAACTTTTCCATTTTTACCAATATAATGGACTTTTTCATTTATATTATTATAGCATTACAGTTTATATATTATTACAACTCCAATACAACCCATTTGATTTGGGTTATTGTCGTTTTGACGACCATCTCTTGGGCCAATTTACTTCTGAAGACTTCATACAATGATTGATATTATTGTTACGGTTATAATCTCGCAAACAAGACGCTGTATTGGATGCCTAGTTGTGAATACCTAGACCTTTAACGGTATCAGACATTGTTAATATGTGGCATTTGCTCTGAGTAGAAGATAACTTAATATCAAATCACTGTACAAATTTATTTTTATCTCTTTCCTCTCAGCAGACTGTCGAATGATCTTTCACCCTTCTTCCTATGATATTGGGTACTTTAAAAGAAGTATGAAGAGATTTTTGAAAAGGCCGGCATGATCACGACGACTATAGACGAATAATAGCCTGCTTATTGATAGTTACAGTTGATTTTAGCACTACATTACACCAAACATTATAAGTGTAGTCAATTTGCTGTTCTAATATGAAAAAATATAACTCAAAAAGCTATAATAAATATCATTAAAAAAATACATCCATACAAAGATTTCACTAAGACTTTATAAAGAATAGAAGAATGACACATTTAGAAAGTATTTTAGAAATGTCTTCAATCGTGTCCCACTCCGACATAACTTTAACATTATTTCGACGTTTCTTCTCAAGGTAGGCGATTCCGAAGCGCTGGTAGATTACTTTAGCCTCTTTCCCTGGCTGGTCGCCCAAGTCTAGGTACGTATCCACAGAAATGCCTTTGCGTTGCCACTAGTGATGAAAATGCCCGGGAATTTTCCCAAAGTGCCCAAAAACTTCTTTGGGAATATTCCCGGGAATTTACGAATTGTTCTCGGAAGTTTTGGGCACTTTGGGAAAATTCCCGGGCAATTTCATCACTAGTTGCCACCCAACCCGTGAACTTGTTGGCTGAGGTTAAGTGCTCTGCCCCACTTTCGCCCGGTAAAGTTGTAGAGACTCTTTCCGACCAACAGCATTGTGTCCAGCTGAAAAAAAGTCTTCAATAGTTTATTTTTAGTCGTCTTCTTTTTTATTATCTAGTTGTCTTCATGTCGTGCAGTTTTGTTTTATAATATTTAATATATGGGTACCCATATTTCAAACTTAAAAAGGAAATCGAAGCCGGTATCTGTGTGCTAAAACGTGAATGTTCGTGGGTTTGAATCTAGGCTCATCTGGATTTTTCTAGATTAAGTACGGATTTAAGCATCACATTTACCGGTGAAGGAAAATATCGTAGGATATCAAACACGTGTGGCATCTAAAAAGAAAGTCATGTGTGTCTTGAGAACGACAATCAGCTGCTGTACTGGTCTGGTCAGGCACGATATATAACCGCAAAGGGGATGAAGCACTAATGTATCTTTGCTCACCCCGAAAGGGATATAGTGTGACCATATTTTATTATTAAAAAGAGAACCCTCAATCCATGCTTTCATAGAAACGTAGAATTGTCCATAAATCAGGATTGACATTATTAGATTATCGGAACCTCAAACCGATAGATCAATCGTTATCGTGACGCTACGTGTGAACCGATGCGGACGGGTTTATCCGACTCATGTGTACTTAATGTCGATAACAAGGTCCAACAAAGGACGGATACCTGTTTAATTAGGTCGTGTTTGTCTATTTCATTGGTGTGTTGAACTATATTCACATACTATATACAAAATTGTATTCCGAGTATTAAGTTCGGTGTGGTGATGATATTTGCTATAGGATTTCATTGACACCCGTCTCATTACCAGTGATGTGCGGTATACGTGCAAAAAAGGAAGTCGGCGTGGTGAAACATGCAGTCCACTTTTTTAATGTCGATATTTTGTCGAACAAGATAGAACTAAATAATATTTATATAGTAAGTGAATTGTTATTAACTCGGTCTACCAAATAGTAAGTACTAGTAAGGCTGCCAGAAATAAAAAAAAAAACAATTTTTAGAAAAGAAAAAAATTCAATTTCATGAAAGCAGAATTCGTGCTTAACTGTACCGGCTTTTATTTGGAATACTGACGGCACGCTAATGTATAACACCTGCGTCGATAAATTTTCTATTGCATGTTAAGTTTTGGGTTGAACCAATATGTATTATTTTTTTAAACTAAAAATAAGTTACTGTTCATAATCCTATTCCACGAGGCATTATCGTTTCGGTTGAAAATGTTATCGCCCTTTAGATTATCGCAGTTGTTATATGCTAATGGCAGATTCATTACGGTATGATTTCTTTACAATCCGGTTTCTAAAATTAAGTATTAACGGGCTATATATAATTTCTCTTGTAACTATAAAAAATAATAATTTCTTGTAAAATTATCAAATCTTACCTTAGTAGTGTTTTATCCGTAAGACAGGCCGTGACAAGCCGACACCCAGATCCAGGCGTGAGTGGTGTGTGATGTGTTCCCGCACACTGCTCCAATAACAAATCATGGAGATGAGGGGAGGATGGTACTTTACTCCACTCTCCCCGCCAATGTGTTAAGAGTACGCGGGGGCTGGTAACTATTTAACCACCCCTCGCCAAGTAGATGGGGCCTGCAGAATGCCAGACGTCGCCGGGTGCCGAGGAAGATGGCTGGGCCTTGCCCTCGACACTCGGCAGACGGGAGAAGGAACACCCCTGTGGTTTTAGTCGGTGCAAGTCCGACACATCGGGAGGCGGCACTCACCGCCTCCTGAAGGTCCGTTAGAGATTCCCCCGGATTATCAAAATAAAAAAAGGCCGTGAAAAGCCTTAACAACTTCACTGGGCAAAGTGCTCGCCCCCACTTAAGATGCTCAGTCAAACTATTATGGGTTCGGTGGCAACGCAAGGGCACGCCTGTGGGTACGGACCTTGATTTCCGAAGCCAGTCAGGAAACGAACTTAACGGTGATCTATTAGCGTTTCAGAAGCGACTACCTTGAGAAGAAACGCCGTCGTTGAAGGAATATAGATCCCTAGGCCCGGCTAGTAGTGAAGGACACCCAGGGGGCTTTCTGCGACCCCGATAGTCAGAATGCAGGATTTTACCCCGGATTACATAAAATGGTCTTGCCGTTATTAGAGTACATGAGTATATACTATCTAGTAATAAGGGCAGTTTTACTAATACATTAAAGTAAAACTGTAATAATAAACGTTCCTTCGCTTAGAGTAATCAAGCATATTCCACTATCTATTGTTAGTAAACAAACCGCATTGCTCTCATTGTTACAGAGCGTGGCCTTAATCGTTGTGTAATGATCATTATCTAGAGTTTGATAATTTTATTACATTACCCTGAGCACGGTGGCGTAATGTGAAAATGTGAATGTATTCTGTAATAGTGGCTTCAGACGCGCGCCATTTCGCTTGGATTTTAGGATATCCCTTATAGCATATTGGTACTTGGTGGTTACCCTTACAATATTAGTAAAGGGGACTCGGACTGACTTGCCTATTCTGGTCCCCTTACTAACAATCAGAAGAACTGTGTTAACACAATTTGCTTTTGCAACATTCGGTGTTTATTTTTAGCTATTTCCTGTTTTATATATGTGTTATATTTTTATTTCCTTAAATTATTTTTCGTGTATTGTTTTACTGTATCTATTAATAGTTCAAAATTTTGTACCTTCTGTTATATAATTTTTTTAACATAGCTGTCGGTCATTCAAAAAGAACAAAAAATAAAATAAAATATATAAGAACGGAATGTCAATCGCATTTTGAAATAATTTGCTATGCGTTTGCTCATTCACATACCTGGAGACCTTCATTCGTGATGACATGACATGGCGACGGCAACTATCAATGAACACTCATCTTTTGGTAATCTTTTGCGGTTCTGAAACTTTGCAATGAACGTATTTGTACTTACTCCAGAAAGCCATTTCTGTTTTATTTTCGGTCAAATTTCAATCATGAAACCTCTATAAAACATGTTAAATATCCTTGCTTCAGACTTTTTGACATACACGACATGAAGATTAGGTAGGAAATAGATTTTGAAAGTTTTTAAATTGGGAGTATTTTTGAATGTACCTTTACCTACTTTTGAAAGCTTATGACTGGTGATTGTTTTGCAGACGCGGCTTGGCGCGGCGTGAACGGCGGGCCGCGCCATGGGTAACAAGTGTTGCAGCCGCCGACATGACCCCGAAAGACCTTTGGGTATGTATTTTTAACACAACCCTATTTGTAGTAAAGCGCATCTATCGGTCGAAGAATCAAAGACCGTTGGATCTGTGATTTATTCACACCCCGCCCTATTTGCAGTACCTACAGTATATAGATAGAAGAAATTGTAATGGTTTAAACAGCTGCCGAAATTAAATGGCGCAAAAGGAAAGGAAAACACCCTGTAGCATAATCAATTTTTAACGCTAATATTAACCAATCAAGGCAAAAAATTAATGGCTCATTAGTGTTTTCAAAATCGTCTTTAAAATGTATTTATTAATTTTCACTATAACAATAGCAGTCATAAAAACATAAATTAAACTCTTAAATTACTTACGAGTATAACCTAGTGCACTATATATAAAAAGTACACATTGGACTTTTTTTTAATTTAAATTTGTTAATATTAAATGACAAAATGATTACAAAGAAAGAAGAGTTATAAAGAAAGGAAAATTTAAAATAGCTTTTATGTTATAGTTGAGACTGTTAGTGAAAGAGCGGTCTACCTCTAAAGATATAAAACATATTTGTATTTTTAAGTCTAATATATAAAAAGTATACAAGCAGCTCTTGTACTATCCGCCTCGAGTGTCAGAATTATCCAAGTTAGCTTTAATTAATTTGTTAATGACTATACCAAAAATGGATGAATTTTCTTTAACTAAAAAATGCCTCATTTTATAATATTTACACACAACTTTCTAGTTATTAAACGTATTCTAAGTCTAGTCTAACTAAACCATAGTTAGACTGATTATAACACAAACTAATTTAGACCTAATCGAAACTGCGTTGTTAAGGAAGTTCACAGAATAGTTAGTGCTAATGAAGCTAAACCTCATTTCGTGTGTTAAATTTGTCGGGTAGTTTGGGTCGACTCGTATACAAGTTTTCTTATGGCATATAATCAGTGAGTCATGTCACATACACTTTGCCACTGGCTTCGATAATCCGGTACGACTCTGTCTACCGACCACGCTAAACTGTTTTAAGATTAATATTATCGTAATATTGTTACATAAAATATTAGGCTGAGATTTATAGACGCTATTTCGACTTTGCTTAGCAAAGTTCTCAAAATATAAATTCGTTTTGACAAAGAACTGAATATATAATAGGAACTTGAGTATAGTCATAATATTCGCAAAGACTAAATTGATGACTTACCAGATCCTTTGATAATCATTGAGTAATATAAATTTTAATGTTTTAGTAAAGTCAAGCAAATTTAAAGATGCGTTTATAAATCTCAGCCTTAGATTCCTCGGATAAAGTACCTCTAGCACCACAATTTCGTAGAATTGTGTTTTAACACAATTCACCAGTGCGTAAACTGTGTCCCCTATTAAATACCCTCATAATGTGATAATAGGAGCTTGATATAAATATTAGGTCCTTACATATGAAATTGGCGTTTTTCGTACTGGCCACTTTAATCACAAATTTCTCCTCTTTGGTAAGGAATTCCAAATTCAAATTTGTACAGCTATAGACTCATGTATTTGTGCTTCGATGATCGTCATTCATTTGTTTTTTTCTTCTGTTTTTTTCTGTTTGCGTCACTCATTTTACAAAATGGAAAACTTAAAATATCGCATTATTTACGAGTACGAGTTCCGCCGTGACACTAGTGCTGCGGAAACAACTCGAAGGGTGAATGATGTGTATGGCGGTCGTGTTGCAAAAGAAAACACAGTTCGTTTTTGGTTCCAACGTTTTTGTTCTGGAAATTTCGTCCTGCAGAACAAGCCCCGTGGACGGCCTGAGACTCAAGTTGATAATGAAGAGTTGAAGGCTATTGTGGAAGCGGATCCATCGCAAACCACGTCCGAGTTAGCTGCAGGCTGCGATGTTAGTGATAAAACTGTTTTAATTCACTTGAAGCAAATTGGGAAGATTAAAAAGCTTGAAAGGTGGGTACCTCACGAATTGACTGAAGCAAACCGGCAAACGCGCGTCGACTGCTGCGTTACATTACTAAACCGGCACAATAATGAAGGTATTTTAAACCGAATCATTACCTGTGATGAAAAATGGGTTCTTTACGATAATCGGAAGCGCTCAGCGCAATGGTTGGATCCTGGCCAGCCAGCCAAATCCTGCCCCAAGCGAAAATTAACCCCAAAAAAGTTACTTGTAAGCGTTTGGTGGACTAGTGCCGGTATTGTTCATTACAGTTTTCTCAAATCTGGCCAGACTATTACGGCTGATGTCTATTGTCAGCAATTGCAAACCATGATGGAAAAGCTAGCGGCTAAACAACCTAGGCTGGTCAATCGCTCCACGCCACTGCTGTTTCACACTGCGCAACAGACGGCTACTAAATTAGAAGAGCTTCAATTGGAAAGTCTAAGACATCCTCCGTACTCCCCGGACCTTGCTCCAACAGATTACCATTTTTTTCGAAATTTGGATAACTTTTTGCAAGGGAAAAAATTCAACTCCGATGGGGCAGTCCAAATCGCCTTCAAAGATTTTATTGATTCCCGTCCGACTGGTTTTTTTAGTAAAGGGATCAATGAACTACCTATGAGATGGCAAAAGTGCATAGAAAATAATGGTTCATACTTTGATTAATTAAATATATTATATTAAAAAATATTCGACTTTTTGTTCCTCCCATACAAAACGCCAATTTCATATGTAAGGACCTAATATTATGTTTAAAATTTGTACGTTATTTTTCACTTTTACAGCATCATGCACAATGTTTTATGTGTTATTAATATTGCTAGAAATGTAGAAGTAGCAGCAGTGGAGAGCATCTTATAAAAGCATACAAAACATTATCTTGTTATACTTGGCCGTTTGATAAACATATTGACTTAAAATATGGTTATCACTAGAAAAGGAGTCTCAGAATAGGGATGTCGAAAATGAAAAAAATATCGTTATATCGATATTTATTAAAATATCAATATCGGCGTCGATATATCGAAGGAAAAATATCGATAAATCGATATATCGATTAAATCTCAATAAACACGAAAGTATTTTACCAGTATTCCTTGTTATTAGATAAAATTACAAAAATATCAAGAACTAAAAGTCTATCTTCTAACTTTAAGACCTGTTTAAGATATCAAACAAAAATAAATAATAATAAATAAATGACGGCAAATAATATACATGCAACAAATTCAGATGTCAATGCATGCCGTTGCATAAGAAAATATAATACTCAACAGTCATAGATAATATAGTTTTTTTTTTCGTTCGGTCCTATCTTCTACAGTTTCAGATACTTCACTATCATAAAAATAAAAAAAATATCGTTTTCGATACAATTTTCGATACTGGATATTTTGTATCGATATATCGATATATCATTACAAAATATATCGCCCAAAAATAGTATAATATAGTCATATAGTAATTTATATATATATATATATATATGTTTGTAGTCGGTAAAAAACGCCGATTCCGAAAATATATATTACTATATCACCAAGAAATGTCGCTTAAACCAAATAGCCTTTCACCCCTCGATATGCTTTTATGGAATGCACCCCTCTGTGTAACAGTGGTTGTGGACCCAATAAAAAAATCGATATAAAAATTCAACAGTTAACACAATGCCGTCCGGCGACACCACAATGGTGCTGACGTGCGCAAACTTTCGGTCTTCGAAATTTTCATGAAAGTAGGGCGACAGGCTTGAGAACTTATGAGAACTAACGATGAGGTTAGTAAAACTTAGCGAAAATATTTACGAATCATGCGGACGGCAAAGTGTTAAGCAGTGTTATCAGAATTTGCTAAGTATGTTAAATATTCGTATGTGCTGTTGAATGATAGTGAATAAATAAAATAAATAAATAAATAAGTCGCGTTAAATTGTATTTAGTTTAGTGGCTCTATTGGGGCAAAGGGTTTTATTTATTTACAAGTACATATCGTAAAGGTTATAAGCGGATTTTACTTAGGTCCGGTTGGGGTCGGATTAAGTTTGTTACAAATGTAAAGATATCCCAAAGTGCCAATGTAACTTTGGGATCAGTTTGATGTTTACTCGGACCTTTGATACCCTTATTGATTTTATATGTAGTTTGTTTTGTATCAATAATACCCAATACACATCCGTTAAGAGTATGGACCCAGGGCTATAGCAATAAATTTGCAATTTCCGGTATTCATATTTCTAGTTTAATTAATCATTTAACCGGTAACGCTTTAGCTTTAATTTTCTGTCGTCTTATTTACTTCTAGTATGCAAATAAATGTTTAGAGCAAATTTGCCAAAGTTCTATACAATACTAAAAGTTTTTCTATATAATCAAATAAGGCAGTAATTGATATTTAGTATATGTTTGTATTGTAATAGATCATAGACGTTGCCGATCGGTCGATCCACGACAAGTTGGCTGATTTCTTTGGGGTCGTGGGTTCAGGGTGGGGTCCATGAGCGACCGCTTAGTAACCCTTGTGAAGTCGGCAAAGCACATTATGACGTGCGCTGCTTAAATAAAACGAGTAATGTTGAGGAAGGCAGCATGCCCCCCGAGTTTGTGCCCAGCGGGCGCGGCGCGGCATTGCTGTGGCGAATTGATCACAGGACACGCAGTCCTCGCTAATGCGCAGAAGTAGTCACATTGGGGTTTTTAGTCGGTAAAAGTCGGACACCCCTTGGTCGCGCAACCCCCCTGTGAGGCTGAGGAACCTTGGTTTATGAGGATTTTCCCCAAGTAAAAAGAAATCACAGACATTGTGTTTAAAATTAAATACCTTTTTATATTTAAGACATATAAGAACTATAATGTGTTATTTTTTCTAAATATCCCACAGAATAATGGGTACTACAACAATAAAAATATATTCAAAGAATAAAGCCCAAGTTATTTCGTTGAATATAACAATGAAGTTGATTTTTTCGCACGATATCTAACTCGCTCATTAGCCATGGTTTACATTCGTTTATTGCAAGTTTACCCGAAAAGGGCTCTGTATCGTTGTTCCACAATATTATTTGTATTTCGACGGTCGTATGAATTAGATACATATTGCTTTAGCTCCTTTTACAATCTTTTCTATTATAAAGTGTAGTATTTGTACACATTGGTCTATTAACAAGGTTGCCCGCAACCTGGATAATATAGTTGAAGTCCCCATTATTAGGTATCTTTTTCTAAATTATAAGCTCTACTGGTGTATTTACCCGACAACTTGTTCCGTGCTTCTGTATAATAATCTTCTATAATATAAAAATGAATCGTTAAATGTGTATAAGCGCGAAACTCGAGAACGGCTGAACCGATTTGGCTGATTTCTTTTTTGTTGTGTTTGTTGAAGTCTGGGGAAGGTTATTACGGAGAGAAAAATTAAAAAATGTCTGAAAAAGTCTAAAAACAACACTTTTCTATATTCTCATACAAATAATTCGTAATAATATTTAAAAGTCAATTTGAACTTTAACACCATACCATAAAGTTTAAATGTTACTGGACGCGTTCCGGGAAGGCAAAACCATTGAGTGACGTATAAATATTAATGTCAGTATTTGTCAATTTTTATACATATAACATTACACTCAAAAAGAATTTTAAGTGTTTTATAATTATTATTTTTTATATAATGTAATTGCTGACTTATCAACTTTCTTATTTATTTTTTTTATCTTACTACCGGGCCCAGTATCCTGAATAGCAGAATAAGTATTTAAAAAAAATCTACTGTTAGGCGGTACGAAGTTCGCCGGGTCATTTAGTGCTGAAATAAAAATATAGTGATAGATTCTTTTGACCGCGTACACCTATTGTTAATATAGCTAGTATCATATTTACCTTCAGTCATAGTAAATAAGGGCAGGCATGGAACGGTGGCTGTTATTTGATCCTCGCCCCTTGGTAGTCCTTATCGCTCTGGAATTACACTGTATATTCAATCATGTTTCTGACTCGCTTTGGCCTGTCACGTTTCGGGATCAGCTTGTGTATATCCAGTTACTCATATACCTAGACACCTTCAGTCGTGGTATATGTGGGCCGATATAACGACAGAGACTATCAATGGATTTTCATCCTTTGATGGTCGTTTTCGTTTTTGGACTACACTGTACTTACCATCGGGTACACTGTAGTCACTATGTCGAGCCAGTGTAAAAAAAAGGTGAGCCTTAGTCACTTTATCAAACCAGTATAAAAAAATGTTTGATGGCATTTTACAAAAATAGTGGTCACCCAGAGGACGAAATTCGTCCATGATTAATTTAAAATAACTAATATATTGTAGTAAATGAATTTCGCTATAACATAAAGTGCAGATAAATAATTATGGTTATGTTTGACATTCAGTAAAACTATAGACAAATAATATTAATCTATTCTCAAATTGACCATAGACTTAAACCATAAACAAAAGAGTATATATGCGTGGTAGTGTGTGTAATGCCTTTTTATTGATTTAATGTATTTTTTATGCATTATTTTTTAAAAATATGTTCATTCTGGACTCCTCTATGTAAATTATAAGGCTGAGACTGATAGACGCAAATTTGAGTTTGCTTAGATTTTACTAAAACATTACAATTTATATTCTCATTGAATGTCAAAGGATTGGTAAGTTACCGATTTTGTCAACATGGATTTGGGTTCTTCGAATGATATGGCTATACTCAAGTTTATATTATGTATTCAGTTTTTTCTCAAAACGAATTTCTTTTTGAGAACTTTGGTGCCCAAAGTCGAAATAACGTCTATAATTCTCACCCGTAGTGTGCCAATTATAAGTGTATCATGATTTTTTTACATTGCTTTTATAATACTTTGGTTCACTTGAGTCGACAAGTCAAATGTTTAACCTATTATTGAATTGTAAACAAATTTCTTATTATATTTACTCTTCGGTGACTATAATTTGTATCTTTCTTTAAGAAATAAAAACCATCAACGCATCGGCTACCTTTTGGTTTATAATAAAGCTAGTTATAGTTACCCGGCGTTGTCTAAGTTGGAATAATTTACCACCTTAGAGACTGAATTTTCTAAAATGTCGAAGCACGAGCTAAACATTGATTTTCATAGTGATAACTTCCAAATTGACAGATTTTAGAGCAAACTTTCAATCTCTGTTACAACCCGTTTGGGATCAAATATCCTTGATCGGTGCCTACGGCCTGCAAACAACTCCATGTACAAATTTCATGTTTCTAGTTTTAGTTAGTACTTTAGGGCCTACGATGATTTGTCAGTCAGGACTAGTGATGAAAACGCACGGGAATTTTCCCAAAGTGCCCAAAACTTCCGAGAACATTTCGTAAATTCCCGGGCATTTTCATCACTAGTCAGGACCAGAGTTTTTATATATTGTATAATATATAGATATCTGATATAATGAATTTGTTAATTTCAGTATACCCTGCATACAAGAATGAGGCTGGGTTTACGACATGCCCGACGTCTCTTGACACCCGCTATACCGGCGAGCCAAATAATCGAGTCCTAACGAGGCCACCAGCCGATATTGTCCGCAATCCGGGGAAATGTGAGTACACAAATCCTGCCACTAAGATTAGAAAACGAACAATCAAATTAAAGCATAGCAATTAGATTCGCCGCCATCTACGTTCCACTGTCTGAAGAGCTAGCCACGAATAGCTCTGACCGGTCTAGAAAATTCTAAATCGCCTTCGCCCTCAGATGAGCCGTTGCCGAAGCAGCCTTAGCAAGTTGCGTTATATTGATGGTGAGAATGATAGGTGCAGATGGCTGGTTATTCAAACCATATCATGTTTACTTTCATGCTCCTCAAAGACTCTGGTTTTGTGAGGATTTGATTGAGCATCCGAAAAGGTTATTGAGATAATTTCCTACTGGTCGAGCCAATGCATCTGAATTTAATTTGTCATCGATACAAAGTAAGGAGAATAGCAACTAGGTGTTATCGACTGCAATCCGGAAAGCTAAGAGATAACTCATTGCACTCAAGTTTACCTCTGACGAATATTTTGGTTAGAACGTGACACCTAGCCGGCATTGTCTGCAATTTGGGTAAATGTAAATATAGATACACCTCTCGCTCGGGTTTGTTGCTGATGGCCATGGTTTCACAAGAGCGATTTGTCAAAAAGGGGTGGTATGGAGCTTGGTTGATTGAGTAGTGTTCACGGTGTTTAAAAGTTCAAGCACCGTTATAGTGCCTTGAGATTCGGGATTAGCTTATTTAAGTCCTATTGAGCATATACCTAGAAGACTCTTTTTGTTAATTTTGTGGACCTGTATGGCAACTACGACTGACAACAGATTCTCATTCTTCGGCAATCATTGCCGATCTTGAATGTCCATACTTTCCTTTCGGTACAGTGCAGTCAATTTGTCAAGCCAGTATAGAAAAAAGTATTTGAATATCAAAGATGGCAAAATTTAACACATAAATCCCGAACAGTTATATCTTATACCCTTATATATAAAATTATCTAAATCATATTAATAAAAAAATATCGTTTATTAAAAAATATAGAAGACACTGTGTCCAACGTGACCAATAGCGCGGCTTATCGCCATTTTCAGTGCAATCCGTAGGTATTCAAACTGGAAAAAACCAGAGGTTAGATATATGAGCTTATCAATCGTAATATTGATCTTCCAGGTGTATCGAACGGCGGCCGAAGGGTCGTGAAAGCTCTTTGCGCGTACGCTGCAAGGGCCGACACGGATATATCGTTCCGCAAGGGCGACCGCATGGAAGTACTGAACGACTCCGAGCCGGACTGGTGGCGGGTCTTACACCTGAACACGAGGCGAGAGGGCCTCGTACCGGTCAATTTCGTCGCAGAGGAGAGCTCCGTGGAGTGCGAAGAGTGAGTACACTCCCAAGAAAGGGGCTAAATAAAGTAATATTCTTTTTTTGCCCTCAAATTTAACCTTGATGACAGAGTGGCGTTACATACTATAAAGGCATAACAAGCATCACCTTGGTATACTTCAACATTTAATAAATATATTGACTTAAAATCTAAATATATTGACTTAATTAGTCGATTCAGACTTTCGGAATAACATATTTATGAAATTTCCAAACATAACAAAATAATTATTTTTTATACTGCTATGGCTCCCAACCAAGTCTGATTGAAAGTGATGATAAGTCTGATGATAGAACGCGCTCGCTCAATAAAATTCGATACATTCACTGCTTGAAGACTTCCATATTATGCGAAGCTGCAAAAATAGACGATGGCAGCGAATTACGCTCCTCGACGGTGCGTAATATGTAGATGGACACGAATCGCTTCGAATTCTATCCATAGTAATAAAGTTAGCAGAAAGTCCAAAAATACATTTGATTAACATATAGTAGACTACGTGATATTTTGACAGCTTTTGTCAATTCGTTCAGGCCTATTAAAACATATAAACTTAATACATACACAAAGACTGAATATGTGGATATGAATTTTTAAATCGCCTATATTCTGAAAAACTTAAGGATACCACAGCCTGTCATTTAGTTTTAGAATAAGCTTCTAAGCAGTGTTATCCTTTCTCCGATTATCAGGTCT
This sequence comes from Automeris io, assembly GCA_036320925.1. NCBI lineage: Eukaryota > Metazoa > Arthropoda > Insecta > Lepidoptera > Saturniidae > Automeris > Automeris io. The sequence goes on along the minus strand of JAUDJH010000011.1, from coordinate 5,079,076 downwards.
CGTTTCCTTTAACCTGTTAACTGGGTATGACGAAATATTTCGTCATACATAAAAGCCTACTGCAATGGGCATGACGACATATTTCGTCATTGAAACTAATCGTAATATATTAAATGTTTTATCAAAATAAATAAAAACCATAAGTTAAAAACGATATTTTTCGTCATGGAAATTGATCACAATGTATTAAATATTTTATCAAAATAAATAAAAACCATAAGTTAAAAACGATATTCTTTTATTATTTGAGGTGTGATATTACTTATCGCTGCGAACAAAAAGTCCCCATTCTGAAACGAGTTGAGCAATAGCTAATTCCCCGGTTAACAGGTTAAAGGAAGCGTACATAGACTTTAGAACAGGCATTTATCAACTAACATGATAAAATTTCTCGATTTCATCCTACACATAATATTGGGTTGAGTTTAGATAATTTACTGAGCTAGTTTATAAAAAATAATGTTTATAGTAATCTCAATTTCCTTAAGATATATATAAAGCGTTTATGAATATATATTTATTACTATAAATAATTTCGATAATTCCTTACTGAGATAGGCAGAAAGGGACGCTATTCCACTAACTTCGTAAACGTCTTTCGCTTTCTAGACATTAATTAATACCATTCTATCGCGACGATTCCCAGTAAATGTTGAACTAAATTAAAACTTGGTACTATATCGGTACTCTTTTTTTTGTATCCCGGGGGAAAATCTTGCATAGGACCATCAGGGACCATCAGGGACCATCGGGGTCGCTGTGAGGGCAGCGACCCCGGTGTGTCAGACTCCTACTGACTAAAAACTCACGGGGTATCCCTCTGATTGCTCCATCCGGGCCTGGGAAACCAAATTCATCCAGACGCCCAGGGAACAATAGGCCTTGTTGAGGCTACCTCTCTGAGAGCGGTAGGAGTAAAAGCCCACCCCTCCAAAACCTCTCTCTCAGGTGGCGCGCTGGACACCGTGCACCGCCTCCCTATCATCTACTTTGGTACTCAATCTAACTAGTGGGTAACTAAAAAAAAATATCCATCAGTACGTCATCCTCTGTCTCTACTCATATCTTTATATTTTAGATACTTTTTTTACGAAAGTGCCATATAATTAATATGTCTTAAAATTGCTTAATAATGTTTTTATGAACAAGACCATTTCGTTAAGCGATTCTTATCGTGCAGTGGCGCCTGCATTTATGATCGCAGTCGTTACATATGCGATAACGGTAACTCAATAATACTTGAATCCGTCGTAAATTAAATGATATCAATGTCACTATGTTTATAGATTCTTATTGATTTGATAACAATCAATGTTGCAAATTCCAATTGGTATACTTACTTGGACCCTTTCGCTACGGTACGCCCCGGTTGTGCTAAAAGTGCACACATCAAACGCGCGCAGTCTTCAACATTCCGGGACAAAGATCGTTAGAAAAAAATAATACGGGTGACTGAAATAATAAAATGTATACCCATAGTGTATAAACTGCGTTTTCGAAAGGATTAAATATATTTTATTACCGGAAAAAATTTAGATTTCCTTGAGCCTTTTTTTTATTTTGCTTGGGTTATTTTTTCAAACTTGCTGGCAATAGAAACTTATACCTTGGCATTCACCAGTGTTCTTAAATTCCACTTGCTTTGCATCAAATGCGGCTAGTTGTTTTGTCAGGCTAGTACATAGAAGTGCTATACTCACAACAGTTTTTACAAAATAAGTATCATTTATGTCTTATGGCACTGACTCATGCACTTGTATTTAAATGTTTTAGGTATATCTATATACCATAATACGAACTAAGTGTGAGTAATAACGCTTTCAAAATTAACTCATATCATAGTCTTAGCATTGATGCAAAATTCTATAACACCCTGTATGAAGATTATATTTTAAAAGGTACTTATTTAAAAAATAATATATTAGCTTAGTAAAATCTTTAATATATATAAATCTCCTGTCACGATGTTTGTCCGCGATGGACTCCTAAACTACTAAACCGATTTTAATGAAATTTACACACCACGTGAAGTTTGATCTAATTTAAAAGATAGGATAGTTTTCATCTCAATTCATAGTCGCAATATTATTTTATTGCAAATTATTTGTTTATTATTTAGCAGTCATAATTTACAGTTAGCTCCAACCGATTCTAAAAGATGGCGCTATCCGTTGACTGGATTGAGTAATTATTCAAAAACCAGTCACAGCAAAGCGTGGCTGGTCTGCTATAATTTATATGGCAGAACAGCCTTTGCCGAGTCAGCTAGTACTGTACTAAAAATAAATTTAGTTTGTAATAACATTCAGGCACTTTCTGCTAAATGCCGGTATTATTACATTACAGTTGGTACTTCCCGCACGTGTCGAGAAAGGAGGCAGACAAACTGCTTCTAGCTGAGAACAACCCACGCGGGACCTTCCTGGTGCGGCCGGCTGAGCATAACCCTCATGGATTCAGCCTCAGCGTTAAGGACTGGGAAGAGGGCAGAGGGTATCATGTGAAACACTACAAGATCAAGCCGATGGACAACGGCGGATTCTACATCGCAACGAATCAGACTTTCCCGAGTTTGCCAGCTCTCGTCATGTCCTACACAAGTAAGTAAAGTTTTCTTTAATAAATATTAATATTGTACATATATGTTGTATGATAAGCCAAATTAAACGCCTCTAGGATTTATTGAAAATTAAAAAAAAAACGCATTTAGAAAATAATGGTACAATTTCTCTAAAGATCAGACAAAGAACAGAATTCCATTTTTACCTTTAAAATATCTCATTTCGATCTATATTATATACTTATGCATACGAAAAAAGTTTTTATTTATCTACTGTTGGACTAAGGCTTCTCCCGAGGTCTGTCACTGGTCTTGATCTTCGGTTTTATTTGTCCAACTATTACCAGCTACTTTGTAATATGATTTGATTAGCCTAAAAAAGGATAATCTCAGTAAAATAATCGTCATGGAATTAACAATAAAGCGGCAGTAGGCAAGCCACATACTCCGTAAAATCGATGACCCCTGAACTAAGCGGGGTGCGAATGAAGACCGCGAATCGGCAAACAGCGACCCCTGGATAATGACGATTTGCGTAAGGCAACAAAGTTTGGATAAAAAGTACCGAAAACTTGCTCAATTGCCGCTCATTCAGAAAAGTTTATCTCCAGCTGTAGACTAAAATAGGGATTTATATTTAAAAGAGGAGTAATAGGATAAATTGTTTTATTAATTTCAATTGTCACCGTTTAGTTCTCTTGTGTGTCAAGATGTAGAAAGCGAATACTATTGTGAATGAAAGATGCTGATATGTTTCCAGAAAACGCTTTAGGGCTCTGTCACGTGCTCGCGAGGCCGTGTCCGAAGCCAGAGCCGCAGATGTGGGACCTCGGCCCCGAGCTGAGGGACATATGGGAGATACCAAGAAGTCAGATACAATTGATAAGGAAGTTGGGACAAGGTAACTTCGGTGAAGTTTATTACGGAAAGTGGCAGAATCACACCGAGGTAACTATTTTAACAACATTTTAAAATAATTAATAAATGTATAGACTATTTTATGGCTTTAGGGACTAATTTCATTTATTAAACTTAATACTCTATTCTTCTTTCCAACACCAATTATTTATTTAAAACAATAGCACAAAAACTATGATATTGGCTTCTTTAAGCGAAGCCTGAAGAGATATTTGTGCAGGTCGGCATGATCGCTGCTGCTATTAGTGGTTTTTTTACTGTTGGTATGCGATATGCACATTCAGGCGTGGTGCGGTTACTGTTGTTCAGGATAAACCAAAAACCAAGCTAAATAATAAAATTATGATGGTTGAATTGACAATAATACAGCAGATGGGTTGAAATGCCACTGGATTCAGTCAGGTTAATCAATAATACATTCCAACATTTCAGGTTGCTGTAAAGATGCTAAAAGAAGGCACGATGTCGACTCAAGCGTTCCTCCAAGAGGCAGCCATCATGAAGAAGTTCAGGCATAAATGTTTGGTCGCTTTATACGCGGTCTGCTCCCAAGAGAAACCTGTCTACATCGTCCAGGAGTACATGAGCAAGGGTTCCCTTCTTGAATACCTCAGAAACGGGGAAGGGAAGTTCTTGCAATTCGAGGATCTAGTCTACATAGCAGCCCAAGTAGCCTCCGGCATGGAATACTTGGAATCGAAAATGTTAATACACCGAGACTTGGCTGCTAGGAATGTGTTGATAGGCGAGAAAACAGTAGCTAAGATATGTGATTTCGGCTTAGCCCGAGTGATAGAAGACAACGAATACTGTCCTAAACAAGGGTCACGGTTCCCTGTAAAATGGACGGCGCCAGAAGCGATAATATACGGAAGGTTCTCGATCAAAAGCGACGTTTGGTCATACGGGATATTGTTAATGGAACTCTTCACGTATGGGCAGATACCCTACCCCGGGCTGCACGGGAAGGACGTGATAGAACAAGTGGAAAGGGGGTATAGAATGCCAAAGCCTGTGGGGAACTACCTGCCTGACGATATCTACCGGCTAATGCTGCAGTGTTGGGACGTGGTGCCGGAGAAACGGCCGACCTTCGAATTCCTGAACCATTATTTCGAATCGTTCACGGTGACCAGTGAGATACCGTACAGAGAGGTGCAGGATTAGTGCTGTGATATAGAGAAATAGTTTGTGCAGCCAGGGACAGTGTAACGTCTTCTTAGCTAATATACCGACTCTATGTTTGCGTGTGGATTAGATATGGAAATGATTGCTACTTTTTTCATAACAGTGACGATATGAAGTTATGTTTTGTCACTGCTATAGCAAGTGCAAAATCATTACCAATATTTTAATAAAGTGGCGATTTTTTATGATAATTCTTATTTGATCTTCCATTGGATACTGTAAACACAGCCTTACATAAAATTTAAGTATATTTGGACGCGCTTTCTTTCAACAATGATTAATATCGGTTCCTAGTAATACTGGGATTATTTCACAACACAGTATAAAAAAAACAACGAAAAAACTGGCATTTTTATGATTAACATACTACGGGATATAAAAAATATTCATGCCACTCCACACGCAACGTTCATAGAGTCCTCTGTTTTTAGTATTTTTATACTCGAAAACAATAAATACAGGTATGTGTGAGCTTCGTTGTAGCTTCTCACTTCTGTTACTGCCAGCGGCGTGCAATGAACTTTTAAAAGGGAAGGCGATGTATACCAATATAAAATCTATATCCATAAATCCGATATTTCGTATTCTATGATTAATAATGACAGGTAAATAAACCTTGCCGTAATAAAAAAAATATATATTTAACTTTTGCGTATCTCTTTCGTGGCTAGTAATTTCTTTAAGAGCTGTATCCACTTTGCGCTAATTCGACGTGCCCAACGTGACCAGTAGCGTAGTTGATCGCTATTCTTATAACACCTATGACATTTTTTTTAGATGATGGGAAATAAAATCGTCTTAATATAAATTCTAAGGCAAACCGCACTGAATCTATTTCTAAAGTTCATTGCACGCCTTTACTCACTGGTAAATATTAGCCGGAGCCAAGATATATTCATAAGTCCACTAATTGTGTAACTAAGTATTTATAGTATTGTTCGAACACTTTGTATTATTTATGTAGCATAAGCACTTGTAGATTTATTTTGCTTGTGTACAAACTCGACGTTTACGGAGTAAGATGGTTTGGCACGTTCGTCGTACTGTGAAATGGATCGGATTGTAAATTATAAATTATTCGCTAGCGCCTCTACCGAATCATTTAGGAAACACTTAAACCAATTCCAGAAGTGAATATTGTATAACTAATATAGAAGAAGATTACCAACCCCGGAATTAAAGGGGGTAAGACCCATACACAAGATTCTAGGGGCGATGGACGATCACATTTAACATCGACGAGCCTAACTCCCTATATAAAATAAGCTGATAATTAGTACCAGTCTTTTGCCTTGACGTAGCTTAAAAGTCTCATAAGATATTGTTGCTATGTCTTTAGTTATTTATGCAAGGTCAAAGTTATTAGATAAATAATATTTACGCGTTTACAAAGTTATAGAGAACAAAATTTCTAAAAATTGTGCTGTAAATGTTTCTCCATTGGATTAATACATATAATCAATTATAAATTATCGTATGGAAGGAAATAAATAGACTGCATTTCAACAAAAAGTAGTTTTCGCATCACCTCAAAAAGTTTCAAGATTCGTTACTGTAAATAACTATGGTGGTTGATTTTTGTCGCATTCGTACAAAAAGGACACACTTATACGGGCTACATACGACGAAAGAAGATAGACTATTTTTTGTCTCTGACGATGCGGCTGTCAGTTCTTTAAATTACTATTTATTGCAACGTTATTTCTTGTCACGTACGTTGACATCTTGTCAATTGTCTATTGATGCGATTTATTTTGGCTTTAGTTTTAATTAAAAACGTCAGATTGTATGGAGTTGTATGTTTGAGAAGTGATCAGGTAGAGGCGTTGACTAATCTTCCATACAATTTGTAAATTTTTGACAACTAATATGAAAGTATTTTTTTTTAATCAATTTTCAATACATAAATGAGAATTCAATAAATAACTTATTTTAATACTACATATTTCATCATACATACAAATATGTTGCAATAAAATCATATTTACACGAACGAACGTGTCAAAATGTAATGTTAATTGTCACGATATTTCCGTATTCTAAAGTTATTGTGATATTTTTATCGCTTGAAGTCCAGCTATAAAGTTAAAAGATCTCATATCCTAATCTTTATTAAGTTTGGGCTAAATCGACAATCGGATGGATAACCAGCGGCGTGAGATGAACGTTAAAAAAGGAAGCCTTACGGGGAGATATTCATATAGTTTATATTTGTAAAGTCCGGTATATATGTACATATGTGTTTTTTGGTGGAAAGGCGGTTGCCCGAACTGGGTCATGACCTCAGTATACAAGTGTAAAGACCGTTATAGTGACTCGCTTTAACATGTCGCGTTTCGGGATCAGCTTGTGTATATCCACTAACCATATACCTAAAGACTTTCAGTCGTGGTATATGTGGGCCGACATGACGACGGAGACTATCAACGGATTTTCATCCTTTGATGGTCGCTTTGGTTTTTAGACTACACTGTACTTACCATCAGGTGCACTACAGTAGCTATGTCGAGCTAGTTTAAAAAAAAAGAAAGTTCTCTGGCTGAAATTTATAGAGGTATTTTACTTTGTATTACTCAATTAATGTCGAAGTATATCATAAGTCATTGATTCTGTGAACTTGGACTTATCTCTGCGAATACGCAGGCAATAGTCAAATTATTATATAATCAGTTTTTGGCATAACGGATTTATTTTCTGAGCACTTTGCTTAGCAAAGTGAAAGTAGAGTCTATAATTCTCAGCGTTATTGTTTTGATCTGACAAAAAGTACTACGCAGCTAGACTTGATTTCATTTATATATATATATATTATATGTGTTTAAGATTATATCAAAAAACACGCAAGGGATATTGGTAATGAACTTTCTCTCTTGCACACAGATATGGAATTGTCTGAATTAATAAAGATTACATATTATATAAACGTAAAATGCTACTAAGATTTCTCTGCTTACTCCAAAAGTCATGTAACATAACATAATTAGAGGTTGAACCGCACTGGCTTCCCTTTTTAATATTCACTACACGGCTGATTCCACAATGGCGTAATGACGAGAGTATTATTTAAAAGCCGTTAGGCATTTCATTATTGACGACAATGCATACAATGGTAATATTTAACTCTTCAATTCCCATGTCTATGTTAATGTTAATTTTTGTATTTCTCTTTTACTAAAATAGTTTAGATACATTCAGCGAAAACAAAACCAAATTAAAAAAAAAAACTACCCTCTTTTTTTTAGGAAGGTGTCACTGGGCATTGTGAAAAAATATATGAATAGTTTTACTCTTCAACTTTGCTGTAATAATGGTAGAATTAAAAAATAAATTATATAAGTAGAAAAAAATATTGAGCTACTGTCACCTACAAGTGACACTGGGAATTGAAGGGTTAAAAGAAGAGTTCATATTATATTGATGAACCTATAATGCATTACTGTTGCATCGGTATATTACGATATTACCCTAAACCTGACTAATTTGACATCTTGTCAAGCCTATGTACAAAACAAAATCAATATTTTATACGGTTTGAAACTGTTCTAAAATTCGTTATTACAAAATATATTTTAACTTGTATATAAGAAATAAACTAACTTTCCTCTAATTTATTATTTTCTGTCTTGTTTAAGGTTGGCAACACTTCTAATATTGCTTTCGTTTATTCATCGAGGATGAGACCCCAGTCGTGCCCTCGATGCCGGTAGGTGGAATACCTCGGGGGTTATGGTCGGTGCAAGTCCGACATACCGGGGGGCGGCCCTCACCGCCCCCCAAGGTCCGTTAGGGATTCCACGGGCTACAAAAAAAAATGCTTTAGTTTATAAGGGACAGTATCCGTTCTCCATCAAGTAGACTGTCAGCCCGCATTCTATCTTTTTATATAAAAAAAAAACGCTTGTCAAATGTGAAGGTATTTTTGTAATAATGGATTTTAAATATTCTTTAAGACTGTTATAGTTCAGCCACGTTTTGTAATAAGATTAAAAGTTTTTTTTCCAATGTTACTTTGTATATATCTAGCATTACCGAATAATTTCCATAAATCATATTAAATTAACAGTGAGTGCTTCATTCAAATGCTCATTTATAAATAAGCTTTGGTTTATATATGCGAAGGACCCTCATGTAAAAAGACAAATAAACATAGCTTTAGAACTATATACCAAAGAGTTATTTGTACATGCGAGAGCGAGATGTTATTGGGAGGTATTTAATTTAGAATAAGATGTATGGACTTGCGTAATATTGATTAATTTACCTAATCTACACGTTCTGACTAAATATATAACGAAATAATTGAACCCATAAAAATTAAAACTATTTTTTTACTTTAATACCAAATTTTTAATCTTAATATTTTGACTCTTGGTAATTATTTAGAAAGTTTTAATTTAACCAATATATATATAATAAAATATATGAATTGACCTTATATATGAAGTGACAATAGTTTCAAATATTTTACAATTATTTTGTTCAAACGTTGACTGAAATGAAATAAATTTCTATAAATATTATCAGCAACTCTTGTCGCATACGCTTTACAAAGTAAACATATTGTCTTGTAAATGTATGAAGCCAATGAAAAATAGTGTCTTATAACATTCCAAATATTCAAAAAGTTAAATTTGGACACTTTTGTATGAAAAACTATTTAGATTATAAGGATTTTGTACATACAATGAAATAAATGTCATTGATATAATATATGAATTTTATTTTAATATAGATATTCCTTTCTACACTCAGTTACATTTATTTACATAATAATAATACAATAATTATTACAGAAATGTCAATATTTTAAATGTACAATATTTCACACATTCACTACTTACCTTAGTTTTTCCGAAAATTATTATTTACTTCCTAAATATTCTAAATCAGTAGGAATTGAAAATAACCAATTTTTATTAAAATCAACCGCTAAAGTACAATAAAACAAAAGCCTTTGTAATATGTATACAAATACAAAAGTACTAAAACTCAAAAATATATATATGTTGCATTCACTAATAGGAAGATATATTTGTATGTTAAAATGTTCAAAAACATACTTTATAATGTTATACTTACAAGTATAAAACTACAATTACTTGATTGATACCATTTGATATTAAAATGTAATGTAATTTAAAATATCTTTAAAATCAAATTAAGAAATTTGAGATTATTAATTCATGCAATAAACCTCAAGTTTTTTAATAATCCATTAAAACAATCAGCTTTTACACTGAAAACATATGAAATTATCAATATAATACAATTTAAATAGAGCTTAAATGTTATAAAAAATATACATATCACGAGATATCCCTTTCGGGGTGAGCAGAGATAATTTAACGGCTACAACCACTACGCAGTTGATGTGCCCAATGTGACCAGTAGCGAACTGATCGCCGTTTTTAGTAGCCTACACTGTATCAGCATACACTTTACTTTTAATCTTTAAATACTTGTATTCTGAATCGTAAAAGGTCTGCATATAATGCCATAAGGTGATAAGCAGAGCGGGGACATACTTCGGATGTTTCTTACTATAGTGGTTGAGATATATTGCTAGGACCACTAACATACCCGACCAGACGTATCTGAAAAGTAAATATTGTAGTAATTGTATGAAAGGATTACAAAATAGATTACATCTCTATGGTAGTTATATTAGGGTTGGCCATTGAATAAAAAATAAGTTTTATTTAAAATAGAATATAAAAACTGGATTTTTTAATGTGATGGGAATTAATTTTCAATGATTATAGGAGATTGAATCGGTAGCTTTGAAAGGTTTGTCGCGAAATAAAAATTATAATATAAAAATATAAAATAAATGTAATTATTTAAATGGTGAAAAACACGTTGGAATATATATATAAACAAGTGTTTTAATTAAAGCGAGTGAGCGACTATAGGAAACAATAAAACACATATTTAGCGAAGTATAACACGACGAAGTGGAAGTGTGTTATAATATCGTAGTCAACATTTGATTTTGATCTATCGTCAGTGACATTTCCATTATAGAAAACGGTAAAAAGTCTTTATCTTATTAGATAACTTATATTTTTTCTCATAGAACAGTTGAAAAGCAATTAAAAGTCAAGTGTAATGTAATAAATTACATAAAAAAAATTTTTTTTTGATAAAATTAATTAGTGTTATACAAAAATTCAATTAGATTTAGAGAAAAATCAGGTCCAGGTTCAGGGTCCTGTAAGGGGATTCCAGAAAATAGAAGGTAAAGAAAATTTACAGAAGTACATTAATAACAAAGTTATCGAAAAAAAAAAACATGGGGCAAGAAAGTTTCAATAAAATAACATCGAAATACAAGTCAGATAAAACAAAAATTGGATGGCTCAATTCAAGAAAATAGGACATTTTTTATAAATGTCTCAACATAAATGATGGAATAACATCAAATAAGTGGCAATTCTAGTAGGTATAAATGTCTAAAGTCTAATTTCAATAAAGTATCAGTTTATTAAACGTTAAAAATTACATTATTTACCATAGCAGTGGCGTTCATCCCAAACAAGCAATGCTTGTCCTATGCTCTAACAGCATCTAATTCTAATATTATGAATATTAATCAATCAATAAAAACAAATTCACAATTTCTAAATAATATATTTTTACGCCATCTATCGATCCATCGAGAAAGTATTAAAATAAATCATTTACGCATGACAACAGAACATGACGCAAGAAACTGGAGCGCTATGCGGCCTAGACGCGTTCTATGGAAAAAAGCAAGAACTAGCTTGCTTATTGTTTCATACAAAATGTATAGGCATCTGTTAGCACAACTAGGAACCATCGTGTTTGATATGGGGCCAAGGGAAGCATGCTTTTGAAAAAAAAAGTAGTTTATGTTTTATACAAATTAATAATAGATAAAAATAAGTTTCATGATTTTTTTTGATATTATATTCTGATTTTAGTTTCGCACATTAAATTGACCAGTGCGCAAGTGATCTCCATTCTCAAGGCACTTACATATGACATTCTTAATAGATGCCATGTGGGTTTCCTCACGATGTTTTCCTTCCAAAACTCCAAGAGTCATGCTGGGATTCGAATCTCAAAAGCTATCACAGCCTCCAATAATATAATATTAGCAGAAGACAATAGACATTTCGCAACCTAAGGGTTTACTTACTGGAACACAAAGGGTTTGCTAAAGAGCAGGAATGATATCACAACGGACAGAGCTTTCCTCATAGTGGTGACTGTCACGGCAACTGTCGCTCCACATATCCGGACCAACGTCAAGACTGCTTGCAGCCCCATGTAACCGCATAAATTCAGCAAAAATATGTTTCTGTACATTGTTGCTGGATCCTGGAAGATTTTTTATGCTGGCTTAAAGTATTTTTTATACTATGCCGGTGGTCGTGGGTGTGGTTGTCGAAAGACACGGATTTCGGCGTTTTACTGTTTATTTGCACTTTAAGGCACACCGGACTGCGACGTACGCGCACGTACTCTGGCCTTGGGTCTCGGTAGTCGACTAACTCGCAAGCATCCCGTGCGTGCGCGCATCCTCTTACCCCGCACGTCTCGTAACACCGTAACGACCCTTAGGGCGACAATTACGTATCGGGGGGCGTCTACATGCTATAATACTATACGACATTCATCTAGCGGTGTGTAATGGATTTCTTAAAAGACAATAAGGCTCATATAGTTGATATTTCATCAAAATTAACTACAAAATAACTTTATTCACATAGGGCTATTGCAAGCACTTTTAAATCATTGAGATGCCTCATGTTCATCGATCAACCTTTTCTTGCCCTCCCACACACCGACGAAAAGTCCATGCGTAAGGGCCGTTATCTGACCCTCCCGGGCTTCTCGCCCTCCAGCACGGTCACAACATTAGCCGGCAACATCGACCTCAGTCCGGCTGTCCAAGCAAACCAAACGATAGCTGTTCTTTCATCACAGCGAGCTGGAGTCGTAACAAGCTTCTACATCAAGCTTCTAGTGACGTCCGAATCCCGACAGAAAACCCGGCGCTCCAACGACACGAAGAGCTCACTTCTTACAAACACATCGGTGTCCGTGAGACAAGTGTGGGTCATCAGGACGGTAGTGGGGAAAACATCACCATCAAGCATATAGTTGAAGAGAACTATATCTCTCTATCCTTTTTTTTTTGGTTTCATCTTATTTTATTCATCTCGCCAAGATTAATCTTTCGTCGCAACAAAATGGATCTAATACGGTTTAGAAAGCACAATCCATCGAGAATAGCCGGCAAGAAACACTTTATTAATTGCTAATTTCAAAATATTAATCAGAAATAATACAATAATGATCTAATAATTAGATACAAATAAAATTGAATATCTTGTGAGAAATCCGCCATATTATAACCATGTCGCCTTATTTGATTTTTTTTACAAATATTAAAATGTAAAGCGGTGCAATGTTCTAATCAGCAGCCTGAATTCATAGTGGTTCTATTACACCAGGTGACCAAAACTATTATGGCCTAAATTATTTCATCAAAATGAATTTAACCCAAATTATATAGGCTACTCGGAGGCCCAAGTGTGAGATATTTTGGAATATACGTTTTTAAACGTCAAATTGTTGGCATATTATGATCAGCACTCTCAACGGATAATTTGAGAAACAATAACTCTATACATTGTGACATTGAAAAAAGTAGACTAGTTTGTAAGCTCCAAAAAACTGACTCTTAACGCTCTGGTCAATTAATGATGTATAAAAATTGCAAAGCTACAAGAACAACAAAATTTAGTCCAGAATAAAAAAGAAAGAGAAAGCTTAAGGAACACCCTGAATATCAACCTTTTGGACTTAGGCATTTTTCAAAGCTATTTAAGTAATCCCAGTAGTCGAGAAGCTCACAAAATTTATAAATTTATTTACAATAGTTTAGTGTAACCTTAAGGTTTCTCTATCTTCTATAGTGTGTACATAACACTAAGTGTACTGTTTACATTTTTATTTTTTTTATTCATATTTATGGTGTCGTACTATAGGGCTGGCATGACTGCATGCGGCAGTCAAAAGCCCTTTCAACATATTGATAAAAAAAACAAAATTTAGTATATTGTTAGCAAAAATAATAACTATTAACCAAGAGAATTTTTACCTCAGCGCAGAAAGAAAACCCTTCAGACAGCACTCCACTAACGCCGGTTATGATAACTAAATAAAAACAAGCTATTGCATAAGAATAAAATACTACTTCGTTATTGGTAGCTTGGAATTGCTTCATTGCTTTCTCCTGTACATTGCCTATAATACCATCACATAGCAGCGCTAGCGAAATGACCACAACTCCTATGAAGTCAAATTTTGGTGATGTGTTGGAATCAGCTAAAAAAATTAAGAAGAATTAGCTAAAATTTTCAAACACCACAACATTAGTACAAATAGTAGTCAAAAACATTATTTTATGTCAGCCACGCAACAATGAAACTTCTTGTGTTACAGTTGTGTGTTGTTAAAAAAGGTGACAGCTTACCATTAGGCAGGCTGTTTGCCATTTTGCCTTCCTTTCATATAAAAAATACTAATTAGTAGTGTATGAACATTAGTATAGTTATTGTATTTGTATTCATTATTGATTTTGCAAATAAGAAATGACCTGAACCTAAATTCATTACACAAATTAATCCTGTATTAAAATTAATTCAGAAGTTTCTTAGTGACACACATTCAAAGTTACAGACAGGCAAATTAGCAGGCAAGCAGCCAAACAAAAATTTTAAAAACTATTGTTAAAAAACTTCAATTTTCATAAAATATCTATTGCACAGATGAGCCAGTTAAACTATTTTAAAATGGTGTAAATATTATAGATTTTTAAAGACATTAATTAACATGTTTTTGTAAATCATATTTTTATCTTGATTACCTGTATCCATTATTTACTAGGACATAGGTATTTCATAGAGGAACACTTAGCCATTTAGTGAACTTGCTATGTTATCTGGCTGCATCCATACAACATCATTTAACCTTATTGCGATTTGGTTTTTATACAGAGCAATACACAACTAAAGATTTAAAGTGGAGTATTATTTTTGACATATGTTATGGAACACATTCAAATCCTTGTTCGTCATTATGAACAACAAAATGTAATTTGTTGATCATAAAGACTGCCCTTGTGAAATCCAGACTTTATACTTTAATACAATTTGTTTCTTGATACGAGTTGTCATATGCTTGTATGAATTTTCATCAGAGTGTTACCCTTGAGCGTAAGTTTTAAGTTTCTTAACAATAATCAGCATTCTCAGATCACTGTGTACATACCATCAGGTGTTGTGTCAATTTGCGAAATTCTAATAATGTTGAGAACTGAAAGAAAGATATTACCTAAAGTAAACATAGTCAATCCAATGCACATGATAACAGCAGCGACATAGTCCAAGAATCCATACCGCTTCCCCAATATTATAATACTGCCAATCATTACAGGAATGAGCTTACAGCTTTTGAATATGAGCTGCGTTGGATAATTAAGATAGCTTAAAGATAAATTGGACAATGACATTGTGCCTAATGTCAAAGCTGCTAATATTGCATAAGTTCTTATTGGAACTCTGAAACAAAATAAATTCAAATCCATTCATTATCAGTGCAGCCTTCCTTTCAATATATTGTATCTTCTAAATGCTTCCTTCGTTTAATCCTTATTTTAATGTTTCAGCAAAAAAATTTTCATATCGTCCTGCTTCATAGTAGTTTCATTATACTTCTTCCTCATTACTGTTTAGGTGGCAAAGAAAAATATGTAATAATAGAATATCAATCACACTATATCTCTTTGCAGGTGAACATATGCATTAGTTATCAACTTTGCTCTTGTATATTTTGTCCAATATGACCAGTAGTCAAGCTGATAGTCATTTTCAGGACACATACACATGTCATACTTATTAGATGCACATGTAAGTTTCCTCACAATATTTTCCTTCACCGGTAAGCAGTGGCATGCATCCTATATAAAGTATATGTATATGGACTTGGACATTTAATAAATATATTGACTTAAAATATGGTATTTACCAAAATAGCAGTCTGGGAGTCCAAATAGGTTCAAATTTGAAGTATATGTATGTGTTAAATGTCCAAGTGTAAGGAGATAATGCTCTTTATGCTTTATATGGGATGCATGACACTGCCGGTGAGCATATGGTGCCTTAGATTTTACTTAATTTGCAAAAACTCAGAGATGGGGTTTCATATTTACAACCATTCAGGATTTCACACATGGATACCTGCTAATTATCCACTAGACTACCACAATCATGTTTAGAAAATAAGAATTTGTAAATATTTTTTTCCAAACATTAAGTCCTATCAGTGCTAATAAAGAATTTCCAACAGGTAAAAGTTAAATTTCAGTTCAATTTCAAAAATTTAAGTCAAAATTGTGACATTACCTAAAAGCTATTACAGGCAAAATCATTTATGGTGACATTGTTTAGAAAAACATACCAGTTATACTGACCCAGAACAAAGGTCTTATAAAAAATAGGACTTCATATGTCAAAAACATCTCCTGTTACGACCAAATATGAGTAGTCTCTTTGATGTCCTTATAACAGATTTTTGACTATAGTTTTATTAACATCTTTTTTTTATTTAAACTTAGAATCAATTGAGTCAATTACAACAATTTGCCACATTTAATGCAATCAATAAAGTGAGCACTTACTTTCTTTTTATAGGGTTTCGAATAAGAGATTCTCCATAACTCATTAAAGTTGTCATTAAAAATTGTACTAAAGTAATATATAGACTAACTGGCTTCACTTCCGGCCTTGAAAATATTAATTCTAAGAAATATCCGTATGCCAGATAAAATACAAATACTGTAATAGAACAACATAGAAATTGTACCAATTGACTGTACTTTGTAATGTCAAAACAAAGAATATTGATTGTTTCTTGTTCCTTGGAAGTATATGTTGAGTCTATTCTGATGATAGTTTCTTTGGTAGGATTCATTATTAGTGTATACTTTGATAATGTATTCTTAAATTATGTTGCCACTGCTAATTGCTACATCACTTGTGATTTACCTGCAAAAAAATACATTTAAAATATAATAGATTAAGGAATTGACACCACAATTTTTAACCTTAATTAGTTGTGTATGTAAGATTATTAGACATATTTGTAATAAATGTTGTGTACAATGTTTTAAACAGTGTCATAGTTTGATAGAAAATTCTCCTATTATTTACTAATAATTCACATACCAAATTAAAATAATCTTTCATATGATATTTATAAAACATACATTTTCAATTAAGTATATTGAAGTATGTTCATTCCATTACAATATTGATTAAAACTAAAGATAAAGTATATCATTAATTT
Source organism: Automeris io (assembly GCA_036320925.1). NCBI lineage: Eukaryota > Metazoa > Arthropoda > Insecta > Lepidoptera > Saturniidae > Automeris > Automeris io. The sequence continues at coordinate 5,062,029 of JAUDJH010000011.1, read as the reverse complement.
GCTTTTTCTAGATTAAAAATAATCATCATCATTCTGCCAATATTCCGAATTATGTTTATTTTTTATTTAGGGTTCGTCCACAAAATCGCACTTTTCATTTAATTCACATTGGAGTTTGTTAACTGTGTTGATGTTCCAACGAAATGCCAAGAATTATGGGAGGATCAAAGAACTTAAGGATGTATCTCTAAAGTAAGTTTCAAGTCCAAATTATTGCAGTATTTTTATAAGTCATATTTTGAACAAATTTCATCAGGACACGCTGGATATCATATAAATATACGTTTCTCACGAAAATAGGCGCATTTAAATGTCTAGTTGCGGAAAACGGGCCCAGTTGCACATGATACCTAAGCTATAAGATTTCATCTAAGGATTTAATTCATAATCATTTATATTTGCTTTTATTTTTAAATCATAAAATGAACGAAAACAATTAATTTAACTTACCATTAATCTGAAATTTAGCTTTGCCCGCTTTATACGGTGCTATAAACACATTGATGGCGCTAGGAACTAACAATATTATGTAGTTTATTAAAAATTATAATTTTTGCGAAATAAATAAAATAAATCTTACAGTACTATTTTATAAATAATTTATAAATAAAAATTAAACGCGTAAACACGAAATGTCATAAAAATTTCATAGCCTCGATGACAGCGTCAATAGCTTACTTCAATCGGGTTATTGATGTGGTATATTGTTTATTATCAGTTATCAATGAAATGGAAATTGTTACATTGTAATTCCTATGCATATACATATAATTAAAAGACAAAATAATACATACTAATTTAAATATATTTAGAAATAATGAATTCACGTGTATAAAATGATAGAAATAAAATCTCACCGTTTCTATGCAGGTGTCAGCAATGCTTTAAGAAATATTGCAAATAGTAACATTTTCCTTCGATTGTCAAACAAAGAGAAATCACCTGCATTCTTTTTTTTAGTAAATCTGTTGTATTTAATGTTATTTTTTTTAGTTTTACATTAAAAAGTGTATGTAATACGTATTGTAATAAATCAGTGTAGTTGTATGCAGTGTTTTATAATAAAAGAATTAAAACGACGCGTTGACTTTTCAGATTGCATTAAACTGCTAAAGTGGATTGAATAAGATAATGATGGATTCGGACACGTCCGGTGCAGACTTCTGCCGGTTTTGTCGCTCAGAGGCGTCGTCTGATAGACCTCTCTTTCATCCCTGTATTTGCACCGGCTCGATAAAATGGATTCACCAAGAATGCCTAGTGCAGTGGATGAGATACTCGAGGAAAGAGATTTGCGAGCTCTGTGGTCACCGTTTTTCGTTTATGCCGATATATTCACCCGATATGCCGCGGAGACTGCCGATTCGCGATGTAGTTGGCGGTCTTGTAACATCAGTTGCTTCGGCAGTGAAAGATTGGCTACATTACACCCTGGTGGCACTCGCTTGGCTCGGAATAGTACCTCTAACTGCGTGCAGGACCTACCGCTGTCTTTTTTCTGGATCCCTGGACCCTGTGATTTCGTTGCCATTTGATATTGTCTCTGCCGAAAACTTGGCGAAAGATGTTTTCTCTGGCTGTTTTGTTGTCACTTGTACATTATTTTCCTTTATCGGCCTTGTCTGGTTGCGTGAGCAAATTATGCATGGAGGTGGACCAGATTGGATGGAAAGAGAAAATCTTCCGGTGCCAGCTCCTGAGGATATTATTCTACCTGAGAATAACAATGATAGAGTCAATGATGGAGTTGGTGATGATGGTGTTGTCAGAGATGAGGGTAATGGTGAGGGGGCTGATGACCCTTTGGTGGGTGATGAGGCAAACTGGAATCCCATGGAATGGGACCGTGCCGCAGCTGAGGAGTTAACCTGGGCCAGACTGCTAGGCCTGGATGGGTCTATGGTGTTTTTAGAACATGTTTTCTGGGTGGTGTCCCTGAATACATTGTTTATTGTTGTATTTGCCTTTTCTCCATACCATATAGGGAGGTTGAGTGCTGCATTGGCTGGGCTGACAGCTGAGGGACCATTTGCTGGTCCACTAACAGCACTGGCTGGCTATGTTATAGTTGGAGCTGCTCTTGCTATTCTGCACGCTATTGCATCCTTACTGAGATTGAGAAGTTTTAAAAAAGCACTGGGATTCAGTTATGTTGTAGTCAAGGTGGCTTTATTATCAGTTGTAGAGGTTAGATTCCTTTACTCACACTACTAATTGTAGTTTTTTATAAACTATTTAATTTTATGTAAGAAAACCATAAAAGTAAACTTGCTTGGGTCCATAATGTTTTAAATTGAAATAAATTAAATTTAATTTGAAAAAAAAAACAAAAGGTCACTATTTGTATTTATTTTGAAGGGGATTAAGCAGAATTTACTTGACAACAATTTGACCATTTTAAAGCAGTAAACATAGAGTAAAAAGGCTTTAACATGATCAAACTTGCAAGTTTGTAAAGCACAAACTGATAAATAAATGGAACAAAATCCATTTGTAAAAACTTCCAAATCTTTCTAATTTCTCTTCACAGAAAATATTCCTTTGCCAATATATTTTTGCTTTTGTATTGTAAGTTAAATATGAACTAACATGTCTAATACTTACTGGCTAAGGAAAACATAGTGAGAAATCCAGGATGCTATCTAATGTGTGATGACTTGAAAATTGCAACCAGCTGTATCATATGTCACATTGGACAGGACATACAAACGCAAAGTGGTTGAAACCATTAATGTATTTTTCTCCACTCCAAAAGGGTGTATTGAATTTTTAAATATTGATGATGGGAAATTTATTTTAGTGATTGATATTTTTTTTTTTTGCAGATCGGAGTTATCCCTTTAGTCTGCGGCTGGTGGTTGGACCTATGTTCCCTATCAATGTTTGATGCAACACTAAAAGACCGAGAAGCAAGTCTACATGCAGCACCATGGACCCTTATGTTTATACACTGGCTTGTAGGGATGGTATATGTGTACTACTTTGCATCATTCATTCTTCTATTACGTGAAGTGTTGAGGCCTGGGGTGCTATGGTTTTTGAAGAATTTAAATGACCCTGATTTTAGTCCTGTTCAGGTTTGTATTCATTGAAATCATAATAAACACATTAATATTGATATATGTATTATGTTAATCATGTTGTTGATGTCTGCAACTAAAATAATTTAGTATTAATGAATGTAAAATGACTTAAAAATATCACTAAAATAGCCAAGTAATGATAAGCTATAATGAACTACAACTAAAACCGTTTATTAAATTGGCAATTAATTTTTGTTTTGCAATGTAGGTTATAATGACTACTTTCCATCAGGTGGGCTTTGAGCCTGTCTACAACTCCTTAGTATCAACTAAACTCTACTAGTGTACTGAGATGTTAACAATTTTGTATGAGATATTTTTGTCATTTTTGAAAATAAATTCTTTAAAGTGTCAATAATATTATTACTAAAATTTAGTTTCATATCACTTTATAATAATATACTTCAGTTATAATGTATGTGCTTGATTTGACATAATTACATAAACATATATATTTTCAGTTGTTTATATACCTAGAGACCTTCCACTATAGTTATTTGTGGACTGGCTTAGCTGTAGCGATTGTAAACAGATTTTCATTCTTTAGCGACTGTTGCTGTTAGACTACACTGTGCTTTCTATCAGGTGCAATGTAGTCACTTTGTGGAGTCAGTATAATTGTTTTGTGATACCAATCTGCGAGTTTACAATAAATAAAAATGCTCTTTTACTTCAGGAAATGATACATCTTTCTGTCTGGTCACATATTCGACGGCTTGTCGTATCGGCGATGATATTCGGTACGGCTGTACTTTTCATGCTGCGTCTGCCTATCAGGGTGATAAAATATGTGCTGCCTGGATTCTTGCCTTATGCCGTTGCAGTGCACACTGAGGCACCTGTGAATGAACTTAGCTTAGAATTATTATTACTTCAGGTAATACTTTTACATATTTATCTACCATTATCCTGATTCCTTACTGGTGTTAGCAGACAAATCGGTAATCCACTTTGTCACCTTGATATTTATGCACACCTGGTATTTTTGATCATACACTTCAATAGTGTTTTTTTTTTAAATTAAAATGTTAATTATTATGTTTGCATTAAAGTCAAATCAAATTTTATCCACAGCTATTTTACAATTGGTCTAGTTGCATTCCATCAATGCTTAACGGAACATGGGAGTGCTCAGACATTTTTAATTTATTAAAACAATATTTAGATTGAAAAATTAATATGAAATATATGTTTACAGGGCCATCATTTTAAAAAACTTATAACAATCAAATTTGTAATAAATTAATGAGCGTTTTAACACGTTCCCGCCAATGGCTGAATTTGCTGTCTTCGGCATCTGATGGCTCTGTAAAATCAAATTTGTCTCATCGGGCGGTTCCGTAACCTTCCACATAATCGTATATCTCTCATTAAATGCTTCTGCCGACTATGCCTGCCTTCATTTGCAATTTTTTTTCTTTTTATTAGCAAAAAATACAAATTAAATTGATTTCTTTTATTGTACCATTAATGGTACATGCCGTCCAGTGGGGCAATTGTGTATGTACCATAAATGGTACACGCCGACCGATGAAACAGTCCTCAATATACCATTAATGGTACATTCCAGCGGGCACGTGTTAAACCCTGTTGCAAAATATAAATCATTAATCAATGAATTAAATATATTTTGGAAATTACAGCTTAACCCTGTTCTGAAACCTATTTTCATTTTATAATAAAGGCGCCCTTTGGGTTCTGGTAACGGCGACCCAGCAGCTGCCACGAGGTTACGATGTACCACTCTGTATGCATTTAGATGTAAAGATGTCTGATGTAGGTGACTGCAGCACTATCAGCTGTAACGATCGCGAGCTTGACAAGTCTCGTACTGCCGCTGTTGAGCCGCAACTACCAGAATCTGACTTGTACCTTTAGTCTGCAGTATCAGTTTGCATTTTATTTCTCAGGTGATACTGCCAGCACTGTTAGAGCAGTCACACACGCGCACGTGGCTCAAAGCCGGCGTACGTGCGTGGTGCGTTTGCGCAGCCGGCATGCTCGGCTTGCGGTCGTACCTCCTCGGCGAGTCCGCGCGGCAGACGGAGCCGAATCCGCCCCCACACCCGCCGCACCAGCTGGGGGCTGCGCATCAGGTTCTTAGCATCTTAAGGCGGCCGTCCGACTCTGGCAACCGTGCTCGGGAACTACAATCACGACCTGAAAACAGCAGCTGGTCGCATTTCCCGAGTCGTGAGTGGCAGTATCTATCGGCCGCCTTTACTCGGATACCTTAAATAAGGCAGTGTTTAGTTCAGTTTAATTGTTTTGTAATAGCAACCACAATATACATTATAATTAGTTTGCATGTGTCCCCTGTACATTTCCTTGGCAAGTGATTCGGTCAGGGAAGATAATAGGCATCATATCACTGCCAAATCTATTCCTACAATATTATAAAAGAGTTCGATATAAACTCATAAGTAATTAAAGAAAATTATATGGGATTGACTATTTAGAATTTAAACATAAACCAATTGTTTATATGATTAAATTTTACTCATTCTCTTCTTAGTCTTGCCCACTCCCTTGTTTTACTAGGGACAAATTTTCAATTGAATGCCCTGGCCACACATGGGATGTGACCCCGAGGTATGGTGGATCTATACTGGTTGAAAATCCTATGCAAACTAATCCACTAAGACGGGATTGTGGGCACTGTAAACAATTGCCATCGTGTAACAAACCTACAAGGAATGATTCCAGTGGAAGGCATTATACTATTTCTCCATGCTCGCTCTTCTGTGACGTTGCAGGCGAAGTGTGATGTATCTATACAAAAATGAATTATTTGCATGTTGATATGCAAATCACGTTAAAATTGTTGAACTGACCTGGACATGACTTTTGCACCTTTATTACATATTCACCCAACTTATTTAAAAAAAATAGCATTTTCAAGTGGACGCTTGGCCTCATTCACCCGGTGGAACGTGTAGACGAATCCGACGATGAACCGCATCGGCCCAACAAATGCCTATTCGGGCAGTAGACTTCGGGAAGTCTGCTCACCGGATGAGAGGGAAGCGGTGCACGGTGTCCGGCGCATCGCGCCCTCCCAGAGAGGTAGCCTCAACAAGGCTTCTTTTTCTCTGGGCGTTTGGATGAATCTGGCTTCCCAGGCCCAGGTGGAGCAATCAGAGGGACACCCCGGGGGTTTTTAGTCAGTAGGAGCCTGACACACCGGGGTAACTGCCCTCACAGCGCCCCTTATGGTCCTATGCAGGGTTTTCCCCCGGGATAAAAAAAACAAATGCCTATTCGCTTTTTCTAAAAGGCTCTCAAGTCATGAGAACTTAGAAATATGCTCGCCGGAAGCATATTCCACTCCTAAGCTGTTCGCATGATGAATGTAGAAGCGAGTCTTTTCGTGCAAATATATATGGAAAGTCCACCATATACGGATGACATCAGACACGATATCTAATGGTTTTATGGTGAAATGGGGCTGGTAGTATAATAAAATGTAGCTTTCGTGAACACTCTCCATTTTGCAACCGATAAAAGATTCCAAGATAGACGATTCTACGTCGATGCTCGATGTTCTGTATTTTAGTCTCAGTTAAAGAGTAATCCCCAACAAGGAGCCATTTAATGTAGTCACTTTAGAAAACTAGTATTAAAAAAATATTAATAATTAATTTTGTATGTTCCCAGGCCTTGATGCGTCGGGATGGTCCCGCGGGTTTTGAACCGTACGTGCGGGTATCGTGGTTCCCGTTGCGCTTGGCAGCATTGCTTGTTCTCGTTTCTATTTCACTTGTACTAGCCAGCGCTTTAACACTGGTAAGACTTTATATCTTTGCCAAGTTTTAAAACACAATTCATTTTTTTAAACGCAGTATGACTTTATTATACACGAATATCATACATCAGTTAATACTAGATTTTTTTTTTTGAACCCGGTGGTAATCCCTACGGACCGTCAGGGAAGTGGTGAGAGCCACTCTCCCCGGTGTGTCGGACCTGCCCAGACTAAAACACCCGGGGTGCCAGCACTGCCCTCTCTTCGCTTTCGCCGAGCCTGGGAATCCGGATACTTCCGACGGCTCGGCGAGCGGTAAGCCTTGGGCAGGCCTCCTCTCAGGGAGGGGAATTGAAACCCTTCACTTCCTCTCTATGGGAACAGCGTGTGGGCACACACACACCGACCCTACCTCTCTCCGCTGGACGGGGACGCCCTCAACGTCACCCGCCCAGGAATACTAGATTTTATTTCCAATCAAATAGAATAACCCGAATGTGAAATAGTGTGAACCCTCCTAATATCTATTCACCAACTTCTCCATTTTTTTATTTTACCAAGAATTAATACTGTTGACCTGGGAGTGTCTTTACAACTATGCCGGTTGAAATAAGCGAGCATTTAGGGTGCTCAGCCATTTATGAGTTGATTGATACGCAAGAGCACCCCTGTGTGCCTGGGTACGAACTTCGATTTGTGCGGTCAGCTAGGGAAATAACTAGTGTCCGACCGAAAGTTCGGTTTCGGTCGGGTTTCGGCCAAAAATCAAGTTTCGGCTAAAATTGGTCGAAACTTTTGCCGAAACCGAAACTGATTTCGGTAGTTGTTGTACATGCTTGCTTAACTTCGTTTCTCGCGGCAACGCTTTGGCGGACGCTGGCGGCCCTGTTCGGGATTCGTGCGCCGTTCGGATTGCTCTATAGCAACACAACTTAGTCAGTGCGTTATCACCCGACGTAAACATTATTTAGAGGTTATGTTTCGATGGAACTGATTACATATAAGTTTTTGTTTCATTTTTTTACTTGACCACGTTGACTTTTATACTTGATCACGTGAGTTTCGGTTTCGGTTTCGGCCGAAACTGAAGCCACGGCCGAATATTCGGTTTCGGTTTCGGCCGGAAAACCAGTGTCGGTCGGACTCTAGAAATAACCTATAGTGATCTACTAGCGTTTCGCAAGTGACTAACTTCAGAAAAAACGCCGAAAGAAAATCAAAGCAACCTCAGCAAAATTATTCTATCTAACTTTATTCCTACTAACACCTACGATGGGTACTCAAGCTTCATCTTGGGTTCGCGTGTCTCGAGGGTGGGTGTGAATCTGTAATATTATTACAATAGTTGTTTATCATTCGAGGTGATTCCTGTTGCGATCGGAAGGAAAGTGATGGCTCTCTGGCTACCGAAAGCCGCAGACGGCGTTCATGAATTGTATACAGCTGCTTGTGGTAAGTCAAATTATTAAAAAACATTATGTGATGGTATTTTTTATGATTACGTACTACCCGCGATTTAGTCTACGTTAGAAACGACTAATTGTATTTATGCTTTTGTGGGTTAGACGCTACTTGATTGATATTAGACTAGCTGATCCGGCAAACGTTGTTTTGCTATATAAGGTTTTGTAATATCTTCTAAGATGTTCATTGAAATTAAGTGATGTGAAAGACAATTTTGTTCACAATTAAATACTCTTAATCAACAACACATTTATTTGGATAAAGATCAATATTATTACGTTGATATAATTCTTAACAAATGATGCATTAATTTCGACCAAATTTTATTACTATAAAAACGGTTCTAGTGGCTAAATCTTAAAAGATAGACATATACTGTTCTGTACATTTTTTTAGATCATGTCAAGAGGAATAATTCTTTCATACATATATTTTTCGTATCTTGAACCGTTTTCGCAGCGCACGCAATGGAAGCCCTCAAGGATGGATAATTGTCCCCCTTTCTTTCACATTTTCCATCATTTCTTTGCTCCTAATAGTTGTATCGTGATGTTATAAAGCCTTCCTCGATAAATGGTATATTTAACATAAAAAGAATTTTTCAATTCGAACCAGTAGTTTCTGAGATTAGCGCGTTCAAACAAACAAACTCTTCAGCTTTATAATATTAGTATATATATGTATTTCATTCGTCGTTTTCTTATTGATCTGTGGTTTGATGGTAGGCATGTACGTGTGCTGGGCGCTGGGCCGCGGAGGGGGGCTGGCGCTGGGGTGGGCGCGCGGCGGACGGGCTGCGCTGGCGGGCCGGGTCGCGCTCTGGACCCGCCGAGCGGCCCGGGCCGCGCTCGCGGCGCTCGCTCTGCTGGGTCTCGTACCACTCATGTTCGGCCTGCTTCTTGAACTGGTATGTACCACATAAGGGCACGCTCAATCGTTAGAACTTGTCACCTTGAGGTTTTAGCAGATACAAGTTTGTTACACTTTGATCACTGACTCCATATGCGGGAGAGAATTTGCAATGAAGAATTTCTCCAATTAAAAGCGTGGATTATATATACAGTTTATATTGCTAGTTTTATAAATCAAACTTTTGCAATGATCTCACCTCTTCGATCTCCGATCACCCTTTCTTCCCTTCCCTTCTCGATACTCTTCTGATTGGCCTCATTGTCAGTTTCCATCAAGTGAGATTAAGGTCAACCGTAAGCCTGTTAGTAATTAAAGATCTGTCAAATGATAAGAAAGGTGAGTGTTTATATTGGTAGACAACTACATCGTGATTTTACAATTATAATCCGACGATAAGTGATTGGTTACTGGTGCGGTTGACGTGACATTACATTAGTGCTGTTTCATTTATGTAATATGCAGTATTCGACGTCTTCTTGAATGGTCTATGGCACTACATAGATATATTTCTTGTATCACAGTAAAAAAGTCAGTATTGTCAACTCGGCACTTTATATTTAAGCAAAAGCTTCAATTTTATTACTTATCAATCACAGAAGTCATAGACAAAAATGTTTGTATATAACGTCAATATACAATCCCTCGAGGCTTTTGATGTTTTAAATACAATACTGTGTATTTTGGTATAGGTTTTGGTGATTCCCCTCCGCGTGCCCCTGGAGCAGTCGCCTGTGCTGTTCGTGTGGCAGGACTGGGCGCTCGGGGTGCTCTACACCAAGATAGTGTGCGCACTCACGATGATGGGCCCCGACTGGAGCATGCGACGGGCCATTGAGAAGGCGTACAGAGACGGAATCAGGGAGATGGACCTCAAGTCAGTGTTAACTATATTTTATTACTGCTCAACCTATGACCCAATGAACTTCGTACCATGCCATGAACGTCGTGTTAACGTACTTCCCCAACCTACCCCTCTCATCTCCCCCTCCGCATCCATAACGCAACATCATCCTCCGCAACATATATCATGACTGAAGGTCTCTAGGTATAGGAACAACTGGATATGCATAAACTGACTCCGAAACGCGACAGGCCGAAGCGAGTCGCTATGATGGTATTTTTAAACTTGTGTAATGTGATCACGCGCCAGTTTTGGCAATCGTCAAAAAAAAATCGTCGTTTGGAATTTTGCGAGGTGGTAGGGCGCCGGTGCCCGTCTGGATCGCGACCACAGTACATGGGTGTAAAGCCCGTCATAGTGACCAGTTTCGGCTTGTCGCGTTTCGGGATCAGCTTGTGTATATCCAGTAGCTCATATACCTAGAGACCTTCAGTCGTGGTATGTGTGGGCCGACATGACGATGTAGACTATCAATGGATTTTCATCCTTTGATAGTCGCTTTCGTTTTTGGACTACACTGTACTTACCATCAGGTACTCTGTAGTCACTATGTCGAGACAGTGTAAAAAAAAATCGTCGTATCAGACATATATGAGTGAGTGAATGTGAGCGGTGGGTGCGCAGGTTCATACTGCGGTCGGTGGCGGCTCCTGTCGTGTGTTGGCTGGGGCTGGCGCTGGCGGTGCCGTACGCGTTCGCGCACAGCGTGGCGCCGCTGGTGCTCAGCTCGCCCGTGCACCGCAACCTACTCGCGCGCCGCGTTTACCCGGCGCTGCTGCTGCTCGCGCTTTTCTGCGCGCTCGCCGTCTTCCAGGTACGCGCCCTATCTCTTCCTCTATTGTGTTTGCCGAGGTAGACACGATGGTGTCGAGGCAACCTACCCTAAGTTCAGTGCCGTGCATCCCATATAAAGCATAACAAACATTATCTCGCTATATTTTGACATTTAATAATACACATATATATACTTAAAATTTGGTCCAATTTGGACTCTCAGATTGGTATTTTGGTAATCACCAGATTTTAAGTCAATATATTTATTAAATATTCAAGTATAACAAGATAATGCTTTATATGGGATGCACGCCACTGGCTAAGGTAGATCTAAGTCTATAGCGCAGAATAGTGTGTTAACATGTGAAGTGATGGGTATGAAGAAAGTGCAGACGCAACATAAAGCACTTTTAAAACAGCAAACTAAAGAATTACATTTGAAATAATCAATCACAAGTAGAGTAGTCAAAGTAATGATGTACACAGCACAATAATAGAGAACAAAAGGCACAAATAATAACGGCGAGAACAGTAAAAGTTACGAGCGAATGATGCGTGCTGTCGTGTTGAATGCGATGTCGAGACTAGTAATGAAAATGCCCGGGAATTTTCCCAATGTGCCCAAAACTTGTATGGGGAATATTCCCGGGAATTTACGAAATGTTCGCGGAAGTGCTGGGCACTTTATGAAAAATTCCCGGGCATTTTCATCACTAGTCGAGACTAAGGTAGGCGGTGGCGGCGCTCGCATCGCGGTGTGTCCGCGCAGCGGGGCTGGATTCGCCGGTGTACAGCGCTGCTCAACCTCAGCGCCCTCTACGTATGACTCCAAAGCACCACGCAGGTCTAATATAAAGAAACAATAATGTATATAAAGATAATGAGTAGGATACTTATATTGTGAATCTAGGATGTAAATAAAAATCTGGTACAATAATCATCTAGGGCTTTATTAAAAATATCCACCCACAGTTTAAAAAATATATCTTCTCAAGGGTATTCAAACTAAGGTCTTGAAGAATTTAAAATATAAATTCTAGTTACACAACCTTTCTACATATTCAATTGCTCATTTAAATGACCGTGGAATTGAGAAATGCAACTTTTTATTCAAAATTCTGAGATGTCTCGTAGACTCGTCCTATTTATTGGGTCAAATAGGTTTCTGGTGTCCGCATTCTAATGCGCGAAACGTTTTGCTTCTTAAAGTGTCATTTGTAAAGATAAATTATGTTAAAAATATTTTTTGTTTCCGTGCCGGTGATATGTATCACAAACATTTTTGTGATGTCGATATTCTGTCTTGCACATTTAGCTCCTTTAGAAGAATTATAAGGAAAAAACTTTCATTAAATTTTTTTGTTGAATTTGTTTTTCTTTATATAACCAGTTAGTTTTCTCTTATTGTTTTGTGTCCTTTAGCTTGATTGTTTTTATTTTTGTTGAAATTTGCTAGCTTATGATCTTTTTTGTATATTTATTATTATTTATATATTGCTCTATATTTACCTGAAAACATCTGTTTGTCTTTGTCTTGAATTTGCTATTATTTTTCTTTTTTGTGGTCGCCATAGACAAATGTTTTGCTTGGTACAAAAAAATGCGAGAAAGGGGCAATAAATCGGAAAATGTGAGAAAGAAAAAGACAAATAGATATTTTGCGAAACACGAAAGGTGCTGCGTACTCACCATTCGTTTGACCAAACAAAACAGCTATTGTAAAATGGGATAATTCAATAACTTTTACGGGATTTTGAGCAACTTATAAAAGTTTCCACGTAATCACACAAATGTTTTGAGAATGCATACAAAAAACACAAACATTTAATATTTTGCTTCTTTTGCCAGATCCGACAATTCCGCAAGCTATACGAGCATATAAAGAACGACAAATACCTTGTCGGTCAACGGCTGGTGAACTATGATCATCGAAGACACAAGCAACAGCAGAGCACCGTGTCCCCTACCAACTGATCTCGATCGACAATCGCCGCTGTCGTGTCTAATGCGAGAGTTTCGTACATTCTTCGATTTTTTCGATCTCATTCTAGATGATGTTGGTTGAAAAGGCACTTTGGTATTTTAAATGCCGTGCTTTACTCTGAATTTACCTTCTATAATGTCGTTTGTAAACTGGTGCGTATTCAGAATTGTAATCATGGGAACATGACCCCCGGGCTTAATCACCATTTTAACCAATTTTCCACATAACACAAAAATTAATTTACTGCGTTTAAAATTTATTTCGAATTCAATTGATACCGAAAAATATTCAAGTGTCTATGATCCAAAAATCGTTGTCCCCTACCAACTCAACTCGATCGCCAATTATAGGTCCCGTGACGTCTTCCGCGAGAATCCGATACCGTTCTAGATAAAGAACTGTGAGAAAGTAAATCAGCATTTTACTGGTTGTTATTTGTAAGCTGGTGCGGATTCAGAATCGAAATTATAAAGGTCATGACCTCCAAGGCTTAATTCAACTGTCGTTTTGTTTTTACACAATTTTTTTACTACCTGTAAAGGTTCTTTTATAATAGGAAAAATTAGATTTAAATTTCAAATAATGAAAAATGTCCGCGCATATGTTTCAAACGTCGTTTGTTGCGGTTTATTGCAAGTTTAGAACAAATAAAATCTAAACTGGGTGCGCTTTTGTTTGCAAATAAAGTTTTGCCAGGAAACTTGTACCTGCTTTACAATATCGGGTTTTATGGCGAAATCGCAGAAAATACAATGTTTACAACGTACAGAAGCTACACTTCTTTGATCATGAAGAAAATCGATTTTTTATAAGTAAAGAGAAATAAAATACAATAGCTGTAAAACAAAAACATGAATCTATTTTATAAGATTTTCATTGTGGTTGTGTTATGATCTTCTAGTATCGTTTGGAAGGTCCGCTGTTAAACATTTTGCCATCTATATAGGCCGGCATGGTTCCGGCGAATTTCGACAAATTATGACTTCATCTGGGACGATGATGATTGACGGTTTTTGATCCTTAACCAAACTTCTTTTGGTCCAAGTGTTGATTTTTTCAAGATGTTTTTAAATGTCAAATAATGTTTTGTAAACAAGCCGATAGAGGAGCTGATCAAAGGTTGAATTGATTCAAAATCAAAATAACTTTATTTAAATAGAGATTACAGGCACTTTCAAATAGTAATTGTATCACCATGCCATATCTGGTGGCCAATTCTTTTATTTTTAGTCCAGTTTCAATAGCACTGCGAACTCACGCCATATTTGGCGTTTTATTCATATAAATAATAACAGTTTTCTTATAAGTGAGATTGGGATAAGATCGAAATTCGATTTGAACATTTTAAAGAATTTTCCGGTAACTTGATTTTAGCCGTACTGATTTGATAAGTTTTTTTTTTTACACTGGCTCGACATAGTGACTACAAAGTACCTGATGGAAAGTACAGTGTAGTCCAAAAACGAAAGCGACTATCAAAAGATGAAAGTCCATTGATAGTCTGCATCGTCATGTCGGCCCACATATACCACGACTGAAGGTCTCTAGGTATATGAGCTACTGGACATACACAAGCTGATCCCGAAACGCGACAAGCCGAAACTGGTCACTATGACGGGCTTTACACCCATGTAGTGTGGTCGCGATCCAGACGAGCACCGACGCCCTACCACCTCGCTGCTGCTCGTTTAGCACCACCCAGGAGCCACGTGTAGGGAAACTAGGGTAAAGCCTACGGATGCGAGCAGCTTCGACTCCCAAAAAACACAAGTTAATCACACACTTTTCCGTTTTTGTAAACTGTTTTTTTTTTAGCAAAAGGATAACAATAGTCCGGCGATGAACGATTATACGTCGCCTGTAAATAATTACAAGATAGGATGTCTCGTAATTGCGAGGCTATCCTGAAAGTTGAGGCTGACCTCATTTCGTGAAGAGTCCTACGTCGTAGTTAAGAGGAAATAATGTACCTGGAGTTCCAGAGCGTTCTAGAATTGAGCGACAATAACGTTCTGGAGTATAGATTGTTTTTTTAAATAAAAAATCATTTTTTTTAAATAAACTGGTGTTGGGTTTTAAAAATCTAAGTGACGCTCATTTTATATTTTAAATATGAAGGTAAATGTCACACAATGATAATATATATTTTTTTACAAAAAAAAGCTTACGTTACAGCATGAAGGAAATACTCAGTACGGTAACTTTCAAAAAGTCTAAAATAATCCTCTATTTTGATCTGACTGCCAAAATCATAGTTGTATCTATGTTTAATCTATTGAATACCTATTTAATACTTATCAGTTTGCAGGAAATATTATTATATGTACTGTTTAAGAATTTTCAATTGACATGCCACAAACATTTTAATGTAGTCTTAAATAAAATACCATTTAAATTAAATAAACATTTTTATATCCTAGATTTAATTATCTTTTATTACAATAGTTTTTAGTATACATTTCAATGAATTTAAGCTTTGATTAGAATTTTAATGCACCGTTTTTAATATTTTTCTCCATCCCATCTCATATAATTTGTAAAAGTATAAGGTTTACGAATATCATATTTTTATAAACGAAATAGCTTTATTACCTTGTATTTTTTCTTTGACTATTTGATATCAAACCGTAGTATTGTGAATAAAGAGAATCGAAATCAAATAAGAAATATAAAAAGCAAACGAACTCAGTACTATTTTTAAGGTTTTAAAACTTTTTATCAATATTTATTCTACATTAGTTCAGCATTGTAATGAAGTGAACTCAGTCACGTTCAAAATTGATATAAATATAAACACTTCGCACATATACTAGCTACATTTTGAAAACATAAATTTATTTTTGTTTTAAATTTAATAGACTGGAGTAATTTTGGTTTAAACCCTGCTCTTTCTCCCTTAAAGGAGGGCTTAAAAGCTCTCATATAATATATTTATTAATAAATATAATACGAAGTACCTCAATTAGATGTTTACGCAAATATTTTAGTAAGTAAATTAATGCTGTTGAATTTTTGCATTCAATTAATTAATTCATATACGAAGTTTCACATAGCTACAGAGATGGTGAATCGATATTCATTAAATGAGGCTTTAAGATACAGTCATAAAATTATAAACGAGGTGCTTAAATAAGTTTTTTTATTAATAAAGGTTTGCCTTAGTTATTATTCTCTGTAGTTTTAATAAGATGTCGGTGAAATTCAGCAAATGAGATTAGACATCTTTAAATGTAACGATTGGTACAAAAATTTATTAAAAGCCTCGGATTTTATATAGATTATGCTGTAGGTTCGTGTAAGATAGTATAGAGTAAAGCAATCATCCAGAATAATGCCTTTAAAATAGTGATACGTTGTTATACTGAAATTAAGTTTACTGGTTTCAGAAGTGATGCTTGAGATAACTACTTCGGAGTATATTTTTTTAAATTATAACGGCGCTGAGCTTTTTATATGAGTTCATTGGAAAAAATGTGGAATTAATATATCTTATATTTTATTACAAATTAATGTTGCGGTGTTGTATTTCATTTTTATATAGTTTCATTCGCCAATGTCACATTTGATCGGAATATTATGTATGTCATGTAAAATGAATATAGTTTTAACCATGTAAAAAATTTGTTTATTATATAAAGTTAAGTAGTTTTATATAAATATAATTTATTGTACACTGCTCAACATTATTTGATTTTTTTTTTATTACACGGGGTGTCTTAAATTATTTGGCTCTTTTAAAGTGGATTTTGGTTATTCGTTACTTCATATTTAATCAAATATTTTTGGTTTTTTGCCAAATTTATACAATAATAATTAAACTATTTATTTACTACTGACGGTTATATTTTCCATCACTTTAAATGCAAAAAATGTCGCACAAGTTATTTTTTTTTTAAAGGAAAAGTACAATGTGATACATAAAAGACAAATGAGTTATTTAAAATATAAAAAGTTATTTTTTTATAAACCTAAAGATATTTTGGGATATCAGTTATTTGTTAAAAAAAAAGTGTAAATAAGTCCCCGGGTGTATGATTTTTTTCTGCTTTTATCTTTTCTGTTACTCGTCTTTCAATCGCAACAGTTTGTAGATTTCATTTCTTGAGTGTAAATTAATTTTAATACCGAATGCAACTTGGTAATCAAATTAGTCGATTTTAGACGAAAATTATATATTATATTGTAAAGTAATAAAGTATCTAATAAATTAATATTGTTTTTATATTGTTATTTCCAAAATACTATATACAATTTGTTCAACCAATTGGCTTAGTAACTGAACGATCGGATCGGTTATGAATTCGATTCAAATTCTAATGTGGAGGCAACTTCTAAAAAAATATATTCACAAGAAGCCTTCTAAAGCACTATTGTCAAAAATATATTATGTACAAGGAGAAGTTCCCCCCTCCCTTGACAAGACGCCGTGCGGGTTTGCACCCTTATGTGGTTGACTTTCCAGCTGCTCGCACGAAGCGATTCGCCTCCTCCATTTGCTGCGAATCGCCAAGGAGTGGAATTTGCTTCCTGCGTCTGTGTTTCTAATATCTTATGACATGGGAGTCTTCAAACGAGTGAATCGGTATTTGTTGGGTGAGCGCGCTCCATTGTCGGCCTCATCATCGCTTTCCAGCAGGTGAGATTGAGGTCAAGCGCAAGCCTGTCAGTAATAAAAAAAGTTTCATGAATTATCTTTTTAAATATGCACAGTAATATCGTGGGAGTATAAAATGAATACATCTCACGCCTAAAATTGTATGTCCAAAACTAGATCTTTTTTTTTTCATTGGTTCGACAAAGCGTCAGCAGTCCACCTGATGGTAAGTTCATTGTAGTCCAAAAGCCGTAACGACTATCAAAGGACGAAAATCTGTTGAGTCTACATCGACATATCAGCTCACATATACCACGGCTGAAGGACTAAGTATATGAATTACTGGATATACACAGGCTGATCCTGAAACGCGACAGGCCAAAGCGAGTCACTATGACGGCCTTTAAAGCTTGAACTTTTCACTGTTACTTGTCAGGACAGTAACTCTTAAAAATATTATATGAATAGGAATGTTAGAATGATACGGCTGTAAGCATAGGGAAAACTATTTACTTTCATTTTCGATTCTGATTTTAGGAATATATGGTAAATTTAAATTTATACAGCATGGTTTATTTAACGATTTTATTTAAAAAAAAGTGGCTTACGCCTTTTTGCGTGGGCGGTGATAAAATAATGGAATATTCAGTATAAAATATGAAAATCGATATTTATATTGTCACGCGAGAGAGTTGGACTTCTAATCAAGTTCAAACGGTCCATATTGCGCATTGTATAAGGCACGCGGTCGGAATCCTTAGCACTCTATAAGAATTATGCCTATGTTTTATGTTAGCATTAAACCGGTCACGTATCCCCTGATATAAACCGGGCCACGGAGAATCGTTTGTTTTGCAATAAATGCCTTTCGTATTAATACCGTCGATCTTTATATGTCGGTACGTAAATGTGTGTTAATAAGTTCTATTTCATAACTTAGGTTAAAACAGCATTAAAAATAAAATCTGAAGTCTTTTCAGTAGACGTGAAAGACTAACTACCACAACCTGCAGGAAACTCGATGTCCTTGACAGAGTGCAGTGGTTTTTCAGCGGATTAGGTATATCGTCTTTATAATGTCCATGTGTGGCCGTGCATGGAATACTGTTTATGTACTACTACGTATTATGTACTTTGTCGATCTATATAGTAAAAAAATTCAACTAAATAAGAAAATTGTATTTTAGTGCTCATTAATTTTAGAACTTGTCAACTTGCTAGAATCAATATATATATATGTAGGATGGATGTTATTGTGTAAAATATTATTATGTATGATGTAGTAAATGCGTAGATCTGAACGTCCCATACGTTCAGATCTACGCATTTACTACATCATACACGTGAAAGACAGAAAGATAGAAAGAGAGAGAGGATAAACGGTTTTTTTTCGATGCGAGTGCTCTGTAATTTTAAGACGACAAAAAGTGTTAAGACGAAAAAGTATTTTTAAAAGTGCAATAAAGAAGTTTATAAAGTTTATTTTGCTATTTATTTGATCTGAAGATCCCCAAAACTACATATATATATATATATAACGTGACCATACGTCCCGCTTTGGGCGGGACAGTCTCGCTTTCAGGCAGTTTGTCCCGGTGTCTACAGTCCCGACATACATACAGGCCGACATTGTCCCACTTTTGCAAACAGACCAAACGATAATTAAAATATATTTAATATACAGGATATTTTTATAAACGAGGAAGATATTCAGGGACGATATTCATTATTCAATTCTAAATACAAATATGTAAAAATAGTGATATATTAGGTCCTTACATATGAAATTGGCGTTTTTCGTACTGGCCACTTTAATCACAAATTTCTCCTCTTTGGTAAGGAATTCCAAATTCAAATTTGTACAGCTATAGACTCATGTATTTGTGCTTCGATGATCGTCATTCATTTGTTTTTTTCTTCTGTTTTTTTCTGTTTGCGTCACTCATTTTACAAAATGGAAAACTTAAAATATCGCATTATTTACGAGTACGAGTTCCGCCGTGGCACTAGTGCTGCGGAAACAACTCGAAGGGTGAATGATGTGTATGGCGGTCGTGTTGCAAAAGAAAACACAGTTCGTTTTTGGTTCCAACGTTTTCGTTCTGGAAATTTCGACCTGCAGAACAAGCCCCGTGGACGGCCTGAGACTCAAGTTGATAATGAAGAGTTGAAGGCTATTGTGGAAGCGGATCCATCGCAAACCACGTCCGAGTTAGCTGCAGGCTGCGATGTTAGTGATAAAACTGTTTTAATTCACTTGAAGCAAATTGGGAAGATTAAAAAGCTTGAAAGGTGGGTACCTCACGAATTGACTGAAGCAAACCGTCAAACGCGCGTCGACTGCTGCGTTACATTACTAAACCGGCACAATAATGAAGGTATTTTAAACCGAATCATTACCTGTGATGAAAAATGGGTTCTTTACGATAATCGGAAGCGCTCAGCGCAATGGTTGGATCCTGGCCAGCCAGCCAAATCCTGCCCCAAGCGAAAATTAACCCCAAAAAAGTTACTTGTAAGCGTTTGGTGGACTAGTGCCGGTATTGTTCATTACAGTTTTCTCAAATCTGGCCAGACTATTACGGCTGATGTCTATTGTCAGCAATTGCAAACCATGATGGAAAAGCTAGCGGCTAAACAACCTAGGCTGGTCAATCGCTCCACGCCACTGCTGCTTCACGACAACGCTAGACCACACACTGCGCAACAGACGGCTACTAAATTAGAAGAGCTTCAATTGGAAAGTCTAAGACATCCTCCGTACTCCCCGGACCTTCCTCCAACAGATTACCATTTTTTTCGAAATTTGGATAACTTCTTGCAAGGGAAAAAATTCAACTCCGATGGGGCAGTCCAAATCGCCTTCAAAGATTTTATTGATTCCCGTCCGACTGGTTTTTTTAGTAAAGGGATCAATGAACTACCTATGAGATGGCAAAAGTGCATAGAAAATAATGGTTCATACTTTGATTAATTAAATATATTATATTAAAAAATATTCGACTTTTTGTTCCTCCCATACAAAACGCCAATTTCATATGTAAGGACCTAATATTTATATCTCTATTAAAACATAGTAAATTATAATCAACATATTTAGGGACAATTACACACATGAATGAATGAATATTAATTATTAAGTCGGTATTGTGTGTGTAGGTATAAATTATTGTATTCTGAAATATGTCCCTTATTTATAAAATCGCCCTGTATTAAAATGTATTAATCCTGGTCGAAATGTGTGACACGGCGCAGCATCCCGCTCGGGATATATATTATTCCGAAGATGTCCCGCTCTGGTAAAAAAAAGATCACTTTTTATATACGCAATATAAATCAAAGATACGAATTTTGACCCCTAATTCCTATTGATTCAGGCCTTTAGAATCAGAGTGGCCCAAGTAATGTCAAAATAATTGTGACCTAAATTAAAGTGTCTATTGAATAACCGCTATAGTGATCTTATAATAATTCTTAAAAATTATAACCGTTTTTTATCTTTTATAACCTCATATATTAATATTTATTTATAAAAATGGCTTTAATCCTCGTTTCATTTATTTATTAAAAAAGGAAAGAACTTATAATTTCAATGGTACTTAGTCATAGATATGCAAAACAATCATGTATCTAATTAAGATAACTTTTTGTGTTAAGATATTTATCTAGTATATGTTTATACATTTTAAGTAATCGCAATACGGACAGCGAATGGAAGGCTTGACGTGTTTATTTTTTGTACGGTATCGTATGAAATCTTTTTTAAAAAGAAAATTGAAAGCTAGTCGATTTTTAAAATGAAAATGTCACGCCGTTCATCCGAATCGCTGTCCGTGTGTCGAAGGCTTTAGCGTAGGTAAATACATGCTAGATTTTAATACGTGTGCCGTAAATCTTTGGACGATTTTCGCCCTCAAGCGATGCCTATAGCAGCAATCAATACTACTCATGTACTTATGTACTGTAAGTAAACATATCAAAATTGTAAGCAATTCCCATGAGCGAATTCACTTCAGCCTATCATGCATATTTGTTCGAAGTAATCAAGTTAATTGACTTCGCGGAAGGTACATAAAATGTTCGATATATATTTTACACAGTAAAAATAAACATCTATCGGAATCCGTTAGCTGGAAATAAATGGATTTCACTGCGATATACCAATACGGTACCTTCATAAAACTAAATTGAGTGTCGGCTTGTATGTTTTTATCGATCAAGAATCAACATTAAAATTGATTGCGCTTTTTTACTATTATTCGGAGAAACTACTGCTCTGTAAATAGCTACAAGTTATTATAAGAAACTTCAGAGAGAGGGAAATTGAAGGCACCTAGGTAGAGTTAAGTATAAGAACCCGGCGGTGCCGCAATACTTTAATATCCGGCCAAATACCAAATAATTAACCGGCATCGAATAAATATTCAAAATTAAACAAAAAACAGTATGAATTATAATTAGAGAGGTAAAATATAAATGATAAGCAAATTAATTAATAATCAACACTGAGCATTTTTTATTGTTTGTATCATGACGAGTGTTCAGGAGAGTTATATAATCTCACTCTACCCTCTCACTTTCATAACAGAACCATGCGCGCTGAGTTACAAACAGAGATGGGCAAAATGTTATTTGATTAATGATGAATGATTACAAAATATAGTCGTAATTTTAATTTTCTTGCTCTGTAATCATAATTAAATCCATTTAAAACATTAAGAAATGATAAATGTGTATACAATCTGTGATTTTGTAGTGTTTAAAACATAAATGAGCAAAATGCAGTTATATTAATGGTAAAAAACGTAAAATGTAATCGTTAATCATTTTCATTAATCTGATTACATTTTGCCCATCTATGGGTTACAAAGCCATAGTATAACGGTGACGTCTATTTATGCTAAAACTAAAAAGTTTTCTAGTTCTTACCTTTGTCGAGTCATTGGATTGTGGAATGATCTTCCGGCGGGAGTGTTCCCTTCGTCCTATGACATCGGGGTCTTTAAACGAAGCTTGATGAGCTATTTGTATAGGCCGTCATGAACGCGGCGACTATCGGTAGGTATTTTCGTCTTGATACTCGTCATCGATTTTTGGATTGTATTATGCTTTCCATCAAACGAGGTGCGGTCACTGTGATAAGTGAATTAAAAAGTAAACAACTTCTAAGATGTAAATTGTGGTGTACGAACAACTAGCATTTTGCCTCGGCTTAGGTTGAGTAAATTTCTTAGATTAACTTTGTCTTAAAAACCCGATTAATATGGAACTGGCAGATGTTTTCAGGTATCGTGCAGCTGTGTTTTTATTATACAACTAGCTGTCCCGGCAGACCTTGTTCTGCCCTATTTCTTTAAAACAAAGTCACGTTGCTTTTTTTTAAATGTTAATAGCTTCCCCGTCAGATTTTATTCTGCCAAAACCTATTGGCCTGTCGGCTGTTTTTTGAAAATTGTTTGAAGGAACCTGGCCTTAATGTTATATGTATAAAAATTCACAAATACTGACATTAATATTTATACGTCACTCAATTGTTTTGCCTTCCCGGAACCCGTCCACTAACATTTAAACTTTATGGCATGGTGTTAAAGCTCAAATTGACTTTTAAATATTATTACGAATTTTTTGTATGAGAATATAGAAAAGTGTTGTTTTTAGACTTTTTCAGACAACATTTTAAATTTTTCTCTCCGTAATATCCTTCCCCAGACTTCAACAAACACAACAAAAAAGAAATCAGCCAAATCGGTTCAGCCGTTCTCGAGTTTCGCGCTTATACACATTTAACGATTCATTTTTATATTATAGAAAAAGATAATCTTTTTTAGTATCTCGGGAGAAATCTGCATAGGACCAAGAGTGCAGAGGCCTCAGTGTGCCTAACTACTTGCTAAAACTCTTGGGTTGTCTCTGAGCTCGCTGCAAGTCGGGCCTGGGTGTCCGTACTCTTTCTACTCCCCTGCGAGCGAATAACCCTAGTTAGGCTAAATTACTGGAAGGGATGAGGAGTGTAGAATGGAGGTCTTTATTTTTCTTAACCTGCAGACAAATCTCACATACACCGTTAGGATAGCTATGTGGATGGCCGACCAAGTGTGGGAGGCTCCTACAGAATAAAAACCCCTCGAGTGCCTCTCAAACGCGCTACCATCGAGACCTGGGGATCTATAATCTTCCAAAGACATGGCAATAGAAAGGTAGCCTGCATTATCTTCCCACCATGTATAGGGATCTCTTTTCCTCAGAACACTAGCCTAATTTATGAAGAACACCAAACATGGCGTGCATATACGAAGAAATAGCATGTTTTATAAATATATCTACTAAGCTACACTAAAATGCAACTTTCAGAGATAATATTGTAATATATTGTTGAATACAACTGTATAAATTAGTGAATTATGTGTAAGCAGACGGGATGACCCATTTATTTTAAATAGTTAATGGAAAATACTTTCTTTACCCCAAGGCGGCACGCGGCGGGTGGTCAAAGCCTATCCACTTATGTCACTAATTTTAACATTACCCAGTGAATAATGGACTTTTGTAGTAAATTTTTGTTGTATTTACAGTATAGAGTCATAAGAAATTCATGATTATGTTTTAAAATAAATGTATTGTGTAAGTATCTCGATATATGAATAAAATTAACAGTAAATACTAATGCTACAGTAAATGCTATATTATTTTTGGAGGGAACAAAGGTATATTTAATATTGATTGATCCCTTTGAGTTTGTATGACGTGCCCAAAGTGACTAATAGCGCAATGGAACGCTTTTTCATTCTCCGGGCATGATATTATTTTAGATGTATGCTTGGATGCCTATCATGTTTCCCTTAAAGAATAATATCTGTCAAGTATACACTATATGTCACAATCAAAGGAAACTATGGTAATGTAACAATTCGTATATTTCAAATTAAATTTATGGACATATTTAGATATATAAATCATTGTAAGCTTGTAAAAATTGCACTCTAGACCCTGAATCTTTCCTTGCTACATTCGTAAAGTACATGAGAGCTGTAGAAAAGTACTAGCAACCTTATTGCAATTGCAATGATGAAATAAAACAATGTATGTTGTACCCGGTTTGTTTGCGGTTCGATTCTTTTAACAGATCAATTAATTTTCGACATATATTATAGTATTATATTATACATTGCCTCGATGAAAACATTAGTTGAAGTTAAAAAAATATTCTACGGAAAATGTTATAGCTAAATAAAATTCTAAACCATATCATGATCTTACAGTTCTGTCGAAACTCAAACCTGGGACTTCGTATCTAATATTAGCTACACAACTTGACTTCTTGAGCACTGAGGCAGTCATCAAACGAACATTAAGTACGTTTAGAAGAAAGAGCAGCGGTAATAATATTAAACAACTAAAAATATTGAGTTAAAGGAATTTCCAAGTAAATTAGAAGTTTATATTGACTTCTGACGTGGCTGAGTTACCGAAATATTTCGATAGCTTTAAAATGGCGCTCTCGAGCTTAATTATGCTTTGAATATTTTATAGGAAAATTGATTTAAAATTCGATTAATCTTATTCCGACATCTGTAAAATTGCTAATTCAACATCCACTATTACTGATAAATATATTATATATAAATACAGTGTACACTCTATATAACGACCCTCAAGGGACTGTGCATATTTTGGCGTTATAGAGAGTGGTCGTTAAATGGAGAGAAGAAAAATCTGTATTAGAAAAAAAGTTTATTTCAGACTAGTGTTAGTAATTACATAAAAACAATTCTCATTTGATCGCTATTGTGTATAGTCTATTATTTTTGTCTGACGTCTTTTGCTGCACCAGTAATTTTGTTGTATTTTTTCCATTATTTTATTCATGTCTTGCGATATTGAGTCATCTTGCTGATAAATATAGTACTTTTCCAATAATTTTGCTGCTTCCAGGGCTTCTTTAATGCTCGGCGGTGGCTCAGGCTCATCCGTCTCATCTTCTTCATCTCCTTGGTCTTGATACTCGGTTTTTCTCACCGAATCCAAAATTTCTTTGTCTGTGAATGATGCCATTGTAAGCAGGCAGTCGTCTCCTTTGATGTAGGTTTGAAGATTTTCTGTAAATTTTCCTGCCATGTTGAACTGTTGAATCCACTCAGTTAATGGAAGGGCGTCGTCGTTATTAAACTCCAGTTCCTTTTCCACCTCATCACTCATAGAATTTGTACAAAGTCCAGCATGTCGAAAAGAGTGCTGTATAGTTGTGGGTGTGACTTCTTCCCAGGCTTTAGATAAAAAAATTACTGCATGCAGCATATTAATAGAAGTTTTACCCTCAGATTCGACTAGCTCCATCAATAATTTCTTTCTGTAGTGACCCTTGAGGCTTTTAATCACGCTTTGATCCATTGGTTGTAAGACACTAGTCGTATTTGAAGGAAGAAATACCAACTCTATGTTTTGATGGTTTGTTGTAAGAGGGTGGGCAGGGCAGTTGTCAACAAGAAGTAAAATTTTTCGACCCTTTAATTCTGCATCCCACTTTCGCACTTCTTCTTCAAAAAGTGGACTGGTCATCCAAGCTGATTTATTAGCTTTATACGTCACTGGCAATTTTTTAATGTTCTTAAAACACCGCGGATTTTTTGATTTGCCTATTACCATTAGCTTTTTTTTTTCTGTGCCATCCATATTAGCAGCCACAAGCACTGTAATACGCTCCTTGGAGAGCTTTCCTCCCACACACTTATCCCCTTTAAATTTCAGAGTTTTATCTGGGGTCAACTTGTAGAAAATTCCTGCTTCATCAGCATTAAAATGTCACTTGGGGTGTATTTTTCTGTCAATTTTTACCACACTGTATTAATCCAGTCATGAGTAACATACTTCGTGCTTCTCCACTAATTTTACCGTAGTTGATATGATGACGTTGCTTGAATTTTCCGAGCCATCCTTCTGATGCTTTGAAAGAAAGTAAACCAAGTTCTTCAGCAAACTTCTCCGCCTTAGCTTTCACGATCGGCCCCGAGATAGGCATATTATTCAGGCGCTGTCGTTGGAGCCATGATAGTATAGGTCGATCCAAATCTTCGTATTTAGGTTACTTCAATTTTTTAGAAAATTTTCCATTCTCCTCTGCTTGTAGAATTTTTTCTTTATTTTTCCATTTTGTGGACACTGTTGAGCGACTAAATCCAAAGCGTCTGCCAACATGACTTATCTTCTCTCCCGCCTCTATTGCGCGTATCAGTAAAACTTTTTCGTCAATACACAGAGATTTTCTCTTACTTGCCATGTTTAGAGTTTGAAAGTTTGTGAGCAACTAAGAATATGATAACGTATAGATAATTCATAACTCCTACTAACAATAGCCAACACGTGCAAGCAATCCCAATTTGTAAACAAAAGAATGGATTTCTTATAAAGTTCGGTATGTGTAATGCCGACAGTCGAGTTTATTACGGGCTAGGATAATAAAGCGACAAAAGAACGTACACAGCTGCGCAGTTTTTACTAATTTTGGCAACTTCAAAAGTACTTTATATTATTAAATTTCTGTCGTTATATAGAGTGGGTGTAACGCTATATAGAGTGTATTTTTGTATGGGAAACAAGCTAAACCAACCAAAACCGAGTGATATCGACGCTTTAGGGAGTTTGACGTTAAATCGAGTGACGTTATATGGAGTTTACACTGTATTTTTTATTAAATGGTACACGTTTTTAACAACACATTATACAAAATAAACGGGTAATGGAAGGTTTTGGTCAAACACGATAAGTAGCTCTTAGCTTGAAAACTATATATTGTATAAGTTGATTCCTATGCGAAAAAATGGGCATCAGCTTCGTGTACGTCAAAATAGACGATAACAGACCCAAAATTTACTACCACGCAATACGGCACTTAGCCCAACATACTTGAAACGCACTATACGAAATATTGAAAAAAAAGAAAAAAACTGAAATGAGAGTAAATTCTCCTTTGCAATTCATTCAATAATAATTGTTATTTTCGGTTAATACTTGCTGCAGCGTACAAGGAACCAACCAAAATATTTGAAAAACTTCCAAATTCTGAAAATACAGCAATGCAAAGTTAAAAAAATATATCACTTTTAAAACAGCATTGCCGAAGGACATAATATTATCGATACCTACCAATGACTCGAGCTTAACTTTAAGATCAAATTGTATGCTAGTAAAATTATGTTTTGTTCCTTTTCTGTCTTTGAGAGCATCAGATACCAATTGATTGTCAATTTGCATAGTTTCTCCCGTGTCACTGGTTATACAGGTTCCCTGTCGAATAGGATCACTGGACGAGAGTCACTGGAAGAGCTGTGACAACAGGTGAACAAATCACTGTAAACAGCTTGTTGATTTTGTTAATAATAATAATATATCGTCACGCTGTATCTTTTTTGGGGTAAGCAGAGATAAATCGCGGTGAGTGGGGTGTGGGGGTATTGCTATCTTGTTAATATTAATCTTTAACACAATGCCAGCACTCTTGATATTGCATTCGTGTGAGATAATTTCTAAGTGGAGCGGCCTGCTATTTCAAACCTAAAGACAACCCAGCAAAAATATTCTAGGTAAATTTTTTAGCAACATTTTAGTTACCTTTCGTTCATTCAAAGCGAATTCCGATTCAGTAAATACGTCTGAAGATGTTGATTAGGAAAAATGTGAATTATTAATTTATTGAATAAAATGAAATAATTATGTTGAAATGCTGAATATGAAAATTTAATAAAAAATTGTGTTAAAGTATCTATCATTCTTTATTTTTGATTTCGTATACTATCTGTTCCGTTCAACATACAGCTCTCAGTGATATAGTTTTTTTTTTTTTACTTGGGGATAATCTTCATAGGACCGTCTCAGGCGCACAGGGGGATTGCGCTGCCGAGGTGTGTTGTACTTGTACCCACTGAAAACCCCAAGATGACTACTTCTGCGCATTGGCGGGGACTGCAGGTCCTGTAATCAATTCGCCACAGCCCCGTCACGCCGCGCCCGCTGGGCACAAACTCGGAGGAAGATATCTTCCCCGACACTGCTCATTGTACTTAGGCAGAGCACGTCACAATGCTCTGCCTATTTCTCGAGGATAGTACATATACATAGTATATGTACATGTACTACTATGTATATGTATACTATGTATATGTACTATCATAATACATATAAAATGTACTTGAAAAGTCTTTTACATTTTGTGACTTTTTGAGTACTCCAACGATGATAGGTCCTATAGAAGTTTTAATCAATATTAGTAACAGTATCGATTGGCATCAAATTTTTTTTTTGTATAAAATTGCTATTTTTTGCTAACCGTACATTTTTTTTAAAGCTGTTGAATGGGAAACAGAATTCCATAAAAAAATATGTATAGTCTCCTAAGACCACTTTCGTGTAACTGCAACGGATAAGGTACTTCTCCTTACTGCCCCGCTGAAAGATTCCAACCTGTATACAAATATTCATAAATGAAAGATATAAATTATATGTGTCGCGTGCTACACACATAGAAGAGAGTAGGTTTTCTCCTGTTCAGCAGGTAAGTTCAGCTCTATGGAGTATAGCGCAGTGTCAATTTTGGGACAGTTACGTCTGTTTCAATATGCGCGAAACGGATTTCCATTTTTTCGCGTGAATTTTAACTTTATATCTCAAGCTCGCGATTTGTAGTGACTGGATTTGAGTCCCGGTAATGATAGACTTTTTCTGTGACGACCAGAAGAGTTTGTCTTGAGTCATGGTTGTATATATGTATTTAAGTATGTATATCTTTGTCTAGTACTCATAGTACAAGCGCAAGCTTAATTTGGGGCTAGCTCATTGTGTGTAATTGTCAGTAAAAAAGATTATTCTGTAATCAATTTTTTTTTCTTTTTTGAAGAAAACAAATCATTTTAAATAATATACAAGTATGATAATTATTTTAAATAATGTATATACTATTGTATCTTCATATATACTATTATTATCCTATTTATTAATTAATTACAATAAAAGTAATTTTTATTTACGATCGGTTCTATTTTTCATGCCTTCCTTCGAAGTTAAATTACCTATCAATATAAATGTATTGTACATCCTTCTTTTTCTCATTTTACGGGATAATGCGCTTGTCTCAGAGGATAAACATGAAATTGTAGTAAAGGAAAATAAATTAATGCTAGTTTGTTTTGCGCACCTGTGTCCGAAGCTTAACTGAATAGATCGTTTCTAAATATCGTTCATAAAGTGTAATTTTAAAGCATTTCTTTACCCGCCATAGTGTTAGGGAAACTTTTGATAAAAAAAAAAATTATAAATGATATCGCCTCGCTAGGAGATCTGTTCAAAAAATACGTGGACTGAGGTCATAAAAGAAAATGTACCTCATATTTGGAAGTTACATATCTGGATCTCCTTCAAAGTACTTTTCTCTCCGACGCACATACTTGTTCTCACGGTGTTTCCAATTGTAGATGATACACTTCCATCATGATGGCTTTCATCTCGTTCATGGCATTTGCCTCAATCTCCAAAATCGTCCCAAACCTTTTCCCTTTGAGAGTTTTTATTTAGTTTCGAAAATAAAAATGTCATAAAGAACAAGATCAGGTGAGTAGGGTAGGTGAGGAAGAACAGTAATCGAGTGTTTGTTTAATCGTCGGTTATTAGCCGTCGCATAAATGTTGCAGCTACGCAGTACATCTTCAATTTTTGAGTCAAAATCTCGTGACAAGAGGCAATTGATATTCAACACTTTTTGGCAAGCTCTCTAATGGTCAGACGTCGATTTGTCCGTACTTGGGTGTTGATTTTGACGTGTGGATTATCAATGCACGTCGAGGGACGCTCAAGACGCTGATCTTCGTCAATCGACTGTTAGCTACTCCTGCCACTTAAAACACGCCGCGTTTAGCATAGCAAATGTTTCAGTCGCAGATTTCCCTAGTTTTACTCAAAATTTACAGCAATTCGTTGCTCCTTCAGGCTGTTCATTTTACAATCCGACAAAAGGAAAGAGCCTTCTTTACTGAAAACCCTGTAGCTTATCAACAAATAAAGATATTTGCAACCGGTAAACGGCGTTTTAATCAACTAATCTGTACGAAACTAGTGGTACCAAGCGGATTCTCCTGAAACCCATTCAGCCGCGCGATTTAAACAATCCACGTGTGTTTTGAATAATAATAATAATTGTTAGTTGGATCAATGGCCGGATACAGAAGGCAGTATTACTCGATACGGCACGCATTGTTAGGAGGTTCCTCACTCTGAGCTCCTAACTACCGGTGGCTAGGGCCTTAGGCCTCGCCCCTGTAGGTCTACATGTTTTTATATTTTAAAATTTATATATTATCTTTTTATATGTATTTATTTTAAAACCTAAAAATATTATAATTATGATATATAAAAAGTATAATAATATATCGTCATGCTATACCCCTGGGTAGTTGTACCCCCTGTCGGAGACAAACATATTGTATAATTTTATGTGTCCGCGCTAGCAACACCGGGCTGTCTTTGTTCGCTCCGGCTGGCGTGCGGACGTGTGTTTTGTGTTCATAATAAATGCCTAAAATCTACAATCCATCAGCGTATCATTTTCGTCTGCTACGTGCAAGACCAATACATGTGGTCCTTCAAGGATTGAACTGGAGGCCAGAAAATAAAGAAAAGAAAAAAGAACATACAGTCCACTACAAACCGAGCACAACCCGCAGCCAGATCAACTACCGGCAAATAAGAGGTGCCAAAATATTATGCAGGTGCATGGTGTTTGAAAAGGTATGATACCCAACTCTTACGACTCATCGCAAGAAGAAAAAATCCGAAGCTAAATCAACCATATAAGGTAATAACTGCGACCTCGGGCGCCTCAGCCAGGCGGCCAACCAGCGCATCTCGCCATCACATCACGTGACAGGCGTCCACGGCAACGTCCAATCAGACCGTTCGGCTCGTCGGCGACGCTGGGGCATGTAGCGAAGCAGTGCCACAATTTTAATTGCGGCTTGCCATAATTTTATTGTAGCTTATCCGTGGGACGCGTAGTTTGCGTTTAGATTATTTTTTTATTATTCGTGATTTATTGTATCTAGAGGCAAGAT
The DNA here is from genome assembly GCA_036320925.1 of Automeris io. NCBI lineage: Eukaryota > Metazoa > Arthropoda > Insecta > Lepidoptera > Saturniidae > Automeris > Automeris io. The sequence continues at coordinate 5,030,479 of JAUDJH010000011.1, read as the reverse complement.
ATATAAATATTACTGTAAAAATATTAAAGCTACGTTTGAAATTAAAGTACAATAGTTGTTAAAACAGTGTAAAGGCAAAATATATCTACTAAACGGTGGGTACTTAGCTGTAAAAGTTGTTCAACTGTTTGATTTATTTTTGGTTCACCTACTAATTAGTGTATCATTTTTTGTTAATAGCATATAATGGCAGTTTTAGAGGAGTTAATACGCTCTCGTGGCTATGTAAAGGCTACCATAACTCGTGTCAAAACCTTTGTATCCGACCTCGATAGCGATACGAGCGTGTCAGTGCTGCAACTACGTAAAGAGCGGTTAATATCAGCGTTTGAGGAATATAATCGCATTTCACAAAAAATATACGTATTAAATGAACATGACACCGAGGATATAGGTAAGGTTGAAGATACTTATATAGAACTTTTGTCCATTATCAACGATATGCTACAAAAAAATCAGAAACAGTCCGTAGGTACATGTCAAGTAGCCTCAACAATAAAGCTACCACACATTGTGATACCCACATTTAGCGGGCAGTATACCAAATTTTATGAATTTTTCAATATGTTCAACACTGTGATAGGGACTGACGCATCAAAGCCGCCGGTGCAAAAATTTTATTATTTAAAAACCTTTCTTACAGGCGAACCATTAGGCATAGTGAGCAGCTTGCCTTTAGAAGACCAAAGTTATGACGAAGCTGTAAAATTATTAAAAGAAAGGTATGAAAATAAGTTCCAAATTGTCAACGAGCATATTGATATGCTCTTGGAACAGCCAAGTATAAATACAGCAACTTCGTCTGCACTGCGGGACTTCATATATACCTGTAAGCAACAGCTGGCTGCACTGCGAAACCTCGGCGAACCAGTCACACAATGGGACAGCATATTAATATGCATGCTATCGAAAAAGCTTGACGTGCTCACGAGCCATGCGTTTCAATTACAGCGTGACAGCAAGGTCATGCCGACCATGAATGAGTTCTTAACGTTTTTGGAGAAGCAAGCACTTGCTGCAGAAAATGCTGCCAGCATATCTCACCAGGGTCCGGAACAGCTTATAACAAACACAAGCAGCATGCCATCAGAAATTAAAAAAGGCTGTATTTATTGCAAGTCCAATCACAAGCTCTTTGCATGCCCTTCTTTCAAACTAGCTCCGTTGGAGAAAAGAATAAATTTCGTTAAACAGCACAAACTTTGCAGGATATGCCTCAGATTACATGGTAAGAGATGTAATTTTCATTTTAAATGCCAAAAGTGCAAACAATGCCATAATACCTTGCTGCATGACGACAAAGTCACTCAAACAGTCACCTCAGCGACGAGACCAGTCACACTAATTGCTGGTATGACGCATGGCCAAGTTTTACTGCCTACAGCGCGAGTTAAACTGCATACTAATACTGGATCCGTGATAACTTGCAGAGCCTTGCTTGACAGCGGCTCTCAAGCAAGTTTCATCACGGAAAAACTGGTAAAGCTGCTGGGCAACTCTCCAAGCCGCGTCAACAGCAACATAATAGGCATCACAAATGCTCAACAAAAAATTGTTCACTCAACCAATGTTGAAGTTCATTCACTAGTCTACCCCTTCAAGATAAATGTGAACTGTCATGTGGTACCTCAAATCACTTCAAGGCTACCACAGAAAACATTTGATATTTCACACATTAAATTGCCTGATCCGTGCCAACTCGCCGACCAAAACTTCAATAAGTCCGCTGATGTGCACTTGCTCTTAGGCGCCGACATCTTCTTTCAGGTGTTGCTACCACAGCTCGCTGCCACAGCAGAAGACAGTGGTACAAGACAGCCAACACTGCTTCACACATCCTTCGGATACATCATAGCGGGACGCGTAGAGTCTGGTACAAGGCCACAAAAAGAGGTAACTCTGTTTTGCAAAACATGTGATAACAGTATAAATGAATCCTTATCCAGGTTCTGGGTAAACGATCAAGTGGATGAGATTTATCCTGAACAATTATCAGAATTCGAGTATAGTGAAAGCAATTTCAAGGAAAACGTTTTGTTAAAAAATAATAAATTCCAAGTGACCTTACCTATTAAGGTCCCGCTCAATGAAATAAATGAGCAATTAGTGGATACTTTTCACTTAGCCTTAACTCGTTTTCTCAACTTAGAAAAAAGATTTAATAAAGATGCCAATCTTTATGAACAGTATAAAAAGTTCATCAACCAATACTTATCATTAGGTCATGCAAAATACATTAACATAAATAAATATGACCTAGTCAAGGATCCAGTATATTTCCTTCCTCATCATCCAGTGGTCAAGGAAGATAACAAAACTACCAAGCTAAGAGTCGTTTTTGATGGGTCCGCTAAAACAAAAAAGGGTGTTTCACTCAATGATATATTAATGAATGGTCCAGTGGTCCAAAGAGATCTTTTTTATATTTTAATTTTATTTAGACTGGACAAATATTTTTTCATCACTGATATTAAAATGATGTTTCGATGCATTATGCTTGACCCTTTGCAAAGGTCACTACAAAATATTCTCTGGCGTGAAAGGCCTAATCAAGACATTAAGTGTATTCAACTACAAACAGTAACGTATGGATTAAAAACATCATCTTACCTTGCAACGCGATGCCTTATAGAATCGGCTCGCCGCTATTGTGATCAGTTTCCTTCAGCAGCAGCTGTGTTGGAAAACAATGTGTATGTCGATGATATATTAGTTACGCATCACAGTGAAGAAGGATTAGTCTCTATTCAAAAACAACTTACACATTTGCTATCTCTGGGTGGTTTTCAACTACACAAATGGTCCTCTAACACTAATGAGGTACTGAATAATATACCGAAAGAAAGGCAGTATTTTGGTGATATCAACTTTGATGATCTCTCAGTAAAAACACTAGGAGTAAATTTTGATATGCGTACAGATACATTTAAACTGTTCTCAATAAAAGAATGTTCAGTCACGCAGTATACCAAAAGAGAAATCTTGAGCTATGTGAGCAAATTTTTTGACCCGTTAGGTCTCATGGGTCCAATATTTGTGCAAGCAAAATTAATCATGCAAGCCCTCTGGGTCGAGGAAATTGGCTGGGATGAACATATACCTGAAAGCATAAAATACAGGTGGCTTCAGTTTGCAAAAAGTATCACAGAGATGGAGCCTGTGCATGTTCCACGCTGCATCGGTCTGACTGATGAGCCCATCATTCAGCTGATAGGTTTCGCAGATGCGTCAGTTATTGCACACGGGTGCTGTCTTTACTTGCGAGTTGTTGACGCTAATGGTTCGGTTAAAATGAACTTGCTGTGTTCTAAGTCCAGAATAAATTCTCACAAAAATAAATTAACAATTCCGAGGTTGGAACTCAACGCTGCGCTGTTGCTTGCTCGACTAGTAGACAAGGCTCTCTCTAGTTTGCATAGCAAAGTAACAATTCATCACACGTACCTTTTTATAGACTCACAAATTGTATTAGCGTGGTTAAACACTGACATTGTTAAATTGAACACTTACGCTGCCAATAGAATTCGGGTGATAAATGACCTGTCATCACAAAATTGCTATCAATGGAACTATGTTGATACTGATGACAATCCTGCAGATTGTGTAAGTAGAGGTTTATTACCGCATGAGCTGAAAGGCCACGACCTATGGTGGTACGGCCCGCCCTTGCTACATAGGCAAGGTATTTCTTTACATAATGCTTATGGTAAGCCTCCATCCATTTCTGATATTTCTTCAGAGAGTGATAGTGAAATTTTAGCACCGGTGGTTTGCACTGCATCGACAGACTATATCAGCAATTGTGTCTTAGATACAATAATAAATAAATTTTCAGATATTACTAAGATGACTAGAGTTTTAGCATATATACTTCGGTACATCAACAATTTAAAATCTAACTCTGCCAAAATTAATAAAGATTATTTGTGTGTAAATGAATTAAATAATGCATTAATGTTTTTGATAAGGTCTGAACAAGAAAAATATTTCAATAAAGAAATAAAATGTATTCAATCCGGTGGTCAGTCCTGTGGTAGCTTGAAGGCTTCACATCCATTTATAGGTAGCGATGGTTTATTGCGTGTTGGAGGCAGATTACAACATGCCTCGATATCCTTTTCCAAAAAACATCCTATTATACTACCCAAGACTTCAATAATCACTAGCTTGATAATCAGACGTGAGCACATTAGACTTTTACATGCAGGACAGAAATTAGTTTTGAGTAGCCTGAACCAAAAATATTGGATTACAGATGGTTTAAGATGCGTTAAAAAGATTGTACATAAGTGCGTAACCTGTTTCAGACTAAAGGCTGCTGCCACGAGTCAGCTGATGGGGTCTTTGCCTGCCGACAGAGTCAACGCGTGTCGTCCCTTTGAGAAAGTGGGCATTGACTTTGCTGGGCCAATCTCCGTAAAACAAAGCCGTATTAGAAGATCAGTCATAGGAAAAGGTTACATACTCATCATAGTTTGTTTTGTCACTAAAGCTATTCACCTTGAACTTGCGTCAGATTTAGCAACAGAGACATTTCTAGCATGCTTTAAGCGATTTATTGCTAGACGAAATTTACCCAGTACTGTCTATTGCGACAACGCGACGACCTTTAAGGGGGCGAAGACCCGATTGGGTGTCTTATATAAGCTCTATGGTGGTGATAAATCACATCGAATGCAGGTCCAGACATTTTCTGCTGATAAAGGTATTCAATTTCACTTTATACCTAGTTACAGTCCTGCATTTGGTGGGCTTTGGGAAGGCTCTGTAAAAAGTGTCAAACACCACCTCAAACGTGTAATGGGAAGAGCGTTACTGACGTATGAGCAAATAAATACCGTACTTACGGAGATAGAAGCGATTTTAAATTCTCGTCCTATCACCGCAGTTTCCGCAGATCCGACAGATTTCACATTTTTAACCCCAGGGCACTTCCTCACAGGTGCTCCATTAAATTGTTATCCTGAGCAAGATGTCAGTGACACTCCTGCCAATTTACTTAAGTTTTGGTCTATTTGTAACCATATGAAACAAATATTTTGGAAGCAGTGGAAAAATGCTTACCTTACTATGTTGAATAATCGCCCCAAGTGGCATAATGTTAAGCCAAACATTACAATTGGCTCTTTAGTTATATTAAGGGAATTAAATGTATCTCCAATGCATTGGCCTATGGCGAGAGTCACAAATGTATTTCCGGGTACCGATGGAATAGTGAGAGCCATAGAGGTTAAAACCTCCAATGGGCACACTCATCGTAGGTCCATTGCAAAGGTCTGTGTCTTGCCTCTAGATACAAATTAATTATATTGTCCTTGATTAAAATTAATTGTAATATATAATATTCTTAATATAAACATAAAATTATAGCAATAAATTAAAAGGTCAAGGTAAAATATAAGGTCCTTACATATGAAATTGGCGTTTTTCGTACTGGCCACTTTAATCACAAATTTCTCCTCTTTGGTAAGGAATTCCAAATTCAAATTTGTACAGCTATAGACTCATGTATTTGTGCTTCGATGATCGTCATTCATTTGTTTTTTTCTTCTGTTTTTTTCTGTTTGCGTCACTCATTTTACAAAATGGAAAACTTAAAATATCGCATTATTTACGAGTACGAGTTCCGCCGTGGCACTAGTGCTGCGGAAACAACTCGAAGGGTGAATGATGTGTATGGCGGTCGTATTGCAAAAGAAAAAACAGTTCGTTTTTGGTTCCAACGTTTTCGTTCTGGAAATTTCGACCTGCAGAACAAGCCCCGTGGACAGCCTGAGACTCAAGTTGATAATGAAGAGTTGAATGCTATTATGGAAGCGGATCCATCGCAAACCACGTCCGAGTTAGCTGCAGGCTGCGATGTTAGTGATAAAACTGTTTTAATTCACTTGAAGCAAATTGGGAAGATTAAAAAGCTTGAAAGGTGGGTACCTCACGAATTGACTGAAGCAAACCGGCAAACGCGCGTCGACTGCTGCCTTACATTACTAAACCGGCACAATAATGAAGGTATTTTAAACCGAATCATTACCTGTGATGAAAAATGGGTTCTTTACGATAATCGGAAGCGCTCAGCGCAATGGTTGGATCCTGGCCAGCCAGCCAAATCCTGCCCCAAGCGAAAATTAACCCCAAAAAAGTTACTTGTAAGCGTTTGGTGTACTAGTGACGGTATTGTTCATTACAGTTTTCTCAAATTTGGCCAGACTATTACGGCTGATGTCTATTGTCAGCAATTGCAAACCATGATGGAAAAGCTAGCGGCTAAACAACCTAGGCTGGTCAATCGCTCCACGCCACTGCTGCTTCACGACAACGCTAGACTACACACTGCGCAACAAACGGCTACTAAATTAGAAGAGCTTCAATTGGAAAGTCTAAGACATCCTCCGTACTCCCCGGACCTTGCTCTAACAGATTACCATTTTTTTCGAAATTTGGATAACTTCTTGCAAGGGAAAAAATTCAACTCCGATGGGGCAGTCCAAATCGCCTTCAAAGATTTTATTGATTCCCGTCCGACTGGTTTTTTTAGTAAAGGGATCAATGAACTACCTATGAGATGGCAAAAGTGCATAAAAAATAATGGTTCATACTTTGATTAATTAAATATATTATATTAAAAAATATTCGACTTTTTGTTCCTCCCATACAAAACGCCAATTTCATATGTAAGGACCTAATAATAATCCCTATGGATTACCTTAAAATAATATATTCAAATACATCATTCGCAGCAACTAGTTGATTACAATGTAATTAAATTTTGATCATTATTTAGATATAACTTTTGCTGACTCACTATGATTGTAAATTGTTATATATATTAATTGTTAAACCTTGACTCCTAAAAATATATCTCCGTTACTAAATTAATGGGCAACAATTAAAGTACTAACAATGTTTAGTTTCCTTTATTAAGATTATATTTGTTTTTGTTGAGGCCCCAACATGTCGGAGACAAACATATTGTATAATTTTATGTGTCCGCGCTAGCAACACCGGGCTGTCTTTGTTCGCTCCGGCTGGCGTGCGGACGTGTGTTTTGTGTTCATAATAAATGCCTAAAATCTACAATCCATCAGCGTATCATTTTCGTCTGCTACGTGCAAGACCAATACACCCCCTTTGCAGTTATATGTCATTCCCAACGTGATCTGTTGCGCAGCTGATCACCTTTTTCACAGCACTACTACACATGACATTTCTATTAGGTGCTATGCGGGTTTCTTCATGATATCTTACTTCACCGGTGAACGTGTGATGCATAAATCTGTATTTAACCTGGTAAAACGCAGATGTACGTGCTGGAATTCGAACCTACGATCGTTCAGGTCGCAGGGCATGGATGCCGATGCTTTATCCGCTATACTATCACTGCCACCAAATACTACGGATCTCAATATTCAACTACAAAGGCCATCAAAATTATTTGCATCTGTGGCGCCTAAGGAACTCATTTACGTCCAGCTATTTAAATATCTAGAACACTTCTTTTCTGATATAAATATTTAGGCCGCCGTGGTAGCGGTGACCATCAACAGACCCTCGTCTCTTAGCGGTTATCTCAGGTTTTGGACTATACTCATGTACTACTCTCACTTTTGATGCAGCTATTGGGCGCAACAGATATCTGTTGCTGAGATATTGCAGCAAGTTTATTTGTCAGGGTTACCAGCGTAAATAAACTTACTATGATTTGAAAAACTATCAAATGAAACAAATATTAAAACAAGAAACAAATACCCAATACCAAAGAAAACCATAACCTTAATAAAATACAGATTTGTAAGCTTGTGAGCGGAACTATTGTAAAAACTTTATGCAGTATTTTTTGTATTTTGAGTCAAATACATATATTCAGTGTATAATGACACAAGAGTGGGCTCAATCTGAATGTCTATATCATTTAAAATCTAGTTGTAAATATAGCATAAATTATTTTTCACCTAATATCCTTTTTTACACATAAATTAATATAGCAAACGAATTTAAATCATTGTAATTTCAATCATTGTACTTACAAAAACGATATTATGAATGGTCGTCAATTATTATGAAATTCCTTTGTACTGGAAGCAGAATATTATCATGTAAATTGATCGATTGCTTTAGCTTAAAACTATAAAACAAAAAAGCTAACATAAAAATGTTAATTATATTTTTTAAAACGGATTGACCTATAGCAGCTGCACGAATCTTCGCTCTACTACATTATTCATAGCTAAATTATCTGGTAATTTGCTCGCAGCTGGTATCCCTGTCAATTTGTAGTCAGTTTTTTGCTACGCTAGCTCGGGGACAGTCGCGTAGCGCTACGTCGTAGCACCGCGGTTTAAGCTACGATCTTAGATATTTTGTGATTTTAATTTGAAGTTACGCAATATGCGACAAAATAAGGCAATTTATGTTAAAGTACTTTTATTTTTAATTTAGTGTTGTGGAAATATTAAAAAAAATTGATGTGAATTTACTAAATACATTATTTTTAATTTAATAAGGGTTTGCTAGATAAAATTAATGCATAAGATATTTAAATTAACCACGTTTTAATTTATTTATATTTTCCCATGGTATTGTTTATTTTTAAACTTAGCTACAAGCTATATGAATATCTTCAGGTTAAATTGATTTGCTATTTTCATACAAAAACATATTTTAACAATACTGCAACCATTTTAATGTTTTGTACACAACAATATTATTGAAAAATGTCTATTTGGTAATCAAACTAAAAAAGCTCTGTAAATGAAAATATATTTACAATTTAAATAAAACAAAAAAGTTTGTTTGAATCATGAGTTTTGTAATATTCAAGAAGAAAAATACTACTAAACTTCAACAACACAAAAAGCCTTCTCAAGTGTCTATAAATAAACTAAAATCATAAAAAGCAAAGGAAATTTCCGTACAGAGACGTACTTCCAAATATATAAAACATAAAGTTTAATCTCTTTAATCCCAAATCTAGTATTGAGTTGCGCATACTGACTTTGTATTTTTTACGCAGTGTAGCGTTCTAATTTTGTTTAGTAGTCTAGTAACAAGGAAAAATACACTGGAATACATCAAATAATCACCTTTTCTAATAGAATTTGAATTATCTTTTTGATTATTTGTATCAAATAACTTCACTTGTTATATTTTTGGCTTAATTTTTTTTTTTTTATAAAAATTCACCTTTTTGACATTATGTAATCCACGTTTTATGTTCAAACGTAGTTAATTTTGTAAAATTATTAATTTATACATTTGTTATGTTTTTTTATTGTTATTTGTGTGGATTGACATAACAATTAAATTAATATATATGTTCAATAGGCAAAATAATACAAATTTAATTTCTTTAGCAACTGAGAAACACATTCTTAAAAAAATATTTACATTATTTATATTATTTTGTATACACTATACTTAAATTGTCTCCTTTCTCCCATTTACTCATAGTTCTATTTAAATTATATTTAGTACTAACTTATATAAATTGGGCCCAATGGAAATGTTACTTGATTCGTACCCGTTTGGGCTTATAAAAAAGGTAGCGCAGATAAAAATGGCAGTATTTTTGCCTCGGATCCCAGAGAGAGGATGGCTTCAGAGCCAAACTTTTTCTAAGATATACTACCTTTTCCAGAAGCATCAAAACGTAAATGGAAATACCTAAATACAATTGAAATTGTTTGGTTAATTTTTTTTAATAAAGGAAAATATTTTATTTTTCCGTGATGATACATAGAATTTTCTACATATAGTAACACAAATAATTACTTTATCAAACGTAATATAATCCCGTAGTACTCTTAAATAAAGGGCAATCAGTAGCCTTATTGTTAAAGGTGATTTCTTCCAGGCAACTATTGGGTAAAAAGATATCGAAGAAAGGAGTAATGATAGTGCGGTATGGAATATAACAGCTGTTTGCATAATATAGATAAAAATGGAAAATACATCGCAATTTTCTTTTAATCTTGTAGGGAATGTCTATCTAAAGCCTGTCTAGGTTTCACCGCATCGATGTAGACTGCCGGTTCGTGAATAAATGAGTATCCCTCACGACAAATGTCAATGATTATACCAGAGGGTGAGTTAGGTGGAATCAATTTTGCATATGACAAATAAATTTATGGTTTTTTTCGTTAACAGCACCAGTTATAAAACATATGTGACATCCTTATATTACGAACTCACAAAGCTTTAAGGAACGATTCGAATTCGATCAAAAGGTGTTTTTCAGCATTTAAAATCTCTATATTATTACAGATTTGATTAAAATAGCTTATATAGAATCACATACATTTTGCTTTAGAGAAATCAGTTGAAATGTTTTTGCCTATAAAAATAGTATAACTTTACTATACGCAGTGGCGTGCATTCCATAGAAGCATAAAAAACCATTATCTTGCAATACTGTGGCACTTAATAAATATATTGTTTTATTTTTGGATCCTATTTGGATTCCGAGACTCTTATTCTGGTAATTATCAGATTTCAAATCAATATATTTATGAAAAGTCCAAATATAATAAAATAATGCCTTTTTGTGCTTTATATGGGATGCACGCCTTTGACTATACGTGAATATAACCTCGCCTGCCTCCCGCTGAATACCGTTTGTTCCCATCTCTAGACAGCTCTAATATTGCAGGTGAGGACTGAATATTTTAGTTTATTTATAATTACAAATACTCACTTTATTCGACGTTAACGAGAGTATTTTATTAATTTTAACGCCGATGAAATCATAGAGAGGGGATCTGGTAACTAATTCGCATCATCATTCTATCGGTTTCCTAATAAGTTATCCGCAGTCTATTGTTGAGCATAGACCTCCTTAATACTGTGTAACCATCCTCGATCCTGTGTCAACAGCATTTAGTCAAGCCCCAACTAATAACTGTAACCAATTAACAACTAATAAGTAATAATAAAATCACTATCGAGTATTCGGTATCCGGTTGCACGAAATGTGACGTCAGTCGAATTATGTGAAACGAAAACTGCATCACAAAATACGAAACAATTTAATAAAACAGCGAAACATCGATACGGGTTCTGATAGGGCTTATCATTTCTTTGAACTGAAATTATGAGTTTTCACGCTTCCTAACTTTCACTGTTGAAGATAACAATTGTTGTCCTTATAATAGAGCTTATGGGAAACTAGTTCTTTCGTATCGATGATTAGTTAGTTTTACCGCTTTTTTTTTTGTTTTTGGGAAATTCCTCATTATACTGTCCTGGCCGCACGCAGGGGGTGGCACAGTCGAGGTGTGCCGGACTTGTGCCGGCTAAAAACCTCAAGGTGACTACTTCTGCATATAGACAGGGACTGTGGGTCCTGTAAACAATTCTCCACAGCCCCGTCATGCCGCGCCTTTCGGACACTATCTTGGGAGAGGGCAAAAGGTCCTCTCCGACACCGCATAATGTTTTTCGACGAAGCGCGTCACCCCGTTGCATGGACATCTCAAGGGTCGCTAGCCTGTCACACAGGGCTCCCACCCTGAGCGGTCACGACCTTGAAGGCATCAACCAACCGGTCTTGGATAGATCGGTCAGCTGGGATTGTTTGACATTGGGCAGTGACATTTTTTGAAAAATTAGAAATATATCGAGGACTGAAAGGCTATTTGCTCTAAGTGACATTTTTTGAAAATTTAGAAATATATCGAGGACTGAAAGGCTATTTGCTCTAAGTGACATTTTTTGAAAATTTAGAAATATATCGAGGAGTGAAAGGCTGTTTGCTCTAAGTGACATTTTTTGAAAATTTAGAAATATATCGAGGGGTTAAAGGTTATTTGGTTTAAGCGACATTTTTTGGTGATATAGTAATGTACATATATATTTTTGGAATCGGTAAAAAACGCTGATTCTGAAAATATGTAATTATATTATCACCAAAAAATGTCGCTTAAACCAAATAGCTTTTCACCCCTCGATATATTTTTGAAATTGGTGAAAAATGCTGATTCCAATAACGTGTATTACAGAATGTCGCCAAAAAATGTCACTTAAAGCAAATAGCCTTTCACCCCTAGATATGTATTTAAGTATGTATATCTTTATCTAGTACCCATAATACAAGATCAAGCTTAATTCGGGACTACGTCAATGTGTGTAATTGTTAGTAAATATTATATTATATTTTATTAATGTAACTTTACTTGCATAGGTTAATTCAGGAGCGATTTACTTGAGCGTGGAGGCGATTAAGAGCTTTTCAGGCCAACCAGGGCTATTGGTAGCCGGATGGAAATTCTTCGGACAGAGAAACATACTCGGGTGGTGGGCAAGCTTAGGCACCACAAATAATCTCGCGTTCACTTGAAACTGCCTGTAAATGCAATACCCGTCGTTAAAAAAAGAATATTTATAAAATATTCCTTTTTTTACAGACTGAATAGTTGACCAAATTAAACAACAAACAACATTAATTTTAACATTACATTTACATTTTTTTTACATTATTTTTGTCAACATTATAAACCCCTTACACAAAATGTCTCATATTTTAAGCATGGCATGTATTCTGGCAGCCCCAATGCAATGGGAATAAAAATATATGTATAATAAACTGCACAAACATTATAGACGAACAATATGACGTAATACTATCCATTAACATTGGAACCGCCGTGAATTGGAGGTTCCGTGGTATTTAGAAAGTGGACTGTAATTTTTCTTGGTCTTGGCTCATGCGATATAATTGTTGCCACCCACCTGTTAGGCTGTTCAGCAGTCCTGACGATATGATGTTACTTCCACAACACAGTATTTGTATGAAAACCCAAAATATAAAAATTATTGAGGTGCACCGTCGACGCGTACGTATTTTGCAAGACGAACGATTTCACAATAGTTAGGCAAACTACCCCCCTCTCGGACTGGGTGGCAAGCAAACGCTACAAGAGCCAGACAAAGCAATAATATTTTGTTATCTGTGGCGTTACCAAACATATTGAAGCGAATGTTAATTGAAAAAAGATATTACACTGTAGATAAAAAGTATAAACTATAGACTATATTATATAAACGAATATAAATAAAAGTACATAAAAAATAATGGTATGGCGTGTTTATTAGTAGCATAGTTGTAAATAAGTACATGCGCATCCTTGTGAGTACATAAAATTATTGATATAGGGCAAATACTTGTATATGTTTGTATATGTTATGCTTTACATTTTCTTAATAATATTGTAGCCCTCATTTACCCATAAATAAATAATAATAAATAAATGCATAATGTATAAATGCCATGCCCAACTGGGTCTATACTCTGACAAAAAAAAAGTGATCTATAATGTGGAGTGCATTAAATAAATTTAATGGAATTAATCAGTTATAAACGAATAAACCAATAGGTTACGAATACCACAATACTAAAGCGTCCGACTAGAACTTTATTTACTCTTGTACCAATAGGTAATTGTAGTCGTGGCTTACCCGCAAAATAGAATAATGTCTCCCTTTTCATGATACTAAAGTGTCGTTAGTGCCAAATAAGATAAACAGCATACCAAATTGCACGTAGATTGCTAATACATATCTAAGCTGTTGCATGCACCTACTCTCAGCTAAATAAATAAATCGCTAGATGAGCACCTTTAGAGCTCGCTGTCTTTGCCCGGTACAGTTGTGAAGGTATATCCCGGCCAACAACGTATTTTCGTGTCAAAAATACAAGCGTTTTGGGTTAAATGTTCAAACCCCTACCCATGGGTTTCACAAATACAGTGGAAAAGGGGTAAGGAGGTCTATCCCCTGCATTAGGAGACAACTTGCTAAATATAATTGTTTTGTATAATTGTTTATTAGGTGCAAATTTAATTTTTGTAATTCCTGACATCATAGCTAAATTCTAGTGAATAAATAAATACGAACGGACTTCAAAGTCCTATTAGGAACGAATAGAATCCATATGAACGCTAAGTTTACGGAGTCTTCACATTACATAGTACAGACGTAAGCAGTTTATTTCCGTCTCACGATCTTTTTCAGTTCTATTATATTCTTGAGCTTTTATATTCCGCTCCACTGAACTCGAAAGGGATAGTAAGCAATACACCAACAGAATACGGCCACGTATTTGATATACTGCCGTGAACACTATCTACCTTTCCTTTTTGATCCGTGCAGCGCGACTTTCAAGAAAAAGGTTCGTGATTTCAATCTTGACATGTTAAAAGAACCTTATGTTACGTGGCCTTACGTTTTACTGCATGTTAAACAAGCTTATTTATTTATCTAATTTGATAAACAAATATATGAAACATATCATAGTTTACGAATTGTTTTATGTAACTTAATTAATAAATAAATGGTTTATAGCGTCTTTTTAGTTTCGGTGATATAATAGTGTTAAAATAAAAATGCAGTGCTAGAATAATGAACTGTATTATAATAATTAATAGTTAATTGAACACAATCTTTATAGCAAGAAGGCATTGCTACGGAAACGGAATGAACATTTGACACATTATAATGTTGCTAACATTTTCAGTGTGGCGTGTTTATGTTTTAAATTAACCAATATTATTTATGTTAAAATATAATTTAACATAGTTGGGCCACACGCAATGAACAAAGCTATAATGACTAATTTACAATCAGCATATTTTAATGTTAAATATATTACTTAAATTTTTATGAACTTACAATATTTTACTTTTAATTTAAACACAAAATAAAAAAAGAAAACTTAAACTTTGACTCTGCAATATTTATACAAAGAAGGCAAAATCTAATTATTATAACATACGGTTTTATTAACAAATAACTTAATATAATAACTTTAAGCAACTGGTAGTAAACACAATTTTCTAAATGAACGTGTACATATTTTGTTGCCAATTTTTATTTCAGCAACCCTAACCCTACCATCTGGTCCAGGGATTACCTTTGTAATTCTGGCCATAGGCCAAGAGAAAGGAGGAGTGTTGTCACTGCGAACAATGACAAGATCTCCCACCTTAAGATTAGGATATGAATATTTCCATTTAGGTCTAGACTGTAATTGAGTAAGATAATCTTTGGACCAAACATTCCAAAAATCTTGTTTTATTTTGGTACACATATCCCAAAATTTTATTCTATGTATAGGTATAGTTGTTTTATCCAGTTCAGGGTAACTCATCATAGGTTTTTACCTATGATGAAGTGGCCAGGCGTTAAATATTCAAAACTAGATATATCTGAATTTAGAGGAAGCAATAAAAAATAATAAATAAATAAATAATAATAATAAATGTTAAGTTAATATTACCAACAATTCTTTTTAAATGAAACTTTAGACTTTTAACACCTGCCTCTCAAAGGCCACCAAACTCTGGAGCATAACTTGGTATAAAACGAAATTTTATATAATTTGATGCACAATAATTATTTACAATATCTGAGTGAGTTTTAGAAGAAAACAACTCATACAATTTATTTAATTGATTACAAGCCCCTTTAAAATTCTTAGCATTGTCACTAAAAATCTGTGTAGGCATACCACGTCTGGAAATAAAACGTTTGAGGCATGACAGGAAAGCTTCTGTTGTAAGATCATTAACCAGTTCTAAATGAATACATTTTGTTGCAAAACAAGCAAATACTGCTATATAGCCTTTTGTAATCAAGGGTTTTCGTAATCTAGAAACCTTTAAATTGAAAGGTCCACAATAATCAACCCCTACAACCTGAAAAGGACGTGTTGCAGTAATTCTTTCTGCTGGTAGCGAACCCATCAGCTGCTTGGAGGCCGTAGCCTTTAACCGTGCACATTTAATACAACAGTGTACAATCTTTTTTATATCGCAGATAAGTGTATGAATATAAGTACGCCATAATAATAAAATATCAAATAGTTGATTTTGTGCAACTGGACCATTAAGCAAAACATGATTTAAAGAAATTTTAGATTTTGATTGCATGCTACCATCAAACACTACACGAAGCTTTGTGGTAGTCCTTTGATCATTTATGACTGCATGGTGAGCCAAAAAATAAACAGGATCTTTTTGAATATCATATGAGCTAATATTCACAATCCTGGCATGCCCCAATGCAATATATTCATCAATAAAACTTTTGTACTTGCTTAAATATAATGGATCCCTTTTGAACCTTTTTTCTAAACATAAAAATTTTTGTAAGGCTACTGAAAATGAATTCCCAAGTTGTAATTCATTTAGGTTTGAAACCAGAGGCATTCTTACTGAAAAAACATTATTAGAAAGGGTAACTGATTTTTGAAAACGTTGTTCAGCTTTTTGAAACTCAGGTTTGGTTTTTATAAAAGCTTCTGGAACTTTTTCAGAAAGCCAAAATTGTTCCATTATATTTTCTAACTTGAGGGTGTCGCAAATAGCTAAATTTGATACTAAACTATTGTTATCAGAGTAACTGATAACACTACCACCCACAGTATAACCAAACATTGTATTCTGTAAAACCGGCCCATTGGGAATTTTAATTTGTCCATCTAACAAAATACTGAAATATACATCTGCACTTAATAGAAGCGAAATTTCAGCAGGCACATAGAAATCACTGTCTGAAAGAATTATATTTTTCGGAATTTTAATTGATGATAGATTAATTTTTTGTTGAGGTAAAATTGTTGTAATGCTGTCAACCACATGACATTTTACATTCAAATTTATATCATTAATTGGTGAAAAAATATTAACATTGACATATTTTTTAATAAAATTATTTGTATTCCCAATGCCAATAATATTAGTGTTATGCTTTATGGAAACTAAACATAATCTTTTAGCAAGTGAAGTGGTAATCAATGATGCCTGGCTTCCACAATCAAGCAACGCTCTTACATATAATTCACAGTTGTAGCGATCATATAATTTTACCTTTATTGTGGGCAAAATAATATGTTTAGATTGTATGTTTGAATGTAGTGCAACTGAGACATCACTTTCCATTATGTCAGCTTTATGCAAAAGTGTATTATGACTCCCTTTACAATGTTTACATATAAAGTGAAATTTACATTTCCCAGAATGTAATTTTAAACAGATATTACATAAGTTTTCTTTACTTACAAAATTGATGCGGTTATCTATGGAGGCTGTTTTAAATTCTGGGCAACCATGTATAGCATGGTTGTCAGCCTTACAAAATAAACAACTTTTAATATTTTTCATACCTAAGTTAATAACCTTCTTATACGGTTTTTTGTATGTGTTATTAATATTATCTGTATTGCTGTGCTCACCGCTGTCTTCTAATGTGGTAGCCCGTTTTTCCAAAAATGCAATAAAACTGTCCAAAGTTGGTAACTCATCCTGACTCTTCTCATGGTGGTAAATCCTACTTGTGTACTTGTCTAGCTTTTTTGATAATATAGCAATGAGGAGCATGTCCCATTGTTTGATAGGTTGATCTAAGTTTTTTAAAGCTGCCAGCTGTTGTTGAAATTCTGCAACGAAGGCTCTGATTGCCACTGAAGTACCTTTTTGCATTGACGGTATATCTAATATAGTACTTATGTGATTGGTGATTAATCTGGATTTGTTATCATAACGCCTTTTTAAAATTTCCAATGCTTCCCTATATGATTCAGTGATAAGCGGCAAGTTGACTATAATTGCTAATGCCTGGTCAGTTAAAAATTTTCGTAAATATACCAACTTCTGGATGTCTGAGAGTGATATATCCTTATCTATGACTGCTAAGAAAACATTAATAAATGGTATATATTTCGTAAAATCCTTTCCGTCGAATGTAGGTATCTCTAGATTTGGCAATTTGGAAGATGTTGTACTAGTTTTTTGAATCGTGGTGGTAGTTAAACAATTTATAGCCGCATTTAATTTCGATAATATTTTATAGTATTTTTCTTCTAAAGTTTCTATTTTTTCGTCATCCTCTTCGTCTAATAGTAAAATGTCTATTTGTAATTTTTCATATTGTGAGAACGTTGCTATGAGTTTGTCTTTTCTTGCTTCTAATGATTCCAATTTCCCTTTTAAATTTTTATAGTCACCTACAAAGTGCTCTATTCGTGTAATGGTGCCTTTTAAATGCGCTCGTTCGAGACGCAATCGCCTTAATATTTCTGCCATGATCCACTACACTCTTTGTATATTTTTTGTACTGAACAAAGTTATTATTTTTTACAAACCTGCAAATCGACACTATAGTGGCGGCGTAGCCGCGCCGGCGCAGGATTTTTCTGAAGAAGTGTATATTTGACACTTTATCTTCATTATTTTGCAGTATCACTCACCTATTATTTTCGAAGGACCACTTCGCTATTTTCGAAGGACCACTTCGCTACTGCATGTTAAAATAAAAATGCAGTGCTAGAATAATGAACTGTATTATAATAATTAATAGTTAATTGAACACAATCTTTATAGCAAGAAGGCATTGCTACGGAAACGGAATGAACATTTGACACATTATAATGTTGCTAACATTTTCAGTGTGGCGTGTTTATGTTTTAAATTAACCAATATTATTTATGTTAAAATATAATTTAACAAATAGCAAATGATTTTTAGAGACTGTAACATATAAAAGTAATGAAATTAAATAAAAAATATTATAAAAGTGAATTCAATTAAAATTATTTACAATGGCCAGAGAGTAATAGGAAATTTAGATTAGGTTGACAATCGAAGACTTCAACCATATTTGATTTTAGCGAACACCCATCTGTGGCGGAACGCGTCGGCTACATTTAAGACAATGCATCTGAAAAACAATAAACATAACCGTTTTGTCCAGAACTTTAAAAACTATATCAATGTTATAGAAATATGCGCCCCATATTCTCGCATAATATGTCGAGATATAAACACATTACATAACAATAACAATTGTTACAATAACGATAAGATTTTTAAATATTACAATAAAGATATATTTTACGGATGCCCTTTTAACAAGCCTCGAAGCCAGGTGTTTGATATGTATCATACAAAACATGACTATGTGGAAATCGAGCGAGATTTTTGATGAAACGTGACAAGGGGTGACAGGGGGCTAAAAATAAGTAAATACAGCGTGACGTATTAAATGGCCGCACTCTTATCTATACTTTTCTTATTATTAGAGGTAAACTTTATAAGTTTGAGTGTAGGAGACAATCTTTGAAACATACGGCGTAGCTATGAAGAATTGATTACAGGTGTAGGTAAACAAAACGTGTCTGTTATACTTTTAATTGCGTTCCTTTGTTAACAAATTGTAATGTGTAAGACCTTTTTAGCAGTAGCGCAATATGCCAATCTTTCACGGTGATCAATTGTTATGTGTAAACAATTGTTATGTAATTTTGCCGACAACGCACCTGCGTGCACACCGGCTGAATTATACCCAAGCCTATGAAAAGTGAAAATTGGTAAGACAGTACGTTCCGGGCTAGCAACGTGTCCACGCCGAACTTCATGAAAGTTCTATTGAATGCAACAACAATTCGGAACGATAAACACCCAAAGAGGTAAAATGAAATATACAGGGTTACAGGTAACTAACGCAAAACCTCTTGAGGGTGACTTTGGTATAGCAAGACTGACAACTTTTGTTTTACGACATTTTGTAATTCTATCTTTTTTCCCCGTACAAAAAATAAATAAATCAAATTTGCAGTTCTGATCTCCTTAACACTCTGAAAGGCGGCGCGATGCAACTGTGGCAGACGATTTCGTAGCATTAGCTGACTGAACTTTAAACATTAACGATTGATAGAAATCCACACTAAAAATAAAAAAATATATATCTTAGGATGTGTTAAGTTTTGGGAAAAGTCATAGAACAAAAGTTGTTAGTCTTGATGTACCTAAGTTACCTTTAAGAGGTTTGGCATTAGTTATCCGTAACGTTGTATAATATTTAAACGTGGATAGCTTTTATTTTAATTAAGCTTATTGCATCCATAAAAAATCCAAAACCCTATCGAGGGGTGAAGGGCTATTTAGTTTAAGTGACATTTTTTGGTGATATAGTAATATAATATATATATATATATATATATATGTTTGGAATCAGTAAAAAAGGCTGATTACGATAGTATATATATTACTATATCACCAAAAAGTGTCGCTTAAACCAAATAAACTTTCACCCCTTGATATCGCGATCTAAATTTATAACCCTAAACACGGACGAATTTAATTTCAAGTTGATTACATTTCTCTCAGTTCCCGCCAATGCACAAAAGTAGTCAGGGTTTTTAGTCGATATAAGTCTTACACACTTCATCTGCTATCCCGACAATGTACTGTCGGGCAGGTCATATGAGGATCTTCCCCAATTAAAAAAAGGAGACAATATTTGAAACTAACAGATTTCAAATTGTATTTAATATTTTTCGAATCGAGATATCGAAATAAATGATTTGTTATCGCCCACCGCTACCTGTATACAGGTGGCTAAGAGTGTAAAGGCTGTCATAGTGACTCGCTTTGGTCTGTCGTGTTTCGGGATAAGCTTGGTATGTCCAGTCTCTTCGACCTAGAGACCTTCAGTCGTGGTATATCTATGCTGACATGAAGACGGTGGCTATCAATGGATTTTCGTCCTTTTATAGTCGCTTTCATTTTGGACTACACTGTTATTATCATCGGGTGCATTGTAGTCACTTTGTCGAGCCAGGGTAAAAAAAGAGGCGTTAAACTATCAAGTTTCCTTTTTGTTGAGTAGCTGTAGTAATTTAAATGGGAGAATTGTGTTATTCGCACACAAACGCTGAAATATGATTTCTTAAAGGATTACGTTCTTCGATGTCAAAATGGAGTGGTATGAAGAATATTATACGTTTTTCAAACAATCTGGAGGTGCTGATCTAAAGTAATCCGATTAGATAAGTTTTAAAAAAAGTCACACTATGTTGTCGCACGTTGTAACCAACGAGAATTGCTGGAGAAATTATTATACGTGAAGAAAAAGAAAACTCAAAACGAGGCTTGAACTTTTTTACCATGAATCGTTAATACGTGATAGCCCCATATAATTTCCCACAAACCACAAAGCGATTCGCTTTTTCATTTATTATGTGAACGTCAAAGGTCAAAGGTTAACATTTTGTGTCTGTATCTATGAATTTCTTGAGAAGGGACTGAAGAGAAATTCCTGTCGTCTTAACACCGGTTATGTTCTCTTGGATATTAAACTAACAAAGAAATATTCATGGCAAACATACTTGTTAATGAGTGTGTATTTATTTTATTAGTATAGACATAATATGTTATATACAGGTTTAGAGGTTATGTCGATCAAGATCGTTTAAAAGGTTGTAGGTCCAATAATTTCTGACTGATTTGACTATTACATACCCCCATCCCAAACCTATGCATTTTCAAGACATTGGACGTTGAAGTTATTTTTTTTAAGTGACGATTTTTATTCTGTTTAACTCTAATGTATTTGTGTTTACGATTTTAAATTAAATAAATGTGATAGTCAAATCAGTCAGAAATTATGGGACCTACAACCTCTTAAAGGATCTTGATCGACTTAACTTGTAATCCTGTATTATAATACGAACTTTAATTCAAGAACTATTAATATAAATAATAATATTTGTTTATTTTTGAGTGGGTGCATTGCTATTACCTAAACTTATTATTATACTTAGGATTATTTAAGCTATATGTTATTCTATTTATTATGTTTTTTTTTTGCTTATTGATATTTATAATAAGATGTAACACGACCGGGGCCCTTCACGAAAATCAGCGCTGCAGAATTCCTCTTTGGTTTTAAGCTGATGAAGGTTCCATTTTCGCCATGTTTATATGTTTTTGTTTTTGTATATTGGTTGTGTTACTGCATTTAAATTTCTAGTTGTTTGTTAGTTTGTGGCGGAATAAATATATTACATTTCATTTTCATTTCATAATATATAGTTACGGTATGTTCGTTTTAGTATAGGCAAAGATACATTAGTGACTGTAACCATTACTTCTAAGCTTATGGCACTGTAACCATTATTAATTTAATATAATTAATATTAGCCTAATTGCTTGAAAATGTTTATTATTATGATAGTAAAGGTAATGGTTAATTGTACCAATAAATAGAGATAAATTTTAACACTTACCCCCAAGCTATTTTAGGTTATCCTCGGTTCTGGAGCCACGTAGCGTCCGTTTAAGTTGAGCCCTTAGAGATTACAATTCCGGCAAATGATAATCGTTATTTTCATGTTCGACCCCTTGATAGGCAGGTGTGGCGTTTCGTTTTTATGGTTTCTCGCGTTAAGTGTAGATATGGCCTCATCAAAACTGGTATTGTGAAATAAAATTACATTCAAATAATTATGAGCACATAATTAAACGTCTTCTGTAGTTATATTTAATTTGTTTTATTTATTTCGAGAAACTGGGGCATTTAAGTCGAGGTTTATAAACGGTACTTTAAATTTGTTTAGACTTTATTTTCTACCGTCTGTATCAGGCGAGTGTTTTGAAGAGTTGTTTAACCTTGTTCCACCCTCTCTCTTCCTGAATAGAACCACGCGCGCTGATTTGCGGTGTCACAACTATACGGTATCTCAAATTCCGGTCAGGACTAAGAAGTTCTCTAACTACTTCTTTTGCCGTGTCGTTGAGCTGTGGAATGGTCTTCCGGCGAGCGTGTTCCCACCATCCTATGATATGGGATCCTTTAAGCGTAACGTGAAGAGATATTTGTGCAGGCAGACATGATCGCTGCGACTACCGATGGGTTTTTCTTACATGTCGATAGTCGTTAGCGTTTTTCGGACTGCACCATGCTTACCATCATGTATGGTGAAGGCGCTGTCAAGTCTGTGAAGTCAGAATAAAAAAAAAACTTTAAATATTAACATTTTTTTTTAAATTATTTCCATGTGGACGCTTGACCTCCATCGCACCAGGTGGACGGTGAAGGTGAGTTTGACCTTGGACCGCGTCCGCCCAACAAATGCCTATTCACTCATCTCTTAAAGGCTGATCGAGGAAAAATGGTCGCTGGAAGCATATTTTACTTTTTAGCTGTTCACATGATGAATATAGGAGCTAATCTCTTAGTGTGGATATGAGCAAAGTTCACCACATACGGTGTCTAGTGGTTTTATGATGAAATAAATTAATGTATTTTATATATGTAAGTATATGATAAGTTCCGGATTTTCCACTTGATTTGGCTTTGCCAATACTTCGACTATACTTAAATTCTTATTATAGATTTGATAGAAGTTTCTTTTATTATTAACAGGTTCGAGCTTGACCTTAATCTCACCTGCTGGAAAGTGATGAAGAGGCTGACGATGGAGCGCGCTCACCCAGCAAATACCGATAAAAGAATAAATAAATTTTGTTAAAGACGAACTTATTTTGTGAGAAAATTCTAGGCAAAGTCAAAGTAGCGTCTATAAAGTACAGCCTTAGAGTTACGAAATCTAAAAAAAATATTGTATCTTGTGCTATATATTCATTTAATCTATAATTAATTACATATATGTATATATATCGATACTTGTTAATCTTGCATGTACTATCCTATTTTGTACATAGTATGTATAGAATATTAAAAATTATTAAGCTCTACTAAGCAAAGTTTTACATCCAACATATTCAAACAAATAATAAATTCTAAGTATATTCAAAACAGTGTACTGGAAATACTATTTTTAAGGAATCAAATTTCCGCTCCCGTAGATTGAGTACAATTTACTGTAAAATAAATATTTTCTTAATATTCAAAACTAAACTGTTCCGATTTGCGACGAGAACGCTGTATCAATACAATTAAAATATTGTGAAATCGTTGTTCCAGATTGCTATAAGTATGTTTGTTTTTAAAAGCAACCCGGACGATGTGGTTTACTTTATGAAAACACTGTTGAAAATAATTGCTTCGAAACGAACCCGGGAATACTGGTCGATTTAAATTGCTCCTGTATTTTCAAAGAGTAAATATGAAACTAGCTCTATATTTTCAAAGCTTCGATGTCATCAAGTAACCGCAGTCAGATTGTATTACTACTTTTTCAACATATGAAAATAAATTTAAAACAGATTTTATAAAAAAAAAAATTCATTGTATTTTTGATAATTGTTAATATTTTATAGGGCAAATAGTATCCTATAATTCAATTTATAGTCTAGAATTTTATAAGGAATGAATTACTATAAATTTTAGTAAAATATACTCTTTTTTACATTTTGATTATGCCTGAAACGTATTTATAAATACGAAGAGAGATAGAAATCAATATAATAAAATTGGTTTCACGTACTGTATAATATTATAAAATCGATTACTTTCAATGAGAAAGATATTGATCTATTAATTAAAAATACACGAACTTAGTAAATGCTCGTATAGTCATAAACAGAATGACTAAAGCCAAATCTACATTGTTGACTCCGAATCTGATAGCAATTAAGCTTGGTTGTATGTAGCGTATAATTAATGCCACAGAATGCACGTAACCTTGTAATTCAATATCCAAATATATCTTTGAATAACCAAATCTAAATTAACTTTCAAAAATAGAATTAAAATGGTATTTATTTAATAATCTATCAGTTACAAGTAGTCTATTTCATTTATTTTTACTTATTCTTTTGCTCTTATTTTAGGTATACATATATTTTTACTATAGTATCACTAATACATTTGTAGTCGATTTATTTATTGTATGTAATAGTTTATTTTGATATTGTTTATTTTTCAGTGGGTATGTTGCTATTGCTTAAACTTATATGTTATTTCCATTTATTGTATTTTTTATTGCTTATAGATATTTCTAATTAGATGTAATACGACCGGGGCCCTTCACGAAAATCAGCGCTGCAGGCTTCCTCTGTGGCTTTAGGCTGATGAAGGGCCCATTTTCGCCATGTTTATATGTTTTGTATTTTCTTTTGTTTCTGTGTGTTGATTGTGTTGCTGCATTTAGATTTCTGGTTTTTTGTTGGTTTGTGGCAAAATAAATACATTTTCATTTTTCATTTAATTGCAAGACAACAAGTTTCGATTATATTACATTGAAAAATCTGGATAGATCTGGAAAAAAACTGGATGAGAAGAGCCGGTGACTAATAAGAAGAGATGTATATGTTCAGCAGGAGATTAAAATATCTGACGTTAATAGTGAAAGATCGGATCAAAATGATTTCAACGTCTCAAATCCTTCTCGAGAGTTGAAAAATATTGGCTGAGGTGAAGAATCGCATCACACGGGCATTCTGGCATCCAAAGGCACGTGCCTCAAATTTCATGAGAAATCTAATATTTGGGAACCTGTGTTTTATTTAAAGGAATTCATCTGAATAGAGCAATAGAGTCATATGTACTTTTTATAAATATGGCGTGTTTGTATAGGATTTTTATTTATTTAAAGTCTAAAGAGGCATGAGGAAAAACCTTTATGTGATTAATTTATCGTAATCATAAATCTGAATAATCCAAATTTCTTTTTATAAAATTACACACATTACGTGAGCTATATTTGTTTTCTATATTTATTATATCTTGTAATGAGTAAAAATTCATAAATAAAAAATCTACCATTCGTATGTGGTGGATATTCCTTATATTCGCACGAAAAGATTCGCTTCTACATTTATCATGCGAACGGCTAAGGAGTGGAATATGCTTCCAGCGGCCATATTTCCGCGATCTTATGACCTGGGAGTCTTTAAGAGAAGAGTGAATAGGCATTTGCTAGGGGATCGCGTTTCATCATCGAACTCATCTTCACTTTCCACCAGGTGTGATTGAGGTCAAGCGTTCGTCTATAAATTATAAAAATAAAAAAATCTAACAATAAAAAAATATGAATATATTACACATACATATATACATAGAAGACCAATTATAATAATTAAAGCATGAGATCTTATATGCGAAATATCTCAATTTAAATTTGACTCGTATTGAAACTTACGTTCGTAACATTCAAAGGCAGGCAAAATATAATCAGAGTAATAAAAATGATTACGATTACATTTTGCGTTTTTCATCATTAATACGCCCTCCTCGTATACCTTGGTTTTCTACGGAATTCTCAATTGCATACACATTTATTACTACTTATTTTTGAAGGGATTTCATTTTGGACTACATTTTGTAATTGTTAATCATTAATCAGAATCCATTTTGCCCATCTCTGAGTATTATATGTAGGAAGTATTGATGTTGATTTAAAAATTCTCACATATAACAACCTG
The DNA here is from genome assembly GCA_036320925.1 of Automeris io. Lineage (NCBI taxonomy): Eukaryota > Metazoa > Arthropoda > Insecta > Lepidoptera > Saturniidae > Automeris > Automeris io. Next base: position 5,004,320 of record JAUDJH010000011.1, on the reverse strand, counting down.
ATAAAATATTTATAATGACTACAAACTGTGAACATTTATTGTGTATAATAATGATTAAGTAAATCTGTAATACAACTATGTGTAACTTCCTCAATCAAAATTATTGTCAAAACTGAGTAACTGTAGCCTATTTTCTTTAAAACAATTCATAAGGTTATTAGAAAAGGCGCCTACTGTGACCTTGGAATATGATATTTTACATTACATTCGGCAAGAGTACTTGGATACTGGGCGATCATTAACTATCAAGTGTTTCACGTAATGGAGACGTCACAATTAACCACAGCTACGGCGGTGTATTTAGATAGATATCCTTTATTAAAATTGAGGTCACTCTATTTCATAAGATTGCATAACGTGATATATTTTTAATAACATTTTTAATAACTGCTCACTTTATTATATCTTTGCTAATAAGTAATAACAGTGTTTATTTGGTGAATTCTGTACATTGCATTTTTGCAGATGGTTCGGTGAATTTTATAGATAGCATTTATTGCTGGGGGTTCGGTGAATTTCATACATAGCATTTATTGCCGAGGGGTCGGTAAATTTCATACATAGCATTTATGAACAGAGTTCGGTGAATTTTATACAGAGCATTTTTTGCAGAGAGTTCGGTGAATTTCATACGTAGCATTTTTTGCAGACAGTGTGCATACGATGCTGACTCGAATGATGTTTTTTTTTTTAATAAGATATGTACATTGTGTTTTATGTCCTAAGTTTACCACAAATCATGAATGTGTTTATGAAAATAATTATTTATCTTTGTTCTAATATCTATAGTACAAGCGGAAGCGTAGTTCGGACCTACGCTAATGTGTGTAGTTGTCTATAAATACTATTTAATGTTATATGATACATTTAATGCCGACCTACGATTTTTTTAACAGTGACCTAATCCCGAACAATTTTCGACTCTGAATAACGGTATTTTATGCATATAGTTATATTCGTTCAGAAAGTTTAACAAAAGAGTTAAAAAATATATTAAATAAGATATAATACACACTTAAATACATACACAACGCCGTGACTTGCGTCAAGAAAATATTCATAACAGAAAAAAAACTGTGTCGGGAGGTAAGTATTAAACTTCGTAGACATTTTTTTTATAAACTTAGCTATCAAACTATCATTTTATTTTTACCATTGGCTCATTATTTGTTTATATATTTCACTCAATAAAAGAGACAAAATGAAAACCAAAATGGGCTTTAGATTAACCTGAAAGAATTATTTTTAAAAATGTAGAACGTGTAAAATGTGCTATTTATGTATACAAAATGTATTTGTTTGTGGCGATAACAACGAGGATGGTAGGTAACATCATTATTTGAGGAACACGATACAAGCTGCATTGTTTCCAAGCGATGTGATGTCGACAATAAATAGGCATTCAAACGTGAACGAGAAACGATATACACAAGCGCATTGCTATCAGCTTTACTGATTAAAAGGGTTTCTATTTTGGTTTTATTCATGATTTGACACGGCAAATGTACTTGAAGCGTACGATATAATATATATATATATGAAGTATTTTAATAAAAAACGAACCCTCTATCAGTAGCACAGAGAGTAATTTTGGGCTGTTTGAATTCAAATCCAAACTCAATTTTTTTTAATCATGTCGTTACAAGCTCTCTCAAATCATCAAAACAATTTTATAACCAGTAAAATCTCTCAATAAGAGCCGGCAAGAAATTTGTAATCGTTCTGTTGAAAATATTGTTTTATTAAAAAAAAAATGTATATCCTGTGAGACAAATATAGCTAGTACTATAGTCCATGGATCCATAATAACCAAACAATTAGCGATATAATAATTCGGCTTCTAAATATTATTTAATATTTTTATTTGATTTAATTAAATACTTACCTTAGGTATGTACTACTAAGATATGTATATGATATGTATTGTAAAGATCGTCATAGTGACTCGCTTTGGCCTGTCGCGTTTCGGGATCAGCTTGTGTACATCCAGTAACTCATATACCTAGAGACCTTCAGTCGTGGTATATGTGGGCCGACATGACGATGTAGACTATCAATGGATTTTCATTCTTTGACGGTCGCTTCCGTTATTGGACTACACTGAATTTACCATCAGGTACTCTGTAGTCACTTTGTCGAGCTAGTGTTAAAAATGTGGCATATTTCAAAATATATTATATTAAAAAGGATAGACATGTTCCGTTTAATATTGAGTAGTCGAAGTCACGAATGTAGGTACAAGTATATCATACTTTGAAAACAAAATAATCTTGTATAACAAATGGAAACAATAATATGATATGTCTGTTGACAACGCACAGGGACTGATTCCGATATAAAAGCCTTTTAGATCCCTTTTATTAGACGGTTGTTATGAAAATTGTCATGTATTCGATGACATGGGTTTAGCAAACATTGTTATTCTGATGTATGTAGGTTTTTATATTCACTGGAATTGACTCGCGACTTCATTTGCGCTGGCAATGATAAATCACACCCTATTAATTTGAATTAGATTCGTATCCTGGTACCTATATATGTATATATTTTTATAATAAACAAATTAGTTTGCTATAATGTATATCTTTGTCTAATTCTCTTAGTACAGTAATCTAGTTTATGACGAACTTAATGTGACATATTATTTATTCGTTTAATTTGATTTGGCTATAGCTTCGGTTCTTCCCATCCTACCTTGACAATTCATATTCCATATTTTGTGTTGGATTAAAAGTATTTAAATTATGAAAGTTCCTTCCATATCAGCTTAGTAGTTTTTGTGTGATAATACTTTTTGTCCAGTGTCCACACCACGTTCTCTTATAGCAGTATGGTTTCCATTATACTTTCACATTTGAAATTAACCGTAGGAGTTGTAAAAATGACAGTGATAAATAAAACATATTTTATAATAATTCTTGCATTTAAAAAAATAGCACATCAGTTTTATTTATTGAAAGTCGTGGCGTCCATAAGCCTCCAATGGGCGATCCTATTCAGTTCAGTTAGTATCTTCTAGCAATTCCACATTCGCTTATGATCGTATAAATTGCAGATGATTATTAAGATGGTAGCTTTTATTTTTCAGTTGAATTGAATTTCATTCGACAATGTGACTAAAAACAATGACCAGCACAGTGCAATTTACGATGTAGAGAGTGTTATAAAGTGAAATGATGAACGGAACGACAGACCGCGGGAGTTTGTCTCTGCAATCCTCGCCCGTGAAGCCATCGACATCGCCCATCAGAGCGTCGCCAAGCCCTGTCAGGGCTCCGCCATCGCCTCTAAAGTCATCTCTATCAAGCGGCAAGCAGAGGTCGCCCCGCCGATGTCAGTTTGCGGCGCCTGTTGAAGATGCAAGGGACAAGTGCGGAGCGTCTTGGCTTTGTAGACGAGGTGCAGGGGTGGCTGAAGAATCTGACTCTGAACGGTCGCCAGGCCCAAGCACTTCGCTGCCGCAAGGCTGTGAAGACTCCGCCCCGCCTCCTAAAAACTGCTACAGGCTGGTAATGTTAGGGTAAGTCATATTTATAATATTTACGTTTAAGGAATTTTCCTTACTATCGTTACTTCGTATTTACTATTTAGTAACCCTTGTAGGATCACTTTTTTGACCGTCTGTCTGTCTATCGAAAATCAGGTATCATGTTGAAATTAATATCCAATATTCAGGTAAGTCGACGCAATCGAATGATACCTCCGTTAATGACATACATTTTATCGTATATGTAGCTATCGCAAATTAATTAAATTAAACCTATATGGTACTCACAATTGACCTAGAATGCTATAATTTGGCAAGAAGTAAGGTCTTTTATCACAAGTATAAGAAAAAATGCGAAAAATGTAGATTTGTAGTTACGACAAAAAATATATAAATGCATATAACAAGGTTTCTTTTCACTGTTTGAACCTGCTATGTCTGTAGGTTTTACACATACTCAACATTGGGGAATGCTTATCGAGCTATGGTAGGGTTACAAATTTATGGTAGACTAGTTCCTGACCACAATGCAAAGTTCGACATAGTGACAAGGGCTATTGATGTAAGATTTTCTAATAGCAGTTGACACTACTTTGCAACAACTTTTGATAGTGACTTGCTATAACCTGGCACCGGTAGCGTTCATTCCATAGATGCATGAAAGCATTGCATGCTCTTACGTTAAATATGTCTGTAATAAATTGCTTAAAGATAAACAAAAAAAGGAACCATTTATATTCATATCTATTCTATATTCACACCATCTATCTTTCCTACGAAAGCAATTTAATAATTACTGTCATAATATAATAATCAAATTAATTACGCGAATTCTGCCTACCTTGTCCAAATATCCTATGCACGTCACTGCCTGGCGCGTTTTGGGATCAGCTTGTGTGCATCTAGCTACTCATATTCCTAGGGACTTCCCGTCATCAAATTTTAGGTCGGCATGACGATAAAGACTATTATTATTATTATTATTATACAAAGTGGGGCTATGCAGTCTATTTCAGCCTGTATCACCGCGACCTAGAAGATCTATTGTGATCGCCACCTACCATTTAAAGCTCTCTGCCAAGGCCTATAGTTTTAAAGAACTGTAGTACTTTATTGGCAGAGATATCTGGAACCTCTCCTGGGTGTAGCACGTGGCGGCCCAGGATACGGTTGCGTTTGGGCATTGGTAAGTCACATTCACACAGGAGGTGCTTGGGCGTTTCGTCCGCAGTTTCGCAGAATCTGCAATCTCTAGTGCTCCAACCACCAATGTTGAACAAATGTTTGTTCAGACAGCAGTGGCTAGTCAGTGCTCTTACAAATACTCGTATTTGATTTTTTCTAAGCATCAGAGCCTCTATAGCTTTACACTGGTCGAAAACCTTGACTTATAATGAATTATGATTTATAATAAAGACTATTAGTAGTTTCTCAAGTTTAGCCAGTTGCCGTTGTTCTAAAACTGCATTGTTCTTGGGTTTTACTTATATGCTAGTAAAAAGTAAAAACGAAAACGAGATCGGAGCTTATAAAGTTACATTTTGTTTAGTCAAAAAAGTCACAAAATACACAGCAAGATATATTTTTAAACATTCTAAGCAATGTAATATAAAATATTAATAATAATTATTATAATTCCAAAGCCCTTAAATACTTTGAATAAAATTTTATAAATAAGTTAACCTTCAAAACACAATATAAAGTAGATATATTGTGTATGACACTAGGCGCTAGGAAAATTGGTTGGGTTACTAGAACCCGGTTGGTTTTTTTTTCTCTAAAAGTTTTCATTCCATGTGTCTTTTCCTCGTACTATTCCAGTTCGGTTCAACGATTGTGTAAAACGTTTCAAATGGAATGACTTTTTTCTTTTCTAATAGATTGTTTGCATACCGTTTACTTACTGTTTTATATACATACCCATACATACTCTCATGTTATTTTGTATTTATGATATGTTTAATAAGCTGAAATCACTCTATTTTTATTGTTGCTTTCGCGCTGCTGAACTTTATTAAAGAAAAACAAAAGAAGAAACGAATCGTACAATAAAAACGTACACGTAAAACACATAGTATAGACGTGAATAGACTGACTTAAGAGTAAATACGTCATTGTATTTATTAAAAACAATAAAAAAAATAGACACCGTAATATAATTTCCATATATCCTGTGTGCTGGCGCCAATATCGGAAAGCACTCAGCTCAGCGTGTGCGGGGTGGAGCTTTTAAGAACCATTCAGCGCTGATGTCATCCGAGGCTCGATATATGAAAAGAAGCAAAAAGAAACTAGATTGATTCAAAATTTTACCATTTACCCATCTGTCACTTATATGTCACTTATTTCCATAGCAACAACAGTATTACTTTTTGGATAAACATACGCACTTGGGACAAATTGATATACATATGTAATTGTATCTAAGTGTCGTGTTAGTAATCTCATCGTCAATTTTTATCAGTGACAGTAATCTTTACCGGTGTCGGAGAATAAAAAAGCGGTCTAAACCTCGTAATATTTGAGTGCTAGTGTTGATCCGGTATATCTAAGTACCAAAACGGTATAATAAATCACCGTTGTCGCCGGCAATCCACAGAGGAACCAAATTGCGAATTCCTCGTCACGTCGAATCGTTGACGTCTATGATTACCACCCCTGTTGCCATATATATATCATGCCGATAAAACCGCTACCACGAAACTATTTAATTTAAAGTTACTGCCACTGTGTAATTTACTAACTAAATCATTTACTTCACGCATGTATTTCTATATTGTTCCAAGAACTAAATATATCTTAAAGTAAGGCTGAGATTTATACACGCTATTTACACTTTACTCGAATATTACAAATCATATTATTTAATTAATGTCAAAATAGAAAGTAAATATAAAGTATATTTCAATACTAGAAAGTAATATAGTAGTAAGCCATCGATTTTTTAACTTGAATTCGTCTCTGCTGTTTTCGAATCCTGAAGTTCTGTTGAAGTTCTTATTATAGAATATATTCAGCTGTTTGTCATAGAATAACTGAATTTGTGAGCAAAGTGTTAGTAAATTTAAAGTAGTGTCTAAAAATGTAAGCCTTAGATATTTTTTTTATTCCCAATACCGAAAAATGCCGATTAAAATTACCGTAATCACTATGTTTTATATATTGCTTACTGAAAATCAATACAGAGCTCTCGTAAAAAAGGGTATCTAAAACGGTAATTATAGCTAAACATTATGTTCTTTCAATATTATTTAACAAAATTATGTAGCTATTGCAATAATCATATGATTTCAGTAATATGAATTCAATCAGCGTAGTGAAATTTAAATAATCTTTCAATAATTCGTTAATACACGTTTTTGTAATTATTGCATTTTTCTAACTAATTAATCATATAATTTAAATATTTTTTCTAAAGTCTTTATAAAAATCCGGTATTAATATTAAGTGATATTCTCCATTGCATAAGTTTTTTTACAACCCAAAAAGAAATGTAAAATCATTCCTGTCTTTGTGCAAACTTAAATAATTCATCAACGACGAAAAAAATGCTTTACGCTTACTTCCAATTTAAAGTTCGCCGTGTCCCATTTGTCATGGATCGTGATGGACGCAAAATTAGAGATCTGCCGGATCGATTTGCTTAGATGTCGCGTCTGTGACAAATGGTAGGGGATCTGCGCTCAAACTATACTATCGAATTGTATGTCAGAATAGAGTAGTTCACCACACATCACACCGAACCTTTGATCGGCGAACTGTGAAATTGATAGATTACCAATTTATATTACATTTGTTTTGTTTAATGATTTGTTGATTATAGAAATTTTAAATTATAATGATCTATATATTGTAATATATAAAAAGTCTTGCCCTGATTAATATATTGACGTAAAGCCTAATCTAAATACATGAAAACTTTACATTAAAATCTTTTTATGATGTAAGCACCCGCTATAGTTGTTTTTTTTATATTCGACTCCAAACAGGTCACCGTTTTATAGGACTTGAAAGTTTTCTTGGAAGCCCACTATTTCTGGGTACAAAACGCACCCAGGCGTACCAGGATGGGACCCATAGCCAGTAATATAGTAAAAAAATTGCAGCTTATTAAGAGTCAGCTAATAATACGCACAACAAAGGAGTGGAATATGCTCCCAGTGTCCATATTATCACGTTCTTATGATTTGGGAGTTTTAATCTTTAAGATAAGTGTGAATATATTTTTTAAGGCAAGCGTGTTTTGTCATTATCCACATCTTCTCCTGTCATAATGTAAGCATGAGGTCAAGCGTTTGTTGGTAATACAAAAATAGACCGCGAATTGGCAAACGCAATGTGGGCCGCCTCAAACTACACCATAAAGGGACGAGAACTTGTGAAAAACGGCTAGTATTAATTAGATGAGAGGAAAAGCTAAAAGTCGCAAGCTAGGTTCGATGACGCTTTGTTAAGAGACTTAAATTTAACAGTGGACTAATTAGGGGTGATCATGATGTCGATAATGAAATACTATCAGCTTTCTTCCACAAAATATACACATTGTACTTATTTTGATAAAGGAACCAGTCTTATTTCTTAAAAAGAATAATAGTAGATGTATAAAATATAATACAATATGACATACAAAATAAGAAAAAGGTTGTTTAAATCAAATAATAAATACAATGCAGTACAAATAGATTATTATCGAGAAGCAACACTAGTTATAGCGCAAAATTTGATTTAGCAATGTGAGAGATAATTACGACAATATACCCGTACGTCGGCCTATTACGTCGATAAATATGAAGGTATAAAAATGGAAATTAAAGTAACACTTACTGTATTACATGCATTTAATGTGATTACATTAAAAAATATTCAACAATACATATACACTTCTCACATAGGTTTATACTTTCTACAAAAAGAGAATATTTTCTAAGTATTTTTCATCTCTGGTTTTATTTGGTTTCTTTTTATTATTTGGTCCAGAGTGGCTATAAAGAACGCTATCTATTTTTCTCAGAAAATAAAATAAATATACACTATTGGCTGATCGAAAGAATTCTATTAAAGTACTCTAGAAGATGAAAATTTTACTTCATTATTTATTTGTGCTCTTTTATACGTTATGTATAAAAATATTATAATACATAAATAATAATATATTTTAAAAACCACACAGAAAGGACATTCAGGGACATCCAGCTTCCGCCAGGCATTCTAAACTGCGCTTGTGGAAACATGATTTTGACTTCAGAATTCGTTTATAGCAACCATGGTCAGTTTTTGTTATTATCAGAGACTGGAAACATTGCAACGTTGTGGAGACGTTGTGAGGGGGGTCCCCTCACAACGTCTGACCATCTAGGAGATGCCCTGCCCGTGGCACTTCTTCCCTCAATTATCTGTTTGTATGTATGTCCGGGACATTGTATTGATGACTTACATATGTGTCAAAGCAATGGTGGATGCTTGTAAGGGGTATTAAAAAAAGGTGCGTTGTAAAAAACGTTTACTATTTGTTTTACTTGAACACACAACTAAATATAAGATAAATCGGAGAGAATACTTAAACTAAATAATTTCTACAGAAAATATTTTATAAGCAGCGAGTGTTATTAGTCTAATTCGCTGTGGACGAAACTAAGATATTTTAATAAAATTATATATATAAAAAATACTCCAATTAAAGCAAGCTTTAGGTATTTCAGTTGCTTAAATTAGAAATAAAATATTTCTCCGTACTAAAAGAGATTTGTGAAATAATTTGCCTGACCTTTTAGGTACTCACGTGAATTTTAACTTCCTATTTAAGTACCTTTGTCGAGTTTTAACTCTTTTTTAGGTTAAAATCATATTTATACGATATAATTCCCCGTATTCATTCTTATTTCCAACGTATTTTATACCAGCGGTTGTTGTGGTCAATGAGTCCAAATAATTAAAGTAAAGTATTCAGATAAAAACATTCTTGTTATCTCAGTAGTTAAATATCCATGAGTAATAATCCAAATCCAAATTATATAGAAAAAATATATTGATTTTATAACTACACACATATAAAAGCTATAGAAACATGTACTAATTTGAGTTTTAGAATGGTTTCTTCCATTATAACGTAACACAAAACAATGGTGACTGGGACGGCCTAACGGACCGGTTTGCACACGCGGCAACGCGGAGGGTCGTAAGGTCGAGTCCCGGCACGTACCTCTGGGTTTTTCCAGATTACGTACAGATTTAGGCACCACATGCTCACAGGTGAAGGAATTCATCGTGAGGAAATCCACATGGCATCTAACACAAATGTCATGTATGCCCTGAGAACGACAAACAGCAGGATCAGGGCAGTGGAGAGGGAAGGAGATGGATAGTGGTGTGGAGAAGAGTGATGAGGGGGATTTAGTAGGACGAGCAAAGAAGGGGAAGTACAGAAGAAGAAGAGAGGGAGAGGAGGAAGAGCGTATGTTGAAGAAGTAAGTTTAAAGTTTGGGTAGAATGAAAATAGCACGACATTCTTCGTCTATTAGGCGGTGCAAAGTTTGCTGGGTCCGCTAGTATCTAAAAAATGATAATCATCTTACCGGTATCCAGTATTACACAATTGATTAGGATTTAGAAGGGGCTTACCGAAATATTGGGCCACTAAAAAGATCGGAAAAAGTATAAACATGAAAGCTTCGGCTAGCATGAAGTTTTATTGATTATTTCAATCAAGAGTTACTTATTTACCGACAAATATTTTAGGTCGAAACGCTCGTAAAAACCTACAAGGCTACATACGAATTCTTCACCCACGCGTGAATTCGTACTGAAAACTGGACAACCTTCGTTACATACGTAATAAGCAAAGGTCAAACTAAAACTAAGCAGAATTTTCAAAGATTATAAAGTTTTTATTTTTTGTTATAAAATCTTTTTTATACTAACTTGAAAAGTGGGTACAGCGTACATTCAAGGAGACGAGGCGAGGGTGACTCTTTATACCACTCTCCCCGCTAAATGTGTTAGGTGAACGCGGGGGGTGGCGACTATTAAGCCATCCCCCTGCCAAGTAGGCGGGGGCTGCAGAGGGCTAGACGTCGCCGGATGCCGAGGAAGATGGCTCAGCCTTGCCCTTGCCACTCGGCAGCCGGGAGAAGGAACACCCCGGGGGCTTAAGTCGGTGCAAGTCCGACACATCGGGGGGCGGCCCTTACTACTCCCTGAAGGTCCGTTAGGGATTTCCCCTGGGTTACCAAAAAAAGGGTACAGCGCACTTGATGGCAAGTATAGTATAATCCAAGAATGGCAACAACTACTACAAGGTGTCTCAAAAGAAAGTTCACATTTAAATCTTTTTTTAAAAGAAAAGTCTTAGCTTTATTGAAAAAATGTTTTGTTTTATATTGAAGTACACTGTTTGGGAATTTATTTTTTAAAAATAACATCGTCCAAATGTAAACCGTTGCGCTCTCGGCATTCATTTAGTCGGGCACTAAAATTGCCTATGACAGCTCGGCAGGTAGTCTCCGTGATGGCTGCCATTTCATGACGGATATTTTCTTTTAATTGTGCCAGGGAAGTCGGTTTATTAGCGTAAACTTTTGATTTGACATAACCCCACAGGAAAAAATCCATAGGCGTTAAATCGGGACATAAGACAATAATTCATTAACAGTGACCGTCTATACGACAGCTATAGCACAGCGGAAGATTTCTGAAAATATATAGGATATGACCGGTGGTCGTGGGTGTGGTTGTAGAATGGCACGGATTTTGGCGTTTTACTGTTTATTTGCACTTTACGGCACACCGAACTGCGACGCACACGCACGTATTCTCGCCTTGCGTCTCGGTAGTCGAGTGCTCGCAAGCATCCCGTGCGCGCGCGCATCCTATTACCCCGCACGTCTCGTAACACTCTAATGACCAATGATATACACAAGCTGATCCCGAAACGCAACAAGCCGAAACTGGTCACTAAGACGGGCTTTACACCCATGTACTGTGGTCGCGATCCAGACGGGCACCGACGCCCTACCACCTCGCTGCTGCTCGTTTAGCACCACCCAGGAGCCACGTGTAGGGAAACTAGAGTAAAGCCTACGGACGCGAGCAACTTCGACTCCCAAGATCCAAGGTCCGAGGTCTAAACTATTTTCTTGCTAAAATTCATCAAAATCGGTACAGCCGTTTTGACGAGAAAAGGGAACATTGAAATACACTTTCGAATTTATAATATAAATCAGGAATACATACATAATAATCATAATACATAGCAGAGAATTTCAAATTATTGTAGACATATTTTAAAGGAACCAGTGGCAATGACAGCTATGTAAATAACATGTACAGATAGTGTATATATAGACCGTATTATATTTCAGGGCGTTTCTACTTATCATTCATTTCTAAATGTACGAAAATATCTCTAGGCCCTCATGTTTACCGCTCGGTTGGTATGGAATTCGCAAAACTAATTTTATATTCATAAATGTAGAATTTAAAAGGCATGTGGTGGTACCGTGCATGTGTACCACATGCCTTTACGCGTTCTCAAAGAGAATTTCTAATATTACTTATCTATATACGCAGCTGATATTTTTTATTACCGGTAGGCTTAAACTTGGTCTCAAAGTGACGATGTGGCCGATGATGGAGAGCTCTTGCCTAAAAAATACGATTCGCTCGTGGCTTGAAGATTTACATGCTATAAGTTCAGTGGCAAACCCAAAGCAAATGAGACCCGTGGCTGTAATGTCTTGGATGTTACTGATTAGTATGATCGTCATACAAAAATATCATAATTTTTGTTTTATTTTTGTCGCCAGAATAGTTTATAGCATCTCCATTATTATAATTTTCGCGATGAAAAAATTAAGATATGTTATTTAAAATCTTTACATTATTACAAACCTTATTAAAATTGGTTGGATAACAATAGATACAATTTGATTTCCCATTGTAATAGCCAGTTAAACAATATTACACTACATTGAAACTCATCGCGAATGCAGAAAGTAGTCGCGGGCAAAGGCTAGTTTGTTATTATAATTATCCAAATCAGCATCAGTTAATTTTAATTTTAATCACTGTGCATGCTGTGGTGTCCTATAATTGTGGGGGCATTTATATGTTCTATTTAAGTACCATGATCCTTTTGTTTTCTTGTCTAATGTTACCCATGTTGGGCACCCTATTATGTAAAATAAAAAATAGTAAAATAAAATAAATATTTTTTTATATATCTATCTTATTTTTTCGGAGGCTCCCTCTGGGTTCGTAGCGGGCCGCCTCACCGTTTCCCCCATGGGGTACGCAAGTGTATAAGATACTGAAATTATAAACAAGGAAAGCGAATTCCACTCCTTCGCGAACGTAGTAAAGTTAGCAGGCAAATAGCTTGGCACGAATAGTCGGATATGAACAACATACTGGTTCAATCTCACACGATTCTTGTTACAGTAACGAAGGAAGGGTTAAATTAAATTGTGCATTTCAGCCGCACACTCTTCAGAGTAAAGTTGTTGTTACAACATTTTTTAGAGAGCGAACATCTTCTCTGGCTATTCGAAGGCCAAGGCACCGTCGCCAGAGCAAGCGCGACATCTCCCAGTGACAATAGCCGGGCAGTAGAGGTGAGGGGTCTGCTGCTGCTCGGATGAGAGTTAGGCGGTACGCAGTGCCCGGCACGCCACCTGAGAGAGGAGTTTTGGATGGGTGGGCTGTTTACTTACATCCCATCCAGAAAGATAGCTTCAACAAGGCTTTTCGCTCCCAGGGCGTCTGTATGAATTTGGTTTCCCTGGCCCAGGTAGAGCGGTTAGAGGGATACCCCGGGGGTTTTTAGTCGGTAGGAGTCTGACACACCGGGGTCGCTGCCCTCATAGCGGCCCTGGCCCTGAACTCCTATGCAGGATTTTCCCCCGGGATACCAAAAGAAAGGATAATGTTTTGAAGCAAAAAAAAACGCACAGTTTATAGCTAAATAACGTTTAATACGTGTACTAGACTTAATTTCTTTTTGCACGCCGGCTTAAACATAAATAAGTAAGCTACAAAAAAAAAGGAGATAGTTTTATGATATCTGCAATTAGTGACGTAAGCGTTAATATACCGACGAGAACCCGGATCTGGCACTACAGCCGGATAATCCCGATGTACCTGGGTGTCGCTCGGTGATATAACCGGTTAATGTCACTGTTAACTTTGTTCGCGATAAGAGCCGTGTCGTGTGAAAGTTTAACGCCATTTTATGCCGAGGGCTCGGGACAGCAGTAAAACTCAGATCAATGTAGCTTATTTAAAGTAGATGTCGGCTGGGATTTATTGAATGTGTTACAATCGAAACGAATATAACACTGTTAAGTAGGTTCATTGTATACAGGTAACTTATGGTAATAATACCAAATTCTAAAGTATAAAAAATAAACAATAGTGTGGTTTGAAGGCGTAAATTCGATATTATAGATATTAGAACTCAATATATAATAAAATAAACTTTAACCGTCTTCATACACGCGGGATAGTGTTGTATTTATTCTTCTATTTTATTTAATTATAAAAATAACAGAGATGAAGAAAGAAAAAATAAAGGAGGAATTAAAGTATATAAAACCTTATAAAATTGTAAATTTTATATAATTACTAGCTGACTCGGCAAACGTTGTTCTGCCATATAAATTATAGCAGACCAGCCATGCTTTGCTGTGACTGGTTTTTGAATAATTACTCAATCCAGTCAACGGATAGCGCCATCTTTTAGAATCGGTTGGAGCTAACTGTAAATTATGACTGCTAAATAATAAACAAATAATTTGAAATAAAATAATATTGCGACTATGAATTGTGATGAAAACTATCCTATCTTTTAAATTAGATCAAACTTCACGTGGTGTGTAAATTTCATTAAAATCGGTTTAGTAGTTTAGGAGTCCATCGCGGACAAACATTGTGACAGGAGATTTATATATATTAAGATTATGCTGTAATACTATACGGTAATAGTGAAATCATTCAAATGTTTTTAAATAGAGCAACATATTTCAACTTTCTGTAGTGAGTTGAGATTTGATGAGTCGTTGTTATCTTTTGATTTTATTTAAATTATTACGTTTCTGTCTCATATTTGTATCAAAAAATGCTAAAGAGTAAAAAAATACAAAACAACAAAATGTGCATAAATGAACCTAGGATAACATTAAATATGTTACTTATAACCGGTGGTCGTGGGTGTGTGTTATAGTAAGATACGAATTTGGCGTTTTACAGTTTATTTGCACTTTAAGGCACACCGAACTGCGACGTACACGCACCTACTCCCGCCTCGGGTCTCGGTAGTCGACTGACTTGCAAGCGTCCCGTGCGCGCGCGCATCCTCTTACCCCGCACGTCTTGTAACACCCTAACGACCCTTAGGGCGGCAACTGCGTATCGGGTTACGTCTACATGCTATATACTACATTTCTTTCGCGCGTTTGGTACTGGCTTATCCTTTTATGTATTTCTTAATTACATGATTATGCAATGTAATGTGTATATTTTTTTACACTGACTCGGCATAGTGACTACAGTGCACCTGATGGTAAGAACAATGTAGTCCAAATACGAAAGCGACCGTCAAAGAATGAAAATCCATCGATAGTGTCCGTCGTCATGTCGGCCCACATATACCACGACTGAAGGTTTCTAGGTATATAAGTTACTGGATATAAACAAGCTGATCCCGAAACCTGACAGGTCAAAGCGAGTCACTGTGACGGTCTTTACACTTGTATACTGTGGTCATGACCCAGTTCGGCCAATCGCCCTACCACCAGACTACTACGATAAGTAATAGTATATTACTTAGTGGTATTACTTATTGTAATATTTATTTAGTTCCGACTTTTTTGTTTATGTAAGGTCATACATAAACATGGTAGGAAACTTACTCTAAGACATTAATACTGTGTTAAAATTCATCACAGCTCGTTAAGGTTGTTTGTTCGGGGCTATTTATCTTTACACCTTTTCTCATGTTTGAGTTATGGCTAGGAATAGCTTTGTGGACGGGCGCATTACCCGCCCTATGATATATCGAGGGGAAATCTTAAATCGCTATATAACCTATCCCTTTTAGCCATGGTTATTTTGGTTTAGAAGTCTCGATAATACGTATATCCTATAAGTTATAATATTATCATATCTTGACGTAAAAGATATAAAGTGGTTTACAAAGAAAGTGGCTTTTATCTGAGTTAGTTCTCAGATTTTCTAATACGAACGGAACATGTACGCGTACAAAGGACAAACATTATTTCACATCGTCCCTCGTGGCCTAGACGTTTGTTTGTCCTTAATAACTTCAAATTCATGAGAAAAAGGAAATACATTTTATATATATTTTATTAACAATTCCCTGTTGCTTTTTTAGTACACTGAAAATGAACATAGAATTGTAAGTAACTAATATAAAACACTAATTTTGAATTCTATATCACAGTATCGTACTGTGTCATTTAAATTTAATAAATATTGAAATGAAATGAAATGAAATGAAATATATTTATTTTCACCACAAACTAACAAAATACTAGAAATTCAAAAGCAACATTTCTGTTACAAGACAACAACATACAAAAACAAAAGAAAAAACAAAAACATATTAACATGGCGAAAATGGGACCTCCATCAGCTTAAAGCCACAGAGGAAGTCTGCAGCACTGATTTTCGTGGAGGACCCCGGTCGTGTTACATCTTACTAAGCAATAAAAATTATAATAAACAAGAAATAGGATACATACAGCTTAAATAATCTTAAATATAAGGTATAATAATAAGTAAAGATAATAACAATACACCCACTCAAAAATAAATAATTCTAAAATAAACTATTACATACAATAAACAAATCGACTACAAAATGTATTAGTGACACCATAGCACAAATGTATAAATATCTAAAACAAAGAGCAAACGTATAAGAGTAAATAAATTAAATAGACTACTTGTAACTGATAGATTATAAAATAGACATAATTTTAATTTTATTTTTGAAAGTTGATTTGGATGTGGATAATCTAAGCGGTGGCGGCAAATTATTCCAACACTTCGTAGCCTGGTAACGGAAACTACCACGAAATGTTGTCAAGCGGTGTCGCGGTGTAACTAGCAAGAATTCGGAACCCCTCGTTTTATAAGTACTCACGTCTGAGGACCAAACCAACTTGTTGTATAAATATTTTGGTGCCTGAGTATGTATCACATCGAATAATAAACAAGCCAGATGTATATAACGACGGTCTGTCATTTTTAAAAGTCCAGCGTTTTTGATAAATGGAGTGACGTGCGACCGCCGGGGAACGCGATAACAAAAGCGTACACAGGCGTTTTGTACCCGCTGTATCAGACGCTCCGACGAAGCCAGTAGACAAGGGCCGTATACTACATCGCAATAGTTGAGCTTTGATAACACTAAAGATTCACACAAATTCAAGCGTAAGGGAAGACTAAGGTACTTGCGTATTCTATATAGTATCTTTAATTTATAAAAACACTTACTGGCAACGTCAACGATATGTTTACCAAAATTAAGTTGTTGATCAAAAAGTAATCCTAAATTGCGAGTATAATTTACTTGTTCTAAAAAATCAGAACCTATCCTCACTGATGAATTCGCAAGTCCAGTAGCTACGATCTGCTTCTTGGTCCCGAGAATCATAAATTTAGATTTTGTCGAATTTAAAACGAGATTATTACGTTCAGCCCACATTTTTATCCTGTCAAGGTCATCATTTAATCGTTGAACATTTTTATCAATATCTACTGGGCTTGTGTGTAAATAAATCTGTAAATCGTCAGCGTATATCTGATACTTAGAATTATTAATCTCTTTTGTTACATCTGCGCTGTACAAAATAAAAAGAAGAGGTCCCAAAATCGAGCCCTGAGGGACACCACGAGGCACCATCATACGATCCGATAAAGTGAATGAACCATCATCGTTCTGTATAGAAACTTGCTGAACACGCTCTGAGAGATAGCTATAAAACCACTTCACTGTACTGGGTTCAAAGCCGTAATAAACAAATTTTGCAATTAATAAATTTATATTCAAGCAATCAAAGGCGCGTGAAAAATCCAGAAGAGTTAAAATAGTAGACTTCCCAGTATCTTCTGCTGCAAGAACATTGTCTACAACATCTATTAATGCTGTGGCCGTACTGCGGCCCTTTCGAAAACCAGATTGCTCTTCTGGTAAGATATTATTGTCATTCAGATATTTTGAAAGTTGGGCATATACGATTTTTTCAACAATTTTTGATAAAAAGGGAAGGATGCTGATCGGTCTTAAATCTTTCAAAGATGTAGGTATTGGCACTTTTGGCAATGGTTTAACAATGGCAATCTTCCAAATAGCGGGAAATGCAGACGTCTCAAGAGACTTATTTACAATATGTGTTATGATAGACAAAGCTTGCGGCATCACTAGAAGAATCATATCCCTGGAAATATTATCTATTCCACGTGCATTAGAGCTAATGCTTAAAATTGCTTTAGCAATATCATTTTCGCTGACAGTATGAAATTGAAAAGATCCAGGACCAAATCTATTTTCCTCAAAATATGTAACATGGGCAATATCAGTACTATTAGTACCAGGCAAATTTAAAAAATGTTGATTTATTTGATCTGGATTACGAAGAACCAGAGGTATTTCTATTTTATTTTCCGGAATCACAGATTGTTTAATAGATGTCCAAAGCATTTTAGGATTTCTAATGTTCGAATTAATATAATGATTAAAATAGGCACATTTTTCCTGTTCTAAAGATATATTAACTAACGATTTTAAATCCTTATAATATATTTTATGACTTTCTTCTTTTGAAGAGCGATATTTATTTAAAGCCTGATCTCTCAATCTCATCATGAACTTTATATTACTAGTAATCCAGGGCACAGCCGGCCTTCTAATAATTTTATTTTTTTCTGGAGCATAGATATCAAATAGTTGTAAAACGAGCTCATTAAAAACTCCCACTGTATCATTAATATCATCATAATTACACAAGCCGTGCCAATCAATACTGTTTAAGCTAAAATTAAAATTGTCCAAGTCAATATCTTTTAAAGAACGATAATTTATGATATGTGGAATATATTTATTTTTCCGAAGGTTAAGTTCAGCACTAACCAGTGCGTGTCCGTAGCCTGCTACACCTAGTACAGAAACATTGCGTAGGGTTGAGTCAGAACATATCACATCAATAAGTGTTTCACTGTGTTCAGTAAAATGTGTCGGCCGCTCCACTACCTGTTTAAGATTTAGATACCTTAAAAAGTCTAAGAACTTACTAGTCTGTATATTATCTTTGCAAAGCAAATTTATGTTAAAATCTCCGAGTAAAACCATTCGATCAGCCCACGAGAAAGCTAAAACGGAAGCACTTAAACCATCCAAAAAGACGTCAACGTCTAGCCAAGGTGGTCGATATGCTGTTCCGAAAACTATTTTCTGATTATTTACTTTAAGGGTTATCCACATCTGTTCAATGGATGTTGTTAGAGGATGAGATAGAATTCGTGTTTTTAGATCATCACGAATGTAAAATCCAACTCCACCCCCACGACCCGATTTCAGCGATAAAGGACGCGGAATATGACGTAATTTGTATCCAGGTACGGTTGGGGCCAAATTGTCTTCGCCCATACGTAACCATGTTTCATTTATGGCAACAATGTCAGCTTCAAGTGATTCAAGAGCTCCTATAAAATCGTCCTGTTTGGTTTTAAGAGACCCCACATTAAAGAGACCAAACTTAAAAAACTTTACTTTGAGCATAGATTTAATAGAACTTGAAAAAATAGAAACGAATAATATATTAACACAACAAATTTCAGACACCCCCAATTATAACCATTTAATCGAGCATCAGTATCAACGGGCCCATTCCCACGTTCCATGATAGTCACAAAAAAGGGGGTCGTTATATGAGCGTAACATGCTATAAGTAATGTATAACAACTTAAACAGCACTGAATACTAAAATAATACATACTTAGTAGATTTCGTAAAAAAAATAATAATAAATAAATACAATATATAGTGTTGTTATTCACATACATGTATTCATAAAAAAAACTGATAAAATACAATATAACATACATTTTATACATAAAATAAAATACAAATAAACATAAATAAACACACTCAACAAAACATGAAAATCTACATAAAATAAATAGAAAATAATATTTAAATGATGCCGTTAAGTCCATAAACAAAATTAAAATTATTGTAATAATTATCAGAGTGAAATGATCTGAACTGCGACATCTGTGACCACAATTTTTCCACATATTATATAGAAATTCAAACATAATAGATGAAACATTATAATAAAAATAAAAAACTACACTATAACAAATTATCCAAACGTCACTTGCGCAAGTAATATCCAAAAGCAAAATTGACAGATCATACCAAAAAAGAAATAAAGTGACAAAAAACAATAATACATATTTATAACTAAGTAAATAATAAACTTTTAACTTAATCGCAACTATAACATACACACCATACATTAAGAGAAAAAGACTATTACCAAAAATTAAATAAATAAAATTATATGAATGATTATATAGTGTCCGGGTCCAAGCAAGCTTTACCAAAAATATCCGCAATATTCGCATAGGTCTTTATCCGGTTAACAATGTGGTTCTCATCTCTTCGAGCATAGATGGCGCCGTTGCGAGTCCAGATATATTTCCAGTTTAATTTGCTAGCGTATTCTCGGGTTTTCCGAAACAGCACACGATTCGCTGAAGTAAGTCGTTCATTAACGTAAATTTTCTTGGATTCACCTGTTATATTTAGGTCAGATGAACTGATGCCACGCCGGACTCTAGCATTTTTTAAAAAATCATCTCGTACTGTCCGACGCGCAAATCTGACTGTAATTGGGCGTGACCTTAAGTCACCTTCCTCGTGGTTACGGCGAACCAGTCCGACCCTCCTTGCTGAAACTATATCGCGCTCATCCAGACTCGCACCTATTTTTTTGGCCACCAGTGTAATAATATGTGTTACATTTTCAGAAGATCGCTCCGGAACCCCAACTATATCTAAATCGTTTACCAGTAATTCTTGGTCTCGAACATTTAATTCCACTCTCAACGAGTCCACCGTATGCTGCAACGCCGCAAGGTTATCATTCCCCATTTTCAGGATTTTGACTTCATCCTCAATAATACCTATGCGCGATTCCAGGGAGTCAATTCTGTCATTACAGCTTTTAAGAGACTCGTTTAAAGTGAGTAAAAATTCCGAACGAAACTCACGGAACTGATCCTTACTTTCCCTCAATTCTTGCCTCAGGAGCCTTATCTCGACAAATAAGCTATCGAGTTTATCTCCTACTATTATAGACTCACTCTCAATAGGAGCTCCGTCCACCATTTGTTCTAAAATCGAAGTGGAAAGATTAGGATTATCGTGCTCTGTGACCGTGGCATTACAATTACAGCATACCCAATTGCTGGGCAAAACACCCTTGGCAGGTAAGCTTATGCATCCGCGGTGGAACAGAATCTTGCAAACGGAACAGTTAGCGTTTCCAGTCGACGTTGCAATGAACTTCCTGCAAACTCCACACTTGTTCGTCATAACTGCAAGCCGCACCGGGTATGTCCGCGCGTTCAGAAAATAATAGTTTAGAGAGGAGGGTAGTTATATAAAACTGAGACGAAGTTCTTTCAATTTACTCACGCTTATAGACACCTTTTAAAATGATAAGATAATAATTAGAACACGTAAATATTAACACTTTTACTACCAAATCGTATCGAATCACTAGTACATGGCAAAAAAGTCTATTGCATCCAACGAAAACAAGAAACGATAGAAACAACACGTCCACTCCGCACGAGACGTAACTGACCTCTATTCTATATCTGATATTGATATGTTTGTTAAAAACTGTCGATTTGTATTCCATATACGGTACAGAGCATAGATCCTTGCTGTTCCGGCGTGTTGCCGCCGACACCGTCAGCTCATTGGAAAAAGCACCGAATTCCATTTGTAAAATCGACATAGACGCTCACGTCGCAACAAAAGCAGCTATTTTTTTTCAGAAAAGCACTGTTGTTCAGGATAGCTGTTAACAACTACACCAGGTATGAGCAATAAGCACATAAGGTACTTAACCCACAAAATTTATGGGTTGGTAGCAACACAAGGGCATCCTTATGAGTACAGACCCCAGCTTGGGTGACCACTAGGCCTGGCTGGTTGGTAAACTACATGTCTTTCAAAGGCAACTATCTTGGGGAAATAAGCTAAAAAGAACTAAAGGTTGTGTCGGAGTGAGACGTCGCTTAGGTGCGTAGATGCACCAGTTAGCGACGATTTGCAGAACTACTCTTGTTCTGTGCCACCGGCGGCGCCGGGTTCTTGAAATAGACCTAGAGCATGTGATTTGTGCCTCATTGATATTCAGAGCTGCAGCTGCTATGGCTCCGGTAATTGGATCATTAGTATCCAATCAAACTCATCAAACAAACTCAAAACCGTTGTGCGATTTAGCTGTAAATGCGTGATAGTTTTTTTAGTGACATAGGCTTATTTGCAGGTCGGCTCGTGTGGGGAAAACGTCACTGGTGTCTCGCTTTCTCGGCACGAAATTTGATGACAGCTACACGCCGACCATAGAAGACTTTCATCGGAAGCTGTACAGGATTCGTGGTGAGGTGTACCAGTTGGATCTCCTCGATACATCGGGAAACCATCCATTCCCTGCAATGAGAAGACTTTCTTTTCTCACAGGTTAGTGTGTTTTTCTTGACATTTCTTTGGTAACCCGAGGAAATATCCCGCATATGATAGCCGTAAAAACGGCTGCTCCGATGTCCCAAACTACTACTGAATAAAATCCCCGGGGTATCTCGTAGCTAGCCTCAGGGTCATTCTCTGGGAGGAGTACGTGTAAAGTGTCCACCTCTCAGGATCTCTCTATCAGACGATGCGTAGGATACATACATACATACAGCAGACTTCCCAACGTCTACTGCCCGGTCGATGTTCATGTAATGACTTACAAAATCAATGTAATAATAATTATTATATTTATAAGTATTTAAGTAAGTATTTTATGTAATTATTATTATAAGTAATATTGCCTAAAATAACCGTTATTTCAGGGTGGTTTCCGGGCAACCGTTGTTAAAAAAATAGACCGTGTAAACGCACCTTAAGGTTGTAACCGTGGTTTTGTCCACGTCTTTTACCATAGTCTCCGTAATGACGTCTTTACGGCCGTTTCACAGACAAGATCTACAACATCGGGACCTGGATACTACGACTGTAATTAAACCTAAAACGTGATTTATACCGCAAATGATGGGTCTGAAACTGCGAGCATACTACAAGTTTTTATTGCGTACTCTCTCGTTTGGGTTTCAGATGGTTTTGTTTTGTTTAATTACTTTCGCTGTACTTTCATTGGTATTTGTTATAAAATATGGCTGTACGGTGAGGTGTCATTGCCTATTCTTTAGCAACAAATATGTAATAATTATAAAGGTTACAATTCCCGCGTTCTCTGTTTTTCTATAATGGTTGCGTTGTCATTAAAAAGTGTATTTAATTATAATAAACTGATTTGTGTAATATAATGACTATTTAATCACGGACCTCATAAACTCTAAACAGTATTAATAAAGGATTTATTTTTAAAACAAACTATTTTACATTGAAAATATGTGTGTTAAAAATATTTTATAATATTATTTAAATATAGTTGAGGGTTTTCATTTTATATTTGGATCACCAGCGCTAAACTGAAATTAATCTATTTAAAAATTATGTACGTGGGAACTTAAAGTATAATATGTGTATCATTCGATATTAAAAACAAACAATGAACAAAAGGAATTAATACCTTTTTAAGAGTCCAAGTAGAATAGAAATAACTTTGCTAAAGATACCTGATGTCTCTCAAATACCGAATTGGGTCGTGACCACAGTACACAAATGTAAAGACCATCATAGTGACTGGCTTCGGCCTTTAGCGTTTTGGGATCAGTTTGTGTATATCCAGTACTTATAGGCCTTCTGTCGTGGTATGTGGGCTGACTTAGCGATGATGACTGTCAACGAATTTTCCTCTCTAGGTGGTCGTTGCCGTACTTGAATTATACCTTACTTTCCTTCACGTGCACTTTGTCTAGCCAGTATAAAAAATAACATCCAGGAAACCCCCATTATAAATATCTAATGTTTGTAATCTATTATATAAAAATAAGTCCGGTTTTCCTTCCTGACGCTATAACTCCAGAACGCGTGAACCGATTTCCACGGTTTTGCATTCGTTGGAAAGGTCTCGGGCTCCGTGAAGCTTATAGCAATCAAAATTCAGGAAAAAAATTCAACAGAAAAGCAGGAAAACGGGCAAAACATTTTTCACATACAGCGCCATCTCTGATACATAGCATGTAATACAAAACAATATGGTTTTGCATGATGGTGGAGCAGATCGCACCAGTATTTTAAGTAGATGGCGCCGATGCGTTATACATTGTTTGACAGCTACTCATTGTACTCTGCTCAGTTAATTTCATGTGACATTTATTATGCGCACGTTCTTTCAAACGCTAACTAAAAACCAAAACGAAGCCATCTGGTGGCGAAACGAAGTTCGCCGGGTTTGCTAGTAAACATATATACTATACCCAGTATTACCATATGATAAAGTAACGTCATCGTGTCAAACTTCTGAAAATTACATTTCGGCAAATAAAAGTTAGAGTAAACGTAAATGTCTACATGAAACTCGCTTTATAAACATTGCTAGACCTGTTTGTTGCCCGCAATTATCATGTCTTGTTACATTAATTTGTTTGTATAGTGTTAGCTATATTCTTATGGGTATAACAACTGAACGATATTAATAAATTAAATTTGAATTTGCTTTTGCTCAGCACCCATGTTGTCTTAGCAAATTCTAACAAATTATTCACATTGTCTTAAAACCTAGGTACAGTCAGATATATATACATCTTTTGCCATTTAATTCGGTATCTTGTACATTAGAATATAGTACGGAGAGGCCAAACTGTATCAAATGTTATAAAAAACTGATTTTACAAACGTATTGTAATATTGAAAAGATATTTATATCTGATCTCTAGATACTACATAGGGTGACATAATTAAGTTATTAACCAAATATCTGTATCTATCTATACAACAACTATCGACTATCGGGACAATAATCGTAGAATCCACATCCCACATGCTGGTAATCGCGTGTGCGAGGTCTAAATATCCGCTTTCACGAGATTCTCATCATGTGGTATGGTGATATCAACAAGTATTGCCCGGCGCTATACTATTATAATTATTATTTTTAATTATTTAAAACAATGAGATTACTTTGCGAAAGGCAAAATACATTACATATTCAAAATGGATTATAAGTTATGCATGAAATCATAATCAAATTCCTTTTCCTTCTAATTAAGTTAACCTGGACCGTAATTTTGTGTATCTTTATACATTACGGCCTGCATTTCAATGAGTTCCGTCCTCGTTATTTATTTATGTTTTTGTAAATTATTACGTTTTTATAACCTGTAAATAAACCAATAAGTCATCCAAGGAAGAATGTAGACTCAGAGCCTTGGTAACAGCAATAAGGAGACAACATCCTGGAGGTTTCCAGCTAGTAGAAGTCTGGGACACCGGCGAAACAGCCCTAACGGTGGCTCTAACGTTCCTATGCAGGATTTCCCCTCGGAGTAGAAATAAAAAATACTAATAAATTATGAATACCCTCAAGGACTCGGTTCAATCGTAATTTCGTTTAAAATGTTTTTTTTTTGGGATAATATGTATGTTGCCAAACATCAGTATAACGTTTTACATGTTATAGACATGTGTTGCGTGTAAAACGTTTATGATAAGTAACAAATTAAGCCTAGGACGTACTGTGAATTTTTAACATGCGCTATTTTATTGCAAATTCTGTAAGACTTACAATATATAGAATAATATATATACTGGTCGAAAAAATACGCACAAAATATTATACTAGCATGAAACACGGCGCGTTAAAATCGACAAAGGGGTCTAAACTTTTGTTTTAAAATACACAAAAAAGAATAAGATCTGTAGATGTTTTGTACAAATTACAAATATATAGTATTCCATGTTTATTACTTACTTACTGGTGTCCATAGTACAAGAATTGTCCTGAAGGCGTATTACAATTTCTTAAAACAATATTATTTTAATCATACTCTCATATACATATCAATGATACTGTAAATAACTGGAAATACGAAAATAACATTAAAATAATATTGTTATAAAAAATCGGTGGTACGACTACTGCTTTCTATTATTTTATGTTTATGTTATTATTTATATAAAGAGTTCTGATGGAGGGTAATGTTAAAAGTATGCGGAAGCGGCGAGAATGCAGGAAGGGACTAATGAATGGCAAAGGAGCAAAAGCGGTTCGCAAGAATATAAAGGTAGCGTTGCATTCTCTCTGCCTACCCTGATAGGAATTTGTCGTGGTGATAGATAGATGGATGTTACTAATTATTGATAAAATATTTGATATATCATATTGTCATATGTACATATATTCATATAGTCATATTATATGTTTTCCATATCTAAAAATGGGATGTTTCGTAAAGTCGTTAAACAAAAGTTGTTGTATTTGATATAAGGAATATGATCAAATGCGGCTATTGATGTTTTACAAATAACTCCGTATAAGTAGCTCGATAAGGAAGATATAAATTAAATACAGAGGAAGTCACGGGTAAAAGCTAGCAACATAAAATCCTTATTTTAGCAATCCATTCATATTCTCGACGCTCCTCATACTGCAAATAAAATAGTAGCATATTAGGTTTGTTCTCTTTGAGTATATAACAAGGAATAAAGAAATATTTTATCGTTGAATAATCGAAGTGAACTCCCGCTCGTATCAAGAACAAAAGCCTCTCAACTGTCGTCAAGTGCGGCTCACTGTCGGATATCAAATGTCGAGGCTATTGAGACATTTCATAAGGTCCTCCTTATTTCCTTATTACAATTTGTCCTACACTTCACAATCGTGGGACGACAGTCTAATGGATAGGTAGATAAACGAAATCCCTATCTGAAATATTCTTTGACATAGTATAAAGTTAAATAGCTATTTCTGTTTGTGTGCTTAATTTAAACTTAGTTTATATATTTTAAACTACTCTATGGATCTAAATGCGGTTTTTAACATTATTTAGAAAATTTATTTATACAGAATGGTTTGTATTTACAATTCATTTGTATTAAGTTTCATATAGATATATTTTCATGTTTCTGATGAAACGGGGTTTTTGGTGCAATTATATAGCGTTCGCAAATAAAACCAAAAGAGTTACATGAAATTTACTTCTCAAAGTAAATCTAAAAAAATATCTAAAAAAATCTAAATCTAAAAAAAATATCGTGAATCTGCATAGTGACCACACAACACCTGATGATAAGGATGGTAAAATTCAAAATCGACAACGACAATCAATAGTAAAAACCTATCGATAGTGGCGGCAATCATGCTAGCACATATATTTCTTCACGCTTCGTTTAAAGGACCTCATACCATAGGACGATGGGAACACACTCGCTGGAAGACCATTCCCTAGTCTAACGACACGGCAAAAGTAACAGTTTGAAACTTCTTAGCCCTAGCTGACATGTGAGTACCGTATAGCTGTGACTAGCTGACCCGGCAAACGTTCTGCCATATAAATTATTTCTAGTGAATATCATCTTACAATTTTGGTCGTAGTCGTTTCCACATAAAAGGTAGATATAGGCTGTTGCGGATTTTCGTTTAGAACTATTCATGACAAATAATCCTACGGTACATCATCTTTGTGTAACTCCAATGGTTTAGGCAGTGTACGCCAAGATAGCTCTCAGAGGCCAAATTTTTTTCCGATTTAATTGGCATGTATCGTTATATTACGACCAAAATTAGATAAAATCATTACAAATTGTAGCCTATATGTTATTCCGATGTAAAATAATCCGATGTAATGATGTAAATATTATAGTACTATAGCATGTAGACGCCGTAGATGCGTAATGGTCGCCCTAAGGATCGTTAGGGTGTTACGAGACGTGCGGGGTAAAAGGATGCGCGCGCGCACGGGATGCTTGCCAAATAGTCGACAACCGAGACCCAAGGCTAGAGTACGTGCGCGTACGTCGCAGTTCGGTGTGCCTTAAAGTGCAAATAAACAGTAAAACGCCAAAATCCGTGTCTTTCTACAACCACACCCACGACGACCGGTCATATCACTGTAAAATTTCATGCAAATCCGTCGAGTAGTTTTATCGTGAAAGAGTAACACACGTATTCACAAACTTTCGCATTTATAATATTACTAGTAGGCAGAATTTCGTAAGCCCGCTCGCGTGGTTTTAGTGTAGAAAAAAGAGAGAATAATAAGTTAAATCATTTTCAATCTTCATAACAAGATTTGTATCACAATCAAAAACAACATCAGTTGATACCATTATTAGAAAATTAAAACGGCTCTGTTGTCGCATCGACAAGTGAAAACAACCAACATGTTTATACATATGTAGAGATAACCAACTTCATTCCAAATTATGCTTCACTTCACACGAGTTATACGTACCTGGGCAATATAGGGACCGGTTTAATTTTCAATTTGCTAGAGGCAGTGGACGTTTACCACGGGATATGAAACTTGCTCAAAGACTAACTTACTCGCAAACCTAACGCTGTGAAAGACTATTATATACCGTGGCTTTGCCTGCAGCTTTAAAATGTAATCTTTTTCGAAAAATTCCACAAAATTGCCGCTATGGATCCTTTTTTCTATAAATTTCTATATTCGACTAAATTTCAGTCGAGAGCTGCATAATTACGATTATAGACGGGCAAAATGTAATCAGAATAATGAAAAACAATTACGATTATATTTTGCGTTTTTCATCATTAATGTAACAGAATTTTGCTCATCTGTTATATACACTACGGAATCATCAATCGCATACACATTTATGACTCCTTAATGTCTCGAAGGGGTTTAATCATGATTACAAAGTAACAAAATTAAAATTACGACTACATTTTGTAATCGTTAATCATTAATCAGATTACATTTTGCCCATCTCTGGTTACGATGATATAGTATAAAGCTAGTGATCCGTCCTAACTTTGCATCAGTTTGAAGCAACAACATCATCTCCTTCAGATTAACTTCTATTCATGAAAAAGTACCCTAAAATATCGTTTAATATCCGTCTCCACCTGCCACAAGGTACGTGAATTTCTAGTTTGGGTATCAGTTGATTGTACTGTATTGTTCTTAAAATCTATGCGACCTTGGGCTGTGATTTATAGACGCCACTTATACTTAGCTTACACTTTACTCAGAAAATAAATTTATGTTTGACAAAAAACTAAATATATATGATTTTGATATGGATTTGACTTGAGGCTAATTATTCGTTGAGCCAAGTAGATATTAAAGAAATTAGTTTTTTGACATTATACTTTTAAATTAATTAAATAATATAACTTATAATATGCACACAACGTGCACATAGCAAAGCGTGGTGGGTTAAATATCCAAATCCATTTCCACTGATTTGACAAAAGTAGTGGAAAAGGGTAGAGAGGCTTTTGCCCTGCAATGGGACGAAACTGGTTAATAATAATAGTAATACTATAATAATTAATAATGTTAAATTAAGTCAGACTAGCATCTATAAATATTCTGGGCAGTAGACTTGAGGGAGTCTGCTGAGAGAGAGGTTTTGGAGGGGCGGGCTTTACCCTTTAAGTTTTTTCGCGCATGAGTCGCTTTAAATTATTTAGAATTAGTGCGAAACTTAAACTCTTTATCCCGATTAAAAGTTTTGTGCTGATCTCGATCACTTCTCGAATCTTTCGAGTATTTAATAATATAAAGCGATTCATAATTCGCACATAAGAGCCGTTACATTATTTATAATCATGCACTTAAATTTAAATAAGACGTTAGTTAAATTGGTACGAAATTACTCACATAATTAAAGAAAAAAGACACTAAGAATTGAGAAGTAATTGAGGAAATAATTAAAAAACCTAACTCAAGCCAATCGGGACACACAAACCTTGCCAAAGCGAGATTAGCGGAAGACATGGAAAATTTAGTATGCTGCTGAATCGCGATTCTCATAGGTTCTCCCTACCTACATCATCGATCGACAATTGCTACTTGTCTATAACATTGTAACTCTATTTCCAATATTCGAGAGTACCAGGTTTTAATTAATCTGGTTAATGACATAGTAATCACTGCAAAGTAATTATCGACTAATCATGGATAGCCTCGAGCGCTTTGATTGGTTTTATTATGTTTTTAATGACGGTATTAAATTTGCTATGATGAGATTGTCGTTCCACGTTGTCGATGGGTATTAATTTGTAGTTGCTACAAATTAACATTATGTAGTTCATCTCAAATGCCTTACTTATAATCAAAATTGCCAACAGATTTTATAAAGCCACTCGACTATTATGAAAAAAAGACAAACACTATTAATTTCAGCCATTTTATGTATTTTTATAACCACTGAGCCCAAAAAAGACGGATGTTATAACTTAAGCGCGTGAGTATTTGTACTGTCTGAGCCATTGTAGCTTCAAACGAATGAGCAATTTTTTTTTGGATACTGTTATATCCACTAGAATTAGAGTGTATAGCAAAGTAAAAGTCGTAGAAGTGTGAAGAGTCCGTTAATTACTTTTCCTCAAGGTCCTTACAAATTAAAACCAGTAAAGAATTTTTACGAGGATAATTTATTTTGGGCAGTCACTTGTAAATGGACTTCAAATAAATAAGGTTCTATTTCAGTAGACTTATGGGTTTTTTTGGAATCATACCAAAATCAGCCGATAAATATCTCTATACTGTTTCTATATTGACTATGATATTTACGAGTATGGTTCCATTATTAGGTGTACAACTTTGCTTCCGCCATTTTTTCCGAAATTCGAGGTTTTATTGTAAAAAACTGGTTATACATTTATGATTCAAAGTATTGTCCATCGCTGGACACTACTTTCTCTCATCTTGCCCGAAAGATACGACCACGAATCCCGCGTTGAAAAAATTGGTCATCTTTTGAAGCGATCTACGAATCGATCCAATTTTTTACTTTTTCCAAAGACTTGAAGTTATGGTTAGCTAGGCCGTGTGCCATTGATCGAAACAAGTGATAGTCCGAGGGAGCAACGTCTGGAGAATACGGCGGGTAGAGTAGGACTTCCCATTTCAAACTTTCCAAGTATGTCTTGACCACAATAATTTATAAGCTATCGTATCCTGGCGATATTTAATCTTCTAAAATTGTTATTATGGTAATATAAATACGACTTATTTTCTGAAGAATGAATGAAATTATGCTTAATATTTTGAAATTTTTATTTTGCCGCTTCTTTTGCGACACCTTTCGGATATAATGTAATAGTTTATGGTCTCACGGCGCACTGTTAGGGAATCCCGACTCACTATGGGGAGTTTTAGTTATTTCTGTCTATAAGTCTATAACTTCCATGTTTTCTAAAGGATGCACATTATTTTTTAAATAGATAATCTCAAATAATAATGCTAAAAAAATGTATAAATTTTGTAAATATAAATCTATTTTTAATAGGTAAAAAAAATAAAAAATTAAATTATTAAAAAAATTTAAACTAATATACAAACTTTTGACTATATTTACAACAAACGGTAAGGAATTACAAATGAAATGTTAATATTTATATCAAAATCATAATTTTATGCCATTACAATACAAAGCTAGGCTACGAGGTCTCATTTCACAGCTAGTCACTATTCAAATCAACGAAAACGTATTGAGATTTTGGAATCATTGTAAAAAGGTTTTCTATCTAACCTTTTTTGGAATTAGCTAATTTACGGCTAGCAATTCTTGTACCGGAGATTTTCAGTTGTGATGTGATATATTTTAGGCCGGCATGATGGCGATGACTTTTAGTGCTCTCAAGTCACTCAGCGCTCGCTGAGGTTCTTGAACTTCATTATATTTAGAATCATCTTCAGTGTATATAGTATGTAACAAAAACCCTGTCCGACCTGTGAACGTATACTCGGCAGCGATATCAGATTGTATTTACATTATTGTTTTAATTAACAACACAAATTAATACTCAAACGATACAAAAATTAATTATATGGAGTAACTAGCATGGAAACACGGGGTGCGTAGATAGCTCATGTACAAAAAAAGAAAGTAAAGAATCTTAATAGTAGGTCATGACGTCATAGAGGTCACAGCCTCCGTAGATTCTAATATAGACAACAACTTTGTAATGATCAAACATATAATTTTATAATATATTTTGGTAATTTTATCATGTCACTGACATGCCCTTTTCAGGCCTGACAGGATATTTATTACACTCTGTTGACACTTTTGCGTACTAAAATATAATAATACTAGACTATTCTTTCCCACATTGGTTAATTTCCAGTCCAAACACGTACTATTTTCCATTTAACTAACTTAAAACTCCACTTTCTCGTCTTAGGGTGAAATATGATCCGCAGGCAAAAGAACTTTATAAACGGCTTAAGTTCTATTTTAGATAAATCTCGATGGTTTTCCGCATTGTAATGTTCTTGTTCAGTCCTTGATAGCCTTAACTCGACTGGTTATTGCCGAATAAAAGTAGAGACAAGTTTGGAATACTAATCGTCCTATTTGATTGGATAAAACACGCAGCAATTAGGTGAGATTGTTTTTAATTTAACGATACCGATAGAATATTCCCTTTTATATTTTTTTCGACTAACAGGCTAAAGCTCATTCTATAGTAATATAAATCATATATTTTATTTAAAATTTATATTGTCGAAGCGCAAATCATATTTTTTTTTAATTTATTAAATAAATGAAATTACAAAACAACACACAGTCTAAAAACTTAGCTTGAGAGTTATAGGAGATATTTGAACTTTGCACAGCAAAGTTCTCAAAAAAATAATCTCGTTTTGACATAGAACTGTATATGTATATAATAGGAGCTTGGGTATAGCCATAGTATTCGCAAAGCCAAGTTCATGTTGACAAAATTGGTGACTTACCAAATCCATTGACATTCATTGTGTAATATAAATTGTCATATTTATTATAGTAAATTCTATGCAAACTTAAAGTTGCATCGATAAATCTCAGCCTTAGATAACTACCTTGTCTGTAAACCTTGAACCACGAAATAGCAACATAGTTGCGTTTGTTAACAATGGCCCAGAAGTGAGAGAAACGCCATCTCAATTAGTATGCATGCTACAGCTGAATTATAAAATTCGTTGTAATATAAAACGTCTAGGCTATTTACAAAACAGCTGGTGCTTAGACAGATCGTAATACGGCTGAATGTTAATCCACTAAATGGTAATGGCAATTTATGCTGTTCAATACGACTGAATGTACGATAATTGATCTGAATTGAATGCCCTGTCAATACACAATAGAAAAAAAAAACATTTTATAAAGAAAAGTCAGTGGCTAGTTATTTCATGGCACATGACTTTAAAAATGAAAAAGTCCAATTTGTATATTTAGGATTATTATTTACTTTTTGAAGTCAAGTATATTGAAACTAAATATTAGCATTAAAATAACATTAAATAAGAGCCAATGTATTATTGAACGCAAAGGCGTGCGATTAAATTTTAACTAGCTGTAGCACAGAACGGAGCTATTTTGTGTAACGGCTAGACGTTTTTTACTACAGCCATTTCTATAATTAAACTACAACATGCACGGTGCAACATGTGACGACAATTAACAAGGCGTAGTTAGTACATAGTTTGGCACCAACTAGAACATAGTCTAGCTAAGGTATATTGGGGAATAGATAACATTGTTTCACGAACTTGCGTTTCATTAGCATAAGCGAAATATATACTACTAGCTTTTACCCGCGGCTTCGCTTGCGTGGAATTTGGTCTGCCACATTAAGTTTCGTGACCGATCATTTTAATAGTAAAATAAAATCATCTTAATAATAAAAAAAAATATGGTTCACAATTTTGGTCATAGTGGCTTCCACACAAAAGGTACACATTTGCTCTCCAGGACTTTTATTTAGAACTATTCAAGACAAACAATCCTACGGTACATCACCTTTGTGTAACTCTAATGGTTTAGGCAGTGTACGCCAAGATAGCTCTCAGAGGCCAGATTTTTTTTCGACTTAATTGACATGTATCGTTATATTACGACCAAAATTACATAAAACTATTACACATTGTAGCGTATATGTTACTCCGATGAATAATCTATATTACTGTAAAAGTTGCATGGAAATCCGTCCAATAGTTTTATCGTGAAAGAGTAACAAACATATTCACAAACTTTCGCATTTTTAATATTAGTATGACTAGTAGGAAGTAGGATGATACTTAAACAGGTTTGTCTTATTATCAAAATCTTAAAACATTTCTTTGGCCTGTGTACGTCCCGAGTTAATATTGTAGATCCTAGGTTGGGAAAAACTGCTTTAACTTATAAATTGTATTTTGTCTATACGTGCTGTTTATTAATAATAATAATATAACGTTACGCTGTATCCCTTTTGAGGTGAGCAGAGATTCATTAGTGGTTGTATCCATTTTGGTTGTAGCATTTTGGTTGTATCTATCCACATATTATATTTCTACTAGATACCATGCAGGTTTTCTCATGATGTTTTTCTTCACCGGTGAGCATGTGGAGCTTAAATCTGTATTTAATCTGGAATAAATCTGATTTACGAGCTGGAATTTGAACTTACGACCGTTCGTATCGCTGCACATGGACACCGATGCCGTATGTACTGGACTACTGCCGCCACAGCCAAATTATTTATTCAACTTGATTACTGAAATCATGGTTTTAAATTGAGGTTACATACAGCCACAATAAAGCAATGATTATCATCAACTTAATTAATATTGAACAAGCCATTACTGTCCTCGAGTACTGTAATGTACGTCCGCTAAATGTGTAATTATATGTAATCAACATAAGTGAGGCATTATACCTCGAAACGGTATTTAATGCAGGCTCTACGTTTACATTCCTGATCGAATAACATCGCCTTGTTTTTATTAACCCTGTGAAAAATCCCTTCGAACCGTCAGAGGAGTGCTGAGGGCCACTCCCCTGACTCAGTTATAATAAGATTGTATTCATCTAATATAATGGCATTTGTAAAGCAATTGTGAGGAAAAATATCTACAGAGCTTTTTTGGCAACCCGGACCAAAATCCTACAATGGACAGTCAAGGCTATCGTGAGGACGGTGGCGCCGGTATACCGAAGTCCTATTGACTAAAAACCCCCGAGGTGATCCTCAGCTCGTTTCAAACTGCGCTTAGAGATTTGTATTCCTTATACGACCCGGCGATGGAATAGCCTTTCTCAAATTCTATCTCTAGGAGAGGTAGGTGTAAAAAGCCCACTCCACAACACCTTTCTGCCAGGATGTGTGATGTACATACATGAGTCCCCGCTTCACCCAGGTGATAGACTCCCTCAATTCTTCTATCTGGAAGCTCTACTGAACTGATTTATCCCTGTGCAAGCGAACAAATACCCGCGCATATCTAATGATAAATAAATCCATATTGTAGGTGACTTATTCGTGCTGGTGTTCGCGATGGACAGCCGCGAATCGTTCGAGGAAGTGATCCGGCTTCGGGAACAGATTCTGGAAACGAAGGCAAGCGCCACTAGCGGCAGCAGTAGGGGTCGGCGACAAATGCCCAGAGTGCCCATGGCCATTGCCGGCAACAAATGCGACCGGGACTCCAAGTAAGAGATTATCATTTGTCTCTCCCTTCTGTTTTACAACTTCATATAATATAAAGGTCTTAAAGCAAGAGAATCAGTATATGTTAGGTTAGCACGCTTCATCATTAGCCTCATCATCGCTTTCCAACAATGATTGAAGTCAAACGTAGAACTGTTTGTAATTTATATCTCTATAACTGACTAAAAGCTGCGCCCATATCATGCTACAAAGAAATTACGTAAGAAGGAATGGATGAAGAGATATGTTTTTTTTTGACTTGGGAAAATGTATTTTTTTATGCCTTATAGTATGTAAAGTACTATGCAAGAACAATGGCGTCGATAAAAGGACCTATTGACAACTATCGTTTTCATCCGGACTAAATGTAGATCACATTGGATGGCCTGTAGTTATAAATTATAGATGACTAGACGTAAAAAAATCCCGAAACACGATAGGTCGAAATAAATAATTACAAAAGGCTTTACATACGTATGTGGACATGATCAGGTTCCAACTGAGAGGTAACTGCTACAAGCTGATCCTAAAAAGTGATAAATTGTAGCGAAAACTCGTGCGAAGTATACTAGCGTGTGAGATTCTTCTCCATGATGATGACATTAGTCAATAATGTAAGCAAAGTTTATTGAAGCCCATTTAGAAGCGACATATAACAGCCGTTTTATTGTAGAAAAAGAATTTACGAATGTCAATATAATCGACTGATAAGGCTAAAATATTACTATTTTATATTGTTTGACATATAAATTGACCTTTGAAGAATTAGGTTAATGTATGAAAATATAATTTATATCTGTATCAAACATTACATATTAATTTCCTTGAACAGTTCTATTAATTTGCATATCCATAAAAATATTATGAGAATGATAGTCGCCAAGGGAAATTAGAAAGTTTTCCATTCAGACATGCAAAGTTTGCTCTATTTTTGAAGGACTGGTAAATTTATAATATCATAAAGTATGTTTAATGACAAATTTGAAAATAAATTCCTCCTTATGTACACAATGCTTCCTATTAGGTTAACTTGAATATGGTAATAACAAAAAAACACTTAGGTTTTTCACCGCTCACTGTTGAATGCACGAACAGTCGAGTGGTTAAGCACAGGTACAATTAAAAACTTTCTGGACATAAAGTATCTACATACATATACATATGTATAAATTTTACTAAAATGACATGAGGATTCATTATTTTTTTTATGTCTAAGATTTCGACAGTCTGAATCCAAATGACAAGGAGGTAAAAGTTATAAACACGTATTCGAAATTATGGGTATTGTAAGGAACTTGTGTTACCGATGTTGTGGAGTACTTCGTTAATTCAATGAAACAGTTATAATCACTTTATATTATACAATTTGCAATACTATACGAATAATTACATAATATTTCTCCTTATTTATATGTATATTAATTTAAAAACCAGATTTATTTACAAAAACCCATGACGTCATCCCTAGAATAATCAAAATCCCTTTTCATTTTCAAATTCAATCGATCTTCCTTTTTTACAATTCTATTTCATAAAACATTCTTTTTTACTAAACGGCCAACACATATTTACTGCACAGATATGTAACCTAATTTTACGATCTCCTTACACACATCACTACAGTATTTACAATTTGATTCTTAACTAGTTTCATAGTTCTCTTGCATAGCTCTGTAATGACAGAGCCGTAATGATAAGTAATATTAAAAAACATGTTGCGTTAATGAATGATGTTTACAGATTTGTCCAACCAGAAGAAGCTCAAGCTTATTGCACGACCCAAGACTCAGCCTGCGTATTTGTTGAAACCTCTGCGAAGAAGAATTTTCACGTCGATGACCTCTTTTATGAACTATTCGTAGTTGCCAATCTCCCCTTAGAAATGGCTCCGAACCACCACAAACGCGTCAGCGCCGCTTTCGGAAGCCCGTGCACCTTGCCCCCTACAAGTAGTCAAGGTAACCGAAGTAAAAAATGCACCCTCTCGATAAAAAGGAGGTTATCAGACGCGTGCGGGGTTGTCGCGCCGAACGTACGGCGACCCAGCATCCGCACAGACCTTATGATTATGAGAACCAAGACTTGTGCCAAAGGCGATGGAGACAGTACCAGTGGTAGCCCGAAAATCAACTTAAATAGGCTCGTTAGGACTAGCGGACAAAGCGAAAAGAGGTCATGCATTTTACAGTGATATTAAAATCATCTGTAAATATCCTTTTGAGGGACGTTCACAACGGGTGCTATGTATGGAAACTCAAAACTCACTGGCTATTAGGGAACAAAGATCGTTAGAACCCATTAGAATAAATTGGTTCGTGGAATTAAACAATGAAATCGGGACAGTTTGAATAAATTCCCGGAATTTATCCGTCAGCAGCTAAATTTTTAATTAATATTATAACTCGATTTGCAAAGCGTTGTTTGGACTGATTATGATTACGAGGGTTAATCAAAAAGTATCTGGGAATTAATATATGGTTAATAACTTATTTACATTACAGAATATGTTACTTTTAAACACAATTTCCTTCCAGATACACTTAAAACTATTCTTCTACACTTGATACATATGTTAATAAATACCATATCCCCATTGAAAAGTAATATTTTTCTTACGATACCAAAAACACTACCACGTTAGGAAATGGGTATATCCTACTATTAGCATTAAATCTGAGACCTCTGATAAATGATAAGTTCTATAAAAATTGGAAGATAGTGGAAATAACCGATAGCTAAATCTAATGACGGTAAGCCTGATTATAGGATGTTTTTTGTTGCAACGAGTTCTATATGATAGAGAAATACAGATATGTTACGCGATGATACGATAACGTTATGATTGACTGTCTAAATATTAAAAAAAAAAGTTTAATTCCTGACTCAACTGACATAATTAAACTAATTATGTCAGTTATACAACTTATAACTTAAAGAAATATAAACTACCAATGATAAGAAACTTTTAATATAAGGCATTGATACTTTTTGATCAACTTTATTAAGGAGGTGGGTGGGCCCACCTTTTGCAGTTTAATGAGAAAAGCGTTATATATTAGATTTTGTCAACTATTATTGCCTATTCGGTACTGCGAAATGTTGCGCAATATATATATAATGGACTGTAAAGTTTAAGATTTCAATGTTTATTCTGAAATTAATAATAACCCGTACTGCATATGATACGGTTTTACGTATTTTATTAAGGTGAAAACGTACATTATAGGAAAAGATATCATTGTTATAATGGGACCAAAGTATCGCGAAAATTCCCTTTGTTGTTTAACTGTTTATTAATAATCGTAAACAATATACGGTCTGTCATTAAAAGTAATACGGCCTTATAAAGGTGTGCTTCGGATTCTCATAGTCGCTGCACAACAGCGATAATACAAAAGCGCTGCCAGGTCGCCATGTACTGTTTTATATGAATTTAAATGCTGTAGGCGATGTCAAGCTTAGAGATGGGTCGGTTTGGTGAACCCCATACTCAATCAACATAATATTAATATTTAAAAATTCCTATTCCTGTATACAAACTGGTACATTGCGACCTAGCAGTTGGTACTGGATTACCTCTGCCGAGCAGCGACTACCAAAGTACGGAGCATACCTTTGGAAATCGAGTTTTAACTTAAGTATAGTTAAGTTAGTGACAAAAAGTAAATTTCTTTGTTACAAAAATTACCTTCTATCTATATACACATACATATATAAACATATGTATATACATGTTGCTAAGCGCATAGCTCGAGAACGGCTGAATCGATTTGACTGATTTATTTTTTGTTGCGTTTGATGAAGTGTTTGGGGAAGGTTCTTATGGAGTGAAAAAACGTAAAAAATACGAGGAAAATAGTAAAAACAACAATTTTCTTTTCCCATACAAACCATTCTGTCCCCGCTGTGAAACATATGATGTCAATCAAAACAAAACAAAGTTGCATTAGGATTGTCTTTGGTATGCCTTCAAGTTGATTAGAGGTTGCATGTCATTAATGAAAATTATAATTAATACGCCAAGTAATCAAACAATAAATAACGTGTCCCATAAGGTATTATAATAAAAATATAATTACCTTAGATATGACTTAAGTCTTTTAATCCAATTTTATTTTTATTAGACTGCGATAGACCAATAACTTTTGGCAGAATGAAATCTGACGGGGTAGCTATTAACATAAAAAAAAAACAATGTAACTTTGTTCTAGAAAAATAAGGCAGAACAAGGTCTGCCGGGACAGCTACTATTATATAAAAATCTTAATACAACTATAAAATATCATTTGTAATAACTCACTATTACAACATATTTAATTTGTAACCCAGGGAAAATCCTACACAGCACCATCAGGGTCACTGTGAAAGCAGCGACCACGGCGTGTCAGACTCCTACTGACTAAAAACCCCCGGGGTGTCCCTCTAATCACTCACTTGGGTCTGGGAAACCAAATCCGTTCAATCGACCGAAAAGCGAATAGCCTTATTCAGGCTTCCACCCTGGGAGGGGTGTGTATAAAGAGCCCACGCCTCCAATACCTCTCTCGGGCGGCGCGCTAGACACTGCGCACCACCTCCCTCTCATCCGGGCTGCAGACTCCCTTAAGTCTACTGCTTGGCTATTGTCACAGGGGGATGGCGCGCTCAAGACGTTTGCAACTTTTTTTTTGGTAACCCGGGGGAAAATCCTACATTGGACCATCAGGGTCACTGTGAGGGCAGCGACCCCGGTGTGTCAGACTCCTACTGACTAAAAACCCCCGGGGTGTCCCTCTGATCACTCCACCTAGGCCTGGGAAACCAAATTCGTCCAGTCGCCCGGGGAGCGAACAGCCTTATTCAGGCTTCCTCTCTGGGAGGGATGGGTATAAAGAGCCCACGCCTCCAGTACCTCTTTCATAGGCGGCGCGCTAGGAACTGCGCACCACCACCCTCTCATCCGGGCAACATCTCCCTCAAGTCTACTGCCCGACTATTGTTACCGGTGGATGTCACGCTCGCCTTGAGCAAACGCGTCCCTCCGGCGCCGTTGCCTTGGCCGCCGAATGCCCAGAGAAGATGTTCGCTCTCTGACGCTTTCGGCGGCTTCCTCCTGCTTCATAACTGCTTCGCAGAAGGCAACTACCTCTCTCCAAGCCTCTTTCTTCACTGCCGACCATGGTTTTCACCACCGCCGGCAGTGAAAGGTCGTCACCAATATTGCCCGTGAGGACATCACGTTCTTCAACCCAGGCTGGGCACACCTCAAGGGTGTGTGCTGCGCCGTATCCTCGGAGCTCCCGCAAGACGTTTGCAACTGCGTTAACCTTTACTTAAGTTTAAACTCGTTAATGTAATAAGGTCGTAATAGTATAAGCATTCTTGTGATCTAGTTTATTTTACTTGGACATTATTTCGCAATAGTAATGTGGTGATAGTTTGTGTTATTTATCTATATCTAATGTCAAATCAGTGTGTTATTTGTAAGGGGCTATTTTCTACTAGGCTTTTGTGATAGATCTAATCTGGTCGGAGCTTTGTAAGGTTATCCCTTGAATGCTCGATAAATAATAGACTATCCTGTTTATATAGGTTTTTCGTTATTGTGTTCTGAATTCTTCCTATTTTGTCCTATCTGTTAAAGGTTGTTTTCATGACAATTTAACTAGTTACTGTTTTGTTTAATACAGGGTGTATTAAATAAATTTTACATGATTTTAGAATCCTGCTCGTTCACACTGTATAAGATAATTTGCCATATACATATATTCTATTATATAAAAGGGAACAGATTTATAGACGCTACTTTAAGTTTGCTTAGAATTTACTAAAACATAACAATTTATATTACTCAATAAATATCAAAGAATTTGGTAAGTCACCGATTTTGTCAACATGGACTTGCCTTTGGAATGGCTATACTCAAGTTCCTATTATGTATTCAGATTTTTGTCAAAAAGAATTAATTTTTTGAGAACTTTGCTTAGCAAAGCCGAAACAGCGTCTATAAATCTCAAGCTAATTGACTAATACTAGGTTTTTTTTTTACACAACTATTATAATTAATTAATTTCTAAAACATTTTACGATTTTACATGACAATCCATGATTTTGAATATTATTTCAACATATATTAATTCAACAAATTCGATATATTGTACTAATTGTTGATTAATTTATAAATAAATGTATATAATCGCTTGAATATAAATTGTTATGTACAATTTAAATACTTATTATTTTAAAACAAAAATAGCTATTTGTATTCGAATGCGTAATTTATGGATATCATTATGTAATAAAATGTGTATGATTTTGTACTTGTACTCTTATATCTTCTTGTCCGTAATATGCTTAGTTAATAAAAATATGTTTATATTTAGTGTTTTATTAATATCCAAAACCATATGTGCTCTAAACGATAGTAACTTATTTTAATAGGAAATTTTATTTCATAATCAAACCCTCGGAATGTAGTGTAACATTTGAAAACTTCACAGAATAAGTTAGTTTATACATATGGTATCACAAATATTCTCGCTAGGGTCACTGGTAAAATTGAATCTAATTAATGTAACTAGATTAAGTATGATATTTGTGCGGTTTTGATTTGACCAGGAATTATCAAATCCAGTCCGGTATTATCCACGCGTATTTCCACTATCCTCGACGATATGTAAGTTTGAAGGGTTGATTTTGCTCACGTCCATAGATTTAACCCTCTAGATCCTGTACGTGACCCTCGGGTGGTGATAAACGAGTAGTAGCGAGGTAGTAGGATGTATCTGCCTGATTGGATCGCGGCAACAATGAACCCAGGATGTATTTTAACTTAATTGGAGCTTTGGGAAAACCTTTTTGCCGTTTCTTTTACAGTCTAACACAAACTACAAACCGCTTTAGTGATATTTGACGTCGTAGAGAACGATATTTATTTAGTGAAGGAATCTCGAATATATGTATACCAACCTAGATTTTTTTAATGCTGACTCTCCATAATGCCAGCATCGTATGTGATGGAAAGTATAGTGCAAACCAAAAACCGAGTACGACATGCGAGAGACAAGCGCCTGCCGATAGTCGACGCGATCGTGGCAGCCATTTAAATCTCTCTTCACACTTCGCTTAAAGAACCCAATCTATACTAATATTATAAAGCTGAAGAGTTTGTGTGTTTGTTTGTTTGTTCGAACGCGCTAATCTAAGGACCTGCTACTTCGAATTGAAAAATTCTTTTTGTGTTGAATAGACCATTTATCGAGGAAGGCTTTCTGCTATATAACATCACGATGCAACTATTAGGAGCGAAGAAATAATGGAAAATGTGAAAAAAAAAACGGGGAAAATTATTCATCCTTGAGGATGAAATAGAATGGAAGCCCATTGCGTGCGCTGCGAAAACGGTTCAAGATACCAAAAATATATGTAGGAAAAAATTATTCCTCTTGAAATGATCTAAAAAAATGTCCCGGACAGTATATGTCTATCTTCTAAGATTAACTCACTAGAACCGTATTTATGGTAATCAAATTTGGTCGAAATTAATGCATTAATTGTTAAGAGTTGTATCAACGTAATAATATTACTCTTTATCCAAATAAATGTGTTATTGATTGTAGAAAATTGTCTTTGATATCACTTAACTTCAATGAAAATCTTAGAAGATATTACAATTTCAAAATAAATAACTAACTAAAATGCCCAAAATAACTATTCCACGCGGACGAAGTCGCGGACACAGCTAGTATCATAATATGAAGGAAACACGCTCGGCGTACGACCACTCCACAATACAAAGACCCGACAAATGTAAGATTTAGATAACTTCTTAGATCTAACATAAATAGATGTCACCGTAAAACTGGAGCACCGCAATCAAGCGCATGTGGTTTAGTTATGACAGGTAGAGGGAAAAAGGTCATAGAATTCTTCTGAAAACTCGCCATGATACAAACGATAATAATCGCCAAAGAGGTAATGTCCCGGCGCAGTGGAAGCGTGTCAAAGTATTTAGAACCGTCGGGTCTTTTACAACCATTCCATTCTTTTGCATATTCAGGAATAAAAGAAAACCTGACCAAAACCGCGTTGTTATCCAGGTACACTGGTTGTCTAACAACAGGGTAAAAGTTAAT
Source organism: Automeris io (assembly GCA_036320925.1). Classification (NCBI taxonomy): domain Eukaryota; kingdom Metazoa; phylum Arthropoda; class Insecta; order Lepidoptera; family Saturniidae; genus Automeris; species Automeris io. The sequence continues at coordinate 4,960,860 of JAUDJH010000011.1, read as the reverse complement.
CGTTCGCATAAGACAAAATATAGATAGATTTAAGGATACAAAATACTCTAAACAGTTTTTTACTTCAATTTTTACCATTCGCAATTATAATTATACATCGTCACGCTATATCTCTTTCAGGGAGAGCAGAGGTATAATAGTTGCTGTATCCACTTGCGCTCAACGTGACCAGTAGAGCAGCGGATCGCCGTTCTCAGGGCACATATAACATTTGTACTAGATGCAATGCGGGTTTCATCACGATGTTATCTTTCACCCGTGAACATGTGGTGCCTAAAGCCGTACTTAATCTAGAAAAACTCAGAGGTACGTGCCGCGATACGAACCTCCCATCACTCGCGTTGCCGCGCTTGGATACCGGTCTAACAACAACTAGAGCATCAACTACAGTAATACCCCGGACTTACGCGATAGGAGGGACCAAGAAGTAGCCGGGTAAATCGTTGGGAATCGAAGCTGCTCGCGTCCGCAGGCTTTACCCTAGTTTCCCTAGACGTGACTCCTGGGTGGTGCTAAACGAACAGCAGCGAGGTGGTAGGGCGCCGGTGCCCGTCTGGATCGCGACCACAATACATGGGTGTAAAGCCCGTCATAGTGACCAGTTTCGGCTTGTCGCGTTTCGGGATCAGCTTGTGTATATCCAATAGCTCATATACCTAGAGACCTTCAATCGTGGTATATGTGGGCCGACATGATGACGGTGACTATCAATGGATTTTCATCCTTTGATAGTCGCTTTCGTTTTTGGACTACACTGTACTTACCATGAGGTACTCTGTAGTCACTATGATAAGCCAGTGTAAAAAAAAATCGAATTCGCATAAGTCGGGGTTCAACTTTCCACAAAGAAGAAATTAATTCAAAGATAAGAGAAAGTAACAACTGAAAACTATAGACTGGACATTGCTTTATCACGCTCTTTATGCTCGTACATCACAATAAAAGGCAGTTAGGCAAATAATATTTACTTGTGTGCGCTAGAAACCGAACACGCCGATGCACGCGGTGATCTAAAAGAAAAACCGCGTATCTCACAATTTACATAAAACGCGGTTGCGTAAGTCGGGGTATTATTGTATACCGATTATAAAATATAAAACTTTACTTTACTTACAGTCACAGATGGGCAAAATGTAATCTGATTAATGATGAATGATTACAAAATGTAGTCTTAATTTTAACTTCCTTGCTCTGTAATCATGATTAAATCCATTTCAAACATTAAGAAATCATAAATGTATATACGATCTGGGATTTTGTAGTGTTTAAAACATAAATGAGCAAAATGCAGTTATATTAATGGTAAAAAACGTAAAATGTAATCGTTAATCATTTTCATTAAACTGATTACATTTTGCCCATCTATGCTTACAGTCTGACCTTTGTCTATGATTCGAAATTACAGGCACGCTTCAAGGAGCCATTAGAAAGCAAAACACGTATGCCCTTTACACTGTATAAAACTGCCTTAGATAAACATACAATTTCCAATTTGTTTTTTTCACACGCGACTACCAGCGAAGCAATTTCAGTGAGCTATAGCCTAGAGTAATGTTTTTCTATTTTATCGATGTTTTTTATTCGAAAGTTTCGCCCAGGCTTAAATACTAAAAGCCAATGAACAATTTATGCAAATATTTTAAAACTTACAGTCAGAGAAGGACAAAATGTAATCTGGTTAGTGATTAACGATTACAAAATGTAGTCATAATATTAATTTTCTTGCTACAGAGCAAGATTGAATCCATTTAAAATATTAAGAAATCATAAATGTGTATGCAATCTGGTATTTTGTTGTGTTTAAAACATAAATGAGCAAACTGCGGTCATTTTAATGGTAAAAAACGTAAAATGTAATCGTTAATCATTTTTATTAATCTGATTAAATTTTGCTCATCTATGTCGCTGCTGTTCTTGGACAATAAAGTACTTCGCATTTGATGTCGCATTCTGTGGAACTCTGATGAATTTCAGCGCGGATACGTTGCAAACTAGTATAGTATAGTACTATCTATATTGCCGAGTTCGTCTTTTTACAGGTTTCGATCTAACAGCCGCAGGTGTGCACGCAGGTGCCTTGTCGGCAAATTACACATAGTAATTATTTTACACATAACAATTGGGCACCGTGAAAGATAGCGTTTATTGGGTATTGCGATCTTGTTAAAAAGATCTTACGCTTTAGAAATTGTTTACAAAAGAAGGCAATTAACAACGGACATTTTAAGCTAGTAAACCCCAAACATATTAAAATAAAAGTACAATAAATACGTTTGGTGTACCTACTTCCATCAGTTAGGATGTCTTCACTTTAACAATCTAGTATTCAAAAAGAGCACAAAACGCAGAGCTGGGGTAGTACAAAAGGTCGAAAAAAAAAATAACGACTGCGCTTGTCGCAACAATGGCACTTGATTCTTCATTAGACTGCCAGTACCAGATTATCCATGCATGTAATATAAGCGTCTGCCAGTGGGCCCATGTCCATTATGGGGGGTTCCGCAGCCCGTGAGAGAAATAAGTCAATATATTTTAACTAGCTGATCCGGCAAACGTTGTTTTGCTATATAAGGTTTTGTAATATCTTCTAAGATGTTCATTGAAATTAAGTGATGTCAAAGACAATTTTGTTCACAATTAAATACTCTTAATCAACAACACATTTATTTGGATAAAGATTAATATTATTACGTTGATACAATTCTTAACAAATGATACATTAAAAAAACCAAATTTTATTACTATAAAAACGGTTCTAGTGTCTTAATCTTAAAAGATAGACATATACTGTCCGGTACATTTTTTAGATCATGTCAAGAGGAATAATTCTTTCATACATATATTTTTCGTATCTTGAACCGTTTTCGCAGCGCACGCAATGGAAGCCCTCAAGGATGGATAATTATCCCCGTTTCTTTCACATTTTCCATCATTTCTTCGCTCCTAATAGTTGTATCGTGATGTTATATAGCCTAAAGCCTTCCTCGATACACGGTCTATTTAACACAAAGAATTTTTCAATTCGAACCAGTAGTTTCTGAGATTAGCGCGTTCAAAGAAACAAACAAATTCTTCAGCTTTATAATATTAGTATAGATTTACAAAGATTTAAAGATCTTTTCATAAAAACAATACGAAAAAAGTATCTTTTGTAATAAGAATAAGATGTTTATAGAAAAGATAAGCTATCATTTAAAATAACGAAATTTTAGCTTTTTATAACCCCATATTAAGGATGTATTTTCTTTTATCTAATAGGATACGGTCGATTTATCTTTCTAGGATAAATAAATTAGAGAAATAATCATATTATAGGTATATTTAAATATATTTTGAAGATTACAATTTGTGCAATAAAATTATAATCAGAAATTATTAGATTCGAAAAAATACAATTCATATTTTTAAATCCTGTTTAAAACAATATGTGAAATGTATATTAAATATTTAATCAAATAAACTTTAAAAAGGAGGCATGGTTATTTAAAAAATGGAGAAGGGCCCTGATATATCTGCAATTTAATCCGGCCCTGTACACAGGGCAAAAGTTTAAAGTGTTGTGGGTATAATTAAAGTTGTAATACTGTCGCAAACTGCCTGTAGCTCTAGTTTTACACCACATAAACCTATATTTATGGACTGTTTCGTAAACTTGCTTACAAATAAATAATCAGAGTCAAATTATAATGAATACTCGCGTTCTACGGTTAAAGCCTATGTAACCAAGTGGAAACATATAGCGAAAATTGCAATACATTCTTCGTATTTATACAAAACTAAATATACTTTGAATCTGTAAAAAACCTCTAAGTTTAGAAAAGTAGTCTTAAGTCTTTAGTTTGTTTTTACTAAAAACAAAAACATGTTACATCTTTAAAATGAATTAAAAAGCAAAATACAAAAGAATTTTTCCACTACGCTTATTTTGTATTTATTATATTTTAATAGATTTATAAAATTTAAGAATTTTAAAGTTAAAAGCAAATGTAAATAGATACGCATTACGTCTTTCATTCAGATTTTACGAGTAAATAATAATTAAAGTTATAAATTATTTATGACATTTACTTTATTTATAACGGCAATTAGTAATTACTAAAGAAAGTATTGAATGAGGCGCGCATGACTTTTTATGTTTCATAGAAATGAAGCACTTGATAAACAAACAGTTTTGACATGCGATTGAATTAGATTTAGTGTTTGTCTAATTTAGACTGCCCAGGTTATTTTACGAATTTTCAAGCTGATTCTATTCCAACAAATAGAGCTGTTTCGGCCGAATATTAAAAGATAAAGAAAGGAATTTTAGACGTGATTATAAAGCCCGCCATGCATATAAAATTTGACGAATTTCCGCTTTGCGAGAAGATATCGGGGTCGAGTGGCAGCGCTCCGTAGCACTCCCGAATTAATGGGTATTTGTAGCTCAAACACGGAGCTCTGACGGGCTTTCGCTCACAACGGCTCTAGGTTTATGTTCGAAGCTCTAACAGCTATAAACTATTATTCAAATGGCTTACTATAAAACTAAACGAAATAATAAAATAATGCCGAGCTAATTATGTTTGTAATGTTTTCATTTAATTAACACGGCCTTTAGAATTTAAACTTTACAGAAGTTTGCATTTATGTAGAAAATAATTAAACCTTTTTTTATGAATAATATAAAAACAAAATATTTTTACAAGAAAAATTATAAATCCAAGGTTCAGTACTATTGTCATAGAACTTTAACATGTCGTAAAAAACTAATTATTACTTCACAGACTGTGTAAAAGAAACTGGCGTCAGCAACGCAACTCTTCTGGCCTTATTCAGTATGAGCGTCATATTTATCCACGGGATTATTATGTAAGATACTTCATGTGATAATTGTTATATAATAATTTAAAAAAAAATGTTAAAATAAACGTATCAGCGTAATCCTTTCTTGCATTCGCAGTTGAGAACTAGTCTTTTTCGAGTGGCATATTGTGAAAAGACATTTAACCTTCAACTGGGTTTTATATTAGAATAAGTATATTATAGGTAACTGTAGTATAATGAAACAATTATCCTGTTTCTCAGCCACGTCTACATTCCGTACATACGATGATTTGCAAGTACCTATACACATGGGAGTGGCCAGAAAAGGTCACTTGCGTGATGTCAGTGTGAAAATGTATCGGAGTCATGAATTGATAAGAATATATCAATATGCGTCTTTGACCGCTAATCTTAGACAAGTATAATCAACTAAAATGCGGTTTTCACTAATATATCGCAGAAAGCTGCATTTAACGTTTACTGTAAAATTTATTTTAATCTGCTTATAAATAAAAAGTGAATCCAGTTTAAAAAGACACGTTCATTATTTATTGGAAAAAAAGTGTATAAAATAACTGTTCAATTTATTTAACTTTAGTCTTTAACGCAATGTCGATAAAAAGTTTGTTTAAACAAAATAAAATTTAATAAATTGACTGTTTCAGAGATTTGCATATTTCCAATATTAGTTGAGCTCACATCTATATTGTGAATCATATAAGATAAGGTTCAACGTAGATTGTACGATTATACACAAGTTGGAGCTACGTCTGTATAAGCCGTGACGCGGGCCGCGGGTACTATGTTCACGCAAGCAAAGTCGCCGGCACTGCTAGTCAGAGATGGGCTAAATGTAATCTGATTAATGATGAACGATTACAAAATGTAGTTGTAATTTTAATTTTCTTGCTCTGTAATCATGATTAAATCCATTTAAAACATTAAGGGCGGCTTGCACTAAAGAATTAATCTAGTTTAAGCTTGTATAAAACGCTTATGAATTGAATTGGTTTGATTCCATCTTAATAATGATTTCAGTTTAAGTGTTGTTACAACTAGATTTTGGTTTAGTGCAAGACAATAAGTACAGATCAGCGCTAAATAGCATTTTATATAACTCTTAACTAGATTTAATTTTTAGTGCAAGCCGCCCTAAGAAATGATAGATGTGTATACAATCTAGGATTTTGTAGTGTTTAAAACATAAATGAGCAAAATGCAGTCATATTAATGGCAAAAAACGTAAAATATAATCGTTAATCATTTTGATTAATCTGATTACATTTTGCCCATCTATGCTACTAGTTGTATAATATTTTTACTTTATAATTTCACTGCCATGGGCCTAACAACATAAAACATTAGGGTATGAATTAATGATCATAAAATAGATTTATGGATTGAAAATAACAGGCCAAAGTTAATTAAGAAAATAAATTTACAGTAATTTGAACAAAAAAAAATTGCTGTAATAAATACATTTTTGCTTTTATTAACAATCCTCAGGAGGCTTTTAAAATATTTTAACTGAGCTTTATTTTTTTTTTTTTTATTTGAAATAATTAAAACATATAAATCATTAACTTTAAGGCAAGTTTTCTAAAGCTGAGATTTATAGACGCTATTTCGACTTTGCTTAGCAAAGTTCCCAAAAAATAAATTCGTTTAAACGTCGTAAAAAACTGAATATGTAATAGGAACTTGAGTATAGCCATAGTATTTGCCAAGCCAAGTCCATGTAGACAAAATCGGTGACTTACCATATCCTTTGACATTTATTCAGAAATATAAATTGTAATGTTTTAGTAGTCTAAGCAAACTTAAAGTTGCCTCTATAAATCTCAGCCTAAGAGTCTAAGTTGTCTATGAGCCGGTATGTCAACGGGGATAGATAATTCAATCTAGTTTTTTGACGGTCGCTACCATTCTCCGACTACACTCGCCAGATCAAGAGAGCTATATGAAATTATATTAAAAAAAAATGTTCAAGTAAGTCTTCCAAGCACCTTTTTTTTCACAATTGCACGGCACAGTGACTGCACCAAACCTGATGGTAAGCACGGTGCACTCCAAATAAACGCCAACGACTATCGAAAGGTAAGAAAAAATCCATCGGTAGTCGCAGCGATCATGCCGGCCTGGACAAATATCTCTTCACGTTACGCTTAAATGATCCCATATCATGAGATGGTGGGAACACGCTCGCCGGAAGACCATTCCACAGCCCTACGACACGGCAAAAGAACCTTTAATTTAATGTTAACATATGGCATAAAACGGATAGCGCCAAATAATGAGAGTCCGTGAATAACCTTTTTATTTACAGTATTATTTAAATAAATACATTTACAAAACGAGTATTATTATTAATAATGATAATTGATACAATTACTTGTCAGTAGCAAAACGTATAAGGAAATAAAAATTGAGATACTTATACCGATCTTCGTATTTACGATTTTGTTTCCTATTTAAATCAATAATTACAAATATGAGCAGCAAAATGCAAGAAACATTACTTGTAATTATGTCGCTTTATAGCATCAGTGACGTGAATAGGGTATTTTAACAGGGTAGGCAGAATTTGTCTAATTGACTTGAATATAGCATTACGATATGAAATATTATTATATATTGCTTTCATAAGAAATATAAGTTAGACATAGATAGATAGATAGATAATAGAATATATGATAGACAGTGTGAATATAGAATAGATATGAATATAAATGCTTCCTTGTTTTGTTTAACTTTGAGCAATTTATTCCAGACTTATTTATCATATGGGCATGCAATGCTTGCATGCATCTATGGAATAAACGCTACTGTATAGCATATACCGAGCGACGAAGTCTAACTCGAAATTAAATAAAAAATTTAATTGTAAAGGTAAAAAATGGTCCGCGATGAGTTGAATATTTATTAAGCTTCCACTCCCCAATGCATTGGAGCACTCGACAACTGAATGATTTACTGAGTTTCCATTCATTGCATTACAGATTGCGCGGTCTTATTTTATTACTGACCTATGGAAAGGCGAAGTAGATTTAAAATCGGTGCTCGAGGTTTTAAATTAATATATTTACTGACTGAATTGTTTATTGTAACTTGTAATATGCGTGTAGCTATATACCGACTAACGCGTGCGTCTGCGTGTGTATGCGTATGTGTTGCGTGTGTATATTTGAAGCTGCCAGAGCCAAAGTGGCCTAAGTAAAAATTTAGAGCATTAAATAAACAGTTTGCTACAGAAAAATGCTTTTAATAACCATAGTATCAAAATTTAAAACACCTATACATATATACATATATAGGTATGTATCAATTTATAGCCTGTTCATTGAGACAACTTCAATGTCTGCGAACACAATACTTCTGCTGTAAATTAGTGAAAAAAGGAAAGTGAAGGAAGATAAGTTTAAGATGATGCACTGTATTATTGTGATATCATTGGAATAACACAAATCATAGGATTTGTGGTATTGTGTTCAACAACTAGAAAAAAGCTGATTATCTCCAAGCTCAAAAAACTTTCGATCTAGTCTGCTTTCAAACAAAGAAAACAAAATTAAAAACGGTTCCTTCCTTTTGCCACAGACAGACGTATAACTACACATAAAGCCACATTTACGCAGCCCCAGCGCCACATAAACGCGCTAATCTTATAATACCCCCCTTTTTCAATCGAGATTTGATGAAAATATCTTAAAAACTGGTTGATGTTATTTTTTTACAAATATAATACATTTTATCATTTATTAATATATTGATGCATAGCATTGCAATTGTTATGCATTATTATTATGGAGGGGTGGGCTTTACTTCTTCCCCTCCCAGAGAGGTAGCCTCAACAAGGCTTCTTGTTCCCTGGGCGTCTGGATGAATTTGGCTTCTCAGGCCCAGGTGGAGCAATCAGAGGGACACCCTGGGGGGTTTTGTCAGTAGGAGTCTGACACACTGGGGTCGCTGCCCTCACGGCGTCTCTGATGGTACTATGCAGGATTTTACCCCGAGATACAAAAAAAAAATGCATTGTTATTAGACCAGAATAGCCAATTTAATTTCGATCGACTACCATTTTGACTAGTGATGCCACGAATAGTGAATTGGCCGAATACCGAATATTCTGCAACGCTGTCGGCCGAGGCGCCGAATATTCGTTTGCTACCAAAAAATGCTGAAAAGCTTATTTTCATCCATCACAACTTACCACTGATCATTTTTAATTACTAAAGTGTTGTAATTTGGAAATAAATAGATAATATTGAGTAATATAACGTGCCTTTTTTACATGATTTGGTGATGATTAGTACGTACTATTCGGCCGAATACCGAATAGCAAAAAAAGTGGCCGAATAGGCCGAATACCGAATAGTTGCCGAATGTTCGTGGGATCTCTAATTTTGACCTTATCACTTGAATCACTTTCGTTTTAAGTATCTCATTAAATGTATAAATAAACCCTTCATAATCTATTTTAAATGCAATGGATCATGACAATATGTTCTTAGGAGAGAACATATTGTCATGATCCACGGACTTGTAAAACAGTATTATTGAAAACTTGGCGTGATTTCATTTACGGTAGCAATGATTCAGTTTTAAATCGAACTTAATAGATTCATATATTTAATAGGTAACGCTATTTTGGAGAAAATTAACTATATCATCGGGCACATTGTTTAGCCATAGATCATAGGTCACATTTTTATCTGGGCAACGCTGGGTCATTAACCCTTTCGTTTCCAGCGCCGACTTTAGACGGCATTCACAAAATGCCCCGTGTGCACCAACTCCGGCTTTAGCCGGCATTCATTTTATAGAAAAGTAGTAAGTGAAAAATAAATTACTAAGAATTATCCTAATTAAAATTTTTATTGAATATACAAGCAAAATCTTGAAATATACACTTAAATGAGAAAATTCGAACATCAACTTGCCATCATGCAATGTTCACACTTCGCAGCGTGCTGCCCGGTTCAGTAGCACCACTTCGGCGGAATGGACTGCGGTTGCGAAAGGGTTAAAGCTATTAGACTAAAATTAAATGCTACAATACAATTTTAAGAAAACTGGGTTTTGAGCGTTGAGAATATTTTCAGACCAAGCGTCTTGCTAGCGTAATTGACACATATTGCCCTTTCGAGGAGCGGAATGTCGGTGAATTCGCAACGAGTTTCACTTATAGATAGATGTCTTCATGGTTGTAAACGTCGACATCGAAAAACGTAGGTCTATATTATCTTCGTGAAGAGATGTTTAATAATGAAACAACACCTAAGATCTGAACCTTACTTATGTGCTGATTATACAAATGCAATTATTTTTATACTGGCCTGACCAAGTTACTACATCGCACCTGATAAAAAGTGCGGTGTATCAAAAGATGACACCAACACGTCGCGAATTTTACACGCCGCCCGACAGCGTTGCGTGGTCGCTTGCATCGACTACCTTTACATTTAAATACATAAAGAGCTATGGATCGCGAGCTGGCATCCGCTATCGAATCTCAAAACACTCCATTTTTTTTATGGTGGTAGTGCAATTGAGAACAGGGTTGTGACTAGTGATAAAAATGCCCGGGAATTTTCCCAAAGTGCCCAAAACTTCCGAAAACATTTCGTAAATTCCCGGGAATATTCCCAAGGAAGTTTTTGGGCACTTTGGGAAAATTCCCGGGCATTTTCATCACTAGTTGTGACCACAGTACACAAGTGTAAAGATCGTCATAGTGACTCAGTTTGGCCTGTCGCGTTTCGGGATCAGCTTGGATATATCCAGTTACTAATATACCTAGAGACCTTCAGTCGTGGTATATGTGGGCCGACATGATGACGGAGACTATCAATGGATTTTTATACTTTGATGGTCGCTTTCGTTTTTGGACTACACTGTACTTACCGTCAGGTACACTGTAGTCACTATATCGAGCTAGTGTAAATAAATCGTGACAGCTGAAATCTCATGCATGCCTTTAAATGTAACACATCAATAGTATTGAAAGGTAGATGGACTAATTTATTTCTTTTGTACATTCCTGTTATCAAAACACGGAAAAGAACCTTACTTACAATTGAAATAGGTAGGTACCTCATACAGGGGTGCGAGCGGTGCGCGATATGTTCCCGCGTCTTGCTCTACAATAAAGATGTATGAAAGGGGTGGCTCTTCACACCACTCCTTCCCAAACGAGTAGAGTCCAACTTAAGGGCGCACGCCTTGCCGGTCATCGAGAATGAGACCCCAGTCGTGCCCTCGATGACGGTATGTGGAAGGTGGAACACCCGTAGGTTTTAGGCGGTGCAAGTCCGACACACTGGGGGCGGCCCTCACTGCCCCCCGAGGTCCATTAGGGATTTCCCCAAGGTTACAAAAAATAAGACAGTTACCTAGTAGGTATTAATTATATGTTTATATCACATATTAGCACAATATTAAAATTTTTATTTGCGCAATACGCAAATTGTAACCGAATTGCCTAAATAAATAATTCTATCTGAATAGTTGTCTTATTTTCCTTGCCCACACTTTCCGTATATCGGGTTAAGGGAGTTTAGATTGTCCCAACAGTTAACAAATATTTGTTTTCTTCGAGCCAAATGGGTTAACGTTTTGCCGCATCCTTTTTGAAGATAAGCGCGCTAAGGTCGTTTGTAAACTATTGGTTTTATAGCTGGTCATGTAGCATTGATTTTAAATGTTATTAAAGTATATACATTTGTTTTAAAATATAGTCAGCTTAAATACTTCGAGTAAGATATTGGCTTAGTGTAAAAAAAACTATCATTAAAGAGTACTGCAGTCGGCGTCATAAATCAAGGTATTTAGAGAAGGGCTAATCACGTGCGTTTAATTAACTTTTTGTACTACAAAAGCTCACTACAGTGAAGGCGAAAATATACCATCATATTCGCTGCAGAACTTCCAATACTGAACTTAGGGCTGTCCTAATGTTTGCCAGAACTACTGGTCGGAAGCAGCTTGAATCTAACGTAGTTCGGTGATCTGAATTAGATACAAATCAAGATAATCAGTACAAAACTTAGGCTTTACTTAGGAACTTTCCTGCCCCATCGACCATCCGCTCTACAAGTTAGGTATCCCACCTCCTGTCTCTTTAACCTGCTAATCCACTGGGCTATATCGAAAACTCTCATTCGTTTACGGTCTTGTTCATTTCTGATTCGATAACGTAAAGAAACCAATCATTGTCAACATAGCTCGTTTTGTGACAGTGAGTTATCTAATGAGACCCAAAGCAAAACACCATATTTCATCACTGGCAATACACATTGATCGAAAACTTTCGCTTTCACTGTGGTATTCTGGACAGGAAAATCTTGCGGACCTTCCAGTACACTGAAAAAACATATACCGAACCGCTTCAGTTGCGCAGAGATATTGCCTCACTGAGCGTTTTCTACCGTCTGAATCATAGTGAGTGTTCTGAAGAGTTGTTTAACCTTGTTCCACCCCCTCCTTTCCTGAATAGAACCACGCGCGTGGGTTTGCGGAGTCACAGCTTTACGGTTTCTCACATCCCAGCTAGGACTAAGAAGTTCTCTAACTCCTTCTTTTGCCATGTCGTTGGGGTGTGGAATGGTCTTCCAGCGAGCGTGTTCCCACCATCCTATGATATGAGATCCTTTAAGCGTAACGTGAAGAGATATTTGTGCAGGCCGGCATGATCGCTGCGACTACCGTTGGGTTTTTCTTACCTATCGATAGTCGTTAGCGTTTTTTTGGCTGCACCATTGATGTATATGTCACTGAGCGCCGTGTAGATAGCTCTTGGAGCATGCGCGGGGCAGCATCGGCAACTACGCGCATGCGTCTGAGATTTGAGGGCTGTCATTATAAAACTTACAATGGAACTAACATCTTTTATTTGTGTTCACGATTTTTAATATATAATTATAGTAATAGGCTATAATTATATCAACCATGATTATTATCAGGTATGGTGCAGTCATTGTGTCGAGTCAGAATAAAAAAATAAAAAAAATATATATACTGACTGAAAATCATTAAAATAAAAAATAATAGTATCATAATTTTAAAACTTTAAGATAATGAAGCACCTTCTTATTTTGCAGTTTGAGTTATATAGGTATTTGCAAAATTTATAACAATAGACTATACGTGTGACATAGTTTGGCGAGCCTCGGTGGTTTCTATCGCGACTCCACTGTTCTGCTAAATTAAACGGCTCACCTCTCACCCTGAAGATGGTTGCATTTAGACAGTACACTATATATAGGTATAGATATATATTTTTAATAATATTCCCACTTCTGAGCTGAAACTTGATTAATCGTAATATTATGTCATAGTAATAAAAATAATCTCTTTATTAAAAATCTTATTTGAATTTTCACATCTTTGTAGTACAAATTGTTGTTATAAATAACCATATCATGAGCAGGCTATCTGAAAATATTTACGTTATCTCGTAACTTTGTTGTGAGCCGTAATAGGATTTCTGCTATTGTGTGTTACAACCATCTACAAGAAACAATACATTGTCTGAGATAAACTATTTCTAAACTACGATGGAAAGCTTACAAAGGATTTAAACACAAATTCATTATCAAGAAAAACTGTTTCAATGTAAATTATATATGATTTTTTTAAAGGGTTTTTAAAGGGTTTTTGTCAAAGTTATTATTAATCTATATTTGGCTAGTTGATCTTGCATTTAGTATTATAGCAACGAAGATAGGTATGTTTTTGTTTACCCTGAGTCGACATAATGACTACAGAGTACCTGATGGTAAGTACAGTGTAGTCCAAAAACGAAAGCGACTAACAAAGGATGAAAATCCATTGATAGGTCTACATCGTCATGTCGGCCCACATATACCACGACTGAAGGTCTCTAGGTATATGAGCTACAGGATATACACAAGGGCATGCATCTTTAAAAGGGCATACATTTGATAGAGATAGATAGTATTCCTATGAATTCAATATAAAAAGTTTAGGAATTTTGCGCATTATTTTAGCGAGGTACTAAAAATCATTACGGTGTACATAGCAGCCCATTTCCTCTCGCTTGCTTCCTGCGTTGCCCAACATGTCTAGCAACGTTAATGTTGCTTGTGTGCTTTCTGCAAGACAGTTCGCAGCGTTTTTAAATGCTGCCTTAGTTAGTGAACTCGTGTGGAAACTAGAAATCATCCACTGAGATAGAAAATCTACTCTGTTAGCTTTTCGTTTATAAAGTTAAAATAAAAGTAACAACTCTTGGAATTTAATTAAAAATATGAAATAAGAATTAGAAGATTATATTGCTAAATAGTTCACATACGAAAATTAAGCTGTATTAATTGTTTTTAATTATTTTTCAATCAATTTTACAAAAGTATTAAAAGAAAAGAAACAATAAAAAATGATTTAAATGAAACCAAGCAATAATCGTCTGACTAATGATGTAAATACTGACACAAGTTAAATTTTATTTGTAAAACTAGTCAATTTTTTTAAACATATATTTAGTTTGATTTACCGCAGCAATCGTCTTGAGTCTGTAATTATACAAACTATATTTCTATGTTACATCATATATTAGTATGTCGGGCATTTAAAACAAAACACTAAGTAGCCCTTTTAAACTGACAAACTTATATAACAAAAATTATTTTAATTAAATTAACATAAGCGATATAATACTATAAAGCCTTGTTTACTAACAAGGTAATGATTGAACCAGACGGTCTTCCAACTCCTTAATTTGTTAGAGGCTCTTGTCTCAAAGTTTCCAGTATCCGTTTTGTTAGAAATCTCCAGCAAACTTCCCTTTGTTTCATCATAACATAATACAGTAAATATTCACTCGAAAATACCCTCCTTATTAAAATAAAATTAGTCTGTACCATTGTATAAAACAATCTAATGTAGTGTAAGAAATGTGAAGACAAAATATACTTACAATTTTTTAAGTAAAAACTTGAGGTACGTTGAGAAATTTTCAGATGGAGGAAAGCACTGAATTGCGTGACCATCACACTTAGATACATACTATAAACAAGTGTGTTTATACAGACAACAGAGCTCTAAATAGTTCTTTAATAAATTTAATAGCATATCGTCACGTTAAATCACTTTCGGGGTAAGCAGAGATATATTAGCGGATGTTTTTTTAAAGCGGACTAACTACTGAGTGCCGGGAAAGGCATTTACAGTTCAACCGGGCTTAGGGGGCGAGCACAGAAGGTGCTCAGCCAGCGAGTTTATGGGTTGGGTGGCAATGCAAGGGCACCCCTGTAGGTACGAACCTCGACTTGGACCGCCAGCCAAATAAGATACTAACCCTACGGGTGATCTACCAGCGTTTTGGAAGTGACTACCTTGAGAATAAACGCCGAAAGAAACTCAAGGAGGAGGCGTCGGAGTGGAGTTAGCGAATGTATTCTCTTTGCGCTTATATATCCTGCTATATAACTAGTAGCGCAACTGATCGTTGTTATTAAAGCAGTTACACATGACAATTCTATTAGATGTTATGCGGGTTTCTTCAAGGACTTTTCGTCTACCGGTGCGCATGTAGTGCCTAAATCCGTATATGATATAGAAGAAACCAAACGTACGCGTCGGGATTACAACCTACGAACATTTGCGTTGCCGCGTATTAATATTGATCCCTTATCCACTAGATCACAAAAACCAGGTAATTAAATTAAATTTCTAAATAAAGATACATCCTATAAATGTAGTTTTGGGGATCTTTGGATCAGATTAAACACCAAATAAACTTTAAAACTACTTTATTTCACTTTCTAAATGAATTTTTCATCTTAACACTTTTTCTACGTCTTATTATTACAGAGCGCTCGCGTCGAAAAAAAACTGTTTATCCTCTCTCTCTCATTCTATCCTTCCTTCCTTTCACTCACATACGTTCCGTTCTACGCATTTACTAGTTAATACTTTATAATATTTCACAGAATAACATCCATCCTACATAAATGTATTTCTTGACAACACAAAAAAACGTTTGCGAGTATGTGAAGCTAAGAAGTCCTCACTACTGACGTGCAGCTTTACAATTGGCAATTTTTTTTAATAAACCCGTATGCAGGATCTGGAAGTCAAACGTGTACACCGAGAAACTCATGTTCATTGGTTAATGAAAACATCACAAGGAAACCGCTAAGCATTGAACAAAAATATCGTTTGTATCAGGTTATGGCGATCGACTATGTTATAGGCAGTGACGTACATAAGGTATTTGGACAGGTTAGGCAGAATTCGCGTAATTAAATTGAACATTATACAATAATTATAGCAATTATTGTATTGCTTTCATAGGAAAGTTAGACGGCGTGAATATAGAATAGATATGAATATAAATGGTTCCTTTTCTAAGTTTAACTTTAAGCAATTTATTCCAGACTTTATATCATAAGGGTATGCAATGCTTGCATGCATCTATGGAATGAACGCTACTTGTTATAGGGTAGTTTGGGCACAACATAATTATAAGTGCAAAATGAATAAAATTATTAGTGTAACATTCCCCCAATGGAATATAGCGTGACGATATCTTATTAATATATTTGTTACATGAAGATATCTACACGCTAGTATTCACCGAAGTGAAAGCTGATAATAAAAGGAATTGTTAAAATAAAACAAGTATAAATAGGGACGTTTTCTTTGTGAGGGAAATGATATCACAAAAGCTACGTCAAAAGGCTTCCCGCTTCCAATCGATGGGTACACTCTACAGACCCGGATCAAGGGGGCAGTAAGCCGGGCCCGTGCCCCGTGCGACAATTATCTTGGAGCGGCAGACGAATACGTCACCCAATGTAGCCACTGAATAACATATCTATAAAAGCGGCTAAGTTTTCCATAAAAATGGACTGAAAATTTGGACAAGGTTATGTTTTAACGTTTGAAAAGTTAACTCATAAATCTCATAAGATATTCGTATCGTTTTCATGTCTTAAGTTATGCAAGATTAAAGGTTCCAGGCAGTAGAGTTGAGGGAGTCTGCTGCCTGGGTGAGAGGGAGGCGGTGCGCAGTGTCCTGTCCTGTGGTTTTGGAGGGGTGGGCTCTATACTCCCACTCATCCCAGAGAGGTAGCCTTAACAAGGCTTTTTGCTCCCCAGGCGTCTGGATGAATTTGGTTTCCCAGGACCGGGTCGAGCAATTAGAGGGACACCCCGGAGTCGCTGCCCACACAGCGTCCCTGGTGATCCTATGCAAGATTTTCTCCCGGGTTGCAAAAAAGGGCAAGATTAAAGGTTGTTTGGTGATTTGTGAATATTTCACTTCATATGTGTTAAATGATTTGGAAAATGTAAAATCGCTATAATTATATAATCTATATAATTGAACACAAAGGTATAAGATCCTAACCTCGTCTCGAACAATTTTAAGATCCAAAGCTGACACCGTTCAAAGGCTTCAAATTATTTTAATAACAGCTTTGATTTTGTCTCTGTTTGAACAATCGCGGCGAAACATAATATACAAAGTTATAGAGCACTTATATTTAGTAACCAGAAACTACTGTAATTTTAGTTACAAAGGAGAATACTGTGAAATTAAAGCAGAGATTTCCATAGATACCAATAATCGATATGTAAAAGAATTTAAGGGAAATGCTTTGTATAAAAGACTATTTTTTTTTAAATTACTAATTGTTTTTTTAAAGTTGATTTATGATTATCCTGTATAAAATATTCTAAAGACACCATGTGAGATTGAACCGGTATATCCTTGATATTCCTACTGACATGTTATTGTTATTCCCGAAACGAAAAAGGGTGAAGAGAATGGGTTTGAATGACTATGCAAATGCTTGCATGTACTAAAGATGTGATAATCCAGACTTATTAAGTAAAACGATGTAAATTTGTAGAAAACAGCCCAACTCAATAAATTATACGCTTCCCAAATAAATAATTTATGTATATTTAGCGTGGTAGAAAAAAATTTAGATTGAGTCCACTATAATAGTTTTTGATGGGGCAAAAGAGACGGAAATAATTAAAAAAAATGAAAATTTTTATTCTTGCTAAGGTCAGGCGGCATTTTACGCCGACTCAACTAATTAACCTGTATCAGACGCAAGTACGGTCGTGTGTAGAGTATTGCTGCTACTTCTGGAACGGCTCTGCTAAATACCATTTGGCAGCTTTGGACTCAACTGATTACCGAGCTTGGCGACTCATTGCAGATGAGGCTCTTACGTCGCGTAAACTACTCAGATTGGAACACCGGCGTAGAGTGGCTTGCCTTTCGGTTTTCTATAGATTATACTTTGGAGAGTGTGCGGCTGAGTTGTATAATTAAGTTCCCCCCTCCCCCTTCTACCATAAATTGACACGACGTCGTGCCGTTCTGCATCCTTATGTGGTTGACATTCCATCTACACGCAGAAAGCGATTCGCCTCTGTTTTGCTGTGAACCGCCGAGGAGTGCAATTCGCTTCCTGTGTCAGTGTTTCCAAAATCTTATGACATGGGAATCTTCAAACGTAGAGTGAATCGGTATTTGCTGGGTAAGCGCGCTCCATCGTCGGCCTCATTATCACTTTCCAGAAGGTGAGAACGGGGTCAACCGCAAGACTGTCAGTAATTAAAAAAAAACCTTACATTCAAATTCTTAAGGTTCATTTTTCGTTAATAAATTTAAAACTTAAAGATATATAAATTATTGATATTACTTTTATACTTATATGAAATTCACTGATCTCTCAAAAGATTAATTTTGTGCATACTTACCGTGGTCTCGATCTATTCCGACTGTTTCTCAGAGAGTTTTTTAATAACATTTTTTATATATTGTATCATTAATGCTCATGTCTAAATTGTTATATTCAGATGTAATTAAACTTACAATGAAACTATGGTTGTAAAGGAATTTCATTACTGCGCAAAAGTAATACACAAAGCGCGTTGAAGACTCCGTACATACTCGAGGAAAATTTATTCATTGCTATATAATTTTATCTCGTCGACTGCACAACGGATATATTGTCTGACAATGCCTGTTTATTGGTTTCCTGAGTGGATTCACTTTGTCGGAGAAATGTGGAAATGCATTTTCGATCTTTTAGTAAACGCAACGAATAAAGCGTCACTTTTATATTTACATGTCTAAACATTTTTTTTGTTACCCGGGGGAAAATCCTACATAAGACCATCAGGGTTGCTGTGAGAGCAGCGACCCTGGTGTGTCAGACTCATACTGACTAAAAACCCCCGGGGTGTCCCTCTGATCACTCCACCCCCAACCCTGGTAAACCAAATTCGTCCAGTCGCCCGAAGAGCGAACAGCCTTATGCAGGCTTCCTCTATAGGAGGGGTGGGTGTAAACAACCCACGCCTTCTATAGTGTCTAAGCATTATATTAAGAACTACAAGATCAAACTTTATTTTATTGAAAATATGAAATTATACTTTAATTTAATTTTAGTGAATAAAATTGTAATTTATATGTATTTGTCGATGTAGGAGAATAAAAGAATAAAATTACAAAAAACTTTTATAACTAACAAATCTGCTATTTTTCTGAAAATTTTCGTAAAATTAAATTAAATTGATAAACACACGAATGTAAAGTCTTTCACAGTGACTCGGTTCGGCTTATAGGGTTTCGGGAACAGCTTGTGTACCTCCAGTTGTTCATATATTTAGAGACTTGTTTTCGTGGTGAATGTGGACTGGCATGGTTACTGCGGCATTGGTTTCTCGCCCTTTGGCTGTCGATGCTGTTCTTGGACTACATTGCACTTTCCATCAGGTCCGGTGTACCCACTTTGTCGTGTCAGTATAATAAAAAATTCAAATTTAGAAAAAATCAACACTTTGAGACTTAATTTCAAAATTTCTTATTACAAGCAAATTTACACCGTATGACCGGTGGTCGTGGATGTGGTTGCAGAAAGACACGGATTTTGGCGTTTTATTGTTTATTTGCACTTTAAGGCACACCGAACTGCGACGTACGCGCACGTACTCTAGCCTTGCGTCTCGGTAGGCGACTAATTGGCAAGCATTCCGTACGCGCACGCGTCCTCTTGCCCCGTGCGTCCCGAAACACCCTAACAACCCTTAGGGCGTTTTAACACATGCACGTAACGGGCGGCGTTGATATGCTATAACCGTGTATAAAATTAATTTAGCAACGATTCTGAATAGAACGTCTACTCAATAACGCTCCCTAGTAACTGGTAAATGCTTTTTTCTTATTACTTTTTCCACAGATACAATCCAATTATTCTAAATACAGTATTCTAGCATATGTTAGTTTTTTTTTCGAAAGCAATTAGTTGGATACTGTAAAGGTTTTGCAAGTTTTGCTCTTGCAATAAGAAAAACTGTTCATCAATCAATCTGTAATGAGTTTGCAGGGTGATTTATTGTTCGCATTACATCGGTGCGACAGCTCGGGTCCGGTTGTGAGATGCATACAGTCTAGGAAAATATATTTTCATGCCTAATTACATCAAATGATTGCTGTATCAAATCCTTGTCAACAAATGAGATTTACAGCTTTAGGTTTCGGAGTCACTATATGAAAATCACATTTTGCCAGTGTAAAAAAAATATCAGGTGTACCCAGCTGTTTAAACAAATAATCCATTATATGTATTTAGATATACAATGTTACTGGTAACTAACGCACAACCTCTTAAAGGTAGCTTAGGTACATCAAGACTAACGACTTTTGTTCTATGAATTTTGCCAAAACCTAATACATCGTTAGATTTTATTTTTTTTAGTTTTAGTGTGAATATCTAGTCATCATTAGCTCTATATTCCAACTTTCATTCGATCTGGCGTAGGTATCCAATCAGCTGGTGCTACGCAGTCGTGCACCAAGTTACGTTGCTACGCAGCGTTAAGGATCATGTAGCAGAAAGATTATTAACCCTATACCTTGTTTATTTTACAAAGTCGCTTATAACAATTATTTGAACGTAAATTTCCATATTTAGTTAAATAGTGAAAATAAATGTTTATTGATTGACGTACTAATACACTATTAAAACAAACTTGAATCAAAATAAAACATTAAATAATTGTTTCACAAACAAAACCAGCCTATTATTTGTCTGCCATAGGGGACGTCGTAAAATGAACAAGGTAAAGGCCTCTACGTAAGTTAATATTTCAAAGGTTCCACAATCTGTACATATTTATACACTGAATCCACAATCCCTTCATACTTATCCAGGCTTAGGACTGGCTACACTAAAAAATAAAAAAGTAAATAGAAAAACACGAACATTGATTCGTAATCAAGCAATTGATCGCACCAAAAAGAGGCGCGCGGTCTGTTTGAAGATAAATAATTGCAAACTATTTTTTAATGTAGGCGTATTTAAAAAGTGGAATCATTCTATTTACAACAATTAAACTATTTACAAAAATACTCACAAATCTATTTACAAATTATCACCTCTCAAACTAAAATCCCGGGGATGACGGTGGCTATCACGTACAAAGCGTTCAAAATAATCACCGGCACAACCTACTACACACAGTCCACATCTGAATCTCAATTGTTCTTGAACCCGGGACAGTATCTGGGGGTTCATTTTTATTTGGTCAAATGCCCAGGTTATTTTGGACACTAGCGCTTCCCGGCTTTCTAATGCACCACCTTTGTACACTATCGCTTTTATATGCCCCCACAAATAAAAGTCCATCGGTGTAATATCTGGTGAGCGAGGAGGCCAGGCGATAGGCCCGCCGCGGCCTATCCATCGATTCGGATATTCACGGTCGAGCAACTCTCGCACTTGACGAGAGAAGTGGGCCGGCGCTCCGTCCTGCTGGAAGTACATGCCTCTCAGTGAGGCCAGTGGAACATCTTCCAGTAAATTCGGCAAAGTGTTCGACACAAACTCCAGGTAGGAAACACCATTCAAACGGTCTAAAATGACTGGGCCCAGCAAGACATTGCCCACAATTCCCGCCCACACATTCACTGAGAACCTGTGTTGAAAATTATGTGGCCTGGGTTCGTGCGGGTTTTCGTGACACCACAAATGTTCGTTTCGTGTATTAAACAGTCCCACTCTCCCGAAAGTTGCCTCATCGGTCCACAACACTGACGGCCTCTCGGCGAGCAGCCAGTTACAGAATGCAACCCGTGATGGTTTATCGTTATCAGTCAGTTCCTGTACTCGATGAAGGTGAAATGGATATTTTCCTTCGTTGTGTATCACTGTCCATGCGAACCATTGCGACACATTGAAGAGTCGAGCTGCGTCATTGGTGCTCGCTGCGGGATAAGCCTCGAAGAAATCCAGGATGGCGTTTTGAGTAGCGACACTGTGGCTTGGTGTCGGACCACCGGATTCCCTTCTTGGTCGGAATTGACCATAGTCGCGTAAACGCTGAGTTGCACCCAGCATAGTTCTGCGACTTGGTGTCAACGCATTCGGAAATAGTCTCGCGTACTCACGGCAAGCTTCAGACAGATTGTCACCGCACCGAGCATAAACACGCACCATTTCGGTATATTCAATGTTAGTGTATCGATTTGACATTGTGATTTATAAAACGAACGCGTCACTGGGATAACTAACACGTAACGGGCGGCGCACACGCAAGAAAATTTGCGACTAACATGACTCGAGTCACACAGGTGTCAAGCACATGTGGCCACGCCCGCTCACCGCGCCGCAGACCCCTTTCTTTGTTGCGTTGGTCGCCTTTGTCGGCGTGGCGCGATCGTCGCCTTAGGAAGAGTTAAAAAGTTCAGAACTGCAAATCTGATTTTTATTTTTTTTGTATGGGAAAAAAAGTAATTGAATTAGAAAAAGTCGTACAACAAAAGTTGTCAGTCTTGATAAATCAAAGCCACCCTTAAGAGGCTGTGCGTTAGTTACCTATAACCCTGTATAATTAAAAAAATACTATACATTTGTTTTAAAATCACTGTATTTTTACATATTTTATATTAGATTCACTTATATGTATCTAATTAATATGATATTTTATCACCCTAAATTATAAATATATTTGTCATTCTTATATGACTTCGCGAAAAAGTAGTAGGCAATTCTTTTCTACTTCTTTAACGTAAACGCTACTGCTATAAATCTTCTAAAACGTTTGCTCTCTAAAGGGTTAAAAGCAAAGTGAACAAATAATTTAATCCTAGTTACAGCCCTCGTGAACCCTGATAATACCTTCGTTACGTACAAAAGTAATAAATAACAATTAATCCTAAGTTTCACAAAAGGCTGCCGGGGATTATCTCGCAGAGGCGCGAAGGAAGATACCGCCGAAACTTGGCGGCAAGCCAAAGAAACCGGTGATCCCTATTTATACCTCCACTTGAGCCAACTCTTCTCCAGATGTTTGTATGTTTTTATCTGCCTTTTACATGAAGAAACAGTTTCTCTAGCAATTGAGGAATGTAATTTCAAAACCCGCTAAAAAGATTTTTCGTACAAAATTACTTAATAGTCCTAATAGTCATTTGAAATGTTTTAACAAAGCAAATATTATAAATGAATATTTTCTTTTTCACTCTAGAATAATAATTTAAATACCATATAAGAATGAGATTGTTAAGTCAATGATTAATTAAAAAAAATATAAGTTTTTATATATTTATGGGACTTGAAAAAAATATGTTATAGTGGGTTTTTAGTGGGTCTTAGACTCCTAAATTCTAGTTAAAATAAACGTAAACTTTCAAAATTATTGTCTCTATAGTGACATGGTAAAGTTGATAAGTGTTATAGTCTACAGAGCCCAGTTCTATAAATATTTTGTATCTATGTGACTTTTACAGATGACGTTTAGTCATTGAATAAAAGTTAGGTGAATGAGGAGATTTTTGAGGTGGAAGGGTTATTACCCGAATTGGATCGTGACCAGAGTACACTAGTGTAAAGAATGTCGTAGTGACTCGCTTCGGCCTGTCGCGTTTCAGTATCAGTTTGTATATATCCATTTATACGCATAGTTAACGCATATACCTAGAGACCTACCGTCATGGTGTATGAGGGCCAACATAGCACTGGTGACTGTTAACGGATTTTCATTCCTTGGCGGTCGCTGCTGTTTTTACCGGACTTTTTAGACTGCACTGTGCTTCCCGTCAGGTGGAATTTAGTCAGCTGCATTACTGGTCACGTTGTGCACGACATATGTTATAAGCGTAGATGGGAAAAATGTGATCAGATTAATAAAAATGATTACGATTACATTTTTTACCATTAATATGACTATGAATTTTGCTCATCTATGTTTTAAACACTACAAAATCCCCGATTGCGTACATATTTATGACTTCTTAATGTTTTAAAGAGATTTAATTATGATTACAGGGCAACAAAATTAAAATTACGACTACATTTTGTAATCGTTAATCATTAATCAGATTACATTTTTCCCATCTCTGGTTGTAAGCGTAAACCGCTAATATATCCCTGCTCACTCCGTAATGGATATAGCATGACGATATATTGTTATTATTTCTTATCTTATAGTTGTTCATATATAACAGTAAAGGTAATTCTGTTCGTGCTTGGATACTTGTGCTCAAGTCTATGAGTTGTTGCTTTGGCAATATTGCGATTCATCAGACACTATAAATATATATCTATAATATATATATATATATATATATATATATATATATATGTCATCTTTTACATCTATTTAATGTAGATGGTCATGCATTAAACGTTGCGAGGACAAGTGGACGCGTGTGTTGTATTTGCTGTTGGCAAACGGGGAAAACATTGGAAGCTGCAATTACAAAAGAATAGAGAAGATATAGAAAAAAATTCAGTAGACAAGATTAAAGAATTTAATACAAAAATATAAACATGTATTGGTATACCTATATTAAACGTATAGAGATGTATTTTTTGAGAACAAAATGAGTAAAGATGTGATGTTAGCTGCACTGATTTTACTGATGGTTGAGAAGGTGATTGAAATACTATCGAATTAAATAAAATCCCGTCACTGAGGCCATTAAATAAGCTCCTTATTGAATATTTCATTAAGCCGTCTTTAATATACGGAGTATCCTCAACCCACATCAACCCACTACTGAATACGAGTATAGGCCTTTTTTTTTTACTTGGGGAAAATCCTCATAGGACCGTCCCGGCCGCGAAGGGGTAGGTAGCCGGGGTGTGCCGGACTTTTACCAGCTAAAAACCCCAAGGTGACTACTTCTGCGAATTAGTGGGGACTGCGAGTCCTGTAATCAAATCGCCGCAGCCCCACTACGCCGCGCCTGACAGGCACAATCACGGGGGGGAGACGCCACCTCCCCCGATATCACCTAGTATACTTCAGCAGAGCGCGTCACAACGCACCGCCGTCTTCTCGGGGGTTGCTGACCGGTCGCTCAGAACCCCCACCCTGAACAGCCACAACCCCTAAGACATCAGCTGGCCGGTCGTGGTTCGACCGATCCGCTGGGACTGATATGCCGGGGCGGTTGTCGACAGCCCGGCGTCTTCTTCGAGCGGCCTTCTGCCGTTCTCGCTCTGCAGCCTCCTTCTGGGACATTGACTTCCTCACAGAAGGAGGCACGAGTATAGGCCTGTCTTAACAAGCGCCATTGAGTCCGGTTTTTGGCTTTTCTCATCCAATATCTTAATATATCTTGTATCTAATTTCAAATTATCAATATCCAAACTGATATAATTTAAAATATAAATTTAAATAACTACCATAGCTATAAGAAACAAAATTGCTTAGCGATATTGTTGAATGGAAGACATGTAAGATTTTTTGTAAAGCTTTTAAGCCTCTTCCGACTACTGTTAAATATTAAATTATGATGGAAACAATCTTGTTAAGAGACTGTAGCATGACGTAACTATCTGTTTCATAACGAAACAATTTCGAACGCAGATATATTTAAACCGCTATTTTAATGGCCTGTTATGAAACTTCAGTTCGAGTTAACGCCGAGTTCGCTTTTGATTATATTTCTTTATCTCTGTTTGCTTCACACGTCTGCTTGTAGGACAAAAGACAACTCTTACCTGACGCGGCAATACAATAGGGACTTGCGACGAAGTCTTAACAAACGGGAAGCGTATCGAACTTCCATTTGATATACTTAGGGCGATTACACACTACGTCACAATCGAATCCGTCAAAATGCGAGATAAAAAAATTTAAACCAAAATCGGATATTGCTTTACGCATTGCTTCCAATTTCAATCTGTCAAAGTACAGGTCTAAGAAATCATAGAAAGCTAGAAGAATAAAATTAATAAATATAATATATAAATGAATGTCACATTACAATTCCCTCTACCCGGGCAGTAGACTTGAGACAGTGTGCTGTCTGGATGAGAGGGAGGCGGTGTGCAGTCCGGCGCACCGCCTGAGAGAGATGTATTGGAGGGGTAGGCTCTTTACACCCACCCCTCCCAGAGAGGAAGCCTAAACAAGCTGTTTGATCCCCGGGTGACTGGACGAATTTGGTTTCCCAGGCCTGGGTGGTGGGGTAAGAGGGACACCCTGGGAGTTTTTAGTCCGTAGGAGTCTGACACACCGATAGTCCCATGTAGGATTTTCACCCGGGTTACCAAACAACACTATTCCCTCTACATTATCGACCGACCCGCTTCTCGGATATAGCTCGGATTTATTTCGGACGCAGTGTGAAAGCTTTTATACTAATATATCAAAGGCTACTTCAGACGGTCAATATTACGGATCGAATCGGAAAATAACGGCTGACGGATGTCGTGCGTAAGCTACCATACAAACAGTTCTACAGCTACTTCGGAACGTATTTCGTAATCGGATTGGCTTTAGTGCGTGAACGCCCTTATATTGTAGTTTTGTGACATATTGCCAAGTCGGTGCTAAGTTGAATATAACGAGGAAAATAGTGTAGCTACCTAAGGAATTCATTCAACAGTTCAATGAACCGTCCAACGTCCCTTTGTGTTGCTACGGCTTGAGTGGATATAAGTTTATACCTTGGTTGACCTAGTTAATACGTGATATTATTATTATTTTGGAAATTTCATATATTAAACCTTTTAAAATCCGTAATGAGATTATCCGACAGAGTGCCAAAGTTATCGACAAAACTCTCCGCATTAGCAAGCTGAAGTGACTGTGGGCTGGTGATATATTCCACAGACCCGATAGTCAGGAGCAGGTGGGTTCTACAGTGGAGTCCGTGAATCGGCATGCGTTGAACGAGGCACCTCTCGCCAAGGTGGAACAAAGACTTTAAAAGGTGGCCGGAAAAGATTGGGTAGGAAGAACCGATGATCGGGCTCAATTGCGCTCATAATATAATATATTTAATATATTTTATTTTTTAATATACCAGTATTTATTTTGTTTTTGTTTTTGTTTGTGTATTTGTTTTGTTTACCGTGGTGGCTGCCGGCAGAATAGAATAGCACCCCCTTCTTCTTGCTGAGGTGTCGTAAAAGGCGACTAAGGTATCTCTTGAACACCGCAATTCAACCAGGTGTTTAGAGAAGGGAAAACTCGACCAAACCTGCATCCCGCTCCCTCCCGATCGTACTGATTCTCCATTCCATCGGGCCTGAGGGAGCTCGGATGAAAGAGTGCTTTTCTGGCAGCGCGTCCAGTTATGCACTTAAATATCTCCTGCGCAATTGACTGTTTCCGAAAACTGGACCTCGAATTTCTTAACCGGTGTTGAAACAGTCGCCGTGGCCGAAACCGGCTAGGACATCTTCTCGGTAGATTATTTCCAAACCAATAGTATATTAATTTTCATTTTAATTAGACGATTCTAAAGTGCTTGGAAGTTGGCCGAATTTAATAAAATTATATTTCAATTCATTTCTCCTTTATATAAAAGCATATGGCAAAATTCACACAGTTTGATGGAATAACAAAACCGTGCGCACGCAAATTGTTTCTAATTGTGTGTAATTTGTAGAAACCGGCACTCGCAGAGTCAATTAATGTACTGTTCGGTCAAAGTATTTGAATTTTGAAAGTGCTTATTATTGCTTACCGAATGTAATTAATATAAAAAAGTACAATTTTGCATTCATAATTACTTTTATGAGAGAGAAAAGGCTTTTAGTAGAAGCTAATGGCGAAAATGCTACCTCACATTTAGCTTACATATTAAGCTTTCAATCAGGGTAGAAGCAGAGGTTAGATAAAACAATTTTTGTATAAAATTTATTTTTTATTAATTACATAAGTTATATAAAAAATTCTGCCACAAAGAAATACTCTCATTATATTTTTTGATTTCACTCCTAGTTATATTGACCATTTTTCAATATTCAGTCATATAAAAAAAGACAATTATCAAGCTGGTTGGGACACAGCCGTAATCAGTGACTACGGGCGAATTGTACCAGTATATTAAATCTAGTTTAAGCTTGTAGCTATAAAGCTCTATTCAGCGGTAAACTGTACTTACAGTCGTGCACGGTAACATTATCTAGTTTTAACAACTTTTAAACTTAAAGCATCATAGACATCGTATTAAACACCTTCAATTAAATAGCGTTTTATACACAACTAGCTGACCCGGCAAACGTAGTTTTGCCATATAAGTTATTTCTAGGTAACGTTTACAAAAAAGACGATAATTGATCTGTTATCGAGCGGTATGAAAAATAGATAGTAGTCGATTCTCAGACCTACTGAATAAGCATATAAAAATTTGGTAAAACTCGGTAAAGCCGTTATGGAGGAGCAAGGTAACTAACATTGTGACACGAGAATTTTATATATGTAACGATTAAACCAGATTTCAATCGTTGGTGCAAACGGCCCTGAAGCCAGTACATTCCTCACTAAACTCCAGTTTATATTTATCCTAAAGATTATTACTAAGGGCGGCTTGCACTAACGAATTAATCTAGTTTAAGCTTATATAAAACGCTTATTAATTGAATTGGTTTGATTCCATCTTAATGATGATTTCAGTTTAATTGTTGTTACAACTAGATTTTGATTTAGTGCAAGACAATAAGTACAGATCAGCGCTAAATAGCATTTTATATAACTCTAAACTAGATTTAATTTGTTAGTGCAAGCCGCCCTAAGGCTAAGATTTATAGACGCTATTTCAACTTGCTTAGCAAAGTTCTCAAAAAATAAATTCGTTTTGACAAAAACTTAAATATAATAGGAACTTGAGTATAACCATAGTATTCGCAGAGCCAAGTCGATGTTGACAAAAGCGGTTACTTACCAAATTCATTTGTAAGGTTCATTTGGTAATATAAATTGATTTAGCGTGTAGACGCCGCCCGATACGTAATTGTATTAAACGCCCTAGGTGTCTTTAGGGTGTTACGAGACGTGCGGGTTAAGGGGAGTGCGCGTGCAAAGGGATGCTCTAGCTAAAATCAATCGACTACCGAGACCCAAGGCTAGAGTACGTGCGTGTGCGTCGCAGTTCAGTGTGCCTTAAAGTGCAAATAAACAGTAAAACGCCAAAATCCGTGTCTTTTTATAACCACACCCACGACCACCGGCCATATTGTATATTTTAGCAAAGTCTAAGCAAACTTAAAGTTGTGCCTGCAAATCTCAACCCAAGAGTCGTCTTTGATATCATTCTCTTGTGAAGGTATCTTACTAAAAAAATAATCACGTGTTAACCAACTAATTGTTTTTATGACTCTTTCTTACTTAGTTTTAAGCCATTTACACGTAACACAAAACTGTAGACTTTCTTTGAAGTTAGATCGGACAAAAGATACCCGAAAGCTGGCACCTTATCGCCCTATAGTGGCGTACACCGCACAAAATAAACCATCCATTTATACACGGTGTATCAGCTCGATATTTAGCTGTAGTTGAGACTTAATTTTTCACACAAAAATTGTTATTTTATTTGAAAAAAAAAATCGGAATTAAAAGAAAGATATTCATGTAAATGCTGTGACTAACTTTTTATTATAGACACGCATTTTTGTTTCAACCAAAGTTCGTTAATTTATTATCGTGAAAATATGATTAACCTATCTTGAATAAACTATACTACGCAAAGGTTCATTGCAAAACTTTCAAATGGAACCGTTTTGTGTAAGTGACATTCACATTAAACTACACGCAAATTAAAATCACAATGAAATGTCACTATTTTATTTCAGTCGATCAATGTTCACCTTGATTTCAAGTGTTTCAATTATACATATAAGATTGTGCTATATCCATATTCCTAAAGGCACGCTTCAGATTCCAGCTGCGTCGGATTGGCTGTGACAATCAAGCAACGGGTGCCAAGACGCGATGTATCGGCTCCTTATGCGTTTTATGGATAGGCGACTGCGCGGCACTGTCAGAAGACGTATCTAGCTCGTTATTGTGATAGTTGATAGCGCTGTGCAGTTGCCTACATCGGACTACTTTATATATAAATGCATACAGAGCGAAATATCGTGACTTGGCAGCAGCTTTTTGGTCACCACTGATCTGTGACTGCCTGTAACCGACTCCTACCTTTAGAGTATATTGTTTTTAGTAATGTGTACTCTAAAATATACTCTTTAGCACATTCTCTAATAACACCTGAAGATACCGACAACATTCCTAACCTTAAACGTTTCATTTGTAGATATTTGAAATACGTCAACAAAGCCCCAAACAATTCATACATAAACCAGCATTACTGTATCCATTGACATTTTCGAGTCCCTAATCGATCGATTACTAGATCCACGATAAGGGGCCACCTGGCCTCTAATATCGTCCCTGGTAATTACAAATCAATGCGACATCCAGTGTTTATTAATATTACATTGAAAAGAAAACGTTGGTAAAATTTACTTCATTAGCCCAAAACCACCGACGTAACGCGAATGAAACGCGAAAATCGCTCACCCAACTCAATTAGATTGTCGGTCCCGATTTGGGGACTCAGTGCGTTTCTGATGACTTAACATCTTGAATTTCAAAGCAATTTCGCTAAAATGTAATTTCGTCTTATTTGTACAGAAACCTGAATGGTTATTTGAGATGAATAATACTGTCTAGAGTGATCGAATTCGGTGATATACGGTTTTTTTATCTTAATAAATTATTGCGAAATGATCTCTAAAACCATGCACTTCTCTTTAAATACCCATTACTACTGCGAATCTGAGTATATTCAAGGATTGCTTTTTAACCAATATTGCTTAGTAATATAATTATGTAACTTATACGTTTTTAATTTCACATAGTTAAAATTAATCTTAAAGCATAGACTTTCCTTCTACTTTAAGCAATAGTTTGTCTTCTATTTACGTATTAAGTTTTACGACTTTTCACAAGTCTTTTTGGGCCCGTCATTAGTAATTTTAGTATTCAGTCTCTGATTGACGTCAAACCAACAGCCCCAAGCGACGCTCACTACACTTTACTCCATCAGAAAAATTACCGATTACCCGCAGCACTCTCTCATCCAGCGCCTTGATACTGTCGAGCAGTAGCGTTCATTCCATAGATGCATAAAAGCATTGCATGCCCTTACGATAAATAAGTCTGGCATAAATTGCTTTTATTTAAAAAAATGGAACTCTTTATGTTCATATCTATTCTATTTTCACGCCATCTATCTTCCCTATGAAAGAAATATAATATCTATTATCATTATTTAATATTCTGATCAATTATGGAAATCTGCCTTCCCTGTCCAAATACTCTATCCTCGTCACTGCTGTCGAGATCCACAATGCCAGTTGAGACAACAAGAACAACACATCCAGAAGACCACAACGAGAAATCTGCAATCCTCCGGGAGAAAAAACAGACATGCACTCGCTTTTCAAGCTTGGACGACAATCCTCACTTTGTATTTTTTAGACTGGCTAAATGGATGCGTATAATGGTTTTTATCACTAAGTTCCACAGAAATCAATTTAACGGTTTTTTTGGGTAATGTTATCTATACTAATATTATAAAGCTGAAGAGTTTGTTTGTTTGTTTGTTTGTTTGAACGCGCTAATCTCAGGAACTACTGGTTCGAATTGAAAAATTCTTTTTGTGTTAAATAGACTATTTATCGAGGAAGGCTTTAGGCTATATAACATCACGATGCAACTATTAGGAGCGAAGAAATAATGGAAAATGTGAAAAAAACGGGGAAAATTATTCATCCTTGAAGGCTTCCATTGCGTGCGCTGCGAAAACGGTACAAGATACCAAAAATATATGTATGAAAGAATTATTCCTCTTGAAATGATCTAAAAAAATGTCCGCGACAGTATATGTCTATCTTTTAAGATTAAGTCACTAGAACCGTTTTTATGGTAATCAAATTTGGTCGAAATTAATGCATTGTTTGTTAAGAGTTGTATCAACGTACTAATATTAATCTTTATCGAAATAAATGTGTTGTTGATTAAGAGTATTTAATTGTGAACAAAATTGTCTTTGACATCACTTAATTTCAATGAACATCATAGACGATATAATATTACAATAACTTATATAGCACAACAGCTATGTCTTGATAAGCGCGAAACTCGAGAACGACTAAACCGATTTGACTGATTTCTTTTTTGTTGTGTTTGTTGAAGTATGGGGAAGGTTATTACGGAGAGAAAAATTAAACAAATTGTCTGAAAAATTCTAAAAACAACACTTTTCTATATTCTCATACAAAAAATTCGTAATAATATTTTAAAGTCAATTTGAACTTTAACACTTTTTTGTGTTGTGTTCGGTTGTGTTGTGTTGTGTTGTGTTCGGTTGTGTTCGGTTGTGTTCGGTTGTGTTCGGTTGTGTTCGGTTGTGTTGTGTTGTGTTCGGTTGTGTTCGGTTGTGTTGTGTTGTGTTGTGTTCGGTTCCGTTCGGTTGTGTTCGGTTGTGTTGTGTTGTGTTGTGTTCGGTTATGTTCGGTTGTGTTCGGTTGTGTTCGGTTGTGTTCGGTTGTGTTCGGATCTGTTCGGTTGTGTTCAGTTGTGTTCGGTTAGGTTCGGTTGTGTTCGGTTATGTTCGGTTGTGTTCGGTTCCGTTCGGTTGTGTTCGGTTGTGTTCGGATCTGTTCGGTTGTGTTCAGTTGTGTTCGGTTAGGTTCGGTTGTGTTCGGTTGTGTTCGGTTGTGTTCGGTTCCGTTCGGTTGTGTTCGGTTCTGTTCGGTTATGTTCGGTTGTATTCGGTTCTGTTCGGTTGTGTTCGGTTGTGTTGTGTTGTGTTCGGTTGTGTTCGGTTGTGTTGTGTTGTGTTGTGTTGTGTTGTGTTCGGTTCCGTTCGGTTGTGTTCGGTTGTGTTCGGTTGTGTTGTGTTGTGTTGTGTTCGGTTATGTTCGGTTGTGTTCGGTTGTGTTCGGTTGTGTTCGGTTGTGTTCGGATCTGTTCGGTTGTGTTCAGTTGTGTTCGGTTAGGTTCGGTTGTGTTCGGTTATGTTCGGTTGTGTTCGGTTCCGTTCGGTTGTGTTCGGTTGTGTTCGGATCTGTTCGGTTGTGTTCAGTTGTGTTCGGTTAGGTTCGGTTGTGTTCGGTTGTGTTCGGTTGTGTTCGGTTGTGTTCGGTTCCGTTCGGTTGTGTTCGGTTGTGTTCGGTTCTGTTCGGTTATGTTCGGTTGTATTCGGTTCTGTTCGGTTGTGTTCGGTTCCGTTCGGTTCTGTTCGGTTATGTTCGGTTGTGTTCGGTTCCGTTCGGTTGTGTTCGGTTGTGTTCGGTTGTGTTCGGTTGTGTTCGGTTCTGTTCTGTTGTGTTCGGTTGTGTTCGGTTGTGTTCGGTTGTGTTCGGTTCTGTTCGGTTATGTTCGGTTATGTTCGGTTCTGTTCAGTTATGTTCGGTTATGTTCGGTTATGTTCGGTTGTGTTCGGTTCTGTTCGGTTGTGTTGTGTTGTGTTCGGTTGTGTTCGGTTGTGTTCGGTTGTGTTCGGTTGTGTTCGGTTGTGTTCGGTTGTGTTGTGTGTTGTGTTGTGTTCGGTTGTGTTTAGTTGTGTTCGGTTGTGTTCGGTTCTGTTCGGTTGTGTTCGGTTCTGTTCGGTTGTGTTCGGTTCCGTTCGGTTCTGTTCGGTTATGTTCGGTTGTGTTCGGTTGTGTTCGGTTCTGTTCGGTTGTGTTCGGTTGTGTTGTGTTGTGTTGTGTTCGGTTATGTTCGGTTGTGTTGTGTTCGGTTGTGTTCGGTTGTGTTGTGTTGTGTTGTGTTGTGTTGTGTTGTGTTCGGTTGTGTTCAGTTGTGTTCGGTTATGTTCGGTTGTGTTGTGTTGTGTTCGGTTATGTTCGGTTGTGTTGTGTTGTGTTCGGTTGTGTTGTGTTGTGTTCGGTTGTGTTGTGTTGTGTTCGGTTGTGTTCGGTTGTGTTCGGTTGTGTTCGGTTGTGTTCGGTTGTGTTCGGTTGTGTTGTGTTCGGTTGTGTTCGTTTGTGTTCGGTTGTGTTGTGTTGTGTTCGGTTGTGTTCGTTTGTGTTCGGTTGTGTTGTGTTGTGTTCGGTTGTGTTGTGGTGTGTTCGGTTGTGTTGTGTTGTGTTGTGTTGTGTTCGGTTGTGTTCAGTTGTGTTCGGTTATGTTCGGTTGTGTTGTGTTGTGTTCGGTTGTGTTGTGTTGGGTTGTGTTCGGTTGTGTTGTGTTGTGTTCGGTTAGGTTAGGTTAGGTTCGGTTGTGTTGTGTTGTGTTCGGTTCTGTTCGGTTGTGTTCGATTGTGTTGTGTTGTGTTGTGTTCGGTTATGTTGGGTTGTGTTCGGTTGTGTTCGGTTGTGTTCGGTTGTGTTCGGTTGTGTTGTGTTGTGTTGTGGTTGGTTGTGTTCGGTTGTGTTGTGTTCGGTTAAGTTCGGTTGTGTTCTGTTGTGTTCGGTTGTGTTCGGTTGTGTTCGGTTGTGTTCGGTTCTGTTCGGTTATGTTCGGTTATGTTCGGTTCTGTTCAGTTATGTTCGGTTATGTTCGGTTATGTTCGGTTGTGTTCGGTTCTGTTCGGTTGTGTTGTGTTGTGTTCGGTTGTGTTCGGTTGTGTTCGGTTGTGTTCGGTTGTGTTCGGTTGTGTTCGGTTGTGTTGTGTGTTGTGTTGTGTTCGGTTGTGTTTAGTTGTGTTCGGTTGTGTTCGGTTCTGTTCGGTTGTGTTCGGTTCTGTTCGGTTGTGTTCGGTTCCGTTCGGTTCTGTTCGGTTATGTTCGGTTGTGTTCGGTTGTGTTCGGTTCTGTTCGGTTGTGTTCGGTTGTGTTGTGTTGTGTTGTGTTCGGTTATGTTCGGTTGTGTTGTGTTCGGT
The DNA here is from genome assembly GCA_036320925.1 of Automeris io. Taxonomy (NCBI): domain Eukaryota; kingdom Metazoa; phylum Arthropoda; class Insecta; order Lepidoptera; family Saturniidae; genus Automeris; species Automeris io. The sequence goes on along the minus strand of JAUDJH010000011.1, from coordinate 4,925,933 downwards.
TGTGTTCGGTTGTGTTGTGTTGTGTTGTGTTGTGTTGTGTTGTGTTCGGTTGTGTTCAGTTGTGTTCGGTTATGTTCGGTTGTGTTGTGTTGTGTTCGGTTATGTTCGGTTGTGTTGTGTTGTGTTCGGTTGTGTTGTGTTGTGTTCGGTTGTGTTGTGTTGTGTTCGGTTGTGTTCGGTTGTGTTCGGTTGTGTTCGGTTGTGTTCGGTTGTGTTCGGTTGTGTTGTGTTCGGTTGTGTTCGTTTGTGTTCGGTTGTGTTGTGTTGTGTTCGGTTGTGTTCGTTTGTGTTCGGTTGTGTTGTGTTGTGTTCGGTTGTGTTGTGGTGTGTTCGGTTGTGTTGTGTTGTGTTGTGTTGTGTTCGGTTGTGTTCAGTTGTGTTCGGTTATGTTCGGTTGTGTTGTGTTGTGTTCGGTTGTGTTGTGTTGGGTTGTGTTCGGTTGTGTTGTGTTGTGTTCGGTTAGGTTAGGTTAGGTTCGGTTGTGTTGTGTTGTGTTCGGTTCTGTTCGGTTGTGTTCGATTGTGTTGTGTTGTGTTGTGTTCGGTTATGTTGGGTTGTGTTCGGTTGTGTTCGGTTGTGTTCGGTTGTGTTCGGTTGTGTTGTGTTGTGTTGTGGTTGGTTGTGTTCGGTTGTGTTGTGTTCGGTTAAGTTCGGTTGTGTTGTGTTGTGTTCGGTTGTGTTGTGTTGTGTTCGGTTCTGTTCGGTTGTGTTCGGTTGTGTTGTGTTGTGTTGTGTTCGGTTATGTTGGGTTGTGTTCGGTTGTGTTCGGTTGTGTTGTGTTGTGGTTGGTTGTGTTCGGTTGTGTTGTGTTGTGTTCGGTTGTGTTGTGTTCGGTTGTGTTGTGTTGTGTTCGGTTGTCTTCGGTTGTGTTGTGTTCGGTTGTGTTGTGTTGTGTTCGGTTGTGTTGTGTTGTGTTCGGTTGTGTTGTGTTGTGTTCGGTTGTGTTCGGTTGTGTTCGGATCTGTTCGGTTGTTTTCGGATGTGTTCGGTTGTTTTCTGTTGTGTTCGGTTGTGTTCGGTTGTGTTCGGTTTTGTTCGGTTATGTTCGGTTATGTTCGGTTGTATTCGGTTCTGTTCGGTTGTGTTCGGTTATGTTCGGTTGTGTTCGGTTATGTTGTGTTGTGTTCGGTTGTGTTGTGTTCTGTTGTGTTGTGTTGTGTTTAATTAAAATTAAAATTATCCAGGCGAGAGCGCTGTGTAACCCCGGGGGTTTTAGTCGGTGCAAGTCCGACAACCAAAAAGCTCCCTGAGGTCCGTCAACAATATCCCCCGGGCTATCAAAAAAAAAACCTTATATACGCTTGGAAACAGTCTCGATTCTCAACATCTGTCTACACACGAGGGAGATGTAGAGGGACATGGATTATGCTGTTGTCAATTCAAAAGTTCTGGCTTATACTTTCGAAGACATGTATCAATCCTGCACCATATTAAAATGGGATCAAATCTATACTAATATCATAAAGCTGAAGAGTTTGTTTGTTTGTTTGAACGCGGTAATCTCAGGAACTACTGGTTCGAATTGAAAATTTCTTTTTGAGTTGAATAGACCATTTGTCGAGGAAGGCTTTAGGCTATATAACATCACGATGCAATTATTAGGAGCGAAGAAATAATAGAAAATGTGAAAATAACGGGGCAAATTATTCATCCTTGAGGGCTTCCATTGCGTGCGCTGCAAAAACGGTTCAAGATACCAAAAATATATGTAAGAAAGAATTATTACTCTTGAAATGATCTAAAAAAATGTTCCCGACAGTATATGTCTATCTTTTAAGATTAAGTCACTAGAACCGTTTTTATGGTAAACAAATTTGGTCGAAATTAATGCATTATTTGTTAAGAGTTGTATCAACGTAACAATATTAATCTTTATCCAAATAAATGTGTTGTTGATTAAGAGTATTTAATTGTGAACAAAATTGTTTTGTTATTTGACATCACTTACTTTCAATGAACATCTTAGAAGATATTACAAAACCTTATATAGCAAAACAACATTTGCCGGATCAGCTAGTAATAAATAAACAAAGATGTAAATAAAGCCCTGAAATAAGCATATCTTATCACACACTTATTCGTTTTTTATTTATTTTTTCAAATACTTTTATGTTTTTAAAAATATTGATTAAACATACAGTCATTGTCCAAAATCTTTAAAATAAATCCATAACAAACAAACTATCGAGAGAGTCTTTTTTTTGTGTAATAAAATAAAAACTAGATAGATTTTAATTTGAAATAATTGTTCTACGTCGGAGCTTGGATACAAAACAACACACGCGTTATATGTACGTAAATATGTTAAGTTCTATTGAGAACGTTCGATCAGCCAAATAGGAAGCGCTAGGAAATTCAATTTACAAGCTTTTAACGTTTAATAGTGTTTGCCATGCGAATATCATATGCAATACCGTTTTCCAATAATATGAAATTCATCATTACCATTGTATATACATAAATCTCAAAGTATATTTACGAAATTGGGACCATCTTTATACTTTATTTAGTGTTTGTTTATTTTGTCTTCAAAATTTGTCCCAATATTTGTAATGTTTCTAATATTATGCAGTTCTTTCATATATGAGGCGTCTAATTTCAAAACCCGCTAAAACGATTTTTCGTACAAAATTACTAAATAGTCCTAATAGTAATTTGAAATGTTTTTATCAAAGCAAATATTTTATATGATTTTTTTCTTTTTTGCTTTTTCACTCTAGAATAATAATTTAAAGATTAAGTCAAAGATTTAGATTAAGATTAGATTAGATTTAGATTTAAAGTTTTTATAAATATATGGGTTTTAAAAAAAATGTTATAGTGGGTTTTGAAATTAGACTCCTCATATAAGTCCTAACTCATTTATTTGTAAAAGTGTTATTGCAGCCAGCGGGCTCGTAGAAGAAGTATAGTTTATTCAACTATCACTAACCGGTGCGCTTACGGGAGTCGAAGCTGCTCGCGTCCGTAGGCTTTACCCTAGTTTCCTTACACGTGACTCCTGGGTGTTGCTAAACGAGCAGCATCGAGGTGGTAGGGCGTCGGTGCCCGTCTGGATCGCGACCACAGTGCATGGGTGTAAAGCCCGTCATAGTGACCAGTTTCGGCTTGTCGCGTTTCGGGATCAGCTTGTGCATATCCAGTAGCTCATATACCTAGAGACCTTCAGTCGTGGTATATGTGGGCCGACATAACGATGTAGACCATCAATGGATTTTCATCCTTTGATAATCGCTTTCGTTTTTGGACTACACTGTACTTACCATCAGGTACTCTGTAGTCACTATGTCCAGCCAGGGTAAAAAAAAAACGCTCCGAGGTGCAGCTCCACTCCGACGCAGCCTTGAGTTTCTTTCGGCGTTTCTTCTCAAGGTAGTTGCTTCCGAAACGCTGGTTGATCACCGTTAGGTTTCGTATTTTGGCTGGCGGTCCAAGTCGAGGTCGTACCCACAGGGGTGCCCTTGCGTTGCCACTCAACCCATAAATTGCCGGCTAAGCACCTTAAGTGTTCCGTTGTTAAGGTCTTTCCCGGCCACCAATAAATTGCCAGTTCGGGCAAAAAAAATTGTTATTTCACTTCTTTCCAAATTACTGTAAATTTTGTAATAATATTAGACTAAACAGTCAATCGAAGAAAACGCTGGTCAAATAATATAATTGAACTTCGTATCATATAATATTCTTTCTGTGCAAACTATTCTACGTTTAGCGCTCGATAGAGTAATTTTCCTGCTTCTAATATCCTGTATCAAGGGTATTTTACGAGTTAAACTCGATCGAAGTTCAGTGAAAGGGTCGAACCCTATTATGAGTTCGGTAAGGTCGCAGCAAAAGTTATTAACGTGCTCACTAACACAATAATGAAAAAAGCTGCATGCTACCTTAGCAATACCTAGTTATTAATTTCCTGTAATATATTGTTCGATAATAAATCCATATGAACAATGGCGTATCAAAGTTATGAGTACTTATATTGTATGTTAAGAACATAGATTGGCAAAATGTAATCAGATTAATAAAAATGATTACGATTACATTTTGCGTTTTTTACCATTAATATGACTGCATCTTGTTCATCTATGTTTTAAGCACTACGAAATCCCAGATTGCATACACATTTATAACTTCTTAATGTTTTAAAGGGATTTAATCATGATTAAAGTGCAAAAAAAATTCAAATTACGACTACATTTTGTAATCGTTAATTATTAATTAGATTACAATTTGCCCATCTGTCGTTATGGGGTTATTTTAATAATCTCTAGTTTTTGTTTATGTAAACAAATATAATATCAATCAATCTATACAAGCCTTAATATTAAATGGCTGGATAGATACTAAAAATATATAATATTTAAATAGAAACGTCGATTTCAAATCCATGAAAGTGTACGAACGAAAATAAATCAATCAGCTTTTTTTTATATTTCGTTCGCAATAACAGCTGGAGTTTATGAAATTGAATCGTTTTGAATTTTTATAGAAAATTTTAAACATACCAACGTTATTTGTATTTAAAATCAACTTTGTATTTGAAAGATCTTTTCATGAATACAAATGTTTATTTTGTGTATTCGAATTTAAAGTTACAGTATTTGCTATTTACCGAAATTTGGATAATCTAATAGAAAGTTTACTAATCTTATTTTATGTAACAAAATTGATGCTAGTCATTTAGGGCGAGTTGTACCATCTGTTTAAGCTTACTTTATTAATTATAAATAATTTTAACAATTAATCATTAATTGAAGCAGTTTAATTAGAACTTCAATTTAACAGTTGTTAAAACTGGATAATATTTCTATGCTAGACAATAAGTTAAGGTTAACGCTAAATTACAGTTTATGTAAGCCGCTCTTAGTCATATGGTATTGTAAATTTTATGCAGTGGTCGTCGAAAATTCAGTTTTAGTAAAAAGCCTTCAATATTTTATAAAGGTGTATTGCCCCCAAAGGAAATCAAAGCATTTACAAAGAGAACCGAAATACTTGGAAATAATAAAAACAAAAAACTATAATAAAAGAATTTTGGAACTTTTACTGTAATGATTTCTACAATAATATCAATGATAAAGAAGACAGAGGCAGTTATTACTTAAATAATGTATTTTGATCGACATACTATCTGTATTCAGATATAGTGTACCGCCGGTTATCCGACAAACGTTTTGTAGGGCTATGTCGGACTGTCGAGTTTGTCGGATCATAGGGTACTGCCCAAGACCCTCTATAAATCGTAATTTTTAAGAAACAGTACCTTGTAATCCGACAAATTACACAAGCAAACTATTTTTTTTTTTCGGCTACTGAAGGACCTGAGTAAATGTTGTATTACACTAGTTTTATTCAGTGGCGTTCATCCCATAAAAGCATTACCTTATCGCGGAGTGAAAGGCTATTTGGTTTAAGAGACATTTTTTGGTGATATAGTAATATATATATTAGGTCCTTACATATGAAATTGGCGTTTTGTATGGGAGGAACAAAAAGTCGAATATTTTTTAATATAATATATTTAATTAATCAAAGTATGAACCATTATTTTCTATGCACTTTTGCCATCTCATAGGTAGTTCATTGATCCCTTTACTAAAAAAACCAGTCGGACGGGAATCAATAAAATCTTTGAAGGCGATTTGGACTGCCCCATCGGAGTTGAATTTTTTCCCTTGCAAGAAGTTATCCAAATTTCGAAAAAAATGGTAATCTGTTGGAGCAAGGTCCGGGGAGTACGGAGGATGTCTTAGACTTTCCAATTGAAGCTCTTCTAATTTAGTAGCCGTCTGTTGCGCAGTGTGTGGTCTAGCGTTGTCGTGAAGCAGCAGTGGCGTGTAGCGATTGACCAGCCTAGGTTGTTTAGCCGCTAGCTTTTCCATCATGGTTTGCAATTGCTGACAATAGACATCAGCCGTAATAGTCTGGCCAGATTTGAGAAAACTGTAATGAACAATACCGGCACTAGTCCACCAAACGCTTACAAGTAACTTTTTTTGGGTTAATTTTCGCTTGGGGCAGGATTTGGCTGGCTGGCCAGGATCCAACCATTGCGCTGAGCGCTTCCGATTATCGTAAAGAACCCATTTGTCATCACAGGTAATGATTCGTTTTAAAATACCTTCATTATTGTGCCGGTTTAGTAATGTAACGCAGCAGTCGACGCGCGTTTGCCGTTTTGCTTCAGTCAATTCGTGAGGTACCCACCTTTCAAGCTTTTTAATCTTCCCAATTTGCTTCAAGTGAATTAAAACAGTTTTATCACTAACATCGCAGCCTGCAGCTAACTCGGATGTGGTTTGCGATGGATCCGCTTCCACAATAGCCTTCAACTCTTCATTATCAACTTGAGTCTCAGGCCGTCCACGGGGCTTGTTCTGCAGGTCGAAATTTCCAGAACGAAAACGTTGGAACCAAAAACGAACTGTGTTTTCTTTTGCAACACGACCGCCATACACATCATTCACCCTTCGAGTTGTTTCCGCAGCACTAGTGCCACGGCGGAACTCGTACTCGTAAATAATGCGATATTTTAAGTTTTCCATTTTGTAAAATGTGTGACGCAAACAGAAAAAACAGAAGAATAAAACAAATGAATGACGATCATCGAAGCACAAATACATGAGTCTATAGCTGTACAAATTTGAATTTGGAATTCCTTACCAAAGAGGAGAAATTTGTGATTAAAGTGGCCAGTACGAAAAACGCCAATTTCATATGTAAGGACCTAATATTTGGAATCAGCGTTTTTTACCGATTCGATATTTTTTTTTTTTTTTTGTTAACCCGGTGGAAATCCCTACGGACCGTCAGGGGAAGTGGTGAGGGCCACTCCCCCCGGTGTGTCGGACCTGCCCCGACTAAAACCACCGGTGTGCCAGCACTGCCCTCTCTTCGCTTTCGCCGAGCCTGGGAATCCGGATACTTCCGACGGCTCGGCGAGCGGTAGGCCTTGGGCAGGCCTCCTCTCAGGGAGGGGAATTGAAACCCCTCACTTCCTCTCTATGTGAACAGCGTGTGGGCATACACACTCCGACCCTACCTCTCTCCGCTGGACGGGGACGCCCTCAACGTCACCCGCCCAGCCTGTGTCAGGAGGGGAGCTCGTCGCGCTGGGAGTCCTGCGCGAACTGCTCCCTTCTCCCAAGCCGCCTAGTTCTGCGGCAGCGCCGAGGGTTGCGGGGATTGGCGGTGTGCCTCTCCCGCTCCGCCGCTTCTTTTGCGCTCATGACGGCCTCGCAAAAGGCCACCATCCCTCTCCACGCGGCCTCACTGCTGACGACCGCTCGAACCACTGCTTGTAGCGAAAGATCGCTGCCAACACTTTGGGCAAGTTCAGCTCTTTCATCAGCCCAGGCTGGGCATTCCTCTAGGGTATGTTGTGCCCTCTCGACGAGGCATCCGTCGCAGTGGTTGCACATTTCCGTCGGCTCGCTCCCGGGGATCAGGCACAGGTATCTCCCGAAGCTGCCGTGCCCCGAGAGAACCTGTGTCATCCGGTATGTGAGCGAGCCATGACCGCGTAACAACCACTGTTTTAAGATTGGACGGACTGCCTCGATAGTCCAACGGCCAGCGCTGGGATTGCCCAGCCTGGACTCCCACTCTTGTATGGCGCTCTCGTTCAGAAGCGTCCTTTTCCTCCTTATTTCCGCCGGGGCCAACCGCAGGCCCTGGGCTCTCTTCTCCTCGCGCCACCGATATAGCTGCGCGAGGGTTCGTGCGTCCAGGTCCCACGGCACGGACCCGGCCAACACGCAGGACGCCTCGCATGAAATCGTACAGTACCCCCTGATTATTCGGATTGCCATAGCTCTCTGTGGGCGTCTGAGGAGTGCTATGTTCCGGCGGTTTAAACAATCAGCCCACACGGGGGCACCGTACATCACCATTGACCGGACGACCTGCGTGTATAGCATTCTGCAGGCCACGCCCGGGCCTCCAATATTGGGCATTATTCTGCTCAGGGCTCCTAAAACCTTCTGGATCCTGGGCAGCAGAAGATTGAAGTGGGGCCCAAAGTCCCATCGGCTGTCGAGGACAAGTCCCAGGTACTTCATTGTGCCCTGGACGCCGATGCGGACGCCACCCACTATTAGATGTGCGTCGGGGGGAGGCGCTCTTCGGGGGCCATGAAAAAGAATGGCCTCCGACTTGTGGAGCGCGACTTCCAACCCCAGTCGTCTAATTCTGCTCACCACCTGAGCCACTGCAGCGGTGGCCAGGATTGACACATTCCGGTAGGTATCACCGGTTGCCATGACTAGCGTGTCGTCCGCGTAACAAACTACTTTGACCCCTCGAAGATTAGCACCCCTCAGGACGTAGTCGTATCCGATGTTCCACAGGAGAGGTCCGAGGACTGACCCCTGTGGAACACCGCACGTCACCTCATGTCTACCCCACTCTCTCATCCCTGGGTAAACTATGCTCCTCTCCGAAAGGTACGATGCAATCACGCGGCGGATGTACCCTGGCAACCGGTGATACTTGAGTGCCTCGTGAATGCAATCCCAGGGGAGGGTGTTGAATGCGTTGGCAATGTCTAGAGAGACAGCCAAAGCAACCCCTCCCCGGGCCATTGTCTCCTGCGCTTTCGCCCGGACCTGCATAATCGCATGGATTGTTGAGCGATTGCGGCGGAATCCGTATTGATTATCCGCCAGGTCCGGGCCTACCCTCTCCATGCGAGCGGTGATGCGGTCTGCAATGACCCGCTCAAACATCTTGCTGACCTCGTCCAACAGTACAATAGGCCTGAAGGACGAGGGAGTTTCGTCCGTGCGCCCTGGCTTCCGCAGAAGGACAAGTCGGCCCGTCTTCCATCTGCGCGGAATGGTGGCTTGCGCAAGACAAGCGTCGAATGTCCTTCTGATGCGCGGTTCCAGGGCGTCAAATGTCATCGCCCATACTTTGCCGTGGACCCCGTCGAGTCCAGGGGCCGTCTTTTTTGATTTGAGCCTCTCCATCACTCTCTCCAGCTCTTCCTGGGTGACTGGAGGGAAAGGCTCGTCGTCTATCTCTTCGGGGACCAGTAACGGAGGCTGATGGTCGCCTCTTGTAGGGAAGAGGGCCCCCACTATCTCTTCTACCTTACGGGGTTGAAGAATCTGGGTCTCCGGGGGGGCGTATGGGCGCATTTTATCGCGCACCAACTTGTACGGCCTCCCCCACGGATCCTCGTCTAACTGCTCCAAGAACTCCTGCCTGGCCGCATCGATGGACAGCGTGATGGCCACCTGCATCGCCGTCTTCCTCTCCTTGTACAGGCCGTATAGTCGATCTTCTTCTAACGGATCGCGCTGTCTCCTCCGACGATAGCGAGTGTACTGGCGTCTCGCCGAGACACACTCACTTCGCAGCTGAGCTATCTCGTCGTTCCACCAATACACCCGACGTCTGGGGGAGGGACGCTCTCTCACCCTCGCCATGGAGGCGTCGCAGATGTGCGTCATGGCTACCCGCAGCCAGTTCGCCTCTTCTTCCACACTCGCTTCTCCCTCTGGCACGGGCAGCCACGACTGCACAATGGCCGCCTCCACCAGCATCTCCGGATCCAGACTTCGGAGGCTCCACCTGGGATAGACTCCGTTCGGGGCTCGGGTGGTGAATGCCCCTTCTGAACGCCAGGCGGAAACCTCGAAGCGGATATATCTGTGATCCGAGAGCGTCTCCTCGTTGACCACGACTCCCCATCTGTGCACGCGGTCCGTTAGAGAAGGACTCGCGAAGGTCACGTCAATAATGGAGCCTCCGTTCCACCTGACACACGTATCTTCCGACCCGCGGTTCAGGACGCAGAGGCCCATTTCAATGACCCACTCGTTGAGGCTCTCGCCCCGTGCGTTGGTCGTCCTGCTCCCCCAAGCAGGAGACTTGGCATTAAAGTCGCCGCCAATTAGAACAGGGCGAGGGTGTATCCGGCTAACAATCGCCCCTAACTGAGCGAGAAATCTCTCAAACTGGGCCTGGGTCTTACTGGGGGGTACGTAGACCGAGACCACCGTTATCTCGCCCAGCTGGGCCAAGACAAATCCGTTGCCCCTCTCCACACTCCTAAAAGAGGGGACACCTGTTGCAGGCTTCCGCAAGATCATCGCCGAGTCCGTTAAGTCCCCCACACAGTCAAGACTGTTCGGGGGTACAAAATAAGGCTCGGCGACGAGGCCGACTCCAATGCCCCACTCCACCATGCTCTGCGAGAGGAGGTTCTGAGCTCTGGTGCAGTGGTTCAGGTTCGCCTGGATAAATTTCAGGCGAGACCTATCCATCGGTGGTCATTGGAGTGGTCACGTCGTTCGGCGCCAACTCTGGCACCGGTTGACTGGTCTGCAGCTGAGTCGAGGGGTCATCCCCAGTAGCAGCAGCTCCACTTCCCCTCTTTTTAATCGGCTTGACGGCCGCAAAGCAGCCTTTGCCTCCAACTTTGTGGTCAGCCGGCTTGTTTGCGAGATTACAAACCGTGCAATACGGTTTCTGGGTGCATTCCCGCGCAATGTGCCCCAGCTGACCACAGCTGAAGCATTGGCTTCCCCTATCCACTTCTGCAGTGCAACGGGCCCTGACGTGGCCAGGCTCGAGGCACCTAAAACACCTCAACACCCTAGGCTGCAGGAGCTTCACTCGTGTTGCCACCCACCTCACGATAACCTTGCGGCCGTCAGTCACCTTTTTGGCCGCCACTACTGGGAGGCTGACCCAGATCGCGCCAACGCCGTTCTCAGTTTGGCGGACCTCTCCCACTCTGATATCCCTGACAGAGCATTCCCCAATTCTGGCCAATGCCTCGGCCACTTCCTCTTTTGTAACCGAGTCATCAAGCCCCGACACTCTGATGTCGGCCCTCTTGATGGCTCGGTTAATCATGACCCCGGCCTCATTGTCGAAATTGCTCCTAAGAGCCTCTGCCAGGGCGTCCGCCTTCTCTCCACTGTCATGCCCCGGTATCTCCAGGACACGTCCTCCCGTCACTGATTTGCGGACGTTGAGAAAGGGGATGCCCATGCCGTTCAAGTCCAGCTCCGCTTTGGTTCTCCTCATTACGTCCGAGTAGGACAGACCCGCCTTCTGCGTATCCTCACTCAGGAGAAGAGTGACCGCCGTTGTTTTGGGAGGGCGAAGTTGAGGCTGGCGCTTCTTCTTCGCCTTCTTCTTCTTCTTTGGCTTTTTGGCAGCCGGCTGATTGGACTTGGCGCCTTGTGGACTGCGCTTGGGTTTGCCACCCTTGCCGACCGTCTTCCAGCCGCCGCCGTCACCTTCCTCTTCTTTCTCCCAAGGGCTTGCAGGTTTCCTTCCCCCTTTATCCTTGCTACCCTCTCCGTCCTTCTCTATTTTTCTCCTCTTTTTCGTCTGAGCGAGAGGCCGGTCTTCAAAGGGAGTCGGCTCCTCCTCAAAACCTTCCTCTCCTTCCGGCCATTTCGGTTCCGTCGCAGCCGGGGGCCGCGGGGCTTCCCGGCCGTTAGCTTTATCCGAGGCAAGAGGGGGCCTCAAGCGCGGTTCCGGTGGAAGCAGCTTCCGAAATGGAGCCAGCCTCACGTCCAGAAGCTTGCCAACCGCAAGCAGGACCTGTCGCTCTACACTGTCTGCCTGGGGCGCTAAAGTCGGCGTTGGCAGAGGGACAAGGACCTCTTCCTGCCGCGCTGTGCCCCTAGCAAGCTCCGATCTTATTTCCTCGAGCTGCTTCTTGAGCTCAACGTTTTCGGACCGCAGCCTATCAACGTCCGATCGGAGCTTAGCAGTCTCTTCGGTCTCCGTTCTCTTACGCATGACATCAAAGGCAAGGGTGAGTTCCTTCGATGCCAGCTTAAGAGACTTAACGTGGGTGCCCTTGAGCTGGCCCGACGTGTCCGCCACTTTTGTGATGAGGCCCGTGTATTTCTTCACCACGTCCTCTACCTCATATACGGCCTGCTCGCCACTGACCGCTGATAACGACTCCGACAGGCGGGTCATCCTCGTCCTTGGGAGGCCTCTGGATTCTTCCAGGAGCTCCTTTTCCGCCTGGAGTTCCATGGCCTCCCTTTCCACCCGCAACAGGTTTGCCTTGGCTTGGGCCAGCCCCACATATTGGCCGGTGGTGGGCGGCCTGCCTCTGCTCCTGCGAGGAGCGGTAGCTCCCGACCCCGCTTGCGAGGCGCTACTCGAGCCACTTCCCGAGCGCGCACTTGCGTAACTCCTCTTACGTCCTGAGATGTTCGACGCGACCGACATCATGCTTCGATCAGACTCGTCGCTTGAGTCGTCCGCATCCCCCTTGCTTCTTCCTACAGTTCGATCGTCCCGGTACTCCCTATCATGTTGTAGTTTTCCCCTAGCGATCGCACTGTTCTCCTCCCTATCTTTCATCTTTTGGGTTTGTTTTTTTGATTTGGATGACATTCCTTATATTGTTCCCACGAGTATGGGGGAAATAAACCGTCCGCCCGGGCAGTGCCCCCTGTACCCGGGTAAGCCTAGCGTAACCCGTCAGAGTGTTGGCCGGTACTCTGACGGGGGTCGCACTAGAGACTGACATACCCTTCAGCCATGCATCCCCTCACGGTGCGCCGCCGCTTGGGATTAGGGGTAGTTTTTTATAGAGGTTGTCCTCCTCGCAGCCCGGCCAATGAAGGCAAGACCCTCGGTGCGGACCTGCAGCCGTGAGACATGACCACAGACCCCGCAGGCCAGATTACGAGCTCCTGACGTTTATCAACAAACGCCGTACGAAGAAGACATCAACAACGGACCCCACCACAGGAATCAACAGGTAAGCACCCTTAACATTACAGGTGATCTCAGCAGATGGAACCGAAGAAGATGGAGCTTCTAAGCACGACGACTGATGACCTGCCCGAAGGTGTGGTAAGTACACGCCGGACACGTCTCCACTCCGGGGAAAGGAAGTGACAGGTAAGGAATTTCAGGTAAAGGAGAGAGGAGGGGAGCAACGAGTAAGGTGAGGATTAACTGGGGAAGGAAGGTTGGATGGGGGTAGGCGTAACGGGGCTCTTCTCACTCCTCTTCTCTATCGAGAAGAGATAGCAAGAAAGGGCAGGAAAGGAAGAAGGGTGAAGGACAAGGACGAGCCATTTGGTCCGGACTCAAACCAACGACTCGGACTGACTGCACCGGCGAACCGATGGGCGATGGGGTCGTCACGTCCCGACGCCGGGACCGATTCGATATATATATATTACTATATCACCAAAAAATGTTGCTTAAACCAAATAGCCTTTCACCCGACGTTATAATAATTATATATTTAATAAATGTTTTGGTTTAAAATATGTTAATTACTTAGGGCGGCTTGCACTTACAAATTAAATCCAGTTTAGAGTTATATAAAATGCTATTTAGCGCTGATCTGTACTTATTTTTTTGCACTAAATCAAAATCTAGTTGTAACAACTCTTAAACTAAAATCATCATTAAGATGAAATCAAACCAATTCAATTAATTAGTGTTTTATACAAGCTTAAACTAGATTAATTCGTTAGTGCAAGCCGCCCTTAATTCTGTGTTTCAAAATCATATTGAGATTTTAATTCAATATATTTATTACATATAAATTATTATATAAAAAAGGATAATTCCAAATTCAACAAATCGCACTCGTGTGAAGCCGAGTTTCATCGGCAGTAAATTAATATTTTATGTAAAAACGTTTGAGATCTAATGTAACAACGTCATAGTTAAAAAATGGAACATCTAGTTACATATAAGCTTCTATTATGCGAAAAAACTCATTATTTCTAAGTACGTAGACATTATGTCATCCCCATTCCATTTGCGAGCGGCTGTGAATGCCCAACTCATACTCGCAATAAAGAGACTGGCTATGAATAGGTGATGTGTGTCCGACGTTAGAATTTTTAGAACAGCATTAAATGTTTATAAACTTTCTACGCATTATTATAATAAACATTGCTTATTTTTTAGATATACAGGACGTTAAAAACATATGAAATAACACTTAATAATAAGGTTAAGTATTCATATATCTTATGTATCTTTTTTTTCTTTTTACTTGGGGAAAATCCTCATAGGACCGTCTCAGCCGCACAGAGGGGTTGCGCGACCGAGGTGTGTCGGATTTGTACCGACTAAAAACCCCAAGGTGACTACTTCTACGCATTGGCGGGGACTGCGGGTCCTATAATCATTTCGCCGCAGCCCCACTACGCCGCGCCTGAGAGGCACAATCACGGGGGGAGACGCCTCCCCCGATACCACCTGACTTCTCGGGGGTCGCTAACCGGTCGCTCAGAGCCACCACCCTGAACGGTCACAGCCCCTAAGGCATCAGCTGGCCGGTCCTGGATCGACCTATCCGCTGGTACTGATACGGTTGCCGACAGTGCCTACCGTAAGACGAATGAATCGTGAAAGTACATATTATTACCTAAAGTATTAATTTTATTTTTATTTCACTAAACATGCTTTTCAGTAAGAATATTCCCAATTAATTTCTTCTAGAAGTACAAATGCATACCTTTAAGACAGATTTATAAACACAACTTTCAGTTTGCTTAAGCTTTAGTAAAACATTACAAATAAATAACTCAATGAATGTCAAAGGATTTGGTAAGTCACCTATTTAGTCAAAATGGACTTAGCTCTGCGAATATTATGGCTATACTCAAGTTCCTATTATATATTCAGTTTTTTTGTCAAAATGAATTTATTTTTTGCTAAGCAAAGTCGAAATAGCGTCTATAAATCTCAGCATTAGTATTATTGCTATTTATTTTAATACTTAAATAATATATCGTCATGCTATATTCCTTACGGATTGTGCAGAGATTTATTAGTGCTTGTACTCATATCTATTTTGCGCTTATTTGTCGCGCTCAACGTGACAGCATTTTTCTCATTTTTTGGGAGTCGAAGCTGCTCGCGTCCGTAGGCTTTACCCTAGTTTCCCTACACGTGACTCCTGGATGGTGCTAAACGAGCAGCAGCGAGGTGGTAGGGCGCCGGTGCCCGTCTGGATCGCGACCACAGTACATGGGTGTAAAGCCCGTCATAGTGACCAGTTTCGGCTTGTCGCATTTCGGGATCAGCTTGTGTATATCCAGTAGCTCATATACCTAGAGACCTTCAGTCGTGGTATATGTGGGCCGACATGACGATGTCGACTATCAATGGATTTTCATCCTTTGATAGTTGCTTTCGTATATGGACTACACTATACTTACCATCAGGTACTCTGTAGTCACTATGTCGAGCTAGTATAAAAAAAAAAACAAGTGGCGCAGCTAATCACTGCTCTCAAGGCACAAAAGATTGATGTTAGATGCTATGCAGGCTTCCTCACGATGTATTCCTTCCCCAGTGAGCACATGGTGCCTAAATACGCAGGTAATCTGGTAAAATGCAGAGGTACGGGCCGGGATTAAAACCTATGACCATCCACGTTGCCGAGCACAGAAACCGGTCTATTAACCACTAGGCCACCACAACCCCTGTACTATTATTTCTTGTATTGTGGTTGATAACTGTAAGTGAAATAAAAATAAAATTAATGCTTTTACAGTTAATTCGTTTTATGGCACATAACATGCTTTTTGACAACATTCGATTTTCGTTTTTTGATTATTCTTGTTTTTATATTTTTGCACTATTTCTTCATTTCTTAATCTATACTAATATTATAAAGCTGAAGAGTTTGTTTGTTTGTTTGAACGCGCTAATCTCAGGAACTACTGGTTCGAATTGAAAAATTCTTTTTGAGTGGAATAGACCATTTATCGAGGAAGGCTTTAGGCTATATAATATCACGATGCAACTATTAGGAGCGTAGAAATAATGGAAAATGTGAAAAAAACGGGGAAAGTTATTCATCCTTGAGGGCTTACATTGCGTGCGCTGCGAAAACGGTTCAAGATACCAAAAATATATGTACGAAAGAATTATTCCTCTTGAAATGATCTAAAAAATGTCCGCGACAGTATATGTCTATTTTTTTAGATTAACTCACTAGAACCGTTTTTATGGTAATCAAATTTGGTCGAAATTAATGCATTATTTGTTAAAAGTTGTATCAACGTAATAATATTAATCTTTATCCAAATAAATGTGTTGTTGATTAAGAGTATTTAATTGTGAACAAAATTGTCTTTGACATCACTTAATTTCAATGAACATCTTAGAAAATATTACAAAACCTTATATAGCAAAACAACGTTTGCCGGATCAGCTAGTGTACAATAATTGTCAAAATTTGACTGTCATATTCCTATAAGTTTTATGACAACTGCTATGGCTTTGTGGTTACGGTTTCTTTAATCTATTATGTATTTATACCATAACATTTGACCCATAAATAGCTGAATGTGTTTACTTTCACTGAATGTGTTTAGTAACACTATGGGTTGTCCAAGGAAGTAAAAAAAATGCCTTGTAGCACGGGTGTGTTCGAGCGGCGCTTCTAGCGGATTGACGTGACGCGCAGCTAACGTACCGACCCGCGCTCCCGCGCAACCCTCACGTGATCCCGGTCGATAAAGAAGAAAGGGAAGTCCCTAACGCTATTTCAGTCGACCAATCAAAGTTCATCATCAGAAGGGGAATTCCGCAAAACACAAAGTCGAGGCCCTCAACGTAATCCAACGGCCGCAACCGTCGTCTATGACCTATGTTCGTCCTACATCCTTTAGTATTACTTCATACTTCTATAACACTCTGTGTAATACTAGTTTTTATCTACGCAAATCAATTTCTAAAAGTAACGTCAAATAAATATGAACTCAAAAAAGCCTGCGAAAGTTGCAATCTCTCAAATTGTTTTAATAGTTAACGCTTACAAATGTAACGTGTAAAGTAGCCGCCCGAATCGTGTTGATGTGAAATAGTTTAACCTTAATCCGGTTAAGGACGGAGCGTTTAACATATCCCACTAATTGGTGGCTTGGTCCGAATGAAATTTAGATAAACCCATATATTTCCCAATCTGCGATGAACATTAAAAAGCATAGGTGGGAATGTTGGAAAACAGACGACCTCGAAGTATGTATTTATTAGAAAATAGGAACAGTCTATATAATGATAAATAACGAATGTGACCTATAAACAACCTTTTTTTTTTCGGCGGGTTTTCCATTGGTGACCGGGGTAACCTCTATAGAGCTATGACTTAACATTACAAATGATATTGCAATAACATGATTGTAAACTTAACCAGAAGCTGTAAGCATCATCTAGATTTAGGAAGATATCCGACTTTTTTTTGGTATCCCGGGGGAAAATCTTGCATAGGACCCCGGTGTATCAGACTCATACTGACTAAAAACTCCCGCGGTGTCTCTCTAGTCGCTCCCCCCCAGGCCTGGGAAACCAAATTCATCCAGACGCCCGGGAAGCGAACCTTGTCGAGGCTACCTCTCTGGGAGGGTTGAGAGTAAAGAGCCTACCCCACCAATACCCCTCTCACAAAGCCTATTGTATTGTTCTCAATAAATAAGTTATACATATATAGAAAAATTGTATTGGTGTGTTTTAATTTTTATATTGTTGGACTATAAAAATGAAGCTACATGAATTACAAGCCCTACAAAACAAATTAATAAAAAATATTTTTCGTTATCCATATCTTACAGCTACAAATACAATATACAATGAAACAGGATTATTAAATATATAGCAACTATATATTTATAATACATGCATCATTATTAAAAAAAAATATTGATATAAAAATCAATCTAAATTTATTTTTTACAAAAAGACTCTCTCGCCGAGCAAGTTTGCTTGTGCTTCCTAAACCACGGACCAATTATGAAAAACGGAATATCACTTTTGAGGGAGCACAACTCTAAAACGCGTTACCCTCCTGCATTAGAAACGCGAGCTCGCTTACCATATACAGAACTAAATTACTACAATATATTAAAGATAAATACTAACAAATATGGTTCTGTGTTTGCCAAGTGAGCTCTTAGTATTTTACTGTTCTTGATAGTTTTTAAACTAATTGTTCTAATGTAAGTGATTTTGTATCATAATGAGAATAAGCTCTTTGAACTGGCTATTGCAGTTCTTAATCAGTGAAAGATGGGCTTACTTTTACTTTCGTTCCAAGAGGTTCGTAAACATATTCATTAAATTACTAAAAGTCCAGCTTCACAAATGTTAAGAAACGCTGATCTGGTAAATTAACTTCGGCTCCATCCAACTTCGTCCGTGTTTCAGCAGAACCTAAGCTTGCTGCATTTCTAGTGCATAAATGAACTAAATGGGTCAAATTTGCATTGGAAATTTCGGACTGATGGCCATTTGCATAGGTAGAGGCCTATAATTTCTTAATTTTTCCAACGTCCAATTTTAGAAACGTTTCTTAAATTTAAAAACGCTAAGTGTACTTCTTAGTTAATTAGTTTACACATTAATGAATCATCTAACGCATTAGGCATACAAACTATTGACTTGTTAGTGTTTAAAGGCATTTTAAAATTTAAAAATCGTTTTTGAAACTGGATGTAAACCAGTTTAATTATTTCGTATTTTTTTTCTTACCTGAGTAATTTTACCCATTCGCTTTTCGGCATCTGCTTCTACGTGGTTAACTCATTTGTATCTTCTACATTTAGATCGGAAGCACAATGACAACATTTTATTTTATAAAGCAAAGTGACTACGTCACACTCCAGGAATATCACAGTGCCGTTCCAGATCAGCATCCACAATCAAGGAACGACATCCAATTAACAGTAGTCGTTCATATGCTGGCTGACATATGATGATGATGATGTCCTAGCCGGTTTCGGCCACGGCGACTGTTTCAACACCGGTTAAGAAATTCGGGATCCAGTTTTCGGAAACAGTCAATTGCGCAAGAGATATTTAAGTGCATAACTGGACGCGCTGCCAGAAAAGCACTCTCTCGTCCGAGCTCCCTCAGGCCCGATGGAAAGGAGAACCAGTACGATCGGGAGGGAGCGGGGTGCAAGTTTGGTCGAGTTTTCCTTCTCTAAACACCTGGTTGAACTGCGGTGTTCAAGAGATACCTTAGTCGCCTTTTACGACACCTCAGCATGAAGAGGGGGGTGCTATTCTATTCTGCCGGCAGCCACCACGGCATACACTATGACAGAAAGTCTCTATGTATACGTATAACTGAACGTACACGAGCTAATCACAGGCTGAGGCGAGTCACTATGACGTGTAAGAAATACAAGTTTGTGCTAAATTTGTGTTATTTCTAGGGCTTCGTACCTCCAACGCTCTATGACAGTATTATACTCTGTTGTAGTGGACATTAGCCACTTACCATCGGGTGGGCTGTCATCTTAGTTACTACCTTTTGATATGGCAAAACGTGTGTACGTATTACAACTACAATTCCTAATGAGAGTCACACAATAAAGTTTTTTTGCACTGTGCGTCTAACGGCGGACTATATATATATATCGTCTACCAAAAAAACATTCAATTCATATTTCAAAATAGATGGAAACCTATATACATATTATATATGAAAATTATGTGGGCTAAAAACACAAGAATCGTCTCTGAAATACAAAGTTTATTCAAATTAGGTTATAAAGACGCAAAATAACGTACGTGAAATACCTAAGAATTGTAATTTAAATGTGGTACTGTAATTATTATAAATAACGCTGAATGTTCCACTGAAATACGTTTTAAGTTTTTCAGTTTACTAAAATCATCCTACCATGTAAAGTAACACTGAGCATAATTACTTTCAGTAAAATAAAGTGACATTTATATTGCGACCGCCTTTTGCTCCGTAAATGCCATTAAAGTTTGAGCGGTCCACCACGGCATAAAGGTGTATTCATATTTATATTTAAAAACGAGAAACGATGCATGCTATTTTTTAAAACTTGTCTTAGGAAGACTCGTATTACTTTAGAAATTATATGAATATTGGTTATAAACTGAGGTAATGATGAATGCTTCTATAACCTATAGGTTAGTTTTTTTTAGACTGGCTTGACATAATGACTACAGAGTATCTGATGGTAAGTACAGCGTAGTCCAAAAACGAAAGCAACCATAAAAGAATGAAAATCCATTGATAGTCTCCGTCGTCATATCGACCCACATATACAATGACTGAAGTTCTCTAGGTATATGAGTTTTGTCTACAACCTACAGAGTTACTAGATATACACAAGCTGATCCCGAAACGTATGTAGTAACTCAGTACCAACAACAGTAGTAACTCATATACCTAGAGACCTTTAGCCATGGTATATGTGGGTCGACATGACGACGGAAACTATCAATGGATTTTCATTCTTTGATAGTCGCTTTTGTTTTTGGACTACACTGTACTTACCATCGGGTGCATTCGTGCATCGTGTAGTCACTTTAAAGAGCCAAAGTGAAAAAAAAAACTTTTAAAACGACAGAACTTGGCTCGGTACAAATCGTCAGCACATTTTTCCATTATTGTTTCCTATTTATATTATGTTAATCGTATTTTATTTAAATAAATTTTGCCATTATTTAAGCTCTAAAGTCAATAAACAAACACTAAAATAGTTCAAAATAGTTCTAAACAATATCGTATATCAGCTGATGTAAAGTTGCGCCACTGGTCACAATAGGTATAACATATTATGAACGTAAAGTGGTCATAACCACTAATGTTTCTCTACTCACCCCTATAGAGATAAGGCGTAACGGTGTATTAGTATTTTTTTAAATACATACACATACACACATATACAATATTCCGCAGATTGTTTATTAAAAAAATATATGATTAGCGTCGCAAGAACAATTTATGAAAAGTATAAAAATAATATAAAAGTTTTACAGGTTTTTATCGATATTTCTCATTTCATTTATTCTTATATATAAAAATGAATCGCTAAATGTCTTGATAAGCGCGAAACTCGAGAACGGCTAAACCGATTTGGCTGATTTCTTTTTTGTTGTGTTTGTTGAAGTCTAGGGAAGGTTATTACGGAGATAAAAATTAAATAAATTGTCTGAAAAAGTCTAAAAACAACATTTTTCTATATTCTCATACAAAAAATTCGTTATAAGTCATTTTGAACCTTAATACCATACCATAAAGTTTAAATGTTAGTGGACGGGTTCCGGGAAGGCAAAACAATCGAGTGACGTATAAATATTAATGTCAGTGTTTGTCAATTTTTATACATATAGCATTAAGGCCAGGTTCCTTCAAACAATTTAAATTATAATTAACAATTAACATTTAAAATAAAATAATGTGACTTTGTTTTAGAGAAATAGGGCAGAACAAGGTCTGCCGGGACAGCTAGTTAATAATACAATTAAACACATAATATAGAGATAGCTTTTAAGTTCTTGATAAATAGTTTAATGATAATAAAACAATAAATAATCTAAACTCCATGCGACTGAGTCTTTATAAAGAAACGGTACAACCTATTAAAGTAAACGTAGAGGAAATGATTTAATCATTTGTCCTTACAAATACAACTATTGGCACATTTTGTGAAAATTTCCCAACTGATCCTATTTTCTTTGTTTAAATTTGAGTTTAAGTAGACAATAAATGATGCTGATATCAATGTAATAGGTTATAATAAAATTGATAATTGAATAGTGAATACCAATATAGCGCATTGAACTTATAGGTGATGGTAATAATCGTATCGTTACGCTATATGCCTTTCGGGGTGTTACAGAGATATATTAGTCGCTGTATCCACTTGCAGGTGTTAATGCTTATACAATATAATATGTACTCTTTATTATTATCCTTATTTATTTTATTCTCAATATTTTATCATTTTAAAATATATACATATAAAAAAATATATATACATATTTTAAAACACAAAAACATGTAGATCTACCGGGACGAGGCCAAAGACTGTGATTTATAGACGCTTCTTTGACTTTGCATAGAATTCACTCAAACATTACAAAGTCCATTACTCAATGAATATCAAAGGATATGATAAGTCACAGACTTTGTAAAATTGGTGTTGGCTCTGCGAATACTTACGCAATACTCAAGTTTCTATTATGTAATCAGTTTTCTGTCCAAGATTAATGTATTTTCTGAACACTTTGCTAAGCGATGTCAAAGTACTGTCTATATCAGCCTAAGACCGAAGCCGCCGGTAGTTAGGAGCTCAGAGTGAGGAACCTCCTTACAATGCGTGCCGTACCGATATGTACTCTTTTATTATTATACTTTTTATACTATATTATATATCTTCATCATCAGCCCGCCCTTAGTCGGCCTCTCGGTCTTTTACCGGTTGCACGCTGGAGAGTGTTCTCAGGAACTGCATTCTTTGATTCCACCACAAAACCACTAGACATCGTGTCGGATACCATCCGTATGTGGTGGATGTTCCTTATATTCGCAAGAAAAGATTCGCTTCTACATTTATCATGCGGACGACTAAGGAGTGGAATATGCTTCCAGCGGCCATATTTCCGCGATCTTATGACCTGGAAGTCTTTAAGAGAAGAGTGAATAGGCATTTGCTAGGCGATCGCGTTTCATCATCGAACTCATCTTCACCTTCCACCAGGTGTGATTGGGGTCAAGCGTTCGTCTATAAATTATAAAAAAAAGTTATCATCTGGATACAGGATTATAATAATATTTTTTGGCCACGGTCTACACGAATCGCCGACGGAACTTCTAGTAATATAATAATGTTGTCATAATATTTCATTGAGACGATAATGTGTATGTTATTAGTGCAAGACGATCTGGAATGGGCCATTTGCTCCTATTTGCGTTGGATTAACGAAGCGAAACATTACATATTCACAATCGTGGGAGACATAGAGCATATCATACCCTTAATTGGGATGTCTCATAGAATATGTAATATCATATTGGTTTATGTAGATTGTTATTCCTCAACATAATGTAAGCTTGTATAAAATCCTAATTGAAGAGGTTTAATTCGACCTCAATGCTAATGCAAGTGATATTTAAAATTTAAGAACTAAGGGCGGCTTGCACTAACGAATTAAGCTAGTTTAAGCTTGTATAAAACGCTTATTAATTGAATTGGTTTGATTCCATCTTAATGATGATTTCAGTTTAAGAGTTGTTATAACTAGATTTTGATTTAGTGCAAGAAAATAAGTACAGATCAGCGGTAAATAGCATTTTATATAACTCTAAACTAGATTTAATTTTTTAGTGCAAGCCGCCCTTAATCTTCACTTACACGACGTTTTAATCAATTCGGAATTTTAACAAACTCCATCGCAGTATATTTAAGCCTGTTTTATGTATATACGCCAAAATCTGCAATTATTTATGGCGAATAGAGATGTTCTTAATGTTAACACTAAACATAAAGATAAATTAGTGTTATGTACCTAATTTCCGGCTTAAAAACATATCACCTTGCTACTTACTCTACTCTCGCTGCGATACTGCAACTTATGTGTCTCAGCTCACCTCGAAAGAGATATAGCGTGACGACATATTATTATTAAACATAGTATTAAAGCAGTAACACTCCGAGTCTATAGAACCTA
Organism: Automeris io; assembly: GCA_036320925.1. Classification (NCBI taxonomy): domain Eukaryota; kingdom Metazoa; phylum Arthropoda; class Insecta; order Lepidoptera; family Saturniidae; genus Automeris; species Automeris io. The sequence continues at coordinate 4,902,476 of JAUDJH010000011.1, read as the reverse complement.
ACGGACCTGCATTAGATTTTTCCCATGTGCGATTTACCAATGTTACCATAGCACAAAATCTAAATATACAATTTCTAGTTTCCAGCATTAATAATAAGTAAGACCCATATTAACTGTCACTCGTTTTCTCACAGTATCCCCTCACTCTCTCGAGATAAAAAGTAGCCTATTCAATACAGTACATAAGTTACTTCTATGTAGAATATTCAAATCTCTTCAGAAATTTCCTCGTGAAGTTCATACAAATAAACAGGCGGATAGACGAAATTCTAAAACACGTTGATTTGTTTATAATATTAATGTTGTTAGAAGTATGATACCAGTATGAAAGCTGAATTTAATTAGTAAAATAATAATCATACATCATTCCGATATATCCCTTTCGGGCCGAGCAGAGACACATAAGTGGCAGTATCCACTTTGCGCTTATGTATTGTGCCCAACGTGACCAGCATTCTCAGGGCACTTACACGTGATATTTCTATTAGAACTGGTCGCGCCAAAAGGCGCAACCCCAGAACTACAAAATAAAATGTAAACGCACCTACTCCCCAACGCCATCTGGCGTACATTCATTCACTTCTTTCTTTAACGTTCTCGCTTTCAAATCACAAACGTCGCATCGGATCTTTTTTCTTTATAATCGCATATAATTATTTCTTACTTGCTATACAAATCGCAAATCCTTACTTACACCATACTCCATATCATATATATTCAAATACATACACAGTGAGTGATTTTATAAAGGGCCTAAATACCGCTACCTACGGTAAGTACTTTTTCTAATTTGTCTCAAATATCGCTAATCTTTATATTATAAAAATTATCCCGCCTATGAGGGTGCATTTTGTGCAACAGCATAAGTACAATTGTTATAACTAATTGTCTTGAGTTTTCAATTAATTAATAAAAACCACTCATTACTTTTCAACTATTTATTTTTGACACCACCAAAACTGACAGCCCAGACGAACTGTCTCAGATTATAAAAACATTAATGCAGCCTAGTGCTGCGCTCTATATATACAGACTATAGCAACTCTCCCTTCCCGTTTTTTTTTTTTATTTTTATATTTAATTTTATTTTATTTCATTTTTTTTACTCTAAATTCTGCCCACACTTAAGGAGTTGGTTGACATGTCGTTTCCATTGCAAGCCATCCACTTCAACAGTATAAGTTACACCTGGGATTATAACATCAATAATTTTACCTAATGACCACTTCTTTCTATTTTTTCTATGATCTTTGACCATTACTTTTTCTCCAATTATAAATGTTTTAAATACATTTTTACTCTTTATTGTTTGTTTTATTTGTTCTATATCTATTTTGTCATTTACAGGGTTAGGCCTCAGTAAAGAAAAACGACATCTCAACTCTCTACCTAACATCAATTTGCTTGGGCTTTGACCTGTTGTTTTGTGTATTGTGCTTCTGTAGTCAAACAGAAATAAGTTACATGCATATTCTACAGTATGACCACTCTCTACAATTTTTACAATATGTGATTTAAATGATTCTACAAACCGTTCTGCTAATCCATTTGTAGATGGATAATAAGTTGGAGTAAAACTTTGTTTGATACCTAGTTTTTCACAAAAGATTTTAAATTCATTGCAAGTCCAAGTAGGGCCGTTATCGGTTACTAAATGGAGTGGATATCCATATCTTATAAAAATGCTTTTGAAAATTTTAATGGTGTTTTGTGATGTGATGTTTGTCATTACAAATGCCTCTGGCCATTTTGAATAGGCATCCATAATTATTAAATACATTTTTGAGTAAAGTGGACCCAAAAAGTCAGCATGTAATCTATGCCAGACCGTTGGTGGCTGTGGCCATACTGTTAGTTTAATATTTTCTGGATTTTTATGGTTTTGTAAACATATCATACAATTTTTGGTTATATCTTCTATATCTCGATCTATGCCTGGCCACCAAAAATATGACCTTGCTATTTGTTTCATTCGCGTAGTGCCTAAATGGCTTTTATGTAATTCAAGCATTATCCTACCTTTTATATTTATTGGTATTATGACCCTGTACCCCCACAATAAACAATCTTTCTCTATTGTTATTTCATTTTTTCTAGTAAAGTATGAATCATATTCACTACCACAGTCATTTTTTTCTGGCCAGCCATCTATACAGTATCTTATGATATCACACAAAACTTTATCTTTTTTTATTTCACACTGAATAGTTTTCCAGCTTAATGTATTAATATTTGATTTATTTATGTAATTTACAATATTTGATTCAAAGGTTTTATGGATTAATTCAGTATTATTTGTATTATCTTTATCATTCTTATCTATGACTACCCTTGACAAATAGTCTGCTGGATTATTTTTGGATTTTATATGTTGAATTTCATAGTCAAATGCACTTAAGAAAATTGACCAATATTGTAAACGCTTTGCTGCCATTTTTGGTATTCCATATTTTGGGCCAAGTATTTTTGCTAATGCTTCATTATCTGTTTGTAAGATAAATTTAGTTCCAAATAAATATTCATAAAATTTATTTACTCCGAATATTATAGCATATGCTTCTTTTTCTAAAATTGGGTATTTAGTTTGTGTTTCATTGAGTTTTTTACTTGCAAATGCCACTGGTTTTATTACATTTTCATTGTCTTTTATTGATAATATGGCGGCAACCCCATTGTCTGCTGAATCACAAGTTAATATAATAGTTGAATTTTTGTCAAAGTGTGACAATGGGGGTGTATTGATTAGAGCTTTTTTTATTTCATGAAATGATTTATCACATTCTGTTGTCCATTCAAATTTATGTTTTTTTAGGCAATCATATAATGGTTTTAATGTCATAGCCATGTTTTGTAAGAATCTGTTATAATAATTTACTTTACCTATAAAAGATTTAAGCATTTTTACATTTTCCGGACGGGGCAATGACAGTAATGGTTCAACTTTGCTTTTTATTATTTTAACACCAGTTTTATTCACTTCAAATCCAAAAATATCCAGTTTTTCTTCTAAGAATTTACATTTATTTATTTTTAATTTTAAATCAGAGTCTTTTAACCTTTGAAGTACACTTCTTAACTTTTCCATTGTTTCTAATATTGTTTTTCCATATATGTATATATTATCTATGTACACTATTATATCTATACCATTTAATTTTTGTATAATTAATCTTTGGAACGAACCAGGACCAGTGCTGACACCAAATGGCAAATACAAGTATTTGAAAATTCCCTCTTCTGTGACAATAGTCACCAGTTTTTGCGACTCTTTATCCAGTGGGGCTTGTAAATAGGCCTCACGTAAATCTAACTCACAAAAGTAACTATTACCCTGTAATTTCATCATAATATTATCAATAGTTGGTAGAGGATAATGATCTATTTTCAAATACTTGTTTATTGTTATACGATAATCACCACATAAACGGACTGATCCATCCGGTTTCAGTACTGGTACTATAGGAGTACCCCACTCAGAATATTCCACTGGCTCTATACGTTTATTTTCTACTAATCTTGTAATTTCATTTTTTACTTTATCTTTTAATGCAAATGGAACAGTTCTGACTGGCATAAATATTGGTTTTACTCCTGGTTCAATTAATAAATGGATTGGCTCTCCTTTATACTCTCCCATACCTGGGGCAAAAACTTCTTTGAATTCGACTTGTATTTTTTCAATTAATTTATTTTTTGTAACTTTTTCAAATACTCTTTGTTCAAATTTCGGTGGCCATAATTGTAGCAAAGAGAGCCAATCTTTTCCAATTATTTTAGGTAGTCCATCCTTTACAACATATAATTTTTGATTATACACTTTTACAGATTCATAACTAATTGTTAAATTTTCAATGACACCAAGTGGTGTTGAAGTTGACTGATCAAAATTTGTAAAAATTACATTTTTCTTTTTTATCTCTAATTCTGGGAAATATTGTTGTTTTTCAGTAAAAGTGATTGTACTTACATCAGCTCCAGTGTCAACTTCAAACTTTAACACTTGATCATTGACAGACACATTTAAAGTTGCTGATGGTATTTTATGGCTTGTATTATAATAGAATATATCATACAATTCTGTATCTTTATCTGTGAATTTCTGTTCTATTTCAACTTCTTTGTTTTCCAATTTTTCTGTTTCTACAAAATTTACTTTTTCCATCTTTACTTCTTTCTTTCTATTGCATATTTTGAAGATATGGCCTTTAATGCCACATTCACTGCAATACTTTTCACGCAACGTACATTTTGCTTTTATATGCCCTTTTTTTCCACAGCAATAACACATAATCTGATTATTTGTTGGTAATGAGTTTTGTCGATAGTTACTGGTTTTATTTCTTTTTACATAGTTTTCTTGGACTTTAAACATTTGTTCTTCTTGTTTTTCTTTTTTATATGTTAAATTGTAAGCAGTTTCCACAGTTTTTCCTATATTAATTAATTCTACTATTGGTAGTTGTGCTTGCTTTAATAGCTCAAATTTGACAGAATCACAATAAACTCCATTTAATAATCGTTCTTTAATTTCATCATCTAAGTTTTTGAAGTTGCAATTTATTGACAATTTTTTCAGTTCTATGATGTATTGCTCAATGCTTTCTGTTGGTTTTTGACATCTTTTGCGAAATTCTGCCTGTTGTATTGAAGAATTTATGACCGGGTGATAATAATGTTCTAATTTTTCACAAATGTCGGTATATTCTAAACTCTTAGGGTATTCTGGTATGCATAATGTACATAATAGATCGTACACTTTTGTACTGAGTTTTGTTATTAGTAATGGTACCTTTTTTCCTTCTGGAATATCGTTGAGTGTCATAAAGCATTCAAATTGTTGATGGAATGCTTTCCAGTTGTCTCCATTAAATGGTTCTAAACTTGTTATTTTCGACATTGTTTGTTTACTCATGACTGTCGAAGAACACACTATATTATAATACTTGGTGGGTCGTTTCGGGCTCGTCGCCAAATGTTATAACTAATTGTCTTGAGTTTTCAATTAATTAATAAAAACCACTCATTACTTTTCAACTATTTATTTTTGACACCACCAAAACTGACAGCCCAGACGAACTGTCTCAGATTATAAAAACATTAATGCAGCCTAGTGCTGCGCTCTATATATACAGACTATAGCACAATACTTGTCCCGGCCCACGAAAGAACTATACGGGTTTCTTCATGACATTTACTTTCACCAGTGAGCATGTGGTGCCTAGGCCCGTACGTACTTAATCTCTTTTTTTTAAACTGACACGGCATAGTTACTACAATTAACCTGATGGTAAGCATGGTGCAGTCCAAAAAACGCCAACGACTATCGACAGGTAAGAAATACCCATCGGTAGTCGCAGCGATCATGCCGGCCTGCACAAATATGTCTTCACACTACGCTTAAAGGATCCCATATCATATAATGGTGGGAACACGCTTGCCGGAAGACCATTCCACAGCTCAACGACGCGGCAAAAGAAAGAGTTGGAGAACTTCTTAGTCCTAGCTGGGATGTGAGATACCGTATAGCTGTGACACCGCAAACCCGCGCGCGCGGTTTTGTTCAGGAAGGGAGAGGGTGGAACAAGAAGAATAAGTAAAGAAGAGTAAGTAGTAAGTAATGTGGAAGAATCCAGGGATATGTATTGTGTTTCAAACTTACCAACGTTCGAATATCCGCGCATAGATACTAGTTGGTAAGGGACCCTTTACCAGCTAGTATTCACAAAAAATGTCTAACGTGACCAGTGGCGCAAAAAAAAAACTATAACCACCGGGGTGCCAGCACTGCCCTCTCTTCGCCTTCGCCGAGCCTGGGAATCCAGATACTTCCGACAGCTCGACGAGCGTTGACCTATGGGCAGACCTCCTCTCTTGGAGGGGGATTTAAACCCCTCACTGCCTCTTTATGGGAACGGCGTGTGGGCGGGCACACACACGCTGGGCCTTCCACTCTTAGCTAGTATTCACAGCTACAATTAGTTTTTTTTTTAATCTATCGTTTTTATTATAGTATAGATCCGATATTTTTCATCAATATATGGTAATTAAAAAAAAAATGTTAGTAAAACAACAGATTAAAGTAAGTTTTAAGAAGTTATTGTCTTGTAATTTTTTCGTTCTGTTGAAAGTTTGCTTTCCTTGGCCCACTGGGAAATCCGCTACCGCCTTATTGTTTTTTAATATTTCACAAAGTACTCTTCCTTTTTGTCGTGATTATATTACTTAAATAAATATTTATATGAGTTTAGATACCAGTGAATCAAAGCACAGCTAAATCAAAAACAAAGAGGGAAAATTAAAGAATTTGCTGTTGTCCTTTCATGCTTTCGCAAAACGCAAACTGCATTTCCGAAAACTATTATCAGAATTGCAACATATTAATACGGGACCAACTAACTTCGTGATATCCCTTATCGTTGAAAAAAAAAAACAAATCGATAAACAAATCGCGGAGTTATGGATGGATATATATAATCGAATATAGAACTTTTTTTCTAAGTCGGTTAAAAAAGAGAAAACATAGTTTAATAGAGGTTTTTGAACCGCGGACTCAAGGGCCTAAAGTGTAGTTTATAAGCCATTGGACTACTGCAAATTTCCAATGAATTTGAATTTTAAGTACGCATTTTGTATAATATAACGCATTCTTTGCTACTCTGTTGGTCTAGACATCGTAATATTCGATAAACGATAACGCTAATAAAAAGTGAAAAAAAAGGATGAAATTAACATAAGCTTCGGAAATATCACGTTGAAACGATATGCCAATTCATTTGCACTTTTCAACTAGCGTTATCGATATACGAATGTTACTTTGTCTGTGGGAGCTGTTTTGTGACGATTTGTTTTAGTTAAATCCACCGCAACGGATCTGCAAGCCACACTAAAGTACTACTTTCTAAAAACTTTCTAGTATAATAACAATAACGTGAGTACAAGTATTGATATTGTGCAAAATCCCTTCTTATCTTCGCGTCTATGAAAAATTGCCCCTTCAATATTCTAAGCAACCAGGTCTAGCTACTCATTCAATCGACGTCGGTCGGTTCCTCGAACTTATCTCTTGCAAAAATCTACGTCCTACTAACACGTTCCCTATTCACTGCCTTCTAAGCATCTATGGAGTCTATGTAGTATTATGTTTGTTTTTATTCTGACTCGACATAGTGACTGCACCATACCTGATGGTAAGCATCGCGCAGTCCAAAAAAACGCTAACGACTATCGACAGGTAAGAAAAACCCAACGGTAGTCGCAGCGAATGATCTCTCTGATGACTCTTCACGATACGCTTAAAGGATCTCGTATCATAGGATGGTGGGAACACGCTCGCTGGAAGACCATTCCACAGCCTAACGACCGGCTAAAGCAGGAATTAGAGAACTTCTTAGTCCTAGCCGGGATGTGAGAAACCGTAAAGCTGTGACTCCGCAAACCCGTAGTCAAAAGGCATGAAAATTATCGCTCTTCACATCGTAAAAGTATTATTTTTGTCACTATTATATAACTGGTGAAAAATCACGATCACTCGTCAAGTTTTTTAACACGATTCTCTTCACATCGTAAATGTATTATTTTTGTCACTGTTATATAACTGGTGAAAAATCACGATCACTCGTCAAGCTTTTTAACACAATTCTCTTCACATCGTAAAAGTATTATTTTTGTCACTATTATATAGCTGGTGAAAAATCACGATCACTCGTCAAGTTTTTTAACACGGATTTGTAATCGGCGAGGGGGCTAGTCTAATATGAGCGGGACAAGCTTAAACTTAGCGTAACGAATAAATATAACTATCCTCTAGAAGGTTATGCTTGGACATACAATATTTCTAGGTATCAAAAAACAAAACTTTACGTTGTTTCATATAAAGCATTTACAAAAGTGATAATTTCAATAGCAACAGCTATTTTTATGAAACTATAATTATTAAGATTAATCCTCGCTGTACAAAAAAACAATTCGGTGCACAGACATGAAAAATGTATAAAGTTGAGTATTTATTTAGAAACTTTGCTTTTAATCACAGGTAAGAAATAGCCCTATAAAAGTTAAGAAACTTTACTTTTTGCTGTATCGCTTGTATACCGTAATAAAAGTATGCCGAGTTGGTCATTTTCGACAAAGTGAAATTATCCATTAGCCGCAAGGCGAGAGGCCTAGAAAACTAAGCCTGTAATAACCAAAAGACACACGTGTGTTATACGATGATTTTCATCACGATCCCGAGGAAAAGGACAGTTTTATATTATGTTACTAAATTTTAACATGGGATGGAGTGCGTGTCGCTTGGTTCATTGGTTTTATGTTAATCAGAGAATACTGAATATTAAAAACTAGCTGCTCCGGCAAACGTTGTTTTGCTATATAAGGTTTTGTAATATCTTCTAAGATGTTTATTGAAATTAAGTGATGTCAAAGACAATTTTGTTCACAATTAATACTCTTAATCAACAACACATTTATTTAGATAAAGATTAATATTATTACGTTGATACAACTCTTAACAAATAATGCATTAATTTCGACCAAATTTGTTAACCATAAAAACGGTTCTAGTGACTTAATCTTAAAAGATAGACATATACTGTCGCGGACCTTTTTTAGATCATTTCAAGAGGAATAATTCTTTCTTACATATATTTTTGGTATCTTGAACCGTTTTTGCAGCGCACGCAATGGAAGCCCTCAAGGATGAATAGTTTTGCCCGTTTTTTTCACATTTTCCATTATTTCTTCGCTCCTAATAATTGCATCGTGATGTTATATAACCTAAAGCCTTCCTCGATAAATGGTCTATTCAACTCAAAAAGAATTTTTCAATTCGAACCAACAGTTCCTGAGATTAGCGCGTTCAAACAAACAAACAAACAAACTCTTCAGTTTTATAATATTAGTATAGATTACTAACGACGGCCTCATAAAGAACTTGTACCCAGAGCCTTACACTTTCATATTATATAGATACGTAGATCAGTTAGCATAGATGGGCAAAATGTAGTCAGATTCATGAAAAAGGATTACGGTTACATTTTGCATTTTTCATCATTAATATGATTAAAGTTTGCGTATCTATGCTTTAAACACTAAGGAATCCTCAATTGCAATCAAATTTATGACTTTTAAATATTTAGATAGGTTTAAATCCTAATTATAGAGTAAAAAACTTAAAATTACGACTATATTTTGTAATCGTTAATCTTTAATCAAATTACATTTTGCCCATCTCTGTCAGTTAGTAATGTACAGAAATACCCCGCTCTACGCGATCACGTTATGCGTGGTTTCACTGTAACGCGATATTCAAATTTCGCACTTAATTGCCTCGCATAACGCGAAAGAGTGCGTATAAACATAATCTAAAACCTCGATATACGCGAATTTCAGTTAACGCGATTTTTTCTGGAAATATCCCTCGCGTAAAGCGGAGCATGACTGTAAATTACAAATTTTCGTAGGCTACAACCGTATAGTTTATTTGTTTAATAAAATGTAATATAAAGCATTTAAAACTTAACTGTAACACTTTTAAACTTTTTGTTAAGGTACATACTGCTTTATATTATGAAAAATTCTCTACAGTTGATAACCCTTATCTTACTTTGACTAAAAGTTGAAAAGGAGAATAAATTGGGATCATTTGTTATGAAAGGACTTGTTTGCTTAGGCTCTGAACGGAAACCAATTTAAATAAACCCATTAGATATGACTAAGTATATACCTACATGTTCACAAATCACATTTACAAAGGATTATAATGTTCAAATGAAGTTTAGGTACGGTAGATTTTTATACTTAGGTATCATAATTATGAAACAAACAATTTTCATAAGAGTCTAGACGAATCCTATAAACAATTATAAACGAAACTAGCTTTTGCTCGCGGTTTCGCTCGCGTTAAGAAGTATTATTATTAATTAGGTATAGGTTTTGCGGCTTTACTTTTGTTTAGTGTGTGAAAAAAATGAGGGCCTAGAAAACTTCTTTGTATACAATATTCTTAACTAATCTGTTATTAAGCGCTAAAACTGTCAAGCTATTGGGTGAACTTACTCGTGAACAAGCAACATAAAATTGTTCATGAGAGAAGCAATGTTTTCTCAAGTCAATACCCGCAAATTTGAGAGTTTGACCCTGAGACTTGTTTATTGTCATGGCAAAGCAGACTTCACCTACCTGCATGCCAAATTTCAGCCCGATCCGTCCAGTGGTTTGGGCTCTGCATTGATAGATCACTATGTCAGTCAGTCAGTCAGTCAGTCAGTCACCTTTGAGTTATATATATTTAGATGAGAACATGAACATGATTGACATGATTGAGATGATTGCATGAATTTTGTAATTTAGTCTAACTTAGTGATTTTAGTTTAGAAATAATAAATTGGTATTACAATATACAGTTTTATTATTTTACCGTATTTATGCAATATAGACCAAACGAAATGCCTAAAAATTCTATGAACTAACAAAATTAAAGTGATTTTAGTTTTGTTAGGCCAAGAACTTGTGACTTCTACGACAGATTTTATACCAATGAGTGTGTACAGTTTAAAATCCACATTCACCAAAAATACTAACCGGAAAACATCTGGATTAGTTTGAAAACAAATCAATATATTTATTTGAAATGAAAAATGAAACAAATGAAAAATGAAAAAGTATTTATTTCGCCACAAATCAACAAAAAACCAGAAATTTAAATGCAGCAATACAAACGACACACAAAAACAAAAGAAAATACAAAACATATAAACATGGCGAAAATGGGACCTTCATCAGCCTAAAGCCACAGAGGAAGCCTGTAGCGCTGATTTTTTATTTAGCTTAAATGCCTCCCAAATAAATAAAATAATTAATTTGTGGCTATTGTTGACCAGTGACCTTGCGCGGCGACGCAGGAAAGAAGGAAGGAGGAAGGAAGATATCGTGAGAAAAACCACATGACATCTAATAGGAATGTCATGTGGAATTACCCTGAGAACGGTGATCAGCTGCGATACTAGTCACGTTGGGCACGCCATATAGCCGACAAGTAGATACACCCGCTAATCTATCTCTGTTCACTTCGAAAGGGACATAGCGTGAAATATTCTTATTATTTTAATAACCAATCTAGAGAGTTACCCAGTTTTAGAAATGCCACTACATATTTAAAGACGCTTTAAACACTAATAAATTATAAATGTATGTATAATTGATAATAAATAATTCATTAGGCTTAGACAGTACTACAGAATTTCAACGTGTAAGAAAATATCGCCCCAATTTCATTTGTGGCTGAAGATTCGTCTAGTTCGCATTGAAAAATTAATTTCGCGGCGTTTTTGTCATCAGCTGTTAGTTTCCTACAAGTTAAGTGTAGCGCGATATGACTTATTATAGCGATTACTTTTACAAGCTGATTTTTACGACCTCTCGTGCACTTTTAAGCAATTCATACTGTATCATTAAAAAATCGCGTGATGAAAATATGCAGTCCATGTTAGACTTTAGAAGCATTTTTAAATTAAAGCAACGCTTCTGAAACTGGCGTAACAGCCTTGACAGAAAGATATGTCGTCTGCTAAATAAATTTAATAGCGAGACTAACCACACGACTCCCCAGTGGCTTTACTATCGTTCCGGATAACTACCCGTCGTGATAAGGTGAAAGTTATCAAATTTTACTGGCTATAAAGTTAAGGTGCACTTAAATGCGGAACGAGTGGGGGATCTGCTTGTGTGTGCACATGACAGCGTTTTACTAGTATAGCTTTGTTAATAAAAAAATGTAATTTTTTATTGTCCATGATTGAAATTATAATGGACTAGCTGACCCGGCAAACGCTGTTCTGCCATATAAGTTATTTCTAGTGAATATCGTCTTAAAATTTTGGTCACAGTCGCTTCCACATAAAAGGTAGATATGTTGTTGCGGATTTTCGTTTAGAACTATTCAAGACAAACAATCTTACGGTACATAATCTTTGTGTAACTCCAATGGTTTAAGCAGTGTACGCCAAGATAGCTCTCAGAGGCCAGATTTTTTTTCGACTTAATTGACATGTATGTTAATGTTATGTATGACATGTTATATTACGACCAAAATTACATAAAACTATTACACATTGTGGCCTATGTGTTATTCCGATGAATAATCTATAGTACTGTAAAAGTTTCATGCAAATCCATCCAGTAGTTTTATCGTGAAAGATTAACAAACATATTCACAAACTTTCGCATTTACATATAATATCACTAGTAGGATACGATGTAGCAGTGAACGCAAATCAAACAGAAGCATCCTACATCATAATTTGAGCTCTTATTCTGACTGCTACTGAATACATGCCATGCCACCATTCACTATCTCATGCCAAGTTCATCCAATCATGTTTCGCAACCATAATAACACCACATTAACCAACAATTTTTACTAGCCCAATCTGAATCACTTAAATGATTATTTGCGCATGCACTAAAAAAAAACTTTTTTGAGCTGCCATTGCGATCATGCAAGATTTACTTAGCAAGAAGGTACGTCAAACAATACGCCGTGAAATAAATTAAATCTCATTGTGAGTAATTGGCCGTATAATTATAACGATCCATCAGTATTTCATGATTTGGGTTCAATATTTGCGCTTTGAAAGATTGAGGAAATACATCAATGTGGTATTTCTTATCACTGAATGCAAGGGATCAAAACCATTGTTAATATCGGCACGTTTAAAATCCTTTATATTTTTAGATTTTAATTATAATATTATGTAGTTAAGTGCAGATATTCCTAAGTCTTTTCGGATTTCAAAGTATTTTTATTCTCCACGTAATGCAAAGTGCTTACGTTTTTATTGACGCTAATAGGATTACGTATTCAAGCACTATAAAACTTTAATACCGTATTATGTAGCACTAGTCTCTAGTTTTAACTAAGTTTTTAGTTTAATATACATAATATTATCTTGTTTTTCTTCTATCTGAACATACTTCGTTAAATTAGATGCATCTTTCAACAGTTTTTTTCATTATTGGAATAGTTTTTGTTTTAAAATATAGTCCTTATCGTTATATCATAGCTAGCCCGCGACTTCGTGCACATTTAAGGTCATAGGGCGGTCTTGACCACAGTACACAAGTGCAAAGACCGTCATAATTACTCGCTTTGGCCTGTTGCGGTTTGGAATCAATGTGTGTATATCCATTTGTTCCTAAGCCCAGAGACATTTCGTCGTGGTATATATAGACGGGAATAGAGATGGCGACTGTTGACGGGTATTCATCCCTTAGTCGACCTTGCAGTTTTTGGACTACACTGTACCTTCCACCAGATACTATTTAACCACTTTGTCGAGACAATATAAAAAAAAAAACAAGGGAATAGTACTTGTTTTAGTCCTAAATCATATTATTACGCAAAATATATCCTATTGTTATTTTCTTATAGCGTAAGAATTATCAAAATTTGTTCAGCAGATTCAGAGTTTATCGATTACTAACAAACAAATAAATCATTACTGTTAATGTTACTACTATAGATATATGTATAGTAGATGCCTATACTCATCTAAATATAAGATACATATTTAAATGGAACTAAGAAATATACGGATGAAATAATAAAGGAGCATATTTTCTATATTTTCGTAAACTCATCCCTGTTTATTTAGTTCCATCTTGTTTTTAATTTACACTGTGGCATTTTTTATTATGTGTACTATACAGAAACAGTATAATTTAATTAAAATCGGGACATGACACGTTAACTAGTGAAAAATTATTAAAGTATGCTGTCATTATGTTTAAGAACATATTTATGGCTTTAATGGGTATGTGTGGTGTCTGTTTTGGGAGTCGAAGCTGCTCGCGTCCGTAGGCTTTACCCTAGTTTCCCTACACGTGACTCCTGGGTGGTGCTAAACGAGCAGCAGCGAGGTGGTAGGGCGCCGGTGCCCGTCTGGATCGCGACCACAGTGCATGGGTGTAAAGCCCGTCATAGTGACCAGTTTCGGCTTGTCGCGTTTCGGGATCAGCTTCTGCATATCCAGTAGCTCATATACCTAGACACCCTCAGTCGTGGTATATGTGGGCCGACATGACGATGTAGACTATCAATGGATTTTCATCCTTTGATAGTCGCTTTCGTTTTTGGACTATAGTGTACTTACCATCAGGTACTCTGTAGTCACTATTTCGAGCCAGTGTAAAAAAAAAAAAGTTTATGGATAATTACTGAAGTCATAAAGTCCGTGTGATACGATATAATAATTAAAATATAACAGAAAAATATTGATTTTGTCTGGAGAACTTAACAAGTACTTTACGAGTAGTGGTCATAATTTCACCTGACATAAACCACGTCGAATGGTTCTTACTAAAAGGTCAAGTAAGTACCTAAACCTTTTTACTGTCCTTTGGTTTAACATCACATAATGAAGGTCATGTTTACAGGAAAACGCTTTTTAAATGGTGTGTAATATTATCATTTATCAATATACATAAATGATTTTATAGATTACTAGCTGACCCCGCAAACGTTGTTTTGCCATATAAGTAATTTCTAGGTAATTTCTAGTGTAGACAAAAAAAAACTAACGTATTTTAAGTGTGTAAGGATAAAATTAAGAATTAAAAAAATGTTAAGGGTGAACAATCCTTATCACTTAGGGGTATGAAAAATAGCAGTAGCGTTCATTCTATAGATGCATGCAAACATTGCATGCCCTTATGATAAATAAATCTGGTATAAATTTCTTAAAGTTAAACAAAAAAAGGAAGCATTCATATTCATATCTATACTATATTTCACGCTGTCTATCGTTCCTATGAAATCAATGTAATATTTACTATCATAATATAATATTCAAATTAATTGCGCGAATTCTGCCTACCCTGTCCAAATACCCTAGGCACGTCACTGGAGAATAGATAGTAGCCGATTCTTAGACCTACTGAATACGCATATAAAATTTAGTAAAAATCGGTAAAGCCGTTTCGGAGGAGTAAGGTAACTAACATTGTGACACGAGAATTTTATATATATACTAGCTGATCCGGCAAACGTTGTTTTGCTATATAAGGTTTTGTAATATCTTCTAAGATGTTCATTGAAATTAAGTGATGTCAATGACAATTTTGTTCACAATTAAATATTCTTAATGAACAACACATTTATTTGGATAAAGATTAATATTATTACGTTGATACAACTCTTAACAAATAATGCATTAATTTCGACCAAATTTGTTTACCATAAAAACGGTTCTAGTGACTTAATCTTAAAAGATATACATATACTGACATTTTTTAGATCATTTCAAGAGGAATAATTCTTTCTTACATATATTTTTGGTATCTTGAACCGTTTTTGCAGCGCACGCAATGGAAGCCCTGAATGGATGAATAATTTTCCCCGTTTTTTTCACATTTTCCATTATTTCTTCGCTCCTAATAATTGCATCGTGATGTTATATAGCCTAAAGCCTTCCTCGATAAATGGTCTATTCAACTCAAAAATAATTTTTCAATTCGAACCAGTCGTTCCTGAGATTAGCGCGTTCAAACAAACAAACAAACAAACTCTTCAGCTTTATAATATTAGTATAGATATATAGATAATATCACAATTAAATGAATTTCAATAAAATTCGATGTAAAATCAAATAAATATGTATTTATGGCCAGAAATGTAGAGCGAGGATTTGCAAAAGGTGGCTGGCTGGTAATAAAAAGGCCTAAGCTCTATGGTGAGAGGAATCATGGACCGGGCTCAATGTCGCTTATTTGTAAAGCCTTACATCCAGCAGTCAGCACAAGTGAACCGGTGATAGTTTAAGTATAGTTTTAATGTTTAAAATAAACATGTTGATTATGCGATGAGGTTAAACATTAATTTGTTTATTTTTGTTTGTATATTAGTTAACTACGCAATATAGAATTAGGAAATATAGAGAAATCGTATACATGCGGCAAAAGTGAAGCCAAAAATAGGCCCTTAAATAAAACAACATGAAAAACTTCAACGTTCTGTAGCGATTTGTTGTGTCTTTATCTCCTGATTGTAATTAAATTATCTAGTTTTAGTTTCGTATTTGTATCAAGAAGAAAATATGAAATATGACAGAGTTGAAGAAAATATACAATAGAATATGAATAAGCCTATAATAATAGGCTTACAACAAGCTACAACAAGCTTATTTATTATAATCTGTTTATTCATTATAAATACAATATCTTTAAATTTTAAAATAAATACATATGAAAAGATAATATATAAATTTTAAAATATAAAAAGATGTAGACCTACAGGGGCGTGGCCTAAGGCCCAAGCCACCGGTAGTTAGGAGCTCAGAGTGAGGAACCTCCTAACAATGCGTGCCGTATCGAGTAGGACTGCCTTCTGTATCCGGCCCTTGATCCAACAACCAAGTGAGAGCCTCTTAAGGTGGTAATCGAGGCTCTTTGCGACCAGTCCAGTAGTCGATAAGACAAGCTTATTATTATTATTATAAAACAGAAAATATGGTGCGTCACATTGATCTGCGCGATTAGTAAAGAGTATATTTTCATGTATTTTTCAATTATATACTACGCAGCTTACAAGCATTATAAAAGGAAAGTTGTACATTATTTCACAAAAGGGGCAAATTATTTTTATCATACGCTTAATTTACAATAATAAAAAATATTCGTTTCTACGCTCAGATCTTTTCATAAAAAATTTCCATTTTAACAATGGACATTACATTTTACCGACATTTTCTTTTAAATTAATGTTAACGGCCTGTGATGAATGAGTAAGTAATGCGGGCTTTCATTAGAAAAATCTCGGGCTTAGTCATGAATACGCGATGAATTCGTCATAAGTGGACGCGGGATAACTGCTCATTTAGGATATAACTACGCACTTCGTACATACATAATGATGAAGGCTCGGTAACCTTATATGTAAATAGAGTCGCACCGAAGGTCGATTTATGCCCAAAGCCGAAACCGATTACTCGGCCTTCACTATAACCATCGTCCGAAGTAAAAGCCGAACGTTTAAAAATCCTAAGTTAATTATAAATGTACTAAACTTAAATAATATAATTAATTTAGAAACATTTCAATTAATAGTTTATATTGATTATAGAGAAACATCTAGATATTATTACAATTATCTTACGAATTGTCAAAAATAGTAATATTTTGAAATAATGGCAATCTTTCAGGTGACACGAGATTTTTGATGTGCGTAATCTTAGAATCTTAAAATTCTTAAATAGCCTTCCTAGACAACGTAACATTTGTTTCTTGATAACGCTAATAGAAAAGTGTAAAGAATGGACAGAACGTGTCAAAGTAATATTTTGAAAGCTTAATGAATACTATTTTGTCTATACCCTCTGATCGTTCAATTTTGATACCTTCGTGACCTTCGACTTCGGCCGAGCTTCGGCTTTAGCTCATTAAAGAGTTTGCCGAAGGCGACCGAAACCGAAGCTTCGATCCAACACTGCGTGTAAACTATTCATAACTCGGGTCAAAAAATCTTTATGGAAGTCAAATAGCGTTACCTTTAACAACGGCTTTTTAAATATTCTATACGAAACGAAGGTGTTTATAGTAGTACACTGGAAATTTGCCGGTGAGAGAAAACATTGTGAAGAATCCTACATAGTAACTAATAAAAATGTCATATAGTATAAATCCCCTAAGAACGGCGAGGCGGACACACAAATATAAATTGGATACAGCCACTAAAGTTACTTTTTTTGGTCACCCCGATAGATATATTATTGTTGTCTAATTTATCAACCATACTTTAAACGCGCTCAATTTCGAGACTAATGAGTCCCACCTGGCTGCATTTCTCTAGTAGGTTAAAATTTATACGATACATCTAAACATCTATGCACTTCTGAGCGTCTTCCGTGCAATGGCATTGGCGAGTTTCGTGCGACTTGCGAATCGTAATTTGACCACAATCTACAGGAAATCTTCGACCGTAATTTTGACTCTTGTTTTGAACCCGGGAAAAAACCCTGCAAAGGTTAGTCCGAATTGCCGTGAGAACAACAGTCCCAGCGTGCCGGACTCCTACTGACTAAAAACCTTCGGGGAGTCCCTCTGCTCACTGCCAGCAGGGCCTAGTTATCAGTATTCCTCCAACGACCCAGCGAGCGAATAACCTTATTTAGGCGCTATCTCTCACGGGGAAATGATCAAAACCCATCTCCAAGAACCTGTCAGACTGGGTGTAATAAAAACATGTTTTTACCGCCTCAGTCTAAACGTACTTTTGACACTTTATATCTATACATTAAAGACAATAAATTTAACACGTTAAGGACGGCGCAGTTCCTCTTGTATCGCTTCATTGGACAGCAATAAACGCACTTTGCTTTTTCTGACAGCGCCTTGCACAAAATGCTGTTTATCTAAACTTCAGTTTATTTTTCCTGTGATTCAAATTTTGAAAAGCACGTCCACTTAGTTGGTTTTGTAAATATGTAATGCTGAGTGCTGAATTATTAACCATTCCCGTGTGAGCCACCGGTAGTACACACAGTCCTTAATGTGTTTAAATACTTTAAAATAAACTGCTGATTTAGCTACGACAACTATCACTGGATTTTCGAATGGATAGTCGCTACTGTTGGACTACTGGACTGTACTTTACTTTCAATTAGGTATCCAATAGGCTCACTTATTGAATCCTAACCTAATCTTACAAGATTTGATAGTATAAAGAAATCAGTTAAGGCATTTTAGCATTGATTACTTGTAGCCTGCAAACAAGTGATAACCCACGGACCAAGTGAAACGAACCGCCTATATTACATGGAATAAACGACGTTGAAAATTGCTCCCACGGGACTGAGAACGCGTTATGGATGCCTTAAGATTCTGGGTTAACGATCGATAGTACAACACTGATTTATTCGTGACAGTTAATAGTTAATCATCCGGTTTTAAATGGGTGGATTCGGAAGTTACGCAAGGTTTACTATCCAAAATACCTCAGTGTTGGAAAATAAAAGTTTTCGATCAATGTGTGATACCATTGATGAAAATGGTGTCGTAGAAACATGGTTTTTCATATGGGTTATATTTGAACCTTCACTGTCTCACAGCGATCTGTGGAGATGACTATGCTGGGTATTTTTCTACATGATTGAATCCGAAATGAAGAAATCTGTAAACGACAGAGAGTCTCCGACATAGCCCATCGGATTAGCAAAGTGGCAATGGGCAATACACGTAACTTGTAGAGTGGATGACTGATGGGGCTGAAAAGTTCACAAATGGAGATTCACAGTACTGGCAAGCTCAGTGTGAGATGTCCACCTGCAAGATGGACAGACGCCGTAATCTAGATCGCAGTACAGCGCTGGATACAAGCTGCTTCCGACCGATTGCTCTGGAAAACATCAGGGGAGGCTATGCTCAGTCGGAGATGTCTCACGACTGATAATTACTAATTAATTATCATTAATTAAACGAGTGTTTGAGCAACAGGTTTCTTGTACAGAGTATTATTACATAAGTAAGTTTATTTTTAATACGGTAGCAAATAATGTGTGTAGGTAATTCGGCATTCCAAATGGCATTGTTCTTACGTGAGGATTATTATTCTTTTTTTTTATAGTAGTCTCTAAGCATATGGATAAACGGATAATAAACTAGCTGATCCTAAAACTGGACAGGGCGAAGCAAGTTACTTTGCATCCATGTATCTAATGTGGTCACGAAGCTACAAGATAATAATGCCCTAGTAAGTTATTGCCGCTGGTTTAGCACCATTTGGAGTTCATAAGTACGGTTTCTAGACTTAAAAACTGAGAAGGTTCAAAGTCTATTTTCTTGCAATATTATAAGTTTTTTTTACTGGAAATAAGCTGCCTTTTGCATTGACAATCTTTTACTACACATTAAGTCCGTTATACATCTAGACTTGTTCTGTAATAGCATAGACAATGCTTGTTCCCTTAAATGTATTTCCTTGAAACCATTTAAATTATTTTAACAATGAAATATTATCAAAGGCTTTCATAAAGCCTTTATGGTTTCAGACTATTCTTTGAGCTGCCTATTGTACCTAATAAATAAGTTGTAACTTGTACCTTATTCAAATTTACCGTTAAAGTAAGAACGTACTTTTAAATAAGGGTTGAAGTTTGTACAATGAACAAAACTAATCGGCAATGTTTAAAAACGCGAAAGAGAATCTTTCTAATGAGATAAACGTGTTAAATTGGAGTTTCATTGAGTAATCGCTAAGTAACGATGTATGTATGGATATTGCACCGAGAAAGTTCTTATGGTGTAGTTGTCAACATACAAAGTTTAACACTTCGATAAAATATACCCAAGGCTCGTTCTAGAATAGAGATGAACCCACGAGCAAAGATATTGCACAGGATAGCAAAAAGAGTGACAGCAATTGCACAAAAAGAAAAGTCTTTTAAAATAACAGTACTCAGCAGCTTAGCCTGTAGGTAAGCAAATTGTGAAGATTAAATATAATAAATTTTTACGGTAGGAATTAATAAATGATTACAGTATAATCATTTTACCGTAAAATCTTAAATGGCAAAAAGTTCGCTGAAAATTTGTAGAAGCATGTTTTGCCATTACAAAAATTTACTCACGATTGTCAATAGACATTTTTGCTCCGTCTTAAATTACTTTAAGTTAAAAATAAAATAAAAATGTTTTTCTTGTAAATCAGTATTTTTTAAAACTATAATAAAAAACCGTTTATGTAGATTTTATTTTTTTGTTTTGCCTATACTACATCCGTTACCGGATTGATTTTTACTAGTTTTTATTAAAAATAAAAAATCTTGTATTTTAGAATTATTTTCATCTGTATGTACTTCTACAAGAATATTCTAGCCCAAAACGGAAAATGATCTAGATCGAATTCTGAACATACATATCTACAGATATGCTCTCCATAATAAGTACAAAGGAAGAAAACTTTTCTCATTAATATACATTATTTAAGCTTAGATTATAAATAGACAGACAGTCAAATCTTTTAGCATATATTAAGAAATTTTAGAGGATAAACTACAAGATGATTTGTATATAACGACTCAAAATAATAAACGCTTATGAAAATAAAACACAACTTATTTTTACCCCACACTTTATTACTTTATTTTATTATAAATTGGATAATAATTTTTATAGTTCTCGATATAAAAGTACTTATATTATAATCTAAGTAGATACTTAGTAATAACAAGTGAAAAAAGGAAAGGCGTTTATGGCTTTATCAGTTACAGATTCAGTCTAAAGATATTTTAGGTATAAGGTAGATTAAAATTGAAAGTGTTAAATATATAATATTTGGTAACAATTAATAACTAACCAGGCACAGAATCATTCGTTTTGTAAAAAAAGTTAACATTATGCGAAATAGTTATAATATAATATAAAAGCTTTGGATAACTAACATAGATACGTTATAAGTATCATAAGTACCTACATAAATACAACTTACGTTATAAATGTTTCATTTTTAATATCTTTTTATTAAACTTTTTTTAGAAGTAATTATTATTCAGAAATGAAACGTGAACTACTAATAAGAAATTATTAACAGTAAGTATAAATAAAGAGTACAAAAAGTTAACATTATATAACAAGAAACAGAATAATTTCAGATATTCTATTTTTTTTCCTTTCTTGTGGCTTTTTCACTGGTGTTAGACCAATGTGATTTTGACCAGATATTCTTTCAATTCAGTCGAAATATATATTTCAATGATAAACTTGAAATTTTAACCACAGATGAATTAATATAATTAATACCAAAATAATTAATGCTTGGCAATACACAATGAAACAAGAAAATGTATGTGGCAAAGTTTTCAGCAATATTTACATTATAGAAAAATGGATATAATATTTCACTAAATCATTAGTAATAGACGTGGGCGGTGATTTATGTCTATTATAAAAATTATTAATTCGATATCTGTCGTATTATTTATTAGATATGGTCTATTTAAATCTAAATATTATTATTACGAAATTACAAATGCCATATTTTGTACACTTACATATTAAAATTGTTTTTTTTTTTTTGTAAGGCAATAGTTATTCTGTACTGAATACCTTGTTTGATAATCAAATTCCAAAATCGTAGTAATATAAAAAAAATGAGGAATCAAAGAGGTTTTTTAATATGTTTATAAAATTTCCATATATGTATTTTGTCATGTCTCCTAAAATAAAATAATTACTTCTAGGTTATATAGGTAATGCTGCCTCTAAATGGATAATATTTTACTATCCAAACATGATTGCAATCATTTAACACATAGCCAGGCCATCATGAAAATTTGAATTTAATAATGATCGAAAACGGCATAATATTAGCTGCGATTTGGCCTATGATGTTATTCAACAAAGCATTCAAAAAAGCCACTATAACTGTGCAAAACTATGGACATTTTTTGACTATATTGCTGATATTTCGTGTACGAAAAATATGATTTTATCGCTACAATATATTGCAAACCACATCGCAATGTCTTTGATTGCAATATTGTGATAACATGTTGCTATGAAAATGCAACCCGTTTAGAAGTACATAAAAATTAAAAGATTACGGAATATATAATTAGGACATTGTATTCTTAAAATAACCATAAACTAAATAATTTTGGATCATTGTATGGAAATATAGAAACACTAAATATAATAATTGTAAATAATTCTAAGGCTGAGATGTATAGACGCTACTTTAAGTTTGCTTAGACTTTACTAAAACATTACAATTTATATAACTCAATGAATGTCAAAGGATTTGGTAAGTCAACGATACGAATGCTATTCCTATTATATATTCAGTTTTTTTGTCAAAAAGAATTTATTTATTGAGAACTTTGCTAAGAAAAGTCGAAATATCGTCTAGAAATGTCAGCCTAAATAATCTATTAATTAACTACATAAGTTTACAATAACTGAACGTAAATAAAGAAGCAGTAATAGCGCTACAAAATATCCGCAGTTTATTAGAGCCTCGATTCCCCACATTGCACCTTGACCTAGTAATATAATCTCATTACTAATTAAACCCAATTGACTAAACATAAGACGAAACCGTTAACATCTAGTGTTCATTTGTTTAGACAATATTCTATGGGCTACATACAAGCAGAGGTGGGCAAAATGTAATCTGATTAATGACGAACGATTACAAAATGTAGTCGTAATTTTAATTTTCTTGCTCTGTAATCATGATCAAATCCATTGAAAACATTAAGAAATGGTAAATGTGAATACAATCTGGGATTTTGTAGTGTTTAAAACATAAATGAGCAAAATGCAGTCATATTAATGGTAAAAAAAGTAAAATGTAATCGTTAATCATTTTAATTAATCTGATTACATTTTGCCCTTCTATGGCTACAAGGTACAAAATAGGTATACTCTCCATCCTGCCGATCGATATTTCTGATAATAGAAAAAGACTTTTAGAATATAGATTGATGCCTTTATATAGATTTCTAGAAGATTTATTTCTTGAGGTTTTAGTAAGTGCATTTACGTAGTCGTTGAATGATGTAATAACTATTATAGTTTCTTATATTTATCAAAAACTAGTTTGAGAAGGCTTGTAAAATTAAAGCTTAGAGCTTTAAATATGTTTATTACACTTAAAATATTAATTCTAAAAACTAAATGGATTGATAACGCCAGTATAACGATATAGTACTAATCTGATTTAAAACCTTTTATATCTATTGCTTATGGACACGTGAGTTTTAGGTTTCGTATTGAATATCAATTTTGTATCTCTACGGAATGTTCGCCATCAGAGAATAATCTTCTGTGAAATTGTTACTATTGTTATGCGTTAAATGTTACATTTCTTAAAATGTCCATTTAAAACGTATTATATAGCATAACTATTTATTATAAAATATATAAAATGTCAACGATGTTTCAATGAAAATTTTATCGATAAAACTATTATAAGACAACACTGTCATCTCGATTTTAATTACGATGAAATGTGAGTAGAAATATAGTTTAAAAGGTAGATAAATCCATTGGAACCAGCGTGGATTACGCTACCTTTAAAGCCCTCAAACATTTAAGGGCGATTCCAGGCTATCATTTTTGTTGTGCGCTTGTACTGACATACATGAGCTTATTTCAGCATATTCCCTCATACCACTGAGACAATCCAGGATTTCGATTTAATATTATTTTATAATGTTCTTTGATCCTGCTATCTTATATTGTCGGGCAATTCTATTTCAATTACAAGCCGTTTAAGACAAAATCCCACTATGAATCAAACAGAATTAACATATGCATTCACTGCAATATGCCATTACTTACTGATGGACAAAAGAGCATTAGTGCTAGAGAAGTTGTCTTTGGCAGTTCATGGGTGTATGAGTGTCGAGCTTTTAATCAGGTTTGCGCATGTAAAATATGCACGAATGATGAACAACGTGCGTACACAGCACACAAAGAAATTGTAATCTGAAACCGCCCTAAGGATCGACAAATGAGTAAGACCATGGTAAAATTCGCCTGTGTATTATTGCAATAGCGCTATGTATATGGGTGAGCCAGGGGGCTTAAACAATGTAACATTCAATCAGCGATATCGCTAGTAGAAAAGTTGTGAATGTTTAAGCATATTTAGTTTTTTATTTGATCTGTGATAATTTTCGTCGCCTACGATAACGAATAATTGACTCTCACTTGTATATTGAGGGTCAATTCTCGTAATTTAACTATTATGCGAAAAAAAAAACAATTGCATTAAATTATATTACGAATTGATTAAAAACGGTGTTCAATATATAACTTTAATATATCTATAATACTAACCAATCAAAATTTGGTAAATGACCAAAATTAGTAAAATATTGGCTTTTAGTTAACTTTCGATATAACTATAAATTATATTTTCGTTTTAATTGAAAAAATTGCCAATTACGATTTATTTATACTAAAAAGCAATCCCAATTATAAATTGAACATTTTTAAAGTACGAGAATTACCCTTCTGTTTAGATTTTCTTAAATACTTTTTGTAATTTAAGGATTTTTTTAATATTACTTAAATTACTTAATTAAATCAATTACTTAAACTTGACTATTTATTACATTAGTTTATATACCACAGGTCACCTAACCGACTATTTGTGGTTCAAGCTATAATACAGCTAAAGAATATCATAGATTTTGTAAATTTCGCTTAGAGATTTCGCCAGTCGATGAGTGCCATCGTGGCACGGATAAAACCATAGTCTAGTTCTCATCTGTCGATTACTCGCTCTCACTTCTAAATTACTCGACATTATTTCTGCAGTTCGTATATTAAAATTCGGCTAAGAGACAATATTACTACAAATCAATAATATTAATTCGATTCACGTATAATCGCATTATTTACATTTAGAAGTCATATTTTTATAATTATTACAAATATAGAAAGTAAACGGTAATATCAGATACATTTTATTTATAATGAGCGGATTTCTTGTCTATCAACAACGCTTGTTATTTCCAAGCGTTGAGAACTGAATGCTGTTTCTCCACATTACAATATTATATTAATGCTTTGAGAATATGAATTGTATTCATTTGTTCATGCTACTCTCAAAGCTTTTGTGTATCTCTGAGTACAGTGATAAGTACTTAAAATTAAGACCACTGTTGGGTTATATTATTTCTTATTCAAATACTGAGTTCGAAGTAGTACAAAAGAATGCCCACTGGACGCTACATCAGTTAGAACGAACTTTATAGCTATGTAATAAAAATAAAAAAAGGAATAATTCGTTTCGTTTCAGATCCGACGATGCGAGTCAAGACCGGAACATCAAACAAATACATCGTATTGAGTTTCTGATAACATTATCACGGCACCGATGACTGACGAACAAGCCGCACGTAATGACGTCCTAAATGCTTAGTTTAGACACTAAATCCGTGTAGACGACTGCGTAGGCTATTTATAAAAGCTACTTTGATTTTGGTTATAATTTGCTCAGAAAATTAGTTCATATTTGACAAGAAGGTAAATATATATTAGGAACTTAAATATTGCCTAAGTATTCACAGCGCCATGTGAAGGTTGAAGAAATCAGTAACTTACAAATTACGATTTATAATTTGTCATTAATTAAATAATATAATTTGTATTGTTTGAGTAAAGTGTAAACAAAGTCAAAGTATCGTTGAACATAGTGCTGTTGAAAGCCGATCCATACAACGCGACGAATTTGATAAGTCATTAGCTTAATCCGATTTTGCATCGCTAACGGCCCAAATTAATCCTATCTATCTTTAATTCGAAGATTGATAGCTTTAACTCGCCCTTTCAAAAGTGTGTATGCGAAAAGAGATGTACTAGAGTTGCTATAGTAACAAATCTAAAATAGGGGATAGGATAGGTTATTAATATGGGCCATAAATGAATTAAAAAACCTCAAATTTAAATTAAAAGAAAGTTAAAATCATAAATCGGGCCACTAAAATCTTCTATTGTCATTTAGCCGCTTTTTAGTATACTTTCAGCATAAATTTATAATCAACAATCACAAACGACTGCGTCCACAACGTAATAAATTGAACAGCGTTTTCACAGCCAATAATCAAATTTAACCAAACATTGCTCCGCAATTCGAACATCTCCTGTTCTTTAGGGCTAGACAGCACAAGATGCCTATCGGGAAGAACAGGATGGCGCATAAAATACCGAGAAACGTGAAGTCATCTTCTAGGATGCCGACCCGACATGCTGGGCAAGCATTCACAGTGATTATAGCTGGTGGGATTATTATATTGGTTGCACCGTAGTTGGGCATATAGCCCGTTGCTGGTTGTGGAGCGACATACGGTGTGTAGCCCGGTGGCGGGGGTGGGAATGAAGCTCCCGGTGCACCCGCCGGCTGAGCTGATGGGTAGGTGTGTGGCTGGGGCCCTGGAATTATTTAAATACATCATTACTACACTAAATATTTTAATCCTGTTTACTACTATTTTTAAATTATTTATGATTAATAGAATATTTATACAAGCAACTTTTCTTTTTTCAATAACTTTATAAAAAAAGTCAATTTATTGTTGTTAATATCAACTTCAAGACATGAAGATGTCCATCTAATGAGCTTTAAATAATGCCACATCCAATTAAATAGAGTGCTAGTGAACTATGGTAACTAAAAATCATCAGAGTGTGACGTGTGTGTAAAATAACTTTAATCTTTAAACATCAAAACATATGGAGTGAATGTGTCTCAGATTAACTGGTAGTGACGCCGATCCAAATATTCATAGAAGTTGACATTTAAAATGCAAACTAATTTGAACAGCAACCTACAAACACTCACACTTGAACATCTGGAGGCAAACTGATTATGAAAAAAAAAAATTTGTTCATATATAAAGGTTGTTTTTTTTTCATTATTGATATGTTAGTGATCGGGAAAAGCCTTCACAACATAACCTGGCAGGAAAATGTTTGTCACCTCGAAGAGGAATCGATTCCCAATCTTCTGCATTATAAGTGAATATACTACATATAAACGGATATATTAGGTTCTTACATATGAAATTGGCGTTTTTCGTACTGGCCGATTTAATCACCAATTTCTCCTCTTTGGTAAGGAATTCCAAATTCAAATTTGTACAGCTATAGACTCATGTATTTGTGCTTCGATGATCGTCATTCATTTGTTTTTTTCTTGTTTTTTTCTGATTGCGTCACTCATTTTACAAAATGGAAAACTTAAAATATCGCATTATTTACGATTACGAGTTCCGCTGTGGCACTAGTGCTGCGGAAACAACTCGAAGGGTGAATGATGTGTATGGCGGTCGTGTTGCAAAAGAAAACACAGTTCGTTTTTGGTTCCAACGTTTTCGTTCTGGAAATTTCGACCTGCAGAACAAGCCCCGTGGACGGCCTGAGACTCAAGTTGATAATGAAGAGTTGAAGGCTATTGTGGAAGCGGATCCATCGCAAACCACGTCCGAGTTAGCTGCAGGCTGCGATGTTAGTGATAAAACTGTTTTAATTCACTTGAAGCAAATTGGGAAGATTAAAAAGCTTGAAAGGTGGGTACCTCACGAATTGACTGAAGCAAACCGGCAAACGCGCGTCGACTGCTGCGTTACATTACTAAACCGGCACAATAATGAAGGTATTTTAAACCGAATCATTACCTGTGATGAAAAACGGGTTCTTTACGATAATCAGAAGCGCTCAGCGCAATGGTTGGATCCTGGCCAGCCAGCCAAATCCTGCCCCAAGCGAAAATTAACCCCAAAAAAGTTAATTGTAAGCGTTTGGTGGACTAGTGCCGGTATTGTTCATTACAATTTTCTCAAATCTGGCCAGACTATTACAGCTGATGTCTATTATCAGCAATTGCAAACCATGATGGAAAAGCTAGCGGCTAAACAACCTAGGCTGGTCAATCGCTCCACGCCACTGCTGCTTCAATTGGAAAGTCTAAGACATCCTCCGTACTCCCCGGACCTTGCTCCAACAGATTACCATTTTTTTCGAAATTTGGATAACTTCTTGCAAGGGAAAAAATTCAACTCCGATGGGGCAGTCCAAATCGCCTTCAAAGATTTTATTGATTCCCGTCCGACTGGTTTTTTTAGTAAAGGGATCAATGAACTACCTATGAGATGGCAAAAGTGCATAGAAAATAATGGTTCATACTTTGATTAATTAAATATATTATATTAAAAAATATTCGACTTTTTGTTCCTCCCATACAAAACGCCAATTTCATATGTAAGGACCTAATACTCCATAAAGGTTATGCCTTTGGACTTTGCTTAATAGTCACCCTGTAAGGATGACTCAGTAATAGTGTTGAGACTAGTAGTGGCAGCTACTTTAAAGATAATTCTTGTGCAAATGTCTACATTTATGTGGTGCTATAGATTTCCAAGAGAAACAGTGATTAAAACCTATACAATAAAATCTAATGGTTTTGTTGTTAAATGTATGTTTAAGCTAATATTCAAGATTGTGAGCACTTGATGCTGAATAACTCTATACTAATATTATAAACAGGTGATTGTTTGTCATGAGTAATCTTCAAAATTATCATTTCAATTTAAAACTTTCTTTACCAAGGTTTAATAGAATCTTCAGAACTTTTAAAACATTCAGGAAGAAATAACAAAAGCTTGATAATTAGTTTCACGTTTAATTGGCTCGCTTATATAATTATTTTATACTTGCTTCTCGCATGGGAGCTAGCAGACGAATGTCCGTCCAACCTCAGGCAAGCTATACATAAAGGCAATTAAATAGTGTTGCTATATTAATAGTTGGCTATGATATCAAGACAATGATATTTGTGTTGTAATAATAACAATGAGTGTAACAGAACAGAATAGGCTTTTATACAATTCTTATGTTAAGTTGGGATTCTACATGAGAAAGGCTAGGACTACAAGGTTCTATAACTCATACTTTTGGATAGTCATTTAGCTATGGAATAGTCTTCCAGCAAGCGAGTTCCCATTGTCCTATGATATTATGTCCTTTAAGCGAATCATGAAGTAATGTTTGTACAGGTTGGCATGATCGCTGTGACTATAGATTTTTTTACTATTGTTAGTTGTCAATGTTTTTGGACTGTATCTAGCTTACAATCAGGGGTGGTGTGGTCACTGTGCCATTTCAGGAAAAAAGAAGGTTTTTCTCAAACAGATACTTGTATTTTATACAAATATAATGCAAACAAATAATATTGTACACCAATATAACCTTTGCAAATAATCCACAAAATAACTTATAAGTTTGGACTTTTATTAACTTAGAGAAGTAACTATTATCTCTAGTTTTTTTTTATGTCTCCAATAATAGATTGTCATGTCCTTTTTCATTATTATTATTGGTCTAGTAAGAATCTCAAAGTTATTATTATTCATTAACTAATTACAAGGGAAAAGGTTCATATACTGATTTTACATATTAATATTCCTTTTTAACAATTTTTCCAAGAAAAAAGAAAGATGAATGTTTTTTAACTATTGCATATTACGATTGCTGTTTTTAGAGTTAAAAACAATAGCAAATTCGTTCAAATGAGATAAATACTAAATTTGCCTACATTTAATAACGTTATCTTATAGTAGTGAAAACTAGAAAATTCTCTAACTTTACAGATGTAAAATACACGTACTAAACTTAAAATCGCTTATCTTTTATTATGATTCATTGGCACTATTAACTTTGCAAAACAATTTATTTGTATACCTGGAGTGTTTGTTTGGATTGCTGAATAAGGGGGTGGCTGCTCTGTAACAGTAGGTTTCTCCATATTATTCTTCTTTAAACGTTTAATATTGTTTCAATATCGCAAAAATACGCAATTCAATTGAAAAACAACTTCAACGACGATGAAAAATGAAATGAATGTTGCCAAGATAGGTGAAGACATTTCCGTAAAAATACCTAGAATTATTTTATTGAAACCCAAACTATTTTTTTCAATTATCACTCAATTCAATCATAACGTCTAAATACATAAATAATTTCTAAATTGTTACATTAGAAAGTTGTTTAATCAATATTTTATTATAATATTATATCTCAATCATTTGTTATTAGATTTATGATATATATATATATGCCTTAAATATAGGTATTTTCACAAATAGTAATAAAATAAGTTTAGTGAGTGATGTGAATAAAAACTTGTAATTTATCCCAATTTTGTCTTTAAGTTTTATCTCTTAAAAATCTCCCTATATCGAAAAATAAACCTCAAATTAGGGATACAATTTCTTTGCTGGTATTACTGATAAAATATCATTTAATTCGGCTGTCAATTTTTTTATCATATTTTCCGCTTAATGGGTAATGCAAAGGCATTTAATGCCATACAGCCTTGTCTGAGGCCATTTTTTTTCATGTCATTAAAGTTCTTTTAAGTCTTCCCTCCACGTTCCAATATCTCTGTCGTAATTTCAATTCAATCTACTTCATCTTCATTTCCTGTTTTTTGTACCATTTCTATACACACACAATATAACCGGCGAGGAAAACTATGTAGATTGGCGGGAAAACAGCAACCCAAAGAACGCATAGCTCCGCTAGCGTCTCGACTAAAATCCATTAATCACCCATTGCACACGGTCAGCTGAGCATTCCATCACTGCCTAAGCCCATAACACAAGCTCAGACAACAACTGAACACCCAGCCAACCGCCACAATAAGAAAATAACAATTATTCAGCGAAAGTGCCGAAAGGATGCAACCACTTCGGCTTGAAGCTAATCTGCTATAGATATTTTTTCTTTTAAGCAAGATGCGGTTTACGCATATATTACTGCGGCTAAGGAAAGTCACACCACAAAAAAAATTAAAAGCTTAAATTCCAAGATAACCCGTCTACTCTCCTAATTTACTCACCATAGCGGCATGTCGATTACCTCATCGTTGGCCAAACTCACATCTACAGCACATTTATTATATTCTCTTTGCTGCACATATACATAAATCATGATCTAAAGTCAAAAAGTGTATAGGAATGCTATCATTTACTATAAAATTGAAAGATAATAAAATATGGTATTTTTAATATCTATCTTGTTTGAAAGATATTCGAGAAAATGTAGTAACATTTAATAAATTGTGTTATATTGAATACTAAAATTTAATATTTTTCAAAAAACTTTTTAAATTTTTTGTTAATACTAAAATACCTATAGTACCTCTTATATATAAAATATGGGTAGAGATT
The DNA here is from genome assembly GCA_036320925.1 of Automeris io. Lineage (NCBI taxonomy): Eukaryota > Metazoa > Arthropoda > Insecta > Lepidoptera > Saturniidae > Automeris > Automeris io. Next base: position 4,870,746 of record JAUDJH010000011.1, on the reverse strand, counting down.
GCACGCAGCGATATTTCTTAAACATACTGAACTCCGCTGTTCGTTAAACTGGTACTAGGTAGGTCGTACCTAGTACAAGTAATAATACTGAAATTGAATAATGCAAGAATAGTTACTCATTTTTTAAATTTTTTTTCTTTGTTCGGGGCCATAATTATTATAATAAAATTTAAAAGAATAATAAAACAACAAGGAACTTTTGAACTTTCAATATATTTATTACATTTTCCAAAAAAAAAACAATAACTAATAACGTCGTCTGACTACGCTAATCTAATTACGCTAAAAACGCTAAAATATTTACAACATATTTTGTCCACAACATATTTTGTCCACAACATATAATTTTAATGTTCATTCATCATCATTATATTATATTTTAATGTAGCAAACTTATATTCAAATACACAGGTAAACAACCAAAGTCTGTTATAAAGCATTACAATTGTTGATATATAATGATTTCAAAATATACATTAGCTAGAGTATGTAAGAGTGATCTATTTACATACGAATATAAAAATTAAAATTATTTAGGATTGTCTATACCTAAATCTATTTAACAATTTGAACAATAAGTAGTTTTCAAATTCCTTTATTTTGTACATAAATTCTAATCTATATGAAATTATTTCAATATTTCGGTGAATTAGTTATTTACTCACTGGGTTTACATAAACAAAAAACATAATATTATAATTAAGTGGCAATTCTTCACACGTATCAAAATATAAATAAAATAATGGCAACACAAGTAGTAAAAGTTCATATAAACAGTCATGGAATGTATTTGTATTTAAATGACATTTATCATAATGTATTATAAATGCTAAAACATGTATAATTCGATTAAAATCAAACAAATATTCCGAGCGAAACATGAATTTAATATAAATTATATTTTTACTACGATAAAATATTTATTAAGCTTTTAATCAAGTAGAAAACTTAGGACTCATATTTTGACATATTAAACAGTAGTAAAAACAATACATAATAGAGTACTATCCAAAAAATTGAAGAAAATCATCGTTTATCTTCTTCAGTTTTTTATTATTTGTGGACATAGTTTTAGTTTTTTTTTGATGTCCCTTCTAAGTTTAAACAACAAAAAATAAAATTGGAAAAAATCAATAATGCATAAAGAATTTCAGAAATCCGGGAATTCAAACTTTATTTGCATTTGAAGTATAATAAGTAAAATCCATTAATGAAACTAATTAAATATTTGTACCACAATATGTTGAACATCTAACAGAAATTATTATAGGCTTTTCTCGGTAGATTTTACTTTCCGAACTGGTGGTAAATTGATTTAATTGATGAATTTAAAGTATTAAAAAAAACTATTTAAATTAAGTTTTATTTCGTAGTGGATGCAGTGTAAATAAAAGTGGCACCACTAATCGACAGACTAATGATCGCCTCTCGATAGTTTTGCGATAGCACAAACATCGATAGTAATTGAAATCTAATTGATAACTGGGCTTATTTAATTTCCATTCATAGTGCACATTAGTGCTGCTCAACTGATAGCAGTGGCGTGCATTCCATAAAGGCAATAAAATATTATTTCGTTTGTTTGTACTTGTATATTTAATATCTTAACTTAAAATCTGGTAATACCAGAATAGGAGTATCGGTAATCAATTCATATTTTAAATCAATGCTTTTATATGTTTCTATGGGATGCATGCCACTGTTAGATAGTATATAGATAAAGGTACAACCCAGTAATAATATAGTAATAACTCGTTTTATGCGATCCCGCTTAACATGGTTTAGTTACCATGACACATTTGTTATTAGATTGAATGGCCGCTTTTTCCGCATATCAGTGTTAACTGGTTTATATGCGCACGTCGTGATGTGGTATCAAGACGGTGTTGATTATTACACAAGAACTTGCAAGAATGCTATCAAGACGGTGTTGATTTATTACACAAGAACTTGCAAGAATGCTATCGAAATGGAGCCCAAAAAACCATAGATAAATATTTTATTACTAGGTAAATTATTTAAATTTCGAAAGTATTAAGCAATAAAAAAACGTCATATACTACATTTATAGGTTTTTTATCAATACCGCGAATTTTTCCTGGAAAATTTCTTAACGCGGTTTTAGTAAGAACGTACTTATCGCGTAACGCGAGATGATACTGCCCCCCTAGACAAAATTACATTTGTCTATTGATAACGCTAGTAGAAAAATGCTGATGTATAGAATTGACGAGAAGTGTCAACGTGATATTCCGGAAGCTTATTTCAATCACATACATTTGCAGCCACGTTTCTCGTGAACTTTATCAGAAAAGATCATTGTCTAGGCCTCCTTACAAACATCGATAGTAATAACCAGAGTAGCGTCAGCCTTATCGATGTCTTAATTTACGCGATGATTTATCGATAGCCAATTGTTAGTCTATTGATCGGTTGTGCATCACTAGTGGAGACGTTTAGAAGCGCATCGGCACCCAGCCCCCGGTCTGCTCGTCTCGCCGGTAGTAGTGCGGTCTGTTGTCCGGGAACACGGTCACCGCCGGGAACGGATGTTGTTGGATGAACTTAAGAATGACACGGATCTGTAACATTTATTGTATTCCTTTTTACTTATATCATAAACAAGCTTTAACGTATAGATTAATATGCAATTTAATTTTGTTTTTTTATCGATATTTTGCAATTTATATTGCTATAATCTGTCGATATATCGTATAGGATAATTCATCTGTGCAGAATTTATTCTTAATCTGCGCAGAGGTGTATCTATGTCTTACGTTTATTTTTTAAATGGGGGGTGCTCTTAAGAACTATTCTCCCTGGGACCTCCAGCTCCATTTCCTCCACGAACCATTCGCAGTTGAGCGTTGACGCACTCACACACTCTAAAACATTACAAAACCGCGACAACACTGCGGTTCTCTAAAACATATTTGTGGCGCACTTTGGAGTTGTGAAATAGGATGTCGGGTACAGTTTTTTTTTACATAGAGCTATGACATAGCGTTCTTCAAGGGAACAGTGAACAATGACTTTGATCAGCAACGCAATAGCAACTCCCTTGTGCCTGATCCGCGAGTTTTTTTATAAAAGAAAATGCCGAATTTCAAGCCAATTTCGATGACATCTATTACTGTTTTAGACTATTTTACAAACTATTATATAAAAAAGTATTATCCGTTAGATAGCGTCCAGGATGCGTATAGTGTAAAGTATGTATAAGAAATGTTATAAACTCACGTTATGTACGAAGTGCGGCGGCTCCACAGCTGGTGTCGTACTGAGATGCTGGAGTATCAGCTCGTCGGACTGCTCCAGCCAGAGGTCCACGCCTCTCAGCGGGTCGTAGTTGAACGGGCCAACACGCAGCATGCCCACCCCGTTGTCATATATATCCAGGACCTGAATAACATTACCGGATTATAGTCGGATGGCTCAACTTCATTGCTCTATCTTTCCTCTCTCAGATAAGTGCGGGTTAAAAAGGATATATTACGGATGCTATAGTAACAAAAGTCAAATATTCGAGTAATAGAGTATTATAGCATGTAGACGCCGCCCGATACCTAATTGTCGCCCTAAGGGTCGTTAGGGTGTTACGAGACGTGCGGGGTAAGAGGATGCGCGCGCGCACGGGATGCTTGCGAGTTAGTCGACTACCGAGACGCAAGGCGAGAGAACGTTCGTGTGCGTCGCAGTTCGGTGTGCCTTAAAGTGCAAATACACAGTAAAACGCCAAAATCCGTGTCTTTCTACAACCACACCCACGACCACCGGTCATAGTATATATATATATATATATTAGCTGACCCGGCGAAGTTCATATCACTTAAAAATTAATGAATGTCGTGTCATCTTTAAGCTATACCTACTTCCCATCATTCCCTACATTCCTCCTCCTTCCCTCCGCCTACAATCGCTTCCTCACCCTTTAAGCCTCCCATCTACCCCTGTTGTCCAGCTCTTATAATGTTAGTAAGGATAAGAATAGTAAAGATTAAAACCGTCTTCGGCAGAACAATATCCTTTGTTGGCCACGCAAAAACAAAGATTATATTGTAACCTATTATATAAAAATAAGTCCGGTTTTCCTTCCTGACGCTATAACTCCAGAACGCACGAACTGATTTCCATGGTTTTGCATTCGTTGGAATGGTCTCGGGCTCCGTGAGGTTTATAGCAATCAAAATTTAGGAAAAATTTCAACAGAAAAGCAGGAAAACGGGGTAAATCATTTTTCACATACAGCGCCATCTCCGATACATAGCATGTACTACAAACCAATATGGTTTTGCATGGTGGTAGATCGCACCAGTATTTTAAGTAGATGGCGCCGATGCGTTATACATTGTTTGACAGCTACTTATTGTACTCTGCTCAGTGAATTTCATGTGACATTTATTATGCGCACGTTCTTTCAAACGCTAACTAAAAACTAAAACGAAGCTATCTGGTGGTGAAACGAAGTTCGCCGGGTTTGCTAGTTATTCATAGGCAACGGTAACCACCGGCGTATATCCTAAAAAGAAGCATTAAAAACCTTACCATGTTCACATTCATGTGAGCCGTCATCCATGTTTGGCAAAAGTTAAAAAAGGGATATCGCTGGTACCTGTGTGGAGGTAGGCCCGCTCGTTATGGTTCTAGCGCCTCTGAGAGGGAGCTCGGGTCCCTTGTCCGGGAAGGTGGCCGGAAAGAGATCCCCTGCGCGTATGTCGACGCCAACGCCGGTGACGAGAGGCGCGGGTGTGCCGCCGCCTAACGCAGTGTTCAGCTCGCAGCAACAGGCCAGCGTTAGGTCGATTTCCACAGACAAACGGTGGAACGATACTTGACAATAAGAGAAATGTACGATTAGATTTAGATCACCATAGCGCTAAGTGTGAGTATTCGAGTTTACTTTTCTAAATTGTTTATGTTCTTAACCCATTGACTGCCAGCTACGAGATATCTCGTAGTGCGTGCTGCAATTTTAGATTAATTACAAATGGCCATTTCAGTTAATTTTTTTTTTTTTTGATAAAAATCACTGTAAATGGTATAATATTATACCCGCATATAAGCTTATATAGCTGTCCCGGCAGACCTTGTTCTGCCCTATTTCTCTAAAACAAAGTCACATTGTTTTTTTTAATGTTAATAGCTTCCACGTCGGCTGTTTTTTGAAAATTGTTTGAAGGAACCTGGCCTTAATGTTATATGTATAAAACTTGACAAATATTGACATTAATATTTATACGTCACTCAATAATTGTTTTGCCTTCCCGGAACCCGTCCACTAACATTTAAACTTTATGGTATGGTGTTAAAGTTAAAATTGACTTATAACAAATCTTTTGTATGAGAATACAGAAAAGTGTTATTTTTAGACAGTTGCAGGGAATTTTTAAAATTTTTCTCTCCGTAATAACCTTCCCCAGACTTCAAGAAACACAACAAAAAAAAAATCAGCCAAATCGGTTCAGCCGTTTTCGAGTTTCGCGCTTATCAAGACATTTAGCGATTCATTTTTATATATAAGACTAGCTGTCCCGGCAGACCTTGTTCTGCCCTATTTCTCTAAAACAAAGTCACATTGTTTTTTTTTAATGTTAATAGCTTCCCCGTCAGATTTTATTCTGCCTAAACCTATTGGCCTGTCGGCTGTTTTTTGAAAATTGTTTGAAGGAACCTTGCCTTAATGCTATATGTATAAAAATTGACAAATATTGACATTCATATTTATACGTCACTCAATTGTTTTGCCTTCCCGGAACCCGTCCACTGACATTTAAACTTTATGGTGTGGTATTAAAGTTCAAAATGACTTATAACGAATTTTTTGTATGAGAATACAGAAAGGTGTTATTTTTAGACAGTTGCAGGGAATTTTTAAAATTTTTCTCTCCGTAATAACCTTCCCCAGACTTCAACAAACACAACAAAAAAGAAATCAGCCAAATCGGTTCAGCCGTTCTCGAGTTTCGCGCTTATACACATTTAACGATTCATTTTTATATTATAGATAATATATATACAGGTACAATATTATATCAGTAACTTAATATAATTACATTTTGTAAACTTTCATGTATTCTTCAAAATACCTTGGCACCCAGCGCAAGACGCTCTAAATATGTCTGGCAGTCAATGGGTTAAACGTCAAATTGGGTGAAGATTTTGGTCAGCGCCACAACCATCTAGTATGGGAAAACATTAAGAGCCGGTGTGTATATAATATTAAAAGAGTTTATTTAATTTGAAGTTTTGTAAAATTTAGATTACTACTATATACTAACAAAAAGACATTATAATTGAACTATCGCATATTTAGACAAAACAGCAATGTTTCCGACACCACGTCATACAAACGTCAACAAAAATAAAACAAAGGATTTTGGATTCACACGTGAGAATTACTCTTTTAGTAAGTAGTCATTCGTTTATAGACAAAATGATAATTAAATTAGCGTTAAATCTAAATCAATCAACAAATGAAATTAGTCAGCGAGTCAAACGATATACATATGAAACTGACAATTAGAGGGTTATTATTGTAGTAGGGTTGTCACTTGTCACAATAATAATGTGTAAGCCATTTTAATAATAAAACTCGGTAAGCACCTTTTATAATATAAACGTCGTTTAGCCGCTGACTAAGTTTTCTTCACAACTAATTATACAAAAAATACTTTATTAATATGGTTTATAAAAAACGTAGCCTTCATGGACAAAAAAAGAAAAATGGAAATATTATTTAAACGAAGAATCCATTCTAAATATTATATGTATTTAGATCTTTTTTTTAACATGGAAAACAATTTATTACTTTAGATTCAAAATTAAAATGTCACACTAAAGGAAAAAGTCTCTGTAAATAAACACATTTTAAATTTTCGCGTTTTGTTCTCATTCTAAAACCAAGCATAGTATCCAATGATTAGAAAACCCCGGCCTTCTTTATATCACCTTATAAAAATGCTTCCAGAAAAAAAAACGGGTAAGGAATTGACATCCTCATTTATTTCATTTCACAAGAGTAAGTTAATTTGCGCATAAGACTCGTGAACGCATTTATTCTATAAATGAAATTGAATTACATTTAATCTTTTAATTATAATATATCTATAATTTAGTCAATTGTAAGGTGATATTGACATGCAAATTAAAAAGGTAATTGACTTATTGGATAAAAAAAACAAGGCTGTGACAGCCCTAGACGCGAGCAACAATATAAGTAATTTTGCCGCCCACGCACGCTTTGTTCCGCTAATAATTGGCGGCACTGGCAACGCGACAATTATACTGGTTACGACCTGTGACTCAATTCAAATTATTTTTGACTGATCCCGAATATGACTTGAAACACTCTAGTATCCAGTTGCAGAAAAGCTTATTAAAATTAAAGAGTTTCACTGCAAATGGATGTAAAACTATTGCACTTTGGTCTTATATCATTTATTCTGGCTTGACAATTTGATCTTGAGACCACGTGACAAGCGCAATGTGAAATGTCCAGGCGAAGGTGAGCAGACGACCTAACCCAGATCGCAGAATAACGATGCAAGCAGCTTTCGAACGATTGTTTCACCAAGAAATCATCCAAGTAGACATCTTACGACTAATATAATTACGGTGCTTCTGATAGAAAGTATAGTTTAGTTCCAGAATGGCCGCGACCCCCAAAGAACGAGAATTCATTGACTGTCACTATAGTAATGCTGGCTTACATATACCACGACTGAATGTCTCTGAGTATATCTAGGGGTGAAAGGTTAATTGGTTTAAGCGACATTTTTGGTGATATAGTAGTAGTAGTAATAGTAGTATATATACAGTGAGTGTAATAAGTATTCGTACACCACATAAATAATTTTATAAATGCACATATCTTCGAGAAATATTGTTACTTTATTAAATTAATATATACATCTGATTCCGGCACTTTTTAAGCTTTATTTCTAGAAAGGAGAACAAAAAAATGTCAACATAATCACAAATAAACAAGATTTTGTTCGAAGATGCCACGAATGTTCGCTCAAATACTATTCGTACACCCGATATTTTTTTAACTTTAACACTTTGTTCACTCCAGTCAATACTTTGTTGGGTACCCCTTCAATTTTATTATTGCTTCGAGTCTCCTTGACAATGGAATCAACTACGTTGGATGTTGTTTCAGCTGTAATTTTGGTCCATTCCTCCTGAAGGACGTTTTTTAATTCCTGCTTGCTCGAAATTTGCTGCTTGTGGATTTTTTATCCAGAAAATCCCACAAATTTTCGATGGAGTTAATGTCTGGATATTGTGGGAGAATTACTAAATACTCTGGAGTATTTTCGTGCAACCAACCTTTGACTTTCCTCGCAGTATGTTTGGGAGCATTATCTTGCGTAAATACAAAATTATCTTTGATTCCCATTTTGTCTGCACCAACTGCAAGATGAGTTCTCAGGATGTTCAAATACAAGTCCTGGTTCATAATGCCATCGATGAAATGTAGATTCCCGACGCCACTAGCACTCATGCACCCCCAAACCATTACGGAATCTCCACCGTGCTTTACTGTAGACTGTAGATTTTTCTTTTCCATCTCTGTATTCGATTTTTGCCAAATCATACACCTTCCGTCGTAGCCGAAAACGTTGAATTGACTTTTGTCAGTGAATATAACTCTACTCCAGAAGTCAACAGAACGATTAATATTATTCTTAGCAATAGTAATTCTCTTTTTCCTATTCTTTTTGTTAACGAAATATTTTTGATGAGCAACTCTGGCGTGAAAATCATTTTTCCGTAAACAATTTCGGATTGTACCACTACAGACACATGGTCCAGGATGCACTTCCAGCTTCGCCGCAATTTTCGGCGTGCTGGTTTTAGAGTCCTGCTTCACTTTTCGAATTACAGAACGTTCGTAGCGTACAGAAAGCTTACTCGGACGAAATGATCTTGGCTCATTTTCGTGGTTCTTGCAATCACCAAATCAATCTATCACACCTTAGGCAGTGCTATGCGCCCTGCCGACAGTTTTCGCTATTTCGCGTAAAGATTTACATTGATTATGTAATCTGGTAATAATTTTTCTTTCACATTTACTCGTTTCACGCTGTTTGCAGCCCATTTTTCGCAATTATACTGAGATAAGCACTGAAGAGAGGTTTCCGATTAGGCTCGTCATGAAGGAAACTATTTTTATTGACATCGATATACCCCAATAATATTAGTACAAAGATACGAATAGTTTTCCTCTAGAATTTGTAGGTGTACGAATAGTATTTGAGCAAACGATTGTGGCATATTTGGGCGAAATCTTGTTTATTTGTAATTGTATTGATATTTTTTTGTTCTCCTTTCTGGCAATAAAGCTTAAAACGTGCCGGAATCAGATGTATATATTAGTTTAATAAAGTAACAATATTTCTCGAAGATATGTGCATTTATAAAATTATTTATGTGGTGTACGAATAGTTATTACACTCACTGTATATATATTCGGAATCAACGTTTTTTACCGATTCCAAATATATATATTACCATATCACCAAAAAATGTCGCTTAAACCAAATAGACTTTCACCCCTCGATATGAAAAACAAGGAGGTTTACAAGCTGATCCCGAATCGCGACAGGCCGAAGTAAGTCACTATGATGGTATAATATTTGTACTTGTGTACTAAGATCACGACCCAGTTCGAGCAATGGCACTAGAATATATTGTCGGATATGTAATGTAATCACATTAACAAATTGCAATATCAATTTTTTAAGCCATACTCACGCATGATATTGGCGAACAAATCATCGGAGTACCGGTGAGGGTCTGTGAAGCCTCCCACGAGCTGCAGCTCCAGCCGACCCTCAGGGTAGCCCACAGCCAGCTGCTGGACTCGTGCCACCATAGCGGCGGCAGCTTCCGCCGTGCCGGATCCATCTAAATGTGCTAAGGCGACCGCTCCGGATCCTGAATTTTACATCAAATAACTACTTATAAATTCCTTTTAAACTTATTTAAATCAATTTACAATAACTGATAACTAATATTATAAACAAAGATCGCACTTTTTTAATTTCAAACATTCTTATGCTTGACCCTAAACTCATCTGATGAAAAAAGGAAAATCGATTATTACATAGTTAAAAAACCATTAAATCTTGATTTTTATCGATTCTTTTTCATTTTTCTCCGTTTTTTGCTGATTAACCACCAATTATGACTTCAGATTCGTGTTCAGCGGTAAAAAATACGTCAGAAAAAATGTGTCCGATACCCCACACAAACCACTTTTGTTTTTGTACAAAGTCCCAAAAAAAAGAGAGAATAAAAAAAAAAAACTTTTTTTGTGGACCTGTGTTATGAAACCACTGAAGGAGCACAATCACCTCATAAATACCAGCTCAGTCGTTTATAGATTTCCATGATAGATACTAGAAAAGCAGACGCGGAGTGCAAATTCCACTCCTTGACGAATCGTAGTAAAAAGGAGGGAATGAGTACCCTTCTTATGAATATTTATTAGCCAAATTCTTTCGTTTGAACTAGATGCGTATCTATACCATAGATGGGCAAAATGTAATCAGATTAATGAAAATGATTAACGATTACAATTTACGTTTTTCACCAGTAATATGACAGCATTTTGCTCATTTATGTTTTAAACGCTACAAAATCTCAGATTGTATACACATTTATGATTTCTTAATGTTTTAAATGCATTTAATCATGATTACAGAGCAAGAAAATTAAAATTACGTCTACATTTTGTAATCGTTCATCATTAATCAGATTACATTTAGCCCATCTCTGATCTATACATAGTGAAAGTATTGTAGTATTAAAAAAAATACAAGGAGTTAGTGCAACTCGCGTCCGTAGATTTGACCCTTGATACCTAGAACACAAACAGTGGGTGGTGCTAAATTAAGGAATGTGGCGACTTAATCGTGTCGTGTAAATTTTGTCATGGGACTGTGTAAATGCAGTTTCTTTATCTCTCATTTTTCTTCACAGTTAGAAACAAGATGGCGACACTTCTGGTGTAACACTAAAGGCAACAGTTGTCATAAGGTAAGTTGTCGGCTTCCTTGCTGCCTTTTGGTCTATAAAACGTTTAAAGAATACGTTTCTTCAGTGACGTGCATAGGGTACTTGGATAAGGTAGGCAGATTCACATAATTAATGTGAATATTATATAATGATAATAAATATTATATTACTTTCATAGGGAAGATTAATGGCGTGGAAATAGAACTGATATAAAGGGTTCCTTTTTTTTGTTTAAATTAAAGCAATTTATTCCATACTTATTTATCGTAAGGGCATGTGATGCTTTCATGCATTTATGGAATGAACGCTACTGCCCTTCTTTTTTTTTTAGGTGTTTCATGCTTCCGAATATATCTCAGTAGGGATTTGGAATGATGATAGAAATCTGTAATATTGTAAAAAAGCTAGCTGCTTGTTATTTTGGGAGTCGAAGCTGCTCGCGTCCGTAGGCTTTACCCTAGTTTCCCTACACCTAGGTGGTGCTAAACGAGCAGCAGCGAGGTGATAGGGCGTCGGGGCCCGTCTGGATCGCGACCATAGTACATGGGTGTAAAGCCCGTCATTGTGACCAGTTTCGGCTTGTCGCGTTTCGGGATCAGCTTGTGTATATCCAGTAGCTCATATACCTAGAGACCTTCAGTCGTGGTATATGTGGGCCGACATGACGATGTAGACTATCAATGGATTTTCATCCTTTGATAGTCGCTTTCGTTTTTCGACTACACTGTAATTACCCTCAGGTACTCTGTAGGTACTATGTCGAGCCAGTGTAAAAAAAAAATACAAACAATTATACCTGAGTGCCTGACGACCACGATGATGCACGATGTCGCGTCATCTGAACCTATGATGTTTACGTTTTCTGAAACGGACAAAATGCTTACATTAGGGTTATATTATATTTGAGGTGATAGAACAAATGGCCGGCTTATGCTTCTTCATCATATTTGTTTGCTTTTGGCAAATCATCCGTGGTCATCTCTCCATTTGTCTCTTTTACATCTCTCCATTTGTCTCTTTTCATCTCTTTTCTTTTATACTAATCCCCATATGACGCTTGATGGTAAGCGTGGTGAAGTCCAAAAAACAAGAACGACTATCAACAGTAAATAAAAACCCAGTCGCAGCGATCATGCCGGGCTGAACAAATATCTCGTCACGCTACGTTTAAAAGATCCTATATCATAGGACGCTGGGAACACGCTCGCCGGAAGACTATTCCATAGCCCAACGACACGGCAAAAGTAAGAGTTGGAGAACTTTTTAATCCTACCCGGGACTGAGTTCCCGTGTCGTGCTGATGCTTGGCAGACGTACTTAATAACACTCGCGTTGCTCATAATTAGGTCTGGTTGTTTGATTGCTACACATACATACAGCTTAACATAGAACTTCCCTTTTTAAGTCTGTTAAAAATACAGCAATATCATATCGATTCGACGTCGGGACGACACAAATACAGCGTGACGTAACGGCAAGTCGTAGATTAACCCCAACATAAAACCCAAGACCCTATGAAAGAAATTGAATGTGGAGCATCTCACTGTCGTGGGGCACGACTGCGGCGAGTTCCCGCTGAGCGACGTAGAGCAGGCCGGCTGGTCCGACAACGCGCGCTGCGGCCGCCAGCAGCTGCGCGGCGACGTCTCTGTACCCGGGGTGTGCAGCCAGCAGCGACCGCACCGAGGTCGGGCACTCGTCCGCCAGCACGCCATTCAGCACCACCACCATGCTACCTCTGCAAGTGCCATATCATTGTATTGTAGACAGCCACTTACATGTCCATTAGCCGAAGTATGATCTCATTCCGGAGCGTATCTATGAGAGAAATCCTGTTTAAACAGTTTGGTTGGAACAGGTCTGATGTGGGTCTATTTCAAAGCGTCTTAGCTGAGCAAACATCTTTCCCAGCTGAGATGCTCTGTAGACTCACATACCAATTATTGAAATAGTATAGTATAGTGTACTGTAGTTGCAAAAGTATGGTGTAATTATGGGACTGACATGGTCAGCTTGATCCAAACTCCCAAAAAAAAAACAGGACACAATAAAAAAAAAATGATCTCATTGCATTTAATTATTTTTTATATTCATTCTACAAAGTAACTATAACACATATGATGGAATGTACAGTGTAGTCCAAGAATAACAATGACACCGAAAGTATGACAACACATATTACATTCATATAGGCTCTATACCGTATAGAAACGTAAAAGTGGCAGCGCTATATAAAATCTATATCTTTTTTATTTAAACACAATCGCAAAGTAATGTTATTTTAGTTGCGTACAGTCGCAGAAAACTTCTTAGCTCTCGGGAATGTTTCACTCAAATTCAAACATTTAGAGGTCTTTTTTTGTCTATTATAATAAATATCGCCAGTTTCAAATATATAAAAACTGAGTGGAAACAATTATTTGAAGATATTTCAAGATAATCGTTTTAAGAAAAAAAAAATTCTATTTGCATATTACACGAATATTACGCAAACATTACAGGCCTTTCGCAGTTTTAGTATGTTTACGTATGAGTACGCCTTAAACCGTGAGCAAAGTCTAGTATATTATAATATTTAAAATTTCTAAATATGAGAGCTGGTTTTTCAATAAAGAATATTTTAAATAATACAAACGTTTTAAAGTGTATTCCAACAAAAGTCGAGGTAAGAATAGCGTTGACTGATGCCGCACTCACTCAATTGTGTAAATAATATATTCAGAACGGTGCGGGGTCAGAATAGTGACACCGACACCCATTTTACACTGCGCTTCGTGTTCATTTGCATCGCGTACCGGCGGGGTTTGTTTAAATTACTACACACTAAGGATCCCAGTGTCGGATATGTTAACTCAAAACTCGGGCCTATAACTTTCAGGCTTTTCATGATGGCGAATATCCCAGTATACATGACGCGCTACAGCTACTGTTCAGTTTAGGAACGCCGATATCTAATTAAGTAATAAGAAAATAATTTTTTGATCCATTAATAAAGTTATTGTGGCGGTGTACGAAGATTATTATTTGGAAATAAGTTTCTTTATAGACCCAGGATTGCATGATAAAATTTCGGGTCTCAAAGACAGAAGAAATACTTTCGAGACTTCTATCCCGAAACAAACTTCCGGTCTATTAGATCTATAGAAACTTTTGGATGTTCTTATTCCAATATTTGTGAATGTTTTTAAATTCTTAATTTTTATTAAGAATCTCAAGCTTCAACAGTATATGATTATTCCGAAGAGAAAGTTAGTCACATAATCTAAAATACACAAGCTTAGCCCGAGGCTCCTAGACTCTATTGTTGTGATATTGAACTTTCTTTACAAACATGTGAGGTGTCCATTAAAATAACTAAAATCCATATTACACATGAACCTCATAGAAAAATGATTTTCAATTATTTAGCATTTATCACATTTTAAATATTCCGGCTTAAACGGAGGTATACAAGACATATACTAATAGTTCTTTATCATTTTACTGTACATCTCTATAACAAGGGACAGTTTGAGTGATTTCTAATCTTTTTAAAAAGGCTCAGCCCCATTGCAAGCCTTTTCTATATTAAATTTAAAAAGTTAGTTAGAACTAGTTTAAGTTTTTAAATTGTATTGAATTTTTGATTCTTTTGCCTCCTTAGTGTAATAAACTCTATATGACTTGCAAAATAATTCTGCAAGTAAATGTTGTAAAATGTAAAGGCAGTTAGTTAACTGACAGAGAAACTTAAAGGTAAGTCGAGTAAATCAATAAAAAAATAATAAAAGATACAATTTAAAAAAAAAGAAAAGAAAAATATCAAATTGGACATTGTCTAAAAGAACTAATATTATATTATATATAATAACAGCAACATCTGCGGAAGAATTACAAGAAGTGCTCTGTCGTAAGTAGTATGATAATATAATAATACATATTTCAGATAATTCCTATCAATTTTATAACTACAACACATATTTATTAAAAAAACAATCTCGACTTTGTTTTAAATATACCAAATGGAGTGTAACCAAAACAATATGTAATACAATTATTAAGAAATGACTTTGTGTTATTTTAAATTGACTATAGCGACATGATAATGGAATAGAATTAATTTAAGAATTATTAATGTAGTTCTGATGAGAAAACACATGAAATGCATATAGAAGCCCGTGTTTTTACTTGTCACAAATTACAATAGTTTTTAAATATAAAAGTATATCCCAATCGATCTAATAAAGCATTGATCAAAAGCTCCAAACAATTTAACATTAAAAATCCATTAAGCCTTTCGCGAAATAAATCCAAAAATGCGTTTCAGGCTTCATATTTAAGATTTTGCTGCTTTAAGCTATTCGTCGTCATTACATTAAATGTAGTACAAATAAGATTTATCTATCACTTATTTTTTATAACCTTATTCATTGAATAAAGATTAATAATTTTGGGTAATGGGTAATGAATTTTTGTGGTTGTGGTGGCGTATGGCCTAGGGGCCAGTTACGATACGTGGCAACGCGAATTATCGTAGGTCCGAATTCCAGCTCTGGGATTTTCCAGATGAAGTACGGATTAAGGTACCACATTCTCACCAGTGAAGGGCAAAATCATGAGGAAGCCCGCATGGCATCTAATAGAAATATCATGAGTAAGAGCTTTGGGAACGGCACAGCTGTGTTACTGGTCACCTTGGGCAAGATATATAAACACTATTCACCATGAAAGGGATATAGCGTGTGTGTGTATATATATATATATATATACATATATATTATATATATATATATATATATATAATATAAATATATTATATATATAATATATATAATACTAAATGAATGTAAATTATACTACAAAGAAAATACAATTAACATGCGTATATAGAGCCGAATTACATTGACTATTAAAGGTTAATAAAATATATTATGAAGTAAGAACTAAGTGATAATAAGCGATATTAATTACTTGTCAGAAAAAAAACCGTCTTACAAAGGTTCTAGTCCTTTTTGGGTTTGTGTTTTATTTTATTTATTCATTACTGTTTAAAATCATCTTTAAAATGTAAAGAGCGATTCTATCGGTGGGTGTAAAAGGATTCTTTATTTTAATTCAGATTTAAACATGTGGTTTTAGTCACAGTGTAAAAGTTTGACTATATTGTAAACATTGAGTAGGGAATGTTAATGAATGTCGTTAATATTATATGTAAAACAGTTTGTATTATTGTAGATAAAGTAACAATCAAATTATAAAAGTTTAGACTTGAAAAGAAATATATTTTTTGGATAATTATATTCCGTATGGCAAATAATGAAAAATAAACAAAGATATAGAAAGAATAGCGCCCTTGCATAAACGTGATATGATTAATGGTGGAATACTTCACCTGCTGAGAAACTGAGATGTTGGGGCAACCCATTCGGTCACACGTAAAAAACCATTCAAACAAATGTGGGATACACTGCCAAGCAATTTAACTTCAGTTAGCTTGCCATTGAACGGTCAATGGCAACAATAGGCTAATTATAAATCTCCAAACTGTAGTAATCACGTCATTAATCATGCCTTTCGAAATACTTCCTACAGCATCTTAGACTATTGACTTTTCGAATCGATGATAGCTTAATTAAGTGCAGTCAAAATCAAGCGCTGACCGTTCCCGCCGTTTACCTTTAAAACTTTAATTCACAAAATTGATGCACAATTATAACGTATCGTCTTTCCAATTGTTGCACGATCACATTTAAATTGAAGTAACACTGTTAAGATTTAATAAATAAGTTTTCTTAATACTGGAACTTAATAAATTGTGAGATGTACTGCGTGTTTCAAACAAAAACCAACTGAGAGTATCCGTTATCGTGTTCCAGTCCATGAGCACATCGAGTGCCGCGAATTACTGGCTTGTTATTGTTATGATAATGCTTATTATGTTAGTAATAGTGTAGCGATAGTGTCTGTATCGTGCAATAAGCAATTAAGAAACTATACCATCGCGCTTTTATCTCGAAACTTGTACAAATAAACAAGCACAAGCTCCGGCAAAATATCTACAGGACAGATAAGTGAATTGTCATCATTCATCGAACCGTTTCCCGGTAATCTTATTAAAGATGCTTTATCTAATTGAATGTTTATTAATAAAAACAAAACTTGTTTGTTTGGAGCAGTAATTGTAGTCCAGGAGTCATGCTAAAGCGTTGTGAATGGATGAAAGGAATCCAAGTGGCGAGATAGTATAATTGGGCTAATTGATGGACTGCGCGTGAGCCACTACCGTTGGAGTTAAATGGATTTACAGCTGTCCACACGAACATATGCGCTGATTTAATCATTATCAACATAAAATTAAGCGAAACGAGATGAATTTTTGTAAGCGGATAGACGAATAATATATGGAATTTCTTAACTCGTTCAAGTTAGAAAATTAAATTAAATTTTTTCAAACTCTCAAAATTCCAACAAATAACAGTTACATCTTAATTCATATCAGCATTAATTATAATATGTACGAGGAAATATTATCAATACTATATTCTTTTACTTTCATCATTTTTTTAATCTATTACGTGGAGAAACCTGTGTTTGGCGAGCCACATGCGGCTCTTGATAAATGTACCCTTTTCATTTTAGTTTATTTTTTGTTTCATTTTGTTATTTTAAAAACGTATTAAATTAAGGCTCTCAAAAAAAAAAAATTTTGAAAAATGGTTCGGTATATCAAGGACCTTGGTCACCCTTGGTCTATTGTGTTCTTAGCAGACAAAGTTATATTTATCTTTGAATGAGAGAAGGCCGTGTATAAGGTTTTCTTTAACGTCATCTATCCTTAGTTCTTGTTGAATGCTCTGCTAAAATATTACAACATCAATCGTGAAAGATTTCTGTCCAATTTCCAGAAAATAATATTATATATTGTTTACAGAGTAAAATAAAAAGTGGTGTCTGAATATTATTAATAACTAGGTGCATTGTCCGCTGGGGTCGGAGCTCGTAACCGAGAACCGATATCCGGGACCGTAATTTCCCCGGTGCCATTAAGGACACTAATTCGTGACACCGGACCAGATCGTCGTCTCGCCCGTTATGGAGTCCCAGCCAATAGAACTGTCCGCGAACCGCCTTATTAACGATCGAGAGACAATGATGTTAATGCTATTAAGTGCTCACAATCAGAAGCGAAGCGGTCGAACGTATGTATGTATCTTGGGATATGAAAATTAATTGATCATTTCACCATCGAGTTCTTTAGAGCAAAATTTGTTTGTAGGTCTATTTAATTTTAAATCGATGAGTCTATATGTGACATTTGCATATATTAATAATTCACTTTTTATTTACCTGGAGAAAATCCTCATAGGACCGTCTTAGCTGCAAAGGGGGGTTGCGCAGCCGAGGTGTGTCGGACTTATACCGACTAAAAATCCCAAGGTGACTACTTCTGCGCATTTGCGGGGATGGCGGGTCCTATAATCAATTCGCCACAGCCCCGTCGCGCCGCGCCTGGTGGGCACGAACTCGGGGGAAGATGTCTTCCCCGATACTGCTCATTGTATTTAAGCAGAGCACGTCACAATGCTCCGCCTACTTCTCGAGGGTTGCTAACCAGGACCCCCACCCTGAGCGGCCACGACACCAAACACATCAGCCAACCGGTCGTGGATGGACCGATTGGCTGGGACTGATGCACCAGGAATAATTCACAACATAATATATGCTAACATTTACAACAATGACATTGATTATTTTGCTATTAATTCTCAAACCGTTATTAAAAGTTTGCATTGGTTCGATTGTAATCTAAGCCATTATTAGAAAAGAATACATAACTACAATATCAAAAAGAAATAAACTATTTTTAAGCATCACAACGATTGATGATTTAGTTTTTCTCACGACAATGTAATGATGAAGCAAAAATTTAGCAGAAATACTCTCCTTTATGCTCACATCTGCTATTATCCGACTCATTTGCGGCAAAAAACAAACGGCCGATCGGAGGGGAACACAAATTTCACCGATATAATCGTCCGGTAAGACAATGGTTATCGTTGGTGCGCGATACTGGCTCAGATACGAGCCATCGAAGGCTGATGGATGCGGCACGCTCGCCAGATACCATCTCCATCGTGACGCCCGTACTCGCTCCGCCCGTGTGCACCAATTATTATTCAATATCTCCAATGCGATATACCATCGATGATATAACAACACTAGTTCCATTATAGAGGTTAACGTCTGATTCGATTCCACGGGAGCAACTCGGTCAAGTGACAATACGATCTTTAACGGTGCTAATTGAATAATAGTTTCATTTGTCAGAGATGAATATAACATTGATTCAATAAAACGATTGATGCTGTTAGAATCTGTAGGAGAGAAACGAATGACAAAACATGGATCAGTATCTCGGGTGAACGGGATTTTATCAGCACGAGATGAAGTCTATTTTATTGGGTTATCTGCTTATTCGTGTCAACGTTTGATTAATTATGTAGTGATGTAATCTCTCGACAATATAATATTCAGCAATGAAGATGAAAGAAGCAATGTGTATTAAATATTGAATAAATATAAATGATAAACTAAAAATATGACATGATATATGATGTGGCAACATATTAATCATATAAAGGCGAATTTATAAAAAAACTTAACTTGGCAGTGATAAAATACTATTGAAATGAAATGAAATTTGAATTGATATTTATTTCGCCATAACTTACAAAAATCTAAGAATTTAAACACAGTAACACAAACAGTATACAGAAACAAAAGAAAATACAAAAACATACAAACATGGCGAAAATGGGCCCTCCATCAGCTTAAAGCCACAGAGGAAGTCTGCAGCGCTGGTTTTCGTGAAGGGCCTCATTGAGGATCCTAAAAACTTTGTTGATAAGAAAAAAAAACATACTTTGTTTAGTATGATGTCTGGAGTTCCTAAACGTACTACGGGCTATGTATAAATAGGTACTTCCAAATTAATTTGAACGATGATAAATTTCACGGAATGTAAATAATATTTACCAAAGAGCAGCGAATAAAGCAGATAACTTACACTTAATAGGTTAATAGTCCTTGATGTCAATAACATTCAGGTCGATGAGCCACCTGCAACAAAAACAAAAATTGTTAAACCAGCGATATATCAAAATCGTATAACTAAAAGTAGCTAACGCCACACTCAAAGGCGTACCTATAAATAAAATAAAATTCACAAGTGTCGCCTAGGTACTATAAAATTCCATAGGAAATAGAGATGTGGAGATTGCGCATCTAATACCATCAACAAGAAACATTTCGCACGTTCACGGATTGTTGACCGGTGTGCAATGCACACAGGAAGGATTTTAATAATAATAATAATAACTGGCAACACTTCCAGCTGCATGTCTTCTTGTCTCAAAATTTTTAAATCTATACTAATATTATAAAGCTGAAGAGTTTGTTTGTTTGTTTGTTTGAACGCGCTAATCTTAGGAACTACTGGTTCGAATTGCAAAATTCTTTTTGAGTGGAATAGACCCTTTATCGAGGAAGGCTTTAGGCTATATAACATCACGATACAATTATTAGGAGCGAAGAAATAATGAAAAATGTGAAAAAAACGGGTAAAATTATTCATCCTTGAGGGCTTCCATTGCGTGCGCTGCAAAAACGGTTTAAGATACCAAAAATATATGTAAGAAAGAATTATTCCTCTTAAAATGATCTAAAAAAATGTCCGCGACAGTATATGTCTATCTTTTAAGATTAAGTCACTAGAACCGTTTTTATAGTAAACAAATTTGGTCGAAATTAATGCATTATTTGTTAAGAGTTGTATCAACGTAATAATATTAATCTTTATCCAAATAAATGTGTTGTTGATTAAGAGTATTTAATTGTGAACAAAATTGTCTTTGACATCACTTAATTTCAATGAACATCTTAGAAGATATTACAAAACCTTACATAGCAAAACAACGTTTGCCGGATCAGCTATAGTGTCTTGATAAACGCGAAACTCGAGAACGGCTGAACCGATTTGACTGATTTCTTTTTTGTTGTGTTTGTTGAAGTCTGGGGAAGGTTATAACAGAGAGAAGATTTTAAAAAATTATCTGAAAAAGTCTAAAAACAACACTTTTCTATATTCTCATACAAAAGATTTGTTATAAGTCAATTTGAACTTTAACACCATAGCATAAAGTTTAAATGTTAGTGGACGGGTTCCGGGAAGGCAAAACAATTATTGAGTGACGTATAAATATTAATGTCAATATTTGTCAATTTTTATACATATAGCATTAAGGCCAGGTTCCTTCAAACAATATTCAAAAAACAGCCGACAGGCCAATAGCTATTATCATTAAAAACAACAATGTGACTTTGTTTTAGAGAAATAGGGCAGAACAAGGTCTGCCGGGACAGCTAGTAATTAATATTTTATTTTGTATATTTATTTAGTTCTGTTGATGATTGTTTATCAAATATGCTGTTTTGAAGAATAATTAATATTTATCCCTTTATAGTAACATTTGTACAATAAAAAAATGGTCGCAAAGAGCCTGGATTACCATCTTAAGAGGCTCTCGCTTGGTTGCTGGATCAAGGGCCGGACACAGAAGGCAGTATTACTCGATACGGCACGCATTGTTAGGAGGTTCCTCACTCTGAGCTCCTAACAACCAGTGGCTTGGGTCTAAGGCCTCGCCCCTTTGGGTCTACATGTTTTTATATTTTAAAATTTATATTGAATAAATAGAATAATAATAACTTTATTTCAAATTACTCCAAATTAAAAAAACACAAAAACATAACATTTTATAGTTAATATGAATTCTTAATGTAAATACCAGAGTGGATTAGCCTCTTCACCCAAAACTGTATAAATGGCCCGTCCACTTTCTCAGCCAAAATACTCAAAATGCAATCAGTACTGCCCCTCAAACGCTGCAGCATCGAGGCACACCGCCGACGCATGACTGCATGAAAACCATGCAATCCTGCCTCGGCAAACGTACCCGACGCACTACAGAATCGGGGCAGCCCTAACAGCACTCTGAAAGCATAATTATACTGAACACGCAGGGCGTTGCAAGCCCCCTGCGAGTACCTCACCCACAAGCTGCACGAGTACAAGGACTGGCAATATGTCCTGAACAATGTAAATTTAACATCCTTGGTGCAGCGCGCAAATCTGTCAGCAAGCATACTACAAAAAGCAGCCAACGCCCTGCGCTGCCTATCAATATCTTTATCATCAGTAAGACATTCCGTTACATATCCAAGGTATTTAAAATGCTAGGTTGAATTATGAATTTATGAAGCATTCGCCAGCGACAATATCGGAAACAGCGGTAATGCTAATTCAATAGCGTAATATCTTCCTATCTCGTTGTATCCCCTGCGGTCGATCCGGCCGAGATAGTCTACGATCGCACCGATATGGTTTTGTTCGTGATTTATTTTTGGCCATTCCCATATAAGTACTGTGTACAGTAACAATGGCCGGAGAGTTGGATTAACGACAATTGATTTGGTGGCGATAAAAGTTTCAGCTGTTTAAAGAATTTTAAAGCACGAAGAAATGGCTGGTCCCGTATGATGCTAAAATAAAAGGACTTACTGTTGCAGGAATGTTAGTTAAGCTGAGACACTATAATATCTACAATGTAATTATAAACATGACTCCAGAACTAAAGATAAGTGAAGAACGTAAAGTACACGCATAAATTTTAATAAAAGTCGTCTTTATAGATATTCCTTGTGCTGATGCACTAATAAAATGACAAGTTTGTGTCATCGAATCCCCTTTTATAAGTAAATATGTTGGTAACTATAGATTTTAAGGTTTTTACTGATGATTGACAGGACAAATTATTATCAAAGATAGGTGCAATGCAATGAAAAAGAAAGTTATAACACTGTTCATTGTGAATTCTTCTACGGCGTGTCGTGAGATTTAAATGTTCGTGACTCCCACGATTGTGGTTTGCAGATATAACTTACGAACAATTACAAAAAAAGCATTGTCATTTAAGGAACATTTTGGTATTACCGATGAAGCTAAAAGAAGTTTACATAAGTTATTGTTAGGAATAATCAATTGTAAATATACTTTCAATGTAACAAACACTAATTTTCTTATAATTAAAAATATTTGCTGATAGAAAATATTATATACAGATCTAAGTTACTACAATGTATTAACCCCTTACCTTACAATTAAATCTCGATTAGTACGCATGCAGACAATTAAATTTAGCGCAATTATATTAAGGTCAATTTAGCTAGAATATAAAAAAGACCATGTGTATCAATAATAATATTTTTATTTTTACAAGTTTAAAGAAATTCATATGAAAAAATATATATTGCAGGTACGCCCGTCAAATACGAATTTAGCACAGAAAACCTTGACGGGCGAGGCCCGTCATTTCCACTCAAGGGGTTAAAGATAAATACTTACAAATATAGTTCTGTTTATGACAAGTGAACTCTTACTACTTTACTGTTCTTGATAGTTTTTAAACAAAATGTTCTCATGTAAGTGATTTGTATCTTTATGAGAATAAATTATTTGAACTGATATGCCTTGAACTTTGTTAATTATAGTATTATGACCGGTGGTCGTGGGTGTGGTGGTAGAAAGATTCAGATTTTGGCGTTTTACTGTTTATTTGCACTTTAAGGCACACCGAACTGCGACACACACGCACGTACACACACCACCACCACACCCACGACCACCGATCATAGTATAAAATTTTTCAGTTTATAAGAATGGAACATAAATCAATAGTATATCAGTATAACTAGTAACTATCAGTGAATATGCATAAAATGGAGATCTCAATAAATCCAATATAGGAATATTAAATCATAAAAATATTTGTCAAATATTCCTTTAATTTAATCCCAATATGATCAACAATATATCTCATAAAAACGGTTTCTTATGCACGTCTTATAAAAATATGCTTGCGGTTTAATTCATTTTTAAATACCTATTTACGTTTACTTAAATGGCATATTAAAGTTTATAATCTTAAAATTAATCACAAAATACCGCTTTCTTTAACAATCTCAGTCAAATAATAGTGTTATTTAGTTTAAAAATAACATAATCAACATAGTATACATGAATTTTCGTAAACCAAACAGTCTCAAATAACAAGCACCATATCCGCATTTCACGTTTATCTCGGTACCAGATCGCGTGGTATCGCGTGACCACCGAGTGTGGCTCTTCGGGCACACCTCGAGTTAAGTCCTGTTTCGTTATTATTACTTATTAGACATCAGCACGTGAAGTACGACCTAAATGACTCAGTTCCTTAATTACTACAACAGTTATGTGTATAAAAGCTCATATAATCTAACACGGGTTGTTTAGTCCTGCAGAAATAGCGTTTTTTTTTAAATATAATTTATAGACGAACGCTTGACCTCAATCACACCTAGTGGAAGGTGAATATGAGTTCGATGATGAAACGCGATCGCCTAGCAAATGCCTATTCACTCTTCTCTTAAAGACTCCCAGGTCATAAGATCGCGGAAATATGGCCGCTGGCGTACTGAGATTAAAAATTGTACTTGGATTTTACATTTGTTTTTTAATAACGATTTATTATTAAAAAGTAATATTTAATATAAAATAATTTCTTATATAAGCTTTAATAGGAAAAAAAACGGGACTAAATCAATAACATCGTTTTTTACGAAATTTTATCGCAGATATTATAGAATATTCAAACAAAACTGGAAACATATGAAGTGACAGTGTCAATAAATCAAAGAATTTGCAACCGTGTACGGTCGTATCCGCATTGAATGGCTATCAGGGTTCTATAGTTGCATCATGCGATAAGCTGAGGTTTAATAAAACAGTCTTTAATTGATAGCACAAAATATACGCGCTTCAACTGATCACAACTTTGTTGTAAGTATTTTTAAACCAAATTTCACACACAAATGAATGCCCATTGTTTTAGGAACAGTTTATTACACGAATTAGTCAAGGAGTAATAACGAAGATTTGTAAATAGTCCAGGAATTCTTCAAATAACTCACTAATTGTTTAAAGCATATTGGCACTTATGACGTTGCATTACAAATATCTCGAATGCATAATGCTTTTATGTCTTTTCTTATCTTACTCAGAATAATACAACCATCACAACACTTCATAAATCTGTACGATGATAGTGGATTGTCCATTATTTGAGAAAAATACCATTTAATCTATAGGTGTGACATGGTCTCTTGGAGGTACCAAGCAGGCGTCAGTGAGGTGGCAGGATGTTTATACCAAGCTGAACCGCGACCACAGTGATTGAGTGGAAGGGTGTTTTAGTATTTTACTTTAGCATATCGCGTTTCGGGAACAAACCATATATTAGTAATACAATTAACACAATCATTTATCAATCCCATATTGTTAGTAATGTTACAAAAACCCCGAATTATAAAATGTAGAGTACAGCAATTGTTAAAAGAAAAACAATGAAAATGATTAGGTTAGGATAAAGCATCAACATTGTAAAACACCAATATAATACTGATTCATAGTTAAATATAATCTATGCGACCAGTGCCGTGCCAAAACCCAGTTTATTTATAATTGAACTTCGCTTTAACCCAGTAATCTAAATTAATGTTACATAAATACTATTTCTTATTTATACCCTACGAACTCCTTGTAAGCTGTATATTGAGATATTATAGTTAAATGGATCTAAATGGAAAAGGATCCTTGCCAGTACAATTTTCTGCAAGTATAGATACATTATATTAGGTCCTTACATATGAAATTGGCGTTTTGTATGGGAGGAACAAAAAGTCGAATATTTTTTAATATAATATATTTAATTAATCAAAGTATGAACCATTATTTTCTATGCACTTTTGCCATCTCATAGGTAGTTCATTGATCCCTTTACTAAAAAAACCAGTCGGACGGGAATCAATAAAATCTTTGAAGGCGATTTGGACTGCCCCATCGGAGTTGAATTTTTTCCCTTGCAAGAAGTTATCCAAATTTCGAAAAAAATGGTAATCTGTTGGAGCAAGGTCCGGGGAGTACGGAGGATGTCTTAGACTTTCCAATTGAAGCTCTTCTAATTTAGTAGCCGTCTGTTGCGCAGTGTGTGGTCTAGCGTTGTCGTGAAGCAGCAGTGGCGTGGAGCGATTGACCAGCCTAGGTTGTTTAGCCGCTAGCTTTTCCATCATAGTTTGCAATTGCTGACAATAGACATCAGCCGTAATAGTCTGGCCAGATTTGAGAAAACTGTAATAAACAATACCAGCACTAGTCCACCAAACGCTTACAAGTAACTTTTTTGGGGTTAATTTTCGCTTGGGGCAGGATTTGGCTGGCTGGCCAGGATCCAACCATTGCGCTGAGCGCTTCCGATTATCGTAAAGAACCCATTTTTCATCACAGGTAATGATTCGGTTTTAAATACCTTCATTATTGTGCCAGTTTAGTAATGTAACGCAGCAGTCGACGCGCGTTTGCCGGTTTGCTTCAGTCAATTCGTGAGGTACCCACCTTTCAAGCTTTTTAATCTTCCCAATTTGCTTCAAGTGAATTATAGCAGTTTTATCACTAACATCGCAGCCTGCAGCTAACTCGGACGTGGTTTGCGATGGATCAGCTTCCACAATAGCCTTCAACTCTTCATTATCAACTTGAGTCTCAGGCCGTCCACGGAGCTTGTTCTGCAGGACGAAATTTCCAGAACGAAAACGTTGGAACCAAAAACGAACTGTGTTTTCTTTTGCAACACGACCGCCATACACATTATTCACCCTTCGAGTTGTTTCCGCAGCACTAGTGCCACGGCGGAACTCGTACTCGTAAATAATGCGATATTTTAAGTTTTCCATTTTGTAAAATGAGTGACGAAAACAGAAAAAAACAGAAGAAAAAATCAAATGAATGATGATCATCGAAGCACAAATACATGAGTCTATAGCTGTACAAATTTGAATTTGGAATTCCTTACCAAAGAGGAGAAATTTGTGATTAAAGTGGCCAGTACGAAAAACGCCAATTTCATATGTAAGGACCTAATATATGGTTGAGGGCCTCAACACAGCCACTGTAGAGCGCAGCAATAATTAGTTTAAGGTTTGGAGCTTATAAAAGTCAAGCACGTCTTTGCTACTAAGGGCGGCTTGCACTAACAAATTAAATCTAGTTTAGAGTTATATATAATGCTATTTAGCGCTGAGCTGTACTTATAGTCTTGCACTAAATCAAAATCTAGTTGTAACAACACTTAAACTGAAATCATCATTATGATGGAATCAAACCAATTCAATTAATAAGCGTTTATACAAGCTTAAAGTAGATTAATTCGTTAGTGCAAGCCGCCCTAACTCTATTTGCAACCGGAATAAGTCCAGGAGAAATTTTCTGAAGTAATAATTTTTGAGTTCATACATTCAAATAACGAAAATATTTCTTTCCATTTCAACTATTTCGTAACATAGACGATGTTCCGAGCAGAAGTTAGTAACTTATAATGATGCAGTTAAATTACATATTCAAATTGAGTATTATCTACAAATCGATGATTTATAATTTACATAAATTCTCTCACGCCTCGGCGCCCATAAAAACTGACGTCTTCTTCGGATCGGAGCCCACTTCCGAATTCCAATGATTATGTCTCTCGTCCGAGGCATCGTGATCGAGATCCGAGGATCCGTTAATAAGTATTTTTGTATGCTTATAGTAGATGTTACGGTATAATGGTATTCAATACAACAGTAAAACGGCCATAAATGTCGATAACATGTAATGTAGTGCTGTTATATCTGCCGCGTTTTTTATATTATTTATGCTAATTTAATATAAAATGCCGTAAGGCATCTACTATAAGGAAAAGTTTACATCAAACGCTATAATGTACACATTTATAATAACAATAAGTGAAGTTCAAGAGAGAATGTAAGTTATTGCTATTGAAAAAGTTTTAAAGTTAATTAGTATCTGAACGAACCTTTAGCTTCTGCCACCTCCGGCCAAAAACCACCTCGCGTAAAAAACATCGGTTTCGGCCACATGGGCCGAAATTTTCGTTGAAGCCGGTTTCTAATAAGTGCCGATTTATTAAAAAGTTGCCATTTGTTTTTTTGGTGACCCAGAGAAAAGTCCTGCATAGGACCATATCAGGGCCGCTGTGAGGGCAGCGACCCCGGTTTGTCAGACTCCTATTGACCAATAATCCCCGGGGTGTCCATCCAATCACTCCATACGGGCCTGGGGGTCCAGATTCTTCCAGACTTCCGGGGAGCGAACAGCTTTTTAAGGCTTCATCTCTGGGAGGTTTGGCTATAAAAAGCGCACTCCTCCAATCCTTACTCATAAGTGGAGCACCGAACATTACACGCCTTCCTCTCATCCAGGCAGCAGACTTTCTAAAGTCTACTGCCCATCATTTAATAAGCACATTATTTCAAAGTAATGGAATTGAAATTAGAAATTTTATTTTTGACAAATGGCGAGAAAATTTTAATTAGCTCTAGGTATTGTTTATAAGCAGCCAACATAAACCTTTAACTGTGTGTGTGAAACTGAATTTCTTAGATTTTTTGATTCAGGTAAAAGTCGCGGCGATAGCTAAGTAATCCACTCGACTTCGAACACTAATAATCACTGTAAAGTGCATGACACAGCTATAAAATGTCACTTTATACTGAAGACATAATATTACGCGTTTAGTATGAACTATGACCTATACTGACCCCCATAAAAAGAATTTTTCAAGGTTTATAAAATAAGTAAAATACATATCAGTATGTATGTATATTTTTAGCCTTGTTCACTGCCGGCAGAATAGAATAGCACCCCCTCTTCTTGCTGAGGTGTCGTAAAAGGCGACTAAGGTATCTCTTTAACACCGCAATCAATCAGGTGTTCAGAGAAGGAAAACTCGACCAAATCTGCATCCCACTCCCTCCCGATCGTACTGGTTCTCCATTCCATCGGGCCTGAGGGAGCACGGACGAGAGAGTGCTTTTCTGGCGGCGCGTCCAGTTATGCACTTAAATATTTCCTACGCAATTGACTTTTTGCGAAAACTGGACCTCGATTTTCTTAATCGGTGTTGAAATATTATTCTTAATGTTTTTGAGTGGGTGTATTGTTATTATCTAAACTTATTATTACACTTTATACTTAAAATTATTTAGGCTATATGTTATCCTATTTCTTGTTTCTTATGTTTTTTATTGCTTAATAAGATGTAACACGACCGGGGCCCTCCACGAAAATCAGCGCTGCAGACTTCCTCTGTGTCTTTAAGCTGATGGAGGTCCCATTTTCGCCATGTTAATATGTTTTTGTTTTTTCTTTTGTTTCTGTATGTTGTTATCTTGTAACAGAAATGTTACTGCTTTTGAATTTCTATTATTTTGTTAGTTTGTGGTGAAAATAAATATAATTCATTTCATTTTATTTCAAATAGTCGCCGAGGCCAAATCCGGCTAGGACATTATCATCATCATCATCATCGTCATATTTACAGAATATAATACAAAATACAACAGAGCAAGAAAATATCTGACAAGTGGCAAACGAAGCAAGACCATGCACACGACTTTGATACGGACAAATTATATTAAAATCATTCAATTTGCGGACGTGGAACGCGGA
This sequence comes from Automeris io, assembly GCA_036320925.1. Classification (NCBI taxonomy): domain Eukaryota; kingdom Metazoa; phylum Arthropoda; class Insecta; order Lepidoptera; family Saturniidae; genus Automeris; species Automeris io. The sequence goes on along the minus strand of JAUDJH010000011.1, from coordinate 4,841,081 downwards.
ACATGTTCCGAACGGTGAAAGCTTAATGTAATTCGCATTAATAGAATTTCACGTTGAACATGTATATATTATTGTGTATCTATGTGCCTCGCTTGACGCACGAGTGTCGTAATACACTCACATAACGACATTATTTATGTACATTATAAATTGCCATGATGCAAATAGTTATGAAGGAAATTTACGATAGAACTGAATATTATAAATTCTCTAGTTTATGTTTATTACAAGATTTTAGTTTTTATTAAGTTACTTTATTAAAGTTGCTTTTCCCAAGTCAACACTTGGTGTGTTTTTTTATTATGCACTTACAATTAAAATGCATTTTAAAAACTTTTTATTAGGTACTCCGATTCCCAGTCGATTAGATTTTATGAACAATTTCTTAAAATGAAAATGAAAATAAACATAGGATAATTATTAAAATGAGGGTCAGTGGAATTAAAACCTTTTTCTATCAGCTGAGAAGAGATTTTAATAACAGTATAGTCTCTTTAATGTTTATACGCAGATGTACTGGTATTTTAAAGATTTTGAGTTTTATATATTATAACTATATATGGGCAAAATGTAATCATATTAATAAAAAAACGATTACGATTATATTTTGCGTTTTTCGTCCTAAATACTGCATTTTGGTTATCTTTAGACACTACGAAATCCTCAATGGCATAAACTTTTATTATTATATTTATGATTATAGAGCAACAAAATTAAAATTATGACTACATTTTGTAAGCGTCAATCATTTATCAGATTACATTATGCACATCTCTGACAAAATTTATGTATACTTATAATAAATTTGTTAAAATAAAAAGGACTTTGATGTTTTCACACTCTGATGCAGCCTTGGGTTTCTTCTCAAGGTAGTCACTTCCAAAACGCTAGCAGATCACCGTTAGGTTCTTTCCTGGCTGCTCAAGTCGAGGTGCATACCCAAAGAGGTGCCCTAGAATTGTCACTCAACTCATAACTTGTCGACTGAGCACCATAGGAGCTCGCACTTTCGTCCGGTGGAGTTCTTCTAACCTTTAACATACTTTTTTTTGTTTATGGCATTATAATACGCCTTGCTTTTACGTACCAAAACAGTGACGTGTTAATTGTATGGTTCCCAAATTTCAACGTACCCCCAAACACTTTGCCCGGGTGCCGAGGAAGATGGCTCAGCCTTGCCCTTGGCACTCGGCAGGCGGGAGAAGGAACTCTCCGGGTGTTTTAGTCGGTGCAAGTCTGACACACCGGAGGGCAACCCTCATCGCCCCCTGAGATTCGTTAGGGATTTCCTCGGGTTAAAAAAAAGGGCCTAGGGATTCTTCGAACGATCCGCGAAGGATTAGTCTTTTAGGTTCCATGTCTTAGAAATATCGGTGTAAAGAGCGAACCCCTCAAGACCTCTCTATCAGGCGGTGCGCAAGACATGAAACCACTACCTTCGTATCATTAGTAACCTGAGACCTAATGTAAAAGTATCATGAGTTTCAAAATTAAACCACACCCCAGACGCTCTTGTTGTCCGAAAAAAAGTCACTGTGTATCTCAAAGATACAAGGACAGTAATTGAATTTTAAATTTACTCGATTTATCAGTAATTTTTTTCTGAAATAATTATATTTACTTTCGATGGATACGTCATGTTTTCGCAGTTGTTCAAATTCGACCGGAATAGCTCGACAGGTGATGTTTACCGCCCGTGTATGTTATCCTCTATATGTGTATTTGTGGTTAGTCGAGCGATCTTTATCTACGTTTTCCAATTTAATCGCCCGCAGCGGCCATACCGATTAATACAAGCTCGCATGAGTGTATGTCAACCTTAATAGTGTCGAAGCTAGTGTTTTTCTATAAACAACTAAAATACAGTAAGTCCTGTTTTTGTGCGGTCCTTTTTTTGTGCGATTGGTTTTATGCGATTTTATTTTAGTGCGATTTTTTTCAAACAATTTCAAAATAAAATCGCCGAAAACCAATCACACAAAAACAAAATCGCATAAAAAACGACCGCACAAAAACAGGACTTTCTGTAATAATTATAATAAAACGCTAAACATATCTCACATGAAGCTTAGAGTTTCTCCCAGCAGACGAGCGACGACTGAGGGAAATCGGCTGAGATAAAACGAAACCAAGGTAGCGTGTAGACATCGTCGCCCACCAATCTACATGTCCTTTGCACGCGCGTGGGAAACAACCCGTTACTCTGCCTGCGCGTCTCATAGATGCTTCCTCCTGATTTTACTCAAACATATTATGGACATTATAAACACTATATTGTGGCTTTTTATGTTGTCTTGGCATTACAAAAATACCTGATGTTAGAATAAGAACACGAACACTGAAATGGAAATGGACAGGTTATATGATGAGATCACAAACTGAAAAATGGACAAAAAAAGTTACAGAATGGTATCAAAGGGATGGACAAAGACGTAGAGGAAGACAAATTACAAGGTGTGAAGATGTTCTTCCCCAACGCTGGATGCACATAACACAAGATCGACATACGTGAAGAGAACTTGAGGAGGCCTATGTCGCAAGACAGCCCGACCTGGCTGCTGATGATTTAAAAAAAAACATCAATTATTAGTTAATGTATTGTTAATTACTTAGTTAAATATTGTTTTTTTAAATTAACAAAAAAAAGTAACGTTCAGAGAAAATAAAGGCTATTTTTATTTTATTATTTTTATTTTTTATGTAGGCTTTATAGGCTCCATATTAGCAAGCTGTAGTTGCAGTGGTCTGGGCACATATGCCGAAGTACCGATGATCTCTGGTGCAGGCGAGTTCTTGAGTGGAGACCGCGAATCGGCAAACGCAGCGTGAGGCGCCCACCGACAAGATGAAGAGAAGACTCCATCTTGGATTAATTGGATGAGAAATACCGAACCCAGGCTCAATGGCGATTATTAGAAGAGACATATGTTTAGCAGTAGTCTGATGATGATGATAGCGGTGGTTATTTTGGTTAAATATAGTAGCAGCCTAATAGTTCTTATCTGAAATGACAAATGTACCCGTTATTGTTGTACATTGACTTGATAATAAAAAGATTTGAAATATTGTTTAAAGGAATTTATAAATAAATCGAATACATCTACAGGCTAAATATGAATAATCAGAAATACTGGTCCTAGAATTTACGTATCAGTATTGGAGTGTCTGTCACAGGAACAAGAAATTTATATCATGTACTAACAGGTTGATAATCAAACTGGAATATATATTTAAGGGAGACACTTGCCTGTCTGTAACTAGCTGTATTTCCATCTGGAACTTGCTTTGAGCAATAATTAAAATTAAAAAAATATCAAAACATAACATACATTTGACGACCCGACAGCACAGTTTGTAACAAACTTACCAGTTATGCTGAGGACCTTGGGTTCGAGTCTCGAAATATTTTTGTGATAAACAAACGAGTATGTTTCGAGACATAGACGAGTATATTTTTGTCTCATACTATATAAAGGTAAGTATGAGGCTAGATCAATGCTTGTAATTGTTCTTAAATATTATAATTAATAATAATATTATAATTAATATTAAAATAATTTATCGTAAGCAACATAGACTAGCGCAGAATGTGGAGAAGCATCTAAATAAACGCGTTGATAATTGCTGGCGATGTATTCTTGGAGAGGCGTTGCCTGCGCTGGCGTAAAGAATCGCCATTGAAATGCCGACGATATGAGAAATATATTATCAACCCTTTATTTTCCAGACAAACTATTTTATGTTAAAATATTCTTTATCCGTTTTTTATTTCTCTTTTAAGCCTATGCCTTACAGTAGAATTTTACACCAGTGTTGAAAGTGTATTTACAAACGCTTTGATATATAAAACAACGAAATTTGGCAAAGTTATCTGTAGTAGGAAATATTTGTTACATGTGGGGATCGAATTTACAACTCATAGTGTAAAAATTACTACGCTGGGTCGTCAAAACATATATTTTTTTAAACGAATATATGCATATACATGTGTGTTGGTAAAAAAAAACTTGTCTATTGTATTTTTATTTTAATGTGTTTTGGTTTACTACGCTATTAGAATTGTCATTGTTAATTACATTCCTTTGTCAACAGTTTCTAAAGCGTAAGATCTTTTTAGCGAGAACGCAATAGTCAATCTTTGCGCCCAATTGTCATGTGCAAAACAATTGCTATGAGTTTTGCCGCTAACGCATCTGCGTGAACACCTGCGGAGTTAGACCGAAGCCTGTGAAAAGAGAAACTCAAACAGTACGTTCCGGGCTAGCAAAAGGTTCACACTGGACTACATCACACATTCCATTGAATGCGACATCAATCTCGAAGGATATAATCACCCCCAAATATGTATGTATGTAATTAAAACAGTTATTTTGTTTGTTTATAAAAATGTAAGCATTAATCTAAATATATATATATATTATCTTTCATAAAATGCTTATTTGACAAATGTTAAAAGAATCCAATACTAGACCAAATATAAACTTTAAATAAAATTCAGATAAAATCGGTTTTGTAACTGGTACCATACGTTGGTGTTTCTTAATAAAGCACATACATATTATATGTATGAGACCAGAAAATTGTACAACAAGGACAACAAATACCTTATAAAGCGTAAATAATTGTAACTATTAAGACGTAAAGATAACGACTTGGACATTTCACAACCAGTTTGAATCCTAAGCAAATTGCCTTTCCGAGAAGCCTAGCCCACAATTAAACCCGCAATAATTACATCTTAAAATAAGTTTAGAATATAAGCACCCATCTCTGTCTGATTTAACTTATAAATCGTTTCACAGAAAGGGACAAATAAATCAAGATATACTATCGGATGAGATCGAGATTAAAATGCAGTGTAAGATATTACAAACGACTCATTATTTATTGCAATATTTCTGATGTGAGTTACAAGCAAATGTTTACGAGAACTATACCAAGCCTTAATTATGTAACAGGTTAGACTACCATCTTTAATAATAATAATCGATAATAATTTACCACTCTCGGTTATAACATCAAATGTCTTCAAAACATCATTGGAAAGAGGATCACTGCGAAGTTTTTGCTAAATGATTAGAACAGAAAATTCCAAATATAATAAACAGAATAGTAATTAAATATCCATATTTGGAACAAAAACATGAAGCACTCGAATCAATAAATAGAATTAAAATAAAAACGAAAACAAGTATACTGAAGCTTACGGACTAAGCTTGAAGAAACATAAATCAGTCTGTGGTTATAAAAAGCTATAATATAATTATAAAACTAGTTAATATGACTAATTTCTGCATAAATATAAAGAAAATATTAATTTAATAGCAAGCATAACCATAATTTCCAAAATAAATAAACAAAGAATTGAATATAATCCAAAATTCAATAAATCCAAAACAATATTATAGTAAAATATTAATAACATTTCAAGACAAAGTGATCTCATTAAACTGCCATGTTATTACTGTAAGCTAAATAATATTATGCTGTGTAGTTTAGTACAATTTAATGGTAACTTACAATTTTACAGCAGACATTCAATCCAAAATGATTATTACATTAATTATACTAGCATTAGAACCATTACCGCTCTAATTAGCTCGAATTATATGGGTTATGACACACCTCGACACTCGGCTAGTATAGAATCAACTCAGTAACAAAATTTCACTGACACTCCGGCTACACGGTGTCAGTGCGCTGTCCACTCAGCGCTCAGCGACGTCCACAAGGTACCAGCACGCGGCTTATAACGAAATTGGCTATACGAATACGGAATACGGCTAATGGCAGCAAGAGGTCCGCATACTATCCACGATAAGTCCGCGCGCCGTTCACAAGTTCGCGAACTGTCAACTAGTATAGTTGAAGCCACGCGGGAGTCTAGTGAACAAAATATCGTCTACTACTGTTTTGAATTCCAAATTTGAAATTTATGTTTTTTTTTACACTGACACGTCACAGTGACTTCACCAAACGTGATGGAAAGCATGGTCCAGTCTAAAAACGACAACGACCACCAACAGCAAAAAAAAACTATCGATAGCCTCAGCTATCATGCCGGCCTACACAAATATCTCTTCACGCTTCGTTTAAAAGACCCAATATCATAAGATGATGGAAACATGCTCGCCGGAACACCATTCCACAGCCTGAAAACTCGGCAAAAGTAAGTGTTAGAGAATTTCTTAGTCCTAGCCGGGATGTAAGTTACTAAAAAGCTTCATTTTTTTTACACTGGCTCGACATAGTGACTACAGCGTACTTGATGGTAAGTACAGTGTAGTCCAAAAACAAAAGCGACTATGAAAGGATGAAAATCCATTGATAGTCTACATCGTTATGTCGGCCCACATATACCACGACTGAAGGTCTCTAGGTATATGAGCTACTGGTTATACACAAGCTGATCCCGAAACACGACAAGCCGAAACTGGTCACTATGACGGGCTTCATACCCAAGTACTGTGGTCGCGATCCAGACGGGCACCGACGCCCTACCACCTCGCAAAACTCCATAGACCAGCGCGCGTGTTACTGCTATAGAAGGGAGGGTGGAACAAAGTTAAACAGCTCACACACACACACACAGCTATGTTTCACATAGCGCAAAGTTATTTTTTATAATTAACGAGTTTGTAATGCAAGGCGATGCCAATCAGGTATAACAGCCGTCTAGTGGACGTTAAGCATAAGTGATAAAACGCTTACATTTAAAGCACATTGGAACTACGCATTGTCCTTCATCAACCTTGTTATTGATATACCTGAAACAAATTAGTAAGTAGTTTTAAATATTTTGCTATTATTGACTATCCGGGCAACCGAGCTTCGGTTGGATAATAATAATTCTAAAACGGTGCCATCCACTTTGAATACATTACTTTGTATACATTAATTAAATACCAAAACTGTTTAACGTAATAATACATATATGGCATAACTATACATAAAATATAAATTTATTTTTTCATGTGAAAATAGATTATCACGGAGATGAAATGTAACTAGATAAATTTCAAGAGTAAAAGACTATCTATATATAAAAATTCGTCAAAATCGTTACAGCCGTTTCAGACAAATCAATTACACACATAAATATGTATATGTATATAAGAATTGTTCGTTTAAAGTTATAGTAAAAAAATGACAATTATTTATATGCCTACTTCAATATGTTGTTACATGGCATTACCATAAGTTGACAGAAAGTACAAATCGTGTCATTTTAAGGTTTATCAGTTATCTTTTTTAATAAAAGTCTCCTTAACTAATTAACTAAATACCAGCAATAATTACTATCAAAGTTTACATCGCAAACGAAAGTGGCGAATGCCTCTTTGTTAGAGAACGAAGTAACATTACAAAACGCGTTTATCGTTGTAATCAAAAAGTCTATCACACAGATGCACAACGTAACTATCGTATCGTATTCAATAAATGGGTGTCAGCTGAAAATCAGCGCTGGGTGGCTCGGCTGTTCACTTAGCATTTGCTGAGCTGACTTCCCATTTGTTTTCTGTCTTTAATAACCTATTTTGCTGTGTTGTTTGTTGTGTTGTGTGCCAAATAAATGTTTTATTATTATTATTATTATTTATTATTTAATATTACAAAACCAGCATGATAATGAAAAATAATGTAATAAATCAAAAATGATGATATATTTTTAAAATATACTGCTTAATAAACATTTATTTATAATCATTATCGTCGATTATATTTCAGGAAAGTCTTATCTTTTAGCGGTAAACGGTTTACACCTAAAAAACGATGAGTGTGTGTTCTAGATTTCTAAGATTAATAAAAATTTGTAATGGAAGAATATTTGGATTTAGAAATTAATTTAAAAAGCAATTCAATTCTATTTACAAATAAACATTTAATATTATAGCAATAAACACAAATTTATAACATATATGTTTACATACATAATGGAGTTCGTCCACAAGAGCGCCTAAACGCCGACTTGTCTTACAATCGTTAATTAAAAACGAAATTTAAGCTGTGTGAGATGCAACATATATTAGTTGAACGTTGAGAATATAATGACGCTCTGTCTTGGATTGCCAACTATTTAACTTAACAGTCTAATATATACCGTATTCTGTTTAGCTTAGAGCTCGATTTTAATAAATGAGGGTGGGCTAGCAATGCGCTGATATAGCTGGTGAACGTAAAGCATTAAGCCTCTACCTGTACGACTTTTTTTAACTTTACATTTGTCCATAAATCATTTAAAGATACCTTACACTAAAATCTAAGCCGAGTACGGACAAGACCGAGATGTTTCCCTATTTCAAAGCATGTCTTATCGAATTTTTTTGCTTCAGTTACGTTTCAACTTTGAAATTTCGAGCAAGCATGGGATTATTACAAAAACGCTTACCGCTTTGCAACGTTATCGTTGTTCCGAGAATTGAGATAAAAAATTAGTACCTAGCGACGAAAATACCCAGCGACAAAACACAATTTATTTTTAAATATGAGACTATTTTATAATAAAACCGATACGTATTTCTCAATGCTAAGATCTAAATTATCTCATAAGTTCTTTCCTCACACATATCAAATTAACTCCCATGTTATTTGCAAATTAAATACTATTTCTAGACAGTTCTTCTACCTAGCCCCTCTGGACCAAGTAACATTCCTTTATCGATAATGCTAATAGAAAAGTACAAATGAATTGACCTAACATGTCAACGTGATATTTTGAAAGCTTATGTCAGGTCTAACATTTTGCACTTTCTACTAGCGGTGTCAATGTTACTTTGTCTCGGCACCCTGAGTTCCCTAGAAGGGACGTTTATTGTTATCGGAGACTAGAGCGTTTCTTTTCTCTCCCATGTAGTGATCTTTACAAAATACATTGGTCAAAAAATAATTTTAGTTTGTAAAGAATCAGAACGAACATCTCCGTATTAATATCACATCAATTAATAAAAGCTGGTAATTTAAAATGTAATGTTTTTTTTTTTTTTTTATTTGTTTCACATACCGGGCAGCACACAAAAACATACAAAACATAAATGAATCTTACTAAACTAATACAAAAGGTGTGTCCTTAACAAGTGAACACAACAAGCAAAGTAAATAATGCTATGATAAATAAATCAGACACATAGAATCATCAGAAAACGAAAAAACGCGCTACACCTGCACGCACTGCAAAATCTTACGTTTAGCTAAGGGGAAGGAAGAGTAAAAGATATCGAAAGATTTACAGATACCATTATAACCAGAGAACATTCTACTGAAACGGGAGCGCTTGCCAATAATGTTTTGAAAAGTAGTCCTCAATAACTATACGAGAAGAACCGATGATCGAAGTTACCTTTTAAAGGATGTCTATTAACCGAGTAAAAGACACTCCGGGGGTTTTAAGTCAGGAGGAGTCTGACACACCGGGGTCGCTGCCCTCACAACAACCCTAATGGTTCTATCCAGGATTTTTCCCCGGGATACAAAAAAAATGATGTCTATTTCCAACAGTGGACTAATGTGGGCAGATAAAAACGATTTTTTTTTAAATAGTAATTTAATATTACTTTTGTTATAAGGCAGCCCTGTGCTCAACAATGGCCTGAAATTGACTGTGGATGTTGATGACGAGTGATTTTAGGAAAGCTCTTAATCCTATTATTGAGCATTAATCCCTAACTGTGAATACTCAAGCAAAAAACAAGTGTGGCATGCATAAAAAATTAAAAAGTCCTGTCCCTACCTTCACTTTACAAAACGTCATTAGACAAGGAAGCGAAACCGTAATACTCTAGAATTTTATTCAACTACCTAATTACAACGATTCTGACGTTACGAATATAAAATTGTATTTCTAATCCAATGTACTTAAATACCACGCAAGTTTAGCATAACATCTCTATTGTGTGAACTGAATCGACATCAACTAATTGAGTAATTGTGGTCAAATTGCATGAATAGTATTTTATCGATGGCATAGAAAGTCCACGTACAATTCACAGCAATTTCGAGGAACATTATAACGTTTTGCTCAATTACACGGATTGGCATCATACGCAACGTGTCTTTAACGTTTGATAATATGAGTTAACTGTAGCAAATTTATATTCACAATCCATTATAAAGACTTTGGAATATATTTTTGAGCCACACAAACTTAAGTTGATATTTTCCCATAATACATTTTGATTGAACACTTAAAAAATATATCGCTAACCTTTAATACAAGTATTAAGTGCAATAAATTGATACACCATTTAAATTATCTAATTATACAAAAAATGTAGAATATTGTCAAGTAGGTTTTTTGTTTCAGATTATTCTGTATCATAATGTTGATTTAATTATCTTGAAACAAATCTAACTAGAATAGGCACTTGATCTTGTTAGTATTAACAAAGAGATATTCTTCCTGTTACTTGCATCAAATAACTAGTTTTATATATTTTTTAAATATCACAAATTCATTATAAGCTCTTGGTAGGTTTAAATTAAAAAGTGAAATTACGTAAGACCTAAAGAATTTTACAGCTAGTTCTGACAACAGATCGGTATTCAATAGATCATTAGCAATAAATGAGACAATATTGTCGGTCCGACGGTGACTGCAGTCACTCGCCTATCTCTGTTGTTTAAATCATTAATCATTCGTCAGTGGCGTCCGCACGGGCATAAAACATAGAGATTACAACCGGCCATAAACGTTACATCACGTGGTTACATACATAGATAACTTAAACACATTACATACATACATTAGACGACACAAATACATTAGGAAATCATTGCTCCATATAACAAAATCATCTCTTATATTTAGAAACATAATTGTGAAACAAATGAAATTAGAACAGAAAATATTGTAAACAATAATTACTGGGCGGCCGAGAATGATAAACTAAAATCGGTATCAATAGCCCACTCTCATTTCTTCAGAGACGAAGCCGGCGTTGGGCAAAGGCATTCCATTCAAAGACAACGTCGCAACGTTGAGATAAATATAATAAAAAGAAAGATTATTAACGAACACATTCAATTGTGAATTCATAGCAGGCACTCGCGATGTCATTTGGCGCTTAATTTGATACCGTATCATGAACGAGACAAGGAAACCGAAGAGTTTTCGATGATATTGACTGAGCATGTTTAATGATAGTCATTCAACCTGACGCACAATATATGTTTGAGGAGATACTACAGAACGTCTTCCCTTTCTGTATTTTATTAAGATGAAATGATGAATCGTTAATACATTTAAAACATCTGAATAATGATTTACAACAAACTTTGCTATTTTGTGTACTTCCAGTTGATCATATACCTACAGAATGTTGTAGTGGGATATAAAGGCCAGCATGTACAACGACTGTGACTGTCAAAGAATTATCATCCCTTGCTAGTCGGTGCAGTTCTTTGCAAATACTCTAATTTTCATCAAGTGTGCTGTAATCACAAAGCCAGCATAAAAAAAAGTATATTACTAAAACGAATCGAATTACAATCATGACTCCAACCACGGTTATAAACTACCAAAAAGCTTTAAAAATTTATTCAAATCGAATAGAATTCAACATATTATTCCTTTCGGAAAGTAAAGCCATTTTAGCGATGCCTAATGAATACGATTCATATCGTTAGCCAATTCCATTGAATCCGCATCTACCTCGATATCAAAGTGGGTGGTGTGATTCCAAGATCGTCCGATACTCCAAAACGTCAGACGCCACCCTCGATTGATCCATGCTGTATTGAAACGTCACCGTTGCGATATGATCTAACCATCGTTAGAGTCTCGACGGCTTTACGTACCATAACCGTACGTGGAGAAGCCAACTGTATTACTTATTCAATTATGCAAACTCTGACTATCAGATAACCACTGTAGGATGGTTTCCAAGCCATCTCCCTCAATGACGCTCATGAAAAGAGAATATACATAATGTGTTCTCGTTAAAACGAGACTTAACAATGTTGGAAAAATATGAATATGAAAGAACAAACAGATATGCCGGATTAGACAATGTATGCGTTATATAAATTCGTGATCCATCAATAAGAACACACGACAGCAAGCGTTCGTAGTCACAGCCTGGTGTAAAAACCATCGCGGGTACAGCATCGTCTTACTCGTAATTAGGGCTTCCAATCTCGCTCAAGTTTCTAGTCCCGGGATCAGAATTACAAGAGTTGGCATGGTCTAGAAATTCCCAAGAAAGACTTATGAAAATAATATCTTAAAAAAAAAAAATGGTTTGGATAATGGTTTTAATCGGTATACTAATGGCATTAGCTTACGTTATAAAGTAATATTTATTCTTTTTGTATTAACTTGTACGGTTCCTAAACAACACTGTAGAAAGGCAGTACTAAATGCACATACTTTTTTTAAAGAAACCTATATCTTTAGATCGTTTAAAATTGTAGCAAGATTTGAACACTTAAAGTTTATTTAAACAAATAACTTATTGTAGACATGTAATATAATTATTTGTGAAACAAAAATTTTTAATTCTCAAAAATCTTATCAGTCTCAAGACAGTGGATTGTTAAGACTTGGTCACGAAAATAACAGAAGAAACTTCAATATTCGAGACTCCCGGGATTTCAAAACGTGAAATTCCCGAGATGGAAGCCTTATGTTGTGTAAAGGTTCATTACGGCGTAGCGTTTGTAAATGATGGATGGCCGTGCCTGATCGACCAGCACGCGGACAACAAGCATGTATCAACAATTTACCTGTAGCATCATCGTGCTCTTTATTCCTCTACGTGAAGATTTAAAATTGAGATCGTTTGACACGTTCTAGTATAATACAATTTCGAACTGTATCACGCGCTGTATGATTGACAAGTTCATGCCGATGGTATCTCCCGTCATAAAGAACACAGCCACTGCTGGTTTCTGGATATTCATTACTTACTTTACAGTATTTGTTAAACTCAAATATTATTAATTAATAAAATAAAAAGCCTTTATTTGTTCTTTTTTAAATTACATTTAACTTTAACTACTTCTAAATCAATGTTGACTAAGTCAAGAACCCCTTAGCGGGTAAAGGCCTCCTTCGAGGATGTCCAAACTTCCCTATTTTGGACTATTTGACACCATCATGGGCCTGCAATTTTTTAATTTCGTCTTGCCATCTTGTTATTGGTTTCCCTCTTCCTCTTTTACCTTGTGGGCCTCCCCACAATTCTGAAATTAGTATAAAGATAAAAAATAACTATTTAGAATGTAATGATTTACAATAAAATAATATTAAAGACAGAACAGAATGGGCTGCATTAGTAATGTTAAAATTAACCACAATAAGCAAATCTCATTTAATATAACATTTCAATGTTTATAAACTAATAATTAACACAATAAAAACGATTATAGATTATATTCAAAAAGTATTTAATAAGAAATATGTCTTTATTATACGCTTACAAGTAGCTACGTTGATATTAGAAGATAGAGGTAAATTAAATGAACCCAATAAAACATAGGTTTAAATAAATTCAATTACGCCACAACTAAATAATATCCCACCGCTGACCACACCATTGCCCTCCGTTTAACTATAAAATATGACATTTGCGAAAGTCAACAGGTTTACACGGATGGCATTTCCCAGTCCAATATATTAGGCGGGCTCGCCGTCCGACCACTACAGGCGCAACCGTTACTTCGTGTCCAATAAATCCAAGAACAAACGACAGCAATAAGGAACAGACTTCATCCGGACATCCATCTCCTGTCAGACGATCAACTGACTTACAAAGAGCCGCATCGACACGTCATGCACAAACGTCTAGGCCATAAATCAAATTCGGTAACTACATACGTAGATGCATCGGACGAATAAAATTCAAATGTACAATTCGTAAATAACATTTACATGACTCAATATGAACACTGAGTAGATAGAAAAGCATTGGAGACGAATGAATAGCGACCATTCATTTCAACGTTATGTAGCGTCCATTCGATAACATTATCTCGAATGATAATTATGTAGTTATATGAAAACCTTAATAATAATTATTTCTAACTCTACAATCGAGATAAACACTTGAGGAATAACTGTATTAATTAAATGTTTTAAAGAGTAAAATTAATAAAGACGCTATGAAATCTATACTAATATTATAAAGCTGAAGAGTTTGTTTGTTTGAACGCGCTAATCTCTGGAACTACTGGTTCGAATTGAAAAATTCTTTTTGTGTTGAATAGACTATTTATCGAGGAAGGCTTTAGGCTATATAACATTACGATGCAATTATTAGGAACGAAGAAATAATGGAAAATATGAAAAAAACAGGGAAAATTATTCATCCTTGAGTGCTTCCATTGCGTGCGCTGCGAAAACGGTTCAAGATACCAAAATTATATGTATGACAGAGCTATTCCTCTTAAAATGATCTACAAAAATGTCCGCGCCAGTATAAGTCTATCTTTTAAGATTAACTCACTAGAACCGTTTTTATGGTAATCGAATTTGGTCGAAATTAATGCATTATTTGTTAAGAGTTGTATCAACGTAATAATACTAATCTTTATCCAAATAAATGTGTTGTTGATTAAGAGTATTTAATTGTGAACAAAATTGTCTTTGACATCACTTAATTTCAATGAACATCTTAGAAGATATTACAATAACTTATACAGCAAAACACCGTTTGCCGGATCAGCTAGTAAATTATAAGCATAGATGGGCAAAATGTAATCAGATTAATAAAAATGATTACTATTACATTTTACGTTTTTTATCATTAATATGATTGCATTTTGCTCATCTATATTTTAAACAGATTGCATACACATTTATGCTTTCTTAATGTTTTAAATGGATTTTATCATGATTACAGAGCAAGAAAATTAAAATTACAACTAGATTTTCCAATCGTTAATCATTATTCAAATTACATTTTGCCCATCTTCGATTATAAGTAAGAGTCGAGGCAGATGTCTTGTGTTTAGCGGATGTTAGTCATGAAAGCGTACAAAAAGATACGTCCTTCATGCGAATGCGATTGAAGCACAGTAATTATAATTGAACACTTCCCGTCTATCTTCACTGAGAACTGACTTACGTTGATTAAATCACATAATGAATTTATTGCGGTGGATTTGCATTGCTTCATACATTCAAAATGAGTAAGCTTTATACACAAATATTATTCTTTCCATCAGGCAAATTTAAACATCTGATGAAGCTTGTGGAGTCACCGAACTGCAGCACGTGTAAGAAAGTAGATGACGTACAACATTTGCTGATGGAGTGTGTCCGATCTCAGTCTGCAAGAGATTCTCTGATGGGAGCCTTTAGCCTGAACAAATTTGATGTAGGCATGTTCTGCGGAATTTTAGTAAGACCTTACTCAGCCAAAGCAAAGGAGTTGTTCAGGCTGATGGCTCCCCACCAGAAATAAATGTTAGTAGTGCATGTTTAGGATACGATGGGGCTGGCATGTGCCGAGGCACAAAAGTCCCTTAAATAAATAGAAAATATATATATATATATATATTCTTGTTTAGATTAGAACCCATAAAATTAAAATTATAGTTATTTTTCCTTCAATATTCTGCTGCCACTATTGTCTCTGAATGCAACATATTAAAATTAACAATATTGAATCTATTTATAGTGTTTATTTATTTAAACTGTAATGTATGAATGCTATAAAGTAAAAAAGGCAAAATACAACCAATAAAAAAACAGTATTATAATTAAAATAATAAAATATGAATACCTCACTATTGATGACAATTACAATGATATATAGATATGTCCACAATGCAAGATATAAAGGCAAATGAATCGACTTACGTTCAATAACTCTATTAAATCGAGGCATTGCGATACAAAGCTCACTGATAGAGAGAGCCATACCCATAAAAGCAGGAAATAGTATAGAATCAGTAACATTAAGGGCAGTGAGTTTAAAGGTATCTGAGATTAACGTTCGAGATCGGTACACATAAAGTCACGTTAGAACTATTAACCGAAGGGTTAAAGACTTGAAGACATGCGAAATACATGCGCTACTATCGATCGAGTTTGTATAACCACTGTCATTGCCTCCTATGCAGTGTATGTATGTAAACCTTCTTTCCAACCTTTTAACAAACCAACACCCAGTTTAATTTCAACTGACACAAGCGGCACACAATACTAATTGACACAAAATTAATAGTTTCATTTTATTATAATACAATGCTGGATTATAATTACTTGATTGAATGGATTACATTTCCATAATAATATCAAGGGGTGAAAAGCTATTTGGTTTAAGCGACATTTTTGGTGTTATAGTAATATAAATATATATATATATATATATGTGGAATCGGTAAAAAACGCTGATTCTGAAAATATATCACCGAAAAATGTCGCTTAACCAAATAGCCTTTCACCCCTCGATATGTATATAGTCGTACATAGACCGAATCAGATAGTAACTAGAATATTTCTTATATCCTAAATAATATCCTTTCTTTTGGTAGAAATGTATTTTGTTTTTACATTGGCACGACATAGTGACTACAGAGTACCTGATGGTAAGTACAGTGTAGTCCAAAAACAAAGCGACTTTCAAAAGATGCAAATCCATTGTAAGTCTACATCGTCATGTCGGCCCACATATACCACGACTGAAGGTCTCTAGGTATATGAGCTACCGGATATACACAAGCTGACCCCGAAACGCGACAAGCCGAAACTGGTCACTATGATGGGCTTTACACCCATGTACTGTGGTCGCGATCCAGACGGGCACCGACGCCCTACCACCTCGCTGCTGCTCGTTTAGCACCACCCACGAGTCACGTGTAGGGAAACTAGGGAAAAGCCTACGGACGCGAGCAGCTTACACTCCCAAAATTAACTATTAAATTATTATAAGTTATTTGTTGTAACTGTTCAGTATCTTTAACAACCTACAAAATAATGAGTCTATTGTAAACGATAACGCGTACTTTATATAACTGATTTTATTCTAAAATGGCGTACATTCTAACATTTTTTAATTAAAGAGGTCAATCTAAAAATATTGATTCAATAAATTCTGTTGACGAAAAAGAAAAAGTTCCGTATGATATTATAATAATAAGAGACACATATATATTGTTACTACAGACATGTTAAAAAGTATTTATTTATGCAAAGCTTTATCTGCATAAAAATGAGATAATCACGCCATTCTTGTCAGATTTATTTATCTAATAATATCTAACTGTTCTTCTGCAGTATTGTTTATTTTAACTAAACCTGATAAGTAAGGACTCCGGCAACTTTATAAATTTGAAAAATCCTTGTTATAGTAATGTAATGTAAAGTTTTTTTTTAATGTACATAATTTTTTATAGTAAACTTTCCAGACATTTAAATTATTTCCAAATTAAGACACTCAGGAATTTGATAAAAATAGGCAATTTAGTATCTGTAATCTGGCTTTGTGTTTTCTTATTCTTTAGCATTATTAAGTAAAAAAGTCTCTCTAGTGTCAATATTATTAGAACATTTTGATAGAATTATATTCTTAGTCTTTTGGAAATTCGCGTTATCTACAGTGCCCGTTGTATTTCCAGGGCATTCATAAAGCTTCCACGAGACTAGTCCATCTTTAATTTAAATACAATCTTCGAAAGCAACGTTTATAACTGTAAATTATTCTTCGTCAATTTCAATGTAAACAATGGAACTTTGTGATGTCGCAGAATTACATCACAATTTTTACGATGTATATCTTTGGCTATAGCAACTACAAAGTCAGACAAAAAATATCATTCTTTAGTAAGACAATCTACTCAAAACTGTACTGTTTACTGTTAGTTTCTTTGCCTAAGACTCAACGATTGTGTTTTTACTAATTTTATACCAACTTTACAACTCATTAGTCGTTATTGTAATTAATAGACCAACCTAAACTAATTTAATACTCTAAATTTATGGTATAATATGATATAATTTTAACTATAAACCAAATTGCCCTTCAAATTTCATTTTTTCAGTGCAAAATGTAATCTTTGAATCCGGATGGTTAACCAATATTTAAGCAATATCATATATTGGTTTAACAATTCGTTAATAATTTTAAGAACACATTGAAAACTCATTTATCTAGAGTTTTGTATTTTTCAGTAACCTATTTACTTGTCTAAGATGTATTCCTTGAATCAGGATTTTGTTAAAACAAATTTTTGATGAATTCTCAAAACATCCAATCAAGAATAAATCTTTGAAACCTTGCTCTTTAAATCATACCTTCCAGTTTTAGTAGATTTTGTGGAAAGACGCGTCTTACTATGTTACGTCCATTTAATAACTTATTTTGTAACTTTGTATCTCTTTGGTCTTTAATTTGCCTTTAATGTTACAAGTAATTTTAATTTTGCTTTAGTTAATTTATAAAAAGATATTGTTTGTTGTATTGGAAAACCACAGTTATACGTTTAATAGTTTTTTTTTTAAATGATTTACCGGCCGACACTTGACCTCAATCACACCTGGACCGATTAACCGCGTCTGCCTAAAAATAACTAATAAAAACTAATAACTTTTCTCTCTTCTCTTAACCCTTAACTTGGCAGAATATTCTTTCTTTCAATATCAAAATAATATTCATACCGTTTAAACCTTATGTTCCAAGGATGTCTAATAGAAACTAACCGTGCGTTCAAAAACTGAGAAATTACCTAAATATTGATATAAAAATATTAAGTTTGCGCTAAAAACTTATGGCAATAGGTTTTGTAAATTCTGATGTATCTCCACAGATACACTATCAAGAAAAGTGTTAAAGGCTCCTAGTCAAAGATCTTGGAAACATGCTCGCTGGAAGCATATTCCACTCCTTAGGTGTCCGCATGACGAATGTAGAAGCGAATTTCTTCATGCGGATATAAGGAACGTCCACCACATACGGATGATATCCGACACGGTATCTTGTGGTATTATGATTAAATGGGGCTGGTAGAATTAGAGAATGTAGCTCCTGAGAACACTCTCCATTGTAGTATATAAAGTATATTTAAAGTAATTAATTTAAAACAAATAACGTATGACGTGAGATCGAACAGAAAATCAGACAAAAATAAATAAATAATAGAAAAGATAATCATTTAAAATATATTTTGCAAGAAAACCTGAAATAACAAACATTTACAAGCAACTTAAGGTATTTAGGCTCTTTAATTTTATTTGTTTCTTGATAAACTGAATTGACAAGAACTCAGAGACCAGGTTAAGAACGTGAAATGCATTTTTATGATAAGTCTAGCTATAGAGCGCTACTTTTCCATGATTTTAATAAAAACTACCTAGCTTTTAAACCCATTATCCTACATTTCATAAAAACATAAAAATTATATGAAAGATATTAATAAATTACATAATTAAAGCAATCTCATGTAACTTATTACACTTTTAATCATTCTGTATGTTCAAATCTCCGTTTTTATCATTGCAATCACTTGTTCAAATAATGCTATTTCTATTTATTGAGCATTTCCTCACATCGTAACAAAATCCTTTTTATCCTTGAAACAAATATCCTTATATTCGTTTAATATGTATTTCAAAGCTTCGTAACTACGAAAGAGTGTACTTTGCGCATGCGTAGACGATTCCACAAACTCCTCCTACTACAGGCAACAAGTTTGTTAAATTTTTAACCGCGATTATCGTGAAAAGTGACAAATACCTCAATTTCAAAGACGTTAATTCAAAAGTAACTTATTTGACTATATTTAAAGCACTTATCGTTATCGTGTTATTATAAAAAAACAGAATACAACTTTAGTTTTAAGCTTATCACTACAAGGACACAATTTTATGACCAACTCATAACATTGAGTATATTAAACAAGATAAAATTAATAGCAGCATGAAATATAATTAAAAGCATTATCATTTTTTGTACAACTAAATAAAAACTTACAATGCTTGTCTTGAATACTGGCGACGAAGAGAAAAAACAAAACACTAAAATAATTTATCACACGGCACACGTTTCTCCGCGATACTGTGGAAGCGAGCGGCGTTAACGTCCGCACCGGACGACGAATAAAAGTTGAATGGTATCTTGATGATGGCGAAGAGAAAGAAAGGTACGGCCGCACGATGAGAACCCTGGGGGCGTGGCCTCACAGGTGTATCAACACCGTGCTGTGTTGTTCTTGATACGGCAAATGCCGTAATGTGGGGCAATCAGTCTTTATGATACGGACAACATTGTTCAAGTCTTTCAATCCAGCCGTGGGAATAAAACCCCGTATCTTAGAACACAGACTTGAGACTAATCAGTTCCCAGCAAGTTTTTCCTATTAAGAGGACCTAAATAAAGTATCATTTCATTTTTTTTTTGGTAACCCGGGGAAAATCTTACATAGGACCACCAGGGTTGCTGTGAGGGCAGCGATCCCGGTGCGTCAGATTCCTACTGACTAAAAACCCCCAGGGTGTCCCTCTAATCACTCCACCCTGGCCTGGGCAACCAAGTCGTCCAGTCGCCCGTGGAGCGAACAGCCTTATTCAGGCTTCCTCTCTGGAAGAGGTGGGTATAAAGAGCCCACGCCTCCAAAACCTCTTTCTCAAGCAGCGCGCTAGACACTGAGCACGACCTCCCTCTCATCCGGAAAGTATCATTTCATGACATAACGTGGATCATGTGATATTCCTATAACTCACGTCAATACCATACATTTTTGCCATTTTTGGCTTTTTACATTGTATTTTTTTTAATTATTATTTGTTAATACTGTTTCAATAAAGTGACTACACCGCACTTTATAGTAAGTGCAGTATATTCCAATTATTGCAGCAACTGCCAAGGGACGAGAATTGACTGACAGTTGACACTTTTTGGATATTCTACGAGATGAAATAGAAACTTTACTTAACTTTAATAGAATGTTACTTTGTCTATGCGCTCAGTGCATACAGGATATAGTATAAAGAATAAAACAAACAAATTATTTGATTATCCTGTTATCCTGTTCAAATACATAACATTCTATGATATTTGATAATCGTACCTTGCAACTAGTTGCGCGAGGCACTCTCGAGTACTACTTTTATATTTATTCAATTGTCATCCCTTGAACCTATCAGTTGTTCTATTATCAAATCGTCAACAAACATATAAAAATAGTTGTTTATTACTAATTATATGTATTAGGACTAATATTTTTCATAATTGTACCTCAAAATACGGCAATTTTACGATTTGATTACGGCAACCCAGGTTTGGTTGAAACAACACTGACACCGTGATATATGCGCGCGTTAGCACTTGGATGCCGAACACGCCTCGTCGACGCGGAACGACTTCAATAATTGTCCATGTTTTATTGTTCGAAGGCGAAAGTACACTCATTAGTAACGAGAAATAATATTGATGCCGGCTTCAGAGTGTCCGGAATGTCGACACACGTTGATGGGACGCTAGATAAAGTATTACTGATAGTAAATGACAGACTAATCACTCTGAGAATCATCTTTTGGATATGCCATAGACGTAATGAAATATCGAAGTCGATTCCGATAGAAAACACCATTAAATCTCATTATTTAAAAATTTATCTAGCGAACCATCTCTTTATGTACTTATATATTCCTTTATTCTGGAGTAACGATCTATTTTTTTTTTACACTGGCTCGACATAGTGACTACAGAGTACCTGATGGTAAGTACATTTTTTTTTTCGGCGTATCCTACGTTGGTGGCCTGGGAAAGACCTTCACAACAAAACCGGGCTTGGTGGGCGAACGCAGAGGGCGCTCAGCCAGCGAAATTTATGGGTTGGGCGGCTACGCAAGGGCACCCCTGTGGGTACAGACCTCGACTTGGGCGGCCGGCCAGTTGAAAAACGAACCTAACGGTGATCTACCAGCGTTTCGGAAGCGACTACCTTGAGAAGAAACGCCGAAAGAAGGTAAGTACAGTGTAGTCCAAAAACGAAAGAGACTATAAAAAGGATGAAAATCCATTGATAGTGTACATCGTCACGTCGGCCCACATACACCATGACTGAAGGTCTCTAGGTATATGAGCTACTGGATATGCACAAGCTGATCCCGAAACGCGACAAGCCGAAACTGGTCACTATGACGGGCTTTACACCCATGCACTGTGGTCGCGATCCAGACGGGCACCGACGCCCTACCACCTCGCTGCTGCTCGTTTAGCACCACCCAGGAGTCATGTGTAAGGAAACTAGGGTAAAGCCTACGGACGCGAGCAGCTTCGACTCCCAAAATACATAT
The DNA here is from genome assembly GCA_036320925.1 of Automeris io. Taxonomy (NCBI): domain Eukaryota; kingdom Metazoa; phylum Arthropoda; class Insecta; order Lepidoptera; family Saturniidae; genus Automeris; species Automeris io. Next base: position 4,818,844 of record JAUDJH010000011.1, on the reverse strand, counting down.
AATACATACATATACACATATAATATTATATTTGGGGGCAGTAGACTTGAGGAAGCCGGCGCGCCGCCTGAGATAGCTGGTTTTGGAGGGATGGGCTCTTTTCTCCCACACTTCTCAAAGAGGTAACCTAAACAAGGCTTTTCGCTCCCCGGGTGTCTGGATGAATTTGGTTTCCCAGGCCCGGGTGGAGCGATTAGATGAACACCCCGGAGGACATACAGGGGTCGCTGCCCTAACAGTGGCCCGATGGTCCAATGTAGGATTTCTCCCCGGCTTACAAAAAAAAAAAAATTGTGCTAGAATAACAAATAACTGTAAATTGATAGCCCAAACATTAGGAAATGGAGTTTAAACACAACAAAAGAAATCCATTTTAAGCTAATTTAATTTCCATTTCAAATGTATACAGCCATTAATGTATCTCTGCTTACCCCCAAAAGGATATATCATGACTATATACTATTATTATTAGCTAATGTACAGTTTATACTAAAGAAAATTTAGTACCATTGAGACTTCATAAAAGCCATACTTAGAAGAATTTTAACTAAGATTCTAAAAGACATGCAAGCATTTAAAATTGGACCAATAAACAAGCCTGTATGGCGAAAGCCTTTGCCTTTCCCACAAAGGGGAGAGGAGAATTAAAAAAAAACATCCCGACGTCTAGTTTGTTCAGGTAAAAGGCACTAACAAACTCCTCTCTCATACAGATTCAGATCGGAGACATTCTATCAACAAATCTGAGTCTAGATAATAGTAGCTAATTCTGAAGAAATATTATGTCTTATTATAAAAGTTACACCAGTGTCAAAGAGGATCAGTAATAATAATAATTTTTATTGATTCGCATACGAGATTGCCAGCATGTGGGATGTAGATTCTACGATTATTGTCCCGATAGTTGTATCGACTAATGGGCTGATCGCAAAGAGCCTCAATTACCACCTTAAGAGGCTCTCGCTTGGTTGTTGGATCAAGGGCCGGATACAGAAGGCAGTATTACTCGATACGGCACGCATTGTTAGGAGGTTCCTCACTCTGAGCTTCTAACTACCGGTGGCTTGGGCCTCAGGCCTCGCCCCTGTAGGTCTACATGTTTATATATTTTAAAATTTATATGTATTTATTTTAAAATGTAATTATATTGTAAGTATGTTGAATAAATGATAATAATAATAATTTTTATTGATTCCAATTTTACATAATTAAAGTTACGTTGACGCCTGGACTAGTCGTGACACTGTATCGCAGGCGTCAGCGCCCACCATTACAAAGCATAAATATTTTACTAAATATACAAAGGAGTTGTGTATGAGTGTGTTTATGTATAGAAAAGGGTGAGTAAAGAGTAAGTGTAAAAGACTTCAGTATATGAATAATCAAGCTGCATCAATTAATCTCTGATTTTACATTTAAGTTCGTAAACTGAAAGCGTATAGATATTAAGAGTTTATCAGTATCCGAAACATGCGTTAAAATATTATATCAACGAACTGTAAAGTTTGAAAGGGCGGCAAGCCTTAACAGTAAAACATTTAAAGCTAAATTCAATAAGTTATACCGCGTCATAGAGCAGACAGATTTATGCTAATGCCTGACATTTCAGAAATTCACTTGGTTTCCAACTGATGTTTAATGTGACTGGCAACTGTGTTTATCACAGTACTATGAGCTGTGCACAAACAAAATTTGCATAAACGTATGTACTTACTAACATGTCACGATTCACATCTGTTTATTATACAATGGCATCTACTACATGCGTATTTCCAAATAACGGAATAACAATTGTAAAAATATTGTTGGTAAGATTTAAGAAGTTTTTTTATTTTTCGATACCGAGCTATCGAGCGGTGGACGTGAGGAAAGCCCTGTCTTCGCTCGCCGGGCCCTCGGAAGTATCTGGATCCCCAGGCCAGGCGAAGGCGAAGAGTCCGAAAAGATTTCGACTGGGTTAACAAAAAAAAAGGAATCCACTGTCCGGTATTACTCAGATTTGTGTATGTCTACACTAGGGATGTAACGGAGGTAGTTTTATCGGAACCGGAGTCGGAGTTTTTTAATTTGATTTATCGGAGTCGGAACCGAAGTCGGAATCGGAGTCGGAGGCAATGTCAGTCACAAGTGAAGGCAGAATTAATTATTCAGTGAACCTTTTTAATTAGAAAGTTATAAATTTACACACACCCACACAGACAATGAAAATAAAAATTGCTGTGTTTCTTATTAACATTTTCCCATTAACAATGAACAAATTAAATCAAATTTGCTCCAGGATTGTTTTTGTGTTAATTTCTATTTAATTTAATTTAATGTAAAATAAAAAAAACCTTTTAGTAATAAATTTAAATGTAAAGGCTTAAATTTAATAATTTTAATCATATATTTAATCAAAATAATAAAAAGACTTCTTCAAATCAAGTAGCACTGATTAATTGATATTATGCTTCAATAACATATAAAATGAAATCAAATAAATTGACTACAACAGTGGGGGTGACCTCCGATGAATACCTCCGATTAAAAAGTTTCGGAACCGAAGTCGGAACCGAAGGTGTAATAACAATCGGAAGTTCCGACTTATCGGAGTCGGAGTCGAAGCTCCGTAACATCCCTGGTCTACACACTGCTCAACAAAGTTATTGACGGATGTATCATTACCCACAAAGAGAAAACTTGTTTGCAGAACAGTCGCTCGTCGGACCTTTGGGCTCCTAGAATGATTTGTAGCATAGAGCAAAGCATTTAACAACACTAAGGTTTATTTAGTAAAAATCTGTAACAGAGCAACAGCCGCTCAAGCAAAAGTGGGCCATTAAAACTTCCATAAACAACAAATTCATTCTTTTTTTAACATAAAAAATCCAAAAATAGCTACAATTATGGAGACCAGATAGAACTTTAAGATCAACTAAAGAACCGTCCATAGACGATCCTAAGATTATTAATAGGCCTAGATGGAGTTCGCTCATTTGTCGATCATAAAATTACCGCATCACAAATTATAGATTTCATGGTCTACTAGATACATGGTCTACTAAATAGCACTCCACCTTTTCAATAAAGCTCTAACTTTGTTTGTTACATTTAAAAAATTTAGTACCTATATAGTGAAAAACGAAATAGTATATTATCCACAAAGAAAGAATTACTACAGATGGCAATGCGTTGAGGTAATTTCGAGTTATAGGAAATGCAATAATAATTTATTAAACAGTTATCATTAATATTATATGCTAAGAACAGAAATTACACAACGTTAAAATATAAATTATTATAAGCTAAAATATAATTGTAGCAATAAAGGCAGGAGGAAGAATATTAACTAGAAGTGAACAGGAGTGTAAAACCATAATTCTTATTGAAATCTTAATAAGCACGCTGCGTCTTCGCGCTAGCTTCAAGAATTATGACTAATATGAAACACCTCATTTATTGCAGCTGCCATTATAAGGCAAGATTTTATACTAATTAGTAGCATAAGGTTTCCAAGAACTAGGTTTAAGTATAAAATTACTAAATCTATATAATCTTTTCCATAACACTATTTATTATAAAACAAACGCTAGGTTATGTTTTTTCTTTTACACTGGCTCGACATAGTGACTACAGTGCACCTGAGGGTAAGTACAGTGTAGTCCAAAAACGAAAGCGACCATGAAAGGATATAAATTCATTGACAGGCTCCGTCGTCATGTCGGCCTACTTATACCACAACTGAAGGTCTCTAGGTATATGAGGTACTGGATATACATAAGCTGATCCCGAAACGCGAAGAAAAACCGAGTCGACCATGACGGTCTTTACACTTGTGTACTTTGGTCATGACCCAGTTCGGGCAATCGCCCTACCACCAAAATTGTTTGTGTATTTCTACGTATCGCTGATCAGAAATATAGTCAAAATCTGTTATAACGAAATCGAAGGGACTATTCATATTTAGTCGTAACAACCGGTGATGTTTTCGAGATTCGAAGTCCTAGTTTTTGCCGGGACCTGTGTTCTGTGTCAATACAACCGGTATGTTGTTCTACACGATATCACCATAAACGGTTTTAAATGTATCTGATTAGCTAGTAATAGAAATGTCATGTAAGTTATGAAAAGTATTGACGAAATTAAAAATACTGTGTCCTGCTGAATATAATCTATTCAACAATCGACACGACAATAATTATGAGTAACTTTTTAAAGATGACAGTGACATTTTACTGGTATCAAATTATATTTTTTATTATGCCGTTGAATCGTATAAGAATACGATAGTTCAAATAACACAACTGTCATTGATTTTATCAAAGACGTTTATTATAATTATCAACTCCAAATATAATTAAAAAAGATATAGAAAATCAACAAAAAAGAAATTAGTGTAGAAATAAATAATTCTTTATAGATTTTCACTAACAATAATTGAGACGTCTAATTTCAAAACGCGCTAAAACGATTTTTCATACAAAATTACTTAATAGTCCTAATAGTAATTTGAAATGTTTTTATCAAAGCAAATATTATGTATGAATTTTTTTCTCTTTGCTTTTTCATCTAGAATAATCATTTAAATACCTTATAAGAATGTGATAGTTAAGTCAAAGATTAATTGTAAGTGTTTATAAATTTATGGGATTTGATAAAAATATGTTATAGTAGGTTTTGAAATTAGACTCCTCAATACACAAACAACTAAAATTCTGTTAGATTTAACGGTAAGAATGAATTGACTTAACACACAAAACAACAAATTATATAACTCAAGTTCTAAGATACACGATGCAATTTTTCAACTGTCTTTACAGCGACAGCAAAATCAATGCTTAAATTATCCCCGAAATAAATCATTTATGCAAACCTGCCAACTTCTATAGAATAATATACTACATGTATAAGAAATCGGCGTGAGAATGAAGACTTAATTAACCCATACATTTTAGATGTACGTACGCATCATGCATCAATCGTTCCCGGATAAAGTATTTTGACTCTTTAACATTTCCTAGTATTAGCTCCAAAAATAATATGCAAAGTTCGATTTGTAGATAAAATAACATCTAGCAAGTTTTTAATAACCATGAATATTTAATTTCATTAGAAGATTTTATTTGAATTTTTATTTCAATGGTTGACAATTTAAAGCAAAAGAATACATAGTTTCATTTCCTTCATTTCAAGTTCTCTTTTTTTTTAATAAATCAATTTTTTATTACTAAAAATATATATTTTGTCTAAGCGCTGAGTACTTATTGCCCAAAGATTTGCATTTCGATAACAAGAGGCTAAAAAATATAATTAGCCAAGAAGTGAGAACATTCCTGGTATTACAAAAAAAAGATCCCCGATAACGCTAGCGGAAAGCCCAAAAATTAATGGGATTTACATAATCTATCGAAATATCAAGAGTTCCATGTTATGTAAAATTCGTACTTTTTTTAACGCTCCTCTAGCGTAATTGCCAATAGAATGTTACTTTGTGTAGACCTTCAGGAAACACAAAAGTGAGATTATATTGTAGACTCATTCTTGCTCATATACCAGGACCGCAGAATATCATAACTTACAAATTAATGTCTAATCATTTTTATCTAAACTAAACAGAAAAAAACACTAGAAACAAAACCATCATGAATGTGTAAAACATCCGGAGAATCGTGAAAGGTTGAATAACAATAAGTAAGTAGATACATTAAATTCTGTGTGGCTTGCCAAAGTTTATGACATTAGAGCTCAGACAATGTAAACCAAATTGACATTTATGTTGGTTTGAAATTTATTTGAGCCGGCCGGGCCCCAAGATATGATGATAGATTAGTGTAATTCACAGCCGTAATAATTTCGTAAATTACTATTTGATGAGAACTCTGATCATTCAGAAATCGAGTAGAAACCAATCTTTACGCAATAAAATATATTTGTTACGCCTCTGCTTTTGTTGCAGCAAATCCAATATCTTAAATTGCAAAAGGCTTATTATTTACAAAGTTGTGGAACATTCCTTAATAGAATTATTAATGGGCATATCGGAAACTGCCAAGTTTGTTTAAACGGTACGACATAAAATAAATTCTTATAAAGAAAATTTGAATTAGATCCGAAAACATTGCGTCACAGCCGTTGCGAAGGCTGCAGCCCCAGTATGTCAGTCTCTTACCGAATATAAATAACCGACTATACTAGTTGAATCTACAGATTGTTTCATGGGATCTGCCCAAAGGGCAACACCATTAAGGGGTAAAAAATTAATCCATCCCTCCACCGATAAGTGGCGCATAGGAACTGGCATGACACCACCAGTTTAAAGTCAGGCAGAGCCACTCTCTATTGTATTGTCCAATCTTACAAAGAAGATGATATGATATGGGGTCCTTTAAGCGTAGTGTGAAGAGGTATTTGTGCGTGCCGGCATGATCGCTGCGACTACCGATGGGTTTTTTCTTATCTATCGATAGTCGTTGAGGTTTTTTGTACTGCACCGTGCTTACCATCAGGTATTGTGCAGTCACAATGTCGAGCAAGTTTAAAAAAAAATAACCCTCTGTTAAAAAACTCTAGGTCTTCGCATGGTTCTTCATCCCCCCCCCCCTCCCCATACTACCACAGTGTCAACATTCCTGGCTACATCATCATCAACTAAATTTAAGTTACCAGCGAAAACTTTTGTATCTTCGTGATCGTTTTGCATAACTACACCATTAAGTATATTCTTCGTTTTATCACATATATTAGTTCGTCTCGTGGTCACATTGAAATTTACATCTGTGATGTAAGCTCGTAGACAGAGATTTATAGACGCTACCTTGAATTTGTTTAGATTTTACTCAAACACTACAAATTATATTATTTAATTACTATCAAAATATTACTACCAATATAGTAACTGGTTTTCTAAATCTGACATGGCTCTGTGAATACATCGACTCCACTAAATTTCCTATTATAGAATCAGTTTTTTGTCAAAGACCAACATATTTCTTGAACAAACTCAAAGTAGCGTGTCTAAATCACAGCCATATTGTACAGCCATGTTTTAACTGTAAATCTATCAGCATATTAAAACCTATCAAACAATTCAAAATGTAACCATAATCAGAGATTAACGTAATCATTTATTATATTCATTTTATTGTATTTAGAACGAAATAATTTATTATTTAAAGCAAAACTTAATCTTTTTATATATACAGTGCAAACTCTATATAACGACCCTCAAGGGACTGTCCATATTTTGACGTAATAGAGAGTTGTCGTTAAATGGAGAGAAGAAAAATATGTATTAGAAAAAGAAAAAGCTTATTTCAGACTAGTGTTAGTAATTACATAGAAAACAATTCTTATTTGATCGCTATTAAGTATAGTCTGTTATTTTTGTCTGACGTCTTTTGTTGCACCAGTAATTTTGTTCGGTATGTGTAATGCCGACAGTCGAGTTTATTAAGGATTAGGATAGAAAAGCGACAAAAGAACGTACACAGCTGCGCAGTTTTTATTAATTTTGGCAACTTAAAAAGTACTTTATATTATTAATTTGCTGGCGTTATTGAGAGTGGGTGTAATGCTATATAGAGTGTATCACAGTATGGGAAACAAGCTAAACCAACCAAATTCGAGTGATATCGACGCTTCAGTGAGTTTGTCGTTAAATCGAGTGAAGTTAGATGGAGGTTACACTGTATATATTAATGTTGTTAACATTATCGTAATAATAATAATAATAGATTGTTTGTGTTCGAGCATCGTACGCGCAGCTGAATGCTAATGACCAGTTATGCGACTAACGAAGCAGGTGCATAGTGTAGCATTGTGACGTAACTGTAGGCGGGAAAAAGTCCTTATTTATAAAAGACCGTAAAGACGTGGAAATGATTATTTAGGTAAAAAGATGAACATCAGTAGAAAACAACTACCAAGTCAGTAAATACTAAACTTACCGAGTAAATATCTCAAATAATGATGCTGATATGAAAGATTAGATTAGATTGAGACAACTATAACAAAATTCGACGAGGAAATACAATAAAATTCAGTTGCTTTGACTATCCACATCAAAATTAAAAAAAAGTCTAGTTTGTTATTTTATTTTTTATTTATTTATTAGTTATCAATTACAAGCAGTTATTTACTTCCTTTCTGTTATACTTTTGCTCTTGTTTTAGGATTACTAAAGGGTGTCTCAGAATGTTTTTCATTTTTTGATGTTAAATAAAAAACAACATTATCCATTAAAACTTGTTTTATTTATTGTTAAATTAAAGAGCAGATCTTGAAGTTTATTTATGAAAAACAACCGTTTGCAAATGTTCACCATTTACTTGTTCACACTTATTTAGCCTGGAGCTAAAATTTTCAATCACTCGCTGGAGCATTGCTCTTGGAATAGCGTTGATTTCTTCAGTGATTCTTTGCTTCAAAACGTTCAGGTTTGGTGGCAATGGATTGTAAACTTTACTTTTTAGGTAGCCCCATAAGAAAAAATCAGCAGGCGTTAAATCAGGACTCCTCGGTGGCCAGTTTATGTCTCCTCGGCGGCTTATCACTCTTCCGGGGAATAAATCGTGAAGAGCAGCTAATGAGTCATTTGTTACATGAGAAGTGGCCCCATCTTGCTAGAAAAAGGTGTTGCGGTTGTAGCCAGACTGGTTTTGCATTTCTGTAGCCAAAAAAGTCCGGATCATATGGCAATATCGATCAGAATTAACGGTCTGAGATCGACCTCGGTTATCCTCAAAAAAATAAGGACCGATAATTCCTTGACTTGATATGGCAGCCCAAACAACCACTTTTGGTGAGTACAAGGGCTTCTGATGCAGTTCTAGCGGATTCTCGGTAGCCCAGTATCTGCAATTTTGTTTATTCACGTGACCGTTGATGTGAAAATTCGATTCGTCGGAGAACCAGATGTTATTGAAACTCCTAAAACGGTTTTTCATTGTCCTGCAGAATTCGACTCGTTTATCAGGATCATCAGGCTTCATTTCTTGAACAATAACAATTTTATATGGGTGAAAATGCAAATCTTTCGAAAACCGTAGATTTGTTCAAATTCAGAGAAGCTGCGCGCAATCTCAACGACTGTCGTGGGTCGTCCATAACAGACTGGCGAACGCGGTCGACGTTCGTGCTCGCCCTTGATGTCCTTTTGCGCCCAGATGATTTGTCCGGCATTGTATTCCCAGTCTCTTCAAACTTGCACACCCAATGTTTAATTAAATTGGCACTTGGCACATGTTTTAAGCTTGTTAAATTAAAATGTGTCCTGTAGAGACGACGAACAATGGTGTAGGAATCGTTGTTTTTATAAAACGCTCGCACGCAAAACGCGCGCTGCGGTCCCGTGAAACGATTCATGGCTACTAAACTTAACAAGCCGGCCAAGCGTTTGAGACCACTCCCCTCCCCCTGCTACCAGCGATCGGCGCGTATTGGTCAATTCAAAAACGAAAAACATTCTGAGACACCCCTTATTATGTTTGTAGTCAAACTATTTATTATATTTAACAGCTTATTTAGTATTATTTATTTTTAAATATGTATATTGTTTTAAGTTTCTTGTTTTTTTTTATTGTATTTGTTGTGTATTTTTTTTTCTTTTTTAATTATCTTAATAAAATGTAACACGACCGGAGCCCTTTACGAAAACCAACGTTACAGACTTCCTCTGTGGCATTAACTACCGGAGAGCCCATTTCGCCATGTTTTTCTCTCTATATTTTTTTCTTTTTTGTATGTTGTTTATGTTTTTGTATTTATTTTTATTTGCGGCGAAATACACGTTTTCAATTTCATTTTATAAATTGTTTTCGAAATACAACTTTCTTATAGGTAATTGATTTATAACTTAAAAAACAATTTTTATACATGTCTGATGAATGATATTTAACGAGAACTTATAATTATTAAAAAACTTACGCTAAATTTAAGAGAATTGCTTAGAATTTCAAAAAGCTAATCCTATTTCGTACTCGAACAATTTGCATTGGTCATAAATTATTTACACTATTTGATACCTATCATTACTCCGATTGCTTGCTGGTAAAGAACTACTCCCTCTCTCTACAGTAGTAACCAAGTAAGTAGTAGTCGTACTGCCTTAAGGTAAGTAGAAAGAGTGGACCATCGCTTCACTCTATTCTCACTTTAAACTTTAATTTTGTAAAAATGTCAAAGTCGACTTCAAGCATTGTTTTTAATAACAGTCGTATTGTGCATAGTTTTTATCAATCAAGTTCTTTATAACCGAATCAAAGAACAATGCTTCCGTGTATCCTATCGATGACAATTCTCAAAACATACGTTCGACTTCTGTTGTAAATTGAACTAAGATTTTTACTATTAGGTAGGATAGCTGATCCGGCAAACGTTGTTTTCCTATATAAGGTTTTGTAATATCTTGTAAGATGTTCATTGAAATTAAGTGATGTCAAAGACAATTTTGTTCACAATTAAATACTCTTAATCAACAACACATTTATTTGGATAAAGATTAATATTATTACATTCATACAATTCTTAACAAATAATGCATTAATTTCGACCAAATTTTATTACTATAAAAACGGTTTTAGTGACTTAATCTTAAAAGATAGACATATACTGTCGCGTACATTTTTTTAGATCATTTTAAGAGAAATATTTCTTCTACATATATTTTTCGTATCTTGAACCGTTTTCGCAGCGCACGCAATGGTAGCCCTCAAGGATCAATAATTTTCCCCGTTTTTTTCACATTTTCCATCATTTCTTCGCTCCTAATAGTTGCATCGTGATGTTATATAGCCTAAAGCCTTCCTCAATAAATGGTCTATTCAACACAATAAGAATTTTTCAATTCAAACCAGTAGTTCCTGAGATTAGCGCGTTCAAACAAATAAACAAACAAACTCTTCAGCTTTATAATGTTAGTATAGATGTGAAGTGACTTGAATTTAGGAATAAGGTAGGTACTTACTAGGATTTGGTGGTGGTGAGGTTTTGCACTCGTGTTTGATCGGCCGATGTGTTTTCGCTATTACGATTTGGCTTGAATGCGCCGGCGCTAGTGATGTGCGTGGCGCATTTTTCCTTGAGTTCCCCTCACTAAGAATCGCTTAGTGAGGGGAACGGAAAGGGGGGAATATCAAGTCGTAACAACTTCCATTATTCTTATGTGTAAATAACGTCAAATAAAGTGTAGTGAATTGACAGTGTACCGGGCACAACACCTCGGCATACCCAGGAACCTTCCGAAAGCAACCAGCAACATCAGGCGGCTGGCTGATTTCCAGAAGGAGTTGGGCTGGGATGATTGAAATCACCCTGGCCCGCTTTTCACGCAAAATAGGCGCACTCAGACGTCAATTTGCGGAAAATGAGCCCGTGTAAACCTGATACCTGATACCTGAACGTCAAATAACGTCTCCCACTTTACATTTAAATCTTGATTAATACATATTTTACAATTAGACATGTAATATATTGATATGAAAGTTGTCGCGAGCGCTCCCATTCGCAGAGGGCAACCGGCTAGGCTGAGCCCAGGAGTGGTGTCACGCAATGCCGTTTATAATTCAACAACAATAAACAGATAGTTAATTGCGATGCTGTCACGGCCGCAGTATATGGTAATGAGGCGTAGGGATCGCGACTACATGGACAATATCTCTAGACGGTGAAAGGTAAGCGAGTGTGGTATATAATACAAGCGGAGAGATTGTTTCATTTTTATGGAGTTAATTTACACTTAACTCTTTGCGGACGTATTAAATTTGAACATAGGTATCGTAGTGGTCGGAATTAATTTCCGTCGAAAGAAGGGATACATAACACGTAAGATCACAATGGATAAACAAGATTAGGTAATTCTTTTGTGAACTTTAGATATCTATTTATTTAATACAGTCGTCCATGCATCCATTTTGTTTGGAAAAAGTGTAAACTGATACATTGTTGCATACAGTATAGGATTCGTATGGCTGCGAGGAGAGATACGACCGCAAAGGGTTAATATCTGGGACAAACCATTTAATGCAGCATAATAAATAAAATACAGTCAACATCTGTTATAACGACATCGAAAGAACTACTCATATTTAGTCGTAACAACTGGTGACGTTTTTCGAGATACGAAGTCCAATTTTTTTGCCGGGACCTTTGTTCTGCGTCAATATAACCGGTATGTTTTTCTAAACGATGTCGTCATAAACGGTTTTGATTGTAGAAGTTTATATAAATAAGTTTTTACGTGAACAATATTACGTCATATTTTTTGTCAAAAAAAATTGGAGAATCCGCTGAAGTAAGAAATAAATGTTAATGAGAGTAGCGAGTTGACGGCCTGATATCATAGTTTATAATAACCCTGCTACGCTCAACATAAACTTTTCTGTGATGAGCAGAATAATTTTTCGCATTCATGGATTTGTATATGGTTATATACATATATCTTTATCTAGTACGGCAGTACAAGCGCAAGCTTAGATTGGAGCTAGGTCAATGTGTATAATGTTAAATGTTTGAACTAATGTTAATTTCGCCACGTAAAAGTCGTTTTTTGGAAAGCCCTTTAATCAATACTTAAAGTAAAGAATCAAAGTCAGTACATATATTCCATTGAAAAACAAGATTTATTAAAAAAAATTGCCGTATTGGGCTTTCAAGAAAATTTAGCTAGAAACGGTAGTTTCAATGTATATTGGAAAAAAAATTGTCAAATTAAAATATGAGTATAAAAAAAACTTGTCTATTACGACATAAAAATTTAAACTCTCAAACCATACACCGTACATCCGTGGTGTTTGCTTAGCCCATGGCCCGCGTATAGAGCCACGAGATAGGTCCGCAATACATGCACTTTCAGGTACAGCCGGCACAATCTGAGAAGCTGACACCAATACGTTTTTATCAGCACCAATCTCGCTTATGAGAAAGTTAACAACGAAAGTCGTATTGTGTGTGGAAGAGGCAGGATTTCTAAGTACCACGAGTCATGAATTTTCTCTTTTAAAATAAATTAATCGATATATTGTTCAAACGTTTTGGATTCGTGTATAGCAGAGAATTAAGGTGGCCATCCCAAGCATACAAGTAAATAAACTCACATATGTATTTTACGTTTAATTCAATATAATTTGGACTTTAATTTCCAGCTCGTAATAATTTTAAAAATATCAGTTTCTCTTTTGGATGGCCACTGCACACCTCTGGTGTAAGGTGTATGCAAGCCTACATGACGAAATAATCTAAGCATATAAAAATACTTGTACCGTTATTCTTTATAACATAAGTAATTGCAAATTTATGCAAAAAACATTCTAATATACACAGTATCAGAACTAACAGTGCGCTATTTTTTCTACTTTTTAAACAAATATAACTAACGGAACATTTCAATCATTCATGTCAAGATACATCGTTGAAGCTTGTAAGTTGTCTCTCTCGTCCTAACCCAAATCATACCTATTACAAATATTTTGGTAATCGAAAAGGGAAATGTATAAATAGATAATATACTATTGAAGGAAGTAGTAAATCAATTGATAAATATAACATAAAATAACGTATCTGTTCAACAAGACGTCGTAACTAAAACGATATGGTCGACAATTAGATCATAGGTCCCCAAACTTTTTGTCTCGTAGACCCCATGCTGTGTTTATTGATTTTGGGTAAACTCTTTGCCAAGCTAATATTGTATTTTACAAATACATCCCCTTCAAATATGTTTTTGACTCATTTCTGACTGTAATCAAGTTTAGTGTGCAAAAACAATAAAAAATACATGTAAAGTTTTTGTATATATTATTTAATCACCTTATAGTCCTACCCCCAAATTTTTTTCGCTCACGTTCGATGTCGGCCCCCGGGAGTTATTATTGACCACTTTGGGAACCAATGATTTAGATGATTAATTATTTCCTTACAGCGATAAACAAAAAGCCAGCGCAAAGAAAATCAAATATATTTTAATATTCTCTAATATACAATACTAGTTACAAATAAAAACAAAATAGTAATGGCTTATAATAAAACTGCAATAAGTACAAATGTAAGACAAAATGAACTAGACTATTTTATGTTGTATACTGCCTCGGTAACATGAGTACACCTCACCTGATGAATAGTATATTATAGCTCAAAAACGGTAGTGACTATCAACTATGTGATATCTGACTTCACTCAAAATAGTTACCTAAAGTATAATTACATTGGAGGCTTGGTGAATACGTCAAATCCAAAAAGTTGTATTACAGCAGATTCAATAAACTCTGTCTGTATGTACAGACAGTTTTCATTACTATTTAAGGATAAATTCAAGTTTAACGTTCAAATTCTTATTATTTAAAGAATAAATTGCATTTGCAATATATTACATAGACCCTGTCATTAGTGACGTGCATAGGGTATTTGGTCAGGATAGGCAGATTTACATAATTAATTAGAATATTATATAATGATAATAAATATTATATTACTATCATAGGGATGATAGATGGCGAAAAATATAATATACATTATTATAAAAGGTTCCTTATTTTTTTTTAAATTAAAGCAATTTATTCTAGACTTATTTATCTTAAGGGCATGCAATGCTTTCATGCATGTATGGTACGAACGCTACTGTCTGTTATAGACTAGATATCTGAGAAAAGTAAACGGAAATAGAAACTAGATGATTAATAGCGACATGAAAGACTGTAGCTCAAAGTCACAAGTTACATAGCTGGTAAACATACGAAACGTGTAAATACTTGCAATGGATTAAATAATTAAATACACCGGTGATATCCAGTTATACTAAACATTACTGAAATTACACACTTATCTGACAAATCTATGCTCTAGACACCTTTACGCACTTATAAATACTTTTCTAAGATTTTTTTATACTGGTTCCACGGAAAGTGCACAGTAATCCAAGAAGGACAACCTCCGTCAAGGGACGAAAATGCGTTGACAAACGCCACCGCTATGTCGGCCCACATATACCACAATGGAAGGTATCTAGGTATATGAACTGAATATACTGACTGAATGACTAACTGAATTTTGGGAGTCGAAGCTGCTCGCGTCCGTAGGCCTTACCCTAGTTTCCCTACACGTGAGTCCTGGGTGGTGCTACACGAGCAGCAGCGAGGTGGTAGGGCGTCGGTGCCCGTCTGGATCGCGACCACAGTACATGGGTGTAAAGCCCGTCATAATGACTAGTTTGAACTTGTCGAGTTTCGGGATCAGCTTGTGTATATCCAGTAGCTCAGATACCTAGAGACCTTCAGTTGTGGTATATGTGGGCCGACATGACGATGTAGACTATCAATAGATTTTCATCCTTTGATAGTCGCTTTCGTTTTTGGACTACACTGTACTTACCATCAGGTACTCTGTAGTCACTATGTCGAGCCAGAGTAAAAAAAAATATATATACACATGCTGATTCCGAAAGGGGACAGGCGAAAACGAGTCACTATGACGGTCTTTGTACTTGTACACTGTGATCACAACCCAGTTTCATCGCCCTACCCAAAAAAAGGACAGTAAAAATAAATGGAATATAATAATCGATTCTAAAAACATTGGAAATGCTTGCGTTTAAAACATATATACTATTGAAATATTACAAATACTAGCTTAGGACATAACTATTAAAATAAATGTGATTTCACACCGGTACTACTGGATCTCGTATTGACTTGGTTCTCACGACCTATACCAAGCTTTTCCGTTATTACTTGTAGAATCCACAACGTTATCGAATTAATTTTACTAGCAGACCCTAGCGTCAATTACTCCTAAAGAGGAATTAGATGGACGAGTAAAGCTTTCATTATATACAGCTCATCCAAAATACAAATAGTTTTTAACAATTTATATTGCCATTTAGGTTTATTCAATTG
This sequence comes from Automeris io, assembly GCA_036320925.1. NCBI lineage: Eukaryota > Metazoa > Arthropoda > Insecta > Lepidoptera > Saturniidae > Automeris > Automeris io. The sequence goes on along the minus strand of JAUDJH010000011.1, from coordinate 4,802,981 downwards.
AATATTATTTGATTAAATGTTGAGCCAACTCTGACTGAACACGTCTCTGTGCAATATGAATATGATGTAAGTTAACTTTCGTATAAACCTCCACGTTTTACACGTACCACCACTAGCCCAGGTGGTTTGATTCCACCAGCCCCATTCCATCATAAAACCAGTAGATCGAGTCGGATACCATCCGTATGTGGTGGATGTTCTTTATATCCGCACGAAAAGATTCGCTTTTACATTCATAATGCGAACGGCTAAGGAGTGGAATATGCTTCCAGCGGCCATATTTCCGCGATCTTATGACCTGGGAGTCTTTAAGAAAAGAGTGAATAGTCATTTGTTGGGCAGATACAGTTCAAGTGTCCGCCTATATTTACATAAAAACACCTTGCCTAAATATCTTTGTTTCTTTTTCGGCAAGATATAATCATGTTGACTGAGCTTGAAAGGCCTTTACAACTTTAGCGAGCAAAGAATGTGAGCACTTAAGGGCCTGATTCAGCGAGTTATGGGTTGTGTGGCAACTCAAAGGCGTCCCTGTGGGTAGGACCCTCGACTTTAGCGGACAGTCATGAAAAGAACCTAACGGTGATGATTATACTAGCGTGTCGAAAGCGACTACCTTGAGTAGAAACGCTGAAATAAATTCAACGCTACATCGAAGTGGAAATGTTCCTACTCTTCCAATAATTAAATATGTTTACGCACTATACGCTGTATAAAGAGTATCATATGGATAAAAATAAACATCTTCTTTTTATTGTTATACTTCTGTGTATATGTCATTATAATGCAGGTTATTAGTCAGTTTGTGTATGGTTAATTAAATTTGGTATCAATACTATTTAATAAGAAGTAAGTTTATGGATATATCCAGAGATGGGCAAAATGTAATCTGATTAATGATTAACGATTAGAAAATGTAGCCGAAATTTTAATTTTGTTGCCCTGTAATTGTCGAAATTTATTATAACACTGCAATAATATATCTTCAATCTTAACCTACAATCACAAATAAATGATATCTAATGCATTTCCAATTTATCGTTGATAGTGAAAATGTATATTTGTGCTTGAAACGATAACGATAAAAGCAAAATGTCATTACAGGATCAAGTAGACTCTTTTGATATTTTATCACGTAATATTCTAAAGTAAACAGTATTTCTGCACACACCTTATCAGAAGTAGGACATTTCGTTGCTCAATTTTTTTTGTTCTCAGCGAAATTGTTTTCAATGTCTTAAAGTTTGTATTGAGCATGCAAGTAATCTCTACAATATATTCATTCGTCGCAAATGTTATTTTAGTTAGACTTTTCCAAACTATCATACAAAATACCATTGCCATGTGCATTACTAATTTATAATAATATAATTACATGAAAAATAAATATTTTCAAATCACTTTCGTAACCACGTTGGCAAAAAGAAACTCATAAAACGAAAATATTTTTTAATCATACTTTGAATATTGTAAATTGCCAATTAATTTTCGGAATAGACTTTACGAAACAATATAATATAAAATTAGTAGGTATGTAGATGTAACTTTACTAATTAAACCAATAAATCAAATCGTTGTACAAAGCCAACAAATTTTATAATTCGTCACCTTTAGAACGAGGATGTGTTCGACAGTAAAGAAAAACATCGTAAGGTAACACTAAATTGGCTTATATATATATACTTGCACAGTGTTTTGAGAAAATTCATCACTTGTAATCAACTCATGTGGGCGTGGAGCACTAAGTCAAGAACAAATTAGAAGCAGTCAAAACTACTAAAGCTTTGGACTCTACCAAAATTCTCCATTAACAGTTACCCGAGCAACATTACTATACAATTTAAAGAGACCAACAAATTGATCAGTACAACATCGAATAAATAACGCACTCAGCATCTAATTTCACGGACATTAAATAAAATTAACATAACACTGGCAGAGTAACAAAGCGATCTTAATAATTTGCAAGGAACGAGCCAAATGTAGGCACGCAAGCACCCCATTAATCACGCAACACATGTAACACAACCAGATAATGCAACTAAAGTATTAAACTACCTACATACATTATTTAATTCGTTTGAAGGATATAATAGAGATACGGGTTTAGACCGCGATTTTAAGAACTGCCTGTACTGAATGCCGATGCAAAAATGCTGTTTTAAAAACTGTCGCAACTTTTGCCTAATCATTCAGAATTGATTTTTGATTGGTGTGACGTTTAAAACTATGTGACTTAATATTTCAAATTATTAACTACTTCTGGGACTTTACAACGTACATATCTTTAGCAAATTGTATCCCCAAAGTATAGAAATAACAATTGAAAGTTTATTCCTTACCAAAACAATTTGCATCACAAGCCATTCCGAGACTCAACACACATGAAACTGCCCCGTTTGTCGATTAGCGTGTGCCGAGCCGCGAATAAAACCGTCCGTATTAAAAATATATGTCCAGGCCGAATGTCGATCACCCCCTTAATATTTAATAATAGACGAGCATTCTCGATTATGTCCATAGGAGCAACCTGCAATTGAGAAAGTATAGCAGTTTAGCATTTCTCTTACGGCGCAATTACAATTCAATTTTCTTTGAGGCACTAAATATGTGCATTAAGAAACGCATATCGCTGTAGTTAACATAAATGTTCATACAAAAGGAAGGCTATGATTAAACCTAGATTTACTGTTCATGGGTCTATTTACAAACTGCTCTAGATATCGCTATTGAAAATAATTTTAGTTAAATCAAACAGAGATTTCATTTCAATAAAACTATTTATCAATATTTTACTTTGTAAGTCATAGCACATTAAACATAATTATTTAGATATATGACCTCGTTTAAAGCATAAATAAGTAGCCATTGTTGGCCAGAATTTAATATTGCGAATTTACATTGTTTTTAAGTTAGATATTTTTATTTTTCAAGGCTTGTTGTTACCACACCATTTCCATTCCGATTTTGACAATAGCTATGTAAATTGACTAAAATCAACATAACGAATAATAGATTTTTTTTCTTTACTTAGTAGCGTGACAATAAACGTGGTGTTATATATGAAACAGTCTAAAATCGAACGAAATATTTATCATTGGTCTGTATCATATACGAACTACTAAAGACAACTTTGGATGCGTCGATAATCACTGAGATCATATCGGCTTGCATAAAACCTTATTACAATTCTTTGAAAGGCTTCAATATATCAGAAAGGAAGACATATTTGATAGGTCTGCCGTTTAATCTTATATTTTGTTTATAACTGGGATTATAATTCGTACAAATTTAAGCCCATAATGGTTACTATGTATACAAACCGGGACAAATCATGCTGATGGCTTAGATTTTTTTTAAACAAAAGAAACAAAGCACAAATTGCAAAATGATGGCAACGGTACCGCGGTGCTGGTCGAAGCGTCTGCAAGTTTGAGAGCAGCCGAGATAAGATTGGCGAAGCAGACTCGCGCCTATTGTGGGTCGTTACGAGACCGTGGGGCGAGATGATCGATAATAATGGTAATTTTGCTAGGAACACGTGTAGCATCGGTCGTTCCCCGACACCATTGCTATCGCCTACCCTATTAGTAAGTGCAAAAAGCAAGGAAGTTGACAAAATTGCCTTGAAAACCCCCTTATTCACAGCTTGATAATTTTAAAGTCCTTTTATAGGAGGTGAAATCATCCATAGTTCCCGTCATTGAATTATATTCAGAACACCAACTTAAATATTTTTAAATTATATTTATAAACATGCAAAACGGTTACATTAATTGTGGAATTTCAATGTTCTCAGGGGTTACATAATTATGACAAGTTCTGAAAATTTTCAAGAAAACATATTAGACCATCACCATAATTTAAACTTTTAGTGATTGTATAAACTGAAATCTGCAGTCTTCATATTCAGGCTTATTGCATGAAAATGTAGTTCACTTATGTGGTTGATCAGTCAAAAGGTGGGTGACCTTTATTCAATGCATCATTGGTCAAAAATACTTATACATAATAGGTTCTTGATTTGTTTACGACAAAAAAGTCATTGTTAATCAGCATTAATCTTAAAAATTGTATAACTATTGCCATGGTTGTCTTAATAAAGTTAATTATGATTAAAAAACGGGTATCAGCTATAGACAACAAACAATTGTTGTCTGTAATAGGTACAAACCTATTACATGAATTTTCAACGCAAAAGAGTCAGCATGCAGATAAATAAGCAAGGCATTGAGATATGTCGACAGTCTGCGACACAGATGTCCATAAGGGGGACGACATAAGACGGTCCTCCGTGCAAACTGCGTGTATTTATGAGACGAACACGGTCGTAGGAGACCCATAATGGCAACACAATATCACAATACAGGCATAGATTTATGCACGGGCGCATCGCATTCTCGCACGCGGAAATCCCATAGTTATTTACCGGTTGCGAGTTAAGTGCGGCAGATTTATCGGTGCGCCCGCGCCGCATAGAGCGACGATCTTGTTTCCGTGCGTCCCGTCTGCGTCCGACCGACTGCACCATGATAAATACGGACCCGCTCATGGTACCACTATATCACGGGTTGGGGGAAATTTAAGTCCGTTCCAGATAATAGCTGCGAATGATCGCACAGAACCAGTACTCCATGAGCACGTGTTGCAATATCAGACAAATAGTTATGAATTTCTATAGAACAGCTTTGATGATTAGCAGAAAACACAATGAACTAGTTTCAGCCCGCATACTACATCGCTAAATATAAGGGTCTCACAAGGCTCACCCCTAGTCCCTGTCTTAAGTAGTTAGTAAATATAGAAACGTGCAGATGCCCTACACAAAATTTCCCTTTATCTGGCTTTTGAGTGCCCTTCGCTATGCTTACCAAGACACAATCTCCTGTCAGATGTTGAGACCAACAGGTCTAGAAAAAGTTACAGTCGATTAACGATAATGCCAGTAGAAAAACTCAAAATGTATAGAATTTATATAGGCTTCCGAAACATAATGTCCACATGTTGCGCTTTCTAGATATCAATGAGGAGGCAAGTTCACAAAGTTGCTTAAGTGAATCTCAGTTCACGCTCAAAATTAATAATCTCATTCATCTAATGCTCAAAAAGAAGAGACAATTTAAAATGTCACTGTGAGCGCTAGTAAGCTTCGGCTTTACATTATTACGGTCTCGTGTGAAATTACACTCGGTCATTTGTCAGGAACGAAGGAGGCGCTAGCTAGACTTTGTTTTGTACTGTTATTAATTTCATTAGTCCGTTCTTAATCAAATTCAGACAGGGGCGGATGTGAAGAGCACGATGTCTGTCCATTATTAGTATCTGTAGTTACAAGTACTAATGAAAGCTATTATTTAATAGATCCTAATCAAATTAATCCTGCAATACTGCTTTTTCTTCACTCCAGAGTAATGTTGAAATTGCTCAATTATTTCTTATATCCTCAATTCTTGTAATAAATGATATCAACTACAAATAAGAAGACGATATATAAACAGCAGAAGAAAATAAATGTTAGTTGCAAGAAAAGTAAGAAAGATATGTGGTAGGTTCTTGTTTTACTGTTCTAATAAACGATTTAATGAATACTGACGATGCTAATAAACGCGTAGTTTTACCTAATTATAAGAAAATCTATTTAACAATTGGTTTGCACGAGAATCTAAACAATAAAATAAGCAATTTTAAATGAAATTCAAGCAATTGACAAAGTAAAAGAAGACAAAGAATGCAATGCAAATGTAGTTTTATGAAAAAAAAACTTCATTGCTTACAATTAGAATGTAAAATTTCAAAAACGTTGATTTGGAAAATAGTCATATTTCGACCTGATTATTCTTTGGAGATAAATTTAACTAATACAAGCATCAAGAGCTAAGGCCCGTGCAATAACCTCTGCTAATAGATCATCTCAACAGTACAGCGCAGCGTCGCGTTAGGCCTAGAGCTCAAACTCAATTGTCGAGATTGGCATAACGACACGCGCCCTGGGCCACCGGCTAACTTATGACCACATTACCATGACACCCTTGACGCATGTCCAATTATTACACACAATATGTTTGCTCGTGTAAAATATGAATAAGCCACCAAGCGACCATTATTAATATGAATATATATCGTGTGTACCGCGTTAGTCACTTTGAAGGGATGAGATAATGTTGCTTGTAAATAAATCCTAGACGCGCCACACTGGGAAACAAATGAAGCGGCTACGGAGAAATATTGCAAAAACATTGTAATATATCGTCCATATTGTTTTACGTAACACGATATTGTTAAATATGATGACACGTCAGAATACTGAACGTAAAAAATTCTTGAAAAATATATAAACAACCCAAATACTCATCTATATGAACGAGATGTATCCAGCAAATTGCATTCTAAATGTTGTTGTGATATTAAGAAAGGTAATAAGATTAACAAAATCTTACTTGAAATTGAGTAAGACATTAATGAATTATGAAATATGGGCAAAAACAACGACAAACAGATTACTATTATTATCAAATAATAGGCGAGCAGCTATTAACCGATTTGTCTATGTCTCAGCTCGTGTGTCCAATTATCATATTGTTTATTGCGTTTACCATACATTAAAATCTAATTGAGATCAAAGCCTGATAGCGCAATTTGTAGTGACCTTATTTACGATGTTAAGGTCCTGGGTTCGAGTCCTGGTAGTGGTAAACTTTTCAGTGATAAGCAGATTAATTTATCACGAGTCATGGTTGTGTATACACATTTAAGTATGTATATCTTTGTATCCATAGTACAAGCGCACGCTTGATTTCAGACTAGGTCAATGTGTGTAATTGTCAGTGAAATATTATTATGAGAGCCATCTATCCAGCCTTCTTTTAAAACTATTCGTTAATGGTGCGTCAACAATGTCCTGAGGTAATTTATTCCAAACTGGCATTATTATTTTATGAAGTGAGCGGTATCCAATATTCATTTTTCTAAACGTAGGAGATATTAAAGACATTCGATTTATCAGGAGAGATTGGGTATCTCAAAACCTTTGAGCTCCTTCGTTTCCATATATTCTTTAGATGGATCTACGGAAAACAATCAAGAGGGATACATCCTGCGAATGGTCCAATCATGGCAAACAAATTGTGGTAATTTATCTAAAAACACCCTGACGATGTAAAGGAAAATTCCTTTTAGAAAATAAAATTACAAGGATTTATTTGCATCAGCCAAACTCGCTTGGATATTCACGAGAAATATTATTTTTATAGCTGATGGAACTGCAATTATTTGTGGAGTCAAATAAAAAGTAACCATATAATGGCTATACATTCATTCATTTTGTTTTGTACACAATTTTTTATGAGCTATTATATTTAACAAAGGATTTTGTCGTATTATTTCCTGGTCTTTATTTTTTCCCCTAAACTTGGTCCTATGTTTAAATACTTTGAAAATCCTAGAAAACCTCGCTAGAGCTCGTATTACAAGTATTAGTTATCGAGCAGAAATATAACCAGTTTTAAATCTTTTGTAATAAAAACAGCTATTTTAATAAAACTTTAGTGATAGATTCTCATTTCTATATATCCAAGTAATGATAGTAATCATACTTTTACTATTAAAGCATTAGACAGTCTGTTTTTAATTACAATTATATCTAAGTATGTCGATATTAACCGTTTGAGTACAGAAATCACGATAGCGCTCCTCTGGTTGCATGCCAAAATGCGGGAAACACGATAGAGCTCCTCTTGTTTTGTGTTAAAATTGCATAGAGAGTGACTACGCTTCTCTTTGTATTTTTTTTTTCTATTTGTATTCTCAGTTTTGTATGAATTTAAGCTGGTTGCACTAGCATATTACAATTTCTCGGTTTTCAAGTAAAAGTGTCTAAAGTGGTTAAAGTATTTTTATTTGTTCCTTAGTTATCTGCTTTCTTTAATATGTCTCATACTCAAACTCATTCGCATTTTTGGCATATACTCACAAAATTTCTTTCACAGCCAAACGATTAAACTATTCCTGTAAGTTCGATCCGAGCCAGTTGACAAAATATTGTAGTTCCCGAGTGGGCATCGGCTTCGTAATCCAACAGACCGGGAAGTTAATTAATGAATATTACTTAAACCGATTAGCCGCTCGGTTAGCCCGGACAGGACAATAAGACACGGTCTAAGTTTCAAGAAAGCGTAGGGACAAACAATTGCGATTTAAATAAACTAAAACTATATTTTATTATTGGTTATGTTACATTTCACTGAGAATAGACTGCCAAGCGCGAGTTTTTTCGAGATTTACATCTCAAATTAGTTTAGATATTAAATATTAATTTGCATGCAATTTTTGGCCTTGAATTGATCATTTGAAAAACATAAATTCTGTAAAGATTGGTTATCCCATATAGCCAATGTCTAAGCGTAGATAATACTACGAAAAGATAAGAAATTAAGCAAATCAAAATACACCGTGTTTTGTGTTTCGCCACACTGGACTTTATCACTTGAAGGCTTTGGAAATGAAGATAGAAATCTTTAGCAATAAAGATAAATATACCGTATTGTCCATTTTTTCTTTTAATTAGACCACATTTTCATTGTATTGTTCATTTATTACTTTAACAACACTTTCATAAAAGATTATCGTCTTTTAGGACGTTAATGGTCTTGTCCAGTCAGTGTTGCCCACTAAGCTGCTTAACTGGACCAATTTGTAAACTTATCTATTAACCAAACTCCTTGGAGTTTCCGAATCTTAGTAATTATTTATTAGTTATTAACACTTAATTCCTTTAATCCTAACAAACTGTTACAGCATTATTGATCACAATTTTCGTTAGTTGGTACCAACTGTAAGCGGATTTAGATATTATGAAATATTAATTCTGAGTAATATCGTTTCTTACACACATTTATATATATATATATATAGTGGATTGTCAGTAATTTGCAAATATATTGAACTTAGTTCAAACAAATCACACCGTAATGAAGTTCAAAGTAAAAATATTTTGTTTTAATCACGCAAATTATAAATAAACACTTCCATTGTATAAATTTTTAAAGATGAAAAATATTGTTATGATTGAGTATGAATTAAGTAAGTAAATGTTATGGCTACCGATTGCACGACTAATATCACAGAGCAAGCGGGTTCTTACCCCATTACGGTTAATTTGAATTAATTTTCATCTGATCCAATCAGTACAATAAACCCTGTATGTAACACTACTCTGGGCGTTGGAAACTCAAATTCAACAGAATGACAAGGATTTTAAGGACCGAATATATATTATTTAAACTCGGTGACCGCATAGGATACACAAAACGTAAATGGGTACCACTGCTATTTGAATATACTCTATAATATAAATTAGTTTGTTATAACAGTACAGAAATTTAGTCAAATTTGTGGCTAAAGTTGTAAACGTAGCATTACTGGTGGCGTGGGTCGGCTGACCGGTACAAATGGCTGACATTTATCTGAATCCTCTCCTATTTCAATACAGCGACGTATAACGCGAGCACCTCAAATCTTATCGTCCTTGCATTAAATTATTTAGGGAAACTATACCTAGAAGTAGGTAATAGAATTTAGATCATAAACTGCATTCCTTAAATAACATTTTATTCTAGCACTATTTTCAATATCCAACAATATTTTTATATCTACTTATTGACAATTAAAAGAATAATATAAAAAGTATGTACCTACCTAAGTCGAGGTAATTTAAATAGTTTCCATTAATTATATTATTTAATTATTCATTCCATATTTTTGACATACCATACAATTAGCAAAATATGGGTAGTTTTGCAAATAATATTATTTTTCTGTTTAAATATTTACCTATTTATAATAAAATAAATAACAAACAAAACAAAAAAAAAACAATTCAAATTCCAAATACAAAACCACTTGAATAATTTGATTCTATAGGAAACTAATGAATGAATGCAGAGACGTTAACCACAAAATCTGTCTTCCGTTTTTCACATAATGTCATTTGATACTGGGCAAACGGTACCATATATGAGAACAATAAATTAAATTCAATCCATGTATATAACTCACGGCGTTTTATCTTAATAAACGATCTGCTATACAAATTCTAAACTGGCCATTACAAACAGTATTCGTATTCCATCAGCCGAGATTTCTCCTTCTGCAATTAGAATAAACGAATATACGAGCATATTTTGCATGCGTATTAAAAGCGAGAATTTAAATTGGAATCTTAACTAACGAATACCTTTTAAACGTATAATTTATGTTTAAACTAAACAACTATAATAATATAGTATAACTATAGTATAATATAACTATAACAATAACAAAGACAGATCTTTTTGAGCTCTATACTGGAGAAAAAAAGTACAGGCCCAAAAAAGTGCCAAATAAGTTGTTGGGAAGTTTTGATATCCTTGGAGGAGGCCTGTACCCGCTAAGGGTTTCTTGACTTAATTAATTTGAGAAGAAGCTAAAATTAAGCGTAATTTTAAATAAGAACAAATAAAGGTTTTTTATTGTATTTATTTATTTACTGGAGAATACAATAAGAAGACAATTGTTTATCACTGAACATCTTACACGCGCAGTTCCCAATTTTTCTTAAAGCGGGTGCCAGATACATGAATAGTATTTCCTATGGGGGGGTATTAGTAGTAACCTATTGTATCTATAACATATTGCGAAGTCGTCTATTTCAGATAACATAGATCAAATATATTTGATCGTAGCCAGCTAACATCTATTTTGTCATGGGAGAAACTAATTTCTACTCTTTTGCAAAGGGTTCAACTTACATGCTTCGAAATCTAATTTATATAACACTATAATTACGCACATAAACTGACGCGCATTTTATCTGTCTTCATTTACTTCATTGAATCTTTAAGTCCGCTATGTTTATATTATTTAATTGGTGTGAGAATGAATATTAAAATCAATTATGTAATACAAATTAGTATGTCTATTAGAATTTATATTCCATAGTTAAATTACAATCAGTGTTCGTAATATCGCAAGGTTTAGATAACTGTACTGATAATGGGGGAGTATCCAGCGGGCGGAGACACGGCTAACGTATAGCAATGACTACATGGTGTGTAGATCATCTATATTTATTTACACATAAGTTACATCATCGATAAAACAATATTTTTTTCCTCAGTTTATAGTAAATGAGGGAAGCATATTCCACTCTTACGCCGTTCGCTTCACTATTATTAATTTTAAATTGTAAATATTATGGTTTTTCTTTTTTCCTGTTTCCTACACCAAAGCGATCTGTGGGGCTGTATGATATGATATTTCATATAATTGATATAAATATAAATGACCAAAACGATGTAAAAAGGTGCTGAGTGTTAACCAACAAAGTCTATTTAATACACGTATACTTATTTCTGTACAAAAAAAAACATAAATGCATCCCAAATAACGCGATTAAAATATGTAATTATATATTTACAGTAAGTCCATACTATATAGCAACGAAACTATTTAAAATAGCACATAATTTGATTACTGATACTGTGCTATATGGTATCGGAACTACGACAAAATTGACAACTGATCAATTACATTGCGTTTGATCGGTCCGTGTGTTCCGTTACTTTAAATTGCGATTTAACTCCAAGGCACCATTTAAAAGTACATATCAAGGCGTCCTTGAGCTCGTTGCCAAACCGGACGTGAGAAAAAACGATATGCGATACTATAATATGCAATCAGCCATGCCAGAGATCTATTTGTAGTTTTGGTCCGATGGCATTACATTGTTATAAGAAAAAGTATTTAATTTAATGTGGCTATGAGACACGTGTCTTTTAATGCAAGAGTTAGAGAGTGGTGGTGGAGAGAGGTCACACTTATTGACGCAAAATACCCTTAAAGCAGGCAGAAAATGCTTTCCCGAAATAAGTATCCACCAATCCCGAAATCCAGTAAGCACACACCGGGGGTTTTTAGACTGTAGAAGTTTGTACACCTTCACAGCTGCCCTAAACGTCCTATGCTGAATTTCCTCCTGTCACCAAAAAAGATAGAAAAATCTTTATATTAGTGCAATGAAAGTGAAAAGGATGTTCTTCGTCTCGTTTGTGATGGGGCAATGTATCATATCATTGGACGAAAACGAATTAACATCATACCGTATTGTTCCTCCTAGTATTATGTCGCCTATAAGAGATAACTGCACTCGTTAACATCCAAACGGGTTAGATCTCTCTTGGATTTATGCGTCAAATGATATTAGTTCGACTAAACCTGATTTCACGACAAGAATTAGTATTTCAGTACCATCATTGTGGTTTCTAATAGAAGTTTTACTTTATTTTACGTGAATTGAGTTATGCGCGCTATTTCTTTGTCTTTCCGAAATAAAACTTGGATTTCGCTATGTTTATTTTCACAGCCAGACACAGGCAGATAGAGATTTAATAAATTTCTTTGAATGCAAATCTTTAGTGCAATAATATCCCGAAGAATTACAATTTTCCATTGACCTTTATTAGGGAACCTAATGAGACCATGGAGAGACACCTCAAAAATGTAGTTACAATCTTAACAGATAATTAGAAGATATCGATGGTAATGGGACTATTATTGTGGAATTATGATTATCTATGGATAACTCTAAACAACGTTCTTTTCTTTTGAAATCCGTATGTAAATAAAAAGTATAAAACAAATCTCTTAAAAGAATTACTACAACTACTTTATACTGATATAATTGTATATATGGCATGCGGAACAGTACAATCATAGATGGGCAAAATGTGATCATATTAATAAAAATGATTACGATTACATTTTTTACCATTAATATGACTGCATTTTGCTCAACTATGTTTTAAACACTACGGAATCCCAGATTGCATATACATTTATAACTTCTTACTGTTTTAAATAGATTTAGTCATTATTACAGAACAAGAAAGTTAAAATTACGACTACATTTTGTAATCGTTAATCATTAATCAGATTACATTTTGCCCATCTCTGAGTACAACCTTCCAGGCAGCAACTTGCAAGGAACAGAATTTCATCATTCTCCTACTGTTTACATCGTCAGCAAGAAGTCTATGGTATACAATAAATGCAAGAAAAGAAGCACAGAAACGTCACGATCCAACGATATCTCAATTGAGCACACAAAGCCGCAACGATGGATTATTCTGATCGTTTCTACCGTTATATACAAATATAAGTACTGATTTGGCCCTTACTATTGGCACTATTCCAAACATCTTAATAAAAATCCAGACAGTAGAATACATAATTATCATGGGTGAATTGCGCAATTAACATACGCATTAACATGGCGATTCTCCAAACCATCATGGCGTGTAAGATATGCTTGTTATTTTTATCCACAATATTGGAGATTTTGATCCCATTGCAGTATTTGCCTTTAATTAGATATATCTCTCTTAATCAAGTGCGCGCGAAAAAGGGCAAGCGTGTATTATGAAAACTGTAGTAGAAACGTCAAATAATTTATTGTTACGCTCATTGTTAATATGGCAACACTAATCGTAGTCTTGACGTCAAAGCGAACTATTAATATGGCCACACTATTTCTTTGTCTTGATATATAGCTTCCGCGAGGTTGAACAGTCAGTCGTCTGCTAGCTCCCATGCGAGAAACAAATGTAAAAGAGATTATCAAAGTGAGATAACTAAAAGTGGAATTGATCATCATTATTCATTTTAATATATTTCTGAGCGAGTTTTACATGATAGATAAGACACTGAAATAAAAAATTATAAAACCGAAAGCAACCAGCAACTATACCAGATTCTTATAGCAGTTTCGTTCCAATCATACATCAAATTTGACAGCAGCTTCATAAGGTATAAAAGTGACAGCGCTATATGAAATTATATTGTATCTCTATCATTAAAATGAAATTCGATAAGCAATTTTATATCATTTCGCTTTTGGTTCGACATCAAAATCATTACGACTATAAACGAACTCGGCACCGATATATTATGAAGATGATTTTAAATAGACATTGACATTGAAATTAATCATAGTAGAAGCATCAAGTAGCGCAAGAAATGGAAACACGGTTCTTATAAAGACATGTTTGCTTTAAATTCACTCCCTCTAAGGCAAAAAATTGGTCTTAGATGTGGCTTGCACATTATGCAAGCGTGCCGCACGATTCGCGCAACTGGACGCTGCATACAGTCAAGAATGTTTGAGATTAGGGTTGTTAGTAATATCCGAATCCGTATAATAAAACTACAAGATATCCGAAATGATTTAATATCCACGCCCGATTTAAGTATTTCGGATGCTACACTAAAATTTATAATCTTTGCATTCAATACTGTGTCCATATTATCATGTCTGTGATTAGAGTGAAATATTTTAAATAGCACTACATTGACCCTTGCACCGAGCTATTCAAAAATTTGCTTCTTTACTCATAAAACGAATAGCGAAGGAATGTAATGTACATTACATTCACCCCACGTATATATTTACAGTCTTACCAATTGGGAGTCCTTAACAAAAGAGTATATAGGCAATTTCCCCTTACACTAGGTGTGATTGAGGTCAAGCGTTTGCCTGGAAATCATTTAAAAATTCTTGAATTCAAGAACGTGATGACGACTTCTCGGGTGTTGTATTCGGTTATCAGAGACAACTCCCCGTCAAGTGAGCTCTCAGACTATTTGTCACCTTTCGGTATAACAAATAGAATATCCACATCCCTATCCGAAATAACACATCTATAACAACCCTATTTGAGACTAAGCTCTATTGATTGTTTTAATGTTATGAAGCTCATGTTTTTGTGCATCGAACATAAAACATTGTTTGTGGTTCCGTAGGTTCTATTGTTTGGTACAAAACAAATTTCAGGGTATGATTACTAGTCATCAGGACTTCTTAACTAGCATACTATATGTATATAAGGTACTTAACGATCTTCAACGTTTTATAAAAAAACAAACTCTGTCGTTGTTCTGTAAATCCAAAGAAACGACACTAATATTTATTTCTTTATGACTTTTATCGTACATTAACAATAACGCTTTCTTTGAATTAAAAAAACACCACGGCCGAATCTCTGTCACAATTGCCAAAACAATGTCCACAGTTTATAGTAAATTCTACAGGCATAGACTTTTTTACATACAGCCGCGCGAAGAGCAGTAACATTTAGAACCTTAAAGGAAGTATATTTCCTTTACATGTATATAAATTTTAGCTTATAAACACGCAACAAAATGTATTCAACATTTTAAAATGAAAACTAAAAAAGAACAACAAATATATCAACGAAAACTGAAACTATAGTTAAAACAACAGCTATTGACTGTATTAAAAATTGAAATAATATAATATACTAGTTAAACATAGTGCAGATATCCGTGTTTTATAGTTAAAAGAAAGCAAAATTGAAATTATTATAAAGTCCATTAGAATAAAAGGCAAGACTACAACAACACCGACAACCATACTAGAAAGTTGACAACTGATCAATTCAAGGTTCCCAAGTTAGGGGTTTTTCCTTCAAATTTAGGTGGAAATTAAGTGGGAAGGGATTTTTTTTGTTGGTTTGAAATTTGCGGTGTTTTTAGGATTTTTACGACTCGTTTTATCCACTTTTTATTTTATTAAGGATATTCCTACATAGGACCATCAGGGCCGCTGTGAGGGCAGCGACCCCGGTTTGTCAGACTCCTACTGACTGAAAGCCCCCGGGGTTTCCCTCCAATAGCTCCATCCAGACATAGGAAACCAAATTTGTCCATTCGCCCAGGGTGCGAACAGCCTTATTTTGGGTATCCTCTCTGGGAGGGGTGAGTGTAAAGAGCCCACGCCTCCAGTTCTTCTCTCTCAGACGGCGTGCCGGACACTGCGCGCCGTCTCCGTCTCATCCGGGGAGCAGATTCTCTGAAGTCTACTGCCCCGCAGAAAAATGAACATTGGAACAACCTAACTTAATCCATTCCCTAAAATGATAAACATATTTAATGTCAACATGTATGGTCTCAAAATATCCAAATTTCCCGTAGAAAATCATTGTTCTTCTCGATTTCTAATCGAAATTTTGAGCTCTGATTCTGAAGGTGCATCAAATTTCGCGTAGGAGTAGAGGTACTGCAGTATTTTTTTTGACAACATGATAAATAAACACGTTGAAAAGTTAGTAAAATTTTTTATCATCTCAGCGTTAAAGGGTTAAATCAATTGCATAAAAAAATCAAGGAATGTTTTCCGCTTCATTATAGGATTGAGGCAGTCCACGCTGAGAGATGCGATATTGATTATCACGTGGAACGAATATCAGCAACTTAAAGAGTAGTTGTACCGGATCTATGTGTTTATGCGTAAACACAATTTGTAGAGGCATTTACTATACAGGAGCATAACATTATTAGGAAATATAAAAAAGCAACATACACGTGCCAAAAGTTAAGCCACTGTTATGCCCTTACATATAGCATCATGCAATTCCAACGATATGTAGCGAGTCGACACGTCGTGACCTGATTTTAATAGTAATATGTCGTTACTCTATTGTACACGTATCAAAAAATGCTATAGAATAAAATAAAACATGATCGAACAAAATAAACTTGAATGAGCTTACGAAAACAGCAAATAAGCTTTAATTTTAACCGCGCCTTATGTACAAAATTAACTGTCCTTCCATGTACTCTTAAAATTATATGTAAAAAAGAAAGTCCTACAGTCTGCCAATGTTTATAATGTAATCTGATTAATGATTACAAAATGTAGTCGTAATTTTAATTTTGTTGCTCTGTAATCATGACTAAATCCATTCAAAACATTACGGAATCATAAATGTGTATTCAATTGAGGATTCCGTAGTAGTTAAATATATTTGAGAAAAATGCTATCATATTAATCATGAAAAACATAAAATGTAATCGTAATCGTTTTTCGTTAATCTGATTACATTTTGCCCATCTATGGATAAAACTACTGGAGTTACGACATCTAAATATATATAACTCAAAGGTGACTGACTGGCTGACTGACTGACATAGTGATCTATCAACGCACATAGTGATGAAAATGCCCGGGAATTTTCCCAAAGTGCCCAAAAACTTCCTTGGGAATATTCCCGGGAATTTACGAAATGTTCTCGGAAGTTTTGGGCACTTTGGGAAAATTCCCGGGCATTTTCATCACTAAACGCACAGCCCAAACCACTGGACGGATCGGGCTGAAATTTGGCATGCAGGTAGATGTTATGACGTAGGCATCCGCTAAGAAAGGATCTTGATGAATTCCACCCCCAAGGGGATAAAATAGGGGATGAAAGTTTGTATAAATCTGTTTAAATTTTCGACTATAATATAATATAATAGTTTGATAGTTTTAGCGCCTAATGACAGATTAGGCCCTAATTTTTTACACACGCTAAACAACAGTAAAGCCACAAAAACTATATCTAATTAATTATAATACTTCTTAACGCGAGCGAAGCCGCGGGCAAAAGCTAGTTTGAAAACATAGCGTTTTATTGACACAGCGGTACCGTGTAAATAAAGTCGGTAGCGGTGGAACACCGTTACAATATTGAATTGCGCGAGAGCCGAGATTATATTTCTATTTATTTATTTTATTCAGCGTCTGAGCTACCGCAAAGCACACTCTCACGACTCAATCTACTAAATAGCTTTCATATTACTAGTAAAGATAGGTAATAAGATTCTCAGAAGCTATACGTTACTCACTCCACTTCACTTTAATAAGAAATTGTTGATTCAAACATTCACGCCAGGGAATACGAATTTATGATTAATTCAGCAAAGGCAAAGATGGGCAAAATGTAATCTGATTAATGATGAACGAATACAAAATGTAATCGTAATTTTAATTTTCTTGCTCTGTAATCATGATTAAATCCATTTAAAACATAAAGAAATGATAAATGTGTATACAATCTGGGATTTTGTAGTGTTTAAAACATAAATGAGCAAAATGCAGTCATATTATTGGTAAAAAACGTAAAATGTAATCGTTAATCATTTTTATTAATCTGATTATATTTTGCCCATCTATATGCAAAGGAATATAAGTGTTTAATGAAAACTAGGTACAATATATTAGTAGTAAAACACAGCTCAGTACAAAAATCGATCGCAACCATCGAGAAACACGATTTTGATAGTTGGTTTGAAAATGCTGGCCTACCAAAATCTCTACATTACTTTTAAAGAACTCTGTATCATAAGTGGGAAGTAATACGTGGGTTGGAAGATCATTCCACAGCGCGATGACACGGTAGGAGCATGCGTTCATTCGATAAAGCCCGACAAATATATTATAACGCTGTGCTAAAGGCATCATGTAGTCATCAGTATTGCTTGCAATATCGTGATAACAACATAACATATTTTTTTAATAAAGTTACGTAGTTTTGTATTAAAGCAGCAATTAAAAGTAAAACAACGAAAATGCGTCTTGGAAGCTGTGACTCCGTAAACATTGAGCCTAAATAACTCGCGTATTATTTTTGTGAATCTTTAACAAATTGTCGTTTGGTAGTGACCACGTATACTGACTCTGAGAGGACTTTAGACAATGAGAAAAGGAAAGCACAAAAAAAACAAACAACCAAAACAACCAAGAAACAAACCAAAATTTACACTACCTTATTAACTAACTTATATTCCGGTAAAAAAAACTTTGTCTCAGCACATTTGCCAAGAATGGATCATCATCCACAGTCAGCGCCCTGTGTGGATGTTTGTGTGAAAAGGCTTCATATCCGCACAGTAGGAATAATAAACATATCATTCGCATTATTCCGAAATTGACTATGCAACTTGACATCTGAGGGAAACGAATTTACATCGCACCTTATTGTCAGTCGCATCACCAATGACAGGTGATTGCACGTTTTTTTTGTAACCCGGAGGAAATCCCTAACGGATCTTCGGGGGCAGTGAGAGCCGCCCCCGGTGTGTCGGACTTGCACCGACTAAAGCCCCCGCGGTGTTCCTTCCCCCGCCTACCGAGTGCCAAGGGCAAGGCTGAACCATCTTCCTCGGCACCCGGCGACGTCTGGCCTCCTGCAGGCCCCGCCTACTTGCAGGTGATTCCACCTGATGATACCCAAACAGAGATGATCACGTTCGGCTTGATGCAACAAGTTTATTGACACGCGATCAGGTTTAACAGAATTTATCGTTGACAAATGTGGTCGTAACCTAAAGCATGTAGACGCCGCCCGATACGTAATTGTCGCCCTAAGGGTTGTTAGGGTGTTACGAGATGTGCAGGGTAAGAGGATGCGCGCGCGCACGGGATGCTTGCAAGTTAGTCGACTACCGAGACGCAGGGCGAGAGTACGTGCGTGTACGTCGCAGTTCGGTGTGCCTTAAAGTGCAAATAAATAAATAAATAATAAAGTTTTTATTAGACAAACAATTACAAGCAGCACATTAAAATCAGCTGACACCCAAACTAGGACAACCTGTATCTTGGATGTCAGCATATTTCACACAATTTGTTACAGTTTATTACCGCTGCGTAGCTCCAATCTTATAAAACAATACAACAATAATATTACATACTAAACAATAGACTATTCAAAAATAAAAAGTGAATAACAATTTCAAAAGAATGTTAATGCTAAAGCCCAAACACATCTATTCCTGCAACAGTTCCTCAGTATCATTAAAACATAAACATAAACAAACAGTAAAACGCCAAAATCCGTGTCTTTCTACCACCACACCCACGACCACCGGTCATAAACCTTATATAGACAATAGGAGAAGAGTTGAAAGCACTAGTCGTTGGTCGAAAGTGTTCCACAGTAACAACTAGCTGTCACGCCACCTCACCACCGAGACAATGTATCCAGTGCAACACAATCAACTATTAATTTAGGAGACGCCTAAGGCACGGTCACGCAGCTCAGTTCCGTTGATACCCGCGGCTATAATCCGAACAATTTTAGAAACGAGTGAATTATCTCTGTTATTTAGAACAGTAGTTGTAATATCTGTCAGTAGAGCAATTGCTCTTAACCGGTACTTCTACGAAATACTACAGAACTTCTTTACGACGGCACTGTAAAGTGCTTTCATGCAGTAGCGTTCATTCAATAGATGCATGAAAGCATTGCCTGTCCTTACGATAAATAAGTCTGGAGTAAATTACTTTAATTTAAACAAAAAAAGGAAACCTTTATATTCATATCTATTTTATTTTTATGTCATCTATCTTTCCTATGAAAGTAGTATAATATTTATTATTATATAATATTCACATTAATTATGTGAATCTGCCTACCCTATCCAAATACCCTATGCTTTCATGGTACCTGATCCCTGGACTAATTTCACCTCAAACGCCAAACTCCTGGCAATACCCTATCGCAAAAGAGAACTTATGTCGACATTCATGAGATGAAAGAAGCCATTTTCGGACATAGAGAGACACAGAAGATCCAAATATGAGTTGCCTAAATAAATCCTCAATAACACGATTCAGGGGTAGAGTGGCCCAGATCGTAGGAAATGTAGTCGCTGGACGACATTAAAATGGACCGGACTAAGCTTTTCGATTTTGAAGCAAAGCATGGATAAATGGGTAAAGCATGGGCAAGAGCAATCTTGCCTCCTCTGAAAGGCAATACCTCCAGACTTCAATACGAATATGGCAGTCTATACTACTTGATAATAAATGCAGTGCAGTTCAAGCACAGTAGCGACCATCAAAGAACTAAAGTCCACTGACAGTCATCGTTGTTATGCTGGGCTAAACATAATATCTATGGAATGTTTCTAGGTATGTAGCACACAGGATGTATATAAGGTGATCTTAAATCGCAGCATACAACTTTGCTCTCATGAATTGTACTTTGGTTCCAATAACGCCCTACCATCTCATTGCTTCCAACTATGCACGAACCTAGGGTCACCCGAAGAGTAGGTTTCTACATTTATCATGTGAACAGCTAAGGAGGGAAATTTGCTTCAAGCGATTATGTTTCCACGTTCACGTGTGTGTGTTGTGTGTGTGTGTGTATGTGTGTGTGTGTGTATGTGTGTGTGTGTAGGCTTAGGAGGCTTTAAGAAAAAAGTGAACAGGCATTTATCGGGCGGACGCAGACCATCGTCGGACTCATCTTCACCTTCCACCAGGAGTGATTGAGGTCAAGCGTATATCTGTAAATCATAAAAAAGCATCGACCACCAAAACAACAGCTCCAATATCAAAATCAAAACCCCAAATATTATATATTCTATTTTAACAGCATTCTGCATGTAATTCTCTATTACATTTAGCTGTAAATTACTGCCAACCATTTTACTTCTTAAAGAATTATTAGCCAATATAATTATAATACATAAAATACCAAAATATAATCTTGATCGAACATCATCATAACATTCTCAAAAGCTCAAATTATCCACAGTTATTACTTTGGTACTAAATTCCAATAGCCTCTACAAATTGGCGCCCGATACCCTTAACATCAACGCTTGAACAACGTACCAGTGTAAGGTATAAATAAACCAACGTATACATACCTCAAACAATGAACTAAATTGCTAGTCATGCACAGTATAATATACCCAAATAACTGTGCTGTAAACGGAAAAAATATTATCTTTTAATGAACTTTGTGAATATTTCTAGCTAAATCTGAAAAATATCTTATCTGAATCTCTTAGCACGTTATTACTGGATCACAAACGCACCATATTGCCGCCCTCTTTATGACCAGAGCGGTACTCACGATGGCAATTTCATAGGACATTTACCGGAGAAAGCTAAAAACGATTTGTAAAAGGCTTAGGGCATAAATAGATGCACTGAAGCAGCTGCAAAATAGTGACACATTTTATATTGACTAAGTTATCGCATAAAACATAAGAATAAAAACATACACAAAGTGTATTGTTTATTATAGGTTATTTTTAAATGTAAAAATTTAACCAAGTTCATAATTACTTAGGAATCTCCTAAGATTAACCTAGTTACTTACAAAGTTAATAGGATAAAGAAAATGAGTGATCCTTCGAATTTATATAATCATTTTCTGTTATAAATCAAGAAAACAGTTAACTGACTACATTATACCTTCTGATTAACTAGTCTATTTCCATAGCCACGAATAATCTGCATATTTCATTAAATACATTGTTTTAAAGTCAAAGAAAGGATATCGAATGCATTTACATAATTAACATACAAATTCTTAAACTTTGTATGTAAATGGTCTTTCTATTGAAACGCACCTGCATTTCGTGTTCTGACAAATTCCATCACAAAACAACCATTTCGAAACATATTAACAACGACGAAATTTTTTAAGAAATAAAACAAATTTGAAGGAAAAACGCTTAACATAACAATAGGTGAATAAAATAGATCACTTGCAAGTGAAAATTAAATACACATTAGATATATCAGGGAGAAACTAAATAATCCCACAATATAAACTCTGCAAGCCGAATTACTGCACAAATTCGCTTCAAGCGAGTTAATGCCAGCGCATCGGCCGTACTATAATTACACTCTATCAATGCGGTACTGGATTATTGAAAGGCTGCTTGAGGGGCGGGGGATATTAAGATGATGGCCGGCTTGTAATTTGATAGATTAAGGAATACACCCGAGGGCCTAACAACTTGTAATGACGGTCACCAAAAAACCTACTACTCACACGGTATGCAGCGTATCATTGCTTACATTTCTACATACGTAACGTACAAGTTTCCTACAATCACCATCTTAACATTTTAAATTAATCACAATTAACACCAGAGAGGCATTTTCAATCATTAAAAAAAATGTAGTTGCTATCTATCTCATTCTCGCATATGTGTATGTAAAAAATGGAAAAAGTTACATGACGCAATCGTAAAATTTAACGTAAGTTTGAAACGAGATTGAAAATTGACCGAAAATGAAATAGTAGAATTAACCTTCTATTCGATATCTTCAGCTGTTTGCACTCTTTGTGTCATTAAGAATTAGCCATCTATTGTAAAATGATTCTTCTTTGTTCCGTTGGGAATTTATACACGTGGTATGTTTTTGTACATGAAATTAATTTCCGCAATGAAAATGCAACACTATATTCTTTTGAAACTTCATCTACGTTATTATAGTCATCTTTGTATTATTTTTCCACGACTTGCTGGTTATGGAATGTTTAATAAGTAAAAGTAAAGAGGCATTTGTTGCAAAAGAAAAAAATATCAGTAAAATAGGATTTAATTATTTAATTAAATAAAACAAAATTGACTAATAATAAAACAACCTCTATCCATGAATAAATTGGAATATTAATAAGCGTAACCAAAAAAACGAAAATATTTGAAAAGAAAGATAGTCTTGATACTCAGCAACTAGAAAAGAAAAAAGAACTGTGTAAATAACTAAGTCAGTAAAGAGTGAGTAAAGAACTGAGTAAATTAAAAGAGGATAAAGATATTGAACGATTGACTATAACGAAACTTGAATGATTATTTATTTACAATACTTATAATTTTAATAATTTATGCATACGTTTAACAAATAGCTTACAACACCAACAACAAAATATTTAAACGTATGAAAGTCGAATGACAGGCGGACATGATAGCTCTTGTCGAGGCGTGTCGACCGTGCCTGCGTCTATCGGGTGGACATGTGCAGTACCAACCGTGAGAATCAGCGATGTTATTTCAAAATATCCATTCATTTTAATATTCAACTACATTATTCGCAGTGTAATTGCCAAATACTAAACCAACGAAAGTAAAATTGATTTTTAATATAAAGTATCCTCAGGTTAATGGCACACGTAGTATTTAATTAACTCAGGGTTAACATAATCTATCTACGTCGTAACACTAACATATTTTGCACATATAGTGTTAAAAATAGATCAGTATTACATAGGAATTATGAAGTATTATAATTTATTCTTGACACCATAAAACTTATATATGTACTTCGACTTTTAATTCTATGCGCTAGGTATGTGCACAAGCCCAACATATGGTCGCACAATGTCCGGCATGGGACGATGAGCGGCGAAATCTGGTCCAAAAGATCGGACACGACCTCACCTTGCCATCAGTGGTATCGGCTATGCTGAAAGGACAGGATAATTGGAGAGCTGTGGTCTCCTTCTGTGAGAATATTATGTCCCAGAAGGAGGCCGCAGAGCGTGAGCGGCACAGAGCTAATCCCACTCGCAGGAGAAGACGTCGTGCTGGCAATCGCCCCGGCACGTTAATTCCAGCCGATCGGTCCATCCATGACCGATTGGCTGATACCCTTGGAATCACGGGTGCTCAGGGTGGGGGCCCTGGGCGCCTAGTTAGTGATATCTAGAGATTGGTGGAGCGGAAGCGTTTATATTAAATTTTGTGAGACGGATGAGGGAAAGCATTGCTGCTAAGGCCTTCCTGCGAGACAGAGCTTAAGAAATGCAGTGCACGGCGGGGCTGTGGAGCAATTGATTACAGGGCCCACAGTCCCGTCTTAGTGCAGATGAGGTCAACTTGGAGTTTAAAAGTCCGGCACACCCCGGTTACCCTATGTGTAACCGGGACGGTCCAGTGAGGATTTTCCCCAAGTAAAAAAAAAAGGTATGTGCACAAGACTGAAATGTAATATTCGTTTATTTTTGTGTGATCGCTGGTATAACAGGTCGGTTAGGATTTTTAAACAGGCAACGATAGAAAAAGGACGAACAATTGCAGAGAGGATTGAAAAATGAATAGGGATTTTGGGATGAATAGTGCGAAACGCAAACAGAAATATCGTAAAATAGTATCGAGTAAAAGTATATGAAATAGCAAGGCATTTTATTCAAGTAGAAGATGTCTCTCGTCATAGTGCTTTACTTTTAGGTTACGTGCAGTAATACTACATGTTTCAAATGTCACTTTACCGCACCAAATTAAAAGTCAGACTCTTGTGGTCCGTAGATTTATTTTTATCTTTTTATGAAACTTTAAAATCAAAGACAAAATGGATTATAATCGGATTAGAAATTATCTCGACTAACATCTGAGACCTAAGTGTCAGTTTTTTTCAACATTTACTACTTGAATTGATTTAACAAAAAAAAAATGTATGAAGATTTTGACCAGGCCTGCCACCGCACACTTTGTGAATTATTAACTCTATCCACTCCGACGTAGCCTTGAGTTTCTTTCGGCGTTTCTTCTCAAGGTAGTCGCTTTCGAACGAAATGCTAGATCACCGTTAGGTTCCTTCCCTAGCTATCCGCCTAAGTCGAGGTTCGTATCTACAGGGATGCCCTTGCGTTGCCACCTAACCCACATTCGTTAGCTAAGCACCTTAATTAGAGTGAAGATGTAAAGCCCCCTCTCAGATCAACAACAAATTGCCACGCCGAAAAAAAACACTCTACAATTCGACGCTTAAAATCATAAAATGAAAAGCAAACTCGCAAAAACTCGCATTCGGGCCTCTGATATGCCTTCATTTAAACGAAACAAGGTGTGTTAAATTCAATTACGTAAAACTTATATCCATCTAAGGTTTCAGCTAGCGCAAAACATTAGCCACAGCGAGCGTATAGCAAACATCGGCTGATAAATCAGCAATGACACCGTGAGGCGATTGAAATCCGTGTCGTCTGAGGGGAACATTTAAACAGGCGCTCAGCTCGTGAGAACCCGCAAATGAAACGGTGAGCAAACATTCCGCACACGCCGAGAAGCTTTTTGCTTTAGTTGCCAGAATTTAAATACGCGGCGCCGTCGGTAGCAGCGCGTAATTAGCAGGAATGCGACTAATTACTTCGCGAAGGTTATTTAAAACGCCTTTTCAAATAAGATGTACCTCGGCGACTTCCGCAAATAATTACTTACATTTTAATTCGAGCTTTGTAAATGCTAATAACTTCTTCATTGTTCAAATAAAAAGGTATATATGGCTATCATTCGATTCCTGCGGTAATAGTTACATTTTCATCATTGTGTCTTAACGAGAAACCTTTTCTTTTTTTTCATTCCGTATTGCAGCTTCATAACTCTCAGATGCTGGAGTAATAATAATGTATAGAGATTGAAAAACACTTTTTAGAAATATTACATCTGAAGAAATTATAACCGAGTTTGAAACAGCCAGGCGTTTTTAGAATTATTTTAAAGTTAAAAATAGAAAACAAAATTAAAAACATTGGTGATTTACCAGGGAAAAATGAAAATTTCACAGTCCAAGACCGAGATAGCAAAACTAGAAGTGCGAAAAAGTTTAAATTAATATCAGTCACACTTTCTGTTATGATCGGCCCCATGCCTATTTATAAGTATAACAGGTAAAAGAGTACTTTAAGATTAAAGTGGACTGTGATATGGTGGAAAATGAACTAAAATTTATTTCTAGCATTAATACTTAACGATCGACTCATTAAAGGCAGCTACTACTGCCAATAAAGGAATATCAAGAATGTTACATTCGCATACAGTAAACATACTTGTATTGCCGGGCAGTAGATTTGAGGAAGTCTGCTGCGCGGATGAGAGGGAGACAGCGCGCTATATCTGGCGCACTGCCTGTGAGAAAGGTTAGAGGGGGGTGGGCTCTTTACACTCACACACCTCTCAGAGATGAAGCCTAAATAGGCTGTTCGCTCCGTCAAGAAGAATTTGAATTCTCAAGCCCGGGTGGAGTGATTGGCAGGACATCCCAGGGGTTTTTAGTCAGTAGTAGTGTGACACACCCGGGTTGCTGCCCTCACAATGGCGCTGATGGTCATTTGCAGGATTTTCGCCAGGGTTAAAATAAAAGATACTTGTATAAATTTAAGCTTTCAAATTACCCGTTAGATACTAAATTCAGAGTTAAATAATCCTCGGTGTCTCATTATTCACATCCATTGTGCCGTTTAGGTTACCCCAGACTTGCCTGCCTCAATGGATAAAAGATGGACTCCGCAGATAGCTTAATTGACGAGAGCTTCAGTTCCCGAAACCTTAGAGCGCTGCATAATAATGGTGCATAACCCCTTATCGAGAACTTATGCTTAAGGGGACGACAGAAGGAGTCAAGTAATGAAGAATAAATAAACATAAACGAAACCTAGAATAATGCAAGGTTTGTAGTTTTATTCAGTTGCTGATCCAGAGAGAGCTAATAGATACAAGCAAACGTCAAATATTTTTGCACCTTACCTTATCTTTTATACCTTTCTTAGGCTGAGATTTATAGACGGTATTTAGACTTTGCTTAGCAAAGTTCTTAGAAAATAAAATCGTTTTGACAGAAAACTGAATATATAATAGGAACTTGAGTATAGCCATAGTATTCGTAGATCCAAGTCCATGTTAACAAAATCAGTGAATTACCAAATCCTTTGACATTCTTTGAGTAATATAAATTGTAATGTTTTAGTAAAGTCTCAGCAAACTTAAAATTACGTCTATAAATCTCAACCTTAGTGTTTACCTTGATAAAGCCTACACTAAACTGGGTTAAGCCCTTACCAAACAAAATTCTGGGATCTGCTATTGATTTTTATTATTTGGACTATTTTTTGTGTTACAATTAAATCTATTGACGAATTATTTAAAAGAAAATAGTAACGGGTTAGTATTTTTTATCGCCCTTTTAAACGTTTTAAAGTGATTCATTAGTTATTATTTCATGATTTAAAACATTTCCTTTCGACTTCATAATTTAAAACCTCAGCACCTAAAATTCAATATACAAACATTTGGACCACCTGAAAAATTAAAAATCACAATCTTCTATCAGATTAATCTCTTAAATTCGAATGGTTCATATCACTTTGACACCGTATTGTTTAATTAATTCTACCAACTTATGTTTCCTTATATAAAAATTCACAATTTAGTTTAGCGTCTTCCACTTAAATCGAAGTAAGTCTGTGGTTAATAGCAGTTGGCTCACAATACGTTAATTAAATCGTCGTCTAGTATCGGGCGGAGTCAGGGCGTGCATCTAGCTAACGGGTTCACACGACCGTACATTGTATAGGATACGATGGAGGCACAGACTTGGTTAAGTGCCCTGTGGTTGAAGTATTCCCTTGTTTTATGCTTCACGACCGGACAGCGCTTTATTTAAAAGCACTTGCAGAAAGCTAAGTCAAACGAAATACATCATTCCCTATAAAGCATTCATAATGATTTCATTATGCAATAAAATAGATATTCAGTTACTAGAACGTTTGGAGCGTCACTTTTCCATGATGCTGACAAAGCGAGAAATGGTTTTAAGCCCTGTGATCTATCTATCGATTTAACAATTAGAGGTCTGCCTGAAGAGAATGCAGCCGAACTTTACGATTTAATTTAATATTAACCTTTTTATCATAATTTAACAAGATGCCGCGCCTTCTTACATCAGACATCAGTATGTTATCGATATTCTAATTGCTCGTACGAAATGATTCTCCTTCATCTTTATATTGCGTACCGCTAAGGCGCTCCATCATTGGCCTCATCATCCCTTTCCATCAGGTGCGGTTGAGTTCAAGCATATTCCTGTTTATAATTAAAAAAAGGATAACTGGACTTTCCAAACCAACAACGGCTACAGTACATTCGCCCCTTTTTTGTTTCTTGAGTACTCACGTGACCTACTATAACTAATAGGCCATTTTAAAATGTCAATAATTTGTTTATTCCTAATTATCTGATTAAAACAACAAATGAAATAGAAAATGTATTTATATTACTTAGTTTTACAATCTTACTCTTTAAGTAAATTATTAAGAAATGATTAAAACTCAACATTTTAGCGCGCTAAACTAAAAAGTTATTGCAAAATGAGTTACCCTGGTCTATTATAGTAGGCCGCGTGTGTACTCTAGTGTTAGTAGAGCTACTAAACCTTTAGCGCCGGCTATGTGCTGTAATTGGAAAGTCTAATGTCATCGTGGACTATCTGTCCTTTTTGTTTATCGATCTGTTTCAAAAGCATGCCCTTTACGATTACCATTACACGTAGTAAGCATTTACATTTTACATGTCTAGTTTATTTTCAAGCAAGTAGTAAACTGGAAGAATACTGAGCGTTGGGTAGAAAAAGGCTCAGTTTATTCATAATTCACTCATGTCTTTTTAGTGTAAAAATGTGTCCCATTAAATGTATATGCAAAATATCATACGATAATGAAATGCTGACGTAATCATATTATAATCAAAACACATGAAAGAAATGGCAATGACAATACACCACATCTTATCAACCAAACACAGAAAAATTACTTGTGCCTTCTGGGCTCAAGATTCGTGCCTGTTGACCTAGAGAAAGTAACATCCGAATAGATAGCATAATATCCGAATAGATAAAGTTATATCCGATTGCATAGTAGAATGTAAAATAACGCTAGCTTTCAAAATATCACGTTGACACGATATGTCAATTCTACACATTTGTACTTTTCTTCCCACGTTATCAATAAATAAATGTCACTTTGTCTAGGAAGCAGATTCTTTTAACATAGTTCGTTTATATTATATATTTTCGCGTAAGAATTGTTTTTTAACTACTGTTGTAATTTCTTATAAAATTAAATTTTTAGCATTACTAAAATATAGTCTTATAAAGTGTTGTTGATTGAACTCCTGCACTTTCTAAGCAGAAAGCGATGTATGATAAAATACTAGCATTCCGATTCGGTAACTTTTACTGCTATAATTTATTGAGGAGTTTTCTGAACACTGGTTTGGTATCATGACTATAAGCACTTGACAGAAGTACAGTGGTGTCCTCTGAATAGAAAATCCGTTGATATTCGCCAGTGGCATACCAGTCTAGACGCTTCACGACAGTATCCCTAAAAACTAAACAGTTCTAATAATGCTAATTTCCATTCTAATGTTCGCCATAATATTTATCACCAAGGTAAGTACAATCACAAGACTATTGTTCGTCATAATTGCAGGAGCGACATGTTTTACTCCAGGGTGACCCGTGTACAGTCGACTTTAACAAGTTAAATGAAACAGAAAAAAAAATCTTAAAAAAAACTGAATATTATAAGTGTCCGCCGTGAGGTTCCGAATATATATTTAAAAAACCGCTTTAGGACACCGGTAACCACCGTGGCGCAATAAAGTATATCAGATGATGTCACGGGTGACCATGGCGTTTAACGCTTTAAAAATGTTTTTATATTTTCTTTACCACTATCCTGTGTCGAAATATTTTTTTCTGGACCATCCATTGATTTCTTTGGCATATTTTAATTTCAATTACATTTTTATTTGAAACGAATTTATGACTTTTTACAACATTTCTTCTAATTTTTTTTTTTTGCGAGTTTTAGCTTCTTTTATTATATGTATATTTAGGAGTTAACACGCTAGCACCGACAGTTTTCTGAAAACAATAGTAACCTACTTATTATACAGGGTTATAGGTAACTAACGCACAGCCTCTTAAGGGTGGCTTTGATTTATCAAGACAGACAACTTTTGTTGTACGACTTTTTCTAATTCAATTACTTTTTCTCCCATACAAAAAAAATAAAAATCAGATTTGCAGTTCTGAACTTTTTAACTCTTCGTAAGGCGACGATCGCGCCACGCTGACAAAGGCGACCGAAGACAGACTTACGTAGTGCGCGGCGTCTTGTGTCGCTACTAACGAAGAAAGGGGTCTGCGGCGCGGTGAGCGGGCGTGGCGACATGTGCTTGACTACTGTGTAACACGGGTCATGTCAGTCCCAAATTTGCTTGCGTGTGCGCCCAGCATGTGTTAGTTGTCCCAGTGACGCGTTCGTTTCATAAATCACAATGTCAAATCGATACACTAACATTGAATATACCGAAATGGTGCGTGTTTATGCTCGGTGCGGTGACAATCTGTCTGAAGCTTGCCGTGAGTCCGCGAGACTATTTCCGAATGTGTTGACACCGAGTAAATAGATTTGTGAGTATTTTTGTAAATAGTTTAATTATTGTAAATAGAGTGATTCCACTTTTTAAATACGCCTACATTAAAAAATAGTTTGCAATTATCTTCAAACAGACCGCGCGCCTCTTTTGGTGCGATGAATTGCTTGATTACGTATCAATGTTCGTGTTTTTCTATTTACTTTTTTATTTTTTAGTGTAGCCAGTCCTAAGCCTGGATAAGTATGAAGGGATTGTGGATTCAGTGTATAAATATGTACAGATTGTACAACCTTTGAAACATTAACTTACGTAGAGGCCTTTACCTTGTTTATTTTACGATGTTCCCTATGGCAGACAAATAATAGGTTGGTTTTGTTTGTGAAACAATTATTTACTGTTTTATTTTAATTCTAGTTTGTTTTAATAGTGTATTAGTACGTCAATCAATAAACATTTATTTTCACTATTTAACTAAATATGGAAATTTACGTTCAAATAATTGTTATAAGCGACTTTGTAAAATAAACAAGGTATAGGGTTAATAAACTTTCTGCTACACGATCCTTAACGCTGCGTAGCAACGTAACTTTGCGCACGACTGCATAGCACCAGCTGATTGGATACCTACGCCAGATCGAATGAAATTTGGAATATAGAGCTAACGATGACTAGATATTCACACTAAAACTAAAAAAAAAAATCTAACGATGTATTAGGTTTTGGCAAAAGTCGTACAACAAAAGTTGTCAGTCTTGATAAATCAAAGCCACCCTTAAGAGGCCGTGCGTTAGTTACCTATAACCCTGTATAATCATGATTTATATAATATCTGCAATATACCAGTAGACGATTAAAACAAATAATGAAATATGCCCAAAATAACCGTTTTTGTTTCAAGTGTACCTATGAATATAAATAAGTACAATAGCACCACACTTTACAATGCAAATAATAGCCCACACTCGACAACGAACGTGTAATCACTGACATTTATTTTAATGGTTTATTCATATGCTATCATACTAGTTAAATTTTGTTGGTAATTAGATTCAGATCTTTGCATACGGACTAAATTAAATAGTAAAAATTAAGGTATACTTTTACGTATTAGTCAAAAGTGAAACCTTTTATGGGTTTCACCGTGTTTGTGTGACTATTGTAAACTAAGCAAGGGCAATCGAACGTAAAATGACAAGAACTGGCCCGAAGGCCCATTCACCAACTGTATCACTTATGTGTCCAACCATACCTATCTTATTCTATCACTAAATTCACAGTATACGTCTGTGCGTACTACGTTTATTACACTATTTACTCTATATTTATATACTAGCTGTGTCCGCGACTTCTTCCGCGTGGAATAGTTATTTTGGGCATTTTAGTTAGTTATTTATTTTAAAATTGTAATATCTTCTAAGATGTTCGTTGAAATTAAGTGATGTCAAAGACAATTTTGTTCACAATTAAATACTCTTAATCAACAATACATTTATTTGGATAAAGATTAATATTATTACGTTGGTACAACTCTTAACAAATAATGCATTAATTTCGAACAAATTTGTTTACCATAAAAACGATTCTAGTGAGCTAATCTTAAAAGATAGACATATACTGTCTGGGACATTTTTTTAGATCATTTCAAGAGGAATAATTCTTTCTTACAAATATTTTTGGTATCTTGAACCGTTTTCGCAGCGCACGCAATGGAAGCCCTCAAGGATGAATAATTTTCCCCGTTTTGGTCACATTTTCCATTATTTCTTCGCTCCTAATAGTTGCATCGTGATGTAATATAGCCTAAAGCCTTCATCGATAAATGATCTATTCAACACAAAAAGAATTTTTCAATTCGAACCAGTAGTTCCTGAGATTAGCGCGTTCAAAAAACAAACAAACAAACTCTTCAGCTTTATAATATTAGTATAGATTACAGGGTATTCAGCAGTTTACTACACGCGTTGTACTACAGCTAACGGAATTTGATGGCTCAAACTCAACCATCGCCTTATTTTTAGTCTGTCTGTATACTGTGACTGTCTGAAACGATGAAAGAAACTCAAGGTTACTGTTATGTAGAAGTGGAATGACTGTGCTATGTGTTTTATTTTCGCCAGGACGTAACGCTTTTAACTTGGAAGTGCCTTTACATCTTCATCGGAAGACAGGAGCGAGCACTAGGGAGCTCAGTCAACAAATTTATGGGTTGGGTGGTAACGCAAAAGCACCTCTGTGGGTACGAGGCTCGTCAGGGAAAGAACCTAACAGTTGACTGTCCGTCGGCTACCCGCTTGCTTTTATACAGACAGTAGTAAAAGTAAGTGTTACAATAATAGAGGAGCACAACGGCAAATGTCACTGATAAGCTAGGCTGGATTTTTATCCAGCAAAAATAAAATATAATAAATATAAATAATATATAAAAACTAAATATAAATAATAGTTATTAAATGCTAAATATTAATGTGAACACCATTAACAATTAACATATACTTTACAATAAATATATTTTATGTTGGCAAGCATAAAGAAAGTGACAGGAAGGATATGGCGGGTTTGGACAAGTTTTAATGGCGGCGGCTTGAGTAGTTGAGTGGCGAAAAGGAAGGCGTTTGATATTGTGTTGGAGTTCTGTAAATGAATAACAAATAATTATGTGGTCGAAGTTTGATGCAATGATCCTCACAGGTGTCCATCGATCCAGTACGAAGCCTAGAACACAAATAAAAGAGATGTCGAATGGCGAGTTTACCAACTAGCAGATAAGTTTTAGAGTTTATAATAATATAATATTTTATCCTTTTAAAATAAGGATAACGCTCATTAATTTAACAAGATGGCGTCGATATTATACTAAGTAGCTTCGCTTCCTGTTGCTGACACTATAAAACCAGATGCAATCAATCACTAACTCAAGAATTTCCGACGTTTTATATACAAAAACGAAGATCCCGAATAGGCGATAAATGCTGAATGAGATTTCCATTTATAGCCGTTTAAAGTTAACCCCTCAGTGGTCTTAGCGTACAGTCGCAACATTTATGCATCGGACGAATTTATCGACGGATTAAATTAAAAAAAATATCCATAGAGCTATAGTAGATTTTAGAAATCGTGTCATAAATTCTACGAGTATACTTTACTACACAGAATAAACATCTTATATAGTACAACAAATTTATAAATAAAGATGTACTATCCTTGAGGAAAAACATTTCTGAAATTATTAATTGAATCCAAAATCTGTTTCAAGATATAATGTAAAAAAATCTACGATAGAATGTTCGAACAAAAAAAATTACTATCACTTTATGAGGAGTACATAATCAGGACTTAGCCTCTTTTACCATTTATACGGATCCAAAATTGAATTTTAACATTTCAAACGTATAACCTTACTAGCTATTGCCCGCAGCTTCGCTTGCATCTATTACACGTTATAAAAAATTGTGAAATCTGCCCGTGCTAAGATTCGTATCGATTTATTTGTTGTAATACAGACCTCATCAGTAGGTTTCTTAACTCCAGTAAACTTTTTTTTTCTTATTTTATCTTTAGAACAAAACAGGTATCGGAATAAATTTTAATGCCCAATAATTGAAATATACGAACGAGTACATAACATACTTGTATTCGAAAGCTTATGCAAACTACAATACCCCTAATTACCTATTTCTTCACTTTGCAGTTGATTTTCAAGAACGTAAGACATTTATAACGTTGTATTCAAATAGGAAGTTACGAGTTTCATGAGTCTAGGTCATCAGGAGCTACCCTTAGTCTTACGAAAACGGTAAAAACGTTAAAAAATACGACATAAACGCATGCAATTCTGAATGCATTGACTCAGAATTATAATTTCTTAAAAGACACAAGAACTGCAGACCTTACTATTTGGTATGAATTTCAACTGCATCTACTTGCACGCGTTCCTGAGAAAAATGTTCTTGACAGACAGACAGACGGGCAGCAAAGTAATCCTTTAAGGGATCCGTTTATCCTTCTGAGGTATAGAACTCTAAAAATCGTTTTTGTAATATATCATAGAATTTGTTGGCAACACTTTATGTAGACTTATAATCATAGATAGGCAAAATGTAATCAGATTGTTGTAAAACGATTACGATTACATTTTGCGTTTTTCATCATTAATATAAAAGCATTTTGCTTATCTTTGTTTTAAATACACTGGAATCCTCAACTACATACACATTTATGACTTCTTAACGTTTTGAACGGAATTAATCATGGTTACAGAGCAACAGAATGAAAATTTCAACTACATTTTGTAATCGTTAATCATTAATCAGATTACATTTTACCCATCTCTGCTTATGATGCGTCTGTATTTTGTAGCAAACAATTCGTGTTTCGTAAATCATCTGCTTGTCTTTATCTTTCTCACTTAGTTACGATTAGTTTTCTATTTCATCCGACCAAATCATATTGTGTACCTAGCGTGCGAGAAAGAGCAAAATAATTGCAAATACACGAGAAAAAAAATGGTAAGCAGATGTTTTGCGAAATACGAAACAGTTGCTGCGGGCGCAGCATGTACAGATAGTTACACTTTCATTATATTGTTTTAATATGCTTTTATACGGATTTCTCAAATTTTTGTTTTGAACTTTATTTATATAATTAAAAAAGATGGTAACATTGACTGACCTATTTACCAGATTAAAGGCAAACAATGTATTTATATTTATTTCTATGTCCTACACATATAATAACAAATTTGAAACATAATGGTTTCATACGTAGCAATATAATAAGCAAATAATTCGGTGAATTTTACGAATATTTTAATTTATAGGCGTACTTACTATGCGAATTATCGTTAGCAACAGCTTAAACGAAACAATCAAAACATTGACATAACCTCAATTTTCGATACACATTTATAACCACTAAAATACCATATTATAAAATATTCACATAAACAACAAATTTTCTTTTGAACACAATGTTAAATCACATCAACATAATTTTTATTATACATTATTAAATATTACAAACTTCAGAGAACATCAGCTGTTTTCGTCAAACATTACACTGCCATAGACAACTATTTGCTTTTTATAGTGGATATTGAAAGATATGGCTTTGCATCTTTTGGCCAATTTCTATTTCAGTCATACATTTACTTAGTACTTTAAACTATCACTATTATCATATAAATAATAATATAATTAGGATAAGATTAAGATCTTTAAACAAATCTACGTACAAAGCCTTATTCAAAGTTCATCGTCTCCCTTATCCATAGTTTTCACAAGCATTCACTGGGAAGGTTAAACAGAGTCAAGCATGAATAAATTTTTAATAAGAGTATAGTTTTTAATAAGAATATTGTTTTAAATAATAATATAAATAAGCAATAACTAGTAGTAAATAGTAATAGTAGTATCTACATAAATTATAATACAAGTTAAAGTTTTAACAGATCTTCCGCTGTACAATTCCCATTCTCTAACAACACTTTACATTCAGAATGTGTTCACGTACGCACAGTGTTACTAAAGTTATTTTAATTACTACTGTTTAATTTATGAATGAACATAATTGTAAGTTGCTACAAAAATCGCAGTAAGAAATACACCATTTTACATAGGGTTCCATATTTTACTATAGCAAATGTGGTTTGTAAATACAAACGAAAGGATGGGTATCAGCTATAACTGAGATCATTACTAAATATTACTAATTTAAAACAACAGATGCACGTCTGTTCACCTACCAGGTCGTTGATCGTAACATTTCCGTCACAAATTGATTTTTGTGTATGCAGTAGCCCAAAAATAGCTCCCCGGGAGACTCTGTGCCGGCGCGGCCAGTCGAAAAATTACCGTCCCACATCCAACCCGCGGCGTCTAAACAGATACGCTATAAAACATCGACCAACTAAGAAACTACGTTGTCCCATAATTAAGAAAACATTTAGCTTGTCGTAGTATGTATTATGATACGAGTGAACTGATGTGAATATTGAATTGTGTACTGTGATTTGATATCATCCAAGATAAGTGAATAGTGTGCCTTTATAGTGCAAGGGCAGCCCTTATTATGTGGTAAATTCTGTTTATAATCATTCTGGCTGACCCGGCAAACTTTGTTCTGTCCAAATAAGCCTGGTACTGGATATATTCATCATAGTACAAATAAGATTAACATTATCAGGTGAACTAGTCAGAACCTTTAAGAACATTTACAGAAGCACCTACTCTGAATTTGTGATATATAAATATATATTTAGTATAGGTATTATAGGTAGGTAGGTTATTATTACACTAGTCCTTACGGGTATAGGCATTATGTATCATCTGTTCTCTTAATTTTGGTAAAGAAACCAAGATAGTTAAGATTTACTCAAACACTACATCGTAATATCTTCAGGTTTGACCAGATTACCCATAAGACGCTTCTGTTGTGATCTTTATATTACAGTACATTTAATAAAATGGTTATTTAGTAAAATGAATATTTGCCTCTTAAATGTAAAGACACATCTTAATCCTGACGTTTACAATATAACTTTTATTGCGATCTATGTAAAGAAGATGAGTAAGTATTAATTGTTTAAAGTATTAAGTCTTTGTGATAGCTAGTGAAAAACGAGTATAGAATATACATACTTAATATGTAGTATTCACGCTATATTGCAGATGAAGAAATATTTCTGAATAATTTTATATATTGACCTGATCCGTATCTAAATTTCCACCTGTACTATGACTACTAGACAAAGATATTCTTATTTTCTGGTAAACACGTCCGCGATTCGTAACAGAAACCTCTATTCATCACAAAAATGGGCTACTACATGAGTTCAAGCTCAGAACTATCAAGTTATCATTAGTTTAATTATTTGTCCACGTATGCTCTTAATGCTTTGTAATTCTATTGGGGATAAAATTATTTGAATGCATGTATTTATATTAGCTAGTTGATTTGTAGTATTTCACTGTAACTTCATAGATCATACTTGAAAATGGTTATTTTAGTTCTCTTGTATAATAAGGTC
This sequence comes from Automeris io, assembly GCA_036320925.1. Lineage (NCBI taxonomy): Eukaryota > Metazoa > Arthropoda > Insecta > Lepidoptera > Saturniidae > Automeris > Automeris io. The sequence goes on along the minus strand of JAUDJH010000011.1, from coordinate 4,765,117 downwards.
AGAGAGCGAACATCTTCTCTGGCTATTCGGCGGCCAAGGTACCGTGGCCGGAGGGATGCGTTCGCTCAGAGCGAGCGCGGCATCTCCCGGTGACAATAGCCGGGCAGTAGACTTGAGGGAGTCTGCTGTGCGGATGAGAGGGTGGCGGTGTGCAGTGTCCGGCGCGCCGCCTGTGAGATAGGTATTAGAAGGGTGGGATCTTCACCCCTATTCCTCCCAGAGAGGCAGCCTCGACAAGGCATTTCGCTATCCGGGCGTCTAAATGAATTTGGTTTCCCAGGCTCGGGTGGAGCGATTAGAGGGACACCCCGGGGGTTTTTAGTCAGTAGGAGTCTGACACACCGGGGTTGCTGCCCTCACAGCGGCCCTGATGGTCCTATGCAGGATATTGCCCCGAGCAACAAAAAAAAAAAAACTTCTCTCGTATAATAAATTAAGGATTTATGTGTGGATAAATGTGTTGATAATTTATCAAATCGTTCAGACATAAAATGTTATCATAATAAATGGTAATAATAATAACGACTCGATTATCACCTTAAGAGGCTCTCGCTTGGTTGTTGGATCAAGGGCCGGATACAGAAGGCAGTTCTACTCGATACGGCGCGCATTGTTTAGAATGTTAGAATAAGATGCTCGTAGAGCAAGCAATGCTTTTATGCTTGTATAAGATGAACGCCGCTGAATAATTTATCGTCACGCTATATACTTTTTGGAAAGTGTAGAAATATATTGGTCGTTATAATCCACTTAGCGTTTATATGCCGTGTCCAACGTGACCAGCAAAGCAAATGATCGCCGTGATAATAATCGTAATATAATATGATCTATAATAAAACTGTTTTCACGCATATGACTTTATTTATTAGCAGACTTGTTGATCAACCTGACAGGGAACAATTGGTATAAGGAAACAATAATAAATTATATATAAAAGGATGAAAAGCTGCAATAAAAAAGTTAGATAATTTATCCAAAAATCGCGCGCTATAAGTGTTTTAATTATCAATCAAGTGGATTAGTCGTACAAATAAACGTTATTAATTTCTAAAAAAGCAAAGGTTTTCAATCCCTGCCGTGTAAACCATTAAACTTAACACGTTTTTTACTATCTATGTGGATAATTGCAATCAACACAGCGAAAATTACATAAACAATATGTACCTATATACTATACTAGAATATCATAAGGTCATAACGATATTATAATCGCTACATGCTACGGAAATATCTATTCGTAAACACCATTTCCATTGACAGCAAAGAAATGTAGGCCATTAATTTGAAAGCAGCGGAAACATTAACGTATGAATATAAAGCAAGCAAACCTATAAAGCTACATATGTGTATGCAGTTAAAAAGAATAGGAATTTTCAACTAATGTTTAGTGTCTAAGATTTCCAATGTATAGAAACTGCAACTTGCCAAAATTGAATAAAAAAAACTTATTTCATGCAATGTGTATTTAATGTTGAACTTGTATCAACGATTTCAAACTTAATTCGACTATTTTCTGAATTAACCTTTTTTTAGGACTGTCAAACCCCTTCTAAAAATGCTCAGTAGCTTCTGCGTGAATACAAAATAAACATCCTAATTATGGTTGTAAAAGAGTAAAAATAACTATTAAACTTTAGATAGATATCCTGTGTTCATAGATAATAGGAAATTTTTAGGCGTAACTAGGTGGACTGAATGCATATGTCTGCATGTATAATATTAGGTCCTTACATATGAAATTGGCGTTTTGTATGGGAGGAACAAAAAGTCGAATATTTTTTAATATAATATATTTAATTAATCAAAGTATGAACCATTATTTTCTATGTACTTTTGCCATCTCATAGGTAGTTCATTGATCCCTTTACTAAAAAAACCAGTCGGACGGGAATCAATAAAATCTTTGAAGGCGATTTGGACTGCCCCATCGGAGTTGAATTTTTTCCCTTGCAAGAAGTTATTCAAATTTCGAAAAAAATGGTAATCTGTTGGAGCAAGGTCCGGGGAGTACGGAGGATGTCTTAGACTTTCCAATTGAAGCTCTTCTAATTTAGTAGCCGTCTGTTGCGCAGTGTGTGGTCTAGCGTTGTCGTGAAGCAGCAGTGGCGTGGAGCGATTGACCAGCCTAGGTTGTTTAGCCGCTAGCTTTTCCATCATGGTTTGCAATTGCTGACAATAGACATCAGCCGTAATAGTCTGGCCAAATTTGAGAAAACTGTAATGAACAATACCGGCTAGTCCACCAAACGCTTACAAGTAACTTTTTTGGGGTTAATTTTCGCTTGGGGCAGGATTTGGCTGGCTGGCCAGGATCCAACCATTGCGCTGAGCCCTTCCGATTATCGTAAAGAACCCATTTTTCATCACAGGTAATGATTCGGTTTAAAATACCTTCATTATTGTGCCGGTTTAGTAATGTAACGCAGCAGTCGACGCGCGTTTGCCGGTTTGCTTCAGTCAATTCGTGAGGTACCCACCTTTCAAGCTTTTTAATCTTCCCAATTTGCTTCAAGTGAATTAAAACAGTTTTATCACTAACATCGCAGCCTGCAGCTAACTCGGACGTGGTTTGCGATGGATCCGCTTCCACAATAGCCTTCAACTCTTCATTATCAACTTGAGTCTCAGGCCGTCCACGGGGCTTGTTCTGCAGGTCGAAATTTCCAGAACGAAAACGTTGGAACCAAAAACGAACTGTGTTTTCTTTTGCAACACGACCGCCATACACATCATTCACCCTTCGAGTTGTTTCCGCAGCACTAGTGCCACGGCGGAACTCGTACTCGTAAATAATGCGATATTTTAAGTTTTCCATTTTGTAAAATGAGTGACGCAAACAGAAAAAAACAGAAGAAAAAAAACAAATGAATGACGATCATCGAAGCACAAATACATGAGTCTATAGTTGTACAAATTTGAATTTGGAATTCCTTACCAAAGAGGAGAAATTTGTGATTAAAGTGGCCAGTACGAAAAACGCCAATTTCATATGTAAGGACCTAATATATAATTAAGAGTTGCAAGAGTTAACAAAAAACTATAACACGTTTTCCAAGAAACGATTTCGGATATGACTGTGTATTTAAAAATTGCAATAAAAATAAAAAATAAACTCAATTGTTCTTATGCCACTAGCTAACAGATATAAATAATATTGGATCAATGAATACCATATCATGTGATGCAATCTGATATGTGATGATCTGAAAGAGCTGATACAGCGAACAACGTCATCCCATGACGTCAGGACAGGCGTCTGGATCTAGAGTAGACATCAAGCATTGGCGATGGTCCAAGAGCATTCACACTGAGAAATGAGGACGTATCGAGTTCTACATTCGAGACCACCCCAAAGCACCTACATTATACCTGTGAAACTAACGTCAGTAAAACTTAAAAAATTGTATTATTTCAGATACATGGAGGTTCATTTCGGTAAGGACTAAAGATGAATAATGGAACAAGAAGAGCTTTAACTGGATCTATTCACAAAATTAGAGAGTTTGAGTTAGAAAAAGTAAGTTTGTTTCATGTACGGTATTTATTTGGAGGATTTTCTAGATCGCGTTACATAAGTTATTTTCCACGGCGGTATTTCAATTATCGATGCAGGAAACCAACTGTGTGCTGGTGCCCTTTGAAAAGAACACCGATAGCATCTCTATTTTGTTAACATTATGAAGCCAAAATGGGCTTATTATAAAACAAATTTTATTGCTTTTACGATATAAAAGTGTTTTAAAAACTTTATGGTAAAATACAGTTTTTATCTTTTAAAGGAATAAACTCTCTTTACTAATAATAATGAACCTATCTAACTAAAGTACATAGATCGTAATATCGAAATTTAACCTTGTGTATAGTAGCAAGAAGGTTGTAATGAATAACTTCATATTAAATCAGAAATATTTTATTTTAGGTAAGTCTTGTAGAAGAGTTTGATATACTGCAAATAGTTGGTGAAGGATGGTTTGGGAAAATTCTTCTCGTAGAGCACAGAGCATCGGACACGGAAATAGTTTTAAAAGCTCTTCCAAAGCCTTACGTTTCTATAAGAGACTTTTATCGAGAATTCCATTATAGTCTACATTTAAGCGCACATAGAAATATCGTTACTACGTTCGACGTTGCTTTTGAAACTGCCGGATTTTATGTTTTTTGTCAAGAATACGCACCTTTGGGTAAGATTACCTAATATTTGATTTTAATTTATTATCATATGTGTATGAATTCAAACCAGTGATGTAAAATTTTAATTTGTATTTCATCGGAACTAAGTATAAGTTTTTTTTTTCAATGTGGTAAATATGTTTATTACGCTAGTATCTTTTTTGTCGGTAACTATTGTCACGTATGATGTTCATGAAAAAATTAAAAAATACGATGTTATTTTACAATCATATGAATTAAGTATTGCAAAAAAGTATATGTTACCTTTACTTTTGCTTGATATATTTACTCACCTAATGGACTAAATGACTGATTGATAGCCAATAAAATACTTGGGTTGTATATTTTCTCAAAGAAATCAAATTGTAACGTCTAATATAAATTAAAATTTACTCCGAATCTCTCACACTTTGACTTGGATTAAAGCCAAGAATGGCCATTTGAATGAACATTGAATTTCAACATGTCCAGTTCCAGCTTTCATTACAATTATATTTACATTCAAACCTGTTGTAGCTGTTTATTTTTTTAATTATACAAATGTGAAAATAACAGATACATTTGAGGAAGTTGTTTTTGTTTGTGATTAACATTTGGTAACTTTTAGGAGATCTGACTTCAAACATGCTTGATACTGGAATTGGGGAAACGCACACGAAACGAGTAGCTAAACAATTATCAGCTGCATTGGAGCACTTGCACCAAAGAGATCTAGTTCATAGAGATGTAAAGCTTGACAACATTCTAATATTTAAGTCCGACTTTTCAAGAATTAAACTTTGTGATTTCGGTGAAACTAGAAAAGTTCAATCTGTTGTAAGAAGAAGAAATGAATGGTTACCATACTCACCTCCCGAAGTATTGAAGTTATCCATGGACAGTAGTTATAAGTAAGTCAAACTTGTTCTTAAAATGTTGTTGTAAATGTTCTGTTTTATTACTAATATTACAATTATTTATCTTCATTTTAATTAATCGTATTAGATCATTCTTATAAAGTTTTGGGTTTTGGAAATCACACGTAAATATAAGAAATATTATATCTATTTAATAACATTAACGTATTAATCCAAATTTTGTTTCAGAGCATTATTTAGCCACGATATTTGGCAATTTGGTATAGTTATTTTTATTTGTCTCACCGGTTGCTTGCCTTGGCAGAAAGCAGCATTTGATGATCCCCGATACACAAGGTACTAATAAAAAAATTCGCATTTCTGTTCATGCAACATCAGTTCTGTTGTATAAAATTAATGATATACTGTTTATTTTGTTTTAGTTATTGCAATTGGTATAATAGTTCTAATCCACTGAAAAAACAACCTAAATTGTGGAAAATGGTGTCTTCAAAAGCTCAAAAACTATTTAAAAAATTTGTGGAACCAAAGACTGATAAAAGAGTATCAAATTTTATCGAACTTTCACGTTACTTAGATGATCGATGGCTGGCAAAAGGTTTTACAGATAGAGTCGGTAAGATAATTTTACATTCATATGATTCAAATTCAATAGAAGTGTCTAAATATTAATTAATGCTACTCCGCCACAGACTTGAGTTTCTAGCGGGGTTTCTTCTCAAGGTAGTTGCTTCAGAAACGCTAGTAGATCACCGTTAGATTTCGTATTTTGGCTGGCAGCCCAAGTCGAGGTCCGTATCTACAGGGGTACCCTTGCGTTACCATCAAACCCATAAATTTGTCGGTTGAGAATCTCAGTGTTCGCTTTCTCGTCCGGTTTAGTTGTGAAGGTCTGTCCCAGCCCTCAAACTATCGTTTCACCAAAAAAATAAATGTATAAACATTTGTTCTTTCAGCTGGTGAAGATATAGATGAACTTTGCCCATCAATGTATAGTTTTCACAGTGATCCAAATGAGAAGAATATTTTGCTAAAACACTTTAGAGATAATGGTATTGAAACAACCGTAGACAGACAAGCTAAGAAACAGAGAATACGTGACTGGATTCAAAATAGTGTAATCGAAGAAGTAGATGAAGAGGTAAATACATTTAATACTTGAACAGGTTCATATATGTTTACGATATTTAGATTAATTTTTCTTTTATTTTCATATTATAGGGTGAAAGCACCTATGCCGCTAGCACCTTCGATGATAGTGATGTGGAGTTAGAGCATACACCAAGACGTCATCCTATCGATGAAAGTCACCGAGTGACTCTTCGCTATGATACAGAAAAACATATCAATCCAAGAACTGGTGAAGTTATTGACGGCGTAAAGCATATACCTGGAAATAAAAATGCGTTATCGTATGATGTTAAAAACATTGAACCAGTAGCACCAGCGAATGTAGTAAGACGATATGGTTCAAAAGAAGATGGCTTATCACATAGTTCAACCAAAGACAGCGCTTATGGTTCAATGGAAGTTAAAGTTAATAAAACACATAAAAATGAATATAAGCCAACAATATCCATAGAAACGAATAATCCACCCAGCAGGTCTCTAAGTGCAACATCTATACACCAAGATAGATCACCAATGACAGCTCACGCTAAGAGATTTCAAAGGAGTGAAGAAGTATTCTCAAAGGAGATGGAAAGTTTAAAAGGCAGCTCGTCAACCCTACACTCATTAGCAAATTCATCAAGATCGAATAGTATACAAACGGCAAAGAGTAATTCTTTCGATAACCCGTCTGCAACGAGTAACGACGTAGCACCTACGCAAAATACAACTGGGTCACCTTTTGCTAACAAACCAGTAATTACACAAAATGGATTTAGTCCTGGGTCCAATAATAAATCATGTGATAATAAGCAGAGCGAACCAACGTTCGTGTCGATGAAAAGTACTGTTTATGATAACGTAACTGTTCGCAGTGAAACCAATGCTACGGCCGATCTTATTAATAATGAGGCATTAAACAGCCCGTATTCGTCAATGATGAATATAGTTCAGGGCCAAATACAAATTAGTCCGCATAGCAATGGAACTAATAGGAATGTAATCAACGTATCAGTAACACATGTTAGTAAAAAAGTATAACTGCTCAATAGTTGAAATTTTAAGCCCAGTAAATACTATAATTCGTATAAAAAACCGTACGTATATTATGAGTAAAGAGAGCTAGTACAAAATACTCTTATTAGATCTCTGTTATAAAAACCATTTGCTTATAATATTATTAGCTGATTTTGATATAAGTAGGTAAAATCAAACTATCTATAACGACGATTGTGATTTTTGGCTATATGCGATAACAAGCTAATATGTCGATTAAACTTATACAAAGATATCAAAAGCATTCAGCTCTGATGTTCACATAATAACTGCAGTGCTCAAAAGTAATTAAAGAGAAACTTTTTAAGATAATAATATCCTGTGCAATGACAACACAAAACAAATCAATGAAAACACTCGTTATGCTGTAGTTGTCCTTAGGCAGCGGTAACCACTTACAATCTGCGGTTTATTTGCCGCCATCTTATTTACCAATTATAATTTAAAAAATCAGTCCACAGAAGCTTTTTATTTATCTAAAATGCTCGTATCTATAAACTTGATCGGTTACGTTGCAGTTCAAAACTTTTTTTTTTTATCGAGGCTCGTGCCTTTATACTGATGTGATGTCATTGCATTGTTTTCTTTTATTTGTGAAAAGATAATACATTCAAATCTTTATTTAACTTGTAATTATAAGTTTATACTTAATTTATTATATAAGTATATACAAATAAAATAAAAATCACATATATTTTACTCTAAAAGGATTCATAATTTGAAATTGTTTTCGAAAATACCGAAGTTGTAATATTAGGTCCTTACATATGAAATTGGCGTTTTGTATGGGAGGAACAAAAAGTCGAATATTTTTTAATATAATATATTTAATTAATCAAAGTATGAACCATTATTTTCTATGCACTTTTGCCATCTCATAGGTAGTTCATTGATCCCTTTACTAAACAAAACCAGTCGGACGGGAATCAATAAAATCTTTGAAGGCGATTTGGACTGCCCCATCGGAGTTGAATTTTTTCCCTTGCAAGAAGTTATCCAAATTTCGAAAAAAATGGTAATCTGTTGGAGCAAGGTCCGGGGAGTACGGAGGATGTCTTAGACTTTCCAATTGAAGCTCTTCTAATTTAGTAGCAGTCTGTTGCGCAGTGTGTGGTCTAGCGTTGTCGTGAAGCAGCAGTGGCGTGGAGCGATTGACCAGCCTAGGTTGTTTAGCCGCTAGCTTTTCCATCATGGTTTGCAATTGCTGACAATAGACATCAGCCGTAATAGTCTGGCCAGATTTGAGAAAACTGTAATGAACAATACCGGCACTAGTCCACCAAACGCTTACAAGTAACTTTTTTGGGGTTAATTTTCGCTTTGGGCAGGATTTGGCTGGCTGGCCAGGATCCAACCATTGCGCTGAGCGCATCCGATTATCGTAAAGAACCCATTTTTCATCACAGGTAATGATTCGGTTTAAAATACCTTCATTATTGTGCCGGTTTAGTAATGTAACGCAGCAGTCGACGTGCGTTTGCCGGTTTGCTTCAGTCAATTCGTGAGGTACCCACCTTTCAAGCTTTTTAATCTTCCCAATTTGCTTCAAGTGAATTAAAACAGTTTTATCACTAACATCGCAGCCTGCAGCTAACTCGGACGTGGTTTGCGATGGATCCGCTTCCACAATAGCCTTCAACTCTTCATTATCAACTTGAGTCTCAGGCCGTCCACGGGGCTTGTTCTGCTGGTCGAAATTTCCAGAACGAAAACGTTGGAACCAAAAACGAACTGTGTTTTCTTTTGCAACACGACCGCCATACACATCATTCACCCTTCGAGTTGTAAATAATGCGATATTTTAAGTTTTCCATTTTGTAAAATGAGTGACACAAAAAGAAAAAAACAGAAGAAAAAAACAAATGAATGACGATCATCGAAGCACAAATACATGAGTCTATAGCTGTACAAATTTGAATTTGGAATTCCTTACCAAAGAGGAGAAATTTGTGATTAAAGTGGCCAGTACGAAAAACGCCAATTTCATATGTAAGGACCTAATATTTCTTTTTGTAGTAAATAATATCTAGTTGGACTATTTTATTTAATCATATGTGTACCTTAAGAATTATACATATAATATTAAATAAAATAAAAGTTATAATTGAATGTAATTTTATGTAGTTTTACAGAAATCCTCAATACGGATCCTTTTGACCAGTTTGTTTATACTCCTCACTGTTATTAAATTTATAAATGCTTGTAAACTTTAAACTAAATTTTATTCATGTATCTTTTATATAATATACCGTAAAACTGCAATTATTTAATTAAAAAATCATCTATAGTTGAATAGAGTTTCACTTTTCGCTGCTAAAATAAAATTATGTCAGCTTTTTAGATTATTTATAATCCAAGGTCAGTTTATTGTATTGAATGGTGTATAATATTTAGGTGTCCTGAAGTTTATTCCTTATTTTATTTATACCTTATATAAATACCTTTTCGTAAATTCTCTATTATAAATAAATTCATTATTTTTTAGATTTGATAAGTAAATAATAAGTGTGTTTTATTTGTACTATTTACCTCAAATATTTACTTTATAAAAATTTCGAATATACTACTTACATGCTTCAGTAAATATTACCATTTCTAGTACCTATATAAAGTTACTCAATTTTCCATTTTTCAAAACAGATAAAGTGATAAATTTTTGATAATGCCTTATTTATATTGTATAAATCGAATTAACTATACTTTTTATAAGAATTAATTTCACTAATAATAGCGAGCCAATTCCAAAAACATTAAAAAATCAATCTAATCTATTTATAATATAAAATGTGTATTATATATAAATACTTTAACAGGGCTTATGTGTGAATTAGCTTACTTTTAATTATGGTTCGACGTTTCGACTTAGTTACACTAACCAGTCTGCTCGTGACCATGATTTGTGTCACCAGGTCGAAACGTCAAGCTATAATTAAAAGTAAGTTAATTCGCGCACAAGTCCCGTTAAAGTATTTATAATGGGTACAAAACACGAAAGTTTAAAATGTGTTAGTAAATAAATATGTATATATAATATTATAGTTAAAGTTGCCCGTAATATTAATTTTTGCTTACCCATTTGCAAGAATGATGCAGTCTTTAAATGACTAAAGAATTTTTATTTAAAAGTCCTAACGTACGAAAAAATGTATTGAATAGACTTTCTCAGACACAAAAACCACTAGCCGCTAGTGTGTGGCTCACTTAACTTATCCAAAGAGAATTATAACAGATTTGAAACTACTAGTCTGCAGGGCCGTTAAATTATTACGTCGAAGAAAAAAGCGTCTTTGCAAGGTTGCTGCTGTCAAATCGGAAAGTTTACATTTCAGAATATTTTACAATACCGCGCTTCAAATATTGATTGTAAAATAATGAATTTACTGTTCATATTGTTTATTTAGCTCATAAATTAATAATATTAACAACTACAATAAAATATAATTTAATCGTAGCTCCAAAAATCAATACTATAACCGAAAATAAATTTAAATGAAATATATAACCTTTTAAAAAAAACAGTTATAAGTTATGAATTTAGGAGAAAACGTATATTAAAATGCAGAAATTACATAATAGTGTGTTTTCTATCGCCAAAACAACAAATCTATCTCCTGCTGTGTTTAGTTTTCTTCAACCATCAGAAGATCAAACAGGTATGAACGCATGACAACATACTTATTAATAGTGATATTAATATATGTACATAAGTTCTAAGGTGTTAATTGTATTTAATTTTATAGATAAAACGCCTCTTGGTGGTATCTTGAAAGATACAAGACACTGTTGGCTAGCTTTGGGACCTAAATTTTGTGTAGTTGATCTTAGAACAGGATTAAAAGTCGCCGCACGGATCTTCGGAGGTGGTCTAAGGTAATTTTTTTTTAGGCTACGGATGAACATAATACCAAATTGGTTGATGTTCTGTGATTATGTTAGGTACCATGGATATTTATTTATTTAAGCATTGTCAATGCTTTTCTACAAAGATAAAAAAAAATTTTTTTTAAAGCACACAAACATTACAGACACTAATTATAGTCAACTACAGCTCACTGTAAAATAGAGAATTTATTAAGCAGTATTTTTGCTATTCTATTAACAAAGCATAATGCCTGTGTCTATATCTTTGGCTTTTTGGTCATCTTTAGTTAATAAATAGATTATATTTACATATTGAACACATATTTGACTTATTGTGTGGTCATTATGGATCCTTTAATAGATTTGATTAAATTTGGAGCATATAAAAATATCATTCTAAAAGTCCTATCTTAAAAATGACACTAATAAAAATAATTCATATTGACACTACTTTAAACTATATATAATTTCTTTTAGAAGTTGCTAATTTTATATCATGGAATTCAGAAACCATACCAATTAAAAATATGCCTAATATTGAAAACCTAGTTAAAATCTACACTACTGAGCCAACAACCTTATTTGGAAATGTCTAGAAACAACAACCCACGATTAAAACTGTCTTGACCATATTGGATAAATCATTTCAGACTTTCTATGTATTCAAACTGGCCTGTGCAAGATGTTATATCCTTGATATAATCCCACGACTTTGTACACATCTAAGCAATAATGAGTCAGTTATTAACAACCTTGACAGTTCATTCTACATAATAGGTAGCCTACATGACATGTCCGAAATCAAAGCCTGTGAAGATTTAATTTTCTGTCAATAATATTTTTTGTATTATATGATTTATATTAATATATCTGAAGATATATTTTTTATGCCTTAGTTGATTTTATTATATTTCATACATTAATTTTGAATCGAAAAGCATATAATATAAATTAAATACTTTGTTTAAAAATTTTTCCTACATATTTTAAGTTTACACCTATGCACATTATAAATATTTAAAAGATCTTAAGCTTTTTTTAGTGACTTGTGGAGTTATCAATTAAAGCAAGTATTAAAGACCCATTGAAAGTTTTTTTTTTTTTTATTTCAGCAGCACAAACATATATGTAACAAGTGTAGTTGAGTTACCAACATCATTAACCCACAACTCACAGCAACTAGTGATAAGCCTGCAGAGTGATGATGCTGGCATCATTTGTGTACTTCATGTCAACGGATCTCAGTTGTTACGGTGCATACAGACAGATGTGGTTATTACGCAGTTAGTTGTGTGTGACAGGATGCCTGACGGGCCGTTCATGTGCTTTGATGGGGTTGTTATGGCTGGTACTAAAACTGGAGAGATATTTGCGTTTGATCTTAACAAAGAAATTTTATTACAAGGTAGATTGTCATGCATTCTTGACATGAACTTGAATGTAATGTTTTAAAATAATAAAATATAAAATAACATTGTTAATTGTAACTTTTCAGCATTAAAAGATATATCTCAAGGCCAAGAACATCTTATCCGCAGTGAATTGACACCTGCTAACCTTGTCTTTATTCCGGACTCGTCATTACATCAAATAGAAAGACAAAGGGAACTGGCTTTAGAAAATGACGATCATTTAGCATTTTTACTCAATGAAAACTCATTCATAGATGATCAGTTTATATTTCTTAATACAGATGGTACTGTGAGGATGAGAGCAAAGAGAAATCACATTAGAGTCACAGTGCTTCAATATATTCCACAATTAGCTAGTTTGGCAGTTGGATATAACTTTGGAGCTTTTCAGATTTGGAATATGTTGACAACAGACTTGGAATTCACATCTCAAGTTAACGTAGAGTGCTTACCAGTGACACATTTTGGTTTTCAGGTACATTTTACTGCAAATATACATGTTTTTTTGTTTGAAGGATATATCCTTCCTTTACAATATATTGTATGAAAATATTTTCACTATTAAATTCTATTAGCACATATTATACAAAAAAAAAATTTGAACTATTTTTTTAAAACCACTCTAAAAACAAATAGATTCATTATCTTTTTTTAAAATCCAACCCTGGGGGTTTTATTGGTTTAGTTATTTTTTACAGCTAGTCTGTGAATAAAACTCCTTTAACTGTTATTATGTTTACTTAAGATATTTTAAGCTGTTATTACCCCAAATATTTGCTTTGATTTCCCTTGATATAAAGGAAGTACAATGATTTTAACATGTTGTTATAGGAACCCTGTGATGACCCAAGAGCATTCTGCTATCTATGGGTTGTGTTTTCAGTGACAGATAGATTTGAAGAAGAAGAATTCCCTCTGGCTGTGATGTATTCATTAACATATCAAGGAAAGAGGATGCTTTCAGAAACTAAATGTCTTTATCAGGTAAAAGCTTAAAATTTTAAGCAGATAAAAGTTACCACAAACAATATTTAAACATAACTTATAATTTCATTAAAGTCTTACTTGACATTAGAAATAGAATAGGAAAGGAGTAAAATAAGATTATTATATGTTTTTCTCCCCTATTTCATACCGAAGTTTTTGAGATATTTAATAAGCATTTCTTAGACAAGCAATTTCCATTATCAACCTGGATTTGTCTGCTGTTGGTCATAGGCCTCTACCAAGGTGCGCCACTGTGCCTGATCTTTGATTTTTCTCATCAAACAATTTCCTGCCAATTTGGGCAAATCGTTCCTCCACATAGCCAGAAAGCATCATACACCACGCTTACCGAGGCGTGGTCTCCACTCAAGAACGTCTACCCCAGCGGTTATCGTTTTTCGGCAAATATGACCAACCAACTGCCACTTCAGCTTGTTAATCCTCTGAGCTATTTCGATGTCTTCAGTTCTCTGATCGATTAACTTATTTGAATTTTCCTGTGTCAAATCATCTTCACATTTCAATAAATATAATTAAGATTAAATTGTATGTTGATAAAATAGCTATATCGCATCTTGTGATAAGCTTGGTAAGATCCAAATAAAATTATAACTCCTGTAGGACTAAAGTCCATTCACATTTAATATAATGATTCCATTCTTAATAGACCATTCAAAAAGCCTCTAGACAATAAAAACGTTTGTTAAACAAAATAAAATATTAAATATAATACTTATATGATTGTTTTAGGAATTTTCAAATGCTACTGTTAGGTTTCAAGTGGAACTTAGTGGGCCTGACAATATGGCATTGCTCGGAGGAGTATGTGTTTCGTGCCACACTTATTCAGTAGCCTCTACATTAAGTACCGAAGGCGAAGACAGTAAGTTTTATCATAATGTTTAAATTTGAGCTGATAGGTTGGTTATCTGAGCTGGATTATATCGTCAGAACATAATTGCAAATACCAGTTACAATATTAGTGAATACTTTCGGCCTGTCGCATATCGTATTAACTGTTGCGTCCAGTTATTAAAATCGAGACATTCTGCCTTGGTATATGTGAGCGAACATGATCTCCCTGCCAGCAGTGGTGTCGGCAATGCTGGCAGGGTATGACAACTGGAGGGTAGTGGTCTCCTTCTGTGAAGATGTCATGTCCCAGAAGGAGGCCGCAGAGCGAGTACGGCAGAAGGCCGTTGGAAGGAGACACCAGGGTGCCGGCAACCGCTCTGGCACATCAGTCCCAGCCGACCGATCGATCCACGACCAGTTGGCTGATGTCTTTGGGGTCGTGGCTGCTCAGGGTGGGGGCCCTGAGCAACTGGTTTAGCGGCCCTCGAGAAGTTGGCAGGGTATTGTGGCGTGCTCTGCCTAAATACAACGAGCAGTATCGGGGAGCGTATCATCTTCCCGCGAGTTTGTGCCCATCGGGCGCGGCGCGACGGGGCTGTGGCGAATTGATTACAGGACCCACAGTCCCCGCCAATGCGCAAAAGTAGTCACCTTGGGGTTTTTAGTCGGTATAAGTCCGACACACCTCGGTCGCGCAATCCCCCTGTGCGGCTGAGACAGTCCTATGAGGATATTCCCCAAGTAAAAAAAAAAAAAATGTGAGCGAACATGAGGACTTTGACTGTCAACAAGTTCTTCTTCCTTGTTAATAACTGCCATTCACGGACAACACTGTACTTTATGTGAAGTGTAGTCACATTGTTAAACCAATGAAAAAAGAATTAGGGTAGTTTTTTTTTTACTTATAAAACAATATTGTAAGTCAGGATAGAGAATATATGGCTAACAATAAAAATGTTTTAGTCATGAAGCAATGTATCAAATGCATGTAAAATATTAAGCAACATATATTTATAATAGAAGTGCCACGGTAGACAGTTGCAAGGATGTGCCGGATATCTTGACCAATGTCAATCATTTTAATTCCCTCCTAAATGATCATAAGTTCAGAGATGGGCAAAATGTAATCTGATTAATGATTACATAATGTAGTTGTAATTTTAATTTTGTTGCACTGTAATCATGATTAAATCCCTTCAAAACATTAAGGAGTCATGTGTATGCAATTGAGGATACCCTAGTGTTTAAAACATAGATGAGCAAAATGCAGTCATATTAATGATGAAAAACGCAAAATGTAATCGTAATCGTTTTTCGTTAATCTGATTACATTTTGCCCATCTATGCAAAAGTTGTTAGATCGAGCCAACAACTAATAAAATTATATCACAAATCTGTCAGTTCAAATATTTATGAATGTTAACCCTTTGTCGACGTTTTTCTTTTTTTTTTTGTAATCTAAAATTCATTTAATCCAGCGAGACTCCTTTTAGGTATGTTGAACATCTGTCAGTTAGTATGGGAGTGTTGGGGCGAGAGTCCTAATTCCCCATCACAGTATGGAATGCTTCTGTTTGACTTAGATCAATGGTATAAAGACCAAATGCCAGGTATGTCATTACTCGTGAATTATTACATTACTGTAAACTATTATCTCAAACTATAGTCCTTTCTTTGTTTAGAAATACATAAAGAACATTGTTACATAGAGTTTTTTAAATATTAACTAAAACCGTCTGCTGAACTCTGACCCTTCACAGTTTCTAGGAACTACGATACTAGTTCCATCACTAAGGCTGTGATTTATAGATACAACTTTAAGTTTGCTTTGACTTTACTAAAACATTACAATTTATATTACTCAATGAATGTCAACAAACGATTGGATAAGTCAGCGATTTTGTCAACATAGACTTGACTCTGCGAATACTATGGCTATACTCAAGTTCCTATTATATATTCATTTTTTTGTCAAAACGAATTTATTTTTTGAATACTTTACTAAGCAAAGTCAAAATAGCGTTTATAAATCTCAGCGTTAGCAACATTAAAAATATTAAAAGCTCCTCCCAATTGCTATATTTAAGGTTTTTTTAGACTACCCACGGGCCATATAAATATTTCTTCAGTATAAGAATTGTATACACAACATATAGCACATAAATAATAATAAGTAATGTTTGTTATTTTCATTTCACAGCGACATATCGTTTAGAAAGCAACGCTTTTATGAGCGCGACGTGGTGCTCTGAATTAGGGGGTGGGAGTTCGATACTAGATGTTCGACTTGATCCTAACTCTGTATCAGTTTATTGGCATGCTACCAGGCTTGAAGAGCATTTCTATCCAAATTCCTTGCAGTATAGTAAGTTTTTTTTTTATATAATCTTAAAAAGATTTTTCACTTCCTCTGTGTCGCGAAATTTCAAACTTTAATGATCAGTGATAGCGGTAAAAATGATTTCTTCACCAGTTCAGAAAGCAAAATTATGTTAATTAAAGTCTTGCGTTTAGATTCCATTTGTCGTATATTACGTGTGTCAATAAGTTTATATATTGTAATGTATGAATATGTTATATTAATTAGAATAAAATGTTTTATATCGAAAAAAAAATACGTATAAATATGAATAAATTACGTGAACATTTAAAATAAGCAATAACGTAAATTGTTATGTTCGGTAAACAAATAATTTGCATTTCATTGATTACTAAAATATGAAGCTTCATTTGCTTACAGAAAGTACCAAAGTGATAAGATTAAAATTATATATGTATACATGAACATTTTCTTTTAGCGGGCTCTTAACTGAAAATTTGCCTACCCAGTGTATGTTGGATATGCTTGCCCCTGAACCATCTCGTATGATGATGATGATGATGATGTCCTAGCCGGATTCGGCCACGGCGACTGTTTCAACACCGATTAAAAAAATCGAGGTCCATTTTCGGAAACAGTCAATTGCGCAGGAGATATTTAAGTGCATAACTGGACGCGCTGCCAAAAAAGCACTCTCTCGTCCGAGCTCCCTCAGGCCCGATGGAAAGGAGAACCAGTACGATCGGGAGGGAGCAGGATGCAGGTTTGGTCGAGTTTTCCTTCTCTGAACACCTGGTTGAATTGCGGTGTTAAAGGGATACCTTAGTCGCATTTTACGACACCTCAGCAAGAAGAGGGGGGTGGTATTCTATTCTGTCGGCAGCCACCACGGCATCATCACCATCTCGTATAATAGTGGCATAACAGTACTATATTTGCAGGTTGCATTTGTCTAAACACTTCTGAGGTTTGCGTTGTGAGCACGATCGGCATTCAGCGACAGATTATAAGTGCGATGGATGAGACGGGACCCGCCGTGTTACTGAATCCTCCGCCACTTTACATGGCCTGCCTTGCCGCGGGCTTGACGCCTTTATACAACGACACCTATGTCGTCAACCCCAGTTTGGTTAGTAAATATTATTATATCTAGATACTGATTTCGCAGATGAAGAATGGAATTAAAAACGGCGATGCTTCTTAATTTCCTCTCAATTGCACCCGCTAGCAATGGTTGAATAATTTTCGAAAAAAAAAAATTTAAAACAGTTAAGCAAATTTATTTTGTTATGTGAACAAATATATTAAATAAAGTATAACATTATATATTATTTTATTCTGAAATGTAATTAATTCTTCGATAGTTCATAACTTATTATAATGAGGACAAATATAAACAAAATATAATAAAAAAAAAAAATATTTTTTAATCTTGATAAGGTCACAATAACACTTTCCACTTAGCATTTTCTAATAACTTTTTCTATATATGTGTGCATGTAGGTCTGATTTACTTACTACAAATACACGTCTGTATCACAGCGGGCTTGCTTAAGAGTTTTTGTAACCTTGTTCCACCCTCGTCCCTCCATAAAAGAACCACGCGCGCGGGTTTGCGGAGTCAAGGCTATACGGTAACTGATATCCCGGCTAAGACTAAGAAGTTCCCTAACTCTTACTCCTGCCGAGTTATTGAGCAGGATACTTTTGCGGCTAGCTTGATACAACCGTCTTGTGATCAGAGATGGGCAAAATGTAGCCTGATTAATGATGCACGATTACAAAATGTAGTCGTAATTTTAATTTTCTTGCTCTGTAATTATGATGAAATCCATTTAAAACATTAAAAAATGATAAATTTGTATACAATCTGGGATTTTGTAGTGTTTAAAACACAAATGAGCAAAATGCACTCATATTAATGAAAAAAAAAGGTAAAATGGAATCGTTAATCATTTTTATTAATCTGATTACATTTTGCCCATCTATGCTTGTGATAATGGGTCCTTTAAACGAAGCGTGAAGAGATATTTGTGCAGACCTAATCATTGCAAGTAACACAGATTTTTCATTATTGCTGATAGTCGTAATCATTTTTGTACTATATTACGCTTACTGTCAGGTGTGGTTTGGTGACTATGCAAAGTCAGGATAAAAAGTTTACAATGGTCATTAAAGTATTATGAAATTGTTAAATGAAGAAAGTTTCACAGTAATGAATAGCGATGATACGGATTTATCTAATTACGAATGTAAGATGAAGCTGAGGGACTGGTTGTCGAAATTGGAATATGACGATACTGAGGAACTGTTGCGGGAATAGATATATTTGGGGTTTAACATTATTGTGAAATTATTATTTACTTTAATTGTATAGTGTATGTAATATTATTATTGTATTGTTTTGAGTTAAGATTGGAGCTACGCAGCGGATATAAACTGTATGTAACAAATTGTGTGAAATGTGCTGACATCCAAGATACAGGTAGTCCTAGTTTGGGTGTCAGCTGACTTTAATGTGATGCTTTGTAATTGTTTTTCTAATTTTTTTTTTTGCCAACTGTCGACCGAATAACCGGCAGCTAAAGTCATCATCTATGCGCCATTACAAGTGAGGAAGTACGATCAATCGAGCGGCTTCCAGCTTACTGGCATAGTTAAATCTCAAATACCACCAATTTTTGTTTTTGATCCAATTATGGTTCATAAATTATGTGTTTACAGGAGGAACAACGCAGATTTCTACTGTCTGTGGCGTTAGAGGCGCGGCTATCTCTGTTTCTCAAACGGTGCGCTCACGATTGGGCCACGGGGAGCCACAGCGGTACTGGATGCACTCTCACGTTCCTCGTAAGCATACATTTATACAGTGTCGTGAATAAAGTATTTGAACAGGGTAGGCACAATTTGCGTAATTAACTTGAATATTATGATGATGTCCTAGCCGAATTCGGCCACGGCGACTATTTCAACACCGATTAAGAAAATCGAGGTCCAGTTTACGGAAACAGTCAATTGCGCAGGATATATTTAAGTGCATAGCTGGACGCGCAGCCAGAAAAGCACTCTCTCGTCCGCGCTCCCTCAGGGCCGATGGAATGGAGAACCAGTACGATCGGGAGGGAGCAGGATGCAGGTTTGGTCGAGTTTTCCTTCTCTGAACACCTGGTTCAATTGCAGTGTTAATGAGATACCTTAGTCGCCTTTTACGACACCTCAGCAAGAAGAGGGGGGTGCTATTCTATTCTGCCGGCAGCCACCACGGCACTTGAATATTATATTATGATAGTAACTATTATATTGCTTTCATAGGAAAGATAGACGGCATAAATATAGAATAGATATGGATATCAATGGTTTTTATTTTGTCTAACTTTAAGCAATTTATTCCAGACTTATTTACCACAAGGGCATGCAATGCTTGCATGCATCTATGGAATGAACGCTACTACATTTGTATTATTAACTTACTTCTGTCGGCGATTTAATGTGCCTCATGGCCCCTCTTCACCAGATATGTCTTGTTTTGTAAAACGTCTATGGATCTTTTTCTTTCACGCTCGTCATACACAATTTTTTTGCTTGTGTTTGCAAAAAAAATTGTTACTTTATATCCCTTACGGGGAGAGGAGAGATACATTAGTGACAACTGGATCCACTCTGCGCCATTGTGATGTTTCTAACGTGACCAGTAACGGAGCTGAACTCCGTAAAAAAATATTTATAATAAAATAAACGTTATTATATAGATATGACGTATCAATTAATTCAATTCTATTTGTTTTTTTTTTTAAGAAATATAATAGTTCTAAATGTAACTAGAATATACAAGAATAGCTTTTGCCCGCGGCTTCGCTCGCGTTAAGAAGTATTATAATTAATTAGATATAGTTTTTGTGGCTTTACTTTTGTTTAGCGTGTGTAAAAAATTAGGGCCTAATCTGTCATTAGGCGCTAAAACTATCAAGCTATTATATTATATTCGAAAATCTGAGAAGAAACTGAAACTTTCATCCCCTATTTTATCCCCTTGGGGGTGGAATTCATCAAGATCCTTTCTTAGCGAATGTCTACGTCATAACATCTACCTGCATGCCAAATGTCAGCCCGATCCGTCCAGTGGTTTGGGCTGTGCGTTGATAGATCTCTATGTCAGTCAGTCATCTTTGAGTTATATATATTTAGTTATATAATTTATAGCAAATATTTAACTTTAATTGCAGTGGCCTAGCTGATAATGGACCAGTTTATACGCGCGGCAACGCGAATGGTCGTAGGTTCGAATTTCGGAACGTACTTGTGGGTTTTCTCAGACTATGTACTGATTTAGGCACCACATACAGGTGAAGGAAACATCGTGAGGAAACCCGCATGGCAACTAATAGAAATGTCATGTGTTAGTGTCCTCAGAACGGCCATCAGCTGCACTACTGGTCAAGTTGGGCACGGCATATAAGCGCAAAGTGGATACAACCACTTATGTATAACAATAATTAGATTTACTAACAATTACACAAATTGAACTAGTCCCAAATTAAACTTGCGCTTGTACTGTGGGTACTAGACAAAGATATACATACTCAAATACATATATACAACCATGACTCGTGCAAACCGATCTGCTCATCACAGAAAAGTTTACCACTACCGGGACTCGAACCCAGGACTATATCAACGTAAGTAGGGTCGCTACAAACTGCGCCATCAAGCCGTCATATCATGTCATGTCATGTATATTATCTGCTCACCCCGCAAGGGACATAGCATGACGATATATTGGTATTAATATTTTTATTATTTTGTTTGTAGTTATGTTGTGTATAATGGTTTTTTTTTGCTGCTAATTCGTGCAATTTATTTATTTAAGTAAAACTTTAAGCTATAGCAATGTAGAAATGCTCTCCGCTGCTTTAATAAAATACGCTCAAAGTAATTTTATGTTGTTATCAGGTTGATTGGTGCTGGTCAAGAACTATTCAACTGAAAGAAAATGCAAAAGAGTTGACGGCACCTCTTTTCGCTTCGTCTGCATTACCTGATAGGTGAGTTAATGCATATGGAAATCATATCGAGGGATGAATGGCTATTTGGTTTAAGCCACATTTTTTGGTGATGTACTAATATAGTAATATATATTTTCGGGATCAGCGTTTTTTACCGATTCCAAATATATAATTATCGATACAATTATAAAGAATGGCATCTGTTTACAGTCTCGTCTTTGGATAATCTAATTTATATATAATTATAATAATATATAAACTAACTTGAAAACCTGTAACGGGGGCTTAAAATCACATAAAATATAGATTTAGGAACAATGTAAACAAGGAAAAATCGACGTTGGCTCATATAAAATCAACAAAAAATTTATATATCTTTGTAATATTTACTTATACTCGAAAAGTTTTTTTTTTATATTGTTGATCAAACTGTTACTACAACTAAGCGGATACTCAATATTGGTGTCTTTGTTGGTATTTATTAACAAACACATCATTATAATGCGCTTAAATTAGCTGTATCGCGGCCTTTCGTAATTCTTCGTTTATTAAAATGGTTCTCTGAAAACTGTCATGTAACATTAATTTATATCTATTACAGGAATGTAGTGCGATGCTTAGAACATTGCGTTCAGCAACTGACTCAATTGACTGATGTCATGGACTCCGTTCTAACTAAATGCTGTAACTTAGTTATACCTGATGGTATGATTTTTTATAATTATTATATTATTAATTTATGAAACACAGGTTTTCATGATATAATGTGCCTAAATTTATTTAAATTTTATCAGTGTATAATTATATATATGTAAGTAAACGAAGCGTGTGACACTTCCTTTAAATAAAGCTTTTATTCACCGCGTAATAAATATGATCTGTGAACGTATCCGAACTCGCTTGACTTTATGGAGCTGTTGGCGACATTGATTCAATGACAGGACGTTTGGAGGTTACGTAAAATAAGGCAATAAACAATTTAAATATAAAACTATTCAAAATCCGTAATATTAGCTTTAAATGTTGTTTTGTAATGATCCTTCAATATTTTTAATAAAAAAACTAGCTTCACTGAGTTGCTCTGTAGAGAGGGATTTATTATTTAAACAAACTTATTTTACAATTTTAACAAAATATTAACAAATACGCTTAATTACAAACTTACCTGTAGAGAGAAACAACATTTAAAGCTAATATTACGGATTTTGAATAGTTTTATATTTAAATTGTTTATTGTCTTATTTTACGTAACCTCCAAACGTCCTTGTCAATGATACAATGTTGCCAACAGCTCCTTAAAGTCAAGCGAGTTCGGATACGTTCACAGATCATATTTATTACGCGGTAAATAAAAACTTTATTTAAAGGAAGTGTCACACGCTTCGTTTACATATATATGTGTGTAATTTTTTGGAGCTGCATATATTTAACCGATGCGTTTTCGCTCCGAGGCGCAGTTCCACTCCAACACAGCCTTGAGTTTCTTTCGGCGTTTCTTCTCAAGGTAGTCGCTTCCGAAACGCTGGTAGATCCCCATAGGTTCTTTCCTTGGCTGGCTGCCCTAGCCGAGGTCATGTCCACAGGGATCCCTTTGCGTTGTTACCCAACCATTAAATTATCTGGTTGAGCACCTCCTGTGCTCGCGCTCTAAGCCCGATTGAGTGTAAAGGTCTGTCCCGGCCAATCAACATTCGTCCTACAAAAAAAGCTGCATATATTATAATTCTCAAAGATCACTAACTCAAACGGAAAAAGGAATCTTTCTCATTTAGTCGTCCATCGCCCATAAGGTCCGTTTATTTTAATATTTTTATTATTTAGTTCTAAAAATAAACAATAAATTTTAAAAATGTTGTTTGTGTAACTTACTTGCTATTTATAATTATTATTTTATTTTAAAATAACAATATGAATATAATTTCATGGTTGTAAATTGTAATTATAATAAATTCTAGATAAAAGTATTTAAATTTTGTGTTTAAATTCTGTTGTCCATACATTGCGTGCGTTCTAGGAGTACATAATAAAATATACTCGAAGTGTGTGTCAATGACATAAATTCTGTACTCGAGTCTCGTCCTCGTATTATTTTAAGTACTGTAACGCGGGGGGCATACTTAGATCGTTCGCGCATTACGGTACATACCTCTTTCCCCTCACCTCTCGGTGGCCCGCGCCAAAGATCGCCGCGCAAGCATCGTAGCCCGTCCGCCGTTCGTGCTGCGCGCGTCCTTTTCTTTGTTTGTTTTTATATATTTTATTACGTGTACGCTCGGACTGTGTTAGCAAATAAACAATCGAAAACAGAAGAACCCCGTTTCAATTAATCTCCGTTAGAGTACGTTTATAGATTCTAATGTGTAAATTTAATTAAATACGTTATAAATTAAGAATATATATTTTTATATGAAAAAAATTGTATATTTATTCCTGTGAAATACATATATCATATGTAAATATTAAATTATTACGGGCTTATCTAATAAAGGTAACAACAAAATCAATGATTATGTGTATTGAAAAAACAATTTGAATTTAATTTGTTATTAAATTATGTAAAGTAAAATATTCACTTACACAATAAGTGCTAAAGTACTGTGATCGTCATAATATAATGTATCTAAAAATACAAACATTTTGTTTAGTGGTGTCCTAACTGAAAATTTGCATGCCCGGTGTATATTTGTTATTCTCGCCACTTGTCCAATAGTTCCTGTACATAGAGACCTTCTGTCAGGGTATGTGTGGGCCAACATCGCGGCGACGATTGTCAATAGTTTTCTCATCCTTGATTGTAGATGTCTTTTGACTACACACCAATTTCCATCAGGTGTGGTGTTGGACTTTGTCGAAACACTAAAAGAAAAAATAATTTTTGATTTTTTGGTACTTTGTTTAAACAGCTCTGAGCGAAATGGAAGAAAAATACAAATGCATCGGGACCGTGTCGTTGTATTTCCAAGTGGTGCAGTGGTTTCTACGCGTGGGCTTGCTGCCGGAGCGACACGACGCGCACGAGGCGCTCTCGTATCCCGCTCAGCAGCTATACGCCATTTACAATAAGAGGTATAGATTAGGGATGTAACGGAGGCAGTTTTTTCGGAACCGAAGTCGGAGTCTGAGTTTTTAAATTTGATTTATCGGAGTCGGAATCGGAGTCGGAGGCAATGTCAGTCACAAGTGGCGGCAGAATAAAATAGTTTTATTAAGGGAAAAATAGAAACAAAAGTTGTTTTTGTGTTAATTTGCATTTTACTTAAATTAATGTAAATGTAAAATAAAAAACCTTTTAGTAACAAATTTAAATGTACATTTAGTTTTAAATTTAATAATTTTAATCATATTTTTTTAATCTAAATTTTTAAAAATGTCTTCTACAAATTAAGTAGCACTGATTGTTTGATTAATTGATATTATGTTTCAACAACATATAAAATGAAATCAAATGAATTGACTACAACAGTGGCGGCGACCTCCGATGAATACCTCCGATTAAAAAGTTTCGGAACCGGAGGTGTAATAACAATCGGAAGTTCTGACTTATCGGAGTCGGAGTCGAAGCTCCGTAACATCCCTGGTATAGATATACCACTGAGCAGCCATTATTGCCACTATATACATTATACATGTACGAATGTATGTAGAATGGAACATATGCGAATGGTTTTAGAATGATATGAAACAGCTTAAGAGTGTGAAAGAGAAAGAAAGTATAGGAGTGTGGGATAGAGGTTTGTATGGCGTGGAGAATAAATTAATATTAATATCAGAGAAATTATAATTGTAATGAAAACTGAACCTGTGTCAATTAACTGTGTGTAATTTTGTCAGTAAATATTTTAAAAACTAAAATTTGTCTACATAATAATAATTAAAAAAAAAACTTAGCACAATACAAGCACTTATTGTTTCAACTACTTGCCTGATAATAAATACATATAATCATTAACCTTCAGTCATCATCATTAGTCTCTCTCCACAACTAGATATAAGAGTTTTGCAAGGTGGTAGGGCGTCGGTGCCCGTCTGGATCGCGACCACAGTACATGGGTGTAAAGCCCGTCATAGTGACCAGTTTCGACTTGTCGCGTTTCGGGATCAGCTTGTGTATATCCAGTAGCTCATACCTAGAGACCTTCAGTCGTGGTATATGCGGGCCGACATGACGATGTAGACTATCAATGGATTTTCATCCTTGATAGTCACTTTCGTGTTTGGACTACACTGTACTTACCATCAGGTACTCCGTAGTCACTTTGTCGAGCCAGTGTAAAAAAAAACAAAGTTTCCCGGGGTCACATCAGGGGTCAGGTCATAGGGCCCGTGTTTCGATTTCTCTCAGCCAGCAATGGTCTGCCTGGTTGTGCAAATCATTGCTCCACCCAGCTTGAGGCGTCCAATACTACATTTACTGAGACGGTATCTCCACTCAGGACCACGTCTACCAAAATAGTTATCGATTCTTCAGCAAATATGATAAGCCCCTTCAGCCTGCTAGTCCTCTGAGATATGTCGATGACTTTAGTTATCTGACGGATCATCTCATTTCTGATTATATCTTTCAGAGAGACATTCTACATAGTACCTTCCATATTACACTAAGTGACCTTAAAATTCTGGACAAGCCATACTTTGAGTCTCCTCTTGAATCAATATACAATGTAATTTTTTATAACTGCTATATTTTAGCCCCTGCTTGGCTTAGAGAAATGTCTCATAAAATGGTGATGTAATTGAGACCTTATGACTCTGTCTAGTTATTAAAATGTCAGTTTATTTTTTTTTATCCCAGTATTTATTATGATAAACACTATCTTAAATTTGAACAGTAATATCATAAAAATTACAAGAATGTACTGTTTCTTTCGCCCAATAACAATTTTCTGCCTCAATGATCATATGCTGTTGATTCGAGCCAAATACCAAGGAAATCAAATCACGAATGTATCAGTTAAAATATTGCAATTGTTTTCTCTTTGTATTTTAAAATGCATTTTATTTGTCACGACTCTGGTTTAAAAGAGAGTTTAGGTTATTGATGTGGCGGCCTATAGAGTTCGAGGACTATGGAAATAAAATGCGTGGTGTTGCTGTTAACTGTGTATATTTCAAACTAGCTTAAGCGACGGAAACAGCCGACTCTAAATACATACATACGTTCCTCATTTATGCAATATTCGCACTTTCATAAATCACGCGATCAAAATCAATAGCCTACAAAAACATTATACTATGTGTCCCTACAGAGAGTTTTCTTCGGTTGTAGTTGATTTTGGCCGCACGACTTTGGTGACAGTCAGTGTATGGCATTGTTAATTATCGTTTGTATTTCAGACGTTTGAAACTAAATCGTCTTCAAGATAATATAGCATCCACAGATGATAAAAACACGCAGAAATCCTGTCCTTTGTTGTACATCGATCAGCTGATTGAACATGAATTCGGCGGCGAAAGGATTCACAAGTAAGTATCACTGATTACTACCGCTCCGTACGTATAAAAGTCTATAATAATTATTAGGTCCTTACATATGAAATTGGCGTTTTTCGTACTGGCCACTTTAATCACAAATTTCTCCTCTTTGGTAAGGAATCCCAAATTCAAATTT
Source organism: Automeris io (assembly GCA_036320925.1). Taxonomy (NCBI): domain Eukaryota; kingdom Metazoa; phylum Arthropoda; class Insecta; order Lepidoptera; family Saturniidae; genus Automeris; species Automeris io. The sequence goes on along the minus strand of JAUDJH010000011.1, from coordinate 4,737,878 downwards.
GTACAGCTATAGACTCATGTATTTGTGCTTCGATGATCGTCATTCATTTGTTTTTTTCTTCTGTTTTTTTCTGTCTGCGTCACTCATTTTACAAAATGGAAAACTTAAAATATCGCATTATTTACGAGTACGAGTTCCGCCGTGGCACTAGTGCTGCGGAAACAACTCGAAGGGTGAATGATGTGTATGGGGGTCGTGTTGCAAAAGAAAACACAGTTCGTTTTTGGTTCCAACGTTTTCGTTCTGGAAATTTCGACCTGCAGAACAAGCCCCGTGGACGGCCTGAGACTCAAGTTGATAATGAAGAGTTGAAGGCTATTGTGGAAGCGGATCCATCGCAAACCACGTCCGAGTTAGCTCCAGGCTGCGATGTTAGTGATAAAACTGTTTTAATTCACTTGAAGCAAATTGGGAAGATTAAAAAGCTTGAAAGGTGGGTACCTCACGAATTGACTGAAGCAAACCGGCAAACCCGCGTCGACTGCTGCGTTACATTACTAAACCGGCACAATAATGAAGGTATTTTAAACCGAATCATTACCTGTGATGAAAAATGGGTTCTTTACGATAATCGGAAGCGCTCAGCGCAATGGTTGGATCCTGGCGAGCCAGCCAAATCCTGCCCCAAGCGAAAATTAACCCCAAAAAAGTTACTTGTAAGCGTTTGGTGGATTAGTGCCGGTATTGTTCATTACAGTTTTCTCAAATCTGGCCAGACTATTACGGCTGATGTCTATTGTCAGCAATTGCAAACCATGATGGAAAAGCTAGCGGCTAAACAACCTAGGCTGGTCAATCGCTCCACGCCACTGCTGCTTCACGACAACGCTAGACCACACACTGCGCAACAGACGGCTACTAAATTAGAAGAGCTTCAATTGGAAAGTCTAAGACATCCTCCGTACTCCCCGGACCTTGCTCCAACAGATTACCATTTTTTTCGAAATTTCGATAACTTCTTGCAAGGGAAAAAATTCAACTCCGATGGGGCAGTCCAAATCGCCTTCAAAGATTTTATTGATTCCCGTCCGACTGATTTTTTTAGTAAAGGGATCAATGAACTACCTATGAGATGGCAAAAGTGCATAGAAAATAATGGTTCATACTTTGATTAATTAAATATATTATATTAAAAAATATTCGACTTTTTGTTCCTCCCATACAAAACGCCAATTTCATATGTAAGGACCTAATATAAAAACAACATGTTTAGAACTTTTGAGTCATGTTCATATTGTAAATATTTTAAGATGAAACAAACAAACGTAGACGGGTTCAAGTTTTATGTTGCCTTGTAAAAATGCTGATATTGAGATTGTTGTGTGCCTACTTAAATTAACAAGTACAAAAACGGGTTAAAGAACAGAGATGGGCAAAATGTAATCTGATTAATGATAACCAAATACAAAATATAGTCGTAATTTTAATTTTCTTGCTCTGTAATTATGATTAAATCCATTTAAAACATTAAGAAATCATAAATGTGTATACAATCTGGTATTTTGTAGTGTTTAAAACACAAATGAGTAAAATGCAATCGTTAATAATTTTCATTAATCTGATTACATTTTGCCCATCTATATTGAGGAACTAGATTCCCGCCCCTGACGAAAACTCCTCTGCAATTTATCTGACGACAGTGGCTTATTTAATCAGGTCGAAATGTTGTTTCATAATTAAAAGTAACTTAATTCATGAAACCCGTTAAAGTATTAATAATGAGAAGGATGTTAGGCATATTTTTTATACTCTAGGATTCACTACTTTCGTACAAACATAAATTTCACATGAGCAAACTGTGCTCAGAAGTTGTGAGATTGATGAGTTGATTTTATATGTATGGGTTATTTTTTAATGTTCTGAGAACGGCGATCAATTGCGCTCACTGGACATGTTAGACACGACATATAAATGAAAAATGAGTAACACAGTAATTCATCTCTACTCACCCCGATAGGAACATAGTGCGTTGATATATTATTATTTCGTTTATATATTATGAAGTATTTAACCTTTTTGTACCACGAAAGTGCATTAAAACATTATATTGTGAAATCTTTCTACAGGATGTGGATAAATGGTGGGAGTGAATGCAATGGTCTCTACCCGCCTCCCTCGCTGTATTCTCTTCTTCGACTCTATCTTCTGCCAGACATCGCAGCAGAGCACAAACACTCGCTAGTATTGTACCTACTCGTCGATTATTCTATGGTGTTTGATGAAGTTCGGTAAGTAATGAGTAAATTTTTTGCTTTTCTATTTTATTTATCGGGATCTTCGTGTGATTTATGAAATTGTCTATGTTTAAACTATATTAGAAGAGTAAATGCAAGAGTAAGCAGTTTTAATATCAAGGAGAAAATCATTTCACTTGACCTCTCTAGTACTGTTGGCTTTTACTATAGAGAGGTCCAGTTTTACCGGTTTCTACAAAATCAAATTACCAACTTACAATAGCGTAGTTTCAAGTTGCAATATAAATACATACCACCGATATTAATAATGGTTTGTATAATAAATTGGTCAAGCTATATTACTGTCCAACATTACCAACCCCATTATGGCCATGCAAGTTTTAAATCTGAAAAGGTTTAGTAGATACTGCGTGATCTGCGTCCAATCAACGAAACGATTGGTGCGTGTTAAAAAATACTAAATCCTACTCGTTCATTTAATATCTATATATAAAGAAGTTTGCCGCCGAACTACTTTAACATTGTAAAGAGTAAGACAGTGTAATATTTTTATATATGCTATAAACAAAATAATTAACTTATCTTAAATTCCTTTATATATATTTCTCTATAGATATTATTTACGTACGGATTTAGGCTCCACATACTCACCAGTGAAGGAAAATATCGTGAGGAAACCCACGTGACATCTAATAGAAATTTCATGTGTAAAGTCACGTTGGGTACAACATATAAGCGTAAAATGGATATACCCACTAACGTATCTCTGCTCACTCCGCAAGGAGTATAGCGTGGCGATATAGTAGTTATTATTTTTATTCTATAGATATATAGTTTCCGTTTAACAAAGTGAGATAGAAGATTATCGGTTAGTATTTTAGGCCGGTATTTATTGCAGGTACGAGGCAGTGATCCGTCGATTGATGCAGTTCCCAACCATGTTTGGCCTCAGCAATACTGCTATAAAAGCCACTCAGGCATTCTGGCATTTGGATCACAGGGATTTCGATGTAAGTAATCGTCATTATTTACTTAGGCTACATTAATAAATGATCTGTTGATTGACGTTGATGACATAATTACACTCTAGACTCTGTCGACATATTTCCTTAACTCGAAATTTTATTGATAAACGGTGCTTGGGATCTGTGGGAGTTATGACCTCAATGATGTCATATCCTACTTTTTTTTTGGTAACTCGGGGGAAAATCTTACATCTGACCATAACGGCCACTGAAGGCTGGGACCCTGGTGTGTCAGACTCCTACTGACTAAAAACCCCCCGAGTGTCATTCAAATCACTCCACCCAGAACTTGGGAACCAGGGGAGCGAACAGCCTATTCAGGCTTTCTTTTTGGGACGGGTAGGTGTAAAGAGCCTACGTCTCTCAACCTTTCTCAGGGGCGGCACGCCGGAAACTGCGCGCCGCCTCCCTCTCATTCGGGCAGCAGACTCCCTCAAGTCTAAGCTCTCACCGTCCCCCTGAGGGTCCAAGATATCCACTGGGCTACCAGAAAAAATGGTTTTTATTACATACTGTACATTTTATTTACAGTTCGCCCTCGATCAACTGCAATGCCTCACTGGCAACACGCTATCCCAATGGCAACACCACGTCGTGCTGTCGTCGCTGCTGGCACAGAAGAAGACCCAGGCTGCATTGCAGTACTTGCATGTACGCAAACCGGCGCCGATACAGAGCGTCGTGGAAAGCGAAGGATCGGCAAGGATCAGCGATCATGACAAGCTTGAGGACTGGCAGTCTTGCTGCAGCCTGTATCTGGCCAGGGGTTTGGTCTTCGAAGCTCTGGACGTCGTGAGAATGTGCGTGCAGAACGTTACCAGCTATGAGGAGAAGGCTCGAGTGTTGAACTTCTTTTTCAGAGGTAACTTTGTTGATTTTATGATTTACAGAAGGTCACTTGTCCTCGATCACACCTGATGGAAGATGAAAATGTGGCCAAAGATGTATCGCATTTGCTCAACAAATGCGTATTGACTCTTCTCTTAAAAGCTTCCAAGACATAAGATCGTGGAAATATGCTCGCTTGAAGCATATTCGACTCCTTAGTTTTTCGAATGATGAATGATAAATATTGACATGATGGAAGCAGACGTAGAAAGAGATTACTGATTAGCATTCATACTTAAGAAATCTTTTTGTGTATATATAAGTAATACAAATTATTGTAAATATAAAGAAATATTAATTTAAATACATAAATTATATTTATTTTTAATACCTCATACGTTTAAGTGTAGAATGAGCTGGTAATTGTTGTACCTTAGTGATGTAGAGGCATCACAACGGTACAACACACAAGCGGTAGAGACCGCTTGTGGGAAGCTTGTTAATCAAAAGCAGTCTTAGCTTGAATTGTCTTCATGTTATATGATTCGCATGACGTAGATATCATGCATTGAACTTCAATTAACCTTAAAGTGCATTGTCACCAAATACACAACACAGGTAGATAATTAAAGAAGATATATATATTAGATCCTTACATATGAAATTGGCGTTTTTCGTACTGGCCACTTTAATCACAAATTTCTCCTCTTTGGTAAGGAATTCCAAATTCAAATTTGTACAGCTATAGACTCATGTATTTGTGCTTCGATGATCGTCATTCATTTGTTTTTTTCTTCTGTTTTTTTCTGTTTGCGTCACTCATTTTACAAAATGGAAAACTTAAAATATCGCATTATTTACGAGTACGAGTTCCGCCGTAGCACTAGTGCTGCGGAAACAACTCGAAGGGTGAATGATGTGTATGGCGGTCGTGTTGCAAAAGAAAACACAGTTCGTTTTTGGTTCCAACGTTTTCGTTCTGGAAATTTCGACCTGCAGAACAAGCCCCGTGGACGGCCTGAGACTCAAGTTGATAATGAAGAGTTGAAGGCTATTGTGGAAGCGGATCCATCGCAAACCACGTCCGAGTTAGCTGCAGGCTGCGATGTTAGTGATAAAACTGTTTTAATTCACTTGAAGCAAATTGGGAAGATTAAAAAGCTTGAAAGGTGGGTACCTCACGAATTGACTGAAGCAAACCGGCTAACGCGCGTCGACTGCTGCGTTACATTACTAAACCGGCACAATAATGAAGGTATTTTAAACCGAATCATTACCTGTGATGAAAAATGGGTTCTTTACGATAATCGGAAGCGCTCATCGCAATGGTTGGATCCTGGCCAGCCAGCCAAATCCTGCCCCAAGCGAAAATTAACCCCAAAAAAGTTACTTGTAAGCGTTTGGTGGACTAGTGCCGGTATTGTTCATTACAGTTTTCTCAAATCTGGCCAGACTATTACGGCTGATGTCTATTGTCAGCAATTGCAAACCATGATGGAAAAGCTAGCGGCTAAACAACCTAGGCTGGTCAATCGCTCCACGCCACTGCTGCTTCACGACAACGCTAGACCACACACTGCGCAACAGACGGCTACTAAATTAGAAGAGCTTCAATTGGAAAGTCTAAGCCATCCTCCGTACTCCCCGGACCTTGCTCCAACAGATTACCATTTTTTTCGATATTTGGATAACTTCTTGCAAGGGAAAAAATTCAACTCCGATGGGGCAGTCCAAATCGCCTTAAAGATTTTATTGATTCCCGTCCGACTGGTTTTTTTAGTAAAGGGATCAATGAAATACCTATGAGATGGCAAAAGTGCATAGAAAATAATGGTTCATACTTTGATTAATTAAATATATTATATTAAAAAATATTCAACTTTTTGTTCCTCCCATACAAAACGCCAATTTCATATGTAAGGACCTAATATATTAACTGAAGTGAAATATAAATGCATCTCGACTGTAAATTTTGTCCATTAGGTTGTCGAAATAACGGTCATCTGTATAAAATATTGCAAGCAACTTTGGAGCCACTCGAGGAAGATGTTTTTATAAAGTACTTGAAGAACTGCGGGGAATCACAAACATCTGATATACTTATCATGTACTATTTACAACAATCCAGGTAAATTTTAATATCACTTCTATGTTTTATACTTTCAATAATGAGTCTATGTATCAACATTTTATAATATTCTGTTATAAAATACAAAAATACAATAAAAAGAGAGTAGTAGAATTTATAAACAATGTTTTTTGAAGTGAATTAGTTTTATAATCAATAGTAGATAAGAATTGAGGCAAATTGACATGCAATGTTTTGGCACATTTTGTTACATAAGTGAGAGAAAGAGAGAGAACAGGAAAGTTTTTTATTGCCCCTGTAAATGCGCGTATTGTAGCTGTACCCTGTAAGTACAGCACAGGCTGTTTTATTTTTCTAATTTAAAAGTTACATTTTTATCACGTGGTCGACGCTACACGCGAAATGTTCGTAGGTTTAAATCTTGACACGTATCTCAAGATTTTATTAGATTAAACATATGTTTCAGTTCCCCATACTCTCTGGTAAATGAATAGATTGTGAAGAAATCCGCATCGAATCTAATACAAATGTAGCATTAGCTACATTTAGCCATTAGCTAGTGTCCTGAAAATGGTGATCAGCTGCGCTACTGGTCATGTTGGGTACGACACATAAGCGCAAAGTGAATACAGCAACTAATATTTTTTTTTTTATTACTTATAGGCGAACGCTTGACCTCTCTCTCACATATGTATCTGCTCCCCTTCATAGGGGTATAGCGTGACGATATCAACATTAAGTACAGTCCAGTTCAAGTACAGTGGTCATTGCTATGAAACCGGGGTCAATGTCAGTCGCCATCGTCATGCCGGCCCAAATAGGCCACTGCCAAAATTCAGTAACAATATGTCAAGACTTTTTGTTCAAATCTTTTTTCTTTGTCTGTGAAATTGGCAAGTTTTTGTAGTTCGTTGCCTTTCTTCGACTACACACGACTATCCATCAGGCGCATGTAGTCACTTGGTTGAACCACTGTAACATATTTTCAGGTATTTAGAGGCCGAACAGTATAACAGAATGTTGAAAAAACCCAATGTGAAAGAGAGAGATTTATCGACGTCAGTAGAGTCGATGTTTGAGATGCTGGACAGGGAAAACGCTAGAGATATTATAGTAGATCTTGTGACTTCGTCACTGCCACCTATAGCTACAAAGGTGGCCAGCTATGCTATGAATAGCAGAGACATCGATACTCACGGTACGTATGCTGTAACTTGCAGTTATGCTGAAATCTAGCGCATAGATGGACAAAATGTAAGATTCTAGAAAAATGGTTACGATTACATTTTGCATTTTTCATCATTAATATGATTGCATTTTGCCCATTATGTTTTAAACACTATGGAATCCTCAATTGCATACGAATATATGACTCCTTAATGTTTAGAAGGGATTCATGATTACAGAGTATGGACATTAAAATGACTACTACATTTTGTAGTCGTTAATCATAAATCTGATTACATTTTACCCTTCTCTGGTTTAGAAACGCTACGTTGACTTTGCTCAGGAAATAAGTACGTTATTGACAAGAAACTGAATATAACGGAAAATTGTATACAGCCTAAATATTCACAGAGACAACTCCAAGTAGAGAAAATCGGTATTTTACCATGTACTTGGATATTAATTTAAAAATATCCATATGTAATGTTTGAGTAAAGTGTAAGCAAAACAAACTAGTGTCTATAAATTTCAGCCTTATTGTTCTTAGTGATATGAAATTTCGGATATTATTGCGGATATTTAACCAGAGTATTTCGATACTTTTTAGTGGTTTTGTTCACTAATGTACCTTTGCTCACCCCGAAAGGGATATTAGGTGACCATATATAATTTTTGTTTTCGGATATCTCCAGATAAGGTTCAGATAATTTGGCTATGGATATTGATATGAATAGTATTTTAACTTAATTGATTATATAAAATTATAGTTTACCACCAGTTTCAGTAACGCTTTTTAAATTTTAAAACGCTATTAAACACCAATGAATCATGAATGTGTATGCAATTAATGATTACTTAGTGTATAAAAGCATTTTTAAATTTAAGGATCGTTTCTGAAATTGCATAAGTAAACTTAAAAGAGTTATCTGAGTTTTTTTTTAGCTATTTGTAAAGGCGAAGCTTAAAATTATACGGCCGTCTTATATTGGATACTTAAAGATGTGAAATATTAATTTTTATTTTTATATATAATTTTGTATTTTATTTTGAATGCGTTTACATCTTAAAATCAATATCGTACCATAATAACGTGAATGTTTTTTTTAAATTATATTATGGTTCATAAAAAATGGTGTATGCTAATTTTTAATAATATATTTTTCTTTTTAATATACTTTTTAGTTTGCTTTCCTTGAAATCAAATTTATTTTCAGTGATAGCTCCTAAACCTATGTCGGTGTATGTGCAAGCAAAGTCTCCTAAAAACACATTCACCTATAAATCTTCCTTCATTCAGGTGAGCTCATTTACTAAACATTTTTATGTACGCACGCATCATATTGAAGATTTTACATTTTTCTTTATTTATTTAAAAAATAGTATGTCAACTCTTTTATGCCTATTCATTCCGTACAGACATGAATTTTTATTGTAAAAAATTAAATGTCTTTAACAATTTATTATGTGCACAAGTGGAACTATAAATCAAAAACGTAAATAAATTCTGATTTTGGACACTGAAGAGTACATATAGAAATGCCTCCCAGTTGACCTATGCTTATAATAATAGTCTCTATCTCATTATGAAGTCATCACAAAATCGATTGTAAACTTTGTAATAACCGGTCAGAGATGTTCAATAAAAATGTGATTAAAAGGACGCTCATAATATGACATGTTTTTTCATATAAGTTATAGTTAGCGGATACAGACACTAATATATCTCTGTTCCCCTCGAAAAGGATATAGCGTGATGAGAGATTATTTTTTATTAATTAAATATACTTATATGCTTCCAGGATACGATAGAAAATGCCAGCGAGACGTGGATTAACAAGCCGAAAATGCGCAAAGGGATCAAACGCGCTCTAAATATAGAAGACACGCCCTTTATATGCACACCAAAACTTACTCGGACTAAAAGGTAGAATTTCAAATTTCATATTAAAATCCATTAGCACACTAATATCCAGTACAAAATATATACAAATAATAAACAAAATTCACCTGCATTCTCTCCTTCATATAAATGCTAAAATTATTACCTTGCGCCTTCCCTCCCTCTCTCTTATTAAAAGAAGTGTGAAGAGATATGATCAGGCTGGCTTAATCACTGAATTTGTCGGTAGATTTTTTTCGATAGTCGTGATCGATTTTTCAAATACGCTGTGCTTGACGTTTGACAGCGTATTCTTTGTCAAGATATTAATATAAAAAATATGAGTGCGGTATATTCATGTCGGTATGGAAGAATAATTGATTCGCTTAATCGAACAAGTCAACACAATTTTGTGGTAGTAGAGCGATTACTCGAACTGGGCCATGACCACAGTATACGAGTGTGAAATCCATCATAGTGACCCGCTATGGCCTGTCGCGTTTCGGGATCAGTTGGTGTATGTCCAGGAGCTCATTTTTTTTTTACACTGGCTCGACATAGTGACTACAGAGTACCTGATGGTAAGTACAGTGTAGTCCAAATACGAAAGCGACTATCAAAGGATGAAAATCCATTGATAGTCTACATCGTCATGTCGGCCCACATATACCACGACTGAAGGTCTCTAGGTATATGAGCTACTGGATATACACAAGCTGATCCCGAAACGCGATAAGCCGAAACTGGTCACTATGACGGGCTTTACACCCATGTACTGTGGTCGCGATCCAGACGGGCTCCGACGCCCTACCACCTCGCTGCTGCTCGTTTAGCACCACCCAGGAGCCACGTGTAGGGAAACTAGGGTAAAGCCTACGGACGCGAGCAGCTTCGACTCCCAATACATATACCTAGGGCTTTCTGTTGTAGTATATGTAGACCTACATAACGTCAGAGACTCAGTAGGTTTTCGTCCTTTGATAGTCGCTTTCGTTTTTGGACTACACTGTAGAAGTACAGTGCAAGCCATCACATATACACTGTAGTCCAGGCGTAGAAAGTTCTAGAAGTCCAGTTGCAGAAAGTTCTCGAAGTTTTTTTAATTTTAATTAAACTTAATAACTAAACGGCGCCTTATAAAAACTTCAGTGACATGTCGAATCGCAGAAAGATCTCCAGTTAATCTTTGTATTATAAGCTCATAGCTGTGTGTACCTAGATTTCCATAAAATCTACACTTTAAGGTCACCGAAATCTGTCACCAAACCTCTGGACCTTAGATTTCCTTTCGTAACAATATATCTTTCGTAGCTTCATCACCTCGGATTACCCGTCCGAGTCGACGCCGGCGAAACGTGCCAAGTTGGACGCGGCCGGCACTCCCAAGACGCCTAAATCGGGCGGCACGTTCAGGCCGAGCCAGGCGCTGAGCAGCGAGATGGCGACGCTGCTGGACATGCCCGAACTCAGCCCAGACAAACCCTACAACGAACGGGAAGGGGCGGAGACACCGCACAGCATATTAAAGGTTTGAAACATTTTCAGCTGGCTGGTTAGCCGCTGCATGGAATATAGTTCGCATCTCTCAGATGGTTCTCAGTTCTTATTTGACACCCTGGATAGGTTGCAGCGGAGGGCTGTTCGCATTGTGAATGATCCTGACGTGAACGCTCCAGTTGCGCCGAGATATTGCCTCACTGTGCGTCTTCTACCGTCTGTATCACGGCGAATGTTCTAAAGAGCTATTTAACCTTGTTTCATTCAACCTTTCTCTTCCAAACCACGCGCTTGGGTTTACGAAGTCACAATTATACAGTAACTCATATTTGGGCTAGGACAAAGATGTTCTCTAACTCTTACTTTTGCCATGTCGTTTGGCTGTGGAATGGTCTTCCAGCGAGCGTGGTCCCTCCGTCCTATAATATGAAGTCCTTTAAGCGAAGCATAAAGAAGTCGCGCCTCCGTCCAACAAATGCCTATTCACTCTCCTCTTGAGGACTCCCCAGTCATAAAATCGTGGAATATACTGTATGTACCTAGGGTTTCTTTCGGCGTTTCTTCTCTAAGTAGTCGCTTTCGAAACGCTGGAAATGCTAGTAGATTTCTATCAGTTTTTTTCCTAGTTGCCGCTCAAGCCGAGGTCCGTATCCAGGAGTTGCACTTGTATTGCCACCAACCCATAAAATTCGCTAACCCAGCGCTTTAAGCGCTCGCCCCTTTTACGCGCTGAAGGTGTGCAGCGCCCCCCAGGCATACAACATTTTAACTCTGCGAAAAAAATACATCCATACGAATATACAATAAATATAGAGTTCGAGGTATAAAAGTTCAACTGTGTGCTAAAAAGTGGCAATCGATTCCAGCATATTTAATTTAATCGAACTTAAAGAGGCTCGATAAAACCGAATGTTCGGTTTGGTTCGAGGGTGCGTAAAACCATGCCGAGGAAGATGGCTCAGCCTTGCCCTCGGCACTCGGCAGACAGGAGAGGGAATACCCCGGGGGCTTTAGTCGGTGCAAGTCCGACTCACCGAGGGGCGGCCCTCATCGCCTCCTGAAGGTCCATCATGGATTTCACCCGGGTTACCAAAACAAAGGCGCGTAAATCGCATGTCAAGTAAAATCACTACAATACAGAGCAATTAGGCACAATATAAATAATTGTTTATAGATAAGAAGACAAGGAGCAATAGAGCGAGATGCGCCTTCGCCGGTGGACTCGAGGTACTTGGGTGACAGCGAAGACGAACTGCTCGAGACCGCGAGCAACCATACGCATTACAGCGATTCCACTAACAAGTTAGTTCGCATACATCTGTATCTCCATCAAATATTTTAACCTTTTTTTTTTTTGTTTTTTGTTAACCCGGTGGAAATCCCTACGGACCGTCAGGGGAAGTGGTGAGGGCCACCCCCCGGTGTGTCGGACCTGCCCCGACTAAAACCACCGGGGTGCCAGCACTGCCCTCTCTTCGCTTTCGCCGAGCCTGGGAATCCGGATACTTCCGACGACTCGGCGAGCGGTAGGCCTTGGGCAGGCCTCCTCTCAGGGAGGGGAATTGAAACCCCTCACTTCCTCTCTATGTGAACAGCGTGTGGGCACACACACTCCGACCCTACCTCTCTCCGCTGGACGGGGACGCCCTCAACGTCACCCGCCCAGAAATATTTTAACCTGTTATAGTGATGAAAATGGCCGGGAATTTTCCCAAAGTGCCCAAAACTTCCGAGAACATTGCGTAAATTCCCGGGAATATTCCCAAGGAAGTTTTTGGGCACTTTGGGAAAATTTCCGGGCATTTTCATCACTAACCTGTTAACCGGGGAATTAGCTATTGCTCAACTCGTTTCAGAATGGGGACTTTTTGTTCGCAGCGATAAGTAATATCACACCGCAAATAATAAAAGAATATCGTTTTTAAATCATGGTTTATATTTATTTTGATAAAATATTTAATATGTTACGATTAATTTCCATGACGAAAAATGTCGTCATGCCCATTGCAGTAAGCTTTTATGTATGACGAAATATTTCGTCATACCCAGTTAACAGGTTAAAATCTCAACAATTAAGGTGGTAGGACGAACTGGGCCATGAGCACAATACGCAAGTGTAAAAACCGTCATAGTGACTCGATTCGATCTGTCGCGTTTCGGGATCAGTTGTATATATCCAGTTGTTCATATACCTAGAGACCTATATATAGCTATCGTGGTATATGCCGCCCGACCTAGCGATGGGGACAGTTAACGCATTATCGTCCTTTAGAGGTCTCTGCTGTTCTTGGGCTACACTGTAATACATTCCATCATATGTAATGTAGTCACTTTATCAAGCCAGTATAGAAAGTAATAATTTAAAATAAATTTATATTAAAATTCAACATAACAAAGTTACCAATTATTCTAATGTAAAAAACTTTCTTAACGTCTTATTTGAGAAATAATGATGATGATGATGTCCTAGCCGGTTTCGGCCACGGCGACTGTTTCAACACCGGTTAAGAAATTCGAGGTCCACTTTTCGGAAACAGTCAATTGCGCAGGAGATATTTAAGTGCATAACTGGACGCGCTGCCAGAAAAGCACTCTCTCGTCCGAGCTCCCTCAGGCCCGATGGAAAAGAGAACCAGTACGATCGGGAGGGAGCGGGATGCAGGTTTGGTCGAGTTTTCCCTTCTCTAAACACCTGGTATAATTGCGGTGTTAAAGAGATACCTTAGTCGCCTTTTACGACACCTCAGCAAGAAGAGGGGGGTGCTATTCTATTCTGCCGGCAGACACCACGGCGAAATAAATAAAAAATAATAAAAAAATTGAGAAATAATAATAATATATCGTCACGGTGTATATCTTTCGGTGTGAGCAGAGATATATTAGACGGTATTTGATTTGCGCTTAAGTGTGCACAACATAACCACTAGCGGAGTTAATTGCCGTACTCAGGACACTTATACACGATATTTCTAATAGATGTGGGTTTCCTTGTAAATTCCAAGAGTCCAATATGAATAAATAATTCAATATATGACCATTGCAGTTTCGGGAGGGCCTAAATGCTTTCTTTAAAATGATATTGAAACAAATGTTGTCTCTTAAATTGCTCCTAGCCGGGCATGGGGATTCGCATTCCTTCAACTCGACGAGCGAATAGACTTTAAGTCTATATCTCTTGGAGAAGTGGGTGTAAAGAGCCCACCCCTCAAAACCTCTATCAGGCGGCGCGATCTCCGCCTCATCAGGGCAGCAGACACCGTAAAGTCTACTGGTCCAGGATTGAGCAGTCCTCTTGTAACGCTTGTGACTTTATAAAAAAATCGCGATGTATAATGAATGCTATATTGCCCAGGCATTTACGATTTACAATTCCAACGGCGTCCGAATCTGGGTCAACTCCCTCTCCGCCGGTGCAGCCTGCCTCCCGTGGACCAACCCCCGCGCAAAGAGAGAGGGAACGATCCGCCTCCGCTAACAGAGAGAAAGAGACGGATATATCGACAGACACTTTCGTCACGACAACATCACATGCGATGGTATGTAACTGTTTCACCAAGAGTCAAATCTTAATATTAATTATAAGAAAATTAAATGATTTTTTTTGTTTTGTTATAAAAGTAAGGTATAAATTGTGTTATATGATTCGAAAGGGCATAAATATACACAAAGACCACGTGTTTCTTACGTATAATGAATACAAGCCAATCTGTACCGGAAAAGTAAATAATAATAAATCCATATTTTCTTAATTGAATTATTTTGAATGCAAATATTAACAGTAATCAAGCATTTTAGAAAGTTATCTCAACTTTTAGATGTTTATGTAACTCTCAGAAGTATCTAGAAGAACGTGGACTCGATTTTTACAAATAGTATTGAAATACTGGGGACAACCCTACAAAACTTCCCAAAAAATTCAGTAAAAAGTGATAGTTTATCGGTCCTAAAATGATGGTGGAAATATTTTTTATGATTTATTTTATTTTAGGACGATAATAATCCATTGGAATCTCCGCCTAAAAAGTTAGCCACTGAAGAAAATGTGAAACCGCCAAGAACTTACAAGGATAATGTTCGGGCCAGGTAAATATAAAAAACCGCTAATTTCCCGCATTTTTTTAACAAAACCCACTTTTTTTGTTTCATAGTGAAGTGTCTGCTGGTGTGTGTACCTGCTAGTACAAGAAACACCGGTTTAAAACATTTTTGTCTATGGACAAAAGCGCCTGCTGCTTTGTCACATACAAAACATTTGTCTGTCTACGTTTTGGTCTACTTTAATCGTGGTGTTATGCTAAAAATATAAGCAAATAACCACGGTAACCACTTACCATCAGGTGGGTCGTTAGCAGTGGCATGCATTCCATAGAAACATAAAAAAGCATTATCTTATAATACTTGAGCATTTAACACATATATTCATTCAAAATTAGATCCAATTTTAATTCTGTAACCCTTGTTCTGATAATTATCAGACTTTAATTCAATATGCTTATTAAAAGTTCAAATATAATAAAATAATGTTTTTATATGGGATGCACGCCACTGGTCGTCAGCCCTTTTGCCGACAAACCTTAAATAAAAAACTCGTGAATGTGTACATAAGTTGTGTGTATGGGAAACAATGTTTTGTACTGGTGTATTGAGTACTCTCAGGTACAAGAAACATAACCTGCACACGTTCACTAAAGCTCACGATGTTTTAATTTACCTGTGAGCATGTGGTGGCTAAATTCAAATAATAATAATGTCTTCACGCTATATACATAACGGGGTGAGCAGAGATACATTAGTTGTAGTATCCACTTTGCGTTTATACGTCGTGCCCAATGTGATCTGTAGTGCAGCTGATCGCTGTGCTCAGGGCACTTAGACATGGCATTTCTGTTAGATGTCACACCGGTTTCCTCACGATATTTTCATTCACCGTTGAACATTTGGTGCCTAAATCTATGCATAATCAGGAAAAACTCAAGTATTTATTTATTTATTTTAAAGGGAAACATACAGCAATATAAAAATGATAATAATATACACAAAAAATGTTACATAAGCCAGCAAAGTTTCCACAAAAAATAGTACAAAAATAAAAATCAAGCTAATAAATAACAATAAAAAAAATCAATCAAATATACATACATATATATGTTACATGTAAATAGTACATTTATATTAAAAAAAAATACATTATAGAACAAAATTGAACTTAGGCTAATATTTTCTTTCTCACCATTCGTTTAAAGGGCCCAAAGGCACAGGACAGTATATCTATATCGCAAAAACGTTTATTATATAGATCACAGGCACGAAAAACAAAAGTATTATTAACATAGTTTGACCTTAAGAATGGCACCTTAAACAGCGAAAAGTCTCTTGCATTGTAATGCGGACACCTGAAACCTATTTAAGTATGTAGCGGGATTCAAACATACGACAATTCGCGTTGCCGCAAAAGGAAACCGCTCCATTATCACAACCACTTGCCACAGGAAAAACCGAAGGTGATTATTAAATGCAATTGTTTACAGAAAATCGATGTCCATATCAGCCAACAGCAGTCTATCTGACGATCCGAACACTTCTATAGAGAGCATCGCAGACTTACCGGTGACGTTAATCAATCCTCGCTATTCTGGGGAGAAACGTCGCCAGCGCATATCGCCGCTCGGGTCTAAGCAGACCCTTGCTGATTTATCCGCGACAGATGTTGATAACACGGCTGATAACCAAAGCGACGAGACAATAAGTGCCTTGAGAGATGTAGATATAACTATACCAAAAACTCCGAAAGGCAGAAGGGGTATAAGAAACATTGGCGGGGAAAGTACTCCGCTGTTAAGCAGGTAATTGAGATAAAATAGACTTTATTCAATTTTTTTGATTGGCTCAAATAAGTGACTATACCGCATCTGATGGTAAGTACAGTTGGCAACCATAGCCAAGGGATGAGGATCTGTGGATAGTTGCCGTCACCATGTCAGTCCATGTATATCACAACTGAAGATCATATAAATATTTTAACTTACTAATGACTTCATAAGTCAATTCCGAATTGTTAAAGTTACTTATTTTGTTTATTTAGAACTAGTTTTTACTTGCTTTTTGAAGTCTGTTTTTTTCCTGTTACGTGTATTTTGTCAGTATCGTTCATTCCATAAATGCATGAAAGTATCGCATGCCCTTACGATAAATAAGTCTGGATTACATTCCTTTAATTTAAAGGTGATGTTGTAAATAAAAAGATCTATAACATATTGTCCCGTGAAATGAAATCCGATATGCATACGTTCGTTTTGTTGCAGAAACAAGTCGATTACTACTGAACGTCAAGATTCGCCAATGGTTACTCCTTCCCGCAGACTATCAAGGTAAGAATGTGTGATATTTTACGTTAAAAGGCAAACAAATATATACACGAGCCCCATTCCATCACAAAACCATAAGACATCGTGTCGGATACCGTCCGTATGTGGTGGATGTTCCTTATATGCGCACGAGGAGATTCGCTTCTACACTCTTCATGCGAACAGCTAAGGAGTCGAATATGCTTCCAGCGGCCATAGTTCCGCGATCTTATGACCTGGGAGTCTTTAAAAGAAGAGAGAATAGGCATTTGTTAGGCGGACGCGGTTCATCATCGGACTCATTTTCACCTTCCACCAGGTGTGATTGAGGTCAAGCGTTTTCCTATAAGTAATAAAAAAAAGAAAAAAATACACCCACCATCTAACTATACCATATAACCATATATCTATTGTTGCTGACAACAGAATGCAACGCCAGAAGTGTTGTGATTGTTCTTCTGACCTTGAGAAACATGAACAAGTAAGCTGAACGTACATGTGCTGATTCCGAAGCGAGTCACTGTGCTGGTCTATGCACATACAAATGAATGATTTCCTCATGATGTTTTCTTCACCGGTGAGCATATGGTGCCTGAGCCCGTACATAATTCAGAAAAATCCTGGTGTACGTGCCGGAATTCGAACCAACGACCATTCGTAGTATCGCACATGGATACCGATCCTTTATCCACTAGACCAGTAGCGGTCATTCCATAGATGCATAAAAGCATTGCATGCCCTAACGATAAATAAGTCTGCAATAAATTGCTTAAAGTTAACCAAAAAAAAAAGAAATATTTATGTTCATATCTATTCTATTTTCACGCCATTTTTCTTTCTTATAAACGCAATATAATATTTACGATAATAATATAATATTCAAATTAATTAAAGAAAGAAAGAAAACGTTTTATTAACAGCAGCCATATAACAAACATTGAACAATAGAACACACATAAAAGACCAAAAACATAAAAAAGAAAAACCAACCAAACAATACATAAAAAAAATAAAAAATGTTTAGGCCGCCGCCAATAAGGGCCCTGTCTCAGCTTGTGCTACAGAGCACTGGACTCTGCAGCGCTGGTATTCTGACAGGCCCTTGCGGTCGACACAGCCACTTCACCGGAACAGCTCCACATATACAAACTCAATTAAGTATTTCAGTTATACAAATATAAAATCATTTCACATTATATAATACAGAAAAGACAATCAATCAACAAAACACAATAAGCACAAAAGAAAACAAAAAAAAGAAAAAAAAAACATTAAACCAATATACACCTTTAAATACTATATATTATACCATAAAAAAATATAAATATAAAAAAAAAACAGATCCACGCACATCCATGAAATTAATTTTGTTCACATAAAAGATATTTTTTAAATTTAATTTTAAACGTTGCCCAAGACTGTAGGGAATCACGGATAGGTGGCGGTATGTCGTTCCAGCATTTCGATGCCGCGAACCTGAACGATCCCCGGAATGCAGTTGTTTTATGTTGCTGTATGATAAATATATTTCTTTTACACGCTCTACTGGGATACTTGGTATCGTCCCTGATCCATAACAGTTTTGAGTAGAGGTAAAAAGGCATTTTAGTTGAAATAATACCAAATAACACACAAGCCATATGAAGATTTCGTCTCGCTTCCATTTTCAGTAGTTTAGAATTTTTTAGGAAAGGTGTAATTACGCGAATTTTGCCTACCTTGTCTAAATACCCTACGCACGTCACTGCGCTAGACCACCTCAATCACAGTCAGATAATAATTGAATCGTGAATATGTTCACGGATCTGCTAAAATAAGATCGCGGGCCTAAATTTGGAAAACACTGCTCTAACAAATGCTTAAATGATGGTAATACAGGAGCCGATCACGTACGCCTGAGTTAAGCCCTAGGTCTTCGCCCTTAGAGCCTATAGTCGAACTGCCCAAGCAGGAGATAGAGAGTGAGCCGCATCCACAGAAGACTACTTTGAGTGTGCCCAGGCAGATAAGGTAACTTATATTGTACCATATTACAATATGAATATTTTAACGGGTCTTACGTACGAAGAACTTACTTACTTTTAATTTTGACTTGTCATTTCGACCTGTATACACAAATCATTGTCACGAGCAGACTGAGGGTCGGGGAGGTACTTGCTCTACCGTCTGTTGTTTTTGATAATTTGAATAATCCCAACACAACACACACTCACGGCATCAGAATGTTTAGAAGCTAACATAAAACGAGGTCTTTGTGTAGGCTACCTTTTTATTAATAACTTTTTTATATTTAAATTATACTCTTTTACAAATTTGTCACGATGTCAAAAAAGAAATTAGAATAGAATTGAATTTGTGACGTTTAACAGTGCGCTATATAGAATAAGAAAAACTGTTATAATTTTAATATATTTACAATTACCATAAGTCTACTCATTGTAATTTTAATTGTGTGGACAATCTTTTTCCTGGCGTGTGAACCCCACCTCTACACTTGTTTTATTATCAATGGATTCCACGCTAATGATAACTTCAACCCGTCATTCTGATTTAAAGTTTTGTGCTTTTTAGTCTCGGTCTCTTCTCGAAACTTCTCGATATACAATGTAATATTAAAAGGGAAAAAAATTGCTCTTCATTTTCATGATGATGCCCTCTTCAAATTATTTATTTTTATTACATTATCTTTTTTGTCGGCTTTGCATCAAAGGTTTACATATTATTATTATTATATAATTAGACGGTCTGATAGCGCAGTTTGTAGCGACCCTACTTACGATGCTAAGGTCCTGGGTTCGAGTCCCGGTAGTGGTAAACTTTTCTGTGATGAACAGATGAGTTTGTCATGGTTGTATAATATGTATTTAAGTATATATATATATATCTTTGTCTAGTATCTATAGTACAAGCGCAAGCTTAATTTGGGACTAGGTCAATGTGTGTATTTGTTGGAAAATATTATTAAATATATTAGATCCTGATTTCAAATCGATATTTAATTTAACTTATGATGATAATGTCCTAGCCGGTTTTGGCTACGCCGACTGTTTCAACGCCAATTAAGAAAATCGAGGTCCAGTTTTCGGAAACAGTCGATTGCGCAGGAGATATTTAAGTGCATAACTGGACGCGCTGCCAGAAAAGCACTCTCTCGTCCGATCTCCCTCAGACCCGATGGAAAGGAGAAATTTAACTTATAAGCCTCTGACAGACGGTCAAGCAGACAAACGAATTGCCGAACGCCCCAACATGACTCAGAAACCTCGCTTCACTCTGTCAATTGCTTTCCACGTTGTATAGTATTAATATTTAGCTGAATTGCTTATATCATTTTAAGTTGTTTAAATGTTGTGATAAAAGCAATTGCTGGCGATTAATTTTGCAGAAGTCGATCCCGAACTCCAGAACGTGTTGATAAAGGAATAATCGAATCCCCGAGACTTGAGCCTATCACGGAATCACCATCGAAACAGTCAAATTCGGAATCGTCGCCTCGTCGACGTAGTTTGAGGTATCTTATTTCTGTTTGCCTACTTTTTTTTGTAAACCGGGGGAAAGTCATAGATAGGACCATAAGGACCTGTTAGGATAGCAACCGCGATGTGTAAGACTCCTACTGACCAAAAACCCCCGAGGTATTCCTCTAACTGCTCCACCAGGGCCTGGGTAACCAAATTCATCCAGACGCCCAGGGAGCGAAACGCCCTCTTGCTTATTGAGCGCTTGTTGAGGCTATAGTCTGGGAGAGGGAGGTGTAAAGAGCCCACCCCCCCAAAACCTCTCTGTCAGTCGGCGCGCGGGATACTGCGCCTCCCTCTCATAAACTGGTTGACTGGTTCAACCGTTAGTGTCCACGTCTCGGCTCCGTACATCATAAATGGTAGGATGCATTGCTTGAAAACTTCATTACCATAGTAAATTAAATGGAGGATATGTAATTAAAAGTAGGCTAGATCATTAAATGGAAATCCTATAGAATAAGATTACGGTATTAGTATTGTTTATTTCTGGAACAATTAAAAGTATTAATGCTACATATATTTTTATATACAGGAGCCGTTCTAGAACACCTGAAGTTGAAACTATTCCTGAAGCCAAATCTTTAGAAGCCAGCCCACGAAGTCTGAGGTAGGAAAAACTTATTTTAAAGTACTTAATACTTTTACTAATGTTTTATTTTATCATAAATTCTTCGCTATTTCAGGAGCAGGTCTAAAACACCAGAAAAAATGAGTTCACCTAAAATTCCGCATTCCACTAAAAAGAAACCGCTGTCGAGACTTGTATTGGAAGCAAATACCTTCGCCAAAACCAAACAAGCAGAAAAAGCAGACAGTGAAAATGTTGAAAAGTCTACTGATGTCTTAGAATGCACTCCGGTGAAACCGGACAAACAAATTCCCTCATTAATGGACGTGACATTGTCGCCTATAGTCAATAAATCAGTCTTACAAAGCCCCAATGACAGCGCTTTATCGGAAACAGTTGAAAAAGACACTGAAGATAATAGTGATTTGGGCTTAAAAACATTGCCGGCTTTTAAAACGATTCATGACACATTCTACCAAAAGTCTGTCTTGCATAGCTACCATAGTAGTGTAGGCGAGTGCTCAAAGAGTATTGAAAAAAGTATTGAAACTGTCACAATTAGCAGTCTGCCTAATGTAAAATCCTTGCCCACATTGTCTAGCCTCAATGATGTCGAATTGAATAAGTCTATATTACGTAGTTATGAAAGTAGCTTCGGAGAAACGTGCTCAGAGATGAGACAAGATGATGAAAACGTAGTTAAACCATTCGCAGCATTTTCTAAAATGATAGACACAGATTTTGAAAGGTCCGTCTTACGCAACTTTACAAATAGCTTAGAGAAATTTAGAGAAGTAACAGAGAATATACCGAGCGTGATAAACAGCGAGAGTGATGTTGACATGGAGAGTGAACAGTCTGAAAGTCAAGATTCTGCAGCTGTAATCCAAAAAGAGAAGGAACAGATAGTTGAAATCGAAAGGGAGATAAATGAGATTGAAGGGGATATGTCTGATGAAGAAATATCTAGAGGTGCCAATGAAACCAGTGAAGATGAAATAATGGGTGAGGAGGAAGCTAGTAATACTTCCGGGGATGTAAGTTTAACCTGCACTTAAGAATAAATGCCTTATATTTCATTGATAATTTAATTATAATAAGTGTTGATTCTAGGCATATTTCATCAATTATAATGTTAATTTTTTGCTTACAGCAATATTATGAATGACATATTCAGCGTGATATAAAAGAGTAATTAAATTTTTACTTTTATCTATCAAAAGCTGTACCTACATAACTTCGTCTATGAAATTCACGTTTCACATGAAATCATAAATTACCGCCTACATCAAAACATTTTTTATATCTATTATTAGTTCTAAATTACAAGAATAATAAATCATAATATAAAGACTGCCAAGCCGTATGTCAGGCTTATGAGCAGCCAGTGAGTTCAAGCAAACAATTTTACAAGAACAGACTACTTGATTAATAAAATTGATACGATTAGCTTTACCCTTTGAGGCCGCATCACAAAATAACCACTTATAGTTGACACTCGAAAACCACACAGCACCGGTCGCGATCGCGCCAAAGAAAGTGTCAAAAAAAATATTTTCTACTAAGCCGAGTGAAGTGAAACTCCATAGAGCCACTTGGTTCTATAAAGCATACGTTGGTAAAGTTACCAATGCCAAAAATAATCCATAAAGGTATAAAAATGAATAAATTATTAGTAACATGAATTCACGCCCGCGGGCCGCAATGGTACAATTTTTGGTCGTGAATTCACGCCCGCTGGCGTCAAAGGGTTAAAAGTCAATCGTATTTGTTCCAATAAAACGAAGTTATTTAAAATTATACATATATATTTCTTAAATTGCAGACATCTGAATCAACAGAAGAGGAAGTAGAAGAATATATTATATCAATAAATGATTCAGAGGAATCATCTGATTCAGGCAAAACACAAACAAATGAACAAAATTTGGAAGTTAACGAAGCCGAGATAGCGTCAGAGGCAGTAAATGAAACTGGCGCTGAAGTACATAAACCTGATGAAACTGAAATTTCAGCTTCAAACCAAAACATTTCCTTAGATCCATTAAATCAAGCTCAAGTATCGTTGATGACCGATGACAATTCTGTATTAGAGTCCGACCAGTCTATTATTAATCTTAATTATTCCGAAGAGAAAGAAGAAAATAAAGAAACTGCAAAAGAAAATGAAAAAGGTAGTGTTTAATCACATTTTGATTAAATAATATATGAAAGAATGCAGTCAAAAATATCCAGATCGAGAAAGCTACTTATGATTTTTTTTTGTCAATTTGTATTCAGAATATATTTTCTTCAGTTGAATATAATACGATATTTGTTTCACCATGTGTATATGTTCCTTGCTGAATATTATCTAATGATAAAATATTTTTTACTAACAATTATTTTACAATATACATCTTTACTTCATATCTGTATTTTTTCTAAAACTGTCTCTATTTTTATCCTTCGGCAGATATTCAATCAGCAGTACAAATACAAATTGACGTTGAAGAAGTAGAGCAAACTAATGTTGTCACAGAAGAACCAGAACCAGTTGTTACGGATGTCGTTGATAGTTCAACTACACCAATTGTAGCGGAAATTCAAACCGAAGTGGAGCAAACTAATGTTGTCACAGAAGAACTAGAACCAATAGTTACGGATGTCGTTGATAGTTCAACTATACCAGTTGTAGCGGGCATTCAAACCGACATGTCAAATGTGAAAACTAAACCAATTGAAGGCAGCACCAAAGATATAAAAAAATCAGAGAACGATACTGTAAAAATTAATGCTGAAATTAAAACAATGGATTCGAGTGATAATATAAATAAAATAGGAACAGAAACCTTAGCACATGAAAAACAGACTGAAACAGTTCAAGCTGAACAAATCCAAGACAAACCAGCTTCTCGTACTAAAAAACGAATAAAATCGACATCTTCAACTAAATCTGCTGATGAACCAGTAACTCCAGTAGCTCGAAAACGTTCTCAGTCTAATGCTTCAAATAAATCAACAACTGCACCCGAACAAGATACACCTGAAAACAAGAAATCAATATCTGAAGACAAAGAATTGACACCCGAAAACAAGGAACTGTCAACTCCCGAAAGCAAACAAACTCCGTCTAGAAAACGAGCTAAGACTCCGACAAGCGCAGAAGTTAGGAGAATTATAACTCGGCGTATGTCAAGGGAAATGGCGGAGAAATCGAAAGATTCTTCACTACTTGACGATAGTATAACTCCTAAACGAGGCACACGAGCGAAAAGTAAAGACGTGGATGACAACGAAAGTGTTGCTTCGGAGAGCTCAGTCGCATCGAATATAAGTAAAATCAGCGAAAGTGGAGATGGCAAGTCTAGTCATGGCAGGAAGGGTAGAAAATCTGTAGTAGCATCAAAACCAGAGCTTTCTGTGATACCTGAAGTTATTACTGAACCTGTAGCGAGTTCTGATACGAATGACATTATTAAAGAATACTCAACCGCGAGAAGGTGAGATTAATATCAAAACCTTATCTTATAGCCTTAGGTATGCATGAATCAAATTATAACTTAGAACGTGTTAATTATCGTGTTATTATTAGCCTTATCTCTTTCACACGCGTAGTTTTGTCATGAAGCTATCTTGGTGTTGGTCCATGTGATTGACATTTATCACTGTTTTCAGTACCAGTGATTCCATGAATTTTCCCATCGTTAGCTTTAGATACCTTAAGCACTCGGAAAGGAAATACAATAGTAGCTCGAAATATTGGAATATTGTGCGCATCTCTGGGATGGTTCTGCTCAGAACTTACTTGACGCTCTGGATAGGTTACAGCGGAGGGCTGTCAGCCATGCCAATGATACTGACGTGACCGCTCCATTTGCGTAGAGGTATTGCGTCACTGAGGGTCTTCTACCGTCTCTATCACGGCGAGTGTTCTGAAGAGCTATTTGACCTTGTTCCACTCTCTCCCTTTCCATAAAAGCACCACGCGCGTGAGTTTGCGGGGTCACATCTGTATGGTATCTAATATCCCGGCTAGGACTAAGAGGTTCTCTAACTCTTACTTTTGCCGAGTTCTAACGGCGATCCTGATAATCTTGATGATGGGGCAGGATTGTGCCCCGGGTTACAAAACTTTTTTTGCAATTTTATGCGCGAAATAGCATGTCAAGCTTCTGATACATTAAAACAACCGCTAAAATTGAGTACTGCGTAATTACATGAAAGACGTTATCTTAACATAGATGCCTCGAGTTAGACTATTGTATCTAAAGACATTCCAGTGGATAATATTATTATAGATATACTATGAAATCATCCTCGCTATTCTTTTTCGTCACAAGCGAGGTCCGAATTATCAGGTTTACTTACAATAATAATCATGTTTACTTATGTAGAATGACTCGGAACCAAAAAGCGGTACTGGAATCGTGGCTCGAGCCGCGCCCGTCGCCCCGCAGCGTTCGCCGAGCGAGTGCCGCGTCCCGCACGAGTGTACTGAGCGAGCATGATTCCCATGAGGATGACGCCTCCTCCACGCATTCCACTATCGACGAGCAGCCGATGGACAGGATCTCGCTACTGTACAAGAAAGACTTCGATGGTGAGTCTATTTTAACCTTAATTATAACTAGAATGACTAGCCGTTAATAACTATTCATTTTACAATCTTATGACCATACGAAATGGTGCCTGTTATAACCAATAAAAATTATAACAATATCGATACTGCAGCTGTCGCAAGTGATAAAAATCACAACATTAAGATTGTCGATACTGAGTACAATTTCGACTATGAAATTGGTGCAAATTATAATAGTTTGGATATTACAACTGTCGTAACTGACAACAATCTCGACACTGAGATTATTATCGCTTTTATCGACTGCCGGATCTGTAATCGTTAATATTACATTGAAATAATGTTTTTTTTTCTTATTATTATGTTTATCGGTTACAATTGAAAAAATTTACACACTGACCTCGCAAATAGTACAAGGTCATAGGGGAGGCATGATTACAGCCACATTTATAACACATATATACATACAGTTATTACTATAATAATTTGAAATCATGATTTATTTTAGGCACGTGTTGATATAATTAGATCAGCCATGATTCTGTAATACAAACATTTGCTTAGGATCGTTAATAACATGGTTAACAAGCACCAATTAATAGTTAAAAATGTAATGAATCCTAGTTTATTATACGAGCATGAACATTATTGTAGCATGTTATATGTGAACTGAAAACATTATTTTGTCATGAAACATAGTTGACCAGTTTAAATGAATAGATCTTTGTATAGTGTTTTGATCACGCAGTGGTCACCACCGGGAGTGGTTATATCGTTAGGAATTGATGTCTCCTCATTCTATGGAACTTGTGATGAAATTCAGTCTGGACCCGTTGCTAGCCCGAAACGTACTGTCTTGAAGAGATTATCTTCCGCAGGGTTGGGTCCAACAACTGAGCCGACAACTGCCGGTCTGAATGCAGGTGTGTTGGCGGCAAACTACATAACAATTGTTATAATAATTGCATATGTTAAAAAAAAAACTTGAGAATTCAATTTCTCCATGTTTTTTTTTTTACTAAGCCTCTCTTTTTATTTAATCGTTTGTCTGTTCGGTATTTTTTTTTATTTGATATTTTTAGTATTTCATAGCATTTTTATTATGAAACCTCGATAAAACTGGTCAACCTTGTTTTTTTTTTAATATTTTTTTTTTCTACTGATTCGCATGATTTTTGCTCTTTTAACGCTTTGCAGAAGCAAATGTCTGATCTCAAGCTTGTGTAATATTAATGTGTACTAAAATTGGATTACGTTAGGCCCGCCTGACATTGAGGAACCGCTGGGTGAATGTTCACCGGCATCGATTGTATCCGATGTTATTGCGCAACGAAGATGTGAGTATATGCTGAAGCTTTTGGACTGTACCTGCTTTATTATTAGATTGAGATTTTTGGACTCTTTCTTTTGAGATTTTTTTTTCTTACATTTAAATATTACAAATTATATAATTTAATTAACCCTTTACGGCGCCAGATCGTTAAATTTGTTACTAAAAACTAGGTGATAATACCCTATTTATTATCAAGGAAAATAATAATTAAACAAATATTATAAATGAATAATTTATAAGCTTGTATGTTTTAAGAATGCAACGTTACATCATTAGTAATTAATATTAAAACTTCGTTTCTAAACGTTTTTTCCGCAACTTCTGTTTATAAACTGGGGTCTTCCGCGTCCTGCTGTATTTTCACCCCCTTAACCCATTAACGCCGAGATGATCCGAAATTTAACTAACTTTTCAACGAATTTATTTATTATGTTATCGGACCATAATAATAATGCAATACCTCTATACCTACGCGAAATTTGATGCTGAAAATTTCAATTTGACACCGAGAAAAAATATGGCCGATCTAAACGTAAAAAAAACGTAAAAATATTGGAAATAAAAAATTTTTCGCGTTTTTTTTCCACAATGATACCGCACAGTTGCCAACTTTTTACTATGATCAGAGGTGGTCATGGCACTCGAACATTAAGACGATTTCTTTTTTTCAGAAAATTTCATGGACACGTTTTTTTTAAATGAGTATGAAAAAATTGCATAAAAGTCTTAATCTATCGTTTTCTTAAAAACTATAAACTTTAGAAAAAAATATTCTAGGAACAAAAATGTCTTAAAATTAGTCAAAGAACACTCAATTTTTTTCCAAATTCTTAAAGACAATTTTTGATTTTCGAGAATATCAAAATATCAAATTTTTCAAAAATACCTAATTTCCTTCCCGGATTCCCTTCTCTTTCCTTTCTTTGCTCACACGCTCCACTCACTGACATTTTA
The DNA here is from genome assembly GCA_036320925.1 of Automeris io. NCBI lineage: Eukaryota > Metazoa > Arthropoda > Insecta > Lepidoptera > Saturniidae > Automeris > Automeris io. Next base: position 4,709,917 of record JAUDJH010000011.1, on the reverse strand, counting down.
AAATATCTGGTAACAGCTGAACGTAGAATACCTTTAAATGATAACGATTTTTTATTTTGTAGCACCTAGTTTTCCTTCTGTTAATATTAATTATAATAACAGAAAAGTTAATTGTTACCCCTTGACTGATGTCAAGAATTATTTGTATTGGTATTTTTGCCTACAATTTTTGTTCCGATAATAAAATTAATGAACATACTTTTAATTGACAGCTAGCTTAGGCAGAGCAGCTTCAGAGTCGAAGATAATTCCAAAACCAGCCAAAGTGGGAAGGCGAGTCTCCGTCGATGTTGGTAAGTAACTTAATAATTACATTCGCTATTCCTCACCCTTGTATATTGTGTAGTTTTAAATCCTTATAAAAAACAAAGTCATTATTTTTGTAAATAAATAAAAGAAATAATGAAATCATTTGAATAATTATAGAATTTAATATATTATGTGTCGAGTGTTTTAATTCTAAAATCGATTCACATTCGAATTATTTTTATTCATGTAACAATTATTTTTATTCATTGGAGTGTTAATCGAAAGGTTAATTGTTTGATTGTCAGCTCTAGTTTTTTTCGCAATAATTGCCCACCGCTAAACAAAACGTTTCTCTAATAGTTGGCCCCCGAGAAGTCGATTCTCCATCAGCCGGCGGCGAGAGTCCGGGGCGAAGTCGCCGTGCCTCATTCAACAAAGCCTGTGAAGCCCTGCTCACTCCGAAAGGTCGGCGAGCGTCAACCGATGCCAAGGTACGTGGCGGGGAGACTACGTTAAAGGCGCATGAAATGCTATCACTTCGACAAAAAAAAGTGACGACATAGTCAAAAACATGTCAAAAATATTAGATCAGATGGGAAAAAACATGAAATCACTGAAGATTTAACAGTGATAAATAACAATCATACGGACCAAGATAGAGATAGCACTATGACTAAATTACTTGTGCGAAAGAGATAAAGCTAATAACAGGCACGCCCTCTGTTATAATGTGTCTCTTGCTTACTTATTAACAACCATGATTTGCTACAAACTGAAACATTCCGTGAAACATTACAAAAGATTCCGACTCAGGCCGTTAAAAGATTAACTAGCAATGTTTATAAATTATCATCGCGACCCATCCTAGTCCACTGCCGGACATAGTTCTTCCCTAATTCGCACCACTGAGTCTTCAGCCCTTCTAAACCAACTTTCCGGCCACTTTCCGCCGGTCGACACTCCTCCTTGCAGGGAGACGCCCCACACTACGTTTGCCAATTTGCGGTCTCCACTCAACCCAATGATCATCGATTTTTCGATATACATGGCCAGTCCATTGCCATTCTTTATGAATAATCATTATATAATATATTCCCTTCCTTTTTTTTTATTACATACAGGCTTGCGCTTGACCTCAATCTCACCTGCTGGAAAGTGATGATGAGGCCGACAATGGAGCGCGCTCACCCAGCAAATACCGATTCACTCGACGTTTGATGATTCCCATGTCATAAGACGCCGGAAACACTGACGCAGGAAGCGAGTTCCACTCCTTCGCGGTACGCAGCAAAAAGGAGGAGGCAAATCGCTTAGTGCGAGCAGCAGGAGTTAACCACAAAAGGGTGCAAACCAGCACGGCGTCTCGTCCTCTTACGATATTGTTCTTTAAAAGAATGTCTAGATCCTGCGGAGGATGAGACGCTAGTTGGGAAGCCTCTACTGCTTGTGGAAGGCTTGTCAATCTAAGGCAGTCTTGGCTGAATCCATTTTATTATTTATTAGGCGCGCGTGCCCTAGATGTCGTTCATTGAACTTCAAATAACCTGGAAATGCATCGACTCCATAAAAATTCAATTAGCCTTACACACCATTGTCACCGAAAGACTGAGCAGTTCGGGTTGAACACGGGTATTATCGACGAGAAATACTTCGATTCTGGACAATGGCGGATGGTTTTTGGAATAGCTGTGTTTTATAAGGCTTAGGGCGGCTTGCACTAACGAATTAATCTAGTTTAAGCTTGTATAAAACGCTTATTAATTGAAGTGGTTTGATTCCATCTAAATGATGATTTCAGTTCGAGTTGTCATCACTAGATTTTGATTTAGTGCAAGACAATAAGTACAGATCAGCGCTAAATAGCATTTTATATAACTCTAAACTATATTTAATTTGTTAGTGCAAGCCGCCCTTAGTGTAGTCAATTTTCAGAGCTCTTATAAAAAAACTCCGAATATTAATAGCTCCAAAGAACTTGCTATTTTAATTCAGTATTTTTATTTATTTTTCAGGTTCAAAAACTACCCAATATAGAAGAAATGAAGGATAGCAAATAAAACTGACGTATAATATAATGCAGTCGTGTAAAGATATGAATTTCCTATGTTTTTGCATTTATAAAATAAAAACGGTAATCATAAATTTGTGTTTTTCTTAAACAGTTCATAAGATAAATAAGATTAGATTTCAACTTATGCACGTGAACATACATATTACATGTAAACCTTCAGTTGTACATGCAGGCTGGCATGATGACTGCGGCTGTCAATGGATTCTCGTCCCTTGTTGGTCGCTGCCATTTTAGGGCTATACTTTCCATCGGGAGCGCTGTAAAAAATTTTCAAACTAATCCCAACAATGTGCGAATTTATATTATATTAAATTAAAACATTCCAATATAATTTATATCATCACGCTATATCCCTATTGGGGTCAGCAGAGATGATTTAGTGGTTGTATCCTCTTTGCGCTTATGTCGGGCCCAGTAGCGCAATTGAGCGCCGTTCCGAGGGCGCTTATACATGACATTTCTGTCAGATGCCATGCGGGCATCTTCAAGATGTTTTCTTTTACCGATGAGCCTGTGGAGTCTAAATTCATACATAATCTAGACAAGCCCTGAGATATGTGCCAGGATTGGAACAAACTTCATATACACCGGTCGCTTATCCTCTAGAACACCACATAACACAAAAATCTTAATATATATAAACCTCCTGTCACGATGTTTGTCCGCGATGGACTCCTAAACTACTAAACCGATTTTAATTAAATTTACACACCACGTGAAGTTTGATCTAATTTAAAAGATAGGATAGTTTTCATCTCAATTCATAGTCGCAATATTATTTTATTGCAAATTATTTGTTTATTATTTAGCAGTCATAATTTACAGTTAGCTCCAGCCGATTCTAAAAGATGGCGCTATCCGTTGACTGGATTGAGTAATTATTCAAAAACCAGTCACAGCAAAGCGTGGCTGGTCTGCTATAATTTATATGGCAGAACAACGTTTGCCGAGTCAGCTAGTATATAATAAAAATATCCTTTTTTTATATCATTCTCAACAAAATTGTAAGTTTGATTAATTTATAAGTGGCTTCGTATATCAAATGCCCAAGATCCGATAGGTTTTTTTGTAACCCGGAGTCAATCCTCATGGACAGTCAGGGTGCTGCGAGAGAGGCGCCTGGTGTGCGCACCGTCCGCGGTGGACGGTAGGAGAGAGAATTAATGTGACGTCTCTCGATCGACTGCACGCCTTGTGTAATACGGAGATCACTGGATTATTGCCTGTTTTTATGTAGTTATCATTGTTAATTCTAAGTATTAGTGCAATAAAAGTATTCCTCTTCTCGTGTTTTCAGGCCTTTTTTACTTTATATCTAGAACGACTTATTAAAGGAAATAATTTCAGAATTTCCAACGAAATAAATGAAACAAGTATACTTATTAAAATATATTTATTACAATCAGTCACAATTACTTCATGCAATTTATTATATTTAACCTGACAAACAATATTGATTTAAATCACAATTTTATTAAATCGATTCAAGTTTTTTGACTTTCTTTATTTCCTAGATTAAACCGTGGTATTAACAAAGATGTTTTATGACTGCTTAGCAGAAAATACTATGACTAGTTAGTTATAAACTATAATATCGAAAATAGTAAGTGCTCAGTGGGCCTTGACAAAAATATTTTCCGCTAGCGTTTACGACAAACGACTTCTCCAAAATGTATGAGAATAACTTTAGCTGATTCAACGTCACGCTAAGTTTATAGACAATTTAAAACCAACATTAACAATATCGTTTATGAGTTTTCGCATCTATGGTTCTGTACCAGTTATCTATGGTTGTCGTTAACGAGAAACCTGGATTTTAAAATTTTGCAAAGAGGGACAAATACTACTGTCTGCCAACCCAGTCCTTTCTTTAGTCCTGAATTATATGAATAAATCCAATGGAAAAATGTTTACAATATAATTTTTAGAGAGCTTGTGCTCAACAGTTTAGTAAAAATATAAATATCGCATAAGAAGTGAAATAATCACGGAAAACTTTTGACCTTGAATTATTTAAACCGTACCAATATCTTATGAGATTTACGAGTTAACTTTTAAAAATTAAAAAAAAAGGTTTGTACAAATCAGCTTATTTTTAATGTAGAGTTTGCTCCACTTTTTGTATACATTAATCAGTGGATATTCGGGGTGATATGCTGGTCTGGTGCCCCTAGAAATTGTCGACCCCTAGATTCGGGCTGTAAACGTGACGTCATGCTGTTAAGCGCAAGATAAGTGCCCTTTAAAAAAATATGGAAAAACATCAAACTGCTATCATAAAATACTTAAGTGTGCCATACTAGTTATTTTTGGACTTAAGATGCCATAACTAGCGGCACAAATGAGATCAAACATATTTTTTTTCTATTCATCTGCGAATTTTATTAGGTATTTATTTATTTACAATTCTATATTTATTTTCTGTTGTTGGTATTCGCGATCAAATGCTGGTACTTGTATTTATGACATCCTTATCCCAAATCACAACTGAATGTAATAATAATTTAGACATTCAAACAACAACTTTTGTGTTTATTTAACACTAATATACAATAAGTCTTTGATTATATAAATTTAAAAAATCCTAAGAATAATTTTACCAAAAATATTAGCAGCTAGTTCTACAAAACAACTGAAATTTCTTAAAATTCATTCTAAGAAGTTTTGTTATTTAGAACTAATAACTTACCATATTACGTATTTTTACTTCAAGCAAGTTTACAGTACACTAGTGTAAAAACCGTCATAGTGACTCGCTTCAGGATCAGCTTGTGTATATCTAGTTACTCATATTCCTAGAGACCGATATAGGCCGACATGAGGGAGACTCAACGTATTTTCATTCTTTGATGATCGCTTTCGTTTTTGGACTACACTAAACTTACCATCAGGTGCACTATAGTCACTTTGTCGAGCCAGTGTAAATAAAAAACTAAATAAACATATCACATATAATCAGTTACATAATCTAATCAGTAATATTTCCAACAAATCCGCAAACCTCGAAATGCATTTAAAAATTATTATCTTTTTAAAACAGTCCATAAAAGATTATGTAATTAAAAGTGTCTGACCTAAAAAAACTACATTCGGTAAAACTTTCAAATGGGCCGAAATTCTAGCTAGAGCCTAAGGTTTCTGGTAAGCGTCAAAATTTTCGAAGAGGACAACTAAAAAGTCAAACTAAGTCTGAATGTGATTGTTAAATTACTTTTAATTAGTACCCCTTAAATAGGTCGAATATCCTGGTAAAGCCGAAGGTTTTAAAATCTTAAATATTTCTAAAAGTTAATACAAAATAGATAAGAAAAAATGTTATTGGTGGCCTTTCTCTTTTCCATAGAACCAAAATAACGAGAATTGGGAAGTTTTTCTGTGTGCATTTTCCGCGTCAATATCAGAACCCTTAGAATTTATAAAGTTGAGTTTTATCTCAAAAAAATATACTCTACTTTTATTTAAAAAAATTGAGAGAAATCATTAGCGACATCTATTGTCGAGTATTGTAAGTCATTCGTTCTAATTAAGTTATTCGTATTAATTAAGTTTTATATTAGGTCGTAATAATTTATATAAGAAACAATGAAATTTATATATTTAAAACAAAAAATTCAGCTTGGAAGAATTATCATCATAACAAAAGTACGAGTAAAAGTAAGTAAATGTTGTGGGCACAGCTCGTCGATAATAAATAACTATAGTTTACTTTCTTTGTAGACTTCTATAACATATACTGTAATACTTGTTATGAACACAAATAATTCTCATATAATAAAACTCGATTATCTATCTTTGTCCATTTCATCAAAGCTTTTCAGCGATCTTCCAACATGATGTAACATATTTGGATCTGCCGGTAGATGTTTCGATAATACTTCATTTAAATCTACTTTTGGGAGGAAATCATTTTCTTTTTGCGGCAGTTCTAATAGTTTTTCGCAGATTTCTTTTTCATCAATTCGCAAACTAGATTTATCGCTACAATCGAGCACTTCCCTTTTTTGTCTTGCTATGTTATTTATGTCACTTTCACGTTTGTCATTGATAACGTCATTTTTAGGAACATCACCATTGTTTAAGTTAGCTAATTTAGAAACAATAGCTTCTTTAGGTTTCATTAGCACTTTATCGTTTACTACTTCCTTTTTAACTTCAGCTTTGTTTGAGGCTAAAGGTATTGGTAGTTTTGGAACATTATTTGGGATTATTTCGTGAAGCTTTTGGGAATCTTCTCCTAGTTTATATGATTGGGGCTCATCCTGTGAATGTAAATGTTTTACATCTGACTGCTTTAACACTTGTTCATTTCGTGTTTCAAATTGATCTAAAGCTTTTGGAATAATGTTGTCCACACCATTCACCATAGGAACTTGTTTGTTATCTATCTTTTCTGAATGTACTTTATCTGTATCTATTTTAGTTTCCACTTTAGATTGCTCAACGTTTGTGTTATCAATATTCAAGTTTGCTGGATTTTGAATGGGTATTTTATTTAAAATATCCGCATTCTGTGCATTCTTTGGATTTGTAGGAACTTTTGGAATGGTATCTTTTGTATCAGGTACAACAATATTATTTGATGGCTTTTCTTGGGGATCAATTAACTTTTGTTTAAAATTTTGTTCGTTGTTTATTTGATTCAAATTACTTAGGGAATTTTTACCAGAGTTATGAACTAAATTTTCAGTCTTTACAATAGGTATATCGGGATTTTCTTTTATTTCTTGTATTGCTTCTATTGTTTCAACAGCTTTCTTAGCAATTTCTTTGACTGCTTCGTTCGTCAACTTTTCTAAGTTTTGTGCAACTTTATCATTTTTTATTTCTTTATTTGGTTTTTCGGATACACCACCACCGATACTCTGTATTGCCATATTAGCTATTTGTTTTATACTCTCTACTGCAATTTTTTTCGCCTCTTTACTATCAACCTCGTTCTTATTTTCCTGCAATTCATTTTTTGTCTTGATAATCTCGTCAAGAATTTCTTTTTGTTCTTTTATCAGCTCTTTTTGTTCTTCACCGTGTTGTTTTATGGTTTCTATCAGTTTTTGTTGCTTTATTATATGTAGTTTATCTTCGACAGATGAAGCTTTAGGATCCTGCGCAGCTTTTGCCTTGTCTTCTAATTTTCTTTCATTACTACTAATTGGCTTAGTTTCCGTTAATTTTGTTTTTACATCTTTCGGGTGTAATTCAGATATTTTTGCTATCTGTTCTTTTACTTCAGGTAATATATCTACGTTTTTTTCCCTTTTATTGACAACCTTATCATTTTTTTCATTGGAAGTATCTGGCGGCACAGGGTTAGGTGGTTGCATTTCGGAATCTTTAATTATATTATTGTCTATTTTGAGTGCGTCCAAAGGTATCGCGTCTTCTTTAAGTAAAGGTTCTATTTTCCCATCTAGAATTAACATTAAATTATAAGCAATATAACTTAATTAACTTATCTTTGAAGGATTACAGGAAGGAAATAGATTGCCGTAAAAAATATTTTATTATGTTCAACTATATCATTATTTTTGTCAACACTTGTAACATTCCTGTAAGCACGATGATTTAATCAGAAATACAACTACCGTCACAATGAAATTAAGATTACCGTCTAATTTTTCCCGTTTCTCGAAGAAATCTTCCACGATCTTATCAATTCGCTCTTGCGTGATAAACCTATCGTCATATCTGTCGAGTTTACTCTCAGCTGCTTGAAGATTAGCGTAAGTACCGAGCACCATTATAATAAGACCCAACACCACAGCTGCCTGAAAGTTACAATTAACAAAGTTAATGAGAATAAACTACACGGCATACAAATTCATGTGTATTTTGGTAATAAAAACAGATGTTTAATATAACAAACAATATGGTGAAGATCTGATGAAAATCTTCCTTGCTATGACAGACATAAATCGTGATTAGGTTCATTTCAATCGGTATTTTGTCTCAAATACGGTTCAAGACTTAAATTTGATGCCTATAGTATAAAATAAAAACTGACTTCAAAAAATAAATAATAATCGTAAATCTATCAATCAGTGTTTCTCATTTTACGAATTACGAATGTAAGATGAAGCTGAGGGACTGATTGTCGAATCTGAAATATGATGATACTGGGGAACTGTTGCAGGTATAGATTTCTTGGGGTTTAACATTATTGTGAAATTATTATTTACTTTAATTGTATAGTGTATGTAATATTATTATTGTATTGTTTTGAGTTAAGATTGGAGCTACGCAGCGGATATAAACTGTATGTAACAAATTGTGTGAAATGTGCTGACATCCAAGATACAGGTAGTCCTAGTTTGGGTGTCAGCTGACTTTAATGTGATGCTTTGTAATTGTTTTTCTAATAAATAATTTATTTTTATAGTCAGCCGTTAAAAATGACAAAATCTGATTGGTTGATCTAGGATTATTATTTCCCTGCCAGCAGTGGTGTTGGCAATGCTGGCAGTGTATGACAACTGGAGGGCCATGGTTTCCTTCTGTAAAGATGTCATGTCCCAGAAGGAGGCCGCAGAGCGAGAGCGGCAGAAGGCCGCTCGAAGGAGACACCAGGAGCCGGCAACCGCCCTGGCACATCAGTCCCAGCAGACCGGTCGATCCACGACCGGTTGGCTGATGTCTTTGGGGTCGTGGCTGCTCAGGGTGGGGGCCCTGACCAACTGGTTTAGCGGCCCTCGAGAAGTTCGCAGGGCATTATGGCGTGCTTTGCCTAAATACAACGAGCAGTATCGGGGAGGGTATCATCTTCCCCCGAGTTTGTGCCCATCGGGCGCGGCGCGACGGGGCTGTGGCGAATTGATTACAGGACCCACAGTCCCCGCCAATGCGCAGAACTAGTCACCTTGGGGTTTTTAGTCGGTATAAGTCCGACACACCTCGGTCGCGCAACCCCCCTGTGCGGCTGAGACGGTCCTATGAGGATTTTCCCCAAATAAAAAAAAGGAAAAAATGGATTATTTACTTTTTGAAGTCGAATAATCTTTTTTAATAATAAGGCGATAACGGCATATTAAAATATAAGCTATATTAATGACAACCTAGTAGTACTATCCGCACAAAACAGTTCAAGTGAATGATATGTAATACTACATAACACACGTCTCATGGACGACAGTTGTCACTTGGAAACGGTGCAGTGTTGAGCTCTGTTATATTTTTTTATTATGGCGTGTTGTGCTGTCAAATTGTGCAGAAATTTTCAGTGATAATTTGGAAGCAATAGTAAAATTTCCTTTCATAGGTAAACAGTGAAATATGTTTGCATTCCTTTGAAAAAACGTCAATATAATTTTAAATCATATAACAATAATTTTTAACTGCTAGTGTTGCCAGTTTTTTACTTTTTAAAACTCCCCAATTTTAGGGACTTATCAAACCTGTGCTTTAACACGAAAATATTAATTTTTATTGTCTTTAGCTGGCATTAAGTACGATATAGTTGTTATTAATCACTACGTTGATGAAAAATATATCTATTATTTGTGTAAACTTTTTGGTATTTTTATTTTGGGCTAATTGCTATTGGCCCGGTCAAAATACATGGTTACGATTATCGCATAGAGTTGAAAACTGGTACGAATGTTGGGAACACCATTCCCATTGATCCCATATCAACAAAAAAGTTATTTAAGTTCACAAATATGGGTTTTTACATGTTTCAACAAAACTAAATAAAAATATGTATTTCAAAGTTGTAGATTATGCAATTATCTGTAACAATTTTGCTTACACGTATTCTCCTAAGAATTGCCATTTTTGAGATATAGTGATCTAAGAGTTGAAAAGTTGTATACTTCTTAATATGCATGAGTACGTCACCTATATACAATACTAGTTTTTGCCCATGACTTTATCTACTTAAAATTAGTACTTTGAATAACCTATTTTTTTCCACCATGCGAACTCGCTTTCACGATCGAACAGGCAACATGTATGGTTGCCTTTCTTTTCTTCCCAACCATCTTTTTACTCCTTTAAAAAAATATTTCGGGAATGAAAGTATTATATGTGTTTTCCAGTGTCTGCAACGATCTTCATACCAATATTAACCGAACGTGAAATTACGTTGCACATTTCGTTAATTACATCAGCCTAGGCCTTCGAATTATTATTTAAATATTAAAGCCTTCTTGCCTACATAAATACCATGCCCAACAGGGTCCATAGTTGATACTAATAAAAAAATAAAAATATTTACTAATTATATAAATTGCTCTTAGGCATTATATTAGTACAGTATACTATAGTTTTCATTTACAACATTTTTTAGCATCAGTGTTTAATCTTTGTTAATTATATTTATTTTTTGCTTAAAGTCCAATTTATTAAATAAATTATTAATTAATTGATATATTTCTGGAAATAATACTTAAATAGTTGCAAGGTTGTTCGGAATAACACTATACCTACATCGTGACATCTATATGATATATAGATAGTCCTAGGGTGGTGCCTTGGTTGTACCTCATGCTAAGTATTGATTCAATATTATGAAAAATTATTAAAATCATCATGTACCATAGAACTGTTTATAATTCTTTTATGTATATTAATTATATAAATGGTTTTTAATTCAAGACAAGCCGAGTAAAAAAATAGTATATATGACAGAAATTTAGCATTATTCCGTATTGGAATATATAATTAATTTTAAGGGTATTTAGGGTGAATGTGGCAACTCTATATCTGGTGACGTCACCTGCCACAATGCATCTAGTAGGTCATGTCACGTGTTAATTTTGGCGCAGAAATTTTATGTCCGATGTATGAGCGGACTCTATCTATATAATCTAAGATTAATGATATAGGAGAGAGTCCCCCAGTACCAGCCGGCTCCCAGTACCGGCCAGTTGCTATATCCAGTATTCTATAATGAGTCGCGTTGTGACTTTCATCGGTATAAGTGTGGTATACTCTAGCAAGTATATGCCCCGCGTGGTGACTATCTATCTTGACCAGTTTACCAACAGTGGAAAGATTTGTGAAAAACGTGGTAGACATACGCTACGCAACTAAAGTTCTGTGTGTGATTTTTCGAAGTTAAAGATTGAGTTTGAAATAAGTTAAACCTGGTATGTATTGGCCATTAATATGACTATTATTGTATATGCTTCAAATCAACTTTCATTCATTCGTTCAGGTCTGTGGTCGAACATAATATGCTATTTTGTTTCCCACAGTACCGGCCACGAAGTTGGCCCCCAGTACCGGCCATTAACTAAGTACATTTATGTGTAGTTTAATTTGGTTACAGGTACACAAAGATGTCAAATGTTGAAACTGATGGTAAGAAAAAGAAGAAGGGCACCTGGTGTTCTTCGAAAATGCGTAAAGTCGTAGAAAAGATCCTAAATAACGCAATGAGTGCACGCCAAGCCGCAGATCGCTATAAGAAGCCACGAACTACATTAAATGACAGAGTTAGTGCTATGAAACATGACAAAGAGATATCTATTGAGCTTATGGGTTATTTTCACAATACCTTTTCGCTAAAACACGAAATTTTTTTGGCAGAGCACGTCAAAGACTTGGCAAACAGGCTAATATCTTTAAACAGAAAAGAAAAGTTGAAATTCGCCAGTTTAATAAAAAAAAAGAATCTGTGGAAATGAACTACTATTATGCTTTTACAGTGATTTATCATTGCGGACTTCCAAATCAACGAGTTTGATGATAGCTTTAACTTTTTCTCAAAATAAAGTTGTCATTGACCAACCCGCTGACAATTTCATTGTGACTGCTTAGTGCCTTGATTCTCATGAAGAGGATTGAAGGAACCGCAAAGCTTGCGTAAACGAAGCTTGTGCGAATATATCAGAGTTATCGAATATGTATATTTTCGATTATTGCATGGTATGAATGGTCATATCTTTGCTGGCCGGTACTGGGAGCCAATTTTGTTGAGACTGTTTTTTCCTAGTTATCAAATTGCGGTAATAAAGTTTATTATATCTAAATATATCGATAGTTTATTATTTTTATTCATAGCCCAAGAGTTCCTTCACACATAACAAAAGGCATTAAGCACGTAACCTAAGGTACTTCGATTTTCTTGTTGATAAACCTTAAGGTGACGGTACAGGGGGACTCTCCCCTATGAAAAAAAAAATCTTTTAGAGTATTTCTAAAAGGAAGAAACAATGGAAACACCTACTTACCTTCGCCAAAATCCTCTCATTGGTATCCTTAAAGGTAACATTAACGAAGCAAGCGGCTGGAAACACGACGCATATCAGAACACCTATAGTGGAGCCGACCAAACCGAGCACCAACTCTATATTCGGAATGAGCAGGCTCGTGAAGAGAGACACACCGATTATAGCCACTGTTATACAGCGGAACGTCGTCTCGGGTATCGAGTGGTTTATTATATGATCGTGGTGGGAGGAGTGGACCTAAGAAAAAATATTATGCGTTGAAATAAGGTGGTATGACTAAGGATGCAACGAAACAAACAATTGGTTTTGCTTGCTCCGTAAGCGTTGTTGAACAATATTCGTTTTAAGGAGCGGGTCGCATTCCCCTCAATATTTATAAAGCTAAGACAAGTCGTTTGTGCCGCGTCCCGAAGGTTCTACCGCCTCCAAATAGCCGATACTCTTAGGCACTTGCTGGCTGACCTCTCAAGTCTAGGTTCTTTTTTTTATTCTATTTATTTAAGGGACTTTTACGTGTGTACGTATGTCAACCCCATCGTACCCTAATACAGAAATACCTAACATATTGCATATGGTCCCATTGATCTGAACAGGCCAGACGCCTCATCAGATAATAGTTCTGTTAAGATTTTGTTAAACATCCCGATGTCAAGTCTGCTCAGAGCAAAGGCACTCACAAACGCCTCTCTCACAGATTCAGATCAGACACATTCCATCAACAAGTCTAGGTTCGTACCCATAAATCTCTGGTTGAGCACCTCATGTGCTCGCCCTCTTCGTCCGGTGAAGCTGTTAAGGCTCCTGGCTATCAGCACATTATCCTGCTGAAAAAAACTTCCAAACAGTCGCGTTTTGCATTAGTTCCACGCTTCCCGCAGCTCAAACTCCTTTAACATGACTCATCGTGAATAGAACCCCTGATATTTGTAGTATTAACAGTGTAAATTACTTTAAGCTCTACTGTGATACTGGATAAAGCTGTTTTCGACACTAAAACATCCATATTTATAGACACAAATCGACGCATTGACGGGGTTTGTAGCTTCTGTAATCAGACACAGACCCATCGGATCATGCCCACCGGGAGGACCATAATAAACGCAACGTAACACTTGACCAAAACGTGGTCATAGTTTGGTTATCTTTTGTATTTATATTGGCCATTCATGATCTACTTATAACCATAGATGGGCAAAATGTAATCAGATTAATGAAAATGATTAACGATTACAGTTTACGTTTTTTATCATTAATATGAGTGCATTTTACTCATTTATGATTTAAATACTACAAAATCCAAGATTTAATCATGATTACAGAGCAAGAAAATTAAAATAACGACTACATTTTGTAATCGTTCATCATTAATCAGATTACATTTTGCCCATCTATGGTTATAACTTACCTTTTTATAGAGCAAAGAGTAAATGCTGGCTCTACACGGAAAAATGATGAGGGGGAAACTGAACGCCACTGACATGACGAAACCGAGCTTGATGACGTCACTCGCCATCGTGGGACTGAGGCTTATCAAAACGTTACCTTAAAATAAGATAAACAATTACTTTACCACTTGTAATATATCTATACTAATATTATAAAGCTGAAGAGTTTGTTTGTTTGTTTGAACGCGCTAATCTCAGGAACTATTGGTTCAAATTGAAAAATTCTTTTTGAGTTGAATAGACCATTTATAGAGGAAGGCTTTAGGCTATATAACATCACGATGCAATTATTAGGAGCGAAGAAATAATGGAAAATGTGAAAAAAACGGGCAAAACTATTCATCCTTGAGGGCTTCCATTGCGTGCGCTGCAAAAACGGTTCAAGATACCAAAAATATATGTAAGAAAGAATTATTCCTCTTGAAATGATCTAAAAAAATGTCCGCAACAGTATATGTCTATCTTTTAAGATTAAGTCACTAGAACCGTTTTTATGGTAAACAAATTTGGTCGAAATTAATGCATTATTTGTTAAGAGTTGTATCAACGTAATAATATTAATCTTTATCCAAATAAATGTATTGTTGATTAAGAGTATTTAATTGTGAACAAAATTGTCTTTGACATCACTTAATTTCAATGAACATCTTAGAAGATATTAGAAAACCTTATATAGCAAAACAACATTTGCCGGATCAGCTAGTTAATAATAATATATCAACACGCTATATCCCTTTCTAGGTAATCAGAGATACATTAGTGGGTGTATCCACTATGAGTTTATATTTTGTGCCCAACGCGAGCTGATCGCCCCTCTCAGGGCACTTTCACATGACATTTCTATTAATTTCCATACGGGTTTCCTTACAAAGTTTTCCTTCACCGGTGAGCATATGGTTCCTAAATCCGTTTTAAAACTAGATAAACCCAGCTGTAACTACTAAGGTTCCAAAATTACAAAGTAAAATAATCAAAAAACCAATATGAATAATATAATACTACCAAATAACAGCATTTACTTATATGACGTGTATACATCTATGACGACAACTGTCATTAGAATATCGTTCCACAGCCGTCGCCACCAACCTTAGGCTGCAGTACACTTAAAATTAAGTACATCGTTACTTAGCTATGCTATTACTAAAAAAATAATTACCGGATATTTCGTGCGAAGAAAATGCCAAGTACCCAAAAAGTCCCAAGGTAAAATATACGCCTGTGCAGATATTAATAGCATTTTTGGTGACCAAATTCATTTTTTCAAGTGATAACGTTGGAAGTGATTCAAATATTTCAAATAATTGCCTGAAATATAATTAATATTTATAGAAACAAGAATCCTACAACTGCTTATCACCAAGGGGTTGATTCACATCCCGTGTCTTTGTTCAGCATTATTGCACATGGTATTCTTCAAGCAAAGAGTGGGTATTTGTTGGCCAAAAGATTTCCATCAGGTGAGACTGAAGTCAAATGAAAGCTACTTTGTAATAAAAAAGGCAAGTTGTATGGAGTCATAGGTGTCAATGCATTTGTAAGATTATTTGAAATTCTACCCATTAGTGAGTGCAATGCACTACGATATCTAGGTCATGCGAATTACATAAAACACGCACCAAATATATAAAAGTAATTCAAGCTAAGACTGCCTTCTGATTTACACGCCTTCCACAAGTGGTAGAGGCCTCATCACAGTTGGTGACTCCTACGTGATCTGAGCGGTCCCTGGCGGTGGTGGGACTCAAGCCGCCAGCCCAGCGTCGGTGCGTGCATGAACCATTGCATCGTTCTAGCCGACACTCACGTCACGCCTTGTCCTACCTAAAGAAAGCAAGCAAGCAATTTGTGGCCTTCGCCACAGTCTTTGGTCAGTGCTTCTTCCAGTGGCAATACCACCATGGCCTCCTACCACAATATTATTCATGTACAACTTTGTACTGCCTATATCTAGCATATAAAAAAATCTTGTTAATTTAAATTGAACTTACGTTTGGCAGAATAACGCCATAGAGAATATTGGAACACACTGGAGTAAGCCTGAAGGCTTCCACATTTCGACGCGCGTGCTCCAGTCGTTGGTGAACAGTTGGGAGGCAGCTTCCGCTATTACCTAATGAAAACCAAACGACCTTAATTTCACAAAGAGGAAATGTATATAAAAAAAAAGTTTCACTTACCTTCATAACGAGACAAAAATAGAAGCATATTGTGGCTGCACTGACATTACTCAAGCTGTCTACATTTCTTAGAAGTCCCAGTGGCAAAACACATACCAAAGAAACTATCACCATTATTGAGGTCCTGCAATTTAACAAATTCTGAAAAGTTAAAACATGTATAGAATTGAAAGATGCTTTAATAAGCAATATAATCCAGGTGAGTGGGGGGTTTACAACCAAACCTCCCATCATCTTTGGAAAGACCTTCAAAGACAGCCAAAATTGGTCAAAGTTTTGAACAAAACCAAAGGTTTCTGTCAAACTTTTTGAGGTAATAAGGACGACAGGTCAAACTGTATTGTGAGCACAGTACATAAATGTAAAGACAGTCATAGTGATTCACATTATCCTGTCACGTTCCAGGAGTAGTTTGTGTCAGTCCAGTTGTCCATATCCCTACAAACCTTCAGTCATAGTATATGTGGGCTGTCATGACGACAGAGACTGTTAATCAATTTTCGTCTTTAGTCTACAGCCACTCTACAAATGTTCATTATGGAGCTCATAACTGTGGTTATAAGCCAGAACATGTAATGTTATTTAAATTAAAACCTTAACACAATATAAAATTATCAAAGAAATATAAAATAAAATTTACCTTAGAATGTCACTCTGATTGATGTTTAACATTTTTGCAATAATTTGTGGACCTAAATCTCCAACCACCACAAAGTAAGCTATACATGTTCCCATTAAGAAACCTATTATACCAACTTCTACTGCAAGTTTGCCTGCAGGCCCAAATACATGGAAAGCTGGAAATGGAAATAAGGATCAATATAACCAATAACACGTAAGATAACATTATAAATGGAACATCAGCCCTAAATGGACTCATTTTTCACAAGCAGACAGTTTAGCTTGAGATTTATATATGCAATTTTGACTTTGCTGTGCATTATTTTCTCAAACTTTACAAATTTTGTTAAAATTATATAAGTCTCCAATTTCATCAACTTTTAATGTACTCATTGAATACTTAAGTTAAATTCAAGTTATAATAATAATATATCGTCATGCTATGTTCCTTACAGGGTGAGCAGAGATACATATGTGGTTGTATCCACTTTGCACTTATATGTCATGCCTAACGTGACCAGTAACGCAGCTGATTGCCATTCTCAGAGCACTTAAAAATTACATTTCTATTAGATTGGATGTAGGTTTCCTCACAATGTTTTCCTTCACAGCTGAGCATATGGTGGCTAATTCCGTAGGTAAGGCACATTGTGAGGTCTAAAATGAGTAAAAAAATTATTACAAAAACTCTTTATACATAAAAACATAGTCTTAGGTTTAAATATCATTAATTATTTATATGATATGATATATTTGACAAATATTAATTATTAAACTATATTGACTCATTTGTACCATAGTGTGACAGAATTCTACAGCTAGTGTCTTTATATAATTAACAGTATTGACCTTCTCAGGTCCTCTTTTCACAGTTATTATTATATACTTTCATAATGAATATCAAAATAAAATTCAACAGCAGTATACTGAAAGTAGGAAATTTAAAAAACTTACCTAGAAATTCAAAATTTCTTCTTCTTGCCAACAAAGCCGATTTAAGTAAGAAATAACAACATAGCCTTGATACTAGACCCATTGATAATAAAATTAATGTAGCCAATAATACCCCACACTGAAAAAATTTAAACATTAAATTCTTTACATCCAAAAGGTGCAATCACGATCTGTAAAAGATCATAAGGAAGCCCTAGTAACGCCAAGTCTGGGGCCTTTATAATTTCTTCTAAAAATAGGAATAACTTAAAATCTAAGCTTAAAATAAATAATAATAAATTGTACTTACTTGTTGAAAACAAAAAGGCATTGCTAATATTCCTACGCCAATAATGCTATTGGCTAATGTTATAGATTGGCCTGCCGTACCCATTTCTATAACTTTTTAATCGTTTAATTATAAATAAATATTTTTTAACTAAGCTTTGTAATTTGTATCACTTTTTGTGTTTTTCGAACACATCACACAATGTTTTGTTTTGACAACCAATTTATGACAGTCTTCATATCAAGCATTTATTTTGTATCCGCAAAGACATCCCTACACAAATATCCACAAGATCGACACTGAAGAGAATAGTAATAGAAATTTTTCAAGTACTTAGGTATCTGGAACGTGAGTGACGTTAGTTCAGGTATTGTCATAATAAAAATAATTATTTTTGATGTGCTGCGTTTTATTTATGTACTCATTATTCTTAACGTATCAAAGGAAATTCTTTCAAATACCATATCCATTGTTAAATATTTATAATAATCAGATACATTGAATCTAAAATGTGTACATAAATTAGTCATCACTTTAGAAGGGAGTATAAATACATTACTAGCCGTACTCATATTAGATACAGTCATAGATGGGCAAAATGTAATCAGATTAATAAAAACGATTACATTTTGCGTTTTTTACCATTAATATGACTGCATTTTGTTCATCTGTTTTAAACACTACTAAATCCCAGATTGCATACACAATTATGACTTCTTAATCTTTTAAATGGATTTAATCATGATTACAGAGCAAGAAAATTACAACTACATTTTGTAATCGTTGATCATTAATCAAATTACAATTTACTTACATAGTATACTTGTTTATCGTAAGTACCATCGCAAAAAAGCAGCACCAGCTAAGCTGAGCACAAGTTTCCCAATTTCTCACGATGTTTTTCTTTACCACCAAGGTGTGGAGAACATATGTTACATCTTACTAAAGCTTTGGGAGTCGAAGCTGCTCGCGTCCGTACACGTGACTCCTGCGTGGTGCTAAACGAGCAGCAGCGAGGTGGCAGGGCGTCGGTGCCCGCCTGAATCGCGACCACAGTACATAGGTGTGATGGCCGTCATAGTGACCAGTTTCGACTTGTCGCATTTCGGGATCAGCTTGTGCATATCCAGTAACTCATATACCTAGAGACCTTCAGTCGTGGTATATGTGGGCCGACATGGCGATGGAGACTATCAATGGATTTTCATCCTTTGATAGTTGCTTTCGTTTTTGGACTACACTGTACTTATCATCAGGTACTCTGTAGTCACTATGTCGAGCCAGTGTAAAAAAAAAAGCAGAAAAGCCAGCAAATCAAAATCAGCATAAATTATGGATCACCAGTATGTAAGCCATATATACTAATTGTGATACGCGAACCTATCGTCCGTGACGTAGACGGCAATCATTCTGCCAATGTGCTCATATATATCGTATACTGCCTCATTCGAATCAACATTAATAAATAAAAATACTGTATTTACACTGATATTATTTATTAATCGAATTACTCTTTGGTACTTCTGGCCAGTACTTGATGAAATCATCATACAGAGATTACAAAAACTTAATAATAATAGGTATAATTAATTAAAAAATATATTTTCTTCTTATATCAACTACTGACCTTAAGTTATATAAACATTATAAATAACTATAATTAACATAATATAATAATATGCATAATGTTAAAACATATTTCAAGTAGACTGTAAAATAAAACGTAATATTTATGAATCTATGAAAAAGAACATAAATACGAATATCTTTGACATTGAAATACACCTACATATTTGGTGTAAATGTTTCTCTAGTTATTTGATCCTTATGATACTAAGACATTGGATTCTTTGACACATACCTATACGACATAAGTTCATACATTTTTAGTTAACTTTATTGAAATTACGACAGATTTGTTAACATTTTGTAAAAGACAGAAGCACCTACATTTCTAATTTAAGTTACTACCATGTGAATTATTAAGTATATATTAAGCCCAACTTAATGATGGCACGATATTAATTGTTCAAGTTATAAATAATTTATTGTAGTATACACTTTAATAATTAATTCAAATTTGGTAAACAAATTCAGAATTATTTAGGGAACAATTTAATTAGAAACATAATAACAAAGTTAGTTGAGGCTTATCAGCTTTGTTTGGTTTTTTAAAATTAATTAACATACTAAGAATAACGAGTTATTCCAAATAAATCGAATATTACTGAAATCCTACAATCATTTAACATTTGCTATACAATTAAGCCTCTTCAGGTGAAAATCGTAGTTGTTGAACTATTTTAAAACAAATCTTTATTTTAATATACAATATTTAAAATAGTAATATTAAGAAGAATGTAGTAATATGTCTTACTCACTTAATCATATTTAAAAGACATTATTGAAAATATCCCAAAATTGTTTTATTGAAGTTAAAATTGTGTATTACCGGTGATCAATTAATTTTTATGACGATTTAAAAGTAGTTATAATAAATCTATTTGTATAACATTCTATTACATCAATTTCCCATGCAATCGGACATAAATAGGTTTAGATTGCCGCTAAAATTCCTAACTACTATATACTAATAACATTAAATAAACTTATTATCTATAAAAATAATAATCAAACTTCAAACAAACAAATGGCACACTCATTCTGAAATTTATAGGAATGACATTAAATAATAAAAGTTAATTCTAATAAATAATTTACGTAAATAACAAATAAAACGCAGTAAGATCTAAAATTCTTTGGACTAATCACTTCGTAATGGCAAGTAAGTTTTTGAATACAACCAGAAGCATAAAATTATTGAAGTTCACACAGTATAACAGTTAAAGTAAGGTCGCACTTTGCGGCTATATAACTACACAACTCGTTATAATATTAATCCCTTCTGGCCAGTTAAGGACACAAAATATACAAAACCAACAAATTAATACCTGGAAACTGGTTCCTTTTTGCGCATATAGCACAGCATCTAATACATTATAAGGATGTTTTTTTATACAATTTTTAGTCCAAGTTAATCCTAATTACATTAGTACAAGGAAAAAACCCACGTCAGGTCAGAGAGGGTCAATCATTTAAGAGACAGATCGCACTTTATGGCAGCGAAATTACACAGCGAAGTTAGAAACTGGATGATCATGATGTGCCGTGTCGTGGTGCAGCTCGCTTTTAAGTTATACACATTCTTGGCACTTGACGGCTGTATAACTTCTAATTTTTTTTCATCGAACGGCGCTGTTGTCGCCATAATCGCATACTGTTCATTGAGTATCTGCCGATTATGCCTCTGTTAGAGGCAAGTCATTTTTCTGGAGAAAAAAGCAAAAACTTTCTCTTGCTATTTGCTTGAAAAACATACATATTTGTTTGTTTTTAAAATTTAATAATCAAGTTTAATAATTATATAAATTTAATTTTAATTCAATTATTTAGTTTTGATTCAGTTATTTGGATTTTTTTTTATTAACAAACAAATACATACATTAAATTAATTTCTTTTTTGTATCACTAATGTTACATGCCGGCGGGAACGTATAAACACAGGTCCTACTTGAAATGTTTGAAGAACCTTTTTACATTACAGAACCGTGAGCATTGATTTACAGCAAACGTAAAAAAGCCTTAATTACTATGAAAAAATTCTTTAGTTGCCTGCATCTCATTTGATTCCGTGTACCTTTATTTCTACAGCTTTGTTCTAAATGACATATTTTAACAAATTGGTTTATTTATTAAAATATTCATTATGTTTGAATTTGCTTCATTACTTTGTTTAGAATTATTGATATTTGTAATATTACAGTTAAGAGTGAGAGTGAGAGTGAGAGAGAGAGAGAGAGAAGAGGGAGGCGGCGCGCAGTGTACAGCGCATCGCCTGTGAAAAATATTTGGAGCGGTGGGCTCTTTCCACCCACTCTTCCCAGAGTAGAAGCCTAAATAAGGTTATTCGCTCTCTGGGCGACTGGACGAATTTGGTGTCCAAGGCCTAGGTGGAGTGATTATAGGGACATCCCGTGGGGTTTAGTCAGCAAGAGCCTGATATACTGACGTCGCTGCCCGTATAGCGTGCCCAATGGTCCTGTGTATGAATTTCGCCAGGTCACTAAATAAAAAAATGTTTCCTTTGCGATTTTCCATCTTGACTAATAGGGCAATAAGATCACTGATTGACGTTCAATGTGTATATGCCCTTAGTAGTTGATCAACTTACAATTATCATTCAACAGTTTCATTAATTAAAAAATATATATTCATTAAAAACATGTAAAATGTCCACGTTTCGAATGACTTACAGAGGCCACTTTTTATACGAATGTGTAATTTAAATAAAATTGCATTTTAATTTTAATTGCGGTAATAAAAAGAAAAAAGTTACACGTGGTGTTCACATTGAGACTTTTAAAAAGGATTATTTCAGAGTATATATACATATATATATATATAGTATTCAGAGTAAATGCTAATATGGCGGAAAAATTAGAATCCTTCATTACAGTAATTAATGCTTATTAATTCAATATTATTTCAAAAAATATAAAAACACGGAGTATGCCATTTAAAAACAAAACTAGATTGCTATAAATGATACAAAAACAAGCAATAAGTTCCACAAAACATAACTATTATATATTTTGACACATTAAAAATGAACGCAATTAAAACGTGACTCCTGTTTACTTTACTTACACGGTCAGTTCTTTATAAAAATGATAAGATATGTTATTATTGCCTTTGACTTTCTTTTAAATAAATAATGTAATGAAAAATTTAATGAAATTATTCATATTTTACATACCTATACATCTATCTAGTATTCATAATTAATATTAAACAATAACTTTATGTGTTATTTATTATTATTACAACTGTTATGGTATTGTAACACTAATAAGTGCATATAAGGTGTGTTCACGGAGGTAGACATTCTCAATTTTGCTAATAATGCCAAATGTCGAACCGATCATGGAGCTTCAACGATGTGGAATATTGCCACTTTTAACCCACCTCAGTATATGGGAATTTAATGGTAATCTGTCAGTATGACAAATTTTAAATTTTATTAGTGTGAAAACACGTTTGATTTGTGCGTTTATGCATTTATTTGTACCTAATTTAGTCAAAAATATGTTTTTTAATTAGCTGACCCTGATAAAAGGATAATAAGCTACAAAATCCACTATTGAAATAAAACAACTGTCATTAAAGTTCAAACTGTTCTTGAAGGACATATTTCAGAAATTTTGTCATTTTTTTTTATACTGGCTCGACCAAGTGACTACAGTGCACCAGATGGTAAGTACAATGTAGTTCAAATACGAAAGCGTTCATCAAAGAACGAAAATCCGTTGACAGTTTCCGTCGTCATGTCGGCCTACATATACCACGACTGAAGGTCTCTAGGACTTACTGGATATACCCAAGATAAGCCCGAAACACGACAGCTAGTCACTATGACAGTCTTTACACTTGTGTACTGTGGTCATGACCCAGTTCGGGCAATCGCCCGACCACCATAAAACTAGAACTCCAACTAGAGCTCCATAAACAGGCTGTAGAGGATTGAAAGTGGTAATGGCTAAAGTATCGTTTATAACAGCTCCAAAAACACCTTGTATCCTCTATGAGTGTATTACAATAGGTTTAAACAATGGCTGTTTTTATCTATATGATAATGAAATTCTTCACAACAGCTTTGTTTAAATGGAAATTTTATAAATCATTAAGCAAGGTTGTTCAATTATCCATAAGAAATAAAGTAATAAGTGACTATTAAAAAAATATTATTTTTGTTTCTATGTAACAGTATGGCTCAAATATGAAGCTTTATCATTAACGAGATTGTTAAAATATTTAGATATCGGCACCATGAAAATAATATTAAATTGTAAGCAATGAAAAAACTTCAAATATTTTTTAACAATTTAAACATACATAATTCAATTATCAAACTGTGACCCAAAGCTTATTTTCCAGAACTTACTAATAATATTTTACCCCATTTTCCACTATTCCTATGGGTATGTTAACCCTGTACCAGTTAATATTTATTAAATATATTTAAATGTAAATACACATACATAATACATACAATTTTTTTTTAAATTCCTACTACACAATAATAAGTTTCAGTTACCACACAGTCGTAGAATGATGCATCTTAATGAGCAATCATATGATCCATAACTGACATTACTCCAGTATATGGTATCAATAAAGATTTTATTTTTCTAAAATGTTGACAAATACAACACCATACAAGACTAAATTATGACGCCCTTGGTGTCAAAAACAGATAAAATATACAAGCTTCTAGACTCTGAAGATTGGCATATAATTACAAGCTTTTACTGCAGTAGGTAGATATAAATAAATCAGAAGAGTACATGTGCCTATGTTTAAAAATTTATCAATATTTTGAGAGGAGTTGCTATATTAAAATGTAATAATATGTTGATAAATATATTATATGGTAGTAAAAATGTTTTAGACCAGCCTTTTACAAACTTTTTAAGAGTGGATCTGATATCACATTATTATGAACGCCAAAAAATCTTTGTACTACCCATATAGGTAATCACAATCTAATGTGTTATTTTTGCGTGTAATAAGCTAGTCACATATCACTTCTAGACCACATCACTATGATTTTGCAATATTAACTTTTTTTTGTTTTATCTGCAGAGCCCTGAGAGTCAATTTACAATTGTTTCATTGCATGCATTATCTAAACTAATCCAATTCTAAAATCGAATGATATTTACAGAAGTCACACTACTATGATTTTGAAGACAAAAGGTACTGATACCAGTCCATACTAGACTTGACTTTATGGAAATCACAATAGATATATTGGTTTGGCATTTAACAGAAAAAAATTATAGCAAATATGTACAAAGACTTTTTTTTTCTTTACTTAATCTGACACAAAACCAGCCTCAAAATAAGAACTTACCACATAAACAATTAGTCAATCTTTTTCTTTTCATCTGTCAGGAGTTCCAATATCTGTTCAGTGGTTTTATTCTCTTTCTGAAATTTTACTAATTGGTATTTTGGTACAGTGTTGTTTAATAATATTTCAATATTAGTGTTGAGGCATTCCAGTGGTTCACATGAATCGTCAACAAAGGGGGTTTTGCCCATAGCTTCAAGAGAATCCACTAATACATCATCTATTAAACGCTTGTTAAACCCTGTCAAAAAAAAACAAGAAAAATTAATTTTGCACAGTTATAATGCATCCAGATATGCACTAGGCTTATTTACAGCTGAATTATTGCAGTATTTTTTTTATAAATAAGCATCCTTAAGTACTAAAATCCCATCACCCAAAACTTTTCCTTTGAAAACTTGGTCAATTATATAAAACTGTCCCACTTAGAAAATTACATTCATCCCACCATCACCAGCCGACACCAAAAATTAAAAACACAATGAGAAATGAACTCACTCGTAATAATATTACCCTGTATTCTCGATGATTTGGCCTCTCGTTCTATACAATGACAAGTATGTTTGCTAGAATAAAAACCATGATGATGTAAGCTATGCAATGGGTAACGTGCTCTAACAAACACTTAAGCACACAACACTCATTTCGCTACCAAGTGAAAAATATGTAGTGCATTGGAATCGATTACACTTGCATTTTGAATAACAAAGTGCATTCGTTATTTATTCTTTGTTATTTATTCATCCTTGTTAAACAGATTAAACTCAATGACCTCGCGTTATGTATGTACGTACTTAAACCCGTTGATGTCTAATGTACGGGAAAACATTGATTAGAAATTTTAATCATGTAGATTTTAATAGTCGCCTACAGAGGCTTTTTCTAAATGGACACCCATTACTGGCAAACACACATTAAGCATTTTACTCCACACTTTAAAAAAGGTGCTTATGGTAGAGGTTGTGTAAGGAAATTTAACAAAATACTACGCACCTAAGCATCTGAGTTTCTCTTTGGAAGCTATCATCGTAAAAAGCAGAGCTATCAGGAACCTCATTCGGGTCAGAGTAGCAGCTGTATCAGTTTGGAACTCTTCGGACTTCGCAGAAGGTTTTATCTTCTTTTTTGATGCAACAATCTTTTTGTCTGGTTTGCATGATTTGACATGATTGTCCAACTGTACAATCAATTTGAAAAACTGATTGCATATTTTACATCTGTAGGGTGTGTCTTTGCCATGAATGTTGCGCATGTGTGCCTTCATATGTGGTAGCTGTGAAAATCTAAATGGACACAGAGGGCATATAAACGGTTTTTCACCAGTATGCCGACGAATATGAAGCATCAGTGCATTAGAATGGGTAAAGTTTTTATTACAAATTCTACACTTATATGGCTTATATCCAGAGTGAGACCTGCGGTGCACATTCAGTTGTGTTGATTGCACAAAACATTGCCCACAGTCTGGACACTCGTGAGGACGTTCCCTTTCATGTGTCCTCATATGCTCTGTTAAATGTCCTCTGAGACTTTTACCACAAATGGGACAAGTGATTCTGTGACCAACATGATTTATCTGCACATGCCTCTTCATAGAATTTAACCGTACAAATCGTTTACCACAATATTGGCAGATATAATCTTTAATTTTAAGATGAGCTTTGACATGTGCAGCCAACTCATTACGATATTCATAGCTAATAGTGCAAAGGGTGCATTGATACCTGCCTGAAATCAAATGTTGTTTCTCATGTGAATTCAAAAGTACATGATGTGAGAATTGTTTGTCACAGTAAACACATTTGAATGTATTTCTCTGCTTATTATGATTTTCAATATGCAAGGCTAAATTTGCTTTCATTAAGAAGGGTTTTTTACATACATCACACACATATACCCCCGAGTCATTTGTTATATCGAAATGGTGCCTCTTTTCATGAATTTTTACATTGGTGAGATATAAAAATTTTTTTGAACAATAAGAACAACTGTGTGACTTCATATCAAGATGAAGGAACATATGTCTACGCAATGAAAATTTCTTTCTGAATTCTCTTTTGCAGTAATCACATTGGTACCTTGAAAATGTGCGTATAATTCTGGGCTCCTTAGGTTTGAGTAAATCATTATCACTTGGTTTCTTTCTAATAAGTTTGTTTTTCTTTATTATTAAATTAGATGTAAACTTCTTTTTAGACTGATGTTTTTTATTTTTGTCACACAATTGCATATTATTGTTATTATTTCGCTTGAGGACAGAACGTTGAACATTCATTTTATGTTTCTGTCTTGCATTATTATCATCAATCAACAGTTCATTTTTCAGAATATTGTTAATAAACTTCATGTCATTCTTGCGTTTTCTCTTAATAAGGCCATCTTTAGCTCTCAATCTCTCTCCTATAGACACAGGTTCCTTTTTTATATTTTTATTTGGTCTTGATGGGCCTTCTTTTCGAAACTTTCTAGCTAACCGTCGACCATTCTCAATCAAAAATTTTACTTTCTCATCAGATGTCAGTAATTTGAAATTAGTAGGTCTTTTCATGACTATGCAATCTCTAATTGCTTCTTCATTTTTACCTGCCAATGATTTCTTTTTAGTTTTTTTTCTATCCATGATTATTTTATTAGTAAGCTTACTATTTTATACAGCAAGCGATAGAAACCCGCCACCAAAAATTTGTTAGTAACGCATCTGCGTATAGGGATCGAATCTCATGTTTACTTACATGCAGTATGAGTGCTGTTAGTTTATACTATAATCACCTTCTAAACATATGAAATGCTGATAACAGGCCTGTTTGTACAACGATGCTCCACTAATGTGTGAAGGACAAGTCTTTTGTCTTATTGTATTAATATAAGAACTGTTCTGTTACAAATACCTCACAACACTCGATGTTCCAGCAAATGATGCCATTATTTACGATTATAAGCACTTCATTTAATATGTTTTTATCTATTTATATATTATGTTAAATATTGTCCACACACGTTAGAAAGAAGAACTTAAATCATTTTAAACGAACCAACTTGATGACTTGATAATGATAAAGGTATTAGAATTCGGATAACAGAGCACTGCTGCCAATTAGTTTGTAATAAAAATCCGTATCATCAACTTGAAAAATCCGTATATCTTATTAAAATGAGTAAATAGTGCTCCAAAGTCAAAATAAATAATGGGTGTACAATGAATGATTGAAACATGATTTTTTAATGAGTTATTAAATGAAGTAAACTTTAAAAAATCTGTATTATAAACAACCGTATAAGATGCTAAAAATCCGTCAATGTACTGGTAAATCCGTATTCTGGCACAAAACAACAGAGTGAAATATAAACTTCCCTGTCAAACTTAAAATTTATTACTTTTTAGTGACATCTTTGGTAGCAAACAATAAACGTACCTTCGAAAAATAATAAATTAATTTTTATTTTTGGGATATCTTTCACATTTACATTATAATTAAAGCATAATGTCTTTTACTTTATTCAGTAAACAAGTATATGATTTTGTAAATTTACAAACAATGTTAAAAAATGTTTTTATATTTAGTCACTAGTACCATCTTGCGGAGAATTAATAAAATACACATTTAAATTATAAAGGAGCTCACATGAGCCAATGGAGACGATATCACAAAAGACACAGATGTACTGCCCATGCATGAGCAACCATTCACGCGGGAGGTTGGTAATGGATAAAAATGAAGCTTTGTACACATGAACAACCAGTGACGCTTTATATTATTTATAGATGTTACTGGCTCACCGCAAGAGCTGATTTAAATAAAACACAAAAGATGAACCTTCGTGAATTATCCGTTACAGTATTATTTTGTTACATTTGTTGTACATATTTCAGTTTATTTGCAGATTTTTATGTGTTAATCACAGACAAATTAAGAAAAATATAATACAACAGCGTCTATATTTAAAACATAAAAGTTAATAATACGTTCCTACTTTAAAATATGGTCTGCAGCGTACAGCTAGTAAAAATCTATCAAAAAGAAATCTTATGCGTTGAAGTCTTTAATATACAAAACACATTCTTTTGTTATAAAGAGTTCAACGAAATATTTTCGATTTTATTCAGTATTGTATTGATTTTCAACTTGCTCTTTTTTTAAATCATGTAGTTCACTCTATCTAATGTTGGAATTTAAATATTTTAAAATAATTAATTTGAAAATGAGATACGTTGAATTGATGAATATATAAAAAAAGAAAGTTGATTAATACTGATTTTTTACTACTATTTTCTTTGCTTATCTATATCTACATATTTTATAAATTATTAGAGGTCCAGCTATACTTGCTTTAATTTAATTAGATATGTATCAATGCAGTGCATTGATGATTTAATTAACTCATTTTTGAAGAGACTAATAAATAAATGTGTATCCTTTAAATTTTTTTGTACTCCGGAATACGTGTGTGAATAAATTAATGGCTATTGGTTGAATAGATAAGGCGTCATACCGTAAGGCACGGATCGGATTCTGGCAATCGCGACTCGATAATTGATACCCAGCAGACGTGTAAGAGAATGCTCCTGTTACACGTTTGATAAACCACTAAAATTACGGATTTCCAGTTGCTTTAGTGACCCCTACAAAATGCCGCTGGCTTTCTCCATTGTTTTTCCATAATAGCGCGCAGCTTGCAACAAGCCCAGCGGATACGCTTGCCGCTTACACAATCTAATACAATGACATCGTTTTATTGTTTATCATGTAGACAAATATAATAAATAAATTTTAATATGCTATATCAGTAGCATAAAGCACCAGGCAGAGACACATGAATCAGATGAAGATCTAGGGGTTTTCGCAAGGCGTTCAAGTTCTTCAACAACCAGAAAATAGCTGAAGATCTTTTAAACAGCTGGTCTGACTTTTTTTAATTGCGGTTGAGAATACTCTCGAACAAGTCCCCTCTCACACAAAAAATAAAATCTAAATATGTTCATTTGTTCCGAAGCTCCGATGCCACAAATAGATATACAAAAACAAAGATAGCCGCGTGAAACTCATAACATCCCTCTTTTGCGTCAGGGGTTAAGTTATGTGTCGGAGGGGGAAGGGTTTTTTTATAAAATAAAATGTCTCTTGACTACATATTATAAGTAAATGCTCGCGCAATTGTAGTATATTTCATGGAAATTTCCCAAGAAATATGTAATAAACATTACAATGGACATCAACCGTTGTTACAGAGCTTACATAGTATTTTTAGGACAATGTATACATTGAGTGTGTTCATGGTGCTGTTAAAAACAAATTTTTTGACATCAACACTTTCAATCATCTACAACCTGTTCTGAGAGCTACATTTTAATATATCAAATTAACTGAAAATTTACCCTGAATAAACAGACTGAGATTTATAAACGCTATTTCGACTTTGCTTAGCGAAGTTCTTAAAAAACACATTCGTTTTGACAAAAAAACTGCATATATAATAGGAACTTGAGTATATATCTTGTTGAGTATCTTGTATGTTGTGTATAGTATTGTTATGGGAGTCGAAGCTGCTCGCGTCCGTAGGCTTTACCCTAGTTTTCCCACACGGGACTCCTGGGTGGTGCTAAACGAGCAGCAGCGAGGTGGCGCCGGTGCCCGTCTGGATCGCGACCACAGTACATGGGTGTAAAGCCCGTCATAGTTTCGGGATCAGCTTATGCATATCCAGTAGCCCATTTACCTAGAGACCTTCAGTCGTGGTATATGTGGGCCGACATGACGATGTAGACTATCAATGGATTTTCATCCTTAGATAGTCGCTTTCGTTTTTGGACACACTGTACTTACCATCAGGTACTCTGTAGTCACTATGTCGAGCCAGTGTAAAATATATATATATATATATATAAAGTATTCGCAGAGCTAAGTCCATGTTGACAAAATTGGTGACTTATCAAATTCTTTAACATTCATTGTGTAATATAAATTGTAATTTTTAAGTAAAGTCTACGCAAACTTAAAGTTCTCTCTACAAATCTCAGTCTTAATGTCAGTTATTTTATTTCATTTTTGAATTTTGCTGCTTATTATCCTGTTATTAGGGTCAGTTCTTTAATAAAACACATTTTTGACTAAATTAAGAAAAATAAATGCATGAATTCACACTATTCTCACATATTCATTTAAAATTTGTCAAACTGATAGAGCTCTATCAAATTCAAATCAATCACCGAGGTTGGTTACAAGTGGCGCTGTTTTCGACATGGTTGAAACCTCCAAGAATGGTTTGACGTTTAACATTAATGGCAAGATTAATGACGTCATAAACATTCATAAACGTTGATATTTTAGTCACTACCGACCATGTCTAGCACCCTGAACATGTGAACACGCCTATTGAAGACAATTGAGAAACGAATGTTGTCTTTTCCCATTTGCAATTTTTACGTGTAATCCTCTTGACTTCCTCGTTAATTTAGATTTAATGTAAAGATTCTTGAACTTACGAATAAGTAGGTACATTTCGTCAATGTATTTCATATTATGATCACAAATACGAAGTGGTCGCAATTTATTAAATTTATTAATTAAGCAAACATTTATTAAATAAGCTGTTGTGTTGTCTATACTTCTATACGATTAATTTGATATATAATAACTGTAATTTAGGGCAAGTTTTTACATGTAAACTATAATATAAGTAAAAAACAGAAACAGAATCAGAGATGGGCAAAATGTAATCTGATTAATGATTAACGATTACAAAATGTAATTGCAATTTTAATTTTGATGCTCTGTAACCATGATTTCCCTTCAAAACGTTAAGAAGTCATAAATGTGTATGCAATTGAGGATTCCAGTGTATTTAAACCATAGATAAGCAAAATGCTTTCATATTAATGATGAAAAACGCAAAATGTAATCGTAATCGTTTTACATCAAGCTGATTACATTTTGCCCATCTATGATCAGAATAAAGTCTGGCGGATTAAGTAGTACTAGTTTAAAAAAAAACACATATATTTTAATTTTACGCATAGTATTGTTTTGTTATTATTCTGTCTATAGGTATACAAGAAAACGTACTTACATAAAAATACCTCTAATAATAATTTTAATAAAAAAGTGAATAATATTGTGTATATGGAAGAGACGAGACCGACAATGTACACAATTTAAAAAATACTATAAAATCAAAAGAACTTTGAATTGACTCGAATATCAATCTTTCTTCCTAGTTCTGTAAGGCTTGGCGTGAAGATAGACAATTTATAAATATTTTTTGGATAGAAAAAAAATAGGTTTATGAGGTGAAATGAGTAACTTTGAGTTACGTTGTATGACGTTATCATAAACTCGCTGATAAGGCTAAAATGGTGCATTTTAATCCTAGATAAAGAACGATCCATAAACAAGCTAAGGTGCGTGAGGTCAGTCAACCCAACGAGACTCAAACAATGCTTTTAAACGCCGTAACCTAATTTCTATTCATAATAACGTCACACTCTACTTACGAAGGCTTAACTTTGATGTCGTTGAAGATAAAATATAGGAAGGTGCAATTGTGTTGCTTGCTACATGGCTACACAATTTCCAGTTGATTATCTGAATTTAATCATATATTAAAAGCTTACTTAGTTTTTCAGAACAGCTCAAATCCTTACAGAGAATTATTACATGAAGTAATAATAATAAAACATTTATTTGTCACACAACATAACATACAACTCAGCAGAATAGGTTAATAAAGACAGAAAATAACAAAAGCAAATATCCTGTGTTGTGATGATGCGCCAAAGGGAAGTCGGCTCAGCAAATGCTAAGTGAACAGCCGAGCCATCCAGCGCTGATTTTTAGCTGACACCCATTTATTGTGTCGACGCGCAGAAAACAGCAAGGAAGAGAACAATAGAGTACAAATACACAGCATTAGAAACTAATTTCAAAGTACCATAGATAATGATATAAAAATACACAAGAACACACACATACGCCTACAAATATATAAGTATATTACATACATATACCATATACATTATTATCCTTAATATATAGATACACACAGTTGATATAATCTAAAGTTAATGATAATTGTGGGCAATTAAACACATTGACCTAGTCCCAATGTAGATTTGTGCTTGTGTTGTATATATTGTTATCCAAAGATATACATATATCCATAAGTACTACACAGGTAGTGGTACTTGATGGAGTCCACTGCCTATGCACGTAGAAGTCAGGGTGTGAATGTCTCCACACACTGCCTATTATCACGGTTTTCTGAAGGTAGCAAAAAAAGTTCAGGAGGCCGTCAGCATGCTAATACTGGGGAGATTGCGTAGTTCGTTCCCAGGCCGGTTTTCCGTGGCACGTAACGAATGCCCAGGAATTTTTATGGATTTTCACTGGTAAAAATACATATAAGCACATACGTAAATAAATATATACATTTACTAGCCGACCCGGCAAACGTTGTTTTGCCATATAAGTTATTTCTAGGTGATAATTGATCAGTTGTCGAGCGGGATGAAAAATGATTAAATTACTAAAATGACTATTAAAAAATAGGGGTTGGTGATAAAAGGGGTAAAAATTTAACGTTGTATGTATTTTTTAATGCCACATTATAGAAAAATAAAAACAAACATAAAAAAACTGTTAAGGGTGAACAATCCTTATCACTTAAGAGTATGAAAAATAGATAGTAGCCGATTCTCAGACCTACTGATTACGCATATAAAATTTGGTAAAAATCGGTAAAGCCGTTATGGAGGAGTAAGGTAACTAACATTGTGACACGAGAATTTTATATACGTAGAGATGACTCGTGACAAACTAATCTATTCGTCATAGAAAAGTTAGCCAATATCGGGACTCTACCCCAGAACTTTCTATGTTGCAGACAGGGTCATTACCATCGCGCTATATGGATGTCAAATTATAATATTATTATATTTAAAATAACAACCTAATTTAAGCCAAAATTAGCTTCAAACTGAGTGAAAGTTGAAAGATGTAACTCCAGATACTTGAAAGAACTGGCATAGGCCATCTTCCATTCACTTTACAAAACTGTTTAGAAAATAACAACTTTATTAATAACTATCATTAAGGAGACATCGCAGGTGACAACTCCTCGCTCCAATAATTTCCTCTCACAGTCTAGAACGTGTCAACCCACCATCGTTACCCGGGCACCTGTCGCAGAGCCGCAAACTACAGTATTTCAATAGTCAGTACACAAGAATTCTTGGGTTCAAAGCGGGGATTGTTTTCCAAAGACTGCGTTTCTATTGTCTAACAATTCTTTATTCTAAGCTCTGATTTTGCAGGGTTTGGTAGTCGTATCTTACGCCATATATTGTTCTTATATTTTAAAGCTTTATTGTCTTCACAATATTAATCATACCGACGTTTTAGTTTAATGTTTACCTACTATGAAAATGGTGAGATTATGGTGGGTGTTTGTTTTATTTGTAAAAACTGCGTCATCTGGTGATAATCAACTATCAATGGTTGAGGCAGAAAAAGGTATGATAAATGAATTCAAGATATTTTTGTCACATAATTACGCATAATTTTAAAAACGCTTTTAAACATTTATGAATTATAAATTTATATGCAATTGAATATTAATAAAGTAGTGTTAAAGTTTTGGGACCGTTTCTGAAACTGTGTGATAGACATATAGAATATAGAGCTAGATACGTGGGTGGTTGTATTAATATGTTTTAAACTTATTTATCATGTCCAAAGTAACCAGTAACGCAGAGCTGATCGCCGTTGTTTGGATAATAACATTGGTCATTTCTATTATATGCCATGCGGGTCACCTCGAAATAATATAACGTGACGATATATTAATATTTTTATTTTTCTACTCTAGTAATATTTGTCAGGTTTTAAAACTTTTATTTTCCTTTGTAAACGTTTTCTTTTTTTGTTTGTATTCTTCCCTTTGATGGGGAAGTCAAAGGCTTTTACGCCATACAGCCATGTCGGAGATCTTTTCCTCGTCATATTGTCAAATTTATTAAGGCCGTAGCCATGTCGGAGATAACATCTTCTTCGTCGTATTTTCCGTTGCTATTATAATGCAACGACATTAAAACTTTAATGTTATGTTCCTATTCTATTGTTATACGTCATATTAGCTACAAACAACGTAAAAAGTGTCGGGAGCCAGTAATAATTTTGCGTCATTTTAAATAAGAAACTGCTTTTTTTATTCATTAGAGCACATAACGTAGGTATTTAAAATGTTTTAATCACTATAAATTTGTTTTTGAGTTTTTAAAATGTGCTTATACATACATATTACACAAATTAAATTTATATAGTACCTGCGTAAATACTTATAACACAAAATAAGATAAAAAAGTAGGTATAATGCAACAGAATACTTGTGGCGTATATATAAGCGCCATTTTTTAACCGTTCCCAGGCTTTCTATGATATCACAATTTATAAATATAATGAATTTTCATCCTTTCATAGAAATTACGAGATATTTACCTTTTTTTTTCTTTAAATTACATTGCCCGCATTAGTAAAGCACGCTGTTAGCCGTAACTATTTTCAAGTGCTCGCACATATAACAATAGCAGTGAAAACGGCGTAGAAACATAAAATTCTTGAAGTAATTTTAAATACTCTCGGTTTCATCGTGACATTTTCTAACAAAGGGCTTCCGAATAAAACTAAAAGTAGATACCGTAATTCCTGTATTTATCTAATGATCTCACGTTTTTGTTTATTTCAGAGTCACGCTTTCTGCCTCTATTTGAAGTTAAGCGATTTGACGACAGACCAGATACAGGCATTGTATCTAGTGGTCTGCTTCCTTTAACTACTGTCCCAATCGCCGGTGAACGATGCTCAGCACGGTTAGAATCTGCATTGGACCAGCTCAAAAGACGGAAAAGAGCACAGCCTAAAAGCTTAGAAGCCCCTATGGTAATCAATTCTGTATTTAATTGTTTTAAATACAAAAGTGTTTTTAAGATTAGTAGATAATACCTGACAATAATGACTACATAACAAGTTCCTTTCTAGTGTTTCTGTGTACAATATGAAGGTCCCATGTTGGAATACTTGAACCAGTAAACCTTTCCGTGCCCAGATCAGTCTCAAATATAGTTTGAGACTATATGCAATTGTCCGAAAATATTTAAAAAACATTTTTTTTTCTTTTATTTTTTATTTAGGAGCTTTTGTTCTACAGAACATATCAGCCCCATTGTGCCCTTTTATTTGTTATCCTGGGGGAAAATCCTAGATAGGACAATCAGCGCCGCTGTGAGGATAGCGACCCCGGTGTGTCCTACTGGCTAAAAACCTTCGGGGTGTCCCTCTAATCGCTTCACCCGGGCTTAGGAAACTAAATTCATCCAGACGCCTGGAGAGGTAAAAGCCTTCTTGAGGCTACCTCTCTGGGAGGGGTATAAATAAAGAGCCCACCCCTCTAAAACTTCTCTCTCAGGCGGCGCGCCGGGCACTGCGCGCCTCCTTCATCTCATCCAGGCAGCAGACTCCCTCAAGTCTACTGTCTGGCGACGATGATACCCTCAAAAAAGAGCTGACAGCTCTGTATCGCTTCAATAAAAGACACATTAAAGAATAACGTACCTGTTAATACATTTATGTTTTTGTATTTTTTTATTTTCAGTTGCAAAGTATCGATCTCAATGGGTATAGTTTATACCAACAAATGAGATCAGCTCCTATGGACATGTATGTCACAAGGATGCGTGTGCGTCTACCTCAAAACAGCAATTGGGTTCGCGTAGAAAAGTGCTACTTTGACCCAAGGAACGTTTCTCTAGACACCATGCTTTTATTCCATGACGTTACAATTAGTGGTAACGTTGACTTATACGATGTCAACGATATCGATAGAAATATGCCAAATGTCAGATCAAGAAGACATTTCTTTGAATCTAGATCGTTAGAGTCTACGTACCCTGATGAGGCCTACCAAAGACTGCGGGGGAATGGCTGTAACATGATACTGAGACTAAGAAAGGCCGGTATAGAGTTTCATACAAGACCTTTGAACCAGGAACAAGGAAGGTTTAACGTGAAAACTGATTCAGAATTCGTGGAACCAGGGTTCATCAGCGTCTATGCTTATGGATGTGAGAAGTATATTAACAGGAACTCGCTAAAGAATAAAGATAACTTACCCTTGCGGCGGAAAAAAAGGTCAGATGAACTTACATTTGATCCTTGGATCATTGAAAAGCTTGCAGATAATTCAAACAGCCGGTCTGCTGATAATAACTGGGATATGACGTATGAACCTCGAAGCAGAGTAAATTACGAGAGAAGCAAGCTCTTCCGACCAGACGACAGTTTGGATGAGATAGAAGATATTTCACGTGAAATGGAGGATATTTTCACTAAAGGAATAAGAACTCTTTTAACCACTTACATGAAGAAAGAGCTGCAGCCAGCTATAAAGGACACATTAATGCGAAACATGGGTTACGTTATATCATACGGATAGGTATTAAAAATGCAGCTACAGGATATGCAACGTTAAATAAAATAATTAGACATATTATTGGGTTTAAATTAGAGATGCCACGAATATTCGGCAACTATTCGGTATTCGGCCGAATAATACGTACTATTCGGCCGAATACCGAATACCAAATCATGTAAAAAAGACACGTTATATTACTCAAAGTTATGTATTTATTTTCAAATTACAACACTTTAGTAATTAAAATTGATCAGTGGTAAGTTGTGATGGATAAAAACAAGCTTTTCAGCATTTTTTGATAGCAAACGATTACGCTTTTCATCGTAAATGTTACCAGCCTCAGAAAATAACCTCTCACACACGCACTCTCTCTCTCTCGCTCACACACATACTAATAAACTTATACCGTGAATATCCATATAAAAACACAAAACACCCTTGAATAACCCGAACGGAAGTGCGAGTCTCACCAGAGACAAGATTTACTTAATTGGTGAGACTTATCACCCTGTGTATATGCATAAGTATTGTGTTGAAATAAAGATTATTATTATTACTAAACACGCTACTTCCAGGAATATTCGGTGGCCGAATATTCGGCGCTTCGGCCGACAGCGTTGCCGAATATTCGGTATTCGGCCTATTCACTATTCGTGGCATTACTAGTTTAAATATATAAATACCCTCTAGTGAGGGAGACTGCTTTTTTTTTCGACGTGTCGTTCATCTTTAACCTGATAAGACCTTTAAAACCACACTACACCGGCCTTGAGTGGGAAAACACTGAAGGTGTTCATCCAGCGATTTATGGGTTCGGTGGCAACGGAAGAGCGCCCTTGTGGATATAGACGTGGGCGGCCAGCCAGTGAAAAACGAACCTAACAGTGATCTACTAGCGTTTCGGGACTACCTTGAGAAGATACGCCGAATGAAACTCAAGGCTGCGTCGGAGTGGAACTTCCTCTCTGAGCGGAAACGCACCGGTTAACGACAGTTGACTGCATATTGGCTATATTATATTATATAACTGGCCAACAAAAAAGGAAGAAATGAAGAATGCTTTCCATTATCATGTCTTGCTTACTACAGTACCAACGTACTATTTACTCATTTCATTAGATCTTAATATAGATATT
The DNA here is from genome assembly GCA_036320925.1 of Automeris io. Taxonomy (NCBI): domain Eukaryota; kingdom Metazoa; phylum Arthropoda; class Insecta; order Lepidoptera; family Saturniidae; genus Automeris; species Automeris io. The sequence goes on along the minus strand of JAUDJH010000011.1, from coordinate 4,671,389 downwards.
AAATTGATTAAATAACTTTTAAGTATCTTGTATTCCTATCACATCATTTAAATAAAAATGTAATACTAAAAATCTACGTTATTTAATCCTTTAAGATTCCATTTATAGTATAATAATTACATTTATCAATGATGATAAAAATATACATTATGTTATAAAAACCCTGTCCGACCCGTGAAGATATTACTCGGTAACAATATAAGTTTTTATTTAGGTTATCCTTTTTAGTTAAAGAGCAAAAATCCGACTACAAATGGGGACCACTCACATGGCAATACTGGGAACGTGCGTAGCTCGTGAACAAAGAAAAAAGGAAAGCAAAATACCTTGCTAGTGAGTCATGACGTCAAAAGGGTCAAGACCTAGATTGATTCCAAGCAATGAAACAATGAAATAGATAAAATTTAATTTTGTTTTATTAGTTTTAAATAAATTTTGTAAGTAATCGAAACAAAGATGATTAAATTGTATTCAATTTCTTCAATTTTATATGACAATAACTTTTTAATGTTCACAAATAATATAATTTTCCAGTGTATGTTGGTAACATTATTGTTACCCTTTCCGGTCAGATAAGAGTTTTTAAAAGACACTGTACAGGTATATCAAAAAAAATGTGTATCAGTGAAAATTAACATCTGACTTAACAAGTGTATATATATATTAATATGTACTATATGTCTAACCATCCAAGCACTTGATACTTCAAATGTGTTTGCATTATCAAATGCAAATAATAATCATCATCAAATGTAAATACTAATCAAATCAAATAAATTAACACATAAATAAAATAAATACATGATATTTGGTTGTAATCCAAAAAACATTTTCCTTAAAGATATAAAAACTATAATAAATTTTAACTGAGAAATTAAGATAATAAAAACACAATTTCAAACCCTACATATATGCTAAATAAAATTGATATAACTTTTTTTTTTATTTTTAATAAAAATAAATGTAGGAACATTGTTACAATTTCACTTTATAAGTTAATCTTATATACTAACATTGTTATCTAATATCACAGAAAAATGGGCAGATATCTTCTCTAAATATTAAAGCAAGGATTTTTACAGTAATGTGCTTACTACAAATTGTAAGTGGGCTATATTTACAAAACAAATAAAAGAAACCATTCAAGATAAGACTTAATTATCTAATAAACCAATTTAAGTTTTAGATGTTTTCTTTATTATATTATACAAAGTAGATCTCTGTTTCCAAATTCTAAATTGTATTTTAAACTTCTAATAGCATATTTTTAGTCTATTTATAAATTAGTGAGAATACAGATCAATTGCATTATTGTATAAAATTGCTATGATTAAAATGATGACATTTTTATGTAATATATTTAATGTGATGTGACACCTAGTAGGTTTTGCTTAGTAAATAGCTTCTTGTTACTGAATTATTAAGACTATTAATAATAAGGAAGTCAGTAGATATTAATGAATAAGTCAATTAGAACACTTCAGCTATGCATTTTTAAGAAAATACTTTTAATTTCATCATATACAGTAAAGTGAAGTGCTGTTACTAATACTGCTTTTAACAAACTAGGCCAGTATCCTTTATATAGTGCTGAAAACCCCTCTTCAGTTACAATTAATCTTACACAATCAAATAATCCATTACAGTACATTTGCCTTCCAAAACTAGTTCTATGTTTTTGAAAACCTTGTATCTGTAAGCGCTTCTTTACTAAATCAAATGGATATATTGCAGTCTTAGCCACAAACCCGGCAATTGAGCCTGCTATTAATTTTGCTGACATTGTTGATTCATTTTGCCAACTGTGTTTTTTTTTTAAATACTGAAACTGAGGAAATATGCTATCTGCAAATAGTTTATATACAACAAACTGTAGCCCTGCATGTGGCGCTATCTGCCCCAAAGTAGGGATTAAGCCTTTAAATAATGCAGAGACACCTTCCGACTTTGTCATAGTGAAGACAGCATGTACCAATCCTTTGTAAGCTTTCTTTGTTTTCTCTTCAGCTATAAGCCTTGTTCTGACTGTGTCTAAAGGAAATGATACGACTGTTGCAATTGAAGCCGCCACAGCTCCGTTAGAAAAGTTAATCCAATGTTTATGAATGTCATAGAACTGGGGATTAGACAATTCACATAGTTGGGTTAATTTTTCGAATGTAGAGAACTGTAATATACCGAAAGTGATTGAAAGGAGTTGTGCGGGAACATGACCACTCCATAGAGTGCTTATTCCTTCTTCCTTGACGATTGAAGCCACAGCTTGCGGCAGGGAACTGTATTTGGATCCTTTGCCGGCCTTGATAGGTTCCGTTTGAAGCTGGAATCTTATTTTCAGTACGTCCAAAGGCTGTGCTATGGCACGAGTAAAAGAGCCGGCTCCTCCACCGGCCAGCGCTGATTGCCAAACTGGTATTTTTGATTCTGCCTCATGTGTAACAAACGCCATAATAATTCCGTTTGTTAGAAATGTTTACCGAACAAAATAACACGGTACCGATAATAAGAATACTTTTTAAAATGTCATAATAATGTAATAAACATCACATTGCCTACATAAATATACACTAAAATATATTTAACAAATGACAATTGTCATTTTATAATTTGTGACATTTGTGGCTTATCAAAACTGTCAAACCACACTTTTTTTCCTTATGGCCTTTCCACAGAAATGGGCAAAATGTAATCTGATTAATGATGAACGATTACATAATGTAGTCGTAATTTAAATTTTCTTGGTCTGGATACTTGATTAAATCTAATTAAAACATTAAGAAATGATATATGTGTATACAATCTGGGATTTTGTAGTGTTTAAAACATAAATGAGCAAAATTCAGTCATATTAATGGTAAAAAACGTAAAATGTAATCGTTAATAATTTTTATTAATCTGATTACATTTTGCTCATCTATGCCATTCCATTGAATTAAGACAGACTTGCAAAGATCATCTTAGTTTTTTTTGGTTCTATTCTCCTCTTTGTGGAGAAGCACCTTAGTTTTTACAAATGCAATACTTACTGGGCATGATACTTCACGCATCATGACAGATATAAATCATAGGCCCCGCCTACTACGAGAAATTATACACCTGTTAAATATCACACTGGCATAACTGAAGTCACATTATCAAAACAACGTGTCCAAAAGAGATAAAAATAACAACATGTACGCCTTTAACTATTACTTATATACTTATATTGTAACAACAATTTATACCATGACATTATATAAACACATCGGGGATGACCTCTCGCTGTCGGCGTTGGTTAAAGCCATGGCCGACAGTGAAGAGGCATGGCAAAAAGTGGCATCTTTCTGAGAGGCTGTGATGAAATAGGAGGAGGCCGTTGAAAGGGTCAGAGAGTGAATATCTTCTCTGGCCATTCGAAGGCCAAGGCACCGTCGCTGGGGGACGCGTTCACCCAGAGTGAGCGCGACATCCCACGATGACAATAGCCGAGCAGTAGACTTGAAGGAGTCTGCTGCCTGGATGAGAGGGAGGTGGTACGCAGTGTCCGGCGCACAGTCTGAGAGGATTTGGAGATGTGGGCTCTTTACTCCCACCCTCCCAGAGAGGTAGCCTTAATAAGGCTTTTTGCTCCCCGGGCATCTGGATGAATTTGGTTTCCCATGCTGGGTGGAGCAATTAGAGGGAAAACCCGGGGGTTTTTAGCCAGTAGGAATCTGACACACCGGGATCGCTGCCCTCACAGCATCCTCGATGGTCCCATGAAGGATTTTGTCCCAGGTTACAAAAAAAAACCTCGATAACTATCAAATATTATGCTTAGATATCTCTAGTAGCTGTAGTAAGTTTCAAGGTTTCAAAATATTTTAGTGGTATTTTTTGACAGCGGCTGGTAGCACTGGTCATCTTAAATTCACTGCATGTAAACACTATCTACCTTATGTACTCTGTGTAGAATTTGTGATAAGCAGATGTTACAATTTATAATAAATAAACATTGAAATTGAATATAAATACTAATAAATAGTTAACGCTATAGTTCACAGCATAAATAAGTTTGTTCTTAATAAAATCAGAAACATGTCTTCACCTTTGGAAAATCTTGAAACACAATTAGAAATGTTCATTGAAAATGTCCGACAAATCCGTATTATTGTTAGCGATTTTCAACCACAAGGCCAAAGTGTCTTAAATCAAAAAATGTAATTTTCCTTTAGTATCTTTTAGTCATTTTAGATTGTATTTTTTATTCATATAATGTATTTTCGTGTTTCAGACAGTCTTTGGTAACTGGTCTTCAAGAAATAGATAAACTAAAATCACAAGTTCACGACATACATGTGCCAACAGAAGTATTTGAGTAAGTTCTTGTTGTTTCATATTTATATATCGTTAGACCCTTTTTGGACAATATTAATAATAATGAGTTACTTCACTGTATTCTTTCAGGCCAGTCATTTGCTTAGTAATAATTAATTAATCCCTTGTACTATGTCGTTTCGAGGATTTTTAACTTAATTCTTTTGGGATCACTTTTATTCTGGTGTTTTTAAATCTGCTAAGTTCAACTCTATCTTCCGCATTACTTAGAATTACAGATATTTTTAAATTTTGTCTATAAAATATACTTTTAACACCTAATAATATAATACTTGACATATAAATAATAACTTGTAAATTAAATTTATATAAAAGAGCTTAAGGGCCTAGGAATCTAATCTAGGCCCTTGTCTAAGTTTAATATATATATTCTTTTTAAAACAATATCTACTAAGTGCAATTTGTAGAGATTTTGATTAGTTTACTTACAATAGTTACAAAAAAAGACTGCTATGTGACTATAAATGTAGAATATTTAACAGGTACAATTGTAAGGCTTTAAGGGCTTTCAGTGCTGAACTATACTTATTGTCTTGCACAGAATCAAAGGCCAGTTGTAACAACTCTTAAACTGAAATCATTATTAAGATTGACTTAATTAGCATTTTATGCAAAATTAAACTAGATTTAATTTGTAGGACGCTCTAAATATAAAAGTAATTTTATCAAAAGGCACATTTGATTCTAATCGAAAAGTCAAAGTTTCTTAATGTTGTGTTAATTTGACTGTTTTCGTTTGCTTACTTTTCAGTTATATTGACCAAGGTCGAAACCCCCAGTTGTATACAAAAGATTGCATTGACAAAGCTCTGGCTAAAAATGAAGAAGTGAAGGGGAAAATTGACTCTTACAAACGTTTCAAGAGCCATTTATTAACTGAACTCTCTAAGACATTCCCTAATGAAATAGCTAAGTATAAAGCTATTAGAGGAGGAGAATGATAGTTAAATGCAATAGATATAAGACTATCTGTAAATTTTATTTTTATTTGTATCTTTGGAATTATCTATTGGTTTAATTCATTTTATAATAGGTTAAAGACTAGCATATTGTTATAAATGTAATAAAAAATCATATCAAAATGGTTTTTATTTCAATTAATTAGGAAAACGGTTCAATGAAAAGAAATTCTAAGATCTAAATTAAACTACAATTTTTTGAATAATAATTTAGGTTTATTTGAAAAATATAATCAATATTAAAAATAAATTAATGTAAGTTTTTTAAAAATATCCAAAGCTGACCAAATAAAAAAGTTTAAATATGAAATAACAAAGACAGCTACTAAGTACATAATTGAAAAATAATAGATGAAGAAACACTTTTCTTCTAAAAAGCAGTTTCATAAATTAAAATACATAGATTTAAAACAGTTTTTAGTAAAAATAGGAACTTTGGAAATGATGTAAGGCCAGCCTTTACTCTGCTAATTAGTAAAAATTAAAATTGTTCAATATATTACATCCATAAGTCTACTAAATAATTTAAAAATATTTTAAAAATAGTATTAATATTATAATCTAGTAAAGGGCATGTTTCTGGTGACAGAACACTTGTGAAAATATAATAAAACATATTCACTATTTACAATTAAGTACAACACTACAAGTCTTGTATAATTAAGAAATGCAACAAAAGTGTTAGAGACATAGATCTTTTTAACTACACTGTAACTAATTCCGGAGTCACTGAATCTTTTTGCACTGATTCTGATTTAATTACATTTTCAATGTTTTGACATTCTTCATTATCACATAATTCTGGAGTTGACTGTTCCTTTAAATGATCCTCAATTTCACATGAGTAAAGATTCCACATCTCATGGAATTCATTTTTAACAGGCTCTACTAGTTGGGGCTTATTGGTGACATAAATGTAATTCCAATGATCTGATGAACGATCATGCCCCCAATTTAGGGTGCCTGTCATTAGCATTTTGTTGTCAATCAAACAAAACTTATGTTGCATAGTACTGGATGTTGTGTTTTTGTACCTAATTTCTGCACCTGAAATGTATCATTAAGGGATCATTTATTTTTATAATATTTTTACACTTGCTCAGCTAAGCAACTACACCACACCTGATGGAAAAGACACTGTAATTCAAGAATAGCAGGGGACAAATCCATTGTAAGTTGCCATTGTCATGTCAACCCACATATACAGTGAGTCAAAGTCTGTAATAACCGAAAGTAAACAAGCTGTTCCGGAAACTCAACAAGCAGTATTGATATACTATGACAGTCTTAACACTTGTGTATTGTGTTTAAAGTACAGTTCCGGCAATCACCAATGCCACCTTAAAAGGACTACTCAATATTACTCATTTATTATTATAGTAAGGAGTAATTGTGTCCTAAAATTGGAGGCAATAATCAAGTGACGAGTGACCAGGAACCACCATTCATTATCTCACTTCAGACACTGCTTGTGTTGAGCAAAATCATAGTTCAAGTCATAGTACTGTTACTGGATTCTTGTTAGGCGGGGGTTCGCTGCGATTCAATCAAAGTTTATATTGCTGAAGAATAACTAAAAGATTTTCAACTCAACATTTTTCTAGCTTCAGCATCTCAAATGCCATGTACATTACTATTAATTTCCTAAGATGTTAAGCAGCAAAATGTAATAAGATCGTTATTCCCTCAAAGAAAATATAGCCACAAGTAACCCGATTTACTTGTAACTTATTTTGAATTTGAATACAGGTGTATTTACATACCAGTTTCAATAAGCTCCTTTATTAAGAAATCAGCTGAATCTTTAAATCCTGACTGGTCTACTATTAAACGAACTTTGATATTTTTTTCTTTTATAAGTTTAACCAAGCGGCCTTGTATTGCGGAATTGTGAATTGCTGGCATACAAACATCAACACATCTTCTGGCTGCTTCAATATAGCTCATTAATTTATCAAAACAGTTATAAGCATTAAACTGTAGTTTACAGAATACCATAACTTCGTTTATTTCAGAGTTTCGGCTTTTGTAGTAGTAAGCCGCTGCACATACGACACAAGTTATAGCAAGCACTGCCACTGACGATAGAAAACGTGGATGAAATTTCATTTTAAGCAGTTTCAAACATATATGATTTGTTTTTTGGCACGCTATGAGACCGGTCTTATAATTTTATACTTTGAAATAAAATAAAGAGGTCAATAAATGCAATGCCATCACAATTACACAATTTTTTTTTTTTACAACTACCCTCCATTGATTATAATAGTTTTGTATATTATTTTAAAGGAAGAGTTGCATAAATTAGTTTTTAATATTTTTTTCGTTTTGAACATTATTGTACTAGTATAATGTTATTTCTGTTGAAATATTCACACAAGGATAATAGGTTCATATTTTTTTGGCGAGACGCTAACGGAATGATGCATCCCTCGGGCCGCTGAGCTTTTACGCTAATTTGTAAAGTCTTCCTCGCCGCTTATTATTGTGTATGTATAGAAATGGTGCAAACAGGAAATGAAGATGGATTAGATTGAATTGAAACTATGACAGACATATTGGAGTGTGGCGGGAATACTTAATAGAAATTTAATAAGACATATAAAGAAATAACTTCAGACATGGCTGTATGGCGTCAATGTCTTTGCCTTTCCCGCAAAGGGGAAATATAACCAAAAAAACTGGCGCCAAAAATTGACATTTCTTAATATGAATTAGGTTACAGCTGATCGTGGTGTTTTGTGAATTTATAAACATTAAATCATGACTTATAATATTACAATTTAGTAATATAACTATTTGAAATTTAGTTCGTAGCGTATATTTTTATTTTATATTTCAATAGTCCATGAAATATGGGTATTACAGGCTTAATACCATTCATTGAGAAGGCTTCAAGACGTGCTAATATTAATGAATTTAGTGGTTGCACCGTGGCTATAGACTCATACTGTTGGCTGCATAAGGGTGCTTTTGCTTGTGCTGATAAACTGGTACGAGGTGAAGAAACTGACATGTAAGAAATTTATCATAATTGACGTTTAATCAAATATGTCCAATGAAAACATATTTTAAAGATACTTCTAGTCTACTTGTGCTATGTTTGTAAGTTAAAGAATATTAAATCAATATAATTATTTTATAACATTAAAAATATTTCTGTGTAATTATAAATGCAAATACCCTCCCTCTTGAATTGTTAAAGCTGGTGGCATGACCACACTGACTGTCAATTGACGATTATCTCGTGGCTATCACTGTCGTTCTTTGCCAGCACTATATCTACTTATCGTTAGGTACAGTGTGTTTATTTTACATTTCTATTACAAGAAAACATTTTTTAGTTGTTTTATTTTTTAAATTAAAAACAATAATCACAAGTGTAATATTTGCTAACCTGCCTCATTTTATTGTTGATTAAAGCATACTAACAGAAATTTAGCTCTCATCCTTTCATAACAGAAGTACATTTGTTGGATTGTGGTGCTATACATTTATGGTTTAGTTTTATTTCAGCTAGAACTACAAAGTTCTTTAACCCTGGTCAGGTCATTGGATTGTGCAATTGTTTTCCAGGGATAGTGTTTTCTTCATCTTATGATATTGGATTGTTTCAACAAAGTGTAAAGAAAAATTGTTATATGCTGGCCCATGTCAGCCATTCACTACATAGTTGCCGATAGTTGTTTCTTCATTGTTGTACACGGATATTGGGTTGCACTGTACTTTCCCTTAGATACAGTTCCGTTCCACGTGCTCAGTCAGAATAAAGCAAAGTCCTGAAAAAGCAATGGCAGTAGTAAAGGGGGCAGAGCATATTAACCTTACCCTATAATTTACCAAAAGATGATTGATAGTTTTAAATTGAGACCAGTGCAGGTTTGGTCTTAGGTAACAGCATAGACACTGATGCCTGTCCCACAGTACATTACAGTGTTTCCAGTGTGTTGTTTGTACTGTTTTCAGTGGTCTTAGACAAAGTTACATTGACACTAGCCAAAAAGTGTAACATGTATGGAATTGACATAATTTTTTGAAATATCACATTGTCACTTTATATTCATTCTATACATTTTGCATTTTTTTACTAGCTTTATATCTGATCAGTTGTTACTTTGTCTAGGCTCTATGGAGTCTGCATTATCCGTGATCCTTACATAGGGCTGGGAATAAAATGGTAGTGTTAGAATAAACAATAGTTGTGTAACCATTGTAAATCATACTCCTTTTAGAGATCCCCAGATTATGGTAAGGAGGTTACCTGGGCCAGGATAAGTCAAATATGTTTGCCATTGCTATAGCACCCTCATAGGTTGAATAAATTTATAAACAAATTATTTGTGACTATCAAAAAGAGAGCAACAGGACTTACCAACTGGCAATGACCAGGATGCTTTTGTAAATCACACTCTATGTGTATATGTCAGAGATGGGCAAAATGTAATCTGATTAATGATGAACGATTACAAAATGTAGTCGTAATTTTAATTTTCTTGCTCTGTAATCATGATTAAATCCATTTAAAACATTAAGAAATGTTAAATGTGTATACAATCTGGTATTTTGTAGTGTTTAAAACATAAATGAGCAAAATGCAATCATATTAATGGTAAAAAACCTAAAATGTAATCGTTAATCATTTTCATTAATCTGATTATATTTTGCCCATCTATGGTATATGTATGATGATGTGTGATGAATGTATGATGAAGTATACTGTGATTGATATCAATGGGAATATGATGTTGGGGATATATTAGTATTAATAAAAAAAATATTTTTACTATTTATGATAGGTGATAAGTGATGTGTGAAGGTATTCTTTTTTTAAAATGGACAGTAAAGGATTTATTTCCCAAATAGTGCTATGACATGTGTGCCTTCACATAGTTAATTTTCAATAGCTCTGTAATTACACCTTTTACATTACTAGTGATGTTAGGGCTAGAGTTCTAGGCTATGCAATCTATCTAAAATGATTAGGTAAACTTTGCTTAAATTTAACTCTAATTTGTATTTTAAAGAATTTGGCAGGTTTTATTTATGCTCCGGAAACTTATTTTTTATTTTGGTTTAATGTTTTGATTTAGTAACCGCCATGTAGCAGGAGAAGGAGAAGGCAAAATATAGTTAAGATCATACTTTTAAGAGAAAATATTGTAAAATTAGTTAATAAGGAATGTCTATATAAAGATCTCTGGATTACACCTGAGAATTTTATTAGAAAAAATTAAATATACCATGTTTTATAATGTGAACAAAACACGAAAGCTTAACATGTACCATTTTCATCTGTTTCAGCCATATAAAGTATTGTTTGAAGTATGTAATGATGCTGCTATCTAAAAATATAAAACCCATTTTAGTATTTGATGGAAGACATTTGCCTGCTAAGGCCATGACTGAAACTAAAAGGAGAGAGTAAGTCGTGCCATCTATTTTAGATGCTGATCAATTATATTGTATCTATATAACACTAGATTTTTATTGAAGTGAATCACAGGTGCTGGCTGATCCAATAATTGATATATGAAGGAGAATTGAAAATTTTTTTTTTATGGTACACTACATTTAGACACCTTTTATCACCTTGAAGAAAGACATGAGATAGAGATAAAGAAAGGAACAAGATAATGTCATATATTTTCTTTGTAGGCGTATGTTTCCTATATATTTGTAGATGAGGACACATGAGACATAGCTACATCAGCAGAAGGTTGATCAGCTATTATTTGATATTAATAATAATATATTGTTTAATTTAAGAAGTTTTGCTTATATACGTTTTTATCAAAAGATTACATTAATTGCCAATCTAATGAAAAATGATGTAACATTGTGCGATGAAAGGTTATGATCACATGATGGAGTCTTAAATATTTAAATTTATCTATTTTTATTCACAGATCCCGGAATATAGCAAAGAAGAGAGCAGCCGAATTATTAACACTTGGCCAAGTATGCTAATGTTTGTTTTTTGTGTTTATAAAAGTGTGCCAAATTTCATACTCCTCCCTTCATGCAATTTCCGTAAAAAGGGGTACAATGTTTTTGATTCACTTATTAATATATAGAATTGTTATAGATAGAAGAGGCGCGGTCTTACATACGTCGGAGTGTAGATATAACTCACGCTATGGCTTTGGCCCTCATCAAGGAATGCAGAAGTAGGAATGTGGACTGCGTCGTAGCTCCTTATGAAGCGGACGCGCAACTGGCATATCTCAATATAAAGAACATAGCCCAGTTGGTTATTACTGAAGATTCTGATTTAATACTGTTTGGATGCACTAAGGTATTGTTTATTCTGGATCTGGAGAGTGATTACACTACATCTGATGGGATGTACAGTGTAGTCCACAAACGGAAGGATATTTACCACAATACTACACTGATAGTAATACATCTGAACAATTACAGTGATAGTCCATTGCCATCAAACTGTGAGAATGTGTAGGTATCAAAATTCCCATAAGTCACATTTCAGTATATCGCAGGTATAACTAATTTTTTAGGCTAATTTAGGTTAAGCGCTAAAATGTATTACAATTAAATAATTATTTGTATGTATTGTGTAATACAATTTGGTGATTAATTTAGGTCTTTTGTTTCATTTTACTTAGCATGGACATACAGGCTTTTGATATTTATCAACAAAATATTATGTTCATTTTTTTTTTGCAATAATTAAATTATTAGCATAGTATATAACTGTATTTTTCTCGCAAGTGTGATGAAAAAGTTCGTATAACATGCGTGTGCATTTTGGCTCATGCAGACTCGGCTATCACTATCCATCTGAGCCGACTTGCATTAAAATATACTATTATGTACATGTATTTCAGGTTCTCTTTAAAATGGATTTAGAAGGCATCGGTACACTGGTAGAAACTGTCAAACTACCATTGGTGATGAAGTGCCCCATAGAACGATACACCTTTGATAAATTTAGGCAGATGTGTATTATGTCTGGTTGTGATTATTTGTCTTCACTGCCTGGGATTGGTTTGGCTAAAGCGAGACAATTCATCACGGCCACTCAGGACCCAAACTTTGCTAATGTAAGTATAGTTTTTATGCTGCCTGTACAGGCTGGGCGAGCGCGAGAGTGTACAGGATACATTTGCTGTCTCGCGAAGCCTCACAGTCACTCGTGGGCTCTTAATTTTGAGTCGGTTTTTTGAGCGCGAGTCAAAGAGCTTTACTTGAACTCGTGAGGCGGCACAAATGCGCCACTCTACACTCTCGCGTCGTTCAGTTGAGTGCAAGCTTTTTAACTGTACGGACGTTTGTTTTCCTAAATGTGAAATATGTAGATTCTACATATTTCATCATCGAAGATTAACTGATCTTTTTAGAAACTTATCAAACCGAGCCTGTGTGCTCTTGTGGGAACTAAGCCATTAGTTTTACAAAAATAAAAAAAAATGGACGATGCATGGGTTCAAATTTCTGACTAAATTGACTTTTCTATAGATGAGTCAAAGAAAAGTTTGCTTATGGCAACGTTCAGAGGGCACATACGGTTCAACCAATTCTTCTTTGAATAAACGAGAGTGTACAGGGTCGCGCTCGTTCCACGACCCTCTCGAGCGAGAGTGCTCGCGATGTCTCATCTCATAGCCGGTGTTACATAGAACCAGAGATGGGCAAAATGTAATCTGATTAATGATGAACGATTACAAAATGTAGTCGTAATTTTAATTTTCTTGCTCTTTAATCATGATTAAATCCATTTAAAACATTAAGAAATGATAAATGTGTATACAATCTGGGATTTTGTAGTGTTTAAAACATAAATGAGCATAATGCAGTTATATTAATGGTAAAAAACGTAAAATGTAATCGTTAATCATTTTTATTAATCTGATTACATTTTCCCATCTATGCATAGAACCATTCTTTAACAGAGCCTTCGACATACAGACAGCGAACCGAAGACTTGATATGACAGTGGATTGTTATTCTCTGGACAGGTTATTAGATGGATATATTTTTCCAGGGATTTGCTGACTTTATGTCATAGTATATTTTAACTGGACATTTTTATAATATCTGACTTGTCATAGTGACCACAACACACCTGACGGTAAGTATGGTGCAGTCCAAAAAACGGCTGCAACTATCAACAGTAAATAAAAACAATCGAGAATTTTTTGGTGGTAGGGCGATTGCCCGAATTGGGTCATAACCACAGTACACAAGTGTAAAGACCATCATAGTAATAATAATAAAAATAATTTTATTGGATCAAAAATTTTACATTGTATAATTTAATTTACGTTGACGCCTGCACTAGTCGTGAGACTGTATCGCAGACGTCAGCGCCCACCATTACAGAGAATACAAATAATTACAAAAATATATAAAAATATACAGACGTGTTGTGTATAGGTGTGTTATGTGTAGAAAAGGGTGAGTAAAGAGTGTTGTGTGTGAGTGCAGAGTATATATAAGCATTTAGAAGATTTTCAGTTTGTAAATAATCGAGCTGCAACAAGTAATCCTTGACTTTGATTTTAAGTTCATAAAAGGAAAGGGGATAGATATTGAGAATTACATTTAGTTTGTTGTAAAATCGAGCGCTTAAAATTTTGAAGTGTCTAGAGGCGACCGAGGTGGGGTGAAATTCAATTTTACAGACAGTAAGCCCTAGACGTTTATTTAGAATGCCTAAATCCAATGATTGAGTGTCATGCCTAAAAACAATAGTTTGGAGCACAAAGAGCTGTCTCACAGTCATGACTCGCTTAGTGACTCGCTTTGGCCTGTTGCGTTTCGGGATCAGCTTGTCTGTATCCAGTAACTCATATATCTAGAGACTTTCAGTTATGGTGTTTGTGGGCCGACATGACGATGTAGATTATCAATGGATTTTCATCCTTTGATGGTCGCTTTCCTTTTTGGACTACACTGCACTTACCATCAGATACTCTGTAGTCATTTTGTAGAGCCAGTGTAAAAAAAAATCGCAGTGATCATGCCAGCCTGCACAAATATCTCTTCACGCTTCATTTAAAAGACCCAATAGGACGGTGATAAAACTGGAATTAAATATAATTAAATATAAATATTGAATTTTTGCCACGTGTAGGGCAATTTATATTTTTTTGTACTTGTTCGTTAAAGTGACTACATTGAGCCTGATCAAAAGTACAGTCCAGTCAACATGGCTTTTTCTTTGCCTCTCGCAACCGGCCTTCTCAGCGGATTCGCTTTTCTTCTTGCACCGTTTTGATGTCCACCCCACGACGTTGTCTACGAAGTCGAGGGAGGCTCGGCTATGGTCTTGTACGCGAAGTCGTGTAGGGCTTTGTGGGTTAGAGTAGTGTCTTCTGACACAGAAGACCTAAAATGAGACGATTTGAAGATTCCCAACCCACGGAGACAGAGTGAGACATGACGACTTAAGTAAAATACATCAATCTGAGAGGTCCTTATCCAAGGTGACAAGTTAGGATGTGGCGAAATACCTAAAATACGATGAATTACAAATTGTATGAATAATTCTGTTAAAAAAAACACTACTCATGACAAACTATTCTGTTAATTACAGTTTGCCGGTATGATGTTAAATTTATATTGCAGGCTTTGAAAAAACTGCCAAGCTTTTTTAACCGATTGAGTTTAACTGTATCGGACGAGTACAGGGAAAATTTTCTGAAAGCCGAAGCCACTTTCAAACATCAGTATGTCTATGATCCTATTGAGAGAAAGATGGTGCGATTGACTGATCCTGATGACGAAGGTATTATTTCATAAACTCCGTAATATAAGACGGCGCCTATATTATGAATTAAAACCAGTTACAGAATTTCGTTCAAATTTATTACTTATGCGTTCTACAGTATTATCTTTTTATATTGTGTCTATGTATGTATGTATAATCCTTTTTTCTTTTTTTTGGAATTTTACTAATATTCTTTATTGTAAACTAGCATAATATATTAATTATTGTGTATGCTATGGTCCCCTATACTTGTAGAGGCATTTATATGTTCTATTTTGATACAATGGTCCTTTTGTTTTCTTACTCGTCACCCATGGTAGGCACCCAATTATGTAAAATAAAAAAAACATAAGTAATTTGTTTTAGGGTTCCATACTCCAAAAGGAAAACGCTTTCCTTATAGGTTCAATTTATTGTCCGTCTGTCTATTTGTCAAGACACTTTCTCAGAAACGCGTAGGGGAGAGTCCCCCAGTACCGTCACCTTAAGGTTCATCAACAAGAAAATCGAAATACGTTACGTGTTTAATGCCTTCTGGTGTGTGTGAAGGAACTCTTAGGCTATGAATAAAAATAATAAACTACCGGTATATTTAGATATAATCAACTTTATTACTGCAATTTGAAAACTCGAAAAAGTCAATCTCAATAAAATTGGCATCCAGTACCGGCCAGCAGAGATATGACCATTCATACCAAACAATAATCGAAAATATACAGATTCGATAACTCTGATATATTCGCACAAGCTTCGTGGACCCAAGGTTTGCGGTTCCTCCAATCCTCTTCATCAGAATCAAGGCTCAAAGCAGTCACATTGAAATTGTCAGCGGGTTGGTCGATGACTACTTTATTTTGAGAAGTTAAAGGTGTTACCAAACTCTTTGATTTGGGAGTCCACAATGATAAATCACTGTCCCTTTTCATAAAAGAATAATAGTAGTTAATTCCCGCAGATTCTTTTTCTTTATTAAATTGGCGAATTTCAACTTTTATTAGGTCCTTACATATGAAATTGGCGTTTTGTATGGGAGGAACAAAAAGTCGAATATTTTTTAATATAATATATTTAATTAATCAAAGTATGAACCATTATTTTCTATGCACTTTTGCCATCTCATAGGTAGTTCATTGATCCCTTTACTAAAAAAACCAGTCGGACGGGAATCAATAAAATCTTTGAAGGCGATTTGGTCTGCCCCATCGGAGTTGAATTTTTTCCCTTGCAAGAAGTTATCCAAATTTCGAAAAAAATGGTCATCTGTTGGAGCAAGGTCCGGGGAGTACGGAGGATGTCTTAGACTTTCCAATTGAAGCTCTTTTAATTTAGTAGCCGTCTGTTGCGCAGTGTGTGGTCTAGCGTTGTCGTGAAGCAGCAGTGGCGTGGAGCGATTGACCAGCCTAGGTTGTTTAGCCGCTAGCTTTTCCATCATGGTTTGCAATTGCTGACAATAGACATCAGCCGTAATAGTCTGGCCAGATTTGAGAAAACTGTAATGAACAATACCGGCACTAGTCCACCAAACGCTTACAAGTAACTTTTTTGGGGTTAATTTTCGCTTGGGGCAGGATTTGGCTGGCTGGCCAGGATCCAACCATTGCGCTGAGCGCTTCCGATTATCGTAAAGAACCCATTTTTCATCACAGGTAATAATTCGGTTTAAAATACCTTCATTATTGTGCCGGTTTAGTAATGTAACGCAGCAGTCGACGCGCGTTTGCCGGTTTGCTTCAGTCAATTCGTGAGGTACCCACCTTTCAAGCTTTTTAATCTTCCCAATTTGCTTCAAGTGAATTAAAACAGTTTTATCACTAACATCGCAGCCTGCAGCCAACTCGGACGTGGTTTGCGATGGATCCGCTTCCACAATAGCCTTCAACTCTTCATTATCAACTTGAGTCTCAGGCCGTCCACGGGGCTTGTTCTGCAGGTCGAAATTTCCAGAACGAAAACGTTGGAACCAAAAACGAACTGTGTTTTCTTTTGCAACACGACCGCCATACACATCATTCACCCTTCGAGTTGTTTCCGCAGCACTAGTGCCACGGCGGAACTCGTACTCGTAAATAATGCGATATTTTAAGTTTTCCATTTTGTAAAATGAGTGACGCAAACAGAAAAAAAACAGAAGAAAAAAACAAACGAATGACGATCATCGAAGCACAAATACATGAGTCTATAGCTGTACAAATTTGAATTTGGAATTCCTTACCAAAGAGGAGAAATTTGTGATTAAAGTGGCCAGTACGAAAAACGCCAATTTCATATGTAAGGACCTAATATTTTCTGTTTAAATTAAACTACACATAAATGAACTTCGTTAATGGCCTGTACTGGGGTCCAACTTTGTGGCCGGTACTGTGGGAAACAGAATAGCATATTATGTTCGACCACAGACCCGAACGAACGAATGAAGGTTGATTTGAAGCATATACAATAATAGTCATATAAAAAGCCAATATATACCAGGTTTGACTTATTTCAAACTCAATCTTTAACTTCGAAAAATCACACACAAAACTTTAGTTGCGTAGCGTACGTCTACCACGTTTTTCACAAATCTTTCCACTGTTAGTAAACTGGTCAAGATAGATCGTCGCCGCGCGGGGCATATACTTGCTAGATTATATCACACTAATACCGATGAAAGTCACAGCGCGACACATTATAGAATACTGGATCTAGCAACTGGCCGGTACTGGGTGCCGGCCGGTACTGGGTGCCGGCCGGTACTGGGGGACTCTCCCCTACAGGTATCAAATACTCAGATCTACAATCCCTTGGAGCTATTAAAAAAAAACATATTTCTTAGTTAACGGAATTAAAATATATGATCGTTTGTACTGCATATTTTGACATTTTCGGAAATAAAAGAAACTAGCAAGAGATTGAAAGCTTTTAGTACACTTCCCGTTGACCTAAGGTTCATGCAATATAGCAAGAAGAAAATACGTATAAGGTAAGTAAAGGGAAATATCCGAAAACCGTAGTATTAAACGGCTGTCTTATGATTGCATTGACTGAATAACTAGACCTTATTCCGTGATTTCCTTTAAAGTAGTAAAGTTGAAAAGTACAAAAATATATCAATTTAATGGCTGTGCGATGTGTGATGTGGGGTGAATGAGGTCAAGCATCCGTCTGTATATCATAAAAAAAAAATATATATGTTATTGTAATAGATGTGGAACGAGCTTTGTGCGTGAATGCTGGTGACATATTGGATGAAGTGGTTGCCTTTCAGTTAGCGCTCGGTAATTTGGATCCGTTTACGCTAAACAAGATGGACGATTGGCATCCTGACAACAGATCCAATGAGGTAATTTTGTTTATATTTTGCCTAAAAGAAAAAAACAAACGTAGCTATTTAGGTGCTATATAAAAATTAAGAACTAAGACAGCACTAGAACTTACACTGTTAAATAACTTAAAGCCGCTGACTAAGTTTTTGGACTGTATTTACCATCAGATGCACTGAATTCGCTTTGTCGAACCAGTGTGAAAAAAAAAAAACTAAAAAACCAGTGTTTGACTAACTTATTACTAACCATTATTCATGATGAAAGTAAATAATAATAAGAAAGTATTTATTTGTGACCCTTAAAGCCATGACACTTAAATTATTTAACGAAAATCTACCAGGTGGCGTTTGCAGCGTTTTCGCATCTTAGTATCGATATATTGCTGCAGTTATGTGATTAGTGTCTATTGGCGATATATAACTGTACATGATTATATTTGTAATATTTACAATGGTACTGTTAATAGCCCGTAAATATATATATATATATATATAGATTTTAGTTTTTCAAATAATTTATTCACCACAATTAACACACAGGTAAAGTTTTTAATATAAAAATATTTCACCATGACACTCACAACAACTTATTCTCTCCGCCATTCAAATCTGTCTCCCTCCCACCTATACTTTCTATCCCTTTGACACTCTTACACTGTTCCTTATAATTCTATATCATTTGCAATCATATGTTCTATTCCAGTCACATTCCTACATATATTTATATATACAGTGCAAACTCTATATAACGACCTTCAAGGGTCTGTGCATATTTTGACGTTATAGAGAGTTGTCGTTAAATGGAGAGAAGAAAAATCTGTATTAGAAAAAGAAAATGTTTTAAACTCTTACCTGCCATGTTTACAGTTTAAAAGTTTGTGAGTAATTAAGAGTATGATAACGTATAGATAATCCATTACTCCTACTAACAACAGTTACACGTTCAAGCAATCCAATTTGTAAATAAAAGAACGGATTTCTTAGAAAGTTCGGTATGTGTAATGCCGGCAGTCGAGATTATTACGGGCTAGGATAATAAACCGACAAAAGAACGTACACAGCTGCGCAGTTTTTACTAATTTTGGCAACTTAAAAAGTCATCTTAGCTTAAAAAGTACTTTATATTATTAAATTGCTGTCGTTATTGAGAGTGGGTGTAATGCTATATAGAGTGTATCATTGTATGGGAAACAAGCTAAACCAATCAAAGCAGAGTGATATCGACGCTTTAGGGAGTTTGTCTTTAAATCGAGTGACGTTACATGGAGTTTACACTGTATATATAATTATTTACAGAGTATTAACATAAAAACAAATAATTGGAAAGAAAAGGGAGTTTCTACACATCCCAGCATTTGGTCGCCAGATTTTAGGGTTCATCTCAACGATGATTGTCCTTGGAAGAAAAAACCAAAGACAGCGGGTCCAGTGACTGCAATATCAGTGACCAAACCAAAGCAAAAGGTGGTCAATCTAGTCAGCAAATATGTACCTGAAACTCAAGACCAAAGGTATTTAAAAATTACGGTATTGTTTACCCTGAGCTAGACAATCGCCGTAAAATTGTTTAAAATCTCCCAAAAAACCCCTAAAACTACTTTATAGATACCTGAGTGATGTTTTTAATGTCTTTATCATAAATCATGATATTAAATGCTTGTTCAGTTAGTATATAATTAAAAAATGTGGTTAATCAAAGTTTTACTAGGTTATTCAAAAATTCATTAAAACTGAATGTAATCAAGATGTAATTATTTATTATCTCAAAAAGTTAAATTGTATTTATCAAAGTAATCAGAATTATAAATTGATATAATATTGTATATAACATCGTGCATTTAAATTAATAAATTTGAATTATCTAAAAATTACATTACTACATTAAAAACACAAGAGAAAATCTTAGTGTGGGACAGCTATGTGATATGTGAGGAACCTTTTCTTCTATATTTTTTTAAAGATAAAAGAAAAACTCTTCAATTTAGGTGTAATATTATTTTATTGTTAATATATTATTTCTTATTACTGGTTCTGGCTTCTTAACGTTGCGCTATTTAATTGAAAAAAATAAGGAATATGACAAATAAGACAGTATTGGGTAAAATATTTTTTCAGCCTTTCCATAGAAACTTTAAGCAACATGTATTGTGTACAGCCGGCAAATAAAAAACAAAAACTTGACTGTGATGACGAATTGACTGAATTAACTCAGTATACGCAAAATGAACACGACGTTGCTTTTACTAACGGCGAAGTTGAGGATTCTATACAAACAGAAAAATCACCGATATTAGAAAACAAACGGAGATCATATAAAAAATGCTTAAATAGTAATTCGTCCATTTTAAAACGACTTAGCAGATTTCCTAGGACGGTTCTAGATGACAAAGTTGTTGAAAGCAAATTCTTTTCAAACCCCACCAATAAAGACAATGTTATATCAAGCAAACAAATCGATAGTATTGAAGAATCACCAGTGAAAAGTCACAATCCATTTAAAATAAATCCACAATCCAGTAAACTACCAGATATTGATAGCCAATGTACAGAAATACCCGATTCGCAGACAAATTTATCACAGAAAGAAAACTCTCCAATGAACAGGCCTTTGAGTCCAATATTGGATCCAAGCCCTGGCAGAAGTAATCCGACGGTACTTAGAGAAGTCCCAGTATTTGATATAAATAGTGAAGATATAGTGATTGATAATACTTATCCGTTTGAACAATTAGTTACACCGATTGGTTCACAGGTTAGTATTTTTTCCGACGTATCCTTGAATTTCTTTCGGCGTTTCTTCTCGAAGTCGCTTCCGAAACGCGTGTAAATCGTGTCTAAAGTAACGAAGCGCGGCAAATTCAAATGTACGTAAGAAACATTCTTTCTATCCATATAACTGTTTTTTTAATAATAATTTTGAAAATAGTTAAATTTATGGATCTATAAGTGATGATGATGTCCTAGCCGGATTCGGACACGGCGACTGTTTCAACGCCGATTAAGAAAATCAAGACCCAGTTTTCGGAAACAGTCAATTGCGCAGGAGATATTTAAGTGCATAACTGGACGCGCTGCCAGAAAAGCACTCTCTCGTCCGAGCTCTCCCAGGCCCGATGGAATGGAGAACCAGTACGATCGGGAGGGAGCAGGATGCAGGTTTGGTCGAGTTTTCCTTCTCTGAACACCTGCTTGAATTGTGGTGTTAAAGAGATACCTTAGTCGCCTTTTACGACACCTCAGCAAGAAGAGGGGGGTGCTATTCTATTCTGCCGGCAGCCACCACGGCTAATAAATCAGGGTGGTGGTTGGTGATCTGTCGTTGCCGGCGCTCGATAGTGCGATGGTCGGCAGCGACAGAGCACACACCGGGGGGCGACCCTCACCGACCCCTGAGATCCGTAGGGATTCCCCCAGTTATAAAAAAAATGGTATAATGGTAATGGTGGTATTCTATAAGTACGTCAAGGATGGCTGAATATGAACTAATAGAATACACTCGACTGAATTTTTCCATTTGTTTTTAGTATTAGTTTACATTAATAAACGATAAAATATATGGAATGTATGTTTGGTTAATGATCCAGTACAGGCACTGATTATGAACTTTATATTTTAAATTTAGAAACGATATATCTTTTTTTAATTATTTTATGACTTTATTCCAAGGACTGGTACTTTGTGACTTCGCCAATGTCAGTGTAAACGATATATCTTCAAGACTTGCACTTGGGCCTCAGGTTCCTCAATTCCCGTTCTTTAATTTTTATTCTACCAACTCTCCTTGTAGTAATTTTTTTCGATACAAATATAATCGATGAATATTTGTCTTTGCTTTTCAATGACGTTATAGTTATCGATTTCTATTCTTCAATAATGAAAGTTATATTTGTATTTATTGTTTTGCAGTCATCGTTCGGTGCATCGCCGCAAAATAATGAAATAGTTTGGAATACTAACCAATCGCAATCGAGTCAGCCGAATAATCATAAAAAAGTAACAAATACAAGCGGTATTAAAAAATCGCAATGTAAAGTTCCCGGTTTAAAGAGAACCGTATCATTGCCGAGCAACCAACCGACGCTTCTTAGCAGATTTGGATTTGAAAAGAAGTAAGATATTTAGACACATTAAAACCGTTTCATTATAACTATAACAGCTAAATTTACAAATACACACATTGACCTAGCCCTAAACTAAGCTTGCGCTTGTACTATGAGTATTAGACGAAGCTATACATATTTAACCTCTTCAGAAATGAATCTTTTAAAGTTAACCTTGTAATGTTTTTTTTATTGAGATATTCTGTAGTCAAATATCCTCGAATTAAATTTTATCTAATTAGTTCAGATCAAAGAGTTTATTCTCATTAAGATACAAATCACTTACATGAGAACATTTTGTTTAAAAACTATAAAGAACAGTAAAATACTAAGAGCTCACTTGGCAAACACAGAACCATATTTGTTAGTATTTATCTTTAATATAATGTAGTAATTTAGTTCTGTATATGGCAAGCGAGCTCGCGTTTCTAATGCAGGAGGGTAACGCGTTGTAGAGTTGTGCTCCCTCAAAAGTGATATTCCGTTTTTCTTAATTAGTCCGTGGTTTAGGAAGCACAAGCAGACTTGCTCGGCGAATACTGCGCGCTGTATCAAGAGAGAGCCTTTTTATAAAAAATAAATTTAGATTGATTTTTTTATTAATATTTTTTTAATAGTGATGTATGTATTATAAATATATAGTTATTGTAATTTCTCTTGAAATAATTAAAAAAAAAAACTAACCTACACATATGTGCTAATGTCCCTGAAGAGGTTAAATACATATACACATCTATGATTCTCAACAAGCTGACCTGTTATTATAGAAAAGTTCGCTGCTGCCGGGACTAGAACCCATGACCTTCAGCATTACAGGTCGTCAAGTCTATGGATCTTTTTATTTCTATGTATTTGTAATGTTTTTTTTTCGCGTACAGCTCTATTGATAACTGTATTGAGATCACGCGTATGAAGTTTCGAATTTATTTATCATATGGAGGGGTGAAGGGCTATAAATATATATATATATATAGATATATATAGGTTTAAAGAAGATTTATTTTCTCAAAAAAAAAAAATTACTATATCATCAAAAAATATCGTTTAAACCAAATAGCCTTTCACCCGTCGATGTATATTTTTGGAATAGGTAAAAAACACTGATTCCGGAAATATATATATATATATATATATATATATATATATATATATATATATTATTCTGTCATTAAAAAAATGTTGCTTAAACCAAATAGCTTTTCACCCCTCGATATTATGTAGGTAGGTCAATGTCATATTTTATATTAGTGTGGTCTACAGTAGCACATGATAGTGATGTTTGTTACATTATCTTAACCAAATGCTTAACATATCGATATCGATCAATACTAAAAACATAATAAGTGACCAGCATTGCCCATTCTCCTTTAAATAT
Organism: Automeris io; assembly: GCA_036320925.1. Lineage (NCBI taxonomy): Eukaryota > Metazoa > Arthropoda > Insecta > Lepidoptera > Saturniidae > Automeris > Automeris io. The sequence goes on along the minus strand of JAUDJH010000011.1, from coordinate 4,647,568 downwards.
GGGTCTCTGGCTTTCCTAAGGTCTTTTATTATTTTTTAAACACTTTTTTTTTACACTGGCTCGACATAGTGACTACAGAGTACCTGATAGTAAGTACAGTGTAGTCCAAAAACGAAAGCGACTATCAAAGGATGGAAATCCAATGATAATCTACATCACGACTGAAGGTCTCTAGGTATATGAGCTACTGGATATGCACAAGCTGATCCCGAAACGCGACAAGCCGAAACTGGTCACTATGACGGGCTTTACACAAATGCACTGTGGTCGCGATCCAGACGGGCACCGGTCCCCTACCACCTCGCTGCTGCTCGTTTAGCACCACCCAGGAGTCACGTGTAGGGTAACTAGGATAAAGCCTACGGACGCGAGCAGCTTCGACTCTCAAAAACTGCAACTGTATTGTTTTTAAGAGATTTTTAATCAGTATGTATAAAATTGTAATTACTATTTATTTGTTGAATAATTTTTGCAGACCAGTTTTAAAAAGATGATACCTTGGAAACAGACACTTGATAGTGTTGAAGACAACAGTCTACTGCTGGCCAGGAGACTGGAGGCGATGCCATAAAAAATATTGAAAGAAGATTACAATTACTTTTATTGTTATAAAATTATTGTTAATTGATATTTGATTGTGTAAAATGTATGCTAGTTTGTTAAATAATAGAGCGAATGGGGTAAAAGCTTCATCTGGTCCTGACAAAACATGTAGCAATTTGTTCTAGTTTTGCCCAGATATGTAAAAATATAGCACCGGTTTTGCCCAAATATGTAAAAAGTAGGTTTAGTTCTGTACAGATAAGTCTAATTTTATTTTTGCCTAATAAGTAGTTATTTGAACAGTATTATTATAATATTTAGTTAATCAAGGTTCAGAACAAATATTTAGAAGTTCAATTAGGTTCAAGTTAATCATTTCCAGAACAAATTTGATGTTTAGTGAGATTTACTTAGACTAAATAGGAAATTATTTGATTTGGTTAGAAAAAGGTTTTACCTGTATATCGACAGTTGGTCAATATTCTTTCTTAGTATTATATATGTCTACTTATTATAGTGATGGGATCTAAACGATTAAAGATCAGCGGTTAAGTAACAGTGATATATGTTTTATTTATTTAAATAAGATGTGATTATGTATTTTTTTTATTTTCAATAAAAATATTGATTATGTATGACAAGTCAACAGGTGTTTGATATACACACATGTGAATAGTCAATTGTTAAAAAATAAACATTTTCGGAAACGTTTTTTTTTTGTTTTCTTTTATGATTTTAAGATCAGCTCATTTGAGTGTTGAATTAGCACCGACAAATATTTGTGGACAATTACACATATTAACCAAGTCACATATATACATCCATATATATATATCTACGACGCGCGATAAACTAACCCATTCTTCATAGGAAAGTTCGCCGCTATGTCTCGAACCACGGACCTTCAGCATTGCAGGCAGAGTGTCACCATTGAGCTACTAGGCCGCATTAACTATTAATTTAGTCCAGTATAATGTACTTTGACATTATACATGCGACAAATTTGAAATATATATAGTCGAGAAACCATATCATAATCTCACATTAATTTGCTGTTATTTTCATCGCTTGTGTTACAATAATAGAGAAGCACAACGGCAAATATTACTGATGAGCTGGGCTGGATATAATATAAATAATAGTTATTAAATGCTAAATATTAATGTGAACATTATTAACAATTAACTTATATTTTGCAATAATTATATTTTATGTTGGCAAGCATAAAAGGTGACAGGAAGGATATGGCAAGTGTGTAACACTTTTAATGGCGGCAGCTGAAATAGGACTGGCCAAAAAAAAAAGAAGGCGTTTGATATTGTGTTGGAGTTTTGTAAATGAATAACAAACAATTGTATGGTCGAATGGCGTGTTTACCAACTACCAGATAGGTTTTAGAGTTTATATTAATAGAATATTTTGTGTTTAATACTTATCAATTGAATAACTTTTCGACTCAGTAATACGATTAGATCCACATTTCAATTTGTCGTAAGTACAGGTTTGGTTATTAGCAGCATTTAAAATAAATCGAAAATTAAAGATTTTTGTTACTGCTTATTTCTAGGATTGATGGGCAAAATGTAATCAGATTAATGAAAATGATTACAATTACATTTTTGTTTTTCGTCATTTATATGACGCATTTTGCTCATCTATGTTTTAAATTCTACGGAATCTTCAACTCCATACACATTTATGACTCCTTTAATGTTTTGAAGGTATTTAATCATGATTACAGAGCAACATAGTTGAAATTACGACTACCTTTTGTAATTGTTAATCATTAATCAGATTACATATTGCCCTTCTCTGGTTTCTAGGCAATTTTTCTATATGACCGGTGGTCGTGGGTGTGGTTATAGTAAGATACGAATTTGGCGTTCTACAGTTTATTTGCACTTTAAGGCACACCGAACTGCGACGTACACGCACGTACTCCCGCCTTGGGTCTCGGTAGTCGACTAACTTCTCAGCGTCCCGTGCGCGCGCGCATCCTCTTACCCCGCACGTCTCGTAACACCCTAACGACCCTTAGGGCGACAAGAGCGTATCGGGTTACGCCTACATGCTATATCTATTATTTTTTATCTTGAACCATATTATCATGGTGAGTGTTCAGAAGAGTTATGTAACCTTATTCCTCCCTCTCCTTTTTTTTGGTATGCCGGGGGAACTTCCTACATAGGACCATCCAGGCCGCTGTGAGGGCAGCGACCCCGATGTTTCAGAATCCTACTGACTAAAAACTCCCGAGGTGTCCCCCTAATCGCTCCCCCCGAGCATGGGAAACTAAACTCATTCAGACGCCCGGGAGCGAAATGCCTTGTTGAAGCTGCTTCTTAGGAGGGGTAGGAGTAAAGAGCTCACTCCTCCAAAACATATCTGTCAGGCGGTGCGCCGCACACTGCGCACCGTTCTCCCTCTCCCTTATTTAATAAAACCACGCGCACGGCTTTATACCAGGGATGTTACGGAGCTTCGACTCCGACTCCAATAAGTCGGAACTTCCGATCGTTATTACACCTTCGGTTCCGAAACTTTTTAATCGGAGGTATTCATCGGTGGTCACCACCACTGTTGCAGTCAATTCATTTGATTTTACTTTATATGTTGTTGAAACATAATATCAATTAATCAAACAATCAGTGCTACTTAATTTGTAGAAGACATTTTTTTAAATTTAGATTATTCACTGGACAATGTTCACTGGAGGATAACGGTTTCTGATATATCCAACACTTTGTGAACAACAGTTTTTATTTGCCCAAGTTAGGTTGTGTTGTGTTGTGTTGTGTTGTGTTGTGTGGTGTTGTGTTGTGTTGTGTTGTGTTGTGTTGGGTTCTGTTGACCCAACTTGATATACGCCGGCGATGCGCTTGAGGGAGCGTGCCGCCCAACTTATCCAGGCGAGAGCGCTGTGTGACCCCGGGGGTTTTAGTCGGTGCAAGTCCGACAACCAAAAAGCTCCCTGAGGTCCGTCAACAATATCCCCCGGGCTATCAAAAAAAAACCTGATATACGCTTGGAAACAGTCTCGATCCTCAACATCCGTCTACACACGAGGGGGATGTAGAGGGAAATGGATTATGCTGTTGTCAATTCAAAAGTTCTGGCTTATATTAGGTCCTTACATATGAAATTGGCGTTTTGTATGGGAGGAACAAAAAGTCGAATATTTTTTAATATAATATATTTAATTAATCAAAGTATGAACCATTATTTTCTATGCACTTTTGCCATCTCATAGGTAGTTCATTGATCCCTTTACTAAAAAAACCAGTCGGACGGGAATCAATAAAATCTTTGAAGGCGATTTGGACTGCCCCATCGGAGTTGAATTTTTTCCCTTGCAAGAAGTTATCCAAATTTCGAAAAAAATGGTAATCTGTTGGAGCAAGGTCCGGGGAGTACGGAGGATGTCTTAGACTTTCCAATTGAAGCTCTTCTAATTTAGTAGCCGTCTGTTGCGCAGTGTGTGGTCTAGCGTTGTCGTGAAGCAGCAGTGGCGTGGAGCGATTGACCAGCCTAGGTTGTTTAGCCACTAGCTTTTCCATCATTGTTTGCAATTGCTGACAATAGACATCAGCCGTAATAGTCTGGCCAGATTTGAGAAAACTGTAATGAACAATACCGGCACTAGTCCACCAAACGCTTACAAGTAACTTTTTTGGGGTTAATTTTTGCTTGGGGCAGGATTTGGCTGGCTGGCCAGGATCCAACCATTGCGCTGAGCGTTTCCGATTATCGTAAAGAACCCATTTTTCATCACAGGTAATGATTCGGTTTAAAATACCTTCATTATTGTGCCGGTTTAGTAATGTAACGCAGCAGTCGACGCGCGTTTGCCGGTTTGCTTCAGTCAATTCGTGAGGTACCCACCTTTCAAGCTTTTTAATCTTCCCAATTTGCTTCAAGTGAATTAAAACAGTTTTATCACTAACATCGCAGCCTGCAGCTAACTCGGACGTGGTTTGCGATGGATCCGCTTCCACAATAGCCTTCAACTCTTCATTATCAACTTGAGTCTCAGGCCGTCCACGGGGCTTGTTCTGCAGGTCGAAATTTCCAGAACGAAAACGTTCGAACCAAAAACGAACTGTGTTTTCTTTTGCAACACGACCGCCATACACATCATTCACCCTTCGAGTTGTTTCCGCAGCACTAGTGCCACGGCGGAACTCGTACTCGTAAATAATGCGATATTTTAAGTTTTCCATTTTGAAAAATGAGTGACGCAAACAGAAAAAAACAGAAGAAATAAACAAATGAATGACGATCATCGAAGCACAAATACATGAGTCTATAGCTGTACAAATTTGAATTTGGAATTCCTTACCAAAGAGGAGAAATTTGTGATTAAAGTGGCCAGTACGAAAAACGCCAATTTCATATGTAAGGACCTAATACTTTCGAATACATGTATCAATCCTGCACCATATTAAAATGGGATCAAATTTAAGATATAATAAATAACATATCTTCACGCTATCACGCTATGTGAGCAGACATACAATAGTGGTTTTATCCACTTTGCGCTTTAATGTCGTGGACTTCGCGACCAGTAGCTCAGGTAATCGCTTTCTCACAGTACTATGAAAATGTTAATAAGAAACAGCAATTTTTATTGTCTGTGTATTTGTAAATTTATCACTTTCTAATTAAAAAGGTTCACTGAATAATGTTTTTATTTGTCCCTTAATAAAACTATTTTATTCCGCCGTCACTTGTGACTGACATTGGCTCCGACTCCAATTCCGACTCCGAATCCGACTCCGATAAATAAAATTTAAAAACTTCGACTCCGACTTCGGTTCCGATAAAACTGCCTCCGTTACATCCCTACTTTATACAGTCACAGCTATGCGGATAACTCCCATCCCGGCCAGGACTAAGAAGTGCTCTAATTCTCACTTTTGCCGTGTCATTGGACTGTGGAATAGTTTTCCATGGAGCGTGTTTCCACCATCTTATTATATGGGATCCTTTAAGCGAAGCGAGAAGAAATATTGGTGCAGGCCGGCATGATCACTGCGACTACAGACAGGTTTTTCTTTATTTTTGTTAGTCGTCGTTTTTTGTACTACACAATGCCTAGAATCAGGTGTGGTGTGTTCACTGTCGTGTTAGGATAAAACAAAAACATATCTTAAATGTAAAAACAAAATTAACAAATTACAAATTTGACACGATCGCGATAAAATGACGTAAAAACTGTGCATTTACAGTTCAACCGGGCTTAGCGGGCGAGCACAGAAGGTGCTCAGCCAGCGAAATTTTGGGTCGGGTGGCAATGCAAGGGTACCCCTGTGGGTACGAACCTCGACTTGGACCGCCAGCCAAATAAAGTACTAACCCTACGGGTGATCTACCAGCGTTTCGGAAGTGACTACCTTGAGAGGTTTAAATCTGTAAGAAATAGTTGCTTTTAAAGCAATATTATTTACGTTATAATGAAACCAAAAACCTCTGAGATGGTATGGTGTTTGTCAGAACTTGGCTGTGACCACAATACCTTAGGGTAAATACCGTCATAGAGACACGCTTCGGCCTGTCGCGTTACGAAATGTACGTGTACGTCTGGACGTATAACTATTGAAAATAAAAGAATAACTAGTTGTTCTTGTTTTTATATCTAAGGAGATTCTGTCGTGGTATAAGCAGGCCGGCATGGCGTAGTCAGCGACTGTCAATGCATTCTAGTTCCTTAGAAGTAGCTGCCGTTCTTGGACTATAACATATTTTTCCATCAGGTACCCTGAACTCAATTGCTTGAATCAATATAAATAAAACCTCTAAATGAAGATATAATTACAAATAATAGAAAATTCCAAGACTTATTATAATTATCTTTTTACGAACTAACTTAATAGTGAAACAAGTAGGCAAAAGGCCGCCGGTGGTGGTGAAAGCCAGGGTCGGTAGCGAAGAGGTATGGCAAGAGGTAGCATCCTTCTGCGAAGTTGTGATGACGCAGAAGGAGGCCCCCGAAAGGGCCAGAGAGCGAACATCTTCTCTGGCAACTCGGCGGCCAAGGCACCGTCGCCGGAGGGACGCGTTCGCCCAGAGCGAGCGTGACATCCCCTGGTGACAATAGCCGGGCAGTAGACTTGAGGGATTCTGCTGCCCGGATGAGAGGGAGGCGGTGCACGGTGTCCGGCGCACCGCCTGAGAGAGAGGTTTTGGAGAGGTGGATTTTTACCCCCACCCCTTCCCCAGAGGGATAGCTTCAACAAGGCCTTTTGTTTCCTGGGCGTCTGGACGAATTTGGCTTCCCAGGTCCGTGTGGAGCAATCAGAGGGACACCCCGGGGGTTTTTAGTCAGTAAGAGTCTGACACACCGGGGTCGCTGCCCTCACAGCGTCCCTGATGGTCCTATGTAGGATTTTCACCCCGGGATACCAAAAAAAAAGTAGGTAAAAGGCCGAGCTAATCGAGTAAGCAAACTGAAGTTGTCGTTGGTCACTCATATTGTCGCAGAAACGACTATCATTCAGGTAAACGAGTTCTAGAGTAATAAAGACCATGCTTTGGTAAGCATAGTGACGTCCAGATGCTAGACGGAATGACGACTTATCAAAGATTTCTCGATACGTACAGTTCTTAGACAAAGTATCATTCGATCAGCGATACCACTACAAAAAATTACAAGACATATTGAATTGACATAAAATGTCGACATGATATTTCGAAAGCTTATGTTAATCCCATACATTTTAGACTTTCTAGCGATCGAAAGTTAATTTATCTAGGCCATCGGTACCTTTGCTCACCAGTGAAACGATGCGAGTTGGAATGGATGATTCGAATCGCTTTTACCAGGGCTCTCAGTTGGTATATATAGCCTTTTGGTTCAAAAATAAGATTTATTCTCAAATTGAAAGTAAGAATCGTTTAATAAAACGAAAGAAGGACTTATAATTCAGAAAACGTATGTGTCAAAATAGCCCCCTCTCGATAGAAATAAGGCGGTTCAATTTCATTTACATACGGCGTACGGGATGCGGTTAAATTAATTCTGTGTTCGAACCCCAGCTACTTTTAACGTGAGCCCTATTGGCTGCGAATGAACTCTGGAGGTACCCGGATTTATGCGGATTTTATCATTCGAGGGCGAACGAAATTGGTGGTAAGTTAAGCCCACATGGGTGCCGATATTCTCTGTTGAAACGATGAGATAATGAAATGCAATTTAGATTCGAATTTGTTTCATTCGATGTAATTTATTTATACTGTTTCGGAAAATATTTTACGCCGTGTCTTATGGTAAGTATTTGTCAGGGGTCTTGAACTTCTGGCGATTTACCTCAAGATATTGTTAATCCCTTTTTTTTGTAACCCGGGGGAAATCCCTAACGGACCTTGGGGGCGGTGAGGGCCGCCCCCCCAGTAAGTTAGCCTCTACTTGTTTGGGAAGGAGTGGTGTAGAGAGTCACCTCTCTTATACAACTTATTTGTAGAGCGGCACGCGGAAACACATCTCGCGTCGCTCGCACCCTTGTTAGACGACACACTCTCTTAAGTGTGCCGCCGCTAGAGTTGAAAGTTCCTAAGGAACGCTGCTCTGCGGCGAAGGCATTGATCCCTGACGCATCAAGAGGTAACGTATCGTGTGCTGTGGCCCGTACCCCCATTTTCACATCACCATTCGTTTACATCAACGAAATTAAAATTACGATTACATATTGTAATCTTTAATTATCAATCTGATTATATTTTGTCCATCTCTGATTACTATCAACATAAGGCTAAGTTTATCGTGGAATTGATTCTAAATGACTAATATAGCATGTAGACGCCGCCCAACACGTATTTGTATTAAGCGCCCTAAGGGTCGTTAGGGTGTTACGGGACGCGCGGGGTAAGGGGAGCGCGCGCGCAAGAGATGCTCTTGCTAAAGCAGTCGACTACCGAGATCCAAGGCTAGAGTACGTGCGTGTGCGTCGCAGTTCTGTGTGTCAAAAAGTGCAATTGACACTAATACGCCAAAATCCGTGCCTTTCTACCAACACACCCACGACCACCGGTCATACTGATTAAATTGTTTTTTTCACACAGGCTCGACATAGTGATTACAGTGCACTTGATGGTAAGTACAGAATGATGATGTTTTTGTTTTTGATGGTTCAAAAACAAAAACGATCATCAAAGGATGAAAATCCATTGATAGTCTCCATCGTCATGTCGGCCCACGTATACCACTACTGAAGGTCTCTAGGTATATGAGTAACTGGACATACACAAGCTGATTCCGAAACGCAAAAAATTAAGTCACTATACCGGTCTTTACACTCATGCACTGTGGCCCCGACCCAGTTAGGGTAATCGCCCTACCACTAGGAAATGGAAATTTACTCGTAACTGTTATAGCACTAAAAGTTCGCGCACATGTATTACTCGATAATACACCATTACCAAAAGTAATATTTCAAGGCGGTTCGCTCTTATGCTGGAATCGTTATCCGTCTAATGCTCACCTTCATCCTTCCTTAGACTCATAAATACTTCAAACTTCTAAACGTTCAATTTTTTGTAATAAAAGTCAACAGTGCAAGTAATATCCATTACTTAGCCGAATTAAGTCGTATTTTACGTGACATCGTTTGCCTTTTTAATTTGGGAATTAAATAATCGCTTATACTTTATTTCGAGGTGAAACAAACGGAATACTTTGGGATAAATTAAGAATATAATTTATTTTTGTTTTTAAAATGGAATTTTAGTCTCATTTCCGGGATGGATACAAAGAACAGTAATAATTCATTGGTACATCTTAGAATAACGCTGTTAATATTTCATTAATAAGCTAAGGAGTGGAATGTTTCCAAAGAGCATATTTCCAAGATCTTTTGATTTAGGAGTCTTTAAGAGAAGAGCGAATAGACATTTGTCGGGCGGATGTAGTCCATTGTCAAACTCATCTTCACCTTCCACCAGGTCAAGCGTCCGCCTGTAAATAAAAAAAATGTCTTTATAAGTACTGATTTATAACAATACATACCAATACCGTCTTAGTGACTTGCTTCGGTTTGTCGCATTTCGGGAATAGAGACACTAACGCGCATATATGTTATAAAATATTCGCATAGCGAGCCATTTTATTCGGAGGGATCTGGAAATAGGAACTATATTACGTGTAATTTATAAATATGGCAATCACATCCAATTGACTAATTACTAAATTGACTAACTACTCTATAATTCTTGTCATTAATTTCGGCACTATATTTCTAAGCAAAAGGATTTCATGGCGCTTGCTTCAAAATTGACAAAGTTTCAAACATATTTTCAACCTCTATTTCGCCCTACTAGGGTTGTAATATAAAAAATGGCCCTTAATAGGTCTATGTAATAAAAAACCCGACTCCGGGTAATAGACTTGAGGGAGTCTGCTGTCCGGAAGAGAGGGAGGCGGTGCGCAGTGCCCAGCGCGCCACCTGAGAGAGGTTTTCGAGAGGCGGGCCTTTACACCTAACTCTCCCAGGGAGAAAGCCTGAATAAGCCTAATTCCTATTCGTTTCCTAGGCCTGGGTGGAGTGAACAGAGGGACACTCCGGGGGATTTTATTCTGTAGGAGTCTGACACACCGGGGTCACTACCCTAATGGTCCTATGTAGGATTTTTCCCTGAGTTACCAAAAAAAGTTTTAACCCTCCCAGAGGGAGGAAACCCGCATGGCATCTAATAGAAATGTCATGTGTAAGTGCCTTGGGAACGTCCATCAGCTGCGCTTCTGGTCACGTTAGGCACGACATATAAGCGTAAAGAGAATACAGCCACTAATGTATCTCTGCTCACCCCGTAAAGGATATAGCGTGACGACATATTATTATAAATATACCGTAAAAATTATAAGTAGTTATCCTGAGAATTACTTGAGCCAGGTTTTTATGAGGTAGTAAACAAATATTTCTTGCACCGTTACCGAAGAAGTACCTTCATATTCTTTCGTATCCTATAACATGGCGGAGTTTAATAACCATCTCTGAGAGTAGAATTATATTGTTTATCATAAACGACGCCATTAATCTGTCTACATTCGCTAGAGAAATGAATTGTACACTTCATAATGATCTCTGTCGCGCTTCGAAGATCCTGTGAGAGTAGCTTGTTAATAATTAACGTGAAAATGTACATTTTGATGAGAATAATTGATGGTTTGTTTGTAACCTATAAATTGATTTTTCGAACACCCCAAAAATACATTTTTTATCTTCACATGGCGCAGTGACCATACCACGCCTAAAGATAAGCATTATACAGTCCAAAAACGACAGCGAACATCAACAGTAAAATAACCTAACGATATTGATAGCTATCATGCCGGCCTGCACAAGTATCTCTTCACACTTCGTTCAAAGAAACCTATATTAAAGGACGGTAGGGAACACGATCGCTAGAAAACTATTCCTCAGTTCAACGAATCGGCAAAAGTGAGAGTACCTAATATTTATATGTTATAAAAAAACGTTTATGAAATATTATTAATCAAGGGAAAAAGATACGATCATGAATTCCTAAAATCATATTATATAAAAAATAAGTCCGGTTTTCCTTCCTGACGCTATAATTCCAGAACGCTCGAACCGATTTCCACGGTTTTGCATTCGTTGGAAAGGTCTCAGGCTCCGTGCGGTTTATAGCAAACAAAATTCAGGAAAAATTTCAACAGAAAAGCAGGAAAACGGGGAAAATTATTTTTCACATACATCGGCATCTCTGATACATAGCATGTACTACAAACCAATATGGTTTTGCATGGTGGTGGAGCAGATTGCACCAGTATTTTAAGTAGATGGCGCCGATGCGTTATACATTGTTTGACAGCTACTCATTGTACTCTGCTCAGTTAATTTCATGTGACATTTATTATGCGCACGTTCTTTCAAACGCTAACTAAAAACCAAAACGAAGCCATCTGGTGGCGAAACGAAGTTCGCCGGGTTTGCTAGTAGTTAATAAAAACTTATTAGATATAGTTGAAACGAATGTAACAAATAGGGATGTAGTGTATTGTGTGTCAGTACTATCTATTTATTATAATAATATTAGTTTTTAATGGCTGTGGTGGCTTACTGGATATGTAAACGGCATCCATGCGCGGTGACACATGTGGTCGTAGGTTCGAAACACGACATGTACATCAATGTTTTTCCAGATTAAAAACGAATTTAGGCAGTTATCGGTGGAGGAAAACATCCTGAGGAAACCCGCATAGTATAAGCGCAAAGCGTAAATTATCTTGTCTCATACATGCCTTACCACGCTTCGAAAGGTACTTGGTATAAGCTACCAACACTTCACAGCAAAAAGTAGCTCCATTGAAATAATAAGGCCCAAGTAAAATGAGTTATTGTGGGCTGGTATCCGCATAACATACAATGATATGATAATCTTAATGGCGAAATTTATATTGGTGTCGGAAATAATACCTACCTAGCTACCAACATTTTTATTATTTATTTTTATCGTAATAAACTCACTCCTTACGTTGCTTACTTGCATTATCATCGGCCATTTTGATTCTACTGTCAGACATATATAGCATGTACATGCCGCCCGATACGCGTTTGCGGTAAACGCCCTAAAGGACGTTAGGGTGTTATGGGACGCTCGGGGTAAGCGATGCGCGCGCGCAAGGGATGCTCTAGCAAATTCAGCCGACTACCGAGACCCGAGGCTAGAGTACGTGCGTGTGCGTCGCAGTTCGGTGTGCCTTAAAGTGCAAATAAACAGTAAAACGCCAAAATCCGTGTCTTTCTACAACTACACCCACGACCACCGGTCATACATATAATTAAAATAATATAAATTGTTTTCCCTTAAAGCTATAGAGAAACGACAAACAATAATAATTTATCGTGGGATTAAAACAAGCCGGCGAGTGGCCAATATTGCGTCCCGTCAAGGCTTAGCCGATGATTTAAATACACTCCAATCGTTGTTTCAAAAGGAAAAATGTAGTTTATAAATTGGTGACACATTTTAAAGTAGTAATTTTAAGTAGAACATCTGCGATATTGCCTGTTTTCATTAGACAAATAAGCTCTGTTTTCTGTGATTATTCATTATAATAAATAGGGTCAATTCGTTATATTATTTATGGGTATTACTTTAACCGGTATGCTACAAAACATATATTTATTGGAAAAATCTGTGCACTATTTTTATGCTGGACACTTTTCATCAGTAGCGCTATAATTATGTTTTATTAGGATAGCATTTAATCATATGAAGATTTCCTTTATTACGTCTTATTTTAATGAAAAGGCCATGACTCGTTCACTTGTGTAAATAAGACCTAAAAATAAATATACACACACAAACAAATATAACAAAGTCTAAGACTCGGCCGGTAACACTAAACTTTTAGGTATAAAACTACTGGAATTAATGTACTGGCCACTTATAAATTAAAAAAATAAAAAATAAATACGTGATAAAAATAATTGACTAAATTCAATTTTTTTAAATTGTTTTTACTTTTTTTCATAAGATGGCGGTAAAAAGTTGCTGTAAGTATTGTGACTGTTTAAAAGTTTCATTTTCTTTAAATTACCGGAGAATTTTCGTATATTTATGGAAGCAAAAAAGTTTAAGGAGGAAGATTTGCGTTGTTAACATCATGTCGCGTGGCCATTTGACTCGATAATAAATTATTTGTGCTGTTGGTATCCTCAAAGCTGGATGTTCACAGCGTGAAGTTACTGCACTCACTAATTCTATTCAATCAGTTACCCGACGATTGTAGAAACGTTAACAGATCAGTGGAAGTACGACTGAAAGGCATCCTGAAAGATAGCATGAAACAAATTAGATAAAACCCTTTTTTACAAAACAGTCAGAAGAGAGTCTTAGGTTACGGTTAGACAAAAAAGCTACGGTTTCAATACCAGGTAGTTATAAGCATAGATGGGCGTAATCATGATTACTTTTAATCAGATTAATAATCAGATTACAAGTAATCATGACGAATGTAATCATGGTTACTTGTAATCAGATTACTTTTATTCATGATTACATGAGTAATCATTAATCTTGATTACAGTAATCATTCAATTAATCATGATTGTTTTAATGATTACTTTTGAGTTCTGGCTGAGAGAGAGACCGATTTAAATACTCGTTTATTTAATTGTTCAAGTTATTTTATTTCGGATTATATATGACCCCAAACTTCCGTCTAATACTGCGGTGGTGCCCAGCGAAGAGTGGGGGGTGGTGTCCAGCAGAGAGAGGGGGGTGGCATCCAGCGGAGAGTGTGGGGGGGGTGTCCAGGGGAGAGTGGGGGTGGCTTCCAGCGGAGAGTGGGGGGTGGCGTCCAGTGGAGAGTGGGGGTGGTGTCTAGCTGGGAGAGGCGGATGGCGTCTAGCGGAGATTGGGGGGATCCAGCGGAGAGTGGGGGGTGGCGTCTAGCAGAGAGTGGGGGGGTGGCGTCCAGCGGAGAGTTGGGTTGTCGTCCAGCAGAAAGTGGGGGATGGCGTCCAGCGGAGGGTAGGGTGGTGTCATCATGTGTATGCCCACACGCCGCCCCTATGGGAGGTATTGTTTGGCTAGTTTTACGACCCTCTCCCAGGGAGGAGGCCTGTCTAAGACCAATCGCTCGCTGAGCCCCTAGGAAGTATCTGGATTCCCAGGCCTGGCGAAGTCGAAGATTAGGCAGTGATGGCACCCGGTGGTTTTAGCCGGTGCAAGTCCGCCCCCGAATATCCGTCTCGTTGAGCGAATCATAATCATTATAAGGGTCTTTGCAGTTGTGTATTGTGGTCACGAGTCACGACATTGTTCGGCCAATATACCTACCAACTCATAGTAACTCGCTTCGACCTGATTACGTTCAGGACCATTTTTTGTGCTTTCAGCTGTTTGAGTTGATAGGTTAATTGCCGGAATTGGGTCGTGACCATAGTACAATAGTAAAAAAACTGGCTTAGTGACTTGCTTCAACCTGACTACTTTCAGGATCAGTTCGTGCTCGGTGGCCATTAAGTAAATCCAACGAAATCTAGCTGATCATAGATGCTTTTACTATTGTTCTGAGTGATTCCTGGACTATTAGAAGTGATTATCAAAGTACCGCCCATATTTTACTGAAATACCGACTCCTACCCAATAATCCACGCCCGCCTTCGAGATGGAGAATACTTCTGATAATAGCCAAAGACTTTGTGTGCAATCCTTTAAGTTAAAGTTAAATTTTTAAAACAGAAAAATGAAATATATATGTATGTATATATATATATATATATATATATATAATTTGGTAAACAAAAAAGCGTTTTTAGTGACATAAATATGGCGCGTCTTTGAGAATATGGAAGTCAAACGCGAAAAATAAAAATTAAGCGAACTGAGAAAAAAAACTATGTATGTGTCCCGCTGATTTATTGTAAGAATCAAAGTTATTAGGTAGAACGTCAGTTATCCGGAAAAAGAAAACAGATCGATATCTCAACTTTAGTTATGAGTTAAAATGCAAAATACAATACGAACGTGTGCGGCGGTTCGGTTTACATCAAAGACGAAACCGAGTCAGTAGAGAGAGACGGATAACCAAGAAAGGTGATGTTGCGTTCTGCGCTATAGAAGCTTGTGTAAATTTGAGAAAATGATGTCTTGTTCTGATTAATTAAAATTTTGCGCTATCTTGCTGTCTCTCTACCTCAATCTCGAAGGCGGGGGTGGATTATCGAGTTGGAGACGGTATTTCAGTAAAATATGGGCGGTACTTTGATAATCAGTTCTAATAGTCCAGGAATCACTCAGAACAATGGTAAAAGCATCAATGATTAACTAGATTTCGTTGGATTTACTTAATGTCCACCGAGCACGAACTGATCCTGAAAGTAGTCAGGTCGAAGCGAGTCACTATGCCGGTCTTTGCACTATTGTACTGCGGTCACGACCCAGTTCGGGTAATCGCCCTAACACCTAACTATGTAGTGGTACTCAGTTCGCCAGTTTAGCTGTTAGTAGTCGTATACTATAAATAAAAAAAGGCGAGCGCCGCTCTGCTGTCGGCAGCACATTTTACGTATCAAACAGAAAAGTAATCATAAAAGTAATCATGATTAATTGTAATCCGATTAAAGATTAATAATCCTTAATCACCGAAAAATGATTACTTTTTTGATTAATTTCGTTAATCATTAATCATGATTAATGATTACAAAATGTAATCGTAATCGTTAATCATTAATCTGATTACATTTTGCCCATCTCTGGTTATAAGCATAGACGGGCAAAATGTAATCAGTTTAATAAAAATGATTACTATTATATTTTACGCTTTTTACCATTAATATGGCTGCATTTTGCTCATTTATGTTTTAAACACTACAAAATCCCAGATTGTATACACATTTATGATTTCCTAATGTTTTAAATGGATTTAATAATGATTACAGAGCAAGAAAATTAAATTCACGACTACATTTTGTAATCGTTCATCATTAATCAGATTACATTTTGCCCAACTCTGGTTATAAGCATCCACACTGCGAGGTGAAGGTTACAACAGACAAGGTTTCGTAGTCCCCTGCAGGCTTATATGAATAAAGGTTCGCTTTCATCCTTTTTTTTTTACTTGGGAAAAATCCTCGTAGGACCGCCCCGGCCGCGAAGGGGGTGGCACCCGGGGTGTGCCGGACTTTTACCAGCTAAAAACCCCAAGGTGACTTCTGCGAATTAGTGGGACTGCGGGTCCTGTAATCAATTCGCCGCAGCCCCACTACTCGCTTTTCATCTTGATTCAAGAAGGATACGCGTTTGGCGTGTTTCGGGTCGTCGTGAACGGCTTCGGTGTCCAAAGAAACTTTATCCCTATTAGGACGAAACCTCATGTTTTAGGTCGGCACTCGCGTATGCTGTAGAATTGACCTCGTTTTGATATCAACACACTCGATATGTTTTCATAAATAATTATTTGAATTAAGAAATTACTATTCAATATTAATAATTATTAAACGATTATGGAAATTCTAAATAAGAACAAAACATATCAAACATCGTCGATATGTTTCCGAATGTATGAAACTTTGAAGTACGGTTAAATTCATTAAGTGCCTTTCGAAATAGCTCGTGAATTTCCTAAATTCGAACATGCGCTGTTTTGTTTCAGTATTTGCGTTTCAGTCGAGTTCCGGATATATCCCATTCATATTCAAAATTGTTCGACTAATGCCGTCAACTAACTTGTATATTGAGCTGGAGATTCAAAGGATCGAAATGTCTCAGCCTATACAAAGGGCCCGCAATATTGTAGTTTGCTAGATATGCTTTACAAGATGTACATTCTTACATGCTACACTATAAAAATAATTGCTTCTATTACAGCTCGGGTGGCCGAGTGGTTGATCGTGCGACTTGTGCGCTATGAGTCGTGGGTTCGATTCTCATACGGAATGAATATCTTTATAGCCTGCAGTTAGTTATATTGGAAAAAATAAAGTAAAAATGAAATGTGCGTGTGAATGGATGTGGCAAAATTTAAAATAATTCTACTATACATTTATTGAATACTAGCTGTCCCGGCAGACCTTGTTTTGCCCTATTTCTCTAAAACAAAGTCACATTGTTTTTTTTAATGTTAATAGCTTCCCCGTCAGATTTTATTCTGCCAAAACCTATTGACCTGTCGGCTGTTTTTTAAAAATTGTTTGAAGGAACCTGGCCTTATTGCGATATGTATAAAAATTGACAAATATTGACATTAATATTTATACGTCACTCAATTGTTTTGCCTTCCCGGAACCCGTCCACTAACATTTAAACTTTATGGTATGGTGTTAAAGTTCAAATTGACTTTTAAATATTATTACGAATTTTTTGTATGAGAATATAGAAAAGTGTTGTTTTTAGACTTTTCCAGACAATTTTTTAATTTTTCTCTCCGTAATAACCTTCCCCAGACTTCAACAAACATAACAAAAAAGAAATCAGCCAAATCGGTTCAGCCGTTCTCGAGTTTCGCGCTTATACACATTTAACGATTCATTTTTATATTATAGAGAGAGATTATTATATATGTCAAAAATACTTTCATGAATGTTTATTTTAATTGTTTATTTTGCGCCGAGTTCATTTATTGATACTGACTTTAATAATATTAATATTTTGTCACACTATATCACTTTTGAGGTGAGCAGAGATACATAAGTGGTTGTATCCACTTTACGCTTACATGTCGTACCAAACGTAATAAGTA
Organism: Automeris io; assembly: GCA_036320925.1. Classification (NCBI taxonomy): domain Eukaryota; kingdom Metazoa; phylum Arthropoda; class Insecta; order Lepidoptera; family Saturniidae; genus Automeris; species Automeris io. The sequence goes on along the minus strand of JAUDJH010000011.1, from coordinate 4,629,819 downwards.
ACGCAGTTGATCGCCGTTCTCAGGGCACTTACTGATGACATTTCTATTCGATGCCATGCGGGTTTCCTCACGATGCTATTCCTCACAGGTACTCATTTGCTTGGGCCCTTCACGAAAGTCAGCGCTGCAGACTTCCTCTGTGGCTTTAAGCTGATGAAGGTCCCAGATCCCCATGTTTATATGTTTTTTGTATTTTTCTTTTGTTTCTGTATGTTGTTTCTGTTACTGCATTTAAATTTTTAGTTTTTTGTTAGTTTGTAGCAAAATAAATACATTTCATTTTATTTCGTAAATTCTAGAAGTTCGTGTCGAGTTTCATATCTATTACCAACAATCAATCTATGGCAACATGAATATGTTGCCATTTATGGATACCAGGTACCTTATTTATAGGCTTCCACAACCCCTAGGCTCCTGCAGGTAGCTACCGTAGAAAGTATTAGTTATCTACTAAAAAATATTTATAAATTTATATTAATAACGTGAAATTTGGATTTCGATTCCATTCTCTATAAATTCTTCTATAAGGCTATGTTCACAATAGCTGTGTAATCTCACGAGCCACGTCCCTTAGATATTATAATTAATGTTCAGCAATACCTATTCATTGTGCCAATTTATGGCTTTCACAATATTTTAGTAATGGGATTAGATGATTGCGCCAAGGGAACGCGATTTGAATAAGAGATAACGAAAAATTATGTATATAATTTTTCAAATTCCTTCAATTAAAACCTCTTGTCAAAAACCTCTTTCCATTAAAACCGTCTTTTACTGTATTCTGGTTGTTGAAAATTAACATCAATCGTTAAACCTTTTTTGTAGAGCGTTAAATTCTCTACAAAAATAATGAGTGGGTATTGCAATACGATATATCGTTCATTAGTTATAGAAATCAAAAGAAAAAAAACTTTTGTCCTGTGTTATTTGTATGGTAAATCGAAAAGTGCGATGCGGACAACCTAAATATTAATATTAAGGGCTCATATTTTCAGACGCCTATTTTGGCATTAAAATGAAACTTTTGAGCGAGGTTCCGAGGAAACATTTTTTTTTAAAACGCCCTAGTATATATATATATATATATATATATATATATATATATATACATACATATATATATATATATATATATATACTAGGGTGTATATATATATATATATATATATATGTGTATAATTTAAATTAGAACTTTTTTCATTTAGAGTGTTGGCCTGGATGAACTTTTACGAATTTACCAGACAAGAGGGGCGAAGGATTAACGCACACATTCATCAAATTTCTGGAGCTGGTGTTATTCTTGAGCAGCTCTATAAGGTACGTATCGATTCAGTTCGACACCGAGGAACCACGCAAAATATGACTTTCGCACAATTGTTGAAATGTTTTTAAACACTAAGGATTCATAAATTTGTATGAAATTGACGATTCATTACTGTTTGGAAGCGATTTAAAATATAAGGAACTGTTTGCGCCGTTTATTATTAATTTATTTTGTTTTTTATTCTTTATTTATAATACTTTAATATATATTCTCTTATATTATCTATTTATACACTAGCAACACTCACTCGACTTTTTTTATCCCCCTACCTACCGCATCCGTTTTCCTTTCTCTGGGTTTGAACGTTTCGAAAACTTGTAACGCGCTCGCTTTAATAAACTCTTTAAAAAATTTATAAAAACGCTACAACCCTGTGTTATACAACTGTAAAAAACACGAACGCTCTGCTAACCCATCAACGCGTGAAATTGTGGTGTGGACGCCTGAACCAGCGCCGTGGACCGGGATATAAACAAGTAAGTTCGTTCTCGGAATTGCTTCTTATTCCTCGTCAACTCTCACGCACCAGGAACTTTTCTAAAACTTGTCTTTATTTAGCACCATAATGACATGGAAAGATCGTGGAAACATGGAAGAACGCTCAAATATTTAACATTAAGATTTGATTTAAAAAAACATCGATTTCTTAGCTGTTATTGTCTAGATAAGATTATTATAACACTAGGCCGCATTTAAAATAGTAAAAGATCTGATAGTTTATTTCCTACAAAGGATTTAAGGTATCTTTTATAATGGCGAATAAAGTTCACTAAACAAACATTGTTTTGTAAGGTAATAAAGCCATGGGTTTAAATCAGATAGATACATCACTATGACAACTAAATAATAATTAGGTATAATAAAAACAAGGTTTTATGGTCTCACATAAATTTATTTCTTCATATACATATGTATGACTTGCGAATCCACTGTGTCCCGAGACGCAGCGCGGGTATTTTACAAAATAATAAACTACAAACGTCTACGGGTACATACATACATCGGTAGATCGTATGTACACGATATTTTAATTGTACTAAAATATTTTAAAACTAAGGCGTCATATATGGCCTAATTCTGGAAATGTAATTTAATTTTTTTATATGTTGTGCAATCAATAATTAATTTAACAAAATAGCAGATTTAAGATACACGCGTTCAATTTACCTTAACACAAGCGAAGATATATATTTTAAGTGTCTGTTTGTAAATGGCTTTTACTGTTTGAGAAATCATGGCAAGTTGGAATCTTGAAACTTCTTAGACAGTATACACCAATAACAAACTTACAATTCCATTAAGACACATAATTACAACTAATCGTAGCATTTTACAACTAATATTATAACATTATATTCAATTACAATAAAAAGACAACAAAATTACGAAAACATCGAAATTAAATCATGTAAATCAGTCTTTACCCAAAAAAAATATTCGCGGTTTTAAAAATGAGTACGGTCAATGACGAATAAAAAATACAAATATTTGTACTAAAAATTGGAAATAACAGCACCTTAATATGGCATTACATAAATTATTGCGTTAATAAAATGAAATATTTCACTAAAGACAGAATAAAAACTTTTTCTTAATCTATATAAGGGCGTATACATGTAGAATACAGGATACCAGCTCCGATCTACCGCCGTTTATTGGTGCTGGTTCATGTAGGATTCGGCGCAGGCCGTCGGTACCGAGCTAGCGAGTTCATGCCAAACCAGCACCAAAAAATATCAAACAAGGGTGCTGCTCCGAGAAACGCTGGTTCGATATAAATTACAGTAACTCTATATTGATTGCCTGCGTTTGTTTCCCGCGCGAGCCAGCACCAATAAGCGCTGGTAGATGGGCGCTAGAACCTTGCTTTCTATGTGCATGCGTCCTTTTGATGGAAGTAAAACACTGTACAGAGATCGATGTGTGCGTTCAGAAAAAAAAATCGTTTGGGTTAGATATAACACGAGTTTTACGAGTAGTCTCTTAGAAAATTAAAATCAATGGCCACACGTATAAAAACAAATTCCAAATTATATATTATGTATATGTTACTTTATTTTAAAAATAATATTATTACGTTTATCAAATCTATGTCTGTATGATCTTTGCCAAGATTAAAATTTTTAAGCACTGAGATTATGTATTGATTAAAACATATAAAAGTAAATTATTGTATGATGTTATAAGACTTAAATAAAATAAGGAATGAAAGTAAAGCTTAAAGTACTTAAAGCTGTTTAAGGTATTTGTCAAGCGAATGCAATTTGTAGGTCTATATGCGCTTTACAAAGTAGCTAGAGGAAAATTTGCTTTTAAAATTTGCATGTTAACGCCTGGTCGAATACATGATTCATCAACGATTATTAAATTTTCACTATAACCTCAATTTAACAATTTCATTAATATATACGTACGCTCCGTTATTTATATAGAACTAATGTGAAACGATTGGCAGTTATAACCTAGCCGAATTTACCGGCCAAACGGTCACTAAATTACATTACATTTTCCTTAGATAAATACGTATTTACGCGTAACTACGATTGATTTTAACTTCAAGTAGATTACATATCTAAAGTTACGTACAAGCTCAAATTTAACTTAACGTAGATAGATCGTTACAATTATTAAGTATATTGTATAAAACGAGTGAAAAACCTAAAAAATCTTAAACGCTTACTATTCAAGGGGATTACTGTAAAGTATTCATAACGATACACTTAAAGATAGCTTAAATTAGAACAATAGGGCTGTGGCAGTCGTTTACTAATCCATCTTTGCTCTTTTTACGTTAAAGTTTATAAGAAGCACATAAATTAAAATAATTACCTACTATAATCCGCCTTTGGAAAGGACTTTTTAGTCATATTTTACCATGAGACCTTTGTTTTGAATATTAACTTCATGAGATAATAGATTTTGAGTATTCCAAAGGAATCCATCTTTATCACTCCATCGAAATACATTTTTATCTAGCTATAAATAGATATGTCAACCAATCACGTTTATATTAAAGCGATATATAACGTAATCAAACGAAAATCATATCACTGGCCTCTCTAAGAGCCGTTTTAAATTTCATTTGAATAAAATCAATTGCATTTTTGTTTGACGAATAATTTGTTAAAATTTGATTTACATTTTAAAACATGATTAATGTAATGTCATTGTTTTGGATATTATACACTTTTACGCTACCACAAGCTACAATTACTGGGCAAGAATGAATAAAAGGTCTCGATACAAAGTAATGTGTATAAAATATTGTTGTTTTATTTACACAAAATTATGTACTACGAACAGAGAGTCTAGAAAATGTAACATTCAATAAACGATAACGACGGTAGAAAGTGTAAAATGTATAGAATTGAAATGTTTTCGAAATATATTGATAAGTTATGGCAATTGAACACATTCGCACTTTTCCACTTGCGTTATCGTTTATCGAATGTTAGTTTGTCAAGAGGCCCAGGACTGACACAGAGTTCCACACGACACAGCCGATTCGTCTAAAGAATTTCTTTATAATATTGCAATATTGAAACGTTACATACCACAATTTACACTACTTAAACATATTTCAACACCCGATATGAAAAATAAACATCTAATTACAGCTGCAATAACTATTTATACATTTTACATTAACATATTAGTATATACGCGACGAGTTGAATATTTAGCGTACCGGTTATTTTAAAGTTTACAGTGTTATTTTGTAAAGAGTGTATCACACTACGGATTACATCTGGAATATAACAACGCCGTAGTAAGAAACGGTCGAATACTATCGTAAAAATTATATGAGCTCACAATATTATTAGGTTAGTTTAGGGACGAGCACACACCCCCACTCAAATCAACAAATTAGAATCCGATTAATTCCGTAGTGTGAACGAATCTCGATTCACTAGCAAGTGATCTGTTTCCACGGCATAACTATTCCACTGTTTAGAATATTCTTAAAACTGTCGTTATATAATTCTAATATTTAAATGCATCTATAAACGTTTTTTATATGGACTTGAACATTTTATACTGTTCTGATTTAATGAGAAAATATAGCTCAACAGGTAGCTGCGTTATTTCTATCATAAGTTAGTTAATAGGATAGCAGTAATTATTACCCTTCCGACTCATAATCATGATAATAAGTGGTCATTTTCATAAATATACATCATAAGTAGCGTTTCTAGGCACTCATATGTATTATAGCCTCATAATAATTAGTTGAATAGAATAGTCGATCAGTCGATGCAGCGCATCACTATGATAGATTATACTCAAGTTATTTGGAACCCCGTCGCTTTGTTCTCGATTATTTTAATCTATACGTGTATACAAAACAGAGAGTATGTTTTTATTTCTTAATGTTTTAGAACGATTCGTATATTTATAAAAAATAATTCAATAGCTAATTATATCATTAAAAAGTGATCTATAACATTTTTATATCAATACTTTATTTCAGAGATATAGAACAGGATATCATGAACCAAAGCTTGGATTGCCTATAGATTTTTTTTTTCTTAATTTCAGGACGTGTACAATTCGTTTCCATTCTTTCTGATTTAAGATGAGTTTAGATTTGCAACTATCCGATTTTTAGTAACACTAATTTCAAGGGGGTCTACTCCATTCATTACACATTTGATTTTTAACATCACATCGAATCAAATGGTCTGGAAAACATTTTCAAAATCGTTCAAAGACACCTTCAAGGCCGCATTGCTTGATAGTATTTAAGTTGCTAATAGTAAAATATTTTTAGTTAAAATTACAAAAAACTTTTTAATTTTATTAAGTATAGTTGCATATATAAGATGCATTAAAAAGACTAGTAGTAAAAACTAAAAAATAGTAAATAAATCGAACAATGCGGCCGAACTCTTTGTTTTGTATGCAAATTTGTATTGCATATTATTAACGTCAAACATTCATACAGTTTTTAAAGCGTGCGACAGTGTTCCGTTGCTTCGAGTAGTTTAAACGAGGATATCTCAGTGTCAGTTTGCGTAGTGGTCGAAGGAGCCGAGGTACTCCAAAGCGGCGCGGTAGCAGAATTGATACTGGTCCTGTTGGGAACATACCAATAACTATATTTGCTGGAACCCTTCTTTTAACTGCTTCTACAGAATCAATAATCTACATCTGCTAGTATGGTTTGGAAAATGACTGCAATTGATAATTTACAAGTATCTATTGTAGCTTCTTGATGTAAATTAAGACTGAATTGTAGACTAAACGGAAGATCTTTAGAATAATCCAGCTGGAATGGACGGTCTTTAAATTTGAAGTCATCGTATCATAAGTTTTAAGCCAACTGAACCCTTAATTTTGGTTTTGCTTAATATATCGTTGATTATAGACATCAAGGCTTAGATTTATAGACACAATTTTAACTTTGCTCAGACTTTACTAAAACATTACAATATATTACTCAATGAATGTCAAGGGATTTGGAAAGTCACCGATCTTGTCAACATGGGCTTGGCTCTGGGAATACTATGGCTATACTCAAATTTCTATTATACATTCAGTTATTTGTCAAAACGATTTTTTTGAGAACTTTGCTAAGCAAAGTCGAAATAGCGTCTATAAATCTCAGACTAAGGAATCTTTCCTTTTGTTGGACCTTCATTCAAATCTAGAGGTTAATTAGGTAAAAGTTTTGGACAAACCCACTCACAATTCATAGCATTTTTTTTTTACTTGGGTAAAATCCTCATAGGACTGTCTCGGCCGTACAGGGGGGTTGCGCGAGACCGAGGTGTATCGGACTTGTACTGAATAAAAAGCCCAAGGTGACTACTTCTGCGCATTGGCGGGGACTGCGGGTCCTGTAATCAATTCGCCACAGCCCCGTCGCGCCGCGCCCATTGGGCATAAACTCGGGGGATGATGATGCCTTCCCTGATACTACTAGTTGTATTTAGGCAGAGCACGTCATAATGCTCTGCCAACTTCTCGAGGGTCGCTACCCTGAGCGTCCACGACGCCCAAGGATATCAGCCAACAGGTCGTGGATCGACTAATCGGATGGGACTGACTCACAATTCATAGCTGCGCCAACACGAATCATGATTAGTGTTTCGAATGAAAGGAGTAGATAAATTTTCTTTTTTTGTGTTTTCGTTAAAATCAGTCACAGAATTACGTTAAAGGTTGTTATTTGGGCAATATATAAATTCTTTTTTATATTGTATCTATGTGTGTATGTATGTATGATTCTTTTTCTTTTTAGAATTTTAGTAATGTTTTTTACTGTAAGCTAGGATTATGTATTAATTATTGTGCATGCTGTGGCGCCCTATAATTGTGGGGGCATTTATCTTCTATTTTTGTACCATGATCTTTTTGTTTTTTTTTTTACTCTATTTCACCTTTGTTGGGCACCCAATTTTGAAAAAAAAAATGCGTGTTAATATTACCTCAGTTTGCACCATGGCAGGTCGCTGCGTACGCAAAGTGCGCACCGTCTGGAATACATCGACGACTCCCTCATACTGCATTCGCTCCAACACCGTTGACAGAGTTATGAACACGCCAGTACGGCCCACTCCCGCGCTGTTTCATGGAGCAAGACAAAACCGTATTAAAATCACATTGCACCCGTATAGGTTAACATTCCAGCTGCTCGCACGAGGCGATTTTTTTGCTGCGAACTGCCATGGAGTTGAATTCGCTTCCTGCATCTGTTTTTCCAACGTCATATGACATGGGAATCTTCAAAGGGCGAGTAAATTGGTATTTGTTAGGTGAGCGCGCTCTATCATTGGCCTCATCATAACTTTTCATCACGTGAGATTACTCTTACATTGTTCCTTATCATTTTATATCATTTGCAATCATAAGTTCTATTTCAGTCACATTCCTACATATATTGTGTACTATTGTAACGCGATATCGATAAAGGAATGTGATTTTGTCTACGGGTCTCGTAGACAATACAATATGAATGAAAGTGTCAGTAATGGCTGGGCGATTGAAACTTAACCTTTTTTTTTTACTTGGGGAAAATCCTCATAGGACCGTCTCAGCCGCACAGGGGGTTGCGCGACCGAGGTGTGTCGGACTTATACCGACTAAAAACCCCAAGGTGACTACTTCTGCGCATTGGCGGGGACTGTGGGTCCTGTAATCAATTCGCCACAGCCCCGTCGCGCCGCGCCCGATGGGCACAAACTCGGGGGAAGATGATACGCTCCCCGATACTGCTCGTTGTATTTAGGCAGAGCACGCCACAATGCCCCGCCAACCTCTCGAGGGCCGCTAAACCAGTTGCTCAGGGCCCCCACCCTGAGCAGCCACGACCCCAAGGACATCAGCCAACTGGTCGTGGATCGACCGGTCGGCTGGGACTGATGTGCCAGGGCGGTTGCCGGCACCCTGGTGTCTCCTTCGAACGGCCTTCTGCCGTTCTCGCTCTGCGGCCTCCTTCTGGGACATGACATCTTCACAGAAGGAGACCACGGCCCTCCAGTTGTCATACCCTGCCAGCATTGCCGACACCACTGCTGGCAGGGAGAGGTCGTGTCCGATCCTTCGGACCAGGTCCCGCCGCTCATTGCCCCACGCCGGGCAATGTGCGAGCGTATGTTGGGCGGAATCCAGGTCCGAACAGCAGTGGTAGCACTGGGTCGTTACTTCTCGTCCAAACCTGCACAAGTACTCAGGGAAACATCCGTGTCCCGTAAGTACCTGTGTCAGGTGGTAGGTGACGTGATATCGACTACTGAGCCAGGCTTCGAGGTTCGGCAGAATGGCACCGACCACGCGCTGGCGCATGCACCGCACCTCATCCAGCTGAACGCGCCAAATTCTCAGGGCTGATCGGCGTTCTTCTGCCTTCAGCCTTTCGAGCACCACGGGAGCCACACTTTCGCCTCTCAGACGGAATTCGCGGACTCGGTTGAACACTGCCGAGTCCACTTCCGCCTGAATACTAAAGGGCAGAAAGCGTGCCAAGATCGTCGCCGCCTCATATGAGATGGTTGATTGAAACTTAACCTATACTAACATAACAACATTAAAGTTATACTAAGTAATAAACAAATATGTCCCATTTTGAACAGAATAATCACCTGCAGTGTACAGTGATCGGTCCGTCTTGGCCGAATTGCTCCTTGGTTTTGTGCACCTGACCTAGGAAATCGATGAACCCTTCGCCGCTCTTGGGCACGCCTTGCTCTGGCCAGTCTGTGAACTGGAACTGGCGCACTGTTCTCGACGCTCCATCACGTGCGTCCGTTACCTTTATATAGGGAAAATTATAAGAGTAGTGCTTAAAGAAAAACAAGTTTAATAATAATATTATGTTATAAAAGAATTATTACAGGTGTTTTGCTTAAATATTGTATATAAAATCACGTACTTTTATAAATAATTATATCTGAATACGATTTAAGGGCATGAGGAATATTATTTATAAGTAAGATTGATTAATTAGGTTTGTTTGAAATTACCTTGAATTCCCTCAAGATGTACTGAGGCATGTTATATTCTGCTATGGGGTCAACCACAAAGCACTGATAGCGTACAGAACGATCAGACGGCCAATATTGGTGGCATTTCTCCTAAAAACGATACAAAAATATTATTTCTATTCGATTTTTTTTTTATAAATGTAATAATAATAATAAGGTAAACATACTCGTCCCATCTCTTTTAATTTGGTCAGCATTACGATGATAGTCGAGTTATGTTCCCATAGCATTCGCCAGAAATCATCCGTAGTATCAAGCAGAGGCCCTTGAGTGGCTATATACGCTGCTCGGTATCTGTAGCCATCAACGAAGGAAGCATTTATGTAGTCGGAACCATCTCGAGGCGTTAAACAAACACGCGAGGATTCGTACGGCAAGATATGCACCAATCTATTCTTGTGCTTGTTACACGGTAAACTGGCTGAGACGAAACGACTAGAGTCCGATTTCATATTAGCTAATTTCTTAAATTCCAACTCCATGCCAGATATATTCTCTATAGAATCGATACGGAGCAGCTTTTGGATGTGTGCGTGAAGGTTGCGGGCTGGGACCTCCGTGTCTCCACACACCACTGCCTCAAGCAAAGCGTCATGGATGAATATGTACTGATCTTCGGTCTGAACCATATAGTTACGTTGAGCTCGTAGACAAGTGACGTGACCGTAAATATCCACAGTGCGCTCGTGTCTCGCTCTCTCAAGCATCGAATCTATTACTATAAAGCAGCCTGTACGACCAACGCCAGCAGAGCAATGTACGACCAACGGACCAGCATCTGGTGGATTGAGAGCTCGGACTCGTCGCAAGAACTGCAAGAAGGGTGCTGGGTGATCCGGAACTCCATGATCGGGCCAAGCAGTAAATTGTAATTGTTTGATCTCACGGCGTTCAGCACCACCGTTTCTTGTGACTTGGAAAGTGCGAATACAGTATGTTGATAGCTCTTGAACCTCCGCTATAGATACCGTCATCATGCCATAAGTTTCGTTGCCGCGACTTGGCCAATATTGATCACATTTAATCCTAGTTCTCTCTTCCAGTTTAGTCATCATAACAATAGTAGAAGTACGAAGTTCCCAGCACATTCTCCAAAAATCAGCAAACGTTTCTTGAAGTGGACCTTGGGTAGCAACGTATGCGTTATGTTTTCGATAACCATCACAGTAGTTAGCATTAATGTAATCACTTCCTAGAATTCCATCAATTGGCTGGAGAATTACACGACTATGGTCATAAGCTATTACGTTAGCATACCGATTCTTCGGCTTATTTACCTCCATATTGGAATGATCCCATGTAAATTGTTGTCCAGGCTCAATACTTTCATACTCCTGAGAGAATTTCAAGTTATCGCCTGCTTTTAACCTATCAATGTGTTCACCTAGTTCCGAAATAGGTATAGGAGGATGTGAGATCATAGCAGGTGTTTGGAAATTTAGACGTCTCATTTCTACGGGATCCGAAGGAGCACCAAAACCAAGTTCAGCTGACATCAACGGTCTCGTTACAGCAGCTTGATCAGGTGTTTTACAAGGTTGTCTTCGTCGTTTTACTATGAACAATAGTACCAGACACAATGAAAGCATTAATGCTGCTATAATTGGCCCGATAACCCATAGCATCCCCGCTTCCTTTCTGTTTTCTTCTATTCTAATCTCTGGGTCTCCATTAATATCTTTAGGATCGGGTCTACTTGGTTCTTCTCCGGGCGGAGCTTCCCGCATGTCGAGAGATAAATATTCTGAAAATGGACTGGATGTGTAAAGATGCTTTTGTGGTGTATCAACGACGGCTCTCACAAAAACTCGATATTTTTTGCTTGGATTTAATTTTCTATTTAAAAATCCTTCATACATTTCATCATTTCCGAGATGGAAGGTATATAAAATATTTCTTTGTAAGAATTTAGCAGCAATATATGGAGCATTTTCATCGTCTGTTCTCATATTATTTTTTATTAAATCATCTGTTAGGAACTGGTCTGGATTGTTATGATTATGAGTTTTATCATCTGGTACTACAACTAAGTAATAATGAGAAATAGGTCCATATTCTTCAGAAGCTTGAGGCAGAATAACAAGTATTTCATTTTCAACAACACCATAAAAATCTGGTTTTACCATTGGCTTAGGAGCTGCCATTTGAGTAGTAACAGTGATTTTAGTAGGAGGTCTATAAGAATCGTCATTAGGTATGGCACTTACATTTACATTATAAGTAGTAAATGGGGATAAATCGTTTATGGAATATGAAGTCCTGTCGTGCTTTATAATTATTTCTTTTTTTGGGATTTCTTGCGTTTGTGTCATACCTAGCGAATCAACGAATTCTTTAATAGCATTGTAAGAAATTTTATAACTAACTGGATTTAAGCGCAATGGAGGGGACCACGATAACGTCATAGAATGCGTAGAAACATCTTGAGCTCGAATATGTAAAGGAACTTCTTCTGGCCTTACTTTAACTGTTACTTTTTCTGATAACCTGCCAAGTCCATCGGGAGTTTTTGCTGCAACAGCGATTGCGTATTCTGCGTATTTTTCTAAATTTTCTAAATCTGCAGAGTGGGTTACCGGTACGCTCTTTTGTTGCCATTCGTCAAGATCTTCAACAGGTGTCATTGTATAAAAAATTACATAACCAATTATCTTCTTCCTGGAGCGGAACGTTTCCCACCACACTTCAACACTAGACTCTGAGGTAGCTACAGCCTTCAAAGACATTGGTGCTCTACCGATATCTCTTTCAGTATGTACAGTTACATCTTTGCTATAAGGACCAGCTCCTTGGTCAGTATACGCTCTAACTTTGAACACATAATGCGCATCTTCTTCTAAACCAGGGAAAACTGCTTTCATTGTTGGTGTCGTCTTTTCAATAAGAGATGATTGATCCCCTCTCTTGTAGAATTGGACGTCATATTTCTTAATTTGACCACTTCTATCTGCTCTGATAGGCGGTTCCCAAGTAATGCTTATGATATCAGGAGTTTGAAAATGGTAAGTAACGTTTGTTGGTGGTCCTTTTGGCGCACCTTCCGGTGTGAGCCAGTATTTAATAGTTTCTTGGCCGATGCCGATATGATTTTTACCCGCTATCCTAAATTCATACTGGACGCCTCTTTCTAAATCATTAATCCTATATGAAGATATTTTTGTACCGGGGAAATTTATTTCTTCTAATGGGTGATCTTTGATACCGTATCTTAAACGGTATCCTAATAAATCCCCGTAAGTTTGCGTTGGTTTGGCCCAGTCTAATTCTATAGATACTATAGGCTCTCTCTCCAAAATTCTGAGAACAAAAGTAAACATTAATTACATAAAAATGTGAAATGTTTTATTATACAATTCTATGTTATGACTTTGACAACAATTACCGCTTATATGACGCATACATTATATGGAAATTGAATGGGCATAATAGTAACTCACTTTAGGTTGACGGTAGGCCTATTTGGCACTCCGCCAGGCGTCTTGACTGACACCGGCGCACTTCGGTCCCCGTCTCCCTTCCTCGTCAATGCGGCTACTTGCACGCTGTACCTCGTGTCCGGTTGCAGGCCGGATATATTCAATTCGAGAGTCGTATCATCCATTACGTTGAATCGCATTGGGTCGTTGAGAAGTCCTTTGCCCTGGGATGATAAAATAATATTTTATACTCTCTTAATACACATTAACATAATTCGTATATATAGTATATACTAGTATAACACTGGACTTATTATAAAATGATACGTGTAATATTTATCGTTATTTTTTAAACATTTTTACATTGGTTTTATTATATAATAAAAATGTCTTGCGTGTGCCTTCGTGTGTATATGAATAAATATGTGCCTTGTTTTGAACTTATTTGAAGAAATATAAATGATGAATCTTCTAACTCACCTCTTCTCTAACTTCTTGTACATGTACATGATATCCTCGTATGATACCATTCTTCTCCTTCTCCTGAGGCGGTTTCCACGTCACATGGATGGATGTGGAGTTGATTGCGTTGACTTTCACGTCTTGCGGCTCACCGGGCACTGTGGGAATGCGCAAATGGCATCACAAAGCTGCACCGAAACGGCTAAAATGTCGACCTATAATGCCCTATCAGCATCTACGGGAGCGTGCTAGAAAAACTATCTAAAGCGTTTCGAAAGGGGACTAATCTGGAAGCGTCCTCGTCTGAGGTGTTTTCGGGGAAGCTTTGCGTTACAAATACAAAATCATGAGTGCGGTCGGTAACTGCCGTCTGTGATGCTGATAGAGTATTTAGGCCATCGGCGAGGCATACACGCCGTTCAGCATCTCGATCGGGCATTTGAATACCAACACACACTGAGACATTATCATTAATCCTTTCACATCACCATAACCAATTAAAATCCATTACCTTCCAATCCACATCGTTTAGTACAACTAAATCGTTAAGCATATACAAAGAATTTAACATTTAGTAAGTCTCTATTAAATATGTTCATAAAGCAGCATTTCTACAACTAAGTTAATATTATATACATATAAATTTATTTATCATATACACACTGCAAGGGATCGTGCGTCGGTTATAGACTTAGGAGTGTTAATAATTACGTAGGACACACCAAGTCTAAAGAGATTAGAATCGTCTACGAAGACATGCTTCAGAATGTAACCACTTGCAGTCCGTTTTGATCAGATGCTAGGAAGACATCTAAGTAAAAGCTTAGGCACAAGCACAAACGCACAACGATCCAAGCACTATATTAATGTATACTCACTCCTTACAGCTGTGTACGGGTTACCGGCAGCCCATACAAAGTCAGTGACGAGAGAAAAAAGAGAAAAACGCATTCAAATACATTTTAGACAAATTGTGCGAACATTGCAGGGCGAACGGAACTACTCAGTGAGCCATTACAAGTTGAACGCTTTTCGACCATAAGAGGGCTCTCTTTATTTTATACACTTCTTCGTTTCGTTTGAGTTCTTTTTTAGACTCCTTGGAGATTTAAGCTCCTGGGCGAGTTAGCTTCGTTTAACTTTGACAGTTTTGCCTTTTTCTGTCGAGTGCACCAAACAAACCGAAATTAAAGAATTTTCTAAATGGAGTATGTTTTTTTTTACCCGTGTTAATCAGAATAGCGGCAGTAATCGAGAAAATTCGTTACTAAAATAACAGAAAAAGGCAAGTATGATTTTCAAAGCCGTTCAAATTTCTTGTCCGATGGTGCAGAGTGTTCACTCACACGCACATGTATTGATTAACGCGATGGCGCCAGTCTATGTAGTGTGCTTCATTTGTGTGAGTCTTGTCACAAGCGTCCGCCTTCGCCTGTGTGTGTCGTGCAGCATACCTTGTGTTATCTTCTGTGATGTTTGTGACTGTGTCAGTGTCCAATAGCTGTGATCTTCAAGAACATGTTCAGTAATCAGTACAAAATCTGCAATGTATTGTTAACTTTACAGGAGTGATCGGTGCCAGTAATCACGTAGCGTTCTTTGAGTCCCGCCCGTTCGTAGTTGACGGCAATGCATAGTTATCTGTATATGTCACAATTTCTAGTGTTCATGCACGACGATAGTTGAGAAATACAGAAGAAAGAAGAGAGGCGAGAGTGAAATCGCTACTGGCCAGAAGTTGTAGCAGGAGCAAGTTAGATAGATAGAGATAGAGATAAAGAGAGAGAAGTAGCGCGTAGTCTAGGTAACCGAGCTGAGCAGACAGGGGTACAGGCGAAGAGTGTTACTGGTCTAATCCTTTGGATCCCAAAGAACGATCAATCGGGTTCAAATGGAATTTAGTGGATCCTCGGGACTGCGCTTCGGCCCGTAGTACCCGCGATAGTAGACAGTAGTGAGATAGTACAGTGAGTAGAGAAGTAATTGTGAGTAGTTTAGTAGCATGCGCGCGTGTCGTGTGGGGTCGGTATTGGTATTCAAATGCGCTGCTCGGGTCGTGGTGCGTGTCAAGCGTGCGACTGACCGTTCGCCTAGAACCATCATCCAGTCGCTTTATACATTGAAACCAACATTCAATTTGGTATTTATGTCTAAAGATATTGGTGCAGTTTGAACGATTGAATGGCTTTATTCAAACACAACACGCACTCACTCTCTCACCTCATGTCGTTGATAATACTCTGTGCTTCCTAAAAGTGTCGTCGAGACTTAACGCAACCTTACCGGATCTTACCAGGTTAATTGCGTACAGCTCGACCCAAACCCCAGCATGTGCCCAATGAGAACTCAACGAAAAACAGTGCTGTGTCGGTAAAGAAAGCATGCAAATCGTGTCCAATAGCTAAATACTCAACAACTGTGCGCCAAAATCAATATAACTGTGCCGTCGACACTAGATCAGGTGCGTTATAAACTGCATTTCAGTGAGTGCTATCATTTAGTCCCGGAGGAAGGAATCATTACATGTGACGGTGAGTGGCAACGCCGACATAAAGCCAACGTTTGCAGAGCGATATTAATACGGTGACAAATAACAGTGACATGACAGAATTACGGAATATTAAATTATCGGCAAGCATAGTAAAATTTTGTTACGAAAATTGACCTCCTTGTATAGAATCCTGCTATATATGCTCATAAAAAGGAACAAAAGAAAAAAATGGCATTAGTATTTTGATAGTATTATGGCATATGCAGTTTATTGATAAAAGTGAAATGGACACCATATTAGTTAACCATATTAGCTGACCGTAACCTCCACCACCATTATATTACCCACAAACATTTTCAATCATAATGAAGACGAAACAATTGCAGTCGAAACGTTAATTCTAATATTTAAGTAATAATAGTGCTAATATTTGCTGCACTGCTTCAATGATATTATAATCACCAATCTTTAGGCAACTTAATCTTTAAAATCATTTTAGAATATTAAGGTATTATGGAAAATTATTAAATTATCAGCATAATAAAGCTATCAAATAAGCTATTTAAAAAGCTATATAAATGTAGCTTCTTAAATAGCCACTATTCTGAAAAATCGTAGCTCGTAACGACTGAAACTGAAGATTTTGCGGACAATTAAAATAATCGTTAAATAATTTGCCACAATACATATTATGATGATTTTGTTAAGTTATTGTCAAAAATTAGTTGTTCTGACTGTGTATATTTGTCAAGAATATATTTCAAGTCTATATTAAGAATATTTTTTTTTATTTATTATAAGAATGACTGTTTTCCAGAAGAGGTTGATGTCTATATCCACGATTCTCATGAATAATTTATTAAATAATCCTTAATACGATTAAACGTTAACAATAAATTGGTACTGTAAAATCAGAGAAGACATTTATACCAAAAATTTAATCACTTAAAAGTCGCCCCAAGGCTTTATAATTTTAAATTATCTTGAAGTTAGTTCATCTTGAGAAATTTCTCTGATATTACGTAAGCCAAAGAACTTGGTTAATTTGAGAAATTACGTTACCGACTAATTTGTTAGCGATTAATTACTATCTTTGGCCAAATATTACGCTCGATTTTATGCTTACCCATTATATAGTAAACAAACGAGTAGCAATCAAACATTATATTGGTTATTAAGAAATTAATGAATTGTTCATAAAATGGAGCGTTGTGGAAATGGGATGTGATGAGTTAATATATCCAGTTAGTAAATGGACACATACCGTCTTCATGCGTGCGCACGGTGACTGGGTAGGATGAGGGCCCATCCCCAACGCTAGTGCCGGCTAGCACCCAAATGCGGTATTCCGTCCAACGTCTCAACTCATCCAGAACAAAAGACGTCTGATTAAGTTTCACAACGGTCGCTTCGGAGTCTCCTCTGCCAGATTCAACGCACAACAGCTTGTAGTAAGCAATGCGGCCGTGCGCTCGCTCCGCCGGCGGCGGTTGCCAAGACACGCGGATGGCCGTTGGAGATATCGCCACCGCGGTCACATTCATCGGCGGGGCTCCAGGAACTAAACAAGCTCATTTGTAAAGAGATAATAAAACAAATACTGTAGTAGGTGGTCTCTCCTTGAATCTGAAATACAAACAGGCCCGCGACACGCATGCCTTATACACCCAAAGAATCAAAAGACCAGACGCAATCACTGAATGCGATTGAAAATAAAAATTGGTGCTGATAAATAAAAATACGATTGACGAAATAAAGTCTGACATGCACATTATAGTTTGGTGTCTGTGTTGTGTGAATGTAGAATCCGCTCGCCCATACATCTCTAAGCCATCCGTCACACTTTCTCCTGTTGGAATAAAATTGTGATCATTACCATACGGCACGAACGACACTCATAAGATGCATTGAAGTTATTAACAACAGATAATAAGCTGTGTCGTTTGTGGCGTGAAAGGTTAAGAAAACAACATTAAAGGTCACATGATGACCTCCATAAAAACTGACCTACGAACAACATAAAGCTACTACCAAGGTGATGAGTACGCGTATTAATAGACCTGGATTTGAAGATCACATTAGCTTTGAGGCATTACGTGCGATACCGCGTACACATGACCCTTTCGACAGATTAACAATTACAAAACACATATTGTGATATATAAAACTTGGTGCTTGTGCTTGAATTACTGGCAGCGTGCCGGGCAGGTGCTCTTACGTGAAATATTACATTAGGAGTTACCTGAAATACTCAACAGGTTCAATCACTCTCACAGTTACTCAAAGCGACCTTAGGGAAGGAGCCTCTTGTTGGCGAAGTGCTTGCGTGTGCAGAGGATTATAGAAATTTTTGTATTTACCTATTTTCATAGAGGTGATTTAAGAAACTGCCTCGAGAAGTCAAATGACTTAAAATACTTTAACGTTTAAGGTAATTATTTTTAGAATTATTCCTTTCTGATAAATTTCATGATTTTAATTCTTTACCTTTATTAGTTTTATGTTGGTAGTTATAATAATTTTGAGCATAAAGTAAAATTATGATTTAGCTTTTTATATTTATCACTCCACGAAAGATTTTAATAGTTTCTTTCAAGTTTTAGAATTGATAATTCTTTTAAAATGTGTAATATACGATGAGCAATGTTTAGAACATTTTTTAAAAAGACGAGACATGAGATATAGTGACTATGTGAAATATGAGTGGCATTTAGATGCTCCTTCCCTTCTGCGCTGTCTACATCACTCTCACATGACGACACTCTTTGGTGACTTATCTTTACCACATACCGTATTGTTTTGTTCGGACAGCTATGGCGGAGGTCGTGGCGCCCTCTCCCCGTTGTGATCTGGCCGCAAGCCATATATAGTATAGCGTGTTCGGGTATAGCCCACTCAGCGTATATGTTTCAGTGATGGGTATCCTCCTAGTTAAAAGAATGCAAAGGTACCTGAACACTGCTACTAATGACATCGTAAAGTTATCAAAAATCTGGCAGAGACAGCAAGGAAATTAGAAAGGGTAGAATATACAATAAATGAAGTAAATCGCTCCTTAGATATAATTAGCTTAAAGAAGGTAATTAACTATAAGGGCATAGATAAAAATAATTTCACAAAGGTGTAATTGATTGATAAGCGTTGCGGTGGAAGTTCTTCGACTTTATTCCACGTTCACGCTTTGGGAATTTAAAAAAAGAGGAAGTAGTGATTTGTTTGGTAAATTTGCTCCATCATCGTTCTCAACTTCACCTTTCGCCAGGTGTGATTGAATATAGTTTAAGCTATTTCTTGGTAATTTAAAAAAAGGATAAACATATTTCAAAGCTAGCATTTGTTTTATTATTTAGGTAAGTCTCCAAATATTCCTTAGTTTCGATTTAATTTCTAGTTGGTAATTCGTCAAGATTTATAGACGACAAACAAGTTAAGCTTGTACAACTGTCTGTTAACTTCTTATAGGCACTACTCTATACTGCAAGTGGTCACTTACTTCTTATGATGATCTTTGGCATACGTATCATTCCAGTACAACTCATAGGAGACGATGTTATCACCGGCGTGCGCAGGTCGTTGCCATGAAAGTGTTACTGAAGTTTCACCTACTTCCACTGCCACAAGGTTCGACGGCTGAGATGGGACGCCTGGTAAAAAGTTGACTATTCAAAAAGCTTCAGGGTAAAATAGAATCTTAATACGGTAGCAAAATCATGAAGATGGACCATGAACGGATTAGGCTATGACTTTAGGTGAACATTGGTGTTTCAAAATTTAAAAAACAATAGATTTAAAAAAGATTAATTGAATTAGTTATTGTATTAACAAAATATTGAGAATGATCCAAATGAAATATGGAATTAAGGTAAAGAAAGACTTTGAACAGTCTGATTATATTTCTAGAAGGTTCATAGAAGTGAATACCTGAGGAACGCAGTTTACTAGTACGAAACGAAGTATGAAGTAAACGAAGTATTCACTAAAGATATAAGCTACATGAAAAAAGTAGAAGCGAAATATCTAAGAATCATATACTTTTTTATTATTATGAATGCAATGAATAAGAAAAATTTAAAGAATAAAAAGAGATCATGGACGAAAAAAAAACTGTATATGGACGTAAGTAGTAACTAAATAAAAACTAAGTAAATGTCGATGCTTTTTTTATGTTTGATGATTTTGATATTGATGTTACAAATGCCGCTCACCTTGCTGAGTTTTGACTTGAACTGGAGCCGATATTGGGCCGGGACCAACTGAAGTGAATGCTTGAACGCGTATCGTGTAAACTGTGTGGGGCGTTAGTTCGCTTATTGTCGTTAGGTGACTATTATCCACCTGAAGAAAAAAGAGAAGTGTTCAGAAATATATACAGGCTGATTTTATAGACGAGGGAGATATTCAAGAAGGATATTCAGCATTCTATTTGATTCTAATTATATAGGAATAGTGATATCTTAAGATTTCCATTAAAACAAAGTAATTCATAGTCATATTAAGGGGCAATTACACACATGATAGAACAAATAACAATTAATTATTAATTAGGTATTTTGTCTCTTCTAAGCCAGGATAAAGTGCGAAAGGGTAATCAGTCAATTACCTGTTTACCTAAAATTACGTAAAAGGAATTTTATCTACATGCCATTAATCGTGCACCACACGTGCTGCGGTGTCCAAGCTTTTTACGGATCAATACTCATTTGTTCATCAATGTTTCTTTATGATTTGTTAAGGAATATTGTTATTTACACTTTTATTAGTTATAAGAAGAAACAAATTATTGTATTCTGAAATATCTCCCTTGTCTATAAAATCACTCTGTATAGTTGATTGGGTTGTTAATTCATATCTGTAATAAACATTGAACTGCCTTTAAAATCTTCCATGAGTATTTTTAATATTAATGTTCCTACATGGGAGTTTTTTCTTATGTTACCTTCGCAAAAGTGTCTTCCAAGTGCATTAAATGAATATCATCATCCATATTTGATTTAGGGTGAACAGAGATAAGTACATCAGGGGCTGTATTCAACTTGGGCTTGTATTTAAAGTATATCATGTTTATAGTTTTTTAGTCGTTGAGTCAGATCATTTTATTTTTGTGATAAGGGTGCCTATTGCTCTTTATCACAATTTCACGATCTTCTTGGTTGCTATAACATGTGTAATATTGCATTATACCAACAGTTGAGCTGATCGCCATTCTCAACACTGCATACGATTTTGGTCAATTATATAATGGGTTTCTAACAATGCTTTCATTCTCCGTCGAGTATGAAATTAAATACGTTGAAAAATTTAAAAACTATGAATAAAACCACCGACTGGCGACCTTCCGCTTTTGCATGGATGCCTATACTTTACCAACTCAATTTTATATGATGTGCTTGAAAATACCTACAAAGATGGTTGATGTTCTTTTGATAGTAAAATATACTCACCGTTTGTGAATGCCACGATTGCAAAGGTTGTGAAGGATCTGTAGTGTAGTAAATTTTGTACCGCTGCAAAGGTAATTGTTAGGATTAACATCTACTACATCGATTACGAATTCAGTGTACATCTCTAAATACTATTGAAAGTTTTGATGCATGTCATTTCCGATAGTTCATTTATAAGCCTATTTATGTTTATTAGATTTGGAATAAATTATATATGAGGCCATCGAGGCAAAGTGGCTCGACTGAACATGTTGTATTTGAAGAATTTGCTGTAGAAAAATGGTCTTACAAAGCTTCATAAATCCTGATTGTGTTACATTACTGTTTGTACTAATACAATTGATTTTGCCATTCAAATGCTATATTATTACAATTTTTATGCATTAAATACCAGAATAGATCACTTAATTTGTGTTGATATGACGACCTGTCTGTTATTAAGAATTACAAGAGAAGTCCACAAAATATCGATATATTTGATCTCTATTCACTGGAGCAACATCGTTACTAATCATACGTCAGAATAAATTTCTGTTCAGACGATCATCATGTATAAAGAGAGTTAACAGTTTTATAAATCGGTGTCAACATATCGTTCATTTATTGAGGATATAAAATTAAAATAACTATAACTTTTATATTATTCACTATTATAACAAACAAAAAGTTATTTCTTTACCGTAACTTGTCCATTCGGCGTCTCCGGTTCCTCCCATTGTATTACCATTGTGCTCGAGCTCAATGGACGAACTTGAACATTCCTCGGCGCTGATCCCGGTTCTACAAAAAATAATAAACAATTTATTCTCGTATATCTTGTTGAGACTTAAACCGGTCATTAACGAAATGAATTTTCATATTTAAATAGTCATAATGTTATTAGAGAAAAATTATCTATGTCAGTAACTATTTGATATAATTCTCAGTCAGCCAAAAATCAGCGCTGGGTAGCTCAGCTGGTCATTTAGCATTTGCAGAGTTGAGTTCTTTTTGGCGCATGAGAGGGAGGCGCTGCGCTGTGTCTAGCGCGCCGCCTGAGAGAGAGGTATTGGAGGCGTGGACTCTTTATACCCACCCCTCCCAGAAAGGAAGCCTCAATAAGGCTGTTCGCCTCCCGGGCGACTGGACAAATTTGGTTTCTCAGGCCGGGTGGAGTGATTAGAGGGACACCCCGGGGATTTTTAGTCAATAAGAGTCTGACACACTGGGGTCATTCCTTTACAGCGACCCTGATGATTTTATGTAGGATTTTCCCCCGAGTTACAACATAGAAAATCACGACATAGGGTATTTGCTTTTGTTGTTTTCTATCTTCATTAACCTATCCTTCTATGTTATGTGTTATGTTGTAAGCCAAATAAATGCTTTATCTTTCTTTCCTTCTTAAGTTGATTATTTATTTAGATATGAAATAAAACATTTTGTAGAGAAAATATATGTGAAGTGCTTTAATCGAATATTTATCATAACTTTTAAACACTAAATATTAATCATTTTACTACTTGTAGCTTTTATTTTATATGTACTCCAATTTTTTTTTAATATTAGCCCATAAGTGAGTACCAATCATTCTGTAATTATTTAATTGAGTATTATACCATGTAGATGCCGCTCGATACGTTCTTGTGTTAAACGTCTTAAAGGTCGTTAGGGTGTTACGGGACGCACGGACAGGGGGTGCGCGCGCGCAAGGCATGCTCTTGCTAAATCAGTCGACTACCGGGACCCAAAGCTAGAGTACGTGCGTGTGTGACGCAGTTCTCTGTGTCATAAAGTGCAATAAACACTCAAACGCCAAAATCCGTGTCTTTTACCAACTCACCCACGACCACCGGTCATAGTATAAAATATCATTATAAAGAGTTCATCACTCGTTAGGATTAGAAAATCTTAATTGCTAAAATGATAATTGATGTATTGTTATAGGCAAGTACTCATAAATGAATAACCAATCGTTTGTGTGAACATGCTGCTTTAAAAACCCACCTAAATGGGGGTTTTACGACCCTTTTATGTTAAGAATGGTTGATATAGTGAGACATTCTAGTTAAATTTTGACTCCATAATGTTTATTATTTATTGTATGGCAATGTATTAACATTCCCATTAAGACTCGTAGGATTTCTTAGGCAATAATTATGAATTTGTAGATATCAACTAGAGATACTTTTCCAAATGATTAAGTCGGTACTTCATATATGAATAATATTTCTCTATAGTAGGAACTATATTTTAACCCTTTAACGTCCACGGGACGGATTTTCAAGCTTCGAGTGTGAGCTGATACCATGCCGTGAATTGGAACGGGAAAAATATGAGAACAATTGTATCTATATGTTTTCCAGTGTGTTTTTTCGAATGATCATAGTCAAAAGTCGCTAAACATTGTAAAACTATGGAAAAATTAGAAAAAAGAAAAAAAAACCAGATTTTTTGGAAAAAACAATTTTCTGTTCCTCATGCTTCGTTCTCTATACATTTTTTTTACACTTCTAAAACTGGTTTAGAAGGCGTAACACTAAAGCCTCATTAATATATTTGATTAAAAAAAAAAAAGGCGTCCATGGTACCTTAACTATCAATAAAAAAACTATCAATAAAAATTCGAAAGAATTAATATATATTTATATGTACATATATTTAAATATGAATGAATCTCTTTGTTACATATACATATATATGTCTTGCGGCAACTAAGTTACTATTCAGTGTGTTCCGTATTGTTTCGTTCCGTTCAACCTTTTATAGTCCCCTTTTTTTGGACTACACTGTACTTACTATCAAGTGCACTGTAGTCACTTTGTCGAGCCAGAGTGAAAAAAAAAACGTAATATCCCATTGAACTTAAATTACAAATCTTCTAAAACAAAATTATTTTACGAAAGAATGTTTTACTGCAATACTTTTGTGTGTACGAATGAAATACTTAAGTCGTTCGGATCAAACAACAAAAGTCCAAAAAACCCCCTTAAAACTTCGTCAAAACACTTTGAAACGACCATTACCATAAAAGCAATATCGCGAAAACATCGTCGTATCAAATTAAGAAATGACTTTACTCCTCTAAACGATTTACAAAAATGACAATAAAAATAATACAACGGAATAAGCTTGGTACAATGGCTTAATAGAATTCGTAATTCTCTTCTAACACGGAAAAGCGAGCGTCGCTCAATGAAAATTCTCTTTTCTGTTTATAATAATACATATTAAGAAAAGACAGAACAATAAAACTTCCTCAGGGTCCCAGTGCTATATTAAAACGCCATAATCTTGTTTGAGACCAGAATGCTTATCGTTGACGTCAATTCAAACTTTTATTTTATATGAAAATAGCCGTTCGTCAGAGCTGTATGCGCAGTTCATTTATATTTTGCTATCTCTGTTCCTTTAATAATAATAATATACTTTGTAATTATATTTTTCTTTTTTAGGAAAACATCGTGAGAAATCATGAATGGCATCTAATAAGAATGTGACGTGAAAATGCCTTGAGAACGGCGATCAGCTGCGCTACTGGTCTCGTTGGGCTCGACATAAGTGGAAAGTGTGTACACCCTTTCTTGGTAACCCGGGAGAAATCTCTAACGGACTTTCACATTTGCCTACCGAGTGCGAAGGGCAAGGCTGAGCCATTTCCCTCGGCACCCGGTGACGTCGGGACTTCTGCAGGCCTCTTCTACTTGGCGATGGGTGGTTAAATAATTGTCATCCCCCGCGTTCTCCTAACACATTAGCGTGGAGAATGGTGAAAAGGGCCACTCTCCCCTCATCACCATGATTTATCATTGGAGCGGAGTGCGGGAACACATCGCACACAGCTCACGAAAAAGTGTATACACCCATCAATGTATCACTATCAAAGTAGTGGTTACATTTTATAATAAAGTTTATTGCGGATCTTGTTGATTCTATACGAGAAACATCATTACAGAAGACACAAAACCTTTGCTTTTATAGATAAAACGACTGAAACAAAGACAGCGCAATATAACTTTAAAGCTACAAGGCAATAAACTTTTCATTAGCAACTCATCAGACTTTTATATCGTCTGTTGCGACAAAATGCGGTAATTCGTGCCGCGGATGCTTGAAGAGTCAAATTTAATATTATATTTCACAGGACATTAAATGAGACAGCTTTGACATCGTGTTGAGGGGAAGGAATGTGTGTAAATAGATGAAATTCCAATGTAAACCAATTACTTTCTTACTTAAATTTGATAATAGAATAACGTATTCACATATAATATAAAGAGTCAATTAACAAAGTTGTTTTGTTAAAGATTAAGTCGTAACGAATAATGGTTGGACAAAATAAACGGTCTGCAAAATGTTTTTCAGCACTGAAAATATCTAAAATTCCAGATTATAATTATGACACTTTTGCATTGAATTATTTTAGAACAACTATAATATGTTTTCATTTTTTTTTAATCACAAGAGCATTGACTCAGGAGAACCGTTCTCTTATCCGCTAGGCTATTACATTCACTCATCTCTGACTGTCACTATACCTCTAATAGTAAAATAAATATTCCCAATTTAATATGAAATTAGTTACACCCCGATAATATCAGTATGTTTCCAGATAGCAATATAATCATGCAAATCGTTACACCAATTTCAACGTCAAACTCATGCTAATTACCAGTTTATTGACAATTATACATAAGATTCAGGATCTTGCAAATTAATACTTACTTGCACCTCCATATATGGAATCCACTGGAAGAAAGCATATAAACAAATATTATAGCATTAGTATACACAAACGTTACTCTTGTAAAATTCACACATACAGGCATATTTAGTGCTGCATATTCAATATAGTAGAACGTGAAGATAAAAACAAATTCACTAAATTATCTCCGTACAACGGGTCACCTAACATCGATAAAAAACGAAATGGTGCATGTGAATACAAACAAAAAAATGTTACGCACTAAGTCTACATTCTACAAATGAAGATAAATGTGCAAATGAAATAAAAGATAACGTAGGAACAGAAGCGAACTTACATGAAGCAGCGGCAAACGTCGAACGTCGCGTTAACGCGTTGGCATGTAAAGACGATCAAAGAAAATACCTTAAAACTTAACGCAAGTAACAAAAATCTATTTACCCAATTCAAGCGTGGGAAATTAATGCTCGAAATTACAATTAAAAGCGTAGACAAGAGAAATGAAATTAAAATAAGCGAATGGGTAAATGCGAAGAAATGACATCAGTTTAATCTTAGACAGTTGTGAGTATTTATTATTTTTACAATCATTAAGTTGATTCAAAGACTTTACAAACGTGGTAAGAGTTTGTAAATAGAAAATTGTAATAAGAAATATTCTAAATAAATACCTTGCGAAAAGATTTACCATCCCTTCTAGCCCAACTACTGAAAGTTTTTGACAGAGACACATACCGGTTTCTCCTGTGGTAATGACGGCTGGAGATGAAGGTGGTCCTCTGCCGATGTTATTCACCGCTATGACATACATTTCATACTCGGTGTATGGGGACAAGTTTGTCACTGCGTAATATTGTGTAATCACTCCGGATATCTCGCTGAATGCCTGTACATGAATTTGTTCTCGGTTAAAAGTAATCGCGGTTTAAATGAAGACCTAACACTAGAAAGACTGAACATAAGTATAGCACATACGTATATAGGAAATAAAGAGAGGGCGGAGGTGAGTACAACTATTCATAATTATTAAGTCATAATATTTAAAAAAAAATGGTTAAATATAAATATATTTTTTTTATATAACTAAATTTTAAAAACTGTCTAAATGACCGCTTTGGGCAATCTAGTGTTAAAAACTTAGTTTTCTTACAAATGTGGCAAAAATTTCAGTTTGACTTTACTGGGAAGAAATCAACATAATCATTTTCTTTGATATTTAACGTCAGTCTTATTATCTTCGAATTCTGATGAATTTGGATGTATTATATTTGATTCAGCTTTTTTTAGATATTGTCTATATTTTTAATTTTAGTCTCTTAAATCTCAGCAACACTTGGTGTAATTGCATCGAATATATCAAGTCATTTTTTACTACCCATGTCAAAATTTTTTCACTTTTTATCTAATAAATAATATTATCGTAGTATTTATTTAGTAATGTTTACTCTAAGGTCGAAGTTTATAGTATTTCCTATCAACTTCACTAAAGTAAACTAACTTAAATTAAAACTCATGACGTATTTGGTGTTGTCTTTATAAGAATAACTCTTAAGTTTTGAGAGAGTCTTATTGGGAAACTTTTCAAAGTCTACGAGATTGACTTCATAGGGGAATTTTCTATCTATAATGAAAGTATATATATATATATATATATATATATATATATATATATATATATATTAGATCCCTCTCTATTTATAAAAATCCAATTTCCCAAAGGGATCCATAACTGATACAGAAACCTTTTTATAATCTGTATACATTTTGGAGTACGTTCAATAAATTTAACTGAATTGAGAGTTTTCTATAGTAATGTACCTGGTTAGCGTATTTAGGTTTGTACTGTATCACGTAATACTGGGGTTCTTCCGGGCCATTGTATGTCCATGTTAGGCGTACTGTCGTCGCTGTGATCTCCGAAGGTCTCACTTCAGAAGGTGGTCCTGGTAATGCTGTTTCAACAATGGAATTAAAAAAACTCATTTGGTTTTGTCATAAATCAAATATTTTAAGTGTAAATGCTTTTATACATTCAATCAATATGCTATACATATTAGCAGCAAAGATAGTGCACAATGAAGGATGAGTAATATTCGTATGAAGGATTTTGTATAGTTTGTATTAATACCGGTATTTGGTTTTGGTTAAAGTTAATGTTTGAGAAAACAGGGACCAAGTTCGTGTTATTAAAAGCAAATACACTCAAAAACTGTTATAAAGACTTCGAAAGGACTTCTCATAGTTAGTCGTAACAACCAGTGATGTTTTCAAGATACGAAGTCCTATTTTTTTGGCGGGACCTTTGTTCTTGGACAATATAACCGGTATGTTGTTCTAAACGATGTCGCCATAAGTGGTTTTGACTGTATTTGTCCTAATGTGATTAAGTGAGTGTTATTAATCTAAATTACCCACTTTGAAACACATTTTAAAACAAAGGACCCAGGCAAAATACTCTGAAAGTAGGAACATCAATCCCTCTAATCCATTACGAATTAAACTAACAAAACGCTGCCCAAGGAAACCATAATAAATAATTAATCAAGCTGACATTCGTTTGTCTCTGCTCTCAACTTTGCAACCCTTTCAATTATAAATTATAACACTAATTCATAATGGATGTCTCTCGACTTGGCGCAATTTATCAAATTGATTTTCCTAAATCCCCCTTTTCCAGCTCGACGAAGTTATTACCATAAATTTGCAACAGTTATCTAAAGAAATTATGATTGTAATTTGATTCACTCAGCCGCTCATTCGGTGCGAATAGGTTTCCACGGGTTTGGTTCCAATTAATCAGGGAACACACAAAACCCTAGAGGATTTAATGATTGTATCAAAATTGTAAATAATCCAGAAAAAAAATTAATAATATACTTAAAGTAAAAACAAAGAAATTGATACAAAATCGATCAAAGACAGTCTTACCGTAGACTTTAACCCTTAAGATATTTATAATCTATGTACCTAGACAATTTTCGTTACAAGCATTTAACAAAGAATCAGCTAAAAATAAACATTTGTATGCAACATGCACTACATTTATGTTTAGACCTTTATAAAATACTAGCTGATGCGGCAAACGTTGTTTTGCCATATAAGTTATTTCTAGGTAATTTCTAGTGTAGACAAAAATAACTAACTAATTGTAAGTGTGTGAGGATAAAATTAAAAATTAAAAAATAATGTTAAGGTTGAACAACCCATATCACTTAGGGGTATGAAAAATAGATAGTAGCTGTTTCTCAGACCTACTGAATATGAATATAAAATTTGGTAAAAATCGGTAAAGCCGTTGTGGAGGAGTAAGGTAACTAACATTGTGACACGAGAGTTTTATATATATAAAGATAAAAGTTTATGACCTAGCCTAAATTAAATATGTATAAGATTTTAAAGATCCTAGGGAATTACTTACACTGGACTTTGACTTCTGCTACGGCCTCGATTACTCCAAGAGCGCTGGCTGCTTCGCAAGTGTAATTAGCAGATTCTCGAATGTCCTTTAGTTCCAGAATATTTCTACCGAGCGGAGGATTGTCTTCATGTGTTATCCAATCTGTCAACCCTACAACAATAAAAAAAAAGTGTAAATGACAATTAATAATGGATATAGTAAGAAAATGCAGAACAGAGGGTCTAGACAGAGAAGATTCGATCAGCGATGACGATAGAGCGAAAGTGTGAAATGAATGATATTGACATAGCTTGTTCCACCCTCTCTCTTCTTTAATAGAACTACACACGCGGGTTTGCTGAGTCACAGCTTTACGGTATCTCACATCCCGGCTAGGACTAAGAACTTCTCTAACTCCTTCTTTTGCCGTGTCGTTGGACTGTGGAATGGTCTTCCGGCGAGCGTGTTCCCACCTTCCTATGACATAGGATCCTTTAAGCGTAACATGAAGAGATATTTGTGCAGGCCGGCATGATCGCTGTGACTACCGATGGGTTTTTCTTACCTGTCGACAATCGTTGGCGTTTTTTGGACTGCACCATGCAACATCAGGTGCGGTGCAGTCATTGTGTCGAGTCAGAATAAAAAAAAAGCTTTCAAAATATCACATCGTCACGTTATGATAATTACATTTTGTACTTTTCCAGTAGCGTTATCGCTTATCTAATTCTTTGCCAAAGCTTTTAGATCAGTTAATTCAGAAAGCATTAACAGTAGAAGTTAGTTAACACACGCGTTAATTATTAAAGGGTGTTCAGTTGTAAAAAGTACCATCACAGCATAGGGTATTTCCTTTTGTTATTTTCTATTTTGATTGACCTATACTTCTGTTGTATGTAGTTGTGTCAATTAAGAGCTTTTTTTTGTTTCTTTCAGTTATAACTTATAAGTCAGTCAAAAATATTTAAGTGAAAGTAGAGTTCTTTTGCTATTATCTGTCTGTGTAACGTTCATTCGATATAATATTGACATCTATTTAACTTTTATTTGAAAAATATTTAGAGGGAACCGGCATGGCATGGCATGCCTGTACGCGTAACGTAAATTTAAATTATTTAATTTTTCCACAATGTTAACCGGTTCGCGAGGGCCGGCCAATCACAAGACTCTATATGAGTATACCGGGACAGTGCTTCATCATGATTGGTTCCAAGCCAGTGGTGGGGGAAGCTCTTTTATCATCGTACGGACAGTCACGCTGAAATGCTCTCTCTAACAACGACTCAAACAGCGGGCAAATAGCTGTCGTGTATGTAAAACTACTATAAGGCTGCCATATCTTGACATTATCGGAGAATCGTGCGACGTATGTATAGTGCTGTTTTCGTGTGGTGACGAGGCTGGATCCAGCAGAAGACCATTAGACGCCCTGGTTTCGACTACCACACTGTCCTCAGGTACATACTTGTTGTTGTCCGGACCCTCGCGAACTTGAATTGAACGGTTTTATACTGGCGGAGTAATCTCCGACCCAAATAGTGACATCCTGGGCTAGGTCAACAGGCTTAGGACTTCACAGCATCTAATAGAAATGCCATGTGTATTATCCAGTACCCTGAGAGCGGCCACTGGTTATGTTGCACACTACATATAATAAGCGCCGAGTTTATTCAGTTCCTAATTTATCCCTGTACACCGTGAAAGGAATATAGCGTGAAGATATGTTATTATTTACCTTTTCTCCACTTAACAGTTGGCATTGGAGCACCAAAAGCAACACATTTCAGTGTCAAGTTTCCACCTAGCATTACTTCGGACCGGGCTGGTGGCGGTATTGAGAACTGTGGAGCGACGCGTCTCTCTGTGAACAATACCAACACATTATTTATTTCATATATATTATTACGAGTAAATAGTTTATTGCTGTTTTGAAGAAAACTTCTACATAAGATCGTCGGAGGTGTCACGAGGATGGCGGTCCACTTTGCTATATAGAAACTGGATAAAATCCCCCAGGGTGTCCCTGACTCGTAAGCTAGACCTGGAGTGCATACGTATGTGCTCGCCGGGCCCTCGGAAGTATCTGGATCCCCAGGCCCGGCGAAGGCGAAGAGAAGATAGTGCTGGTATCCTGGTGGTTTTAGTCGGTGCATGTCCAAGATACCGGGGAGTGGCCCTCACTAGTCCCCTGACGGTCCGAAGGGATGTCCACCGGGTTAACAAAAAACAAAAAAAGGGAGCATACGTATGAGAAAATTGATAAAAATTAATGAAAAACAATTAAAGTCGCTATTATGATAATTAATGTAGGCAAGGATCATGTCCATTGGCGCGGTTCGCCATTATTAGTCGTGTCAAGGTTGTCACAAATGATTTATAAATATTATAATACATTTATAGTTAATATGTTCGTTGTTTACAATTAATTAAACAGTTTCTTAGTAGATGAGATGTAAGATTATTCCAATATTTATAATTATTCTAAGTTGATATTAGCTCCTTTTTTCATAAATTAATAATAAAGATACATACATAAATAAATAAATAATAAATAAATAAATAAAAAACAACTGGAAAAACCAGTTCATAGCCTGTGAATTACAAGTCCTTGAATTCGGGCAACGATTTTGTGAAAAAATATAGGATTAAAATAAGCTGAAAACAGTAAGTCAGAAAACAACTGGCAGTAGAAAATATGCGTCAAACTGTTGTTTAAAATTACTTGCATTTTAATATTACTTGCATTTGAAGCGCACTATTTATTAATTTAGTTTTGTTTACCTACTATATTTTTAACGGTATTATTAACAGGGTAATATACAATACATAAATACAATCAATTCATAAAGTTGTTGATTTATATTTTCCCACTAGTATGAATATACTTATGTTTTCTTTGTTATATTATGGAATAGGAAGTAAACAACCCTAATATTAAAATCTTTATATAGAAAAAGAAAAAGAGGTATTTATAAAAACCAAATTAAAAAGTATTTAATTAAATTATTTTAATTTTAAATGATTAGGCAGCCCTACTTCGCATTAAGGCCGGTCGATGGGCAGCCAGGTTTCATATTATATTCAGTACCTACGCGTTCATTGCTTTAATTACTTTTGTTTCACGAATACGCTTATATTTTATGGAATACAAAAGGTTTCACTAATGGAAGTAAAGTGCCTTTATAAACAATTCTTATACATTGTGACCTGTGAAATAAGTGTATGCAGATTCTAATTTCAAAACCCACTATAACATATTTTTACAAATCCCATAAATTTATAAACACTTATAATTAATCTCTGACTTAACAATCACATTCTTATAAGGTATTTAAATTATTATTCTAGAGTGAAAAAGCGAAAAAGGAAAAACTCATATTATAGCATGTAGACGCCGCCCGATACGTAATTGTATTACACGCCCTAAGGGTCGTTAGGGTGATACCAGACGTGCGGGGAAAGTGGTGCGCGCGCGCAAGGGATGCTCTAGCTAAATTAGTCGACTACCGAGACGCAAGGCTAGAGTACATGCGTGTGCGTCGCAGTTCGGTGTGTCTTAAAGTGCAAATGAACAGTAAAACGCCAAAATTCGTGTCTTTCTACAACCACACCCACGACCACCGGTCATAATATATAATATTTACTTTGATAAAAATATTTCAAATTACTATTAGGACTTTTAAGTAATTTTGTATGAAAAATCGTTTTAGCGGGTTTTGAAATTAGACGCTTCACATGAGTATGATATAACAGTTCAAATATGCCAGTGATATGAATTGGGTTTGATTTATCCTAAAATAATTATTTCGTTTATAATATTGTGGCTGTGGTAGTTTAATGGAAAAGTGACCAATTTCCATGGACGGCAACGGCGAATGGTCGTAGGTTCGAATCCCGGTACATACATCTGGCTTTTTTCAGATTACGTACCAATCTAGGAACCACACACTAACCGGTGCAGGAAAACGTTATAAGGAAGCTCGTGTGGCATCTGATAGAAACGCCATGGGTATATGCCCTGAGGACGGTGATCAGTTGTACTACTGGTCACAACCACAAATGTATCTCTGCTCACCCCGTAAGAGACATAGCGTGCTGATATATTTTGTAATTAATTCTATAAATTCATAATGAATATTTTAAGCAGGATGTGCCGCCGACTTTGCATTTTCGTTTACAACTGATTCGCGCGTAAGTTGCAACTGCCGCTGGCGAATGTGTTAAGCTTGGAACATGTTTTGTTAACTTCGAATTATTTTTAGGATTCCATCCCTCAAACAAAAATCTGGAATTATTTTCATCGCCATTAATCACTTTGTTGTCTGTCTGTCTTTCAAGGCTCTTTTTCTCAAAAACGTGGTGAGGTATCAAATTATAAATAATAAGAAATAAACAGCTCTGAGGTCTCTTGTACCCTATAATCAGATTTCTAAGTCGACACAATCAAAATATATATTCGTTTATGTCATGTTTTTTATCGTTTGTACCGTTTCCGAAATGGAAATCAAAGCATTTAGGGTAATTACCTTTGACAGAGAATTATGAAATGTCGCAAGAAGTAAGGTACTATATCGCAAATATAGAAGAAAGTCCAAAAAGCCTAAATTTGTAGTTACATTTCAAACAAGAATTGTTTTTTTTTTGCGATTTAAGTGTATTGGCAGTTGGTAAAAGGACCGCGACCTATATTTATGTATGGAGACAGCCTTTGATTAACGGAAAAGTTAATTTTATCTCTAAATTGAGTTTATCTTTGGTTAGAGCAATATACAGTACTTTCATAGTTTATTTATACGGAACTCTCGGTGTGCGAGTCCGGTTCGCACTTGGACGGTTTTTAAACAAATAATATTATTATGAATAAACATAACCTTTTCTATAAATTAATTTCTTTAAAAAGTATATAATATTTTTAGTTTCAGACAGGAATATTTATAGCGAAATAAAACTCTTTAGGATAATACAAATTACAAAGTCATATGTACTTAACACCTAAGCGTTCTATGACTCTTTGTGCTTCCGTCTTTAAATATGATAAGTTTTCTTTAGTGTCAGGAGGAAATAATAATTTCCTACGGTCCATTAATCGACTTGGTTTCACCTCGTAATGACATAGGGACACGCCACATTACTGTCCCAGATTTTACGTGTAGTAAAACATTTTAGTTTTCATTACTAAAGGTTTACTAATGTATGAAATAGTTCATTTGGTGTTATACATATAAAATAAAAATAAATTAATAAATTATTTATTAGAAAAACAATTACAAAGCAGCACATTAAAGTCAGCTGACACCCAAACTAGGACTACCTGCGTATCTTGGATGTCAGCACATTTCACACAATTTGTTACATACAGTTAATAGCCGCTGCGTAGCTCCAATCTTAACTCAAAACAATACAACAATAATATTACATACACTATACAATCAAAGTAAATAATAATTTCACAATAATGTTAAGCCCCAAGTACATCTGTTCCCGCAACAGTTCCTCAGTATCGTCATATTTTAGATTCGGCAACCAGTCTCTCAGCTTCATTTTACATTTGTAATTAGATAAGTTTAAGGTATTTAAATTATGGTTAACCTTATTATAAATTTAATCCAATGAATAAAGTCAATATGAGTGTTCAAAGCTTTCCAGTTTCTCCTAGGTTGTGCTTTAAAATAAAGCAATATTTTCGTACGTCGATGTAATCGCGGCGACTACCAAATGACAATATTATTTGGACTGTTCTATAATACTTAAAAATTTCTATTAAGAACGATTGACCAATAATCGATAAACCCGATATTGTTATTTTTTTATGCTGGTTGTTTTTTTTTATTATTGGGAATAACATGGGTGACATTTAAAAAGAATTTAAAGAACAGAGGTACACCAAATAGAACATGAATGTTCCCATAATTATAGGGCACCACAGCATGTACAGTAATTAATATTTAATGCTAGTTTACAGTAAAATGAAAAAGAATGTCACAATTAAAAAAAAAAAGAAAATGTATTTAAATAAAAAAAAACATAATACATAACTACAACTATAAACGTAATGCTATTACAGTTTTTTTTTAATTTATTTTTATTTAGGGTCTTTTATCCCAGCGAATATATCAGCCCCATTGTGCCCTAACCTACGTCCTTAAATCCTAGGGCAGTTGCGGATGAGCAAGCCATCCGGCACAGCATTCTGGCTTCACTGGACAAAGGATTTGCCATGCCAAGCTCCAATACTTTGTCTGTTAATTTTCAACTTGCTCATCAGCTACTTCCTTTGAGTCTCGTTCCGGGCACACTCCAACAGCAAGTGATGCACTTCCTCATTCTTTCCTCACAAATCACAGTTGGGCACTATTACAGTTATTGATCGTTTTTAGTCGAAATTTAATCTAAAATATTGAAAAATAGATTTGTTTTGATAATAAACATAAACTTACGCATACTTTTATTCAATTACCAACAAATAAACGACAAACGATGACTAATTAATGACATGATTAATTATGACAAATAAATCATCAATAATTAATTATAAACACTGTCATTATGTATCGCTGTGACAGGTCACGCTTCGGGAACAGTTTGTTTACGACCAGTAACTCATATACTAGCTGTAGCGTTCATTCCATACAAGCTTGAAAGCATTGCATGCCCTTACAATAAATAAGTCTGTAATAAATTAAAGTCAAACAAAAAAAGGAACTATTCATGTTCATACCTATTCTATTCCTACGCCATGTATCAATTCTATGATATGATAATGTTTACTATAATAATATACATATACA
Source organism: Automeris io (assembly GCA_036320925.1). NCBI lineage: Eukaryota > Metazoa > Arthropoda > Insecta > Lepidoptera > Saturniidae > Automeris > Automeris io. Next base: position 4,593,330 of record JAUDJH010000011.1, on the reverse strand, counting down.
AATTAATTACGCGAACTCTGTCTACCTTGTTGAAATGCCTTATGCACGTCACTGTATACTAGAGACCTTCTGTCGTGGTATAGGTCGGTCGACATGACGACGGAGACTGTCAATGAGTTTATATCCTCTGATGGTCATCGTCGTTTTTGGGCTACATTGTACTTATCATCAGGTGCATTGAAGTCACCTTGTCCAGCTAGTGTAGAATAAAAAAATGTAAGCTGGCACGTATAGGTTTTTCTTTATTAGGAAGTATACGGATCATAATAAATTCTGATACACATCATCAGCAACATCATAGTCATATAAGTAGTAAGATGTAAGCTGTTAGATATAAGTCTCCTGGGGCGCGCTCCCCTCCTGACATAGCTGGGCGGTGGACGTTGAGGGCGTCCGCCATCCGACAAAGAGGACAAGGCGTCGTGTGTGTACCCACATGACGCCTCATTGAGAGGTAGTAAGGGGTAACAATTGACTCCCCCCCAGAGAGGAGGCCTGCCAAGGCCAGGCGATCGCCGAGTCCGTAGGAAGTATACGGATACCCAGGCTCAGCGAAGGCGAATAGAGGACATAGTTGGCACCCCGGTTGTTTTAGTCGGTGCAAGTACGACACACCGGGGGAGTGGCTCTCACCACTCCCCTGACGGTTCGAAGGGATTTCCACCGGGTTAACAAAAAAAAAGATAAAAAAAAGGTTTTCATTTATTTAGTTATAAAACGAAGGTGAAAATATTGTCTTCCTTCATAGATCGTTTGCAGTTTTGTGAAATTTACGATTGTATATAAGCAGGAGACAATATATTTGTGTTAAAAGTATACCGGTCCGTACAAAATTGGATAAGGCATCTTCCCTTTTCATTAGGACACGTAGCAGAGATTGGTCGAAAGGCTCTAAAATGCAGGGGTATATGACGCAGCCTTCTTTTAATTAAGGTAAGACGTGGCCAAAGGCGCCCGTCGCTTTCTGAGGCTTTCAGGCGAACCGTGGCGGCCATTGCTCACTGTCTAACAGCGGTTCAAGCTACAAGAGAATGAAAAAGTCATTAATTATTGCTTTATAGGATGAACTAGCGACGCGCCCCGGCTCCGCACGGGTGCAATGTAGATACTAATAAGGGACATTTTTCTATAATAAGATATCAGTTTTAATGAAATGCTGTTAAGAGTACACGAAATGACATATGCAGTTAAATTTCAAAATATTTAGTGTATTTAATTGGATAAGGAATAATACTGATTTATATAAAATATTTTGGATAATAACACATTTTTTCGTAATATGTAAACGATAAAAATGGTTACTGTTTTAGATATAAATATAAACTACCCCGGACTTGCTTATTGATCATCTCGTAAGGTTTAGCCAGCGTTTGCGATTTAAGCGCACATAAATATGTTTGTGCTTTGTTTATGATATCTCATTACAAACCTTTAAATTTTTCGGCTTTTCTGTTCTTTTTTTTTTACATACAGGCTTGCGCTTGACCTCAATCTCACCTGCTGGAAAGTGATGATGAGGCCGACGATGGAGCGCGCTCACCCAGCAAATACCGATTCACTCGACGTTTGAAGATTCCCATGTCATAAGACGCCGGAAACACTGACGCAGGAAGCGAGTTCCACTCCTTCGCGGTACGCAGCAAAAAGGAGGAGGCAAATCGCTTAGTGCGAGCAGCAGGAATGTCACAAAAGGGTGCAAACCAGCACGGCGTCTCGTCAATTTATGGTAGAAGGGGGAGGGTGGAACTAAATCATACAACTCAGCCGCACACTCTCCAGAGTATAGTCTATAGAAAACCGAAAGGCAAGCCACTTAACATATAACATATGTAGAAAGACTTTAGTTTTTCAAATCATTTATTCAGCACAATTACAGGTACAGTTTTAAATATATAAAAATATCACCACGGCCGTCACAACAACTTAGTCTCTCCGCCATTCAAATATCTCTCTCTCTCTCTTATACTTTCTATCCCTTTCACACTCTTACACTTTCTTTATCATTCTATAACAATTGCATCATATGTTTATTCCAGTCACATTCCTACACATATATGTTATAGAAGTAAACCTTCCTCATGAATCACTCTATCTATTGCTGGAAACTGCATTAAAATCCATTGTATAGTTTAAAAGATCTAAGCGAACAAACAGCGGAAACAACTTCATTTTATACTACGTAAACACCAAGAAAAGTAACTGAATATATCTCTTCATTGTATCAAATTTTTAGTGTTTTAGAGAGTGAATAAAAATAAATGAAAATTGGGTTGTTCTGTTATCTGTTTTGTTCAGTTATTAAATAGACTAGTCTTAAACTTATAAAAAATACGCATGGGAGACACAAACGCGTTGTTTTACTATTAAATAAGGTTAGGTAGACGAAACAAATAGTCTCACGTCATAAAGTCCTAATGAGCGTAAGACAGACATTATTCCAGATCAGGTTAATGTTAAAAGAAGATTCAGTCCCTTCAACGTTTAAATTAATCCGTAACGCTGCTTGATCACGAAAAATTATTATTCTCTAGTGTCCGGCCGATTGCTTCGGCTTCGGGTTCGGCCAAAAAACATATTCGGTAAGACTTTCAATCAAACCGAAATTTTAGCTGTGGCCGAAAGTCTCTAGTAACAAATCAACTATTACTGATTTTTATGTAAATGATTATGGGCTGATATTAATCAATCGAAGCTAATTAATGGGCTATTGGTACAACTTTCGGCCAAAGCAGAAAGCTCAAAAATAATAAAAATACAGTTCAAGATTGGTGTAAAGTTAATATAATGATAATATTATAATTAGGTTTTAGGTACTTAGGGTCGTAGGTGAGAATCCCGGCACGGATCTTCGGATTTTCCAGGTGAAGTATGAACGTAGGCATCACATGCTCACCGGTGAAGGAAACTATTGTGAAGATATCCACAAATTCTCAGAGAATGGCTATTAGTTGCGCTTCTGGTCACGTTGGGCATAATATATAAGAGCAAAATGGCTACAGCTACTAATGTATCTGTGCTGACTCTGAAAGATATATGGCAAAATGGTTTATTTTTTTAACGTTTAAATGTAAGGTTTATGTTGTTATACTCGTTCGTAAATAAATTCTAAAGATTATTAAAACTACAACACAAATTTTCAAACGGGTTTTTAGGCGATATTGCCCAATTGAGCCGGGACTACAGTACCCAAGTGAAAAGACCGTAATAGTGACGCGCTTTGGCTATTTGTGTTTCACGAACAGCTTGTGTACGTCCAGTAACTCATATACCTAAAGACCTTCAGTTGTGGTATTTGTGGACTGACATGACAACGGCGTCTGTTAATGGATTTACATCCTTTTTTTAGATTACATCCTTTTTTTTCTATTTACCGACCTATATGTAGAAATTTTTTCGAGCCAATGAAAAAAATAAAATAGTAGCTAAAGCCGAAGCTGCGACCGAAACTTCGGTCGGACTCTATTATTATTTTATTCAAAACGTTTCTGAACCGCTGTCGGCTACTTTGTTTTTGCGATTAATTAAAATTAGTTGGAGCGTGGAATGATGTTTTTCGCTTTTACTGTTTTTTAGCACGGAAATGAAACTGAATGTAGCGAGAGTACCATTCTTTATGGATGCCACCGGCTATTTATTTTGATTATCTGTGACGAAGGGAGCATAAAGCTTTGTCCTTAACTCCCTTCCCTGATATAACCCTTATCGTGCGCGGTTTATTAAATACGAACACCTAATTACAAAATTAAATAAATGTATTTATGATATATCGTCATGGTGATATATGGTCATGTCTTTTAGTGTGAACAGGGATACATTTGTGATTGTATCCGCTTTGCGCTTATATATTTTTTTCTAATTTACCGAGTATTCATGACCGGGAAAGGCCTCCACAACTAAACTGGGCGGGTGCGCGAATACTGAAGGTGCTCACACGGCAATTTATGGGTTGGGTGGCAATGCAAGGGCACCCCCCTGTAGGTACGGACCTCTACTTGGACCGCCAGCAAAAAATTACGAAACTTAACGGTGATCTACTAGCGTTTCGGAAGCGACTATCTTAGGAAACGCTGAAAGAAACTCAAAGCTGCGTCGGGGTGTTGTGTTTATATGTCGCACCTAACGTCGTGATTGTATCCGCTTTGGGTTTATATGTCGCACCTAACGTGACTAGTAGTGAGATTGATTGCCATTCGGAATTAATCAATCAATTGTTCTATTTAAATAGTGCGCCGCTCCGAACCACATTAAATATTCCCACTTTTTTATAATGTGATGGAAATTCTCCGGCGGACGGCAGTTTTGGTGTGTCGGGTTTTTACTAACTAAAACCACAGGGATATTCCTCTTACCATCTGCCGAGTGTGGAGAGAAAGGCAGAGCCAGCCTTCTTCGAACATTACTATTTCTGTAACACCACAATCTGCCTCGTTTTTCGAATACAACACGACTTTGATTTCGACGCAGTGTACAAGCGGTTATACAAATAGTACTATGGTTATTTCGGTACGTCCATGTTTTTATCCAAATCAGAGAATAGCGGATGACGGATAAAAATCGGAAGTGAATGACGGATGAGTGGGTAAGGTACCTCACAAATTGCTCTACGGGTACCTACTTCAGATAGTGTTTTCGCGGATTATGATCGAATGCAGTACGTAAACGCCCTTATAGTGGCACAATATCCCTTAAAACGGTGGAATAAAATAAATGTAATACGGAAGAAATACATTGCGAAATTAAATTAATCCTACATAAAAAGGGACAGTTGGATAAAAATTGCAAATATATGAGCGTATAAAAAACAATAAAGAAGACGCCCGGATAGGAACCGGACCGTCGGAAACGGACGGACCGGAAAAAAGAAAAACATTGAATGACACGAGGTCAGGTGCCGGACTAAACGGAGGGAAGAGGATAATTCCCTCTGTGTACAGTCAGAATTGTACAAACATTTATTACATTTTTTAAATAATATAATCTATTATATAAAAATAACTCCGGTTTTCCTTCCTGACGCTATAACTCCAGAACACACAAACCAATTTCCACGGTTTTGCATTCGTTGGAAAGGTCTCGGGCTCCGTGAGGCTTATAGCAAACAAAATTCAGGAAAAATTTCAACAGAAAAGCAGGAAAACGGGGAAAATTATTTTTCACATACAGCCCCATCTCTGATACATAGCATGTACTACAAACCAATATGGTTTTGCATGGCGGTAGAGCAGATCGCACCAGTGTTTTAAGTAGATGGCGCCGATGCGTTATACATTGTTTGACAGCTACTCATTGTACTCTGCTCAGTTAATTTCATGTGACATTTATTATGCGCACGTTCTTTCAAACGTTAACTAAAAACCAAAACGTAGCCATCTGGTGGCGAAACGAAGTTCGCCGGGTTTGCTAGTAATAATATAATTGTCATGCTATATCACTTTCGAGGTGAGCAGATATACATTAGTGGTTCTATTCACTTTACACTTTTATGTCGTACTCAAAATGAGCAGTAGCGCAACTAATCGCCGTTCTCAAGGCACTTACACATGATATTTCTATTAGATGCTGGGCAGGGTTACTCATGATGTTTTCCTTCACAGGTAAGCATGTGAACCCTAAATCCATACTTAGTCTGGAAGAAATATAATATATCTGCTATTCTTATACGTGCTGGGATTCGAAACTACGACCATTTGCGTCGCTGCGCATGGATATCAGGTCCCCTACCCACTAGGCCACTACAGCTATATTAATTGTTGCATTTTAAATTGTATTTTTATATTAATTAGTAAGTATGTGCCCACTTTCGGCAAATTCTTTTAGATTTTAACATGCATTGAAACACTAACGAATAATTAATTTGTATGTAATTGTCGATTCATTAATGTTTAAAAGCGTTTATAATTTATGGTGCGTTTTTGAAATTGGGCGTTAGAGGAAACCCGAAATGCATCGAATCATAGTGTCATGTGCAAGAACTTTGAGAATTACGATCAGCTGCATAACTTTCTGGTCACGTTGGATAAGACATACAAGCGCAAAGTAGTGACAATTCCTAAGATACCTCTGCTCACCTGGAAAGGTCTTTACCCTAATGGTTATTATAATAAAATTATTTTCGGGTAAGATACGGTGTACTCAGATTTAGCAATTTACCGGGGAAGGAACGCAGAAGGCGCTCAGCCAGCGAATTAGACCCTAAAACTTAGCAGGGATTACTGAGCAGACTAAGGTCAGTCCCAGTGACTCTTATCTGATGCCAAAAGCCCAGTTTCCCTTCGGCCAGTTGCGTTTTGAGAATAACTCAAGTAAATCCATCGACTTATCATTCAAACTTCAAAACTAGCAACAGTTATAAATCGATATGGTTAAATAATCTAGTTTGAGTAGGGCACTATGTGATCAAGCATATCGAAGATTTTAAGATAGAAAATATTATATTATATATATTAGAACGTGTAATTCATACGAATGTCTCGTTGAAATTGGTTCAATAGTTTCCGTTTGCGTGGAAAAACAAACAAATTATGATTTTATTGTTGTAAAATTTTAACATTAATTTTGCTGACGGTACGCCGTGACATTGACAGAGGTCTGACGCCAATACCGTAAAAAATGTACCCGCCACCCGTCATGCCTAATGTATGTGCACGTTTCTAGACGTATTAGCTTCTAAAATAAATTTTTGATACATTATTCTTATATTAATTCTTTTTAGGATTTCAGTAGCATTTGTTGTTCAAAGTTACATTTTTACTATACATTTAACACATGAAAAGCGGAATTATGATGGTTCTATGTAGTTACGTAAATATCAGTAGATGGGATTCCATAGATGTATGCAAGCATTTCATGCCCTTATGATAAATACGCTGGAATAAATTGCTTAAACTTAAACAAAAAAGGAACCATTTATATTCATATCTATTCCATATTCACGCCGTCTAACTTGAAATGAATATAATGAACTATGGAAGAACTATGGAACTATGAACTACGGAACTATGGAACGGAACTATGAAGAACTAAGAAAGCAATATAATACTTATTATAATAGTATTATACTCAAATGAGAGCTCAAGAGGGAGCTCGGACGAGAGAGTGCTTTTCTGGCTGCGCGTCCAGTTATGCACTTAAATATCTCCTGCGTAATTGACTGTTTCCGAAAACTGAACCTTGATTTTCTTAATCGGTGTTGAAACAGTCGCCGTGGCCGAATCCGGCTAGGACATCATCATCATTATACTCAAATTAATTACAAGAATTTTGCCTACCTTGTTCAAATACCCTATGCATATCACTGGCAAATAGCAAGCATGTATAGACAGAGTAAGCAGACTTTTTATTAGCAATCTAAAAAAATATATGAAACATGCTATGAGCAATTGTAAATAAATATGAATTTAAATGAAAATATTTTTTAAATCTTTTATGACAACGATGAAAGATTTTACTATCCCTATAAATATCAACGGGTCAAGCATTATAGGTAGGAGTTTCATTCAAAGCAAACAAACATAAATGCTGTTTCTCGTGAGAAGCGCTATCTTCACTTGGAATATATATTTTCACTTAAATCTACAAGTTAGCTATGCAATTTCTTGTCTTCTAGAACCTTAGATGGCGTGAGTTATTTATCTATTAAGAAATGAATAAGTACTGATATTCGATAATCAATTTTCATTTAATTTCATGTGCTTTGAGAATGGAGTTCAGCTGCGCTACTGCTCACGTCGGGCATGACATAAACGCAATGTGGATAGAGCCACTAATGTAACTCTTTTTTTTTATCCCGGTGGAAATCCCACGGACCGTCAGGGCTACTCCCCCGGTATGTCGGACTTGCACCGACTAAAACCACCGGGGTGCCGGCACTGCCTACTCTTCGCCTTCGCCGGGCCTGGGAACCCAGATACTTCCGAGGGCAACTAATGTAACTTTGCTCACCCCGCAACGGATAATAACGTGAAATATATATTTTTAATTTTCATTTGTTCCTGATCAACGTATTATTAGGATGAACGCTACTGGTACATGCAAAAAGGCCAAAAATTAATTTAAATTCGACCAAAAATGATGAGTCGCGTTAACCATCTACAGACGCATAAATGACATTTCGACCATGATGAGAATTACAACACTTAATAATACTGGCAGTATCTGAGCCAGCAGGCAGGCTTTGTTTGTGTTGGATCTCGTCCGTTTTATCAGTTCTATTTTCCGATATCGTCTATCATTATTAGACTTTATCGCTAAACAACAATCCCGTAGTTTCGGTTCGTATTATTATAGTTAAAATAGATAGTTTCGACGTTGATAGATTGATGGGTATAATTAAACATCTCTAGATATTTATTTCTGTATTGTTACTTTCTAAAGAAGACATTAGAGAGGTTCTGTTGTTAGCTTAATCGGATAGCATACCGTCTGAAGCAGGTATTCCCAAATTTAATTTGCATCGTCCTTGCAGTTGGAGTCTATTATCAAAGTTGCGCAGTCATTTTTTTTTTCGCTACAGTAACATTGTTTTAGAATACTAATTTCACCCTAAATCACTAATGATTAGACTTGCTAACGCTACTGTGACTTTTCTATTACTTTTCTTATAAAATAAGTTATTCTTTAATAAAAGAAAGAATATATATTAAGGGCTTGAATATACCTCAAGACTAATCGTAGAACTAATACCAACTTGATGAAAATGCTGATTACTTTGACATTAATTCAATAATATAATTTGGAATGTTTGAGTAAAGTGTAAAGAACGTCAGAGTATTATTTGTAAATCTCAATATAAGACTACAACACTCCTCAACTAGCTTAGTGTATAAAACCATGTCGATCGCTTTTTCCTTTGTGAAGTATAGGGGGTACAAAACAAAGAATTTGGCATACATAACTTTATTTAGGGCTTATAGCATGCAGACGCCGCCCGATACGTGCCTGCGTTAAAACGCCCTAAGGATCGTTAGGTTGTTACGGTACACACGGGGTAAGGGGTGCGCGTGCGCAAGGGATGCTCTAGCTAAATCAGTCGACTACCGAGACGCAAGGCTAGAGTATGTGCGTGTGCGTCGCAGTTCGATGTTCCTTACAGTGCAAATAAACAGTAAAACGCCAAAATCCGTGTCTTTCTACAACCACACCCACGACCACCGGTCATAGGCTATAAGATAGGATGCAATTATCATTTTACCAAAAAATCGAAAACAACTTTTTAGTTACATTGAGCAACAGAATAATGTTTAAAATATGACAAATTGCAATTGTTTGCGGTACGCGTTTAGTACAGAAATCCGTTATAAGGATACCAGATGGCATGTCCTGCGAATGGCTGTCAATCCGTCTCCACAACACCTCCGGGGAACTGCGACGCCCATTTTAGGAACCATTGGTCTAAACTCAGTGATGCCAATTATTCCGTAAGTCACTATCGTAATACGTAATTCCAGTATGCTGATAGTCATTAATGTTTACATGAGTAAGTAGTGTGGGGATGAATGGTGCAGTTTGAAGAATAAGTTATTTTATTAAGTGATTTTAATGAAACAGCAAAGCAAAAGGCTAGCAGTTAGGTGAAAATATATATAGATATATAGCTAGGGATCGTTTCTGGATGAAAATAGCCTAGACTCCCGCTTCGTCAAGTTGAAAATTAATTCAATAAGACTCAGATAGTACTGAGAGTTTCGAGTTTTCTTATTCCAGGTCACGGCTTTCAGACAGGAATGAAACGCGAGCTAACTGAACACTAGGGTGCACAATTAATTTAAAGATATTTTTTGTTTGGATATCGTTTAAAGGTAGACCTCACTGTAATTCTCTCTATCATACATGAGGTAGATCTAGAAAAATGGTTACTAAAAACAAAAATTGCGAGTTTAATGCCAAAACGCTTTAAAATAGTAATGTATTATTCATGATATTCAAATTAATGATACATTATTATATAAAAAACTTTTAAAATTTAAGGAGTATATCTAAAACTAGCTGTGAGTTTACTAAGGTGAGGGTATTTTGTATTGCTTTGTTTAAAATTTCAAGACCCAGTGAACAATGTTGAAGAAATAAGTTCTCGTTTTATCTAAATGTGTATAAAAGTTAGCATTGGCGCGCCAACCGTGACGTTATCTCTGGCACGTATATATTGCAAATGTTATTGAGTCCGTCCGTATGTAGGTTGCATCCTACTTTCTCTGTAAAGTAGGGTTGTCACAATTATCTTTTTTTTTCCTATTTATTTAAATGACTTTTATGCCGAGGCTCATGCCAGCCCCATCGTCACCTAAAAAACACTACTAACATTTATTTCTGATTGGGAGCCATCAGCCTGAACAAATCCTTTGCTTCGGCTGAGTAAGGTCCCGCTAAAATTCCGCAGAACATGCCTACATCAAACTTGCTTAGGATAAAGGCTCTCATCAGGGAATCTCTTGCAAACTGACATTTGACACATTCCATCAGCAAATGTTATAGGCCATCTACTTTGTCACACGTGCTGTACTAATTAAAATAATTAAATTATACATGGACATACTATTGAAAAAAAAGAGCATATTAAGTATTTACTAATTATATTGGTATAATTAATTTTTAGACAAATAAACCTCTAATTAAGTATTAGATAAATTACACTATAATTTTTTTTTAATTTTTAGCAAGTCTGGTTTACATAAAATTCTATTCATATCAATTTTAAAATCAAAATCGCACTGAATAGCGTTATCGACAGTTTTTATTTGAAGATTGTGTTCTTTAGAGCAATCTTAGGTTACAAATAGTATGATTCACAATAGTGTTGTATTCAGAAATGTACACTTAAATGCTAAGATATGCAGATCCACCGGGACGTACCGGGATGAGATTTCTAAGGCGGCAACATATCCCGGTGTACCGGGACAGGTGGCAGCCCTATCGCAAAAACTATTCTATGTGTATTATAACAATAGTTTGTCTCTATCTTCGTTCTAATAAAATTACGCGTCATTGTAGTGTGGTAAAATGACTACACCTAAGATGCACAGCGGCGACCGTCAAGAGATAAGAACACATTGACAGTTGCCATTATTATGCTGCACATATACGAGTACCACGACAGGACTGTATGTATATAAAGAACTGGATATACAAAAGCTGATCACGAAACGCAACAAGCCGAAGTGTGTCCCTATTACGGTCTTAGCACTTTTTTTTTGTATCCCGGGGGAAAATCCTGCATAGGATCATCACAGACGCTGTGAGAGCAGCGACACCGGTGTGTCAGACTCCTACTGACTAAAAATCCCCGTGGTGTCCCTCTAATTGCTCCACCCGGGCCTGAGAAATCTAATTCATTCAGACGCCCAGGGAGCAAAAAGCCTTGTTGACGCTACCTCTCTGGGAGGGGTAGGAATAAAAAGCTCACCCCTCTAAAACCTTTCTCACGGTCTTAGCACTTGTGTTAGATATGACTAAGTTCGGGCAATCGCCCCACCATCTCAATAATAGTAGAAGTTATGTTTTAATCTATTTTTTTTATCTTTTTGTTATTCTCTTGCTTTTCACAGAGCAATCGTGGTAAAACATGTCTTTTGGAGGCGCGTAGCACAACAGTTTTCCATGTGTCTCTACCTGATGCTTTACAGACATTTAGTTTAGTTATTAATCGACGCTTTGGTCAGAAGTTTGATCTGACAATATGACATGACTCCATCAACATTAATTATTAACAATTTTATTAGTCCCTTTTAAATTATCATATTTTATTTCTTGCTTTAGTTTTGTCACTTAAGTATACATGTAGCCAAATAATGTTAAACATCAAAAACTTACCTTTGACGTATAAAACGGTTGGCTTAGAAAATTCTGTTCCTATAGAGTTCTCTGCTACGCACTCAAATTTGCCGTAATCTTCTTCTTCGCTCTTCACTATTTGCAGTGTTCCTGTCAATAGGAAACAATATAATAGTAAAATACTTAAAGACACACATACACAATAAATTAATAATCAGCTTATAATAAATTGTAATACAATCGAAAAAATTTCGGTACGGTAATGTATAAATCGTCATACTCGGTGACGTGCATAGGGTATTTTGATAGGGTAGGCAGGTTCACATAATTCATGTGAATATTATATAATGATAATAAATATTATATTACTTTTATAGGGAAGATAGATGCCGTAAAAATAGGATAAATATGAATATAAAGAGTTCTTTTTTTTGTTTAAATTAAAGCAATTTTTTTCCAGACCTATTTATTGTAAGGGCAAGCAATGCTTTCATGCATCTATAGAATGAACGTTACTGGTCATACTATATCCTTTTCAGGGTGCGCAGGGATATATTAGTGACTGTATTCACTTTGCGCTTATAAATTATGTCCAACATGACCAATAGCGCAGCTGATCGCCGATCACACAGCACTAACGTATGATTTTTGTATTAAATGTCATGCTGGTCTCCTCACGATATTTTCCTGCACCTGTGACCATGTAATCTATCACCTAGTTTCTGAAACACTTCTTAAATTTACCGACGCTTTTAAACGTTAATTAACGAATCATTGCATCATGCATTTGACGTTTCATTAATGTTTAAAAGAGTTTTAAAATTTAACGAACTTGTTTAAAACTTTTAAAGTCTGTTATTATTTAATTATATTTTTAGTAATATACATATGTATATATAAAATATTTAAAAAATATAACATTTGATTTTTAGAAAGTATATTTTAAAGTGGAGGCTAACTTAAAACATTAAAATGCACGTTAAGATTTGAAATGAGCATTAGCTTATATGCTGGGCAGTAAACTTGAGGGAGTCTGCTGCCCGGATGAGAGGGAGGCGGTGCGCAGTGTCCGGCGCATCGCTTGGGAGAGAGGTTTTGGAGGGTTGGGCTTTACTCTTTCCCCTCCTAGAGAGGTAGCCTCAACAAGGCTTCTTGTTCCCTGGGTGTCTGGATGATTTGGCTTCCCAGGCCCAGGTGGAGCAATCAGAGTGACACCCCGGGAGTTTTTAGTCAGTAGGAGTCTGACACACCGGGGTCGCTGCCCTCACAGCGTCCCTGATGGTCTTATGCAGGATTTTCCCCCGGAAAAAAAAGAGCATAGCTCACATACGCTGCGAACAGCAACTCGGCTGATTCCACTGGCTGCTGTGATCTTTGGGTCGTAACGCAATATATAACATCTAAATGTTACAAGTCAATTTTTACCTTTTAAAAACTATTTTCTACGTTCAAGCACGTTATCACAATTACTGTTGAGTAGTCCATATATTGTAAACAAAGTTTATATGAAAATAGTTTGAGAGTTCTAATCGAGTGTTGTCCAGGTATTTGTGTAGATAACCTTTAATATAGTAGGCCTGTACCGCAAAAAGTTCAGAGGCGTTGGGCTTTTGGGCAGCAGTCTAATGACCTTTACAAACAAATGGTTATTAGGCCATAAATCTTTGTATATTCACTGCGCGTGAATAAAACTTATTAGGGTGTGTTTGATTACTTTGATAAATGTTGTTTAGCGATTATTTTAGTCTCGTTTATGTAGCAAAATTGATTTTCTATTTGATTTCCAGTATCGAGATGAAACATTAACATGGATTTATAAAGCAATACGCAAACTATATTTACCATTCAATTTAACGAGAATTATTTATTGAGCTTGGAATTGTACCCATATAGCTTCAGGCTAGAACGTACTAACAGACGGTTTCCTTAGCGTTTAAAGTAGAGGTCGTCAAGTCGTGGCCCGCGGTACAGGGTCGAATGAGCTTAAATGTTAACTTGTTTCGTGTATATCAATTGGAATTGTAATCATAGAGCTTCAGGCTACAACGTACTAACAGACAGTTTCCTTAGCGCTTAGATCAGAGTTTGTCAAGTCGTAGCCCGCGGTACAGGGTCCAATGAGCTTAAATGTTAACTTTTTTCGTTTATACCAAAATCCAATAGTTAATAGTTATTTTCAGCTCAGATATACAATGAGGAAAGGCCTCTAAATATACGAACAACTGAAATTACATGAATTGATCCCAAAACGAGACAGGGCGAGTCACAATTCAATTCTGTTGTTTATTCTATTATTGTTATTTTATTTTTGTAATAAAAATGTAAGAATGACTGCAATACTGAAAACACCTTACTGTCTAATAAAGCGTGATAGGTAGAAATATAACTAAACATTGCAATTTATTTCCAATTCAGAAACGCATTAGGTGAGGTGGAAGCGAAAATTATAAACGAGCGTGTTGGACCCACGTTGTCCGCAAAACTGGGCGATTCCTCCGGGTCTCTGTAATCATATAAAAATGGCGAGAGCGCGTGACGTGGCGGGGTTCGTGACAGCCGACGATTGGTTAGTGGGATGACGGAGGTCTACGCGTCCTAAGTGATGTCTATTTTGTATTTTTGGTCACACATCTATTTGCAGAGCGGTGTGTGCTGAAACCGCTGTTCCACTGACCGATTCCGATCAGCAAATCGGATGAAAATAACACTATTAGAGAGAAATCAATATGCTCAGCACTACAGGATATCGAGAAAATTTTACTGATTTACGTGTATTGTTTTGAATGTATTGTAATAATTGTTTGTTTTCCTTTAAATAAATATACACATAAATTATTATTGATATTAATTAAATAAGTTCCAGAAACATATTGGTTTAGAATCGCAATGTGTTTATTTGAGTTACTTTTAATATAGGTAATATTATATCTAAAAACCAGATACTTGAAGCTATAATTTCCTATATTTAAAACTTCAGTACGACTATTTTCTTTAATTTAAAGGTTTCTTGAAAATAACCTAAAAATTTGGGCTTTTTTTAATATCCTTTAGTTATTGTGTTTAGTGTATTTGTACTAAAGTTTTTCTTAATTTAGCCTGCATTTTGAAAGATAAAAGAAAGAAAAAATAAAAGGGTTGAAACTTTTGTTTAATTATTAACAACTATATACTATATAACAACAACTATATGTATTATTTTCTCGTTCTATTTTTTCTTTTTATTGATACGTGAATAAGAGTAAATGAGTACCACGGTACCAAGTCATACTTTACTGAATAATGTTTGAGTTCAAAGCCCCGCGACGTAAAATTACGTTCAAGATAAGAAAATACAGGAATACACCTCCGTTCCTATTCATTACTGTTATTCATTTATACTCTATATTAAATTAAGAATTCTAAGAACTATCGACAATTTAGTTAGGTCTTATGATTATAGGCATCCAGTATTACAAGCGGTCTTTAATAAACAAATTTTAACACCACACAATGATTTGTTTGAAAAAAAAAATGTTTAAAATGGTCTTTAAAATGTAAGGACTGTTTCTGAAAATGGACGCTCTTGATTATTATTTTAAAGTTTTTAAGTTAAAAATAATACGCAAAAATAAAAAGGATCATATTAAGTTTAAATTTAACTTGCGTAGCTTTGAATTTCCACAATGTAAGTAAGAATTCAGACACTACAACAAAACTTTTTTAAATCTTTTTTTTTGGTAATTTACACATTTACGTCTCCAGAACAGCGATTAGTAATAATTCCAGTATTACTATATAGTGTTTTAAGTACGAAACACATAAAGGTTTATTTTATATTAAAAATAAAATGGGTACTTAAAATTTAATAATATATTTTACGCTATATCCCTGTCGGTGTCAGTAGCTATAGAGTTATAGATGTAACCACTTTTTACTTGTCGTCTCCAACGTGAACAGTGGCACAGATGATGGCCGCTCTCAGGACACTTATACAAAACATTCCTATTATATGTCATTTTTTTTATAATTTATAGGCGAACGCTTGACCTTAATCACACCTGGTGGAAGGCGAAGATGAGTTCGATGATGAAACGCGTCCGCCCAACAAACCCTATTCACTCTTCTCTTAAAGACTCCCAGGTCATAAGATCGCGGAAATATGGCCGCTGGAAGCATATTCCACTCCTTAGGCGTTCGCATGATAAATGTAGAAGCGAATCTTTTCGTCATGCGGGTTTCCTCACGATGTTTTCTTCACGAGTGAGTATGTAGGGCCCAAAATCCGTACTGTGATCGTTTCAAATGTTGTCTTGTGTCGAAGGATGAATAGTGGTGGCTGTCATGTCAGGCATTAATTACACAGGTCCACAAAAATAAAGTGTTTTGTGCTGGGTGTCGTACACATTTTTTCTGGCGTATTTTTTACCGCTGAACATGAATCTGAAGTCATAATTGGGAATTGATCAGCAAAAAACGGAGAAAAATGAAAAAAATCGATAAAAATCAAGATTTAATGGTTTTTTAACTATGTAATAATATACGCCTATAATCATTTTCCAAGTATATATTTTTTATTATTATTCTAACATTTACATAATATTTCTTCTTTCTTTATATATTAATTTAAATCAACATTTATTTTCCAAATCACAACACGCAAACTCTACAATAATCAAAAATCCCTTCTCATTTTCCAATTCAAACGATCTTCCTTTTTTTTCCAATTCTTTCTCACAAAATATAATTTTTTGCCCTTCTATTACCTGTTTTTATGAACTCCTTACACACAATCACTACAGTACTTAATCTGGAAAATCCCAGAAGTATGCGTCGGGATTCTAACCTACTACCATTCGCGTTGACGCGCTTCGTTACCGGTTCCAAACCCACTAGTCCACTACAGCCACAAAAATAAAAATTGTTATAAATTGAATTAAAAGAAAACCTGAAAAGAGATGCAAACAGAAATGTTTAACTCGGCCTTTTTCAAAGATATGTAGTTCAATAAAATGAATAAAATAAATATATTCCCTATAAATCGAAGGGATTTGATACACTTGAAATTCCACAGGCCGCTTCGGGTTGACAACGAGTTTTACCCTCCTCATGGAAGATTTGAAATAATACCCGTCTAGACTTTAAATGGGTGAGATTTGCCTAGGCTAGGCATTGTATTTATGGTGCGGTGTGGGAGACGTGACTGTATTGTTAATAGCTACAGATATCTATTATTTATCCCAAGAGGCAAAAGTAACATTCGATTAGCGACAAAGCTAATAGAAAAGCGCAAAATGTATGAGATTATTATAAGCATTCAAAATATCACGTCATAATGTTATGTCAAGTTCATAAATATTGTTTTTCTCTACTAGGGTTATCGAAACACAAATAAAAAAAAAAACATTTATTTGGTAGGAAACATAAAACACAGGAGAATATATTAATCAAGGTAGAAAACAGCAAAGGATCTGTTACATTTAAACATATGTTTACATTATAATATTTTCCTTTAAAAAAATTGTTGAGAGTCGATTGTTTTCCTACAACTACTTTAATAAAAGCTACATAAAACGAAAACATGCGTAAAAATATACAAAAATACTAAGACAATTTTTTTTTCGCTACTTTAACCGTATGAAATATGTAAGAACCTACCCGTGAAATCTGAACACGACACAGAAATAAATGCTACGCGCTCGGATTGCATAAATTGTGGGGCGTCTTGAACGCAAAGACGTGGTTAATAAATCTTATGGATGCCGGTAAAGATGGCAAGATTTTCACAAAAAATCAGCTCAAGCAACACAAACACTCCCCTGTACTTCATTATATGTTTATTTATATAATGAAAGAGTCATGTTTGAAGTAAACAATTGCGCTATTACAATAAATAAGGAGAGCTAAATATAAGCTCTGATAAAATCTCTAGATAATAATGATTACGGCATGGAAAAACGCAGACAAATTGAAAGACTTAATCGTCCTTTCTAGAAAAAACAACGTTATCCTTTAGATTAAACAATTTGTTATTATTACGAAGTGACCAATTAGTGACCGGTTTCGGCTTGTCGCGTTTCGGGATCAGCTTGTGCATATTCAGTAGCTCATATACCTAGAGACCTTCAGTCGTGGTGTATATGAGCCGACATGACGATGTAGACTATCAATGGACTTTCATCCTTTGATAGTCGCTTTCGTTTTTGGACTACACTGTATTTACCATCAGGTACTCTGTAGTCACTATGTCGTGCCAGTGTAAAAAAAAAGTAATGTATTTTTTTTATGATTGACAGACTAATAGTAAGAGCGACGATGAACGTGGTAATAAAATGGCTATTCATATTTCTTAAAAAATTACAAATGACCTGAATCTTAAATCTTAATTTTATCTTAAAGAATTTGCAAACAAGGACACAGGGTGTATTCCACTCCTTTGCTTTTCGAATTATGGACGGTTTTAAACAGGAATTAATTATTCATTTGTTTACTAAAGTGAGGAATTAATGATACAAAAGTGTTTAAATAATAATAATATATATCTGGATTTTTCTAGATTAAAGTCGGATTTAGGCATCATATGTTCACCTGTGAAGGCCAAAATATTGAGGAAGCCTGCATGTTATCTAACACAAATGTCATTTCTAAGTGCTCTTTTTTTTTGTAACCCGGGGGAAATCCCTAACGGACCTCGGGGTGCGGTGAGCCCCCCCCCCCCCCCCGTGTCTGACTGGCACCGACTAAAACGCACGGAGTGTTCCACCTATCACCTACTGGCATCGAGGGCACGACTGGGGTCTCATCCTCGATGACTGGCAAGGAGTGCGGTCTTAAGTAGGCCTCTACTCGTTTGAGGAGTGGTGTAAAGAGCCACCCCTCTCGTACTTCTTTGTTGTAGAGCGGCACGCGGGAACACATCGCGCGCCGCTTGCACCCTTGTTGGGTGACACAGTCCCTCAAGTGTGCCGCCCGGATGTGTAAGAGGCATGGGAACAGCGAACATCTGCGCTACTGGTCACATTGGGCACGACATATAAGCGCAAAATGGATACAACCACTAATATATATCTGCCTTCCCCGAAAGGAATATTGCGTGGAGACATATTATCACTTTATTAAAATATAAAAGTTCAATATTTTTCAAAGTTAAACTTTTGCGAATATTTAAAAAATGTTACCTTTGTAACAAAGCTAAACTTTGAAAGCTCCGAGTAGCTTCAAGTGACGCAAAGTGACGACAAAACGCGTCAACGGGCGCTGCTCGGAGCGTAATTAAAAGAAAAATAAGAGCTATTCATAAACGTCCAGTAGAATGGCGGGGTCGTTGCGGTATTATATTGCTACCACGTTATCACGACCCGCCACGTCTCTCAGACCGCTTCAATGGATCTCAGCTTGCACAGGTCAACTTACAATGGACATCGAAGCCTTATCACAGTGTCCCGTTTAATCTAGCTCTTAGAACGGGTGGACAGGAAAGGTTTACTTTACGCCCCACAGAGGTTGATTAAGCAATATAAGGTGATCATATTTTCTGCGGACACTTATATGAGAACATCTTTTCCTGCGTAAATGAATGTCCCATAAAGAAAATTTATCTCGTTGTTTAGTTATGGAACGGATCATAGATGCCACGAGGAAATGGCGGGTTTATAAGGCCACTTTCACATGGAGCATCGTTTAAATAACTATAACAGATCAACGTTTTAATAAGGTCATAGATTAAAATCAAATTTCTTGTTATGACTGTTAATTAGGCTTGGTTAGGAGTTGGCAATTCTGCGGCACACTTGAGGGAGTGTGTCGTTCAAAAAGGGTGCGAGCGGCACGCGAAGTGTTCCCACGTGCCGTTCAAGAGCGGAGAGACGAGAGAGAGGAGTGGCTCTTTACACTACCCCTCCCCAAGTGAGTACAGGCTTATCCAGAGGCCGCACTCCTTGCGGGGTATCGAAGACGAGGCCCTAGTCATGCCCTCGATCCCGGTAGGTGGAAGGTGGAACACGCCGGGGGTTTTAGCCGGTGCAAGTCCGGCACATCGGGAGGCGGCCCTCAACGTCCCTTGAAGTCCGTAGGGATTTCCCTCGGGCTACTAAAAAAAAGGAGTTGGCACTTCTGTTAGGTTACTAGACCCGGTTGGAGGTAAGCTGTGGGACAGCCCAGTAAAAGTCTGAACCTCACTATTGCCCTGCTGATCCTACACAGGGTTTTCCCCGGGTTACCAAAAAAGGAGTTGGTACAGTACGACCTTTTCACGAGCATGGATCTCTCACAAACCCTCGCAATGTTTATCCCCGCTCCGGCGACTTCTTAGGGCTCAATAACCGGTCACTCAATACCCACCAGTTTTATGTGATCTTAAGCATACGTATATCATAAAATGAATTAACCCTTAGTAGCCTGATTTACGAAGGTGTTTTTTTTTAATATTACTTTGTTTGCTTGAGTGTCTAGATGAAGGGAAAAACAGTTAAAAAATCACAATAGTTATTTTACATATCTATTTAAAAAAAAAACAGGTATCAATTTTGATACTTCAGGCATAAAAACTAATAGTAATGGGAACATTCGGTTTAAAAGATTGGTATCAAAATTAAAACTCTAGGTTATTAAGGGTTAAGAAGACATGGACAATAACAATCGCATCTGGAAGTGACTGGAGGCACGCACCGCAAGACCAGCCAATGTTAGCTCCATAGCGTTTATTGTTCGAATATGGGCTCGCTTTTTGCTAGAACAACAGTCGAGGACCGCGTCCCATTGAAATTCGGAAGGCCCCGCATTTGTATGTAAATGAAACGTAATCTCGCTCGGCGGGTCGCAATCACGGCGTGTTCTGAGACCTTTGAACGCGAGGGGGCAAGGACTGGGGTAGATAATGACGCTGGAACGGGTGTTAAAGAATCATTCCGTATGCCAAAACTTTTTCAGGCCCGCGGCTAAAGCGGTTCGAGTTTTGAGTAACGCGTGAGAGACAACTCCTTTGGCAATCATACATATGTATGTCTTTCATAAATATTCTAAGCAAAATGAGTGTTGTGTGTCAATTTTGAGAACGTAAGTATCTAATGAGATACAAGGGTATGTCGGGTAGATAATATTATATGTAAATATTGTAGATTGAAATGCATGTTTGAACTTCCGAATTTTCTTTTTTTTTGTATTCCGGGGGAAAATCCTGCATAGGATCATCAGGACGCTATGAGGGCAGCGACCCCGGTGTGTCAGATTCCTACTGACTAAAAACCTCCGGGTGTCCCTCCGAATGGCCACCCGGGCCTGGGAAACCAAATTCATCCAGACGCCTAGGGAACAAAAAGCCTTGTTGAGGCTACCTCTCTGGGAGGGGTAGTGGTAAAGCTCACCCCTCTAAAACCTCTATCCCAGGCGGTATGCCGGACACTGTGCACCGCCTCCCTCTCATCTGGAAAGCAGACTGCCTCAAGTCTACTGCCCGGCATTCGAATTTTCTACTTTTACAATTAAACCACAGGAAGAAAAATATAGTTAAATAAAAATGAAGCAAATACAACTCGATCTCGATACATTGCTTTTTTTTAAGTGGTGTTGAATATTAAACCTTGTAAAATGTAAGGTATTACCAGTGGTGGTATTAGACTTTCAAGGTGGAGAATAAAGGAATAAAATAATATGTTTTTTGTAATAGCTCAACTAAAAGTCACTTAGTTGCTTAGTTGTTGTTGTTGTCAGGTGTGCTGTAGACAACAGCACACCTGATGGAAAGTACAGCGTAGTTTAAAAACAGTAGAGACTGCCAAGGGACAAGTTCATAAGGCCGTTATCGCCATATCGGCCTAAATATAATAGAAAATAACTTTTAGAAAAGTTAAGAAGTCACATTTGTAAGTGTAACAGTTTAAGTGATTACATTTTTTTTAATTTAAAAAGTTTTTGACTCTGGTGTAAAATTCTTAGTTTCCGAGATTCTGCATTTCTGCTTTCCAGCTTCGATATACAACCATCGTGATAAATTAATCTGCTTATCACAGAAACGTTTGCCACAACAGGACTCGAACCTAGGACCTTAGCATAAGTAATGTCACTACAAACTACGCTATTACGTTGTCGTATTTACTACGACAGAAAATCTCTAAGTACTTATATGAACAACTAGACATACAAAAGCTGATCCCGAAATGCGACAGGCTAAAGCGAGGCCCTATGACGGTCTTTAAACTTGTGTACTGAAGTTCCGAATCAATTCGGGCAATGTGTTATGTAAATACGACAAATTGTTAGTAAAAATGTAACAAGATTGTTTTAAAGGACCTTTTACTACATATATTAAAAATGTATTGTAATCTATCAATCAATCATTAAATATAAGGTAGACAGTGGCTTTATTCTGATATGAAACGCACGCCACTGCGTAGAAGATCGTACTAAGCCATGCGTGTCTCAAGGCCAATACAAACCAGCAATACATGAACTATGGGACGGTAATTACTTAAGTTACTTGAATTTTTACACTAGCTTTACAACCTAACGCGTAACAAATTTATGAAAAACATGCAAAAGCGCTACTTGGGCCAGTTTCGGCAATTAATATATGAATAATTATTTATAATTAATTACCATATTTTACTATAAAGTATTTATAGCATCATATAATAAAACTTTAAAATGGGAAGAAAATCCGATATACGGGCAGTAATCCTATGTAAGTAATGATTTTTTTATTCTATTGAATATTTAGTTTGAAAACTGATATTTGATATTTTTTACCACACTTGTTCGTAACGAGTGCATTATTTTACATCGCTTTTAGTCTGCTAAGTATCGAAATTATGTGCTAGAGATATGATAACATTACCACACTGGAATAGAAGTAAAATTATATTCCAATTACGTTTGTGCCTCACTGCAAATTATAATGTATGTAGAAAAAATATTCTTAATTTAACCGACTTATATGCTTTTCTTTTTAATTCCAACAACGAAAATTTTGATACTGGCTGTATGCGCCGCGTTTCTTTGTCATTTACGAAAATGCTTCAGAGTAACAAAAAAAGTTAGAGCGTCACTTTAAAAAAATAATAGGTAATATTCACAGAACTACGAAATATAAAGAAACCACATAGCCCGCAAAAAGTGAAGCCAAAAATATGTACTTAAACAGATTTTTTTTTTCTTACTCTGGCTCGACATAGTGACTAGAGAGTACCTGATGGTAAGTACAGTGTAGTCCAAAAACGAAAGCCACTATCAAAGGATGAAAATCCATTGATAGTCTACATCGTCATGTCGGCCCTCGTATACCACGACTGAAGGTCTCTAGGTATATGAGCTACTGGATATACATAAGCTGATCCCGAAACGTGACAAGCCGAAACTGGTCACTATGACGGGCTTAACACCCATGTAGTGTGGTCGCGATCCAGACGGGCACCGACGCCCTACCACCTCGCTGCTGCTCGTTAAGCACCACCCAGGAGTCACGTGTAGTGAAACTAGGGTAAAGCCTACGGACGCGAGCAGCTTCGACTCCCAAAAAAGATAAAAAATAAGATGGTTTATTCCTTGCAGGTATGATGGAAATAGTTGTAAAGCACGCGTGTACCTTTTGGCCATTGCAGACTTGGCTTTCTTATGGCCCGTGCCCTGTGACTCGCGCATAATCTCGCCTCGTCTGTAATAACCAACTTTTTCACCCTAATACACCATTTGTATCATAATATACCATTTAGTACCATGTATGTATTATTTAATATATTTTTTTTATAAACATTGCTATGATATGATACGAAGACAGGGAAAGCTAAAAGTATGTTAAGATTAAAGATAACAAAGAAAACTGCACGATTCTAGTTAAAATATTTTTAGTTGAATATTTTGATGTTATTCACTACCTAAATGCAGAATTTTTCTCTGTGATCTATAAGTTTATGTTATCAATGTGGTATAATAAAAAATTATAATAACAATTGAACAAATGTAAAATGCAATGGAATGTTAACGTATCTCTATTTACCCCGAAAGGGATATTATTACTTGACGATATATTATTATAATAAAAAAAAAAAACAATAGAAGGGCTTCGAAAAGTTTAAACAGTGATATTGTTAAAAAATAATTGCCCGCCAGTCGTACTCTCCGACATAGAGTTACGAAGTATCGGACGCGTCCAAGGAGAAATAATCCTCTCGAATAAATTAAAATTAATGAGATTATAAAGAGCCCAAGGGAAAAGTCCCCGGCAAGCCTGCTCTAACTGAATTTAAATTACGTTCCCACCTCTTGTAAAGTGCATAATGGCATTAAAATTATTTACATTTCGTTAATAATAAGCCACCTGCGAAACTGCTCTGTAAGAGTTATACAATAAGTGTCTACGAGCAGCGGCTCTATTCCCGACTCAATAAGGTTTGAGAATTAATTAATAAACTCAAAACGATTTTATTCAAGTAGGCATATTTCTAACATATTTAAGCCGCTTATAAAATAAATCTACCATTGATTGGGAAAGCAGAAACTATTGAGAAGAGCCAGGAAAAAACTTTGATAGTCGTATAGCATGTGGACGCCGCCCGATATGCATCTGTGGTAAACGCCCTAAAGGACGTTAGGGTGTTATGGGACGCGCGGGGTAAGGGATGCGCGCGCGCAAGGGATGCTCTAGCTAAGTTAGTCGACCTCCGAGACTCGAGGCTAGAATAGGTACGTGTGCGTCGCAGTTCGGTGTACCTTAAAGTGTAAACAACCAGTATAACGTAAAAAACAGTATCTTTCTACCACCACACCCACGACCACCGGTCGTAGACACTATTTTCAAAATAAATTTTATGTATAAAATGTCTATGTAGTTTTTTTTATCCTGACCCGACGCACTGGCCCATCACACCTGATGGTAAGCAAGGTGCAGTCCAAACGATAAAGGCTATCGTCAGTTAAAAAAAAACCATCGGTAGTCGCATTAATCATGCCGGCCAGCATAAATATCTCTTCGAACTACGGTTAAAGTATCCCATACCATAGGACGGTGGGAACACGCTCGCAAGTAGACCATTCCACAGCCCAACGACACGGCAAAAATAGGAGTTAATGAACCGCTTATTTCTAGTAGTTGCAATTAATTTGATTTTATTTATTGCAGGGGAAACAAACAGGAGTAAATTGATAACAAAAACGTGAAATAATATATTGGTTAGCAAAATGTACAAATAAAAAGATCATCATACAAATTAAACAAAATAAAAATAGGTAAAGTACAAACATATTTCAATATAAAAATATTAAATTGTCATTATATTTGTCTGTGTATGACATTCCAACGATAGTCCGGTACTAGGTCAAAAGCAAGCTGAATTTCACAATTTTAATGGATATTGCATTTTTCATTAATTTTAACATTCCAATGCAAACAGAGAAATACAGTCGACAAGAGATATCGTTTTTGATATATTTTGTCAATAATTCACGTTCGAAATGTATGTGTGCCACGTTTATAATGAAATTATTTATTTCATTATTTCAATTTAATAATTTCAGTAAAAAGAAGTATAATTTCATTATTCTTATCATAATAAACTCTGATAAACATCATCAGCAACATCATAGTCATATAAGCAGTAAGATGTAAGCTGTTAGATATTAGTCCACTGGGGCGCGCTCCCGTCCTGACATAGCTGGGCGGTGGACGTTGAGGGCGTCCGCCGTCCGGCAAAGAGGACAAGGCGTCGTGTGTGTACCCACATGACGCCTCATTGAGAGGTAGTAAAGGGTAACAATTGACTCCCTCCCAGAGAGGAGGCCTGCCAAGGCCAGTCGATCGCCGAGTCCGTAGGAAGTATACGGATACCCAGGCTCAGCGAAGGCTAAGAGAGGATAGAGTTGGCACCCCCGTGGTTTTAGTCGGGGCAAGTGCGACACACCGGGATAGTTAGTGGTCCTTACCACTCCCCTGACGGACCGAAGGGATTTCCACCGGGTTAACATAAAAAAAGTCTACAGATTTCTGATATAAATATGAGGCAAAAGTAAGAAAATTGTAAAAACATTTTTTTTAAATAAACATTCTTTAAAAATTCATGTAAAATCCAAGATGTCTGTTAGTTCCACCACTTAAATTTGTGGCGTAATAAACATTTTGTCGCTGGTGCGGGCTTATCACCGCGGACGCGTGACTTGGGCGTACGGTGAAACTTTCGCATAGACTCTGCAAATTAAATTCGTCTCCACGGGGCAATTTAATAAAGCTCATCTTTCCTTAGTTCATCTTAATTATCGGTGACGGAAAGATATATTGCTGTGCATTTAATATATTTGGCGTTAAAATGTCACAAGAGCTTACTATTATTCCTAAGTCACTTTTAGTTTTAAGACCTCAACTATTTCGTGCCTTGACTAGACTATGAAGTTATATATATATCTAGAAACGTACTATATTGATAAAATTTGATGGAGACCGTCATTGAAAGTTGGTTTCTTAACCATCGCCTTTATTTTCGAATGACAATATATAACATATTTATTGTATCTATGCCAATTTTTGATAAAAATGTGCAAAATCCGAGAAAAAATGTATTTTAGAAAGGTAACCACTACTTAATCAGAAAAATGACCAATTAACTATATTTCATCATAAATTGTGTAGTTAAAGTGATTTATAGAAAGAAAAAAAAAACACTTCATCACCATAAACAATTAAACACACAGTACAAAACTTATATTAAAATAAAACTAATTTTAACTTACTAAAATACATGCTACTATTAATTTCGTTAGTCATTAATAACAAATGGTCTCGTTAAATATTATCATGTATTTCATATATCGGACACATATTTGCGTTTAACCTTAAGCCCATCTATCTCAACTTGGGGGTTAGATTCTGATAGTTACGTACGCAGTTTACGTGAACTTCACGAAACAATATTATTGTGTTTGTATCAAGTTGTGGGATGCGAGCGCGGTGTCGAACAAAAACTAAGTTTGCCGAACGTACAAAGCAATAATTACTTATCTAGAAGTGACATATAAATAAATATAATCATAAAACTAATAATAACGAAACAAAACTTCAGACAGGACTTCTATATCTTAGAAACTACACACGAAATTAAGACTACAGAGAGTGAAACTTTTAAATATAATTTCGTGTTGGCTTTAGAAACTGCTGTGATTATAACATACTCTCGTCCGTGGAATCCAATTACGAGACAAGAGAGTTTGACAACTAATTTTTAAAACCCAGATTTAGAAAAATCTGATTTTCTCTAAATCGAAAATGAATGCTGTATAGCTCCAATTAGTTTTATCAATAAAATATATTTCTTTATGTAATTCTTTACACTACACTTGATTTTGAATTTCTTTGCAACTGTTCTATGAGAAATGGATATAAGTTACGTAATAAGGTAAGGACTTTTTACCGGGTCCTGTAATGGGATACGTCGCTGACGAAAGAATATATAGAAATAGGGACGGAAGAGATTATATAACAATTAACAGATACATTTAAACATAAAAACAATAATTTATTCCACAATCCTTTCGAATAACATACATTTTTGAGCTTCGAAATGTCATTCAATATCTCGAGATCAGTAGATTTTTTTTTATTCTATTTATTTAGAGGACTTTTACGTGTGTATGTATGTCAGCCCCATCGTGCCCTAATACAGAAATACCTACCATATGACGTATGTGCCATTGATGTGAACAGGCCAGACGCCTCATCAAATAATAGTTCTGTTAAGACTTTGTTAAACATTCCGACGTCTAGTCTGTTCAGACCAAAGGCACTCATAAACGCCTCTATCACAGATTCAGATCGGACACATTGATCAGCAGATCAGAAAATAAAAAATACTGGTTCAATGGTGATTTACACTATTATATAAATCCACAAATAAATAGATTTATAATTCCATAACAGAAGTCTGTAAAATTGATGACTACAGTTAAATTTGTAGGAAAGTAGATTTTAGTTTGCTCCCCGGGCGTCTGTTTGAATTTGGTTTCCAGGCCCGAGAGGAGCGATTAGAGGGGCACCCCGGGGGTCTTTAGTCACTAGGAGTCTGAGACACCGGGGTCGCTGTTCTCACAGTGACCCTGATGGTCCCATGCATGATTTTCTATTTTTATTTACTAGAGTTTAGTCTTAGAATGGCAATGACCGCCAATTGACGTAAAATCCAATTGACAATTTGCGTCCTCGTGTCAGTCCACATATACCCTGACAGAAGGGCTATAGCTAAAAATACTACAGAACTAATCTTAAAAAAAACAACTATTAATATCAAAATGTGAATATAGCGAGCACAAAATAGTGCAAGCAAAATGTTTTAATTTAATCTAAGACTTACGCTTGTACAATTAAGTAATTAAAGTTATATGACACTTCTATGTATCATTATATCTTTGCAAAAGGGTCCAAACAAGTCTTAGCGGAATGGACTAATAGAACAGATACCAAGGTTTGTTAATGCTAAAAGAATGTAAGTTTGTTGTTGCCTATATCTGATCATTGGACAAATTATAATAGTGGGCGTGCCTGCTATTAGTTCCATCTTTTCCGCACGAGTAGTTTTATCCTAGTACTAACTCTGTCTCGATTCATGTGATTTTCATTTATCACACTTAACAGTGATAAATTATCACATTTATCAGAGATTTCTACCTCCTATGGTTATTCTCTAGTGATAATTAATATTTTCATATCCTGCTCCGTGGGCTATTGCATGAGGGCTCATGAATTCTTAGTATCTACTCAAATTATTTTTCACCAAAAGACTTGCACATTAAAAAAGTCGACCAAATGTGAGCCAGACTTGCGTACAGAGGGTTCCGTATAAACTTCTAAGTATAAGTATATAACAAAAAAAAAAAAAAATCTACAGCGTAACTATAAATTTATCTTTTTTAGATTATTTCATTATCTAATGCTATAAAACGTTGCTTATTGCTTTTCATTAATCTTGGTCAACGGAAAGTACCCAGTAAGTTTTGATTCCCCTGCATAAACGTAAGATATTCGAGACAAATGGGCGTATCTTTTGATTGCGTCGACGTAGAAAATAGATTTGTGCCGAGCTATACAGGACTGTAGACTTATGATTTATATTAATTTCAACTTGCTACCTTCGAAAAATTCTGAGTAAAAGGATCTAGATAGGAAAACAGACAGAAAACAAATTAATTCTATAAGGGTTTTGTTTTTCCTATTGAGTAACGCGGAAGCCAAAAAGAGTGATTCATATTGATTGTTGTTTGTGAATACGTGCGTGTTATTACTATTTTTTATTCTGATTGGGCACAGCGACTGCACCGCACCTTATGATAAGTGTAGTATAATCCAAAAACTGAGTATGGCTGTAAAGGGACAACAGTCGCCACGATTGTGTCAGCCTAAATAACGACAGGTGAAAGGCTATTTGGTTTTAGCGACATTTTTTGGTAATATAGTAATATATATACTTTAGGAACCAGCGTTTTTTTACCGATTCCAAACATATATATTACTATATCACCAAAAAATGTCGCTTAAACCAAATAGCCTTTCGACCCTCTATATATATCTCATCACGCTTCGCTTAAAGAACCCAATATCTTACGACAAAGAAGATATTTTGTTTATGATTTCCGTTTGAAGCTTGCATATCGATATGATATTAGTCTGCACAATAACAAATGTAATATACATATTTCATTAGAATTTGACACGCTACGGCAGCTTGATGGATGTGAAGATTTCATTTTAGATTATATAAATTGATCATTCTTCTTTTCATTTTCCCGGCCGTTCCGGGTCACCTGGTACATTTTTTTCGCATATATTTTAATGATATCGTCTTTATTCAGTATCTTTTCTTTTGAAATATTGGCAGGTTTGTAAGTTATTAAATCTGTTATTTACCAAATATTGTTCAATGTTCAAATGCCCTACATAAAATAATTTGGAATGTTTTTCTAATAAGAATATATTTTTTTTATATTATCTGATACCTCATTTCAACGGTCATCCAGAAACAAAAGTCTCAATTTGTATATTTTATAATTTAAACCATTTATATCTTTTCAAACTAGTCTATATCGACCTCCAGGAGTCAATGAAAGCCAAAAAAAAATTAGAGGGTCCATGAGATGCAAGCGGGGTCCACTATAGCAGATCTTTTTTTTTTATTGGTAACCTAGGGGAAAATCCTGCATGCAATCATCAAGGCCACCGCGAGGGTAGCGAACTCAGTATGTCAGAATCCTGCTGACTAAAAATCCCCGGGGTGTCCCTCGGATCACTTCACCCAGGCCAGGGAAACCAAATCCGTCCAGTCGCCCGGGGAGCGAACAGCCTTATTCAGGCTACTTCTCTTGAGACGTGGGTGCAAAGAGATCACGCCTCCAATACCTCTCTCTCAGACGGCACGCCGGACACTGCGCACCGCCTCCCTCTCATCCAGGTCCGTACGTTTCTATACTTAGTGGAAAGAGGTTTCAGTCCGGTTATCAATCTTCTAACAAAATAAAGAAACAGCGACGAGTACAATACTAGATTTTTTGTAAAAAAAATTTTACTTCATGCCATGCTTCCAATTTTGTTGCTCCTTATTTTTACCGGTCTAGGTAATTGCATGATTCGAACACGTTCATCTCTTAGATTGCGCCCAACTCTCCACAATTATTTTGAAATCAAAGGGGATTTAGCAGTGATAAATTAAAATCACGCGGATCGTAATGGCAATATGAAAATACTACGGGCGCGAAAGAGATACAGCTAATAGCAAGTACACCCCTTATTATAATTAGCAGTAGCGTTCATTCTATAAATGCATGAAAGCATTGCATGCCCTTACGATAAATAAGTCTGGAATAAATCTCTTTAATTTAAACAGAAAAAACTATTCTATTTTCACACTATCTATCTTCCTTGTAAAAGTAATATAATATTTATTATCATTATATAATTATATGTGAATCTGCCTACCCTGTCCAAATACCCTATGCACGTCACTGATAATTAGTCCCATGTCTAGTTAGAACAGTGACTAGCCGGGCAGTAGACTTGAGGGAGTCTGCTGTCCGGATGAGAGGGTGGCGGTGCGCAGTGTCCGGCGCGCCGCCTGTGAGATAGGTATTGGAAGGGTGGGCTCTTTACCCCTACCCCTCCCAGAGAGGCAGCCTCGACAAGGCATTTCGCTCTCCGGGCGTCTGGATGAATTTGGTTTCCCAGGCTCGGGTGGAGCGATTAGAGGGACACCCCGGGGGTTTTTAGTCAGTAGGAGTCTGACACACCGGGGTTGCTGCCCTCACAGCGGCCCTGATGGTCCTATGCAGGATTTTCCCCCGAGAAACCAAAAAAGAACAGTGACTACAGTAGGTACTCACCGTGCATTTTGTCGTTGAGTAACGCGTATCTAGGATTCGAAGCGACGTCCAAGGGAAGCGAGTTCCACAGCCAGCGGATTTTCGGCGTGGGGTTGCCCGTCGCCTGGCACGGCAGGGTGGCAGTATGGCCCACTTCGACGACCATTATCGACGGCGGCGGCGCGATCGAGGGGAAACCAGGCGGTATTTTGTCATCTGTGAACAAAATAATAATTTTTATAATGAATCATGATGCTGGTGACTAAAACCTAGTTTCAGAAACGCTTATTAAATTTTAAAAGCGTTTTAAAATGGGTTTTGAAACTGGAAGTGGTAGTTTTACTATAGCATATCACATTTCGACCCTTCGGAGTAACTATACTAGATAGATCTTATGGAAAGTAGAGTGTAATTTGAAAACGGCAGCAATTATCAAGAAACGGGAAGCCATTGACCTTTGCGCTCACTATGTCATCCCGTAGATACCACAACAGAAGGTTCAGACTATTTCATTAGAATTGAATACAATAATGACTTTAAATCACTGTTTGAAACCATACTAAAACTAAACTTCGCTTTGTAATAAAGCTGTGGGTTAACTTTAAGAGAATCCGATTAATATTCCGTCTCTAGAAGTTTTTGAATTAAAGTAAATATATCTTTATGATCCGATCGCTACAAATGGAAGAGAAATTTTGCGAAATCTTAACTCATTCTATAAAATTGCAGATAGTGAGATGTTAATTCGCGAAATGAAATTTTCCCTGCCTCGTGGCTCGACTGAACGAAATTTGATTAAGTTACAAGACTTACAAGCCTGACATTATTTCTAGAGGATTTCTGCGGATGAGCATTCAGGAAATCAAATCGTGGGACGTAGCCCACATCTGAGAACAACTAATTCGATTTTTTTAAAGTTGCTTTTCAATTTTAATTATTCAATTGTTGTGATATGTGTAGCGACTTATTTTGGTATCCCTACATGAAGACTAAAACGGCGTAAGTTATAAATTAAGTACACTCAACAATAAAAGAAACACCCATAGACCAACTTTACTCGGTGTTGTACAGCAGCAGCAAGGCATTCTAATGGTTTAGTGATCATTTAGTTCACTAGATGATTTCACTTGTAATGGTCTCAGTGATTGTCGAACGAGTATACTCCTGTTTCCTTCCACCTTTGAATTTGTTTACGAGAAAATAATTATTTTTGAAATGCTAATATTTGACTGTTGAAATTTGTGTGAGTAAAAAGTAAAAGAATGTATTTCAGTAATAATTTCCTAACTATGATTGTCATAATTATTATCTAAATTACTGTAGAAGTTTCATGCAAATCCGTCCAGTAGTTTTATCGTGAAAGAGTAACAAACATATTCACAAACTTTCGCATTTATAATATTATATTACTAGTAGGATAGGATTGATTTTTAGTATTATAAAACTAACAAACTTTACGACCTCACGCCGTAAAGGGTTAAATACAGCCCTGTGTTGAAGCTTCATCAGTTTCCTTTGAAAAAGTGTGAAAGAGACGGCACGATGGGAGATTCAACAAAATTGCTTTGTGAACTTTAAGATACGAATGAATTTCATTATCTAGTAACTGTTCGCTCGATTAATTGGATAAACAGAGGGGTTTGGTTAGCTTCGAAATTATGTAATTTCGTACTGAATTAATTTGAATATAATACCACATCGAAATATATTTGTAGAGCTGTTAGCATTTTCAGTTATTTACATCCACATTGACGTAAATTTCCTATTGAAATAGTTATTTTCGGTAAAGGAAAACATGATGGAATCAGCATTATATACGCAGTGCTTTGAGATCGGCGATTAGATGCGCTACTGGTCACGTTGAGCCAAACGTAAGAGCACGTCAATAGTACTGCCTAGTAATGTGCCCCTAATTACCCCTAAGAGTTATTTAACTTTATGATATTACTAGCTGTGTCCACGACTTCGTCCGTGTGGAGTAGTTATTATGGGCAATTTAGTTAGTTATTTATTTTAAAATTGTAATATCTTCTAAGATGTTCATTGAAATTAAGTGATGTCCAAGACAATTTTGTTCACAATTAAATACTCTTAATCAAAAACACATTTATTTGGATAAAGATTAATATTATTACGTTGATACAACTCTTAACAAATAATGCATTAATTTCGATCAAATTTGATTACCATAAAAATGGTTCTAGTGAGTTAATCTTAAAAGATAGACATATACTGTCGCGGACATTTTTTTAGATTATTTCAAGAGGAATAATTCTTTCACACATATATTTTTAGTATCTTGAACCGTTTTCGCAGCGCACGCAATGGAAGCCCTCAAGGATGAATAATTTTCCGTTTTTTCACATTTTCCATTATTTCTTGCTCCTAATAGTTGCATCGTGATGTTATATAGCCTATAGCCTTCCTCGATAAATGGTCTATTCAACACAAAAAGATTTTTCTCAATTCGAACCAGTAGTTCCTGAGATTAGCGCGTTCAAACAAACAAACTCTTCAGCTTTATAATATTAGTATAGATTAATTTAAGGGATACTTCACGATTTAATTAATGTCCACGTGTGAAAGTTAAGTTAGTGTTAGCATTATTCAGTCAAGTTATTGTGAAACATGAATAAACATGTTTTTATGGCTTATAAAGTACCACAATTGTGGCAACGTAAGTGCTCGTAGGTTCGTATCCCGGCACGTACTTCTAAGTTTTTCCAGATCCGGTTCCAGGAGGACGAAAACATCGTAAGGAAAAGCCCGCGCCGCATGTCATGTGTAAGTGCCCTGGGAACGGCGATCAGCTGCGCTACTGGTCACGGTGATAAGTCCAAAGTGGATACAGCCAAAAATGTACCTCTGCTCACCCCAATAGGGATTTAGTATGACGATATCATATAATCTAAATATATTAATTAAGAGTCTATGCTTGTAAAATTGTTTGCTATGAATTCACTGGCTGCCCATATGCTTTACATATGGCTTCGTAGTTTTTAATATGTGATTTATCCTCCTTTGTAATTTAGAACTAATAATTAATATATTATATACACATATATTATTATTATTTTGGACCGTTTTCACTATATCTTAAACAAGTTTGATCGTATATTCGCGATCAAAGTTTAGAAACTTAAAGTCGGACTGCATAATTTCGCGATTCAAACGTTCTTGCTGGGCTCTTGGAGTACTAAGTTCATATTTCACGAATACCCAAGAGAATTCCAGTTTCCGTGGGCATTAATAATAATTACCGACTTATGTTAAACCGACAGAAGTTACGGTTGTTATAGGCCCAGTTGCTAAGATAATTTAGTGAGTTGTGGGCTACCTAACATATCTGGGGTGGACTGTAGATACAGTTTGGGGCCCCATGCTGCTTCAATCTATTTTTTTTTGCGCTGGCTCGACATAATGACTACGGAGCACCTGATGATAAGTATAGTATAGTCCAAAAATGAGAGCGACCATGAAAGAATGAATATCCATCGATAGTCTCCGTCGTCATGACGGAACACATATACCACGACTGAAAGTCTCTAGGTATATGAGTTACTGGATACACACAAGCTGATCCTGAAATGCGACAGGCTAAAGCAAGTCACTATGACGGTCTTTACACTTGTGTACTGTAGTCATGACCCAGTTCGGGAATTGCCTTACCACCAAGCAGTAATAGCAAGTAGTAGTAGTTTTTATAATCTCGTGATCTTTACGTTACCCGCCTGGAAGTGCTAAAGTTGGGCGTCAGTTTCTGACTAGATGCCGACTGTAATATATGGATACAAATTCAAACTCAAAATAACTATATTTAAATAGGTCAAAAAAATTAATTTACTACAGGTTTAAAAAGCAGGATCTAACGAGTAGAGCCGACAAGAAAATATGGTAGACGCTTTGTTCAAAATATTGTTCCTTAAAAATGAATTAAATAAAACTTCGTCATACGAAATCGTTTGACCTGTCGCATTTTGATATACGTTTGGCATAGTTTGTTTGCTTACATCTAGTTACATATAGACCTAAATATTTTCTCTTGTGGTGTTAAATATAAGTCAGCATGACGTTGACGACGATCAATAGATTTTTATTTTATCGTGGCTGTCGTAATTAAGTTTCTTATGTACAAAATATGGTAAAATGCTGATAATTCTCAACATAAGACTACTAAAAACAAAAATTATGGATATGAAATATAATCAGTAATGGAAAATAAACGTTTTATTTTAAAAAAAGTTAAATAATAGCTCATTTAATAGGTACCTAAATCCGGCTCTGTAGAATCACCGGACAGAATTATACTTGTTAAAGACATGATTTCACACATAAACCTTAAATAATTATTGAAATATAGACCCTCAGTTACATGCTCAAAGGTTCAATTTGCATAATGTTAAGTAGAGAGAAAATGGATTCACATTTTTCAGGCTCTCATAAGACAGTTGTCCCATTTCTAAATTATATCATAACCGGCCGCTCTTTATTTCGGTTTACGAACATTTGTTTTAAATAAATCCACTCAACCTTTCAACTTCAATGCTTAGTCTTAGAGAATGAATTCATTTTCTAATATGAAATTAAAATATACAAAAGTTTTTGAATCAGGGTGAATCTTAATCTCGCTTGATAAAGTAACTATATATACCTAAATAACGAGCTATCAACATATAGAAAAACGTTTGTTCTGAATGATATTGGAAACTAGATACACGAAATTTGGAAGTTGCATTATTTTTATGACGCGTGGTTTTCTTTATATCTCTTCTCTAAGGAGGTGAAATAGGGATTGATAGTTTGTTCGAAAATATGTCAATTTTGAAATAAGCATAACGAAAACTGGGTAGATATTTGATTAGGAGTTAAAAACACTTGCTTCAACGTTTTTGGCAAATCAGTCATTCTCAAGGAGTATTACCACTGTCTGTAATAAACAAGAGTGGTCTGCAATTTTTTCACACTGTTTAGTTAATTAATGGGTTTCTAGAGAACGTTAAGCAGAAATCAGGTTAAATACAACCACTAATGTGTCTCTGTCCTCCCCGAAAGGGTTAAAGCATGGTGTTATATTATTGTTTTTTTATTTATCATATTTATAACGTTTTTACATTTTTAAATAAATACATATAAAAATATAACATGTACATTTTTAAATATAAAGGCATGTAGACCTACTAGAGAGAGGTCTATGGACCAAGCCACCTAGAAGCCCAGATTATGGTAGTTCCTCTAAACTCGTGCCGTATCATGTTATACTCCCTTCTGAATTCGACTTCGATCTGACTTTTGATCCAAGAACCAAGGAAAAAACTCTAAGATGGTAATCGAGACTTTTTGCGATTAGCCCATTATTCGATACGACTATCGGGACAATAATTGTTGAATCTACATCCCTCATGCTGGTAATCTCGTGCGCAAGGTATAAATATTTCATTTTCTGCTTTCACGAGATTCTCATGCGGTATGGAGATATCAACTAGTATTATCCGGCGCGTCGGTCGATCTACTACAACAATATAATTAAGTTAAATTAACACTGTTAAAGTGAAATAGCGAGTAAAGCTAGTTAGAGCAGAAGGTTTTGCGGTCTCACTCAGACTTTGTCATTGAGGTGAAAGTTCGATACAGCCAAAATTAAGTTATCTCGATAGTCGCTCTTTGATACCGAAGTCCGTTCTGAGAGAGCCGTGTTCCGGACAACTTTCGCGCGTTTCCGTTACTGGGTAATTTCGTTTCGTTCTCTTCGGATGTTTTTAGGTTCCGCTAATGCGTTTACGAGTTTCTCCTCCTTCAGTTTCGTATTGCTGAAATCACGAACGCTGTTACTGAGGCCGGAATACCTAATTAGTTTAATAGTTAAAAAAATACATTTCATATTACCATTACATTTAGTTTTGTTATCCTATCATTCCTTATGCGGTATTTCAACTTTAAATACAAAATGAATTGGGAGTTGGTCATCTGATTGATTTAATTTATTTATTTATAAGAACAGTAACAAAAAGAAAAACACTAATGTAATTTGCAAAATAAAAACAACACAAAACAGAGGATCAGTAGATCTCGACATAGAATTGCACAGGCTTGTTAATCTGCATAAATGTGTATTGGTGGCCTAAAATTGTTTAACAATATGGAATTCGGAACAAGTTAAAGTTGATTGCTCTAAGTAATCTAGTAGGAGCAGAAAATGCTCTAGATGATAGGCATGAATAATAGGCAATTTCATGTTATATGGCATCCCTACTCACTACACGTTTGTAAGTCTTTAAGGTAAAGACAAAACGTAATAAGGACTCAATAAAAACGCCATCTTATATGGGGATGGAAAATTAAATTGCCTTCACATACATAAAAGAGTTCGCGCTGTTATAATTAAGATTTCCAAAACACTTTTCAGTGTAACGTAATTTCACTTTATTATTAAGAGTATAAAGTACTATTTACTCAGAAAACGTATTAATCAGGTACAAAAAACCTTTCAATTTCACCCCAGAGTTAATTAACTTGGGTTTTTGAATGAGGGTAGGATTTTTCCTCCGATAATTTAATTAGCAAGGTTATAAAGAGTAAAGATGGGTGAAACGTGATTTAATTTGAGCTATTTTTATACTAGGTCAGTTAAAGTGTCATGTATCCCATAGAAGCATTATTTTGTTATAACCACATCAACAAAGTCTAAGACTTAGGCACACTTTTGATGCCTACTAAAACAAACCTTTTTTTTTCAAAAGTCTATGTTTGTAGCCTAAATCGTAAACGATTTATGCTACAAAGGAGATCACGACGTGCTGATTTGCTACAAATTGTAAAAATATCATATAGTTCGAGAACATATTTCGGTTTTCCTTTTTATGCATGTATGTGGTTTCTTTTAGAGATAGGATAACCGTGAAATCACTGGTGATATAATAGTGATAAATGAAAAACACATGAACGGAGACCGAGATAGCACTATAGCAAAACTACGCGTGTAAATGAGATAAAGCAATAGCAAGGACAACTTTTGTTATAATTTGTTCAATGCTTAGTTTCTTTTTATTTCCTAATTATATATTTCTGTCTGAATTTAAACGGATCTGCCCAGCTTACACTCTTACATATACATGAATTTAACGTAAAAAATATAACAAAAATTACACAGACAAGAAATGTTATCAAACAGCGCCCATTATCAAGAATAATCCATTAAATTTCGCGCTGAAATCTTACGTCAAAAGGTATTTTGTTGCTCATCATCCATAATGCCTATGGAGCGAATAAGATTTGGCATTCTATTGCCGGCGTAAATCTGACACTCGGTAATGCGCTTACTGGCAACTTGAATAAGTCATTGATGGATTTAGATATTAAGTTTTTTTATACAATAATGACGGCTAGCCTACAATTTATTAACAACATTTAAAAATTATGAAGCCTCTTAGACAAAAATACCGTCTCACTATTATAATATTAAGAATCCAAAAATATGTACTGCAATTTTCGAAAGGGATATTATTTAATAATCAATTCATTCAATTTACAATGCAACAACAGCTCATCGCTAGTAAAATATAAAGTAGAAAGGTAACTGCTAAGCAGTGACGTGCATAGAGTATTTGGACACGGTAGGCAGATTCACAGAATGAATATGAATATTATATAATGATAATAAATAAATAAATATTATATTACTTTCATAAGGGACATAGATGGCGTGAAAATAGAATAGACGTGAATATAAAGGATTCCTTTTTTTTTGTTTAAATTAAAGGAATTTATTCCAGACTCATTTATCGTAAGGGCATGAAATGCTTTCATGCATTTATGGAATGAACGCTACTGCTGCTGAGTAATCCGATTTATATCACGCACTTCACACCGAGTCCCAAATGATGCGGTAATAAAGCACAACAACAAAGGACTACATTAGTAATCCCGAAACTTAACATTTCAACACAAAAGAATCTCTCACGAGGTACAAATGTGACACGGCAAAGCTATTACACTCGCGAGAGAGATGCCTCTAAAAAGTGCCTCCACAAGTCTTATATGTATTGTAGGATTCCGACAATTCGTTAGTTCCCACCTCGTGCTGCGTTGACACCGGATAGTTTGCTTGCTTCAAACTGTACAAATTTTTGTTCCAGCAATGAACGTATGTAAAGAAATTTATGTTGCCTTTTTACATCATCATCATTTATTAATTTATTATTACAGTATTTAAACAGTACCCATTAAAAAAAATACAATATTCGTTATTCTTAAATGTTGTACCAATTGTCATCACCCACACAGCCAGTTTCAACCTTACAGCTAGTTTCAATTTCTATCATCATCATAGATCTCCCTAGCACAGTGAGACTAAACTCGATTCTGAGGCAGTAGCGATTTATATTTTAATATATTTTCTGTGTGTATAAATAGGCCAATGAATCATTTTTATTTGATCTACTTAAGTGTGTCCAGGTCGGCTTCGGTTTGACATATTCTTCTCCATTCTTTTATCATTCCTTCTTTCCACGTATCCAAGCG
Organism: Automeris io; assembly: GCA_036320925.1. Classification (NCBI taxonomy): domain Eukaryota; kingdom Metazoa; phylum Arthropoda; class Insecta; order Lepidoptera; family Saturniidae; genus Automeris; species Automeris io. Next base: position 4,553,751 of record JAUDJH010000011.1, on the reverse strand, counting down.
AAGCCTTAGCGAAGCCTTCCTTTATGTATAATATTGATGACACTATCTTATTATACCGCCATCTTGTGTTCATCTTTGTTCCTAATATAAGATGTAATGTCATAATATGTTATTATAAAAATTAATTACCTTTTAACTTAAACAGAACGTTATCAGTTATTAAAACATTCCTTAATTGTTTTTTTTTATTAAAGCTTAATGTATCTAATAAAATATCGGTTCGGAAAAATTTTAGTTAATATATATCCCTTTCGGGTTGAGCAAAAATACGCTAGTGGTTGTATCTACTTTGCGGTTATAGGTCGTAGCCAACGTGACCAGTAGCGCAGCTAATTGCTATTCAAGATATTTGCATATGATAATTCTATTAGATGGCATGTGGGTTTCTTCACGACGTTTTTCTTTACCGGTGAGTATGTGATGCCTAAATTTGTACTGAATCTGGAAAACACGGAGGTACGAGTCGGGATCCGAACCTAGACCATCAGCGTTGCTGCGTATGGATACCAGTTCCTTATCCACAGGGCCACCATAGCCAGAAATGTATATTATATTAAAAATATTTTACAATAATGCAACGATTTCATGTTTAATGAATAATATAACTATAAATCCCCGACAGTTAACCCGTTTAAACGCAGCACAATAGTAAGGCAGGAAAGGTCACCTCACACAATTGTCCGCGGCTCAAATCTCGACAATAGCCTCACTAGGCGCAGAGCAATTTTCGGCTCCTTGTCAGCTTAGGATTACAGCCGGTGACGAATTCCAGTACTTAGAGACCCCCGTGACACGCTCAAAAAGGTGTGTTATATTGTATCACATTTTTTATTTCAGAGAACCATGGTTACATACAAATGAGATAGGTTTATCCGGTTTAAAGAAAACTTTTTCATTCATAAAAATATATGCAGTCCCACGGTTATATTTGCTTTTGTGTTATGGTTTGCAAACGCGTATTTTACATATAAAAATAGACAAACTTAGACTAACAACCTGTAAGTCAAGCAAATATTTACTACGTGTGGGCCGAACCCGCGATCTCTAAGCCACTACGCAAACAGAGCCCTTTCTATGATCTACTTATAGAAAATTTGTTAAAAGCTAATACGACATGAGATATATACACGTATTTCTTTATTTTAACATGGTTTAACTAATTTTTTGTTAATATTGTGCGAATATATAACTTCATATTCTTAACATAATATGTAGTTATATAAAGAAATCCAATAAAAGTCGAGCATCAATTTATACGTAGCTTATTTACTTGCTGTATGAATATTTGTACTTATTGGAAAGAAAATATTATATTATACAAATAATGATTTTTTTATTTGTATGAGCACATTGAAATATGTGCGGAATCGTAAATTTAATATTCTAGTATTCTTTAAGCTTTCTTCCACCACAATAATATTTATCATACTTCCATATTTTGAATAAGGCCATCTTAAAAGTAAGCGTGCTTTCAAGTTTACTAATAAAATCGCATTCAGTTTGAAACCAGCCGAATCAGGTGTAAAAGTGACAACGCTATATAAAAATGAAACTATATCTTTTTCGTTTAAACAAACCCGCTAAAGCATACTTGAAAACAATATTGTTTTATATGGGTCGTGATATGAACATGTATTTCTGAAGTATGATTGATACAGTAATGTTATAAAAGATCGTGCTGTGGCGACATAATCTCATTTTAAATTTATAAATTCAAGACTAAATACATAAGGCAATCTCCGGGATCCGCAGAATGGAAGGAAAGCTTGTTTCACGCACGCAAAATGCATAATTAACTTTATATTAACATACGGAGACGCGAATAGGACGGAAGGCACAATAACAAGCTTACAGAAAACTCACTGCCTAATAAAAGGTTCTTATGCACAGAATATGGCACATGTCATTTGAATATACCAGAATATACATTGTTGTGCCACTGAGGATCGTATGAGGATTATCGGCAAGTAAAAATATTTATAAAGAAAGGTTACAATCAAATTTTTGGTACTGAGCCTAACACAAATTTCTACAGTTAAACTTTTTTTTAAGCGGACTAACTACTGTGTGCCGGGAAAGGCATTTACAGTTCAACCGGGCTTAGGGGGCGAGCACAGAAGGTGCTCAGCCAGCGAGTTTATGGGTTAGGTGGCAATGCAAAAGCACCCCTATGGGTACGAACCTCGACTTGGACCGCCAGCCAAATAAAAATACGATCCCTACGGGTGATCTACTAGCGTTTCGGAAGTGACTACTTTGAGAAGAAACGCCGGAAGAAATTCAAGGCTGCGTCGGAGTGGAACTGCGCCTCGGTGCGAAAACGCACCGGTTAGCAGCAGTTGACTTAACTATCCTTCGTCGGCGCCGCCGGTGTCGAGGAATGAAGTTAGTGCGTGTGTGTGTACATCACTACTTGATTGGGCGGTTACAGTAAAATTATAAAAAACTAGCTGTCCCGGCAGACCTTGTTCTGCCCTATTTCTCTAAAACAAAGTCACATTGTTTTTTTTAATGTTAATAGCTTCCCCGTCAGATTTTTTTGAAAATTGTTTGAAGGAACCTGGCCTTAATGCTAAATGTATAAAAATTGACAAATATTGACATTAATATTTATACGTCACTCAATAATTGTTTTGCCTTCCCGGAACCCGTTCACTGACTTTAAACTTTATGGTATGGTGTTAAAGTTCAAATTGACTTTTAAATATTATTACGAATTTTTTGTATGAGAATATAGAAAAGTGTTGTTTTTAGACTTTTCCAGACATTTTTTTTTTATTTTTCTCTCCGTAATAACCATCCCCAGACTTCAACAAACACAACAAAAAAGAAATCAGCCAAATCGGTTCTGCTGTTCTCGAGTTTCGCGCTTATCAAGACATTTAGCGATTCATTTTTATATATAAGAAGATATCTTTATATTGTACGGTGTTTTGCTTTTACTTCTTAAAGAAAAGTACATATTTGTTTTAATCTTAAGCTATCTGTAGAAGCGGTGCTCGTATCAAGTGACTGTACAAGGATACCTCGACGAGATTAGATGGGATTTCCAATGGGCTTGTATGTCGTTCAGTTTCCATATAACGCGCAAACATCACACCGTTAGCAAAGATTTTGTTTTGTCATTCTCTGATAGTCATGGCATTTGCATTGATAAAACTTAATGCGTTGTGTCTTCATTGTTTACCTACCCTATGTAATTACTTCTGTGTTTATTTATAAAAACATTTTAAATATTATTGTGAATAATTACTAATATAGTTATTATACTACAATTGTTAACGAGTAAAAGGGTATTCGAGGGTATTGAGGGGATTCGGGGGGGTTTCGAGGGATTTGGGGGGTTCGAGGGTTAAGGGTAAGGGTAGGGGTCTAAAGGCATGAATTTTAGGTATTTATCAAACGCAATAAAAAGACACCATATACTATTTTTGCTAACTATTTTTCACACATATATATTATATTTTTAAGAATAAAAAAAATTAAGTTAATGAATTAAAAATATAACGGACTGTTGAAATAGAGGTTAAACAAACATTAATTATGCCAACAACTAAACAGTGGACTATGCTTCCAGCGACCATATTACCGCGATCTCATGACCTACGAGTCTATAAGAGAAGAATGAACAGGCATTTGTTGGGCGGACAAGAAACATATAAAATATAATAAAATGGCGGTACTAATTGTAGATATGCATATATTTATTATGTGACGTAATAGATACTTTCTTTGTAAAAATATTCCACTTAATTTAGTAAATATAGCTATTACTCAACGAATAAAAATATCTGGAAAAAATTGCTCAAAGCAATGAGGCACCCTTATGTTTTCCTTATAAGATGACATTACTCTAAAAGCCTAATTGTGAAGATTCTACGTACCATTCTAATCTATAAATAACATCAGATACAATAAAATGGAAAAAATCTCGACATATAAATAACATTGATTCATATACGCGTTTCGTGGAGGGAAACCGTCTTGTAGACGTCTCTGGATATAACGCAAACATTATTTGATTATTTGAAAAGCACGCATGAAAAACAAACACACAGGAACCAATGATATTGCGGTAACGAGATTCCAGACTGGCAGTGACGTTGGCACACAGACGAGTTTGTCGTGTAGCAAACGAAAATACACTCAAGCGTAGCGAATGTTTTCTTAGAAACAAGTGTAACTCAATTCTTTGTAGGCCTTCAGTAGACCGCCTCATTGCCTTTGTACGAGTCTTGCGGAATAAATTGGATAATGTGAGCTTTCTTTCCTTGTATGTTTATGAATAACTAGCTACACGTTCCTGCTTCGCTCGAATCTACCGACAGGCGAAATTAGTTTTTTTTATTATTGTTAGTTTACTTAGTTAGTCACTTAGTTTTTGTTACGTAAATCACTTATTAAACTATTATGTTGCGAAGCTAATTTTAAAGTCATATTATTGTAACTTCCATCAATAGTGTGTTGAAGTAATTTAATTTATTGATTGGTTGTCTTAATCCGTGATTAAAAGATAATAAAAAATAAATAAAAATAAAATAATAAATGTAGGGTGTAAAAAAGGAAGTATTGTAACACTAAATGAATGGCTCCGGAAAAGCCGAGCTCCGGAAGGCTCTCATTCTTTTCTATCACGCGTACTCCTTTACTCTTTCGTTTAACCACAATTACTACAGATAATATCAGTCCATAAATATAACTATAGTAAATTATTATTCAGCAAATTTTAGATTATTATTGACTTTAAGTATTTTTTAAAGGTTTGAAGATGATGATTTACGTATAAAAACTATAATAAATGATTAAATATAAAATAAAAAAAATAAATAAATAAATAAAATATTACAAGGTTATTCATTCGATTCTCTTCATACAATACAATTTCTATCAAGCTGATACAATTTCTATCAAATTTTCGGTATTAGCCTTCCTAAATCTTGCAAACGTATGGAACAGCCGAACTCTCGTCGGATCTCATTGAAAGCGTATGTGTGTCGGCAAACAAGCTTAGCATTACCATCCATTTGCACGAGCCACAGGAAAAATATGGGCGAATGAAGCGAGAAACGTACGCCACAATTTTGTAAAGAATCGTTTGTTTAACTTTCTCAACAAACTTCAGCAATATTTGCAGTCTATTGATTGCAAGATGTTACATGGAAACATAGTAAATTAGTCTCATTTTAAATGAAATCTGGTTGAATTTTTACTTGACGATATAAAAACCATAGTTTTTCCCACCCATAAACAACAACTTTAGCGTTGTTCTAGTCTTCTTGTTCCTGGATGGCTTTTATACAACAGCCAGGTTGTCGAGTAAAGATTCGTATCACGTTGTTGCAACAAAAACTTTGTGTTTGCCCTACGACGAACTTTGTGGATATTAACGTCTAACTAAATTTAATTCGGTGTTCATTGAATTTAATAAAAATATTTCGCTAACATCTCTTGCTTTCAAATTCAATAGATATTAATATTACAAAATGAAGATTATGTTTAGTTTTGATATAAAAGTTCCATACTACAATAGATAATTTGTTCTCTTTATAAGGGATAAACTATTTTTACAATTCATATATTTAAAAATAAAAATCAATTGCCATGCTATGGATGGACTTATTTGATTTATTTTTGTCTTGGTCGTCTAATTACTAAAGAGAGGAATAAAATTAGGAAAAGCCACAAGAAGCAGCAAATCGATCGTAAAAATTGAAGTTTATAATTTTGTACGGAAATTGACACTTTAAACTTATTTCAATAGAGGAGATTAAAATGACTTTGTGAAGTAAAGTCTACTGATGAACAAATCATATAATAACAAATAAATACCGATGTAAGAGATAGATTATTGAAATTTAGGCACTATTTAAACCCGTACTAATATTTAAATTCATTTTTATAATAAGAATACTACGTTTTAAATCTTTAGCAAAATAACGAACGACATTATCCTTCAATAAACGACTCTGACACTATTTTGAACCAAAAGTTAATTCGATTATAAAAGACGTTCAAAAACAACTTTATTCTTCAAAAATGGCAAATTCAAGCGATTTTGAAATTTCCTAGATTTCCCCAACGTATTTAATTTTTGTCTCTTTTTTAAAAAGAAAACTAAAGCGGGAAGGTAATACAAGCTTTTCTGTTATAAGGAGGACACTTCTTTTCATTACCCCGGAGACTCTTTGGAGGAAGACAGGCACAATCGAGCACACAAGTGTCGTAAGGATACAACTTTTATTTTTCTTAAAATGGTATTTAAAATGGTGTTTGTACAGTAATTGTCAATAGTGTTACTTTTAATTAAAAATCTATATTGTCGTTTTGTACCACTTTTTCTTTTACAATAGAAAGGAAATTAACAAAAAAGAAAACATAAAAAAACAATGTACATTATAGCTATAAAAGGTAGTTTGTGGAGTAATAATATTTTTACAATGTTGGATATATGTAGAGTTGCGTTATGTCAAATTGAACGTAGTTTAAAAAAGTTTGAATAATACTTTATGATTTGTCTATGGTCTGTTTCATTTTGCATATGGCGGCAACTGGTGTAATCTCTGTGTGTTCTTTGAAATTAAATACTGTGAATAAACCCCTAGACAATTATTGTATATACATTTTATATTCATCTTACATATAGGTACATATATGAGATACGCATCTTAATATAATGTACACATTTCGGAGTCGAAGTAGGATCTTAAGAATGTAAAAATGAAATTAAGCCTATAAAATTTCCTGTTTTTTTTTTGATTTATTATTATTTACAAAAATCATTGTTACATTTTTTTTAATATAGCATAAAGAAACCGCTAAGGTTTGAACGTATGATATTTACAAACCGTCCACATTTAGAGTCGCAATTAATGTATGGAACTACGTAAACACATTTCGATTAAGGTGGTCACTATTAATGAGGTCCAAAAAAATGTTTTTTTTTAATCTTTGTTACACATTTTTAACTGAGATATTTTCTCGCAAATTTGAGGGTATTACAACTTTAAATTGAACAACAATTACATTTATATTTAAATATATTATCTGTAACTAAAAACTAGTGTCCGACCGAAAGTTCGGTTTCGGTTTCGGTTTCGGCCGAGTTTCGGCCAAAAATCAAGTTTCGGCGGCAGTTTCGGTTTCGGCCAAAATTGGCCGAAACTTTTGCCGAAACCGAAACTGATTTCGGTAGTTGTCGTACATGCTTGCCTAGCTTCGTTTCTCGCGGCAACGCTTTGACGGACGCTGGTGGCCCTGTTCGGGATTCGTGCGCCGTTCGCATTGCTTTTTTTTTCGAATTTACGCGTGTTTGTTGACCGGGAAAGGTCTTCACAACTTAACCGGGCGGGTGGGCGAACACTGAGGGTGCTCAGCCGGCAATTTACGGGTTGGGTGGCAATGCAAGGGCACCCCTGTAGGTAAGAACCTCGACTTGGACCGCCAGCCAGAAATACGAAACCTAACGGTGATCTACTAGCGTTTCGGAAGCGACTACCTTGAGAAGAAACGCCGAAAGAAACTCAAGGCTGCGTCCGAGTGTAACTGCGTCGTTTAGACGACAGTTGACGGATCTAATTCGCATTGCTCTATAGCAATACAACTTAGTCAGTGCGTTATCACCCGACGTAAACATTCTTTAGAAGTTATGCTTTGATGGTACTGATTACATGTAAGTTTTTGTTTCATTTTTTTACTTGACAACGTTGACTTTTATACTTGAACACGTGAGTTTCGGTTTCGGTTCCGGCCGAAACTGAAGCCACGGCCGAAATTTCGGTTTCGGTTTCGGTTTCGGCCGGAAAACCAGTTTCGGTCGGACACTACTAAAAACATCACTAGTAATAGTTTTACATAACATTACAGTACATAACAACATCAAACGTGACATACAAAGGTTTATTGCTGTAGTTACAGAAAATATATGTCAACTAACTGCTGAAACAAGATTTTGTCGTTCGTTCGAATTGAAGCGTTGGTTGTCAATTGTATTAGAAATAGTTTTGCAGAGATTCGTTTATTTTACCAATATCCGTATAACATTGTATGTGTGAAGCGAAATGTCGATTCTACGTGATTGTACCACAAGGTCTGCTCACTGTGAGATAGTGTTAACTAGCCATGTGAAAGACGACATTTATTAAAACGAGAAATAGCAACTGCACTCACAAGTACTTTTTAAAAGACGGCGAATTAATTTAAAACGTTGAACTTCAGCAGTTTTTAATTAGAAAATAAAAACACAAATATAGGTTATGATAGATTTCTAAATAACAACTAATATAAAATAGAATAGTTTAGCTAATAAGAATATATAGCTATAAAATGTTGTATTTATCACAGGTCATGCATTTCAATTTAATTTGTATCTATAAAATAAAATTTTGAAAAGAGCGAGTACCTGTTCTTTATACCGGCTCTTCTCACAAAATTTTGAATTCTTTCCGAATTGGTTGTAGGTTCATTTTATTGACGGTTTAAAAGTGCTCATAAAAGGTCTATTAAAGCTATTTTGAGTTTGCGTTAGTGTAACATGGATCCGGTTAAATTATTTTTGCCTTACAGTTTTAACCATGATAGAAAGTCATGAACGTAAAACAATGGTTAATTTATAAGAGAATGGCAATGCAAATGACAACCCATTCGAATAGAGATGATTTGAGTTCGAGTTCGGAACATATATTGATTAAAGCGGTATGATGAAGGCATGTGCATCAATTGATATACAATACCTGAGAGGATTCGCTTCGACTGCATGGAAAGAGACGCATAACACCCTTAGGATTAGCTGTCTTCATGCTAACAGATTACATTACACGTGATCTCAGAATTACATGCGAAGAATATTGTTCAGCCTATTTTATTAATTTCAATTTTTTGGAAGTGAAAACTTCTTTATGCTCATTGAGCGCCTTTGGGATAGGGAAAATCACTGAACTCGCGTGACTGTCACACGCAGATACATATATACTTCTAATTACATTTAATTCTCAATAAGACATAGGAAAATGTGTAGTGAATACCCACAAATAATGTTTACGAGATAGTGAAACGATACGATGGGTAGTTTTTTCATTTATCTAGATTTTTGTGTTCATTATCTAGAATACTATAATAAACTAAATTTAGATAACCACTGTATACAGGTTTCTCCTAGAATGTGTCATTGGGACCTATCATTGCTTGCTCTTTTTTTCTAATTGATCTTATAATTATTTGATTCTAACTGATCGAGTCGTTGTGAAAGGATATAATTATTAAACGATTTAATACTGACTTGGGAATATTCAAAGAAATAAATTCTAAAATTCTATTAATATTTTTACCGAAGAGCCATTGGGTCCTATATTGCCTCTTATTTCTCTTTACGGACCATATAAGCATCTGTTTCTACTTCGTCGAGTTGTCGCGAGCAGAATAATATACAACGGTTCATTACGGATTTTCGAACATTCAAAGAAGAAATTTTAGTATTAAATTGGGAGATATCTTCTTTTATAAAACCTAAAGCCTGTAATTATTTTTACTTTTAATTTATTCTGATGAATTGATTCGAGTACTATAATCTAAATAATTACGATAATAAGAAAAGAGGCAATCGTCGAAACAATAAAGCTATCTTCACTAATATTTAGAACGGATTATCAGAGACTACTAGGGTGAATATAGGCTGCATTAATGTCCCGTTCTTAAGCGAAACGACAATTCCATGCGTGAGAAGCCGTCGTTAGTTAGTTTCTTGTAAAGATCAATATAGCAAGTGGCGTAAATTTTCGTTAACTATTTAAATGTGATGTTGAATACAGTTGAGATGCTGTGACGGGTCTTAAGCGTGGATTAACTTTCTCTTAATTATGACTCGATGTTTCGACCTGGTTACACAGCTCATGGTCACGAGCAGACTGACGCGTCGCGGAGTATTCGACGAGGGCAGGAATTTACTTCCTCTACCCTCCATTCTTCTTGGTAATTTGATTAGAAAACTAGAACCTCGTCTTATGTCATCTGTAGAAATGCTAATACTGTGAGTGTTGTGTGTCATGTCATAACTATTCAAATGATCAAAAACAAATGAGGGTAGAGGAAGTAACTTCCCGTCCTCGACCAAAACTCCACGACTGGTCAGTCTGCTCATACAATGACCTTTGTAACCAGATCGATACGTCGAGCTATAATTAAAAGTTAATCTGGACTTAAAACCCGATAAACTATCTATTTGAAATGAGTGTAAAACGCGAAAGTTTATGTGATAGTTGAGATTTTATTAAGAAGCAAACGAAATAGATTACACTTCCAGCACTCCCAACACAAACTGCTGTAATCACCAACAATTTCAAAGCGAAGAAGATTGCCGCTATTCTAAATGTTGTAAGAGCTTAATGCATGAGTGTTTAGCGATTTCACAAGTAAGATTTTTCAAAATGTATTTTATAAATTTCAGTTCTGGAGAGCCAATATTTAAAACTGTGATCGGCTGGGTAACACTAGATATATAGTTTTACGTCTCTGTAGTAATCGCTGTATTAATGTAGAAAGATTTAGTAAATTGATCAACTGCTCTCGTCCGTACTATTATAAAGTTTTTATATAAAATATTATTTAAGGAATATGGAAGAAATTTGGAAAAATGTTGTGTTAACCAAGAAATGGTACTCCTTAAAAACATTTTTTAATCCTTGGTTATCTTAAAGGATGATCAATGTCTAATTTTTCGTAGGGTAAAGATTGTTACATCCTTTTGAGAAAATCTCACAAAACAGTTATAGTTCTAACTAAAGGAACGTCGTTGTAAAATATAGCATGACAATTTTTTTTTTACTTGGGGAAAATCGTCATATGATTGTCGTCGGCTGCATAAGATGTGTTGGACTTGTACCGGCTAAACATCCAAAGGCGAATTCTTCTATATTAATATAACGAGGACTGCGAGTCCTGTAATCAATTCGACACAGCCCCTCCGCACCCCGTTCGTATGGAACAAAAGCGTGTGCTCTCCCTACTCCAGACAGTACTTGGTGTATTTCGGTAGAGTATATAAGAATGCTACGCCAATTGGTCAAGATATGCTAACTGAATGATCCGGGGTTGTCAATGTGTGCGGCCACGATCCCATAGCACAATAGTTAATCTTACGGCAAATATGTATTTTTTCAATTAGCGTATTTCCTATACGCTCCTTACTCATGGCTTATACTCTATGGCTTACACAGTACGGCAGCGCATAAATGAAAGGAGGAATCTCTTAAAGTGAAAATACGGATTGCGATTTTACAAAATATGTATACGTTGTTATTTTCTCGTGAAACATACTTGGGCGTATCGATTATATGTCTCGAAGCATCGTATCTAGCTTCCTATTATATTTTATTCTAATAAAGGTGTCAAAACTTTAATAACTGTGTTGATTAGGCACAATCTTTTGTGATATGATGTTTGGTTTCTTTGTTAATCCTAAATTGACTTTTTCAAAGTATGGCTTTATATGAATATAAACTGTACGTAACATATTATGTCACATGAATAACACTGACACCTAAGGTAATAGTGGTTCTAGTTTGGGGATCGCTGACTATGATGTAACGCTTTCAAACTGTTTTTTTTTTCTGAATAAATAATTTATTATTGTCATGTATTCTGTTCGCGACGAGAATGTCAGCTTTATAAAATATCATCGTTTACGCATAGAATGTCTGGAATTAAATTTACTGAATTCCGAATCGCGCGCGGACGCCGTAGCGACATCTTACGTCAATATTTAACACTTAATTATTTGTCTCGCTCAGTTAAGAGCGTAAGTCGTAATCTCGTCTCCCTTCCTCTCGCCGGCATTTCAAATTCGTTCCGTTTGTTTTGTATGAAGTTCGTTCGATTCGATCTCAATTATATGTATCGTGACTTTTTTCGTATCGTTAATTTCATAAAAACTTGTAATAATTGTAGTTTGGTGTGTTATATTGTATAGTATTGAAGTTGTTGTAATATCATCGTTTCGTTGGTTTTTGTAACCTACAATTTCTATTAGTGTCCGAACAAAGATCAATTTATGATTGGAGCTAAGCCCGATAAATCGACTATCAACACAATTTTTATCGGTGCCGAAATCAAAACCGTAGCTTCAAGTGGATACTACTTTGTACAAAATATTAATTATCCTAGTAGGTCGCTATTATAATGGATTAAAATATAATCGTAGTATTGATAGTTATTTTATACTCAGGGACCATTTAATTATTATTATTTGAGAAAACATAAAATTGTAATCGACACAATATTATAAAATAATAATCGATCACATAAGAAAACCAGATTTAAAATAGTCAAGAGCAAATATACTACGAACAAAAAATATTCATGGTTTAAACTACAGATAAGATTTAAAAACACTTAGACTTTGCTTAGCAAAGTTCTCAAGAAATAAATTAGTTGTGACAAAAAACTGAATATATAATAGGAAGTTGAGTATAGCTATAGTATTCGCAGAGCCAAGTCCATGTTGATAAAGTCGGTGATTTACCAAATCCTATGACTTTTTTTTGTTTACCCTGTGTGGAAGGGTGCGATGAGGGTCGCCCCCCGGTGTGTCGGTCTTACACCGACTCAAACCCCCGGGGTGCTCCTTCTCTCCGTCTAGCCGGGACCGGAGGCACAGCAGCGTCCACTTCTCCGGCCCGCGAAGACGTCTGGCATTTTTGGTAGGCCTCACTTCTGTGTTCACGAGGGGGTGAAGTAACTATAAATCTCAGCCTAAGCATTTTTAATAGCGAGCTCAACAGGCTATACCCATTTCCCCAGCCGTGGCATATATTTAAAGGTACTGTAATGATTGTATGTAAGGAGTGCTTTGAAAAGTGGTTACATGTTTATGACAATAATATAATGTTGGCCGTTGAGTAAAAAATAAGTTTTTGGTAAGAAAGAATAGAAAAAAAAATTAAGATCTATTTTTGAATTTGAAATTAAATGGATTTTGATTTATTATAGAGATTGCATCATGAGCTTTGTAAAAGAATGGTCGTATAAAAATTAAAATTATGACCGGTGGTCGTGGGTGTGGTGGTAGGAAGACACAGATTTTGGCGTTTTACTGTTAATTTGCACTTTAAGGCACACCGAACTGCGACGCACACGCACGTACTCTAGCCTTCGGTCTTGGTAGTCGACTGAATTAGCTAGAGCATCCTATGCGCGCGCGCACCTCTTACCCCGCACGTCTCGTATCACTCTAACGACCCTTAGGGCGTGTAATACAATTACGTATCGGGCAGCGTCTACATGCTATAGAATATAATAATTAATATGTAAATGTAATCATTCTGATGCAAAATATAGATAGGGAATATAATAAGTGTTTCAACTGAAGTGTGTAGGAGCTGCATGCCACATTCTACATCAATCACAACACATATGAAGCAAACGCTTCACTGTACTGTTGTGTATAGTTCATACTTCTTTAAGTTTTAATATATTTGTAGCACTCAGTACACAATATACATTCAGCTCATAATGCACTCCCAATAGAATTTTTCAAACGATATTTCGGTCTGTAAACTTATTTCACCGATGTCGCGAACTTCCGTTCCAATGCACAAATCGAATTTGCATGTTCCTGAACGGATAAATATGACCGCAATACATTTCGCGAAATAGCTCTTCGCTATTACAATATTCACATTTTCTATAAAATTATATTGAAATATAATGTTATTTAAACATACAATTCGATTTTGAGCGGAAGATTCCATTCAGGTTGTTGAGTTAATAAAATATCCAATTGTTTCGCATTTTTCCGAATGAGAAGAGCAGATTTTAGTCATATTTTGGCATGTAACAACTCATTCTTGATTAGAGTGCACTAATATTTTTCAAAACTACATATAAAATGCAAAGTTTTTTTTTGGTAACCCGGGGAAAATGCTTCATAGGACCATAAGGGTTGCTGTGAGGGCAGCGACCCCGGTGTGGCAGATTCTTAATGACTAAAAACCCCCGGGGTGTCCCTCCAATTGCTCCACCCGAGCCTGCGAAACCAAGTTCATCCAGACGCCCAGGGATCAAGAAGCCTTGTTGAGGCTACCTCTCTGGGAGGAGTAGGGGTAAAGCCTACCCCTCCAAAACCTCTCTCCCAGGCGGTGCGGTGGACACCGTGCAAGGTTCAAAGTGCCAAGTGCGCAAAGTGAATACACTACTAAAATATCTTTGCTTACCCTGTAATGAATGAATGATAATATTTTCATATTTATTATAATAATTTCTCCGGTGAACTAATTGGAACATTTCTTATTGTGGCTTAGTACAAAAAATTTAATAAACAGCACAGTATTTTTTATTTAAGGGAATATATATAACCAAATTCACTAAGGAGATTTTTTATGCATTATAGAAAACTATATATGTTTTGTTTTCTTATGCCCTATGCTAATAAGCAATGTACCTATAAATTCCGCTCTCTGGATGTCATTTTTCATTCTTAGCGATTTTTTTTTTTGTTAGTAAAATTGGTGCTGTGGTGTGCTCGTGGATATGGAGCCGGAATCCCTGGACTGAAACGGGAATGGTCGTGAATTCGAACCACAGCGCGTACCTCTGAATTTTTCTAGATTAAATTCGTATTTAGGTAACACATGCTCATCCATGAAGGAAGACATCATAAGAAAACCCGCATGTCATATAATAAGAATGTCATATGTAGCCCTGAGAACGGCGATCAGTTGCCCTACTAATCACATTCGACACGTCATATAAGCTCAAATTGGATACACTAATGCATCTCTGCTCACCCCGCAAAAGGGATAAAGCGTGATGATATTTTATTACATGCTAAATATTTAGTAGTAAAGACAAATTTATTGTAAATAATGGAATACATTTCATATAGAAGTTAGAAGCTTAATAATAATATTAGTAATATCAAGTACACAAATTAAAATTAGAAAGGAGTACAAAAAAAAATACGGTAAGTAAACGGTAACCTAATAAAAGTGTAAAAAAATTCCAAAAGAATATCATAAAAGTAATTTCTACACACTCGAACTCTCAAAGACGCGTTTGTTACGCTTCGCAGAATAATATGTAAAGTATGCCAAAGTTTGCTTAAAGTTTTCTAGCTCGTGCAAACGATCGATAGCTTTTTTAGTTTAGTCAGTAGCTTCAGACAGTTTTATCAAACGTGCCAGACATACCGAAGATCGATTGTGGTATCGTTTGCTTTGATATGATGTACGTTTGATTGATTCGCCTTCTCTAGCTACAGATTCTATATTTTTTTCCCGCATTACTGAATTGTGGAACCGTTCCACAGAATGTGTTTCCATCATCCTTTTTGTATAGAGCTTTTAAACAAAATGTAGTTAACATGTTTAATAATAATACAAATGGTAACCTTGCCTCAATTTCAGCCACTAATCCTATTACAAATAAACATTGTTTACAGTTTAGAAACCTCAAGTTAATCGATACCACTCGTTTTTACGAGGGTTGCCTTTTATATTTCGGGATTTGGCAACCCTAGTGTTGCAATCTGGCAACTGACAGCTCTATCGTAAAGTTGGTCATTTTTGAGCTTATACGTACTCAGAACGTTTTGACATACGAGCACTATTTGTGTTGTTTACAGTAACTTAAAGATTAATTTCGGCCCAAAAATTGAATTAAATCGTGAACATTTTCGTGCGATAATTTTTTACAACTTTCGACGTGGATTAACTCAGCAACAGTGCATGGATGAACTTAATTCAATTTTTGGCGATGAAGCTCCATCAAGGACCAGTATTTATCGATGGTATAGTAAATTCAATCGTGGTCGTAGTTCACTCCAAGACGAATTTCGTGAAGGTCGTCCAAAATCAGCTGTTGTTCCGAAAACCATTGATGCTGTGGGCGAACTGATATTGCAAGATCGTCATGTGACCTATCGTGAGATTGAGACAACCTTAGGCATTAGTGGGACCAGCGTACATTCAATATTGCATAAACATTTGACTGTCATAAAAATTTGTTCGCGTTGGATCCCACACAATTTGTCAATCGCTCAAAAACAGGCTCGTGTCGATTGGTCGAAGGAAATGCTCAAAAAATACAATCGCGGTGCTTCGAAACATGTCTACGACATCGTGACAGGTGATAAATCGTGGATTTACGCGTATGAGCCCGAAAGTAAACAGCAGTCGACTGTATGGGTGTTTCAAGATGAGCCAAATCCAACAAAAGTAGTTCGCGCACGAAGCACTTCCAAGCAAATGGTCGCCTGTTTTTTCAGAAAAACTGGACATGTCGCAACCGTACCGCTAGAACAACGCAGAACAGTCAATTCTGAGTGGTACACAACTATTTGTTTGCCAGTTGTCTTTCAAGAAATCAGGAAAACCAACCGCCGAAGACGGATCACTCTACACCACGACAATGCGAGCTCTCACACATCGGCTCAAACAACTGCATTTTTGAGCACCCAAAACATCGATTTGATGAGCCATCCGCCGTATAGTCCTAACATGGCACCGAATTACTTCTTTTTATTCCCGTACGTAAAAAAAAAAACTGAGAGGTCAACGTTTTTCGGCACCTGAAGAAGAGGTTGCTGCATTCAGAATGCATGTTTTGGAAATACCTCAATCAGAGTGGCAAAAGTGCTTCGACAATTGGTTCAAACGCATGCAGAAGTGTATAGAACTTCATGGGGAAAATTTTGAAAAACAGTAAAGTGATTTTCGATGATTAATATTTGTTTATGTTCTCTAATCCCGAAATATAAAAGGCAACCCTCGTATTGACAATTATCAATGTGTAAGTTCGACATCGTAAGAGCAGGTATAGAAATGAAGCTTGCGAGTGAGTACACCCGCATTGCAGTAACCATAGATAATCACTATCCAGAAACCGTTTCGATGTGACATGTAGCGCCGAATTTAGTACAATTCTCCTCAAAAGCTTCTTGAAAAAAATATGGCGCCGTTTGAGCTCGCATTACATGGGCTTAGAGAGATATGATTGGTTTAAGTGTGCTGTTACTAGCGGGAATCTAAATTACAAAAATAAAATAGAAATGAAAGGAAAAGAAATGAATTTACAAATGAAGTAAATAGAAGAATACACGACTTATTATGGATAAAATATTGTGTAATACAAATACAGACACGCTTTTTGGTACAAACGAATTAAGGAATATATAAAGTTTTCCAATAGCATTTATGTAGTTCTAGATGTGGATAAAATAAAAAAAACATACCTTAAAAAAGACAGATAAACACATGACTGCATTATACACAGTGCTTTCAATATTTTTTATCATTGTTTTTACATAATATATTTGTATTTTACCCTCAAGCGATACTAGTATGTATAAAACACATAAATAAACACTTTTGTCATCTTAATAAGTTATAATTTTTATTGAAGTGTAAATTATTTAGAATCTAAAAAGTTTGACGCTAGATATTACGAAAAAAGACATTAAAAAGAGACAAATACATAAATGTATAGGTTTAAGGGTTGCCAGTGAATACGATAGAATACTTTATAGTTTCACTGCTGTCACTTGTGAATGGTATACACAATTTTTTTGCACTGTTAAAAATTAATTAAGAGATTAAAAAAAATTCACGACACAAGTAAAACCCAGCACTGGTTAAAGTTATATAAGTTTTTTTTTATTAGATACAAGCTTGCGCTTGACCTCAATCTCACCTGCTGGAAAATGATGATGAGGCCGACGATGAAGCGCGCTCACCCAGCAAATACCGATTCACTCGACGTTTGAAGTTTATTTTGATTTATTGCATATCTCTGCAAGTTTTTGACATGGACCACGCACCAAGGCTTTGTTTCAAGTGGTCGCATTTATTCTCCCCATGTCCGAGTCCTCTTTAATTATGGATAATTTATATTCAGATTAAGCCAGCCGGCAGGTGGCGGCCTGTCGCGATCGTCTATGGGGGTTTATTGTGGCACGCGTGACTTTAATATGCAACTATGAACTGAGCCGGGATATATTGCCCAACTATTATCGTGTTGCGGTCTTTTTTGTTGTTATTAAACTACTCTTTGTTACAGATTCTCTGCAAAGTTTCCATTGTATAATCTGCTCTGATATTTGATATATTTTAATTGTTATATTTTTAACTAGCGTTTGTCTTTTATGCCCAACGTGGTCGAAATTGTATCTCGCTTTATAATTACATATTTATATTGACATGCAAAGAATAAATAATGTCACAAAATGTATGTTAATTACACATTAGCAAATAATGGACTTTACACACTATAACGTACCATACCATGACCGGGCTCTGAACGTATCATGGCATGAAACCACCAACCTTGCCCACTTGACCAAAGCAACCGTATTTTATAACCGCTTAAAACGAGTTTGAAACTGATATCGTCCATGGATCAACTGCGTGCATTCTTCTATCGCCGCCTCTTTTTTTCTACACTGGCTCTACAAAGTGACTACAGTGCACCTGATAGTAAGTACAGTGTGATCCAACGACAGCCACTACCAAAGGATGAAAAACCATTGACATTGTCCGTCGTCATATCAGCCCACATATACCACGACTGTTATACTGTTATTCTTCATCCGATTTCCATATGTCATCCGTTATTCTCTGATCCGGATCATTCTCACCATTATTGATAAATCGTAGTTGCAATAGAACCGTAATGAACGCTTGCGCACTGAATGCAATCCGAGTTATATCCGAGATTAGGGTCGACATTGAGGTACGATAATAGTAAGAAATGTGATTCGGTATTAGATATAAGATCTTTTTTATTATTTTCATGACGTATTTAAGCTCACTCATTTACCCAACTATTTTGATTTTTGTTGTTTCTAAGTTGCATACTAGATCTATGTTTTGACAGATAAAGATCAAAGGAAGTGCACAAAGCAATATCCGAATTCGGTCCGAGTGTTTACACGGATTCGGATCGGATGCGGTGCGTAACTGCTCTCGAGTGTGCGCAGGCTCTAAACCGTATAAATTATTAGATAAAAAAAAGGTTGACGCAAAGTCGGTAAAAGTAGAACGCCATAACATAAAGTCTACCCTATTAGTATGGCAGCGTCGATCGTCATTATAACTTATCCGATAATCCGGATCATAGTTGACGGGGTAGTACCCAATCAAAACTTATAGGCTTTCAACAGCCTTCTGGTTGAATTGTAAAGATATGTAAATTCGGATTGATTGGGTAAAAATATGTACATCTTTAGAACACAGCTATCATATCAGTTAAACATACGGTTCTCAAATAAATCTTTAAATCATTGAGGGTGATGTACAGACGAGGGTTAGTTACTTTGAAACAACTATAACAGAATTCGATGAAGTAAAATAAGATAACAAATCTCAAAAAGATTTGTTCAAGTATTCAGTTCAATAATTTTGCATTAACCGATTTCTTTGTGATTCACTCAAAAAAAACTAACTCACCTATCTCTCAAAAGATCTATTTTACGCATGTCTAGTGATTTCGAATTATTGAAATAGAGATACAATTTAAACTCATCGTAGTACTCGGCATCTTATGAAAGAGTAATCAAGTAAAATGTTTTTCTCAGTAACATAAAATCATTTTAATAAAGTAAGAAATAACACAAGATGTAAGGAATATGCATTTAAAGAAAATTAGAGCGATGATAGAGCTAATTTAACAGATCTGTAAGCTCTCTCGCAAAATATAAGTTCTAAAACAGGAAAGTACACGTATAACAGCCATCGAGGCCGCAAACACGCGTTCAAGTCGGACGGGCTAACAACTCTGCGGAGTGTAAACAACGAAAGTGTCGGGTAACTTGTTCAGCGAGTTTCAGTTTCAGGTATGTAGATAGGCTTCCGAAGGGCCGCGGGTATAGGAATCAATTACAGACACGTACACACCTAGCTGCTATGCAGACACGCAACTGGAACGGTCGGTACAAAATTAAAGATTTATATGAACCTTAAGTACCGCAGTTATTAATAATGGCAGTGGTTATTGGTAAGATTGGCAGAAGATGCACAAGGGATTAAGGGATCGAAGCCCAAGAGATGGTTTTACCAAATCCACGACAGTCTTAAAAAACTTGGGGATGATCTCATGATACCAAGAAACTAAAGGAGTGATGTACCACTACGAAACATTCTATACATATTTTCTTGGAAATTCTTCGTTTAACCTAAAACATATTTTTTTGCAAAATGATACTTTGTTTTTAGCTGTTACTTAAGTAATAACGATTCCATCTTGCAAATTTTAATTTAAAATGAGATTATTATTATTTAGCTATACGAATACAGCATAAACAATAACATTATTTTGTATTCGTCACTACAAGGGCACATTTTAACATAAAAACTGGAGTTTTTTTAAAAAATACTTAAATCTTGAATATCTCAGAAATTATCAAGTTACGGACATGGTGTCATATGACTTAAATGACTCCAAATAAGCTGTACTACAACGTCTATCAAGAAATGTATCGCATTACCGTTGACCCTGTATATAATGTTCTATGTCCTCTGTCTGGGGCAGAGATCATCCAAAATACATTTCTATTTCAACCTGTCCTGTGTATTGAATTCAGATCGCCTCATGTCCTATCAAAGTCCCTTGAATCGTGCGTCTCCAGGATTGTCTGAGACGACCACGTTTTCCGGTACCATGGACAATCCAATCTAAAGCCGATTTGGGAATATGGGCGTCGTCCCTTCGGAGCGTGTAGACAATCCAGGTCTTACACCAGCGTTTGATGTATCATCATACGATAGATATCTTAGGGAGATTCATAACAGTCAGCACCGATAAATACAAACCAAAGAGAAAGAGAATAGAATTTAAAATATTTTCATCAAGTATGCCCTGAGAAATACAAGGATAAGTCTGACAGTGCATCGCGCTTAATCAAATAATGATATCCTTTTCCTTATAAAGCTCCTATGTATATGAAATAGCGTTGGAACTAGCGAAATAGATAACCAATAGAGCGAATAAAATAAAATTAAAAGCAAAAAATGTACTGATATTCAAAATAACGCTGTCTCCAAAAATGTGGTTTGTCGAAACAATTATAAATTAGGTGGATGATATATAACGCTGTAAATAGAAATACAATGAACATATCATCTTAGTGATATATTATTGTTAGATAAAGAAATTCAAGAATGCAAACATCTCTTTTAAACCTACGGTTGAAGAAACAGATATTCGGCCCAATGCCAGTGGAAATCAAGATGATGAAACAAAAAGGGCTTACTGTTGACGATTAAATTTAGAATTCAAATTAGGCATTTTTAGGTTCATTTCATAAACAAATATTGCTACAAATAATTACTAAGATACGTAATTCGTAAATAGTTCGTTTCCATAAAGTAACCCTTTTTTTTTTCTAAAAACAAATGTACTAACATTTACTTGTTTATAGCAGTATATAGACATAATACTATACGCAATCCCTCACGAGCTTATGTACTTTATGTATGTATATAGAGTTCATTTTCTACATTTATTCCCAACAATATATCGTTAAGCTGAGTTCCATTGAACTCCCTTCTCATTATTCATCGGAGCGCGCCTTTCACCATTAATTTACGTGCATACGTGATATCGGATATCGTATTGTTCCAATATTTTTATATTTTTTGTACTAATGCACAGTTTGATTGAAGAATATAAGCTTTCATCAGTATTGTCGATGCTAATAATCGTAAGAGGTTTAAAATAATTGTCAGCAATTATTTTTACCTTATTAGTATCATATGTTATTATATATTCTGTGCTATTCGTTTTAATGAATAATATATTTTGAATACAATTTCATTAATTTCCGTATTCTATTTTATTATATTTTTGTGTCTTTATCTTAATTATTTGAATATACCAATTTTAAAAACATTTTTCTTTATTTTGAAGGTTAACATTAAAATTACACTTATTAGTATAAATAGTTGTATAAATTTGAAGAAACCAGAGTTTTTTTTTTATTTAGATGCGGCATAGCGACCACGCTACGCTTGATGGTAAGCATGGCACAGTACAAAAAACTACTACCACTATAAACAGTAAAGAAAAACTTATTAACTGTCGCACTGATTATGGTGGCTTGCACAACGACCTATACGTTTCGTTTAAAGGACCCAATATTATAGGATGATGGGGTCATGATCGCTGGAAAACCATTCGGCAACTCAACAATATGGTAAAAGTAGGAATGAGAGAACTTGCGTGGTCCTTTTATGGAAAATAAAAAGGGTGGAATAAGATTAAATAATTCTTCAGAATGGTCATCGTGATACTGACGGTAGAAAACTCTTAGTAAGTTCTGTGCGCAACTGGAGGGGTTCAGGATGCTTAGCAGCGACTAGATCAATCATAATGCGGACAGTCCTCCGCAGTAACCTATCCAGGGCGTCAAGGAAGTACTGCGCAGAACTGTCCCAGGGATGGAAGCAGTATTTCAAGCCTGCAATTAATCTGGAGTGAAAAACCGTTGCACACTGTTCAGGAAACCAAGTCCACGTGATGTTACGGAGATGACAAGCCGTATAAGATCCTTAAAGTAATGAATACATTTTGGGTCGAAAAATAAACCTATATTGCTAGGTAAGCCTAGTTTGGAGCTAGATCAATGAGATTAATTGTCCAAAAATGTTATATAGAGGGGTGAAACGCTATTTATTTGGTTTAAGCGACATTTTTTGGTGATATAGTGATATAGGAAATCAGGCATATACATTATTGAAGAGGTTTACAAATTTTTATTTTGTAACAAATGGTTTCTAATTTAATAAATATTAAAACTTTGAATAAATAGATATGACCAACGTTTTTGTCTGGTTATCACGGAATAAAGCTGGGAAATGGCGAAGATTCCCTACGGTACGTGGTTCATGATTATTCGACAGTTTAGAAGAAACACAGTAAAAGAAATATAAATGTTTAATTTAAAGACACATCGGGGATGATATATAATGTATGAATGATATATGAAACGGGCAGCGTGCGGTCACATCAACCCTCCGCGGGTAACGTCACGTCACTCCTCTGGGAGCGCCTGTGATCTGACAATCTGTTATGTGGTGAGACATGAACGCACCGGCGTCTGATTGTAAACTAATTTGATTTTCATATATTATATTACTTATTACAGTTATAAAATTAAAAACACTTCTTACTATCCAGAAGGCTAAGACAAAGCAACATTCTATCAGCGGTAAAACTAGTAAAAGAAAAAAAACTATTTATTCGCAATACACAAAAAGTAAAAATGAGGAAGAATACTTAAGAAATACAATAAAGATGGTGAATTGAGCCCTCTGTTCCGTATTTCTAATATTCGTAAAATGGATAATTTCGATTTAACCCTGGCAGCACCGTACGATCTGTAAATGATTTATCTTGGTTCGTTCACCGTGTTCGACACACCGGCAAACAGTAAATCAGAATTTCTACCATCCTCATATTAAATTAGGGTTAAGTGAAAAAAAGTTATTATTGTACTTGACCTCTCCTTAAAAACCATTTTGTACGAATCAGCCAAAGCGACGCCCATCTTGGTCCTTCGATCCGAATACTACTAAGCAGCGTCCTAAGAATTCTATCAGCGTCTATGAGTATTAGAGTTGTTGCTGGTTGAGAAAAATGGTTAAGTACAGAATTCTCATCAGATGCAAAATTATTTTAGTAATCCAGTATAAAAGCAGGACAAAATAATAGATAGGGTTCCATTTCATCACGAAACCACCAGACGCCGTGACGGAAACCATACATATGTAGTGGATATTACTACATTCGTCATGCGAACAGCTAAGGAGTAGAATATGCTTCCAGCGATCACATTTCCACGTACTTATGACTTGAGAGTCTTTAAGAGAAGAGAGAATACGCAATTATTGGGCAGATAGGGTCTATCATTGGACTCACCTTCACCTTCCATCCGATGACTGAGGTCAAGCATCGGTATGTATATAGTTAAAAAATATATAATAACGTCACGCTACATCCCTTTCGGGATGAGCAGAGGTATATTAAGTGCTGTATCCACTTTGTGCTTATACGTCATACAACGTGACAAGCTGAACGCCATTTTCAAGGCACATACACATGGTATTTTTATTTGATGCCAGGCGGGTTTCCTCACGATGTTTCTTTCACCAGTGAGCATATTATGCCTAAATCAGTACAAGTCTGGAAAAATCCAGATTTATGTATCGAGATTCGATCCTTTCGTGTCGCAACGTATGGATATCGATCGCTTATGCACTATACCACCATAACTCCACTAAAACACAGCTGCATCTAAAAAGATTTAACATAATTTTAATAATGAAACAATCTGTGCATTACCCGTTGAATTAATTAAATACTCGACATACCGTTCGTTATCAGTTATGGCAACAATTAGGCGGTTATTATCAAGTGGGTGAGATGGTTTCAATACAATTAATTATAATGTGTAACTGTTTAGTACGATTTACTGAGCAAGCTACAGGCTTGATATCAGCTCTCTATTAACATAAATCCACATTACGCAGATAGCGTTTCATATCACGATGTAATTAATAACTTCGTTTTTATGTGTTTGCAAGGCAAATGTTCTATGCGAAGTCGTCGTAAACTTTGTACAAATGATATAATAATTAAATTATCTAAAAGAATTTTATGATAAGACTATGGAATAAAAAAAATTAGTCCATGGATAATTTGGAAAACGAGGAAAATTTTTGAAACTTTTCTTCCTGTATTTTGCTCACGATTACTCAAAAACCCTACGCGTAATTTATGTATACGTTTAAAACTTAAAACTAGACACTTGAAGCTATAACCTTTTACTTTTGAAACTTCTGTACGACCATTTCTCTCAGAATAACACTCTCTTGAAAATTACTAAAAAATTGGGGACCTTTTTTAATATCCTTTAATTTATGCATCTAGTATATATACTTATAGGTTGAAGGCTACGAGAGGAAGGTATAAAATACAATTTTTAAAGTGAAACTTCTTTAAAATTGCTGTGGTTTGAAACTGAATGAAATTATATACATTATACAGTTTCACCTGTTCTACGAGTGAACTGCACACACTTTTTTTTAAATATTTTCTCTCTGCGCGTAAGCCAGGAGAAGAATTGTCTTTGCAAACAGAGTCCAGTTTACCGTACTCACGTCGCTACGGAGTGGTTTTAATGCTTATTTATTGAAAGGGAGGTCTTTGGTTAGGACGAATGGAGTTATAGCCCGGAAGGATCACGGCGTCGGGGCTTGGTATGGTTTATATCCCCAAAGGACTTACTTTGATCTACTGCAGGAATCAGAACTACAAAAGACATGAGTTAGTGTTAAGTGTCCGCTACAGCTTTGTAGAATTATTCCGCAACAATAAAGTTTGGGTATGCATTGTAGGTACATTTAAAATGATTTTTAGGATACCGTACCACAAAGAACCCAATGGCACATTTTGTTGTATGTCTATCTATGAGGGCCATTCTTCAGAAACGCGAAGTATCAATATGAAATTAATATCCAATATTCAGATTTGCAATCTCTTGTAACTCTGATGAAATCAAATTTCTAAATCAACGCAAGTAAAGATGGCCATTTCGTCCGTAGTTCCATTTCCCGCAAGTTTCAAGTTCTACCTAACCTTATAAATTCCATCGCACACCGCGCAATGGATCTTACCTTTACAAGTCTCTAGAGCAGAAAAACTAAAACATGACAAACTGGACTTACCTTTAAATACAGTGAGCGTGGCTGTTGCAGTGACAGCATCCCCTACGCCGTTTTCAGCGACGCACTCGTAACTAGCATCATCGCGCTGCGCCCGCACCGGGTCTATGCGGAGCACTGCCCCCTTAGCACCAGGACCAGCAGAGTTCTCCATCCCGAACACTTGATATCTGGACTGCATGCCTGCCGACGGAATACTCATTAAGAACTTTAATTGAAGTGACTAATTAGATGCAGGAGCGTTTATTTTATAGAAGCAGAAAAAACATTAGATTATTACTTGTTATGGCTTGTTAATCCGTCCCATCCTTTTCCCCTCACTATTTAACGATTTCGGCAAGTATGCGCCGCGCACCTCACTAGCATCGGCGCGTTCTTCAACTTGACAGCAAACACACCGGCCGATCAAAGACGAGTGCAAAACCAATTTACAAACCAATAACCAAGTAAGTCCTTTCTTATCCTAAAAACAAGTCCGTTAACAACTTACACGAAAGAAATCGAATTAAAGAAAAATCTTAGTTCAATTTACAACAATACTTGTACACATAATTTTGCGTAAATGAGAAGAGCCGAAAATCGGTCTCAATGGTGAACCTTGGAAAAGGTTTATATATCTAGAAGTGGACAGATAAAAGCTCATCATCAAATTATCATCATGAGATGATAATAGCTAGGCTCCACCAATTGGCGGAACGGAACTAATAGAAGCAGCGATTTTCTCAAAGAATTTGGACTCACAATCTTCGATAGTAAGGGAACGATGAGGAAGACAAAGAAAATAATAATAATAAGTACTAATATCGTTATGCTATTAAAATCATATAACTAAAACGAATGAATGATGTTGATTACAGACAAAATACTGGAGAAAAACAAGAAAAAATTGGATCTATGAGAATAATTTAAACAATTTTTTTTTTACATAAAAATCTTTAATATAGTTACCCTTACAGATTTTGCGATCTCTAACAAAATTATGGTGATTGCATGTAAATATTTACTATTTCCTTCAGTACAATCATTTATGATTGAATTACAGTACAGAGAAGGACATCCAAAGGGAAAACATCAGGCAATTGAAATAAATCGTCAAAAGAAACAAGCGAAAAGTAAATTACGCCCTGGAGCAACATTGTTTGCGATATCGTCAATGAGGAAACACGAGTTCCTTGCTCAATCGCAACAGATTGAGTTGAGTTGATGCCTTTATATTTTTATATCGATTTTTTTTTAATACTGTAATTTAATTTTATTAATGTATAGGGCTCTGCTTCAAATACTCATGTTGCAGCATCACAAGTTTTTCAAAATAATTGAATAATTTATTAATTTCATTACAACTTTTGGAAACCTATTACAAATCTGTATCAAAAGACTAAATTAACTAACACAAACAGAAATTTTATATTTTGCGATGTTTTGTGATTTAATTTAAGCCGGCATAATAATGGCGACTGCCAAGAAATTCTTAATCTCTTCGATATTATCACCACACTGTTTTTTTACTTTTATCGGCAAACAGGCTGAAAGCCCATCTGCTGGTATGTGGACCACAATCTACAGACAATTGCAACACAAGAAGCGTTACCATTGCGTTGTCGGTCAAGAAGGACATTGTTCACTGCCCTCTTGAAGGATCCTATGACGTAGTTTTAGGAAAAAGCTATACTTAGCAGTCCGTTCCATAGCTCTAACGTGTGCGACAAAAATATTCTAGATTATTCTGTTTCGTTGTTGTGGTTCAGTAAAGAGTGTGGGAATGAGCCAACGACCGACGACAAATAGTGCTCGTTTGAAATGGCGTTGGAGACACCGGCTTGAGCAGTTTTTCTAAGCATTATACAAAATTGTGCCGTTCGCGCGTCGCGCGGTGTAGCTTAACGTGAAATTCGGAGCGCGATCGCGGAGAATGGAAGCACGCTGCCGTATATCCGATTATCAAATTATGATTGGCGCGGTGAGGGACGAGTGCTGTAGGCATCGCCGCTGCCCGCGCGCATTATTATTAACTGCGCGCTACAAAATGTAATATTGAAATAGTGTTTGTGGTGTAGTAGTATTTGTTGAATATAGAGAATAGATATTTATCTCTTATTTAGACTAAAGAAACTTGCTGCAACAAAATACCTACTCGTATGTCTAGACAGTGAGATGGTTGTACTAAGTGAATATGTAATGCTGACGCCACTCAATAGTAAAGTAAGACTTAAGATAAAGTTGGTTGACTGTACATTACAGCCCACGGTTACTAGTTAGATACAAGTAACCCGATGGAAGTCCTTTGCCAAACCCAGCGCCACAGATTTCGTCTGCAGCATTAAATTGCAGGAGAGCCCATTTCGTCATGTTTATTATTTATTTCTTATATTTTTTTATTTTTTGTATTTTTGCTGTTATCGTAGCGAAATAAATGTATTCCATTAAATGAAAAACAAATTCAGCGAAGTTAAAAATATATTAAAAACTTGTATGTTCTGTTTATATATGGCATTTCGTAAAATTTTATCCTACTCTAGCAATAGCAAGTTATTTGAGAAATTTCTAATATGGTTCTCTTAATCGAGATGATTTTAGAAGGACAAAGTTCCTCAAGTGCGGTGTCCAGTTTGGAAATTTGAAAACAGAATCGAAACTTTTATCTGCATTCATCTATACAAATGTCACCACTGTTACAGAGCATTCTAGCACTTTAAATAAGTACATCTGCTTAGTTTTTGTTAAATACTTTTTTAGTCACGAAAATGCCAACCTGTCAGCACTTCCGTTATTAAGTACCTTCTATGGTCTACATACAACTACAATGCCAGAAATGTTACCATTGTATTATATATATATAAACTGAATGTATTGTTAAATAACTGACGAATGAAAACAAGCAAGATGGGG
Source organism: Automeris io (assembly GCA_036320925.1). Taxonomy (NCBI): domain Eukaryota; kingdom Metazoa; phylum Arthropoda; class Insecta; order Lepidoptera; family Saturniidae; genus Automeris; species Automeris io. The sequence goes on along the minus strand of JAUDJH010000011.1, from coordinate 4,525,159 downwards.
TATATAGAGATGTTTTAAGCCAGCACGAGCGTGTCGGCCAGGTATTCTTGTTCGAGGCTTTGTATACGGAGCGGACCTCATGTTAGTTTACGTTAGAATTCTATTATTGTGTCGAATATCCGATTGTTGCTGTTTTGATTATCCAGGCAAAAGTTAATTCGAGTTTAGTTTAATCACTACGTGTATATTTTTTTATTTATTATTAAGCAAAATTTCTCCTGTTACCTAAAAGTATTACAACAAATACATAATAGTTTGCAAAAACATTCAGTTATTAGTAACAAAACATTATTTAAAAACCTTTTTCGCTAAAATAGCATTTACTGATTTTATTATTTCATTATATGGAACATGTAGACACTATAATAAAAAAAAAGTAATATTATATTTGCAAAACATTAAATTAAATGGTCTCTCTTCAAATGTCGAGTTTTGTTATCAAGAGTAGAAAACAAGGGAATAGCTGTTCCGCTACAAGAAAAAGAAAACAAATATTCCTACAAACGTGCCGACTTTACAAGTACAGCGGTGTAGACAGAAGGTTATCCATCAAAGCGGACAGAGCGGTGACGCGACCACTGATTGTCAATCTAGCATGGGACGTGACGCGCGCACTGACTTTGCACGGTGTTGCTTTTATTGTTCAGTTTGTCGGAAAAGTTATCGAGCTTCACAAACGTTTTATTTTTATTAAAAGCTTTATTGTATCTTAACCTGTGCGTATTTATTTATTTATTATACTTAAGAACCATCGACAATACCATTGTAATTTTGTTTTTATTATATTAGGTCCTTACATATGAAATTGGCGTTTTTCGTACTGGCCACTTTAATCACAAATTTCTCCTCTTTGGTAAGGAATTCCAAATTCAAATTTGTACAGCTAAATACATGAGTATTTGTGCTTCGATGATCGTCATTCATTTGTTTTTTTCTGTTTGCGTCACTCATTTTACAAAATGGAAAACTTAAAATATCGCATTATTTACGAGTTCCGCCGTGGCACTAGTGCTGCGGAAACAACTCGAAGGGTGAATGACGTGTATGGCGGTCGTGTTGTAAAAGAAAACACAGTTCGTTTTTGGTTCCAACGTTTTCGTTCTGGAAATTTCGACCTGCAGAACAAGCCCCGTGGACGGCCTGAGACTCAAGTTGATAATGAAGAGTTGAAGGCTATTGTGGAAGCGGATCCATCGCAAACCACGTCCGAGTTAGCTGCAGGTTGCGATGTTAGTGATAAAACTGTTTTAATTCACTTGAAGCAAATTAGGAAGATTAAAAAGCTTGAAAGGTGGGTACCTCACGAATTGACTGAAGCAAACCGGCAAACGCGCGTCGACTGCTGCGTTACATTACTAAACCGGCACAATAATGAAGGTATTTTAAACCGAATCATTACCTGTGATGAAAAATGGGTTCTTCACGATAATCGGAAGCGCTCAGCGCAATGGTTGGATTCTGGCCGGCCAGCCAAATCCTGCCCCAAGCGAAAATTAACCCCAAAAAAGTTACTTGTAAGCGTTTGGTGGACTAGTGCCGGTATTGTTCATTACAGTTTTCTCAAATCTGGCCAGACTATTACGGCTGATGTCTATTGTCAGCAATTGCAAACCATGATGGAAAAGCTAGCGGCTAAACAACCTAGGCTGGTCAATCGCTCCACGCCACTGCTGCTTCACGACAACGCTAAACCACACACTGCGCAACAGACGGCTACTAAATTAGAAGAGCTTCAATTGGAAAGTCTAAGACATCCTCCGTACTCCCCGGACCTTGCTCCAACAGATTACCATTTTTTTCGAAATTTGGATAACTTCTTGCAAGGGAAAAAAATTAAACTCCGATGGGGCAGTCCAAATCGCCTTCAAAGATTTTATTGATTCCCGTCCGACTGGTTTTTTTAGTAAAGGGATCAATGAACTACCTATGAGATGGCAAAAGTGCATAGAAAATAATGGTTCATACTTTGATTAATTAAATATATTATATTAAAAAATATTCGACTTTTTGTTCCTCCCATACAAAACGCCAATTTCATATGTAAGGACCTAATATTTATTTAAGAGACTTTTACATGTGTACGTATGTCAGCCCTATCGTGCCCTAATACAGAAATACCTAACATATGACATATGGGGCCATTGATCTGAACAGGCCAGATGCCTCATCAGATCACAGTTCTGTTAAGATTTTGTTAAACATCCCGACGTCTAGTCTGTTCACACCAAAACCACTCACAAACGCCTCTCTCACAGATTCAGATTTGTAATAATTCAGAATCAGACATTGTAATATTTACAATATGTTCGATCTCTGTGTGTGTGTCAATAATCTTGTACAAGAGTTATACTCGTACATCGACGATAGATACTCGTGATAGATAACCACAGCATTACCTAAAAACATTGACTAATAATATCAAAATTAGTTAGCAAAATTAATGAATGTACGAATCATTCGCTTCATCTCTTTCGCGTGAGTAGTTTAGTCATAATGCTATCTCGGTCTCGGTTCGTGTGATTTTTATTTATCATTGTTAAATAACCAGGGACAAGATTTTTCCATCTGTAGAGTCAATTGAATTTGAACCATTTATCAGTTCTCATAGATTTGTAATTTAGGATACGTGTTAAAAACCGATGACAGTAATTTAAAAAAAACAATGTTTTGACAGTGACACGTTACTCTCGCCAAGATCATAAGATCATTATAATAACAATTATAGTCTTACCCATAGATGGGCAAAATGTAATCAGATTAATACAAATGATTACGATTACATTTTGCATTTTTTTTACCATTAATATTACTGCATTTTTCTCATCTATGTTTAAACACTACAGAATCTCAGATTGCATACACATTTATGACTTCATTATGTTTTGAATGGATTTAATCAGGATTACAGAACAAGAAAATTATAATTACGACTAAATTTTGTAATCGTTAATCATTAATCAGATTATATCTTGCCCATCTCTGGTTTTACCTAATATAGAATACTTTTCTGTGATACATGTGGCTAGACATAGCGACGGTATAATATATGTCAATAGATTCCCGACTCTTGACACTTGCAGCTCAGCAGATCAGCTGCAAAGTAGTCACTTTATCGAGGCATTAATAAAATGTTCTAATAAGACCATAAATAGTGGTTAAAATTCATTACTAAAAAACAATTTACTAACACAAGAGTAGTAATAACCATAGATGGGCAAAATGTAATCAAATTAAAGAAAAACGATTACGATTACATTATGCGTTTTACATCATTAATATTATTATAATTTGACCATCTATTTTTTAAACATTGAGCAATCCTCAACAGCATACAAATTTATGATTACTTAATGTTTAGAAGGGTTTAATCATGATTACAGAGTAACGAAATTAAAATTACGATTGAATTTTGTAATCATTATTCTGATTACATTTTGCCCATCGCTGGCAATGACATAATTTAAAGCCATACTATAATTAAACTTCGTTGTGTAATAAATAAAAGGAAGTAAGTATGCAATTGAACATTTTCTATCGGAATATCTTTTATGTATTGATGCGCGTAAGGAATTCCTGTTGTGCCTCTGACACAGTCTGATATATGTGAAACGTCGACAGCACAACAAATGGTGGATGAGTTTGATAAGTCAGATAGAATATGAAACGAGAGGCGTAAGTGTGATCGCGGCCATCGCTCTTTTACGGTCGACGATTTCGGTTCCTATGATATACGCGATTACATATTTCACGCTGAGCCTGTGAAACTATTAAGGGTCATTTCACATGTAACCTTATAATTTTAATTAGATCTAATTTTTTATAATTAATTATTTTATTTATTTTAATAGTTAACACTGGTTTTTATTGGTTAATGTTATTGCCGCCTTTGATTTGCTAGCTGATTGATACGGGATATGTTTTTGTTTGTACATTGCAAAATTAAAATGATCTAAGCTTTCATTTCGGGATAACAGTATTTGAAACAAAATTAACACGGGCGTTGGCTAAAAATTATTGTCAATTGTTTCTTATGCTCTGCGCTCATACGACGTCTTCGTACCGCCTCGTCTTACAATCTCTTTAATTCAAAATTAACTTTAAACTGTGTGAAACTCAGTATATTTAAGATTTGAATATGAGATGCAAGCAAACGCGTGGACCGTGTGGTGTTACTTTTATACTGTTTTATTAAAATTAAGTGTGCCTCACATAGTTTTAAGTTCGTTTTGAATTAACGAGAGAGTAAGACGAGGTTCTACTAATATGTCGTTTAGATGTAAATCATGAAAGTGGCATTCGCTACTTCCTGAGCAGTGTTCAATTGAAACGCTCAGTAGAAAAATTATTAATAGTAAAAGTAATAATGTTTGGAGACAATTAACCTTTTAATTATTTATTTTATCAGCAGATCCATTAACTGAGGAACTTTGGATTGAGGAACAAGATACTTTAATATAATATGCAGTTATACATAAAAACAATTGAGTCACTACTTTTCACTTTTACTGTATAAAAACTATTACGTATTTATTTATAAATTTGAATAAAGTAGTGTTAAGAATATGCAATATATAGTAATATATCCATTACGTAGCTCTCGTGAAATGGCACGAATATCAATGTTCTGTATATTTAGAAACAAACTTGAGCGTGTGAAGTGACCCTTAAATATAGAAAGGGCCTGTACGTTCTTTCAGTATGTGGGCGACTATAACTTTTTTCAGCTCATTGCTCCGGGGCTTATGGGCGTCGTTACCGGCCCCAGATATTTATGAGCTCAAAACCTCGATTTCACATTTCAATTGCGAATAGAAATTGTGAAATGATTGTCTATCTCTTTCCTGCTTACGTTTTTATTTTAAGAAGGAAAAGGATGGAAATGTCATAGCTCTACATTTGGCGTAATTTTATGCATTTAATTGATGAAAAGAATAAAGCTTCAACATTAAATAGATTTTTTTTTCATGTAAAGTTGTTAATATTGTATATTCGCACAATATCAAAATAGAATATGGATTCTACATAAATTGATTTTTTTTTTACACTGTCTCGACATTTTGACTACAGAGAACCTGATGGTAAGTACAGTGTAGTCCAAAAACGAAAGCGACCATCAAAGGATGAAAATCCATTGATAGTCTCCATCGCCATGTCGGCCCACATATATCACGACTGAAGATCTCTAGGTACATGAGCTACTGGATATACAAAAGCTGATCCCGAAACGCGACAAGCCGAAACTGGTCACTATGACGGCCTTTACACCCAAGTACTGTGGTCGCGATCCAGACGGGCACCGACGCCCTACCACCTCGCTGCAGCTCGTTTAGCACCACCCAGGAGTCACGTGTAGAGAAACTAGGTAGTAGTTGATTATCTATTGCTACAATGTTTTAGGTATAAATGCAGGAATGTAGTGTGTCTCTTTTTTTGAATTCATTTTACGTAGGCCACTATACTACATAGGTATATATGCTATATGTAGCATATATGCTGTATGTAGCATATATGCTGTATGTATATGTATAGGCTATATGTAGGTATTTACTACTATGAAAAGCATACTCACTTGAAACTCTGTTCCCGTTCTTTCTCCAAATAATATTGGGCATGGGGTCTCCTCGGGCTGCGCAGTTGAACACCACTGTACCGTTGGCTCGCACTTGCAGGTTACGCGGTCGGATCGTGATTTCCGGTGGATCTGTGACACACAGAAAAATATACCATATAAATTCTACATACAATTGAATTTCGTCCAATAATCATTTTTCTTACATTCTTTTTTAAAATTGTAATAAACGTTTTTGTTGTAAAACTTTCAGATAGTGCTTGATTGTATTTTAATTACGAATAAATCTTCCAATAGAGTAGAATTCATCTAGTTATGCGATTTCAAATTTATTGGATAGTCTAAGGAAAGTGTAAGAAATAGTAGAAAATTTTCAAAGGCGATAAAGGTCGCTATTTATTATTAATACTTATGGACAATTTAATACAATGACAAAGTCCCATTAGTAGTCCCCCAGTCCCTTCTAGTACCCAGTCATGGGTACTATAGATAGGTACATACTTATATAGATACATACTTAAATATATATATCCATAAACTACACCGAGTAAAGAAAAACTATGCTATTGGCTAGAATTTTAATAGAAAAAAAAAACAATCAGTATTATTATTCATCTGTGTAGACTATGTAACCATCAGTTTCTAAATTTATACATCAAGTATATTTTTATATAACTAAGGAAACACAGTAATATAAAAATATTAATACAAAATATATAAAGATGTTATATATTTTGTAATATATAACATCTTTACCAAGCAACAAATTTTACACAAAAATTATAATAAAATAAAATCTAAGAAAAACAGAACACCAAGAATTTACCTACAATAATAAATTATAGCACAAATAAATACAATTATAATTAACAATTTTTTTCTCATTAGTTCCTTAAAAGGGCGAATTGTTCAACACAAAATGTCCGCATAACAAGAATGTTTGTTATACATATCACAAATACAAAAAATAATAGTATTATTAGCTTAAAACTAAAAAAATAGCTTGACTATTTTACCAAAAAACATTGTTAACGATATTAAATAACATTATTTATGAATTGTAACTAGAAATGATCAGTAAACAGTAAATACATCATATACTAGCATAATTCTAAATCGGGATTTTCCACATTAATGAATGTTTAATGAAACTTGAACTCGACGGATAGACGCACTCCGTAACGGATAAGTAATCCAATAAAAAACTTATCCCTTCATCCTAAATGCAAATGTGTGGTGTCCCTTTACTATAGTGATGTGACGTGAATCCGATTATAAATCACAAATACTAGATTCTATTGATTTACCGGTCGTAAATCCAGTACCTGACAAATAGTAAATTAATAAATGAAAGGGTAGTAGTATAAGCAAATGTAAAAAATTAAGAAACATATTTTCTATGTTTTCGTAAGCTCAATTTTGCCTTTTCGTGTTTTTTACTAACTCTGTCGCGTTTCTTACTTACTCTTAGCCTAAGTAATAAAAGACTGGTTGCAATTGAATCTAAATAGATTCGAATCAATATCAAAAATATCGACTGAAATATTTCAGTCGAAATTTTTTTTATTTTGTTGTTGTTGATTATTTTTCACTCACTTTAAAATTAGTTATACCAGCGAACAACTTATACTTATTTTAGAAATAAAAATATCATGGTATTTTGTGTTTTCCTTAAATATGATTAAATCCAGAAGACTTATTACTTTCTAGCATTCATAAAAGTCATGCGATTTTTTAAGATAAAACAATATAACAAAAGAAAATTATTCTAAGGTACATACGAGTCATTTCGACTGATCCAGTAAATCAAGCGTTCATCGATTCACTCGAGTCATTCGAGTAAATATACTCATGTCGCATCATTACTCCACCCTCGGCGTCGTTGTAAGAGTCGATTCAAGTTGCTAATATGAATTATGTATACAGACCGACATCAGTACATTTTTACGACCACTAGAGCTATCGTTGCCGCACTTGGTCTATTCCGATCCAATTTTCGATAGAATACATTAGGCCCCATGCTGTTAAAGTCCGTCTTCTACGTAATATTCTAAATTCTAGTTTACAGAAATAGCCAAATAAACGATTTTTTAAATAAATTGTTAAAATTTCGCTTTATATATTTCAGGTTGTAATAACAACATTGCCTAATATGAGACCAGAAAAAAACTTTTAAACTTGTAGTCTATAACAATGATTAACAGTCGATTTCGAACATTTTTATTTTACAAGAATTACCCCTTAGATGTCAACTTTTCTGATCCGTTACAGCAAAGTTGTGGTTATTTTTGGGAGAATCCGGTATGGAAATATCAGGGCAGCCAGTGAGGGTTACAGCCTGGCTGCGCCAGAACCAAAGTTCCTAATAATTCCCAGGGTGTCTTTAAAATTGTGGAATGGGCTTCCAGGTGCATTACTTCCTCCACATTACGACATGGGGCTCTTCAAAAAAGGAGTAACAGACGCTCTGTTAGGTCAGCAGACAATGAGGATATTTCTTTGTTGTCGGATGTTTGTTTACCATCCTGTAGGTCGATTGCCAGTTTGTCTTCCATTCACATAAAAAAATGCGAAAGTTTAGATGGATGTTTATTATTTAATCACACCAGTACGGATGGGAATTGGCACAGAAATAAGAGTCTTCAATAGCACACAGGTTGCATTTAATACTGTAAATGTAATTGGCACACGTGAGAATACGGATGGTATCACGTAATGTAGTTAGCCTCGATGACTATATGCCCTAGGTCAAACCTATATACCCGAGCAATGCAGGGCACTACAGCTAGTTGTATAATGTAAACGGAAATTGTACATTTACTTATGTAAATAGATAAAGCTCTATGCGAAAATGTGGGGATTGGTTTGGAGTATGCTAAAATAGTTATATTCAGGCCCAGAACTGACTACTGAGAAATTCGTCACAAAAGTTAATACCCCTATAGCCCGATGTACTCGGTTTTGACAAAGCCAGAAAATTCATTCCGTTTTTTGTAAAATCGTAACATTGATTAAGCACAACATTTCATATTTTCGTTCATGTAAAAAGATTTTAAGGCAAGTAACTATTATCCAATATTACTCGTATATGATTTCGAGGTTAAATAATATGCGTACACAAATAAACTCAGAATAATCATCCTTATGCGAATGTTATAAATTTTGATAAAATAAATAACATTGTAAATAAATTTAAAAATTACACCAGATTATATTTCATTTAAGGGAAAAAGTTAGTTAAACGAAATATCAGTTCAAAGTTTGCTTATATCGAACATGACTCCACAATATTTTGATATCTTTACAACATTAAGCCCTAAGGCAGTAACCGACAAAAGTAAAATTTAATTTCTTAAGCGAGAAGTTGTACCGTGGAAGTTGGTACAAACTTCCGACACTAAATTCAGCGAGAATTGTAACCATCCAAATTACATAGAAAATGGTAGCAAAAGCGCGGTACATTTTCATCATTCCGAGCTAGATTAATGGCATTATCTCGTAGAAAAATGCGCGTTCAACTACGAAACAATTATGTGGACGAAACGAGAATTCTGCGCGTCGCGTCGGACCCGGCCAGCGAAACGAGCCGGAACGAGCTACGAATGCTGTCATGTTGCCATGTAAGATTTTCTCATTTAATAAATGTTTATTTTATTTAATCATTTGTGCTCTTTACCTAAAAATTATAACATAACTTGAATCCAATATTAATGCCGATTAACGCCTTCACGGACTGGACATGGTTTTCATAACACACTGTACATTTATATCATTCACTCTGGGACATAAGCATGCCCGATGAATGCTACAGTTGTTATAAAAAGGGCAGACATACGTACATCAACAATTTTGATGTATAATCGATTATCGGTTTCCATTATCGGTATCGGCTAATAAAAAAAACTGCCTAACGAGGGCCGTCTTGAAAAGAACATTGGACGCACGCCGTGGGAGCGTTTGATTCCTGAACTAGAAAATGGAATCCCATTTACGTGGCTCGTATACACGCGGTGGCTTCCCCGAGCGGCGATACGCCAATCGATCCGACATTAATAAACGAATCCGGCTAACGTATTTTTCGTGACTGTCACATTGGAGTTAAAATATTCATGAAACGAGATACCGCAGCGCAGGTCGCCGGATTAGACATATCCAAAAAAGACTATGGCTTGAGCGTCAAGAGCGTAAAACAATTCATATAGAACGACAGGGGAATTCCCATGACGGTCCACGAGGGGCAATGCGAGTTACGACCGCTCGTGCTTTGGCCGCAAATAAAAATGTCTGAATTCGCTCCCGCCCGCTTCGGTGTGGGGACACAATGACCGTTTCGATGCCCATTTATGTAGGTAGAATCGATCAACATCCAACAAATATTATCAATTAGAATTTGTATATATGTTCAGTTTTCATTTCAAAATGGCAGAATCGATTGAAATGAATTTTTGCATTGAAATAGATCAGACCTTGGAAACCCACTTAGGGTATATTTCAACGCGAAAATGAAACTTAAAAGGATTGCAACAGGGGATGCAATTCACTACTGAGAAATGAATTGTTTTTAAGTTAGCGATCCAAATATGCGTTTTTTATATTTAGTTTTTTGATATAATGACGGGAGAGGGGGATGTGGATAGGAAAAGGAAGAATAGCATGTAGATAGTGAGGGTAAGAAGGAAATGGAAGGGCGGGAGAAGGAGATACAGCACCAGAGGATTAGGAGAAAAGGTTTAGGTTCAGCTAAAAGTAAATACGATATTAAATAACTGTTATGTGGTACGAAGTTCGCCGGCCAAATCAGCTAGAATAGAAATATTTACCTTAGACTCGTTTTAGAACAGAAAAAAAAATGTGATGTGTTTATTCCTCTACGGACTGGAGTGAATGGTCACGTTTTATACGTATACCGGATTGAAGTGGGTTTCCGGACGTGTTGAAATATATATTCAAATAAAGAAAAAGTTTTTGTGTTTATTTGATGTTGTGATAGCTGCTATAGATGTAGGAATAATTAAAAAAAAAATATAGTTTCAGACTTAGTGATTGCTCGGCTGTGATTATTCAAGCTCGGTTAGCTGATGTCTCTGGGTTCGAGGATGCTCAGTATAGCGGTCCTTAGCGACTGATTAGTGGCTCTCGAGAAGTCAATGGAATGGGGTCTCGCGATAAACTGAAAAACACTACCCAGTGTTGGAGAAAGCGTTTGCCCCCAGAGATATTGCACACAATAGAGCTGTCAAGAAATGATTAGAGGCACCACAGTCCCCGTCAATGCGCAGACGTAGTTATCTTAGGGTTTTTAGGCATTACAAGTTCGCCATTCTCGCCTTACGGCCGAGATACCTCGATTAGCAATTACTCCCAGTAAAAAAAAACTAAGTAATTTACATGACGTTAGCCATAATGGCAATGTAGTTTTAAAATTACTATTTAAATCATTACATTCACTGGGCTTTAGGAATATTACCCATTATGTAATGAAGAAAATAAGCAAAAGTTGTGTTTTATTAAATATTGTTAGAGACCAAAAATCTTTTATATTTTATTAGCTAAATTATATTTAAATAAATATTAAAGTTATTAACTGGACACAAATTTTTCTACTACAAAATTAAGTTCAGCTGTAGCGGAATTTGTAGGTTGAGGTCAGATTGTAAAGTCCAAAGAGAAGTCGAAAGAAATGAATGAGGTCTATATTGCAATGATTGCTGAGTATTCAACATGCAGTGATGTCAAATGGCCTCGTTAAGGCCACTGTTTTAATTAATAAAAACTGAGTATTCACTTTAAACATTCAAAAGTTTTATTTGAAATCAATTTTAAGTATAATCAGTGAAATATAGAGTATCGTTCGGTGTGTTGACATGGGTGCTGTGTGTGTCATTATGACAATAAAAGTTTCAAGTTAAAAATAGTTTGTATAATACAAACTTAATCGAATTCTTTAATTTAACCTATAGATTGATTTTTAAAAGCTTTAAATTAAAACGACTTGGGAGTCCTTTTAATTTCTACTTAGATATATTAATAACAAAAGTAATTGAACCAATTCGGACAGTTTATAATTATTAATAGATAGACTACCTACTGTAGGTACTTATAAAATTGTTGGAAAGAAATAATAGATAGAGGTATAAAGTATTGAAAAGCGGAGCGGAGACTTGAGACGGGTTTTCTCAAAGCTAGTTATGATTTTCTTAAGAAAGCTATTAAAAATTAAATTTAATATTGACTTTAACTAATTAGTTAATAATGGCATGTAAATTTTAAATAAGTAGCCCTCATTTATTAATAAATCTTTGTTACATTTACAGGCAGTAGACTTGAGGGTGTCTGCTGCCCGGACGAGAGGGAGGAGGCGTGCATTGTCCGGTGTGCCGATCGTAAGAAAAGTTTAAAGGAGTGTGCTCTTTACACTCACCCCTCCCAGACATGAAGCCTAAGCAGGCTGTTCCCTCCCCGGGCGTCTGGAAGAATCTGGATCCCCATGCCCGGGTGTAGTGATTAGAAGGACATCCCGGTGGATTTTCATCAGTAGGAGTCTGACACACCAGGGGCCTTGCTATCACAGTGGCCCTGATAGTACTATGCAGGAATTCCCCCAGGTCACAAAAAAAAAGATATATCAGGGGATAATAGCTTAGGCCTGAAGGTCCGACGAGGCGGGAGCTGAGGAAGATGGTAAGGAACCTTTGGCTCTGGCAGATGGGAGAAGGAATACCTCGGTGGTTAGTTGTCAAGGGTCTTGCACACACGGCGGCGGCCCTCACTGTTTCCTACATGCCCAAGGGAACTGAGACGCATATACAGGTCAACAAAAAAAAAAAACACAATCACAAAAACACCAAAAGTGAAATCATTTAATTTCCTTTTTTCAAAATAATAATTACCGAGGATAAATATTAATCGCCATTGAATTTAATTATATTGTTTATAACACATTTCATTACGTCGCCAAATAGAGTTAATCGAAATGTGCGTATGCCGTTCGGGTGTATACTCCTGGGCAATTTATGACAATAATCTGAACGTATCCGCCCATAACCGGTTTACCGCCGAATAGAAGTGTGTTGAGATTTAAACAGTATGAAATTTATAACGTTCGAAACGGGAATTGAATTTGCATAATTCCGACCCGCGTATATGTGCGCCTGAATCCGCATTGAACAAAAACGATCCCACTCAATAAAGTGGAATAGTAATTAATTCTACATTCGCAATCGGTATTTTTTCTTAAAACTAATTAAACTAAGTCGGCATTATTAGAAAATGAATTTAAACTTTAGTAAACGTTTGAACAGAGGCAGTAGTTATTTGTTACAAAAACTATTTTTACGTCTTGTATAAAATTCTTAGTACTATACCCAATATTGGTCTTATTTTTATATTCGCAATATGCTATATTTTATAATAACTGACTTCTGATACTTTAAGCCTTTAAATATATCATATTATGGCACAATGTCCTTTTCGGGGTGAGCAGAAGTACATTAGTGACTGTAACGCAATCAGTTGCGCAAATAATCGCCCGCTCTTAAGAAACTTACACATGAAATTTCTATTAGTAGTGCGTGTTTCCTCAGGAAGTTAAACTTATTTTTTAATAAAGCAGAGACTATTTAATGACCCACAAAATATCCTATGCATTGAGACATCCACACATTTGTATTTGAGAGTGAAGAATATGTTTTTAATATATGAAGAGCTGCTATTTTTTTTTAATGGCAAGGAGAGTAGACTATGGCAAATTTTAATATATAATAGACGTAAAAAGAAAATGAATGAATTATTGATACATTAAATAATTTCAAGGAATGAAAGCTATCTAATTAACTTCAATAAATTATTAATTAAAAGATTCCAAGACTACCAGATACTGTACATTTGGGATTACCATAGAAATCTTTATTATTATTGTCGATTTATATTGTTAATTTATATCTTTCATAGTGCAATATCTGTGAATATATCGGTGTAATAATTTAAGCACAGACGCATTGCAGTTGCTAACGCTGATATATGTAAAAGACCTGTAAAAGAAATTTGTGTTAGTAAAACTTACGTGTCAGATAGCGTATATATATGTTGCCGGTGTCGTTTATAGCTGGGAAGGACGATGATCTATGTACTGTTACAGGATCAGTTATATGCGGAGCTCCAGGTAAATGCGATAATTCTGGAACGCGTGGTATTTCTGGTAAATACGGCGATTTGGGTATGTAAGAAATGACTTGAACTTCTGGTGTTTCTGATATGTCCGGAAATTCTGATAAATCTGGTAATTCCGGAAATTGCGATATTTCTGGGAACAGTGATATGTCTGGCAAGTCTTGCGTTTCTGGTATTATTTGTGTGTTTGAAATGTCCGGAATTTCTGAAATTTCCGGAGCTTCTGGGATGTCTGGTATAGCTGGTATTTCTGGTAATTCCGGAGTCGGCTCGGTATCTTGTTTATCTTCGTCTGGCAATAAACAATTTATTTTGTCACGCGAGGGCGGTTGTCGTATTTTATTTAGTTTAGTAGCGATTTGACAACTTGAACTTATTAATTACTATAAAGTATTAATTACATAACTGTACGACTTATTCGCAGACATAAAATCGTTTTAAATTACTATTTATATTTGCGAATTTACATTATTGTTCAAACATTACTCTATAAATAATCCAAAAAGCATATTCTTATAGATAGTGATCTACAATAGTAAAGCAAATATTAAAATTTGTTTATAAATGTCATACAACCGTATACCGTAGGGTCATATTAATAGTTTTATGTTCCCGTTTCGCTCTATCATACGAATTTAACAATTCGTCTGTCAACGGAGATCATTTGTATAGGAGCAACTCAATTTCTGTTTATACCTGCTAAATAGGGGAACAGCGAGCGCCCTCCTTTGTCACTATGAAAAAGAATTTTTCAATTGATATGTCAAAATGAATGTTAAACAGTACATTTTTTTTCATATTTTGATTTTTTAATGGGGCGAAAATACGGCAGGACGCGAAAGACTCCCGTTTATAGACGGAAAGTGCGGAAAAAACTTTTACAGTCGAAGTGTTAATAATTCTTATTCTTGCGTTCTGCCGATGTTTTTATTACAGTTCTGGGAAGCGTCGCCTAGTAATTTTTTTGAGGTAATATAGAAAAAAAAAACATTATTCTCACACACCTACGATGTCTAAAAAGAAAAAACTTTATACAAACTTAATCGTAAAAAGGCTGAACGATTTCGACTCGGTGCTTTCAACAAAACAATAAATCATGCATTGTTATTGGCTCTGAGAAAAAATACAGGAGCCCATATCTTTATTCTAGAGTTGTGACGGATAGCACTTCGGATAGGGATATGAATATTCCAATAAAATAATTCATTCACGGTTTCGGATATCTGGATAATTTGGAATAATACCAGTTAAAGATATTTTATAAATAAGAAGATTGTCAATTGTTTTTTATATTATTATTTTGTAAATGACTCGGTATAAGGAGTAAAGTAAGAGTTTAGTTAAAATATTTGCACCAGATAGTATGTACCACAAACTATATAGTACGTAGTTATGAAGTAAACGTTCGTTTGTTTCACAAATGCTTGCTAAATATTTTTTTAGCACACTACGAAATTATCCGTATTTATATTATTATGTATACCGATATCACATCTTTCGGATATCCGCTAGTTTTAGTTATGGATGTGTGCAACAATAACATCCCCACTCTATACATCGGCGATATGTAATAAATAAACAGGAAGGCAACATCGATTATTGAAAGATTTATTTCTTAGTTTTGTCTGGCGCGTATACTTCGGCCATTATTCACATCAACTATTGAGAATGGAGATGCGATAAAAATGGATAATGTAAGTGTACCTTTACACTGTATTTGGGTACATAATATTACTACAGGGTACTAGAGTAGTTTATTACTATGATACATGGTTGCTTTAATATTTATGATCAGCTTTATGCGGTGACGGCGTATTCTTGGGTCCGTTTAGTAAAGATATATATTGATGTCTTTTGGATATAGCTTTTACTAACACAAATATGTGTCATTACATTTGACTTATTATAATATGACAATCATTGAACTACACAATGGTTTCTTACACTTGACTACAACATACAGAGACACTATGCTCAAGCACGTACACACACGCACACACAAACGCTATAAAATTAAATTAGGTTATTTGTATTTTAGTGATAATGAAAGAGCGGTTTTGAGGACCTGGTGATCTGTACCACAGGTATAAAACCTACTGCAGACACCAGTTCATCACAAACATTTTTATTGTAAATTTTTCTATTATTGTCTACTTCAGTTTTTGTTTGTGAGGAAAAATAAATAAATACTTTATTATTATTATTGGAGTTGTACTTATAAAAATAATATCTTTTTTTTTTATAACCCAGGGGATATCCCTGATGGACCTCACGGGGCGGTGAGGGCTGCGCCCCGGTGTGTCGGACTTGCACCGACTAAAACCCTCGGGTTATTCCTTCTTCCCGGCTGACCGGGACCGGAGATACAGAGTTATCCTCTTCTCCGACCCTCGGCGACGTCTGGTCTTTTGTTCGGCCGCATCTCTGCACTGCGAGGAGTGCACTCCTCGCTCACCTCAATATAACAATAATATATTTTACACGTTAAGGAAGGCGCAGTTTTTCTTGTATCACTTCATTGGATTGAAAAAAAAAAAATTAACCACAAAGTTTTTTTTATCGAACAAAACTTAATTTCAGAACTATAGCCGATGTGAGCTACCGGTGGTATACGTCGCTAGATTAATAAGTATATTGTTACAATAACTTTTTAAGTTACACATAAGAGCTAAAAGAACGGAGAGAGAAAGTTATGTAAAGAACAATATGTCATAATAATAACCGTCCGTTTAAATTCCCAACCAAGAGGGCCGTGACCACTTACAATTTCGCCCTCGACTCCCTTGAATGTCACTAATGAATGGCGGCGGACAAAGAAGGTGAAAAAATAAACAAGCGCCCAACAATGGGCGCGAAACAAAGGCCGTCCGCATCAAAGGAAGCCGGTGTGAAGAAAAAAAAAAGAAATGCCAAAAATCGTTAGTGAGTACTAGCAGAATTCCGGAGACGTGCGTTTCCGCTTGGTGCGAATGATATCGAAATAGTTCAGATTGCCTTTCATCATCATTATTCACGGCAGTCCACTGTTACGCATATGCCTCCATTATACTGTGCCAACATTCTTAATCCTAAGCTAAACGCATCCAGGGACGCCCAGCGACTACAATATCGTCAGTTCAACTCGAAAACATAGTGAGGAAACCCGCGTGCCGTCTAATAGAAATGTCATGAGTAAATGCTCTGAGAACGGCTATTAACTGCGCTACTGGCAACGATGGGCACGACAGCGCAAAGTGGATACAGCCACTAATGTATCTCTGCTCACCCCGAAAGGATTATAGCGTGACGATATTTATGTAGACGATTTTTTTTTTCAAGCAACTGCAACCTTAAATGTCCCTTCTATGGTTAAATAAGAAATCACGATGACTCTTAATACCGAGATATTTCAAAGAAGCGACATCTCAAGGCGAATCTGAATTAATTGGAAAGAGATTACGCAGATAAGCGATAATACCGATCGAGGCGTTGAATTTTATAAAAGAAAATTCATGGACTTGTTTTAACAAGGTTCTTTTAAAATAGCCGGAAAATGAGAAAAACCGATTAGAGTCTTAAATATGATATTGTAGAGATAATCACGCTTTATTTAGAGTAGTATAAAGATTTAAGAGATTACGAATACAAAGATATTGTTAATTATTTAGCCAAATGGAGTAGTCAGAAAGAAATTTTGGACTTTCGCCATTTTTATTTTTGCAAATTTCCTCAGTCCCATTTCCATCATCGATCTAAATCTGCAATCAAATTCAAAAACCTGTAACTAAACGGTGACGATACCAGCACGCGCAAGGAAATCTTTTAGTGTTCATTCTCATTAGAAATACTGTTATAGGTTATTCAAATTATTGTATATTCCTCGTACTTTAACAAAAATATATTTTTTCAAAAATTTTACAATTTCCAAATCAAAATTACATAGAACAAACATGTAATGTTGAAAATAAAAAATATTCTACGTGGATTTATTCACTCTTGGTGATAATGGTCAGCTTTTGTTTGCGGATTATTCCGTCAAATGATGCTAATAGGTTAATATTTAATTCACTTTTTATGCACTCTTGTTGATTTCGCTTATTCCTGATCTCACTCCATACCAAAACCTTGATTATTTAGACAGTGTTAGTAAGAATCTATCGGCTTTTGCTTTTATTTCAATTCATTTTCATGTCTTTTTCTTAAAAGATCCCATCACTGGATTGAGCTACATAAGCCAAAAATCTTCACCAGAGACTATTTCTATTATCTAAGACTGGTTTGAGAAGCGATCGAGATTTTGAAGCATATAACTTTTAATCAGGATGACAGGTTTAAGTTATCACCTGCGTGGACCCTAGTGCTTAGAAAACTAGGAACTCGTTTTATGTCACCTTGTAAAAATGCTGATACTGTGAGTGTTGTGTCATGACTATTCAAATTATCAAGAACAAAAGAGGGTAGAATAAGTAACTTCCTGCTCCCGACGAAAGTTCCGCGGCACGTCAGCCTACTCGTGCCCATGACCTAGGTAACCAAGTCGAAATGACGAAACATAATTAAATGTAAGTTAATTCGCGCATGAGACCTGTTCAAGTATTTATAATAAGGTAGACAACAACAAAAACACATACCCTGGGCTGTGACAATCTTGGCAGTATAAAAACGGCAGCGTAGAATGCAATATCCAAACTCGGTCTGAGTTTTAGCAGTTTTTACGGATTCGGATCGGATAAAGTGCGTGCCTGCCCTAATAGACCACGTACGAATCAATGTTGGGATACATAGTATCGCGCGGTAGTAGTACGCCATCGGAACGCGATTTTCTATCGCCCGGGGAATATATCGAGCGTTTGCTTAATAGCGCACATTAATATGAAATCCGGCCGTTCGCTTCCGTGCCCTCTTGTATGCGCACTCATAAATTTATACAAGTCAGCCGTGTTGTTGAATCACGGTTTGATATTTATTCTATAATTTATTTAATTTTAATCTGTGATACCATTGAGACCGAGCTAAAGAAGCAATCTTCAGTTTATGCTTCTAGCAACCTTAATTGCACGTTCTTAAGACTTAGGAGCCTTTTATGAAAAACGTCCAGACATTTCTTGGATGGATGTAGTCCATCGTCGAACTCCTTTTCCCCTTCCACCAGGTATTATTGAGGTCAAGCGTACGCCTATAAATAATTACAATGCGCTTGAATGGAGATTAAGTTAAGGATGCGTATTGCACTAAGAAATAATTGCCGTAAACGACTGTTTTTTTTTATTACATTAACTTAAAAGTTTGACTTATAAAGAGCTACAAGGAACTTAAGAGCGGAATATTTGTAACAACGCGCCGCTAGATGTCGCCAGCTGACAGCTACAGCCATGCTGTCGTTATGTCACCTCCTCCCGGCACCGAGTAAGCCTGCCATGCCTAGATAGGAAAGCGTAGCCGCTAACATAAGCCAGCCAGTTGTTGATTTGAGGGTTCATTAATGTAATTAAAGTTTTGTGGCGAATTGCTGCCCAAAATATACTCCGTCATCCGTATTTGGAAATTTTATTTGCTACCTGGTTTTATAATTTGATATTTCTAAGAAAAAGAGTCTAAGCATACAAATGGGCAACGAAGTGATCCCATAAGGGTTAATTTTTTGCCTTTTGAGATAGCACTAAAAATAATTACCCCAAGCATTTCGCTCTAAGCTATTTTGGAAAATACTATGTTTCATGCCGGCCGCAGTTTGTGTTGTACATTGCTATTTTTAGTTGACCAATATACTGAAAATTTATCATGATAAAAGTGCTAATATTAGGACTGTGGCGTAGTAGGACAATTTTGACCAGAGGTATACTTTGAATTCTGGTAGTAAGTGTCCACCAGCAATACACGCACAGTATTTCATGCTAAGTACAAGTTTATAAGGGCTAGGTTTAGTCTAAAACATTAATACAAAGTTGCAAAAACGCTTCTTGAATAAAACTTTAAAAATTAAAATATCATCACTAGATTAGTGCCCCCCGACAGTTAGTACACAGGTGTAAATTTCTTTGAGAGATTATTTAAAATATAAAGACATAAAACCACTATATAACTATAAATAAATACCATCAGTGGACTCAAATGACCTCAAGTGAAAACTCTATTAGCGTTCATAGCATCTCTAGATTTATAGTTCAATCTTTCAGCTCTTATGAAACATTGTCTGAGCTTTCCGTAAGAAAAATTATTTTCTTACACGCTACTTTGTAACATTTTTCTTTGGTATTTCCTGGGGGCTTACATCGCATATTTTATATATAAAGTTAGACGGAAATTGTACTGTTTAATAGACAATTTATTTATTTTGACGTACCTTAGTTTTTATAATATACATATTTTCAAATTAGTTAGCAAGATTCTAGGGAAATCCTACTCAGAGTGTATATATATTTATAATAATAATAACATCTCTTCACGCTATATCACTTACGGGGTGAGCAGAGAAACATTAGTGGCTATATCCATTTTACGTATTTATGTCATGTACAACGTAACCAGTATAGCGTAGTCTCTTAAATAGATGAAACAATTTTCATTTTTCTTTTATTCGAAAAGTAACATGATCGATAATGCTTACTTATGATTAAAGAACATCTGTTCGACTGTAACAGCAGAAGCATCGAGTTTGAGTTCATTGGAATATTCTCAATGTTGAACGAGATGTTCGAATGTTGTTGTAACTATTTATAAAAAAATGTACCCATTATTTTATTTATAGATAAAAAACAACATTATTCAATAAATTATAAAACTAATAAACTTAAACGAACAATAAGACAGATAGTTTTTTTATAATTATATTTATTTTTAAAATTATTTTACTATTTGCTGTATAACTACTACAAACGTTTTTAAATATGATTTTTCTTAACTACTGACCAAGTAACGTACAGTACCCATATTTATTATAACTATTTGTAATATTAACTACACATTTTTAATTATAACAGCCGGCTTAATACTGACCACATAACGGACACCAAATTATTGCATTTCTTTATCTATAATGTAGATGAAATCACGGGCAGAATCTAGTACCTTAATAAAATAACAAAGATATGATCATAATAAGTTGCGAGCTGTGAAACCATTAATCCAACTCATTAAGTTCGTGAGAGATATGAATGCATTTCGCTCGGGCACTCTGCCTTCAGTTTCACGAGGCATAAACGCCGGTGCCCGGGCAGCTTGGGTACCCGACTTTAATGCACTTTGCAAGTGATTTTGCGGGTATTTAGATGGTGTAACTCACGGGAACCGGGCTGAGAGTATTTTCACGTTATGAATATTAACTAAACATAGCTTGTACCAGCTACATTTTCTCTTACTAAATAAGGTTTCCGAGTAAGACATTCTCAAGTCTTTTTGACTGAAAATTCATTTAGAAATTGTTACACCTTAAATGTAACATAACAAACGCCGCATAAAATTTACTTTAAAAATTATTAGATATTTGTGAAGTATAAAAAAATTGATAGATTGCTTCTCATCACATTATATTTGATGTTGTCAAATTAAGTTAAAAATTACATCTATATTCAGATTTTCATATGCTAGTATATTAAATTAGTATGTTAGTAGATGTAAAGAGAAATAGTGTCCATTTCTGTTACAAATTCTAGTAGATAGTTTATTCATTGTCTTATTAGTTACTTGCTAAAGTTCTATTTTTAATCTATAGGTCAATAATAATAATATAATATGACATATAGCCACGCTATATCCCTTTTGGGGTAAGCAGAGATACTTTAGTGGCTGTATCCACTTGGCGTGTAATTGTCGTGCTCAACGCGGCCAGTGGCTATCTATATCGATCGGTAATCTATAGATATCAGATATTTATTTTCTGTTCAATCAGAATTATAGATTTCACCACCAATATTTTCATAAATTGCACTGTGTTTTTACTTACATAAGCATTAAACAACATTTTTTTTTTTGGTGAATCGGGTCAATGATGATGATGTCCTAGCCGGATTCGGCTACGGCGACTGTTTCAACATCGATTAAGAAAATAGAGGTCCAGTTTTCGGAAACAGCCAATTGCGCAGGAGATATTTAAGTGCACAACTGGACGCGCAGCCAGAGAAGCACTCTCTCGTCTGTGCTCCCTCAGGCCCGATGGAATGAAGAACCAGTACGATCGGGAGGGAGCAGGAGGCAGGTTTGGTCGAGTTTTCCTTCTCTGAACACCTGGTTTAATTGCAGTATTAAAAAGATACCTTAGTCGCCTTTTACGGCACCTCAGCAAGAGGGGTGTACTATTCTATTTTGCCGGCGGCCACCACGGCTAAACCGGGTCAATATCCTTCATAGGACTATCAAGGACGCTGTGAGAGCAATGGCCCTGGTATGTCAGACTCCTATTGACTAAAAACTCCCGGGATGTGCTTCAAATCAATCCACCCGGGGACCTACATTCTTTCGGATGAATTACAATGACTCACTTGATTTCGTTTACCTTGACGAGGACATCTGAAATCTGGTAGAAAATTTTATGTTTTTTAATGGCAATGAAAACTGAAATTTTTTCAATATCCTAGCAAAGTGGAAACAGCAGTAATTGCTTAGAAATCAGAATTAATATAATTAAGTGACATGTCGATTTGTACCTTTGGAATGTGATCAGCCTGGCGATTATTTTCCAGCCAGTGTTATTCTCTACTCCTCAAAATATTGAGTCCTATAAAAAAGAGTCATGAGGAAACCCGCATGGCATCTAACAAAAATGTCATGTGTAAGTGCCCTGAGAACGGCGATCAGCTATGCTACATACATAGAAGCGCAATGTGAATAACGCCGCTAATGTATCTCTGCATCCACCGAAAGGGATATAGGGTGATGATTATTATTTTTGTTTATATTATTTTTTGTTTATTTATAAAAAAAGAGTGAAGAGACTTGAATGAGCCGACTTGATAACATCACCTTTTGACGTATAGTAAGTTACTAATTTATTTACCAACTCACTTGCCTTTGGCGCACCATCACAGCACAGGGTATTTATTGTGCTGTTTTCTACCTTGATTAACTTATTCTTTTGTATCGCATGCATAGATGGGCAAAATGTAATGTAGAAAAAAAATTACGATTACATTTTAGGTTTTTTACCATTAATATGACTGCATTTTGCTCATCTATGTTTTAAACACTACAGAATCCCGGGTTGTATTCACATTTATGTTATCTTAGTATTTTAAGTGGATTTAATCATGATTACAGAGCAAGAAAATTAAAATTACGACTACATTTTGTAATCGTTAATCATTAAACAGATTAAATTTTGCCCATCTCTGGTTGTATGTTATGAGCAATTATTTTTATCTGTTTTATTTTTTTATAGTTTCGATCGATTTTAGGATTATACTTTGCTGACGACAAGACTGCCGTTGCGACCTTTGGACTAAAATGATATCTCATAAACTCCAGAAAGTTCACCCAACTATCATAAAGCACAAATAAACGAGGTTTGCATATATCTTGGACGCGTAACGTGTAGTTACGCCCATCTAATAAATCTGGCTATCTTATCGCACATGGAGCAATTAGTTACATGTTACTAAGATAATAATGGATCGTATATCGGTTTTAATATGTTACCAGTACAAGTAACGTGACTATATCTGAGTACGTAGCCGAATGGAAACTATACTTTGAAGATATTAAAAAAATGTTTAAGATAGCCTTTTGTCTTATAAATAAGAATCAATCATATTTTAAATTTATTTTACAGAAAAATCAACCAACTTGAATGTCCGCTAAAACAGGAGTAAATATAAAATCCCTTGCTAAACTGTTCCCTCTAATTGGATGTTGCTACAGCCTGCGTTCTAAAAGCTTAAAGAAGTAAAAAAAAAGATTAATTTGTGTCCTAAAACTTTCTGATCAACTAAGATAAATAATCAAATTTAACGCCACTATTATCATATAATTAAATGTTTCAAATATTTGTTTAGTTGATTTTTAGTATTCTAATCGATTAAATATACTCGAATACGTCTTTCTTCTCTCTCTCTCTTGATCTCTTTATACGATTTTTATTTACTACTTACTAATGACCATATTCAATTGACAATGTTTCAGTTTTATTACAGAAATTTATTATATATTAATTCAGTGAAATAATATAACTTTGATTTAAATTTTCAAGACGAAAATATCAGTTTAACTTTGCATAATTTTTTACTAATAGTGCAACACTTGTCCGCTAAATTGTTAAATAAATAAAATAGACAATGTAATACCGTATTAAGATTCAAGACTGAGGGTGTAAATACAGTTGATTATGTTTGTGGTAGAGTACGTTGCAGTAAGAGCTAGCCCCGCCTTCAGGTTTATGAGGCATAAACGACGGAGAGTGTGGCAGCTTGCAAGCCAGACTTTAATGCACTTCGCATGTGATTCTGCCTGGAATTCGGCGATGTAAGTCAGCACGAGAGACAGCTTAAGTGTTTGCACGTATGTAAAAATAGCTTGAAGAAAGCTTTTACACTGTAATTTTGCTAAAAAGTTTTCTCCGACATCTAATTCATAGGGCCACTCACTCCGGCGTCTATCTAAAGGTAATCGTCGGATTTTGACAGTCGCCTACAGCGGACGGTTTTACATATCGAGGGGTGAAAGGCTATTTGGTTTTAGCGAAATTTTTTGGTGATATAGTAATATATATATATATATATATATATATATATATATACAGGGTTATAGGTAACTAACGCACAGCCTCTTAAGGGTGGCTTTGATTTATCAAGACAGACAACTTTTGTTGTACGACTTTTTCTAATTCAATTACATTTTTTCCCATACAAAAAAAATAAAAATCAGATTTGCAGTTCTGAACTTTTTAACTCTTCGTAAGGCGACGATCGCGCCACGCCGACATAGGCGACCAAAGACAGACTTACGTAGTACGCGGCGTCTTGTGTCGCTACTAACAAAGAAAGGGGTCTGCGGCGCGGTGAGCGGGCGTGGCGACATGTGCTTGACTACTGTGTAACACGGGTCATGTCAGTCGCAAATTTGCTTGCGTGTGCGCCGACGTGTTAGTTGTCCCAGTGACTTTGTAAAATAAACAAGGTATAGGGTTAATAAACTTTCTGCTACACGATCCTTAACGCTGCGTAGCAACGTAACTTTGCGCACGACTGCATAGCACCAGCTGATTGGATACCTACGCCAGATCGAATGAAAGTTGGAATATAGAGCTAACGATGACTAGATATTCACACTAAAACTAAAAAAAAAAAAATCTAACGATGTATTAGGTTTTGGCAAAAGTCGTACAACAAAAGTTGTCAGTCTTGATAAATCAAAGCCACCCTTAAGAGGCCGTGCGTTAGTTACCTATAACCCTGTATATATATATATTTGGAATCAATAAAAAACGCTGATTCCGAAAATATATATATTTATATTATTATATCACCAGAAAATGTCGCTTAAACCAAATAGCCTTTCACCCCTCGATATACTCGTAATTACATATAGATCGACAGCCGTTGCTGGGTCGCCTCTATCCTGTCGCGACTGTATGAGCGGCTTGCTCTAACAAATTAAATCTAGTTTAGAGTTATATAAAATGCTATTTAACGCTGATCTGTATTTATTGTCTTGCACTAAATCAAAATCTAGATGAAACAACTCTTAAACTAAAATCATCATTAAGATGGAATCAAACCAATTCAATTAATTAGCGTTTTATACAAGCTTAAACTAGATTAATTCCTTAGTGCAAGCCGCCCTAAGAATACAACGATTACCTGTAGTGATAGGACCGAAAATTATTCATTATTTAAGTGAATATTTATAAACAGGATTAAGTTCGAGCTTTATCACAGCTGATGGAAAGTGATGATGACACATCTAACTGATACCGATTCACTCGTTTTTTTTTTAATTTATAGGCGAACGCTTGACCTCAATCACATCTGGTGGAAGGAGAAGGTGAGTCCGATGATGAACCGCGTGTATATACTCGTGCTTGTTCATTCCTATGTCTTTCAGGAATCGTAATACGAATGTCAATTAATAATATGTATTAATATTAATATTAAAAATACCGAATATGCTTTTTGATTAAAAAAATACATTTTAACAATAAAAACAATATCTTATTCTTAACTTATAATAATAACAATATCAAGGTATAAACGAACTGACGAAGGTGGCAAAAACACACATATAAAAATAAGCAAGCATGTACGTCCGATTTACAATGAAATATGAACCCCATGTATCAGAATAAAAAATATTATGACTCATAAACTTGTTTGGAAATATATAGAAAGTAAACTCTTACTCAGGTATTCCAGTGACACATCCCACTATGAGGACTTACGGGGACAATAAAAACATAACTTTATGTATGGAGCGAGTGACGTCGCATACAAGGTGCCTTACATCTAAACTACGTAAGAGGGACACACTGCCGCGTAGAACATGCAACCCAGCCAAATGATCAGATTACAATAATAATATATCGTTACGTTATATCCCTTACGAGGTGAGTAGAGATACATCAGTGAGCATATGGTGCCTTAATCAGACGTCATCTGGAAAAACTTAGAGGTTTGTGCCGGGACTCCAACCTACGACCATTCGCGTTGCTGCACATGGAAACCGATCCGTTACACACTAGACCACCACGGCCAACGATCACGGTCAGATTTATAACGGCTTTCTTTTTTTTTTATAATTTATAGACGAACGCTTGACCTCAATTACACCTGGTGGAAAGTGAAGATGAGTTCGATGATGAAACGCGATCGCCTAGCAAATGCCTATTAACTCTTCTCTTAAAGATTCCCAGGTCATAAGATCGCGGAAATATGGCCGCTGGAAGCATATTCCACTCCTTGGTTTTTATTGAAATGGAATGAAATATAATTTTATTTAAATAGGCCTACTTCCAAGCACTTTTGAGTCGTTTAAAAAAGAAAAGTGAATCTACCACCGGTTCGGAAAGCAGAATCTACCGAGAAGACCCGCCAAGAAACTCTAGTAGTTGCTCTTTTTAACATAATGAGGAACAACAACAGTATTTACAGTTTTATATCTCATCAAATACTTTTTTTTAATTACTTACAATCAAACGTTTGTTGTCAATTAGACCTGGTGGCATATGAAGACGAGGGCAGTAATGGAACGCGTTTGCCCAAGAAATAATTATTCACTCTTAAAGGCTCCCAATTCATAAGAACAATACTGTTACACTGAAAGTATCATTAAATTATATCACTTAACAAATAAATATAGTATTTTTGGTAAAAGTTTACCAATCGATTTGCGTAAATTTTGAACATTAAAGATATTTTTTTCAACGTAAATATAACTAGTAAACACATATGAATTTCTGTAAAAATTTATAAGTAAAATCGATAAGTTTAACGTTATATTAAATCTGTAAAGGCATACGAACCTTATAGTATTGTAAACAAATATTTTATTTATAAGATACAAAATTATTTAATTTTATAATATGAAGTGTGCATGCCATTTTAATGTTATTTATATAGAGAAACAAACAGCAATATATTACTTATAAAATTATACATAAATAATACACAAACAAGCAAAGTTAGTCCATAAGAGTTGAAACAAAATGAAAATTAAACTAAAAACACATAATTACTCACAAAAAGATAAAGCAAATTTGTGTAAAAGATAACCATTTTACAGCTAAATTAAGATAGATGGCTAAATGGAAATATGTTTAATAAATAATATCTCATTTTAAAGTTTTCTATAAGTTCACTTAACAAGTAAACGGTGTGTATCATCAGTGTAAAATATATCGTCCCCACAGCAAGAAGTCTATGAATATAGTACACATACGGAGCGGAATAAAGCAACGACAAGATTTTCTTCACACCATAAGCAGTTTTCTTTTGAATTTCTTTACGGCGTGTATATTCAGCGAAAAAGGCAACAGGCGGGCATGTTAATACGAAGACATATAAATAGCCCAATTTAGAGAAATGTTAGGTAACATTATTATATTTGCAATTATTTTGAACATCACATTTCATGTCTGTGACATATACGAGTATAACAAACGGTTTTATGATGTTTAGATACTGTATTTTTCAAGAAAATGGGTTGAGATTGTTGAGACAACAAAATTCAGTTAAAGTTTGTTATTTATTATATTGTAATTAGTTATTGTTGTGTTTTTGCGTTTAATAATATGTTTCTTGCTCGATTTTTATTTTGTTATATATATTTTATGGAAAATTCGCTGGTTTGTGGATCTTTCTATGAATAATTTTGTTGATTTTATGTTACTAATTGTTATAATGATAATATATCGATTTTAATCCCAAGAGGCTTTCGTTAAGACAGCAAAGTCAATATACAAATAAAAACGAAATAAAATAACTTAATTTTCTGGATTTAGAAGTTTTGCGAATGTTTCTGGAGGCTAGAAAATGAAAACTATCATGAAAATTAACTGAATCTATATCAATCAAATTCAGTTTCGTTAAAGTAAATCCTATACGATTAGCTATAACGAACTCACAGTATAATATATATATGTATATATATATATATATATATATATATATATATTTTAGGGTATACTACGCCATTTTCATGAGCTCAATGAAATTGAGGAATAAAGTTAAATATCAAAGTGGATATTGCTTACGTTACAGTGAGTAGGTTGATCAATTTAATACTATCATCAACAGAAATGGTAATGGTAATTCGTTTTTATTAAAATGATCTGAATTAAGGTGGGATAAAGTTTCAAATCCATATTACAGCTTTTACCGGAGCTTATAGAGATCCTGTCTATTTTTAACGAGGCAGAATTGCTCGATCGCTCGTAATAACGAATAATTATCATTTAAGTTGTTTGAATATTATAAACTAGTTGTTAGTGACGAATTGAGACCATGTGGCATTATTGAATAGAAAGATTTTTTGGAACCTTGCTTTTAACATTTGTAGTGCTTATAAAAAGAGCCAAAAAACATTCGTTAATTGCCGCTTACTTTAAAAAACAAATTGTAAAAAAATAATAGTTTTAATTCGAGCCACAACCTCCGTACAATAGTTATTCATAAATTAAACAGCCATTATTTTCTTTTCTTATATTTAGGTTAACAGATATCAATTTACAGTTTTGGTGATTATTATATTATTTTTTATCATTTCACTATAAAATATTACTAAAATTATTTATAAAAGCAATTATTTTCAACTTAAAGCAGTGTTTGAAATATATCGCAAAATACTGCAACTTCTTACTAAAAATATATTCGCTTGTATTACCTATATCTTCCTTCTTATTACTTTTTCTACTTAGCAGTATTTGGGATGGAAAAACAGTTCCCTGGATCTACATTCGCTATTTTAAACGTGCTAAACCAATAGCTATATTAAATTGAAAGGTACAGGCTGGCCAAATTATTGAAGGGAATAAAATTATTTAGTTGGCCGCAACAACTGTAACTTGTTGCGTTGACAAATTGGGAAAAAAATAATTACATACATTAGAATGGTATGTGAGTGATCTGCTAAAAGTAACTAAAGAGTGTAATTTTAGAAAAACCAAAAAATCTGATATATAATAGTTATGAAGGCTGAACGTCAAGTCATAGCCGAAACAGAGCTCACGTACTGAGTTCACAGCTATTTAACCACGCACGACATAAAAGTACGACTACCCACGACAGCATTAACATAATCACGTAGAGTTATGTTGCCGCTTAGTTCCCGGGAACATTAGGCCCCCAGTAAGCCACCTGATACCCCTGTTGTGTTTATTTTACCGCGAGGCTTGAACAATCTAATTATCTGCCGTTGGGAAAAACGTATGCTATAAATCATATTTCATCATTTTACATGTGACGCCTCCATTATTCAGTTGCAGAATAAGTCAGCATTAGACCATTTGGAGATAAAATAATAAATATTATACTCGGTGATTCTGATTTATACAATTTTTTTTAGAAAAGAATTTATTTTTCTTTGTTATTCATTCTTTCATTAGTGAATTATGACCGGTAGTCGACTACAGAGACGCAAGGCGAGAGTACGTGCGTGTACGTCGAAGTTCGGTGTGCCGTAAAGTGCAAATAAACAGTAAATCGCCAAAATCCGAGTTTTTCTACAACCACACCCACGACCACCGGTCATAGAATTCATTTTTTTTTATTGAAAATCACAAAATATTAAAGTAAGCGAGGGGTCTGTCATAATTGGTACATAAACAGCGACGTAAAGAAAGCCCATATAAATGATTTGATAATTGCAAGTCGAAGAATCTTGTGACTACTAGTATAATAGAAAAAGACTAGTGGAAAAACAATCCTATTTTATTAGCTTCTCGGTTAATTTTTTTTTTTGCTAAATGCTATATGCGTTTGTAAAAGAGAGAAAAACATGAATACATTGTACATTGTAAAAGCATTGTACAGATGTACACTTAAAGGCATTTGAAGAAAAACAGTTCCTGAGGAGGTGGGCTCTTTACAGCTACACCTCTCAAAGATGGAGCTGAGAAAGATTTTTTGCTCGCCAAGTCGTAGGAGGAATACGAATACTCAGGTTATGGTTGTAGCAAGTTGAGGGACATCCCGGAAGGAAGCTTTTCACCAGTAGAAGTTTAGCACACCAGTGCCGGCGTTCTAACCGCAGTCTTGGCGGTCCTACGTAGGATTTTCCCTCGGTTTACAAAAAAAAGTTTTAAAAAGCCCATGGATGTGACTTTCAGCAATCATCAACATCTAATTCTATCGAGCGAGTGTCAAAAGGAAGTAACTCAAAAGTCAATCAACAATTTTCCAACAACAATAAAACGTGCAGCCGCGATCTCGGCTCGGTCAAAAGCAAAAGTGCGAGAAGCAAAGTCCTCTCTCATTAATATTCAACGGAGGGCGACCTCGCCTAATGAAATTACCACAACAAAGCGCTCGCAGCCTTCGCCGCCGCTGCAGGGGATTGTTGTGCAAATATAAACATCGAATCTGACGATAACGGCTCGGACGACGCACAAATACGGCAGCCACAATTCAAAAATACGTGAAACAAAGCATCACCGGACTCGTACCCTTGGGACATCGCTCTTGTCTACTAACGATAGAAATTGTAATAATGCCTGAACTCAATATTTAATAATCCTGTTACGTTGTTCCCAAATAACAGTTTTTATAATCTACTAGCTGACCCGGCTAACGTTGTTCTCCCATATAAATTATTTCTAGTGAATATCTTCTATATTATAAGATACAAGTTTGGCTTCCACATAAAAGGTAGATTAGGTAGGTAGATATATGCTGTCGCGGACTTTTATTTAGAACTATTGAAGACAAACAAGCCTACATTACATCATCTTTGTGTAACTCCAATGGTTTAGGCAGTGTATGCCAAGATAGCTCTCAGAGACCAGATTTTTTCCGACTAGATTGACATGTATCGTTATATTACGACCAAAATTACATAAAACCATTACAAATTGTACCCTATATATGTAAAAATTTCATGCAAATCTGTACAGTATTTTTATCGTGAAAGAGTAACAAACATATTCACAAACTTTCGCATTTATAATATTAATAGTATTTTTTAATAATGTAAACTTTATTGTTGATACTTAAAAACAAAATTGTAATTAATTGTATAAAAATAATGAACGCTAGCGTCATCTCTTACGAAATATTCACTACTGACAACGATAAATGTCATTGTTCTGACAACATATGTACATTCGTTGCAAACGGGCATTCTGGCGTACGGCATATTGCTTTAAACGCGTTCTCGCGCTTGAATCTATAAATAATTTAATTCTTAACTAGTTTTAACTTCTAGCGTATGTGTTCCATAGCTCAAGGAGGCAATGCACAAAGCAGGTGAGTTTTTAGCGGTTAGCCTCAACATAATCTAAGCCTGTGATAGAGTCTGGCACCTTGTTCTTCTCTTCAAGCTCCTATGTGAACCTCACAAGCTTACAGCGAGACAAGTTTAGGTATGTTATACGTAAAATTTTGACAAAACAATATTTCTCATCGTAAACAAGTTTCTGTTTTTTAATCTAAATCTTGATAACTAGCGAAGATTTAATAATACACTTGTATTAAAGAAAACGACTGTACAATTTTCCTAAACAAATATTTAATGTAAATGATATTTCCCCAAGCCAAACACGAGGCTAACGACGCGCCGCGACCTTGAATGGATTTGTAAGGAGAAAACAAAGTATTTGTAACTAAAAAAGGTTTTATATATTTTACAATAAAACGTTTCAATAAACGTATTGTTTTCATTTCAATAAGCAAGATCAAAAGTAAACACGATTTTGATGATAATTAAGTTCTCGACGAACAAATATTCAAAGTGAAATTATAGCATTTTGAATTCGATAGGTTTTGATCCTATATCAGTAATACTATTGATAAAATATATAATTTAGAAAATGAGAACAGTTTTAAATTACAACTGCAATTTAATGCTATTCATTAAACCAAACTGAAGTTTTCGGTTCCAAAATGGCTATATATTACGATGTAAAAATACATATACTCAGTGTTTTTATGCTTATTTTGTAACCGAGAAATCTCATTTCCGTGTTAATGAAATTAATTCAAATTTTCATATAAAATGATGTATTTCACTTGTAGGATACGATGGCTAAAGCCTAAATAGGAAATTAAACAAAAATGACATTTGCACTCTAAGTTCCATTTAACAGAAAATTAAAACTTTATATTATTTATCTATTGCATTGTAAATGTTTAAATTATTATGATGTTTAAATTGACAAAATCATTTTAAGTAGTTAGTTTTATTGCTAAATAGTGTAAACAAATTGTATTGGATTTTTTTTAATATGTCAAAAGAAGGCAAACAGGCGTACTGCACACCTTATATTAGGCGGTCACTATACCCAATGAAAAACTTCACTGCGCCGCGGACCTAGAATTTTTTTTTACTAATATTTAAAGCAAATACAGCGGCTAAAACCCTATTCCACAAGAGGAATATTTTACAGATTGACTTATTTACATAAACAATTTATTTTAATTCATTAACCACTTTCAAAACATTGTGTGATTAATAATAGCCACTGATTCAAATATGTAAATGAAATGAAATTTTAAAACATGGCGAAAAGAGCCCTCCATCAGTTTAAACTCCCTCACAGAGGAAGTCTGTGATGCTGGTTTTCGTGAAGGGCCCCAGTTATGGTATACCTTATTAAGAAAAAATAATAAACAGCAAATACAATAAACAATATGAAAGATAAAACGATATAACTACACATAAAACTAAATAATACTAAATAGGCACACCGATATATAATAAATCTATTTTTATCTATTTATCATACCACAAGATTTCCTAGCTGGGCACCTTACGCTCGTCCTCTAGACCCAGTAAAGTTATAAAGGCCTTTCCCGACCAAAAGAATATCGTCTTGCCAAAAAAAGAAACCCCAAGATTTAGTTAAACTATTTTATTTTTAAAACTCATTTTGTATAATAAAGTAAATTTACCGGATGTTTTCGTATACGTCATTAATTAAGTACGTATTTTAGGCACTCCGTGCTCTTTGGATGAGGAAAACATCCTGATAAAACCCGCATAGCATCTAATAGAAATGAGAACTACGATCAGCTGCGCTAATGATTACATTAAGCACGACATATAAGCGCAAAATAAATACAGTCACTTATCCATTTCAGTTCACTCCGAAAGAGATATAGCGTAACGAAATATTATATTATTATTATCATACGGCATTGACTCTGTAAATATAACCGTCTCGTTCGAGTTCGATTACCTCCATGAAGGCATGAGATCTCTAATACCACGGAAACGTCTTCAATCAACGATAAAAATAAAGTATAGCAATAAAGGCGGATCGAATTCGTACCACGCCCAGTTTTAATTTGAGTAAGTAAATTAAAATGCGGCTGGCCGGGCGCCCATCTGAATACAAACGGTTCACTGAAACAGCCGGTTTCGATTCAACCCAGCTCTCTAACTCATTAGAGCGGTTTTACACTGCGTCTGATCTGAATCTGTGAAAATACGTTCTGAAGTAGCTGCCGAACTATTTGTTGGTGGCTGTGGTAAGGATGTAGTGGGAACTCGGCGTTTGTTTCTGTCGGCCGGCCTCTAGAGGTGACAGAAATTAATTAAGCTCGCTGGTTTCCATGGACTCTCACTAGTGGCTCCTATCAGCTGTGTAGTACGCAGTGGTCATACCCTGGTAACCACGTCGGCTACTGGGCGAAATTTAGGCGAGGGGGCTTGCATAATTTTATATAGCACTAGTCGTTGCGGTGCCTCGCTGCTTAATGTAAAAGTCTACCTACTTTTTCATCATATGTAGTGCTAACGGTAGCCTACTCTATTGAGGATTCTAGCAAGGAAGCAAGGCACTGTGAAAGGCCTAGGATGCTGACAGGGATCAGTTATCAGTTCCCAGACACAGCATTCTGCTTCTTTCCAGTCGAATCGGTTCCTCGTCCCATAAGGTTAAGAAGGATTTGGACGAGACGGTGCTCTTGTGCAAGTGCTAGCACTCACACACTAAATATATCCTGCGCATCTGACTATTTCAGAATATATTTATCAGCAAGGTCGTCTTCTACGAATGGGGCTATTTGATATGATATGGAAACGTCGCTAGTCGCGCTTGACTTCAAGCTCACCTGATGTAAACTGATGATGAGGCCGATGATGAAGAGCGCTTACTAAATAAATACCGATTTACTCGGCGTTTGAAGATTCCTATGTCGTATTAAGCGTGGAAAATAGACGCAGGAAGCGAATTCCACTCCTTGGTGGTTCATAACAAAAGAGAGGAGGCGAAACGCCTCGTGCTAGCAATTGGAAAGTTAACTATATAAGGGTGCATACGCTCACTCGTATTTTTTTTCTGACAAACCTACGTTGACGGTCGTGATAGACTTTCACAACTAAGCCGGAAGAGAGGGCCAACACTGAGGTGCTCAATCAGAAAGTTCATGGGTTGTTGGTTGCAATGCAAGGGCATTCCTGTGGGTACGGATCACCACTTAGGCTGCCAGACAATATAGGAAATCTGACGGTGATCTACTAGAGTTTTGGAAGCGACTACCTTCAGAAGAAACGCCGAAAGAAACTGGCTGAAAGAAAGGCTGCGTCGGAGTGGACCACACGGCGTCTTGTCAATTTGTGCTTATATGGCGTGCCCAACTTGAACAGAAGTTCAGCTGACCGCCGTTCTCAGAGCACTTACAGATGACATTTTTGTTATGTCATAAAATAAAAAAGTTGAAACAACATCTATAAATCTCAGTCTTACGCTGCACTCTCAAGCTGTAAACTTATTTATCGATCGCATTTTTTATTTATCGTCTCCAGGGTAGGTCTATTCAATTATGTCGCTCAAAAGAGAACGTCGTCGGTGAATATTGAGACATTTTAAACAAATTTTAACGAATTTTGTTACGGCACGGCCGAGAATAAATTTGATTCTATTCATAAGGGAACTTCTGTTTGCATTTAAATTGACCCATGGACGTGATTACTTAGTCTTTTACCGGTTGCATAGTGGAGAGTGTTCTCAGGAACTGCATTCTTTGATTTCACCAGCTCCATTCCATCACAAAACCACTAGAAATCGTGTGGGATACCATCCGTATGTGGTGGATATTCCTTTTATCCACACGAAAAGATTCGCTAATACATTCATCATGCGAACGGCTAAGGAGTGGAATATGCTTCCAGCGGCCATATTTCCGCGGTCTTATGACCTGGGAGTCTTTAAGAGAAGAGTGAATAGGCATTTGTTGGGAGGACGCGGTTCATCATCGGACTCATCTTCACCTTCTACAAGGTATGATCGAGGTCAAGCGTTCGCCTATTAAAAAAAAAAGGCTAAGATCGTGGTGTCCAGCAATCAATTACACGATCCTGCATTGCGCAATATAATCTTGTGTTGCTTATATGAAAATGTATGAGAGATACATCATTATGTGGCAAAGAAATTGCACGAATGATAGTATATTTTAAAGACCTCATAACATTACAATTGGTCAACTACGGATTTTACTTAATTCAGGTAAAACTGGCTTGACAAAGTGACTACTGTGCACCTGATGGTAAGTAAATTGCACTATAACAAAGAAAGTGACTATCAAAGGGCGAAAATCTATTGAGTCTCCGTCGTCATGTTAGCCCACATATACCACTACTGAAGGTCTTAAGGTATATGAGTTACTGGACATACATAAGCTGTTTTCGAAACGCAACAGGCCAAAGCAAGTCACTATTTTTTTTATTCTTACTTGACATAGTGACTACTGTTTTAATGATGGTAAGCATGGCGCTGTCCAAAAAGCAACAACGACTAAAGACAGTTAATAAATCCATCGGTAATCGCTGCGATCATACCGGCCTGCACAAAGAAACATCATTCATCATAATCATTGCATTTTGTAGAAATATCTTAATATATAATAGATAAATATATTTTACTAGCTGATCCGGCAAACGTTGTTTTGCTATATAAGTTATTGTAATATCTTCTAAAATGTTCATTGAAATTAAGTGATGTCAAAGACAATTTTGTTCACAATTAAATACTCTTAATCAACAACACATTTATTTGGATAAAGATTAATATTATTACGTTGATACAACTCTTAACAAATAATGCATTAATTTCGAACAATTTGATTACCATAAAAACAGTTCTAGTGAGTTAATCTTAAAAGATAGACATATACTGTCGCGGACATTTGTTTAGATCATTTCAAGAGGAATAATTCTTTCATACATATATTTTTGGTATCTTGAATCGTTTTCGCAGCGCACGCAATGAAAGCACTCAAGGATGAATAATTTTCCTCGTTTTTTTCACATTTTCCAATATTTCTTCGCTCCTATTAGTTGCATCGTGATGTTATATAGCCTAAAGCCTTCCTCAATAAATGGTCTATTCAGCACAAAAATAATTTTTCAATTCGAATCAGTAGTTCCTGAGATTAGCGCGTTCAAACAAACAAACAAACAAACTCTTCAGCTTTATAATATTAGTATAGATTAAAAGCGCAAAATATAATTTTTCATTTTTTTTACCAGGAGCAAAATCTTTCATCGGAGACCTTCACAGCAGGGGTGAGGGCCGCTACCGCAGTGTGTCGCACTCCTACCGACTAAAAAACTCCTGAAAAGTCATTCATCCGCATGGACATCAGACGTGGGCGCGGTGCTCGCTCTCTGCCACGACCGGCCCGCGGTGAGTCTCCTCAGTAGTGGAAGACAAGGAGAGCAGTGACGTGCATAGAGTACTTGTACAGGGTAGGCAGATTCACATAATTAATGTGAATATTATATAATAATAATAAATATTATATTACTTTCACAGGGAATGTAGATGGCGTGATAATAGATTAAATATGAATAAAAAGGGTCTCTTTTTTTTTTGTTTCAATGAAAGCAATTTATTCCAGACTTATTTATCATAAAGGCATGCAATGTTTTCTTGCATCTATAGAATAAACGCTACTGAAGGAGAGTATTCCCGTCCCTCTCATCCTCAAAATAACCAGTGTGTGGGAGTACGCTCACACCTCCACCCTTATATATGGGCAATGGACTTCCTCAAGTACCACTGCCCGCGGAAACATTATGTCAGAATATGGGTATCGGGCATCACTGATCACTACTTCACAAAGGTATAAAAGAAAATCTATCGCGTATCTAGATATTAAACAGATTGTATATAGATTTAAGGCTTTCCATATTGTACTAGTGCCCATCCTGCGTCCACAAAAGGTTGAGTGTCAATACAGCCTAAGTAAATATTAGCACAGATGTATGAGACGTGGATATCGTGTTCTTTATTGTTAGCAACAATAAATGTTTTTGAACGCTTTAATATTTGCAATTGATACTCTTGTGTGGGACTATATTTGATCTGTTAGAACTACTGTCATCTGTTACTAAGGAGTGGAATATGCTTCCAGCGAGTATATTTTCACGATTTTATGACTTGGTAGTCTTTAAGAGAAGAGTGAATAAGCATTTGTTTGGCGGACGGATTCCATCGTCGGACACTTCTTCACATTTCTCCTGGTGTAAGTGAGGTCAACATTCTTTCATAAAAGAACTACGCGCGTTGGGTTACCGAACTAAAGTTTTACTCGGATTTTTATTTGTGTCATTGGATTATTGACTGGTCTCCTGGAGTGTATGTTCATTTTTTTATGATATTGAGTTCTTTAAATGAAGCATGAAGAGATATTAATGTAGGCCGGCATGATTACGGCGACTATAGACAAAAATTTTTTTGTGTCCCGAGGGCGGCGACTATAAACAACTTTTTTTTGTGGCTCGGGGGATAATCCCGCATAGAACCATCAGGGCCGCTGTGAGGGCAGCGACCCCGGTGTGTCAGATTCCTACTGACTAAAAACCACCGGGGTGTCCCTCTGATTGCTCCACCTGGGCCTGGGAAGGCAAATTCATGTAGACGCCCAGGGAACAAGAGGCCTTGTTGAGGCTAACTCTCGGGGGGGGGGAGGAGTAAAGCCCACCCCTCCAAAACCTCTCTCCCAGGCGACCGTACACACCGTGCACAGAAGCTATTTTGCTTAAAACTAATTAAAAATATACTCCTAGTGATTTAAGCTAACTCGATTTAACTTATACTTGGATAACCAAAACAACAACAATCGGAGATTTGATACAACATTTGAATTCTCACGTAAACTAACGAGAGGTCCTCGAAACCTCGAAAAAGAATACCTGGCGGATTTTTTTTTTCGGTAGGCCCTACGTTGGTGACCGAGAAAGACCTTTACAACACAACCGGGTTTGATGGGCGAACGCAGAGGGCGCTCAGCCGCCTGGCCGACATGCTTGCATTAGCTTATAAATCGTTTCTATATACCCCGTCTTGTTTTTTTTACCCATTTGTCAGTTCTCTTACTATATGTATGCTTTTTGATATATTTTGTTGACTGTAATCTAAATATGACAGTTGCTGTTTGGAGTTACGATTGGAGCTTCGCAGCGGATATAAACTGCATGTAACATATTTGTGAAATTGTGAAATGTATTATGCTGACACCTAAGCTCCAGATAGTCCTAGTTTGGGTTTCAGCTGACTTTATTGTGCTGCTTAGAAATTGTTATTTCTAATAAATTATTTTTTGTTTTATTTAATATAAAAAATACATATACGATATTGGTAATTAATAAAATGCAATTGAGGACCAGCATTACCCGACGTAGTAAAAGTAACGGCAGTTAAAAAGAGAAAGTGAGAGTACTATAATAGAAGGAGGAGAAAATGATCGAGCGTAGACCTCGAACCGATCGTAGGAATATGATGTTTTTTTGTACATATTTACAAGCTTGTACAGAACATTTAATGCGCGAGTCTGATTAGCACTTGGTCGATTTATTTTACACCATAAGTTCTATAGTATCTTCCTTTTTTATATCTAAAGGCGATCAGCTGCGTTGAAGACCACCTTCTGCACGACCAGTGGCGTTCATCTCATCTATTTACTTACTAACAGGTCGAATTTGGAAATCTCTTTTGTTTCCTTAACATTCATTAATCCCTGCATGCACTCTTGCCGGTTTCGCATATTTTTGACACTATCCTCTGACATACATTTTACACAGATTATATAGATAGCTTTGTAGTTTCCATCAGGTCCGGTGTAGTCTTAATGATATATTATTATTGTAAATATAGACCGGACGACGCCGGGTATAATAGCTAGTATAGATATAAAAGTAAGCAGGTGATATAGCACACGGTACGTACAAAGTTCCCATCTTATCGACGCGGCGCATCAAATATTCAGTGAGATCCTAACGTTATTACACGTGAGGAAGTTTGAATATATCCTTTACATAAGCCTATTATCTTAACAAGCAGTTTCGTTATGTACGCTCATGCGGTATATAACATACAATATATCTATATACTGTGTGCGTGCATCGACTTATAACAATATTGTGAACACGGCCCAACAAAAAAATATAGACTTATCAATTAGCAAGGATATAAAGTCGAGGCACACGATGTGTTGCGACGGCGACACGGAGCCGGAGCGCTGTCGCTTAGTCGTTTTACAAATATTCATGGTGAGCTTATGGTGAAAGAAATATAGAAACGTTTATTGAAGAAAACGAAATAACATACACATTTAGATAAAACAATGTTTGTTGTAAATTTCAAAAAGCGCTCAGAACAGCGTGTGCTGGTTGAGGCTGTTACGCGCCATTCAGCGTTGATTTTCAGCCCAAGTGATTGATTAGCGTTCTAGCGCTTCGCGAGACGAGGCGTAGCGGGGTGCACGCGTTGAGATATCGGAGCTGAAACGCTCCGTAGTCATTTCCGATACATTTTTAATAATAGTGCACACTGAGCGGTGCCGCTCTAATATAACAACGTTGCGGCGTCGCAACGCATAGTGTTGACTGGATCTTGGCAACGATATTGTTAAATAAACATAAGTAATAAAATACGCATCATTATCAAAATCGGCTTTCTATTGTATTTTTCATCGTATAGCTTTGTCAGTATTTTTTATTATTCTTAATAAATCGAGGCTTAAATACTTTTTAACACACAATTATTACACAGCACGATCAACTGACAGAGAGAGCAGTATACACCAAATAGAAGACAGAGGGCGTTTTTCATGAGATGTTACCATATTTAAATTATAACAGTTCTGAGGTGATGGATCATCATTATCTTTGCGTTTATCAGTACAATGCCAATAAAGCAGACACAAGAACACCATGTCGATGTTATTAACATTATTTCTACCAAACGTATCAAAACATATCTTTTAAACATTTAATTTGAAATTATTTTCTTCGTATAATAACTTTTTATCAGTACATATTTTAGCTATTTTTATATTTATTTAGCAGCATCATTTTCCTTCAGCTCAGATATTATAGCACAGTTATATTTATTCAAACAAAAGTGTCAAGATACAATAAAGTGAAAAAGTTCCAGAAGGCGGAGAGCTAAGCAATAATCGGACTAGGCCTCCGAAAAGTAGGTGCTTCCCGTTAACACTATGCTCCAGGAAACAGCAGGTCAGAACCGTTAAAGACAGCTAGTTTTGCAAAGGAATAGGAGTCACGATTATCAGTGGAGGACCGATGAAGAACTCCGACAGGCAGCAAGAAATGACATATATTTATTTCAACACAAAGTAACAAAAGACTAGAAACAAGACGCATTTTGATTTGAATTGTACACCAAAACATGGTGAATATAGTATTGAAACTAATACATGTAGTACCAATCTGAAATGAGATTAAAGACATATTTTTTCTCTTTATTACACGGATATAATACTCTTCCTAACCAATTCCGACGACAGCGCGACTATAAATAATCAGTATCGCCCCGCATTTACAGAATTTGAATACCCGTACCCATACTTAGCACTTGATACTGTAATATCAAATTATACGTTCGACCAGTGTGAAATTTAAATCAGTAATCACAAGTATGAAGGCTCAGGAGGCAGCCTATTGTGAAATTACAATTCGAGGTACTTATTAACGGTTGATATCGTATGTTATTTAGTTTTAAAATATTATGTCACGGTCGCTTTCTCACCTGGCGCGTTTCATGGCTGTGTCACGTCGTGTAATGGTGTGGCGTCACGTGATCCACGTGTTTACGGTTCACAGCCTTCTTAAGCACCTACAATATAGAACTACATGAAAAAGAACGAATTACTGAGTTCATCTTATATATAAAAATGAATCGCAAAATGTCTTGATAAGCGCGAAACTCGAGAACGGCTGAACCGATTTGACTGATTTCTTTTTTGTTGTGTTTGTTGAAGTCTGGGGAAGGTTATTACGGAGAGAAAATTTAAAAAAAAACAACACTTTTCTATATTCTCATACAAAAGATTCGTAATAATATTTAAAAGTCAATTTGAACTTTAACACCATACCATAAAGTTTAAATGTTAGTGGACGGGTTCTGGGAAGGCAAAACAATTATTGAGTGATGACGTATAAATATTAATGTCAATATTTGTCAATTTTTATACACATAGCATTAAGGCCAGGTTCCTTCAAACAATTTTCGAAAAAATCTGACGGGGAAGCTATTAACATTAAAAAAAAAACAATGTGACTTTGTTTTAGAGAAATAGGGCAGAACAAGGTCTGCCGGGACAGCTAGTACCTATATAATCCTGAATTGAGTGAGAAGGTGCAAGATTTTTTTTTCCACTTGCTCTACAAAGCACTTTGTCACACTTAATGGAAAGTATAAGCAGTTAAAATATGGCAATGACCGCCATGGAAAGAGAATCTATGGACTGTCGTCATGATGTGGCATATATACAACGACAAAAATCCTCAAGGTTTTTTTCAAGATTTTTTTTTCTCAATTCGGAATAGCCTTAGCCTTTCTTAATT
Source organism: Automeris io (assembly GCA_036320925.1). Classification (NCBI taxonomy): domain Eukaryota; kingdom Metazoa; phylum Arthropoda; class Insecta; order Lepidoptera; family Saturniidae; genus Automeris; species Automeris io. The sequence continues at coordinate 4,482,990 of JAUDJH010000011.1, read as the reverse complement.
CGACTACGCCTGATGGTAAGCATGATGCAGTCCAAAAAACGACTACAACTATCAATAATAAAGAAAAAACATCCATAGCCGCAGTGATCATGACGGCCTGCACAAATATCTCTTCATGCTTCGTTTGAGGACCGAATATTATAGGTCGATGAAAACACGCTCACCGGAAGACCATTTCACAGTTCAACGTCTCGGCAAAAGTAAAAGTAAGGGAATTTCTTAGTCCTAGCCGGTATATGACTTACTGTATAGTTGTGACCCCGCAAACACGCGCGTGTACTTCGTTTATGGACGCTCTGCGGAAGACCATTCCACAGCTCAACGACTCGGCAAGTTAGAGAATTTCTTAGTCCTAGCCGGGATATGAGTTACCGTATCACCGTGAGTCCACAAACACGTTCGCGAGGTCTTTTTATGGAAGAGAGAACGTGGAGTAAGGTTAAATAGCCCTTAAGAGCACTCGCTATGGTACAGACGGTAGAAAACGCCGAAACACGACGCACACGAAGTGATCTCGAAACGAGATATGCCGAAACGAGCCATTTGACAGTTTTCGAAATAGTAAATGCCATATCTACTAGCTTTCGTTTTCAAATGAAGCTCACAGAATACCGCTGCGGTAAAATGAAGATTTATTAACTAATACAATAACGTAGTGGCCATTTTCCCACTCGTTGCATCCCAAGGCTGTGTAAAGTCAAAATAACGACCCGGTGTCACGTGATTGCGTTATTTACGATTTGAAACTTTACCGACACGAATTAATGTGACGGTGACATTAAATAAGAAATAATTTTGGGTATACAGCGCGTCCTAAATAAATGTATAGACACCAAGGCGTAAACATTTTAAAATTCAGGAAGCGTTTATTTTAGTAACAAGGTAATTCTACCTACTTTTGTAAAAACATCGACTACAATGATCGTCATCATTCATCAGGTAAAACATTAGCAGACCGTTAAGGAATAAATTGATAGACTCCTTTTATGCCAACAATTGCGCTACTGGTCACATTGGACACGACATATAGGCGCAAAGTGGATACAGCCATGAAGGTATGTGTTGCTTACCTTTTTGGGATATAGTGTCACAATATATTATTATTAACATTTTAAAACAAAGATCTTCGCCCAACAGAGATATCACACCTAAAAATATATAGGTATTCACACAATATCCCTATCGGGGTGAGATTAGTGCTTGTATTAACTTTGCTCTTATATGTTAAAAAATAAATACATCAAGATTATAAAATTTCCGAAAACTACATTTTCATTTCACATTTTAGTTTGAAGGGTAATTGCCCGAATTGGGCCAAGACCGCAGTCATCATAGTGACATCTTGTAGCTTTTCGCGATTCGGGGTCGGCTTGTGTACCTCTAGTTGATACCTAGAGACATACCCATACAGTCATAGGGTATGCGGGCCTGCTTGACGATAGCACCTCGTCCCTTGGCGGTCACTACCCTCTTTGGGCTACTATACTTTCCACTAGGTGTCATGTAATTAATTTATCAAGTTAGTACAGAAAAAAATAAAAAGTATTGAAAAATCATTAGGCCTATTTCTAAATGAGATATATCAGTGTTAAAATATGTGATAGAATAAAGCGAGGACAAACTCATTATCAGTTCTGGCGTGTGTCGATGACGTGTGGTCATTAATGGCCGCTCTGACAGTAGTAATTACTGTTTTAGGATTTATTAGTAATTATGTCTTAATATAAAATATATTTTTGAGTACTATAGTTTAGGGCTTTTCAATTCCGCAGCCTATCTTCAACCTCGACATTTGCGGGACTAAAGATTTTCTATCCTACGGTATTTGCAAAATTCCGCATATATAAGGTAAATAAAACAATGAATTCATTAACATAACTTCACTTTTAATTAAGTTTTAGCTTTAGCATGAGATCGATAAAATTGTGCTGTTTATTTATAGAGAACAAATACAGAGAAATAACACAAAAAATCAATTAAGTACTAATAAAACAATTTAAAACCAACTATATTTTACTGAACTTGACATTTTTGTGTTTAATTATACTGTCACTGTAGCTATAAACTTCTTAAAAATATATGAAAAATAATAGTTGGAGTTATTAAGAATATTTCACGTAGATTAATGATGGTTGTTGATATTTACTTTCAAATCGATCAGCAAGTGACTCTCGCTCGCTTTGTACATCACTCCATGCTTTCCACGAGCAAAGTAGCACGAGGGCTCCGTCCCTAATTCGTGGAGCGCTCGCGAAATTCCTGTACATGGTTTTTTGAACCTGTACATGAAATCGTCCTTGAAACCCTTCAATGCGAGACTGCATAATGACGCGGGATCTCGTTATTGCGGCATTGAAAGAAAAAAATGTAGGGTATAAGAATTTCCTAGTTAGCGCGTTTCATAATCTACGTGCGGGTCCTGTTATCAATTTGTCATAGTAACATCGCGCCCCACTTGAGAAACCCGATCTCGGGGTGAGACGCCGCCTTTCTGGACACTATTTAGTGTACTTTGACAGAACGCGACACGACGCTCCGTCGAATAATCCGATGAACCGATCAGCCAAGACGATTGTCGCCCCTCTGACTCTCCTGCCCCGTGGCTTCCTTTAGGGTTATTTATTTATTTATTCTAATACTAACTTCACAGCACATTAAGATGTTAATTATATACAAAACAGGAAATAAAATTTAAAAAAAACTACAGTGCCAGTAGTAATGAAGTTACGCTTACAAATTAAATTTTGTTAGTATGTTTTGGTTCACTCTCTGCATCCGAGTAGACGAGTGAGTTTTGTGTGAGCGTATAGTTGTGTGCGTGCATTTGTGTGCATGTGTGTGTTTATTTCAATGTTGCATGAGATTCATCTGACTGCAGATATGATATCGGTTACACACTTATGTTATACGGTTCTAGATGTATTTGAAATTTTCTTATTTTAACAAGTTTATGGACGGTTAGAACTTCCGTACTCAGGTTGTTGGTAACAAAGAAAGTAACTATTTTTTTTAAAGTGGAACACAGGATTGTGTCAAATTCTTTGATATCACACAAAACAAAAAAAAATAACAGTATAAGGAATCACTAACAGTGATTTATTAGCATAGTGTCGGGTTCGATGCAAGCTAATGCACTGCGCTGTTAGGCGGCATCAAAATCGCGGCCTACATTTGTCGCCTTTACGTGTAAATGTATACAGAGCAGAATGTTGCGACCTAACTAACAGCCGCTGTCGAATCGCAACTGCCAGAATCCGACGCATGTTATATGCACAATAACATGGCTGTACGGTACTTCGATGGCTCTTCAACAGTGGCATAGGCTGCCTAAAGAAATTCGCCCACCACGTTATCCTGTTTGCCAACTGCGCATGGGGCCCGTTTCTCCTTCAGGAAACTGGTGTCTTCAGAGATCTTTCCTTTGGTACACACTTCAGAATCAGATCGATAGAAAGGAGGTTTGTTCATTATTACTCGGCGGATCGGTCAAGCGAGTGAATTCAATCGACTGACTGTACGGTGTTGTCAGAGCTGTGTCGAAATTACCCGGTACACATATTTGAATACGAAACAAAGGCTAAGATTAGATCACGTTAATTTCTTATTGTGTGCGACACTAATGAAAATTCGTAATGTCTACAAAATACCATAAGCCACAACGTTTCTTTAACATATAGAATAAATTGTGCAAGTAAATTATCTCGGGCTTTTAATTCCGCAGCGCGGGCGCGGGCGGCTCGGCAGCGGCGCGACCGTTTATCAAACGCGCCAGCCCCGATATTAAACTGGCGTCCATTTAGAAAAATTACTGTGTTGCCGACGAAATTACTTGTTTGAGGTGCCTTTAAAGATGCGTAAGTAACGAACGCCGGTGTGTAATTGAAAATATGAAGACAACAGGGCGCTTCTATGAGGAAAGTTTGGAGATAGCAGAGATTAGATGATGAGCGGACCCGTTCTATAAAAAAAGTTATATCATAATAAAGATGAAGTAATATATTTAAAAATATTTGATGTCCTTATTATGCTTTTTGTTTCCCTACATAATAAAAATAAGTTTTAAGAGAAAAATCTACCTAAATCGCCTTCACAGTCTTGAATCGAAATATCCGCCGAGATGAAGGCGTGCGTTGTTACGCCGCAACGATATAAGCCCAAGTATGTTCGATACGGTCGTAAAACATTTTGCATGCCGTCTATCTTGTATTGCTTCAATTCAACACCGACGTTTATTAGAAACCTTTCGTTTGATTACATGTACGTAAATATATAAAGCCACGTGTATCGCACATCTGCAGCATCTGGTACCGAAATTCGAATAGTGATTGGCAAAAATAATTTATACTATCGATAATTTTTTTTTTTAGCTTTCATCTTTTTTTAGGTATTCGGGGGAAAATCCTGCATAGGACCTTTAGGAACGCTGTGAGGGCAGCGACCCCGGTGTGTCAGACTCATACTGACTAAAAACCTCCGGGATGTTCTTCTAATCGCTCCACCCGGGCCTGGGAAACCAAATTCATCCAGACGTCCAGGGAGCGAAAAGCCTTGTTGAGGTCGCTTCTCTGGGAGGGGTAAGAGTAAAGAGCCCACCCCTCCAAAACCTCTCTCTCAGGCGGCGCGTCAGACACAGCGCATCGCCTCCCTCTCTTCCAGGTTTAGCTTTCTACCTGATGTGTATTTTGTGGACTTAGTATAACTATTGTACGAATTTTGCAATTGAAGAACGTCTGTTATTATTTAGGCTAAAATTTTCAGACGCTACTTAAGATGTTTCTTAGATTTTTCTCAGACAATAGCAATTTAACAAAAATATGAATATATAATAGGAACTTGAATATAGCTTAAGTATCGCAAAGTCAAGTTGAAGTTGGGGAAATCGGTGACTTACCATATACTTTGACATCAACTGAATAATATAAATTGTAATGTTCGAGTAAATACTAAGAAAAATCCAAGGAGCGTCTAAAAATATGAGCATTGAAACAATAAAAAAATCTAAAACAATAGATTATATAGGTGTACATTTTATTTACTCAAGAGTAAATCTTGCTAAGTAACGCGTACTAAGAGATAAGAAGTACGAGGTTTTTTTTTATAAGTGGCTTTTCATTTTTTTTTGCCTACTTAATCCTCTGTGCATCACATTATAAGAGCTAACTACTTTTTTTTATAGAAAACTGCAAGGGCTATTATTTATAAGTAATTAAAAATACCAATATGAAAAAACTTATTCATATGTGATAAAAAAATACAAAGCTATTCTATTGTGGGATCATATAACTTCTAAATAACTTTATTATAAGTGGCCGACTACACTCATTTTAAAATCGTCAAAAATAATTTTCTATCGTCTTGATTCCGAAAGCAAAATCGACTTAGAAGATATAAAGTTCGGAATATATCAAATAAATGATTCTGATGAATTCGGGTCATATTTTAAACCCGTGCAAATTATTTCCTTAGGGATTTCATAGGTATATTGGAATTTGTTTAGTTTTTATAAACACTAACGTCATAGCGCATACAATACTAGTGTGGAAATGAATTATTTTCTTAAAGCACTGCATATAAATTTTTAGATAAAACGACATTAATATTTGAGTAGTCGATAATAGAAGTATTCGATATCGTATCGTTTACAACACTATTGTGGAGATAATATAAACACTAAAAAAAGGTTTCGCTCCCCACACGCCTACGTAATGAAGTACGATCCGAATTCGCGCCTCGATGGTTTTCTATAGCCGCCTTGCATCGCCTCTTCCTTAACGGCCACGTATTTCGCCTTACACTGTCATATAAATATAACATGTATATACCATATGTTTTAGATTTATATTAAACTTACAACTCGATTGGTGCAGTGACTAAGAAATTCGTTTCTGCACTACAGGTCGGCGGTTGCCATAAGAAACAAATATTTGCATGGCCTACAGGTAAAATATTCCGAAAGAATATGTTTTATTCTTTGAAAACGTTTTTTTTTTACTCCGAGAAAATTCTCATAGTATAGTCTCGGCTGCCCGGTGTTTGGCGGACAAAGTGTGTCGGACATGTACCGATTTAAAATTCTAGGCGACTACTGCAGTTTGACTAGGATTGTTGGATCTGTAATCAATGCTCCAAAATGTTAGCATTTAATGATATTATGAATTCGGCATGAATTTATTTTAGTAGTGTAAGGTGTATTTTACAAACAGTGCCATTAGTTTCCGTTTCTGTCTATAGTATGATCAAAGCTAAAACATGATATCCTAGAATTATTATAGAATATGGTCTGGTTACATTTTTAAATATTTATAAGAATCAATTGAGAGTAGGTTTTTTTTTTAATTGTAAAGCATAACGGAATAACTTCGTCTGGATGACGGGCATTCAAAAGGATGGTACTCGTACAGTAAAGACGTACGTCTGGTCTTAATTAGTGTGTAAGAAAATTATTAAAATATCAGGAAGGATTATTGTTAAAACTGTTCTAAGGAATGAGAATAAATGATGTGCCTATGAGAAGAGTTGTGTTTTCACTTCTGAACGTTTATATTAGTAGTAATATGCATCTGAAGGATAAAATCCGGAATCAGAATAAAAACGGAGATTTATTTTTGTCGAAACTTTGCTGGCTTATTGTTTATGTATTGACGTATGTTTCTATGAATATGTAAAAATTAGAAAAAAATAAACAGTAAAGTCAAGGTTTACGAAGTACGTGACATTCTATACTTATTCATACAAGTCTAATGGCCCAATACACTCTTCCATCCACATCATACATACATTATTACAATTACAAACGTACTCTTATCTTATCCTCAATATACATTAGAGTGGCCTGTTTTATGCCGATATTAAATTTACATCATCCAAATATTCATCAATCAATCATTATCAAATGTATATTAATAAATAAAATTATTACAAAAACAATTGTTAACAATTGGCGACATATTGAAACTTTTTTCCAATAATGCATGTCTTTTTTACATGCATTAATAATAGTTACGAATAACAAAGGAATATTCTGCCATAAAAATAAAAATAGAGCGACACAGATGACTGAACGTATACCGATCAACAGAATAGAACGTAAAACAAATACGGTGTATGTCAAAATTTATTTTCTATTTTCGAGCTACGTTCTCCGTAGATCCAATCTAGTACAATGATAAAAATATTCCAATCGGTCCACAAAATCGTATAGATTTTAACTAGTCATACTAGGGCCGGGATAACTTATTTGCAGTTGCACAAATGCAACCTCGTAGGCGGGATAATTTTATAAAAAAGATTTGCGACAATTTGAGACAATTAGTTATGGTACTTTCCGGTTGGCAGCGGTAGTCAGACGCTTCACAAAATCACTCACTTTGTATGTATATGATGTGGAGTATGGTGTGAGGATTTGTGATGTGTATAGAGAGTTGGAATAAATATTAAGTGCGATTGTGATAGAAAAAAAGGATACGATGCGATGTTTGAGTTTAAGCGATAACAGTTAAGATGTAGAATTGAATGAATGTACGCCAGATAGCGTTTGCGTGACTAAGTCGCTTCACCATAGATGCAAACAGCGGAGCTGTACGTTGTAATAATTTATTAATTCCAAATTGCAATATTTTACAAATTTCAACTTACGTTGACGCCTGCACTAGTCGTGAGACTGTATCTGTACTGAAGGTACGAGTACAGTGTTATCCAAAAACGGCCAGTACCACCAAGGGATGACAATCAATCGACTATCACTATCGTTACGCCCGCCCACGTATCACGACTGGAGGATCCCAAAATGTGATAGGTAGAAACAAATTAATGTAACAGTCCTGGCAATTGTGTACTGTGTCACGACCCAGTTCGGGCAACTGCCAACAGACAAAACAATATTCAACATATTTTTTAGTTTTAACTATCATTCTTCATTCATATTCGACGACGTGGCCCTGACTGCTTCACTCTCGGAATTTAGAACAGCACGTGGAAAGGGACTGTATTTTTTTTTAATTTCATTTTAAATAATTCAAAGAATTTGAGAAGTTCCAGGCCTTGTATGGAATACTGTTCGCATCTCTGGGACGGTTCTGCCCAGTACTTACACGATGCCTTGGATAGGTTCCAGGGTTTAGTTCAGTGTTCAGTAACTTACATCCCGGCTAGGACTAAGAAGTTCTCTAACTCTTGCTTTTGCCGAGTTGCGGCTCTTCCGGCAAGAGTGTTTCCATCATCCTATGATATTGGGTTTTTTAAGCGAAGCGTGAAGGGTTATTTGTGCAGGCCGGCATGATCGCTGAGGCTATCGATAGTTTTTTTACAGTTGGTGGTCGTTGTCGTTTCGTTCTGCACCATGCCTTGCACCAGGTATGGTGTGGTCATTGTTCCGTGTCAGTTTAAAAAAAAAGTTTCGATTGTATTTATTACGTATGTATTGTACAATATTATCTGTTTATATAGTGTGTCTATATATTGTACTTACATATATACATATATATGTACATTCGAGTTATTTTGGGAGTCGAAGCTGCTCGCGTCCGTAGGCTTTACCCTAGTTTCCCTACACGTGACTCCTGGGTGGTGCTAAACGAGCAGCAGCGAGGTGGTAGGGCGTCGGTGACCGTCTGGATCGCGACCACAGTACATGGGTGTAAAGCCCGTCATAGTGACCTGTTTCGGCTTGTCGCGTTTCGGGATCAGCTTGTGTATATCCAGTAACTCATATACCTAGAGACCTTCAGTCGTGGTATATGTGGGCCGACATGACGGTGTAGACTATCAATGAATTTTCATCTTTTGATAGTCGCTTTCGTTTTTGGACTACACTGTACTTACATCAGGTACTCTGTAGTCACTATGTCGAGCCAGTGTAAAAAAAAATCGATTGTTTTTTTTAATTTTATTATGATTTTCTTCACTCCACCGTGAACTAGCATTTTATATTAATTATTGTACATGCTGTGGTGCCTTATAATTGTGTGGAACATTTATATGTTCTATTTTGAGCATCATGAGTTTTTTGTTTTCTCACTGAATAGTACCCACATTGGGTACTCAGTTATCTAAAATAAAATATTATATTCATGAAAACAATCGTACAAGTTTTTGACAATACGCAATTTTAATTCCATGCTAATAAACATTCTAACAAATACGCGCATCCCAGAATGTTTAAGCTGGGATTACTTGGGCTTCCGGTCGTCCTATAATAATGTTTATAATACTGAATCCCTGACAGGATTTGCACAGAATACCTAGTTAGGTTTACTGATTTGATTATTATTATATTTAATATACAAAATTACTTATAATTCTATGATACAAGACTGTATATCTAATTAAGAACGGATTAAGGGCACCACATGGTCACCGGTGAAGGAAAAACATCGGAAGTAAACCCGCACGGCATCTAATAGAAATGTTATGTGTAAGTGCCCTGAGAACGGAGATCAGCCACGCTACTGTTCACGTTGGGCACGATATATTTGAAGCAGTTTGTTATTGCTTGTTATGGGAGTCGAATCTGCTCGCGTCCGTAGGCTTTACCCTAGTTTCCCTACACGTGACTCCTGGGTGGTGCTAAACGAGCAGCAGCGAGGTGGTAGGGCGTCGGTACCCGTCTGGATTGCGACCACAGTACAGACACAGAACAGACAGACCAGTCTCGTCTTGTTGCGTTTCGGGATCAGCTTGTGTATATCCAGTAGCTCATATACCTAGAGACCTTCAGTCGTGGTATATGCGGGCCGACATGACGATGTGTCTACATCAATGGATTTTCATCCTTTGAAAGTCGCTTTCGTTTTTGGACTGCACTGTACTTACCATCAGGTACTCTGTAGTCACTATGTCGAGCCAGTGTAAAAAAAAGACTAGTGATTATTTTGAATAATTATTGTTTACTTTATAAGTTATAATAATAATAGCAATATATCGACACGCCAAATCCCTTTCAGGGTGAGCAGAAATACCTTACACAAAATATTAATAAAGTATTTTTATTGTAAAAATATAAATATTATCTCAACCTCTCAGTTATAATTGTCAGTTCTAATTGGTAGTCTGTACCATGCTTATCTACTCCTATACCTAGATATGTATAACTACTACTAGCGCTGTACGAAATTTAGTTCGAAATCTTATCACGAGTTAATATCCAATCAAAGTTGTTCCAATACACAGGTCTGATACTTCGTTGAATTTACACGTTAGAACACGGACCATTACTCCAATTTTCTCGCCCAGATTCAGATTGAGGCCGTGCGATCCGGCGTAATAACGATAATAAGTGTTTCCTCGACGTCAGGATCGCGGGCGACGTGCGAGATTGATGGCTCAATGGTTCCTCTCCGTCTCGAGTTACAGATGCGGGTCGGCAAAAATTTTAGACAAATGTCGAGATGGATATCGATTTTTTATTCGAGGAAAACATTTGGGTACTGAAGTGAGAAATGCTGACAAAGGGAATGTTCATTCATCATAGAGTGCCGTCATCCTAATGAAGGTTGGAGGTCAAGGGCCAAAATTTCCTGCGATCCCATGCAGCAGTGTTCAGAAAAATGAGCCTAGGAAAAGCAACGCCAGTAGAAAATCACACAATGTATAAGATTGACATAACATGCTATGTTCTTCAGTACTTTTGAATTTGCCGCGCTTCGTTGCTCTTTTTTTTGGTAACCCGGGGGAAAATCCTACATCGGACCATCAGGGTCACTGTGAGGGCAGCGACCCCGGTGTGTCAGACTCCTAATGACTAAAAACCCCCGGGGTGTCCCTCTAATCGCTCCACCCGAGCCTGGGAAACCAAATTCATCCAGACGCCCGGAGAGCGAAATGCCTTGTCGAGGCTGCCTCTCTGGGAGGGGTAGGGGTAAAGAGCCCACCATTCTAATACCTATCTCACAGGCGGCGCGCCGGACACTGCGCACCGCCACCCTCTCATCCGGACAGCAGACTCCCTCAAGTCTACTGCCCGGCAGCGCTTCGTTGCTCTAAAGCATGGTGTAGCGTTGATTTATGTCACGCTATGATACTTCCTCCCTCTTTTACATAACTGGTATTTACATATAACATATTTTGAAGGAGTTACGCTAGGGCTTACAACTCTCCACAAATTCGAGAAACATCTATTTGCGCGGCGTAGATTAATTATCCTACTGCCCCAGACAAACGCATTTGTCATTGCTCTTTCAACTTTAGTAGTGAGAGGACGTACATTAATAGTCCGAATATTGTCCGACGGTGCCAACTGGTCGTGCCTATCGTGAACCCGGATTAATATAACCGGGGAACTGCACTTGGTTGCGGGAGCCTGGGAGCGGCCACGAGTATCGCCCCCAGCCTCGAGGACTGCGAGCCCCGGCGTGTCTCGCCGCGTTCGTCCCAGGGTCGCCGACCTGCGACCGTACCAGCCTAGGGGTCGCCTGAGTCGCCGATTCCTCTGTTAAGTCCTCTGTTCCTTTTAAAGCCAAAAGGAACAACAAGCACACCCGAATCCACCGCTCAAATCTTTTTTTCGCGAGTCGCGTAATATTATTTCCAGTTTTTTTTAATAAATTTTATGTAACAGGTTTTGATTGTTTTTTTATTTATTGAGCTAGGCCCTTCAGGCATCAACCCTGTTACATTGGCGCCCAACGTGGGGCAACCTTTTATTATATAAGGGCCACATTTCATCTAATAAGCACATATTTTTTAGATAAAACTATTTTTTGCATTTTTAACCATATTTATTGTTACTCTCATTTTACTGACTGTAATCGCTTGAACTGAATTTCTGGGTTCCGCGCACACGAAACAATGAAATAGAAACTTATTTATTCTTATATTATAAGTGTTTTTAATTTATTGCCTGCGGTGTGGCGTTCTGTGGAACGGCTCTCACTTGCGCGGGCGTCGAGCCGCTGGTTGGCGACCCCTGCTCTAAACACTATGGTCTATATCAGCGCTGCTCATTGGTTTCAAAGCGACAGTTGCCACTAATGTCAATATGAAAGAACTCAAATAACTTATGGATCTACCTAACTACCTCGTATCTATTTATTATACTTTACGGCTCTAATATTAGCAACACGGCGTTCACGCAATGAATTCCATTGAGCGTCGAATGAAAATCAGCACTGGATGGCGCCGTACAGCGATGGAGATTGGTGATAGCACATAGGATAAATAATGTGATATTATATATTATTCTTTCATATATATACATATATAGTTGCGCTATATCTCTTTCAAAGTGAGCAGAGAATACATTAGTGGTTGCATTCACTTTGCGCTTATATGCATAGCGCCTCTGGTCGCCGTTCTCACCTATATCATATCACAATATATTTTATTTCATAATTGGTTTTGCGGTCTTTGATATATAAATATATAAGAAAACAATACAAATATCATGGTTCTATGAAATTTAGTGTAGATCTTTAATTGTGCATTTTTTTTAATAAAAAAAAAATAGATACTATACAAACGACCAATAAACCATTTTGACAATATTTCTTGGTTACTCCGAGTTGAAATTTAACGGGTATCACGTCACGAGTTATTCTAGTGAATATGCTTACTTAAACACATGTAATTGTATGCAGAAAATGAACAAAAAAGTCTCCATTAAGCAAGGAAAGCAATTAGGGAAACCAAGAAGCAGTAATTTTAGCTTTTCAGAGTGAAAAACGAGATTCCGCGCGACCATTTCGGTGGCTTGCGAAACCGTCGCGTTCGCGATAAAAACAATTTAAATTAGAACATAAAACACGTCAAGGGATTGTCAACGAAGAATGGAGTAAGTAAGGGACAATTCATTTAAGACGTTTAAGCCCGGTAGAGAATAAAAGGGCCGTTGGGAAGGATTTTGATGTGAAAAGAATGTCAGGAATCGTGCACTGTCACCCTACTTTAAATTTAATGTGGTAATTTTATTTGAATATCGTCTTTTATACGTTCTTTATTTCCAAGTAACAAATACTTAATTTATTACACTAATGTAAAATACAAAACGCAGTGCATACAGTAAATATAGTCAAAGATTTTAATGGTCAGCTTGAATTAGTAAAACACATTTTAAAACTATTATATACTGCAAAAATAATTTAAAGAAAGAAAAGAAAGAAAAAGTTTATCGAGATAAAAGAAACAACACACAACACACATATTTATATAAAAACAACAGTGAAATAATAGTACATAACACTACATCATGTATCCTGTGTGCTGCTACCCATCTCAAAGAGCACTCGTCTCAGCGTGTGCTGGGCGACGCTGTACGCGCCATCCAGCGCTGATTTTCAGCCGACACTCAGGGGAACCAATATGAAAAGATATGTTTAAAATTAACTAAGGCATGAATCTAAACATTTTCGAAGCTTAGTTAGTATATATCATATATGAGCGTTTCTTATCCTATTCATTTAAAGATAATATCGTCACGCTACATTGCATTTAGGCTCAGCAGAGATACATTAATGGTTGTATCCACTTTTATTTTACACTGGCTCGACATAGTGACTACAGAGTACCAGATGGTAAGTACAGTGTAGTCCAAAAACGAAAGCGATTATCAAAGGATGAAAATCAATTGATAGTCTACATCGTCATGTCGGCCCACATATACCACGACTGAAGGTCTCTAGGTATATGAGTTACTGGATATACACAAGCTGATCCCGAAACGCGACAAGCCGAAACAGGTCACTATGACGGGCTTTACACCCATGTACTGTGGTCGCGATCCAGACGGGCACCGACGCCCTACCACCTCGCTGCTGCTCGTTTAGCACCACCCAGGAGTCACGTGTAGGGAAACTAGGGTAAAGCCTACGGGCGCGAGCAGCTTCGACTCCCAAACCCCACTCCCACTTTGCGCTTATAAGTCATACACAATGAGACCAGAAGTACCACGCGGAAGTGATCGCCGTTCCTAGAGTACTTACACATGACGTTTCTATAAGATGCCATATGAGTTTCATCCGGGTCATAGTAACTCGCTTCGGCCTGTCAGGTTTCGGGATCAGCTTGTCTATATCCAGTAACTCATATACCTAGAGACCTTCAGTCGTGGTATATGTGGGCAGACAAGGCGACAGAGACTATCAATGGATTTTCATCCTTTGAGAGACGTTTTCTTTGTTATAGTGCAATTTACTTACCATCAGGTGCACTGTATTCACTTTTTCGAGCCAGTGTAAAAAAAAATCATGGATTTAATTTTTTTTATAAAATTAACCATATTACACCTATTTTTATTCTCCTTGTAATATAGAGGTAAATAAAAAATAGTGTTCAGTGACACAATTCATAGAAAAGGAACGATGACATTTCAGGTTTAAAAATATATCTCCAATCAAATCTCAACGGGATTGGACGTTGATTAAAACTTGGCGATTAATGGAAGAGGGAATTAATTAGAAATAGCGAAGTTTCAAAGAAAAAGTTTTCTTCAACTTTATCTTTCGAAAGTAAATGTTGACAACTGGTTGTCACTTCCTCAGAGTGAGGACTAAAAAGCATTCATTTTCGATGTGACACACATTCAGTAAGTTTGGTGTTCAAATCACAAATAAGTACGAAGATATTAGGTATTTACAATTTCATTACATATTTGAAATTTCATAATTATATCGATTATATTGACCCCGAAATTGATGTTTATATACTATACATAACGGGGCGTTCATGCCATAGGATTAGAAAAGTATTTATTGCCTTGTTATACTTGGATATTTAGTAAATCTTTATAAATAAAAATAAATCTCTAAATGTGTTTCTAAGCGCGAAACTCGAGAACGGCTCAACCAATTTAGCTGATTTCTTTTTGTTGTGCTTGATGCAGTCTGAGGAAGGTTTTTATGGAGAGAATAAAAGTAAAAAATAAGAGGAAAATAGTAAAAACAACAATTTTCTTTTCCCATACAAACCACTCTGTCCCTAGTTGTCAAACATTTGACGTATATCAAAACAAAAGTGCGTTAGGAGTATCTTTGCATGCCTTCAAATTGATTAGATATTACGTATCATTAATTATAATAATAACTTACGCGTCAAGTAACTGAACAAAAAAAAATGTGTACCACAACGTACTACAATAAAAATATTACTAGTCTTTCAATGATAATTTATCCCTATTAGACTGCGACAGACCAATAACTATTATCATTAAAAAAAAATGTAACTTTGTTTTAGACTCTAAAATTAAGCTAAATAGGCCAGAGCAAGGTCTGTCGAGACGGCAAGTTTACAATAATAATAATTGGATCGATCTATTATCACTGATATGACTATTTTTGCTAATAAACATAACATTGTGGTAGTACATTGGTCGGCGCGCCGGGCAATACGCGTTGATATCACCATACCACATGATGAGAATCTCGTGGAAATAGATAATAAAATGTTAACAAACTATTTAGACCTTTCACACACGATAACCAGCACGTGGGATGTGGATTCATCAATTATTGTCCCGATAGTCAAATAAACCTATATCATATTATTAGTTCATCTTAACTTCTTGTTCTAATAATTAACCCTAGGTCAGAAAATTTGTAATTCACTACTCGCTTTGGCCTTTCCGCTGTCGGCTATTATTGTAATTAGCATCGGGGTATATTGAGAAAAGTTTAGTTTTGTTTGCTGTTGTAATATACTCTTATTCCTTGTTTTAGTTAAGGATATTAACTCTTAATGTGTATGTAATCATCTTGAATAAATATAACAATCCTATAATTTAAATGCGCATATCTTGTATATATATTTGTATGGGATTGATTTCTCCTAAACGTTAATAACGATTTTGAAGGATTTTTGTATTTAGATACTATTTTATTATTAACACTGCTCTAAGTAAGTGTCATCTATGTGATAATCTATTTTCATAACAAAAGTCTTATTTATATTTTATGGAATGCCATCTGTTATTTGACAAAAAAACGTTGAATCAATATATACAATGTAAGCTATTCAAAAACAGATGGCGCTGATTTTAGGATATTATTATCCGAGCGTGGCTCGTTTGCGTGGCTAGTGTGTTCAATAAATAGGACATTTTTAATGTACTTGTGGATAGAGAAGTCTGGTTCTTTTTTTTAAATTGTAACTGTTATCCTAAGTTTCTTTATATACTGGTTCGTCAAAATACACCGCAATCAAGAAATACATTTCATGAATGCGGTGTACGTTTGCATAGTTCAAGACAAATAGCATCTGCCAAGAGAAGAGATCCATTCCCTAGGTCCAAGATCCAAATTCCAAGGTCCCTAGGTATATGAACAACTGGACGTAAACAAGCTGATCTCGAACCGTGACAGGTCTATGCCAATCACTATGACGATTTTTACATTTGTGTACTGTGGTTATGACCCAGTTCGGACAAACGCGCTAGTACTTCAATATCGGTCAAAGCTTATAGCTACGTTATATAAAGAACAGAAATTTCTATTTTACCTTAGAAAATAGCATACATCGATAATAAATATGTGAAGAAAAGTCGCCATGTCGTAGAGACCACGAAACAAGAGTTAGAAGCTTTTATAAACATTAAAAGTTCCAAGTTGTCCGAGGCCCTTTTATGGGACGGAATAAAGAAAACTTCTAATAAATATCCACATAATGTAAAGATGCGACTACACGAGAAATATTTTTATAACAATTTGTTGTCAGCAATATGCGAGAACTAAATCTAGTATCACTGATTTATTTGAAAATCAATACAGAGTTCAATATCATCTATACACATAAAAAGAAAATAAAAGAATAACGATTACATGTAGTAAGTACTTTCTATCATCACGCCGAATTCTTATTGGGGTAGGCAGAGAGAATGGAACGCCACATCTTTCTATACTTGCAAATTTATTAGTGTCCGTAAAATTAATTACTCCCTTCATGCACTCTCGTAGATTCCGATGTATATATGTTTTGTATCACTCAGCTATGAAAATCCATATGAATCGAACGAATTTCGAATGGGTACGTTTTGGTTGCATGTTTAATTTAAGCTTTTTTTTTTTGTCTTATTACATTTATGATTTAATTATATAACCTTGTAAAGTTGACGGGAGCAATAAAAGAGTACGTTCTATTTTTATGTCAAAATAGCGAATTTGTGTCATAGCTTTCAACGATATTTAAAAATTACGATAGACAGCACTGCCATCAATAATACCCCTATATTACATGATTAAGTACCACTTCGATTGTAACTATAGATGGAAAAAATGTAATCAGATTAACGAAAAACATTTACGATTACATTTCGTATTTTTCATTCTTAATAAGACTGCATTTTGCTCAACTGTTTTAAACACTACGGAATCTTTAATTGCATACATATTTATGACTCCTTAATTTTAGAAAGGATTTCATCATGATTACAGAGCAACAAAATTAAAATTCCGACTATATTTTGTAATCGTTAATCATTAATCAGATTACATTTGGCTATCTCTGATTGTAATATTGCCGCGAGAATGTTCCTCGTGTAGGCGCACCTTTACAGCTGTACGGGCGGCAAGGGACAAGGGATGTCTTTATAAGATAAATAAAGCATTCCGTATTGAAATACTTTTAAGAAGGTATTTATTTCCTTAAATATACGCTTTTTTGTATTCAAGACAATCTGTTGTTATGGCGGTAAAGAAGTTTATTTCTTGATCTGGGACTTAACAATTTCATTGGGTATTCGATTGGATGATGATTGATGTCGTTTTCAGCCTAAAAAGTCCGGTTTTATTACTTCATCATTTTATTAATCTGTTGTTTGCTAGCAGTACCTTTTAGCAGTATTTTATTTATTAAAAACATTTTTTCTTCGAATAAATTCTCATCACACCATGCCAGTCGACATTATATTTTTATAATTAATAACTTTTAAAACCAGCCCTATTTATAAGGACATTACAAAACAATACAGAAAAAAAAAAACGGCCAAGTGCGAACATCACTTGGCGCACCGATGGTTTCGTACAAATAAGCTATGAAAGTGCTGTACATTGTTGTGACGGAAAGATAAACTAGATTTAGGGGCAATTTTAACTTGGTCGTTGAAAACTAATGCCCCTATACATTAGTATAGGTAACGGTCTGCGGTGAATTGATTAGAGGACCCGCAATCCCCACTAATTCGCAGAAGTAGTCACCTTGGGGTTTTTAGCTGGTAAAAGTCCAGCACATTTTCCCCAAGTAAAAAAAAGTATAGGTTGCGGCAAAAAAAAAAGTTTTTTTTAACTACACGTGGTAAAGTAACTATGTATATACAATATTTATAGTTTTTCCTGTACTTGTAATATAAAATCATTCATCTTGCCAAATTTCATGATTCTAAGCCAATTAGAAGTATTGAATGTAGGTTTTGATTTACTTGCGAAAATGCAATAATTACGACATAAATCGGCATATCTTTTGATCGCGTTGACTTAGAAGAATGATTTTTCAGGGCCACAAGAAACCGGAGAACTAAATATTTTATCCTTGATCGTTCCTAAGAAAATAGTCTTAACACGTCAACGTGTTAAGGGGCTCAAACTCAGCATCGTTATTACTGTACTTTTCGTTCAGCCTGCAACGAGCGAGCAATTGGGAATATTCAAACCTGCTAATAGACGAGACTGTAATGTATATACGATGTTATAATTTTATGACGTCGGTAGTTTTAACTTAGTCGCTAAATAAACGTAATGCTGTAGGCTGGGTTTTTATTTCGGAAGCTAGAAAGTAATAGAAATTGTATTTCTATCCATGGACATATCAGAGACCTACATACTTCGTAGGGACTGCCTGTTGTAAACTATTTCATAGTTAATAATATTAGGTCTTTACATATGAAATTGGCGTTTTGTATGGGAGGAACAAAAAGTCGAATATTTTTTAATATAATATATTTAATTAATCAAAGTATGAACCATTATTTTCTATGCACTTTTGCCATCTCATAGGTAGTTCATTGATCCTTTTACTAAAAAAACCAGTCGGACGGGAATCAATAAAATCTTTGAAGGCGATTTGGACTGCCCCATCGGAGTTGAATTTTTTCCCTTGCAAGAAGTTATCCAAATTTCGAAAAAAAATGGTAATCTGTTGGAGCAAGGTCCGGGGAGTACGGAGGATGTCCTAGACTTTCCAATTGAAGCTCTTCTAATTTAGTAGCCGTCTGTTGCGCAGTGTGTGGTCTAGCGTTGTCGTGAAGCAGCAGTGGCGTGAAGCGATTGACCAGCCTAGGTTGTTTAGCCGCTAGCTTTTCCATCATGGTTTGCAATTGCTGACAATAGACATCAGCCGTAATAGTCTGGCCAGATTTGAGAAAACTGTAATGAACAATACCGGCACTAGTCCACCAAACGCTTACAAGTAACTTTTTTGGGGTTAATTTTCGCTTGGGGCAGGATTTGGCTGGCTGGCCAGGGTCCAACTATTGCGCTGAGCGCTTCCGATTATCGTAAAGAACCCATTTTTCATCACAGGTAATGATTCGGTTTAAAATACCTTCATTATTGTGCCGGTTTAGTAATGTACCGCAGCAGTCGACGCGCGTTTGCCGGTTTGCTTCAGTCAATTCGTGAGGTACCCACCTTTCAAGCTTTTTAATCTTCCCAATTTGCTTCAAGTGAATTAAAACAGTTTTATCACTAACATCGCAGCCTGCAGCTAACTCGGACGTGGTTTGCGATGGATCCGCTTCCACAATAGCCTTCAACTCTTCATTATTAACTTGAGTCTCAGGCCGTCCACGGGGCTTGTTCTGCAGGTCGAAATTTCCAGAACGAAAACGTTGGAACCAAAAACGAACTGTGTTTTCTTTTGCAACACGACCGCCATACACATCATTCACCCTTCGAGTTGTTTCCGCAGCACTAGTGCCACGGCGGAACTCGTACTCGTAAATAATGCGATATTTTAAGTTTTCCATTTTGTAAAATGAGTGACGCAAACAGAAAAAAACAGAAGAAAAAAACAAATGAATGACGATCATCGAAGCACAAATACATGAGTACAAATGAGTGAGTTGAGCTGTACAAATTTGAATTTGGAATTCCTTACCAAAGAGGAGAAATTTGTGATTAAAGTGGCCAGTACGAAAAACGCCAATTTCATATGTAAGGACCTAATATATTAAAACATAAGTTAAAAATGTACATAAGTTAAAATCAGAAAAAGTAGATGTCAGATGTAAACAGAGATGGGCAAAATGTAATCAAATTAATGATTAACGATTACAAAATATAGTCGTAATTTTAATTTTCTTGCTCTATAATCATGGTTAAATCCATTTGAAACATTAAAAAATCATAAATGTGTATGCATTCTGGGATTCTGTAGTGTTTAAAACATAGATGAGCAAAATACAGTTATACTAATGGGAAAAAACGTAAAATGTAATCGTAATCATTTTTATTAATCTGATTACATTTTGCCCATCTATGGTTGTAAATAATTGTATATGACGTTATATAAAATATTACCTAAACTAATCTCATTGATTCATATCTTAACACTTCCGTTGGAGACTGCAGTGATCTACTAGAAACGAATCTTAGCAGCTAAAGTACCCTTTGGAAATACTTAGATTTTCAGATCAAACAAAAGTTTACTGTCGGTCCCTAGAGACCGACACCGGGTTCAACATGTTAGCATATAAAAAGACAGACCAACAATAAAATGGTCAGATAAAGGCTCTGTTGTTCCTTTTCAAATATGGAACCCTAAACATTAGTAAAATGTGAATCTGTTCCACCGCTACATACAATTCAATACACGCGACTGCACTTGGACCCGTCGGCTACAATTACACTAATGAACGACTTCGCTTAACAGTACACTTTAATTGTCGTCAAAGCTTAATTGTTGGTGCTCTGACGTCATAATTACCGTGGTACGTTGTGTAACAATTGGTATTCGGACCCATTGTTATACGAGTATTTTTGATAAGGTTTTATATAAAACCATATTACGGCAACCTACGCTAAGCACCTTTTTAAACTGACACGGCTTTGATACTGCACAGTGGGTGTAGCACCATTTTTAATAACAATAATTAATTGTATTTTTGTCAATATTTTTTGTGGATAATTTCCTGGCTTGTATATCTCTTATATGTATTATTTATTAATATTTATGTTGCCCAAATTAAGCACATAAAGCCGGGCAGTAGACTTGAGGACCATCCACCAACTCAACAACCATCCAACTCGCATCCAGGACCTTCAACGTCTTAGGCAGGGTCTCTTCCGTTGAGTTATCAAGCAGTCTATTTATTGAGAAATTTGATAAAATCGTTTAAGTAACACCAGCCGGAATTGGTGGAGTAGTGAGAGCGCTAAATAAAAAGTATATTTATTTTTAGAATTTCCTAGGTGTTATATAGATGGGCCTAAAACTTTTCTTTTACTACATTTTAGTTGCCGGTCTTGGACTTTACTGTACTTTTCATTAGAAGCAATGTAGTCACTATGTCGAGACAGTGTAAAAAATAAAAATCTCAGTCCCATGACAATTTCTATTACAAAGTGAGGTATATGAAAGCAGCGGTAACTATTCTATTTAATTAAACTGCAAACGGTAGGGCAGCGTCACAGATTTCCAAGCTCGTTCCACTTTGCACTAAGAATACAAGAGCTGTTTCTATTATCCCGAAGATAGTATGGCAGAGTGCAATTAAATTCCGGCTTTATTATAGCTGGTCACACAGCCGCTTAATTTCGTCCAACAGGCGTACCACCGTTTCTTAAAATAGTATTAATAATTCATACCTTTTAAATAGAACCGTAACTATTCGAACAATCAAGAATTTAAAGTTTACATTTTTTAATATAGATTAAAAATAATTCATCTCTTGAAAATGTTAATTTAATAAGAAGTTCATATAGAAGCTACGAATTATTATAAACAATTATAATCTTGTAGTACTTAAAAATACTTTTCCTGTCTTCTCACACATTTGTACTTAGGTTAGCATAGAGTTCCCTCATTGACTATCCTAGCTTATTTTATGTTAATATACCATACATAGAAAATGTAAGTCTTTTCACATAGTATTTTACTTATTACGTTGTTCAAGGTAAAAGGACCGTTGCCCGATCTTACACGTGACCACTAAGTACAAGTGTAAAGATCGTCATAGTCATTCGCTTCGGCTTGTCGCGCTCCGGAATCAGTGCACACACACTAAAAACAACTTTAACATAAACATCTAAAAACAACTGAAGGTGTGTACCTTTAGTAGTTTTTAGATCTAGAGATCTTCAGTTGAAGTATATAAGAGACGGCGGCATTTTTATATCTTTATTTTGGGGCCTTTATTCCGGCATGATGACGTCAATTTTCAATGGATTTTAGTCCCTTGGTAGTCATCATCTTACTCGCAATACACTTCCATCAGGCCAGCTGTAATCACTTTGTTGAACTGGTATAAAAGAAGGTAAATATTGTACAAAATATTAGGTCCTTACATATGAAATTGGCGTTTTTCGTACTGGCCACTTTAATCATAAATTTCTCCGCTTTGGTAAGGAATTCCAAATTCAAATTTGTACAGCTATAGACTCATGTATTTGTGCTTCGATGATCGTTATTCATTTGTTTTTTTCTTCTGTTTTTTTCTGTTTGCGTCACTCATTTTACAAAATGGAAAACTTAAAATATCGCATTATTTACGAGTACGAGTACCGCCGTGGCACTAGTGCTGCGGAAACAACTCGAAGGGCGAATGATGTGTATGGCGGTCGTGTTGCAAAAGAAAACACAGTTCGTTTTTGGTTCCAATGTTTTCGTTCTGGAAATTTCGACCTGCAGAACAAGCCCCGTGGACGGCCTGAGACTCAAGTTGATAATGAAGAGTTGAAGGCTATTGTGGAAGCGGATCCATCGCAAACCACGTCCGAGTTAGCTGCAGGCTGCGATGTTAGTGATAAAACTGTTTTAATTCACTTGAAGCAAATTGGGAAGATTACAAAGCTTGAAAGATGGGTACCTCACGAATTGACTGAAGCAAACCGGCAAACGCGCGTCGACTGCTGCGTTACATTACTAAACCGGCATAATAATGAAGGTATTTTAAACCGAATCATTACCTGTGATGAAAAATGGGTTCTTTACGATAATCGGAAGCGCTCAGCGCAATGGTTGCCAGCCAGCCAAATCCTGCCCCAAGCGAAAATTAACCCCAAAAAAGTTACTTGTAAGCGTTTGGTGGACTAGTGCCGGTATTGTTCATTACAGTTTTCTCAAATCTGGCCAGACTATTACGGCTGATGTCTATTGTCAGCAATTGCAAACCATGATGGAAAAGCTAGCGGCTAAACAACCTAGGCTGGTCAATCGCTCCACGCCACTGCTGCTTCACGACAACGCTAGACCACACACTGCGCAACAGACGGCTACCAAATTAGAAGAGCTTCAATTGGAAAGTCTAAGACATCCTCCGTACTCCCCGGACCTTGCTCCAACAGATTACCATTTTTTTCGAAATTTGGATAACTTCTTGCAAGGGAAAAAATTCAACTCCGATGGGGCAGTCCAAATCGCCTTCAAAGATTTTATTGATTCCCGTCCGACTGGTTTTTTAGTAAAGGGATCAATAAACTACCTATGAGATGGCAAAAGTGCATAGAAAATAATGGTTCATACTTTGATTAATTAAATATATTATATTAAAAAATATTCGACTTTTTGTTCCTCCCATACAAAACGCCAATTTCATATGTAAGGACCTAATATAAGCTTTATTCAAAAGCGCAAAATGGTTACTCTATTGCAACAAAGCTGGACATGAGTGCGTTTACTCTGTTAATTCACCACGTTATACGATAAAACCGGTTTACACTAGTTCAAGCGATGTACAAGCAAAACTAGAATATATAGTGATATAAAAATTCTAGATTAAGCAACAAATAGAAATGGATCTAAGCACGTAGCCGAAGAAGGAATTGAACAAATTCCGACGTTGACTCCAAAGCTTTGAATATTTATAGTGACGTTTAAAATCAGTCGCCAACTTTCTCAGCACTTATGTATATAAAATACCTGAAATGGCGGAGATATCAGACATTTATCATTAAAGTTACCAGAGATCGCAAACATTTAGGCAAAATAATATAAAAGGTAAAGGTAATTTTGCAGGGATTATATAGCCAAAAAGGGGTCTTCTCATGAAGGTACTTGAGTTCATTTTAGCACGCACAATTTATAGAAATGTGACTCGAAACTGGATCCGAAAAAAGAAAAAGATATGAGATATCCGTAAATAGATCAAGCGGAGAGATTGTATAGGCAATGTGGAAATTAAAGTTATTTGACTATTGCATTTCAATATAAGATTGTGCACCTGCAGTTGCTCATATATGACCTTTAGTCATGGTATAATTATGCCGGTAGGGCGACATGGCAGGCAATGGATACTCATCCCATGGCGGTTATGGCTGTTCTAGAACTTCACTATAATTTCCATCAGGTGCATTGTAGTCACTCTGACAAGTATATGTCACCTGTATATCTGTTGTCAATATACAGATACCAGTAGAAATATGCAATATTGTGAACACAGCGTATTACGACTTGTTTTAATCCTTTCCACCCGTTCCCCTCACTAACAATCAATTCGCAAACATACGCCACCGCATTCATTCAGTAAACGTTGCATCGAAGTATCGGCTGATAAAACGTGATTTGATTGAACGCGGTATCGCAAGCCGGCCCATCAACAAATTCCAGTAAGTACCTTATCCTTAAAATCAAGTCGGTCAACACCCTACACAAAAGAAATCATAATAGAACAAAAAAATCTTAGATTGATTTACAACACAGCCTTCGTAGAAACTTGAAGTCGATGAGTTAAGCATTATTGTAATGAATTAACCTAGATATTTCTTATCGCCAATTCGCAACGAGTTCTGTTAAGTTTAAACCGAACTTAAACTCATTGTGCTGACTAGACGCGAACACAATAATTAATCCACGTAGAAAACTCGGCATTAATTAAGCGCCAACTTTCCTGTCGCCGGGATCCATCCACGGATTCATTTCGTGAATTAGTTTACCTTTAATTTGGATAATCGCATCAGCGGCCTATGTATTCAGAAACGTGAAATTAAATCTATGTTTGCGGTGTGTTTGTTTACATTATTTAATATATTCCTGTTGCGTGTCCCTGGTTATTATCATTGCATCATCATCGTTTGTAGTTTACTTTTCCCACTGCTTAGACCTTCCTTATATTAACTGTCAACCTCGAACCCGTTCCAAGTTCACCCAATGACGGTCCGCAAACTAATGGCATTAGGAGATGATGGCAGGTGGAGCTTTGAAATTAGTAATGGCCTAAATTGGAAAACCGTAGCGTAGGACGTCCGGCTGCAAGATGGGAGGAAGACATTATCAAATCTGGTGGTCATTTATTGACCAAAATTTTCACTAACTTACAATAGTATCAGTTATAAAAAAAAAGTTTTGAGAAAGCAAACTTCTTAATAAAAGCCTTAAAACGTACGTGAAAAAAAATCAACTATATGTATCACAGTTGATAACTACTTCTAAATAATTACCTATTGTAATTATACAATAATAATTGTAAATGGGTAGCACTATTCAGTGTGTACTAACATCCACAATTCCCTCACACTCTCCAATAATCTGCAAGTGTCATTAATTACCCAGTAACGAGTAAAATAGCTGGAAGACTTATAATATTTCTAACCTGACCTTTTTTATCTTGACTCGGCAGTTACCATACCACGCTCGATGGTAAGCATGGTACAATTAAAAACGACAAGGTCTATCAATAATTAAGAAAAATCCATTGGTAACCTAATCGAGCTTTTTTTATAAATATAAATTTGTTTCCTTGAAAACGGCACTAACAATCGTAACACCCAAATCGAATTAGATAGCAATGTAAATCAGCGCCATCTGTGTTTGAACAGCTTACATTGTGTACACTAATTAAATACCAACGCTTTTTACTTAATAACAGATGGCACTACATAAAATATGAATACATTTTTTTATGTGAAAACGGTTTATTATGGAGATGAAACTTACCAAGATCAATTTTCATAGTAAAAGACTATCTAAATATGAAAATTCTTTAAAACCGTTAGAGCTGTTTCGGAGAATCTATGTAATTACATAGAGATAAATATATACACAAGAATTTCTCATGTGGACTATAGGATATATGTACTACTACACTATATAAATCAAAAGCAATACGTTGGAAGGGTATTTTGTATCTACACATGTACAGAAACTCATGTTGTACCAGAACTATAGTATGTTGTGAAATAACTATTGCATAAGAGTTAAAAAAAACTTGAATTTGCTTTCACAGAAAAAGAGATTTATGTAAGCAAGAACGACATTAACCACGCCAGTCGAGACAAATACGAATTTCATTTCAATTACGGAAACCCGACTTTAGAACAGAGTAGCAATATATTCAGATTTTAAGGGAAGTTACAAGTTGACAATCCAGTTTCAGAAATGCTCCAAAACGTTAATACGCGCTTATTACTAAAATTGTCTTTAATTGCATACAAATTTAAGATACATCAGTGTTTAAAAGTGTTTTAAAATGTAAGGAGTTTTTTATTTGATAATTGTCTAAATTTCGTAAAAATTGAAAGGAAAGAAAGTGCTTTTATACTTTTTAAAAATAAAAAGGTGTTACACAAGTACACAACCCATTTATGGCAAATAACTATAGTCTTCTATAAACGAAATCTACATTAGCAATGTTGCCATCGTGCTGTCGAAAATGAATATACGCTCAGTTTCAGAAACATTCTTTTAATTTTAAGACGATTACAAACTCTTATAAATCATTTTTATAGTATGTTCGAACGGCGCTTCTATCGGACTGCCGTAACGCGCGGCTAACGTGCCGACCCGCGCTCCCGCGCAACCCTCACGTGATCCGGGTCAACAAATAAGAAAGGGAAGTCCCTCGCGCGATTCAAGTCGACGAATCCGAAGGGGAATCCCGTTCAACACAAGGTCGGGGCCCTCAACGTAATCCAACGGGCGCAACCGTCGCCTATGACCTATGTTCGTCCTACATTTTGTATATAATTGATGATTCACTAGTGTTTATATGCGTTTTTAAATTTAACAAAGGTTTGAAAATATCGTCTATGGACTAGTTAAGGCCAGCTAAGATTGCTGTCAAAACTAACAAAAGTGTATTTCATTAAATTAATAAAATATGAGTATATGTAGATAAACGTTCCAAGTCTTACCAGAAGTTCTTTATTAAACGCAATTGTGGTCACCGTACTTAGAGGGGAATGTAAATCGAAACGAAATAGCGTATCCGTTTATTTAATCCGCGTGTTTCTTCTCGGCCTAACCTAATCCGATTGTCATAATGCGGTATACGAATTGTGAATGCGTACGGGACAATCCACGAGATTCAAACGTTAGCCTCTTAAAATATTAATGAAATAATGATGATAAGTCTTTAATTACCTTCAATTCAATCAAATATATCTTATTTTACTATAGCGCAATTTTATTATCAAATTTCCCCATAAAAACATTAAGCGCCGTGTTGGATACCATACTTTATATAGTAGATACTCCCTAAACCCGCACTAAAACATTTGTTTCTTCATTCATAATGTGAACAAAGTAGAATACGCAAATTTTTCCACGATTTTACGATTTTGGAGCATTTAAATGAAAAGTGTATTGACATTTGTTCAGCAGGCATGATTCATCTTCCGTATATTCAACTTATTTTATTTTGTTTATGGATAATTGGCTTGCCAGTGGACCGGTACAATACTTCACTAACACATACACAATTACAATCAACAATGTACATGTGCTATTAAGGCATCCACAACATACATTAGAGTGGCTTGTTTTATTTTACCTTCCAACAGGTTTGACTGATGTCAAGTGTCTGACTGTAAACCACAAAAAAAATGTAAAATTTAAAAATGTAAAGTGTACAATTTACTTACTACAATTTTTAACGCGTAAAACTTACTGGAGTAACATGATTATTTAAAAAATGTTGTTGACTTATGTAGATAGCGATATTTGGTTAATAAAGCAACAAAAACCTTAGAACGACTTCGAGTTCAAAACCAGCAACCATTGCTGGTGAATAATATAGCAATAAATCGAGCCTAGTACAGAATCGGACGGCCGATTTGCACAACAAACCCATTACACTTTACAATTTTCTTCAACATCGCAGACGCTATTAGGAGCTCTTTATCTTCATTAAGTTGCAACAGTTAATCCATGAAACCTTTTACCTGGACTGTCAAAATGTGCGGAATAATAAATACATGTTAGGCTGGGTTGCTCGTTAAAGCACCTCTGTGTGCTGACCGGAGCAAGTTTTCGTTTAGACTATTTAAAATGATTATGCAGTCTTCTATAGGTAATTATAAAATTTATATTTCAGGGCATTTGGTGTTTTGTTCGTAGGCTTTTTTTTTGTTGACTCGGTGAAATCCATTACGGACCGTCAGGGGGCGGCGAGGGCCGACCCCCGGTATGTTATATTCTCACAGTCTAATACCACCAGGGTGTTCCTCCATTCAAAAGGTATGCCGGGCTACGGAAGAGAATAGGCTGAGCCCTTAGACCGCGGCCCGGCGCGTGGTGCTCCCTGGAGAGGGCAACGCCATACAGTGCGGAAAGGGTGGGAGAGAAGAGTAGTCAACATCCATCCATCGCCAAGTGGTGTGTGAGAACACACACAACATCACTGGAGTATCGCCTAAGCAGCCGTTCCCTTAGACGGTCCATTTGTGCGTAGGCTGTAGCAACTTCCAATTGTCGGAACAATTAAGCAAATAGTTTTATATAAATTTACTACTACTAATTTACTTTTTATTTAGTAGTTTGACAGCCTCATAGCGCAGGTTGTAGTGACCTTACTTACAATGCTGAGGTCCTGGGTTCGAGTCCTGGTAGTGGTAAACTTTTCTGTGATGAGCAGATGAGTTTCTCACGAGTCATGGTTGTACACATCGAGGGATAAAAGGCTATTTGGTTTTAGCGACATTTTTTGGTGATATAGTAATATAAATATACATATATATTAGGGCGTTTCAAAAAAAAAATATATTTTTCCTCGGAACCACGCTCAAAAGTTTCGTTTTAATGCCAAAATAGGCCTCTGAAAATATGAGCCTTTAATATTAATATTTAGGTTTTTCGCATCGCACTTTTCGATTTCCCATACAAATAACACAGGACAAAAGTTTTTTTTTTCTTTTGATTTCTATAACTAATGAACGATATATCGTATTGCAATACCCAGTCATTATTTTTGTAGAGAATTTAACGCTTAGTTACATATGACTAAAATTTCGTTTGCACAGAAATAATCCAACTGAAAGTTCTCTCAGTAAAACACTCGTATATTGCTTTTTATATTTTATTCATTTTTATGATTTCAAAGAGTTCGTTGACGACGAAATTCGGTCGCCTAAAAATCTTCAAGTATTGATCTCAACTCCATGAGGTTTCTATTTAATAATATTTACGCATGAGAGGCAATCGGAAATTTTCTGACGGATCCCGAGGGTAGTCGAGGTCCGCTTTTGGCTGGCTTTAACGAGACCAACGCCCTCTGGGGGGCACCCTCTGAAACCGAGTAATTACGGTAATAGCCTTAAAGGTACACGTCTTACCGATGACGTCATATCACTTACGTTATACACTTGTAACGTCGAGGTTAACAAGTTGTCAGGGCTAAGTAGAGAATTTCGGTTATTAAATGTATCAAGTAAAATATGTTTTTCATATTGGAATTATTTTATTATATCTTTATATACATAAACTTCTCGTGTCGCAATGTTAGTTACCTTACTCCTCCGAATCGAATTTTTACCAAATTTTATATGCATATTCAGTAGGTCTGAGAATCGGCTACTATCTATTTTTCATACCCCTAAGTGATAAGGGTTGTTCACACTTAAAATTTTTTTTTAATTTTTGGACAATTATTTTTGTTTTTATATTTCTATAATGTGGCAATAAAAATACATACAATCCTAAATTTTTACCCTTTTATCACCAACCCCTATATTTTAATATCCATTTTAGTAATTTAATCATTTTTCATCCCGCTAGACAACTGATCAATTATCACCTAGAAATAACTTGTATAGCAAAACGTTTGCCGGGTCAGATAATTTACATATAAACTTAGATTTCTATCAGTAGCGTTCATTCCATAGATGCATGAAGGCATCGCATCCCCTTACGATAAATAAGTCTGGAATAAATTGCTTAAAGTTAAACAAAAAAGGGAACTATTCATGTCTATTCTATATTCACGCCATCTATCGTTCCTATTAAAACAATATAATAGTTACTACCATAATGTAATATTCAAATTAATAACGCAAGTTCAACCTATCCTGTCCAAGTACCCTATGCACGTCACTGATTTCTATATACATATCTTCCACTGTTAAGCATAGGCAATGACTTGCTATCCCAAATCCATTTATTGTACTTTTTTAAGGTTCTGTACAAAGAAAAAAGAAACCATTCTGTGGCTGTGTTGGCCTCATGAATAAGGGACCGTTATTCATGTGCGGGAACGTGAACGGTAGTAAGTTCGAATTCCGGCACGTAACTCTGAGTTTTTTAGATAAAGTACGGATTTAGGCACTACATGCTTATCGGTAAAGGAAAACATAGTGAGGAAACTTGCATGGCATCTAATAGAAATGTAATGTAACGGCAAGAAGCTTCGCTAAACATTTTAAAAGTCCAGGAAGAATTTAATGGGTAAGTGCAAAAGTAAAAAAAAAATATTGAATGGTGAAAGGCTATTTGGTTTAAGCGACATTTTTTGGTGATCTAGTAATATATATATATGGAATCGGTAATAAATGCTGATTCCGAATATATATATATATATATATTGCTATATCACTAAAAACGTCGCTTAAACCAAATAGCCTTTCATCCTTCGATATATTAAAAAAAAACTCTATGCCGGCGCCGATAATGCTCAGACTTACTGCTTCAGACCCTGTCTAAGCTGTATTGATTCCAATGTCTAACACAAACAAATTATAAATTAGTTTTTGAAATCTTAATTAAACTTCTATGTATCAATCAGGTTTTTTTATTAATAATAAATGAAAAAATCAGTTTCTAACGGCATAGTTACGTTTGATAGTTTATTTGCTATAAAAATATTTTCTCTGCTTTGTTTACCCTGACCATTAATATGCTCAACGGCTTATCTTCTGTTACTCTAATATCAATGACAGTCTTAAGCCAAACACTCCAAAAAGCTATAAATACACACGGCTCGTTTTCAACTGAGAAATGCGAACGAATTAGTAGTGTATAAACGCCTATAATTAAATTTAAATTCATGTGTACCAAGTGTGGGTTATTAATTAGTGAGGTAAGCGATTACACAGCATTAATTGGATAATCCGATATGAATTTAACGTATGCGGATAGCGGAAGCGCAAACGCGATAATAACAGCATCGTATTTATTTTTGCTTTTGTAAAACTGTATTTTCTGGTGATAAAAATAGGAGTAATATTGTCACGGTCCTATATCAGCTCATATAACAAATTGGCTATCATATATGGCTTTTGTTCTATAGGTAAACAAAACTTGTCTATTGCATTTTTATTATGTGTTTGGGTAGACTATGTTATAGAATTGCTGTTGTTAATTGCGTTCCTTGGTCAACAGTTTCAAAAGCGTAAGACATTTTTAGCAAGAACGCAATAGTCAATATTTCACTGTGACCAATTGTTATCTGTAAATTGTTGCTAGTAAGTAATGCCGCCAACGCACCCGCGTGCACACCTGCAGAATCCGACCGAAGCCTGTGAAAAAAGAAACTCAAACAGTACGTTCCGGCCTAGCATCGAGTCGACACTGAACTACATCACAAGTTCTTTCGAATGCAACAATAATCTCGAACGATATATTACTCCCAAAGATCGAATGGAAGTGATATACAACAAAATTAGTGACATTGGCCTTTTTAATGCCCTGCTAAGGTTTCGGTTGGCTTTGAAAAAATTCTACGCATCTTGAATATCACAAAAGTAACTGATTTTTTTAATACTTTATGTGAAATTTATATACTTATAAGGTTATAGCACGCTCTTAGATTCAGTGCGAATTTTGTGAACGTTGAATGACACTGTTACACGGCATCCTACGCTGATTTTCAGCCGAAATTTGATGGGGTTTATTGCGTGGACGCCGCAGTGCTAATAATAGAACCATTCACTATATAATAAATAAATACAATATAATTGCAAGCTAAAAATCCACAACAAAATTTTACTTATAACAAATATAGCTGTGGAAAGAGGATTTGCACCATAGAATCCTTAACTTATTAAGGGATAGAAGTTTAAAAACAAAGCTTTACTTAAAGTACAAGAATACTCGGTTACACGTAATCCTGAAGACATACACTAAGTTACCGAATCTCGGTGGAATTTCCCCACTTCTCAAACGGAGACAGCGAATTCGAAGGCTGCACTTGTATTCTTTAACTATTTAAAACACAACAGAGTACGGTTTTATTCGAAAATCACCTCTGCGCGTTCGACAAAGTGTTGAGTTTCGAATATAGTTTTTCGTTACGTTACTTGAATATTGAGCGAGGGCACACGGGAGTTCGGAAGTGACGCGGTGTCGTGTACACATTGTCATACATAAAGAGCATACGAGAATAGGTTTCGCTCTATCCCAGCAAGCTGGCTCGTGTTGTGTGGTCCAAGAGGGAGTTTTACCATATATACTTCTTGTTTGTTTATTTATTTATATATAAACACTTGATGATTGGCATATCATCGTAAAGCTCAAACAACTAAGGCTTAAAACATAAATTTTCTATTTATTTATTTATTTATTTATTTATTTATGGGCTGTCAACAGCTCCATTACACTTCACATTCACAGTCTGAATCTCATGCATAAGCTAAATGTCGGTAACGGATACCAATAACAGACAACCACAGCATGGCCCAAAAGCATTATCTAACAATATCAAAACACAAAAAAAAAAAAAAAAAAAAAAAACAGCAGACAATAATATCTCAAATTAAATTATATAACACCAAGAACAATGCCAAGCTCAACACACCTGCTCACTGATTTTTCTCTTGAAGGCCGGCAATGAATCCGCAAAAATATCGATGTTCCCATCCCCGGACACACACTCGTTATATAAACGTGACAGTCTTGGCACTATAGAAAAGTGACCAAGGTTGGTCTTATATCGTTTAGTGGCAAACATGGGAGCAGGATACCGAGGCAGCCTGCGAGGTACCGCAATACTAAACTGCTCCAGAAGTTCCGGATCGTCCACACGGCAACGGAAGAGTTTATACATAAATGTCATGTCGAAAAACTGCCTACGACCTTGCAATGTGTGCATTTCAAAAAGTTTCAATCTGTCACCATATGGAACATATTTTTTTGTATTAGTTAGACTGAATCTAGTGAACCGCCTCTGTATCCTCTCAATACGGTCAATGTGGACTTGGTAGTGAGGAGACCAGACTGTACTGCAGTAATCCAGTTGGCTACGAACCAAAGTTGAATATAAGAGCTTTTTAGTGCTATTCTTTTTAAATTGTTTACTATTCCTAAAAACGAAACCCAGCATCCTTCGAGCGGCTACACAAATACGATCAACATGTCTTTTAAAAGTAAGCTGAGTATCAAAGATGACTCCTAAATCTATAATTTCTGTTACTTCTTGTAATGGGGATCCGTCAACATCATAAGCAGTTGCAATAATATTACGATTTCTTGAAAATTTTATGTGATTACATTTCCCAACATTCAATATCATGCCATTATGCTGACACCAAGCTATTAATCTATTCAAGTCAGATTGTAGTTTGTCTCTGTCATCAATATCACGAACTGGTAGTACGAATTTTAAATCGTCGGCAAACATAAAGCACTTTGAGTACCGAAAGCAATTGACGACATCATTTATAAAAATATTAAATAGGAGTGGCCCTAGATTAGAACCCTGAGGTACCCCACTAATTGTTTTAAAAGATTTGGATCTATATCCTCCAATCACAACATATGATTGTCGCTCAGCTAAATACGATGAGAGCCATTTCAGCAGTACTCCACCAATACCATATGCTAACAACTTATCCAATAGAAGATCATGCCGAACCCTGTCAAAGGCCCTCGAGAAATCAGTATATATAGCATCCATTTGTATTCTGTTGTCAATTGAATTAATTAAAAACATGGAATAATCAATAAGGTTAGTATTCGTGGATTTCGTACATATAAAACCATGTTGATTTGTTGATATAAATGGCTTAACTTGTAGACTTATATGTGGATACAAAATTTTCTCAAAGACCTTCGCAAGAGCCGATAATATAGATATTGGCCTATAGTTGTCAGCAGATCTCACATCACCCTTCTTGTAGATGGGAACTATTTTGGCTACTTTCCATTTCATTGGAAAAATGCCAGTTTTTAAGGATCTATTGTATATTAATGTTACGGGAACACTTAGTGACTTGGCACAGTTAACTACAAAATAAGGAGACAGAAGATCAGGTCCAGCACCTTTACACGGGTCAAGTTTTTTCAATATAGTATAAACCTCATCGTATGTACAAGATATGTTACATGTCGAAAAAGAATTTACCGCTAATAGAGAAGGTTGAAATAACATTGGATCTGACTGATTCACCAAGGAATGTGAAGGTGACGCAGCAACACAACCAATAGACGAGAAGTACTTAGCAAATAAATTACACATATCTGTGCCATTCGCAGCAACCTCTGTTCCCAATTCCATAGAACTAGGGAAATTACTAGAATGATTACATCGCATATTTTTAATGTGAGTCCAGAAATATTTTGGATTTTTGGCAATGCTTGATTCTGTATTTTTAATATATGATTTATAACAAGAGTTAATCAACTTATCGCATTCAGTCCTTAATGATTCAAATTTTATAATGTCCAATGGATTCTTAAATTTTTTAATCTTCAAACGTATTTTATACTTCAATTTTATCAATTTAATAAGCCTACATGAAAACCAAACTGGGTAGCGTTTTTCTCGAGGAACCCTTTTGGGAACATATTTATCCACAACCCCATACAACTTGTCATAAAAAGTATCAACCATCTCATTCACGTCAGTCATCCCGAGTACATCCCTCCACTGTATACTATATAATTCAGAATTTACAATATCATAATCCACCTTGTAGAAATTATAGTGACTTATCTTATTTACAGGAAGATTATTAGTCTTCCATTCTTGAATTTCAACAATTAATGGAGGGTGATGGTAATCGATTTTGCTTATAGAACTATCACACTTGCTAACCAGCACATTCGAATCATTCGATAATATTAAGTCCAAAACTTTATTGTTGTGATTCAATATATTATTACTTTGAATGAGATTATTTTCAGCGACAAAATCAATAAGAGCATTAGTTAAAAGACTGCCTTCATGGATGATTTCGTCTTGCGAGTGCCAGTCTATTTCGCGGATATTAAAATCTCCCGCTATAACTACACGGGAGTTAATCTCAAGTACATGACTAGCCGCATCCAGAAACACATCAAGCATAGCAGACTGGACCGGAGGTGGAAGATATATCGCGCCTACACAATATATGACCTGTTTCGAGTTTATTACAACTTCTATTGTAACCCAAATATCCTCACAATCACTCTCCCACTCCGAACGTCGCCGTGCGGAGAATCGATTCGCAACCGCAATCAACACCCCACCCCCATCCTTACCACCATGATACGCGGTTGATGATCTGTCACGCCTAAAAACAGTATAACGACTATCAAAGATTTCTCCATCAAATACACCATCGGTTAACCATGTTTCCGTAAAAACAATGATATCATAGTCATTGCTCAGTATGTTAAGCTTGACACTGCTCGTCTTGCTTCGCAGACCTCTGACGTTCTGGTAGTATATATTAAAATAATTAATTGTTAATATTTAGAAACCAAAAACAAATCCAATACATCGTAAAAGGAAAGAAAAGGAAAAATCAATTTTGAATAGCAATTACAGTCGGCCAAGGGTCTCCATATCGCGAACCAAGATGTGCTCTGATCCTTCAGATTTACGCATAAATATTCGACCGTTTTTAATCCAAACATATTTGAACTTTTTATCTCTCGCTGCAATTCTTGATGCAGCATGCAGAGCTTTCATTGCAGGTGTCAAATGATCGGTGATATATATAGATTTCTTCTCACCACCCATGCCAATGTGTCCAGTGTTCAACTTATCTCTCTCATTTGTTTTGTTAAATTTTATAACACCAGCCATAAAAGTATCCCTTATACGTGGACTGGAGAATGAAACCACCACCGATCTTGGTCTGCTTTTGTTGTCTGGATTTAACTTAGCCACTCGGGTGCAACGATGTATATTTTCCTCCTTTATGTTACTTCCGGTGACTTTACTAAGTTGTAATAATGTATTCATTAGGTTTTCTGATTTACGTTCTGGTATACAATGAATTTCGACATTTTTAAGTCTATTATGTTGCTCCATAAGTGATAATCGTTTCTGCAGATCACTGACAGTAGATTTCAGGTAGTGATTTTCATCTTGCAGCCGTTTAAAATTACTAAATTTCTCGGATAATTCATTTTTGAGATCCTCGTATTGTTGGTTAATGAAAGTAATTGATTCACGTATGTTGTTAACCTCTGTTACTATCTCATTCGTTTTCATATTAACTGTATTCAATATTTTCCTTTCAAAGTGCAAAAATTCTGTCCGAATAATATTCCTAATTTCCTCCAAAGTTATTTGCGAATTATGTGGTGTATTATTAGTATCCTTACGCCTAACTGTTATATTAAGTTGTTCATTAACATCTGGCATAGTATTTTCAATTTGAGGGCTGGTCATGGATTGGCCCCGGATGGGGGTATTGATATTACCTACTTTTGGTAATTTGCAACTACAAGCTGGACAGAGCCAAGAGGTCTTAAGATCATTATTAATATCCGAGAAACTCGAGCATTCATTTAGTACACACTGGTAATGGTAGACAAGTTTACATGTTCTACATTTTAAAACTTCATTAGATTCAATTTGCAAGGAGCATCCCCCGCAAAACGTAGTTCTTGACTTTGCCTTAGACATTTTTTCCTATTATTATACTCTCTTCATATATATATTATATATGTATATATATATTTTTTTTTTATTTGTATTTTATTCTTTATATTATTATTCTTCTTTCTTTTTATCTTCTCCCTCCTTTTTCTATTTTTTTTTTTCCTCTTAATATTATTATATTATACTAGTCACTGTCTTTGTGAACACACCTCGAACCTGTTATTAAGAGTTATTCTTTGGTTTGAAGATTGTGGTTATTATGTTGTTGAAATGTCAAACCAATTATAATATTGTATTTTTACTGTGTCCCCGTGAACGCACTTTGAATTTATATTTCAAGTTTATAATTCAAGTTTATGGTTATATTATGCTGGCGCAATTGATATGTCAAACACAGCTGTTAAGTCAGCTGATTGGTAGTTCGATGAACTATATCATAGATAAAACTGTGTTTGTGTGCGTTATAGAGACAAAAAACCGTTGTTACAAATCTTCAACACAATATTTATGCAATGCAACTCACATTATTCATCTGAACTTCACTCTCAGTTTGTGAACACTATTGTAATCTTCAATATAATCACGAGAACTGCCCAAAAAAACAGCTGTTAATCACTCCAATGTATAATATTTTGAAGAGAACTTTTTAAGTACAACCCAATCGCACGATACCCGCAGAGGAAAAAAAGGCACACACTAAGCTTCAGACGGGGTCATAGGACATGTTTTTTTGACAGGACTATATTTCGGTGGCCGGAAGAGGCCTTGATCAACTACGCTGGGCAAAGAGGGCGAGCACTCAGGGTACTCAGTCAACGATTTATGGGTCCGGTGGCAACGCAAGGGCACCTATGTAGGTACTGAACACAATTGAAAGACCAACCAGAAGAATGAACGTAATGGTTTTATACTAGCATTTCGGAAGCGACTACCTTGCGAAGAAATGCCGAAAGAAACACAAGCCTGCCATGAAACGCATATAGTAGTATGTATGTAAAAATTTCATAGTACTTTTAAAAGTTCATAGAAAACGTGTAAAATAGAACCATCGTAGTTCTGATAATTGTTTAAAATCTTGGTCATTGTTTTATGTATTTAGTTGCAAATAAAATCCAAGTTAATTTTTTTCCAATAAATTAAATCCCGATTTAAAACACCCTGCATCAACCGACAAAATTAATTAACAATTCATATTTGGCTAGCGAGTGCGCTCGCTATAGGCCATTGGTAATTATAAGGAGTCGCTGGTGGTATCAATTAACAATATCCGTGGCTAATTTTAATGATTACGCATCCAAATCGGCTTTAATGGTGGCCTGGGTGTTTGTCGATCAAATATTTACGATACCGGTTCCCTACGGATAGGCATTATAAAGCCCGCCGTACATCAGGCGACTCTAGTTATTGTAGCCCGTACTACAATCATTTATTTTTAATAGCATTGTAAAAATGTTAATTTCTTATACCGTAACACATTATAAGTGTAAAGGTAGTCGTTGGATCCTGGCAATCACGACTCGGAAGCGGCGACCCAACTACTGCTATCAGGTTGCTATATACCATAAGCCGTGGTGGCTGCCGGCAGAATAGAATAGCACGCCCCTCTTCTTGCTGAGGTGTCGTAAGAGGCGACTAAGGTATCTCTTTAACACCGCAATTCAACCAGGTGTTCAGAGAAGGAAAACTCGACCAAACCTGCATCCCGCTCCCTCCCGATCGTACTGGTTCTCCTTTCCATCGGGCCAGAAGGAGTTCGGACGAGAGAGTGCTTTTCTGGCAGCGTCCAGTTATGCACTTAAATATCTCCTGCGCAATTGACTGTTTCCGAAAACTGGACCTCGAATTTCTTAATCGGTGTTGAAACAGTCGCCGTGGCCGAAACCGGCCAGGACATCATCATCATCATATACCATAAATCGCTTCGGTCGGAAGGCCATGCTGTGTTTGGTGGGACCAGACCGGTGTAATCTACTTTGAACTGCTGAAACCTGGTGAAACTGTGAACACCGTTCGCTACCATCAGCAAATGAAGGATTTGAGCCGAGCGATTGAGGAAAACCGACCACAATATCAAAAAAGACAAAAAAAGGTGATTTTTTTCTCAGACAATGCACCATCGCATAAATCCAAAGTCGTTTGTGACACGCTGTAAAACCTTAGTGGGAATTACTCGACCACGCGGCCTACTCACCAGACCTGGCCCCATCCGACTACCATCTTTTTACCTCGTTGTGCCACGCACTCTCTCAGCAGCGCTTCATTTCCCACGAAAATTTGCGAAAATGGCTCACCGAATGGTTCACCTCCAAGGACAGTAATTTCTACTGGCGTGACAGCCATAAATTGGCAGAAAGATGGAGAAGATGTATAGAAAGTGATGGAAAATATTTCGAATAAGGTAACTATAATGGTTCCCGCGAAATAAATGTATTTCATTCACAAAATAACCGGAAATTAATTAGGAGTACACCTGGTATATCGCTCTGTATACATTGAAATGCAAAGGGGTTCGCTGTAGGCTGCACGGCCGAGAGCTTGACACGCCGCCTGACAGCGCCGTAAAGACCCTGCCGTGTTTCAGCTGCTGCAGTCGCGACTGACAAAGTCCGACGCGTGCCTTAAGCTTTATTTTATGGTAATTAACAAAAGGAGTTTTGATAAAATCGCTTAGTCAATTCAAGTCATTGTAGAGGTGTAAATGTGACAGCGATATATAAAAATTATATTCGATAGAATAAGAAAGAGATATCTTTCGTGTAATATTGTGATAAGAGACATGCGATGCTCTCT
The DNA here is from genome assembly GCA_036320925.1 of Automeris io. Classification (NCBI taxonomy): domain Eukaryota; kingdom Metazoa; phylum Arthropoda; class Insecta; order Lepidoptera; family Saturniidae; genus Automeris; species Automeris io. The sequence continues at coordinate 4,443,107 of JAUDJH010000011.1, read as the reverse complement.
ATCAGTGATTTCACACGCACCATCGCAGTAAGATTTTTTCTATAACGTTTCTCGGATAACTCTTTAACACATAATTGAACAGACACGAATACTTTGCCAATGTAAACAACAACTTAATATTTGTTACGCAAAGTTTACCATCGTCCGGGCAGTAGACTTAGGGGAGCGTGCTACCTGGATGAGAGGCAGGTTTTAAAGGGGTGGGCTCTTTACTCCTAACCCTCCGGGAGAAGTAGCCTCAACAAGGATTTTCGCTCCCCGGGCGTCTGGATAAATTTGGTTTCCTAGGCCCGGGTGATAAAGTTGACAACCCGTCAATATGTACAAATCTTCGCAATAGTCGCATAGATACAAAATCTGGATTAATACTATAATACTGTGAGGAGGTATGTACGTATAATTGTCTGATAGAATCGTAATCACAATGGGTACAAAGAACGTCATATCGAACGCCTTGTCCTATCGTATTTCGGGATTCGCACATGCACGTCCAATTACCCATTAATGGCCTTCAGTCGTGTTATACAAGACGTGTCGACAGCTACTGTCATTAAAATCTCGTCTATTAACAGTTTTTTTTTTTTATTTACTTCACAAAACTGGTTACATCTCTCACTTGTAAATATAATATATTAAAACATACAACACCGATATGAGCGCACACACGCACGCAAATGCACTCACACAACACTCACAAATCACGCACACAACACTCACTATATGATGCGGGGAGCGACCCAAACATTTACTAAAATTAAATATGTGTACTACGTTATTGGCATTCTAGATTTTTTTTTATTTTTTGTTTCCTATTGTTGGTACATAATCTTATAATATGCTGTGTAGTTACCGTTGAATAAATAAATAAATACATTTTTGAGAAATAACCTACTGTAGATGTGAATATAACATGCAAATATATACATAATGTCATACAAATATAATTATAACAATGAAAACCACGTCAAAGGACAAAGACTAAAAAGAGCAAAACTTCACCAATTTAAGTTAAAAAATAAAAAAGAACAAAATTTTGATTTAAGAATACAACACATGGATAACTTAAATTTAGTATGGTATGGAGGATGTGTTATCCTCACAAAGTGCATAAGTACAATGGAGTAATTTTCCCAAACCAAAGTTTTTTTTTTTTTTTGTCAAGGATAGGAAATTTGTGCATCGTTGTGTACGAAGGGTTTAATAGGATCGGCCGTGGAGCTTGTGCGATAAAGGTGAAATATGTGAAAAGTAGTATCTTAAGTTATTCAGTAGCCGATAAATCAGATCGACACGTGTGTTCGGCAGAACGCCAAGATATCGAGTCGGGAGAATGTCTTGATCGTCTGTGCAAGTTTGAACTAAATTGTTGGCTAAGTAGAACTGTGCCATGTTATTTTAATATCCATATTTTTTTCTTTGCATATTCTTGTATTATTTTGTTGCATATTATTAAATAATTTGTTGCATATTCTTGTTTCATTCAGTTGCTTATTATTGCATAAAAATGACAGCTAATGTTTATGAAATAGAAAAACAAATGCAATGTATTGGCGATGAAACAATTTCATCCCATTTCTTTTTTATTTACTGTCGAACGCTTGACCTCAATCACACCTGGTGGAAGGAGAAGAACAGTCCGACAATGAACCGCGTCCGCCCTACAAATTCCTATTCACTCTTCTCTTAAATGCTCCAAATTCGATCGATCGTGGAAATATGCTCCCTGGAAGCATAATAAATATAATTTAGCAAAATTTAATGTACGCATTTTATAGTTATCAATAACTGCTATTATCAATAAGACTGACAGTGTTCCAATAATTAAATATTTATTAATTAAATATCGGAATTTGTAATTAGAATTTCGTATAGCATAAGTAATAATGGTAATAATATAATATATCATCACGCTATATCCCTTTGGGGGTCAGCAGAGATACATTAATGGGTGTATTCACATGACCGCATACATGCACATACTTTATTTCGTATCCCGGGGGACAATCCTGCATAGGACCACCAGGGCCGCTGTAAAGGCAGCGACCCCGGTGTGTCAGACTCCTACTGACTAAAAATTCCTAGATTGTCCCTCTAATCGCTCCACCCGTGCCTGGGAAACCAAATTCATCCAGAAACCCGGGGAGCAACATATACAACATAACACGTCATAAGTAATTGATAAATATATGAATGTGTGTGTGTTTGTGTTATTTAAGATTAACCCAAACGTAATTTTCTGTTAAATTTTTTTTAAATAATAATTAACATACATATAATATTCTTCATGGAGTGAGTAGTGATGCGTGTGCATTAAAAATGTATTTATAAGGTCCATCTAGTCAATAAACTATTTTAACTTCAGCGAGGTTAAATAATAAATAGAGTTAAGTATTATTGAAATAAGTTTAGATTTATCGTTTATCTATACAAAGTCTATTTTCCGTTTCATTTATCGGAATAATGTTGTGTATCGGGACCTTTTGTGTGGCATCTGCAGCTTTATGGGACGATCCCGCCGGACTCCCGGTATCAATAACAGAAGCAAACGACGTAAAAGTTAGACGTTGGTTAGTCCAAACTTTGCTACGGCTGGGCCCGAGGTTACTTTCAAAGTATTCACACTTTGGGAATAAATATATTAGTGTGCCAATAATGGTTTTCTAACCATTGCCCAGGGGGCGTTTATTGTTTTTTTATATTGACCTACATATGATTTTCTCGTCTTTTGATAGTGTTTTATTAACACAGGCTACCTCATGATATATGTAGGATATTAGTATGCCGTGTATTGTCGGTAATATTTATCCAACATTTTGTATAATTGGTATTTTTATTGTAACAAGTAATTTCTCTTCATTTTTATTTTTATTTGTCTACTCCGCTTTTGTAAATTAAATTTTTGTGAACGTAAATTGATTTAAGCGCATTCTTAGTGTTATTATGTTCAGTGTGTTAAGATAATTGTTTATTTTCCTGTAAATAACTGAATAAATTCTACATTCTAGATACATAATACAATAATAATAATATATCGTTACGCTATATCCCTTTCGGGATGAACAGAGATACATTCGTGTCTCTATCCACTTTGCGCTTATGTCGTGCCCAACGAGAACAGTAATTTAACTGATCGCCCTTCAAAGGGCACTTACGGATGATATTTCTTTTAGATGGCATACGAGCTTCTTCACAATGTTTTCCTTCACCGGTGAGCAAGTGGTACATTTTCAAGTGGGATTCGAACCTACGACAATTCGCGTTGCCGCATATGGACACCGGTCCGTTATCTACTAGGCCACTACAGCTACTCTAGACATAAAGCTATTTCTATGTCCGTGACTATAAAAAATTAGTGTGGCCATGCGAGTACTTAATAAGGGGTGTCTCAGAATGTTTTTCGTTTTTGAATTGACCAATACGCGCCGATCGCTGGTAGCAGGGGGAGGGGAGTGGTCTCAAACGCTTGGCCGGCTTGTTAAGTTTAGTAGCCATGAACCGTTTCACGGGACCGCAGCGCGCGTTTTGCGTGCGAGCGTTTTATAAAAACAACGATTCCTACACTATTGTTCGTCGTCTCTACAGGACACATTTTAATTTAAAAAGCTTAAAACATGTGCCAAGTGCCAATTTAATTAAACATTGGGTGTGCAAGTTTGAAGAGACTGGGAATACAATGCCGGACAAATCATCTGGGCGCAAAAGGACATCAAGGGCGAGCACGAACGTCGACCGCGTTCGCCAGTCTGTTATGGACGACCCACGACAGTCGTTGAGATTGCGCGCAGCTTCTCTGAATTTGAACAAATCTACGGTTTATCGCATTATTTCGAAAGATTTGCATTTTCACCCATATAAAATTGTTATTGTTCAAGAAATGAAGCCTGATGATCCTGATAAACGAGTCGAATTCTGCAGGACAATGAAAAACCGTTTTAGGAGTTTCAATAACATCTGGTTCTCCGACGAATCGAATTTTCACATCAACGGTCACGTGAATAAACAAAATTGCAGATACTGGGCTACCGAGAATCCGCTAGAACTGCATCAGAAACCCTTGTACTCACCAAAAGTGGTTGTTTGGGCTGCCATATCAAGTCAAGGAATTATCGGTCCTTATTTTTTTGAGGATAACCGAGGTCGAACTCAGACCTTTAATTCTGATCGATATTGCCATATGATCCGGACTTTTTTGGCTACAGAAATGCAAAACCAGTCTGGCTACAACCGCAACACCTTTTTCCAGCAAGATGGGGCCACTTCTCATGTAACAAATGACTCATTAGCTGCTCTTCACGATTTATTCCCCGGAAGAGTGATAAGCCGCCGAGGAGACATAAACTGGCCACCGAGGAGTCCTGATTTAACGCCTGCTGATTTTTTCTTATGGGGCTACCTAAAAAGTAAAGTTTACAATCCATTGCCACCAAACTTGAACGTTTTGAAGCAAAGAATCACTGAAGAAATCAACGCTATTCCAAGAGTAATGCTCCAGCGAGTGATTGAAAATTTTAGCTCCAGGCTAAATGAGTGTGAACAAGTAAATGGTGAACATTTGCAAACGGTTGTTTTTCATAAATAAACTTCAAGATCTGCTCTTTAATTTAACAATAAATAAAACAAGTTTTAATGGATAATGTTGTTTTTTATTTAACATCAAAAAATGAAAAACATTCTGAGACACCCTTTATAATTTATTACTAAGACAGTTTTCTATCAATGTTTTAATTCAGTTTATCAAAACTAACTCTCTAAATAATTATTGCGAGGATTTGGGTTTCTTGAGTTATACAAATAAAATTAATATCCTTTTGACGTTTTAAATACAAATTTAAGACACTGAGTTGAATACACGAATGGGAATACAGTATGGACCATCGTAAACCAGAAGTTCGCCAAGTAACGATAACAAACAGCCCGCAAATCCGCTATGAAACCGCCCGGCTTGGTTGAAAAATATGCTACCGGGTAAGCCGGAGGCCAGCAACAAAGTAAATCGAGAATTTAGCGCGGTCGCAGCGGGATTAGGCGGTGAAAAGTTTCGCGAGGGTTCTACAGGGAAAGTTTTCATCTCCTGTTGGTGCCGAGAATAAAAAACGTTGGGACCGAAGGGTGCAGCCGGGAGGGGATTAACAGCTGAACGGTGGTCGTGCACCAATGAATAACCGGAGTCCCGGCAGCCCGATTAGTAGTAAGACGTTCTGAGAGCGATATATTGTTGTGCAGTGAGCCGCAAACAGGCGAAATAGGATATAAAAAGGTCATTCAATATTAGTTTGTAAAAACAAGATCCAATTGTAATGCTACTAGGGATAAAAACAACTATAAGTTATTTACGTTATACAGTTAAAGCTTGAAGAAGTAAGTTTTGATATTCAAAGTTTAGTTTTAAGAAGTTTAAGAAGGATATATACGAAATGTTTCTGTAAATTTGTAAAGTTATTAAATTGTAATATCTAATCTCTAAAAAAATGATTAAAATGTACTGACTTATAAAATATGACAAAAAATGATGATTATAAAAAAAACATATTACTACATATATGATTGTTAATGGTCTTTCTTTCTAATAATTTGTTTTACTAAACATGTAATAAATTTCAGATTAAACTGCAATATTTGTCAAAAACTTTAAGACGTATTTGCTAGCGCAAATCATTGACAAAACTGAGTCTAGAGCAGAGGAACTGTTTAACAACACTTTGTTGGCCGTAGTGCGCAGGAAATTCGCAAAAACAACTATGAACAGTATGCAAATGCCATCCGAAGTGCTCCTTAACAGGGATGTTGCTGTTTCCAGCGGTTCAACAGTTCGAGCGCGATGAGAACACTTCTATATGCATGCTTCCAATGGGGTATTTACTTTAGTTATTAGATAATATAAGATTATAGAATTATACTTTATCTACATATGTCAGTAAGATAATTATACTAGCAACGCGTAATTGCGCTCCAGAAAATAATTACAAGATAGTTATAACATTTTTATAAAATAATTATTCAACCGACTTCAAATAGTAAATAATAATCAAAAATCTGACAATCAGACTTTGTAATTTTTGAAGTCAGTGCCTTGATTACGCATTACATTACACGGCACCGACTTTAAAAATTACAATCTTGAATGGTAGATTTATTTTTCGGCATGCTGTATACTTTAATCGACTCTTACGGCATTTCAGTATGATGAAGAGGGAGGAACTATTCTATGCTGAATTGCACTCACTCCGCTGATAGTGCAGACCCGCCAACCAGCATTGGATCAGCGTGGTGGATTAAATGTCCAACTGCCCCTTCCTATCGTTTTTACAAATATAGTGTAAAAAGAGAAGGGTGCTTTAACTATAACTAGTGGTCGCTCTGTGGTCAAAATTCGACCATAATTAATTTAAAACAACGAATATATTGTAATAAATGAATTTTGCTACAATATAAATCACAAACATCTACAATATAATAGTTATGGTTATCTTTGACATTCTGTAAAATTATAGACAAATAATATTAATCTATTCTCAATTGACCACAGGCTTAAACCATATACAAAAGAGTATAATATGCGTATGCGTGTGTCAAATGCATGGTAGTGTGTGTAATTTCTTTTATTGATTTAATGTATTTTTATGCATCATTTAAAAATATATTAACATTTTCACTCATCTATATAAACTATAAGTGTGCCAAATTGTATACTCCTCCATCCGCGCAATTTTCGTAAAAAAGGGTACAAAGTTTTTGCTTCACGTATAGATAAATTACATGTTGAATTCGGTTGATTTTTTTTATCCGATTATAATAATGCATGAAGGCGTAAACACACAATTATAAATTTCAAGATGCAATGAAATTCTACTTTAAGGGTATATCAAAGTGAATTTGGTTTCGGCGGTCGACTATTGGGGTCTGTCGCTAAAAGGAAGTGATTTATTTTTGGCAATGTGTCAAGAGGCGTATTCTGATCGTGGGCGCGGAATATTGGAGGCGATGATAAAGGTTTATTTGGCGTATGTGGAGCCAAAACGCCTCATTCTTCAGTTTATAAGCCGTGTGTAATATTGACTGAATAATTCCACTTTTGTTAGGTAGCTGAATATTATATTTTTCTTATAAATAAAGCATATTACTCTGACTATTGATAGAACATTTTACGTATATATAAGCGAAGAAGCATGAAAAGATATTTGTGCAGACCGGCATGATCTCTACGAATATCGATAGGTTTTTCTTTGCCGTTGATATTCGTTGTCATTTTTCAACTATATATATGTAGTAGTTACTATATAAAGTATGGATAAATAAAAGCGCAGCAATACTTAGACACCGTTTTGAAGGACAATTTATTTACTATACTCTATGTTATAAATCCTCTTTTAACATTGATTTCTTTTTTACTTAGAATTATATTCAATTTTGATAGACATCGTCACTCACTAATTTTCCATAGAAATATACTAACATTAGAAACCAGCGCATTTTATTATTATTTATTTATTTTCAATATTTTGGTCCTTCGAACATATTTATAGCATTTAAACAATTATTGTTAGTATATTTCACAAAAAAATGGTAAAAACAAGACAGCAACTTCGTGAGAGTAAGAATGTTGGAGATTTTATGGCTCAGGAACCCTCTCAAGAATCCTCACAAGCAACAGGTGAGTTGGGTAGTCATTCTCCAAAATACTCATCCGATAAAAAATCACACCACTCTTCAACATCATCATCAAAAACAGTTCAAAAACTAGCAATAATTGCAGAGCATGCCCGTAAACAGGCTACTTTAGAGGCAGAACGTGAGCGTGCTGCTGCAGAACGCGAAAGAGCTGTGGCTGAATTAGAGCTGCAAGCTCAGCTTGCAGCTGTTGAAGAAGCGAGTGCTGGTAGCAGCCGTCGTAGCCGTTCCATTGTAGATTTATGGTTGGATAAAAATAATGTTCTTACTACTGCTCAGAACCCTATTATTGGCACAACTCAGAAGGTCACTCCGATGCAGCCGACAGAGGCTCTTGGCTCGGTGCAACCACCTACGGCTTCACGGCCATTTTGCCATTGTGCTGCAGCTCCGATAAAAGTGAGTCATTTTCAGCTGCCACATTTTGATGGTGTCTCAACTAACTGGTTGATTTTTAGACGTATATTTGAAGATACCAAGCCTGGTTATACTCCTGCTGAAAACTTGGTCAGGCTAAGCGGTGCTTTGCGTGGACCGGCACGAGAATCCGTATCCACGCTTTTAATCGCCGCCAATGACCCAGATCAAGTTCTCGAAGCCTTAAATAGAAGATTTGGCCAGAGTGAGGTAATTGTTATACAGGAAGTGGCTAAAATCAAGGCCTTACCAAAAATAAATTTATCTGAATCTGGTAAGCAGGTATCAGATTTTGCTTGCAAGGTTCGTAATTGTGTAGAAACTATTAAGCTTTTAAAGCAAAGGGAATATTTATTTTCTCCAGAGCTTTCTAATACAATTATTGGCAAATTACCTACATCCATGCAAGTTCAATGGGTGCATTTCGCCTTCAAAATGAACAACGAACATTTTAGTAAGCTAGAGCTTTTATCTAATTTCTTAGATCATGAGGCTGATATTCGGAATCGATTTGGTTACATAACAACTAACGATGTACCCCACGTCAATACGAATATTAAAGGAAGTAAATCGAATTGTTATTCAACCTCTTTTAGAAATGTAGATCCTCAGCATAACAAAAAGTCCAGATCGAATGTTAATAATATACTTTGTTATTTCTGTAAATCTTCACAGCACAATACCGTAGATTGTAAAGAATTCCTGAATTTAACTGTGGAAGATAGATGGATTTGGGTCAAAGATCAAAAGGTATGCTATCATTGTTTAATCAAAGGTGGACATAAATATATATCTTGTAACCCGAAGAAACGTTGTGGTGTAGAAGGATGTACCAGGAAACATCACGAGCTTCTCCATATTATATCACAACCAGCAGAAAACAATCATAACAGTGATATTGTTACTCATTCTTCTACTCTGAGCCCTCCGTCTGGTTTTCCTAAACCTTTACTTAAAGTTATTGCAGTGACATTGAGCGGTCCTTTAGGTAAGTTTGACACCTATGCACTTTTAGATGATGGTTCTACAGGTACCTTCATTGACGCTGATATTGCTAAAGTCATAGGTGCCAAGGGACCATCTACATTGCTACAAATGAATTGTATTAGTGGATTATCAAAACAAGCACCTGTACAGATGGTAAATTTTAATATTAAAGGTAAAAATTGTAGCGAAACACATCGAGTACGTAATGCGCGGTCTATTAAGGACCTTAATCTAGCTACACAACAATCCATCAGTACTGAAGAAGTTAAATCCTACTCTCATTTAGCTAGTTTAGCGGAAAATTTATCATACCATGAAAATGTTAAGCCAATGCTTTTAATAGGAATAGACAATTGGCACTTAATAATCTCTAAAGAAACTCGTAGAGGCCTAAACTCAGAACCTGTTGCTAGTAATACCGCTTTGGGATGGGTTCTTTTCGGTTTTAATAATAGTAGAACGGATTGCGTAGATTTCGTTAATCAATGTACGAGTGAAAGCTCCAGTGATTTAGATATTATTATCCAAGATTATTATAAATTAGATTCGATAGGTATTACAAATCATCCTGAGACTTTGAAATTTATACCACCAGATTTTCGACTTAATAATAGTACTGGTATAGATTTAGGAAATTTTCCTCAAACTGTTCGTACCTTAGGACTGATTTGGCACCACACCACGGATTCTATTGGTTTTAATATTAATAAATCTAATAACTTTTCATATACTTTTACAAAAAGAAACTTGCTATCGCAGTTAATGCGTATATTCGATCCACTAGGTTTATTAACTCCTTTAACAATTAAAGGTAGAATATTGTTTCAAAGAGCTTGGAGTTTAGATTGGGAACAAGAACTGTCTTCAGACGACCAAATCAAATGAAAAGATTGGTTTTCAGACGTAAAAGCAGTTCAATTCATTAAAATTCCACGTTGGTATATCACTAACGAGGACAGTATTATTATTAATAATGATAATGTAGTCAATAGAGAGCTACATGTATTTTCTGATGCAAGTCAAAGTGCGTATGCAGCCGTTGCTTATTGGCGATTCTTTTTTCGTGATCAATCTATTCGCACATCTTTGATTTGTAGTAGAGCTCGTGTATCTCCTTTAAAACCAATGTCGATTCCCAGATTGGAGTTGCAAGGAGCTTTAATTGCAGCTCGCCTTGCGGCTACAATTTGTTTGGCAGTAGTTCATAAGCCTACTAAGAGATTCTTTTGGTGTGATTCTAAAAATGTTTTAGCTTGGCTTCGAAATGACGCCTGTAATTTCAAACCTTTTATAGCCCATAGAGTTGGAGAGATATTAGAAATCACCGCTGCTAGCGAATGGCGCTGGGTACCGACTATATCTAATGTGGCTGATGATGCCACTCGTTTCCAATCTACGCGACTAACGCTAGCTGATCGGTGGTTTTCTGGCCCAAAATTTCTCTTTCTAGAAACAAACGCATGGCCAGATGATGCTAATGCACATTTAACTCCATTAACCGAGCTTAAATCGTCTGTAAAACTCGCTGACGTTAATTTAATAAACGAAATCGTCACCAAGAACCCATTAGTAGCTGATCCTGGAAGATTTAGTTCTTGGTTACGGTTTTTGCGGACAACTGCTTATGTACACAAATATATAAAAAAACTAAAACAGTTGGCTCTTAAAAAAAAAGGGTTAACACTAACTTCGCAGCCATATAATATTAGAGGTCCTGATATTCCAGCTTCGGTGAATGTCACGGCAGAGGAGTTGAAGTTCGCCCGTCTACAAGTGCTGCAGAGCTGTCAAGCTGACTCCTTTAATAGAGAGCTTAGATGCTTACAGACCGGAGCGCCTTTGCCTCATGACAGTAAATTGCGCAAATTAGAAGTATTTTTGACTGAAGATGGTCTCATGCGCTTGTCGGGACGAATTGGATCTAGTACCTTTCAAACAGAAGATCTCAATAAACCAGTAGTGTTGGATGGAGATCATAGAACTGTACATCTACTGATCCTTCATTATCACATAAAATTTGCTCATGCCAATAATGAAACTGTTCTGAACGAGATGAGACAACAATTTTTTATTTTTCGTTTGCGATCCATAATAAAGAAGATCTGCCATTCTTGTCAACTGTGTAAAAATCGCAAAGCTTTAGTAAGCTGTCCATCTTTTGGGAATCTACCTGCTGCTCGGCTGGCACACAACTACCGTCCGTTTACCTTTACTGGTTTGGATTACTTCGGCCCTATCCTTGTTTGCGTAGGAAGACGAACGGAGAAGAGGTACGTGGCACTGTTTACTTGCCTTTCCACAAGAGCTATTCATTTGGAAGTTGTAAACAGTCTTTCCGCTGATTCTGCAATTCTGGCACTGAGGCGATTTATTGCGAGAAGAGGAACACCTCAAGAAATTTGGTCCGATAATGGCACATCATTTGTTGGAGCTAATAAAGAATTGAAAGCCTTCTATGGAAACGCTATATCAAATACGGCAGCAAATTTAAATATAGAATGGCGCTTTATTCCACCCGCAGCCCCATTCATGGGAGGAGCTTGGGAGAGGCTTGTCCGATCTGTAAAGCAGGCATTAAAAATCACCTTACTCCAGAAGCACCCTCAGGAGCAGATATTATGGACGTTGCTGACAGAAGCAGAAAATATAGTTAATAGCCGTCCACTGACATATATACCAACTGATGCAACAGAGGAGGCTCTCACACCGAATCATTTTCTCCTGGGAACTTCTTCAGGAGCACAAGTTCCGGTGTCTCTAACTGATCGAGATCTCTGTGGCCGATCAGATTGGAAAAAGGCTATCCGATTATCAGACCATTTTTGGCAACGTTGGATTAAAGAGTATTTGCCAACTTTAGTACCAAGACAATCAGCTTCGACAGATCACCGAAATTTATCCGTTGGTGATATAGTCATTATCGTTGATGCTAATCTTCCTCGGGGTTCCTGGCCTAAAGGTCGTATCTCGGCAGTATTCCCAGGAAAAGATGGTTCAGTACGGGTAGCCGATGTAACCACCGAAGCTGGAACCTTACGAAGACCAGCAAAGAAATTGATTAGGTTACCTATAAATTAGTTTATTTATTTTTTTTGTAATTTAGGTTTCTTATTATTTAGTTCTTATTATTGTAAATATCTTTTTCTTTCACGTGCGGGGAGAGTGTTATAAATCCTCTTTTAACATTGATTTCTTTTTTACTTAGAATTATATTCAATTTTGATAGACATCGTCACTCACTAATTTTCCATAGAAATATACTAACATTAGAAACCAGCGCATTTTATTATTATTTATTTATTTTCAATACTCTATGTTTACTCGTATTTATGAATTATGATTCAAGTGGCTTTAAATGAAGAGTGATTAGGTATTTTATAGATAAAAGTGGGCCAGTATCGGCCTCATCGTTACCAGTGAAAAGGTCTAGTGCCAACCTAAAAAAAATTAGAACGGGTTTAGGACTTCTATGTTAGATAGGACTAAGGAGTTTTCTAAGGCTGAGATTTATAGACGCTACTTTAACTTCGCTTAGACTCTACTCAAACATTACAAATTATATTATTTAATTAATATCAAAGTATAGGGAAAATCACTGATTATTTATACTTATGGTATACTGAAATTTCTATTATACATACAGTTATTTGTCAAAGATGAGCTTATTTTTTTTAGCAAAGACTAAGCAAAGTCAAAATAACGTCTATAAATCTCAGCTTTAACCATTCCTTTGTAGTGTTGTTGAACTGTGGAACAGTCAACCGGCGCACATGTTCTCTTTGTAACAAAGTATAAACCTCTTTGAATAAAGCATGAAAATGTGGTTTGTAGGTCGACATGATAGTACGTTGGTATCGAGAGCTATAAAAATACATAAATGTAGCATCAAAAATATTATAAATTTAAAAAATAACTGAGATTTAAAAAAATAGTCTAAAAATTTATTTAGAATTTGAATAAACTCATTAATAATATCAAACACGGGCACAGAAACAATAAAACGAACGATAAAAACAAGATAATTAAACCATGTCCTAATTAACGTAATAACAAACATTACTCGCGGTGGCACGACTCCCGGGTCGGGGAAGAATGTTCCCACGGTTAATTAAAAACGCACGTATTCGGAATATAAAAAACACAGAATTCTTTTTAAATATAACACGTTGCTAACAGTTTTGATTTTACTGAAAGTATTTTCGTAGCTATTATTATAATTTTGTAACGGGCTGTACACGATATGGGCAGTGGTACTGGAGGGAGTCCACTGCTCATGCATAAGGATGGCAGGGCGTGAGTGTTCTCACGTACTCCCTATTTCGACGGTTTTCTGGAGGTCGTCAACTCCACCCACCCTCCATAAATTAAGGACGCCTGAGAAGGCCCTCCGCATGCCAATACCGTGGCAGATTGCGTTCCCGCGCGATATGAACACCCAGAGGTTTCTAGTCAGGAGTCTGACACAGCCCCGGCTGTTACTCTCATGGCGACCGGGAAGACCTATGAAAAATATTCCCATTGTAAAAAAAAATCGAGCTGTAAACGATCTTATATATTCTGACGTAAAAGTTGACCGCATCAGATTGCGGGACGGTCGATTGTCAATGTTCCCATTCATATTACTCACGCATTGGTAAATGTTTGGTCGTGTGATCTTCGGTCCGGAAATCCATTGCAATTAGTCATCTTTAGTTTATGTAAGACAAATGTCTTTTTTTTTCGTTTTCCTTATATGAGATAAGGAAAACTACAAAAGCTACAAAAACAATATACAATAAAATAAAATTGTTAAATATACAACAACTATATATAGTGCATTTTATAGAAACTTTTCTAGATTATGTATCTTATTTATTTTATTGTCTATATAACGGTGTCAAACAATAGAAGATCCGAGTCAACAAGGACTGAATATTAATTGTTGTCACTCGACACATGTCTGATACAGTGTAAATAAGCACCGTTGAGTGTTACCCTAAGACAGTGACGTGAGTTAAGACAACGCATAAAGGAGTCATGACAGCGTCATAAGTAGTGCTCCACGGGGAATGTACCAAACGGTACAAAGCCGTAAGTCAAAACGAGTTATGAATTCCGGAGTGGCGTGAAAAATATGAGATCGCAGAGCGCATTTATTCGTAGCCCTTCTAACGAAAGTCGAAATGTGAATCTACTGAATATAATTATGGAAGCATCGGTGAGAAAAACAATATCCCTTTTGAATTCCATAGTGTAAACATTTAAAGATTTCATTATGGCTTAGACTTATAGGTTACAAATTATATTATTTAATTAATGTCAAAGTATTAAGCCACCGATTTTTTTAATATTCGCAAAGACGATTTTTATTTTTAGAGAGAAGCGTATCCAACATTCTTATACTTTACTTTATCAAGTGTCAGTAAATTGCAGCAGTTAATTAACAAAATCTCTAGTTTATTGTAATTAATTCTGAGATAAATAAGAAAAAAGAAAACTTTTGCAATACATTATTATTATTACGGCATTAAATTATAACACTTGCATATAAATAGAAAGAGGAAACTCCTTACAAACTCGATGGTTTTAAACGATTTTTAATACTTCTAGATTCAATGTCGAAGTCGTCTAGACTTTTTACAGCACGCCCACATAGAAAAAGTCGACTCATTCTTTTGTAATGAAACTGTACGTGGGAGTTGATACTAAGGCAAGAGTACATTTTACTTAAGTCTGATATTTCAATGTCTGCAGGGACAATCTTGTCTTAAAAGCGAATCCATTTGGTTTTGTAAACAAGATTATTTCTATTATTTCTTATCGTCTTCTTATTTTCTCTACTGTTTCTTTCAGATAATATTTTTGTGACTATTGTTTGACTGTGTGTTGTGTGTGTGGGGTGTGTGTAAATATAGAGTATTATCCTGTTATTTAAGGAGTTTATTAGTTTAGTTAAACCTAATATATCCGCCTTTTTGTCGCGTTCTTTGGAGTTGTGGAATGGGCTTTCAGGCACTGTATTTCCTTTGCGACACATGAATCTTCAAAAAATGAGTGAATAATGTTCTTTTAGGCCGACTAGGGCAGTGGCAACATTTCTCGTGTTGCTGTTAAGCTAGGTTAGGTGGGCAGATCGCCCATTTGCCTTTCGTTTACATAAGAAATAACTACAATAGTAGACAAAATAGTAAAACATTCAAAAAACTACTATTAAGAAGGAAGACACATTATTCACAAGTGTATAGTAAACAAAGTTTAATAAAATATGCATAATATTAATAATATATCATCACGCTATATCCTTTTCGGGGTGAGCAGAGATACATTAATGGCTGTATTCACTTGGCGCTTATATGTCCTGCACAAAGTGACCAGTAGCGCAGTTGATCGCCGTTTTCAGGGCACTTACACGTGACACTTTTATTAGATGCCTAGAGAGTTTCCTCAGAGTGTTACCATATGAATACTTATGCAAAAATATCAATATAAATATTATACGAGAACAAATGTCGTATAGACTTAAATGCCCGCCTAATGTGGGCATAACGCAGTCATTTTATGAAATGCCCATAAAAATATAACGGCTGGATCGTAAATGTTAAAACTGTAACTCTATATCGATGTAGAAAGGCTCTATAAAGTACTCAGCGAAGTGAGAGTTAAGCTGAAGCTTAGTTTAATCTTGTGGACCCATTTTTTGGGCCATTACGCGACCCGTAACTCGACGAGCATTGAGTTTTAAACGACTACCAAATCTGAAGGGTTTATTAACTTACCCACTTTATATTTTGAGTTTATAATAATCTTTTGAACTGTTATTGAGACTGAACGGATTAACTAGGTGGAAGTCGTTACATATTCTGTGGAGGAGTGAATATTTTGTAGATATTATTCTATAGCTCATTTCGGATTACATCAAGTTTTAAAGTCTATTTCTCGATGTACAATAATATATAAAAAATATCTGAGACGTTAAACTTATTCGGCGTTATTTAAATACGTCCTTGCTGGAATTAAATCTTATAAGAACTAAGCATTATTGGAATTCTTATTAATTAAATTACAAAAAAATAGCTTTTTTATATAAAAATTACTGTATATATCCCATACTAATACATTTTCTAAATAAGAAATAAATTATGTATTATAATAACTTTGTTTGATACTGTTAAATCCTCTGCTTATGTCAAGCCTGTCTTCTAATAAAGACAATTAAGGTTTGAAAAAAAGACTAAAGATTTTAACAAAGTAAACATAAAAAATAGATTTAATGGTTGTGTGCCTCTATGCTATTGAATGTACCTTATGTACAAAGGGAAATAAAAAATTCTTCACTTGAAGTGCGCGAATAATTAATATAAATTGCTAACTAAATCAAAAACCGACATTCTCCAGTGAACATGTTCTTTATAAAAGAGTCCTATCATTCGCTCCGACGCAGCCTTGAGTTTCTTTCGGCGTTTCTTCTCAAGGTAGTCGCTTCCGAAACGCTGGTAGATCACCGTTAGGTTCTTTCCCTGGCTGGCCGTCCAAGGCGAGGCCGTACCCACAAGGGTGCCCTTGCGTTGCCACCCAACCCATAAATTCCCTCAATGAGCACCTACTGTGGTCGTCCCGTAAGCCCGGCTGAGTTGTAAAGGTCTTTCCCGGCCAATCAACATTTATCCTACAAAAATGCTCATTGACGCTCATAGTGTAAACATCTCGTAATTACTCTGAGCATTTTGTGTGAGAATATTACGGTCACATAAGCTATTTTGCTTATTTAATATGTGTTGTTTTATGCGTAAATTGGAATACCATTTGTTTTAACTTGGTAATTTGTAAAATTCTTAAGTAAAGTTTTGTTTCCATGTTTCTTGAGTTTTCTTTTTTGTTGTTTTATCCACTTTATTTCTAATAATACAGTATATTTTATTAATGACAAAAATGGATGAATAACAGCAGCTGCCTAGAAAAGTAGAAACCTTTCCACAAATACTTTTAGATCTTGTAAGTGTTTATGTGCACATTGGTTGTGTTCCTAAATAAATAAAACGTGAAACATCTCGCACAAACGTCACTTTCAAACCACGACCGGCCATCCATCCAGCTAAGAAATAAAAAGGAAAATTTTATTACGAGCCCAATACTCGAGATTTTATGTAGCTCGGCGGCCCAGTCCTGTATGAACAGATTCGTTGCTCCGCAAACAGTCGTAAATCCCGAACATTGTCCTGATCCGCTCTCTACAGTTTAATAAAAAAAATGTACAATCGGTGCGGGGGCGCTTCGGGTGGATGTGATTTATAACTTATTTTCGATTAATGCCACATTGATTGCTTTTGTATGCGGTTGTAATACACTAATAACACAGCGGGGACACTCCGACAGAAATATATGATTTTGACAGACCAAAATTCACTCAAGTATTTTTTTTTTCTGAGTGACCGTATTTCGCGGCCAGGGAAGGCCTTCACAACTAAACCGGCCTTGGTGGGCGAATGCAGAAGGCGCTCAGCCAGCGAATTTAAGTCATCACACCTTAAGCAGAGCTTTCCAGTGAGGTACAAAGAAGTAAATTATCAAAAACAGTTCATCAATCAGATTTTTGAAAAGCAAATAACGTAGACCGGACGGACGAGTATAATATTTTTTTAACCATAAAACAATTTTCAAGTGAATAATCGTTGAATGGACTCACGTAACGTCAATTCATGTCACATCGGGCTTTATAAAACAAAGATGCGAATTAATGGCTCTCATTCGGAAAGGTCTATTGTGAGAGCGTGTCCCCGGGGTACACCCTTCCATTTCACAGAATTGGACGTGCACCACTCCAGCATAACTTGCCCTCCCCTGCTCTTGATAAATCGTATTGATCAACACTAACGAAGAGGCAAAGTTAGGACGTTCGGGGGTCTTTTTTGGATGGACGTACGGCGACGAACCGAATAGATAGGGGATCCGTTTATTAGATTCGTCGCTTTCTTTCTTTACCTTTGACTGAGAGGCTAGTATTGTCTTTTGAGGTTGTATACTTTAACGCCCACTTACCGTTTCCCGAAAATGTGGATCGTCCTATAATCGAATTCAGTTATTACGTGACCTTTATTGAAGTAATCATTTTTTTGTCAACAAATAAACGATAAATGTTTATAGCATAGTCAAAAATTTATTAGAAGTGTATAAATTAATTATAAGTATTTATTTTCTACATTGACTAAAAACCTCCTGCCTGAATGCCTGAGGAGTGAAAAGCCTTATTGAGGCTACATCTCTGGGAGGTGTGGGAGCCCACCCCTTCAAAACCTCTCTCTCAGGAGGCGCGCCGGACATTGTGCAACGCCTCCTTCTCATCCGGGCAGCAGACTCCCTCAAGTCTACTGCCTGAACAACCGTGTAATATACTGCATAACTAGGCACCTATGACTTGTACAAAGTTTGATGGGTAGATTTAGGATTATTTAATTTTTGAAGTTGATTTTTTTTTTCAAATTTTACAATGTATTGTGTTGCTGTGGCATAGAATTCTGGTTATTTATTGTGTTTGCTACAAAATTGATTGATTTAAACGAAACACGATACATCTGCTGTATCAAGGAAGATCTTTAACAAACTTTTACTATATTAAACCTAAAACGAGCATCTTATTGAACAAAAAAAAGAATCAACAAGATCGTTTTACCTAGAACGAAGATATAAAGAGAAAAAACTATAAATTTTTCAGTTGTCATTTGAAGCGTTATGATCATTGTCACTGAAAACTTTCACCAAAACTGCACCATATTAACACGTTGAACGCCGTGGAGGTCGGCGGTGACCCCCAGTGAACTTTCCGTTTGGGCCAGGGGGTGTGCACCGGTGACCCCAGCTAAAAAATGTGATAAAACGCAGATTTATAACACTAGAAATGATAAGAAAAATATATTTCGAAATAGACTTTTTTGTAGAATAAAGAGATTAAAACGGCCTGAACGGGAAGTATCGAAAAAAAGGGCTGGCGTTCAACGCGTTAAATCGCAAGCAACTTTACGATATACAGAATAGTTTTAAAATAATGATAACCAAAATTGATCTATAAAAACTGAAACTATGCGTGAAAATACTTAAAAAAATACATGCAGTCTAATACAACCCGCAAGAGTTAACTTAAGACTTTGTTCGGATGACATAAGCGCGAGGTTAATTGTTAGATTTCTAAAAGTACTGACGCGTCTTACGCGAGAGCGGCAAGAAGGCGGGGTGGCAGGAGGGCAGCAAGCATTCCGCTTAGGTCTCAAGTCAACTCACCTCAAAAACCTAGTCCTTTTTGAAGGCTGTTAAAATATAAAGTTTAAATTCACGCTGAAATGATAAACAAACGCAGGAGAAACCAAGTCAACAACACCGGTAGGAACGAAACGTTTGACATATTCAGCGGGCGGGTTTACGATTTAACATAAAATAATACAATGGCCCGTAAAACGTTAAAATACGTCCGGAATACGATATTAGTTTGCCAAATCGTGCGTTTAAATTGCTCTGAAAATATTTTCATGCTGTATGTTAACATTAAATAGGTAATAGCTGAATTGAGTGTTGCGACGTGATCAAATAATTTGGAGGCAATTAACTATGCAGGGATTTAAGTTTGGTAAACTTAAAAAGTTAAAAAAATCGTCATAGTAAAGTAACATCGCTTGCCTCGCAGTCTTTTCCAGTTGCACAATGGACAGTATTCTCAGGAACTACATTCTCTAATTCCACCAGCCCCATTACATCATAACACCACTAAACACAGTGTTGGATACCATCTGTTTGTGGTGGACGTTTCTCATATCCGCACGAAGATTCGCTTCTACATTCATCATGGGAGCAGCTAAGAAATGGCATATGTTTCCAGCAAGCATATTTCCACAAAGTTATGACTTGCGAGCCTTTAAAAGAGGATTTTCCATCGTCAATCGTTGGACTCATCTTCACCTTCCACCAGGTGTAATTGAGGTCAAGCTACCGCCACAAAATTATATTAAATAATAATTATAATAATATTGCTATAAACTGGATATATTTTCCTCAATAACTGTGTAATTGATATGAATTCGTGATCTTATTTTTAATGTATATATACATTGCAATTTTTTCTTACAGGAAATTCATTCTTTTGTTTATTATATTTAAAGAGATGTCAAATTACAAAAAATAATGTGTTATTTAATAACAGGTAACATGTAATCCTGCAATGAGACAACATAACCATGTACGCCGGCTGTCTTACAGTCATCCTTTAATATTTGTATCTCATTATTTTCTCTTTATTCCCGAATAGATGGTTGATTAATTTCCTTTTGACAATTCAAAAGTGCTCGGAATGTGTAATCAAATAATGTTATATTTCACTTCACAATGTTAAATGTTATGTTTATTTCGCCGTGGTGGCTGCCGGCAGAATAGAATAGCACCCCCCTCTTCTTGCTGAGGTGTCGTAAAAGGCGACTAAGGTATCTCTTGAACACCGCAATTCAACCAGGTGTTTAGAGAAGGAAAACTCGACCAAACCTGCATCCCGCTCCCTCCCGATCGT
Source organism: Automeris io (assembly GCA_036320925.1). Lineage (NCBI taxonomy): Eukaryota > Metazoa > Arthropoda > Insecta > Lepidoptera > Saturniidae > Automeris > Automeris io. The sequence goes on along the minus strand of JAUDJH010000011.1, from coordinate 4,422,511 downwards.
ACTGGTTCTCCTTTCCATCGGGCCTGAGGCAGCTCGGACGAGAGAGTGCTTTTCTGGCAGCGCGTCCAGTTATGCACTTAAATATCTCCTGCGTAATTGACTGTTTCCGAAAACTGGACCTCGAATTTCTTAACCGGTGTTGAAACAGTCGCCGTGGCCGAAACTGGCTAGGACATCATCATCATCATTTCACTTCATTACATCTCTAATGTGATCGCTCTTTGTGGGAAATGCAGTGCAGTCAAAGAAAGGTATGGATCACCAAGGCATAAGAGTCTAATGGCAGATTAACTATACGTACTAAAGTTCGTATATCAGAATTACCACCAGCTAACATCAGCATCTGCTTTAATTGATACTTAATTTTAATGCTGACTTTCAAGTCGTGAGATTCCTTGTAAAAGGCAGCGCTTGGTGCTCAAGAACAGTGTAACCAGAAGACTTCGACTAAATATTATTCGATTAGCGATAAACGTTTATAGGAAAGGGTAAAATGTATGGAATTGATATAACTCAGAAATATCACGTCATAACGTTATGTCAACATTAATATTTTGTAATGATAATAATATACCGTCACGGTATATCCCTTTCGTGGTGAGCAAAAATACGTTAATGGTTGTATCCACTTTGCACTTGTACGTCCTGCCTAACATGACCAGCATCTCAGCTGATCGCCACATCTCAGGCCACTTACACGTAAAATTTCTATTAGACGGCATGCGAGTTACGTTTCTTCACCGGTGTTTTCCGAGAATGTGTCTATTCACCGGTGATCATGTAGTGCGTAAATCCGTTTTTAATATGGAAAAACCCAGAGGTGCGTGCCGCGCATGAATACTAACCTCTATCTCTTATTCACTAACGCAGGATTACAATATTCTTGACTTTTCTAAAAACGAATCACAGAATTGTAGATGAAAAGATTCTGTTTATTTTTTCATTCTTCCTTGACACAGGGTTTATAAAATTCAATACTAGAGCAATTTATCGAAACCGCATCCCTACAGAAATATGTTTGTTAATGAAAATTTCGAAATCAATGTATTATTATTTTTTCATTCTGCCTTGACACAGGGTTTATAAAACTCAACACTAAAGCGATTTATCGAAACCACATCCCTACAGAAATGTGTTTGTTAATGAAAATTTCGAAATCAATGTATTATTATTTTTTCATTCTGCCTTGACACAGGGTTTATAAAACTCAACACTAAAGCGATTTATCGAAACCACATCCCTACAGAAATGTGTTTGTTAATGAAAATTTCAAAATCAATGTATTAATCTATCCCCGTGTCACTCAATGGATGCGTTCGAGAGGCAATTAGCCTAATGTACGGTGGTCGCAACGCGGTTTGCTTTGTTTGCGCCAATCATTGTATACTGCGTTATGTTCTATGGAAACAATATAGGTACTCCAATATCTATGTTTGTTCTGTATAAATAACTAAACAGTGGTCTGGCAAAGCTTTTTCAATTATTGCTTCGATAAAAAAAAAATGTGAATTCAAAAAGAGGTGGTACAACAGCGTCACTAAGACAATAAGCACCATTGACCCCAGCCACAATGCGATCACGTCTGAGTCTTCCTGAGGTCAAGCTCATAAAAAAAAAACATTTTTATTAAAAAATAAAATACAATTTTTGAGTTGCCGTGGGCATTGAATTCCTAATTATATAATAATACTTTGCCTGTTTGAGACAAAATCTTGATTTAAACAAACGCGTTAAATCTGTTATATCAAGGAACATCTTCCAAAGATTTTCACCACATAAAACCTAAAATAAACTTGTTGTAATATCCTATTACAAAAATCATCTAGATCGATCTTACAAATGACGGAGATTTTTTTAAAGATTTACAGGCTAACGCGTGACCTCAATCACACCTGGTGGTAGCTGAAGGTCGACTATGAATCGCATTTGTGCAACAAATGCCTATTCACTCTTCTTTTAAAGTTTTCCAGATCATAATATTGTGGGAAAACAGACGCCGGGAGCGTATTCCAAGCCTTATGAAGGATGAAGCGAACTTTTTACTACGGAAACAGGAAATATTCACAACGACAGGATGGTATACCTCACGGCGTTTATTGGTTTCGTAAGGGAAAACGACACTTTTTACTGTTGTTAATTCAATAATTACCTTTATTCCAAAGAACTTCATAAGACCAGCACCATATTAATACAGAATCAGATTTACCCTCAATTAATATATTTTTCCATTGATTCGATTCAAGCTAAACGCCAATTAACCGAATGAATCATTGAGTCTCTCTGAAGCCAGTCTAACTCAGTGCCGTGTAATATATGCCTGATAGGCACTGATTACAGAAATTACAAAGCCTGACTGGTACATTTCTTTAAATATAATATATGGTAAAGGTCATCTAGGTAATAATAGCTTCAAGGAGATAAGGGGAGGGTGGCACTTTACACCACTCTCCCCGCCAAATGTGTTAGGTGTACGCGGGGGGTGGCAAATACTTAACCACCCCCTGCCAAGTAGGCGGGGCCTTCAGAAGGCTAGACGTCGCCGGGTGCCGAGGAAGATGGCTTAGCCTTACCCTTGGCACTCGGCAGGCGGGAGAAGGAACACCCCGGGGGTTTTAGTCGGTACAAGTCCGACACACCGGGGGGCGGCCCTCACTGTTCCACTCTTCGCTGGTATTCTTATGATGAGTAGAACATAAAATAATGGACTGTATTTTATAATATAATTTTTTAATAAATTATTATTAATTATTATTATTATTTTTTTTTATTTTTTTTTATTTTTTATAAATTTTTTTTTTTTTTATTATTAATGCGCGTACAATAGCTACGGCTTATACTTTATTTGACAGATGTTGTCTATTAATCTAGAAACGGCCAATTGGCCATAAATAATGTGTTGCCAGTTATGTACGAGATTCGTACACTCACTACCCCCTGAAAGTACATTAGGTATTTTTCCCGGGTTACCAAAAAAAAGTCATAACAGCGTGACGATATATTATTCTTACGTCACATTCGTCTCCATGTTCATATAAAGTTCGTTTCAATTTGATCAAGAAGTTGGGAACAACTTTCTTCTAAGCAATTTTGACAGATGTGTTCCTTTAGCGAAAATATTTATGCGGGCCTTTCGGAATTGTACATACATAATATATCGATATGGCGTTTCTCGATCACATTATATTTCGTTCTGGCTTTTTCTCGGTTGTTATAAAGTTCAGAAGTAAGCAATAAACTCGAGTGTTATCATAATAATCAAAAACATATTTTAAATTTTCGCGTTTTGTATTCATTATAAATACTTTTCACGAGTAAGCAATATAATGCAAAAAAAATCAGATCTACAATCAATGCTTACTTGATAACATTTTAATTAGATTTACATATTTTAATTAGATAGGATTCATAGTCACTCGCATCCATCTGTCGCGTTTAGAGATCAGTTTGTATATTTCTAGTTTTTCATAGACCTAGAGATTTCATTCGTGGTATCTGATGGCCGGCACGACGACGTCGGCTTACAATGAATTCTTGTTCCCTGGTACTCGTTGCCGTTCTGGTACTAGTGTTCTTTCCATGAGGGGCGCCGTAAACACTTTGTGGAGCCAATATGAAAACAAAAGCCGTGTAGACTTTAGTACAACCGCAAATATACTTATAAAATAAACATAAAAATACCATGAATTTTTTTAAGCCGGTAATTAGGTAACATTAATCTGTATGGGACATCTTTTTGTCCGACAGGATATAAGGTTTATGGCCAGGAAAGACCTTCACAACCTAGCCGTCGAGAGGGCGAACACTGAGTTGATTAGCTGGTAAATTTATAAGTTGGTTGGCAACGCAAGAGTATCCCTCTGGGTACGGACCTCGACTTGGAACGCCAGCCAAAATACTGAACCTAACGGTAATCTAGTAGTTATTCGAAAGCGACGACCTTCAGAAGAAACGCAGAAAGAAACTCAAGGCTGCGTCGGAGTGGAGCTACGCCTCAGAGCGTGAATGCACCGGTTAGCGACAATTGACTTGTATAGGACATCCTGTATGCCCATGTATGTTTGTTTATGTATTTTATTATCTATCTACCCAATTTATATTATATTTTATTTGTGTATTCTTCATATTTTGTATATTACTTTAGAAGTAATTATTGTAATACCTGTTTATTATATTGAACGGTTTTAATATTGTATTAATACTGCGGCGTCCGCGCAATTAATATCATGGAGCGTCGGCTGAAATTCGGTCCTGGATGGCGCGTATACAGCGTCGCCTAGCATACGCTGAGCCGAGTGCTCTTTGAGATTGGTGACGGCATGCAGGATGTATGATGTGATATTATGTATTATTCTTAAAACTTTTTATATAAATGTATATGTGTGTGTTTTTATTTTTTTCTTTCTTAATATTAATACGATTATTATGTTGTCTTGAATTTTGCTATGGATACTGAAGGATTTGTTATGGTTAACTCAACGCACATTATCTAAGCATCTTAAAATGTGCTTTTGGATCTCATGAGACACGTTGAGATAGCTCTTATATTAAATTTATTAACATAAAAGACGAAATAACGTAACATTCGACTAATAATAACGGTAGTTGAAAAGTGCAAAATGCACGGTATGGCATTGATATGAGCTTTCGAAATATTACGTCGTGACGTTATGTCAGGTCCACGTATTTTGTCTATATTAACTAGCGTTATCGTTGATCGATTGCTACATTGCCTAAAAGTTAGATTTATAGACGCTACTTTAACTCTTCTTTGACTTTACTCAAACATTGCAAATTATATTATTTAATTAATGTCAAAGTACTCGTATATGGTAAGTCATCGATTCCGTCAATTAGGAGATGATTGCGAATACTTATACCCAAGTTTTTATTATATACTAGCTGTCCCGGCAGACCTTGTTCTGCCCTATTTCTCTAAAACAAAGTCATATTGTTTTTTTTAATGTTAATAGCCTCCCCGTCAGATTTTTTTGAAAATTGTTTGAAAGAACCTGGCCTTAATGCTATATGTATAAAAATTGACAAATATTGACATTAATATTTATACGTCACTCAATTGTTTTGCCTTCCCGGAACCCGTCCACTGACATTTAAACTTTATGGTATGGTGTTAAAGTTCAAATTGATTTTTAAATATTATTACGAATTTTTTGTATGAGAATATAGAAAAGTGTTGTTTTTAGACTTTTTCAGACAATTTTTTTAATTTTTCTCTCCGTAATAACCTTTCCCAGACTTCAACAAACACAACAAAAAAGAAATAAGTCAAATCGGTTTAGTCGTTCTCGAGTTTCGCGCTTATCAAGACATAGCTGATCCGGCAAACGTAGTTTTGCTATATAAGTTATTGTAATATCTTCTATGATGTTCATTGAAATTAAGTGATATCAAAGACAATTTTGTTCATAATTAAATACTCTTTATCAACAAAACATTTATTTGGATAAAGATTAACATTATTACGTTGATACAACTCTTAACACATAATACATTAATTTCGATCAAATTTGTTTACCATAAAAACGGTTCTAGTGACTTAATCTTAAAAGATAAACATATACTGTCGCGGACATTTTTTTAGATCATCTCAAGAGGAATAATTCTTTCTTACATATATTTTTGGTATCTTGAACCGTTTTTGCAGCGCACGCAATGGAAGCCCTCAAGGATGAAAAATTTTGCCCGTTTTTTTCACATTTTCCATTATTTCTTCGCTTCTAATAATTGCATCGTGATGCTATATAGCCTATAGCCTTCCTCGATAAATGGTCTATTCAACTCAAAAAGAATTTTTCAATTCGAATCAGTAGTTCCAGAGATTAGCGCGTTCAAACAAACAAACAAACAAACAAACAAACAAACAAACAAACAAACAAACTCTTCAGCTTTATAATATTAGTATAGATTTAGATTTTTTGTTAAAGACAAACCAAATACAGAGCAAAGTCGTAGTGGCGACTAATAATATCAACCCTAAGCTTTTAGCGCTAGTCTGAAAAAATCAACAAGAAAACAACACAGAAAATCGAGTAAGTAATTACTTTATGGCTAACAAAATATCAACGAATATAACATAAACATAATTTCCAATTCAGAAGCCGCCATTATCGAAACTTGCTAAAATAACAGGCGCACCCAGCCTCCGGGATACGGAACCTTTCGTCCGGACCTTTCACGTCGGTAATGGATGATCTTTCAAAAACAAAACGAAAGTCAAATGGATAACTTTATAGTACGTTTATGTATAGAGCAAAGCACCTAATGGATTTCAAAGGAATTGCGCATCCCCCGGGTATATCTTTCTTTTAACATAAATTGATTGGGTTCATTCGACAACCGAAGACTTTTACCGATACATTTTAGTACTTAATTTCTATACTTCGATTTAAGTCAATCTGAGACTTTCTTTCCTAGTAACAATTATTCCATCAAAAACCATTTTTATATATAAAAAAAAAACAATCAGTCGATCTTTTATATTATAAAATATTTGAGATCTACAAATTTACACATAACATTACAATTGAAATCAAAGTAGTAAATCTTTAATTGAAATTCACAAAGTCTGTTGATACAAATTATTCGCAAAAATCACTGCAGAAATGTATATCTAAAAAAGAGAAATAAGTTTTCACTATATGCATTTATTTTGTTAATTAATGAATGACTGCCTAACTTCTCTGAAGACCAATCAAAAGTTGTGTACTTCGCAACAATTGCAAAGTAAGTACATATAACTTTACGAGTTCATTTACGTGTGTAACTTTATGACCTTAATTAAATTGATATCCAAATATTAATCTTGCATATAACGAAAATAGGTCCTTTATAATTTAATTTCGAGATAGATCTGTATTACCCATCACCTGAAATTGGGGTTAATTATGTCAATTTAATAAGCATAACAGTTAAGGCACACGGTGCGTTGCGGCGGCGCCGAAACTCTGTCGCTCCGTCTTTTTACATACAAATATCCATGTTGCACACACGGTGCGTTGCAGCGCCGCCTCAAATGCGTGTCGGACTTTCACTTTGCTAAAAGAAGCAGAGGGGTGTGAACACGTTGTGATGACGAAACCTTATATATAGCCTTTTCCGATACATTTTTATGCAGATCCGTAACCAATCGTATGCCCGCCAATGGGATAAATCGTTGTGTTGCGGTGCCGCACTACCGTACTTGAACGCACCGTGTGCATGGGCTCTGATATTTGTAGATAATTATTTTAAAAGAATACATTAAGTTCCAACAAAACAGCTAAAATTAATAAATTGTATAATAGGGTTTCGAAATTGCATTTAAAGCATATTTTTGATTAATTGCAATTTTTTTTTTAATGTGTTGTACGAGTATAATATAGACAAATTTAGGAAGAAAAATAATCCTACGAATGTAATTATTAATAAATTTGACTAAATCAAGTAATTTTATACTAAATAGAAGTTACTACAATTATTCGAATTCCTTTTTCGGAATTGCTCAACTAAACTATATAAACAAAATATTAATGTTATACTGCCTCTGAATATCTATTATACTATTGTGTAATACCATACAATTGTAGAAAACTTTGGCAAAATACTATATTTCCGTAAAAGCTGGCGTCCCTAGCCATGACACACTTTGGGTCATTGAACAAGCGAAGTAAGTAAAAATGTAACAAAATTAATTTCGCTTATAAAGCGGCAAAACAAATTTTGTCGACGCCACTTAATGTGAGTATACATTCAATTAACGCCTGTAAATTTACACACTTTTTCACAGAACTCGCTCATTCGCGAGCGTGGACGAAATAGAAATTTCCACGAACACAAGTGATTAAGTGTCGGGGTCGTGGATAAAAACCTACCGTGTATACACATTAGTAAAAAGTTGTAAAAATAAAGGCTCTCATACCCGCCTCGACGGGCGTCCGAGTGAGTTATAGCCGACTCCGCCGTATTCAAGGGTTTGTAGAACGATTTATTACATTTTCTACTTCTATTCTTTACTTTTTAGGGTTCCGTAGTTCAAAATGAAAATCTTAAAAGATCACTTTGTTATATATATGTCCTCCAGACCCTTTTTCTAAGAAACACGTAGAGGAATGAAGTTGAAAGATGCACAGTTTCTTGTGGCTCTGAAAAAATTATACTTTTAAAGTCCCTAAACCCTTCACTAAAATAAAACAATATTATTGTAAATTAGATCATCATGATTATTTATTATAATAACGCTATACGATTCACTTAAGCTAATCGTATCAACTTTATTAAGTAATATATTCTTGTATAATTTTATTGTTTGCTCGAATTCACTGGCTGCTCATAATGCTGATATATGGCTTCGCAGTATTTATATTGTGAATATTTTTTTTATTTTTTTTGTAATTTAGAACTAATAAATAAACAAAGTCAACGCAATCTTAATTATGTAACTTAATTTTAGGATCATAAAATTTAAGATAGAAGCGAGTTCTTATATCACAAGTACAAAAGAAAATCCGAAGTCCCTGTATTTACATTACAAAATAATAGATATTTGTGGTTTTAACTCTATTTACTGTTGGTACCGTTGGTAAAAGACCGCGACTTATATTGATATATAGGAACAGCCGTTTACCAAGGGCAAAGTTATGTTTGTCTGTAAATTTGGTGTATTTTTACGTTAGAATAGTGTACTGTACTTTTATAATTTATTTATACAGAACCCTCGGTCCACGAGTCCGATTCGCTTTTGGCTGGTTTTTTTTTAAATAATAATGTCCTATGGACTCTGTCTGGGCCTGTGGGCGTCAACAATGCATTTCCACTTTGACCTGTCTTGTGCATTGCATTTAAATTCGTCGTATGTTCTACTAATGCCCCTCGAAACCTTCAGGTTTTTAACTACATTTTCTCGTTTCATATTTTAATTAATCTCCTAACATTGTAAAATTATTTTGTATTAACTGTTTTTGCTTCTGTGTTACTTGTGTGCCTTAGTCTAGGCTGAGATTTATGCTGATGCCTTTGGGGTCGCGGCCGCTCAGGGTGGGGGCCCTGAGCGACTGGTTAGTGACCCTCGAGAAGTAGGCAGAGCATTGTGACGTGCTCTGCCTAAATACAATGAGCAGTGTCGGGGATGATATCTTCCTCCGAGTTTGTGCCCAATGGGTGCGGCGCGACGGGGCTGTGGAGAATTGATTACAGGACCCGCAGTCCCCGCCAATGCGTAGAAGTAGTCACCTTGGGGTTTTTAGTCGGTACAAGTCCGACACACCTCAGCAGCACAACCCCCCTGTGCACCTGAGACGGTCCTATGAAGATTTTCCCCAAGTTAAAAAAAAAGGCTGAGATTTATAGAAGCAACTTTAAGATTACTTAGACTTTACTCAAACATTACAATTTATATTACTCAACGAATGTCAATGAATTTTATAAGTCACCGATTTTGTCAACATGGACTTGGCTCTGCGGATAATGCCTAAGGTATAACTCAAGTTCTTATGATATATACAGTTTTTTGTCAAAACTAATTTATTTTTTGAGAACTTTTCTAAAGCAAAGTCAAAATAGCGTCTATTAATTTCAGCCTTAAACTTTGCTGAGGTGTATATAAAAACTACATTAAATATATATATATATATATATATATATATATATATATATATATATATACTAGCTGTCCCGGCAGACCTTGTTCTGCCCTATTTCTCTAAAACAAAGTCACATTGTTTTTTTTAATGTTAATAGCTTCCCCGTCGGCTGTTTTTTCAAAATTGTTTGATGCAACCTGGCCTTAATGCTATATGTATATAAATTGACAAATATTGACATTAATATTTATACGTCACTCAATAATTGTTTTGCCTTCCCGGAACCCGTCCACTAACATTTAAATTTTATGGTGTGGTATTAAAGTTCAAAATGACTTATAACGAATTTTTTGTATGAGAATACAGAAAAGTGTTATTTTTAGACAGTTGCAGGGAATTTTTAAAAATTTTCTCTCCGTAATAACCATCCCCAGACTTCATCAAACACAACAAAAAAGAAATCAGCCAAATCGGTTCAGCCGTTCTCGAGTTTCGCGCTTATCAAGACATTTTGCGATTCATTTTTATATATAAGATATATATATATATATATAGATTGATTGCTTAATTGTAGTTGCTAAGCTGTATATCGATATTGCCAACGTTGAAAAACTCTCTGTCAGAACTTCGAGTCCAGTAGAAACTTTCACAAGAATAATGAATTCACTATTATACATAAATTCTATGGCGTGAAACCTTCAATCTTCAATTATTCTAACTGTTCGTCCAGTATCAAAGACATACAGATTTCTAGGCACACGACGCTTAATGTGAAAAGAAATCGTTTCGGAGAATTCAGCGGTTTTATTTTTTGCTACAGAAATCTCTATATCGGCCACATCGAAAGCCCGTAAGGTAACTTTGGCCGGCCATTTCTGAGGTCATTCCGTTTATGGGCAATCGTAATGTGCCACTATGCCGGGAAAATTCCCACGCGCTGTAATCCACGGGCCGAACAAATCGTAATGAAAGTACGCAATGCTCATATTTTTTGTTTGAACGAATAACAAAATTGCCTGTCTATGATCAAGTTGGCCCATAACAAAGATGGGAAAAATATCTAATCAGACATGTTTTTACTTTTCCATTCATCTGAGGGCACGCGTGGAAAATTTTTAAGACATGTAGGTAAACACAAATGAGTAAAAAAAATTACATTGTGTTCGAATGGTAAGACAGAACAATAATACTATCATAGTGGCCATAAGCAAAAGCTGTATTCGTTGCTAAGTATATTTTAAAAATTTGAATTTTAGTCGGAAATATTAGGTCCTTACATATGAAATTGGCGTTTTTCGTACTGGCCACTTTAATCACAAATTTCTCCTCTTTGGTAAGGAATTGTAAATTCAAATTTGTACAGCTATAGACTCATGTATTTGTGCTTCGATGATCGTCATTCATTTGTTTTTTTCTGTTTGCGTCACTCATTTTACAAAATGGAAAACTTAAAATATCGCATTGTTTACGAGTACGAGTTCCGCCGTGGCACTAGTGCTGCGGAAACAACTCGAAGGGTGAATGATGTGTATGGCGGTCGTGTTGCAAAAGAAAACACAGTTCGTTTTTGGTTCCAACGTTTTCGTTCTGGAAATTTCGACCTGCAGAACAAGCCCCGTGGACGGCCTGAGACTCAAGTTGATAATGAAGAGTTGAAGGCTATTGTGGAAGCGGATCCATCGCAAACCACGTCCGAGTTAGCTGCAGGCTGCGATGTTAGTGATAAAACTGTTTTAATTCACTTGAAGCAAATTGGGAAGATTAAAAAGCTTGAAAGGTGGGTACCTCACGAATTGACTGAAGCAAACCGGCAAACGCGCGTCGACTGCTGCGTTACATTACTAAACCGGCACAATAATGAAGGTATTTTAAACCGAATCATTACCTGTGATGAAAAATGGGTTCTTTACGATAATCGGAAGCGCTCAGCGCAATGGTTGGATCCTGGCCAGCCAGCCAAATCCTGCCCCAAGCGAAAATTAACCCCAAAAAAGTTACTTGTAAGCGTTTGGTGGACTAGTGCCGGTATTGTTCATTACAGTTTTCTCAAATCTGGCCAGACTATTACGGCTGATGTCTATTGTCAGCAATTGGAAACCATGATGGAAAAGCTAGCGGCTAAACAACCTAGGCTGGTCAATCGCTCCACGCCACTGCTGCTTCACGACAACGCTAGACCACACACTGCGCAACAGACGGCTACTAAATTAGAAGAGCTTCAATTGGAAAGTCTAAGACATCCTCCGTACTCCCCGGACCTTGCTCCAACAGATTACCATTTTTTTCGAAATTTGGATAACTTCTTGCAAGGGAAAAAATTCAACTCCGATGGGGCAGTCCAAATCGCCTTCAAAGATTTTATTGATTCCCGTCCGACTGGTTTTTTAGTAAAGGGATCAATGAACTACCTATGAGATGGCAAAACTACATAGAAAATAATGGTTCATACTTTGATTAATTAAATATATTATATTAAAAAATATTCGACTTTTTGTTCCTCCCATACAAAACGCCAATTTCATATGTAAGGACCTAATATTTTAGGTATGACTTTTAAACTATTCGTAACTTTGGCTAAATTTGAGTTAGAGCTGGTTACATCTATAAAGAAACAGAGAATGTCTTGCCAAATCCGAATTTAAAAATAAAAATTTAGTGGTAGGGCGATTTCCCGACCTGGGTCATGACCACAGAACACAAGTGTAAAGACCGTCATGGTGACTCGCTTAGGCCTGTCGCGTTTCGGGGTCAGCTTGTGTATATCCAGTAAGTCATAGTGAATCAACCTAGAGTCCTTTAGTGGTGGTATATGTGGGCCGACATGACGACGGAGACTATCAATGGATTTTCATCCTTTGATAGTTGCTTTCGTTTTAGACTACATTGTACTTACCATCAGGTACACTGTAGTCACTATGTCGAGCCAGAGTAAAAAATTAAAGGAAATGAAAAATGTATCTGAATTTAAATATGTTTTTATACCTTTCACTGAACAACGGCAGAATAACATTTTATTCTATTGCGAATCACCATAGAATCGTCATCAAATCTTCCACAGGCGTGACAGTCTATTTTAACAATTAGTACATCGGTATGCCATCATTACAATTAATACCTACGCGAAAAAGCTTTTGTAATTGCCAATGTAATTGGAATAACAAGTCTTTAAAACTTTCTATTTCAAGTATACATATTTATAATATTATCTCTACTCTGAGAGCCTGGGAATGCTATAACCAGTAGTCTGTTTTGAAAATCATTAAACGCCTTCGTATGTAAGTGGGTCGCTACAGAGAAAATTTTGTGAAATAGGGCATTTTGCATCCCTCCCAAATTTGGTATGAGACGGGGTTCAAATTCAGATAATGCAACATTTAAAACGTGTATTGTCATTACGTAAGGACGTCAGATACTTCAATTAAATTAGTATAGTGTTGTGATTGTGTATAAGGAGTTCATAAAACTAGATTACATCTCTATGACATAAATATGATGTTGGCCGTTTAATAAAAAAATAATGTTTTGTCAGAAAGAATTGGAAAAAAGCAAGATCATTTGAATTTAAAATGAGGAAGGAATTCTTGATTATTCTAGAAATTGAGTCTTGAGCTTTTGAACAGAAATGTTGCTATATTTAGTGGTCACCTACAGGAAAAACTAAATACCATTGTCTCGAAGAGGAAGACCTGAGAGAAGTTTCACCTGATGGAAAGTGATGATAATGCTCGCACTCTGAGATACTGATTCACTCATTGCTTAAGAACTTCCAAGTTGAGTTTTAGTATAAACGTTTTGAAAGGCAGTTTAGAATAAAAAACCAGGAGTTTCCCGTTCAAAAAAGTGAACATCGATTTGCACGATTTCCCAATAGAATCGGATTGGACGTGGCTGGAAACGGGCGCGCATTTAGGAATTTTGATGGACCAATTAATCGTTAAAACATTTTTTTTTAAATTAGATCAAAGATAAAGCTGAAATGAAATTACAAATAAGCAGGAACGAAATTCAACTTTGTTAAATTTTGATATTAAAATAATAACCATTTTCTAAAGAAAATTTACAAATAAATTACACAATTTTAAACAATGAAGAAATCTTGCTATATTCTTTAGGATTTTTTGGTTTATAATGATGCTTCGCTGTTAAGTTGGATTTCACATAGAACACAAAAAAGGAAACATTTATTTGGCACATAAGATAACATAGAATACAGACGGACTGGTTAATCATGATAGCAAAGAGCAAAAGCAAATGCCCTGAGTTGTGATGTGTTTTTTGAGGTGATAGGGCGCTTATCTGAACTGGGTCGTAACTAGTGATGAAAATGCCCGGGCATTTTCCCAAAGTGCCCAAAACTTCCGAGAACATTCCGTAAATTCCCGGGAATATTCCCAAGGAAGTTTCGGGCACTTTGGCGAAATTCCCGGGCATTTTCATCACTAGTCGTAACCACAGTACACAAATGTAAAAACCGTCATGGTGTCGCGCTTCGACCTGTCGCGTTTCGCGATCAATTTGTGTATATCCAGTTTTCTTTACTGTTGATAGTTTTAATCGTTTTTTGGACTGCTCCATCCTTGCCATCAGGTGTGGAGAGATCACTATGTGGAATCGGGGTTTTTTTTTTATTATTGCTCCAGACGAGAGCAATGTGCGATGTGTTCCGGCATACTGCTCAAGATAAGTAGGCGAGCGAGGAGTGGGTGCCATTTACACCACCCCTTCCCTGCTTTATGCAATAGGGAGAGGCTTACCTTAAGGCCAAACGTCGCCGGGTGCCGAGGAAGTGGCCGATGCTGTGCGCTTGGCCCCGGAACAATTGGAGGAACATCCCGGAGGTTTTAGTAGGTGCAAGTCCGAAACACCGGGGGCGGCCCTCACCACCCCTTGAGAGGTCCATAAATTATATATGTATATATATATATATATATATATATATATATTAGGGATTTTTCCCGGGTTACCAAAAAAAGGGCCTTAGCATAATACATCATACGTAATATAACTACAAATTGCGCTATTAGGCTGTTAAAAATATGTAAAAGATAGATACTATTCAAAAACTACGTATTTATTGTTTTCGAATCAAAACTCTTTCAAAATAATCAAACTGCACACCTGACCAATCAATTCTCGTCTATTGTTGGCCTACAGTTTTTTTTTTACGGTCGATCGTAAAGAGCATCGGGGACTTCGAAAAGATTCAACTCGGGAATGCTGAACGAGTGAAACATATTTATGTTAATTTGATCGGCCATACGAGATTTGTTCCGTCGAATTAACCTCAAAAGAGTAAAAAACATTGGCGTTTTTGTAGTTGCTTTCAATGCACGCTATTTTAAAGGCAAAATAGTTTTAGAAAATTGCAAGCTCGCGTGCCTTCAAACCGGCCTTCAACTTTTCTTTACATTGCATTCTTACATAACGAAACAGGGCTAAATGATATCTGCAATAAACTGTTTACGGGTTGAATTTAATGAAGTATACGGAATTCAATTTTATTTCAAAAGAAAAGTAAAGTTATTTTCTACATCTCCTTAAAAGTATTTGATTTTACCACCTACGAATCATATTTATAATAATAATAATTGATATCTGCTGTAATGGCTTGGTTCCAGTTAGCCTACAAAAACATTTAGAGAGGTTGGGTTTCAGTGTCAAGGGGATGATGGCGCGTATGCAGAAGGCAGTCATTTTTGATACGGCGCGAATAGTACGCAGGTTTCTATCTTTGGGGCCATAATCTCTGGCCGTTTGTGCTTATGCTTGAGGTGTACCATCCCAAGCTTAATGCTAAAGTTGAGCTGGGGTGAGGAGTTTGATAATAATAATAATAATTGCACTCGTCATGACAGATGTTCTCGTCACACGATAAGTCGAAGCGAGTCACATGGTGGCCTTTGGACTTGTGTACTTCAGTAACGACCCACTTCGAGCGATCGCACTACCATTTCAATTGTATACAATCGAGCAGAGCAAGAATAAGAAATGAATAAAATAATTGATACAATTACAAGTAGATTGGGTTATAATTTTAGGTAAAAATAAAGGTAAATTATTTTCTGAACAGCTTGAAGAATCCCCCATTTTTCTCTGGGCCTATCTTCTGGGCTCTTTAGCTCTAGTAGCACCTTCTGGCTTACACCCACAGAAACCAACAGCGTCCATTTTCGGCGCTATCGTCTACTTTGAAAACAACTACTTTAAATTCTTGCCACTTATACCCCACAACATCCAATCAAAATCAAACCAATATCATTAGTCATAAAAAATCTTCCGACCATGGATATATCATCCATTAATAACCAATATGTCTGACGTGTATTAAGGTCGAGCATTTATCGCATCCATTTTATCAATATTCATTCACAGAAGCGTAATTTATTTTTAAACACATCGCAGCTAGAGGAAGCGATTCCAGCAGATGACTATAATACGTCCATTAAAAGCACAATAAACTCGAATGGACGCTCGAACGGTGGTCGGTACCGCGTTTTATAAGCCCTTTTATGCAATTTCCCACGGTGCGATCGTAGCCCAGAGTAATTTCGCTCTTTAAAAGCGTACAGTTTGTATGTAATCACAGTTTGAAACAAATCTATACGTATTCATAACATTTTTTGTGATCAAACCTTGAATAACATCTCTAGCAGATAACAAGAATATGTATTAAGTGATAAATCTTAATTAATTCCACTCTTATAATAATTACGCACGCACACACAACACACACCCGTCTACAAGTAGTCTATTATTAATTGTTAACTAATTGTATTTTGCCTTTTTTGTTATGCAGAATAAGTTAATTTTACATGTATTTCATAAGCTGTTTGGTTTTTGTCATATATAGATAGGAATACGGATTCTACGATAATAATTTTATTATGTTAACAGATTCTTTTATCAGCTTAGCAACTGCTTGAATCACATCATAATTCTTGGAATAATCTGAACCAATACAGTAAACAAATAAATAAAATGAGAAGTAATACTAAATGTTACGCAAGCAATAAAAACAAAATACATAAAACATCGTACGGAAATTGTAATTAAAAATTAATTCGCTTCCTAAATATGGATGTAATAACATAAAGCCCGCGATAAAGGCGACGGTGACTATAGGAACAGAATAGTTCGGAAACAAAGGGGTTTTTGAAACGGAAATTCTACTCACGATCCACTAATCTGCGATTGTTACAGATTATTAAGCAACTATTGGTCATTCTGTAGTAACAAAGGTAACAAAGCCAAACGAGGAATCGACGTGGGGTGGAAACAAACAATTATACTTTAGGGAATACCTATTTGAAAACGTACCGACATCAGCTATTGTAATCACGAGCGGATATTGAACTAACTGCCGGAAGATACACTAACAATATTTGGCAAGGAAGTTATTAGTTATGCCGAATTTAATGTAGTTTTACTTGTAACAGAAAGTAATATAATATAAAAGATTAATAATAAATCCTCACGCTATATCCCTGTCGGGGTGAACAGAGATACATTAGTAGCTGTATCCACAATAACAACAACCAAAATATACATTAAAAAACAACAAAATAAAAGAAAACAAAAAATATTTTGTGACAATATCTGCATTCTGATTAATGTGCGTTTATATCAATGACGATTGATCGATCATGGCTAAATTTTTTATTTTAAAATATTCGAAAAACTCGTGATATTTCTGTTTAAAATTATATAAATAAAATTATTCTCTTCGGGAAAACTCTACTTAACAGCATTTAATTTCCTTTTAAATATCCAAAATTTTCAATAAGAAACATACAAAAATGTAAAGTGTCAAAATTAGTTAGAACTTAGCAATTCTGAACTATTGTATGAAAATTCAATTTCAAATTTCGATTTTCACACGATTCACATTCCAAATTGCATAATATACGAAGGGGTGCACTTGAAGCATGGCAATATCTAATAATTCGCTATTTGTAAAATAATAAACCACAGCTATGTACTTATTGCGGCATTGTTTTTTTGTCCTTGTCGCTCGATCGTCGCGCCGCGCACGCTGTTTATGTTAGCAAAATTAGACCCTTCGCGCTTGCACCCACGTCAATACATATGAACCTTGAAAGTTGGCAAACCCAAAATTAGTAATTAATTAGTTTTGCGTTGACATAGGTCGTGACTCGATAAGTGTAGATTACCTTTTCGCAATAATTTGTTTGTACACAAAGAAACATGCCGAAGACCAGAAGAGTCCTTAACATGCCTGTTTTTTTTTTTCTGAAGCGGACTAACTACTGATTGCCGGGAAAGGCATTTTCAGTTCAACCGGGCTTACGGGGCGAGCACAGAAGGTGCTCAGCCAGCGAAATTTTTGGGTTGGGTGGCAATACAAGGGCACCCCTATGGGTACGAACCTCGACTTGGACCGCCATCCAAATAAAGTACTAACCCTACGGGTGATCTACCAGCGTTTCGGAAGTGACTACCTTGAGAAGAAACGCCGGAAGAAACTCAAGGCTGCGTCTGAGTGGACTTCATCATTTAACATGGCTGTATTTAATTAGCGGGATTTATAGAATGTGGGGACATAGTACCATGAAACAAGAACGGGAAACGTAATGAAGGTGGAAAAATCAAGTGCCACACAAAACTTGTAAGACTTCAGAAATTTCGACGTTCCAGTGCATGCACAAACCAGGGGAATATTACTAGTATATCTAAAGCAACCGTACGGCATGGCATAGTAAAGAGGTATTTTAGATAAATCCTCAGGATACTACCAAGCGGCTAGGCATTTCAAATGCGGTGAGGAGCAAAAGTTGGTTTTAAATTATGTAGGCATTTTAAAAGTTCAGTAGGAACTTGAAAAAATGTGTTCAATGTAATTTTTATTTCTTACATAAAAAGAGATACGTACGCAGTATTTTTAAAATGATTTTTTTTTATTAATTTCATCTTTTAGTAAGTAACATAAAGCGTTAATTTATTTTGTAAAAAAATAATGTCTTAATATTTATTGTTTCTTTTTTCTTTAACTGAGCTTAAGACCGAATATAATTGTAGATTTAGATGTCATTTAGACGAAGTTTTAGAAGTAAAAATTTCACTTTGAAGATATTTTTAATCATTTTACGAGTACGTGTTACGTCTATGTGCCAGGTGTTGTCCTTGATAGCTGCTAATAACAGCAACATGTGAAAGAGTCAGTACTTCATCTATCCTTTTCAAAAGTGTAATTTTCTTTATTCATTTATGACATAAATTAAATGGAATTATTTATTTAATATTTTTATATTTACATTTTGTATGAATATAGCAAAAAAATATTTATTGTAGCGCCCACAGACAATAATAATGCGCGCGGGCAGCGGCGATGCATACGGCACTCGCCGTTATTTTTTTTCATGATTTATAGGCGGACGAATGACATCAATTAAACCTGGTGGAAAGTGAAAATGAGTTGACGATGGACCGTGTCCGCCCAACAAATGCATATTCACTCTTCTCTTAAAGGCTTCCAAGTCATAAGATCGCAGAAATATGCTAGCTGGAAACATATTCCACTCCTTAGCTGTTCGCATAATGAATGTAGAAGCGAATGTGTTCGTGAACATTTTTTTTCTTTTAAAATAAATATTTCAAGTATACTCGTATTAGTAAATTAAATGGCGAGGAGTTATACATTAGAAATGTTTTAATGTCAAAATCATTTCTGTTTTAACATAAACCAAGAAAACAGATAAAAAAAAATTAAAGCTTATATGTTTATCGCTTGTTTAGGTGGTGATCCGTAAAAAAGTTTGATTTCATTGTTACGCTGTCCTTTTGTTCTTCCTTAAAAATACTCGGTTGTTTTTATACGACACACAATTCGGAGGGTATTCCAACAAAAAATACTTTTGTCCGCAGCCGAACTCTGATATTAATTTCATATCACGTCCTAGCTTATGAATATTTTTTGCTTGGAACCTTCCTGTTTGGCTCCTTGAAGTTACAGAATATTTTTTTGTACTAGACATTATTTATCTATTTCGATGGAAACATTTTTTTAGTTACATAAAAAAGGTAGATGAACATTTTTTAATATTACAAGTATGTAATCTGGAGCACAAAATCAATTGAATATAAAATAACGCTTTGTTATGAAATGCTTGTTATTTTCTATTCGACGTGTTTAGTAAATATATAATTAGAGCAAAAAATGGGTTAAAAATAGATAGAAAATAATAATGAAGCCAATATAAAAGATATAATAATAGTAAAAAGCTGATACCGGATCATTGCGCTTAATAAAATGCGCGTCTACTTTTTTTTTAATATAAGCAGCTACAGTTTAAATACAAGTATTAGAAAATTCATCACAGTGAGTTTTCATAAAGGGATATCTATCAACTATTGTTAAATTATTAAAAATGTTTGGTAAGTTGTATGTATGTATCGTATGAGTTTTTTAAAGAAAAATATTCAGCATACAATATACATGTACAGTTAGATGACACACACTCCTCTTCACCTGACTATTATATTGTAACTAGATGTATCAAACCAACTCGTTAGAGGTTATTCTTTAGTCTTGAAAGATTTCGCTTCCTAGACTCCCCTTAATTTTCTTGCATATTTGAAAATGACTAAAGGTTTATTGCAATTAAGGCATCTTTCATGTTTCGTTTTCTTTAGAGAAATTCGCTGTGTATATTTTTCGTAAAATGTTTTTATGAATTAAAATATACCTAATCTAATATATAAGAACATTTAATCCTACAGATAAGCTCGTATGTAGGCGGTCGTACTGTCTACCCCGGGACTCAATAGATCCGGAACCCCGGACAATTAGACCCTCATTTGTAGGCAACCGGAGTTCACCCAACGGCGGACATCGGTCTAGATCGGTGACACGTGCTGTTTATTCAACAATCACGAGTTACTCCACTTTATCGTTGGATAATTTGCAACTTTGTTCTGAAATTAAAATGATTTATCTGTTTTGTTGGTTTTTTTTTCTTTTAATAATAAAACTCACCTTCATTAGACATGATGATAAGATTCATTCGATTTAAAAATTAACGAGTTTAGAAATCAAGTGTGTTGTAAGCAGTATAGATACAAACAATTCTTTTGTTGAATCAAAGATTAAAATAATGATAACGCGAAAGAAAAAGTCATGCACTAGCAGAAATCAATTAAAAAGGACCAACAAGAAATGATAAAGTTAAAAGTAGTTTGGTATTTAAGGTAAGAATTAATGTACCATTATTTCTGTCCATCTCAATAAAACTTAACGTAAAAATAAATTGATTCTGTAATTTAAAGAAAATTGCGTGTCTCTTATTTTAACAAGAAGAAGAAGTTTTGATACCAAGCATGACCTTAAAACATTAGTGTTATTATCATTAGGTAGTATTTGTGAAAGTCCGCCAGAAAACTAATCAAAATAAAGACAGGTAGAAAATAACCTCTAAAACATTGAAACCAAATAAGGTAAAGTTGTGATGAATGGAAAATATAAAGAATAAGTCAACAAAAGAAACAAAATTTAAGATGCCATTCAGAATATGCTCGCATTACATCAAGAACGTTGAGTGCCATAACATTCACGGTCGTTATCTAGGCACACATTATGAAGGCACTGGGGAGCACTCTGCTAAATTATATGCACGGAGTCTGACTTCAGATATGAATATAACCGTACCGGACTGTGGAATTGAATGTATGGACGGAGCTGTGCATGAAATGGCGTCCGGAGACGAAGACGTCATAGCACTTATAAAGTTACAATACTACATAGCAATTAAGAAAACGTTTGTAATACGTATGAATAAATACAGAAAAATATGACCAATAAGTTGTAAAAACAATGACTCTAATAGCTACAACAATATTATGTTTATACCAATAATTCGTTTTACTTGAACTAACTCAGAGAGTGGATATAATGAAACTGAAAAATAAGAAGTACTACAAAATAATAAAATTCAAGGCACGAACATTGTTAAAGTATTTTTCTTAAACGTGACGTTGAGAAAAGCTTGAAATATAATAAACGATCAGTACACAAGAAGTCCAAAGATTTTTTTTTAAATATTTAAAGGGATAATAGCTATAAAGGAGATTTAATACTGCGTAAAAGCGAATTGAATAAGAACCAAAGGGAATGCTTTAAAGGTAAACAAAAATCTCTTTGAAATGTTGGACGGGGCTCAGGTAAATTAAAAACAAACTGAGCGATGAAAAGATTTACAACACAGTACCGGAGATGATTAAGCAAAGATATTTTAAGACGTGCAGAGGTAGACCTCGATTCATTCAATACGCAACTTAGGGATTAAGACTACGTATTATTTACACACAAGTATTTTTATACAAAAGGATATAACGTAACTTATAATATAATAATAACCGTTGATAAAAAAAATTAAAAGAAGCTAATTGTGGTTAGATTTTTCTAGACATAATGATATTGAATTAAGATATTGTGAGAAAATTTATAATCGCAAAAAACAAAATTGAAGATATTAATCTCTATTAGGAAAAGGAAGACAAATATCTGATGTCAAAGGTTATAAGGGAAGTCTCGATTCATCCACATTAATAATTCCCACGTGCAATTTTCAAGGCAAGTAAGTAAAAAGACACTATGAAAATTTTATGACGAATGACCACATAAATTTAACGTCGCAGTAAAGTCTCGGATACGATGTCATAGACATAGGATATTGCTTGTGATTTGATCACAGATGTTAAAAATCAAGTTGATTCGGATCTTAAGGATATGAAGTCTATAAAATGGGATGTTATGTTTTTACTATTTCATAAAATGTCTTTGTTTCATTTTTTTACTGTTAAAATTTGATCTTGTAGCTGTAAGATATACAGTCAAAACTATTTGTGGCGACATCGTTGAGAAAAACATTGACCCAGAATAAAGATTGACCCGGAAAAAAAAATAGGACGTCGTATCTCGAAAACATCACCGGTTGTCATAACTATCGGTTTTTACGAATAAATATGAGTAGTCCCTTCGATGTCGCTAAAGCAGATTTTGACTGTATTTAATTATGTATGTTTAGATTCATGAATCTAAATTCGATATTCGTGCCAATAGCTTCTTAAAATGGGTTTAAAGATTACATAAAATAGGGTGAATTGACGTGATTGTAGAAATAAAAATTAAAAGGTAATTTCTTTAAAATTACTAAAAGAAATAACATTTTCTGAATTAATGACAACTTTCATACCTTAAGATAACAGTACAAATCAAAAAAGCAGTAATATTTTTGAGTATTATTATCAAATTGTAACATTAATGTTATTGTCAAGACTCAAGAAATGAAATTGAAGATTCCAAGTAGACGACTAGCGGAACAAACAAACATGGTTGTCTGCAGATAACTAGAACAGCTCTCGTTATTCTTGAATTAATCAAGAAAACAATTATATTTACTCTGTTACATTTCCTCGTATTGTCTTAAATCGTCTCTCTGTTTTATGATCCAACATTTTTATAGTAAAGTTGGAGCATTAAAATTAAATTGTATTTACGAGAGCTTTTGAGTGTTCTCTCATTTTCTTAATAGTTCGAAATGAAAAAGCAAAGCTGCTTTCTTTTCTACGTCTGGTTATTATAAACGAGATGTTTTTGAGATTATATTGAGAATATACTTTTAACGTAGAGTTATGAGCATTTTTTTTTGTGATTCTTAGGGTTTCATAGATTCAAAGGAAAAGCGAAACCCTTAGATAAGCTCATTTATGTTATGGTTTTTAACTTTTTGCCGTTTCGACAATGGAATGAAAACCTATGGAGTAACTTCCCGTTGTCCTAGAATAATGAAATGTGGTAAGAAGACGGGTATTATATCACAAATATGAGAAAAAGTCCGAAAGTCGCTTAGATGAAAATTTGTAGGTACATCATAAAAACAATTGTTTCTGCGAGTATCATATTTTTAAGGAGAACAACAATATAGTGATAGGGAAGCTTTTGTCCGAAAATAAATTTGATAACGATAAAATTTTGTTTAAGCGTAAATTTATACGAAAACAGACAAAGTAAACAAAGGCAAATTATCTTGAAAAATGTAAGCCGAGTCCTTATAGATTTCAGATCATAAATATGCGTCAACAGGAATGTTTAATATAATTTATGATATTAATTACAGATTCGCTGCAGAGCATCAATAATTGAGACTATTAATCCCAATTAAAGTAATATTCCGATGCTATCTATCCACACTAATATAGTTCTATAATTCATCAAGGTTTAGCGATAACAAGTAACGATCGGCTTAATGTTTCCTCAAACTGTTCAAAATCGATGAGACGTGAAACTGCGCTAACTTCGTGGTTGGCTTTAGCTAAAACTGCGAACACATTGCGGCTTATAAAAGGAACAAAACTTTTCCAAATACTGCAAAAATATCATGTTATCGTTGTGTGTATATTTTATATCTCAGATACTTTAAGAAGACTTTCTATTTCATTTTTAATAAAGGGTAAGGGAAGGATATCCCGTCAATACAAATCCTCAGGCACAAGGATGTGCTTAAGCACCATCTCGATGCAACATTCATAATGGAAAGAATAAGCAAAGTGAAGAAGTTGTTCTTCATTAGTAAACAACTTTAATTAGCGGCAACATCTCTAGCTTTGGACTATCATCGACTTGCTGAGATTGATGTCAAGCATTCTGAAATTATAGCCTGTACACCAACGGCGATAACAAACAACCATATTAGTGTGATCATGGTATCTCATCGTTTAAAACTTTAACACGAAGACAGGCTACAAGCACAAGTTTTACAAAGTACAAGAGGCTACTTGAACGTCATCTATTAATAGGTAAAAGCTGTCACCTTAAATAGAATTGGCAGGATGAAGATAATCAACTGGTTCTCAAATTTACTAGTAACGTACGATGAAATGTAGTTCAGTTATTAGTATATACTTATAGGAACAGTAACAACTATGACAACAACAAATTTAATAATAATTCACAATGAAAATACAAGCAGACTAACATTGTTAAAAAAATATTTAGATATGAAGGTAACATTTTTGTTAAACGACCCACGAGGTTCATCTAAATATTTTCGTTCACGACCAAACCGATGCACCTTTACATATGGTAAAAGATTCAGTCGTGCTAACCAGAATTCGGTCCTATGATAATTTGGATGGACGTTGGCTCCATTCATACATTAACATAATTAGGCTTGAAAACAACATTCAGCGCTGCTATATAAACACCGGCTAAGGCGAGTTTAGCATGCACCAATGAATCAATTAATACGGAGTTAATGGATCAGAGTAAAAGCTATGACGTCAGATTGGAGCAGAGTATGTTTGCATTAACGGATGAAGCGACGGTTTAAGATAACACCATTAATAATTCATAAACTAAAAGAGCCTTCTGTTTAACAATCATATCAGGAAGTATCCGATCCTATATAAATAGTAGCAGTAAAATTCTCAAGGAAGACCGCACTGATGGCAAGTAAATGTAATTATTCACAGTATTTATATTATTTAAAGTTAAAAGTGTTCTCGTATTTGGGATTAAATGGACATGGTCTGAATGAAAATGAAATATTCACGTAAAGTAGCATCCTTATGATATTGCGTCGGGTATAGCCTGAAGTGCGTGCTTAAGTTGAACGATTTAATTCCAGCCTCTTCATTCTACCATAAGTCATCAAGATGCTGAGCGGGATTACCAACGTTGCGTTGTTCCCAACAACAAACTTGAAGTGATTCGCTTCTACGTTGTTACGGTTTACCGCTTTGGTGTTGAATTTGCTATCTACGTTTTTTTTTTTAAACTGTCGAGACATGGTGACTGCACCATACCTGATGGTAAGCATGGTGCAGTCCATAAAATGCCAATGACTATCGAAAGGTAAGAAAAAAACCCATCGGTAGTCGCATCGATCATGCCGGCCTACACAAATATCTCTTCACGGTACGCTTAAAGGATCCCATATCATAGGATGGTGGGAACACGCTCGCCGGAAGACCATTCCACAGCCCAACGACACGGCAAAAGAACGAGTTAGAGAACTTCTTAGTTCTAGCCGGGATGTGTGTGTGTGCGTTTGTTTTTCCATGCTTTCATAGCATAGAAGTTCTCAAAGATTGAATCGGCATTTTAACCCATCTCTCTTCCATCATCGGCCGGCATCATATTCCATTAGATCGAAGTCAAATGAAAGACAATTATTAATTTAAAAACTATGATACTTTAATTCCTAAGCGTAACAAGTATAATAAACTTTGCCGAAAAAACAAGAATAATGTGCAGGAAAAATAATGGTCATCCAACTTTATTTAGATACCAACTGAGACGGAAATTACACTTCCGAGCGGTAGCCAACATCAAGCTCTGAGTAGGTCAGGTCATGTTTAATTAAGCATAATTAGTATTTGCCTAACCCAGCCTCTGCAACAGCGGTTCCTAATCTTGGAACTCGAATCAGATCTGGGTCGTGGAAGATTTTAGATTGATTGCAAGTCTCATTGATTAAAAATTTAAAACTCCATTGTTTGAAAAGTTTTTAATTACATTAATTGCAGGGAAAGCAATATTTAAACACAATGGAATAAATAATAATAATAATATATCGTTACACTATTTCCCTTTCGGAGGAAGAAGAGATACATTAGCAGCTGTATTCTCTTTGCACATAAATGTCGCGCTCAATGAGACCAGTAGCGTAGTTGATCGCCGTTCTCAGGGCACTTACACATGACATTTCTATCAGATGCCATGCGGGTTTCATCACGATGTTTTTCTGGACTGATATCATACTTATTTCTTTTAAATTTTAAAATCAATTTATGTACCACATTTTAAATATTTGTAACTTAATTCAAATAGTCAACAAGTATTGATATATCTTACAGGACGTAGTTTTTTATTTATAATATGAAGTACATTAGTGGTTTACTCTACTGTCTAAAAATATTTACAGATAAAATTTGATTATATCTGGTAAACTAAAAGTCAAAATTAAGACACAATTATTTCTAATTGTATATTTAATATCCAATTAAATGGAAAAGGATTGGTTACTTGTCATTTACAAAATATAAAAAAATCCCATTATTTTTGGTAATCCAAAAAAGAAAACGCCTAAATGAAACAAAAATTTAAGCAAAAACAACGTATAAACTGTCCTTTATTCCTAACATGCAACAAATTGATCTGTCACTGTCGTATATCGCAGGGTTTAAATCTATTATTCGTGCTGAGCCCCGGGATGCTCTGTTGCAATGATTGATTCATGGTCCCGATCCCTTGACGTGGCAGAACCAAATGCTAGAGAACTAATTTCTTCGTCTTAAGCATAATATTAAATACATACATGCAATTTCTGAGTTACGAATGCTCATTTAGTACCTGCTGCATCTAATATCTATAAAGAAATATATATCTAAAAAGAAAAGCAAGTATCAGATGATAAGAAATGAATTTTAACTTCTTCAAGAATTCAATTTAAAAAGTTAGGGATTAGCAGACATATAATTGACAAAACATGCCTGATTGGCTAAGGTCCTGATTGGCTAACGCTTAGCTCAAACTCTTGGTTCTAGAACATTGATTTGTAGAATATTTCCGTCTTATTGTTGAAGATTAAGGATTTCTAGAAATTCTCACAGGATACCAAATAAAGAAAATTTATATTTTTCTCATATAGTTATTGACGAAAAAATAATCATTAGGGTTCAAAGGCATGTAAATAGACATTAGTAGCAACTATGAAACAGTTCCGGGCAGTAGATTTGAGGAAGTCAGCTGCCGGGATGAGAGGGAGGCGGCATGCAGTGTCCAGCGCACGGCCTGGGAGGATTCCTGAGGAATAGGTCTTTTGCCCTAACCCCTCCCAGCGAGGAGGCCTTAATAAGGCTGTTCACTCGCCGGGCTTCTGGATGAACTCGGATTCTCAGGCTCGGGTGGAGCGATTGGATAGATACCCCGGGGGTTTAGTCAGTAGAAGTCTGATACAGCAGGGTCGCTGCGCTCACAACGGCCCAGATTGTCCTATGCAGGATATTCCCCCAGGTTACAAAATAATTATGAAACAGTTGAAGGAACTTTCATAATTCTGCAAATTTGTTTCCGAAAATATATTTAGTCTTTGGAAGCTTACTTACTCCAGTTGCTACCGAACACAAATTTAACATTATCAAAAATTCATATACAAAGAACTGTAAATAAATAATAAATGAATACTTTGAACCAGATGTTCGTCGTACAAATACAACGATACCCTTTATAGGCGAGCTTAAATCGATTCAAAGCTCATATCGAGGAACCTTCAGATGAATTTCATAAGAATGAAAAAGTATTAGGAAAAATTCACGACTGACCTGTTTCAATATAACAGTAGCCGTAATTTGATCTCTTTATTATTATTTTAATCTGGTCTACACGAACTGATCGCAAATTTATACAAAATAGATTTTTTTTTATAAAGCGCTATTACTTTCACGCGCCATTTCATTAGTATCAAATAACATGTCACAGTACCATCCGATTTCTAGTGATCAATTTCAACAAATCATTTATATAAGCCACCTCGAAAGTCAGCTTACAATTAGGAAAAATTTTAATGTCAGGCCAGTGCAGAACACTGATGTAGAATGATCTATCTTACGGTTTTCTTTTGGCTATACTCTGGAGAGTGAGGGGTTGAATTGCACGATTTAATTTTACTCCCTTTATTTACCATGAGTTAAAAAATCGCTGTGCGGGATTACATATGTTTTGATTGAATTCCCATTTCTTGTACGAAAAGATTCACCTCCTCTTTTGTCCTGTGCACGGTTAAGGAGTGGAATTCGCTGCACCTATCAGATTGTCGAGAATCATATTGTAACATGGTAGTCTTCAAAAGTGTTCCACATTCAATCTCCTCATTACTTTATGTTAGATGTTATTAAGGTCAAATGTAAGCCTTGAAACGCAATTGAAAAGGGTTAAAATAATATATATTTCTATATATGAAAAAGTTTATACTGACTCTAGAATCTAGAATATTTTAAATTGGGTTTTTATGACGTAGTACCCACTTAGACTGGATTATTTTATATGCCATCTCTAAGAGAGAAAAATAAAGGGCGAAAGTTAGTTTGGAGATCCGTCAGTTTTGAGCATAAGCGGTATTTGGGCGAAGCAGGCAGTTTGCTAATACTGTTATAAAAGATCGTAGTATGGCTACAGATCTGTATTAGTGAAAGCGTTACATTCATGAATGTTTAACATTAATCCGGAATGAGACAGGCAGTTCATTCTTTGTCTTATAAATTGATACGTCGACGCAGGTCGGCACAATCTCGCCGTCCGCCATTTATCAGCTATACGGGTAATGATTGATGAGATCGATCCCAAACGTCCGAAGGAATGAGCCGATTCCCGTTTACTTTCCTCTTCGATCCGCGATTTTCCTCGACTGACGTGTTAATCCCTAGATAGGGGTGTAACGAACAACCATACAATTCCAAAGAAAATGTCAAATATAATACAGATTTTTGTGTTAACGCAAAAATGAAATTATCTTTTTTATTTGGTTGATGGTGACAATAGAAGATGCTGATAAGTAGACTGAATACAAATGGAATGAAAAAGGAATAAAAGGGCACACACTGGTGTACGATCCTCACCGCTCGTGTGATATCACCTACCGTCTTCCAGTTTTAGCACGACCATAGTACGCGAGCAATATAATAATGAATACCGCACTGTCATGTGTAAGTTTCGTAATACAAATTATAATTACAGGATAATTTCCTCGCTGTGTAAGCAGACGAGATCGTGAAGCAATCGTCTTACTTACGACGTATTTGACGATTAGCACGGCCGAGTGCGAGGGAATATGATGACAGGATGAGGGTAGTATAACAAAAAGGGTAATTTTATATATTATGGCGTGACCAATTATAAAAATTCTACTAGGAACATCTCAGCTGCAAAGGATGATGGCGCCTATATGTGCCATACTTGTACTAGCTAAAAACACTAAAGTGATTGCTTCTACACTTTTAAGAGAACTGTGGATCTTGTAATTAGTGCCCTACAGCCTCGCTGAGTCGTAATCTGGCAGGAACAACCTCAGGGGAAGACACCCCAATACTTCACAATGCCACTTCACTTGTGCCGTGGTTTGCCGGCAGAATAGAATAGCCCCCCCATCTTCTTTCTGAGGTGTCGTAAAAGGCGACTAAGGTATGTCTCTAACACTGCAATTCAACCAGGTGTTCAGAGAAGGAAAACTCGACCAAACCTGCATCCTGCTCCCTTCCGATCGTACTGGTTCTCCATTCCATCGGGCCTGAGGGAGCTCGGACAAGAAAGTGCTTTTCTGGCTGCGCGTCCAGCTATACACTTAAATATCTCCTGCGCAATTGACTGCTTCCGTAAACTGAACCTCGATTTTCTTAATCAGGGTGTTGAAATAGTCGCCGTGGATGAATCCGGCTAGGACATCATCATCACTTCACAATGTTTCCCGTCAGAGCTCGTCACCCTACGCTATCTATATCTCAAGGATTACTAACCAGTCATTCAGAGGCACATCCTGATTGTCCATAACCCTAAGGCATAATTCAAACGGTTGTGAATCAGCAATCTAAAATAGCAAGCTAAAGCCAAGAACAAGTTATTAAAATCTTAAAAGATTAAAACCATACAATTTTTGGAAATAATTTATATTTTAAATTGGCATGATTTGCGAGGTGTACTTAGGGTCGAGCGAGAAATTAAGCTAAAATGAAATGCAAATTAGATAAATTTATAATTATCTTGCGGTCAAAAATGAAATCTCACTGGACTGAGTTCAGCTTTTTAAATAAAATAGCGGTGTGATTTTTAAATAAGGCCTGATCAAAGATTAAGTTTTTATAGTTGTTTTGTATAAACGTCATCATAGGTGTTTTATAATAATATAGGAATATGGAAATTAAAATACCCTTTTCGGGTATTTAAAACTTTTTTTATGTGAAAGGAAGGCAAACATACGATCAGCCGAATTGACGTTAGTGGTTACAGTCGCCTACAAACAACAACAATACAAGAAGTGTCATGATTGCTCTTAACCATTTCGGTACGGCGCCTATCGGCCACGAAAAGTTGCCCACAGCCGGCATTCGCCGTTCGTACTGTTATAACGGACCGAGTTGCCCGCTTCTTAAAAAAAAGGAAAATATATTTATAATAAAAATAAATTATTTATAACTTATATAGTACAATATTTTAGAATGGACCGGTCGGGATGGAAGATCAGTGTAGACTAATGGTGGATGGATAGGATGTTTGTTAGAAACAGGATGCTAGATCAGCAAATGTGCAGGTGCGCCACCCAAGAAAAGGGATGTGCTGATGTAGGAGCAGGTATGCACTTCTAAGAACATAGCGTGGATATAACAGTACGCTGGTTGATGCGATCGTTCATCGACAGATCTGTGACGAGACAAGCGTAAGTTTTTTTTTTTCAGTTATAAAAACGTTACCGTTTTACAGATGTGAGACCGTTTTGGGCGATGGTCTGTACAAAACTAAAATTATGCGAGTAAACACTCCGCAAACGCAGAGATAAGAGAAGATTCCTGGATGTCGCCTATAGTCGACGCTCGGCCGTGCGTTTTTAAATCACGGCCGTCGACTATATGCGACGCTCGTACCGAAGTGGTTAAACCTAAATGAGTGTCTATTACTCCTTTTCTGAAGAACCCTATGTCATAATCCAATGAAAATACTGCGCCTGTAAGCTCATTTTACATGTTTCAATGGTACGATAAGAAGATTCTAGAGAACCGCACCGTTGTTGCTCATGCACATTTAAACTGTGTGGATGAGGCAACCACGTAAAGTGCGTCCCGGAAATGGTGATGAGAGCACCAGATCAAACAATCCATCAGAACATCGTCCATTCGATAAATACGCAGAGGGAATCGATTTCCCTACGAAGACTTAATGGTTCCTTTATTTAATAAATGGTCAACCTAAGCCACAGATATAAGTAGGTTTAAAAAGAAATCGCTGTGCTGAAATATATCAAGTTGGGTCTGAGGAGGCAGAATCTCCCCCGAGTATATTTCCAGCGGACTGGCGAGACGATTCAGTGGCGACTTGATTACAGGACTCGAATCTCCTGTCATTGCGTAAAAGTAATAATGACCTTGTGGTTTTTACCCGGTACAAGTTGACACCTTGGACGTTACTTCCCTTTTGCAGCCTAGACGGTACTAGAAGATTTTACCACAAGAAAAAAAGTAGATTTAAAAATACAACAGCAACGCTGTGAACTGCAATAAATCGTACGAGAATAAGCTTTTAGCTTTTTCATTTCCCCACTTTACAACGAAACGGGAAGTCATTATATTCCGTGTCATGTGGCTAATTTGCAAAATAACAACTGCATTGGAAGTCGGCCAGCGATAAACACGGCGGAATAAACGTTATCCACTGCTTTATGTAACAAAATTAACTGTTTGTTTTTAATCCTTTGTCTCATATTACTATTGTATAACATAAATTACAAATGATATCGTGTATTGTGAGCGAAATCAAACCAAACCAAAGGTTTCAATCAATGCGTCCTACCGATTATAACGTACGGAGCTGAGACGGGACACTAACGGTTGGGCTAGTGCACCAAAAAATAAAATAGTTTATAACATTTTTTTATTCGTAGAAACTAAAATTTGTCTAAATTTCCCTAAAACTGCCAGAAAAAATTGAAATTTTTCGAAATATTGATTAAAAACTGAAAAATTGATAGGCATTGATGTTTGATGATGAATATCTCGTAAACGCTTAACTTAATCGAAAAATTATAAGAGACCATTTTTGTAGAGCAGTAAATTTCTTATAAAATTAAGAGTTTCACGATTTATATTGTTTTTTTTTTCAGTGAGTTATAATATTCATAAGAAAAAAAACAAATCAGCCTTAAAATAATCAAATTTCAACCGTTAATATCTTTCAAACGGTTAGGTTTACGCAAAATCGTGAGATATCTTTTTTGTAGAGCATTCAATTTCCTACAAAATCTATGGAACGAGATATGAATTTTTCCATCCGATGATAAGAAAAAAATAGAAAACTGTAAGGCAGAGGACCTTTCCGTTATAATTAAGAGCTCATACTTGGAGAGGCTTTCTTAGAGGTCTCTAGGAACATATTTTACAGAGTACCAAGCGAAAAAAAAAAACATTCGTTTTTTTGACCCACGCTATTATACAGGGTGTCAAAGAAATATGAAATACTATTTAAATATATATCATATGCGTGTACAGCATAAGACTAATTAATTCAGAAAATATTATTGCTTAAAGTCATGATTTTATCTTGTAGAACTATCCTGTTTTTTACTGCATCCTTGTTGCTAATTTTAAATGAATAAAAATGAAGTTAGTGCTTTGAGTGATACTAATTTCCGCTATTATAAAAACAATAATAATAACAATAGCCTGACGATATGTATATTAGTAACTAAACAAAATAGTAATTAAATTAATTTAAAACAAACAATTAATTTTTTGGAACAATTTTAGTATTTAGTTTCGCCGATACACAAATATTTCATTTCAATAAACCTTCTCATATATTAAATAATAAATATGTGCACTTATCGAATTATTTTAGTTCTGATACATTAGCTGGCGACGTGCAAATCGATAACGACCACAAGTAATTTCCTAATGAAGTAATTTCCAAGCCGATGTGGTAATTAATTACGGAATTTTGACGTGAAGCTCGATAAAAGCACGGATAGAGCCGTTTTGTTTGATTACGCAGTGTTTTGACAGACATTTCCAAAAAAATAACTGTGAAAGGAAAATATGACAGTGTTATAAATTGAACTAACGTTTTTTTTATAATTGCTTCCTTTTAGGTAAGATGTTGACCGACTTGAATTTAGGATAAGCTACTTACTGGGATTTGGTGGTGATGTGCCTTGCGGTACCGCATCCCCCCACACCACGCTTTGTCGGCCGACCTTTTTGCTGTTACGTTTTTAATAGATTCGACAAAACTAAATTACCAATGCTAATTTACATTTAATATAAATAATATAATCCAAAATAGCTAATAATATTACAGCGCATTCCCTCTTAAGCCGTGATCCATATCATTATTATCATAATGTAACAAAAGCAGAACCGGGTTTATTACCCGTATCATAATACAATTACCAGCAGAGAGAGAGAATCGTAATATCAAAGTGCGATGGCGCAGACATACGTCATTCTTAATGCGCCCCACACCAGCGGGATAATGACCGGTTTCGTGTGTTACGACGCGGTTGTAAAACCGCTCGCCATCCGGGCAGCCGTAAAATTTCACAACAGGTGAGAACCTCAGAGGCTGATTGGCGAACGCCGCTCGGATAACCCCTCGACACGAACTTAGCAAATAAAGTGTGCGGATTGTAGTACTTTAAAGTCTGCCCATTATCACAGTATAAAATCTACCAGTAGTACGACGCCGTAAAAAATGCCGCCATCGGCTAGACAATGCCGCGACAACTAGGGTCGTTACAAGTATTTAAACAATATTTATTCTTTTAATTATTTATTCATATCAGATTAACATTATCACTCTGCTTGTAAATTTAAAATTACCTAAAGCTCTAAATGAAATAAAATTTTAATGAAAATTTATTTGCTGAAAGATCCATAACGCTAAAATGTAGATTAGCATACATACCTTTTAAACGTCATTCAATTGGCAGCACACATTGTATGCGACATTTTAATTAAAAAATCATAAATAAAATTATACTTAATTTTTTTTCGATAACCCTTAACTTTATGTCCCACGCTACTAACGTGGTGCCTGTATGCAAATTGCGCTCGACCCATCCACGTATTGACACTGACACCCTGCGCATTGCTCTAACAAGACACCTTTGTCATACGATTGTATGATTTTTATACTGTAATTGTCTTATTGGCAGCTAGAATGCAATTGAGTTCCTATTGTCTCGAGTAAGCAATACGACAACACGACTCATTGTAAGAAATATGAAGTATGGTCGTGTATGAATTTTGCTCTAGCACCCTGAAAATTACAACCAAAAATTTATATCTATTTTATTTATACAACCTTCTGTCGTGATATATGTGGTTAGATCTGGCAAGGAAGATTGTAAATTGATTTCCGTCCCTATGCGGTCGCCTATGTTCTTAGACTACCCTGTACATTCTATATTTTAAGCTTTTACATTTTTTGTTCACAATAAATGCGTTAACGAGTCTTATGCGGCAAGACCCATTAAAGTCTTTATTATAAATGTATGCTATTGTTGTTGTAAAAATGGAGTTAAATTATATATCCTGCTAATAACACTCAACAATTCTTCAGTCCTTACAGAGTCAACAATATCAGCGAGCAAACAACCTTTGTGGAGGTATTAAATTTCAATTATCAAACAATTTCTCATTTCTGCCGGGCGAGACGGGATTGTTCTCTGTAAATGTAGTATCATACGAACAGGGTTACGCGTACAGAGGCTGTAATTGCACACCCAGAGTTTGGTGAACACGGGTATCGTTTTCCAACTGTGACACAATAAAATCGTGTTTCGTAAGCGGCAAGGGAAATTGTGTCCTCCAATATTTTGACAAACTGGACGCAACGTTTATTGCTGTATTGTATTAGAGTTACACACATTTTGAAACAAATTCCAAATATCTGTAATTTAGCCAGTGTTAATACATAGCAATAACCAAAAACCCTAAAAGGACACGCAAAAATTGCTCGATGATGAAAAAACGCATCCAGACTTATTTAATAGCGTATCCGTATTATAATTACGTGTATTTATTATAATATGATATTGGACAGCGCTTTAAAAAGTTGAGCCATAATTAGTAGTAAGCTAATTCACGCATAAGTCGCGTGGTCCTTCACGAAAATCAACGCTGCAGACTTCCTCAGTGGCTTTAAGCTGATGAAGGTCCCATATTGGCCATGTTTATATGCTTTTATATTTTCTTTTGTTTCTATATATTGATTGTGTTACTGCATTTAAATTTCTAGTTTTTTGTTAGTTTGTGGCGAATAAATACATTTTATTTCATTTAAATATTTTATAATCAGTGCTGTAAAATTGTTATTACATTATAAAATACAGTTATCTCTTTAATACAAGTAATTACGTTTGTTCAAAGAGTTATACTCAAAAAGATACGAATCACTATATGAGATCATTTTGTTTTAAAAACTAACTCGAACAGTTAAGTAGTAAGAGCTCACTAGGCATAAACAGAACTATATTTGTTGGTATTTCTCTTTAATATACTGTAGTAAGTTGTTCTTTACACGTCAAGCGAACCCACGTTTATTATATAGCAACTATATAAGAAAATATATACAAGCGAATATCACGTTGGGGTCACCATATGTCCGCTTCAGGCACAATTAATTGTATAAGACGGCTTTAGTTTAATAAAAAGCGGCTGGCTTGGTTTATGCGTTCGTTTAATTTTTCTCTTACAACTCGAGTGTCAAATTGCCTTTTGTTTTATCATGAACGAGGTTGCTATTTAGAGGTTTTGTTTTGTTGCTAGATTAAACAGGAGAGTAATTATTTATACGGCAGTGAGCCTTGGGTAACCTTCGTTCTATATGCGAAGGAATACTTGTGGTCGTGCTAGGAACGAAGAGATACGTAACATGGTTGGTTTGAAAGATAGTGACATCGATAGCATGCAGAAAAGCGTGCTTCAATAGTTCGGGCACGTAAAGAGAATGAAAATGAGTATGAGAAAAAAGGTATACAATATGAATGTGGGTGGAAGTAATAGCCGAGTTCGACAAAAACATACCTACACAGAGCAAATAAAATGAGTTCTGATGGAAAGAAATGTCAAAAGTTTGCGCAATCGGTAAGAGTGAATGAAGGGACTAATGAATGTTAAGGGAGCGATAGAGGTTTGCAAGAGTAGATCGTAGTGGCGTTCTATTCTCTCTGACTACCCCAATAGGGCATCAGCTTACTGATAGATTTTTTTTAATGTTACGCTGCTTTAAAATTGATATTACGTTTTTCATAATTTAAATAAATTATTTGTAATGATAATAGTGCTTGGAATCAAAATTGCTTGGAAGAAGGCCTATTTGAATAAAGTTATATTTCATTTCATAACAAGACTACTGGTGTTTGTTAACACTTTGCCGTCCGCACGATTCGTAAATATTTATTCATATTATTTATTTGAGCTCCAATTCTGATCACTTGACTTGTCGCCGGCCGTTCTTGACATTGTCGGGAGGTTATAAATTGTTAAGTTTTACTAATCTCATCATTAGCTCTCATAAGTTCTCAACTCTGTTCCCATACTTTCATGAAACGTCACTTATATCAGAAATAACATTATAAATATTTAATTATTATTTAAGTCTATAGTCGAAATAGATTTAATTTTGTTTTGTGTTTTGATTTTGTAATTTTGTTTTGTTGTTTTTGTTACTGTTTAACTTTTAGGAGATATATGTATGTAGACGTAACATAGGGCAAAAGTTCCAGTTATATAATATTTAGCAAACTTAACCCAGAAAACAAATCTACAGTTGTTGAATACAAACTTTTAACAAAGGAAGCCACAAAACATAAATACATAAAGTAAATGTAATAATAACTTATATAAATACACGTTTCTCGTTTTGATTGGAACTAGGACCTACAAATTACAGTTTCGGTAATATTTGTAAGTAATTATAAAATAAACACCTCTAAAAATAGCGTGACAATTAGCCCGGTATTGTGTCGGCAAAGGAAAGTAGCAGTCGGTATGAAACAAGCTCCATTTTATTAACTCCTTCGACAAGCATAATTACCGTCCGGTAATTCCAAAGTACACAGCTATTGCCTACTTCCACTCTTGGAGTTTTAAATTACACTGATGTTAACACTTTGGCGGAGTGGTAGCGAGTAATGGCCTTGGCCTGCGACGCCAAAAGTTCTGGATTCGAGTCCAGGAAACAGTAAACTTTTCTACGGTGAATAGGTTAGTTTATCAGGAGTCATGAATTGTATTCTTATTTTAGTGTGTATATATTTGTCTATTACCCATAATACAAGCTCAAGTTTACTTCGAGACTAGGTCAATGTGTGTAATTATCTCTAAATATTATTATTATATCGAGGGGTGAAAGGCTATTTGGCTTAAGTGACATTTTTTGGTGATTGAGAAATATATATACTATCGGAATCGGTGAAAAACGCTAGATTTTAAAGGTATATTACAGAATATCTTTAAAATTTTTAACTTAAAGCATATAGACTATCACCCCTCGATATTATATACTGTATTATTTAGAAAACTATAATATTATAATATAAGTGTTACATGACGCATACTGAAATGTCAATGGCAAATGTCTCTATGTGCGTGTGTATTAATAAATGACAGGTCATGACTAATCAATTGGACATTGCTATAGACGACGCCAGAGTGATCGGATGTATCGCGTTTACTGCATCTTACTTTTGCTTTATTGTACAAAGTTCTCAGACGTCACCAGCAGACGTTTCTTATTTCACGTTCAAACACAAGAAACAACGTTATTTCAAAAGTGTGTTCGGAGTTCAGTTCTCTTTCAAAATATGTAAAATCTTGCTATTTTTACATTACAATCAAGGATCGTGGACTTTTACACTACACAGTTTTACATGAAGGCAGTTGGCAACGGTTAATAATTTTATACCGATACATTAAAAATATGGTATTTTAGATTTTCTTTAGTAAAGACATAAATGTGCTTAAAAATCAGAATTATTTGTTTATTAAAAGAAATACCAGCATAGAGAAGCTGTCCCGAATAATCTTTCGCGACAAATAACAATCTAGACGCCAGGATACGACAAAGCCTTAATTTTCACTGTTTCTATTATTTCAAGCCATTACACAGTTCAAGGTTCACAATATTCACAGTATCTATTCTTTCCAGCCATTACATAGTCCATTTTTTATACAAAAAGCCGCTTGATGCACACATGCCGGAAAGTGTATATAAATGACTCCAATTTAAATGTAGAGCATCGGCCCCATAAATAACATTCTATACCGTGCCCCATCCATTAATATTATATCTACGACGCGTTGCGTATGTACCTATGCGATGTTATTACCGTCTACGCTTGAGTCACGCGCGTTGGCGTTTTTTTCCTAATCTCCCTAGCTCCTCGTAAAAATAATAAACCTTTATATAATAAAAAAAACGTGCACGATAAAATATTTTATGCGGAAGTTACAATATTTATCACGGCCTGCGCAGTTACGTATGAGCACGCCTAAGAGACCTCTCTCATAATAACTCAAGTTTCTAAAATCCAATGGTTTACTGTCTGTATATACAAACATTGAAATATAGGATGTGTTCTTGTAAGGAAATTGTAAGATCGAATTCTTTTCAGCATATCAATGAACCCTTATGCGATCAGTTCATTATCTATTATTGATTAAAACACCAACAATTAAAATATATTTTAATTAATCTATCTATTTTTTGCTTAAAAAAATAACAATTTGTATTTGTATCTTGTTGAGAGTATCACCAGGAAGGCGGGCATCATCACCGGTGTCGAGGAAAATGGCTCAGCCTTGGCCTTGGCACTCGGCAGACAGGAGAAGAAACACCTCGACGGTTTTAGTCGGGTGCAAGTCCGATACACCGGGGGGCGGCCCTCACCGCTCCCTGAAGATCCGTTAGGGATTTCCCCCGGGGCACCAAAAAAAGGAGGAGGCGGGAACCAATCAATTGTATTGCTAATCAGTCGCAATGCTTGCAAAGGAATGTTTAACAGAAAATGAGGCGATATTTTTTTAACTTATTATATGTACTTTAAGATATGATAATGATGATGGCTGGGGTGGTCCAGTGAATAAGGAATCGGCATAAGGATGCGGCAACGCGAGTGGTCGTTG
Organism: Automeris io; assembly: GCA_036320925.1. Lineage (NCBI taxonomy): Eukaryota > Metazoa > Arthropoda > Insecta > Lepidoptera > Saturniidae > Automeris > Automeris io. The sequence continues at coordinate 4,383,032 of JAUDJH010000011.1, read as the reverse complement.
GTTCGAATCCCGGCGTGTACTTCTAGGTTTTTCAAATTAAATGTGTATAGGCACCACACGAGCACCGGTGCAAGAAAACATCATGAGGCAACCCGCATCGCTTCTAATAGAAATGGCATCTATGCTAGTGCTGTGAGAACGGTGATCAGCTGCGCTATTGGTCACGTTGGACACAACATAAAATGGATACAGCCACTAATGTAACTCTGCTCACCCCGAAATGAATATAGTTTGACATTACAGTTCCATCGTTAAAATGATTAATTTTGATACAATTTAATTGGTCAATATTAACAATGTGAATGTACAATACACGAGAAACAGACCGCGTTGTCCTATACGACATTGCTGTCATGAATTTTGGTTGGGAGGACACTCTACCATCTTATCATGTATTTTCGTTTAAATATTTCATGAAGACAGTCCCTAAAGAGGAAGTATAAACAAAACAAAGACAAACGCTCCGGCGTGGATGTTTACCAAGGATAATAACTCGTGTACCGTGTTCAAGGGGCGTGTAATTATTTATGTCGTAGTATCAAGTGCTTACTTAACGGCGCGGCGACTGGTTGCAACCCACGGCCAGGTGACTGGGATTTGTGGAGAAACTACCTAAGTTACCTAATGTTTCCTTTGCATTGATATCAGTTATGTTTCACACACGCGTGTTATACTGAGAGCGTTTACGCACTATACAAGACCTGGATCCGGTAAAATACGGATCTACAAAACTCTGATCAAGTCAGATATTGCTATACGCACTGCTTCCGTCCTTAATCCGTTAAAATATAAATTAGGAAACCACGCAATTCGGATACAAAAAAAAACACTTGAACATATAATAAAATCAATGTTAAAACTCTAAAATCTAATTGGCGACGCGCCAAGTGTCATTACTTCTCCTTCTATCCTACCGTTTGCCCTCGTTTATCGGATATTACTCGGATTCGGTTCAAAGGCAGAGTCAAGCAGTAGACTCGAGGGAATCTGAGATGAGAAAATTCAAGAGAGGCAGCATGCAGTCTCCGGTGTGCATGCCGCCAATTGCTAATATTGAGATACGTTGATTCTAAATATTTCAGATTTTTTTTTTCAGTTTTTAATAATCATAAAATTAAAAATTAATTAGTTTTTGTCAAAAACCGCTTATCCTGCTTTAATGACACATTATAGAGAGTATAGCGAGCTATATTAAAAAAAAAACATTATTTTAACGTAACCGTTCGAAACGAGTGATTTATTTCGAAAATAGTTTTTTTCTGTATGATAATGTTTTAGTACATTTTTGAAACTAAATTTTTATGTCTTTTAAAAGTAAAATTACTATCTTAATCACAAATTGACGGGAAAAGGTAGTGACCATACTGAAAAAATGACAAAAACCAACTTAGCGTATTAGGCTAGTGTTTTGGCTTTACAAGGATATCTGTACATTCTTTTGAGAATATGGTATATACTGAATATGGTTTCTGATAAAACACGTATACTCTGTAAGTTTCATAGGTACAGTTATTTTAGTTTGTAAATTATTAAAGAAATATAATTCAGATAATTATAATTGTTTAATGAAATTTCAACACACTACATTATATAAAATTAAATTGGGAAAAATTATAGCTTAAAATAGACTATTCGACTGAGCTCAGTAATTTAGCATTGGCCTGGTAAGGAATGCCGTCCTTTGTAATAATTGAATTTATGAATGTTGATATTGTAAAGTCAACTGGAAAAACTATTTCAAAATTAATAGTAAGCCACTCGTCAGCCATTATACAAAAAACTCAGCAACTAGACGTTTTAATAAAAAAAAAAATGCACTAGAAGCAATCAACACAAGTGATTTATAGACAATACGTGAAAATGACGCGCAATTCTACTAAAATCAGCAGTAGGTCTACCTTATGACCACTCGTCCAAAACACCAATTACCTTTCAAAATTGTTACCATACTGATATTAAATTTAATGAGCCCAAAAGACTTTTTAATGCGGCTTTGTTAAGGAAAAAGAGTCGTTGAGGTAGTACAAATACGTTACAAAATACGACGCTATCATTAAAAAAATGTGTAGGTATTCGGGCAAAAATCGACTCAAAAGTATCCAACGAGCTTTGATGTAGTTTTAATTCCATAGCAGCGTAAGTTCTGAGAAGTGACAATGGTTATTTATCATTAAAGTTATTACTATAGGGATTAAACAATTATCTTTAACACACATACCCAGAAAATGAAAAAATACATACTAACCGGGGTATATATTATAGTCGGTACTTCGAATACATGAATTTCAATAAAACATTTTATTTCTTTTCAAATATTTTATGGAATTTTTACGCATGAGTTCACACGAAAAGATTCGCTTCTGCATTCATCATGCGAATGTGTATGAACTGAAATATGATATTAGTATTTAGTATATGTATCCCTTTTGGGGTGAGCAGAACACACATAAGTCTCTGTATCCACTTTGCGCTTATATGTTGTGCCCATCGTAAGCAGTAGCGCATCTGCTCGCCGTTCTCAGGGCGCTTACACAGGATATTTTTATTAGACGCCATTCGGGTTCCTTCACTTCGACTTCACTATGTTTTTACACGGACTAGACTAAGTCTCTGTAGCGCACCAAGGTCTCTATCGTGTCCTTTTTTTTATAAACCTGGTGAAAACTCTGTATATGACCATCAGGGTCACTGTGAAGGCAGCGACACCAGTGCGTCATACTCTTACAGACTAAAAACCCCCGGAGTGTCATGTAACAGTACATAAAAAAAACAATAAATAAAAAACAACTAGAAAAAAAATCTAGTAAAAGAGCAAGGTCGTTGCAATATAAAAGCAACGGTTGTAACAGAGACAAAAATAAAACCCCAGGGTGTCACTCTAACTGCTCCACCCGGGCCTGGGAAACCAAATTCATCGAAACGCCCGCGGAGAAAAAAGCCTTGTTAAGAATACCTCTCTGAAAGGGGTAAGTGTAAAGAGCCGACCTCTCCCTCAGTTGGCGCGCTGAACACTGCGCACTACCTCCTTCTCATACACCTGTAGTCCAAAAATTACAGCGATTATCAAAGAAATTAATGCCTTGAGTTACAGCCGTTATATTGGTCCTGTAGTGATTGTATGAAAGAAGAATTATAAAAATAGGTTAGTTATCTATGGCAGTACTCGTAATATCAGAGTTGGACATTGGGTAAAATATAAGTTTAATGTTAAATAGTATAGGAAAAGAAGGAATATCGCTTTTGAATGTGAAGTTTAATTGATTTTTCAATTATTATAGGAGATCGAATCTGAAGCTTTGAAAGTGATTAGTCGCATAACAAAAATTATAATATAAAAATAAATTAAATGTAATTATTTAATGATGAAATACATGTTAGAATAAATATGAAAATGTGTTTGAATTCAAGCGAGTGAGCGACCACAGGGAAGTATAACACGAGGAAATGAACGCGTGTTCTAGTTCACATAAAAAAGTTAAATTCTTTTTAATTTGGACTTTTCTGCTAGCGTTATTGGTGAACGATTTTTTTTTGTCTAAGCTCGGATCATATATAATTATATTACTACTAAGATTTTTTAATGCACATGTACAGTGGCGTGCGTCCCCTATAAAGCATAAAAAGCATTATCTTGTTATACTCGGACATTTTATTAATGTATTGACTTAAAATCTAGTGTTCACCAAAATAGCAGTCTGAGAGTCCAAATTAGACCAAAATTTAAATACATATATGTATGTGTCCAAGTATAACGATATAATGCTTTTTATGCTTTATTTGGTATGCACGCGACTGCACTTGTGTACTGCGGTCATGCCCTAGTTCGTATAATTGCTATGACCTTAAAGTCATAGCATCCATTTATTTATTACTACCTTAATTCATTCAGTTATCATTAGATTATTCTAAATGAACGCGTGGTTACCAAGCCCCGCCAAGGACGCGGCCGCTCACCGATGGCAGACTGGTTTTAATTAATGTCGCGTGCCGATGGCGGCTGTCGTGACAGAGGGCAACTTTAATAGCACATTTAGATTTACAATTTGTTTTAGTTTGACGGGAAGGTTTGGAGTTATGAAGGGTGCGTCCGAAATAGTGTCAACTGCGACTCATTGCATAAAGTTTTCCTTAACATTATAAAGGCTTAGCATAAACGCTTTAACAGAGCTTAATCGCGAAATAACTATTTTGAAAGCTAACGTAAAGAAGACGTATAAGAAAGAAAGCATTAATGAAGAGCCTTTTTTCATATAATTGAAACATCGAACCTTCAACTGACCTGTCCATTGTACAATAACATTCTCAAAAGAACTTAACCAAAATTTGCCCGCAAAAGCGTTTCCACATAAAATAAATTTTACTGTAGGTTCACCATTATTTTGGACTTGTCTTGGATTTTAATATTTTCCCAGTGGATTTTTTTCAGGTAAGAGAACTAAACAAATATTATATATCGTTATTAAACATATTATTTGAAGAAGGACAATTACTATTAATAATAAGGATAATTAATAAGGTAATGAATATTCCGATATTTGTATACTCAGAAAACTGAAAAGCATTCCGAGGCTAAATAACGTAATGGTTACAAAAACAGTAAATAGTTACAGTTATTCAGACTAGCTTTTTGGGACAAAAGGGAGGTGGGGTGCAGTGTCCGGTGCATCGCCTGAGAGAGGGGTTTTGAATAGGTTGGGCTTTTTACTACCACCCCTGAGAGCAGAGAGGTAGCCTCAACAAGGCTTTTTACTCCCCGGGCATCTGGATGAATTAGGTTTACCCGGGTGGAGCAATTAGAGAGGAGGGGAATTTGACACACCGGCGTCGCTGCCATCACAGCGATTTTTCCCTCAGTTAAAAAAAGGTTTTAGGGACAATCGAAATTGTTTTATACTTAAAGTTTAGTAGGATTTTAATATAATCGCGCTAATAGAGTTTTGGAGCCCAGCGCATCCTGAACTTGAAGGGTCACGCCAGTGGTTTTAGTCGGTAGGAGTCCAGGGCAGCGGCTCTCACTGCTGCTTTGATAGGCCATGAGAAATTACACCGAGTTATAAAAAAAAAATGATTGTAATATTATAATTATATTAACTATATAATCTAAATATAATTCTGACATTTTACGTTATATATATTTCGTGAACGTTAATTATACAATGTACACAGAATTTTAAGGAGTGATAAATTCTTCGGTTTTTACTTTAATTAAAATATTAAAACATAAATACTCATTGAAATAGCTTATGTAAAAATATACAGGAGGATTTTGGTAGTTCAGGAAAATAAAACTACTTTTTGGCACTAGGTTCATGGTCACACTACTATCGAACGAAGTACATTCAATCGGAGCCGAAAATTGACCGTCACAAATGACCGGCGATCCCTAGCTTGATGTGAGGGTAGTAATATAATATTTGTACTTTTATACAGCATTTTATTGCTGCGGGTCGAATCACAGCGACCCAGGGTTAGATATGAGAAGACGGTGTTCTATAATGTCTAAAATACCTCGATTTATTAAAAACTAGCTGATCCGGCAAACGTTGTTTTGCTATATAAGGTTTTGTAATATCTTCTAAGATGTTCATTGAAATTAAGTGATGTCAAAGAGAATTTTGTTCACAATTAAATACTCTTAATCAACAACACATTTATTTGGATAAAGATTAATATTATTACGTTGATACAACTCTTAACAAATAATGCATTAATTTCGACCAAATTTGATTATCATAAAAACGGTTCTAGTGAGTTAATCTTAAAAGATAGACATATACTGTCGCGAACATTTTTTTAGATCATTTCAAGAGGAATAATTCTTTGATACATACATTTTTGGTATCTTGAACCGTTTTTGCAGCACACGCAAAGGGATGCCCTCAAAGATGAATAATTTTCCCCGTTTTTTTCAATTTTCCATTATTTCTTCGCTTCTAATAATTGCACCGTGATGTTATATAGCCTAAAGCCTTCCTCGATAAATGGTCTATTCAACTCAAAAAGAATTTCCTAGTTCCTGAGATTAGCGCGCTCAAACAAACAAACCAACTCTTCAGCTTTATAATATTAGTATAGATTTTATTATAATTGTTGTGCCATATCACTAAATAACTATTATTTATAGTAATATAAGAGTAGGAATAGCAGTTTTATCAGTGTCGTTTGGCTCGACATATAAGCGCAAAGTGGATACAGCCACTTTTTTTTTTTTTCAACTCGGGGGAAACCCGTTTTGGGCCTTCAGGGGATGATGAGGGTCACACCCCGGTGTGTCGGAGTCGCACCGACTAAAACCCCCGGGGTGTTCCTTCTCCCGTTTGCCGGGGCCAAGGGCAAGGCTGTGCCAGCTTCCTCAGCGCCCGGCGACGTCTGGCCTATTGATGGAAGGCCCCTGGATGGATACAGCCACTAAGGTATCTCTACTCAAGCCGAAACAGATATAGTGTAGTAATATATCACATACCTATAAATATCAGAAAGTGTTCATATGATTCTTGACATATTTGAAGGTTTTACACTTTTAGAAGACATTGTAGAAATGCAAATCAGTTCAATTCTTACACAATGCAGTGAGTGGATTAAAATAATTTAACAAATTACATGAAGAGCAGAGTATTTCAAGGCTTAAAAAGTAGTACCGAAACGCATACGATCAGTTTTAATTACAGAAAGCGCCAGCCAATGGCTTTTATTACAAAGATATCGAGTTTTGCGTCGATTTAAATACATCGCTGTTCGGTGATATTTTTATGAATATACTGTGTATTAATACACAGTTAATGTTACATTCTTTTCAGATAGTTTGAAAAAAGCGAAAAGAAAGCGCCAGAATGCGTTTTCAAAAATTTGAAAAAAATTACCTTCTAGATGGCAATTATAATTTGACCTACTTATGTAAGAGAAATCCGGGCAATCTAGGTCTATAATAATGGAACAATTTTTTGCTGTTTAAAAAAATAATATAAATGGAATATGTAAACTATGTAATACATATAATGTATATAATACAGAAAAGAGTAGAGAAAAATTATTGAAACAAAACAGGCTCTAAAGGTTAATTTCAAACTATTGATTTTACTATTTAAGTGCCGTTTTCTTCTAGGTTAATATGTGTTTTTCGTCAGATCACTTAGGGTATATAATTTCAATATTTTTTATTTGCTTTCCACTTGTCCAACTTCGGACCTAATACACTTATCTACGAAAACAAGGAAACTTTGAACAAAATGCATGTTCACACGACAAACAAACTCGAGCACCCTTAAACTGCGGAGATAAGACAGCCTTTCACTCCCTCCAAGTTCCATTAACTTAGGCAAGCAAACGCGACGTCTAAACTATGGGATATCGTGTGTACATCTCTTTTCATCGCTCACTGCCCACGCCTCACACTAGTTAACATTCCGCTTACAGTGTAAAGGAATGAAAAAGACCGCTCAAAGAGAAACGGTTTGCCAACACTCGAGATGCCATCTTTAGAGGGCGGGAATTCGATCGCTTTAATGTTCGCCTTTTAAGCTTTTTGAATCGACTCCCTTTATATTTTACATCAATAGGCTATACAAACTAATCTCTGCACTATTATAATCGGAACGCAGAACTGGAGGCGTAAAACTGAAGTTTTAAATAAATAAGGAAGTGTCCGTAAACATTATTCAATAGGAACTGCGCATGGGTTAGTTTGCCTGCAATCAGAGATGGGCAAAATGTAATCTGATTAATGATTAACGATTACAAAATGTAGTTGTAATTTTGTTTTTGTTGCTCTGATTAAATCCCTTCAAAACGTTAAGGAGTCAAATGTGTACGCAATTGAGGATTCCGTAGTGTTTTAAACACAGATAAGCAAAATTATGTTATTTTAATGATGAAAAAAGGCAAAATGTAATCGTAATCTGATTACATTTTGCCCATCTATGCCTGTAATCATGTTAAAAGAAATGTTTCATCTTTAGATAAAATCGAATCTCCCGATTGTACTATTATATTATCTACTTATTATATTATCTACTTATTATATTATCTATATAATAATAAAAACATTTATTTGGCAGATAACATACAGACAACACACCAGAATAGGTTAATAAAGACAGAAAACAACAAAATCAAACACTCGGTGTTGTGATGATGCACCAAATGGAAGTCAGCTCAGCAAGTACTAAGTGACCAGCCGAGCCACCCAGCGCTGATTTTCAGCTGACACCCACTTAATAAGTCGATGCGCAGAAAACAGCAAAGAAGAGATCAATAGAGTACAGATACACAGCATATATATGCTAAACTTAAATTTTGTAACAATTATTACAGTTAAGAAAATGAATTTATAAATCCTCTTAATTCCTTATTCTGTGAAGTATTGAAAAGTATGACCGGTGGTCGTGGATGAGTTGGTAGAAAGACACCGATTTTGGCGTTTTAGTGTTTATTGCACTTTTTTGACACACAGAACTGCGACGCACACGAACGTACTCTAGCTTTGGGTCCCGGTAGTCGACTGCCTTAGCAAGAGCATCGCTTGCGCGCGCGCACCCCTTACCCCGTGCGTCCCGTAACACCCTAACGACTCTTAGGGCGTTTAACACAAGCACGTATCGGGCGGCGTCTACATGCTATAAAAGTATTATTCCCACCGTAAAGGGAACCACTAAAAAATTCAAATTGTTTTTTCTTTTTAATTTCCATTACTTTTTTCCTATATATTATATTTAATTTGTATATCTTAATGTTATGAGTTTTGGTTGTTGCGTTCACAATTAAAGGATATGCCTTTTGTATTGCTTTAAATTAAAATTTTTGGTTTGTAATATACTCATATTTAGTTGTTTATTGTCAGATTTGTGAACTGAATAAAAAAAAAACATTATCGGATTTTTTTCTAATATATCACTGATACTTGTTATTTTATATTCGCCTTTAGGGACCTTACTTTTACTCACATTGAATCTAGTTACGAGATAGTATCCAGTTCATAATGAGGCACATAAAGTTGACAAGGACAATAAAACTTTTATTACATAGGCCTATATTTTTATACCAGTCCGTGCTGGACTCAGTGTTGTTCGCGACGAGATAAATGGACATTAGAGATCGTCCTAAAATAATAATAAGTATTCAAACGTTACAAAGGAGCGGTCCTAGTCGGGTCACTTTGTAACCCTATCGTCCATTAGTTAGTGGGGGTTAATAAGGTCCTTTGTTGGAGGGACTCGACGTTCTAACAATTTCGCGTTGGACAGAGCTTATCTCCGAGCTTGTTTGCTTTCATCCTTCGTCAAAGACTACATGCTAAATATTCAGCCTTTCTTAAAGCCCGCAAAATACTGGACAACTAAGAGATTCATTAAATAGTAAACATCATATTTTTCTTTCAATATGGCAATACTTCCGTTTTTTTTATGATTTAAAGGCGAACCCTTGACCCCAATCATATCTGGTGAAAGATTAATATGAGTTTGATGATGAACCGCGTCCGCCTAACAAATATTTGCCTATTCATTCTTCACTTAAAACCTCTTAAGTAATAGGAACGTTGAAATACGATCGTTAGAAGCCTATTCCACTGCTTAGCTGTTCGCATTATAAATATAGAAGCGAACCTTTTCCAAATGGTATCTGACACGACGTTTATTACTTTTATGATGAAATGAGAACATATAGCTCTTGAGAACTCTCCATTGTGCAGCCGGTAAAAAACTGCGAGTCAGGCGACTTTACGTCAATGTTCTGCATTTTAGCTTCAGTCCAAGCGTCATTGCCCACAAGTCTATGAGCTCCATGATCAATCGAGTTCAGAGTGGCAACTATTTATTGTAGTTTGTGTTGCATTTCCTTGTTATTTGATGTTTTCATTTGTTGTTATTTTGGTGAGTAGATACAGCTACTTATGTGTCTCTGCATACCCCGAAAGGGATATAGCGTGATATATATTATTTTGTTTAGGAACGGATTATTTCAAAAGTACGATATGTAAAACATCGTTTTCATCAATATCAAAGTACGGGATCATCCTTGTATCCAGAATGTTTAAGCGATCGATTATTCCAATAACATAACAGTAACTTATCGGAAAATTTTGTCGCTCAAAATTCGCCGGTTGAGCCACTCGATAGTCGATTTGGAGGGAAAATGGAAAATTAATGACACGGAAGTGAATTTCTTCGAATAAACTGTGAGACAATAGACTTTGGCGGTCGTTCCGGGGCTCAACTGACGGCGTTTTGAACCGTTAGAGTAGGCGAAAATGTTTGGACGGTTTTTAAATCCCGATTGTTTTTTTAATACGCTCTTGTGGTCAGAGCGTTGGGTTTTACAACAACCTAACAAAGTCACATAAGATGCTTTTACCTAATGGTTTATTTTTATGCCTGTCAGAGTAAAAAAGAAAATGGTTGTTTGTTATCCTTATAGATTACTTTCGTTTTGTTAAAATAAATTATACTCTTCATGCATCCTCTAAGGCCTTAGCCAAAATGACATTCGATTATCAATATAGCTAGCAGTGTAGGTACACAAAACGTGTCTATTGTACTTTTATTTTAATGTGTTTGGGTTTATTATGCTTCAGAATTTGTAATTGTGTTCCTTGTTTAACAATTTCTAAAGCGTAAGACCTTTTTAGCAATAATGCAATTGTTAATCTTTAATGGTGACCAATTGTTATATGTAAACAATTGCTATGTAAGTTTGCCGCCAACGCACCTGCGGGGACACCGACTGAGTTAGACCGAAGACTGTTAAAAGAAAAACTGCGAGATAGTACGTTCCGGGCTAGCAACGGGTCCATACTGAATTTCATAAATGTTCCATCGAATGAGACAACAATCTTGAATGATATAATTACTCCTAAAGCAGAAAAATCAAAACTGTACGGGATTAACACAAATCTTCTAAATATTGCGTCAACACGTTAAGTAATTTTGAACTTTTCTGCTACCGTTATAGCGGATCGCATGTTACTTTTATTAAGCATTTAGAGGGTGTGCGAAGAGTACGATAAACATTGACCATTGTCAGAATTTTCTTCATTCTGTTTATATAAAGTCTCGGTCGACATTGGATAAATATATTGACTTAAAATTAAGTCCAATTTGGATCCAGGAATTCCAGGAATTGCCAGGTTTCTAATCAATATGCTTTTTAAATATTCAACTATAACAGGGTAATGCTTTTTATGCTTCTATGGGATGGACTGGATGATATTACAGTGATCAGTACATAAACTTCTATACATATAATAAATAGATGCTAATATATATGTCGGCGAATTGTCTAATGTAATAGAAAGCTCGTATGGAATATAGATCGATAGATGGCGCCTTAAAAAGACGAAACAAAACTTGATCTGCAAAGTTATTAGAAAGTTGTTAGTTGTACCAATAATGGTAAAGTTAGAACGATTGCGGGTAGATGGCGCAATAGTTCTAGCTAACCCCAGGCTAGACGGTTTTGACGGAAGGGACGAATGTCATTGAATATGCAAAATCAACGAAAGTTCTATTGCTGAATTGAGATAAACATGACGGAGAATATAAGATCTGCCATTCCGACATGTATATATACATATGTATATTAATCCTAAACTGACACAGTGACTGCACCGCACTAATTGGAAATCACAGTTCAACTAAAAAACCGAGCACGATTATTGACAGACCGCCACTTGACGTCAGTCGCCGCGATCATGCCGGCTTATACGAGTATATTCACGCTACATGTACAGAACCCATGTCACAGGACGAAAGGAACCAGTTGCCAGTAAATCATTCCACAAACCAACGACCCGACAAAGGTATTTGAGAACTTAGAAAACGAAACAACAAAAACAGTTCTGCAAAATAAATACTAAACACGAGATTGCTAAGCAATATTTCATAAGAACCCTTCACACAAGGAATTTAATAGCGATTATTAAGAAATGAAACTACTAAAACAAAAGGCGAACGGCCTTAGAGCACAAAGGTTTTAGGTTCGATCGCGTAAAAATCTCATTTCTGCAACCGTTGGAGGCCGTTAGATATTAATCCGGCCCAATGATCGTTTCTGATAAGAGATTTTCTTCCGATCCCCAATAATAGGAAGTTTCTGCACCAGTGCTCAGACCTGTTTAAGTTTAATAACGTTTTGCAGCGGCTTGCTTAGCGCGGCGTGTTCGCAACTTGGCCACAAGCGTGAATGCATTGTTAGCACTTCGAACTTGGAAAATACCAACGTTCGATACTTTTAAAGCATCTTGGAGAGGCGTGTAAATAGCCCTCCATATGAGCGGGGAACGTAACTTGGTTGGCGGTTAAGAGAAATTAAAAATAGGTCAAAAACAAGTATCAAAGAAACTTATCACTTCATAAATCGCAGCCGATATACCAGAATGTCTGTATCAACTAACCTGTAGGTCTGCAGCTCGTCCAGTATATGCTGTACAGCACGGTATAAGGGTCCAGGGTTCTGTAAGCGGCCACGATTTTTCTTTAACAACGTCGTGTGGTGGTTTTATTGTATTAACAAGGCGGATTTTATTATATTTTTACATTAAAGAGATCACGAACGTCGCGGCGGTTGAATACAATTTTTTAATAATGAATGTGTGACGTTTGTGACGTCACACAGAGCGGGAAGGTAAGCTACTTCTATCTGGTTCACTACAGATTAAGGATGCAGATTGTCCTTATATCATTTGCAAGTAACTTATGGAGTGATAGAAGGATTTTGGTATGAAGCGGATATATCTTAACCCATTTCGTCCCAAATCTCCAAAATTTTTTCAACGCGATAACTTTTGACCTAAACGTCGCAAAAAAAAATTGAAAAGTACCAATGTCGGTGGTTTTTTATGTCCTCTTTCGAAATCCGTGGTCTATTTTGGCCTTGGATTTTTCGATAAAAAGTTATGACCACTTTTTTGGAAAAAAACGCGATTTTTTCGATATTTTTCTCTAAAAATCGTATATTTTCACATCGAATAAAGTAGAATCGACCGTTGAAAATAATTGTAATCGAGGATTTTTTATATTTCCTTTTTAGTTGCGTTGGAATTTTTTGAAAAAAAAAAACAAAATGGCGTCTCCAATATGGTGGCTCGAAGTCTAAACTAAACTAAAACTTTTTTCATTCCTTGCCATCTGTCCAATTATATTTCGCTCTATTATTTGTTATGAGTGAACGCCAATTCGAATTCCGAAATGTCTTCGAGAAAAAGAATTCGTACACGTTCTTCCATCGAGTCAGCAATAAGAATTTCGCAAAGTGATCATGCGAAATGTCGGAACGGAATAATCACATTCAGGTATCGATTTTGCCAGTACACGATAATTCTGATCTCGAATCTGAATTTGATAATGAAGTGACGGAGATGAAACAGACGATGAGGAATATGACATATTATACTTTCTACCAAAAATCACGATGGAATAGTCGATATTTGAGAAAAAAAACGAAAAAATTGACTTCGAGCCGCCATATTGGAGCCGCCATTTTGTTTTTTCAAAAAATTCCAACGCAACTAAAAAGGAAATATAAAAAATCCTCGATTACAATTATTTTCAACGGTCAATTCTATTTTATTCGATGTGAAAATCTATACTAATATTATAAAGCTGAAGAGTTTGTTTGTTTGTTTGTTTGTTTGTTTGTTTGTTTGTTTGAACGCGCTAATCTCAGGAACTATTGTTTCGAATTGAAAAATTCTTTTTGAGTTGAATAGACCATTTATCGAGGAAGGCTTTAGGCTATATAACATCACGATGCAATTATTAGGAGCGAAGAAATAATGGAAAATGTGAAAAAAACGAGCAAAACTATTCATCCTTGAGGGCTTCCATTGCGTGCGCTGCAAAAACGGTTCAAGATACCAAAAATATATGTAAGAAAGAATTATTCCTCTTGAAATGATCTAAAAAAATGTTCGCGACAGTATATGTCTATCTTTTAAGATTAAGTCACTAGAACCGTTTTTATGGTAAACAAATTTGGTCGAAATTAATGCATTATTTGTTAAGAGTTGTATCAACGTAATAATATTAATCTTTATCCAAATAAATGTGTTGTTGATTAAGAGTATGTAATTGTGAACAAAATTGTCTTTGACATCACTTAATTTCAATGAACATCTTAGAAGATATTACAAAACCTTATATAGCAAAACAACGTTTGCTGGATCAGCTAGTATACGATATTTAGAGAAAAATATCGAAAAAAATCGCGTTTTTTTCCAAAAAAATGGTCATAACTTTTTATGGGAAAATCTAAGGCCAAAATAGACCACGGATTTCGAAAGAGGACACCAAAAACCATCGACATTGGTACTATTCATTTTTTTTTGCGACGTTTAGGTCAAAAGTTATAGCGTTGAAAACTGTGTAAAAATTTTGGACATTTGGGACGAAATGGGTTAACCGCTTCACCACATCTCTTTCCTACTGTTCCAAGGAAAACCCTTATATTTTTATAATCTACCAAAAGAAAATACAGTATGCTATTAATATTATATGATATTACATAAGGGACTTTAAATGAAGAAGTAAAAGACAGAAGTGAGACGACCGGATGATTTTGGAAAAATTGTAGGCTTTTTTTTTCATATTTTAAAGGATTTTTGCTTAAGCATGTTAGGCTTAGAGATTTCAGAAGAAGCTTAGTTTGGGACTAGGCCAACGTGAGTAATTGTCCGTATTTGTTTTAAGCTGGCTTGACATAGTTGCTACACTGCCCGTGATGGAAAGTAAAGTGCAGTTCAAGGACGGTAGCAACTATCAAGAGAGGGTGCTCATTATCAGCCGCCGTCTTCATGTTATAATGATCTTGCATGTAGCTGATTAAATAACAGGCTGATAGTTTGGAGATATATGGTTTTTATTGAAGCACGACACACGTCCGTACGCCAGCCGGAGCTTACGATGACAGCCAGTGCTGCCAGCGCGGACGTATTAAATTACAAAATATGTTTGTCTCCTACAACGCCATTGCTACGCTACGCTAATACTATCGCATGTGCATACGCTATTGTCATGTACTATGACAATAGGTCTCTAGATATATGAACAAGACGTAAACTGGCTTTCCCGATACACATCTGAACGAAACGAGTTACTATGAGGGACACTATTACCGATTGATTGATAAATGTAAATCTCATAACTGTCATGTATTTTTATGTTACAGCAATAGAAAATATTTGTTGAATTATTAAAATACAAATAGCGACACAAAAACGTAACCCCAATTAATAAACGAGGCACACTACGGCAGCTGGCAAAAAATAAAAGAGGAAAAAACTACCAGGTAGATTAAGAAGATTGATATTTTGGACGTGGATGAGACTGATTAATATTGTTACTTAAAAAAGTCTTATGAATGTTAGCTAATGATATATTGAAGTGTAAAAAATACTGGATGCAGAGTTGTGATCATTATTTTTTTCGGAAAAAGATTTTGTATACTGCCAAGATTAGCACGAGATTTTGAAGAATGTAATTATCTACAAAATAATTGTAGAAATATAAACGAATTGTTATACTAACAATAATGTAACTAAACTAAGACTAGAAAGACGGATTTGAAAGAATATTTCGCATGAAAATAAATTCACATCAGATTCTTTGAATAGAAATCAATATAGACGCAATTCCAATGGAAATTAAGTTGAAGATCGACAACAATGTCGTTTACATTTGAACTTCACAAAATCCATATTTGATGTACAGTCGTTTAGACAACCTTCACAAACTCTTGAACTCTGTAATCTTTTTTAATTAAATATCGATTTAACTACCTTGACTGTAATTAAAAATAATGAATAGTACAATTAATTGAAATTAAATATCAGTATCATTGAAACTAAGGGGTCCAGTAATTGACACTTATTGGTAGTATAATAAAATTGTAGTGTATGCGAATGAAAGTTTTATTTTAACATAGTACACCATACACTGTAGTAGCGAAGTGGGATACATGCTCCCCCTTTTAGAGACAGTTTATATTAACGTTTGAGCCGACAATAGCAGTTCTCTCCGAGACGCAGTTCCTCTCCGACGCAGCCTTGAGGTTCTTTCGGCGTTTCCATAATGCTAGTTGATCACCCGTAGGGTTCGTATTCTTTTTGGCTGGCGGTCCAAGTCGAGGTTCGTACCCACAGGGATGCCCTTGCATTGCCACCCAACCCATAAACTCGCTGGCTGAGCACCTTCTGTGCTCGCCCCCTAAGCCCGGTCGAACTGTATAGGACTTTCCCGGCCTTCAGTAGGTATTAGAGATGTTAAATAACATGAAATTATCTGTTCATTATCAACAGATAATGTGAAACAAAACTGTTGTGAGTGAGACAGCGCTATGACAAAACGACGCATGCAATGAGATAGGAGAAACAGCATGTTGTCCCCTGTATAACAGTTATTACACATCTAGTAGGTATCCGTTTAAAAAAAAAGCCGACAAGTGCAGTCTGCCTGGGACCGCTGAGAGGGACGGACACGTGCGATGCGTACTGGTACACCAGTATATAAATTTATAGAGCAACACTAATCTTATTGCAATTACATCTAATTTTGTTATTAGGTTCACCACTCAAGCTCAGCTCACGTACGATGTACATATTAAAACCATAGAGAAAGAACATTAGTTTGATAAAATAGGATTTAAAAGGATGAATAAACCAAACTCTAACACTTTAATTACGTATTAACATGGGAATTGAAGATAGCAAAAAAACGTGATTTCACAGGTGATTTAACAGTGACCAATGAAAATGCACGAACAGAGATCGAGATACCACTATGACAACACTATGCGTGCAAAAGAGGTAAAACTAGTAATAAGCATGTTATAATTTATACCATTCATAATGATAATCGTATTATACACGTAATTAAAACATAAAACTACATGAAGAAAATATATACCTATACAACAGTACTACTAAAACACTGCACAATTTTGTACAGTATTTATTTAGGACTTCTGTACATACATATTTTTTATTTATGTATATATAAATGTTGCATATGGGTGTGTTGCATTCCTATACTAATTTTACTTTGAAGTCACTTTTATTCAAGCCTGTACAGTCTGCGGCATCATAAATTTCATGATTAAAACGTTGCCACATGCAATCGAGAGTGCGGCGGGCACACAACATTTCAAAGCGATGCGTTAGCTACATTTATCAATTTAGGTAGTAGGCACTTCCTACCTCGTACTTTTGGAGAGTCCATGGTGCTCACATCTACGAACCCCTACCTTAGATAATAATATAATATACAGGCTATAGCATGTAGACGTTGATTTTATAGATGAGGGATATATTCAAGGAGGATATTCAGCATTCGATTCTAATAACAAATATATAGAAATAGTGATATCTTAAAATTTCTATTAAAACAAAGTAAGTAGTCAACATATTTAGGGGCAATGACACACATGATACAATAAATAACAATTAATTATTAAGTAGGTATTTTGTCTCTCCTAAACCAGGATAAAGTACTAAAGGGAAGCGAGTCAATTACCTGTTTATCTAAAATCACGTAAAAGGAATTTTATCTACTTAGCACTAGATCATACGTCACACGCCCTGCGGTGTCCAAACATTTTACGGGACAATTCCCATTTATTCTTTAATGTTTCTTTATGATTTGTTAGGGAATATAGTTATTAACATTTTTATTAGATACAAGAAGGTACAAATGATTGTATTCTGAAATATCTTCCTCGTCTAAGAAATCCCCCTGTATAGTCATTCTCCACTGTATGCTTATGTGTCTTGCCCAACGTGATCAGTAGCGCAGCTGATCGCCGTTCATGTAGCTTTCTGTTAGATGCACTGCGGATTTCCTCGCAATATTTTTCTTCACCGCAGAGCATTTGGTGCCCAAATCTGCACTACCTTAAATACCCTTTTTTAATTGAAGAACATTTTCAAAAGACCAGCTGCACTCAGAGTGGATAGCAGCTGAGGTGAGCCGAACCAGCTAAAATCGGCTTTTTTGTAGAAACTTTCTCAGCCTATGTATCTTTTTTATGTACTTTACTATTTTTATTTTGCTGATTGTTCCTCTGATTTTTTTGTATCGTATTAGGTCCTTACATATGAAATTGGCGTTTTGTATGGGAGGAACAAAAAGTCGAATATTTTTTAATATAATATATTTAATTAATCAAAGTATGAACCATTATTTTCTATGCACTTTTGCCATCTCATAGGTAGTTCATTGATCCCTTTACTAAAAAAACCAGTCGGACGGGAATCAATAAAATCTTTGAAGGCGATTTGGACTGCCCCATCGGAGTTGAATTTTTTCCCTTGCAAGAAGTTATCCAAATTTCGAAAAAAATGGTAATCTGTTGGAGCAAGGTCCGGGGAGTACGGAGGATGTCTTAGACTTTCCAATTGAAGCTCTTCTAATTTAGTAGCCGTCTGTTGCGCAGTGTGTGGTCTAGCGTTGTCGTGAAGCAGCAGTGGCGTGGAGCGATTGACCAGCCTAGGTTGTTTAGCCGCTAGCTTTTCCATCATAGTTTGCAATTGCTGACAATAGACATCAGCCGTAATAGTCTGGGCAGATTTGAGAAAACTGTAATGAACAATACCGGCACTAGTCCACCAAACGCTTACAAGTAACTTTTTTGGGGTTAATTTTCGCTTGGGGCAGGATTTGGCTGGCTGGCCAGGATCCAACCATTGCGCTGAGCACTTCCGATTATCGTAAAGAACCCATTTTTCACCACAGGTAATGATTCGGTTTAAAATACCTTCATTATTGTGCCGGTTTAGTAATGTAACGCAGCAGTCGACGCGCGTTTGCCGGTTTGCTTCAGTCAATTCGTGAGGTACCCACCTTTCAAGCTTTTTAATCTTCCCAATTTGCTTCAAGTGAATTAAAACAGTTTTATCACTAACATCGCAGCCTGCAGCTAACTCGGACGTGGTTTGCGATGGATCCGCTTCCACAATAGCCTTCAACTCTTCATTATCAACTTGAGTCTCAGGCCGTCCACGGGGCTTGTTCTGCAGGTCGAAATTTCCAGAACGAAAACGTTGGAACCAAAAACGAACTGTGTTTTCTTTTGCAACACGACCGCCATACACATCATTCACCCTTCGAGTTGTTTCCGCAGCACTAGTGCCACGGCGGAACTCGTACTCGTAAATAATGCGATATTTTAAGTTTTCCATTTTGTAAAATGAGTGACGCAAACAGAAAAAAACAGAAGAAAAAAACAAATGAATGACGATCATCGAAGCACAAATACATGAGTCTATAGCTGTACAAATTTGAATTTGGAATTCCTTACCAAAGAGGAGAAATTTGTGATTAAAGTGGCCAGTACGAAAAACGCCAATTTCATATGTAAGGACCTAATATATTTTCCTGATAATATATTTTTTTTATTACTGACAGGCTTGCGCTCGACCTCAATCTCCTGCTGGGAAATGATGATAAGAGTGATAAGATAAGACAAGAAGTAAGAGTACAAGTCATAACATGTTGAAAATACAGACGCAGGAAGCGAATTCCACTCGTTAGTGGTTCGCAGCAAAAAGGAGGAGGCGAATCGCTTCGTGCGAGCTCCTAGAATGTCAACCACTTAAGGGTGCAAACCCGCACGGCGTCTTGTCAATTTATGGCAAAATAATGGTAATGTGGTGATTTATGGTATTATATAAAAAAAATCTCCCAGATGGTTATTTCTGCGCATTGGTGAGAACTGAGCGTTTTGTAATCAATTCTCCGCAGTCTCGTTGAGTCACACCGCCCCCCACCCCAGATACACGTGATTACCAAACACCTCAGTTCACGTGTTCGAAGTGAATGTTAACCGCAGAACGCGGGTTTACAACCCGTCATAGCGCTTCGCCTGAGGCAGTCATGTTTCACAACACGTATTGTACATTCAATTTCTTTTCTCTTTGCTTAAAGTTTGGCGGAACTGGCTTTTAGTATTGCATAATTATATACGACAGTATCTACTTATCAGTAAGGGTTTCAGAGTTTATTTGCTGGCATTTGTTATAGAAAGGGTTATATAGGTCATATAAACAAAGGTCCGTCCTAAAAGCTAACTGTAATAATGAAATGAAATGAATTTATTTCGTCACAAACTAACAAAAAACTAATAATTTAAATACAGTAACACAAACAACATACAGAAACAAAAGAAAATACAAAGACATATTAACATGGCGAAAATGGGACCTCCATCAGCTTAAAGCCACAGAGGAAGACTGCAGCGGTGATTTTCGTGGAGGGCCCCGGTCGTGTTACATTTTGTTAGAAATATCTATAAGCAATAAAAACAGAATAAATAGAATAACATATAGCTTAAATAATCTTAAGTATAATTATAATAATAAGCTTAAGTAATAGCAATACAACCATTCAAAAATAAATAATACTAAAATAAACTATTACATACAATAAACAAATCGACTACAAAATGTATTAGTGATACTATAGTAAGAATATATGTATACCTAAAACAAGAGCAAAAGTATAATTGAAAATAAGTTAAATAGACTACTTGTAATTGATAGATTATTAAATAAATATCATTTTAATTCTATTTAAATAATGATAAATATCAGATATTACTTGACTGGCAGGGATACAAAATAGTTTTTATATAGAGTTGTCGTTTTTACGCCTCGTCAAACTACTGTTAAATGTGTCTGGATGAATTTGGTTTCCCAGGCTCGGGTGGAGCGATTAGAGGGATACCCCGGGGGTTTTTAGTCAGTAGGAATCTGACACACCGGGGTTGCTGCCCTCACAGCGGTCCTGATGGTCCTATGCAGGATTTTCCCCAAGGAACCAAAAAAAAAACTGTTAAATGTGAATGTATGATGGTCCCGAGGCTGTCGAGAGTCCGCCCGCTAATATTGCATGACCGATCTTTATTATTCGATGCAGTTTGAACACACTTATCACTCTTACTCCTAATTCTACTTTTGTTTGTGTCTGTTCTGTTCTGTGTACATGGTTTTTAAAGATTTTGTTGATAAAAACGCTTCTAAAGCTTAGTCCCGCTGCGAGTTTTTTTTACTATTGATTGTTGTAATCCTTTTTTGGACTGCACCACACTTACCATCCTGCGTGATGTGGTCACTATGCCCAGTTAGTATAAAAAAGAGACACAGGAACGTATCCAAAGTAACGATAACCGTTATCAACAAGAGCCGTAGTTATCTCTCATTAATATTCATAAGAACTGAAATGTATGGCCCGCGGCGATCCGTTTGTGATAATACAGGTAGTTTACGGTGGTCCGTTTGAGTAATAGTTTTAATTTTGTGTGTATATTCTAAAATAGAGAGTAATTAAAACATTAATATTTGAGGAGTTTGATTTTAAAACCCACTGTAACATATTTTTCAAATCCCATAAATTTATTAAAACTTATAATTAATCTTTGACTTAACTATCACATTCTTATAAGGAAGGTATTTAAATTATTATTCTAGAGTGAAAAAGCAAAAAAGAAAAAATTCATATATAATATTTGCTTTGATAAAAACATTCCAAATTACTATTAGGACTATTAAGTAATTTTGTACGAAAAATCGTTTTAGCGGGTTTTGAAATTAGACGCCTCAATTTTAGTCTTGTCTAGCAGTCGTTATTGTATTCAAACCCCTTCGTGGAATAATTCTGGTTCGTTTAATGTGATGACGTATGTTTTATTCTTTTGTGACGTTTATTATATTTTAATAGGTCGAGAATAGTCAAATTTTTCTACATATTTGGAAAATACATGCACGAATTTAGTAACAGATCCGTGATTGGCTAAGTGGCTATGGAAGATATAAGCTGATATATAATATTATGCTGTTGGTGGTCGTTGTCGTTTTTGGACTGCACCATGCTTTCCATCAGGTTTGGTGAAGTCACTGTGACGTGTCAGTGTAAAAAAAAAGGTATAAGTAAAAAACAAACTTAGTCGTCCGGATTCTGGCCCATACCTTTGAAATACCTTTTGTTTTTTTAGATTCATTACGGACTTGTAAGTAGATTCCAATGAGCTACATTTTCAATGGTGCAACTTTCTTGCCATATATCTTTTTTTACACTGGCTGGACAAAGTGACTCGACAATTGAGGGACGAAAATCTGTCGACAATCGCCATTGCTATGTCAGCCCACATATGATGATGTCCTAGCCGGTTTCGGCCACGGCGACTGTTTCAACACCGGTTAAGAAAATCTAGGTCCAATTGTTTTCGGAAACAGTCAATTGCGCAGGAGATATTTAAGTGCATAACTGGACGCGCAGCCAGAAACGCACTCTCTCGTCCGAACTCCCTCAGGCCCGATGGAAAGGAGAACCAGTACGATCGGGAGGGAGCGGGATGCAGGTTTGGTCGAGTTTTCCTTCTCTAAACACCTGGTTGAATTGAGATGTTCAAGAGATACCTTTAGTCGCCTTTTACGACACCTCAGCAAGAAGAGGGGGGTGCTATTCTATTCTGCCGGCAGCCCACATATACCACGACGGTAGGTCTCTAGGTATGCGAGTCACTAGATATACACACACTGATCACGAAACGCGACAGGTCGAAGCGAGTCATTGTTACATACGGTCTTTACACTTGTGTACTGTGGTCACGACAGGTTGGGCAATCGTTCTCGAGTAGAACCTCCAAAATTCTAATTGCAATCAGCTGCGTAATCAAACGTGAGACGATTTACAAGCGCAGGATGGATATAGCTATTATAATATTTGTAGACCATTACACATATTGATCTAGTCCCAAAGTAGGCTAGCTAGCTTGTGATATGGAAACTAGGCAAAGATATACATACTTAAATACATACATACATCCGGTGACGTGCATCCTATAAAATCACTACCATGTTAAACTTTGACAATTAATAAATATATTGACTTAGAATATGAACACACTACATTCAGACTAAATTCGACCAAATTAAATGTCTGTAGGTTGTGAAATAGCAAAATGATGCAATTTTATGCATTCTAAACGGCGCTGCCTACACCCATGACTAGTGACAAATTGATTAATACGTTAGTTAGGTCAGATTTTCTATGATAAATAAATCATAGAAAAGTTTGCAGCTACCGGGACTCGATCCCAGGACTCGGAAAGGACAGGAATCGCCAATTGTATTGCCGAAAAAGAAAAACTAACATTTAGGTATCAGGCCGTCACACGGTCTATCGATTACCCGTTGGACAGGCTTGATAAAGAGTGCAACACAAACATTTATAGTCCAATGTTTCTGTACCGATGAGGTGCGCAACAAGTGGAGGCTTATCGCGAAGACAGCGCTCCCAATAAAACTGTTTTGTTACAAATAACAATCGATTTTAAAAGTAAATAATAAGCCTATATCAATCAATCAGACTTTGTAATTTTTGAAGTTCGTGCTGTTATATTGCGTAGGCATTGCGTAATTACCCAAATTGGTTCATAAGTGGTTGAGTAATGAGTTAACATATATACAAAAAATACAGAACTGTCCTTTTTTAAGTCGGCTAAAAATATACGCGTTATCATGATAGCTAAACCACTCTGCTCAAAGCAAACAACTGAGGAAGAATTATAAAAAATGTATTCCAAAAAATCTTGCTTCATAACTGTAAAAATTACAAAACATGATATCTCGTGTAGAATGCGTCGTGGAAATCCCACAGAAGCTGGCCCCTAGTGACGCAGACATATTAGCATTTAGATTATGTTCTCGAGTGTACGAGACACGTGGACGCTGCGGCTCTAGCTCGCGGTGATTCATTTCTGTCGTTGGAATAGATGACTCGTAATTAAATGCAAGGTAATACTTGTGGTACATAGAACTAGGAAACAAAGAAACCCGAGCCTTGGGAGAAGATTATCTTTAGTAGTGCATGGCACGGCATTTTGGCCAATCCTTTGTCCAGAGAAGTCAGAATACTGTGCCAGATGGTGACGCTTGCTCATCCGCGACTCCCCTAGGATGTAAGGAAATAGGTTAGGGTACAATGAGGCTGATATATTCGCCTGAATAAAAGCCCCTAAATAAAAATAAATTAAAAAAAAAATCTTTAGTAGTGGATCACGGCGTGATAAAATCAAGATGATGACGCACGTGCCAAACGTGTAGCCAAAAATATATTTTTAAATATAATCATATTCAACTTCAACAAATTGTCGCGAGTCGAAGTGTCGCAATCTTCTGATTCTATGTCGTATTAAATCAACAAATGCTACAGTTTTATTAAATAACAAGATAGAATAAGATGTGCATGAAGATGGGAGCTCTGAGCGACCGGTTAGGGACCCACGAGAAGTATATTGAATAGTATCGGGGGAAGCGGCGTCGCCCCCCGTGATTGTGCCTGTCAAGCGCGGCGTAGTGGAGCTACGGCGAATTGATTACAGGATCCGCAGTTCCCACTAATTCGCAGAAGTAGTCACCTTGAGGTTTTGAGCAGATACAAGTGCTGCAGACCTCAACTACCACCCACATGTGCGGCCGGAAAGGTCATATGAGGATTTTTCTATAGTAAAAAAAAAGACGGACATGAATTAGATGACGAAATTATAGATGGCTTTATTATAAAAATACGGGTTTTAATTTAAGTGAAGGTTTAATTATTCCTTAAAGTGCGGTCTTAGAATAAAATAAAATAACAAATAACCTTATTTCGAATTTCTTTCAAGTAACACAAAAGTAATTTACTCGTATACAATGTTTATTAATTGATCGTGCTCTATAAAATCAATTCATTAGCTACATCGGAATAAATTCATTATAAATAATTATTATAATTCATTCGGCGATAACCTCCAATACTGGTTATATTCGGCTCAACCTATAAGCGCAAAGTGGATACAGCCATCAATATCTCTGCTCACCCAGTAAGGGACAATATAAAATATTATGTTTATTATTAAATTAATTATATTTGGTAAAAAAATGTTTTCATAAATCAGAATGGTAATTCGAGTCTCTTCAGATAAAAAAATATACTTTGTAAGACTTATCACCCTGATATAGATATAGCAGTGACGCGCATAGTGTATTTGGACAGGGTAGGCAGAATTCGCGGAATTAATTTGAATATTATATTATGATAGTAAATATTATATTGCTTTCATAGAAAAGATAGGTGGTGTGAATATAGAATAGATTTTAATATAAATTGTTCCTTTTTTGTTTAACTTTTAGAATTTTGGTCAAGACTTATTTAATGTCAGGGCATGCAGTGCTTCCATGCATCTATGGAATGAACGCTACTGAGATATAGATTATTATTATTTTTAATTACTTTATTAACAATGTGCGGTCATTTTTCCGAACAAGCACAGAAAACACACGCCAAAATTCGTCTACATTACACCGATCACTTCTGCGCAATATGACGAGTTCGTTCGCGGACTATCCCCTCGTGCATATTAAAATGCAAATCAAAGCGGATGGATGAAGCCGACAATTTTTTAGGGACCCTTTGTTCGAATGTTTTTTTACGATATCTAAGTTAAATAGCAGTGATTCTAAAGTTACGACAAAAATGATAGCAAAAAAAAAGTGTATAAATAGGTGTATTCATGTGTAAAAAGTAAAAGTCCTATTGGTTGTAGATTTAAATCATAGCACGTACTACTGGAACTTTCCAGATCAAGTAAGGACTTAGGTAGACATTTATAGACGCTATATTGATTTACACTATGTTGAGATAATACGTTCATCTTTGACAAAAACAACTTAATAAGGACTTGGGAATAGGCTAAATATTTGCTTAAACTTACCATATACTTTGACATTATTTAAACAATATAATCTGTAATGTTTGTGTATAGCCTAAGAAAATGTTAAGGCAAAGTCTATAAATCTCACCACCAGTGACATCATAGTTACTGGCGAAGTTAACTCGTATTTCACCTCACAAAAGAAATGTCGTTTATGATATTTATATTCATTGCAAGATCTGGTAGAGGCGCTAAACAATCCTAAGGAAATTTGAGTAAAAAATTAAGTAAAAATTCATAGTTAAGCTGAGATTTATAGACGGTATTTAGACTTTGTTTAGCAAAGTTCTCAAATAAATTCATTTTGACAAAAAACTGAATATATAATAGGAATTGAGTCTATAGTATTCGCAGAGAGATTTATGTTGACAAAATCGGTGACTTACCAAATCCTTCGACATTCATTGAGTAATATAAATTGTAATGTTTTAGTAAAGTCTAAGGAAACTTAAAGTTGCGTCTATAAATCTCAGCCTTAGACTTGTGCTCAAAAAGATTATCTAAGCAATACTTGCACCAACATATTAAACGTAGTTTAAACTTATATCTAAATAAATATAACTCAAAGGTGACTGACTGACTGACTGGCATAGTGATCTATCAACGCACAGCCCAAACCACTGGACGGATCGGGCTGAAATTTGGCATGCAGGTAGATGTTATGACGTAGGCATCCGCCAAGAAAGGATTTTGATCAATTCTACCCCCAAGGGGATAAAATGGGGGATGAAAGTTTGTATAAATCTTCTTACATTTTCACTTCCACTGGACACACACACACACACACGCACAGCCCAAACCACTGGACGGATCGGTCTGAACTTTGGCATGTAGGTAGGTGAAGTCTACTTTGCCATGACAATAAACAAGTTTCATGGGCAAACTCTCAAATTTGTGGGTATTGACTTGAAAGAACATTGCTTCTCTCAGGGACAGTTTTATGTTGCTTGCTCACGAGTAAGTTCACCCAATAGCTTGATAGTGTTAGCGCCTAATGACAGATTAGTTAAGAATATTGTATACAAAGAAGTTTTGTAGGCCCTAATTTTTTACACACGCTAAACAAAATAAAGCTGCAAAAACAATACCTAATTAATAATAATACTTCAAACGCGAGCGAAGCCGGGGGCTAAAGCTATAGTAGTATAAAATGCTATTTGGCGTTAAATTGTACTTACTACCTTGGACGGAAACATTATCCAGTTTTAACAACTGTCAAATTTAATTCAATTGAGGTCGAATTAAGCCACTGTTTCCCATTCTAACGTAATTCGTACATAATATTCTTTAATATAATATAATGATTATATGTAATTTAGTAATAATCAGCAATATTTTACTAGGGAATAAATTGCCAGAGAAATGAATGCTCGACTCCATTTCGCCCATTACTGCCCTAATATACATTCAAGGCACTTGTTACGTTTTCATATTCGCCAGTATACCGATATTAATAAAATAATTATATTAATGTTTATTATTACAAGACAGTTTGGCAAGTAAAAACTTTTAACTGCTAAAAAGGTTAATTATCAATTCGATTTAGGAAGATAATAAATATTTCCTATTTTTTGTATATCATGTGCAAAAAGCAATTTTCTATGATAAAGATCGAATGAGAAATAAATGAAACTCATTGTTAATAAAATCGCGATGTAGAAATACTCAGGCGAGAAGAAATAATCAGATTTAATTTAAACCCACTCTACTGCTTCATCTATTTTTTGTTATAATATATAGATTTTAGGTTTATTTACTGTAAGTATCTCACATCCCGGTTAGGAATAAGAAGTTCTCTAACTTCTTTTGCCGCGTCGTTGGTCTGTGAAATGGACTTCCAGCAAGCGTGTTCTCACCATCCTATAATATGGGATCCTTTAAGCGTAACGTGAAGAGATATTTGTGCAGGCCGGCATGATCGCTGCGACTACCGATGGGTTTTTCTTACCTGTCGATAGTTGTTGCCGTTTTTTGGACTGCACCATGCTTACCGTCACGTGGGGTGTAGTCACTGTGGTGTGTCAGAATAAAAAAAAGGGGCCCTAAGTACGACAGACCTCGTTTACAAACGACAGTCTTCGTTTACTAATACAAAATGTAATTTTAAGTTACGGAACCTTAGATGTTTAGTTATATTCGCGGCTTAGCAGCCCCTCTGTTGAATCGATCCACCATCTGTAATCCCGATCGACAGATAGTCACGTTTGTAATATATTTTCGGGATGTCGTAAAGGCATCTAATGCGAAATCTTTTTTACTTATTCCAATATGTGCGGACGTAGCTGTAGACGGAATTTCGTTTTTACGATAGCGATAAAATTTCTTAATGCAAAACTAATGTATCGTATGTCTTACTAAAAGAGCACTGACTGGCCACTGCTGTCTGAACAAACATTTGTTCAGCATTGGTGGCCGGAGCACTAGAGATTGCAGATTCTGCGAAAGTGCGGACGAAACGCCCAAGCACCTCCTGTGTAAATGTGACTTACTAATGCCCAAACGCAACCGCATCCTGGGCCGCCACGTGCTACACCCAGGAGAGGTTCCAGATATCTCTGCCAATAAAGTACTACAGTTCTTTAAAACTATAGGCCTTGACAGAGAACTCTAGATGGTAGGCGGTGATCACAATAGATCTTTTAGGTCGCAGTGATACAGGCTGAATTAGACTGTATAGCCCCGTACATTGCATAATAATAACAATAATAATCTGCCTCTAAGAGTGTAGACGCCGGCCTTAAGAGCGATCTTGTACTCTGCCACGGTACGGTGCGTTTATTTGCTCCTACTTATAATGCAATTTTATATAACACTCACAGGTCTAGAGGGACACGCAACACTCGCATGTAGCAGCTCAGTTCGCTGTATTAATGTTTAAATGCTCTTTTAATGTTTGAGTTATTGCGAGGTACACTACGCCAAAAATATTTTGATTCCGTCGCCATCTTAACACTTAACGGACGGGCCGAATCTACTGTCTTTTCTAGTTTCCGGGCACTGATGGCACCAAGAAAAAATCTGTAAAATAAAAAACTAACGCAACGTACCTAAAATTTAAGCAAGAACGTAGATCTACGTGGCCCGTTGTAGGAAGTCAGAGTGGAAACACGTAAATCTACGGGGCACGTCCGTTAAGTGTTAATAACATTCTTTAAATGAAATATAAGACTTTACTGGAGGCGGTTTTCATTATGATTGTATAAAATTACCGTAAGTTTTTCATCGGATATATAAGATACAAATATTGTTGCTATACTTCTTAAATTGTTATAATGTTGGCATTACATGGTTGGTTGATGGAATATTTAGCACAGAATTTTTTGACTCTCGCTATAATGTTTACAGGTGTGACCGTGACTATGCTAATCGAGGGGACAAATTAGGTGGAGGTGTGTTGGTAGCTGTAAATCGAAAATTTTCAGTCATTTCAGCCATGTCCTTGCCAATATTTGATTCAGCTGCCGAAGTGATAAAAGTATCAATTAGAGTTTTCGTAAATTTAACGATTCATAAGTTGTTACATGTTTATTGCTGTTATTTCCCACATTGTCGATCACAACAACAAGTTCTTAGTGATTTCTTTGAAGAAGTTTCTGTAGACATGATACGTCACCCTGATGATACATTTTTGATCACAGGCGATTTCAACATACCTGGTGCTGTCTGGAGCTCTGTGGGTTCCCATAGTAATTTGGACAATTTCTCTAGTAATGATTCACTTATAGTGACATTGAATAATTTTTTAAATTTCTATGATTTGAAACAATATAACTCGATATGTAACCTAAGTGGCAGGTATCTTGATTTAGTGTTTGTGAATCATTTGACTATTGTTGATAAATGTAAGTTTCCGTTAGTTATGGAGGATTCCCATCACCCATCACTTGAAATTATCTTAAAAATATCTAATATTCGTAATCGTTCGTTCTCTCGTGACGTTAGATTATTCAGTGTTGCTAATTACGACATGATTAATAGTGAGCTCTCGGCTGTCGACTGGGATAGCCTTTTTTCAAATCTCGATGTATCAGAGGCCGTGCGAGTTTTCTGTAACACGCTTAACAATATTATTAATATTCATGTTCCAGTTAAATCTTTTAAGGAACAATCTCGTCACCCCATTTGGTTTTCCAAGCCCTTAATAAAAATGATTTCCGAAAAACTAAAATATCATAGAAAATGGAAAAAATATGGACGTGTTAGTGATTATGATACTTTCTGTATACTTAGAGAACGTCAGAAATGCCTTCAACTTCAGTGTTATGAAAGATTTATCATTCAGTGTGAATCTAAAATTAAGTCCGATAGTAAAAACTTTTGGTCTTTCGTAAAATCAAAAAAATCCTCTAACGATTTACCAGATTATCTATTTTTTGGTGATCAATCTTCTTCTGACGGTAAGGTTATTTGTGACTTATTTAACTCGTGCTTCCAGTCCGCCTTTGTTAATGATAACATCCATCGCCAATCTATGGATAATTATGTCATGAGACCTTATCTCCTTAATAATCAGATATCCTTACATTCAGTTAATTTTACGCCCGATGTTGTACTGAAATATCTTAAAAGATTAGATCCTAATAAAGGGTGTGGACCAGATGGCCTTCCCCCTTTATTTCTTAAATCTTGTCATATGCAGTTAGCTTACCCTGTCTCTATTCTCTTTAATATGTCTTTTAGTTCCGGTGTTATTCCCGTTAATTGGAAGAGATCCCTCGTTGTACCTGTGTATAAGTCTGGTGATAGACATAATATTATTAACTATAGACCAATATCTAAATTATGTACTATTGCTAAATTGTTCGAAAAAATTATATACGATAATATCTTTCCAGTGATTAAGCCTGTAATCATCGATGAACAGCATGGTTTTATTAAAGGAAAGTCTACTGAATCTAATTTATGTGAATTTGTCCATCGTCTAGCTATTGCAATGAACTCTGGCTTTCAGGTTGATGTAGTTTATACGGACTACTCTAAGGCTTTTGACAAAATATCCCACTCGCTACTTATCAGGAAGCTAGAAGGATTTGGCATACACGGCGACTTGCTTCGCTGGTTGACCTCATACCTTCGGGATCGAAGTCAGGCAGTAACATACAAGGGCTTTTGCTCTTCATTTGTTCCTGTCACGTCAGGTGTCCCCCAGGGCTCGCATCTTGGTCCTCTCTTGTTTAATTTATTTATTAATGATATTGTTCCTTCATTTGTTAATTCTAATATTCTTTTATATGCTGATGATATGAAGATTTTCAGAATTGTTAAATCAGGCTACGATTGTTTGGCACTTCAGAAAGATCTTGATAGCCTCTGCTCTTATTGCGATAATAACTTAATATTTATTAATGCTATGAAATGTAATGTTATTTCTTTCACGAGAAAGAATAACCCTATAATATATAATTATCACCTTAATAACAATTTACTCAACCGTGTGACGGAGGTGCGGGACCTGGGTGTGTATCTTGATAGTAAATTATCCTTTAATTGCCATATTAACACTGTCACTGCAAAAGCGTTTAGAATGCTTGGCTTCATCCTAAGGATGACTAAAGATTTTAAGAACCCTAACACTTATATCCTTCTATATAACGCTTTGGTTCGCTCGTTACTCGAATACGCCTCTACTATTTGGAACCCTCAATATAAAAAATACATCAATCTTCTCGAGAGCATACAAAACAAGTTTCTAAAACATTTAAAGTATAAATCTGATTTACACAACCTTCCTTGTAGCTCAATTCCTGCGTTGTGTCATCGTAGGATTGAGAGGGATCAACTTTTTTTATTTAAAATTGTTAACGGTCTCGTGGACTCGTCCTATTTGCTTAGTCAAATAGGTTTCAGGTGTCCGCATTCCAATGCAAGAGACTTTTCGCTGTTTAAGGTGCCATTCTTAAGGTCAAACTATGTTAATAATACTTTTGTTTTTCGTGCCTGTGATCTATATAATAAACGTTTTTGCGATATAGATATACTGTCCTGTGCCTTTGGGCCCTTTAAACGAATGGTGAGAAAGAAAATATTAGCCTAAGTTCAATTTTGTTCTATAATGTATTTTTTTTTTAATATAAATGTACTATTTATATGTAACATATATATGTATGTATATTTGATTGATTTTTTTATTGTTATTTATTAGCTTGATTTTTATTTTTGTACTAATTTTTGTGGAAACTTTGCTGGCTTATGTAACATTTTTTGTGTATATTATTATCATTTTTATATTGCTGTATGTTTCCCTTTAAAATAAATAAATAAATAAATAAATAAATAAATTACTGACACTCGGCGCGAGCTATTTGCATAAGCGGGCGTCGACGACGGCTGCTCGGACGATAAAACGACCGACGTCAAACTTATGAACGCAATTAATGAACCGAAATGATACAGCACGCTCCGGATTGCCGATTTTTTATTTAGCTACATTAAATGGCCATTCCCGCAAAGCATTTAAGGTTGTCACATTGCCCGCATTGCAATATTAAAGGTCACATTCTACTCAGAAGTAGTTAAAGAATAACCTGTATTATAATACAGGTGTTTCTAGTAAACATAATTGAGACATCATCAATGTAATATGACGCATTAAGCTCTACGTCCATTATACCGTACCATACCATCAAATATTTTACTATGAATGTATCAGGAACGGCTGGAAATTCATCATACGACGTATATCATTTACTAGAAAGTATCAACTGAATTTTATACCCGTTTGTAATGGATATCATCCGCGGATAATCCCTAGTAACTTGCGCGCATCGGTTTGACAGCGTCTCGTACTACTTCAAGCGTATCGGCGTCAGCAGACGCTACGTGTTAACACATTACGGTCTTGATTGTGGCTGGAATGGTCAAGTGGGACTAGTCTCATATATTTCTCTATAAAAAATATTTTTTTGCTATATTCCTAGCACGGTTATGATATGCTCGGGTATAGCGAGTTAAGCCAATTAATTCTGATTTGAACATATAATAAGTTCCATGTTTAACCGTGTTCACTTTTAACTCTTCTAGGGTAAAAATATGTAATTATGAATAACAAAATCCAGGACTCAATTACTATCTTCTCTAAAATAAAATAATTATCTGTACAGTCATTGGTAATATAGCAAAACTGCAAGAAAGAGATAGTGATTTATATTTTGTATATTATAAAAGTTTTCCTTCCCATTTTCATAAAGCCGCGCTGTATAATTATGCGGGCAGGGTTGCCCCGCACTAGACACGATTTCTGCTTTTACTTTTATGTTAATGCTTACCCCTCGTTCATAATATGCTAATAGGTGAATATGAGCGTATTCACAAAGGGTAAGAGTTGGTTTGGCTCATATGAAATCCTGCACTTGTTATTGACTTCAGTATTTATTTATTCTAAAGATTTTTATATGTTTATAATGTAGGTACACACAACGTATCTATTGTACCTTATTTTAATGTATTTGGGTTTACTATGCTTTAGAAATGCCTCTGTTAATTGCGTTTCTTTGTCTACGATTTCTAAACTGTAATACCTTTTTAACGATAATGCAATATCCAATCTTTTACGGTGACATATTGTTATGTGTAAACGGTTGCTGTGTAGTTGCCGCTAACACACATCTAGCGTGCAGACCGTCTGAGTTGGAACCAAGAGTGTGAGAAAAGAATCTCTGCAAAGGGAAGTACATCTCGAGCTAGCAACGAGTCCAAACTGAATTTCAACATAGTTCCATCGAATGAAACATCGATTCCGAATATAATCACACTCAAAGAAGTTATAATTATCGTTTATACTTAATCTTCAAAGTGGATTTAATGTTAACAAAATACAATCTAATCTTTTTTATATACTGGCTCGGCAAAGTAACTACATTACACCTGATGGAAAGCACAGTGTGGTCCAAACACAGCAACGAGCGTCCAGAGAGGAAAATCCATTGACAGTCGCCATTATTATGTCGACCCAAATATATCACGACGGAAGGTCTTTAAGTATATGCACAATAGAATATACACAAACTGATTCCGAAATGCGTCAGGTCGAAGCGAGTCACAATGACGATCTTGACGCATGTGTACTGTCACGACCCAGTTCGGGCAATCGCCCTACCACATCAATTTCAATCTGCTAAGCTATTCAGTGTATGGTGCGTTGATCTAAAACTACAAAATAAGTTAATAATGATATGTACGGACAATAATATACACCTCGGCCCAAACTAAATTTGCGGTTAAACTATAAATACCTAGTGATTTTTTTCTCAACTATATTAGTTATAAAAATAATGTAGATTAGAATTATATTATATGGCGTGTCTGGAAATACAACGATAAACATAAGAGTAGTCTAACCAATTAGCTAACTAAACGATAGAGTATCTAGTTGACAAGCTGTCACGGCCCGTAACAGTGCGTCAGCAGGGCCGCTTTCAGCTCAGTAATGACGTCCGCCATTTGCGCAGAGTTCCGAAATACATGTTTCCAGTTCTAGAAGGAACTATTTTCGATATCGATACCTTATATAGGTTCTCTACAATAACAATATATCGTCAAGCTATATCCACTACGGGGTGAGTAGAGATACATTAGTGGCTTTATCCACTTTGCGCTTATATGTCGTGCCTAACGTGACCAGTAAGGCAGCTGATCGCCGTTCTCAAGGCATTTACACATGACATTTCTATTAGATGCCATGCTGATTTTATCACGATGTTTTCCTTTACCGGTGAGCATTGGGTGCATAAATCCGTACGTAATCTGGATGAAGTTAGTGGTACTTGTCGAGATTCGAGCCTACGACCGTTCGTGTAGCCGCGCAAGGAAACCTGTACTAGACCACTACAGTTACAGGTTTTTAGTAACGGAATAAAAATTATAAACGTTAATTACAAATGTTCAAGTTTTTTTTTTTTTTAATAATAAATGTAGGTGTTCACAAAAGTTCTATCTTTTACATAGAGTTAATAGTAGGTGTGACAACAGCGAAATACAAGCTAAACGGATATTATATAAACGAAAAATGTTAGTCAAATAATTAAATTTTGTTCACACAAGTTATGTCGCTCAAATCGGGTTAGTAAGTGTGTGCTATAATAGCGGAATAGAAACTAAACGATTTTTATATAAACGAAAACGTTCGTGACTACTTTAGTCAAATAATAAAATTAGGTGTTAACAAAAGTTGTATCCTTCATATAGGGTACCAGACGCTGTTAGAAAAACTCTCCAATAACTTTTTATTCCCTATTCCACGAACTTGAACCAGAATAAATATTAATTTCAACCTTCATATTGTAAAGTTGGGTATGTATTAATGCCATTTGCTTCGTCAGTTCGTTTTTACATTTAACTTCACGAAATAAAACCGTAAAACATCTTACTTTAACATGCAACTATGTTAGACCCTCGTTTGCTTCTATCGGAACACGAAATTATATAATTACAGAATCATTTACATATTTTAATAAATTTGTAAGGGTATTATTTATCGTAACCCTTTTAAAAACAACTTTTGGATCTCGAAATACGAATAATATCGACAGAATGTAATTTAATAAAGAGTTGATGCAAATTGCTAGTGCATTCCATTTTTTTTTTATTTTTTAACTAAGGAAATTCCCTCAATGGCTTGACCCGCCAGCACACGGGTATAGTACAACCGTGGTATTCTGGACTTGTATTGGCTAAAAACCCAAAACGGCTACATCTGTAGATTAACGGGGATTGTGGCTCATAGAACAAATCTTGCACAACCCCGCTGTACAGCGCCCTCTGAATACTGTTACGAGAGGCAAGAATTATCAGCACCTTGTATTATATATTTTGACTTAGTTTAACGAAATAGTTAGTCGTGGTAAGTGGTTCGGGATGGACACGTTCGCAGCGCGTACCAGTGCTGCTAATAAATAGTTTTTCAAGCAAACGAGAGTCCAAATGATCAGCGTAAAGACAGCGACTTACCAACGGCTTCGGCTTGACAGTTCAGGAACACGATGCAGACGAACAGTAGAGCGATGCGGTGAAGCACGGGTCCGCGCTCTCGCATCTTAGCGGCGCCGGGCCGCGCCTGTGCCAAACACTACGTGAAAACACGTACCCACAGCTTCCAACATCACAGCGCGACGTGCGCGCAACCCTCCGATCAGCCCGCCTTAACTTACACTATACACATCACAACCGAGTTTTGCCACTTAACTAATAATTGATTTTATCACAAAAATACGACAACCGCTTCGATGATTAAAAATTTCGAAATATAACCCTAAAACACGTAGAGGAGGAAAATTTGATTATACATTATCTATATGTACATAAAATTGAATAAAATTGTCTATTTTTGATTTCTTTTCTACTAAATCAATAGATGTCACTGCGCGATCGTTTCTTTGGAAGCACAGTCCTGATGTACATTTCAACCATATTCCATTGTTGTGCGAAGCTAGTGACTCTCAACTGAACTCTCTGATGGACACGGGACACTGGCACGTTCGTCTTTCACATTCAGCACTAGCTCTTCCCTCAATCAAACACATTTTTTGTTGTTTTCTGATTTTAAAACCATGCAACGAGCTCCCTTGTTTTCGCACCTGAAATTGAAACCATATGTTGTAAATACAGCATGTTTGATAAAACATTCTGATTTACAACACGAATTATGTCAGATAGAGTTGGAATGCATATACGTTTTAATTATTGTAATGCCTCTTTAATTTGCACCAATGATACATTAATTTGTTGTATTACGAGTATATTGTAGCACACGGTTTTCTATATTCCGCGCTAAAGTTAGTTACATCAGCTTTGCATTATCACCGGGTAGCAACGGCCAGAATATTTTTATATTTCATAACAATCAATATATAAAATCATTTTTTAAACGAATCTATTTTTAGAATTTTATTCTTAAGTTTTATGTCCTCCATAGTCTGCTTTTACATTAAAAACAGGATATCACGTTAAATGAATTCTAGGGATGAAACGGAACTCAATTGATCTGTTATAAAACGGGTTTAAACTTAAATAAACGTGACAAAAAGGAGAGGTGATGATGTAGAGATAATTGTGGCAAAGTCAGTTACAAAAGATATTTTATTGCTAATATAAAAAATAAACAAACATTTGATGTAGTACTCAGATTTTTATATGAGATATCAATTGTTTGTGTAAGTAACTTTCCCCAATATTTATTAAAACTTTATTTAAGTTAAAACTCGTTTTTCGATAATGCAGAATGCAATTTACACACATTACACTAAACAATCAATGACAAACAAACTACCATTATTAACGTTGTATTTTTGGATTGGTTTTAACGTAAGTGTAGACGTAACTTCAACATGAGTGTTAAGCGAATGAAACTTTAGGAGAGTTTCTTTTATAAATACAC
Source organism: Automeris io (assembly GCA_036320925.1). Taxonomy (NCBI): domain Eukaryota; kingdom Metazoa; phylum Arthropoda; class Insecta; order Lepidoptera; family Saturniidae; genus Automeris; species Automeris io. The sequence goes on along the minus strand of JAUDJH010000011.1, from coordinate 4,345,927 downwards.
ATTTTATGAGATTCAATAAATAAATTATCCGTCAAATTGCCATTATATTCACCAATTTTGCTCCAAATGCGAACAACTAATATAACAACTTCAAGCAAGCATCTCAATACAAATTGCATAATGCAGAGATATAAGTTCAAATGTATAGTAAGATATTTTAGAAATTAAATTCTGAATAATATAAGAGAGAAACTGCAATAGTTTGGACAACTTATAACCCCAATAAGGCCGGACCAGGTGTGACCGTTGATGTTCCGAATAAAGCTATTTGCATGAAGACTCAATAATTGAATTTCCTGATGTAGAAATCGTACTGGCATGAACATTACAACGTTTTATGTGTAACCTTCGAGCTGTCTCAGAAAATTTAATTTATTTATACCAAGCGATACGATATTATTTAGAACCAAGTGATTTTTTTTGTTCAATCTGTGATATCTGAAAGATATCTTTTTAGTGATATACAGGTGGACGCTTAACCTTATTACATCTGGTGGAAGGAAGATGAATTCGATGATGAACCGCACCCGCATAACAAATGTCTCTTCTCTTGAAGGTTCTCAAGTCTTATAAACGTGAAAATATAGTGGCAGAAAACATATTCCACTCCTTAGCTGTTCGCATGATGAATATAGAAGCGTATCTTTTGGTACGGATATAAGGAGCATCACACCAAATGCGGATGATATCCAATCATCTAACGATGTTATAGTGACGTCTAGTGATGTTATAGTGGAAAGGGACTGGTGGAATTGGATAATGTAGCTCTTGAGAGGTTTTACTGTACATTAATACAAATGATATGATGTAGAAGTACCCTAATTATTAAATCTCGTAAACTATAACACTTGTGATATTTTTCAGTTATGTGTACACCCCCTATTAAGCTAATTTAAAAAAAAATACTAACGGCTGTGTTGGCCCAGTGGATAAGATGCCGATAGCCACGCCTGGAAATGCATTTCGTCGTAGGTCCGAATTCCGGCACGTACTTCTGAGTTATTTTAGATTATGTTTGGACTTAAGTACAATATACTCCTCAGTGTAGAAAAACATTGAGAAGGAATCCATATGCAGAAATGGGCAAAATGCAATCTGATCAATGATTAACGATTAGAAAATGTAGTCTGATTTTAATTTTGTTGATCTGTAATCATGATTAAATCCCTTCAAAACATTAAGATGTCATAATAATAAAGAAAAACGCAAAATGTAAACGTAATAGTTTTTCATTAATCTGTTTACATTAATCTGTTTACATTTTGCCCATCTATGACCACATGTAACGTAAAAAGAATATCATGTGTATGTGCTCCGAGAACAAAGATCAGCTGCGCTACTGGTCAAGTTGGTCACGGCATATAAGCGCAAAGTAGAAACAGCCGCTAATTTTATTTTGTTTGGCATCAAACTTAATAAATATATATCGATATTGACAATTATTGTATTATTGGGAAATTGCTATGTCGACATGATGTCGAGTATAACTTTAATTACGTGCCTAAATAAAGTCAAAACTAATTCAAATATCACCGTAACTTCTGACTAATATAAACAGCGGAGCTGGCGTGGCGCAGTTCAAATCTTGAGATATGAAATACGAGGTAATTCTGTTGCGGCCGCTATATTCATCTATCATACCAACACTAGGAAACGTTTAATCAAGTCTCAATCTTAATTAAGTCGCTAACGATCTTATTTGCGGATGGCGGGCACGACGGTTCCATCTATTTTTAAACTTTTAATGGAATTTGCGGGGTTAGTTTAATGTTTAAAGGGATTTAGGATTGTGGCTAGTACAATGCAAGATTTAGGATGCGTATATGAGCGTCATCATGTCAAAGTATCATCATATTACCATCAGTCTTCTTTAATCTATTGTTAATCTATTGTTAACTGTTTGAGTGTTGGGGAGCATGATAGCGCTCCTCTTGTTTTATGTTAAAATTGCGGATAGACTGACTACACTCCTCTTTGTTTACCCAGCTCGGTGTGAATGTAAGCCGGCTGCACTAGCGAAGCATACGATTTCTCAGTTTACAAGTTAAAGTCTCTAAAGTGGTTAGACTTTTTTTTTAAAGAGTTTGTCCTTTTGTTTTATAGTCCTTATAATAAAAAATGGAACCGTTGAAGTCATAGGAATATACTTCGTATTAAAATATCAATGTTATATTACATTCTTTTCAGTTAGATATCGATTTAATTAAAGTCTACAATTTCAGTCAATGGAAGTAAAATACTTTAGAAGGTTTAATAAAGTTATCAAACATTAAAACTATAGTCACGCAGTTTCAAAAACGCTATATAAATTTAAAATGCGTTTAAAAACATGATTCATCAATTACATACTAACACTAGTGGATAGTGGATTCACAAGGGGATCCGCTATGCCTCGCCCTCTTGTGGTTTAGAATTAAACTTGACGAATTTTTAACAACCTTGCAACCCCTATTTCGCTCTCTTATGGGTGGAATTAATGGGTGCCTACGTAATAATAAGAAGCTATAGTTCCAATAGTTCAGTCTCTACAATGGTATATCAATAATATAAACATCATGAGTTTTATTTATATAGATAAGTGTTTAAAGGCGTTTTAAAACTTAAAACTTAAAATACTTTCGCCGAACTGGGCGTTAGAATTATTATTTATCATTGTTTCAATAATTAAAAAAAATATTTGCCAATGGAATACGGTGAAGTATAAAGTATGACTGCGTTTGCAATCGTATACCGATGAACAGGCCAAATGCTGATATACGTAAACGAATCGCTTATTTCGCAGAACGATCATGCCACGTCATCGAAACCTCCGAAACAACGTTTTGTGCGCAGCCACGAGGTCGCGATACCGCTATCTGTGCACTATTATTTAACAATTTCCGAATATCGCAACAATGGAGCGAAATGAATTGATTAAATACTAAAACGGTTCTACCTGACGCACACGTAAAGGCGCTGTATATACAAAGCAGCGGCTGTTAGACCGTGATAAAGTGCTCTGTGTTGATTTATATGGAAAAGGCGTCCAATGAAGCGACTCCGGGGCGCTGTCATGCGGCGTGTCAAGCTCGCGAGCATGACAGTTAATAGCGCTACACATCGCGATCTGTCAGTTGCTTGATCACCATTGCTGAGCAACGATCACCAGAGTACGTAGCAAGCCTTTAGTACGATACTGTTTAGTACGATAATGATGGGATGGAAGGAGTAAATTAGAAAGAGGTTAAATGTCTATGACATTAATATAATGTTGGCCGTTCAGAAAAAAATAAGTTTTGTAAGAAAGAATGAGAAAAAAAAATGAAGATCGGCTTTTGAATTTCGAATTGAATGTTTTTTGTTTTTGATGCGATAGATTGCGTCTTGAACTAGGAAAAGGAATGGTCATATAAATTTATTAGAATGTAAAAATATTATATAATATATTGTAAGCGTATTAATAGTTGTAAAATATATAATTTGGAAATAAAAGAAGCTTTTCAATCGAAGTAAGAACGAGTTTATCGTCCACAATCAACATCCACGCCCCTTATTTTATTATTATTTATTTGAGCCCCTGAAAGTTAACAAACCTTGTGCTAAGCTTAACCTAAAATACTAAGCTTAATACTTCACCTACTCCTTATGGTAATGGTAGTGTGATTATACAAAATGGGTTATGACCGGAGTACACATGTGCGTCGACTTTGTCTCGCGCCTCGGCGCCATCGAACTGCACACACATTATTTTTATTTCTTACGAGCTTTGTGAATTTATTTATATTGTTTTGTACTCTTGAAATAACAGAGTAAATTCGGTCTGATGTATTTTCCATTTTCGTTGCATTTATTCGGTCCCTTGAGCGGATATTAAATTTTATATTGTTTGCGGCTGCTCTATATTTTGCTCTTTACACTTTATAAAATACGATGAGTCATATCGTCTGCTTGTAATTTCCATACAGGAAATACATGCAGTGTTCAAACTGAAATGTATTGATTTAAAATGTGATCATTCAATGTTTAATGATTGTGTGTGTTTCTCGCATTTTTATTTTTCTTCCTTTCTGTGCAAGTTTGAATATAGTCGCATTTGTAACGTATCTTGCTCATGTGCTATTTTTATTTGTTTCTGATAATGTAGGCTATGTAAGTGTACTTATAAATAAATAAAATAACGTCAACAGAAACAAAGATTATAAAATATAGCATGAGTTTACCACCCTTAAATCGGAGACCTGGCAGCAGTTATCAGAATCCGAAAAGTAGCTTTACATTACGTCAATACAATACGTAATGTCATACTCGTTAAGGTGATACACTAACACACTGACTTCTATTCTGACATACACTTAGGCTGAGATTTATAGACGCTATTTCGACTTTGCTTAGCAAAGTTCTTAAAAATTAAATTCGTTTTGACAGAAAACTTAACTGTGTGCCTAAATCCGTAGTTAATCTGGGAAAACCCAAAGGTACATGCTGGGTACGAACCTCTGACCACTCGCGTCGTCGTGCTTAGATACCGGCCCTTACTCCACTAAGCCAGCACAGCCAGAAATAAATTATTATACAGAAATATATCTATATATTTAAATTTCTGTTTTTTTTTGTATATTTGTGGAGAAATAAATACTTTTTCATTTCATTTTATTAGAGCGAATCCCATAATCAATTGTTTTGTTCCCGTTAAAATAACAGAGGATTTGAGCCAATGCAAAGAAACCGGAGTTACTTGGAAGAGTTGCTCGAGTTTGAAAACACTCATAATAATGACAAAGATCTCGAATAAGGCAGAATTAATTAATCATTGTGTTAACTGATTAACATTTTCCAACGCAGATCTTCATCAACGAATCTACATTCAGATGGAATAGTTGAATTAATTTACTAGCCGTCTGTCTTAACAGTTCATCCATCTCTTCTCTACTAAAACTATTATATTTTGTAATGAGACTATATTTTTACAGCGTAAAGATATTGATTCAATAACTTAGACACTTTTAAATGTTTTTAATAGTCTATATTTTTAAAATTTTGGATATTTATGATGCATCACGCATTGACTACTAAACTCATTTTTAAAATACAAAATTAAAAAATACACGCCCATCACAAATCTGATCTCCAATAAACACGATTTTTTATGAAAAACCGAAGATTAAATTTAACCTCTATGTACACCACTCATCAAATATGCTATGGAATGAGCTGCTAGAGACTGTTTCTTACTGGAGTTGACTTGCAGTCCTTCAAAAACAGTGTCAAATGTTCTTTAAATTTGCCTACATAGGGACCGCTTTTTCATAAATATGCGGTAAGTTTAATTGCTACTACTGGCATGAAAATTGTAAATGTGTACATGTTTATATTTAATGTTGACATTCCAACATGTTAAAACTAGTTAGATAGAAACAGTGATACAGTTTGACATATTAGTGGAACATGCCATCATCAACTGAGGTCATGAAAAATGTTTAATGTTCAGTAATAATAATAATACATCGTGGCGCTATAACCCTTACGGGGTGAGCAGAGATAGATTAGTGGACGTATCCACTTTGCGCTTATATGTCGTGCCCAATAGGACCAGTAGCGCAGCTGATCGCCGTTCTCAGGGCACTTACAGATGACACTTATATTAAATACTCGTAGATGCCATTCAAGTTTCCTCACGATGTTTTCCTTTACAGGTGAGCATGGGGTGCCTAAATTCTCTGTTCTGCCTCTATGTTCTGCAATAATAAAACTGAATATATGTTTAATGAAAAAAAATCCAAAAGGGCTATACATCGGTATGTATGCGAAATATAAAAAAATAATAAAAATAGTCATGGTAAGTCAAAGTAACCATATCATCCGGTGAAAGGCTATTTGGTTTAAGCGAAATTTTTTGGTGATATAGTAATATATATCTATATATAGTAATATATATATATATATATATATAAATATTTGTAATCAGCGTTTTTTACCGATTCCGAAGATATATATACATTACTATATCACCAAAAAATGTCGCTTAAACCAAATAGCCTTTCACCCGACGATATGTTATTATTATTGATAAGAAAATTTACTTTTTTCTCAATGATTATTTGTTTGATAAGGGTGCGTGGCTATATGTTGTATTTCTCACTGGACATTAAATTCAATTTAATTCGAACCCAAGGAACAATTAAAAAGAGCGGCTACCGGCTTTTCTTCTCAGCTCTTTTCGGTATAACCTGATTTCCGAACATTGAAATAAAGTTTATTGAGTTTTTTATTCGCCTACTCCACAATATATCACACACGGCATTTATAAAGTCCCAAAACTCATAAGATATAAGGAAAAAATAATTGTAAGCATTTTCTTTAAAAAATTAAAACGATCCTCGTGGAGCGCTGAGTGTAAACAGTTTTGGTATTATAATATGAGATACATTTGAAGGTTGACACACATTTCGCTTTCCGAACGGGATCCATGTTACGCGGCGCAAACACACCGAGCTGTGTCAACAACCCTCCATGTAAATGTTTCTATTTCACACAATTCTATATTTTTGTATGTTGCTGAGATCATAACTGTATATTTGCGTATATAAATGCTACCTGCCTTGGTAAAGGGATGAAAATGATTTAATTAAAAAAAATATTTTTTCTATAAAAGTAATTCAATGACATATTTCTTTGTTTGTCTTAACTAGAAAAAATATTTCATCCTTTCGAGTCTAATACGTCCCATTAAATTTCATCTTTATATGTATATATACACAGGTAATCAGTTCAACAGACTACAATGTCGACGGAATACTTGATATTTACAGGGCCTTACGCAAGTAAACTGCAATAACAGCCCCTCAAAGCCATTTCATACATGTGCTTCTTGGCGCATGCGATAATTTCTGCAAAGTTTATTCAAACACACGCTAGATATCGCGGCGGTCGCCCGGGGCCGTGTTACCCAACTTTGACAATTAATGAGCGGGGAACTAGCGCAGCTTTGACTGGGAATTACTCGTTTGAGTTTTAGCCGAAACTGAGGTAATAGATTTTATTGGATTAAAAACCCAGATACCCTAGACCTAGATAAAGTGTCTAACATTGTTTTATTTTATGATTTACAGGCAAGCGCTTGACTTTGATCACACCTTGTAGATAAATATGGGGCCGATGATGGACTGCGCCTGCCCAACAATTGTCTATTCACTCTTCTATAGAGTATATAATTTTGTGTGGCTATTATTATTTTTTATATGTACCCCACCAAAACAAAGGCAAGATAAAAAATTACGATACAAAGAATGCTATGTTACAATAAAATTCAAAACATATCAGACTTATATAAAAATAATCTAAAAGCACTCTCATTTTGATCAAGTTCCTTAAAAACAGCACGATACGTATAACATTAAGTAAATATGTAAATAGCACAGATTGCATTCCGTTTTTACATCGCTTTTAAAGTGGCTTTATTTGTATAATGTTAGTTTTCTAGAAAGTCGAGTAGATATATTTGAACAACAGTATGCAGTAGTTTTCCCCATAAACATGAAAATAGACACGAGATAGGATACGAATTTTCGCTTTTACTTAAGTAAAAGCAAGCAAGCAATAAAGTTTAGTAAGTATATATTGGTTCAAACGGTATTTTATGTCTTGGAAATTAGAAAACGTGGGATATTACTCAATAAACATTAGTTTAGTTAATTGTGTTTCAGCAGTGCACATTTAAAAAAGAAAATTATAATATTAAATATTCTCAAATATTGTACCAATTATAGAAACACAATTTCTGCCAATATCATGTCTTAAATATAATTTTACAAAACTAGACTACAATAATAATGTTTAAGAAACAGTATCCACACGCGGAATCGTGAAAGTTCGTAGATTTGAATCCCGACACGTAACTCTGGATTGTAACAAATTAAAAACGGATTTAGATCACACGCACACCGGTGAAAGGATACATAATGAGGAAACCTAAATAGTATCTAATAGAAATGTATGCCCTGAGAACGGTGGTCAGCTGCTCTACTGGTCACGTTGAGCACGACACACAAGCGCAATGTGGATGGATACAGCCACTAATGTTATTCGCTCACCCTTATTACGAGTATAATGTGAAGAATTTATGTTTATTAAATCAAATTTAGTACTTTAGTAATAAAATCGAAGCCGCTTCAATTTAATTGCGTTATACTGAAAGGTTTACCATAATTGGCATGATTGAATAGTTTCTATTTTTTATTTAGGGCTACACTAATGATAGTAATAAAAGTTTTGAAATTAAATTTTATTGAAAATTATTGCCAACGCATTTCGCATAACAGAGTCTACGAATTCAAAAAAGAATATAAAAGTTTCGTGTACCAATATTTAGTTTTTACCTAAACTGGGCCATGAACATAGTACACAAGTGTAAAAATCGTCATAGTGACTCGGTCTGTCAAGTTACGGGATCAATTTGTATATATACCTAGAGATCTTCCGTCGTGTGTATGTGAGCCGACATAGCGATGGCTACTGTCAACTGTTTGTCTCTTGGCGGTTGTCACCGTTATTTTACTATAATATATTATTTTTTGGCAGGACAGTTTGTTGTCATTGGCCGGAAAAAGCCTTTACAAGAGGGCAAGCACTTAAGATGCACAGCCAACAAGTTATGGGTGGGTGACAATGAAATATACGAACCTCGATTTGGCCGTCCAGCCAGGAAACGAACCTAACGGTGATCTAGTGTTTCGGAAGCGATTAAATTGAGAAGAAACGCAGAAAGAAGCTCAAGGCTACGTTGGAGTGAGGAGCCAGTCATTATGTCGAGCCAGTATGAGAAAAAGGTTTAATTTAAATAAATTTTATTTATGTATATCGAAGCACAGATTCAATTCACATTTAAATTCGCTTATAGACCATATATGGGCAAAATGTAATCAGATTAACAAAAATGATTAACGATTACATTTTAGGTTTTTTACCATTAATATGACTGCATTTTGCTCATCTATGTTTTAAACACTACAAAATCCCAGATTTTATACACATTTATCATTTCTTAATGTTTTAAATGGATTCAATCATGATTACAGAGCAAGAAAATTAAAATTATGAGTACATTTTGTAATCTTTCATCATTAATCAGATTACATTTTGCCCATCTCTGTTATAGACTATATAACAAATAAAATAATGTTTAAAACAAGGTATGTGTATAAATTTAATTTCTTGGCTCAGAAAACAAATTCTAACTAGAACAACTGAATGCCACTGGATAGATAGATAGTCCAACAGTACTGCAATATAAATCAGACTTGCAGATTGCAGCTACGTGCTTCTATGAGCGGTTGTCGGATGATTTACTAACATATGCACATTACTTACGCGTGCCTTAATCTTCGTGTTCATTTACTTACAGCATTTTATATAGCAATCAGTTTCACCACAGGATGTGAAAGACTGGAAACGTAACTAGCTTGATAAGCTAAACATGTCTTAGTCTATTTAGAAAGAAACATTGAATCAATGGCAGTCTCAAAACTAAGTAATTATATGATACAAATAAATCCCTATTCTTACTAATATAATAAGATCGAAAATCAGTATGTAGATACAATTGTCAGAACGTCTGAACCGATTTCGGTAAGTTTTAGATCTTGCAAGTGGCCATTCATTACAAAGCTGAAACCTAAAGGAGTTGAAATAGGAGATGCAATTTCCTACGTGAAAATGAGTGTTTTTAAGTTAGGGATACCAATTTTTTTATATTTGGTTCTTTGATATATTATAATGTTGGAGTTGAGAGAGAGGAGAGTGGCAGGGAAGGGAATTCATAAGAGGGAGAGGGGAGTAGGTTTAACTATGAGTTATCACGACATTCATTGACTTTTAGGCGTTACGAAGTTCGCTGAGTCAACTAATCATACATATATATATATTTTAGTTTATTCATTATATTATAATCACCACACGCATTTAATTATAAATAGGTAACGCTAGACATCAATCTCATATGATGGAAATTTATTATAAGCCCGTAAACGCCACGCGCTCGCTCTACAAATACTGATTCGCTCGTGCTTGAAGATTCTTATGTCGTATAATGTTGGATTACCAGACGCGGGAATAAAAAAATGAAATTAAATATTAAATGTCAAATTGTGTGAATTTTTTGGTCAGCATCACTACCGGATAGTTTCGGATACCTCGATCTTTATATAATTTCACATTTAAAATGTAAATTTAATTCGAGAATTTAATCTCGTAAAAATACGCACGCGGACCGTCTGAGGTACTTCTGAGGCCTATATTACATTAAAATTTAAACACTGTAGAGCAGGGATGCTCAGACGGTCGGTTGCGGGAGCTCTTTCAGTCGAACTCAGAAGATATTGGCACATGACGGAAACGAAACTCAATTTTTGTTTGACGGATGCATGATTCACATTTAAGTTGATATACAGTAAAGCCAGAGTCTCTCTTATTACTTTTTTTTAATATCAGAATAATCTAGTAGCGGCGAAATGCGGCTGTAGTTAACAACTATAGAGTGGTTATGTAAAAACGACGTATTGATGGATAAGTTATTTTTTCTTTTTTTTAAATAGTGACTAACACTAGACTTGTGATCTATCTACTTCTTTTTTTGGTAAACCAAGGAAAATTTTATATAGAACCGTATTGAACGTTGTGAGGGCGACGTCCGCAGTGTGTCACACTCTTACTGGCTACAAACAACCGGACGCTCTCCATCTCACTAGAACCCGAGCGTGAGAGTCTGGATTCATCCGATGATCCCAGTGTGTCAGAGTCCTACTGACTAAAAACCCTCGGATATCCCTCTAATTGCTACGTCCAGGCCTGGGAAACCAAATTCATCCAGACACCCGGGGAGCAAAAAGCCTTGGCTTCCAGCTCTCTGGAAGCGGTGAGAGTCCACCCCTCCCCAAAACCTCAAAACCTCTCTCTCAGGCGGCGCGCCGGACACTACACACCGCCACCCTCTCATCCGGACAGCAGACTCCCTCAAGTCTACCACCTGGCGAACTGCCTGCCTATGATAAGTCCTACTAACCTATTCTACAATCCTGTATTTGTACTTTTATATTTTGTACTTCTGTTTGTCGTTGTCGTTAATAGAATATTATTTTGTCTATTACACCAGTGGATGTTATATATTGGTTTCAATAATTTTAGTATTTCGCATAAAAAAAGTACAACTGCCGGAGGAATAAAATTATTTGATAAATATTTGCAGCACTTAACAAACTAAGTCATGTTTCCGATATAAAAACAAGTTCAAAACGTTTACGACTATCGGTATCGCGAAAAGCAGCAATATTCAGACACATTTTCACATACGACCACACATTTAAACCCTTATCTAAATGTTGGGTAACTCGAATAATTTTCAACAGACGTGATCCGCTTACGGAATTTGTAAAATCAATATGAGGTTGATTTAAACTACTTTTAACTTAGAAACGATCTACATGAAACAAAAACTGTCAGAAAACCTATTAGGTAGTTCGAGAGAAGGAAATAACTGTTCATAATCGAATTACAGGTAGGTTGAACATATTTGACCCTTTCCGTTTGCAGAATTAATTGGTTGTAACAAAGAGATTTTAATTGAGTTATAAATTAATAACGTTCTCGAAATTAGTGACCCGGCTTGCTAATCGAGGAATGTCGATTTGGAATTTTTTATTTTAGCTAAAAATTATACTGTAAATAGTTGCGGAAAACAAAGTTTTATTTTATTAAAAAAAAAATAAAATTGAACAACAGCGGCAATTATTTCCTGATTCTTATATTCGTAAATAAATTTACCGAAACATAATAAAGAAGATTACTTTATTGAATATTTCAAAACAAAACTTAATTTTACTACGAGCTTGAACATACGTTTGCTAGTACAAACTTAAGTTTATTTGTTATACATATTATATGTTATATGTATATATATAATTTTATCGTTATTATTTAAATGTACTAAGCACGCCCAGGAATAATATTCACAAAATGTAACTTTTAAAGGCGTACGTATTGTAAAATACCTATTGTATTACGTATTGTATTGTAAAAATGAATGAAATGCAATGTTTCTTTTTGAGAATATAAATTTCTTTAACCCGATTATAAAAGTGTCTACATATTCTTATAATATGTAATAGATTTGTGCGTGAAGACATGGTTGTGTAGGTCGGCACGATCACAATAACCATCGGCAGGAAGTTTGTCTCTCAGTAGTGGTACTTGGTTTTTGGATTGTACTCTGCTTTCCATCGGGTATGGTGCAGTCACTGTGCCGACCCAGAATAAATATATTTAAATACAGTATATGACTGGTGGTCGTGGGTGAGTTGATAAAAGAGCACGGATCTTGGCGTTTTAGTGTTTATAGCACTTTATGACACACAGAACTGCGACGCAACACGCACGTACTCTAGCTTTGGGTCCCGGTATTTGACTGACTTAACAAGCATCCCATGCGTGCGCGCACCCCTTACCTCGTGCGTCCCGTAACACCCTAACGACCCTTAGGGTGTTTAACACAAGCATGCATCGGGCGGCGTCTACATGCTATAAGTATTTCTGACTGATTTGATAAATAAACTCAAAGGCGTTGTACATAAATATCTTGAACTGACTATATCATACATCGTAACTTTTCTTTTTGATATTTAAAAATATTATTATTACGTTATTAGTGAAAAGTTACACGAGTTAAGCATAGATAATATCTCAGATCACTGCTAATCAAAGCTTATAATATTTTTTTTAAGTTAGAAAAAATTCAAATTCCTTTTAATTCTACATTTTTTTAAACATTTTTCGAGTCATATTGTCCTAAAAATTGATACAATTTTAAAACATAATAAATGAACGTATCTTTAAAAAAGGAGGAAAGTAAATAACTGTAAAACAGATCTTTTTAGGAAGTTCTTACGAATAAAATGTATTTTGTTTTAACGATAAAGCTGCTATTCCACGTGAAATTCTGACCACGTAGCTCCAGGTACTCTCATTACAAGTGTAAGTGTATAACATCGTCCGGCGGTGCGGATCGGTGCCAAATTTAAACAGCCCTCAAGGCGATCCTCGATTATTTGCCAAGGAGTGAAACGGGTGGTTAGCTCTGGAAATATTATATCGAGGTTCTCCGACCAGCAACGTCCTTTTGGTTTTATTTTTATATTATTATTTCCGCAAACTTCCTACTTACTTCTATTGGAGCCATGATAAAGTTCGATTTCTTTATAAAATCACTGGGAACTTCTTTCAAAAGTAAACATTCAATTGTACAATTTTAATATTTTAAATATATACTACTACTAATATGATATATTGTAGCTTGCTGTATGGAAAATAGTATGGAGCACTGGGTACCATGTTTACTCGATTTATGATGGTTATTCAAATAATATATATTCAGTAAAGAAAAAACTATTTATATCACATATTTGGGTAACCTTTATTGTGAATCATTTTTTATTCTAATTTTGAATTCATTTCATGACGTCATCATCATTTCATTATGCCCCGGTAGCTTAGTTTGTAATAACGCTGAAGGTTCTAATTTCTAGTCCTGGTACTGACAAACTGCTCTGTGTGCAACACAGAGGTGTTGGGAAGATTAGTTTGTTGCGAGTCATAGTTATAAGTCATAAGTTCTTAATTATTATATCTCTTAGCCTAGTATACATAGTACAAGCGCGAACTTAGTTCGGGACTAGGTCAATGTATGTAATTGTCCCTAAATATTATTATTTGAATAATAATAATAATACATTATTTATTAGAGAAAACAATTACAAAGCAGCACATTAAAGTCAGCTGACACCCAAACTAGGACTACCTGTATATCTTGGATGTCAGCACATTTTACACAATTTGTTACATACAGTTAATAACCGCTGCGTAGTTCCAATCTTAACTCCAAACAATATATGTATACATATTCCGATTACAGTCAAAAAGATGTCAAAAGAAAAAAAGCACTGTTTTAATTGTTCGTCTGACATAAAAATATTTACCATAACAAATACAAAAAAAATCAATCATTATCAAAATTCATATGATTCTTTTGTTTTTGAAAAACATTTTTTCTAAAAAAAAGCTGTTTTCATTAGCTTTAAATTAGTCTCGGAAGTATCCGGATTCCCAGGCTCGACGAAAGCGAAAAGAGGGCAGTGCTGGCACCCCGGTGGTTTTAGTCGGGGCAGGTCCGACACACCGTGGGGAGTGGCCCTCACCACTTCCCCTGACGGTCCGTAGAGATTTTCACCGGGTTAACAAGAAAAAAAGGCTTTAAATTAGTCAAATCAATTCTTATTTTTATTTATCTTAATATAACATAATATAATGAAAAAATATAATACAATAGGTAGTCTTTTGTAATATCAAAACTTTAAACAACCGTGTTAGAATTATTTAACGCAGTAAGTTCACGGCAAGTCGAGCATCTTGTAATTCATTCCCGTCGCTGAGCCGGCTCATTGGTTACAATCAATTCAGTCGACCGCGACTGGTTCGACGTTCGGGCTTGCTTTGTATAACATCTCTTTCATGCTTCCTAACATGACCTATTTTATCGTTATGGATTCGTAATGAAGACACAATTTCTATTATTCCGAGTTTTTAGAAGTACTGTATGGTATCGATTTTTTTACAACAAAAGGTGGTAATAAGTTAATAGGCCTACATATGAAAAGCAGCTTCTATGGACTGTAACTATGTGCAATAGATATGGTATAATTTTTCAAATAAGGCTGTCACTTTTTCAGTTCGTCCGTCTTGCATCAAATTGTACTCTTTAAGGACGAAGTATGCGAACTGATTTACGTAATTATCTTTATTTCTTCATTAGATTAAGGAGGATCTAAGGGCCTAGCCAAAGAAACATATAGCCATAGTAACAATAACGCTGCTAGAAAAGCGTAAAATGTACGAGATTGACATAATTCCATTGTCCATTGCTTTGTGTCCCCTAGCTTAATTTTTGTTTTTTGGGGAAGCGCTGGTGGCATATGTATATTTTTTGCGGTTCTTTATTGTTTATATATTGCTGTATGTTTTACTGAAAACATGAAAAATAAATACATAAATTTTCGAAATATCACATCGACACGATATTTCCATTCCATACACTTTGCTTTTTTTCTAATAGCATTATCGCTGATCGATTGCTACTATATCTAGACTCCTAATTTTTACAAAAATACTCCAATAAATTAAAAAGATATGTGCCAATTAATGAAATCCTATGATTTTTTAAAATGTATTATCATAACATGTGTTTATTTTCTCATAAACCATTCAACTTCTTCGGTCCTTCTAATCAAGTAATAAAAATGTGGGTTGAAGGACTTTACGCGATTTTTTTTGGTGACATAACATTCACATTATTTCTATATGAATGAAAAACACGACTACAGAATATATAAATAACTCAATATCGCCAAAAACGTCTCTTAATGCTTTCACCCCGCGTTTTAATATTTGTGGACCCATTACACACATTAACCAAGTCTCAATGTAAGCTTGCGCTTGTGTCATGGCTACTAGACAAAGGTATACATTTCTAAATACATTGACGAACTAATCTATTCATTATATAAAAGTTTGTCGCTACCACGCTTCTAATCTAGGATATTCGGCGTTGTAAGCACTTATCGTTGCTTGCTTATCACTTACGCTTACACGTGTAGAGGACACTTTAGACAAAATCAGTTCCGCATTCGTAGAGACACATGTAAACAGCACCCCGTAGGTGCAAGCCCTTTTAAAACAAATAATTGAGTAAGTTTCCAGCACCTTATTGTTCGCGTTCACGTAATGTGATCCGTAACAAAGGGTGAAATTATTCCAAGCATTGTGTTGTCTTATTTATGAATATCCCCGTGGTAATGTTTCAAGCAGTTATTTAGCGTTATCAGAATTACAAATAAGTTGTCTCTTGTGAATGTATACAGTATGAAACAGTTTATTGCATCGAAGATAATTACACAGATAAACACATTTTAATTATGTATCTTGTCATTAAACGTGATTTATACAAGTAATCATAACGTAAAAGAATACCAAATATATAATAACTATATAATATAAGAGACAATTGCCGCAGAATTTTGATCCAGTAAATCCATAGAAGAATAATCGCTTCAAAATAATAACCAATACAACAGGGAATGGCTTATTTTAAATTTAACGTTAGTTTTAGATGCTGCTGTACATGAATACAGAGTTTTTTATCTTGACTCGGCAGAGTGACCACACCACACTTGATAGTAAGCATGATGCAGTCCAAAAATGACAACGACAATCAACAGTAAAAAAACTTATCGATAGTCGCAGCGATCACGCCGGCCTGCACAAATATCTCTGCACGCTTCGTTTATAGGACTCCGTATCATCAGGACGGTCGGAGCAGATTCGCCAGAAGACCATTCCACAGCCTAAGGACATGGGAAAAGTAAGAGTTAGAGAACTTCTTAGTCCCAGCCGAGATGTGACTTTATAGCTGTGGCTCCCCGTGAACAAAGACGGTATGCTATGAAAGAAATGATTAACAGAATATAAAATATCCTTATATCCACACGAAAATATTCGTATCTACATTTATCATGCGAACAGATAAAGAGTGTGGAATATACGTCCAGCGACCATCTTCTCACGTACTTTACGACGTGGGAGCATTTAAGAGAAGAGTTAACAGGCATTTGTTGGACGGACGCGGTCCATCGTTGGACCCGTCTTCAATTTCCAACAGGTGTAATTGAAGTCCAGTGTCCGAGTGCATATCACAAAAAAAGATTGCTGGCCACACCTGTATATGTATTTTTTATGCCAAACTCAACAGATTTAACATTAAGTTATCCAATGAAAGTATTCGCACATGTGAGTTAGCAACACTTTGGCGATAAAATAAATAAACCAATAGTATGGAAATAGCATTAAAGTTATTCGGGCGAGTTCGCTGCAGGCGGCTTCAGGCGAAGACGGTGAAAGCCGGTGTTGCATTTATACGAGCCAACTTTGCGTGTGCGATTCATTTTAGAAATGGCCGTGTGGCTTTATCTGCAGCTTTTGCTAACAATTTATGTATTTAGTGTTTACAATCTCATATGGTTATGAGCTAAAACTGTATAAAATGAATTAACGTTAAACATATACGTGCTTATTGTAATAGATTTTAATTTAAGCAAAGGTATAAACAGTAACAAAATTTCCTTATTCCAAAAAGCTCTTAATTTCTCATACAACAAGAATTTTAGTATTATATGAAATGCTATTTTTTAAACGTTCACGACAAGGCGAATATATATACGTTTTTCCGCGTGACGCGGGACTGAACACGGAAAAGTCAAGTGTGACCCACTGGTGGGTCACGCCGGAATCAACGTATTAAAATAGCAACAAATTATCTTTAACTCGTTCGTAGACATATCTGGATGACGCTCTTCATGTTTTTTCTTTTACAGATAATAGGATTTTTAGTTGGACTTTTAAATAAATTTAATGAAATAAGCATTTATATGTAAATATAGAATATATCACATTAAATTACTAAAAATATTGACATTATACAACACCTTTGATCAATTTATATAGGAGCTAGAACTGATTTAAAAAATTTACGGTGAAATACTGCGCGGTAAAAATTTGCAATATAATCTAAACCTAAAGGCTCGCCGCTTGTCAGGTGAAGTTATAACGGCACTGGCCACTGAATATGATAAAGAAATAGAATAATTTATACACTCGAGTACAGGTTTGCTCGTAACTATTAAGAGATAAACACTACCCTCACACGTTATCAGTCATGAAAGCAATAAACCACAGCGAAATAGTTGGTTAAGCCTTTTCCGGCCGATTATTGGCAGCGACCGTAATGATCTCCAGTAGTCCTGAGTGACTTATATTAACCTCAGAGCTTACTAGCAACGGAGTTAGAAGCCTTCTCAGCCTTGTGAAGAGTCTTGCAAACGGACTAGTATATATAGGCTGATTTTATAGTCAAGGGTCATATTCAAGGAGGTTATTCAGCGTCCCATTCTAATTCCAAATATATAGGAATAGTGATATCTTAATATTTCCATTAAAACAAAGTAATTTATAGTCAAATATTTAGGGGCAATGACACACATGATACAATAAATAACAATTAATTATTAAGTAGGTATTTTGTCTCTCCTAAGCCAGGATAAAGTACTAAAGGGAAGCGAGTCAATTACCTGCTTATCTAAAATCACGTAAAAGGAATTTTAACTACTTACTATACAACACGCGCTGCGGTGTCCAAGCTTTTTATAGATGTTTAATGTTTTTTATGATTTGTTAGGGAATATAGTTATTAACACTTTTATTAGTTAAAAAAAGGTATAAATTATTGTATATTGAAATATCTTCCTCGTCTATTAAATCATCCTGTATATTAGCTCTAGAATATTCACTAAGGCTGTGTTTGCCTGGTGGATAAAAGACCGGTATCCAAGCGCGGCAATGCGAATGGTCGTATGTTGTATCCCAGCACATACCTCCGGGTTTTTCCAGATTACGTACGGTTTAGGCATTACATGTTCACCGGTGAAGGAAAACATAGTAAGAAAACTCGCATGACATCTAATACAAATGTCATGTGTTCTAGTGCTGTGAGAGCAGCGATCAACTGCGCTACTGGCCACGTTAGACACGACAAATAAGAAAACTGGATACAGTCACTAATGTATCTCTGCTCACCCCAAAGAGATAAAGCGTGAAGATATATTAATAGTATTCACTTTATTATAGTGTCGTCCGAATGTTTTGGTCAACTTTTGCTAAATAAAACATATGCAGTAATACTTTGGAATGGGCAAGGTTTTCGCCAAATCCTAAGTTTTTTAGAAATATTTTAAAAAGACTGATTCATCTGATTGTGATTATTAAAATACTTTTTATTATTGTTTAATTGTGGCGATATCTGACCCAAGGCGGAGCCAATTAACCGGCTGATGTCACAACCTTCGTGGAAATCCGATACAGAAGGTTTCAAAATCCTAAAAAATTCAGTTCATGATTAGTGGAAAGGGAATAATATTACGGTTTTCAACACTTTTAAATCTAAGTTTTTTTTTATTATATATGAAAAACTTCGGAAACGTATTAAATTTATCTTACAACTTCGCAAAAGATGGTCAAAACCGAACAGCTGATGCTTCGGTCGTACACTATCATTTGCGATCGTCAAAGTTAGTGAAAGACGGCCGGCAATAACTGTTTAAACCCTCTCGCCTGTTGGTTGAGAAGAGCTGCAGACTGGATTCAATGGCCATTACTAGAAGGTCTATCTCCAGCAATGAGCTACAGTGGGATTCTCGATGATAAGGAAAGTTAGCCGTTTAATATTTACACACGTTTTGATCTAGCCCCAAAATAATCATACGCTTGTAATATGGGGACCTGACAAGGTATACATATATACCTAAACCCAACGACAAATTAATCTGATCATCACAAAAAAATTGCTGGTACACGAACCCAGGACTTTCAGCATTGAAGATAAGCTACTACAAACTGCGCTATCATGAAGTAATTTTAACTTGTTTTTTTTAACCAGTTCCGTTTTGGAATATTTAAAACGGAATGATGATGAGGACTGTAAATTTTCTCTCGTCTGTTAGTGAATGCCTGATGTCGTCCTTGGACTATATTGTACCTATCAGCACGTGCAATTACTTTGCTAGGAAACTACACTATAAAAAACATTTTGATGTTATAAATTCTATATATTTAATTTTATAATTAATAGTTTATCGTCTGATTTATAGGCCTAAATACTTGAATAAATAGTTGTCTATTAAAAAACAACACATTTTTTAATTTAACTGCTACATTTACCTAAAATTACATAAATAATTATTAACCACGACTATTTTAACTACAAACAACAGTATCAACTAATGTCAAAGTTAAACCGCGATTCACATAAATACGTGTAATAAATAAACAAAACTTTAACAATTTACGTCTAAACGGAAGCCTCTGAAGCGAGAATTATAAACGCCCTCATAATTAAATTAAAACGTAAGTTATGAAGTTTAAAAAGAAAGTGCGATTTCAGTTCAGCGAGCCCGTGGGTCTAGCGACGGAGGAAAGTTGAGAATTTAATTACGAATATGGCCAGACGTTTCGGTATCGTCCGTATCTTGACATTTATAAGCTATGTAACTCTGCTGAAGTATACGTAAAGAATAGATAGACTTAATATTCTAGTAATTTCTGCAATACATCCAATTGACATCTGAATGACATCTGTCAAATTTACTTTCCTCAGTCTCACTTTTTCACATATGCAGATGATACAGCAATTCTAGTATATGATCACTCATGGCCTGAAGTTCAGAATAGATCAGAGACTGTTCTAAGACTTGTCTTGAAGTGTCTCGCCCACAATTCACTTTCCCTTAATATTGGAAAGAGCAAATATGTAGCTTTTCATGTTAGCCCATCCTCCCGTCCGACAGATAATTCTATGTGCATTAGGGGACATTCATGTCTTTTTGATTTAGAATGCAAATGCTTGCCGCTAACAAGAACTGGTGTGGTGAGATATCTGGGAGTATATTTAGACGAAATGTTAAGTTGGAAATCTCATATACATATCTTGATCAATAGAACTTAAAAACTTATCTATGTCTTTAAGAAATTGAGAAATTCTGCTGACATTTATACTCTTAGGACTGTTTATTTCTCTCTGTGTGAATCCTTGATATCTTACTGCATTGTTGTTTGGGGTGGAGCCTCTTTATTGAAACACTTTATTGAAACTTGAGAGGGCTCAAAGAGCTGTCTTAAAAGTCATGCTTAATGAATCCAGAAGGTTTCCTACTGAGCTGTTATATTCTAGATGTCAAGTTTTAACAGTAAGACAGCTCTTTGTCTTGAAACTTGTCCTCCGCAAACATAGAGTGGTCCTTATAGGGACAGATAGCAAAAGAAAACCTCGCAGAATGAGATATGTTTGCCATATGCCGATTCACAAGTCTCATTTTGCTGAGAAACAATTTTGGGTTCTTGGTTCAAGGATTTATAATAAGGTTCATCATGTATTAAATATCTTGAACTTATCAAAATTCGAATGTAAGATGAAGCTGAGAGACTGGTTGTTGAATCTAAAATATAATGATACAGAGGAACTGTTGCAGGTATAGATGTGCTTGGGCTTTAATATTAACATTCTTTTGTAATTGTTATTCACTTTGTTTGTATAGTCTGTTGTTGGGTATGTAATGTTGTTTTTTTTTGTATTGTTTTGAGTTATGATTGGTGCTACGCAGCAGTAAAAAACTGTAACAAATTTGTGTGAAATATGCTGACATCCAAGATACAGGGTGTCCTAGTTTGGGTGTCAGCTGATTTTTAATGTGCTGCCTTGTAGTTGTTTGTCGAATAAATAATTTTATTTTTATTTCTATTAATTTAATTTGTAAGGAACGATATTCCTAAAAAGATCCTTATAAAGACCGACTGCTAAGGTTTCCTTTTGGCTTTTATGGAAATATTCTGCTTTCAAAATTAATAATAACATATTTTTAAATGAGACTTATGCCATAAACAATGTTGATTTCGTTGAATCCACCACTCCAATTTCAATTGGAGTAGGCAGATGTTATATTTTGTTTTGCGTCCTTTTTTTTTTAACCCGGGATAAATCCCTAACGAACCTAGGGGGCGATGAGGATTGCCCCCCGGTTTGTCGGACTTGCACCAACTAAAACCCACGGGATGTTCCTTCTCCCGCCTGCCGAGTGCCAAGGGCAAGGCTGAGATGTCTTCCTCGGCACCCGGCGACGTCTAGCCTTCTGCAGGCCCCGCCTTCTTGGCAGGGGGTGGCTAAATAGTCGCCACATCCTGTTTGTGTTGCGTCCTAAAGAATACCACAATTGTTTCTTATTTATTAAAACGTACATTCGTTTTTTTTTACTAGCAGACTGACATTGTTCAAATAACATAAACTAAAGTAATTTTATATATTCAACTTTATCACATTAGAAAGAGTGACAATCACTTTTCTCTATCCTTACTGATGACTATCATGTCTTAAATATTCATAAATTGATTTCTTTATACACACTCATTGATTCAAAATTCTTTAAAACTTTATCCTGTCTAAGAATCTCTATCTTTAACATATTTAGATAAATATCGTTTAGCTTTAACCTTTATTTCCACTAACAATTCCAATCTTGCTCGTAACTCTATTACATTATAAATAACTAATATTTTATTTCACCTCCAACGAATTCTCTGTAGCGCGGCGCCCCAATCTACTTATGATTTCGTAACATCAAACCAAATTAAAAGTAAGCTTAAGTGCCAATAAACTATTTATAATAATATTATGGACAGAACTCAAGAGCTTAAATATGTAATACTGGCATCAAACACTCTCTGTGTCCAGTCGAAGGAAGCATATTCTAAAAACAAATGGAAAAGAAACAGAGGTTACAAGATAATTTCACAAATTCAATTTACAATGCTGGAATGTTAGGATTAATTATTCACGATTGAGAAAGCTTTCTGGCGAGTTTACGTAAAGTTTTGTACGGTACCGGTAATGAATACGTCCATCGGCCTAATGTATTGAGGAACATGGAACTTTGACTCGCGTCATATTGTACCTGACTCTTTGATGAACATTTATAAGTAAAAGTTAAATCTTAGTTATTTACACTTGATCTATTCTTATTCCTTTTTCCATGGACATTCAGTCATGACTGCTTATATTCTGAAATTGCCATAAAAAAACTAGTTATTAAATATAGTTGTCCATATTTCGTTGATATTACTATTAAGCGTGAGAACACGTTTATAGTAACATGCCATTTGTCAGACTATCCATTCTCAACAAATTTTTGTTGTCAGCGCAATGACATTTACCCTTGTTAGTTGTGAAAATTTGATAACAGATGACGCTAGTTTTCATAGCTTTTAAATATCAATCACAAATTTTTAAATTTTAGGATTAAACAATGAAGTTTATATAACTGCATAATAGTTTACAGAGTACTCATGGCCAGGATGTATAAGGAAGTTACGTCATTATGGGACGTGAAAACGTGACGTGATGAACAAAAGTTTGATCATACGGTGTGTGCAAATGATGATGATGATGATGATGATTTCCTAGCCGGATTCGGCTACGGCGACTGTTTCAACACCGATTAAGAAAATCGAGGTCCAGTTTTCGGAAACAGTCAATTGCGCAGGAGATATTTCAGTGCATAGCTGGACGCGCTGCCAGAAAAGCACTCTCTCGTCCGAACTCCCTCAGGCCCGATGGAATGGAGAACTAGTACGATCGGGAGGGAGCGGGATGCAGGTTTGGTCGAGTTTTCCTTCTCTGAACACCTGGTTGAATTGCAGTGTTAAAGAGATACCTTAGTCGCCTTTTACGACACCTCAGCAAGAAGAGGGGGGTGCTATTCTATTCTGCCGGCAGCCACCACGGCTACAAACGGTAAACAACGGTGTGCAAATATTGTAAATACGGTAATGTGTTCCGTCTGCAATTGAGATTTTTATTTAATTCTAACTTGGCATTGTCACCACAACACACGCGCCGGACACTGCGCACCGCTTTCCTTTCTACCGGGCAGCAGACTCCCTGAAATCTACTGCCCGGGCTACTTTTATATCTTTTTCTTTATTACAGACAGGCTTGCGCTGACCTCAATCTCACCTGCTGGAAAGTGATGATGAGGCCGACGATGGAGCGCGCTCGCCTAGCAAATACCGATTCACTTGACGATATCTCCTCTAACTGCTATCAAATATGAAAGTATAATGGAGTAAAGGCTACATACACTTTAATTTTCAGTATCGAACAATTTTAACAAATAATCAAATACCGAGACTTTGTCAACTCATCGCTAATCGACTGGAAGTCACTGGCTAAAGTTAGCAACACTATGAAGTAGGTCACATGTTGTGTGGGTGCATTAGCAGATTACATGACATGAGGCGAGTGTTTCAACAGAGATCACGCCGAACAAATGGGCTCCACAAACGAGGCTAATGCATTCCATGCTCTACTACGTCGTTAATGACTGCAACTGCTCTTATATGGCTAGACTCGGCCAGTTGGGTTTTGCGATCTTCCCTTGTATGTGCACCTCCTTTTTCCTTTCCTTTTTAAGGTAATAACTTTGGAAGTTAAAGAAGAATAAGAGTAAAATTGAGTAGTTAAGAAAGAATGGACAGACATTAGGGATTGACTTGTGGTAGCCTGATAATGTAGTTAGTGATCTTCCTCACGATGCTAAGGGCCTGGTTGAAGTCCCGGTAGTGGCCAATTTTCGTGTAATGAGCATATTTATTTGTCGTGGGAGTGTTTACTTGTGTTCTATTTTATTTGTATTCAGAGCATTTACTACCATTTGTATCATGGTGAGTGTTCTGAGGAATTATTTAACCGAGTTCCACCCTCTCCTATTACACATACCACAGCTGTTCATACGCCTTGATATTTCAATAGTAGCTTATATTTTTAAGTTATACTCCTTATCACGTACATATTATCAATAAAGTGTGTGTGTGTGGAAAAAGGTTAATCACAAAAGAGCACAAAATTAAACAAACAAAATACGTTCGTTGGAATAGTTATAGTTTTGAATTAAGAGTAAATGCAATTAAAACTTCGGATTACTCAAGTTTTAATTGGGTACTGACGGAAGTATTCTGCGAAAGTGATATAAGGGAACTTATTTCATCCCTCATTCCTGATTTCATTTACATTATAATGAATAATGAAATGCGAAGGGTCCGAATCAAAACGCTGAATATTATTAATACTATAAATTTTGTAAATATTGAATGGAATTACTAGTATTATATCTTTATCAATTTTGCTTTTAATTTGTCACTTTTTTTTGTAACCTATGCGATTATCCTGCATAGGAACATCAGGGTCGCTGTGAGGGGAGCAACCCCAATAAGTCAGTCTCCTACTAACTAAAAATCCCCGAGGTTTCCCTCTAATTGTTCCACCCGGGTCTGGGAAGCTAAATTCATCCAAACGCCTGGGGAGCGAAAAGTCTTGTGGAGAATTTAGAAATGTCAGCCTCAGAAAACTAATTTTCATTTTTTAATTACATTTTTAATGGAAAATTTTCATTTAATCATATCTAAAGATTTTATACTCGCATAATATCAACTCAATCGAAATAATAAAGGTATATTCATATAACTTTATGAAAATATTTTTAATTAAAAGCTATCAATACTGCAATATACGTTCAATAATTGATATTTGCTATTTGAATTCAAGCTGTGTTGTGTCCTGCGGCTTTGGGGAGGCTGGGGCGAAACGAGGCGGATCGTTAAGATCCGCTCACAAAGAGCAATTCAATCGACCTCAGACTGTGTAACTTACGGTAGTGACGTGAGGGTAAATATTTGCGATTGTGTCAATCTCATATCCTACGGGACAATTACTCCTTGTATTTTTGTGAACTTTCATAAAGTACTCACTTAATACTCTGACCGATTTCAGAAAAACAAAAAAAAAACAGTCTGTTCGCCATTGGTATCGAGCAATGACATTTTCAATACAAATTAATAAAATATATGATAAATTATAGTTTCATTACAAAAGACAATATTATACCAAGAAAAATAATATTATTTATAATTGACGATAGCAATAGGCAACCTTATTTCTGAAAGAGACTCCGTTAAGGCAAATATTACTATAATAGGCGAAAATGTGCCAAAAACATAAGAATAACTGTTGTATGTGTAAGTAGATCATGTGGTATAATAAATACAATTTGAAGTCATAAAAGGTGTTATCACTTAGAAATAAAAATCACACTAAGCATTAATAGTACATTACATGATATATAATTTTTATTATTATCTCTTGTGTTTTATTAATGTAGAGAAAAATGCATACGTAAATTGTACGTGCATTTTGTTTTTGTATGTTGTTGTCTTGTAACAGAAATGATGCTTTTGAATTTCTAGTATTTTGTTAGTTTGTGTTGAAAATAAATATATTTCATTTCATTTCATTTTTTTAAATATTGCGTTGAAAAACATAAAGAAATGTAGTCTCATGCCATAAAAAGACACAGTGTGGTAAAAATTGTCGATGTCACTTAAAATTCTATTCGCATCAGCTACAAATATACTAGGAAGCCTCCTATCCCTAAGAGGACGTACAAAATTCAGACCGCGTCGAATGCGATCGGAGTACCAGAACTCTTATACCAAGCGGTAATTGAAAATAGTGGATTTAACGTGGTTTTCTGCGGCACATTCACAACTCGATGCCTTCGTGACCGCAGCTTTTTCTTTTATAAGTTCTATCTATTCAAAGTTCATTTGTCACTGGTTTTACTACCTCGTTGTTTATTATATGGATATAATACTTAAACAATTAAAAATCACATTGTCGTTAAAAAAAATCTATTTTTAGCCCATTTTCCTCTTATAATTTGAAGTATCTCTGCATTATAGAACTACTATTATCAGATTTTTTCAAATAAAATATGACATTTATTGAAAGTTAAATAGCTGAAAATATATGAATACTTTATTGCCCACGCTTTTACTGTTTAGTTACAACAATGTTCTTTTGAAAGTTATAGTGGGTATGTAATTAAATTTCACGAAAACTATTGGTTCTTAGAAAAGCTTAAAGGTCGAAGTATAACTGCTAGCTATAAACAATACGAAAAGTCTTCAATAAATATTGTTCAAAAGATATGAATAAAAGTTTTGTTAGAACGAAGTAACGGTTGGTGTATTAAAACAATTATTTTGTTCTTTACTTGAAATCTAGAGCAAGATTATTAACAAAAATATACCGACAGATGTTAGCCAGGTCATATAGTACTTTATATATCCAAAGTGTAATTATTCAAAGTGCTTATTTATTATCAACAAAAAATCTATTTATTAAAATAATTGAAAGGTATAGGCAGTAAAAGTGTATGTTAATAATGTCACATATTGATTTTTACGTATTTTTTGTGGGTCAAAATTTTTATAAATTGTTCTTACAATAAATAGAGTTATTTGTCAATCAATAGTTTCACGGGGATATGATACTGACATTGTATATAACCATTTTTGTACTAAGACTTTTTACAAAAGTTAACATGTTTACCAAAAATAAACTATCAAGATTTTAGTGTACTGTCTAACACTTTTTAGATCTGTACAAGCTAGATGAGCGTTCTTCCGGGCTTCGTCCTCCGCGTACCGCGCCCACTGCTACGTATCGTCTTAGCGACCGCAAAGACGTAGAGTATTTAGCATTTAGAGCGCCCACATTAATTATTTTAATTTTTGTATAATAGAAAATTATAATGAATTATCAAAAATCATAGAATAAAAGTTGTTGTATATGATTTTAGGAGTATAGACTCGCGAAGTTATCAATGATTTAAAAATATTTTTAAACATTATTGATGTTTATTTTTACGAAGTCGTTGAACTGCGGAATGATCTTAGACAAGCGTATTTCTACCATTCAATGATATCGGGTTCTTCAATCGTGAAGAGATATTTGCGCAGATCGGTATGATAAGCTGCGACTATCGATTGTTTTTCGTTACTGTTGACAGTTGCAGTCGTTTTTTGGACTGCATGAGGCTTACCATCAGGCTTAGTGTAGTCACTATACCAAAGCAGGAAAAAAATATAACCCTGTACATATTCTGTATTGTGTTAGAAATAACTCATAACCAATTTTCTTAAAAAATATATTGTCGTGAGAGTTAGATAAAAGAAGAAACTTAAATATCAATGAAGCATATCTGATTAAAGTTATTATACACTCTTATTAACTCACATATTCTGTGCACATCGGCTATAAATACACACCTGGTAACGCTACACCCCGAGGCAATTTTGAACACGCGGCTGAAACCTCGACTTGTACATTTGTGTGGGAATTGAAAGTAGGAATTTAGCGCGGTTTTGTACGACAGTTCGGCGGTTCGGCGCTTCGGTCACAGGTTATTTAAATACGTGGTTGAACTCTAACCATAGGATACTGTTATCCCGGAGTTTGATTTTGTTTTAACTACAGGCAATTTATTTTTGTTACAATTTCGTTATTGCTAGAACAGGATCAATTTTTCTACTTTTATTTCATCGCAGTTGTCGCTCTACATTAGCTATTTTTGTTATAAAGTTGTTTATGACAAACTGTTGTCTAGTAATTAATAATAAGCTATATAATTTAATTACTGATGATAAAGATATTGATAGGGAGCGCAGGGCGTTGGCTGCTCGTTGCAGTATGCTTGCTGGCAGGTTTGCGCGCCGCACGAGGGATGTTAAATTAACATTGTTTAGGGCATATTGCCAGTCCTTTTACTCGTGCAGCTTGTGGGTGAGGTACTCGCAGGGGGCGTACAACGCCCTGCGTGTTCAGTATAATAATGCTTTCAGAGTGCTGTTGGGGCTGTCCCGATTCTGTAGTGCGTCATGTTTGCCGAAGCAGGATTGCATGATTTTCATGCAGTCATACGTCGGCGGTGTGCCTCGATGCTGCAGCGTTTGAGGGGCAGTACTGATGGCATTTTGGATTTTTTTAGTTAATAAAGTGGATGGGTCTTTTATTCAGTTTTGGGTGAAGAAGCTCATCCACTCGGGTATTTATGTAATTAATTAATATTAAGTATAAAATTTTATGTATTTTTAATTTTGGAGAAATCTGAAATAAAGTTATTATTATTATTAATTACCACTCTTTATACATGGGGGGAAATCCTGATAGAACTATCTCGACGGTATACGGGAATTGCGCGGTCGAGGTGTGTCAGACTTGTACCAACTATAAACCACAAGATGGCTACTTCTACTCATTGACGGGAACTGCGGGTTCTGAAATCAATTCGCCATATCCCTGCCGCGCTATATATACACCTGCTTATTATAGTCATTTCTGTTCAATAAAATATTCATTATGTGTGCCTTCCTATGCTTAAGTGTATTTTCCTCTCGGAACGTAGATTAGTAACTACCATCATTATATCACTGCTCAACCCAAAACCCATACAGCGTGATTTTATTATATTTTATACTACCTAGACGAAGTGATTACAATGCACGTGATGTTAAGTACAGTGTTGTCCAAAAACGACGGTGACTATCAGAGGATATAAGCTCATTGACAGTCTCCGTCGTCATGTCGGCCCAAATATACCACAGCTGAAGGTCTCTAGGTACACGAGTTACCAGACTAAGCTAAGCTCAAGCTTAGCATAGTTATGCTACTTACTGATAAATATTTCAAGAATTGCTGAGGCAAAATAAGGACGTAGCAAAAAATACTCATAAGAATAAATGTTTGCTTTCGCCAGGTCGAAATCTTGCAAAGCCTGAGCTACTTAACGGATATGATCCGCACGTAATATCCGCACAAGATAGCGCTCGTATTCAGACCGACTTGTCTGCAGGCGAATTTCATTGAGATTTAACAATAGAACGGTAAATCTGCATCCTGCAGCGACCCTGTTTTACATACATAGAATACATCATTTCTCAGCAACATTGTTATTCCATTTTTCATTTCTTTTTATTTGAAACCATTTTTGCCTTGAACTTATTCCAGTAGCGATACGATCAGCAATTTAGCTGTGAATCAGCAGTTCCTTCGTACAGGTTTAATTAAATAACGAGTGTTTCAGCTGCGGCTTGACTTGTATGTTTTTATGTTAAGAAAAATTCACTTGTTCATACAGAACATATTACATACATAGCGTGCAAGAAAAAAGCACACTGCTTTTTATTATTACATAAAGGCTTGCGATTGACCTCAATCTCACCTGCTGGAAAGTGATGATGAGGCCGACGATGGAGCGCTCACCCAGCAAATACCGATTCACTCGACGTTTGAAGATTCCCATGTCATAAGATGACGGTAATACCGACGCAGGAAGCGAATTCCACTCCTTCGCAATTCGCAGCAAAAAGGAGGAGGCGAATGGCTTCGTGCGAGCAACAGGAATGTCAACCACAAAAGGGTGCAAACCTGCACGGCATCTCGGCCTACTATTGAATTGTAGATACTTTAATATATTGGGAGAAATTTATAACAATACATATTACAATAAGTGTAATTAAATACAGAAAAAAATATTTTTAATTTGTCTTCGCACTCATATACTATACAGAATGATTAAATAAAAAAGTCATAGAGGAAAAGTACATTAAATATTGAAGATACAAAATTTTGCTTACAAGAAACATTCTTTTGTTTTTGAAAATAATAATAACCACATTCGAGATTTAAAAAATAAACAGGTGAACTGTGGAATCATTTTCATAGTTTTCTTTAATTGTAAGATGCAATGTTCAATTCGATTCGAAATGATTCAACATAGAAATAGAGAAACAACATAGAATAAGGGTGACTCAAGTATGTTCTTATAAAACATCTTTGAACGTAGTTATTATTTTCAAAAATAAAAGAACGAATGAGACAATTTGAGTAACATAGTAGCGTGCACTTTGCCAATCCACTCTCGCAGGCGCCGTAATATTTGTACGGATCGCTTGCACACCGACCGCGGTGGACGGTAGGAGAGGAAATCGTGTGACGTCTCGATCAACCACAGTTTGTGATACATAGCTCGTGATAATATTGTTATTTTATGGCATATTCTTAAGTTTTTGGCCAAGAAATGGATCTGCGATGGACTATTTCGTGTTTGTAAGGCCTTTCTAACGTTATAACATTTAATACTTTCTATATTTAATACTTTTTCAATCCTCAGACTATTCGTTTTTTTATCATTCTGTATTAACCAATGAAAATAATAGCGTACCCGATAGTTCTAAGCGTGGCGGTCGTTCGAACCCACAAATTTCCGGATTTTGTACTGAGTTTACTGATTTTTAATCAACTCAAGTTTAAAAAGAAAATTAACCAAAAACCCATCGTAAATTAAAAGACTAATCGCGTCAACCGCAGACAAGGCTATCGCTCCGTGTTGAATGATATCGCCATACGTCACGCGTTGACGCGAGGCTTTATCGGTTGACAGACCGCGCGACGTTACACGATTTATGTTTAACCAAAAACGAATGTTGCGATTTTGCTTGTTCAGCACCTGTTTACATCCACAAAATTCACGCCTAGTTATTGTTTCAAAAGAGCGTGCGAAATATTTGCAGAAAAAATTAATGATCTTGCTTTTTTTGTATTTTTTTTATTTATTTTTTTATTACATACAGGCTTGCGCTTGACCTCAATCTCACCTGCTGGAAAGTGATGATGAGGCCAACGATGGAGCGCGCTCACCCAGCAAATACCGATTCACTCGACGTTTGAAGATTCCCATGTCATAAGATGACGGTAACACCGACGCAGGAAGCGAGTTCCACTCCTTCGCGGTACGCAGCAAAAAGGAGGAGGCGAATCGCTTAGTGCGAGCAGCGGGAATGTCAACCACAAAAGGGTGCAAACCAGCACGGCGTCTCGTCAATTTATGGTAGAAGGGGGAGGGTGGAACTAAATCATACAACACAGCCGCACACTCTCCAGAGTATAGTCTATAGAAAACCGAAAGGCAGGCCACTCTACGCCGGTGTTCCAAACTGAGTAGTTTACGCGACTAAGAGCCTCATCGGCAATGAGTCGCCGAACTCGGCAATCAATTGAGTCCAAAGCAGCCAGATGGTGTTTGGCGGAACCAAACACCATCTGGCTGTTTGGCTTTTTTTGTATGATATTTTTATACCCAAAAAAAAATCTACCGCAACCATTACTATCGCCACTATCAGAGTGCTTATTTTTCGCTTATG
Organism: Automeris io; assembly: GCA_036320925.1. Taxonomy (NCBI): domain Eukaryota; kingdom Metazoa; phylum Arthropoda; class Insecta; order Lepidoptera; family Saturniidae; genus Automeris; species Automeris io. The sequence continues at coordinate 4,314,154 of JAUDJH010000011.1, read as the reverse complement.
TCGTATTCAACGTGACCAGTAGTAATATCATTTCTTCTCTCTTACAAAATATTGATATAAAGATGTCATAATTAGCTTTTATATGAAATCTTAAAATATAACAACGTAATGAGAAAGTCAATAAAATAGTTGATATAATTAAAACTGAAACGTTTACAGGAATTCCAATTAAGCCCCGAGAAACTAATTTACAATACAATGCCTTCCTAGAGGGACGACTATAAACATCAGTTTACACGCGTCGATGTACTGCGTTTAATCAAAGTTTTCGCTTCGAGTGCTCTCTGGCGCGACGACTTGGTCCGTGAGCGTCTTGCTTTAATTTATTAGTTAGATAGTTCTTCTTAAACCTGTTAAAGATTAATTATCTTGATCGAAGTAATATTTACCTAAACTGCTTTTTAGACGGTTTTTCATATAATTATTATTATATTTATATTTAAGATTATTTAAGCTATATGTTATTCTATTTATTGTGTTTCTTTTTACTGCTTATAGATATTTCTAATAAGATGTAACACGACCGGGGCCCTTCATGAAAATCAGCGCTGCAGACTTCTTTTGTGGCTTTAAGCTGATGAAGGTCCCATTTTCACCATGTTTATATGTTTTTGTATTTTTCTTTTGATTCTGTATGTTGTTTCTGGTACTGCATTTAAATTTCTAGTTTTTTGTCACTTTGTGACGAAATAAATGTATTTCATTTCATATAAATGCATAGCAGAGTGACATATCGCGACTGGGCAGTTGCTGCCGAACCGCGATCGTCAAAATCTGATCGTACCGTAAATATGATTATTAAAGGACCTGATTCGTCAGAGAACTTAAGTAGTCAACAAAGCGCTTTTTTACACTGGCACAACAAAGTGACTACAGCGCACCTGATGCTATGTACAGTGTAGTTCAGAAACGAAAACGACCATCAAAGGATAAAATCCGTCGATAGTCTCCGTCGTCATGTCGACCCATATATACTACGACTTAGGTTGACTCCCTATGAGTTACTGGATATACACAAGCCGAACCCGAAACGCGACAGGCCACAGTAAGTCACTATGACGGTCTGTACTCTTGTGTACTGTGGTCATGACCCAGTTCGGGCAATCGCCCTACCACCAGAAGCCAGCAGCTTAGCTCATTGTGCTTCTCGCTCTCACTCATTGCGTATGGTATTCATTTATCACTGTTAAATCACCAATGATTTACGGTTATTTCCCATCTCTAATTATACATAAAAGATTTTATGTAATTTAAATAAATGTTGGATATGATTTAAAATTGACATAAATTATTTATTTATGAACCGATTGAATACAAAGAAATAATAAGAGAAGCACAACATATTAACGAAAGCCGTATCGAAATTGGTTAAGCTGGTTAAGTAACATTTTTTAATTTTTTATTTGATTTATTTTTAAGGGAAACATACAGCAATATAAAAACGATAACAAAAATACACAAACAATGATACATAAGCCAGCAAAGTTTCCACAAAATTTGTACAAAAATATAAACAGTACATATATAAAAAGAAATAAAGTAAAGAACAAAATTGGACTTAAACTAATATTTTCATTGTCACCGGCCGTTTTTTATATGTATTGATTAATGGCATCAATATCAGTCATGCTGATAGTTCTATTACTACATACCTTAAAAGTAAATATGGTTATACCATTAATTTAAAAAAGGTTTGTTTAATAACAACTTATTCCCTCCCTCAAGCAAACGAGCGTCGGCAACAAAATTTGCCCCGATATGAAAACACAGCGCTGGAGATGTATTAAATTTAAAAATATTCTTCGTTCGAAACTTATTAATTAGTTACTACTTCAAGCGGAGTGTTAACGATGATCTAAGCAATATCCAAGTTTCAGTTTTGCAGAACCACGCTGTCTAGCACAACCTAAGGGCGGTTACGCACTGCATCCGATAATAATCCGAGAAAATATGATCCAAAGTGCCGTACAACTATTGAATGGTACCTTACGCACTACATCTGTCATCCGTTATTCTCTGATTCGTTTTATATAGTTCCTTTAGTATAAATACAAGCTTAGTTTGTGTCTAATGACCGTAAATGTTATGAAGACGATATTCATAATAAAATTTAAAACGGAAATTAAAAAAAAAAAATAATATGATGTAACCTTTCCTAATTAATTCAATACAAAATGTAGGAGCCAGATATCATGATGCTAATGAAACTGCATAGCGCAAGATAATTAACATTATATGATGATAATTAAGAGTTTATTTACACTTCATTTGTTATTCCATTACGTCGTAGAAAACAAATACAAATTATCTACGAGTACTAGACGAGTACATTTTTATGGCTGTATTAAAAAAGAAAACCGTCCCAGTTTTCGGTACATGCACCGGGAGCTGTAATCAAAATCTTAAGGGGGAAGTTCCACCAACTTTTTTAGATGTTCATGAATAACTTAAGGAGTACGACACGCCCCTCTTGTTATGTTTAAAACTTTTTATTTTCTTCCCCATTAAAAAGCGGCTCGCTGACGATTTAGCGACGTCCTCGATGAATAATTACCGAGAATTTCTTGCCTGTCACGTGCTTAATAAATTTTGAAGTAGTCCTGAAAAATAGAGTGGTTACTAACTATTCGGAATATTCTTTAACTCTTTCATGTGATGGTCAACTCTTTTGAGAAATGGAGTACTTGGTAAGAAATAGGAGCAAAAGAAACATTGTTGACTTACAAGTATAATGCTTGAACTCTAAAAAAATATTGGTTAGACTCAAGATACCCTTAACTATTTCTCACGTCTGACCCTATACTTCGGAGCATTTGAGTATACACAAAAATCAGAATAAATAAAATATTGTGAGCCCAAAAGTATACTTTTTGTCTTATACAATGTTTGTAAATGAATATTTGCTATCTCTTTCATGTACCACTATGTACATTTCGCAGATCTATGTCAATGATGATGTCCTAGCCGGTTTCGGCCACGGCGACTGTTTCAACACCGGTTAAGAAATTCGAGGTCCAGTTTCCGGAAACAGTCAATTGCGCAGGAGATATTTAAGTGAATAACTGGACGCGCTGCCAGAAAAGCACTCTCTCGTCCGAGCTCCCTCAGGCCCGATGGAAAGGAGAACCAGTACGATCGGGAGGGAGCGGGATGCAGGTTTGGTCGAGTTTCCCTTCTCTAAACTCCTGGTTGAATTGCGATATTCAAGAGATACCTTAGTCGCCTTTTACGACACCGCGGCAAGAAGAGGGGGGGTGCTATTCTATTCTGCCGGCAGCCACCACGGCTTAAACAACACGGCTTATGTCAATATATAATTATACACATACACATATACATTACACTTTACCGTATTTTTCAAAATCGATTTACTTTTGTTTCATTTTTCAAGTTCTCTTATCTATCATTACAGAACGTGTAGTGTTTCTACACAATCTATTGCTAGATCACTATTGCTAGAACACTACTACATGACATAAACTCTGCCCTACTAACGTCCAGTTTAAAAAACACTCCTTAAATTTAAACACTGGTGAACCATTAATTAGCTACAAATATATGTTTTAATAGTATTCAATATGTTGTAAAATTTAAGTCATGTTCTACCGGCTATTAGAGTAAAAAAATATATATGAGTATCGAAGAGTTCGATATATTAGAAAACAATTTAAGTGTTATACAATATTACTATGATAATAATATATCATTACGCTATATACCTTTCGGGGTGAGCAAATACATTAGTGGCTGTATCCATTTTGCGCTTATATGTCGTGTCCAACGTGACCACTAGCGCAGCTGATCGCCGATCTCAGGGCACTTACACATGACATTTCTATTAAACACCATGCGGATTTCTTTATGATGTTTTCCTTCACCGGTGAGCACGTGGTGCCTAAATCCCTACTTAATCTAGAAAAACCCAGATATACGTGCCGGGATTCGAACCCACGACCATTCGCCTCGCCGCTCATGGAAACTGGTCCGTTATCCATTAGGCCACCACATACACAAAACAAAATACAAATTTGTTTCATATTAAAACAAATGATACATAATTAATTAATAAACGAGTAAAAAAAAAATTGTAGAATGTAAGAAGAAAAAAGAAAAGCAATGTTTAAAAATAAAATAAATTTAAAAAACAGCGACACACACTATTAACTCTGTAAGTGTATCTACTCAGCAGAACTCAGCGTAACTAAAAACCGACGGGAAATCTGCGCTCGTTTGTTCAGCAGAAATTCCGTTAATTACGGACTCTCCAGAGATAAATAAGTCACTAAGCGCAAATTTGTCCATCCGTCCTGTTTTTGTTTCGGCCTACCGCTGTAGTTACTTAGATATTGGGCAATTTTTTCTGCGTCCGACGTCTCGGGTGAATTATTTTAGCCGTTTCTTTGCACGTGAATACGATGTTTACGGTACTTTGGATTCTTAGGAGACCGTAAACCGTTTCCAGAAGAAATGTATCCTTTTTGTAAGCAATACAGATTTATTTTTTTAATTACTTTATTCTCACGGACATTATAGATATACAATGAACGATTACTAATTTAATAACAACTTAATTGAATATTTTAATTTGTAATAAAGTCACTAAAATGGCAAATGCTGATATATGTTGTGCCCAACGTGACCAGTAGCGCAACTGATCCCCGATCTCAGGCCATTTACACATGACATTCCTATCAAATGCCATGCGGGCTTCCTCACGTTTTCCTTCACAGGTTAGCATTTGGTGCCTAAATCCGTACGTAATCTGGACAAACTTTTGGGAGTCGAAGCTGCTCGCGCCCGTAGTCTTTACCCTAGTTTCCCTACACGTGACACCTGGGTGGTGCGAAACGAGCAGCAGCGAGGTGGCAGGGCGTCGGTGCCCGTCTGGATCGCAACCACAGTACATGGGTGTAAAGCCCGTCATAGTGACCAGTTTTGGCTTGTCGCGTTTCGGGAATAGCTTGTGTATATCCAGTAGCTCATATACCTAGAGACCTTCAGTCGTAGTATACGAAGGCCGACATAACGATGTAGACTATCAATGGATTTTCATCCTTTGATAGTCGCTTTCGTTTTTGGACTACACTGTACTTACCATCAGGTACTCTGCAGTCACTATGTCGAGCCAGTGTAAAAAAAAGGTACTTATCGAGATTCAAGCCTTGGACCATACGCGTCGCCCTGCATGGAAACCGGTCGCTTATCCACTAGGCTACCACAGCCTATATTATTTCTATAGTAAATAAAAAAAAAATTGAAGGTCATATGATTAGACGACAAAAGTCAATAATTCTTTTGCGTTTTACAACAGCACGCCGTGACACGTGATGGTCTTGCAAGGCTACAACTAGTGGATTTACGTTATGAAAAAATTTCGAGGCTTGTTTAAAGTCATCTTCAAAAACGCTCGCAACTTCCGTGAGAGTATCCACATCGAGCCGCTCTCACGTTGTATTCAACGCAGAGCGCGTAAGTAATGAAAACAACATTGCGGTCCGCCTGACAAACCACGAGCTCACAAAGGAACAATGTCAATATCCTCTCCGATCGGATTACTATATCCAGAAATATAATAAACGATGAGATTCTTTCAAACATTTTTTTTTATCATAGATATATACTGTATAGCTTTTATTACTATTAATGTATAAGTCAGTTTAACGTCCGTGTCTAATGTATCTGACAAAAAAGTACTTATTTAGAATCATCAAACAACTGGAATCTTTCGAGTAATGATATCAACACATTCTCTTTCAAAAACCAAAACAATATAAAATGATTTGTTGATGGAATGTGTCCGATATGAATCTGTGAGAGAGGCGTTTGTGACTGCCTTTGATCTGAACAGACTTGACGTCGGGATGTTTAACAAAGTCTTAACAGAACTGTTATCTGATAAGGCGTCTGGGCTGTTCTGATCAATGGCACCATATGTCATAGGTATTTCTGTATTAGGGCACGATGGGGATGACACACGTACACACGTAAAAGTCCCTTAAATCTATACTAATATTATAAAGCTGAAGAGTTTGTTTGTTTGTTTGTTTGAACGCGCTAATCTCAGGAACTACTGGTTCGAATTGAAAAATTATTTTTGTGTTGAATAGACCATTTATCGAGGAAGGCTTTAGGCTATATAACATCACGAGGCAACTATTAGGAGCGAAGAAATAATGGCAAATGTGAAAAAAACGGGGAAAATTATTCATCCTTGAGGGCTTCCATTGCGTGCGCCGTGAAAACGGTTCAAGATACCAAAAATATATGTATGAAAGAATTATTCCTCTTAAAATGATCTAAAGAAATGTCAGTATATATCTATCTTTTAAGATTAACTCACTAGAACCGTTTTTATGGTAATCAAATTTGGTCGAATTGGTGGTTTGGTTTTGGGTTTGGTTAGTTTAATTACAAACGATACCACACAATATAAAAACTTAACTTAGGAGGGACAACAACAAGTAACATCTAAATATATATAACTCAAAGGTGACTGACTGACTGACTGACTGACAGTGATCTATCAACGCACAGCCCTAACCACTAGACGGATCGGGCTGAAATTTGCCATGTAGGTAGGTGAAGTCTACTTTGCCATGACAATAAACAAGTTTCATGGGCAAACTCTCAAATTTGTGGGTATTGGCTTGAAAGAACATTGCTTCTCTCATGGACAGTTTTATGTTGCTTGCTCACGAGTAAGTTCACCCAATAGCTTGATAGTTTTAGCGCCTAATGACAGGTTAGTTAAGAATATTGTGTACAAAGAAGTTTTGTAGGCCCTAATTTTTTACACACGCTAAACAAAAGTAAAGCCGCAAAAACTATACCTAATTAATAGTAATACTTCTTAACGCGAGCGAAGCCGCGGGCAAAAGCTAGTAAATAGAATAAAAAAAAAGACAATATAAAATAGCAAATTCTTTTAAGCGATTTTTTTAAGCAGACGTTTTAAGCTCTCGTGTTATCTACATGTTGTGAAATACAACAATAAGAACGAAACAGTATAATTACGATAAAATAAAAGAAAGTATTCCGTATACAAGACCCGATATAGTACTTATAATGGTTATTGTGTTCCTTTAGCTACACAAAAAGGAATTTTAAAATAAATTTAAAACCGATGCAGTAAGTACAACTACGTTGTAGCAACAACCAGCGCTGTACTTATGCAATTGCCTCGAAGACGCGCGCTGGGAATCGTGTGCCGGGATATTTGAGGGAAAAATTCGAGATGTTCCGGAGAACATCATTTGGGATTGGCTTAGCTCGCTTTAGAACCTTTCCTGCACTCAGCTCCGCTCCGGTTCGCTCGGATGTGCTGAGGTAAGATGTTAAGCGGGTAATTTTCGATTTGACACAGATTTCTACTTAACATTGATAAACAAAATACTCAACGATTAAAAAATATCGAATTTTGTACCCATTGTACTTTTACTGTTCTTATGCGCAATAAAACCTGCGCGCTTAAGACCCGTTTAAGTATTTTTAATCAATATTTTATTACTATAAATAGAATGTTATAGTAAATTATTACATAAGCCCTTATGTTAACAATATATGTTCGGAGTAATACCGTTCTAAATAAATGACAAAAATTTTTATATAAAAAGTTAACATCGGCTAAAATTGAAAGTAAGCAAAGTGATAGAATTTATAGAAAGAAAGTAATCATGTAAATATAATTTTTGCTTCGAAAGCATAACAGTTGAGAACACAATATAAGAATTTAAATATTTCAATAAAATATATGATAAAGCAAATACATACCGCGCCGCAGAGCTTTTACATTTGTAGTCGATTGTCGACAATAATGATGAAATAGATTTTTCTACAAAGATTTCTATATTGTCGATAGTGTATATTTCTATATTTCGTGAAACGAAACCAAATTAAATTATATTTACTCAAGTAATATTTAACGTTCATATTGAAAAATATTGTAAGTTTGGAAATATCTCATAACTGGGATGAAATGTAAACAATATACGTAATAAGTGAAAATAAAACTTAAGTACCTTTTAAGTAATAATTTAATAATGATTGAATCATGGTTACTTATATATTTTTTCATCCATTAGTCTCGATAATGCAAATAAGGTTAAGGTTCTTTTGGTGGTAGGGCGATTGCCCGAACTGGGTCATGACCACAGTACAGGAGTGTAAAGACCGTCATAGCGACTCGCATTGGCTTGATGCGTTTCGGGATCAGCTTATGTATATCCCAGTTACTCATATACCTAGAGAGACCTTCAGTCGTGGTATATGTAGGCCGGCATGATGACGGAGTCTATCAATGGATTTTCGTCCTTTGATGGTCGCTTTCCTTTTTAGACTAGACTGTACTTACCATCAGATGCTTTGAAGTCACTTTGTCGAGCCAGTGTAAAATAATATTAAAATCAAAAATAAAAATGATTTAAAATTTAGTATAAAAATTATTAAGAACCTTCTAGACTAGTATATTTGCTACGACAAATAAACCTGGCTGTTGTTTAAGACAATATGTATAGAGACTCATAAGGTATGAGTTAGATTCTTGCAGTAGCTGCTGGGTCGCCGCAGCCGAGCTAGAATCCGAAACGTGTCTTTACATATACCTGAACAGGAAAATTGAAGCAGCATGTACTAAAACATAGTGCGACATACACATCCCGCTTTAACTGATAAGATCACCCGTATATATGAGGCGTCTAGTTTCAAAATCCGCTATAACATATTTTTTTCAAATCCCAATTATTTATAAAAACTTATAATTAATCTTTGATTTACAACCACATTCTTATAAGGTATTTAAATTATTATTCTAGAGTAAAAAAGTAAAAAGTCATATATAATATTTGCTTTGATAAAAACATTTCAAATTACTATTAGAACTATTATGCAATTTTGTACGAAAAATCGTTTTAGCGGGTTTTGAAACTAGACACCTCATATATGGCATTAAGATCTATGAAAGTTCCCTTAAAATCGGATAATAGTTTTAGCACGATATGTTGACAAATGTCTAAATTACTGCTTTATAACCAATGTAAAAGATAATCCATATGACCAATTTTGTAAGTTTGTAATGCTTTCAATGGGAATTCAAATAAACGTCCATTAAAACTGCCGGTAAATCTAAACATGTCATTTACTGTACGAATAGTGGGTGCCTTTTGAAGACAGATTATTCGGTTCTCATTGATTCAGTTTATTTCATCATTCTATCATTTGAAAGGGTGACTAAGCTTGGGTTTGGAATCGCAACTAGCGAAGAGATAAGTCTTAATGTCATTAACAGTATAATACATCGAGATCTAAAAGCTTTATTATATTTTGCAATGTACTATGTATATAAAACCAGTTTCCGGAGAGCCTAAGTAAAGAAACATTCGATTAGGAATAACGCTAGGAAATACCTGTAAAATTTCAGGGGTGCCCAGCCTTGAACTGTAGGCGATCTCGCTCAAGATTGTTAGACTACAAGCGACCGTCTCTAGGTTTAGGTAGTTAGACGCCGCAAATATATATAAAATAGGATTGTAGTCTAGGTTAGTAGAGCTTATCATAGGTTAGATACGTCCGAGGAGAGGCAGTGCTGGCACCCCGGTGGTTTTAGTCGGGGCAGGTCCGACACACCGGGGGAAGTGGCCCTCACCACTTCCCCTGACGGTCCGTAGGGATTTCCACCGGGTTAACAAAAAAAAAAAAGGTTAGATACGTCAATATTTATTTTTTCATAACAACGTTATAGTTAGTTCCTAAACCAGCTTTTCGCTATTACTAGAGGAATATTACGACAATATATCTTTTTTAAATAGCAACTTGCATTTTGTTTTTGCAAAGAAAAGCAAAATAAAAAATAACAATAGTCATTGATAAGGAGGTCGAATACATTGCTTTGAATTTATTGAGACTAACATTAAAGAAATTATTATAACCATTATTACAACCAAATAACTTGTAAAAACTAACAGTATATTTACATATTATAAATAAGATAAAAATCTAATATTTACACTTAGTAAGTTTTCACTTCGACAATGACTCTATTATACTTTTCTTGAAATTTTCTACTATTATTTTATAGTAATAATACTTTATCTTCTAAAATGTTTTCTAAGTAAAAATAAATCAGTACCCAGTATTTTTACCTTAAGGTAGAAAAAGCAAGCCTAATTAGGCTTTGGAGCCTCTACGCCTAACAAATAACACTTAATTAGGGCGCAAATCTTTTTTACCTAGACTTATCCGAAAGCCTTCTCGAAACGGATCTAATTCGTTTCTTTTCAAGTACGGTCTCGTTTCGTTTCGTTTCGCCCTTGATTGCGGCAGGGTCTCCCTCCAATGCCGACCTTATCTGCATTTTGTTTACGTAAGACATCTATGGCCAGTAGAGTCCGCTCGAAAGACAATTTCTGGCCGAAACCGGCTAATCGGCCAGCGTCACAAACTTTGGCAAATGCCGAATATTCAAAATTTAGTTCCAGAATGGATAAAAGAGAATAATATAATTTAAAAAGCTTTTATATTAAATGTTTATGTTGACTGTTTGAAAATATCTTTTAGAGATAATTAAAATTAACTTGTGACCTATCAAACATAATGCGTGCATTGGTAACAGTTCGTTTCATTTCAGCGCTTGCTAGAAACCCTCGGTTTCATTCAAAACTTCGGCCAATATAAGCCGAAGCTTCGGTCGGACACTAATGAACATGAATAATTTGGGACAGTTTATGTGTTTATTATTGTTTGGAAAACATTGCTTCGACGCACACGTTGGTGTTTTTCTAGCGTATCTCGTTTTCAGTCGAGGATCGTTGAGTTCTCATTAAAAAGGTAAAGTGGCTTTATTATTTTGCAATTCCGTGTGCGGACATCTTCGCAAATTCTGTTAGGGCCGCGGTGAGTGTAACATGCTTTTGTTCGCGAGAATGTGCCTAACAAGGCTCTTTGTGCCCAACGCGCGGAATTAAAGGTTATACTCGCATGTACAAGTTTACACCCGGTCATGTGCAACTAGACAACTTTGCAATTTGCTTTGTACAAGAACTAAAAACAATTTTATATTACACACAATAATGATGATAAAATTCCTATTACATATTACAAAGAAATACATGTATAGAGAGTAATTCTCTATATTTACTCGTGACTCGTATAAATAATTTATTATTCGTTGATTTACATCTCTCTACAGACTCATAAGGTGTGACCTAGGTACTTGTTGATTAATTATTTATGAGAAAACGCAAATATTCTTGTTTATTAACAAACAAACATAGCTTCTAACATTTGAATCACACACAAACCTCGATCTTTGTTAAACAATAAGTATTACAATTTCGAATTCGGAGATGTAACCAAGACACGATTGCAATATTCTAACAATATAAAAAATCTGAAAGCATACGAATTTTGATGATAAATTACGAGTTCGAAAATTATTTTGGTTTGCAGCAATTTTCAAACAAACATACCATGACAAGGATCTTTCGGAATATGGCTCTTGGGTACACAAACGAGTATTCCACTCGTAACTACATCCTAATTACGGCAAATGCCGAATTTTCTCGTTCGAACTAACCGTGAACGACGATGGATCGACGATTCAGAATAAATGATTTATTTTCCTTTAGTAGGCGGTCTAGATTCCCTCTATTTTTGATACATTTATTTAATTAACTTTGTCTCTTTAATTAACGAGAAAGTTAATATTCGTTGGTTTTGTCGTAATTTATAATATAAACAAACTTTGTTCCAAAGGTTTAAGTTTTAATAATCATATGATATCTCTCTTGAATGTGTTAGCAAGAAGCAATAAAGGTTTAGCTTGTCATAAAGATTTTTTCAAGGAAACAAATCAAAATAAATATCATATCGAGAGGTGAAAGGCTATTTGGTTTAAGCGACATTTTTTGGTGATATAGTAATATATATATTTCTGGAATCGGTAAAAAACATTGATTCCGAATATATATATATATACTACTATATCATTAAAAAAATGTCGCTTAAACTAAATAGCCTTTCACCCCTCGATATACAAAACTTAACCTAGAAAATAAAATAGATATTTGATATCATAAAATAAAGAAAAAAATCTTTAAAAAATGTACTTACCATAATATTATACGGAAAACAGACATGTTATAATAATTATAATAATATATCGTTACGCTATATCATTTTTAGGATGAGCACACACACATTAGCAGCTGTGTCCACTTTGCGCCCATATTTCGCGCCCAATATGACCAGAACGTAGCTAATCTTCATTCTCCGGGCACTTACACATTATATTACACATTATATTACACATTAGTAGATGCAATGTGCGTTTCCTCGTGTCATTTTCCTTTACCGATGAGCAAGTGATGTGAAAGTCCGTATGTAATCTGGAAAAACTCTGAAGTACGTGCCAGCATTTGGACCCTCAATCATACACGTTCCAGCACGTGGATACCGGCTTTTTATCCAATAAGTCGACACAACTACAGGGCTATTTTATACTCGTACAAACAAAATGAATCACAACAACGGAAAATAGAATAGAATAGATAGGTATGAAATAAAAATATATAAAGGTAAAAAGAACAAGAGACATTAGTCACTCAAAATTAATGGACAAAACACGACACTAAATAAACTTGCACCGAAGAAGGCGCCATTAACGCTCGATGGATTTTTTTCAAAGACATTATACTGACAAACAGCGAGGCATTTTCTAATTCAGCGTTAATTATTCAAAGCGGACTCAGTATCGGACCATTATCGCAAACTCTTCGTGGACAGGTTACGCCGAAATCAATTAGCCTCTGCACACAAAACCCGACGATTTATGTGTGTGCTCTTGTGTGCGTATCTGTGTTGACTGTTTTGACTAATTAAACTGCGATGCTTTTGTTTTCAAGTATAACGATTGTGAAAGATGTTTATTCACGTCACGCTATATATATATATATCCTTTTTGCAGTGAGCAGTTATACAATAGTGGCCGTGTCCATGTTGCGCCTATATGTCGTGCCCAACGTGACCAGTAGCGCAGTTGATCGCCATTCTCAGTGTAATTACGCATGTCATTTCTATTAGGTACCACGCGGGTTACCTCACGATTGTTTCCTTCACCGGTGAGAATGGGTGCCTAAATCTGAACTGAATATGGAAAAATTCCAAACCCCGGATTCGAACATGCAACCACTTGCGTTTCCGCGCGTTGATTTCTGACTCTGCTGCGTGGCACGTGGGCGAAGGTTCTAGTCCGGTTAATATTGTTTCGCTCATTTTATTTAACGTAGTACAACGTACTTGTTTACATTTGAAAATAAACATATATAATAAAATATAAATAATTAATTATTTACACTTAATTTAGCATATAGATAGAATTAAAATGATATTTATTTAATAATCTATTAGTTACACGTAGTCTATTTAATTTATTTTTAATTATACTTTTGCCCTTTTTTTTAGATATACATATATTTTTACTATAGTATCTATCACTAATACATTTTGTAGTCGATTTAGTTATTGTATGTAATAGTTTATTTTAGTATCACTTGTATTTATTATTTAAGGTATATATATATTTTGTTGTTTATCGATAATTCTTATAAGATGTAACACGACCGAGGCCCTTCACGAAAATCAGCGCTGCAGACTTCCTCTGTGGCTTTAGGCTGATGAAGGGCCCATTTTCGCCATGTTTATGTGTTTTGTATTTTCTTTTGTTTTTGTGTGTTGTTTGTATTGCTACATTTAAATTTCCGTTTTTTTTTTATATTTGTGGCGAAATAAATACTTTTTCATTCATTTCATTCATTCATATATTTACACATATTTTTTATAGTTTGAAATAAAAAGTCATATATAAATAACACGTATAAACTTTAAAATACAAAATCATATCAACCTACGCGAGTGGTGCTTCAGGCTCAAGCTACCGGTAGTTAGAAGCCCAGAGTGAAAAACCTCATAGGCAGTAGCAGTTGCTCCCTGAGCATCTGGAAGAACCTACATTCCAAGTCCCGGGTTGGGTGGTTAAAAGTCTTTTTAACCACCTGGGGTGTCTACCCCAGGGGTTTAAGTTAGCAGGAGTCTGACGCACCAGGGTTTCCTCCCCTCACAGTGTCCCTGATGGTCCTATGCTAGATTTCCCCCGGGATACCAAAATAAAAGGAACCTCCTAGCAAAGCGTGCGGTATCATGTAATAGTGCCTTCAGTATCCGGTCCTTGATACAACAACGAAAGCGAGACCTTCTTACGATGGTAATCAAGTTATGCACTAGCTGTGTACTAGTTATGCAGAGATATCCTGCCGTAAAACTGATGCTCTATTGTCCCTTGAAGACTGCGTAGGAATTATGCCGGTAAAAGCAACAAATGCCAACAGTATCAACCCCCAGCTGAAGACTGCGTGGGAGTTATACTGGTAAAACCAACAAACACGAACAGTATCAACACAAAGTTTATTAACCGTTTGAGTGCGGAGGAGCGAAATATCGCTCCTCTGGTTATATGCCAAAATTGCGGGGAGCAAAATATCGCTCCTCTTGTTTTATGTAATTCATAATTATAATAGATTCATGGATAGAGTAGATCAGTCTGATAAAATGTTGTATACATACCTGGACGAACGGAGAACATTCAAATATTGGCAAAAGGTGTCATTTAATATCATAGGAAGAATAGTTTTGAATTCATATATTTTATAGTCTGAAATCATCCGCATTTCTGGCATATGCTTACAAAATTTGTTCCGAACTCAAACTGTTAAAACCAATCACAAACGTGTCTCTTTGACGTTATTAAGTATTCCAAGTCAGAGATATTCCAAGTCTAGGCAATCTACGAGCCACAAGACAAATATCTGTCAGTCAGAATCCAAACTAACAGGGAATAAATACGGATCGTTTGTACACCCAGTCACGTGCGATCAACTGTAAACGACAAAGGAGCGGGGACAAAGGCCGAAGTCGGTTATTTGTGACGCAAGCTAAAGCAGTTAGCGGGTAAGCTCAGGGTACAAATTACTGTCATTCACTCATCATTCCAGTCAGTTCTAACCAGGTGCTATATATTTATATTTTTCTATAATTAGGTACCAAACATGGGTGACATTGAGTAAGAAAAAAGAACCATGGTAAACAAAATAGAAGATACAACTGCCCTGGCAATTATGGGGCACGACAACATGTATAATGTTGAATGCTAGTTTAAAGTAAAGTAACGAATATCGTAATTAAATTCTAAAAAAGGAACATACATACACATAGATATATAGAACAAATATACATACAAACAATACCAAAAGATAGTATTGTATAATAAATAAATAAAAACTACGAGTATATACGCAATTCTGCAAATATTTCAAAGAAAAATACAAAAAAATACAGCAATTTTCCACTATCTGTTCTTTATCCCGAGAGAGAAATAGTTAGGTCTACATTATCAAACTTAAGCTCCTTAAAAATTCAGTTCAAGAATATGTAAAAGTTAATAATACAATAATATTTGAAACTTATATAGTTTCATGTTGTTATACATGTAGAATCAACGTTGAGTAATTATAAAAATTACCTTAGAACTAAAGATCTAGACTAAACTAAAGATCGCAGCCGATACTACAGTCGGAAACTACTGAAATCATAAAAAATGGAAACATATTTAACTTTTTAGCTGCTCGCTTTATGAACGACAACACGATTAATTTAAATTTAAGGCTGGATACCTAGTTGCAATGAAAAGTTTAGGAGAAGACTTCTTTCTCAGGACTGGCGAAGTGTCGGAGAAATTAACATCATATTGGGAGAGCCGACGTCGGTTAATGCAAAAAGAATTTACAGACTCATACAGTTGTCACTTCGCCAGAAGTGAGTTTAACCCTTAACTTGGCAGAATGTTCTTTCTTTCAATATCAAAATAATATTCATACCGTTTAACCCTTATGTTCCAAGGATGTCTAATAAAAACTAACCGTGCGTTCAAAAACTGAGAAATTACCTATATATTCATATAAAAATATTAAGTTTGCGCTAAAAACTTATGGCAATAGGTTTTGTAAATTCTGATGTATCTCCACAGATACACTATCAAGAAAAGGATTAAACGACATGACATACCTTACGAGGCTGGCATAGTCATCAAGGATGCACTGAAGCCTCATTAAAATATTTCATTAAAAAAAAGGCTGGATACCAAAAATAAGGCCATAAAATCCGTCACAGTCGCTTACTTAAGACGGTCGTATTTTGAAATCAACCTATATGTGTCTGGACTATAAAAGAGTGATTTTTAAAACGAGAAACTACAAGTATTTAAAAATATATCATCATGATGATAAACTGAACTAAAAAGAATCAGATATCTGTACATACGTTTCTTATTCACAATATAACTGATATTTTCATTCAACGATATAAATTATATTTTTGTATAATTATACCAATTCAATTAATATTAAATCTCAATACATTAGAAATTGACAACGAAATTCTTCAGAAAAAATATCACTGAAAATTTAACTCTAGAATGTGATTTAATTAAATTAATTGTACCACATGATGCATTACACAGAGGAAGATTTCCCATGAGTGTAAAATTTCTTCGTGTAAAATGCGGCTGGCTCTGAATTTTGGCACTAACTTTAACTATAAGACTAGAATGTCTGCATTGTGTAATTTAACGTACTCTTGTATGATACGAATCTGTATTCGTTAAAACATATTTTATTATGATAATTTATTTTACTTATATGTATAAGCGCAAAGTGGATAGAGCCTTTTTTTGTAACCCGGGGGAAAATCCTGCATAGAACTGTCAGGGACGCTGTGAGGGCAGTGACCCCGGTGTGTCAGACTCCTACTGACTAAAACCCCCGGGGTGTCCCTCTGACTGCTCCACCTGGGCCTGGGAAGCCCAATTCATCCAGACGCCCAGGGAACAAGAAGCCTTATTGAGGCTACCTCTCTGGGAGTGGATACAGCCACTAAAGTATTTCTGCTCACCCCAAAAAGGGGTATAGTGTGAGGATATATTAGTATTATTTTATTTAAGGTGTTGTGAAATTATCATAATTATTTTTATTATTGCCAATTCTGATATTTGTATCATAAATTGATAGTAATGGAAAACATCACGAGGAAACCAGCATGACACTCGGAAGTATCTGGATTCCCAGGTCCGGCAAAGGCGAAGAGTAGGCAGTGCTGGCAGCCCGGTGGTTTTAGTCGGTGCAAGTCCGACACACCGGGGAAGAGGCCTTCACCACTACCCTGACGGTCCGAAGGGATTTACACCGGGTCAACAAAAAAAAAACACAGCATGGCATCTAATAGAAATTCCATGTGTATATCTTAACAACGGCGATCAGCTGCGCTGGGCATGACATATAAGCGCAACATGAATACAACTATTAAAGTATCTTTGCTCATCCCAAAAGGGACATATCGTGATGATATACTATTATCATAAATTAACAAATTAGTATTTAAGCATTACCGTTACAGTACATACATACAGCAGTTTGTATGAGTTACGAATTCTATCGTGAAACTACTTATACAGCGTGATTTTATTATCCTCTTATTTCAGAGCAAGGTCGACGCGTCATTAAGCAGAAATTTACAGACACTACTTTGACTTTGCTCAGAAAATACGTTTGTCTATAAGAAAAAAACTGAATATATAATAGAAACTGAAGTATAGCCTACGTATTCACAGAGCCAAGACCAAGTGGAGAATATCAGCTATAGAATCAAGTTTATAATGTTTTTGTTTACCCTGGTTCAGCGTAGGAACTACCACCCTCATGATGGCAAGCATGGTATAGTCCAAAAACGACATTTCATTCGGAGTATCATTCATAGTAAATATATCATTCATAGTAAATAAAAATGTATTCGTAACTACGTATTTATAGTCGCATCGTGGCCGACCTGCACGAATACCGAACACTTCGATTAAGGACCCAATATAACAGGATGGTGGGAATACGCCGGAACATTTTTCCTTATTTCTTAGAAATTACGCAAAATTTGCTTTAATTTAATTTAATTTTTTGCGTGCTCGTTGTGTGAATGATGTGCAGCTGGTTCGTTGGAATTCAAAAACGAATATTGGTTACCACTCACTTAATAACAGAATATTGCATGTTTGGAATAAATTGCCTCAAGACATTGTTGACGCACCATCCACGAATAGTTTCAAAGTGAGACTGGATAGATGGCTCTCATCTCAGTCAGTCTTTTTAAGTTGAACATACCAGCTAAGACATAGGCATATCAGCTAATAGCTGCTCGCCTATTATTTGATAATAATAATAATAATTATTATTATACCTATGATCTCAAGATCAACATAAACCTATGAAAACATTTAATCTCTACTAGATAACATTAAGCGTAATTTTTAAGTAAATGGCATATTAAAGGGTGAATATTCGAACAGTCAACACAGTATGCCTTTATCAGTGATGTGCATAGGATATCTGAACCAGGTAGGCAGTGTTCGCGTAATTAATTTAAATATTATATTATTATAGTAAATATTATATAGTTGTTATACGAAAGAAACATGGAGTAAACATAGAATACGTATGAATGTATGTAGGTAGGTATTTCTTCATCTTTAAGTAATTTATTTGGGACTTATTTATTGTAAGGGCATGAAATGCTTTCATGCATCTATGGAAT
Organism: Automeris io; assembly: GCA_036320925.1. NCBI lineage: Eukaryota > Metazoa > Arthropoda > Insecta > Lepidoptera > Saturniidae > Automeris > Automeris io. The sequence continues at coordinate 4,295,473 of JAUDJH010000011.1, read as the reverse complement.
GAACGCTACTGGCCTTTATTAAAACATCTAAAGGAACTATGCAACTGGCTTTGTAGGAACTGAACTAGTTTATGTATGAACAACGGCACGACAATATATCAACAATTTATTGGTAAATTCATTTTCATCAATGGACGCAGTTTCCAATTTATTGAATAACACTCATGTAGCGATACAACTGAAGCGAGAGCTATCATTTGCGAGCGCCAAGCTCCTACATACTCAGCTAAATTCGAGACAAATACCGTTTACAGACAATATAAATCTTGCGCGCACACTCGCCGGGGTGCGCGGGACCCGTACCGCGCGGTAGCTATACAGAAATATATCGCAGAATTCACACTAAATCGAACTTGAAGCGAGAGCGAGCAAATTGAAAACAGTCGACTTTGGCTCGTTATGGAGCCGACTCTACCATTTATCTTCATTCAGGCTTTCAATAGAATTGCCGGCGACGTTTTCCGCAACTCAAACGGTGGAACTACTTATTATTTCGAACAGTTCGAGCTTAACGATTTGGCCCGAACGCGAGCGCACCTGTCTTGCACCTAGGGCTGGCACGCGACCGAGCCTAAAGATATTTGTCATATATTAAACATCTTTCTTATACATAAATTTGTTTATCGTCCTAGGGGTCCATATCATGAAAGCTGGCTACACATTTGTCTCAACTAAACGTTGGTTAGACTAATAACTCTTTCAAAAATAACTTCAATTACAGCACATGGCTTATACTTACACGCTGCCACTATCGTATATCCAATAGTAGTTTCAAAAGGAAAAAGACAAATCATCGTAACAATAAGTAATCGTAATCAAAATTGAATATCACTTATTATTCATAATAATTTTTGGTAACAATAATTACATTATATTGATAAATCAATTACACAAGTTATTATTTTTATGATCTACTACTTTCACTTTTTTTTTCCATTGCTTTCTCTGTATGGACTGAGCTCTTGACTTTTAATTTATTAATATAACTGCAATTTTATATAAAAACATAAAAGAAACTCACGCATTTCTTCAAACAAACTTATAATTGTACAATGAGAACATGAAATCCTTTATAGGATTTAAAATCAAACTGAATTAATGTTAATATTGACTACAGTTATAAGATAACATAAAAACAAAAGCTATTTTCATAGATACGTACTTGTGACGCGTGTTTGTATGCGCGTCGTATCGGACACGTACAAGCGTATGTGAAAAACACTTAAAATTGCTGTTGAAAGAGATATTTTAATTTACGGCAACTATATCACTTATTTTTTGTACCACGTTTAGCTGTCAATTTAAGTTTTTTCGCTTGTCTGTCTGTATATGGCAGTCGTAAATAAATACCCCACTGTATATATGTGTACAAAGATAATTTATTATTACTCTTTATATTATGGTGGTCAGGCGCGACAACCCTAGGCCTAAGGTTTGCACAACGGCATTATTTCACGTGCGATACACTGCATGCGAGCCGATATGTTTGTTTACACTATCTGCATCATACAAGATATTAATATATTGAAACTGTATATATTATACTAACAATAGTCTGAAATTGTATAATTTAATATTTTCACAGTAATGACTGAGTTTCACCATACTTTGTATTATTGTTATATAAAAATTTATAATGTCTACATTTCGATGTTAAAACTCAAATTTACTTTATTTAAATAAGTATACTGCAAGCACTTTCAAACCTCCACAAAAAAAAAACAGATCTACTTTTTGTTCGGAGAGCTGAATACGCAAAGGAGAGCCAGTAAAACACGTTGTTAGTCAGTTCCAATTTTTATTTCACAGACACAAATAAAATTGAATATAGACTAATAACATGTAAAAAGGAAATCTGGTAATTTTGACCTACAATTTAGAGTGATTTTTTTAATTAGATTTTTGGCTAGACAGATAAGAAAGCCATTATAAATTCAACCTGTCCAATTTTATTTTTCCGTCTACCACAACTTAAAAATAACTCATATTATATTTAATTTAATGGATTCCTTCTTAAGCGTTCACTGCACGTAACGGCCGGTAGGTATATGGTAAATTGTTCGTAGCCAGCTGATCTCGAAACGCGACAGTCCGACGTCAATGATTAGGGGTTGTTAGCGATTCGCCTCCTTTATGTTTGTTGCGAATCGCGAAGGAATAGAATTTGCTTCCTGCGGCTGTTTTTCCGGGATTTTACCACTGGGGAATCTACAAACAACGAATTATTTGGTATTTGTTGAGTGAGCACGTTCCATTAGCGATCTCATCATCACTTCCCATCAGGTCAGGTGCAGACTTGTCTGTAATAAAAAAAATGCAACATAAAATACGATTATTAAGTTTAAAAATATCAAACTTGTCTTAAAAATAAATCATAGAACGACACCAATATTCCGATAGAGTAAACTTGATTCGATTTCTCGCGGTTAAATTACATGTTACAGAAACATATTTCAACGACCCTTCCCGAGTCTAATTAAGCGGGCGGCCGCACGTGAAATTAAACTACGATTTTAAATTATCGTTTTATTATAACTGCGTTTATTACTGCTACAAGCACAGCCACGTATTAAGTTTACTTAAACATTCTAAAAAAAAAAAATGTGGAAACTTACAATTACACTTTATACTAATGAAGATTTATTTATATTCCCTATATTTTATTAATAATTAACTTAACTTAATAACTTACGTGTAACAAATTTTCTCAAAATTATTTGGATAGTAATAGAGATACAACTTAACTCTCTGCAGTAATCACCATGGGATACTACAAAGATCGAGTGCTTATGTAGTGATGCTTTATTAGCATAAATATTTAGAACTACGTATCTAGTTCACCTTAGTTGATACTTCATAATGATGTCCTAGCCGGTTTCGGCCACGGCAACTGTTTCAACACCGATTAAGAAAATCGAGGTCCAGTTTTCGGAAACAGTCAATTGCGCAGGAGATATTTAAGTGCATAACTGGACGCGCTGCCAGAAAAGCACTCTCTCGTCCGAGCTCCCTCAGGTCCGATGGAATGGAGAGCCAGTACGATCGGGAGGGAGCGGGATGCAGGTTTGGTCGAGTTTCCCTTCACTGAACACCTGGTCTAATTGCGGTGTTAAAGAGATACCTTAGTCGCCTTTTACGACACCTCAGCAAGAAGAGGGAGGTGCTATTCTATTCTGCCGGCAGCCACCACGGCTTAACTACTACTACGAATACTGCATGATTGCATCAAGGGACAACAATATGGGCTGGGCTTTAACAATCAGATAATCTCAACTTTATCTGAGGTAGCGACACGGTGACGGGGGTACAGAACAGGCATCACTCCATTATAACTACTGATCTGTATGTATATAAATATCGATTTTAATAAACACATGTTAGTATTACCTAATTATAGGCTTAAAATATTTTTAATTCTTATATCCTCAGCCTTAATAGTATTCGCATATACAATAACATGCCTAAAGGTGTTATAATAGAGTTGTCTATTGAAATTTAAAAGAACTATAAAAATGACATTAATAAAAAAGGGATATTAACCCGTAAGTAATTGTTTCATTGATACGAAAGAGTGCTAGAAATAGATGCAACTTTTTTTCTCGAAAGATATTTATTCGTTTGTGTATTATATATTTATACCTCATTATATTAAAAAGAAAAGTTACCAGAGTATCATCCCGACGATTCTCGGTAGATTTTGGTTTCCGCACTGCTGGTAAATTCATTTTCTTATGACGATTCAAAAAAGTTTGGAATTTTGTCTATTTCAATAAATGTATATTTAATTTCCTTTTTAATGGCGTTATTTTTGAGAGACTCGACATTCATATACCATTATGTATATATCTCTGTAAATATACGGCTTCTAGATCCAAAGAAATCTAAGTAACTCAAGTACTGAAGTAGACTCAAATTAAATAGGCTGATTTGTTCCAATAATAATGCATAAAATTTGCAATGCTATAACAATTTGAATGACAAAATTAATTATATAATATTGGTAAGAAAAATCAAACTACCTCAACCAGACTGGCATTTTTTAAGAACATTTCTCTGTATCAAACTGTTCCATCATTACATTTTTACTTGGTCACTGTACTTCTGACTATCTTAAATAGTCTCTCCCTCATACGTCTATCACCACTTAACATAGAGGTTATGGTTACAATATGGTAAATAATATATAAATATGAACAAGGAGAGGTCAGCCATAATACACATCTCCAAATCGCCAAGTACGGCCCATATTTATCGAGAGGCCTCGAATTTCGGACGGCGACGCAATCTGGGGGATTAATGAACTGAAAAAGATCTTGGCGAATTGAGTAATTTCTCTTGCGAGTCTCGACTTTGAATACATTTTTAAATGAGAAATGATAATGTCATTGATTCGAACGGCCGGGATTGGGACCGATAATTTATTACGACCAAATGTTAGGGGTTAATTTTAATTGGAACGGTAAAAAGTGGAAATAAATTAGAATTTATATGACTTTCTCGGTCAGTTATTATGCCGTGTTTTTTTCATCAGCGAATGTTGTTCATACGGATCCCCTATGCTACTTTCACATTGATTTATTTAGACTCTCATGACATCGGCAACTTGAAAGATAAGGCTTAAAGCGATAAAGCTAAGGCTGGGATTTATATACACAACTTTTAGTTTACTTAGATTTTACTAAAACATTACAATTAAGATTTGGCATGTCACCGATATTGTCAACATGGCCTTGGCTTTGCCAACACTATGGCTATACTGAAGTACATATTATACATTCAGGTTTTTGTCAAAACGAAATTGTTTATTGAGAACTTTGCTATGCAAAGTCGAAATAGCGTCAATAAATCTGAGCCTAAGCGATAGCCGTCCTTCGAAAATTCATTTCGTCTTCATTCAAGTCAAAAGAACCAAAATATAATGTATTAATTCTTAACTTATGATTTTTTTCGGTCAAAATAGTTTTGTAGCATATCCAACACTCTGCTTAGCATGGACATACCGACTTTCTATATTGAACTACACATTTTACTTTCATTCAAACCTTAGGAAAATCGTTGTTTTATAAAACTCATCGAAAAACGTGAGACAATAAATATTGAAGAAGACAGTTTACTAATTTCCACAGAACAAATAATTCAAACGATACATTCTATTTTAGACTTCTCTTAATTGAAATTTAGATTTCAGATTCTAATACGTAAGAAAGTGTGATTAGATTAGTTGTAAACTCATAACTATATCAAAAGTCAAGTTAATGTCCATTGATGTTTAAGATTTGAACACAAGTGGTATTGTCCTCTGTTTCATTCAGTAACGAATTGCTGATTTGCCGTGGTTATGGCCTTCTGGACCTGTTGCTCCTGCTCTTTAGGTTGGTGTTAGGCCTGGATAGCAGGATTCCCGGACGGCACAATATGCTGTGGAGAATCCATGGTTTTCTTGATGGCGTGGGATGAAGTGCGCGGCGCTCGGGTCGTTGATTTTGACGTTAATCAGAAACTACTGAGTATTAAAAAATATTAACGACGGGCTCAAAATGACTTGTAGCTAGAGCCGTACAACTTAATATATACAATCAAGTAGTATCATTTGTGTGTCAAATTTAAGTCACAACTTTTTACGAACTAAAAAACAATCTATAAAAATAAATAAAAGTATAATACAATTTCGTTTAAAGAAATTACATCGTGTATTTTTTTCATTTATCAACAAATATTTGCCGTTGTAATGGAACCTGTTAAAAACTTTAAGCCAGGGTTTATTTTTAGCACTTTAAGTCCCTAGACGGTAAATACACATCGTGCCCCTTGTTTGCTTAGGACTGGTTTTGAAATAGGCTCTCCTGCTTAGCAAATAGGCTGATGTTAACGCCTAAGGACGTTAATGCAGCGACGACAATACGCACAAAATCTATACATATATAATATACAATACTAACTAGTAACTATAATAATTCAATTATAATAATTATTATTATTATTTATTATAATTATTTTTTGGGAGTCGAAGCTGCTCGCGTCCGTAGGCTTTACCCTAGTTTCCCTACACGTGACTTCTGGGTGGTGCTAAACGAGCAGCAGCGAGGTGGTAGGGCGCCGGTGCCCGTCTGGATCGCGACCACAGTGCATGGGTGTAAAGCCCGTCATAGTGACCAGATTCAGCTTGTCGCGTTTCGGGATCAGCTTGTGCATATCCAATAGCTCATATACCTAGAAACCTTCAGTCGTGGTATATGTGGGCCGACATGACGATGTAGACTATCAATGGATTTTCATCCTTTGATAGTTGCTTTCGTTTTTGGACTACACTGTACTTACCATCAGGTACTCTGTAGTCACTATGTCGAGCCAGTGTAAAAAAAAATACAATTTATGGACAATTATACATATTGACCAAGTCTGAAATTAAGCTTGCCCTTGTACTATTAATACTAGACTATGATACACATAAATACTTATACATATCCATGACACGCGACAAATTAATCTGCTCATCACAATGCAGTTTTCCAGAATCGCGTCTCGAACCCTGGATCATCCGCGTATCAGGTAGAATCTCTATAAACTGCGCTACCAAGCCGTTAAATATATACCTATTAGGAAAACTATTACATTCTTATTTCGGTATTTTATCATTGAATTAATAAAATATTTTTACTAGACAGGTGTTTATATCAAAAGGTGGTATAAAGATTCTTCACCAAATGGAAAGGAGCAACTATTGTGACATATAATCAAATGTAGCACCCCTAGAGGTGTAGCCATAGAGTTGCAGAACTTAAAGTGAAAAAAAAAATAGGGCATAAAAAGTCTAATTTCTAAACGCAGCAAAAGTGAGAATGAGGAAAAGAAGACTAAAATAAATTTCGCAATAACTTTTTCCGTTTTATACACTCTACAATATAAGAGGTGATAATCTAATAAAATTTGCTGTGAAAAACTGGAAAACAAAGCTCGACGTCGGTAAAAGTGGAAGAAATTGAAAGAGACCACTTAGCATTGAGTGGTTAGGTTGAAAGAGTGAAAGACAAAGAAGAAGTAAATTGGTTAGTACTGAGAAATAGCAATGTATGTAAGCTAATATACACAATATATTTTTAGTATTGTAGCATATTTTGAGCCAATTATATACTAATAATATTCTATATTTATGAACTGGAGAACAGGCTTTTTCCATTTGTAGAATCAACCCCGAAAAATCTTTTATAATAAGTACGTTGTCCCAAGAAACAAAAACATTATCTTATGAAAATATTTCCTGTCTGCTAAAAAATGTTTAGAAAATTTTACTTTTTATGTTTATGATGGCATGTGTTTCTGTTAAAATAAAAACAGTTTCAGTTGATTAAATATCAAATAATAAGGTTATTTCGAAACAAATCTTTAGGAAGGAGAAATTGATGATATTTCGAAAAATAAAACTATGTACAAAATTTGGAATCGGTAAAAAACGTTGATTCCGAAAATATATATATAACTACACACCAAAAAATGTCTCTTAAAACAAATAGCCTTTCCCCCTCGATATGATCATGCCAATTCCCTATTAGGGTAGGCAGTAAGAATGGAATGCTAGATTTCACTATTTTTGTAAACTTGTTTCGTTTCTTTAATAGTCATCAATCTTGTCGTTCGGTATTGTCGAGTCTTGGTACTTTACGTAATAAAATAAATAGGATAAAATACAAACGCACACCTTTTTTTATCAAGGGAGATATTATCGATATAATTTCTGCATAAATTGCCGGTAAAAATTCGTTGTTAAAAACGCATGGATATTTTCAAAACCTATCAGCGCTAAGGCGTATGTATTTATCGAGCATATGATGCCCCGATTCATGTAATTTCGTCGTAAAATTATGTTATAAGCTGTAGGGATGGGGTCAGGGGTGGTATAACGGTGCACAACACGCAATCTACAAACACAAGTTAGTTTTCCAACTATAGGAAAAGCTAGCACTCTGGTTAAAGTTTGCTTATGCTTTAGATTAACTCTGACCACTACGAGCCATAATAAGATTTTTTTTTTTTTATTTCTTTATTATTTTAAAGGGGTTTTGTCACAGAGTGACCACGTCACCCCCGTACAGGCAAAACACTTACAGTTACTTTAAGCCACCTTCAGGTAAAGTGCAACTAACATTTTGGCCTGCTCGGAAAGCGGAGAGGACAAAATGCAGTTGCAAGTGCCCACAAGATAATTGACAACCTGTATATCCCGACGTTGTGTTTCGTTCCGGACACACTCCATCAGCAAATGGTAAACGTCTTCTTCCACACCACATGTCGTACAGTTTGGGGAGTCGGAGATTCCTATTAAATGTTTGAATTTGTTCGATGGAATATGCCCGGAACGGAGTCTAAACACATAATAAGATTTAAATAATAATAATATATATTAGTGGTTGTATCCACGTTACGCTTATATATCGCACCCAACGTTACCTAGTAGTAGTGGATCTGATCGTCATTCTCAGGGCACTAATATATGTCAATCCTATTAGATGCCATGATTTACTCACAATATTTTCCTTCCCCGGTAAGGATGTGGAGCCTAAATCTGTTTTAATCTGGAAAAAACCAGAGGTTCGTGTTGGAATTCGAACCAACGACCATTCGCGTTGCCGCGCATTGTAACCGGTCCGTTAGCCACCAAAATATCACAGCCACTAATTAATCAATTAAAATCACTAAACAATTACCGTGTTTTAAATATTTTTATCAAAGCACTAACTCTATCGAACAACATCCTGTATGGTAGAAATATAGTGAAACCTGGTTAAGTGGACCCTGGATAAGTGAAAAACCACTATTACTTATAATTACAATGAGGTTCTCGATACCTTTACATTGTAACACCTCATTTACAGGGAATTTTCAAAAGATATTAATTGAGAGTTACCTTTTAGATTCTACGATATTTACTTCTATAATTGAGACTTTGTAACTCAATTGCCTGCATAAGAAAATTTATCAGGTTCAGACAGGTTACGACGCGTTAAACAAACACTCGAATTTCTTAGCAGAACTTTCTATAAGTAAGACAACAGCCATTTCAAACCTGGCTGTTTCGAAAACTGGGAAAATGAGAGGTCTCTATAACTGATAAAGAATCTCAGGTCTTTTTTTATTATTTACAGGCGGACGTTTGACATCAATCATATCTGGTGGAAGGTGAAGATAAGTGCGTCGTTGAACCGCGTCCACCCAACAAATACTAATCCACTCTTCCCTTTAAGATTCCCAAGCCACAAGATCTTGGAAATATGCTCGCTGGAAGCATATTCCACTCCTTATCTGTCCGCATGATGAATGTAGAAGCGAATCGTTTCATTCGAACATAAGGAACATCCACCACATACGGATGGTATCCGACACGGTCCCCCTCCGAGGTCCCTTCAAATCTCACATAACCAGGTTTTACTGCATTGAAATTTGAATTTATTTACACGTGAATTTTCAGTTTGTAAAACAATTTTACAATCATGGTTAATTTTTAGCAAGAGATTTGTTATGCATGTTTAAATATTGGCGTATATATAAATAAAAATTAATTATTGCTAACGCATTACGAACATTTTCATAAGAGCTTTTTAATGTTTTAAAAGTCTTCTAAAAACAAAAAATAATGAAAAGGAAACGTATCTAATTTCACTTCTTCAATTTGGTAATTCGCATCTCCCGGTTTGACATAAAAAGCTTCCGTCGAGGACGGTACGCGGCGGTCCAATTTCAATGAAAAACACTTTTCAGACGTACTCGTACATATATTATGTATTTTTATACGGCACATAGAGAGAAATGAAGCGAAAATAACCTTTTATCAACAACTAGCTTTTGCCCGCGATTTGCTTAGATATGCACACAGGCCTCATGTTTAAATGGATTTTTTTCGTGAAATTAATCACAAAACATATTAAAATATATTAAAAATTAAAGCGAGTTATTAATATACATATGTACATCTACATATATATTTGTAGAGGAAAATATTTCACTTTAACTCTCTAGTGTAGGTTACCTACTATTATGGAAATGTAAAGTTCTATTTCTAATCAGCCGATTTGAATGTTTTTTGATAATCAAGAGCCTAAAAATTAGTTCTAATTTTTATTTAACTTTGTGATGATGTCCTAGTCGGATTCGGCCACGGCAACTGTTTCAACACCGATTAAGAAAATCGAGGTTCAGTTTTCGGAAACAGTCAATTGCGCAGGAGATATTTAAGTGCATAACTGGACGCACAGCCAGAAAAGCACTCTCTCGTCCGAGCTCCCTCAGGTCCGATGGAATGGAGAGCAAGTACGATCTGGAGGGAGCGGGATGCAGGTTTGGTCGAGTTTTCCTTCTCTGAACACCTGGTCGAATTGCGGTGATAAAGAGATACCTTAGTCGCCTTTTACAACACCTCAGCAAGAAGAGGGGGGTGCTATTCTATTCTGCCGGCAGCCACCACGGCAAACTACCTTAACTTTGTATAATATATTGGTCAAGCAATATTAAGTTTATATCAAAGCCAACAGTCCAATCAACAACAATTAAACAAATAACAATTTTGAGTTGTATCATCATGACAACGACGGGATGAGATGAGTGACAATATTATAACTCTCTTAAAAATATCTTAAATAAATACTTCATTTCTATAAGAACAGTATCTTTTGATCATCAATTTCTTGATAATGCTTACAATATAACAGAAAAAAATATGTAGACTATTATAAACGATATTTAATTTAGTAAAATGATGCTGGAACGTTGCGAATAAAATAATTTGATGAAAAAAGGTTAAATGTAGAACATTTCTTAGAATTTAGAACTAACGGTTCAGAGGATCGCGTGCTTCAAACGTATCGACCCCGCTTTGGCTCTTGTTCATTTTCGCTCAAAAATTATCGTCTATCCTTATCTTATCGCTTAAGTTGGACAAGGAGAGTCTACACGTATCTGATCGTAGAGTTACAAGTTATTAATGTCGTAATTACAGTATAATAATTCAAACAGGATTATATTTGCCTTAGCTCATTTTGATTTCATATGACGTTTGGAGGATAATGATTGATCGTTTAACTTAGGGGTGTTCAACGGGTCGATGGCGAACGACCACGATTGACTAATCGGGTGAGCTTTTTGAGTCGATCTCGGGAAATATTGACCGATATCGGTCGTTTCGCCATTTTTATTTGATGACAACATGATTTCTTGATTCACGGTGACGCCAGAGTGTCCCTAATTACTTTTTTAATATTGGAATAACCCTCTGCCAGCATTGCAAGTAGTTCTAGTTGCTAATGATAACGTTGTTATCATTTTATATTATTTGATATGACCGTTTTTTAACTCATTATTTAGTAAAGCAGGTGGCGGTGGTAGCTTAGTGGATAATAGATTGATTTCCATGCGCGGCAACGCGAATTTTCGTAGATTTGAATCCCGGCAGATGTACCTCTGGGTTTTTCCAGATTACGTAGGGATTTAAGCACCACATGCTCACCGGAGAAGGAAAACATCGCGAGGAAACCCGCATGGCATCTAATAGATATGTCAAGTGTAAGTGCCCTGAGAACGGCGATCAGCTGTGCTGCTAGTCACATTGGACACGACGTATAAGCCCAAAGTGGATACAGCTACTAATGTATCTCTACTTACCCCGTAAGGGATATAGCGTGACGGTATATTATTATTAGTAAAGCAGTGATCTATAATTATACCAATTCATACTGCCTATCTACCTTGTAACTTAACGGCGCTATATTATTTCCTATCAATCTACAAAACAATCCTGTATCAGACATACTTTCCATATTTACCTAACTACACCTACAGAGTTGATCGTTTTTAGTCTAACAATCTCGAGGTAGATCGCCAGCAATTCAAGTCTGACCACCCCTGACATAACTTATATTTCAAATTAAATAGACGAGCGAACACTATCCCTTCGATTTCGTATGTGTTAAATAACCCGCCAACGTACAATTTCTACGGTTAAGTTTAATATTTGGTCGTAATAATTTTCTATGGAAACAATATAATACAATTCTACGTTCATCTATCTTCTATACGTGGATGTAAAAAAAATTAGGTCCATAACATGACTGTTGGCGACAAATACAACAAAAAAAAAACTAACAGTGACGTGCGGCGAATGCTTATAAGAAACAACGATAAGTACGGTAAAAACATATTATCTATATTCTTAAAGTCGATATTTTGGTCCACAAAGCACCGGTTTCCTTTTCAGATGATTACCGCACGCTTCAATATAATAAGATCTAAAATCATTAAAAGAAATATCAACCATCATTAATGAAGAATGTAAGCTGAGACATTATTAATAAAATCTTGTTGAAAAATACGTAAAATTGACCCATCAAAAACTCATTAATTTTAAGTATCATTTATAATTGTACGTGTTTGAAATTTAATTGTGATTTTTTTGTCTCTTTAAATATTTGTAGCTTTGAGATGATAAGGTGACCACTTGACGTGGTATCGCTTTTACGAAAAAGTGCCTAAGCAAAGTATACATGTACAAAGACCGTCATAGTGAGTCGCTTTGGGTTGTTGTTTCGAGATCAGCCTGTGTACATCAAAATCTACCATAGACCGGCAGGAAGACGATGACTGGTAAGTATTCTTGTCCTTAAGCAATCATTGCTGAACTAACACACTGTACCTTCCATCACATGCGGTATAGTCACTTTATTGAGCTAGTATGAAAAATGTACTATCATATTTTGCAGATATTCTTAGTGAGTAAATTTTTAGATTAAACTTCATAACGAAGTTTTTTTTACAATCGAAAGAAGATGAAATGTATTAAAGAACTTAATATTGAAAGAAAATCAAATTACTTTTAAAGCACTCAAAAGTTTCTATACTCAACCTATTTTAAAGCAAATTTGGCTATGTGTTTGCTATATTTCTTGAAAGAACAAATCATTTTTATTCTCTTACATGTGTATAATCCAATTAGTTCAAACATCTATAGATATATGAACGTTTACTTGAAGAAAACTCATGCCTAACACCGTCAACAATATACAACAATAATTACAAAGCATGTACTAAAACTAACTATAGTTAAAAAAATAATTATTCCGTAAAATTGTGGGAAAGATACAATATGTCAATTAAATACAACCACAAACCGCTACGGTCGAAACCTCTCGAAAAATCCAATTCACGGATCATTGGAGCAAAGCTGAATTTAGATGATGAGAAATGATCACTATATGCATTCCAACTCCATTATACACTTCACATCACTACATACATCTGTGGACACGGTTCACTCGACTTGCGTTGATCGTAGCCTGTGCTACGTAACAGCGTAGCGCTTGCTACGCGGGTTGACTACGCGGCGAGCGACGTAGCACTACCGCGGTAGGGCGGGCGGACGATGCTTTACCGCGTTGACGCGCGAAGGTTTGCGCTGTTTCAATTAACTGCCTTGCTGCCTTCGCATTAAAGTCCGTCTTTCTTATTCAATACGCCTTTTACTTTCATATTGCTGCTTAATTCAACATTGATACAACAGTAAATATTTCAGGAAATATAATAGATAAACAAAAAATTGTAATGGGAACTTTTTCACTTACCGTAACTGTACTGACCGTAATTTTAGTAATGTTAATATGATTTTTTATAAACGGAATAATATGTGAAGTATCTCACGTTTAAGCAAAATAGTCGCATTTTATTATTTGCTACTATTGATATAAAATAGGGATACATTTAACAATATTTAAGTTTTAAGTGTATACTTAAACGAAACTTATCCGAAAGGGACATAGTTTTTGATATTTTCGAAACTGTAATAACAATTAAAATAATAGCATATTTTAAACATGTCAATATAAATTGAGAGTGGTTGTATTTCAGTTAACTATAATAAAGATAAAGAGTCAATAAACGCTGACAATAAACGGCTATAGACAGTAATACAGAATACTTTAGATAAGAAGTTATTATCATTGTTTTATGTGCCTTGAAGTACAAGATATAAACACGTAAAATGTTATAGCCTCTTATAACAAATTGTACGGATCTTTATTTAACTATTTCTCAATTGTAGTTGAGACTTAAGGTATAAGAAACATACAATAATTAAACAGATTTTTTCTTAAATTTGGTGCGAATTCTTTTAATTCATTTTTAAAATTATTTTATGTGAAGGTACGCGTAAAGATTTAAAGGATAAGATGTGACCAAAAATGTAAAGAATAACATTTATTGGCAAATTATTTTTTTCTGTTCAAATTATTTGGTTTTGTACATTTTATTAATAAATTCAGTAATTATTTAAATCTTAATATCATTGTTTCTTGTAATTGTTTTGTCATTGCGACTCGCTTTGGCCTGTCGCCTTTCGGTATCAACTTATTCTGTACGTCTAGTTGTTCGTATATTAAGATTATTTTGTGGCAAGACAAACGCTGTTAGTTTGGAAAGGCATTTACAATTTCACCGAGCGATATGTTAGGAGAACTTCAGTCGTGGTATATGTATAGGCCGTCATGATAACGGCGACTGTCGCTGGATTTTTTTTTTCAAATCTAAATCGGTCCATTGACCACACCAAGTCTAATGGTAAGCATACTGCAGTCCAAAACACGACAACGACTATCAATAGTAAAGAAAAATCCATCGGTAGTTGCAGCCATCTTGCCGGCCTGCACAAATCTCTTCAGATGACACTTAAAGGACCCCATGATACAGGAGTGGTAACACGCTGGCCAGAAACCATTCTACAGCCCAGCGACACGGCAAAAATAAGATTTAGACGACTTCTTAGTCCTAGCCGGGATGCGAGTTATCACAAATCTGTGACTCCATGAACCCGCGCGCTGCCTTCTATTATTGATTCTCATCATTTCGTGCTTGCTGCCTTTCTTGGACAACAATAGTCTTCTCATCAGGTGGGGTGATTTCACTTTGTCGAGCTAATATAGAAACACGCTTATTATATTTACAATAGTAGATATTTTTCATTAAATTATTTTACACACATTTACTTTAAGTATCGTTTTAATAATGAGATGCTGTATTAAATTGAAGAGCTCGCCCAAAAATCATTTTGTATACACGAAGAATGGTAAAGCGTTCAATAAAAAATGAATGAAACAATCGCAGTCCGTTAACAGTGTCTCCCGATGAGACAGAGAGCGCTTAAAGTGTCCAAAATGAAATATCTTCGAGCGACAACTTAAGAACACTTCGGTCGAACAAAGAAAAGGAGAGCAAAAAAATTACCAATAATACTGAAAACGTCAATCTTCGAAGCTTAATGGCTTAATTTTTAAAACAATTAGAAAATATTCGAGGTACTCTTTTAAAATATTTATTAAATAAAATTCTGTTCTTTAAAAGTCTTAACCGTATTGGGCACAATGGAGCTGATATGCCAAAATGCAAAAAGCCTTTATATAAAAAAAGTCTTATTTTCACAGACGTCTTTACATTTAGATTATTACGCTATATTCCAAAAATGTTGCTCCTAAGGTTGAGACTTATAGACACTTCTTTGACTTAGCTTAGACCTTGCTCAGAAACAACTCAACAACAAGAACAAGTCACCAACAACAACAAGAATTCGAGTATAGCCTAAGTATTTGCGGAGTCAAGCCCTAATTGACAAAATCGGTGATACATCATATAATTTGCTATTAATTAAATAATATAATTTGTAATTTTTGACGAAAATGTAAGTAAAGAAGTAAATGTTAGTTTAGTAGTATCTCAGTCTGAGAAAAAAGACAGATATTGTTACACTGTGAGAACTGTAATTACAAAAAATATCAATAATAATCAATAAATAATATATTTAGTTAATTGTAATAAAATATTTAGTTGTTGTTGTTTATTCACAAGCAACTAATATATATCTATTAAAAGGTTACTATTCTCTCTCTTTCTGTTATTTAATGTTTTTTTTTTATTTTGTATCTCGAGGGATAATCCTGCATAGGACCATCAGGGATGCTGTGAGGGCAGCGACCCCGGTGTGTCAGACTCTTACTGACTAAAAACCCCCGGGGTGTCCCTCTGATTGCTCCACCCGGGCCTGGGAAGCCAAATTCGTCCAGACGCCCAGGGAACAAAAGACCTTGTTGAATCTATCTCTCTGGGGGAGGGGTGAGAGTAAAAATCCACCTCTCCAAAACCTCTTTCTCTGGCGGCGCGCCGGCCACCGTGCACCGCCTCCCTCTCATCAGGGCAGCAGAATCCCTCAAGTTTACTGTCCGATCTGTTATTTAATGGTTGCGTTAAGTCATGTTAACTATTGTGTAAATAATTAATAAACAGGTTTGTATTCAAATATGATGAATTATTCGCGAACCTTACAAAATCTCAATATTAATAATAGATTAAATATATTGAATATTAAAAATAATAACAATAATAATTAAACAACAACAATAATAACAAACAACAATAGCAATAATAATAATAATTTTTTTATGTTTATAATTTATATATTTATATGTTTTATTTATAAAATTTATATGTTTTTTTATATGTATTCATTTAAAATGTAACTATATTGTATATATATCATGAATAAATGATAATAATTTAATATAAAGTTGATATATATCAACTTTTTGCTTTGACATCATTTGTAGTACAAATATCAATTGTAGCTGCTCCAGTTAAATCCAGTCGACTCGTCAGACTTCGTAAATAAATCTAAAATTGGGCATATTTAAAATAACGAATATAATATTCAATAATAATATACATAGGGATTATTTCACCGCAAAGTAGACTTTTCCGCTTCCTTAGCGATGTCCCTCGATGTTTTTGGAGACTTCTTACCGAAATTTAAAAGAAAAGCATTAGAAGCAATGAAAGTCACGTAAATGTAAATTGTGTGTGTTAATATTTAATTTTATTGTATTTTATTGTTTTTTTGTAGTTTTGGTATTTGTAGTTATGGTATGCGCATATTCTGTTCCTTTCTTCTTTTTGTAATTGATTTGTAAATTATTTGGTTTTGATATAAATGTTGTTTTCTTCTATTATTAGGTCCTTACATATGAAATTGGCGTTTTGTATGGGAGGAACAAAAAGTCGAATATTTTTTAATATAATATATTTAATTAATCAAAGTATGAACCATTATTTTCTATGCACTTTTGCCATCTCATAGGTAGTTCATTGATCCCTTTACTAAAAAATCCAGTCGGACGGGAATCAATAAAATCTTTGAAGGCGATTTGGACTGCCCCATCGGAGTTGAATTTTTTCCCTTGCAAGAAGTTATCCAAATTTCGAAAAAAATGGTAATCTGTTGGAGCAAGGTCCGGGGAGTACGGAGGATGTCTTAGACTTTCCAATTGAAGCTCTTCTAATTTAGTAGCCGTCTGTTGCGCAGTGTGTGGTCTAGCGTTGTCGTGAAGCAGCAGTGGCGTGGAGCGATTGACCAGCCTAGGTTGTTTAGCCGCTAGCTTTTCCATCATGGTTTGCAATTGCTGACAATAGACATCAGCCGTAATAGTCTGGCCAGATTTGAGAAAACTGTAATGAACAATACCGGCACTAGTCCACCAAACGCTTACAAGTAACTTTTTTGGGGTTAATTTTCGCTTGGGGCAGGATTTGGCTGGCTGGCCAGGATCCAACCATTGCGCTGAGCGCGTCCGATTATCGTAAAGAACCCATTTTTCATCACAGGTAATGATTCGGTTTAAAATACCTTCATTATTGTGCTGGTTTAGTAATGTAACGCAGCAGTCGACGCGCGTTTGCCGGTTTGCTTCAGTCAATTCGTGAGGTACCCACCTTTCAAGCTTTTTAATCTTCCCAATTTGCTTCAAGTGAATTAAAACAGTTTTATCACTAACATCGCAGCCTGCAGCTAACTCGGACGTGGTTTGCGATGGATCCGCTTCCACAATAGCCTTCAACTCTTCATTATCAACTTGAGTCTCAGGCCGTCCACGGGGCTTGTTCTGCAGGTCGAAATTTCCAGAACGAAAGCGTTGGAACCAAAAACGAACTGTGTTTTCTTTTGCAACACGACCGCCATACACATCATTCACCCTTCGAGTTGTTTCCGCAGCACTAGTGCCACGGCGAAACTCGTACTCGTAAATAATGCGATATTTTAAGTTTTCCATTTTGTAAAATGAGTGACGCAAACAGAAAAAAAACAGAAGAAAAAAACAAATGAATGACGATCATCGAAGCACAAATACATGAGTCTATAGCTGTACAAATGTGAATTAGGAATTCCTTACCAAAGAGGAGAAATTTGTGATTAAACTGGTCAGTACGAAAAACGCCAATTTCATATGTAAGGACCTAATATTATTATTGATTTACTTTTGCTGTATACTGCGGTAGCCTTCACCAGTTGATGCAGTAGATGTTTATTGTCAAAAGTTATCACTGTTATATTTTAATAAAATGTAGCGGCCACTGGTTGCTCTATAAATAAATAAAAATGAGACCACTCTGATAAATTATTAAAAAATAGCAGTAAAAGAAGATCCTGGACATAGGTAGAGTTGTTACATATAAATATGAACGCAGTCTTTGTTACAGGAATTTCTAAATAAGTGAAATTAATGTGTATGTCACATAAAATACTTCTCAACGGAATATTTAATACAAAAATATATGACCAAATTATTTCAATTTACATTCAATCATATTCAGTGTACAAATAAAATATGAATAGGAAACGTGAAGAAATTACTTAAATCATAAAGTACACAAAACATAAACTTACATAAAGCAAATATAACATTAAACCACAGAAATCGTTTCGAAGTCATGTCGTCCCGCATGCGAATTCGATCAGACCGACGAAAATAAACGAATACAGCGGCCCCTAAATTGAATCACTCGATTTAAAATAATATTGTTTGTATTAATGATTTATAAGGCGGTATTGGTTACGTCACGGACTTTTCCTCATCTTTTCTCACAGTCGACCGAGGATTTCCCGAAAGCGGCTTTACAAAAACGGATACAAGGAAACGGCGAGACAAATAAGGCGGGTGGTGAACCGGGAATTTTTTTCTTTTCCTAAAATCCGGATGAATATTAAAAGCCCTGTTTCGTTTTCATGGATGCTCATTATTATAAGGATCTATATTAAATTAGCAATCGAAACGCTGTGAGGGAGGAAATATACGATAAGCATATTATTAAAATAAATTTATAAACAAAATTATAATATAATACATAATTGTTTTGGTTGTTTTGGTTGGTTATTCGCTATGTATTGGCTAGTTATTCGAAAATATGAATTGATACGGCAATAATAGTTAACATAAAATATTAACTTGGCTTAACACGGAATCGCACGTTTCAAGCAGAAAATATATTTCAGAACAACAATAACATCATTACTATGCATCTTCGAAATACCATAGAAGTTGCGACTTTAACTAACTAGACATAATTGGAAAAATTACAATTTTAATGACAAAATTTCATGTATAATAATAATAAATGAAATATAGAATCAATTAAATTTTTATCGATTGCACGCGAACGCAAACTATTTCAAACTACAAATAAAACTCCAACTGTTTATTATTAATACAAAATATAGACTGGTATTTCTGACGCATGACAGAATGCACACCATTAAGCTGTCATAGCAGAGTGACAGATGAAGCCAATGTAAAGCTGAGGGATGAAAGGGTAACAGCTCTATTTAATAAACGACGTTCTAATATTTAATCTACTGTATATCTATTGTGTACTGCCAAGTGATTTATTGTATTAGATACAAAAATTGAGGAAATATTATTTACATGCATTTATTGATATGATACGCCTCAATAAAGTGATTCTTACTTTAAAAAAAAAGGAGCTATTTACAATATCATGGCGTTAATTATTTATTTACATATATATGAAAACACATAAAAAAAAATGTAATTCTTGGTAATTAAAACCTAATCATTATTATTCATCTATAAAAAAATAAACGGCTGACCAAAACATTACTTGCGCTGTAAAAATATTCAGACGTCATATTTAAGAGAAAAAAGAGTAATATGTATTATAACAATAATATTATTGGATACAAACAAACATTGATTTAATCGTAAATAAGTTTTTCATGTGTCCTAAGGGTTGTAGACAAAGATATATTTTAATTCATACACATCCATTAATCTCATAAAACTAAGCTCATTACAAATATATATAACAGTACAGGTATTCAAAAACCAGGGTCTAAAATATCGCAGCATGGCTCACGACAAACTTTAACCATTCAATTTTATTATACAATTTTTAGAATTTAAGAGGTCCGTGAGTAAACTGTCTTAATATAACACAAATCAGTTTATTATTATTTTATACACAGTAATTCCCTGCTTATGACATAACGCAATCATTACAGAAAACAGAGAGAGAGCAGGAATAATAACTTTTTAATAGTTACATATTTGTTGCTAAGAACGAGGCCATGACAACTCTCTATAGAGCCATATTTTATAAACTACAAAATAATATTAAAATCTAAAAGTTTTGACTGAGTGATAGTGCTGATATAAATAGCTCAAACAAAATCCTTGCCCATAATGGATTCTTAGAAAAGTTGCTAGACATAATTCTTAGATAAATAATTATGATTCAGCACATTAGGCTAGAGTTAAATTACTTATTAGTTCTTTTAGCTCTAAATTGAAGTAGTAAATTATTTTAATAGCTTTTACAAATAAAAAAATCATACATAAATGCATCACATAAATTTTACAATAAATTAAACAGCTAAAAGATGTATGAAGAGGAATTAATATAGTAGAAATGATTAATATGAGAATTCCGCAAAAGCCGCGTGTAATTTCACAATTTAATCATAATCATACTGGCTTTACGCAAACATATTGTGATGCGAGCCAGTCTTGTTTCCACGATTCAAGTTACTTGCTAAATCAACATTCTTTGAAAAATAACGAGCGAGCTCCACGACTTTCCGAAGCGGAAACTCCCAAAACTTTGATCAACTCACAATTTTTAAACTGTTAACAAGTTAAATTTGCAATAAACATATGTCTCCGTTTCCTCCTGTATATAAAGTATTGTCGTTTACATTTGAGGATAATCGCCAGTGATTATATATTATATTCACATTTAATATTATCATTCCACATTGAGAATATATTTTTCTAAATGTAGCCATTTCTCCTGAGAAGCTTCCGGACATAATCTCGCATCAAACGGTCAAACTAACATAGTGCTGTCTGTCAGTATACGTTTGGTTCTCCAAGCTATAAAGCAGTTTGCGGTGGTCCAAACACACGATATTGTATCAGAACTCCAGGCTTCTAGAGGTTTGACTACAATCGAGGGTGGTACTTCTTATATAGGTCAAACAAAGAGATTAAGTTCAGAGGTGATCAAAGAACACATTGCTGCAGTCAAAACCAGCATGCGCATTGATCAGTCGAAGCGGTTCCGTTTCACCTGCTTAATGAGGTACCCAATCCTAAGACCGAGCTGCATAAGCCAAAAATCCTCTCCAGAGATCGTTTCTATTATCCAAGACTCGTTCGAGTGGTGATCATTATTAAGAAGCATAAAACTTAATCAGGATGATGAGTTAAAAAACCAAGACCTCGTTTTATTCCGCCTTGCATATTAAAAATGGTAATGAGTGTTTGTCACGCCTATCCAAATTATCTAGAACAAAAGCGGGTAGACGAAGTAACTTCCTGCCGTCGATGAAAACTCCGCGGCGTATTAGTCTGCTCGAGACCGTGATCTTTGTAACCAGGTCGAAATGCTATAATTAAAAGTAAGATTACTCGCGTATAAGACTCGTAAAAGTATTTATAATGAAGTTAACGTGTAAGAATAATATAAAATAACTAAATTTTTAAATTGAAATAAACAGTTTCATTCTTACATAACTGTACCAACGTCTTTTTATATTTGGAACAAATCGCTGTCGCACTGCTTAATAAGGGAAACAAAGTAGCCAAGAAACCGGATACCGAAAACAATTATATTATTTTTTCTTATTGACCGAGTAGACATATAATGTAACGATAGTCCTACACAGTAATATAATACTTGCCTGCTTTGTAGCTGGTATGATACATATATGCTATAATAATTAAGTTAAATATCCGTATATAATAATAGTTAAGTTATGAACTTGAAGACTTTAAAACGCCTCGCAACTAGGGATTGAAATTGCTGGATACAGCATTCTACAATCCAGCTAGATACAGCGGCGCGGATCCGTAAATATATCGAATTCGAAATTAGTTACTTTATGTCCTTAATGGCCGGTTTTTTCATAACGACAAGTTGATAATGTGTCATTAAAACGCACTAATAGGTTGTACATGCCACAAGTGTAAAGAACAAGAAGTTGGTTCTCAAATAGATAATGAAAAGATATGGAAAAAGGAATGAACATTTATAAGACTGAAGGAGTAAAAGGCGATCATTTATCTATGCTTTATGGCTATTTAATGGTCTTAAAATCGACCAGCGAGGAGACTGAAAAGGCCTTCTCAGCAGCTGGTTATATATGCAGTTATGTGCGAAGTAGGGTAGGCAAAACTATAGACAAAATATGTTTTGAAGGTCACTTCTAGAAAACTCCAACTGAACTAACTAATAATTCTTTTGATCTCAAATTATAAATAATTAAGAAACCATACCAAAATTGATATTAGTTACTACCAAATGAGTAATAGTTTTAATTTTAGGTAAGTGTAGTAAAGATATAAATTAATAAATAATAAAAAAAAATGTACAATCCATATTTTGTTGGATCCGCACTGGATCCAGTTGGATGCAATGGTGCTGGATTGGAATCCCTACTCGCAACCATATTGTCCTGACTACAACTGTTTTCATCAAACACTCCTCAGAAGTTAAACGACAATGCATAACCGTGTGATATATCACGACAATTTGTATTATTAGCTGGACTTAGTGACGCAATTCATTCGACACAGGTGCGCAGTGATCCATACAAACGTCAGTAGATCGCTTCATCCGGTGTGAAGACACAAGGATCGTTCTCTGTTTTGCTAATTATTTATAAGGACGTAATTACTGAATTTTATACGCCATGACGAATGAGCGACGTAATTTTAGACAGATTCCTGAGTTTTATTAATTCAAAATTTTAGTACCAGTAATATATACAGTAGTATAGTATACTGTGCTACAAAGAGTTTCTAGGAGTATACAGTAAAACTAAAACTCAAAAAAAAAAAAACAACAATAGAACAATAAGGTAATATTTCTTGAAACACAAAAATTAATATACAATTATTATGATTAATGAATTTAAACAAAAAGAATAAAATTATAAATGAAATATAACTAAAATATAAAAAATATATAATATACTTCAATTGAAATATGATATATATTAGGGCATTTCAAAAAAAAAATTGTATTTTTCCTCGGAACCACGCTCAAAAGTTTCGTTTTAATGCCAAAATAGGCCTCTGAAAATATGAGCCCTTAATATTAATATTAGGTCCTTACATATGAAATTGGCGTTTTGTATGGGAGGAACAAAAAGTCGAATATTTTTTTTATATAATATATTTAATATAATATATTTAATTAATCAAAGTATGAACCATTATTTTCTATGCACTTTTGCCATCTCATAGGTAGTTCATTGATCCCTTTACTAAAAAAACCAGTCGGACGGGAATCAATAAAATCTTTGAAGGCGATTTGGACTGCCCCATCGAAGTTGAATTTTTTCCCTTGCATGAACTTATCCAAATTTCGAAAAAAATGGTAATCTGTTGGAGCAAGGTCCGGGGAGTACGGAGGATGTCTTAGACTTTCCAATTGAAGCTCTTCTAATTTAGTAGCCGTCTGTTGCGCAGTGTGTGGTCTAGCGTTGTCGTGAAGCAGCAGTGGCGTGGAGCGATTGACCAGCCTAGGTTGTTTAGCCGCTAGCTTTTCCATCATGGTTTGCAATTGCTGACAATAGACATCAGCCGTAATAGTCTGGCCAGATTTGAGAAAACTGTAATGAACAATACCAGCACTAGTCCACCAAACGCTTACAAGTAACTTTTTTGGGGTTAATTTTCGCTTGGGGCAGGATTTGGCTGGCTGGCCAGGATCCAACCATTGCGCTGAGCGCTTCCGATTATCGTAAAGAACCCATTTTTCAACACAGGTAATGATTCTGTTTAAAATACCTTCATTATTGTGCCGGTTTAGTAATGTAACGCAGCAGTCGACGCGCGTTTGCCGGTTTGCTTCAGTCAATTCGTGAGGTACCCACCTTTCAAGCTTTTTAATCTTCCCAATTTGCTTCAAGTGAATTAAAACAGTTTTATCACTAACATCGCAGCCTGCAGCTAACTCAGACGTGGTTTGCGATGGATCCGCTTCCACAATAGCCTTCAACTCTTCATTATCAACTTGAGTCTCAGGCCGTCCACGGGGCTTGTTCTGCAGGTCGAAATTTCCAGAACGAAGAGGTTGGAACCAAAAACGAACTGTGTTTTCTTTTGCAACACGTCCGCCATACACATCATTCACCCTTCGAGTTGTTTCCGCAGCACTAGTGCCACGGCGGAACTCGTACTCGTAAATAATGCGATATTTTAAGTTTTCCATTTTGTAAAATGAGTGACGCAAACAGAAAAAAACAGAAGAAAAAAACAAATGAATGACGATCATCGAAGCACAAATACATGAGTCTATAGCTGTACAAATTTGAATTTGGAATTCCTTACCAAAGAGGAGAAATTTGTGATTAAAGTGGCCAGTACGAAAAACGCCAATTTCATATGTAAGGACCTAATATTTAGGTTGTCCGCATCGCACTTTTCGATTTCCCATACAAATAACACAGGACAAAGTTTTTTTTTTTCTTTTGACTTTTATAACTAATGAACAATATATCGTATTGCAATAGCCATTCATTATTTTTGTAGAGAATTTAACGCTCTACAAAAAATGTCTGAATATTAAGGTATTAAGGTATTATTTATATATATATATATATATATATATATATGTATGTATATGTATATATACTTAGTCTGGCCATAAATACTGTTACAATTAAAAATAAACAAAATATTACTTTTGAGTTTGGAATCTGTCATTTTTATGCGATTGTTCAATGTGTTTTCTTATTTTTGCGCACAACAATAGTTCCAACAGATGTTTCCCTAAATTTTAAAAATAATCATAGATAAAATAGCACAAGGCTTTGTTAATAATTATTCCTTTGTTTCCAGCACAACCACATTTCTATCAGTGTTAGATTAACGTGATTTGTGTATGTACACGAATCAGTAGCGTTCATTTCACAGATGCGTAAAAGCATTGCTTACCCCTACAATTAAAAAGTTAAGAAAATAAATACTAAAATATAGAAAAGGAAACATTATTACAAATTCTATTTTTACACTACCTGTACGTATAAAATATGTATATTTTTGTCCAGAACCTATAGCATAAGCGCAAGCTTAGTCAATGATTGGCAATGTGTATAATTGTCCATAAATGTTATGTTATTCAAATTAGCACTTGGCATGCGGGCATACTTCGCCGCCGAATTACATGTGCAGCGGGCGTTTTTTCGTGAATCACGTGGAAGTTTGGCTATTCAGAAGGATTGCAGTAAATCGACAACTACTTTGTTTTTATGGACGAACCTTATCTAAACAACACACTACACAAATCTACTTAATACTTATTTTTACGTGACCCGCGAACTAGTGACAAACTGCATAAAACGTAAAAATACGTTGCCCGCAGCCTAATTGTTAATAGGGCATCTCGATAACTAAATCCATACATTTGAAGAGTCCTCCCTCTGCTACTATAAAATATATTGATATGTTCTGTAAAACACATGATGTCACCGAAATATGAAAGAAGGGTGACGGAAAGGATGGTATGAAAGGATGATAAGGATGATCGTACATGATAATCTTTTATGTAATCAGTATTTTAATCAAAAGGCACACGAAACCATACATCGCGGATGTTTCGGGCACAATAGGAAGACTTTGCTAGCCTTCTGCGATTACCATCAGCAATGAGCACCGGGAAGGACCACCGCCAAATCTTAATTAGGTGCCGTCGCCTCCCACAGCGAGTTCAAACTTCTTTGTTTTATTGTGTGACGTTAGAGTAATATTTTAACCATTATTAAGCGTTACAATGAAATCGTTATTACCTGACTTTATTCAGTAATTAATATTTTATAATACTCTGCCAGCTTTTTAATTTTTTGGCATGTTTTTGATAAGGAAAATGACATCGAAAGAGGAGCAAGTAAACTGAATGAGACTAGTAACGGAT
Source organism: Automeris io (assembly GCA_036320925.1). Taxonomy (NCBI): domain Eukaryota; kingdom Metazoa; phylum Arthropoda; class Insecta; order Lepidoptera; family Saturniidae; genus Automeris; species Automeris io. Next base: position 4,269,184 of record JAUDJH010000011.1, on the reverse strand, counting down.
ATAAGTACTTGGAATTAGTTGAAGAAGTTATTATAAGAGGCATGAGAGGGGTGGCTCTATACACCACCCCTCCCCAAACGAGTAGAGGCCTACTTAAGGCCGCACGCCCAACCGCTCATTGAGGATGAGACCCAGTCGTGCCCTCGATGCCGGTAGGTGGCAGGTGGAACACCTTGGGGGTTTTAGTCGGTGCAAGCCCGACACACCGGGGGGCGGCCCTCACCGCTTCCCGAGGTACATTAGGGATTGCCCCCGGGTTATCAAAAAAAAAAGTTTTTATAACAGACGAATACGCTCTTTAACGCATAAAACTTAATAGAATAGGGTATGCATACTATATAAAATATAACTATAAATAAATAAATATATCGTCACACTATAACCCTTTAGGAGTGAGCAGAAATACATCAGTAACTGTATTCAATTCGCGCGTATTATGTCGTGATTAACGCGATCAGTAGCAAAGCTGATTGTCGATCTCAGAGTACTAGTACAGGTGATATTTCTATTAGACGCCATGCATGTTCACCGGTGAGCAATGTGATGCCTAAGTCCGTAAGTAATCTAGAAAACCTTAAAGATACGTGCCGGGATTAGAGCCTACGTCCATTGGCGTTGTCGCCCATAAATAACAGTCATTTATTCACCAGGTTAAAATAGAAACAATAAAATATATTATAATTGATTTTATATATTATTTGATAAATTATTTACATTCACACCTAACTGAAACTAAAAAATGTACAGTCTGAATTTACCAAACACTGATTTAGTGTACTACATTGTGTTTCTACTATTAAATTCTATTTTTGGCACAAATCCTACCGAGCTGTAACCGTAAAAATATTACACGCACCATCACATAAAAGTTTCGAATGTAAAACAAAAAAACCCAGCCATTGACAAAAATAAAACGGAACGTCCTATTTTTTTTATGACGCAACTGGCTTTTATATGCAATGCCAATAAGATAATTGATCAGTAAATCGATGCGAACAGCCACTTGGCCGGCGCTCATGATTGCCTTCAATAATGCACTGCTCCTCGCACGAAACGTGCTAACCGACCATTTCAAGGAGATTATTAGCACTACAGGATCAACTCGTCTGTGTGCATGATTCTATTTGGCTGCTTATATCGGCGTTAATAACACGCGTGTGGTGCTCGGACGTGGTAAACAAGCCTCGAATGCAAACGCCATTAAGATATGTAAAGCTGATAAGGATAGCCATTAATTTGAATTGGATGTTTAATTATATTTAAAGTTTCAACTGCCACTTTTTCATCAAATAATTGTATTGGTTGGGGAATAAGTTAGTAGCGTTTTTTATATGTTCTTTTATTTTGTTACGATTTTATTACCTGTTTGACAAAATGTTTAATAGTCATTCAATAGAGCTGATGTACAAAACGACTGTTAGAGTAATTTATATCCACAAGTATAATAGCAACATTTTTGACAACTGCTCTTCATCGCTTTTTATTATTGCTCGAAAGGAATGCTGCCGTCAACAAAGAGCTACATATAGCGCAGCTCCTCGTAAAAGAAACTATTTGACTGAAATGATCCCATCGAGAATGCAAAACCACACTCCTCCAAAACAACGCTAGGCCCAACGTTGCACAAGTTGTCAAAACCCGCACTTCTAGAACTCGAATGGTAAATTCTTCAGCATTCGCTGTATTTTTCAGACCTTTCACCCCCAGAGCCATCTTCTCCGCCCCCTGCCTGACATATGTTGGAGCGTTCCCTCGATGATAAAGAGGACCTTAAAAACTGCTTCAATTACTTCGATACTATACTGGGCGATGTTTGGCGGAAAGGCATTGAAAAATTGTACGAGAGGGGGGATAAAATCAAAAACAACAACGGCGAACACATAATTGATTTATTATTTTTCATATCTGTTTCAATAAAAGAAAGAAAGATACGTTTTTTGAGAAAAAAGTAACAACACACAACATATACATTCAGATAAATCAATAAAAGAATAATACAAAATATCATAATATCATCTTTAATCCTGTGCTCTCAACAGTCTTAAAAAGCACTCGACTCAGCATTTGCTGGTTGACGCCGTTACACGCTATGCAGCTTTGATTTTCAACTGACAATATAAGTCTCCCATAAAAACCATACGAACTCTTTCTCCTGTGTCATAGACAACATGCATTTAAGATGTATGTATTGTCTATGACATCCCCCTTCGTTTTACTGTCTGTCGAATCAAGAATGCGTGTTCTCTGTAGATATGTCCAAAAATAATAAAAGTGATTTAAATATTCATGTGGGATTATTATTTCTGCTAATGGAAACACAACATCCCCAACTTGATATTAAGGATTGAATTTATACAAATCATAGTTATCATACTACTGTTACAAATACACAATTTGGACGAATTTTGTTTTTCAATCCCGTGAGAAAAGATAAAAACTCTAAAATAAAATTGCTCCTTGTAAGATTGCGGATGGAATAGCATGGTGACAGCTAACCTTAAAAAATGTATGATCTAAATCAAATCACAAATGGGTATTACATAATTACCGGCTAAAAAAAAAAAACATGGTTCTTTTATGGGGCTTGGAATTTACACATACAATATAGTACCTAAAGACATTTTAGAATTATCACCATTAAATTAAAAAATATATATATTAAGACTAATTTTCTAAAAAAGGAGTATTATTCCATCGATGGCTGTTTAAATGATAAAAGCGCGTGGTCTTAATCTATACATTTTTTCTAACGGGACATCCATACCTTTGTGTAATATATATATATTTGTACCTCATTATGTTAAAAAGAACAACTACCTAAGTTTGCCAGCTCTTCTCGGTAGATTCTGCTTTCCGAACCGTTGGTAAATTTATGTTACTTTTTAAAGTTATATTTCATTTCAAATCTATTTACTCGAGCAATTTTTGTGTTTAATGTATAAACTTAAATAATATTAAAATTGAATAATAATGTACACAGTATAATTATATTTATTCAATTTATCGCATATTTAAATTTGTAGACAATAAATTTAACATTTATTACCATAATCATTTATTTTTAAAGCCATACTAAATTTCCAAACGCCCGTCGTTTGTGCAGCTTATCTTGTTACGTATCTATTCATAAATTGTGTATTCGCTTGAAATTAAAATTTTATGTAGAAAAACATTTTTGTTAAAATTTTATTTTAGTGATACAAATCTTAATCAATAACCAATAAATCAAAATTTTGTTTGAACTCACCACAAAACCTTTAATAAAGGATAGTGCATAAGAATTAATATATATTTATTTGTGGTCGTTTAGTTGTTGTCGTAAGGAACTCTTTTTTTCACTACTTTTGAAATCTTTTTGAGTACTCGTTTAAATACTATTTTTTCTAGAAGTGATTTCACTTTTAATATTTAACAACATACCAGAATTGATCTGTTTTTCACAACAACATGTTTTAATATTGAATTCTGACTACAATTTTTTTAAAGTTCTGTATCTCAAAAGGAAAGAAGGAACACATAGGATTACTTGATTTTTGGTCTGTGTCTGTCTATCAAGACCTTTCTCTCAGGAACGCGTGAATGTACCAGGTTGAAATTAATATCAAATAATCAGGTTTCCAATGACTTTACATAATTATATCTTTAATTCAACGTAATCAAAAGATATGATGTCCGTTTATGTTGCAAAATTTACGTTTTCGCAAGTAAATCCAAACATAAACAGTACTTACTTTCACTTGAACTAGAATACTTTTTTTTTTTTTTGAAGCGGACTAACTACTGTGAGCCGGGAAAGGCATTTACAGTTCAACCGGGCTTAGCGGGCGAGCACAGAAGGTGCTCAGCCAGCGAGTTTATGGGTTGGGTGGCAATGCAAGGGTATCCCTGTGGGTACGAACCTCGACTTGGACCGCCAGCCAAAATAAAATACTAACCATACAGGTGATCTACTAGCGTTTCGGAAGTGACTACCTTGAGAAGAAACGCCGAATCAAACTCAAGGCTGCGTCGGAGTGGAACTGCGCCTCGGAGCGAAAACGCACCGGTTGGCAGCAGTTGAGTGAACTATCCTTTTTCGGCGCCGCCGGCGACGCCGGTGTCGTGGAGTGGAATTAGTGCGTGTGTGTACCTCACTGTTTGATCGGGCGGTAACTAGAATACTGAAATTTACGTCACTATATAATTGGCGCGAGAAACCAAGCCCAGGACTTTCGGCCAGCTCCTCCCAAGGTACGCAGTGATTGAGTAGGAGTCCAAGCTGGAGCACCGTATGAGTATGGAGACAACAGTTTACCAAGGACAAAGTTAAGTATGTTCCTCAATCTTCAACTCGATTCCCGTGATAGTTGCACTATTTATACATATACATACAAGAATAACCTTAGACAATAAACCTTAGATATAAAAGCTCGACTTACACTTGGCCTGTTTTTTACATTTTTATGACTCCGACGTCGAGTGTAATAAGAGCTCGTCGCACGCCATTAAGCCGAGTGCCCCCGTATCAAGCAGATGGCACTTAATTCACCAGATTATGCCATATCACCTATCACAGCGAACAATTTGCGTGGGTCGCATCAATATGACACCTCACGCTTTGGAATGTCATAATATTGAGAAAAATATCGATTATTTAAATATCAGTTTTTCTAATTTCGTGAGATCATCGAGGTATAAGAAAATTGAAAACTTTAAAATCTACAAGACTTGAAATAACACTGAACTGTACGTTCAAGTTCTAAGCAAAGATATATACATATTTGAGGTCCTAGCCGGAACCTAGAGTTCGAAGTTTGCCTTCCGAATCTTCAATTAACGTCGAACATTGAATGGAAGCGTTCATTTACCCGTTTCTAATAATAACGTACCAGGTTTATAGCTTGCAGAGTGTGCGCCTGAACTGTACAATTTAATTCCATCTTTAACATACGATTCCTATTCTTACAGTAACTGCTCACCAGCAGCGACCCAGCATGCAGATGTACTTCTCTGTATACATCTACATGGAAAGGCGCTAGAGGTATGTTTTTTTTATCCTAACACGGCAAGTGGCCGTTTCTTAGGTGGTAGGGCGATTGGGATCATGACCACAGTACACAAGTGTAAAGACCGTCATAGCGATTCGCTTTGGCCTGTCGCATTTTGGGATCGGCTTGTGTATATCCAGTAGCTCATATACCTAGAGACCTTCAGTTGTGGTATATGTTGGCCGACATGATGACGGAGACTATCAATAGTTTTTCATTCTGTGATAGTCTATTCCGTTTTTTGACTACACTGTACTTACCATAATGTGCACTATAGTCACTTTCAATTGGATGTGATTGAGGTTAAGTGTGGATAGGTATGTAATAAAATTATAATAAAAACACTTGTTTTGCTATTTTTGAGTCATAATTTAAGATTCTCGCTGTTGTCAACATCGAGGTCCTAATAATTCGTATTCTAAATTATCATATCAGTATCCAGAATGACATAATCAGTACTACGTTTAAACGAGTAATTTCAGCTTATGACAGAACAAGGCCAGTAATGAATAGTGTATGCTGGCATAAACTCGCGAATGGCTTCCAGCCAGTGTAGTTACGTAGTGTCGAGTGGCGGGATCAACGAATGGGAAACGCGTTAATACATAATAAGCTGTGATAGAAACGAACGTACCACATCCGAGGACCGCAGCGCAATGTATGATTTATTGCCCAAAAATACTTTTGTTTACTTATTTTTAGGGTTTCGTTCTTCAAAAGACGATATATAGGTAACTACAGATTTAGACACCACATTCTCACCAGTGCAGAAAATAATTGTAAAAAAATATTAGGAAACGTGAGAAAATCGTGCCATTTAATAGAGGATCAGCATCCAGAAACCAGCAAGGAAGGGATTAATACAGGGTAGATAAATAAATATACAGCTCTAGAGACTATTTCAAAGCATCATAGATCAAGATATATACATACATACACATGAATACAAACATGCGCCTACGAATATATAAGTATATTATATATACTGTCATATAAAGAGGTACAACGCGGTCTGATAATGCAAGTGGGTCGCCATAGCTGAACTGAGACTGCCAGGATTCGAATCACGCTTTAATAAAACCTAGTTTAAAGCTATATTTAGGTATAATCTAGTCTAGCTCGGTACCGGTAGAAGCGCCGAGTGCGCCAGGCGTTAATACGTAATGAGCAGTAATGGAACTCTCAGAACTGCGCCATCGCGTCGTCGCATTTAGCTCAATGAGCGCTCCATCGCTTCGCGAGTAGGCATGGAAGTTATTGACACTTTTTTAAACCATAAAAGATACAATATAAATAAAAATGACCTTAAAATTTGATGATCAGTGTATTAATTATAAAATAGTAAAATCATTGAGTAAAAAAGGGTTTTTTTGTAGCTAATATCGATCTAACTGAAAACGCGTAAATATCAATCATTTTTTAGTGTTAAATTAATAATAATAACCTATAATAATCTGACGGCCTGTTAGCGCAATGGTAGCGACTCTGTCTACAACGATGAAAGTTATGGATAAGTGTACAAGTGTGCTAGGAAAATCCTTCAAGAGACCAGTTACCTGGAGGAGAAGCAGGGGCCCCTGAGGAGTTGGCGAACTGGTGGTTGCGATAAGTGAAACTCTTTAGGCAGCTCGTGCCACTATTGCGGAGCTATCGAAGTACCGTACACGCGGGTTCCCTCGCGGTATTTTCCTTCATTGGTGAGCATGTTGTGCTTAAATTTATACTTAATCTAGAAAACTCCGAGGGATTTACTGGGATCAGAACCTATGACTGTTCGCATTGCCGTACAAGGATACCAATCTCTTATCCATTAGAAACATCGCTAATAACGTATGTACATTCAAAATGATTAAGTGGCTTAAAATGTTTAAGAATTTAAAGAGCGTTTCTGAACTGGGCTATATTTTTTAAATAAACTATACAATAGACATATAATCGCTCACCAGCGTATCCATTAAATATAAGTTTTGTGAATCGGCACTAAATAATTCAGTTTGAATAGCTTCATTATTACAAGATGGGTCATCCATTATGGATCAAGTTCGTTGGCCAGTGCGCACCCCGTAACTTAGTTCCCTTCCAATTAAACGTCGACTTATATCCTAAACACAGAGTTCCGAATAACTGTCGGCCCGTTTGGAGTGGGCACTCGATGCGGCATAAATGACCAACTGGATTTTAATGTCAACCCTTTACTTTAGTATCGATAAGTGGCAATTTTACGGTCCCTTTGTAAGCCGAGACTTAAGCTACGGGTGATTTTGAATCAGGTCACATTTGAATTCTTTGATTTTCTTTTGTACAGCTTTATAAAATCGAAATCAAAGGGATTTAATAACACTTCTGTTTAAAATATTTTTTGTAAAAAGACTCTTATCTGAATGTGTACCTATACAATTACAGTCAAACAAGCCTAAAAATATTATGAAAATTGGGTGTTACAACAAGTGTACACACACGAAGGGCAGTGGTCAACGCCGCCACAAAGCCGCAGCAGCACCGCGCAGTGCACGCTGTTATTAAAAATGTATCAGAAAGGACTACGGAGCGTTATCAATCGGGCATCGCTACGCCGTCTCGTCTCAGGAAGCTAAGGTCCGATGTACTTGTGCAGTGACGCGGAAATGCACCGTGTGCTATATTATGGATGCTATATTAGTATATACAAAACAGTGGAGCGACATCGAACGGCCCCGCGCCGCCGCCGCAACGCATCATGTGCACAGCCACTTATTTGGGTTTATGCTCTACTAAAATTTAATTTGTTAATAGAACGAATTTTAGAAAACACAGATATTAATTACAAAATTCGGTAGTTCGATCGATTATAATAGATTTAGAATGCAGTGTGTGTATGTATGTGTAAGTTAGTATATAAGTAAATGCGCATCCATTGCGCAGGGCGCACTTAATAAATGCATCATTAACGTATGGACCTTTAATTTGTTAAACTCGCGTACCGCTTGGCTGTACCCACTGGCAGGGTCGCCATGAGATGTTGGGTACACACACTGCAAGAATGTTCTTGTTGTGCACACTGATGCTGTGGAATTATCTACCTGTGACTGTTTTATGAGGATATGAAGTTCTTCAAAACGGGAGTGGGATATGTTCTTCGAGGCCGACAACATAACGGCGACGCTTCTGATGTTGCTGTTGTTCATTGGCTACAGTAATCACTTTCCATCAAGTGAGCTGTCAGCGTGTTAAAAAAAAGTATGAATATATGGGAAAGTCTATAAATTATATATTCAAATAAATTAAACTGTGTTAAACTCTCTCACCATCAAAGAAAATTGATCTTTGTAAACTATTTCGTGGTAAAAACACTTCGTTAAGCACATTACAACATTTTATAGGTCATCTTTTATCTACAAGCGTCTGCGGTATTTTTTCACGTTTTGCAATACACTACCTGTCCTTTTATTTCTTGTATATTTACAATTAATTGCTTTTCTCTTTCTCGAACGTCATAGACAAATGTTTTGCTTGTGTTTGCACAATTGCGAAAAAGAGAAAAATAATTGCAAATACACGAGAAAGAAAATATGGTAACAAGTAAATGTTTTGCAAAAATCGAAACTTATACTCAGGAGGCTCCATAGTTAGGGTTCTTGGAATTTAAATTCTAAAGAAAATCTAAAATAGAGTATACATTACATTAAGTGTTAAATGAAATGTTATAAAATAGGCTGTGATTTTACACAAAATAATTCGTCTATCCTCTTCTCCATCGATCATTACAGAGGAAACGTTGACAGCCATAATCCGGATTACATTTAACTAACGTCATCGCGTTCGTAATCCTCCGAATATACACAATTTATTATATATTTTAGAGGGCAAATTTACTTTCATAGTAAAAATGGTAATTCTGAAGAATATTGCCATTACGATTTTGGCGAGGATCTGTGAGCAGTACTAATTATAGACCTAGACGCTTTCCGTTTCATATTTAGACCGGTATAAACACGGCGAGTGCAAATGGGCAGTCTGATAAAGGCAATGAATGGCCTTTATTAAACCGAACTTCACTATCACGCGCAGTGAAGTTAATTGCATAAAAAAAAATATTATGTATTTTTCGTACATCTATGATCACCGTCTAATGATATATTCGAGGCCGGGTTGGTTTGTCTGTTACAAACTTAGTCTCGCCGATTCCCACAATTCGTTTCTGGTCTATTCATCGCACTGATTTCGTATCCACTGCGGGCTCTTAATGTCACGGCTATAAAACCAGCGACTTTATGCTTTACGTAGTGCAGTAGCGTGCAAGTCAAAGACGAATAAAACACATCCGAGCTATGGTCACTTATAAACAGAGATGTCCAAAATGTAATCTGATTAATGATGAACGATTACAAAATGTAGTCGTAATTTTAATTTTCTTGTTCTGTAATCATGATTAAATCCTTTTAAAACATTATGAAATCATGAATGTGTATACAATCTGGGATTTTGTAGTGTTTAAAACATAAATGAGTAAAATGCAGTCGTATTAATGGTAAAAAACGTAAAATGTAATCATTAATCATTTTCTTTAATCTGATTACATTTTGCCCATCTATGCTTATAAAATACTTCAATAAAGTAATGCTGAATTTATAACATACGATTTTATTTATCATACATTTTTATGCTGCTTATCGTTACAGGTGATAATGTAAAATATTGTCATATTTAAAATGAATTAAACAAATTTAATAATACTGTTATTATAATTTGGTACCAAGGTAAAAATCAAACATTTTTTTGGTCTTCCTTGGCCTAGTTTATTTTATACACTTTCTCTTTATAAGGTTATGTAAAGTTTTTAACTTGACTTAATAATAAACAATAATAATATATCGTAACGCGATATATCTCGTTTGGGGTGAGTAGAGACACATCAGTGACTGTATCCACGTTGCGCTTATATGTCATGTCCAACGTGACCAGTGGCGCTGCTGAGACTCATTCTCAAGGCACTTCACGTGACATTTCAATTAGATAGCACCCGACTTTAACCAGACTTTTTAGTTACAATTCCAGATTTTTTAGCAAATTCAGAAAAATAATATTCTAACTTTGAGTACTTTATACTAAATAAAATAAATTGAGTTCTCTAACTCTTACTTTTGCCAAGTCGCTGAACTGTAGAATGGTGTTCCGGCGAGCGTGTTTCCAACGCCCTATGATATGGGGTCCTTTAAACAAAGGGTGTATAGATATTTGTGCAGACTCGTATGATCGTTGCGACTATCGATATGTTTTTCTGTTTCCTTTTTTTTAGGGACACACCATGCTTACCATCAAGCGTGGTATGGTCACTCTGCCGAGCCAGGATAAAAAAGAAATAGTTTTTCAGTTTAAAATCTTTTATACGCGCTTATCTCGTGGCCTCACTATAAGAGGAGCAAGGAGTGCTGGCATTAACTCAATTACAGACATCCGGCTTCGTAAGGACCAATTCACTCACTCTCGTGATTTTTCTTTTGATGTATGGAACTCCACATTTAGTATACATATAATGATAAAACGAATATTTCTTATAATTAATTAATTATGTTTTTAAAGCGTAATAATATATTCCCTTATTTTGAAGTTAATGAATACTGAATACTTGTGAATTTACCCTATATTTAGCATTATATTTTTTTAAACGGTTTTGACGACCTGATAGTGCAGTTCATAGCGACCCCACTTACGATACTATGATCCTGGATTCGAGCCTTCGTAGCGGCAAGCTATTCAGTGATGAGCAGTCACGAGATTGTCATTGGTTTGTCACGAGTTATAATTATGTATGTGGAGATAAGTATACGAGTACATATCTTTCTCTAGTACCTATAGTACAAGCGTAAGCTTAGTTTGTGACTAGGTCATTGTATGTAATTGTCTGTAAATATTATTATCATATATCAGAGGTGTAGCGTGCATGTGTTACTTGAGTAAAATATAACGCATACAACTCAGTAAAAAAGTCTTTAGCTGTCGTCAAGAAAGGTAAGAAACTAAAGCAATCACTTGTTAGTTTTTGCAACGTTGCAATGCAGTTGCAAAACCATTGTATTCTATAATGCAACATCACGTAAATACGTTTCTAGTCGTTTTCGAATTGCAACAACAATGATTTTTGCGGCACCATATCCTAAATTTTTCGCAATTGGCACTTTGAAAATAAAATCTTAATTGCACATTATTACAAAATATTACAGAATAATCAGAAAAAAAACACATGCCAAGTATGGAATTGGATTCGCGCACAGAGGGTTCTGTACTAACGGATCTACAAGGTATAAGTATACAAGGATAAGGTATAGGTTTAACCATTATTGACGCCTTGATCTGGATTTAATGAGCTGTGTAGCATTGATTACACGGCCCACAGTCCTCATAAAAGTGCAGAAGTAGTCATCTTAAAGTTTTTAGCCGGTACAAGTCCGTCATATCTCAGCGGCGAACCAGCTATACGACCCGGAAGGTCCTATAAGAATTTTCCGCAAGTAACAAAAGTGTGGATTTAATGAACCAGTCTAGTGATAAAATAAAGATTACAACAAAATGTATTACTGTTTGTAAAGTTATGCAACATACATACTTACCTCGGGAAGTTTGAACTTTGGTCGCGCTCACTGTGGCAATAATAGTCAAACGCACAAGTGACTCAAGTTTTTACCACACGAGGGATTTTGAGGAGTTTTAAGTCTGTCGTCCACACTTCTTATTTTAACTAGGATTTCCTAATCACGTGTTTGCGAAGTTAGGTTTTTTAAAAACGAGGCACCTAATCTAGTGCGGCATCTATTTTGGCTTTTCCCCATATGTAATCATTTGCCCTCATTGACATATCACTGTAAAGCCAAAACTACTCAAGCTAGAAACATGATTTTTTACATTGGGCATTATTTATGACGTTTATTTGCATTTTCACCCTAAGGGTGAAATAGGTGTTAGAAGTTTGTTCATAAATCCGTCAATTTTAAAGCAAAACACTATGAAAAGCCATATTTAGATAGAAATAAAAATATAAGTATTTCAATATTTTTTGGAAAATAAATCCCCAAGGTGCTAAAATAAGGGTTGAAGGACGGAGTAAAAATATTCCTATTATGTTTATATCTACTCAGAAAACACCCTGTCATCGCAGCTAGTTTAAAATATAATTATTGTATCAAAATAAAATACAAAGGTATGTAGAGCAAGAAATAAAACAATAAGGACAATACTTGCGACGCTTTAAAGCTGAACGCATTCGATTTACATAATATGGAGACGTTCAGACCGGCCGCTGGAAGCAGCTCTCAAAATATCGCACACTCTATAACACGATCTTATTTAAAAGTCACAGCCGGTGCAATTTTATAAAGGAGCGAAATTCATGCGAAGAATTTCTCACGTTCTCACCCGGGGAGTCGCTAAAAAACTGCAATGTACGTCCGCGCTTTCATCTTTATCTTTAAATTGCGTTTGCATAGACCTCAAGTTTTTTTTAAATACGCTTTGCGTGTTTGGAGAACTTTCGAGACACTAGTTGGTAAAGATATTTCAAAAGATAAAAGATGAAAAGCGTATTTCATAAAAAAAAAAAAAACAAATCTGTAAGCCTAATAGCATCAACGTGCTATGACGCAAAACATACTGAAAACATTTTGTGCTGAATTCTCTACAGATTTTTTTATTACTTATAGGCGAACGCATGACCTCAATCACACTTGGTGGAAGGTGAAGATAAGTCCGATGATGAACCGCGTCCGCCTAACAAATGCCTATTCACTCTTCTTTTAAAGACTCCCAGGTCATAACAACGCGAAAATATGCCCGCTGGAAGCATATTCCACTCCCTAGCTGTTCGCATGATATTTGTAGAAGCGAATCTCCTTGTGCGGATATAAGGAACATCCACCAAATACAGCTGGTATCCGGCACGATGTCTTGTGGGTTTGTGATGGAATGGGGCAGGTGGAATCAAAGAATGTAGTTCCTGAGAACACTCTTCACCGTGCAACAGGTAACAGACCGCGAGGCAAAAAGATATTTAGGAAGATTTGAGTATAACCACAGTATTCGTAGAGCTAATTCCATGTTGACAAAATCAGTGTCTTAATAATTCCTTAGACTTTACTAAAACATTACTATTTGTATTTCTCCATGAATGTCAATTCAGATATGGTGCAGTCCAAAAAACCAGAGCGATAATCAACGCCAAAGAAAAACCCACGTTAGTTGAAGCGATCATGCCGGCCTGCACAAACACCGCTTTACGTTACGCTTAAATAACCCTATATCATAGAACGGTTGCAACACGCTCGCCGAAAGACCACTCCACAGTCCAACGGCACGGCAAAAGTAAGAGTTGGAGAACTTCTTAGTTCTAAACGGATTGTGAGTAACCACAAATCTGTGGCTCCGTAATCTCGCGCGCAGCATTATATTAAGGAAGGGAGAGGGTGGAACAGGGTTAAATCGCTCTTTAGAACACTCTTCTTGTGGGAACGTGGATGGACCACGTTGTGGTAGCTAACCTCAAAAACTATATAACCGATATTTAAGCAAACGACCCGAGCAACACAGGGATAAACCGTTAGTAAGATATAAAAATTACAATGCTAAAATTTGGCAATCGTGGCAAAATAGCAAAATCAATGGTACTCGTTTTGTTATAAAAATGAAAACTAAATCTGTCTGACTTAAAACTATTTTTAAAAGCCTTTTTCCGGAACAAACAGAAGACCGTTCAGGCTATATTAGACTCACAGAAAAATATAAATAGGGTAACATCTACCATTTTTATTTATTCAATACCGTTCTTTTCATTGAAACATAAAATGTATTGCCATATTATACTTGCAAAATTTACACATATTTTGGCTTAAAATCTGGTAATATCCATATCTTGAGAATAGACTTATACTATATTTCAAGTCGATATATTTATTAATCTAAGTATTATAAGACCATGTTTTTAAAATATTATGGGATGAACATCTATGCAAGATAAACGCCACTGGTTAGTAAGTTAAAAATATATTTGCTCTCGAGTCCATAGACGCAATACTGAATAGAGTGCAGCGGGATCACAAAATTACACGTCAATCCGATGGGCAGCCGCGCGAACCGCCACCGGGTCGATACGAACCGCTTAGATCTTATGGCGATGTGATGCAAACCTTGTTATCGACGGACTGCAATTTTAGAACAAACGAATTGTTGAAAAAAGTCTACGGCTTTTTGTAGAATACTGAAATGTTAAAGTGCCTATAGAATTATAGTATCTATTTTGCTAAATTTAATGTTAAAACAGATAGTTACATTAATTTTATTGGATCTCGGTGCATTCCATTAAGGCTGGATTTACATCAAACGAACATAGAGCTAGAGCAAGAACAAGAGCATTCTTTCTCGCTCTTTTAGTGTAAACGAAATATCGCTCTTAGCGTTAACACCAAACGATCAACGAGCAAGAATGAGAATCAAGAACTAGAATTCAGGTGTTTAGCGGCCGAACGAATGCTCATTGCGCATTCGTGTTAATTCTGTGGTTCTGTGACCATACCCTTTCTCAGCGATAAGATGCGAGAAGTGAGTCCATCTTTTTTTTACTTCTTCAGCATTGAATTCTAGTATATTTGCAATCTCCAGCCAATCAGTTTGTTTGCGATATGTATTTTTGTAGTGTTCAAACATCGGATCCCACAGACATTTGGAATGTCGGTAGGCTTCTATCATAAATAGACATTTTTCTTGAGACCAATACATAGTTCAATCGACGAGTATACTCAGATCAGTGATCGAGATCGCTCGAACACAAGAACACTTTGAAGAGACCGCTCCGGCGGGCGAGCGCGTCCGAACACGCAAGAAGGCTCTAAGAATCTGTTCGCAGGCTCTAGTATTATTTACATAAAGCGAACGAGCATTCTTAGAATATTCTATAGAATCTTTGCGAGCGCAGGAAGAACAATGAAAAAACGCTCGATGTCTGTTTACAGTAACCGAATTTGATAGAGTGGGGATAGAATGAGCATTCGCTCGTTTGATGTAAATCCAGCCTAATACGTAACCGAGCTCGGGAGTACCCAGGCACTATTAATTTACACATTTATAACAAAAATTTTAGAATTAAGATCTTAAGTTTGTATGTTTACGGGGCTGACATGACTGTGTAGTCAAAAGCCTTTTTTTTCAATAATAAAAAAATAATAATAATTTAATGGTCAATTAAACGACATTGACCTAGTCCCAAACAACATTGCATATAAGGAATAGAATGTGGGAACATACTGTTATTTTTAAATTAATTCGAATTTGTATGCCACTTCCAGAAAATAGCAGATAGAATAATATTGTATTTTATATTTTATAATAATCAATGACGGAAAAAAAGGACTATATTTTATTAGTTCGCTGATGATATATATATATATACACATAAATAAATATAAATAATATAATTTATTATATATATACATCTATAACATAAAAATGAATCGTTAAATGTGTATAAGCGCGAAACTCGAGAACGGCTGAACCGATTTGGCTGATTTATTTTTTGTTGTGTTTGTTGAAGTCTGGGGTAGGTTATTACGGAGAGAAAAATTAAAAAAAATGTCTGAAAAACTCTAAAAACACCACTTTTCTATATTCTCATACAAAAGATTTGTTATAAGTCAATTTGAACTTTAACACCATACCATAAAGTTTAAATGTTAGTGGACGGGTTCCGGGAAGGCAAAACAATTATTGAGTGACGTATAAATATTAGGTCCTTACATATGAAATTGGCGTTTTTCGTACTGGCCACTTTAATCACAAATTTCTCCTCTTTGGTAAGGAATTCCAAATTCAAATTTGTACAGCTATAGACTCATGTATTTGTGCTTCGATGATCGTCATTCATTTGTTTTTTTCTTCTGTTTTTTTCTGTTTGCGTCACTCATTTTACAAAATGGAAAACTTAAAATATCGCATTATTTACGAGTACGAGTTCCGCCGTGGCACTAGTGCTGCGGAAACAACTCGAAGGGTGAATGATGTGTATGGCGGTCGTGTTGCAAAAGGAAACACAGTTCGTTTTTGGTTCCAACGTTTTCGTTGGACGTTTCGGAAATTTCGACCTGCAGAACAAGCCCCGTGGACGGCCTGAGACTCAAGTTGATAATGAAGAGTTGAAGGCTATTGTGGAAGCGGATCCATCGCAAACCACGTCCGAGTTAGCTGCAGGCTGCGATGTTAGTGATAAAACTGTTTTAATTCACTTGAAGCAAATTGGGAAGATTAAAAAGCTTGAAAGGTGGGTACCTCACGAATTGACTGAAGCAAACCGGCAAACGCGCGTCGACTGCTGCGTTACATTACTAAACCGGCACAATAATGAAGGTATTTTAAACCGAAGCATTACCTGTGATGAAAAATGGGTTCTTTACGATAATCGGAAGCGCTCAGCGTAATGGTTGGATCCTGGCCAGCCAGCCAAATCCTGCCCCAAGCGAAAATTAACCCCAAAAAAGTTACTTGTAGCGTTTGGTGGACTAGTGCCGGTATTGTTCATTACAGTTTTCTCAAATCTGGCCAGACTATTACGGCTGATGTCTATTGTCAGCAATTGCAAACCATGATGGAAAAGCTAGCGGCTAAACAACCTAGGCTGGTCAATCGCTCCACGCCACTGCTGCTTCACGACAACGCTAGACCACACACTGCGCAACAGACGGCTACTAAATTAGAAGAGCTTCAATTGGAAAGTCTAAGACATCCTCCGTACTCCCCGGACCTTGCTCCAACAGATTACCATTTTTTTCGAAATTTGGATAACTTCTTGCAAGGGAAAAAATTCAACTCCGATGGGGCAGTCCAAATCGCCTTCAAAGATTTTATTGATTCCCGTCCGACTGGTTTTTTTAGTAAAGGGATCAATGAACTACCTATGAGATGGCAAAAGTGCATAGAAAATAATGGTTCATACTTTGATTAATTAAATATATTATATTAAAAAATATTCGACTTTTTGTTCCTCCCATACAAAACGCCAATTTCATATGTAAGGACCTAATATTAATGTCAATATTTGTCAATTTTTATACATATAGCATTAAGGCCAGGTTGCTTCAAACAATTTTCAAAAAACAGCCGACGGGGATGTTATTAACATTAAAAAAAACCATGTGACTTTGTTTTAGAGAAATAGGGCAGAACAAGGTCTGCCGGGACAGCTAGTATATAATAAATTAGGCTTTTATACGAGTCCAAAAACCCTGTTAATAATTTCTTCTGCCAAAATTTCGCAAACTTCGTTTTAATATATTCCATATTAATTTTTAATTTAATTATACAGAAACCACGAGCACAATTAAACTATACTTGAAACAATATTATAAAACAAGCCTAAAAGTACGAGAGCTTTTATAATGAAAATGTTTAGACAACAAAATAAACACGCGTGACGCTTAGCACTCAACCGGCGGGGATTAAATATTGTTTAATTACGATTTAATTAATTTAACTAAAGTAAATAATTAATTACACGTTTGAACACATCACTTGCAATTACCTGCGTTTAATTAATTATCGTCATATGACACGAATATTGCTTTCCGATGCAATAAATATTAAAGAACCGTTAGCAAATATGTACTTCAAGTAATTTAATCAAGATTGCTAACATATTTAGTTGGTACATTCGTCACCAACAGTAGACAATTAAATCCAGTTTTCAATAACAATACATTAATTGTAGCGTACATTTGATTGCGTAAAGCTAACACCAAGATGAACGTACTAAAAGGTCAAAATGTTCTGAGGCTCTAGCAGAGATGGGCAAAATGTAATCTGATTAATGATGAACGATTACAAAATGTAGTCGTAATATTAATTTTCTTGCTCTGTAATCATGATTAAATCCATTTAAAACATTAAGAAATAATAAATGTGTATACAATCTGGGATTCTGTAGTATTTAAAACATAAATGAGCAAAATGCAGTCATATTAATGGTAAAAAACGTAAAATGTAATCGTTAATCATTTTCATTAATCTGATTACATTTTGTTCATCTATGGGCCCTAGTATAACCATTTGCGATTTGTCGCTGTGTCTTCGTATGCTACATCTACTTATTTCTAAGGAAGGAAGAGGGATTTCTGAATTATTGAAATATTCCAGGATATTAAGTAAAACGAAAATCGAATGCAAATTACTAACATTTTACCACAATACCTCGCTGATAGCAGAGATGGACAAAATGTAATCTGATTAATAATTAACGATTACAAAATATTGCCGTAATTTTAATTTTGTTGCTCTGTTATTATGATGAAATCCCTTCAAAATATTAAGAAATTATAAATGCGTATGTAAATGAAGATTTCGTAGTGTTTAAAACATAGATGACCAAAATGCAGTCATATTAATGATGAAAAAAGCAAACTGTAATGGTAATTATTTTTAAATAATCTGATTACATTTTGCCCATCTATGATTGATAGTAGGGTGAAAGGTTGGATTTAATACGAGATATTGTGTTCAGAAAAAAAAAACTGAAACCAGTATGACAATGATGACTGTCAATAGGCTCGTCTCTTAGACTGCACTGTACTTGTATTCAATTGTGGTGTAGATAAAAGCTTACTCATAAAGAATGCACAGGCTAAAATAACGGACAGGTTATAATTGGTCCCGCCGCAAATAGTCAGCCGTGTCGGTCGATATCTGCCATCGCATTTCGGATGCTGCTGCAGTTCGGCCAAAATTTATTTATATTCTAGTACTGTCTGGAATTTACACACGATATTTTGACTTTGCTGAGTGAAAGGCTATAAATATAATGTTATTCTTTAATTAATGTCATAGTATATGGGAAGTCACAAATTTCCTCAATTTAGACTTTTTTTGTAATCCGGTGGAAACTCCTGCATAGCACTATCAAGGCCGCTGTGTGGGCAGCGACCCCGGTGTGTCAGACTCCTACTGACTAAAAACCCTCGAGGTGTTCCTCTTATTGCTCAACCCGGGTCGTGGAAACCAAATTCATCCAGACGCCAGGTGATCAAACACGCTTGTTGAGGCTACCTCTTTGACAGGGGTAGGAGTAAAGAGCCCACCTTTTCAAAACCTCTCTCTCAAGCGGTGCGCCGGGCACTGCGCAGCGCCATCCTCTTATCCGATTAACTTATTATCTAAGCTAAGCGTAAGTAAAGTCAAAGTAACGCCTATAAATCACAGCCTAATAGATAGAACTTTTGCTTCTGTTTTAGATTTAGATTCAATTATTATTTAAATCTTTTACAACAATTTTTTTTCCTGCCTTTGCTCCAATCATTAAATCGGTCATCAGTTTATTTACCGATTAAATTTAAAAATAAATTCAGGTGATGTAATAACTAGAGATCACAAGTCCAGATTGATTCAATCATTGCCAGTTTAGACTAGGTTCATTACTAATCATTTCGTACTCTAAACGCTCGCTAAGATCAATTTTTGAAACCTTTGTCGATGAATAGACTGCCGATCCACCGGATAGTCAATTGTTACCTCCGTCTATTAAACATGTGCTTGGAAGTCATTTGTTTTTGCAATATTCGGTTGAAATTTTGAGGAAAAAACATTTATATTATCGCTGATAGTTTAACAGTATAATGTTCAAGATATATCTAACTGTACTTTAAACTATTTGTCTAAGAAAAAAAAGAGTTCATTTTTCCCGATAAATATGTATGGAAAGTAAAAGCCAAGGCGGGTAGAGACTTGCCTATAAAGACAAAATAAAGATAACCGGAGTACGGCGTAATCGTTGAAGTGCATGTGTTTGATAAATGTTAAAGAAGCAAAAGAGGTTTGCAAAAAGTAGAGAGAAATGTTTAATTATCTCTGCCTACCCCAATATGGAATAGGTGTGATGATAAAAACATAATATGGATAAATGGATAATCTAATTACCGATTATGAATAGACAATCTCACACACGTACAGAAGCTTTGTATAAATTGAAATAACAGTAATATTCAGTTTTGCGGTGCCACAGCTATACTCTAACTCCTTCTTTTGCCGTGTCGTTGGGCTGTGGAATGGTATTCCGCCGAACGTGTTTCCACCGTCCTATGATATAGGGTTCTTTAAGCGTAGCATGAAGAGATATTTGTGCTGGCCGGCATGATCGCTGCGACTACCGACGGGTTTTTTCTTACCTTTCGATAGTCGTTGGCGTGGACTGCACCATGCTTACCATCAGGTACGGTGCAGTCACTGTGTCGAGTCAGTTTAAAAAAAAATATAAATAAACAAATAACTTCAAGTTCAATGCAAAATCGTACATAAAACTGCGAGCGGGCACCGGCAATCGATCGCTCCAGGCCGTGGCTATTCCAGACTCTGGCGGCAGCGCGGCCTGCAGACTGAATCAATGTCAGCCGTAATTGGAATACATGGCCCGAGTTATTTTTGTTTGAGACCAATTCAGTAAGTATCAGCTGCTGTCCTGCTTTCCGTGTCTCTTCAGGGGCCTAATTCTGTATGACAATTTAGATTTCACACTTAAATCTTACCATTTAAAAACCACGTTAACAACGTGTCTTGTCTATATCATGTCATGGTAGCGAAACTGATTAATTTCAACAAAGTGTCATAGAGAATACGATTTTTGTAAATGTCGTAACTTTTTACGAAATTGGCGTGATATCAAAGCAAGGAATCGCTAAATTGTCATAGAGAATTAGGCCCCAGGTTATATTCGGTGCAAACTTTGTACCAGATTCGAAACATTGTTTTGTTTTGTAGGATCAATAAAAGTAAGCGAAATATGAGCTGCAGCAACCAGTTTAGGTTTTAAAAATTACTTTGATAGAAAAATGCACAAAAAATATAGACATCACACTATTTCTTAGGTCTAATAGAATACGTCCATGATATCATATATTATCAAAAGAATTGAATTTAATAATATCTAACATTTACAGGCATAGCTTAAAAAAGGTCTTGGAATTCTACGATGCTAGATTGCAATGAAATGCACGTTCGAAAGGAAAGTTTTAAAATAAAGCGCATTCAAGCTCAAATAGCAAGGGTATTAAAAAGAAACTGTTGTATTTTTGCACGAGAATACTCTGTCTCGAATGGCCAATAGTAATTTGCATATCGAGGACCGTTATTGTAAATATACAAGACTTTGCAACGTTAAACAGTCCACGGAGCTAAGTTCCGATATAAATAAAGTTTTAAAAATATACGAGAAATATTACACCGTGAGTATATTAAAAATATATCAACGGGTGAAAGGCTATTTGGTTTAAGCGATATTTTTTGGTGATATGGAATCGGTAATAAACGCTGATTCCGAAAATATTTATAGGAAGGAAAAGGAACTTTATTTACTTACTAATCAATCGTGCGCCACATGCGCTACGGTGTCCATACTTTTTAAGGATGGATTCTCATTTGTTAATCTTTTTTTATGATTTATTAGTGAATATAGTTATTTACATTTTTATTCGTTACGAAAAGGCACAAATTATTGTATGTTGCAATATCTCCCTCGTCTATAAACTCACCCTGTGTATATACATCCGAACCATGCACAGAAATATTGTTTCTGAGACTATTTAAAGTTTATTTCATTTCCCCAGTCTGCTCGCTCAGAAAGTCTGCTTGTATGCAACAGTCAGCTTATCAATTTCTGACTTTAAACAATGTTTAAAATCCTTTGTGCTTTGTTTCCACTGTATCAAGTTGGGGCAACTTATATTCTTCGCAAACACTTGCTTTTCCGTCAATTCCTGCATAACTATGACTTGTTTTGTTTGAATGCTTACTTTGTAACATTCGTGCCTTTGAGTTTTTTTTTATTCTAGCTACCGCAACTATACTCCTACATGTGGCATGTATACCGCATTTGAAAATTGATTTGAAGAAAATTGAAGCGTCACCCATTTCCAATAGTTTTTTTTTTTATTATTTATAGGCGGACGCTTGACCTCAATCACGCGTGGTGGAAGGTGAAGATGAGTCCGATGATGAATGGCGTCCGCCCAACAAATGCCTATTCACTCTTCTTTACTATAACTCCAAAGCGGAGATTTATAGACACTATTTCGACTTTATTTAGCCTTTACTCAAACATTATAAATTATATTATTTAATGAATGTCAAATTAATGGGAAGGCACCAATTTTTTCAAGTTGAGCTTGACTATGCTAATATTTACTCTATAATTTATACTTCTTCATATATTTTGATTTTTGTTAAAGATGAGGTTTATTTTTCCTGAGCAAAGTCAAAGCTAAATCAAAGTAGCGCCTTTATATCTTAACTTTATATACATACTCTTTTAACGACGTCTTGTATCAACGCGCAGTAATATACAAAGTTCAAAATAAGTACAATAAAGTATGTTTTAACATACAACACAAGTAACATACGCACAAGAGCAGCTCGATGGTGGAAGGAAAGTTTCTCCATACCTATTTTTTCTTTATTGACTGTGAAGTAAACCAACTGCGAAAGCTCGCAGTACTGTGCACGGGTTATGTTGTAACCATAAAGATAATGGAACTGGTAATTCTCTACTGTAATTACACGTTAATTTTAATTTAAAATAAAATAGAATTATGTAAGAGCATCAACCAAAGGAATTCAAAATTATTTCTGAAATATACACGTGTTAGTTAAACATAAATGTGATTTTCTTGAGTACACTAAGTCTTTTGTTTTAAGTTGTATGCGGCTTACATGATCTTATTAACATTTTTTTATAATATTCTTCATAAATGCTCAACTTATCACATCTTTACAGATGAGATTAGCATTTTTTGTTGTAATTGACATAAAAAATGATCCTTTAAAGATAATTAAAGCCTAGGTAAGCAATTATAATGTAGTTTTGTTTCATATTGGCCATTTGAGATGAGTTTTATAAAACATAAAAGCAGAATAACAATAACACACAACAACAGTTAATTCTTGAATAACAATAACAACACATAGTAATAAAGAACAGTAACAGTTTACGCTGTACTTGTAGTAAAATACGCTAAAATATAAACTTGCGCGTAATCCGAATGCACCTGACTATGCGTTAAGGTGTGTGGTTTTTGTCGTCGTTATCGAGTCAACTCGCCACCATGACCATTTTGACCATTTTGGGAGTCGAAGCTGCTCGCGTCTGTAGGCTTTACCCTAGTTTCCCTACACGTGACTCCTGGGTGGTGCTAATCGAGCTACAGCGAGGTGGTAGGGCGCCGGTGCCCGTCTGGATCGCGACCACAGTGCATGGGTGTAAAGCCCGTCACAGTGACCAGTTTCGGCTTGTCGCGTTTCGGGATCAGCTTGTGTATATCCAGTAGCTCAAATACCTAGAGACCTTCTGTCGTGGTATATGTGGGCCGACATGATGATGTAGACTATCAATGGATTTTCATCCTTTGATAGTCGCTTTCGTTTTTGGACTACACTGTACTTACCATCAGGTACTCTGTAGTCACTATGTCGTGCCAGTGTAAAAAAAAATACTTTATTTGAAATATCTTTTAAATGAATAAACCAATGATGGTGATGATGTATTAATGTATGCTTTCAGCTTTATAATCTTAGTATTTTAATAATATAAATACGCAAGTGCGCTGAAGGCACATCTAGTTTACTAATTCAATTGCCGTGGAAGTTGGTAATTTTTCAGCGACGAGGCCGGGCGTTGGCGAGTAATTTATGTGGTTGAGCCAACCAGGAAGGAAACAAAATTAACATACAACGATCGCGTATAACAAAACCGATGGAAGCGACCAAACCGATGTCGCATAACGTGACATTATCCGATGCACTTCACAGTGTTAAGGTAAAACGTCAATATAAATAATGATATATCGTCACGCTATATCCCTTACGGGGTTAGCAGATATACATTAGTGTCCGTATCCATTTGTATTATCATATTTAATAGTATTAAATAAGTGAAAAACTATTATATACACCCATGTGTTTGAGTACTTTCACGTATCTGTGATTAATTACATGATTTTTATCAAAAACAAAATCAAATGACAATTTTGTATGGTGAAGTTTCGATCTACATACATATCGATGTCTTGGCCAGAAAAATCAATTTTTCGATTAATTATCCTCAGATCGCCATCCCTAGTCCTTACATGTTTGTTATACTTATGAAAAATGTAGAAATATGTGTACGCACAGAGATATGTCGAAGTAGAATATTCATGTTTCATATTCTGACGCTGGCAAAACTTATCAAACAACCGAAAATTCTCAAGTTACAAACAAAAACCCGCGTGCGCCGAAAGAATGGGTACTTTATAAACATCAAATAAAAAGGTATCCGGTTCTTTCGTCTTTTAAACTATGAAATATTGCGCGTATAAAGCTCTCAGCGAGCACTTTTTTGCAGAGTTTCTTTAGCGAAGTTTAGTATCTACAGTACGTAGGCACTTCTGCACCTTTTTATTTCTTTAGTTTTGTAAGCATCCTTAATGTATGGACGCGGGGGATATTCATACCCTGTTTATTTACCTGTGTATCCGACTATACGTTTAATCATGGATTCGTACGTGTAAGAATTATATTTTCTGTAAGGAAGCCAGTCTGAATATTATAGAGGTTTATATCACAGACAGGCTTGCGTTTGACCTCAATCTCACCTGATAGAAAGTGATGATGAGGCCGATTATGGAGCGCGCTCACCCAACAAATATCGATTCATTCGTCGTTTGAAGATTCAGATAACATGAGTAGTTGGAAAAACAGACGTAGGAAGCAATTTCCACTCTATGGCGGTTAACTACAAAAGAGAAGATGTTTCTTTGTCTTAGCTTAAACTTTACTCAAACAACAAAATCTATCGTTTTAGAGTTTAAGAGTATGTTACACACCGAGGCAGCTGCTTTTAAATGTCCTATGCAAAATATTCACCCAGGTAATCATAAAGAAAAAAAAATAACCTTCCATAAATGTTCATAATTATTAAAATGTCAGCAAAAAGGGTACTTATTATTAATGAGAGTTTAAACGAAAGAATGCGTGTTTATCTATCTTTCATTACGCCGAATCCCTATTGGGGTAGGCAGAGAGAATAGTACGCTACTGCTCTCTATTCTTGCAAAGAACTTACGCTTCCTTAACATTCATTAATGCATTGATGCATCCTTGCCGACTTCGCGTACACGTTTTTATAGTCTAAATTATACACTTGTAACACAAAATTATTCTTGAAAAAAAGACAAAATTTTTATCGGTATATTCTGCTTTCAAAACCCACGTTGAATTCAATTTTTAAGCTCTTGGCAATTAGAAAAAACCTATTTGAACAAAGACATTTCATTTCAAAAGCGTTAACTTTTAAGTAAGCTTTTGTTCCCAGAATTATAATATCGCGTCTACCTACAGACCTAGATACAAGCCACATCGATCTCCGCGGGACCATTTCTATCTCACTCCTTATAATTCAAGCGAGGAAGCGTCTCTAATTAAAACGTTTATTATGCGGAACATTTTTATTCAATAAAGAGGCGAGAGACAGGCCTGGAGTGCCTCGGATGAGGACCTCGACAAATGACAATATTATTTCAGTTAAAAGTTTCGTGCTCATCCGATCCATTTCCTCTCTCCGGAGATATTCAAATAAGATATTTTTCACTGCTCCCACCCTCCCCGAGCCGAACTGTATTCTTATAGACAGGGCTATCAAAATGGTTTATGCCATGTCTGTAGTCGGATGGGGCATTTGCGATTAAGGGTAATTTTGAAAAACAGCAAACTGTAATACTTTTGTAATTTTAAAAATTAATACAATTTTTATTTGTGTTAGTTATAACGAGGTAGAAATTATTGTACCCCGAAATATCCACGTCAATAAAATGACCTGTAATATTGGAGAGTGGTAAATATATTAATTAAATAGCGACGTAATACAATTTTATAAATAAATAAATTAATTTGATAATACATTTTATATTAACGAAGTATCTTTAAATTAAAATTGCCCTTTCGGTTATTAACTTTTACACAAATAAGCTTAAAAGATAATTTTGAGGGTTGGCAATATTCGCATCCCTAGTCAACCGTCGATTTTATATAAGATCCATGGAGTGTACGAGCATTTATCTAATACAACCACACTACGCGTGTTTAAAGTAAGTCAAGCTACCCCACTCCAAGCTCAAGTTCTGTAAGATGAATGTGGTTCTAGATTCGCAGTTACTGATTTTGAACTTGATTTAAAAAATATATTTACATATTGTCCTGACTACCACACATTTTGATGTCGTCATCCATAACAACTAAATATACCTTACTTTATATTAAAACATATTTATATTCACAGCGTCTACAGCGTACATTATTCAGCGTTATTGCTTATTCACATAATCAAACGTAAAGCGAACGTTCTACATAATATCGCAGGTCACCTGTGATCGAGTTACCTTCGACACTGTTATAAAATGCAAATACATTTTTCTGTGTCTTATCTTATTAAACCGACTTTTCATAGATCCATGTGTCAGAACGCAAATTCTTATTGGTACAAATCTTGTCACGTATCTTACGAGTTTTCAAATTAGTACGAAATTAGGTAAGACGCGTTCTCCAGTGAAGAAAAACGTTTCGAAACGTCAAAGAAAATGCAATCTACAACGGGTTCGGAAGACAGAATCGACCAACAACAGTCAACAATAATCGCTAGTAGAAGCTCTTTTCAATAAATTTATTTTCACTTCCGTAGTTGCACTAATGAATACAAAAATATCATTCTTAATAAACTTATAATCTAGTGCACTATATATAAAATGACCACCGCATGTAAAAATATTAAAAAATCTAATTTAAATAAAATAAAAGGTTAAAAATACAATTAATGAGAAAAAGATAATATAAATAAAATTGAGCATGTTCCATAACTTCATCTATCCATATAGAGACTATTATTAAAACGCGTGATTGTGGTACGTGTAAAAGTTAAAAGAATAAATGTTTCGTGAGAAACGCATATGTCGTCATTACATGAGCAACGCCCTGATTAAACCACTGAGGCTGAAATTTGTAGACGCTACTTCGACTCTGTTTAGCCTTTACTCAAACATTCGAACTCATATTATTAAATTAATATCAGGATGTATGGTAAGTTACAGATTTTCTTAACCTAAACTTGGCTTCGGGAATACACTTAGGTCACACTGAAACTCCTATTATAAAATATATTTAGATTTTTATGAAATTAAATGCGCTATGAGCAATTAAGGCGTTAATATTTTCATAATCAATGCGTCCCCTAATATATTTGTATACAACTAAAAAAACTACCCGACTCCAAAAAAGGGGAGATTCTATACTCCACTGTATTTTTATACTTGTTCAGTATTCACCCATAACTTCGTCCTATATTGATCGGTTTGGAAAATTATTATTTTATTTATAAGGGTATATCATTATTAAAGATAGTTTTAAATTTAAGAGCTATAAAAGTTAAATTGCGCTTCCTCACAAATCAGTACACTAAAATAGTAAAAACGCACACAAGGAGTGAAATTCCCTACTTAACGGTTCCACACATTGCTTTGACCTCTCAGTAATTCAAACAAGAAGCAATATCCGACTCGAAACTCAACTCCACACGACCAATCACAATTAAATTGTCAACATTAAAATTTATACTCCCTAAACTATTCAAGATACGCCCACGGAAAGGAACACCCGATTGTTCTATGCAGCGGAGGAAGGACAAAGGTTTGTATTTAAGGCCGAGATGAGCCGAGGGTAGTGTTTGTGTAGAAGGCAATAAAGTGAGATGTTACCGACGGCATTTGACTGGGCAAACTCGGTACCGCTGAGAGAAATCAAGTTTAAACCTCAGTGCCCATTTCGTGCGGTCTGTGGCAACAAATTTAAATGAACAGCTCGTCACATGTGCCGGAATATTTTTGTTTTCCGATTGTTTGTTAAGCCTAACAGGAATAATAATAAGTCGTCACGCTATATCTCTTTCGCGGTGAGCTAAAATACGTTAGTGGCCGTATCTAGTTTGCTCTTATACGTTGTCTCATCGCTATTCCCAAGCAATTACACATGACATTTCTATTAGAAACCATGCGCGTTTTATTACGTTTTACTTAACCGGTAAGCATGTGGTGTCTAATGGCCGAAATTAATTACCTATCCTATCTCCTATCTTAGATTTGTTACTATAGCAACTATAGTACATCTCCTTTCGTATACGCAAGTTAGAAAAGGAGAGGTATTACTATCGATCTACGAAGTAAAGGTAGATAAGTTATTAATTCTGGCAGTATATCAGTACTTAATTCGGAAAAACCCAGAGGTGCATGCCGGTATTCGAACTTACGACGATTCGCGTTACCGAACATGGATACCGGTCCCTTGTTCACTAGATCACGACAGCCACAAAACAACATTAACAAAACTGATGTAGGAATAATGTTAAAATTTTCATCTTCTCCCTTCCTTCTCTCATTGTATCCGTCAATGATGAGGGTAGCCAATTTGTCTGCACTGGATCTGATGTGGAGAAGTCGAGAACACATCCATGACTCACGAATTTTCCCTTTCGTCGAAACTGTGAGCAGCTGTGGATTTGTCGATAGGTTACGCGATCTTGCCGGCCAGAATAAGTCTCTTCACGTTTTTCTTAAAACTGAATATTATATATAAGACGAAAGTAATATTTTATGTCACAATTATCAATATAAATATTGTTCCTATTTTCATATTCTATTTGATTTTAGAAAGTAGACCCCAATATATAAATAATTATAGGGGAGCATTAATAATAGGGTTTAATTGTAAACTACACCATACACTAGAGATGGGGATATTGATATAACAAATGTTATCGATGAACAAAGCAAATAGCAACTAACAACGAACCAAATACATTTGTTATCACAATTGAATACATATTCAGTATTTATCTAAGGTTCCGTTCATATAGGAGAGTTTATAGAATAAATCCAAACAACATATTTTAAAATTTAAGTATGGCGGGCCATTTTTTTAAATCTTTTTCGACGTCACATTTAGTATTTATTTTTAATATGGATTGTTTCCTTAGAATTATAATTAATTGAAAAATTGTTTAAGACTAAAAAAAAATGTTTCTTATAATTATATTTTACACCGTTGACATTTTGTAATTAAATACCGTGTTTCGTGGATATTTAATGACATTTTTTACAAAATATGTGTGCGGTATGGCGTTGTATAAAAGCTTTAAAAGAAGAGAAAAAAGCATCTGTCAAACGTAAAACGCAGTAACAATAATGTGTTCAGAAACGTTTAGCATAATATCAATTATAATATCGACACGCGACAAAGTAATCTGATCATCACAGAGTAGTTTTCCTCTACCGAGACTCGAACCCAAGACCTTAGCATCGTAAGTAGGATCACTAAAAACTTCATTATCAATATAAAACTACGACCACTAACTATATTAAACAAGCTATATTTATCTCTTTTGTGAGATATTTCATTGTGCTTATAATTAGCCTGGCAGAATATTTATTAATCCTACTTTCTTAGAATGGGGATGTTTAATTTGACAATTATAGTCCTTTAATAACATCAATGCAAATAATACTAAGACCCAGAGTAAATTAAAACGTACTTGCAAATGAAGGGACGAACGAGCCTTTAGGATGTGACTGAGAACTAATTAATTTGGCCCAATTGAATCTTCATTTGACAACAATTGGGCCGTACCTCGGTCGGTATCTTGGGTATTTCAGTGTTAAGATTTGTTACATTGCTCATTTACAATCGTTTATTTATCGCTTCTATTTACAATATACTAATTTCACTATAAGTTATTATACATCGACATAATCACTTTATAAAATTTCTGCGTTTGCATAAGACTGGTTAGTAAACGGTAAATTTTATTATATTAGGTCCTTACATATGAAATTGGCGTTTTTCGTACTGGCCACTTTAATCACAAATTTCTCCTCTTTGGTAAGGAATTCCAAATTCAAATTTGTACAGCTATAGACTCATGTATTTTTGCTTCGATGATCGTCATTCATTTGTTTTTTTCTTCTGTTTTTTCTGTTTGCGTCACTCATTTTACAAAATGGAAAACTTAAAATATCGCATTATTTACGAGTACGAGTTCCGCCGTGGCACTAGTGCTGCGGAAACAACTCGAAGGGTGAATGATGTGTATGGCGGTCGTGTTGCAAAAGAAAACACAGTTCGTTTTTGGTTCCAACGTTTTCGTTCTGGAAATTTCGACCTGCAGAACAAGCCCCGTGGACGGCCTGAGACTCAAGTTGATAATGAAGAGTTGAAGGCTATTGTGGAAGCGGATCCATCGCAAACCACGTCCGAGTTAGCTGCAGGCTGCGATGTTAGTGATAAAACTGTTTTAATTCACTTGAAGCAAATTGGGAAGCTTAAAAAGCTTGAAAGGTGGGTACCTCACGAATTGACTGAAGCAAACCGGCAAACGCGCGTCGACTGCTGCGTTACATTACTAAACCGGCACAATAATGAAGGTATTTTAAACCGAATCATTACCTGTGATGAAAAATGGGTTCTTTACGATAATCGGAAGCGCTCAGCGCAATGGTTGGATCCTGGCCAGCCAGCCAAATCCTGCCCCAAGCGAAAATTAACCCCAAAAAAGTTACTTGTAAGCGTTTGGTGGACTAGTGCCGGTATTGTTCATTACAGTTTTCTCAAATCTGGCCAGACTATTACGGCTGATGTCTATTGTCAGCAATTGCAAACCATGATGGAAAAGCTAGCGGCTAAACAACCTAGGCTGGTCAATCGCTCCACGCCACTGCTGCTTCACGACAACGCTAGACCACACACTGCGCAACAGACGGCTACTAAATTAGAAGAGCTTCAATTGGAAAGTCTAAGACATCCTCCGTACTCCCCGGACCTTGCTCCAACAGATTACCAATTTTTTCGAAATTTGGATAACTTCTTGCAAGGGAAAAAATTCAACTCCGATGGGGCAGTCCAAATCGCCTTCAAAGATTTTATTGATTCCCGTCCGACTGGTTTTTTTAGTAAAGGGATTAATGAAATACCTATGAGATGGCAAAAGTGCATAGAAAATAATGGTTCATACTTTGATTAATTAAATAGAGGAAAGTAGCCAAATATGGAATACCATTTTATTTTTTAAGGATAATTTGCATAAACGTTATAAATTAAAAACTTTTTGTAGTAATAATTAACAATTATATATTTGAGCTTTATTTTGTAACAAGTTTTGGTCACATTGATTATTTTCAGGCAAGATTTTTTGTTTAAACTAAATAATGATAATGGTACCTAAATATGGAATAGGTGCCCAAATATGGAATACTGTAAATACTTTCAAAATTTAACCTTAACTTGTATGAGACTCTTTAGGAACTTTAGTATTACGTAGCAAGGAACATAAATCATTTGTAAAAATTACAAATCCAGGCGTCAGACTCTGGACCTGCGCAATTATTATGTGCCCAGAGCCCACAATAACTTGTCCTTATGACGCTTAAGAAATAGCTTAAGCCATTTTTTTTCAGCCATTCCCGTGTAACTAAATGGATTTTCCAACTGATTACGTCTTGCCAACATGCACGCCATTCTTCGAATATCGTTTCTCGTTAAGCCATGAAATTTGCTCTGCATCGTTAAAATGTAGTCTACCAAAAGATTTTCAAGGGTAACCTAAACCAGTTTTCCTCCCAAGTTCAGTAGCTGCGGCTTCTTCTGGGGGTAATTCGTTTTTCTGGCATAATCGAAACAAGGTAGATCTCGGTACATCAAAGTCTTTTGCAGTTCTCATATAACCCATCTTTTTCTCTCTTACTAATTTAATAGCTTCCACCATATGCTCTGAATTCCATTCTTTTTGCGTAATTTAGGAGTTGTTACTAGTCATTCTGATAAAAATGAATAATTTACTTTCAATTTATAATTAATAAAATCATGAAGTTAATTGCTATTCTTAAGAGAACCAAATATGGAATAGTCCATAATTGGATACTATGATCTGTCCATATTTGGATTTTTCGACAACATCAAACTGACATTTATATTTTTATATTTAGGAAAGTAATACAATCAAATACCGCTAAAACCTACAAAATAACATGTAAACTATCTCTAGAAGTTATGATAATAATACCGTGTGCACTTTTTGTACGAAAAATACGTATTTTTTACATACCTTAGAAAGTTATGCGGAAGCAACAAAACAAAACACTACGATAATGACGAAAGTGCTTGCTTGACTGACATGTGATGACTTGAACGCGCGAATGGAAATAGAAAGAAGAAGACAAACACGGTTTATTGCGTGTGTGAGCTTCTGTTTGAAAGAATTGCCGGTATTCCATATTAGGGATACTATCCCATATTTGGTCACTTTCCTCTATATTATATTCAAAAATATTCGACTTTTTGTTCCTCCCATACAAAACGCCAATTTCATATGTAAGGACCTAATATTTCACAAACGAAACAAATTGTTCAAATTTTATAGTTTTTTTTTTATATATATAATTTACAGACGGACTCTTGACCTCCACCAACACACCAGGTAGGTGAAGATGAGTCCGACGATAAAAACAAATGCTTATTCACTCTTTTCTTAAAGGCTCCCAAGTCATAAGAACGTAGAAATATGGTCGCTGGAAGCATATTTCACTTCTTAACAATTCGCATGATGTTATTTTAAAATATGCTCTTTATATCTCCAAAATGCTTTAAGTTAATAGTTCATTGGCTTAATTTTGTGCAATTCGTAGTAAATTGCAATTAGTCTTTTAACCCGTCTTATTTTTCCATTACAGGAATGAATACAGAGTATTAGCGTTTGTAGCGCGAACAGTTAATAATAATGCGCGCGGGCAGCAGCGAGGCATACGGCACTCGCCCCTCACCGCGCCAGTCTTAATTTGATGATCGCGTGAATGGCCGCGCGCACCCACGCTCCGCGATCGCGCTTCGAATTTCGCGTTAAACTGCACCGCGCGACGCGCGAACGGCACACGTTATAAAAAATTCTTATAAGGATGCATTATTTAAATAATTATAAAAACAAAAGTCTCTACTGGGAGTCGTTACCATTGTGTATGAACATATCTCATAGCCCCTAGCACTAAGTTTTAATTAAAACCAAAAATATTACAAAAACAAGATTTAACAGTCGCCGACTCCAGTTAGTACTGAACAATTTTAATAGATTTTTTATGAGCTTTAAAAATATCAAGATTTATATTTCATTAAGAAAGAAAGCAACTATTTATTCATGTGTAATTATCTCTTCCAAATGGAAAAAATAGAATATACTATATCTCTTCCCGAACCACATAAATGTCAAACTCCAACCTTCCTGAATTTTTTATTTGTTATCAAAGGTTTCTTTTAGCAGTTACTGAAACGGATAAAGATCTCTATTTATTTCATATTTAGGAGACATTTCCATCTATACTTAAAGCTTTTCAATTCACGTGGCGTTGAAACGTTTGAAAATATATTTACTACGAATAGTAAGACGGTTTGTTGATTTCAAGCTTTGTACCTCAATTTCGTTGTTATTTTTACTGTCAGTGTATTTACATTTCTAGTTTTAACTTCTAAATTGTTTTGTCTGTTACAATTTTGATGTAATTTCTCATTATAATAACATTGAATTGCTAAAAGAATTAACTTTGTTTATATTCCCTTGAAAATTTAAATTTGTTTGGCATATGTTAGAATTAAGTTATAATATGATACAAAATAAAACAAGTATTTTATATAGTAAATAAGTTCTGGAAATTTTATGAGAAATTTAATAATCTAAAGAATCACACAAAGAAAGCAGAATTATTTTTTAAACACGATAGTTTACAGAATAGAACAGTTAGCCACGTGCGAAGGACCGATAAAATAATAGTTTTACACCTTTTATTCTAAGAAATACAACTTAATAACGATATTACTACAAAGTAGGTTATATTAAGACACTACATCATAGTTCAAGCGGAACTAAAAATTCCTTCGCATAAAGGAACTTTTAAAATCCGCATTATGGAGCATAATGTGATGCGGTGCAATTTCTAGTGTAATTTAATGGGTACAATTTAGAAAGAAACAGGTTCACATTAAGGGGATCATGGCTGAATAACTAATGCATTTTATTAAGTTGGTAAAACATTTGAAGGAGTAATTCTGAGATAACTGGTTATAGAGATTTTATAAACAATTCTACCGTCTTTAGTGATGTTGATGTCATTCGTTTTTACATCAGCGTAAAGTCTGGGAGCCATTTTTGTCATTTTTAATATGCACATTTTTAAGACCACTCAGAACGATTGAATCGAACAAAATACAGATCTTACTGGTAGCACAACAATGGAATAATAGTAAAGTAATATACGTTTACTTATGTCATTTTAGAAACTGATCATTTAGTATTATTTATATATAACTAGACCAAGAAACTTATAGTTTTCTATACAATATCAACAATTCAAATCATCAAAATTTTGATCAATAATTGAGTCAATAAATATAAAAAACTGCATGTCCATAAAGTGTGAGAAATGCAACCAGAGACCTAAATAAATTAATAAATTATCCACTTTCAGTTTATATATTCGCTGTCTTTACAGTTAACTTACGTGGTATAGAGAGAAAATAGTATAAATAATAACAATTACACAATTAGTGCTATCGTCGTTTGACAGAGGTGTGACTTACTGGAATTTGATATTTATCGACACAACAATTGACTTGTTTGTATATGTGTTAGTTTATATTATATTTATGGATGCTAGACTTTATTATATACGGTAATTTCCACTTCTTCATTTCCATCAGGAGTGAGTAAGTTTTTGATATATAAAACTGTATAGGCCTAATTTAGGGGTATGAACCCTTATGAGTCAGAAGGTAATACGGCCTGGTAGAGGATGCTCGCGTCCCGCACCGTTAGCTCACGACACGGTCGATACAGGCGGCTTTAACTTCAGATATTATGGATACGGTACAATCTCATATTTGAGAACTTATAAAACAGTTCCGTCTATTTTATTCACTTACTGCTCCAAACTTTCAACGTACAATTCTTTTTGATATACAACAATAGACTCGTTTTATGAAGAAAGTTAAAACGGGTTATAAGTACTGTCATGTGGTAAATAACGACCTCAATTTCAAACAGTATAAAGTATTAAGGGTGTTTTTTTTTTTACTTATAAAGAAGTTTTTACGTACTCGTTCTATAGGTAGTTAAGTTTTTTTTTTTGCATATTACAGTATTCTTCATAAACAAATTAAGTTATAAAGAAAGTATTACTGTAAAAATAATAGTATTCTAAATACATAATAAGTTTTCAGAAGACATGAAAAGATCGTCGATTAATATATATTATTAACCGGGATAATTAAACGAAAATAATTTAATCAAACAGCCATAAGAGTACAGTAACTTGATAAAAAAATAATCTTAATATTTTAAAATAATAAAGCTTTATCTTCCATCTCATAATATTTATTAAAGCTAATGTTAACACTTTCTAACATAAACGAGCGAGAGCAAACTTTCCTACATCTGAGCTAGGCTTATTAGTGCAAAGTTGCGTTTACTCATAAATGGCGGTCGCCATTTCCTTACCCGGTAACGCCACGGTAGCCTTGAGTCCGTACCCTCGGCTTACTAGGTGTTACTTAGATAAATATTACTGTTTAACGAACCGCGTTTGTTTTCATAAATTGAAATTGTTCTGAGATGTATTATGTACATTTTTAAATCAATTCATTAATAACTTATCTTTGTATTATAATTTTTACTTTGTTCGCGCTTAAACCTTATATTGCCACACTTTTAAAAAATTAAGATGGATTAGGGTAAAGAAATACAAGAATATAAAAAATATTTATAAATAGGACACTAGTAATTAAGCATATCACCTCTATAATAGATATATAAAGGCTAAAAATAAATTTTCGTTTGCAATGCCCTATAAATATGACACTGGGGTATAATTGGTTAATGCATATTAAAGGTTCTTCCCGGCCCTGACTGAAGCATCGCGGCGCGTCAGTCTGCTCGTAACCATGATCTGCGTAACCAGGTCGGAACGTCGAACTGTAATTAGAACTAATTTAATTCGCATATAAGACACGTTAAAGTGTTTATAATTAGTACTACTAGTAGTAGCTACTGGTCACGTTGGGCACGACATATAAGCACAAAGTGGATACAATCACTAATACATCTCTGCTCACCCCAAAAGCGATATAGCGTCACGATATATTATCATTAATGGCATTTGTCACTTGACACAGCGTACCAAGTATTACATTATTTCGTTTATACGTTGTTACAAATCTAAATCTTAAAGCCTTGACGTGCTTAAATCCCAAAAGATACATAAATCCAAACTTTATATTGCAAAATTTCTATAGCAATATATTTCAAGTATAATATTTATTTTATTTCAGTTATTTCTGAGCCCAAAGTGACAAAGGTTAAAAGTACACTTTTCATATTAATCTCGAGAGACGTGGAAAATATTGATAGCGCTCTTGAGAAATATACGACGGGCATATTTTCTTCTTTAGTTTTATATTATACAGTAAAGCAGTGGTTTCGCCGGGTGCCGAGGAAGATGGCTCAGCCTTGCCCTTGGCACCCGGCAGGCGGGGGAAGGAACAACCCGGGGTTTTAGTCTGTGCAAGTCCGACACACCGGGGGGCGGCCCTCACTGCCCCCTGAAGATCCGTTAAGGATTTCCCCCGGGTTACCAAAAAAGGGTATATGTGCTTGACTGAATCACTATCGCAGTTCACAAATGCGGAAGTCAACATAACAACAGGCTTCGCTCCAAATCATATCTAAATTAATTCTTGTAAGTCCAGTTATATCTTTATTTAAAGGACTTCTAATAGACTGGTGTCGTATATTTAGGCATAGCGACGGTAACTGCCAATTTTTTCTTATTTCTTAATTTCCATCAAGCTTGCGGCCATTTTAAAAATGCTTTTTGGATTTGAAAGCATTTTAAAACACTAATATTTTAAACATAAATGTGTATACAATTAATGATTCGTTAGAGTTAAAGCGTGTTTAAAATTAAAGCGGGTTTCTGAAACTGGCTGTTTGTCTGTACTGTACTTACAAGCCGCATATAAAGAATTCAATTAATTTTTACAAATTATTATCTTTATGTATACTAAGCATTGAGTTTATATTTACAATAAGATGGTTACAAAACAGCTAGAGATCATTTGAATATTTTATTTGAGATAAACTTGAAGTTGATTGTTTATCAAAAGTATCAAACGGAATGGTTAATTGGAATTTGTTTTTTACTTCAGCGCGTCAATCTTGCCAACAAGCCCATTAGCAAAAAGGGGTGAAGACAAATAAACATATTTTGAAAACAAAAACATACTATAGTGTTTACGAACATACCCGTGTTTTCAACTATGATGCTTCAATAATTTTCCAGAGTACTAAAACACTTGGGAGTAACTTCGTACGAAATATAAAACACACGAGAAACAGTCACTAATGTATATTCTAAGGTGCAGATAAATATCGGATGGCAGTAAAAGTCGAATGCGAATGTGACACCGGTGCTGTGTCAAATATCAATTTTAGATATTGGCAGTGGAAAGTGGTGTGGCGGACGAGCATACAAATTATAGGTACTCTGATACGCCACGTACTTGCTGAAACCCAAATTTTCGTAGCTGGAGGAATAAAATCAACATTTCGCTAGGTGTTGCAGTATTTTAAACTTATACGGCCTTAGAAGATGTGAGTTTAAACTAATGTCTGACCGTAAACTTAAAAAAGAAATTATATAATATATTCTTAAGACCGATTACACCGTATTTAGTCCCACTTTTACCCTTATGATCAGGTACTCCTTTGGCCGTACTGAATGGATGGACACCTATCCTGATCATTGTATTAAAACCCTTGGCCTCCAAAATATTTGTTCATAGAATACTGTTATTAAATATCAACATACGACAATACTTACAAGAATATTTTATTTAAGCTCTGTAGCTCTGTCATTAAAACACCATAACGGTCGTTAGCACAATGGAAAGTATTCACAAGAACTATATTTTCTAATTTCACTTGCCCTACCTATTTCATCACAAATTATTACACGCCGTGTAGGATCCCATCTGTATGTGGTGGACGTTCCTTATATCCGTACGAAGAGATTTGCTTCTACATTCATTATGCAAACAGCTAAGGACTGGAATGTGCTTGCAGCGAGCATATTTTCACGATCTTATGACTTAGGAACCTTTTAAGAGAAGCGTGAATATAGGCATTTGTTGGGTGGATGCGGTCTATCATCAAACTTATCTTCACTTTCCACCGGGTGTGATTGAGGTCAAGCGTCCGCCTGTTAATAGTTATAAAAAAAACTTTTGTTTGTTAGCGCTTGGCCCTGTAGATATTAAAAAAGTTTCATTTATATGTAGTGTATACTAAATTGCAAGTGAATTCTATTTAAAAAAATCTGTTTTTTTATTATACCTTCGTTTCAAATAGTTTAAGAGTATCTAAATGTTCAAATTATAATTAAAGAGAAGGAAGGAAATAGTTATTACAAAACAGGAATATTTCAGCGGTTTCAAATAGTCAAGGCGAGGGTAGAACATAGTTAAACAACTCTTCAGAGCATTCGTTGTGATACAGACTTCATATGATATAACTACATTATATCTCCAAATACATTTAATACAAAGAAACTTTGTATCCCCAAGCATCTGTAATGTCCGACTGCGTCGCTATAACTCGATCATGACAAAATGAGACATCCTAGAAAAGTTCCTAATACAATTACGCACTATACTCCATTACCAGAAAAGTCTCGAGCATCCTTAATGTGGATTCCTTTGTTTGGCCGCTGTCTACTATCAGAATAATGCTATAATAAATCAGAAACACTAAAAACATACATTCATTTGTTACTGCGGTTTTCTAGAACCTTCTTGTCGCATACTTTAAATTTGTATACATTATCGTTTACTAAAACATTTATTGTGCCCAGCTTTAATTTTGTGAGATGGCAGATGC
Organism: Automeris io; assembly: GCA_036320925.1. Taxonomy (NCBI): domain Eukaryota; kingdom Metazoa; phylum Arthropoda; class Insecta; order Lepidoptera; family Saturniidae; genus Automeris; species Automeris io. The sequence continues at coordinate 4,230,124 of JAUDJH010000011.1, read as the reverse complement.
TGTGGTCAGATTTCCTCTAAATGATTGAATCAGAAATGAGGCGATACGACAGTATAATAAAGTCATCAACGTAGCTCAAAGATTTTGCAGGCCGCAGTGGCAGTGGTCTGCTCATGTTTGCCGAAGAACAGAGAATGGTTAGTCCAAACCAATCTCGATTGCTACTGAATATGCGTGGCTGACATACAGTTGGATAAGAAAATCATTAGAACGGATTTAATAATGAAACAGGCTCCTGGGTGGTGATAAAATGTCAACTATGAGGTGAGAGCATGTATGCCCTACTAATCGTGACAGTACATATTTGTAAAGCCCGTCATAGTGATTCAGTTCGTCCTGTGTTTTTGGCTCATGTAAGCCCGTTTCATACTAAGAAGCTAACCGTCGTAATAAATCAAGATCAATATTACAACAGCAACTGTCAATAGACTCCAGTTCTTAAACATTCACCGCTATTCTTGGATTATATTGCACTTATAATTAGGTTTATGTAGCCACATAACTGAGTCAGATAAAAGCTTTCGAAGTCCATACATATTGGACTTCCCTGTAAGTTTTATCGCTCCTCGAATGTTACTTTATCTAAGGCTCCTGGTCTGTTCGCATCCAGAGATTTACAGCTACCTTTCTCCAGTTGTCGGCTCTTATCACTACTGAGCGACCCACACTACGCTTAGCAAGCTATGTTCAGCAGGCAACAAATATTAAACTTGTTCATTATTTCTTATATGTACAACTGGTATGCCGCTAAGCTTCGTACAACGCATTAAGGCCATGTCTACACCGTAGATCGAAAGCGCAGGTGCTCGATAGATGTTGCATTCAACGTTAACAATTTCTACGGCCAAAACACGTGTGCCGCTTGCTAAATCGTTGTCGAACAAGTATTACGGCAGTCTTGTACCTCGCATACATTGTAAACACAACAAAAATACTTCTTTACTATTCCAACACGTTAGTGACTACAATGCACCTGATGTGCACATTACAGTGTGGTAAAAAAACCGTAATACCCCAAGTTGGGCGCCAATTGTCACGTCACCCGCTGAAGACAGTTAATATGGGAAAAGGTGAGGGTAAAAAATTTAAAGTAAAAAAAGAAATATATTTAAATTAAACTAAAGAACACAGGCATAGTAATTCAGGTAAGGTAGGTATAGAGGCAGGAACTAGCTGATATTCGGTCTACGTTAATATCTCTGTATGCTTCACATAAAAACTTAAAATCATCAAACGAAATACGTCATCATCATCGGCCTGAATCTTTCCACTCCTGGAGATAGGTCTTCCCTGCAGTACGCCACTGGGACTAATCTACGGTTCTCTTCATTCAAAAACTGCTACTTTTTACAAATAAACGCTCCACATAGCCGGAAGGCGTCTCCAAACGAGAACACGCTTACCCCAACAATTATCGGAATACGTTCGTTAGTAAAAGGGAAGCTTTTGTCGTGACGATATCTATTTTATTTGAATACTGGCTCGACATACTTAAAAAGAAATAACAACAAATATAGTTCTGTTTATGCCAAGTGGGCTCTTACTACTTTACTGTTATAGATAGGTTTTGATACAATATTTTTTCATGTAAGTTATTGGTATCTTCATGAGAATAAACTTTTTTAAATTAATGCAATAAACTTCATCACATCTTATGATAAGTTCACTGCAACCAAAAATGATGAAAACTACCGCAGAATCGATATACCGCGACTAAAACTATCTAGGGGAAATGCTACGGTGGGTATTAATTTACATTTTCTAGCAATTATTGTCATTTATATTGGGTGATTAACTATCGATTTTAATAACAACGTTAATGATTATAATAGAAAAGTACAGATAATGTCTAACTCAGTTAACATAACCTTAGTATCGTATCGTATCCCAGGTGTATTTGAATAAACTGTAAATATTCGAAACAAAGAGTAAACAAAGTGTTGTTTAGTTAATAAAGTGTAAAGACAACGCAGATGGCATCGCAGTCTCAATGGAATGAGCTGTTTTATTGAAGGACGATCGCCCGCTAGGGTGACAATAGTTTTTACCTAATTTTCGTCATTACAACGAGCTTGTTCCGGAAGAACATCGTAAGGGACAATTATAATTATTCACAGGAGTCGGTATCTTTCACTATATCTAAATTATTATTGTATATTTGTAATTTTTTTAAGAAATCTAATTCATGTACCTAGTGAGAAATTTTTATTTACTGTTTTTTTTTTAGACAGTTTAGTTAATGCGACGCACCTGGTGGATGTTACAAGTATAGTACAGTCCAAAAACCAAGTACAACTACCGATGAATGCCTACCTGCCGATACTCAGATCATGCCAGCCTATGCAAATATTTCACGCTTCATTCAAGCATTTCCATAACGCAATATCGTAGAATGAAGGAAATACACTCGCCGGGAGACCATATTAACCATACAATACCATACTACTATAGTATCTTAAAATATAGTATCAAAAGTTAAGTATTTACAAAACTAGATTTTTTTTATTCTGACTCGACACAGTGACTGCACTACACGTGATGGTAAGCATGATGCAGATAGGTACTGATTACGACAATAAAACCATTTTTCGAGATATTTGACGCTTACTTTGTTCTTCTAGAATACGCTTGATATAGTTAACATAACATGCATCAATCAGAAATAAACCAGTAAAACTGCAATACATCGGATTAGACTGTTACCCAATAAGGTATTGATCGCAGCTTTAAAGTTTTATTAATTAAACGCCGGCTTTTATTCTAACAGAGAAAAAACAATTAAAAAAAGTCCGACCACTATAAAATAATCACCATCATTAACTCCTCCAAGTATCTGTCGAGGGTGACACCTAAACTTCCATCAATTCCGATAGCCCGAGCAAATATAAATAAAAAAGGTTATCACGGTGTCTATGACAGCACTCTAGTTTGAACTAGTTAATATGATAACGTTAGCCCACGACAATTACCGAATTTGTTATTACTGAATTTGTAAATTACTTATCCACAAACGTGGTACACGATTCATTTCTATTGTTAAAATGGCCTCAATCCACATATTTAATTAAAATTGGACCTGTTTTATCAACCAACAACACCATTTCTATCTACCTAAAGATATAACTGTTCTATTTGACGTTAATATTAATTAATAACAATCCTGCATAATTAAAACTGATGGTCCCGTTACTGACAAAAGGTTACTGTGATCTTAACTAGATTACGGGCGGATCTTAAGTGACAAGGGAAATAGTAACGGGACACGATACTGTTTGCACTGACAGTTTTAGCTATACCCGCGCAGAATGCGTAATTGGGATGGAAGGTTTATTGTTATCTTTAATTTATCTCGCCTTCTTTACAACTAGAAGACAGCAAATATACTTAAATCAATTAATCCTGTAGGTATGTCATCCTACTACCAAATTAAACTAAGGCCAAATCCGTCGTTATCAAATAATATCATGCAAAGATACATTAACAACTATATTACACCACACTATAACACATAAACGCCAGTGCGTGCCACCGGTGGCTCGCACAAGTCCGCCGCATCGACCGGCGCGCACCACCGTTGGCTCGCATATAATTGTAATACAAAGCTGTGTGTACCACCAAAAATTTAGATTGTATATATAGTATATTGATTGAAAACATTGATTTTTAATAACGATGATGTGCAGCCGTCTATAAGCAAGAAACATGAATTGCAACGCCGACGTGGACGGGGTAAAGGCTCATTAGCTCGCAACAACAGAGCCGATATCTAGAACATTCTTGTTACAAACTAAAATTTATAGAATGGGCAAGGTGCATTATTTCCTTTGGATTATTTCATGATCCTCTTCAAAGGAGTGAAAAATGCTCTTTTGTGGCTGTCCGGGCGTTTTCATATTTTCATATGTAGGTAGATCGCGATACCGGGTTCATGACGGACACCTACCCCTGTTTTTACATAGTTACTTTTCGATATTACGTACAACGGGCGGACGCTAACGTATTATTCCTTGTTTGTGTGATTTCTGGCTCCTAAAAGGAACAATAACTCTGTGCGTGACTATTGTGAATACGTGTGTGCGGCGGTGCACCGCAAGGACGTCCACAACAACCCAGATTAGTGCTTTGCTTCATATGGTTATATGAGAACACCTGGATTGAGGGTTGAACCAGGCCATCTTAGGTCGTTATTTGATATTAGCGACAACAGTGGCGGCAGCGCATTCACGACAGTTCTCGTGTTACAGTAATCCATAGGTTACATTGTATGCTTATGATTAGGTGGGCTGCTCGCCTATTTGCTTTCCGTTTACATGAATAACACTAATTATAATATATACAATATTTTGCGCTTTTACGTCGCACTAAAAAAGGTCTCAAAAGCCCAGAAAAGGCTTAGCATGTTTCTTACTCCGATGAAACGCAGCTGGTGGCCATTTTTAGGGCATTACACGAGTCATTTTTTGGATACTTCGAATCAAAAATATAATATTGCGAATTACAGACTTTTGAAAACTTTGACAAAGCAATATTCGATTAGCGACAACACTAATAGAAAGGTGTAAAATAGAAATGAGATAACGTGTCGTCGTGACCTTTCTGAAGCTTAAGCAATGTATGGTACATTTTGTTCTTTCCTTGTAGCGTTATCATTAAATGAATTCTATGTTGTCTTCTCAGACCATAAACGTAATATGTGTAAATGTGGTAATTAAATAGCTACCGCAAAAAAAAATCAGTACATTCTCAAATTGCGATTTTATGCCTGTTACGATATATGTAAATATGATAAGATTTTTTTATACACTTGCGCGGCAATGTGACGAACGCTGCATCAAATGTTATGCACAACGCAGTGCAGAAACCGACCGCAACAATAAAAGAACAAGAGACTTTTCGTCGATAGTCGCCGTGACCATGCCGGATTTCTCAAGTCGTCTTTCCCACTTCTTATAAAATAATAATAATATATCGTGTCGCTATATATCTTTCAGGGTTAACAGTAATACATTAGTGATTGTATCCAATTTGCGCACTTCTTTTAAAGATATAACACAGTTGCTAGGAAAGAATTTCATATGTTTTTTAGTTCATGTCTGAACAGAAGTAAGGGAACCTGTGTTTTTTTTTATTAGTGCTCGTAAATATTGTGAAACGGTCAATGTAATATATGTTAGTGTTTTATAACATCATACCCGCGACCAACAGTTGAAACGACCGAAAAGCATGCTGAGAAAGTTCCAAACTCTAAGGCTATAAATCCACATAAGTTGCAATTACCGCACGGACCCCAAGAGCTATAAATAATAAAGCTAGTATTAATTGCATAGTTGGAAAAGCGCACTATCCTCCCAGTTCTGTTTTTATGTACGATGTTCTAGAAGATGGATATACAGTTGTAAATCTTCATTCAAAGTTTCAACAATGTTAGCGAAAAACTTGCCATCCCTCCGTGATATATGGAATTTCAAGGGAAGACACACTTAAGTCACTTAATCTAATCCAATAGAAGCGCCGTTGCAGTCGGGCAAACGGGATGAAATTTATTATTAACTTAACTTACAGAAGATTAGTATTCGCGTGGCTTATTCTGTTCTGGAAAATTTACACAGATAGTATGGAGATTAAGAAAAATGTTACTGATTATTTAAGAATCTTCATTGACAGCTCTATCATATGATCCTTTGAAGTACACATATCCAAGTACAAGTATTTATTCCTGCATATACCTGTATTCGTAAACTACCTTATTCCTGAATCGATATTATAATCAGAGGTATTGTATTGCTAATGTGAGCAAGAAGGTTGGAGGAATGATTTAATTTATTACTTATCGATGATTTTCATGGTCGGCAGTTTAAAGACAAAATAAAAAAAGAAAGAAAGAAGAAAGATCGCAGATTTTTCTAAAAGGATGTTGTTTTATTAGTTTGGTCGACGAATGACAGATGCATTTTAAATAAATAATATTGTTAAATTAATTGTAAAAATTAAATTAATATAATGTGGAAAAGTTTTTTCTTTTTATTCAAGTAAAAAGTTCTATAATTACAAAGCATTATTCCTGGTCACAATATTTATATCTTTGATCAAGGTATAATTAACTTAAAGTTTGTGAATATGGGATTTACGGTCTCACAGGATACACGAAAGTAATGTTTAGTGTAAGGCAGCATATAAATAAAACCAAAAAATCTGGTAAAAGTGGAATTATATGGACTTTAAAAGATTTCAACGACTTTTCACTAATGGAAAGTAAGTAGTGCGGTTGAGAAATCAGGAATTAAAGCGACCGTCGCGTGGCGCTAGCGAATTTAAACGGAGCTGACGTAACGAACATTGAATTACAAACACTTGGAAGTATAATCCATAAATGGGCAAAATTTAATCCGATTAATTACAAAAGATTACGACTACATTTTGTAATCATTAATATGATTACATTTTGCTCACCTATATTTTAAACACTAATGAATCCTCAATTGCTTACAAATGTATAATTTAACTATATTCAGAAATATTTTAAGCATATTTACAGAATACCGAAATTAAAATTACAATTATATTTTGTAATTTTAAGATCGTGGAATTGGGTTCAGGTCCAATATTTCCCCTGGACTATGACATGAGGATCTTCAAAAAGGATTGCAAAATACTATTCTTTAGTCGGCAGCGCAATTTTTACACTTATTGTGTTGGCGTTGCCCATAGGCTCCAATGACCGCTAATCCACGGATGGGCTGTCCACCAACTTTTTTTCTAAACATAAAAACAAATAAAAATAAAAGAGACACGAGTATCTAAGTGGAAAAAAATTCCGTTGTGGTTAGCTTATTCCTGATGAGATAAAATCTTGTTCTCTCTTATATTTTTTTTCTTTAATTGTCAATATGGTATTTCTTGATGCTAGTAGCCACGATTTATTAAGGAGATTGATTATAACTATTTACGATTGATCGTTGATATTTGGAAAGAAATAAAAACATTTATTTTGTCTAAATAAAAAAAACAGAAATAACACACAGAAAAGAAGAATGTATAAGAGATAAAAATATAAACAAATCGAAATAGGCTCTCCGTCACATTAATGCCACAGAGGAAATATACTGCTCTCGTTTTCTTGAAGATTTCCGGTCGTGTTACATCTAATACAATGGAAAAATGAAACTTAAAACAATATAAGTACCTACTTTTAATTAAATAATACTAAATAGGTCGTAAAATGCAATAAATCACGTACAAAGATAATAGTTCTACTTTAATAATAAATATATAAAACAAGAGCAAAAGCAAAAGATAAAATATTTAAATAATCAACTTGTAACATACCAATTATATTTTTTTTTATATTTTTTTTTATATCTTCAGCTTCACTATTTAAAAACGTATAGCTTTGGCTTTACTTTTGGCGCTTGCGTGTAGTTTCTTTATATTTCCTAATTCTACGGTCACAAACTACTCCGTCCGGCGTACTCAAGATGCGGAACGCTTGCTCGTTTCCTCCTCGCCCACTAATTTGCGTCTTGACAAACTTTCGCGTCTCGGAATGACCGATTTTAGGTTACGACTGGGTTTTGCTATAGTTGGATTTTGGTAATCTTCAGTCAAAATTGAAAATTACACGCGACCCTAATATTTTATGCTAGATATAAATATTTTTAACTATGACAAACGATGATGACAAAACTATTTCCATATTTTCAAAACAATACTTATATATATAAAACACACCTTTTTTTTCGTTTTTTATTAAAAACTGACAACATCCATTTCATAAAAATCACACGATATTTATATTTAAGTAAATTCACAAATTTTCGAAACAAAAATAGTTTTGGGGTTATGCACTGTGGTAATTAAATAATTAACTAATATTAGCAAATATATATATTAAATCATTATATTATGTGAAAATACCACATTGACAACACAAAAGTTTTATTAAAACAAATTAAGCAAAAATACCTTCATAAGCATAACAACCTTTAGATAACTATAAAGCTTCCATACATATCTAGAATTCTTTCATCTTTCATTGTAAGAACTTTTTTAGAAACGACAACAATACCGTCGCTCGAAATATCAACTGTATTACCGTGTTTCTCAAAATACGTGGCAAGCTGGTAAGTAATAAGCCATGATCGTCTCCGGATTGCGGATAAAGCAGCTCTTATCAAACGGCCATCGTTATTTTAGACGTCACGTAGTCGTGTGGGACTTATAGCGTAGAATTGGACTGGTTACTTAAATATCTCGATTAACTAGTAGCTATCAGCTAGTCGTACTCACAGTATACAAGTGTAAACACCGTCATAGTGTCTCGCTTTGGCTTGTCGCGTTTCGGTGTCAGCTTACGTACGTCCAGTCGTTAATATACCTATAAACCTTCAGTCGTCATATACAGTGAGTGTAATAAGTATACGAACACCACATAAATCATTTTATAAATGCATATGCATTTATAAAGTTATTTATTTATTTGTGTTTCACGTTATTTGCGAGCCATTTTTACAATTATACTGAGATAAACACTAATGAGAGGTTTCCGATTAGGCGCGTCATGAAGGAAACTATGTTTATTGACATTGATATACCCCAATATTATTAGTACGAAAATACGTATAGTCTTCCTCTAGAATTTGTACGTGTACGAATAGTATTTAAGCGAATATTTGTGGCATCTTCGGACAAAATCATGTTTATTTATGATTATGTTGACATTTTTGTGTTCTCCTTTCTGGAAATGAAGCTTAAAACATACCAGAATCAGATGTATATATTCGTTTAATAAAGTAAGAATATTCCTCGAAGATATATGCATTTATAAAATTATTTCTGTGGTGTACGAATACTTTTTACACTCACTGTATATGGGACGATGTGACGACAATGTCTGTCAATGGATCTAGTCCCCTAGGAGCAGTTGCCACGACTTGAACTACACTGTGCTTTTCATCAGGCCTTCAGAAGTCACTATACCGAGCCAGCATAAAAGAGTCAAAAGGCGGTAACAATAAATGATCTATATTAGAGTTAATTAGGATTTGCGAATCCGATGTTTCTGACTCCATTGAATTTACGAAAAGTACAGAGAGGCTCGAATACTGAGCACATATTTTCATTCTTATCCGGTATAATTTCATCGTAAAGCGCAGTAGTAACGATAGCCAGCTTCTTATTCGTGACAGCAATAATGGAAAACATAAATCTAAAAGACAAATTGGTGTTCGTACACGCCAAAGACGCGGACAGTATCGTGCCTCTTGACAACGCTTTACGTTACCCGACTCGATTTGCACATTTCAAAACTCTACTCCATTAACATAGAGCTCAAAACACCTTAAAATATTCGCAAATTTATCTTTGTGATTTCTGTAAGACAAAGCTAAACGCATTTACATTTAAAGCTTATTTCAACGGGATAAAGTCGATTATCGTTTGATTTAACAGCAAGTGTTATGTGGGTTACGGTTGAAGTCCGAGTTAATTCAGCGTCGGTCACGTCTAGCCAGGACATAGCATAAACCGTCGGAGTGACGTAGAAAACGTTCAAACGGGATCTCCAGTCTGTGGATTTTCAACTAAAACCTGCATCTGAGAAGTAAATAGTCGTAAATCCATTATTTTCAAAGGATCGATGTTGAAAATGGTCCCAGAACTCTTTTTAACCGACTTCAAACAGGTAGAACTTCTATGTTCGATCATGTGTATTTTGTTATGTATTTTTACCGCCTTTTTACCTCACCATTTATGGACCGAATTGGATAGTTAATTTTTTAGGCAATAGGATATATTATAAAGTTGGCTCCACTTTAATACTGTGCAGATCTGCCAAAACTCTTCACAATAGCAAGCCTATCGTTTTCCTTCCACTTCTCCGTCAAGTATAGACCGATCTTCATGATTCTCTTTTTATTCAATAAGGTATAGATAAAGATTGTTTTTGTTTTAATACAATAGTGGTCTCATTAAAATCTTCCTTGATATTTAATTAAATTCCTTAACAGATCACTGTAAATCAGTTTTGATTAATAAAATGTTTTGTATTTAACATATATTTAGATGGAATACTTTCAGGGTGGCGTGGAGTGAACCAAGGAAGTTGGCAAGGCCGTACCCTTTGCCCAGGCAGACGAAATAGGACACACCGGTTGTTTTAGTCGGCGTGAGTCCGTCACACTGGAGCGGCGGCTTTCACCGCTGCCCTTACGGTCCTTGAGAATTCCCACCAGGTTAAAATAAAGGACGTGACGTAAATTTGGAATACACTTGATGAAAATGTGTTCAATGTTTTGCTTTTCAATCGTTTTTGTGATTTTTGCTCAATTTACATTATGGCGTTTATTACAGTAATCTGAAGTACAAAAATTACATTATTTTATTATATAATTAAAATCATGCGAATGTTATTTTACTTATCTAAATACATATGCTACTTTGAAAACGATGTAATAAAAGATAATGCGTATAGTCCGAATTCTCAGTCGCAATCAGCATACGTTACTTTTAATTCAGCTGAATTGCCCGACCGATTCCATTTAGGCTCCTGATTTCTTTTTTGTCTAGGCCTTGATTTTATATCTGCTGCAATTGTTTCTTACGATCTGACTTTTCGGGTTATCCTACTATCCTTTCAATACACTTCGGCATGAATGAATACGGTCGGTCAAGTATGCGGTAGGTTGAATGAAGGGACGTAGGAGAAACAGGCTTGGTATCAAAGCGCTTGTAGACGGGCAGTGAAATCAAAAGGTTTTCGGTTACGTAAAACATTTGAACGAAAGAGGTAGTGCTATGTAATTACCGACAGGTACTGGTATATAATTAAGAAATAGTTTTAACAAAAATAGAAATCACAATTTTAAATTTAACAAATTATTATTCTTTGGTATACTTTGGTCTTCGGCTCGAGGCAGCCGAAAGGGTCAGAGAGCGAACATCTTCTCTCGCAACTCCGAACGCCGTAACCGCGAGGACGTATCGGTAACTTATTAGATATATTCTAAATTCACACCTTCACAACTATAACCGGAGAGCATAGAAAAAAACACACGATCACAGATAACGATAGCAAAATAATCCAAAATGTATGGAACTGACATAACGTGTTGACATGACATTTCGAAAACTTATGTCAATTCCATACATTTTTTGGCACTTTTTTACTATTATTATAGTCGATCTAATGATAATTCGTATGGACCCTCAACTGTGTTACATATGTTTACATTAAACATGACATACCTAACATACATAACTGTTTGGCCTGTCGCGTTTCGGGATCAGCTTGAGTATATCTAGCAACTCATATATCTAGAGACCTTCAGTCGTGGTGTATATGAGCCGACATGACGACGGAGACTGTCAATGGATTTCCATCCTTTGATAGTCGCTTTCGTTTTTGGACTACACTGTACTTACCATCAGGTGTACTGTAGTCACTTTGCCAGTGTAAAAAAAATATATAAGCGCAGAGTGGAAGCTGTCACTATCATGCCCATGTTTACGTAAAGATTGTTAGTTATAGTTTGAGGATATCTGTTTACATGAAAATATAAATCAGAAATTAAATTTCTTTGGAGATTTAAAATATCTCTCCCAGTAGCGACTCTCTGTGGCTAATTATTTCGCGATAATTAGTCTTCAGCTGAAAACCCGTCTTCCATACTTTTTGCGTTGAAATCGCTAATAATCGAAGTGTTACACAAACACATTTTACTGAAATCAGACCTTGAAATTTAACCCAACTCTCGCCCAAAAAAGTTTCTGTTCAAGGAGCACGAAATTAGTTCATAACAAGAATATCTTTCCTAACAGTTACTGGGTAAAGAAAAGCCGACATGTTCGCCCAACAAACATAACCCTAAGCAGCCGAAACCGCAGTCCGTTCACTTATTTGCGAACTCATTAACTTGTATAGATTAGAGACATAAAGAGCCGAGACAAGTTCGAACGGGCCCTTGCTACGGGCCGCTCGTTAACCCGCCAACTTTACGACTTTCGTATAAATTAAACACCATCTTTATGGTTGAACGTGGCATACTTGTTATGCGAATTTGATTTTCTTTCATTCAGATCCAAATACTGATTAATTCTCGCAGGAATTATTTGAGCAGTAATATGATTCACTGGCCTGTTAGATAAAGTTGGCTAATTTTCAGCGTTAATTATTTATTATTATCAGTATCAAGTGAACTCCAAACAAAACACTTATTTTGAAAAATTTATATTTTTTTGCCATACTGAAACATGCCTTGGGTATTTTTAACATTAATTTAATGTTATTCTTATGATTTACTAAGCGTACATCATATAAGCGCCCTAAAAACGGCCTTCGAACCGAAAAATCGACAATTCCCTACTATTTTTTATTAAAAATGTATAAACGCTCAAATCGACGGATTTTTTAAAGTTATACCCTTGTCGGGTCATAGAATTGTGGAATGGTCTTCCGGCGAGCGAGTTCCCTTCAAGTTATGACATAGGGTTCTTTAAATGAAACGCGAAGAGATATTTATGTAGGCCGTATTGACTATCGACTATCTGAGATGGTAGAGTGATTGTCCGAATTGGGTCCTGCCCACATTACATAGATGTACAGACCGTCATAGTCACTCCCTTCAGCCTGTCGTGTTTCGGAAATAGTTTTTTTATATCCAGTTATTCATATACCTAGAGATCTTCCGTTATGGTACACGTGGGCCGACATAGCGATGGCAGCTTTCAACGGATTTTCGTCCCTTAGCACTCCTTGCCGTTTTTTAACTACACTTTTCTTTCCATCATGTGTAATTTAATAATTTTGTCGAGTCAGTATAAAATATAAAAAAAAGTCAAAGTCTTTGGGAGTCAAAGCTGCTCGCGTCCGTAGGCTTTACCATAGTTTCCCTACACGTGACTCCTGGGTGGTGCTAAACGAGCAGCAGCGAGGTGGTAGGGCGTCGGAGCCCGTTTGGATCGCGACCACGGTACATGGGTGTAAAGCCCGTCATAGTGACCAGTTTCGGCTTGTAGCGTTTCGGGATCAGCTTGTGCATATCCAGTAACTCGTATACCTAGAGACCTTCAGTCGTGGTATATGTGGGCCGACATCACGATGGAGACTATCAATGGATTTTCATCCTTTGATAGTCGCCTTCGTTTTTGGTCTACACTGTACTTACCATCAGGTACTCTGTAGTCACTATGTCGAGCCAGTGTAAAATAAAAAGAAAAAAAACAACAGACTGTTATCTCTAAATAGCCATACTCGGATTTAGATTGCAATGTGCTTTCCATCAGATACAATCCAGTCAATATTCCGAGTCAGTATTAAAAGAAAATACAAAGTAACAAAAATGGTAACTTTCTACCATGTTAAAATGAAACTACGATACCGTATAAACCAATAAAGTATACTCATAAAATAACAACATTTACTGATATTTTTATTTAGTCTTGAACTCAAGAAATATAAGTTATTGAATAAAAAGCAAAACAGATTGGAATTGAACTCCAGTCTCCACGCGCACTTAAACGTATGAAATAAAAGAGATTTAATGTTTTAGACAGTTCACATAGACTACTACACGAAAGAGCGCCTTTAGAATTTTCTATAGCGCTAGAGCTGATTTTTTTTTGTAACCCTTACAAAAGTTCTACCTAGAACCAACAAGACGACTGTAAGGGTAGCGACCCCGCTATGTCATACTCCTACTAACTAAAAACTCCCCGGGTGTCCTTCCAATCACTCCACCCGAGCCTGGGGAAACAAATTTGTCCAGTTGCACGTGTAAGGAATCGCCTATTCGGGCTTTGTCTCCGGAAGGGATTGGTGTAAAGAGCCCGCCGGTTCAAACCTTTCTCACGGGCGGCACGCCGGACACTCCGCGCCAACTAATTTATCCGAGCAGTACACTCCCTCAAGTCTCCCGGCCGGCCAGCTATAGCTGATCAAATATTAATTTAGCCAAGCCGTTAGATATGACTGAAGTCATCATTTTCTCCTAAATAATAATAAAAATTACACGGCAAAATTTCATCTAATATGATATAATATTCATTCATATAAAGCAAAAGGTCACACATCTCTGAGAAAAGCGAGAGAGGAAAAAACATCAGTTTTTCTTATTCCCGTATACTTCGTTTACTATGTATTAAAGTAATATAATACCGTGACGCCAAAGAAAACCACTTTTACTTGAATATACTGTGCGTGGCTCCGAAACCTATACCTCGTGTATACATACCATTTACTATTCATAAAACTTTTACAACTTCATAAAATGAATCGCGAAAATATCTATAAAAGACAAAACAGATAGAGACATGCCGCAGTGGAACCAGAGGGCTTAATTTCCATTATTCGTTAAAGTGCTCACACTACACAGATAGCAGATTTTGTAATATACAAAATCGTATTAAATATAGATGGCAGGCAACACGATCGCCCGAACTGGATCATGACCACAGCACAAAAGAGTAAAAACTGTTATAGTCACTCGCTTCGGCCTGTTGTGTTTTACGATCAGCTTTCGTACCTCTAGTTGTTTAAATACTTAGAGACGTTCAGTCGTGGTATATGAGAGCCGGCATGTCGTCGATGACTGTCAATGAATTCTCGTCACTAGGTAGTCGTCGCCATTTTAGGACTACACTGACTTTCAATTAAGTACTCTGTAATAATTATGCCAGCCAGTATAAAAAAAAAAACAGAAACGCGAAAGCAACCCGAAAGTTAACTAGTTTACAAAATGAGAGCGTCTTAGGCTGAAATGTATCGACGCGACTTGAAATTTGCTTAGATTTTTTAAAAACATTACAATTTATGGAATGTCATATTGACCGCGGCGGCTATCGATGTTTTTTTTTTGTTGTTGGTAGTCGTTGTCGTTTTTTGGACTGCACCAAGTTTACCATCAGGTGTGTTGTCGTCACTGTGCCGTTTCAGGATAAAAGAAAGAAAGATGTTAAAGGATTTGTTAAGTCACCGATTTCGTCAACGTGGACTTGGCTCTGCGAATATTGCGGCTAATACTCAAGTTTCTATTATAATTTTTTGTCAAAACGAATTTAGTTTTTGAGAACTTTGTTAAACGAAATAGCTTAAAATCTCAGCCTTAGACTCACTGTCTGTAGGACGACAACTGGAAGGCTCCAAATAATTAACAGTGGAATGTAATTCTATCCAAACTTGGCTTCAAACAATATGCTGTCTATCTGTAAGCTGCTCTATTTCCAGGTGTTTCATCGCTCCAAATAGTTCTTGCCACAAAGCTGTTGACATAGCTCTTCGGATAAGCAATCTGAGTAGAAGTGTGTTGGCTACATATTCGAAGAACCAATAAACATTAGAGCATGCGGGTTCTTGAGTGAAGACCGCGTTTTAACTAACGTAGCGTAAAGCGTACTACAAGTGGCGACTTGCGAAAGATGGCCGGAAAAGGTTGACATGAGTTTCAAAGACCGAGCTCAACGGCGCATAGTAGAAGACGCCTATAAGCAGCAGCGGACTGATGGTAATGATGATAAACTTAGCAATATACTTCATAATAAACTATCTAGTAGTAAACGAACAACGAGTAAAAAACTAAGTCCTAGTGGACAAGGTGCACATTTCGTATTGTAGATTTCTAGCACAGTCATTGTATAGTACAGCGTACTGGACGTATAGTTTTACTAGTTATTTTCTCTTTAAAAGTCAATCAACGTAAATGGTACCCAAAAACATAGGAAAAGCGTTGTAATCTTAAGTAAATTCGGCACGTCCTTGAAGATGTTACACAGGTTGTTCTTGTTGCTGTACGAGAGATCCACTATGATTAGTCTTGTTAATTTGATGCGCAGTAAAACACTGTGTGTACCGCACCTTAGGTCCGTAGCAAAGGATGTGTTGAGGCAATTAGGAGCTCCCAGGTGGCGACTCAAACGCAACTAGCTTGAATTATCTGCTTAAGGTTTTATGACAGGACGTAAAGACAACTAGATGTGGCTCCTAATATAACATTATTTTTTAAGTTTTTACTGCAGACTACCACGTATTGCATATTCATTACCACGACACAAATAAATAGCGGCGGTTGGTTTCATTCAACTATGTTTCCAAACATAGAGATATAAAAAATGTATGTTAATCGTACATACAACACAATTTCCTGCAACTTCATATTCAGCTTATTAACCATTAGTTATTGTATATCGTTTTAAAATACGTAAATCGAGAACAAACGATTGCGCTTCTATAGCATTTTTAAATAATATATCAAAAATGGTACCTTTCTTACAGATACATTTATTTTAAATAATAATGATATCATTGGATTATTTTTTGATTTCTAGTTTAGAAAAATTTTTTCGTATGTCAAAAATAACAGAAATTGGACGCAGCTACCGAGAATTACGTTGAATGGATATCTCTTAAATTGAGATTAAATATAAATCTGTTTTTAATCTTAAAAAAGGGTACAGAAAAATCCTGTTTTTGTGCAAAAAAAAGTTATAGTATTGTTGCTAAATTTTAAAAAGAAACTTCTACTAATAAATATCTTTCAAATCGTAGAATTTTTTTTATAAGAATTTTAAAAATAATATGCAGCTACAATAAGAAAGATTAGCTTAAGATTATTTACCATATAATGTTTCTAGTAAAAGCTAACAATAAGCATTTTATGTCAACAGTTAACTCAAAAAATGAATTGAACTGTAAATATCAATCAGACAACGTCTATGGCACATCCAGCAAATGTATGTCATTAATTTTATGTGTTTCTCGGTAAGTGGTCCCTACCGGGGCCGCAGTAAACATCCTCGGGTAAAGTTTAAACGTCAACCCTTGCGAGCTAGACGTCAGGACAAGTTATTAGGGTCCCTGCGACCCGCGTGTCACACTTGTTTTTTGGCATAAGGTTTTTTTTATAACTTATTCAAGATGTCTATATATCATTTTTATCTTTCTTATTTTTTGCTATAACTGAATTAACAATCGATTCTAGTATATATTCCATTATCATTTGGTATAAAATAGTATAAGTTTGCTCTATTTTTGTATATATCTGAGCAAAACATAGTACTAAAGACAAAAATCTGAATCCAAACTAACGAAAGCTTACTGTGGATCCAAACTAAACTAAGAATTATGAATCAAGAAGTCAGTAGAAAATGTTAAAAAAGGATTTATCTTTCTATATCATATATTAAACTCCAGAGACGTTACTTGTGTTATTTAGAAATCGAAAAGTACAAATTCAAAAGTAACAAAGGAAGTATTGATTTATTCATTTACAGCCTTTGAAATATTATAAGTTACCTAAGGCTGATATTCATATACGCTACTTGGACTTTACTTAGCCTTTACCAAAATACTACAGATTATCTTGTTTAATTAAAATTTAAGTGTAATATAAGATTTGTCACCGATTTCGTCAACTTGAACTTATTTTGAAATCCATAGCTATATTAAAGTTGCTATTATATTTTCAGGTTTTTGTTAAAGGCAAACCTATTTTCTGAACAGAGTGTAAGCAAAGTAAAAATAGCATCTATAAACCTCGGCCGTAGAAACGGCTACATGGAATTAGACATATAAATTAAACTGTCCAAAATATTTCCCAGTCGACATTATATGAAAGGTCTTCAGTAACATTAAAATAATTGTACTGCCCAAAACAATACGAGACAAAAGTTAAACTAAGCCACGAAAATCTAGTTCCTAAGTAAGCACTTTACAAATAACAATTGATAGAATGAATACAAACCATTTAGTTCAAGAATCCAGTATCTACAAAGCAATGTCACAGTACGTTATCGCAAAGTCAAAACGCCTGTATCTACACGGATACGTGTGTGGAGATGAGATAAACATCATCCAAAGGCTCGTGCTATCTCCCTAATACCACTTAGTCGGGATAGTACAACAGCACAATACTCACTAATTGTCCATTAAACGCATAATTGCAACTGATATTGTCGCCCATGCGGTCCGCTTATCTGTAAATACCTTGCGGACGCTTTTACGACAGGCGAATTCTCGTTCATATTTCCGATTGGCTTTTATAAGATACAATACCGAACGTTAAGATAATTTTCTCTTATATTAAACTAGTCTTACCCCGACTGCGGTAATTACAGGACACGCATTCCCCACTAATCCGCAGAAGTTGTCACCTTGGGGTTTTTAGCTGGTAAAAGTCCGGCACACCCCGGCTGCTACCCCCTTGTGTGGCAGGCACGGTCCCATGAGGATTATCCCCAAGTAAAAAAATCTTACCCCGAAACTTTCCTAGAAATGGGAACTATACCGTTTAAATTGAATTAAAAGAGTTTATTACATAGTAAAGATATTTTTTAATAATAATGCTAAGTTTCAGAAACGGTATTCAAATTTGAAAAACTACAAATACCTAATAATAATCAATACCTACTTTGCCTCACTAAGCGTTTTCTATCGTCTGAATCATGACCAGTACACTAAAAAGTTATTTATATAATAGACTCAAGCGCGTGTGTTTACAGAGTCACAGCTATACGGTAACTCACAACCCGGCTAGAACTAAGAAGTTCTCTAACTCTTACTTTTGCCGTGCCGTTTGGCTCTGGAATGGTCTTCCAGCGTGCGTGTTCCCACCGTCCCATGACATGGGGTCCTTTAACCGAAGCGTAAAGAGATATTTGTGCAAGCCTGATCATGGCATGATCGCTGCGACATATATTCTCTTTAATGTTGATAGTCCTTGTTGTTTGTTTTCTGGACTGCACCAATCTCATCATCTAGTATGGTGTGGTCTGTGGACACTGTGCCAAGTCAAGATAAAAAAAAACCTACAAACTAAAATTACCTTTAAGTTACGATTCGGAATTTGACAGTTGCCGTTGGGTCGCCGCTGCCGGTTTGCAAAGTTTGAAATGAAATTCATATCGCTATATTTAATTTTATATCGCCGCAAAATGCCTCAGTCGTGTTGAAGGTGATAAATATAGCGATCACCTTAAATATACCTCGGTGACCCGCCTCACTGTCCGCGGCCGTTCGTGTAACTTCACAGATAAAATAGAATATTCTCAAAATCAAGCCAGTCATGTTTAGTATTGCCAACAACATCGAATTACCCAAAATGTTTTTCTTTTATTTATTTTTTTCGTCAATTTTCCAATGTTTTTAATAGCTATTCGCGACGGAGACAAATACAATAAATCAAAAACCATGAAAATTGGTCAAGCCGTTCTCGAGTTATAAGTGTTCAAACAAATCCGACTTTGTTTTATATATACACATAAATTTAGGTACACCAGCTACTCTATGAGTATTATTACACTGTAATAATATTAAAATTTCGAGTCCAAAGCGCTCTATTTCATCAAATATTCACACAACCCTTACAGCATCGTTATAATAAACTCAAGTTTACAGAATAGCTATTTTGAAGGGTTAAAATTTAGAATAATTGACAAAATGGATGAGTAACGTAACACGCTTGCGTATGGATTTCAAGTTTGTAATTGAAATATTAAATATGACTAACATTGTTTTGTTGGCATAATATTGAGAAAAAATATTGCACTTAGAAATTTATTGCACATGATAAGTAATTTAATGTAGAACAATATATTAACACAACTTAAAGATATACTCTATTGACTAAAAAATAATTATCCAAATTGCTTAATAAATGGCGGAGTTATGCATTGACATACATAAAAAATACACACAACTGAACATAGAAGCTCCTCCTTTTTTAAGTCAGTTAAAGAAAAAGTTTTGAGTCGCCGTACCATTGTTACTTAAGCGATAAAAGCAATAGATATGCAATAGTATAATTTTTCGTAGATTTGTCACTTTTACGTCTCTTCTAGTTACTTTTAAATACGAAAGAAAGAAGAAGCATTATTTTGGCACACAACATAACATACATCACAGAACGATAAGTAAATGAAGACAGAAAACAACAAAAACAAATACAATGTGCTGTGATAATGTGCCAAAGTGAAATCAGCTCAGCAAATGCTAAGTGACCAGCTGAGCCTACCAGCGCTGATTTTCAGGTGACGTGTATTTATTATATCGAAGCGATTCATTTTACTAGCAATTTAAAAGTACTTATAATAGATATATTTAATAATTTTAGTTAAATATATCTGCATTTCTTTATTAATGATTTGGCAACCCTGGACGTGAGGAATTAGCGAAACGGGATGATCCGACGAGGGCCGGATTTGGGGATTTCGGAGAGCTTCCGGAAAATTGCACGCTGGGATGATCGATGGTACAACAGATGTCGTGCCCTATGATTATAATTCAACTTGTTACGATTCTCCCTATCAAACTTGTACTTCATGCAAAATTCACTGAAGATTGTTCCGACGAAGGGTAAATATAATCGAAATTACTGAGAGCGTGTGAAAAATGAAGGAATTCATTTCGCCATAACTATCAAAAAACTAAGAATTTCAATACAGTAACACAAACAGTATACAGAAACAAAAGAAAATACAAAAACATACAAACATGCCGAAAATGGTCCCTCCATCAGCTTAAAGCCACAGAGGAAAGATACCTTGTGAAATAAATGTCGTGTTTATGTTTTTCTGCCAATCACAATAGAAACTCGGCATGATGACTGATAGATATATTTCATCCAGACATAATAAAAATGCTTTATCAAAATCACCAGCCTGTATCTATTCACTGCCTGCCTATTCCAAATTTGTCACTAAGCCCATACTTCAGTTCCCCTAATCCGAAAAATGCCTACCACTTAGCGCCAAGCTTCGCTCTATCTAGCCATGGAAACAGGGTCTCCAGTAAAGAACACGTCTAACTCCGCGGTTCATCAGCAAATATGACCAGCATTGGCATGAATATGCCACTTTAGCCTGCGATATGTCGATTGATTTAGTTCTCTGACAGATCACCTCATTTCTGGTTCGATATTCCAAAGAATATAGATACATAACTAGTTTAATAAAATTAATATATGAATGTATATATTTTAAAAGGTTTGAAGAAACTTTCGAATTCATCTCATAATCATATTATTAGTTTATAATAGTAAGGTTTACATGTTTAAAGTGAACGTACAGAGAATCAGCTAGTTCTTAGAATCCGGGAAAGAAAATCGATTTAAATTCGATACATATTTCAGTAACCTCGAAATTGTTTAGATTTGGTTTAGTGACGCGAAATTATAAAAATCTTTTTATAGCAGGGCTTAAATTTATTCATTAATATAATTTGACAGGCACATTAAAGAACAATATTAAGTTAATTAAAATAAATATTTAGCAAAACATGTACTAACGCAGAAAAGATTCAAACAATTTCTAGAAGAAAGAAAAATCAATCAAAAGGTATAATAATGTTGAAGAAAATAAGCAAATAATCTCCGTAGAGAACACGACTTACCCAACAGTAGACAAATAAGAACAAAAGCTGTCTGTCGTAATTCGTCTTCAACAAAGAAACCTTTGGACCGCGCGTTATTGCATTTTGTAAAAAACACTTTATTAATCTCAAGATGGAAGAAAGGTTAAATTAAATACTACAGCGTAATTAATAGTTCAAGCGTTCAATATAAGAAAGTACTTTTTGAAAGTGTTAAGTTGTTTTAACAAATTTTATACAAAATATTATTTTTCGCCTTTAAATCGCTGGGACATTTCATCCTGCTAACAGTTAAAATGTCTGTTCAATTAAATTTTACCCAGTAGCATTGGGAGAGAATAAATATACCAACTGAAAGATTATGAAATGGAGGAAGAACTGAGTACCGTTTCGATTTTAATTCCAATAAGAAAAAAGTCATAGAATGGCAAAGGTAACAACTAAACGAAAATTTATTGACTGTCATCAATATCCTGATCCAAATATACATGAGCTGATACCAAAACTCATTAGGTCAAAGCGTGTCACTACAGCTGGCAAATTAGTCGCCATATAATCAGTCAAAACGCCTTGACGCTTCCGTGTTCCTATTTTACCAAAACACTGGGTTCACGTGGTAATTATCAAAGGTAAAACTTACAGGTGCGAGCAGTATCAACCAAAAATCACACACCCACAAATAATAGAACATCTCAAAGAAAAGTCCTAATAGCAATACAAGTTGAAAAACAAGAAAAGTCTCGGACACAAGTACTGAGATAAGTTCTGTTTCAGTATTTGGCACAAAAACAAAGAAATAAGCGATTTCGATTAAATTCAAAGATTATTTCTTTGATGTTTAGAAGTATAAATAGGTATATTAATTTATTAATTCTTATGATGTATAAATGCATATTATAAACTGCACGTTGTATTAGAACATAAATTCGTTTGTTAATAATAATATATTTAGAATTCCCAAAATATTTTAAACTTTATTATCAATACCTTTAAACGCAGCACTCTGCATTGTTTTGGTAAACTAAAATCATTTATAAAAAAATAAATAAAAATGTTGTTTTTTTGTATTCAAATATTACATCATTTATACGAATTCAGCCCGTTCGACTATACCATTAGTTTTTATTTTTTCAATTAATCCACAGGAATGTTTTTGAGCTTTAGTCAAACAATGACTAAAATCGCTAATCGCTAGTGATTTATGCCACGATCCCGGGGCGTGACACTCGAATCGTTCTCGGACGGAGGTAATTTAATAAACAACCTTCACAAACTTTCAGCAAACAATTTACATCGGGCCCGTCTCGCAAAGGGCAAAGAAACAAACGCCTTCCCGCCTAACATTCGCAATGAGAGGACGATAAAAACAACTTCAGTGACGGTACAACCGAGTCCACATTCGCACCGGTACATTAGATTTATAAACCCAATTTTTTAAAGACCTAAACGTTTCATAAGAACTACGAATTTACAATGGCGAATCAATGAAGGTATTGCATACCACAAATACATACATTACCAAATAATAGGAAGTGTTCTGGAGATCTATAGGACCTAATCACAGCTTCCTTACTTGTTTCCTTAATACCCTATGAACAACCAAAATTTCAAAGCATGCCGTTTTCGATATTAGATTCCTAGATTGTGTGCCAAACTACAATATCAGACTAATAAATGTAAAATATAAATGTATACAAAGATTTTTTGATGTATGTGGCGAAGAATAGCTCTGAAGTGAAATCGGATAGAACACTAGACCAGAGAAGGTGATCGTAGGTGGAATCAGGTATCGACCCAGACTTAGCGAAGAGTGTGGTGGCCGGCGGATAGATGGGATGACGACATAGAAAAGGTCGTGGAGCATGCCACAAAATTAAGAATGGCAGCACCGTATGAGAGAATCTTATTCTCAACAGTGAGCTGAAACAGCCCATAAATGATAATGTCGAACCAGAGATTCCTACTGACTGTTATCCGTAGATTGCGCTGTCTGTACCAATGGTAAACCGTTCATTAATAATTTAAATACGCTTTAGAACAGGCCTCTTGAATTAAAATTTCATTACAAATGCAATTTGTTATGTTCAATATCAACATTTCCCAGAAGCCAAGAAGTCTGCGATTCTATTATTAGGAAATTCTTATCGTTATTTATAGTTCTTTCTCATCGTTAGTTATAGAATAGTTTTTCTACAGAACAACAATATTCAACGGTTAAGAAAAAAAGAGAAAAGCCTCTTCAATATCGACAATGCGATGAGAAAATCTTTTATAATGCAGTTGTATACAGTCCACAATATAAGATTCCAGGTGAGCTGCCAGGCTGTTTATAGTCCGTCCTTTAGGATAGTAAAATATTCTGTAAAGCCATTGTCTCTTTGTTGGGCATGATAAATATAAATCGACCCTAAGACGAAACGTTAAAAAGAATGTCTGAAAGCACCTCAGTGATGAAACACTCGGCCGTTTGGAAAGTTTCAAGATTAATGCTGTTTTGGATTGTTTACGGTTTCGCCGAGGCCGACCGTGAGTGTTGCGCGTTTGATGAGTATTCTGCGGACTTTGGACGTTTTACGTTATGGCTTTTTCTACGTGAACGCGGAAGTCTTGGCAGTAAAATGAATACAACCTTTGAGTCAAAAGTTTAAATTGTATTCACTCACTTTTCTTAACTCTGTTATCTGCTGAGGTAGATGCATCAAGGGATTTCAATTAAAAAAAAATGAAAATACTTCCATTGTTAACTTTAAAAATTTAATGATATTCAACAAAATTATTAAGTCATTTTCTCATAGTGAAGCACCTATAAAATAATAAAATTATTCCCTACATTCACACTAAAATGTTTTTAGTTAACAATCTTAGCTATCCGTTACTGAGTCAATTATACGACCTCGAAAACGTGACTACAGCATCTGATGGTAAGCACAATACAGTCCAGGGCCTGTAGAGACTGTTAAGGGACAAGAATCTAGTGCCACTTGCGTAGACTATGCTAGCCCACGTAAACCACGACTGACTGTCTCTATATAACAAAAACGACTTTTTTTATCCCGAGGGAAAATCCTGCATAGGACCATCAGGGACGCTGTAAGGGCAGTGACCCCGGTGTGTCAGACTCCTACTGACTATAAACCCCCGGGGTGTCCCTCTGATTGCTCCACCTGGGCCTGGGAAGCCAAATTCATCCAGACGCCCAGAGAACGAGAAGTCTTGTTGAGGCTACCTCTCTGGGAGGGGAAGGAGTAAAGCCCATCCCTCCAAAACCTCTCTCCCAGACTGCACCGCTTCCCTCTCATGCGGGCAGCAGACTCCCTCAAGTCTACTGCCCGGCTATGGTCACCGGGGAACATGAACGACTGGACGTATACAAGCTGATCTCAAAACACAACCGACTGAAGCAAGGCTTTTTACGATAGGTAGAGAATGCGTGAAATAATACAATTAATATATCGTCACGCTATATCCCTTACGGGGTAAGTAGAGATATATTAGAAGTTGTATCAACTTTGCGCTTACATCTCGTGCCCAACGTGACTAGTAAGCGCAGCTGATCGCCGACCTCAAAACACTTACACGTGACACTTCTATTAGATGCCATGCTGGTTTCCTTACGATGTTTTCCTTCATCGGTGAGCATTTAGTGCCTAAATCCGTGCGCTGCCTGAAAAACCTAGAGTTAAGTGCCAGGATTTGAGAACCTACGACCATTCGCGCTGCCACGAATGAAAACCGAACAATTAACCACTAGTCCACCATGCTAAATATCCTATAATCACTTATAAGGGCTCATTCCATCAAATTCCTTTAAAAAAACCAACTAAAAATCCTATTAACTTCAACAAGAAGCGCGTCACCCATATCTAGGTGACGTGGAAACGAACGTGTTAAATCCGCTTTTAAAAAGAAGCTTGCCTTAATTAATAATTTCTTTGTACCTCAATGTGAACTAGTTGTAACAAGCAACATGATAACGTTCTCTAAAGCAGCGTAACGTACCATTAAAGTGTAATAAAGCGCGAAATAGCACATTTTCGAACTTTACGCCCTCGGCCGCGTGGAGCTAATAAAAACGGGTGGCTAAGGGGAGAAACAGAGTGTAGATCGAATGATTTAGCGCTTACGTTCAAGTGCCTACACGCTCTCACTGTTCCATTAATAAAGCACACATATTACAAGAGGCAGTGTTATTGGAAGCCTGCTGAGAAGAAGGCGGAGTTAAGGGTGTTATTATAATGCTACGTACCTTTATCGATAACGATTACTATCATATTCATACGGGTAATTATAAAATTTATATACATTCTTTCCAGCGTGGTGATATGACCATTACCCTATCCTTAACAGCAATAGAAATAGAATAAATAGTCAATTTCGTTCATCCAAACAGGACAAGGATTTCGTCAAAGGATTTAAAAGATTTGGTAGATTATGTTCGTAAAAAAAATAATATAAATATATAGATCTAATTAATAAAATGGTACAACAATAAGTGGAAATCGCTGCCATTTTATATGTTTCTAGCTTCGTATAATATGGGAGTCCTAAAGAAATGAGTGAATCGATCTTTGTTGGGCCAGTGCGCTCCATCGTCGACCTTATCATCATATCCATTATGAGTGATTGAGGTCAAGCGTAAATATATTTGAAATATATAAATATTAAAGCCCACAATCGGTTACTGGAACTACATAAGTAGATATAGTTATTTCATTATAATTACATTCGAATTTATATGTACACCGTTAATCAATTTGGTAAAACAATTAAAATAAAACGAAACATTAAAAATATATTAATAAAAAAATCAATGAGCAACTAATGAAAGAAATATAAAGGGCTATGAATAATTCAAAATCAATCTTTATTTCAGAATAATAAATTATTTTTTAAAAATGTTTTTAGTTTCTCTGATAAAGCCGGCATCCATAACAGCATAAAATCCAATATTTGTAGAACGTGTTCGAATGCAAATGTTTTATTTGAATTAATAAACTACACCTACTCTTTTTATAAATACGTTTGTGGGAATTTTATACAATTCAAGTCTATCAACAACAGATGTTCCCAATAGAGTTATTAATTCAACAACCTTCTCTATCATTACAATTCAAGATCGCTTTCTTAACTTAAGAAATAATAGTTTTATACCGTCAAGGTGTTTCGTTTTCGGGGTGAGTATATAAAATGTCTGCGTCCGCTTTATGCCTATACGTCGTGCTAAATACAATCGAGTGGGCAAGGAGACTCTTTCCCAACAAAGGCTTTAAAAAAAAAAAAGAAAAAACCAATTACCGGTGTCAATAGCTTTTAATGAAAATCAGCCGCCGCCAGCTAGCTATATGAAACAATATTGCTGATCGGATTTTATTTCAACGACAAGGATACAATATAATTTGTACATAGCGTCGTCACCACGGCGCCTCATCGAACTTTTTATATCCTGACTCGTCACCGTGACCAACACACCTAATGGTAAGCATAGTGCAGTCTAAAAACGACAATTAACAACAGTCAAAAAAACCTATCGCTTGTCGCTGCGATCATCCCGGCTTGCACAAATATCTCTTCACAATTCGTCCCAATATCATAGGACGGTGGGAAAACGCTCGCCAGAAAACCATTACACAGCCCAACGACACGGCAAAAGCAAGAGTTGGAGAACTTCTTATTCCTAGCCGGAATGTGAGTTACCGTATAGCTGTGACTATGTAAACCCGCGTACGAGGTTCTATTAACCACTTAAGTGGATCATTTCGTCAAACGAAATGACCACTACCAGCCCCCATTCTTCCCATTCAAATGCAACGAATGATACGCGGACTCCTAAGCATATATTTATACGTATATCATATTCAAGCCAACATACTCGTTTTATCCATAGTGGTATACACAATTAAAATTATGCGAATATATTCGTCTTAGGCGTTTTGTAATGTATATATTGATGACGTATATATCCGTCATAGTCACTTAAGAGGTTAAGGTAAGGGTGGAACAAGGTTAAATAACTCATCAGAACACTCGCCAGAATACAAATTCTAGAAAACTGCTGTCTAATTTGTATGGGTAGAACAAGACTGCAACAAGAGTCCATGATACAACGTTTAGATTAGAAGGATTAGACTGGTAAGTCTAGCAGTGAAGTGAAGTGATCTGACGTTAATATTTTGCAGACAAGGTAAATTTTCTTCAACAGTTGTCTTCCATTCATCGGAAATCAATGCACATAAATTCTGAAGCGAACTTAGAGCTACACGAATATGTAATGAATAAATTCAATCCATTTTCAATGAGTACTGTACAAACAGCGTAATTTCGAAGCGTATATAACTTGCTTCCTCATTTCGCCGCTTCTAGCTATTGTTAACACCGTATGCTTTGTCGGAACGGTGATGGGTTTTAGAATCAATTATGTTTTGTGCCCTTTGTACCGTTATAATTGCACGTTTTATAAAATAAACGTGAATATTAACGATTATACTACTTGTATCATACAAAAACGTAACTATTTTGTTTCAACTCTACATAGCATCCTGATGTGTTACGATCCTAAAAGTCGCATAATGTGTAGCGGAGTCGGACTTAAAACTGTATTGCTGAAAATCGGTTTTCGGATATTTATTTTACTTTAATTTTGATATCACGTGGATCGCCACTGGCCAAAACATTTTTACAATCAAAAACGCATGTGTCAATACAAAAGCAAATGCATTGAGCTTTTGAATGCAAACACAAACCCCAGAGTAGACTATGGTTTACAAGGATCGAAAATGAAAAACAAAAACACAGTACATAAAGGAAGATACAAAAATAAATATAAGTTGAAAAAATAAACAACTAAATAGAAAACAAGAACAAAAATTTAAACTAAAAAAATGATCTATTTTTTAATAAAGTTTTGAATAATATGCCACTCCAAATAAAAAATGCTAAGCCTCTCTATCTAGTTTTCATAAACTAAATAATGTTGTTATCAGATATGCATTTATACTAGTTTGGTAAGAGTCAAAAATTAAATTAAGACTGTGTTTTTTTTTTAATTTATTTTTTATTAGGGGGTTTAACTTACGTCATATCAGCCCCATCGTAGCCTAACATATAGAAATAAAACCTTTCATACAGTTTCCATAGCATTTCGGCAGTCGCTTTAGTGGGCACCGCCAAAATGCTAAAGAACATACCAACATCCAATCTATTTAATTTCAATTCACATATAACATCCTTTCTTACATTAGCGTTCTGGACACACTCAATCAGGACATGCTGAATATCGTCTATAATTCCGCACTCAGGACACATTGGAGACGGTATCTTTTTCATGAGATGAGCAAACTTTCCAGATGGAATATGTCCAGAACGCAATCTGTGAATAAAACAACCTGAGATCTCTTCAGCGTCACTTCGCAGAACCAGGGGCTCCGAGGAGGCTGACTTTGTATAATTTTGTACCAAATACCTTTTTCTTTTGATGTTTTATCAAAGTATTCTTTCCCCATGTTATAAATAGAATTTTTAATTGAACCTAATATTTCTGAATAATGATTGTAAATATATACTTCTGCGCCCTCTAATGCTGCTAGTTTTGCTAAACGGTCAGCCTCCTTGGGACTGTGTTAGTTCTGTCTATCCCGATTGTTCGAAATTGATTCTGAGATGCTTGTTTCGTTTCGTGCGCGCTCGCACCACACAAACATAAAACACACTCCGATGTGGCGGTACCCTAATACACGCACACTCACAAACATTACAGATTCTTTTTAAGGTAAGAAACCTCAAAGAACTGTTCAAAACAACTTATTATTGGCAAAATATAACAAAACCTAACTTTGTTAAATTTCATGGGAAATAAACCTGCAAATAACGTTAAAAATGGATATTAAATAAAAATTACCGTCCCATTATCGGGGATCTGGTGAAATTTAGCACCGTCCGCTCCCTGAGCAAACTGCTGCCGCAAATTAAAAGTAAGCATGAGCCAACGGTGGCGCCTTCAAAATGTAATAAGCGGGCAAAGATGTACCTTAACATACATAGTTAGAACCTCTTTATTTTTTTTCATTTTAACCTGATATAGTAACTACGCCGCATCTGACTTAAATTACAAAGCAATATAAAATCCAAATATGACTATCGAGATTTAATTTGGATCCTAAGAACAAAGATTTGAAAAGAGCAACTACCAGAGTTTTTTACTTGTTCTTCTCGGTAGATTCTGCTTTCCGAACCGAAGGTGCAGGAGTCTTTCATTTTATTGACCATTTAAGTGTTTGTGATAAATATATTTCAATTAAGTTATTTGGAGTTTAAGTTTGAGAGGCAAGCAGCTGCCAATTATTACCATGATCAAGTCCATTTACACAAATGTCACTCTCTTCACGTTTCGTTTGGAGAACCCGGTATTGTGGACGATGAAAACGCGCTCGCTAGAAGACTGTTCGACAATTTTGTTATCAATATCATAGAAAAGAAAATTTTTTGTTTGTTTACTGGTACAATCGATAAAGTATGGAGCTACTTGAGTGATTTTAATATTTTTTTGACTGTTAAAAAGCTACATTATCCTACAGTATTATAGGTGATATTTTATTTCAGTAGAAATAAGATTTCAGCCTGAAATAAGAGTAAATGTAAAGAGAGGTTTAAACTGTGTGCGTGCGAACGAAGTCATGAGAATAGCTAGTATTGTAAAATAAAAACAAGAATACTGAAGAAATAAATGCTTACAGGACAAACCACCTGTAAGACAGGTAACTAGGGATTCAATGCGAACGAGACCATTATAGGAAAATAGGAAATAAAACGGTTTCTCCGCAATTTGCTGGCTGTGTGGCTAGTCGTGCGTTATCAACTTCAGCCGGCAAGGGTGGCGAGCGTGTTTCGCACCTGTATCGCTGCCGACCACTGTGACACAATAAAGCTAAAACAGATTGTACAAATGGAAGATTCTTTTTCCTTTTTACTGTACTGTATTATTGTAGCTAGCGCTACAAAGATAAATTTAACCCTTAACTGGTGACATGAAAAATTTATAACACTATAGAGGACATGACGTCTCACAGGCTACCACTTTTAAATTCATTTTTGTTGGGAAAATCAACTTGCGTGTTCCAAAATTGTCTTAATATTCAATTAACGGTATGTAATGAAAAACTCACCAGTAAATTAAATCAACTGTCTTTATAAAATATTTAAAAAAATTAGTATTAACACTTAGTGGTATTTTTAAGCCTCGATTGGTATGAAATTCATATTCTACAATTCGATCGACTTTATGCGAGGAAAATGATAAATTAACTCTTTTTACTTAAAATATACTATAACACACGCACAACGCCTGTAAGAGTCCATGTCACTAGTTAAAGGTTAAAAGGATCTTCGCAAGATGTCAGTTTAGAAGAAATAGAAAGTTTTGCTTACGCTAACACAATGTAACACGTATAGTTTGTAACTTATAAACTAGGGTGGCGTTGCTGAATGATTTATTTTTTAATACTAATTTATGCAGATTTTGAAAAACTACTTCATTAAAATTAATCTATAAAAGTTAATAATGTTGCTGCTTAAAGTATTCGTAGTTACAGATAATATTTTTGAATAAAGACTTTTTCACCAATAATATTATTGTAAATTTTTCTATTTTGCCAAAAAAATTGGTAATTCCTAAATTTTAGGCTGAATCTTGCTAAAAAAGGAGTATTATGCAAAGTCTGGTCGTTGTGTTTTCGGGTTACTGGCGATATGTACCGTCCTATTCGTAATGGAACGACCTGATATCAACATTAAAACTGAGCATCGATTTATACTTATGCTGATATTCGCAACAACACTAGAATAGATTTTAGTTATATCTCGTTCTGTGAACCTAGGGGATTGAGTCTCTAGAAATAAAGTTCTTGGTGCCCCTTTGAATGAGTAATGGACTGTATTTGCTTTAAAGCCAAAGATATGTTAGAATGCGGATGGTAGGATATAAGGAAGCGGTGACATTAATATAGCGGCCGCGGTGCAAATATAAACTTTTAAGAATGCAGTTATGAGATACGAATCTAAAACCTGTGTAGCGGTCGTTAGACAGATCTTTCCAGAAAGTATTGCTGTGTCGGCAACAGCGAAGCTACTTAATTAACGACATAATCGAATTAATACAGACGTCCAATACATAAACTTTGTACATACAGAAAAAGTATCTCTATATAAAAACTATAGTAAGCGGCTTTAACAGTCGCCGTGAAGTTGCAACGGGACATCTGCTGCCGCTTTGCTGTGCCGCGGCCCGCTCCACTCGACCGTTCGCAATACTAACAATAAATCAGATAAATATATCTTGTTGTTGATTCCGCACAATGCTGTTTACAGTTTACCGCTCGTAAAATTTATACTGTTATGAAAATACCGAACAGTTATTTAAAAGCTGAGATTATCTTTTTAAAACTTTAACATTACGTTATGCTCACTAATGGCGTGCGGTGACCATTAATAATAAGAATGTCGGATAATTGAACGTACAGAAATTCAATATATTTCACTTATAGCTATTTGAATTTAAATAATACTGTCAGAATAGCCACTATAAAAAGGCACATTTATAATGCGGATAGTAAAATCCGCATCATAAATGGCCATCTGTGTCATGGCGAGTGTTCTGAATAGCTGTTTAACCTTGTTCCACCCTCTCCCTTCCATAGCAGAACCACGCGCGTGGATCTACGGAATCACAGCTTTTCAGTAACTCACATTCCGGCCTGGACTAAGAAGTTCTCTAACTCTTACCATCGCCGTGTTGTTAGGCTCTGGAATGGTCATCCGGCAAGCGTGTTTCCATCGTCCTATGATATTGTGTCTTTAAAGCGAAGCGTGAAGTGATATATGTGCAGGCCGGCATGATCGCTGCGGCTATCAATAGTCTTTTTTGCTGTTGGTGGACGTTGTCGTTTTTGGACTGCACCATGCTTTCCATCAGGTATGGTGTAGTCACCGTGCCGTGTCAGAACAAAAATAAAATAACTGAGACCGTAGGTTAAATGTATGATTGTACCGGATTCTGATTTCAATGGTCACCGTTTTTTTTTATCCCGAGGAAAAATCCTGCATAGAACTATCAGGGACGCCGTGAGGGCAGCGATCCCTGTGTTAGACTCTTACTGACTAAAAACCCCCGGGGTGTCCTTCTGATTGCTCCACCCGGGCCTGAGAAGCCAAATTCGTCCAGACGTTGAATGGTCACCGCACGGGATTGACGCCAACGCTAGGGATTCTTATATTACAATTCAAATTGAGTAAAAACACATAAGTAGTATTGTTAATTTTATTTAAAAAAAATACATCATGGGAATTTAATGTAATTTGCCGAACCATAACTGAAATTTCTCGGTTTCAAAGCAACTATAATGTCATGATGTAAAAAATACACTGTGCCAATATCGTCGTTTTGGAACTGAAAAAGTTGAACTGTGTATAAGTAAATGACATTAAATTTCAATGTACATAAAACAACATATCGATAGTATTACCGATATAGAACCGAAACCTTTCTGCTCCAAAACAACTATAATTTTACCCGATACATATTAGATAAGATATATTTATTTTCGTTCTAAAGTTTATCTAATAGTTTCACCCACGCACCGACAACGAAAGCATCTGAAGGTTAATATAATTACAGACGCACCAGCGCGACGTCCGTACATATCAGATGAGTATATCAAACAAAATAACATTCAGTGGAACATGAAAGCGGGTCCGAGTTCGCACATCTCTAAGTGAAAGCCCCTTTTATCCGACCCGGGGGCTATTTGCCCCAAACCCGAGATAAGCCTTACTATGTCCATTGTCAATGTGCCCGTCGGAAAATAAGAAATATTCAATGTGCTGAATTACACGTGTGAAATACGGGTTTTTCGGCTACCGTACATAATGAATAGAAAGAGAAAATAAGAATGAGTATATACTCATAACAGACATATGGAGATAGATAGATATCTATCTCCACATGTCTGTTCGTTCTATTTTCGTCAAGCATTTTATAAGCCATTTTTAATTTTTATTAAATATCACATAAATAACCATATTCATTTAATGCTACAGAAATTGTGCTAACTCGGACGTAACCACAATATTTTTTTACACTGGTTCGACATAGTGACTACAGTGCATGTGATGGTAAGTACAATGTCGTCGAAAAACGAAAGCAACTTTTAAAATACTCGTAAGCCTAAAAATCTCTTTTCAATTATTGAATGTCTAATTTCCAGTTGCCCTTAGTTATTTCTACTACATTATCTTTCCATGATGTTTTTAATTTCATAATGGTAACATACATCTATTATAAATACTTTATTTTACATGGCTTATGTGTTAATTGGCTTACTTTCAGTAATAGTTCCGTTTTGACTTTATTTCGCAGGGAATGTCACGGGCAGACTGACGTGTCGCGGAGTTTTCGACGGGAGCGGGAAGTTACTTCCTTTACCCGCTATTGTTTTTGATAATTTGAATAGTCATAACACACAACTGTCACATTATTAACATTTTTACAAGGGTATATAAAAATCAAACTGCCAATGCATTGGTCAAGTTCCTTTTAAACGCATGAGACTGTTGAAGTATTTATAATAAGTACAAAACGTAAAAGTTTAAAATCTAGTAACATACAAGTAGTAAACTATATCAAATTATATAAGGTTGTATGTTTTTTTTAAACTGACTCGACACAGTGACTGCACCGTACCTGATGGTAAGCATGGTGCAGTCCACGCCAACGACTATCGAAAGGTAAGAAAAAACCCGTCGGTAGTCGCAGCGATCATGCCGGCCAGCACAAATATCTCTTCATGCTACGCTTAAAGAACCCCATATCATAGGATAGTGGGAACACGCTCGCTGGAAGACCATTCCACAGCCCAACGACACGGCAAAAGAAAGAGTTAGCGTATGTAAAGTTAAGTAAAGTTTATCTAAATAAACCATAACTAGTTCATAGCAATCAATAACGCTAGATAATTAAGGTTATGAACTAAAACGCAATCATGTTCTAACGAGCTGGCCAATGATCCGGGAACGATGGGCTTTGTAATGGATCGCATCGTTAAATTTAGTTTCTGGAACAAATTGGCTGCCAGGCGTAAGTCACACTGACCTCTAAATCTTCCTCGAGACTTTCCCACTCTTTAAAAATATTTATTAATTTTTGAGGTGGTTACGCAATCGCCCGACTTCGGTCATTACAGTATACAAATACATGGAATGTGACCTACTCTAACTTGTCGCGTATCGGAATGAATATTAAATTTAAAAAAAAAACATGATACTATAGCGTTAAAAACACTAATAGATACACATTAAAATAACTTTAACGAGTCCTACACGCGAAAATCATAAGTTACAGTGAGTTATTCGTGTGTAAAATAACCATTAAATTATTTATAATAATTACAATATGTGAAAGTTTAAAATATGTTACTTTTTTTTACACTGGCTGGACAATATGACGACAGAGTACCTGATGGTAAGTACAGCGTAGTCCAAAAACGAAAGCGGCCATCCAATAAAATCCATTGATAGTCTCCGTCGTCATGTCCGCCACATATACCACGACTGAAGGTCTCTAGGTATTGAGCTACTGGATATACACAAGCTGATCTCGAAACGCGACAGACTAAAGCGAGTCACTATGATGGTCTTTACACTTGTGTACTGTGGTCATGACTCAGTTCGGGCAAGCGCCCTACCACCAACAAAAGTTCATACTACTATTAGATACAATTTAAAAAGGTAAATAAAATCTGTTTAACTATACGGTTTTTTTTTTTATTACAAAGCGATGTTTAAATAATTAATACCAACGTTGATGTGACTGAATAAATAAAATAATACAACATTATCACTTTGTGGATTTTGTATTGTGTAAACAACTCCTAACATTTAGAAGAGTAGCTGTGAAGAATGTCCCGCACATCTGTTACTCATTCTTAGATTAACGAATATTTCAATACATTTTTTAGTTCATTTAATATAAATTACCAGGTTTACAACTCAGTAACATTTAATTATATGTGAATTTCTTAATTGGTTTAATAATGTCTTTCTGTTAGCTTTATAATTAATGTTTTAATTGTTTGCTGTATGTAGTTATTGGCATAATAAATAAACCTGTTTTGTATTTTGGTAAAATTAAAAGGTTACTCAAATGGCCCTAAAACTAAAACAAACTCAAATAGGCCACCAGCTGAAAAGTGTCATATGTCGCCTAAAATACTTAAATTGCATTCGGTCCACTTGCATATATTTTCAGAGCAAATGTGTTTTAGTCTAGCTTGAAACTGTATCAAAAGAGACCTTTATAAATTTTATATTAAAGATTTATTTAGGTTTCTGCCTGTTTTGTTTGTTTTTCTATACTAATATTATAAAGAGGAAAGATTTGTTTGTTTGTTTGAAATGAATAGGCTCCGAAACTACCGGACCGATGTCAAAAATTCTTTCACCGTTGGCAAGCTACACTATTCCTGAGTGACATGAGCTATGTTTCATTCTCAAAAAAATTAGGGATGCTTGCTAAAACTTGAATAATCTAGCCCAAGGTGTAAAAAAATAAACAAAAGACTTCCTTCAATCGCGTGCGCTGCGAAAATTATTAATGATGTATCACAGTTTTTCAGGATACATCACTATCCATAAAAAATGTCGCGACAGCATGTCTCTATCTTTTATAGTTACGTAACAATAAGCGTCCTTTTATTATTATTTTTTAATTAAAATACCACCGCTAGAAAAGGCTCTTTATTCGTACCTAGGTATTGATCCTTATCAAAATAAATAAATCATTATTTAAGACTACTTTAATACCTTCATCATATCACCTTTTAAATGATTTGATTCGGGTATTCCATTTAAAAGATATCACGAGTTTAAATAATAGAAAAAACTCCGCTCGGCTAGCTATGCGTTGAAGAGGTACGGGAGAGGAGTCAAGGTAGTTCTTTTATTATATTATTATACCCGTGCGAAGCCGGGATGAGCTGCTAGTAAGAAAGTATTTCGATAACGCAGCAGCAAGCAAAAAGACTGATTTTTATAAATATATCATCTATATCGGCGTATCTTTACTTCTTGAATAAGTTTACGTTTTTAAATATCAAACCTGAAATTTACGTTCTGCAAACTATTCAGTAGTGGGACTGACTAAAACTTTGACAATAAGGGGCATCTTCCACGGGCAAGTGAATCGTTGCGAGCCAGGCCTTTTTCATCGGGTAATCTCTGATAGGCGATGATTTATCCATCAACATATCGCCACGATTAGTGATGGATCACCTCATACGCACAACGACTCCTTGAGTTAAAAAGAGCTCAGTTAAGTAACAGCATAGTCCTACTCCTACGCAGCCTTGAGTTTCTTTCGTCATTTCTTCGTAGTTCTTTTCCTAGTTTGCCACCCAATCCGAGGTCAAAACCCACAGGAGTGTGTTGCCACCAACCCATAAAACTAGCAGGCTCACCGCCTATAAGAAAAAAAGTCACAGCTCAAGAAGTCGCGTATCACGGCATCAACGGTGCGGATACGACGCCTCTCGCCGCGAGAGCGTTACGAGGAAGTTACGTCTGGTGCCTCAGGCATAGATAGACACGTTTCTTGAACTGCTATAGATTGTAGTAGTACGACAATAACATCGCTGCGACACACTTTCCCGTAGAAGTAGCGCCCTAAAAACGTTCAACAAATTGGAAAAAAATTTATATAGCAAAAATTCGAGTCTCATATTTTATGTCATTTACTAAATCTATACTAATATTATAAAGCTGAAGAGTTTATTTGTTTGTTTGTTTAAACGCGCTAATCTCTGGAACTACTGGTTTGAATTGAAAAATTCTTTTTGTGTTGAATAGACTATTTATTGAGGAAGGCTTTAGGCTATATAACATCACGACGCAACTATTAGGAGCGAAGAAATAATGGAAAATGTGAAAAAAACGGGGAAAATTATTCATCCTTGAGTGCTTCCATTGCGTGCGCTGCGAAAACGGTTCAAGATACTAAAAATATATGTATGACAGAGTTATTCCTCTTAAAATGATCTAAAAAAATGTCCGCGACAGTATATGTCTATCTTTTAAGATTAACTCACTAGAACCGTTTTTATGGTAATCAAATTTGGTCGAAATTAATGCATTATTTGTTAAGAGTTGTATCAACGTAATAATATTAATATTTATCCAAATAAATGTGTTGTTGATTAAGAGTATTTAATTGTGAACAAAATTGTCTTTGACATCACTTAATTTCAATGAACATCTTAGAAGATATTACAATAACTTATATAGGAAAACAACGTTTTCCGGATCAGCTATGTGTTGATAAGCGCGAAACTCGAGAACGGCTGAACCGATTTGGCTGATTTCTTTTTTGTTGTGTTTGTTGAAGTCTGTGGAAGATTATTACGGAGAGAAAAACTTTAAAAATTGTCTGATAAAGTCTAAAAACACCACTTTTCTATATTCTCATACAAAAAATTCGTAATAATATTTAAAAGTCAATTTGAACTTTAATATCATACCATAAAATTTAAATATTAGTGGACGGGTTCCGAGAAGGTAAAACAATTGAGTGACGTTAGTATCGTATAAATATTATTAATGTCAATATTTGTCAAATATAGAAGATATTCAATAGAAATAATTTATATGGCAGGACAACGTTTGCCGGGTCAGCTAGTACTTTATAAATTGGCGTAAAATGTAAACAAACGATTATCAGCAAGACCGCGAACACAAACAGATAAAAACTTTTATTAAAAGTCCATGATTTAATTTCGCATTAAAATCACGCCGAAAACGTCTCGCCGACCTTCGTAACTTCGCAAAACTTTGCTTCGAGCATATTTCCATAAAACTTTCGGGTCTGAAAATGTATAAAAATCATGTTCCCCACGCAACAAAGAGTGATTAATTGTGTGAACTGTTGAGATGATATATTATTTCTCTTTTTTATTCATTTCCAAAAGTATTTATACGCCTGTAAAGAATCATTTCAACCAAGTGTTCTTGCTGGATTTTAAAACTTTAAAACATAACAAGTATGACCGTCACTTACGTAGCTTATACCTCTATAAGCAACTTTCAGCTAAACTTTTATTTTTTTAATCCGCTCGCATGATGATCCTGGGAGCACTTTATAGTTTCACCGAAATAAGAAGATGAACGCTTAAAACGCTCAGACAATATATTT
Organism: Automeris io; assembly: GCA_036320925.1. NCBI lineage: Eukaryota > Metazoa > Arthropoda > Insecta > Lepidoptera > Saturniidae > Automeris > Automeris io. The sequence continues at coordinate 4,191,545 of JAUDJH010000011.1, read as the reverse complement.
ATAGGCGGGGACAGAAGGGAACCCTTTTACAAAAAGTAAATTTTATTACATAGATAACTTTTAAATCGAACAAAGAGTATTTTTAGGAAAACCATTTTGGTAGTTTATGAATATAATGCAGTACCATCACTTCATGACAGAATTATTGCCTATGTCTAAATTTGCAATAACAATAAATAATATCATCACGCTATACCCCTTTCGGTATGAGCAGAGGTACATTAGTGGCTGTATTAACTTTGCGCCTAAACGTAACGCAGCTGATCGCCAACCTCAGGGCACTTATGGATGACATATCTATTATATGGTAAATAACAAATAAAAGTAATAATCAATTTTTTTTTAAATACTTAATATATCTCATTCTAAATATTTCGAATACCTTTTTTTTCGTATATGAATGAAGAAGTTAGTAATAGATAATTGAGTGACGTGCATAGGGTATTTGCACAGGGTAGGCAGAATTGGCATAATTAATTTGAATATTATATTATGATAGTAAACATTATATTGCTTTCATAGAAAATATAGGTGGCGTGAATATAGAATAGATTTTAAAATAAATGGTTCATTTTTTTGTTTAACTTTAAGCAATTTAGTCAAGACTTATTTATCGTCAGGGCATGCAGTGCTTCCATCCATCTATGAAATGAACGCTACTGAGATAATTAAAAAAAGGATTAAAGAGCTGCAGAAATGAGGTTAAGATTGGAGCAACCTTATTCAAGAAATATAAATTCACTTATCGCTTTAAGAGCCACCATAATTTAGGAAGTCAGAATACCAAACGCTAGGAGAGAATTTCATACGATTCACATTGTGAATAGAGGCGTATCGCTTCTAATTCAAAATATATTTACAGCATAGCATACCTGTGAAATTTCACATCCAAGATCTTAGTCAAACGTTTCAATAATATAATATAATGGATCTGATACAAAAAGGCAGATATTAAGTAATTAATTTTAAAATTTGGTGGCATCAATAAAAAAAAAATCGGGCAAAAAGTGTAAGAATTTTAGGTTTCACTTCAAAGAAGTTTCACTTTTATCACACACTGAATGTACTAAAATGTTTCTTATCCCTTAATCTGCTTAACTTACATCAAGCCAAAGTTGATCAACACCCTTTCCTCTATGACACAGATCGTGATACCATACTATTTAGTTCATATCCCACTTCTGATATTGTGATGTCAGTACCTGTATATTACTTAAAATTTAACTTAGTAAACCTTATATACAATATTTGGAGTATTATGAAGTAGTTGATTATTAACACTCGCTACCGAATGATTAATACAGATAACCATTACATTAATTAAATCCATTGACACAAGGCGTTATACCACAACAATCATCTAATTGAATGACAATAATGGATTAGGCCGTCAAGGCGATAAGTCACAATTTAATTTCATAAGTCACTTGTATACTAAATTACTGTAAAAACTTCTATACGCATTGTGGGTGTGTTTTTATATCTTTTAATATAAATAATGTACTTTATTACAAAATAGTGGAGTTACATAACATTCAAAATACTTTCTATAAAATAATTGCTATAAACTATCATTCTTCTTTTGTGGTGCTTTTCTGTACGAACTTATTTCCTCGTACTCATTTTTTTTTAAATGGATTTGTGTTTGCATTAGGTAAAATGACCGTAACCTATTTTGATGTATATGGACAGTAGTTTACCAACGATAAAGTTAACTTTGTCTCGAAATCTGGTTTATCTTTCCGTTAGAGTAATGTAAAATTTGATAGTTTATTCGTACGAAACCCCGAATCCGATTCGGACTTGGCCAGTGTTTTTATTTGCGTGAATCTAAATAAATGTTATTTTTAAAACACATCATTCGTTCAGGCTACCTGTAGCAACTAAATCGAATTCTTATTTACAATACCGTAATATTACCACCAGGGTGCTCGGTGTCAAATTATCATTCCAAACGCCGGCGGCAGTGACTTAATTGACATTAAGTGGATCGAATACACCACCTACGAACACCTGGGCGTTGAGTTCATGATTATATATTATATGTATAATGTATAATCTAGAACGACATAATAAATACCTATTGCAAAGACGATCCTGCTAGGTTCATTACTTTATAAAAGAAAATTGTAAAGGGAAATTCATAAAATGTTTAATAACTTATTATTATGACTGAACGCATAGTTTTCACAGATCCTCTAATAGAGGAATAAAAAGGAGCCTAGATCGGGGCGTGGACACTCACAGTTTGGCTAGTCTATCAGTTTAAGGATGCTCAACTGTTTCTATGTTGGGAGTATCTCGGATAAATACAGTTCCGGTAACCCGAAAACGAATGAAAATTATATTAAATTAAACAGGATTAGCTAGATTTAATGGCACTGAACTCGTCACATATGCAGAAAAAGTAATTATTGCTGGAAAGGGCCGGTTTTTAAGTAGAGACTATGAATATGAGAGTATGAATCGGTCGCGAAATGTAACGTCTCCTGCTAACATGCAAAAGATGGTAGGGAGAGATTGGAAGAAAAGAGACTAGGACCGTTTTCTGCCGCTTATTAAGAGACACCTTTCTCCAGCAGTGGAATAAAAAACTAAAATGAACACAATAAATGAAAAACATTTTCTATTGAAACAGGATATACAAAGCAAAACATTTAATTTGCACTTAAGATAACTTACAGCACAGAAGGATAGGTTAATCAAGATAGATAACAGCAAAAGCAAATACTCTGCTGTGATGGGGTGCCGAAGGAAATCAGCTTCATATATGCTAGGTGATCATCTGAGCCAGCTAGCGCCGTTTCAGCCTATGATATGAGGATAAGTAAAAATACATTAAGCGATTATTTGATAGAACAAAATGTTATACGCTGTACAAAGGGATGAAGTTATTTATTTGTAAGGTGATATTTTTCGTTCACAGCTAACAATGAAGGATGTCAGCGAAAACAGTTTAGCGCCACGCGGCGCCTCGTCAATTAACAATAAACTAAATACACTGAGTCAGGGCGAAAAAATCTAGCAGCAGACAGCCCGTTGCTTTTTCTAATTGACGCCGACGTTTCCAAAGGTTTCAATTTTAAACACTTTCAGACTTAAATAAATCTGCTTATATAGCTATTTCAAAACATTAAAAGAGGTGACCACAATCGACATTTGAAGCTTTTAAATCAAGGTTTTTAGACAATTTGTGTTTATATTATGTTGAAATCAATTAAGCCACCTGAACAAGTTTTTTTTTTTAAACAAGTAATGTACTATACAAGTAATGTACTATACAAGTAATGTACTATACAAGTAATGTACTATACAAGTAATTTACTTGTGTCATGGATTCGTTTAAAACAGGAATTCCAATATGCATAATTATCCAAACCAGAACAAATACCTTCAGACCCGAGATATTTGTTCCATATGGTGATGGAACCCTCAACTTGTCACCATAAGTTGACAAAACAACGTGTGGAATTGCACCGTTACGTGGTTAACATTCCAGCTGCTCGCACGAGACGACTGGCGGCTCCTCTTTTTTTCAGCGAACCACCTATGAGCTTACGACATCTTTAAACCACGAGTGAATCAGTATTTGTTGGGTGAGCGTGCTTTATCGTCAACCTTGTCATCACTTTCAATTAGACTCTCCACTGTGCCATTCAAGTCGTTAAATCAACGAATTGTCGAGTTGAATATAAAAGAAGATAAATAATTTAAATGATTTATGGTGGTCCCTTAAATTTGCTGATTGATGATGTTTTTATGAGCATTGCAAACGGAAGTAATATGGTTAAAAGAAAGTCAAGAATTTCACACAATACAAATCTGACTTCTAATTCGACATTTATCGTTAAAATACCTTTATCATGTACTGAATCAGAGCTTGTGAATAATTTATCCCGTCAAGTATGTGATATTGCTTCCAACAATTCATATCAGACAGGTGCCAAATTAATTTAACCCATCCAGAACATTATTTTCGTTTGGGACGCGTTTTGTAAAATGTTAGAATTTATTTCATCGGGCCGAGGGGTCGGCGATGTGCTCATCCATCTTGCACATCGTATAAATCACCATAAAATATACAAAATTATAAACATATATATCGAGTTAAAAAAGTAGGTTTTTTAAACGGAGTCTTATCAATTATTAGTGAGTCTATTTAATAAGAATCATTCTTCGTGCGTACTACTACTAGCACTAGTGTGTTAAAACAGTATAGTTTCAATTATACTTTAACGATTTACTTTACTTTAGCGATACGCTTCCTCTTTTTTGCTGCGAAGCGCCAAAGAACATAATTCGCTTCCTGCATCTGTTTTTCCGACATCTTGTGACATGGGAATCTTCAAACATCGAGTGAATCGGTATTTGCTGGGTGAGCGCGCTGCGTCGTCAGCCTAATAATCACTTTCCAGCAGGTGAGATTGAGGTCAAGAGCAAGCCTCTCAGTAATAAAAAACAAACATTGCACCGAACCTCGACCTATATAAGACGATATTACTTTAGTCTTGTTTCAATAATGTTGTTGGAATGAGCATATCCTCAATTAAAACGAAAAAGATAGAATATTATTTTATAAAACGCTGTCACTATTATAGATTGTTCAACTTGTGCCAAATCGAATGAACGATTTTATTAAGTCTCTGTTGTGATCTTTGTAAACCTTTATGAAAGAAAGTTTACTTGTATGTTCCCAAGTAAGATGGAAACAATACTGTGTTAAGAGACTGTAGTCGGGTATGGAGCGATAATTGCTTTTTTTTTCTAGAAATATTCAATATCCTCTTAGGTTTGCTAGACTTTATCTTATATACCCCATAAGCAACTCCTGGCTGGTTAAATGAGCAACTGTGATATAGGACACCTCAGTATTCCACTGGATCGAATCGCGATCCAAATACAGATATCATTATAATGTGTCTGAATCTAAACAGCGAAATCAAAATTTTACAAGTTACTTTATTTACATTAAGATACACACATAACTCGGAAAATAAAAAATTAATAAACATGGAAGGAGTAAAAATACAACATTGACTAAAAAACCATTATTTTTGACAGAGTCCAAAAAAAATCTAAGGATAATTTCCAAAAGCTTTTATTTAGATAAAAAGCAATAACATGACTCTCAGATATGTGAATAAAATAAAAGAAGCTATAAAAGTCTTACAAAATTACCTTGTACCTCAAACAGAAGCGTACTCCGTTAAATATTTAATGTTACGTATCAAATTGCGTGCAATTTATGAAAATAACAGCAACGAATACCTAACGTTTACTACAAGCTACGTGCGAGCGTAATTTTGTTATTCCATTACATTTTTTTTGCGGAAATATAATAAAGCGGAAGGTATATCCGAGACCTCTATCCCTTATGGATAGGACGATATTAAAAGCAAACAACGCTTGCGGGGTTTGAGCTCCGCATTTACAAAATTCTGATTTTATCTGAAAACCTGGAAGCTGTTACTTATTCCTGCTAAATAAAAAGTCACATTTTTTTACACTGTTTCTAACTAAAATTATGACTTGAAAAGTCACGCATGCATTTACAAATTAAACAATTATTTTATAAGAAAAGAAAAGGGGAAGAAAACGTTTAATGGGAAAAACACCATAGAATGGGTTAATTAAAGTAAAAATAGCAAAAGCAAATACCTGCCCGGATGAGAGGGAGGCGGTGCGCAGTGTCCTAGGGGCCGCATGAGTGAGAGGTGTTGGAGGCGTGGGCTATTTACACCGACCCCTCCCAGAGAGGAAGCCTGAATAAGGCTGTTCGCTTCCCGGGCGACTGAATGGATTTGGTTTCCCAGGAGTAATTAGAAGAACACCCTGGAGGTTTTTTGTCAGTAGGAGTCCGACACATCGGTGTCGCTGCCCTCACAGCAACCCTAATGGTACTATGTAGGATTTTCTCCGAGTTACCAAAAAAAAAAGAAAAAGCAAATACCTTGTTATAGTTCCGTTAAGAATAATTCAATCGACTGTTCAATTTATAATTAGCCGTATGATATGTTAATTCAAAAATTAGATATTTTTAGCTTTTTTAAAATTATGCCTACATTTGGATGTACTCTTATCTCGTGGGTTCGTTTACAGACTTGATCAGAGTACAAACAGCCTGACCCCAGGGTCAGGTATGACAAGTAGTTATCTGGATATCTGGATAACTACTTGTCAAAGGACGAATGTGGACTCAGAATAAGTATGTCTAGAACACCAGATCGCCGCTCTCACGGTAGCCCTGACGATGCTTTGCAAGCCTATTCCTTCGGTTTGACAAAAAAAAAACGACAACTATTTGCAGATTATATAGCCTACAATTTATATAAATTTAAGGCAAAGAATGCAATCGCATTCTTTCTTTCATTTTAAGTTACTTAAAAAACGATACATTCATTGTTTACCCATTTAGTACTGCCGCCAGAAATTACCCCAACGTCTGTTGTGAGCATGAAATTGTTTTTATAAAAAAAAGTTAAACCTCCCTTTCAGCATACAAAACGTCCTTTCAACTTAACCGTACGAGTTGCTAGCAAAAACTTATATATTTTATATCGCTTAACCACAGACCCCTTAAAAGAAGACGGCGAATATAATACAGATCTATCTGGCAACACATCAATTGAGCAGCACTAATGTAATGTCACGTCTACTCATATTGCCGACTTTATTAACCGACCACTTACTGTTGGTTACAAGATCATTTAACCAATCAATGCATAGGTTTCTGCCAACACAACATAATTAATGGACTAATTTCACTCTCATTATATCGTCTTTTTTTAAACCTTTCTCGGCAAACAGACTGAGGAACCACCATCAGTAAATAGTCGCCGCCTCCTATGCTTAATTATAACCATAGATGGACAAAATGTAATCAGATTAATAAAAATGATTAACGATTACATTTTTTCACGTTTTTTACCATTAATATGACTGCATTTTGCTCATTTATGTTTTAAACACTACAAAATCCCAGATTGTATACACATTTATGATTTCTTAATGTTTTAAATGGATTTAGTCATGATTACAGAGCAAGAAAAGTAAAATTACGACTACGTTTTGTAATCATTTATCATTAATCAAATTACGTTTTCTCTGATTATAATAATGGATATTATGCGTTGTTATGCGTTACCGACAAAGATGCACGTTAGTGACTACCCACAGCAGCGCAGTCCACAGTTGCAAAGTGCGCAACAATAATGTTCCAAAGTACCGTTCTCAGAATCCAAATTGTAAATGTCCAAATATAACAAGATAATGTCTTTTTGTCTTTATGGGAAGCACGCTACTGGATGAAAGAGCATGGGCAGTCTGCCTGAGTGTTTTAAGTCTATGCGTTTTACAGACGTCGCCTGTGCAAGTCACCCGACGCGGTCATATGATTATCAACCGGCCCGCTGTCGCAGTTCATTAATCACGGCGTAATTTATTATAAACGGGGCGTGCTACAATTGTCCGTAGCGGCCGCCTGTTCGTTTCTGGCTAGCAAAAAACTTCATAAAAGTTAAAACGCACACTCCGTAAAAAAAGTAAAAAACAATAGTTTGCGAAGAAGATTTTTTTTTTCTCAGAGTAAATAGCCAAAATTATCAGCAACTTATTGTTTACTTTAATAAAGTTTAATAATTTATGGATTTATTGTATCTTTATCAGCATTTTTTGTTGTGAAGGATCCCAGCTCAGTTATGGATATTTTAATGTCTTTATTGCTTTGCGTGTTGTATTTTAAATATTGTGTGGGTGTGTGTGCGTGTGTGCGTCTTGACGACGATTGTGAACGATGAGGATGTATACATAACATTTTAATATATACTATATTTAGGACAATGATGTCTATTGGTAACTGGTATTAACTTTAGTCAATGTATAACATGCACGTAATATATTATTTGATATGAATAACTCTGACACCCAAGATACAAGTAGCCCTAGTTGGGTGAGAGCTGATTGTACAATTGTACCGCTTTCAAATATTTTTGTTTTTATAAATGATTAGTTAATTTTTATTTACAATAATTACTTATATAAACTTAAATGCACCGCATTTGCTAATCGCTGTCCTTCAGGGGTAATTTTTTATAATTTAATTCGGACGTTTTTTTTTTTCATTTGAGAGTTAATGTATCAGTTTGTCATATTATCAATGGTGAAATAAGAAACGATTGAAACACACACATACAATTTTAGTTAATTAATATTAACGTAGTATTTTAATCCTTCATATTTAACGCTATAAAGTGTACAAACACAGTGACGAATTACAAAGGACGGTGTAGAATAGACGGTCGACGCGCTGTGTTTTGTACAGACCGCAACTCGACAGCAACGGTTAAGGCCCGCCCATTCCTAATAATGTTTTTGTTAGTGTCTGCTCCTTGAATACACCCGTTTGCTGTATTTCGTTTGTATTGCACTTTAGATCATTTTGTATAATATTTATGTTTAATTAAGTCTATACTGTGTGAGGATTTTGTGATGCCGAAATCAAAAACTGTGTATGAACTACAAGCATAGATTGGCAAAATGTAATCAAATTAATAAAAATGATTACGATAACATTTTACGTTTTTTGTCATTAATATGACTGTATTTTGCTCATCAATTTTTAAACACTACGGAATCCTAGATTGCTTGGACGTTTATGATTTTTTAATGTTTTAAATGGATTTAATCATGATTACAGAGAAAAAAAATGAAAATTACGACTACATTTTGTAATCGTTAGTCATTAATCAGATTACATTTTGCCCATCTCTGACTACAAGTGACTACCGAGTGATGTAAAATGTACAGTGATTGGAGGACGTAACTACCTGATTAGATGTCGATTATAGTATAAATGTGCAAACATTCTTTAAATTTCTGCAAGCAATTGCATTTTGCGATTTGGTCATGTGTGTCCACGATGGCAAAATTTCTGGCGTTGAATTCAGTCATACGTAAATGACAGGCACCCTAATCTATCAGGTGGGACGATACTCAATTTGGCACTTTTTGATATAAAAAAAAAAAAACAAAAATCCATAAAGAAATTATTTAATTATCTGAAGAAACATTTTCACAATTTATACAAATTGAAATTACATTTTGTTTTTATTTGACCTGAAATAGATTTATTCAATAAATATATTTACGTGTAGGGATTTTTATATACCTTCCAGGTGATCGGGTCCAGTGTAAATCGATCGTAAAACAGATTAGAGGGTTGATGAAGGCCCTTTTACATAGCAAATTCGTGTCAAAAATTAATTAAGTCCATCAAGGGTTAAACGGACGTTGGTGCCTCCTTTTACGCCGGTAATATACATCTACATTGAAATGTATACACTGAAATATACTTTAAATATATCGATATAATAACAACTAAGTGCTTAATCACTACCTCTAATACCAAAATTAGTTTATCGGTGTCAATATTCAGGCCAGCAATACACATAAATCTACAAGAAAATATAACTTACTAAACAGATGTTTCTGTTTTAAACCTATCGAGATAGTAGTCACTAACGGCTGAAATTAATTACATCTTTTTATTTTTGACTCGTGGATAGATAGCTGCATTTCCCTCTAAAACGTGTGTTTGAAAAAGGACATATTATGTTTACTACAATAACAAATCTGACACAGGATACGATGGATTATACTTGTAAACTCGATTATTAAGTGCTTAAACACATTTCTATGGTAAATATGAAACCGATGATGGTTCGAGTTCGGCAAACACATTCCGAATCAGCCTCCTTAAAAGACTCCCAAATCTAAAAGAACGTGGAAAAAATAAACACGGCCGCTATATTATATTTAATACTATCCACAAGGAACATACAATAAAAAGATAAAGCAGTCTATTACATTCTATCATACCCTGATCATACTAGCAACAGTTCGTAGAATCATTTCGTTTTGACAATCTAAAAGTGCAGTGAAGTAAGCTTTTTTGACTTCACTTATATTTCATTACATTTTACCAACTGTATTATAAAAGGGCATAAAATGCAGTTACTACGTTCTAGTGTGTACGGTAAACCGTATTATTTTGTGCTTGGACCCCTACAAAAATTAATACCCCTTATCTATAACACCTGTAGAAAAATACATAATGCATAGGACATATGCTCTCAAAATATCATGTTCACATGCTATGTTAATTCTATACAGTTGCACCTTTCCGCTAATTTTGTCGATGAACAAATGATACTTTGTCTAAAGTCCTGATACGTTTACAACACGGTAATGGTATGAAACGGTGTATTAGGCGCAGAGATTTAGAACCGATTATAGGGAAATTTAATCTAAAAAATTAGAACGACCTTTTTATTGGAGGTTTTATATTTTCAATCGTGAAACGTCGAATGCTGTCTACTTGTCACGGTCTAATTAATTGAGGGTTCAATAATTTTATTTTTATATTCGAGGCTTACGAATAACTTTATTAACGGATAATTTAAACCGAATGTGCCTATTTCGTAATTATTTAACTCTAATACCTATTTCGGTTAAGGCTTATAAGGGTCCCTTTCAAATAAACATGGAACATATTGTACATTGCTCTAATGGAAAAATAAACCACATTTTAAGACAAATTTAACTTTGCTGTTGGTAAACTGCTGCCATTGTACAACAATATAGGTCGCGTTTCTTTTAACGACTGCAAATACATTTATAATAATAATATACCATGACGCTATATCCCTTTCAGAGTGAGCTGAGATACATTAGTGGCTGTGTGCACTTGCGCTTATGTCGTGGTAGTCCATCCCACTTTTTATTTAACTTATATAAAATATAATACTACTTCTGAGAAATATTTACGGTGCCCCATCGTAGCTCTAAACGCATGAATCGATTTCAATTAAGTTATTTTTCTTGTTTGAGAGGTGACCTGATCGAGAATGTTTTTAACTATGTGCTATGAAGACCAAATTCTGTTTTAAATATCGATTCAAAATTGAGTATCCTATAGATACATAGATTAAAAGAGCCACAGCAAAAAATACCAGCGTTAAAAAGCTCTTTTGGGTCGACAGCGTAATGAGGACACTTTTTATGTTACAATTCATAGGCGACAGTGACAGGTGGGCTATTTGCGTTCCTTTCACATACAGAAATAAATATAACGATGGGTGTTTTCCGTCGATGGTTAAAAAAGAAATATAACAAACTGTTTGAATTTTACATGCCTGTAACGCTCATGGAGTTGTAAACAAATAATAATCGAAAGATGAAACAATTTAAGAACCTCAAACATAACTGTGCACGCCACTCAGGGCTGCACTGGGTTTTCCGAACACGGAAGATAGTGGACTGTATTTTTGTAGGTGCTGGTAGGTTATCTTTGTTCGTGCCCTATTAAATGCACACGACCATGTCAGATTCACTGCCCCGGAAGCTGGTCTGGATCCAGGCAGGCAGAGACACCACGGCGGAAAGGTAAGCGGAATAGATACATGTATATTTTATAATGGTCGTGTGCATTTACTAGGGCCCAAGGAAAGATAACCTACCAGCACCTACAAAATTACAGTCCACTATCTTCCTTGTTAGGAAAACCCAGTGCAGCCCTGAGTGGCGTGCACAGTTATGTTTGAGCACACACGTATAAAACAGAAACCGCGATGTACATAAACGAAGGTTGATACAAAAGTCGCTAGGAAGTTGGTTAATTATGTAAATTGCGGCGTGTAGTCTGAAATATGGGTTGGATTCACTCAACTCGGCCGCCAGCGGGCAGATAAAACCCCGGACTGGCTAACTTATGGCTCGCTCGATACACTTACGACTTCAGAAATTGTATCTAACTTGGTATTCATTATTAACTTTTTTAAATTGAGTTAGGGTCTCGTAACGCGATGTTGGTTTATTAGTGTTTAGTCGGTATAACCGAAATGGCGTTAGTGCTGTGGAAATCTACAGAATGCCGGTATTATAGCGACATTTTATTTTTTCTCTCTTTTGTGCGTGTTCATGTGTGTATTATCTATAACACTTTGAATTAGGGTATTGTAGTGTATGTAGTGATTGATTTCTGCGTGTGGACAGAATAAATGGGTGTCAGCTGAAAATCAGCGCTGGGTGGCTCGGCTGGTCACTTAGCATTTGCTATGCTGACTTCCCTTTGGCGCATCATCACAACACAGAGTATTTGCTTTTGTAGTTTTATATCTTCATTGACTTAGTTCTGTATTGTGTTGTGTGCCAAATAAACATTTTGCCTTTCATTCTCTCAACTCCAGCCACCCAATGCTGAGTGTAAATATCTTCCATTCTTATCCACTCATAACGATCGCAAGTTTTGGTCAACCAGTTCCTTGCAGCCACCTTCGCCAGACAGATGGTTTATCTGGCCGGTAGTCTCCCCACATTCTTACAACCGCATCCTAACGTGGGTTAGAGCGTCATTATATCATACCAGTATATTACTAATGCTGCAAGAACGCCGACAGCTGCTTCACTAGTCACATAACATATTCCAAGATCAAGCAGCCATCAATCAATAACAACAGCGATAAATTACATTCGAATGACTTTGGTTGACTGATGGAATTATATCAATCATCAGTCAACCCTTTAGTTGGTAGATTAATCTGTCAGTCATAGTGGTGACTGGAGTTAAATTGACAGCAAGACCGTTTGTCTATAGGCTCCTTTAGAGAATTAACGCTTCGGGATAAACTTAAGAGAGTCCGATTATAAAGCAATTGCCTGTAAACCTAGCATATGTCTAATCGTATAAAACTCGACCGGAGGTACAAATTCGCAATAAATCTGCAAACTTTTACCAAGCAATTTCGTTTGGTTCACGACAACAAGATTCATGATAGTGGGCTGGTACAGTTGAGAAACACGAAGCCATTTCAGTTTTAAACTGTGGAAGTTCTTTAAATTGAAGCGACGTATTTAATATTCTATTAAAAAAGTCGATGCGAAGTTTTTTCTATCTCATTTTAAATATTATCAGTACAATTCCGCACAAAACTTTGTAGAGTTCAATATAAAAACAAAAATAAGCCTATAATGTCGTATAATTAAACGTTGTTTTCTTAAAAACAGAGATATGGAGTTCTTTAAAAATAATTATTATTATTAATAACATCAACATTCGCGCGTGAGACCTCGTAGTGAACGCACGGTATTGTACAAATTCTACAAACAAATAAAGTTTTTATTTCTACCCTCAATTGATAAAATTATGGAAGAGGAAAGCGAAGATAATCCGGATAGTATAAGTGACTCTGAAGTAATTAGGGAATGTGAAGAAGATATGAACGCACTGAGTCAAAGAGATAACGAAGTTTTACTTTCATCTAGAACTGCGGAGAAGAGATTGCGTGAGAAAAATGAAGAAAGTAGCGAAGATGGTTTTACTACAGTTACTAAAAAAAGAACTAGAAGACACGAGCGGCTAGGTGACGATAATAGTAACTTAGAAGGAAAATTTGAAGTTTGTATCACATCCTTGGAAGTTCTTCCAAAGCAAATGGCGTTTGCCAAACTGTTGCGTTCAGAAAATATACTTAATGTAACAAGGATAAAGTACAAAAATCCATATAAAGTCTCAATCCATCTAGATAGTGAGGAAAGCGCAGAAGTATTAATAAATTCTCAGAAGTTCAAGGAATTGGGATACAGAAGCCAACTTACAGATAAAATTAAAATTTCTTATGGTCTCATTCGAGGAATTGATTTAGATTTGGATACTAAAGAGATTATTGAGATTTTAGAAACATCTGTAGAGATAGTGTCTGTTATTAGATTAAAAAGGAAGGATGAGATGGGTAAATGGGTAGATAGTGAATCTATTAGAGTTGGTTTCAAAAGTGATTCGATTCCAATACACGTATATGCGTACGGCTGCAGATTCCCTGTACATTCGTATTTATTTCCAGTAACGCAATGTTCCAAGTGTTGGAAGTTTGGACATATTAAGATTCACTGCCCTCGAAATCAGTTACTTTGTCCTAAATGTGGAGGAGAACACCCTAATTGTGAAACTGAGAATTATAAATGTTTAAACTGTAAAGGTCAGCACTGGGTATTAGATAAATCTTGTCCTCATTTTATAAAGGAAAAAGATATACGCCAGATTATGTCTTCAAATAATGTTACTTATAAAAAAGCATTGGAAATATACTTAAAAGAAAATCAAGTTAGAGAGAAGAACATTAATCACAATTCAAATACTACTCAAAATACTATGGGTAATCCCTCAAGCTCATACAAAACAACATATAGCCAAATAGTCAAACAAGATTCAAATATAAACTTAGAAAAAGGCAAAGAGTTAACTAATAACAATGGTAAAGGTAAAAAGTCATCTCTAAATAATAAAGACAAAACAAGCTCTCAACGCCCAGATACATCGTGGATCAAAGACTTTTCACCAGTAGGGGAAGAAAATATTTTAAACAACTCAGAGGAGCCACGACAAGCACAATTCGGTTTCAAGAAAATGTTTGTCAAAATTAGGCAAATTTTATCAAGAGACGAAACTTTGGAACAGAAATTAATTTCATGCTTGAAGGTTATTTTTGAAGAAGTTAAAAAATTCGTTTTGGATCTGTTGGTAGAAGGAGAATTATTTAAAAAGGTATTTACCATTTTTAATGGATAACAAAATTAATATAATTCAGTGGAACTCACAAAGCCTTAAGCCTAAATTAACTAGTTTTCAAGAATTTTTACATCAAGAAAAGATACATATCGGAATATTGAGTGAAACATGGTTAGATATAAATGATTCAATTAATATAAAAGGATATAATATATACAGGAAGGATAGATCTGATTCTTACGGGGGGGTTGCAATAGTAGTGCATAAGTCAGTACAAGCTCACCTAAGTTTAGTGCATACAAATAATCCTGGTATAGAACTAGTTAATATTAAACTGCTAAATTGTAATCACTTGAAATCTGTCATCGCTGTTTACTGTCCTTCATCAGTGCATACGAATTCATCAGACTGGGACCAAATTTTCTCTCAAGTACCAGAAAACTCGCTGATAGCAGGGGATTTTAATGGCCATCATACAAATTGGTCATATAAATGTGATGTCAGAGGGGTTCAGTTGTTAGACTCTTCTTTGGAACATGGATACACATCCCTTAACAATGGTAGTTCCACACGCGTTAAACTTGTGAATAATAGTATTCAGAGAACATCTCCTGATATCACATTTGCCTCATCAGATATTTCGGTACGATTTGATTGGGAGGTTTTTAACGAAAACTTAGGCAGTGACCACCTCATAATAAAAATTGTTTTGAATTATCAGTACATGCCTTGTATTATAAAAAAAAGGAATTTCAAAAATGTTGATTGGTCTGCCTACACTTTAGCCCTAGACAAAACATTATGTGACTCCTATTTCTCATTTATTAGTAATAAGAAAGAGCTTCAAACAAAATATGATTATTTCGTAAGTAAAATTAATAATGTAGCTGACAAATTTATCCCAATTATAAATTTAAATACTAATCCCCAGAAAGCATTTAAACCTAAAAACTATTGGAGTCCAACATTATCCAAAGCGGTTGCAGAACGTCGATTAGCACTTTCAAATTTCCGTAGAAACCCTACTCCTGATAATTTAACCAAATTAAATAAGAAAGTAAAAGAAGCACAGGTTATGATAAAGAAAGCTAAAGCAACTTCCTGGCACAAGTTTTGCGACCATATAGATAACTCTACTTCTGTGGGAGATATGTGGAGAAAAATGCGATGGCTTAAAGGTTTCAAGAGTAACCAACGTCACATACCATTGGAAAGAAAGGAGGAATTATTGACTTCCCTAGCTCCTACTTCTGTCTTAAATAGTCAACCGCCAGTAATATCTATAAATCAAATTTTAGAAAAAGAATTTACTATTCAAGAACTTAACAATTCTATAAAGAGATCTGACACCGCTCCGGGTCAAGATGGGATTTCCTATTCTATGATTTTAAATCTTCCTCACAAATTTAAAAAATACCTTCTTCTTTTATACAATGAAATTTTTAACTTTAGCTACATTCCCATACAATGGCGACATATTAATATCCTACCTATTCCTAAAGCGCAACCAAATAATTCCAGTGCAGAATGTAAACTACGGCCTATCTCTCTTATTTCTTGTCTTTGCAAAATCTTACATAACATGTTAAACAAAAGAATAGAATGGTACATAGAGAAAAATAGTTTTTTATCTTCCTATACCACGGGCTTTAGAAAAGCTCATTCCTGTCTCGACTCCTTAACAAGATTAGTTTCTTATATCCAAATAGGATTTTCCGAAAATATACCTACACTTGGTCTGTTTTTGGACCTTGAAAACGCCTATAATAATGTTTCTATATCTAGTGTAATTCAAACATTGGATAAATTAAAGTGCGGTCAAAAAATATGTAACTATTTTTGGAACTTCTTGAGTGAAAGACACCTTAATATTGACTGTGGTCCAGGAGGTGGATTTATTACTAGATGGCCTAGCCCAAGGTGACCCGATTTCTCCGTTATTGTTTAACCTTGTTACTGCAACAATTTGCCAGAACATCCAACATATTAATATAAGCCAGTTTGCTGATGATTTTGTTTTCTATATTTCCCATAAAAATTTGACAGTTTGTGAGAATAATATACAGTCTGCATTAAACTCCATGATAAGTTTATGTGCACAACTGGGTTTAGAGATCTCTCCTTCAAAATCTAAATACTGTATTTTTAGCAGAGGACACAGAAGACAACAGATTGCTTTAGATATAATAGGATCTCCAGTTGGGTCGACAGATTGTATAAAATACCTAGGAATATGGTTAGACAAATCTCTTTTATGGCGAAAACATATCAATGAAATTGTAACAAAAACATCTAAATTTCTAAATCTATTAAAAGTACTATCAGGGCGCAGCTGGGGTGTGCATCCCAAACATCTAAGAAAACTATATATTTCACTTATACGTAGTAGACTGGACTATGGTTGTATGTTATATGATAGCAGTGCAAAAACTCACATCTCCAAATTAGATAAAATCCAAAATCAATGTTTGAGAATAATTGGCGGGTTTATTAAAAGCACCCCAATTTACATAATGGAGAGTGAATTGTGTATTCCTCCTTTATATTTAAGAAGACATTATCTCGCTCAAAAGTATTGTTTAAAATCTTTGTCTTGGAAGAATAATGATACTCATAGACTTCTGGAGAAGCTGAGTACTTATTGCGTTTCGTCGTACTGGCAAAAAAAGAAGAAGCCTCTATTAGTCAGTGCTTATAATGAGATAAAAATGGAAAACAGTGTCCATTCTTCCAATTCCCTTCAAATGTTTTGTTTAGATACGTGGGTCTCTTATATTAAGTTAAATAAAATAATTAATTTAAATTTAGATAGTGTTAAAGGTCCAAAACGAACTCTTAGTCTGTCTTCCCTTAAGTATGAGGTCACACAAGAAATTTACCAAAAATATGACGGTTGGATGAAGCTATATACAGATGGCGCTAAAACCAATAACAGCCGAGGTGCTGCATTCTTCGATCCTTACACAGATAGCAGTGCCATATTTAAAATTGATACAGAAATTTCTATTATGTCAGTGGAGCTATTTGCAGTTTTGGAAGCTTTAAAATATGGTATTCGATCTCAGCACAAAAACATTGTTATCTTAACGGACAGCAAGAGTGCCTTACAGCATTTGCTGCGGTGTGCTTCTGGATGCAGAGGAGTTCCGACAGCCTATGCAATTCTGAATGAGATCCTTAATGCTGATTGTTTAAATGTTTGCTTAAGATTGCAATGGGTTCCTTCTCACGTCGGTTTGGCAGGAAACGAGGAGGCTGATCACTTAGCAAATTCATCTCTAGCAGACGGTTCTTTAGTTAGCATTCCATTGTTTTACACAGAAATTTTAGGCAAGTATAAAAATCAAGGGCGGGCTATGTGGAAGGAATATTTTAATAGAACATCTAAAGAAAAGGGAATTTGGTATAAGACGCTACAGTGCCAGCCTCCTCCTATTCCTTGGTTTGCTAATATTAATATAAGCAGATCATGTGTAACTGCAGCATTTAGGTTAAGATCAGGTCACATTCCATCAAGGAAGTTTGGATATCTCATGAAACTGGTCGACTCACCGCTTTGTGAAACATGTGACAAAATTGACGATGTCCATCACTTCCTGATGGAATGTGACAAGTATAAGAAGGAAAGATCTGTCCTTGTAAATAGTTTAAACCTTAATTTATATAATGTAGGCATGTTTCACAGCATTCTAGCGGAACCAACCTCTGGTGCCGCTGGAATGTTGTGGAACATGTATAAATAGTTTATAATTATTTTTTTGTTAGTTTTAATATTTCTTTGTATTTTTAGGTTAAGGTACGATGGGGCTGACATGTTCAAAAGAACAAAAGTCCCTTAAAAATAAAGAAAAAAAAAAAAAAAAAAAAAAATTAATAACATCGCCACGCTATATCTCTTACAGGCTAGGCAGAGGTACATTAGTGGCTGTAACCACTTAGCGCTCATATGTCGTGCCTAAAGTGACCAGTAGCGCAGTTGATCACAGTTTTAAGGGCACTTACATATGTTAATCTTATTAGATTTCATACGAGTTTTCTCGCGATGTTTTTCTTCACCGGTGAGCATGCGGTGCTTAATCCAAATTTAATCTGGAAACCCCAAGGTATGAGCCGGGATTCGACCCTACGACAATTCTTATTTCCACGGGTAGATACCGACTCTGGATGAGGACACCACACCACAAAAAAAGGAATGAACAATGCTTTTTTATATCGACAGCGCAATGATGACCCTTTTTGTTTTAGAGTTGTTCATAGGCGAGAGTGCGACGTACGACGTGCGACGACTTACGAGCCAGTGTAAAATAAAAAAATAAAATAAAAAATACTGCACATAATATTGTACAGCAGTAGGTCAGGACCAATAAACTGAATGGGTTGACGCCGCCATGTACCAAGGCATATCCCAATGGAAGTCTGCGATCGAGAGGTAAACAAACGAGCGTGAATCTGTCTGATTCTTGCGTCTACGGTTCGATTATTTGAATACTTTAGCGTCATCGTGAAATAGCTCTACATCTGAACAAAAAAATATTTCCAAGTTTATTTCCATCTATAAATATCACTCGTCGACTCACAATTTAATAAATTTTGATATATATATATTATAAATTTGATTTTTTGTAAAGAAGCAGGTATTTTATTTTGCGAAATGTGTTAGATTAGCCTGAGGACTATAAAGACGAATAAATTGTAAAGGTTCAATTAAGAGTTCAATTGAGAGCTTTCTTGGTTATTGAACTTACAAATAAACTTACAAATATAGACATGTAATATATCTCTGCTCACCCCGTAAGGTATATAGGGTGACGATATATTATTATTTGTCGGTTAAAAAAAAACATCGCCACTCTATTTCCTTTTTCAATGTGAGCAGGAATATATTAATAATTACGCTTATATGTCGGGCCTAACGTCATCACTGATATAATAAATACATATAATGGCTTGTCTTGAGAGCATATATATATATATATATATATATATATATGTATGATTTAAGCATTCACTAAAGGTGGATTTTTTTATATTGCACCCTTAAGGTAATACGGGATATTATCAGTTAAATACACGACGAGGGTGTAAATAATATTAAAATCTTAATTATAAGGATGTGCGAGTCTATTAATTAGGCAGACAGCCGGCACGTTCCAGCAAGCTAGTCGTGCCAGCAAAGGAGCTGTTTGACACAAGAGCTGGCCACGATCACGCGCCTTCCTTAATGATGTTGCTGATCAAGAGGCGGAAGGGAGAGGTCACATTATACGAGCAAAAGCGGACACTTGTGAACGCAGTCACTCTTCCGCGTCGCGTACATTACGAAAGGCCCGCACGAATTTTAGGATACACGAAAACATAGCGTATAAGTCGCACACTTAAAAAATATGTTGATCTAAGTTTTGAAGTTCATTACAGTTGTTGTTTTTATTTGTGCCAACGTTCTTTAAGGTTGTATGCCGATAAGGCAGCATTGGTACATCATCAAAATACGCTCCATACAAATCTAAATAAAATAGTCATTTTGCTTGCTGCGCGCTGTTACTTCTTCATCAACATATTACCCTCAAATATTGTATCTCTATCCTTTACTCTCTTTAACTGTTACCCTTAAAGAATAAAAAGCAAGCTTAAGTGAGGTTGTACCATATGACCTGCACTATATGTACCTCTGAATAAAATAGGGCTAAGTTAATTTAGTCCTTCAACTGTTAAAATTAGTAAATATCTTTTAAAAATTAAGTTTATTTATAGTAATATTTAACATGAAAAGATTGCAAGTATCTAGCGATCAATATTTTTTCACAAATGACAATTCTGTCCAGATAGTAATTTATTTACAGTAATATTTTGAAAAATTAAATCATCTTCTTTTTAGTTCATATCGATTTATAAATTACACTGGCACGGAATACAGTACTTATAGGAAATCGCTTTTGTTAACACTGTGACATCTTCCTTAATTTGTCGAAAGAGACACGACGTGTTTACATCATAGTATTGATACCGCGGGTCTCGTGCTGAACAAGATACATACAAGTACCGCTCACTACACATTAATTAGCTTTAACTCGTTATTTTATTAATATTTAGTTAACCCGTTCATACGTGCTAAGTTACTAAAAATTTACTGAGGTACTAGCTCATCCCTTATTGGTTTGATACATGTTGATACAATTTTATACAAATCTTTAAAAAATATATATATATATATTTAAGAATAGTATCTACCCGCGGTTTTTCCTGCGTATAAGCCGCGTTTCCTGAGAGTGCAGTATAGTGACTACATTTCATCTGTTGGAAAACTCAATGCAATCTAAAAACCGAGTAAAACTTTCGAGTGGCAATCTACCGATAGTCGCCGCGAAAACGCCGACTTACACAAATATCTTTTACAATGGAATTTGAACACAGCTTTACTGTATGGCGATCCATTTCGTACTGCAGGATCTTTCTGTATTCATGCATGAGCGACGGTGTGCGCGACCGATGTACATCAGGAGGTACACAGGAATCAAGCGTAAAAAGATAAAGACCTATTGAGGTTTAATTCCTGCTATGCTAATTTTTAATATTGTTTAGTACTATTATTGTAATAATTCTCTTTCTATTACGACTGTAAAGATATATAAGACTATTTCGAGATTTTGTCGCTTACAACGTTCGTCCATTAAACATTTCTTATTTATATTATATTAGCAGTGCTGACCCAGCCTTTCCCGGGTAGATATAATGTATTTCTTAGGGGGTTGATTTTCCAAAAAAAAACCTCGAATTACTTTTTTAGCAAACAGCTAAATATTGGTTATCACATGGTTCTTGCCCTAAATCAGCGAATTTACAGTTTCCACCCCTACTTCACCTGCTTAGTGAAATATCAAAAATTTCATCATTAATGGATGTCTATGTCATAAATACCCGATGTACGATATTTCGTGATTTTTAACTTCAGTAGATTAGGTCCTACGATGACATATCATACAGGACAAGTCTTTTTACATATACAGATACGCAAGCAGAGTACGTGTTCTATATGTACTAGTATGAATAGCATGCGCCTCATCAACATAATGGACACTTCAATTCAAACATTGCTGCCAGTTGTCGACTGCGTTACTCCACCGGTTTCGTATTATTAAAGTAAAACTCAATCGTATTTCTACGTAAAATACAATTTCCTAGATTATATTAATATTATTGAAGATGTATCAAAGGATCATAAAAACATCTCCAACCTTAAAAATGTATATAGCAAAACTCATAAAAATGTCATTCATAGCAATGTTAATCCGATTTCATATGAAATGTTTTTTTTTAAGTTTTTTTTACCGCGACAATCTCTACAATGACAGTACACCTATCCCCCGATTTACACGGTACTTGTTTTACACGTATTCGCTTTTACACGGTTTTCCAAATAATTTTTTTTTTGTTTTTATCGCACTCTACTAAATGCTACTGTGTTTGAACACGTGCGCTGTGTACACATCTCACGGGGAATCCCGAGCTTATGTGCTGACTTGCTGCACATGATGAAGGATAATAAAACACCTTTGGTTTTATTTTTTGTTCTTCTGTTTAATGTATTGTAATTAAATAAAAAAAACAGTGTTTCTGTAATATATTACATATTTTAACCTGTCAATGCATTTTATTTTTATTTCTGTGTAATATTGAAAAAAATCACAACTGTTAAATAGCAAAATTATGCATTTTCTGCAAGCTTTTCGATTTACACGGTTTTGACTTGAAAATTTTTAATTTTCGATTTACACGTTTTTCTCAGGTATGTATCTACCGTGTAAATCGGGAGATAGGTGTACTCTTAAAAATTGACTTAACATATAACGAATGGAACAAGAAGAGAAAGATACAAATCTGGTTTCACTCAAAGAAGTGTATAATGAAATTAAATTCAATGCAGACTCGAAAAAAGCAAAAGGTTATGTTACAAAAGTGCTATGAAACCTTTGTTTGAAACTATAGTAATGCTTACCACTCTTATAAACGCTACATTTCTACTGAAATTTATATCGGATCTATGGAAGATGGCTGAAGTCATAATGACAGCTAAGCTTGGAAAGTCACCATATGTAAAAACATCGTATAAACCCATGTCAATTTTACAAATAATCCCAAAGTTATTTGAATAGCTTGTATTAAAGAAAACAAAACCAGTTTTAGAAGATAAGAATTTAATACCTGATCACCGATTGGGATTTAAAAAAAAAAAACAATATACCAAATGCATAGAATGAGTAACGAAATAGAAAATGAACTAGGAGAAAATAAAGTTTGTACTACAGTATATTTAGCTATTGCCCAAGCATTTGATATGATGTCGCATAAAGGAATGGTATATAAACTTAAAAAAATGCTACCTCAACGGTAAATAGAGATACTTGAGTCACATATGTATCAGGAGTATTTAGAATAAGACAAGAAAGTGCCTGATCAGAACTAAAATCAACCAAAAATGGAGTGTCCCAAGCAAGTGTTTTGGGCCCAATTTCGCATTTTTTTGTACACTTGTGATATTCTATTACTAGGAAATAATATAATTACTACTTTTACAGGCGATACTAGTATAATGGCTGTTAATAATACTCACATGGATTCTATGAAAAAAGTTCAACGAACTGTCAATCAAATTTATGACTGGACAGTGAAATGGAAGATAAATTAATTTTGGTATACATAGGTAAACAAATTGTGGTTTCTTTGCTTTTAAAAGCAAACATTGTTCTATTACATATGTATACAACCATAACATAAAGAATAAAATGTCGTAAACTTGCATCAGAAAATCTGACCGTATGTTTATTACTCCGCATACCAGCAATAAAAGTTCGATTGTAAAAGACCATTACGAGCATGTTCACAATTTGATGAACCCATTGAAGGCAACATAAACTGGACTCGTCGATTCGCGTGTCATGTTATGTGGCCGTATGTTTGACCCCGGGTCGTTAATTAAACGATTTTATACGAAAACTTGGTCGTATTCGAAGTTTTTTATAACTGTCACCATATTCGAGATCGTATAGAACACAATTTAGGAATCGTTTTATGTGGAAACTACGCGGAATGGAATAATATTACATTTTTAAAGGCTCTGAGTAATTAATTCAGCATGATAGTTTAAAAAGTTATAACACTTATTTCTTTACTGATATGTCATTACTACTATTATTCTATCATAACACCGTGTTGTTACTGGTGATGAATAAAGACCAGCACCGCGATTCTACGGAGCTTTTTCAATTAACATAAACATAATTTCTAACAATAATTAATCCAAAAACAAGAGTTATGACAATTGTGATATCGGGGTCTTAAAAGAAAGCGCGTATATATGTATAGCCTGGCATAATCACTGCGATTGTCGATAAGTTTTTCTTTGCTCTCGATTCTGAGCCGGCTTTTGACCCGCACTGTGCTTTAAATGAAGCGTCGTTTAGTTACTATGCCGAACTAGCCGTGATGGCTGCCGGCAGAATAGAATAGCACCCCCTCTTCTTACTGAGGTGTCGTAAAAGGCGACTAAGGTATCCCTTTAACACTGTAATTCAACCAGATGTTCAGAGAAGGAAAACTCGACCAAATCTGCGTCCCGCTCCCTCCTAATCGTATTGGTTCTCCATTCCATCGGGCCTGAGGGAGCCCGGACGAGAGAGTGCTTTTCTGGCTGCGCGTCCAGTTATGCACTTAAATATCTCCTGCGCAAATGGCTGTTTCCGAAAACTGGACCTCGATTTTCTTAATCGTTGTTGAAACAGTCGCCGTGGCCAAACCCGGCTAGGACATCATCATCATCATGCCGAACTAGTAATTATAATATTTAGCCATACTGAATCCCTTTTGGGGTAAGCAAAGGTTAATAATTGTATTCACGTTGCACTTTTAATCTTTACGTAATATGATCAGTCCCCTAGACAAAGTAACATGTGATAAACGATAATACTAACATAAAGTGAAAAATGTATGGAACTGAAATAATCTTTTTGAATGTCATGTCGTCACGTTATTTCAATTACATACATTTTCAACGTTTTCTTATCGTTAGCGTTTGTCTACCCTTATTCACATAATAAGGGTAAGTTCTAAGTGCTCTTAGAATGACGTTCAGCTGCGTTACTGGTCACGTTGGGCACGACACGTAAGCGCAAAGTGGATACAGCCACTAATGTATCTCTGCTCACCCCGAAGGGGATATAGCGTGACAATATATTATTTATTTTTGTCTAGGACTCCGTTAATATCGCTAATCACCGTTGTCAATACATGAACACGACATTTTACTAACCAAAGTTTCGCAATTTAAGATTCGCTTTTTAATTCATAATGCGAACAGGAGTGCAATATGTTCCCGGCAATCATATTTTCACGTTCTTATAATTGGGGAGCCTTTAAGAGAAGATTGAAATATATATTTGTTTGGTAAGCGTTTTCCTTTCATGACCTTATCTTCACCTTTCAGCTAGTGTGATTGGGTTTAAGTGTTAACCAGTAGATGGTAAAAAAAACCTAATTAATTAAAATGGCTCCCAAGCCTTGCCTGATAACGACTAACATCGGTTGTGGGCGTATGTAATGTGTGCGTGTCCAGAGCCCCTTGTGTCTACAATGCACTCACTAATTACAACTGCACTCGCCACTACCGTTATTGTCACTAGATAATCGTTCACCGATATTTAAACGACCACCAGAGGTCTAGCGGTGGGTACAAGCCAGAACTTCTTCTGATCTTTCATTAAAATCGAAAATATTTTATACACCATGTATTGTACCAAATAGTTGTGTGTATTTGTTTTCACATATGCTACGAAATAATCAGATACAAGTCGTAATTCAATAGTTCATTTTTGTTTTTATATTTTCCGTATATGACGCAATGGTTCCACACTATATAAAGCCCCTGAAATAATATATTCAACAATGTGAAGTTTGAGTCATTTAAAACATTTATACATTCGAATAATAACACTAAAGCCCCTAAGACAAAATAACATTAGTTTATCGATTATTCTAGTAGAAAAGTATAAATGTATTTAATTGACAGAGCGAGCAATGCGATATTTTAAAAGTTTATGCCAATTATATATTTTCACTTTCGAATAGCGTTATCATTTATCGAATGTTAATTTGCCTAGGCTTTAAAAACGAACTACAACGCACGTGCTATTGAATTGCGAAAAAGTGGAAATCAATTCTGCGAACTTTAAAGTAGTTAAAAGCCCAAAATTTTAATACTGCCCACTCATGGTAGAACTTATCTTCAGTCCTCTATATCAGTGTGTAAGCAGAGAACCTTCTCAGTTGATATAAGCAAAGTTAAAAATTATATTATCTTTTTTTATGGTTCAGTACCTCAAAAGTATTGAAAAATGGAACCCTTTTAACATTAGTTTGTTGCCCGTCTGTCTGTCAATCAAGAGATTTTTCTCAAGAATAAGCGGAGATATCAAGTAGAAATGAATACTCAAGACTGCGGTCCCTTGAGGTCTTGAAAAAATCATAGAACTAAGTAAACGCACTCAAAAGAAAGTCCATTTATGTCGTATTTTTAATCGTTTTAATTTTTCTCGCAAGGGAATCAAAACTTACAGAGTACTTCCCGTTAACCTAGAATCAGGAAATTTGGCTAGAAGCAAAGTCTTATATCACAAGTATAGGACAAAGTTTAGAAACCGTAAACTTTTAATAACACATAATTATTATTTTTTCCAAATACATTATTTTTAAGGAAAACAGTACGTTAAGTTCTTATACTACAAGAGATAGTCTTCCACTTACACAGTCGACTTCAGCGCTTTTTACCTAAAATAAAATTGGTAAAGTTAAAATTTTGGTCAAGTGAATTTTCTAAAAAAAATCAACAAAGTTGATCAAAAATTTTATTAACAGAAGACAACACACTTTCATGTGATAATTATTATTTTTAGGAGATACAAAAAAATAAAACAGTGAAATTTAGCCAAATTTAATGATAGCTTTTTTCATACATTTTAATTTTGCTCGGAAACCTCGGTGCGCCTTTATGACTCACACTTGGCTGGTTTGTTAAAGTGACCGAAATTATAATTTATTCTTTAAAATGACACAAAATATCACTATAACCAATAAATCATAATGTACAAGATGCATTCAAATCTATACTAATATTATAAAGCTGAAGAGTTTGTTTGTTTGTTTGTTTGTTTGAACGCGCTAATCTCAGGAACTACTGGTTCGAATTGAAAAATTCTTTTTGAGTTGAATAGACAATTTATCGAGGAAGGCTTTAGGCTATTTAACATCACGATGCAACTATTAGGAGCGAAGAAATAATGGAAAATGTGAAAAAAACGGGCAAAATTTTTCATCCTTGAGGGCTTCCATTGCGTGCGCTGCAAAAACGGTTCAAGATACCAAAAATATATGTAAGAAAGAATTATTCCTCTTGCGATGATCTAAAAAAATGTCCGCGACAGTATATGTTTATCTTTTAAGATTAAGTCACTAGAACCGTTTTTATGGTAAACAAATTTGGTCGAAATTAATGCATTATTTGTTAAGAGTTGTATCAACGTAATAATATTAATCATTATCCAAATAAATGTTTTGTTGATTAAGAGTATTTAATTATGAACAAAATTGTCTTTGACATCACTTAATTTCAATGAACATCATAGAAGATATTACAATAACTTATATAGCAAAACTACGTTTGCCGGATCAGCTATGTCTTGATAAGCGCGAAACTCGAGAACGACTAAACCGATTTGACTGATTTCTTTTTTGTTGTGTTTGTTGAAGTCTGGGGAAGGTTATTACGGAGAGAAAAATTAAAAAAATTGTCTGAAAAAGTCTAAAAACAACACTTTTCTATATTCTCATACAAAAAATTCGTAATAATATTTAAAAGTCAATTTGAACTTTAACACCATACTATAAAGTTTAAATGTCAGTGGACGGGTTCCGGGAAGGCAAAACAATTGAGTGACGTATAAATATTAATGTCAATATTTGTCAATTTTTATACATATAGCATTAAGGCCAGGTTCTTTCAAACAATTTTCAAAAAAATTTGACGGGGAGGCTATTAACATTAAAAAAAAAACAATATGACTTTGTTTTAGAGAAATAGGGCAGAACAAGGTCTGCCGGGACAGCTAGTTACAAATAATTTGACGAAATCACTATTTCTTCTTCTAATAACCCCAACAGAATTCCCTTTAAAAACACATTTATACTCAATATATTGTACGGTAACAAAATAAAATGAGTGAAAGTCAATCCCCATATATCACAACATGAGTTGAAACGTACTCGTGTAATTCCGGAGCACGTAGCGACTTATTCATTAACAGAAAGGTCCCGCGGGCGTAAATTTCCAAAACAATTCCTTTATCGAAACTCTTGCCTACCGACACCACCCTGGAGGCGCGATGTGCCGCATTATTTTACACAGAACTTATTAAACCTGGTTGGACTTCTCCGAGTTTGTAATTTTAATCGATCGCGCGAAGCCAACTTTCGTATTAGCTGGAGTAATAAGAATTACCTGAAGTCTGCTCCTATAAACAAATTTCACTTCTCAATCTACATTTTAGATTAGTTGAAACTTTTGAGTTGGCGATCAATGAATTAAACGTGTCTCGAGAGCGCTGGAAACATTGAGACTAGTCGATGATTTGTTTAACTTACATTGCTATGGCTGCCTATTAATATATTTTTCCCCTTCTATTTCTAATACATCATATTTTCCTCGATTTGTTATCGTTCAAGTACCAGGTCAAAACGAGCTTGTTTCCGCAACTCCACGTCTAGCTGTATCTATTTTCCGTCCATCAGTTATTGTTATTTGTATTTATTTTGCTCATTAAATTAATATTAATATTAAATATTGTTACGTATACTTTCTTCATTATTGACATATCTAATATCTTTTTTATAATCACTTGTTTAGCTTTTTCATTGTTCAATTGAATTTGGTTTTTACTCTTTTATAGAAGTTGTTAGTATGTTTATAAAGGAAGCTTGATGTGGTAGCTTTATTAGACTAGTGTGTTTATTTTGCTACCGATTTTCGCTTTGTTTCATGTATTTATTAGCCACCCGTTGCAGAGTCTTATAAAGTGATACAAAAATACAATAAGTAAAATCTTTCTAAAAATTGTATTTATAGGCTAAACAAGTTACGCGGAATTTACTTTTTAACCACTCCCTAAAGTGCACCGCCTAAGCAGCTACACAAAGGCCACATCTTAAGTTCACAAGTGTTTTTTTTTTATTTGGCCAACCCCAAGTACTTGTTCTAAATACAAACTATTTTTTTTTTATCCTAACTCTCCATAGTAACTACGCCACGGTTGATGGTAAGCGTGGTGCAATCCAAAAAACGACTGCAACTATCAACAGTAAAGAAAAACAATAGATAGTCGCAGTGATTATGCCAGCCTGCACCAATATCTTATCACGCTTCGTTTAAAGGATCCAATATCATAGGATGGATATTCTTTTTCACCGACTATGACGATGACATAGAACTATGTTGGCTTACGTGTATATTAGACGCGCTACCAGGTATTCCGTAACATAACTAAGCAAAGAAATCTGTAGCATCGTAGGCAAACGTACACTCCTAAACTTTGGTAGCGGTCTAGATTAATGTAGCGACGTAGACTTTTGTAGCGTCGTAGACTAGCATAAGCGCTTTGGAATTGTAGCGGCATAGACTATCGTAACCTCGTAGGCGTTCATAGCAACGTAACCTTTCGAAGATATTAACAACAAAACATAATAAAATTGTTATTGAGATATTAAAACATTTCTAGTAAGATAAAAACGTTCAGAATCTAGTTCTATCTAAACTCAGGCTCGTATATAACAAAATTGACATTTTTTATATGAGGAAAACGAAATGAACATAGTTATAATCAGTTAAACGGGACGAACGTGAACGTAGTTCCTCTAGGAACTTCTTTTTGCAACTTTTAAAGTTTTGGTATGGGCTTCCAGGCGCTGTATTACCTCAGGATTATGAAATGGGGCTTTTCAAAAAGAACTGAAAAAGCACTCTTCTAAATCAACAGCGCTATAAAGACACCTACCATCATCATATGAGTTATTCGCCCGTTTGCCTTCCTTTTAAATAAAAAAGATTGGAATGAGATTTTAATCTTATCGAAAATAAAATAGAATATGTATGTACCCCTTTGGTTTTCGTAAATCCGTACCGCCACAACTACTAATGTAAAGAAAAAGAAAATAATTCGAAAGTCGGATTTATAAATACTCATTAAGATCGGTCCCTTGTGTTTATAGTTATGAGGTTTATTGCCGTATAAATTCCAATAGCAAGAGAATAAAAATTAATTCATTTTCGTTTGACTCATACATTGAAACACAAACAGCGTATCAGTATATTAATTACAAAGTGAATAATTTAATTAAAAACTTGTGAGCGGAGAGCGTGCGACGGCGATAAATAAAACTATTTTTCGACGAACAACGGATAAAAAATCTGGCTGCTCGGTATTCACAACTTCTGCATATAGGTACTGGTTAAAACGCGAGTTTTTGTTTGGGGTATGCTCGTACATATTCAGTATTTTATTGTATTTTTGGTAACAGTTATTACTGAATATTTTAAATCCAAATTAAGAAGAAGTAATAAATAATTATAAACAAAATAATATTTATTGTAGTATTTACTTAAAGTAACAGATTTTAATCCTAAATTACGTTCGCACTTAAAATAAAACATATTCTAACGTGTTTAAAAACGCATTTAAATGTAAAAATAACTTTTTAACAAATATAATATTATGTGGACATTAAATATGACCTAGTTTCAATACTAAACACTAGAGATGATATGGACATCCGCATCCGAAACCAAAACTATCGGATATCCTAATTATTGACTGTATATTCGTAATTATATCCGATATGCATGGATTTTTTTTAAACGAAGTTCATATGCTAGGATGTAAGAATTTGTGACTTTTTACAACGAATTTAAACTTACCCATGTTATTTTTTCATGAAAATGAAATTAAGTTCTATAAAAATATCCGTGACAAGATTGAAATTTATCCAGGTATTAAAATTATCCAAAATTGGAATTCTCTGATGTCAGTACCCCCTTCCAGTATCCTCTTCCAGAAAAATATTAAACATAAGTTTTATAAAAACCTGATTATATTAGTGGTTGTAAAATAACAACTGCAAAAAACTGCGGTAGTTGTAAATAATATTAATAATAATGATTCGCTCAACCCTAGTAAACAATGTAAGCCGATGTAAACTTCCAGCAACGCAACGACCGCAGCCGTATTCTGCAAGTGGCACTGAGAGCAGATGCAAGCGACAAAAGCCTCTATCAATAGTAAACGAGCGTGAAACGAGGTCACTACAAAGTTTAGCCATTAGCAGAAAGAGTAAAACGTCTATTTTTACTAGTCAGCCGATACTATTTTTGTTACACGATAAAATATCCCATTCCTAATAGGACTGAAATATTTATTTATACTGTTGCATTATTTATTGAACATTTTCTATTGACTGAGCCACTGCAGGTAGCTTGAATAAATAGCCTAGGTCCATTTAATATGTGAATCGGCCTGACGCGTTTCGCAATCTATTTGTGTATATCCAGTTCACATGCCTAGAGATCTTTCGTCATGGTATATATATATATATATATATATATATATATATACCACGACGAAATATGTATATATATATATCTCTGGGCCGACATAGAGATAGCGACTGTCAACTGATTTTCGTCCTTTGACGATCGATGCTGTTCTTGGACCACACTGTACTATCCATCAGATGCAATACAGTCACTTTGTTGAACCAGTATAAAAAAGGATGGCTAAGTGTTCGCATTTTAGCATCTCTGGAATATTACAGATTAGGTATATATAGAAGATGTTTCATTGTATGATATGCCTCATTAATTCTCATATTGTTATTTATTAATGCCCTATGTCCCTCGTCTGGGACAGAGAGTGTCCATAATACATCTATACTTCGACCTGTCTTGCATATCATGCTTCAGCTAGCTACACCCTATCGATATCCCCTGTATCCGTCAGGATCGTACGTTTTCAGGTTTGTCTAGGACGGTCACGTTTCCTCGTACCCTGAGTACTCCAACACATTTCATTTAAACAATATTTTTCCATATTAGTTATTGATATATTGTCCATTACTAAAGCTGAGATTTATGGGCACTGTTTAGACTTTGCTTATATTTTACTCAAATACAAACTATAATTTTAAATTAATGTCGAAGTATATGGTAAGTCATCGATTTCATCCACTTTGAATTGGCTTTGCGAATAGCCAAATTATACTCAAGTTCTTATTATACCGTGAAACCTGGTTAATTGGCACCTTTATAAGTGGGATACCTGTGTCACTTATAATTATAACTAAAAACGGCGATCAGCTGGGATACTGGTCACGTTGGGCATGACATATAGGCGCACCTCGTAAGGGATATAATATGACGAATTTTTGTTATTATTATTAATTATAATGATGTCGTGACCCTTTGGCATTGAAATACTTCTGATATTGGGAATTTTCCAACCTTATTAATTGAGACTTTGCATCTCAATTACCTTTATAAGACAACTAGCTGTCCCGGCAGACCTTGTTCTGCCCTATTTCTCTAAAACAAAGTCACATTGTTTTTTTTAATGTTAATAGCTACTGGCCTGTCGGCTGTTTTTTGAAAATTGTTTGAAGGAACCTGGCCTTAATGCTATATGTATAAAAATTGACAAATATTGACATTAATATTTATACGTCACTCAATAATTGTTTTGCCTTCCCGGAACCCGTCCACTAACATTTAAACTTTATGCTATGGTGTTAAAGTGCAAATTGACTTATAACAAAACTTTTGTATGAGAATATAGAAATGTGTTGTTTTTAGACTTTTTCAGATAATTTTTTAAAATTTTCTCTCTGTTATAACCTTCCCCAGACTTCAACAAACACAACAAAAAAGAAATCAGTCAAATCGGTTCAGCCGTTCTCGAGTTTCGCGGTTATCAAGACACTATAGCTGATCCGGCAAACGTTGTTTTGCTATGTAAGGTTTTGTAATATCTTCTAAGATGTTCATTGAAATTAAGTGATGTCAAAGACAATTTTGTTCACAATTAAATACTCTTAATCAACAACACATTTATTTGGATAAAGATTAATATTATTACGTTGATACAACTCTTAACAAATAATGCATTAATTTCGATCAAATTTGTTTACCATAAAAACGGTTCTAGTGACTTAATCTTAAAAGATAGACATATACTGTCGTGGACATTTTTTTAGATCATTTCAAGAGGAATAATTCTTTCATACATATATTTTTGGTATCTTGAACCGTTTTTGCAGCGCACGCAATGGAAGCCCTCAAGGATGAAAAATTTTGCCCGTTTTTTTTCACATTTTCCATTATTTCTTCGCTCCTAATAATTGCATCGTGATGTTATATAGCCTAAAGCCTTCCTCGATAAATGGTCTATTCCACTCAAAAAGAATTTTTCAATTCGAACCAGTAGTTCCTGAGATTAGCGCGTTCAAACAAACAAACAAACAAACTCTTCAGCTTTATAATATTAGTATAGATTTATTAGGTTTTTATACTCGAAGTTCTTGGCAAGATTCTATAAATACAACAACCGCCATTTCGTACTTAGCTATTTGGGAAACTGAGTAAATGAAAAACCTCTTTAACTAATAAAGATACTAAATCTCTTGAGACTCCACTTAAACCGGTTACACTGTATATTCCGTTTATAGTCTAACATAAACTTATTTTTTGAGCAAAGTGTAGGCAAAGTCAAAATAGCGTCTATAAATCTAAGACCCTAATACAATACAATTCTCGCCTAATGTTCAAATTACATTTATCTTTAAAATAAAGCCAACAATGCAATAACCCAGTAAGTAAACAAGACAATTCCAAAATAAACAGCTATATTCGAAACATGTGTTTTCAACGACACCGTGTATTTATTTTTCCGCACAAATAGTGAAGGCGGAATATTCTAACGGTGTTTCGGTAACTCGATTTCGCGGCCCGTTTCCTTCGGCGAACTCGAAATTGAAAAGTTCACTTGCCATAGCCTTACTTTTGCGAACGTTTATTGACATATTTTTCTAAGCACTTGCATCAAAAGAGAAAAATTATATACTATTCATTAACAAAATATCATGTTACCTAATAAGAACACAGCTATTCTATTGGCCGCAGTCGCGATGAGAAATAAACGCAAAGTGAATACAGCATATATAACGTATGTTATGTCTACTCGCCTTTAATTATTACAAAATTTCATTACAACACCTCCACCACTTTTACTATTTTACTATAACCTTTCATCAGTGACGCGTCCCATTACAGAACATTGTAGAAAATCCCTATCTTATTAGGTAACTCATATTACTTCTCATAGTGCAGTTGCAATACAATTCAAAGTCAAGAAAGTGTAAGAAATAACATAAATAAATATAGAGATATTTGTGCAGGCTGGCATGATCGCTGCGACTACCGATGGGTTTTTTGTTACCTTTCGATAGTCGTTGGCGTTTTTTGGACTGCACCATGCTTACCATCAGGTATGGTGCAGTCACTGTGTCGAGTCGGTATAAAAAAAATAAAAAAAATATATTTTATTGATAAAACTAATTGGAGTTATACAAAATTCCAATTAGATTTAGTGAAAATCAGGTCCAGGGTCCTGTAATGGGATTCCACGGTCGAGAAGTTAAAAGAGTTCTTGATTTAGTAAAATACAAAATTAAAATCAGGACATTATTATATTATAACTTTCGATTAATTATACATTATTCTAAGACTATAATTTTTCCATATTTCCACTGGATCATTAGTGGTCCCATATATGCATAAAAGTATTTTTTGTTTGTACTTATTTTGATGAACTCGTCTTAATACCAAAAACAAACTAAAACTTTCACTTTTTACTCATTATAAATGCTTCAGCGAGTGTTATACGCGAATTAACTTACTTTTAACAGTAGCTCGATGTACCAAAAACAACAAATGACGTTAAAAATATCCTATGTTTAGGACACTGATTATGGAGGCAAACAAAAGTTGGATAATTAATTTATTCAAGTGAAAAACGGTTGAAATTTTGTCTAAACCAATCATAACTATGCGTAAGGATAAATAAATAAATTTTAGTATTCACATTTTGAAAATTATGACATGACATGTAGAAACATTGTACTTTACTTTTATAATGCAAAATTCAAAGACAACATCAAACAGACTACAGAATCACTATGCATGTGATTAATATTTAAAGAATGCCTTTGATAAAATTTAAAAGTCAGAAATTAAAGAACTTAAATGGTGCGTAGTAAAACAAGCTCGAGGTTTTCTAGTACGTTAGTGGCTGTATAATCAATCATTCATAATGTATTTTCAAAGCAGTGTGATGAGTTTTAATGTAGATATAATTACATCTGGATAAATAAAAAGGCAATTACATTATAAACTTTGCGCTGTATTGTTTTTCAGTATTTATCTAAGCTCTTATTTGTACCTAGTCACATACTTGAAACCATAGATGAGCAAATTTAATCAGATTAATAAAAAACGATTACGATTACATTTTGCATTATGAATATGTTTAAACACCATTGAATCCTCTATTGCATACAAAGTTATGACTCATTAATGTTTAAATGTGTTTTAATCCTAATTACAAGTTAACGAAATTAAAATTAAAGTTAAATTTTGTAATCGTCAATCAATAATGTGATTGCATTTTGTCCGTATCTGCTTCAAACTTACAATTTATATACTAAAAAGCAAAAATTAATATTTTATTTTAAAAAGTGTATTTTTTGTGCACATTTATTTACTTTTTTTAACATATAATACGTTTTATTCTTCTCCATCTATAATAAAGAATCAAAAAGATACTTCAACTTGAGACGAAATGATTTATCAAAAACATATATGTTAAATAAAGTGCGAAAATGCAACAAAAGATCTGAAACAATTAATAAGTTATGTATTTATGCATAATTATTGGCTCTTTTTAAAATTACCTTACGTAATACATAGAGAGAAAGTATAAATCCTACTTATTACGCTCTATAACAAATGAAACCTACAATTTATTTAGGTGTTACTTTCTGGGATTTGATATTCATCGACACAGTTGTAAGTGATAAAAATAAACATATACCATAAATGTAGGAAACCGAGTAGAATATATGATGCTAATGATAAGGAACGGTGTAAGAGTATGAAGGAGATAGAAAATATGGGAGAGAGGGAGACAGATTTGAATGGCAGAGAGTTGTGTTTGAAGAGGTGTTGAGTTTGTTGTGAGTGCTTGATTTTTTTTTTAATAATTTGAAACTGGTCCTAAGTATTTAATTTAGCCGAATAAACGTTTAAAGAACTAAAATCTGTCTACATAAATGATAAAAATACATGCACGGCTCATCAATATATATGTAATAGAATATCTTGACCTACAAAATATGTAGATTTTTGTGCTAACATAAAACTAATTTACTCATAATTGATCAATTTCAAAATCCGCTTGCGCCGTGACTGTGGTAACTAGCTGTGTTAGCCTAGTGGATAAAAGACCGGCATAAACGTGTGGCAACGCGAGAAGTCGTAGGTTCGTAGCCCTGCAAGTACCTCTAGATGTTTCCAGATTAAATACGGATCTAGGCACCACATGCTCACCGGTGAGGAAACCCACATGGCATCTAATTGAAATGTCATGCGTATGTGCTCTGAGAACGGCGATCAGCTGCATTAGTGTTCACGTAGGGTATAACATAAAACCGAAAAGTGGATACAGCTACTAATGTGTATGCTCACCCCAAAATTGATATAACGAGATGATATACATATATATTTAATTAAAATTTCAACTGAATATAATGTATTGAAGGTAGAAATAGACTCTGTTCTATAGGAGCCTGGCACTACCGACGTCTAACATTCCTGTCGTTATTTATTCCTAGCCTCTAGACTCGGGGTTGTAAGTCTTCAAACCTGTCTATATTTAATGGATATTATAGAACCATCGACGAAGAGAGACTCTTCGAGGCCATTAAGGAACACGGAACGTGCCTTAGACGTGAATAATGTTATTTCTGGAATATATTATTACGGTTATATTAATTGTTATTGAACATAAAAATATCTCTGCGTTTATAAAATAGACAACCATATGGAGATAGTCAAATAAGTCAATTAAGTCCTTATTATGCACTTACATGCGTGTAGGTCAAATGCAAAAAAAAAACCGTCATCTGCGGCGAGATTTAAAGCAATCCCACAGTCACACTTTTATAAATAATCGCTTATCACAAATTATTTCTTGCTCATTTGTGCAAATTGTTTATAGTGATCTGACGCTAGTAAAAATTACTATAAGTTGAAATTTAATACGAAACTCATCACATTTAAATTTAGCACTCCGAGTATTTTTTTTACTCAAGAGTGCAGTAGCTCTGTGACATTTTTGCGTTGGAATCTGCTAGTCATTGAAAGCAAACTTCACTGGTTTTTCTAACTGCAATGAAAGCATATGGCGCAGTAGCGGCGCCTACGAAGTTAGTACACTGATAGCACTGGCGCAATAGCGGCGCCTACAGAGTGCAAAGGGTCAACAAT
The DNA here is from genome assembly GCA_036320925.1 of Automeris io. Lineage (NCBI taxonomy): Eukaryota > Metazoa > Arthropoda > Insecta > Lepidoptera > Saturniidae > Automeris > Automeris io. Next base: position 4,154,295 of record JAUDJH010000011.1, on the reverse strand, counting down.
CACTCTTTCTGTCTGAATTCGCGTAGCATATTATAAAGATGAACCGAATTATAGTCTACTGTATTTGACTTAGTTTTGACTACAAAATATAATAAGAAATATAATACAATTAAACCATTTCCTTTATCATGAACATCTAATCTATAATAAAAAATAAAAAAGCTACTAAGGTAAATAATCGTAATAAACCTTGAATAGAAAGTGGGCGCTCCGCGAGAACGCTACGCAAACAGCGATCTTCTTATTTATCATTACTACCCGCACGCAAATCGTCATGGATGTTCAGTATTATTTCTTTCGAGATTGTGATAAGGTTACTACAATACAAAGAAATCCAACATGATATCAGAATGTGAGGCGTCCAGTTTCAAAACCCGCTATAACATTTTTTTTTCAAATCCCAATCATTTATAAAAACTTATAATTAATCTTTAACTTAACAATCACATTCTTATAAGGTATTTAAATTATTATTCTAGAGTAAAAAAGCAAAAAAGAAAAAAATCATATGTAATATTTGCTTTGATAAAAACATTTCAAATTACTATTAGAACTATTAAGTAATTTTGTACGAAAAATCGTTTTAGCGGGTTTTGAAACTAGACGGGACATGTATCTGTCGTCGTCAATGAACTTATATTTATGAGCAAAGTAACAATTTCAATTTTTTAAAATGTTTCAATCGTATAAGAGCTTTTATGATATACCATTATTTCAGCAAAACACCTCAGTCTTCTCTGCAGTTTTCTTCCAAGAGCATCTATAACATCAACATCACTGTATGCTTAATTGAAAGTCAGCAAAAGAGTAAAGATAGAATGAGAAGTATTGTACAAAATGCCATTTTTATAATATTGGATACCCAACATTGGTACAACATAGGTGGGTAATATTTTTTAATTGCACGAAACAGCATTTTCCATCGGAATGCATTTATTCCTTTTGCATCAATTACTATCGTTCAATTTTATTTTGCACTCTGTAAATTAAGTTTATTCGACTCAGGCTCCTGTAAAATCTGTAAACTGTGTTGTGAAAAGTTTATGTTTTTACTCGAGTTCAACAAACTGAAGGATTTAAGTAAACGTGAAATAAAGCTATGAATTCTCATATTTTCTACATTACAATGAACGTTCGTATTTACGAATTTTATGGCAAACATTTATAAATTTAAATATGATGATGAAGATAATCATTTAAACGAAGCTAAAATTCAGAATATAGAGCATCGATGTAAAGTACCCTACCTCGCAGTCTTTTACCGGGTACCCAATAGAATGTTTTCAAGAGCAACATTCTTTAATGCTTCCAGTCCCATTTCACCATAAAAACGCCAAGTCGGATACCATCTGTATGTGGTGGTACATATATATTACATATATTTTCCGCACGAAAGGAGCTTCTACATGAATCATACAAACAGGGGATTATACTTCGAGCGGCCATATTTCCACATTCTTATTACTAGAAAGGCTTTAAAAGTGAAGGCATTACTAGCGCGGACGCGGTCCATTGTCGGTCTTATCTCTACCTTCCACCAGATGTGATTGAGGTCAAGTATCCACCTGTAAATCATGAAAAAAAAATCATTCACTGAAATTACAAGTGAAAAATCAGCCCTGGAAACGCGACACCACCAGACACATTTTTAGCGATTTGACAAGGGTTGCCGGCCATCGTTCACGACAATTTCCGAAAATAAAATATACACACACGAGGACGGAATTAGATCGATCGAGCGGTCCGTGGATTCACAGCGTTATTCCATTACGGCCACTGGACATGGAATATCAAATTAGAGGTGACCCTTATATTTCGCGAATCGGCTGTCGCGCCGCAATTGCGAGATAATTGGACGGGATATATATTTTAGTTATGTGCCCATTACCTGCTTCATTGCAACCGTTTCTGGTAAACTTATAATACATATATTTTGTATCCCGGTGGAAAATTCTGTATAGAGTAGGATGTATCAGGGTCGCTATGAGAGCAGCGACCCCGGTGTGCCAGATTCTTACTGACTAAAAACCCCTGGTGTGCCCTCTAATTGCTCCACCCGGGCCTGGGAAACCAAATTCATCCAGAGTTCCGGGGAACAAAAGCCTTGTTGAGGCTACTTCTCTGGGAGGAGTGGAAGTAAAAAGCCCACACCTCTAAAACCTCTCGCTCAGACGGCGCGCCGGACTCTTATCGCCTTTAACATATCGTATTTTGGTATCAAACCTCGACTCATTTAATATTTTTTTTTACAATATTATTTCACTATAATTATACTTACCATTAGTACAGTAATGAGCCTATCCACGAATTATCTTAATTATAATTATGGCTTGACGTTTCGACTTGGTTACACAGGCCATGGTCACGAGCAGACTGGAACGCCGCAGTGTTTTCACCGCGTTACCTCCTGTACCCTCGTTTGTTCTTGTTCATTTAAATAATCAGGAGACACAACACTCACTGCATCAAAAGTTTTATAAGGCGACATAAAACGAGATCGTAGTTTTATAATCTTTATATCTGTGGATCTTTGTATTCTTAAGTCTGTCTGTGACATCGTAGCTCCTCAACGGATGAACTGGTTTGGATTTAGTTTATTCCGATTGAAAGGTGATTTGGAGATGATGATAAATGTGATGGATCAAAACAATCAGTTGCTTGAAGATAATTCACTCTTTTCTAGTTGTTGAAATAATATAAACCACTTCTACTGATTTAACCCATTAGAAATTGAGTATCCTGTGACTTCATGTTATTACAATAACATGGTAAACCTGACCATGCAGCAGCATCATCTGAAAACAGCAGGATACCCAACTCTCCACGAACTCATAGCAGAAGTATAGCGTTTGAGCTCATTGGAATGACCTCGACGAATAGGTTAGAATGAAAAGAAAGAAAGAAAACGTGTATTAGGACATAAAAATGCACACAACAAACCCATTTATATAAAAGCAACAATGAAAGAATAATACATAACATCACACCATGTATCCAGTACGCTGTTACCAATTTCAAAGAGAACTCGGCTCAGCGTATGCTGGGCAACACTGTACGCGCCATCCAGTGCTGATTTTCAGCCGACACTCAGGGGAACCGACTGCGCTGACGCCGTGGTGCTAATACAATATTAGATCCGTTCACTATAAAAAGCAGATGGTTACAGATGGACGCATGATTGAGTCGAGAGTGCGTTAAATTTTTTATATGAATGTTATCTTCAAAGGTGGTGTTACGTTTACTGTGCTTGTAAAGTGTGTTTTCGCGTGTGTTTTTAAGATTGGACTATGCAATTAAGCGAATCATTTAAATCGGCGCCTCCATTACTGAGCCAAGCAGCATACCGGCGAGCGGCGTACTAGAGCGAAATCCTAAATGAATGACGCCAATTCGGAGAGAATTCGCGACAACTGTGACGCAACAATGTTTAGAAATCACCACACACATGTTGCTCTTCACATACGGTTACATTCCTTTTCAAAGTTTGTAGATGCTGGTAAAGTATTAATGAAATTTAATTATGCCTATGGTCGCCTAGTGGATAAAGGACCGGGATATATTTAAATGGAAAAACATACAACGGTTTTTATTACAATACTTGATTTAATTAATGTCATCACAATTTAATTAAAGACGTAACTTTATGGTCTGCGCGCTGGGTTGTAAATGCTCCCAAATTATTTAATTTTAACTCATTCAGTAATAAGCATCGTCAAAATGTGTATAATCATTTTGCTGCCTGCTCGAGATGTTAATCTTTTTATCATGAAGATATTTTCGCTCGACATCAATCGCAAGGAGTGAAAAGACGTCCTAGCTTAGCTAATAGGCCAAAACACATTCACAATACATTAGAAGATATATTATGATCTTTACACGGAAACACATTTCAGAGATCGATATTCAACCAAATCTAAACTAAAGGTTTTAAAATCCTAAATAATTATGTTTAATATTATAAAAAATAATATATTATGTATATTGTGTCATGTTTAAAAGTGCATAAAATAATGATTTTTAAAACTTTTAAATGTAAGATTTATGTTAATGTAATTAAAGAAGTGTACAAGTGCAGAAATATTAAAATTACCACACAACTTATCAAAATCTTCAACCGGACACTGTTCACAACATACTATGAGAGAAATAAAACATCTTATGTCTTCAAAGTCGATAATTTACTTTTCTATAAGTATAACACGAAAAGGTGCTTATTTACTGTTTTTGATATTACGCATTGCAGAAAGCAAGCGTCCTCAAACAGTCTATCGAGAAAGCTTTTTGAATCGATCTCGAGAAATATGGATGATATCGGTCGATGCATAATTTTTCTTGATGGCTACATGATTCACATTTAATTAGAGTCACAATTAAGCCAGAACAAACAGCTTGTTAATTTTTTAGATCAGAGAAACCTCTACCAGGCACATAGAGCGGTTTTAGTAACTATTGTAACTAAAACGGTGATTTGTAACAACCAACAAATATGCACTATTGTAATTTTTTTTTCTAACTTTTAGATCCGTGACTTACATATATATGAACTTATTGTAGTGTACAATCATGGCGAGCATAGCAAACACACCCCGGGCATGCATTTCAGTTAAGAATGCACTGAAATAAAATGTTCGTGTTTGTAGATAAATAATATTATTACGATAACAGTACTCTCTGTGAGCACACGAAAAATCATATTTAGTAGCAAATTAAATATAAATTGTTTGTTTACTAAATTTAACTATTTTCATTGTTGTTGCTTATTCTAAATTTGCATGTAATACAATAATGTTTAAACATGATAAATATTTCAAGTGATTTATTTTTCACATAGAAAAATTAAGTATTTTATTAATTATAACTACAATTTATCATTAATTTTAAAAGTCCTTTGTTTACAAAAAGCACTACTTTTAAATGCAAAGAAATCCGAGATTTGTGGGCGTATCCAAAAAATGCAATTTGTATGTGTAATATATGTTTAGGGTAGATTAAAGCATTTGTATCGACGTAGTTTTATAAGTAACCTCTCCGTTAATACATGCTTTCAAGTACGGTGGACTTTTATTGTGCTCTGGAAATACTGTGGTGTCCTGTACATTTATATCAGTATTGCCAAGGCTATGCAAAGTTTACTCTGCTTTCTGTTAGCGGCGCTGCTTTAGCATAATTACTTTCTATTAGCAAATTTTATATTTGTCTTATCAGCACTACACTCGTAGATGGCGTGAAAATGTAATATGTTATATTTTAATGATTTGATTTTTTTCTTTTTTGTATGTATTAAACTTTTAGGAATTCATTCAAGACTTATTGTAAGATATGCATTGCTATTATGCAAATATGGGATGTACATAACTGACTACAATCCCGTATCACACTTATTTACGGTATCTATATACCTACCTGTATAGTTCATCGCTTATAATCTAACAATGTCTTAAGATCTGTTAGGAAGTTAGTTAATCATAACACATAAGGAAACTATTTTTAATTTCTTTTTTATTTAAAATAATAACAATCAATTATCCTTTATTTACTATATTTTGTATTATTGTTATTATTAAATACATTAAATAAAATTGTTTTTTACAGACGCAATAACCAGATGTGTTTTTTAATGCATCCAGTTTAAATATTCTAGATCGGTACGTTTGAACATTGATCACAGTATATTGAGTATTTACCCACACATAAAATATGATTCTGACGTCACTATTAGCGTTAAGATAGTTCAGACCAAGTGTCAGATCCTTAAAGTTTCCAGACACTCTATTATGGGCATTTGAAGGCTTAAGTTTAACTAGTTAGAATCGAACTTGCTAATGTTTCCATTGTGCTGACGTTAATGGGCAACGTTTTATCACTATCGGTATCTTAGGCATTAGTGCGCTGCCGTCCGTTTGCTAGGGTTACCAGAAGACCGATAAATACGGGATTGTCTTACAGGATTTCACGATTTGTTTCCACCTTCCTGTCTTACGATGCTTTTACTTGGACTAAAACCCCCAAGGTGACTACTTCTCCATATTCATCCAGGAACTGTGGGTCCTGTAATTAATTCTCCACAAACATTCCTTTTTACCATCAGTTAATAAGACGCTATGCGCGATTACATCCTCATAATGTTGACAATTCAACTGCTACTACAAAGCCATTCGTCTCATATTTTTACTGCCTCTCGCCAAAAAGTAAAGTTCGTTTCCTGTGCTTATTTTTTCACAGTCAAGTAACGTGAAAATCTTCAAGCAAATAAGGTGAGGATTTTCAAGGTGGTAGGGCGGTTGGTTGAACTGGGTCGTGACCACAGTACACAAGTGTAAAGACCGTCATAGTAACTCGCTTCGGCCTGGCGCGTTTCGGGATCAGCTTGTGTATGTCCCGTTGTTCATACACCTAGAGACCCTCAGTCGTGGTATATGTGAGCCATCACAACGAAAGCGACTATCAATGTATTCTTAAGGTACATAGTTCTTTACTTCAGATACAGTGTAATTAACTTGCCAAGCCAGTATATCTATTTTTTTTATTACTGGCTACTATTAAGGCTTGCACTTGACCTCAATCTCACCTGCTGGAAAGTGATAATGAGGCCGACGATGGAGCGCGCTCGCCCAGCAAATACCGATTCACTCGACGTTTGAAGATTTCCATCTCATCATAAGATATTGGAAACACAGACGCAGGAAGCGTTTTTTTTATATCCTGACACGGCATAGTGACCACACCACGCCTGATGATAAGCATGGTAATTCCACTCCTTGGCGGTTCGCAGCAAAAAGGAGGAGGCGAATCGCTTCGTGCAAGCAGTTGGAATGTCAACCACGTAAGGGTGCAAACCAGCACGGCGTCTTGTCTATTTATGGTAGAAGGCAGAGGGAGGAACTAAATCATACAACTCAGCCGCACAATCTACAGAGTATAATCTATAGAAAACCGAAAGACAGGCCACTCTACGCCGGTGTTCTAAACTGAGAACAAAATAAAAAAATTTAACAAAACACAAAATAAATTTAGAGATTATTTAAATACACAAAATTAATTTTGTATCTAAATAATCACGGTTCGTGTCTTAGTGGTTGAGGTAAAAATGTTTCGTAAATAATCACGTTGTGTGCGGCATCCCTAGTGTAATCCAGGACCGGCCGCAGGTGCTCGCCGACCCACTTCATGCCGGTCAGGGGATCATTTTTACTCACTTCGAATATTAATAGGCTTGGAAGGACAGTGTTGGATTCTTTGAACCTCTGTATTATGGAGATTAACTATTACGTGAAAGGATTAGATGCAAACGTGGTATTGCCCAAATTATCAATATCATCACCATCAGCCCGCCCTATTGCATTATTGGAAATAGGCCTCTTCAGACAAACAGCATGGAGCCCGGTCTTCAGCTATTCTCATCATACGGGCGGATTTTTTTATATTCTATCCCTATGGGAGCGAAATAAGATTTGAAAGTTTGTTTGAAAATCCGTCAATTATGAGATTATTTAACATTTTGGTTAGAAATTAAAATACACATGTTTCGAAGTATTTGCAAAATCAATCTCCAGGAGCGTAAATTATTTCTAGTCAGTTAAGTGAAAGCAAAGCCAAAGGAGCGTCTATAAATTTCCATCATATATCTATTTTGGCATTATTTTATTAACTGTGAAATGATTCTTGTCCTTGCTACACCACCTCCATACAACTACTCCCTACAGCTCATGCGCAACCTCCTATTAACATCTAAGTTTATTTCTTTCTTTCAAAAAAATAATAATGGTACACGACCTTCCAGTGTATAAACAGAAAGACGTGGCGTGTTTACTTTGAATTTCTTTCACATCGCATTAAGCCAGTTTTCTACTATAATTCATTCTTACGAACAAAGCAAATCCAATTTATAATTCATTACTGGCCTAAGTAGGCGACTTGACTAATTAAGCGGCTTATAACTACGCTTGAATACTAAAACGGTATAACTGTAAAAACTTTGAATTACTTAGAATCGTGACCTATGCTGTGTTAGATTTAATTTTATTGTATTTACTGATATATTACCAAACACTTTTTATTATATTAAACGACGGCGCAGACTAATTTTTATATTCCTTTAATGAAACATTTGAGCCTTAACTTGTATTATTTTATAAAATAAAACATTTAAATTTAGACTTTGCTCATATTTTTGTTTTTTAAAATCAGGTTAAAACGTGATTTCAATCACATATGATAGAAAGCATAGATGAGGATTGGAGGATCGAGGATGGAGCGCGCTCGCCCAACAAAAAATGATTCACTTATTGCTTGACTACGCTGCTAGCGTAAATTTGCTGGTAATATTGATCGTAATTGGTAGTTGGGACATCAACAAAATACCGTTGTAATCCCGCAAGATGTCTTGTGGACTATGAAAAGTGGCTTATATTTCCAGATAAAATGTCTCAATTTTTAGATTTTAACTACAAAATAAATGTATGTTTGTATGTAAAAGCTGCGGTAACAAATTAGGTAAGAGCCCCCGTCCTTGTAAAATATCAGAAAAGCGAAACCTGGTACTTAACCCTGCTTTTTCCAAATTAAGTATGAAATTATGTATCTAATTCTCGAAGGTAAAGAAAAAGGTCATGATTATCAGGCATATTATTTGAGAAACATATCGTATAGTTTAGTATATAAGCTACATACGAATAGTTTTGTAATAAGGACTATTACGGTGTATAAAGCCCTTAAAACATATTTTTCTGCTTACAGCGCAATAGAGGGATACATTTTTTTATATAAATTAAAAGAATTGTAAAATATTAATTGAATAAACTGAAGCTGAACTGAAACTGAAGCTCTCCAATGTAACTCTATAGTTATGCCAATAAACATGTAAAGTCTATGTCACACCAAAGTTAAACTGACATTTTCCATTTATCTCCATTGTTATTCTAGCTCAACAAAACATTACCATTTTGGCACTAGCACACACAATCTCATTTCAAAAACAACGCAAATGTAACTTCCTTTAAAGTAAATAAAACCGCAAAAGCGGCGAACTTTTCATTGTTGGCAACATTACAAAATCCTATGTTACTTCCAATACATAGACTATTCAAAAAGAAGAAGTCGTATATGTAGCATGTGCTAATGTTTACTGATAACACATAAATCGAATAAAACTAATGTCACGTCTACCCGTCCTGCTGTTGTCGTCATGCTGTTAACCTGGGTGTGCCTTTACAACACTACTAGACGAGCGGATCGAGCCTTTAAGGCCCTACGCCAACGAATTTTATAGATTGGCCTTACCTTGGCTAAGGCAGCCATAAAGGAAAAACTACTATTAGTAATCTACTAGCGTTTTGGAAGCGACTACCTTGAGAAGTAATGTCTAAAGAAACTCAACACTACAACGGAAACCATTTGCTATTCATTTTTCATGGCTTATAAAAAATTAGACTAAGTTCTTTCTTATACTAGCTGGATATAGTGACTACACTACACCTGATGTTAAGCATAGACTTCAAAAAACGACTCGAACTATCGGGAAACAAGAGACTGTTCGTCAATAGATATCACGCCGTCTGCTAAAAAGCCTCTTCACACTTTTTTTCAAGGATTCAATATTATAAAAAGGAGGAAAAGCGCTTGCTGGAAGACCACACCACAGCTTCTGTGGAAGAAGTACGAATCGGAAATCATGGTACACTCATTGTCATAATTTTGTATGACATGCGACAACTTTTTCAACCAATATCAACACATTGCTGAGTATAATTGTGCTCCTCTACGCGCCATTTTTTTGGTGTTATGTTTATCTTAGCCAGTTTTTATTCACTGTTTTGGCTATATCGTCTGAGCTTGCGGTTAAGTAATACTTGCGATGTCTACTGTATAATAAACCCATGCTCCATCAGCTCAAAGCTTGTTTCCCTTCATTGCGAGTCAGTCCAGGCGTACCCCGCGTGCATCCACACAGGATTGATAAATGCGCGGAAGCACTCGCCGCCTAATGAATGGGGTGTGGCACGCACGCCGCCGCTGCACTATCTGCAATTGGAGCTGCCCGCCCCAAAATAGCTGTTTCCGGATACCTAAACGTAAAAGTAGCTAAGCCTTTTTACCCCTAAATCGTGTACACACAGATAAATCCGAAAATTTAGTGAATGAATGAATTCATTATAACTTTATTCAAATGGGACTACTTCCAATCACTTTTGAATCGTATAAAAAAAGAGATTCTACCACTGGTTCTAAAAACAGAATCTTTCGAGAAGAGTCGGCAAGAAAATTAGGTAGTTGCTCTTTTAAACATAATGAGGAAATCATACATCAAGGAATGATTTCCTATGCGATAATGATTGCATAGGTTAAGATCACGCGTTTTTATCAATTAAACAGTTATTGAAAAAATATTGCTATGAACAGAAAAATCATAGGTTCTTTCTATCCAATATTCACTGGTCATCGTTAGTCCCTTAAAATATAAATGCAAATGACTGGTACATTACATACTTACTTACATACATACATACTTCACTGGTACATTAGTACTAGCATACTTTTAAACCAGAATAAATAAATAAAGTCAGTATAACTCGTACCTGGCTATTGTTTTCTTTATCCTGGCTCGGTATATTTACCACATATAACCTGATGGTAAGAACAGCGTATTCCGAAAACCATCTACAAAGATCGAGAGGTGAACCCCTACCGATTGTTGCCGGAAATATGCAAGCCTACACAATACCCTTCCCATATTAAACTTTGCATATTTTTTATAATAAATAATATCTTCAACTATTACCAAAAAACATTGAGATTAGAAAAATATAAAAAATAAACTTCACTTATTTTCTTAAATCCTTGTTAAAACACTTGGATATATAGCTCTAGTAATTTATTATAATTTTATAAAAAAAATACTAAAAGACAAACAAAATAAATGTAGAAAAACAGAGTATTAACATTTATCTCAAACTATTTTCTCTTCAAAACTTTCATTCATTTAGAAAACACAACTTTTACTAATAGGAAAAAAGGGAAAACGGCTAAAGGTTCTTGAATGTCCAGTTTTCGTTTACGGTTGTAGCACTCTGAAAAGATAAAATATGTTGGCGGTTTGTTAGGATATATTTCAGGAAATAGGAGTGGATTTGAGGGGTTTTGTATAAGAATATCATATTTTCTTTCATGGAAGGGGATACAGTCATCTAACCATGTATATACCAACCAAGTATAGCTGTTTTCTCACGTAACAAAACTATACAAAAATGTTATAAAAATGTGATTCTAATATTTCTACTCAATCTCATAATATTTCATTAATATAATGTTGTAAAATAGTCATAAATAGCGAGTAAAACACGAGACAAAAATCAAACGATGCACACAGTTCGGCAGTCAATTTAATAGAGAATCATAGACAATATTATAAACAACGATATAAACAATGACACAGACAAAACCACAGACACAATCAAAACTCAGTTACAATAGATATATCTATCTATCATTAAAGAAAATTAAAATATAAATTAATGTGTTTAACAATGTATTTTTTAATTCTTTTTTTTTTTCATACCAGCTCTAAAAAGTCACTTGGTCAGGTGCACTGTAGTCATACAAACTATTCACTTGACGTGTCAGTATAAACAATTAACTTATGTGACAAGGGCAACGGTTATTTTTTCACGGGATGCGATTACACACTGGTGCAATAGTTTTTACGCGGCAAAGTACGCTGTTAGAGATCATAGACAAACATCCATTTAAAATATCGAATACGGAAAACAAACTTATTACTAAAATAAATTCCGAATCAATTCGCCGAATATTAAATTTATTTTATGACCGGTGGTCGTGGGTGTGGTTGTAGAAAGACACGGATTTTGGCGTTTTACTGTTTATTTGCACTTTAAGGCACACCGAACTGCGACGTACACGCATATACTCTCACCTTGCGTCTCGGTAGTCGACTGACTTGCAAGCATCCCGTGCGCGCGCGCATCCTCTTACCTCGCACGTCTCGTAACACTCTAACGACCCTTACGTACGACAGCGACAATTACGTATCGGGCGGCAACTACATGATATAATTTAATATTTATGAAAAAAAAAATCCTTGAAGCGTTTAACACAAAACTTCGGAACAACAATTCGAAACATCCAATCCTGGGTCAGTATGGCAAAACGTAAAACGATTCCACTAACGGAACTTAACCATCTCTCTCGCATTTTGTAACCACTAGGGCTTCCATCCTGAGAGTCATGGATCTTAAAATCCCGGGAATCTCGAGAATTTTTTTTTGTTTCCGAAAACGAGACTAGACTATCCAGCCCCGGAAATATCAAGACTTCAAAGACACAACTTCTTTTTCTTCAAATATTTACTTACCATCCTTTACCAACACAATAACTAAATACAACAAAAAGAGCAGCGTACCTGTGAATCAGATCGGAAACTCTAAAATGAATAGATGTGGTGTAAGGTTTTAATAAAAATGTGCCTTACGACCATTTATAATAGAGTTTATAATTAAAGTTAAAGATGAATTTTTATAAACAATAAATCACATGAAATTTTTAGTTAGCGTTACTGCATGGACCGTTTGTGTAAACAAATATCAGACAACTTGAACATAGAATAGTCGATTTCTTGAAGCTTATAAAGTTCCGATTTTCCCGTGAATTTTGACACCAGAGACTTGAAATACTATCCCGGGACTCGAATAGCGATCGAGACTGGTAGCCCTATTGCCTACGGACGGAGAGCCGAACCGATTCATTTCGCTGATGGCCACCCATTACACCGGCCGAGATGGATGGATAACAAAACCCGGCAATTACACTATAAACGAAACGACAATCGAATGTTTTCACTAATTGAAAAACACACGTGCACAGGTCGATTCGTTTAAGAGCACTATATGAAATGAAAGTCCACACTTATCTACACGTACATATAGTGCGTAGCACATATAGTAGCGTGCCGGGTGATATATTAACTCCATTCGGTTTACGAGCAGTGGTGACGTTTATTAATCTAGCGGGTCGACAAATTGTGCTTATCCCCACATTAATTGAGTGGATTGAAGCGTTCGCGGCATTATGCAAACGAATGAATCTCGCAAACGTGCGGACACATCCATTGTCAACATCTCCGTTGTCATAAACTCCTGTGAGTGTATGCTGCTTCCAAATATTTCACTATTTTATAATTAACTAGACCATATTCAAGCACATGTATCGTGGGCATGCTTTCATTAGGAAACGTAAAAAAAATGAATGATAAAAGACGAAAAAGATATACAATATGAATGTAAGTGGAACTGAGAGCCGAGGCCGACCACGACTTACACAGGCCAAATAAAAAATGTTCTAATGCAGGGCAATATCCAAATTACGCATAATCGGCGAGAGCACGTAAAGAGATTAATTACTATTCAGGAAGCTCTGGCTATCCTAGTAGGGATTGTGCGTAATGATAGATATTCAAAGATATTATTTACAAAATGTTATTAACACTGATTAAACGTCAAAAATAGTAAATAACGACACTACGCTATTTGAATGTTAAATTCTGGGCAAATATTTTAAGCTAGGATATATAGATGCTACTTTGATTTTACCTTACACTTTGCTAGGAAAATAAATGGGTCTTTGACTAAGAATTTAATATACTAAATTAACTTGAGTATACCGTAAATATTCGTAGAGCCAGGTCCGAGTTGATGAAATCGGTGACTTACCATATGCTTGAACATTAATAAAATAATATAATTTGCAACGCTTGATTGAAGTGTAAATAATGTCAAAGAGAATCTATAAATTTCAACCTTAGGGTAAAATCCCATTACGCAGCACCAGGAATACACGACGTGATGAAGTCACGTCATATTTGGTCAGTTGTCGACTTTATCGTGTAATTCCATTATACTCGTATGTCTTGTCGTTGTTGTACGTTATGTCTCATACATTTTAAAAAGTCAAATTATACAATGCTGTGTAGTGTTATGTAATAAGAACTCTCGCTATAATACACGTAGAAGGTTGTAGATCAAACTCTATGGAACATGTTCTAAGCTTTATTGTTCTATCGTGGACAAAGACCATTATTGTATTTTGTAATTGAAGCTTCGCTATAAGATCTTCATTTAATAACAGTTAATTAATCTGTAAACCGTTATTTTCTCCGATATAACATTTTCATATTATTAACACTGTTAGGGAACAAGATACTGGTTAAGTCACTTATACGTATTTTCTCCTCATTTAACATTATTTTTAATAGCTAAGAACTTTCGTTTGCCTTTATTTATTTTTTCGTACATCCACACGCTTAATTTTAAATTTGTTGTGAGACAAAATAAACTGTCACAAAAAGCAGTTCGTAATCTTGTTGATCTCGTCACAAAATACTGCCGGGCGTTGTTAAAATACGCCCAATTTAGAATCGGGATTAAAAGCCAACAAGCAAGAACTTATAACACGCTCACAAGTGAGTAAAAACTAAAGCGATAATGGCAGAATTAGCGAGTCCACGTCACTTGGTAAAGAATCCTAATCATAATAACTCAAGATCATATCGCGGCAGGAAGGCGATGAACAAAAGGCGTCTTAGCAACAATGGCGCCCAACGCGGGCCCGGGAGGCGCGCTAACAAATTACCAGCCCGCAGATAACTAAGCAATATTAAATCATAGTAATTTGTGGTTGCAAGACGAAGACCCCATCCCGGCGACTTATCTTCTTGTTAGATATTTTTGTTTTTTTTTTTTCTAGAGCAATTCGACGATAAGCTATGGTTATAACAGACTTAAACTTTGACCCTTGACAAGCAGTTAAGTCGTAATTTATTTTTATAATCCGATTTACATGTTAAACGAGGTAATTTTATAAAACTGTGAGTGCAATGGTTTTTTTTTGTCTAATAGGCTTATGCTGAGCAATCATCCCAAATCTATGAAATGCATAAGCTATTTAAATTTGAGCCACTGAAACAACAATTCCTTTACAAAATCTAAGTAAGAATAAATAACTTTTCGATCTGAAAGCAACATTTTATTGTATCCATAGAAAGGTTAAGAAGTTGAAATGTGATTTCTTTGTTTACCTCAATATTTTTAATTGAGTGATTCGGCACAAATGACGCTTTGATAAACACACACACATAACACACTATGTTTAAATAGTACCTTAGCTGTATGGAATTATAATGTGGACGCGAACCACTTCATGAGAGTTGAATAACGGAAAATTACACAATTACATCAATTTGAATACAGCACAGTGGAAATTAACGAGATACAGTACTTGCAACCGACAACAAGAAAGTCCAGTATTCAAATCAGTTTGAAGCGCAACATCCGAGTCTAGTTGGTTATTCCGGGAACTGCAATTTCGCCGTTCATAAACCGGCATAACGTAGCCGGACGGACGGTTTCAGGTGCATCTTTTCACTCGGTTTCCTCGGCCGCATTAGTAATTCCCACTGACTCATCACAACCGCCGCTCGAATATTGTAATATTAAACTTTAAAAAGTTATTTATTAACCTGGAAATACGGAACGAGAGTATAAATACGCTTTCTTCCAATAATTTTATTAACTTAAATATACCAAAATAACATGAAACGAATTACGTCACATAAATGGTGTTGGACAATGTACATAGTTAAGTGGACTGTTGGCAAGAAAGGATACCCCCACAAAACAAGAGTTAAGGTGATACCAGACACCAAAAAGTAGACTAATTGCGAGACGGAACGGCAATATATTTGTAAGGTCATGAGCAAGACTTAGTAATGGGTGACACACGTAAAATATTTGTGGTATAAGGTTTATACTCTGCAGTTAGTGCTTATAGGATTATTGTGATTTTTGACTGAAATATACATTCAGAACTTTAACACTAAAGCGTATAAACTACATAATAAAGAAATTTCTAAAGCCTACCCATTTGCAGAGTTGCCTTTAATATTTAAAGAGCTATTCTAAAACTTACACATTACGATATAAAACAAGCCTTGATTATTTTCCTGTTGTACCAAGACTGTCGCGTCTCTATAATGGTTATGTGGCCAGGGACTTATATATAGATATATTTTCAGACATACTGCCGACCTATAAAAATATATTCCATTGTCGAATCTGTTGCCTGGTGTAAATAATTATATTTGTAATATTTACAATGTATTGTTGAAAGCCAAATAAATTAATTACATATATACTTTAAATCAGTAAAAACAATTTTCAGATTCCTTAGTAATTATCATTTTACTTGGCCTTCCATCCGTGCTCATGCGTATATCACAGAGAGGTTAAGTGGTATCACTAACCAGGATAAAACATGGATGGCCTAAGTTATAAAATACATCTAGAGCTACAAAATTCCTACGAAACCAGACTCGGAAGTTCCTGCATGATGCTAGGATGAACACGCAATATACGATTTTATAATACTAGAGATTATCGAAAAGTAATACGGATAGCAACGTACTCCATACCAAAGCGTACGTGCAGCCAAACAATGAAACCCCGTCGGAAAATATCCGATAAGCGATATTTTAAAACATTTAAAAAGCGAAATCCCGTGCCAAAATGTGTTAATTCGGCGTTTATGTAACGGGGAGCGGATGCGGCGAAATTTTGCGAAAAATATACAGTCCATACACGCGGTATTAAATTAAGCTTACGTACGGATCGCTTCCGAGAAGGGTGCGGCTGTGAGCTGTGGCGCTTCACACAACTACGCACTTATAGGAATATCTAGTACCCATGCAACTGTTGTCTGGTGAGCGGTATATTCTCTGTAATATCTTGCTTCCATCATCTTGTTATGCATAGATATTTAATGTATAAATTGATTGAAAATAGGGTCCAATTTGAAATCTAAAATTCTTAATCTAGTAATTATTATATTTGAAGACAATATATGTTATTAAATGTCCTAAAATTATAATATAATGTTTTTATACTTCTATAGTGTGACACTAATTCTTTGCTATACCGGATGTAACAAAAGTATGAAATAATACTGTAGGGTATATATGTGTGCATAAGCCGAGTCGAATGTGAAAATGTTTTGCTGCGAACCCCGCCAACTCAAAACATTTTTTTTATTCATTGCGCTTAGTGTTATCAAAAACAGTACAATAAATGATTATAAGATAACATCAGGAATTTGGGCAATAATTATTTTTACAAATAACTCGTCTCGTGCAAAAAATGCACACCCTTAAGTATTATTTTATGAATCTGAAACAGCCTATGTAGATTCTTTTAAATAATCACAAGCAAATTGATGATCTCAATCATGAGTCTGGCAGAAGGTGAAGATGAAGCCGATGATGAAGCACGTTTGCTTTGCAAATATATATTAATTCTTTTTTAGATACTTCTAAGTTATAAGATCATAGCAAAATAGACGCGGGAAATGTAATAAGTCCCAAAAATATATTCCTTCTTATATATCCATGTATTTACACGTAAAAAAAAGTGTAGAAGACTTACACCGAATTAAGACTAATATTGCTATAATACATTACGACGCTTCGTTATGTTATATTTCCTCTCCAGGCATCGTGGATGCGACCTAGTCTGACATAAGCACCTTAGTTTAAAATATATTAAGTAAAAGATAAAATATATTGAATAATTCTCTAAAAGAACCGCCAATTTAATAGACGCATTATTTTAATGTTATTTTACAGAAGCTTTCATATTGCGAACAGCGACATCTATCGATGATCTTTAGAAATAATAAAACTTGTAGCAAACTAGGTCCTCTACTGACCGCTACCATTTTAGTAAATAACAGCTCTAAATGATAAACACATTCCTGCCATCTAGTTTTAAGAGGCAAGACTAAACGCCGCCATCTAGTGTATTTCAACTGAAACTCTAAGGTTTCCAGAATAAAATAAACAAAATCCAACAGGAATGTATTTTACTCCTCGTATTTTAGTAAGAGGTCAAGAGATGGCGTTAAAATAAGTAAGCAAAATCGGTTGTGATGTGTAAACGTCAGTAAAACAAATTGTATTTTTTTTTTTTAATTTTGCTACTATTCAATATTATTCTAGGTACTTACGGGTGTGGTTTCGGAATCCATCCCTGGACAGCCTCGAACTAAATAGTCTGGAACAAGAATGTGCTCTATCAGTATAAATCACGTCCACAATATTCTTAGTCGATAGGAGAGGCAATGACCTTTGTAAAAGACATTCATGAGACTGTAACATGACATGTAAACATGAGACATAGCAATAGATGTTTTGAATTTTTTTTATTGGAAATGATGTACACTAGTTTAGTAGCGCCACCATATTAAATAACATGTGAGTTTTGTGCTTCTTTATTATAAAATTATTAATATTTGTGCAAGTAATATATACATAATTTTCTTATAACTATACTATTTAATTTTTTTTTAAGTTGATAATAGTATTCCAATAATAATAATATTTTGTGGGCAATAACACACATTGACCTAGTTCCAAAGTAAGCTTGCGCTTATCACATGGGTACTAGACAAAGATATACATAGTTAAATATATATATTTACATCCATAACTCGCAAAAAACTAACCTAATAATACTATCTAAATCATTAAAACTTACTATATGTATAAATACTAATTCTTTAAATCCTTTTGATCATCATGACTGATGATTGTCCAAAATCGAAGATACAAGCCACTGAAGAATCTTTGCTCCATTATTGCCAAATCAAGTTTTTCATTGATTTAGAAGACCACGAAATGTTTTTTTAGTTGTAGTGTGAGTATATTATCCGCAACGAAAGCTGTTCAGAACGTTTGATGGTGCAAGGTGTGGAAGGTTCTACGTTTCTACACGATTCTACGTCCGATCACGCACAAGATGGACAGACTTAAGTTCTCTATGAGATGCTCTTTTATAGAATACACACGTAGTGCCTCTATATGTAGTTCGTCTAAATCATGGCGAGTGTTCTGAAAGGTTATTTAACTTTATTCCACCATCTCTATTCCATAAAATAACCTCGTGCGCGGGTTTAATAAGTCACAGCTATACGGCAACTAATATCCCGGCTAGGATTAAGAGGTTCTTTAACACTTACTTTTGCCGTGTCGTTGGGCTGTGGAATGCTCTTCCGCCGAGCGTGTTCCCACCGTCCTATGATATGGGGTTCTTTAAGCGTAGCGTGAAGAGATATTTGTGCAGGGCGGCATGGTTGCTGCGACTACCGATGGATTTTTCTGAACTGTTGATAGTCTTTGTCGATTTTTGGTCGGCACCATACCTACCATCCGTCGTGGTGTAGACAATCCATGATCACGACCACTCCGCCAGGAATGTACGACTAAGGAGTAGAGTGTGAGGAACATACATTCCAAATTGGTCGATTATACAGTATATCTCTAAAGTATATTAACACTTAACGGACGGGTCCCGTAGATTTACGTTCTCCAAGTCTGACTTCCTAGGACGGGCCACGTAGATCTACGTTTTTGCTTAAATTTTAAATAGGTTGCGTTAGTTTTTTTTTTTATTTTACAGATTTTTTCTTGGTGCCATTGGTTAGCACTATCTGCCTGTTGTTCTGGTGTAGTTTTCGGCCCGTCCGTTAAGTGTTAAGATCCATCAGAATCATACACATCATACCTAATTTGTTTTAAATAATTGAAATTACATTTATATTCTTTAAAATCCTTTGACGTGGGTTAGATTTAGCAAACGGAATCATCTGATACCTTTGTCGAGCGAGGTATAAGGTTTTACATGATACCGAAAATAGCGAGCCGATAATATTCTCTAAAGAAAATCTAGCCCTGAAAAAAGAGTGACAACAGCTTTTGATATTACTGTTTAAATCCGTGTTCTTTACATTTTTTGTAATAATATAAATATGCTAGAAGAACACTTTTTATGCTTAATTTTTTTTTCTGATTGAGAGGCTAACGTTTATACAAAAACACATCTGGTGGTAGTTTAAAATGAGTTCGATGATAGACTGTGTTCGCCCAACAAATGCGTATTCACTCTTAAAGTTCTTTACTCCATTGATTTTCGCATTATGATTGATGAAGTGAATTATTTAGTACGCATATGAGGAATATCCACAACATATGCTTGATATCTATCACGGCGTCTAACGATCTTGTGGTGACAAGGGGATGGTGGAATCAGAAAATGAAGCTCTCGAGCATTTGTTTGACATTAACTTTTCTCACTGGAAATTGAATATAATTTGTATCAATGTAACATTATTATAAAAAGAGCGACTATTAGAGTTTCACGCAAAATATTCTCGGTAGATTCTGCTTTTTGAGTCGACGGTAGATTCATTTTATGTACAATTTAAAAGTGCCTATAAAAAACCTAAATAAAGTTACTTTGAGTTTAAACGACGGGGTCATGACTTACCATAACAAATAAAAGCGAAACATCTCATTATTCAATTTGTACCCACGATATTTTCTAATACCCAAATTACCACGGAAACAGTTTTATCAATTCAACCAAGCGAATCGTGCTTTCTGTCAGCACCTCGTTATCCAAAAATTACCGCATCTACTGCCACCGGCCATAAATAGCTTACAGGTCATTAGCCCTTATGGTACTTAATTACCGTAACTGATAAAACGACAAGGTATATCCTGCAAAGTAACAAAATTACTTTCCCTATAATTACGATACGCTATGTTGATAGAGAGATCGTGGGTTCACAGACCTTGCGGGTTTTTGTATAGTATCAGACTTTAGGCAATACACGAAGTTGCGAATTAGGTTGCGAGCCAACTAAATTACTAGACGGTCTGGTTTAGGGCTTGGCAAATTGGTTTTATACATGCCTCGTAAAAAGTATACTTTATATAGGCAAAATAGTATCATAAAGATGATTTTTTATACTTTTATGGCTTGGCAAACGTACTATATTACTCCTGGTGATAAATTTAATGCAGTCTCAGAATCGTGACCACCACGTGACTAGAGTCTATTGAAAACTGCCGTCGACAAATCAGCCTAAGCAAAACGTGTAATCTACGTGTAATATGTGGATGTTGTAGGTACCGAAAGGCGAAAGGGTGTAACGAGTCGCTTTGTACATTGGTGTGGTCGCAATCTAGTCAGCCATTAACGCCTCATTGCGCCACATTTAGAATCATCTAGAGGTTGTATAATAAGTAATGATAATGATTGAGTGAGGGCGCAAGTAATGTACTCTAATCCCTTAAGAGCAGATTCGGATTCTTGAAAACGCAACTCGGCAGCGGTTAATCAGCACGCGATGTACAACTCTGTATGTATTTATATAGAAATCCGTCCGATGTAGACGACGGCGCAGCACTATCAGCTGCCGCGACAGCGAACTAGACACGCAGCGCCGCTTTACACCGCTGCTGTCGCTGCTAGATCCCTGTATTATCATATCTCTCCAGGTTAACAAGCAGAAGTGGATCAGAGCTGACCACATGTATCGAAGGACCGATAATCCCTGAATCAGGTCGGCTGTTTAGTGGTGATCGCGAATCGTGAAGCGTAGTATAGAACGCTACCGGCTGAATGGTGCGATGAGTTGCGAATGAAGGACGGCAATTGTTGAATTGGGAGAGCCACTCCATGGCACTTATTAGGAGATATCTATGAACTGAATAGACTTTAGTCGCTGTGGATCGCTTTAGCAGGCGAATAATTACAACTATTTGGAACTGGGGCTTCGATTTTTTATTTACCAAAAGGTGGCATTAAGGTTAAGAGAAAAATGTCTTCAATTAACTTTAACTGTATAAAACATCAAAGATGAACGTACCATCGTGTTGCCTACCTTTAAAAAAATAAGAGTGAAAGTATAAATATATGTGGAAATTTTAGTGTTTGATCACAGATCAAGATCGCAATTAAGAAGCCGACCAACTTTAGTTTTCCGAATAACGTTACTAATGTTTTTCCTGTGTCTGCGACAACCCGAAACGCTTTAATAAATTGCTTCGGGTCACGAATATAATAATACCGCCTGTTTTCTCAGCGAATAAGGTAATTACCTAATTAATCATTCTGTGTTGAAGATGCAAATATTAATATATTCAGAACTTATACAACGTCCTTTGAAAATTACTAATTTTTTTGAAGTACTGATATTGAAATAAATATTATCAGTCTTATTAGAAAAGGAGTCAAAAGGTTTGAACACTGGCATAAGGCAGTTATAATAAAAGGTATTTATTTAATTGCTAATATAAAAAATATAGACTAGCATTGAATACTAAATCTTTTATAGAAAATAAATCTTATCATTTCGAAATCGATTAACAGCTTTAGTACACAAGTAAGCGGCTGTAGACACAACTTAGGCAAATAGGACATTGCCCATCCCTCCAATACTGAACATGACAAGAAAGCCATGATCAGTCAACGCAAGATCTATTACATTGTCCCGGAATCCAGCAGGCATGCTCGTATAGGATCTCATTGAAGCCACCACTATCGAGGTGGCTTCCTACTGGATAAATAAAATATGAATAGCTTTTACAAATATCCCATGATTACGGAGAAGATAAAAAGATAATTTATATAATAAATGTCCATTCCTACCGTTTAAACCTTTACTTAAATTAAATTTCGTTTTCTAATAAGACCTTATAACATAATAATTAAAATGCAGAAAAGGAATTTTATTTAAAATATAAATATACCTCCTATAAATAACACAGATCTGCAAAAAATGGGTTGTGATTATTGTTGACCAACTGAGGATCATTTTAGAAGAAATATTTTGCATAGAATCCGAATCCGGCGTCAGAATTGCTCTGCTCTATCACGTGAGGTTTCTATGTTAAAAACCAGATTCGGATTCTATGTAATAAATTACTTGGCCAACAACAAAATCTTGCAGATCTGTGTAATGAAAAACACAAGTATACTTAATAATTGTAAAGAATGTATGAAGGATATTGAAAAACAATCTAACATACTATTTCAAGAAATATCAAACATTTCCCTTTAGTTCTATGATTAATATTTACTTGACCCCGAAAGAAAACTCTTTCAGGTTTACGAAGCAATTTTCGTCTTGGGACCTCAGTCCCGTTGTAGATGGAAAATGAAAAAATGAAACATTACATTTTCAACAAACTCTCACAAAACGAGATTTAATATTTGAATACAATTTGTATTCTCTATATATTTTTGCTACAATATTCATAAACCTGTAATGGTAGGTTGATTATGTACTAGAAAGTACCTTCTAGAAGATTGGGTGTTTGAAACACAGGTTGACTTAAAGTATTTTTTCAGCTATTTTACGAAAACGTCGAGTTGTCTGTTATTTTACGCAACTAATCTTGATTAAACATACGGAGGAACGTTATGTAAAAAATTATTAACAGGGTTGCCACTTGCCAAAGTCCCATCAAATGTAACATTAGAAGTGTGCATAGCTCGCAAAGAAAGGAAAGCAAATGATCATGCTAGTAAGACATGACGCTGAAAAGGTCATAACTAGTGATGCCACGAATAGTGAATTGGCCGAATACCGAATATTCGGCAACGCTGTCGGCCGAAGCGCCGAATATTCAGCCGCCAAATATTCCTGGAAGTAGCGTGTTTAGTAATAATAATAATCTTTATTTCAACACAAAACTTATACATATACACAAGGTGATAAGTCTCACCAATTAACTGAGACTGAGACTCGCACTTCCGTTCGGGTTATTCAAGGGTGTTTTGTGTTTTTATATGGATATTAACGGTAAAAGTTTATTAGTATGTGTGTGAGCGAGAGAGAGAGAGAGAGTGTGTGTGTGAGAGGTTACTTTCTGAGGCTGGTAACATTTACGATGAAAAGCGTAATCGTTTGCTACCAAAAATGCTGAAAAGCTTGTTTTTATCCATCACAACTTGCCACTGATCAATTTTCATTACTAAAGTGTTGTAATTTGAATATAAATACATAACTTTGAGTAATATAACGTGTCTTTTTTACATGATTTGGTATTCGGTATTCGGCCGAATAGTACGTATTATTCGGCCGAATACCGAATAGCAAAAACAGTAGCCGAATAGGCCGAATACCGAATAGTTGCCGAATATTCGTGGCATCTCTAGTCATAACCCCGTTGATCCTAAGCACTGATTATCAATTAAATCGTGGCATTACTCCCTAAACCGATTTTCTAAGTAATTCGAACACAAATGACATATAAAATAATAGATTTTGTTAAATTTTATATGACAATAACTTTTTAATGTTCACGTATATTATAATTTTCCGATATATAATGGTAATGTTATCGTGTTACCAATATGGCTAGTGACCCTATCAGGTATTCAGGCTTTTTAAAACATATAGTATATAATAGTAAAGATCGATTATAACGTTTTTATGTTTCAAATTTCAGGGAGTTAACAAATCATCAAGAGAGATCCTGAATTATGTTTTGATAAAGCTAATAAATAAAATTAAAACTCCACTCTTTGATAATAAAAGTCCTACCTAACCTACACCTTATTATCATTTATTATTTGCGCTATAGCTGATATTCAGTGAGGATTAGAGAAAATCTTTGACAAATAAGAGACGCAAAAAAGATAATTTGGACTTACATACTTTTTTTTTGGTATCCCGGGGACAAATCCTACGCAGGACCATCAGGGTTGCTGTGAGGGCAGCGACCCCGGTGTGTCAAACTCCTACTGACTAAATACCCCCGGGGTGTCCCTCTAAATCACTCCACCCAGGCCTGGGAAACCAAATTCGTCCAGTCGCCCGGGGAGCGAACTGCCTTAGGTAAGTCAGGCTTCTTCTCTTGGAGAGGTTGTCTTACATACTGAAGAACTTACGCAGCAGAATTTACGCAATAGAAAATAAAATAAGCATTTTATATTGTTTTCGTATTGTCGCTTTATGTTTTTAGCAGAAAAAACACTAGTTACGAACTAAAGATTTAATATGTACAGTAGTTAGTTTACAGGTTGTTTTATGGGTCGTGGGTGTATGGCCTAGGGTGTGTTCTAGCAGTCTCTCGTTCTGTTCGTACTCCCCTGATGTGGATGTGTGGCAATCGGCTCCGGAAGAAGTAACTGCTCATCAATAGCTACTCATCGTAGATTAAATGTGGGTACTCGGTAACTCGGCTTTCGTTCAGATTGCAGATTCTTCAGCCTGTACACTGATTTGTACCGTGATTCGTAGGGTGATTCGTAGGGTGATTCGTAGGGTGATTCGTCACGGTAGGTATTTATTGTCCGTAATTTAGGGCCAGTCCCGTGTACCCTACCTCCAACCAGCGAAAGCACTAACGTTAGCTAGTTGTGGCAGGTATACACGCAACCAGAATACAGTTACAATAAAATCGTTAGCTGAAAAGGTGCCGTAAGGGCGAAAAGAAAACAATCAATTGAAAATAATGTGAATGACACTAATAGTAATGGTAGGTAGAAATGTTAAACTAATTTAGAATTTACTGTGTTCAGACACTTACCCGTTATTTCGGGATCAAATCACTATACTTAAGTATTTTGTTTTGGTATTGAGCAATAGCTTATTCAATTTGATGCTTAATGATAATAATTATAAGTTATAAATGACGCAGTCGCACTCCGCGGCGTTGTCATGCACAATGAATGTGGCCGCGACTCGCCAACAGCGGCGCGAGCGCAGGTACAGTCTAGTTATATTCTTATATAGTTATAATGCACAATGCGCCGTGCTTGGCTTATCGATACGCCTCGAACATCGACTATCGATATAGTTCTCTTATAATTGTTATTTAAAATATAAATTTGTAACAACGTTACATTTACCCCGCTCGGCCTTGTAGGATTTTATTTAATTAAAATCCGACTAAACTAAACTACTAACCAATTTCATTCTTCTGCTTACATAATTCCAGTCATTCAATTTTCTTGCTTCAACATTCATACTTAGCTTCTTAGAATTTTCTATTTAATCTATGAATCTCCTATCATTCTAAAAGTCAAAGAAAGCTTTATGTTCAAGGACTCATTGTAGTTTGGTGTTAAGTAATAGGGTATATGTTCTGTTTAGTTAGTGTTAATTATTTAATACATGTTTTTTACAAAATTATATATTCTAGTTTTTAAGTACTTATGATAATGTAATATAGTGTAGTCTTAAAATTATATATAGTGATAAGTTGTTTTATTTATTAATACTATATAATATATTAATATCTATAT
The DNA here is from genome assembly GCA_036320925.1 of Automeris io. NCBI lineage: Eukaryota > Metazoa > Arthropoda > Insecta > Lepidoptera > Saturniidae > Automeris > Automeris io. The sequence continues at coordinate 4,128,139 of JAUDJH010000011.1, read as the reverse complement.
AATACATGTTATTGTTTGTAGTTAGTTAACTTAATGCCCTTTACATGCCAAACACCCACATCTGTGCCGTTCATATTTTGCAAACGATATACCAAAGGGGAATGCTTTGCAGTTATTTTACATTTCTCATATTTTGGGGCAAACTTTTTGCTAAAGTACTTTCCTTTGTCACTTTGATAATATGTTCGCTTCCACACCACGTCACCAACATTAAATTCGGCATGCTTACGACGTAGATTGTAGTGTGTAGTTTTTTTTAAGTGAGCACGCCACAGTGACTCTTGTACCTTATTAAACACTGTAGACAAACTACATAGATTTTCAGCGTAGCTGTTGCGTGGTATGAATACGATTTCATCCATTAAATCATTGTCTAGATAGTGAGACCCACAAGTGACAAGTTCGCGACCATGCACTAAAAATGATGGAGTGTAACCTGTTGTTTTATTTACTGAGTTGTTTATAGCGAATTGAATTTTAGGTAGGTTAACATCCCAAGATCGATGATCATCATTAACAAAAGTAGAAACACAGGTTATTATAGTCCTGTTGTATCGTTCCACAGTATTTACTTGCGGTGTATATTTTGGCGTGTAATATATATTTGGTATTTTGTATTTGGAAAGCATATTGTCCAGAACTTTACTAACAAATTGACTACCATTGTCCATGTAATTGGGTGTGTGATGCCATGAACCATAAATACAGAATCTTCTAAGTGTTTAGATACAATATCGCTTGTGGCTCTTCTCATAGGAAACATTAGACAATATTTACTAAAGCAGCATGTAACGACTAACAAATAACAATTTTGTTTCCTACTGAGAGGCAGGGGGCCAACTATATCTACAGAAAGTACCTGAAAAGGGCGATCACATTGTTTAGGGCGACCTAATTCTCCTAAGGTTTGGTGATTCCGCGATTTATACTCCAAACATTTTTCGCAATTGCTAACAAAGTTTAATACATCTTTGTGTATACCCGGCCAAAAATAACGTAAAGTAATACGGTGATAAGTTTTAAAAACTCCTAAGTGTCCAGCTATTGGTTCAGAATGGTTTTCATTGATAACAGCTTCACGTAATTCTTTGGGAACTACTTCTTTCCAAGCGAATTCAGATGTTAATGTATTTTTATCCTTACCTAATCTATAAAGAGTGTTATTTTTTATGAAGTAGTTACTAAAATTTTGTGGATTATTTAGGCATTCATTATATATTGACTTATACCATTTGTCATTTGTGTCCAATATTTTATTAGAAGTGCTGACAGAACTTACTGGTACTGCTCTGGAGAGAGCGTCCGGAATAATATTATCTACTCCACGTCGATGCTTAATTTCAAAATTAAAAGAAGATAGTCGAACTCCCCAACGGGCAAGACGTCCTGTAGGGTTAGAAATGGACAGAAACCACTTTAGAGCGGAGTGATCAGTGTACACCGTGAATGTTTTGCCATTTTCTAAGTAACAGCGCCAGTGCTCTAATGCAAGTAAGACCGCTAATGTTTCCCGTTCAGTAATGCTGTAATTTCTTTCAGTGGCTGTAAGAGATTTACTCATAAAAGCAACAGGTCGTTCTATGCCATCAATTGTTTGAGTCAAGACAGCGCCTATTCCGAAATTACTCGCATCCGTGTGCACCTCGAATGGAAGATTATATTGGGGGCATGATAAAACAGGAGCTGATACCAAATGCTCTTTTAGTTTATTAAAAGCAGTATCGGCCTCTGGGGTCCATATAAAGGGTATAGATTTGCCTTTTTTTGTTTTACTTGTTAGTTTATTTAGTGGAGCTGCAACTGTACTAAAATTTGGTACGAAGCGTCTGTACCATGTAGCTGTACCAAGGAATCGCTTAACGTCTTTTGGACAGGTAGGTTTTGGGTATTTTAAGATTGCTTGTACCTTATCTGGGTCGGTCCTAAGGCCCTGTTCATCTACCACGTATCCAAGGTATTTTAACTGCTTCATAAAGAAATTGCTTTTTTCCAAATTAATAGTTAAGTTAGCTTGTTTTAGTTTATTAAGGACTTGTAGTAATATAGAAACATGCTGTTCAAAAGAATTACTAATTATGATGATATCATCTAAGTAAGCGAATACCTTAAGATCAAATTCAGGACCAAACAATGCATCGACTAATCGCTGTTGTGTAGCCGGTGCGTTTGCTAAGCCAAAAGCAGTACATTTAAATCTAAATGTTCCTCTACCAGGAATATAGAAAGCAGTTTTATCTCTGTCTTCCTCCTTTATTAAAATTTGCCAAAATGCTTTGGACAAATCGATACTTGATAAATATTTAGCATCTCGCAAATTATCTAATATTTCAGAAACGTAGGGAAGACTGTAGGCATCGCGTTTAATGACAGAGTTCAGTTTCCTGCTGTCCAAGCAAAACCTAGGCTCTCCGTTCTTTTTAGTGACTAATAACACTGGTGAAGACCACGCGCTTTCACAATTTTCAATAACGTCCAATGACAACATTTCATCTACTTGTTCCGTCAATATGCGCTGCTTCTCAGGAGACATGCGATAGTATCGTTGACGTATCGGAGCTGCGTTTCCAGTATCTTGACGTGACATGAAACACTGATATAATTATAGGTTTATTACATGTATCAGACACAATAACAGAGCTCTCAGAAAAGTTATATAATAAATTCTTCATATCATTGAGGACATATAAAACATGTGTTTACTTATATCTTGAATTTAATACAAGGTCACTATAAAAATACAACAGATAATAGGTCAAAGTAACAATCGATTAGCGATAACGCTAGTATCAACGAGCTAAATGTATGAAATTGAGATAAGCTTTCGAAATAAACTACGCCCAACATTTAAGGGAGCAAAACAAATTTATTTTTTTTTCCGATTTATGACTAGCTGTAACAAAGTGAAACTCAGTGAAAAATTGTCCTTTTTCTAGTCTAAAAAAGATTTTTGAAGCTCTCATTTTTCGATCTTTTGGCCGAAATTTTTTCAGAGCAACGATTTTCACGGAATCTAAACGAATAGACCGCAAAAAAATGGTCTCCTTTTTTGTCCATAGCGATGGTTTTTTCATATTAAATTACTACATCAACCAGATAATTTGTTTATTCAAATTTAATTTGCTTTTTTAGATGCTTGCTACGCTTATTTGGCGCGGAAATATCTGGAATTTAACGAAAAAGGACCTTTTCGTCTTTGACTATTGATGTCTCAGCAAACAATGGCTGCACATAAATTAAAGGACAGTTTCAAAAAATGGATTAATTTTCTAAAAGGTTCCTAAAACTTTTCTACCAACTTTATCGTTCATCGAAAGTTACTTTGACCAAATACCATTTTTTATTTTATTTAAATGGGTATAGAAAATAGCGATTCATTTTCGTAGGTCTTCTTATTAGCAACTTCAAACCACAAAAAAAGAACTTTACCACCGGTTAAGATACCAAAATCTACCGAGGAAAGCCGGCAAGACACCTTTCTTTCGTTCTTTTTTTCGTTGGTCTTTGTTCTTATCAAAATAATGGAATACAAATAATTAATAATATTTTAATAGTTTATATCTGAGAGTAATTACAAAATTATTACAATTTCTATTATATATTTTGTCAAAATTAATTTATTGTTTGAGAACTTTGCTAAACAAAGTCGAAATGGCGTCTATAAATCTCAACCTTAGGAGAACGGTTGTCTATTGTTTTAATATATCTATCGCATTATATTTACACCAAATGACAAAATATGTATATGTTTAAAGCGAGTCATGTTCATAGTTTTAATACTAGAAATAAACAACAAGTTAGTTTTATCTAATTACCGGATTAAAAAGCTTTTAATTCTTAAATGAGGCTCGACATCCGCGCATATACAATAACATACCTACAGACCTTTTAGACTATAAATTAAAAATAACTAAAAATGTCATTGACAAGAAAAAAAATATCCTCCAATCAGTGACGTGCATAGGATATTTGGACAGGGTAGACAGATTTACATAATTAATGTGATTATTATATTACTTTCATAGGGAAGATAGATGCCGTGGAAAAAGAATAGCTATGAATATAAACGGTTCCTTTTTCTTTATTAAAGCAATTTATTCCAGACTTATTTATCGTAAGAGTATGTAATGCTTTCATGCATCTATGAAATGAACGATACTGCCTTCAATTATTGTTTTATTAATAAAAATACGTTTTCGTAATATATGCAACTTTTTACTCACGAATCATTCATTCCTCTGTATATTATATATTTGCACCTCATTATATTATATTAAACAGAGCAACCATCAGTTTCTCGTCGGCTCTTCTCGTTAGATAATTCTTTCCCCAACGATGGCAGATTCATTTTCTTTTAACGATTCAAAAGCACTTGGAAGTAGTCCTATTTGTATAAAGTTATAATTACATTTCAGGACAACTTCATATATTTTATATCTTTGGCTACAAGCTACCCTGCTTGCCTTGCTTAGTCGAAAACGTGAGGTAATTTAAATGTAGCTTTGCATAACGTCATTTTGCAGTCAGAACTAAGAAGCACGTCCCGACACAAAGACTCTTATCTCAGCAAATGCACTCATTGGCGTACTGCAAATTTTCGTTGCATACACGGGTCAAGTAATATTGCACGAAATGTATATTATGAAATAACTCGGAACAGGGATTACTAAACTGGGGACTGCGAATTCATACGTAATGCAACTGTAGCCGTGAAGAATATAAATGTATTTGTAAAATATTTGGAAAAATTAAAAGATTACTTAAAGGAAAAAGGGGGCATTCCATGAAATAAGTAAACTTTTATCAGTAGTCACACGATTATCATATTTTTTTAATATCTTTTTTTTACACTGGCTCGACATAGTGACTACAGAGTACCTGATGGCAAGTAAAGTGTAGTCCAAAAACGAAAGCGACTATCAAAGGATGAAAATCCATTGATAGTCTACATCGTCACGTCAGCTCACATATACCACGACTGAAGGTCTCTAGGTATATGAGCTACTGGATATACACAAGCTGATCCCGAAACGCGATAAGCCGAAACTAGTCACTATGACGGGCCTTACACCCATGTACTGTGGTCGCGATCCCGACGGGCACCGACGCCCTAACACCACGCAGCTACTCGTTTAGTACCACACTGAAGCCACGTGTAGGGAAACTAGGGTAAAGCCTACGGACGCAAGCAGTTCGACTTCCACGCGAGTAGCTTCAACTCTCAGATACATATACATACATATCTACGGTTTCTCAAGAACTCTTTGAATAAAAGCATCAATTCCCTATTTCAAGAGTATCAAAAGAATAGATTATCACTGTTTTTCCATTTTTAAAAACTTCTTTCCTTCCCGTAGTGACATTATCTCTTCATGCACTCTCGTCGGTACCGCGTACTCTCGGATTTTTATCCTTTTCTGATCTTTATCCTTCATCAGAACTCTGTTTATTTTGTCTGTAAAAACATGACATGTGTGGCTGTGCTGGTCTAGTGGATATCGAACCGGCTTCCACGCGCAACAACGGAAATAGTCATAGGTTCGAATACGAAAACGACCGTTTGGGTTTTTCCAGATTAAATACGGATTGAGGCACATGTTCACCGGTGAAAGCAAAAATCGTGAGGAAACCCGCACGCCATCTAATAGGATCGTCATGTGTAAATGTCCTGAGAACGTTGATCAGCTGATCAACGCGCGCTCCTGAACACGTTGAACACGATATATAAGCGCAAAGTGGATACAACTTCCCACTACTATACATACTGCTAATGTATCTCTGCTCACCCCGAAAGGGATATAGTGTGACAATATATTATTATTGTTTATATTATTATTGTGCCGTGGTGGCTGCCGGCAGAATAGAATAGCACCCCCCTCTTCTTGCTGAGGTGTCGTAAAAGGCGACTAAGGTATCTCTTTAACACCGCAATTAAACTAGGTGTTCAGAGAAGGGAAACTCGACCAAACCTGCATCCTGCTCCCTCCCGATCGTACTGGTTCTCCATTCCATCGGGCCTGAGGGAGTTCGGACGAGAGAGTGCTTTTCTGGCAGCGCGTCCAGTTATGCACTGAAATATCTCCTGCGCAATTGACTGTTTCCGAAAACTGGACCTCGTTTTTTTTAATCGGTGTTGAAACAGTCGCCGTGGCCGAATCCGGCTAGGAAACCATCATCATCATTGTTTTATTAATTTATTCATTAAATTGATTGTCCATATCAAAATGTGCAATTTAAATAGATTAAGAATAAATTGTTTAGATCATAGTTATATTTTACTTATCCTATTGCAAATAACGAAGCCTCGTCCGTATGCAACAAGATGTACTACTACCTAACAGCCAAATGAACTATACGAAAATATCGTTATCTATGGCTCTTTTCACAACCCCATTCTCATAGCCCTATTATGAGGACCTTCCTTATATAAAAAAGAGTGTAAGCCATAAAGACTTCATGTGAGCTCCGTACAATTTGGAGGATATACATTTTTTGACGGACACAGAACCTATCAATGCAAATATCCCGACCACATCGGATAAAGCCACAACTTTTACAAACGCAAATTTCAACGAGAACCTCTTTCTTAGACAATTATTATTTAAATTTTAAAATAACAATTGCTCAGTACATCGATTAAAACTATTTTTACGTTTTGGTATTTCAAAAGTAAAAACGGAACCCTTGTAATATCTCTTTGTTGTCTGTCTGTTTCTAGTTAATCTTTAGATTAAGAAATAAGTAGGAAAAATTTGATTAATTACCATGTACTAGTTGAACAAATTATTCCTTTTTTTTTTTTTACAAAGTAAGGCATTACATTTACTAAAAAACTGTCAAAGTACGAATCGGACTCACAGATGGAACGTTTCGTACAAACTTGTTGGTATAAGTTTATATTCGCAAAAATAATGTCTTTGTGATATAAAGGTTTTCCAAATTTTTCTTTTATAAGCGCTATAAGACGCTGCTACTTTTCAAATTTCATAGATCTGAGTCAACGAAAACGTGAAAAATTAGACACAAATGGCTGTATCTTTTAAAGAGCTACAAGAGACTTTGCCTCCCTAGACAAAACAACACTCTTTTATCGATATCGCTAGTAGGAAACTGCAAATGTATTGAATGAAAATAAGGTGTCAATGTAATATTTTGAAAGCTAATTGCAATTTCATACATCTTGCACTTTCTACTAGCGTTATTGTTTATCAAATATTACTTTGCCTAGGCCCCCAGATCTGAGTATTTGATATTAAATTCAACTTGATAACCCTAAGCGGTCCTGAGAACAAGGGTCTTGACAGATGGATAATTAAGTGATAAGGATTCCTTTTCCCTTTCCAGGTACAGAACCTTAAAGAATATAACGTGAACGCGTAATCGCTTTGTGAAGTTTCAGTAAAAAAATATTGTATTTTACAAAATAATATGCATCATTAAGTTTTGCTGAAAGCTCCTTTAAAACTTATGTTCATTATACTAGAATTTTGCAAAGAACTGAACAAACATTCGCTTGAGTATCGCTCGTTAAAAATACCGTTGTCTAAGAAGGTTCTATGATATCATTCAAGTTAGAGAACATTAGCGGCACAAAGAGTGATTTGAACGTCCCTCGACGGGCGAAAAGGTTTTGAGGATTCTGATAATGATGATTATTGCCATTGAATTGATAACGTTATATAATCAATCATAACTTCAGACAAATCAAGTGAATTAGTATACATATAGTATGATATACATGGATTAATTGATCAGTAATATAAATTTGGTTGTTCCCAGAGTTTTACCTCGTTTCCCTATTAGGACAACATTTGGCAAAAGGTTGCTCAAGATGAATATCTGTTCCCCTTTCGATCGAATGAAAGAGACATAACAAAGTGATATTGACATCTTTTACTACTCCCTGCCAGGATTTCGGACGGCTTTGATGACATTGTACGCATCTGGATCTTCTTGAGTATCACAGGATTAACTGTTATATTTTTTTTAATATATATACTTGTGTTGTATATAACTAATTATACCTCTAAGAATATATTATAACACGATGTCTAGAAACCATGTATATGTTTTATTAGCCGTGGTGGCTGCCGGCAGAATAGAATAGCACCCCCCTCTTCTTGCCGAGGTGTCGTAAAAGGCGACTAAGGTATCTCTTTAACACCGCTATTCAACCAGGTGTTCAAAGAAGGAAAACTCGACCAAACCTGCATCCCGCTCCCTTCCGATCGTACTGGTTCTCCATTCGATCGGGCCCGAGGGAGCTCGGACGAGAGAGTGCTTTTCTGGCAGCGCGTCCAGTTATGCACTTAAATATCTCCTGCGCAATTGGCTGTTTCCGAAAACTGGACCTCGATTTTCTTAAACAGTGCTGAAACAGTCGCCGTGGCCGAATCCGGCTAAGATATCTTCATATGTTTTATAATTATTTTTACGTGTACACATATCGTTGGTATATTAAACAAACTAAATAAATTAGTGTCTAACTGAAGCTGCTGCTTCAGTCACCTTCGGCCAAAAAATCACCTTTGGTAGAATGGGTCGAAGTTTTAACCGAAATGGCGCCGAAATTGAACGAATTGTTACTAGTGCGCAAAATATTCTGGAAGGTTATAATATCATTTTTGATAAGTTGCATTCTTTAGGCTTTAGGTTAGCTTTCTTTATTTCTTAGGAGTTTTAAACCTTTGGCTGTGGCTCCGATCGAACGTTGTGGTGATGGCTGATTAATCAGCTCCGGCCGCAACTAGAAATCGACCTTCGGTCGGACACTAAAGTCGATAAGTATCAACTCACACCACACTACAAAACATCAAAGATATGACTACATTTGTAGCGAATTAATAACATTTATACTATCTTTCTCTCCATATTAAATATATTTGCGTTTAAAGAGCCAAAATATAATACATAATATAAAAATGCATGATTTATTCAGTTATTTGAAGTCTAACCTAAATTTTCCTAACATAGGCATAGAGGCTTTACATATTTAACGACATGATTATAATAATCAGTCACAGCTTATTCCGTAATATAAAGAGTGCACCGCACCATCAGAGATGGGCAAAATGTAATCTGATTAACGATGAACGATTACAAAATGTAGTCGTAATTTTAATTTTCTTGCTCTGTAATAATGATTAAATCCATTTAAAACATTAAGAAATCATAAATGTGTATACAATCTGGGATTTTGTAATGTTTAAAACATAAATGAGCTAAATGCAGTTATATTAATGGTAAAAACGTGAAATGTAATCATTAATCATTTTCATTAATCTGATTACATTTTGCCCATCTATGCGCACCATACATGCCTTTAAAAGCGACAAAAAGCGAATACACTTCACACTTCAAAACGCCACGGGGGTTACCCGTGACCACATACGGTTTACTTTATTGTGCTATAGGGTCACCGGTGTCAAGCGGTTTTTTCTATTTTATTCCCCACGGCAGATCCTTGTATTTTTAATAAACAATTGAGGGAATATATAAAATACTCAATTTCAAGATAATCTTTTTTTTTTTTAAGAAAAGTCTTTTTGTGATAGCTTTTACCGAGTTTAGCAGTCTCATATGGAAAACATCTACGGAGTTCGAAATACATAGTCTGATCTCTAGGAAACAATTGTATCCACGGGTATTAGAGTATTAACTAACACGTCATACGGTATACGGTTCATTTTCAATGATGTCGTGTAAAGGCAAATATATACCGCCTATTAGAAATAACTGTAGGAAACCCCTCACGAATTCTGTACAAATTGCAATAGTAATGCCTAATGTTTACCGATTAATTGTGTTACATCTGTAACATAACGAGTTGGTATAAATTATGTGTTTTTTTTTTAATCCGAGCTAAGTAAAGTGGCCATACAGTATCTGATATTATATTATAAGTACATTCGTGATGATAAAGTTCAAAGCATAAAAGTTGAGCTCTGTGCGAAAAAATAAGAATAGGTTTAGCGCGTGTCAAAAAAATACGGTTACAGAGAACCTAGACAATATAATATTCCTCTACCAATAGCGCTTGGAGAAAAGTAAAAATTTAAATTACATGAACTTTCTAAATATTACGTTGGCACGTGTCAATTCCATACATTTATACGTTTCTTTATCGTTATAATTTATCGAATGGTAGTTTGTCTAGGCTCCCAGAACCGAAATTAGCTGGTAAGCATTACGTCATGTAACCCAAATTACCTGCAGCCCACTATACAGTGCAGTCAATAACCGAATCCCTTTATAGACTGGCGTGATTTATGAAAACCATGAGATACATCAATAGTTGCCCCAGTTATGCCCGCTTGCACAAAAGGCACGTGTTCTTTTGGTGAAAGTCCCATATCATAGGTATAGAATTATGAAATATAAAGAAAATACATATACGAGTTAAATGTGAGGCTAAAAATAAACACATTAACAAAGTGTGCCGGAAGTCTTAATAAGCTAAGATTTACTATAAACATTAGTTAAACTTTGCTAAGACATTGCCCGGGAAATAAGTTAGTATTTGACCAAAAACCGAACATATAATATGAACTTCAGTATTGCTTAAATATTCACAGAACAAAGTCTGAATTAAGAAAATCGATGTGTTTGTCGTATACTTTGATATAAATTAAATAATTAAAGATATGTTTGAGTCAATTCTAAGTAAAGAAGCGTCTATAAATCTCAACCATTCATAAATTTCAAATTTCAAAATAAAATTCAAAGATATTCATAATGTTAATACTAGAAATAAACACAAATTAGTGTTACCTGATTTCCGGCTTAAAAAGGTTCATAGTTCCTAGATGGGGCTCGGTATTCGCTTATACAATAGAATACCTAAAGACATCTTGGAGTTCCCACTATTGAAATAAAAAAAAACTATTAAAACTAAATTGCTAAAAAAGGGATATTATTCCATTAATGACTGAATGATAAAAGTGCGTGGTCTTAATATATGCAATCGTTCTCGCGGGGCATTCAATCCTTTATATATTATACCTGTTATTGTACCTCACTATGTTAAAAGGAGCAACTACCAGAGTTTCTTGCCGGCTCTTCTCGGTAGATTCTGCTTTCCGAACCGGTGCTAGATTCACTTGACGGTGGTAGATTTTTTTGACGATTCAAAAGTGCTTGGAAGTAGGCCTATTTGAATAAAGTTATATTTCATTTCATTTCATTTCAACCTTAGACTTGGTTGAAGTTGCTCAATAGAATAATAAATTTAAACGATCTGTAGCGAGTGGACGCGTCGTAATCTCCTAATTTTAATTCAAAGAAAAATTACGAAAGAACAAAATGATCGTAGCTTAGGAAAACATAAATATATATTCCTTCACTTTTATCCGAGCGTTTTATGCTAGATTATACTTCCATTTACTTCTTAATTTCATGATCAAAGACGCGATGGAGAGAACTTACTGGTTGAAAGACCGTGTATCAATGACTTTTATCGCTTTAGAACTGACCTTTACATCATCATCATCAGCCTAGCTTAGTACACTGCTGAACGTAAGCCTATGCCAATAAACGCTATTAAGCCCAGTATTTGGCTCTTCTCATCTTCCGACCAACTCTTGCAAGTCGACGCTCCACCTCACCGAGGTAGACTCCACAATATGATTGCCCATTCGAGGTATTCACTCAAGAGCCCACCACTCCAATGATTATCGGTTCTTCAGTATATTGACGAGTCTATAGATACTTCCACCTGCAATTCGCATAACTATGATAACTTTGTCAATCTGACGGATAACTTTATTTCCGATTTTATCCTTAAGAAATATGGTCACCATAGCTTTTTTCAAACCGAAATTTTACTCAAAGCAGACCAGTATAAACTAAGGAGACCAAAAAATCGCTTCGATAATGAGGACAGCAGTCGACTTAAAATGCGTAAAACTTCCACCCTACAGTGGAAAAAGGAGCCGAGATAAATTATCAATTATCGCATTCCAGTCATGATCAGATTACATTTTATTAGGCGAAAACTGTCACTGGAACTATCTACTTTTTTCTCACATTAAATTCCCCTTTTTGAACATCGAGAGTTTGTTTCAGAACGAAATTACCTTTCCATTTCTCTAGTTAGGTACGCTGCGAAAGGCTTTACCTTGAAATCGTAATTTACGAGCATCTTGCTGAAAAGGCTGTGTTTTTCTCTTATATTTATATCATTATATATGTTTACTAATTTTTATCTTTTTACGATATCAAATTATACAGTTTCCTTTCTGCAAGACGCATAAATATTCGCATGTATTGATCATTCCAAACTTTTATAAATGAAAGGTAGGTACATATATGAATAAAAAAACATTTCGTTACTTTTAAATCATAAAAAAATTAACAGTCTATCGAAGATTCATTTGTTTACGGCGAACCACATGTGAGGAGGATTTCACCACCAGTTCGCTGGCTGAGCACCTTCTGTTCACGCCCCCTAAGCCTGGTTGAGTTCTATAGGTCTGTCCTAACCATCAAAATTTGTCCACATAAAAAAAAACATACACGTATTATGGACTTAAGCGCAACACACACGGCGAGCGGGTGCGGGTCTGGTCGGGAATTTGACGGGTACAATTCCATGTATTTATATGGGAGAATAAACACTGCATCACCCGCTCCCCGTCCGACCCGCGCCCGCTTTCTGTGTGTTGTGTAATGTATTATTGTCTAAGGCTGCGTAACATGATAATTCACGACCATTATTTTTAGTAAACCGAAATGAACTGAAGCCATCCAGACTGTATCGTCTAAGTCCACACGGAACGGTCATGCCATACTAACACAAGTTTATCCATTCATTTTGGCCTCAAAGTGTATAAAAAGTACTTTAAATATTAAAAAGTTCCTATTAATAAAGTAGGGACCAACTACAGACAGGCCTCTTAATTAAAAAAAAATAACACGAATGAGTCATCAATCACGTACAAAATGTAAAAGTCATTAGTGTTTAAAAGCATCTTAAAATTTAAGCAGTGTTTTCGAAACTGCACGTAAATAAACCTATCTACATGGATAGAGTAATTAGTATGGATAGACAAACAATTAAGGGACATAAAATATATTGTGCTGTGGATTTTATTATAGTTTGAACTAGTACAATATCTATTGCCAACGCAGTTTCATATAAGTCGATAACGCGAGATGGGGCCAATGACACCAGCCAAGCGATTATGTCTACAGATAAGATAATGACTCTTCTTCTTCACAGATATCTATCTAGATGGGTTGAAATATAATCTCCTATGATATACAATAAACTTTTTATTTTCACAGGTAAGAACCTAACCTAAGGTACCTAATAATAAAATAAGAAGACGTATTTGAAAGGAAAAAAAATAACAAAGAAACATAATATAAAAGTATTTTGTCTGGGTTTCAGTTTACATTTTGCTATTTAAAAATACTTAGGAATCCTATTTCAAATGTCTCTCCGCCCACTATTTAGTCAAATATAATCGATAGTAGATTCTAATGAAATCGACACAGACTATGAAAGTTTGTCTCATTTTATGGATTCTTAAGTCCCGTCTTCACCAAACCAATGAATAGCAAAACATTAAAATTAAATTTACAAACAAACGTATACTTTGTCCTTGCCCAAAACTAAGCTTGCGCTTGTACTATAGTATTAGATAAAGGTATACATACAAATATACATTCACGACACGCGACGAACTAATCTACTCATCACATAAAAGTTTGCGGATACCGGGACTCAAACCCAGGATCACCAGCGTCGTAGTTAGAGTGACTACAAACTGCATTATCATGCCCCCAAATGACAAAGATATTGTTCCGGTTTTTTGTATAGATTATTGGTTCTACGGTCTATTTCAGAGTCAAGGCAGAAGCGGGTGTTTCCATGGTCGCGTGTGCAACAAATGTATTTAGATGTCGCTTGCCATCACAGTGGCACAGCAAGAGCGAGAGAATCTATTGGCTCAATCCGTCTGTATCGTTTACAGTGCTCGAATGTCCTGAGGGCTTATATAAAGTAGCATTCAAATAGCGTTAACCCTTGTAGAAAAGTCGAAAATGTATTGACAACGTGATATTTCGAAAGCCAAATATACGAGTCGTATCCTAGCAACCGCGGCCCGGCCGCGAAGACCCGGCAAATCCAAGTCGCAATGTACCGCTCCTTAACATTTTCATGTGAAAATGTCAAATGTAAGCGACTGCGCGTCAAATCTACTGTTGATTTCTATATCTCATGTTTTATCGAGGGGTTGGATTTAGTAAAAGGCACCTGACTAATAGATTTAGTCAAGATTTGTTGATTAAATACAATACTTTTGGTTGCAAAGAAAAGCAAAATACACACACGTAAGTGTATCAGTGATAGCCCTATGACAATGCAAGTAGGTGAGGTTTTGCGAGGTGGTAGGGCGTCGGTGTCCGTCTGGATCGCGACCACAGTACATGGCTGTAAAGCCCGTCATAGTGACCAGTTTCGGCTTGTCGCGTTTCGGGATCAGCTTGTGCATTTCCAGTAGCTCATATACCTAGAGACCTTCAGTCGTGGGCCGACATGACGATTTAGACTATCAATGGATTTTCATCCTTTGATAGTCGCTTTCGTTTTTGGACTACACTGTACTTACCATCAGGTACTCTGTAGTCACTATGTCGAGCCAGTGTAAAAAAAGAAAGTAGAAAAACTACATTAGCTTTGCGGTCTGAGATCTTTTTTTGTTTGAGTTTTACATCTTGAATTAGCTTAAGTATTTATATGACAAATTGTATGGTTTTCAGTAAATGCATCTGCCAAACATTTGGGAAACAAACTTCATTCAATTTCGCATTATAACAAGACCTATTTTAAGAAATAAATTTTGTAAGAGCTCAAATTCTTGCCTTGGGTTACAATAACACCAGGGTATGATTGTTAAGGAATGACAATCCATTGACAGTAACAGTTGTCATGCTGGCCTGCAAACAAGTCAAAACTGGAAGCCTTTCAATAAATGAGCAATGAGTCATACACAAGCTGATACTGAAACATGATGGGCTAAAATGGGTCACTCAGACCCATTCTCAGATTGTGGCAACATAGTTGACACACGCAGAGTTCACTATTATCCAACCCAACCACCAAAACACCCAAGATGCAGATGCAGGTGGAGGTGGAGGTGGGCACAAACATAGCCCATCCACTCCACAGATCTCTGTGGCATTGAGCTAAAGGAGGGCCTAATTTGCCTTATATATATTTTATCTTTTATTCTTCCTTTTTTTTTTCATTCTGGCAAAATAAACATATTTAATTTCATTCTGTATTAACACTAATTCATCTCGTTCAAAGAAACAATTTAATTTTTTTATAGCAAATAACTCTCATATTTCAAATTAAAATATTACATTATAATGAATGGAAACAAATCAAAGCACACTTAAAATCAACACTAGATACACTAAAACTTGTAGACACAATTTGGTTTTTGGAACTGCACACACACTCATACATATCAAAAATAGAAGGAAGTAAATACAACTATTAATAAATGAATTTATATCATCTATAAATTCTAATAAATTGTATCACCATTACTTTTCTAATTGAATTAAAAAAGCAGTCAGAATAACTGCTTTAGGCAATCTAGAGTTAATTTGAAGAAAATAACAAAAAAAAAATGTTTATTATGTACATTTAAACTTATATGATAAAATATTATATTTACATCTCCATAATATATTTGTAACAAATTATTACAAATATAAAATAAAATATTAAAATATGCATGTTATAATTATGTCACTCATGATCAGTAATCATACACTGAAACTTTATTGAATATGTTTAATAAACTTTTCTAAAATCAATCATGAATGATATCCCTGGACTTTCATCAGTCATTAATCATAACATTCAGATGTCATAACACATGTGTCCAATCTATAAACATAGTCTGCTCTCCATACTCTCACAGTAAAACAACAAACTATTTTACAATTGTATGATTTGTTTATCTTTATTTTATATGTATAGCTAGAACTCTTTCCAATGAGTTCAAATATTTTGAGTCAGTTTACTACATGCTCTAATGATACAAAAACTAGTAATAATCAATTTCATTTATGTAATCTGCCTATAATTAATTAAACTGTAAGGTCTAAATTAATCAAAAATTAATTAACTTCCATTTTCTAGTAAATTATATCAATTACATTTAGAAAAAAATAAATATTTTATCGTAATAATAATGAATTTCTAGTCAAACTCCAAAATTTACGTTAAAAAGTATTGATGGAAATTTAAAAAATATCTTTTTCATAACTTAAAAACTGCCACTGATTTTAAGAGCACATACCAAAAGTACAGTCGATTTGTTAACTTATGTCTGTAATGGCATAATTTTAAAGTAGGTTATGACTATTTTGAGATAATTTGCGAAAAGTTATCATTAACCTATGAGAGAGACGAATCAATCAAAATTCGAAACAATCTTTCAGAAATATTTGTACTGTTTAAAAATTTATTCCACCCAATTAATAAGTCTTATGTAATTGTAATTATCACATTTTATAATAAAAACTCTTGAGAAAAATGTATAATAGCATAAATCCTATTCTATCCAGAGAAACATAAAAATAAATACATACCCTTAAAAGTGCACCGATGTTATCAAGTTATAATGAAGTCCAAGAAAGTAAACCATTATCACAAAAATTGTACACAATTCACAGATTTCACTAATACATCTTAATTTAAAATTTGTATAATCCACACCCGCGCAAATGTTAAAAATCAGTTTCTTATTGACATAAACACAAACTGAGCGTCCGCCATATGCAGGTATGTTCTTCACATATGCTACGTGAAAAGAGCTATCTTTGAAGTAACAATATCTGTATTTTTAATATCAAGATGACACTGTAAGTTTTGTTTTTATATTACAATATCTAGCATCTTCATGTTGTTATTTATTATTTTTTGGCATTAAATAAAATTTATAAAGTAACATGTTTTTTGAAGTTCAACAATTTCTTTAAAAGCAAGTAAAATATACGACATCATAAGTGTTTTCTGAGCGCCTAGTTCAGAACGCACACGATATCGTTTGTCACTTCACGTCACTACGAGAAGCGCACGAACTTCAAATCGTTTCCATCCCAACGAGCTTTGATTTCGATTTACGGAAGAGTGTAGATGCTAGTGAGAAAGGGATGCAAGATTTCGTAGTCAACGGCCTCCACGATCCGTAGACTTGAGCTTTCAGCTTTGTAGTTCGTAGTTTTCGTAGTAGTAGAGAATGAAAAGTGAATTTTAATCAAATTAGTTGTTATATTGCCAGTAAATTAGATAATCAAGGACTATTTTGTACTTTAATAATAAATAAATGTTTAAAACCTTACTTAATTAAATTTACTTTACACATAGGTGCTATAAATATTTAAACAGTTACTATCAGACTATTGTATATACGCGCTTTATTATATATCAATATTTACGATTACATACACTATTATTTTATATAAAATAAATGTAAATTTTATCTATAATAAATAAGATAGCTACTTATAATACGACCTCTTATACCGGTACTATCTAGATTTCAGAATAAACTGAACTAAATTATAATTCATTAATATTTTAAAGTATGGATGCAATAGTTTTACGCCGTCTTCATATCTAACACTCCAAGCTGATAAAACTGCATACCCCACCCTCAGTTTAAATCTGCTATTGCGTTTATGTGACTCAAGGGAAATACGCGCTGAGCAGGACGTCTTGTCTTGGTTATAAGCAGGCTGTTTACACACATCGAAGTTGCAGATTCGATTCCCATCTGACACATAAAATGAAGGAGTTTGCACATACCTCTATATATTACTGCTAAGTATCAAATATTTGCAATTATTTTCATCCAAATTTAGATTGTTAGAAATACGGATTATTAGATGTGGACATGTTTCCCTTAGTTGTTGATACGTTCTAATTTAACCACCACCATTCTCAGATGGGATTTCGCTTCCTATGTGTGCTGATAGGGTTGTAGAATAATACTTCTTACCTAAAAAAAATGCTTATTAATAATATATTATTAGTAATATGTTATATTTTTTATAAATTAATAAATAATAAAAAACTGAAATGAAACATAATGATACATACTTTGAAAGTCAACAAAGTAATATTTTCTTAAATAACAACCAATAGATCCAATTTCATTATTTGTTTATTTTCTTTTTTATGTTTCACAAAGATCATTTTTGAATTACTTTTTAGGATTCCACAAATTAAGTAATTCAGAAATATGGAGCATGTCCAGTCCATTTATCATATCTACAAGTGAAATAATTTTGAATCTTCATTCGATATAATATATATAACGAAGGGAAAGAACTAACGGGATTATTAGGGATAGTGACATCAGCTAGGCCGACGTCACTATCTCTCTGATCACTCATAATGAAACAAATGTAACATTTTTAAAAATGTAATTTAAGTACTTACAGAACATTCACAATATAGAACACTTATCTTAGATCACTACTTTAGTCTGCCGAGGTTGACTTTTTAATGATCATCTGCACACTCAAATTCTCATAACGAAACATCGCTACAGCCGCCATACTGCGGGGATCTGTTTCTAACTTTTTAAGTAACAATGTTTTATTTTACTTCACAGAAATTATTAGAACCAATTACTAATAATTACAAAACTAGTTTTAAATGTTATCAAACAATTCGAATAGTTTTAAGTTTAAGCAGAAACATTATAAAAATGCAATTAATTTATGAACGGAACTCCCGGAAATGAAAACGACACAATGCATTTCTTTTATCATAAATTAAGTAAAAACCTATTGAGTTATAATTTACAAATCATGAAATAAACCTAAAGTTTGCTTAAATAATTAATAGTCAGCATTTAAAGTAACGATTTGTTATTTTAGATAATAACTAATCATTAAAACATCTACCTATTTAGCAAGGGTTACCATATGTTAAAATTACAATCTTAGTTAATGATCAATTCATAATCTCAAATATTCATTTTGAAACTAGAAACTAATTATAATCATTTGCTAATTTTATGCAAACAGATTTCTTCCTAAATAAAACATTAGATAATAACTTTTTCTATTGCCAGATCATACCTCAGATTCAGTGTTTATTGACAAATTAACTGATTAAAAATCAAATAGATTGAAATTAATTAATTCTTATACTAAAAATAAATTTGAGTCTTGCGTCGACATATATTTAGCAGTATATAATTAGCAGTAGTTCTCAGTTTTAGTATTCTTTTAAAGCAATATCTTGTAGCTCTTGAAAAACATTTAGTGTATTTTTTTTTTAATGATTAATATCGGACAAAAAAAACCGCTATAAGTCGGTTCTTTAATATTACTGGTCTGGATATTACCCAGTCGTCTCCTGGCTTCACCTATTAATTTCATTGTATAAATTCATACAAATTATAAATACTTTAAAGGGTCTTATGTGCGAAGAACTTTACTCTTAAATATAGCTCATCGTTTCGACCTGGCTGCGCAAGTCATGATCATGAGCCAACTGAAGCGCCACAAAGTTTCCGTCGGAGATGGAAAGAGAGTCCTTTCCCGCTTTTTCTATCAGTTTGAAACATCAAACCATAATTTAAAATAAGTTTCTTTGCTGGTAATACCCGTGACCCCAAACGCGAAATTTTAAAATGTTAGTTGTATATTCTTTGAATATCGATTTAAAGCACCTGTTCAGACAAAAATTGGCTCCGTCATCCGTTTCATAACATTTACAGGCATGTGGAAGGATGCATGCCGACTAGGCGCGTCCCGATTTCCCTCGGGGAGTGCCGGCGCGACACAGTGCTTCATAATTGCATTTGATACCCCTCCTACCAATATCGGTTGCACCGTGCTTTTAGTACAATGCTCCCCAATGAATACAAATAAATCGTAGAAGCTACCTAAAAAACTATTAAAGTATCGTTGGTGCCACTACTGGTCAACGCAGTGCGACTCTTATAAGTTAATAACATTAAAACTGTAACTTTTAGAGGAAATTATAGAATTATTCTTGCTGTATTTCGGCATCTAACTGAAAGATGAACGTTGTTTTTTTTTTAAAAAAAGTAATTAAGTTTTTAGTAGTAAATGCGAATAAAAGAAAAAAACATTATTAAAGCTAGAGAATGGTTCAACTGTTACTGAGCTTCTGTTTTACTGAAACTGTAATGCGGCTGAACTTACCAAAAAATATATAACCAAGAAGGAAAATTATTAACCTGAATTTTCTTTCGTCGAGCGTGTTCACATCATCCTATAACATGCGGTCTTTTAAGCGTAGGGTGAAAAGATATTTGTGCAACCAGGCAACATCTCTGAAACTACCGTAGGTCTTAGTTGTTATCGTTTATTGGACTTCACCATGCTTACCATCAGACTCGATGTCACTGTACCAAGTCAGGGTAAAATGTGTATTCCCTCTTCATATATTGGGTCCTTTAAAATGATGCGTAGAAAGATTTGAACAAGCCGATAAAATCACGACAGTTGTCAACGAAGATATTATTGTGCATTATCTCAATAGTTTTAATCAGTTTTTGGATTATAATATGCAGAGTAGTCACTTTGTAACATTTAGTATTATATCTAAACATTCATTAAAAAAAGAAGGTTAGTCTATGATCGTAACATATCATCTTGATAGACTAAGTAATTCATACAACAGACGAGCTTGCTCCTGATTTTGGTTCAATATTTGCGTTTTGCCTCATTGGGAAAATACTTCTATGTTTAATTTACATTCGCTGAATGTACACTATGCCTCTATGTGTGTGTATTGCCTATGAAGTTATACTTAAGCTGCAATATTTGATTTAAAATTATTAAAACACTAACTTCTCCACTATATGTATGTTATTTCTGAATGGTATAGCATTCGACATTGTATGCATGCTATTTCTGAATAGTGTAACTTTCTATTGGGGAAACAATTATCAATATCCATTCAGTAGTTTCAGAATTTATCGACTGCAGATAAACAAACTTTCTTTATTACAATATTAGCGATAGATTTACTGTTACCTTTATTCTGGCACGCAGCAAAAAGTATTTGAATTTTTACCTCTGTCATGTAATTAGGCTCTAGAATAATCTTTCAGCAAGTGTTTCCCTCCCTCGTATGATATTGGGTCCTTTAAAAGAAATATGAAGAAACTTCAAAGCAGGCCGGTATTATCATGGTGTCTGTCAACGAAAAGTCTCCTGTTTTTTATAGTGCGGTCGATTCTTGGACAGCGCTATGGTTATCATCAGGGCCAGCGAAGTTACATTGCTGTTAGCCATGATCAAAATTGCATTACGGTTGCATAGCTTTTCAGAGTTCAGTCAGACGTCCTCAAGTTATAGATTTCATCTCAAAATATATTCTTTCACGGTTGCACGCTGTTTGATAGGTACGTCCAGACCAGATGCCCTCAAACTTTTTTGTCTCCTAGTCCACTTGTCATGTTTTCGATCCTAGATAGATAGACCCTCTACTAAGCTAGTATTGTAATTCGGAAATATGTTTAAGACTAATTTCTTTATGTAGTGAGGTATAGCGTGAAAAAAACAATAAAAAAAACACAAGATTTGTAAACATTTACTAGTCATAAGCTCTTTATTTTGAGGTTATTTTCAATACGAAGTCCTGGTTCGTGTGAGATGAAGACAAAGGGAACGAAGTTTGGGAACGACCGTACTTGCCATGCGGCACCGATCCACGGCGCTGGTTCAGGCGCCATATATCAAAATTCACGCGTGTGAGCTTGCTTGAGCTTCTTAGTACATAACGTTCGTATATGCACTAAATTTACACAACACAGCGATGTAGCGATTTTAAAGACTTTTTTAATTCATGTGCCTTGCCGGTTGATCCCGGAGAGGAAAGGAGAGATAGGTAGAGGGTAAAAAGGGTAAGTGTATGTTGCAAGTATCAATATAATAAATATTAGAGTAAAAAACATACAAACAAAAAGCATTTATGTGGAACATAGAGCACAGAAGGATAGGTTAATTAATATAGAAAACAATAAAAGCATATATCCTGTGCTGCAATGAAACACCAAATGGAAGTCAGAACAGCAAATGCTATGTAACCCGTTTTTTTGTTACTTGGGGATATCCTGATATGAGCGTTTCAGCCGCACAGGGGGGTTGCGCAACCGAGGTGTGTCGGACTTGTACCGACCAAAAACCCAAGGGGGCTACTTCTGCGCATTGGCGCGGACTGCGGGTCCTGTAATCAATTCGCCATAGCCCCGTTGCGCCGCGTCCACTGGGCACAAACTCTGGGGAAGTTAATACTTTTCCTGATACTACCTGTTGTATTTAGGCAGAGTACGTCACAAAGCTCTGCCGACTTCTTGAGCTAACCAGCACTGATTTAAGCTGACACCCATTTGTTATGTTTACGTTCAGATAACAGCGAGTAAGAGAAAGATTATTGACTTAAAGATACACTGATCCAGAGATTCAAGAGCTATGACTCTTATGTTATCATTATGAGATGTACACCCACACACATGTACACACACGTACGCCTACACATAAATAAGTATATTATACAGCCATACACACATACATTAATTTTATTTTAGTATACAAGTACATATACAAATAAATGCATATTGAAATAAATATAAACTAATAATAAACGGCGTAAACAAGGTCCTATCCGCATTCCCACAAGATCCGAGTATATTTTTGGGATAAGAAATAGCCTGTGTGCTATTCCAGGCTATCATTTGTTCCTGTGCCAAATTTCATTCGGTATTGTTCAGGTGTTCTGGCGTGATTGAGTAACAAATATCTATCCAAATTTTTGCATATAAAACAGTAGAGGGATTAATCAAATTCAAATTAGAAACAATCATATTAAATTGTTGTATTTAACAAAACAAACCATCTGTGGATTATTCCATTCCTGGAAAAACAACATTAAAATTACGACCTACATAAATAAAATCAACTATCGTAGACCACCGCTCACATTTTTGCTAACATAGACCCCTTGGACGTCAACCCCCCCTGGGGGTCAATAAAGACAATTTTCGGTATCAGTGATCTAGACGATTTCTATTGCAAGGTTATTAGGTTTTGATGAAAGCTTCAGCTGCAATGAACTGTGATGTGATATCCTTACTTTAGACAGAATTTCAAACATGACCATCATGCTGGCTTTTATATATCACGTCTGAAGGTCTTTTGATGTAATAGAAAAAACCTATATATATAAAAACATATATATAAAACCTATGTATATGATATTCTCGTAAATTCTTGAATACAAAGTACAAGTATATTCAAATTGGCTATTGTGTTTAGCCATTGTGTTTATTTGTTGTTTAGAACACAGAGCTTATATTAGGTGCATGTATTTGAAGATATCTCTCTTTAAGATTTTTAGGGACAAAAATCTTGACTGATTCATAGCACACACGGGACAAATATTACGAAATAAAATGTATAAAGGTATTCTCCTCTCACAAGCTGGTCTGTCTTTCTAAGACACATTTTTTTTAAGTTATGAGCTTTTTCTCAGCATCTTCAGTAGCCTTTTAATAAAAAATTAATCGGCGATTGCTTTACAATAGCCATTTATTACGAAAGAAGCAAAATTCGACTACCTATTAGAAGTCTTTTTTCAAACAAGAGGACAGCTCACCTTATGAAAAGTGATCATTTTGACCTAGGAACGAGTGTAACACCAGCCAGATGTATTTCCAGCTATTGTACTCCTGACAGAAAAAGAGAAATTCAAATGGACATACTTGGTCATGGGAGCTGATCCCGAAACACAGCACGCCGAGGCGAGTCATTATCACAATCTTTTCATCCATTTATTCCAACTTTCCAATACTTTAACCATTTTATTAACACTAGAAAGACTGAATATAGCACATATGTATATAATGAATAACGAGAGGGGGAAGGTAAGTACAACTATTAATAAATGCTATAAGATAATATATAAAAAGTCATAATATTTTAAAAATCGGTTCCTTATAAATATACATATTTTTTATATAACTAAACTTTAAATACAGTCAAAATGACTGCTCTGGGCAATCTAGTGTTAATAAAAGACAATTTTATCCACGGTTGATTCACAGTTGAATAATATCCACCGGTAAATCATCAACAACTTCAGTGTCAATATTTATTTGTAAATGTATATTACATCCTTGAAGCTTTAAACCATATGTTTGTATTGGCAGGCATATCGTATAAATACGCTAATATGCATTCAACTTAGCGAGCTGAAGACGCAAATGGAGCATGATATCGGGAAAAACGTTTATAACTGGAATATTCTTCAATATCTAGAATTTGAGATAAATATTGGTATGACACTTCGCCTGTTTGTCGACTTTTACTTATTCAATCATTTTTTAAATAAAATACGAATTTTTTGAAGTGTCTACAGTCCTTACTTAATTAGAACGCGTGTTATATATTATATAAGGGGATCGAAAAGCTACATTTTCATCATTTATTATTATTACGAATTTATATCAATGAAATCCGCGTCATAAAAAAATGTTTTTGCACAGATTTTACATTGATATTATTACACTAAAATGAACCTTAAACACTTTAAAAGTAATCTTTGGACATTTGTAACAATCTCTTCAAAGACATTTTTTTTTGTTCTTTTTTTAGGTCGGCAAAACATCTATTGTTGTACACGTTTATATGGGACATTGACTATTTTCTATCTGGCAGGTTTCTAGCCGACGGTTGCTATAAAAAATATATATAAAAATAGAAATTTGAATTTACTTGTACAACTTCCTTAAATAGTATAATTAGTTACAAAATTTTCGATAACTCGCAATATCATAAAGTTAAGATTTTTTCTAACTGTAATAAATCATTTCCACGTGTACCTCAATGTCGCTTTTCCGTCGAAAAATATCTCGCAAACAGCCCCTGGCTTATATTAGGAAATAAGAAAAAATACAAGTAATTAGGAGCCCACCGTGGGCGATGAGGCGACTGGATGAAAAACTTAAAAGAGTGCTTATTAAGATACGTCGTCACCATTCGGTCTTTACGAAGACGGTCGCGACGCCTCGGAGTAAATCGATTCTCATTTTACGGATCTCGCTGTGATATTTGCAGCTTTATTTGAGGTCAATGATTACTTTAGTATAATGGAGCTTTCCCACGGTACGTATTTTAACGGGTCGCGCTGTACCAAGTCGATTTAAAGCGTTTATTTTTCCACCACCAACACAAAATTATCTGATAGATCATATTCACTTTTAAGATTGGTTAAGACAGTTCACAATTAAGAAAAAAAACCTATTGGATGTGCGAGTGTTGCTAAATCAAGAAACA
Source organism: Automeris io (assembly GCA_036320925.1). Taxonomy (NCBI): domain Eukaryota; kingdom Metazoa; phylum Arthropoda; class Insecta; order Lepidoptera; family Saturniidae; genus Automeris; species Automeris io. The sequence goes on along the minus strand of JAUDJH010000011.1, from coordinate 4,102,792 downwards.
TTGAAAAAAATTACCTAATTCTGTTTTTAATTATTTAGATATACCTAACACCAGCACAGTATCTGACTTTTATATTGATTAACAACAGATACCTACAGCCTGATTGGCTTGCTTGATTTTGAGCTTGATTTTGGAGGTCTTTCAGTTCAACTTAAATTGCACTAACACTCAAGAATATAGACGATCCACTTTTTACACCACTAACTTGCTAACTACTTTATTACATAATAACTATTTTCAACAACATTCTGATATTGTTGTGTCCTTTATCTGACTTCACGATGGGATAGACTTGTGTAAAGCAGAAATTCGTCAATGCTTGTCACACCTCGCCTAAATACGATAATTTTCCCAAGATACAAGCGTGGACGCTTCTAAAAACCGTTCCGTGTCAACTGCTCGCTGTAACACGTACAGTGTAAATCGTTAAATATAATTATATATAGGTATATTAATCTCAAAAATTAATAATTTAAGACGCACATAAGATAAAGAAAGTATTAAAATAATATAATTATTAATTACTATTTAAATGATTGATGTTAGTCTATGTATTTTTTTTTGTAATATAGAAAAAAAAAACAATAAAAAATCATTAACAGAACAACCAGTAAAATAACTTTATTACCCATCACGGAGCGCTCCATAATTACTGAAACAATACGACAAACGTGTACCGTCATAACGTGGGCAAATTATCCTGCATCAAACATTATTATAGTAATTTACAGGAGTAACCTTTACACCTCAGTTTGCTCATATGAAAATTTTATTATTTACTGAAATAAAAATTCTCTAAGTATAATAATTAAACATTATCAAGGCTATTAACATTGTATTTATTATCCAAATGTTAAACAATAACAGTAATAAATAATAAAATTCCAGAAATAAAATTCATTATTTACCTTTCAAACCATTACGTACAAAATCAACAATGACTATTTTAGATCAAATTTAGTACATATAGAAAGCAAATTCAATTCAAATTCAGTTATTTTTACTCAAAAAATATAAACACAAGTTGAAATAAGGAATCTATTAACAACTATTAAAATACCACTTCGCTTACAACAAGCCGAGGAATTAAACTGCTCGACGCCAGAGCCTGTTAGCAAGTATCACGGTGTTAACGCGGATTTACTATCGTTTCCCCTAATCCTCAAGATACAATTAGTCGTTAAATAAACCACTTAACACAAATACGACTTAAATGATTTTATTGTTTCCTACAAACCAACGATTCGAAAACTACACATTTGGACTACATTTTCTATATTATTTAAAAAAAAATAGACACTAATACTTTTTTTGGCTTTCATACGTTAAAGGTTTTATACTTTTAGTCTCTTTACATTTTATTTTATGATTTAGAGAACTGTTTTATTAGTAATAACAGATTTCAAAATAACAGATTTCAAAATAACAGATTTCAAAATAACAATGCTCCAGTGTAAGACCAATTTTCAAATACTGATATCAGAAATAACTAGTGTTACTTCATAAATTCGCGGATTTGGTTATTATTAACAGAACCGGGTACATTTAGTTCTGTCTTTCGCTCTAATAAGCGCCATATAAGAGAGAGGTTTATCGTGTTCTACATATTGGTTGTCAATTTACTATTACCCCAAATCGAGTAGTTAAAAAGCAACTTTTCACGCTAAAATTCACTCGCCAAACCACATAGCGAACCAAATGAAGGGATGACAACGTGCCACGCCATCATATTTAACGCCAAATCTAAACGCAATGTGGATATTTACGCTGACCTCGTTTTCGTTAGAGTAACGACTGAATTGCAACATTTTGAATTCGCAGCTGCGTATATTTTCTCATTAATATCTAAAACACTAAAAATAATTTTCAATTGATGATACATTAAATTAAACTATAAAAAACACTCAAAAAATGTTTTTAACCAGAACATATTTTTTTATACAAAGACAGAAGAAAGGGCCCAATAGCAATAAGGAAAAAGATTATTGTAAACGTAAATAGCTTCAGGATATTGTAGCGATAAAATTATATATTTATAATTAGATGTAGCCATTTATTGTTATCTCTACCTTATTCTTATCTATATTAAAGAATAATACCTCAGATAGATTAGCTACACTTTTAAACGTCATAAAAATATTTAAGTATGTAACCATTACAACCTTTTATCGTATGAATTGATATTTCAATTTAACAAAATACTTTAACATGCAATAACGATTTAAAATTATAATATTTTGATATTTCTGCGCGTATTAAGTCAGTCGGACATGTGGCAAAGCGAGCTCGGTTGCAATGTGTTTCGTAATTGATTTTCAGACAAGTATAATGGACCCAGATGCACTGCGAGGAAAAATAACTGTCTTTCACAAAATAAAGGGAATCTTTCCAACTTTAAAACGCTATAGAAGTTAAGTGTAAATGAATTATAATTTAAAGATCATAATTTAAACTAATTTCTACATAACGAGGAGCACCTACATCTTATGGTTTTTTGAGTACCGTTATAGTGTTTTCTTATGAAGTCTTAGTAAGTATATTTTGTATAGGAAAAATCAGAGTTTTTCTCCAAGCGTCAGCAAAACAAGTGTTCAATGGGTTTAATTTATTTCTTTTTTATGTTATAAATCTCAACTTGGTTTGAACATAATTTCGTCGTATCGTGGATATAAAACCCACGACCTTCAGCATCGCAGGTAGGGCTACTACGAACTGGACTATCAGAATGTCAAATTATTACCAAGGCAATCAATCACTGCAACAAAGTATTTTCTTTCTGCGTGCGTACTATCTCTTACAGCATTATTTTAATGTAAGTTTAGTACGTCATACTTATTCTTAAAAATATGACAGTTATTGCCATAACAGATAATGGTATGCCGGCTAAAAGGAATATCTACGAAACTCCACCAATACAAAAATATTCAAATGATAAGAAAAATACGAAATGACAAAGGTCATGTCGAATACAATTTATGCGAAACGATATCGTAGCAAATGAATCTGAAACCAAGTATTTTGAATGATTTCTTTTAGACGAGAATCCTCTTATCGCGAAAACATTCAAATTAAATATCCTTTCTAACGAATTTTCAATCCCGCAGAAGAAACGTTGAAAGAACTCTTAATAACATTAAATCGGCAGACAATAACACTCTTGAATCATTTTCTGGTGCCGAAGCCGGCTAAATTACATGTCAAATGGTTCAAAATCCAGAAATATTCGTTCTTCATAAAACACAAGGCGAACAGATGTATCAGTCTGTTGACGTTATCAAAACTATGTGAGTACTTCCGACATTAGATATTTTTGTGTATACGCTTGTGCCTTTCTTTGACCAGGCAAAGCACCGTCTTTTGTTGCAGTATTGTTTTAATTTTACTTTTACATGTCATATTATGTATAGGTCGACGTATAAGGCTGAAAGAGTGACCGAAATTATAATTTTGTGAATTACAGTTTACATTATTGTAGTAGAAAATACTGTCGAAGTATAATTTAATAGCATTTGCCTTATTTTGTACAGTAATACAACCCTTAATATATATCTTAAGGCCTGAATGATGTAGTATTACTATTTTCTATCAATACAATGGATTCTATTATTATTATTATTGTATCATTTAAATTTCTATGCGTTATTATAATATCAAACAAAAATAGCGAATTCAATTTCAGTTACCATCATTTTAAGAAAATAATTTCGCACTGATAACTTCATATTATAGTAAGATTAAAATAATATTGTTGTAAAAGACGGTAGTACGCCTTCAATTCGAGTTTTTTATATACATATTTAGTCAATAAAAAATAAACTGGTAAAGCATTGGTACTCTTACCATTTAATTTAAAAAAAACATTCAAAATATAGTTCCATAAACGAATCATATTAAATATCCCTCGTATACATTTTACTGCCGGGCCATGATTCAGTTTCGTCAGCAAACGTTAAACGAGACAGCATTTATATTTACGCTGATTAAAATTTTATGAATGCCTTCATATTTTGTACAAGTTCTTTGAAAGTTTAAGTTTTACAATAATATACTTTACTTTTAAGACATCGGTGGAAACGTTTTGCTTAATATTCTGAAATATTATGACAACACCTCGTTTCATTTATGAACTATCTGTAGTGGCCCGGCGTTACCCGGTAAAAATTCTTTATTTTACCCCGTCGGGGATCGATTTTTAAAAAACTTCTAACCACGAACTATTTTAATTTCTAACCAAAAAGCTAAATAGCGATTTACATAGTGCTTAGTTAAAAAATGATGAAGTTTCATGCAAACTGCCAATCCATATTTCACCTTCTTACGCACAGTTTCAGAAATGATCTTAAACACTAAAACGCTTCTAAACCTCATGAAGAATAAATTTGTATGGTATTGACGATTCATTACTGCTTAAATGCGTCATTAAATTTAAATAGCTTTTCTAAAACTGGGTCTGAGAGGTGTAAATAAAAATATCCACCTTAAGTGGATGCCTTTGTAATATAAAAAAATCCGATGTCCAAATTTCTTTCTAGCTTCGGTTGTTTAAGCATACTCCATACCTGCGTTATAATTTACTGAGTATATACATCTGCAATCTGTATAATCTGTATAAAATGCATCTGTATAAAAATATATCTGCAAAAGGCTAGGTTACAACAGAAACGAGAAAAAAACAAACAAATATTTTAATAACCATCTAAATCTAGAAAATAAAATTTCCAGGCTAATGCTACTCACATCTCTTCATAGTGTTTTTTTACGCGATCGAATCTGAACATCAGGAACCCGTAGAGGAACGAGAATCATCGACATAGCCTAGCGGGCTAGCAAATGGAAGTGACAATAAGCAGGGCACAGCTTGTAAAGCCGATTGCTGATAGGTCAGGAAAATTTTCGAAGGACGACTCTTTACTCCTGAAAAGTGCAAAATGAGGCGTCCACCTACAAGATAGAAAGAGAACCTAATCAAGACCCCAGTACGACGACCGGAGGTAAGCTGCTTCTAACCGGCCAATCTGGCCACAATATTAGGGTAATTTAATCTCCAGAAGTGGGCATACTACGTCTGTTATGATAATGGATATTTTTTATAATGGTTCGATATATTGACTACTGTTCATCTTATCATCGGGAGCAACTATTGAGGGACGAGAATACATTGGAAGCCGCAGTCCTCATGTACCACGACTGAAAGTCTCTCAGTATATTCAAAACTGGACGAATAGCAACTGGTTCCGATACGCAGCAGGCCAAAGAGGCACCATGACGGTCATCGCAGTATACTGTGGTCACGACTCAGTTAGGGAAATTACCCTACCACCTCAACATAATGATGAGAATAATTAAATTAGCGAAGCAGCTATATTCCCAGTGTGTTGTGGTGATAATTTCCAAAGCGATGTCCACCCCCCGCGGTGCTCCCTCAGCCCAATGACAAGGATATCTAAATGTCATTATAAGTTTGAGTGGAGTTCGCGGAATCTCGAGCTTCAGGGCATTCGTCGCTGCGCCAAACCGTTTTCTTGTTAACGTCATTTGATAAAACGTTAATGGTATATCATTTGTTATCAGCTTTATATGAAATTATTCTAAAACAAAAGCTTAGGTTAGAAACATAGATAAGCATAACGCACATGCATTTAATACAAAACTTATTTCAAAATAGTTTAACTTAGTTTAAATAATGTATCTCATAAAATACACCTTAGACAAAAACTATGTTTTTTTTTCTGATGAAAGTTATATTATTGTAAATTAGGAAGAAACTGTTTATTTTATCTTTGTTGTTTATTTTAATTTATAAAAATACATATATACGAAAAATTACACAATCATACAAAGATAGCCTATTTTTATACATATTTTGTAGGTAAATTAGAAATATAATTAAAAACAATTCTGAAATCCTTGCTTTTATTCAGAATGTGAAAAGAAAAATGCACATTGACCGTGTTGCGAAGTGCTGCAGTCCTAAACCATTTATTCAAATTTATACAGCCCCACGATTTCTGGCGGCCTTTCATTGATCGTTCTCAGAGCAATTTGTAAATGGATCGCGGCTTTCACGAGAGAATGATTTACCACACCGCTATTAAGGGTTATCGCACAACCCCTACTGTTCTTGTAAATTCAAGAGCGAATGTTTTTGTTTGTTTACTTTTTAGAAAAGAAGCAATCTACTTAAAGACTAATTTAGATATAACTCAGTTCTTTCTTGTATGAAAATCGAGTTTTAGCTTTAACTCGGTAAATATAAATAAATATTTAATTCAAATAGAATGTATTTGTTCCTGCTATTTCACATACGTGTACACAAAAAGTCCACGTACGTATGTCCGATGAAAAACAAAGTTGAGCTATTCTTAAAATTTCCAATATATGATTAGTTTTAACAACTAATAAAGGGATTCTTTAATCCTTTTTTTTTTTTTTTTTATTAGTGTAAATCTCAAAATGTGGAAAAACATGTAAAAACGATTGTTTAAAAGTGGTAAAATAGAAAACGAATTCAATTTTACTTAAATTAACTTTTAGTTCATTTTACTTTTTAATCCTAAAATTTTACACATTTTCAAGAAATTAATCACTTTATCAGTTAAAAAACAATTTAAAGGTAACTAGAACTAAAAGAAATATAATTTCAAAAACAAACAGCTTCCACATAACAAGGTTTGGAGTTTTGTCGATCTGGTTTGTTGAAGAGCCATCAATTGTAGCATTTAAACTTTTACGACAGCGGCTTTTTGGGTCATCTTTTATACCCAGGAAATGTTTCATTTCTACCCCACTTCACTTTGGTACGATAAGGTTTACAGCGATTTTTCAGCCTGTTTCGTTCCTTTTCTACGTAGGGTTAAGTGTACTTTTTACTATTTATAATTACTATCCTGTGCAGAAATCCGAATGAATAAATAATGTTCTATAAACCACTATAACCTGATAAAATTATTTTATGCATTCGAAAACATTTTTTTTAATTATTCAAGGCCACTTTAGTATTAAAAACTAATGTTTTACAAAAGGAGATCTCAAAAGAATTGTATGATCAATATAAAATTGCAATAACATATCAATTTAAAATTCAATTACTTTATCGATTTTTATTAATATTTACTAATTTCTAATTTAGATATAAGTAAAATATAATATAAAAATAATGATGAAATTGAAGCTATTATTAATGATGATGTTACAGAAAAACAAATAGAATAATACAAAAACGGTAGGCGTATGAAATTAAAATGATGTAAATTTACAAGTGGGAAACATAAATATGTTATTTGAAATAATATTATGACTATTTGAATAGTCCCATCCTGAATACACAGGAGTTAAAATAAACGCACGTCCGTTTGACGGCAAATGTTTGAGACTAATCCTGAATGCAGATGTGGCGCTAACAAAAGTGACTCAGTGGTATGTAGTAACATGTTTAGGACCATGGTGATATTTGATCAATGTCAAATGGAAAAAATAAAATTTACATAAACTACATGTATACTACAATACATTAAAAATCGTCTTATATATGTATAAATAATATTGGCACAGGCATAGCAGCACGAGTGAAAACATTGTGCTTAAATTAGTTTGGTGCAGAAAATGCTCTAAAATATCCTAAAGCCTGACTGGTTGACCATGATTTCTCTTATTAACACAGTAGATTTTGCCATTCATACTGTTATAGCTTTCCAGTTTGTATATATTCGCCCTAGACTAGAATAGGCCGCTTAATTTGGATCATTATTATTTTGTATATATCACTTGGGCCATTTTGATTCCACCAGAACCAGAATAAGAGAGAAGGGATGATTAACGGAACGATACACCAAGGATTCTTTCAACCATTTTCTTATCTTGTTTAAAATTGTTATTATTTCAAATTTGACAGCTAAACTAACCGATAATATTGTTTTAGCATTAAACAAAATCATAATGTGCCAGAGGATTTTTTTATTCCATACTTATTAAGAAGCTTTAGAATCTAACGCAATAATACCTATATCCGATACTTGCTGTGCTTGCTCTATGTTCCCTCTCTATTTGAGAACAATACATATAGTATATATATATATATATATATATATATATATAGTATATATAATAAAAACTTTAACTTGATCTTGAATAACTTTTGACTGAGTTGATTTATCAAAAATTGACTTCAGACCTTTTTTGTAGAGCGTTAAATTCTCTACAAAAATAATGAATGGGTATTGCAATACAATATATCGTTCATTAACTATAGAAATCAAAAGAAAAAAACAAATTTTGTCCTGTGTTATTGTATGGGAAATCGAAAAGTGCGATGCGGACAACCTAAATATTAATATTAAGGGCTCATATTTTCAGAGACCTATTTTGGCATTAAAACGAAACTTTTGAGCGTGGTTCCGAGGTTTTTTTTTTTGAAACGCTCTAATATATATATATGTATGTGTGTGTGTGTGTGTATATATATCTCTCTGTATTATGAGCCACCATTATCTTTAATATTTGTATTTGTTATATAACAACGCTGTCATGATTAGGCGTGTTAAGTCTTGGATCAGACGACGCGTCCGTTAATTTCACTCAGCATGAGAGCCCCGTTCATAAATTCATATCGCTCATATTTCGTGAGCCAAGCTGTGAACATAATTGGTTTTGGGTTCTATAACTTGGCAACGCGTAGTATCTATATGGGATGGTACTCAACCGTAGTCTATTCAATACTATATACCTGTTTATATAGCCTTTATTGCTGACATTTTTTATACTGGTTTGACAATGCATCACAACGCACCTGATGAAAAGTACCATTTACTCCAAGATGTGTACGCCTTAGGGTGAGTATGCCTTGCCTTGTCGTCATCATGCCGGTCCATATATACCACGACTGATGTCTCTAGGTATATGAGCAACTAGAGTGACACAAACTGATCTCAAAAAGTAACAAGACGAAGCGAATGTGACCTTACCTTATATGTTAAACAAGATTAAACTATCTTCATTGTTTAATATCGTATTTTCGTTAATGTTTAGTGTGTGTTAAGAAATACTTTTGATCTGGCTATAACAATAAAAATAATTTGTGAATTCCAATGTTAAATAGATCTCTGAAACAGATACGGCGAATTAAGCTATGTAACAAAAGATCAAATTAAAGTCAAATTTATTCGGGCAGGTGTTCCAAACAACTTCGATGTTATTTGCTTAGAAGCTTTCAAAGTTGGGATATACAATATTTATCCAATGGATGCCACGGATTTGTTGGCAATTGTTAGAGATCTTTGAATAAAATAACACAAATATAAATTAAACTGAATTCTTATACAGGAAAAGTTCATTTAAAATGTTCGAGGATTTAGCATTAGTTTGTTAAATAAACACTTGTATGATAGCGTGTGGAATAAGCATTTTACTCTAGCAATAAATGCCACGTTAACGATACAAGGGGCATAAACATAATACATATACATAATACATATACGAGTACATCTTATGATACGCATAAGCGATAATGAGAAGCACTTTTCTCTTCTCAATCGCATGCTCACGACAGAGCAGACGTGGTCAGGCATAGGAGGCATGCATTTGGAGGCGCGCAGTGTCACATCTAGTGATGCCACGAATAGTGAATTGGCCGAATACCGAATACCGAATATTCGGCAACGCTGTCGGCCGAAGCGCCGAATATTCGGCCGCCGAATATTCGGTATGGAATACATGCTTGTCGGGGGCGCGTTAGCTGGATTAAGACAAGTTGCAACCTGTTTTCCTCGTTGCGTTGGCGCGACCAGCAAAGACAATATAATACCCAATACAAACGAAAAACAATACCCAAACCTTTCGAAATTTGCTAAAGTTTATCTTTCTTCTCCTGGAAGTAGCGTGTTTAGTGAGAGGTTATTTACTGAGGCTGGTAACATTTACGATGCAAAGCGTAATCGTTTGCTACCAAAAAATGCTGAAAAGCTTATTTTCATACATCACAACTTACCACTGATCAATTTTAATTACTAAAGTGTTGTAATTTGGGAATAAATAGATAATTTTGAGTAATATAACGTGCCTTTTTTACATGATTTGGTATTCGGTATTCGGCCGAATAGTACGCACTATTCGGCCGAATACCAAAAAAAGTGGCCGAATAGGCCGAATACCGAATAGTTGCCGAATATTCGTGGCATCTCTAGTCACATCACCATTCATCCTGGACTGATGTTTGGCGGGCGTTTTCTTTGACCGACGCGTTGTTCAAAGCTATAATGTGGTTGATCCAACGTAGCGGTGATCTTCCACGAGACCTAACTCCGTCTACTCTTGAAGCACCTAATTATCTAAACCTATTAACGTATCATTTTGTATTCAATAATGAAAGGAGCTGTGTGTACAGTATTCACCATTATTTAGATCTGTCTATATTATCTAGTAATGATAAATCCTTTATAAAAAAAAGGTGTTAATGAAAGTCTTCAAAATATAACAAAGAAACTAAACCTTGTTCATTTTACGAAATCCTTTATAAACAATTCTTTGAACGTTAATTTAATATAAATAGTGAAAACAAATATTTATTGATTAAGGAACTAAATTACTATTAAAACAGACTAGAATCAAAATAAAAGTGTTAATAATTGTTAAACCGACCCATTTTTTGTCTGCCATGGGAGACCTTGTAAAATGAACAAGGTATAGTAAATCCTAAGATAATAATATCACACTTATGTACAATTAACATATTTAATTTTGATGGGAATATTGTCACCAGTTTTAATAAAAAAATATGGTAACGAAGATTCATGGTTCAAAGAACGCAACTTATATTTGATGTCTCTTACGATTTATGATCTACTTAGTCATATGGGCTTGGTAAAGGCACAGAGAGATCACGTATTGTCTGTACCATATTCTTTTATTATTAGGATATTGATATAGGTACCTATACTCGATGTTTTTTCACAAGAATAGAGAGGAGTGATGTACCATCATACGACGACGGACTATATCCAAGGTGGATTCACAGCCCTCAGCATTAAGGGTTGATACGTTACCTACCAGAGATGGACAAAATGTAATCTGATTAATGATTAACCATTACAAAATGTAGTCGTAATTTTTTATTTTGTTGCTCTGATGATGATTAAATTCCTTCAAAACATTAAGGAGTCATAAATGTGTATGCAATTGAGGATTCCGTGGTATTTAAAACATAGATTAGCAAAATGCAGTCATATTAATGATGAAAAACGCAAAATGTAATCGTAATCGTTTTTCATTAATCTGATTACATTTTGTCCATCTATGGTACCTACTATTAATACGGCCCTTTATTTTGAAACTACAACTAGATTTTAAATATTTGTTTTTTTTAATAACATAAATAGTCGGACACCCCAGATTGAGATATTCCTAGTTTGGGTGTCCGCTAACTATAATGTAGCGCTTTCAAACTGTTTTTCTGAATAAATGATTTATTATTATTACAATATAATTTCGATGTGCCTCATAAGGGCCTCCTCTAATAATGTCCACTGTTTTCTATTATCAGTGACTCTCCTCCACTTAACAACTGACGACAACTTTATGTCATCCTCCCGTCTATTGTCTTCCCTGATTTCTCTTTCCAACTCTTGAAAACCGCTCGGTTACTTTCTTATTCCACTTCCCTGTGATGTCTCTCGTCAAATGAGGTTTCATTTGACGTCATCTACTTTTATTAAGAATTTCAACGACAGCAACATGATAGCAAAAAATATCTTTATATAATTTATTAAAGTTAAAATTAGCTTTATTCATACAGGTATAAAATGTAGTGTTTTCATATTTGTTTAGTAATAATGTGTCATGTTTAAAAGTAGTTCAGACCTTTTTATTTTGTTCGTGAATATACTGATATTAGGTACAGAAATATGTAGAAAAGGCTTGTGAGTGGATGAAAGAGACTCGCTCGTGACTAAATTACGAACATAATACGGAAAAGGCTTTGATGCTAGTATAAGGCAAATTGTATGTGTATGAACGAGAAATATCGACTTCGCGTAAAAGAATGGTTATTTTCAATTTGCAACTATATAAACTTATCTTATTGTATTAAAATGATATCTTTAGAAGAATAATTTGCAATATTCATTCATATAATTAAAATAAAATGTTGCTATAATAAAATAATATAATTATTTTTTTTTTCCATACACCGTATCTTTATCGTGCTTTGTTAAATTTAAAATGTATAAACACATGTATTATTAAAAATACTTTTAATTATAATATTCAAAAATATATTTATGCTTTTTATTCGCCCTGAGATCAGCAATTTGCTGCGCTTCTGGTCACCTTGAGCAAGACATATAAGCGCAAAGTAAAAGGGATATAGCATGACGATATATATTTATGTTAATTATAAATATTATATTTAAATTAATATTTCTTGGAACTACGGGGTTTTTGTTATATTTTGCACCGTGATGACATGGCTTCAAAAAGTATAAAAGGTTCACAGATGTTTTGTATATCTAAGGTTAGGTATTCACAATATATAACGGTTTATATTCTTCATATTTCGGTTAAATTAGTAAATTAGTTATTATTTAACAGTCATGCAACTTTATGTTTTATTCAAAAGACAACTAGTCTACAAGCAAAACTCATAACCACCGCAACGTATACGTCAAAATAAAAATTCCTTTGAGTTATTAAACGGTTTAGTCAGGCAGTAAATCACGTTATTCGAACTCCAGCGTTTCCGAGCCGAGTCGACCCTTAACAATTCCACGATTAACTGAGGCAGCCGTAATAGGGACAGATTCCAGGCACGTTGCGGGTCATGAGGCGAAGCTTGTTTGACGCCTCGGAAATGGCTTCACAGTCTCCGGTTTTGAATAACATCACCAATTCATGAGTCGCCCAGGATTCCAACGGTTTTACTGTTTAAATTAAACAACAATTTGTTTTTTTTTTCTTTTTCTATCTATTTTCTATATATACTCAGAAAAGACTTGTTCTGACAGCATCGTAGAGTCTAAACATCTGGAGTAAGAATCATGATTTTTTATATTCGGTCCTTTTTGTGATGTAAGCATACTCTATGGGCAGATTTTTTTTATGTTCTACCCCCAAGAGGGCAAAATAAGGGATGGAAGTTGTTATAGAAGTGGATAAGGAACTGGCAGTCATTTGCGCAAAAACAAATGGTCCCAAATTCGAATTTCAACACGTGCCTCTTGGATTTTCCAGATTATGTATGGATTTACATTTACACCACATGCTCACCAGTAAAGGACAACATCGTAAGGGAAGTTACATGGCGTCTAATAGAAATGTCATGTGTAAGTGACCTGAGAACGGAGATCATCTGCGCTAGTACAGATTATGTTGACCACGACACATAAGCACAAAGTGGATACAGGCAATAGTGTGTTAAATGTTAAGCGACAGCTATTCTGAAAGGCTTAGGAAAAATATTAATGAGATCACTACAGATTTTAGAACTATATTGATATTATACTAGTAAAATTAAATTCCTTCCCGAATAACTAGTTGAATTTGCTTCACGTTTGTTTTTCCAACATCTTATTATACGGGAGTCTTCAACTAACGAATGAAACGGCATTAGTTGAGCGATCGCACAACGTCATATCGACCTCATCATCATTACCCGCCACGTGAGATTAATGGCACGCGTATTTTAATACAAAAAGACATTTGTAAAAAAAAAACAATAAAATATATTTACAATGTAACACTCTTTAATTAAAAAACAATAACATATACAGATTGAGAACAAATGGCTTCGAATCTGATACACGCTTGACTAAATAAGAAGCTTTACTTTTTATTGAATTAAAGAATTAACAGACACGCACTATTCGGACCTATATAAAACAATTCTTGACACAGTTCATCACAGGTGAGAAGCGACGTCTAGTCGATCTACTCACTTCGTCATTAACCATAACAATACAATAATTGCGAACAATTCCTACAACCAATGAAATAGTAGAAATAAATGTTTCGTCCGCCATTTTGTTGAGACTAGACAGCCAAAATGGCGAGCAACTTCACTCAAGAAATTTACGAAATCGGACCGATGGCGTATCCTTTAAAAATGTAAGTTTTAATTTACTTATATTGTTTTGTCTTTAAAAACTTGCGTACATACAGAATTTTTTATAACTATACCAAAAAACCAAATGAAATTAATAAAGTCAAAAACGTCTTTAGTACGGACTTAAAAGATGAATAAAGTTCATTACTAAAAAATATAGCTTTTTCTCTTAATTAACTATTTATATTAATTTTTTATATTAAAAAAAAACAATAGTGTAACAACTCAAAGCTTGTAGACATTTTAATGAATAGTACAAAGCCTAACAAAATTATTTTGTACTCGTAATTACGGCGATAAATTAACAAAAATATTTTATAAATATTTCTATTTTTCTATTATAAAGTAATATACATATATGATATTGGAGAATATCAAAATTTACGACAAATAATATTTATTAAGGTGCAAATACTCTCGCCTATTTTCAAAAATTCCCAACCAGCATTGAATATAAAACTTTGTTTAGAATTAATAAAACTTTAATAACAGGGTCTCAAAGGATATTACAGAACACATGCTCGGCTGGAATATACCAGAAGAACATCAAGATCTGGTACATGATCACTGGCGCAACTTCCCAGCGGTTAGCAAATACTGGCACTTCTGCTTAGCCCTCATCTATACAATGTTAATGGTCACCTCCCTCACTGGCAATGGAATTGTCATCTGGATATTTGGCACGTAAGTGGCAATATTGCATATAAATATCTGTTGTTCAACCATCAAAAACCTATCTATATCGAAAGTATTCACTATATATATATATATTTTATAAAATACTAGACTCTATTCGCGGTTATACTTACTTGAAATTCCCGTTTCCCATGAGGACGGGATTATCTATATATATAAAAACACTTGTCGTGACTGACATGTTATGGCAGAGTCTAAGCTACAAAAGCTATAAACATTAAATTTAGAGAGGTCGGGTCCTTTGAACGACGTAAGCATCCGCTGAGGGCAGATTTTTCATATTATCGGAAATAGTTGTTGAAAATGTATTTGAAAATCCGTCAATTTTAAAGTATATACTATAAAAACGGATATTTGTATTTTGGTTAAAAATAAAAAAAATCCAAAAAGATACAAAAAATTAAATAGGGAGTTCTGATGGAGGGTAATGTCAAAGGTATGCGGAAACGGTGAGAGCGCATGACGGTACTAATGAATTTTAAGGAAGCGAAAAAGATTTGCAAGAATATAGTGATGTGGTGTTTCATTCTCTTTGCCTACCCCAATAGGGGTTCGCCGTAATGATAGATAGATAAAAATATGTGTTTTGATGTTTTTGGAAAATTAATCCCCAAGGAGGTAAAATAAGAGAGTTCTAAATCTTTGATATTTTTATAGCCTTTTCATTCTAAATATTGGTGAAGTGATTTTGAATTGATGCTTGAAATTGTCTTTGAAATTTAGAAAGAGTTTTTAAAAAGGGTCTAAGAATATTTATTTTGAACATTTTAAACATAAATCTAATGTTATTGTAAAATAATTGAGATATCTCAATAGATTTGTCCGTTTCCCATTCCTTTTTCAAGCTTTGTAGTGTATAATTTTAATTCGATATAAATAATAATTAAGTATACATTTAATAAGAGTTTAAAGCACGTATCTGTGGAAGTTAATAACGCAGTACAGTTTGAGGAATAGATGGAGTGCTGTTGACGCCGTCACTTGTCGGTAATTTAATTAAGTTTCTAAACGCACCGAGATGGGACGAGGTTGCTTCGTGACGCGCGCCCTCAATCTCAGAATCTCTCAGATCCACAAAAGTACTACGTTCTTGTGATGTGAAAGCTTTTAAAACAAAATTAAATAAGTATTTATTGGAGAAATTAAGACCTCATTTTTAAATTCAGAAACAAACCTATTTTTATATCTCCTGAAGTACCCATTATCATCAGCTGACTTAGGGCTCTCCAACGATTCACCTCTGAGCCCGATCTTCGGCATTACTCATGCAACAATTGCCTGTCAGTTTGTACACAGTGCAGCATATCAAAGCAAAAAAATAAGAATAGACAATTAGTCAGCTCTCAGCTGTGTTTTTATAGAAGACGTACAATGAACTATATCACTGAAAGACCCGTCTAATAAAGTAAGTGTAATGATACTAATGTTGAGATTTATATACGCTATTTTGACTTTACTTAGCAAAGTTCTCAAAAAATAAACTCGTTTTGACAAAAAACTGAACATATAATAGGAACTTGAGTAGTCATAGTATTCGCAGAGCCAAGTCCATGTTGGTAAAATCGGTGATTTACCAATTCCTTTGACATTCATTGAGTAATATAAATTGAAATGTATTTCATGTTTTTAAATCTCAGCCTAAGACCATCTGAAATGTGATATAATGAGCATAAATATTTGCCAAAAATCTCAATTCACAACCAGATCAATTAGTCTATTTTTTAATCTGACACGGCAATGTCCACACCATACCTGATGATAAGCATTGTGCAGTCTAAAAACAATAACGACTACCAACAGCAAAAAAAAACCATCGGTAGCCGCAGCGATCATGCCGGCCTGCACAAATATCTCTTCACGTTTTGCTTAAAAGACCTAATATCATAGAGCGATGGGAACACACTCGTTGGAAGACCAATCCACAGCCCACCAACTGGGCAAAAGTAAAAGTTAGAGAACTTCTTATTCTCAGCTGGGAAGTCAGTTACTGAAAAGCTGTGACTCCATAGACCTGCGTGCGTGGTTCTGCTATGGAAGGGAGAGGCTTTTGATTGCTGAAACATAGGCGCTTTCGCTAAAAGTTACGATCCATTAAAAAGTTTTACTGAATGTAGTTTTTTAGCAAAAGTAAAACCGTGCGGTCGGACACTAAAAATTATTGATACGGACACTCCGTTTAAAAGATTCGCACTTCCAAGTTGTGAATTTCAAACGAGTGTCAGGAGCAAAGTTCCAAACCGCCCGACGGTCGCGCGGCGCCCCAGCGCAGCCCCGACCGTCCGGAAAACGCTTCCGATGTTCACCGACAACGTTTTTGTTTGCGTTTTATTACAGTGATGCCAACTCACGCAAACTGAGGTAATATTAAAAAGAATTTAAGTTATCGATATGGAATTAATATAAATAATACGTACATTGAAGGCACTGTCGGCCTTACATCGCAGTTTGTAATGTGTCACTTACGCTGATGTCCTGTGTTCGAGTTCCAATAGCGGCAAACTTTTCCGTGATGAGCAGATAAAAGCAGTTGCATTTATCTATTAGTGTCGAACCTAAGACTTTGACATAAACTTTAGCATGAAAAACTATATTAGGTAAAACTATTGAATGGAGCGAAAAGTTAGCAAAAACTTAAGGTTTACAGCAAAGCGTCAATTCGATGAATCTGATTACGATGCGTAAAATTATTTTGCAGAAGTTTCTGATGGTCGATATTCGACCGATGCCGAGTTTTAAAATCCTCAATAATTAAGTTTAATATTAACTAAAATTTAACAATTTCATGATTTTTTAAACGTTCTATTGTTATATTTATATTTATGTAGATAAACAACCTGTAGAGATTATTAACTCTAAATTTATCTAAACCAGTCAAAATGACTGGACTTTATATGTCTTATATTTTTTTCTTCTTTAATATTTTTTCGTTCAGAAAAATAGCATTTCTTTTACTAATACAAGATATTGACAAATCTAATGGAATTAATTTTATTTACAACGAGCGAAATAAACCTTGTTATACCAGTTCACGACTTATCCAACAATGGCTTAAATTCGAAGTCGCGGCCGAAGCTTCAGTCGGACATTAATATGTATTTAAGTATATTTATCTTTGTCTAGTACCCATAGTACAAGCGCAAACTAAGTTTAGGACTAAGTTAATATGTGTAATTGTCCGTAAATGTTATTATTATTAAGGATAGAAAAATTCAAGAATAATTATAAAAGTAATACAAAACGGGCGAGTAAAAGTATAAAAACATATTCTCTATGATTTCTTAAGCTCCTTGAGACTAATCCTGTTTTTTTCTTTAGCTATGTAGCTTTTGTTGGTACAAGTACAACATAAAAACGGAAAAATATAGTTATAATCCAGAAATCACGACGCGTCAACATCCGTACTGGCTTCGCTTTTGGCGCGTATTTTGTTATATTTCACATATTATTTACATTCTATATAACTTATGAAAAACATAATCTTTAATAACCACTATATTCTTTAACAAAATTCTAAATAAATAAGCATTTGATTTAACGATTTATGATAAAAAATTAATATCTACGTTTATAATATATGTCATTTAAAATGATTTTGAGGGAATGTAAAATATTTTAAGGATTTTTTTGTCTAGGATTGGCAATACTGTTTTCTTTATTCCTCAAGGCATTGTTCGTTATATTTGTGCCGCGAAACCGCAGTACTGGGAGTGACGCATTTTAGAATGAATCCTTCTACACTTCAAATGGGAAAATCGTTTAATACGATATATATATATATATATATATATTGCGTTTTGCGTAGTGTATCTCATCCATTTTCGAATTAATTTCCTATATTTCAACAACAATTATTAGAGAATGTTGTTTTCTTAGCATTATTCCTATTGATGCTATTTCATCTGCTTTTTTTAGGGTTCCGTATCTCAAAAGGAAAGAAGGAACCCTTTTAGGAGCACATGGTTGTCCGTCTGTCTCCGTCAAGACTTTTTTCTTAGTAATGCGTGGATAAATCAAGTTGAAATTAATATCAAATTCTATAATACTGCACTCTTAGTTGACTTAGATTAATCTTTCTTCTAAGTAAACGCAATCGTGAGACACGTTCGTATATGTTTTAAATGGTATCGTTTATGTAAAGAAATAAAAATGTAAGGGTAAAAGTTTAAGGGACCGATATCCATACAAGGCAATGTGAATGGTCGTAGGTTCATATCCCGGCACGTAACTCTGCGTGTTACTAGATTAATTATAGATTTATACATCACATGCTCCCGGAGAGCAGAGATGGGAAACATCATGGAGATACACGCATGGCATCTATTAGAAATATCATCTGTAAGTGCCCTGACAACGGCAATCAGCTACGCTACTGTTCACGTTTAGCACGATAAATAATCACAATGTGGATACAGCCACAAAAGTATTTATGCTCACCACGAAAGGGATACAGCGTGACGATATATCATTATTATTATAAACTTATATATACCAACAAGCTTATGCGCAACCTTCAGTGCGCAAATTTGGATCGCACTTGGACTGTTTGCCTCTTTTTCTTCCAATCTCTTATAGCAGGGGTCGGTAAAAATAAGTTTCTATTTCATTGTTTTGTGTGCGCGGAAGCCGGAAATTCAGTTCAAGTGATGACAGTCAGTAAAATGAGAGTAACAATAATTATGGTTGAAAATGAAAAAAATAGTTTTATCTAAAAAATTGTGTTTATTAGATGAAATGTGGCCCGCACCAATATACTCATACCACCTATGGTCCTTATATAAGAAAAGGTTGCCGACCCATCTCTTATAGCAATATTAATTTCAAGTTATTCAAATACGCAATATAAAAGGAAGATTAAAATAATATTGCTGCAAGTATTTAATTTTATTTGTCACCTACTTGTCACTTTTCTTCAAGTATCGACAGAAACTCGAAGTTACAATGAAACTTTGCAATTTTGAATAGCTAAGTTTTGGGACATGTTCATTATATGTACGTTCATTGTATGTATTATGTAGAATATATTGTACGACTGTAGGAAATGTTGCTAAAATCAGAACGGAACTTTGCTTTCAGGCAAAAAGCATTCTAGGCACTTCGCTTCACGAAAGTTGTTGAACGCACTTACGTAAGCCTATACATTGGCGTCGTTAAAATGTATAACTGTGAACTAACAGTGTTCTAATCGAGTTAACTACATATACTGAAATATTATTATCAGAGTGACCATAAAATTAAAACACGAGACTTACGAAAATTCCAATTATTATTTATACAAGTGCCACACAAGTTAATTAGTTTTAATAAACGAAGGATTTTCTATTTAATATTTGCTGATTTTATAAACTATTAATTGTAATAACATATTAATACGAGTAAATTAAAAAATAATAATTTTAGTCGTTAAAATTTTTGTGATTTTGTGGAGTAATTTCGCTATGATATCTAAAGTTTTAAGTTATATTTTAATAAATAACTATTATAGATATAAGATCCTAATAATCGACGGTTAAAGGATTAATTTACATGATAACTCGCTAGATGGATCTTCACGAGCAATAAGCTTATTCAAAGGTTCCAAACTTATTCTGAACATAAGTGTACTTTTTCAAAGAAAACAAAACGTTTATTCCTAATGATGGATTTAACCACATACTTAATATTTAGAAAACAAGTTTGACATAATATTAAATACATAAACAGAGAGATTGACTTCTTATATTATAAAATAAGATTATAATGCAGTATTTCTATATTCGCTTTAGTCGAAATTTGATCAAAGCCCTTTTCTTACAGCAATTTACAATTAATTTTAACTTTTTGTATAGATTTTTGAGACGTATCACCAATATATTCATATAAGTTTCATTCTCCACGTTTGAAATACTTATCTAAAAATGAAATACATTCTTGTTTGACGCACGTTTATAGCCCAGAGACACATTTTATGTTACCCCAGGTCTTCTAGTCAATCATTTGTGGATCTCCAATGATATGTGAACATAATAAAATTAGTAAGGCCTTTCCTATGGACCCTGTGCAGTAGCCTTGATAGGCAGAATGTAGTACACCCCATATGCTCATATTGGCTGGGAAGTTCAATGTAGAATTTTCTCCCGTGCTGCCATAAAGGCCTTCGAACACGCATGTTGGGCGCCTCAGATCTAAATGAATTATCAATCATTTTTCAATTACTTGCAGTTCAAAATCGCTTCGCAGCGCCAGCAACATGTTCGTAATCAACCTCGCAGTCTTCGACCTCATGATGATGCTCGAGATGCCACTGTTGATTATGAACTCTTTCTACCAGCGGTTAATCGGCTATCAACTAGGCTGCGACATATATGCCATCCTGGGTTCACTCTCCGGTATTGGCGGAGCGATCACAAATGCAGTCATTGCATTCGATAGATACAAGTAAGTCCGGTAAATGCTATTATACGTGGGCTGACTACATATTCTCTAGAATCGATAACTTCTGGAGCAGGTAGGTTTTATTTTATTTTTAAGGGAAACATACAGCAATATACAAACGATAAAAAATATACAAAAAATGTTCTTGAGTAGAGGTCAGGAATCGGCGAGCGTAATGTAGGTCAACCCTCTGGTGAAATTGAACGACATCTTGGAAAGGATGGCTCGCGAAGAGGATATAAAAAAAGCCTAATGATGTGATCAGTATCGTTTATTAAGAGAGTCCTATGTCCAGCTTTAAACTTGATTGATTATGATAATGAAATTATAAACAATAAACCTATGTATTAATTTCTGATTCATAACATCTAATAGTAAGTACAAGGCAGTCTAAATAAGGACGTTCGTTTCGCGTACGTTAAAACTTTGGAATCGGCTGTCTACAATTGTGTTTTTCCGCAATTATAATGTAAAGCTTTTCAAAAAAAGGAGTCAAAAACGTTCTTCAAATTCGGCAGTACAATTGTGACGTTTCTGGTATTACAGTTCTCAATAAGTGACAAAAACCACTCTCCGACATGCGGGCTGTTATTTTACTTGCCAACTTTAACATAAATCAATCCACCTCTGAATCTGGGCTCTGCAAAAGCATTAACTAAGTCGCTGATGGTGTACTGCGCAGAATAAAAATTAACTATATAAAACCAACTAGTAGGTGGCAACGAAATTTAACTGATATAGTAATAATAATTTCTATCACCTACCTGCTACCTGCTATTTCAGGACTATATCGTGCCCGTTAGATGGAAGAATCAACAAAGTTCAAGCTGCACTTTTAATTGGTTTCACATGGTTCTGGGCGCTACCTTTTACCATTCTCCCAGCTTTCAGGATATGGGGAAGATTTGTTCCAGGTACTTCTTTATAAGTCGCCTACCACGTAGTATTTTACCGGCTGCACTATAGACAGTGTTCTCAGAGGCTACATTGTTTAATTCCATCTTTTAGAGCAGAGATCGATTTATGGATGTATCAACTTTGTGCCCAACATGACCAATAGCGCAGCTGATTGCTATTCTCAAGGCACTTACATATGACATTTCTATTAGATGCCATGCGGGTTTCCTTACAATGGTTTTCTTCACTGGTGATATATAATAAAGAATTAATAGTCACGCATATTTCTTATCTGTAAAGACATCTTTTTACATTTATTTTATGACTGGTCAATGTTTTATGATGATTATCCAATAGATATTCTAGTTATCATCAATGATCACTAAACCTAATTAAACAAAATGGAATCATATTGAGCAAAATCATTGAGCGCTTGATATCGAAGAATGGACAACACAGTATTTCAATTAATCATCGAATTAAGCACCTTGCTCTTATTGTCTTGAAGAGTAATCTTCTGTTTGCAACGGACGTTAACAATTTGACACTCAATTGGTGCAGCTAATCAGTCAGTTAGCACAAATTATGTACACTCAGTTAGACCTACTGGATACGTTCAAAACTAATCAATAATTTTAAATAGTAAACTAAATTAATACAAATTAACACAATCTGATATTTATAGACGCAACTTCAAGTTTGCTTAGACTTTCTTATAACATTACAATTTATATTACTCAATGACTGTCAAAGGAATTGCTAAGTCACCAATTTTTTTTTTACACTGGCTCGACACAGTGACTACAGTGTACCTGATGGTAAGTACAGTGTAGTTCAAAAACGAAAGCGACTATCAAAGGATGGAAATCCATTGATAGTCTACATCGTCATGTCGGCCCACATATACCACGACTGAAGGTCTCTAGGTATATGAGTTACTGGATATACACAAGCTGATCCTGAAACGCGACAGGCCAAAGCAATTCGCTATGACGGTCTTTACACTTGTGTACTGTGGTCATGAATAGTGATGAAAATGCCCGGGAATTTTCCCAAAGTGCCCAAAACTTGCTTGGGAATATTCCCGGGAATTTACGAAATGTTCGCGAAAGTGCTGGGCACTTTGGGAAAATTCCCGGGCATTTTCATCACTAGTCATGAACCAGTTCGGGCAACCGCTCTACCACCAAATATCGATTTTGTCGACATGGACATGGCTCTACGAATACTATGGCTATACTCAAGTTGCTACTATACATTCAGTTTTTTAACAAAACGAATTTATTTTGTCGAACTTTGCTAAGCAAAGTCGAAATAGCGTCTATAAATCTCAGACTTACATATGGAGTTCTTATTAGACGTCATGCTGGTTTCCTCACGATTTTTCCTTCACCGGTGTACATGTAGAGCCTAGGTTTGTTCTTTATCTAGAAGACCCCAAAGGTATGACCTGAAATAAATATATAACTCAAATAAATTAATGTAAAATCTATTAGTAGCATTAGGCACTGTGTAATTTGTATCTTATTATGATGACAAGAAAAGGCATACTATAAAGTACATCTACGAAATGCAGAACAAAAAATTGTGTTGAAAGTATAATAGGTTCTACATATAACGATGACTGTATTGTAAAAGGACATTTCGAAAACTACCAAATCTCCTCGGGCGAACTTCAAAAAAGGGCAAAGTCCAATGGGAGCAGGACAGGTGAAACGCCCATACAACATACAATACGAATACCTCTTTTGATTTGGAATATGGTTTACAATTTAGTTGATTGTCCAAATCTATATAGATTACTTGTATTATTTCAAATATGAACGACACTGCGGTTTCTTGTGTTTTGATAATATAACATTGACGTGGTGTTATTTATTAGATTCATGATTGTGTGATGTTGATATGGATAAACTCAAATGCCAGGACTTCCGGGAACTTTGTATCAGACGTTATTTGAATTGGTACCTATATAAAAGTGCCTGGTCATAATGTATGCAATCTATCTCGCGGGGCACTCATTCCTTTGTATATTATACTTGTTATTGTACCTCATTATGTTGAAAAGAGCAACTTCTTGCAGAGTTCAGTTTCTTATGCTGTTAGATTCACTTTCCTATCTTTACAATTCAAAAGTACTTGGAAGTAGACCTATTTGAATTAAGTTAAATTTTATTTTATTTCAATTCATATAAAAAGTAAAAAAGCATGTACTTCAGCCTTACAGATCCCATTTCAGTGGCAAAATCAGTCATTGAAACGCTACATCACTCTAATAGACCTCACTACACAATACCACTAATACCTTATACATAATTACTAAACTAGCTACCGGTAATCTTAAAGCTTATACTTATCAAATATTTTAATCAATAAAAACTATGAGCTTTAAAATTAAAAATATATGTATATACAGTAACAAAAAAGGCTTTCATTTTCAGGAAACTTTCAAGTTTATGTACGTAGTAAAAAAATATTACTGTCAGATAAAAACCTAATAACAATATCTTTGCGCAGTGGAAGCGTGCTGGGCCCATAACCTGTTATGATTTGTACAAATATATGCAATAATTAAAGAGATTCGTTTGGATGATATTTATATTTTTGATAACGTTTCACTGTGATGTTTAATATTAAAACAATCACCATTTCTGCGACATACACTTTTAAAATTTAATTTTGATGGTAATTATGCAATTTTTATGTCTATAGAGGGTTTCCTGACCACGTGTTCTTTTGACTACTTCACTGAAGATCAAGATACGAAAGTTTTCGTGGCATGCATCTTCGTTTGGAGCTACTGTATTCCAATGACGCTCATTTGTTACTTCTACTCCCAATTGTTTGGAGCGGTACGTATTTAGTTTCTAATTCAATATTTTCAAAAGTTCATAAAACGTTGATACAATAAATTAATTGTAAGTGTTTGTGTTTTTGATTGTAAGTTCTGAATGACATTCATTATTTTCTGCGCTTATCTAAAAACTCCGGTACAAGCTTTTCTATAGCTATAATATACAACCTTTTTCGGTTTTTAATGTACTCTGCCAAATATGTTCCAACTGAATTAAAATGTTATGTAACTGGAATAACCTTGAAAACTAACTAAAAATCTATAATATATCTATTATATCTACATAGCTGTTAGATAAGTTTTTCTGACGATTAAAAAATATAAGCTATGACTGGTGGTCGTGGGTGTGGTTGTAGAAAGACACGGATTTTGGCGTTTTAGAGTTTTAGTGTTAATTTACAAGAAATATATTCGAATGAAATAAATTATTACTAATAACAGAAGCAAGATTGTAAGTACGTACAAAAAGTAAAACAAAAATGTATCCCAAAGTTTAATGTCGCATTTGGTTTCCAAACTTTGCATGGATCTCATAACTTTACTATTGAATAATTTCCTTCCGTGTGTCCTTTTGGGCCAGGTTTTCTGTTTGGTAAATGTTCGTGGGTCTGAAAGGGTCGGTTCCGTCCTATTTAATACGCCAGGGGCTGACCACGACGGCCGTAAAGGTGTAGGCTATTATTATTACCTACATATTAGTTACCAGAAAAGTCCGATTCAATTAAAAAAGGAAAAACATTAAAATTGAAAAACTAAATAAGAAGTTAAAAATAGTATAAATGTTTATTACAAATTTTAAAGCATATTCTAAAAAAATAAACATTGTGTTTAATTAACAATACATACTAAGATATTTTATTTTTTTATTATTTAGTTAGTCCTTAATCAAAAGTGTGGTTACAAGAACAAATTCCACACACGAAAAAACTTAGAACCGCAAAAAACTAACTGCAGGCCGTAGAAATATTTATTTTGTGTGGTAATCGAACCCACGACGTGTGTAATACAGTGATCACTCATGAGTTAAAGTAAAAGTTTTGTCTGATCGGAATTATCACGCAGTAAATAAAAACGTTTCTGATGGAGGGTAAAGTTAAACGTAACAGGAATCAGCAAGAGCGCATGAAAAGAAAACATATAATCAATAGCAGCAAACAAAAGTGACGACATTATATAAACAAATCACACGTAAAAAAAAAAACATAAAAACTCTAGACCGCCGCCAATAAGGACCCTGTCTGAACTTGTGCTACACAGCACTAGACTCTGCAGCGCTGGTATTCTGACAACATTCACAAGCACAACTCACAAGCACAGCCCACCATTCACATTTATAAAATTACCCATTTAAGATTTGATTACATAATTAGGACAAAGAATGGATTATGTGGTGTAAGAGGTAATATGAATAACAACAAGGAGCGTTTAATATTTCTGCTTACTCCAATAGGGAATCAGCGTGATAATCCGTGGATCATTACTATCATCCTATCAGTCGTAGTACTTCCACTGCTGTACAAAGCTGCCTTTCCTAATGTTTTCCAGAAAGACTGGGAGCGGCTTGTATCCAGGGGCATCCTGTGATCTGGTTTCCATCGTCTGTTCACCTTGTAGGTGGATGGGTCAAACTGTACTTGCCAGTACGTGGCCTCCTCTACCTTTAAAATTTTCCGCCCGATTGGCTATCCGCTCTAAGAGCTTTGTGTCCTGCTCACAACCACTTCAATTTGATAATCCATTGGGCTATGTTGATCACTTTCATATATTCATCTGTATCCCAATTCTGCGCATTGCTGAGCCTAAGTGTCAAGGCGTATGAGGCTCATAGGATTTGACAGGAACTGTCAAGCCACCATTTTAGATCCCGTGCCAATTCCATCCAGTGCATCAGCAAACTTAACCCTACCCATTTTGCATTCGGACTTCCCACGCTTCGTTTTCGCAATCTTATACAGATTAACTGAACCACAGACTAACTGAAGTTAAGCTTTGAAAAGTTCCAAGTGACATTACTTCGTCTAGCCAGATAGCCTACTTAATTCCACTTAAAGGTATGATTACAATTTTGGCAGCCGATGTTGTGTCGACGTCACCGAGCGGCATTTGTCAAAATCGAATCGCACTTAAATATCATCATCCAATCTCCGACACCGTACCAGTCAACGTGGTACAATTTAGATATTCTTGTAGATTATCGGTAATCGATAGGTAGTAAATAATAGCATTTAGTAATTTTACTGCATTGTCCCTTCAAATCGTAATCGAAGCAAAGTAAACAAGCCAAAAACAAAGTTGAACGTGGGTGAAAATCGTTTACAAAGTTCATCACCTCTCGAATTATTTCGAGATAAACTGGTAATGGATGAAAGTTTGAAATTCAGAATACGAGCACTCGGTGTTCGTAATTATTAATCACATAGAAACCTTGTATAGTGGCTTTATTAAATTAGCGAGCAACGATAAAGTTGTGAAAGTACACTTTGTCGGATAATCCACTTGTTAGCTCCACTTCCACACCTTTTAACAAGGATTAATACGAAATAGTTCTAAATTACTTAAATACTTAGCCAGAGTTTTGGCTTCGACTTACAATTGAGTATACTAAGTAAGTAACAGTTGGACAACACGTAATCAGATTAATGCAAAACGATTACAATTTTCTTTATTAATTTGATTACATTTCGTCCATCTATGTTTCAAACACAAAGGAATTCACAATTGTATACTATATATGGCACCTTAATGCTTAGAAGAGTATTAATCATGATTATAGAGTAATGAAATTTAAATTCCGAGTACATTTTGTAATCGTTAATCATTAATCTGATTACATTTTGCCCATCTCTGATCTTAGTACGTATATGATGTAATTTGCAACTAGCTGTGCCCGCGACTTCGTTCGGGTGGAAATAGTACTCTTGTTAGGATAATAATTAGTTCAAGCTTTTTCTGATATATTTTCCATTTTTTTTTTGTATCGCTGGGGTAAAATCCTGCATAGGACCACCCGGCTGCTGTGAGTTCAGCGACCCCGGTGTGTCAGACTCCTACTGATTAAAACCCCCGGGATACCTGGGTAACCAAATGGCCTGTACAGGCTTCCTCTCTGAGAGGGGTGGATGTAGACAGCCCACTCCTCCAAACCTTTCTCACTGGCGGCACGCCAGACACTTCGCACCACCTCCCTCTCCTCTAGGCACTAGATTCCCTCAGGTCTACTGCCCGACACTTTCCCTTCCCCTTACGCCCATTTAACCCTAAAGAGCTCCAATCCTAACCCATTAATGGCAGTCACTGTAATAAATAAATTTATACAAATAATGAATTAATTAACCAACAATCAGACCGCAATAGCTAGATTCAAAAGAAATAAAAAACAAACAGAATTAAAGAAAGTTCCAATGCGACCCATGTTTCCCGTTGGCCTGAAATTGTGAGGCTTCTGGGAAGATTTAACGAGAGCGATGATTAAAACTCTGATTGCCGAGACATTTTCCTTTTTCCTTAACCAGATCAGGCGATCACGTTTCCCCAAACAAAATTACTATATAACACAGTTATCTCTTCATACTTTAGTTTCCTTCTATGACAGTATTATTTACTAGGGACGATTAGTTTTATTTTGCATTTAAATCATTTACCAATGAATAATTCAAATAAGTACTAATGCAAACTGACCTAAGTTTTTCAGTATTTTCTATATAAACTTTTATCAACAACTTTTTCTAATAGTAGCTTTGATATCCATGTTGTTGTACTCGTATAGTTCTAATCAGGTTCTCGTGTTATTTTTTTCATAAAAGAATTTATGATATTCTACTTTCTATATAGTATTTATTGTGGTCACTGACTTTTTTTTAACTGGGCTGGGTTAAGTTTTATATTCGACATTTGAAAAAAGGTAAGTTTTGCATTCAACGCGTCGACATTCGAAAAAAAGAATAAAAAGTGTGGTGTTGTTGAGGGTTTGTGATGTTACACTTAATGTCAAAATTATTTTGATGGATCTGGGGTTTCGCCTTTAGGCGAATCTAATTCAATTGAATAGAATTTATATCTTAATGTGGCTTACTTTTAATATCTTTTTTAAACGATTACCCTCATTTACAAATTAATAACAATATTTATTTTATATCGCTTGGTTTATTACAAATGACTTTATAACTATAATTTTATTCTACCTTAATTCACAACAATCGTATACAAATTTCAAAAAGGTTTTAGATAATTAACATGACCTATATAGAACTATATGAGTTTCTTTATTAACATAAAGTTTAAAACTCTGAACAGAAAAAAGTTTAATCGTAATATTAAGTTCAGGAACACTTCAAAAGCACTTAACTGAAAGCAGAAGTTTGCCCTTAGAAATATGAAAGCTTTCTTATTTGCTTGAATGAACGCACGAATTTTCAATTTACGCGAAAAGAACGAGGAATTTCATACAATAATGAACAACATGTTTGTTGCTTTTTTTAACAAGTAGCAAGTTAGCAGATTTAGAGAGATATTAGGTACTTACATCATTGTTCTTTTCAGGCACAATTAGTTGTATGAGACGGCTTTGGACTTAATAAAAAGTGGCTGGCTTCGTTTATGCGTTCGTATAATTTTCTTTACAAAGTGAAAATTTCTTTTGTTTTGTCAACAATGAGGTTACTATGGTTTTTGGTTGCTAAACTAATCAATCAACAATCAATGTTTTAGTATTACGGGGAAAATCCTATATAGGATCATCAGGGCCAATATGAGGGCAGCGACCCCGGTGTGTCAGACTCCTACTGACTAAAACACCAGGGGTGTCCTTCCAATCACTCCATCCGGGCCTGAGGATCCAAATTCATCCAGTTCAGACTTCATCTCTGAGAGGGGTAAATAGCCCACTCCTCCGAACTTTTCTCACGGGCGGCATGTCGGACACAACTCACGCTCTCTCTCCCCTCCGGGCAGCAGACTCCCACAAGTCTACTGCCCAGGTATTGTTACCGGGGAATGTCGCGCTCGTTTTGGGTGTTTTTTGTGCCTTACATTTTTTTTATAAGTATTTCTCATATAAATTCTGTCAATATTAATAAAGATAACAATTTTTATACCTACGAAATATTATTCGAATCTTTACGCAAAGTAGGAATTAAAAGCAATATGATAAACGTTGATTGCTTAACTGTCTGTGGGAATTTAAATAAGTGTTCACTCAATTGAGCTAAAATGATTCCGACTGTATGAATCGCAAAGGTTTCCGTAGGAAATTAATTTGTTTTCGACATCAAAGTGGATTTGACCAGCCAGTTCGATAGGATTAAGCAATTTATTTAAAATTGAAATAGCTATCTATACCTATGTATGTATGTCACTAAATAGGAATTAATCCAGCTGTAATTTTGTTTTGTTTTTGCTATAATTTAATTGTAATAATTATGCTAGAAAAGAAAGTTATTCACACAATCAAATTAAACAAATAAACTAAACATAAAATAATTTCTATAAGTAGGGTAGACTGGGTACAGTAGTAACAGGGTACGGTTGAAACAGAGTGAATATCTCTCGAACTATAGATGGAACGAAGAGGGCTTCAAGGGGTGGGAGGAGCAGTTTACGTGTCTGAACGTGTTTGTCAGTCTTTCGCGGGTGGCCGTGTGCTTCAGTTGGTTGTAAGAGGGCCTATTGTGTTTGGTCGCGACAAAGTAAGTATTTTCCATCGAAGATTGTTTCTAATTACATAGCTAATATTAAAAATACGATGATAAGTATTTTTCTGCTTGGAGTTTAGACCTTTGAGAATATGGAGTTGTAATTATTTTTGTGTAGGATAGTTTGCTTCGACACTGTGATTTTTTATTTATAAAGAATGCAGGTGGGTACAGTTGTAACAATTTTTGTGGGTACAGTTGTAACATTATTAATCCCTTCGTTCCTCGTTGTAGATGCCTAGGACACGCATAAGAAAGACAACAAAAGGACAAAATGACATATCACAGTACAAGGACGCATATGAAGAAGTGAAAAATGGTAAATCTCTTAGAAGTGCAGCAGAAACGCACGGAGTTAACTATGTTTCTCCACTTCGATACATAAAAAAAGGGATCAGGTCGAAAGCGATGAGGCAGAAAATGTTGTTATGGGGTATGTGGCACCTAACAAAGTTTTCACTCACGAACAAGAACGTGAACTTTCGAAGTATCTCACTCGCTGTGCGGACATATACTTTGGACTCTCTAGAAAAGGGGTGAGGAAGTTGGCGTTCGAATTAACCATTAAATATGATTTAAAGAAATCGAGTTCATGGATTGAGAATAAGATGGCTGGAGAAGAATGGTTCCGTTCTTTCATGAAAAGGAATCCTGAACTGTCTATAAGCGCAGCCCAGGCTACAAGCCTCTCCAGAGCAACAAGCTTCAACAAGACAACGTCAGCATTTTTTACAACTTACAAGTTGTTCTGGATCGTCATCACTTTGAGCCACATAATATATATAACGTCGATGAAACTGGCGTCACTACGGTTCAGAAGCCAGACAGAAAAGTAGCACGACGTGGCACATTTTTGAGAACTGATGGTTTATTTTATGTTGATTTTGTTTTAATTATAGTTATTTTGAAGTCGAGGTATTGATAATTTAAGTTACTAATGCTGTTTGCTTGACTGATTATAAGAGGCTGACAACAAGAAGATATTTTAGATATATATTATAATAATTGATATAATAATTGTGTCTTATTAGCGTTCGACACTCTAATTTATTACTCTTCTGTGATTTTATTGTAATAAATCTCTTTAAAACACCTTAATAGTGCCTCATTTCCATGTGTTACAACTAAACCCAACCACTGTTACAACTGACCCTGGTATTGGGGTAAGTTGTAACAAACGTAAACCTTTTTTCAAAATGCTCCTGTAGCCTAATTACTGCACTAGGCGCTCAAATTTTATGACTATTGTGTAGACTAAAGAAGACTATTTTACTTCTCGTGCTTATTGCATGAATTTCTAGTATCATTACGATTCTATGAGCGATTAATGCAAAATTGTTACAACTGTACTCAGTCTACCCTACTCATAAGTTATACTCAAATTCTTAAAAGAAAGATTTGTTTTGATATTCTAAATCAATAACATTACTATATATAATAATATATCGTCACACTATACACCTTTTGGGGTGAGCAGAGATACATTAGTGGCTGGACATTATGGATTAATGGTGATGACCAGTAGCATAGTTGATCGTCGTTTTCCGGGCACTTAAACATGATATTTGTATTAGATGCTATACTAGTTTCCTCACGATGTTATCCTTTACCGGTGAGCATGTGGTGCCTACATCCCTACTTCGTATGGAAAATCCTAGAGGTGCATATTAGAATACACACCTACGTCAACTCGCGTTCCCGCGTATGGATACCGGTACTTTATCAATTAAGCGACTTCAGCCACACGCACATTACACATTGTAATCAATAGTAATTTACATGTTAAAAAAAAATAAAAATAATAAAGTTTTTTATTAGACAAACAATTACAAGCAGCACATTAAAATCAGCTGACACCCAAACTAGGACAACCTGTATCTTGGATGTCAGCATATTTCACACAATTTGTTACAGTTTATTACCGCTGCGTAGCTCCAATCTTATAAAACAATACAACAATAATATTACATACTAAACAATAGACTATACAAATATAAAAATAAAAAGTGAATAACAATTTCAAAAGAATGTTAATGCTAAAGCCCAAACACATCTATTCCTGCAACAGTTCCTCAGTATCATTATATTTTAGATTCGACAACCAGTCTCTCAGCTTCATCTTACATTCGAATCTAGAACAGTTCAAGATATTTAATTAATGATTAACCTTATTGTAAATCCTTGAACCAAGAACCCAAAATTGTTTCTCAGCAAAATGAGACTTGTGAATCGGCATATGGCAAACATATCTCATTCTGCGAGGTTTTCTTTTGCGATCTGTCCCTACAAGGACCACTCTATGTTTGCGGAGGACAAGTTTCGAGACAAAGAGCTGTCTTACTGTCAAAACTTGACATCTAGAATATAACAGCTCAGTAGGAAACCTTCTGGATTCTTTACACATGACTTTTAAGACAGCTCTTTGAGCCCTCTCAAGTTTCAATAAAGTGGTCTTAGAGGCTCCACCCCAAACATTAATGCAGTAAGATATCAAGGATTCACACAGAGAGAAATAAACAGTCCTAAGAGGATAAATGTCAGCAGAATTTCTCAATTTCTTAAAGACATAGATAAGTTTTTGATATGTTATATTTACAGTGAGGTATTGTGTTATAAAATCAAACGTACCGTGTGTTATACTTTGAATAACTAGGTATTATGTTCGTAAAATAAAGGTAAGTGCCTATTTTGATATATAATGTGTTGGAAAGTATTTAAATGTTTATTTTTTAAAGGTACGCCTCCACGAGCGAATGCTACAAGAACAAGCCAAGAAGATGAACGTTAAATCTCTCGCCGCAAACAAAGAGGATGCAAGCAGAAGCGTGGAAATAAGGATAGCTAAAGTCGCCTTTACCATATTCTTTCTGTTCGTATGCGCATGGACACCCTATGCCTTTGTTACCATGACTGGGGCATTTGGAGACAGGTCAGAGCTTTATTTTCCTCTTTAATACTTACAATGTTAAAGACGTACTTACAAAAAAAACTCTTTGATATTATGTATATGCGTTAGCTTTAAGGCATTTTTTATTAGCAGATGTCGATACTAGTCGGCAAACCTAAGATGTCGACACTCGTCATCATCCACGAACGTACGCTAGCTTTATACTTTGCCATCACTTTTGATTCTATGCCAATTATACCCATCATTGTTTCGAACCTCCAGCAGTCTGCGATATTTGCAACATCGTCAACTCATCTCGCTGCTCGACTTCCTACACTCCGTTTACTTAGTCTGGTTTATTCGCTTATTGCATAATTCCACCTGCCGTCATGTTATCTGCCGAAAGCCCAGGCGAACTACAAATTTTTTGGTGGGATATTCTACCGTAAATCCTGTAGCTCTTAAAATAATTTTAAGAAAGCACATGCACTAACGAAAAAATCCGCGTGAGAATTTTACTAGATTGACAAGCAATGCGAATAAAAATCCGCGCGGGAGAATATCATGAGGTTAAAAAAAAGCGCAAGTTGGCCTGGGTTTATAGGAATTAAAAACGGTATTACTTTAACACACATAAAACATACAACAAAATACATAATTATAAAACAAGCTAAGAATCGAATCTAAAAAATATGGCAAACATGGTTTTTGTACAATGGGTATTTACTTTTATCTATTAGTCGTCTTGATCGTTTAAAAGTAGATATTTAGCCGTGGTAGAAATTCTTACAAATGCTGGTAAATAAAATAACGACTTTAGTTTTGAGCCTATAAAATCTTTACTTGTGCAAAAATGTAATAAATTATTTTTTCTTTCAGAAATTTACTCACACCCATAGCGACGATGATCCCCGCTGTTTGCTGTAAGATTGTGTCGTGTATAGACCCATGGGTGTACGCCATTAATCATCCGAGATACAGGTCTGTTTGGCACTAGTATATCTCTCATCATTCATGTAAGATGTTTGACTAAAACCCGTTTAAGTTCTACGTCCATGAGCGTGTTTGTCGCCACGATATTCACCCCGAGTGATCAATTAATCATTACTTAATTATGTGAATAATCACAAATCAGTCTCAGCGATTCATTACAGCAAAATATATAGAGACATAAATGATAAATTAAATGCCACGGAAAAATGGCGCTTCGCTACGATACGTTTCTGAACGCAAAGCATTTACGTGATCCATCCATATTCAACATACGGCCTACAGAACTGTTATGAATAGTCCAATATACTTTAAATTAAGGATACTCAATAATATTACACATTGATAGACCCTGTGTATTTGAATAAAAAAGATTTGACGAATTTTTTTTAAAAGAAAAACAATAGTTGTATAATGTATGGTATTGTTCTTGGAATGTATGCACCACGACTTAGATTTTTTATTGCGGGTCATGCAAAATATCGCGCTGAATATATGACTCTGGACAGAAATATTGGATATAGTAACCCCACTGAAATTACCGTAATAATATGGTAAAAGCTTAACCTGGCGATAACCAACCAGGACCGCCGCGATAATATAATTCATGAAGACGGTGCCTTAGTGTTAAAACTAAGTATATAACTTTCTCAGAATTTGAGGTCTACTGTTGTCTATTTATAATACATAACTAGCTACGGTATATCGCGCTTCGGGATTAGCCTTTGTACGTCCAGTAACCTATATAACTACATCCCTTCCACCGTGACCATTATATCAAGACAGCACAGTGACTGTCAACAGATTTGCGATTTATAGAGGTCGCTGCTGCTCTCAAGCGGTATACGGATACAATCCCATATATATACTATATTTTGACGAACCGATACACATAATTATTAAAATACATCTAATGAAATAACATATAATCCATATCATTTAAGTAGGCCCATTAATAATCACAATTACAGCGTAAAAGAAAAGAATCTACCACAAGTTTGGAAAGTGGAGTCGACAAAAACTTTTGATAGCTGCTCTTAAAAATACTTTGGTGACTTTTTAAAAATATAATTAACGTTCAAAAATTTCGAGCGACATTTTTAAACATATAAAAATAATCTTAATTTTGTTTAAGGGCCGAACTTACGAAACGTCTGCCATGGCTGGGCGTCCGTGAGCAAGACCCTGATGCCGTGTCCACATCGACAAGCGTCGGCACTGCCCAGTCTCAAGTACCTCCTTCCACTGAAGCCTGATTTTAAAGACACCACGCAAAGATAATTACCTAAACTCATAATTTTGAAACATCTTAAAGTATAGATACCTAATAAGGTTAGCAGAGAATGTAATACACTTAATTATTTTCACAGCAGTAAGTATAAACGCAAAAAATATAATTGTAGGTCTTAGAAAAGCGACAATATATATTTTTATAAGAATAACACCTAGTTTGAGAAATGCTCTTTATTTTTTAAAAACGTGTTTAAAAGCGGCTTAAAATTTAGGGAACTTTCTGAATCTAGGCGTAAAACAATAAAAGATCCAAATATTTTTCAGTTTTGCTTTAACTACAAGTTGTTTTTTCATACATGGAGCATCATTCTATGATTCTGTAATCTATAAAAACCTTGGTAATTATTTTTGTATATGTGAATTTACGGGGTAATAAATTGTAAAAACGGACTTTGATTTAGCTAACTCTTTTTGTACGAAGCAAAAATAAAAAATATACTAAAAAAATACGGACCGATCCCGACGACTAAGCTGCATTACGATATGTTTATTATATTAGCAAATAAAATATTAATGTTGCAAAATGGCGATAGTTTCATTTCAACCTGATTCGCCTCGTCATTTATAGCCTACAGACAAAGAGAGATTTTTGCTGCCAGCGTCTGTTTCACCAACATCCTATAATACAAGAGTCTTCCAGCATTCAACGAGTGAATCGGTTTGTTAGGCGAGTGCGCTCCCTTGTCGGCCTCGTCGACGCTTTCCATCAGGTGGGATTGAGGACAAGCGTAAACCTGTTTGTATTAAAAATCTGTTTTTATATACTAAATACAAAATTATTTGCTAGACGTAACTGTTATACACGAAACAACAAGAGAAAATGAAGACGCTAAAAAATTGTCAACAGGCTTTTGTTTGACAAACGTGATTTACCCATTTTTATCTACCACCAAGTGTGTTTGAGGTCAAGCGTAAGTCTGTAAATCATAAAAAATATGTCGTAAACATAAATGACTTAAAAGCTCACTTTCTACAATATTTATGCATAAAAGATCAATATCCCGATTTAAAAAGATTCTTTCAATTTTAAAAACTAATGAATCCCTAATTATGGATTTATGTCTTTAAATTTAAATAGCGTTTCTGGTACTATGTGTATTTGGTCAACTGATAATACAAATTTAATGCTCTATGTTTTACAGCATATCCAGTACACATTACTTATTCACTTCACACTAGTTTACTACATTAATAGCCATTGTTTACTTAAACGTCGCCTCGATACAAAAATGTATTTTATGCACGTAAAAAAACTGTTTCAGAATTGTTGAAGCAGATATCGAAACGTACTTTTAATGATAAATGACTTCAGAAAAAAATTAAGCTAATTATAAAACTTGCTGCATAATTAACTTTACGTCAAAACGTCCTCCACATAACAAATTTTCACTTCCAACGAAAAGTTACTGTGTAATCTTGTTCAAAACATGAACTGGAAACTCATTAGGAGTCGCAACTTATGTGTAAGCCTCAAACGCGGTCGCGTACATAAATACAGTCGCTTTGTGCCCGGACACTTTGTTTGTCATACGACCGTAGTAAGCGTTATGAATTCCTCAAATAGTATATCCTCAATGCTCTGTATAAATAGTGTAGTCAACGCTATAAGGTAATATGTACCAAGTACTATTCCTTACAATATATACCCACTTCTTTTATACGATAAAGGACAATAAATACGCTGACATCGTTGACACTACACGCTTTTGATAAACTCCAACACTAATGTGTAAATCAATATTATCCATCCCAGAAAATCCCAGTAAATCATACTCAATAATTTGAAGAAACAAATTACTATGTAGCTAAATTAATAAAATTTATATCATTTTTACTGCATATTATGTAAATACACTTAAAAGGTCCAAAATATTACATAATTTAATAATGCATAACTTGGTAAATTTTTTAAGTCTCTTTTTGAATTTTTTACAATTTATTTAATTCGTATACAGGTTTTTGATATTCATCGACACATGCTTCGTTGTAGAATTTAAAAAGCGTTTCTCACTAACTTTTTGAAAAGTTCCATGTCATGTACAGAGAAATAAACAAACACTTTCACGTGATATTATTCTTTCATAACTCTTTCATTGTTTTATATACAAATGTTTGTTGTGTTTTTTCTTTTGTCTCAATAAACTTTTTCTTTTACTTATTAGTATTTCAATTGCTTGCCTGATAATAAATAAATAAATACTGTGCCCGAACAAAAACGTAAGAAGACACAGTGTTGTTGCGTGCTGAAGTGTCTTTATCTGTGTGGATATGCTGACAAATAACGACGCATATGTCCCATGAACGGCGAAGAGTGCACCTGATCAGTTTTCCAAAAACCTATTTATACCTACATAGGATAAAAAAAGCAGAGAACCAATTTCTTTATGAAGACTTATTGGTTCCAATCCCCACGTTACTGTCAGATTGTCAGCAATACAAATAGCATACGTATAAATGGAGTCAAAAGAGTTGATCCGTTAGGAAGCAATATTGGCCCACAAATTAGAACAATACTCCATATGTAGACGTTTTTGTAATTTATGCAATCAAACCGTTGACTAGATATGTCGTAAACTTAATGAGAATATCGCAATATTCGTAAAATTAAGCAAGTATTAGTAGTAGTATAGATTCCTTTCGCGAGTAGATTTTTTTTTATTATTAAACGTTGTTATTTTAGTGAACATACCAATTTGTGTTATAAACGGCATGAGTAATTGTAAAATTGAACCCTGTGAATGTAAATTGCTAGCTGGGGAAAATTTACCTCCAACACACTTATGAGAAAACATTTTGAAGATATTTTTGAAAATAACCTCCTAAATTGTCATATTTGGGACTCGTCTAAGATTTAATCTAATCGCTTCAGATAAAACTTCTGTCAACATTAAAAATCATCAGCCTACATTAGTCCACCACTGGACACAGGCCTTTTCGAATAAGCGTCATTAAACCAAGTCATCTGCTGTTCATATTCAATTTTTTCCGGCCATCTTACAAATAATTGAAAGATATTCAAAATAAATAATTTACTCTTTGAATTATTTAACAAAGAAAATACATATTTTCTTAGAAATTTGAAGTCTACTTCAAAAAAACATGTTTTTTTTTTATTTTTATGCACAAATTTTTAGTGTAAGTTTCAAGACTACAGTATGGTACATCATTTCCGAAGCTGCAATCTTGTATAGACAACAATAGTCACTTATTAACAGGTGAGCTGTAAGCTTGTAGGCAGAGATGGGCAAAATGTAATCAGATTAATGATTAACGATTACGATTAAATTTTGTAATCATTAATCATGATTAATGATTAACGAAATTAATCAAAAAAAGTAATCATTTTTCGGTGATTAAGGATTATTAATCTTTAATCGGATTACAATTAATCATGATTACTTTTATGATTACTTTTCTGTTTGATACGTAAAATGTGCTGCCGACAGCAGAGCGGCGCTCGCCTTTTTTTATTTATAGTATACGACTACTACTAGCTAAACTGGCGAACTGAGTACCACCACATAGTTAGGTGTTAGGGCGATTACCCGAACTGGGTCATGACCGCAGTACAATAGTGCAAAGACCAGCATAGTGACTCGCTTCGACCTGACTACTTTCAGGATCAGTTCGTGCTCGGTGGACATTACGTAAATCCATCGAAATCTAGTTAATCATTGATGCTTTTACCATTGTTCTGAGTGATTCCTGGACTATTAGAACTGATTATCAAAATACCGCCCATATTTTACTGAAATACCGTCTCCAACTCGATAATCCACGCCCGCCTTCGGGATGGAGATAGAGAGAGCAAGATAGCGCAAAATTTTAATTGATCAGAATAAAACATTATTTTCTCAAATTTACACAAGCTTCTATAGCGCAGAGCGCAACATCATCTTTCTTGGTCATCCGTCTCTCTCTACTGACTCGGTTTCGTCTTTGATGTAAACCGAGCCGCCGCGCCGCACACGTTCGTATCGTATTTTGAATTTTAACTCATAATTAAAGTTGAGATATAGATCTAATTTTTTTTCCGGATAACTGTCGTTCTACCTAATAACTTTGATTCTTACAAAAAATCAGCGGGACCCATACATAGTTTTTTTTTTCAGTTCGCTTAATTTTTTTTCGCGTTTGACTTCCATATTCTTAAAGACTGAGGAATATAGTACTCAGAAAAAAAGAAGCAAATCGATATACGGGCACGCGCCATTTTTATCTCACTAAAACCGCTTTTTGGTTTTCAAAAAATATATATATATATATATATATATATATATATTGTTCAATGAGTAATAAAAGTAAAAAATTGTCATTTCATTTTTCTGTTTTAAAAATTTAACTTTAACTTAAAGGATTGCACACAAAGTCTTTGGCCATTATCAGAAGTATTCTCCATCTCCAAGGCGGACGTGGATTATCGGGTAGGAGTCGGTATTTCAGTAAAATATGGGCGGTACTTTGATAATCACTTCTTATAGTGCAGGAATCACTCAGAACAATACTAAAACCATCTATGATCAGCTAGATTTTGTTGGATTTCCTAAATGGCCACCGAGCACGAACTGATCCTGAAAGTAGTCAGGTCGAAGCAAGACACTGTGCCAGTTTTTTCACTTTTGTACTATGGTCACAACCCAATTCCGGCAATTACCCTACCAACTCAAACGGCTGAAAGCACAAAAAATAGTCCTGAACGTAATCAGGTCGAAGCGAGTTACTATGAGTTGGTAGGTGTATTGGCCGAACAATGTCGTGACTCGTGACCACAGTACACAACTGCAAAGACCCTTATAATGATTATCATTCGCTCAACGAGACGGATATTCGGGGGCGGACTTGCACCGGCTAAAACCACCGAGTGCCAGCACTGCCTAATCTTCGCCTTCGCCGGGCCTGGGAATCCAGATACTTCCTAGGGGCCCGGCGAGCGATTGGTCTTAGACAGGCCTCCTCCCTGGGAGAGGGTCGTAAAACTACCCAAACAATACCTCCCATTGGGGCGGCGTGTGAGCACACACACGACGACACCACCCCACCCTCTGCTGAACGCCACCCTCCACTCTCCGCTGGACGCCACCCCCCCTCTCTGCTAGGCGCCACCCCCCACTTTCTGCTGGACTACACCCCAACTCTCCACTGGACGCCACCCCCCCACTCTCTGCTGGACGCCACCCCCCACTCTCCGCTGGATCCCCCCAATCTCCGTTGGACGCCACCCCCCACTCTCAGCTAGACGCCACCCCCACTCTCCACTGACCGCCACCCGCCACTCTCCGCTGGAAGCCACCCCCCACTCTCCCCTGGACACCCCCCCACTCTCTGTTGGACGCCACCCCCCTCTCACCGCTGGACGCCACCCCTCACTCTTCGCTGGACACCACCCCACTATTAGACGGAAGTTTGGGGTAATATTTAATTCGAAATAAAATAACTTGAAAAATTAAATAAACGAGTATTTAAATCTGTCTCTCTCTCAGCCAGAACTCAAAAGTAATCATTAAAATAATCATGATTAATTGAATGATTACTGTAATCAAGATTAATGATTACACATGTAATCATGATTATAAGTAATCAGATTACAAGTAATCATGATTACATTTGTCATGATTACTTGTAATCTGATTATTAATCTGATTAAAAGTAATCATGATTATGCCCATCTATGCTTGTAGGTAACCTTCGAGTTAAAAACTGTACTCAAAATAAGCATCCTGCTGTTGCCAATAAGGTAATTATTAATCGTATGGTAAATGATATCAATAAAAAACAATTTCTGAAAAATGTGTTTATTCAAATCCATAATCTGGCAGTACTGCATTACTTAAAACATATTTACAATCTTCCAAATGCTAAGTACAAACTCTGTTGAATATTGGAATGTAACTTTATACAAATCAGATTTCTATAACATCAGCCTAGAGGCTAGGTGTTTAATATATCACTGTTTCTCATTACAATCAGTTTCTAACATTACGTGGGTCATGATTTAAGAACAATACATATCTAGCCGAGTCTAATTCGTCGAACACTAATTATTCTTACAATTATAAATTAAAAATGCTAAATTATTTACATTATCTAAGAGAACTTTGTAAATATTAAGGCTTCCCCTTTCAATGTCAACTTCTAATATTGCTTAATGTAAGGAAAATGCGTCTCACACACGCTTTAAACAATTTAAAATTTAACACTCATAGCATATCTTATGTATCTATAAATTTCAAGGCATTTGTTATTGCTATAAATCTATTATCTTTCCTATTGTTCTTAGAATTGACTGATGGATTTTAATATTCCTAAATACGAAAAGGAATAATGTCAATACTTTGAGTAATTCAATATTGAAAGTTCAGAGTACGAAACCTTTATTTAGGACAAACAGGGCAAAGTTTTGCTGTCTTGCAGTCATTTAAAAAATATTAATTTTAATACAATGGCTGAGTCTATAAATGACGACCACGTTAACGGCAAACAAAAGAAAAGAGTTAGCACTACTCGGCATATGGCTTAAATTGGGAAATATCAGTAGCGCTGAGGTACCCTTCTATCACCTGACTCTTTCAATGACATCTATTTGCACAGTATAGTACTTGGATTTGAGAGCCTGGGTCTCCGATCTGAAAAGTCATCCGAATCGCCAATATTACTAATTCATTTTACGCCAAAAATTACATGATCTTAATAAATTTTTATTTCTTTTATATCGTACTTAAAAAGTTTTCTACTTTATTCCTACGTGACTTTAGGATGTCAGATAAACCTTCCACCAGTGTTTTCCCTTCCTATTATTATTGATCCTTTAAATTTTAGAAGAATGAAGACTTTTGACCCGGTCGGCATACTCCTGACAAATGTAGATAGATCTATTATACTGCTCTCGGTTCTGGACTAAACCGTGCTTAAAATTAGACACAGTATAAATATTCTGCGAAGGTTAAATTAGTAAATATACAATTTTTAATCGGGAATAACACTCATGAAGTTTTCTCTCAGCGGCCATACAACGACCGAAATAACATTGCTTTCTATTTTTTTTTTAACGAGATATAATAATGTTTTGCACCAAATGTTACACTCTCCACAACTATTAATAAGGGCATCTCTGCATACACCGAAAAGGATATAGCGTGACTACATATTATTACAGAAGTATGAAATAATATTGAAGGATCTGTATATGTACCATAAGATGCATTAATTATGAAAGTGTTATTGCTCAGTGTTAATTTTATTTAAATTTCACTTAGGGTTATCAAAAATGATACAGTAAATAACAATAGATGTTTAAAAGTTAGAATAATAACTATGAGGAACAATATTTTAACAATAAATCCGTCACGATGTACTCACGCATATCCTACAGCGTTATTTCTTACTTCTGTAGCACCCTGTATTTTGCTGATACTTTTATGGTGTGTCTAAAGCAAATGTTTCACGTTTAGAAAAACTTCTCATTGTTTTTTTTTTTCTGGTCTATTTGCAACTTTTTCCCCTTTTCTCGCAATATTTCGCCTACACGCATAAAACATGTGTCAATGACGTACGAGAAGAGAAAAATAATTGCAAATACAGGAGTAAGAAAAAGGTTAGCAAATGTTTTGCAACACATTAAATATTTGTTGCAGATGCACCGTTAAGCCTGGTCAGATTAATGTCCAGTATAATGTAAATAATACTGCTTTAAGATACTGTGGTGTCGCTATAGACCTCAATTGTCTGTCCACTACAGTTACAAAAACGTCTGTAGTAACTATTTAAAAACAAATCTATTAATTTTAAAAACAAACTAATAACCTAAATTTCTTTTATATA
Source organism: Automeris io (assembly GCA_036320925.1). Classification (NCBI taxonomy): domain Eukaryota; kingdom Metazoa; phylum Arthropoda; class Insecta; order Lepidoptera; family Saturniidae; genus Automeris; species Automeris io. The sequence continues at coordinate 4,059,167 of JAUDJH010000011.1, read as the reverse complement.
TTAATGCTTGCTCATCTTTCAAAATTCGGAATAGATTTAAAAATAATTTCAGTTATAATGGCAAATTTTAAACGTTAACCTAAAATCATGAAAATGTACATATTTTTAAAATAATTCAATCAATAAAACCAAAAAAGCTTTTCAGAGCAATTCATCGCGTTCTATAATAGATGTGGGCAATTTTTTATTTAAAACTGAACCAGAGTAAACTTGAAAATATTTTCTACCAAAATAACTATTCGAATGAAAACTAATAAAATTAAAAATAAAAGTTTTACTGCAACATAAAACGAAAATCGTCCATTTAATAAGAATTTAAATAGGTCTTTAAGTTCTTTATACTAAAAAATAGAATATTTCTTATTTATGACATAAATTATAATTTGTATTAAAAAAATAAAAAGCATATTTTAGTATCATATCAAAAATTAAATTATTTTTGGAGATAAAATGTTGATATTTCGACGATTTATATTTAAAACTCAAATATTGATACCCTGGAATACAATCTCCAGATATAATACTGAAAATTGAATTCACAATTATTACAAAACTTATGAAGAGAATTCAAATTAATTTTGAAAATAAGAAAGTCTTAATTATTTGCATAATCCTACGTACTCTAAAATCGAATCTTCAAAAAAAAAATTATAATTTTGTGATAATATTTCAGACAGAAAACTATATTATGAATATATGTTTGGTTAACATTCAATCATATTATACATATCTCACATCATAAATGACGTTAGCTTCATACAGCTAATGTAGTTTTTGTCAAATGAAAGACTGAGCTTAGATCGCAACTAGATTTTGAATGTTTTTAATTTACGAGAATTACAACTCTGGTCATAGTGACATTAAGGCCCAGTTTCTAAAACGCTCCTAAATATAAAAATGCTTTTATTGATTCGAAAGTGCATACAAATTTGAGATTCGCTAGTTATGTGACTTGCCGTTACCCGGTAGAATACGCAAATTTTAGCCTCTTGGAAGTATATTTCCAAGTCGTCAAAATACTTTTTTTTTACTTCTAATCAAAAACCTAAGTGCCAGTTTTCATTGTCTTATAGCTCCCGTCTGGAGCAGAGGGCGTCCACAAAGCAACTGCTCTTTAACCTGTCCTGCTTATATCATTCTTCAGCTAGCCTCACGACATCACAATGTCCCTGGACCACACCAGAACCAAGAAAACCAGAAAAAGTCTACAAGTTTTTCTGAGACAGTCCCTTTTCAGTTTTCATTGCGCTTACTTCAAAATTAATGGATTTTACCCATATAGGGGTGGAATGACAAAAAAGCTGCTTTCAGTGGATGCGTACGTCATAAAAAGAACTCAATTTCTAAATTTCATTGTTTTAGCTTTAGTAATTTAAGCTCCACGATGAGTATCTTAAAATAGAAAGGAGCGTTTCTGAAGCTGGGCTTTTATGGTTTATCAGTAAACATTGCCATCTTAAGTACAAAAAAAAAACCGAGATGAAGAAACAGAAAAACCGCAAAAGGAATAATCACATGCAGTCGCAATAAAAAATAAATAACATAGAAATATGTTACACGTTCAAAATAATTATTTTTATATTGTTTAACATAACTGAAAAACAGAAAAAATTGAATACCATAAAAATGTTGCAATATTTTAAAAGGTTCTCATAGAACAAGTATCTCTCAACATAGATACAATACGTATCAGACATACGTAACAATTAAATGGGAAGTAGAATTTTCAGTGTAGCTCACCACTAAAGACTCTCGATGGGCTTTGGTCAAGACCGGCAAAGACAGGGGCCCGTCAGATTCACTCAATCGCGATTCGGCAACTGTGTATACCACTGTGCATACATTTATATGCAAATGTATCCGGTATAGGCGACTGCGGCGCCACAATCGCGAGCTTAAGGCGCAGTCTGACAGCGCTACACGGTCGCTTGCATCGGACACCTTTTTTTCTACTCAACACAGTGACCACATCAGGCCTGAATGTAAGCATTACGCAGTCTAAAAAAAGACAACAACGGTAAAGAAAAACCTATCGGTAGTCCCAGCAATCAAGCACAAGTACCTCTTAACGCTTTGTTTAAAGGACCCCATATCACAAAGCAGTGAAAACACGCTCGCGCGAAGACCATTCCACAACCAAACGACATGGCAAAAGAGTTAGATAACTTCTTAGTCCTAGCCGGAATGTGAGTTACCGTAAATCTCCGCGTGTGGTTCTATTAAGGAAGAGGGTGGAACAAGGTTAAACAGCTCTTCAGAACGTGATACAGACGGTAGAAAACGCTTAGTGGGGCAATATATGTGCGCAACTGAAGCGATTCAAGATGCTTAGTCATATCTGGATCATTTACAATGACCACTTGACTCTTGCATATAGGAGCCGACATAGTTTTAAATCGGGACCTGGTTGCCTTGCTGGATGCCTTGATGTGAAAAATTTTATTCTGCTATTACGATATATTCATACAAACTTGTGAAATCAGCTTGTGTACGTCCGATTGTCCGTTTACCCAAAGACCTTTAGATCAGCACGCTGACGGCAACTATCAAAACATTCTCGTCCATTAATGGTCGCTGCCGTTCTTGAACTTCACTACTCTCCATCAGGGTGTGATGTAGCCATTTTGCCAAGACAGTATAAAAAATCAGCTAATTTGTTAAAAAAAATACGAATTTTCCAGTTATCCTTTGTGAACTGCTACGCACATGACCAATTTTTTTTAATACTCTGCCCAATATTTTTATTTCATATAATCATTTTGGCAACATTTTGCGTTTAACAAAATTGCTTTTTAAAATGTGTTAAATTTCTTCTTTTTTTTTGTAATCTTATCATCCAAGACTGTTGGTGACAATAAATTTTTTTTCCTACTAAAATGATCGACTCCACAGCTATAATAGTTTAAAAAAAATCCAATCAGATACTAATCAGCTAACCAGAAAAGCATTTTTAAATCATATCGACGGAAGAAAACAAATTTAGGCATAACATACCTAGAAACATCATTGGAATCTGTTTTAACATAACAAATAGGTTTTATTTAATATTTAAGTTTCTATGGATTTGGGACCTTATATATGAAAATGAAATATATGGATAATTTATATTTTCGATATAAGAGTAGGTATAACGATATAGTTAATTTATATTTTGGATATGAATATCAACTTTACCAAACATTCAATAATTTTGGGTGCGGATATTCAAAACATTCCAAACACTGGCAACGATTTGAAAGGAAATATTTATGAGAACTTATTTATATCTTTATAACTTTCTTCATTTTCAATACTGATGATTTTGTTTCATGATTTAAATTTTGTTTCCCTCCGTCAATGTTTATTTTTGTACTCTATACCAATAAACGTAAATAAAACATGGAAACATTATGAGTGCTAGAAAATAACCTAACTTTTTTAGAGTCTCAGAAGACTGTATTGCGCTTCTATCTTAAAACAAATGTTAACATAATTCTGACGACTCACGCGGTTTAGAGACAGAATCTTCGTTTCCCTGCTTACTGGAAACACTTCCATATTTTATTTGCATTCACTGCTTTATACATAATTTAAATCTGCCTATGATATCTCGTTTTGGTTATACATTTACGTGAAAGATAATAATCAGTTTCACTGTGCCATTCGCCGTGGCATGTGCAACTAGGAGCGATGCTTATTGCGGTTTATGGTCTGGATGAAGCGGCGCCCCCACCACTCGTCTAGGTTGAATGGTCTAAAATTTGCTAGATGACGCGGAGCGACCACCTCTTGATAATACTTGGCGTCCTCACTGCCTCTCTCTAACTCACGAGTCACCTGAAAACAGTATTCAATTTCGTTTGTATTGGCATATTTCAGTGATGACTGTGGTAGTTAAGTGGATAAGTATCACTCTTTTTAAACATCAACTTTACAAATAAAGATCACATAATTAACTATATAAACATTTTTTTGGACATTTACTATTCACCTCAGCCTAAAAGTGCTGATAGCGATGAATGGTGGACGCTTAAGGGTGCTCTTGAGCATCAGAGGAAAAGCAGTTGAATCTTTTTCGATAATTTATTCTTTTTGTAGCTCCAAGTGAAGTGAATTATTTACATGATGTTCCTATGTATATACCCTGAGGCTAGTTTAACAACTAGTACAAAATGAACTGATTCTATATAATGCAATCGGTCAATTACGGTGCCGGATTCCGCGGTATCGCTACCCCGCCAGCCGCTGCCTTCTTTCCGCTACTGGCAGTCGACGTGCCTCCTCCCACTTCCCGCCTTCACATCGCTGTCGCCCGAAGCTCAATGTCAGCAACAAGAGCCCTAAATATGATGATAGCATCGTCTTTAGCCCGCTTAAGATCATGGCTGAACATAGACCACTAAGCACTATAAGTTCCCAGTCTTCTATTCATATCCATATATTGCTATTAGCATTTCCTACGTCGTCTCTCCATCTTGCCAAGTATCATCCCACAGTATGTTAGAGTATACAAAATATGCTGATATTATAAAAAAAAATTACCTTGTTCCAAGAGTCATAAATATAGTTGATGAGATCGTCATGCTGATTATTCTGGTTGTTTCCTTGTGAATGCTGATTCATGGGCATGGGTTGTACTGGAGGACTCAAACGAGCTCCACTGTGACTGTTCCCACTGTAATTTCCGCTGTGGTTGCCACTGTGACCATTGCCATTGTGACCATTGCCACTGTGGCCATTGCCACTGTGACCATTGCCATTGTGACCATTCCCCATATGCCTTTTACTGCCGCTCATATGCGGAAGTGATCGTGTGCCGCTGTTCACATAACTTGACCTGTAAACAAAATAAATGTACTGTTTACAATATTTTGTCTACTCTTATTGCATTTGTTTATAACTCACGCAGATAGAGAAGGTCAAAGAAAGCAGAAAAAAATGAAATGACTTTTTAAAATGGTTGATTACTATGCTTGTATTGTCAGCATTCTCATTAAGGAATTGAAATGTTAAAACTTTCAGAAAAAAACCATTAAATACATAACCTATTTAGTACTTATTGTATTTACACTTCATTGTAAATAAAATGTAGTAAAGTAGTGAAAAAACTTGCACTGCAGACTTCCTCTGTGGCTTTAGGCTGATGAAGGGCCCATTTTTGCCATGTTTATATGTTCTGTATTTTCTTTTGTTTTTGTGTGTTGTTTGTATTGCTACATTTAAATTTCTGTTTTCTTTTTGTATATTAGGTCCTTACATATGAAATTGGCGTTTTTCGTACTGGCCACTTTAATCACAAATTTCTCCTCTTTGGTAAGGAATCCCAAATTCAAATTTGTACAGCTATAGACTCATGTATTTGTGCTTCGATGATCGTCATTCATTTGTTTTTTTCTTCTGTTTTTTTCTGTCTGCGTCACTCATTTTACAAAATGGAAAACTTAAAATATCCCATTATTTACGAGTACGAGTTCCGCCGTGGCACTAGTGCTGCGGAAACAACTCGAAGGGTGAATGATGTGTATGGCGGTCGTGTTGCAAAAGAAAACACAGTTCGTTTTTGGTTCCAACGTTTTCGTTCTGGAAATTTCGACCTGCAGAACAAGCCCCGTGGACGGCCTGAGACTCAAGTTGATAATGAAGAGTTGAAGGCTATTGTGGAAGCGGATCCATCGCAAACCACGTCCGAGTTAGCTGCAGGCTGCGATGTTAGTGATAAAACTGTTTTAATTCACTTGAAGCAAATTGGGAAGATTAAAAAGCTTGAAAGGTGGGTACCTCACGAATTGACTGAAGCAAACCGGCAAACGCGCGTCGACTGCTGCGTTACATTACTAAACCGGCACAATAATGAAGGTATTTTAAACCGAATCATTACCTGTGATGAAAAATGGGTTCTTTACGATAATCGGAAGCGCTCAGCGCAATGGTTGGATCCTGGCCAACCAGCCAAATCCTGCCCCAAGCGAAAATTAACCCCAAAAAAGTTACTTGTAAGCGTTTGGTGGACTAGTGCCGGTATTGTTCATTACAGTTTTCTCAAATCTGGCCAGACTATTACGGCTGATGTCTATTGTCAGCAATTGCAAACCATGATGGAAAAGCTAGCGGCTAAACAACCTAGGCTAGTCAATCGCTCCACGCCACTGCTGCTTCACGACAACGCTAGACCACACACTGCGCAACAGACGGCTACTAAATTAGAAGAGCTTCAATTGGAAAGTCTAAGACATCCTCCGTACTCCCCGGACCTTGCTCCAACAGATTACCATTTTTTTCGAAATTTGGATAACTTCTTGCAAGGGAAAAAATTCAACTCCGATGGGGCAGTCCAAATCGCCTTCAAAGATTTTATTGATTCCCGTCCGACTGGTTTTTTTAGTAAAGGGATCAATGAACTACCTATGAGATGGCAAAAGTGCATAGAAAATAATGGTTCATACTTTGATTAATTAAATATATTATATTAAAAAATATTCGACTTTTTGTTCCTGCCATACAAAACGCCAATTTCATATGTAAGGACCTAATATTTGTGGCGAAATAAATACTTTTTCATTTCATTCATTTCATTTCTAAAGCCTTACAGAACCGTGACAATTTAGCAATTCTCCAGAACGTTTGTCACATTCATTTGAGTTGTGGGAATGGGCTGCACGTTACCATTTTTCCCCAAAGGTATCAAATATGATTCCTCAAGAGAATAGTGAACAATGTCTTTCTTGTCAGTGATACAAGAACAACGCTCTTTCTGTTGCAGTTATTCATAGCAGTGGCATGCATCCCATATAAAGCATTATCTTATTGTATTTGGACATTTAATAAATATATTGATGTAAAATCTGGTGTTTATCAAAATAGTAGTTTGAGAGTGCGCATTGGACCAAATTTTAAGTATATATTATTTAAATTTATATTAGTTAAATGTCTAAGTATAATGATATAATAGCTTTTTATGCTTTATATGGGATGCATGCCACTGGTCCATACGTTATAGTAACCACTTACTATCAGATGAGCCGTAAGCTTATTTGTTGATGAAAATAAAAAAAAAATGTGCAAATTAGCAAACTTAGTTGTTTATTCAACAATAAAATTAGCTAGAGAAGGAATATGCTCCACCTTTTTAACCTCATTCCTTATTGGAGTCACCATTATCAAGTTCCTTTAATCTACAGCTGGGCAAAGCCCTCTACTAAATTTTATGGGTAGTACAAAATTTAAAACAAGCAAAAGTCATAACAAAACAAACACTTTATAATTAATTAATGCTCATCAATTATGTTCTTGCATTGAATATTATTAACTTCCTTGTTGTTATCACATTTTGAAGGTTTTCACTGATAACAATAAAATGTGACAACTTTTATTTTTAACTGACTTCATTCTTAATATATACATCATACAACTGAGCAGTATTTAATTAAATAAGTCTATATTGAACAAACAATATATACTGAAAAGAGTATTTACTCTACCCTCTTATTAAAGAAAATATAGCAATCTCAAAATTGAAATTGATGTTAACAATAATATATAGAAACACCACTATATAAGCAAAAACAAAATGAAAATTGTAATAAATAGTATAGTTAATAATTATCATAAATATTACTCATACAAAATGTTTAAGTAATGTTAAATATACTAATATAAATATAAACTACACATATATTATAAGATAATGAAAACCAAACTAAGATCTAGGAATCTAAACACTTGGTAAGACTGCACGCGTGGCAATTTGCTAATGTTAATACAACTTATACAACCAACAATCCATAGTATAAACAAGCTAGTTTGAATCCTTTGTGCCTAAATTAACAATGATTGCAGAATACGAAACATGCCACCTTGTTTTAGCAAAATAGAAAGTTATGTTTGATTTTTAGTAATATACGTTACTCTTTAATCTCAACTAATTGTTTATTTTGCAATTACGTTGGCATTCCTTTGTTAACAATGCTATCGATATTTCGCAAGCGTGAAAGTGATCTCGGTTAGGAGCGAAATGATTCTTACCTCATATAATTCCGATCCATGTTTCTGACAAAACACTTCGTTTCTTCACCCTACACTTAGTTATATATACTACGGTGAACTAAGCTAAGCTAATCTTAAACTCTAATACATTTCTAAATAGAGGATCGAGTATAAAATTGTAAATAATAATAAATTTCTAAAGATAAATAGACGGGACGCCATACACAACACGACACGCATCTGTCAAAACGTCAAAATAATTACTATCAGCTGCATTTCCGTACATTGAACTCGCTTTGCGATTGGTTGATCCTGTATCTATTCAGGTTTGCACCAATCATAGCAGACAGAATTATTTAATAGAGATGTAAATTATTGATGGAATAAATAATTTAATTCATTGTTTAAATTAAACAGGTAACACTGATTTTTTTAAATAAAAAAACGTAATTTATCATAAAACAGTAATAGACAATTTACATCCTTAAGCTTTGTTAATTTTTAGAAAAGTATTAAATTTAAATTAATTCCAGAATTCTTAAAAAAAATGGATTTTTCGAGTATCATCTAAGCGCACTGGAATTCGAGAATTATATTTTTAATAAGCTATACAGCTACTATTCCCCTAGCAGCTCTTTAGCTTTGAACAATGACTTACGATACACGCATATAACAATATTCAGTGATTTTTTTTTATAAGTGAGCAAATTAAATGAGACATTACATGGACAAGTCCCTTAATATATTACTTACAATTATTGCTTGCTATTTGTATTTAAGGAGCCATCTTCAATTAAAAGTGATCACTGAAAGAATGCTTACTTTGTAGCTAAATAAAGAGTAGAATAATTCATACACGAATTTAATAAGTACTAGTACTCCTCGCTTAAAATATTGATGCCCTAACGGAAAATAGGAGAACCCTTTTAGGATAACGTTCTAATTTCTAAAAGAATCAATTAAAAATATTTACCTTAACAATTTTTTAAGTTGAATATTAATGATAAAACTGATTGGCCACACATCTGGGATGTTACGGAGCTTCGACTCCGACTCCGATAAGTCGGAACTTCCGATTGTTATTACACCTTCGGTTCCGAAACTTTTTAATCGGAGGTATTCATCGGAGGTCACCACCACTGTTGCAGTCAATTCATTTGATTTTACTTTATATGTTGTTGAAACATAATATCAATTAATCAAACAATCAGTGCTACTTAATTTGTAGAAGACATTTTTTTAAATTTAGATTAAAAAGATATGATTAAATTATTAAATTTAAAACTAAATGTACATTTAAATTTATTACTAAAAGGTTTTTTTATTTTACATTTACATTTAATTAAGTAAAATAGAAATTAACACAAAAACAACCCTGCAGCAAATTTGATTTAATTTGTTCACTGGACAATGTTCACTGGAGGATAACGGTTTCTGATATATCCAACGCTTTGTGAACAACAGCTTCTATTTGTCCAAGTTAGGTTGTGTTGGGTTGGGGTGTGAAGTTGGTCTCACCTCCTCATGGTGCACCCTGGGCAATAGGCAGCAATGTCTTTAGACATTGCTGGCTATTGGCGAAGAGGACCAACAATTCCTCCTCCCACCTCCCTTTACCTTGTATTCCCGTCTCGCTTCTCTCATCCTTTCTCAGTCATTACTCCCACCCCTACCCCATCCCCACATACTCCCGTCTTTCCCAACTCCTGGTTTGTAATGTTAGGTTTATTTGATAGGGTTATCTCTGTTAGGTTATGTTAGGCGACGTATGTTTCTTGTATTGTATCCCTCCCTTCTTCTCTGTATATCTTCACTCTTCTATTTTCTTCCCCCTTCTATCTTCTTCTTCTGTTTTCTTCTACTTTCAACCCCTGCGAGATTAGTATGGAAATCTGATGAATGTCAAAAAAGAAATAATGGATAAAGCATTGTGTCAAACAGTATTACCCCAGGGTACCGGCCGCTCAGCGGCTGGAGAATCCCTCCCAGGGCGGGAGCTTCGTTCTCGCTCTGGTAGCCCCTCGTTCTCTGGGTGGGGGGGGGCAAACCAATGCTTGGCGGTAGGGCCGACTCCCCTACCGCTCCGACGACCACGGCTACCCACACGGTTTCCGATCTTGCCCAAGGAAGAGAGCTCCGGGTCTCCCTGGAGCGAATAGATTTAGACTCAGACGATTCGGCGTCCAGCCGAATGTCCTGCAACTCCGGCTCGCTGGAGCGAAAGCGGTCATACCGCTTGCTCTGCTCGGACAGCGAGCCGGACATAGATGTGCCCGCCAAGTTCGTGGCGGTCTCCGAGAGGGGAAGAGGTAAGCCTCCCACGACCGGTCACTATGTCGGCTTGTGGGCGGCGAAGAAGCAGCTCATGGCCGAGAAGAAGGAGGCAGAGGAGCTGCAGGCTCGGCGCGACCTGCTCCAGACGTCGCTCAACTCTCGTCCACGAGAGACGTCCCGTCTCTTGGTCACCTCGGCCGAGGACGAAGGCGACTCCGTCTACGATAGGAGCGCCCGAATGTTGAAGAATGCCGGCTTGGTGAGAGATCTGTTCGCCAAGTCGAAGAACATTAAGGGCACCAACCATCGAGATCTTCGCCATCTTGGCAGATGGCTCTGGATGCTCTAGAGGCGGACATAGAGGCCTCCAAAGCCTCCACGGTAAACGACGAGATACGAAAGCTCCACTCGGAGAACTCCCGGTTAAGGAGGGAACTGCAGGAGATGCGAGAAGATTACTCCGCTTTCCGTGCAGAAATTCGTGAGTACACTAGGCAGGGTCTCTTGCTGCCTTCCGCCAAGGACCCTGCCCACCCGGACGAGACACAGCCCCACGACCTCGCCGAGGTACGCTCGGTACTAAGCGAGGTCGTGGGTACCATGAGGGACATGCAGCGGCGGTACGAAGTGCTGGAGGGCAAGCTCCTGCGACCGCCACTGCAGCATGAGAGGGCGCCACCCACGGCGAAGAAAGCCGCGCGGAAGGCAAAGCCCAAGCCGGCAGACGACGCCGCGGAAGACGTCCAATCAACGGATGTAGATGCAGCGGGGCCCAGCTCCAACCCCAACCTCAAACCCTCCAAAGGTAAGGGGAAGGGAAAGAAGAGTCGCCCCGCTGCCAACACGGACGGGACATCCCTGGAGGCACCCCCACTACCTCCAACTTCGACCCAGCCCGCCAGTACCGAGGGCAGCTGGTCAGAGGTGGTGAAGAGGGGCAAGCCCTCCAGGCAGAAGAAGGGCGACAGTGGCCCCTCCAAAGAGGCCACCCCTAAGAAAAAGAAGAAAGGAGCGCGGAAACGCAAGATCCGGCCGCCGAAAACAGCCGGAATCCTTATGCAGCTGACGCCCCAAGCGATCGAAAGGGGCGTCACATACAAAGCTGTCTTGGAGGAAGCGCGTGGAGAAGTCCACGGGCACCTGATCGGTCTCGAAATGCGGTACACGGAGAGCCCGAGGAGGCCAATAAGAAGCTCTCCTCGAAGTCCTGAAAGAGAACCTCCCTGCGGAGGACGTGAAGGTCACGCGGCCGTATAAGCGCGCTGACCTTAAAATCACGGGCCTCGATGACACCGTCATCAGGGAGGATCTCGTGAGCGCTATCGCCATGGTCGGAGGCTGCCCGGAAGACCAAGTCCAGGCAAGCGAAATTAGGATGACAAGGTTCAACCTCGGAACGGTCTGGGTGACCTGCCCAGCCACCGTGGCCCAAACTTTACTTGAGAAGGGACTTAGGATCGGCTGGGCCAGGACCCAGATCTGCCTATTAGAGCCCCACGTGTTCCGGTGCTACCGCTGCCTGGAACCCGGACACGTGGGGCAAACGTGCAAAGCGACCACAAGCCGCAGTGGTCGCTGCTACAGGTGTGGCCAGCCTGGGCACAAAGCCCAAGGCTGGGAGGCTCAGCCTCGATGCTGCGTTTGCGCTGACGCCGGCAAGCGGGCCGGCCATCGGCTGGGAAGCGCGGCCTGCGCAGCGGCCAAGAGGCCCATTAAGAGGCCTCTGGGCCAACCAAGGAAACCTCCCGCCACCGCTGACGACGTTCCGTTGCCCCAGGTGCGCGTGGAGCCAATGGAAAAGGAGGCCTACCCAGCGGCGCCACCAAAGTCGCTGCTCGGCAATTTCGCCTCTAGGGGAGCGTCGGGCAACGAGCCTGAGGGGGCCGTTGCCTACCCTGTAAGCTCCAGTGGTGTCGTGCGTGCTTCCGCGCACCACTAGGCGGTGGTCGAGGGACCATAGACCCTCCCGACTGTGGAGAAGCCCACAGGGCGGATCGCGCGCCAGCCCTCTTGGAGGTCCTCGGTGTGCCCGGGGGCTGGCGTAGACGCGAGTGAAGGAGCACCCCGGGGGTTTTAGTCGGTAAGAGTCCGGCATACCGGGGGAGTGGCCCTCACCACTTCCCTGACGATCCAATGCAGGATTTCCCCCGGATTATCAAAAAAAAAAGGGTTACGTTGGGTTGTGTTGGATTGTGTTGTGTTGTGTTGTGTTGTGTTGTGTTGACCCAACTTGATATACGCCGGCGATGCGCTTGAGGGAGCGTGCCGCCCAACTTATCCAGGCGAGAGCGCTGTGTGACCCCCCGGGGGTTTTAGTCGGTGCAAGTCCGACAACCAAAAAGCTTCCTGAGGTCCGTCAACAATATCCCCTGGGCTATCAAAAAAAAAAACTGATATATGCTTGGAAACAGTCTCGATTCTCAACATCTGTCTACACACGAGGGAGATGTAGAGGGAAATGGATTATGCTGTTGTCAATTCAAAAGTTCTGGCTTATACTTTCGAAGACATGTATCAATCCTGCACCATATTAAAATGAGATCAAATTTAAGATACAATAAATAATATATAATAAATTTAAGATATAATTTAAGATATAATTTAAGATATAATAATAATATCACGCTATGTGAGCAGACATACAATAGTGGTTTTATCCACTTTGCTCTTAAATGTCGTGGACTACGCGACCAGTAGCTCAGGTAATCGCTTTCTCACAGTACTATGAGCAATTTTTATTGTTTGTGTATTTGTAAATTTATCACTTTCTAATTAAAAAGGTTCACTGAATAATGTTTTTATTTGTCCCTTAATAAAACTATTTTATTCTGCCGTCACTTGTGACTGACGTCGCCTCCGACTCCGATTCCGACTCCGAATCCGACTCCGATAAATCAAATTTAAAAACTCAGACTCCGACTTCGGTTCCAATAAAACTGCCTCCGTTACATCCCTACTACACATTATTAAATTTTCAACCGGGTAACACTTACTTTGTTGTTTGAACTCGTTTGATATGTGCCAATTTTTTGTGTTTTGTGGAAAATATTGCTTATTGTCTCAATAAGTTTATATAATAGTAATATTACTGATTTATGAGAAAAAATCTAAAATAAACATGTCTGAAAAATTAGGTTTTGAAGAACTGCGAAATAAATATAAAGTGAGTGTTATAACCTACAAATTCAAAATACATTTTTGAAGTTACTTATTTAATGAATGTTAATATCTGAAACTATTTTTAATTATAGGATGTGCTTTCTAAAGCTTTTGGAACAAATAATATAGACTTACTCGATTCATTTACTAGAAATGCTAATGAAACGGATAGGAAAGCTGCCATGGATCAAGCTTTTAGAGATAAACTGCTGGAGTTATTAGTGGAAGACCCCAGCACATTGGAAAAATTTGTTTCATTTTGCATAGAGTCATGTAGACGACAAATGGTGACACCCACAATGCCTGTAGTCTTGCTTGGAGATATTTTCGATGCACTAACATTAAATAAATGTGAAAAAATGTTTAATTATGTCGAAAACGGCGTCAGCATCTGGAAAGAAGAGCTTTTCTTCGTTGCATGCAAGAACAATCTTTTAAGAATGTGTAATGATCTCCTAAGAAGACTTTCAAGATCACAAAATACAGTTTTCTGTGGTCGTATTCTTTTGTTTTTGGCAAAATTCTTCCCGTTTTCTGAACGCTCAGGGCTAAATATAGTCTCAGAGTTCAATTTGGAAAATATCACTGAATTTGGGGGAGATAATTCAAGCACATTAAAAGATTCTTTAGATGAAGAAATGGTTATTGATGGTGATAAGAACAAGCTAAACATAGATTACAATTTGTACTGTAGGTTTTGGAGCCTCCAGGATTTTTTCAGGAACCCTAATTCATGCTACAATAAATTACAGTGGAAAACTTTTGTGGCAGTAAGTAACCATGTCAAATTATGTTACATTGTTTGTCATATTCAATCCATATTTATTCAGTAAACATATATTTTTGCAAAATATTTAAAATATGACAGCAGAAAAAGTCGCTAATCACAGTAAATACTGGTTCTTGAACTCTAAAAATATTCACAAATTGTCGTTTTAGGGTAATTAGACACTCTAATTGACTTAGAGTACTGATATGATTTCACACAGTTAAATACTATCATATACATGTTAATGCGCAAGAGACATGTCTATGCTCAAACATACAATTTCTACACTTGGCAGGTAGAAAGCATGCTACTTTAGAGCACATTATTTTCATTATTTGTTAGCTTTATACTTATTGCTGAATACAGAAAATATGTAGCAATAATGTTACTATTGAGCAACTGATGCAAGCTACATTTGCATTTTAAACATGTAGTAATTGTCTATAATTAAATAAATTGTCTCAACATTTATAGTAAGCTGCAATTTTTTTTATTTATTATTAAATAACTTTTGATCAGGGGTGTACCTAAAAGAAGAAGCATAAAAAAGCTTTACCTTGTTATACTTTGACATTTAATAAATATATGAACTTAAAATCTTGTAATAACAAGAATTTTAGTCTTGGCATCAAAATTGGGCCTAATTTAACATTAATATATGTACTAAGTGTCCAAGTATGACAAGATAATCATTTTTATCAACATTTTTTATACTTTTTAGCCAGTAATAAAATAAATAACTATTATTTTCAGCATTCTGGCAGTGTTCTCTCAGCTTTTTCGTCATATAAATTAGAAGCAGTAGAACTGCAAAAATCCAAATTGAACCGGCTGAAAGCAGTTACCAAAGAAATGCAAGGGTCTTCTAAGGAACAGCATTATTTTGCTAAGTTTTTAACTAATCAGAAGCTTCTAGAACTGCAGCTCTCTGATTCAAATTTCAGAAGATGTGTACTGATACAGTTCTTGATATTATTCCAATATCTCACATCAAGTGTAAAATTTAAAATGTATGTATCAATTAAAATATTTTTCTGTCAAGTAACTTTAGTACTATCTCAGTAAAACTAGGGAGTTGAGATAGAATATCTGTGATGTCTAGCATGGTTCAGGTTATAAATGTATTATTATATACTTTATATATAATATATATATCACACTATGTCCCTTATGGGGATACACTTTCCTTACATACAGTATTATCACTATAGTGTTTTTACCATGTGGATCACAATTAATTTAAGAATCAATGCTGTTTACGTATAATTGAATAATTAATCAATATGAACAAATCTGAGGACCTAGACCAAGTAACATTTTATAAATGATAATGATGAAAAAAAGTCTGAAATGTATGAAATTGGCATAACATAATGATCTGATATACTGGAAGCTTATGTAAATTACATATATTTTTTTAAATGTCTACTAACATTATTATTTAATACATGTTAATTTGTCTAGAAAGGCTAATATTTATACTATTTTTATTATTTATATAAATTTACTAGCTGTCCCGGCAGACCTTGTTCTGCCCTATTTCTCTAAAACAAAGTCATATTGTTTTTTTTAATGTTAATAGCCTCCCCGTCAGATTTTTTTGAAAATTGTTTGAAAGATCCTGGCCTTAATGCTATATGTATAAAAATTGACAAATATTGACATTAATATTTATCCGTCACTCAATTGTTTTGCCTTCCCGGAACCCGTCCACTGACATTTAAACTTTATGGTATGGTGTTAAAGTTCAAATTGAGTTTTAAATATTATTACGAATTTTTTGTATGAGAATATAGAAAAGTGTTGTTTTTAGACTTTTTCAGACAATTTTTTAATTTTTCTCTCCGTAATAACCTTCCCCAGACTTCAACAAACACAACAAAAAAGAAATCAGTCAAATCGGTTTAGTCGTTCTCGAGTTTCGCGCTTATCAAGACATAGCTGATCCGGCAAACGTAGTTTTGCTATATAAGTTATTGTAATATCTTCTATGATGTTCATTGAAATTAAGTGATGTCAAAGACAATTTTGTTCATAATTAAATACTCTTAATCAACAAAGCATTTATTTGGATAAAGATTAATATTATTACGTTGATACAACTCTTAACAAATAATGCATTAATTTCGACCAAATTTGTTTACCATAAAAACGGTTCTAGTGACTTAATCTTAAAAGATAAACATATACTGTCGCGGACATTTTTTTAGATCATCTCAAGAGGAATAATTCTTTCTTATATATATTTTTGGTATCTTGAACCGTTTTTGCAGCGCACGCAATGGAAGCCCTCAAAGATGAAAAATTTTGCCCGTTTTTTTCACATTGTCCATTATTTCTTCGCTTCTAATAATTGCATCGTGATGTTATATAGCCTATAGCCTTCCTCGATAAATGGTCTATTCAACTCAAAAAGAATTTTTCAATTCGAACCAGTAGTTCCAGAGATTAGCGCGTTCAAACAAACAAACAAACAAACAAACTCTTCAGCTTTATAATATTAGTATAGATTTAGGCACAGCATACTCACCGATAAAGGAAAACCACATCAAGAAACCCCCATGGCATCTAATAGAAATGTCATGTGCACTAGTGCTGTGAGAATGGTCATCAGCTGCACTACTGATCATGTCAGGCATGATATATAAGTGTGAAGTAGATACAGCCACTAACATATATCTACTCACCCCAAAAGGAATATAGCGTGACGATATATTATTATTATTATATAAATTTCAATCTAGAGACTATGTTAAAACATTCTACATAAACTTATATTCCCATCTTCATATAGAGTATATAGTAATTAGTGTACTAAAATAATACTTTTACAGTGTACTTTTCGAGGTGGTAGGGCGCCAGTGCCCATCTGGATCGCGACCACAGTGCATGGGTGTAAATCCCGTCATAGTGACCAGTTTCGGCTTGTCGCGTTTCGGGATCAGCTTGTGCATATCCAGTAGCTCATATACCTAGAGACCTTCAGTCGTGGTATATGTGGGCCGACATGACGATGTAGACTATCAATGGATTTTCATTCTTTGATAATCGCTTTCGTTTTTGGACTACACTGTACTTACCATCAGATACTCTGTAGTCACTATGTCGAGCCAGTGTAAAAAAATAAATAATAATAAATAACTTAATATCTACTCTGTACTCTCTGTGTATCTATTTAGTTTTAATAATTAAAGGGAATCACAAGAGTTAAAATCAGATCAAACGGAGTGGGTAAAAGAGACCATGGCACTGGTCTACCGGCTGTTAAATGAAACACCACCCAATGGCAAGAGCTTTGCTGAATGTGTTAAGCATATTTTAAAGAGGGAAGAACACTGGAACAGTTGGAAAAATGATGGATGCCCTGGTAAAAATAATTTTATTGTGTGCAGTTAATATGATATGCACTTTGAATAAAATTACACATTTTTTTTTAATTCAGTGTGTGAAAGGTCCTAATTAGCTCTTAGATATTATTGTATCAGCAGATGTTTCAATTTATAAAAGTAAAAAAGAACTATCATTAAATTAAATCATTTTTTACATGTTATTTATAATTTACAGGCGGATGCTTAACCTAAGTCACACCTGGTGGAAGGTGAAGATAAATTTGATGATGTACCGCACCCGCTCACAAATACTTATTCACTCTTATCTTAAAGACTCCCAAGTCATAGAATAGTATTCGCTGCAAGCATATTCCACTCCTTAGTTGTTCAGATGATGAATGTAGAAGTGAATCTTTTCATGCCTATATAAGGAACGTCCACCACATACGGATGGTGTTGGACAAGCCATTTAGTCGTTTTTATAATGAAATGGGGCTGAGGGAATCAAAATGTAGCTCCTGAGTACACCGTTTCGTGCAACCATTAAAGACTTCAAGGCACTTCACGTCGATGCTTGATGCATTTAAAATGAGGTGGCTACCTTCATTTCTTTTCATTGAATAACTTGCTTTCTCAAAACCAGTTCAGACAGTGATCCGTTTATAAGTCAGTTTCATCAGATACATTTTTATTCTGTGAAGGTGTATGTGATTGTGTGAATAAGTTTACACATGTGACAGTACGGGCTCAGAAAAAAATAAAGAATACTGTCCTTTGTTAGGCTTATTCTAACAACCCGATATCATCACAGGATTAAAATATCTGATAATACTGACCTCTAAAACAGCGATGTGTGGAGCAAGACCTTGATCAATATACAAAACTTATACAAACTTAACATTTTGATTAACTCTCGAATTTTATTGTTAGCCGATTAAGAATTCTAATTTAACAAACGAGTCATATCAAATGAACACTAAAAACGATTACTTTGCAACACGTGCACCGGGCAACCGTTGCCTACCTAATGATGTCTTAGAGCATTGCGTGTGACTTTTATATAATAGAGCCCGAAAATGAGAAGCTGCCTGTTGCACGTGTTTCCTACAATAATTGATGATAGCGCCGTCATTTCTATGGTGTTTGTAGTACTAATTCTGCCTGCTACATATTATCCTAACATATCAACTGCCTGCCTGATAATAAATAAATAAACTCTGTATAGGAGGAATCTAAAGTCTTTATCAGAGGGAAAACGAATGTATGTGCTTTTGCAGGTGTGTATATATAAAATGTACGTAGACCTTGTTTGTCTTCACACGCACACACTGACCTAGCATCCACCCATGTACTTGGGCCTGAGCATCAAGATTGAACTAAAAACCTATACTTTAGAATTTCAGAAGCCAAAACCTCCAGCACACAGTGATTCTACAGATCTGGTTAAAAAAAATAGAAAACGACGGCGTCCTGTAGGGGATATAATAAAAGAGTATGAGAGTCAGAAGAAATCATATATGGGCAAGTAAGTACCATAAGAGCTTGCATAGTAAAGGACTTTTGTCTGTAGGGAACAAAACATTTTTATTTTTAACTTTTGCGGGTATACAGGTGGTTAGCCCACCTGATAGTAAGTGGTTACCGTCGCCGAAGTACAACTGCAACATAAAGAGTATTGCTATTGCATTGGGTATTTATTTTTTAATTTGTTGTATTATCTGTGCGGACCTTTATTGGCGTAAGGTTTTTTTATATTATATATTTTTTGAGATCTTTACTTATGCAGAGATCAGCAAAATACAATCATATTTATGATTAACGATTACAAAATGTAAACAATTTTGAATTCGCTACTCTGTAATCATGTTCAAAACCCTTTTAAACATTAAAAAGTCTTAAGTTTTATGCAATTGAGGTTTCCTTAGTGTTTAAAACATAGACGGGCATAATGTTATCATATTAATAATGAAAAATGCAAAAAAGTAATCAATCGTTTTTCATTAATCTCATTACATTTTGCTCATCTAGGGCTGTAAGTCATTCGACAACATAAAAAATAATATAATATTTGTAGACAATAACATACATTGACCAAGTCCCAAAGTAAGCTTGCGCTTGTACTATGGGTACTAGACAAAGATACACAACTTACTACAACTTAACTGGATACTTAAATACATATACACAATCATGACTCGCAACCGCTACCGGAATTCGAACATTGGATCTGCAGCGTTCAAGGCAGGACCACTACCATTGCGCTATCAGACCGTCAAATGAAATACTAAATTACTCCCAGGACTTTTGTGTTATGTGCTAAATTTAAAAATGCCGCCGCTATGAATGCCCTCCCAAGAGTTAATTCGAAATAAATATAAACCTATTCAACTTTATTTGCACGTTCCTATTCGCGTTTTTTTTTACAGCAATGAATTAACTAAGCTATGGAACTTATGTCCTGACAATCTTGCGGCGTGTCGCACTAAGGAAAGGGACTTCATGCCGTCTTTGGGTTAGTTAAACATGGATTACTTCAAATTCCCTTAACTATACTATTAAAATCGCTTTTTAAGTTAGTTAATATTAGTAATTACGAATTTTCGATTAGAAGTCAAACACTAAATATTGTTTTAATTTTTGTACCTTTTTTGTCCATCTGCGATTAGCCAATAGGCTGTAATCAGATTTGTTGTTCTAATAAAGTTAATCATTCGAATAATAATCGACATTATTAAATAGTCGTCGATAGTAACTAGTTACGCAACGCGTTTTATAAATGATTTATTGAAAATCTATATCTGTTCACATAATCTTTCCTGTCAGCCTATAAATCTACAATCGAATCGTCAGTAATAATTATTTGGTTGTTGATTAATTTTTTCAAGTTCTAAATAACAATTGAATTTGCATAGAGTCCTACATGCTATGCGGGGCCGAGGTGGAAGGCGGCCGCAAGAGGACTGCAGACGGCGGCTGGGGCTGGCGCGCGCTTAGGCTGCTGGCTCGCAGGTCGCCCCATTTCTTCACGCATACCAACAACCCCATAGGACGACTGCCAGAGTACCTTGATTCTATGGTACGCATTGAGATCACACTGTAGGAAGACTGCAGGAGTATCTCGACTCTCAATTGGACTATATTGTAAGACGACTGCAGGAGTATCTTGACTCTCAATTGGACTACATTGTAAGACGACTGCAAGAGTACCTTCACTCTATGGTACGCATTGAGATCACACTGTAGGAAGACTGCAGGAGTATCTCGACTCTCAATTGGACTATATTGTAAGACGACTGCAGGAGTATCTTGACTCTCAATTGGACTACATTTTAAGACGACTGCAAGAGTACCTCGACTCTCAATTGGACTAAATTGTAAGACTACTGCAGGAGTATCTTGACTCTCATTGGGACTACCCTCTAGCACGACTGCAGGAGTACCTCGACTCTTATTGGGATTACCCTGTAGGAAGACTGCAGGAGTACCTCGACACTCAATTGGACTAAATTATAAGACCACTGCAGAAGTATCTTGACTCTCAATTGGACTACATTCTAAGACGACTGCAGGAGTACCTCGACTCTTATTGGGATTACCCTGTAGGAAGACTACAGGAATACCTGGACTCTCAATCGGACCGGATACCGATGCGTTATTGACTAGGCCACCACAGACGCATGCATAATAATAATAATTCATACTTTACATACATGCATATCAAAACCCATTGTGTAAACCTTAAAATCTAAATATTCTCTTTTTTACAGCTAGGGATGTGATTTGAAGTGAAAAAAATCGATGAAATATAAATCAGTCTTAAAAAAAACTATTCCAAAAGTAACTTTTTTGTATATAATAATAAAATTACCTAGTCAATATTAATAGTTTGGCTACATTGGTTTAATCCAATAATGCATATCTTATCTTTTTTACTTAGAAAAAAGAAAATTGAGATTAAAAAAGATAGAAAACTCGATTAATATAATCGACTTATTAAATCGATGTTTTTTATTTTGAAAGTCAACTATAAGAAAAAAATAATAGTTAAATATAAAAATCGTTTATTTTTTACATCCCTATTCACAGGTGGAACGTGTGAGTCGCGAAGTAGCGGCTAATGCAGCGACCGCCAACAACGGCGGCTCTTCTAAGAGCGGTGACAAATCTGCTAATCAGGTAATTATATCTAACATAACGCCGAGTTCCTGTTGGAGAAGGCAGAAACATTAAAATTCCACTTCTCTCTTTACAAATCTCATTCGCATACTAAAAAAATCATAAATATTTTCTTGCAATACAACACAATCTTCGATCCATGTTTAGACCGGTATAGTGATAACGATCGTTACCAGATTCTTATTTTTTGTGGTCACCGCTGTTCTATGATGACACTATATTTGCCGTCAGGCAGTGGCGTGCTTCCCACAGAAGAATTAAAAAAGCAATAATGTGTGAATTGCATAAGCATGAGTATTTAATCAATTTACTTGAAACTTCGTCCAATTAGGTTTCTGAAACGGAATCTTTAAATCCCCAGTGATATATTTATTAAATTTCCATGTATAGCAAGGCAGTGTTTTTTATGCTTCTGTGGAATGCACGCCACTGTCGTTAGGTCAGGTGTAATCACTTTGAAAGGCGACTATAAAAAAAGATACAAAAAGCGATTATTAAGCCCCCATCAAGCGACGCTTTCGTCGCAGATTAAAGAAATCGCGAAAGTTAATTTTTTAGCTTATCAAGAAGTCATTAAAATTCTAGGAGACAACAGAAGAAGACATAACTGAGGAGCAGATGGAGGCAGAACTCATAAAGGAAGGAGATGCCAATGATATTGAACAGGTATAATTTTTTTTTTACTACAACTCGTTATGATATCGGTGAAGTAGGAAGCGCTATTAAAATTTCTATAAATTTATAACCGTAAAGTATAAAAAAAATGTTACCTCTTGAAAATAAAAATGTTTTATTAGGTTCCGGACTCTACGCACGCGGGCGAAGAAGATTACGAACACGCGCCGCGGTCCCGTGTGACGATGATCACGGCGACGCAGCTGGACGCGCTGTCCGCCGCGCTGTCGGACTGGAAGAAGCTGGCGGCGAAGCTGGGATACAAACCGGACGAGATACAGTTCTTCGAGACTGAAAACGCAACAGACGCAGCCCGAGCGAAGAACATGCTGCAGCTCTGGTTCGATGACGATGAAGACGCCTCGGTAGAGAACCTGGTCTACATCCTCGAGGGACTGCAGATGCCAGAGGCATGCGAAGCGCTCAAGAGTGATAAGTGACCCAAGTCTATAGTTTTGCGGAGGATCGTCAAAATACCGAAGAGAAAAACTTAACTGTGTCGAATAAAAACATGTGAAAATAAGATTAATTTGTAGCGATTTGCCCAGGAATGTCCCTATTTACGAATATAATCTCAGCTCGTTTGATATTTAGTTCCGGTTTACGAATTTAAAAAAAAAGCAATTATAGTTAATGCCTTTAATTGTTTTTTTTTTTAATCCAGTGGAAAAATCCTGCATAGGACAATCAAGCCCGCTGGAAGGGCAGCGACCACAGTGTGTCAGACTTACTGACTAAAAGTCTCAGGGTGTCCTTCGAATCACTCCACCCTGGCCTGGGATCCAAAGTTCAGTTGCCCGGGGAGTAAATAGCTAATTCATTCTTCTTTGGGAGGGGTGTGTATAAAGAAATCACCTCTCCAAACTTTTCTCACGGGCGACGTGCCGAAAACTGCGCGCCACCTCCCTCTCATCCGGGCAGTAGACTCCCTCAAAACTACTGCCTGGTTATTGTCTCTGGGGGAACGCTTCGCTCCGGCGACGGTCCCTTGGCCGTGGAATTATCAGGGCAGTTGTTCTTGCCCTGTTCCTTTTGGCGGCCTCTGGCCTCATGACTGCCTCACAATAGACTCGATCTCTTCCCAAGACTATTCACGGCCGACCATGGCTTTCACAACCGCTGGCAGTTTGAAGTTGCCACCGACATGGTCCGTGAGGACCTCACGTTCTTCAGCCCAAGCTGGGTATGTACCATACGTCCCGATCTTAGACAGTAGTCTCGGCCTGTTT
This sequence comes from Automeris io, assembly GCA_036320925.1. Lineage (NCBI taxonomy): Eukaryota > Metazoa > Arthropoda > Insecta > Lepidoptera > Saturniidae > Automeris > Automeris io. The sequence goes on along the minus strand of JAUDJH010000011.1, from coordinate 4,035,594 downwards.
GAATTATTATTTCCAATTTCATGTTCCGTATTTTGCCATTTTTTAGCATTCTGTTACATATTTAGACTATTTTCAGTTGCATGTAACATAGTCTATAGCACAATCTCTAGATTTAAAAATTATTCTTGGAATACCTTACTTTTTAAATTATAAAAAAATATAATGTCTATTGTGCTCTTATCCTAATATAGTGATTTTGTCCAGGTTAGTTCTTTTTAACACTTTGCCGTCAGCACGATTCGTCAATATTTATTCGCTTGGCGCTGCAGCGCTAATTCGGATCACTTGACTTGTCGCCGGCCGTTCTTGACATTATCGGGAGGTTATAAATTGTTAAGTTTTACTAATCTCATCATAAGTTCTCAACCCTGTTCCCCTACTTTCATGAAATTTCGAAGATATACATATGTAAATAAATACAAAATTTGCCGTTGACCGAAAGTTTGCGCACGTCACCGCTGGTGTCGCTGGACGGCATAGCGTTAAGTACTTTTAGATATTTAAGTTAACATTTAACAATGTTGTATAAGCGATCTAAAATTATTAATAAAAATAATAGTGATTCTATTCTTATCAAAAAGTGAATATTATTTACCTACCAAGCTTAACAGTTTATTAAACAAGGCGACACTGAAGCTATAGGAATCTTAACAAGCTAGTAATCGATCCTAACATTAAAAAAAGATCGAGTTCAAGGTATATAGAGTTTGTAAAATTTTCCACTGTTTCGACATGGTTTTATAAGGTTAAAACAACAAGATCGCAACCAGATCGAAGAGAATACTTATTTTATAAATATACATTTCCGAGAATAATCCCGAATCGATCGGCGTTACATTCCTATAAGCATAGATCGTGATGTAAGAATTTGGCATCGATTGAATCATCAATCTTTTCTATTAGATATTGATGACTAATTTCATTAATACTATATTTACCGAAGCAGTCAAATGACCAGTCTTAATATTTGTCTTAAGGTTTTTTCTTTTCTAATATTATATATTCTGAAAAATAACATGTGCTTTACTAATAAAAGATAGTGATAAATATTATAAATTTAATGTTATTTATAGCAAAGCAAAATAAATCATGTTATACCTATTTTTATAGTAGATATAAATTGTTCGCCGGTAGATTTAGCGTTAAAAACATACGTAGTAAATTTTTTGAGCATGCGAGCTTTTTAGTTCTGCAAATGAAATATTATAAACATTAAATGTGGTTTCTAGATTGTAAACTTTAGGATAACTAGACTTAATAAACATTTTCGATTTTGGCTAAATTATGTTTTCCCGAGTATTTATTGTATTACCTGCATTCTGCTGCCCGGCTTGGTAGCGTACTATGGAATTTACAACTTACAAATTTTAAAATTATATTTCAATATAGGATCATTAGGTATGTGGTATGAAATTCTAGAAAATTCCGTACCTTTCAGTAAAGTAAAAAGTGATATCGACAAAAATTTCTGCAACGTGTTGAAATAAAAGCACTCAGTAAGGATAATTTAATGAAAGGAATTGTATGAAACAGTATATTTTCCATGTCACTGCATCCAATGTTTATAAATTTTATAAAAAGCTTTTTTAACTGTGTCGACTGACTCTGAAATTATAACTCGCACGCATTTCCTCATCCTGGATGAGTCACGGTGTACCCAAAATGGATTTATTGCCTGCAAATTTATAAACATCTCAACACACAGACGAACGTACCCCTTATATCCCCGTATTTGAGTTTATTTCTAATGCAAATCTGAGTGTGTAAGTTAACATATTGACCAATTTACATAAAACTATCGTTTATTCGTCGCACGAAGGGAATAAAGATCGCAGTAACTGTGGAACGGATCAAAAAATCCTGGTTCAGTTTTACCATCGCGCCCTATGTTTACAGAAACGTGAAATAGTCGCTGCACCGAAATTAGTCCGAAACGTATGCGTCAATGGGCAGACGAGACGGGCCGCGCGGCGTGCGCGCGTTCTGTCTTAAAAATATTTATATTTTTATGATTCGATTCGAGTCGGCGTTTTTATATTAAAAATATAACAGGGTAAAATTAACGGCACTGTGACGTGCGTTCGCGCAAGGGTACAGATTTCCCAGACGAAGGATATTGTGTTGTTTTGGATGCCGCGTAAGTAGAAAATTGTTTTGTTTGTTAATTCTATAAGCTAGATGCATTGTAGAAAGGAAGCGCTTTAGGTTTTCCAGTATTTCATTAATTTTAAATTCAATAACGCAAGAATACTTCGTGAAATTTAAAAGCTGACACCATTTATTGTTATTTAAGAAAATTGATGTATGTTCATTTAATGAAATAATATATTTTTTAATCTCCTGTACTTACTGGACAATGTTATTTCTAGAGAAGAAACATTGAAACTGGTTATTTATAAGTATATCTGCACTTTAGCCAGAACTAGGCAGTAAACTTTTATGACTGTAGGTATATTTAATCTCATAAATGCTAAACGCATCGTTCCTGACTTTTTAAAATATTTCATCTATTTTCGCATCATGATTACATTATGGCCTGATACAGTACAGTTACAATATGATTATATTGACCTTATGGCGATAAATATAAAAAATCGAATGTTATTTTTCTATATCCAAACAAATTTGCTTTCCTATTATTAAAAAATGTATTGCACGTCTGTAACGCCACACCCGCAGCCGCTGAGCAATTTTAAAATAAAAAATGCTCGGCACAATGGTTACTGTATAGGATACAATAGAGTACAGTCTAGAGTAGAATATTTTAACAGTCACAATTAACATAAGACGAGTGCCAACTAAAGTCTTATTCGAAAATAAGAATTATTTAAGCAGTGAGAAAAGTCAATTATATAGAATATATTTTACTTATGATGTAAAAAATATAATAGCATTTTACATAGTAATACGATTTATATATAAGATATAACTTAATTTTGGTTATAACTGACTTGCCACAGGTTTTAAACCTTTACTTAATTAAGTTAAAACTTGTATTCTAATAAGCCTTCTAATTAAGAATGCGTAAAACACTTCAGTTTTACGCATGTACTCTTCTACTATTTTACATTGTGTATCACATTTATCAATTCCTTAAATATATCTTCGTTCCTTGTGAGTGTTATTTTTTACTACTCAGAAGAACCTAGAGGTAAGTCTTTACATACTAGTCTAATGAAAACCAGGGCTTCCCAAATTTTGGCGTTACAACTATAATGGTCCAATTGAAATGGACAATACTATAGCTCAACCAAAAAGCGACAGCGTTCGAATTTCGCGCCGTCAACGAAGATCGGTACGAGCCCCGTCTCGTTACCGCTCGCTTTCCATAGTCTTCTATTACAGTTTTGTATTACCTTAAGATAGGTTAAGAAGTGTGTATTTGTCAATAGTGAGTTTGAATATACATTGGAAGACGTTGTATCAATTCGGTCTTCTATTTATTCTTAGTGGATTGATAGCCGGATTGATCAGTGTCGCCGGATTGTTTTGCTAGACCTTTCCCCTATAATCATATAATAATATCAACGGCGTTTATGATGTTGTTGCTGGGAAAACTAATGCTGGCTTACCCTGGTTTTTTAAACATACTATTGCAGCAAAGTTGGAATTTACATTTTAACTAAATCAGGGAGAAGGTAAGCATTGTGAGAAAACCCGCGGGGCGTCTATTAGAAATTGTTACGTATTTGAGGAAATGCTCTGACAACGGCGGTCAGTTTTATTACTATACTATACTACTAATGTAACCGTTTACCCCAAAAGAGATAGAGCGTGGTGATAGATTTTTTATTTAATTAAAACATGTTCTGTTGAACTCCTGTCTTTTTTTAATCCGTGAAGACTAGTATTGCTCAGGTTTATTTTATAGGTATTATTGATTTTTTTTTATTAACGTTGCTTCACATTAAGGTTTTAAATCTATTTCGTAGATGCGTTTATTAGATACATTAAACAGATTGGGAATCTGTACATAGGCCATACGAGTACAACAATCGATCCGTTCTGCGTTGAGCAGAATATTTTTTTTTTTACACTGGCTCGACATAGTGACTACAGTACCTGATGGTAAGTACAGTTTAGTCCAAAAACGAAAGCGACTATCAAAGGATGAAAATCCATTGATAATCTACATCGTCATGTCGGCCCATATATACCACGACTGAAGGTCTCCCCAATCAATCAATCCCTTAGTACGTCATCTCAGTATATGATAATTAGAATTAGTAATACCGTTGTTACAATGGGGAATCTATGATTGCATTCTCTAATTCCACCAGTCCCGTGCTATCACTAAACCACCAGACATCGTGTCGGATTCCATCCGTATGTGGTAAGGAATATCCACCAGGATATTCCTTAAACCTGCAGGAAAATATTTGTTTCTACATTTATCATGCGAATAGCTAAGGAGTTCAATGTGCTTCCACCGGCCGTATATCCACGTTCTTATAATTTAGAAACCCTTAAAAGATGAGTAAATAGGAATTTGTTGGGCAGTCGTGGTCCATCTTCGGCTTCATGTACACCTTTCATTAGGTATAGTTGAACTCAAGCGGACGCTTGTAAATAATAATTTAAATAAATCCAATATCTCCATTAAATATGGATTTGTAAGCAAAAATAACAATAGAAACAAAGATTAAATATGTTCATTGAAAAGGTATTCTAATTGAATTAAAAAAACTGTGAATTTTAGTTTAATTTTGGGAGTATCCGTGTGTTTTTTTTTTTAATTTTACGAAGTAATTTTTGACTTTCCTATGACAGGTACCTACTAGTGAAACCCGTAATTGTTTTTTTTTTCTAGAACTAAGTTAAATATTTATTGCACATTGTCACGAAACTGTCGTAAAACTACGATAGAAAAAGATACGGAGATACCCAAGTAACATGTGCAATTGTAAGTCATTTCCTAGGTTGTTAACCTAAAAATATAAGCTGTTTACAATGAACATTTAAAAGGCGACATATTTTAAGTACAACACGAGACTTGAAGATAGTTTTACTGCTAGAGGAAGCGAGGAAAATCTATGAACTCAGACGGAAACTACTTTAAGGGGTCTATTACATTGTGGGTCTTCTACGATTGTGTCGATGGCTACATAATTGAAATAGTAAAGTGTAGTATTGGAAGTCTCAATTAAATGGTCATAAGAGCTGGTAGCAACACTCTGAGGATACAAGAGCAAGTGCTTCCTGATTTGTTTGGCGCCGCAAACAACATAACACGTAACCACTTTTATCCTGGTTTCTAGAAAGCTATTAACCTGAACTCAGTCTGTTTGTAGCTAATATTTTGATTTATTTTCAACCATTGCACACAAATTACTAGGAAATACTTATCTTCAACCAAGCGTATACTATCGAAGATATAACATATTTCAGACTTTATTATCCGATCATCCTAGATTCTACACAATAAAGTTTTGGCTGTTTTTTTGGTTTTATCACCTATTCTATCACAAAAATAATTCATGTCCGCATTAAAGCTAAGACAGCCGGCAGTAAACCCATTTCTATGAAGCTATTGAGAAATATTGCTTACCAGAAGTTCAAAGAACGCGCACTGTTCCAACAAAACATTGGGCCAGTTTAAAGGATCATTACAGAGTGTTAAATTAATCACAAAGTATTATTTACGGGCCAATCTCAGTACTTTATTGGTTTCTGTATAATTTTGTTTTAACCTCGCTATAATATTACGGCTAATTTAAAAATGAGGAATTTTTACTTTGAAATTAGTTTCTAATGCGGTGTATCTGTACTCTATTGATCCCTTCCTTGGTGTTTTCTGCGCGTCGACGCAATAAATGGGTGTCAGCTGAAAATCAGCGCTAGGTGTCTCGGCTGTACACTTAGCATTTGCTGAGCCGACTTCCCTTTGGCGCATCATCACAACACAGGGTATTTGCTTTTGTTGTTTTCTGTTTTTATTAACCTATTCTGATGTGTTGTATGTTATGTTGTGTGCAAATAATAGTTTTTATTGTTTTTTTTTTATTATTATTAATACATCCGTTTTATCGTGTTTGGGCTCATTGCAATTAGGATATTATTTCGAACATGTTAAATAACTTGTATTTGCCGCCACAGCAATACAAAAACTAGTAACAAAGCATATTCATAAAAAAAATCGAATTCAAAAAGTTAATAATATATAATTATAGCATATCGTCACGCAATATCCTTTTTGGGGTCAGCAGAGATACAATAGTACTTTGCGCTTACATGTCGCGCCTAACGTGAACAGTAGCGCAGCTGATTGCCGTTCTCAGGGCACTAATAATAATCCTAAATCATTCTGACGTATTCTTTTAAGTCAGTGCCTAGTTACGTGACATATTAGGTCCTTACATATGAAATTGGCGTTTTGTATGGGAGGAACAAAAAGTCGAATATTTTTTAATATAATATATTTAATTAATCAAAGTATGAAACATTATTTTCTATGCACTTTTGCCATCTCATAGGTAGTTCATTGATCCCTTTACTAAAAAAACCAGTCGGACGGGAATCAATAAAATATTTGAAGGCGATTTGGACTGCCCCATCGGAGTTGAATTTTTCCCTTGCAAGAAGTTATCCAAATTTCGAAAAAAATGGTAATCTGTTGGAGCAAGGTCCGGGGAGTACGGAGGATGTCTTAGACTTTCCAATTGAAGCTCTTCTAATTTAGTAGCCGTTTGTTGCGCAGTGTGTGGTCTAGCGTTGTCGTGAAGCAGCAGTGGCGTGGAGCGATTGACCAGCCTAGGTTGTTTAGCCGCTAGCTTTTCCATCATGGTTTGCAATTGCTGACAATAGACATCAGCCGTAATAGTCTGGCCAGATTTGAGAAAACTGTAATGAACAATACCGGCACTAGTCCACCAAACGCTTACAAGTAACTTTTTTGGGGTTAATTTTCGCTTGGGGCAGGATTTGGCTGGCTGGCCAGGATCCAACCATTGCGTTGAGCGCTTCCGATTATCGTAAAGAACCCATTTTTCATCACAGGTAATGATTCGGTTTAAAATACCTTCATTATTGTGCCGGTTTAGTAATGTAACGCAGCAGTCGACGCGCGTTTGCCGGTTTGCTTCAGTCAATTCGTGAGGTATCCACCTTTCGCTGGCCTTTTGGCTTTTTTGCTTTCTTTCGCGCTGGATGGCGCGTACAGCGTCGCCCAGCATATGCTGAGCTGAGTGCTCTTTGAGATGGGTAGCAGCACACAGGATACATGATGGGATGTTATGTATTATTCTTTCATTGTTGTTTTTATATAAATATGTTTGTTGTGTGTTGTTTCTTTTGCCTCAATAAACTTTTTCTTTCATTTTTTCTTTTTTTTTTCTTTCAAGCTTTTTAATCTTCCCAATTTGCTTCAAGTGAATTATAACAGTTTTATCACTAACATCGCAGCCTGCAGCTAACTCGGACGTGGTTTGCGATGGATCCGCTTCCACAATAGCCTTGAACTCTTCATTATCAACTTGAGTCTCAGGCCGTCCACGGGGCTTGTTCTGCAGGTCGAAATTTCCAGAACGAAAACGTTGGAACCAAAAACGAACTGTGTTTTCTTTTGCAACACGACCGCCATACACATCATTCACCCTTCGAGTTGTTTCCGCAGCACTAGTGCCACGGCGGAACTCGTACTCGTAAATAATGCGATATTTTAAGTTTTCTATTTTGTAAAATGAGTGACGCAAACAGAAAAAAAACAGAAGAAAAAAACAAATGAATGACGATCATCGAAGCACAAATACATGAGTCTATAGCTGTAGAAATTTGAATTTGGAATTCCTTACCAAAGAGGAGAAATTTGTGATTAAAGTGGCCAGTACGAAAAACGCCAATTTCATATGTAAGGACCTAATATAATATAATAGGGCACCGACTTCTAAAATTATAAAGTCTGTCTGCTTAGTTTACGAGTAATTACGTTTTGAAGATTGTTCAATATTTTTTAAAACATGTTTTATCTTCCAATCGTTTCATGCAAAAAGGTTTTGTAGTCAGCAATGCAATAATAACTCTCCTTGTCTGTCAATTTGTTTGCTGACAAAAGTTTACAAGAGAAAAAAACCAGCATGGTGTCAATGCGTCAATATACAGTAGCGGACATAAGCTTAAGACGGAAAGAAAAAAAGAAGAAATTATTCATGTTTTATGAAAAAAATTGACTCAATGGATTTTTTTTTTTTTGGTGTTAGCTAATTAATCATTTATTTATATATTTATTACAGTAATTCAATTTTGCGCATAATGCATATTAGATACAATAAACAAAGAAAACATACATTTGTTGGAAATATTAGGGGACAAAAGTTTAAGACTACACATTAAAAATATATTCTTTGATGAAAAATGTGAAGACTTTTTCTTCCCTTTAATACTTTGTCTACAGTACATTATGCAGTCGTCAACAGTTTTCTCACTCTTTATTTTCTCGACCAACTAGTACAAATTGACAAAATTTTTATGTTTATTTTTTGGATTCATGTTTTTACGGTACACCATAAGTTTTCAGTCGGATTTAAATCCGGCGACTGACGGCCACGGTAATGAAGTGATATTTTCATCTTAAAAAAACTTTTCACTACCCGAGCCGTATGCTTTGGATCATTATCTTATGGATAAATAAAATTACCACCCATTTTTTCATGTGCATACGGTAGCATAGTATTTTTCAATATATTCAAGTATTGGAAACGGTCCATGGTTCCCTTAATTCGACGTATTGGTCTAGGACTATAGCGAGAAAAACATGCTCACACCATTACGTTCCCACCTCCATGCATAGCCGTCGATAAAATGCAGCGAGGATTTAAATCTTCGCCAATTCGTCATCTTACATAGTGTAATCCTGTCAATACAAGTTCAATTGAATTTGAATTCATCCGAAACTAGGACATTTTGCCAATCCTCACGTGTCCAATGTCAATGATCTTTAGCAAATTGAAGCCTAATTTTTTTTACTAAGCATACTTCTTCCGTAGCTTTCTAGCTTTCAAATTGAACTCGGTCAATCGTCCTCGGACAGTTCTTACAGTAATTGGAGTCTCATTATCACTGCATATTTCAGCTCTGATATCGACTTCTGAACGAAAACGAATTTCTTTCGCTTAATCGATGAATTTGACGATCCAGATTTGGTGTGATTTTCCACGGTCTACCGTTCTTTGATCGTTCCAAATAGTCCCCAATCTTTATAAACTTGTATCAGGCTTACTCAGACGCAGTTTCTAATCGATTCATTGGAATTGCCATTGAAGCAAAGGTCTCATTTTGCTTCCGTAGTGATACAATTTGCTATCGTTCAGTGATGACAAATTACAGGCTTTACCCATACATTTTTCGTAAATAAATAAACTTTAAACACTGGATGGTACACCGCAAACTATTCACAACATTAAAGTATTAATTTATTGCGTGGATGGAGTACGGACATCTTGTTCGACAGATCGTCTTAAACTAATGTCCGCTGATCATAGACGGTCGGAAGAAAGAAAATGCTGTAAAATCTGTATTGTTTGCAGTCGATGACTGAGACTTCTACAGTATAAAGGTGAAACATATACATATTCTATATAAAAATTACAAACCGTAGGAAACGTTAGTACTGGTATGACAGATCTATAAACAAAATTGAAATTCATCGTCTTAAATTTTTGTCGGCTACTGTACCTATCTATATATATATATATATATATATATATATATATATATATATGTCTGACAATGTATAGTGAAGCATCTCCATCGACTGTCGCTAACTGATGCATTTACACACCTAGGCGTGGTTTGGGTAACGTAACCTTGAGCTTCTTTCGACGTTTCTTTTCAATGCGGTTAAAATATGCTTTAATAAATTTTACACTCAAGGTACTCCTAACTGCGTCAACCGTCCAAGCCGAAGTTCGTACCGGCAGCGGTGCCCTATGAACCGAAATCTATAAAGTTGGATGACCTCCGCCCGCTTCAGGTCCGGTGCTGCTTTATAGATCCTGAAAAAAAACCTAGATTCTCAACGTTTAGGTTTTTTTATACCTATGAATAATGGAAAATCAGTTATTTAGATTTTTCGGTTTAAAAAACTGGAATTCGGTTAACCCAATCATAATTTTGGATAAAGGCCAAAACAATCGTTACCATTCGACGTATCTGTTATTTTCTAATAACACAAGGTGCACAGTCCAAGGCCACGAGGTATCCATGTTTTTTCGAGCCTGGTCATTTAAAAAAGTATCGTGTGAAAAGCGCCTTTTTTACTTTATTATAGTGACACGATAAAGCATCTACACCGCGTCGGATGGTAAATCAAGGATAATAGTATTTACCAATCGTACCATACCATGAGCGTATATCACAAAATATACATTTTTTATATAGAAGGATAACTCCTCGCTTCTAACCAATTATTTCTTCCTCGCCATGGTGCGGACTGATGCGTATTCGAGCGAATGGACGGTACGGTCCGTTTCGTCTGCTATATAGATTTGCAAACTATTCCCTGTTGTTGTGTTATTATTATTACCCTAAATTAATAACTCATTATGACTTTTTTTACTTATTATATTATTGTAATTTAGTAGTAAAATTTGTTAAACTTTTTAATGGCTACCAATACGACTATTGAGTTCGTAATTATACTTTAATATGTGATATTCAGTTTTACAAGACAAACTAAATTAAGGTAAACTAAATAATATTTAATGTTCTCTATTTACTTCAATTTGAAAATATTTACATCCTCTAGTTACCGTTTAAAATCGAATCTGTTTATATAGAAACCAATAAACAATGAAATAAGAATATTTTATTGTGTTGACACGCTATAAAATTAAATATACAAGTAATAAGTAGTAAGTACAGTGCACTAGTGCAAAGACCGTCACAGTGACGGTGTCGACTTGTCGCTTTTCGGGATCAGTTGTTCACATACCTAAAACCTGCAGTGATGATATTTGAGGGCCGGCAAGACATCGTTGATTTTCGATGGATGCTCATCTCTTGGTAGCGCTGAAAAATCGTAAGCGAAGTAATGATAAATAAATTACTTAAAGTATGATTAGAGATATAATTATCTTCAATAGTTTCCGATTTCCCAACACTCTTATACTTTTGAAATGAAGCGTAGCATAAACAATGTTATATTAAACACATTTATATAATCTATATTAAAAAGTAGTTCAGCCTCAAAGTATCTAATCCACATAAAGACGTATGGTGAAAGAAGCAAACAGTAAAGTAGAATTTCGCGATCCAGACTTGTATAATAAACAAACAAATATCTAAATTTCAACGCGTACTAAAAACGATGGGGAATTGAAACGCAGTTAAAAATCTAGGGCATTTTATAGATCAGGTACGAATAGAGAAGTAATGTTACACGATGTACATATTTCTCTTAATCCGAACACAAACATCCGTCAGGATTGGTGGGTTGCAGACTCAATTTCATCAGCCCATTTTTCAGACGATTTTCAAGACGTATATATTTTCGTAATGTGGAACGGCCGAGCGCTGTAAACATTCACGAAGTGTGCTTTTGTGCATAAATCTGTGAACGCCCATGCTTCATGAAAGTTTCCAATGTATTAATAGCATGGGCAGCATACGCGCCTGTTAGCTGTGGCCCGCTTATGAAAATTATGACGACTTCCCTTTATGATTTGATCTCTGGCATATACGAATTCCGCATCGTTAGTGGTTTCATGACGCTGAAGAAATGTTCTTCGTAAACTATGTGTAAACATTTCAGTTGACGTTCAACACAACGCGGTAGACAGTGAAAACAAGTGCCGCAACGGCAGTCGACAGTCGACACTATTGGAAAGTATTAATTTGTACGAGTAAAGCCAATTCCGACATCCGACCGCATATGTCGCGTGCCATCTGCCGCGTTATGTCGAATGTCAACTTCCATAATTTCTCTTATTATTGTTATGCAAATTCGATCTACAGGTTACATTCCGGCTTGGAATAAATATTTGTATGTCCTACGGATTTTGAATATTTGTGCTTGTGGCATTTTATTAGATAAGTAGTGGTTTTATAAAGTAAGGACTGTCTATACATATGAATTCAATTACTCGTGACTTTATATTAATTTATTTTATTTCACGCTAATATACAAAATATTTATCCAGATTTGAAGAGAAGGCTCAAAATCAGCTTTGTGTGGTTACATCAAACAGCATACGCTGCGTTTAGTCTCCCCTCTGCCAAATGCTCTTTTTTTATGTACCTATCTACATTTGTAATTATGTGTCTTAGGCCATAAAGTGATGATTATTATTATTAAACATTTATAACTACTTCATTAGGTACTGATATTGAATAAAAAATATTATCGAATACAAGGATGCAAAAAATATTTGCAAACTCCTCCTTAATATTTTTCAGTGCTAGTTTTTCAATTATAAAACGCAATTATATTTTGGTTCTCTACTATCCTCTGTTATAAAAATTACAGGAGAGGTAGATATGAGCAATATAATAATAAAAACAAGAGCGAAATCAATAACGACAGTCAGAGTGCGGTAAAAGGACCCATCCCTCTTGAAATAACCACTTTAGATAGACTTATTTTAGAAAGCTTTTAATAATGAAGTTTTATATAATATTTAATACCTCATAATAAATTCCTTTAATAAAAAATGTCAACATTATAACAATTTACGATTAAAATAAGCAATAATCTTTATTCCCTGAATACGTAGCAATTTTCCTATAGGTATTAATTGTTCCGAGGATTTGTTTCGTATGCAGGAAACGTATAAAAGATGTGTTATTTTATTTAAAATGTATATGTTGCGGCTTCCACCTAACACTTTATGTATCCGTCTGATAGGTAAATGAAGTCTTTGCCTTCAGATATTAAAATAGAATTGAGATTTAGGATCGTTGATCAAGAGTACTGACGTCACAGCTGTTTTATGTTATTTTTATTCACTGCATAAAAATGTTTACGAAATGCATTTGGCGACCTGAAACAGGAGTAGCAAACATATATACTATATATACAGGTAATTTTATAGACGAGGGAGATATTTAGGGAGGATATTCAGCATTCGATTCTAATTCCAAATATATAGGAATAGTGATATCTTAATATTTCCAATGAAACAAAGTAAATTATGGTAAAAATATTAAGAAGTAATTACACATTAATGAATGAATAACAACTCATTATTAAGTAGGTATTTTGCCTGCCGTAAGCCAAGATACGAGGCAAACGGAAAGCGAGTCAATACTTATTTACCTAAAATTACGTAAATGGAACTTCATCTACTTACCAATGAATCGAGCACCACATGCGCTACGATGTCCACACTTTTTACGGATCAATACTTATTTGTTAATAAATTTTCTTAATGATTTGTTAGAGAATATAGTTTATTTACATTTTTATTAGTTGTAAGAAGGTACATATTACTGTGTCCTAAAATATCTCCCTCGTCTATAAATTCGTCTATAAAGTACAGTGTAGAGTCAAGGTGTTGATAGTGAATCACCTTTTTCTAAGAGGCTGTATTTCACTAAAGAAAATAATTTAGGCATTGAAATTTGGCAGACACATTCATTATTTATTTAATTTTATGTGTGCATTTTCAATCAAATATATATTATAATTTGACTTGGCACAGTGATTACATCACATCTGATGGTAAGCACGGTGTGGTCTAAAAACGAAAACGAGTATCAACAGTAAAAAAAATCCTATCGACAGTCGCAGCGATCTTGTTGGCCTGCTCATATAATACACGTCTTCACGCTTCGTTTAGAGGACCACATATCATAGGACGGTGGGATCAAGCGTGACGGAATACTATTCCACAGCCTAACAACTCGGCAAAGTAAGAACTAGAGAACTTCTTAGACCTATTCGGGGTGTAAGTTACCGTATAGTTTAAATAAACAGGGATACATTTGTGACTATCCAAAGCTATGCTGTGGCGGTCTAGGTTGTGTTCTCTACTCGCCTCAAATGGGAAATACGGGCCGACATTTTATTATTTTTATTTAAATAATGCAAATAAATATAAATAATACAATATTTTACATATTATGTATGTATACTTTGGGCCTAGACAATGTTACATTCGACCAGTGATAGTCACTAGAAAAAAGTGCAAAATAGGATTGGCACAAGCTTTCGAAATATCACGTCGATACGTTCTTTCAATTGCATATATATAGCACATTTCTACTAGCATTATCGCTGATCGGATGTTTTGTAGTTTAAACCCTCAGATCGTTTGCTTTTAAAGCGAACGTGGGTACATTATGTGCAATGTTATGAATGAACGCATGTGCAATCCCAAAATACACGACTAATAGGTCAACCACAATTTATTATAGCATAGTATATTAGCGGCGACATCCATTCAGTACGGACTGCGTACCTATTTGTAACGTGTGTATATGATTAATGGTTATTTTGCATCCTTTCTGATTACAAAATCGACTATGTGCATTTGAGTAAATATTTATGTAAACAATTCATTATTTCAACATATATTTGGGAGTCGAAGCTGCTCGCGTCCGTAGACTTTACCTTAGTTTCACTACACGTGACTCCTGGGTGGTGCGAAACGAGCAGCGGCGAGGTGGTAGGGCGCCGGTGCCCATCTGGATCGCGTCCACACTACATGGGTGTAAAACCCGTCATAGTGACCAGTTTCGGCTTGTCGCGTTTCGGGATCAGCTTGTGTATATCCAGTAGCTCATATACCCAGAGACCTTCAGTCATGGTATATGATGGCCGACATGACGATGTAGACTATTAATAGATTTTTATCCTTTAATAGTCGCTTTCGTTTTTGGACTATACTGTACTTACCATCAGGTACTATGTCGAGCCAGTGTAAAAAAAAAATGGTAGAAGGAAATGTGTATGACAATAAATTGCGGTAGTTTTAATTATTTTTCATTACAAATGTTTCTTTTTTTTTCTAATTTGACAATAGAAAAAGACCAACGTGTACGGTATAAGACATGTCATAACCGGTTTATTGTTATTGTAGCACTTAATCTTGAAAGAACATTTAAAAAAAAGAAAGAGCAAAGATTGACTTGTAGCTGTGGTGACTTAGCGGATAATAGAGCGGTTTCAATGTGCGGCGTCGTGAATAGTCGTAGGTTCGAATCCCAGCACGTACTTCTGGGATTTTACAGATTACGTGCGTATTTAGGTAACACATATTTACCGGAAAAGGAAGACATCATGAGGAAATACGTATGTCCTCTAATTGAAATGTCATGTGTAAGTGCCCTGAGAAGCTATTGGTCACGTTGGGCACGATATATAAGCGCCAAGTGGATACAGCCACTAATGTATAACTTTCACTTTATAATATAGTGTACGATATATTATTATAAAAAGAGCAATGGTAGTCAGGATACCTTGCTAGGCAAGGCGTTAGGATCAGTATAGTGAAATGTATATAGTATAAATATGTGTAAGCAGTGACGAGCATAAGGTATTTGGTCAGGGTAGGCAGAATTCGCGTAATTAATTTGAATATAATATTATGATAGTAAATATTATATTGCTTTCGTAGGAGAGGTGAATTACGTGAATATAGAATAAATATGAATATAAATGGTTCCTTTTTTTAACTTTAAGCAATGTATTCCAGACTTGTTTATCATTAGGGCGTATTATGCTTTCGTGCATCTATGAAATGAACGCTACTGTGTGTAAGGTATACCAGCACGCCAAATTGTACGCAGATTGCTAGCATCTAAGCTGATCATGCACCTTCTCTACACATACTATAGTGCACATCGGCCAATTTGCATTGGACAAGCGTGCTGGGTTAAATGTCCAAATCTCCGTCCATGGATTCTAAAAATAAAGTGGAATAAGGAAAGGGAGGACTATGCCCTGCAGTGGGACGAAACTGGCTAATAATAATAATAACCACCTTAAGAGGCTCTCGCTTGGTGTTGGATCAAGGGCCGGATACAGAAGGCAGTATTACTCGATACGGCACGCATTGTTAGGAGGTTCCTCACTCTGAGCTCCTAACTACCGGTGGCTTGGGCCTTAGGCCTCGCCCCTGTAGGTTTACATGTTTTTATATTTTAAAATTTACATGTTGTTTATATGTATTTATTTTAAAATGTAATTATATTGTAATTATGTTGAATAAATGAAAATAATAATATTTTGCCTGTCTCCGATCTTATAAGATTCTCAAATGTCAAAATAAGTGACTGATTCATAGCCACTGAAGGAATCCAGTGAATCAGCCACGGAAAATCATAAAACATCTAAATTAATCTCCCTATAATTTCAAAGAAGCAATTTTCATCATGCTAGTGACATTTTTGTGGAGTGGTTTATGATACCATGTTGTTTTGCTCGAAAGGCGACATTAATAGGCCATCAAGCGGCTGATATTGTGTCATGTTTTAGTGTGGGTAGATTTGCTAAGATGAAATTAATAAATATTAAAAAGAATAATGATTGCAATAACGTTTAATCTATGAAATAAAAAAGAAAAACGGTGTCATGGGACACCCGTAAGAAACACAATTATTTACTCTTGTATTGAGTTTATAAAATAATAGACACAGTAAAATAAGTACACTGTTACACTTCTTTACAAATAATAATTACTAAATAATACGCACACGGCTTGTAAAAAAAACTACAGAGAAAAAGTACTTATTATAAGAGATGTTACACGCGCGCGGGTTTGCGGTGTCACAGCTATTTGGCATCTCACATCCCGGCTAGGACTAAGAAGTAAAAAGTAAGAAGTAAGTAAGAAGTAGTTCTCTAACTCGTTCTTTTGCCGTGTCGTTGAGCTGTGGAATGGTCTTCCGGCGAGCGTGTTCCCACCGTCCTATGATATGGGATCCTGTTAGCGTAGCGTGAAGAGATATTTGTGTAGGCCGGCATGATCGCTGCGACTACCGATTTGTTTTACTTGCCTATGGATAGTCGTTGGCGTTTTTTGGACTGCACCGTGCTTACCATCAGGTATGGTGCAAGCATTGTGTCGAGTCAATTAAAAAAAAAAATGTTGATATCGGGTAGTTAAAGTCATTTCAGCGTTTATTCTGGAAAATTCTACATTTTTCTATTAGAAATATTCACAAAACAACCTTGCACAGCTTATGAGACTTATAAGTTCACTTTTAAAACGTCAATAAAAGCTTCTACAAATTTTAGTTAACTTTTATGAAGAAATCGACTCATTTTTGTTTAGATATGTTATGCAGTGGGCACGCTGAGTGATGTGCTCGTCTGCCGCCGGTAGAATTAGCACCTGGGCCTGGATCCCGGATTTGCCATCTTGAGCCGGGCCTGCTTATCGTGTCTGCATTATAATAAGTTGCTCTAGTGTAATTGATTTTGTGTGTAAACCTGGAGTATGTCAACTAAACGTCTAGAAAGCAATTCGTTAATCCCACGAGATTTATGCTAGACAACAAATCTCGGAAGAAACGAATTTTAGTCTTAGAAATAAATTATATAGCGCTGTTAGTTGTCACTCCACAAGAAATCGTATTTAGCCCTCCGGAAATAGTTAATTAGTGTGCTATTTTAGTACCATTGTTATTTATTTAAATATTCAAAAGAATGAGAGATCCATCTGCCCACGTATTGGCAATTTTACTTAGAAATATATTTGTGGAACCTTTGTTTTTATTTTAGTGTTTTTTTTTTATTCTAAGAATAACCTCTTTGTCTAAAGCACGTTCATATCTTTAAAAAATACCTTTTAAATTATTCACTTAGGTAGGTATATTCGTTCTTTTCTATATATTGATAATTTCTTAGTCTACAAATTAACATTGAACATAAAGGTGGAGACTGACATTAAGACTTAAGTTAACGTTACAGCCCCAGCATGTAGTCGCCGCTTTTTGTCGCAATTATTTACAATATAAATTCGCTTCGAATGATACACATAAATATTACAAGCTAATCTTCAAGTAAACAAAAACTGCGAAAATTAACACCTTTTTCATTTTCTATTAGAAATTTCTTTTAATTATTGCCAATTTTCAAATCTATTGTTAAAATATTACTACTTATGTTTTTAATCTCTGCAAGTTATACTGAATGCCTAGACTTTTGATTTTCTTTAAATTTATCCTATGACCCCATATTACTTTTTCTCTAATTAGGTACTTTAGAATTGCCCACTAAATATATCTCCAAAACTCAATCCGTATTGTATAGAACCTACCTAGACAACTATATTATTATAGAAAATGCAATAATAAAAAAAATATTATAAAACTAATTCATTTAATCAAATTTATTCAAACCTATATCCGAATATTCAATGCCCACTCTGAAATGTAGGAATCAACAAAAATATCTTTCCTATTAATAACACTGCATGAACTGAAGCTTGCGTCATTACGGTTTCCGTTGCAGAAAGTGATGCCAAAAGCGCCTAAACATAAAATATGGCGCTTGAACTCTTCAATAATAACAGTTCTAAGGGCTTAGAACTAGATGAGATTCGATCAGCGATATCACTAGTAGAAAAGTGCATAGCGTGGCGACGTGACGTTTCGAAAGCTTGTGTCAGTTTCATATATTTAACATTTTCTATTAACGATACCACTGATCGAATATTACTTTGTCTCAGACCTCAGATAAGAATATGAAATCTTGCTCTAAAATCTTACATCCTTAGAGAACTAAGTATAAATAGATTGCGTATTTATGGAACATGTATGAAAAAACATCTTTACTCGTCAATTTCCCTGAGTCGTTGACCTGTGGAATAATCATCTGGTGAATTTGTTCTCTCAAAGTCATCATGTCCAGAGAAGCAGCATGCTGCCAATACTTCAAAAGTAAGAGTTGGAGAACATCTTAGTCTTAGCCGGGATATAAATTACCGTATAGATGTGACTCCTTAAACTCGCTTGCGTGGTTCTTTTATGGAAAGGGAGAAGGTGGAATAAAGTTAAATAGCTGTATAGAACACTCGCCATGATTCAGACGGTAATAAACGCTTAGTGAGACAACATCTCTGCGCAACTGGAACGATTCAAGATGCTTAGTCACGTCAGGATCATTCACAATGCGGACTCATTTTTAAACCTAAATCAAAAGGTCCGGAATGTCGCTTTACTCAGAATAGGTATATTTTTCTTAAATTCAACGCCAGCAGAAATTTCGCTGGTAAACAATGAACTGTGTATCAAAGAGTGAACGTATTTACGTCACTTCTTTGTTGGATGTTGCTATGTAGGCGTAATATAATGTAATGATCTTTCATCACATCGCCAAACAAACGATTAATGATCAATTCAGTTAGGAGGCCATAAAACAGCATTGATTTATTTTATTTGTCAAAAAAGGGTGATTATCATTTTAACAACTAAAAATATTTAATTACCGTATTTTAAATAATAGTTTGCACACGAGTTTTGGTGCGATGATAAAAGTGATAAGCGATATTAAACATTCCTAAAGTAATGTGTATTCTAGGCTGAAATTTATAAGCGCTAATTTGATTTTGCTTACACTTTGCTCAGAAAAGAAGTGTCTTTGCCAAAAAAAAAAACTGAATATATAATAGGAACTTGAGTATAGCCTAAATATTAGTGGACCCAAGTCCAAGTTGAGAAAATCGGTAACTTACCATATTCTTTAAAATAATTAAACAATATGACCAATCATATTGTTTAATTAATACATGCAAAGTGTAAGCACAGGCAAAGTAGCATCTATAAATGGTAGCCTACATTCATATAGGAATCTTAGCAGCTTATGGGGTAGTTTTTTTATATTAATTTTTACGGTTCTGGAAACAAGCCCTTTTGAGCTAATATTTTCAATACACTGTAGTCATTGATTGACATCACAATCAACGATATAAGCGAAGCGTACTCTGCCTCAGGCCATCAGGAAAATACACAAGTTCGCGCAGCACTACGCATTCCAGGTCTCTTGTCATTATCCAGACCCACAATATCAATCCAGACAACAGAATAATGCGTTCAGAAGACCCAACAACGACAAATCAGCAATCCTCTTATAGAGAAAAAGAGAATTCGGCCAGTCATGTTCTAAGCTATGACGTCAATCTCTTCGAATGAGCTATGCTCCTATCACCTAGTCTAAAGAAATAACTTCACTATAGCAGAATTTAAGAACACGCCTTAAAGATTTGACAACACGGTTAGCGCAGCGATTGGTCCTTGGACTTCTGCGCTATGGGTCGTGCCATCAATCCGCACACGAAAGAAATATTTATTTCGCCTATAAGCTGTAAGTTTTTTTACACCGAAAGTGATGATAAGATGACCGCTCTCACGGTGGATACTGCATGTCTTTGCCAATATCCAAATGCAATTTCAAACGTGTTAAGATCTTAAAAAGAAAAAAAAATACATACAATACATGAGCTGGAATGAAACCACGACTGTCATCAGAGTTATGTTTTAAAATGCATTTAAAGATAACGGATAATTTGAGACGCTATTTTAATAAGCTAGAGTATTTTTTATTCAATAAATGATTAATTTTTTGTAAAATATTGTAGTGCGTCCGCATCAAATGTTTCGTGTTTTGCAAAACATCTATGGATCTGTTTCATTTGTTTGCATTTATTTTTCTGTTTCTCGCACGCTATAGAGAAATGTTTTGCTTGTATACGCAAAATATTGCGAGAAATAGAAAGGCAATTCTAAACACACAAAAATGTAATGATGCGTCCTCAAACGTCTGGTGCGTCTACCGTAACAGGATTTTTACTCTTTATTTAAAGCTTAGTTGCCTGCGTGACTATGCCACCTAAACGACATCACAGGTTGAAAAAAAATTACACATGTGCAACGCAACCCGGGTGCGTTAATAATCACATACGTATTATAGTCTAGTCTACCTTGAATGAGAGGCATGAATCAAAACCTACGCTTTTCTTCTGAACTGCATTATTTAGAGATTAGTTTTAATTCTATTTCGATCCTCAATCAAGCGCCCAGTGTAAAATATTTTTTTAAGTGTAGAATGGACAGATAAAATACTCAAATCCAATACACCTGGATCTGTATTCGTGTTGGAAGCGAGCCAGTCAGATAGGATAGAAATTACAAAGCATAGGTTATTTTTTATGAATAGTAAATGTGTTTTTATTCATAGAATGGATGATTTATTAATATTAACGGCTGAGGTTTTGCAAAATTTCGTAGAGAGGCGCCAGTAGGAAACATCTACCATACATATTATACTTTCCAGACAAACGCAATGCATTCCTTTATACCTACTAAGCTTGGAAATTAAACTTTTTTAACGATTACATTTATTAATTTTGGCAATATTATGGCAAGGTGAAATATTACGTTTCGCTATTTTTATTACTGTATTGTTATAAAAAACCGTAATTAAAACAAAGCCAACAAATAAAAAATATAATAAGATTGATTTTTTCCCCCAAATAATACCGGTGGAGCACATGATTTTAGTTATCACTTTCTCACGCGTTGTTTGACTATAGTGCTGTCTCGCTCTCGGATCACGTGATTTTTGAGTGACTGGTAGGCTTGATTTAGTTTTATTACTATTAAATGAAATGAAAAACATTTAAATTACATGTGATTGGTGTAATATTATATTAGCGTTTGATACCTACATCATTACAGCATATGTTTGATTTTATACAGTAGCATTATCACCACAGAATTGCTGTCTTTGTAATGAAGTTTGGAGTTCAATTGGCAAAACTTATGCGATCCCATGCTTTGCTCTTTAAAACAGGAAAGCATAAGTCTCGAGCAATTTTTAATGTCATCCAACCAAAATCCACATCTCAAACGCCTGAATTGAATCACAAATCTTTTTAAACATACCCAAGTTCCACCATACCGCTGTATGCATAGCACGACCTAATCGCACTTAATGGCAAGTACAACACAGTCCAAGTACGTTGGTGACTATCAAGTGCCAACGGTCCAATCATATTCACCATCATCAAATCGGCCTTAGTGTACCAGGAGGAGTTTAACGGCGAAGGGAGTCTCCAGGATAGTCTTCGCATTCATGCACTGGGAATGGAAATCCAGTCTATCACCTCAACGCTCATTTAGAACTATTTGATAGTTACATGTGAGGTATCTAGGTTTAATTAATCCTACTGATCTGAGCCCCAAGCAACTATCAATCCAACTTTATGCAAAAAACGAGGATAATTAAAGAAAGTATAACTTTACAATTCATAAAGATTTTATATATGTATACAACATTTCTTATAAAAATAGCAAAAAACTCTTAATCCCTGCATAGAAGTTGAAAGTGACAGCTGAAAATGACGTTAAACTCTTCATTTCATAGTTCCATGCCAACATTTGTTTCTTAAACAAACAAAAGCAGTCAGTTACCTCTTTATTATTATTTAAACGTTGAAACACTTTTATTTCGATTTCCCGAAGACGTATGGTGTCATTAATTCGATTAAATAGGTCGTGAATGTTCTCGAAAGTAGGCGTTAGTCTTTGTAATTTAGCAGGACATCCGTTTCATACTAGAAATGTTCTGGCGGCTCATTCACTATGTCGACGTGGATAATACATTAGGGTTTGTTTTTGTTTAAGAAACTCACTGTTTAATAAGATTTTTTACACATGAATTGGACAATATAATTTAACAATATTGATACAACAAATTGACTCTCTTGCGCAAGTATGAAACGCGACAATCACGGTGAGGGTAAATGCCTATAATATATTTCAGTATTCAATCTTTTTGTTTACCCTTAGAGCGTATTAATGTTAAAGAAATAATGATTTCGATTAAAAGTTTTTTAAATGTGGAAAGCAGGCAAGCGCTAATAGTTTATACAAAGTAATATTTGATCAGCGATAACGCTAGTAGAAAAGTGTTTTTAACATATGAAATAGTGACTTGTCGACTTATGACAATCCCATACATTTTTCAACTTTGTATTAGCATTATCGCTTATCGTATGCTACTTTGTCTAGGTACTGTGGTCTACAAGCGCTTGCTATAACAGATAGCTATAGATGCTAAAGAGATAGCAAATATGTCATTAGCAATTATGACTTTAGTGCAAAAATAAACTTCTTTGGTTATCAACAAAATCCCCAAGACTTTGCAATTTATCTGTTCAATTATAATTGAAGTTTTTTTTTAAATTAATTTTTAAATGTATAAGATCACCAACAGATAATTTAGAAATACGGCAGAGCATGCATAAGTCATGAATTTCTTAAAACGAAAAATAATCTTTTTTATGTAATGAACAGGCTGAGATTTACAGATGCTACTTTGAATTTGCTTAGGCTTTATTCAAACATTACAAATTACATTATTTAATTAATGTTAAAATATATGGCAATTCACTGATTTCGTCAACTTGGACTTGGCTGTGTTATAATCAAATTCTATATATTCAGTTTTTTGTCACACAAGAATTTATTTTCTGATCAAAGCATGAGAAAAGTCAAAGTAGCGCCTATAATAACAATGTATAAAATGCAAAATGAAATTCATAGAATAGAAACGGAACCGACCTTCGAGTTCTCTAGCCGACTCACTGCAAATGTATTTACACAAATAATGTTTACATTTTCAACGCAATTATACACAAAACACTATAAATAGGGCACGAGATTGCCAACAACTATTGCACTAAATTCACAGCACCTGAATTTAATGCCTGTCTGGAAGATATTTTCCATTCCACCGAAAAATCTATGTTAACAGCCGACGACTACATAATTACATTGGACTAGAATGGCGTAGTGCTCGAGCGTTCGTTGGAGGAATATGAGTCCCTAAACATCGGTTAGCAGCGAGTTGAGGGACACCCCGTGGTTTTTAGCCAGTAGGAGTATGGTATAATTGGACCGATATCCGCACGGCGACTCTGACGGTTTTATGCATAATGCAAATTTTTACCAGGGTTAACAAAAAATATTGTCGAGCGTTCAACTACTGCGCTACAAGTTTATGGGTTCGATCTCTTCATGGAACAAATATTTACAGGGCCGGTAGGGTGACTTCAGTTTCCGAGTTTCGATGTTCATGCTTGAAAATATTTGTAAACGCGCATCACAGGACACGCGTCGCAAATACTAGTGCGGCAATTTCTGTTTTAAATGGTTTCGATTCTTTTTAAAGTGGAACGGCAAAGAGACTTCATCGCACCTGATGGTTAGGGCAGCCCTTTACGACGGCGACCGTTAAAGAGAAAGAGTTTATTGGCAATTGTCAATGTTATGCCAACAATCCAAATCTACCAGAGTTTGACAAAATCAAAGCGCAAATAGTGTTCCCTGCGATTGTATTTCTTACTTCTTACAAGCAAAAGCCGACAAATTTTTTTGAATAGCCTATTAAATGGACATAATTTTCTAGTACTTTGCAGACTTTATGTTTGTTTTTTTATTTAGTCGACACTTCTGTCATATGAATTGTAATTTGAATTCCTTTCTGTTATAAATTTATGTTGTGCTAGATTTTTGAACTTTTTATAAGTAATATAAATAAAGTATATAGTATCAAAATACTTTTAAATTTAACACATTTAAATTTAATGTTTTTTACTATCTGGTTAAGTGTTGAAATCGGGTATACCAACAAAACTCCTTAAATTTGAAAAAAAAATTAATACATTGAATTTCGTCCATACACTGGCGTGGATAAAATTAATGTATTTTAGGTCCTCTATCACATACTACGAATAATAGGTTAAGGATAACGACGCGTTCGCCTAGAGGGAGCGCGACATCCCCCGGCGACAATAGCCGGGCAGTAGACTTGATGGAGTCTCCTGCCCGGATAAGAGGTAGGCAGTGTGCAGTGTCTAGCGCGCCGCCTGAGAGAAAGGTTTTGGAGGGGTGGATTTTTACTCCCACCCCTCCCCCAGAGAAGTAGCCTCAACAAGGCCTTTTGTTCCCTGGGCGAATTTGGCTTCCCAGGCTTGGGTGGAGCAATCAGAGGGACACCCCGGGGGTTTTTAGTCAGTAAGAGTCTGACACACCGGGGTCGCCGCCCTCACAGCGTCCCTGATGGTCCTATGTAGGATTTTCCCCCGGGATGCAAAAAAAGGGTTAAGGATAACACCGAAAAATATGTCAAGGGAAAAAAAAGGTTCGCTTGCGCGATATAGATTACCTATTTCTAAAAGAATTTATGATTTTTACAAAAACCCCTACTATGTTATAGGGAGCGAATAAACAATAAATATACAGACGCCTTATTCCGAGTGGTTCTAAAATCAGTAATAACAATTTATGTTTCAGGTACAGAAGAAATAGATGAACAACATGAAAGAAGACGAATAAGAAGCGAAAGTTCTCCATAAAATTGTCTTTTTCCGCTTTGCTGCTGATACTTACTAATATGTCAACAGCAAAGTGAAAAGGTCTCCTTTATGAGAACTTACTCCGTGACCTATCAACATCCTGGAATGATTTTTGAAAAGTTTTTGCTACCAGCATTTACACCTACGACGAAGAGTTTCACAGCTGCACGAAATATATTACAAACAGCAGAATTACGGCTAGATATCAATATCTGCCAGTCCTCCACGAATACATCCTTAAAAGTCTTTTAGATGTTCGAATATAAAATTACCTAAATAAAAACACTAAAACCATTTTTTTAAATCACATTGACGTCAAGAGAGAGTGTAAATCACAATAAATATAACAAAAATAACGTTCAAAGTAAACATTCACGCCAGAACATAATATTACGTGCATATATATAAGCTATTTATTATATTTGTAATATTTCCAAAATCACTTGTCGGATTACTGTAATTTGTCGAGAGTTTCATCTCAACAGACTTTCATATCTTAATTTTTAAATCATGATTTACGATAACTAATGCACAATTTGTTTGATGCAATACGTATTCAATTTATATTTTTATTAAGAGAGGAATGTTTGCTGGCTTATAAATTAATTCGAATATAATATTACAACAACAAACAGGGCGCTAAATGTTTGAATAATATTACATAATTTGTTATTTGCTTAGTCACATTAGCAATGTTGTACAGGTGTGGATAAGACAAAAAACTCGTATATTTTCAGTAAGATTTAGTAAAATAATATATCGTCGTGCTATATTCTATTTCGAGGGGAACAAGGATACAAGCTGTATCCACTTAAAAAAGATGAAGGTGTAGTAATATTAATTTAAAAAAATCAAAAACAAAACTATGTGCCAATTCAAGTAATTTACTCCAAAACTTTGTGATTTCTCTAAGGTTAATAAAACCTTATCTCTAATATTTTCATTGAAGAATCAATTCCATTTTTATAAATCAGCTTATATAAAAAAAAAACTCAGAATTATATTAGTTATTTTATTTTTAATAATACAATAATAATAATATATCGTCATGCTATATCCATTTCGAGGGAGCAAAGGTAACCTCGTGGCTCGTGTGGCTGTATCCACTTTGCGCCTGTATGTCGTGCTCAACGTGACCAGCAACGCATTTGATCGCTGTTGTCAGGACAATCAATGACATTTTTATTAGATCCTATGTGAGTTTCCTTACGTGATTTCCTTCACCGATGAGCATCAACATTTTATTTTTATCACATTTAATGATTTGTAAATATTTATCCTTTTTTCTCGAATTTTGTAAACAGAAATGATTTCTGGAATCGGATCATTCAATTTTTTAATAATTTGTGGGCGGACGTTAACCTTTTTTTTATTCTGACTTGACATAGTGACTGCACCATACTTGATAGTAAGCATGGTGCAGTCCAAAAAACGCCACCGACTATCGACAGGTAACAAAAACCCAACGGTAGTCACAGAGATCATGCCAGCCTGTACATATATCTCTTCACGCTACGCTTAAAGGATCCCATGTCATAGGATGGTGGGAGCACGCTCGCAGGAAGACTATTCCACAGCCCAACGACACGGCAAAAGAAGGAATTAGAGAACTTCTTAGTCCTAGCCGGGATGTGAGAAACCGTAAAGCTGTGACTCCGAAAACCCGCGCGCGTGGTTTTATTCAGGAAAGGAGAGGTGGAACAAGGTAAAACAACTCTTCAGAACACTCACCATGATACAGACGGTAGAAAACGCTCAGTGAGGCAACATCTCTGCGGAACTGAAGCGATTCAAGATGCTTAGTCACGTCAGGATCATTCACAAAGCGGACAGCCCGCCGCTGCAATCTATCTACAGCGCCAAGTAAGTATTGAGCAGAACCATCCCAATAATGCGAACAATATTCCAAGGAGGGCTAGACCTTGGCCTTATCCCAATGACCTCAATCACACCCGGTGGAAGGTGAAGATGAGTCCGACGATGAACCGCGTCCGCCCAACAAATTCCCATCCACTCTTCTCTTAAAGACTCCCAAGTCATAAGATTGAAAAAATATGTTCGCTGGAAGCATATTCCACTCCTTAGCTGTTCGCATGATGAATATAGCAGCGAATCTTTTCGTGTGGAGATAAGGAACCTTCACCACATACGGATGATATCCCACACGATGTCTAGAGGTTTTATGATGACATGGGGCTGGAGGAATTAGAGATTGTAGCCTCTGAGAATTCTCTACTGTGCAACCGGTAGGAGACTGCGAGGCAGGCGACTTTACCTTGATGCTCTGCATTTTAATTTTTATTCTATTTTATTTTCTTTTACCCTAGTTTCCCTACACGTGACTCCTGGGTGGTGCTAAACGAGCAGCAGCGAAGTGGTAGGGCGCCGGTGCCCGTCTAGGTCGCGACCACAGTGCATGGGTGTAAAGCCCGTCATAGTGACCAGTTTCGGCTTGTTGCGTTTCGGGATCAGCTTGTGCATATCCAATAATAGCTCATATACCTAGAGACCTTCAGTCGTGATATATGTGGGCCGACATGACGATGTAGACTATCAATGGATTTTCATCCTACGATAGTCGCTTTCGTTTTTGGACTACACTGTACTTACCATCAGGTACTCTGTAGTCACTATGTCGAGCCAGTGTAAAAATATATATATATATATATAATTATAATTATGTTTTGCGTTAAATTGATATGGCATGTAGGCCCAATAGGAAGGAAGCTTGCACGGCGCCAGCGGTAAACAGAAGCGATGTGATTATAGTTGTCGACTAATAGCAGCTAGGCAACATAAAGTCGAGTACTCGTCTTAAATTAGCGACCGAAACGTAAATCATGGGATTTGTGCCAGAGTTACGCCATGATATTGCAAATAGTTGTTACGGCGTGTTTATTGTAACGAAAATGTTGCCTTAATTATTTAATTTCATGAGGAGTCAATACGTTGAGAAGGTGCTTGTACGCCTCAGTATGTTTAGTAAATATATTACAAAACGAAGTTTACATTCGTATGGGTTTAAATTTTGTCATAACAAATTATTTAATCTTTTATTTAAGAATATTATTATAATAGTTTGCTTCGTAAGAGGCATTGTAATTCTATTTCCGGCGAAGTTTTATAATAAAAAAATTAAATCCATAGTAAAGCCTTGGGCGTCCCAAGTAGTGACGAAAATGCCCGGGAATTTTCCCAAAGTGCCCAAAACTTGTATGGGGAATATTCCCGGGAATTTACGAAATGTTCGCGGAAGTGCTGGGCACTTTGGGAAAATTCCTGGGCATTTTCATCACTAGTCCCAAGGCGATGTAGAGCAACGACTTGAGTAAGTTAGCCGATGAAAAGAGTGGAAGACCACGCCATTATCGCTTTTTATAAAAGGCCTATAATTCTCATGTGGAATAAGGTACGCTGATGATGGTAATTAAATAAAATCTTTTATAATAGATCATTTTTATATTTAATTGCTGTACTATAGATAATATTTAAAAGCAGAATTAATAATTTTGGGATATCAAATGCAGTAAAATCTACGTTTAGTTTTACATTTAATAATAGCACAATTATAAATACATAAATCTATAAAATAGCTTTCATGTTGTTTCTGTTTGTTCATTAGACGCCTCAACAGTGTCACTACAAAATCCCGTTAATTAAAAACAAACGTAAAGCTGTGCTAGACATATTAAAATTGTAGTTCTATTGCTCGAACTGGGTCATAACCACAGCACACGTGTGTAAACACCGACATAGTGACTCGCTTTGGCCTGTCGCGTTTCAGTAGCAGCTTGTGTAGTATATTTTATTATTTTTTATTCTGACTCGACACAGTGACTGCACCATACCTGATGGTAAGCATGGTGCAGCCAAAAAAACGCTATCGACTATCGATAGGTAAGAAAAACCCATCGGTAGTCGCAGTGATCATGCCGGCCTGCACAAATATCTCTTCACGTTACGCTTAAAGGATCCCAAAACATAGGATGGTGGGAACACACTCGCTGGAAGAACATTCCACACCCCAACGACACGGCAAAAGAAGGAGTTAGAGAACTTCTTAGGCTTCTTAGGTTTTCTTCTTAACTTTCTTACTTCTTCTTTCTTATATCCAGTAACTCATATAACTAGAGACCTTCAGTCGTGGTATATGTGGGCCGACATGATAACGACGGAGGCTAAATAGGTTTTCGTCCTCTGATAGTCACTTTCGTTTTTGGACTACGCTGTACTTACCGTCAGGTGCACTGTAAACATTTTGTCCAGCCAGTGTAAAAAAAGATTTGATTATAACGGTATAGAGATGCAGTTGCGCAGTCCGCGTATTATCGACTAGTTTCACTTACAAATTTAAAATCCACTGTATCTCACACAGCTTACAGTTTGTTTTCGATTAACGAAATTGCAAGACAAGGCAATGCTGAGGAGTCTAATGGCCTGACTGCAATTAACATACATTTTAGCAAATTTTATCCCTTTCCACGCTTTTATGTACCTATCACGTGTGAGTGAAAAGGATCGATATATATTTTCATCAATGCTCATCAAGGTGTGCGTAGACTCTTCTAAGTTTCTCCCGTTTGTTTTTATTCGCGTGTTTCTTTTCTAACTTCCAGGGTTTAGTTTGTTGTCTGTCTGCGTTTGGTGCGCCTGTTATTCTAGAACGAAACAATTATTTCTACATTATTATATTTATTCAACATAATTACAATATTATTGCATTTTAAGATAAATACATATAAACAACATATCAATTTTAAAATATAAAAACATGTAGACCTACAGGGGCGAGGCCTAAGGCCCAAGCCACCGATAGTTAGGAGGTCAGAGTGAGGAGCCTCCTAACAATGCGTGCCGTATCGAGTAATCCTGCCTTCTGTATCCGGCCTTTGATCCAACAACCAAGCGAGAGCCTCTTAAGGTGGAAATCGAGGCTCGTTGCGATCAGCTGATTAGTCGATACGACTATCGGGACAATAATCGTAGAATCTACGTCCCACATGCTGGCAATCTCGTGTGCGAGGTCTAAATATTTTTTCTACACTATTATTATTATTATAAATATAACAGAGGAAACTGTTAATTATAATCTATTCGGCCATTATAGTGGCTGTAACGGCCTAGTGAGTAAAGGAGCGCGTTCCATGTCCGGCAACGCGAGTGGTTGCAAGATCGTATCCCGGCACGTACCTCAGGCTTTTCCAGAACAAGTACGGATTTAGGCACCACATTCTCCCCTGTGATGGGAAACATCGTGAGGAAACCCACATGGCATATACTCGAACTATCACGAGCAAGTGTCCTGAAAACGACGATCAGCTGCGCTATTGGTCACGTTGGACACGACATATAAGCGCAAAGTGGATACAGCTGCTAATGTAAACCTGCTCACTCAGAAATGGATATAGCGTGACTGTAAATTATTATTTTTAACTATTCGAGTGAAAGCGAATTCGTTGACTTTAGATTACATATAGATTTATTATTCTATTAGATTTAAATTCTTAAGCCCTTTTTAGATTAACCGGTGCTGGTAAAAATTTATATCACCGCTAAAAACTTTCGCTTAGATTTTATTATACTACAACAGTATTAAACACAGTATCGATTGCACAAAGACCGAGGCAAGAAATTGGCCCAATATGTAAAATTTATTTTTTGTGTGTTTTTATAACTCTATATTTAGTCGTGTTCTATCTACGATTTGGCAATTTATTATTATTTATATCGTCGTCCTAGGAAACAATGGCAAAATGGACTTTAACTTAATAATTACTTGTTAAATCATATGTACGGACTATTAAATGTAATATTTGTTAATATTTAAAAGCAATTGTCATGTCGTTTAAAATGTTCCACAATTATTTTTTGTTTTAATTGATTTTGTCATATATTCATATTGTTGTAATCAGATATCATGTAACATTTATCGTTATGATAACTATAGCTATACCGTTAATAGCCGTTATCGGTGATATCGGTTTCATGTCTTCTGCTGTTAATATTTTCAACTGCATTTCGATATGTTGCAGGTTACGATTACATTAATTTTCGCGATCTTTAACGGAGCACGCTCGTAAAACGGGCACAGTAACTTTATGAATAAAAGCTTGGCTCTCGTCCAACGCGGCCGGTATGTATTCGCCAATAGTGCTGTACAAATCAAGATAAAGACAAAGACTAGTCTTACGTATTGTGTCTTGTTTAGATAACTGTACACCAGAATATAGTATATACAAAACCAAAAGGAAAAATATTTCTCATGATTTTCTTTTAAACATCATTGGATTTTACTGTGTTGGGTTGAGCCGTACTGTGTAACGCAGGGTCGCGCTGTATAATGAATGTTGGGCCATATTGTGTAATGTTGGGTCGTATTGTGCAATGTTGGGTAGTATTGTGTAGTATTGAGCCGTACTGTGTAACGCGGGGTCGTGCTGTATAATGAATGTTGGGCCATATTGTGCAATGTTGGGTCGTATTGTGCAATGTTAGGTCGTATTGTGTAGTATTGAGCCGTACTGTGTAACGCGGGGTCGTGCTGTATAATGAATGTTGGGTCTGACTGTGCAATTCTGGCTCTTACTATGCAATATTGGCCATACTGTGCTATGTTGGGTCGTACTGTGCAAGCTTGAGTTATTCTGTGCAATGTTGGTTTGTATAGTGCGGGTTGTGTCACGAAGTTACTTTGCAGCATAGTCCGGTATTACTCTCAGGCGCGAGGCCATTACGGGCAACACTATTATCAAAGTTTATTTAGAATTTCCGTTTCACTCTAACGCTAAAAAACGATATCTTTCATCTCTCACCAGAATACGATTGTGGATTTTTAACATTGTATATTTTGAGGTCGAGAAAGTTACAACGAATTAAGGCTAGTGATAATTATTTTAATGCAACACATAAAAAGTATCGTATCTTGCAAAGTAATCTTTTACCTTGCCATTTTCATCACAAAACTAATCTTAAGATAGCTGAAAGGTTACAACATGACGTATTTTAAAATTGATTACATACTCACCCAAACATAGGTTTCCCCTTGGTGTGAACAGAACTTTTATTCATAGCAAAGAAAGAATTGTCAATTTCGGCTGATTTATTTTGCCAACCCTGTTGAAACAATAAAATAGCTTTTATATTTTCATTAACGAAACAAATTCAACGCTATACTTTCCGGAGGACACAATTATTAATATTTAGCTAAGGTTGCCAGATGTTTACTGAAGACACAATATACGACTATCTTCTACATACAGAGTATGTAGTGTTTTTTTTTATCTGGGAAAAATCCTCATTAGACCATCCCGACCGCACACGGAGATAGCGCAACCGAGGTAAAAAAATCCAAGGTAACATGCACATTAACGGAGACTGTGGCTTCTGTAATCAGGCCTCCTGCGGGCTGTGGACTCCCTGGGGAGTGGGATAAAAATCCCCCTCGGGAGTATCTGGATTCCCAGGCCCGACGATGGCGAAGAGTAGGAAGTGCTGGCACCCCGGTGGCTTTAGTCGGTGCAAGTCCGGCACATCGGGGGAGTGACCCTTACCACCGAGTTAACAAAAAAAAAGAGGGGGGTGGGGTAAAAATCTCACCTCAACCATTCTAGCTTCCCGCGGCGTCGGCTTTCTCTTTTCATTTCTCTTCTCTTCTAGAAGTTCCTCGACGGGTATCGACTTGTAGCCTGGCGGGAGTTGCTCCCAGCGCAAACGTCCATTGGCTGCGTCTTTTAAAAGCAATCGCGCCGACCGAGACTGGTCCGGCTGTCCCGCGGCAGTCATGAAACCTCTATTATCTGTTTAAAAAAACGTATAATTTCAAACGGTACACGCTGGGTGGCGCGTACAGTAGTACCCAGCTTACGCTGAGCCGAGTGCTCTTTGAGATGGGTAGCAGCACACAGGATACATGATGTAGTTATGTACTATTATTTCATTGTTGTTTTTATATAAATGTGTTTGTTGTATGTTGTTTCCTTTGTCTCAATAAACTTTTTCTTTCTTTCAAATGAAAACAATGAAATGAAATGCATTTATGTCGACTCAAAAGAAGAAATTACAAAAGAGAAAAAAACATATAAATAAGCCACAATGGGCTCTCTATTATACTACTTTTTTTTCCTTTTCTTACAAGGTAAATATATTAAAAGTTCTTCCTGGTATCTTATATGCAGTACATATTTCATTATATTGATAAAACAAATAATATTACACTACATAATTATTATTTCTGTCGATAAATATCAAATCCTAGCAAGTCGCATCCCAGTACATCAAAAGTGTAACTAGGGATGTAACGGAAGCAGTTTTATCGGAACCGAAGTCGGAGTCGGAGTTTTTAAATTTGATTTATCGGAGTCGGAACCGAAGTCGGAATCGGAGTCGGAGGCAATGTCAGTCACAAGTGACGGCCGAATAAAATAGTTTTATTAAGGCACAAATAAAAACATTATTCAGTGAACATTTTTAATTAGAAAGTGATAAATTTACAAATACACAGACAATAAAAATTGCTGTGTTTCTTATTAACATTTTCCCATTTACAGTGAACAAATTAAATCAAATTTGCTCCAGGGTTGTTTTTGTGTTAATTTGTATTTTACTTAATTTAATGTAAATGTAAAATAAAAAAACCTTTTAGTAATAAATTTAAATGTACATTTAGCTTTAAATATAATAATTTTAATCATTTATTTTTAATCTAAATTTTTAAAAATGTCTTCTACGGATTAAGTAGCACTGATTGTTTGATTAATTGATATTGTGTTTCAACAACATATAAAATGAAATCAAATGAATTGACTACAACAGTGGTGGTGATCTCCGATAAATACCTCCGATTAAAAAGTTTCGGAACCGAAGTCGGAACCGGAGGTGTAATAACAATCGGAAGTTCCGACTTATCGGAGTCAGAGTCGAAGCTCCGTAACATCACTGAGTGTAACTAATTTTGTACCTTAATTAACAACATTTATGCTATTTTCATTCTACATAAAGTATATTCACTTTAGAAAGAACCAAAATATAATGTAAAAGTGCGTAATTTATGAATTTATTTGGCTTTTATTTCGATTCCAATAATTTATTAAGCATGAACATACCAAGATTATGAAATTTACCGACACATTTCCTTTACAAGGATGAGCTAGCAACACGCTTTTTTTGTAGAGCAAATAAATTGGAAGTACTTTATTGAGCCTAATTCGTGAAAACTGGCATTAAATTAGTACAATGTACTTTCTTTGATAAAAGAAAGATCTTCTTATATAAACTGCTGTTTAACTGTTAAGGTACCAGTTAAAATAAGTATACAATCATTTAAACTATAATATATCCATTTTTTCTATTTATTTGTGTCATAATACTTTGAAATGTCCAAATACACTAATATATCGTTAGTTTTTCTCAAAATATTCTCTTTCCCTAACCGATGATAAGCTCAATTCTTAAGAACGTAGTTAAATAAGATTTAGAATAAGAAAAGTATTTTATTTCATTTCCAAATGCGTATACAGTCCAGAAATTTAAAATAAGTTTAACATGTTTAAATAAAAAACTTTCCTAAAACAAAAAATCTTTAGTTAAAGATTAAACAATTGTTTTATTTTATTACATTTAAAATCTCAAAAAGAAATTTAAAAAATTAGAAATAGGGATACATGCACTTATCACTTATTTTAACTGCTTGTCTGATAATAAATAAATTAGATTTTTGATTTATCTAAATGTAAAAATATGTGTAAATGTTTGCAACTATCGAAATACTGGATAATGTCTGTCAATAGACATTGTGAACGTGCCGGCCTACTCAAGTCTCATAAAACTTGAAGGACTTATGAGGGAATACACCTGGCCGATCAACTGGAAACTTACAGGCATGGGCAGTGAGAATCTGTACGTAGTCCGCTGGAGTGTCGGCATTGTCTTGTGGCAACAGCAGTCCGTACTTCTCCTCGAATGTTTGCCTACTGACGAGCTCACAGAGGCGCGCCATCGCTGCTTCATGGGAACGCATCTGTTAGGAAAAAACACAGTTTTTTAAATATCCAAAATTATTCTTCCATTTACGACTTTCCTATAAATTTACGAATTTTTAACATGTTAATTTTTTATGAATATGTTTGTTTATAAATTAAAAATAGTAAAATAATTTTCACTGAAATCGCATAACTAATTAAGTTTTAAGATAATATTGGCACCCTCCTAAAAATTAAAAATGTATAATAACTTGTGTGCTTTTGGATTTATAAAAAAAACTGATACTATTCCTGTAAAATAGTAAAATACTTGTTATATTTCAAGTGTAATTTTTTTTAGTCTTAAATGAACAAATTAAACAATTTCCAAAGAAACACAAACTGTCCATAATACTTTATATATCTTGCAAAAAATAAAATTCTGGGCCTACTTAACAAACAATCAAAATTGTATCATTCTTAATTCATGAAAGAACTAAATTATCTACCTACTCTCATATATTTGTAAAAATAATTAAAACATATAAAAGTATATATTAACCTGATCAATAGGCAGGACGGCTGTCAACAGCAAGTCTGGGGCAACCGCATATGCCGGCAGAACCAAACCAGGGCAGTCCAGCAATTCAATATCATCATCCAAAATTAAGGATTGTATATGTCTTGTGTGACCAGGCATAGAACTTACACTGACCTACAAACACATATGAATACATAAAATTAAAATATAAAGTATACATTTTTTTTCCACAGAACTCAGCAATTTTTACATTGCACACATCTTGGGAAATTGATTGACTTCATCAGCTTATTTCCACCCACTGAGTATAAGCCTCCTCCCCATCATACCACAAGGATTCTATCTACGTGACTCGTGCCCAAGTGTTACCTTATTATTGTCATCAGGCCATCTCGCAACGGGACTACCAAAAGTTATCTGGTATCCTCCCAGATACCATTTCGTAAGGGTTTTGCTCATATGACTAACTATACTCCTAGCCACCCACCGCCACTTGAGTGAAGTAATTCGTTTCACGTCATTTCAGAATTTAATCCATTGCCAATATTTTTTTATTCCTGTGAGGTAAAAATTAAGATATGGTATCTAAGAGTGGAGGAGTAACTCGAAAAAT
Source organism: Automeris io (assembly GCA_036320925.1). NCBI lineage: Eukaryota > Metazoa > Arthropoda > Insecta > Lepidoptera > Saturniidae > Automeris > Automeris io. The sequence continues at coordinate 3,999,186 of JAUDJH010000011.1, read as the reverse complement.
TAATGCAATTTATTTAATATACTCACTTTTTTTGTTTGCATTAAGACATTCACTGTACTTGATTTCCCCACATTTGGGTATCCAATCATGCCAACACTTATTCTCGGTGGATTCTTTAACGTGCTGAGTTTGATACTCTTCAAAAATGTTAATAATTTATCCCGGTCACATATTTCGTGAGAATTGCTGACCATTTCGCCTAATTCTTCATTATCTTTTATCAAATTTGCTTCATTTTGATTATCAGCAATCTCATTATCAATATGGAATGGTTCTATTGGCTTACCGAGTCTCATATTTTCAACTACCTGATCTAAAGCTATTTTAATTCTATCTAATCTAGAAGCAGTATTTGTTACAGCTTTATCTAGTTCTCCCAATTGTCTTTTAAACAACTCTATATCTTGTTCAGTAGATTTCAAGGCTTTGTCATCATCTTCATCACTTTCAAAGTCAGAACTAGCTGTATCAGTATCAGAATTTATATTTTCAATTTCTTTTGCTGCTTCTTCACTTGCTTCAGATATTTTACGTTCATTTGAACTTTTAGCAGCTGAGAAAAATATTATGGGTACATTCTGAAAATAAACAATTCTTTCTCATACAATATACACATTTTAGTCAGAAATAAATAAATATATTATAGTTCCCTGTTACAGTCTGCTCCTAATGCAAATCAAGGAATTCAATAAGTTTTTTTTAGTATTTTTACTAATATGAGGAGTATTATTTTGTTCTATTTTTTTTTATTAAACTTCTACTTACTATCATAAATTTACAATTATTGAAATGGACACTTGGTATCCTATTTAGTAGTTATTCAGTAGGTTTGCAGATTAGTTTAGGAGTTATTATCAGATATATTTTAATACCAGACAAATAGAAAAGACAGTACGCAAATAACAGAAAAAGTCCTGTTTACATGTTGCTCACTATAGTGTAATAGGATAGTGGGGCACACATTCTCTTTTCTCAGAAGTGTCTGTATGTAGCCTATTCACTACCTATTTATTTATTTCTGTCTTTAACATTATCTATTTTCTAAGTCTTTTTACTACACTAACCTATAACTAACAAATATTTTAAATAACATTATTATATCTTCACTTATTAATCTAAGTAATTTTATCAACACATTTCATACTAACACACTTGATATTTATTTCTTAAAATCGTGTCGTTCGGTGGAAACGGCACAAGGCTAGAGAGCCGCGGGATACCGGGGCGCGCGGGGGGATTGTTGTTATTTGTATTATTGTGTCGTGAACTATATCTTACTTGAACTATTTTACTTGTGCTTCATTATTCCTACTAGACTTTATACTGTGCTTATTAAACGCCTATCAACTTGCTGTCTGGACTTTCTTCATTTCTTTTTTCATCATCTCATCTCTATCACGCTATCCTGCGCTATAGTGTAAGGTAGGTTACTACCACCATACCTACCACACTAAATGTATATTAAAAAAAGCCTATTAGCACATTGCCGGAAACTATAAAGTGGGACAGATATGCGTATGGTGCATAAAAATGAACCTATACAGTATTAATATTTTAGTAAAAAAAATCTATATTTACCTCTTTGGAGAAATATTCAGCCCAACATTTCCTTTCATATTCACTAGTAAGGTCTGCCTTGTTCAAGAGTAAAATGAATTTGCACTTTTGTTCTGAGGCATATTTTTCTAAATCTGCACACCTGAAAATAGAACAATCTAACGTTTTAATATGATATTTGGATGTATAAATAGAAACATAGGTACATGATTTATACATATTTTTAAAATTATTTTTTCATATTTTGAAGATACTAAATAATTGGAACCAATTGATTTTCTCAAATACACACATCAAAAAAGTCTATGCAACATATACAAATTAGAATTTCAGAATATTTTTTCACATTATAAAGTTTGCTCTTTACAAGTTAAAGGAAATAAAAGGGAATAACTGATCAATATCCTAAAAAAATCAAATTAGTACCATGTTGCTTTGACTTTTATTGTGTTTGTTTAGTGTAAATTTTTTATATAGAAATTTATTATTATGTATAGATTCATTTACCTAAATAGAAGAGGATTACGGGCATCTAATAGTATCATAACAACATCTGATTTCTCCAAAGTCCTCCACAGTTGTTTCCAGAGTTCTAAATTCTTTTCATATGGGGTTAGTGCAGCACCAAGTTTCGCTTGCAGTTCATTTAAATTTCTTCGCCAGTTCAAAAACACATCTCTTTCCTTATTTAACTGTTCTTCTGCAGACACACCGGGACTCCATTGTGGTCTTAAATAACAAAACAACTAGATCAATTCTAAAAGTTATTAAGTTAAAGGAAAAATATTGTATGTGATGTAAAACCTTTGAGGCAACAAACAATTTTATTTTAATTATGGTTTCCAATACCATCTCTTTTTGTGGGACTGAAATTTTTTTATCCCACAGGAATCCAGTATTTACAGGATCAGACATAATGAAATTAGTAATATTTATATTACAACATAAATAAAACAATAAAATAATCAACACAACTTCTTTTTTATTTCAGTTTTACAGCATTAGATCATCCAATCCATACTTTGTAGATATTAAATACAGAGTTTTTTTTTAATATAAAAAACAACTTTAATGCATTGAATTACAGTAATATATTTTACACAAATAAAAAAAAAAACTAGTAATTAAGTTAGATTTTATGTTTACTCTGAAATAGTCATCTGAAATAATGATGTAAATGCTTTTTTACAATCCTGCAAATCCCCCATTCTTAATTCCACAACATATGGTCTGGAAAATGAAGCAGGCCTCAGACTATCAGGATCTTAATATTGTTAGATTGGAAGCCCTACTTTAATTACTAAATTAGGCTATAGGTTCTTAGTGGCTAATGCAATTATTCCACAAATAAACCTAATAAAAAGCATTAAATGCAAAGCTTAAAATGGGGCAATTTAGAAAAGCAATCTTCATTATAACATGAATCCAATAAATCCCATTATAATGAATTCACACCATTGGATATCCCTTAGGGGCATAAAACTGTTTTTTTCCTAGCTCTAAAAATCAACTACATTGCAGCTGAACCCACGTCCAATTTGCATGGGTGTTCTGCAAAACTCCATACTCACCCTAATTCTGTAGAGTCTTTATGCAAAGGATATTCCTAATCTCAGGTCTTAAAGCTAGCTCTTTACGCAGATAATACTGCACTTAGTACCTCCAAACATGACATAGAGTCCTTATGTCAGCTACTGCACAATGCAGTCACTGAACTTAGCTCACTAAGTTCATTCAGAAAATGATACATAGAGGTCAACTTCAGAAATACAATACAGCAACAATACTCTTTACTAGGAGCAATTGCTACAGTGAGGTTATGCACCAAAGGAAAGGTCCACTTCAATATAGTCTTAAGTCGAGGTTTGTACCCACACAGGAGTTTCCTTAGACAGTCATAGTGATTCGCTTTGACCTGTCGCTTTTCCAAATCAGCTTATGTATATCCAGTAACTCAATACTTAGAGTCCTTCAGTTGTGGTATATGTGGGCCGACATGATGATGTAGACTATCAATGGATTTTCATCCTTTGATGGTCACTTTCACTTTTAGACTATACTGTACTTACCGTCAGGTAATCTGTAGTCACTATGTCGAGCCAATGTTGCCATTCAACCCATATCACGGCTGAGATAGATAGCTCACCTAATCAAGCTGTAAAGGCTTTTGCCTGCCAAAACCAGTCTTGCCGAAAATAAAACTGCACCAGACATTAAGCAACAAGTAGGTTTAAAATCAACTGCAACTGTCAAGGAAATTGGGACTTTATGTTTGCAGTCACTAAGATCATGCTGATCTTTTCAAAAGCCTCTACACACTTCTGTTCTAATATATAATTTAAAAAAAACTACAGAATTACTACCTCCGTGGCACAAGCAAAGGTTCATCAAAATTAGGTTGAGATGTAACAGTGTCTACTCTCTGTGGTACAGATTTGTACTTTAAATTCATTTTCTCTGCTGTGAATTCCCTCTGTGCTAACTCAGCAATAGACAAGAATTCTTGAAGTGATGATTCAGCAGTTACCGACTGTAGGTTCAGCCGACCCCAGTCAAAACCGTCATTGACTTCTGTTGTGTGGAGCTAAAAAACCAAAATTAAAATCAAGGTTTACTAAGGAAATAAAGATTCACTAAATTACTATTAATACTTATAGTTTAGATACAAAAATTTTAAGTTTTATCATTGAAAGAATTCGGAGCAAAATAAAATTAATATAGTAAACAAATAATTACCATGGTGTTGTCTTCAACATGTCTCCGGTGGCGGTTCTTTGAAAATCTATCTTTAATAAGCGCTCGTCCTAATGAGTCTTTATTTTTCTTCCCCATTTCTCATATAAATTAAAATATATAGGTACTATATGTGTTTAGATAAGTCGAAACACATGCATAAACCCACAGGTACAGCAAATGTTAATTACTTAGCTGTCAAAAAACACATGTAGCAGGTTCTCTTTTTTTTAAACAAGAAAAAACGCAAAAAAACAAATACCATACTTATACATTTTATACTAATGTCATTAATTTTACATACAAAACTTAAACCACGTTGAATTTTAACTTCTATTTAAAAAAAACTTACTTCTAATAATAACTAGAAAATAATATAAATGATATATTATTAACTAAAATAAATACCTATTTTTAAGATTCAGATTGCTATCGAGATTGACTATGAAAACTGGAACGTAGTAACCTTTTGTTATTTAGCAATGATCATAGTCCGCCCGCAGCAAATGATTCACGTTTCACAAAACATCTATATATCTTTTTTTTTTCGCGTATACATAGGAATTATTTTTCTTTTTCTCCGGACACAGCATTATACTCTTTTAATATAATAGATAATATACTCTGCGGTAAGCAGTAGTGATGGTAAGAGTGAACTATGCTGAATCAATTGTTATTTGAATATTTTAGTAAAATTAATTACAGAAATTGAGCAAAATGTAAACTGATTAACGAGTACATAATGTAGTTATAATTTTGTAATTGTGTCATTTTGCATACATATGATTACATTTTGTGCACGATCTCGTGCGAGGCGGCCTGCGCGTTGGCCGGGTCCGTGCCGTGGGACCTGGACGCACGAACCCTCGCGCAGCTATACAAATGGCGTGAGGAGAAGAGAGCCCAGGGCCTGCGCTTGGCCCCAGCCGAAATAAAGAGGAAGAGGGCGCTCCTGAATGAGAACGCCATATCGGAGTGGGAGTCCAGGCTGGCCAATCCAAGCGCCGGCAAGTGGACCATCGAGGCAGTCCATCCAATTCATAAGCAGTGGTTGTCACGCGGTCATGGCTCGCTCACATACCGGATGACTCAGGTACTCTCGGGGCACGGCAGCTTCGGGAGATACCTGTGTCTGATACCCGGGAGCGAGCCGACGGAAATGTGCAATCACTGCGACGGCTGCCCCGTAGAGAGGGCGCAACATGCACTGGAGGAATGCTCTGCCTGGGTTGATGAGAGGGCAGAGCTTGCCCAAATTGTAGGACAAGACCTTTCGCTGCCGGCCGTAATTCGCGCGGTCGTTAGCAGCGAAGCGGCATGAAGAGGGTTGGCGGCCTTTTGCGAGGCCGTCATAAGTGCCAAAGAAGCGGCGGAGCGGGAGAGGCACATTGCCAATCCCCGCAACCCTCGGCGTCGCCGCAGAACAACAAGGTGGCTCGGGAGAAGGGAGCAGTTCGCGTAGGACTCCCAGCGTGACGATCTTCTCTCCTGGCACAGGCTGAGCGGGTGACATTGAGGGCGTCCCCGTCCAGCGGAGAGAGGTAGGGTCGGTGTGTGTGTGCCCACACGCCGTTCCCATAGAGAGGAAGTGAGGGGTTTCAATTCCCCTCCCTGAGAGGAGGCCTGGCCAAGGCCTACCGCTCGCCGAGCCGTCGGAAGTATCCGGATTCTCAGGCTCGGCGAAATCGAAGAGAGGTCAGTGCTGGCACCCCGGTGATTTTAGTCGGGGCAGGTCCGACACACCGGGGGGAGTGGCCCTCACCACTTCCCCTGACGATCCCTAGGGATATCCACCGGGTTAACAAAAAAAAAAAAAAACATTTTGTCTATCTGTGATTAATTACAAGAATCATGTCAGTATTCAAATTAAACTCATTATTGGATTATTTGTGTAATAACAAACGCTCAAATATTTTTTAAAATAAAAACATTATTATTGTTTTTTATTTATTGCAATCCAAATATAAACTTGCAATTAAATGAAAATATTTGGAAATCTAATTGAATAATTAATATAAATATGTATCTAGATCACATAGAAAATCTGTAATAAAGTCGAAAACCAAAACCACGCTTAATTTTTGTTAAAAAAATAAAAACTAATGAGATAAAGTAAAAAAAATCGATAGAGATTTTATTAGTAAATGGTAAAATCGAAGAGTTAAAGGATATTAAATCCGTAAAGTAATCCATTAATGATCTAGTTATATTCTTTTGAACAAGTATTATACCTTTAAATTAATATACCAACTCACGCTTTTAGTCTAAATATACAGTCACGTATCAGCCGTGATCACACACGTCGTCACGTATCCACAGCTGATATGAGTCTCCTCTAATTATCACAAGCGGCATGATATAATACCCACCATGCCTGGAAGGTGAATTGGCGAACGCTGTGAAATTTGCTACCCATCTTTAGCGTATAGTATTTACAACTAAGTATTATGCCAAACTAATACAAAAAAATATTACATTTAACTATATACCCTGGATGTTTTTATGACAGTAATACGCAAAGATGATAAATATATAAAAGACAAACATGAGGCTCTGTATATCTCTGATGAATGACATAAACAAATGTAATTTGTGAGTAAATTTGGGAGCAGCAAAATAAATTCGTGATTTAATTACGCAGCCCAGTATTTGAATCCTAATATTCTAGACACTGTACTTGAAACCCTTGCATGTGTACAATTTATCAGAATACTTCAAATTGAATACTAAATTACATGATCATCTACTAAATACTCGATTCTAACAAAAAAAAAAAAACTATTACTAACAGAAAATTATTATTAAAAATGGGTGGCAAAACTTCAAGCCGGCGTGGTTGCATCTTTCTGCACTATGGTTGAATAATTGTTGTTTTCTTGTTGTAGCAGTGGGTTGGGTGTTCAATTGTTGTTTGAGCATTTTTATGGGCTTGAGCAGGAGTGGAATGCTTGGCCGACCGTGTGCGATGGGGAATCAATCATCTTTTAGCGAGATGCTAGCGGAGTAATGCATCCCTCGGGCGGCTGAGTTTTCGCACCAATCTGCATATTCTTCTCGCCTTTTTGAGTGCAAACGTTTAGAAACGTTAAGATGGATATAAAATTGAAATAACGTCAGAGATATTAAAGCATGGTGGGAAGACGTGATAAGAAATTTGATAAGTGTTGAAAAGCAAATATCCCAGATGTGGCTGTATGGTGTGGAAGCCTTTGCCTTCCCCACAAAGTGGAGAATAAAAGAAAAAAATATATATTATATTCTCTTTGCAGAAAATTGATTCGGTTTTATGCATAAGGTAGCTTCTCAAGTGAAATAAGTTTCGTTACTAAATACGGTGAATTCGCGTCTTTACTATGATAATTTAATCATTTTCATTTGTATTCATTCGAATGCATGAGAGTTTATTACAATGTTGTCAGAATATTATGATCACTATCATCGCTGGATTCCTTTAGCCGAGTTTCATTTCAATGTTGAAGATGAAAATTATGAAGAAGATGAAGATAACTATTTGTATTGTTTATGCAGCAGAGTTTTTATAAGGTACGCAATAAATATAGGAGAAAATGATTAGAGATTTTGTGATGGGATATTACTGGCATTTAAGTCCCATTAATAATAAATTCAATATTTTTGGTTAACGTCACGTGTTTTGTCTATGATGTTCCGCGTATTTGTGCCAAAAAATGTTTTTATTATTAACGATTACAAAGTTTAATAGTTTCATCATAATTTAAATTAATTAACATGATTACTTTAACTTTGGTCTTTAATTTATTAACACATGACTTTGTATAATTTATTAGTTTTTCTATGTAAACAATATTTACAGCTAAGATGACAAGATGGCATTCGCTCATACGTCATAGTTTATACATAATCTAAGAGTTTATACTTAATGTCACTTAATACCAACAAATTCGAAACTGAGAGCAGCTGCAAGAGCTGATTTAAGCGTTTGATGCAAATTTAATGTTCTAATTATTTGGAACACAAGATAACCAAAACTGATATTTACCTCAATGAAATAGAAGATCCTTTGTTGGGCAAACCAACTATAGAGACTAGGGCTTATTAGAACAGAAGAGAGAATCTATTTCAAATACCTTACATACAGATGATGATAATTCTTTTGACCCCATAGTAGAATTTTCATCATTTAAAAGATTTAGGCTAATTTAAATGTAAATACACAAATTGCCATACCAAAAATTCTAAACCATATGCATTCATTATTCTAAAAGAATAAATATTCCTTTATATGAACCATCAATTTTTTTTTATATCTATGCTTTTTTTAAATGCATTTTATTTTCAAAAAGTAATGTTTTATCAAAAACTAATAATTTCATTTTAGAGATAATATTTTGTAGTTTACTAAACTCTGTTTAGATTCTCTGTCCAATCATTATTACCCAAGTAATAGATTGTTAAAGTCAATAAGGACTTTTTTGCTTTGATCAACAATAACTGAAGATTAAAGCATTGTAGAAAGCTCGTAGATAAGTCAAACAAAGAAAATTAGATTATCTTAAAAAAAATTAAGATAAGACTATTGAATAAAAAAATAAAATCCATAGATCATTTTGAAGACCAGGAAAATTTTCGAAATTTTTTATCCTATATTTTTTTTACGATTACTCCTAAACCCTACATGTATTTTTTTTTTAACATTTAAAATTGAAAACTAGACACTTGAAGGTATAACCTTTTACTTTCAAAATTTCTGTAGGACCATCAAAATAACAGCCACTTGAAAATCGCCCAAAAAGTGGGGACCTTTTTTATATCCTTTAATTAATGCATCTAGTGTATATCTGTTCCACAGCCACCTCTCTAACGTTCAGTAGATACTATGATTTGCAACTCCGTGTACATATGTGAGTGGCAAGAAAAATTTTAGATGCACAATGTAGTTTTTTTTATCCTGACATGGCACAATAACCACTCCTTGCCTGGTGGTAAGCATGGTGCAGTCCAAAAACGACAATGATTACCGACAGAATTAAAAAAAACCATCAAAAGCCACCACAATCATGCCGGCCCATACAAATATCTCTTCACTCTTAAAGGACACAATATCAAAGGACAAAGCCCTCTAATCTTTAAATCCATATAACCATTTAAAATTTTATTTCATTCCCTTCATAAATAAAAAAAGTTATGTCAGTTTAAAAAAAAAACACATTGATTATTTATTTGAAATAATGTGTTGAGTAAAATGGAATGCAACTCATCTGTCTGTGTGTGTTTATTGTCATTAAATCTTCTTGACATACATAGTTTGTATTTATAATATGTTTTTGTGAGTTCCTGTTAAACATTAAATCTATTTGCACAGTTTTTTCTATTCTGCCCTCTATATAGTAGGTCTAAAATATTTTTTATGTGTATTGATTTGTGTTAGTAGTTATTATTCATTGTTAATAATATCATTCATGGCAGTATGGAGTCAGCTAGTCTGAGATATAATGAGAAAGGTGATGGAGTTCCACCAATGTATAAGAATATTTTGATGTTTTATTGTTCATAACACCAGTGATCTTTATTTTTTAAGGAGTACAGTTAGTGCATTTTTTTTATATATAAGCATGTCAAAATGACTGAAATGTACCTGATGGAACAGTAGTCCAAATATGGCAACAACTAACAAATGACTATAATCCATTGACTGTTACTGTCAAGTTGTATGTTTGTACACAATTTAACAGCACACTGTGCCATTTTAAAATAAATACAGAGCTCAATATGGCAACCCTTGTGAGTGACAAATGTGTTTAATTAGAAGCCTGGGATGCATTTATTCATCCAGTTCGTTTGTACCATCCTTGTGCAGTTAGTGCTCCATATAGCCTCAGATTTACAGTTAAGTAAATAATTTTTGTTCTGTTTTTTAATTATAAATTTTAGAGATGCAGTTAAGACATATTATGCTAATGTGGAATATGGTAGTGAGAGTGAAGTAGAGGTTCTACATGATTCACAATCTCATGAGTGGGATGACAACTCTCATGTTCATTTTTCCTTGGATACATCTGATAAAATTAAATGTGAGGTATGGATATTAGTGAATGTTTACTACTCTATCTACTAATTGAATATATGGCTGAAATTATAGACTTTATATTAGTTTAACTTGAACATTACAAATTATATTATTTAATTAATATCAAAGAGTAGATAACTTACTTCTATGACTTTGTTAATACTTTGATTATAATCTAGTTCCTATTATATATTCAGTTTTCTTTTTCTCAAAAATGAAATTTATTTTTGCAAACTTTAAGCAAAGACAAAATAATGTCTATAAATCTCAGCCATAGACTAGCACAGTTTTTTTGAGTTAATAAAATGTTTGTGTCTGTGGTGGCCTAGTGGATTAGGGACCGGTTTTTATGAATGGCAATTGTCCTAGGTTTGGATCCCAATACCTCTGGGTTTTTCCAATTTGCATATGGATTAATGCACCATATGCCCACCACTGAAGAACAATATAGTGCGGAAACTTGCATGACATCTGATAAAAATGTCATGCATAAGTGCCCTGAGAACGCCGATCAGTTGCGCTACTGGTCACATTGGGCACGACTTATAGTCGCAAAGTGGATACAGCCGCTAATATGTTTGCTCACCCTGTAAGGGATATAGCGTGATGAGATATTATTTTTATTAATATACTTGTAACAGCTAGTAAAGGTGACCAAACATGAAGCAATGTGAATGTGCCTTCAGGGGACCCAATGAACATTTTTTTTCCCTATCCTAATAAGCTATTGATGACACTTATTTACTATCAGGCAGTCTTCTGTCATATTCCTTATACTATATATACTTCACACTAATGTGATTTCTTTGGAGTTGGTCTCTCTAACTTATCACATATGACACAAGAAATGGGTGTCTGAAAATCAGTGCTGTGTGGCCAGCTGGTCATATAGCGTTTGCTGAGCTCACTTTCCTTTGGTGCATCATCACAGCATAAGGTGTTTACTTTTTGATTTCTGTTTTGTTGTCCTGCCCGTCTATGCTGTATTGTGCTAAGTTCTCTGGAAATAAATGCTTTTTCTTTCATTATACTGACCACCTGTTGCATTGCATTTTTAATACAGCCTAGTAACCAGGGACTTGTAACGTTACTAAAAATAACGTTATAGTAATGATACATAACGTTATTTTTGTATCGTTACCGCAATAACAAAATGACGTCATAATGGTATCAGTAACGTTACTCAGGTAACAGAACGAAATTTATAACAAAAAAATTAACGTTATTATAACGTTATAAATGCGACGTTGCCACTCTTATACTTTTTAAACACGCGTCACCAAATTTTGCGCTATAATTGATAGAAATATAGCGACATTGCGGCGGCTTCTGTTTCAATACTTTCAACACGTGTCGATGTTTAGGACTCATGCATTGCAAGCTGACGTGACGTATTTTCGACTTTTGGCTTGTTTTACAATACGGGAGGAAAAAAGTTAGCAAAGTGTACAGATATATTGATATAGATGAAACAAAGAAGCGTGCTAAATATTAAGTCGACGAAAAATTTAATGGTGGTCTATTAATTAATGGTGGAATTTTAATATTTTTAAATTTTATTTTTTAGTATTTATTACAGATAGCGCTTGGCCTCAAAGTCACTTGATGGAAAGTGATGATGAGGTGGAAGATAGAGCGCGCTCACCCAGTAAATACCGAATATTGTCTACCTTTTAAACTAATTTATAATATACTAGTTGTACCCGGGACTTCGTTTGTGTGGAAAAAATACTGTTTCTATGATAATAACTTAGGATAATAATTACTTCAAATTGAAAGTTTTGTGTAAACGATATAAATACCATCGATTCTTTTTATTACAGATAAGCTTGCGCTCGACTCCAATCTCACCCGATGGAAAGTGACGATGAGGCCGATTATAGAGCGAATGAATACAAAATAATTATTTTCATATATTTTCCTTAGTTTACATTAAGTTCTTGAACGCACTCATAAAAATTTAAAGCAAATCCTTTTTCAGTACTGACATCATTCTACACTGTTAAAATTCAAAACATGTCAATATCCGAATTTGTGCATATATCTTGTCGATTCGAAACTTTCATTTAAATACGTTCTTTAATTTGAGGCGAGAGCTTACCGTATCGACGGGATGTATATTAAATGTTTGACAGCTACGAAACTCATTAACATTTCCTATGGGAAAATATTTTTCGCAATGGTATTTTTCGTCTATTTTCTAATCTTTTTAGTAGTTATTCTTCTACTCGAGACAGAGACCAATACAACAATTCAAATACCATGAAAATCGGTCCATTTCTCCAGTTATAAGTGTTCACACAAACCCGACTTTGTTATATATATAAGTAGATTTCCGCACATACTTGTAAGTTATAAGTATGTATGAAAGCTGTGGTATTTTTTTTATTATTTCATCAATTCCAAAAAACTATCATGAATAATACCTGGACGAAGTAATTACTTTATCATGTTATCTGCACTTTGTAGAAAATATACATAGTATCTAAATAGTATGTCAAGTTGCAATCAGTCTACCACTTTATTTACATCACGTTTATGTATTGGCTCCAATCTGTATTAAAAAATAATAGTACAGCATGTTCTCAGTTTGACACAATGGCAAATGGCTCGACAATGTGATTAAGCCGTATCTTCTACATAGACAGTCCAAGAACGGTAACGACCGTCAAGGAACGAGAATTCATTGACAATCGTCATCGTTATGCCGGCTCACGTATACCACGAATGGAACCACGGTATCTAGGTATATGAATAACTGGAGGAACAGTACATGCATGGTCTAGTAAATTCCCCCTTTTTTATATATATATATATATTTTATTTATTTATATATATATTTTTTATAATTAAAATATAAGATAAAATTTTAATATTATGTATATAATATACTCAACAATATTATATATATATATATATATATATATATATAATATTAATATATATATTACTACATATATATATAAAGTAAAATAAAGATAGTAAGATAGTATAAAAAAAGATTAGTATAATAAAGATTTAATAAATACATAATCATACCTTTAATTGGTCTTGATAAGATTTAAGTAAATCGACTCACTTAATGTGCATCGCATAGCAACCAAAAAATGTCGCGTACGATACATAGAAAAAGAAAAGAGAATTGAACTGAGCGAATGAGACAAACAATAACGAAAATAAATAACGTTACTTTTTGTTATAACGTTATCGAGATATCGGAACGCTAAAGAAAATAACAGAACGAAAAAGATAACGTTAACGAAAAGTAACATAAAAAATAACAAATACTGAGTAACGTTACTCTAAAAAATAACGTTATCCCCCTTTTTGGCTTATAACGTTACCGCTTTTATACCGGTATTTAAGTCCCTGCTAGTAACATTGAAGTGTGCTCACTAATTTCATAAGTAAGTGCAGATGTATTATATCATTCCAATATTTGATGCACAAACTATTTACAATTGTTTTACCAAATCTTAATCCACATTCTATCATATTCAATGTCAATTCCTTTGTGTGAAGATCATGGTTTGTAGATGTAACATTATTACTGATTAATTTTAATTTCTCTGCCTCCCTTAGGCAGAAGTAGGTCAGGTATTTACAGTGAACATTCTGATTACATAGGTTTATATTTTAAATCCTTGTTTTATAATAAACAATAATTGAAATGATTTTATAGTGGCATGTGTTTGTTTACAGAAAGATGAAGGAGCTAGTTGCTATTGCAGTGCATCCCACACTGACAACTGTTCTAATGATGAACATGATCTGGCTCAAATACAAAGCACATCTCATGCTCTACAGCCAAGTGATAGTGGAGCTGATCTTTCATATCACAACACTTCTGACAACAATTCTGATTTTATTACACATGAAAAATCAGAAAAAACGGATCGAGTTGTTCAATGTTATGTTGGTGAGGAAAATTATCTCTCAGAAGATACATGGGAAAAGTTCTGGGGTGTCCATGGAGAACGGTTAATTTGGGCATCATGGGTTAAAACATACAGTGACTATATTAATCCAAGATACTTAAATGATGATAATGATCTTTTGATGGATGAAAATGGCATACCTAAAAAACGCTATGATACGGAAATTGTAAATGATAAAAATGATGTAGAAAATCATAGAGAAAGGAAATTTTCATATGATTCTAAAGTTAATCCATGTAAGAAAACAAATACTGTGACTAATTTTAAAAACAATGAAAGTAATAAAGATGATCAGTGGTTAATTGTAACACGACGTCGATCATGTTCTGAGCATGAGAGAATCATAAGTCCTAAAACAACCGGTACAGATTCAATGACAAATGTTACAAAATTAACTTTATCAAGTTATGATATGACATCAAGTCATGTAACATCAGAATCAACCGATGATTATAGTGTTTCGTCATCATCTGATGATCAATCTAATGATCAAACAAGGATTGCAAATGTAGATGAAAAATTAGACAGTGCTCCTACAGAAGAAATGGAAAACCAACAATACTGGCAGTATTTGTGGAAAGAACATTTTGAAGAACAATATGCACTACATTATGCTAAATACATTGAGCAACACAACTTCCAGACTTCAGAATCACCCATAATAAATGTAGAAAATGATACTGAATTAACACCAAAGACTCATGAAAAAGTGTTGGAAATAGAATGTGAAAATAGTGAAGGAAATTCTCTAGAAATGGCCACAGTTATTGAAGTTCAGAAACAAGTACAAAATATTGTACTTGAGGACAAAGATTCCAAGCCCAGAATTAGTAATAAAAAGTCAAGTAATAGATATTTGCATTCAGTCGGAGCTTTATTACAGAATCTAATTAAGGAGGAACAAAATAAGATTAGCTCTAATGAAGGGGCTACTGAAGTTCTGGAAGCAGGTGAAAATAAAGACAATAATCAGACAGTAACTCTGGAGGTTGCACAAAACACTCAAATAACTAATTTACAGAATTCTGTAAGCAACAATAACCTCAACTCATATAACTACGATGAAGGAGATGATGATCCACCAGTAGAAACATCTGTCACGTTAAAAAGAAGGTATGTTATAGCTACTTGTTGCTTTTAAATTACTCTAATTATAAGATTCAAGATAGGTAGGAAGATAGGTGTATTATAACATAAAGCTCTGTGAAAAAAAAATTAAACAAATAATAATTAAAACATATTTTAAACATTTGTATACAAAAAAGGCCAAAGGACAAACACCATACTTATATATTTTTATATTAATGTAATTAATTGGACATACAAACTATGTTAAATATAGTATTTTTAATTTCTATTTCAAAAATATATAAAGGTTGTTCCTGATAGTAACTTGAGAATAATAAATTATCTAATATAAAATAAATACCTAGTATTAAAATGGAAATTGCTGTTGACTGTGAAAAATGAAACATAATTGTTTTTTGCAATCTGTTATAGTGAGTCCTGTTTCATAAAACATCTGCTTATCTTTTTTTTTCTCGCGTATAAATTGCAGTTATTTTTCTTTCTCACCTGACTCTCAGACACATCATTATAATTTTCTTTATATAATAGATAATGTACTCTGTGGTAAACAGAACTGATGTGTAAGAGTCAAATAGGCAATGTTAATTGTTGTTTGAATATTTCAGTATTCCAATGAAACCAATTGGAGTATTTGATTAATTACACACTCCCAAATATTTAAAAAAAATAAAAAGAAACAAATGGATTGTGTTGCTGAATAATTTACAAAATGAATGTAAATATTTTGAATCCTAAATGAATAATTAATATGAATATCTTATCCAGATCAAATAGGTAAACTCATAAAGTCATAGAACTGTTTACTTTAAACATTTTAGGTTAACATTACGAGTTTTGTCTATGATGTTCCGCGTTCCTTATGTACCCAGGGTGCCAAGAATGTTTTTTATTATTAGTGATTACAAAGATAAATAGTTTCTTCATAATTTAAATTAATTTACACAATCACTTAAACTTTGGTCTTGTCTATGTTATTAACTTTTAGTAATTTATTAGAATTTTCTATATAAACAATATTTACAGTTATGTAAACAATTTTTTGAGGAAGACTCTTGATGTTTTATTTTTTAATATAATTTTTAGAGATGGCAGTGAGAGTGGAGAACAAGTTCTGCATGATTCACAATCCCATGGGCAGGATGACAACTCTGACGTTCACTTGTCCTTGGACACATCTGATAAAATTAAATGTGAGGTATGGATATAAGTAAATTTTTACTACTCTCTCTTTTAATTGAGTATTTGGCTGAAATGTATCGACTCTATTTTGACTTTATTTTATTTACTTAAACATTACAAATTACGTTATTGAATGAATGTCGAAGAATAGGTAACTAACATTTTCTCAACTTTGACCTTGTTAATACCTAGACTACTTTAGTTCCTAAAACATATTCAGTTTTTTTTTTAGATTAGATTTTTTCCCATGCAAACTTAAAGCAAAGTCAAAGTAGTGTCTATAAATCTCAGTATTAGACTAGTACAGTTTTTTCTATTAATAAAATGCTTGTAGCAGCTAGTAAAGGTAACCAAATATAAAAAAATACGAATTAACCTTCAGAAGACCCAATAAACAACATTTAATTTATTTTCCCTGTCCTAATAAGCTACTGATACATGCACTGTACACCTTTGCATACTAATTCTTTTACATTGATTTACAATTGGGCAGACTTGTGTTGCCTACCATATAGTAAACACCTTTTTTTCTGGCTGGACAATGTTGATGACCGGCAAAGATCTTCACAACTACACCGGGCAAAGAGGGCAAACATTTGGGGTGCTTGTCAGTGATTTATGGGTTGGGTGGTAATGCAAATGCGATCTTGTGATACTATATACTTCACACTAGTAGGATTTGTTATGAGTTGGTCTCAATACCTTATTACATATTATTGAACAAATCACAAATGGGTGTCAGCTGAAAATCAGTGCTGTGTGGCTCGGCTCGTCACCTAACATTTGCTGAGCTGACTGCCCTTTGATGCATCATCACAGCACACAGTGTTTGCTATCTTTGTTTTCTATCTTGATTGACCTGCTCTTCTGTGCTGTATTGTGCTATATTCTCTGGAAATAAACGCTTTTTCTTTCTTTCTTTCATTAGACTGTCCACCTGTTGCATTGCATTTCTTATACACTCTCATAATAATGAAGTGTGCTCACTTATTCTACAAGTTGGTGTAGATATATTATATTATTCCAATGTTTGATGCACAAACTATTTACAATTTTTGTATCATATCTTAATCCACATTCTAAGATATTCAATATATTTTCTTTTGTATGATGATCATGGTTTGTAAATCTAACATTATTACTGATTTATTTTAATTTCTCTGTTAGAAGGACAAACAGAAGTAGATCATTATTTTCAGTGAATATTCTATTTAAAATGGTTTGTTATAAATCCTCCTTTTAAAATAAAAAAATAATTGAAATGATCTTATAGTAGCATGTGATTGTTTACAGAAAGATGAAGGGGCTAATTGCTATTGTGGTGCATCCCACACTGACAACTGTTCTGATGATGAGCATGATCCGTCTCAAATACAAAGCGCAACTCATGCTCTACAGCCAAGCGATAGTGGAGCTGATTTTACATATCACAACACTTCTGACAATAATTTTAATTTTATTACACATGAACAATCGGAACAAGATGAACAATTTTTTGCTGGCGATGAAAATTATCTCGCAGAAGATACATGGGAAAAGTTCTGGGGTGTCCATGGAGAACGGTTAATTTGGGCGTCATGGATTAAAACTTTCAGTGACTATATAAAACCAGAATACTTAAATGATGATAATGATCTTTTGATTGATGAAAATGGCATGCCTAAAAAGCACCATGATACTAAAATTGTAAATGATAAAAATGAAGTAGAAAATCAAAGACAAAGGAAATTTTCATATGATTCTAAAGTTAATCCATGTAAGAAAACAAATACTGTGACTAATTTCAAAAGTAATAAAGATGATCAGTGGTTAATCGTTACAAGACGTCGATCATATTCTGAGCATGAGAGAATTATAAGTCCTGGGACACTAACTGGTACAGATTCAATGACAAATGTTACAAAATTAACTTTATCAAGTTATGATATGGCATCAAGTCATGTAACATCAGAATCAACACCAACTGATAATTGTAGTGTTTCATCATCATCCGATGATCAATCTAATGATCAAACAAGGATTGCAAATGTAGATGAAAACTTAGACAGTGTTCCTACAGAAGGGACGGAAAACCAAGATTACTGGCGGTGTTTGTGGAAAGAACATTTTGAAGAACAATATGCACTACATTATGCTAAATACATTGAGCAACACAACTTCCAGACTTCAGAATCACCCATAATAAATGTAGAAAATGATACTGAATTAACACCAAAGACTCATGAAAAAGTGTTGGAAATAGAATGTGAAAATAGTGAAGGAAATTCTCTAGAAATACCCACAGTTATTGAAGTACAGGAACAAGTACAGAATATTGTACTTGAGGACACAGATTCCAAACCCAAAATTAGTAATAAAAAGTCAAGTAATAGATATTTGCATTCAGTCGGAGCTTTATTACAGAATCTAATTAAAGAGGAACAAAAGAAGATTAACTCTAATGAAGGGGCTACTGAAGTTTTGGAAGCAGGTGATAGTGAAAATAAAGACAATAATCAGACAGTAACTTTAGAGATTGCACAAAACCCTCAGATAACTAATTTACAGAATTCTGTAAGCAACAATAACCTCAACTCATATAGCTACGATGAAGGAGATGATGATCCACCAGAAGAAACATCTGTCACATTAAAAAGAAGGTATATTACAGTTATTTGTTGCTTTTAAATTACTTTAATTATAAGATACAAGATAGATGTATTATACATTAAGCTCTGTGGAAAAAATTTAAAATTAAATAATAATTGAAACATAGTTTTAATTTTAAACATTTGTATGTATTTTTATGTATATGATGTTATTTTCCGTAACAGATATAGCATTTTTCTTTAAATTAAATTATATTGAATTCTATACAGCTGGTATTATGGGGTAATTCCGCAAAATGAATTATACTCAAAACGGTTAAATTTATGTTTTAGCCATGAGATTGACGAAGAAGATGTACCAAAGGAGAAAATTAGATCTACTTTCGAAACAATGGGTTTTTGTTTGAATTCCACGAATATGCCGAAGGGCTATCTCGTATACAGGAAACGTCTCGGTAAACTTCGCCCTCCCCGTAATAGGAGGTATGGTACAGGAAAAAAGACTTATTTCGAAGATGAGGACAATTCGTATGATTTAGCACAGGTGAGACTAAACAACTTTTTATTTATTTTGAAAATGGCAAACTGTTTTATTTATTGTTAGTCACTAATGTAATTGATCACTAATTAAAGACTAAATCGCAAGAAGAAATAGAAATGCAGGCAGACAATGAATGGCAAAATGTAGAAGTAATGGAAACTACAAAACCTCTAAAAACTGAGACTGAAGAAGTTGACATACAAGAAAAATTTGAAGCATTAGATGGTGGAAATGAGAATTTAGACGATGAAAACGTGTCTCAAACAGATGATGTAGTTTCGCAATGTGATGTAGAAGTCATTAATGAAACAGAAAAAAGTGACAGTTTCGAAGATAATCAAGGTAAATTTATGGTCGGCATTTATATTAAAATAACGTTTATTATAGCTAATTAAAATAAATATGAATCAACTTTATGTGTTTTTTCACTAAATAATTTTTTTTAGAAAAATATCGCGATATAATTCGGAAATGACAATTCTAAACTATGTACATATCGGCATTTTCAACATAACATTCATAACAATCAGTCTTTTTATTGTTGAAATGCCTCCCTGACTTTTAATTTCGCATAGTTCTTTCTCAAATATCCTTTTATTCGTTCTTTTTTAATCCGATTCTATACATAAAAATGTAGAACAAAATATGAACCATACATTATTTTTATTTTAGATATACAACAAGAATCATCAAAGAATAAAAAACGGCAAAAGAGATTTTCCAAATTGGAGGCAGAAGATTATGGTACATTTGGAATGCCAGATGATTTGAGAAAGGATCGTAAAATGATGAAATATTGGAAAAAGAGGCATTCACTATTTCACAGGTATTTTACATGAACATATTATCGACTTCTTAAATATATACAAAGTTTTTATAAGCATAGTGGCAGTTACATTAGTACTTGCATTGTATAATCTCACTGCTACAAATCACACACGCGTCTGCTAAGCTCTGCGGTTCCTGGCAAACTGTATTCCACAGTTCAAACAGGGGTATAAATCACATTTGAAGGGAGAATATGTGCCCCATTTTCCTGCTACATTTCAGTGCATAGGGGTCACCCTATGTAATTTACTGAGATACAGAATAGCTTTAGAGATCTTTGGGCTTGCTTGAGGTAAAACCTCATTAGTTTGTCTGCATTCTATTAAGTTCTTGTCTGAGTCCATCAGACGTCGTATTTCAAATTGGAACCAGCTGAAGGGGAGTGAAATAATCGGCTCAGGTCTGAATATTCTTGTACCGTATCCTATTCATCATAGTGCTATATTTGTCCATGAGGTTTTAATTTATCACTGTTAATCACCAATAATTTTAAGGTTTTTTCATCTACTTGGTATACCATATCCAACTATATCGAAGACTAATTTGTGTTTCTCAATAAACTTATTGAGTCTTATTTCTGACACATGCCTAAATATGTTTTATACAATCTTTCAAAGGTTCGATGAAGGCATCAAGTTAGACCGCGAGAGTTGGTTCAGTGTCACTCCCGAGAATGTAGCACGACATATAGCTACCAAATGCCCATACGATGTGGTGTTGGACGCATTCTGTGGTGCTGGTGGCAATACTATACAATTTGCGAGAATTTGCAAAAAAGGTAAGCATTTAAAGTCATCCATAATCTCAAAATTAGCAAGTTGATGTGACAGTGGGCAGAACACAGCTCGTAGAGAAGTTAGCCGATTGGACAAGAAAGTTTTTGAGTAAAGACGGCATGCGTAGTGTGGGTTATAATAATTGCCAACAATAACAATTTCGGCAAATTAAACTTACGCTTGTACTATGGGTACTAGACAAATACATATTTGTATACATATTGGTATACAACCATGACTCAGGACAAAGTAATCAAACTGTTATACATGGACATTTAATTTTATTTATTTTATACAATTGAAGGCGGTTAGTGGCCAGCACATTGCACAAAAATAATAAACAGTCCAGTAAATAAATATTCCTGCACAACATGCACCAGAAAATAAAACAATACAAAGACTTATGTTCCATAGAATAAAACTTAAAAGTATTTAATACCTAGATATCTATAATTTAAAATGTGATTATTACAAGATTTACAGTTGCAGAATTCGTTCAAACGTTTTATTTCAATAAAAACCTTATTTTCTTTAACCAACAATTGTATTATTTTTTGGATTTAATTAGCTAAGGGGTCGTTGTCATTTGGAAACTTTTACAGGGGTTTATGAAGCCAAAAGTTAGAGCCCCTGTTCTATGGGATGCACGCTATTGGGTCGTGGAAAATTAACTTACCTACGTTAACCCACTAACTTAGTTTATGGTCTGCAACGTGTTTTAATGTTATTTCTTATGAGGTGATTGTTTACAGTGATTGCAGTTGATATAGACCCGGCCAAAATAGAGATGGCTAAGCACAACGCGGAAATATATGGAGTCGCTGATCGTATTGAATTCATAGTGGGCGATTTCTTCGATTTAGCACCGCAACTCAGTGCCGAATTTGTATTTCTGAGCCCACCGTGGGGTGGACCGGAATATTCCAATGTAAGCACAATTTTATTATACCGTATTGAGCCTAAACTACTGAAGCTATAAACATAAAAATGTTACGTTGGGTTTTTATATGACAAAAGCACCAACTAAGGGCTATTTTTTTGATATTTCAATCCTAAGAGGACGAAATAGGGATTGAATGTGCATTTGAATATACTCCAGTTTTGATTGTAAATGAAATTTATCTATCAACACGTGAAGATAAAAAAGTCTATAGCTAAATAAGCTAAAGGAATCGGATCCAGAATGGTTTTTTAAAAACTATTTAAAATAAGATCTGAAGTTTGCCAAATCAAAGTATCTCATTAGTATCAATATATATATATATATATATATATATATATCTTCCGGGTGCTGGTTCTTATAGCTTATTCTGCTTTGGCCTTTGTGTAAGAGTTTTATTGTACAATGAGGAGAATGAATCTTACATCACTCAAAAGGTACTGTGTCATAGTATGAGGTATGATAAAAACAATAATATTGTTTTGTATGTGTAAATCTTTAATGTCGGTGAAGAAAGTAACTGATGAAAAGTAAAGAATATTTTTGTTTATTTGGTTCATAAATCGGGCATCACAACTGCATATAAAACTTAAAAAAAAACTTAATACAAAAGGTGTGTCCTGAAATAGTGAATATATTAAGCTACACTAATAATATTAAATTAAATAAGTTAGCCATAAAGGTAAAAGTGGTAATAAAAAAGAAGCGAAAAACATGTCACATTTGTACGCACTGCAAAATCTTATGTTTGGCTGAAGGTACCCGGAGGCTTTAATCGGTGCAAGTCCGATACACCGGGGGGCAACCCTCATCGCTAGTGATGAAAATTCCCGGGCATTTTCATCACTACTCATTGCCCTCTGAGGTCCGTTAGGAATTTCACCCTGGTTAAAAAAAATGTTTGGCTCAAGGTAAAGAAGAGTATAAAATACCAAATCTACAAATGCTATTATAGCTAGAGAACATTCTACTAAAGGGGAAGTGTATACCAATATTTGTTTATTGAAATGGTACAAAATAATAATAAAAAATAATGTGTAAAATATAATATATCGTCACGCTATATCCTTTTCGGGGTGGGCAGAGAAACATTAGTGTCCGTATCCACTTTGCGCTTTTATGTCGCGCCCAGCGTGATCAGTAGCGCAACTAATCGCCGCTCCCAGGACACAATTGACATTTCTATTAGATACCATGCTGGTTACCACTGCACAATATTTTTCATCACCGGTGAGCAAAAAATAAATCTTCACATATAAAAATATAATAGCTGCGTGAAACACATGAAATAACATGAATAAAAATTTCAGAATCGTGAATATGATTTGGAGACAATGCTGCAACCGAGACCTGCTTCAGAACTGATGAATGTTGCTAGGACGATATCTCCAGCTATAGCATTGTTTTTACCAAGAAATTCTAGACCTGATCAGGTATATTTTGTATGATCTTGCTTTAAGGTAGTAGAGGGATTGCCCAACTTCTTCATGACCACTGCATAAAGTGTAAAGACTGTGATAGTGATCCCCTTCAAGCAGTTACATATAAGGATTAGCTAATATATACGTCCAGTTGCGTAAATATATCTTTATATATTTAGTGTCTTTACACTATCGTGGCATCTGTGTGCCGGCATGACGACGATGACTGCCTTTCTTGGACAACATTGTACCTTCCATCAGGTATAGTCACTTTGTGGGGCCATTAAATATCAAATTAATATATCCCGTGAATTACAATTCCCCGGGACAATTGATTTTGTAAGATTATGTATACATTTATTTTGCTATGGCTTTGAGCATAATCTAGGGGTATGCACAGTTCAAAGAATGTTTTAACCCCCTTGCCATACAATTAAATTTCGAGGAATAGTACGCATGCAGACAATTAAATTTAGCTAGAATATAAAAAAGACCATATGCTACAATAATAATATGTTTATTTTTACAAGTTTAAAGAAATTCATTTGAAAAATGTATATACTGCGGGCGACGCCCGTCAAATTCTAATTTAGTACAGAAAATCTTGAAGGGCTAGGCCCGTCATTTCCACTCAAGGGTTTGATAGGGGTGAACACGAAAAGGTAAATCTGTGATAAACGGCAGTAGGATTCTTAGTAGTGAGTTAACCCAATGGAAGAAATGAAACAACATTAGTCTGTAAGGGATGTATGTAGGAAAATGCCATCTGTGTGGTTTTATTTCTTCTGTCACTCATCTATTAGCCTGGGCGCTATGTACTTAGGTAAATCGACATGTGTAAGTTGGTCAATTGGTTAACCACTTATTGAGAGATTAAATTGTTTATTAGAGAAGAATCTTCAATGGCCTTCCATTTCTAAACGGTTGCCCAGATTATTCGTGCTATAAAATATTTAGTGGCTTACATTTTAAACTGAATAACTAGATAAATAATTTGACAAGATTCTTCACTTTTTTAGATTAGATACCCTTTTTTTGTAACCCGGTGGAAATCCCTGACGGACCTCAGGGGGCGTTGAGGGTCGCCCCCCGGTGTGTCGGACTTGCACCGACTAAAACCCCCGGGGTGTTCCTTCTCTCCGTCTAGCCGGGACCGGAGGCACAGCAGCGTCCACTTCTCCGGACAAGATTCTTCACTGGCCTATTTTTCAAACTAGTTTACATTATTCATAAGACAAGATACTTTACCGGCCTATATTTCAAACTATTTGGCCAGTTTATTAGATTACATTTTAAACTGATTAATTAAATTCAATTAAATCAATAAATCATCAGATCATATGAGAAGATTCTTCAGCGGTTGGCCCACATTTCAAATTGGCCGAGATCAAATTATTCATATAACAAGAATCTTAAGTAACCTACGTTTCTAACCGTGTGACTTTAGATATATTCTTTTTTTTTCAGATATTATCTTTAGGCAAAGATGTCAGCGATGCTGTTGAAATTGAACAAAGCTACCTCGATAGAAGATTTGTTGCAATAACTGCATACTTTTATTAGGTTAAGTGATTGATTAAAAAAAAATATCTTACTATCATCATATTAGTGTTTGAGTATTATTTTTAAATATTACTGATTGTGTGTATTTGAATTAGTACTGTGTGTCATGTGTTTTTGAGCTAGTACTCGTATATATTTGAACTAGTAGTGTGTGTGTGTGTAGTATGCATTAAGTTATCCATATCTGCACAAATCTGAAACAGATTTTTTGTGTATTTTTTAATGTTTGTTTACAAAAGAGGTGCACTGAATGTTAAACACCAATTTGAAAACAGTGAGCAATGCTATTGTGATTTGAGACTGCATTGAAAAGGTTATATTTTAGTTATGTTCTAGAATAATTTATTATAACAAATTGAGCGTCGTTATTGCTTGCATAATATGACTATGAAAATCAAAGAAAGTTTAGAAGTCTTTTTTTAATCAATAAATCTACACAAGTATTTTTTTTAATGTTAGTTTTTTAAATGCATCAATAAATTCAATGTCGTCGATAATAGTCTTAATTTATAAAAAAAGATTTACAGAACTGTAAAATGTATGTAATTATTTTAGAGGGAAATTTATATTAATGCAAGCAATATATGTTTAGTTTATCGCTAATTTGATTAGAATATAATATGTTGTGTGTTTTTCTTTCTAAGCACAAAGTTATGCATCACATTTTGTTATTCCCTGACATTATATTATCATTGCTATCAAATAATTAAAAGCGGCCAACAAATCAAATTTAACTAAACACGTTGAATGCCAGGCTAATTTTACATGGCTAGCTTGTCTGGCCCAGATGAAAATCATGCACTATATATTATGGTGAAATATTGTTACAACAGTTACAAGTTAATAAATAAAATTATTTTTATATGTTTTATACTGCATTAATCTCTTCGTACCATATTAGTAACTATGATAATATTTACAAATTCACAAACATAGATATTTACTCGAAATATGTGTTTTTAGTCATTTTGGCTCGCCGGCCACATGTTACTTACCCCCGTAGCACTACGGATGAACTCAATGCCAATCGCCGGTAACCCCGTGACATTCAACATATTAAACTTATATAAACCGCTATTTAGCTTTAAACTATATGTATTTTTTTGCATGGAAACAATGTCCAGTTGCTTACAACTTTAAACTAGATTAAATTTGCAGTTGTCGCAAAGATGGTGCAAGCCACCCTGAAGGTATCTCGCGTCGATATACAAAGCAATATTAAAATGTAACGACTGCTCAATAAGTGTTTATTTTAAGACTGACACATTTAATGACGTTTAGATTAAGGAGAGAGTATAAGATTTCTTATTTATAAGCTATTTTCATTGTCATTTATGCACTAATGTCACAAAGATGGCATAATTACTAATGATAACATTTGAGAACACAGATGGGCAAAATGTAATCAGATTATAGAAAAACGATTTCGATTATATTTTGCGTTTTTTGTTTCATTGCTCATTTTTGTTTTAAAGACTACGGAATCCTCAATTGCGTTCATATTTATAACGCCTTAATGTTTCGAAGGGATTTAATCAAGATAACAGAGCAACAAAATTAAAATTACGACTACATTTTGTAATCGTTAATCATTCATTAGATTACATTTTGCCCATCTCTGTTTGAGAATGTGAACAATATTATTACTGCTACACGTGTATTGCAGTATATTATCATATAAAGGCATTGTTTATTTCCCGATATAAGTAAAATTATATCATTTATTTTTCTATAGCGTATCTAGGTTATTGCAGATCTACATTATTTTATAAAACTGTATTTTTCATATTTTTTTCTGTAATAAATCCTATTATAAAAGTAGTCACTGAATATTGTTTATCTTTAAGAATATTTTTCTTAACAAAATTCTGGTGTGTATTACTTTTTGATGGACGTGAATTGATCAAAGAATATAAGAATTAATTATCTATTTTGTTTCTGTATAAAACATTTCTATTTTTAGAACTGTTTTATATTGCTTAACCTTAAAACAAGTGGTGGTCATCTGTCGGAAGTATCCGGATTCCCAGGCTCGGGGAAAGCGAAGAGAGGGCAGTGCTGGTACCCCGGTGGTTTTAGTCGGGGCAGGTCCGACACACCGGGGGGAGTGGCCCTCACCACTTCCCCTGACGGTCCGTAGAGATTTCCACCGTATTAACAAAAAAAAAAGTGGTGCTCACCTGTGAATTTGAACCTAAATTGAATCCCTTCTATACTAATTGATTATCAGTTTTGCAATAGAATGTTTCATACATTGATCTTGCGATACTCATGTATTGAAAATAAATCGCTAGCTGAGCACCATAAGTTTTCGCCCTCCGCTTGGTGTAGTAAGGGTTGTTACCAGCCATCAACATGTACTCTCAAAAAATAAAAAATAAAGTTATTAAACAAAAACACTAGTATTTGTTTGGCGGTGGAATTTTATTTATTTTTTTTTCCTTTCTTTTGGAGAACCAGAGCTTTAGAAGAATCATTATGTCACATATTTTATATCTATTTCACCGCCTTATCTCCTTTGTTTATTGCACTTTCCATGACATTAACAAAATAGTGTTCACACATCGCCATTAAACAAATAAGATGACCATGATAATTTTATGAATTGATATTTTTAGAGCATTTCCTATTGCTTGCACTCTCTCAAACTCACATTCCATCAACTTGTGGTTGGAGATCTTGAATAATTAAAATGGTATCGGTAAAATCAAAAATTGCTTGCAATTCAGCTAAAATAATATTCTAATCCCTATTTCTAAATAATTTTCAAATAAAAGAAAATTAAAATAACTTGAAATGTGAAAAAATAGCTTTTAAATAGTCCCCTGACATGTAGTGTTAAACTACCTACATTTAGTATTCAATTTTTTTTTCATGTATAGTTTTTAACAATGTGATATGAATAAAAATCTTCATTGAGTTTTGATGGTATTAATTTCCTAGTCAATATATTATGCAACTATATTGCATCTGCAATGTTTAATAGAAATCATAATGATTATAAGTTTTAATCTTCATATTTTCTTCACCTTTATGTATAAAAAAAAATGTTCTTTACAACAAAAAAATAAAAGACCCTTTTAGTGTTTCACCTATTATTTTAATCAGTCTTTGACTTTGGTATACATATATACTGAGTGACTTATTTATTTGAACACTTTAGAAAGTTTCACTACCTAATATGTATTTAATCATTTGAAATTTTTATTTAATCTTTTTTTAACAATTTTTAGGCTTAGACTAATAGGCATCAAGATATGAGAATTTTCTAGTTTTTTTGTAATAATTAGAATTTGTCATGCAAAAAATGCTATCATGATGCTAACTATAAATTTTTACTGTAACACAACCTTTTGAGCCACTATATCTACATCAACAAAAAAAAAAAATTCATGAAGTTGTAGTGTTAAAGTTTTGAAAAAAAAAATCTTAAATTAAAATTATATCTATATCCTATTTTTTTTGATAATCTTAACATAATAAGTAATTCTTTATATTAAAGAGAACAAAATAAAACAAGTAGCCAGATATAGTTTGGTCAGGATTTAGGTCCTTAAAAATAACTGATCCATATTTAAAATGCTGGTGATAAATTATATTATTCCATTGCTGACCCTCCTTCACCCTCCTCAGAGACTTTTACATACATTACATTGTTGCATCGAATTAAAACCTCACCGAGGTTATCTGAAAATATACATAATTTTAAATTTTGTGAGCGTACCTGCACACAGTACATTATTTAAATTGTAGTATCTACATAATATAGTACGATGATAAGTTGAACAATACTTACTTGCACATGAACCATTAACTATTTCTTCAGTGTTTGCGAGTTGTAAGTTAATATATCCATCAGTAGACACCAATAATCCTTTATATTCCTGCCCCCATTTCAATTTAACATAAATTGTTTTACCAATAAGGGTGTTAACGAAGGGTTTAGGATTCAAGGGCATAACCACTGCCATTATAAAGTTTACTTTGTCTAGTTTTCAATAAAACTTCAGAAGTATTAATTACAGTAGCAACCAATAATGAAATTTTAAAAGAAACTGACTGTGGCTAACGAATTTAGCTACAAAATTGTTAACTATGTAGGTACCGCACAATGGGGTGATTAGACCTTGGCACAGACCACATAGGTACTTTGACGGGAGAATAGAAGAAAATCGATATTTTGTTTGATGTGTTCATTGCACTTGCCCTGTTCACTATTGAATTAGCTGTTGTTGATTTATTTGTATTCTATAGGACTGTTTCTAATGCGGCATTATTGGAATTGTTCATATAGCGCTTGAAAGTGAATCAGTAAATATTGTAATTTCGAATAGTGAAAAAGCTTTATTCCTGTGCAATATTACGATTTTATTTAGCTACTCAAACAATGTGATTTGTTTTACAATCTTTTCACCTGTTATAAAAACATCCAAGTAAATCAAAATAATATAATTCATTCATTAAATAAGGGTCAAAGGAACATTATACAGCTAATAAAAAAATCAGCAAATTTGAGGAAAAAGGGCTAATGGAATTGCGAACGGACGAAAAGAAGCTATGGAGAGGAGTAATAGAAGTGGCTCAAGAGGGACATGGCAATGTACCGGGTGCCGCTATACCTCCGCCGAGTTATAGCAGCGTATCTTTCAGAGCGCAGCGTCGTGTACCCGGGGCGGGACGTCTGGGAGAGGCATGAAGTGACATGCGGTGTTCCACAGGGGTCGGTTCTTGGGCCGCTCCTGTGGAACATCGGGTACGACTTTGTCATCCGCGGGGCCAATTTACAAGGGGTCGAAGTCGTGTGCTACGCAGACGACACACTCGTCATGGCCCGCGGAGATGATTACAGGCAAGCAGCCATTCTGGCGACTGCCGGGACGGCCCATGTGGTCCGTCGGATCAGGGATTTAGGGTTGGAGGTGGCCCTCGGCAAATCCGAGGCAATCCTCTTCCACGGACCACGCCGTGCGGCTCCACCCGATGCCTACATTATAGTGAGTGGGACACGCATCAATGTGGGGTCCACGATGAAGTACTTGGGACTCGTTCTAGACAGTCGCTGGAATTTCAACGCCCACTTTCAGCGTTTGATGCCCAGGGTGAGGGCAATGGCAGGTGCTTTGGGACGCATAATGCCTAACGAGAAGGGACCCAATGCCTCCAGTAGGAAGTTATATCTTCAAGCCGTACGATCCATGGTGCTGTACGGCGCCCCAATTTGGGCGGAGGCTCTGAATCGCAATAATATCGCCCTTCTTCGCCGCCCCCAAAGGGTATTAGCGATCAGAGCCATCCGAGGATACTGCTCCATATCGTACGAGGCGGCGTGTGTACTAGCGGGGTCCATGCCGTGGGACCTCGACGCGCGAACCCTCGCGTCCCTCTACAGGTGGCGAGAGGAGAAGAAAGTCAGAGGTCTGCGACCGGCCCCCACAGAGATTCGGAGGCAGAGGGTCCTTCTCCAGGACCAGGCCGTGAGGGATTGGCAGTCCAGGCTGGAGCAACCTAGCGCCGGTCCTCGGACAGTTGAGGCGGTGCGCCCTGTCTTGCACTCGTGGCTGGACAGACAACATGGCGCACTTTCCTTCCGGCTCACCCAGATCCTCACGGGTCACGGTAGCTTTGGCCGTCACCGGTGGCGGGTGTCTGGAGGGGAGCTGACGGCGGAGTGCCACGAGTGCGGGAGCCCGGAGGATACGGCGCAGCACACCCTTGAGGTGTGCCCAGCCTGGGTTGAAGAACGTGATGTCCTCACGGGCAATATTGGTGACGACCTTTCACTGCCGGCGGTGGTGAAAGCCATGGTCGGCAGTGAAGAGGCTTGGAGAGAGGTAGTTGCCTTCTGCGAAGCAGTTATGAAGCAGAAGGAAGCCGCCGAAAGGGTCAGAGAGCGAACATCTTCTCTGGCCATTCGGCGGCCAAGGCACCGGCGCCGGAGGGACGCGTTTGCTCAGAGCGAGCGTGACATCCACCGGTAACAATAGTCGGGCAGTAGACTTGAGGGAGTTTGCTGCCCGGATGAGAGGGCGGTGGTGCGCAGTGTCTTGCGCCGCCTAAGAAAGAGGTACTGGAGGCGTGGGCTCTTTATTCCCATCCCTCCCAGAGAGGAAGCCTGAATAAGGCTGTTCGCTCCCCGGGCGACTGGACGAATTTGGTTTCCCAGGCCTGGGTGGAGTGATTAGAGGGACACCCCGGGGGTTTTTAGTCAGTAGGAGTCTGACACACCAGGATCGCTGCCCTCACAGTGACCCTGATGGTCCAATGTAGGATTTTCCCCCGGGTTACAAAAAAAAAAAAAAAAAAAAAAGGGACATGGCAATGTGTCTGGGGTTATTAGAACTGCCATTCTTTACTAGTGCTGCCATTACATAAAATCAATATAAATCTAATTTTATATAATTTATAACTAGTTTCACTATTTATTTGATATACAAACTCATTTATATTTACTATTTCGGCACTCTATATTTGTTCTAAATGTTATATACCTGCAGTTCACTTACATTGTTACTATTCTTTACTATCAATCCTATAAAAAGCATAATAGTTTAATTTTTATTAATTACCTTAATTCCACGTAAAAAAAAAGTTTATCTTATAACATTATCCGAATAAAACATAGCATAAAATTATCTTATCCAAACTCATTTTTTTAATTTATTTTCTCTAATATCACTGCTAAATTGCGATAAGTACAAATCTATTTATAAAATAGTATTATTATTTTTTTGATGAACAGTAATATATGAACAAAATGTATTACAAATTTCATTCATGCCAATTATTTATTTTTCATTTAGGATTATTTTGTTCACGGACTTTCTGCCGTCTTATAGGTAGGGAGATGATGTCGTTGCTGTAGACATTTTGGAATTTCAGATAAAAAAAACATGACAAGTAGTTTTTGCAGTACTGTTTTCATGTTAACCTGACACTTCCTAAAGAATTGCAAGTTCAAGGCTATATGGCGGATGCATTAACACCTCTCACCCAAACTCTCTTAAATTGTCTTCTGAGAGGTTCCAGGGGGGTGGGTCTTTTATACCATCCAAACACCATCCAGTTAGGGAGCCTTAACAAGGCTATTCATTCCCCGGACTTTTAGGTGAATTCGGATTCCCATGCCCGGGTGGAGCGATTAAAAGGACACCCCGGGGGTTTTTAGACAGTAGGAATCTGACAAATCGCGACCGTTGCCTTCACAGCGGCTCTGAAGGCCCTATGTAGAAAATTCCCCTGGGTCAAAAAAAAAGATACGGCAAAGTTGAATCAGTTGAGAAATATAAACTATTTGATCGCAAAAAAGGATCCTCGGTGTTTTATATCATCGTAAAAAAAAATGTGTCTGGGTTGGAATGATATATTAATATTAATACTAAAGTTGTTTTTTAGTTAAGTGAGTTTTAATTGCTGCTTTTAATGGTTTTAAAAAGTAAAAGCAAACCAGAAAACAGGAAATTTATCGAGCAAATTAAAGAACTTTAACACCACATATTTTGTCTGTCTACTGAAATACGATTTAATATAGGCAACCGTAAACTAAAGATGACTATTTAGTGGAATAATACACATAAACACACACTCTCATATCAATTTCTTATTGCTGCGAGTTGACTGTTGTTTTATTTTCGTTTTCTTTGTAGTTTTTAAATAGCATCATTGTGTAATTGGCACAGCTTGTAAAACTGTTCCATATATAAAATGTTTGTATGTGCTATTCAATGATAGTGAATAAATATATAAAAATAAATATACTATACAAATATTATATCAATATTTACTAAAAATTTAAAAATATGGCGGTATCTCAGATGTATAAAGACATAGACGATCTAATAAATAAATATCAGATGTGAAATAATATTTTATAAATATCAAGTACTTCTCTTTTACATTAAGCGTTATATTGTATACAGGTAAGAGATCAACCTAATTTAAATTAAATATGACGTAATCCAACACTTATATAAATACCTAATTTATGCACCTAATTTAATATTTATACCTCACCTCTAAAAGTTTGTGATGTCAAACGGCAAGTGGTTGCAGAATTTGTGTGTGTCATTTATATAAAAAAGTGTTAATTATTAATGTAGGGATCATTTGTAACTTGCATATAGTCGGCGAGTTAGAATTAAACAAAGACATGGTTGTTTTAATCATGGGTAATAATTAGATAAATTATTTACAGAAATATATAGAGACACTGGTTAAAATGTCAACGTTTACAGGTTTCAGCGAAGAAGACTTAAAACGAATTAAATCAGGTGAAACGAATGTAAATAACAGTGGTATGTAAATTTGGAAGTATAGTTTGAAATATATATTTTGCAAAGTTAAACTTGAAATCAAATAATTATTTGCTAACCGTTTTGGCAGACTAATTGAAGCACAACATGTAATAAATTCCCGAAATTGTTTGGTTAAAATCGATAGCTGAAACTATTATATGTATTTTAAATATATGTAATATATTTCATGAATATTTTTAATTGCTTAATCGCTTGTGCGAAATAAACTTGAATCATACGCTTTACGTATCAATAGTGTATTCTCTGTGAAACAAATAATTCCGCCCTGAAAAATAAACAACTTTTTTTTTTACTTTTGACGGCAAACACTCTGATGGCCCTCTTGATGGCAAATGGTTATTGTTATCCATAGTCGACTGCAACACAAAGATTGTTGCCGACCAATAAGGTCATTGTTCACTTCCTTCTTGAAGAAAGTCTGTTATCATTCATAGCTCTGGGGTAAAACCATACCCTGACAGCCCATTCTACAACTCCAGAATTTGTGATACAAATTTTGTAGAGAAATGCATTGTCGCAGTTTTATAAGGCTGAGTTTGGGGCTACCATAATGACAAATGTTGCATGTTTGAAATTTTTATCAAAAGAAGGAGAAACCACAACACTATATAATTTGATATCATAACTAAAACTGATAATAAATATAATAGGACATTACCAAATATTCCTAAACAGGATGTTGTATTATTAACATTCTGTGTTCACTTATAAACCCCTGATAAGTGAGACTATGTTTATGTATATAACTTTGTTCCAATTAAAGGCTGATAAATAATCTATTACACTTCTAGTTAACAGAATAGTCTATTTTATATGCTTGTATTTATTGTGTTTGTGGTGGTGTAGTGGATTAGTGACTTTCATCTATGCACATAAAATGAATAGTTGCAGGTTTGAATTCTGACGTGTATCTCTGGCTGTGTCCAGATTAAATATGGTTTTAGGCATCTAACCTAACCAGTGAAGGAAAACATTGCAAGAAAACCTGCATGACATCTGATAGAAATGTCATATGTAAGTACCCTGAGAACAGTCATCAGCTGTGGGACTCCTTGAGCACTATATATCAGTGCAAAGTAGATACAGCCACTAATGTATATCTGCTTACCTCGAAAAGGACTTAGTGTATAATAAATAATAATTAATCTATTCATATATAATAATTATTCTAATTATTCCTACAGTTGATAAAGTATATAAAAATAAGTCTGCACATACATCAGCAAAAATTTCAAAACCAGTTTATAAATATAAATCTCCTGTACTGCAAAATCAAAATTCTGATGATACAATAGATGATATGGTATTTGATAAATGTAAGCTGAGTATCAAAACTTTTTCACCTACCATTGACAATAATGTAAATGAAACAAGTAATTTTGATAAAAATGTATGTAATGAAGATCTTCCACATTCTGAAGATAGTGATATAAAGGAACAAAGTATTAATACTACAGAAAGTAGAAGAGACAGTACAGTAACTCCGGATATTGTAAGAGTGGTTAATAATTATACAGAAAATGACTCTGCACCACATAAATTAAAACTAGAAGAACTACAATTGCGACAAAAGTTGATGGAAGAACAAAATAAAAAGAGGAAAGAGATGTTAGCCAAGGCGTTGGCTGACAGGTGAGTGTCAACACAATTATGCTGATCAACTTGAATTTTTTCTAAGAAATACAAACATCTTTGAGGTCTAAGGCTTTTGGAATATGTAATAATGAGTAAAAAGATCCAAAACTTATTAAATTGAATGGCTATAATCTTACAGAGTAGCCCAATACTAACATTTGAAAATTAGAAATGGCTAAAAACAAATTACTATCTTGACAAAATTGTCATTTGTGTATAATTATCTTTCTTGGATTATTTCAGCTTTTTTATTTTATTATATATATAGATTATTAAGTATTAAGGGATTTCATAAGCTCACTCTTTTTTTATTGCTCATTTCAGGTATAATGCCCCAATTTATTTTAGTCCTTTATTCCATTTCATACATATAATCCTAGAGCCTAAACTACTGCAGCTAGAAACATGAATAATAATTTACATTGGGTTCTTTTTATGATGTAAGCATAGACATAGACTAAGGGTGGATTTTTTATCTTCAAACCTTAAGAGGGAAAATAGAGGCTGAAATATTATTTAAAAATATGCCAGTTTTTAGTGTTAATTGCACATGGGTTATACAGACAGAGTCTGCTAGTGACTAATAATTTTAAATGATGTGGATCAAGTATGTTTGATGCCACCTTTATAGCTCCAAGGTGTTAATCAAATACACATAAAAGCAGGTAGCAGAATTTGTGCACAAAATTTAAAATGTATTAGAAAACTTAGTGAGTGTCATAGAGGAACATATTGTATGTTAAATTTACATTGAATGATATGATAAGTGATAACAATTTATCTATAGTGACATCAATACTGATCTGAAATACTAGAGCAGATGCTTTATGATTGCAATATCTTTGTAGATTTTTATTACATTGAATTTCAACAAGTATTAAAGAGAGTGTATAAAATTTGTTGAAATTATTAACTAATTTTATGTCATGCATTTATTATTGAGTAATTATTATAATGGTTAAATTGTAAATATGGTGAATAAGTTTTATCATCTCATAACAAAAACAATATGGTGGGCACTGTTTATTTGAAATTAAAAGCACATAAATATATTTGTTTGAGTTTAGTTTCTCATAAAAAATGTGTTTTATTAAGTTAACATAAGTGTTTATAAAAATTAAAACGTAATAAACTATTTCAGGACCAAACAAACGGCAGAAGAGGTTATGAGATTAGAGAAGATCAAGCAAGAATTGCAAGTATTAGATGGTCAATTCTCACAGGATGTTGCTGTGCTTAGGAAGAAAATAGATCAGGCTTGTCTTAGTTACTCGGAAGCAGAGTGAGTTTAGCACAATTGTCAATCACGATCGTAATTAAACTGTATTTTTTATGGTGACACAGTGAAGTGACCACATTGCATTTAATGGTAGGCCGCTTATCTTTGGGTTTTTCCAGATTAAGTAAGAATTGGTTAGGCACCACCTGCACACTGGTGAAGGAAAACATTGGGAGAGAACTCACATGGCATCTAATAATAATAGTGTCCGACCGAAAGTTCGGTTTCGGTTTCGGCCGAGTTTCGGCCAAAAATCAAGTTTCGAAACTGATTTCGGTAGTTGTCGTACATGCTTGCCTAGCTTCGATTCTCGCGGCAACGCTTTGACGGACGCTGGCAGCCCTGTTCGGGATTCGTGCGCCAATCGCATTGCTTTTTTTTTTCAAATTTACGCGTGTTTGTTGACCGGGAAAGGTCTTCACAACTTAACCGGGCGGGTGGGCGAACACTGAGGGTGCTCAGCCGGCAATTTATGGGTTGGGTGGCAATGCAAGGGCACCCCTGTGGGTA
Source organism: Automeris io (assembly GCA_036320925.1). Classification (NCBI taxonomy): domain Eukaryota; kingdom Metazoa; phylum Arthropoda; class Insecta; order Lepidoptera; family Saturniidae; genus Automeris; species Automeris io. The sequence goes on along the minus strand of JAUDJH010000011.1, from coordinate 3,962,251 downwards.
CGAACCTCGACTTGCACCGCCAGCCAGAAATACGAAACCTGACGGTGATCCACTAGCGTTTCGGAAGCGACTACATTGAGAAGAAACGCCGAAAGAAACTCAAGGCTAAGTCAGAGTGTAACTGCGTCGTTTAGACGACAGTTGACGGATCTAATTCGCATTGCTCTATAGCAACACAACTTAGTCAGTGCGTTATCACCCGACGTAAACATTCTTTAGAGGTTATGCTTTGATGGTACTGATTACATGTAAGTTTTTGTTTCATTTTTTTACTTGACCACGTTGACTTTTATACTTGACCACGTGAGTTTCGGTTTCGGCCGAAACTGAAGCCACGGCCGAAATTTCGGTTTCGGTTTCGGCCGGAAAACCAGTTTCGGTCGGACTCTAAATAATAATGTCATGCGTAAATGTCCTGAGAACGGCGAACAGTTGCACTGCTGGTCACGATATATAAGCGCTAATTGGATACACCCACTAATGTATTTCTGCTCACCCCGAAAGGGATATAGCAAAGATATATTATTAGAGTCTTGATGACAAAAATGTATTTTAAGCAAAAACATTTTATCGACAACATAATATTACATCCAAATACTTTGTATATTACCTTGTGGCTTAAAGATATAAATGGTGCCCTATGTCTATCAATATCCTCACATCCCGACTAGGAATAAGAAGTTCTCTAATTCCTTTTGCCGTGTCGTTGAGCTGTGGAATGGTCTTCCGGCGAGCGTGTTCCCATCATCCTATGATATGGGATCCTTTAAGCGTAGCGTGAAGAGATATTTGTGCAGGCCGGCATGATCGCTGCGACTACCGATGGGTTTTTTCTTGCCTTTTGATAGTCGTTGGCGTTTTTTGGACTGCACCATGCTTACCATCAGGTATGGTGCAGTCTCTGTGTCGAGTCAGTTAAAAAAAAAAAGAATAAGAACAAATATATTTTTTTCCAGAAAACAATATCTTAAGGTAGAAAAGGAGTTTTTACAAGCAAAGATCAATTTACAAAAAGAGAAGGAAAAGAAAGAGCTGCTGACAGAACATCTGTGTGCCTTGATTACATATAACGAAACGAGGAAAGCTCAGAAATTAGAAAATTTAATGCTTGAACTAGCTAGTGAGAAAATGAAGGATATTCATAATGTTACAGTTGATGACGAAAATCCAATAATCATAGATGGTGTTGATGAAAGAACTGGTAAGATGGTAGAGCTTCCTCAGAGTTGATTAGGTTATATTGTAAAAAGAAATACTTTAGCGACTTGGTAACGTGTTGAGATAAAGAATGGGATTGAAAATGGCGGCTTACTGCGCTTGTAATATCAGCGTATTCAAACTTGAAATGTTATAAAGTTATAATAAAATGTATATTAAAGACTAGCTGATCTGGCAAACGTTGTTTTGCTATATAAGTTATTGTAATATCTTCTAAGATGTTCATTGAAATTAAGTGATGTCAAAGACAATTTTGTTCACAATTAAATACTCTTAATCAACAATATATTTATTTGGATAAAGATTAATATTATTACGTTGATACAACTCTTAACAAATAATGCATTAATTTCGAACAATTTGATTACCATAAAAACGGTTCTAGTGAGTTAATCTTAAAAGATAGACATATACTCTCGGGGACATTTTTTTAGATCATTTCAAGAGGAATAATTATTTAATACATATATTTTTGGTATCTTGAACAGTTTTCGCAGCGCACGCAATGGAAGCACTCAAGGATGAATAATTTTCCCCGTTTTTTTCACATTTTCCATTATTTCTTCGCTCCTAATAGTTGCATCGTGATGGTATATAGCCTAAAGCCTTCCTCGATAAATGGTCTATTCAACACAAAAAGAACTTTTCAATCCGAACCAGTAGTTCCTGAGATTAGCGCGTTCAAACAAACAAACAAACAAACAAACTCTTCAGCTTTATAATATTAGTATAGATATAATTTAATTTAGCGATTTAATATTTAAATAACACTTAATATGCATCGGCTATGTACTACTTTCACGCGTTTATGGTAAATAAAATGCTTTAAATCAATGAAAAACTATAATAAGGCTTTATTATAATTTTGGAATAATAATAAAGGGATTGAAATATAATAAAACCATTTTTATAACTTCAGAATAGTAATAAAGTTATCGAAAAAAGAAAAAAAATATATCAAAATTATCTGAGATAGTATGCAGGTCAGCAAATTCAGTAGGATTTTTTTAGCGATCATTATTTATTCTTTCCTAGCGGTGTCTAGGAGAGGGAAAGTATAAGCGGCGCTATTTCCAAACCCATTCTTTATCTGAACGAATAATACAAATTGAGCAAATAAAGATAATGAAACTATAGATATATTTATCATATACTAATTGGAAATACATGTAGTTATTACAACTACTTTATCTGTTAACTTAATTGAAACTATACATGTGCCTTACGATGTGCCTAATTTTATGATTAAGTATCTAATATATTGTGTAAAACATGACATTATTGAATTTATCTAGCTGTTCAATGTAATTGGCCAGTTCTAGTATTTATTAATACCAAATAATGCAATATTACTGTAATTAACACAATATTTTTATATGTTAATTTTTAATTTAAGATGTAATGTTAATATATATTTAATTTTAATAATAAAACAAATATATTACAATAGGTGTTTTAATAGTTTTGTTACAATCTAATTTTAAATACAATAATTAATTAGATTTTAAGTTCTTACAATGTACTTGTGGAGTTTCTGTATCAGGCATTAACAAATTGGAAATATTGTGTGAATACTCTTTGAATGCCCTATTTACTATATTAAATAAGTTCGGCTATATATTTTACAATAATCTTATATTGTATATTAGAACCCACAAATGCACAGAATATCACATTTACGATCACGAATGTTTGATTAAAAAGTGATTATCGGCTACTCTTAACATTTGAGCTATCAGAATTGTGTGGATTGAAATTTCTTGTTTCTTTTTTAACACGTTGAGCACCACGCCGATTTTGAAGGCAACCCCGGCCAGGCCACGCGTGTCACTTGAAGCCCTGTATGGTAGGGCCAATTTCTCTTATCGTAGCAGAAGAGTGTTTACGTTTAGAACGAGACGTTACGTGACTGACAGCGTTGAATGACAAGTTAAAGTAGGTACTCAGTGTCAGTCACCAGTGACTGATATAGCCCCATTGGAGTATTCCAGTGTCAGTCATCCGTGACTGACAAGGCGGTCAATGTGTTAATATAAACAGGCTCACTCTTACCCTCGATTTCACCTGGTTGAAAGTGATGATGTGACCGAAGAGAGCGGGTGTGCCCAAAAAATATCGATTCAAGCGTTGCTTGAAGATTTCCATGTTATACCGTTCCGCTTTTCATAGATGTCTTCAGCCCTTTTAATAAAGTTGCATATGCATTACTTAGCTCAAATGTTTTTTTTTTGTGTTCTGTTCCTCTGTTTTTAGATCATATTTTGGTTATTTTCGGTCTTTTTGTGGCGCCGTCATACACTGTTTGCTGTTTTTTATCTATACTAATATTATAAAGCTGAAGAGTTTGTTTGTTTGTTTGTTTGAACGCGCTAATCTCAGGAACTACTGGTTCGAATTGAAAAATTCTTTTTGAGTGGAATAGACCATTTATCGAGGAAGGCTTTAGGCTATATAACATTACGATGCAATTATTAGGAGCGAAGAAATAATGGAAAATGTGAAAAAAACGGGCAAAATTATTCATCCTTGAGGGCTTCCATTGCGTGCGCTGCAAAAACGGTTCAAGATACCAAAAATATATGTATGAAAGAATTATTTCTCTTGAATCTATACTTAATATTATAAAGCTGAAGAGTTTGTTTGTTTGTTTGTTTGAACGCGCTAATCTCAGGAACTACTGGTTCGAATTGAAAAATTCTTTTTGAGTGGAATAGACCATTTATCGAGGAAGGCTTTAGGCTATATAACATTACGATGCAATTATTAGGAGCGAAGAAATAATGGAAAATGTGAAAAAAACGGGCAAAATTATTCATCCTTGAGGGCTTCCATTGCGTGCGCTGCAAAAACGGTTCAAGATACCAAAAATATATGTATGAAAGAATTATTTATCTTGAAATGATCTAAAAAAATGTCCGCGACAGTATATATCTATCTTTTAAGATTAAGTCACTAGAACCGTTTTTATGGTAAACAAATTTGGTCGAAATTAATGCATTATTTGTTAAGAGTTGTATCAACGTAATAATATTAATCTTTATCCAAATAAATGTGTTGTTGATTAAGAGTATTTAATTGTGAACAAAATTGTCTTTGACATTACTTAATTTCAATGAACATCTTAGAAGATATAGCTGTCCCGGCAGACCTTGTTCTGCCCTATTTCTCTAAAACAAAGTCACATTGTTTTTTTTAATGTTAATAGCTATTGGCCTGTTGGCTGTTTTTTGAAAATTGTTTGAAGGAACCTGGCCTTAATGCTATATGTATAAAAATTGACAAATATTGACATTAATATTTATACGTCACTCAATAATTGTTTTGCCTTCCCGGAACCCGTCCACTAACATTTAAACTTTATGCTATGGTGTTAAAGTTCAAATTGACTTATAACAAATCTTTTGTATGAGAATATAGAAAAGTGTTGTTTTTAGACTTTTTCAGATAATTTTTTAAAATCTTCTCTCTGTTATAACCTTCCCCGGACTTCAACAAACACAACAAAAAAGAAATCAGTCAAATCGGTTCAGCCGTTCTCGAGTTTCGCGGTTATCAAGACACTATAGCTGATCCGGCAAACGTTGTTTTGCTATGTAAGGTTTTGTAATATCTTCTAAGCTGTTCATTGAAATTAAGTGATGTCAAAGACAATTTTGTTCACAATTAAATACTCTTAATCAGCAACACATTTATTTGGATAAAGATTAATATTATTACGTTGATACAACTCTTATAGTCCAGTCAAATAACTTTTTAAATCAAAATTTTGACACTCAAGTTTGCATTTTTGATATTTTGTTCTTCTAATAATACAAAAACGATCTGTAAAGGTTTTAGTGTCTGAAACCCCCGGCAAGAGTTAAAAAAAAATGATTTAAAGTTTTTTTCCACAAATACTCGAAAACGGTAATAGTTAGAGAAAAAAAATGTAAGCAAAATATATAGAGCTTAAAATTATACATAAAAAAGGTAGTATGACTTTTTTTCCTCCGGCCTAAATTAACCAAGTTAGGGAGGTTTTTAAGTTTAAGGGTTTTTAAATTCCGCGCCGTTGCATAAAGTCACGAGGCAAAAAGAGAGGGACTATTGCTGTCTCGCTTACTCCCATTGAAACTTGACAATGAGTATTGCGTAGGCGTTCACTATAAAATGTCCGAGCAGGGATATAAAACACACTTACACTATAAGGTGGTGTGAGTTAATGTATTATTAGCAAAGCAGTCGGTTCGATTAAGAGAATGTTATTAGGTATAGAAAAGGAATTAGTTTGGTAATAGTAATCGAGAAAAGTGAATTGTTGTAAATTAATGATGATTTTAATGAATATAATTCTTGAATAATAGTTTAATTGGAATAGCTTGCATTTAAGGATTGGAAGAAGTTGGTTGATGCAATTTGTTTTTTTTTTTGTAAATGAATAGGCTTTATTATTTTAAATGTAGTTAAATGATCACGATGTTGCGTAGGATGTGAATAATTTCAGGCTTTTAGGTGGGTTTTGAAGAAAACTTAATCTTCTTGTAACATAGTTTATCAAAAATGTTTAATTTAATTTAATTTTTATTTATTTATTATTTTTTTTAATAGAACTGAAGATTAAGTTACTCTCTAGCAGAGAGTATTCACAAATTTGTAAAAATGTTTTTTCCCCACAAAGGTAGGATAGTTGTTTTATATTGTATAAAAAATTTAATAGGTTTATCAAAAATTTTTAAAAGGAAAGGGAGGATAATCTTGTGATTGTATCTAAGGAGTGCATAAAATCAGGTAACATATCTATGACATAAATATTACGTTTAGTAAAAATATAATATTTTGTATGAAAGAATTGGAAAATAGGAAGTTCGTTTTGAATTCGAAATTCGAATTTGAAAAAGGACTTGATTATTCTAGAGATTGTGTATTGAGCTTTAAGAATGAAAGGTTGAAAAATTAGAATAAACAAATAACGAGAATATTATGTAAATGTATTAATGGTTTACTAAATTTATAATTTAAAGTGATATTAAGAGTTTGATTGAAGAAGGAAGAACTCCACAATATCGGTCACACAAGTTCCCCTTCCACAATATATTAATATTTATCTATATATATATTACATTTAGTTATTAAAAAATAAACATTAACGTGAAGTTCTGTCTCAAACTTAAGTTTTTACTATATCCTTTATGTCGCTTATGTTTTTAGCAAGCACATAAAAAACGAGAAATTTTGCAAATTCCAAATAAACATATGTATATGTATTTATTAATTTACTTTAATTGATAAATTAATAAAATAATAAAAATATAGCTTTTCATAGAAACTAAGGATTTTAAATAGAAATAGAATTTTTTACTGTAAAATTTAAATTAAATATAGACCTTCAATTATTATATTTCAAATATTTTTTAAGATTCGAAAAAATATTACTATCAACGGAATTTCATCCTTTGATGGTCACTTTCGTTTTTGTACTACACTGTACTTATCATCAGGTGTACTACAAATCACTATGTCGTACCACACGCCCGGTTGAGTTCCCCGCCCGGTTGAGTTGTGAAGACCTTTCTCGGTCAATCAACGCTCCCTCTTTGTTGGACCTTCTGCTGACGAGCCATCCTTCCGGGTATTTTGTGTCAGTAAATGCTCCTTTGGGTAATTCTGACCTTTGCCTGGTTGGTTCTTTGGTGCCCCACGCCCTCTCACCATCTCCTCGTGAGGTTAAGCGTAAGGTATGGCATTACTCGTCAGCAGATTGGGATGGATTGCGTAAGTACTTTGCTTCTATCCCGTGACGCCAACGCTGCTTTAATGAGTGTGATCCTTCTGCGACTGCCGATGCGATTGCCGACGAGATCAGGCTTGGAATGGATTATTACATTCCATCTTCTGTAATCGTCGGTAATCGCTCTGGACGCTCTTGGTTCAATCGTGAATGCTCTGTCGCTGTTAGTCTGAAGCAGAATGCATATCGTGCTTGGATTAAGGGTTGCGCAACTTGTGGTCCTGATGTCAACGCTCTTAAAGCAGCTTATAACAAGTTTACTACTAAGGTTTGCAGGAGGGCGTATCGCGGGGCGGATGCTCAACGTGTTTCGCGGATTGGTCAGATCTTAGTAAACCACCCGACCAACAGTCGAGCTTATTGGGGACTGGCCAAGGCCGTGCAAACGAATTTCTGTCGCCCATCCTTTCCGCCGTTGAGATCTCCTGACGGGTCGCTGGCCCATGAGCCGCTGAAGAAAGCCAATCTGTTGGCTTACATCTTCGCGGCTAATTCTAAACTTGATGATCTCAACACCCAGCCGCCCACAATTCCTTCTTGCGGCTACACGATGCCTGACATTGTGATAAGGCAGCGTACTGTATTACGTGAGTTGAGGTCACTCGATGTGTGGAAGGCTAGTGACTCTGATGGTATCCCAGCGGTGGTGCTGAGGGCTTGTGCAGCCGAGCTTGCGTCTCCTCTTACAAGCCTGTACCGCCTGCCGTTCTCGTCCGGTGTTGTGCCTCAGGCTTGGAGGGAAGCCAACATTCAACCGATCCCCAAAAAGGGGGATCGTTTCGACCCAAACAACTACCACCCCATAGCCGTCACCTAGGTGCTCTGTAAAATCTTAGAACGGATTGTAAATGTTCAACTTGTCCGTTACCTAGAGGGTCACTCTCTTATTAACGATCGTCAATATGGTTTTCGACCGAATCGTTCCACGGGTGATCTTCTAGCGTACGTCATGCACCGCTGGGGTGAGGCTATGGATAAGCATGGCGAATCTTTGGCTGTTAGCCTGGATATAGCCAAAGCCTTTGATAGGGTCTGGCATCGTGGTCTTCTCTCCAAGCTTCGAGCGTACGGTCTTCCTGACAACCTGTGTGCGTGGATCTTTGGCTTTCTGCACGAACGTAGAATTCGTGTCCTTGTTGATGGTCACAGTTCGCAGTTCGTGTCAGTTAATGCCGGAGTTCCACAAGGCTCTGTACTTTTCCCACCCTGTTTCTTCTGCATATCAATGATATGCTGTCTTTGGGCTGTATTCATTGCTATGCAGATGACAGCACGGTTCACGGGGGATATTGCAGCAGGCCCACTTGTGGTCGGGAGGAAACCATTGGGAATCGAGAAGATCTGGTTATTGATCTCAATCGGTCCTTAGGCCTCATTTCTTCTTGGGGCGACAGGAATTTGGTTGAGTTCAATGCCAAAAAAACCCAGGTGTGTGTTTTTTCCTCCAAAAAATCCCCATTTTCTCCTCTTCCTACTCTCAAGAATATGCCGATTGCTGTGCGTGACAGCCTTAGTATACTAGGCATGGATATTCGCTGTGATCTCAATCTCAGGGATCACATAGGGACGGTCATCTCCTCGACTTCCCGTAGACTTGGTATCCTGAATAGAGTGCGTCGGTTTTTCACACCTGATCTTTTGTATCTACTGTATAAGGCCCAGGTCAGGCCTTGTATGGAATATTGTTCACATCTCTGGGATGGTTCTGTCCAGTACTTGCTTGATACCCTGGATAGGTTGCAGCGTAGGGCTGTCCGCATAGTGAACGATCCAGACGTTTCTGAACATCTTGAATCGCTCCAATTGCGTAGAGATGTTGCCTCATTAAGTGTTTTCTACCGTCTGTATTATGGCGAGTGTTCTGAAGAGTTGTTTAACCTTGTTCCACCCTCTCCTTTCCTGAATAGAACCACGCGCGCGGGTTTGCGGTGTCACAGCTATACGGTATCTTACATCCCGGCTAGGACTAAGAAGTTCTCTAACTCCTTCTTTTGCCGTGTCGTTGGGCTGTGGAATGGTCTTCCGGCGAGCGTGTTCCCACCATCCTATGATATGGGATCCTTTAAGCGTAACGTGAAGAGATATTTGTGCGGTCCGGCATGATCGCTGCGACTACCGATGGGATTTTTCTTACCTTTCGATAGTCGTTGGCGTTTTTTTTGGACTGCACCATGCTTACCATCAGGTTTGGTGCAGTCACTGTGCTGTGTCAGTGTAAAAAAAAAATCCAATACGGAATAATGCTAAATTTCTGTCAATTACACTATTTTTTCTTTCGAATCGTCTTGAATTAAAAACCATTTATATAATGAATACATAAAAGAATTATAATATACAAAAAACGTATTAACGTAATTAAACAAAATAAACTACATATTCATTTAATTTATGAACGTAAAATTAAAATTAATCACTGTCTGATGAGTCCATAGTGGCTGTTGTCGTAGGTCGACTTTCACAAAAAATTGGTCCAATGTTTGTTGAAAAGCTGTTTTTTACAACGTAAAATAAATTTCCTTGTAGCAATTGATATTAAGTTTGTATAAAATAAGTATAAAATTATATAAAATTTGCGTTGATTTTTAGTTAAAAAGGGAATCCCCAAATTTTGATGGCATGGCGCAATTAAAAATAAAGGTGTTGCCATATTTTAGGAAATAAAAATTCAAAAAAACATTAAAGACTCGAATCCAAAACAACGCAACTTCGAAAATCTAACGACACACAATGAAAATCAGTAAAAATTAAGCAGCGACGCAACTTCGAAAAAAACGCAAAACGAAACGACCCAAAGCGAGGTATTGGTGTACTATATCTAGTATCTTAGAATGTCAAGTAATTTTTTCGAAACTTGAAATTTACAATCAATATATTTATTACCAGAGATGGGCAAAATGTAATCTGATTAAAGATCAACGATTTCAAAATGTAGTCGTAATTTTAATTTTCTTGCTCTGTAATCATGATTAAATCCATTTAAAACATTAAGAAATGATAAATGTGTATACGATCTGTGATTTTGAAGTGTTTAAAACATAAATGAGCAAAATGCAGTGATATTAATGGTAAAAAACATAAAATGTAATCGTCAATCATTTTCATTAATCAGATTACTTTTTGCCCATCTACGTTTATTACCCTGATCTATTCGAATGAACAGATACTTAAATAGAGTACAAGAAATAATTATCCGATAATGCTTTCTCACTCTTACTCGGACATTTTATAGTGAACGCCTACGCAATACTCATTGTCAAGTTTCAATGGGAGTAAGCGACACAGCAATAGTACCTCTCTTTTTGCCTCGTGACTTTATGCAACGGCGCGGAATTTAAAAACCCTTAAACTTAAAAACCTCCCTAACTTGGTTAATTTAGGCCGGAGGAAAAAAAGTCATACTACCTTTTTTATGTATAATTTTAAGCTCTATATATTTTCCTTACATTTTTTTTCTCTAACTATTACCGTTTTCGAGTATTTGTGGAAAAAAACTTTAAATCATTTTTTTTTAACTCTTGCCGGGGGTTTCAGACACTAAAACCTTTACAGATCGTTTTTGTATTATTAGAAGAACAAAATATCAAAAATGCAAACTTGAGTGTCAAAATTTTGATTTAAAAAGTTATTTGACTGGACTATTAACAAATAATGCATTAATTTCGACCAAATTTGTTTACCATAAAAACGGTTCTAGTGACTTAATCTTAAAAGATAGACATATACTGTCGCGGACATTTTTTTAGATCATTTCAAGAGGAATAATTCTTTCATACATATATTTTTAGTATCTTGAACCGTTTTCGCAGCGCACGCAATGGAAGCCCTCAAGGATGAATAATTTTGCCCGTTTTTTTCACATTTGCCATTATTTCTTCGCTCCTAATAATTGCATCGTAATGTTATATAGCCTAAAGCCTTCCTCGATAAATGGTCTATTCCACTCAAAAAGAATTTTTCAATTCGAACCAGTAGTTCCTGAGATTAGCGCGTTCAAACAAACAAACAAACTCTTCAGCTTTATAATATTAGTATAGATTACAAAACCTTACATAGCAAAACAACGTTTGCCGGATCAGCTATAGTGCCTTGATAACCGCGAAACTCGAGCACGGCTGAACCGATTTGACTGATTTCTTTTTTGTTGTGTTTGTTGAAGTCTGGGGAAGGTTATAACAGAGAAGATTTTAAAAAATTATCTGAAAAAGTCTAAAAACAACACTTTTCTATATTCTCATACAAAAGATTTGTTATAAGTCAATTTGAACTTTAACACCATAGCATAAAGTTTAAATGTTAGTGGACGGGTTCCGGGAAGGCAAAACAATTATTGAGTGACGTATAAATATGAATGTCAATATTTGTCAATTTTTATACATATAGCTTTAAGGCCAGGTTCCTTCAAACAATTTTCAAAAAACAGCCGACAGGCCAATAGCTATTAACATTAAAAAAAACAATGTGACTTTGTTTTAGAGAAATAGGGCAGAACAAGGTCTGCCGGGACAGCTAGTCTTTAATATTATTACAAACATACTTACGCTTGACCTCAATCTCACTTGATGGAAAGTGATGATGAGGACGATAATGGAGCGCGCTCACCCAAAAAAAAAACCGATTCACTCGATGTTTAAAGATTCCTATCTCCCATGAGGAAGCGAATTCCATTCCTTGGCGGTTCGCAGCAAAAAAGAGGATGCGAATAGCCTCATGCGAGCTGGAATATAAACCGCATAAGGGTGCAAACCCACACGGCGTCTTGTTAATATATGGGAGATCTACATTGTACAACTCAGCTACACACTCTTCAGAATATAGTCTATAGTTAATCGAAAAGCAGACCACTCCACGTCGGTGTTTTAAACAGTAATTTACGCGACGTAAGAGCCTCATTGGCAATGAGTCGCCGAATTCGGCGATCGACTGAGTCTAAGACTGCCAAATGATGATCTTATTTGCAGTGTTTATGTACATGCTAACTATGTCTACAAAATAAAAAGATATATACACCTATCTACAGCTGTTGCTAGCGACATCTTTATGAAAAGATCATAAACTTCTACTGAAGTTTTTTTGGGAAAAATATCATAAAACATTTCCATATCAAGTTTGTCTCAAGTACATAGGAAATGTCCGTCCTATGGCTTCTGTTCTTCTTATACTTTCTAAAATACTGTTTTATGAATGTTTACAGAAGAATGCTCATCTACATTTAGTAAAGAACATCCTTCTGCCCGTATGCTATCCCCAATTCCAATAAGAATATTTTTTCTCTTGATCCTTTAATATTTCCCGTATGTTGGAATCAGCTTTTATCAATTCTTTCCTTTTATCTCGTTCTAATCTTATTAATTCCAAGCCTCGCTTCGCAGCGCAGTGGTATCGTTGACTTAGCGAAGCTTCCGATCCTTTGATGCGCGGGATATGCCCGGTGTAGCCAGCTATCGGTGGGAATTCGGGTGAAATTGTATTTTCTGTAATCAAATTTTGCTTAATATTAATCTGTTCTGACTTAAATTTCTCTTAAGGTATACCTGACTGATGAAGGGGATTTTTACCTTTTAATATTTAATTACCTTCTCCTGTAAGCTGTATTACAAGTTATACCCTTATATTAATTATCTTGATAAAATGTAACAAGACCAGGTCCCTTCACGAAAACCAGCGCCTCAGGCTACCTCTGTGGCATTAAGCTGACGTAGCTAATTAAGCCCACTTTACCATGTTTATATGTTTTTGTCTGTTTTATTTTCTTTTATATCTGTTGTTTGTGTGGTCTGTATTTTAATTTTGAGGCGAAATAAACGTATTTCGTTTTATTTAGAAGTGAGAGTTCCGCCGACAAGCATCTATTTAATTATTTATATTGAAGACTTACCTTTGTACTTATTTATTTCTCTGAACCGACTTAAGTCTCGTCGAATCTCATCTCTCGAATGGACAGTTTCCATTTTCGGGGCACTCTTCGATCTTACATGCCGTTTGTTTAAGTCTGCCTTCCGACGCATTTCACGTTGGTTCTCGGTGAAATTCGCCATGCAGTCGTCAGCTGTTCTTCCGTAAGATTTGCCGTATCTAGAAATTGAAAGACTAGTTAGCTACTAATAAGTAATACGCAGATATTATACGCGCTTATAATCGTTTCCAACGTGACCAGTAGCGCAGCTGATCGCCGTTCTCAGGGCACTTACACATGCCATTTCTATTAGAGGCCATGCGGGCTTCCGCACGACGTTTTTCTTTATCGGTGAACATGTGGTGCCTTTTTTTTTTATAGATTTTTTACATCAAACTCTTAAACTTAAATGGCGATGGGCCGGCCACCTCGCTAGACTGAAAGATGGGCGATGGACGAGAGGTGCTACGCTCTGGACTGGTCCCAGCGGCAAACGAGCGGATAGTTAGACCGCTTATGCGCTGGGCTGACGACATCAGACCCATAGCGGGCGCTAGCTGGTACAAAACAGCTTTAAACAGATCAAACTGGAATTGTTTGGAGGAGGCCTATACCCGAAGTAAAAGGGTTCTCATCGACACTGTACTGTGAGACCATTAAAAAAATTAGCTAACTTTTTAAAATAAGCACGTACAGTTAAAATGAAATCTTAAGTTATGCACTAATTTAATCGATTATTATATTTTTTTTTTTTTCTAATCTCATTTGATTTATAATGGTAATTTTTTTGTTATTTATGTATGTTTTTATTTCAAAATGGTGTATTCGTCATAATAATTGTATATTTTTATTTGATATTGTGGATGAGAAATAAATGGCTTTTTTATTTTATTTTTATTTATTTATGTGGTGCCTAAACCCGAAAATAATCTGGATTACGCAATTATAAACCAAATTATTTAATTAATGTCAAGACACTGATATCGTCAACTTAAATTTGTCTTTTTTTGCTAAAAGGAGATTCTCCACAACGACTTGTGAAAGATAGAGAGCTACTGGCTAGTTAAATACAAAGTTAATCGGTAAATAATGATTCCTACGTGAAATGCATTCCCGGCACGTATCCAGTGTACCCGGTAGTGTGGACTGTCTGCCGATGACGTAGACCGTCATATACATCCCGCTGGGCCTCATTGTGCCTTGGCAAACGCTCGAGTTCGTAGCTGTCGCCAGGACGGTACTCTAGAGACTTACTGTAACATATATTTTTATTTATATACTAGCTGATCCGGCGAACTTCGTACCGCCATGAATGTCATTACATACAATGAATAACAACTACTAACACAAATAAAAGCACATGAAATATTTTAGAGCTACTATATATACCGCCGAACAGAAGAAATTGTGCTAATACATTAAATGTTTAACAGTAAATCACGAAAGCATATTATAAATACAACCGATACAAACGATAGGTATGTGGTACCCATGCAGTATTAACGGATGAGCAAAATCTTACCATAGAATACATAATATTCATGGCAACTTGTACCAACAAATTAAATCTAATTTAAACTTATATAAAATACTATTTAACCAAAAGCTGCTTCATAATTTTAATAGTGATTTAAATTTGACAGATATTAATTAGATGTTTTCGAGCAAGACAATAAGTACAGTTTAAAGCTAAAAAGTGATTTATAAAAGTTTAAACTAGATTTCATTTGTCAGTGCAAGCCACCCTTTATCTTACTTAAATAGTCCCTTAGATCGTATTTCTCCTAGTATTTGCCGTGTGTTATCGCCGTAGCACTTTCCGTAACGAAACTTTAACAATGGGCAGTGTCCAGTGTACCTGAAACAAGAAGAATCTTGTTAACTTATTTACTTTTATATTTATCTGAAATTATTTGATTGTTTAATGATTTAAATGTTAGAGGTTTTTTGTAAAAACATCAATTTGGCACACGCTAAGGCAGTGGGATTTGGATATAATAAGTTTGAAAAAGGGATGGCAGAGAGACAAAAGAGCGAAAAACATTCAGATTATCCTAAGTCGATACTTTGTGGTACTTCTAGTATTGTAGATACCCATAGACGATAGTACTTACTTTTTATAATATGAGGTAAGCTTTCTAGTTTTCTGTCGTCCTTAAGTACAAAAAAAAACTGACTATACTATATTTTAATACCAGTAGGTACAGAAGAGACCGTAATAATTTTGACGAGTCTAAAAAAATTAAAGCATCTTTGCTTGCAATAATTATTTATTTATTAATTACGATTAATTAATTAATTATCAGCCGATGCTGATAATTGAGAAGATAGAACGGAAAAGATCTAGAATCTAGAGCCCTAAGCGATGGACAGACTAGGTTTCTGAATAGTTGGAGCTTCCCGGTAAAGCTACGTACTACCAGGCGGTACAGCAGAGCAGTTGAATGCAGCTAGTTTCACATAGGAGTTGGAGAAACGGTCTCAGAAATGGAAAGAGATCGAATAACCTTTTATTGTCATTTAAAAATGAACTCGAAGACAATGAAGTTCTAGGTATAAGCAATACCGCATTGTTCTCATATAGAACAAAAATTGTTTAGGATGTTTTGATAAACATAAAGCGAAAGATTCACTTTGAAGTGATATTGCACCGGCACGTCGTGATCTAAAGCTCTTTCTATTTGTGAGATGTAAAGGTAATTTTTCGATCGAATCAAAGATCGTTAACAAGATGATTTTTCAAAGAATGCAATCTGCTTTGATAATAATATTTTTTGTGAAAGCTATTAACGCTCTATATTACGCACAAATTGGGAGGAGAGGTTGTCTCATGTATAATGGAACTTGTAAGTACCTATGTAATCCTAAGAGTCTTATGTAAAAGATATTGAAAAAAAAAATGTTGTGCCTGGAGGTCCCCAATTGGGTGTGTGTGATTTTTTGACGCTACTTTGTTTTTTCTAAGACTTTGCTAAGAAAACAAGTTCGTCTTTAACAAAAAAACTGAATATATAATAGTGATTGGAGTATAGCATAAGTATTTCCAAACCCAAATTCAAGTTGACGAAATCAATGATTTACCATGTTCTTTGACAATTATTTTGTAACTCTCTTATATTTGATTTTAAATAGTAAACGAACATGTAAACATCCAGAATCTGAAATCAAACAGGGATACGCTAAAGATCTCATCTCAATTCGTTTGTAGTGACATTATAAACGATTTCGTAATGGCTTTAGTCACGCACATTAATTGCCTCTTATTCAGTCCAGACGCATCATTTAGATCTCGTTATGCCGTGTTAGACTTTACTAATGTAATTTGTAATTAACATTCTAGGTGTAGAAAATTGTCCAGAAAACATGCATCGTCTTAACAGTGAGTGTCGGCCAACTGTGTCGCAGCGGACCTGCGACGATCCAGTCGCTATTTCGTTGGGCATCATCTGCAACTGGTCGCGCTGTGATTGCGATTTCCCACTCGTCCTTCATCCTGCTTCAGGTTATTGCTTCCTGTTAGAAGACTGTCCGTGATCTTCTGTTATTATTTAGAACTTATTATTAGTAATTTCGATTTATTAATAAAGATTTATAACTTTTACGTTACGTTATTTTAATTTTTTAAAAGCCATTATCTCCGTTTCAATTTTTTTTTTTGGAATCCGGGGGTAATCTCTTCGGGCCTCAGGGGGAGGTGAGGGCCACTCCCCGGTGTGTCAGACTTGCACCGACTAAAACCCCCGGGGTGTTCCACCTTCCACCTACCGGGATCGAGGGCACGACTAGAGACTCATCCTCGAAACCCGGCAAGGCGTGCGGCCTCTGGATAAGCTTCTACTCGCTTAGGAAGGGTGGTGTAAAGAGCCACCCCTCTCTCTCGCCTCTGCGCTCTTGAGCAACACGCGTGAACACATCGTGTGCCGCACGCATCCTTGTATCCCAGTTTCAATCAATCAATTGAATTCAATCAAAGATAACGCTAATAGGATAGTGTAAATTTGAATAAAATATAACTTTATTCAAAAAATGTAATAATAGAAATGTCATGTGTAAGTGCCCTGAGAACGGCGATCAGCTACGCTACTGGTCACGTTGGGTACGAAATACAAACTCAAAGTAGATATATCCACTAATGTATCTGCTCACCTTGGAAGGGGTATAGAGTGAAAATATATTATTTATTTATTCGAACAGACCTACATGCGAGAATTATTGAATCGTCAAAAAAAAAATCTACCACCGGTTCGGAAAGCAGAAGAGCCGGTAAGAAACTCGGCTAATTGTTTTTTTCAATGAGGTTCAAATATGTAATATACAAAGGAATGTATGACTCGTGACAAAAAATTTCATTATACTTTAAAACCACACATTTATCCTTTAATCAGTCATTAATGGAATAATATCCTTTTTATAGCAATTTAGTTTTAATATAATAGTTTTTTATTTTATTTTAATGCTCGTGGACCTCGATTTGGGTGGCTAGCCAGGGAAAGAACCTAAGGTAATCTTTCAGTTATTCGGAAACGACTAATTTAAGAAAAAACGTCGAAAGAAACTCAAGGCTGATTTGGATTGAGTGACATCGACACAGCTATTTCCTAGAGCAGAGGCCACCAAATATGATATACTTAGTGGTATTTATAAATTACCGCGTTAAATAAACATATCATATTAATAACACAGAATTAATCTAAAAGTTAATTATTATTTCCTTAAAAAAAAATTAGAAATCAGTACAATATCGATAATTGTTTATTTATTTAGTCTTTTAAATTAGAGTATCCATTTAAAACTCCCTCGTGTATATAAAATAAAAAAATAATTATATTATCGCGGTTACATGTTTTTTAGTGGGTCATCATCATCCTTAATGCGTATTCTTTTTCTTCTCTTGCCGCTGTGAGGTGTTTTATCTTGCGGACCTCTTGATTTCTTCGATTTTCTAAATTTCTTTGGACATTCATCCCATTTTACACAATCGCCTGTGACCTCGTCCAAAATAAAATCACCGTTACAGTCGCAGCGAGACCAGCCGCAAGTATATCCTGGATTTTAGAATTGCTTTTGATTCTTAGGTTACTTGGTAATAGCGTGCCATGAAAATTTAAAAGAGAAGTTAATACAACATTCAACTATTTAACATGTACTCAAAGTTTGTAAAGTAGCATTGGACTTATCGTATTCCTCTTATCTATTATCTGAAAATTTTGGACCATGTTTCTATATAGTGGCTTCCCTTGTGGGTATTCACCGCACACTACTGATAGGTACCTGAAAACCTAGATAAAGTAACATTCAATCAGACTGATATAAGCTTTGAAATATCAAGTCGAGGTGCTATGTCAATTCCATATGTTTGGACTTTTCTACTAGCGTTATTGCTAATCGCCTGTCATTTTGTCTACGTCCTCGGGCCTATCATTATAACAAAGAACTTAATCTGGGATCTGAGAATTTAATTTTATACTACGAAAATTTCACACCGGTCTATATATTTTTTTTCAAGACAGGAAAAGGTGATACAAGTATGTTTTTGTTTATACCTAACTCGTAAACTGTTGGACTATCGCAAGTTCTCTGCGATACCGTATTCTTGTCGCATCGTGTATGATAAGGATGCATGTGTCGAGGGCAGAAGGTAACACCTGAAATCAAGGTGCATAATCATCAGCTCACAAACTCAGTAGCGTTCATTCCATAGATGCATGAAAGCATTGCATGCCTTACGATAAATAAGTCAGGATTTTTTTTTTAATTTAAACAAAAAAATGAACTCTTTATATTCATATTTATCCTATTTTCACGGCATCTATCTTCCCTATGAAAGTAATGTAATATTTATTATCATTATACAATATTCACATTAATTATGTGAATCTGCCTACCCTGTCAAAATACCCTATGCACGTCACCGCTCAAACTATTTTATTTAACATGTGCCCGACAAGGTAAATCAACGACTTGCAAAGTGACCGGTAAAGATTGAACAAATGATATAAGAATCGGGTTAAATGGCGCTTAACATGTCCCCATCTCCAACAGTAGAGTAGCGAGGGCTCATTATGAACTGCCTGGTAGCGGGTGCTAGAAATCGCCCAGTTAAGCAGAAGCAACTGCAGTTTGCGTCTTCGGACGCTCCTCAATGAAGCTGAGGGACTGTTGTGGGAATAGATGTGTTTGGCCTTTAACATTAACATTCTTTTGAAATTATTATTTACTTTGATTGTATAGTGTATGTAATATTATTGTTGTATTGTTTTGAGTTAAGATTGGAAATGCGCAGCGGATATAACAAATGTAACTAATTGTGTGAAATGTGCTGACATGCAAGATACAGGTTGTCCTAGTTTGGGTGTCAGCTGATTTTAATGTGCTGCTTTGTAATTGATTTTCTAATAAATAATTTATTTATTTATTTTATTTTATTTAATGAAACGTTACTATATCAATTCAATATAAAGAAAAACTTACACATTTTTTTGTAAAACAAACATCGTTTATTATAATCCAATGCATTCACAAGATAGACACAAGAAAGCAGAACAACGACCGCCCGGTCCATTGTTTTGTTACGCTATGGTAGTGAGAATCAGACGAAGCGCTCCCACGATAAGTACGGCACTTTTATTGACGACGTTATATGTTTTCAAAATAATTCAATTGAAAGTGTATTTTACGTTGTAAGTGTTCACAAAGCCCAGAAAATATGCCACATAATTATTACGTAATATTTAGGTGTAAAGCGAAAATTATAGAAGTGCGTAAACTAGGTTTTTTTTTATTGTTTTAATTATGAACAAAACAAAAAACATATTACAGTAAAAATTAAATATTTTCTGTCTATATATCATCAAGCCTTTTTTGTTAAGCTAGTAGAAATCCCTTCGGACCGTCAGAGGAGTGGTGAGGGTCACTCCGCCGGTGTGTCAGACTTGCAGCGACTAAAACCACCGGGGTGCCAGCACTGCCTACTCTTCGCCTTCGCCGGACCTGGGAATACAATTACTTTCGAGAGATCATCAAGCCCTATCCCTATTGGGGTAGGCAGAATGGAGCGCTACTTCTTACTATTATTTCAAATCTTTTTTGGCTTCCTTAGCATTTATTAATTCCTTCATACACTCTTGCCAATTCCGCGTAACTTTGACGTTACTTTTCATCAGAGCTCTCTTTATTAAGCGTGTTCAGGTAAAGGTCGAAAGTCGTTCGTCCAAGGTAGGTTTATTAATATTTTTTTAAATAAACACTTTATCCACGTATTTAAAGTTTAATAAACGGTTTACGGAAATATTACCATTGTAAATTAAATTCTACACGCACAGCTTATATGCTAATACAATATTGCCAAATTCCTGTATCACCTCCTAAACACGGAACAACTCTGATAAAAGAAAAGTTTTGGAAGCTTAGATTATTCGTAAGTTAGTATTGTAAAAGACAGTTGCAAAACTGGAACTCCTTATCATAAATTCTTAAATGATTGTGAATAAAGTGGCTCAGAATTAAAACAACGAGTTGCGAAAGCACACAAATGACTTATAGACACGCACCTAAGGCCCATTAAGCTTATACAATACAGGTGAATAGTTAACTCATTATACCTGTGGCCAGATTTAGATCGGAAGGTACCTGGCACGGATTCCCGCGTCGTACGGCCTTGCTGCCTTGAACTATAGATAAGGTAGGCAATTTCTATTATCTACCTTACATTTCTTTTAGCAATAAACTAACGAGAAATATACGTAGGTGGAATACGGGTCCCTCAGCCCGGCATGCAGCATGGAGACTCACTTCCAAGGGTTTTTAGCTAATAAGAGTCTAGCCCACTGGGCCCACCGTCCTCTGGGTCCAATGCAGGATTTTCAACTGGGTTACAAAAAAGGTTATTTCTATTATCTGCATTACGTTATTTTTATTCTATTAGTAGTAATCTTTTTTATGTAAAAGGAAGCCAGACAAGTAAATTGCCACCCTGGCTCTGCGAATACCATGGCTATACTCAAGTTCCCATTATATATTAAGATTTTTGTCAAAACTATTTTCTTTTTGAGGACTTTGCCAAGCAAGTCGAAATAGTGTCTATAAATTTCAATCTTCGCACTTGTGGTCTTGACTCAGTACGAGCAACCATCCTGCCACCTCTTGTATAATTAAAATCTATGGAGAAATATATGAAGAAAAAATATCATTAATCTTTATTAACGCCGTAGAACTCAAAGCAATGATTATTAAAACGTTTGTAAAAATGGCCAGTAGCGTAGTTGATTGCTGTCCTCCTCGTTTTATAAATAAAACGTAATATAATCTATACTAATATTATAAAGCTGAAGAGTTTGTTTGTTTGTTTGAACGCGCTAATCTCAGGAACTACGGGTTCGAAGTGAAAAATTATTTTTGTGTTGAATAGACCATTTATCGAGGAAGGCTTTAGGATATATAACATCACGATGCAACTATTAGGAGCGAAGATATTATGGTAAATGTGAAAAAAAACGGGGAAAATTATTCATCTTTGAGGGCTTCCATTGCGTGCGCTGCGAAAACGGTTCAAGATACCATATATATATATATGAATAATTTATATGGCATAACAACGTTTGCCGGATCAGCTAGTATTTTTAATAAAAACAGACATTTATTTTGGCTGGAAGTGGTACCATTTATCGATATTCTATAATAACATCGTATTGGAGGCGTGGCTGTATATTTTTTTATGTAACTGTATGAAAGCACTGTAAACGACATTAATTGTCGAGTATTGTAAGTTATTTTAGTACTAGTGTACTATATAAACTAGTTGTAATTTATATAAGAAAGAATCGATGGCATTTATATCATTTACTCAAATATTTCAGCTTAAAATAATTATAATCACGATAAAAGCACTTTTCCACACGATCGAAGTCGCGGACATAGTATATTTATAACAATAAAGGTCATTAAAAGTTTCTATATAATTTAACTCGATTCGCTTTTACTACATAGGGATATATTTCGTGGCAGATATACAATTTGCCAGTCACCTCTGGTATAGTGGGTACGTAAGTAAACGAGTTGTTGATCCATCTATCCATTTCCGGCATCGGAAATGCTTATTCAGCGGAAAATCAAAACGTCTGATGGATATAACATGATAAGAGATCGCTTTCACGGTTCGTTTACAATAATTTATTTGCGAGGAAGTGTCATATTAACGTAAAGGCGTGTGACGCTAACGACAGCAATACATTGGACCCCGGTTATCCGACAAACGTTTTGTAGGATGATGTTGGACTATCGAATTTGTCGGATTTTAGAGTACTACCTAAGACCCTCTATAGTTCGATCTCTTTTGACAAAGAGCACATTGTTATCCGACAAATTACATAAACAATCTATTTTGATCATACTAACTACATAATTATTTATAGATACCTCTGTAACATATATATGAAATTTTTATGTACCATTCACAGTGATAGGCATTTCTGTAGGTTATAGGTTCCACTGTATAAAGAATAGACATAATTGACCAAATTTCGTTTTTTTAATACTAGCTGTGTGACTCTACGTTGCCCGGGTCGGGTACCCTTGTTTGTTGATTTTCAAGAAACATTCTAACACTTTTTTATTTTTCATTTCTAATTAAAACCTTAAATACCATGGTACATAAATTCAAAATGCTTATCTTAGTCCACTGCTGGACATAGCCCTCTCCTAATAAGTGCTATTGAGCTCGGTTTTTGGGTCTTTTCATCCAATATTTCTCGATCATCTTTCGCAAATCGTCGCTCCACCTTGCCAGGGAGCGCCCTATGTTATGTATGCCTATTCACAGTTTCCATATAAGATAGATAGAAACGTTTATTGAGTAAAAGAGGAACAACACACAAGATACATATTTATATAAAACACACACACACACACACAGAGAGAGTCACAGCTTTTTGGTAACTCACATCCTGGGTACTAAGAAGTTCTCCACCTCTTACTTTTGCCGAGTTGTTGGGCTCTGGAATGGTCTTCCGGTGAGCGTGTTCCCATCATCCAATGATATTGGGTCTTTTAAGCGAAGCGTGAAGAGATATTTGTGCAGACAGGCATGCTGTTGGTAGTCATTGTTGTTTTTGGACTGCACTAATGCGTATGTCAGATGATAGTAATATCAAGTAAGTCACCAATAATGTCAACACGGACTTGGCTCTGCGACTGTTATGACTATACTCGAATTCCTATTATATCGAGGGGTGAAAGGCTATTTGGTTTAAGCGACAATTTTTGGTGATATAGTAACATACATATATATATTTTCGGAATCAACGTTTTTTACCGATTCCAAATATATAGACTGATGTATATTTTTACGGAGCGCTGTGTAGATAGCTCTGGGAGCATGCGCGGGGCAGCGTCGGCAACTCCACGCGTGCGCCGGATTTTGACGGCTGTCATTAAATAACTTACAAATGGAACTAACATCTTTTATTTGCATTCACGATAATTAATATATAATTATATGTAATTGGCTATAATTATATCAATTACTATATCACCAAAATATGTCGCTTATACCAATTGGCTTTTCACCCCTCGATATAATATAGTCATAACAGTCGCAGAGCTAAGTCCGTGTTGACATTATCGGTGACTTACCAAATCCTTTGACATTCATTGAGTAATATAAATTGTAATGTTTTAGTTAAGTCTAAGCAAATATAAAGTTTCGTCTATAAATCTCAGCCTAAGAATCCGTCTGCTCCAACGATCACCAGTTATTCGACTTATGTCGCCAGCCCACTGCTATCTATTACACTGATACTTGAATGTCACCCTTAACGACAATACTGACGTTATTTTTTTTTTATAAACTGTGATAAATTGTAATACGGTTTATATGGCGTGACTGTAAGTGAAAGTCACTTCGACCCAAATACAGTTAGTTAAACGCAAAAACTATTGTTTATGGCATTAGGTTTATTCAGGGTTAAAAATGAATTCGTAAGTTCGTAAACTTCCAGATTTAACATAATTTGAATAATGACCAGAGATGGGCAAGATGTAATCTGATTAATAATTATCGATTACAAAATGTAGTCGTAATTTTAATCTTTTTGCTCTGTAATCATGATTAAATCCATTTAAAAGATTAAGAAATCATAAATGTGTATGCAATCTGGGATTCTGTAGTATTTAAAACATAGATGATTAAAATTTAATATTAATGGAGTAAAACGCAAAATGTAATCGTAATCGTTATCAATCTGATTACATTTTGGCCATTTTTGATAATGACACACATCGCATATAATAATTAATTAAGTAGGTCACACACATCCGTTCACATAAAGGAATTTTTGATCTAGTTTTACTAATTTTTGTGTTGGTATTTTAAATTAATAATAACATTATTGAAGTGGCTGTGGTGGTCTAGTGTATAAGCGACCGGTATCCATGTGCGGTAGCGCGAATGGTCGTAGGTTCGAATCCCTGTACTTACCTTTGGGTTTTTCAAGATTATGTATGGATTTCGGCACCATGATGATGATGATGTCCTAGCATTCGGCCACGGCGACTGTTTCAACACCGATTAAGGAAATCGAGGTCCAGTTTTCGGAAACAGTCAATTGCGCAGGAGATATTTAAGTGCATAACTGGACGCGCTGCCAGAAAAGCACTCTCTCGTCCGAGCTCCCTCAGGCCCGATGGAATGGAGAACCAGTACGATCGGGAGGGAGCAGGATGCAGGTTTGGTCGAGTTTTCCATCTCTGAACACCTGGTTGAATTGCGGTGTTAAAGAGATACCTTAGTCGCCTTTTACGACACCTCAGCAAGAAGAGGGGGGTGCTATTCTATTCTGCCGGCAGCCACCACGGCTAACCATATGCACCATATGCTTACTGCGGAAGGAAAATATATCAAGGAAATCCACATGGCATCTAATAGAGTGGTTATGTGTAAGTGCCCTTACAACGACGATTAGCTTCGCTACTGGACGCGTTGGACACGGCATATAAGTGCAAAATAGATACAACCATTAATATTTCCCTGTTCACCGCGAAAGGGAAATAGCGTGACTATTATAAATTACAAAAAATCTCATTTGTGCCTAAGTCACTGCCTTTAAAGAAGTAGTCGAATATAGATAGTACAGATATTTATGGTAACACATAAATGGTTAAGCACTTACGAAATGTCATAATACCATCACAAAACCACTAAACGCCGTATCGGATACCATCCGTATGTGGTGGATGTTCCTTATATCCGCACGAAAAGATTCGCTTCTACATTCAACATGCGAACGGCTAAGGAGTGGAATATGCTTCCAGCGGCCATATTTCCGCGATCTTATGACCTGGGAGTCTTTAAAAGAAGAGTGAATAGGCATCTTGTTGGGCGGACGCGGTTCATCATCGGACTCATCTTCACCTTCCATCAGGTGTGATTGAGGTCAAGCGTTCGCCTATATATAATTTAGAAAAAACAATCGTGTACCGTCAATAACTAATTACTTACTTATTGTTAGTTTATGTAAAATTAAGCATTAATCAATCGTATCGTTAACTATCAACATAATGCAACCAATGAACCATTTAACAAGATAATATTCCAGTTTCATTATACGACATAGGCAGTCTATTTTAATACATGTCTATGGCCTCAGGAAACACTTTCGTTTCTTAATTCGTTTCGTTTCATTAACTTTCTTCTTCGTTGTCAAGGCGCAGTTCGAGTATTGGCAATAAATTGTAATTGTATATTCTTTTTACTTTTGTAAGTCTAATATCTAATGCAATTCGTATCGATTCGTTACATAAATTAGTTTTTTAATTGTAGGTTTTGATGAATAGTAGGTTTAGATTAACAAAAATACACAGATATTCGCCAAACTCAAGCGATATTTGCATACTTCGTATGAAAATAATTTCAGTAGTGAAGTATGTTAATTGCGACCCAAACATTCCGAAATAGGTAAGTGTATAATAGGGTTACCATGGCTACACTGAGCACTTACGTAAATATGGCAACAAACATATTTGTATGTATTCATTTGTATATTAATTCTAGTACAAGTACTTATACCGAACAAAATAATTTACTTGAAAGAAAGAATAAACATTTATTTGGCACCTAACATAAAATACAGGATAATACGTTCTCCAAAGTATAAGATAGGAAAGGCAAATACTTTACGTATCAACTGCGTATGTATTACGTATCGTATTATACGTAGGTATATCTAAAGGCCTAGATAATATAACATTTGATAAACAATAAACCTAGTAGAAAGTTCAAAATATATGGAAATGGCATAAGCTTTGGAAATATCATGTCGTTGCATTATCTCAACTTCATAGATTTAGAACTTTTCTACTAAATCTTGAACCTCTGGAATTTACGAATATAACTTATTCGAATGATTAACTAGTTGTAGTCACAAAAAATGTTTTTCTCCTTCAAATGATCAAAATATTACAGAGTTCATTGATATCAATGTATTTAAAATGCTAATTGGAGGAACTCAAAATAGTTAATTACGGTTTAATTTCCGTAGAATGACCTATCATATTCTCAGGTAAGATAACGTAGATTAATGATACCAGTAACATAATATCTACATCCATTTACTAACGTTTGTACTTCTACTGTCACATTATTGGAATATTTAATTAGCTTTGTTGTAAAATAAATATTTGAAATAAAATAAGTTTCGCCCCAAACTAGAATTTAAAATACTGAAACACACAGAAAAATGAAAACACAAAAACATATAAACATGTATTAGGTATTTATGCAATTTTAAACTATACTCTAAATAAGTCTATTTGGATTAATTTTAAAACATACCCCGGTATAAAAGATCCATTAATTTGCGTCATGTAACTTTGTCTTTCCCGCTCGCTGACATCTACCCACATAACTGTTTTAACTGTGCTTAGTTTTAACGGAAATTTCAAGCATTGAGAGCATATCGTAGCGGTTGCTCTCTAAGCGGTCTTCATCGTGACTGCTTTCGGAAAATAAATGAAAGTTTTTATACCTACTATAAAATGATGTAGTAGCTTAGTGAATATGCACACAAAATGCGCGCGCAGGCACTAACTTCTTTATATTAAGTTTTGTTTAAGTGAGTAATAATACTTAGTAGCGCAATATTTATTATAATTTCCTTCATATCAATAGTTAAGTACCCATTTTACTTATTTTAAACTGGAGGTATATTTTATCTAACGCCTACTAAGAAAAAATAGCAAATTACATTAATCCAAGTTACAATAGTATTTGATTCAAGTTAAAAGTTAGTTGTTGTAAATAGTACAAAAATCGGAATATTTCAATTGGTGGAGCACAAATTAGTAAAATAAACAACTTATAAGTACGTTGTTTTTACAATAACTCTTTATATTAAAAAAGGCTTTTAAAGTATAAAAGAATGTTTTTTTGTCAGCAACACTTAATTAAATGTCAAATAAAAAAAAAACAGCAAAATTGTTGTGAGTCAGGTTCGGGTTATCTCTTCCGTTTTAATTTAGTTGTGTTTTTATTAAAACACGACTGTTTGTTATATATTGAAAGTTGTACAAATAATGTACAATGGCTATAAATTTAGATAAGTATAAGGAAGCGTTGAGTACAGCTTGGAAGGATGTATTAGACGAGAAAACTGAAACCAACTGGTACGTATAATGAACCTTAGAGTATTCCGACCTACTTGGTAAGGAAATTTAATAAACATGCGCGCTTCATTAAAATAATTTAACAGCGTATAGAATCATTCCCTTATGAGCGTTAACAATGATTAAGTGGTTTCTGTTCGAATGCGTTTTGTATGTGCATTCTTATAAGACAAAGTATTGTATGTATTTTATATGTATTCTTATATGACAATGAATTATGGCCAGTTACTAAAAATATTTTTAAAAATGTAGTATGTTGTTCCATAGTTTTTAAATATCTCTATCATATAGTTGAGGCAGACGGGACAGGCAGAAAGAATTGAATATCACTTATCTGTGTTAAAAAATAATTATTTCTCTTTAACATTAATTAATTTGTTCATACATGCTTGCAGATTCTGATGACTTTTATCGGGTTAGATTTAATGAAATACTCCTTTAAAGGGTTAAGTTTCCATACTGACATGTTAATGCAATGTTTTAGTAACTAAAATGTTCAGGGTGTGGAGGCAGATATTGCTGCCTGTGTGTTATTTACTTAAAATAAATAATATTATGATAATTATATTATTATATAGAGTTGAATACTTTTTGATTTAATCCTTTTTACATAAATGTGACCAGGAGCTATACAAAGTAATATTTGATAAACTATTATTGAAAAAAATAGTGTAAAATGTATGACCATAGCGTGATGATGTGACATTCTAAAAGTTTTGTCAATTCTAAACATATTCTCTTTACTAGCATTATTGTTTATCAAATATAATTTTTTCTAGTGGGCCTGAGCAGTTTCAATTAACAGTTGTGAGTTAAAGTTTGCTGCAGAAAAATGCTTTTAAGAAAATATCTTACATCCTAACTGATCTTGTATTATTTTTATTACCAGCATAGTACATTTTCAGTCTTCAATCATATAACAGACTTTTATATTGTTATAATGTTATTACTAGTATTAAGTTATAAAGCAAACACTTTCTAAGCAACAGAACTGTCAGAGCGTGTCATGATCTGCCAGAAGATGTAATCTCAGCTTTAAATGTAAACCAATTTATTTATTTATATATAAGTACTTTTACACAGTCTACATTAACACATAAAACTATATAAGACATGAACAGGATACATTACAAATGTGACTATGTTTAAAAGTGTAGACTACATGCACAGAAGGAAAGAAAAATAAAAAATATGAGTAACATAAAAATAAATATTCTAATCTAATTTGCAAAAAGAAACCAAAAACATTAAAGCAAAAAAAAAAACAACAATCTATTTAACAATCTTCTCTTTAAAAAAGTTAGATAGCAGGATACAGGCACTGATCAGTTGTTTCAACTGCTTGACCGATAATAAATAAA
Organism: Automeris io; assembly: GCA_036320925.1. NCBI lineage: Eukaryota > Metazoa > Arthropoda > Insecta > Lepidoptera > Saturniidae > Automeris > Automeris io. The sequence continues at coordinate 3,933,357 of JAUDJH010000011.1, read as the reverse complement.
TACACTGGGCTAGGCATCTGCCTAAAAAAGTACACAATACACAAACTGTTACAGTTCAATATAATTTTGATGAGAACTGTTGTACCATTTTGGTTCTTGTGTCTTGATTTAAATGTATGTAGATTAAGAGCTAGTTGCCACTAATATGTCTTTCTTTTCCCTTTTTTCCCTTTCTTTTCCTTTCTTTTACTGGGATATGATAATATTTTTTTGGTAATAATTAATTGCATAAATGTAGCATTTTTCAACCAGCTGTCATGTACAGCCTTCTCACTTTTTAGTATTGATATGTAGTTTAATGCTTATGTAAATTCTAAGCATTGGTGAAAAAAAAAATAGAATGGATCCATGAATAGTTTTGAAGATTAAGTACTTCATACATTCAAACTTTACCTCTTTCTAAAATTGTGCAGGTTTTTAATCCTTTGCACTCCATAGGCGCCACTTTTGCGCCATATGCTTACATTGCAGTCACAAAGTTGCCGCACCCTTGAGTAATGACACTTGAAGTGCTAAGAGTTAACTCATTATTTAGCTCTGAATTTCAGTTCATGCATTTTATTTGTTTTTCATACTTCAGAGATGTATAACGTTTAAGCATCATACCATTTTGCTAAAATAACAACATGGTAATACAACATTGTCTTCTTTCAGGGCTTTATTTGGCTATGATGGTCTTACAAATGACTTGAAATTTATCAGTAAAGGTGATGGAGGCCTAACGGAATTAATAGATGAGTTTAACAGTGGTAAAATTCAATATGCATTCTTAAAAGTAGACATGCCCAGTGGGAGCATATCTAAGTATGTCCTTATCAACTGGCAGGTACAGTTAACATTTTTATGTTCATGATTCATGTAAGTTATAAGGTGAATGCCCTCATTAACCCTTTCCCTACTATCTGTAAGTATAGTCATCAGCCAAAAAACGCCATCTGTACAGATGAGCAATTATAGTCACCCACTGAAAAACACTGCTTATGCAATAACTATATATTATTCAACCATATTATTTCCTTCTGAAAAGTAATGATAAATCGTTTTTATCAGTTTTCAAAAATTATACTGATGTTTTGAAAAGACAATAATACTTGTGTTTGCATGTTATCAAATTATAATAACATATTGTTACGCTATATCCTAGTCAGGGTAAGCAGAGATAGATTAGTGGTTGTATCCACTTTTGTTTATATTTAATGCCCGATGTGACAACTAGTGCAACTGATTGCCATTCTCTTTTACTTACACATGACATATCTATGAGATGCCATGCAGCAGATTTCCTGACAAAGTTTTCCTTCATCAGTCAGCATATGGTACCTAAATCCATACTTAATTTGGAAAAATCCATAGGTATGTGCTGGGAATCGAACTTACGATCATTTGTGTTTTCACACATGGATATTGGTCTCTTATCACCATTGGTCACTACAGCCACAATTACTAATACTGTAATAGGAATAAAATATTCATAAAATGTTTATTGTTTATTGATTTACAAGTACTTACATCATAGACATCATGTATACTATATGATTTTTGTGACATTTTGAATAATAATGATTAATATATATATATATATATTAAACATTTATTAAAATAATACTTTTCCTTGTGATAAGACAGGGCATGTTTATTTGTAATTTGTAACGTATTTAGCTTAGATCTTGCTGTGGGTAGTAAACACATAATACTTGTTTCTAACACAATGATTCTCATTTATTACATATATAAACTTAAAATACTTAATTCATGTAATGTAGATAATATTGTTTTATGACATTATGTGTGCAGTTAGTTGTGTTTAGAAAAACTTATGGTCTTTAATTTTACAGTATTATCCTTCCTAGTAGAATGTTAGGGACATAGGATTTTAGATAGGGATATTAAAAATACCATTTTGAATATGGACTTAGGTATTGAATTTGTATCAGATTTTTGGATAATTACAGTTAAGGATGGTACAGTTCGTGTGGCTGTGATGGCCTGGTAGATAATAGATCGGTTTACATGTGCGGCTACACTAATGATCGTAGATTCAAATCCCGATTTGCACCTTTGGTTTTTTTCCATATTACGTACGCATTTAGGGACCACATTGTTACCGGTAAAGGAAAAACACATGGCATTTAATAGAAATGTTATATGTAAGTGCCCTGAGAACGGCGATCAGCTGCGTTACTGGTCACGTTGGGCACGACATATAAGCATAAAGTGGATACAGACACTAATGTATCTCCGTTCATCCCGTATCCCTTTCGGTGTGAACTCTATATCCCATAGCGTAACAATAGGGACATATTATTGTTATTTACAGTTAGGAAATTTTATTACAGTCAGTATTCAAAACTGACTCTCGTACATGTATTCCTAATCTTAAAAGTATCAGACTTAGGTATGTGAAGGAAATAATAGAAACAAGATAAAACTGTAATAATTTATGTCATTGCTGGAGATAGCATAGTATATTTACGCTGTACAACTGTGTAGAGATAAGATTAGGAAAACCCATTCTAATGAATTGATTATTTAAAGGGTATTGTTTATCAGTAGGATATTTTTAGTTATGAAGGTCTCAGATGCAAGCTGACATTTTTCAGACCCGCTCGATTTAGTTGTGGGGTCCTCTCCTGTCATCAACAATACTTCGTTTCGAAAAAAAAAAACATTTTTAGGCAGACTTATTAATCTTCGGATATTTTAAAAATTAGTCTATTTGTTTGCAATCATTTGAGCTAAATATGTATGTTGAGGCAGACTATTTGGATTGTATTTTTTTGTAATAATATATCATGTCTAAACGGCTACATACAACTGATGATAAATTTGAGGTAGTCCAATAATTGATACTAACTATTGAGAGATGAAAATTCATCATTTAGATCAGTCATTTTAGGTTTCATATGTGGAAAAATTCCTACTGGGTTGAATTTTGGTATACACCTTTATTGCGACTTTTTAATTATATTAATGTTGTGTTGGTTAAAAGAGTTACAAAATGTCAAAAGCTACAAAAAAATAAATACATATAAAGACAAATTTGTTGACTAGCATTATTATGTAGATTACCTATTTAGTCTAGTCATTTTAGGTTTTTTAAATCCCAATTTGCTGAAAAATTCCTAGTGGGCTGAATTTTGGTATGCATCTTTATTGTAGTGTTTTACGTTTTTGATGTATACTTGAATAAACTATTTTAAAATGTGCTTTTAAGAAGTAATAGAACAAATATAAAAGTGCGATGATATTAAAACACACGTTGGTACAACACCTATAATTGAATTATACTAGATTATAGGTGTCAGTAGCGTCATGATAGAATTTTTTCGCTATTTTCTCAAATAAAAAAAAAAACGTTTTTAGGGTGAAGGCGCTCCAACAGTACGAAAGGGAACTTGCGCGAACCACGTGAAACAGGTTGGGAATTTCTTTCACGGGTTTCACATGACCATGCACGCGAGGACTGAGGACGATCTTGACGAGAAAATAATCCTGGAACAGCTTGCGAAGGCTGGTTCCGCGTTTAATTTCAAGTCTAGTAGGCAGGAGGAGTTGCCGCCTAGTGGACCCATTGGCACGGCATACCATAAAGTTAACCCGGGTGAGTTTACCTTTTTTTAATGCAAAATGGTAAGGAAGTTGATAGCTCGACTGATGGAAAGTTGTTACTGTTTTCACTCTCTCTTTGCAGAATTCTATATTTAACTATGGTTTGGTTTATCTCATTTGGCACAGGTCGTTACATTCAATGAACCGCTCAGCTAACAAACAGAATGACTTTTTCAACCAGTTGGCTACAACATATGTAATATGTTCCAACACTATTTTGTAAAGACAATCTTATAAGAGAGCTTGCTATCACTTAATGGTCGAATGTAGACACATCTGCTTCCGCCTTTGACTCATTCGTTACGCCACTGTACGCACTTTCCCAAGCACTACATTGTCTATAGTTTTTACTTGCAGTTATATGCATAGATAATAAAAATTCGATTCAAGATTAATAATTAAGGGCGAAGCGAAAGCTTTTATGTTCGATGTAGCTATACTAGGGTGGGTAAAAAAAAACTAATGTTTTTTTTCGCTTGGTACTCTGAAAAATAGGTTCCCAGAGACCTCTAAGAAAACCTCCACGTATGAGCTCTTAATTATAGCGGAAAGGTCCTCCGCCTTACAGTTTTCTATTTTTTTTTATCTTCACGATTTTTTCGTAAACCTAACCGTTTGAAAACCGTTTTTCTTATGAATTTTATAACTCAAGAAATTTGCTGCTCTACAAAAATCGTCTCTTACAATTTTTCGATTAAGTTAAGCGTTTAGGAGATATTCATCATCAAACATCAATGCTTATCAATTTTTCAGTTTTTGATCAATATTTCGAAACATTTCCATTTATTTTGTCAGTTTTAGGGATATTTACACAAATTGTAGTTTCTACGAATAAAAAAATGTTATAAACTATTTTTTTTAATTGTTTTTTTTTTCAGTCTTGGGCATGTTTGGTTATATTGATTTAAAAATGTAGTTCATTTTTCCAACATACAGTCAATGAATAATTTATTTTAGAGTAAATACCGTTTTTATGTCCAATTTGATACGGAAAACATTAATCTGGTAGAATAAAAAACACAAACTTGGAGAGACTTTCTTAGAGGTCTCTGGGAAACTATTTTTCAGAGTACCAAGCGAAAAAAAAAATTAGTTTTTTTTGACCCATCTAAGCTATACAATTACAATTTTTTATTTTAATGTGGGAGGATAGTAAAATAGGAAGAGGGATGAGGGTGTTTTCACTGAGGCATTTCGAGAAACATTACTAACCCTTAGGGATTTTCTAACATTACAATCAGTACATTACGAAAAAAAAAAACATTTGTATTTGGGGAATGTTAAGATATGTTTTTTTCTTATGGGGATCAATTAAATTTATTTTGACCTATCACTTCATAATGGAATGAAATATTTACAATAAGTATCAAATATCAATCGTTTGATTATAAAAGATGTTTACCTTTAACTTTTCAATCAATGTAAATAATAACATCCATCATTTTAATTAGTCATTCGCTCTTGTCAGATGGCAATGTATGGTTTTAGATAATGACAGTGTAGTTGCAGTGTTAATTTAGATTTAGGATGTTCAGAGAATGTCTGGCTTAATATTGACCCATTGTTATGAATTGGTAATGTCTAGAAAAATTGCAGAGGAGATTAAGAGAAGAAACAGTAGTTTAAGAAGAGGTATAGTCAGCCTATTTATCTTTATTATTTAAAATATCAGAGGATTAAAATTTATCCTAACATAAAAATAGTCGTTTACATATTTATGATTCTAAAATATAAAAGTAACATATTCCAGTTCAGGAGATAAATTCTAAAGAAAGGGATCAGTTTTGGCTTAAAGAAGAACAAGAGGAGAAGAAACGAGTTGAAGCAGAAAGAAAAAGGAGAGAAGAGGTAATGCTTTTTTTACCCTGTCTCGACATAGTGACTACAGTGTACCTTGTGGTAAGTACAGTGTAATTCAGAAACGAAAGCGACCATCAAAAGATGAAAATCCATTGATAGTTTCCGTCCTTGTTGGCGCATATATACCACGAGTGAAGGTCTCTAGGTATATGAGGTACTGGATATACACAAGCTGATCCCGAAACGCGACAGGCCAAAGACAAGGTCAGTATGAGGTTCTTTACACTTGTGTACTGTGGTCATGACTAGTGATGAAAAAGCCCGGGAATTTTCCCAAAGTGCCCAAAACTTCCGAGAACATTCTGTAAATTCCCGGGAATATTCCCAAGGAAGTTTTGGGCACTTTGGGAAAATTCCCGGGCATTTTCATCACTAGTCACAACCTAGGTTCGGACAGTCGCCCTACCACCTCAAAAAAATAGCTCATTCAGGTTTCCTCTCTGGGAGGAGTGGTTGTAGAGAGTCCACTTCTCCAAATCTTGTCTCACGGGCTGCAAGCCGAACACTGCACCGCTTCCCTCTAACCGGGCAGAAGATTCCCTCAAGTGTACCTACTGCCCGGTTCCTATTCCAGATTTGCTACTTCCTCAAGCAACACAGCATTATGTAACTATCATGTCATGACCGAATTCGGGCAATCATCCTACCACCAAAAACGAATGCCACCACCAATGTTTGTGTCTATGCGATAGTGTTATTGGTAAATGTACATAAACCATTGAAAATATATTTTACTGATATTCCTGTAGGAGAAGAGAAAAGCTGAAGAAGACGCGAGAAGAAGAGATCAATTAGAAATAGTAAGAAGAGCTAAGGCAGCACAGCAAAAGTAAGCTTTTAGCAACTTAATAATATTGTAAAACCGCAAAGTTTTTTTGAAATCGGTACACATATGTTATTTCGATTTCAGAGTTCATTATACACATTTATGAAAATAGCTTCTGCTTAGGTTTGTGGAAAATTTTTAAACTATATTTGCGTGTAATGAATATCCTTCTTTGTTTATTCTGTGTACCAATTATGATGAGTTGCTGTATGCTGGTCACGTTGAGCATGACATTTTGAAGTGAAAGTTCTATAAAATCGTTGTGATTTCAAACCGGATGCAACGGGAAAACGACAGGTAAGAGACACAAATACAAAAATTAGAGAGCCAGAGCGAGAGAGCAAATGTAAAACGACAGGTAAGAGACACAAATACAAAAATTAGTGAGCCAGAGCGAGAGAGCAAATGTAGGTGTGTATTACAGTTTTTTTTTTTTTTAGTGAGATGTCGGCGTGGTGTGTTATTAATTAACAGTGTTTGTGAGTATTTATATATCTTGTGCTAAATAATAAATTTTATAAGATGCCGAAAACGTATGCCGAAATGTGTCATCAATATCGACGCAAAAAAATGATTAAACTTACAAAAAAAAAAAGTCAACAGAACGTAGTTGCGAGTTTCGTACGTGTAAAAAACAATTATTGAACAATCAAGATAGATGTTCAAATATTGACGGCGGAATACCACGGGTGCGGGAGCCCCGAGGACACCGCGCAGCACACGCTTAAGGTGTGCTCAGCCTGGGCTGAAGAAAGGAAGGTTCTTCAGGACCGCATTGGGGATGACCTCTCGCTGCCAGCGGTGGTAAAAGCCATGGTCGGCAGCGAAGAGGCATGGCGAGGAGTCACAGCCTTCTGCGAGGTTGTGATGAAGCAGAAGGAGGCCGCCAAAAGGGTCAGAGAGCGAACATCTTCCCTGGCTATTCGGCGGCCAAGGCACCGTCGCCAGAGGGATGCGTTCGCTCAAAGCGAGTGCGACATCCCCCGGTGACAATAGCCGGGCAGTAGACTTGAGGGAGTCTGCTGTCTGGATGAGTGGGTGGCGATGTGCAGTGTCCGGCGCGCTGCCTGTGAGATAGGTATTGGAAGGGTGGGCTCTTTACCCCTACCCCTCCCAGAGAGGCAGCCTCAACAAGGCATTTCGCTCTCCGGGCGTCAGGATGAATTTGGATTCCCAAGCTCGGGTGGAGCGATTAGAGGGCCACCCCGGCGGTTTTTAGTTAGTAGAAGTCTGACACACCGGGATTGCTGCCCTCACAGCGGCCCTGATGGTCCTATGCAGGATTTTCCCCCGAGAAACCAAAAAAAAAAGATTATTGAAGAAGGGATTGAAAACGCTAGTTAGAAGATCTATAATTAACTTAATAACACTTTAGAATAGAAGTGAAGTGCGCGGTTCCGTTATTAAAGTTCCCACATTAATAATAAAAAAGATCAAATATTAGGTCCTTACATATGAAATTGGCGTTTTTCGTACTGGCCACTTTAATCACAAATTTCTCCTCTTTGGTAAGGAATTCCAAATTCAAATTTGTACAGCTATAGACTCATGTATTTGTGCTTCGATGATCGTCATTCATTTGTTTTTTTCTTCTGTTTTTTTCTGTTTGCGCCACTCATTTTACAAAATGGAAAACTTAAAATATCGCATTATTTACGAGTACGAGTTCCGCCGTGGCACTAGTGCTGCGGAAACAACTCGAAGGGTGAATGATGTGTATGGCGGTCGTATTGCAAAAGAAAACACAGTTCGTTTTTGGTTCCAACGTTTTCGTTCTGGAAATTTCGACCTGCAGAACAAGCCCCGTGGACGGCCTGAGACTCAAGTTGATAATGAAGAGTTGAAGGCTATTGTGGAAGCGGATCCATCGCAAACCACGTCCGAGTTAGCTGCAGGCTGCGATGTTAGTGATAAAACTGTTTTAATTCACTTGAAGCAAATTAGGAAGATTAAAAAGCTTGAAAGGTGGGTACCTCACGAATTGACTGAAGCAAACCGGCAAACGCGCGTCGACTGCTGCGTTACATTACTAAACCGGCACAATAATGAAGGTATTTTAAACCGAATCATTACCTGTGATGAAAAATGGGTTCTTTACGATAATCGGAAGCGCTCAGCGCAATGGTTGGATCCTGGCCAGCCAGCCAAATCCTGCCCCAAGCGAAAATTAACCCCAAAAAAGTTACTTGCAAGCGTTTGGTGGACTAGTGCCGGTATTGTTCATTACAGTTTTCTCAAATCTGGCCAGACTATTACGGCTGATGTCTATTGTCAGCAATTGCAAACCATGATGGAAAAGCTAGCGGCTAAACAACCTAGGCTGGTCAATCGCTCCACGCCACTGCTGCTTCACGACAACGCTAGACCACACACTGCGCAACAGACGGCTACTAAATTAGAAGAGCTTCAATTGGAAAGTCTAAGACATCCTCCGTACTCCCCGGACCTTGCTCCAACAGATTACCATTTTTTTCGAAATTTGGATAACTTCTTGCAAGGGAAAAAATTCAACTCCGATGGGGCAGTCCAAATCGCCTTCAAAGATTTTATTGATTCCCGTCCGACTGGTTTTTTTAGTAAAGGGATCAATGAACTACCTATGAGATGGCAAAAGTGCATAGAAAATAATGGTTCATACTTTGATTAATTAAATATATTATATTAAAAATATTCGACTTTTTGTTCCTCCCATACAAAACGCCAATTTCATATGTAAGGACCTAATATAAGTGTTAATAAACACCTTTAAATTATGTAACATATGTTAAATAAAATAAAAAATATCTTTTAAATTAATCAAATTACTTTCACTTTTAAACAAATAAACTTTGTAATTATCCTAACCTTGTTTTTTTATCGATTTACTGAAGTTTCACTTATATCGTATGTGAATCACACATACACCTTTATTTTATGTGAAAGAAAAGCAAACAGGTGAACACTACCTGATGACTAGCAGTGTATCTCTGCTCATTTCGAAATTGATTTAGTATGAAGTTATTTCTATTTTGTTTATTGTTTTTAATGACATAATTCAGGGCTTACACTAGTCGAATACAGTGGCGTGCATCCCATATAAAGCTTAAAAAGCACTATCTTGTTGTGGATTTGGATATTTTTTTGTACGCTAGATAACTGTACTATTAGGCGCTCCAGGATTATCCATTCTTTCTAGGACATGTATATGTATATACTAAAATGTGTGTTAACTGTCCACGTATAACTAGATAATGCTTTATATGGGATGCACGCCATTGGTCCAATACTACTAATGTGATTATGTTATTATTAGAAAGGTTAATCCCGAAGCTCCAAGCGAATCATTAGTAAGCGCGAGCGAGGCTCTTCGCAGACAGCGATCGGCGGAGGCGCGCCAGCTTATAGGATCGTCCACTTCTGCAGCTCGGGCGCTGTTCCAACAAAATCTGGCTCAGGGACAGCTGAACACATCCAGGTCAGTACTACTATTTTTAATGGTTTAAAGGTGGACGCTTGACCCCAATCACTTGGTGGAAGGTGAAGTCGAATTGGATGATGAACCACGTCCGCCCAACAAATGCATATCCACTCTTCTCTTAAAGACCCCAGGACATAAGATTGCGAAAGTATAATCGCTGGAAGCATATTCCACTCCTTAGCTGCTCTCATGATGAATGTAGAACCGAATCTTTCGTTACTTTAAGGCGCTATGTCGAAGCAGAAGCGGCAGTAGACAACATCCAACAAAACGACTGGTTTGCATAGATTTCTGTAAAGCTCATCCCCATGAAGGAGTAATTGCAGCCGCAGGACGTCATATTAAGTAACTAGAGATGGAAAAAAAGGGAAATCACTAGATATTTAACAGTCACAAATGGAAATCCCGCAATTTGAAATCTTTATATCTATAAAATTCTCGTGTCACAATGTTAGTTACCTTACTCCTCCGAAACGGCTTTACTGATTTTTACCAAATTTTATAAACATATTCAGTAGCTCTGAGAATCAGCTACTATCTATTTTTCATACCCCCAGTGATAAGGGTTGGTAACCTTAAACATTTTTTTAATTTTTCTACTAGTAATAACTTATATGACAAAACAACGTTTGCCGGGTCAACTAGTATAACTATAAAAACACTATGCGTGTTAAAGAAATAATGTTAATAACAGGCAAACTCCTATTATAATTTGCCTCATGACTATTGGTGACCTTTTATTCTTGTTTGTAGGTTGTCATGACAGCGGCATTATCAACGTATTTTGATTCTTAGGTAGTCGCTCTCATTCTTGGACTGTACTTCCTATGAGGTGCGAAATAATTACTGCTAAGTCAGTATAAAAAAATATTAAAGGGAATTTGATATATTTTAGGTAGGAAATGCGGAATTTTGGGTCAAAGCATCTTGGTACCACAGCATAAGCTGTGCTTGTGATGACCTTTTTTATTGTCGAGTAAAATTAATTTTTCGTTCAGGTCTAATACAACACCAGAGAAACCAGTACGTAGTTCAGTGATAGCGCAACGCATTAACACGTTCACACAGAATCAAACCCCACAACCGCCATCCCCTGTGAAGTCACCGATAAAATTGGAACCGAAAGCGAATGAAGTAACCGAAGAGCCGCCAAAAACGAGCCCTATGAAAAACATAGACAAGATAAAACTGAGCCTGGAGAGTCCCTCGCAGATACAATACGAACCGATAATAGATCCGACAGAGTTAAGCCCCAGCACGGAGGTCGAACCGGGTTCGTTTAGTGCGATCAACTATGCGGAATCGCAAAACGAAAATACTTATAGAGAAATCGAACCGGACTTACTGAAGCAGAGTGAACCGATGATAAAACAGAACATTCTAGAAAACGACATGTTTGATGCATCGTATTCTAGTTCGAATGAAAATGACGATGATGATAGCGATAATAAATTTAGCACGATTAAACGTTCACCGTATAGTAAGAGTAATGTGCCCGAAGACCGCGAGTTGAGTCGCCAGAACACTGTCATAGAAAATGTTAATTATAAGAAAGAATCAAATGGTACAACGCTTGAAGGTATGTCGATATTTCAGTATTATTGTGTGGTATTATTATTTGTGTAAGCCGTGGTGGTTGCCGGCAGAATAGAATAGCACCCCCCTCTTCTTGCTGAGGTGTCGTAAAAGGCGACTAAGGTATCTCTTTAACACCGCAATTCAACCAGGTGTTTAGAGAAGGGAAAACTCGACCAAACCTGCATCCCGCTCCGTTCCGATCGTACTGGTTCTCCTTTCCAACGGGCCTGAGGGAGCTCGGACGAGAGAGTGCTTTTCTGTCTGCGCGTCCAGTTATGCACTTAAATATCTCCTGCGCAATTGACTGTTTCCGAAAACTGGGCCTCGAATTTCTTAACCGGTGTTGAAACAGTCGCCGTGGCCGAAACCGGCTAGGACATCATCATCATTATTGTGTATTTTTTTTATGGTGTCGATATTCGCTAACTTTTTTTTTACCTCCATCTTGTAATGGTGACATTTTTTATAATATGTTCCGTGTAAAACACACACAGATAACAAAGATAGATTCACATCTACCCAGCAGCCACAGCCCCGCCTGCCTATTTGTTCTTTTTCCTCAAGACGATTTCGTTCACAAACTCAAGGATGGCTTGGCGATAATATTGTTCTCGAAGCAGCACGAAAAAGGTGTCCAATTCCAACTTTAGCCCCGTCCCAAAATCCAGATCACACCTGCAGCTCACATATATGTAGATTGTTAACTTCATTAGGATTTTAGATGTTGACGGAAGTTAGATGTGAGATTTTGACAGAACTGATAAGTCCAGGGATAGAATCACAATTACAGATTATTTGCGAGCTTTCGAAATAAAACTTAGCGTACGATGTTACGTTTATTTGACGACTGAATCTTAAAACTACCGACGTCATAAAATTATGATGTCGTATATCCATTACAAGAACTTGGGTGTAAGATAGCAGAACTAGGGCTGAGGATGTAGAGTAAACTCGAGCTTGGGTAGTCGACGCAAAGTTGGTTCGGATTTAGTTGTAAATTTGGGTTTAGGTTGTTAACGAAACTTGGATTTACGATGTGGAGCGAACTTGAGTTTAAGATGTTGACGTAATTTGAGTTTAGGATATGGAAGGAATATGGGTTTATGATGATTTTATCATTAACATTCAGAAGGATGACTTTGCTTAGGTTTCGGATGTTCACTTTGATTAATTTAATTTTACTTAGGTTTAGAGTGTTCACTTTGTATGAATTTATAAAGTGAAATAGCTCCGTTATGAAATGGAGAAGATGGAATAAGCTTATGCAACTCAAATCTGTCTATTTTAACTTATAATTTATTTATTTTATTTAATTTGACATTTTTAAGGACGGCCAGTGGCCAACACACTACAAGACAATAAAACAAACAATCGAAAAAAAATGCACATCAATGTGTTGCGTCGTTTAAAGCCACCATATCGTGCATTAAAAATATAAACAATACTACTTATAAAATAAACACATTAACAAATAAGAATATGATAATATGAATGTTTGATATATTTCAGATGTTTCGCCTGAGGGCTTAGACGAAGAGGGAACGATATACGAAGATCTCAATGAAGATCCTGGGTTAACGGCACGGGCATTATATGACTACCAAGCGGGTGAGTTAGTTTATTATAGCCTCAAGAACAATTTAAACATTAATCACATTACTTGTAGGTGAAAATATTTCAAAGTTCCCACATCGAAACGTTACGAATACGTTAATGGGAAGATATTTTCTAGTGCGTTTATGTTTACTGAATAATTATGTTTAAATGCTTTTTATTTACTTTACGCATTGCAATGGAGCTTTGACTTAAAATACTTTTTTTTTGCGATCTTTGAATTTGTATGAACTACAAGTAAACGCCTTACCCCAATTACGTCTGGTGGATGCTGAAAATAAAACCAACGATGGACCGCGTTTATCTAACAAATGTATATTTACTCTTAAAGGCTTTCAAATCATAGGGATGTGGAAAAATAGATGCAAGGAGAAACTCTACTATAGTTTGAGTAAATTTCTTTTGTTGTCAGTAGGCAGGGTTGTACGGGATAATGAGCTTGTATAATTGTTTTTAGCTGATGAATCCGAGATTACGTTCGACCCGGGCGATATAATAACGCACATCGAGCAAATCGACGCCGGCTGGTGGCAAGGGCTAGGTCCGCGCGGAGAATTCGGCCTCTTCCCGGCCAATTACGTCGAACTACTGCCGGCACATCCACGTTAGCTAAATTAATTATAAATAATCTACAACTTTACACGTCACAACAATCCTGCACAACATGGTTATCTTAAACGCTTCTTATAATTATCCTAAACCGCCACTAACAATTATCCTAAACGCCACTTACAGTTATCTCAAACGCCACTCACAACTATCCTAAACGCCACTTATAATTATACTAAAGACCGCTCACAATTATCTTATACGTCACTCATAGTTATTCATAAGGCGACTTAGAATGCCGCCACTTACAAATGACCTAAATGCCAATAATAGTCGCAATCGCCATTTACAGATATCTCGCAAAATCTGTCTGTGCTATCAACTTCTTATGTAATTTAAGTAAAGCATCATAATTGACTATGATTTTCATAACAACAATCCATACAGAACTTTAAAGATAATCATATAAACAAATGTTTTTTATGTAAGAGATATTACAAATTTTTGATCATAAGCTCTATTATTTATTACTTACTATTCCGGTATAGACGTAAAATACGTTATAAATTAGCTGTCTTTGTTTAAGTACCTATTCATTGTTAGAAATTCCTCAAAATAATTACTTATTGATGGTATTAAAAACTAAATAGACAGTTTTATGTACTTCTTAGAGCTTATATTGTTTCCTTTAAAAATGAATTTAATATTCCAAACGTTTTTATAATAATATAACTAATAATTTTTAGTATTGTCGTAAATGATTGAGAAAATATTAAATTGTTGTTATTGAATTATCTGCTCACCTTTAATTATATAAACTATGTTTATAAAAAAGTTAACACTCCTATATCTAATTTAAGAGGTACATATTAATTTTTACATGTATTGTAAATCAAATAATATAAAAAAAAAGAATAAAAACTTTATATCGAGGGGTTAAAGGCTAATTTGGCTAAAGCAACATTTTTTGGTGATATAGTAATATATGTTTTTGGAATCGGTAAAAAACGCTGATTCCAAAAATATATATATCACCAAAAAATGTCGCTTAAACCAAATAGCCTTTCTCCCGACGATATAGTTTCTGAATTATTTTAAACGGTGCAATACATTTTATGAGAGTCGCCGTTTGTTCTAGAATTTTTTATAGACTAATGGGATTCACTAAAACTGAAATCGGTGTGTATGTATTGTCACAAATATAAATATTTAAAAAACACACGTAAGTTTGCAATTAGGTGTTTTGTAATAAACTGCCTATGTTGTGACGTATATTTGTGTAGAATTTTATACTAGCCAATATAATGGCTTGAGCTATATTATGTACTATGCGTTCCAACTAAGAATAGGATTCACAAGGCGCCATCTTGTCTTACATTGATAAGTAATTGTAAAAACAATGTAAAATAAACCGAAAAAATTGGAAAATTTATAAATGGAGTAATCATATTTTAGTAATGGAAATTACTAAATACATTAAACTGAAAAGTACTTTTTCACCAATCTGATTAAAAAATAAATAAGTGGCTAAATGTCTTTTCGATAGCACACCGAGAGTAACTAAATAAAAGGTTGTCTATTGAATAAAGGTAAGATAAACAATAAATTCTGTACACGTACTAAATTTGTTTAAAAAATTTTTTTTTAGCATAAAGTACAAAATTTTCATATTACTACTAATGTGCCCACAGGTTAATTTTTATTCTTAGTTCGAGTGTTTATTCGTTTTGTTATTGGACTCAAATTAAATTTAGATTTGATGAGAAAGTGACTGAAATATGCATTTCTAATTAAAGTACGTTAAATTGATATTTCTTACTATAAGATGCTTTAGTTTTGTATAAGCAAAGACTGTTTCCAAGCGTTATTTAAAGCTGAGTAATTTCATTTTATTAAACTTTTTTTGTTTTATTTTCCCCTATGAGGGGAAGGCAAAGGCTTTCATGCCATACAGCCATGTCAGAGATCTTTCCTTCATCATATTTTTATTAAACGTTTTAACCTAACAAGAAATGCACAATTTCTTTCATATGTTTTAATAGTTTTGACTTAATTAATGGAAATTATTTATTTACACATTTCAAATAGTCGTTATTATAAACCGATTTTAATCTTTTTTCATAATGTCTTCAAATGTGGACTTTGTTGTGTAATTATAATATAGACTGCTTTATTAGCTTTGACTGCTTTATTTAAATTTTAAGTTGTACTTAGATAATTATTTTTAAAATGTGTAACGTAATTATATGATTTTATTTAAATGTAATGAAGATAATTTTTGTTATTTTACAATACGTTTTTAATTATGCTTAAAGCTTAAGTATTTTATTGTTATGTTAATAATATCGCCATATTAAAGTTATTTTAATGTACCCATTACAAAAGGCACTAGAATTTAGAAACGATTTATGTAATTCAATGTTGTTTATAAATTAATATCAAAATTTAAATTGAAATATATTTAGAGGTCAAACTGTTCACAAATCACATACGGTCTGTAGAGAGACTTCTATACCAGACCGCAGATCATATGTGAACTGTGTTAAAAAAACTATTTCTGAAGAGTATACATATTTTATAACACATACGTAGGTATACATTTTAACCACAATCATACCTTCTTTTAAAAAAATATAACTAGACTGGACCATTCCCACTCTGGCGCATGAATAATTAACCTGTTAAAAACCAGATTAGACCAGATAAGATTTCAAATAAGTTTTAACTAATATAATTAAAATAAATATGTTTTAAAATTTGTTTATATTTACTTACACTTATGAATAAAGTAATTATATTTAATACGATTGATATAGGGCCTCGAAGAAATCCCCAAAATTGTGTCTTAATAGTGCCAAAAGACAATTTTTACCCAATTTTATATGTGTATATATTTGTATTGTAATTACAAATAATAATTATAAACATTTAATAACTTTATTAATAATGAACAGTCATATACGATAATTATTAATATAAACTGGTAAAAATTGTAACTACTCGCATTTATACAATATTAAACTATGGATTGTGTATTCTTTTAAATATAATAGTGCTGACCACTCTGAAAAAAAAAATTGAATGAATTTTAATAATATAAAATGATTCTTTAAATATTTTAACATAATACTATGTATTTTAATGATATATTTTTTCTAATTGCATTTATGAATCGTTCAACACTAGTCAGCTGGTTGTAAAAAATTAAAACTATACGACGGTCTTTTAAACAACGCGAAATAAATATTAAATATTGCAATAGGCGTGCTCAAGTGGCGAAAATATCACCGTTCATGGGGGTTTGTAACGTCATGAAATTTGCCTATAATGACAAACGTCAAAGCGCTTATGGAGGTCCAACGATGTCGAAAATAATGCAATTTTTAACCCACCTCGGCTGATAGGAATTTGATAGCGATCTGTCAGTTTGACAGAGTTTAAATGTCATCAGTGTGGGAACAGTTTGATTTTCATGCTTTTATTCCTCTAATTTTCCTAATTTAGTCAAAAATATTTTTAATAAGTCATTTTGACTCAATAGCACGATAATAAGCAAATTTCACAATGAAAATTAAATAATTGACATGAAATGTCAAACAGTTGGTGAAGAGTACATTTTTAGCAATTTCGACATATTTAGTTGTAGCTCCACGATATAGATGAGCAAAATGTAATCAGATTAATAAAAATTATTAACGATTACATTTTACGTTTTTTACCATTAATATGACTGCATTTTGCTCATTTATGTTTTAAACACTACAAAATCCCAGATTGTATACACATTTATCATTTTTTAATGTTTTAAATGGATTTAATCATGATTACAGAGCAAGAAAATTAAAATTACGACTACATTTTGTAATCGTTCATCATTAATCAGATTACATTTTGAACAACTCTGCTCCACGAGCAAGTCGTAGACGATTCAAAGTGGCGATGTCAAAAGTTTTGATTTTAACTGCTCCATGAACTCTCTCTATACGAAGTAAATATTATTATACGATTATTTTGGAGTTTATTTTAATATTTTAAATAAATTAGAAATACTTTATTGTGTTCTCTGATTCGTTCATCGGAGAGTTGCTGATTTGTCGTTGTTGTGGATTTCTGGACATGTCGTTCTTGGTCTTTGGGTTGGACCATCAACAGGGTCTGGACAGCGACAAGATGCCCGGATGGCAAAATGCTGCGGGGAATCAGTGATTTTCCTGATGGCGCGGGATGGGGGTACGCGTCGCTTGGGTCGTTGGTTTTAACGTTAATCAAAGGGTACTGAATATTAAAGATTATTAACGACAGCTTCAAAAGGACTTGTACCCACAACGGTAAAACGTAACCATAACGGTAATATTTATGATAATTAGTGTGATCAAAAAATTTTTTTTTATATTTTTACTCAGACAAAAATAAATCTTCACATAATTTCTAAATAGTAATAGAGACTAAAATTCTTGATGAGATTCTTTGTAATTTTCGTTATATTTTTATGATTTGTTGACTAGTGTTAGAAAGTACTTGCATTTATCGTTACAACTACGCACTTAATTAGTTATATATAGAACATTTACTATAGAAAACGATTTTAAGTATTGAGTTAGAGAGATGTTTGTTTTGGTTGTAAATTATAATGTACCCCAAAATAGAATATAATTTAAGACGTCCAGAACCAAAGTGGTTCAGAAGTGGGGCTAAATCGGCTTAGTACACGACTTTTGATTTTGACTAGAGATGAGGAACAATGTGAAATCATTCAAAAGTGATAGTTGAAATCATATGGACCGAGACAGCACTACGTTAAAACCATAAATGGGCAAAATGTAATCAGATTAATGAAAATGATTAACGATTACATTTTATGTTTTTTATCATTAATATGATTGCATTTTGCTCATTTATGTTTTAAAGACTACAAAATCCCGGATTGTATAAACATTTATGATTTCTTAATATTTTCAATGGATTTAATCATGATTACAGAGCAAGAAAATTAAAATTACGACTATATTTTGTAATCGTTCATCACTAATCAGATTACATTTTGCCCATCTCTGGTTAAAACTACGGTTGCGAAAAAGACAACACTAACATCAGGTTTGCCCCCTGTTATAATTTATCCACTCTGGTTCTAAAAGTCCTGTTTAAGACTAAGCTTTGCCTTTACTCCTATACCTAATATGTAATTAAAATAAAATGTATTTTTCTATTTAAGTTGTGTGTTTATAATAGAAGCGATCGCAAGTGAACTTAGCTCTAATATGAACATTTTTTAATTAAACCACATTTCTGTTAAATTTCACATCGACAATTTTCAAATACTTGGCTGTCAAATAGAGTTAAATGGGATAATACGTCAAGTTAAAAAAAAGTATAACAACTATCACTAAGTTTTTTTTTTGTATCTCGTGGGGAAAATCCTGCATAGGACCATCAGGGACGCTGTGAGGGTAGCGACTCCGGTGTGTCAGACTCTCACTGACTAAAAACTCCCAGGTTGTCCCTCCGATTGCTCCACCCGGGCCTGGGAAGCCGAATTTGTCCAGACGCCCAGGGAACAAAAGGCCTTGTTGAAACTATTTCTCTGGGGGAGGGGTGGGAGTAAAAATCCACCTCTCTAAAACCTATCTCTCAGCGATAATCCGATGATCCGATAGCGATGAAAATCCATTGATAGTCTACATCGTCATGTCGGCCCACATGTACCACGACTGAAGGTCTCTAGGTATATGAGCTACTGGATATACACAAGCTGATCCCGAAACGCGACAAGCCGAAACTGGTCACTATGACGGGCTTTACACCCATGAACTGTGGTCGCGATCCAGACGGGCAACGGGCTATCACCAAGTTGGGCCAACTTAAACAGAGTCGTTAGTTCATATACGTCCGTAACAAGAGGAATTGATTGATTGCCTATGTTACGTCGATAATATCTATTTTTTTTAATATTAATTTCATAATATATTTTTTAGTTTAACGTAATTGTTTTTTTTTAGAAACCATATGTTCAATCAGTACTTCATCACCATGTAATCTGTATTTGAGTGACGCTCTTGAAATTAATTTTTTTTTCGAATTTACGCGTGTTGATTAACCCGGAAAGGTATTCACAACTAAACCGGGCGGGTTGAACTTAATAGGATGTTAAGTTGGATTTTTAAAAGAAATTTAATTAAATAAACACTTATAAATAAAAATTGGATGTACAAGATTAAAATACTAAAACAAAAACCTTTTATTTGTTTATATATGATAACAAATTACATTATACTATATCACATGTTTTTCATTAAGTCAGTCTAAAAAAAATTGAGGTGGGAAACAAAATTCGAAGAATTGCGATCAGTTGCGCTACTGATTACATTGTGCACGACATATAAGCGCAGAGTGGACACAATCATTAATGTATCTCTGCTAACCCCGAATGGGATACAGTGTGACGATATATACTAACCAAATAACGTAATAACTAAAACAAACAGCAAATTACTAAAATGTATTTAATATTATGAGATTAAATAAGCTTTAATCATTTGTTGTTTGTTTAATAATATGAGATTAAATAAGCTTTAGTAATTTGCTGTTTGTTTAGTATCATGAAATCATATAATTAACTTTAGAATTTTGCTGTTTGTTTAAAATCATGAAATTAAGGGCGGCTTGCACTAACAAATTAAATCTAGTTTAGAGTTATATAAAATGCTATTTAGCGCTGATCTGTACTTATTGACTTGCACTAAATCAAAATCTAGTTATAACAACTCTTAAACTGAAATCATCAT
The DNA here is from genome assembly GCA_036320925.1 of Automeris io. Lineage (NCBI taxonomy): Eukaryota > Metazoa > Arthropoda > Insecta > Lepidoptera > Saturniidae > Automeris > Automeris io. Next base: position 3,913,082 of record JAUDJH010000011.1, on the reverse strand, counting down.
TAAGATGGAATCAAACCAATTCAATTAATAAGCGTTTTATACAAGCTTAAACTAGATTAATTCGTTAGTGCAAGCCGCCCTAAATAAGGTTTAGTAATTTGCTGTTTGTTTAAAATCATGAAATTAAATAAGCTTTAGTAATTTGCTGTTTGTTTAATATCATGAAATCAAATAAGCTTTAGTAATTTTCTGTTTGTTTTAGTCATTACATTATTTATTTTGGTTTGTCGGTGCTTCGTAAAGTCCTCCAGCAGTTGTATAATATTATTGACATGAAATACAAACTAAAAAAAAAATAAAAACATGTTTAAATGTCGTATGACAGTAAACAATTTTGATAGTAGATACATAATTACAATTATTGTGATAGTTACTTGCGATCGATCTAAACCTACGAATTGCAATATAATTTTCTGTGTATGGTGCTCCATTGTAATACAGTTTACATTTGTATCCTATTTTCGAAATAAACAATTCCTAGATGTCAAATGATGTATTTTTATTTATTTCTGCCACAAGTTTCCGCCCGCGGCTTTGCTCCCGTGGAATTCCTGTTTCGCGTAGGAACGGGATAACGACACTATATATTAATATAGTTTATCTTCGTTAAATATTGGTAAAAAATTAAATCAATTAGAACTATGATTATTAGTTCCAAAGATTACCTTTTATATACAAACAAACAATTATTACCTCTTTAAATAGTATACATTGGAAACAACATTGTACTATAATTTGGAATAAAAGTATTATCCGAATTAAGCATACCTATTTCCTTTTTTTGTAACCGGTAGAAAAATTCTGCAAAGGATCATCAGAGCAGCAAGCCCAGCGTGTTCTGACACACCTCCACACATTCTTACTGTTTAAAAATACCCGGAGCGTCCTTGCAATCACTACCCGCGCCTGGGAAACCAAATTCTTCCAGTTGCATAGGGAGCGATTTCTTTTTTAATATTGTGTCGACTGACTACATTATGTCTCGTGGAAAGTACGGTGTAGTCCAGGAACAGTTACGACCGCCTAGGAACGAGAGTCCGTTGACGGTCACCATCGCTTATGGCAGCCCACATATAGCACGACGAAGTACTAGGTATATGAAGAACTAGATATACACAAGCCGATTCCAAAACGCGAAAAGCCGAAGCGAGACGCTATGACAGTATTTCCACTTGTATACTGTGGTCACGACTAGTGATGAAAATGCCCGGGATTTTTCCCAAAGTTCCCAAAACTTCTAAGAACATTCCGTAAATTCCCGGGAATATTCCCAAGGAAGTTTTGGGCACTTTGGAAAAATTCCCGGGCATTTTCCCAAAGTGCCCAAAACTTCCGAGAACATTTCGTAAATTCCCGGGAATATTCCCAAGGAAGTTTTTAGGCACTTCGGGAAAATTCCCGGGCATTTTCATCACTAATCACAACCTAGGTTCGGACAGTCGCCCTACCACCTCAAAAAAAATGGCTCATTCAGCTTTCCTCTCTGGGAGGAGTGGTTGTAGAGAGTCCACTTCTCCAAATCTTGTCTCACGGGCTGCAAGCCGAACACTGCACCGCTTCCCTCTAACCGGGCAGAAACTTCCTTCAAATGTACCTACTGCCCGGTTCTTATTCCAGATTTGCTACTTCCTCAAGCAACACAGCATTATGTAACTAATTATTAAGACCGTTTTGATTGCCTAATATTGTCGAAGCTCATTATTATATATTTTTTACCACATAAAAACAAAATAAAATTGGAAACAGTGTAAATAAAAATAAATAAGACTAAATTTATTTATTATTTTATAATTTACATAAATATTTTAAGCAATTCTCAGACTGCTTGTCCAGTAATTATGTCTGAAAATATTCCATGTTTCGGCATTTCGATTTTATTGACTATATCTGGTATTACCTGAAATAATATTTTGCAATTTGAAAAAGATCTCATATCACATTTTAGAAAATCTCTGGCTTTTTTAAATATTCCCAAGTATTGTATACTACTGTATTTCTTGTAATCAACTAGTTGAATAATAAACCATTCAGTTAGCTAGTTAGGCAGTTCATTCAATGTAATGTTACCTTACGCCAGTAACGTGCATAGAGTATTTGGACAGGGTAGGCAGAATTCGCGTAATTAATTTTAATATTATATTATGATAGTAAATATTATATTGCATTCATAGAAAAGATAGATGGAATATTAGAATAGGTATGAATATAAATGTTTCCTTTTTTTGTTTAACTTTAAACAATTTATTCTAGACTTATATATCATAAGGGCATGCAATGCTTGCATGCATCTATGGAATGAACGCTACTGCCGGACGGGTAGGGGACCCGTTGCTTTTATCATGTATTTTATTTTGTGACAAATATTCAGAAATCCAGCGTATTTTTTCATTTTCATAATATGGTTCAGATAAATACATAATTAAATACTTAAGACACATTTTTCACTGCAGTAATTATTCTAACCTTTTGCAATTCCGCTATTGAAGTTTCGAGACTCCCTTAAAGAGACCCAAACGTTGAAAAACAGTGATTTATTATATACGTAGATAAATACTACATGAATCAGGCTATAAAATGCAGTTTTTACAGTAAACAAACACATAATTTTAAGTTGGGCAACTATGATAGCTTCATATACTCACCTTGACTCGTATTTCCCTGGGCATGAATTCATGAAAGAAATTGTAAAACTCAAAATGCGTTTTGACGATGTCCAGCCTCGCCATTTCATGCTTGAGCGCTTGCACCGCGCCCAGCGGGGCTGTCTCGTGGCGTCCGATGCTTTTTGTGAAGAAATATATCGTCTCTACAAGTTTCTCTGCGCGCACCCTAGCTTTGTAATCGTATCTGAAATATCACTTATTTATTATTACACCTGATAAGTACATTTAGTCCAAGAACGGCAAGGGAGCAAGGGAGGAAAATCCGCTGGTAGTCGTCATCGCTATATCGACCCATGTATACCACGACGGAAGGTCTCTATGTATATGAATGATTATCTAGTTGTTCACATGTGTACATTCGTAGACAAGTCGATTCCGAAACGCGACAGGCCAAATCGCGTCACTGTGACGGTCTTTAGACTTGTGTACTATGGTCATAACCCAGTTCGGGCATTACTATTATGAATGTTTCCTTTTGTTATACTGGTACAACAAACTGAATAAAGTGCGCCTGAAAGTACAGTACAGTTCAATAAAGGTAACAACTACAAAAGTACGACAATCCATTTAAAGTTGCCGTCATCATGTCGACCGTCATATAAAACGACTAAAGTTATAACCAGAGATGGGCAAAATCTAATCAGATTACTGATTAACGATTACGATTACATTTTGTAATCATTAATCATGTTTAATGATTAACGAAATTAATCAAAAAAAGTAATCATTTTTCGGTGATTAAGGATTATTAATCTTTAATCGGATTACAATTAATCATGATTACTTTTCTGTTTGATACGTAAAATGTGCTGCCGATAGCAGAGCGGCGCTCGCCTTTTTTTATTTATAGTACGACAACTACTAGCTAAACTGGCGAACTGAGTACCACCACATAGTTAGGTGTTAGGGCGATTACCCGAACTGGGTCGTGACCGCAGTACAATAGTGCAAAGACCGGCATAGTGACTCGCTTCGACCTGACTACTTTCAGGATCAGTTCGTGCTCGGTAGACATTAAGTAAATCCAACGAAATCTAGTTAATCATTGATGCTTTTACCGTTGTTCTGAGTGATTCCTGCACTATTAGAACTGATTATCAAACTACCGCCCATATTTTACTGAAATACCGTCTCCAACCCGATAATCCACGCCAGCCTTAATCATTAATCAAGATTAATGATTACAAAATGTAATCGTAATCGTTAATCATTAATCTGATTACATTTTGCCCATCTCTGCCTGTTATGAAGTAATAAATGTGTAGAAAGGAACATATATGAGTGAAAGAATCGAAGGATAGAAAGAGAGAGGACAAACGGTTTTATTGCAGAGAGCGGGTGGTTAGTAGAAGAACGAAAACATTGATAAGATGTCCAATTAATTTGAACAGTGAAATATGTTTTTGATATAGATTTTGGTGTTTAATCTGATCTAAGGATCCTTAAATCTACAATAATTATCTTACCTTGTTTCCAATTTATTTTCCAAATAATTATACAATCTTTTCGTAATCCATGAAGCGTTGCTAGGTTTAAATCTTTTCGGTGGCTTGTATTTCATGTCTTCTAGCAATTCCGGAGGAAGATTTTCAAGAGGTATCAATGATTTAGTTTGCTTGACATTTGCCTTTTTCTCTTTTGAATTAAAGGGATGTTTATTCCCGAGAAGTGGTCTCTTAGGAACCTTAAATTGGTTTGTTTGAGCTGGTAATCTTTTTAGTAAATTCTTTACGTTTTCTTCCTGTAATTTCATATAGAGATATTATATACAGAGTGAACGGTAATGCGATACATTCCTTGATAGACGTTGTAGTACAGCTTATTTGGAGTCATTTAAGTCATATGACACTATGTCCGAAACTTGTTAATTTCTGAGATATTCAAAATTTAAGTATTTTTTTAAAAAACTCCAGTTTTTATGTTAAAATGTTCCCTTGTAGTGACGAATACAAAATAATGTTATTGTTTATGCTGTATTCGTATAGCTAAATAATAATAATCTCATTTTAAATTAAATTTGTAAGAAGGAATCGTCATTACTTAAGTAAAAGCTAAAAAACCAAGTATCAGTTTGCAAAAAAAAATTGTTTTAGGTAAATAAACGAAGAATTTCCAAGAAAATGTGTATGGAATGTTTTGTACAAATTACATAATTTTGTTCCTTGATTCATTGGCTATTCTAAAAAGTACAAATGTCATAACAAAATACTAAGAGGTTGATTTGCAACCCTAATAATAGACGAAGTGACCCGTTTCCTAGAAATCCTCTTCATTATGTTACCGCGCACGTGTGCAGTATTTGTTCGTTTTATGACACCGCCTTGCACTTGACACTGCTACAGCAATAGGATTTATTGATATGAAGGGCAATTTGCTCGTAGATATTTTAGTTATCTGTATCAGTTAGTTACAACTGTCTTCTGAGTACAGACCTATCGTTGCTTTTTAACTACGTCTCTCCTGATTAAAATCTTGAGAAATGGCTGCCTTCCGTAATGAAGAATACGCGGACATTCTGTACGTTTACGGATTATGCGACGGCGACGCTGCAGCAGCGCAAAGAGAGTACATGCTGCGTTTTCCTGACCGACGTGTACCAAACGTAAGAGTGTTTTCGGGAACATATCGACGCATCCGTGAAACAGGGCGTTTCGCAGCGCGAACAAGCGATTCTGGTAGACCTCGAGTTCAACTTCCTGATAAAGAAGAAGAAATACTTGATTTATTTCGCAGAAATCCAACAATCTCTACAAGGATTGCAGCTAGAAGCCTTGGATTATCCCAGTGGATGGTTTGGTTTACCGTACATACAGCAAGATTACATCCCTACCACTACACACCGGTCCAAGCTCTAGAAGGCGATCCAGCCCGACGAATGGAATTCTGTCGTTTCATGCTAAATGCCGATATGGAAGATCCTCATTTTCTCGAGAAAATTCTGTGGACTGATGAGTCCAAGTTTGACCGTGACGGAATCACCAATTATCACAATTCACATTATTGGGCACCGAAAAGAGAGAATCCAAGGATGAAAAAAGAAAGGGCACATCAAAGAAGATTATCTGTGAACGTTTGGATGGGAATAATAAATGGCCAACTGATTGGACCGTTCTTTTTTTCTCAAAATTTGAATGGGGAAACTTATGAACTTTTCCTAAGAAACCGAGTGAATATTTTATTGGGAGACGTCCCTTTAGCCACGAGAAGACATCTTATCTACCAACATGATGGCTGTCCAGCTCACTTTCGGCTCAGTGTACTCCATTGTATGAATCAACAATATCCACTTCGTCGATAGGGCGCGGTGGACCTATTCCTTGGCCAGCCAGAAGCCCGGATCTGACCCCTTGCGATTTTTATTTATGGGGACACATGAAGGATCTCGTGTATGTAACCCCCGTAAACAACGAGCAAGAGCTTCGTGAGCGCATTCAGAAGGCAGCTCAAAATATCCGGCAAAGTTTGACAACAAGAGTCACAAAAACAGAAATGAGAAACAGACTTCGAGCTTGTATTAGAAGACGGGGCTCACATTTTGAGCAGGACTTGAAATAATGTACCCAGATAATTAGCCAATAAATGTATTATTAAAATACTAAGTTTTTCATTTATTAGGGCCCAAAAATACTAGTTGTTTGTGTGTCTTTTTATTTATTCATTTTTTTATTAAAGTAGATACTTAGACATTTAAAATTTAAATAAAACAATAAGTATGTAGTTTTTGTTGACACCTGTACCTTTTTGAATAGCCAATGAATCAAGGAACAAAATTATGTAATTTGTACAAAACATTCCATACATATTTTCTTGGAAATTCTTCGTTTATTTACCTAAAACAATTTTTTTTTGCAAAATGATACTTGGTTTTTTAGCTTTTACTTAAGTAATGACGATTCCTTCTAACAAGTTTTAATTAAAAATGAGACTATTATTATGCAGCTATACGAATACAGCATAAACAATAACATTATTTTGTATTCGTCACTACAAGGGAACATTTTAACATAAAAACTGGAGTTTTTTAAAAAAATACTTAAATCTTGAATATCTCAGAAATTAACAAGTTTCGGACATGGTGTCATATGACTTAAATGACTGCAAATAAGCTGTACTACAACGTCTATCAAGGAATGTATCGCATTACCGTTCACCCTGTATACCAATTGTGATATGATGCGCAACTGGTTACGTACGAAATAAAAGTAAATATAGTTTTAATTTATTTCTATTCACCTCAAAATCAATATCGTATTATATTTATTTTTAAAAATCTTACCATTTCTTCCCTCATCTCCATGTTTTTTTTTTGTATTTTCTGCAAATACATTTCCAATGTGGCTTGCCGTGTTCTCTTTGACATTTCATGGGCGGATTGCTCCACTGACTCATCATTGTAATAATGGTCAGAATTTTCTGGAAACTCCGTAGAGTTCGCCCGAGGAAGATTCATAGATTCCGAATGTGTTTCGGTATGGGCAGTTTGTCTTTTTGCTGATTTCTCCATCACTAATGTTCGTAAAGACTTCCTAGGGCTAAAATCTTTCCCAAAAGTTTGTCGAAGCGTCTTTCTTGTGGTGCGATGCGAATCCCAGGCAGACGCTTCGGCGGAAGAATTTTTAGTTCCATCCGAAAACCCGGCACTATCGCGTACTGTCGGAACACTTGGTCTGATGTGTAAGCTCTTCAACATAATACTTTTTCTAATACTAGTGTTTCTACCTTTCCCAGTAAAAGAATCCATTTTGTTAGTTTTATCGTGAAGTATTACTTCTGGTGATTTTGCATAATCAGTCACATCATTAATTTCTTGTTCTTGAACTGCACTATCAGGATTATCTTGGTCATTATCACTATTGTGATCATTATTACTATGTTGACCATTATCACTATTTTGTTTATTATCACTATCCTGATCATTACCACTGTTTTGATCATTATTAACGTCGTCATTTTCAATATTCGAACTTTGATTTACTTCTTCGCAATCTTGAGCATCATCATCAGAGAGATCATCATTTAGTGGATTTTCGTCTACTTCGCTGTTTTCATTGGATAAAATGGCAGTGTCATTTTGAACTTCATTATCAGTTTCGTCTTTTTCCGAATCTTCATGGCTTTGATTGTGTATTTGTAAACTTTCTTCCAAAGTATTATTTTCGTTTTGTTCCTCTTCATTTGTATCACTGTCCTTAGTGTGGATGTCGATAGTTTGGATATCCTCTTCTACAATCTCGCTTTGATTTTCTCCAATGTCTTTTGAAATAGTATCATGGTCATTTTGGCTATCTTCACTTTTGTCATGTTTTTGAAGTTCATCATTGTCAACAAGTTCTTGGTCAATTTTTTCTAAATTATCTATACTATTATTTACACCTTTAGCTTCAAACTGTATTACTGCGTTTTCTATATTATCACTTACTTTAATAGCAATATCCTTGTCTAATTCATCGACTGGACGCACCATTGTTGTACTTTGATGCTCTTTGCTTTGCTGTATATTATGTATAATTTCATCATTATTACCATGATTGTCTGTGACAATTACTATATTCACTTGATTTTCATTATTTTTATTTACATCATCTGCTTCAGTGAGATTTTTGATTTCATTGCAATGATGCCCAACATTATCATGCTCATTCTGTTCCAATTGCTTAAATTCATTGTCCATGCAACCCCTTGGTTTATCATTTTCATTTATATCCATAACCATACTTGGTACTGCTGCCTTATTGGTTTCCAGATGTGTTGATTTCTGTATTACAGAAATATTGTTTTTTTCATCAGCTTTGTTTTGATCATTCGGCAACTGTATGTCATCCTCTTCATAAACTAAAGAGAAATTGTTCTCATCAGCTGTAATATTTTCTTGTACCATTAAGTCATTCTCATCTGTCAAAATTATGTTTTCTTTGTTGTTTCTATTAAATGTTTCATTATTTGTAGATTGATGCATTTCTTGTAAAGTATCAGAATTTTCTATAATTTTCGGATTGTATTCACCTATCACAGCATCAATGCTAGTATTGTGTTGTAGTGACTGATTGTGAGTTCTATTTGCTTTATCTGTTTTCTTTTCTGAAGGTTCATCTAACGGAACAGGATTTAAAGATATATTCTTTGAAGTATTTTTATTAACCATACTGGAATTATTTCTAATTGACATGTGATTGTTTTGGTACGATGTTTTTTTATTATTTGATACTTTTTGCGAAATAGCAGATTCATTAGAATGTTTTGATCCTTCTGCTGGAGAAACAGACACAGTATGTAATTCAGACTCCTGTCCTTCTGATAGTTTGCTTAATTTAGGTGTTTTCAAAGGAGCAGTTGTAGTAACAATATTGATTTCTTCAATTTGCTGGTCAACCATTGTTGATGAAGGTAGATGTAACCAATCTTCCATTTCCATATCAGTTGTAACACTAGATGCAGATAACCTTTCTTTAATATGTTGAGTTATGTTTCCTCGAGGTATTTCCTTTATGGATTTTGGGAATTCCACTTTTTTAGATTTAATTTCTGGTATCTCATCTTCACTTTCTGATATAATAAAATCAGTAAACATATTTTTCCGCTTTACAGGAGGATGTTTGCCAAATATATTTCTAACTTGAACTTCTGACACTTCCTTGTATACATCTTTAACAGTATCTTCCGTTGTTTTATTTATTGAAACAGCCAATAAAGCAGCTGGAAATATGGGTTTAGTTTGTTTTTTGTTATTCTGAAAGAGATCTCTAGTCCCTGCAGTAACTGTTATTTCTGGACCACTATTAGTTTTACGTAGTTTAGCTAATGATTCTCGATTGCCAATAAGTTGACCAAAGTTTTTTGCAGGTTGTACTTCTTTTTGTTTGAATAATTTCCTTTGAGGTAAAATAATACTGTGTATAGACTCATTGTCACTGCTTTCTGGCAAGTCTGAAAGATGTTCTTTCTTTTCTTGGCTGGAAAGAACATTGAGTTTAGTTAAAAATATTAATTAATTTATTATACAATGTTATGCTCTGAGGTATAAAGATTTTATTATGTTTAACTGTGACATATAAGTACTCTATCTGTGAGTTAAGGCCAGTGTGACTTCCAAGATTAATAGTGGTGACTTAGATATCAAGGTTTTAGAGAATATCCAGAATAAGATATAATGAATATGGTATATAAAAATGACTGTTATAGTTGCATAGTTTACTAAATCTGCTTACAAAAATTATTACATTTATTGAGTTAATACTGGTCTTTAAAATAACTTAGCAACAAGAATTATAGATATATTAGTATAAATAATGATTTGAATATAAATGAGCATAAGTTTAACAAAAAGTCTATTCACATAAAAGCAAACCCTGATAATCAGCATGCATGTTTACAGGTTTTATAATAAACTTATGAATTACTAAAAAAGTTAGTTAAATTGGAAATTACCTCAAAACATCCATATGTATGAGTTCTTCAATAACATTATTTGTTTCACCAATTTTTTGACTTTCCAACAGATCTAATACATCTTTGCAGTTCTCATCTATTTTTTGCCACCAATTTTTATCTGAAATAGTTAAAATATAACTATAACATTGTTGATTCATTTAATCATAGATTCTTTCTCTAAATCTATATGGCCATGTGCATATTTAAAAAAAAATTTGAAGTTGTCAATGCATAACTCAAGCAGTTACGGCAAAAGTATGCTCTGATAACACCTTTAGACTTTAATCTACTGGAAGTCTTAGTGCTTAAAGTTATACTGTGCTACATTAGGAATATTCACTATTAAATAATACTACTATCATCTGTGTGATAAAAGAAAGCCTTCATATTTTGTTCCACTTCTTGCTGTGGTTGGATAACAACATGTATAAGAATAAAGCATATTCAGGAAACCGAATGATTGAATGAAAATGATTGATAATATTGAAATGTGTTGAAAATTGGAAACTGTATGCTACATGTTGAAACAACTGTACAAGACCTTTTTGTTTTCCTTCTCACTGTACAATTAAAATCTGCATAGAATATTTATGTATAGTTTTTCACTATACTCACACTGAATTTAGAAAAAAAATGGCTGTACTAATATTTTAAGTTCCTGGAAATACTCAAGATTTTTGGATACAAAAATGCCTTTGCTTGGTAATGTTAACTTATGAAGATACATTCATATCATATATATTTGCATTATGTTATTTTTTAGGTAATAGAAAATTATTCCGTTTTAATTTATTACTCAAGTATTTTGTTTTCATGTACATGCCTCTATCCATGTCTATCTATGTATGATAATTAATAGCATTAGATGAAAATAAATCTTAGTGACAATACTTAGTTTAAAGTAATGTATAAAACTACGATTAGGTGTTAGAATTACAATATTAACATCTTCAGAAATTAATTTTTTTTTATAGTTATCATTGTAATTGTTTACAACACCACCAATAAAATAGAATATGCTATTATCAGTGTAGATGTTTTAACCATTTTTTTTTACAATTCTATTAATATATTCTCTGATAAGATATAACCTAATTTCTCTTGAAAAAACCTTAAAAAGAAAGAAAAAATATAATATACTTATGTGCCTATGTGCCTGAAGAGGTTAACTAGGCAGTAAATTGAATAATCAGACTAAAATTATGTAATTGAGTTTTTTTTTTACAAAGAAACACTAACTTTGGTTACAATACTTTTTGATAGCCTTAACTAAATTCTAATCCATTTACTCATAATAGGATATACTTACTTTTAGGTTGCTCAATGTATGTAGAATCAGTGAGGAGCGAACATCGACTTGGCAGAGGTGATGGAATGGGGGAAGTGTGCCTGCTACTCTTTATGACCAAAGTAAGCCGGCTAGGGCCATCAGAGTGAGCAGGCGACCCGACACTTCGTGTTCCTCGCTTCATATAACGTCGTGGTGTTCTGGCATTACCAACTGAACGGGCAGGTGACGGAATCCTTGTATTCGACATTCTAATTCACTGAAGAAAAATATATTCCCAAATTAATCTCTTCGAAAAATTATGATGAAGATTTCTTTTGAATTATATCGAAAGTAAGTTAATGAAAACAAAACTAAAGTAGATTTTTCTGTACACATTATAGATTACACTACAAGCGTAGGCCACTTAGTAATAATATTATACGTAAGAAATATTATATGTTAAAAAGTTGAAAACACGATGGTATCTATTTTCATAAACATTATTTATTAGAAGAGCTTAACAATTGTCTTGCTGTACGTACCTAGACTAAATTAATCCTTGGAAATGTTTTTTAGAAAAACATATTTTCGATACTTTTATGAAAAATCAGAAGAATAAACATAAGTGAAATATAAAACAAACAACGATAAGTCAACAACCGTTATTTTTTTAAATATCATAATGACAAACTGGCAATATCAACAAGTGTTGTAGGCCCCAAAAAATCTCCCTAAAAATAATATAAAATTCCCTGAAAATCTATTTTAGAATATAAACAACAAAATTAAATAGTTAACTTTTTAAGTAATGAACTCAATCATCATCGAATTAGTATACCGATAAAAATAAACAAAAATGTTATGAAAGATTGAAGTATTTATGAAATACAATCAAATAATAATATAGTAGTGTGTGTACTGAGTGTACTGAAAATTTAGATAACATAATAATCCGATTTTTTTCTACAGCGTTCATCTAGTTTCGGTCAGTATAAGTACGGATTTAGGTATCATTTGCAAACTATAAAAAAAAATCGTAGATAAGACCGCGTCGCATCGAATAAAAATGTCATGTTTACTAATGCTTTGAGAACAGTAATTAGGTCATGGTCATGGTGGACATGATTTATAAGCACAAAGTGGATACATTCACTAATTTGTTTCTGCTCACTCTGATGAGGATTATCGTGTGACGATATATTGTTATTTTTATTGTAAATTATTTTACGTTAAACCAATTAAAAGTCCATGTCAATACCAAAACTCCATAATTTTGAGGTAAAAATACTAGGCTGGCATCATTAATAAGTATGAGACAAAACAGACACACGTTCCATTTCGTTTTACGCAATATGTAAGATATTAAATTTTATCTATGCGAAATTGTTACATGAGTAAACTCTTTTTTTTCAGTAGGACAATTTTTGACGGTCGGGAAAGACCTTTACAACTTAACTGGACGACAACTTTAGCAAGCTACTTTAAATTGTTCTAAAAAAAACTTATTTGTTCGGAAAGTGAAAACTATTGAGAAAAGCCAATAAAAGACTCACTAGAGTCTTAACTAGGGATGTAACGGAGGCAGTTTTATCGGAACCAAAGTCGGAGTCGGAGTTTTTAAATTTGATTTTTCGGAGTCGGACTCGGAGTCGGAATCGGAGTCGGAGGCAATGTCAATCACAAGTGACGGCAGAATAAAATAGTTTTATTCAGGGACAAATAAAAACATTATTCAGTGAACCTTTTTAATTAGAAAGTGATAAATTTACAAATACACAGACAATAAAAATTGCTGTGTTTCTTATTAACATTTTCCCATTAACAGTGAACAAATTAAATCAAATTTGCTGCAGGGTTGTTTTTGTGTTAATTTCTATTTTACTTAATTTAATGTAAATGTAAAACAAAAAATACCTTTTAGTAATAAATTTAAATGCACGTTTAGTTTTAAATTTAATCATATTTTTTTAATCTAAATTTTAAAAAATGTCTTCTACAAATTAAGTAGCACTGATTGTTTGATTAATTGATATTATGTTTCAACAACATATAAAATGAAATCAAATTAATTGACTACAACAGTGGTGGTGACCTCCGATAAATACCTCCGATTAAAAAGTTTCGGAACCGAAGTCGGAACCGGAGGTGTAATAACAATCGGAAGTTCCGACTTATCGGAGTCGGAGTCGAAGCTCCGTAACATCCCTGGTCTTAACCACTAGGTAGCACTTGTCATTTTCATCTATTTTTTTTTTTGGTCAAAGTGTTGTGGTTTTCATTACAATGTAATTCGAAATAATAAATTATGCTGCTCCTGGAATTTATAAGGCATTGTGGATAAAGAAAAAAACAATTTTAAATTAGGAATATAATCACCATCATCATCATATCAGTTGTAGGACATCCACTGCTAGAAATAGGCCTACCCTGTTTTCCGAACGACCTCGCAGCTTGCATCGAGCATCGTCTTGCGATCTAAATAAGATCGTCTGTCCATATAATGTCCATAGATGGGCAAAATGTAGTCAGATTAATGAAATTGATTAACGATTACATTTTACGTTTTTACCATTAATATGACTGTATTTTGCTCATTTATGTTTTAAACACTACATAATCCCAGATTATATACACATTTATTATTTTTTAATGTTTTAAATCGATTTAATCACGATTACAGAGCAAGAAAATTAAAATTACCACTACATTTTGTAATCGTTGATCATTAATCAGATTACATTTTGCCCATATCTGGTAATGTCCATGTTGTATCTGGACTTACCACGCTGCGCCTGTCAGAACTTTCTGCCCAATCGGCCATCCTCTTTACGAGCTGTGTTCTGCCCACCGTTACTTACACTTTACTTATCCGCTAAGTTTTATCAGTGTCTAGATTGATTAGGGAAATAATAAACGTATAAAAGTCATAACGGAGAGTTCAGATTGAAAAATAGCTCCAAGTAAGATTTTTTCGCAACAATGCCATTCCATGCCATGCTATTTTTAATTAAAACATGATTATCTTTAAAAGCTGACAAAACTAGTATAGATTACAATCTATGAAGTTTATGGTAGTGCTTTTTTTATAAAATTGAGATCATACTGAACCACTATGCTTTGTAGCGACAGATATAATTCTATTTCATTTAAAATCATGAATAAAATAGACCCATTTTTGATATTGTAATGAGAGTTATTTTGAAATTGTAAAATAAAAAAATGCTTAGTTCATTGAATAGAAGTAAGTTAATTATAAGTAAATTATTTGATTGGTTTTTATTCCCGCACTTTTTGAATATCTTGTTACTCAGTGAGAATTTCTGTTTTACTGTGACTTATGGGCGCGCTTTGTAACACATATCTCACGTGTATAATATATCCAGAATCTGATTCCTTTATTTGGATCTGTAAAATATTGATTACGTGACGGAATCGAACCCGCGAGCCGTAGAATAAAAATTGAGCGTTCAGTTTGTTACTGCGCTAATCACATCGAGTCGGTTTCCTTAATACTGCATCTGGCAGTCTTGGACTCTATCAATTGCCGTGCTTGGTGACTTATTGCCAATGAGGTAAGAGTCTAAGCCTAGCTTAAGCTACTCAGTTTTGAACACCGGCGTAGAGCGGCCTGCCTTTCGGTTATCTATAGTCTATACTCTAGAAAGTGTGCACTTGAGTTGTACAATTTAGCTGCCCCCTCCCCCTTCAATCATAAATTGACAAGGCGCCGTGCGGGTTTGCCCCTTCATGTGGTTGATATTATAGCAGCTCGCACGAGGCCATTCGTCTCCTCTATTTTACTACAAATCGCCAAAGATTCGCTTCCTGCGTCTGTTTTTCCAAGGTCTTATGATGATAGAATCGGTATTTGTTGGGTGAGCGCTCTCTATAATTAAGGATTATAATCAGCCTCATCATTACTTTCAATCAGGTGAGATTGAGGTTAAGCGCAAGCCTGTTTGCAATAAAGAAAAAACTTATGCTTTAAGTACTCTCGGATGATTTGATATTGCTATTTTTAGTAAGTTTAATTATAGACTTGACTTTCATGTGTTTGTATCCTGATTAGTGATGAAAATGCCCGGGAGTTTTCCCAAAATGCCCAGCACTTCGGCGAACATTTCGTAAATTCCCGGGAATATTCCCAAGCACGTTTTGGGCACTTTGGGAAAATTCCCGGGCATTTTCATCACTAATCCTGATAGATCGTTTAACTCTGATTTTTTTTGTGTTGTAAAAATTAATACCATTGAATCATACATGTATGTTAAAGTACACAAAAATTAACTCATATCATAACATTCTTTATCGTTTTAAAGTTAATATTAGTATATTTGCTGCAATTCCAAAATTAATAAACCTTTGTTCACAATGCTGTTTTAATCAAAGTTCCATGGTATTTTATTATAATTTATATAGTGGTATGATAAAGTAACTGCATAAAGTTTAATGGTAAGTGCAGTGTAGTCCAATGACGGGGATTGTCGTATAAGCTTTGAACGCGTGTGTTTATGTCGTCTGTCTAGTTCATCGCAGAGGTGATGATTTGTCATTGTTGTGGCCTTCTGGACATGTTGTTCTTCTTTGGGTTGGTCTTGTCAGCAACATGATGTCTGGAAGGCAAAGTATTACGGGGAATCTATACTAATATTATAAAGCTGAAGAGTTTGTTTGTTTGTTTGAATGCGCTAATCTCAGGAACTACTGGTTCGAATTTAAAAATTATTTTTATGTTGAATAGATAATTTATCGAGGAAGGCTTTAGGCTTTATAACATCACGATGCAATTATTAGGAGCGAAGAAATAATGGAAAATGTTAAAAAACGGGGAAAATTGTTCATCCTTGAAGGCTTCCATTGCGTGCGCTGCGAAAACGGTTCAAGATACCAAAAATATATGTATCAAAGAATTATTCCTCTTGAAATGATCTAAAAAAATGTTCGCGACAGTATATGTCTATCTTTTAAGATTAAGTCACTAGAATCGTTTTTATGGTAAACAAATTTGGTCGAAATGAATGCATTATTTGTTAAGAGTTGTATCAACGTAATAATATTAATCTTTATCCAAATAAATGTGTTGTTGATTAAGAGTATTTAATTGTGAACAAAATTGTCTTTGACATCACTTAATTTCAATGAACATCTTAGAAGATATTACAAAACCTCATATAGCAAAACAACGTTTGCCGGATCAGCTAGTCGATGATATTTGTAATGGCGCGGGATGGAGTGCGCGTTGCTAGGGTCGTTGGTTTTGACGTTAATCTGAAACTATTTAATATTAGGTCCTTACATATGAAATTGGCGTTTTGTATGGGAGGAACAAAAAGTCGAATATTTTTTAATATAATATATTTAATTAATCAAAGTATGAACCATTATTTTCTATGCACTTTTGCCATCTCATAGGTAGTTCATTGATCCCTTTACTAAAAAAACCAGTCGGACGGGAATCAATAAAATCTTTGAAGGCGATTTGGACTGCCCCATCGGAGTTGAATTTTTTCCCTTGCAAGAAGTTATCCAACTTTCGAAAAAAATGGTAATCTGTTGGAGCAAGGTCCGGGGAGTACGGAGGATGTCTTAGACTTTCCAATTGAAGCTCTTCTAATTTAGTAGCCGTCTGTTGCGCAGTGTGTGGTCTAGCGTTGTCGTGAAGCAGCAGTGGCGTGGAGCGATTGACCAGCCTAGGTTGTTTAGCCGCTAGCTTTTCCATCATGGTTTGCAATTGCTGACAATAGACATCAGCCGTAATAGTCTGGCCAGATTTGAGAAAACTGTAATGAACAATACCGGCACTAGTCCACCAAACGCTTACAAGTAACTTTTTTGGGGTTAATTTTCGCTTGGGGCAGGATTTGGCTGGCTGGCCAGGATCCAACCATTGCGCTGAGCGATTTCGATTATCGTAAAGAACCCATTTATCATCACAGGTAATGATTCGGTTTAAAATACCTTCATTATTGTGCCGGTTTAGTAATGTAACGCAGCAGTCGACGCGCGTTTGCCGGTTTGCTTCAGTCAATTCGTGAGGTACCCACCTTTCAAGCTTTTTAATCTTCCCAATTTGCTTCAAGTGAATTAAAACAGTTTTATCACTAACATCGCAGCCTGCAGCTAACTCGGACGTGGTTTGCGATGGATCCGCTTCCACAATAGCCTTCAACTCTTCATTATCAACTTGAGTCTCAGGCCGTCCACGGGGCTTGTTCTGCAGGTCGAAATTTCCAGAACGAAAACGTTGGAACCAAAAACGAACTGTGTTTTCTTTTGCAACACGACCGCCATACACATCATTCACCCTTCGAGTTGTTTCCGCAACACTAGTGCCACGGCGGAACTCGTACTCGTAAATAGTGTGATATTTTAAGTTTTCCATTTTGTAAAATGAGTGACGCAAACAGAAAAAAACAGAAGAAAAAAACAAATGAATGACGGTCATCGAAGCACAAATACATGAGTATATAGCTGTACAAATTTGAATTTGGAATTCCTTACCAAAGAGGAGAAATTTGTGATTAAAGTGGCCAGTACGAAAAACGCCAATTTCATATGTAAGGACCTAATATTAAAAATTATTCACGACAGGCTCAAAAGAACTTGTATCTAGAGCCGTATAACTTAATATTATAACAATAAAATTCAGTGACCAATGAACCAAAGACGTGAAGTTAATGACAGTTACTATCCTCGTGCTGGCTTAAATATTAGGTCCTTACATATGAAATTGGCGTTTTTCGTACTGGCCACTTTAATCACAAATTTCTCCTCTTTGGTAAGGAATTCCAAATTCAAATTTGTACAGCTATAGACTCATGTATTTGTGCTTCGATGATCGTCATTCATTTGTTTTTTTCTTCTGTTTTTTTCTGTTTGCGTCACTCACAGTTCGTTTTTGGTTCCAACGTTTTCGTTCTGGAAATTTCGACCTGCAGAACAAGCCCCGTGGACGGCCTGAGACTCAAGTTGATAATGAAGAGTTGAAGGCTATTGTGGAAGCGGATCCATCCCAAACCACGTCCGAGTTAGCTGCAGGCTGCGATGTTAGTGATAAAACTGTTTTAATTCACTTGAAGCAAATTGGGAAGATCAAAAAGCTTGAAAGGTGGGTACCTCACGAATTGACTGAAGCAAACCGGCAAACGCGCGTCGACTGCTGCGTTACATTACTAAACCGGCACAATAATGAAGGTGTTTTAAACCGAATCATTACCTGTGATGAAAAATGGGTTATTTCCGATAATCGAAAGCGCTCAGCGCAATGGTTGGATCCTGGCCAGCCAGCCAAATCCTGCCCCAAGCGAAAATTAACCCCAAAAAAGTTACTTGTAAGCGTTTGGTGGACTAGTGCCGGTATTGTTCATTACAGTTTTCTCAAATCTGGCCAGACTATTACGGCTGATGTCTATTGTCAGCAATTGCAAACCATGATGGAAAAGCTAGCGGCTAAACAACCTAGGCTGGTCAATCGCTCCACGCCACTGCTGCTTCACGACAACGCTAGACCACACACTGCGCAACAGACGGCTACTAAATTAGAAGAGCTTCAATTGGAAAGTCTAAGACATCCTCCGTACTCCCCGGACCTTGCTCCAACAGATTACCATTTTTTTCGAAATTTGGATAACTTCTTGCAAGGGAAAAAACTCAACTCCGATGGGGCAGTCCAAATCGCCTTCAAAGATTTTATTGATTCCCGTCCGACTGGTTTTTTTAGTAAAGGGATCAATGAACTACCTATGAGATGGCAAAAGTGCATAGAAAATAATGGTTCATACTTTGATTAATTAAATATATTATATTAAAAAATATTCGACTTTTTGTTCCTCCCATACAAAACGCCAATTTCATATGTAAGGACCTAATATAATATGATCTTCAGTCGTGCTATGCTTGACGTGGAAAACTGTAGTTGGTCCTGAAATGCGACCAAAAATCTGTCCGAGATTTTTTTATATAGGTAATATAATTGTATTTTATTACCTAACTAGCTGTGCCCGCGACTTCGTTCGCGTTGAAGAAGTACTTCTGCAATGATAATAATGATTTCAAGCTGATATTTTTATATAAATTATATCGATTTTTTTATTACGGATAGGTTTTACACTGAACCTCTATCTCACTCGATGGAAAGTGATGATGAGGCCGATGATTGAACAGTGTTAACATCGAACAACAACTATTTTATCCCCTTAGGGGTGGAATTTATGAAAATCCTTTCTTAGCGGATGCCTACGTTATCTACCTGCATGCCAAATTTCAGCCCGATCCGTCCAGTGGTTTGGGCTGTGCGTTGATAGATCTCTATGTCAGTCAGTCAGTCAGTCACCTTTGAGTTATATATATTACCTAATATGACGTAGAAATAGAAATTTTAAAATAAGAAAATCTTGTTTGTAACCTCAGCATTGGACACTTAAATTTTATGCTATCCAGTACCATAGTAGTTTATGGTGGTAGGGCGATTGCCTGAACTGGGTCATGACTAGTGATGAAAATGCCCGGGAATTTTCCCAAAGTGCCCAAAATTTGTATGAGGAATATTCCCGGGAATTTACGAAATGTTCGCGGAAGTGCTGGGCACTTTGGGAAAATTCCCGGGCATTTTCATCACTAGTCATGACCACAGTACACAAGTGTAAAGACCGTTATAGCGACTCGCTTTGGCCTACCGTGTTTTGGGGATCAGCTTGTGTATATCCAGTTACTCGTATACCTAGAGACGTCCTGTCGTGATATATGTGGGCCGACATGACGGAGACTAACAACAGATTATATTATCATCCTTTGATAGTCGCTTTCGGTTTTGGACTACATTGTACTTACCATCAGGTACACCTGCAGCAGTCACTTTGTAGAGCCAGTGAAAAAAAAGATGGGAAAATGTGATGAGATTAATCATTAACGAGTACGAATAAATTTTGTAATTGTTAATCATTAATTTGACTACATTTTACCCGTCTATGTTTTAAACACTAATGATTCCTCAATTGCATACAAATTAATGACTTATTAATGTTTAGAAGGATTCTAATCATGATTACAGATTAATCATTGATCTGATTACATTCTGCACATTTATTTCCAGTAGGAAAAGCACAGTGTACATCTTAAATTATTACAAAACCTAGAAATTACCTTCAATCATTTAAATAAACCTAGTAGTATTGTATGTATCCTACAGAACTTGTGTATATTGACTTATGTTAGTAGACAAGTACATAGGATATGTGTATTTCTAAATAAAACAGTCTATATATAACGGCTTTGTTTTGTTTATACTGACAAAACAGTAGTAAGATAGCGTTATTTGCAAGGTAAACGTTCCTTTGATGTAATATAAATTAGGAAAGTTCATACAACGCGACTGTAAACTGATTATTGTGTGAACAAGTGTGGTTGTGATAATGTCTAAACGAATAAAACAAAGTGTTATAATTGAGAATATGGGGTTACCGGTCAGTAGTGTGTACACACACCCTTTGTGATATATTTTGTGTAAGTTACAGTTAATCCACGATGTTTCATTTACGTTACTCTATGGTTTGTTTTAGGTTAGTGATAAGTTTCCTAGAGTAGTGATGATTATAGTCCTGACTGAGTTTTGCGAGCGTTTCTCGTTTTCTGGCATGAGAGGTACGTTTTTAATGGATTTTACACATGTGAACTTATTTTTAATTATTGTTTTAAAAATCTAAATGGAATGAACTTTAATAAGACTGGTATCATAGTTAACCAAAAGCTTTTTAAGCATAGCATCTCAGTATTCGGTATGTATGAGGTGATTTTATTGACGAGTGAAGATATTCAGCATTCGATTCCAAATCTAAATATGTAAAAAAGTGATATATCAATATTTTCATTAAAACAAGGTAAATTATAGTCAACTTATTTAGGGAAAATCAAACATATCACCAAATTAATAACAATTAAATACAATGACAATGTAAAATAAAAAAAACAGCTGTTATAAAATGTATGGGTAGAATTGGTCGCAAAGCTTCAAACCGAAATGGTTCTATCTCTTCTGCACCCTCACTGAATAATTGTTGTTTTCTTGTTATGGCGGACGGCTGAGTGTTCAGTTGTTGTCTGAGCTTATGTTATGGGCTTGGGCAGTAATGGAATGCTCGGTTGACCGTGTGCGATGGAGAATTAATGGTTTTTGGCGAGGCTCTAGCGGAGTGACGCGTCCCTTGGGTCGCTGAGTTTTCCGCCAGTCTACATAGTCTTTCTAGTCGTTTATATTGTGTGTGTATAGAAATGGTGTAACAAACAGGAAATGAAGCTGGAGTAGATAGAATTGAAACTGCGACAGAGATATTGGAGCGTGGCGGGAAGACTTAACAGAATTTTAATAAAACATGAAAAAATATGACCTCAGACATGGCTGTTTGGTGTAAATGCCTTTGACTTCCCCATAAAGTGGAAAATATAACAAAAAATTTTTTATGGGTAACAACACCAACTTTTTTTTCAGCATTCTTGACGCTATATCTGAGGAGTAAATTGGGTTACACTGATGAAGGGGCCACAGAGACTTATCACTTATTCAGCACATTTGTATATATTTTTCCCGTAATCGGAGGAATATTGGCTGACAACTACCTCGGGAAGTTTAGGTTTGTTTTTGGTTTTAAAAAATAAACGTACATGTATAAAACTGGGGTTTGACGATTCCGATTTAATACCCGTGGAAATTATATTATCCCTACGGTACTGTTAAAGAATACAAACCAAACTTGCTAAATATTAAAATAGATTTAGTCTTAACAACTTAACTGTCCAATGAGTCACAAATGACTCACGAAGAACGTTTGAAATAAGTTAAGGAGACACAAGTAACACATTTTTTGATGCTACTTTTGGGTATATTTTTGTTATTAACGTGGCATATTATTTTAATGTTAGTCTAATATTATTCTAATTCTAATAAAACTACGTGAACGTATAGCAAAAACCCAGATCACTTAAAGAATCAATTAAAATTTCGCAATTTTAAAATAGAATACATTAAAATACAAAAATAAAAAAAATTAAAAATAATAAATATTTAAATTACATATATGTTTTGAGACAATGTGAGTGTTATTTAAGCTAACAGTGAAAAAAATGGATTGGGGTAGTTGCACAATTTATTGTATGGGGACAGTTAAGTTTTAATTAATAAACTGTTGCTACATTCCAGTAGGTCTAGCGCACATATAAACAAAAATACTTGCTTAGACACAAATATTAAGAATTAATCTTTCGTGTTCATAACCCAGGAAAATCTTGTAAATCTTTCCACTTTTTTCAATAGAAAAAGAAATAAAATATAACAGTATTTGCCCTTTTAGGACAATACTCTACATGATGTTTGTTTATGCAGCGGGAAATTTATTGGTATCGTTGACTGCAATTCCTCTGCTGGCTTTGCCTGGACGGTGAGTTAAATACTTCAATTATAGTAAATTTAAAATAATTCTTTATAAAAGGACAAGGTAATTTGATCATAATGCCTATTATAATTAATTATCCATATACATTTTTATTTTCCTTTCTATAACAAACGAAGGGCAAAAAGACCTATAATAGTTATAAAAATAAAAACTTTTCAAATATTATATAATTCTATAGCTATTGCTATTTTTTATTACCCAGATTTATCACAGATTTTTTATTACTTTTACATTACCTATTCAATTTTATATTCCATTCAAACATTTTATATTCCCCAGTCAATAATCACGGCTCACAAAAAAATTGTCTTCCTTTACGTGGATAATTTAACTTGAATTTCAGTAGATTAGAAAGAGGATCTGGATTACGATTTTAATTAACTTTTAGTGAGATAAAGTCTCAACAGGTCGCAATTTTGCCTTATGTCGGCTTTTGGGTTTAGTTAAAGAGGGGTAATAAATTATCGCTTTCCAAATTCGTCGTATAAATGCTGACCTTTAACCAACCAATATATAATATAAATATTCATAATTCATTAATTCATTTATGTCTTTTGTTTTATTTCTGTACTTAACATGGACATACGAGCTTTTAATATTTATCGACATAATACGGATTATTATTATTAGCCAGTTTCGTCCCACTGCATGCAAAGGCCTTTCTTTCCTCTTTTCACTATATTTGTGAATTCCATGGGACATTTAACTGGTACGTATTGGCACCAGGTCCCTGTTCCACTCTGACTCAGCCTTGAGTTTTTGGGAATCTCTTCTCAATAATACACAAGATAGTCGTCTCCGAAACGCTATTAAATTACTGTCAGTAGTTCTCGACGTAGATTTTATAAAGTCGGGCAGCGGGCCCGGGGCCAGTGGCCGGCCCTGTCCGAAATAAAAAGGAAACGGTGTCTATTGGATGCCGAATCCGTTGCAGCATGGGAGACCAGGCTGGAGCACCCCAGTGCCGGCCTGCGGACTGTAGAAGCCATCCGTCCAGTGTTACGGGAATGGCTCAACAGGCGCCATGGAATCGTCTCCTACCGGTTGACGCAGGCACTGACCGGACATGGTTGTTTCGGTTGGTACCTTTGCCGAATAACCGGTAGTGAGCCGACCCAACGCTGCCACCACTGCGACGGATGTGCTGAAGAGTCCGCTCAGCACATGTTTGACGGGTGCCCAGCCTGGGCCCCGGAAAGGGATGCCTTAACGCAACAGGTAGGAAATGACCTGTCGCTGCCCACACTTATTCGGGCTATGCTCGACAGCGACAGGTCATGGAAGGCGGTCCTCCTTTTCACAGAGGAGGTCCTTAGAGTGAAAGAGGAGGCGGAGCGTGAGCGAAAGAGGCAGGCTTCATCTTCCCTGTCCTTTCCGCCCCTCCGTCGCCCTCGCCGTACTAGACGCAGGAGGGAAGCCTACTCAAGGCACTTCCCTCCCTAACGGATTAACGCCTGGGCGGCGCACTTGAGGGAGTGCGTCGCCCAACATTTCCAAGGCGAGAGCGGTGCGCGATGTGTTATCGCGCACCGCTCGAAGAAACTGAAGGAGAGCGGAATGGTGTCCAGGGGCCTTCCATCAATAGGCCAGACGTCGCCGGGCGCTGAGGAAGCTGGCACAGCCTTGCCCGTGGCCCCGGCAAACGGGAGAAGGAACACCCCGGGGGTTTTAGTCGGTGCGAGTCCGACACACCGGGGGGTGATCTTCATCATCCCCTGACGGCCCATAACGGGTTTCCCCCGAGTTAAAAAAAAAAAAAAGATTTTATAAAGTCGGGGTATAAATAACAATTTTTCAGGGGAGGCAAATCAAATTTTAGTATAAATTGCTTTAAAATAACAATTTATTTTTATGACAAAATTGACTTTAGGCGTTCGTTAACTGTAAAACCTTTTAACGTGTATAAAAAAAGATTTTTTTTAGTAATTATTAGTATTTATTTTTAAATAAGTATGATATTCAGCCTTACTAGGGTACTTTTGCATAAAAATAATTGTGTTTAGGAATAAAGTAATGCATTTTACAGGAATAAATCTAGATGTCATTTTAAACGAAAATTTACAGATAATAATACAACGCTAACGAATTATTAAGCTTTTAGAGGAATTGTTCAAAATATTTTAGAGGCAGTGTTACTCATTATCGTTTTTTTTTTACCCGGGGGAAACCCGTTATAGACCGTCAGGGGACTGAGGGTCACCCCCCGGTGTGTCAGAGTCGCATCGACAAAACCCCCGGGGTGTTCCTTCTCCCGTTTGCCGGGGCCAAAGGCAAGGCTGTGCCAGCTTCCTCAGCACCCGGCGACGTCTGGGTTATTAATGGAAGGCCCCTGCACACCATTTTGCTCACTTTCATTTTCTTTGAGCGGTGCGCGGAATACACGTAGGTTAAGCCTTATTGAAGTCCGTACTCACAGGGGCGTTTTTGTATTTCCACCAAACTACAGAATTCGCTGACTGAGCGCCTTAAATACTCGCTTGGTGAAGTCAGACCAACAGCAGTTTGTTCTAATGGTATTAAAAAAGAACTTTTGTAATTTTTCACAGAGCGTGCACATTACTCGGCTTATTTATGATAACGATCGGCACTGGGGGCATAAAGCCGTGCGTCACAGCGTTCGGAGGAGATCAGTTCATACTTCCGCAGCAAGAGAACCACCTTGCGGTGTATTTTAGTATACTCTACTTCACTCTGTGCTTGGGCAGTCTCATTGCGAAGACCGTGTCTCCCATACTACGAGCGGAGGTTCATTGCTTCGGCGATAAAGACTGCTATTCGCTTGCGTTCGGAGCTCCTGGTTTGGTCGTTCTCATGTCTATAGGTAAGTTATTGCAATTAGAAGCGAGTATAATAACATAAAAGAACAAAGTGTTGCAGTGAGAACTAATTGCAATAGTCATAGTTTTAAAAAATATAGAAGAACATTTCATCGCCATCACCCTACCCTAGTCCACTGCTAAACATTAGCCTCTCTTAATAAGTGTAATTGAGCCCGATCATCTAATCCAATTATTTTCGACCACCTTTCACAAGTCGTCGCTCCACCTTGTCAAGGTGCGCCAAGTCCTATTGCTGAGATTTATAGACGGTACTTTGATTTTACTTTGCTCAAGAAATAACTGAACATTTAATAGGAACGTGAGTAAAGCCTAAGCATTCATAGAACCGACTTCAAGTTGAGAATATCAATAACCTCATATATTTGATATTGATTAAATAATATAATCTGTAATGATTGAGTTAAGTCTAAGAAAATTCAAAGTAGCATGTATAAATATCAGCCTTAGTTTCACCAATTCACCGTCACTATTCAAGAACCCTCATGCTCCAACGATTATCAAAAAAATACGGTGAAACCATAAACATGGTCTTGAATAAAACAATATAAACATACAATAATGTGTAGCGAGTTGACATGGCCTGTCGCGTTTCGGGATCAGCTTGTGTATATCTAGTAACTCACATACCTAGAGACCTTCAGTCGTGGTATATGTGGGCCGACATGACGACGGAGACTATCAATTGATTTTAATCCTTTGCTAGTCGCTTACGTTTTTGGATTACACTGTACTTATCATCAGGTGCACTGTAGTCACTTTGTCAAGCCAATGTAAATAACAAATGTGATGTCCTAATTTAAATTACATTGTGCCATTTCTGTGCTGTACTATTATCTAAAAAAGCTACACAGTTAAAAAAAACACGAAAAAACAAAATGAGGAGTTTACTTTACCCTTTTTGTTACTCGGTGGAAATTCTTGTGGGCCATCAAGGCTGCCGTGAGGGCAGCAGTCCCGGTGTGTCTCTAACTCTTACTGACTCCTCCCGGGGTGTTCGTTTTACACGTCTGCCGGGGCCAAGGGTACCGCCACGCCAACTTCCTCGGCGCCCGGTGAAGCTTGCGTAAACGTAGAAAATATTTTGCTTCACTTTTATCGGCGCGCCTTGTACTACTAATTCTATAGCAATAATTGTTTAGTGGTTATTTTAAGAATTTAAATAATGTTAAAGTAAACTTATTTGTCCTCAACGTTATCATGCAACGTGTATACATGAGGGTGAAATATATTTATTTCGAGCGGTAAACAATCAGGCGCCTTGTTTCTCTGTATTATAAAGACGTCATAACCTTCACGTAAACAAGGAATGATTTTAATTTACGCTAAACAAACTATTTGCAAGGAACTTTTACAAATATTTACTAATTCTGGAACCTTTTGTTTATTGTATGTTTGATAAGTCTTTGTAAGAAATAGATACAATATAGATTTTATTTTGTATTAGATCGACTTTAAAACTAGAAAATATAGAAATTTAACTTTTAAACTTTTTGCAAAAGTACCCATTATCTAAATATATATATCGGGGGGCGAAAGGCTATTTTGTTTAAGCGACATTTTTTGGTAATATAGTAATGTATATACATATTTTTGGGATCGGTAAAAAACGCTGGTACCGAAAATATATATTAGGTCCTTACATATGAAATTGGCGTTTTTCGTACTGGCCACTTTAATCACAAATTTCTCCTCTTTGGTAAGGAATTTCAAATTCAAATTTGTACAGCTATAGACTCATGTATTTGTGCTTCGATGATCGTCATTCATTTGTTTTTTCTTCTGGTTTTTTCTGTTTGTGTCACTCATTTTACAAAATGGAAAACTTAAAATATCGCATTATTTACGAGTACGAGTTCCGCCGTGGCACTAGTGCTGCGGAAACAACTCGAAGGGTGAATGATGTGTATGGCGGTCGTGTTGCAAAAGAAAACACAGTTCGTTTTTGGTTCCAACGTTTTCGTTCTGGAAATTTCGACCTGCAGAACAAGCCCCGTGGACGGCCTGAGACTCAAGTTGATAATGAAGAGTTGAAGGCTATTGTGGAAACGGATCCATCGCAAACCACGTCCGAGTTAGCTGCAGGCTGCGATGTTAGTGATAAAACTGTTTTAATTCACTTGAAGCAAATTGGGAAGATTAAAAACCTTGAAAGGTGGGTACCTCACGAATTGACTGAAGCAAACCGGCAAACGCGCGTCGACTGCTGCGTTACATTACTAAACCGGCACAATAATGAAGGTATTTTAAACCGAATCATTGATGTGATGTGTTGACCGAATGATTGATGAAACCTGTGATGAAAAATGGGTTCTTTACGATAATCGGAAGCGCTCAGCGCAATGGTTGGATCCTGGCCAGCCAGCCAAATCCTGCCCCAAGCGAAAATTAACCCCAAAAAAGTTACTCGTAAGCGTTTGGTGGACTAGTGCCGGTATTGTTCATTACAGTTTTCTCAAATCTGGCCAGACTATTACGGCTGATGTCTATTGTCAGCAATTGCAAACCATGATGGAAAAGCTAGCGGCTAAACAACCTAGGCTGGTCAATCGCTCCACGCCACTGCTGCTTCACGACAACGCTAGACCACACACTGCGCAACAGACGGCTACTAAATTAGAAGAGCTTCAATTGGAAAGTCTAAGACATCCTCCGTACTCCCCGGACCTTGCTCCAACAGATTACCATTTTTTTCGAAATTTGGATAATTTCTTGCAAGGGAAAAAATTCAACTCCGATGGGGCAGTCCAAATCGCCTTCAAAGATTTTATTGATTCCCGTCCGACTGGTTTTTTTAGTAAAGGGATCAATGAACTACCTATGAGATGGCAAAAGTGCATAGAAAATAATGGTTCATACTTTGATTAATTAAATATATTATATTAAAAAATATTTGACTTTTTGTTCCTCCCATACAAAACGCCAATTTCATATGTAAGGACCTAATATATTACTATATCACCAAAAAGTGTCGCTTAAGCCAAATAGCCTTTCACCCCTCAATATTATTTCTTAATAAGTTCAATAGCATTATTTTTATTTAGAAATGTAGAGCTGATTTCTCTCTCCCTTTTTTATATAATTAAACAAATTCGTTCCTGTTTTTTATATATTTATTATTGAAAAATATTAAATAGCTTGCAACAAATATTATGATAAATAAAGCCGGTATGTTGAGGGCAGCGATAGTAGTATTAATACTGCTCGGCAGCAAGCAATATTCCTAGTTTGTATAGATTTGTACGGAGCATATATTGCATATAGGTACTTCTGAAGCTGCATATGCTGTTGGCTTCTATTTCCTTATACATGCAAATGTAATGCACGTAATATTAGAAATTTAATTCGTTAATTTCTGTTTCAGTTATATTTGTAAGTGCCAAAAGTCGTTATGTTATGAAGAAACCAGAAGGCAACGTGTTACTTGACTTCATTAAGTGTGTCTCTGTAAGTATAAATAAATTAATGATAGTTATTTACCTGTTCATAGTATATAATATATCTCCATGCTATATCCATTTATTTGTGAGAGAGATAGATTAGTGGTTGTATCCACTTTGCGCTGTTATATTGTGTCCAGTAGCGCAGCTGATAGCTGTTCCCAGGACATTTACACATGACATGCTTATTAGATGCCATGCGGGTTTCCTCATTTTTTTCCATCAACTGTGAGCAGGTGGTGCCTAAGTCCGTAATTAATCTGGAAAACCCAGAGGTACGTGCCAGGATTCGAATTTACGACCACAGGCGTTTCCAAGCACGGACACCGGTCTCTTCTTCGGTTCACTTGGCTACAGCCGCAGTATGATAAAAATAACGAAACAAAAAGTACGCAAGGTACATAAAGTGAGCAGGTGTTGCCCGTTGGTATACTTACTAGGATACCTGAGCAGGTCAATAGCATTAGTAAATTAATCAGCAGATATAATATTATTTATTTAATTTTTTCTAGACAAGATACGTGGTATATCAAAACGGTAGAGAATTTACGAATCTGAACAAACTACTTACTGTATGAACATCCCATAATATCATTGACGGCTTGATAGTCCAGTTTGTAGCGATCCTACTTACGATGCTAGGAGCCTGGGTTCGAGTCCCGGTAGTGGTAAACTTTTCTGTGACGAGTAGATTAGTTTGTCACGAGTCATGGTTGTGTATAAGTATGTATATCTTTGTCTAGTACTCATAGTACAAGACCAAGCTTAATTTGGGACTAGGTCAATGTGTGTAAAAAGTAAATATTATATTATTATTATTATAGTTTGACTTTGAATATTCAAAGTGGTATTCAAAGCTAGTTAGGAACAATTTCAAAAGGCAAGCCATGAGAAGAATACCGTTAGGTTTGGCAACATTTTGGAAATTACGTCGGGTCTATTCATTCATCTTCTATTCCCTAATGCCTGAAAACTAAAGTTTTCAACCAGAGTGTCCCACCAGTTATGCTGTATGGAGCCGAGACGTAGACACTAACAATTGGGCTAGTCTATTAGTTAAAGGTCGCTCAGTGTGCCATGGAGCGGGCTATGTTGGGCATCTCTCTGAAAAAGAAAACCCAAAATGAGGTTAACTGACAGAAAACCAAAGTGTTTGACATAGCTCTCGGTATTAGCAAACTGGTTATATATACGCAAAACCGATGATAATTGGAGCAGGCGGTTTCTGGAAAGGAGACCGCAAGTTGGCAGGCGTAACGTGGACACGCCTAGACAAGATGAAGGGATAAGAGGATGGAAAGCATCGGAAGAGAAGAGCCGAAGATCAGGTTCAAAAGCGCTTATTAGGAGACGCCTATGTCCAACAGTGGAATAGGGTGGGCTGATGATGATGAGTTATTAAAAAAAGAAGGTTTAACATTTTAAGTGCACTATGTTATAGTGGTTATTAGCAACCAGCTCCAGTTTTGTTATTGCTACCAGACTTATCTTTTCGCGACTCCAAAGATCTGATACTAGACAAATGGTTCTAATCGAATGCTTTTTTTAGCTTGGTATAAAGAATGTTTTGCTAAAGCGTGGGAATAAGGAGAAAAACTCTCATTGGTTGGACACTACGCAACATCGCTACGACAAGCGTTTCATCCGGGACATCAAGAAAACTTTGTCTATATTAATGCTGTTCTCCGTGTTACCCATGTTTTGGGCTCTGCTGGATCAGATAGTACAATTCTTTTGTTTATTATTTATTGATTAAGAAACTTATCACTAAAACTTCATGATTGACAATAGCCATCATGTGCGATTGCATCGGTATGTCGCTGATATTCTAATCATTCGAAGCGATTCGGTTTATTTTTCCAATAAGAGTATCTAAGGAGTGGAATTCGCTTTCAGTGTCTGTTATCAAACATCCTAATAAAACAGGAGAATCTTTAAGTACCAAGTGAATCGGTATTTGTTTGTATGAACACGTTCTATTATCAGCATCATTTTTACTTCCCATCTGGTAAGATTGAGATTCAGTGTAAGTCTGAGTGTAATAAAAGTAAATAAAAACATAAATTTGTATGTTAAACAGATATAAACTGTTCAGATATAAACTGTACAGTTACAAAGCTGAAATGTATAGAAGCTTTCGACTTTGCTTAGCAAAGTTCTCAAAAAATAAACTTGTTTTGACAAAAAACTGAATATATAATAGGAATTTGAGTATAGCCTAAGTATTCGCAAAGCCAAGTCAATGTTGACAAAATCGGTGACTTGCCAAATCCTTTGACATTCATTGAATAATATAAATTGTAATGTTTAAGTATATTCTAAGCAAACTTCAAGTTGTGTCTATAAATCTCGGCTTAAGAATGTTATATTCCTTACTTTGAGATTATCAAATATTTTTTCTAATTACGTTCTTTGGTTAAAGTTTGTTTTTATTACGTTCTCATCATCTAATAATCGTGTATATAAATAAATATAAATAATATAAGTATATATCGTAATAATAGTAATCATTTTAAAAAATATATTAGAGAAACAAAAAGCGGTATATTACAGTCAGCTGACCCCCACACTAGGACTACCCGTGTCTTGGTTGCCAGTATTATACAAGGCACACAATATCTTACAAGCAATCCGCTGCGTATCTTAGTATATATAGTTAGACTGTAGTTGACAATAGATATAAAAAGACATCAGTGTTCCCTTTATTCATTAGACACAAAATATCTGCTGTAATAAATACAACAAAAACAATATTAACAATCAACAATTAATTGGTTAATAAAAAAAGATATAATTTCAATTTAATAAGAAAATTTCTATATCCCGTGCATTTATATTGGTTAGAGTATGAAAGTTATTGTTGTTTGATGCAACTAGATTATTGTTCTCCCAGAGAGGTAGTCTCAACAAGGCTTCTTGTTCCCTGGGCGTCTGGATGAATTTGGCTTCCCAGGCCCGGGTGGAGCAATCAGAGGGACATCCAGGGGTTTTTAGTCAGTAGGAGTCTGACATACGAAATAAAATGTATGTTATATTTACCAAAACGTAACATGTCTGGCATACTCGCTTTTGAATGTAATGCGCTTTTTACAATATACGCAAAATTTGGATGATCAGTAAACTTAGCAATAACTTATAGGGTTCCCGGTGGACATTACAAGCAACCAAAATGGACGGTAGATTTGGTTTCATTACAATTAAGCCAGACCAAATGCAAGTCATCGGACCTATTATAATTTTAATATTGATTCCCGTCGCTCAAAAGGTAACTTTTATATATTATTTTCCTTCTAATGTAAAGTGTGATAATTTTCGTTTTTAAGAATAAGTATATGTATTATATCAAGGGGTGAAAGGCTATTTGGTTTAAGCGACATTTTTTGGTGATATAGTAACATATATACTCGGATTTGGCTATTTTAGCTTGTTTCCCATACAATGATACACTCTATACAGCATTACACCCACTCTCAATAACGACAGCAATTTAATAATATATAGATCTTTTGAAGTTGCCAAAATTAGTAAAAACTGCGCAGCTGTGTACGTTCTTTTGTCGCTTTATTATCCTAGCCCGTAGTAAACTCGACTGTTGGCATTACACATACCGAACTTTCTAAGAAATCCGTTCTTTTGTTTACAAATTAGGATTGCTATATTTGCTCTGCAATACAACAAAATTACTGGTGCAGCAAAAGATGTCAGACAAAAATAACAGACTATACTCAATAGCGCTCAAATAAGAATTGTTTATTACGTAATAACTAACACTAGTCTGAAATAAACTTTTTCTTTTTCTAATACTGATTTTTCTTCTCTCCATGTAACGACAACTCTCTATAACGTCAAAATATGCACAGTCCCTTGAGGGTCGTTACATAGAGTTTGCACTATATTTAAATAACTCTACACATTTAAATTACATTACAATTACACATAAATCCCAATATATTTAAATAACACTAGTCACAATTGTTCTAGTTATAAATAATAATATAACATATCGTCACGCTATATCCTTTCCGGGGTGAGCAGACATACATTAGTGGATGTATCTACTTTGCGCTTACATGTCGTGCCCAATAGGACCAGTAGCGCAGCTGATCGCCGTTATCAGGGCACTTACATAGCACATTTCTATTAGATGACACGCGAGTCTCCACACGATGTTTTCTTTCACCGGTGAGCTAAATCCGTACGTAATTTGGAAAAACCCAGAGGTACTTGCCGGAGTGTGATCCCACGACCAGTCGCGTTGCCGCCCACGTAAACCGGTCCGTTATCCACTAAGCTACCACAGCCACACTCATTTTTCTACGTTCCTAATAAATAAGCCGTATTTTTGCTTATAATATCACCAAAAAGTCTATTTAACTTTCTACCATTCACCCGTGATTATATTTTATGGAAAATAACTTAGTTTCGGGATTACGAGAAATTTACATAAAATATCTGCCTAAAGCAGAACTTGATTTTTAAGAAATTTTTCTTTTATGTTTGAAGTACGGTATAAGTAAGCAGTACAACCATTAACTTGAAAGATTTCCTTAAAAGTATTTTATTTAATCAAGTTCAATTTAGTCATTCTTTTTTAATAAAATGAAAATGCAAAAATAATTTTCAGTGTTTTATATTATTTTACTTAGCTGCTAACTATATGTGATTGTTTTATAGTTAGATTGAATTAATCTCACTGCGTAGCGGTGGGTCTTTTACACCCACCCCTTCCCAGAGACGTAGCCTCAACAAGAATTTTCGCTCTCCGGGTGTCTGGATGAGTTTGGTTTCCCGGGTGGAGAATTTGAATTCCCGGGTGGAGAAATTAGAGGGACACTCCGGGGTTTTTAATTATTACTAATCTGATACACCGAGTCTCTGCCCTCACAGCATGTTTATATACCTAGAGACCTTCTGTTGCAGTATATATTAGCCTAAATGACGACGACACCTGTCGATGGATTCCCTTCCCTTGATGGTCACTGTCATTCTTGGACTATACTCTACTTCCTATCAGGTGTGATGTAGTCACATTGTTAAGGCGGAATAAAAACATAGTTGTATAACTTTTAGGTAAATTGGATTTGACTATAATTCATTCCTAATCAAATACTACAATTGTTATATTTTTACAGTACGTTTATCCTTATTTAGAACGACGCAATATACTGAGAAATCCTCTACATAAATTAAAGCTGGGAGGAGTTTTGGCCGGGATGGCGTTAATTGCCTCTGGTGTACTAGAGATATATTTAAAGGTAAGTAAATATTAATAAATATTTATTTTATTTAATAGGAAAAGTTAAGGGATTGTTTACCTTTGTAACTGAGTTCTCAGTTTATTCAATTAAGTAGGAACTTTCTTTTTTCTGTTTACTTACTAGATAGCCTTACTCTACACTTCGTTCATTTTACGAAGTCCCTTATAACAAGCTTTTGAACGTAAATTCCGTATTTATTATAGTATAAATAAATTTAATAATTATCGATTGCGGTACTAAAACACTATTAAAGCTGACTAGAATCAAAATAAACCTTATCTAATTGTTTCTCAAACAAAACCAACGCATTTTGTCTGTCATGAAGGACTTCGTTAAGTGAACTATCTTTACGCTAAAGGTTAATTTCCAAGGCTACGAGCATTAGCGTGACTCTCATCGCAGCTCTAACTGGACTATATTTATGATCAATTGTATTATAATTACTTCCTAATCATTATCCACATCATCAGCCTGCTCTAGTCTACAGCTAGATATCTTATATCTATAAGATATATTATAGGCCTCTCCCAACAAACGCCATTGCGGTCGGTCTTCGGCTCCACTCTTCTAACCCTTTCCGTGTTGGCTACCGAAGAGAATTTATTTTATTTATTTATTTACTTTCTATAGGGTTGCCAGTGGCCCGGTACAATAATTCATTTACACAACATATGTATGTACACAGTTACAATCAAAAATGTACAGTTCCTATTAAGGCATCCACAACATACGTCAGAGTGGCCTGTTTATTTATACTATATTATATTATATTAATGTTATTTAATGTCTAGATTATTCGTTTGTGCATCTCTCAACAACCCGAAGACCTTTCTCCTGAATCTCGGCATGGAGTCCGGAGTCCTTTTCACCTGACCTCCACCTTCCAGGGTGTTTCCTTGCCGATGACTGATAGTCTTGAGCTCCTTGGTTTGGAGCTGTCGGCTGATTTGAACTTTGGGCGGTCGATAGAGTTCAGAGCGAAAACAGCTGCTAAAAAATTGGGTATCCTTTTTAAGGTCAGACGATTCTTCTCACCTTCGCAACTTCTTGACCTGTATCAGGCACAGGTGCGGTCGGGTGTCGAGTACTGTTGTCATCTTTGGGACGGATCCGCTAAATATCAGTTGGCGGCTTTGGACTCGATTGATCGCAGAGCTCGTAGACTTATTGGCGACGACTCTTTGACAAAAATTAGAATGCACAGCATTGAGCATCGACGTAGAGTTGCCTGCCTCTCGGTCTTTTACCGGTTGCACGGTGGAGAGTGTTCTCAGGAACTTCATTCTTTGATTCCACCAGCCCCATTCCACCACAAAACCACTAGACATTGTGTCGGTTACCATCCGTATGTGGTGGATGTTCCTTATATTCGCACGAAAAGATTCGCTTCTACATATATCATGCGAACGGCTAAGGAGTGGAATATGCTTCCAGCGGCCATATTTCCGCGATCTTATGACCTGGGAGTCTTTAAGAGAAGAGTTTGCTAGGCGATCGCGTTTCATCATCGAACTCATCTTCACTTTCCACCAGGTGTGATTGAGGTCAAGCGTTCGTCTATAAGTAATAAAAAAGAAAAAAAAACTTAAACGAATAAAAGCCACTTCTTCTACTCCCATGGCTGTCGTTAGAGGCGACGAAGCGAAATATATAACGGAATGTGGGCAGCAGCATCTTCCTAAGAACTGTCATCAAAACCGCGATCTCCAACACGCCTGCCCAGTGTGGATATTATGATAGGTTCAACACTTCGCAATGCCCCTTTAAAAATATATCTTAGAATTATATTTACATACATTTAGATGACAAAATAGGTGTTTGGATGTCAAACTATTACTTTAAACACTTCATGATAACATTAGGCAATCTTATCTCAATAAATACATTTATTATTTCTCAAATTCTACTAACGCTAAGTTCTGTTATCAAAAATAAACAAAAGTAGACATAAAGTCAACTTCCACGTAAGCACTTTAGTGTTTACTTGTAATCATGGATTTGTAAACATTTTAATAAAGTATATTAGCTAAAAGGTTCCGTATTTAATTTATCAATAATTTCATTTAAGTATTGTATTGCATTTTTCAATCTTTAGTCGTCGAACCATCAGCTTCATAATAAATATATTATTCTAAACCTAATAATTTATTAAAATTGGATTGTTTAATTTTTCAGGGTTGCTTTAAGTTTTGTAGACAATATTTTTTTTTTTTTGATAAAATTATTTCATTATTTCCTATTATTTATCAAAAATAATAATAAACTTTTTTTACTTTTTTTTTTAATAAACATGATTTAGTAATATTTAATTAGAGATGTGAAAAACGTGAAGTCACAGGTGATTTAACGGTGATAAATGAAAAGCACACGGACTGATGTCGAGATGACACTATGACATAAGTACGCGTGCCAAAGAGATGAAATGCAATAATGAGATGTAGTAGCAGCTCCGCCTCCCGATATAATTTATCCCATGCTAAAATCTGATAAATCTTTTTTACTTACAGACGACATATCCAGTTTTACCACAAGTAGGATATTCTCAACTCCGTGTTTTCAACGGATACCCGTGCTCAGTCTCAATTGAAAATAACCAACTGAATATTGCTTACACCATCGCACCCTTGTCGCACGCTATGCGAGTCATCCCTGTACAACATCCCAATATAACTTTCGAAATAGCAGGAGCTTGCGTGGAACAGAGAGAAGAGATATTTTTGTTGGAAGATAATCGTGCTATCTCTTATTTCTTGAGTGACGAGGTGGTCCGATTTGTGGATAACGTGGACAAGAGTAAATCTGGATTTCCCGTCGTGAGGTAAGGTTAATGTCTGTAATGTCCTTTTTTTTGATATACGGGCGAATGCTTGGCCTCAATTACACCTGGTTTAAGGTGAATATGAGACCGTCGATGAACTGCGTCCGCCCAACAAATGCGTTTTCACTCTTCTCTTAAAGTCTCCTAAGTCATAAAATTGTGGCGATATGCTCGCTGGAAACACATTCCACTATTTAGCAGTTTGCACGACGAATGTAGAAGTGAATAAATCTCAGATTTGCTTTTTTTTTACCCCGGCGCAAGTAAAATGTTAAGTTGACGGACTATCCCATGTCATAGTTCTGGAGGAAAACTGTACCAGGCAGCACATACCTAGCTCTAAAGTTCGCAATAAAAACGGTCACTATCCATCGACAAGTTTTACGTATCTTATACGCAAAAATACTCGCCTAAATACAATACCTGTAAGAAACGCGAGGGTTTGCATCGCTTACTGATTGAGTATAAACGGATTAAAATTGTGAGAGAATCGCTGATGAGCCAATATAGGATCAGTTTATCGGATGTAGGCGCTTTTCACGGCATGCTATGTGATCCGACACAGAATGCTATGAAATTGTTGGCAGATATGGTATCGCTGACTCATCAGCGACTCCCATAGAATTGAGGCTTGTATAAGCGTATTGGGCATAATGGGGCTGATATAAAAAAATGGCTAAAGACCTGAAAATTAAAAAAAATGTTCTAAAAAACCGCTTCGTTGTTGCAGTTCTGTAAAATGTTAAAGTGTGTGTGCGTGTGTGTGTGTTTTTAAGTATGGCACCTAAATAAGGAAGCCGTCGGAAGTATCCGGATTCCTAGACTCGGCGAAAGCGAAGAGAGGGCAGTGCTGGCACCACGGTGGTTTTAGTCGGGGCAGGTCCGACATCCTCACCACTTCCCCTGACGGTCTGTCGGGATTTGAACTGGGTTAACAAAAAAAAAAAAAAACGTAAATAAGGACACAAGTATTTCT
Organism: Automeris io; assembly: GCA_036320925.1. Lineage (NCBI taxonomy): Eukaryota > Metazoa > Arthropoda > Insecta > Lepidoptera > Saturniidae > Automeris > Automeris io. The sequence continues at coordinate 3,874,948 of JAUDJH010000011.1, read as the reverse complement.
TTACTCGATCGTGAGTGGTCACTGCCGTCAATGGACAGCTGCGATACAAGGAGCATTGCCATTGCTTACGAATAGATGGGACAAATAACAGAGGGCGTACTTACTACTATCTTCTGTAGTTTAGTCATAGTGTTATCTCGGCCTTGGTCTCTCCCTGCCAGCAGTGGAGTCGGCCATGCTGGCAGGGTATGACAACTGGAGGGCCGTGGTCCCCTTCTGTGAAGACGTCATGTCCCAGAAGGAGGCCGCAGAGCGAGAGTGGCAGAAGGCCCCGGCACATCAGTACCAGCCGATCGGTCGATCCACGATCGGTTGGCTGATGCCCTTGGGGTCGCGGCCGCTCAGGGTGGGGGCCCTGAGCGACTGGTTAGCGACCCTCGAGAAGTAGGCAGAGCATTGTGACGTGCTCTGCCTAAATACAATGAGCAGTGTCGGGGAAGATATCTTCCTCCGAGTTTGTGCCCAGCGGGCGCGGCGCGACGGGGCTGTGGCGAATTGATTACAGGTCCCGCAGTCCCCGTCAATGCGCAGAAGAAGTCACCTTGGGGTTTTTAGTCGGTACATGTCCGACACACCTCGGTTTCGCGCAATCCCTCCCGTGCGACCGAGACGGCCCCATTGAGGATTTTTCCCAAGTAAAAAAAAATGGTCCCTGTGAATTTCACATATCATTGTTAAAGCACAGCGATATCACGTTTTTCCCATCTCTAGTTTCCGATATTTAGGATTATATTTATATTAGGATTATATTTATATATTTATAATAGATATAAAGGACAGTAATAAACAACCAAACTAGAGGACAATAAACATTGTTTAAAAATCTATAAGATATTAAAGCTTGAGTTGGTGCTTAAAATCGTGTGTACCATTGTGTGTCTGGGTCTGCCATTGACAAAATTAGAAATGTCTTACAATAGAAATCACGAAAAGCTGTAAATTGTTTGATCAGCTGACAGACACCAGTTCCTCTGAACTTGATTCCCACACATTCTCAATTTATTTAGAAAATTGCCCGGAAATATGTTCACGCAATGTCTCGACCGGAAGCATTGTATAGTTACGTGTCTCAACTCAGCAAAAAGGTTTTCTTAACGAAATTCGTTTAGAATACGTTTGCCAAACACGTATCATGTTATATAATTATATGTAACGACCGCTCTTGTGTAAAGGAATGTTATTTACTGTATTAAACATACTTGTAGTCATTTTATCTTGATTATTATTTCAAAGTAAAATAGATTGTATTGCACTTTAAATTCCGCAAACACAAATATTTGAGTAAGAATGATGTAAAACGAGTAACAATTTACTCTAGGTTACTTTTTTTTGGTGACAGGGTATAAATCCTGCATAGGACCATTAGAGCCTCTGTAAAGGCAGCGACCCCGGTATGTTAGGCTCCTACTGGCTATAAACCCTCGGGGTGTCTTTCCAACCACTCCATCCGGGTCTTGGAATCCAGATTCTTTCAGACACCCGGGGAGTGAACAGTCTGTTTAGGCTTTATCTCTGGGAGGAATGTATGTAAACTACCCCAAGTTTAGTGCCCGGTATACAAGGTTACTAAGTCCACCTACTGGGAGATATTGAGTAATATTTTTATAGTATAAACCCACAGTAATTATTGAGACTCAGGGATAATAAAAAAATAACAAATAATGAATTATTTATAAGAAAAATAGAAAGCAGTATATTAAAAATACGAATACAATATATATTAGGTCCTTACATATGAAATTGGCGTTTTTCGTACTGGCCACTTTAATCACAAATTTCTCCTCTTTGGTAAGGAATTCCAAATTAAAATTTGTACAGCTATAGACTCATGTATTTGTGCTTCGATGATCGTCATTCATTTGTTTTTTTCTTCTGTTTTTTTCTGTTTGCGTCACTCATTTTACAAAATGGAAAACTTAAAATATCGCATTACTTACGAGTACGAGTTCCGCCGTGGCACTAGTGCTGCGGAAACAACTCGAAGGGTGAATGATGTGTATGGCGGTCGTGTTGCAAAAGAAAACACAGTTCCTTTTTGGTTCCAACGTTTTCGTTCTGGAAATTTCGACCTGCAGAACAAGCCCCGTGAACGGCCTGAGACTCAAGTTGATAATGAAGAGTTGAAGGCTATTGTGGAAGCGGATCCATCGCAAACCACGTCCGAGTTAGCTGGAGGCTGCGATGTTAGTGATAAAACTGTTTTAATTCACTTGAAGCAAATTGGGAAGATTAAAAAGCTTGAAAGGTGGGTACCTCACGAATTGACTGAAGCAAACCGGCAAACGCGCGTCGACTGCTGCGTTACATTACTAAACCGGCACAATAATGAAGGTATTTTAAACCGAATCATTACCTGTGATGAAAAATGGGTTCTTTACGATAATCGGAAGCGCTCAGCGCAATGGTTAGATCCTGGCCAGCCAGCCAAATCCTGCCCCAAGCGAAAATTAACCCCAAAAAAGTTACTTGTAAGCGTTTGGTGGACTAGTGCCGGTATTGTTCATTACAGTTTTCTCAAATCTGGCCAGACTATTACGGCTGATGTCTATTGTCAGCAATTGCAAACCATGATGAAAAAGCTAGCGGCTAAACAACCTAGGCTGGTCAATCGCTCCACGCCACTGCTGCTTCACGACAACGCTAGACAACACACTGCGCAACAGACGGCTACTAAATTAGAAGAGCTTCAATTGGAAAGTCTAAGACATCCTCCGTACTCCCCGGACCTTGCTCCAACAGATTACCATTTTTTTCGAAATTTGGATAACTTCTTGCAAGGGAAAAAATTCAACTCCGATGGGGCAGTCCAAATCGCCTTCAAAGATTTTATTGATTCCCGTCCGACTGGTTTTTTTAGTAAAGGGATCAATGAACTACCTATGAGATGGAAAAAGTGCATAGAAAATAATGGTTCATACTTTGATTAATTAAATATATTATATTAAAAAATATTCGACTTTTTGTTCCTCCCATACAAAACGCCAATTTCATATGTAAGGACCTAATAGTATAAATAAATACAATAATAAAATAAAATACAAACTAGGAGTACCTGTATCTTGACCTGTCGCTACCGGCACTCGTTCAAGCGATGGTCGGTAGCGACAGGGCATGGCAGGCGGCCTTCTCCTTTATGGAGGACGTCATGAAGGTGAAAGAGGCGGCGGAGCGGGAACGGGAGGCTATCGCCACCTCCGATAACCCAATCCCCCGCTCAGTTTGGACAGAACGCCGGAGGAGGGCCTTCGCCAGAGGTCTACCTCCATAACCGGAAATACGCCGGGCGGCGCGTTTGAGGCAGCGCGCCGCCTAGATCCAAGCGTAAACTGTGTGTTCCCGCACACCGCTCCAATGACAAATCATGGAGATGAGAGGAGAGTGGTACTTTACACCACTCTCCCCACCAATGTGTTAGGATTACGTGGGGGTGATCCCTCGCCAAGTAGATGTGGCCTGCAGAAGGTCAAACGTCACCGGGTGCCGAGGACGATGGCTCAGCGCTGCCCTCGGAGAAGGAACATCCCGGGGGTTTTAAGTCGGTCCAAGTCCGACACACCGGGCGAGACCCTCACCGCCTCTTGAAAGTCCGTTAGGGATTTCCCCCGAGTTACCAAAAAAGAAAAAGAGTACGTGTATCTTGGGTGCCAATATTGTACATGTAACACAATATATTACGAGCAGTTTATATCCACACATATAATAAATCAACAGTCATCATTATTATGCCGGTCGACATAAACGAAAACCCAAACGCAACAGTTTTACATCAAAATTTATAATATATAGGCGACCAATTTTTATAAAGTCAAGAATGATATGACTTTTAGTTACTTTACTTATTTTAATTTTGATTCTAATACTAAAATCTTTTAAAAAAATACGAAGGAGGAAGTAGGTGTCGAAATAACTCCTCACACTTCCTTCGACTAAACTATGATTATTGAAGAAGGGATTGAAAACGCTAGTTAGAAGATCTATATTTAACTTAATAACACTTTAGAATAGAAGTGAAGTGCGCGGTTCCGTTATTAAAGTTCCCACTTTGTTTGTAGCAATAATATATAAATGGCTCTTAAGAACAAAAACAACTGAACACGCTTTACAAAGCACTGTATCTCTGCACAGTTGTAGGAGCTATTAAAATAATTGTTGTTGAATTAATCTAACAGAATACTAAAAAAGGAAAATATCTGAGGCAATCTGTAGTAAGAATAAAAATAAACAACAAAATTGCCACTTAATTATATTCAAGCTGCGGTTTTTATTACAACTTAGTGCATATTTGATATAACTAGCCAATTACTTGCATTTGACTATTAATTATCGTGAATGCAAATAGAAGATGTTAGTTCATTTAGTAAGTTTATTAATAACAAAATTCAATCTCTGGCGCAGGCGTGGAGTTGCCAACGCTGGCTCTCGCATGCTCCTAGAGCTATATACACGGCGCTCTGTAACATTTACACCAATATTACATTTATCGGCATATAATTAGTTTTTGGTATTTACAAAAGTCAGCCAGATAGCCTGAAATGATTAACATAAAAATGAATCAACTGGAGTAGAAAAGTTCTCGGGCGGGAACAACTTTTTAGCAAGGGTAGCATTTTTTTTTTTGGTATCCCGGGGGAAATCCCTAACGGACCTCGGGGGGCGGTGAGGGCCGCTCTCCGGTGTGTTGGACTTGCACCGACTAAAGCCCCCGGGGTGTTCCATCTTGCAGCTACCAGCACCGAGGGCACGACTGTGGTCTCATCCTCAATGACCGGCAAGGCGTGCGGCCTTAAGTAGGTTTCTACTCTTTTGAGGAGGAGTAGTGTAAAGAGCCACCCCTCTCGTACATCTTTGTTTTAGAGCGGCACGCGGGAACACATAGCGCGCCGCTCACACCCTTGTTGGACGACACACTCCCTCAAGTGTGCCGCCCGAAGGGTAGCATAGAACGACCACCTATATGATAAACAATACGAACAAAGACGCAATAAAGTAAATATACAGCGCCTAATAGAAAGTATAGTATAATATAAGAACTACAGTGACTTCAAAAGAAGAATACACATTTACAGTCACCGTAGTTATGTTGGCCCACATATATCATAACAGAAAGCCAGTCTATAAAACAAGCTTAGAACAAGGACAATAATAATATCAGAAATATTATATTTTTAGATTCCTAAAAACACATCCAAATCCCTTAATACTGTACAATGAGCGACGGGCTGAAATAGAAACGGAGATAGTTTCCAACGTGTCGAGACAAATTGATGTTTTCACGTCAACGTATTCTTTGCTTATTGGTAACAAGACTATAACTAGTGGAATGGAGTTGGAAAGTGGAGGAGTTTATACAGTTGTAGTTGACAGCAGTGGAACTGTGAGTATATGTGATTAATATTCTGATACTAACTAATATTATAGAATTTAAATCCAAAATGGTATAACTATAAAAGTTTAAGATAACATGCTTCTCAAAAACCAAGTTTCAAAAGGCAATAAATATATTTTGGTCAAAATATATCAGCATTTTGTTTTCAAGCTTAATCAATTAGATATTTTGAATGTCGTCCTTTCAAAGTTTATACCAAAAGTACAAAGTGATTTTCAGATTTGTTACGAACAGTCAACAGTTTTTTTTTTAATTTACGAGACTTTGCTGTTATAAATCAAAAGGAAATATGATTTCCTGTGACTTTTGACTATTTAGGTTATTAAATCTTAACAGAGTAAACATTAGTATTGTAAGTATAGTATTGTAAGTACACAAAACGTGTCTATTGTACTTTTATTTTGATGTGTTTTAGAATTGCCTTTGTAATTGCGTTCCTTTGTCTGAACGCCATCAAAAATCCATCGAATGTGACATCAATTCTGAACGATATAATTACTTCTAAATGTGGAAATAAAGTAGAGTTAGATAAAGATTATGTCTAGCTTAATAATACTTCATAATACATTATTCCAGTTTAAAAGTATAGAGGATAATAATTATTACATCTGTTTTGTTTCAGTCGTCAAAACTAATTGTAATTACTGAAGCTAATTCAATATCTATGGCCCTTCTTTTACCTCAATATATTCTCCTTTCAGCGGGGGAGGTAAGATTTTTAACTTGATTATTTTTTTAAGTAGAACTACCAGAGGCTATGAAGTTGATTAATTATAGATTTGCTTTTTTTACTTAAAGTCTGCTCTTCATATTGATACAAGAGTCTAAGATTGAGAATAAGATTAGTACATTTTCAACTAGAAATTCTGAATATTTGATAAATATATAACGTTAAGGTTACATCATGCAATGGGTTGCCTCATTATAGACAAATTGTCAATTATCTGTCGAGAGATTTTTTTTAACCCGATGGAGATCCTTTCATGTCGTCAGGGGAGTGGCGATGGCCACTGCCCCGTTGTGTCAGACTTTCACCAACTAAAACCACCGGGGTGCCAACACCGTCCTCTCTTCACCTCCGCCAGGCCTGGGTATCCGTATACTTTCTACGGACCCGGCGAGAAATTGGCCTTGGCAGGCCTCCTCTCTGGGAGGGGGTCAATTGTTACCCCCTCACTACCTCTCAATGAGGCGTCATGTGGGTACACACACAACGCCTTGTCCTCTCTGCTGGACGTCAGACCCCCTAAACGTCCCCCGCCCGGCCTGAATCAATCGAGAGATCGAAAAGTGCTTCTAAAAACTAAGATAGCTTATTTTTAACCAGAAGACAATAGATTAGTGAACCCGCATTACATTTTATTTTAATATTGATACAATTGAGGGCGGCCAGTGGCCAACACATTACATAAAAATAATAAATGGTCACACAAACACCTGCACTAATGTGTTGCGTCGTTTGAGGCGACTACATCGTGCTTCAGAACACAATCGGTGATAAATGGTTAAATCATAGATTTAAACTTAAATGGACTTAAACGTCGTTAGTGTTAACAATTCACAATGAGATTTCTAATCTGTACAAATACTATATTTACAATATATTAATACACTAGCTGATCCGGCAAACATTGTTTTGCTATATAAGGTTTTGTAATATCTTCTAAGATGTTAATTGAAATTAAGTGATGTCAAAGACAATTTTGTTCACAATTAAATACTCTTAATCAACAACATATTTATTCGGATAAAGATTGATATTATTACGTTGATACAACTCTTAACAAATAACGCATTAATTTCGACCAAATTTGTTTACCATAAAAACGGTTCTAGTGCCTTAATCTTAAAAGATAGACATATACTGTCCCAGACATTTTTTTAGATCATTTCATGAGGAATAATTCTTTCATACATATATTTTTGGTATCTTGAACCGTTTTTGCAGCGCACGCAATGGAAGCCCTCAAGGATGAATAATTATCCCAGTTTTTTTCACATTTTCCATTATTTCTTCGCTCTTAATAATTGCATCGTGATGTTACATAGCCTAAAGCCTTCCTTGATAAATGGTCTATTCAACTCAAAAAGAATTTTTCAATTCGAACCAGTAGTTCCTGAGATTAGCGCGTTCAAACAAACAAACTCTTCAGCTTTATAATCTATACTAATATTATAAAGCTGAAGAGTTTGTTTGTTTGTTTGTTTGTTTGTTTGAACGCGCTAATCTCTGGAAGTACTGATTCGAATTGAAAAATTATTTTTGAGTTGAATAGACCATTTATCGAGGAAGGCTTTAGGCTATATAACATCACGATGCAATTATTAGAAGCGAAGAAATAATGGAAAATGTGACAAAAACGGGCAAAATTATTCATCCTTGAGGGCTTCCATTGCGTGCGCTGCAATAACGGTTCAAGATACCAAAAATATATATAAGAAAGAATTATTACTTTTAAAATGATCTAAAAAAATGTCCGCGACAGTATATGTCTACCTTTTAAGATTAAGTCACTAGAACCGTTTTTATGGTAAACAAATTTGGTCGAAATTAATGCATTATTTGATAAGAGTTGTATCAACGTAATAATATTAATCTTTATCCAAATAAACGTGTTGTTGATTAAGAGTATTTAATTGTGAACAAAATTGTCTTTGACATCACTTAATTTCAATGAACATCTTAGAAGATATTACAAAACCTTATATAGCAAAACAACGTTTGCCGGATCAGCTAGTATTAGTATAGATTGATATATTTTATTTAACCTTTTTCTGTTTATTTTTCTATTAGATTTACTTCGAACACTTTTAAAGATTATAAAACAATTATTACGTCAAACATTTGTTGATTGTCATTGAATAAATAATTGAATTAAATTACGGAACACTGTATGTACTAATCTTAGATTATAGTACTAATATATGTTACTAGCTGATCCGGCAAACGTTGTTTTGCTGTGTAAAGTTTTGTAATATCTTCTAAGATGTTCATTGAAATTAAGTCATGTCAAAGACAATTTTGTTCATAATTAAATATTCTTAATCAACAACACATTTATTTATATAAAGATTAATATTATTACGTTGATACAACTCTTAACAAATGATGCATTAATTTCGACCAAATTTGTTTACCATAAAAACGGTTCTAGTGACTTAATCTTAAAAGATAAACATATACTGTCGCGGACATTTTTTTAGATCATCTCAAGAGGAATAATTCTTTCTTACATATATTTTTGGTATCTTGAACCGTTTTTGCAGCGCACGCAATGGAAGCCCTCAAGGATGAAAAATTTTGCCCATTTTTTTTACATTTTCCATTATTTCTTCGCTTCTAATAATTGCATTGTGATGTTATATAGCCTATAGCCTTCCTCGATAAATGGTCTATTCAACTCAAAAAGAATTTTTTAATTCGAACCAGTAGTTCCTGAGATTAGCGCGTTCAAACAAACAAACAAACAAACAAACAAACAAACAAACAAACTCTTCAGCTTTATAATATTAGTATAGATAACATAATTAGAAAATAGTATTTAAAAAACAGAGAACTTGAGTAAAAAAGGAAAAAAGACAGGAATATACGACCTGAGTTCAAAATTCCCGTATTCTATGATATTCGAGAAGAAAATTAAAATTATCATGAAAAAATAAGTTCTTGTTGTCCTTGCCAGCTTTTATTGTCTGGAAAAAGTATCCCAAATGTTCGTTGATTTAACTGTCATAAGAACTCTCTCGGTACGAAAATGGAATAAAGTGTTTTTAACTTCAACTCCCAAGTGGTACTTGAGATCGATTAATCAAGCTTTGCTCAGACGGATCATCAAGAAATTTATAAAGCACTAGGAGCCGATCTTCCAGGTCGAACTGCGAATCTCCCAAACATTTATCCCAAGTTAACAAGCATAAATATCTTGCGAGTAAAGTTTAAACGTTTAACTGAGAAATGCGGGGTCCAGATAGAAAACTTTTCAACATTTATTTAATTACATAATACAGTTGAAAGAGATGTTTCTTAGATTAAGATTTATAGACGATACTTTGATATCGCGTAGACAAGTCCTCAGAAAATAAATTGATATTTGACAGAAAACTGAATATATAATAGAAACTTGAGTAAGTAAGTATTCGCAGAGCTAAAACCAATTTTACAAAATCTGTAACTTATCATATTCTTCGATATTAATTGAATAATGTACATTATAATGTTTGAAATTATAATGTTTGTTTGTTAATGTTTGAGTGTTTGTTATTTTGAGTGTAAACTTAGTTAAGGATTGACTACCCCAGTAGTTTATTATAATAGCTTGTAATTAATCTAAAAAATGCTTACTGAACCGTGAAGTAAGATTATAAAAGGCTTTTCAGCATTGTATTTTTTTTAAATACTCAGTTCCACTGTAGAATTTAAACCTAGGTGATGGACGTGTTTGCAAAGTCAAATTCTACATATCGAGGGATGAAAGACTATTTGGTTATAATAAAACTAGGCCTTATAACTTTAAGAATAGTTTAATTTAGCAGAGCAAGATTATTACACGGATCGATCAACTTACAGAGAGAGAGAGTTTCACATAATATAAGAAAAAGGGCGTTGTATATCTGATGTTACCATATGTACATATATAACAGGTTAAAGCGACATTTTTTGGTGATATTGTAATATATATATATATATATATATATTCGGAATCAGCGTTTTTTACTGATTTTTTATATATATATATATATAAATATGTTACTATATCACCAAAAAATGTTGCTTAACCCAAATAGCCTTTCACCCCTCGATATTTACACAAATATTCAGACTCGAAAAATGTATCTGTAGGCCGTACAAAATTATTATTCCAATGGCGATCGACATTTAATGAACGCATTCATCAGGGAATTGAATATTTTGATAAAACTCACAAAATAAACAAGAGCTAAGAAGACTGAGGCAATCCTAACGAGGCTATAGCTTTCATGTCCGCTCTGAATCTGTGAGAAACGCGTTTGTGAGTGCCTTTGCTATGAATAGACTAGACGTTGGGATGTTTAACAAAGTCTTACAGAACTATTATCTGATGAGGAGTCTGGTCTATTCAGATCAATGGCACCATATGTCATATGTTAGGTTTTTTTATAAGAGTACAATGGTCCTGACATTCGTACAAAAGTTCCATAAATAAATAGAATAAAGAAAGAAAGAACTATAGCTTTCATTGGAGACATCTCAGTGCTCGTAATATACAACGCCCAAAGCATATTACAAAGATGTAGCGATAATGAGTACAGTTCTTGGTGGGTAATAGAGGCGTAAATAAGTTTTATATAGCTGTTATTTTATATTAAAACTCAAGTCTAGAAATAAGGAATGTATGTCAGTACTTATACCTATTTCAAGTGTTATACTCTTTGATTCTCGCTATGTGTAGACATTGACATGACAATTCCAGTAGGTATGTCTTGTTCCGATTAATTTCGTAATACCTGGACTCTTAATAATATAATTGGTTGAGCAAGATATACATTCTTTCTGTTTATTTGTAGTTGTTTTGCGATTCCTAGGATTATCATGTTTTGAGAGATTTTAAACGTAAAATAATTTCTGTAATAAATTTAAGAAAAAATTCGCTATTCCCAACAGATAAACCTATCTTTTATACTGAAATTTTAGTATTTTTTGAGATAGCTTTTTACATTTAAAGTGATAAAGTATTCATGTCAGCTCGTTAAAGGTATTTGGTTGTATTAATAATGTAAATCAATGCAGGTACTGTTTGCTGTGACCGGTAATGAGTTTGCGTTCAAAGAGTCCCCGGAGAGTATGAAAGCTGTTATGACTTCGGTGTGGCTTCTCACCGAGTCTATGGGAAACGTTATCATCATAATAATCACAAGGTTATTTGTCAACTATACGCAGGTGAATTTTGAATATTTATTATTTAACTTTAGCTTAAAATTTGTTTTATTGAAAATTTTTGACATACTGTAAGATCATCTCTAAATGTTTTCTATATGTATTAGATCTAACGACATAAAAAATGGTGATATAAGTTTATAGGCGGATATTTTTTTTTTTACACTGGCTCGACATAGTGACTACAGAGTTCCTGATGGTAAGTACAGTGTAGTCCAAAAACGAAAGCGACTATCAAAGGATGAAAATCTATTGATAGTCTACATCGTCATGTCGGCCCACATATACCACGATTGAAGGTCTCTAGGTATATGAACTACTGGATATACACAAGCTGATCCCGAAACGCGACAAGCCGAAACTGGTCACTATGACGGGCATTCCACCCATGTACTGTGGTCGCGATCCAGACGGGCACCAACGCCCTACCACCTCGCCGCTGCTCGTTTAGCACCACCCAGGAGTCACGTGTAGGGAAACTAGGGTAAAGCCTACGGACGCGAGCAGCTTCGACTCCCAAAATCAAATCTTGACCTAGTGAAAGATGAAATGAGTCCGACGATGGATCGTATCTGCCCAATAAGTGCTTATGAGAAGCTTATTAAAATTGCTTTTATTATTAGAGATGCTTATTAGAAGAGTGATCTTCTCTTAAAGATTCCCAGGTCATAAGATTGTAGAAATGTGCTCGCTGGAAGCATATTCCACTCCTTAGCTGTTCGCATAATTAATATAGAAGCGAATCTTTTCGTGCGGATATAAAAAACATCCATTACATATGGCAGGTACTCGACATGGTGTCTATTAGTTATATGATAATACTAGCTTTTGCCCGCGGCTTCGCTCGCGTTAAGAAGTATTATAATTAATTAGATATAGTTTTTGTGGCTTTACTTTTGTTTAGCGTGTGTAAAAAAATTAGGGCCTAATCTGTCATTAGGCGCTAAAAGTATCAAGCTATTATATTATATTATATTATAGTCGAAAATCTGAGAAGATTAATACAAACTTTCATCCCCTATTTTATCCCCTTGGGGGTGAAATTTATCAAAATCCTTTCTTAGCGGATGCCTACGTCATAACATCTACCTGCATGCCAATTTCAGCCTGATCCGTCCAGTGGTTTGGGCTGTGCGTTGATAGATCACTATGTCAGTCAGTCAGTCAGTCAGCCAGTCAGTCACCTTTGAGTTATATATATTTAGATGGGGCTGATGTAAACAGAGAATGTAGTTCCTGAGAATACTCACCACTGTGCAATCGATAAGAGTTTGCGTGGCAGGCAACTCTACGCCGATGCTCGATGTTTTGCATATTAATCTCCGTTAAAAAGCCGCTAACTGATATTTAGCGGACCCGTCCTAAATTAACAACAGTACTATTCAGTGCGTTTGATTTAATTTATCTCATTTTCAGGAAGCTCAGTCCTTCTTATACAGCGGGCTCATGTTTGTTTCATTATTAATATTTCATTTTATCGCAAGAAGATATGAATTCGGGTTCGACGATGAAGAAACTGCGAGGAAAGAGATCAGGAGAGAAAGTGAAGTGTTGTATTTACGCGTTAAGCAAACTGAGGATTGTTTAGATCATTAATTTATATCAATAACTTGATAATAATATATTAGAATAATAAATATTAAATAATTTCTACAGCAAACTATTTATTTTTTATTTATCTATGAGCTTATTCCATGATTTTTGCTGATAAATTCGATATACCTATGATTTTTTGTATGCTCGTTATTCGTGATATCACAATATTACTAAATGGTTTAGTTTAAATAAATGTAAATTTTATAATTTTAATAAAAAGTATAGTATCTGCTTTCAAAGCAACAAATACATCCATTGCGAGGTCAATGTTGTTTAAAAGAGGGCAGGTGGCTTATATGGGACCGTACTATAACATAGGTTATATTGATTGTGTACTCAGACCGGAAAAAACGTTGCTAAAACTTTCAGCGGTGACACGGTTCTGATTACAGTACGGTCATGTCTGGATAACATGATTTTAAAAAGGATTTGCGGCTACAATAGTATATTGATAGATGCGTCCATCCGATTAGATTACGGACCGTAATAAAACAAGATTTTCGAGATTATTACAACTTAAATAACTCATATTTGGTCTTTTTATAAAACGAATTCGGCTTATTTATGATAGAAAGATGATACAAAGTATCTAAAATCTGAAAAATAGAACACCTTTATAAATAAATAACCTATATTTTGTAATAATTATAATTTTTTATAAAATAAAGATAAACTATTAAGTATATTACTTAAAATAAAATTGTTGACCACTCTCATAAGCCCGTATTAGATTTGTAGTAATGACAATTTCATTGAGAATATATTTTTATATAAATGATCAACATAACGTTATTGAAGTAATATCAGTAATGTAATATTACATCAGTTCTATTTATATGTTATTTATTTATGGGCTATCCCCCATTATATTAGCCGTGGTGGCTGCCGGCAGAATAGAATAGCACCCCCCCTTCTTGCCGCGGTGTCGTAAAAGGCGACTAAGGTATCCTTAACACCGCAATTCAACCAGATGTTCAGAGAAGGAAAACTCAACCAAACCTGCATCCTGCTCCCTCCCGATCCTACTGGTTCTCCTTTCCATCGGGTCCGAGGGAGCTCGGACGAGAAAGTGCTTTTCTGGCAACGCGTCCGGTTATGCACTTAAATATCTCCTGCGCAATTGACTGTTTCCGAAAACTGGACCTCGATTTTCTTAATCGATGTTGAAACAGTCGCCATGGCCGAACCCGGCTAGGACATCATCATTATGGGCTATCAACAGTACTATTGTATATACCATTAATAATAAAAACGCGTGCACTAGCTAAATGTCGAAAATGTATACTATATAATTACAGATAGCCACAGTATGCCTCAAAAGCATTAATAACAATATTAAACTTACAAAAATTAAAAAGACTTGTGTTACATTCGAGGTCTTTTTATGAGTGGTCATTGTTCCACCGAGATTGTACGAGCATAGTCTTGGAAAATATAAAGATAGCACATACAGTACATGAGCCAAAAGTGAAAACAAAAATATGTTTTTTTTAAATAGGACTACAAACATGAAATTTCAACAATCTGTAGCGAGTTGACACGTTGTGGTCTCCTGATTTTAATTACCTAGACGGCTGTGGCAAACGGAGACCTCGCGGTACTATTATTCGGAAAAAGGGATTTTTCGAAACCTTATACTTAATATTTCACACTTAGCACCTTTGAAGTAAAACTGTAACTAAAGCCAATTTTACAACAGAACAAATTAAAACAAAATATGGCCTGGTATGAATCGGGTTCGTGTACAAAGGATTGTGTACAAACAGGCCAACTAGGGCAATCGTTAGTAGTATTTGATATTCATTTAAATTCGACATTTCCACGCGTTCCTTAGAAAAAAGGTCTTGAAAGACAGATAGAATAACTATGAAGTAGTTCCATACGGGTTTATTTTTCCATTTGAATTTCATAAACATAAAAACGTACTATTTTAATACAATTTTAATTCTTACTTCACTTTTAACTGCATTTCAGGTAACATTATCAGGAAAGTTCATGAAATGCATTTCGTATTACTTTAATGATATATTTAAATAATACATAATATGTGCCCGGATTCGAACCTACTACCATTTACGTTACCGCGCATGGAAACCGGTATATTATTCACTAGGCCACCATGTTATAAATTTGAAAAAAAAAAAAAATTTGAATACACTAAATTTTATTATCTGCTTTGCATCAAAGGTTTACACAGTATATCCTAATCGTTATAATATTTTGTTTAAAAGTTATAAGCATCTAACAGACACCAAATGCTGAACTCAGTAACTGGAAATGGAAACTTTCATTCAGTCGATTATACCGCTTATGTGTCGTACAATTTTTTTTTAATCCCGGGGGACAATCCTCCATGGGACCATCAGAGACGCTGTGAGGGCAGTGACCTCGGTGTGTCAGACTCCTACTGACTTAAAACCCCGGGATGTCCCTCCAATTGCTCCACCTAGGCCTGGGAAGCCAAGATCATCCAGATGCTCAGGGAACAAGAACCCTTGTTAAGGCTACCTCGCTGGGAGTTGAAGGAGTAAAGCCCACCCCTCCAAAACCTCTCTCCCAGGTGATGCGCCGGACACCGTGCACCGCCTCCCTCTCATCTGGGCAGCAGACTCCCTCAAGTCTACTGCCTGGCTATTGTCATCGGGGAGTTATGTGTCGTACTAGGATCAAGAAATGTTAAGAATAGACACGATAAAACAAATTGAGCTAACGAAAACATAGATAACATGTTGCTTCACTTTTATCCGTACATTTCGTTCTAGATTAATCCCTCCATCAATTTCTTAATTCTATGTGTAAGAGTCCTATATGTGACATTTGCAGTTACGAGTCGCTTTACGTCGTTTTATTGCGTCTAGTGTAAACTTGCAGAGAGACACGAGCTTACGTGACTTTCTAGAGAAATATAATATTATACCTTTTACAGAGATTCTAACCTTTGTATATATTATTTTTAGCTTTAACACGTTCCCGCCGGTGCATTTTTTCATTTGATGCACCACCCGGCGGCGCGTAAATCTACATATGTCGCGCTTCATCTGGCGGCGCGCTAATTTCGCGTGTTGCACGCGCTTCTTGTTTCTTCAGTAGTACATTGAGTGCTTACTTTGCAAATTGTGTAACTCGTGTTGTTTTTATATCCTGATCAGAGATATTATAAGTTATTGAGCAAAAGTTATATTCATAATACGTTATTAAATATAAATTTTATTCAAAATAAACGTTTATATATATGTACGTTAAATTATCAGTGTTTAATAGCACAATCGAATGCGAAGCACCGGTAGTACACGACGCCCGATGAGGCGGTCTAGCGCGAGCCACCAGTGGTACACACCGCCCGATGGCACAATCAAGCACGGGCCACCGGTGGTACACGGCGTCCGATAGCACAATCAAGCGCAAGTCACCGGTGGTACACGCCGGCGTGAACGTGTTAAGAGAATCCTTTGTTCTCGAAATGTGGACTAGAAAATGTCAATATATTATTTTTTATATATATAGTAGTTGAAAATAAGAATGAACGTGGATATGCAAAGAACGTAATAGTGACTCGCTTCGGCTTGTCGCGTTTCGGAATATATTTAACAAGCTTGTATATGTCTAGTTGTTCATACATAGAGGCCTTTAGCCGTCGCATACGTCAGCCGACATGTTAGCGGTGACATTTAATTGATTCTCGTCCCTTGATCACTGTTGTTTTTAGATCCTCTCCGACGCAGCTTTGAGTTTCTTTCGACATTTCTTCTCAAAGTAGTCGCTTCCTAAACGCTAGTAGATCACCGTTAGGTTTCGTATTATGGCTGGCGACTCAAGTCGAGGTTCGTACCCACAGGGGTCCCATGCGTTGCTACGCAACTTATAATTTGAAGGCTGATTACCTCCGTGTTCGCCCTCTCGCCCAGTTGAGTTGTGAAAATCTATACCGGCCATCAACATATATTCTGTTAAAAAAAGCTGTTTTTGGACTATCGATTTGGAAGTTAATGAGGGTAGTCTTAATTATGCCCAGCCTGGGCTACGGAGCTGGCCAAGTTAGTGAGAGTGGTGGGTGGAGACCTCTCGCTGCCGACATTGGTGTTACTAATGGTCGTGCTGCTCTGCAACAAAGATGTACGAGAGGGGTGGCTCTTTACACCACTCCTCCCCAAACGAGTAGAGGCCCACTTAAGGCCGCACGCATTGCCGGTCATCGAGGATGAGACCCCAGTCGTGCCCTCGATGCCGGTAGGTGGACGGTGGTACACCCCGGCGGCTTTAGTCGGTGCAAGTCCGACACAAGGGGGGGCGGCCCTCACCGCACCCAGAGATCCGTTAGGGATTTCCCCTTATTAGATTAAGGTAGTGTTATTAACATAAGAAATAGTTTAATTATAATAAGTCAATCCGAAACATGCAAGGTGTCTGCTATAGACACTCTATTTGTTAGAGGGCTATCACTAAACGTGTTACTCTAGTACTCGTATTCTACTAAAGATCCCATTAAAGTTTCCATACGACGTCAAAGTTTGTTCCGCCGCAGCGTGTAATGTAATTGTTGTGTGAAACTTTGGTAATAACTTTAATCCCGGCACGAAATCTTGGTCGCTTGAACTTGATCAGCTTGATTTTCATTTTAATAACTTAGATTACAGCTTATTAACGACGCCGTAGAGAAGTCGAGTTTAATACATAACTAGATTATAATTATAATGTTAAAGAAGAGTTGTTCATAATGTTGAAGCTTGTAAACCACAAATTCAGTATATTCTGTAATAGAGCAAGAGCCAGCGGCGATCGGAAACACCTTATTTTATAAAATCTAAAAGTTACTGTGTATATGTCCCTTATACAGGTAAAAACGATCTTCGATTATGACGTTTGGATCTCGGTGGCTTTGAAAGGTAATAAGTAGCAAAGGTATATATTATTGCATCTCAAATTCTTCAATGTATAAAGCTCAGTTTTTATATATTTTATTTGGAATAATATTCGAAATCACATCCATTGTTAGACAGTTAGGCTGAGGTTTATAGTCGCAACTTTAAGTTTCCTTAGACTTCACTAAAACATTACAATTAATATTACTCCTTCTTTTGCCGTGCCGTTGGGCTGTGGAATGGTCTTCTGGCGAGCGTGTTCCCTCCTATCCTATCCTATGATATGAGATCTTTTAAACGTAGCGTGAAGAGATATTTGTGCAGGCTGGCATGATCACTGCGACTACCGATGGGTTTTTTCTTACCTTTCGATAGTCGTTGGCGTTTTTTGCACTGCACCATGCTTACCATCAGGTATGGTGCAGTCACTGTGTCGAGTCGGTATATAAAAAAAAACTCAATGAATTTCAAAGGATTTGGCAAGTTACCGATTTTATCAACATGGACTTGGCTCTGTGAATACTAGGGCTATACTCAAGTTCCTATTATATTCAGTATTTTGTCAAAATGAATTTATTTTATGAGAGCTTTGCTAAGTAAAGTGAAAATAAATTATGGTAATTTTTATGTTAGTAGGGCGATTGCTCGAACTGGATCATGACCAGAATACACAAGTGTAAAGATCGTCATAGTGACTCTCTTTGGTCTGTCGCGTTTCGGGATCAGCTTGTGTACATCCAGTAACTCATATACCTAGAGACCTTCAGTCGTTATATGTGGGCTGACATGACGACGGAGACTATCAATGGATTTTCATTTTTTGATGATCATATTCGTTTTTGGACTTCACTGTTCTTGCCATCAGGTACTCTGCAGTCACTATGTCGAGCTATTGTAAAAAAATATCTTCTATAAATCTCAGCGATAGTACAGTTGACACCCCCTGTCAGAATCTTTTAAATTATAATGAATTGTACTGCACAACTGCCTACATCGGACGCCTTTCCATATAATGCTTCCAGAGCGGTACATCGAGGTGTGACAGTTACGCTAGGTCATCGCTGCCGATTATGATGGGGCTGTGGAGAATTGATAACAGGACCAATAGTCCCCGTCTATATGCAAAAGTAGTTACTTTAGGTTTTTAGCTAGTACAAATCCAGCAAACCTCGGCCGCGCCACTCCCCGCGTGAGGCCGGGATAGTCCGATGAGGATTTAACTTAAGTAAAAAAGTGTCGTGCAAAGTTATGGAGCGTATAATAAATTCTCATCTTATCCGCTACCTAGAAGATCACTCACTATTAAGTGATCGACAATACGGTTTTAGACCGAATCGGTCGACGGGTGATCTTTTAGCGTACGTATTGCACCGCTGGGGTGAGGCAATGGATAAGCACGGTGAGTCTTTGGCTATTAGTCTAGACATAGCCAAGGCTTTTGATAGGGTCTGGCGCCGTGGTCTTCTCTCCAAGCTTCGAGCGTACGGTCTTCCCGACAATCTGTGTTCATGGATCTCTGGCTTTCTGCACGAGCGTAGAATTCGTGTCCTCGTTGATGGGCACAGTTCGCAGTTCGTGTCAGTTAATGCCGGAGTTCCTCAAGGCTCTGTACTTTCTCCCACCCTGTTTCTTCTGCATATCAATGATATGCTGCCTTTGGGCAGTATACATTGTTATGCAGACGATAGCACGGTTCATGGGGGTTATTGCAGTAAGCCCACTTGTTGTCGGGAGGACTCCAACAGGAAACGGGAAGATTTGGTTGTTGGACTCAATCAATCCTTGAGCCTCATTTCTTCTTGGGGCGACAAGAATTTGGTTGAGTTCAATGCCATGAAAACACAGGTGTGTGTATTTTCCAGCAAAAAAACCCCTTTTTCCCCTCTCCCTTCTCTTCAGAATGTGTCGCTTGCAATGCGCGACAGCCTAAATATCTTAGGTATGAATATTCGCTGTGATCTTAATCCTAGGGATCATTTAGGATCTGTTATCACCACAACATCGCGTAGGCTTGGTGTCCTGAACAGAGTGCGTCGGTTTTTTACGCCTGATCAACTGTTACTTTTGTATAAGGCTCAGGTCAGGCCTTGCATGGAATATTGTTCGCATCTTTGGGACGGTTCTGCTCAGTACTTACTTGACGCCCTGGATAGGTTGCAGCGGAGGGCTGTCCGCATTGTGAATGATCCTGACGTGACTAAGCATCTTGAACCGCTCCAGTTGCGCAGAGATATTGCCTCACTGAGCGTTTTCTACCGTCTGTATCATGGCGAGTGTTCTGAAGAGTTGTTTAACCTTGTTCCACCCTCTCCTTTCCTGAATAGAACCACGCGCGCGGGTTTGCGGAGTCACAGCTTTACGGTTTCTCATATCCCAGCTAGGACTAAGAAGTTCTCTAACTCCTTTTTTTGCCGTGTCGTTGGGGTGTGGAATGGTCTTCCAGCGAGCGTGTTCCCACCATCCTATGATATGGGATCCTTTAAGCGTAACGTGAAGAGATATTTGTGCAGGCCGGCATGATCGCTGCGACTACCGTTGGGTTTTTCTTGCCTATCGATAGTCGTTAGCGTTTTTTTGGCTGCACCATGCTTACCATCAGGTATGGTGCAGTCACTGTGTCGAGTCAGAATAAAAAAAAAAAAAAGTTCACCACTGCCGAGCAGATATTACCACAAGCACCAAATTATATATGTATATAAAAAATATTTTGTATCGTGATATATTCAAAAACATAAAACTGCTTCTTACAAACTTAATTTTTCTTGATAAATTATCAATATTACACGAAAAACTACTCACTAAAATCGTTGATTTAAGTTTTAAGCTGGAATTCTGTACTTAGTTCCAATAGCGCTTTTCATTATAAAAACAACTGCTTCATTTCAAGTAGTTTTCAATATAATCGTAGTACCTAACTTAGTTTATCATTTTTTAAGTTATTATATTTTTGAGTTTTACTGTAATCTGTTTTAGACAAATCGTAATAAAATGACTCGTATTGAGCAAATACAACAATTTGTAAGAAGACAATTCCGATGTAGTGATTTTCAGTATTTTGTGACTGTCGTCGTTATTTGATTTGCAAAACGATGGCAGTATTCAGCAGTGATGCAGTTTGATGTTACAAAGGTATTCGCTTGGACAGACAGTCTCAAGGGAGTACGAAATGGAACAAAATAGCGTATTCTATATCAAGGCTTTTGTTCAGAGAAATTCAGTTCTATCAGAATTTCTTTCTTAGAAATGAAGACAGACATCCAATGGACCGTTACAATTGATTGTATTGATTCGAGACACATTCGAATAGATTGCGTGAGAATTGTGTTCATCACTATTTTGATTGTGTTACATTGTGCAATCGTATGTATTTTGAGGTTATATACATCACGGGTGAAATGTATTATGAAATTAGTTTTCATTCAAGATGTAATCAATGAAGGAAGATCATTTTTGAATTGGAGTTTTTTTAGGGATGTGATTTATAGACGTTATATTGACTTTAGTTAGTCTTTTCCTAAGAAATACGTTTGTTTTTGATAAAACACTGAATATATAATAAATAACAGTCATCCGGTGCTTGGACTCGTCTTGGCGCGGCGTTGTTGGCGTGGGAAGGCCTGATTTTTGTGAGTGCGCCATACGAAGCGAAAATTAATGAGTACCATAAGAAAGTTAGCATTACGAGCTTTCTAAAAAGGTATAATATATATATATATATATATAATTTCTATTAGTAGACTGTTATAGATATTTACTAAGCAACCACTTTATTGGCAATAACTTTTGTCACATTTTTAACTTGACTTCAGTGGGCTACTCTTTATTATTTAAAATAGTTAAAAAAGTATACATCATGTATAATAAACTATATAACATTTTTAGACAATTTGAAATATAATACATAAATCTCCAATGACTTTTGAAAGAAGTATTTTGGGACTGCAGCTATGTTGGACGCTTTCGCATTCGCTGATGCGGTGGACATTTTCTTTGAGTCGGTGACGACGGCGATGCGAATCTCTACACTGGAGTATAGCCTAACGATTCACAATGAAAAGGTCAAGTCGAGAAAATCAGTAATTTATGGTAAATTTTTATATTAGTGTTAAGTCTATAAATCACAGCCTAAAACCATCCTGGCCATAGATATAGCTGGCGGCCGATGCGCGAAGACCGTGGCGAGTCCCATAAAAGCATACAAAATAGTATCTTATTATACTTGGACATTTCATAAATATGTTGACGGCCTGGATATACACAAGCTGATCCCAAAACGCGACAGTTCGAAGCGAGTCACTATGACGGTGTTTACACTTGTGTATTCTGGTCACGACGCAGTCCGGGCAAGAGCCCTACCACCAACCTAGGCGCAAATATTAGTATAGACAAGATTTTAAAGAAATATATTGTTAAAAACATAATAATTATAGAAAAGTTATAGGGAAAAATATATTGAGGAACATAATAATATTTCTTGCGTAAAAGTTGCGCTGTCATGGTTTCCATTAAACTGTCTCACGCTTATCAAATTTGATAACGGATGTTTCCGGTTCGACCTAAATGTTTGGGATCATTCGGAAGTAAACGTGATGAGGATTTTCTTAGAACAATCTATTTATTTGTACATTTTATGTATAAATGTTGTGGCCTAGATCGTAGTTAATTACTTCGATGGCCTAAAAGTGCAGTTGTTGGCCTCAAGTCCAGATTGCGGTAAGTTTGCATTCAAGCAATTTCATACAAAACAGAGTAAATCTAACTTAATTAACATGGAAAGTAATTACAGTCGGGACATGTGAAAGGCGTAAAGTAGCGTTTTAAACACGCTCGAATAAACATACCGCAGAGTAAACTTCAAATGAGGTGAACGTGTACACTTTAATTGACTTTTTAGTTGGCTTCTGTTTGGAAAACCTTATTCGTACTTTATTATTACTAACCCTTCGTCTGTAAACGTTTTATCCGCACATTCCGTTTTAAAGGGCGTCTTTTGCGTCCTGCTGTTTTTCACTGCCTTCATGCATTTAAAGAAAAGAATAAATTCGTAATACTGTTCAAAATATTCATCTTGAAATACCAATTGAAAATTTTCGTAAATTAGGGACAGAAGCCTTACCCCATGTATTGCAGGAGCAAATATAATTTGAATTTGCTCGAACACAGATGACCCCCGTCTACAGGTCAAGTATTTAATCGTAACGGGGTCAAATACTGCAATTTTAATATGTCAACGAACTCCCTTCTCTTCGACTCTTTACTAGCTAGAGAAAAAGCTTTATGTTTGAGTTCAGTTTTCTAGTTACTAATCCTGAAAAATATAACTTTTTAGAGCCTTAATTACTCAAGCTACAAACAGAAATTTGGACATTGAGCTCTTTATATTATGTAGTTATCCACTAGACGCGGTCTTTTTGATATTCCACCCCGAAAATAGTGAAATAGGGGTAGAAAGTTTGTTTGAAATCTGTTTATTTAAAGTAAATATTATAAAAATTAATATTTAAGCGCCATCCAGCGCCGATTTTCAGCCTACGGTTGATGGAACTGATTGCGCTGGCGCCGCGGTGCTATGAGCTCCAGTTTCACTATTACAAGTAGATACAATAAATATATAGAATATTTTTAATATTATATACCAAATATGAAGATTAGAAAAATAAAATATGATACAAATAGGGTAGAGAGATTATAAAATCTATATACATATAGGGTGTCCCACACAACATAGTGTTACCTAATTTCAGGCTTAAAAAAGCTCATGATTCTTGTACGCGTCTCGGTATACGCTTATATAATACAATACCTAAATACATCTGAGAGCTACCATCGTTGAAGCAATGTCTTCTAATACTATATCAAAGAAAATTTGGATCACCGTAAATTTGCAATTATATCTCTTTTTATTAATTATAAATTTATACATATAAGTTTGTACGAAACCCTAGGTGCGCGAGTCCAACTCATACTTGGCCTGTTTTTAATCTTATTCTTACTGGAACATAGTTAAAGTACTTTTTTTTATCCAGGAATGTGTGATTTTGCATTGGTTACCTTTAGCATGTATAGTAAAGATAATTCAAAGTAATAAAAAACTCTCTGAATATAAATCAAACGCGGGATGGCCGGTACGATGGTCCACTATTTGAGCCAAGCTTAGATAAAATTTCATCTTATTTCCTTTCGACACGGATAAGCTTACTCTTCAAACTAGAGAAACGAAAGTTTTATTTATTCCTATTTCAGCGACAAACAAATGGGGGATTATAGACGGAAATAAAACCATCTGTTTTCCCAAACAAAGACTTAGGACGTTATCATGATGTAGTTTTGGATATATTTTAGTCCTTTGTATTCTGATATATCTCTAAGGATGTTTACGCGTTAAATCCGATTTATATCATCCAATTTCCCTCCGACATCCGTAGATTTTTGAATTGGATCAGCATATTGACGCCAAAGTAACTATAGCATTATTTAATGAATAACATCTATTGCGTCTAAACAGAATCAGAACTATATAGAACTACAAACCGTTTTGTGGTGATTGTAAAAAAATGCCTAGATTCATATTTTGACGGACTCACATCGGATAATCTGTCTGGTTCTAACGTCGTCTGGGATGGTTATAGTAGTATGAATGAAGCAACAGTATGATGCAGTCAGCACGACACGTTCGATTACTCTGGTTTCCCGCGTAGCAATGTTCACTTGAATTGTCGTGACTTGACATTTATTATCACACATAGCTTTGAGTGAACGTTACGCGCCCCCCATATGCATTTAGGTAACTGTACTACATTGATTATTAATTCTCCGAAGAATATGTTTCAATTGCATGAATTTTGTAAATGTGGTATATATGGAGGCCAGTACCTTTAAACTTTAAATTAAATAAGAAAATAAAAAAAGCACACGCTCATAAGTGAAAGGAATAATATGTTTTTTAAAAAAGATGAAATTTAAACATCTGTAGTGTGTTACTGCATCGTGATCAGCCTCAGATCTTGAATTTTTTTTTAGAATGGGGCTACATTTTTCTGTTACCTTCTCCCGCTAGTTCTTTTACCTTTGCTTCCCAATTATGTGGATTAATCCAATGAAAAAATGTTTACTACACAAGTTTTAGAGATTATGTACTTTATATATTCGTAAAAATGTAAATATCATTATTGCATAAGAAGCGAAATATTAATAAAATACAACCTTTGACTTTGCATAACTTAAATCTTGGTAATAAATATCCTATGAGACTTTTAAGTTCACTTTCAACCCTTTTGCTACGGCAGTCCTCACTGCAAAGTGTGTCGCAGGAAATGGAGCTCTGTGCTGAAAGTGCGCACATCAATTGTGTGCATTCTTCAGAACTCACATTAGTTTTCAGAAGAAAAAGAATACGGATGAATAAAATATAGTCACCCATTGTGTATAAGCGGTGTCTTTCAACCAGTGACTGTAGTCACCCATCGTGTACAGGCGGCGTTTTTTACCTGGTAACTATAGTGACCGATAGTAGCAAAAGTTTTAAAACGTTAAAAAAAATGCTCATACAAATTATCACCCTATATTTCTTGGAGAAGTTACACCGCTTTTTTATATGTATTAGCTGGGTTATGTGCTCCTATATCGCCCATAGAAATTGGCTTCTGGCTTGCCCACGCCTATATTCGGGCATGGTGCTGATCTCCTGATTTTTATTAGATAATGTCGTTACAGTATTATTTGTATAGTTGTATCAAGAAATATTATGTAGTTAAAGACAACAAACCATACAGATACCCGAGCAGCTCAAACACAGATAAACAATCGTTATTGTATACGTTATGCCGTCTTTACATGCGTCGGCATACCCACGTGGTAAGCTTGAGCGTGTATGCCCTTCATAAGAAAAGACAATTTTTACATAATGCCATTTAGTATACCAAAATGTTAAAGAAATTATCCATGACTCTTCAGTTTCAGTACATTTCCTTCAAGCTGTGGACACGGATCGTTTGTCGCGTGTATAACAAACAATTTAGGTCTTGGCTTATATCCAAAGTGATGTCGATTTGAAAGAGTCTTTAAGGAAACAAACCTCTCAACCGTGAATTTTCTCAATAAAGCCCCTTCGTACTGGGATTTTCAATTTTATTTCGTCTCGTATTGAATTGTGTATATTTTTACATCTTCTTCATCAGTAGCAAAAGGTTGTCTCTAAGGGTATAATGTTGGCTTTGTTATGATTTCTAATAATGCTGTACAATCTTGCTCAAAATAGTATTAGTTTTCTTTAGTTTTGCGCAAGGTCACAATGAAAGCTGTACCATCTTATTATGTAAAACTAAGACTGAGATTTATAGATGCTATTTTTACTTGGTACCTCAAGTCACTGCCTGGCGCCATATTCAAATTTTGAACAATACATGGTATACTACTCATAGTATAATTGAATAGCTTGCTGGTCACTCTCACCAAATTCACCAGCATTAAGTTATTTTTTTAAATTTTATGGTGAACTTTGAAAAATTCTAAGAATTTATTTGAATTTTCTTTTTTTTAATTTACAGTCTCAAATTATTGTAGCAAAATAAAAGTAGAATAGATTCAATATATTTCGTAATGCAGTTTCAGTCAGCGTAACTACAAATCTTGTACGCAGGAGTGGCTGCAGATTGCGCAGGGAATAGGAAATAATAAATTAGTTTCTTTATCGTCCACCTGCGGCGCTCCAAACGACCAACACAAACCAAGAATCTTATTCAAGCGAGCCCACCTTCGCTTATATTATTTAGTAAGCTACAGTTTCATTTACGCAATTATTAATATAGTGATTGTATGCAGTTAACTTAATTTTGGTACTTTTATTTGGTCTTCAACATATTGAGATTTACAAACTGCATAAAAAATATCACATGTAAAACTTTTATCTTCGCTGCATCACTATTTAACTTCAGGCATAAAAAAAAAGCAAAAGCAAAAGCAAAATTCAGTTTAAAAAAAAGTGCTTATTGTAAAATAAAAATCTTAGACATATTAAAAGCTAGTTTATTTTTTACATTAGCAATGTAATATCTTTTTTTAGTAACTGACTTTTCCCACTATTTAACTTTTACTTAGTAAAAACTCTGTTTCTAATAACGCAGATATTAATTAACAAAACTCATTTTACCTATTTTCTAAGTCTACCAACTGTGAGTTGTTGATAATTTTATTAAAACATATTATTTTCAATTAAAATCAGTGTGATGGTAGTTCGTGCGTTATACAAAACTAATCCAAGGAAAGGAAACCACTTCTATTAGTTCCAGAATTCTTAAGCTGAATGGAATTGTTAATTGTTGCATTACTAAGTGATTTTTAGTTAATATATTTAATTTTTATTATATTATATTAATATTTTTTGATTTTAATAACAAAAAAATTATATCATCACGCTATATTCCTTTCAGGATGAGTGATGAGAGTAACATATCAATAGATGTATCCCCTTTGCGCTTATTTACGTTTTTATTATTAATAAAATACGATTATATAATATTAAATAAATGTTTATATTATTTAATATTAATTATGTTATATTATCTATAGTATTTACGTATACATGACAATGATATTGTACACCATAAAAAAGATCTGTGAGGTAAAATAATAGCAAATTCCTTAGTTTGCTATTATTGTTATTATTTTTTGATTGTTTTGTTGTTACTGTTAACAACGTTAAAAGATGTCAACACAAAGTACTAAAAAGAAATCGACATTTCATTACTAAATAAGAAAAACGTAATAACGTGCATACTCGTAATGTTCGGCGTAAGTGAAAACGGATCAGAATTTGTAACATGTCGCTTGAACACGCATCACGTCCACAACGCGTTCCTTTGAGCGAAATAAATTAGCTCATTTTTTTTACTCAAGCGTAGACTCGGGGTTAGGGTGACTTTTAAATTATCTACAACATTAGGAATAAATTTACAAATAATCTACTGAAAATGAAATATACATCTTATTGAACATATATATATATATTTAATTACAAAATGATAGACGAGAATGGCCAAAAACCAAAGGCCGTGTTATTAGTGTAAAGTTACCTGTAATTTTATGACATTTCAGACAAGACTGATTTTTTTAGGTAGTGCGTAGCCAATATCCTACAATTCGTAGCACATGCAGTTCTTACTACGACCTTACTTACTTACACCTTAGGAAATTAATATTTCTTTTGATCACTTGCTACGTAGCTACGATTATCTTGCTACGATTCGTAGCGTCATCGCGTTGATGCCAATTGCTACGGTTCTTTCAATCGCAGAGATAATAATTAACTTGGTATAAATAGTGCGCATTTAACTTGAAACTTATTTACAAAAAAATCATGTTTAGTATTGTTTGTAAATTGTTTTTTCTATCAACATATATTTTTGTCATGCATAATAAAATATACACGTAAATGTAAATATTTCAAGAACTAGGTGCGTTTGTGCGTACGACTTATGGCTCAACATGAAACGCAACATTTATGGCTCACCGGTAAAGGAAAGCATCGTGAGGAAACCTGTAAGTTATCTGATAGAAATGGCAAGTGTAAGTGCTCTGCGAACAGCAACCAGATACGATACTGGTTACGTCGGGCACGGCATACAAGCACAAAGTAGCAAAATGAATGCAGCCACTAATGTACCTCTGCTCACCCTAAAAGTGATATAGCATGAAGATATTATTATCGAAATATGCGGATAACTATTTAAATATACTTTTTTTGTTAGCCCGAGGAAAATCTATTATAGATCGTCAGTGAGCAAAGAGGGCCATCCCCGGTGTGACTTTCACCAACTAAGCCCCACAGGATGTTCCTCCTGCCGCATACCGGAGCCGAGGGCATGACTGGGGCCTCATCTTCAGTTCCCGGCTAGGCGTGCGGCCTTTCTCTGGACTCTGCTCGCTGTAAGAATGGGTGATGTAAAGAGCCAGAGCTCTCTTGTCTCTGCGTTTTAGAACAGCACGCAGGACACATCGCGTGTCGTTCTTTCGAGGCGGCGGGTGGTCTAGGATGTTACCATAGATGATGAAGCTAACGACTCCCGCATCCACTCCGCCACTTTCTTCTGTGATAGTACCATCTAGCAATAAAAAAGGACAGCTCTCCATGAACCCTCGCATAGTTGGTGTCGTCAGCAAGAGGTCTCTACTCACCAGCCTAAATGTACTTGATCCAACATTTATAAAGTAAATATATAGCCCTTAATATATTGAGCAGGTATACAACTAAGAGCGACTTGCACCAAAGAATTAAATTCAGTTTAGTCTTGTATAAAACGCTATTTAATTGAAGTGGATTAATTTCACATCAATGATGATTTAAATTTGATTGTTGTTATAACTGG
Organism: Automeris io; assembly: GCA_036320925.1. Lineage (NCBI taxonomy): Eukaryota > Metazoa > Arthropoda > Insecta > Lepidoptera > Saturniidae > Automeris > Automeris io. Next base: position 3,845,833 of record JAUDJH010000011.1, on the reverse strand, counting down.
ATAATGTTTCCTGATAGGGAGGCATTGCATTTCTTCCTTCACCTAAAAACCTATAAATAGTTAAAAGGTACTAATCTTATAGATCACTAGTAGTGTAAATACGATTTCATAAAAATGGTAGTGTCCGACCGAAAGTTCGGCTTCGGTTTCGGTTTCGGCCGAGTTTCGGCCAAAAAACAAGTTTCGGCGGCAGTTTCGGTTTCGGCCCAAATTGGCCGAAACTTTTGCCGAAACCGAAACTGATTTCGGTAGTTGCCGTACATGCTTGCCTAGCTTCGTTTCTCGCGGCAACGCTTTGACGGACGCTGGCGGCCCTGTTCGGGATTCGTGCGCCGTTCGCATTGTTTTTTTTTTTCGAATTTACGCTTGTTTGTTGACCGGGAAAGGTCTTCACAACTTAACCGGGCGGGTGGGCGAACACTGAGGGTGCTCAGCCGGCAATTTATGGGTTGGGTGGCAATGCAAGGGCACCCCTGTGGGTACGAACCTCGACTTGGACCGCCAGCCAGAAATACGAAACCTAACGGTGATCTACTAGCGTTTCGGAAGCGACTACCTTGAGAAGAAACGCCGAAAGAAACTCAAGGCTGCGTCGGAGTGTAACTGCGTCGTTAAAACGACAGTTGACGGATCTAATTCGCATTGCTCTATAGCAACACAACTTAGTCAGTGCGTTATCACCCGACGTAAACATTCTTTAGAGGTTATGCTTTGATGGTACTGATTACATGTAAGTTTTTGTTTCATTTTTTTACTTGACCACGTTGACTTATATACTTGACCACGTGAGTTTCGGTTTCGGTTTCGGTTTCGGCCGAAACTGAAGCCACGGCCGGAAAACCAGTTTCGGTCGGACTCTAAAAAATGGTACAAATATACCATAATAATTTAGAAGTATTTAAGAAAAATCTTTTGTAAAAAGGCAAATTAGTACTTCTTATATGTTCTTCTTCAATAATTCCTCTTCAATATGTTCTTGATTTTTTTTTCTTCAATATGTTCTTCTGAAACAGGGTCGATTTTTAGATAATAAAATAATAAATTATTTATTAGAAAAACAATTACAAAGCAGCACATTAAAGTCAGCTGACACCCAAACTAGGACTACCTGTGTATCTTGGATGTCAGCACATTTCACACAATTTGTTACATACAGTTAATAACCGCTGCGTAACTCCAAACTTAACTCAAAACAATACAATAATATCATTACATACACTATACAATCAGAGTAAACAATAATTTCACAATAATGTTAAACCCCAAGTACATCTAATAATAATGACTGTGGACTGTGTGTGTATTGAATAATGCATAATGAATTATGATCATCAATAAAATATATTTTAATATTAAATTACTGATAAAGAAAATATAGTAATATTGACGCCCGATAAAATTGCAGGAGATAATTTTACGGTAAATATGTATTGGTTGTAGTTAGTGACTGCGAGCATTAATTAAGCGAGATTCTCCCGAAATAAATTCGTGTAGGTACAATTAACCACAAACACTAGACCGTAAATAACGCGTCTGTTTGTCCATTTAATTTGTTTACGTTCTGTAAAATGATAGGCTGTAATATTATTATGGAGCGATCGTAATGTATACATCTATTTTCACAATGTATATCTACAGATACTATAAATACTATTACTTATAACATTTAAAAAATCTATTTAATCGACAGCAGCCACAATCACAGTGATACCATAATGAAAACGAGATGTAAAAATCATAAAAAAAAGATAACTCTAGACCGACGCTGGTAAAAAGTAGCAAGTTTATCCTTGTGCCACATTGTGATTGTCGCAATTTTTTTATCTTACCTTCCTTCTTACCTTTATATGTCACAAGCTGTGCTTTTAGAAGTACTTCTGCTATGATAACAATTATTTCAAGCAGAAGTTTTTGTATAGATTTCCCTAGTTGACACAAAATTAATTACTGAACGCATGGATAAATACATATGTGATACCAATACGTCAACCCTTTCTCATTACTGACATTATTCTACATTTTTTAAATATAAAATATGTTATTATCCGAATATTGTGGGTATATCTCGTCAATTCGGAACCTTTAATTCAATACCTTTTTTTAATTTGAGAGGAGAGTTTACTGTATCAACGGGATGAACATTAAATGTCTGACAGTAGCGAAATCCATGAACATTTTGTATAGAAAATAGTTTTTTCTTTTATTCCTTTTTTTTCTCTTTTTTCCAATATAATTTTAATTATTATATTATTAATAATATAATTTTCTAATAGTTCTTCGAGAAGAGGACAAATATTACAAATCAAAAACTATGGAAATTGGTCCAGCAATTTTCTAGTTATAAGTGGTCGAACAAACCTGACTTTATTTAATATATACGAAGGCTAAACGGAAAGTTTTTAGAACTGGCCACTTAAAAATATTATATTAAAAAAATAACTTTAAATTTCGAAATTAGAACTCTACCAATATTATTGAGTATATATTTCATTCATTTGTCATTTGTTTTACGATTTTGCGGCAAATTAAAAATAGTCTGTGCAGGTCAGCATGAATTTAAGCCAAGAAAATTTTCGTGCGATGATTTTTTATGACTTTCGATCTCATTTAAGTCAACAAGAAATTTAAACTAGTAATAGATCATATTTGCAGAGTAATCAAGTGTAAACATTTGATAATGTAGGTAATCCAAAAATTCAAAGACATTATTACTCGTTTCTTCCATCACCACGCTTGCCTGGTCTATTGATGTACTTTTTATTATTAAAAATTATACTATGTAAATCCCTGTTCTACATGTTTATTTATCCATTTAGTCGTGGTACGGCCCTTGCTCTGTAGTCGTTAAGTTAAGTGAATTACAACATGATGCTCGGCCAACTACACTCGCACTGCATAAGTTTAAAACAGCATTACAGTTGAAACTAGTTCAGTAGCCAATGATACAACTTGGATCGTTGCCAGCTATTTGTGTTGTGTGCAATTTCAAGAAGCACGATTTACTTTTATTCCTTTTGTATTGTTTTGTTACGAGATTCTTTGTTTTGTTTATTCAAACTTTAATTTTTGTTATCTTAACACTCCTCCGGTTATTTGTTTTGTGCTCGCGACTTAATGACGTGAATGCAGTACTTTCCTTATGATAATAATTATTTCAAGCTTAAAAATTTGTAAATAATAATATATAAAATTTTTTAAAAATATTTCATTCAAATCACATGAATAATCATTTTATTTCATGTCTTTTAAATAAAGAACGACGTATTTTTTTAAACTGACATAACCTTTATTTTTATATTGAATGAAATAAAATTAACATTAAACTTCAAAGGCAACTAACTTTCCACAATATATCGGTAAAAACTAAATCAAACCGATTAAACCGTTTCTGATATTAGGGGACAAAAACACGTACAGACATGCGTCAATATTAACAATTCCTATACATTTTTACCAACCTACATCGCGCAAGCAAAATTTTTCTGTAGCGCGGTATATATAGAAGCTTTCAAATAATTTTTCACGTTCAACGCAGCTTTGAGTTTCTTTCGGCATTTCTTCTGAAGGTAGTCGCTACAGAAACGCTGGTAGATCACCGTTAGGTTCGTTTCACTGGCCGGCCGGCCCAAGTAGAAGTTCCCGCATCCAGGGGCTTGCTGTGCCCCCTTGCAATAGCCGCTTAACCTATAAAATTCGCTAGCTTTTCAGTTTTAGCCTTCTGCGGTTCGCCCACCAAGCTCGGTTTAGTTGTGAAGGTTTTTTTCCCAGCCACAAACAATAGAGTCCTTCGAAAAAAAAAACAATTAGTTATATATTGTTTTTGTTTTTTTTTTTATACAAAATCATTATATAATTATTATTTGATGTTCTTTATGTCTCCCCGGACAAAATCTTTTGTTTATATTCTTGTCTTCTTCTTTTTTGATATATCTTATTGGCAACAGCATGAAATACATACATTTTATTATAATATATTTTGTGGTTTTTTTTTGTCTCGATATTTTTTTAAATCATACCATAGTATATCATACTATATTAGTCAGGATTAGGAACAAAATAATCTACTTAACGTAATTGATTTTAGTATAAAATATTAAAAAGACATAATTCAGTCATCGACTTCTAAAACGTTTTAGCATACTCTAATTTTTTTTATTGTCGCCCGTTTGTGGGCTTTAAGCGCTCACAAGAAAGCATTATTAGTCATTTTGAAAAATCCTTGTCTTTTTTGTTTTGCAATGGCTCGACATAGTAACTACAATGCACCTGATGGTAAGTATAGTGTAGTCCAAAAACAAAAGGGACCATAAAAACATGAAAAATCCATTGATAGTCTCCGTCATCATCTCAACGCACATAAACCACGACTGAAGGTCTTTCGATATATGAGTTACTGGATATACACAAGCTGATCTCGAAACGCAACAGGCCAGGGCGAGTCACTATGATGGCCTTTACACTTGTGTACTGTGTGTGTTGTATTTTAATTGATATATTTCGTTGTTTGCATTTTTTTATGTTGCTTGAAGAACAAGAACTAAAATAAACTAGTCGCTAAAAACTATTCTGAGTGCTGTTTAGCAACCCAAAAGGCCTGATGGAAATGCGACACTAAAGACGCTCCTTTTCACGTACCCTTATCACTGACAACTGTGCACTTATCCGTACCAAAAAAGGTCCGATAATCTGTAACCCTCAAGGTACAACAATTTTTCACTGATAATAAAATATCCATATCGACAACAGCGATTAAGAACATATGATTTACATGTGTTAAGCGCTTCAGTAAATTTTTACGAAATAGTTATTTTATTAGCTTGTTGTTTGTTAACATCATTCGTTTGCTAAATCTATCAACACATCACGAATAAGAATATCCTGTATAGCTTTCAAAACGCTGACCACCGCCACCATGTTGGATTAGACGTTGACCTTATTTTTATAGTCGACTTATCGGACCTCATCGGGTAACTATGTCCCAGGTAGACATAGTCGTCAACAACTTTGGTGGACACCGGGATGAGTGAAGTATGGGTGTTGACTATAACCATAGTCTTGTCCTTGTTCATCGATAGGCCCACCTGTTAGTAAGTTCGATCGCGGTCTCCGAGCATTGGGCTATAATCCTTTAGCAACTGCGCCACGATGACGATATCGTCGGCGAATCTAAACTGATAATTTTGTAAAGAGTAATTGGTATTTTTAAACAATTAAAATCATCGCTTAGAACTAGGAGATGGAGACGAAAATTGTAATAATCATACATCTTGGTTTGCATGCAAATAATTACTAGAGTATAATATAATTGTTTATTATCGTACGTATTCGCTACTAATGACCATTTAGTTGACAAAATATTACTACGGTGTGGAGCCTAGCACTCAGTAAATACTAAAACTGCGCCAAGTTTTAAACATGATTACTCCTTTACCCTCGTAAACCCAGTAGGCCTATTAGGAATGCTGCCATTAGTCCAATTAAGGTCTTTAGGTTTGCTTTAAAAGTCTCTATAGTTTTATACATATTTTAGGTTAGATATACTAGAATGAAAGTTCGTCCTCTTCCTGATATTAATCAGGTGTTGTTTTCTCCAAACATGTTCTGAAATTATTGACTGCGCAACATGATTAGTCAATTTGCTCTTAATTCGTTATAAATAATACAATTTTAGATAACACTACACTTATTGGTCTTTTGTTTAACCTGATGTGGCACAGTGAATATACCACGTCCGATGGTAAACATGGTGTGGTCCAAAAACGACAATGATTATCAACAGTAAAAAAAAACTTATCAATAGTCGCAGCAATTACGCCGATGTGCACAAAAATCTCTTCACTTAAAGGATATTTAAAGGATTTCGTTTAAAGGATCCCAATATCATATGACAGTCGGAATATGCTTGCCGAAAGATCATTCCACATTCCAATGACTCGGCTAAAGTAAGAAATAGAAAACTTAGTCCTAGCCGGAATGTGGGTTACCATATAGCTGTGACTCCATAAATCCGCGTGCGTGATTCTACTACGGAAGGGAGAGGAGAGAGGAACAAGGTTAAATAGCTCTTCAAAACACCCTTCATAATACAGATGGAAGAAAACGCTCAATGAGGATAATAATTTTGTTCAATTGGAGCAGTTCAAGATGCTTAATAACGTTAGGATCTCTTACCATGCAGACAGCGCTACGTTGCAACCTATCCAGGTCGTCGAGTAAGTACTGGGCAGAACCGTTCCAGAGATGTGAACAGTATTTCATTGAAGACCTGACCTGGGCTTTATACAATAAGCTAGAAATACTCTGATGTATTTACTAAAAAGCAAACAGTTCTCCTAATATTTTGTCCTCTCAGGCGTTGTTTTCTACAACTATATTCTGGAATGATTGACTACACAAATTATTTAGTCATTTGGCTCTTAATTTGTTATCAATTATACATTTTTAGATATAATTACACTTATTAGTAATTTTTAAACATTCTCTTCATTGAAATATGTTAGTCAGTTTAAGGTTTTAGAGTGATTGTCCGAACTGGATCGTGAACAAAGTATACAATCGTGAAGACCGTCATAGTGACTCGCTTCGGGGTCAGCTTATGCACGTCTAGTTGTTCATCTACCAGAAGACCGTCAGTCGTAGTGACAGTCTACCAATATGGTTAGACGTTGGCGTTTTTTGGACTGCACTATGCTTACCATCAGGTATGGCGCAGTCACTATGTCGAGTCAGATTAAAAAAAAAAAAGGATGTTTCCTTTGGCGGTCACTATGATTCTTCAAATACACTGTACACTCCATCAGTTGCGGTGAAGTTTCTTTGTCGAGTTAGTATAAAAAAGCCATGATAAGTTGAACTCGTAAAATAAACTTTTTCATTTTTTCGATAATCGTAGATAAGAGAAATGGCGCACAAAACAAATTAGATAAAAAAATATTAGAAAAACAATGGTAAAAGACTTGACAGAATAAGGTGAAATACATTTATGATAAATAATAAAACTTTCTTAGTACGTGAGGTTTGCCGCATCGCGTTTTCCAATAATCGGTTATTAGATTATGTTTTGTGCGCCACTTTTTTTTAATACAAGTGTGCTAATCTACTCATATGTAGTAATAATGTACGAAATATAATAGAATATAACTACGTGGAAAGTGAGGAAATATATTATAATTATTTATAAGTACAGAATTAAGAATAATATATCATAATATGAAGGCATATATTTTAGAGGATTGTTGTATGTGATACAAGGAATATGGTCCAGCGAAGTTATTTATATTTTAATGATAATATCCAGTATTTGAAAGAGTAGTACTAATTATATCGCTTCGTGAAACACCTAAGTGTTTGTAAGGTGTGCGTTTGATAAAGTGAAAAAGGATGTAAGAGCAAAGACACAAAAAGAGAAACAATATTCGTGTCGCGTACACAATGCGAGAGATTTATTGTCGCGAGAAAGGGATGTCACGGCACGACAGTTGAGTGATAGTCGCATCAAATATTTACATTTCAATGGAGCTGATGTTAGCAACCTATTATTTACTTTTATATAGCAAAAGTTGAAAAACGAGCTCACAGCCTACCTGATGTGACATGGCAGTCATCTAGAACAGTGTACAACTATAGAAGTGCTGTCATCGTTTTGACCAGAGTTCCCCAAACTTTTTTGTGTCGTAGCCCCCTTGCCATGTTTTTCCGTGTTGGGTAGACCCCCTACTTACCTGATATTGATTTTCTGTAAATTTCTAACTGTAGTGAAGCTTAGTTTTAAAAACTTAAAGCTATTTGGCCCAAAGTGTGTTCCCGCGCCGTGTGACGTGTCAAATTAAAGCAGCCAATTCTCCTCCCCGTCTTCCCCTTTACTCCCTGTCCTTCGTGTTTCTATGCCATGGCGCTAGAGATAGCCTGTGCGACTATTCATTGGCGCTAACACATATATAATATTTTTTTTTACTTCATAGGTACTTTTATAAATAATGATATGTTTTGATATTATAAGATAGTATGATGTAAGTAAATAGGTACTATCAGTCTATGTGTTGAGATCCACTATCGTGGACCCTCATTTTCATTTCATGGACCCCCAATTTTTTTTTCGCTGACGTAGACCCCTTGCAGGTTGTCATAGACCCCTAGGGGTCGATGTAGACCACTTTGGGAATCACTGGTTTTGACAATCTTGAAAATAGAGAGAATAAGAAGCTATGATATAGAGCTCTTAAAGAAGGCAGTGAAAATTGTTTTTCTTGATTAACAACGCAATACCAACGCTTCATCAACGCTTTATCAGCCCCTTTGGCGACTAAACGTTAAAAAAAGCTGGATATACTCAGGGCTATTCTGGACACGACTGGCCAAGGCTATTTGTAGATTTAGGTTTAAAGAAATTTGTTATAACGGTCTTTGCACTTGTTTACTTTTGTCACGACAGTTAATTTCTAGGCTTGGGATAAAATAAAAGAGTGTGCAATTTGCATGCTATTAGTTTTATCTCTTTTGCACTTGTGGTTTTGCCATAGTACCTTTATTGTCCCGGAGTTTGTAATTTCATGTTATCTTTTGTTAAATAACAGGTAATTTAACATTTTTTCACATTTTTACTTACGACCGAACCGAACAATCTCCATATCTTCGTAAAATAAATTCGTATAAATTTACATTCCGGATTTATTATGGTTTCATACATGCGTCTAATCAACTAGATATCGCGTACTAAACGCGTCTAGTGAAATTAATACTATACAAAATATTGTGAGCATATATGACTATCCTTTAAAACGATATTATTTTAATCTTCTCTTCCTACGTCTGTTTTTGCAGCATATTTTGACATGGGAATCTTCAAACAACAAGTGAATCGGTATTTGTTGGGTGAGCGCGCTCTATCATCGACCTCAACATCACTTTCCATCATGTGTAATAGCGGTCAAGCGCAAGCCGCTTTTTAAAAACTTTTATATTACATACTGTAAATAGTTCGAAATTAGAATATGAAAGTAAGATTTAAATCAGCGTAAAGAATATTCAAACAAGTTCATTGTTAAACTGTGCTAGGGATTTAAGGGTGGTCATGACTTTTATGACGTCATGACCGATTAACATGATTTCTTGCTTTCTATTTTTCTTTTTTCACGAACTACGCACGATACCGGTTGCCCCGTAAGATTTCCATTTAATTCAATTATATTCTGACTTTTCCTCTTTAACTAAAAATTATACCCTTATTAGAATCTAATATTAGTACCGAGTAATACTTTCACGCATCGGATAAGGTTTGTAAAACACGGTTATACAGCATTAATATTTATTACATGGAAAAAGTAATACATATATTTATTACATGGATATAGTTGAATGTAATCATCACTTATACAAATCGCTGATACAGTAACAACACCTTGCGCAATTTTTTTAATCAAACAAATCTGATTTCAGTTTCCCATGCAGATCGGTATAATCAATACCCACTCCGTTTTCTAAACTTTTCTCGTTAACTTTTTAAATTGGACGAGAGCAGTTTTAATACGGAAAATGTTTTTTAATACGAAAAATGTTTTTTAGCCTTCTTTTGGTTTCTGTCTAGTTTAAGGCCGCTGAGCTCGTCAAGTTGATCCGATGTAGCTACTAAAATAAAATGGCCCGATTCTGTTCTGGTGTTTTGTATTGCATTTATAATTTCATTTATTCTTGGGTAAAATTCTTATCTAACTTGCGACCAGTTTCAGAAATGCTTTTTAAATTTCAATACGTTTTCAAAAACAAATGAAGCGTAAATTTTTACGCAATAGACGACTCATTAGTGTTTAAAAGCATTTTTTAATTTAAAGAATATCTGGAAAACTAAGCGTAAGTTGTAAGAGCTCTCTCATGGCAATGAAATTTTTTAACAGTAAAAATATATATTATATGACTTCATGGGCTTTCAGCACCAAAGTGAACTTACTGGCATGGAAACTGTGCTGTTGGTATTGCAATAAACTGCCCTAGAATTATATATAATAATTTATAAATTACAAAAATACTAACTTTGATTAATTTTAGAACCTTGACGTTAAACATAGAAGTGCTCAAAATTTTAATCCCGTAGATCCCGGCTGATATATTTCGCGTTGGGTAGACACCTTTTATATTATGCACATAAAAGGCATAATAGTAATATAATAAATAAAATAGTAGTAATGTGAAGGACACATAAAATACACTTGAAAAATAAAACAGCCAAGAAAAAAAAAGCGTGAATTTGCAATTGCATTTTTACATTACCGCTAAAGATTTGATAATGATTACTATCTATTTTTTAATAATGTTGGTATAGCTTTACTTGGAAAATTTTGCTTTAAATGCATTTTTTGTAATTATATTATACTATGCTAAGCTTCCGCTCATGTTAGTTTAAATTAAATAGAATTTGGAGCACATAAAGTTCGGTGCGCTATAAAAACAAGTCAGAAGTTTCTAAGAAGTTAGATACTAGATGTTGCAGATGACAAATAACGCAAATTTACTCGCTATTTAATAACAGATAATGTGACAAAAAAATATTGCGACTGAGACAGCAATATCATAAAATTGCTCGCGTGAAAGAGACAAAATTAATAGTATGTACGCCTCCTGTTACATATTATCCCAAGTTTACTTAACAAGGTAGGTATAGGTAAAAACGCAATATCGCTTGTAATTTAGCAGCAATTGCTGTAAATCCCGCGGATGGAGACTGAAATAGCACTATGACAACATTACGTGCGAGAAAGAGATAAGACTCATAGCAGATACGCTCCCTATTATAATTTGTCCCGTGGCTAGTCGTTACTGAAGTTAAGAGAGATTGAAAACGCTATTCAAATAGACGGGCTGTCAAAAAACACTCAAGTCCCTTCCTTAAGAGAATCCTCGAGTAAGGAAGTCAAGTAAAATTGTGTAGGTTATCATTAAATGCAGCCATGTGATAATGGCTCTGTTCGGGGATTTATTAAATTTGTTCAAACTTGAAGGGAGCCTTTGACGCGTGACTAATCTGCGTAATTAGTTTTAAAAGTGGAAGGGAGTGTTGAAAAGGCGAATTGAATTTCCTGATATTTAATTAAAATTGATTTTTATGCTCGCATTTTATATAAATGGGTAAGATAGTTCTAGCCTTTTGGTTTGCCTAATCCCATTTCTTGCTCGAAATTTTAATATAGTTTATGACCGGTGGTCGTGGGTGTGGTTGTAGAAAGACACGGATTTTGGAGTTTTACTGTTTATTTGCACTTTAAGGCACACCGAACTGCGACGCACACGCACATACTCTGGCCTTGCGTCTCGGTAGTCGACTGGCTTCGCAAGCATCCCGTGCGCATGCGCATCCTCTTACCCCGTGCGTCCCGAAACCCCCTAACGACCCTTAAGGCGGGCGGCGTCTACATGCTATAAGTTAATATAAATACAGAATGTTCGTTAAGATTACGATCAGCCGGGGTATCATAAGATCTACTTTATAAAAAAATAAAATAAAACAGGAGACAGGTCTTCGGCTTTCCTCTTTCTATCTCCGCAGTTAGCTTTTTGTAAGAGTTAGCTCCACTTTGCCACAGGCGTCTTAGGCTCTAAGATTTCGATTCACGGTCTCCATACAAGAATTTGGCTGCTCCAGTGGTTAACCGTTCTTGGACATATAAGATTTACATATAACCAGCTCACCGTTACGTTATCTTTTTAATCCTGACTGTTATGATGATAACCTTCTTAACTCTTCTATTGGATTTTCTCATATCGGAATTTAATATATAAAATATTTTTATGTAGTTATTTATTATCTTATTTCTGTTTTAAAATAATTAATCATTTATTTGCTGTTAAGTAAATATTCTGTCAACTTAATTTAGTGCAGGTTAATATTATATTAGCTAAAAGGAATTCTTAGAAGAATAAATTTACAGTCGCTGAGTCAGAAAGGTATGAAAGTGGCGATAAATTGTTACTTTTTGGGAATTAAGGCCCGTGGTGGAATCATTTTTATCAGTGCCGATAGAACGAAACATTTTATAGCGGGCTGCAGGAACATGGGTTCTGTAACTTAGTAAAACAAGTATATATATCAGTAGTATCAGTATATATAGTAGCTCTAAATTAATTTTTATGTCCTTTGCTTTGTGTTTATAGTTATTATTCGTTGTAACAGCATTCATGGCGGTATGTAGTTCCCCAGAACAGCTAGTCCTGAGTAAAATCATAAAAAAGTTATCTATTTTTATGTATATCTCACAATAACTCGAATACATATTCTTTAAAAGTTTGTAGCGTCTGTTTACTCGAGAAGCGGCCGACTCAACTGACGCTCGATTAAAGGTTTCTTCCGACCTGCTCCCGCGCCTACCACGCCACATTCGACAAGCGATTCGAAAGCAGTATATGCAATCACCCGGCCATCAAACAAACTGCAACCGTTTCCTAGCAACTAAGTACCATAGAATAATACTAAGTAACTACATATGTATAGTAACTTGTAGGACTATAAGTTACTATTAATTTCATATCGCACTATACTGCACGGATTAATACAATACAATTTCCACAACAATCTAGTTAATATACCAAAGCGATCTCATAAAACTTAATTAAGCTTTGTTTATCTCTATTAAATTTGCTCCGTATAGAAATTCAAAACACAACTGGCTGCACATGACAATCCAATTTATTTTCCATTACTACTCATGCATGTTTATATTAGTGATGCCACGAATAGTGAATTGGCCGAATACCGAATATTCGGCAACTCTGTCGGCCGAAGCGCCGAATATTCGGCCGCCGAATATTCCTGGAAGTAGCGTGTTTAGTAATAATAATAATAATAACCTTTATTTCACACAAAACTTATACATATACACAGGGTGATAAGTCTCACCAATTAAGTAAATTTTGTCTCTGGTGAGACTCGCACTTCCGTTCGGGTTATTCAAGGGTGTTTTGTGTTTTTATATGGATATTAACGCTATAGGTTTATTAGTATGTGTGTGTGAGAGAGAGAGTGTGTGTGTGAGAGGTTATTTTCTAAGGCTGGTAACATTTGCGATGAAAAGCGTAATCGTTTGCTACCAAAAAATGCTGAAAAGCTTGTTTTTATCCATCACAACTTGCCACTGATCAATTTTAATTACTAAAGTGTTGTAATTTGGAAATAAATACATAACTTTGAGTAATATAACGTGTCTTTTTTACATGATTTGGTATTCGGTATTAGACCGAATAGTACGTATTATTCGGCCGAATACCGAATAGCAAAAATAGTGGCCGAATAGGCCGTATACCGAATAGTTGCCGAATATTCGTGGCATCTCTAGTTTATATGTGAACAATAATTGCGGGACAGCTATTGTCCGCAATTATTCTGTATTTAATCGTTTTGTTCATGTTTAAAAAACATGGAGACGCATGTCGAGTCCAACGTGATTAATAAATTTAGAAGAAGTAACAATAGCAGTAAAGTGATATTAAGGCCGGCCATACACGGATCGCTCTTGCAGTCATAGGCTGAGATTTATAGACGCTTTTTCGACTTTGCTTAGCGAAGTTCTCAAAAAATGAATTCGTTTTGACAAAAAAACTAAATACATGATAGGAACTTAAGGATAGCCATAGTGTTCGCAGAGCCAAAGCCAAGTTGACAAAATCGGTGACTTACCAAATCCTTTGATATTCATTGAGTAACATAAATTGTAATGTTTTAACGAAGTCTAAGCAAACTTAAAGCTGTGTCTATGAATCTAAGGATAAGTCAACAGCCTGAACTTGCCATAGATAACTGCAGCAGTTGGTATCAACTGTTCAACAAGTGACAGTTTCAATTTCATTTAAATTAAAACTCTCTTTTTATTGTCAAAACATATATAAGACTCTGTTATAGTTTCCGAGTAGATATATATAGATAGATTGAAGATAGATGTTGTAGGAAAATGGTTTGTCGGCGTTTCCGACGGCGCATCCGTAGCCGGTACGCGCGCCGTTATATCGGCAATACAGGCCTTACCGGGGTTCCAACTCACATTCGATAGCGAAAATATTTTTAATAAATAATGAATTATTATTATACTAATCCCTTTATGCGTGAGCAGAGATATATAAATGGATACAGCAAAAAATGTGTTGTGTATGCGTATGTACGTGTCAGTGACATGCATAGAGTATTTGGATAGGGTAGGCAGATTCACATAATTAATGTGAATATTATATAATGATAATAAATATTACATTACTTCCACAGGGGAGATAGATCGTGTGAAAATAGAATAGATATGAATATAAAGGGTTCCTTTTTTTTGTTTAAATTAAAGGGATTTATTCCAGACTTATTTATCGTAAGGGCATGCAATGCTTTCATGCATTTATCGAAGGAACGCTACTGGTTTGTGTGAATATGTAGTGTTTTTATATTTGCTTGACGAAGTTAGTTAACCGGACCTGGTGGAAAGTATGGTATAGTTCAAGAACGACAGTGACCATCAAGGGGCGGGAATTCATTGGCAACCGCTGTCTTTATGTCAGCCCACTTTTACCGCTACAGGATTTCTCTAGACATATGATCAAACTGATCCCGAAACGCCACAGGCTGAAGCAAGTCACTATGATGGTTTTCATGCTTGTGTACTTTATTTTTGCCCCACATATAGTAAAACATATGGTAACCTTCCTATCAAGTCACGTACGTAGATTGTATACTAACAAATCGTTTTATGAGCTTGTATGGTAAACGCGGGAACATTTCTGCAAGATAAAGAAACATATATAAAATACATAAAGCTCTCGATTTATATTATAAAGGTTTATATTAAATGCTGATTTTATACGATATACAAATAATCATCTATTTTCTTAAAAATGGTATATTATAAAATAGTTTCTATTTTTCAACTTTGCTTTTTTATTAATTTACTAGCTGATCCGGCAAACGTTGTTTTGCTATATAAGGTTTTGTAATATCTTCTAAGATGTTCATTGAAATTAAGTGCTGTCAAAGACAATTTTAGTCACAATTAAATACTCTTAATCAACAACACATTTATTTGGATAAAGGTTAATATTATTACGTTGATACAACTCTTAACAAATAATGCATTAATTTCGACCAAATTTGATCACCATAAATACGGTTCTACTGACTTAATCTTAAAAGGTAGACATATACTGTCGCGGACATTTTTTTAGATCATTTCAAGAGGAATAATTCTTTCATACATATATTTTTGGTATCTTGAACTGTTTTCGCAGCGCACGCAATGGAAGCCCTCAAGGATGAATAATTTTCCCCGTTTTTTTTCACATTTTCCATTATTTCTTCGCTCCTAATAGTTGCATCGTGATGTTATATAGCCTAAAGCCTTCCTCGATAAGTGGGGTATTCAACACAAAAATAATTTTTCAATTCGAACCAGTAGTTCCTGTGATTAGCGCGTTCAAACAAACAAACAAACAAACAAACTCTTCAGCTTTATAATATTAGTATAGATTATAATGTAGACAGCACAGAGAATAAACATGAAATAAGACAAAATATATAAAAACAATATGACACTATTCTATCTTCCAAACATATGCGCACACGAAAACTTCCGAATATAGTAGGTAGCTAGAAGAAAAAATTACAAATTATAGGTGATTTGATTTGTAAGCTGGATTTTTTCGCATTGTGTGTGGAATATTGTATTATATTGTGTAGCATGTATTTATTAATCAATCCAACCCTCTTAAAATTGATCCAGTATAATATAATACGCTTTCGCTTATTATATTCATTATAAATACCTTAACGGGTCTTATGCGTGAATTAACTTGATCAAGAAAAAACAGAGTAAAGGAAGTAACTTCCCGCCCTTGAGGAAATCTCCGAGTTATTTCAATCACCTCGTGACCTTTGTGTAACCAGGTCGAATCCTCGAGCTATAATTAAACGTAAGCTAATTCACGCATAAGTCCCGTTATAGTATTTATAATAAGATACCAAAGAAATAATAAACTGTTCATAATGCGTGGACTTAATTAATGTATATAAAGAAAGTAGGTAAGTTATGTCCCGTCAGCTGTCTGTCAAAACTGTAATAAAAAGTAAAAGTGACTAGGGCACGGCAATCCCTGAAAATTTCCGATATAGCGCGGTGAGCCGGAAATTTCACAGAAATAATTGCCCGTCATACGTCCGGCCTCACTACGCATGTGCGGGTTGAACCGCGCATGCCACCAAGCAAACCTGCCTTGCTATTGCTACAAACGAATACATTTAAAAATATTATTCTTTGTTCTGAATTAAAAATACATTTGTGCTCCTTTTCCTTTATTTTAAACGCAGATCTGTTGTAGAAAAAAGTCATAAGAATCGCTTCGAACTACGTAAGTACAATATTTTCCAAAATACTCAAATTTGGGTGGGATAACCTAAAATATTTTGGGTACGCAGTAATTGATTACTTTTTGTTCAGTTATGCATATTTTTGTTTCTATTTTCATGGCTAAATTCAAAAGTATATCTTTTAATAACTCTGAATGTAATTTAAAATATTAACTTTAGAATTTCGTTGTTCTATGAAACACGTGCGTTTAGTTTTGTACCTTGTCAAAGGCATGCTTAAAATTAAGATTTAAAATGTATTTATTATATTACAACGCATATTTTAATTACTTTGCTACCATTATTGCTTCAAATATTATATGTATGATTTATATAGAAGTTACTAATGACTATGTTTGGATTTGAGAAATATTGATTTGTGTGGGTTTACAGACTGTTGATAATATTATATGTTGACCATTTCGGTCAATGGGTTAACAGATATTTCATAAATAACATTATATTTTTATTTATATTGGTTATATTTTGTTATACGTACATTTAAGTGTTTATTATTTATTACAAAACTCTGGCTAATCATTTTATTGTAACAGTTTAACTGATTTTTAGTTTATAACGATTTATTTGAAAATGAAATGAAATGTATTTATTTCGCCACAAAGTAACAAAAAACTAGAAATTTAAATACAGTAACAGAAGCAACATACAGAAACAAAAGAAAAATACAAAAACATATAAACATGGCGAAAATAGGACCTTCATCAGCTTAAAGCCACTTATTTAAAGCTACGAATAATATTGTTAGTTTTATTAAAGAAGAAACATTATTTTGATCGATAATTTGGATAATTTAAGGTATAGATATTAAGTTTATTTATTATACAGTTTTCTCTTTTGACATGGTAGGCCGATTGCCCGAACTGGGTCGTGACCACAGTACGCAAGTGTAAAGACCGTCATAGTGACTTGCTTCTTCGGCCTGATGCGTTTTGAGAACTTGCATCATGGTGTATATGTATGTCCCGATTAGCCGTGGTGGCTGCCGGCAGAATAGAATAGCACCCCCCTCTTCTTGCTGAGGTGTCGTAAAAGCCGACTAAGGTTTAACACCGCAATTCAACCAGGTGTTCAGAGAAGGAATACTCGACCAAACCTGCATCCCGCTCCCTCCCGATCGTACTGGTTCTCCATTCCATCGGGCCTGAGGGAGCTCGGACGAGAGAGTGCTTTTCTGGCAGCGCGTCCAGCTATACACTTAAATATCTCCTGCGCAATTGGCTGTTTCCGAAAACTGGACCTCGATTTTCTTAATCGGTGTTGAAACAGTCGCCGTGGCCGAACCTGGCTAGGACATCATCATCATGTGTCGATATAGAGATGGCGACTATCAACGGATTTTCGTCCATTGGTGGTAGTAGCTGTTATCTGATTACATTGTATTCTCCATCATATGCAATTTTAACACTTTGTCGAGCCATTATACTTTTTTTTTTAAATGCAATAATGTTGATACTGGATACCCATACAAAAAAGAAAAAACTTACTATTGATGCCATCTAAAATATTTTATACTAATTAAGCAATATTATTACGAATAATGAGAACGCATATATTCCAATCATTAATGTGACCTTATAAAATAAAGAATGCTCAAATTTATTAGTTAGAATTTCAGTTAAAGGATATAGCCGTCAATGTACAAAACTACCCGACCTCTATCTGTTAAGTTATTATTCACAAGCGTGTAAGGCTTTGTTTGATAAGTGCTTAAATATGTAAAATTAATATAGAGACAACGTATTATAGAATACGTACCTTACCATACCTTTTGTATTCATCATGTCTAAATAAGTTTTATAGCATGTAGACGTAACCCGATACGCAGTTGTCGCCCTATGGGTCGTTAGGGTGTTACGAGACGTGCGGGGTAAGAGGATGCGCGCGCGCACGGGACGCTTGGAAGTCAGTCGACCACCGAGACCCAAGGCGGGAGTACGTGCGTGTACGTCGCAGTTCGGTGTGCCTTAAAGTGCAAATAAACTGTAAAACGCCAAATTCGTGTCTTCCTAAAACCACACCCACGACCACCGGTCATAGTTTTATTTTTGTTAAACTAAACTGTTTCTAGAAGACTTTAAACGTATCTAACTCTCTTCTATCTTTTGTGTTGCACTCGGTTAAAAGGTACAGGTTCTCTTTACCATTAGATGGGCTATGAGCTTGCTTGCTTCTTTTTGTTTAAAAAATGCATGGGGTATCACGACGATAACTTTTTTTTATATCGACTCGACACAGTAGCTGCACCATACCTGATGGTAAGCATGGGGCAGTCCAAAAAACGCCAACGACTATCTATAGGCAAGAAAAACCCATCGGTAGTCACGGCGGCCTACACAAACATCTCTTCACGCTACGTTTAAAAGATCCCATATCATAGGATGGTGGGTACACGCTCGCCGGAAGTCCATTCCACAGCCCAACGACACGGCAAAAGAAGGAGTTAGAGAACTTCTTGGTCCTGGCCGGGATGTGAGATACCGTAACTGCCTACAGATTATCGTTTTTTGGTAGTGACCCCTGTTCTTGGACTCAAGTCTACTTATCATCTCTGCATTGTTTCATTAAAAATGAACCAGGAAAACCTCACTAAAAGATTGTGTGTTTTAAATTGGTGAAAATGTAATCTTTTAAAAGCAGACTTCTTAATAAAAAGCTTTGCAATCAAGCCGCGACATGTTTTTTTGGAACCCAGCCAGTTTTACCTTCAACAAAATTCCATATGCCTTTATGTAAATTTAACGCTGATTTTTCTCTTGTTATTCTAAAGTACTTATCCTATGTATACAGTATTTGGTAGAACATTTGAACGCAAAGTGAATATAAATGGTAGATTTTATTTTTGAACCGGAATAAATACTTTGGTTTTTTTTGTTTCAAAATATGCCAAAAGCGGTATTGTAATCCATTACACGAATTATTTGTCTTATAAAGAAAATGAGAATATTAATATTTATTTGAAGCTTGATTGATTTTTCAAATAAAAACAGATGATTAATCACACTAGTTTACTTATCACAGTAAACGCCGAATTCTCTGTAAAATAAAATATTTCTCATTGCGTTTATTTGTAGTAAGTAAAAAACTATTTTAAGAAAAAAATAGTATAGATTAATTACTTATTAATATTGGTCGGTTAGTAGTTAGTAATTGTTAATTATTAGTCATTGTTTAACATTATTTTGCATTGTGTGATGGTCATTTGTCACTTTTTAGTGAAACGGAATATGATTTGTCAACCGAAAGAATAATAAATTGTTGAACATTTGAATAAAAACATGTGCTCTTCACAGTTAACGATAATTTATTTACTCCAAATCTTATTTAGAGGATGAGATAATGACGTTAATAATTTGATAAAGTTTCCAATCATGAAATGGAGAGAGATTCGCAAATAAACATTTATTGTGCCTTCATAAAATAACGGAACGTTATTGAAACGGAGATGTTAAAATGTAATCTCGATTTTGTTACAGGTTCCTAAAATGTATAAATCAGACCGACGAAGATCGTAAAACTGACATTTTAATACCAAGAACAAATTGTTGTCTAGACTTTACAACGGCAGAAACCGTAGCCGAAGCAATGAACGAAACGACTGTAAATTATACAGTTCTGGGCGTAAACAATATCACTGAAG
Organism: Automeris io; assembly: GCA_036320925.1. Classification (NCBI taxonomy): domain Eukaryota; kingdom Metazoa; phylum Arthropoda; class Insecta; order Lepidoptera; family Saturniidae; genus Automeris; species Automeris io. The sequence goes on along the minus strand of JAUDJH010000011.1, from coordinate 3,825,818 downwards.
GATTTAGTAATTCGACTCCAACGCACCTTAGTGATTACGCCAACGTTATTGATAACAAAGTGATCCAAACCATTTTTTGCGTTATTTACACCATTATCTTTGTTCTGGGGCTGCTTGGTAACGTTTTAGTATGTTTCGTCGTCATCAGAAACAAAGCCATGCAAACAGTCACCAATCTATTTATTAGCAATTTAGCTTTGTCTGATATTTTACTTTGTATTTTCGCCGTGCCATTTACTCCTCTATATTCTTTTCGCGGCACCTGGAGTTGGGGATCTCTGTTGTGTCACGTAATGCCTTTCGCTCAGGGGTGTAGTGTATACATATCAACGTTAACACTCATGTCTATAGCAATTGATAGGTTCTTCGTGATAATATACCCGTTCAGACCACGTATGAAGATAGAAACGTGTATTTCAGTAATAATCCTGATATGGATATTCGCCGTGCTGGTGACGATGCCGTACGCGATATTTATGACATATTACGATTTTGATACTGGCAATTTTTGCGAAGAGACGTGGCCTTCTGAAGATCTGAGGAAGCTTTTCGGTTCAGTGACATCAGTACTACAATTCGTCCTGCCTTTCACCGTTATTGCTTTTTGTTACACTTGTGTTAGTTTCAAATTGAACGATAGGGCTAAAGCGAAAGCCGTTAGCAAAAATTCGCGGAAAGAGGAGTTGGATAAAAACAGAAAGCGAAGAACAAATCAAATGTTGATCGCCATGGTAACGATTTTCGGCTTGTCATGGCTACCTTTGAACGTGATAAATCTCTGCAATGACTACTACATGTACGCTATACACTTGAAATATTATTTTTTGATATTCTTTATAGCTCATGTGATAGCAATGTCATCCATCTGTTATAATCCTTTCATTTACGCGTGGATGAATGAGAATTTTCGCAAAGAGTTTAAGCAACTGATCCCCTGTATTGATACATCGGCACAATCGCGTGGCAATATACAAATGGAACACTTAGGAGTAGGTCCTGGAAAGACTTTTAACGGCAATACGACGACTGACAGCTACTTAGGTTCTAGTTCGCAACGAGCCTCATCATTTAGACACAAAAGGAAACCGAGCGCCGCTGCGGATGTGGAAAAAAGCGGGGTTGAGCTAAATGAAGATTTATTGACAATCGACGTAAAGCATTGTCATATATCGACAAGTTATAACCTCAGGAGGGAGTCTGTGAAGCTTCGGCTTATTAATGAGGAATCGTTCGTCGGGGCGGCTACGCAAAGCCAATTCTAACAAATAATGTCACGGGTAAGTTTTTATTACTTTTTTAGTGAGAATTAATGATGTTCATTTGAAATAATATTTTCCTTTAACTAAAATGAATTTTGTAGAAGATATTAAGTTAAAACGACTAGAATATTGTTTTCAACAAAATGTATAAAATGTTTATTGATTTTTTATTGTTTCGTGGTGAGGAGTGAATGAAAAGACAGTTTTGTCGTGACTTCAAAATTTATTTATTTAGTGCCCATTTAAATACGATTCACGTGACCTAGATATTTACAGTGCGTTATACTCCAAAAGTGCATTGAACTTCACAATCTTGATCAGTTATATCTTAAAATGTTTTTTTTCTTTGTATTTGTAAGTATAATATAGTTGTAAAAATGATACACACGGTTAAAAATACTATTTCGCCTTTTATGCAAGTCTGCGTTATTTCACGGATGACACAGGTTTATACATCGCTTGTGTCTTGAGCCAGCACTATTCCCCGGGCGACGAAGATTAGCACTATTTCTCAGCTGACACAAGTTGAGATAAGTTCGTGAGTGACATACATCAACACTACTGTTTTCTATGAGAAAATCCTACTTCAGGACCGCTGTGAGGGCTGTAGATTTAAACGTCAACATTACTGTGGTTAGTCTTGTGCCTGCTACGCTGACGTCGGTCGCGGATGTCAGTCGCGGACGTTGGTTGAGTTCGGTTAACCTCTTTCATCAAACGAAATGACCACTTCCTGCCCCTATTCTTTCCATTCAAGCGCAACGAACGATACGCGAAATCATAAACATATATTTATACATATATAATACTAGCTGATCCAGCAAACGTTGTTTTCCTATATAAGGTTTTGTAATATCTTCTAAGATGTTCATTGAAATTAAGTGATGTCAAAGACAGTTTTGTTCACAATTAAATACTCTTAATCAACAACACATTTAGTTGGATAAAGATTAATATTATTACGTTGATATAACTCTTAACAAATAATGCATTAATTTCGACCAAATTTGATTACCATAAAAACGGTTCTAGTAACTTGATCTTAAAAGATCGACATATACTGTCGCGGACATTTTTTTAGATCATTTCAAGAGGAATAATTCTTTCATACATATATTTTTGGTATCTTGAACCGTTTTCGCAGCGCACGCAATGGAAGCCCTCAAGGATGAATAATTTTCCCCATTTTTTTCACATTTTCCATTATTTCTTCGCTCCTAATAGTTGCATCGTGATGTTATATAGCCTAAAGCCTTCCTCGATAAATGGGCTATTCAAATCAAAAAGAATTTTTCAATTCGAACCAGTAGTTCCAGAGATTAGCGCGTTCAAACAAACAAACAAACAAACAAACTCTTCAGCTTTATAATATTAGTATAGATTATATTCAAGCCAACATATTCGTTTTATCCATATTGGTATACACAAATAAATTTTATCGAATATATTCGTCTTAGGCGTTTAGTAACGTATATTTTGATAATGTATATATCCGTCATAGCCACTTAAGAGGTTAAGAGCTATAGGCTCATACCCCGTACTCAGTGCGCAGCCGACCGTTTACTTTCCCATACAAATATTAAATGAAAAACTAAGAATGCTGTCAAAACAGAACTAGTGATTGGAGAGGTACGTCACCATCAGGTATTGTCCGCACGTTATATTCGAAATAACGTTTAAAACACTCACGATACACCGCTTGTTGATAAACAAGCAGGCAAATGAGATATTTTTCTCTAACTTGGCGACCTGTCCATTTCCGTATATATGCCGCAACCACTAAATAATACATGAATTCATTATCAAAAAACTTACAATAAAAATTTGCACAACATTGTACTGTCTAGTTATCGGTTTAGCAGTCCGGGACTTTAATGTATTCATATGAAATCGACGTTACGTGCAACCGAAGCATGCGACCGACGTCAGCATTGCAGGAAATCAAGCCTTATAACACTAGTCAACACTACTTCCAGGGTGGTATAAGCTAGAATTTTTTTTTTGTATACCGGGTGAAAATCCTGCATAGGACCATCAGGGACGCTGTGAAGGCAGCGACCCCAGTGTGTCCGACTCCTACTGTCTAAAAAATGCCCGGGGTATCCCTCTGATAGCTCCACCTGGGCCTGGGAAGCCAAATTCATCCAGACACCCAGGGAACAAGAAACCTTGTTGATGCTACCTCTCTGGGAGGGGAAGGAGTAATAAAGCCCACCCCTCCAAAACCTCTCTCCCAGGCGATGCGCCGGACACCGTGCACCGCCTCCCTCTCATCCGGGCAGCAGACTCCCTCAAGTCTACTGCCCGGCTAACAAGCTAGCATTACCCGAATGTGACACGAATCTACCACATGTCTCTTTCATCAGACGCTATTAACTTGCCATGTATATTTTAGTTTTAATTATGCGTTACGTACGTTTGTCAACAGGTGCGGCGATGGCGTCGTTCCCACTTTTAAACAAGATGAAATAGAAATTCAGATTACCTGATATTTTTGGAGAATATTTTATTTTATACCATAGACTTCTATACTAAAGTGCACATTAACGAACTCCATTACGCTTATGAAATTACTAACTTTATAGATATAATGTTTATAATAATATAAAGTTTTACACAGAAATAATTCATATGCACAAAATACATTCACTGCCTCGAGGGAATATAAGTACCAGATGAATATTCGAGAGAGAAATTACAAATTACAGACCGTTGCTGATAAATGAAGTCTTAGCTTAAGTTAGACTTAAAATTACAACATTATAAGGGCGGCTTGCACTAGCAAATTAAATCTAGTTTAGAGTTACATAAAATGCTATTTAGCGCTGAACTGTACTTATTATCTTGCACAGAATCAAAATCTAGTCGTAAAAATTCTTAAACTAAAATCATCATTACGATTGAATTAAACCGCTTCAATTAATTAGCGTTTTATGCAAGTTTAAACTAGATTTAGTTTGTTAGTGCAAGCCGCCCTAAAATTTTAGTAAGTACAAAGTATGGTAACTTTATTAATTAAAATAATAACTGTTATTAATATTCCAGAAATACTGTCTTCATTTTATAAAAATGTTTCACTTGTCACGTAAACCCTTATTCAATGTTAATCATTAGATGATGTTAGTATTATGATGTATCTATTTAGTAAGTTGGTAACGTAGTGAAGAATCTTATTATAAATATAAAAAAATTGTCAATTGCCGTGATCTCTTTCCATTCCTTCAGGGAATTTAAGGTGATGAATATGTCTAAAATGCTATTGAATTTGGATTGTTTCAATATGACGCTGTAGCGCGTGTTTAGCTTCTTAGCGGCGTGCCTGGACTGACTTGTGGTTAGGGACTTTGCGCTAGCCCGTCTTTTAATATCAAGTGACTTTCAGGAACCAATGATAACGGAGTCTCGTGTGACTTGTAGAATCACCCGATTACAAAAACCAACGAGACTTAATGATTGCGAACTTTGTCTAGCAACCAAGTACGTCCCCATAACCTTTAGTTTAGATAGTATTGTTGCATTTATAATAGTATTAATTACTGTATTAATATATGTGCAAACAACTGATTTTAATTATTATTTACATAGGGTTACCTATTTGTACATAATATAGTAATTATGAAATGCCCCACAAAAATGAGGATTTGTTACGATGTTACTTGCTCTAGAAACAGGATATAAAGTCGTACTGAAATTCTGCGTATTCTTATGTATAGAATATATTGCTTATACTATATTTGAATACAGGTATTTCAACACAACAATTTTTATATTACAGAAAATTTAAACAATGAAGATTTGATAGTAAATAAGTTAAGAATATATTTTAGGGTAATTATTTTTTATAAACCGAGCCTTTGGTTTAACCATGTTCCGCTCTCATCGCTTTGCAGGTCTATAATTGAGAGCGATGGGTCGCAGCTGATGAGAAAATATGTGAGCGAGAATTATGCGTCCACTAATTTTGTATTTATTTGCTTAAAAATTACTTTACGTATATATTTACAAATATAATGTAATATTGATTTTGACCCCTGTAATGAATAATTGAGTATACAAAGGGATAGTATAAAGGGGTCGTAAATTCCTTCCTTTATTAAGGGTTTATTCATATTGATTATTTTCTGAAAAGATTTTTATCCTTTGGTATTGACATACATATATCTTTTTTATTGCTTGTCTTTACTGCTTAAATATTTAAAAATAATACTGCTTCTTTATGTTTTCTAGAATAAAGTATATTCCCTTTTATATCATTTCGTCTAATCTGAACTGATTGAAATCCTAATATCTTATGAATTTTCCTAGATGTAGAATTGTTGTAAAGTCTAGCTATATAACTTTATGATTAGTATTATAACTTTAAGTATATAATATAAGCTACTGATATTTCATTCGAATTTAAAGTAGAATCCGATCAATTTAAACCCCTATGCAATTAATAAATTTTAGTATTTACATGTTTTGATCTGAAATTCTATGACTAATGTGATTCAATATTAAGCAATACATAGGTTTAAGTCAGGAAACTATGTTATAGAGATCATGAATTATCTATTAGGATTATTAAGACAAAATGAAAATCTAAAACAAAAACAAATTTACTATAAATGTCATTAAATCGTTACTCTTGTTTTAACGCACACAAAATTAATTTCAAAAGAACACTTTTTTAATAAATTAATAAAAAATATGAGAGAATATAACATAAGATATACGTAGATGTTCGTTATTAATAAAATTATTAAAAATTATAATAATACGTAGTGTGCACATTACGATAAAAAATACATAGTAACAGATTTTTATAATTTTATAGAAATAAACTATTTACAGCTTAACAGATTTTATTATATGAACTCTATTTTATTATACTTATACTATTGTATATTTATGTTGCAAATATAAAACAAAATTATATATTACTCTACATGTACAATGTACATAATATTCGTAAAAGATTAATTTATAAACACATTTCTTAATAATACCATGCAACACCATCTTTTTATTTTTATAAATTAAGCAATATTTTAATTAATGCACGAAATGATGTAGAAAAATTAAGGAATAGATAAAATATCAATATGTGAAGTATTTATTGTAAAATAAGAAATATTACAATAAATTGTTAAAGGTGACCTACGAGACAACGCGGAAGACGGTACTTTTATGCAATATTAATTTCTGTGAATTAAATTTGACTGTAAATGCCTCGGGACAAATGCAATCGTATGTCGGAATCGGTTTCAATGAAACGAATACTCCACAGCAATGTCGTTTGCTATCTACCGCGTTGTGTCAAATGCCTTTAGATATAAAATAATTATGTTGAAAAAGCTGTTAATCAGCAGTTGAAAATAATTTTAACGGAGTTACATATATGTCTCACAAATGATCCGGTAGAGGCACTGACCAAAAATATTAAATTTTTTAACATAAATTAATTCAATAAACCTATCTTTAAGTAATTATACTTGTATTTGATTTAAAAAGAACTCGTTTTTATTGTCTTGTATAAAATTTAATATATATACATATGTATTTCAACTAAAATAGCGTCCCATACTTTTGTACTAATTGTATTTAAGTTCACGTTTTGTTGTACATACTACAACTTTAGTTATCTAGTTTTATTCTTTGCCAACCGCCATGTTTGTGACACACCATGAAAATTAAATAATATCTTACCCAACAAGAATATTATCGTTAGAACTTAATAAAATTATTGCATTATAAAAATGTTTCATTTCTTTTTATAATTAGAATGAATATATAGTGCATACATATAGTGGTTGTGGTGCTCTAGCGGATAATGAACCAGTTTCCATGCAAACGAACCACTAGCTTTTTTCAGATTAAATACCTATTTAGGCATGAAATGCTCACCGATAAAGGAGAAACTCGTGAGGAATCCCCCATGGCATCTTTTTTTTTACAACTTATAGGCGAACGCTTGACCTCAATCACACCTGGTGGAAGGTGAAGATGAGTCCGACGATGAACCGCGTCCGCCTAACAAATGCCTATTCACTCTTCTTAGAAATTAGCTGCGGTTTGCTAGACGATTAGCTGCGTCACTGGTCACGTAGGGCACGACATTTAAGTGCAAAGTGGATACAGCCACTGACGTTTTCGCACCGAGGCGCAGTTCCACTCCAACGCAGCCTTGAGTTTCTTTCGGCGTTTCTTCTCAAGGTAGTCACTTCCGAAACGCTGGTAGATCACCCGTAGGGTTAGTACTTTATTTGGCTGGCGGTCCAAGTCGAGGTTCGTACCCATAGGGGTGCCCTTGCATTGCCACCTAACCCAAAAACTCGCTGGTTGAGCACCTTCTGTGCTCGCCCCCTAAGCCCGGTTGAACTGTAAATGCCTTTCCCAGCAATCAGTAGTTAGTCCGCTTTAAAAAAAACAGCCACTGACGAATCTCTGCTTACCCCGAAAAGGATATAGCGTGACGATATATTATTATTAATTATACTCAAACGGGTATAACTTAGAGGTAATAGTTACATTATACCCTACGAGAACAAAGTGCGCGATTAAGTTACGTCTTATATACCATTGGATAGCGGAGAAACTAATACAAATCCACTTCATTTTTCAATAAAATATTCAAATACATAACGGAGCTATGTACAAATCACCACCAACCACCACCAGACATCACTAACCATTAGACACCGCATCGAGTACCAGTCATATATGGTGGATGTTCCTTACAGCCGCATGAAAAGATTCCCTTCTACATTCATCAATCATTGCTAAAGAGTGGAATGTGCTCCCAGTGAGCATATTTCGACGATCTTATAACCTGGGAGTCTTTTCGAGAAGAGTAAATAGGCATTCGTTGAGAGGACACGGTCCATCGTTGGACTTATCTTCACTTTCCACCAGGTGAAATAGAGGTCAAACGTCCGCCTGTAAATCATAAAAATAAAAACACTTTACAAAAACGTTATTTTAATTAGAATAACTTTGTTAATCTTGTCATAGACTACCTTAAACTTCATTAACAGTTAAGTTTATTTATTTACTTTTAACAGGGTTGCCAGTGGCCCGGTACAATTACTCATTTACACAATACTCGTACATATATGTACACAATTACAATAAAAAATGTACAGTTCCTATTAAGGCATCCACAATATACGTCAGAGTGGCCTGTTTATTTATACTATATTATATTATATTAATGATAATTAATGTCAAGATTATTCGTTTGTGCATCTCTCAACAACCCGAAGACCTTTCTCCTGAATCCCGGCATGGAGTCCGCAAACAAATCAACCGAATCTCCAAGAAGATTGTAGGCCCAAGACAATCTACATAAAGCACTGTTGACTCCGAGGTTTGTTCGCTTAAAAGGTGGGTGAAAGTTAAAAACTTGTAACAATTTTTTAGCTAATAATTTGTTTTTGATAGTTTTTGTCTAAGATTTCTTTTTTTTTTTTGGTGTCCCGGGGAAATATCCTACATAGGACCATCATGGCCGCTATGGGGGAAGCGATTCGGAGTGTCAGATTTCTACTGACTAAAAATCCCAGGGGTGTCCCTCTGATCGCTCCACCCGAGCCTGGGAAATCAAATTCATCCAGACGCCTGGGGAGCGAAATGCCTTGTAGAGGCTGCCTCTCTGGGAGGGGTAGGAGTAAAGAGTGGGCTCCAAAACCTATCTCTCAAGCGGCGCGCCGAACTTATCTAAGATTTCATATTTTATTCGTAAAAATGTTCATGATGCCTGAAAAATTAGTTATTTTCAAGTTGCCTATTTTCCGCGATGGTTGTGATTTCAGAGAATTCTTTTCTCAATAGTAGATTGATAATAAAATTAATTAAAAGATTTCGCAGTAGTTTTGACTTAACTTGAATGTGTTAACTACAAAGTACATATGAAAACGAAATTATCCCCCCTAATCGCCAACTTTACAAGTAAAAGGATCGGATTTCTCTCAAAGCAAAGAGGAAAAGTTTCTAAGGAAAAATCTTAGTTTCTGTTAGCTTTGTAACATCGTAGTACCGTATTTAGCTTTAAAGAGAGATACATATTAGTACAATATATTAACATTCTTGTTTTTCGGCTTTATTAGGGGGTTAGTTCGTTAACTATCTAAACATATCCATTTCTTTGAAATCAAATATAGATTGTAAACACTTTCATTTGACCTCTTTACTAATGGCTGGAATCTACTACAGACGTGATATAATATCTCTATTTTTATACAACAGTAATTGCTAAACCTTGTAACAATGTAAAAATTATAAACATATCTTTTTTATACTGGTCTCAGATATTAATAATGATTAGTATTGTACACCAGCCAAGGCTCTGTATATTCGGTTTTAAGTGACTTTCGAAAAATCTATGGATTAGGGTGATGGTTCAGCTGAAAATAATGCGAAGTACCGGTGAAACTCCCCTCCGAGATAGTGCCTAGCGGGCACGGCACGGTGGAGCATTGTTTACAGGAGCCACAAGTACGTTGGGCTTGATAGCGACTCTTTGTTAAAAGAATACCCATTCAAAACAATAACATCACATCAGCACAAATCAAAAGGGCCCCTGAAAAAGTACAATCAAGGGTAAAAAGCAATCTGCAGCAGCAATTTGAAAAACATTTCAAATTCCAATGCTCCTTGCTAGGCAGTTCCGCTGCAAGTGCTGATTAATGCTATCTAGCAGTAGTTTTGCGGAAATGAAATACTTATGTTCGTTAATATACAAAACCCGTTGTTATGAGGTATACAAAACCCGTTTCTTCATCATAAGCTTGAGTCGATCTACAAAACAATTTTTAATAAATTTTAAGGAGCTTCGAGGATTGCAATACATCATAATGAGTTCTTGAATAGAAAATGCACGCTCCGCCAACCAACTACAAAAATACTACGCAACAATCTTTTTTTTAGTAGTTTATAGTAATTATCTGCACGCGAATAATTTATATAATATCAGTAAATCGAATACAGATGAAGACATTTTTACGTACAAGTGGAAAATACGCCGAAGAATCACGAAGTCCCGGTTGGGATTCGTCTATAAACGGGAAAAACGTGCTTCTTTCCAATAGGGCTTCACATCTACTTTCTTAGAGAAATGAGCTCCTCGTTGGTACATTTTTTCTCAGTCTTTGTTTTTGTAGTTCACACGTAGAAAATGTCGAACATCTTACGACCTATATTATAATTCTCCAAACTTACACCGATATTACTTTCCAATTTTATTAATTAATAAATAAACCTTGTATTTATAGACTAAGAAAAATGTAGACATAGCCATGTTTAACAATTATAATGAGATTTGGGATAATACACAAAATGAGCTAAATAAATAGCGAATCGTCGGCGTGACATGAATCTTTAATTTTATAACATATGATGATGATGATGATGATGATGTCCTAGGCGGTTTCGGCCACGGCGACTGTTTCAACACCGATTAAGAAATTCGAGGTCCAGTTTTCGGAAACAGCTAATTGCGCTGGAGATATTTAAGTGCATAACTGGACGCGCAGCCAGAAAAGCACTCTCTTGAAACCGACGAATGAAAACGACTTATCACGGCTGTGGTTTGATCCTGTATGGCAAGGGCTTAAACATGCGTTACTCTCTCATTATTTATAACTGATAGGTGATTTATTTATGATATTTTTATATAAAAAAAAAATTATAATAATACCGAAAAATAAACAACTTCTGAAAATTTTAATAAACGCTCGTGTATATAAAGCAAAAACACACACGTGTGCCGTTTGAATTGATATTCCAAGCTCAGTACACAAACAAGTTGAGGGTAGAATCGCAAAATACACCGACAACTGCCGACATTGCAGACTCATTGTCATTTCTGTTGTGATTAATGAGTTCAGTAGGGGGATGCCTAATGTCATGCGGTATGCTGAGATAAACCATTCTTTTATTTTACTTATACATAGCTGCCACACGCGATTTTGTTTGCGTTAGTAATAATAATAATTTAAGAAAAATTACATATCGAGGGGTAAAAAGCTATTTGGTTTAAGCGACACTTTTTGGTGATATAATAATATATATATTTTTGGAATTGGTAAAAAACGCTGATTCGGAATATACATATATATGACGGGATACAGCCTGTCAGGACACCACGTGCACTGTTTTCATCACTCATTGTAGAAAGGAAACGTGACGATCTCTGAGATGCGTGCGATCGTTGCGACAGTCCAAATATGAATGCCTCCGAAAATTACTAATCCCGACCAACTCTCCATAATTCAGTGTTGCCAATTTTATAATTCAATTTTGTACCAAATCGATTACTTGATGTCGATTGCAACGTCCTCTCTGATTCCATCCAGGCGCTAAACCTGACGTTTCAATTAAAAACAATTAACGCTTTCACTCCGACATATATTAGGTCCTTACATATGAAATTGGCGTTTTGTATGGGAGGAACAAAAAGTCGAATATTTTTTAATATAATATATTTAATTAATCAAAGTATGAACCATTATTTTCTATGCACTTTTGCCATCTCATAGGTAGTTCATTGATCCCTTTACTAAAAAAACCAGTCGGACGGGAATCAATAAAATCTTTGAAGGCGATTTGGACTGCCCCATCGGAGTTGAATTTTTTCCCTTGCAAGAAGTTATCCAAATTTCGAAAAAAATGGTAATCTGTTGGAGCAATGTCCGGGGAGTACGGAGGATGTCTTAGACTTTCCAATTGAAGCTCTTCTAATTTAGTAGCCGTCTGTTGCGCAGTGTGTGGTCTAGCGTTGTCGTGAAGCAGCAGTGGCGTGGAGCGATTGACCAGCCTAGGTTGTTTAGCCGCTAGCTTTTCCATCATAGTTTGCAATTGCTGACAATAGACATCAGCCGTAATAGTCTGGCCAGATTTGAGAAAACTGTAATGAACAATACCGGCACTAGTCCACCAAACGCTTACAAGTAACTTTTTTGGGGTTAATTTTCGCTTGGGGCAGGATTTGGCTGGCTGGCCAGGATCCAACCATTGCGCTGAGCGCTTCCGATTATCGTAAAGAACCCATTTTTTATCACAGGTAATGATTCGGTTTAAAATACCTTCATTATTGTGCCGGTTTAGTAATGTAACGCAGCAGTCGACGCGCGTTTGCCGGTTTGCTTCAGTCAATTCGTGAGGTACCCACCTTTCAAGCTTTTTAGTCTTCCCAATTTGCTTCAAGTGAATTAAAACAGTTTTATCACTAACATCGCAGCCTGCAGCTAACTCGGACATGGTTTGCGATGGATCCGCTTCCACAATAGCCTTCAACTCTTCATTATCAACTTGAGTCTCAGGCCGTCCACGGGGCTTGTTCTGCAGGTCGAAATTTCCAGAACGAAAACGTTGGAACCAAAAACGAACTGTGTTTTCTTTTGCAACACGACCGCCATACACATCATTCACCCTTCGAGTTGTTTCCGCAGCACTAGTGCCACGGCGGAACTCGTACTCGTAAATAATGCGATATTTTAAGTTTTCCATTTTGTAAAATGGGTGACGCAAACAGAATAAAACAGAAGAAAAATACAAATGAATGACGATCATCGAAGCACAAATACATGAGTCTATAGCTGTACAAATTAGAATTTGGAATTCCTTACCAAAGAGGAGAAATTTGTGATTAAAGTGGCTAGTACGAAAAACGCCAATTTCATATGTAAGGACCTAATATTAGGTCCTTACATATGAAATTGGCGTTTTGTATGGGAGGAACAAAAAGTCGAATATTTTTTAATATAATATATTTAATTAATCAAAGTATGAACCATTATTTTCTATGCACTTTTGCCATCTCATAGGTAGTTCATTGATCCCTTTACTAAAAAAACCAGTCGGACGGGAATCAATAAAATCTTTGAAGGCGATTTGGACTACCCCATCGGAGTTGAATTTTTTCCCTTGCAAGAAGTTATCCAAATTTCGAAAAAAATGGTAATCTGTTGGAGCAAGGTCCGGGGAGTACGGAGGATGTCTTAGACTTTCCAATTGAAGCTCTTCTAATTTAGTAGCCGTCTGTTGCGCAGTGTGTGGTCTAGCGTTGTCGTGAAGCAGCAGTGGCGTGGAGCGATTGACCAGCCTAGGTTGTTTAGCCGCTAGCTTTTCCATCATGGTTTGCAATTGCTAACAATAGACATCAGCCGTAATAGTCTGGCCAGATTTGAGAAAACTGTAATGAACAATATCGGCACTAGTCCACCAAACGCTTACAAGTAACGTTTTTGGGTTTAATTTTCGCTTGGGGCAGGATTTGGCTGGCTGGCCAGGATCCAACCATTGCGCTGAGCGCTTCCGATTATCGTAAAGAACCCATTTTTCATCACAGGTAATGATTCGGTTTAAAATACCTTCATTATTGTGCCAGTTTAGTAATGTAACGCAGCAGTCGACGCGCGTTTGCCGGTTTGCTTCAGTCAATTCGTGAGGTACCCACCTTTCAAGCTTTTTAATCTTCCCAATTTGCTTCAAGTGAATTAAAACAGTTTTATCACTAAGATCGCAGCCTGCAGCTAACTCGGACGTGGTTTGCGATGGATCCGCTTCCACAATAGCCTTCAACTCTTCATTATCAACTTGAGTCTCAGGCCGTCCACGGGGCTTGTTCTGCAGGTCGAAATTTCCAGAACGAAAATGTTGGAACCAAAAACGAACTGTGTTTTCTTTTGCAACACGACCGCCATACACATCATTCACCCTTCGAGTTGTTTCCGCAGCACTAGTGCCACGGCGGAACTCGTACTCGTAAATAATGCGATATTTTAAGTTTTCCATTTTGTAAAATGAGTGTCGCAAACAGAAAAAAACAGAAGAAAAAAACAAATGAATGACGATCATCGAAGCACAAATACATGAGTCTATAGCTGTACAAATTTGAATTTGGAATTCCTTACCAAAGAGGATAAATTTGTGATTAAAGTGGCCAGTACGAAAAACGCCAATTTCATATGTAACCTAATATATTACTATATCACCAAAAAATGTCGCTTAAACTAAATAACCTTTCACCCCTCGATATAATACTTATATATAAGGATTTTAATGAACTGCTTCGCTTTGTCGCCGGTCAGCTTGTGTGCGTCCAGTTGTACATACATGAGATTTTTATTCGTGGTATACGAGGGCTGACAAGACGACGGCGCCTATGATTGTATTCTCGTTTCTTGGTAATCATTATCGTGACTTACGTTCGTTCGTTGAGCTGTGGAATGGTGTTCCGGCGAGCGTATTTCCGCTGTCCTATAATATTGAGACCTTTAAACGAAGCGTGATGAGATATGTGTCCAGGTCGGAATAATTAGTACGACTATCCATTGTTTTTCTTTACTGTTGTTTGTTGTAGTTGTTCAGAGATGTATAATTTATAATGGTACACAAGTGCAACAATAGATGGCGTTAAGGTGCTATCTATATCGCGGTGTCAAGATTTTATTTCATGTTGTAGTACGTAAGGCTTCTTTTGTATTTTTAAATTCAAACCAAACATGAAACGTTGTTAACCAAATAAAAATAAAATTATTTCAAACTAGAAAGGAGTTTGTTATACATAAAAGTGGTCCTTCGAACCGGATTAAAAAGCAATTGGAAGATTTGGAGTGGATGTTTTATTTTTGTAAAACACATCTTAACTGGGCAAGTGGATCGCTTGCCGCAACCAGTTAAGTTCATCAGTAAAGCAGCTGCTGACGAAGTGCTGCTGGAAATGGTACCCGGAGCAAAGATCAGGAGCAGACATTGCCTACAGGGGGCTTGATGGAGTTGCAAGGAGCCGCCAGATTCTTGAAGGTGATCAGTGGAAAATCGTGAGTGAATTGAACCTTATACAAATGATCAAATTAACTTATAAAATTTGTGCTTGTGAGTTATTGAAACAATTTACATGAACCTTAACTTAGAGTATTTACATTATTTCAACCTAGAAGATTTGTGCTTGTGAATTATTGAAAAATTTATATTAAGGCTTGGACTTAGAATATTTAGAATTTATTTCAACTTAGAAAATTATTCAGTGTTGTGCGAATTTAACTTAGAAAAATTACTAACGTTAATATTAAGAAAAGTTGTTCATGCGGGGAACCTATGCCCGATTTCACCCAGACTTTATTAACCAAAAACACTTGTAAAAATTTCAAGATTTGATCTGAACTTTGAAAATTTACTTTGAAGTTTGTATATTAACTTACTTTATATATTACATTTATTAACCAAAAACACTTGTAAAAATTTAAAGATTTGATCTGAAATTTGAAAATTTACTATGAAGTTTGTATATTAACTTACTTTATATATTATATTTTATTTTTACTTGTATTCATATTTGGTCAGTATTTTTAACATAAACTTTATCAAAAATGGAAGCTTTTATTTCCTTACAAATCGATACGCACAATCGAATTGTAAAAGCTAGGAGAAATTATAAAAAATCTCCTAAAGATAGAATAACAGAACCATATGTTGAGGTTCGACAGGAAACGTTGGATCAACTTTGGTCACAATTTAGAGAAACACATAGTAATATTGTACGATTGGCCAAGGGAGGATTTGAACTAAAAAAATGGATGACAAATAATAATGAACTTATAAAAGTTTTAAAGGAGAAAGGAGAAGGAAACAATATAGGAAAGGGAATAAAAATAAAAACAGATGAAATTGTCAAATTGTTGGGACTTACCTGGAATCGAAGAACAGACGAGTTTCAATATACGGTGACACTGCCTCCGAACACAGGACCTGTAACAAAAAGAACTATACTATCAGATATATCAAGATTATACGATCCACTAGGCTGGCTGGCACCTAGCATTATTACGGCCAAGATTTTTATACAAAGACTGTGGTTAGCTGGTTTAAGTTGGGATGAAGAGCTTCCAAATCAGTTATTGAATGAGTGGAATAATTACCGGAAGGATTTGGAAAATATTTCACAAATTAGCTTACCGCGGTGGATAAATACAAAACAAAATGATAAACTGGTGGAATTGCAAGGATTCGCGGATGCTTCTAGACTGGCTTATAGTGCCGTTGTCTTCTTACGTGTAATTGATCACAACGACCGGGTTCATGTCAGGCTAGTTACTTCTAAAACAAGAGTGGCCCCTATTAAACAAATTTCGATCCCTAGATTAGAGTTATGTGGAGCTACACTGTTGAGTAAGCTCCTGAAGGAAGTAGCCGAAGTATTAGAAATAGATAACTCACGCATACATGCATGGACTGACTCAGAGGTAGTATTGGCTTGGCTGAGCAATCATCCTAGTATGGTAAAAGTCCGTATTATGAGACACATTTTCAGGTTGGTCGTACATTACCGCTATTATATAATCTGTTTAAGTCAAAAATACTATTTAAATCGTATCATACAATTGTCTTATGATTATTTAATTAATATAGCTAGTTTTTATTGAATGTTAATTTGTAAAAATAATATTAATAGCCTTTTATGAGAGGAACCTCTATGTCCCTATTTATGAGACACTTAAAAAGTAGATGGCCCCAATGTCTCATGATGTATGTCCCTATTTTTGAGACAGTTTAGAAATCAATAAGACTGATTTTAAAATAACTATTTATTATTTTTAAATCACAATACTTATAAAATAGATAATAAACTTGAATCTGAAATAACAAATAATTAGTCTTTACTAAATTAAATGAGAAATAAATGAAAATTATAAAAATATTTAATTCACTTTTATTCTTTAATTTTCTTCTGCAGTTCTTTTACTTTGTCCATCAGTTTTTTCTTTTCTTCTTGTAACTTTTTTTTTATTACTTATAGGCGAACGCTTGACCTCAATCACACCTGGTGGAAGGTGAAGATGAGTCCGACGATGAAACGTGTTCACTTATTACCTATTCACTCTTCTCTTAAAGACTCCCAGGTCATAACATCGCGAAAATACTGCCTCTGGAAGCGTATTCCATTCTTTAGCCGTTCGCATGATGAATGTAGAAGCGAATCTTTTCGTGCTGATATAAGGAACAACCACCACATACGGATGTTATCCCACACGATGTCTAGTGGTTTCGCGGTGGAATGGTGATCCTTTTTATGCTAACACGCTCTCTGCTTCAGGACAGAGGAGTAAACATCTTTCATAACAGTTAAAAAAAATTGTAGGAGAAATATTACATACATTTTTACTTTCAAAATATGCTCCAGACTTTTTAAACCACTCTTGCAATTCTACACAGGTGACAGCTGCTCTTGTAACACTCAAATGTTGGGGTTTCCTTATAGCTAATTCTGAATGACGTTTTCTAAACCCTTCATACCAGTGGCGACTAGGACGACTCTGTAAACGGAGTTTTTACAGCTAATTTTTGGACATATTTTTGAACACAATCCAATAACTCAGTTTTTGTTACAGGTGCTCCTATTGCAGCCCTGTCTAGCACCCATTTGACAATATCATCTTCTTCCTGAGACGATAAGACTGTTTCTGGTTTAGATTTTTTTTTATCTCATCTAGCCCAATACTTTTTTTCTGCCTAGAGTAGCCACAGATACTTCGAAGGCAACAGCTACTCTCCGTAATGATGACCCGGTATCTTTTATTGCTTTTAAAGCATTTTCTACATCTATTGGGTCATATTTAAGTCTTTTATCAAGCAATTTTGAACACAACACTTTCTTTTTTGCTGATTGAGACGGCTGTTGTCCCCATTACTCCGATTTTCAATAATTTGTTTTTTGTTGTTCACTGTTGACACGTAACCTAAAATATCGAGAGATATCTCGATGGGGGGAGTCGAAGCTGCTCGCGTCCGTAGGCTTTACCCTAGTTTCCCTACACGTGACTCCTGGGTGGTGCTAAGCGAGCAGCAGCGAGGTGGTAGGGCGTCGGTGCCCGCCTGGATCGCGACCACATTACATGGGTGTAAAGCCCGTCATAGTGACCAGTTTCGGCTTGTCGCGTTTCGGGATCAGCTTGTGTATATCCAGTAGCTCATATACCTAGAGACCTTCAGTCGTGGTATATATGGGCCGACATGACGTTGGAGACTATCAATGGATTTTCATCCTTTGATAGTCGCTTTCGTTTTTGGATTACACTGTACTTACCATCAGGTACTCTGTAGTCACTATGTCGAGCCAGAGTAAAAAAAAAAATTTCACTAATTAATAAAAGTATAAAAAAACATATTTTAAATATTTCAATAATATCAAATAAAATATTAAGAAAAAAAAAAACTTGCAAAATTAATGTTTTGATTTTAGGTTAAGTTTTGAAATTAACGTAATTAAATTGAAAATACTTACTCAGAAATAACTATTTGAAGTTATGCTGATAAATAATTTGTTATATTTAATCATTTTACTTTTTTAATACTAAAAATTATTGATATTTTAATTAAAAACGCATAACAGTACACTGTCTCATTAATGGGGACAATTATAAGACTTGATGTCCGTATTGAGTGATACGCGGTGTAAAGTGTTCCATATACCGGTACGTCTACGTTAACAAGTGTCGGTATTGTGAGACACTCAAAAATAAAATAATATTGCTATAAATTAACATAAATGCAAATAACATACAATATCTATAATTTATAAGCTTTTAGATTACACTTACATTATATATATAAATATAATAAAATATATAATTTCATCCAAGTAAAAAACTGTACAGTAGTTATCGTTCAACTCTTTTAAGCCACGGTTTTGAATACCAACAACAAACCTCATGCTTTTATTATTTTTTTCTAAAACATACAAGTAATAATTAACAATTAGACTTGTTAATTTCATTCAAAAATGATAAAATTATGTGTTTATTATATTTTTTAAAAGTATAATTTGGTATTCTTTTTATAAATGATTATATTCACATTGTGTATCATAAATAGGGACAGTGTCCCATAATATGGACTTCTACCATAAGTGGCAGACTTATGTTGGGAATAGGGTTTCGGATATTCTGAATATTCTAAATTCAAATCAGTGGTCACATATTCCATCCAACCAAAACCCAGCTGACTGTGCATCAAGAGGAATGAATCCGTCAGAATTATTAAATTATCCTATGTGGCTACAAGGGCCAGCAATGCTCCACCAGAATGTTATAAATAATCGTAAGCCAAAAATCGCAGAAACTCAATTAGAAATGAAAAAAGTACATTTTGCAGCAATTGATAGTTTTATATGGGATAAATACTCATCATTATCTAAACTTGTAAGAGTAGTAGCGTATTGTAGACGTTTCCTTAATTTAAGAAAACAGTCGTCGTTAACTCAGCGCCACTCCTATCTCACAACGCAAGAGCTAAAGGATGCCATGAACACTTGCATCAGACAATGTCAACAAGAACATTTCAGTGACGAATTGAAACATTTAAAGAAGAACGAGCCCAATAAGATAAAAGGTCAGATAAAACCGTTAACACCTTTCATAGACAATTTAGGCTTACTACGAGTTGGAGGGCGTTTGGAATTGTCCCAGCTACAAATGGACATGAAATACCCACTCTTGATCCCCAAAACATCACCTTTAACAAATGTAATTATTTCGGATGCTCATTTAAAGACGTTTCATGGAGGTTCTCAACTTATGTTGTCATATTTATCATCTCAATATTGGATACTGGGAGCAAAGGTATTGATCAAGGCTCATATTCGTAAGTGCGTCACTTGTGTTAAAGACAGAGCAGCGACCCAGTCTCCAATGATGGGTCAACTGCCTTTGGTCAGAGTAACCCCTACTAGACCATTCAAATGTAGTGGAGTTGATTACGCCGGACCGATTTCCATACGTACTTCCAAGGGTCGTGGTTATAAAGCGTTCAAAGGATATATTTCACTATTTATTTGTATGTCAACACGAGCTATACATCTAGAGGTGGTGAGTGACCTAACTACGCAAGGATTTCTGGCTGCATTCAAGAGATTTGTTGCTCGGCGTGGCTTATGTTCAGATATATGGAGTGATAACGGATCCAATTTTGTGGGAGCATCACGCGAACTGCAGTATCTTTTTGCCTCTGAACAGTCACAACTGCATAAGGAAATAGCTGAGTCTCTGGCTGCTAATGGAACGTCGTGGCATTTTATACCGCCACATTCACCCAACTTTGGAGGTTTATGGGAAGCAGGAATAAAGTCTGTTAAAACCCACTTAAGGAAAATTATTGGAAATTTAACTTTAACATATGAAGAATTGACGACAGTCCTAGCTCAAGTTGAAGCCTGCCTCAATTCTCGACCCTTATCACGCATTGAAGGAAATCTGGAAGGGTTAGAGATCTTGACTCCGGGTCATTTTCTAGTCGGTGAGCCTTTAGTTGCTGTCCCCAATATTAATTTCGAAACATCTGCTATTGGTAGCCTGCGCAGGTGGCAGTTAACGCAAAAGCTAGTACAAATGTTTTGGCGAAGATGGTCGCAGGAATATTTAACTCAATTTCTTCATCGATATAAATGGTCGAACCAAACACCTGAACCTCAGTTAGGGGATGTGATTCTAGTAAAGGAAAATGACTTACCTCCATGTAGATGGCTCCTTGGTCGGGTTGTTGCCAAACACCCTGGCTTGGATAATATTACACGGGTAGTTACTTTACGCGCAAAAAATACACTGATAAAAAGACCTGTGTCGAAACTTTGTCTTCTTCCAATAGCTCAATAAATTGTTTAAAGCACAAAGTATGTTATCGGCACAATAGGTTAAGTTTCAATCCCAAAGCATTCCCATGGTGGGCGGTTTAATTCAGTTAAAAACAATTAATATTGTTCTTGGTGGGCGGAATGTTCAGAGATGTATAATTTATAATGGTACACAAGTGCAACAATAGATGGCGTTAAGGTGCTATCTATATCGCGGTATCAAGATTTTATTTCATGTTGTAGTACGTAAGGCTTCTTTTGTATTTTTAAATTCAAACCAAACAGTAGTCATTTTTGAATTGCGCCCTGCTTACCGGCAGGCGTATACCAAGTCAGGATTAAGAAGAAGACGGCACTCTACTTTTATCAAGTGCGCTGTAGTCAGTCGAGCCAGAATAAAAATCTGCGATTTAAATATTGGTTATATATTAATTACGCCCTTTTTCTTAATATAGTATTACTAATACATTTTGTAGTCGATTTGTTTATTGTATGTAATAGTTTATTTTAGTATTATTTATTTTTGAGTGGGTGTATTGCTATTACTTAAGCTTATTATTATAATTATACTTAAGATTATTTAAGCTATATGTTATTCTATTTATTGCGTATTTTATTACTTATAGATATAATAAGATGTAACACGCCCCCCGTCACAAAAATCAGCGCTGCAGACTTCCTCTGTTGCTTTAAGCTGATGGAGGTCCCATTTTCGCTATGTTAATATGTTTTGTATTTTTTTTTGTTGTTTATGTACTGTATTTACATTTTTAGTTTTTTGTTAGTTTGAGGCGAAATAAATACATTTTATTCCATTTAATACTCCATCATTGGCAAGATGAGAAAAGGCGTGGTCATAATGTATTTTCATTTTCCCAACCATACATAGGACTTTCTCTTTTGAACTTCTGACATGTAATGTATCAGAAGCAGATTTATTTTGTCTATTTTATGGATTTATTTCTGATTTTGTCACTTCGTTATAAGGAATAATGATATTATGGCATGCCAATTACTGTGCCAACGCTTAATTCGAGGCTTATAGCACTGGCTTCGAGCCAAAGGCTACGAGCTTCCTGTTTTCATATGAATACTAACTCTGCTCTTGACGTTGACTGAATAATTGATGTGTTCAGCTTCCTTGATTTATAAGAGTTTTATCTTTAAATCCAGTCGCTAGTGTATTGTTAATAATAAATTATTCTAGTTTGAACTACTCCATATAAGTATATATTTACATGTTTTAACTATATTTAGTTTGTGAGGGCTTTGTAATCATTTTTTTGTGTTTATAAAGGCGATATGATGAAATAATGGCTAGTGTTCTGAAGCTTTATTTAACCTTGTTTCATCCTCTCGCTTCTATAAAAGTATTATGCGCGTGGGTTTACGGAGTCACGACTATAAGATAACTTATGTCCTGGCTAGGACTAAGAAAATTTCTTACTGTTACTTTGGCCGAATCGTTGAGGTGTGAAATGGTCTTCTGCCTAGTGTGTTCCCACCGTCCAATGATATTGGGCCCATTAAATGAAGCGTGAAGAAATATGTTATATAAGAAGCGAAATTTTCACGAAACACGATATTTGACCTTAAATAACTTAAGACGTGGTAACGATGTCATATGAGACTTTGGAGTTAACTTTTAAAACTTCAAAAGAAAAACGTGGTTGGTCTTCCGGCGAGAGTGTTATCATCCTCCTATGATATTGGGTCTTTTCAGCGAAGCGTGAACAGATATTTGTGCAGGCCGGCATGATCGCTGCGACAATCGATAGGTTTTTTACAGTTGATAGTCGTTGGATTTTGTGGACCTCACCATACTTACCATCAGACGTGATGCGGTCACTGTGTCGTGCCAGTATAAAAAAATATTGTTTTTCTATATAAACTTAAACAATTATCAGTTTATTTATAGAAACATAGTTCAGAGAATTTTTCACTTAACCTGTTGCCGTATTTATTATCATTCAACAGATTTCCCGAAAACAAATTTCAGACTCCACAATAGTTTCAATTTAAACTTTAAAATAACAATAAAGAAAGAAAATACCAAAGTTCTTCATTGTTATTTGAATCAGGAGTAAAACATTAGCTAGAACAAGAAAACTTTTTAATAAGACAAACTTCGTAAATCCTTGGAAATGATTGGCAAACAATAATAAAGGGATTTCGCCAAGATTTGTAGGCAAAGATACATAGGTATATCCTAATTTTTTTAATTCCAAAAGGTGGCAGACAGTCTTTGGTCCAATTGAGATCAGCTTCTGTCAACTATAAAATATTTTATTTTTAATTCCAAAAGGTGGCAGACAGTCTTTGGTCCAATTGAGATCAGCTTCTGTCAACTATAAAATATTTTATTTTTAATTCCAAAAGGTGGCAGACAGTCTTTGGTCCAATTGAGATCAGCTTCTGTCAACTATAAAAGATTTTAGTTTTACGCTGATTCGACAAAGTTATTACAGTGCACCTGACGTAGTCACAGTGCAATCTAAAAAGGAAAGTGAATATTAAAGGACGAAAATCCATTGATAGTCTCGGTCGTCATGTCGGCCCACATATGAACATACACGACTGAAGGTCTCTAGGTATATGAACTACTGGATATACACAAGCTGATACCGAAACGCGACAAGCCAAAGTGAGTCACTATGACGGTCTTTACACTCGTGTACTGTAGTCATGACCCAGTTCGGGCAAACGCCCTACCACAAAAAACAACACCACAAACGTAAGTCTTCCAAGCGAAAGAAGCCGCGAGCACAGCTAGTAAAGTAATAAAATGGACTAATCTCGCTTAATCTTTCGTTGTTGAGTATAAAATATTTATACATATCCCTAAATTCCGGCCATTTGTCAATGTCGCTGTCAAATTTATCGATTTTCTGTTGTGATAGATTTACTCGTACATTTCCAGAAGTCGCCGCCTTATCCATTTGTTTGTTTTTTATATTAATTGATGTCTCTTATTAATCATCAGCTCGCCCTTAATCGAATTTTCTTCCCGTATCTCTCCTTGATTGATTTATTATTTATCTTGATTCGGCACAACGTCTGATGACAAGCAGGACGCCGTCCAAAAAACGTCAACGACTCTCAACGGTAAAGAAAAACCTATCGGTAGTCACAGAATTCATGCCAGCCTGCACAAATATCTTTTCACGCTTCTTTTAAAGGACCCCATATTATAGGACGGTAAGAACGAAGACGCCGGGCTGTCGGCAACCGCCCCGGGATATCAGTCCCAGCGGATCGGTCGAACCACGACCGGCCAGCTGATGCCTTAGGGGTTATGGCTGTTCAGGGTGGGGGCTCTGAGCGACCGGTCAGCAACCCCCGAGAAGACGGCGGTGCGTTGTGACGCGCTCTGCCGAAGAACACTAGGTGGTATCGGGGGATGCTGCGTCTCCCCCCCGTGATTGTGCCTGTTAGGCGCGGCGTAGTGGGGCTGCGGCGAATTGATTACAGGACCCGCAGTCCCCACTAATTCGCAGAAGTAGTCACCTTGGGGTTTTTAGCTGGTAAAAGTCCGGCACACCCCGGCTGCCACCCCCTTCGCAGCCGGGACGGTACTATGAGGATTTTCCCCACGTAAAAAAAAAGGACGGTAAGAACACGCACGCTGGAAAACCATTCAACAGTCCATGACTTGGCAAAAGTAAGGGATGCGAGTTACCGTACAGCCGTGACTCTGTAAACCCGCGCGCGTGGTTTTATTATGTAAGGAAGAGGATGGAACAAGGTTAAATAACTCTTCAGAACACACGCCGTGATACAGACCGTAGAAAACGTTTAGTGAGACAATATCTCTTGCCTTATCTTACGAGTATCTTGTATCTCATAAAATATTTGTTTTATGTTGCTATCTTAAATTTAAGCCATACACAGTATTTAACTAAAAAGGAACTATTTTCCATATTTGTTTAGCAAAATTAAAATTCTACATTAATCAAACAATTTGCAATAATGTTTTACTTTAGATACGAGTATTTCCGTAATAGTTCCTCAGTATAATTATATTCCAGATTCAACAACCAATCACTTAAATTAAGTTTACATTCGTAATTAGATAGATTTACAATATTTCATGTATTTATAATTTTGTATTATTATAACAGGAATTCGATTGAAAAGACAACACAACACTTTTTAAGATCCACCACCTGACACAAACCGTTATATTTTAACTTCTCGAGTGTCTTCCAATTATTATTAAAATTATATTAGACGATAGGCAATATTTTCAATGTGTTTAATATAGTATGTTTTGCAACTATTGCTGCAAGCCAGACGCTCTATTCATGAAATAGTGTTTCTATACAAAATTGTAAATGCAATGGTCGATAGCCCAGAAATTCTACAGAGCATTCCGCTGAAAGTGCCACATTCAGGCTCAAGACCTTGCTCATATGAATCATTTGCCACAATACATATCCGCACCGGTTGGCAAACAGGCTCCGTTATGGCGTATATGTAGGACCTTTAAGCCGTGGTGGCTGCCGGCAGAATAGAATAGCACCCCCCTCTTCTTGCTGAGGTGTCGTAAAAGGCGACTAAGGTATCTCTTGAACACCGCAATTCAACCAGGTGTTTAGAGAAGGTAAAACTCGACCAAACCTGCTTCCCGCTCCCTCCCGATCGTACTTGTTCTCCATTCCGTCGGGCCCGAGGGAGCTCAGGCGAGAGAGTGCTTTTCTGGCTGCACGTCCAGTTATGCACTTAAATATCTCCTGCGCAATTGACTGTTTCCGAAAACTGGACCTCGATTTTCTTAACCGGTGTTGAAACAGTCGCCGTGGCCGAAACCGGCTAGGACATCATCATCATCATGTAGGACCTTTAATAAGATTCATAATGAAAGTCAAAATATATTTTGTAGTTCTCGTACCTCTTTCAAAGCAAGTCTTTTAAAATTGTGTCACGGTTAATATAATTAAAAATTCATAATTTGTATATAAGGGATCTCTTGTTTCCATATCACTGTGCCATTAGAAATGTTTGCATTCGAATTTTACTTTGTTAATATGGAAATTTGCTTTGTAGTACATGTTGCGCTGTCACGTAATTGTAAGTGGTCCACTGTATGTGTACATGGCATGTTGTCTATTGTTATTTTTGAATGTATACACTCTGTTTGAAAGCCTTTTAAAATAAAATAAAAAACATACTTCGAGCTGACAGGCTCGCCAGTACAGAAACAAATGTATGTTTATCTCGTTTCTTCGTCTATAATGTATAAATGTGTTCTTTTCTTGTGCGAACAGGATAGCTTCCTATATTACTCTTTCTACTGTTTCATTGGTTTTGTTTTTTTTTTTCCTTAAGCTTGGTTCACATACTACAATTAGTTATTGTTTTTTAAGAGCTCAATTAATAAACGACACTAAATCATAAGTGATTAAAAGCGTAAATTTAAGGAGCAATTTGGAAACTTTGCCTTAGTAAAAAATAAATAGTAATAGTCTTACATGATTTCTGAGAATTAATTCTTGTAAAACTTTACTTAATATATTTTAATCATCTCCTTCATATTTTAAACATTTATTAACCGGATTTAAGTCTTTGAAAGCATTCCAAATCTTTCAGACCGAGAGGAAGCAATTCGTTTTTTAGGAATAGTTCAAAGTAAGGCGTTTAAATAAAATCGTTTCCATAATTATTCGTGGGAACATTTACTGATGGTGGCGTTAGAGTCTGAGAAAATAATTTTCATTTTTAGGTTATTTATGAACGAGCCAATTTGAACATTTAACCCGCTATCGTCATATTTTCCTTCCCTTTTCCACACTTTGGATAAACCGCTCTATCACGCTAAAAAAATCATTTGTTGCCGCTAACATCAACCAATAAAATTAACGCACTATGCCGCCAAAACAAGCAATCGACGCTTTTGAAAAATGCTTAAAAAAAACCAGTGAGACGCCCGAGTCCGCGGAGAAAGTATGTACTCACACACCGCACCCACTCCCGGTCAAACCCGCGCTAACGTGCTACAAAGACGTCGTTAGCCTGTTATTACACAAAGACTGATCGCGAGTGACTCTTTCTCCATCTCTAGTGAAAGCCTGCGTCCGTGGAATAAGGATGAACTCGCTCCCGCTCAAACCTGCGTCAGCGTTCTACAAAGACTTTCGCCAACTGTTAATATGAAGACTGTTCCGCGAGTGACTCTTTATCACTCTCTATATCTCTATCTCCGCAAAATATGCGCGCGCGCGTCGCGACTTGTGTCCTATGTGACCGCTGAGGGGCTTGGAGCCTGTTCAGCCTCGCTGCGGAGACGTAGTCGCGTGAGAGGCAGGTACAGTCCAAGTTACTGAATTAGAATCTCATTTATTTTATCAGATATTATAACTGCATTAAAATAGACTATGCATAGACGGACATTATTTTATAGGTAGCCTATAAATGTATTGAAATTATAGAATTCTATATATCCTATAAGTGGGTATCGAAAAAATATAATTAAAATCTAGTCAGTTAATTTGATGATTTATAATATGTGTGAAAAGGAGTAGTAAAGCTTAGTTTAAATAAATCAAAATTTAATGATAATATTAAGATCAACCGCCCCAAAAATGTTATTTTTGTTATCCACGCGGTGCAATTTAATGAAAATTCGGAGCGCGGTCGCTGAGCGCGAAAATGTATGGCTGTACATGCGACGATCGAAATAAGGCTGGCGCGGGGAGCAGCGGGTTCTATAGCGCTGTAGGCATCGCTACTCCCAGCGCGTATTTTGTAACGGGTTTATTTTGTCAGGGCACGTTGCAGTTCGTTTATATTTTTAACACGTTGAACGCCGTGGGGTCACCGGTGACCCCCAGTGAACTTTCCGTTTTGGGTGCACCGGTGACCCTCAGCTAACAAATGTGATAAAACGCAGATTTATAACACTAGAAATGATAAGAAAAATATATTTCGAAATAGAATTTATTGTAGAATAAAGAGATTAAAACGGCCTGAATGGGAAGTATTGAGAAAAAGGGCCGGTGTTCAACGTGTTAAATGACATATTATTTATTACGGAGTTTTTGTTCAGTGCTTTTACTGGGTAATTCGGTAAACTAACTTAATATACACTATAAGAAGCACGGTACATAACTGGACATCCTTTGTAGATATTTAATTACGACTTTTAGTACACTAACTCCCCGTTTCAAAAATACTCTTTAAGGTACTTTTAAACACTACGGAATCATTGTATACTGTTATTGATTCATTAGAATTAAAAAACCGCTTTTTAAGGAGTGTTTCTGAAATTGGGCTTTGGAAATAATTAAATTAATTTGTGAATCCTTTATGATAGAAAAAGTAAATGCACGATACTCAAGAAAAAAAACACATCTGATTTACATATTAGAATAGATGTATTTATTTAATTCATGTCTATGTTGTTGTAATATAATTTATGTTAATTATAAACAGAACTAGAAGCAGGACAAAACCATAAAGAATAGATCGAAAAAAGGATCATTTTGTATATAAGTCTGATGCAATTGTTGGCGCTCCAGTGGTCCAAAAACCGGAATAAAACGGAATACGTCTAAGCGTTGTCAGTATCTTGTCCGGTCTGACATTCGGATAGAAACGAGCGGCCTTATCCTTTATTTCACTCAATGCCGCACGTCCCAAGCCTGAGCAATATACCTACATAAAATGTAAGTAGCCCGGATAAGAGCAACCTTGTCAAATCAAACTTACATGAGTTATTTGTGTAGTATTCGGACCTTAGGACGCATCGTCTATTATTGATTCTAAGGCAGAGGTTTATAGACACTTGGACTTAGCATATACTTTACTCAGAAAATATTTTCGTCTTTGACAGAAAACTGAATACATAAAAAAACTTGCGTATAGCTTGCGTATTCACAGAGCTAAGTCCGAGTTAATGAAATTAGCGACTTACTTTGGCGTTAATTAAATAACATAATGTGTAATGTTTGAGTAAAATCTAAGCAAAGGCAAAGTGGTGTGCATAAATCTTAGCCTTAGAACCTAGACTAATTAATGTTTCTGGACTTACTAATATCATTATCAATGAAAAGATCTTGCTTTTATAGGTTTTCTTATAAAAATTTGCTGTTTATATTATTAATAACACATGATATAAAGAATATTTGAGGCAAACAATTTATACAATAATCCTTACTCTTAATATAAGGTTATCAACGTGTGGTAATAAGACGAAAGGTGACGAATAATCGATTTAGTAATCGAAAAGAGTGTATAAAATGAGCACGCAGTCACAGAAATTAATATTTTTTACTATATAATTAAATAAATTAAGCTCTCCGCTTAGCCGGACGTAATAATTACATAAATTAATTTCACGGCAGTGGCGTGCAATCGTTTTAATGAAAATTCGACCTTCAAAGCATATGTTTCAATTTCAGTTGGCATAAATAATTTAAAATATATGAATTTATGAAAAATATATCTTAAAACAGTTAAGATCCACTCAAATATTAATTATCAACAAACTAGTTTAGGAATCAGATTTTTTAAAGTATTGTCTTATATAATATTGTTTATATCGATAAAATATAAAAAGGAAAAAAAAACCGCTACAAATTCAAATTATTTGATAGTTAGGAAAATAAAAGCAAAAAGGGGTTAAATAAAGCGTTTCATGTACACTCGATATTTTTCTTCCCGATATTCTCGAAACATTCAGCTATCTTCCACGGGTCATCGGTCCATCTAGTTTTTGGGTGTCCCATACTACATTTGCCGCGACGCGGTCTTCACTCTAGAGCCTATTTGCTCCAACGGTTGTGGAGCCTGCGACAAATATGACTGGTCCATTGGCACTTCAGCTTATAAACTCGATTAGCTACGTCGGTCATTTTCATTACCTGCTTAATGGCCTCATTATGAATTCTATCGCGTAAAGACATTCCGAGTATAGCGCGCTCCATAGCTCATTGAGCGACCTAGAGTTTGTAGAACATTCTAACCGTTCACACTACAATTGAATTTATTTAATTGTGCGAAAGTATCCAAAACATTAACAAAATAAAACTAAAAAATATTTAATACAATTTTGTTAATCTCTTCAATATTCCTGTTGAAATTATCCTAATAGATCCAAGCCTTTTTATCAAAAGTTGACAAGACGCTGTGCGAGCTTGCACCCTTATTGTATTTGACATTCCAACTGCTCGTACGAGGCTATTCGCCTTTTTTTTCACTAGTATTATCAATCATGGGAATCTTCAAACAAGGAGTGAATCGGCATTTGTTGAGTGAGCGCGCTCCATCATTAATTTCTATCAGATCAGACTGAAGCAAAGCGCAAGTCTGTTTGTAAAAAAAAATCATAAGCCAGTAAAAAACCAAACCATAAACTAATAAACCAAAACCGAGCTAAAAAGAATCCAATGTAACTCAAGATTTTCATGTTAATTTTTATAATAATACTTTTGTTACTCACTGAAAGATAATACATTCAGGACAAATTGAAAATACACCGCTTGACAAACTCAAGTGCGTGCGATATAATCTAAAGTCGGTTACATGGTAAGCGGGCGTCGTCGTTACGTAAATCCAATTTCCCTTGATTTTCACTCAATGTTTTGCCATTATTTTTGATAAGTAACAAAACCAAAGACCTAATAATAAATAGGATAAGTAGCTAAATGCTTTATATTGGTTTATAATATTAGGTCCTTACATATGAAATTGGCGTTTTGTATGGGAGGAACAAAAAGTCGAATATTTTTTAATATAATATATTTAATTAATCAAAGTATGAACCATTATTTTCTATGCACTTTTGCCATCTCATAGGTAGTTCATTGATCCCTTTACTAAAAAAACCAGTCGGACGGGAATCAATAAAATCTTTGAAGGCGATTTGGACTGCCCCATCGGAGTTGAATTTTTTCCCTTGCAAGTTATCCAAATTTCTAAAAAAATGGTAATCTGTTGGAGCAAGGTCCGGCGAGTACGGAGGATGTCTTAGACTTTCCAATTGAAGCTCTTCTAATTTAGTAGCCGTCTGTTGCGCAGTGTGTGGTTTAGCGTTGTCGTGAAGCAGCAGTGGCGTGGAGCGATTGACCAGCCTAGGTTTTTTAGCCGCTAGCTTTTCCATCATGGTTTGCAATTGCTGACAATAGACATCAGCCGTAATAGTCTGGCCAGATTTGAGAAAACTGTAATGAACAATACCGGCACTAGTCCACCAAACGCTTACAAGTAACTTTTTTGGGGTTAATTTTCGTTTGGGGCAGGATTTGGCTGGATGGCCAGGATCCAACCATTGCGCTGAGCGCTTCCGATTATCGTAAAGAACCCATTTATCATCACAGGTAATGATTCGGTTTAAAATACCTTCATTATTGTGCCGGTTTAGTAATGTAACGCAGCAGTCGACGCGCGTTTGCCGGTTTGCTTCAGTCAATTCGTGAGGTACCCACCTTTCAAGCTTTTTAATCTTCCCAATTTGCTTCAAGTGAATTAAAACAGTTTTATCACTAACATCGCAGCCTGCAGCTAACTCGGACGTGGTTTGCGATGGATCCGCTTCCACAATAGCCTTCAACTCTTCATTATCAACTTGAGTCTCAGGCCGTCCACGGGGCTTGTTCTGCAGGTCGACATTTCCAGAACGAAAACGTTGGAACCAAAAACGAACTGTGTTTTCTTTTGCAACACGACCGCCATACACATCATTCACCCTTCGAGTATTTTCCGCAGCACTAGTGCCACGGCGGAACTCGTACTCGTAAATAATGCGATATTTTAAGTTTTCCATTTTGTAAAATGAGTGACGCAAACAGAAAAAAACAGAAGAAAAAAACAAATGAATGACGATCATCGAAGCACAAAAACATGAGTCTATAGCTGTACAAATTTGAATTTGGAATTCCTTACCAAAGAGGAGAAATTTGTGATTAAAGTGGCCAGTACGAAAAACGCCAATTTCATATGTAAGGACCTAATATTTAGAATACGATGAAATTATATATAAACTTTATTAATTTTTGTAATTTATAATAATCCTAACGGACCCTGTATGCTTGCCAATTTTCAAACATACTTTCTTTCCCTATTTTAGGCTCTTGTAGTGAAACATCATAAAACCCACTTATGGAAGGAGCCTTTTTTTACTTTATATTATTATTACAGACAGTCTAGCGCTTGACTTTAATCTTACGTGTTGGAAATGAGAGATGGGCAAAATGTAATCTGATTAATGATTAAAGATTACAAAATGTAGTCGTAATTTTAATTTTCTTGCTCTGTAATCATAATTAAATCCATTTAAAACATTAAGAAGTCATAAATGTGTATGCAATCTGGGATTTTAAAACATAGATCAACAAAATGCAGTCATATTAATGGTAAAAAACGCAAAATGTAATCGTAATAATTTTTATTAATCTGATTACATTTTGCCCATCTATGTCGGAAAGTGATGATAAGGCCGATGAGTGCTCATCCAACAAATAGCGAATCACTCGTTGTTTGAAGAATTGTGTCTACGTATATCATTCCTTCTTTTTAGAATTTTATTTTGATATTTTTTATTTTACTGTAAACTAGCTTTAAATATAAAATTACTGTACATGCTGTGGTTTGACATTTATATGTTCTATTCTGTGTACCACGGTTTATTTCTTTCTTAATGTCACCCATGTTCGGTACCCGATTATGTAAAATTTATTTGTATCGCTGTCGTTATTATCAGTTATAATTTTTAAGCAAGTAATTAATGAACATAATTATACATCAGCTTATTAGCCTCAGGTAAGCAAGATCAATATATTGGTTAAAGTTTAGTTCGAAACTCCGTGGCGGATCCCAGTATTTGATTTACAACTTGTTCGTCAACAATATTATAACAGTTTTCCGATCTAATTATTCCTCGTCAGTCTTAGCTAGCGGTGATCAAACAATTACAACTTCCTTACTCAAAAAGAGGACAGAAAAGAAATACTTTTTTTTGTATCCCGGGGGAAAATACTGCATATGACCATTAGGGCAGCTGTGAGGGCAGCGACCCCGGTGTGTCAGACTCCTACTGACTAAAAACCCCCGGGGTGTCCCCCTAATCGCTCCACCTGAGCCTGGGATACCAAATCATCCAGACACCCGGGGAGCGAAATGCCTTGTTGAGGCTGCCTCTCTGGGAGGAGTAGGAGTAAAGAGCCCACCCCTCCAAAATCTCTTAGACGGCGCGCTGGACACTCTGCATCGCCTCCCTCTCATGCAGGCAGCAATCTCTCTCAAGTCTACTGCCTAGTGAGAGAAATAATACTTTTATGTCACCTGAAAACCTAAATTAATATTATAATGTGTATTTTTATTTATTGAAAGTATGATAATAAAAATAATTAAATTATTTATTAGATCAATAATTACAAAGCAGCACATTAAAGTCAGCTGGGACCCAAACTCGGACTACCTGTATCTTGGATGCCAGCACATTTCACACAATTTGTTACACACAGTTAATAACCGCTGAGCAGTTCCAATCTTAACTCAAAACAATACAACAATAATGTTACATACTAGACAATAGACTATACAACCAAAATAAATAATAATTTTAAAAGAATGGTAATGTTAAAGCCCAAACACATCTATTCCCGCAACAGTTCCTCAGTATCATTATATTTTAGATTCGACAACCAGTCTCTCGGCTTCATCTTACATTCGTATTCATTCGATTTCTACATACATATTTAGAATAGACTGTCAGGGTACGAATTACGAATTTCGCACCACTCCATTCCACTGCCTTTCATAATTCATTCTTTCATCCATCCGCTGATAAGGTCTGAGTGGTGCCATTTATTGCATAAAAAATTACAATATAACTTAAACCTAAACTTAAGACTATATTACAAATTCTTATACAACTAGTACCTAATTAAACCTTAACTAACGAATATACAAAAACTAACCTAAGCCTTAAATAAAATAAAAACACAACAACAGAGGAATTTATTTACATTTAAAACTTAGCCTAATTACAAAGTATAATGGGGGACTGAAGCGGGAAGCCGTGTCGAGGCGGACCTCCTGACGGCGGCGTTCTTCTCCGTCTGCAACGACAGACGGGTCACTGAGCGAAGGTGGCTCGCGCGTCCTTCTTGGTGGAAATCTACGGAGTCCATCTGGGTGTTTCTTCCGTGGGATCGGAATCATGAGGGTGAGCGATCTGTTCGCACATCCGCCTAGTTCTCTCCAGCGCGCCCTCTCCGGGTCGGGCGCAGTCTAGGTAAGGACTAGATCGCGGGCTTTAGGCTTTTCCTTTTTAATGAATCTAATTCTCTGTATCTCATAGCGTTCACCTTCGTCTGGAGGTCTTGCGTGGAGCGGCGCAATGTTCTGGAGGTGAACGTGCGCCGACGAGTCCGCTCTTTTGAACATCCTAGTAGCCAGGCTGCTCACAAAAGCTTCCAGGCTTTCGTTAAATCGCGGGCTATGGTGGCGTTGCTCACGTACCACGGCGCACCCAACACCACGCGTAGAGAGAGGTTCTGTTGGGCTTGAAGCCGCTTCTTCATGTATGTGGACAGGTATGAATACCATGCCGCGACGGCGTACGTGAGCCGCGACCGAATGTAGGTCTTGTAAAGCCCTAACTTCGTTCGAAGTGGGAGCCTCGAGCTAAGCACTGGTTGCAGCATTTTCCTGGTTGACTGTCAGGGTGAACATTAGCTATTCAATATTGCATCCTATAAACGTAAAATAAATACATATAAATATTATAATGACATATTGTACAATATTATATTACTACATATAATTATTTTGAGGTGGTAGGGCGATAGCCCAAACTGAGTTGTGACCACAGTACACAAGTGCAAAAACCGTCATAGTGACTCGCTTCAGCCTGTCGCGTTTCGGAATAAGCTTGTGCATATCCAGTAGCTCATATACATAGAGACCTTCCATCGTGGTATATGTGAGCCGACATAGCGATGGCTACAGTCAACGGATTTTCGTCTCTTAGCGTTCGTAGTCACTCTTGGACCACATTATACTTTCCATCTGGTGTACTCAGTAGCGTTCATTCCATAGATGCATGCAAGCATTGCATGCCCTTATGATAAATAAGTCTGCAATAAATTACTTAAAGTTAAACAAAAAAATGAATCATTTATATTCATATCTATTCTATATTCACGCGGTCTATCTTTGACTATAAACCTATGAAAGCAATATAATATTTACTATCATAATAAAATATTCAAATTAATTACACGAATTCTGCCTACCCTGTCCAATTATCATATGCACGTCACTGGGTGTACTGTAGTAACTTTGTCGAACCACTATAAACAACGTTAGAGTTATTGAAATAAATTAATCAATACATCACAATCAAATAGATTATGTATTATAATTATAATGCATATAATAAAAACAACGCTGTCTATACATTAAATTTATATGAGGAAACTATTATTGGGGGATTTTTTTTTGTACCACAGGGTAAACCCGTTATGGGCTGTCAGGGAGCTGTGAGGGCACCGACTAAAACCCTCAGGGTGTTCCTTCTCCCGTCTGCCGGGGCCAAAGGCAAGGCTGTGCCAGCTTCCTCAGCACCTGGCAATGTCTAGCCTATTGATGGAAGGCCCCTGCACAGCATTTGCTTACCTTTATGAACGTAATATAACCCAAAATAATTATTATTAGAATATTTGTTTGCTTGTTTGGGTGAATCTCAGAAGAAATAAGAGAAAAACAAGATGGGGGATTATTACTAACCCTAATAATAATAACTTTTCGTTTACGAGTATATCCCTTTCAAGGTGAACAAGGGTGTACGTAACTGAACGCCGTTATCTGGGCACTTGCACGTGACATTTCTATAAGATGCCATGCGGATTTCCTTACGATATTTTTCTTCACCAGTGGGTTTACGGTGCCTAAATCGGTATTAAATCTGGAAAACCTTTACTTTCATTTGGTTTTAGTTTTAAAAAACCTTTTAAATAATATTCATAATTTTATAACCCGACTTTAAAGAAAATTCCAAGAACTCTTCTCTTGTAGAGACGTCGCGTTGATGTAACTCATCTTTATGGCCACTATCTCTCGAACCCATTAAGATCATGATAACGTGGCTCTTTATATTTTTATGCTCGAGTCAAACTACTGGCGTGGATACTAATGGTACATTCGCTATTGTGTTAAAGGTTATTTTCCATTTGCACATGCCAGCTCTATGAAATCAGTCATTTGCTGTACAAGCTACCGTCATGATAAATGTCAAATTCGTTGATAAGTTTTTACGTAATGCTTTCACAAACAGACAATTCCTTAAGGAGCAGTTTTATCGTTGATGAGACTACCAATTTTATATATTAGAAAAACAATAAGGCAACTGTTACCGGTATAATGAAAATAAATCAAAGACGAAGTTAACCTAAGTATTGTTTTGTGTTTACAGCAAGTTTCAACAATCAACAGCCAAATTTCTAGAATAATTGAGAATTGTAGAATGCATAAATAATGAAAAATAACCGATTAACTAAAATATTTTTGTTACAGGTACTACTGTTACGTAATAAAAATAAATATTTTTCTGATATTCAATAAATTCTTGTTTTCCTAAATAAAAATAAATTTTGTTCCCTCACTGAGCTCTTTCTACCGCCTGTATCATAGCAAATGTTCTGAAGAGTTGTTTAACCTTGATCCGCCCTGTCCTTTCCTGAATAGAACCGCGCGCGCAGGTTTGCGGTGTCACAGCTATAGGGTATATCACATCCCGGCTAGGACTAAGAAGTTCTCTAGCTACTTCTTTTGCCGTCTCGTTGAGCTGTGGAATGGTCTTCCGGCGAGCGTGTTCCCATCATCCTATGATATGGGATCCTTTAAGCGTAGCGTGAAGAGATATTTGTGCAGGCCGGCGTGATCGCTGCGACTACCGATGGGTTTTTTCCTACCTTTCGATAGTCGTTGGCGTTTTTTTGGACTGCACCATGCATACCATCAGGTATGGTACAGTCACTGTGTCAAATCAGTTTAAAAAAAAAAACATTAATTTACAAATCGCACGTTATTTTTACATTATATTGCTTACATACTTTGTATCTTATAAAGTTTTTCAATTTGTGATGATAAAACTATCGAGTGTAAAATTTAATATTAATACCAAATTTAATATGTATTGTCACGCTATATTCCTTTCAAGGTCAGTAGAGATAAATAAATGACTATAATCACTTTGCTAATAACCAACATGACTAACAACGCATTTGATCGGCGTTCTCGAGGCACCGAATAATATTAATTGTTTTCTTAAGTTTGTTATAAATTTATTGCCACTCTAAAACTTAAAATTAAACCTCCCTTTTTTAAATACTTCTTTGTCTAAAATAAGTCCACTGTTTAATCACAAAGAATGTATTTTATTATTAGAAACTAAATTTGCTTGAATTAGTCTGTTTCAAATGCAATCATCCATTAAATCGACAAGGTCGTGCAACTTAACCTAGACTTGCTGTGCAATTAGACAATGTTTACACAATTCCAATGACAACCCGTATTATTTAGTCTATTTCACCACAGTTTAGTTTTAATCGATATATTGGAGTAAAATAGTTTACTAACTAATTATGACGGCTAACTGTCCAATCTTCCCCAGTTTTTAGTTTAAAAGTAATTATTCTGTTTCTAAACTTTATATTAGAAACTAAAGATAATTTTTGTAAGAAACAGTTTGATTGTTTCTAGCAAGATTTTAAATTATAATTTGTAATTGATTAATCACTATATACTTTTATAAACTGTTTCATGCTATAATCAAATTAGTTTTTTGCGTTAAACATATTTTTCTTGTCTACTCTTTCTTTACTGTGAAAGGCAAGCTTTGTTTTGAACATTTCGCATAAATTAAGCGATTTCGTTTCAAAAAGAACAGGATTTCTAAAATATTGACTGCAGCTGTGGTTCTCCTTCTATATAGGCGAACCAAAGTGATTAATTTCAGAGAGGGTTAAGGAACACATAGCAGCTGTAAAAAAGCAGCATGTGCATAGATCAGCCGTAGCGGAACACCTGCTCAATGAAGAACTCAATTGGATTATTAAGCTAAAAGCTATTTCCAAAAATCGCTTATATTATCCAAGACTGGTTTGACAAGTGATCTAGATTTAGAAACATGGAGATATTTGTGCAGGTCTGTACGATCACTAACTATCGATTGCTTTTCTTTACTGTTGATAGTTGTAGTTGTCTTTTGGACTGCATCTTACTTACCATTGGGCGTGTTATGACCACTTTGTCGAGTCAAGAATTTAAATAAATCCTGTATGTTCAGACATTTTTTTCTTCGGCAAAACAAATTGCTCTGTTTAAAAAGTTCTTTGCAATGATACCCTATATCATATATCTATACTAATATTATAAAGCTGAAGAGTTTGTTTGTTTGTTTGTTTGAACGCGCTAATCTCAGGAACTACTGGTTCGAATTGAAAAATCTTTTTGAATGGAATAGACCATTTATCGAGGAAGGCTTTAGGCTATATAACATCACGATGCAATTATTAGGAGCGAAGAAATAATGGAAAATGTGAAAAAAACGGGGAAAATTATTGAGGACTTCCATTGCGTGCGCTGCAAAAACGGTTCAAGATACCAAAAATATATGTATGAAAGAATTATTCCTCTTGAAATGATCTAAAAAAAAGTCCGCGACAGTATATGTCTATCTTTTAAGATTAAGTCACTAGAACCGTTTTTATGGTAAACAAATTTGGTCGAAATTAATGCATTATTTGTTAAGAGTTGTATCAACGTAATCATATTAATCTTTATCCAAATAAATGTGTTGTTGATTAAGAGTATTTAATTGTGAACAAAATTGTCTTTGACATTACTTAATTTCAATGAACATCTTAGAAGATATTACAAAACCTTATATAGCAAAACAACGTTTGCCGGATCAGCTAGTGCAATATAAAAAACCAAAAATTTTTGTTCCTCATTTACAATTTGAATAGAAGCCCCTACAAATTTGTACCACAGGAGAGGCCTGCCTCCAAAGTATCTGGATTCCTAGGCCCGGCTAGGGCGAAATGTAGGCAGTGCTGGCACCCCGGTGGTTTTGTCGGCGCAAGTCTGATAGACTGAGGAGTGGCACTCATCACTCCGCTGACGGTCCGAAGGGATTTCCACCAGGTTAACAAAAAAAAAGACCCTTCAAATTTTATTTTTTATTACATTATATGTCATTGTTGGTTCTGGATCAAAGCTACATACATGCGTATGTATGTAAACAAATTTTCTATAATGGGTGGGTACGTTTTCACTAGCCGTGGATGTTTATTTGAATATAAGTAATAATAATTATGTATATTTTTGTCCAGGTACTACAGGACAAAGGCTAGCTTAGTTGGGGCTAGGTCGATGCATATAATTGTCCGTAAATGTTATGTTAATTTATATTTATAATAATATTGTAGAGAATGGCATTACAAGTTGTGGTGAACGCTTACCGCTTGTGGAAGGCTTGTAAATCAGAAGGCAGTATTCGCTGGAATTGTATGTATTATTTATTGGATGCACGATTTTTATAATTTGCGTTGATATCGCAGTGAATTGCACTCAATAGTGTGTACAACTTTAAATAACATTACACAGTATTGAGCCATAAAATCTTATTAAAAATTAACTAAATTTGTAAATAAGGCTTCATTCGCTGTTTAATTCTTAATATGAACAGCGAAGGAGTAAAATATTCTTCCCGCGTTTTTGGATGTTCTTATTGTATTTATATATTATATTTGGAAGCATTTAAAAAGACAGTGAATAGCCATTTCTTAATCAAACGCCTATTCACTATTCAGTATAGTACAGTCAGTTTCCTTTACAGTACAGTGGGTTTCTTTTTCATCTTCTAACAGATTTGATTGAGGCGAAGTCATAAAAATACAAAATAACTTATTTAGCAGTTTTTGAATTTTATGACAGTTGTAAATGAAATTATAAGTAGTTAACTTCGTTGTAATAAATAAGAATTTAAAACTCCGGACGTTTTCACCTCAACCGACTTTTATTTCCCTGAAATTTTATCATAAAGATAAAATGAGCTCACACCGGATTCAGGCGAATTAGCCAACGGCTCATTTTGTTTATATTAAATTAGGTATTAGGGCGGTCACGCAACGGAGTCCGATCTGGAGACGTGAAAAAATGAATTTACTACTTATTAAACTAAGAATATAACTATTTCGGTGTAACGCTATTCAGATTCGAATTGAGAATTAACGGATAACGTATAGAAATCGGATGACCGATGACAAATGTGGTGCATAAGATCGTGACAACACAGCGGTTTTCTAAAATATTTTTCTCGCGTGCTTAGCAGTTGTGAAATAGGCTGTCAGGTAGTTTTCCTCAAGAGCTATGGCACAGGGTCCGATAAAAAGGCAATAAACAAAGGCCTCTTTGGCTGGAAATGGAATACCACGCTCTATTTATTGCAGTTGTCTATGAGTGACGGTAATCACTTTGAATCAGGTGTGCTGTCAGCTTGTTCGCCGACAGGTATAAAAAAACGTTCTATGGCTATCGAAACACATTTTCACGGATTCTGAGCACGATTCGGATCAAAGGCTGTTCGAAATGAAATGTTCAAAGTCGATCCGAGTTTTATAGACTGTTTTTTTTTGGTGTGACAAATTGTTGATGGCCTGACGCTTAAGGTACTTTCAGTGAAAATTAGGAGTTAGATGGCAATGAAGGGCACCCCTGTGGGAACGAACCTCAGCTTGGGAGGCCAGTCATGGAAATAAACTAATGGTGATCTACTAGTGTTTCGGAAGCGACTACCTGGAGATAAACGCCAAAAAAACTCAATGCTACGTTGAAGTAGAATAGACTCGTATTTTTAACGGATTTGTATCGGTCGTAGTGCGTAACATCTCTAACTGCTCTAAGTAGTACGACACAATTTTTTAAGCTATCTTACTTTACGTTTATCAACCCAATTAAAATCGGTCACGAAACATTTTTATTAACTTTTTCTTTGCTTCTTCTTTAAGGTTGGTAGCATGATGATAATATTTTAGATTTTGTACTCGGTTTTAGCCGTCATTGGCCACTTTTTATCAGCTGTGATATCACCTTTTTTTTTTTTTACTTGGGGAAAATCCTCATAGGACCGTCCCGGCCGCGAAGGGGTAGGCAGCCGGGGTGTGCCGGACTTTTACCAGCTAAAAACCCCAAGGTGACTACTTCTGCGAATTAGTGGGGACTGCGGGTCCTGTAATCAAATCGCCGCAGCCCCACTACGCCGCGCCTGACAGGCACAATCACGGGGGGGAGACGCCACCTCCCCCGATATCACCTAGTATACTTCAGCAGAGCGCGTCACAACGCACCGCCGTCTTCTCGGGGGTTGCTGACTGGTCGCTCACCCTGAACAGCCACAATCCCTTAGACATCAGCTGGCAGGTCGTGGTTCGACCGATCCGCTGGGACTGATATGCCGGGGCGGTTGTCGACAGCCCGGCGTCTTCTTCGAGCGGCCTTCTGCCGTTCTCGCTCTGCAGCCTCCTTCTGGGACATGACTTCCTCACAGAAGGAGGCCACGGCCCTCCAGTTGTCATGCCCTGCCAGCATGGCCGACACCACTGCCGGCAGGGAGAGGTCGTGTCCGATCCATCGGACCAGGTCCCGCCGCTCGCTGTCCCACGTCGGACAATGTGCGAGCGTATGCTGGGCGGCATCCAGGTCCGAACTGCAGTGGTAGCACCGGGTCGTTGCTTCTCGTCCAAACCGGCACAAGTACTCAGGGAAACATCCATGACCCGTGAGTACCTGTGTCAGATGATAGGTGACGTGATCTCTGCTATCAAGCCAGGCTTCGAGGTTCGGCAAAATGGCGCCGACCACGCGTTGGCGCATGCAGCGCTCCTCATTAAGCTGCACGCGCCACGTATTTACGGCTGATCGGCGCTCTAGCGCCTTCAGCCTCTCGAGCGCCATAGGAGGCACGCTTTCGCCTCTCAGGCGGGATTCGTGGACCCGGTTGAAGACTGCCAAGTCCACTTCCGCCTGGATATTAAAGGGCAAAAAGCGTGCCAGGATCGTCGCCGCCTCATAGGAGATTGTTCGATAGCCACGTGCGATCCGTATGGCCATCAACCGCTGCAGACTGTGTAACTTCTGCCTGCAGCGGCGGACGCGCTGTCTGTGACCCCAGACTGGCGCCCCGTAGAGAGCCACGGACCGCACGACTCCGGCATAGAGGCGGCGCACTCCCTCAGACGGTCCCCCGAGATTGGGTAGGAGTCGATGCAAGGCACCCACTACCCTCTGAACTCGGGGGACGAGACGCTCGATGTGTTCCTCGAAGCCCCAACGACCGTCAAGAGTGAGCCCGAGGTACTTAATGAACCGGCCCACCCTTATATGTACGTCACCTATTCTGATCCACGAATCGGGTGGTTCCCTACTTCGCGGCAGTTTATGGAACCATAACGCCTCGCATTTATGAGGCGCTACCCGCAAATCCAATTCATGGATCTTAGAAACGACCCGTGCTACTCCATGCTCAGCGAGCTTGGTGGTCC
Source organism: Automeris io (assembly GCA_036320925.1). Classification (NCBI taxonomy): domain Eukaryota; kingdom Metazoa; phylum Arthropoda; class Insecta; order Lepidoptera; family Saturniidae; genus Automeris; species Automeris io. Next base: position 3,783,405 of record JAUDJH010000011.1, on the reverse strand, counting down.
CTGCGAAGGATTCCCCGGCGGCAAGTACTAGCGTATCGTCTGCATAACAGACGACGCTGAAACCGTCGGGGAGTTCAGCGCGCAAGACCGCGTCGTACGTGAGGTTCCATAAAAGGGGACCCAGAACCGACTCCTGCGGAACCCCGCAGTACACCTCCCTCGTATAGCGAATATCGTTCCGACCCACGTACGAGATGTACCTGTCGCGCAGGTACGCCCCAACGATACAGCGCAGGTGGGGGGGCACGTTATGATGTTCGAGCGCCCCCCTGATTGCAGCCCAGGGCAGGGTGTTAAAAGCGTTGGAAATATCTAAGCTTACGCCTAGGACCACCCTACCCTGAGAAACGGCTTGTTGCGTCAGGGACCGAACCCTTAAAATTGTGTCTATCGTAGAACGGCCCTGTCGGAATCCGAACTGCATATCATGCAGGTCGGAGCCGACGCGCGACAGATGCCAGCTAAGACGGGCGGCAATCACACGCTCAAAAAGCTTGCCGCTCTCGTCTAGCAGACATATGGGTCGGTACGCAGAGGGAGAATCCGCGGCCCTGCCATCCTTCTATATTAGGACCAACGCAGCCGACTTCCAGGCCCTGGGAAAGATTCCAGTACGGAGGCAGCTATCAAAAAGCTGCCTCAATCTATCGTCTAGGGCAGCCAAAGCCAAGGCCAAAGCCATGCCCGGGATCCCATCCGGACCTGGCGCAGTGTTTTTGGCTTTCAGGCGGCTGACGGCTCGATCCAGTTCACCCTTAGTCACCCCGTATTCGTCGCACCAATCAGACCCCGATGCAAGGGTGGTTGTGGGAGTTAGGGAATCGTCATGGACCCGCGGAAAGAGACAATTAGCCGTCTCTGCGACTAACTGCGGATCCATGGTTTGCGTAAGAGGAGGAACCCATGAACGGAGTTTACCCATGACAATCTTATAAGGGCGTCCCCATGGGTCCCTACTTAATCCCTCGAGTAATTCATTCCAGGATCGAGCCTTGGCGTCGGAAATTGCGTTTCGGAACGCCCATTGAGCCGCCTGATAGATGGCGTACGCTCTGGCTCTCTCGTCGGCCGCTGCTCGCCTCCTTCTTCGGACACGTTGGAACTGGCGTCGGGTACGAAGGCACTCTGCACGAAGTTGAGTTAAGTCCTCCGACCACCAGTAGACGGCCCGATGCTTGGTGTACCTGGTCCGGGGCATAGACACGTTGCAAATTGACGTCATTTCATCTCGGAACCAGGTAGCTTCTGCTTCTGGATCGGAAACTTCACCTCTTTCTGACCATGCCGCAACGTTGGCAGCTGCGACTAGGAATTCCTTGTCGAGCTTCTTAAGACACCAACGTCGCGGGGAACTGTTATCTCGGCTCCTGAGGAGTTCGGGGTGGCCTATGTTGAAAATAATGTAGCGATGGTCCGATAAAGTGACCACCTCTTCCGCTACACGCCACCCCGACACCATGCTGATAGCCGAGGGAGTCGCCCACGTAAGATCTACGATCGACTCCCCCTGCCACCGCACACAGGTGCTAACCGAACCCCGGTTAAGAAGTCGGAGGTCCAAGCCAACAGACCACTCCAGGAGCGTCTCTCCCCTCTGGTTGTCCAAACGATCGCCCCAGGTTCTCGAGCGAGCATTGAAATCGCCAAGGACAACCACACGACGGGGTAGGCATCTGCGTATGCATGCAGATACCCCGTCCAGGTATCTCTCGTAGTCGGCGAGAGATACGTTAGGGGAAATGTAGCAGCCCACTATGGCCACAAGGCCCCATTCCACGGCAACAAAACCTTGCCCATTTTCTAAGGGAGAACAGGGTGGCCCTTCGCTCCAATATATAGCAACGGAGCCCTTAGAATCCGCGAACCAACGAGGATTTTCTGTTGGAACCTGATAGGGCTCCGCTATCACGGCTAAGGTGACCGTCCACTCCGCGATGGCTTGCAGTAGCAGGTTCTGCGCATCGCGGCAGTGGTTCAGGTTGCCTTGAAGAACTTTTAGGGGGAGCATCATTGTTAGTGGATTTCCATGTCCTCCCCCAATTGCTGACTCTCAGGAGTCGGCACGGTGCCTGTGGTCACCTCCATCTCTGCTCGGGGTGGGGCCACCTGCTTGACCGCCGTACCCATCTGCCTCCTTTTGGGTGGGGAGCATTTCTTGCTCCCCAGCCTGTGGTCTGCTGAGCAGCCCAGGTCCGCAAAGACGGGACAACGAAGTGTCTCTGAAGTGCAGTCCCGGACTTTGTGAGTGGGATCACTGCATCTAAAACAACAAACACTCCTGTCCGCCTGATTGGAGCACTGATGTTTCATGTGCCCCAACTCGAGGCACCGGTAGCAACGCAAAACTCGTCGCCCCAGTACTTCGACGCGTACTGATGCCCAGCCGACGCAGACTCGCTTATCTATTTCAAGCTTGCGCGCCACTATGACTGGACATCGGACCCATACTGACCCTAAGCGGTTGCGTGCCTGGTGAATCGCTCCTACTTTCACGAAGTCGACCGAGCAACCACCACTTTTTGCAATCGCCATCGCCACTTCCTCTGCAGTAATTGAATCTTCCAGGTCTCGCAACCGGAGTTCAGCTGTCTTGACAGGGCGCGTAACCCGGACGTTGAACTCTTCTAAAGCCTGTTGAAGACTTCGAGCCAAGTTGTCGGCTTTCGCATCGCGGTCCTCGCCAGTGACCTCCATCAAAAGGGCACCTGACAAAGTCTTTCGAGGATGAATCGACTCTATGCCCAAGTCCGCCAGTTTGACCCTCTGACGAGCAGCGGTCATTATTTCACCGTAAGTGGCCCTTGAACCTTCACTAAGGTATACACTGACGGCCGCGACCGCTGGCACTTTGGGCACCTTCCGTACCGCACCCTTCTCCTTTTTTCCTTTCTTCTTGTTAGAACGAGAGGTTGGGGCGGTCTGTGCATTTTTTGTTTTTTTCCTAACAACAGCTTTCCATGATGCTTCAGGTTCAGTTGACTGTGGCATCAGTGGCGGTTGCACAGCAGGTGGCTGAGTGACTGGTAAAGGGGGCCACTCTGAGGCACGGTTATCGGGTGCCTTATTTTTACCGGCCTTTCGGCCCTTCATTTTGCCTTTTTGGGGGGGCAAAGGCGTCTCTGGCACTGATATCAGTGCCAACGGCGTTGTTTGACCGAGTGGTGGACGTAAGGTCCTCGCCTCAATCACTTTAATAGCCGCTGATAGCCGACTTAACTCTGCGATTACGTCGTCAATCGTTGAGGTCCTCGCTTGGTCAGAACATGGGCGAGGGAGGGGTGGCGTAATAATAGCCGGTGAGAGATGAGGAGAGGGAGTCCTCACAGACTCCACTAACATCCCGGTAGCAGGTGGCAATGGGCTTCCTGCACCAGTAGGAGTCGCCGTATCGCCAATTTGTTGCCGGAGAGCTAATATTTCTCCCTCCATACGCTGCCTTTCAGCTCGCTCATGAGCTAAGTCCGATCGCAGCTTATCAAGCTCCTGATGAAACGTTTGCGCGTCAGACTGTGACAAACGGTGGACTATCTTGTTCGAGGCGGCCTGCATTCTGCGGGCTGCCAAGCGAAGACTGCGGACAAATGGCCCCTTTAAATTGCGGGACTTGTCCGCAACTACCCCGACTGTAGTCAGACCTTCTCCCATACAGGCGACTAAGGCTTCAATTGGCCTTTTCCGCATTTCTTGAGCCAGCTCTTCGGGCTTAGGAAGGGTCAGCATCGCTCGCGTCGTTCTGACACTTTCCCCGTCGCTAAGTAGGTCGTTAAATTCAGTAACAACCTCCTCGTCTGGATTCGCGGAAAGAGCCGCAAATTTACTATTTGGGGGGCCCCTATCCCCCACCAGTGGTGGCTGAATTGTTCTTTTAGCGGCTCTCGTCTTAGGAGTTCTCGTTTCCGTAGAACAGGTCGAGGCGGCAGAGACGGAAGTAACCGACATGACAGAACTGTCGCTTTCTTCTCCATCACCCCGGCCTGTCGATCTAGTCCGAGAGGCCTTTTGACCTTTACCCCTGGGGCCACGTGGCACTTTTCGCGGCTTCGACAGCACCGGTGGCTGTATAAAAGGCTGGGTATTTTTCGCCAAATCGTATGCTAACTCAGGATCCGTAATGCTAGCCGTGGTCGATGTAGGTTTGGGTGTTGGCAAAATATTGCCCCCCAGAAAACGTGGGGCAGTCCGAGCCAGATGACTCGGGGAGGGATTCTCCGGCATGGCCGGTACCCTCTTGGGGTAGTATCTCTTTATATCTTGCTTCCATCCTATCTTACTCCTCGTCCAGTTTGCAGTACGCCTGCCGGGCCAGCATAGACTAAGCAACTGACCCGCCAGCCGCTATTCGGAGCTGGGCCGTTGGGAATCTAAAAGATATCCTCATCCGTCCCAGCCCGATACTGAATGCGCTGCGCACATACCATACTCAGGAGTGTTTATCGGCTCTCCAGCTTAGATCCGCGGTGTTCTGCGAGAACAGGGTCACCTCGCGTAGGGTGTGGCTCCTCACCACGCCCGACGGTCTTGGAGTGGCAGGCTAGGGTTCCTCTCTAAAGAGTGGAACACTGATTCGCCTGTGGGCCCACTCCCTGCACACATTTACCCCAACCCAGTGTGCTTGACCCCTGGGATATCACCTAGGTTAATGTTTTAGTATTTAAAAAATTAAAACATTTTTGTTATAGCGAATGAAATTTTAGCCAAAATAATGACATAACATCTGCTTTGAAATGACTTGAGATGGTCATTAGACAGTGCAAATTTTAGGAAATATACATCTGGTATCATTAAATGATATTTTGCGGAATATAACATTTTTTTTTTTTTTTTTTTTTTCGGCGTGTCCTACTTTGGTGGCCTGGGAAAGACCTTCACAACAAAACCGGGCTTGGTGGGCGAACGCAGAGGGCGCTCAGCCAGCGAAATTTATGGGTTGGGCGGCTACGCAAGGGCACCCCTGTGGGTACGGACCTCGACTTGGGCGGCCGGCCAGTTGAAAAACGAACCTAACGGTGATCTAGGAATATAACATCGGATGATGATTCTACGAAAGCTTTAATAATACTGACAAATTATTTGAAATATTTAACAAAACGAATAGTATATATACCGGTTCAAATTTTGTTTTTATGTAACAAACCGGCCAAGTGCGAGTCGGGCAAACTTTTCGAGGGTTATGTACAAACTTAGGGATATATCAGCTTTTTTTTCTGGATATTTTGCTAGCCTTTGCACTTTATTAGGAATTTTTATTATTTCCTTGAAAATATATAACGAAGGTAAAGAACAAACAGGATTAGTAGGGATAGTGACATCAGCTAGGTCGACGTCAATATCTTTCTGATCACTCATAATGAAACAGATGTAACGAGTTTAATAAATGTAATTCAGGTACTTACAAGATTTTCACAATATACAACACTTATTTTAGATCACTGCTTTACTCTGCCGAGGTTGACTTTTTAATGATCATCTCCACACTAAAATTCTCATAACGATACATTGCTACGGCCGCCATACTGCGGGGATCTGTTTTTAACTTTTTAAATAACAATGTTTTATTTTACTTCACAGAAATTATTAGAACCAACTAATAATTACAAAACTAGTTTTAAATGTTATCAAACAATTCGAATAGTTTTATGTTTAAGCAGAAACATTATAAAAATGCGATTAATTTATGACCGGAACTCCCGGAAATGAAAACGACACAATGCATTTCTTTTATCATAAATTAAGTAAAAACCTATTGAGTTATAGTTTACAAATCATGAAATAAATCTTAAAGGTCGTTTAAATAATTAATAGTCAGCATTTCCAGCATTGATTTGTTATTTTAGACAATAACAAATCATTAAAACATCTACTTATTCAGCAAGAGTTACCATATGTTAAAATTACAATCTTAGTTAATGATCAATTCATAATCTCAAATATTCATTTTGAAACTAGAAACTAATTATAATCATTTGCCGATTTTATGCAAACAGATTTCTTCCTAAATAAAACATTAGATAATAACTTTTTCTATTGCCAGATCATACTTTAGATTCAGTGCTTATTGACAAATTAACTGATTAAAAATCAAATAGATTGAACTTAATTAATTCTTATACTAAAAATCACATTAATTATAATAAATTTGAGTCTTGCGTCGACATATATACAAGGTGTCTCAAAAGAAAGTTCACATTTAAATCTTTTTTTAAAAGAAAAGTCTTAGCTTTATTGAAAAAATGTTTATTTTATATTGAAGTACACTGTTTGGGAATTTATTTTTTAAAAATAACATCGTCCAAATGTAAACCGTTGCGCTCTCGGCATTCATTTAGTCGGGCACTAAAATTGCCTATGACAGCTCGGCAGGTAGTCTCCGTGATGGCTGCCATTTCATGACGGATATTTTCTTTTAATTGTGCCAGGGAAGTCGGTTTATTAGCGTAAACTTTTGATTTGACATAACCCCACAGGAAAAAATCCATAGGCGTTAAATCGGGACTCCGTGGAGGCCAATTTATGTCACCTCGCCTGAAGATTAATTTGTTCGGAAAAATTTCTCGAACTCGAGGCAGAGATCTATTGGACGTGTGTGAAGTTGCTCCATCCTGCTGGAACCATGTTCTTTGGTTGTAACCAGGAAAGTTTTGCAGTTGGGGTACGAAAAACTCGTCTAACATCTCCACATAACGCTCTGAATTCACTGTGAGTGTGCGCCCCCTTCCATCTTCAAAAAAGTAAGGGCCGATAATTCCTCGCGCCGACATCGCTGCCCATACGGTGACTTTGGGTGAATGTAGCGGTTTCTGATGTTTTTGTTTTGGGTTGGTTGCACTCCAGTAACGACAATTTTGCTTGTTTACATGCCCATTCAGGTGAAAATGGGCTTCATCGGAAAACAAGATGTTGGTGAACGTTGGAAAGCGCTCAATCATCTGATTTACAAAGGCAAGCCTCTGACCAGCATCTTGAGGCTTCAGTTCTTGCACTAACTGAATTTTGTACGGGTGCAGCTTTAAATCTTTGTGTAAAATGCGGCATAATGAAGATCTGTGCACATTTAAAGCAACAGCACGCTTCCGAATCGAGAGGTTTGGATCATCTCGAATAGACTGAGTAACACAGTCCATGTTTTCGGCTGTTCTTGATGTTCTTGGCCGCCCAGATTTTGATTTCTCCAGAGTTGACCCAGTCTCTTCAAACTTCTCAACCCATTTTGCAATGAGTCGAGTGCTAGGCGCATCATTTAAGTGACGAATATGTCGAATACTGCAGAATTTTCTACGCGCTACAGTCGCCGAATTACCGTTTTTGTAAAACTCACGTACGCACAACGCACGGTCCGCACCAGAGAAACGCTCCATAGCGACTAAATTCCCAAGAGCCAGACTACCGACTGACATACCCCCCGCGCCCCTCAGAATAGTTGCTTTCGCGTAATAAGATAAGCAAATGTGAACTTACTTTTGAGACACCTTGTATAACAAAAAATTAAAAAAAAATGTTGACGTAAGTAGAAAAATTTACGTTTTTCTTATTTATTTATTTTTGTATTTATGCTATGAATTTATGAAATTTCTTCTTACCAAATTTATGATTCTGGAGCAACGAGAAGTACCCAATGGGTTTTCATTCTCTTGCAAAAACGTAAAGTATGTTATATAAACGGTCGTAACTTTTGATAACGTTGACTTATCCTTTCTTAGAGCTACAAGGAATCGCAAACCTAGGTGTTTGATATTAATTTCAATTCTATAAGTACACGTTCCTGAAAAAAAGAGCCTTTACAAAAATATAGACCAACTTAAAGTGATTCTACAACCGTTTTTCCTATAAAGAAACAGACCTTTAAAAAGTTTATATAATGTGGTAATTCTTGTCCTACATTTGTATATTAGGTGAATATAAGCTTTTTAAGAAAAGCTAATGATCTAGAATCGTGCAGAATCAGGTTGAAAATTCTGTAAAAATAAATATTTCAGAATTGGCCGTATGATTGCAAGGCTGGTGTAACACGTAGTTAAAGGTGACGCCATTTTCCATACGGCGCAATTTTAGCGTTTCGTTTTTGTCATAAAAAGATTTGTATAAATTTTATAAATTTCATTAAACTATTAAAGAAGTAACAATAAGGTATTTAAGTAGTTTCTTTTTACATAAATGTTAGCACAAATTAGAACATCCGTCATATATATATAATTCATGAATATATCGTAATTTTAAATAAATATATAGTTTCATGTGATTGCACGTTCATTTTTTTTTTCAATCAATAAACCTAGTTTTAAGTCGTTTATCATCTTTGAACTGGCAATTACCATAAATCTGTAATACCCTATCCAATTAAAGCGAAAATTGTGTACTTCGGGCTTAATCAACGTTAGTTCATTAATCTTGTATAACAATTGTTCCCTCTCTTTTATATACAGAGGGTATAATAAGGACAGGAATAATATTATTGTGTTCAGATTATTTCAAGGTTCGATGGACGTCTTTTGTAAAAATTTAATATTTAATCACAGATGGTTTGTAAAATTTAATATCAACTTTATATATAATATATTATGCTACTTGCTTTTTATCGCTTAGTGTAATCATAGTTGTCATGGCAGCCGTAGGACCACTGTTGGAAATAGGTATCCTCTATTATATTCTTAGAACAAGCAGCTTTCGTCCAACGTCATCTTGCTGTGTTTTTTTTTACACTGGCTCGACATAGTGACTACAGAGTACCTGATGGTAAGTACAGTGTAGTCCAAAAACGAAAGCGACTATCAAAGGATGAAAATCCATTGATAGTCTCCATCGTCATGTCGGCCCACATATACCACGACTGAAGGTCTCTAGGTATATGAGCTACTGGATATACACAAGCTGATCCCGAAATGCGACAAGCTGAAACTGGTCACTATGACGGGCTTTACACCCATGTACTGTGGTCTCGATCCCGAGGGGCACAGACGCCCTGCCACCTCGCTGCTGCTCGTTTAGCACCACCCAGGAGTCACGTGTAGGGAAACTAAGGTAAAGCCTGCGGACGCGAGCAGCTTCGACTCCCAAGTATTGGTTCGTTTGTCCTTTTTTTAAGTGGATGTCCCACATTGCACTTGCCAGTGCGTAACCTACAATCGAGAACTTCTCTACCCTATTAGCCATCCTATCAACGAGTTATGTGGTCTACCCACTGCCACTACAATTTTCTTATCCACTGAGCTATGTCAGTGACTCGCGTTCGTCGTTTAGTCGTTTAAATTATCAATGGACTTGGATATAACTTGTCGGGTTGTACTTAACGTATTTTTTTATTGCACCTTGTTTTTTTTTACATTCGATTTTTTTACGTTTTGATTTTTAATCGTATTTTGACCAGTATGTCCTACCATTCATAAAGTAACTCAAGAACTGTTTTCTACCATCTGTATTACGGCAAGTGTTCTGAAGAATTATTTAACTTTGTTCCACCCTCTCTCTTCCTTAACGGAATCACGCGTGCGGATTTACGGAGTAACAGCTATACGGTAACTCACATCCCGGTTAGGACAAAAAATTATCTAACTCTTAATTTTGTTGTTTTGATGTGGAATGGTCTTTCGCCGAGCGTGTTCTCACTGTATTATGATACAGGGTCTTTCAAGCGTAGTGTGAGACTTTTATAACCTACCCTATGCTCGGACATCCTTGGGTTATAATTCGTCTATTTGTAGATTATCTCGCGGCTTTAACGAACTGGAGAGTACTATCGATGTGTTTGCTGACAGTCTGCCGGTCTTTAAAAGGAAAATCATCGGGTGGTTGAGGGACACGCAGTAGTTGTTGATATGATTTTTCATTTGCCTATGTTTTCACTTTCATTGTTTTATTCTTATTTGTTAATGTGTTTATTTTATTCGTAGTATTGTTTATATTATTGATTCACGATATGGTGGCCTTAAACGGCGCAACATATTGATGTGTTTTTTTTTATTGTCTTGTAGTATGTTTGCGACTGACCGCCCTTAAAAATGTAAAAATAAAAAATAAACATAAAATAACGTATTTTATATATTACATTTATATCCGTTCAGTCGAGTTAGTGTATAGATGAAACACAAACTTTCACATCGATAATATTCGTGTGATTGTTTTTTTTTAATGCGATAGGCTAAAGCGAGTCATTGTGATGTGCTTTTTCTCGTTTATACTGTAATAACTGCAAAAACATCCCACATCCTCGCAATGTCATTTGACGTCTAAAGCTTGTTACATAGATTTTGTTAGGATTATCCTATCAAAGGCATCCGATAGCCATTTGAAATGAACAAAGATACATAGAACCGCTATATGGATCGATAAAGATTTCCATCATTGCTTTAAAATGCAAGCTTGTAAGTTTTTTGAGTATTTCAACAGTTAATTGAAACAATATTTTAAATAGTTAAATGCTACAAATTTAAAAATTAGATAAATTACAGTAGTTTTTTTATATACTATGAATTTTTTTTTAATTTACATTTATATATTAGATTTATAAATTTAGGATGAGTGATAATAACTCACAACTTAATTTTAAACTTGATTAATTTGGCAACATTAGCGATATGGTAAAGAGGCTGGCAACTCTAACACCAGACGACAATAATTATTAGTTAAAATTATTGTTTCTATATCTGTACAATACAAAAAATAAAAGATATACAATATGAATGTGAGTTGAAGTAGGTAAAGTACCAAATATTGTAAAATAAGTGTAAAATAAAGAAAAAGGTGGAACTTTATAGGATATCCTTTTAACACAGGGCGGTGGGTGGTGATCTGTCGCTGCCGGCGCTCGATAGCGCGATGGTCAGCAACAACAGAACATGGCAGGCGGTCTTCTCCTATCGTGAGAAGATTATGAAGATTAAGGAGGCGGCGGAGCGGGATCGGGAAGCTATTGCTAACCCCGAAAACCCAATCCGCCGCCCCGCCAAGGCAGTGCGTAGGAGAAGGGATTTCGCCAAAGGGCTTCGTCCCTAATGGATATACACACCGGGCGGCGCATTTGAGGGTGTGCGTCGCCCCATTCCGGTCGTGAGCGGCGTGGGGTGTGTTCTCTCACGCTGCTCAAAGACTAAAGGTGAGCGGAGGGTAGCATTCCTCACAAACCGTAGAGATTTGGCCTGCAGAAGGCCAAACGTTGCTGGGTGCTTGGGAAGCTGGCTCGGCTTTGCCCCCAGCCCCAGCAGACTGGTTACTGGTTACTGAAACTGAACTAAGGGTTACTGAAAAAAAATCCTTTTGACATCTACAACAGATAATGGTTTTTAATATAAATAACTTATCTCTGAACATATTTAAAAACAACGAACTCTTTAAAAGTTTAATTTTTTAGTAGTCGGATTTTACAGGGAAATTAAGAGTTTTCGAACAAAAAAAATTGCCCTATTGAGTCTGCCGACTACGTATCACATTTTGACCGTATATAACATGAATGTATTTGGCACGAAATAAACGATATGATCAACTCTGTACTGCGTTTCATACCTGGTATATATATGGATTTAGCGGCCGCATTATCCGAATAGCATCTACTGGGTGGCCCAAATAAGACCCGCTGATGTGAAACACAAATAACTTTTTTATTTTTTAACATAATTTATTTTTTCTTTTTGCAGATTATAACTGAACTCTTGGAAATTTAAAATGAATACGTACAGTCCACAACAACGCATTAAAATTATCGATTTTTATTATTCTTCTCAACGATCAATTGTTCTGACGCAGCGAAATTATCGCCGTTTTTTTAACGTAACATCAGCGCCCACATCTTCCATGATTACAAGTTTAGTTCGCCGTTTTGAGGAACTGGGTTCAGTTGCCGACCGTCCAGGAAGAGGTGCTCATCGAAATATTCGTACTGTAGACAACGTGGAAGCTGTACAGCAGAGTGTTGCAAATGATCCATATGTCTCAACTCGTCGCCGTTCCGGCCAATTGGGTATACCCAGAACAACATTACAGAGAATTTTAAAGTTGGATCTTAAGATGTATCCATACAAAGTTCAAATTGTGCAACAGCTTCTTCCGCAAGACCCCCAACAACGACTACAATACGCTATTCGCTTTACACAATTAGCCACACAAAATGATTTTTTAAATAATCTTTTGATGACGGATGAACCGCATTTCCATTTAAGTGGTTATGTGAATAAACAAAACTGTAGGTTGTGGGGCTCCGAAAATCCAAGGGCAATGCATCAGCATCAGTCACCCAATCAGATGCACTGTTTGGTGCGGTGTTATGGCCACAAAAATCATCGGCCCATATTTCTTTGAGAATGAGGATGAAACGCCAGAAACAGTCTCCGGGGCTTCTTACAGAACAATGATCGACAACTTTTTGCGGACAATGGTGGAGCAACATCCTAATTTGTGGTTTCAACAAGATGGAGCCACTGCGCATACTGCTAGGCAAACTATGGACATGCTGCGTGAAATTTTTGGTGAACGCATAATTTCAAGAAATTCAGATTTCTCTTGGCCTCCTCGTTCACCAGATTTAACTGCGCCCGATTTTTTTTTATGGGGATATTTAAAAGACAAAGTGTATGTTAACAAACCACAGACAATTGGACAGCTCAAGCAGAATATTCGAGACGAAATACGGCGCCTGCAACCAGAAACATTACGCCGTGTAATGCAAAATGCGCTAAAAAGAGCCAATGCCTGTATCGAGCAAAATGGTGGTCATTTGTCTGATGTCATATTTCACACATAGTCACGTTAAATTTCCATAAAATGTATTTAACATATAAAAATAAATCATTTAAAAAAAACCGTTATTACAAGAGTTACACGTGTTTAACATCACTAGGTCTCATTTGGGCCACCCTGTACGAATCATCCTAGTACGTACTGTGCCACTGCGTAAATATGGTAAAAGTCCCTATAATGAGACACATTTTCAGGTTGGTCGTACATTACTGCTATTATATAATCTGTTTAAGTCAAAAATACTATTTAAATCATATCAAACAATTGTCTTATGATTATTTAATTAATATAGCTAGTTTTTTAAGAATGTTTATTTGTAAAAATAATATTAATAGCCTTTTATGAGAGGAACCTCTATGTCCCTATTTATGAGACACTTAAAAAGTAGATGGCCCCAATGTCTCATGATGTAAGTCCCTATTTTTGAGACAGTTTAGAAATCAATAAGACTCATTTTAAAATAACTATTTATAGCGATGTGATGTGCGTGGGTGGTGTGCCTGCACTGCTATGCATTTATGTCGAAGGTGTCGGATAGCAAATGATAGATGAGACTATGGTTATGATGAATTTAATGAGAATGGAATACAAGATTGAATACGTGCAAACTACTTTTATACAAACTATGAATTCTAAAGCAAGCGGATAGTGCGAGTTGCGCGGGTAGCCGAAGAAGAATGCCGTACCCGGCGCCATTGCAACAATGTTGCAGCGGCTCATTCACGCGTGACTAATTACGTTGTGCATGTCCATTTGCCGCCGGCTCGATCGACTCGATGCGCTGTGACAATAGTAAAATCGGATGACGGCAAATGGGCTCCACATATTTATTAATTTTAAATCACAATACTTATAAAATAGATAATAAACTTGAATCTGAAATAACAAATAATTCTACTAATAATAACAAATAAAATAATAATAAGTCTTTACTAAATTAAATGAGAAATAAATGAAAATTATAAAAATATTTAATTCACTTTTTTTCTTTAATTTTCTTCTGCAGTTCTTTTACTTTGTCCATCAGTTTTTTCTTTTCTTTTTATAACTTTTTTTTATTACTTATAGGCGAACGCTTGACCTCAAACACACCTGGTGGAAGGTGAAGATGAGTCCGACGATGAACCGCGTTCGTCCAGCAAATGCCTATTCACTCTTCTCTTAAGGACTCCCATGTCATAAGATCGCGGCAATACGGCCTCTGGAAGCATTTCCACTCTTTAGCCGTTCGCATGATGAATGTAGAAGCGAATCTTTTTGTGCTGATATAAGGAACATCCACCAAATACAGATGGTATCCCACACGATGTCTAGTGGTTTTGCGGTGGAATGGTGATCCTGTTTCTGCCAACACGCTCTCTGCTTCAGTACAGAGGAGTAAGCTGCTTTCATCACAGTTAAAAATTCTTGTAGAAGAAATATTAGTTACATTTTTACTTTCAAAATACGCTCCTGACTTTTTAAACCACTCTTGCAATTCTTCACAAGTGACAGCTGCTCTTGTAACACTCAAATGTTGGGGTTTCCTTATAGCTAATTCTGAATGATGTTTTCTAATCCCTTCATACCAGTGGCGACTAGCGCGACTATCTATAAACGGAGTTTTACAGCTAATTTTTGGACATATTTTTGAACACAATCCAATTACTAAGTTTTTGTTACAGGTGCTCCCATTTCAGCCCTGTCCAGCACCCATTTGACAATATCATCTTTTTCCTGAGACGATAAGACTGTTTCTGGTTCTGATTTTTTTTATCTCATCTAGCCCAATACTTTCATTCCTGCCTAGAGTAGCCACAGGTACTCCGAAGGCAACGGCTGTTCACCGTAATGGTGACCCAGTATCTTTATTGCTTTTAAAGCATTTTCTACATCTATTGGGTCATATTTAAGTCTTTTATCAATCACTTTTGAACACAACACTTTCTTTTTTGCTGATTGAGACGGTTGTTGTTTCCCCATTACTCCGATTTTCAATTTTTTTTTGTTCACTGTTGACACGTAACCTAAAATATTTCACAAATTAATAAAAGTATAAAAAACTTATTTTAAATATTTCAATAAATTTAAATAAATCATTAAGAAAAAAAACTTGCAAAATTAATGTTTTGATTTTAGGTTAGGTTTTGAAATTAACGTAATTAAATTGAAAATACGTACTCAGAAATAACTATTTGAAGTTATGCTGATAAATAATTTGTTATATTTAATAACTTTACTTTTTTAATACTAAAAATTATTGATATTTTAATTAAAAACGCATAACAGTACACTGTCTCATTAATGGGGACAATCATAAGACTTGATGTCCGTATTGAGTGATCCGCGGTGTAAAGTGTTCCATATACCGGTACGTCTACGTTAACAAATGTCGGTATTGTAAGACACTCAAAAATTAAATAATATTGCTATAAATTGAAATAAATGCAAATAACATACAATATCTATAATTTATAAGCTTTTAGATTACACTTACATTATTTATATAAATATAATAAAATATATAATTTCATCCAAGTAAAAGACTGTACAGTAGTTATCGTTCAACTCGTTTAAGCCACGGTTTTGAATGCCAACAACAAACCTCATACTTTTATATATATTTTTTAAAACATACAAGTAATAATTAACAATTAGGCTTGTTAATTTCTTTCAAAAACGATAAAATTATGTGTTTATTATATTAAAAAATATATATAATTTGGTTGTACCTGCGCTGACCGTCTTGGCACGCCGCGTGCTATGGGCGGATCATATCGATATAGGCAGAGATGGGCGAAATGTAATCTGATTAATGATTACAAATTGTAGTCGTAATTTTTATTTTCTTGCTCTATAATCATGATTAAATCAATTTAAAACATTAAGAAATCATAAATGTAGTTTTGGGGATCTTCAAACCAAATAAATACCAAATAAACTTTATGAACTTCTTTATTGCACTTTCTCAAAAATAATTTAACGTCTTAACACTTTTGTCGTCTTAAAATTACAGAGCACTCGCATCGAGAAAAAACCGTTTATCCTCTCTCTCTTTCTATCTTTCTGTCTTTCACTCCCATACGTTCCGATCTACGCATTTACTACTTCATACATTATAATATTTCACACAATAACATCCATCCTACACTCGGCCGTCCTGCACTCATATCTGCCCCCAGATATGCTCTACACTACCTTACAACTCTCTTCCATACAGTACCCATTCACATATAATTAATACTTATTCTACTTTACAATACCAAAACTTAAAGTACTTAAAACTAAAGAATATAAACTAAAAATACACAAACAATAATCATTATATATGATAGATGAGGATAGGAGCAGTATTGTTGACACAAGTCACATACAAACACACAATTATCCTGTACTACATACTATCACTCATCCATACCTGGTCATCTCTTTACGCTATCAGCTGAGCTAGAAGTCTTTTTTGGCCCCTCTGTAGTGCCATACAGTTTTCTAATATGATATCTATCTCTTCTTTTGATTTTAGTAACCTGGTTGGGTCCTAGAAATTTTGACTTTACTTTTTCCCGAATAGGACTGGAATACTCAGACAAATTCACATGTAATATTCTATTTTTTACCCCCTCGTCTACCTGTTCTTCTACGATATTTTCCTCTTTATGTGAAATTCTTTGAGGTCGCTGTTCTACTGGCACGTCGTCTTTTACCATTATTCTCGTCTTAATGGCTGCTTGTTTTGTCTGAGTAGGCTTATATTCCCTAACCAGCTGCATAACTCCCGTCTTAATGTTGCTGTCAGAGATATTACCCGTAATCGTACCCGTATCCAAACCAGTTTCACAACAATTCACTCCTCCTAACCACTCATCCTCTTGTGTCAACAATAACACTGTACCCCCATGAACTACCATAATAACATTGTTTAAAAACTCATGACCCAATACCAATCTATAAGGCATTACACCTTTAGGCACAATGTGAAAAACTACATTTTTATAATATGATTTATCAATTGTTAACGTTACTGCAATTTTTCCGTACGATCTTACTTTATAGAGTCCAAGTCCAGTAAATATTGTTTTATCAAGGTCACACGGCACTTGAATTTCGTTCCATAAATCCTCTGATATTACGTTCACATCGCTTCCTGTATCCACTAGCGCATTTATTGTTTTATCATATAATTTTACTTCTTTCATCGCTTTACTATGCCGGTCGCTCGGTTTGTTTACGATTTGCATGACGTATGCGTCCTTCGCCGAATGATACTGACAAGTTCCATCATGGTCACCTGAAACGCTGTCATTGTCTACCGTTACCGCTCCGAACATAGCCGAGTGCTTCTTCGTTGCTGATTCGTGTTTTTTCGGCGACACCGGCGTATGCAGCTGATTTGTCGACACAGTCGTTCTGGATTTAACGGAAACTCCGTCTCTTGCGCTCTGATTGGTGCAATTTGGACTGATATGACCGAATTGGTTGCATTTAAAACACTTCATCCCGTTGCGACATAAACTGGCTCGATGACCTTTTATTCCACAATTATAGCACAAAATACCTTGTGAATCAGCAGATTCCTTGTTCCTGAATGCCTCCGCTTGTATTACAGATTGTTCGTCTTGCTGTTTTGCTGCTTTTGTTTTTATGGTTTCGTAGATATTTAATTTTTCTTTTAACACCGAAAATGTTGATGTGCCGTACAAAATTACCTTATTGGTTTCTATGTCCACAATCCCATCGATAATATATTGGATGGTGACATAGTCCGGAAATTTCGCTCGTCTACCCATCTCTTTCATTACAAGCATGTATTGGTAATACGACTCGTCATTATGTTTTTTACGCGCCGCCATTAGTTCGTGCATTTCTTTGCAGTTTATACTATCAGGAAACTCTTTAAGAACGGCTGTTTTTAACTCCTCGTAGGTCCTATGTACTTTCTCGGTTCTTAACCACAGCTCTGCAGTACCTGTTAAGGATCTTCGTGGGATTATTAGACGTTGTTGAGCACTCCATCCAAAAATTTCAGCATTGTCGTCAATGTCTTGTGCCCATTTCGCCGACGTATATGTGTGATCCTCTCCACTGAATCTCGTCATTTCTAACGTATTCATAAATGCGTCAGCCATCTTTTGTAGTCGTCTTTATCGTCGTTTGGCTCGTGTTTCCACTTTAATTCTTGGTTCTCTTTAGGACGAGCTCCCAAAATGTAGTTTTGGGGATCTTCAAACCAAATAAATACCAAATAAACTTTATGAACTTCTTTATTGCACTTTCTCAAAAATAATTTAACGTCTTAACACTTTTGTCGTCTTAAAATTACAGAGCACTCGCATCGAGAAAAAACCGTTTATCCTCTCTCTCTTTCTATCTTTCTGTCTTTCACTCCCATACGTTCCGATCTACGCATTTACTACTTCATACATTATAATATTTCACACAATAACATCCATCCTACATAAATGTGTATGCAATCTGGGATTTTGTAGTATTTAAAACATAAATGAGCAAAATGCAGTCATATTAGTGGTAAAAAACGTAAAACGTAATCGTAATATTTTTTAATAATCTAATTACATTTTGCCCATCTATGGATATAGGCAAACAGTTCGTGCAAGAAACGCCACGATGTTAATCAGTGATGAAATAGTCTAATTAGTAGAATCTTATACTTTTCTACACATAGATTTATTTTAGGGGGCATTCAAGTATTACGTAACGAAGATTTAGAAGATTTTTGACTCCTCTTCCCCCTCATGTAATGCGCCGTAACATTTTTCTGTACCCTTTCTTCCCTTCCTTAAACGTTACCTAAAACCGAAATAACCATTTGTACCTAAAACTCACAAATAAGTATCAACCGAGTATTTTAAACACAAAACCAACTTTTACACTTTACGTATCTCACGCCGTCGCTACGCATAACATACACTGCCGCCATCTTTAGTTCACCCCAAAAGTCCTTATTAATTGTCTGACATCATATTTCATGAAAGTTATTGTTAAACGATTACCGCATAAAATATATGATATTAAATAATAATTATTAACATTGGCTTGTAGTGATATTTGTCACTACTTTACGCTTTTACTTTGGTGGTCAATAACCCGGAAGCCAAGCCAAGAGGCCAAACCGGAAGTGTCATCCGGACGTATTCAGATAATTACTTTTATTTAAGATCATAGTCAATAATAATGCTTATGCTAGTAAGTACATACCTGTATGTCATTTATAATGACAATATTTAAGGGGTACCATTAGCTGTGGAGTCAATCTTGTGTATCATACTGCTAGTAGTTAACACTCGGCCATCCTGCTTTCGCCGTGTCCCACGGCGGTTAGCGTTCCCTACAACGTCTACTACGGGGGTAGGAACTGACCTAATAACTTGTGCCTGAAACAGTTTATAGTTTAAGCAGTAATAATATTCTTAAAAGGAAAAGAAAACTGACCAGGCTTATACTTAACTGATCATAATGTAATCCCAGTAATATCTGTATCGTCTGTGCGTTTAACTCTTGCTTAGTTTTTTTTTTATTTATTTTTTTTTTTTTTTAACGCACAAAGCTTATTAACAGTGCACAAAGCTTATTGACATCGCACAAAGCTTACTAACATTGCACAAAGCCTATTAACATTGCACAAAGCTTATTGACTTTTTTTTTTTTTAACGCACAAAGCTTATTAACAGTGCACAAAGCTTATTGACATCGCACAAAGCTTTTTATCATTGCACAAAGCTTATTGACATCGCACAAAGCTTTTTAACATTGCACAAAGCTTATTAACATTGCACAAAGCTTATTAACATTGCACAAAGCTTATTGAAATCGCACAAAGCTCATTAACATTGCACAAAGCTTATTGACCCTTTTTTTTTTGCGCACAAAGCTTATTGACTTCTTTTTTTTTTTTTTTTTTTTTTTTTGCGCACGAAGCTTGTTGATTTTTTTTTTTTGCGCACAAAGCTTATTGATTTTTTTTTTTTTTGCGCACAAAGCTTATTAAATTTTTTTTTTTTTTTTTTCCGCACAAAGCTTATTGACATTTTTTTTTTTGCGCACAAAGCTTTTTTTTTTTTTTTTTTTTTTTTTTTGCACACGAAGCTTGTTGATTTTTTTTTTTGCACACAAAGCTTAATATTTTTTTTTTTTTTGCGCACAAAGCTTGTTGATATTTTTTTTTTTTGCGCACAAAGCTTATTGACATTTTTTTTTTTTTTGCGCACAAAGCTTTTTTTTTGTTTTTGTTTTTTTTTTTTAGTTTTTTTTTTTTTTTTTTTTTTTTTTTTTTTTTGCACAAAGCTTATTGATTTTTTTTTTTTTTTATTACTATTATTTTTTAAATTTTATTTTGCGCACAAGGATTATTGACTTTTTTTTTTTTTTTTTTTTGTTATTCCTTATCCAGACCTCCCATAAATTGTAATTATCCTGTTATTGAACACACTTTTATTGCTCATTAATAAATCTCTCAAATTTCAATATAACATATGTTTATTATGGAAAAACAAGAGACAACAATTTTCTGTGTGCCATTTTACAAATGTATTATTTTTTTCCTTGTGTATTCATGTCCTGCTTCTCTACGTAGCTTAGTACCTATGTAGCAGATTATACTATTCATTATTCTATAAGGTAAGCCTGGTTACAAAGAACAAGTGGAAAACTTAAATGGTTTCAATCAACTTTCTAATAAATCTATCAGATCATCCCTATCTACTTCACGATCACTATCACTACTTTCATCGGAGATGGATGAGTTATAAGGTCGGAGAACTTCACCCCGTACAACTGCTGTAAATTTTT
This sequence comes from Automeris io, assembly GCA_036320925.1. Taxonomy (NCBI): domain Eukaryota; kingdom Metazoa; phylum Arthropoda; class Insecta; order Lepidoptera; family Saturniidae; genus Automeris; species Automeris io. Next base: position 3,762,897 of record JAUDJH010000011.1, on the reverse strand, counting down.
TGTACCCCTTCATACCCTTTATGCTGCTTATCATGTAACGGTCTAAAGAGTGGTCAGCCTTACATACTTTATATGGTCCTGTAAATAATCCCTTTAGTTTCTTGGTGATATTAGCGTTTTCCCTTGTAATTCCTCCCTTCCATAGTACCAACTGTCCTACTGTGTACTTGATGCATTTTTTTCGTGCCCGGTCAAATCTACTTTTCATGAGAGTCATGTTCTTGTCGATACGTACTTTTGCTGCCTCACGTCGTTCTCCTAACAGTTGCTTTTGTGCCTCAAAATCACTGGGTTCATCGGTTGGATAAGCGGGTAGTCGTGAATTTGTATGGCCAAACAATAGCTTAAAGGGGGGGAAACCCGTTGTCGCATGAGGTGTATTATTAATACCCCAGACAATGTCACTCAAGTGTTCATCCCAAGTACACTCGCTATTGGACATAGTATTTAATCCGTTGAGCAACGTTCGGTTCACACGTTCTACTTGGCCATTTGATCTGGGGCTCGCAATGGCATTCAAGATGTGCTTGAATTGTTCTTCTTTAGCGAATCCTTCGAAATAACGGCTTGTAAATGCTTTTCCCCTATCTGTAATAACCCTTTTAGGATTGCCAAATTGAGAAATTATATCTTTTAACTGTTTTATAGTTTCAACGGAACTACAGCTTCTAACTGCTTTTGCAAACACAAATTTTGTAAATGCGTCTACAGCGACCAGTATGTAGCAATTTCCTTTTCGAGTCTTAGCAAACGGGCCTAAGTGGTCAACATGTAGGGTATGCATGGGGACTGCTGCTTTTTGGATTGGGTACAATTCTCCTGGTTGCTTACCATGATCGTTCTTACCATACGCACATTGAAGACACGATTTAATATATTTTCGGATAAACCTAGTCATACCCTCAAACCAAAATTGTGCTTTGATGGTCTTTTCGCACTTCTCAAAGCCAACATGTCCTATCTGGTCATGAAATTTTTGTAGTAACCCCCACTTCGCCAGTCTCGGTATAACAAATCGATGCCCCTTGAGTGTTTTCCTATAGAGCAGATCATTTTCTATTACATAGTTAGCAGTAATATTTCTATTGTCGGTACCATCGCGTAACTGGGTCAGAATTGACTGAATGCTTTCATCTTGTAACTGCAATGTTATAAGCCAGTCAGAATCATCTATTAGGAGGACTGAATTTGGTATTGGGTTTCTACTCAATGCATCTACATGTTTCATACGTTCACCCGATCGATATTCAATTTGTACATCATAATCTTGAATGGTGAGCCACCATCGGGCTATGCGTGGAATTAAATCTTTTTTAACCAGAGTAGTACGTAACGCCGCACAATCAGTGACTATGGTTACGGGAATACCAACTAGATAAATTCTAAATCGTTTCAGTGACTCTACAACGGCTAATGTCTCCAATTCATAGCTATGGTAGTATTGTTCCTCTTTACTGGTGACTCTGCTAAAATATGCGATTGGTTTCAGAACATTGTCACTTTGGTATTGTAATAGTATACCGCCCAGCCCTAGTTTGCTGGCGTCCGTATGGAGTTCGGTGCATGCATTTCTGTCGTAAATACCTAGGACTGGTCTTTCGATGAGCCGTTCTTTTAGAGTCTGAAATGCAGATTCTTGGGCAGCACTCCAAGTCCATTCCATCTCTTTTTTTGTTAACTGTGTGAGAGGTCTTGCTATTTCTGCAAATCCCCGAATGAATTTCCTAAAATACGACGTTAACCCAATAAATTGTCGTATTTCATGCACATTACGAGGTCTTTCATACCTTGCTACACAGTTAATTTTATCCTGCCCTGGTTTTATTGTTCCTGCCGTGATCTCATGCCCAAGATAATTGACGCTCGTTTTTAAAAATGAACATTTTTTTAGATTCAATTTTAAATTGGCTTCTGCTAACAGTTGTAACACCTCTTCTAATACCCTGAGTCCCTTATCTACCGTGGTTGTTGGAATCATAACGTCATCAAGATAAGTGGCCACTTCATTTCCTAATCCGCCTAGGACGACTCTGATAAGGCGTGAAAATACCGCGGGCGCATTCGCTAGACCAAATGGCATCTTTAAAAACTCGTATTGACCCGTAGGTGTTACGAATGCAGTTTTATGTATAGATTCCTCAGATATTTTTACCTGATAATAACCTTGCGCGAGGTCGAGTGTGGTAAATAACGTTTTTCCCGCTAGACGTGTTACTTGATCATCTATATGTGGCAATGGGAAGCGGTCTTTGACAGTACGTGCATTGAGAGCTCTATAATCTATACATAGTCTATGATCTCCATTTTTTTTTTTTACTAGAATTACCGGGCTTGCATATTCCGACATGGATTCCCTCACGACGCCTGCCTCAATAAGTTCTTGAACTTTTCCATCTACTATCTCCTTTTCCTTATAAGAAAGTCGATAAGGTTTACGGTGAACGGGCTCTTCAGTTGTAGTCTGAATGTGCATTTCCAGTATATCTGTACACCCTAAATCATTTGTATTTTCAGAAAATAAATGACCGTATTTGTTTAATAACAGCAGCAATTGATTGCAGTCATCGGTTTCTAAATCACCCACATCTAAGTCGGATATTTGCAACGTCTTATAAGCATCTTGGTCGATGAACAATACATTCTTGTGTTTAGTGTTGACCGTTTCATTTATCAGTTCAGCGCGTGCTATTAATTTATTTGGCTGCCACTCTATAATGTCATCTCCCATATTAATTATTTTTAAAAAACAGTCATCCGACCTTATAAGTCCCCCTATAATGACATATGATACATTTCCTAACTCAAAGTACACAGGTTTTACTAGGAATGAATAATTAGTATCACATTTAATATAAACTTGTACAAAAGTAAAACTTTGTTTTGATATTACACAGCTGTATTTTAAATAAACTGGAAATTTTGTAAGGCAATCTATTTCTTCTAGTTTTATATCATACAGATAATTATCAACATCTGAGTTGCACACAAAATTAACTGAATTCCCAGAAACAACTAAACATATATTTTCCTGATTTATCATTGATTGACCTATTATTAAATCTATGTCAGCCAAGTAATTACTTGTTAATTCAACCATTCCACTCAACAAGATATTGTCTATATTGACATTAACATAAGCCGTCCCCAAAGAAATTGAATATGCACCCCCAAAACCTTTCATTATGACACTAGAAGGCATTATATTTAACTTCAGAGTTTTTGCCTGTGACATTGTAAGAATATTTAATTTGCTACCTGTATCTATATAGGCTATCAGATTATATCCATTAATATCTACTGCTTTTTTGTACAAATCCATATAAATATTGTAGGTTGTAAATAGAACATCACGAACCTTCTGTTGCTTCTGATGCATAGAGTTACCCGCAGCCCAGCAGCTAGAAGTTGCATGTCCCAGTCGACTACATACCTCGCAGCGAGGAGTCCTACAGTCTTTAGCCTCATGTCCTATTTTCCTACAGATATAGCATCTCTTAATTGAACGGTCTCCTCTTCCTTGTAGAGCTAATGTGCTATTATTCCCACTTCTCCATGTTGTACTTGGCTGCCTGGGATTCTTAAAATCCCCCCGTTTAAGGTTGCTAGTTTCTCCTTGTCCATAATTTTCAAAAAATGATAAATATCCATAATATAAGTCCTGCGGTGTGTCACACTTATAGGCCTTTGCATTAGCTTTTATTTCCACCGGGAGCCCTTTAATTATGCACGAAATTGCAGACTGGCCATCAATGTTGCATTTTTTGAGTAGGGACATTTTGTCATGAAAGTATTTGGTCATTGTTTCTGAATCTAGTTTTTCCCTTGCAAGCATAGCTTCTAGCAAGTCAGCAAAATCCGTCGTGCGTGGAAAAGCCTTCTGCAATGCGTCTTTCCATTGGTTCCAAGTGAGATCATAGTTATCTAAATCATCGTACCAGTCTCTAGCGGACCCTCGAAGCCGAATCTGCATAACGAACTGACGATCTCTCTCGTTCCACTCATATATATCGCCTAATTGATCGATCTTATGCAGCCATCCTTTGACATTGCTGGATTTTACATCTGGACGAAATTCCGGAATGACTTCAGCATCGGTAAGAGTAATGCGCCGGCGACTGCGTCTGACCGTATTCTCCTGACAAGATGAAAAAAAATTTTCTAAGTTTTCGTCATCCTCCGACGACATTACTTCTTGGTATTTCCTCTTTGTCACACCCAGGCCATCAATAAGTGGGCCCGACATCCCAATTCTGAGTATCAACCGAGTATTTTAAACACAAAACCAACTTTTACACTTTACGTATCTCACGCCGTCGCTACGCATAACATACACTGCCGCCATCTTTAGTTCACCCCAAAAGTCCTTATTAATTGTCTGACATCATATTTCATGAAAGTTATTGTTAAACGATTACCGCATAAAATATATGATATTAAATAATAATTATTAACATTGGCTTGTAGTGATATTTGTCACTACTTTACGCTTTTACTTTGGTGGTCAATAACCCGGAAGCCAAGCCAAGAGGCCAAACCGGAAGTGTCATCCGGACGTATTCAGATAATTACTTTTATTTAAGATCATAGTCAATAATAATGCTTATGCTAGTAAGTACATACCTGTATGTCATTTATAATGACAATATTTAAGGGGTACCATTAGCTGTGGAGTCAATCTTGTGTATCATACTGCTAGTAGTTAACATAAGGTAAGTCATTGTTGCCAACTTGGGAGAACAAAATAAAAATTACGACCAATCGAGGGATTCCTCGAAACAAAGGGAAAAGGTTGTCATTTTGCCGACTTAGTAGTTATATATTACCTAGTTTTTTTAGTAATACAAAACAATGCTACGTATCTCGTTATTCGATACTCTCTCCCGCCTATGTAACGCATCATAACATTTTACAAACTAATCCCCCCTCTTCCAAATTGCGTAACGTAATACTTGAACGCTCCTTTACCGGATACGTTCATTTTACGATCAGAATATGGTATACTGGGTACAGAGCTTAAGCGAGTTAAACATGGTGGTGAAGAATCGATCTATATTAAATCTATAGCGTAGGATAGCGTGTAAAGTTGAGAAGTAAATATTAGACGTTCAATGAAGCACATTAAAATGTCACAATAGAAATAAGGAATCACAAGTATCGCTGTTCAAGTAGAAATGAAGTACAGACCACAATAATAAAATATACAAGACACCGACTAAAAACCCCAAGGTGACTTCTTCTGCGCATTGACGGGGACCGCGGGACCTGTAATCAATTCGCCACAACCCCGTCGCGCCGCGCCCGCTGGGCACAAACTCGGAGGAAGATATTTACCCCGACACTGCTCATTGTATTTAGGCAGAGCACGTCACAATGCTCTGCCTACTTCTCGAGGGTCGCTAACCAGTCGTTCAGAGCCCCCACCCTGAGCGGCCGCGACCCCAAAGGCATCAGCCAACAGGTCGTGGATCGACCGATCGGCTGGTACTGATGTGCCGGGGCGGTTGCCGGCACTCCGGTGTCTTCTTCGAGCGGCCTTCTGCCGCTCTCGCTCTGCGGCCTCCTTCTGGGACATGACCTCTTCACAGAAGGAGACCACGGCCCTCCAGTTGTCATACAAGACACACCTCAACAACGAGAACGGCACGGATAGTGAGTGACAGATGTATGCAGTGCGCTCGAGTCGCATGCGCTTGCGCAATTTTTTAACGCTCGGCGAAGTGCAGCGGCTTTCAATTCCAGAGCCTGCTATGTGTATTTCCACGAACTTATAATAATTTAGTAGTATATAATATGACACAAAGACAAAAATAATGTCAAGAATATTAATAAATAAATAAATAGTGAAAGAAATTGTAAGCTAACAGAGCTTTACCGAAAATGGGGATAGAATATAAAATAGCGTGAAATTATTATATGTTATATCTTGTATTTTTTCACAAAGTATCCTGTCGATGAGCCTTTAATCCCTTTTTATTAAAACCTGCTACAAAGGCATAGAAAATTCGTTATCAAAGCCACAAAGGAAGGTAATCCGCTTTTTTTTATGCTAAATAGAAAATAATTCTCTATACAAAAGGACGGTTTTAGCGGATCGTCATATTTTTTAAGTTTGTCGTCTTTATAGTAAAGCATCAATTGAGAAGAAACAAATCTCAAAGTTTTTGATCTGTTTATATTAAAATAAGCTTTGAAAATGATTTATGTTTTTCTATTCATATAATTTCGTGTAATAGAATTAATATATTTTCAACATTCATTGTGCCTCATTTAGATTAATCACAACTTCAAAGGCCTTTTCCTGAAAACTTTGTCTATCTTAACTATTTACCGTCTTATTCAGCTGACCGGTGCAACGCTATCTGTCGAGTTGAGATGTTAACTACTTTAATTTCTTTATCCATTGTTTTATCTCTTTAAAAGTAAGATTTTCAAATAGTGATATCAGAAAATTCCTAAAAAAAAACTTTTAAAGTGGAATATTAAAAAATATTTCCTTATTGGGTGCCTTTATTACAAAAGTGGTATTTTTTTACAAATTTTATGTTTTTAGCTTTAGTAGATATATTTATTAGGAGGCTCTGCGACTATAAAGTAATCAGGCAGGAAATGTTCTTTTATATAATACCTATATACTTACATGTATCTGATAGTGCAGGTTATAGTGATCCTATCGTAATACTGAAGATAATGGGTTTCGAGTCCCAATACCACTACATCAATCCTGATGGTAAGCATGATGCGGCCCAAAACGGCCAAAACGGCTTTAACTAACAACAATAAATATAATATAATGAAAACAGTCGATAGTCAGTGTTAATACTGGTTTTCACAAATATCCCGTCATGCTTTCTTTAAAAGATCAAATATCATAGGACACTGAGAACACGCTCTCTGAAAGACTTTTTTTTTTGTATTCTGGGGGAAAATCCTGCATAGGACCATCAGGGACGCTGTGAGGGCAGCGACCCCGGTGTGTCACACTCCTACTGACTAAAAACCCCCGGGGTGACCTTCAATCAGAGGGCCACCCACCCCACCTGGGTCTGGGAAGCCAAATTCATCCAGACGCCAAGGGAACAAAAAGCCTTTTTGAGGCTACCTCTCTGGGAGGGGAAGGAGTAAAGCCCACCCCTCCAAAACCTCTCTCCCAGGCGATGCGCCGGACACTGTGCACCGCCTTCCTCTCATCCGGGCAGCAGACTCCCTCAACTCTACTGCGCGGGGAAGACCATTTCATACCTCAACGACTCAGCAAATGTAAGAATGCACTGCACTGAGATAAGCAAAGTACAAGTGTTATAAATTGAACTAGATTTTTTTTTTATTTTTTTTTAATTAGATTTCTTTTGTGTTGGGTGTTAACGACTTGTATAAAGGATAAGGTACTCATTGGGATTTGATGGTGATGAGGTTTTTTCTTGTGTTTTATCGACCGGTGTGCCTTCGCTGTTCCGGGTTTGAATTTTGAATGCACCGGCGCTAGGGATGCGCGCTGCGCATGCCTCCCTTAGTCGATTGATAGTGAGGGGAATGGACAGGATGGATTAACAAGTCGTAACAACAAGATTCAGCTTAGTTAAGTCTTTTTTTTTTCTTTTTTATTCCTGAGGAAAATCCTTATAGGACCGTTTCGGCTGACCATGGGGATGGCAACAGAGGTGTGCAGGACTTGTACCAGGTAAAAACCCCAAGGTGACTACTTCTGCGAATTAGGATTGACTGCGGGCTCTGTAATCAATTCACTGCAACCCCGCCCCGTTCCGGCTGACTAGTACGATTCCGGGAGGAAAAGCCACCTCCCCCGATATTATACCGTATACTAACACAGCATGTCACGATGCAGTGCCAACTTCTCGGGACTGTGTAACAAGGGTCCCGGCTAGGGGATTAAAACACCATCCGTTATTACATAAATTTATTTAGGAATAACGGTCTCGTAGGGCTAGTGAGTCGACGGCAGTACAATTCATACCTCTCCAGGTATAGAAGAGAAAAATAAGGGACTTAGTTGGAGGGAACGGGGACCGGGAGAGTGCTGGTAATCTTCTGGAGTTGTGGGACGCATTCCGTACTCCGTTTAGGAATGTTAGTGGCCGCCAATGGAGTTCGTCCTGAAACTAGATAGCCAGGTTCCTTCACGCCGAGCACCGTCACAAACTGTGAACTCCAGTCTATGTAAAGAACCCAACGTTCTTTAGACATACAAATTTGTATATTATACCAATGGTGGCTGTGGTAACAAGTTACAGTGTTTCTATCTACACCGGTGTTACATATTTTCTGCTGAGTAAAAATCAGTTCTCCAGAAGCGTTCGCTATTTATACGACGATTTTAAATTATAATCGGATAGAGAACGTAACGATCAAAGGCGCGACCGCGTTCATTCTAGTGATGAGTTATATAGTGATACCATGCGAAATTATACTTGCTATTTTAAGGGTAAGTTGATATTTGTAATGACTTTTCTTTAAAAATACATGCTACACCTAATATAGACATAGGAGTGTAGCTGCACGTCTGCAAGACACCACGATCGGAACAGAAAAACCCGCGTATGATTTCGCCCAGGCTTATATGCACTCTCGACTGTAGACTGTAGCACTGCCGCTTTCCGATTGGCCGATCAACTTAGGTTAAGGATAATCAAGAACCGTGCACGTTTTATTTGATAGGCTTAAGATGTATATATAGTTTGTAAGGTTTTTAACTAATACATGTTTTTCGGAATGTAACAGGCTATTTATTACGCTACGTGCTCCAGCCTCAACAGGAGCATTCCAGCATACAATTATCCATGCTACAACTGTTAACCGGTCGCTCAAAACCCTCACCCTGAGCAGCCACAACTCCAAAGACATCAACAAACCAGCCGTGGATCAACTGATTGGCTGGGACAGATGCGCCAGACCGGTTGCCGACACCCCGGCGTCTTCTTCTCCGAGCGAGATCGGCTCTCTGCCGCTCCCATTCTGCGGCCTCCTTCAGTGACATGACATCCTCTTAGAAGGAGAGCATGGCCAGCTATTTATCATGCCGTATCAACATGGCTGACATCAATGCCATTAGGGAGTTAGTTAAGGACTAGGTTATGTCATGTTACATGTGTATTGTCCATAAATATTCTATTATAGATAATACAAGTATGAATCTTTTTCAACGTTTCATATTACGTAGGTATTTATAGTATTATTTTAAAACTAAAAGATCGTCGTTGCACATTTAAATGTAGCATTGAAAGTAGTATTGTAATTATTTATTCTATGAGCATTTTTTATAAAGGTCAGTTAATTAAGTGGAACCGCATTTTGATCACGGCGCTGAATAAATTGGAAAGGTTTTAATTGAGTTCCAACCAACATATTTAAAATTTATCTACTATGTTAAAAAGGTTGCATTTATTAAAACATCATCGAATCTGTTTTGATAAAACTTTTAGTGTAAATATATAAATGAATAATAATGAGTTTCTGATACAAATTGAAATTGTTTTGTGTACTTATGTCTTTTTATTGATATTTGCTTTTTCGTACAGCTTCATAAAGCAACATAAATTTCTCTACACATACTTTTAACTATAAATTATTAACCATTTTTATACAGACAATATTTCCAAAAACTGTAATTCCAAATTAGAAATCTCTAAATCCATTATCTTTACAAAAATTTTAAAACAACACTACTTGATCTCGCTACAATTTGTTTTATATTGGCTTGACAAATTGTTTACATCGCACCTGATGAAAAATTCAGTTTAGTCCAAGTACGTAACAATTATCAAGGAACGGGATACATTGACGATATATTTCGTCATACCCAGTTAACAGGTTAAAGGCCTCTATCCAAATTCTTAATTCTTGAAGTGATGAATATTTAAATCAAAAAGTGCTTACATTTTTTGTAAATTAAGCATAGATATATTTTTAAAAATTGTATAACTTGTAGGAACTTGGCTTGAGTGTTAGTTATCACGGATTGTTTTTGTATTTGAAATCTTTTGAAGTGGAAAGCACTGAACTCGCGCGACATTGTTATATATAGTACATAGATAAGAGCTTTATACAAAAGATGTATATATAATAATATATTGCTCTCCAATTAAATGTAATCTACCACTATCACTACATTTTATAAAACAAAATTCCCCTGCCGTGTTTGTTTGTGTGTGTCTTTCACGATAAACTCAAAAACTTCTGAACGGATTTCCATGCGGTTTTCTCCAAAGTTCTACGACTGCCATTTTGTTTGGTATCGTTTCAAATTGGTATAGTTGCAAATCGGTGTCTTATATTGAATAAAATCCGAGTTTGGAACGCGAGCGGTTGTATTTTCTGCTTCCTCCATAGGAAATTATTGATGTATAGTTGTTGTAGTCTTCTGGACGTATTGTTCTTTTTTTGGATAGGTTTTGGGTCTGGTCAGCGACACGATGACCAGATAGCAAAATGCTGCAGGGAAGTCGAGATTTTTCAGATGGCATGTGATGGAATGCGCGTCGCTTGAAGCGTTGGTTTTGGCATCACAGGCTGCTGAATATTAAAAATATTAACAACCGACACAAAAAGACTTGTATTCAGAGCTGTAAAACTTAATATTATTAATATTAGGTCCTTACATATGAAATTGGCGTTTTGTATGGGAGGAACAAAAAGTCGAATATTTTTTAATATAATATATTTAATTAATCAAAGTATGAACCATTATTTTCTATGCACTTTTGCCATCTCATAGGTAGTTCATTGATCCCTTTACTAAAAAAACCAGTCGGACGGGAATCAATAAAATCTTTGAAGGCGATTTGGACTGCCCCATCGGAGTTGAATTTTTTCCCTTGCAAGAAGTTATCCAAATTTCGAAAAAAATGGTAATCTGTTGGAGCAAGGTCCGGGGAGTACGGAGGATGTCTTAGACTTTCCAATTGAAGCTCTTCTAATTTAGTAGCCGTCTGTTGCGCAGTGTGTGGTCTAGCGTTGTCGTGAAGCAGCAGTGGCGTGGAGCGATTGACCACCCTAGGTTGTTTAGCCGCTAGCTTTTCCATCATGGTTTGCAATTGCTGACAATAGACATCAGCCGTAATAGTCGGGCCAGATTTGAGAAAACTGTAATGAACAATACCGGCACTAGTCCACCAAACGCTTACAAGTAACTTTTTTGGGGTTCATTTTCGCTTGGGGCAGGATTTGGCTGGCTGGCCAGGATCCAACCATTGCGCTGAGCACTTCCGATTATCGTAAAGAACCCATTTTTCATCACAGGTAATGATTCGGTTTAAAATACCTTCATTATTGTGCCGGTTTAGTAATGTAACGCAGCAGTCGACGCGCGTTTGCCGGCTTGCTTCAGTCAATTCGTGAGGTACCCACCTTTCAAGTTTTTTAATCTTCCCAATTTGCTTCAAGTGAATTAAAACAGTTTTATCACTAACATCGCAGCCTGCAGCTAACTCGGACGTGGTTTGCGATGGATCCGCTTCCACAATAGCCTTCAACTCTTCATTATCAACTTGAGTCTCAGGTCGTCCACGGGGCTTGTTCTGCAGGTCGAAATTTCCAGAACGAAAACGTTGGAATCAAAAACGAACTGTGTTTTCTTTTGCAACACGACCGCCATACACATCATTCACCCTTCGAGTTGTTTCCGCAGCACTAGTGCCACGGCGGAACTCGTACTCGTAAATAATGCGATATTTTAAGTTTTCCATTTTGTAAAATGAGTGACGCAAACAGAAAAAAACAGAAGAAAAAAACAAATGAATGACGATCATCGAAGCACAAATACATGAGTCTATAGCTGTACAAATTTGAATTTGGAATTCCTTACCAAAGAGGAGAAATTTGTGATTAAAGTGGCCAGTACGAAAAACGCCAATTTCATATGTAAGGACCTAATAATAAGTGTTCATATATTAAAATATATATAATACTAGCTGTCCCGGCAGACCTTGTTCTGCCCTATTTCTCTAAAACAAAGTTGCGTTGTTTTTTTTATGTTAATAGCTGCCCCGTCAGATTTCATTCTGCCAAAAAATTTTGGCCTGTCGCAGTCTAATAGAAATAAAATTGCATTGAAAGACTTAAGTCATATCTAAGGTAATCAAATTTTTATTATAATGCCTTAAAGGACACTTATTTTTTGTTTGATTATTTGGCGTATAAATTATAATTTTCATTAATGACATGCAACCTCTTATCAACTTAAAGGCATACCAAAGATAATTCTAACGCACCTTTGTTTTGTTTTGATTGACATCTTATGTGTGACAGCTGAGGACAGAGTGGTTTGCATGGGAAAAGACAATTGTTTTTTTTACTATTTTCCTCGTATTTTTTACTTTTTTTCTCTCCATAAGAACCTTCCTCAGACTTCATCAAATACAACAAAAAAGAAATCAACCAAATTGATTCAGCCGCTCTCGAGTTATGCGCTTAGCAACACATTTTACGATTCATTTTTATATATATAGATATGTCTTATTTTCAATCAATCTCATAATTATTTTCTTGTCAAGCGTTTGTCTCAAAGTTTAGATTGTATTTAAAAATTCATAGAAATTTATAGCAATGTTAAAAAATATAAGGATATATAATTCTCCAAAGAGTCACGATAGGCGAATATAAATATCACTTTAAACCTTTTTATTTCAAGTGTACTCCGAGCTAGGCTCAGTTAAATAGCTAGAAGAACAAAAGCCTCTAGCCTAGAGCTAACAATGAGCAAACCCCTTGAGCATGGGTCAAGTGGTCTCAAACTTGACACTGTTAAAGATTACTTCATATTGAAGGTTATATTTTTAGAGTTAGTCTATGTTTATGTAAGTTTTATATCGTTGCTATAGATGTTTTGCAAAATCGTGAGGAAGCCCGCGTGCCATCTAACAAAAATATCATGTTTAAATATCTTGAGAACGGCAATCAGCTGCGCTACTGGTCACGTTGGGCATGACATATAAGCGCTAAGTGGATACAGCCACTAATGTATCTTTGCTTATTCCGATAGAAATATGGCGTGACTGTAGACTATTATTTTTTTTTGTTTTATTTATATGTATTAGAAAAAAAAATCCTTTTACAAGTTCTATTTAATGTAATGGATCATATTATAAAAGCTAGTCTCGATACACGCGAAATTTAATTTTTAATTTTCTTTTATTTTTAAATTTCGTACTGAATTACCCAAATTAAATTATAAATAGCATATAGTAAGTACTTCTTTAATTATTGATTACTATTTTAGGTTGATGTTTAATTTACGTTTTTTTTTGCATAAATGTGTATTCGTAACCACAAATTACTACGTTTTCTTACTTACTACGCCGTAGCGTTTTGTAAACGTAGTCATAAGCAGGAGCTGCTCTAAAAATAAACAAATTAAGTTACTATGTCATGTTATTCCAACCCCATTCATGTTTCCTTTTCACTTTTTTGTATGTATTACCCAACGATGCTGTATACATAAGATCATTACAATGTTGTTTACCCTAAATACAGGGTAGTTTGCACAGAAAATTACTTTGAATTGAGCTAGGTGTCTTATCAACGACCAATTCGCTCGTCAAATTTGAATTTTTCTAGGCCCACTAGTCTCATAAAGATGTAATTTTAATCAAGACTGATTGTATGAAACTGATGCTTGGATGATACGAAGGTGGGGTTTATGTCTCTTGGGGGCTGCATCATAGAGGGGTGAGCTCCTTACACGCACCCCTTTCATAGATGGTGCCTGATTAAAACTCCTCCCACTAGCCGTATTGTTGGATCCCAGGTCCGGCTGACAGCAAGCTAAAGGACACTCTGAGGATTTTTAATCAGTAGGACTCTGGCACTCAGGAGCCACCACACACACGACTGTCCTTGCAGTCCTGTGCAGGATAGCCCCCAGGTTAACGAAAAAAAAAAAGATTTATTTGTGCGTCGTGTTAGAAGTTAAGGATAATCCAATTACATCCAAGGCCGTGATCAGTTAACTCGATAACACTAGCAATCTATCCAGCCAATATATTTCGGACACGATGTTATTAACACTCAATCATTGGCTTTTCAGATAAATTATTAAGATAACTATTCAGGCGGTATCCGAATAGCGTTTGTCTACATGACACAGTGTGATGTTTAATTATATTGATACTAACAAGTAGAAAGAAATAACATGACATACTACACAAAAGATTAAGTTAATCAATATAAAAAACAACTAAAGCAAATATCATGTGTTGTGAGAATGCGCTAAAGGGAAGTTATCTTAGCAAATGCTAAGTGACCAGCTGACTCACCTAGCGGAGTCAACCAGGTGCGATTCTGAACTTAAAATTAACTAACTTTCAAAGCAAATTCTAACCCGAATTTCTGCCTTTTAGGGGGGGAATATCAGAAAATTCACCCTCAGTTATAAAAAAACCCAAAGGAAAAGAAATTCTAGCTTCAGTGGCTTAGTCTCTTCGAGAACGGGTCAGTTGTCGTTTAATTTTTTATACTAGCACTTGAAGTCGAGTACAGCGCAGTCAAAAAATCGATCGCAACTATCAAAATAGGATAGACGCCGTGTTGATACTGGCCCGCTCAAAATTTTTATACTTCTTTTCAAGGACCCAATAATCCCAGGGTAAAATTAAAATGGTCATGTGCAGGTCACCTTAGGCGCATCACTGGTTTGGCTGTCAGCTGACTAGTGTACCGCTTTCTATTTTTTTATATTAGTCAAATCAATTATTTTGTAGAGGTGGAGTTCACACAACACAGGAAGGAGAATTACGATACTCGAGAAGTTAATATGTATATATTAATAATATAAACAGTTTTTCTTAAGAGCTATATAGCACACCATTGAACGTCACAAATTCCATTTTTATTCTAATTTTAGATAGAGACTTAAAACACATGATTTATATTTATTTAGACTGTTATTAAATCGATCCAATGTCTGTTACTTATTATATAGTTTTCTTATTTTAGATCTCCGCAACTGTTTTTATTGTTATATTGGGTTCTTTGGTTAACTCTGAATCATTTCTAGATAAAAATGCAAAAACAGAAATATCTTTTTATTCCTATATGACTTTACATTTCCTAATTCTATGCTTTTAGGCTTAGTCTCCATATTGATCTTCATAAGAGAAACCTTTTAAAGTACATTACTCGAATGATATATATGAAATGATATATTTTATCCTAATTTCAGTTATCTCTCACCATAATCTAATCCATTTTACTCGCACGAAAGCTATAAAATTTCTAAATTGAGTGAGCTCGCAATAAAAGTCGTCTTCAAGGACGTGTATGTCGGTAAATTGTCTTGAAATGTCTTATAATAACGCAGTAAAATTGAATACGCTATCCTTATCAAGAGGTGACATGCGTAAGCGTTGCTCACTACGCATAGTCGGGTAGGCGTTTTCAATTCAGCAGTGTTTCTTGAATAACAAAGTCGATTCGATGTAATTATTATTACACTAGTGGACCGTGTCCAAATTCAAATATACGTGATTTCTTTATTGACTGAATGAAAAGAGGTTTCTAAGTCAATTTGGGGCGATCGGCACTTCATCTATCAGCTGCCAACCTAATCAAGTATCTATCTTGTTTAACTTTTAAACAAAATAAGATATCATTTTGGCCATATTACATCAAACTTTAACGCCAAGCTAAACGTTGTCCGTCTTTCAAAACACTTCTTCCCAGGAAGTGAAGGGAAGAGTTGAGCTAAAATTAATATAAAACACTTAGTTCCTTGTATGTTTGTTTGCATGGAACAAGTTTGTATGAAACCTTTTGTACGTGAATCCGATTTGTACTTAGTTACTTTTTTTATTTCGTTCTTCTATAAAATTTGCCAATTTCATTTAGTAATACTTTAACTGTAAAAATGTACGTGCGAAGTGTTAATGACAAGGTTTTAAATATCCGTTTTGGTGTCATTATAATCTAATACTGCTGCGAGTTCTCCGTTACCCACAAAAGACAAGTATTTTTAGAGTTCAGTACTTCAAGAGAAGAAAAGGGAACTTTATAGGATCAATTCTTTGTTCATACTATAACTGCTTTTCACAGAAAAACACAGTCGTATCAAGTTTAATTTAATTAATATGAAGTAATTAAATTCTACTTGATATGCTCTCGCCCTTGAAACGTTGCTAAAAGGCTCAAAATATGACGACAGGAATAAAAGGAATCAATAACCTTAAATGCGTATCTAATTGATAAAAAGAGTAAGGTTTATATTTAAGTATTTTCGTATCGAATACTATTAATAATTTAATATTCATTTAAATTGGCTGTGACGCAAATGCTGTTGCTCGTTTTGTCTATAAGTTATCATGCACTCTCTACTAGATGGCGCTAGTTTCTTCGTGCACCGAAATTGAAAAAATGCTTTAGGGTGGAGACTCGAACCGGGGTGAAACGGTTTGGAAATTGTTGTTTGACAATTTTTAAAAGGATAAAATATTATATTATTATAAACTCTAAAACTTATCTGCTAGTTGGTAAACTCGCCATTCGACATCTCTTTTATTTGTGTTCTAGGCTTCGTACTGGATCGATGGACACCTGTGAGGACCATTGCATCAAACTCCGACCACATAATTATTTGTTATTCATTCACAGAACTCCAACACAATATCAAACGCCTTCCTTTTTGCCACTCAACTACTCAAGCCGCCGCCATTAAAACTTGTCCAAGCCCGCCATATCCTTCCTGTCCCTTTCTTTATGCTTGCCAACATAAAATATATTTATTGTAAAGTATACGTTAATTGTTAATGGTGTTCACATTAATATTTAGCATTTAATAACTATTATTTATATTTATTTTTTATATATTATTTATATTTATTATATTTTATTTTTACTGGATAAAAATCCAGCCTAGCTTATCAGTGACATTTGCCGTTGTGCTCCTCTATTATTATTATAACACAATGTAACAGCTGTTTCGCGCTGTTGCCGTATTTTAGGTAGATATTCAGCACAAAAAATATTATTGTTTTGATACGAATTTTACGTTACTTAACACTATTTTCCATACCTATTTTTTTTTTGGTAGTACGTACTTTGGTTTTATCCCTATAGTTCATGAGACATGGGTTTGATAACTTTGACTCTCTGTAAAAATGTTTGTAAAAGCTTATTCTAATAAACATTTTTATTTTCTATTAACAGATAAATCATTATAACGTTAAAATTACCTTCAAAAATAAATTTATTCAAAAATTGCAGTGTATATTTATTATTGCTACTAAAGATAATGATGAATTCGTTTGAAACTCTTCAGTTGTTTCAAACTTAACATCAATGTATCTATATATAGA
This sequence comes from Automeris io, assembly GCA_036320925.1. Classification (NCBI taxonomy): domain Eukaryota; kingdom Metazoa; phylum Arthropoda; class Insecta; order Lepidoptera; family Saturniidae; genus Automeris; species Automeris io. Next base: position 3,745,597 of record JAUDJH010000011.1, on the reverse strand, counting down.
TACAGATCAAAGCGAGAACAGTGCGAAACTCGCTAAAAGCTGTAACAAATAATTTGGGCCTTGCTTAGTTTTCAACTAGTTAGCGATTGTTAGTCTGTTAGAATGACCATGGTTTTACATAATTGTTCTTACCCAAAAATATTTATATATGTGTATACTCAGAGGAAACATACAATAGTAAACTATTTAAAAATAAAATGTGCTAATAGATACTAATGAAATAAAATCAAGCACTTGTAGTAAATCAAATAAAGAAAAATTTTAAAATATTATGAATTTTGCAGTAAGTATTAGGTACATGTAGACTAAGTTAATATTGATTCTTCAATTTTTATACAAATAAATTGAATATAAAATATTTCAATATGACAGAAATCTGAATATGGTTTTTGTGACTGTTCACCGACTCCACAGTAGATAAAATTTCTTCAAAAGACTAAACTTAACCGTAGTTAGTTATAATTATTTATATAGGCCCCGACGTTGTTACTTTGTATTATAATCTTCCTTTAAACTGGCTCAAATGTGGTGTAATAGCAATGCTAACTCGGGCTGCGTCCAATACAAAGTGTACTCTTCAAGTATTTAGCTTGTGATTCAATAGTCTCCTTAATGGTAGACATTGTTAAACAGTTATGTAATTTATTCGGCCTCTTGCGAGGGAAGGATGCCCCAGTTCCTCCGCATCCTTCTGTAGAGCTCGTCCATAGACTTGGTCACTCTTCCACCGACATTCAGAAATTATGCTAATCCAGTAATAGTTTTAAATCTCGTAATAATAGTAATATGTAAGAGAGGACACAACCCGGTTATGTGAGATACTATGGGCGTCACGACACTTGCTATTATGTAGTAGTGATTGGTAACCACCTCTTGATTTGTAATTGAAATAGCATGATACACCTTTAAACGTTAGTCATGGACAGCACGTGAGTAGCGCTCCTACATAAAGTAAGTCTCCTCTTACTCAATTGCCTCCAGGCTGTGCTTCAGAAGGAGATTCCAATATTGTAATAACCACAGGCCAATGTAGCATTTGGGAACAGTCAGTTGTCGTATTTCGTTGAGTGGTATTCGCCACGGTAGTGCCATCGGCCGGAACCGTCGCTGTAAAGTATACAGACCGGCCGTCGCCGAGACTATCGTTGGGCGTGACCAAAGTGATATTTTAATACTGAGTGTCCAAAACTTATTTGACGGTGGCGAGATAATGTATTTTTTAGATAGTAGTTACACACGGCTGACATGAGCTACGAGGATGTGTCATGGTTAAGGCGTGCCACTGAGGCAATGTTCCAAAGAGGTTCCATAGAAATATAGTTATCGAATAAATACATTGTAATGCACAAAGCAATGTACTCGAGCCTCAACTCCTTGTAGAGACATATAGTCATATATGTGGATGAATAAACAAGTGTCGGACTTCCATTTATGAATATATTGATATAACTGCCTCTACTAAATATTAAAAAAACAATATTAATATATTATTATTATAAAAACCCCTTTTTCCCCTCTCCCTTCTCTTCAGAATGTGTCGCTTGCAATGCGCGACAGCCTAAATATCTTAGGTATGAATATTCGCTGTGATCTTAATCCTAGGGATCATTTAGGATCTGTTATCACCACAACATCGCGTAGGCTTGGTGTCCTGAACAGAGTGCGTCGGTTTTTTACGCCTGATCAACTGTTACTTTTGTATAAGGCTCAGGTCAGGCCTTGCATGGAATATTGTTCGCATCTTTGGGACGGTTCTGCTCAGTACTTACTTGACGCCCTGGATAGGTTGCAGCGGAGGGCTGTCCGCATTGTGAATGATCTTGACGTGACTAAGCATCTTGAACCGCTCCAGTTGCGCAGAGATATTGCCTCACTGAGCGTTTTCTACCGTCTGTATCATGGCGAGTGTTCTGAAGAGTTGTTTAACCTTGTTCCACCCTCTCCTTTCCTGAATAGAACCACGCGCGCGGGTTTGCGGAGTCACAGTTTTACGGTTTCTCATATCCCGGCTAGGACTAAGAAGTTCTCTAACTCCTTCTTTTGCCATGTCGTTGGGGTGTGGAATGGTCTTCCAGCGAGCGTGTTCCCACCATCCTATGATATGGGATCCTTTAAGCGTAACGTGAAGAGATATTTGTGCAGGCCGGCATGATCGCTGCGACTACCGTTGGGTTTTTCTTGCCTATCGATAGTCGTTAGCGTTTTTTTGACTGCACCATGCTTACCATCAGGTATGGTGCAGTCACTGTGTCGAGTCAGAATAAAAAAAAAAAATACTTTTGGGAATGTTATAAGTTGCAGAGTGATGTAGCGGTGATTTATGTCACGCTATGATACTTCCTCCCTCTTTTACATAACTGGTATTTACATATAACATATTTTGAAGGAGTTACGCTAGGGCTTACAACTCTCCACAAATTCGAGAAACATCTATTTGCGCGGCGTAGATTAATTATGGTACTGCCCCAGACAATCGCATTTGTCATTGCTCTTTCAACTTTGGTAGTGAGAGGACGTACATTTATAGTCCGAATATTGTCCGACGGTGCCAACTGGTCGTGCCTATCGTGGACCCGGATAGAATAACCGGGTTCTTTCCACGTTCCCTTAAAAGGAACTGCATTTACTTGCGGGAGCCTGGGAGCAGGTCACGAGTATCGCCCCCAGCCTCGAGGACTGCGAGCCCCGGCGTGTCTCGCCGCGTTCGTCCCAGGGTCGCCGACCTGCGACCGTACCAGCCTAGGAGTCGCCTGAGTCGCCGATTCCTCTGTTAAGTCCTCTGTTCCTTTTAAAGCCAAAAGGAACAACAAGCACACCCGAATCCACCGCTCAAATCTTTTTTTTTCGCGAGTCGCGTATTATTATTTCCAGTTTTTTTAATAAATTTTATGTAACAGGTTTTGATTATTTTTTTTTATTTATTGAGCTAGGCCCTTCAGGCATCAACCCTGTTACAGTGAATGTAAATATTAATTAAAGATGTGCACCTTACCGATTATGCTGGTACTTCACTGTCACTAATACAATAACTTTCCTACTAATTATTATATTACTAGCTTGAGTGCCGAGCCGCGACTCCTCCAACGCTCATAACATCTAAGCGTATGCGTATCCTAATTCCCATATAATACCCTCAAATGCCGATCCTAAGACGAATTCCCTGATTTCTACTTCCCTCGCCTATTTATGCAAGCCCCGCTTCGATTCCCAAGGCGTGGTCCCAAAGACTTCCAGCCAATCATCGAAAGCGTGCATGCTTGAGGTATGGTGCACTTTTTCTTGTTTCTCCGTTCCCACGCTCCTCACGAATTTTGCATAAGTGTCCTTTAAAATATTAGATTAGGTGTTTAAAAGCTTTTGCCCATAAATTATAATAAAATCGTCACGTTCGATTATAAATTATCGTATGAAAGTTAAATACTTGAGAATATTAACAATATTATCCTTTTTCTTCGTAGTTACATATTTTATTTCTCTACTAGCCATGGGCTGTCACATTTTTCATCCTTGTTTTTTTTTTTAATTATTTTACGCATTTGAGTGATGAGCAGAGAGAGAGCAGTAAGTCAGTTGATTGAATCTACCACCGGTTCGGAAACCAAAATTTACAGAATACCGCCGGCAAGGAACTCTAGTAGTTGCTCTTTTTAACATAATGAAGTGTATAGCATGTAGATGCCGCCCGATACGTGTTTGTGGTAAACGCCCTAAAGGACGTTAGGATGTTATGGGACGCGCGGGGTAATGGATGCGCGCGCGCAAGGGATGCTTTTTCAAATTCAGTCGACTACCGAGACGCAAGGCTGGAGTACGTGCGTGTACGTCGCAGTTCGGTGTGCCTTAAAGTGCAAATAAACAGTAAAACGCCTAAATCTGTGTCTTTCTACAACCACACCCACGACCACCGGTCATAAGTGTGTATTGATTCTCCACTGTGTGTAAATTGTGGAACCATAAATGATATCTACCATTTGTTGATAGAATGTGTCCGATCTGAACCTGTGAGAATGGCGTTTGCGAGTGCCTTATCTGTGATTGTGTGTGGTCAGAACAGACTAGATGTCGGGATGTTTAACAAAGTCTTAACAGAACTATTATCTGATGAGGCGTATGGCCTGTTCAGGTCAATGGCAAATATGTCATATGTTAGGAATTTCTCTATTACGGCACGATGGGGCTGACATACTTTTTTTTTACACTGGCTCGACATAGTGACTACAGAGCACCTGATGGTAAGTACAATGCAGTCCAAAAATGAAAGCGACTATCAAAGGATGAAAATCCATTCCAGCCTGTGTACATCGTCATGTCGGCCCACGTGTACCACGACTGAAGGTCTCTAGGTATATGAGCTACTGGATATACACAGGCTGATCCCGAAACGCGACAATCCGAAACTGGTCACTATGACGGTCTTCACACCCATGTACTGTGGTCGCCATCCAGACGGGCACCGACGCCCTACCACCTCGCTGCTGCTCGTTTAGCACCACCCAGGAGTCACGTGTAGGGAAACTAGGGTAAAGCCTACGGACGCGAGCAGCTTCGACTCCCAAAGTAAAATTACCAAGGTAATTTACACACGTAAAAGTTCCTTAAACAAATAGAATAAAAAAAATTAAGTGTGCAGCTTTAATTTATCAGTTTTTACACACGGAGTTGTCAGAAAAGCAGTGAAGATAAAATTTTCAAAAAAAAAATCATGAACATAAAACACACATGTGTAAATATTAATATTAAAATAGAGATTAAATGCGCTAAGGGTGATAGTTGACAGATATCGTACATTATTGTGATGAGGTGCAGTTGGTAAAAAAGGAGTCGGAAAGAGACCAGGAGACGCAATAAAAATCTTTGTCCTCCTGACCCACCTGTCGTCCCCACAAAACGGGACGCCAGAGAGAGACTTTATCCAGAATACTTCTCTTCCTAATAATATGACGCCATACATATCTAGGCGTAGGCAGTATGCGATGTGTTCCCGTATACCGCTCCAAAACAATGAGGTGATCAGGGATACCCTTTTACACTACCCCCTTGCATCGTAATAGAGAGTGACCTGAAGAAAGCTAGACGTCTCCGGGATCTGAGGATGCTGGTTTTGTCTTCCCCTTAACCCTAGCAGATCAAAGGACAAACACTAAAGGAAATAGTTATGAGTAAGTCTAACAGAACCAATCACGTATGAAAGAGAACGAGATTTTTTTTTTGAGAAGACATTAACCCTTTTCTTGATAGTGTCTCTGTGGAGATACATCAGAATTTACAAAACCTATTGCCATAAGTTTTTAGCGCAAACTTAATATTTTTATATGAATATTTAAGTAATTTCTCAGTTTTTGAACGTACGGTTAGTTTCTATTAGACATCCTTGGAACATAAGGGTTAAGCGGTATGAATATTATTTTGATATTGAAAGAAAGAACATTCTGCCAAGTTAAGGGTTAATAGGCATTTGAAGTTCAACGATGAACTTATAAATAAATAATTTATTTAACATCACTTCAAAAAAAAAAAAAAGTTTGTCACCTAGCAAATTATATAGATTCTAAAATATACAAATTGTATAAGAACGTTCAGACCAAATTATTTATCCAATTAATGTCCCAAATAATTAAGACTTCATGGTTACCTAATCACTTTATTGCTTGGTCTAGACAAGTCTGGATAATTTAATTTGCGAAAGGACCAAGATGTTGCGTTCTCGATATTTGGATAATGAAGTCTTTATATAGGTTTTAGGGTTTCGTATCTCAAAAAGAATGAATGTATGAATCCTTATCACTCCAAAAACCATCTGCCGGTCTGTCTGTCTGTCAAGATCCTTTTTCTCAGAAACAGGGGGCGGGATCAACTTGGAATTAATATCAAGCACTCATGATTGCCATTTCTTGTATTTTGGAAAAAAAATGTAATATTACATTATACATATAATATAATAGCTTACATGCACCGAATTATTACAAAAACACACTCACATACACAATCACACTCGTATTTCTTATTGCCGCGAGTTTCTGTTATTCCATTTTCCCTACCTTTATAGTTTTTAAATATTATCATTGTGTAATTGGCACAGCTTTAAAACCGTACCATATGTAATACAATTGTATGTGCCTTTCAATGATAGTGAATAAATAAATAAAATATTTAAGTCAACGCAATCAAACGAAACGGCCATTTACAAACTGATCTCGAAAGTAAAAAGTCGAGGCGAGCAACTATAATGGTTTTTATTCGTAACCACAGCGGTTACGATTCAATTCAAGCAATTTACGTATCACCTTAAATGCCCAAGTAACACGGAGTCCCTTAATCAACAGTACTTAATTAACCCTTTGATATTACATTTCACAATGATATAATGTACGCGACACACATGCGTTCACAAATTTAATAAAAATAATTCAATATAAGGTCTTAACATCGTGTGGTCTAATTAACAAGATTTTGTCTTCAAATTATTTATTTATTTATAGGGCAGCCAGTGGCCGATCATTATAAAAAATATTATCATGACAATCATTAACAAAAAAAGATCAGAATGCATCAACCGGTGAAGGCGACCACAGCATGCAACAAAAGTAAACAAAAATAATAATAAGACCAGTGGTCGTGGGTGTGGTGGTAGAAAGACACTGATTTTGGCGTTTTACTGTTTATTTGCACTTTAAGGCACACCGAACTGCGACGCACACGCACGTACTCTAGCCTTGGGTCTCGGTAGTCGACTGCTTTAGCTAGAGCATCCTTGCGCGCGCGCTCCCCTTACCCCGCGCGTCCCGTAACACTCTAACGACCCTTAGGGCGTTTAACACATGCATGTATCGGGTGGCGTCTACATACTATAATAACAATTTTAGTAAACAAAATTTACATCAAGGCCAACTAATTAAAAAAGGGAAGACAAAAAGACAGAAAGTTCAGTATACGCACACACCATAAATACAGTAAAAATTAAAACACAAATGTTAACACACTAAACTCCATCCTCACGTGACCCTTAGTGCTTCCAATGCCCTTCCTTTGAATTTCGGTAAGAAGTCTCCAAATATATCAAGATACGATTCAAGATCGCTAAACAAGCGGGTAAGTCGGCTTACCAGGGAATTAATCCCTATGTTAGTTTTAACTGCGTAATAGATGTATAGGATGCCTAGGATACTTACGAGGGGCATGAAAAGAAAATTTAGTAAATTTAAATATTGTGAGTTTAATCGTTTTTGGGGAAATTTGCTTTGCAAGTCATTGTTGACCCCGATGATCGATGTTTACCACTTTGGATATCAGGGATCCGACTGATTTCTATTAAATTACGGTCTATTCACTTTCTATTTATCTATTTCAACCCTTAACGTTATGTATTTTCTACTTTTGATATTATACTAAACAATGGCTAACAACAATTTTAAATAACAGTTTTATGTTTTCACTATTTTTTTTTTTACACTGGCTCGACATTGTGACTACAGAGGTCCTGATAGTAAGTACAGTGTAGTCCAAAAACGAAAGCGACTATCAAAGGATAAAAATCCATTGATTGTCTCCATCGTCATGTCGGCCCACATATACCACGACTGAAGGTCTCTAGGTATATGAGCTACTGGATATACACAAGCTGATCCCGAAACGTGACAAGCCAAAACTGGTCACTATGACGGGCTTTACACCCATGTACTGTGGTCGCGATCCAGACGGGCACCGACGCCCTACCACCTCGCTGCTACTCGTTTAGCACCGCCCAGGAGTCACGTGTAGGGAAACTAGGGTAAAGCCTACGGACGCGAACAGCTTCGACTCCCAATATGTATGTATCTAAGCAATTTTATCTACACACTCAAATCTAGTATATTACTATAGGCAATCTTTGCCTAGTTAGTCACTCAAGCCGAGGTTTAAAAGAACAAACCACCTCTGAAAGATACACTACTGTTTATACCCTAGCGTTGCCACCAACCCATAAAATTTGCTAGTTGTGCCGTTGTGTGTTTCGCTGTTACTGCCTACAGGCAGACTTGAGGCAGCCTACTGCTTACATAAGGCGTGGATGGTGCCTTTGTGTCCTATACTGCCTGATACAATAGTCCTGAGGCCCTGTTTACCTACTCATCCAAGAGTTGTAGCCTGCGCAAGGTTATTCGTTCGCCGGGCTCTAGAAATATGAGTTCTCAAACTCGGCTTGCAGCAAGCAACATCCCAGGGTTTTTAGCCCGCAGAAGTCGAAAGACCGGGCCTCCTTTTAATTTGGTAACCCGGTGGAAATCCCTAACGGACCTCAGGGGGCGGTGAGAGCCGCCACTTGGTTTGTTGGACTTGCACCAACTAAAGCCCCCGAGGTGTTCCTTCTCCCGCCTGCCGAGTGCCAAGGGCAAAGCTGAGCCATCTTCCTGGGCACCCGGTGAAACAGAATGGGCCCCTGCCATTCCTATGCAGAATTATCTCCTGATTTACCAAATAAAAAGGCATTTAACCCTCAAATCATGTTATAATAGATGAAAAACGCTATTTCTTATAGATTTATACATTAACTTTACGAGACGCAGCAGCGTCAACGTTACGTGCGAAAATAATTTTATGTGCAATAAAAAGCCTTTTACTTCCCACGTAAAAAAGGCTGGCATTCATTCTTAGAGTTGGTTCGTAATAATTATAACGCGGCTTCTTTGTGCGTCAGTGCCTTACAGAACGTTTATAGCCGAGAAAAAATGTAGGACATTTTAAATTTGACCATCATTAGGATAGATTCAGTATGTCATATACACTAGTGTAACGAAATATTTGGTCTATTATTAACACTTTTGGACAGTTCCCTTTTTAGAATGTAATTATCTTTTAATACACAATTCAATATGACAATTTACTAAGTTGAAAGTTTTTTTTACACTAGCTCGACAAAGTGACTACAATGCACCTGATGGTAAGTACAGTGTAGTTCAAAAATGAAAGCGACTATCAAAGGATGAAATTCCGTCGATAGTCATCATCGTTATGTCGACCCATGTATAATACGACTGAAGGTCTCTAGGTATATAAGTAACTGGATATACACAAGCTGATTCCGAAACGCGACAGGCCAAAGTAGGTCACTACGACGTCTTTACACTTGTCTATTGTGGTCACTACCCAGTTCGGGCAATCGCCCTGCCCCCATAAAAACCTACCTAACTACCTACCCACCTATAAGTACCTGACTTAAAAGTAGACAAATTTATAAAATTATATAATATTATATTTTATAAAATTATATATATTATATTTTTTTATATTTTCTGTTATAAAATTTTCTAATTAGAGTAGTTTATTTCTTTTTGTGTTACTCGTATTTTTATTTTTCTTTTCTTCTGTGCATGTAGTCTACACTTGTAAATATAGTCGCATTTATAATGTATCCTCTTCATGTCTTATATAGTTCTATGTGTTAATGTAGTCTATGTAAGTGTACTTATAAATAAATAAAATAATAATCACATTTGTGTTTCACTTATTTTTTATTCATGACATAAGTATATCGGCTTTAATATAATTTCCCTAATTTCAATGTAATGTCATACATATAATTTTATATTGCTACAAAAACATGCCGACACTGTGAGTGTGTGTGTTTTGATTATACGAATTATTAAGAAAATAAAAACAAGCAATGGAATCGTCCTTCCACCTCCCAAGAAAGTCTAGTCGCAGCCACAGCTTGTGTAACCAACTCAAAGTATTGAATCCAAATTAAAGTACGTTTTTTCACATATAAAATACAATAGAATATTTATAATTTATGTAAAAAATGGTTACAGTACTGACAACAAATATACTCATGTGAGAATCCTTCATTTTTTAGTAAGTTGAAATGCAAAATTTACTTTGTAGAGGAAACGCTTCCTTATCTTTTACTTAGGAATAAAAAGCACAAGATATTTACTGGTGGAATAAAATAATTTTACTTTTATACAGTGAAGAGTTCTCCCTAAGCACGGATACATGTTTAAATAATTGAAGTTCTGTTTGACAGCCAAACACAAGAAATGAATTTTTAAAAAACTGTTCTCAGAATGATATACATAGATAAACAGGAGGAAATTGAAAAAACCGTTTCAATAACATTACAGGATCATAGAATTAGGAATCTGTATTTTAATACGAGAACCAAACACTTTGTACCCCTTTTTACGAAAATTGAGCGGACGAAGGAGTATAAAATTTGGCACACTAGTTTACATGGAGAAAGAGTGGAGAATGCTATTTTTTTAAATAATGCATAAAATATACTTTAAATCAATAAAAAAACATTACACACACTACCAAGCACTTGATACACACACGCGCGCACAAACACACACACACACACACACACACAATAATATGACATGATTTACAATAATATGACATGGGAATTTTAAAACGACGAGTGAATCGGTATTTGTAGAGTGAGCGCGCTCCATCATCGGCCTCATAATCACTTTCAATCAGGTGAAATTGACGTCAAGCGCAAGCCTATCTGTGAAAAAAGAAATATTCGATGGCATTTATAACATTTATATAAAAATTTCACCTTGAAATAATTATTATCATAGCAAAAGTACTTCTTCGAAGCGATCGAAGTCGCGGGCACAGTTGTAATATCATATACTTAAATCCCTTAGCAACATATTTGATCTCAACACTTTATGATCAGGTACTCTATTGGCCGTACTGCATCGAAGAAGCATCTGTTCTGATCATTGCATTAACGTTTAGCCCCGTTTATATGAGTTATTCACTCACGGAATGCGATCATTTAATATTGACATGTATTTCTTATGTTTTTTTCTTAATTTATGGCTTTATTTCAAGGACTGGGCCTTTGTGACTTCGCCAGTGTCAGTGTGTTGGTTTAAAAACGAGGAAAGTTGGCCGGTTATGCTGTTTCAAATGTGCTTAAGATATTGGTCGGTTGTCAAATTGTACTATTTGTCTTGAGATTGTCCGGTACCTAAAACATGTTTTTCTTAATCTCTGGAATCAAAGCGTCATGTCATTCCTTCTATTCTCTGAACTGTTACTTTATATAGTTGACAATTTAAAATATAATTATTACGAATAATAAATATATTGCTAATAACTTTCCGCCGTGGTGGCTGCCGGCAGAATAGAATAGCACCCCCCTCTTCTTACTGAGGTGTCGTAAAAGGCGACTAAGGTATCTCTTTAACACCGCAATTCAACCAGGTGTTCAGAGAAGGACAACTCGACCAAACCTGCATCTCGCTCCCTCCCGATCGTACTGGTTCTCCATTCCATCGGGCCTGAGGGAGCTCGGACGAGAGAGTGCTTTTCTGGCAGCGCGTCCAATTATGCACTTGAATATCTCCTGCGCAATTGACTGTTTCCGAAAAAAGGACCTCGATTTTCTTAATCGGCGTTGAAACAGTCGCCGTGGCCGAATCCGGCTAGGACATCATCATCAATAACTTTCACAGAAACAATTAATATTTAATAATTATAATGTATAGCATGTAGACGCCGCCCGATACGTGCTTGTGTTAAAACGCCCTAAACGTCGTTAGGGTGTTACGGGACGCACGGGGTAAGAGAATGCGCGCGCATACGGGATGCTTGCTAAGTTAGTCGACTACCGAGACCCAAGGCTAGAGTACGTGCGTGTGCGTTGCATTTCGGTGTGCCTTAAAGTGCAAATAAACAGTAAAACACCAAAATCCGTGTCTTTCTACAACCACACCCACGACCATCGATCATAAATGTATTATGATTATATTATTATTATTTGATTATTTTATTATTATTTGTATTGATTATGTATTGTGATTATATCCACCATAATTTTGATATTTACCTTAAGGTATTTGCAGTTGGACTTCTCCATTATTTTAACACAATAAATGAATGTTAATACGTCTACGTGGGCTGGGCGGCTAACTGTAATGATATACGAGATTTATTCCCACGAAGACAAATGTTACTTCTGGGTTTACACTTCTGTCTGAATAATACTTGTCTCATGTCCCTTATCGTTAAGTTTTTATGACTGTTACGTTCGGACAACTGTTTTTATTGCCTTGGTCCCGGTTTTTAGATTAACTAGAGCTGTTTAAATGTTGTTTGTTTCTAAAATAAGGTCTGTCTTGCCTGGATTGCAGCCTGGAAAATTATATCAGCCAATTAATACATCTCCTTAAGATGCCGATTGTAATTTTTTGTTTTGGTTTTACATGTTTCTTGATCCGATTGTGTAAATGAACTATTTAAGTACTGCACCTAGCTATTTTCTATAGTGATATGGGGACCTAGTTAGGATATTGTCGCAACGGTGACTGTCACTAGATTCTGCTCTTATTGCGGAAGCTCTTTTTTTGGATTATACTATACTTTTCATAAGGCGCATTGCAATCATTTTGTTCGCTTTAAATAAGAACAAGTACAGATTTTTTATCGCCTGGAATCGACAATTCATAAACAGAGATGAGCAAATTGTAATCTGATTAATGATTAACGATTACAAAATGTAGTCGTAAATTTAATTTTCTTGCTATATAATTATGATTAAATTCATTTAAAATATTAAGAAACCATAAATGTGTATGCAATCTAGGATTCTGTAGTGTTTAAAACATAGATGACCAAAATGCAGTCATATCAATGGTAAAAAACGTAAAATGTAATCGTAATCATTTTTATTAATCTGAATACATTTTGCCCATCTATGTTCATAAATATTGTAGTGTTATTAATATTAAGAAGGTAAAGAGAGGTTTGGAAGAATAGAGAGAAGTAGCTATGTTTCTGCTTACCTAAGTGGGACTTTTTTTATTATTTAACCCGGGGAAAATCCCTAACGGACCTCAGGGGGCGATGAGGGTTACCCCCCGGTGTGTCGGACTTGCACCGACTAAAACCCCCGGGGTGTTCTTTCTCTCGCCTGCCGAGTGCCAAGGGCAAGGCTGAGCCATCTTCCTCGGCACCCGGCGCCATCTAGTCTTCTCCAGGCCCCGCCTACTTGGCTGGGGGTGGTTAAATAGTCGCCACCCCCCGCGTATACCTAATACATTTGGCGGGGAGTATGGTATAAAGTGCCACCCTCCCCTCATCTCCTTGATTTATCATTGTAGCGGTGTTGCGAGAACACATCGCCCACCGCTCACGTCTGGATCTGGGCGGCACGCTCCCTCAAGCGCGCCGCCCTGACCCAAGTGGGACTTGAATTGTGAACAGTGACTTGAAAGAGAGAAATCGTAAATAAATAAGGGTACATTAATTTAATTAAAATTTTCCTCATTTATCACCGAGTTTTGTTTTAGCTGTTAAGTTTTCCATTATATTGTTTTCCAAAGTATACATCGATGTCTCAGATGTTAGTCTCGAATTACCAACTCGGTTGCCGGGAAACCGACGACCGTATTCCGCCTAAATTGTTTTGTCAAAGGCTGAAATTGGCAAGTTTTAGTGTAAAGGACACCAAGTATCCAACAAGATCCCTCTTACAATTTTGTGCCATATTCTTTTCGTTAATGGGCAAGATTCGTTATATATTTAACTATTTTAAAGTTCTACTAAAAGTCTTGAGATCTTCTTTTTTTACGACAGATAATTAAATTATGTACCTCGACCAGTATAAAGACAGTCGCATAGTCTTACTGGACTCAAATCTTTCCGAAAAGTGTTTGTAAGAACCATATGAAAATCAAGTGAATTAAGTATGTGTTGGGAATCGTACGTGGTCTGGGGCAATGGCACTTATTAGGAGAGGGTTTGCCCAACAGTGAAAAAAAGTAAGCTAATGATAATGAGTTTAAGGCACGAGAGTTAATGCAACATGTTTTTTGTAAACTTGCATCCTTCATATCAGGGATGTTACGGAACTTCGACTCCGACTCCGATAAGTCGGAACTTCCGATTGTTATCACACCCTCGGTCCCGAAACTTTTTCATCGGAGTTCGCCACCACTGTTGTAGTCAATTCATTTGATTTCATTTTATATGTTGTTGAAACATAATATCAATTAATAAAACAAGCAATGCTACTTAATTTGAAGAAGAAATTTTAAAGAATTTGAACTTAAATTGTTACTAAAGTTAGTTAATAATATTAAAATTACATATACATACATAAAAATTGCTCGTTTACGGTTTGTATATTTTTTTTAAGTTAATTTTTTATCGTATTTGCTATCTATTATTTTTTTTATTTCTTTTAATAAGATGTAACACGACCGGGGCCATTCCTAAAACCAGCGCCACATACTTCATCAATAGCATTAAACAGACGGGGGATCTATTTCGCCAAATTTATATTTTTATCTGTTGTATTTTCGTCTTTTATATATGTTTGTGTTTTTTATTTTTATTGTAACGCGAAATAATTATTTTTAATTTCGTAATCTATAAGATACTTCGTCTACCATTATTATTCAAACCGTTCATAAATTTTTATAATTATTTTCCTTGTAAGCCATAATAAAATGTAGTAATATATTATTGTGTACTCAGAATAAGGCTGCAGACTTACTGGTGCCTTTTATCTCGAATTTTGAATAAGTAATCACCCGTTGTAAAGCAAACCATCAATCCGTTAGTGCCCGGAATATGTTTGCCTCCGCGTTGATTATTTAGTGTTATTGCTATATATTTGCATTATTTATTTTACTGCAGATCAATATCAGTATTATTGTTATTCTTTTATTTGATTAGTACTTGTCTCCACCTCATTTTAATATTTAATTATTATAATATATCACGTTATATTTCTTTCGATGTGAGCAGACACATTACTGGCTGTATCCAGTAGCGTTCATTCCATAAATGCATGAAAGCATTGAATTCCCTTACGATAAATAAGTCTAGAAAAAATCCTTTAATTTAAACATAAAAAGGAACCCTTTATATTCATATCTATCATATTTTCACGCCATATATCTTCCCTGTGAAAGTAATATGTTATTTATTATCTTTATGTAATATTCAAATTCATTATGTGAATCTGCTTACCCTGTCCAAATACACTATGCACGCTGTATCCACTTTGCGATTATTTATCATGTCCAAGGTGATCAACATTCCAGTTGATCACCGCTTCATGATTACATAGTATAATATTATTATTTAATGCATATCGTATATTCGATTATATTATCTATAAAACGGAAAGTCACTAACTGACTTGGTCAGTACGAAATCTCAGAAACTATAAGACCTACAGATTACAAATAGGGTATGTACTCGTAAGTTTGGTTTGGTTTGTAGTCCGAGCGTACACGTAATAAAATATATCAAAACAAACAAAGAAAAGGACGCGCACAACACGAACGGCGGACGGGCTACGATGCTTGCGCGGCGATCTGTGGCGCGGGCCACCGAGAGGTGAGGGGAAAGAGGTATATACCGTAATGCGCGAACGATCTAACTATACCCCCCGCGTTACATATGTATATTTGAAACCAATAAAGTTAGAGTTGCAAGATTATACCAGTTTACCACCTTAGACATAAAAAAACTAATTTTATACTTTGTCGAAAATCCAATCTAGGAGGTGCAAATAGAAGTTTTTATAATTTTTATCGGCTTAGTTATTTTTTACGTTAAAACTATAAAAACTGAAATATAAACTCGTAATTGCAAATAAAAGTACATGTCACATTATTTTTTGAGAATTCTCCATCTAAAGGGTGAAATAGGGAATTGAATTTGTATGGAAATTCCATAACAATTAAATTATAAGTAAGAAACTTCGTGTTTGGATATCACATTACATGTGTATACACAATATTTTTTTTTTTTTTTTTAAATCCACTCCAGGGATTAAAATAAAGGTTTTTATTATTCTTAATAATTATCTATATATTAAAGTTTTGAAAATGGTAACGTAGACTCATGACAAATAAAAAATTCATGTCTCGTTATTATTTTAAAAATCAGCTGTCCAAATGCTGTAACAGAGGAAAGAATTTTATATAGAAATTCGATAACAATGAAATGAAAAATGTTAAACTTCCTATGTAGATACCACATGAAATATGTATCTTACGTGTTGTTTTAAGTCCACCGACGCGGTTGGTATAGGAGATTTTACGATTTTTTTTATCTACGCGTTCTCGAACGCCTGAGAGCGGCCCGGTTTAGTTGTGAAGACCTTTCCCGGCTAACAAACACGCGTAAATTCGAAAAAAAAGCCTGAGAGCGGCGGTGTGCGCGTGCACCCACACATCGCCTACTTTTGAGGAAAACAGAGACGGGAGTACTCTCCCCTTCTTCTGTAATGAGGAGGTCCGATTGGCGCCCACCGTACGCCAGTCGTGGCAGAGTGTGAGTTCTTGCCCATGGCCGGCGGCTACGTGTGTAAAGTAGTACACACGAGTTTTTTTAGTCAGTAGGAGTCCGACACACCGGGGTCGCTGACCTCACAGTGATCCTGAAGGTCCTATGTAGGATTTTTCTCTTATGTAGCATGGTAAAGTGCAATGCTCCAATCCCTATATTAACCTGTTAACCGGGGAATTAGCTATTGATCAACTCGCTTCAAAATGAGGACTTTTTGTTCGCAGCGATAAGTAATATCACACCTCAAATAATAAAAGAATATCTTTTTTAACTTATGGTTTATATTTATTTTGGTATAATATTTAATATATTACGATTAATTTCCAAGACGAAAAATGTCGTCATGCCCATTGCAGTAGGCTTTTATGTATGACGAAATATTTCGTCATACCCAGTTAACAGGTTAAGTTTAGTATGTAATTTAAAAAAATTCAAGTAAGAGACTAGATAAGACTTTAGTCATCGTAACTATCAATTTACCTTTAAAATACGTAGTTTAATTCTACATGGTATCACTACGAGTATATAAATTGTCACCTAGCATAGGCAGGATAAGTGTGGACACGTCTTTAATCGTTACGTCCCTCTCCATTCACAATTTTAAAATGAGTACCGTTTATTTTTCTAACCGCGTTTCGGCGCCGTATAAATAGCATTCGCATCGGCAGTACGGCCTTTTTACTCTGCAGAAAACGCGTAACACCGGTGTAGTGAGAAACTATACCATTTCTACCATTAGCATACCGTACAAAATTAGTGTTTTTAAGAACTCGTTATATCTGGTAAGTATTTGGTTTGTCATTAGAATTTTTTTTAGCCAGTAGTATTATTTAGTATTAACTACAGAATTATATTAATGAGTAAAATCTAAATTGTATTTTTAAAGGTTTGTCTTACCACCAACCATTGCTGCGCCTAATTGAATGTACGACGTGTGTTCTGAAAACTCTGGCTTAGTTCATAAGGCGCAAGAGTTGCCATGAGCGTTAATTAGTATTGTAACAGTCGTCGTGGGTGGGTCTCGACACAAGTGCCATCCCTACCACCTCCTGTTCCAGCCCTGTGAACCTTATTCTTCTTACCGGCGTGTCCCAGATTCTTAGTTTGGAATTATAAGTTATTACGCTGCTTGGCGTGGAAAGGACCCCGGATCTCCAACATCAGGACGAACTCCACTGCCGTCCACCAATATTCCTGGACGGAGAACGGAAGATGCCCACAAGGCAGATTACCAGCGCTCTCCTGGTCACGCCGTTCCCTCCAGCTAAGTCCCCTTTTTTCTCTCCTATTCCTGGCAATTCCTGGAGAGTAAATTATGCTGCCGTCGACATCAGCCTACGACATCGTTTAACCCTAAATAAATTTATGAAACAAGGTAAAGTGTTTTGATCCCCTAGCCGAGAACAAGTACTCTTGTTACGTTGCCACCTGGATGAAAAAAAAAGCATGAACACATGTGAATATGTTTCCGTTAAAAACCATTCCATTAAAAACTATGAAATAGTTGATTATCTTCAAGCAGCAGATCAGATTTCTTGAATTATAGTTAAGAAAAATCTCAATAAAACTCCTTTTAAACAAAAAAATTAAATCAAAAACGGTTCATCCGTTTATGAGCTGCGATGCCTCAGATAAACATACAAATATATACGTGTTAAATTTATTATAACCCACTTTTTTTGTCGAGGGTTGAAAATAGTAATGGCCAGTTACGAATTTAAAGAATGTAATCACAGGCGCACGTTAGATAAATATAATAAAAATCAAAATAAAACCATTTAACTCTAACAACTTCAGAGCGTGCTCCCGTAGTTCTGCCACAGTACGCGATCCGAGGAAATGACGTAATAATCGTAACTTCGACATATGCAAGGGAGCGAGCAGAGATCGTAAAACTTTACGAGACAGGATTCTATTCCCAAGTTAAACACGTGATCATGTTTGTAAGTATTTAGTAACTTGATATTCGTCAAAATAACAGTAATCACATAATTAGAAAATACCAACACCACCACATTTATATATAAATACCACACATGCCAAAATTAAAACCAAATGTATATTTTATTTATTTATTTATTTTAAAGGGAAACATACAGCAATATAAAAATTATAACAAAAATACACAAAAAATGTTATATAAATAAGCAAAGTTTCCACAAAAATTAGTACAAAAATAGAAATCAAGATAATAAATAACAATAAAAGAAAATCAATCAAATATACATACATATATATGTTACATATAAATAGTACATATATAAAAAATACAGTATGGAACAAAATTGAAAATTATTATACACACACACAATATTTTCTCTTTCACCATTCGTTTAAAGGTATTTTCTAATGGAGTTTAAACTATATTTTTTTTATTTGGGGAATCAAAGGATTTTTTCGGCCAGACATGGAGATGATGCTCGCTCGAGGAATTAGTAGCTAAAAGCTTCTCTGTAGTTAATGCTTCAAAGCCTCGCCGTACCGCGGCCTTGCGGGCCGCATCTCGAAAGGAGTTAGCGTCTTCCCCACTCCTTCTCACTATAATTAACGGTAGATTGGGTCCCTCCATTCCTCGGACTTCTCGAGAGTCACTAATTGGTCGCTCAGAGCCTGCACTTTGAGCAGCGACCCCGGTGTATCAGATTCCTATTGACTAAAAACCACCGGGGTGTCTCTCTAATCGCTCCACCCGAGCCTGGGAAACCAAATTCATCCAGACGCCCGGGAATCGAAATGCCTTATTGAGGCTGCCTCTCTGGGTGGGGTAGGAGTAAAGAGCCCACCCCTCCAAAACCTATCTCTCAGGCAGCGCGCCGGATACTGCGCACCGCCTCCCTCTCATCCGGGCAGCAGACTCCCTCAAGTCTAATAATTGATTATTATGTCCAAACTTATTTTGAGGACTTATTTCAGTGCTACCACAGTTTTTCAAGTACAGTGAATTTCTCCGAGAGCTACAAAATTTCTGCAATTACTAATAAACAATTTCTATTAATATGTTTCAACAATATTGAGGTAAATTTATCATTGTAATGGCTACTTAAAGAAAAATAAATGGAAGAATTTTGATATCTAGATTTTTTTTGGCGAGTGGTCTTTTAGTGAGCATGTTCCTACGATCCTACCGGTCTATGATATTGTGTCCTTTAAACGAAGCTTGAAGCGAAATATATTTATGCAGGCCGGCATGATCATAGCGAGTATCGATTTTTTTATTGTTAAAAATCTTTGTGCCCAGTAATAATAAGCACCGGTTCCCATATGCGGCAATGCGTATGGTCGTAGGTTCGAATCCCGGTACGTATCTCTGGGTTTTTCCAGTTTACGTACAAATTTAGGCACCACATGCTCTTCGGTGAAGAAACAGCGTGAGGAAACTCGCACGGAGTCTGATAGAAATGTCATATATAAGTGCCCCGAGAACGGCAATCAGCTGCGCACTGGTCACGATTGGCACGACATTTAAGCGCATATTAGATACTAGCTGATCCGGCAAACGTTGTTTTCCTATATAAGTTATTGTATTATCTTCTATGATGTTCATTGAAATTAAGTGATGTCAAAGACAATTTTGTTCACAATTAAATACTCCTAATCAACAACACATTTATTTGGATAAAGATTAATATTATTACGTTGATACAACTCTTAACAAATAATGCATTAATTTCGACCAAATATGTTTACCATAAAAACGGTTCTAGTGACTTAATCTTAAAAGATAGACATATACTGTCATGGACATTTTTTTAGATCATTTCAAGAGAAATAATTCTTTCTTACATATATTTTTGGTATCTTGAACCGTTTTTGCAGCGCACGCAATGGAAGCCCTCAAGGATGAATAAATTTCCCCGTTTTTTTCACATTTTCCATTATTTCTTCGCTCCTAATAATTGCATCGTAATGTTATATAGCCTAAAGCCTTCCTCGATAAATGGTCTATTCAACTCAAAAAGAATTTTTCAATTCGAACCAGTAGTTCCTGAGATTAACGCGTTCAAACAAACAAACAAACAAACAAACAAACTCTTCAGCTTTATAATATTAGTATAGATAACCAATAATGTATCTCTGCTCACCCAGTAAGGGATATTGCGTATCAATATACATATACAGTGTAAATTCCATGTAACGTCACTCGATTTAACGACAAACTCAAACTCCCTAAAGCGTCGATATCACTCGGCTTTGGTTGGTTTAGCTTGTTTTCCATACAATGATACAATCTATATAGCATTACACCCACTGTCAATAACGACAGCAATTTAATAATATAAAGTACTTTTTAAACTAAGATGACTTTTTAAGTTGCTAAAATTAGTAAAAACTGCACAGCTGTGTACGTTCTTTTGTTGGTTTATTATCCTAGCCTGTAATAAACTCGACTGTCGGCATTGCACATACCGAACTTTCTAAGAAATCCGTTCTTTTGTTTACAAATTGGGATTGCTTGCACGTGTTGATTGTTGTTTGTAGGAGTCATGGATTATATATACGTTATCATATTCTTAGTTACTCACAAACTTTTCAAACTGTAAACATGGCAAGTAATTATTTTTTTTCTGATAAAGATTTTTCTTCTCTCCATTTAACGACAACTCTCTATAACGTCAAAATATGCACAGTCTCTTGAGGGTCGTTATATAAAGTTTGCACTGTATATATATAGCGTGAAAATCGTTGTCGTCATACTGGACTACACTTACTATCAGGTGAGATGTGCTCACTAAAATAAATCAGGATAAAAAAGTAATGCGACAATGTAAAGTAATGAGACATTATTTAACAAATTTTTGAATTTTCCAGCTTTTCTGTATTTTACACATAAACCTTTCTCATGAACCGCTCAATATATTGCTGAAACTACAATAAAATCCATTGAATAGTTTATGTAAGCGAACAGATTCTTATAGTATAAGACTTCGTTTTATACTATGTAAAGATTTTAAATAATAATTTTAAGAACTAACAACCATTATTGTATTCAGGGAATATATCAGCACCCGCTAAGTATCGAAAATCTTCTATAATATAAAAATGAATCGTTAAATGTGTATAAGCGCGAAACTCGAGAACGGCTGAACCGATTTGGCTGATTTCTTTTTTGTCGTGTTTGTTGAAGTCCGGGGAAGGTTATTACGGAGAGAAAAATTAAAAAAATTGTCTGAAATAGTCTAAAAACACTACTTTTCTATATTCTCATACAAAAAATTCATAATAATATTTAAAAGTCATTTTGAACTTTAATACCACACCATAAAGTTTAAATGTCAGTGGACGGGTTCCGGGAAGGCAAAACAATTATTGAGTGACGTATAAATATTAATGTCAATATTTGTCAATTTTTATACATACAGCATTAAGGCCAGGTTCCTTCAAACAATTTTCAAAAAACAGCCGACAGGCCAATAGGTTTTGGCAGAATAAAATCTGACGGGGAAGCTATTAACATTAAAAAAACAATGTGACTTTGTTTTAAATAAATAGGGCAGAACAAGGTCTGCCGGAACAGCTAGCATATGAATAAAATTACCATTTTGTTTGACAACTTCCGCTCTTTAAATTTTTTTCATGCCATACAATATAATGATGGTCCTAAAATAAAACTACGTTCATTACTGTAAAAGAAAAATTACGTATTTAGTAAGTTGTCGAAAGTTCACCCTTGACCGAAATATTTATGATGGGAATTTTATTTTTTAATTAAAAGAGCTTCTTAAAACTGTATTGCCTTATCTCTTGCAATTTTAATTTTATTCTTCATACTATTTAGCTTTAAAAAACCCTCTGTATACTTCGTTGTATATTAACTGACCTATTTTATAATTCCAGCGGAATTACGTTTAGAATATCTTAAAAATTTTAGTTTCGAGTAATAAAAATACAATAAAATTCGTTTTATATCGTTTAATTTCCAAAAAAAATTTATAAATATTACATAGTTAATCACATGCATCCAAATACTAAACTTTTAACGTGAATTTGATATTGATATTTTATGTATACTTTATATTTACTAATATATCTATATTTTTAGCAAGATTTTACATATTACAAATATAAAACAATTAAAAATCTTAAATTTTACATAGTTTGATTTGTTTTTATCAACAAACTATACAATTTCAAACTGACATTTCCGTACATTTCATTTAATGTTCGTAAATAAAATATCCGTAAAAATGATAAAATGGACACGTCGATTTTTCATTGCTTAAAATTATTATATCCCTATTACGAAATGTTCAGTTTGAAATGGGCTCAATATTTTTAGTTTATTGATTGCGCACAAATCATGTATTTATTAATTACATTATTTAATTTTTATTTGCAATTTCCAAATTAATTTTCATTACAATCAATAGTGCTACATTACAATATATACAGTTATAAATGAATAGGCCATTCGGATACTTGCTTTACATATATTCTACAAAATAAGGCTTCCTAATTATAATTAATTTCCAAGCAAATCTATTCCTTAAAAAAAATGTAACATTATTTTACATGGTATAACTGTAATTTTATTTATTATACACTTTTAATATTTCTAGATAATATATTAATTTTGCCTATTTATACAATTTCTATCTATAATTGATTTTAGACGACTACCACAGTTATAAAAATACAACTTAAACTATAAGACTAATTAATTATTTTTTTGTAGTTAAATATAACGAATTGAATGATGATGATGATGTCCTAGCCGGGTTCGGCCACAGCGACTGTTTCAACACCGATTAAGAAAATCGAGGTCCAGTTTTCGGAAACAGTCAATTGCGCAGGAGATATTTAAATGCATAACTGGACGCGCTGCCAGAAAAGCACTCTCTCGTCCGAGCGCCCTCGGGCCCGATGGAATGGAGAACCAGTAGGATCGGGAGGGAGCGGGATGCAGGTTTGGTCGAGTTTTCCTTCTCTGAACACCAGATTCAATTGCGGTGTTAAAGGGATACCTTAATCGCCTTTTACGACACCGCGGCAAGAAGAGGGGGGTGCTATTCTATTCTGCCGGTAGCCACCACAGCTAACTAATAACAACTAATGGAATATTAAATATATTATATAAATAAAATAAAATATGAAATTAAATTAAAAATAGAGTAATCTGTAATAGTTAGCAATTCTATTTAACTTTATAAGCAGCTCATGGGGTGTGGGCGTTGTGTTTTGTGTTCTTCCTTTCAATGAAACCACTCGAAGGACAAGGTATTCCCAGGTAGGGCGTTTATTAATATATGTATAGTACTTTTTACAACATACAAATCTTCGAGTACATAAATACGCGTGAGGCGTCGTATGCTTCGAGACTGAGGCATCTTAGGAGGTTGGCCAGGAGAATAAGGGCGCAAGCGTCCGTCCGAGAAACGTTCCAAGACCAGGAAGCGTGACCGTACAAGACTATGCGTTAGGTTAGAAGAGGCCGTGGGGTTATAGGGTAAGATAGGATGCTTTCGACTGTCCGCGACACGTTCCAAGACCAGGAAGCGTGACCGTACAAGACTATGCGTTAGGTTAGAAGAGGCCGTAGGGTTATAGGGTAAGATAGGTTCGACTGTCCGCGACACGTTCCAAGACCAGGAAGCGTGACCGTACAAGAGTATGCGTTAGGTTAGAGGAGGCCGTGGAGTTATTGGGTAAGATAGGATGCGTTCGACTGTCCGCGACACGTTCCAAGACCAGGAAGCGAGACCGTGCAAGACTATGCGTTAGGTTAGAGGAGGCCGTAGGGTTATAGGGTAAGATAGGATGCGTTCAACTGTCCGCGACACGTTCCAAGACCAGGAAGCGAGACCGTACGAGACTATGCGTTAGGTTAGAGGAGGCCGTGGAGTTATAGGGTAAGATAGGATGCGTTCGACTGTCCGCGACACGTTCCAAGACCAAGAAGCGTGACCGTACAAGACTATGCGTTAGGTTAGAGGAGGGCGTGGGGTTATAGGGTAAGATAGGATGCGTTCGACTGTCCGCGACACGTTCCAAGACCAGGAAGCGAGACCGTACGAGACTATGCGTTAGGTTAGAGGAGGCCGTGGAGTTATAGGGTAAGATAGGATGCGTTCAACTGTCCGCGACACGTTCCAAGACCAGGAAGCGAGATCGTACGAGACTATGCGTTAGGTTAGAGGAGGCCGTGGAGTTATAGGGTAAGATAGGATGCGTTCAACTGTCCGCGACACGTTCCAAGACCAGGAAGCGAGACCGTACGAGACTATGCGTTAGGTTAGAGGAGGCCGTGGGGTTATAGGGTAAGATAGGATGCGTTCAACTGTCCGCGACACGTTCCAAGACCAGGAAGCGAGACCGTACGAGACTATGCGTTAGGTTAGAGGAGGCCGTGGGGTTATAGGGTAAGATAGGATGCGTTCGACTGTCCGCGACACGTTCCAAGACCAGGAAGCGTGACCATACGCACCGATGCAGGGAGAAGGTAGCCGTCCAGGAAGATTACAACGACTGGATGCCAACCCTTACTAGGCTGGAAGGGCGGAGTTGCTTAGCCGTCCGAGGCAGTTCCAAGACCAGGAAGCCGTCCGTACATGCCGCGCAGACTCCGTCGAATTATTATTTTTTTTTTTTTGTGAAGCGGACTAACTACTGATTGCCGGGAAAGGCATTTTCAGCTCAACCGGGCTTAGGGGGCGAGCACAGAAGGTGCTCAGCCAGCGAAATTTTGGGTTGGGTGGCAATGCAAGGGCACCCCTGTGGGTACGAGCCTCGACTTGGACCGCCAGCCAAATAAAGTACTAACCCTACGGGTGATCTACCAGCGTTTCGGAAGTGACTACCTTGAGAAGAAACGCCGAAAGAAACTCAAGGCTGCGTCGGAGTAGAACTGCGCCTCGGTGCGTAAACGCACCGGTTGGCAGCAGTTGACTGAACTATCCTTCTTCGGCGCCGCCGGCGACGCCGGTGTCTTGGAAAGAAACTAGTGTGTGTGTGTACCTCACTGTTTGATCGATCGGTGGCTCTTTTTACAGCCACTGTGATTGGATCATCCGGATCCCCTAACACGTCGCGAGGGCGACGAATGGCGGGTGCAAACTTACTCTTGCGTACGTAGACGCAAGATTTACTGATTAACTGATTAGAGTGGTGCTGCGCCTTGTCGAAGTAACGACGAGACGCTTCACGCATGTAACTGGCGATCGTTTCCAGAGCGAAGTCGTCATGGAGATCGACATTGCGCATGTACCGTGGTGCGTTCACGGCTCTACGCATGAATTTTGTTTGAACGACCTGAAGGGTGTTCAAAGAGGACGGGGAGGTGTGGGCGAATACTACTGAAGCGTAGGTCATCACCGGTCTGACGACGGTCTTGTAAAGTGTCACCTTATTTCTAAGGGACAGTTTACTTTGACTGGACAGCAAATGATATAATTTGCAGAGAATGAAGGCGGCGCGATTTCGCACGGTCCTGATATGTTCTGAAAAGGTCAACCTATCGTCGAGTGTGACCCCGAGATATTTGACCTTTTTGAACCATGGGATGGGTTTGTCGTATAGGAGTACGTTTCCTGGCAGAAATTTCAGCCTCCTCCGAGAGAAGAGTATTGCTACGCTTCCGTCGAATGAGCCGATGCAGCCGCTTATATAGTGTCTCGCGGTGTGAGGTACGGGCGCGCGGGCAGCGGTGCGGTACCCGAGAGGCGACACGTGTGGGGCGCGTGCAATCGTTGTACATGCGGGCTGCTTGTGATGCAATTTATTGTAGGGGTGTTACAACTTTACTTTTAGAATAGATATTTATAAGACAACTATACTTATTTATTATATAGGAGACTTACTATATTGTATACTAGATTTATTATATACTATGTGTCAGGTCGCTAGAATTCGTACTTTCATGTATTGCAGGTAAATTGATCTTTTCGCTTTTAACTTCTAATGGTGCTGAGATTCTTGTAACCTCCGACATCATATTTTCTTCTTCTATCCCATTATTTTTCTCCTTCAAGCCTTCCAATTGCTGGTCATTCGTTAGACCTCTATTGAAGGAGGAAAGTAACAATACATCTTGAATATTTTCATGGACGTTACAAAATTTTTTCTTTGTTCTACGTAGCTGTATGTGATCAGACTGGTAAGTATTTTGCATCTCTCTGTTCGATTTGAAAAAGGGCAGAACTTGTTTGAATTCTGTCCTGAAATTTTCATTCAACCAGGCGTATAAAAATGGGTTGTAGCATGTGGATGCCATCGCTATTGCATGAGCTAAGAAAAACGAGACAAAATAATACTTCCATTCTGTACTGTGTGCATGAAAGTCACTAAATATGTTTATGCAATTGAGTGGAAGCCATGAGATTCCGAATATTACGACCATAGCTATGAGCACCCTATTAGTTCTTCTCTTCCTCTCTCTTTCGGCTTCTTCCCTTTTAATATTCTTAGCGCTTAGCTTTGATCTCGTACGAAGGTTCAATTTGATACTAACGCATATATAACATATAGCTATAACAAAAAACGGTATTAGGAATTGCAGGACGGTCGTAAATACGCCAAATATTTTTCTTGATTTGTCATTAGGCCAGCTTTCTTCGCAGTAATAAGTTTTATTATCTATCGTCTGCAAGCCCATGAAAATACCATATGGACAAGTAAGCAACAGAGAGAAAAGCCATATTAGTACTATTATAAATAGGCATACGTTTAGAGTCATTCTTGGATGGAATGGATACATGATTGCAAAGAATCTATCTATTGCTATAGACGTGAGAGTTAAAGTGGATATATAAACACTAGTGCCTTGAGCATAGGGTACAACGTGGCAAAGTAATTTACCAAAGACCCATCGTCCAAGAAATGTATACAACGGAGTTAAAGGCACAGCAAAGATACACAACAAAATATCGGAAAAAGCCAAATTAGTAATAAAAATGTTAGTGACAGTTTGCATGGCTCTATTTCTAAAGACGACATAGCATACTAGAACGTTGCCGAAAACTCCTAAAACGAAGATCACTGTGTAAATAATGCAAAATGCAACTTGGACTAATTTGATATCTATAATGTCCAAAGTGTTGTTAAATTTGGGTTCGTCGATAGTATTAATTACATCTCCAGTGAGAGTTCTGGTAAGGATGCGAACGCCTCCCCGTAAATAAGATGATGTGTTCAGTGACATGGCTTGCTCATTTCTTTTAGTTACTTTTGAAGTTGATAGACGTTCAATTGTTTCTGTTGTTAGAATGCTGCAAACTTATTTATATGTCATTTTTGAAGTTCTTTTCATATTTTTGCCGGTATACCTGTAACAAGAAAAAAAAAGATTGTATATTATAAAATTATTCAGCATATTTACAACTATGTTGTCTATTTTGCGAGATTAAAATGCAGAGCATCGAGCATCGACATAAAGTCGCCTGCATCGCAGTCTTTTACAGGTTGCACAATGAAAAGTGTTCTCAGGAAATATATTCTTTGATTCCACCCATCGGATACCATCCATATGTGGTGATTGTGGCACGATAAGATTCTCTTCTACATTAATCATGCGAACAGCTAAAGAGTGGAATATGCTTCCAGCGAGCATATTTCGGCGATCTTACCCGGGAGTCTTTAAGAGAAGAGTGTATAAGCATTTGTAGGGCGGATGCGGATCATCATTGGACTCATCTTCACCTGCCACCAGGTGTGATTGAGGTCAAGCGTAAGCCTATAAATAATTTTAAAAAGGGGCTAAACAGTTCTTTAATGAATGTAATGCTTACATAAATCTGCTACTTTTTACTGTATTTTACTTTTGAATAGAAAAGACAATTATTCATCCTAAAGGTATCAAAACCACATTTGTCTATAAACAAAATATAACTACTGCTCATACCATCTTTACAGTCCACTAAACAAGTAATTTGATTTTTATATTAAACAAAATTATGATTGTTAAATCGAACATTCCTTATATTCAAAATTATTGCCACGAATTGAAATAGACTCCTTAATCCACCATTGAAATTACAGGGAACGCTCCGATGAAAATGTATGGATTTGACAGGTCAAATTCACATAAGCATAACATTTTGACACTTCATGTCCATAAAAATTGTCTCATTGTGTGAATTTTAGAATCAATACATTTAGACTTTTCTATTTACGTTATCGATACAGGAATGTTATTTATCAAGAGACCCTGGGCCCCTTAGAAGAATTAATAGAAATTAGCAAATGTATGAAATTACTGTTAAATTACTAATATTGATAGTGTGTTACTTTGATCATGTCACACGCGGTAATGATACCATGAAACCCTTGACTGTGTAAGGAACAATAGGTGGAATTAAGTTTTGTAGAAGGTCTCCGCTACGTTAGACCGACTAAATTGAAACTTTGTCCGAGGCGTCGGTCAATGAAGCGCCCGCCAAGCATCAGGCCGGGATAAATGGAGAGCTGTATTGCTGCGCGCCTCCAAGCTGTTCTGTCAAGAACTTACAATCGAGGGTATAATAAGGAAGCATAATTATAAACTTCTTTTTTTTTGTATCCCGATGGAAAATCCTGCATAGGACCATCAGGGACGCTGTGACGGCAGCGACCCCGGTGTGTCAGACTCTTACTGACTAAAAACCCCCGGGTGTACCTCTTTTTTCTATTTTTTTTACACTGGCTCGACATAGTGACTACAGAGTACCTGATGGTAAGTACAATGTAGTCCAAAACGAAAGCGACTATCAAAGGATATAAACCCATTGATAGTCTACATCGTCATGTCGGCCCACATATACCACGACTGAAGATCTCTAGGTATATGAGCTACTGGATATGCACAAGCTGATCCCGAAACGCGACAATCCGAAACTGGTCACTATGACGGGCTTTACACCCATGCACTGTGGTCGCGATCCAGACGGGCACCGGCACCCTACCACCTCGCTGCTGCTCGTTTAGCACCACCCAGGAGTCACGTGTAGGGAAACTAGGGTAAAGCCTACGGACGCGAGCAGCTTCCACTCCTCTGATTGCTCCACCCGGGCCTGGGAAGCCAAATTCATCCAGACGCCCATGGAACAAAAGGCCATGTTGAGGCTACCTCTCTGAGAGTGGTAGGATTAAAAGCCCACCCCTCCGAAACCTCTCTCTCAGGCGGCGCACCGGGCACCGTACACCGCCTCCCTCTCATCCGGGCAGCAGACTCCCTCAAGTCTACTGCCCGGCTAAACATAATTAAAAACTAAACGAACTTATTATATTATACTCTCTTGCGTGTTACATTCATAAATCTTTGTAATACGGAATCCCGACGCTGTAAAGTTGTTTTACTATTTTTTACATCTGCCATAAAACTTTAAGGCTTAACACGTACACTTTACAGACGTAACTTTAAGTTTGCTTAGACTTTGTTAGAACATTACAATTTATATTACTCAATAAATCTCAATTTGATGAATGTGATTTGGTAAATCACCGATTTTGTCAAAATGCGAATAGTATGGCTATACTCAAGTTTCTATTATATATTCAGTTTTTTGTCAAAACTAATTTATTTTTTGAGAATTTTGCTAAGCAAAGTCGAATTAGCGTCTATAAATCTCTGTCTAAGAGTTCTCTTTTATAAATTTAACGCGTTGTCTACCTTTTATGGTGGTATGGCGATTCCCCGAACTGGGTCGTGACCACAGTACACAAGTGTAAAGACCGTCATACTGACTCGCTTTGGCCTGTCGCGTTCCGGGATCACCTTGCATATATCCACTAACTCATATACCTAGACCTTCATTCGTGGTATATGTGGGCCGACATGACGACGGAGACTATCAAAGGAATTTCATCCTTCATGGACGCTTTCGTTTCTGGACTACACGCTGTACTTACCATAATTTAGACACTTTGACGAGCCAGTGTAAAAAACACCTTACAATAGTTAAAGGAAAACTTTATTCTTTAGACAGACCTTGAGGTAGCAGTCAGGATTGTCGCTTTGGGAATCGGTAGTCTTAACTTCGGATTGCAATGTACCGTTCAGTTTGTATTTATATATATAGGCGTTCTATGTAGGCCGCATGATTGTGAGCTTAAAACAACGCCTGACAACACCGCGCAGTCGCATACATTGAACGCCTATCTACATATATAAATGCAAACGTAGCAAGCAATACATCGCGAACTGCCACTGCCGAGCACCAATTGCCAGAATCCAATTCATACCTTAAATGCGTTCATTTCTAGCAAAATTCGTATGAGATCACGCTTCGTCGGTTGTCATGGCAACGGAGACGATCGCTATTAAACCCGAAAACACATTACGGCAGACGGATCGTAATATGACATTATATTTTCCCCGGCGACATGTGGGTAGACTTTAAACAGTGGCGCTTTCGAATTTGTCGACGAAAGTCAGTATATGCGAATTTAGATCGGTTCATTAAAAAACCAGTCAAGTGCGAGTCGAACCCGCGCATCGAGAGTCGCGTGACGTTTGAGGCGACATAGATTTATTATAATTGCAAAAAATGCCTTTTTTGTATGGTGTGTGGGACGTTCTATAACTTATTCACAATGGCATTCTTATTATTTCTACCAATTTTCAGCTATAGAGCTGGCAAATTAATATAAGCTTTTTTGTTTTTGAGCTGGCTAATATCATGCATTGTACGGTAGGTTCAATTGATCCGCGAATACTTGACCAAACTGACAAAAAAGAGAGATTTAAATAACTTATAAGTAAAACACAACTAAATTGGCTTTTTTGTTAAGAATAGTTAAACATAAATTTAGTCTAAAAATAAAGTTAAGCACTGCTCAAGCAAACACGTGTTCAAACGTTGTTTAAATTTTTTTTTGTTAGTCTTTAATTTTTTTTTAATGTTTAATATTTATAATAAATACAGGATAATATTCGTCACTGTGCTTAAAAATATCTTCACTCTTCTATTAAGAAATTAGTAAAATCAAGGCAATATTTGTTTGTATAATGGACGCATAACATTACGCAGAATTGCACGTACGACTACACTGTAACACGATAGTACTACTAACAACTACTAGTATAGACAGAAAGATCGAAGAGGCAGTCGAAGCTGCTCGCGTCCGTAGGCTTTACCCTAGTTTCCCTACACGTGGCTCCTGGGTGGTGCTAAACGAGCAGCAGCGAGGTGGTAGGGCGTCGGTGCCCATCTGGATCGCGACCACAGTACATAAGTGTAAAGCCCGTCGTAGTGACCAGTTTCAGCTTGTCGCGTTTCGGGACCAGCTTGTGTATTTCCAGTAGCTCATATACCTAAAGACCTTCAGTAGTGGTATACGAGGGCCGACATGACGATGTAGACTATCAATGGATTTTCATCCTTTGATAGTCGCTTTCGTTTTTGGACTACACTGTACTTGCCATCAGGTACTCTGTTGTCACTATGTCGAGCCAGTGTAAAAAAAAAGATAACATTGAGGCAGCACTTTAATAGCTGCCGCCGCTCTGGCACCTTCCCCAGGCCCTGGAAATTAGCCGAGTTGACCCCCATCAAGAAGGTTAGCAAGGCCGCTGAGTCTCCCTTCGTATGACTCACCATCCTGCTGGACGTAAGTAGCAAGCTATTTGAACGAGTGATTGCCACTAATCCTTGTCGGCATCTGTCGCACGTTGGCCGTGACCTGCACGAAATGCATTTTGGGTTCCAGCAGGCCACCCGACTGTATGCCATATTGAGCGTTCGGTCTCTGTCAAAGCAAGTCATCTCCCGGGGTAAGGTGGTTTTGGATGTAAGTTTAGATATTTTCAATGCTTCCAACATCCTACCCTGGACTGCGATAGGCACTCAAATATCATGACTTTCCTTCCTACCTGCGCTGCATTGTTGGAGCGTACTTGCATGACTAATTTATCTCGTGAACAGGTCACGATTAAGTAAGATATAAGAATGAGATGTACTGCGGGATTCCGCAGAAGTCAGTTTTGGGCTACCTTTTTGGAACCTTGCTTACGTCGCGGTCCTGCATACTGGACTCCCCAACGATGCCTGCGTTGTTTGTTATATAGACGACACATTTGTTCTGACTGGAAATCCCTATGGAGAACCGTCGAGCTTACCGAGCTTGAGGTAGCAAGGATCAAATCCATGATCCATGAATTGGGCTTTTGGGTGGCGCCTTTTCCAGTTTGGATTTAAAGAAACTACCTAGTACTACCACTGAATCTCAGTCCTGGATTTCAGTCAATATACTCTTGCAGATATCCGTCCTGGGACAGCGAGCGACGGGACCGTGTTCAGAAGATTGGGCACGACCTGTCGATGCTAATCATGCTGGTAGGACATGAAAAATGGAAGACCGTGGTCTTCTTTTCTGAAGACGTCAAAAGAGGTAATTGAATAAAATCAGAAGAGGGCTGATCTCACTCGAATAAGAAGACTAAGAGGTCCCAGGAGCTACCTCGATGCATCAGTTCTAGCCTATCTATCAGTATTGATTACAGGCCTTACGGTCTTCGTCAAAATGCAGAAGTAGTCCTATCGGGGTTTTTAAATTTTAACCGGTACAAGTCTATCACACCTCAGTTGCCGCAACCCTGTGCGGCCTGGAGGTACCTATGAAGATATTCCCCAAGTTAAAAAAAGGCTATGAGTTATTTGGCATTAGTATTGAGAAATATCGAGTTAAATTTCAAAGGGAGACATTTAAGCAATAAAGCAAAATATATTTTCAAGTATTTAATGAATCAATTGAGAACAATCTCGAAGAAAACTGTCAGCGGTGTATACCGGTTGTGTAAATTTTAATAGCCAAAAACTATTCAGAAATCGAGGTAGGTATTTTAAGAGGCCATTAAACGCGTTCCCATTGTAATGACCGTTTGGTTAACGCCTACAACAAATTTACGGTTGGAATAAAACCACTGTGAAAATTTGCCGGTTTTAAATGTTCATTTAATTTGTTTAGAACAAACAGTAAAATGTTGCCTGTAATAATGAAAAATAATGTCAGTAATTTCAATAGCTCCTAAGCAAAAGGTTCTTATGTGTTGTATGGTATACTCTTTGTGCCAAATAAATGGTCTCTTCTTTCTAAAATACTTTATATTAAAATCGATTTTTAACTATCTTTAGACGTGTGTAAAAATCTTGTAATAATAATTAATAATATTATATCGTCACGCCACATCCCTTGTAGTGCGTTCGCCACTGGCCGCCCATAAAAATGTAAAAATAAATAAATAAATAAAAGGCTCGTTGCCTTAGAAGAAAATAACTTTAAATACCTACAATATCTAATTTAGTTAAAAAAAACATTCTTTTATGTTTTAAAATAATAATAAGCACATTCAATATTTTTATTTAAAATTATTCGTAGCACAGAAAATGAACATCACTAGCTGGTAACGCCACAGATAACAAAATATTATTGCTTTGTCTGGCTCTTGTTGCGTTTGATTGCCACCCAGTCCGAGGGGAGGGTAGTTTGCCAAACTCTTGTTAAATCGTTCGTCTTGCAATCAATACGTATGCGTCGACGGTGCACCTTAATATTATATTTGGTTTTCATACAAATACTGTGTTGTGGAAGTGATATCACATATCGTCAGGACAGCTGAACAGCCTAACAGGTGGGTGGCAATAGTTATATCGCATGAGCCAAAGACCTAGAAAAAGTACAGTCCACTTTTAAATTCCACGGAACCCTCCAAACTCACGGCGGTTCCACTCGTACTAAACATTTTATAGGGCGTCTAGAATGTTTACTTTATACTAAAGAGAGTTGAAATGATTAAAAATGTTACAGCTTCAAGAAAAAGTGAACATCATTCACAGGTGGTCAGTATCAAACTTCATTATCTGAGGAATATTCATAATACATGCTTATATGTACGTTCATCTGTTATATTAGGTCCTTACATATGAAATTAGCGTTTTGTATGGGAGGAACAAAAAGTCGAATATTTTTTAATATAATATATTTAATTAATCAAAGTATGAACCATTATTTTCTATGCACTTTTGCCATCTCATAGGTAGTTCATTGATCCCTTTACTAAAAAAACCAGTCGGACGGGAATCAATAAAATCTTTGAAGGCGATTTGGACTGCCCCATCGGAGTTGAATTTTTTCCCTTGCAAGAAGTTATCCAAATTTCGAAAAAAATGGTAATCTGTTGGAGCAAGGTCCGGGGAGTACGGAGGATGTCTTAGACTTTCCAATTGAAGCTCTTCTAATTTAGTAGCCGTCTGTTGCGCAGTGTGTGGTCTAGCGTTGTCGTGCAGCAGCAGTGGCGTGGAGCGATTGACCAGCCTAGGTTGTTTAGCCGCTAGATTATCCATCATGGTTTGCAATTGCTGACAATAGACATCAGCCGTAATAGTCTGGCCAGATTTGAGAAAACTGTAATAAACAATACCGGCACTAGTACACCAAACGCTTACAAGTAACTTTTTTGGGGTTAATTTTCGCTTGGGGCAGGATTTGGCTGGCTGGCCAGGATCCAACCATTGCGCTGAGCGCTTCCGATTATCGTAAAGAACCCATTTTTCATCACAGGTAATGATTCGGTTTAAAATACCTTCATTATTGTGCCGGTTTAGTAATGTAACGCAGCAGTCGACGCGCGTTTGCCGGTTTGCTTCAGTCAATTCGTGAGGTACCCACCTTTCAAGCTTTTTAATCTTCCCAATTTGCTTCAAGTGAATTAAAACAGTTTTGTCACTAACATCGCAGCCTGCAGCTAACTCGGACGTGGTTTGCGATGGATCCGCTTCCACAATAGCCTTCTACTCTTCATTATAAACTTGAGTCTCAGGCCGTCCACGGGGCTTGTTCTGCAGGTCGAAATTTCCAGAACGAAAACGTTGGAACCAAAAACGAACTGTGTTTTCTTTTGCAACACGACCGCCATACACATTATTCACCCTTCGAGTTGTTTCCGCAGCACTAGTGCCACGGCGGAACTCGTACTCGTAAATAATGCGATATTTTAAGTTTTCCATTTTGTAAAATGAGTGACGCAAACAGAAAAAAACAGAAGAAAAAAACAAATGAGTGACGATCATCGAAGCACAAATACATGAGTCTATAGCTGTACAAATTTGAATTTGGGATTCCTTACCAAAGAGGAGAAATTTGTGATTAAAGTGGCCAGTACGAAAAACGCCAATTTCATATGTAAGGACCTAATATTTCCAGGAATCTTGATTTTCATTACAATAACGATGTCATCACTCCATATCAGTTCAAAGAGTTTATTCTCATTAAAATACAAATCACTTACATGAGAACATTTTGTTTAAAAACTATCTGGAACAGTAAAATACTAAGAGCTCACTTAGCAAATACAGAACCATATTTGTTAGTATTTACCTTTAATATATTGTAGTAATTTAGTTCTGTATATGCCAAACGAGCTCGTGTTTCTAATGTCCCTTTCGGGGTAAGCAGAGATTTATTATTGCGTTTGTATATCAATACCAATGTGACCAGTAGTGCAGCTAATCCGTCTTCTAAGGTCACTATACAATTTACATAATATTATTGAAATTCAGCTAACATGGGAGTATGGTCAAAAACTTCATCACATCATCACCTAGCTGACTTCCCATTGGCGCATCATCACAACATAGGGTGTTTACTGTTTTTGTTTTCTGTCTTTAATAACCTATTTTGCTGTGTTGTTGTTATGTTCTGTGCCAAATAAATGTTTTAATATTATTATTTATTATTTTACCTATCAGTGCTAATATTCGTTTCATTTCCTTTTTTCCTTTGTGTTCTATGCACTATAACTATGCACGTGGCGTATCCTAATAGTGCCATGTGTGTTTGACCATTTAATATAATTTTATTTTTATTTTATATCGATAATTTTTTACTGTGTAACTGAAAACGATGACGATAGTTGATAGTCTAATATTGATACCAAGTTAAGTAATTACAGGTTTTTATTACATTCTGTATATATTCTAGGTCTAGGTAGAAACTTAAAAACATTAACTTTACGAAAGTAAACATGATTGGCTTCTTTTTTATAGCTTACCGTATATTATTGAGAGTTACCTACATTGTAACACAGTTTAACTATAATCTTTATCCTAACTTTTCAAGTGAATCCTGCACGTAGACTGTGAGAAGAGCTTTCAACATAATTACTCAATTCATCGCTTAATCTCACGTCTTTCCACAAAATCGGTTGCCCTTACTATACTGATACCTTATCAGCTTACACTGAGCCATTAAATAGCAAGATTAGGGCTCTTCGATAATTAGACGGTCATTTTCTTGTATCTCACATCTTCTCCAATCATTATGTGGAGTTCAGAGATTACTTCGTTCTGCGTATATCAATATTTTATATTATAATTACATTATATGCATTATTCTCTAATTATGCTAACCCCATGTCTCCACGAATAGAACAGATGTCGTATCATATACTGTCTATGTGAGTTCTAAATTTCCTATATCCACACGAAAACTTCACGAAAGCTTCTACATTCATCATGCAATAAGCTAAGGAGTGGAAACTCCTACCCACTCTTCTCTTAAAGGCTCCCAAATGATAATAACGTGGAAATACGGTCACTGGAAGACAATTAGCTCATCGACTTGGCAAAAGTGAGAGAGAACTTCTTAATCCTATCTGGGTATGAGTTACCATATACCCGTGATAATGCTATCCCGCACGCTTGTCTCTTTTAAGGACGGGTGAGTGTAGGACAAAGTTAAATAACTCTTCACAACACTCTCCGTGATATAGACGGCAGAAAACGCTTAATATCTATATCTTAATATCATTGCGCAGAGCCATTCCAGAGATGCGAACAGGCAAGGTTCCATGAATGTATGTAATTCCATGCAGGGTCTGACCTGGTCCTTATACAATAGGTGCAGTTGATCCGGCGCGGCATGAAAAACCGTCAAATATATATGTAGTTTTGTCATAACTGTATATAATGTACTGTGTGGTATTGAGGCTGAGATATAAAGACTGTACTTTGTCATGTCTTACACTTTACTCAAGCATTACAAATGATATTATATAATTATTGTCAAAGCATATGGTTAGTTATCGATTACGTCAACTCAGACTAAGACCTGCGAACACTTAGACTATACTCAAGCTCTCATTATATATTCAGTTTCTTGTTAAATACGGGTATACTTTTTGAGTAAAGTCAAAGTAGCATCTATAAATCTTAGCCTAAAACCACCCTTTTCCACAGAATTCGGTCCTGTTCTCAGCCTAATTGGCTGAGTTCGTTTTACTTCCCAAACATTCAAACATTATGAGTTTGTTTTATTCGAGTGTTTTCCTTGTCCAACGCTAACGATATTATATTAAAATATTTGCTTCCTGTATTTGATGTTCCGGGAAATATAATATCGGTTGTCGTCATACTGTCTATTTTTAAATCGTGTCTTATTCTCATTCACGTTGCAAAGTTTCATATCTTTGTTTTTATTCCTTCCGGTATCGATTATGATCCAAATGAAACCAATAAAGAGGGTTGTTTAACATCTATATATTGCTCTTCTTGGAACATTATAGTAATGACAGTTACTTGTTATATCTCGATTCGATAATAAAAATTATATCGATCAAATCATCTGGATATTATTGATCATCAGTGGCGGCAACATCCGGTCAAATAATTCAATTGGGTTAAATTGGGTTATCTTCTTTTCCCGTTTTTAGTCGGACGCATGCTATGCTCGTCGTTTTCACGTCGGCTTCGTCCTTTGTAAAAAAAAACCCTAGATACTTAAAAGACCAATAGAGATACGACACCTCCTGCAACCAAATGAACAGTGAATCTCTATGAATCGCAGTCGTGCGTAAATATAAGGAACTATACGATAACAATTTCGAGAAACAGGATGACAGGACCAGCGATCCAGAGGATCCTGGAAATCATATTATTACAAATAAAGGATAGATTTAGAAGCGAAGTGATTGTTACATTTTTTTTTCAGTATACAGAAGGATACTCAGCTTCCGGTAATTATTATAGCAATCTTATCAAGCCCAATATCTATCTATATAAATATATTCAGACTAGCTTTTGACAACAAACACATTTTGGAACAAATTTTAACCCCTTTTTACCCCCATGGGGTTATTTTATCTGCAACGATGAAACACGTTTTTTATTTATAAGAAAAAACGTGTTTACACCCCTTCGGTTGTAGATTTCCATAAATATTATAATTTCATTTTTCATTTATAACTAAAAAGTTTAATAATAATTTTCATAGTGGTTACTTCAAAATTGACGGATTTTCGAGCAACCTTTAAATCCTTGTCACACTACATCATCTTAGGGGTGAAACAAAATCCATCCTAAATGGGCGCCTACGTCTTAAAATAATCTTGATCTAAAAATTTCATATTTCTAGTTTCAGTTGTTAAGCTTTACAGTGATATGTTTGTCAAGACAGGTGATACTCTACCATCACCAGATTTGCACCCACTTCTTAGTACTCGTATAAGCCTCTTCCTTTTCCTGCCATAACGATTTGTGCCGCTTTTATACAAAATTTACTTTTATAAATGACTATCTGGTCCGGCAAACGTTGTTTTGCTATATAAGGTTTTGTAATATCTTCTTAGATGTTCATTGAAATGAAGTGATGTCAAAGACAATTTTGTTCACAATTAAATACTCTTAATCAACAACACATTTATTTGGATAAAGATTAATATTATTACGTTGATACAATTCTTAACAAATAATGCATTCATTTCGACCAAATTTTATTACTATAAAAATAGTTCTAGTGACTTAATCTTAAAAGATAGACATATACTGTCAAGCCCTCAAGGATGAATAATTTTCCCCGTTTTTTTCACATTTTCCATTATTACTTCGCTCCTAATAGTTGCATCGTGATGTTATATAGCCTAAAGCCTTCCTCGATAAATGGTCTATTCAACACAAAAAGAGTTTTTCAATTCGAACCAGTAGTTCCTGAGATTAGCGTGTTCAAACAAACAAACTCTTCAGCTTTATAATATTAGTATAGATAACTTTATAATTGTCATAGGCCCACCTCACCGCGAGTCTATTACCGGTCTTTAGTACTCCCCTTATCATCCATTCCATGAAGGTCTTACTCCAATGATCATAAATACTCCTAGCAAAGTTTGCTGCCTCATTTTCCTGGCATGAGCGGAGCATTACGTGTTACCATGTACCACTCCAAAAAATGAGGGGAGCGATGGATGGCTCTATACAGCACCTATCTGGCCTGGTTAAGGCCCAACGTTGCCGAGTTGCGGAAGAAACTGGCACTGGATTTCTCTCAGCACTCGGCAGTTTAGAGGAGGAACATCCTGGTGGTTTTATTCAGTAAGAGTCCGCACTCACGGTGGCTCTAATGGTCCGAGAAGAAATCCACAGGGTAGAAAAAGGATCTATGATGCCCATCGCCATTTCAGAGACGTAATATTGTCATTTCTGTACACCTATTCATATGTATTGATTATAATCATTTCACAGTCGTCAGTAAATATTAATTAATGTTTGAATGATGCGCGTTATTGGAATTCCTATTGTGACGTCCTAAGCCTGTTTACATAGCCCAGGATGTCAATTTTTGGGTCGGAGATTACTCCGCCGGTATAAAATCGTTCGATTCAGGTTCGCGAGGGTCTGGACAACAACAAGTATAAACCTGATTACAGTGTGGTAGTCCTAACTAGGGCGTCTGATGGTCTTCTGCTGGATCCAGCCTCGACACCGCACGAAAACAGCACTATACCTCGCACGATTCTCCGATAATATCAAGATATGGCAGCTTTATAATAGTTTTGCACTCACGATAGCTATTTAGCCTCTGTTCGAGTCGTTGTTAGAGAGAGCATTTCAGCGCAGCTGTCTATACGATGATAACAGAGCATCCCCCACTACTGGCTTGGAAACAATAGTGGTGAAGCACTGTCCCGGTATACTCATATAGAGTCTTGTGATTGGCCAGCCTGCGCGAACCGATGAACATTATGGAAAAATTATATAATTTAAATTTATGTTACGCGTGCACCTATGTAGGTATAACATAAAAACGTACAAAAATGAGTACTTCAACAAATATTGTTACATGCGGCCTAGAAAGGTAGTCTTAATTCTAGCGTAGGACATTCATAAGATTCGAGAGCAGTACAATTGATGACCGTGCTCGTATTGTCAAAGGCGTTTCGTGGTAATTTGAATTCCAATTGAGCCAACTGGATTCACAATTGGATCGTCCAGATTAGATGTTTGGAGAATAGATTCGTGTTAGAACTAGTTGTGGGTGTATGTAATTGTATTTGGATGAATAAATAATACTTTACTTTTACATCACTATTTCTTACACGCTTTTTTTATATAGGAGCAACAAATGTTATGAGCTTATTGGTGCGAGCCACATTTCATCTAATAAATACATTTTTTAGATAAAACTAATTTTTGCATTATTAAGCGAAAAAGCGACAATATTACGTCACAGTCTAACAGTTCTACTTAGACTGTAATAACTTAAATCTCCGACTTCCGCGGACATAAAACAATGAAATAAAAATTTGTTTCTATAAGTGTTTTAAATGTATTGTCTGAGATGCGTCGTGTGGAACGGCTCTTACGAGTACTTGCGCGGGCCGCACCGTAGTAGCGGGCCGCTGGATGCGGACCGCTGCTTTAGATGCTAATGATACATATATGCCATAACCTCCGTTTATGAAATTACGCAGAGATGTTCCCTCACTGAGCGTTTTCTACCGTCTGTATCATGGCGAGTGTTCTGAAGAGTTGTTTAACCTTGTTCCACCCTCTCCCTTTCTAGAATAGAACCACGCGCGCGGGTTTGCGGTGTCACAGGTATACGGTATCTCACATCCCGGCCAGGACTAAGAAGTTCTCCAACTCCTTCTTTTGCCGTGTCGTTGGGTTGTAGAATGGTCTTCCCGCGAGCGTGTTCCCACCATCCATATTTATATCTACCATATTTGTGATCTATCTATATATATATATATATATCTATATCTATATTATATACACCATATTTGTGCAGGCCGGCATGATCGCCGCGACTACCGATGGGTTTTTCTTACCTTTCGATAGTCGTTCGCATTTTTGGACTGCACCATGCTTACCATCAGGTATGGTGCAGTCACTGAGTCGAGTTGGTATAAAAAAAAAATTAGTCGAGGTGATGCAAAATTTATTGTTTGACGCACGCTTCGCCAGTCATTTTACCATTGTTTCACATTTACATTGATTAATCTAATAAAAATGTTTAAATAGTAAATTTTTTAGAGATTTCGTACACAAGGGATCTCTGAAAATGTGTCACATAGGAAGTGAAATGTTCAAGAAAATTTCTTTGACCTTATATAACTTAAATTGAGATACTTTTGGGTTAACTTTTAAAACGTCAATACGAAAAGCTTGTACTTTTCAGTTTTTTTTTTTTATAGAGAAGTTGGCCCGTTTTGCTAGGTATATTATTGAGTGTGTAGGCTGGGTGGTGTATTCATCGGTTGCCCCAGGAGTTTGGCGCTGGCGGCGTGGGCCCGGTATCGCCAACACACCCTCCCCCCGAGAATCTGGTGCTGGTAACGCTAGTAATTAATTGTAAGAATATGATTGTTTAAAGCCTTTACTTAACTTATAAAAATATAAGTTTCAACGACTATAAGCATAATAAACTTTATTTAAATCGACCTATACAAGCACTTTAAATTTACTTAGCTTAAAACAAAGTGAAGCTTGAAATTATTTTTAAAAGATAAAAAACACGTTCTATGGCGATTACCATTCCGTTTTCCATTCCAGTTAGCCCCCTAAAAATTAATTGTGCGTAATTTTATCTCGCTTGCTTCTCATTTCATTCAAACATCTACTTTAATTAGTTAACTTGACTTAATCCTGAGCGAGTAACAAAACCAAATGTAGATTTGGAATTTAATATT
This sequence comes from Automeris io, assembly GCA_036320925.1. NCBI lineage: Eukaryota > Metazoa > Arthropoda > Insecta > Lepidoptera > Saturniidae > Automeris > Automeris io. Next base: position 3,703,425 of record JAUDJH010000011.1, on the reverse strand, counting down.
TTAATTGGGTCTATTAAGAAATTAATTTATATTACAATGGCTTTGTTTCGCCCTGCTTTGATATTAGTAATGAATATCTAAGTACTGTAGTGATTGGATATAAGGAGCACTTTAAAAATAGGTTACATGTCTATGACAATAATATAATGTAGGCCGTTGAGTAAAAACTAAGTTTTTGATAAGAAAGAATTGAAAAAAAATGAAGATCGGTTTTTGAATTTGAAATTAAATGGTTTTTGATTAATTCTGAAGATTGCGTCTTTAGCTTTGGGAATGGATGTTTTATAAAATTTAGATTATAAAAATAATAATAAAATTTATGTAAACGTATCAATAGTTTATTAAATATATAACTTGAGAATGAAATAAATATTTTAATCCAAGTGAGAAAGAGATCCACAATCTACATTCATCATCAACACGAAGCGAAACCCTCACAGTACTAATTTCTCCAAGAAAATAATAATCATCAACATCTTTAAGCTCAAAATCATTGTATTCAAATAGCAATTACAATCACTTTTAAATCATCAATAAAATAAATCTACTACTGGTTCTACCGGTATGATAGTCACTCCAAAATATTCTTCTTGAAACAAATTAAATTGTTTATCCTGTATGTAATGTGACACATTATAGCCGTATTCTTATAAGCCAAGCATTCGTTGTTATATTAGTATACTTTTTTATATATCTTCTTCTGTAAGAGATCCAAAATGCTTCATTCTGTGTCATGCGTAAGTGCCCTGAAAATGACGACAAGCTGCGCTACTTTTTTTTTTGTTTAACCCGGTGGAAATTAGGGATGTCGAAAATGAAAAAAAATATTGTTATATCGATATATCGATATTTATTAAAATATCAATATCGGAGTCAATATATCGAAGGAAAAATATCGATATATCGATGTATCGATTAAATCTCAGTACATACGAAAGTATTTTACCAGTATTCATTTTTATTAGACAACATTACAAAAATATCAAGAACTAAAAGGCTATCTTCTAACTTTAAGACCTATTTAAGATATCAAACAAAATTAAATAAATAAATGGCGGCAAATAATTTACATGTAACAAATTCAGATGTCAATGCATGCAACGTAAAAAAACATAATACTCAACAGTCTTAGACAATATAGTTTTTTTTTCTTTATGTCCTATCTTCTACAGTTTCAGATTTCAGCGACTTCACTATCATAAAAATTAAAAAAATATCGTTGTCGATACAATTTTCGATACTGGATATTTTGTATCGATATATCATTATAAAATATATCGCCCAAAAATATCGATATATTGTATTGAAAATATCGATATATCGATGTATCGATATTTATTCGACAAGCCTAGTGGAAATCCCTTCGGACCGTCAGGGGAGTGCTGAGGGCCACTCCCTCGGTTTGTTGGACTTGCACCGACTAAAACCCCCGGGGTGCCAACTCCGTCCTCTCTCCGCCTTCGCTGAGCCTGGGTATCCGTATACTTCGTACGGACCCGGCGAGCGGCCGGCCTTGCCGGGCCTCCTCTCTGGGAGGGATCAGCTGCTACTGATCAGAACGGATAAACGCAAAGTGTATACAGCCACTAATGTTTATCTGCTCATCCGAGAAGGGATATAGTGTGACAATATTTTAAATTTATTAGAACTCATCATTAGAATAATTCATCCTCAGATCTTCGTTTACCAAAGTAATATATTATTTATTTATTATAACTTAACGATCAATATATAATTTGTAAGTACAGATCTTTAAGTCCCTCTTTATTATTTCTTTAGGTATTCTCAGAAGAAATCTTGTTTAATCATAGCGTGAAGGAATATCAAATTAATATTTCTGGCGTTCATAAAAATTAATATACATTGTACAAATACATTATTAAAGGTGCCCACAGAAACTAGTTTGCTAACATAACTCAACAAACGTATCACGACAATGGAATAAAATCTCAAGGATTTTTATTAATAAAAAAATTGGTCGTGAGTTATGTAGGTTATAACACACGCAACCTACATACCAGGTTCGGAATACACCATTATACCTTTTTTTTTACTTGGGGAAAATCCTCATGGGACCGTCTCGGTCGCACGGGGGGGTTGCACGAAACCGAGGTGTGTCGGACTTGTACCGATTAAAAACACTAAGGTGACTTCTTCTGCGCATTGACGGGGACCGCGGGTCCTGTAATCAATTCGCCGCAGCCCCGTCGTGCTGCGCCCGCTGGGCACAAACTCGGAGGAAGATATCTTCCCCGACACTGCTCATTGTATTTAGGCAGAGCACGTCACAATGCTCTGCCTACTTCTCGAGGGTCGCTAACCAGTCGTTCAGAGCCCCCACCCTGAGCGGCCGCGACCCCAAAGGCATCAGCCAACCAGTCGTGGATCGACCGATCGGCTGGTACTCATGTGCCGGGGCGGTTGCCGGCACCCCGGTGTCTTCTTCGAGCGGCCTTCTGCCGCTGTCGCTCTGCGGCCTCCTTCTGGGACATGACGTCTTCACAGAAGGAGACCACGGCCCTCCAGTTGTCATATCCTGCCAGCATGGCCGACACCACTGCTGGCAGGGAGAGGTCGTGTCCAATCCTTTGGACTAGGTCCCGCCGCTCGCTGCTCCACGCCGGGCAATGTGCGAGCGTATGTTGGGCGGAATCCAGGTCTGAACAGCAGTGGTAGCACTGGGTCGTTACTTCTCGTCCAAACCTGCACAGGTACTCAGGGAAACATCCGTGTCCCGTAAGTACCTGTGTCAGGACACCATTATACCTTATCTTAACAGGAAGCATTAGTGTGTTAATTGTAATCATTAGTCATAAGTATCAACTGTTATCTTTATAAGTATTATTTAATGGTTTGTTTACCAAGTGCATGCATCCCCACTTGTAAAACATTAGTATATACGCGATTGTATTGTTTTAATAATGAGAGTTTAGTTTCATCAGTTGTCATAAGCTCCTCAAGCAAACAACTTGTATTTTTTTTATCAAAACCTCACACCCCCCCCCACCATATCTCGTGTCGTAAAATTATTACATTCACATACCGTGTAGTAATTTCTGATTCGCATTGACCTTAACCATTCGTATTTACGTGGGATTCGTTAACAAATCCTTGCATAAGTTCATTTACTCGTCCTTAAGCCTTCCTTTATTCATTCAATAATCCTTAATCCTCGGGCTACCAGATTTGTAAAAAGAAGACCGAAAAACTATTTATTTATAACATAAAAAAGGTTTCAGGATATATTTATTTATTTATTTACAAATCTATAGTATATAATTTTATTAATACAGGAAAACAAACAAAAAATCAGATTAACGAAAATGATTTGTATAACAAAGTTATATGAGAGCATTAAATGCGATTCAAATAATTGTTATGAAATAAATATATGGAAGTTAACTATATAGAAGATTGAATAATGTGTTTATGACATAATGTGCAGAATTTATATCATTGGTTAAACACTGAGTACTTGGAAAATATGTACCTACTATATCAATTGATTTATTCAACATAATAAAATAATTATCATATTATCTTCATGCTATATATCAGGGCGTATTGTTTTACTTTTGGGATTAACAGAGATACATGAGTGGCTGTTTTCACTGTAAATCCATCTTGTATATAAATAACATAAATAAATATATATTTTTTATTTCATTTTCCTTTTTTTTTTAATAATCCAAATAGTAGTCGGGCTTTGATTTGCCACATTTATTAATCTATTCTATATTCGTGGAAATGTGCTCAAAACCGTCATAAATCATATATATTAATTAAATATTTGCGAAAATAATATTTTTTACTGAGGCGTTCTTTGATTGATCGAATCATAAACGTGGTGTATAGATAAATACTAACCAGATTTTATATACATCCATTTTTCTAGAGAAGAGATAATTTATTTACGTTTATGACAGTTTGTCATGATTGACCTGGTTTCAAAGTTCCTGTAAATATCTGTTTTCCGCTCAAAACCGATATGTCATAATATTAAAAGTGAGTAAATAATATAAAAAATAGCCGGAACAATAAATGCCGTTAATTGAAATATTTGAGTTTTTAAATTATTCATTATCAGTTGTTTTGCTCAGCGATACAAGCAAAAGCGGAATACTGAAGAAACCATTAGATATTATTTAATAATAATAAAAACATTAGTAATCACTATTTTACCAAAGACAAAACTGATTTTTCGTGAAGCACGTGCACTGCTGCTTCGTCGAAATTTACTACATACCAACAGCCGTTTTGATTGCAGCCGAACACCACTGGATTCTGCTGGTTCATCCATATACCGCCTTTAATTCAACTTAAACGGACGAATTTCATTGTTATTTTGTTGTTACTTAGGCAAAACAGCGAGCAATTCCTTGAGGAAATTATAATTAACTAAAATCAATGAAACTCAATAATAAAATACTTACTGATAAACTGTGGAAATACGATCTTCTTTAATAAAACCCGGGAATTTAAGTAATAAGAGACTGATACTTTTATTAAATACTTTAACCCGTTTTATTCTATCAATTTTTATAGGATTATGTTTTTGCCGCTTGATTGAATAAAATTCCTACAATGTTTATTAAAAGAGCAAATTTAATATATCGCCAATTTCAATCCTGTTTCCAGAAATACTGGAACGATAAATTTTATGCTCTCTTGGTAATTGTATAGATTCTCTGTGTTACACTGACCTCTGGGAGTCCGTCAAAATAGCTTGTAATGGACCAAAATAACGACAGCAAGATTAGAAAATCAGCTGGTATTAAGGTGATAGTTAAGTTATCTAAACAATCTTTGCCATACATTTTCACTTCTATCGGGGATCCTGCATGCCGTTTTATTTTTTGTACTGATTTGTGAATAGTGATATGTGATAGTTTTATAACTGAAAACATGGCTCTACTTTTTTTTATTCAAGAGGCGGAAATGACAATGGGCGTTATGGATAACAGCCATTGTTCGATTTTAAGTATGCCATAAAACTATCGAGACGCACGCACTGGAGTATCCAAAATTACTAATAATGGAATTTTCATAAAAAAGTCAATTTATGTGTCTTTTATTTGTTAATTCATACAAAAGCTATACAAAGGAGTGTCATAATATAAACACTGTGGAAAAATAATATAACCAATGGACAGTAAAAAATGGAAGCGTGTCTCTGACAGGGCTTAAAATTGCAACCGTTTGTAACGAAACCAAACATAATATTTACGGTAAAAAATGTGCCAAATTACGTCTTCAAAATAATATATTATACTGAGCATATTGTGTTTTACGTCTAAATTAATATATTTGTCATACATATAATACTTAACGAATTTTATATAAAAAACAATATCGAGGGGTGAAAGGCTATTTGGTTAAAGCGACATTTTTTGGTGATACTTTCGGAATCAGTGTTTTTTACCGATTCCAAAAATATATATATTACTATATCACCAAAAAATGTCGCTTAAGCCAAATAGCCTTTCACCCCTCGATATTATAAATATGTTTACAATTTCAGCGTGATATTTTCATGTTGATAAATTATACCAGTCTGTATTAATAATAGTGATGCGATGATCAAGCAAAATTGTGTTAAACTGTTGTTTCTTAATTACTACCAAATATAATTAAATATTCTAGAAATTATTACACACCTGAATAAAATAATTAAATGAAAACTTTTAACGCTCTAACTTTATAAACTGATGAAATTATAAAATATTTCTAAAGTTTAAAGTGTCATAAACGAATATTATAAATTGTTTAACATCATCCAACCTCAATGTTGGAAGTTGATTGTATCCATTTTACAGGGTTTATTAATTTATCTTTCTATATCTTATTTTTACCTCAATGTTGTGCTACGAGTTGAAGTGTTTTTGTATTTTCATAGCATTTTGTATATTATATTTGCACGTTGTATTCACAACAAGTAGGTTGTTTCTCAAAAATATATGTTTTAATATGTTGTATTTTATAAGTCGTGAGATATAACCAGTATTGTGAATTAAATAAAAAAAGTGAGTATATTTTTATGCTTGACTAGATTGTGATCGCATTGCGTAAATGGAAAACATCCTCTCGCTCGGTTTAATCGTGAAGGTTTATCCCGGCTATTAACATATCTTCCTGTTCAAAAAAAAAAAAGAAAAACATCCATATATGTTTAGTAAAAAAATCTGACCACCGTTCAGGGCCCTTACACATGACATTTATATCTTTTTTATATTATTTTGTGTAGATATAGGTAAAGAAAGAAAGAAAAACCATTTGTTTGGCACACAACATAGCATATAACACCGAAATATAGGTTAATCAAGATAGAAAACGCGAAATATAGATTGTGTCAACGCGCAGAAAACACCGAGAAAAGGAATAATAGATACAGCTCTAGAGATTATTTCCAAGTGTTATAGATAATATGTATACCACACACGTACGCCTACACATATATAAGTATATTACACACACATACCAAATACATTATTATTATTATTAATGTACAGATACACACAATACACAATAATAAATGCATATAGAATAAAAAACAAATTATTACAAGTCAATAAACAAGGCATTCAGTTGTCGGTATGCTGCTCGATCAACAGGAAAGTCTGAATTTTCTTTTTAAAGGTAAGTTAATTTAAAAACGATCTAATCATACACACTAAGACACGGTATATTGTTCCAGCATAGCAAAAACAACTTGAAATATATATTTCTTTACTAAAAGCTACTACAATAATTAATTAATGTAATAGTTTGCAAAACGGTATTCTTATAATGAAAAAAGTTTATTTAAATATGTTCAATAATGAAAAATTTTCATTTTTTAAATATTATAATTATAGTTTTTTATCGCAGTTAGACAATTCTGATTTCGTGGGTTATAACGTTCTTCCATTTTAGCGTCGTTTTTTCTAATTTATACATTTCTGTAAAATAAATTAGTGGGCTTTAAGTAAATTGTTTACTTCCATTAGTCCCAAAGCAAATGGGCTAATCCTTCGAAATTAATTATTGTAACGTTTCCCAACAGTTTTGTTGTACTTTAATTAAAATGCCCCAGTTTTGCTTAACCCAATATGACAGACATTGATAAGGGATGATTTAGAATTGGATCACGAGATGACACACAATACGTCGCATCATAATGGGTTCATATTATAAAATATGCCATCTAATCTATTTCTCTTTTCATAACAAAAAGGGTGAGTAAGGAATTGAGATATATTTAACAATAGGAGCTAAATATATTCATAATCATAACAAATATATTTATGAAAGGCAGACCTTTTAAAATCGTTAAAAGAAATATCTAGAAATATTTGACAATGTATTTATTTCAATGTTGGTTACCTTCACTTATAGCATGTAGACGTAACCCGATACGCTATTGTCGCCCTAAGGGTCGTTAGGGTGTTACGAGACGTGCGGGGTAAGAGGATGCGCGTGCGCACGGGACGCTTAGAAGTTAGTCGACTACAGAGACCCAAGGCGGGAGTACGTGCGTGTACGTCGCAGTTCGGTGTGCCTTAAAGTGCAAATAAACTGTAAAACGCCAAATTCGTATCTTACTATAACCACACCCACGACCACCGGTCATATCTGGCGCCCCACGTTGGGCTCACCGAACTGCGACGTACACGCACGTACTCCCGCCTTGGGTCTCGGTAGTCGACTAACTTCTAAGCGTCCCGTGCGCGCGCGCATTCTCTTACCCCGCACGTCTCGTAACACCCTAACGACCCTTAGGGCGACAATAGCGTATCGGGTTATGTCTACATGCTATACACTTCTTTTTAAGTTAATACATGTAGTATTTAAGGCGAATTATAATTAAAGACTTGAAGATTATAATTTTTTTATACCACAAGGTTGGCAACACGCAGACTACCCGCTTTGTGGTGGCTACTGTCGCGTATAAACGAGTTCAGTACCAGAAGTATTCTCATCATGCTGGCGACTCTAAAGATAAATAAGAGAAAAAGAAACTGAATATACATGGGTTGCTTCTGAAACACCACAGGCAAAGGCAACACGGCGTAGTATTAAAAACAATACGTAAAATGTCGGACCTAAAGTTAAGCTATTATTTCATAGAATTCCTGTATCGCCGAAATTTTACGAAAGACACGCTTCATATTTCCACGTTCTTATAATTTGGATGTCTGTAGTGGGATGGTGGATAAGGGACAGGTCTCCATGCGCGGCGCCGCGAATGATCGTAGATTTGAATCCCAGCATGTATATCCGGATTTTTCCAGATTAAGTACGGATTTAGGCACCACATGGCTACTAATGAAAGATAACATCGTGAGGGTACGCGCATGACATCTAATAGAAATTTTATGTGTAATTTTACTCTAATAACGGCGATCAGCTGTGCTACTGGTCATGTTGGGCACGACATAGAAGTGCGAAGTGGATACGACCACAAATGTATGTCAGTTCATTCCAAAATATTATTATTATTTGGGAGATTTTAAGAGATAAGTGGACTGGTATTTGTTAGGTAAGCGCCTTCCAGTATCGAACACATCTACACTTCCACCAGGTGTGATTGAGGTCAAGCGATTACTTGCAGATAGTTTAAAAAAAAATAAGAAAGACATATTAATACGTTTTTATTATTTAATCGTTTAAAAACGTCACAATGTAACATATCTATCACACCTGACGCAATAAACGTAAATAAAAACGTCCGTTACAGAAATATCAAAGCGTACAAAATATTTCAATACAAACTATTTAAGATCGTACGTTAAAAAGATCGTAAACACCTACAATAAACGATTACATGTTAAAAATATTCGTGTTTACATTATAATTTATTGCCTACAATAATTCTTTGTACCCGATTATTTTCAGACGTGTGTTAACGGGCTTTGAAATTTCATGGGCGTTTAGTATTGACATAAGCATCCGCAAAGCGGTAATACGGTTAGTGATATCTGCAGATTGTTTTGCCCATTAAATTATTTAAAATTCTTCACAAAATAAAATAAAATATGGATTCGCTTGAAAGGCTCTTGAAAAGGTTATATAACCATTACAAAACTCCGCATGGGATTTCCCGCGAGGAAACCATCATGGTATTTAATAGAAACGCCATCTGTAAGTGCCCTGAGGACGGCAATCAGCTGCGCTGCTGGTCACGTTGGGTACATCTACTTATGTATCTCTGCTCATCCCGTGAAGGATATATCGTATTATTATTATTATCGTTAAAAAATATTTTGGTCAAAAATATATTTTACATTATAATACAAAACTATACTCCATTTAATAGTTTCTCCTACAACATCGTTAGTGCATTCATAAACAAATTCTGCAAGAATAATTATTCGGACCCACGATAAACTTGTACAAAGTTATTTTATTTCGTATGAGAATCAAACTCACAACCCAATTGATCAGCAATGGGCTAATAATGTCGCCAAATAAATTATCAAGAAGAACGAGCAAAAATGTCTGATTAACAAGCTTTCAAAACAAAATTACTTTACAATATACACAGTTAATTTTCACTGCTTATTTATTAGTATATTCCACGTTAAATAGCAATGAAAAACAACGAGCAATTAATAGTAAGTCTGTTGAGTTTTTATTCTGGGCTTGCGCTTTAAATAACAAGAAAAAAAACACATGAACCAGTTTATTTATTACAATAAATTACTAGATGAGCCCGTACAAAATAAAAACAAGGGTACGTGCTAGGATTTGAATACGCAACCATTTGCGTTTTCCTTTATTTACGTTTATACGAATTTGTAGAAAAAACTGCAAACAAATATCTTGCCAAGCGTTCATATTCATTTCCATTAGCAAATTTGACATTACTAAAAAAACTATATTCTAATTCCGAAATACATACTTTGTACTAACTGATCCGGCGAACTTCGCACAGCCTCGTTGTCAATGAATGTGTTAACTCATAAGGTACACTTTGGATTCTAGTTGTCGTATCTCGGCATCGGCTTTCTATCCGGACATACCAGATGACTCAGGTTCTCTCGGAGCACGGCAGCTTCAGGAGATACCTGAATCTGATACCCGGGAGCAAGCCGACAGAAAAGTGCAACCTCGCGGAGAGTGGGGGGGTGAGAGAGAACGACCAATGAGAGGTACTGAGGGGGTAATTTACGACCAATCGCTCGCCGAGCCCTCGTAAGTATTTGGATTCCCAGTCCCGGCGAAGGCGAAGAGTAGGCAGTGCTGGCACCCCGGTGGTTTTAGTCGGTGCAAGTCCAACACACCGGGGGAACGGCCCTTACCACTCCCATGACGGTTCGAAGGGATTTCCACCGGGTTAACAAAAAAGGAGCTGTCCGGACGCGATATACCTAACAGAATGCATTTGTATGGAAAGCCGTCCGATTTACGTGATCGCACAGCGTTGTCAGGCATCTTATCAAACTCGCGATCATAACAGTTAACAGCACTGCACAATCACGTGCACCGGCATTCCATATAAATGTGCTCAGAGCAATACATCGCGACCTGCCAGTATGTGTTCGGCAGAATCGGAAATGGGCCTTTATCTAAGGCTCCAGGGCAGGTTAAGCTTTTTCATCATTTCCACAATTATCTTGCGACTTCAACCAATTTACACAAAACTTCGATAAATTATACACCTAAATCTGTCTCATGAATCACTCTATCCATTGGTGAAAATCGTATCTAAATCTGTGCGGTACTTTTTGAGCTTATTGCAAAGATATAGAGAGTTACAGTTTATTCTGTAATATGAAGTGATAAATAAAAGTTGAGTTGAAACATTGGAACTGTTGCACGAACTGGATATTACCATAGTACTCAACTGTAAAAACCTCTACAGCGTTTAGTCAATGGATTTTCGTCTCTTAGAGGCTACTGTCGTGTTTCTTCTATAATTAAAGTACGATAGCCTCTTTACTTTCTGGTTATCCTAACACCATGATGTCGTAATGAAATAAATTTTAGTTTAACGTGAACCAAAGAAGCATTGTGTATACAAAAGAAACTCATTGAGTGAATATTAATTAACTCTGCAGCGTGTATTGACACTAACTGATTCCCTTTCCCTCGATCCACTAAAGGAGGTCAAAACGACGACAAAGAGGCAATCCTTAGGAAACATCCGGAAACATGCAAACAATGTAGCGGGGTTGAACATTTGTCGGAGCAAACTATACACATAGTATATGTCCGGGCGTTTCCATATTTTCATATGTAGGTAAATCGCGATACCGAGTTCATGACGGATACATATCCCTGTTTTTTATAAAGTTAGTTTTGTTAATACGCACAACGAGCGGTCGCTGACGTATTATCCCTTTTGATTATGTGATTTCTGACTTTTAAAATGAACAATAACACTGTGAATACGTGTGTGCGGCGGTGCACAGCAAGGACGTCCACAACAACCCAGGTTAGTGCTTTGCCTTATATGGTTATATGAAAATACCTGGATTGAGGGTTGAACCAGGCCATCTTAGATCTTTATTGGATATTAGCGACAACAGTATAACTACATGATCGAATACACAATGAGCAGTAATTTTCATCCCATATATGCACAAATCAATACATACCTTACAATAAAAATCTAATAAATATAATAATAATAATATAAAATGTACCGCTTTAATTGTTTTTCTAATAAATTATATATTCCATTTTCACGCCATCTATCGTTCCAATAAGAAAAGAATAGCGTTTGCTAATACAAATTAATTACGCGAACGTAGCGCTGCTTACGGAAAGCAGAGTAAATTTTGCGGAACCTCGCGTTCTGCAAATAGGACACGCCCACAGCTGTTACACAGAACATAAATAATTATGTTTACTGAACAATTAGCATTTAATTTACTACTCAAATATGTTTCTACGTTTGGTCAAAGAAAGTACCTAAGAGTTCAGATCGTAATAATATAATGTATCTAAAAATGTGAACATTTTGTTTTAGCAGGTAAGAAACTGAAAATTTGCATGCTAGGTGTATATTTGCTATGCTCGCCACTGAAAATGAGATAGGCAGAGAATTAAAAAACGCATGTTAGCATCAATTAAAAAGCTGAATGGGGCAATGGCTTAGTTATATTGTTATATAATCGTCAACCGCGAAAATTAGCGGGTTCTAAGCTTACCACAATAAAAAAGCAGCCCAAGTTCAAACCAGATTGAAGCACTGAGGATACCGAAAAAACTTAACAACTAAGATTATTAATAGTTTCAATGTAATTTTAACCGCTCCGAATATGTTCAATGAATTGGGTGGATATATACACTCAACGCTTCATATAAACCACAGTTTTCAATTAGGAGGCCTGTCATATTGTATTTATATTGTTAAATAAATTTTACTATGGCGTATTAGATTATGTAGAAACGATGTAGCAAAGATCTAGAATTATGTAAAAATCACATAAAAATATGTCATAAAAACATAATAGCGGCCATTTCTAGGAGCCTAATGCTGCCAGTTTTTTACTTTTTTTATTGCCATGCTTCGGTATAATGACCATACTACGCCTGATGGAGCAGTCTAAAAAAAACGACTATAGCTACCAACAGTAAAGAAAAACAAACGATAGTAGCAGTAATCATGCCGGCCTGCACAAATATCCATGGTGTTTATTGAATATCTCCTTCGCGGTTATAGCTACATCTAAACTATTAATTATCTTAGCAACCATAGAATTCCTAGTTTCTAGCCAGATTGGAATTTACCATAAATTGATAGCTTCTTAAACCAACATATATGGTTCTATTATGAAATGAGAAATTAAAATGAAGCCATACAACCCGTCACATTACTCACCGTGATGCAAATGGCATTTGACGCTCAGTGAGACGACCTCTCAATCGTTTTCACTCAAATAGACATATGTAAATTAAATCTTTTTTTTTTTTCGAAATGACGAGCGTTGATTTACCGGGACAGGTCTTCACAACTGAACCGGGCGGGTGGGCGAACACTGAAGGTGCTCAGCCTGCAATTTATGGGTTGGGTGGCAATGCAAGGGCACCCCTGTGGGTACGAACCTCGACTTGGACCGCCAGCTAAAAGATATACGATCCCTACGGGTGATCTACTATCGTTTCGAAAGCGACTACCTTGAGAAGAAACGCTGAAAGAAACTCAAGGCTGCGTCGGATAAATCTTTTGAGTGATTTAAAAGAACATTTATCACTTGATTAAATTTTTTTTAATTTTTTGAGTCTTTTCTCCCAGTTTGTTAAATCTAATTCTTTTGTATCAGCATCATTGTTTTAATTTTTTTTTACCGATTTTTATTTTACTCTGTTTTTTTGGGACTTTGGATCAGGCTGACCATGTCAGTTCCATAATCACACTATACTATGTAAATACTATAACAATTTATATGTGAGTCTACAGAGCATCTCAGCTGCGCAAAATGTTTGCTCAGCTAAGACGCTCTGAAATAGACCCACATCAGACCTGTTCAAACCAAACTGTTTGTACATGATTTCTCTCATAGAAACGCTCCATACATATTCCACCAAGAAATGGTGTATGTCTTTTGGGACTCCACATAGCTCGCAATTAGGTATATCGATATTCCTCATCAAAACTTGAATTTATTGAGTGGGATGTGTCCAGAGCGCAATCTATGAGAAATCACAATAAGCTCTCTATTCCATCCCACATCGGCAAACCATGGTATATGAGGAGGTTCACTTTTTTTACCGATTTGATAGCTGTTTTTTACAGATGTACATCTTTTTATCCAAACAATCATTTACACATGTTAACACCCAAGGTTTGTAGCTTTATCGGACAAGTATTGTTCTGATAACCAATCAATTACCATCGATCGACTTTGTAGATCGCGTGTTGTCTCGACAGTTATTGATATACAGCCGAAATTAATATCCAATCCTGACCCGTTAGTAGCTACTTTTGGTAACAAACTCAATACATTTTTTATAAAAAGCGTCCCAATAACCAATCTAGATATGAGCACCGCTATCTATAACACTAATCCATCTTCGGGAGGGCTTATGACGATTACGGATTGACTTTTGTATGGAAATACTGAGTTGCCCGTCCCAATATTCAATCTGTACACTTTGACATTTCTTTCGATAGGCTAAAACAATCAAGGATTACGATCGTAGCATTTTGTTGAATTGCAAGCTGTGGTTGTCACGATTTGTGCTTTGAATTGTTAATTTTATTGTTGTTTATTTTATTTTTTTAATATTAAAATGACATCTATCAGTAGTGATTGTGACAGTGATTTGAAAAACTTAATAATATTATTTGACCGACAAAGACGCTCTGTAAATCATTTTAAGAGGGTAAATTATATGCAGAGCCTTGATAATGGAGAGTTTACTTTTAGGTTAGGTTAGGTAGGTCATAACAGTCAAGTTTCTAAATTTTTCTCACATTGATATATCTTTTTTTTAAAATATCATATTACATTACTTTTTTTTCCATTCTTGTGTACACTTACAGACAAGAAATAAACAATATGATGTTCATCTCAAAAATAGAATTAAAAGAGCCAAGAAGATCTGTAAAGATAACAGCCTCTTGGTAACTAGTATAATATAAATATTTTAGCTACATTCTTCCTATTCTTATAATACATGAAAGTTTGGTTAGTTATCAAAATTGTTGTGAATTATTAAAATCTCTTATTAAGGAAAGAAAGGTGCTATAAATGGATACGAGTCTTAATTTGAAGAGATGTAACAATATCTTGAAAACGTGTCATAAATGTAAGTGAAGTTGCGGGAAACAGCTATTATTATAATTAGGTAGTCAGTCTTCAAACTTGATTTAGTTGACGTTTTAAAAACGTCCTAGTTTGCTTATACGCCTGTCTATTTGTTACTACGGTTTACGGTCGTATTTCCATTACCAAGAAAATTTATGTATCAATTATAGACGTTAAACACAATATAAGTAACAATTGTTCAAACTATTGCTATGAATATGTCATGTTATTAGAAATTACTCGCTTTTCCATTTATCTCTAAAAATATTAAAAGTTTATAGCATGTAGACGCCGCCCGATACGTAATTGTCGCCCTAAGGGTCGTTAGGATGTTACGAGACGTGCGGGGTAAGAGGATGCGCGCGCGCACGGGATGCTTGCGAATTAGTCGACTACCGAGACCCAAGGCTGGAGTACGTACGTGTACGTCGCAGTTCGGTGTGCCTTAAAGTGCAAATAAACAGTAAAATGCCAAAATCCGTGTCTTTCTACAACCACACCCACGACCACTGGTCATAAGTTCAAAAATAAAATAATGAGTATTGAAAAATGTTAGAAACTGAATAAATTAGAAAAGTTATTTAAATTTCAGGACACATTAAATACTTTACATTATTTTTTTAGTTTGCGAATTTAGAAGAATTTTTAGGATGAGTAATACTAGCTGATTATTTTAGCTTATGAAATTAATTTTATAATACTGGTAATTTATGTCACAACTTTGTAATGAACAATTTAAATCTTAAAACTTCGTGATTTATCAGACAAGTCTTAATATAAAGTAATTTTGATTTTTTGAATAAAAATAATTTAGATATCCTCTAAACGAGCTGGAATCAGAGAATCCTGTTTAAAATATGTAAGTCCTACAATTAGCAATTCATTAAAAATAGGCGTTGTAGTTCCAAAATTATACACAGATAATTGTCTAATTTTGATGCATTTCTCAACGATATAATATGCCTCGAGTCCAAATGACAAGCATTGTTTCATTGAAATCGCATTACTCTAATTCATTTCAAATCAAAATTGTAAAGCAATTTTACAATCTGTCAAGCACAGATCTTATGTATTATGTTACAGTTCTACCTAGTTTACGCGTGTGTAAGCATTACAATGTTTTGTCAGAAAACTTGATTAACACTGCGGGTGGCCGGCCAGTTCTTAGCGGCAGTCCACGATGTCGTTTCCTGCAATTGACAATGCGATAAATATTTACCAAACAAGCAGTTAGCTTGATAAGTTAGCGTAAGTTTTAGTCATAGTTGTTTTGTTTGATAAAGGTACGATTCTTATACAATTGTTGCTCAGCAGCGGTCAACCAGCAGTGGCAACTTGGGCGCAATGTACCGACCTGTATAATACAACATTAAAATTTACATTGCAATATATCATTTACAAAATGGTTATAGTTTTTTTTTGTTTTATTCTCCCCTTTGTGGGAAAGGCAAAGGCTTTCACACCATACAGCAATGTGTGGGGTATTTTCTTTTCAACTCTTATTAAATTTACTGTCGCGTCTTCCTGCCACGCTTTGATATCTCTGACGTAGTTTCAATTTCATATCCATCTTAATTTCTTGCTTTTGTTAAATCATTTCTAAACGTTTGCAATTAATATAAACGGTGAGGAAGACTATGCGGATTGGCGGGATAACTCAGGGGTTCAGGGGACACATCACTCCGCTAGCGTCTCGCCAAAAAACCATTGATTCCCCATCGCACGCGGTACGCCGAGCCTTCCATTGCTGTCCAAACCCACAACACAAGCTCAGACAATAATTGAACACCCAGCTTATCGCCACAACAAGAAAACAACAATTACACAGATCTGCAAAATTTTGTTGTAGGCCAAGTGAGGGCCATTTTCGAAGTAGTTTTTTGCATAGAATCCGAATCCGGTGTCAGAATTGCTCTATATTGTCAGGTTTTCAAAATATCTTAACCTAACAGTGCAAAAAAAGATATTGTACTATATTAGAACTAATGTAACATTGTGATTTTTTTTAAACGAGTTGAACCAGTTTAACGTACTACTCTTACCCTTCAAAATCCTTATTTAAGATTTGGAAAATCATTTTTTTCCGTTGAGATATCGGCAATTGAAGTGATCTAAGCTGATGCACTTGCCCACACTTATGTATATAGAATTTTTAAGGTTGCTGATCATAAATTTAAGGCCGGTTGATTTCAATCACCCCAGAGCTACATTTAAAACAAGCTTTAATCATTAACTGGTGCCCTTCACAACTTAAGAGGTTGTGTTCCTCGACAAATGTGTTTTACTATCTAAAATTCCTTAGTTAAGTCACATCTATTGTACCTGATTGAATTTTGGGACCGTGCTACAAAAACCAAGCTGCGTGAATTACAAAACCCACAACACAAATTAATAAAAAAACAATTAATTATCCATATGTTATAGCTACAAAAATAAATGAAACAGAATTATTAAATATACAACAACTATATATTTAATACATGTATCATTATTGAAAAATCATTGATAAAAAAATTTATATAAATTTATTTCTTCTAAAAAAAAAAATCTCTCTTGATACAGCGCGCAGTATTCGCTGAGAAAGTTTGTTCTCATGTAAGTGATTTGTATCTCTATGAGAATAAACACTTTGAACTGATAAAGCGCAGAGTATTTCCATTGTTTAACTAAACATGAAATATAGTATAGTATTGGTATGTAGCACGAAACAAACTTGGCGTTATCATGAATTTGTCCTAACAATGAATGTCGCGAGACTGACGACAAATCGAGCAAATCCCAGGATTAGATAAACAAAAGCTAATGGCCTTCCATGATATAAACGTTCCAGATAATATTCCTCGGATTTATGACTCCAATGCGTTAACTAAAGTGATTCTCGTGGTTTATTGGTCCAATACTTCTGATAATGTACAAATGTATTGATCCTTAATGGGTTTTCGTTGTCCCTTTGTAAAATATTAATTTATATGTTTTCTAAACATCACACAGAACATACTAAATCAATGTTGACAAATTGTTCTAGTTTGGTACATTATTATTGATGTATTTTCAACAGCTACTTATGGAATTAGGGCGAATGCGTACAGCAATCTCACGTCGCACGGGAAAATATCGCGTGATTTTTTATTGTGGATAAAGGATAAGTCAAAATCGAATCAAAATTTAGAGTTCTATCAAAAAAGAACAATAGAGTTTAAAATTCTGTTTCGGGATTCTTCCCATATGACAGTTTATATTTAAATGTGAATTAGTAGGTGTAAAGGTCAAAAGTTTAAATAAAACGTAAGTTATATCAATTCATTGATAGAGTTTAAAGTTCCAAATCGCGGTTTTGTCTCTTACGCCAATTTATATTTTCAAAAGCAACGTGTCAGTTCGCCTCTGAATGGCACATAGTTGGTTTTTGTGAAATCTAGTTGGTTGGTTACTGTTCATTCATCGTGTAGATACATATCGAGGTGTGAAAGGCTTTTTGCTTTAATCGAAATTTTTTGGCCATATTAAGTTATATTCGGAATCAGTGGAAAACACCCATTCTAAAAATATATTTAACTCATCAATATCTCCAAAATGATAGTCTTTACTTCGCTTTATACGTCTTTCTTTGTAACATATAAACGCATAATTGTTTTTTTTTTTGTAAACTTCATTAATAAATTTATTAATGAGATTTAGCCTTGCTTTACTGATTTTTTATTTTGTCAATATAGCAGCAATATCGGCAGGACTACGCTGTCTCATTGAAGCACTACTTAGAAGTAATAGATTACTGATTAGTCAGATCAAAGGAAGACAGGCAAGTTAAATGCCTACATCTCTGTAAAATTGTATTATCAACTAAACTCAATTCATCTATTGTCTAATGGAAAGTTTCAGTTATAATCTATTGGCTGACATTTGTTACTTTAGCAACCATTTTATGTCTCTTTTTCACTTCCGTATTTAAAAAAAATAGATATAGCTACTAGAAGAAATTAAAGATAGATCGGATATCTATGTAGCTAAATAACTTTCAAAGTGCCATTTTTGAAGTCAAATTATGTTAATAATACTTATATTTCTCGCGCCTGTGATGTGTGTAACTAACGTTTTTGTGATTTCAATATTCTGTCTTGTATATTTGGCTCTGGTGCGTGTGAGTTGGCGAGGAAAATAGAAGGAATCCGGGAACGAACTTACTTGTATATTGTCCCGGTCCACGGCGCTGGTTCAGGCGTCCACACCACAATTTCACGCGTTGTTAGGGTAAGCAGAGCGTTCGAGTTGATAACAATCGTATTACACAGCGTTGTAGCGTTTTATATATTTTTTAAGGAGTTTATTACAGCGAGCGCGTTGTACTTTTCGAAGCGTTCGAACCCAGATAGGAAAACGGATGAGGAAGGTAGGGGGATAAAAATGTCGAGTGAGTGTTGCTAGTGTATGCATAGAATATATAAGAGAATATATATTAAAATATTATAAATAAAGAATAAAAAATAAAATAAATGTATATTAATAATAAACGGCGCAAACAGGCTCCTTTAGAAGAGTGATGAGAAAAAAACAAATTTAATATTATACACAAGTTTAAATGTTTTTTTTTGTTGTATTTGTTTTTCTTTATATAATTAGTTACTTAGGTTTCTCTTATTGTTTTATGTCCCTTAGTACTTAGTGACTTAGGTTTTATATAATATTTTTTATGTAGAAACTTTGTAAGCTTATATATTTTTATATATGTCTTTTTTATTGATTACATATTGTTGTATGATTCCTTAAAAAGTAAAAAAAAATTAAAGTCGGGCTTAAGTCGACATAAGCAGATGATTACTAAATCATCACTAAAATAAAAAAAAATGTTGTCAGCTCCGAATCTAGGGGGGACAGCCCCCTGCCAAGAAAGCCGGACCTGCAGAAGGCTAGATGGCGCCGGGCGCCGAGGAAGATGGCTCAGCCTTGCCCTTGGCACTCGTCAGGCGGGAAAAGGAACACTTCGTGGGTTTTAGTCGATGCAAACCCGACACATTGAGGGGCGGCCCTAACTACCCCTTGAAGGTCCGTTAGGGATTTCCCCCGGGTTACTAAAAAAGGGGGGGGCAAGCCGAGGTCTGTGCGTTGTGCGACAAATTGGAACCCGTGATAAAGGTTTGGCGCCCACTCCTCCTAGAGAGGAAGCCTAAAAAGGCTGTTCGCTCCCCGGGCGCCTGTAAGTATCTGGATACCCAGGCCCGAGAAGGGTGATTGAAAGGACAGCCCGGTGGCTTTTAGTCAGAAGGAGTCTGACAGACCGGGGTCGCTGCCTTCACAGTGGCCCTGATGGTTCTATGTAGGATTTTTCCCCGGAGAACCAAAAAAAAGATAATAAAGATATATAAATAAAGATACATGGTACTTTTACAAAATGAATAAACATTACCGAAAAATAATAAAATAAAAAAAAGAGTAATAAATAATAATAAAAAGTTTTAACCCTTTGCGGACGTATTAAATTAGGACATGCGTATCGTACTGGTTGGAATTAATCTCCGTCGAAAGAGCAGGCATATATAACACGTGAGATTACGATGGATAAACATGATTTGGTAATTCTTTTCTGAACTTTAGATATCTATTTATTTAATACAGTCATCCATCCATCCATTTTGTTACGAAAAAGTGTAAACTGGTACATTGTTGCATACAGTATAGGATTTCTATGGTTCCTTGCTGTGGTGGCTGAGAGCAGACATACGACCGCAAAGGGTTAGTTTAAAATAGCTCCCAAACGATATTTTGACATTAAAACCGGCTTAAAACTTTGTATTCCTGAGCAAGTCATACTTACAATTCTACGAAAAGTCAGCTCTTGGTAGCGAATTAAACTTTGATACCTGGCATTATAATATAATATGTGTGTGCTATTTTATCACAACAGGGGAAAACAATATGGGTGAAAGGTCAGATCCAGTCAAAAGACGATGGGAAACAAAGACGGGTGTCAATCACGGAGACATCTATTATGGGATTAAGGTCTTTCGTACACAAGGTTACAAAAATCTCCGATACTCGACGACCATGAAATTGGAGAAATATGTGGAAAATAATCATCGACGAATACGACGTGTTTAATATGATTTCGGTGTCACGCGCACTCTATGGGATCTGCTATAAAATCCTATCCGTTTTTTCGTTTCAAGTTTCGACACATAACCGTAGGTATCTACATATATTAGGCGCATACGGGTTTTCCTTTTTTTATTACTTATTTATTTATTTATTCACTATCATTGAAAGGCACATACAATTGTATTACATACGGTGCGGTTTTAAAGCTGTGCCAATTACACAATGATAATATTTAAAAACTATAAAGGTAAAGAAAATGAAATAACAGAAACTCGCGGCAATAAGAAATACGAGTGTGTTTGTGTGTGTGAGTGTGTTTTTGTAACAATTGAATGCATGTAAGCTATTATATTATATGTATATTGTATGTGTGAGCAAGGCCAAATTAGTGTAGTGTGGCGTCTGTACCATCGTATCATCGTTTTAACTTTAACAAAGCTAAAACCGAGGCTATGAAATTATTTCCGTTTTGGGAAAAATATGTCAATAGTGCTAAAGTCCTTATTATAAGTATTGAGGCATCTGTGTATTACCGAGTTATTTGCGTAATTATGTTGTATTTTCGGCAGGGCGAACTTAATGTATATATACAGATGTACCAAATTAACTAGAATAAAGTTGATTCTCGTTAGTATCCTGTTAGTCTTCTCGTTAGTTTATGAAAGGACATGTAAAAGATGGTTCGAATAATTCGAATCTGGTGATTTCGACTTTTATGGCTTATATGGTGGAATATTCGGCGACCAATTCATTACGATCTTTTAAAACCCAACGATAAACTCAATTTGGAGAAGTACTATCAGCATCTGAATAATCTAATTAAAGCAGTTCAGAAAAGAAGTCGACATTATTCAATGCAAAACCAAATTTTATTCCAACATGATAATAACAGGCCACATGCTGCTTTTGACACTCATCAAAAAAATTGCAGCGCTAGGGATTTCTATCGCACCCACAAAATTCTTCCGTACTCATCACCTACCGATTATCATTTGTTTTTGCCCTTTTTTGAGAGTGAGAAATTAAAAATTGAATGAGATCTCAATCCAGCACTGGTTCAATTTTTTGCATCTAAAGATATTTATTTTCAAAAATGGGATATACAAATTGCTCTCACGTTGGTAAGAAGTCATTAACAATAATGACAATTACATTATTATACAACGTTTATTCAAGATAATAAAAAAATATGTTTTGTATTATTCCAAAAACCATTTCCAATAAAGTCTTCCTAAATGGTTTACCTTTTTCCTTTTGAGATACGGAACCCTAAGCATAGGAGGGACGGCCGATGTATGTTGATAACGATACTCCGTGACAGGAAAAGCATATAGTGTAAATACACGTACATAATAATATTATGTACCATTAATAAATCTAATCTATTGTTTTGTATGTACTGATTTTCGGTAGTGGCATTACCTATGAAGTATAAAACGATTTATAGTCATAATATCTAACTAATGATATTTTGTCAAACTACCAAAAATGGTCACTCTAAGGATATTTCTATTTTTCCAGAATTAACGTATGTGGCCTAGTGGATAAGTGACCGGTTTCCACGCGCGGCAACACGAATGGTCACAGGCAGTAGCGTTCATTCCATAAATACATGAAAGCATTGCATGCCCTTACAATAATAAGTCTAGAAAAATCTTTAAATTTAAACAAAATAAAGGATATTCATATCTATCACATTTTCACGCTATCTATTTTCCCTATGAAAGTAATATATTATTTATTATCATTATATAATATTCAAATTCATTACGTGAATCTGCCTACCCTGTCAAAATACCCTATGCACGCCACTGGTCACAGGTTTGTATTCCAGCACGTAACTCTGAGTGTTTCCTCGTTAAGTACTGATTTAGGCACCACAGGCTCGCCGGTGAAGGTTACCAGAGAGCTTAAAGTAATATTCGATCTACTAAATATAATATTACTAGAAGAGTATCAATGGTATGGAATTTCACTAACGTGATGACGTGATATTTGTAAGTCATATATCAATCCCATGCGTGTACATGGCTACTAGCGTTATCGGTCAACGAATGTTATTTTGTCTAGGTTCTGAGTAGCGATTACTGTTCTCAGTTTATGTAGTAACATGTGATTTTTCCTTACAATATTTTTCGTCACTACAAGTCACACCTTAGTATTTTTTTTTAAATAAAATCCGACTAAATCACAAAAATATCATTTTTATCTAGGTGTAATGGCATAATTAAAATGTCAGCTATCCAAATATGTTTAAATATCACCATTTTGATTTAAAGTTATTTTTTAATTTATATTATAATGTCGAAATCGGGCTTACTAACATGTAACTTTAATGTTTATTACATTAAAATTACTCGTAAACTAATGAATTTCACCCCGATATTAGGATGGCTTAAATTGTTAGATTTTAGACTCCTCGCAGTGTAGAGATGCGGCCTTACAAAAGCCCAGACGTTGCTGAGGGTCAGAGAAGAAGATAACACTGTACATCCGGCCCCGGTCAGACGGAAAGAAGGAACACCCTGGGGGTTTTAGTCGGTGCAAGTCCGACACACCAGGGGGCAGCCCTCACCGCCCCGTGAGGTCCGTCAGAGATTGCCTCCGGGTTATCAAAAAAAGGCCCTTTATCACATGCTTCTATTAATACGGTAAATTCCCATAAATTGTAAAAAACGCCAATGAAACCACGAGTGAAAGCAAGTCTATAATAAAAACCACAAGTGAAGATTTAATCACTTCACCCTCGCATTCTGGGCTAAAAATCCAATCATAGCCAGTAATAAATATAAAACAGATGTTCTGCTTATAAATAACACTCTTGAGTTCAAACGTACGTTATTAATTATTATTCTATCCGATAGTTAAACAATTGGTTTTATTCGCAGCTAAACAAAAGGCAGTAGTACTAAAATGGACTAAACAACTGTTAGTTGGCAACCGACCAAAAACCACAACGGGTTTCTAGTACGGTATACTCGCATTGATTACACATTATCATAACTGAACAGTAATAAAAAACACTGTCAGTCGTAGGATTGCACGTCAGAAGTGAAATGACTGAAACTTGTAAACATTAGACACTGGATTAGTGCATTGTAATCTTATAATAATAATATTTACTAACAATTACACACATTTACCTAGTCCCAAATTAAGCTTGCACTTGAACTATGGGTACTAGACAAAAATATACATACTTAAATACATATAAACAAACCATGACTCGTGACAAACTTATCTGCTCATCACAGAAAAGTTTACCACTACCGGGACTCGAACCCAGGACCTTTAGCATCGTAAGTAGTGTCGCTACAAACTGCGTTATCAGGCCGTCATTATTATTATTATTATAATGAGTAAGTATGTGCAATGTGGAAACAAAGTAACGCGGGAAGTCATTATGTGCGGGTATTTGTGTGTTGTGGGTTGTGTGTGGCCGCTTCCGGCTTTTCGAGAAAGATCTAGAGAGATCTATGAACCTTATATATTTGCCCGGATGTTCGAGAATCGGTTATCGATCTTTCGCAAATCGAAATTCTACAAAAAACGGCTGTCTAATAAATATTCAGGTCACGAAATCTCGTTTCTTGGGGCGACTAGTATGTATGGTAAGGGTAGCACCTTTGAAGTTCATTTACTATTGCTATTTTGTTCAACAGTTAGTCCATTTGAAAGGGCACCTCAAGAAAATCTATGCGTTTGAAAATTATAGCCGTGTGATACCTAGTAGGCTAGAAATCTTGAGTTAAAGTTTTACTCTAGTTACGTTGTAAAATTATGTGTGTATAGCTATGTTTCCTTAAAAATATAAAAATTAAAGTTTTACTCTAGTTACGTTGTAAAATTATGTGTGTATAGCTATGTTTCCTTAAAAATATAAAAATTTTTACTCTAGTTACGTTGTAAAATTATGTGTGTATAGCTATGTTTCCTTAAAAATATAAAAATTAAAGAAATAATATTATAAATAAATAATACGCGTGCGAAATATGAGATTAGAACATGGCATTTTAGTGTAGCGTAAAATTTGTGAAATGCAAATATATTTATAAGATGAATTTATCAAATACCAATTAGTGCCACATAATAATGCTTTACATTAGCCGCAATATCACTTCACTAAATTACTATAAAAACGTATAAATCCGTCAGAACGAGGTACAAAGGGGCATCTCTACGGTATAAGAAGGAGCACTGTGGATGATAAAGTTATTTTGTGAAAATGTATTCCATTTTTCGTATATAATTATATGGCATCATAATATTTTATCTACGCTAAACAAGGCAATTGGGTTTATATAGGGACTTACTGTGTATTATACACCTTCATTATATAGACATGCTGTAGAAATTATTGGCAATTGCCTCCTTTGACGTTGGAGAAAGATTACTGTAAAGAATATTACGAAATGTTTATAATAATAATAATATAACATCCGCTATATCTTTTTCGGGCTGGTTGTATCCCGTTTGCGCTTATATGTCGTGACCAACGTGACCAGTAGCACAGCTGATAGCCGTTCTCAGAGCATTTGCACATGATACTGCTATTGCAGGTTTTCTCACTAAGTTTTCCTACCTCGGAGAGCATATGGTGTCAAATCCATATTTAATCTGAAAAAATCCGGATATACATGCCGAGATTAAAATTTAAGACCGTTTGCGTTGCTGCACATGGCTGCTGGTTCCTAAACCGCTATGCCATCTCAATCACCTTAAATCAAAACTTTAACTAAAACTTATATCTTGTTGTCTTCTATAAGATACAGCAGATGTGAATCGACAATGACGTATGCTACGTTTGCAGCCTCCATACAAAGGAGCAATATTGTTGCGACAGAATATCGCTTTAAAATAGGTGTCACAGAAACTACTCTGTGCAGAGCATGCATGAGAGAAGAGGAGACAGCCAGACACATGCTCCTTGAGTGCAATGAACTGGCATACCGAGGTCCCTTCCGGAAGCAACCAGCAACATCAGGCGGCTGACGGATTTCCTGGAGGAGCTGAGCTGGGATGATTGAAATCATCCCGGCCCAGTTTCACGCAAAATAGGCGCACTCAGACGTCGAGTTGCGGAAAATGAGCCCGTGTGAACCTGATACCTGATCGCTTTAAAAATTCATAAGGAAGTTAAAAAATCATGAAAATTTTATTGAAAAGTATTATAAATACGTACGCGTTGCCATGACTACAGTGCACAAATGTAAAGATCGTCATAATGACTCACTTTGGCCTGTCGCGTTTCGGGTCAGCTTATGTATATCCAGTAACTCGTATGCCTAGAGACCTTCAGTTGTGGTATATGTACACCGATATGACGACAGAGACTATCAACGAATCTTTATCTTTTGATAGTCGCTTACGTTTTTGAATCTCACTGTACTTAACATCAGATGCTGTGTAGTGACTTTATCGAGCCATTGTAAAAAATAAAGTACAGCCTACGAAATGATGAGTTTTAACTTTGCTGAAGTTTAAACAGTGGCAAAAACCCAGTAATTATAAAATATATTTTATTACTGATATAGAAAAGAGCTAGCTATTGATATAGTACTCAGATTTATATAAAAGAAATTAGTTTAGTAAGATCAGAATTTTGCCCCTATGGAAACCTTTACCTAAATTAAAATCCGTATTTTAATAAAACCGATAGACACTTATCTATGCATATTTTCCTGAGCAAAGCAAATAGCGGAGTAAAAACTACGCTAAGCTAATTCAAGTATGGTGCTCGACGAAGCGTGAATATTTCATAGATTCCCGCCTCGGTTAAACGGCGATGGCGAGCAGTTGATTATATTATACTCTAGTGCCTCGATTTATTCAAATGCATTTTATTTACTTGACCGTGTTCTGTAGAACGTTATCTAAAATCATAACATTGACTTGCATCCACTTGTATCTCGGTTTTTCTGATAAAAATTGGAGAAATGATAACAGAATACGACTTTTGTGATTGTTTAGAAAAAATACACAATCACACATTATTCATATGAAACTGGATACTCATTTTTATTATTTCAAATTTCGAATTTATTTTTATTTTAAACATTTTAAACTAATTTATTTTTCTGTTGATCACATATAAGAGGCCTGTTAAAAAAATATCGTCAATTTTGAATTTCCGCGGGTTGCGTGTTCGATTTTTTATGGTATTATGTTGGTATTCGTGCCCCTTACTTATTACAATAAATACGGCCATTTTGAATGTTCAGTTAATTTTGGACAACTATTATACTTGGACGTGTTTTAGCTTGTCTTCGATATTTGCCTATTCCAAAAAATGAATCCAAGCATCTGCATAAATTTTTGTTGAAAAACAAAATTAAGTACGTGGTCACATTCCGAATGATGACTGTAGCATAGGGTGTACCTTGGACCAGCGTAAGGATTATCAGCGGTACAAAATATTCGCAGACAACGGAGAAGATGTGAATGACAAAAAGCGTATCGGACGCCCGAGTACGTCAACATCAGAGGAAAACATTGATAAAATGTAGAAAAAAGTATTGGTCACGAGCAGATTTGTAACTATGACGTCTGAAACCAGTTAGAATAGTCAAGCCATAATTAACAGTAAGTTGATTCGAGAATAAGACGCTTTAAAGTGTTTCTAATGAATATAAAACGCGAAAGTATAAAATGTGTTACATGTGTCTGTACACGAACACAAGAGGGGGTGTCCACACCTCTTAGCTAAACATCAGAACACCAGCTTTGTTTCCCTGTTAAAGTAGAGAAAGATACTTGTATAAACATATTTTAATATTCCTTGGTTTCCTCTACAATACGGAAATTTTTTCCATTAAATTAGGCAATAAATGTAAGGATAAT
The DNA here is from genome assembly GCA_036320925.1 of Automeris io. NCBI lineage: Eukaryota > Metazoa > Arthropoda > Insecta > Lepidoptera > Saturniidae > Automeris > Automeris io. The sequence continues at coordinate 3,675,757 of JAUDJH010000011.1, read as the reverse complement.
CTAAGTACAAAACGTGTAGATTAACATGTAGGTATATTTTTTGGCATAATTTTTATGTTTTCATAAGCTCTTTTGTGCTCATATTATTCTATACTGATTTTTCCTAAACTTTCTTTAATTTCTTGATATAAATATGGTACAGAAACGGCACATAAATATGGCACAGAACGTTGAAATTTCATGTTTGTTGTACTAACTTATTAAACAAGCTGTATCCGTTTCGTTGTTAGCAGACATACATTAGTGGCAGTATCCACTTTGCGCTGGGCGGGTGACGTTGAGGGCGTCCCCGTCCAGTGCAGAGAGGAAGGGTCGGCGTGTGTGTGCCCACACGTCGGTCCCACAGAGAGGAGGCGAGGGGTTGAAATCCCCCTCCATGAGAGGAGGCCTGCCCAAAGTATTGGCCTGGCCTGAAGTATTCGGATTCCCAGGCTCGGCGAAGGCGAAGAGAGGGCAGTGCTGGCACCCCGGTGGTTTTAGTCGGGGCAGGTCCGACACAACGGGGCAAGTGGCCCTCACCACTTCCCCTGACGGTCCGTAGGGATTTCCACCGGGTTAAAAAAAAAAAGTATCCACTTTGCGCTCATATGCCAGACTCAAAGTGATCAGTAGGGCATCTAATCGCGGTTCTCAGGACACTTATACAAGACATTTCTATTAGATGTCATGTGGGTTTCCTCACGATATTTTCCTTCACCGGTGATCATGTGGTGCCTAAATCTGTACTTAATCTGGAAAAACTTAGAGGTGCTAGCTAGGATTCTTAATGACCATTGGCGTTGCCGCGCATGGATACTGATCTCTTACCCACTAGACCATCACAGCCCCGATTGGGATATAACGTGACGGTACATTATTATAATATTCATCATCATCATCATTAGCCTATCCTAGTCCACTGCTGGACATAGGCCTCTCCTAACAAGTGCCATTGAGCCCGGTCTTCGACCTTTCTCATCGTATCCTTTCCGGCCACCTTGCTAGGGGACGCCCCACGCTACGTCTGCCGATCCACGGTCTCCACTCAAGAACCAACCTGCTCCAACGACCATCGGTTCTTCAGCATATATGACCTACTATGTCGACAACTTTGGTTCTCTGTCGGATAACCTCATTACGCACTTTATCATCCAAAGAGATGCCCAACATATCTCGCTCCATCGCACGCTGAGCGACCTTAATAATAAAATAAATAAACAATTATAATATTATTATGGATGTATTATACACATTAACAAAGTCAAAGACGCAGGATTTTTTTTTATGATTACAAAAAAATTGCAATATAAAAAAAAATACTATTTAAAGCGTAATTTTATGTTTTTTTGTAATTTAAAATAAAATAGTAGTCCAACTAAAAAAGTTTATTAATAAATTACAAAGTTAAGTCAAAATAAAACAAAAGTAAAGAATAAAAAACGAAAAAAAAAGTTGCAAGATACAAATTTATACATTAAAAATAGATATTGGCTGATAGTTGTACTCATTTTTGGTTTGCCATCACGGTGCAGTCACTGTGCTGAGTCAGAGATGAAAAGAACCTACTAAAAAACTGCTCAAAACGGGACAGTTCAAAATTTTATACAAAATAATGTTTTAGTTCTCAGTGCTACTTTTTTGCGTTTCCGTGAGATATTTTTTGAACCAAAAATCTACAAACATATATTCCATATTGTTTGAATTTGAAAATGTCACGGCGTATGTTTAGAAGCTACTAGAATCTTGTAGGTACTATATCAACATATCCGATCATTCGATAACAAAAAAATTAGTGTGTGGGACTAATCAATAGGGTATGCATGGTAGGCTTTATGATAAGGACTTTTTAACATAGAAAATGATTCAAGTCATTCTTTTAGGGTTCTGTACCTCAAAAGCAAAAACGGAATCCTTGTAAAATCACTTTTTTGTCCGTCTGTCTGCCTATCTGTCAAGACCCTCTTTTAGGAATGCGTAGAAGTATCGATTTGAAATTACTATTAACCCTTTGCGGACGTATTAAATTTGGACATGGATATCGTACTGGTCGGAATTAATTTCCGTCGAAAGAGCAAGTACATAGCACGTAAGATTACGATGGATAAACAAAATTTGGTAATTCTTTTTTGAACTTTAGATATCTATTTATTTAATACAGTTGTGGCATACTCACTATCTATTTATTTATTTCTGTCCTTAACATTATCTATTTTCTAATTCTTTATACTATACTAACATATAATTAACAACTATTTTAAATAACATTATTATATCTTCACATATTTATGTAAGTAATTTTATCAACACATTTCATACTAACACACTTGATATTTCATTACAATATCGTGTCGTGTGGTGGAAACGGCTCTAATTTAGGGAGACGTGGGATACAGGCGCGCGCGGGGGGAACTGCGCATGTGTACGCGACGCAAGCGCCTAACCGTCTGCGCAGCCGTAAAAACAGTCTTGCTATCACATCCGACGCGCCTCTTCGCACCACTCACTCGCTGTTTATAGTTTGACATTATTGTTATTTTTCGTGTTCCTATTCGTATTGTTGTGTTCTGTACTTTACTTCTACTTGGACTATCTTACTTGTGCTTCACTACTTCTACTCGACTTTGTACTGTGCTTTATTAAACGTCTATCCACTTGCCGTCTGGACTTCTTCATTTCATTCTGTCATCTCATCTCTGTCACGCTATCCTGCGCTATAGTACAAGGTAGGTCAACTATCCACCATCATACCCACTACGCTAAACAGTCATCCATCCATCCATTTTATTTCGAAAAAGTGTAAACTGGTACATTGTAGCATACAGTATAGGATTTCTATGGTTCCTTCCTGTGGTAGCTGAGAGCAGACATACGACGGGAACGGTAAAAAGGCTATGGTGGGTGAGAGTAGACATACGACCGCAAAGGGTTAATATTCGGGTTTGCAGTCCCTTGTGATCCTGGAAAAATCTTATTTCTAAATTAACCCAATTTTGTTCACGTCGTATTTTCATTGTTTTTGTCGTTTTCGTAACCAATACTTATAGGGTACTTCCCGTGGACCTACAATAATTAAATTTGGCATGAAGCATGGTACTTATATCATAAATGCAAAAAAGTCTTAAAATTGACAATCATAGTTACACAATTCATTTTTATCATTTGTTGAATTTTTTCATTAATTTCAAAATGTATGAAGGTTTTGGACAGCGCCTCAACCCGAAACATTTGGAAAACACAATGCCCATACTATCTATTTAAAACTTCTATAAGGCAAACTATTAATGAACTTGAGAAGTAAATCCCGTAAAAATATTATATTCTTGATTTTCTCTGTAATGGTTCTCTGTGTCTCTTGTGTATGATGAAACTGTAGTTGATGATTGTGTTGTCTGTGTTGTGATGTTAAATACGTTTTCTAAAAACTGAACGCATGTATCAATATTAATAATAATCTGTTGGCAGTTACCGAGAACATCCGGCTTACCAAGTCTGTTCAGGCTTCTGCTAAAAGACTCAAAATCTTTCCGCATGAAGGAAACATGGTAGCTTAAAGACTATTGCATAGCCCAATGTTACGGCAAGGGAAGGTTATTATAGGAGTCAATGAACTTGTAAGCTTATATGAAATACAATATACTATTGAGTGCAATCACAGTGATGTCTAGGTCACGCGAATTATATAAAACGCGCATCAAATAAATAGTGAGCAAAATTCAAGCTAAGGCTGCCTTGTGATTCACAAGCCTCCCACAAGCGGTAGAGGTCTGACCACAATCGTTGGCCTCCGCTACACTATAAAACACATGGACCACTATAAAAAATATAGGTCCTGAATAAAAAATCATTGTCACTGTCCAAAAGTTTATAGTAAACCATGACCACAGCCAGCTTTATTGTCTCATTTTATGAAAGACCGAAACGAGTCAAAAATACGGAATGGACACCCTTCTACATCTATTACAGTCAGTGTTACTACCATTTGGAAAAAAAACGTGAGATGGAGGGCCATCAGAAACGGTCGATTTCCGGTCTGATTTTGGTTATCAGAAAGACTACTGGAATAATAAATTATTTGTTTTTATATTTGTGTATTTATTTAAAAACTACTTATTTAATTATTTTTTATGCATATTTTCTATTACTACAGGCTGAATTTACTAAATTAATTAATATTCCATATAAACATAAAAGCAGTGACATCTATCACACGTTCGTTAATAAATTAGAACAAAGTAAAACGAAAGCGCTTAAAACCACTTTGTTAATTAAATATTAATTCAACACTTTTTATTACCAAACATAAATTTCGTGAAATGGGATATAATAAGACGTAACGAATTCCGATAGCGGGATTGTGCGTCCGTAACTCTCTGAGGAAGTTTAACATGATAAGTTAAATAGTTTTGTTTAATATCTATTTGTTCTGAAATTAATTATCGGCACGTTTGACCTCAATCGCACTTAATAAGAATGGAGACAAGATCAACAATGGTACGTGCTTGCCCAAAAATTCCTCTTAAAGACTGAATTGTTATACGAGAGCGGAAAACCAATTGCATGTATTTTGTTAATTTTTTCAGACCATAGAGAGCCCTCGTTATATGTGCTAGAATATCAGCGATTATTATCATGATTTCAGCCCTATGCTGAGTAAAATTCTTATGTTATGCCAATATTGTAGTTCCCTTGACAAATTCATACAGTTACGGCTCGCAAACTTAAGCTCATTGTCTACCTATCTTACAGATGAACCGTCCCTCGCATCGTTTTTTCAATCTGAGTCACCACATATGAACTTCAAAGCTCTATCTGTCATCAATTCGTCTAACCAGATGTCTTGACCAATTAATTCGCCACGTAATTAATTCTTCAAGATCGTGAAACCTTTTGTGTACAGAAGTATGAAATGAAATATCTCACGTAATATAATATTTTTGTACTGAAACGCTAGATGAAACAGAACAGGGTTCTTTGAAAAAAGTGAGGACGTGCAGATAAAATTTAACTTAAGATCCAATAATAAGCTCAACCTCCCATACCAGCATACCATAGCATACCATGCTAAGCATACATTCTGGTAGTCCCTACGCAATGGCAACAAAGATATGTAACAAACTGGCAAAAAATATTATAAACCATCCACACAAAGTACTATCAATAAACAAATTGGAGCAGCTGCTTATTGACAAATGTTACCATACCATTTATACCATAGATGACTATCTAAAAGATAAACTATAAATTATATTTAATGCGTGAATATAAAAGGGTATGGTGTCCTACGAGTATTGAAGCTTTCTTCCCTACATTCATGCCATGCCCAACAGGGTCGATAGTTGATACTAATAAAAAAAAACATAATACAAAACAATAATGATGTTTTTAAATCCTTCATCCATGTACAATTTACAAATCATTACACTATAAAGGATTTAACAAAGGCACACGATCTTAAGAACTTAGGTTAAGTTTTATAGAGACTATTTGTTATATGTATTTTGTTAAGAAAAAATGTTCACATTTGACAAAAAACTGAATATGAAATAGGAACTTGAGAATAGCCTTAGTATTCCCAGAGTTGAATTAAAGTTGGGAAAATCGGTAATTTACTATATACTGTAATTAATATAAATATAATTTGCAACGTTAAGAAACGTCTATGCAAAGCCAAAGTCAGCCGTAATTCCGAGCATTGTATCTGGCACGCATGACATCGATAATTTAAAATTATTTTCGTTTTTTAATTAATTAATATTTTATTTCAGATTTAATAATGAAATAATGTAATAATGGCGCTGTACACTATGAAAAAGATTCTATGAATCAATATACATTTTTTGTTTGTTTATGTTCTTCCCGCGATTTTTATAGCGATAATAATATTTAATTTGTGAATTTGACCGCACATAGAATAATTATGTTTAAGTGTATTATAAAAACATATATAAATACTTACCATCGAGCTTTCATTAACATCAAAGAAAATATCGCGATATTTTAAAGTACTTTAAACTTTTCTTTCGTACTTTCGTTCTTTGTCACTGGTATTTATTACGAAATTATATGGATATAATTGTTCAATAAATCAGTAATAGATAACAAACACACAAACCAAAGTTCAGTATTAAATCTTATGATATTATACTTTCTTTATTAATTTTTTTTATATACTGTATGTTAAAGTAACAGCAGATATGATTTAAACTATTTTAATTCAAATTTGAACACGAGAAAGTAAGTTTCTTGTTGGCGTGTACTTTAAATGTTCCGGAAAACGAACACATCTCCCGAGTAAGCTCCGCTCTATCTGACTGCTGAAATACTACTGCCAACAGAGCGCTCGCCGCCTTCAGCAGTTTAGTACAATTCGACTACATAATTAAGTAGTACGTAGGGTACTTAGTTCTGTTCTTTTATAAAGAGTTATATTTAATTTACATATTTTAAGTTCACTAATATGGATAAGAAAGGTATTAAAATATATGTTTTCATTTCCTTCACATTTCGTTTCGGATTACACTTTTACGATACTTTTAAAGAGTGCCTGATATGGGGATCGATTCATTAGAATTAATAATAATATTCTTAAACTACATAACAAGTGTAGTATAATATAATATAGTATAAATAAACAGGTTGCTTTGACGTATGTTGTGGATGCCTTATAGGAACTGCACATTTTTGATTTTGATTGTATATATGTTGTGTAAACGAATTATTATACCGGACCACTGCCAACACTGTAAAGAGTAAATAAATAAATAACAAGGTTTGATTTTAGAACGGATTGAGACCAATTTTTTTTTTATAGCAATTCCACTGTATCTCGAGAAAAATTATCCCATGTAAAACTAATAATAAATCCGCGCGAAAACGAGTATGGTCGTATATATTTACTACCCCAGCTCGACATAGTGAGTACACCACGCTTAATGGTAAGCATGGTGCAGTATAAAAAACGACTGCAACTACGAACAGTAAAGAAAAACAATCGAAAGTCGCAGTGATAATTCCGGTTCACACAAATATCTCTTTACGATTCGCTAAACCGTATATCATAGGTCGGGGGAGACATGCTTGCCGGAAGACCTTTCCACAACTCAACGAGACGGCAAATGTTAGAGTTAGAGAACCTTTTAGTTCAAGCCAGGATACCAGTTACCGTATAGCCGTGACGTGAATCCGCGCATCTGCTTCTTTTATGGAAAGGAGACGGTGGAACAAGGATAGTTAAGAGTCGAATCCTGACACGTGTTCCTGGATTTTCGAAATTAAGCATGAATGGAACCAATCAAATTTAATGTCATTGACATTTAAAAAACTATTAAAATGGCATTATAGAGATTTTTTTTTACTTGACCGTATTTTGATGATCGGGAAAGGCCTTTACAACTTCACCGGCCTTGAGCCAGGAATTTATGAGTTGGGTGGTAACGCAAGGACCAACCATTTGGGTACGAACCTCGTCTTGGGCGGCCAGACAGTAAAAAAGAATCTTACGGTGATTTACTAGCGTTTCGAAAGCGACTACCTTGAGAAGAAACTCAAGGATGCGTTGGAGTGAGAAGAAAATAGTTCTATCAGTTATTATTTAATTGATAAGAATGCGTGTTCTAAGTGTATACCTTTTTTGACTTGGGATATTTCTTCCTCCATATATTTATCGATACTTTAATGTTTTGAAAAGAGTTACAACCAGTACTATATATCTTGCCGACCCTTTTTGAAGCATTCTGCTTACTCAATCGGTGGTAGATTAATTTAACTTTTCTTTTGACGATTCAATAGTGCTGGGAAGTAGGCCTATTCGAATAAAATTATATTCCATTTCATTTAAATATTAAAAGATATAATTTATTTTATAATCTTGTTTTTATTAGTTTAGTCTCTCAATAAATATTATTATTTACGTATCGTGTGAACTTTTAAAGCTTCATATGGGTCATTCACCTCAACTTCGGGTTGAGTAAGTTCTTTATTCAGTGATTTTTGTAAGACTTCGGGCCCGAATATCGAGAAATACGCAATAAAACGTGAAGCCACCCATGCACAATAAGTCTATTGTTACAGAAAAATGTTTGACTTGATTTCAGAGTCTTTGGTATCAAACATAAAAATATTTTTTTGTAAAATATACCGACGATAAAAAGCAAGAATAACGGCATTTGGTCAAAGTTTTTTTAAATATTTAGAATGAATTAAAAAACTCTAATTGAATTAATGTTGGAATGAATTAATTGATTAATATAGCCACATCGTACAATAATGGAAGCCGGTAATGTATCTCTTCTGACCCTGAAAGGACTATAGCGTGACAAATACGTTATTTTATCAGTTGTTTAATGGTTGTGTCAAAATTATGCGGAAACGGTGAGAGACCATGAAAAACTATTTCATGTTAAGGAAGCGAAAGAGGTTTGCAAGAATAAAGAGAAGTGGTGATCCATTCTCTCTGCCTACCCCAACAGGAGATCGGCGTAATAATAGATTGTAAAAAAATATAACGAAAGCTCTAACTTCCACGGTTATACAGCTATTCCAAAGGCGTATACAGATATTTAGATAATATGTTTTTTTTGACAGGTCATTATTTATTCAGCATTAAGCCTATCGGAGCAAACGGAATCAATAATATCTTCAATTCTAATTAACTTCTTCATATATACAAGTCTATGAATTTTGTTTGTTTTGTTTGAATTCGTTTCAAAACCGTATGCTATACTGTAAATAATTAAGTAAGTAACAAAATGGAACAATATACAACCTTAGGCAATACACTCTAAAGTTACACTTTATATTCCAGTTTCTATTGCAGTTAGTAAATATTATTACAACCCGTAACTAGACCTTTAGACTGGACCCATTAGTCAATTTGCTCTCGTAATGGCGGCCAGAGTATTTGAAGCGCTAAAGTTGAAAGTAGTTTACGCAAAACTGGAGGAAAAGCATAAAAAATAACGAACATTTACATCGTATCATTATTTGTCATAGTTCTGATTAAATACGGTCCTTATGTAGCGACCTTTACCGCAATAAGAAGCGTTTTTTATACCGAAAGGTGGCAAACAAGCTGACAGAGTTTATCACCTTGTAAAAAGAGTCTATTGATATTTATAACAAAATACAGTGTAACCTCCATATAACGTCACTCGATTTAACGACAAACTCCCAAAAGCGTTTATATCACTCGGCTTTGGTTTGTTTAGCTTGTTTCCCATACAATAATACACTCTATATAGCATTACACCCACTCTCTACGACAGCAATTTAATAATATATAGTTCTTTTTAAGTTGCTTAAATTAGTAAAAACTGCGCAGCTGTGTATATTCTTTTGTCGTTTTATTATTCGAGCCCGTAATAAACTCGACTGTTGGCATTACACATACCAAACTTTCTAAGAGATCCGTTCTTTTGTTTACAAATTGGGATTGCTATATTTGGTCTGCAATACAACAAAATTACTGGTGCAGTAAAAGACGTCAGACAAATATAACAGACTATACTCAATAGCGCTCAAATAAGAATTGTTTGTTACGTAATTACTGACACTATTCTGAATTATTTTTTTTCTTTTTCTAATACAGATTTTTCTTCTCACCATTTAACGACAACTCTCTATAACGTCAAAATATGCACAGCCCCTTAAGAATCGTTATATAGAGTTTGCACTGTATATCACTAGAAGTATTGCATACTGCCTAGGATAAGAATTCGCTGGTAGCGTGTTTTTCCAGCTTCGTGTAAGCAACTTCAAACAATGAATGAAACGATTTTTGTTGGGTGAGCGCGTTCCACCATCGACCTCATTATCGCTTACCAACAAGTGTGATTAAAATCAAGAGTAAAGCTTGTTCAAAAAACTATAGCCATCGCGAAGACCTTACTGTTCTTGATTATTGAGCTCCCTCTTTGGAAGCCAAATTATCTATGTTATATGAGCACTAACACTATTAAAATTAATAAATTACATGGGCATTAATAAGATAGAAGCAATGAATCATAAAGGAAAGTGGCAATAAAGATGGATTAGTCTAAATTAGCGAATAAAGTTTACTATGCAATAACTGAGCTTGTCGCAGCCACGGGGATCCGCTTTACCCTCCTCTTATAATAATCCGCTATCATAAAATGAGCCCTTATGATATAAAGTAATGATAAACACATCAACAAAGTCTACGACTCAGACATACTTTTCATGCCTACTAAAAAAAGTGCATCATTTAAAATAAACAGTGTTACACGATTTAAACCGTAGTTTTATTTGTTTGTAATTTTTAATGAAATTATAGTCAAATAAACAAAACAATAAAACTTTACTTATAAAGAACAAAGTGAAGTAAAAAGTAAAAAAAAAGAATAAAAATGGAAAAAGTTGCCAGATACAAATTTAAACACTAATAAGACAGATCTGCAAAAAAATTGATTGCGATTGTTGTTGACCAACTGAGGATCATTTAAGAAGTTATTTTTTGCGTAGAAACCGAATCCGTAAGTTAGTAAGTTTTTATTCTGAATCTTAGACTGTGCTGATGTGTGTATTACGAGTATATTGCCTTTCATTATACAGCTTATGTAGCTTAATTATAAAGTGACAGTGTTTCATAAAAGGGATTCTAGGATCCAAATCCCGCTCGTATTTTTACATTTTAGCCATATATATTTACAACTTCAAAGTGTTAAATGAAAAAATGTAAATGGAACCTACCTGCCATTGTTTTTTTTGTCAATTAAAAAGACAGTGTAGGACTGTACATCAGAAGTAAAAGTTTTAAAGCGTGACGGTAAGGCGCCTTCAGTGCTTTATTCCTATGTCAAAAGTGCCCAAGCCGCTTAAAGAAGTTTTCACCTAAAAAAAATATTTATGAGTAAAAGGACGGAACAGTGTAATAAAATTTTCTGCTGGGCCACAAATGCTTTATAATCACACAGATTCGACGAAGAACAGTGAAGAATTTTTCTTAATTAGTTTCAGGTGAAGTCATTATTTTGCTAAGCTAGTTTAATTAATGATACTAAGGGCGGCTTGTACCCACAAATTAAACTTAGTTTAATCTTATATTAAACGCTATTTAGCGTTACAGCCGGAGACACGTTGCGTCGCGACGGCAACGTTGCGCCAGAGCCGTGGAGCTCCGCTATTTTTTATAGAAATACTCGTATCCACAATGAGCACGCATTACGTTGCGGCGCTACAATGCATGCGTGCCGGACTTGCGCTTCACGAGACGAGGCGAAGCGGGGTGAACTCATTGAGATAATGGAGCTCTATAGAATTTTTCGATTCATTTTTATGAGGCGTGTCAATGCATCGTGTCCTTGTCAACACAATAAGTTTTTGCGTTGCGGTGTCGGTGCGGCAAAGGTTAGTCAATTCACGATATTAAGCTTAAGCAAGAGGCAATTATCAGATTTAATTTAAACCCACTTTACTGCTTTATCTAATTTTTATTAAATATAGTATTTAGGTTATGTGACCCTTGATTTATCATGTTCTAATCTCCAATGACATTTTTTGCAGTTTACAAATAAATGATATAAAAATTGGCTAAAATATAGTCATATTCTCTATAGAATGGAATTTTTTCATGTTAGGAAACTTCTAGTTTTTTTTTTTAATTGACGTAGTATCTATCCCTCTAGCAACAAGGAAACGAGGGAGCAATCTGTCATAGCAAGATATGGGAAAAGAGTGTTATACTGCGTAGGACACGTTCGCTGACGTCAATATTTCTATCTTTTAAACGTATCTGTTATTGAATTATTGTAATAAAATCTATCAAAACGTACTTATATCGAAAATATTTTGGTTTATTATAATTTTTAATATGACGTAATGTGAATTAAGGACCCAACTCTTCGAATAACTGTTGCTTATCCTCTACTGTATTTAATTATCTGTTTTATTATTGTTTTGTTAATATGGTTCTTACGACATCACACCTTTCGCGGAAAAGGTATACAAATTTATTTACACTAATATTTTTTTTATTTAACTATTGGGTAGAAGATGATCTAATATACAACTTTCCAATCAAATAAATAACGAATAAATTACGTAAATATTTCATAAACCGCTTAACTTTATTAAAAATTGATTTTACAAACACTTATGGCTATGTTTTAGCTATTAACTTCCATAAAGTTCTAATAAAAGATTTGCCATTTGTCTGCGAAGAACAGTTTTTTCTTGAAGCACAAAGCTTATATTACCAATATTCGTCCTTTTCCCACACAAAATAATATCTTTTCGCTCTTCCTTAGAATGATCTAATTTGATAGAGTGATGTGAACATTCGCACCATACAGTATCGCTTGTAAACAGGTGATAATGTTTTTCCGTACTCGTACAGTAAAGTAACGAAATAGAGTTAGCTATTTAATCGTGAGGATGCGCGTCAATCTCTTAACAAATCCCTACTCTGCACACAACGTGACGGGAATTGGGGCTTTGTTTGTGCTGCATGTTTGTCGACCGCGTAGTAAACAAATTTGCATATCAATCTTTGCTGCAGCGCCTGTATAAAGTTTTAACTGAAAATACAACTTGTTATCAAGGATACAAAATAAAAATCGTGGGTACGCCCGTTTTAGAAACAATCTAACAAACATGATTTAGAAGGAAATCGGTGAATGTAATACAAATCTTTTTATTTATTTATTTTATATCCTGACACGGCCCAGTGACCACATCATACCTGATAGTAAGCATGGTGCAATCCAAAAACGACAGCGACTACCAATAGCAAACAAAAACCATTGATAGCCACAGCAATCATGCCAGCCTGCACAAATATCTCTTCACGCTTCACTTAAAAGACCCAATATCATAGAACAATGGAAACACACTCGCCGGAAGACCATTACACAGCTCAACAACTCTGCAAATGTAAGTTAAAGAACTTAGTCCTAGCCGGGATGTGAGCCACTGAAAAGCTGTGATTCCGCAGACCCACGCGCGAGGTTCTGCTATGGGAAGAGAGAAGACGGAACAAGGTTAATATTCGCCATGATACAAACGGTAGAAAATGCTCAATGAGGCAACATCTCTACGCAACTGGAGCGGTTCAAGATGCTCAGAAACGTCTGGATCATTCACTATGCGGACAGTCCTTCGCTGCAACCTATCCAGAGCGTCAAGTAAGTACTGGGCAGGACCGTCCCAGCAATGCGAACAGTATTCTATACAAGGCCGGACCTGGGCCTTATACAATAGATACAGGTGATAAGGCGTGAAAAACCGACGCACTCTGTTCAGGATACCAAGTCTACATGAAGTCATGGAGATTACAGTCCCTATGTGATCCCTGAGGTTGAGATCACAGCGAATATGCGAAGTACAGCGAAGTGGGGAAAATGGGGATTTCTTACTAGAAAAAGCACACACCAGGGTTTTATTTGGCATTGAACTCAACCAAATTCCTGTCGCCCCAAGAAGAAATTATGCTTAAGGACCGATTAAGGTCAACAACTAGATCTTCTCGATTTCTGATGGTTTCATCCCGACAAGAAGTGGGCTTTCTGCAATAACTCCCGCGAACTGTGCTGTCATCCGCATAGCAATGAATACAGCTCAAAGACAGCATATCATTAATATGTATACATAATTACAAATTTACAGTGCCGTATCCACAACATACATTTGTAGCCTACTATCTTTCAACTTCTTTCTTTTCGTACTGTGTCATGCTTTGGAATCGTATGTAGTGGGCGATAAGGTTGAGAGCCACTGTGTACCGGTGCGCGCGGGGGGATTGCGCGGACACAGGAGTCTCGATATCACATTCGACGCGCCTCCACGCACCACTCGCTCGTTGTTTATAGTATTCACATTGTTGTTTGTTTTTTGTTTGGATTGTTGTGCCGTGAACTTCGTTTCTTCTTGAACTGTACTTGTACTATAACATTTCATCTTGTGACTTTTTAATGTGTCGTACTCAACGTGTTTCAACTTTGCTGCCTTCACTACTCTCGTTTCGTCACTTCCACTTCTACTGTCGACATCGGCCGATATTATCATCGTCCATCATCGTCAGCATCGCTATTTCATTCAACGACATCATCAGCATTGCTTTACTGGTGACTTCTCGACGTTGAAGATGAGTAATACTGTGAAAAACGTTACTTCAAAACTTGAAGGTATTGCAACCACACGGCAACCGCGCCGAGCGCGTGTTTCTACGGTACCCGACAACACGACACATCACGATTTCCGTCATTTAAATATGAAAGTGCACCCATTCTCATCAGAGGAATCTGAACTTTGGTTTTCACTCCTTGAAGCACAGTTTTACAATTATCACATCACGGATGACATGACAAGATTTTCATGCATCATGAACAACTTGCCTATGGAATACTGTAAAGCAGTGAAGGACATCATTATCCATCCTCCGGTCCACAACAAGTACGAACAGATTAAGTGCGAGCTTATCAAGCGTCTTTCTGAATCTCACGAGACCAAGATCAAATAGCTTCTGACCAACGAGGAACAGGGCGACCAGAAACCATCACTGTTCCTGAAACATTTAAAAGACTTGGCTGGATCTTTCGTGCCCGAAGACGTTCTCAGGACAATTTGGTGTAGCCGCCTCCCCCGCGACCTTCAAGCATTACTGGAATCTCAACCCAACCAGCGCTTAGACTAACTCGCGGATCTGGCTGAGCACATTCATGAGATGACGTCATCTTCCAGCATCGCCGCTGCATCCAGTAGCAGTACACACGCACTAAATCAGATGGACGAGATCATGAAGCTAAAGAATTTAGTACAACATTTTACACAAAAGCTGTCGGAGCACATGTCATCATCTTGCACTTCTTCGACCTACAACACCACCAATAACGCGAGGCATGGTTCTTCACCGAAGAGGATGCGATCCCATGCCAGCTTTAGAAAATACCCACTATGCTGGTACCATAATAAGTTTGATGCACAAGCTCAACAATGTAATAAGCTTTGCGACTACGGCAACAAGGGAAGCTCACGGAACATAGCGAAAGATGACACGTGTTCCCGCGATATTGAAACAAAATTTTCTGAAATTGTTCTCCCATCAGTCACACCGGTGATTCCAAAGTATAACACAGTACATCACATTAGGACTACATTATCACCTACATCTCGTTCATCTCTCAAACCGGTCTATACACTGTCCCATTCTGCTCCTGATTGCACTGTCACTCCTATTTCCACTACCTCTAATATTTACTCTACGCCTAATCCTGAATCTATTCTTATAAAACAGAACCACCTGACTCAGGATAACATCACTAAAAAGCGCTCAGGCCGAACGGTTCTCTTTTCTGATTATTATCGACCGTAGTGACGGCCTCTGGAGGGGAGTGATGTAGCCTACTATCTTTCAACTTCTTTCTTTTCGTACTGTGTCATGCTTTGGAATCGTATGTAGTGGGCGATAAGGTTGAGAGCCACTGTGTACCGGTGCGTGCGGGGAGATTGCGCGGGCGCCTGCGACGCGAGCGCTTCATTGCCCGCGCACCCGGCACAGGAATCTCGCTATCACATTTGACGCGCCACTGCGTTCATCTCGCTCGCCATTCGTACCGTTCTCATAGTTGCTATTTACGTGTTCTTATTTGTATTGTTGTGCTCTGTACTTTACTTCTACTTGGACTATCTTACTTGTGCTTCACTACTTCTACTGGACTTTGTACTGTGCTTTATTAAACGTCTATCTACTTGCTGTCTGGACTTTCTTCATTTCATTCTTCATCATCTCATCTATCACGCTATCCTGCGCTTTAGCCTACGGTAGGTCTACTTTCTTCTTCCATCATACCTACCACGCCAAACATTATAGTGACCTATTTTATAGCTAACTAGCAAACCCGGCGAACATCGTTTCGCCACAAGATGGCTTCGTTTTGGTTTTTAGTGAGCGTTTGAAAGAACGTGGGCATAATAAATGTCACATGAAATTAACTGAGCAGAGTACAATGAGTAGCTTTCAAACAATGTATGACACATCGGCGCCATCTACTTAAAATACTGGTGCGATCTGCTCCACCACCATGCAAAACCATATTGGTTTGTGAAAAATGATTTTCCCCGTTTTCCTACTTTTCTGTTAAAATTTTTCTAGAATTTTGTTTGCTATAAACCTCACGGAGCCCGTGACCTTTCCAACGAATGCAAAACCGTGGAAATCGGTTTGTGCGTTCTGGAGTTATAGCGTCAGGAAGGAAAACCGGACTTATTTTTATATAATAGATATATTTGAAACTTCCTCGTTTTGTACTCATTATAAATACTCTAGTGGTAATTATGTACGAATTAGCTTACTTTTGGCTCGACGTTTCGACCGGTTATATTACAATTACCTGGATAAATTGTAGGTGAACAAGTTGTCATCACCAGCTCGAGAGGCGTCGCACGTGAGGTCTAAGTTATTAATTTTACCTGTAGTTGTACGTATTTTAACTTTTATTTCAATTAACATTCTGCGAAGCCATTTTACGTCCCGAGCTCGCCTCGTGTAGCTAATTATTATTCGCCCACGACCGTCAAGTAAACCGTAACTTAGATGCTTTTAGAAAACAACTTAACAAGGTACTCCGGAAAGTTATTGACGCAGTTGCACCTGAAAGGTGAAATTTCCAGCAATTTGAATTATGTACTTATAAGGCTTCATCCAATTAACTTTTATATAAGCAATTCATCTATATAATTAATATATATGTACATTGCATCAACCGTTGTAAATTAGAAACGTGGCACTGTTAGTCGGGACATGGAAAAAGTATCGATACTTTAAGGTATCGAGTACAATCATATCGAAACAGATACTTTTTTTTTTACACTGGCTCGACATAGTGACTACAGAGTACCTGATGGTAAGTACAGTATAGTCCAAAAACTAAAGCGACTATCAAAGGATGAAAATCCATTGATAGTCTACACCGTCATGTCGGCCTACATATACCACGACTGAAGGTCTCTAAGTATATGAGCTACTGGATATACACAAGCTGATCCCGAAACGCGACAAGCCGAAACTAGTCACTATGACGGGCTTTACACCCATGCACTGTGGTCGCGATCCAGACGGGCACCGACGCCCTACCACCTCGCTGCTGCTCGTTTAGCACCGCCCAGGAGTCACGTGTAGGGAAACAAGGGTAAATCCTACGGACACGAGCAGCTTCAACTCCCACGCGAGCAGCTTCGACTCCCACCCGAGCAGCTCCAACTCCCACGCGAGCAGCTTCGACTCCCAAAACTTACTACTTAATACTTTTATACTCTATATTTTGCAATCGATTCTTTCACTCAGTGAGTACTTCATAGTAGGTATCGAGTACTTTTTAAAGTCGAGGCTGGCAATGCTGACGCGCCGTGAGCGTCGACGCCACCGCTTAAGAGAGGAATGAACAGGCATTTTTTTGGGTGGACGCAGTCCATTGTAGGATTCATCATCACTTTCCACCAGGTGTGATTGAGGTCAAAAGTACGCCTGTAAATAATAATAATACAAAGTAGTTGAGGCTTGTTGATGATATGTCAGTCGGGACAATTTATCTTTTTATGTGTATTGACAAGTGTTTGTAGATCGGTAAATAATTTGCCGGGCAGTAGACTTGAGGGAGTTCGCTGCCCGGATGAGAAGGAGGCGGTGCACAGAGTCCGGCGCACCGCCTGGGAGAGAGGTTTTGAAGAGATGGGCTTACTTCTACCCCTCCCAGAGAGGTAGCCTTAACAAGGCTTCTTGTTCCCTGGGCGTCTCAATAAATTTGGTTTCCCAGGCCGTGGTGGAGCAATCAGATGGGCACCCCGGGAGTTTTTTGTCAGTAGGAGTCTGACACACCGGGGTCGCTACCCTCACAGCGTCCCTGATGGTCCTATGCAGGATTTTCCACCGGGATACAAAAATAAATAAAAAAATAATTTACAATTCCAATATATGTACTTGGGACATGATTGGAATGTTATATTACAGAAGCTAGAAGTGCTGTTTAAATTTAAAGACGGTTTAAACATAAATAAATCATTAGTTTGACAAAATAACATTATTTTTCTGTTATTCTAGATAATCTATATTTAAAATACACGTCAGTTACTTGATGAGTGTCACATGATTGCAAGAATCGCATAAGTTAGTTGATAAAGGAAATGATTCCAATTTACGCCATCTAGGAACATTGAAAGGAACTGTTAGGAAGGATAACCGGGGTAAATAAAAGGCTCAACAAGTGGTTTGGATTTCAGAGTATCGTTATCAGTTTGTATGGAGGTCGCTTGTGTAATGTTAGGTATAAAGAACATGATTTTCACTAAATATCGAATCGGTTTTTGGATTACACTGAACTATCCATCATGTACGATGGTGTTACTATCCCAAGTAGGAACAAAAAATATGATAATCCGGATGGATGGGTTTGATCTAGGTCATACAGTTTTCGAGGTTAGGTGCATTACGTGGTTTTATATTTATTTTTTGGTACGCGGGTACCCACAGAGACCAATTTTGTCGATATATTATATACCAAATCCCAGTAAGTCACACTTCACTAAATCGAGAGTTTATACAATTTATCTCCTTATTAAAAGAATGAAAGAAAGAAAAAGTTTATTTAGACCAAAGAAACATTAAGAACTGCATCTAACGCCCAAGCAAGGGTGTCCAAAAACTATTACCGTTTTCAGTCGTCATGTAGGTCATTTTTTCGGCAGGAGTGTTTTCTATTCGCTGGGAAAGGTGTGTTACAACTTTAATGTGCATGAGAGGGAGAGCACTCAAAATGCAAGATTGGGTGCTACCGCAAAGGCATTCGAATGGATACAAACCTCCACTTGTGCGGTCAGCAAGAAGATGAAAGTAACGATGAACTAACCTGAGAAGAAGCGCCAAAAGAAACTCAAGGTTACATCGGAGTGTCCTCATCTTTTTCTATTCCATTATAACACAACTAAGGTTTTTTCGACTGCATATCGAGGGGTGAAAACCTTCTTTTTTTTTTACTTGGGGAAAATCCTCATAAGATCGTCTCGACCGCACAGGGGGGACTAAAAACCCGAAGGTGACTACTACTGTGCTTTGGCGGGGACTGCGGGTCCTGTAATCAATTCGCCACAGCCCCGTCGCGCCGCGCCCACTGGGCACAGACCCAGGGGAAGTTGTTGCCTTCCCAGATACTGCTCGTTGTATTTAGGCAGAGCACGTCACAATGCTCTGCCGACTTCTCGAGGGTCGCTAACCAGTTACTCAGGGCCCACCCTCTTGGGCAGCTACGACCCCAAAGACATCAGCCAACCGGTCGTGGATCGACTGATCGGCTAGGACTGATGTGCCGAGGCGGTTGCCGGCACCCTGGTGTCTTCTTCGAGCAGCCTTCTGCAGCTCTCGCTCTGCGGCCTCCTTCTGGGACATGACATCCTCACAGAAGGAGACCACGGCCCTCCAGTTGACATGCCCTGCCAGCATAGCCGACACCACTGCTGGCAGGGAGAGGTCGTATCCGATCCTTCGGACCAGGCCCCGCCGCTTGCTGTCCCACGCCGGACAGTATGCGAGCGTATGCTGAGCGGCATCCAGGTCCGAGTGAAAAGTTATTTGGTTGAAGCGACATTTTTTGGATATATAGTAATATATATTTTTTCGGAATCAGCGTTTTTTACCGATTCCAAAAAACAACAATATATAGGTAACATTACGAAAGAAATAGTATTATTTCCCTGGTGACATACATAGGTAAGAAAATTCCGGTCGAGCCAAAGTGCCCTACTGTCGCCCGGCCCTGTCACCAGTCACCGGCCATTTACGGTACAAAGACTATGTAAATAGCGTAGTTTATTTATTGGTCCTTTACTTCTTAACGACAAAGAATTGGGAACCGAAACTTGTCCTTACTTTAGGGTTGTAAACAACTCCAACTAATTTTACAAATAAAGTTTAAAAGTCTAAAATTATCCGATAATTACATTACATGATAATACATAACATACTCCGGGAAAGTAAAAAAATAATAATATATATATTTTTTTAAACTTATTATTATGGATTTTATTGCGTCCTTTCACGATTTATAATATATTTCTGATACATCAGAATAAAGGTCATCGAAAAATTTCGATTTGTTGCTGTATAGTAGATACAAAACTCAAAACATCTTTCTTTTTAATTTATGTATATATGCTTACTAAAATAAGTTCTTATATCGTCATAGTATAATATATCCTTTTCCCTTGTGCAGGTGAGTAGAGATGTGTTCAAAAGATCTTATAAAGTAATTTTACAATATTCGCCAATGTAAAAATATAGTTAGTATATTGGATACTAGCTGATCCGGCAAACGTTGTGTTGCTATATAAGTTATTGTAATATCTTCTAAGATGTTCATTAAAAATTAAGTGATGTCAAAGACAATTTTGTTCACAATTAAATACTCTTAATCAACAACACATTTATTTGGATAAAGATTAATATTATTACGTTGATACAACTCTTAACAAATAATGCATTAATTTCGACCAAATTTGTTTACCATAAAAACGGTTCTAGTGACTTAATCTTAAAAGATAGACATATACTGTCGGGGACATTTTTTTAGATCATTTTAAGAGGAATAATTCTTTCTTACATATATTTTTGGTATCTTGAACCGTTTTTGCAGCGCACGCAATGGAAGCCCTCAAGGATGAATAATTTTCCCCGTTTTTTTTCACATTTTCCATTATTTCTTCGCTCCTAATAATTGCATCGTGATGTTATATAACCTAAAGCCTTCCTCGATAAATGGTCTATTCAACTCAAAAAGAATTTTTCAATTTGAACTAGTAGTTCCAGAGATTAGCGCGTTCAAACAAACAAACAAACGAACAAACATACAAACTCTTCAGCTTTATAATATTAGTATAGATTATAATTTTTATAAATATAGATTTGTGTTGCTGGACTAACCCTAATATTGGAAATGAAAACTAAAAATTCTTGTCAACTTATATTGAGCACGTATAACGTACAAAACAAAATATAATGACGCAGACAATCGCTCGGACAGTGTAGACGGCAGAGATGGGCAAAATGTAATCTGATTAATGATCAACGATTACAAAATATAGTCGTAATTTTAATTTTCTTGCTCTGTAATCATGGTTAAATCCATTTAAAACATTAAGAAATTATAAATGTGTATACAATCTGGGTTTTTGTAGTGTTTAAAACATAAATGAGCAAAATGCAGTCATATTAATGGTAAAAAACGTAAAATGTAATCGTTAATCATTTTCATTAATCTGATTACATTTTGCCCATCTATGGTAGACGGCACATTCGCAATCCCGCGCGCGGTGCAGGATTCGAGAGGCCGCTACACACATTTCGTACACATCATGATAACTGTTGCCTCTCAATGCAGCCTTGAGTTTCTTTCGGCGTGTCTTCTAAAGATAGTCGCTTCCGAAACGCTAGTAGACCACCGCTAGGTTCATTTTCACCCGCTGGGCGCACAAAGCGAGGTCCGTGCTCACTGGGATGCCCTTGCATTGCCGCCCAACCCATAAATCGCTGGCTAAGCACCTTCAGTACTCGCTCGTTCAAGCCGGTGTAGTTGTAAAGGCCTTTCCCGGTCATCAATGAACAACGCGTAGGAAAAAACGGATAACAATACAAACGATTATAATCAAAACAAATAAATATTTCTTTTGGCAAACCTTTGGTAACCCAGGGTTAAATCCTGCATAGGTATACGAGACTCCCACTAGCCACGGAGTGTTCCTCTAATCGCTTCAAACCAAGCCTGGGAATCCATACTCCTCCTACTACCCTGACGGCGAATAACCTCCTTCAAGCACCAATTATTTAAGAGGTACAGGGCCAAAAATCAGACAATGCGCACGATGCATTTGTCTCCGCCGAATCAGTGCAGCAAATTCCCTCAAGACAACTAAAACAAGTATAAATTAAACAAATAGTTCGTTTGACAGCCCTACTATAGGTCTCGATGTGACATGTCTCTTTCAGTATTGTTAGTCATTCTGTTTTTTCATTTACACTACTTGCCCCGATGGAATTTGTGTTGACCAAATAAACCTGACACTCTGCACTATTTCACTTTTCACTGAACCAACATAAAATGCAAATGTGGGTTTTGTAGGATAAGCAGTAAAAACATTTTTACTAGGCATTAAAAATTTGCCCGAGTCTTAAACTTTGTTGATGTGTTTACATCTACAAATTATTATCAATCTTTAATCATAACACATTATTACCATTATAAAACAAATGATTTTACTGGGTTATAATCATTTAAGAATGGCGAATAAGATTTTTTTAGAATAGCATGTTTATTAGATTTGTTGATTGTAGAACTCATTTGTAGGACTATAAGATTGTGTTTGACTTAAGTCAAAATTTATGCTTTAAATTTATTTATTTATGAAACAAAAAAGAAATCACTGTGTTATTACATAAATTTTTAAACGAACATACATAAATCTAATATTTAATAAATCAATTTTTTATTACGTCGGGCCCTCGACACATGTTCGTCACCAGGACTTGTGACCAGGTCGAAACGTCAAGCCATAATTAAAAATAAGTTAATTCGCGCATAAGTTCCAATAAACTATTTATAACATAGTTATCATCAAAATTTCATATGATATATTTTAGTTTATATATATTTTTTACAGATATATAAATTAATATATAATTAAGAGACTTCATCTAAGAAGAAATATTCTCTAATTGTAATAATAATGTCCCTTAACACGTACCCGCCGGCATGTACCATTAATGGTACATTGGAAACTGTTCCATCGGTCGGCGTGTACCATTTATGGTACATACGCAATTGCCCCATCGGGCGGCGTGTACCATTAATGGTACAATGAAAGAAATCAATTTAATTTGTATTTTTTGCTAATAAAAAGAAGTTTGCAAATGAACGCAGGCACAGTCGGCAGAAGCACTTGATGAGAGATATGCGATTACGTGCAAACGGCGCCGCCTGATATGAGAAGTTTGATTTTACAGAGCCATCAGATGCCGAAGACAGTGAATTCAGCCGCCAGCGAGAACGTGTTAAGCCATTGAAATCGGAATAATAGTCGCATCGTCCATCCTCAAATCAAAAGTGATTTAGCCTGGCACGACTTATCTAGACTGATATCGTTTGATTATATATCTAGAGAGGTGGCACTGAATGAGTACTATGTATAACAATTTAGATAACACACGTATTTTTTTTGTAGAATTCCAAATAATGTGTAGTGTTTGACCGAAGTTTCAGCTTTGACAAGTTATGAGGTAATTTTAATAATCTCGACACATTGTTTATACAGGCTGATTATATAGACGAGGGAGCTATTCAAGGAGGATATTCAGCATTCGATTATAATTCCAAATATATAGGAACAGTGATATCTTAATATTTCCATTAAAACAAAGTAATTTATAGTCATCATGTTAAGGGGCAATTACACACATGATAGAATAAATAACAATTAATTATTAAGTAGGTATTTTGTCTCTTCTAAGCCAGGATAAAGTACCAAAGGGTAACGAGTCAATTATCTGTTTACCTAAAATTACGTAAAAGGAATTTTATCTACATGCTATTCAATCGTGCACCACACGCGCTGCGGTGTCCACACTTTTTACGGATCAATTCTCATTCGTTCATCAATGATTCTTTATGATTTGTTAGGGAATATTGTTATTTACATTTTTATTAGTTATAAGAAGTACAAATACGAAGGTACAAGTTATTGTATTCTGAAATATCTCCCTCGTCTATAAAATCAGCCTGTATATTTATCAACATAAACGTTACATTTATTGCTGTGGTGGCCTCGTGGATAACGGACCGGTATCCATGCGCAGCGACGCGAATAGACGTAGGTTCGAATCTCGGCATGTACCTATGGATTTTTCCTGATTACGTACAGATTTAGGCACCACACCGGTGAAGGAAAACATCTTGAGTTAACTAACATTATTATAAATAAAATATGTGAAAACTAAGCTTTATACTTTAAAAAAATTTAGTTGCAATATTATACACCTTTGCAAAATCCACCGAGATTCAAATATCGTAATCAAGGATTGTTATAACCCATAGTAGGTGCATACATTTATTTATTTATTTAATTTAAAGGGAAACATACAGCAATATAAAAATGATAATAATATACACAAAAAATGTTACATAAGCCAGCAAAGTTTCCACAAAAATAAGTACAAAAATAAAAATCAAGCTAATAAATAACAATAAAAAAATCAATCAAATATACATACATATATATGTTACATATAAATAGTACATTTATATTTAAAAAAAATACACTATAGAACAAAATCGAACTTAGGCTAATATTTTCTTTCTCACCATTCGTTTAAAGGGCCCATATAGAAACTTGCAGTTTTAATAAAATAAGGAACGCCGAATCGTTGCGGTCTCTTGCACTATAGCTTAGCAATAACATTCTGATGAATCTATTATCTGATGAGGAGTCGAGTCTGTACAGATCAATGGCACCATATGTCAGGTATTTTTATATAAGGGTACAATGGGGCTGACATAACCAACCCAAACAGCACACACTAAAAAGTGTCCTAGACATATAGAATTGGGATTTTTTGGGAGTCGAAGCTGCTCGCGTTCGTAGGCTTTACCCTAGCTTCCCTACACGTGACTCCTGGGTGGTGCTAAACGAGCAGCAGCGAGGTGGTAGGGCGTCGGTGCCTGTCTGGATCGCGATCACAGTATATGGGTGTAAAGCCCGTCATAGTGACCGGTTTCGGCTTGTTGCGTTTCGGGATCAGCTTGTGTATATCCAGTAGCTCATATACTTAGAGACCTTCAGTCGCGGTATATGTGGGCCGACATGACGATGGAGACTATCAATGGATTTTCATCCTTTGATAGTCGCTTTCGTTTTTGGACTGCACTGTACTTACCATCAGGTACTCTGTTGTCACTATGTCGAGCCAGTGTAAAAAAAAAATTAAAAAAACACATTAATCAGTCTTATTGTCTTACAGACGGCCTGATAGCGTAACGGTAGTAACACTCTCTGCAACGATGAAGGTCCTGGATTCGAGTCCCGGTAGCGACGAACTTTTCTATGATTTATAGGTTAGTTTGTCGAGAATCAATGGATGTATATGTCTTTATGTATGTATATCTTTGCCTAGTACTCATATGAAATACGAAAGCTTACTTTCGGACTAGGTCAATGTGTGTTATTGTCCACAAAATATTATATTATATTGACGCTTACTAGAAATCTAAAGGCACACTTCGAAATCTGTCAGTCAATGTTCGGCAGCGCCTGGTGGGTCGCGATGTACCTCTCCGTAGGCATTACACAGTAAGCCGTCCGAAGTACGTGACCGCGCAACGCTGCCAACTGTCACGATCGCGAGTTAGACGCGTCACTTGACAGGCCTGCGCAGTCACGTACATCAAACAGCTTTTGACAGACATCGCGACCAATGCCAGAATCCGAAGTATGCCTTTAGGTTTTAGCTAAGATTTCTGCTCAATTAAAAGCTTTACCTAATGTGGTTTTTTGACCGAAACTCACCGAAGCCGAAGCTTTTGGTCATCCAATAATGATATGGTTTGATATGCCTAACATTTCACAAACGTCTAGCGTTAATTGTTAAAAATCTTAGCTAATATAATTTCTAATATACGTGTATTATTTATTTATAAATTTAGCCTTATTCACACCGTATTAAAAATAAGGATATTTTCGATGATGGATCGCGCTTGCCCGATTAATATATTTTCATAGTTTTTAAGTGAAATTTCATTAGAATCGTTATGATTTGTAACTCGATGAACAACAAAAAAGTTTGAAATATTTATCTGAAAATATAATTTGTCAAGATTAATCATTTGTATATCATTAATCATTAGTTTCAAGCCTGTGAGAGAATGAGATACTATAGAATACATTATACACTTTCTCTTTTATTCGCGAGTTTTATACTGTATTATTCTTCTATCTATTTTTTAATTCCATGAATAAAACTATCCATACTAAATACGACACAACAAGGTGCTAGTAGTTATACAATCGTTTTATATTCTTTTTTCTTATAATCCCACCGTAAAGATAACCCAGATTTAACTACTCTTGAACCTTGTAACTCAAGCGACGTGGATTCACAATAGTTACTGAAGGATTAAAGATTTTAAACTTAAAAATTAGTTCATGGGTAATCACCCATGAACTACTAATTCAGTATGCGTACATAGTATTAACAAAAATTACGCTCTTCTGTACAAAATCAGGCTTTCAAGCTGACAGCCATTTTTTTTTGTTTTTTTCTGTAAGCCCGGTGGAAATACCTTCGGATCGTCAAAGGATTGGTGAGGGCCACTCCCCAGGTGCGTCGGTCTTGCACCGATTAAAACCACCGGGGTGTCAGCACTGCCTACTCTTCGCCTTCGCCGGGCCTGGGGATCCAGATACTTCCGAGTGCTGACAGCATGCCTAGTAAAAAGTGTCAACACGAAAAGTATTGCCAACTGTCTGCTGGCCTGGAAGGAGAAGTATGCGTATGTATCCTACACGCCGCCTGATAGGGAGGTTCTGAGGGGCAAGCTCTTTACGACCACCCTGCTAGAGTGTGAGCAAACAAAAATTTTCCAAGGACCTACTCGCAGTGAGTTGAGGGATACCCCGGAAGTTTTTAGTCAATAAGAGCCTGATACACTGGAGCCGCTCATCTAGTGTTCCTATGAAAGATTATCCACAGGGTAAGAGATAAAGAAAGAATATGCTGGCAGAAGCGTGTGAAGGTAACCCACCAAACAACGGCACCGAGTACAAAAATTGGTAATTTGTGACAATTATACCATATTCCATCAGAAAGTGGCCTTCGGTAATCACCCATGCGAAATGGGCTATTGTGGTCTGGTAATAATTCACAAAAATTACATTTGGAATGTTTAAATTTATGATGTTGACGGAAAATGTTATGCTGAAACACTGTGTCTTTAAAATATATTTTTAAAAACAATTTTTGTACATAACAAGATTCGTATTCGTGATTTTTTATTTTGCGCGCCCTGAATTTTTATTCTAGTGGCCTCTACTTTGTTTATATCGTAATAGGTATGTGCAAAAGGAGGCTGTGAATTAAGTTTGGTTTACCTGTCGTGCAAAGTGATGGCTGATCGTAATAAAAAAGTTTATATGGATGACATGGAACAAACAATAGAAAAATCAAAGATTTTGAATAAGAAATAACTAACCTAACCTATGCATTTTTGCGGCGGAAGGCAAAAGTATGCTATAATTAAGATTTAAAGATAAGTATACAACATGGAGTAATTGTGTCATATATCCGAAATTAAAGTATGAAGAAACAAATCAGTTATAATTTATGTGTTACGTGTAATTATATACGCTCTTAAAAGATCTTAAATTTAACGTAAAACGACGACGTTAATTTAACGTTTAATTTAATGTTTTGTAAAATAACTATTTCCTGATTCAATGTTTTCATAGGGAATTTTTGTGTTAGTTCAAACTATATGCAATATAACTATAATATCAACAGTATATGTAGCAACTATATACCGGCAATAGCAACTAAGAAACCACAAACAGAATTCGTTAAAAATATTAGCTAATAAATATACAAATGAAACGAATTAACAACTACATTTAAAAATTAGGGTTGTAGTCACGCCAAAAGGCGCAACTCCATAACATCAAAAAAATTAATAATGTAAACGCACCGAATCCCCAACGCCACCTGGCGAACATACAGTCATTCATTCTTTCTCACTTCTAACGTTCTCGCATTTAAACCAAACTCAGCATCGCATTCTTTTTAAAACTTAATAACATCGCATCGCATCCTTCTTCATTATAATCGCATTAATAATTACGTCAAACTCGCAACACACACAATCCTCACAAACACCATACTCCACATATTCACATATAAACATACAAAGTGAGTGGTTGTAAAGTGCCTGGAATACCGCTGCTCGGTAAGTACTTGATTTGTCTCAAATTATCGCAATCTTCTTTATTATAAATTATCCCGCCTACGAGGGTGCATTTTGTGCAACGGCATAAGTCCAAACCTAATCCCGGCCCGCGTAGGTTGCTTTGTTTAGCTTAATTTCTTAATAATACATCAACGACATATTTATTGCTTAAACTATGTGACCTAGTTTTATAGATAATCAAGTAGAGAGATAGTATAGTGGCGTGGCATGGTGCATGTGCAATTTATTTTGCTCTAATGGCTGAACTATATATGGTTTCCAACTGCAATATATAAAGCTTAACCGGAGTTCGATGGATATATTACTCCATTTTTCACTTATAAGCGTCAGAGCAATAAACCATCACCATTGTTTGTTACAGTGAACTACGGTGTGGTTAATTTCTGAATTTGATTAATACTCTCATGTAATTGTTTTTCTCACAATTAATCAAATTAAAGGTAACAATCCGCACGACGTGTGTCACCGCCGTCTGACGCATTTTGCAGAATGTAATTTAAAACTGTTTTTATATTTTAGGAGACGTTTGTGCACACACACATGAAATCCCCATATACCCTAAAACTTATTACCTGTATTTACACTACGAGTACATTGATATATTTGCAAATCACACTTCTATAAATCACACAAAAAGAAATGAGAGTAAACTGTAGTAGCAATGGAAATGAAACTTCCTTCATCATCAGTGACGTTGGTCACCGTCAAAGACGACATTAGTCCTCGAAAACATCGCACTCTAGTGATATACATGATTTCTATCCCAATTGGGTTTGTACGTGTAACGAGTCCATTTAAATAAATAAAAAAACTGTCCTCATCGTTTCACCCAAGGTTGGACAATTACTGGGACGAAGAAGAAGTTTGCCAGTGGCTTTCCTCTAGTATATAACGCCTTAGGAGGAGCAGATGAGGGAGAGCGCCGTCCAGCATATGCAGGCGATACCAGTGTGTGATGTGTGCCCGTACGCCGCTCCAATAACATTAGTTCAGAGTCAAGTGAAGGATGGCCCTTTACACCCCTCCCCCAACATAATATAATAGTAGGTGAGTTCTGCAGAAGGACAAATTTGCATTTTACGAATTTGTTGAGCATAAAATCTCTGAAATAAAAGCTGTAAATATTTATTTATTGTATTAATCCATACAATTGAGAAGCAGGGGTAAAATAACTGTCTGTGGCTTGATTTTGCCATGTAATCATTTTCGGCACGCCTCAAAACAAATCGTAATAATAAAAAACCCTGGTGACCTTTAACAGAAACCGTAGAGAGTGACTGCTGCACATGTTTTTTATACCTGCGAGTACTAAAAGCACCAGTACAAAACTTATCTACGCAAAATAAAATGTTTTTCGGCGAAAATCATGTACACATTTTAGTGTTGCCACCTCAAATACAGCTAAATCGAATTTTAACAAATAAAATAACATCTTAAATATAAAATAAAGCTAAATGTGCTATGAACTGATTTAAATATTTAGCTACGTAATACATACATATTGAATTGAATATATACATTTATTTATGTAGGTACTTGCTTATATTTTTACGTAAAAAACACGAATAAAGTAAACTAAATCGTGGTCATAGATGAATGTTTTGCTAGACACATGCAAAGCAATAGACGCTTGTGTCCAAAGTCAAAAATGTTTTGTACCAGTGCTTTCCGTACTCGTAGGTACATTAAACAATTTTTTTTTTAACTTGGGAAAATCCTCATAGGACCGTCTCAGGTGCACAGGGGGGTTGTGCTGCCGAGGTGTGTCGGACTTGTACCGACTAAAAACCCCAAGGTGACTACTTCTGCGCATTGGCGGGGACTGCGGGTCCTGTAATCAATTCTCCACAGCCCCGTCGCACCGCGCCCGCTGGGCACATACTCGGAGGAAGATATCATACCCGACACTGCTCATTGTATTTAGGCAGAGCACGTCACAATGCTCTGCCTACTTCTCGAGGGTCACTAACTAGTCACTCAGGGCCCCCACCCTGAGCGACCACGACCCCAAAGGCATCAGCCAACCAGTCGTGGATCGACCGATCGGCTGGGACTGATCTGCTGGGGCTGTTGCCGGCACCCCGGTGTCTTCTTCGAGCGGCCTTCTGCCGCTAGGTACATTAAACATCAGCTGTGGTCACACACTTGCTTTTTTGTTTCATAATACCCACTGTAGAAATCACTGCTCTTGAGAATTTATTAAATGTCCATTGAAAACTATAAACACGCCGTAGTAGCGTGCATAAAAGTAAAAAAAACATTTCCTTGTTATCTTGGGACATTTAATAAATATATTGACTTAAATTCTGGTAATTACTGGATTTAGACTTTCAGAATCTAAATTGGACTAATTATTATTATTATTATACAATGTGGGGCTATGCAGTCTTTTCAGCCTGTATCACTACGACCTAAAAGATCTATTGTGATCGCCACCTACCATCTAGAGTTCTCTGTCAAGGCCTATAGTTTTAAAGAACTGTAGTACTTTTTTGGCAGAGATATCTGGAACCTCTCCTGGGTGTAGCACGTGGCAGTCCCGGATGCGGTTTCGTTTGGGCATTAGTAAGTCACATTCACACAGGAGGTGCTTGGGCGTTTCGTCCGCACTTTCGCAGAATCTGCAATCTCTAGTGCTCCGGCCACCAATGCTGAACATAAATTGGACTAAACTTAAAATCAATATATTTATTAAATTGCTAAGTATAACAAGATAATACGTATTTATGCTTTTAAGCGGTGTACGTTGCTACTAAATCCAGTTTTCCGTCTACCAAATTTACTATTAACACTTAAAGGACGGGCCGAATCTACTAACGCAAAAACTAACGCAACGTACCTAAAATTTAAGCAAAAACGTACATCTACGTGGTCCGTCCTAGGAAATCAGAATGGAAAAATGTAAATCTACGTGGCCCGTCCTAGGAAATCAGAATGAAAAAACGTAAATCCACGGGGCCCATCCGTTAAGTGTTTAGAAGTTCAAGGTAACTCATGAAATCACATTACACGCGCCCATCGAACCTTGTGTTGATTTCAACACAACTCTGATATAACCGATATGGCTCGTAAACTTCCTAATATTTTTCTTGAAGTATAAAAATACAGTGACGCTGTATTGTCAGTGGACGTCGGCTTTCAGTCCCAACCGAAACCCCGTTGTGTAGACACGAATTGCGCATCCCAGTCGGAATATCAACGCGTGTTAAAAAAAAGTTGTTTAATCCGTGTTTGAAACTCTTTTTAAAAACTCCTTAACTGTTTGTGGTTAAAGGTGAAACTTTTAAATTAATTGTCATTAATGCTGATCGGAAAAGTTTATGAAAATTATTTTTGTTTTCATTCTTGTCGGGGTAAGTACTTTATTTTGAAATAAAAGAAATAATATAGCCAAGCTATATTACTTTCAATGTAGATGGAGGTTCATTAATGGTTGTATCCACTTGACGTTTATAAGCGTACCCAACCTGATCAATGGGTACATGCCATTTTCGTCAGATGGCAAGCGAATTTTCTCACGTTTTCAATAATAGCAATAACAAATCACAATACAATAAAAAATTTAAAGTCTATGCTTATGATATGTAACTTTGCATATTAGAAACAACGAAAATATTGTTCAAACATTATAAATAAATTACACATCATTCCATTAATTGACATGTTCTATTTGATAATTTAAGGTACTCGTAATTTTGTTTTAAATATATATTTCCTATATAAATCAATTTTATAATCTCGTCATAACAAAAGATTTTGTGAATCATAGCGGCTTATCAATAAGATGCCTAAATCTTATTCTAATCTTAACTTATGCAACTGGACTGATTTTATCGATCTGTTTTCAACTTTATCCATATTTTAATATTACCAACTAAGGTCATTATTGCATAATAAACAAATAGATTTGCTACTAGAATTTATATGTAAATCTATATAAAATATCGTCCATTGTTCTTTCTCTGTAAATTATTTATTTATTAGCACACACACATAGTCTATACATAGTCACACATAAATATAAAAAATCATTAACAGATATATTACAAATGCGAATACATTGTAGTTACTGTATGCGAGTACAAGAGTAGACTATTTGCTTGGAAGAAAAGGAAAATTAAAATTCGAGTAACCAGGACATAAACGGTAGCAAAAACAAAAACACTAAATATAATTAGCAATAAACATACATCAAATAGAAGAAAAGAAACAACAATCTATTCCACGATTCTATCCAAAAAACATCCCTTTTTAAGTTTCACAATGTTATTGTTTAATGACATTATATATACCAATATGGATTGGATTCACCTGAGAAGAATCCATAAAATAACAATGCGAAAAATAAAATTTGTATTTTTTATGGAATAAAGAGCTATTACACAGATCTGCTAGGTTTTGTTGTTGGACAAGTGAGGGTCATTTTTGAAGTAATTTTTTGCAATAAAACCTAATCTGGCGTCAGAATTGCTCCATCACGTCAGGTTTTTAAAATGTCTTAAAAAAAGTGAGAAAAAGCGGTTTTTATTATATTAGCACTAATGTAACATTGTGATTTTTTTTTTAACGAATTCAGCTAGTTTATCGTACTACTCTTACGCTTCAAAAATCCTTATTTTATATTTGGAAAATCTTTTCTTTTCTCTGAAATATCGGTAATTGAAGTTTATAATATTTTGATTTCGTAAAAACCATTTTTTTGCACTTTTATGCTAAGATATCTTGAAAACCTGACGTGATTAGAGCAATTCTGACGCCGGATTGGGATTCTACGCTATTTTTTTTCTTAAATAATAATTAGTTGGTCAACAACAATTGCAACCCATTTTCTTTGCGGATCTGTGTTATTATTATTATTAATATATTCATCACATTAAGAACATTTTTAAATAAAAGATAATGTATAAATTTTAAAATACAAAAACATGTAAACATACTAGGGTGGGGCTTAAGGCCCAAGCCACCGGTAGTTAGAAGCTCAGAGTGAGGAACCTCTTAACAATGCGTGCCGTATCGGGTCATACTGCCTTCTGTATCCGGCCCTTGATCCAACAACCAAGCCAGAGCCTCTTAAGATGATAATCGAGGCTCTTTGCGACCAGCCCATTATTATTATATATCTATCGGGCCTATCGGGACAATAATCGTAGAATCTACATCCCACATGCTGGTAATCTCGTGTGCGAGGTCTAAATATTTTGATGATTTTTCTTTTTCCGCTTTCACGAGATTCTCATCATGTGGTATGGTCAGAGTTGGGCAAAATTTAATCTGATTAATGATTAACGATTACAAAATGTAGTCTTAATTTTAATTTTCTTGCTCTGCAATCATGATTAAATCCATTTAAGACATTAAGAAATCAAAATGTGTATGTAATCTGAGATTCTATAGTTTTTAAAACATCGATGAGCAAAATGCAGTCATATTAATGTGAAAAAACATAAAATATAATCGTAATCATTTTTATTAATCTTATTACACTTTGTCCATCCATGGGTATGGTGATATCATTATATTTATTATACCAATATATTATATATACCAATATACCGAGATCATTAGATATCGACAGAATTATATAAGCTTACAATTAAACAGCCTTATCATTCTACATAAGGATGCATTGATGCCTAAATTCATTGAGTAATTTGGAGTTCGAAACAAGTTAGACTTATTATTAATTGTTCCATTGTATAATTAACAGTCTTTTATAGCATAATGTAAAGAAAAAAAAATCATAATAAATGATCTATTAATTATCTAAAATCAAATAGTAGCATTAAATAAGAAATAGGTACAAATTTAGTTGGAAAGTCTGTGATGGGGGCTTGATTTGACTTGTTACGTTACAAAATCAGTTCATGCATTCATTTTGTTTTCTTTCTTTATGCATATTATTATAAATAATTTGATAATTAATTTTGTTGGTATTTTATTTCTTTGCTGTTAACGTATAAAAGTAAATCAAGTATAATTTTCTTAAATCAATCGTCACCGGCCCGTTCAGAAAATTCGTGAACATTATCGTGTGTGACTTTTAGAAAGTGTATCTGAAACAGCAAATAAATTAGATGTTATTTGTTTGATATATTACTTTAAGAAAACGCTACTACTACACAATTGCTTATGTTAGGACTTACGTGGTTCCCGGATTTTGTATGCACACATGTATTATTTGATCGGTTGTTTTAATTGATGTGACTGTTACGAATGCACCAGCGCTAATGACTTGCGCCGTGGATACTCGCAATAATCAAGAAATAATTATAGAAAACGGGTGAGAAGGAGCAACAAGGCGGACTAATTTCCTTAGCGTTAATTTTGGTATTTTCAATATTAAATATAGCTACATTCACTCCATGTTTCGTTCAGTTTTTCCACAATATAATAACCAACGTAAATATGTACATCAGATATTTGTTTATTCACCTTTACCTACGATGTTTACATATCTATGTCGATAATGACTACAGTAAAGATATAAGATAAAGTCATATGAACGCAGGACGAAGTAATAAAAAAGTGACATTGTAAGGGACAATGTGAAAGATAGTAATGTAAGTATTTGAAATAATAATTAAATACAACTTTATTCAAATAAACTTACTTCTGAACCGTCAAAAAAAGGTAGTGAATCTACTACTACTGTCTAATCTGGTTCTGAAAGCTGAATCTACTGACAAGAAATGATAGGGAACTCTGGTAGTTATTCTTACCAACGTAAGAGGATACACATAATACAAAAAGAAATTGATGTTCTGTAAGAAAAACTGTATTATGACCGGTGGTCGTGGGTGTGGTTTTAGTAAGACACGAATTTGGCGTTTTACAGTTTATTTGCACTTTAAGGCACACCGAACTGCGACGTACACGCACGTACTCCCGCCTTGGGTCTCAGTAGTCGACTAACTTCCAAGCGTCCCGTGCGCGCGCGCATCCTCTTACCCCGCACGTCTCGTAACACCCTAACGACCCTTAGGGTGACAACTGCGTATCGGGATACGTCTAAATGCTATAGTATACATTAAAACTACGTATTTTAATCAATTAAATAGACGTTGGAGTAATATTTCCTTTTTAGCAATGTTTTTTTTTTATTAAAAAAACGTGATAAATCTACAGTTTCTTTGGGTATTAATATTGAGGGGTTAGAGCTGCTCGCTTCCGCCATTCCAACGTAACATTGAGTTTCTTTCGGCGTTTCTTCTCAAGGTAGTCGCTTGCGAAACGCTAGACGATCACCGTTAGGTTTCGTATTTTGACTAGCGGCCCAAGTCGAGCTTCGTACTCACAGGGATGTCCTTGCATTGCCACCCGACCCATAAAGTTGCCGGCTGAGCACCTCAGTGTTCAATCTCTCGACTGGTTTAGTTGTGAAGGCCTATCCAGGCCAACAAAGTATTGCTCAGTACGAAAAAAAAAAATGCTCGCGTCCGCAGCCGTGATTCGGTTATTCGTGTATTATTCGTATACGTTACCATTGAATTAAGAAATACATGGAAAGGAAAATCTAATAGAAAATGCACGGATAAAGATAAAGCAAGACATTTTCTATGTATCTATATGCTAATAAGCTATGAAGCTTATAGTGATTAAATATGTTTTTGCTTTAACTCTATAGTATTTCTTGACACAAGGTCGATACCGAAAAGGTATAATAACAGTAATTTTATTTCAGATTTATCCAATACACAAATAATGTAATCAAGGCTTCCTAACGGCAGTAGCGCTTATTCCATAGATGCATGCAAACATTGCATACCCTTACTATAAATAAGTGCGAATTAAATTTAAATTGAAAAAAATCGTATAAATTATTAAATGTATTGTAAAATTTAAGAATGTCGTAAGATATGAAATATCGTAATATCTTCTTACATTTACTTTACATTAGCATCAAATAACTCCTATCGGCGTACCTAAGTCATTTTAGCCTTTTAAGTGCGTACTTGTGATAAGCGCCGAGAAATTTTGAACGAAGCAAAATCACGAATCTCATTGATTTTTACTTCAGTTGCAAAATATTTTAGAATCAGTATCAGATTTATAGCCCCTTTACCCTACAAAGTGATATAGAAACACCAAATCGATTTGTTCTTTTCTAGTCTTTACTGTCTAAATAGAATACTTGATGTAATGGATCAGGTATCACGACCAAGCGGGCTTATTTCCACAACTCGATGTCTATAGGTGCTATTATTTTGCGTGACACTAGTTCGGGACAATGTCAATCGTCCTATCCGAGTTCCTCCAGGAAATCCACCAGCCGCCTGATGCTACTGGTGACTTTTGAGATGGACCTCGGCACGTCCAGTTATTGTGCCCAGTGTCCTGCCAGTTCACTGTACTTTTCACTGGATAGACCATTTTGTCGTTTCTATTGGCCATCTTTCGTCTTTGTATCTAGAAACGTGGCGTGCCCATTGCCACTACAAATGTAGCTGTTGCAAAGCGTCCACGATCATGGTTTTCTTTTTAAAGTCTTCGCTTTTAAGTTTTTGCATCTTCGTTTTTTTAATATAAAAAATTAATCAATCACAAAATCAAAAAGACGAACTATCACCATTAAAATCTAAAAATATATTAAATTGGCTAAACAAGGGATATTATTCCATCAATGACTGTTTAATGTTTTTCTCAATGCACATTAATTCCTTTTTGTATTATAATCGTACCTCATTGATGAAAATTTCAACAACTGTACCAGAGTTCTGATTTCCGAACAATCATTTCGGGTAAGTTCATTTTCTTCTTTTATTGACGATTCAAAAGTTCTTAGAAGTAGGCCTATTTGAATAATGTTATATTTTATTTCATTTTATTATTTAAAAATATAATGAGCAAGGAGTTACGTGACATTCAATTCATCCCAAAATCTAAATATATATAACTCAAAGGTGACTGACAGACATAGTGATCTATCAACGCACAGCCCAAACTACTGGACGGATCGGACTGAAATTTGGCATGCAGGTAGATTTTATGACGTAGGCATCCGCTAAGAAAGGATTTTGATGAATTCCACCACAAATGGATAAAATAGGGGATGAAAGTTTGTATAAATCTTCTCAGATTTTCGACTATAATATAATATGATAGCTTGATAGTTTTAGCGCCTATTGACAGGTGAGGCCCTAATTTTTTACACACCCTAAACAAAAGTAAAGCCACAAAAACTATATCTAATTAATTATAACACTTTTTAACGCGAGCGAAGCCGCGGGCATAAGCTAGTAAAGAATACAGGGAACACCGGACCAAATGCGAATGAGACCAACGCATCAAGGATTCCGTGCAAACTTTTTGATAAAACTTTTTGATTTTGAAGTTTGTAATTGTATTTTTTTTTTTTGTAATATAACTATAAATTTTCGCCTTTTGAATGTTTCCTACACGTGTGCTGTAATAAGATATTTGCACGTTTTGATTTCTTTATAAAAACGTATATTTCGCGACATAAACAACCATATCTGTGGATTACGTTATCGTAGAAATGTTTTAATCGAATTTTTTATACCTTCAACAATCTGCAGACATCACTCTGTATTTGATATTAATTTCATTCAACTGACAGAGAGTCAAATGTACAGCGAAGTGATTCTTTTAGGGTTTATTTCTTTCTTTTGAGGCTTAAAAAGAAGATATTTTTTATTTTATTTAATTTTTTACAATATTAAGGATGGCCAGTGGCCAACACACTACAAAACAATAACAAAAATTAATCGAAAAGGTTTATGGCCACCACATCCTGCATTAAAAACATAAACAATACAACTTACAAAAGGCTATTATACTTATAGTTATAAATAATTATACATATATATACAACGGCGAAACGTCTCCAGGTATGCGGACAACTTGTTTTACACAAACCGATTCCGAAACGCGAGAGGCCTTTGGCCTCACTTTGGTGACGTTGACAGTCTTAACACTTGTGTGCTATTGTCACAATCCAGTTTGGCAATCAAACACTTCAATAAGATATATTGAAATATATTTAATTAACTTACTGCGAAATCAATTCTTGAATAATATTAATGTAATAACATTTACGGGTACACATTGACCTAACGCTTATACTATAGCTACTAGACAAACATATGCATACTTAAATAGATATACAAAATCAAGAGTCCTTGAAAAACGAATCTGCGCATCACAGAAAAATTTGCCGCTACCGTACTCGAACCCAGAACCTTAGCATCGTAAGAAGCGTCACAACAAACTGCTCTATCAGCCTGTTGAATGAAGATATGTTTAAAAACAAGATTGTTGTTACTTCTTCGAATAGATGGGCTTATGTAAGTTTTAAAAGATAAAGTTTCAAGACCCAATTTAACTTTACGAGAACGAACGAGCGATTTCTAAAACTATGCTAAACTTTTAAAGGACTTTTTTTATAATCCAGCTGTTAAAACAAATCCCACATAAGGATCAACAGTTTTCCTGCCAAAAGATAATAAATTCATTCAAGAAAAAAATATTTACCGTAACGACGCGAAAGCAATTTCCCTAATTTTATTGCCGACATGAAAAATCTACAGTTCATTATTCTCCAATGCGCACTGAACAAAACAAGAAGCATACATTAACACGCTAAGGAAACCTTCTGTACATAGACATAGTACATACTAGACGTCGCATGTTACACAATCAAAGCGCAGAGGCGATTTTGACAAG
Organism: Automeris io; assembly: GCA_036320925.1. Taxonomy (NCBI): domain Eukaryota; kingdom Metazoa; phylum Arthropoda; class Insecta; order Lepidoptera; family Saturniidae; genus Automeris; species Automeris io. The sequence continues at coordinate 3,637,094 of JAUDJH010000011.1, read as the reverse complement.
TGATAAGAATACAATACAAATTTATTTGTTTTATTTTTCTTTTTGACAATTACATACATTGTCCTAGTCCCAAATTAAGCTTGCGCTTGTACTATGGGTACTAGACAAAGATATACATACTTAAATACATATATACAACCATGACTAGTGACAAACTCATCTGCTCATCACAGAAAAGTTTACCACTACCGGGACTCGAACCCAGGACCTAAGCATCGTAAGTAGGGTCGCTACAAACTGCAATACAAATAGGCGAACAGTTCTTCTGATGGTAGTCGAGACTTTCTCCTATGGACAACTGCAACATAAGAAGTGTCATCGTTGAGTTGCCGCCTTAAGAGTGTTTTTCACACACACACACAAACGCACACACGCACACACGCACACACTTCATTTATAGAAGAACCAGATGTTGTATTCTAGAGGAAATACTGAACCTATTCCACAACTTTAAAGCGTGTGATAAGAAAGTTTTAGAGAAACGCAGTAGTTACGAACTGTTGGGCCTTTAAGTTTGTTAGGATTGGTTTGTTGTATCGAAGACAACTAAAAACAATCTTTTTTTACTTGGAGACAATCAAAAGACAGTTTCGGGTGAATTTGGTTGTGGTTACCGAGGTGTTCCGTACTTGTACCAGCTAAAAACCCCAATGTAACTACTGCACATTGACGAGGAGAGAAGATCTTGTAATCATTTACTCACAGCGCTGCCTCATCGCGCCTAATAGGAGCTCTACCTTAGTAAGAGCAGCTGCCTTCCCTGACACCACTCGTACTTACCCCGACGCAGCCTTGAGTTTCTTTCGACGTTTCTTCTCAAGGTAGTCGCTTCCGAAATGCTAGTAGATCACCGTTAGGTTTCATATATTTTAGCTGGCGGCTCAAGTCGAGGTTCGTACCCACAGGGGTGCCCTTGCATTGCCATCCAACCCATAAATTGCCGGCTGAGCACTTTCAGTGTTCGCCCACCCACCCGGTTTAGTTGTGAAGACCTTTCCCGGTCAATCACTTGCGACAATTTCGAAAAAAAAACCCTCGTACTTCAGCAAAGCGTGTCTTGACGCTTCGCAGATTTCTCGAGAGTCATTAACCGGTCACTAAAGACCCCTACTCGGAAAAGTAAAAAAAACAATCCCAAAGGGAATAGAAGTAGGAATGTAGTCCACGGTTTATTGTTTTTAGAAAAACGCCAATCACATTACATGATTAAAGTAGTAGAGCCAGTGCCTGAACTGAGTCGTGACTGTATCCAAGTACAAAGACCGTCAGAGTGGCTCACCTCGACCTATAGCATTTCAAAATACGCTTGCCTATTCCAATTTTTCATATACCTACAAACCTTCAAACGTGTTTTATGTGGGTCGACATGACGGCGATTGCCAATGAATTCTCGTCCCTTGGCGGTCCCTCAACCTTCTTCAACTACACTGCAGTATTCATTGGTTGCACTGTAGCCTCTTTATGTAGTATTTACCAACGTTTTTATACTATTGCCTCCCAAAACTATTAAAGAGGTATGCCAGATAAAAGTGTTATTCTTTTTTTTTTACACTGGCTCGACATAGTGACTACAGAGTACCTGATGGTAAGTACAGTGTAGTCCAAAAACGAAAGCGACTATCAAAGGATGAAAATCCATTGATAGTCTACATCGTCATGTCGGCCCACATATACCACGACTGAAGGTCCCTAGGTATATGAGCTACTGGATATACACAAGCTGATCCCGAAACGCGACAAGCCGAAACTGGTCACTATAACAGGCTTTACACCCATGCACTGTGGTCGCGATCCAGACGGGCACCGGCGCCGTACCACCTCGCTGCTGCTCGTTTAGCACCACCCAGGAGCCACGTGTAGGGAAACTAGGGTAAAGCCTACGGACGCGAGCAGCTTTGACTCCCAAAACCTACCTCCCCAAACCTCCCCCTTCCTTTTTTTATGATTTACAGGCAAACGTTGAACCTAAATTTCACCTGGTGGAAACTGTAGATGAGCTCGTTTAGACGGCATTGACATAAAATAAATTGCAGACTATTAACGTTTTTCTAAATACCACGAAATACATCGTTCATTTTAAAACCTTCGTATTTACATTATCGCTGATTTATCGATTTGTTTATAGCCAGGTCGATTACTGGTGTCAGTAGCTAACGTGACACTGAATTCGTTTTATTCGATCGTTTTATTATCAGTGTTCGAGTAAAGAACATTAATCAGCTGTTGTGAACAAACTATGGCGTGAATGCATGTCAATTCTATAGATGGCGTTGTGCAAAAGTGCATCGCGTTATAGTTTCGTTCACAGCAGCTGTATGTAAGGCAAAAGTGCCATAGGGAGGAACGGAGAAACAAAAGGGATATTAAGTATTGGTTTTACGTGCTATATATATTTAGTAATTAAACAGCGGTGACCTGTAAACAAAGTGTTTCACTTCAATCTTCCCGCTCATGACCCAGTAAACGGAATTCTGTACAATCAGAGAGATTTTTGTTTTATTCGACGTCTTCCGCAAGAATAGTCTATGCTTATGTATGAATAATAAACTAAAAGATAATAATTAATACGCACGTTCCGGAGCGTAAAGGTTTTGACAGCACGAATTTTGTACATCAAGACAAATTTCTCAGAAATATCCTTAAAATTTATGAAATTATTTCAGTTCAAATATTTCAAATTACCAAGAACATATTTGTTTTAAATATTTCACTAATACGAATTAGACTATTGACTCTATGCTATTACAATTTAGATCAATATTTGCTTAAAAACAAATAATTTTAATTTATGATAATTGCTTCATTCTTTTCTCCATTATTATGATAAAAATATTCGCACTCAAATAATTTTATTTCACGATATATAAAAACAAAGTGGGGTCTAGATTTAGAGTATCCCAAACATTGTTTTGTTTGCATTTTTGTATATGTACTAGCACTACGCAAATCATTGTTATTGATGAGATTTTCACAGTGGTAATAAAATATTTGCAACTTAAAACATAATACGGCTAGGGAGTGGAATATGCTTCCAGCGGCCATATTTCCGCGATCTTATGACCTGGGAGTCTTTAAGAGAAGAGTGAATAGGCATTTTCTAGGCGATCGCGTTTCATCATCGAACTCATCTTCACCTTCCACCAGGTGTGATTGAGGTCAAGCGTTCGTCTATAAATTATAAAAAAAAAAGAAAACAAAAAACAATAACTTAGGTTCATCCTATATCCCTTTCGGAGTGAGCAGTGATACATTGGTAGCTGTATCCACTTTGCGCTTATGTCTTGCCTAACATAACCATTAGCGTAGCTGATCGTCGTTCTCAGGACATTGCCACATGATATTTCTATTAGATGCAATGTGGGTTTCCTCACGATGTTAAGACATGAGATTGCGATGGTTCTAAGATAATACTTGATTAATCTATATTAGAACTACTAATGAATGTTTATAAAAACGAGGATGGTATTTTTATCAACGTAAGATCATATATCGATGGGTAAAAGGCTATTTGGTTTAAGCGAGATTTTTTGTAATATAGTTACATAGTTATATATATATATATTTGGAATCGGTATAAAACGGTGATTCTCTTTCGGACGAGAGAGTGCTTTTCTGGCAGCGCTTCCAGTTATGCACTTAAATATCTCCTGCGCAATTGACTGTTTCCGAAAACTGGACATCGAATTTCTTAACCGGTGTTGAATCAGTCGCCGTGGCCGAAACCGGCTAGGACATCATCATCATCATCATATATATATTACTATATCTCTAAACAATGGGCGCTTAAACCAAATAGCCTTTCTCCCCTCGATATTATAATAGCTTCCTAAATTTCGATTATATTCATAGGCAAAGCAGCGAACAGAAATTAGTATGCAATAATACATATATCGTTGGAAACCTATTGGCAATCAACAATTTAAAGGTTTCTGGACCCAATTACTAGTTAATCGACTTTGCAGACTTGTAGTTTACAAACACATCTTAATTACCTCTATAAATTTAATTACACTCGGTAAGGTAGAATCTGAGAAACAACCTGACCTTTGCGAAGAGTTATACTCATACACAAAGGACTCCAATTAAATCACTCCCGATTCTACTGTTAAAGTAACAGACTCGAATAACTTTCGACGTGAGTTCCATAAGGTCGGATGTGTGAAATTGAAACTAGATCTCTTGTATAAAGAGATAGATTATTATACTCCTAAAACTCTACAACTTATCTGGTCACCACACGACATACAACAAACTTTTATATTTATTTACTCCTTTGACCTCGTACTGAATCGATAGACACCTGTACTGACCATTTTTTTGGTAACCCAGGGTAAATCCTCATGGATCGTCAGGAGGTGGTGAGGGCCACCCCCCGGTATGCCGGACTCCTACCGACTAAAACCCCTGGGGTGCTCCTTAGCTCGCGTCAGCACCAGCCCCCGGGCACACCGAGGACCTCCAAAAGGGCTGGTGCGCGATCCGCCCAATGTGGGCTACACCACGAATCGGGAGGGTCTAAGGTCCCTCTACCACCGCCTAGTGGTGCGCGGAAGCACGCACGACACCACTGGAGCTTTCAAGTCAGGCAACGGCCCCCTCAGGCTCGTTGCCCGACGCTCCCTTCGAGGCAAACTTGCCGAGCAGCGACGGAGGTGGCGCCGCTGGAGAGGCCTCTTTCTCCACAGGCTCCACGCGCACCTGGGTCAACGGCATGTCGTCGGCGGTGGCGGGAGACTTCCTCGGCTTGCCAAAATGCCTTTTAATAGGCCTCTTGGCTGCTGCACAGGCCGCGCTGCCCAGTTGATGGCGGGCCCGCTTGCCGGCATCCGCACATACGCAGCGCCCCTGTACTGACCATTGTATCAACCCTTGGCCTCGTTAATATTTGTTATTCATCCACAGGATATTATTATTTGATATCAACATCTCTCCACAATATTTTTACTTAAGCCGCCACCATTACCGGTCACACTTCCGTATCTATTCTGTCACTTTATGTTGTTGCCAACTCAAAATATATTTATTACGGGTTATAAATAAATTGTTGATAGTGTTCTCAAGAATATTTAGTATTTAATAATTATTATTTATATTATATCCATCATAGCTTATTAGTGATAGTAGTCTCTATTATTGTAACACTTGTTACTTTTCTACTCTCGCATTGATTAAATAAATGATTTTATCACCCAGTGATCGTTACAGTATGATATGTACATAGTAAATAATTAGTCCTTAGTATTTAAACCAAAATTATGGAGTACCAGGAAACAAGCATTTCTCAATTGTTATAACTGCCTTCCTGATAATAAATAAATACACAATCAGCAATTATGTCTTTCTTCCATACTAGATCTTTGATCTCGCGCATAAATTAAAGTATTAAAAATAATTAATTAAAAATAAATAATAATTGAATAATTAATTTAATTCTAAATAAATAATTAATTTAATTCTAATTAAATATTTAATTTAATTATTATTATTATGCTTTTGAGCTATGCTGTGGCTATCTTTTATTAGTATCCATTGCCGACATTTAGCTTATGCATGAGATTTTATTGGTAATGTAACATGCAATGGAACTGTTGATAGCCCATAATAAAATAAATTAATAAATTTTCATGAGCTAAACTTCAAGAATAAAATTGCTTTTCATAAAAATCAGAAATATCATATTCGTGATGAAATTCACTTTTGACTCAAAATTTGAAGGAGAGCAAACGGACGCCTATAAAACAAAGATGTTTTTCCTTTTCTTTGCCAGTTCGCATCTAATTCGTGGGACATTCTAAAACCGAGCGTGGAATTGTTTTCTTTTAACTTTAAATAGCGGTGTTGAAATTTGCCAATTAACATGGAATCGTAACTATTGCCTTTATTTTGTTGTTTTACGATAAATCACAGGTAATAACAGTATTGTTCAAGATATAATGGTAATACTGATATTTTAAAGATCAATATTTATAAAAAAAAAGAGATGCATTACCAGTGTTTAACACAGTGACCTGTTACAGGTTCATTGACTATTGTCGTAAAATCAGCTGACGCAAAAACATCCGCGCACACATTTGTGACCCCATTTGATTTTTTTCGTGAAGTAATTGGTGAAAAACTTGGTAAATAAAAAAAAAGTATTTTTAGTCAAATTGTCCAAGTAAATCATCCTGAATAAACCATTGGTAATAGTTGAGTGTATTTACAGACAGAGAGTAATGTTGCTCTGAGTATTTATTCCAGTAATGGTTGCGAATGTTACGCGATACGCCTGTTTTATCTCCATTACTTTTATCACTTGGTAGATTTACAAGCATCATTTCGCCTTTATATTGTGGTGATTTAGTTGCATTAGCTCAGTAGAGCTAATTTACCGCACTCATGCGTTTGTTTTGAATCCTTGTCCGATTTATATATTAAGCTTGCTAATTCTGTAGGTTTATCTGATTTAAATTAGTCTGAATTGACACAATGAGTCATTTAATATTGTTACGAGCGCGGGTTAGTAAGGCGACGGTTCGACGGATAATCCATTTATTGATCGATGAGAGTGTACAATAGCAGAATGCAGTCGCAAAAATATCTCGGAACGCAACCGTCGAATGATCTCAATGTCAAATCGTCGAAATCCTGACACCAGTTAATGAATGTTCTCGAAGTTTTGTCATCAAAAGTCCAATCGCAGAAAATTCTCGAAGTCAAGTCGCAAAAACCAGTCGATTTGCTGCTCCTTTGATTTTTGCCGGCGTCCACTATTTGTTGCCGATTTGGTGGGAAGTTAGTGTATCCTAAACTAAGACAACTTAAACACTTCAAGAAAATCTATGTAGTCACGCCAAAAGGCGCAACCCCAGAACCTTAAAATAATAAAAATGCGAACGCACCTAATCGCCAACGCCATCTGGCGAACTACATTCTCTTACTTACTTTCTTAACGTTCTCGCTTTAAACCAAAGTCCGCATCGCATTCTTTTTAAACTAAAACATCGCATCGCATCCTTCTCCATTATAATCGCATATTAATCCTTTCAAACTCGCAACACACAACACAACTGCTCAGAAACCATACTCCACATTCGCATTAAAATACATACATAGTGAGTGGTTGTAAATTGCCTGGAATACCGCTGCTCGGTAAGTACTTGATTTGTCTCAAATTATCGCAATCTTCTTTATTATAAATTATCCCGCCTACGAGGGTGCATTTTGTGCAACGGCATAAGTCAATAACTTATCCCGGCCCGCGTAGTTTTAAAATTAAAGTCGTGTGATACCTAGGAGCCTAAAAATCTAGGGTTAAAGTTTAACAAAATGTATTTATTATAATAAGCCGTCGATTATTATACTATTGTAGGGGCACAAAACGGTGTCTATTGGATGTCTATTTTTATATTTGAGTTTATTACACTTTAGAAATACATTTGTGAATTGCTTTCATTTGTCAACAATTCCTAAAGTTTAATATACCTTTTTAGCAATACGGCAATGACCAATCTTTCACGGTAACAAATTGTAACGTGTTAACAATTGCTGTTTAGGTGTCGTCAATACAGGCATCTGGCGTTCAGACATGCCGTAGATAGAAACCCGCGACTCAGCACCAGGCAGTACTTTCCCAGCTAGCAAAGAGTATATACTGAGCTGCATCAAGCTTAATCTTACAGGACATCAATTTTAAAAGAAAGAAAGAAAGAAAACGTTTTATTAGCAGCACCCAGACAGAAGTGACAATATGATACAATAGATTACATGAAAATAAACATAAAAAACATTAAAATAAATAAAAAATCACAAACAATACATAACTAATGTCTAGGCCGCCGCCAATAAGGACCCTGTCTCAGCTTGTGCTACAGAGCACTAGACTCTGCAGCGCTGGCTGGCTAAACGATATAATCACTCCCAATCTACCATAGGGATAGGGAATTTCCTGTGACTCTTGTTACTGTACTAACATTTAATTGAAAAATCAAATGAGGCCAAATGTGCAGAGATGTTTTAAGATTTAATTAACGTTTTATCTCTACTAGTAAGAAAAATCAACTGACAGGTATATTCTGAATACAGATACCTAATTATTTTTACTCCTTCAAACCTAAGCTCTAATCATTTCTATCTCAACGGTCTAGAGAATCTAGTAAACAAATTGGATACTTAATTCAAACCATTTCATAAGATTTCTATCTCAAAATTATGTCAACGTATTCATAAAATCGTTTTGGTAGTTTCAGGCTTGAAAGATAATAATTAGCTTTGTTAATTAACAATTAATATTCAATTACCTACATCGCTTTGTACATATCGCTCATATCATAGACTTAGCTCTCGTAGATAAAATACGTACGACAGTTGGAAACTTAAATAAGACATTTAAAATAGTGTATACAGTGATTTATGCATATTTTCCGACAAAAAGCGAAAATAAGGATCACTAGTGACGTTTCCTTTAAAGACACCCAAATTATATGAAATTGGAAAAATTTACGGGTGGAGTGAATCACGGTCGGCACCAATTCTTGTTAAGAATGAAGCTGCGAAACGCTTTGAGCAAATAAACCAAATATCTACTACATACAGACGATAGCGTAAGAATACTGTTTACTTAGTTAAATCCAATTAGTAAAATGTTTCACTTTAAAATTACAAAACTTCTTAACAGATCCACAAGATTATTTTTAATCCTAATTTCCACGCAACTCTAATAAGATTTAAATTGATATTTTTGGTGCCGGAGCTAATTTCCTGAACGATTGTATAGCGTAAGAAACCTTACATGACATTTATGAAGGAATTAACTAATATAGCCCCTTGAATTAACTAGATAAAGACTGTAATGAAGATTTCGATTTAATTAAAAATTCCAAACTTTTATTAGGAAGCAATAAATATGAAACGATATATGTACTTACGTTTACTTCAGATCATTTATACATTCCATTGGAGATTAAAAGTTGTTTGTATACTTCAAAGAGTATAAAAATTCAAAGGAATCGATTCAGTCTGCTTAAAATCTACGGACACAAATGAAATAACCTTGAAAGACGTAACGTATTTATAATTGTTGAGATGTTGCGAAATAAGAATAATGTTATAGAGTTGTCCAATGAAAAAACTACTTTAAAATTAATACGCGTAAACATAGGTTAGCCAGCCGCTTACGAAGTCATTATTTAGTTTGCTATTAATACCTCAGCCAATTATATAATATTACATTATGTTAGAACTCGTTCTTTTTCAGCTTTAAAACAAAAGTTGAACAGTCTATACAAAACTCTATTCTACTCATCATCGATACGTAAAAAGAAGACTCAAGTATTCATGATCTCAGAGTTGCTTCATTTCATAGAGCTCATTCCATTGCGAGCAACCTTACACTAATAAACGAGCCCAACCGTTGATGTCCACATCTCGGTTCCATACGTAATAACTGTTAGGATATGTTGAAAACTTTAGTACATGCTCAAAACTTAGAACCTTAGAATTGATCTCAGAAATATTTATTACCAGAATTATCAAACCAAACTATTCTGAAACGTACTTTACAGACATAATTGGCTTCTGATAAAGACGGCCTTGTTAAAAATATTTATATTGTAGTAAATATAACGCATCTAGATACTGCCAGAAGCAAGATATGCTTGTTATTCGGGTCACTCGTATCCAATAAATAATCAGTGGCTCAGAGTTGTCATGACCAGTTTAAACACAACGCTTTTCAAATTTTTAGGTAAAAACAACGTATCTTTATGTACAATAGGTACGGCATTAACATTATCTCGAGTGTAGATTATGTATGCTTTAGATTTTGCACGGCAACGATAAAAAATTACTTCACCCGCGTCACCAAATGGAAATTTTGTGCGGTCGATTCCGCTCCCCATTTTATGGACATGGATATTTATTTGAATCGAATACAATTTAATAGGTTATTGGAGAGCTACAGTCATACAAAGTCATCAAATTCTCCTATAAAAATAAAGTTTGCACTTTTCAATAGACATATATGTGTGGATGGGATATCATAAACTGTTAGTTTTTCATCCTCACATCCTTATATTTCTCTAGTTTAAGATACAGGGTGGCTCCTTAGATTAGTCAGCTTTGAGCATTAGACACTTTAAGACCTTTTGCTACTATCGGTGATTATAGTCACCAGCTAAAAACTCCGCCTGTACACGATGGGTAACTATAGTCATCGACTGAAAATCGTTTTGAGTCAAAATTTTGGCCCTTAATGTTAAAGATTGCGCGCGTTTGATGTGCGTACTTTCAATATGGAGCTCCGTTTCCTTCGAAACACTATAGTGAGGTATGCCGTAGCGAAAGGGTTAAAAAAAACTTTTCCCGACTTTAAGTTTTACTTTTGTGTCGTGAGTGCGTTTACAGAAACTTCAACAAATACACAGACCCAGAATAACATGTATGTCATAAAAATAAATGTACCGTATGGGGATCGAATCCACAGCCCGATGCGCTGAAGTCACACACAAGACCACTGCGCCAACCAAGCTGCCCAAATTTTTAATTTCCTTATAGCTTTTAAACTTGCCCTTATGAATAAAAATTCGTATATTCCTCATTAAGTTTGTTTGAATGATCTTGCTTACATACTCTTGGTTTGGGCACTCTGTTCTTTGATATATTTTTTAAATTATTTAGGAATAAAAATTGAGTTTATGAATAAATCTTGCAATATCAGTTTTGTTCCAGAACAATGTTCTCTCAACAAAAATAAAACTAAATCAAATCTTTTGTAAATATTACGTATATACATTTCCGTTGTCATCAAAGGGATTTAAAGAAATATGCTTATTCCTTAATTCTTTTTTTCCTTCTCCCTTTAACAATAGAACCACGCGAGCTGGTTGCTAAGCCACAGTTTTATTTTTACTTCTGTTCACACAATTACTGAAAAGTTTTTCAATTTTTACCTCTGACGTGTGATTAGGCTTTTTTTTTGTCTACCGTACACCGCGACGTCCACGCAATCATTTCCATTGAGTGTCGACTGAAAATCATCGCTGGATAGTCCGTAGCGCCGCCCAGCATATACTAAGCCGAGTGCTCTTTGAGATTGGGTGATAGAACACAGGATACGTGATGTGTTATTATGTATGTTTCTTTCATTCATTTAAATAAATCTGTAAATTGCGTGTTCTATTTTTACTCAATTAACGTTTCTTTCTTTACCAGCCAGCATTTCTCTTATGATATTGAGTCCTTTAAAATAAGCGTAAAGAGACAAGCCAGACCGGTAAAATAATAGCAACTATCGACGAATACTCTTTTATTTCTTCATCAATAAGTGTTTGAACTGGGCTATACTTTACATCAGGTGCAGTGTGGTCATCTTGCTGAGCTATTAAAAAATAGCTCATAGCCAAATCCAAATTCGTTGCAAATTGATTGAGTAGAATCAGGAATGTAATGAATCATCATCGTAAATAATTCCACAGTATACGAAAGAGGTCAAGTAACATGATATTAATAAATAGAAGTCTAAATTGTTTTCAAAATGAGGTAGGTACTTTATCGTTGCTAACGTATGCCGACGGAGCCGTGGCAGAAGCTAGTAAAACATAAATGATATCTCCTTATCATAATTCACTGCTACCTATTAGGAGCAGACGTATCATTCGTCATATTTTATGATTACTTCGACGGAATTCCCAAGCACGAGTTGGAGTCGATGTCACAGTGCTATTGAACCCGATTCTGTTATTAATAGTACATGTTGGAATATATACCGTACGTATATATGCGATATAGAAGAAGTTAATAGAAGCTTGATTGATAAATGCGTCGCTTTGTGTGGACCATTTGTTTTTTTATCGTTTCATTTCACCATTGCCAGATGGTGTAATGAAATTGTGTTAAATAAAAATCAAACGGAAAGTTTATAGCAGCAAAAAACCATAGTGCTGGTCACAATTTGTTGTCCTAAGTACAAGCATAGATGGGCAAAATGTAATCAGATCAATAAAAATGATTAACGATTACATTTTACGTTTTTAACCATCAATATGACTGCATTTTGCTCATTTATGTTTTAAACACTACAAAATCCCAGATCGTATACACATTTATTATTTCTTAATGTTTTAAATGCATTTAATCATGATTACAGAGCAAGAAAATTAAAATTACGACTACATTTTGTAATCGTTCATCATTTATCAGATTACATTTTGCCCATCTCTGAGTACAAGTCTTGTTCTTTTTATTGAGAAAAGATTTTACTTCTTTCTAAACGCAATATGACTGAACGAGGCTTTGCTTAGTTTATACTTCAAAATATTAACCTTTAAATGCATAATGATGTAAAACTGCAACATACCACTTAAATACAATAGTGTACAGTAAATGCATAGTATTGTATATCTGCAACATAAGGTTTTTTAATAAATTAGTATAAAAAATATTATATATGGTATATATATATATATGGTATATATATATATTCTTTTCTATTTTTCCTTGCATAGTAGTGTACTTATCTAGAAGATATATATTTTTTAAAGTGTAAATAAAAGTCATGCATTTAAAGGTTAATGATATATTTGTTTTATTGACCTATAGACTGAGGCGCCACATGCTCATCGATGAAGGAAAATATCGCGAGGAAACTCTCATAACTTACAATAAAAACGTGCCTTGAGCACGGCGATCAGTTGCGCTACTGGCCACATTGGGCGCCACGTATAAACGCAAAGTTGATACATCCACTATTTTTGAAGCCCGGAGCCCGGAAAGCCTCAAGGACCCTCAGGGCTGCTGTCAGGGCAGCAACCCCGATTTGTCAGACTACTATTGACTAAAAACCCCCGGGATTTACTTCCAATTACTCCATCTTAGCCTGCAGAACCAAATTCGTCTAGTTGTCCGGGGAGCGAACAGCCTATTCAGGCTTCCTCTCTGGAAGGGGTGGGTGTAAAGAGCCCTCTTTCCAAATCTTTCTCACGGATGGCACAGACTCCCTCAAGTCTACTGCCCGGCTATTATGACCGGGGGATATAGCACACGGTTTAGGTAAACGCAAAGTGGATACAGGTAATAAATTATCTTTATTTAAAAAGGGATATAGCATTTATTTATAGAGTTTTGTTCTTGTATTTTTACTAAGTACCGTGTTTTTATTTTGATCATTGGTTGAAAAAGATTTAAAATTTTGTTTTTTTTTTATGGTTATAAGTTACTTAGAACAGTTCACGAAGGATGGTTAATAAGTTAGAGAATGGGAAAATTAGGGAACTTTGAACTGGAATTTATTCGATTCTGTAATTAATGGTACCTACTTAAGTATTTCAACTTTTGTTCGACTAGTTAAGCTCCCAAAAAATTTCGATTTCAAATATATCCTAATTTTAAAGTAAACATTCATGAGGTTTCTTGTAACGGATACCAGGCCCCAGAAATTGCATAGTCTAAAAAAATAGTCTTTTGTAGATTTGCTTCTATAGAGACCAATTTTTTGTTGGCCAGTTTCTTACCTGCATACCATTAGGTGTGGTGTAGTCACTGTGCCGTGTCAGGATAAAAAAAACCTGCTTAAATATATTTTTAACACAGTATATATTAATTTCTATTCTGCAGTTTTACCTTATAAACAAAACCTTACATTAAAAAGACGTTTCTTCAATTTCGCCACCACAAATAAATCAATTTTTTACCTCTATTTCCTTAAATCACTTCGGAGGCAATCTTAGTATTACACAATAGCAATTCCACGGTTTTAATTAAAGAAACAAAGCATTTTAGCTCGAAAGCCTGGAGTTAATTAAAAATAAGCACTGAATTTAACTTTTCGTATTAATTAAAATGAAAAACAATGAACAAAACGCTTGAAGGCGCATGAAATATTTTTCTTACACACAAAAACAATCTTAATTCCACCCTTGTGCTAATTTGATTTGAGTGAATAAAGTAAAACGAATCCTGACAACTTTCGAGAAAAATAAAATTAACATTCAATAGGCCTGTTTTGGAGATGTCGAATTGTTTTTGTTGGAGTCTTTTTAAGCTTCAGTGACTTGATGTTTTTCGGGGGCAAGATAATAATACGATTACTACGATTACGGTCACTGTTGACGGCTCGATTGGTGCAGTGGTATGTTCCTAACAGGAAAAAAGACCTACACCGGTAGTTTCATTATCTACGGCCGTATCTTAGGGCTTTAATTTTTCTCATCATGTTTGACTACAGTTTGACAAGGCGTAAAAGTGACAGCGCTATATAAACAACTCGCTGCCCCGGCGGACTTTGTACTGCCTAACAATCAATGAATGTCATGTTAACTTTTAGATACGCCTACTCTCTCCCACTTACAAATATATCCTCTGGCTCGCGCTCTCCCATCTCCTCCCCTTCCTCCTCATTTCTTTTGCTTTTCTCCAAAGTACTATAAAACAAAAATTCGCCAAGTTTGTAGGTTTGTTGTTTGTATGTTGTAGTTTCGTACAATTTTGTAAGTATATAATAAAAAAAAATGTCAAGCATAAACTAAAACAATATGTAATTTTTACAATGCTATTTTAATCATTGACTGATGATTAAAAAAAATGTATATCGTAATTATGACATAAATTGTCGTTATAATTTTATAAACTGACGACCGTTGTTGCATTGAGTTTAAAAAAAAATATTATTCACTAGGCAATACGTGAACAGGGTGGTGGGTGATGACCTGTCGCTGCCGGCACTCGCTCGTGCGATGGTCAGTAGCGACAGGGCATGGCAGGCGGCTCTCTCCTTCGTGGAGAAGAAGATAAAGGCGAAAGAGGCAGCGGAGCGGGTCGGGAGTCTATTGGCACCCCCGATAACCCAATCCGCCGCCCAGCTCAGACAGGACGCCGGAGGAGGGCCTTCGTCAGAGGCCTTCCTCCATAACAGAACATACGCCGGGCGGCGCGCTTGAGGGAACTTGTCGCGCATATCCAGGCGTGAGCGGTGTGTGATGTGTTCCTGCACACCGTTGCAATGACAAATCAAGGAGATGAGTGTTAGGTGTACGCAGGGGGTGGTGACTATTTAGCCACCGCCTGCCAAGAAGGCGGGACCTGCAGAAGGCTAGCCTTCTACGTCTACGTAGACGTCTAGACGTCGCCGGGTGCCGAAGAAGATGGCTCAGCCTTGCCCTTGGCACTCGGCAGGCGGGAGAAGGAACACCCCGAGAGTTTTAGTCGGTACAAGTCCGACACACCGGGGGGCAACCCTCATAGCCCCCTGAGGTCCGTTAGGGATGTCCCCCGGGGTACCGGGTTAAAAAAAAAGGCAATACGTAAAGAATTGTAAAAAAAATTTAATTCCACTACCATTACTGTTCAAAAATATTTCGTGTAATACAAAATAATGATCCTTACACAAAACGGAATTAATTTATGTAAAAAAAACCTATTTTTAATTTATCATGTTCAAGATCTTAGAGTGCCTAAATGCCAAGACGTGACTGAAATGAGCCTAAAGACGATGCATATGCTGTAGGTCTGAGAAAGTTGATAGAAATCATCTGACCGTAGCACACCATCAAGATTCGCTCACTTATGGTATTCGCAATGAAATTCCAGCTAAAACAAGCGCAAACAAGGTAATTATTTGTTACCAGAAAATACGCTACCTTACCAACTAACTTGTATCGTGGTAACAAAAATACTGCTGACTCTGTACAAATGTCATTAGTAGTTCACCCTCGGCGCTGATCTTCCGTTCAATAACTTATACGTAACTTTTTTTATATTGTAGTGATTGTATGAATGGATCATATTAAAGTAGGTTTGTTATATATGGCACTTTTGTCGGAATTGGCCGTTAAATAAAAAAATAAGTTTTGTTTTAAAAGGGAGAACATCGAATTTTAAGAGATGAAGTTTATTTGATTTTTTTTTCAATTATTATAGAGTGTTTGAATCTGAAGTTCAAAAGGGAAAGTCGCATATTAAGAAATATAATATAAAAATAAGATAGTTGTGATTATTAAATAGAGAAGTGTAATATAAATATTGAAAATATCAACAGAGTATCTTTTCAAGCGAGTGAGCGACCAATTATAGGGAAATATAACACGACTGCCAAAAGCGTGTTATAATATACATATATAGTTTTGAAATGTTTCAGTTTTTGTTGTGAGGTAACCCGCGTGACATCTAATAGAAATGTTATGTGTTATATGCGCCTTGAGAATGGCGATCATCTGCGCTACTAGTCACATTGGGTACGACTTATAAGCCAAAGGTGGATACAGCCGCTAATGTATCTCTGTTCACTCCGTAAAGGATATAGTGTAATGATATATTATTATTATTATGACTTTTTGTGGTTTATCTACAGTATTATCCAAAATTCAACATACTCGTACATACCGCGCTATCGCGCGCGGATTTGCGATGTCACAGCTTTACGGTATCTCACATCCCGGCTAGGACTAAGAAGTTCTCTAACTCCTTCTTTTGCCGTGTCTTTGGGCTGTGGTATGGTCTTCCAGCGAGCGTGTTCGCATCATCCTATGATGTGGGATCCTTTAAGCGTAGCGTGGAGAGATATTTGTGCTGGCCGGCATGATCGCTGCGACTACCGCTGGGTTTTTCTTACCTGTCGATAGTCGTTGGCGTTTTTTAGACTGCAGCATGCTTACCATCAGGTTTGGTCTAGTCACTGCGCCGTGTCAGTGTAAAAAAAAAACATATCAACTAAAAATGATAAACCGTATTTATGATAGACCTAGGGACAAAATAGATCTAAAAACGACCACTTTGTCTGCTAACTAAATTGTAAAATATTGACCTCGATATACCTACCTATCGATATATCTACCTAGAAAATAAAAAATTAACAGTTATATAGTCGATTTAAAAATTTCTTAACAACAATGTCCCACAAGGAGTATTAAAAGGGAAAATACAATATATGGTCCCCTATTTGCATATTTGGTAGCCCACTTCAAATTTGATGTTTTACTTAATTAAATATCATTACCTGCTTTATATTCTCGATTTACATAGCATATCCTAATTTCAAATAGTTATCTTATTTGGTTTAAAAGTTATAGGCCTCGGACAGACAGACGGAAAAAGCACCCCAACTTGTCTCAGCATCCTCGTTTTGCTCAGTCAACAATATACATATATACAAGCGTGTGTAGTTCCTTTACATTTCCTTATTCCATCATTAAGATGTGTTATATCATGAGCATAATGATTATAATGACGATTTAAGCAATAATGATAACAGTAATGACAGTGAGTGATCTCATTGATGATCGTAATCATTATTACGTCGTATAACTAAAGTGACCATACGTCCCGCTTTGGGCGGGACAGTCCTGCTTATAGGTAGTTTTTCCCGGTGTCCCCAGTGAAGCCGACATTGTCCCGCTTTTGCAAACAGACCAAACGATAGTTAAAATATATTAAACATAAAGGATAATTTTATAAACGAGGGAGATATTCAGGGAGAATATTCATTATTCAATTCTAAATACAAATATGTAAAAATAGTGATATATTTATATCTCTATTAAAACATAGTAAATTATAATCAACATATTTAGGGACAATTACACACATCAATGAATGAATACCAATTTATTATTAAGTCGGTATTGTACTTGTTCTAAGCATTTTTATTAATTACAAGAAGGTATAAATTACTGTATTCTGAAATGTCTCCCTTATTTACAAAATCGGCCTGTATTAAAATATATTTATCCCGCTCGAAATGTGTTACACGGCGTCCTGCTCAGGATATATATAATTCCGCAGATGTCCCGCTCTGGTAAAAAAAATGGTCACTTTACGTATAACGTGACTGACAACTAAGCGAGTATAACATAGGAATCATGCATACTAAAGTGCTAATATTTTCGTCATATGTTTTCCTAATTAATTACCGTTTGTATAAGTTCTAGCTCCAGGCCGTGACTTCGTCTACACTAAGTAAGACGAAATACCTCAGATGACAATAATTCTAATATGACTGTGGTAGTCCAGCGAATAAGGGACCGATATCCATGCGTGGTAGCACTCATGGTTGCTGTCTTCAAATGGCCGGCCGCCCAAGTCGAGGTCCGTACCAGGGATGTTACGGAGCTTCGACTCCGACTCCGATAAGTCGGAACTACCGATTGATATTGCACCTCCGATTCCGACTTCGGTTCCGAAACTTTTTAATCGGATGTATTAATCGGAGGTAACCACCACTGTAGTAGTCAATTCATTTGATTTCATTTTAGATGTTGTTGAAACAATATCAATTAATCAAACAATCAATAATTTGAAGTACCTTTTTTTAACCTAATAATATATACTTAATAAAAAAAAATTGAGCTTAATTTGAATATTTTTTTAAAAATTTGTTTAAAATAAAATAAATTTAAAATTATTAAATTTAAAATTAAATTTACATTAAAATTTATTACTAAAAGGTTTTGTTTTGCATTTACATTAAATTAAATAAAATAGAAATTAACACAAAAACAACCCCGGAGCAAATTTAATTTAATTAGTTCACTGTTAATGGGACAATGTTAATAAGAAACACAGCAATTTTAATTTTCATTGTCTCTGGATGTGTAAATTTATTACTTTCTAAATAAAAAGGTTCACTAAATAATGTTTTATTTGTCTTTAAATAAAACTACTTTCTTTTGCCATCACTTGTGATTACTGACATTGCCTCCGACTCCGAATCCGACTTCGGTTCCGACTCCGATAAATCAAATTTAAAAACTCCGACTTCGGTTCCGATAAAACTGCCTCCGTTACATCCCTAGTCCGTACCCACATGGATGCCCTCAGAGATGGGGAAAATGTAATCTGATTAATGATTCATCATTAATCAGATTACAAAATGTAGTCGTAATTTTAATTTTACTGCTCTGTAATCATAATTGAATCCATTTAAAACATTAAGAAATGATAAATGTGTATACAATCTGGGATTCTGTAGTGTTTAAAACATAAATGAGCAAAAAGCAGTCATATTAATAGTAAAAAACGTAAAATGTAATCTTTAATCATTTTTATTAATCTGATTACATTTTGCCCATCTATGGGTGCCCTTGCGTAGCCGCCCAACCCATAAATTTCGCTGGCTGAGCGCCCTCTGCGTTCACCCACCAAGCCCGGTTTTGTTGTGAAGGTGTTTCCCAGGCCATTAACGTAGGACATGCCGAAAAAAAACCTCATGGTTGCATATTCGACTCTAGCACATACCACTGTGTTTTTCCAGATTAGGTATGGATTTAGGCACCAATTGTTCACTTTTGAAAGAAAACATCGTGAGGAAACCCACATGGCTTCTAATATAAATATCATGTGATAGTGCCCTGAGAACGGCAGTCAGCTGCGCTGCTGATCACGTTGGACACAAATTATAAACGCAAAGTGGATACAGTAACTAATGTAGCTCTGCTCACCCCAAAAGGGATATAGTATGACGATATATTATTATTATAATTCTGCCGTGGTGGCTGCCGGCAGAACAGAATAGCACCCCCTCTTCTTGCTGAGGTGTCGTAAAAGGCGGCTAAGGTATCTCTTTAACACTGCAATTCGACCAGGTGTTCAGAGAAGGAAAGCTTGACCAAACCTGCATCCTGCTCCCTCCCGATCGTACTGGTTCTCCATTCCATCGGGCCTGAGGGAGCTCGGACGAGAGAGTGCTTTTCTGGCTTCGCGTCCAGTTATGCACTTAAATATCTTCTGCGCAATTGACTGTTTCCGTAAACTGGACCTCGATTTTCTTAATCGGTGTTGAAACAGTCGCCGTGGCCGAATCCGGCTAGGACATCATAATCATCATTATAATTCTAATGGGCCTGACATTGTAGTAGTAGATTGATCGGCACAGGACGTTAATCGTTGATATCACCACACCACATGATAAAAATCTCATGATAGCATAAAAAGAGAAATATTCTAAATATCTATACCTCGCACACGTGATTACCAGCATGTGGGATCTAGATTAAACGATTATTGTTCTGATAGTCGTATTGACTAATGGGCTGATCACAAAGAGCCTCGATTACCAACTTAAGAGGCTCTCGCTCTTGGTTGGATCCAACAATCAATTGTTGGATCAAGGGCCGGATACAGAAGGCAGTATTACTCGATACGGCACGCATTGTTAGGAGGCTCCTCACTCTGAGCTTCTAAGGCTGCGATTTATTGACACAACTTTTGCTTAGATTTTACTAAAACATACCAATTTATATTATCAATGAACGTCAAAGAATTTGGTAAGTCACCGATTTTGTCAACATTGAATTGGCTCTGTGAATACTACAGCTATACTCAAGTTCATATTATATATTCAGTTTATTGTCTAAATGAATATATTTTTTGAGTACTTTTCTAAGCAAAGTCGAAATAATGTCTATAAATCTCAGCCTAAGTAACGTTGGCTCGGGCTTCATGCCTCGCTCCCGTAAGTCATTTTTTTTATATTAAAATTTCTTTTTTTACTATTTAAATTGCCATCGAGGTCGAAATAAAATGCTTCCATTAAATAGCATTTTAAATAATATTATGGACATATATATGTCTAAGCTAGATTTAATTTGTTAGTGCCTCTTGCCCTAATTTTTGGTAATATATCTTTATATATATAAAATTCTCGTGTAACAATGTTAGTTACCTTACTTCTCTGAAACGGCTTTAACGATTTTTACCAAATTTTATATGCGTATTCAGTAGGTCTGAGAATCGGCTACTATCCATTTTTCATACCCCTAAGTGATAAGAGTTGTTCAGCCATAACTTTTTTAAAATTTTTGGACAAGATTTTTTGTTTTTTTTTTTCTATAATGTGGCATTAAAAATACATACAAACCGAAATTTTTACCCTTTTATCACCAACCTCTTTTTTTTAATAGCCATTTTAATCATTTTCATCCCGCTCGATAACTGATCATTTATCACCTAGAAATAACTTGTATGGCAAAACGTTTGCCGGGTCAGCTAGTATATACATATACATATAGCCTATTTCTAGTTGTTGATAAGTATTAACTACCACTGTATACTCCTAAAGCGGAACTTATAGCAATAAAGGTAAGTACTAAACAGCGATATAACAATAAGAACGGTCATAAACAAAATAATAACCAGTGATAATACGGGCGTATTGAAAACGTGACCAACGGAGAGTGCCTGAGTACTCATAAAGTTTTCCCATTTTTTACAAAAACGTAATGGCCATAATAAATCGTCATAGACCAGTTATTCATGTACCCACACTAAGATTTATAGACGCCACTTTAACTTTGCTTAGTCTTTACCCAGAAAATAATTTCGCCATCAACAAAAATATCATCCCATTCCCAGTAGCGTTCCATAGATGCATGAAAGCATCGCATGCCCTTATGATAGATAGGTCTGGAATCTGGAGAGAGTGGTGGGGGGAGACCTCTCGCTGCCGACATTGGTTTCACTAATGGTCGGCAGCGAAGGTGCATGGAGGGCGGTCCTGCGGTTCGCCGAGGACGTGCTAGCTAGGAAGGTGGCGGCGGAGCGGGTCCGGGAGGCGCTGGCTACAACATCTTTGGCTGCGTCATCCCCGCCTACCCGCCGGCCTAAAAGAACAGGGCGCCGCAGAGCGGCGTTCCTCAGGAACGTCCGACTCTAGCGGCGACACCGGGCGGCACGCTTGAGGGAGTGTGTCATCCAACAAGGGTGCAAGCGGCGCGCGATGTGTTCCCGCGTGCCGCTCTACAACACAGAGGCACGAGAGGGGTGGCTCTATACACCACCCCTCCCTAAACGAGTAGAGGCCTACTCACGGCCGCACGCCCAGCCGGTCATTGAGGATGAGACCCAGTCGTGCCCTCGATGCCGGTAGGCGGAAGGTGGAACACCCCGGGGGTTTTAGCCGGTGCGAGCCCGACACACCGGGGGGTGGCCCTCACCTCTCCCCGAGGTCCGTTAGAGATTTCCTCCGGGTTACAAAAAAAAAAGAAAGGTCTGGAATAAATTACTTAAAGTTAAACAAAAAAAGGAACCATTTGTATTCATATCTATTCTATATTCACGCCGTCTATCTTACCCATGAAAGCAATATAATATTTGATCAATTAATAATAATATATCATAACATAATATTCAAATCAATTACGCGAATTCTGCCTACCCTGTCCAAATACCTTATGCTCGTCGCTGCCCATCCCGGCCAGGACTAAGAACTTCTCTAACTCTTACTTTTGCCGTGTCGTAGAGCTGTGAAATGGTCTTGCAGCGAGCGCACATCCATCGTCCTATGATGTGAGATCCTTTAAACGAAGCACGAAGAGATATTTCTATAGGCCGGCATGATCGCTGCGATAATCAATTGGTTTTTCCCAACTGTTGATTTTTGACAATAAATACAATGTAATTATTATTCAAAATCTTTTTTTATTATCTTAATAGGGGTAGTATTATTATTACTGACTTCTTAATTTTATATTATTGTATATTTTCTGTTCTTTCTCAACTTCTATTTTTAAATACCATACAAATTTAAACTAGATTTAATTTGCCGATGTAAGCCGCCTTCACTTATAAAAATGACGAATTTAGAAATAACTCCCTGCTTACTCATTTAACGAAAATCAATCTTTTGTTCAATTAACCCCAGACTCTAGTATAGAACATTAAAAGAAAGATAAGAACCACGCGTAACATTTGTAGTGAACATCAAATATTTTCATTTAATACAGGAAGATAAAAGATTTATTCAGCCACAGCCAACTAACATTAATGGGAGTAATAAATGTTAACAATAGAACTGAAATTGTTAGAAGTATAAAATTTGATCTCGTCAAATGTGGGTGTAATAATCGTAAAATGTAGAATTTATAATTTATTTATTTATTTTATAGAGTTGCCAGTGGCCCGGTACAATGACTAATTCACACAATACATACATAAAGTTACAATAAAAAATGTACAGTTCCTATTAAGGCATCCACAACATACGTCAGATTGGCCTGTTTAATTATACTGTATCATATTACATTATACTAAATCATACTATATTATATTATATTATATTATATTATATTATATTATATTATATTATATTATATTATATTATATTATATTATATTATATTATATTATATTATATTATATTATATTATATTATATTATATTATATTATATTATATTATATTATATTATATCACACTATATCATATTACATTATATTATATCACATCATACTATAATATATCATGTCATATGAAATGGTAATTGATGTCAAGATTATTCGTTTGTGCATCTCTCAACAACCCGAAGACCTTTCTTCTGAATCCCGGCATGGAGTCCGCAAACAAATCAATCGAATCTCCAAGAATAATTATTAAAACTGATACCAGAAACGTAAAAATTTGTTCCTCAGAAATGAAAAGTTGATATTATTATAATACTATTTCTTATGTACACTTGTTTTTTTTAAGTTTAAAAAAAAAATATTTCGTGTATTTAATGAGGTCCTGAGGAAACCCGCATGACATATAATAAAAATGTCATGTGTAAGTATCCTGAGAACGGCGCTCTGATGTGCTACTGGTCACGTTGGAGATAACATATAAGCGCAAAGTGGATACAGCCACTAATGTATCTCTGTTCACCACGTAAAGGATATAGCGTGACGATATAATATTGATATTATTTATGGTTGGAATCGGTAAAAAACGCTGATTCCAAATATATATCCGCGAAGGAGTGGAACTCGCTTCCTGCGTCAGTGTTTCCGGCGTCTTATGACATGGAAATCTTCAAACGTCGAGTGAATCGGTATTTGCTGGGTGAGCGCGCTCCATCGTCGGCCTCATCATCGCTTTCCAGCAGGTGAGATTGAGGTCAAGCGCAAGCCTGTATGTAATAAAAAAAAAATATATATATTTTAATATATCACCAAAAAATGTCGCTTAAACAAATGATTTAAGTAAATCAAAATGAAAAGCAATTTAGAACACCAAATATAACGAACACTCAAGTTCATAAAATCATATTAAGGTCCCCGAACTTTGAACGCGACAGAAATACATCGTTTTATGTAACAAAATATTGCTTGATACAGACGGAGCGATATAAAATCAAAGATTATATTTAGAACGATTTCGTAAGGAATTGAGATACGTGAGCAAAGTCCCATTTAAGACCAGCTGACGAAAAACATATTGTAATGGCTAACTTGAAACAAACACTGTTTTCATTTAAAATAATTAGTTTTTGTAATAGAAAATTAATATTAAAATACATTTAATAAACGTATTTTCTTTAAGAAATATAAATTTGTATGTATAGATATTTTATTATGAAATATTCGATAGAAATAATAATTTATTGTATTGTCAAAGATTTTTACATTATTTTAATAAAATAATGAACGTCTTTATACGAGTATGTTAAATTTGGAACTATTTACGGCCAGTTTTATAAATGCTCCTTAAATTTTAGGACGCTTCTAAACACTAATGAACAATACATTTGATGATTCATTAATGTTTAAAGGTATTCCAAAATTTAAGGAGCGGTTCTGCTATTGAGCTTTTTTTTCGAACTGGCAATTCATTTGTGGCCAGGATAGGTCTACACAACAAAACCGGGCGGGAGAAATTGAGCGTTAAATTATAGATGTATCCGGCACCTATATTATTAATAATTTTCATTATTCAGGTTACACACAAGAGAAAATTAACAGAAATGTAAGTAAAATAATTCTTCCGTTTGATATTTAACACCATCCACCTTATGACTACAGACTAATGAATGGAGAATAAAATAAAAATTGAAGTGCCCTTTTTTAATTAATCTAATTGCTGTCTTAATAAATTACCTGGAGGCACAAATTATCCTATTCAATTGCTTCATAAACTTAATTCCTGTACTTTTATTCAAATTAATTTTATGCTTCGTATAATGTAGTCCGAAAACTTATGGCATCTGTATATAGAAGGATACAGTAATGTTCACTGATAGCTGCCATGACCATGCCGACCTGCTTAAAAGCCTCTTCACATTTCTTAATACCACGAAGGAAATAATACACTACCTGGAATGTTATTTCATAGCCTAATGACAAGATATGCGTGACAGAGGTTCGAATCGAAAAACAAAAATTAAAGGCGTTTTCACAAAAAATAAAAGCTCTCTTACCTAGTTAACAGTTACAAATCTCAATGACCCCTTACTTCTGCCATTTTGCATAAATAATCGGGGGTTAAGTGCCGAAATATGTTCGCAATCGATCTATCAGGCGGAATGATATGGGAGAGGCTCTCGAATGGAAATTTGATGAGCACTCCTATTAAATGTTAGATTAGAATAGCTTGTGCCGCTTAATTCCGGTGACATATAGTGGTTTCCTGTTTGTTCCTTTGTAGTAAGTGCGCTTTATAATTTTAGTAACTACATATATTTAATTCTATTTATTTAAGGGACTTTTACGTGAGTGCGTATGACTGCCCCATCGTACTCTTATACTAAAGTAAAAATATATAACATATGGTGCCATTGATCTGAACACACCAGGCGCCTCATCAGGTAACAGTTCTGTTAAGCCTTTGTTAAACATCCCGACGTCTGGTCTATTCAGAGCAAAGGTACTCACAAAAGCCTCTCTCACAGATTCAGACAAATTTCATGAACAAATGGTGGATGTCATCTGTAACATCGCAACTTACACAAAGTTTTTTTTAAGTTTCTAGTAATCAAGCTAACATAGCATCTAATGGAAAGTCCTAGCCTTGCCCAAAATCAGGTAAAATACCAAAGAAGAAGAAAGAAAGGAGATAGATATACAAGGGCTGATATTGAATCGTGACTGGTCAAAGCGAGACGCTAATATGGCCTTTAACTACAAGTACTGACACGGCACGATGACGCCGATTGTCATTAGACGATAGTGTTATAATCTTAAACCAGATAAATAGACAGAGATTAGATAGACAGACGGTAGACAGAGAACGCAATGGCAGTCGGCTTGTCACATATGTCAGAGAACCGAAAACCGTTGTGTAAACGAGTTCAGAAGTGGAGACCACGACTAAACAAGCTCAGGCTGATTTTTATAGACGCAACTTCAAGTTTGCTTAGACATTACTAAAACATTACAATTTATATTCCTCAATGAAAGTCAAAGGGTTTATTAAGTCACCGATTTAGTCAACATGGACTTGGCTCTGCAAATACTATAGATATACTCAAGTTCCTATTGTATATTCAGTTTTTTTTTGTCAAAACGAATTTATTTTGTGAGAACTTTGCTAAGCAAAGTCGATATAGCATCTAAATATCTCATCCTTAGCGTGGGACGGTAATGATCTGATGAACTGTTGACTTGAGAATCTCAGTTGGATGTTTCCAGATGCAAATAACCCAGGACAAAGAAAAGTGGAGAGCATTGGGCGGGGACTACATTTAGCAGGCGACCGATGCACACGTGAATGATAATTACGATTATATAACCTTAATTTAAAACTAAATTTAGGATCCAGAAGTAGGGATCTTTAAAAATAAGTACAAATTGACCATAAGTTACATTTATAATTATTAATTTAACAAAACTCGTAAACTAACCTACAAAATGATCATAAATTGCTAATGATTTTAAATACAAAAAGAAATCACCAATACAAACTTTATAAAGAACTTACATAACCACATAACTTACTAATATTACTTATAGAACCACTTTTAACCATTTATAACTTAAATGCTCGATATAAACGCAAATCACAACGACCACGACCTTTCTGCACAAAACAGCAATGCAATAGTGCGCGCCATGTTGCTATGCTGTCCTGCTCTACCACTCATTTTTAGTGAGGTACCCAGGCATTCCTAACTCTAACGTATATTCCTTGTTATAAATACTTTAACAGGCCCGCTACGCTAAGAAATTAACTGTAAATTATGTGTGTCATGACTATTTAAATTTTCAAGAACAAATGCGTTTAAATATCCGATCTGAATCTGTGAGAGCGGCGTTTGTGACCGCCTTGGCCTGGACAATCTATACGTCGGGATGTTAAACAAAATTTTAGTAGAACTATTCTGATGAGTTTCTGGTCTGGTCAAATCAATGGTATCTTAAGTTATACGTTATGTATAGCAAATAATGTAAGGCAGTGTTAGGCTGACATACGTTCTCATATAAAAGCCCCATAAATAAATAGAATTAAAAAAAAAACGGTTATAGGGGTAACTGCGCGTCCCCGATGAAAACTCGAAGTTCTTGAGACAAGTTGTGACCATGACGTATCTAGATTTAAACGTCAAATCATATTTAAAAATATATTTTTTCTTGTATAACGCCCATTAAAGTATTTATAATCATAGATGGGCAAAATGGAAAATGTAATCAGATTAATGAAAATGATTAACGATTGCATTTTACGATTTTTACCATTAATATGGCTGCATTTTGCTCGTGTATGTTTTAAATACTACAAAATCTCAGTTTGTATACACATTTATGATTTGATGGGAAAATTAAAATTACGACTACATTTTGTAATCGTTCATAATTAATCAGATTACATTTTGCCCATCTCTGTTTATAATTAGTGTAAAATGCGAAAAGTTAAAATGTGGTGTATTCCATTTTTACTTGTGATTTTGCAATCAGCATTGCTCTGCTATAGTTCCGTATTTCATCAATAACAGGCAATTAGCGTCAGTTATCGAAGCAGGCCGCCATGACCGGTGCAGTACGTAATGATCCTTACTTTACAAACAAGTTATAAATTAACCTAGACCCTATATATCAATGTCGGCCACTAGCACGTTCTAGTTCATTCAGTATTTATGTTTTTATTTATTTATTTACAAATCTACAGTATATAATTTTATTAATACAGGAAAACAAAACAAAAAATCAGATTAACCAAAATGATTTGTATAACAAGGTTATATGAGAGCATTAAATGCGATTCAAATAATTGTTGTGAAATATTAATGTAAAAGTTATATATTAAACTAGCTGATCCGGCAAACGTTGTTTTGCTATATAAGTTATTGTAATATCTTCTAAGATGTTCATTGAAATTAAGTGATGTCAAAGAGAATTTTGTTCACAATTAAATACTCTTAATCAACAACACATTTATTTGGATAAAGATTAATATTATTACGTTGACACAACTCTTAACAAATAATGCATTAATTTCGACCAAATTTGATTACCATAAAAACGGTTCTAGTGAGTTAATCTTAAAAGATAGACATATACTGGACATTTTTTTAGATCATTTCAAGAGGAATAACTCTATCATACATATATTTTTGGTATCGTGAACCGTTTTCGCAGCGCACGCAATGGAAGCACTCAATGATGAATAATTTTCCCCGTTTTTTTCACATTTTCCATTATTTCTTCGCTCCTAATAGTTGCATCGTGATGTTATATAGCCTAAAGCCTTCCTCGATAAATAGTCTATTCAACACAAAAATATTTTTTTAATTCGAACCAGTAGGTCCTGAGATTAGCGCGTTCAAACAAACAAACAAACTCTTCTGCTTTATAATATTAGTATAGATGTGTAGCGTGATTGTGTACTTTGTGTATGTGACTTAGCGTGTGTGTGTATAAATGTGTATGTTAACTGTCCCTGTCCGAAAACGACTCGATAGCCTCGACTACTTTCTTCCTGAAGGACCCGCAGCTCTCGAGGAAAATATCCACATGGGGTGTTCTCTTGTTGTATGTGTGCACACATCTAGCAAGTGTAGCCTGACAGGCGTAGTTAGAACGTTTTGTTGGCTCGTGGAATAGCTGTGGCCGACGGGTGCGTCTCGATGTACTCAGCCCTATTTGTTTTAAAGGTTTTAAAGCATTGATTCCCAAAGTGGTCTGTATACAACTTTGAATGCTATACATACTATATATGAATAGTTTTAGAGACTACTTCCTACATCCCAAAAATTATTATAAACTAACTCTATATAATACAAAGCTTTCAGAACTAGAGTAGTCCAAATGATGTCGTCAAAATGACAATAACCCAAATTAAATCGGTTAAAAAGTCTAGTCAAAAGTTTAGTAATAATTGTATGTAAAACCTGTAATGTAATAACAATATGAATAGCGAAATCTATTATATTGATAGAAAAAGTGACGCTAAACATCATACAGGCATTAAAATATGTTTTTAAGAGTATTTTTCGGCAGTAGACTGTTCAAATACAAAATTTTCACATGTGTTACTCTAGATCTGGTAGATTTGTATACCCTCAGTTTCAGAAACGTTCCAAAGCACTAATCTTGTCGTGAAATATCATCGAATAGCCTAAACTACTAAAGCTGCAAACATAAAGTTTTTAAATTACAGTTTTTTTATGAAGTAGGGATCCAGTTATGTCGAATATTTTGATATTTCACCTTTAAGAGAAGTAAGGGGTTAAAAGTGTGATTGAAATGTGTTTTGTTGTTTTCGGGAAATCAATTCACCAGGATATAAATTATTTATATCTAGGAAACACCGGAGCACTACAGCTAGTGTATCATAAATTTGTATTTAATTGTTAATTCATTAGTGTTTAAAAGCATTTTTAAATTTAAAGAGCCTTTCTAAGTACTGAGTTTTTAAATTATAGTTTTTGCTATTCAAACGTACAAAATAAAATATTAAATATGATATATTCTGTAACAATAACCTATTTTACTTAAGTTATAACCACTTTTATAGATATATTTTGGCCACTCATGTTTTGTAAATAAGATTTCATCTTGCTCCATGAGTTGCAGGTTATAGTCTAAAAAAGATTCGTAAAATTTGAGGTTGCTTCAAAATTGATTAGGGGCGGGGATAATATTGAATTCAAATACTTTTTACTACTCGTAAAATGAAAAATTGATTTATACGTCGTTACATAAAATAACAAAAATCAATCAATTAAAATCAAAATTTATTACAAAAATTCATAACTATTGGTAATAGGTTTTGAAACTACGTAATTACTTAATTTTTTCATAATTTTAGCAAGTGGCTTCCTTAAAGTTGGTTACGAGAAACAAATACGAACAAAAGAAACAAACTATATTATATTAGGATTAACTAGATACTAATTACAAAAACAATTACTCTGGTGCCTATTATAATATTATATGGGCAAATATTATATTATATGGGCAAAAAGTAATCAGATTAATAAAAAATAATTAACGATTACATTTTACGTTTTTTACCATTAATATGGCTGCATTTTGCTCATTTATGTTTTAAACACTACAAAATCACAGATCGTATACAGATTTATGATTTCTTAATGTTTTAAATGCATTTAATCATGATTACAAAGCAAGAAAATTAAAATTACGACTACATTTTGTAATCGTTGATCATTAATCAGATTACATTTTGCCCATCTCTGGGTCCAAGGCACTTCGAAAGAAAATCCGAGACAGTCGTAACTCATATGTTTTCTCAAACAGCAACATGCAGAAATCCAATAGCTTGAATGCGACTAACTACGTGTATGACCTTATGTTTGGTCAACCTTACTCCGTATTAGCTGTGAAATGTCTATAGACTAAGTGAACAGAACGACTGCGTGGCTTACATGAGCTCTCACGCCATCTATTGGCAAAGCGCTGCATTTCTCCCATATAATAGTTTAATTATTCTTTGTTACATAATTATTATAATAGTATTAATAAAAACTTTAAAATCTTGTTATAACAAAACAACCAAGCTAAAATTTTAATTACGAGTACTTAAATTAATATAAAATGGCTTAAAGCTTAAGAAAAATATCTTTCATAACTGCAAACACTTTGTAACAAACTGTATCTACTTTAAAACGGAAATGTGATCTTCCAAAGTGAGCTTTATCTCTATACAGTAGAAGTTCATTTTGGAAGGACATTTGCTTTGAAGGACTAGAAAATTACCCGCTATCCATTTTAAATGGTTTAACATAACCAGACGTTGAGTTGCTTCTAAGATTGTGTAGGGAAATAGCATTGACTATACCATAAAAGAAATATAAAACTAATTTAATAGAGAAAATAGTTTTGGAGATATCAACATATAGCAATTCTAGTTTACGAATATAGATAGAATCTAGTTCACGACAAGTCACCATTTTAACTCAGTGGAGCTAAGAAAGCAATCAGATTAGGAAAAAATACGATTAGTTTCTTTATTTTTTAGATAAAAGTTTATATATGAATAAAGCCTCGTCTATATTTTAATCATAAAAATGTTTATTACAGTAAATTCCATATTGAGAGGTGAAAGGCTATTTGGTTAAAGCGACATTTTTTGGTGATATAGTAAAATATATATTTTTAGAATCAATAGAAAAAGCCGATTCTGAAAATATATGTATTACTATATCACTAAAAAATGTCGCTTTAACCAAATAGCCTTTCACCCCTCAATATATTTACTGCAGGTGATTGGCTATATTATTAGAGTCAGTACATATTTGTATAGAAAAATCGTAAATATGAGTGCGTTATTTTATTATGATTTGACCAATATCCAATGATGAATGTCAGTGATTCAAAATAGCGCGTTCAAAAATCAAATTCGTTATTCAGATGCTGGGTCGTAAGTTAACATTGTACATTTTTATTTGAAACTAGCTGTCCCGGCAGACCTTGTTCTGCCCTATTTCTCTAAAACAAATTCACGTAGTTTTTTTTAATGTTAATAGCTCCCCCGTCAGATTTTTTTGAAAATTGTTTGAAGGAACCTGGCCTTAATGCTATATGTATAAAAATTGACAAATATTGACATTAATATTTATACATTAATAATTGTTTTGCCTTCCCGGAACCCGTCCACTAACATTTTAACTTTATGGTATGGTGTTAAAGTTCAAATTGACTTTTAAATATTATTACGAATTTTTTGTATGAGAATATAGAAAAGTGATGTTTTTAGACTTTTTCAGACATTTTTTTTAATATTTCTCTCCGTAATAACCTTCCCCAGACTTCAACAAACACAACAAAAAAGAAATCAGCCAAATCGGTTCAGCTGTTCTCGAGTTTCGCGCTTATCAAGACATTTAGCGATTCATTTTTATATATAAGATATCAAACGTGTCTTTTTACGCTGACTGTATTGTACAATGCTTATTTTATAAAGTCTAGCCACGTGTGATAGAAACCGCATACTATTTTCAGAACATGGTTATCGATAATACGGTAATAAAATTAGTGATAATGTTATGATAATGGATTAGGCAGGCAATAAATTCCCGCATCATTGTCCAATACGTCACTCCCGCATTAACACTCTTTATCATTTAATGGATAATGTACATACTTCAAGACATGTTGTATTTAGTTATATTGTATTATGTTATGTTTATTCTTTTATACTACCTCGATATAGTGACTACATTGCATCTGATGGAAACTACAGTGTACCGCCACAACACCACACACAAGTTTTCGTTCACAATCGTCATCTTTAAGATGGCCGACATAATGAACAACTAAATTTATACATCCTGATCCCGAAACACGACAAACCGAAGCGAGTCACTATGACGGCCTTTATACTTGTATAACTAACACTTTTATGTTTTTAGTTATATTGTATTGCGTAATTTTCTATGATTGATATCACGCTACATCCCTGTAGGAATCATCAAAGATTTGAGGTTTTTAAAACTAGATTGTCCCAGATGTCGTCGTCGTCGTGTTTTTGGGAGTCGAAGCTGCTCGCGTCCGTAGGCTTTACCCTAGTTTCCCTGCACGTGACTCCTGGGTGGTGCTAAACGAGCAGCAGCGAGGTGGTAGGGCGTCGGTGCCCGTCTGGATCGCGACCACGGTACATGGGTGTAAAGCCCGTCATAGTGACCAGTTTCGGCTTGTCGCGTTTCGGGATCAGCTTATATATATCCAGTAGCTCATATACCTAGAGACCTTCAGTCGTGGTATACGAGGGCCGACATGACGATGTAGACTATCAATGGATGTTCATCCTTTGATAGTCGCTTTAATTTTTAGACTACACTGTACTTACCATCAGGTACTATGTAGTCACTATGTCGAGCCAGTGTAAAAAAAAAGATAATATACAAATGACTAAACTCACCTTAAGTTATAGCTATTTGCTACAAATTCCTGAAAAATAAATGATTTTCCAATTCGTTCCGTTGCCGTGTCATCAGTCTATGGAATAGCCATCTAACCAGTGTATTCTCTTTCTTCTATGACATTGCGTCTTTTAAAAGAAGTATTGAGACTTAAGCCGGCCAGCATCTTCTGTTTCTGGATTGTTGCAGTGTATTTTAATAACTACATTTTTGGTTTGCAATGACACATTTTAAACTTTCGCGTTTTGTACTCATTATAAATACTTTCACGGATTTTACGCGCGAATCAACTTACTTCTAATTATGGCTCGACGTTCCGGTCTTACATAGGCTATGGCACTAGCAGGCTGACATGCCGCGGAGTTTTCATTGGGTGCGGAAAGTTGCTTCCTCTACCCTCTTTTATTCTTGATAATTTGAATAATTACGATACACAACACTCACAGCATTAGAATTTTTACAAAGCAACATAAAACGAGGTCTTAGTTTTCTAATAGCTGCGCTCCACGACGATGATAGTTTAAATTCCCTAATATGTGTTATGCTTCTTAATTTCAATCACTTCTCGAACCAGTGTCGGATAATTGAAACGATCTGTGGATACATTTTGGCATCTATCATTAAAAGTAAATTTATCTGGCACTTCGCCATACATAAATAAACGCATATAATATCTTGAGTAATCAACGAAGCAGCGGGTACGTATAGCTTCAATTATGTGAGTACATAAACTTTGCTTTCAATGAAAACAAAAACATTCTTGTTGAGTCTCCCGAGATTCGCTGAAAAAACTTTATACATTTCTCGAACGTCTAGAAATTTCTTTTGATACTTAAATGCTATTATAGGTTAAAAATATGATGTTTATGCTTTTGGAAATATTAGCTATTGTTATAAGCAATGAAGTTTTCTTTCGTTGTTAACCATATAGAGGCTCTCTAAATCTTTATTTTGCCGAGTCATTGAGCTGCAGAATGGTCTTCCAGCGAGCCTGTTTCCACCATCCTATTTTATTGGATCCTTTAAACGAAGCGTGAAGAGATATTTGTGCAGGCCGGCCTGATCACTATCACTAATCACTATCGATTGTTTTCTTTTACTGTTTATACTTGCAATTATTTTTTGGAGTGCCTCATGCTTACAATCAGGCATGGTATAGAAACTATGACGAAGCAAGATAAAAAAAATAACAAAACACTAGAGACAATTTTAATTTGGAACTAGACGTGACTGAACTGATTTCTAGACTGATGCAAGTCGTTAAAAAAAACAAACACAAAATAAAAAACCTTTTTTATTATATCACTAGTCATAAACAGTCTTATTACAATGTTAAATATAGTACAGTTTTAAACTGACGTTTAATAGCAGTATTATCTATATATCTGATTTTTGTTAAAAATTAAATAATATCAGCATCTTTTACCGATTCCAGAAATATATATTACTATATCACCAAAAAATATCGCTTAAACCAAATAGCCTTTCACCCCTCGATATAAATAGTCTACAATAATATAAAAAATATTGTTCATAATAAATAATTCATTAATAATAATGAAATTAAAACCATGCTAAAGATACAATTAATTAAATAAGACAAAAATGTTTCTCTTTAAACCATGCATGCCGTGAAAAATATCGTTTCGTATGTACCATTAGCCAGTGACGTGTACAAGGTATGTGAACAGGCTAGGCAGAATTCGCGTAATTAATATTATATTATGATAGTAAATATTATATTGCTTTCATAGGAAAGGTAGACAGCGTGAATATAGAATAGATATGAATATAAATGCTCCTTTTTGTTTAACTTTAAGCCATTTATACCAGACTTATTTATCACAAGGGTATGCAATGCTTACATGCATCTATGAAATGAACGCTACTGCCATTAGCATTGAAACAGATTATGTATAAATATTGAATGAAATAAATATCAGCAAAGTACTTTAATTACTCAATTTACGAGTTTGTAGTACAATCATAATTAACAATGTACACTCATTTAGTGTGTTTACGTATATTAGTTTAAGAGACAAAGGAAATAGGAATTACAATTAATTGAAATATTTGTGGGCAACGCAAAAACAACACTTCTTGTGCTATAGATGTCCATGAATACCGGTAGCCGCTACCCTCCAGGTCGGTCGTCAGTCAATTTTTTTTGTAACCCGGAGGAAATCCCTAAACGGACCTCAGGGAGCTAGATGAGGGTTGCCCCCCCCGTGTGTCAGACTTGCACCGACTAAAACCCCCGTGGTGTTCTTTCTCCGGCATGCCGAGTGCAAAAGGGCAAGGCAGGGCCATCTTCCTCGGCACCCGACGACGTCTGGCCTTGTTCAGGCCTCGTCTACTTAGCGGGAAGTAGTTCAATAGTCGCCACACCCAGTATCCACATAACACTTAGGCGGCAAAGGTGGTGTAAGATGCCACCCTACCCTCATCCTCATGAGTTTTCACTAGAGCGGTGTGCGGGAACACATCCCACACCGCTCACGCCTGGATCTGGGCGGCGAGCTCCCTCAAGCGCTCCGCCCGTCGTCAATCTATTTGCCGATATAGGTAAACCTTTAATAAAACAGTTCTCCGAGGATGATTAATTAAAAAATTAATTCATTTATATTAATTTAATTTTCTTCTTGTAAATAAGATTTAGCTTCGAATATTTAGATCCGAACGATTTGATTATTTGTAATTAAAACAACACCTACATTAGGTCCCTTGGCAAAAAACAATTGAAACTAAAAAACATACTTTCAAACTAGCAAAGCTCAGTGTTATACGTCAATGAGTTACAAGAAGAGATGGGCAAAAAGTATTCCGATTGATGATTGATTATTATAAAATGTAGTCGTAATTTTAATATTGTTGCTCTGTAATCATGATTAAATCCCTAAAAAAAATTAAAATGTGAATGCAATTGAAGATTGTTTAATATTTAAAAAATATATAAGCAAAATGCAGTCATATTAATTATGAAAAACGCTAAATGTAATCGTAATAGTTTTTCATAAATTTGATTACATTTTGCCTATCTGTAGTTACAAGTGAGTTAATTCGATAATTAATTGAATTCTAATTTTCTTTGTTTCAGATATAGATCTTCGGTCCCAAGAATCTTACTCGTAAATATGAATGATATAGCAAGCTAAAGATTTCAAAAATCAACCCACTAAATTCACGAAAATTCATCACCTGCATTATGAGAAACGCTACATTACAAATACAAAGAAGTAATTATAAATATAAGAACGAATATGACAACGACAAACCTAAACGGTTTATGATGCCAAATTAAAAACATCACAGAATTATGCCGAACGAATCATGGAATGCCACCGATACTGTTTTCAATAATACACTGGATGCAGTCAACGATGTTTTTCAAAATGACAGTAACATTACTCTTATGGATCCAATTGAGGATAAATCAGTACAAGCAGCTTTCTGTGTAGCATATACCATTATTTTTATTGTAGGAATATTCGGTAACGCCTTAGTATGTTATGTGGTTTTAAGGAATCATGCCATGCAAACCGTTACTAATCTATTCATCGCGAATCTTGCCCTTTCTGATATCTTGCTCTGTGTATTTGCAATACCATTCACACCGCTTTACACTTTCCTGGGCAGATGGGTCTTCGGTAGCTTGCTGTGTCACATCATGCCTTACGCGCAAGGCTGCAGCGTCTACATTTCCACTCTTACTTTAACTTCAATAGCTATAGATAGATTTTTCGTCATCATATACCCTTTCAAGCCACGAATGAAAATACAAACCTGCATTGGTCTTATTATTTTCATCTGGATATTTGCTTTGTCGGTTACTTTCCCTTACGGCTATTATATGGCTCTCCAAGACATTTATTGCGCTGAGAAATGGCCTTCGGACCAAATACGGAAGGCGTTTGGAGCCGTGACAACTATTATGCAATTTGTTGTCCCTTTCATTGTCATGGCCTTTTGTTATACTTGTGTTAGTATAAAGTTAAATAACCGTTTAAAATCAAGGCCCGGTAGTAAGAACAGCAAAAAGGAAGATGCAGAACGAGAAAGGAAAAAGAGAACTAACAGAATGTTAATAGCTATGGTGGCCATATTCGGCTTATCATGGTTACCGTTAAATTTAATTAATATAAGTAGTGATTTTTACTCTTTAGCTGAAGACTGGAGGTATTACATGGTATTGTTTTTCGTTGCCCATTTTATAGCTATGTCTTCAACTTGTTACAATCCATTTCTTTATGCTTGGTTAAATGAGAACTTCAGAAAAGAGTTCAAACAAATATTGCCCTGCCTAGGTGCTTTAGTTACGAAGAAATCAAATAAAAAATTTAATCAATCTGAAAAAACAGGAATGTATAAAACCGAAAAAACTTGCAACGGTAACGACACTGTTCAGGAATCGCTTTTAACATCAACTATCAATAAAATTCCGTCAGTTAAATATAGAATAGAATTCAATGAAAAGTTAAAAAGTTACGAAGAAGATGGAGCAAGTACTATTAGCCCTGATGAGAAGCCGGAAGACAATCCGAGTCCTAATGAAGACTGTATTAATATGTATATGTTTGTTGACAAATCGTTAATTACATCGGATAAGGAGCCTATAGTATCAGCACTGTAGATTTGCGGTGAGTATTTATCTTACTAAAACAACATCTTGAAACGTGCTGGGGTAGGTGGTAGCTTAATAGAATAAATTCGCGCAAACCCTCGCCCGTACCCCAGGGGTTTTAGTTTAAGTACAGACTTACCACATATTTGGCGATAAAGAAAAACATTGAGGAAACTCACATATAATCAAATAAAAATGACGTATGTAGTGGCTTGAGAAAGGCAATCTGCTGCGGTACAAGTCACATTGTACTGGACATACAAACGCAAGGGGATACAGTAAATGCTAAAGGAAGTTTGGGAGTGATTATATCGTTCAAATTTGATGTCGCATTCGATGGAAATTTGATGGAGTTCAGTGTAGACATGTTGCTAGCCCCAAAACGTACTGTCTTGTCAAGTTTCTCTTTTCACGGCTTGGGTCTAACCCAGCTGGTGTGCACGCAGGTGCGTTAGCGGCAAACACATAGCAGTTGCTTACACATTACAACTGGTCACCTTGAAAGATTGACTATTCCATTATAACGAAGGCATTTCTAAAGCGTAATAAATCCAAACACAATAAAATAAAAGTACAATAGACACGTTTAGTGTACCTACAGAAGCTATGATAATATAACATTATTATTATCACTGAACAAATATATGCATATAACTTGATTTATTTTAGAATTCGTCAGTGTATTGTATTGAAGGTTTTTTAATATCCTTTTCAATACATTATACGAAGTTATTTCTCATACGTGCAAGTTTCACCTGATATTGACAGCAGAACATGCTTTAAATAAGTTCATAAATATTTATATAAAAGTTATTTATAGACGAAACATTATTTATCTTCTGACACCACCATTCGCTACCGTAATATATACGGCCATATTTTCTACTGCCTACAGCTTTCCTGTTTAATAAAATCTCGGTTTAGAATGCCCTTGGGGCGGAAAAAGTTTTACGTGGAACTGTTTCTAAATGTTTTATTTGAAAAGTCCACATTTTACTTCCTTAAGAATTCCGCAAAACACTGGACTTTAGACAACGAAATAATTTGTCAAACCGGTCTCTTGCATAATACAACCAAGTAATAAAAGCTAGGAAACAATATGCTGCAGGTCTACATTATGAATTAACTTCCAATTTACATAACCTAAGATTCATAAAGGTATCTAAATAAATGAAGTAGAAATGTTGAACGGAGAATTGAAACAAAAATAATTAACTTGAAAAATATTGAAATAGTGGTTTAAGCTTGCGAACAAATCATGTTATTATTATTCCTTTTTCAAGCTACTATAATAAATTTCAAAACGATTGTAGTCAGAAACATTCCTCTAAGATATAACATTGCTATGGAACTATCTTTCATTATTAATGGTTCATGTTGTTTGTCATTATGAAGATACAAACATGCTTATATGAGAAAAATATGTCGTGTAATATATTATTAATGTTCTTATCTATATCTTAAGCTTATTATACGCAATGATGCAATATTTTAGTAATAAATTACTGAGCATAACAAATTTGTTTACAGAGTGTTAGTTTATTTTAAGTTAGTAATCTCAGAAAATCTTAATTTTCAGTACTTATAATTTAAACACGAATATATCCCATTTCTTACTTTATGCAAGTGTAAGAAAGATATGAAAAAGTGAATAGACTCTAAATACTTTTTAGTAAGTATATTTGACGTATCTACACGTTATCTTTTGTAATCTACAAACAATACTTATTTAAAATATTTATATTTCTAAATACAATGCAAAATATAAATGATAAGTATCATTGCACTGTGATACAAATATTTAACGTAGATTTTGCAATATCAAAAAACATAGGTGTGCGCAGCCAGGTCATCGCGCCCAGGGCTGCACGGCCAGCGTCCGATGCGCAGTCTGCGCAGCCTCCGGAAGACTGGCGGGGTACAAACAGGAACCCATCCAGGAGAAGTCCCGAGCTGAACATCTGCTCATGGGGAAAACTCGCGTAGCGTCAAGTAGCGCGCCTGAGGGGGCGGTTACCTGACTCTAATGCTGCAGCGGTGTTACGTGTGCATGCATACTCCCCTTGACGATGAGGGGTGGTGTCACTCTTCTCTCACTGATAAGGGTACCAGTGAGATTAAGCTCTTTGGGCGGATCACGCGCCGGACCGCGGTGAGACCAATATCACATTGCCGTAGTCAGACGCAACCTGTGCTTGGCGATGCGCCCCGGTGGTTTTTGTCCGTGAGAGTCCGGCACACCGGGGGGTGACCCTCACTACCTCCTGACGGTCCATAACGGATTTCCACTGGATTATAAAAAAACACCATTTTGTTTAATTTCGTATAAAAGGTATAGCTCATTTGTGTAATATAAAATGGAAAAAATATCTGCATTTTGAACATATTTTTTTTTTATTTTCGACTCTCCAGAATTTCTTATAACGCACATTGTAATTATATAATGAGATACGAAACACAGCTTTCCCTCGGAACAAAGTTACTCATTTTCAAAAGGCTTAAAAACGCTATTAGTGTTGCCGAAAGAAAGAAAAAGAAAGAAAGAAAAAGTTTATTAAGCCAAAAGATAACAACACACAACAAACATATTTATATAAAAAAACAACAATGAAAGAATACATAACATCACATCATGTATCCTGTGTGCTGCTACCCATCTCAAAGAGCACTCAGCTCAGCGTATGCTGGGCGACGCTGCACGCGCCATCCAGCGCTGATTTTCAGCCGACGCTCAAGGGAATCGATTGCGCGGACGTCACGGTGCTATTTAAATATTAGGACCAAATATACAAAAACATACCTTATAAGTTATAACGTACAACAAATAAGTATGACAATAAATACATAGAATACTTTTAAGTAGCATAGAAAAATGTAGAATACTAAATAAAATATAATAGAGATAGGGTAGATTGATAATAAAATACATTTACATATATACAGGCTGTTCCATAAAATATCAAGTCAAATTACAGAAATATCTAAAGTTACTTTTTCGTATTTAATTTGAGATTCAAGCAAATATTTTTTCAATTTATTTTTAAAAGCATAAATACTCAACGAAGATCTTATAGGTGGAGGTATATTGTTCCAGCATTTACTTGCATTGTATTTGAAACTACCTCTAAAAGCAGCAGTGCAATGACGAGGTATAGCGATTTGTAGTGCACCGGTTCTTGGAGCACTCCCTCTTTTACTGCCCACCCAACTGAGCTTATCATAAAGATATGATGGAGTTTGATACTTGATAATTCCAAATAAAAGACATGCCAGATGCAGTTTCCTTCTAGCTTTCATTTTCAGTAACCGGCATTTATTAATGGATGGTGTAACATGACCTCTAGGTGGTATATTGAAACAAAACCGGGTACATGCATTTTGTACTCTTTGAATGAGGCGCGTAGTTCTTGCTAGTGGTCTGGGACCGTACACTGCATCTGCGTAATTTAGCTTGGACAGGACCAGGGTTTCAGTGAGCTGAATTCGAAGTTCTTCACTAAGATACGGTCTCATTTTATATAAAACCCTTAGGCGATAGAAGCAATTCCGTACACACTGCGCAATATGTGTCTCAAACCTGAGTTCACTATCCATTATAAGACCTAAATTACGTGCCTCTCTCACTGATTGAATAGATTCTGTCATAACTGTAACCTTCTTATCAGTAAAAGGTAGGCGTGCGAGCTGGGTTTTAGATCCCAGAATCATAAATTTTGTTTTTGTAGGATTAAGTATTAATGAATTATGTATTGACCATACAAAAAAAAACACTTTCAACGTTTCATTTATTAATTAGCCTCATTTAGCCCCGGATAAGCCACGTTGTAAGAGCACGGTAGTTGAAAGTGTACAGAGTCTTCGCTTCGCACTGAGTTGCTAAATTATTACACTACTACAAACAAACGGTTTATGGGCGGTGGCCATTGGCTGACTGAAGCGTACACGCTGAAACCGCCTTACGTAAGCACATGCCGGTGGACAAACGCTACGTTCACTTTACTCAGCATGTGCTTAATTCGATATTTTCTCAGTAAATAC
This sequence comes from Automeris io, assembly GCA_036320925.1. Taxonomy (NCBI): domain Eukaryota; kingdom Metazoa; phylum Arthropoda; class Insecta; order Lepidoptera; family Saturniidae; genus Automeris; species Automeris io. The sequence goes on along the minus strand of JAUDJH010000011.1, from coordinate 3,595,400 downwards.
ATTGTAAAGTCCGTGTAAGTCCGTCCGTGTGTTTTGACGAGTGAACAATCTTATTCAGGAGCCATCTCTAGAAAAGTTGAGTGCAAAGAGTCTACCCCTCTATATGAGGACACCGCCTTTGGAAGCTCTTGTCTAACATAACCAGCACTGATTACTTTTTTTACACTGGCTCGAAATAGTGACTACAGTGCACCTGATGATAAGTAGTCCAAAAACAAAAGCGACAATGAAAAAAGTTGGAAATCCATTAATAGTCTCCGTCGTCATGTCGGCCCACATATACCACGACTGAAGGTCTCTAGGTATATGAGTTACTGGATATACACAAGCTGATCCCGTAACGCGACATGCGAAGCTAGTCACTATGACGGACTTTACACTTGTATACTGTGGTCATGACCCAGTTTGGGCAATAGCCTGCCACCAAAAAACTTACTGCTACCACTTTAAAAAAATCGAGATAATATTAGCTAAATAGGGACAACAAACTGTGGTGTAAAAAGAAATATATTAAACGCAGAATAAAAACACAAATCCAAGATGAGCGACTTAAATAACACGATTCGTTACAAGAAACGGGTACGCAATAACACGGACAGAATCTCATGGTGAGTAATAAAAAAACTCATTTCGCCACCGACAATAATGTTATTTACGACCGAAGAAACACTCCGATTTTATTTATTGTGCACGCTTTACATATGAGATTTTCCTGTTGCCCTATGTTTATTAAAATGACCTGTTGGTCTTGTAGACCCTTACAACAGTGACGTGCATAGAGTATTTGGAGAGGGTAGGCAGAATTCGCGTAATTAATTTGAATATTATATTATGATAGTAAATATTATATTGCTTTCATAGAAAAGATAGACGGCGTGAATATAGAATAGATATGAATATACATGGTCCCCTTTTTTTTCACTTTAAGCAATTTAATCCAGACTTATTTATCACAAGGGCATGCAATGGTTGCATGCATCTATGGAATTAACGCTATTACCTTACAGCATCTTTTTACAATTTGTTACTTAAGTCTGAGATTTATAAACGCTACTTCGACTTTAGTTACACTTTACTTAAATATTATAAATTACACAGTATGTTTTCAAAACAGTGTCCGACTCGAAATCGGCATATTGGTGAAACGAGTTCATTAACGAAATACATACATTAGAAAATTGAAGAAATATAATTATTTTACATTCTGTTTGGATTACTTACAAAAATCAGTTTAAAGACTAATGAAACAGTGTAATTGATAAACGCTACTTGGGATTATGAAAGTCTTTTGACCTCATGACCTACTAGCATGATCCTTTGCTTTCCTTTCTTCATCTGTTCATAAGCTAAGCACGCTCCTAGTGTTGCCATGAAGGTTTTCCTTATTTAACTAACTTTCATTCTTAATTTATTCAATTTTGTTTGATTTATAATTAAATTTTTTAACCCAAATAGAATTAATATCAATGCCGAGCAACGCCTTCAGGGTCGAACAGGGTTTTTATAACACACTGTATTAAATGATAAATGTTAATATAATTCGGAATTCTGATAGAATGATGATTGATGAATAAATAAGGTACGTAGTACGTGGAGTTGGCGAAAGTATATAAAGGGAATAATTAATAGGAAAGCAAACGAGGTTAGTACAAATATTGTATCAAAGAAAAATATAATTTTACGTGCTCCCTGCCTACCCTAATAAGGAATCCCTAATAAGGATACCCTAATAAGGAAGGATATAAAAAAAAACATCAAAGCATATGGTAATTAACCGCTTTCGTTAATTTGGACTTAGATCTGCTAATACTATGGTTAAATGAAAATCTTATTATATTCAATGTTTTGTCAATAATGGATCTATTTCCTCAGCAAGGTGTAATCAAAATAGTGCATTATAAACTTCAGGCTGACGCTTTGTAATCAGATTTATTAGTCAATTTTTGACTAAAATCACCAGTTGACTTTTCATAAATAAAAAAAGAGCAATTAAAGCTTAGCCTGCACTGTGAGTTACCGCAAAGGGTTTCCTCCGTGCGACATTTAATTTTTTTGCCAGTGCATGAGGGTACTTCTTATTACGACTGTAAATGTCATAGAATCCGCTTAGAGATAACTACATTAATATGTTACGCCGCAATATAAAGTAAGTAAATAAAAAAATAAAAAAACAAATGCTGCATGCACTTTCTTGCATTGGACAAGCACGTTGGTTGTCATGTTCAAACCCCTTCTCATGGATTCTACAAATATACTTAAAACAGAAAGGGAGGCAAAAGCCATACAGTGGGACGAAACTGACTTACAATAATAAATTCCGGAGGCTTGGGCCTTAGGTCATGCTTTTTTTTTTGGTACCCGGTGGAAATCCCTAACGGACCGTCAGGGGAGTGGTGAGGGCCATTCATCCGGTGTGGCGGACTTGCACCGGCTAAAGCCCTGGGGTGATCCTCAACGCGCATGTGTGCCGACCTGAATTCCGCCAACATGCGCCCTCGAGGCCCGGCACTGCGCTCCGTCGCTTTACGGGCTTCACCGTGTGTGGAGAGGTGGGTTGTGCTCACCTCCCTGCCGCCTTGTAGTGCGTGGGATCACGCACGTCACCAGCGGAGTATCGCCTAGACGGTTAGCCCCTCAGCCGAACCGTCCGACACTCCGCAGGAGAACCCTTGCGATAAGATCGGCGGTGCCGATGCATGGTTCTCCTCCCGCGGGACAGCAGAGATTTCTCCCTGCTGCTCCTCTGTCACCGCGGGGGCGGCGTTTGGGGCAGCGACTCACACGTAATGGGGCCTTAGGTCATGCTGCCGTTGGTCTACATTGTTTTATATTTAAAAACATATATGTTATTTTTTATATGTTTAATATATTTTAAAATGAAAAAATATTGCATATATGATAAATAGAGATTTAATAATAATAGTTATACTTCGCACACGAGATTACCAGAATGTGGGACATGGATTCTGCGATTATTGTCCCGATAGTCGTATCGACTAATGGGCTGGTCGCAAAGAGCCTCCATTACCACCTTAAGAGGCTCTTGCTTAGTTGCTGGATCAAAAGCCGGATACAGAAGGCAGGATTACTCGATACGGCACGCATTGTGAGGAGGTTCCTCATTCTGAGCTCCTAACTACCGGTGGCTTGGGTCTTAGGTCTCACCCTCGTAGGTCTACATATTTTTATATTTTAAAGTGTGTATTTTTATGTGTATATTTCAAAGTAAAAATATTGTAAATTAAATAAATAAAGTCATAATTTAGATGGTATTTTTAACTTTCTTCCTATATACGTATTCTATATATGCCTGTTGATACACACACATCTCTACTTCCGTTTAATCTTCCCAGGAGGATGCCAAAACTAATAAAATTCTTAAATAACTCGGAAAATTTATGATCAAAGGATATACCGTCACGTTTTCTATTACATCTGATTTTATTCAAACTATCGCATTCTACTTTTATAGGCTATCATCATGCTACTGGAATATGACTATTCGAGTATTTTTATACCCGCACGCATATAATAATTTCTTTAGTTTTGATTCAGAAACCCATTGAATTTTTTCTGTGTGGGTCCAAACCCCCTATTCTTTGAATATCTTTTCTTTTCGTGAATTGTTTGTAGATTTAAATTAGGTCTATTTTTTATCTACTAGTTAAACAATAATATTTCACCACGCTAAATACCTTTGGGATAGAGCAGAGATATATGTATGTCTGTGTCCACTTTTATACATGTCATACCAAAGGTGACAAATAACACAACTGATCAACGTTCTTGGGGTATGATAAATTGAAAAAATATTTTAATAATGATAAATAGAGATTTAATAATAATAATAATAGATCGATTACAATATTACCAGCATCTGGGACGTGGATTCTGCGATTATTGTCCCGATAGTCGTATCGGCTAATGAGCTGATCGCAAAGAGCCTCGATTTCCATCTTACAAAGGCTCTCGCTAGGTTGTTGGATCAAGTGGATTTAATAATACATGACTAATTTGTAAGATGATATCCGAAGATAAATTATGAAATTATTATCTAATCTTCGCGTGAAATGAATGTGGGATTTAAATATTTAATAAACTATTAGTACTCGTATTTTTTACTCAAAAAAAAATGTGTACTCAAGTATTTTTTTGGTGTCCCGGGGGAAAATCCTGCATAGGAACATCAGGGTTGCTGTGAGTGTAGCGACCCCGGTGTGTCAGACTCCTACTGACTAAAAACCCCCGGTGCGTCCCCCCAATTGCTCCACCCGGGCCTGGGAATTATATTCATCCAGACACCCGGGGAACAAGAAGCCTTGTTGAGGCTACCTCTCTGGGAGGGGAGTGTACTCAAGTATATAAGAATATTATTGAATATTGTGTATTCAATATTATTTATGAAGGATCACTAGAAAAGCAAAAATATTTTAAGTCACTTAAATTACAATATTTTCGTATCGAAGAAGGTTTTATTAACTACTTAGAATGAGAACTGTCGATAATGTTTTCATGTATGATTTTTAAAATAGAAATAACAATAGGAAATGACCCCCGTTGAAGAACTTAATACCAGCCTGTGAACCAACGAATTTAGATCGCTGCATCATTTTCATAGGCCGTAAACACAGCGAATACTTAACGATATTGTTGTATGATAATGTATGAGCACTACTGAAAACGTTTTTTATGGCGGCAATCGATGTAAATCAGTAGTAGGGATTCACAGGTTCTGGCTCACCGCCTTTGGCTCTCTCATCGGTTCTAGCTCACTGATCACGGCGGCAACCCTAAAAAAAAAAAAAAAAAAAAAAAAAAAAAAAAAAAAAAAAAAAAAAGGTTTTCAGGGTCGCTGAATCGAATGCAAGTATTTAAAATTGCGTAGCTTTAACCGTTTCAGAGATAGCATAACATTAACTAGGCTATAATAATACAAAAGCAATGGGGTACAGTTAACAATGGATCATCCGAGCAAGGGTCGTCTATTGTTCGGCTCGAACGCTATTGTTGTGTTACGGTCGGGGGGTCTCAGGTACTTTTTCTATGTATAATAAAAAGCCGTCTACATTCCTTCATTAGTCATATTCATTTATTTTAAAACAGTAATTAAACAAATTCCATAATAACATATCATTGTACATGGTATCGATGTCAAATTGATTAATAAAGTAATTCATTGTACAGTTGTGCAACTTGTAGTACAAATACATTAAACAGTATTGACCACATACTGAAGTCCAATTGTTTTGCAATATTTTTTTATTGAAACTCCATCGGTGGCTATTTCTCTTTAAGAATGCATAGTGATATCCAGAAGGTGGTCGTCCATAGGAGTCGAAAAATTCACCAAAACCATTTTTGTCTATATGTAGTGCAACCCAATGTGATCCAGGTTTTGTATCGGGGTCCAAATTACTAATTAAATAAGTAGGAGTTTCCATGTATATCGGTAATCTATTTGCAGCATACACATTATACCGCAAACTTGGATGTATTTCGTTCAAATATTTCTGTAGTTCTATTGTATTCATATTTATTTAAAAATACAACTTTCCAACCCCAGAGATCGCAAACATGTGTGCGATTGTAATTACAGTAACTTATTATATATCGAAAGGGTGATTATTAAAAATAATACAAAGTAAGTTCATTTTAATTAATTTATTCAAAAATATACACACAAAGAGATACATACAAATATTACAAAGTTAATATTTTTACAATATATATATTCAACTATTATAATCGACGGATACATTGCGGTTTTTATCTATTTCAATAACATTATCAAATTCGGCGTAAACAATACAGTTAATAGTTTGTACAAGCGTTGACTCAAATCGAACTTCTAATCTTACAGTGCCATGTCTTATAAGATTCCAATGACCTGAAGAGTTGGCTGATAAATCCGGAGTTAAATCAAAAGCTAACAAACAGTAACCGTTCGAATATTGTTCTCTCGAAATTCCATTCCCTTCATTTAAAAAATGTATACCCGTACCCGAAAATAATGTATGATAAGCCGTGGTGAAAATATGGTTTTCAAATGAAGGTTGTAAAGCTTTCGAAGGTATTTGTTGACCATCAATATATAAACAAAATGTGTTAATGTTGTAATTTTCGAAATTAAATGGATTTTTAGTGAGATTACCGTTAAATGCCCCGTTATCAACAAACCCAATAATACATCTTTTTGGGACTTGCCCCAAAAAAAATGTTGTCAAGTGTTTTGCCTTGAATCCCAGATGGTATAGTTAAAACTTTCACTTCAGCTCGAGTGACGGGATATTTTGCTGTAGAAAAAGCCAATGCTTTTTGATGTGCAAGTAAAACAGTTGGATTGATTCGTGCTTTACGAACGATAAGTGTTGCATCTGTAATGCATACTTTAAACTTTGAATCACTTGAAGGGGCCATTAAGTTAAATGTTTCTCTAGAGCGAACTAATTTAACTGACATTTCTACACCATTGATCAAGAACTTTTCTTGGTTAAATATATCGCCATGTAAGTGTCCAATCATTTCAATTTCTTGACTTTCAGAAGCTAATTTTTGTCTTTTAACAAATCCTCCATTTTCCTCGCCGGTTTCATTCATTTTGTTGGCTGTATCTTCATACCAAAGGCCACACGTAAGATGAGATTCTTTAGCTGGTTTAGCATAATTCAACAAAGTTTCCATGTAGGCACGATACGCATATGTATTATTTGGAGGTGATATAAGTTTTTGATTTAAATAGACATCAAGTTGACTGAAGATTGAATGCAACCAATTATTAACCGGAGCCACTACCGTTGAGGCAGCTACCTTAGAGGAATCTTGATGCAATATCCTGGCTTTTATATGAATCAAAGTATGAGACAGATCTATATAATCTTCACCAGTTCCTGGTACTTGAAATTCGAGGGGCCCATCATCAGCTAGAGATGATATAGGTTTATAATGTATCCATATTCCATTTTCTATACTAGTTTGTGTTGAGGGTAATGCAAATAAATCTAACTCTGATTTAATGCACTCACATGATTTGTTATGTAGAAATGACATTTTATGAAAATATGTCTTTGATTTTAGTATGACTTGACTTTGATTTTTTGATACCTTTCACCTTGACATTCGGTGCTGAAATGAGAGAATTCAAACGGTTCCTCTTTTTTATATATCCTGAACCGGACATGTTAATTCGATTAATTTTATCTTGAGCTTTTTTGTGTAAATTTGAGCTGGCCTCTTTCAATCTAGTTCTTATTGAATCTTCCATGGGGCGTGCATTAACCATATCCGATAATAGACCCACACCGGCATTTAAAGCCTCTTTACCCACTACTTTAGCACCACTAGAGAGCAATGGTAAAACAGATCTAAATAAGCCTCCTAAAAAACTACCAAATCCATGTCCACGCTGATACGGTGCTCCTCGATAAATCACACCAATACCGTGACCAGCTTGATGTGAATAATAGTGCTCATAAGGACAAATTTCATTATATTCTTTGGAATACATTATAGTTTCATAAAGTGGAGTTTAATGCACAATGTCCCAAACTGGAATGGTATTTTTTGTCCTGTGCCTGATCTTATATTTATTTCAATCGTATCAAACTCCCTGCGCATAACAGGTATGTAGTGAGGTGGTGAGAAAACATGCATTTTATTAGCTCCATATATGTATTTTGAAGGGTCTAGTGGTATTATTCTTAATAATTGTGTCATCACATCCCCAACAATTTGCGGTTCAATAATATCACTATAAACAAATAACTGGGATGGTAGCCCTAGATGTAAATTCGCTGAACATTTTCCAAAACCACCCCTGTGTGCTAAGTTTCTAGTTGGTTCAAATCCTAGTTGAAGACTTAAGCTAGGTGCTAACGTAACTGATCTTATTGATTCATCCATTACAGTTACAGATACAAACTTTGAAATTTCATCATATCGAAATATAACTTTATCATCAATGCTGTTTAATGCTGTTAAAATTTGATTAATATCATCATAGTTGGTGGCTGGTATATAATGTTTGTAGTATATTAGTGAAGGTTTATCCTCATGGGGCATTACAGCCCATTTTGTTATATAAACAATATTTTCATGTTCCTGAACTGTAAACATCGTGCATGGATATTGAAATTCAACGACACCAACAGACCATCTACCTTCAAGTATAATAGGTTTCGGTAATTTGGTTGAAAACTGGGTTGTCGTATTTTCTGGGAAGTATTCCATGGAGCTATTACTCAACAATGTTAAATAAAAACTTTCCTTCATCATATTTTCTTTAAACTAGAAGCCAATATCCAACTATTAAATTTATCCGGATAACCTTTCCACTTGACCAACACTTGCTTTCTGTTACCGGAATAGCGGGAACCGATAATTTTATCTATTTTATAACTTGAAGTAGGATCATAAGATATTTTTTGTAACTCTTTCTCATAAAAAGTTCCTGTTATTGGTTCATTTTGTAAATCTTTTAATGTGTATACTACCCACGGTGATCTATCTATTATAGAAGATATAATAAAAATTTCATCACTCCAATTGGATTCATATCCCTTTTGAAAGATATGTTTGTGTTTGGTGATTCTTACATAGTCACCAATATGAAATTTTGGAAGTGGAATATTTGTAGGTTGACTAACTTTTTCTCTGTCATACAAATTATTCCAAACAGTCATTATATTATCAAAATTTACATCGCAAGGACACATCTTAATACTAGAATGATAGCTATGGTTATATGCGTATATTAAGTTCTGTAGGATATCTATATACCTATGGGTATTTTTGTGAGTGAAATAACGCCACATTCTCATTTTTAGTGTCCTTTGGAATCTTTCTACAATGCTGGCTTTAATATCAGGGTTATTTGTTGTATAATAATTTATATTTTTACTCTTTAAATAACCCTTTACATCTTTTGAAAGGAATTCACTTCCTTTATCAGATTGTATATGTGTTGGTGTGGTATTAGCTTCACTAAAAATACTATCAAAACATGATTTAACTGTTTCAGAATTTTTATTTTTCATAGGTCTAGCATAAGCATATTTAGTAAACACATCAATAACACAAAGTATATAATTAAATCCGTCATTATGTGTAGAATAAGATCTCATATCACTTAAGTCTACCTGCCAAAGTTCATTTAGGTTGGACAAAATATATTTGTTTCGAGGAAATTTCCTATGTACTGGTTTATGCAACGTGTATGTTTCTTGTAACCGTAGCCACTTTTTAACGTCTTCCTTAGTCATTTTACCTTTCATAGCTTTCGACAATTTTTCAATACTACTGTAACCAGCAGGATGTGATGGATCATAATAAATCTTAGTTATCTCTAGTATGGGGTCCATTTTTCCCAACTATTTTTTTTTCTTATAGGTTTTTTTATCTTTTCTAGATTGTTTTTTTTATCATTAAACTCTTCATCTGTAGATACTTGGTCAATATCCTTTAATTGAAGCCGGTGTATGTATTCACTTCTAGCTGGATTCCCAACGTAAGTCAACGGTACTTTAATATCCTTCAATGCTGTTGCAAACTTTTCCCAACCTATTGGATCACTTTTTTTTAACGGTCTAATTGCATCATTTAACAAATCTACTATATTACTTCCAAGAATTTTTTCGTTATCTATAATGACTGTACCATCATCATTCCAATGAATTTTATTTGTACTTAGAGTTAGCAATTCCAATAAAGACCCACCTTTCTTTACATAGGTTTTTGGTATTAAACTAAGAATTTGATCTTTCGTGTAAGGAAGTTTTTCATAAGATATAGTACTCTCCTGATTTTTATCTTCAGTGTTTGGTGGCAGAGCTGTAACTAAACTCTTGTCGTCGGTATAATTACTTTTATTAGATGTATTTACTTTTACTTCTGGAGTGGTAGTATCAATACTTTTAGTTATTATTGGTATTTCATGAGGTTGACGGTCTTCTCCAGTAAAGTGTAAATATCTTTGTAAAATTTGTAGATATAGAATACATTTTTTCCTATCATCCATATTACTATTCAAAATATTTTTCATCTCAGCATCTAATCTAGAAGTGGGTCTATCAGGAACTTGGTTGTATTTTAGTTTGTCCATCAAACTTGGTTCAATGAGCAACATTTTCTTAGCTTGCTCCATTTTTATTACATAAAATAATTAACTAAGCCACTCAAAATTGAACCCAATATTATTGGTAGAAATGCACCACCTTTTTGAATAATAATATTTTTTCTTATTTTATTAGAACTTTTATGTAACAATTTCCGCAGTATAGATTTATATCGTTTAAGTTTTTTTTTCTCTTTTTCTGGTAGTTCCACTTTACCTTGGAGGACGTTATGTATACATTCACAAATACAGTTAATTTCCTTTTCGTCACACGATTGTAAAAGAGCTTTCTTATATTTAGGTTTAAGCTTATGTAGTGCTCTCAGTAAGTCTTTATGCGTGTTTAGACTTCGCGGCATTATGTGTAAATGACAGGAATTTGTTGATTCTTGCTATATTTAAAGCCTTTGGTGGGGACATAAACAACGCAATGTACATCTGGAGGAAATATTTTTGTTTTAATTCGACACATTTCATCAGTGTTTTGTTTAAGATCTATCATTAAATACCCATGTGCTTCCATAGTTGCATTACGATAGGCATCTTCAAGAAATTTTGGATTTTCTGGTGATACTTGGCGTGCTAAGTATCGTATTTGAGTTTTATCTCGGGGATTTTTAAAATAAACAATATAATTTGAATTTAAAGAAATGTCTCTTTGTCCTTTACCTTGGTGAAATAAATTTTGTGTGATGTAAAATACACTTAAGTTTCTATGGTGGCTTCCTTTGGTAAAAATATCAACAATGCGACCATCAGACTCTCTCATAAGATCATCAATTATTACAAGGTTTGCATTCTTCCCATCAAACATATTAAGATCTGGTATACCTTGATGATAATTTACATTTGGCAAGTTATATAAAGGTTGCATTTCATCAAAGCACCAAGTAATTTGTGTAAACTCCCTACTACATATGTCATTAATATATTTAATGAAGTTTGTAACAAAATTTGATTTTCCACAGCCACTTGGACCTGCAACTATTGCAGTAAATGGATGAATAAAGTGAAACATCACGTTGCATGTGTGTAAATGCTTGAGAGTTACAGAGAGAAATAAAACATTTCGTTCAATTGTTGGTTTATATATTCACTTACTACATGCATATTAAAAAATAAACATAAGAAAAAGTATTTACAAATATTAACTATTTATTGACAATAATAATTGAATAAAAGATACATCTTAAGACTAGTATACAAATACAGCAGTGTACAGCAACATATTTACAAATATTATATTCATAAACTAATCGAAATACATACATATTTTAGTTAACATTAAGGTACTTAATTAGAACATTGAATAGAAATATATTAACAAAGAAATATTTACATACAGATTTTTCTATAATCTATTTTAATTTGTAATGACCCCACGCCAGTGTATCCATATTATTGGGTAGAATATAACGCTTTGTGTCGTTATAAGACAAACATCTTTTGTTTATTTGCTGGGTGAAAATTGTGTGTTTAATTGATTTGAATCTGTACATGTTGCAAAATTGGATATTTTTAGTGAAGAGACAAGTCTTATAATTTTCCATGGTCATTTTTTTTGTAACACATTTATTAACACCCTTTGCTTTTGCTGTCAATTTATTTTCGACGTCAAATGCATACATTTTAGATCTTAGACCTACAAACTCTTTTAAAATTTTTCCATTATTTTCATCTTTGAAAAATCCTAGTTTCTTTTTATTGATTTTTGGATAACCATATGTATTATCTGATGGATAATCGGATGTATCAAATCGATAAACGAGGTCGGTTTTAATATCATTGTAAAAGTTGTCTGTAAAAATCTGATATATTAAACTATCTGTGTCAGTATACAATAATTTTAATTTATTATCAAACTTCCTCATCATGTAGTTGTAGTGAAAGTCATACATAAGAGTTTTTGAAATATCCAATATACAAAATGGACTGTACCTGCCTCTCTCGCGACTAGTCACCGGGTCGAGACTGCACAGGCGTCGGCTCCTCGTCAGCTCCAAGCTCCTCAGCGGTCGCACGGACACAAATCGCTACGCGCTCGCGCATGTATAGCGGAGAGAGATAGAGATTCACTCGCGGAACAGTCTTCGTATTGACAGTTGGCTAACGTCTTTGTAGAACACTAGCGCGGGTTTGAGCGGGAGCGGGTTCGTCCTTATTCCACGGACGCGGGCTTTGTTCTTGAGGTGGAGAAAGAGTCACTCGCGTAAGTCTTTGCGTAATAACACTTGGTGGACGCCTTTGTAGAACGTTAGCGCGGGATTTAGCGGGAGCGGTGTGCGGTGTGTGAGAACGTACTTTCTCCGCGGGCTCGGGCGTCTCACTTTGAGGTGGAGAAAGAGCCACTCGCGATAAGTCTTAGTAATAAAACTTAGAGCGGGAGCGGGTGCGGTGTGCGAGGACGTGTATTCTCCGCGGCCTCTGGCGTCTCACTAATTACTTTTTTGAAGCTTTTTGAAAAGCGTCGCTTGCTTATTTTGGCGTCATAATGCGGTGATTTTATTGGTTGATTTTGGCGGCAACCAATGATTTTTTAGCGTGAAAGAGCGGTTTGTCCAAAGTGTGGAAAAGGGAAGGAAAATATAAGGATAGCGGGTTAAATATTTAAATTGGCTTGTCCATTTCTGGCCTGCCTTGGAGGAACTCCAACATGTCTCTTCGTAATTATTATATAATTGCGGTTTATTAATTTTAAAGCGGTTTATAGCGGTTTTTTTATTTTTTATTTTTAAGCGGTATGTAGCGGTTTGTTTTTTATTTATTTATTGCAAAGCAATGGCGCAGCGTGGCGAAAATTTCGAAGAAAACTGCCACTTTTACTTTTAATTTTTAATACGCGGTTAATTCCGTCCTTGCCAGGATATACCTCATCTACCACACCAAGAGGGCAGCAAAGGACTGGAAGTTTATCTTCTCTAAGAATAACTACTTGCTCTTTTTGTATAAGGATATTCACTTTCGAATGCGGTATTACTTTTTGTGTGTGTCTTTTCATAGCGGAACTTAAAATGAGCGATAACAGCATTTATCAGCTGCGACAATAAATGCAGCTCACAATTCTTAGCGGTCAAGTGTTGTCTTTTTAAGCGGTGCGATTAGCGAAAGAGAGCAAAACAATATATCGTTTTGTACAGGCGTTTCAAGTGAACCCATATGAATAAATGTTACAGCATCATAACATTTTTCGCTAGCGTTAGCTAAACTAAGCAACGCTATGTTAGAATGCGGAGAAATGCCTTAGAATATTAATGTTACTTAAGTTATCAAGTTCTTTGATAATTTGAGATCATGCGTGAGTGATATCTATTGGAACCTTCATTCCAATTTAGATTGCGTTACTAACATTATTTTGTATGATAAGTTTCATACGAGCGGTAAGCGGTGCGAGTAGACCGAGAGGGTCAAATAAAGTAGCGGTTTGAGCGAGAATTGTGCATTTTGTAAAAGTAGTATAAATATATTAAAAGTATTTTTAAATAAAATTAGAGAGTAGAATTTAAGAAATTACGTTTATAAGGAGGAAAACGCGGTTGCAAGTAATTTTTAAAAGATAAAGAAGCAATATAGCGGTCTTCTGATTGACGCGAGGCATTTTCTGTGAAAATGCGTTCACACTTAAGGTCATCAGGACTTAATACTTTTCGCGGAGGAATAGCTTCGAGATTTCTGAATGTTTGTATTGATTCATTGTGAGATAAATCATCATTATTAATTAATGCGTGAAATGAATGTTTATTATTCTCATGCCCGGTATGAACGGGCAAGAATGAGTCGCATTCTGCTTGACCCATTAAAATGTATCCTAATGTGGATTGTAATGCAATAATAGATGAGTGCGGACATTCAATTTTGTTTGATAATAGCAATTGAGAGAATAGAGATACACCAATAAGACATTCGATTTCTGAAGGAATGTGGAAATATTCATCCGCTAATTGAATATTTTTAAAGTAATCTAAAAATTTTGTATTTATCTTTTTATCAGGTAACTTTCGTGAGATATTATTAACTACAGAGGCTTTAATTGTATATTTATATCGGTCATCATAGCGTGAGATAAACGTGACAGTTGTATGTCCTAGTACAGAATTTTTGAATAATCCCATACCATACACTTTAGAAGGTTTGTATACTATGGGGAGATTTAAGCGGCGACAGCACGACTCAGTAATAAAATTTGCGTTTGAGCCGGTGTCTAATAGTAAGCGGATCGATGAATTTTTATTAGTGTTAGTTAATACATTAACACAAGCGGTAGGTAATAAATCGTATAAATTATTATTATTTGAAGCGGGAGGATTCGATGTTATTAAACATTGCGAAAACTGAGAAAGATTCTGCTCAGCATGCGGTTGCGTATTTGCAGCGTTTAGTTCAACGCGTGCTGGAGGCACAGCGGTGTGCGAACTGAACTCAGTGGCCTCAGTTCGACGCGGTTGTAAAGCAACGTTAGCTAGATGCGGCGTAGGCGCAGCGCGATAAGCGGTTTGGTTGTTCGCAGAACGTAGGTTCTGCTGCGGACGCGTAGGTGAAGAGCGGTGAGCGGACTGATAGTACGCGGGGTGCGAGTTCTGTTGCGGGCGCGTAAGTGAAGTGCGGTAAGCGGGTTGGTTGTACGCGGGGTGCGGGTTGCGTTGTGTGTAAAAATTATTTAAATGTATCATCGTATGATGACGTTTATTGCAAATATTGCAAGTGCGGTTAGATTTACATTTATTAGTCGAGTGAAATCCAAGACAATTTTTACACAAATTATTTTTTATTATTATTTCATATCTTGTTTGCGGCTCTAAATTTCGGAACTCAGTACATAAGTATAAGGCATGCTTCACATTGTGACAAACAACGCATGTTGCATTGTAATTTGGTTCGGGCTGGTTTACTACCAAAGCTTGGAGCGGTTTATTTTTAGAATAATTATAACTTTTAAAATTTTCATTAGGGTTGCTACGTTTTGGCTGAGAATTAATTTGTAATTGCGGTCGTGATAAAACTTTACTCTGTTCTTTGACAAAAGCAGATAGCGAACTAAAAGAGGGCATTTTTTCTTTGCGGTGTTGTTGGTCGAATAATTGAGCGGTTTCTTTATCTAATTTACTCAAACCAACACTAGTAAAAATAAAATCAGATAAGTCATCAATATTTAAGAGTTTTAATGCCGAAACTGAAGCGCAATACGTTTCTATAAAATTATCTAAATTAGGTGAAGAAGCGGTTATTAGAGGTTTGAAACTAAATATCTTTTCTAGATATTTATTAGCCAATGTTCTAGGGTCTTGGTAACGTTCCACTAGCATGTTCCACATCACATGGTAGTTGGATGCGGTGGGCAACACTTCTGATGTGATAGATAAAGCAGGCCCTGACAATTTCGAAATTAAATACTGAATGCGTTCTGAATCAGTTAAGTGTTTATTATCATGTATCATTTCTTTGAAGTTTTGGTAAAAAAGCGGCCATTTTTCAGGTTGTCCTGAAAATGGAATTAAATCTAAAGTTGGCAGTCTATGCTTTGGTTTAGAAATTTGAATACCCGTATCATATGAATCTTTGTTTAATGAAGATTCAAAATATTTAACGCGGTTATATAAATCGTCAAAAGCTTCTACGGCCTTAAATGACGGCTCAAAATCAGGATTTAATTCCTCTTTGCGAGTGTTAAGTTTTTCAATAACTTGGATAAACTCGGTGCGAATTTTTTCAATATTAAATGCATTTGCTAAAAATATTTCCTTCTCTTCGAGAGTTGGTGAGATGTTAATTGAGTCATAGGCTCTCTGAACCATAGAAAATAATGATTGGCTTTTAGCCTCAAGAACTTTTATTGAAGTCATTTTTATATTATAAACTTTATTAATTAAATAATGCGAATGCGATAATTATTATTTAAAGCGGAGTATAATTTTTAAGTATTTTTATAAGAATAATTCGTTATAATAGTTTTAAAAAAAATAAAATTAATTTTAATTTGGTGCGGTGCGGAATAAACTATTTTCAAATTTGGATCCGTATAGAACGGGCCTTATCTTATAGTTCACGGTAGGTCAAGGTTACACGTGTTCTATTTTTGGAATTTTGCAAATCAAGGTTACGCGTTTGAGACAATTTAAAAATGAAAGTTTTAACTTTACGAAGCGATTATTATTATTAACAAAGCGAGTTAGTTTTTATTACAAATATGTTATATTATATTTATTGATGCGACCTATTTAATTATTCTTTTGAATAAGGATATTTTAATTATTACGTGATTATTACACGTCGAAATATTTATTTGGAGAGATTAGGCGGGAATAATTTTTTATTATTAGAACACAATATGGCGGAGCAATGCGTCAGCGCGGGAATGTGTCGATGCACGTTTTTGGCGGTAAAATGTTTGAAGCGTCTTTTTGAATTTTATATGTTTTTAGGAATTTAGGATTAGGAGAAAGGAACTACAAGGATCCGGACTCGAGGGACCACACACTGGACTGTACCTGCCTCTCTCGCGACTAGTCACCGGGTCGAGACTGCACAGGCGTCGGCTCCTCGTCAGCTCCAAGCTCCTCAGCGGTCGCACGGACACAAATCGCTACGCGCTCGCGCATGTATAGCGGAGAGAGATAGAGATTCACTCGCGGAACAGTCTTCGTATTGACAGTTGGCTAACGTCTTTGTAGAACACTAGCGCGGGTTTGAGCGGGAGCGGGTTCGTCCTTATTCCACGGACGCGGGCTTTGTTCTTGAGGTGGAGAAAGAGTCACTCGCGTAAGTCTTTGCGTAATAACACTTGGTGGACGCCTTTGTAGAACGTTAGCGCGGGATTTAGCGGGAGCGGTGTGCGGTGTGTGAGAACGTACTTTCTCCGCGGGCTCGGGCGTCTCACTTTGAGGTGGAGAAAGAGCCACTCGCGATAAGTCTTAGTAATAAAACTTAGAGCGGGAGCGGGTGCGGTGTGCGAGGACGTGTATTCTCCGCGGCCTCTGGCGTCTCACTAATTACTTTTTTGAAGCTTTTTGAAAAGCGTCGCTTGCTTATTTTGGCGTCATAATGCGGTGATTTTATTGGTTGATTTTGGCGGCAACCAATGATTTTTTAGCGTGAAAGAGCGGTTTGTCCAAAGTGTGGAAAAGGGAAGGAAAATATAAGGATAGCGGGTTAAATATTTAAATTGGCTTGTCCACAAAATCCTAAATAAATGGGTTTATTATGAACCAACTTTGTTTTTCGCAATTGTACTGCAACTAAGTTTTCTGCAAAAATCGATAAACTGTGAAATTCCGGTTTTGCAATCAAATCTTGTACACCTAGAGTTTTACCGTTATTTTCCCAATGCGTTAACAATTTCACATTAACCCTTTTTTCAATGTTTTCCATAGTTTTCCCAAACACGGAATTATTCATTAATTTATAAAAATCCTTTTCAAAATCCGAGACTGCCTCTATTCTACGTTTTGTATTTAAATCAATGTATTTTTGCAGCCATGAGCTCTGTCTAAATTTTAGTATTCTATGAACTTTTGTTATTTTCATTCCCATATTCAGACACTGTTTAAGATTTCTATAATGAATTTTATATCTGATCTTATTATAAAGATTTGGTATTAATTTGGTTTCTTTAGAATCACTACTTATACATATTTTCTCAGGGCAAAGTGGAAAATCAGAGTGTAAATCGTGAAGTTCAACTGGGTACTCTAAATCTACTTCTAAAATAAAACCGAATTCAGACGTGTCGGGTATATCAAAACTTGTATTTGGACTGACCCATTCAAATCCTCCTTCAGGTAAATATTGAGACATAGCCCAACCGTAAAGGTTATTTGCATCGAAATAAGCAAGATATGATGTAGGTTTATTTTCATCATAATTATCTAAAAATTTATTATTAGCTTTAGCATAACGATTGCTGCATTGTGATACTCCCCCTCTAATACCTGCCTTGATGAAAGCAATTTTATCAAAGTCTGTTAATAATTCTAACTCTATTTTTGTATATTTTAACATAGCATCCCAGCTCAAGCCCGGTGCTGTATAATAATGAGCAGGATCTAATCCATAAGTTGTTATACAAATATTTCTAAAGTTTTCGAATACATCAGTTAATAATATAACATCTGTTTTCAGATATAAGTTAGAGTAATCCAGCATATTTTGACAACCAAAATGTTGCCAAACATTCTGTGCATGATTATAATCATCATTAGATACATTTGAATCAGTTAATGAACTGTAAAATTGATTTTTAGTGGGAATAGATGTTAATTTTAAACAGTCGTATGATGTCATAAATTCATAAGGATAAATACCTTTTCTCCTAACATACCTGAAATCTTCATTTCTTGGAAAACTATTTTTTAAAGTAATAAATTGTTCATCGTTGAGATTTTTAGCTAATTGCTCAAGACTACATGGTAAAAATTTTAGGGAATCAAGAAATCTTAAATTCAAAATTTGGCTATTTATTATTAATGTTTTAGAAAAAGATATGTATCTTTCTTTGTTTTGGGGAATGACATCCACATCACCCTCTACAAAGTTTAATGCATGAACAATGAAATGTGCATCATAGTGGCTGAGATTATGTAGGAATACTGGAACATGACGTGGTATCCTAAATTTGCTTATACAAACATCGTGTGCAACACCTCTAAAATTACCTGTATACCAATCAAAATATGAAATCTTTTTATCATCAGAAAATTCTATTTCACATATACAACAGAGTTTAGAATTCGCAATTTCCTTTTCATTTTCTGCAGTCAATGGTTTGGGGCATTTTTGAAAACTATTTTTCTTACTTATTATTTTTAAATCATCATATAAACGATTCATAAATATCTGTACACAATCTGGACCGCTATACGTTACATATTTTGACAAACTATTATCATATGAACATTTAATATAATATCCAAAACTATAAACTTCATGTTTGTGAACATTTTTAGTATACGGTTTATTTGGATCGTTAGAACACGTTTTTATTGGATTTAAAAAGGCTTCAAAATCTGCATATATAACGAAGGCTATCTTTAACTTTTTATGAAAATTTTCAAATTTTAATTGAGTATTTGACACTAGTTGTCCAAACCAATTTTTATATCTTTTATCTATATTTGGTAGTTCTACAGTAATATGTGAACAATCATATTGTCGATGGTTATTCAACCTTTCCTTTGTGGGGAAATGCAATAAACATCCATCGCATATATAAACCGCATGATTTTGATTTGAAATTTGTTTACTGACCAATCTTGATAAGTTTTTAATATAACAATAGTGGTAAGTCCTTTCTCTATTTATGAGTAATAAATTAATGTGACTATTTCTACGACATTTTGTTAAATATAGTGGACCCACTACACTATGCCTTTTCATTTCTTTATTAAATTCTAAACCGAATACATTGATACTAATATTATTTAATTTTTCAACTTTTGATATATCATTTAATTTAACGGGAAAAGATACACCATTAAATTTTAGTTTATTTACATGCATGCTATAGGACGATACTCGATTTGCGTTCTTACTCACTGGATATAATGCCGAAAGTAATGCCCATTGAAAACATAAATTGTCAGAGTTTTATACGTTTATCACAGCTTTTTTATTACTAATATCTTTAGGTAAATCAATATATGACGTACCACGTAGCGGATTAAATTTATTAATATTCATGTCTAAGCAATTAATTTGTTTAAGACTCCACCCGCTGTCTTTTTGTTCAAAAGCACTTATTTTATTTGTTATAGCATCACATAATGAAGAAAAGAAAATATTTAAGTCATCACCTCGAAAAATTATATAATTACATGTTTGAAAATCAAATGAATTTAGAATATCTTTAGTTTGTTGTATAAAATCTGCGTGTAGTATAAAATTTACTTTAAAAGCAGTATGTTTCTGCATAGATTCTTCAATCAAAAATAGCACATCATCTTTTATAGAACTTAAAAACAATTCCGGCGTTTCAAAATCTAACATAGATGATAAATCAGATTTATTTTTAATTTTATATGTAATTATTCTATTTCCAAAGGCTGTTTCAGCAATTGATACATTTTTAAGAGATGTGTGAGAAGTTAAAACATTATTATTATGAATTTTGCTTTTCAAATGATTGGTAAAGTATTTTCTAGTTATCAAAATTTTACACGTGTTACATTGCACCTTGTCGACATCGAGGTCTGCTGATATCCCGATCGATGATAATGAAGTTGATGGCCTATCTTCATATCTAGTCTTTTTCTTATTATTGTCATCATCCTTCGTACTACAAAGTTTCTTAGACCCCATCCCGATTTGATATGATTGTTTTGATTGTCTAAAACAAAGAAGAAACATATTTATAGAAGAAGAACAAAATAATTCTGTAAATTTTGAGATAATTTAAGAAGGCATACTCACGCTATGTTTTCCTCAACTACTGCACAAATATTGTACAATTCTTCATCATATGTGGAGTCTTTCAATCCACTCTCTGGAACTATTCCCCACAAATTATACATTCCATATTAGATTTGCGTTGAAGAAAGGTACAGATATAATTTTAGATTATGTTTCAATAAAATGGAAATATATGACACGAACTTATTTAAAGAAAGTACTAATAAAAATTTGTATTTACAAAAATAGTTTTTTTATATTCTAGCTATAAAATACACATGATTATTATATTCAGAAACTATAAGTAAATAATATATACACGAATATTAATTGAATGGAATGCGTTTATTACTTATTACTAAAGTGAGATTTTTTACAATTTTCAGTCTTAGAAATTTCTTTAGTTATTTCGTAAACAATGTTTCTAACGTTTGCAGAATTTTTGTGTTTATCATTTGTGTAATATTTAACTCTAAAATCTGCGTGCTTCCAATGTTCTGTGGAGGCTATTTTTGCAATCTTTTTCATGTCATATATTTCTATTTTAATAAGTTTACTTGAGCTGGAACCATCATCAACGTTTGTTGATAAACAGACGGTATTACCTTCTTCATCGATTCGAGATACAGTGGATGAAAGTTTTTTTCGTTTTATTATAGGACCTTCAAAGAATTCATCTAAATTCTTGGTAATAATATTTTGCTCCCTCTTTTTCTTTAGTTTTGATTGTACATTACTAAATAAATCCTGACTACCTTCATCCGATAGAGGATAGTAGTAATTTTTAAAAGTATTTTCTTCATCAATAATTTCCAGTGAGTTCTGTAAAAATATTTTATAAATTTAAATCTGAATTGATGGATGTTCGTAGTGTAGCGATGGTTTTTTAGTGTATATAAGTGTGGTATAAAGTAATAACAAAATTACTTACATTCATTGTTGTATGAATCTATGTCACTAATACTTTGTAAATTAAATTTATACTTGTATTTCACTTCACTTAGAAATACACGAAATATAACAAACTAAATGTTCACTATAGAAAAGACACTTTCACAATGTAACTTAAACAGTTCCAACCCTATATATATAGAAAATATCGCTCCTACACCATGACTTATGGGTCCAATGCACAAAAGGTTTGTGATAATGAATTCCGGCTTCGATATGAACAAAAGATATGAATAGGTTTATAACATTTTGTAAGGTGTCTTTGTTAGTCATCTTTCTATTAACTATTGTTAAAAATATTTTGACTCATTGTTTAGAAATTTTTGAAATACTTTGGCACTTTTTTCTGTTATCAGACAATGAAACAAGTTGTAACATGAAACTGTTAGAAATGTTTGAGTCATAACTAACAAATTTTGGAATGCTTTCGTCAAAACGGTAAGAAGATATGAAGATTATATAGATCTGTCTCATACTTTGATTCATATAAAAGCCAGGATATTGCATCAAGATTCCTCTAAGGTAGCTGCCTCAACGGTAGTGGCTCCGGTTAATAATTGGTTGCATTCAATCTTCAGTCAACTTGATGTCTATTTAAATCAAAAACTTATATCACCTCCAAATAATACATATGCGTATCGTGCCTACATGGAAACTTTGTTGAATTATGCTAAACCAGCTAAAGAATCTCATCTTACGTGTGGCCTTTGGTATGAAGATACAGCCAACAAAATGAATGAAACCGGCGAGGAAAATGGAGGATTTGTTAAAAGACAAAAATTAGCTTCTGAAAGTCAAGAAATTGAAATGATTGGACACTTACATGGCGATATATTTAACCAAGAAAAGTTCTTGATCAATGGTGTAGAAATGTCAGTTAAATTAGTTCGCTCTAGAGAAACATTTAACTTAATGGCCCCTTCAAGTGATTCAAAGTTTAAAGTATGCATTACAGATGCAACACTTATCGTTCGTAAAGCACGAATCAATCCAACTGTTTTACTTGCACATCAAAAAGCATTGGCTTTTTCTACAGCAAAATATCCCGTCACTCGAGCTGAAGTGAAAGTTTTAACTATACCATCTGGGATTCAAGGCAAAACACTTGACAACATTTTTTTGGGGCAAGTCCCAAAAAGATGTATTATTGGGTTTGTTGATAACGGGGCATTTAACGGTAATCTCACTAAAAATCCATTTAATTTCGAAAATTACAACATTAACACATTTTGTTTATATATTGATGGTCAACAAATACCTTCGAAAGCTTTACAACCTTCGTTTGAAAACCATATTTTCACCACGGCTTATCATACATTATTTTCGGGTACGGGTATACATTTTTTAAATGAAGGGAATGGAATTTCGAGAGAACAATATTCGAACGGTTACTGTTTGTTAGCTTTTGATTTAACTCCGGATTTATCAGCCAACTCTTCAGGTCATTGGAATCTTATAAGACATGGCACTGTAAGATTAGAAGTTCGATTTGAGTCAACGCTTGTACAAACTATTAACTGTATTGTTTACGCCGAATTTGATAATGTTATTGAGATAGATAAAAACCGCAATGTATCCGTCGATTATAATAGTTGAATATATATATATTGTAAAAATATTAACTTTGTAATATTTGTATGTATCTCTTTGTGTGTACATTTTTGAATAAATTAATTAAAATGAACTTACTTTGTATTATTTTTAATAATCACCCTTTCGATATATAATAAGTTACTGTAATTACAATCGCACACATGTTTGCGATCTCTGGGGTTGGAAAGTTGTATTTTTAAATAAATATGAATACAATAGAACTACAGAAATATTTGAACGAAATACATCCAAGTTTGCGGTATAATGTGTATGCTGCAAATAGATTACCGATATACATGGAAACTCCTACTTATTTAATTAGTAATTTGGACCCCGATACAAAACCTGGATCACATTGGGTTGCACTACATATAGACAAAAATGGTTTTGGTGAATTTTTCGACTCGTATGGACGACCACCTTCTGGATATCACTATGCATTCTTAAAGAGAAATAGCCACCGATGGAGTTTCAATAAAAAAATATTGCAAAACAATTGGACTTCAGTATGTGGTCAATACTGTTTAATGTATTTGTACTACAAGTTGCACAACTGTACAATGAATTACTTTATTAATCAATTTGACATCGATACCATGTACAATGATATGTTATTATGGAATTTGTTTAATTACTGTTTTAAAATAAATGATTATGACTAATGAAGGAATGTAGACGGCTTTTTATTATACATAGAAAAAGTACCTGAGACCCCCCGACCGTAACTCGATTCAAACAATAGCGTTCGAGCGAACAATAGGCGACCCTTGCTCGGATGATCCATTGTTAACTGTACCCCATTGCTTTTGTATTATTATAGCCTAGTTAATGTTATGCTATCTCTGAAACGGTTAAAGCTACGCAATTTTAAATACTTGCATTCGATTCAGCGACCCTGAAAACCTTTTTTTTTTTTTTTTTTTTTTTTTTTTTAGGTCAGGGTTGCCGTCGTGGTCAGTGAGCTAGAACCGATGAGAGAGCCAAAGGCGGTGAGCCAGAACCTGTGAATCCCTACTACTTAAATCGCATGTAACTATGAATCACGATTATAAAAATATGCAATACCGTAATTCATTTAAATATTTAGTTTCATTAAAAATTTCATTTTAATGAAATATCATACTGTAATAATTATTACTGTAATAAACAACTATTTAACACAGTAATATAAGCTCGCAAACATAGTTTCCCAGTCAATAATTTCACTTTTACACATAAGAATAGGTTTTAAAGAAGATTCAGGGCATTTTTTTCGCTGGTTGAAATTCTCATGGAAAATCAGAGCTGCCATGAGACTAGCAGTCTCGGTGTGTCAATACCTTACCAACTAAAACCACCGCTATGTTTCTTCTACTCGTCTCCCAGGGCCAAGGATAGGGACACGCCAGTTTCCTCGGCTCCAAGCGATGTCTGGCCTTCCGAAGGTTTCGCTTACAATTATGCGGGGCATGGTGTAAAAGGCCACCCCTCTCTCGCATCTAAGCTGTCATTGGAGCCGTGTGCGGGAACACATTACACACCACTCTCGTCTGGGTATATTGAACGCCGCACTCCCTCAAATGAGTCGCCCAAAAAACAATCTTTGGTTATTTTGCGTCTTAACCAAATTTTGTGTTCCATTTTTGAAAATAGGATTGCTTACTGTCACTCCTTTTAATAGACATAGCTTGAGGTAACCTTGAGGTTTTTAGCTGGTATAAGTCCGACTTACCTCAGCTGTCCCTGATGATGATGATGATGATGTCCTAGCCGGGTTCGGCCACGGCGACTGATTCAACATCGATTAAGATAATCGAGGTCCAGTTTTCGGAAACAGTCAATTGCGCAGGAGATATTTAAGTGCATAACTCGACACGCAGCCAAAAAAGCACTCTCTTGTCCGAGCTCCCTCAGGCCCCATGGAATGGAGAACCAGTACGATTGGGAGGGAGCAGGATGCAGGTTTGATCGAGTTTTCCTTCTCTGAACACCTGGTTGAATTGCAGTGTTAAAGAGATACCTCAGTCGCCTTTTACGACACCTCAGCAAGAAGAGGGGGGTGCTATTCTATTCTTCCGGCAGCCACCACGGCTCAGCTGCCCCTATGTCTTATGTGTATAGCGGAGATGGCCCTATGTGCGGCCAACCCGGCCATATGAGGAATTTTGCCAAACAAAAAATGCAACTATATACAGACAAGTAAATGCAAATTGAAATTAAATTATTTAAATAGATTTTTGAGAACTGGTAATATTCAAATGACACCTAAACTAAGAATTGATATCTGTTTCTTTTTTTTTTACACTGGCTCGACATAGTGACTACAGAGTACCTGATGGTAAGTACAGTGTAGTCCAAAAACGAAAGCGACTATCAAAGGATGAAAATCCATTGATAGTCTACATCGTGATGTCGACCCACATATACCACGACTGAAGGTCTCTAGGTATATGAGCTACCGGATATACACAAGCTGATCCCGAAACGCGACAAGCAGAAACTGGTCACTATGACGGGCTTTACACCCATGTACTGTGGTCGCGATCCAGACGGGCAACGACGCCCTACCACCTCGCTGCTGCTCGTTTAGCACCACCCAGGAGTCACGTGTAGGGAAACTAGAGTAAAACCTACGGACGCGAGCAGCTTCCACTCCCATCTTACTTAGGCATACCATAATTATAATTAATCCATTAGCAATGATAACCATTTAAAATTAGAATTATTTCTAATTTTAAGCTAGGCTTAATAGACATATCATCTAATTACATCGTGTAAATGAGCCACAATGAGCTATCCTGGTCTAGTAATCGTGCATAGAAATGGCAATGCAACTGAATGCAATTGAAATATATCAACTGGAATGGTGTTAATATTATATTGATACAAAAATATTACATCATTCCTAATTTCTTAATTTCGAACGCTCAGTACGGAATATTATAAACAAAGCAACGTTTACCCAGTGATTATACAATGTAAATGCTTCAAATTATCTGGAAACTTAATATTATTTAATATTCAATCTTTCGACAGTAATTATGTTTGATTTCAAGATGTACCTATTGATCAACAAAGCTGTATAATCAACTTTGAAACTTATGAAATATCTTGGGGCTATTCGAAAATATGTTTTATTATTTGTTTATAAGCCAAATGGGAGCTGAAAAGTTGACAGGCTACCTAATGGAATATCGATATTGTATTGAACAAAAAATTATCAATCAGCATACTTATTTTTTACTAATATTTTTTGTTCTTTTTTTCAGGTCTATACTAATTTCGTCGTCTGCCTTTTCCACAAGGCATTCAGATGAAGATCACAAAACAAAAACTGTCGTCGCAAGAATAATCTAATATCATGTGTTGTTTAGTACAAATAGCATTATATTTATGTTGTATTAAAATTATTAGTACAATTAAATATAGTTAAGAATGCCAATTTTCCAATAAACACATGCAATTGATTTTTCGTAACAAGGAAACATTTTAACTCTTTGTAATTTATGTCAACTTGTAATTAATAAAAAGGTATTCTGTATACTTGATGCTTGATAATACTACAAGCAACAAGGGAAAAAGAACTATCTATCACATACAGAATGATTTTATAGATGAAGGTAGAAGATATTCAGTATTAAATACTAATTCCAAATTTGTAAAAATATTGATATCTTAATATTTCCTTTAAAACGAAGTAAATTATAGTGATCAAATTTAGAAACAATTACACACAAGCATGAATGAAATACCTGATAATTATTAAGTAGATACCTGTCTTAAGTCAGAAAATAATACAAAACAAAAACGAGTCAATATACAATAACCCAAAAGTTACGTAAAAGAAACTTTTTGTAATTATTAGCATTTAATCGTGCGCCACACGCGTTAAAGTGCACACTTTTACGCATCAATTCTCATTTATCATAATGCGCAGTGCCTAGCGCGCCGCCTGAAAGAGGTTGTGGAGGGGTGGGCTCTTTACTTCTACCCCTCCCAGACAGATAGCATTTACACGGCTGTTCGCTCCACGGGCGTTTAGATGAATTTGGTTTCCCAGGCCCGGGTGGAGCGATTAGAGGGACACCCTGAGGGTTTTTAGTCAGTAGGAGTCTGACATACCGGGGTCGCTGCCATCACAATTGCCCAGACGGTCCTATAAAGGATTTCCCCTCGGTATAATAAAAAAAGGCTAATTTAGTTATTTACATTTTTATAAGTTACCAAATGCTTAAAATTTTTGTATCTTGAAATATCTTCCTCGTCTATAAAATCAACCGCATAGTAGCCTCATTTTTTAGAACTTATGTTAATATGTAAGATTTCATTAATTACTATTATCGACGTCACTGATTGCAAAAGAGCCTTTTTACTTCATTGTAAGTTACATTAAATAATTTGTTGATACCTTTGCGTCAAATTGTTTATTGAATATTACATACATACATTTAAATTGTAAAAAGCTTGTAAAATATATAAACGAATTGTATGATACCATGTAAATAGGGATACTTGTAAAAACTTTTCATATGAGTTGTAAATAACCTTTCAGACTAACTACTTTGCATGTAAAAAATTATATAGACTACATTTATTGTAATCAGTGTAATATTAATAATCGGAGTAAACTGTTAACTGTAAAAATGTATTTAGAAAGTTAGAATAGTTAATTTAAATTTGAAAAGTAGTTGAACTGATACAAAGTGCTTACATCAATTTTATTGAATCCTGAGCCCATTGATGAAAGTACTTTGTCCAAATCAAGTAGGATACTTATAAAATTATGTCTCCCGCTACGACTGTATTTCGTAAGAAGTTTTAGTGTAAACTGCTTTTAAACAATGTACGTATATTATTATGTGAATGTAAAATTATTTAAATAGTGTATATTTTAATAGATATATGTACAATTTGCTATTAAATAAAGTATACCAAAGATTTACTAATATTTATTTCTCTCCTTTTTTTTTTAAATTATTTTTAAGGTGGTATTGCGGTTGCTCGAACTGGGTCGTGACCACAGCACACAAGAGTATAAGTCTATGATAGTGACTTGTTTCGGCTTGTCGCGTTTCGGGATCAGTTTGTATACATTAAATTGTTCAAATACCAAGAGACCTTCTATCGTGGTATATGTGGGCCGACATAGCAATGGCCAGTGTCAATAGATTTTCGTCCTTTTACTGTTGTTGGCTTTCTTGCACTACACTCGCTCGCTCGTTTGGGAGTCGAAGCTGTTCGCGTCCGTAGGCTTTACCATAGTTTCCCTACACGTGACTCCTGGGTGGTGCTAAACGAGCAGCAGCGAGGTGGTAGGGAGTCGGTGCCCGCCTGGATCGCGAGTACATGGGTGTAAAGCCCGTCATAGTGACCAGTTTCGGCTTGTCGCGTTTCGGGATCAGCTTGTGTATATCCAGTAGCTCATATACCTAGAGACCTTCAGTCGTGGTATATGTGGGCCGACATGACGTTGTAGACTATCAATGGATTTTCATCCTTTGATAGTCGCTTTCGTTTTTGGACTACACTGTACTTACCATCAGGTACTCTGTAGTCACTATGTCGAGCCAGTGTAAAAAAAAACACTGTAATTTCCATCAGTCACTTTGTTAAGCAAATATGAGTCTATGCACATTAGTAGCTGTATCCATTTTGCGCTTATATGTCGTGCCCAACGTAACCAGTAGCGTTTTCTCACATAGTTCCTCTTTCTCTAGAAAACCACAGCCATTACTACTTACCGCAGTCCATTCCGCCGAAGTGTGTTTCTGAAGTGGGCAGCGAAGTGTGCTCATTGCATGATGGCAAGTTGATGTTCGAATTTATATTTGTGTTTCAATTGGATTGTGCTTCAGTGATGATTTCTTATTATATATTTTTTTACTTTCCTATTTTAGCTTCTGTTTGCGCCGTTTATTATTAACTTACATTTATTTTATTTTTTATTCTTTATTTATAATATTTAAATATATATTCTCTTATATAATCTATCCATACGCTAGCAACACTCACTCGACATTTTTATCTCCCTACCTTCCGCATCCGTTTTCCTCTCTGGGTTCGAACGCTTCGAAAAGTACAACGCGCTCGCTGTAATAAACTCCTTAAAAAATATATAAACGCTACAACGCTGTGTAATACAATTGGTATCAACTCGAGCGCTCTGCTTACCCTAACAACGCGCGTGAAATTGTGGTGTGGACGCCTGAACCAGCGCCGTGGACCGGGACAATATACAAGTAAGTTCGTTCCCGGATTCCTTCTATTTTCCTCGCCAACTCACACGCACCAGCTTCCAAATACGAAATTCACTTTAAAAGAATTGTTTTCTGGAAAATGAATGCAAGCTAAAGCTGGCGCTGATAACGAAAGGATTAAACACGAATCAATCGTAATCTTTAAAAGTGCACGATCGGTGATATGGTGAACACTGATGGTGTCGTTCCCGCCGGCGCATTTTTTCATTCGTCATCAAATCTATGTCGCGCTTCATCTGGCGGCGCGCTAATTTCGCGTGTTCAGGCTTGCACGCGCTTCTTGTTCCTTCAGTAGTACATTGAGTGCTTACTTTGCAAATTGTGTAACTCGTGTTGTTTTTATATCCTGATCAGAGATCTATGCCGGTAAAAATAGCAAAAGGTGTTGAAAATATATTTATTTAATTTGGACCTTGTAAATATAATTTTAATTTTGACCTTATAAATATAATTTTAATTTTGCCCATAACATGGATATGGAAGTAAGTAATTCGTCTGATGAATGTGTAAATAGAGGCGGGAGAAACGCATCAAGATTACGAATACTTTCTTTCTCTTCAGACGAAGATTTTGTTAACGTAACCAGCAATGTTATGGAAAAGTTATATTTATAATACGTTATTAAATATAACTTTTATTCAAAATAAACGTTTTTATATATGTACGTTAAATTATCAGTGTCTAATAGCACAATCGAATGCGAAACACCGGTAGTACACGACGCTTGATGAGGCGGTCTAGCGCGAGCCACCGGTGGTACACGCCGCCCGATGGCACAATCAAGAGCGAGCCACCGGTGGTACACGCCGTCCGATGGCACAATCAAGCGCGAGCCACCGGTGGTACACGCCGGCGTGAACGTATTAAAACATTTTAAATTTATAGAAATGTTTCTGAAAGTAGTTGTTTCTAAGTTGAAATGTTATAAAGTCACAATCAAATTTTTAGCAGTAATGTTATTCTACTAAACCATATAGAATAAAAAGAAAATGCCACTATACCAATTCGCAGACCACAAGTCGAGCGTGTTATTGGAGTCGGAACAATGTTAGTTTGCGAACACGAATGTACTTAATCGGCAAAGTTTTCGCGTAATTCTCACGCGGTCCTTCTTTCTATTCCTTTCGCTTCACCGAACCTACTCGTATTTCTCGATATATATTGCTTTCTTCAACGTTTATTAATTGAGTCTGGGTTTTTCCAGATTAAGTTCGGATTAAGGCACCATATGCTCACCGATGAGGGAAAACATCGTTAGGAAACTGGCATGGCATCTATTAGAACTGTCTTGTATGTCTTGGGGACGGCGATCAGCTGTGCTACTGATCACGTTAGACTAGGACATTTAAGCGCTGCGGCGAATTGATTACAGGACCCGCAGTCCCCACAAATTCGCAGTAGTCACCTTGGGGTTTTTAGCTGGTAAAAGTCCGGCACACCCCGGCTGCTACCCCCTTCGTGGCCGGGACGATCCTATGAGGATTTTCCCCAACTAAAAAAAAGGACATTTAAGCGCAAACTGGATACGACCACTAATGTATCCCTGTACACCCCAATGGGGATATAGCGTGACAATATATATTCATTCAATTTTTTTTATATTGAGTCAAAAAAGCGAATACAGCGCACCTGAATGAAAGCACGGCTTAGTCCAAGGACAGTGACGACTACCAAGGTCATGAATTCATTGATAGTCGGCATCATCATGCCATTCCTTGCTTACAACAACTGAAGGCAACTAGGTATGTATATAAACAATTCAACGTACACAAACTGTTCCCGATTTGCATCAGTTGCTGATGGAGTGTGACCGGAATAAAAGTGCAAGAGAAGTCGCTGAAGAGCCAACGTAGAGTCAGCTTATTTGATACAGGTGCCTTTCAAGGCATCCTATGTGATCCGACAGGGAATGCTATGAAATTGTTGGTGGACATTGTAGCATAGACTCATCAGCAACTCTATCAGAACTGAGCTGGATTTCACCGTATTGGCCACAATGGGACTGATATGCCAAAATGGCAAATTCCTTATAAATAATGAATAAAAAAATAGCTGTTCCCAAATTACGATAGGCCGAAATGTGTCACTATGACGCTATCCCTCTATCTTTTTTTTTAAATTACATACAGGCTTGTGGTTGACATCAATCTCACCTGTTGAAAAGTAATGATAAGGTTTATAATAGAACGAGTTGTAATTATAAACTAAATTATCTTTTTTGTCATGAAAATTTAAATACCCAACCGCCTACGCCTACCAGTGTTTTAGCGGCTTTTCTCGGTAAATTCTGCTTTTCGAACCGGATGTAGAATCATTTTATTGACAACTCAAAAGTGCTTGTAAGAGGTTTATTTCAATAAAGTTATTTTGAAGTTGAGTTTAAATTACTTTGAATTCGTTACAACAAATAATTAATACAACAGAGTATCCTTATTTGTAACTTTGTGAAAAATCTTAGCACATATAACTCTCGCCGATCTTAATAACCACATGTATATAGTCCATGTATATAGTCCACGTCGAAAACATCTCATGGTAGTTTGTATATGCTTTAATTTTAAATCATCAAAATATAATTAAATAGTTATATAATATTAATGAATGAAAAGCTTCATGGCATAAATATTATTTATTTTAAGTCTCGCTAATATCTTCTTTCACGATATGTGTAACAAACACACTGCGGTTGTAATTAGAGCGACAATCAATTAGGCGAGAGTTATATCTATGAGTTTTTCCAGATGAAGTTTTTTTTTTACACTATCTCTACATAGTGACTACAGAGTACCTGATGGTAAGTACAGTGTAGTCCAAAAACGAAAGCGACTATCAAAGAATGAAAATCCGTTGATAGTCTACATCGTCATGTCGGCCCACATATACCACGACTGAAGGTCCCTAGGTATATGAGCTACTGGATATACACAAGCTGATCCCGAAACGCGACAATCCGAAACTGGTCACTACGACGGGCTTTACACCCATGTACTGTGGTCGCGATCCAGACGGGCACCGGCGCCTTACTACCTCGCTGCTGCTCGTTTAGCACCACCCAGGAGTCACGTGTAGGGAAACTAGGGTAAAACCTACGGACGCGAGCAGCTTCCACTCCCAAAATAAAAAAAAGTATAAAATAATAATGAAGTATAAAATTGGTTATGTCAAATTTGTTAGCAAAGGAAAACATCGTGAGAAAACCCTCACGGTTTTTAAAAAATAAATACCATATCGAGGGGTGAAAGGTTATTTGAATTAAGCGACATTTTTGTTGATATACTAATATAATATATGCTATATATTTGGAATTGGTATAAAACGCTGATTCCGAAAATATATATTTCATCATCGTACTTATCTTCCCCTTCCAGGTGTGATTGAGGTCAAGCGTTCGTCAATAAATAATAAAAAAAATCTATAATCCTAAATTTAAAGTTTTTCCCAACTTCAACTACTATTGTAACTTTTGCTATAACAGCAAACTCCTGAGAACTTTCATAACATCTGGTTGCAGGAGAAACTTAATATCAAATTAATTAAATGCTAATAGAAATATAATTTGATATTGCGCTTCTAATTGCTGTTAGATTGTCGGTGACGATGCCTTGAAGGTATTAAAGATTAGTATAATAATATTAGATTTAACCTGAAATTTCATACAGGTACAACGGAATAGATGTCGATCCTGTACATGTGGTAATTGGAGCTAATGACCTTCTAATTGTAATAAAACCTATTCACAAATGTACACCCTGTGAAGCTCGTCGTATACTCTGGTTTTCTGGAGCAGCCTTGTGCAGAAAGCTAGCGTCAGTGACACACAGATTAAGGTTGAGATATATAGACGCAATTTTAAGTTTGTTTAGACTTTACATTACTCAATGAATGTCAAAAGATTTGGTAAGTCACCGATTTTGGCAACATGAACTTGGCTTTGCGAATACTATGGCTATACTCAAGTTCATATTATACATTCAGTTTTTTGTCAAAACGAATTTATTTTTTGTGAATTTTCCTAAGAAAATCGAAATAGAGTCTGTAAGTCTCAGCCTAAGATCCGGAAACATTTCATACTAGCTGTCCCGGCAGACCTTGTTCTGCCCTATTTCTCTAAAACAAATTCACGTAGTTTTTTTTAATGTTAATAGCTACCCCGTCAGATTTTTTTGAAAATTGTTTGAACGAACCTGGCTTTAATGCTATATGTATAAAAATTGACAAATATTGACATTAATATTTATACGTCACCTAATAATTGTTTTGCCTTCCCGGAACCCGTCCACTAATATTTAAACTTTATGGTATGGTGTTAAAGTTCAAATCGACTTTTAAATATTATTACGAATATTTTGTATGAGAATATAGAAAAGTGGTGTTTTTAGACTTTTTCAGACAATTTTTTTAATTTTTTTCTCCGTAATAACCTTCCCCAGACTTCAACAAACACAACAAAAAAGAAATCAGCCAAATCGGTTCAGCCGTTCTCGAGTTTCGCGCTTATCAAGACACTAGCTGTCCCGGCAGACCTTGTTCTGCCCTATTTCTCTAAAACAAAGTCTCATTGTTTTTTTAATGTTAATAGCTATTGGCCAGTCGGCTGTTTTTTGAAAATTGTTTGAAGGAACCTGGCCTTAATGCTATATGTATAAAAATTGACAAATATTGACATTAATATTTATACGTCACTCAATAATTGTTTTGCCTTCCCAGAACCCGTCCACTAACATTTAAACTTTATGCTATGGTGTTAAAGTTCAAATTGACTTATAACAAATCTTTTGTATGAGAATATAGAAAAGTGTTGTTTTTAGACTTTTTCAGATATTTTTTTAAAATCTTCTCTCTGTTATAACCTTCCCCAGACTTCAACAAACACAACAAAAAAGAAATCAGTCAAATCGGTTCAGCCGTTCTCGAGTTTCGCGGTTATCAAGACACTATAGCTGATCCGGCAAACGTTGTTTTGCTATGTAAGGTTTTGTAATATCTTCTAAGACGTTCATTGAAATTAAGTGATGTCAAAGACAATTTTGTTCACAATTAAATACTCTTAACCAACAACACATTTATTTGGATAAAGATTAATATTATTACGTTGATACAACTCTTAACAAATAATGCATTAATTTCGACCAAATTTGTTTACCATAAAAACGGTTCTAGTGACTTAATCTTAAAAGATAGACATATACTGTCGCGGACATTTTTTTAGATCATTTCAAGAGGAATAATTCTTTCATACATATATTTTTGGTATCTTGAACCGTTTTTGCAGCGCACGCAATGGAAGCCCTCAAGGATGAATAATTTTGCCCGTTTTTTTCACATTTTCCATTATTTCTTCGCTCCTAATAATTGCATCGTGATGTTATATAGCCTATAGCCTTCCTCGATAAATGGTCTATTCAACACAAAAATAATTTTTCATTTCGAACCAGTAGTTCCTGAGATTAGCGCGTTCAAACAAACAAACAAACAAACAAACAAACAAACAAACAAACTCTTCAGCTTTATAATATTAGTATAGATTTAGCGATTCATTTTTATATATAAGATAACAAATTTAAACATCTTATGAAACTAATTTATTCTTCTAATTGTTTAGGTTGTGTCACAGATGATATCCACCATTTGTAAGTGGAATGTGTGTGTGTGTGTATATGAATCTGTGAGAGAGGCGTTTGTGAGTGCCTTTGGTCTGAACAGACTTGACGTCGAGATGTTTAACAAAGGCTTAACAGAACTGTTACCTGATGAGGTGTCTGGTGTGTTTAGATTAATAGCACCGTATGTCATATATTAGGTATTTTTATATAAGGGTACGATAGGGTTGACATACTTCTACATAAAAAACCCCCATAAATATATAGAATTAAACAAAATGTTTACACAATCATTAATACTCTATATCCTTTTCAGTGTTAATATTAATTAAGACTACACATAAATGGGCAAAATGTAATCAAATTAATGAGAAATTATTACGATTACATTTTTCATTTTTCAATATGACAGTATTTTGCTCATCTATGTTTGAACATGACGATGTAGACTATCAATGGATTTTCATCCTTTGATAGTTGCTTTCGTTTTTGGACTACACTGTACTTACCATCAGGTACTCTGTAGTCACTATGTCGTGCCAGTGTAAAAAAAAAAAAAAAAAAAAAAAAAGAAACACTATGGAATCCTCAATTGCATACACATTTATGGCTCCTTAATGTTTTAAAGGGATTTAATCATGATTACAAAGCAACAAAATTAAAATTACGACAATTTGTAATCGTTAATCATTAATGAGATTACATTTTGCCCATATCTGAGACTTCATTAAGAAAAGAAAAATATTTATAAGAAAAAAGGAAAAGCAAACTATCTACACATTTAGATATAACACTCCAATGAATAATAAACAGAATAAGATCCATGTATCCCGTGTACTGTGAATTGGGAAATATAAAGAAACCATACAGTATGTTATAAAAACCTTGTCCAACCCAAGAAGGCGTTACTCGGTATCGGTATTAGATTCTATTTAAGTTACACCTTTTAGTTAAAGAGCAAAAAATTAGAATAAAATAAAAATTAAGTAAATGGGGAAAACTTCCATGGCAACACTGGGAGCGTACGTAGCTTGTGAACAAAGGAAAGCAAAGGATCGTGTTGATCACTGTTCATCAATTAAATTGTTTCATTAATTGAAACAGATTTTTGTAACAAATCCGAGAATAGATCGCATCTAAAATAATTAAAGTTCTTCAATATTATATATATATACAATAATAACTGTTAATGTTTATGTATTATATAATTTTCTGATGTATTATAATATTGTTTTATCATTTAAAACTATCCTATATTTATCTAGTAATATATTGACTAGACTAAGACCGTAGCATAAATGTAATTAGTAAGGTGTTATAATAATAAAAATATGTCGTCACGCTGTATCTCTTCCGGGGTGAGCTGAGATATATTACTGGTTCTATACACTTTGCCCTTATATGTCGTGCCGTACATGACCAGTAGCGCAGCTGGACACCGTTCTCAAGGCCCTTACACATGACATACAACGTGTTAAAAATCTTATTATTATTCTGTTGCGGGAATAGATGTACTGGGGTTTAACATTATTATGAAATTATTATTTACTTTGATTGTGTAGTGATGTCAGTAGCGTTCATTCCATAGATGCAGGAAAGCATTGCATACCCTTACGAAAAATTAGTCTGGAATAAATTACTTTAATTTAAATAAAAAAGGACCCCTTTATATTCACATCTATTCTATTTTCACGTCATCTATCTTCCCTATGAAAGTAATATAATATTTATTATCATTATATAATATTCACATTGATTAATTGAATCTGCCTACCCAGTCTAAATACCCTATGCACGTCACATGTGTATGTAATATTATTATTGTATTGTTTTAAGTTAAAATTGGAGTCACGCAGCGGTTATTAACTGTATGTAACAAATTGTGTGAAATATGCTGACATCCAAGATACAGCTAGTTTGGGTGTCAGCTCCCTTTAATGTACTGCTTTGTAATTGATTTTCTAATAAATAATTTATTTATTTATTTTATAACTATTTACCAGGATATAAGTATATTCTTGATATAGTTATATAATATTTATAAGCACTTACAGGCATTGATCTAGCCCTAAACTTAGTTTGCGCTTGTACTATGAGTGCTGCGCGAAGGAAGCGGCGGAGCGGGAGAGGCATATTGCTGATCCTCGCAACCCTCGGCGCCGCCGCAGAACAAGGCGGCTCGGAAGAAGGGAGCAATTCGCGCAGGACTCCCCTCCTGACACAGGCTGGGCGGGTGACGTTGAGGGCGTCCCCATCTGGTGCAGAGAGGAAGGGCCGGCGTGTGTGTGCCCACACGCCGTTCCCACAGAGTGGCAGTGAGGGGGTTTAAATTCCCCCTCCAAGAGAGGAGGCCTGCCCAAGGCCAACGCTCGCCGAGCCGTCGGAAGTATCCGGATTCCCAAGCTCGGCGAAGGCGAGGAGAGGCAGTGCTGGCACCCCGGTGGTTTTAGTCGGGGCAGGTCCGACACACCGGGGGAAGTGGCCCTCACCACTTCCCCTGACGGTCCGTAAGGATTTCCACGGGGTTAACAAAAAAAAAATTGTACCATGAGTGCTAGACATAGATACATATAAACAAATACATACACACATCCATGACATTATTCGTAATATATATAACATCGTAATTGTGATATGTGAGACAGGCACTATAGGGCTTAAAATAAACCAACAAAATACGCCCAAATTTATTTTTTTATGTTCTTACTGTTATCTGCCTTGACCCAAAGATTTTGGGTCTCTATTTACTCTGGAAATTGTGTAGATAGGAAGGGCTGTGCCTTTTACGGGTCTTGTAATCGAATTTTCGTTTATGTCCATCTCATTTGCGGACACTCCTCTCACAAACTTACTTTTTTGCAGCAGTTGTTAAACCTATCTTTAGTTTCTTGCCTTTTTAGAAATTTTATAAAGATTCTTTCATTTCCGTGTTAGACTGGACACAAATCAAAGCGGAATAACGCTGTGAAATTTCACTTACGTAATATAATTCAGTTTTTTCTGCTCATATATGTCGCTTTAGGAACATTGATCCTTGCCAGTAGCACGCATTACGCTGGCGATATTCTGCCACGTGTTTTCGCTTAGGTTTGTCCTAGCCTTAGGCGTTTTTTCATTGGCCAATGAGAAAAAGAAATCTGCAAATATATATATACTAGCAAACCCGGTGAACTTCGTTTTGCCACCCGATGGCTTCGTTTTGGTTATTAGTTAGCGTTTGAAAGAACTTGCGCATAATAAATGTCACATGAAATTAACTGAGCAGGGTATAATGAGTAGCTGTCAAGCAAAGTATAACGCATCGGCGCCATCTACTTAAAATACTGGTGCGATCTGCTCCACCACCATGCAAAACCATATTGGTTTGTAGTACATACTATGCATCAGAGATGACGCTGTATGTGAAAAATTATTTTTGCCGTTTTCCTGTTTTTCTGTTGAAAATGTTCCTGAATTAAATAAATAAATATTCCTGAACGTTGCTATAAACCTCACGGAGCCTGAGACCTTTCCAACGAATGCAAAACCGTGGAAATCGGTTCGTGCGTTCTGGAGTTATAGCGTCAGGAAGGAAAACCGGATTTATTTTTATATAATAGATTTAAAGTGACTACACCAAACCTGATGGAAAGACATTGTAGTCCAAGAACGACGCTGACTAACAAAAAATGAGTCTCCGATGACAGTGGCCATTATTGTGACCGTGTAAATATATCACGACTGAAGGTCTCCAGGTATATGAATTACTAAAAGTATACGAGCTGATATCGAACCACGACAGGGTGAAGCGAGTTGTTATGACAGACTCATAGTATGGTCGACATCTATTAGGGCATGGGTCGGCAACCTTTTCTTATATAAGGGCCACAAATATTATGAGTATATTGTTGAGGCCCACATTTCGTCTAATAAACACATTTTTTTAGATAAAACTAATTTTTGCGCTTTAACCATATTCATTGTTGCTCTCATTTTACTGACTGTGATCGCATGAACTGAATTTCGGCTTCCGCGCACACAAAACAATGAGATAGTAACTTATTTATACTTATATTATAAGGGCGGCTTGCACTAACGAATTAATCTAGTTTAAGCTTGTATAAAACGCTTATTAATTGAATTGGTTTGATACCATTTAATGATGATTTCAGTTTAAGAGTTGTTACAACTAGATTTTTATTTAGTGCAAGACAATAAGTACAGATCAGCGCTATATAGCATTTTATATAACTCTAAACTAGATTTAATTTGTTAGTGCAAGCCGCCCTAAGTGTTTTGAATTTATTGCCGGCGGTGTGACGTTCTGTGGAATGGCTGTTACTTGTGCGGGCCGCTGGTTGCCGACCCCTGTATTAGAGGACGGACTTAATTAATTAATTGTTACTGATTTACTTCCAACTACAAGGAATATCAGCTCCCAAAAATGAATAAAGATCAAAATTAATAGCCCGTCTTTTCATTTTTTGTAAATTGTTTATTACAGTAGTAGCCATAATATGTCCCTTTTTATACGTACATGTGTAAAAGAGAAAGATATACCTGTATCCTAACCTCTTATCTATTCGCGTTAGTAATAAGTAGTGAACCTTTATCGGTAGCAGTATTTTTTTACTATTATCGTCAAATGAAAAAGCACCCTTACATTCAATTTCCGTGCCCAATCTTGACTTCGCCTTGGTTATATCTTAAGCCAATATTTAAGTTGTAATTCGCTAATAAATTGATAATAATATCGTGGTATTTTTTCTCAATAATACAAGAAAGTGTACTAAAAGGGGAAAATCAACAAGTGGACAAAACGATCGTCTAAGTCGCAAATATTGACCTTTATTTTAGGTAGTATTTGTAAACCATTAATGCGATACCAAAACATCAGAAGTGGAATATTTATATATTATTTGTTTTATCTGTGGCATTGCATTAATATTGACGTTACAAATATAAAATACATGAATAAATTTATCATCACATTATATCCATTTTAGGACAAGCAGAAATACAATAATAGCTATAACCATATTGCTTTTTTTATTTTATTCTGGCTCGACACAGTGACTGCACCATACCTGATGGTAAGCAAGCTTTTGTACATTGTTGTTATTATATAATATTTTATGACTTTGAATACAAGTCACTTTGAACCAGTTGTTAATTGTTTTTTTTTAATTCAGTAGTATCTGATTAATGCTTAAACCAGTTTAAACCAGTAGCGTGCATTCTATAGATGCATGCAAGCATTGCATGCCCTTATGATAAATAAGTCTGGAATAAATTGCTTAAAGCTAAACAAAAAGAAACCATTGAAATTCATATCTATTCTATATTTACACCGTCTATCTTTCCTATGAAAGCAATATAATATTTTCTACCATAATATAATATTCAAATTAATTACACGAATTTTGCCTACCCTGTCCTAATGCCCTATGCACGTCACTGGTTAACCAATAATCCAAGCGACGTGCACACCAGGGATGTTACGGAGCTTCGACTCCGACTCCGATAAGTCGGAACTTCCGATTGTTATTACACCTTCGGTTCCGACTTCGGTTCCGAAACTTTTTAATCGGAGGTATTCATCGGAGGTCATCACCACTGTTGCAGTCCATTCATTTTATTTCATTTTATATGTTGTTTAAACATAATATAAATTAATCAAACAACCTATCCTACTTAATTTGAAGAAGGAATTTCTAAAAATTTAAACTAAAATAAAATATTATTAAAATGATTAAATTTAAAACTACATGCATATTAACTTTACATTTACATTAAATTAAATTGAAATTAACACAAAAACAATCCTAGAGCAAATTTAATTTAATTTGTTCACTGTTAATGGGAAAAGGTTAATAAGTGTAAATTTATAACTTTCCAATTAAAAAGGTAAAAGTAAAGGTAAAATAATGTTTTTGTTTGTCCTTAAATAAAACTAATATCTTCTGGTATCACTTGTGATTATTGACATTGCCTCCGACTCCGATTCCGACTTCGGTTCCGACTCCGATAAATCAAATTTAAAAACTCTGACTTCGGTTCCGATAAAACTGCCTCCGTTACAACCCTAGTGCATACCATCCCACGCCATCAGAAAAATCACCGATTCTTCGCAGCACTTTGCCATCCGATCATTTTGTCGCTGTCCAGGCCTAACACCAAGCCAAAGAACAAGAATAACACGTTCAGAAGGCCACAACCACGACAAATCCGCAACTCTCCAATGGACGAAATAGATGACACACATAGATGGACAAAACGTAATCTGATCAATAAAAACGATTACGATTATATTTTACGTTTGTATTTTGCTCATCTATGTTTTAAACACTACAGAATCCCTGATTGCATACACATTTATGATTTCTTAATGTTTTAAATGGATTTAATCATGATTACAGAGCAAGAAAATTTAAATTACGACTACATTTTGTAATCGTTAATCATTAATCAGATTACATTTTGCCCATCTCTGAGGACACAACCACTCACGTTCATAACTTAGACGTCAATCCTGCTTTTGTACATATTACCTAATGTTAAATTTGTTTGTCAATCTTGAACTAAATTTCTTAGATATTTTAAACTAGGGGTCGGCAAACAGCGGCCCGCGCAAGTAAGTGCCGTTCCATAGAACGCCGCACCGCAGGCAATAAATTCAAAACACTTATAGAAATAAGATTCGATTTCATTGTTTTGTATGCGTGGAAGCCGGAAATTCAGTTTAAGCGATCACAGTCAGTAAAATGAGAGTAACAATAAATATGGTTAAAAGTGTAAAAATTATTTTTATATAAAAAGCTGTGTTTATTAGATGAAATGTGGCCTGTACCAATATACTCATAATATTTGTGGCCCTTATATAAAAAAAGGTTGCCGACCCATTTTTAAAACCATCATATTTGACCTTAGCTAGAATTCGACCTAAGGTCGGACATTACAAATAACTGCTGTTTACCTGATCTAAGCAAAGAGTAGTCCAAAAGAGAGCCCAAGTATTGAGAAATTGGATAACTTCCGCCGTCGTAAACATTCTAAGTTAAAAGTATTTTCATGTTAAAAGAACCCAATATCATAAGAAAGATAATGCACTCTAAACTCGATAAAGTCCCAAAGCCCGCCCTGAGTAAGATGTTAGGACAGTTCCCTCGACGACAAACATCGGCCATAATACATAGTACGTGATACATCCAGCTCCGAGGAGATTTCACCCAACAGCCAATCAAGCACACTACATCTCTTTATAATATTGTAAACAAAGTAAATTTAAAAGATCCATATTTGCCATCGATCTTGTTAATTAAGGGCTTGGTGAGATAACTCCTAAGATCTTTATGGTAAGTGGAACAAAATGTAACATATAAACAATAAACATTTTTTCTAATACTTTCTTATGTACCTTACTTACCTTACTTTTTATATAAAATTTTAAATAATAAAATTGACTGCCCCCAACTGTTCCAAAAATTCTCATTGAGAACCCCTTGTAAATATTCCAGACGAGCCGTTTCTCTTTTTCACCCACCTTTTAAATGAACAAACCTCGGAGTCAACAGTGTTTTGTGTAGATTATCTCGGTCCTACAATCTTCTAGGAGATTCGGTTGATTTGTTCGCGGACTCCATGGCGAGATTCAAGAGAAAGGTCTTCGGGTTGTTGAGAGATCCACAAACTAATAATCTTGACTTTCAATCTTGACTTTATTACCATTAATAACAATACAATATAAATAAACAGGTTGCTCTAACCAGTGGCTTGCATAGGGTATTTAGACAGGGTAGGCAGATTGACATAATGAATTTGAATACTATGTAATGATAATAAATATTATATTACTTTCATATAGAAAATAGATGGCATGAAAATATAATAGATATGAATATAAAGGGTTCTTTTTTTTTGTTTAAATTAAAGGAATTTATTCCAGACTTGTTTATCGTAAGGGCATGAAATGCTTTCAGGCATTTATGGAATGAACGCTACTGACTCTATCGTATATTGTGGATGCCTTAATCGGAACTATACATTGTTAATTGTAATTGTGTATGTGTTGTATAAATGAATTATTTTACCGGGCCACTGGCAACCCTATAAAGAATAAATAAATACCTTGACGAAGAAACTACAGTGCATCGGATGCGAATTACAGTGTAGTCCAAAAACAGCAATGCCTACCAAGAAACGAGAATCCATGAACAATCGCCATGGCCATGCCGGCTCCCGGCTCTCATAAGCCACGGCTGAAGGTCTCTAGTTTATTTGAAGTAAGCGATCCCGGTACACGACAGGCCGAAGCGAGTTACTATAATGGTTTTACCACTTGTCTAATGTTGTCACGACCCGTTTCGGGCAATCACCCTACAGCTACTAATAGTGACTACAGAGTACCTGATGGTAAGTACAGTGTAGTCCAAAAACGAATTCGACTATCAAAGGATGAAAATCCATTGATAGTATACATCGTCATGTCGGCCCACATATACCACGACTGAAGGTCTCTAGGTATATGAGCTACTGGATATGCACAAGCTGATCCCGAATCGCGACAAGCCGAAACTGGTCACTATGACGGGCTTTACACCCATGCACTGTGGTCGCGAACCAGACGGGCACCGGCGCCCTACCACCTCGCTGCTGCTCGTTTAGCACCACCCAGGAGTCACGTGTAGGGAAACTAGGGTAAAGCCTACGGACGCGAGCTGCTTCGACTCCCAAAACACACAACACAACAACTTTAAAACACTCACACTTCATACGAGTACTTGCCTGTACTCGTAATTTCGCCTGCGTTATCAATAAAATAAAACTCCTTTTTAAAAGAAATAAGATGTGTTACGTTAATTAAACTATTATTTTACCTTTATAGGATTTCGACTGCTACGAAGAGAACAAGTTGTAATACAATTTCTTTTCTATCGATTTTAATAACACTAGTAATAATTTAATCCGCGACACTGTAACATAAAAATACACGAGTCTCTCTACGACGCAGAGATGCCAAGAACAGAAAGTGCTGACGTATCATCCTATGACGCACGATAGCGCAGGGGGATTCAGATACCTCAATACTCGGGAATACGTTACGTTGCGACCACATCTTTTTTTTAAACTGACCCTTTTTTTGTAACCCGGGCGAAATCCCTAACGGACCTTCAGGGGCAGTCACGGCCACCCCCCCTGGTGTGTCGGACTTGCACCGGCTAAAACCCCCGGAGTGTTCCTTCTCCCGCCTGCCGAGTGCCAAGGGTAAGGCTGAGCCATCTTCCTTGGCACCCGGCTACGTCTAGCCTTCTGCAGGCCCCGCCTACTTGGCAGGGGTTTTAAATTGACCCGACACAGTGACTACCCCATACCTGAGGGTAAGCATCGTGCAGTCCAAAAAACGACGACGACTATCGACAGGTAAGAAAAAACCCATCGATAGTCGCAGCGATCATGCCAGCCCGCACAAATATCTCTTCACGCTACGCTTTAAGGATCCCATAACATGGGATGGTGGTACATATTAAGTTATGTATTGTTATATATCATAATTTATTGACTTATCATTATGTTCTCACTATCATTAGCTTA
The DNA here is from genome assembly GCA_036320925.1 of Automeris io. Lineage (NCBI taxonomy): Eukaryota > Metazoa > Arthropoda > Insecta > Lepidoptera > Saturniidae > Automeris > Automeris io. The sequence goes on along the minus strand of JAUDJH010000011.1, from coordinate 3,550,965 downwards.
TTATTGTATCACCAATTACTCTTAAGCATACTTTACTCATAATTATTGCAATTATTATGGACCAGGAAACTCCTAATCAACTATCCTGTATCCGGCACATTTTCCTTAACGCCGTCCGCCATATCCATTTCTCCACGATGCACTAATATTTAGGCTCCGAAATATTCGATTTCAACACAGCATCCATGTTCAGTATCGTAAACTTGGTATCCTAAACAGAGTGCGTCGATTTTCCACGCCGAATCATCTGTTCCTACTATATAAGCCCCAGGTCAAGCCCTGCATGGAATATTGTTCGCATATCTAGGATGGTTCTGCTCAGTACTTACTTGACACCCTGGATAGGTTGCCGCGGAAGGCTGTCCGCATGACATGCCCTCTGCACTTGATTTCATATGAAAAATATGTTTTGAATCTGCGAAAAGTTCATCAACATTCGTTCAGTAGTGTCACTGTGACACACGTGACGTTGATATAAATATAAAAATAGTTTTTTTTTTCTTTTTAAAAAGCGTATACAAAAAATTTTCATTTCACGAAGATGTAGCTCATTAATTGACTAAATACAATTAACATATGTATGCTTTATTTATAAGTTAAATTATACATTCATTTCGCTGATTACTTATACACCAATCATTCATTATTCATGCCGTCTGGTTTTCAATTTCAATTAAGGAATACATAAATATTGTTTTTTTGTTTTAGGTAATATAACCTTTTTTTAATCAGGAAATAATTCTACATAGAGCGATCAAGCTACCCATGGCGGCAGCTCCCTGTGTGCTAAACATGCTGACTAAAAATCCCCAAGGTGTTCCATATTTCTCCAATGATCCGGTGAGCGAATAGCCTTCCTTAGGCTCAATCTCTAGGAGCGGTAGATGTAAAAAACCCACTCCTAAGACATTTCAGGCGGCGCACAGAACACATACGCACCGCTTCTACCTCATCTGAGTAGCAGCCTTTTTTTTTATTACTCGGGGAAAATTCTCATAGGACCGTCTCAGCCGCACAGGGGGGTTGCGCGAGACCGAGGTGTGTCGGACTTATACCGACTAATAATCCCAAAGTGACTACTTCTGCGCATTGGCGGGGACTGTGGGTCCTGTAATCAATTCGCCACAGATCTGAGTAGCAGACTACCTCAAGTGTACCCGGTACGTTAAAATCAATGACATGCATAGCGTATTTGGATAGGGTAGGCGGAATTCGCGTAATTAATTTGAATATCATATTATGATAGTAAATATTATATTACTTTCATGGAAAAGATAGGTGGCGTGAATATAGAATATATTTTAATATAAATGGTTTCTTTTTTATTTAACTTTAAGGAATTTAGTCAAGACTTATTTATTGTCAGGGCATGCAGTGCTTCCATTCATCTATGGAATGAATGCTACTGGGTAAAATAATCTAGCTTATATCACGTGCGATTAAACTCTTGAAGTTGGCGACTGATTTATTTTATTTATTATTTTATTTTACACAATAGGGTGCCCAACATGGGTAACATTAGACAAGAAAACAAAAGGATCATGGTACTTAAATAGAACATATAAATGCCCCCACAATTATAGGGCACCACAGCATGCACAGTGATTAATATATAAAGCTAGTTTGCATTAAAGAATAATAATAAAATTCAAAAAAAAGAAAAAACATATACATACATACATAGACACAACACTAAAGGATAATATTGTAGAATGTATAAATAACAACCAGTAGTATTATTAGTATTATTATTATTGTAGTATTTATAACCTGTAATTGTAATTTATCATGTTACAGCCAGAGTAGCATAGATTATATTATAGCAGTGCATATAATAAGCTAAACGTGCTCCACTCGACGAAAGATTTTTTGCGAATTCAAATACAAGGGAACGCATCGTTGATATCACTACTTACTATAAAACAAAGTGCCCGTTGCGTCGCGGCTGTGTGTTCGCGATAAACTCAAAAAATATTGAACCGATTTTCAAGTAATTCCACAAATAGTGATTCACGAGGAACGTTTATGTGTATAATTTGTTAAGGTTTTGTGTAAATTGGTTGAAATATTATGATAATTGTTAAAAATGACGAAAAAAGTCAAACCGCCTGGGATCTTTCATACAAAACGATGTCTAATCTCTTTGAGATATAACAAAAAAGTATATGGTGGGATATTCCTCTTTTATAGGTCTACGGACAAGTCAACGTTGACATATATCTTTAAATTATAGCTGAATATACCTGTTCCAACTTTTATAAAAATGGTCACGTTCAATACTGTAATTATAAAGATATTAAGACGGAAACAGTATTAATTCTTGTCAATTTCAAAGCGCTAGTTATCTCAAACATTTCACACATATTATGATAATCCTTTACACCATATAAATTAAAGAAATAATTTAAGGAGTTATCTTCTTATATATAAAAATGAATCGCTAAATGTCTTGATAAGCGCGAAACTCGAGAACGGCTGAACCAATTTGGCTGATTTCTTTTTTGTTGTGTTTGTTGAAGTCTAGGAATGGTTATTACGGAAAGAAAAATTAAAAAAATTGTCTGAAAAAGTCTAAAAACACCACTTTTCTGTATTCTCATACAAAAAATACGTAATAATATTTAAAAGTCAATTTGAACTTTAACACCATACCATAAAGTTTAAATGTTAGTGGACGGGTTCCGGGAAGGCAATACAATTGAGTGACGTATAAATATTAATGTCAATATTTGTCAATTTTTATACATATAGCATTAAGGCCAGGTACCTTCAAACAATTTTCAAAAAAATCTGACGGGGAAGCTATTAACATTAAAAAAACAATGTGAGTTTGTTTTAGAGAAATAGGGCAGAACCAGGTCTGCCGGGACAGCTAGTCACAAAATAAAAATAAACGCGCCTGAAGGTAAATTCAAGCGCGGGTCTCAAAGCAATGACGTCACTGAAATATTAACAACAGAGTATAAAGAGGGAGATGGAGGATTACCTTTAAGTTAACACAATATTAATTTACTATTATGCGTTACGAAATAAGCTGGGTTAGTTGGTTTTAATTAAAAATAGAGTATGATTGAGCCGAAGACTCAAAGCGAAAACTCCAACAAAAATTAATACTGCCTAGAGACTATATGCTGATCGAAAATCATAAAATTCCCTCTAACACGTAAGTATTCTCTGGAATCAGTGACTAATATAAAATTGTATTTAGCTTGTCATCGGAGGCTCTCCGCATGGATGCTTTTGATCAAGGTTGTCCATAAAATAATCGATAACGCTCGAATATTTCTGATAGTAATATCGCCAAAGCATGATTTCACTAGAATGCTTTTATCTTTGCATTTTCATGACGTCCTTTGAGCTATATACAGACAGTACTGTTATACATTTCAATGCTTATTTTTATACTGTCTCAACAAAGTAATTGTGGGTTGTGAGAGGAAGTGACGGCTAAGTAGATAAGAGACTAATATCCATGCGCGACGACGTTAATGGACCTTGGTTCGATCCCAGCAGCCTAGGTAATCTGGGTTTATCCAAATTAAGTACACATTTAAGCACCATATGCTCACCGGTGAAGAGAAGCAGCGTGAGAAAACTCGCAGAGCAACTATTATAAATGTCATGTGTAAGGGCTCTGAGAAAGGCGATCAGTTACGCTACTGGTCATGTTGGATACGACATATGAGCGCAAAGTGGATACAACCACTAATTTATATGTGCTCACCCCGAAAGGGATATAGCGACACAATATATTATTATAGTACAGTGTAGGGTAAGAACGACAGCTACTATCAAGGAATGAGATTACTTTGACAGTGGCCATCTTCGTATCAACCCACATATATCACAACTGAAGGTCTTTAGGCAAATAACCTACTGTTACTGGATCTTCATAAGCTGATTCCGAAACGCGACAAGACGTGTAGAACCAACATGTATCCAATCTAACTATATGTTACGGTGGTAACAATTTATAATACTTCCTACTATAGAATGTCTAAACTGACATTTTAGTAGTGAAAATGCTAGAACAAAATATATCAGATTTTTTTAAATTTCACACCATTTATTTTTGTAACCCAGGGAAACGTGCTAAATAGTACCATCAGGATTGCTGTGAAAGGAGCGAGCCCTCTTTGTCAGACTCCTACTGACTAAAAACCTCCGGGGTGTCTTTCTAATCGCTCTATTCGGGCCTGGGTAACCATATTCGCCCAGTCACCCGGGCAGCGAACAGCTTCAAGTTTCCTCTCTGGGAAGGGTGTGTCTAAACAGCCCACGCCTTCAATCTTTATTAACGGGCTACACGCCGGACACTGCACACCACCTCCCTCTCCTCCGGGCAGCGGACTCGCTCAAGTCTACTGCCCGGTTTAATTTCACACCAACCTTATCGGTACTTATGAAAATATTAGGTCCTTACATATGAAATTGGCGTTTTGTATGGGAGGAACAAAAAGTCGAATATTTTTTAATATAATATATTATATTTAATTAATCAAAGTATGAACCATTATTTTCTATGCACTTTTACCATCTCATAGGTAGTTCATTGATCCCTTTACTAAAAAAACCAGTCGGACGGGAATCAATAAAATCTTTGAAGGCGATTTGGACTGCCCCATCGGAGTTGAATTTTTTCCCTTGCAAGAAGTTATCCAAATTTCGAAAAAAATGGTAATCTGTTGGAGCAAGGTCCGGGGAGTACGGAGGATGTCTTAGACTTTCCAATTGAAGCTCTTCTAATTTAGTAGCCGTCTGTTGCGCAGTGTGTGGTCTAGCGTTGTCGTGAAGCAGCAGTGGCGTGGAGCGATTGACCAGCCTAGGTTGTTTAGCCGCTAGCTTTTCCATCATGGTTTGCAATTGCTGACAATAGACATCAGCCGTAATAGTCTGGCCAGATTTGAGAAAACTGTAATGAACAATACCGGCACTAGTCCACCAAACGCTTACAAGTAACTTTTTTGGGGTTAATTTTCACTTGGGGCAGGATTTGGCTGGCTGGCCAGGATCCAACCATTGCGCTGAGCGCTTCCGATTATCGTAAAGAACCCATTTTTCATCACAGGTAATGATTCGGTTTAAAATACCTTCATTATTGTGCCGGTTTAGTAATGTAACGCAGCAGTCGACGCGCGTTTGCCGGTTTGCTTCAGTCAATTCGTGAGGTACCCATCTTTCAAGCTTTTTAATCTTCCCAATTTGCTTCAAGTGAATTAAAACAGTTTTATCACTAACATCGCAGCCTGCAGCTAACTCGGACGTGGTTTGCGATGGATCCGCTTCCACAATAGCCTTGAACTCTTCATTATCAACTTGAGTCTCAGGCCGTCCACGGGGCTTGTTCTGCAGGTCGAAATTTCCAGAACGAAAACGTTGGAACCAAAAACGAACTGTGTTTTCTTTTGCAACACGACCGCCATACACATCACTCACCCTTCGAGTTGTTTCCGCAGCACTAGTGCCACAGCGGAACTCTTACTCGTAAATAATGCGATATTTTAAGTTTTCCATTTTGTAAAATGAGTGACGCAAACAGAAAAAAACAGAAAAAAAAACAAATGAATGACGATCATCGAAGCACAAATACATGAGTCTATAGCTGTACAAATGTGAATTTGGAATTCCTTACCAAAAAGGAGAAATTTGTGATTAAAGTGGCCAGTACGAAAAACGCCAATTTCATATGTAAGGACCTAATATATGGTTAGAAAATATTATTTACACTACATGTTCCTATTCTAAATTCTATCTAAATTTTTGAAGAATTTTTTTGTATAGGTAATAGAGGTTGACTTTAGTAATACGCTCTTAGGGCTTTCCCGGGCTTTCATCGCCCCCAGGGCGTCGTTTACCTAACAGTTCAATTTACGGTAACGTATTTTATCAGTACGTATCTACGTGTTAGAAATTCGTGATTATCAAGCGGATTGGGCAGGGCCTTTCGATATTTTCAAATTTTATTTATTCATCTATTATGGCAGGTAATATGAAAGGATGGGGAAGTTTCTTTTGTATAAATATTCGGTTTTTATTTTATGGTGGTTTCAAAGTCAAATTCTTAAGATTTATTGATGAAAAGTAGGTGAAGCCTGCAGAAGGCCAGACGTCACCGCTAGCCGAGGAAGTTGTCTCCAAGAGACGAGTAGGGGGAACACCCAAGTGGTTTTAGTCGGTAAGAGTCCTACACACCTGGGTCTCTATCCTTACGCCAGCCCTGACAGTACATGAGGTTTTGCACCGATTAAAAAAAAATTGTGCGAAAGATATTTTAAAAAAAGGTAGAAACGATTACACTTATTTGAGACAATAAACTATGAGGACATGTTATCATGAAGATCATTGCGTAAACTCAAATGTTAACAGTAAAAAGTTATGTTACGTTATGTTATGAGGAACCGTGTGAACTTGCTCGTCCCACCCTATGCTCGGACATCCTTGGGTTATAATTCGCCTATTTGTAGTTTATCTCGCGGCTTTAACGAACTGGAGAGTGCTATCGATGTGTTTGCTGACAGTCTGCCGGTCTTTAAAAGGAAAATCATCGGGTGGTTGAGGGACACGCAGTAGTTGTTGATATGATTTTTGACTGTGTTTTCACTTTCATTGTTTTATTGTTGTTTGTTAATGTGTTTATTTTATAGATAGTATTGTTTGTATTTTTTATGCACGATGTGATGGCCTTAAACGGCGCAACACATTAATGTGCATTTTTTTTTATTGTTTCTTTATTGTCTTGTAGTGTGTTAGCCACTGGCTGCCCTTAAAATGTAAAAAATAAAATAAAATGAGTATTATAGCATCACAGCCATTTTAGTGGATGGACGAATGAGTGCACCTCGCAGCTTTTATTAGTACCGCCAATGTAGCGTCAGCGTGTGAATAGCTAACGGACAGTGAGTCTATTCTAAAATAAGCTGCCTGAGCAGGGCAAGTCTAATGTGAGATGCGACGTTTGAGCACTGTTGGCATCAAATCCCCTTCGTTGGCAGTACATAGATGAAGGAGATGCAGAAAGAAGAAGCATTCATTTACCACACGACATAACATAACACAGAATGAGGGATTAATCAAGATAGAAGACAACAAAAACAAACACCCTGTGTTGTGATGATGCTAAAGGGAAGTCAGCTCAGCAAATGCTAAGTGACCAGCTGAGCCACCTAGCGCTGATTTTTTGCTGACACTCATTACTTGAGTCAACGTGCAGATATCAGCGAGGAAGAGAATACAAAAAAATAGGAAAAGTATAAATACACAGCTTTCGCAACTATTTCAAAATGTCATAGATATGGTATATATCGATATGTACATGAACACACACAAACGCCTACACATATACTACACACACATAATATATACATATGTCCGTTTCAGGCACAATTAACTGTATAAGACGGCTTTGGTTTAACAAAAAGCGGCTGGCTTGGTTTATGCGTCCGTTTAATTTTCTCTTACAATGTCAAGTGTCAAATTGCCTTTTATTTTGTCATGAACGAGGTTGATATGGTTTTGTTACATACAAATAGCATGAGGTACGCCGTAATATATAATTACTGAGTAAATAGAGTATGATATGTAGTACGCAAAGTGAAAAGTTAATGAATGAGCCTTTGGCCCTGTCCACATCATTTCACGTTTGGTTGGCCTCAGTTTACATAAAATGAACTGAAAACACAAATAACCTAAATCGACTACTGTTGCCAAAGAAGAGAAATGTAAGGAACAATCTTAATTCTTTGGGACAAGCCAACCGACTGGCGGCAACACAATTTGTCAATAAACCATCCTCAACAAAGGAGGGAGTAAAATTCAATGAACCCATTCAATTTGTGGAGACGCCTTGACGACGTCGCACACCACATCGATACGGCACAAAAAATAAAGAGACCAACCAATGAGTTTGTTTTACGCGAGTAAAATTATTTGATTCCAGTAATTTATGCAAATACAAAACCTTCGATACTTTTGTCAGGGGTAATTTTGTTTTATACAAATATTTTACTACCCTCTTTATTAGCAATGACAAATGTAAAAGGAAATTTTATACACTTTATTATAACATCATATTTACTATTTAAAAAAAAACGATAAAAATATATAAATATACGAAACAAGACGTAAGATATCGGCAATCAGAATACAAAAGTGAAGAACCTCCTCTTTTTGGTTACCCGGGGAAAAATAGGACGGACTGGGCAGCCGTTGGGCATCGACTCGGTATCCCAGTCTCCTACTGGCTAAAAATCCCCAGGGTATCAACCTGTTGCCAGCTGAACCTGGGCCTTTATATTCCTCCAACAACCCGGCGAGCAAAGCAAAGAACCTTTTTACCTAAAATATACCGTGTCAAATATACGTACCTGCATTTTATATAAAATCTTTATATAAAAACAAAGTGGAAGCCTTTCACAAGGTAATCGAGGCTTTTTGCAATTAGCCCATTAGTCGATTTTACTATCATAAAGCTTATCGTTAAATCCATAGCCCGCATACTGGTAATCGAACCAATATTTGGTCAATTTTCTTTTTCTGTTTAACAATGTTCTCAACATGTGATATACATAAATCAATTGAAATAAAGCTTTTTCATTTTAATATTGAATAAAACAAATATTAAAGGATTTTTTTTAAATAGAAAATAAGACTTCGGGTATACGCTGACATTGCAGTTTCATATTTGAAGTAAAATTCAAACGCATATTTTTTATTAACAGTCGAGTAGCTTTTTGCCGATGTACATTTTTGGCTATTATATTCATTTGCCTAATATCGTTTAGCATTGTATTGACCATACTCCTAAATCAAATCGTTTTGAGAGCCATTTGTCCAGTCTAATTGTGAAACTATTATTTGATGGTGCCTCGACAATGCCCTGCGGCAAATTATTCCAAATATGCAATAGTCTGTTATTGAGTGTATGATAACCAAAATGCTGTTACCCAATCCTAAGCCAAAGGATATTCTAGAGAAAATTATGCAGTTTCATTTCACAAAATTCTACTTTAAAGCTACAGCTTGACTCTCTTTTCTCGTAACTCGACAATATTGGAATGTGCAGCTGTACTTACCATAAGAAAAAGCCGCTATATTATGAGGATTTGGTGATGGAAATAGTCTAATCACAATTTAGCAGTCATTTTATTTGTATTTACTAATCGTGTTTGTCTAATTCGTTACTTCACATTTAAGAGGTTATTCTGTTCGCTTCCGTGGACTTAATCAAGCAACCAAGTACATCAAAAAATTCTTAGTTTCCGGTGAAACTTCGTATTTGGGGGTTTTCGGGGTTGCTTATAACGAAACAAATTGCAGTTGTTGAAAAAATAATGGCGGATGGCCAACCCGTACCTTTGCAGAGACATAGATCGTGGTGTCTTTACATCGTGGTATGATATTCACAGCATGATCATGCCAACTAGTTTTTGATAATTGCCTCTCGATAAAGGTGATCTAAACTAAAGTGAGAACTGAAGTCATTAACATAAAATAAATAAATAAATAAACATAACTCAGAACATTTATTACAATAAATTGACAAGAATCTTACACAACAAAAATATAACGATTTCTTTTAAAACGCGTAATAAATACATGCGGATCTGCGGGCAATATTATGTGTTACTATCAAATTTAATTTTCAAATACAACATCGTTTTATTTTCTAGTTAGTCTAAAAATAAATTTTTCATTCAAATATTCGGCCGTTTTTTAATAATACCGTTTATGCGTAGGAAAAACTTATGTGAACTCAGGATCCATTAGCACTCGTAAAAAATTCATCTACTTGCCAATTTTACACGAATTGCGTGAAAATTAACTTCGAATCACGATATTTTCAAACCACGACGGCGAGTAAGGATTGGAGGCTTAATCGAAAATGAATATTGGTTATTTTGTGAAAAAAGGTTCCTGTCTACTAATAAGAAAGGAAATATTTCAATATACGGCTTAAAAGAACTTCTAAATAATATATTTTCTTTTATAACAATACTGGCTCTGGTGACCTGGCGTTGCCCGTGTAGAAATAAAAATATAATATATTATTTTACCCTTTTGAGGGTTGATTTTTCAAAAACATCGAATATTATTTTATATTTCTAATCATAAATATAAATAATGGTTTTAATAGTGCTTACTTTAAAATAGACTTATTTAAAATTTTCAACCCCTATTTTACTCTTTACGATGGTATGTCAGTCAGTCAGACAACTGGGATAAATGACTATTGAGTGTAACACCAAACGACAAAACTACTCTTCCAAACACATGACGTCATTTCGTGCTGACATCGACCAAACTTAAATATAATTCTATGTAAAGATGACCGAATTTCAAAACATATAATAATAATATATCGTAAGTCGAGTAAGTTTTAATTGAGTGTGTGTGTGCATATGAGTGATCGTGTTTATTTCGGTTTTATATATGATTCATCTGACTATAGTTTGGAAATAATAGCCCTTAAGGACTTGAGATGAAATATAATTGTATTCAATAAAACCAAGTACTTGAATTGTCAAAAAAAAAGTAAAATTAATCTATCACCAGTCCGGAAAGCAGAATCTAACGAGATGAACCTGCAAAAAACTCTGGTAGTTGATCTTTTAAACATAATTAAATACAAATATGTAAGATACAAAGAAATGAATACACCATAAGAAAAATTGTACACATTGAGACTACACATTTTTTGGTGGTGATTGCCCGAACTGGGTCATTGTGGACCAAAGTATACAAGTGTAAAGACCGTCATAGCGACTCGCTTTGGCCTGTCGCGTTTCGGGATCAGCTTGTGTATATCCAGTAACTCATATACCTATAGACCTTCAATCATGGTATATGTGGGCCGACATGACGATGTAGACGATCAATGGATATTCATCCTTTGATGTTCGCTTTTGTTTTTGGACTACACTGTACTTACCATCAGATACTCTGTAGTCACTATGCCGAGCCAGTGTAAAAAAAAGCATACTTTTATCATTTAAAAGTCATTGATGTAATAATATTATTGTTTTAGAAATTTAGATTTAATAGATTTTTTAAGTCAATTTAGTATTAAAAACCCCGTGATAATAATGATCCCGTAAGAGTTTGTGTATACCTTAATATAATATACGCTACGTCAGGACCACATTACTTCGAGAAGCTGCTCCCTACGTATTTCTTCTACTCGAGTGAGTTGTCACGGCACGTGATTTGTCATGCTCTCGACACGCCTTGCTAGTGATAAGCTATAATTAAACTCCGGCGTTTTCGTTTTCTAAGTAAAACTGTTAAGCAACCGATTTACTTTCATATCGATATCGAAAACCGTTTTTCGTTATTCATGTCCGTTGCTTCAATTACTATCTAGAATATGTAAGAGTATATAGGAAACGGAAAACGAACTATACACTGTAACACATCTTTAAGATAAAGTTATCTTTTAAATTAGGCTCAAAAAACCATATTTGATATTTAAAAAAAACATTTCATAGTTGTTAATATTATAATTATAATTCACCTACTTTTTAAATCATTTTATGTTATTGTATATATTTTCATCTTTCGTATTTTTAGTAGTTTTATTTAAATTATTATTAATAATTATATTTACAGAACATGAGAACAACCCAGAATGGTCAAGAATAGCTAAAAGAGCCAATTTAAAACGTATTGTATTAAGCTGGTATCAGTTTTGTATTATATTTTGATAGCCTCAACCCTAGTAATAACCAACAGGAAACCTTCATAAATTGCGTATTAATAAAACAAATGTATATCAACATCAAAACTCTTGATGGATTTGATCACAGTTAACAGTTTAATCGTCTAGTGGCTATAAAATATAGGTAATTTAAAAAGTATTATATTTAATTACAATTTTTAACTCGTAACAGTTTTATATTATATTAGGTCCTTACATATGAAATTGGCGTTTTGTATGGGAGGAACAAAAAGTCGAATATTTTTTAATATAATATATTTAATTAATCAAAGTATGAACCATTATTTTCTATGCACTTTTGCCATCTCATAGGTAGTTCATTGATCCCTTTACTAAAAAAACCAGTCGGACGGAAATCAATAAAATCTTTGAAGGCGATTTGGACTGCCCCATCGGAGTTGAATTTTTTCCCTTGCAAGAAGTTATCCAAATTTCGAAAAAAATGGTAATCTGTTGGAGCAAGGTCCGGGGAGTACGGAGGATGTCTTAGACTTTCCAATTGAAGCTCTTCCAATTTAGTAGCCGTCTGTTGCGCAGTGTGTGGTCTAGCGTTGTCGTGAAGCAGCAGTGGGTGGAGCGATTGACCAGCCTAGGTTGTTTAGCCGCTAGCTTTTCCATCATGGTTGGAATTGCTGACAATAGACATCAGCCGTAATAGTCTGGCTAGATTTTAGAAAACTGTAATGAACAATACCGGCACTAGTCCACCAAACGCTTACAAGTAACTTTTTTGGGGTTAATTTTCGCTTGGGGCTGGATTTGGCTGGCTGGCCAGGATCCAACCATTGTGCTGAGCGCTTCCGGTTATCGTAAAGAACCCATTTTTCATCACAGGTAATGATTCGGCTTAAAATACCTTCATTATTGTGCCGGTTTAGTAATGTAACGCAGCAGTCGACGCGCGTTTGCCGGTTTGCTTCAGTCAATTCGTGAGGTACCCACCTTTCAAGCTTTTTAATCTTCCCAATTTGCTTCAAGTGAATTAAAACAGTTTTATCACTAACATCGCAGCCTGCAGCTAACTCGGACGTGGTTTGCGATGGATCCGCTTCCACAATAGCCTTCAACTCTTCATTATCAACTTGAGTCTCAGGCCGTCCACGGGGCTTGTTCTGCAGGTCGAAATTTCCAGAACGAAAACGTTGGAACCAAAAACGAACTGTGTTTTCTTTTGCAACACGACCGTCATACACATCATTCACCCTTAGAGTTGTTTCCGCAGCACTAGTGCCACGGCGGAACTCGTACTCGTAAATAATGCGATATTTTAAGTTTTCCATTTTGTAAAATGAGTGACGCAAACAGAAAAAAACAGAAGAAAAAAACAAATGAATGACGATCATCGATGCACAAATACATGAGTATATAGCTGTACAAATTTGAATTTGGTATTCCTTACCAAAGAGGAGAAATTTGTGATTAAAGTGGCCAGTACGAAAAACGCCAATTTCATATGTAAGAATATTTTGATAGCCCCATGCCTAAAGAATATCCCCAATAACAAACAGAAAACCTTCGAAAACTTCGTATTAACAAAACAAATTTAAGTCAACATCAGAACTCTCTACACACTGCTAGATATAGCTCATAACTTGATATTCCTGGAATTTGTATATCTCTTAGAAACTTGAATAACATTGCTATAAAGTAGCCTAACCTCTTTGATCTTGTTAACTTTGACTAACCTCTGTTTAAATTAGTTTTGAATTTTATCCTCTATTAAAACTATATTTATTGTTTTTATATGTAAACTTTAGTCGGTTTCTTCTCTTACTTCCAATCACATTCATTTTTTATATCTATTTCATCGTTTTTTCGTTATTCATCCTTTCTACTCGTCTGAACCATTGAAGTATGTCTTTGTGCACACTGACGGTAACATTATCTTTCAAACCAACCCTTCCGCATATCTTTTCGTTCCTAATGCGTTCGGCAAGCTTTTCTACTATAGTACAAAGAGATCGCATTTCCACTGCATTAATCCTACTTTTATACTTTCTCTGACATTTGTACCTCAGCTTCATTGTCCTATAATAAAATATCAGAGTAGATATATTTTCCACATATGCTATTCTATTTAAAACTGAAGTTCTCCAACTGAAACCTTTATCGAGTCATTGGATTGCGGAATGGTTTTCCGACGATCGGATTTCTTTCGTCCTTTTATATTGAATTACGTGGGCTGGCATGATTTCGGTGGCTATCAGCAGGTTGATATGTCCCGATAGTCTACTCGATTTTCTGATTGCACTGTACTTTTCATCGAGTTTGCTGCAGTCAATTTGCCAAGTCAGAATAAACAAAACCGCTAAATCTATATAATACTAGCTGACCCGGCAAACGTTGTTTTGCCATATAAGTTATTTCTAGGTTATTTCTAGGTAATTTCTAACAAAAAATAACTTGTAAGTGTGAAGGAAGAATAAAATTTAAAAAAAAATGGTAAGGGTAAGCAACCCTTATCACTCAGGGGTATAAAAAATAGATAGTATCCGATTCTCAGATCTACTGAATATGCATATAAAATTTGGTGAAAATCGGTAAAGCCGTTTCGGAGGAGTAAGGTAACTAACATTGAGACACAAGAATTTTATAAAAGTTAAAAAAATATTTCAAAAATTATCTAAGTAATTTGCATATCATAATTGCCTTTGCAGATTTTGTTTGAAGGACCTCACAGGCGACTTTCAATTTAGCGCCGTATTAAAACGATTATCAAGTATTTAAAGGGATATTGAATTTATGTAAATCCCCTCAGTCGACGACGGGTAGAGCCATGATTAATGTTGAGCTCATGCTCAGCTGTGTTGAGGGACGACTTTCATTTGAAATTGATGCTTCCTTTCAAACCAACTCCCCGTAAGCAATGTTAGTTGAAACAAATTTTGATGTTGATACAGTTTGCGTTGTAGGAACACAAAATATGATCATTGGGTTTTATTTAAATATTTATGCGTTTATGTTTATTACGTTTTAGAAATGTATTTGTAAATTGCGTTCCTTTGTAAACAATTTCTAAGCGTAATTGCCTTTTAGAACAGCAATTGTTTCACAGTGACCTGTTGTTGTGTTGTGTTAACCAATGGCCGTGTAGTTTGCTGACAATGAAAATATTTCGCTTCGGATGTGCTTAGTAGGGAAGCCCAACAAAGCCTCTAAGGCGATATGTGAAGAGCCGTCAACGAGCTTACAGGAGTTTCAATAAATTCAATCATGTGCGGCAACAATTCCGAACAAACTCCTAAAGTAGCAAAAACGCATTTAAAACTTTCGCGTTTTGGACTCATTTTAAATACTTGAACGGGTCTTAAGCGCAAATTAACTTACTTTTAATACGTACGGCGTATGCAATCAGGTCGAAACGTCAAACCATAATTTCAAGTAAATTAAACCGTGCTAAAGACCCATTAAAAACTGTTTGCATCTTTAGTTTGTATTTGAAAAGACACTGCGGCTGAAATTTATTAATTTCAGATTTAGACGCTACTTTCCCTTGCTTAATTTGCTCAGGAAATACGTTCGCATTTGAGGAAAAACTGTATTCTATTAAGTACAGGAATTTGGGTTTATTTTTTGGTAACTCAGGGGAAAATCCTGCATAGGATTTGGACCCCAACCCCGGTGTGTCAGACTCCTAGTGACTAAAAACTCTCGAGGTGTCCCTCTAATTCCTCCACCCGGGCCCGGGAAACCAAATTCGTCTAGACGTAAAATTAAGTAAGGCGTAAGTATGTAAGTCCCCAAAAAGAAAGTAATAAGGTAGTTGAGGGATACGCATGTTACATGTTAAGGTTTTGTGATTTTTTTATTAGTTGGAGAAAATCTTCGTTGGACTTTCCCGGCCGCACTCAGGGGGTGGCGCAGCCGAGGTGCGTCGGCTTGTACCGGCTAAAAACCCCAAGGTGACTACTTCTGCATATAGACGGGGACTGTGAGTCCTGTAATCATTTCTCCACAGCCCCGTCATGCCGCACCCTTCGGGCACTATCTCGGAAGGTTTTATACTAAGCAACCAAAGAGAATATAATAAAAACAACGTTGCTTGGAGCTGTTATGATTGTTATTGAAATATAAAAACGTGTCGCTAATATAACGGATATTATTTGTAAATATAAAATAATTTAAGGTATATTAGGACTGAACAGGTATATCAGTTAATAGAACATAATTGCGAAAACATTTATTAGCCATCCATTACTGAAAGTATGTGGAGGGAGCTCATGTCAGATCTAAAATAAGCATTCTATATACAAGTTGTTGTAACATCGCCGAATGTTTACTGGGTAGCTGTATGCGTCAATTAGTAAAGCACAAATATGTCCACCACTCCTTATTCGTTATATAAAAGTTAGCGACGAAAGTTGAGCGATTTATTGTTGTAATAATCATAACTAATATGCTTGTACTAAAAGTTCAGGTCCTTTATTATTTGACAACAGAAATTTTACATAATACAATCTAAGTATGTTAGATACAATACATATGAAGGCTCATATTAATAACTTACCTGTCCTTTATAAGGCGTTGATGATTGTATTATGCCCTTTTTTATTCTAACAGCACGGTGACTGGACCGTACCAAAGTACAATGGAATCCTAAAACTGAGTATAACTATCGACAACCGCCTGCCGATAATTCCAGTCTATACGAAGTCTTCAGGCTTCGATTAAAGAACTCAATATCGTAGCACGAAGGGAACACGCTCGCGAGGAGCCCGTTTCACAATCCAATGACCTGACAATGGTAGAGAACTTCTTAGTTCTAGTCGAAATAAAAGTCTGCATAAAACTGTGATACCGCAATCCAGCGCGCGTCTGTTATGAAAGGAAAAAGGGTGAAATGAGGTTATACAATTCTTCAGAAACCTATGACATGAATATATTTCAAAACAAAAATATAGGTACATCGAATCTAAAGTCGTAATGATAATTTGATTGGAGAGCTGGTATCGATGATATTAATTTATACCGGGATCAGGAGTTAGAAAAACGACATTTGGGACAATTTTAATGGCCAATAACCTAACAAAACTGTCAATTAAGAGTGTTTTTGTATAATTTTAACATTGTATTCGGGAGATCGTGTAGAAAATAAGATTTTAAATTACATCTGCTGCACTTGAACGGTTCGCGAGCACAGTATAGCGGTGAAAACCCTTCATTAATTCGCTTTGTCCTTTAGCCCTTTGGGATGATTTCGTAAACGACTTTTTATCTGTTAATCACGCGTAGTCAAGAATAAAAATAGTGACTGTAATTAGAATGTCTACAGTGCATGGCGCCATACAGACACTCATTTTCTGAGGCAATATAATATTAGAAATCCGCAATAAAACAGAAAAAATCATTGTGTAAGCATTTTTTATATATTTCCACGTACCAAATCATCTACCTTTTACAATACCTTACAGAAGAGACTGATGAAATCTTTCCTGTTTGACAGTTTTTTTATTTTTACACTGGGTCGATATAATGACTACAGAGTACCTGATGGTAAGTACAGTGTAGTCCAAAAACGAAAGCGACTATCGAAGGATGAAAATCCATTGATAGTCTACAACGTCATGTCGGCCCACATATACCACGACTGAAGGTCTCTAGGTATATGAGCTACTGGATATACACAAGCTGATCAACGAAACGTGACAAGCCGAAACTGGTCACTATTTATTTATTTATTTTTTTTGTTAATTATATTAACAATTTGTATTTAAGTAAATTCTTACATATAAATTTGAGTGCCACATTAATGGTGCGTTCGGAGCAAATGTTTTGTTTTGCAAAACATCTGCTTGTCTCTTCCTTTCTCGCACACTTTATATGTTTTGTCTCGCAAGACATTGTGAGAGAGAGATAAATAATTGCAAATACATGAAAAAAAAGACAAGTAGATGTTTTATGAAACACAAATCGCCATCGGTTATCAATAACACCACTGTACATACATCTGGTGTATATGTTTACAAGCTTTGCCATCGCTTCGGTATAAAGTTACGTTTTAATCACCCTGTTGTGTGTTACTTGCGTCGAGCTGTGTTTGGCGTGTGACAGTCAAAATTTGCGAACGATATGTAGAAGGCATTAGAAAGACGATTCCGTCGTCATTAAGATCAGTGAATACGCGATTCTTGTGTAACTGGCGTGTAATTTGTTACGCAACCTTTCACAAGACGTGTTTTAAGCCTTCAAATTCCTTTTGTTGAAAGCATAGCTCGTATATTTATTGTTCCGCTTCCATTGTTTGTCGGAATAAGGAATCAAATAATAACTTCATAAATTATAATCTAATATTAATTTTTGGGACGGTATCCATTAAATGCGCATGAATTGCGAATTACGTGGCCTCACATCGCGAGGTAAACTTATCCAAAGTAAATGGATCATCATGATACCACTGAACACTGCCAAATGGTTACAACTGAGGAGGCAATATTTTTTTCTCCTGACTCGACATAGCCAGCATTCTCCCTGATGGTAAGCATATTGGAGTTGCAAAAACGAGTACAACTATAAACAGTAAAGAAAAACTTATTGATAAATAAAATCTATAATATAAAAATGAATCGCTAAATGTGTTGATAAGCGCAAAATTCGAGAACGGCTAAACCGATTTGGCTGATTATTTTTTTTTTGTTGTGTTTGATGAAGTTTGGGGAAGGTTATTGCGGAGAGAAAAAACTTAAAAAATACAAGGAAAATAGTAAAAACAACAATTTTCTTTTCTCATTCAAACCACTCTGTCCCCAGTTGTCAAACATTTGACGTCAATCAAAACAAAGGTGCGTTAGGAGTATCTTTGTTTGCCTTCAAATTGATTAGAGGTTGGATGTCATTAATTAAAATAATAATTTTTGCGCCATGTAAACAAACAAAAAATATTGTGTATAATAAGGTATTATAATAACATTTTTATCACCATAGATATTACTAAAGTCTTCTTAGATATTTCTATTAGACAAATTAACATAAAAAAAAATAATGTAACTTTGTTTTTGACTATGAAATGTAGAGAAATAGAGCAGAACAAGGTCTGCCGGGACAGCTAGCTATTCAATAAATATTCAAGTTTGCCTTCTCCTTTTTTACCACTTAGCTATATAAATATTTCACCTAAATATTGAAATTATTATTATTAATAATAACTAACAAACCCGGCAAACTTCGTTTCGCCACCAGATGGCTTCGTTTTGGTTTTTAATTAGCGTTTGAAAGAACGTGCGCATAATAAATGTCACATGAAATTAACTGAGCAGAGTACAATGAGTAGCTGTCAAACAATATACAACGCATCGGCGCCATCTACTTAAAATACTGGTAACATCTGCTCCACTACCATGCAAAACCATATTGGTTTGTAGTACATGCTATGTATCAGAGATGGCGCTGTATGTGAAAAATGATTTTTCCCGTTTTCCTGCTTTTCTACTGAATTTTTTCCTGAATTTTGTTAGCTATAAACCTCACGGAGCCCGAGACCTTTCCAACGAATGCAAAACCGTGGAAATCGGTTCGTGCGTTTTGGAGGAGTTCTGAAGGAAAACCGGACTTATTTTTATATAATAGATACATCGTTACGCTATATCCCTTACGACCAGGGAGCACATGGACCCCTACGAGAGTGGGCAGAGATACATTGGCTTATTATTATATTTATTGGTACCCACTTTGCGCTTTGGACAACTGAGCTCCGTTCTCAGGGCTCTCACAAATGACATTTCTGTTAGATGCCATGCGGGTTTCCTCACGATGTTTTCCTTTACCGGTGAGCATGTGGAGCCTTAATCCGTTCGTAATCTGAAGAAGCTAGATGTACGTGCCAGGATTCGTACTTACGGTAATTCTCTTAGGCGCACAAGGAAACCGGTCCATTGTTTACTAGACCATCACAGCCGCTATGTATATTATTATTATTTCCTTTATTCATCATAATTACAATATTTTTTAATTTTAAAATACATATAAAAAGATAATATACAAATTTTAAAATATAAAAACATGTAGACCTACAGGGGCGAGGCCTAAGGCCCAAGCCACCGGTAGTTAGAAGCTCAGAGTGAGGGACCTCCTATCAATGCGTGCCGTATCAAGTAAAACTGCTTTCTGTATCCAGCCATTGATCCAACAACCAAGCGAGAGCCTCTTAAGATGATAATCGAGGCTCTTTGCGACCAGCCTATTAGTCGATACGACTATATTATTATTATTATTTTTAAAGGATAGATGAGCATTTCTGTGCTGATAAACTACAGGCACACCCTCGACCAGTACACCGGCCGAGTCGACCTTGTTGGATAGTTTAGCTAATTACAGCAAAGCAATACACTCCTCATGTTTTGTATAATGTAAACAAATGCATTTTAATGTAAAGCTACGATTCCACCAAAACCATATGTGACACATTTGTGCGCAAACATTTTGTACCAAATTCGTGTGTGCATACAGAACAACGAGGGCAATTAGAACATTATCCGTTATATATGAAACAAATGTTTTCGCACCGGCGACGGAAGAAATTTTGAATTCTAAAACACGTGTACAGGTGCTCTATCGGTATTCGGTGTGTGCGAAATATCCATCAAAATACGCGAACATTTTCCTGTTGTTCACTCACATGACTCCACTATAGGGCACTTTTTGCCGTACACTGAGCAACACTGTAACCCACACTGGTGGATTTGCACCTTAAAAGAATGTTGCAAACGAAGCTAAACAATCACCACAAGAATAAGTATTTTAATTATTTTAAAACACCACGAACAAATTCCGTGAAAGCTTGCGTTTGAGATTGGATAAAATTAAAACATAACTGTACACAAAGATACTAACTATTTTAGCGTTATTTTACTCGAGCTTACTTTTAATCTACTTAAAACCAGAAAGTCCATTTACTTTGTAACTAGTCCATTATAATTCATTTAAGAGATTTCTCACTCTTTAATTTAAACTTTATAAATTTTATAAACCACATATATGTAAGTGATATTTAAGATATCTACTTCCCGGCTAGGACTAAAACGGTCTAGATAACTGTTACTTTTGCCGTATCATTGGGCTGTGGAATGGTCTTCCGACGAGCGTTTTCCCACCGTCCTATAGGGCGTCCTATATGAGTCCTTTAAGCGTGAAGAGATATGTGTGCAGGCCGGTATGATCATTGAGACTACTGAGGGGTTTTTCTTTACTGTGTGTAGTCGATGTCGTTTTTTGGACTGCACCAAGCTTACCATCAAGTTTGATCTGGTCACTATGTCGGGTCAGAATAAAAAAATTATCGTCATGATATATTCATTTCGTGGTTCGAGATACATTAATAGATGTACCTACTTTAGGCTTTATGAAAATGAAAAGCTATTTAATTCGCCACAAACCAAAAAAAAAACTGAAATTTAAAATACAGCAACAAAAACAACACACAAAAACAAATGAAAATACAAAACATATAAACATAGCGAAAATGAGACCTCCATCAGCGTAAAGCCACAGAGGAAGCCTGTAGCGCTGATTTTCATAAAGAGCCCCTTTATATGTCGTGCCCAACGCGACCAGTAGCGCAGTCGACGCAATTCTCAAGGCACTTACACATAACATTTCTATTAGATGCCAGGTTTTCCTCACATTGTAATCCTTAACCGGTGAGCAAATGGTGCCTAAATCCATACTTAATCAAAAAAACCCAGATTTACTAGCATTTGCGATGCCGCGTATGTATTAGAGATGCCACGAATATTCGGCAACTATTCGGTATTCGGCCGAATAGTACGTACTATTCGGCCGAATACCGAATACCAAATCATGTAAAAAAGGCACGTTATATTACTCAAAATTATCTATTTATTTCCAAATTACAACACTTTAGTAATTAAAATTGATCAGTGGTAAGTTGTGATGGATGAAAATAAGCTTTTCAGCATTTTTTGGTAGCAAACAATTACGCTCTTCATCGTAAATGTTACTAGCCTCAGAAAATAACCTCTCACTAAACACGCTACTTCCAGGAGAAGAAAGATAAACTTGAGCAAATTTCGAAAGGTTTGGGTATTGTTTTTCGTTTGTATTGGGTATTGTATTGTCTTTGCTGGCCGCGCCAACGCAACGAGGAAAACAGGTTGCAACTTGCCTTAATCCAGCTAACGCGCTCCTGACAAGCATGTATTCCATGCCGAATATTCGGCGCTTCGGCCGACAGCGTTGCCGAATATTCGGTATTCGGCCAATTCACTATTCGTGGCATCACTAGTATGTATACCGGCCTTATCCACTATCCACAACCACACCACGGGCTTGTTAGCTATATCTATCAATCCCGCATCAAAAGTATCTTTGGAGCGGTTTAGCGTCTGAGCTCAACTTTGCGACCGCAATATGTTGGTGAAAAGCCCATCGTCTGAACACGATTCGGCATTTGGATATCGTGTTTTTTAATCAGCTGTTGTATACTTCATCTATTTCACAAAGACCTTTGGAGTTGTGGAATGGTCTGCCAGGTATAGTTTCTCCCTAGGGTTGTTTTTTTTTCATACTGAGTTCCTCTATAGAGATTCTTTTTCCGTTATAAAGTTTATATTATTTTTTATCTATACATGTGTATTTTGGTAAGGTGCATTATAACAGTGAAACCAGAATCAATTTAGTTTAGTATTTATATTTACTTTCGAATTTTGTTTCATTTTCATTGGCGTCATAAATCAATATTATTTTAAGTACCTCTTCAATTTTTTTGGTAAGATTACATGTTATAATCTATATTTTAGTAATTATTTGGTACAAGCTTTAATAACTATTCGTTTGTGGCAAACGCAGACCTCCGGGCCTTATTATTATTATTAGATTGCAACAACGTAGAAAAAGATTTTTTTCGGAACCTTGTTGTCAACACTTTGCACTTTTAAAATCAAACTAATACAAATTGAAATTAACAAATTTTCCAAAAAAATTATTAAATACCGGCTAGATAAGAATCGGATTCACTTACACAGTGTTTCGTACAAACAGACATACAAGGGATTCAATATTTCCACACGACAATTCCAAGCGTTTCTGAGAAAAAGGGTCTTGACAGCAAACAGGCGGACAATGAAATGGTTTTGTCAATCAGTGTAATCAGATATTAACACTTCGCCTGTAAACGTTTTTTCCGGAACTTCCGTCTAGAAACGAGGGCTTTTGCGACCTGCAGTTTTCACCCCCTTCAATGCACTCAAAAAATCTGAAAAAAATCTTGCTGCTTTGCAGAACATTCATTTTTAAATACCAAATAAAAAAATTCTTCTTTTAGGGTCAGAATGAGGCGCCTGCCGCTCCTCTATTTAGATGGTATAAACAGAAATTTATTTTACTCTGACGCAGATGACCCCCGCTTACAGACGAAGTGTTAATTAAAAGTAATTTAACAATCACATTCTAATCAGCTTTAGTTTGACGCTTGCTAGAATCCTTAGGTTTTAGCTAAAATTTCGACTCATATGAAAGTTTTAGCAAATGTGGCTTTTTGGCCGAAAGTAGCCCAAGCCGACGCCAAGCTTTCGGTTGGACTCTACTCTTTGATTATCTTTTATATTTTAAAGAAAACAACGTCAAATGAATATTAGATATACACTCATAAAATCAAAACATGTTTAGCATACATACTACATTCATATGATTGTCGCACGTACAAGAACAGTCGCGATTCGACCTACGTGAGCCAAATAACTCAATAATAATGATAATGCTCGCCGTGGGGTTTACCGGCAGAATATAATAGTGCCTCCCTCTTCATCATACTGAGGTGTCGTAAGAGCATGCTGCATGGACCTTCTCTGCACATAGCTCACACCTGCCAACCTGCATTGGACACGCGTGGTGGGTTAAATGTTCAAACGCCTTCCCATGGATTCCACAAATACAGTGGAAAAGGGAAGAAAGATCTTGGCACTGCAGTGGAAGGAAGCTGGCTAATAACAATAATAATATGATAACCCGTTTGACGCCCAGTTTCATAAGTGATTGTAAACTTTAAAACCATTCCTTAGCGTTTTAAAATTAAAGGACTGTTTCTGAAACTGAGCGTTAAAGTAAATGTGATATTATGTATTATACTTTCATTGTCTTATATAAATGTGCAAGTCTGTGTTGTTCCTTTTGTCTCAATAAACTTTTCTTTCTTTTTTTTTTCAAATCTGATTATTGAATGATTGACACTAGGGATGTAACGGAGTCGGAGCCGAAGTCGGAATCGGAGTCGGAGGCAATGTCAGTCACAAGTGACGGCAGAATAAAATAGTTTTATTAAGGGACAAATAAAAACATTATTCAGTGAACCTTTTTAATTAGAAAGTTATAAATTTACAAATACACAGACAATAAAAATTGCTCTGTTTCTTATTAAAATTTTTCCATTAACAGTGAACAAATTAAATCAAATTTGCTCCAGGATTGTTTTTGTGTTAATCTCTATTTTACTTAATTTAATGTAAATAAAAAACAAAAAAAAACCTTTTAGTAATAAATTTAACGGTACATTTAGTTTTAAATTTAATAATTTTAATTATATTTTTTAAAACTATAAATACATTTTTAATAATGTCTTCTACAAATTAAGTAGCACTGATTGTTTGATTAATTGATATTATGTTTCAACAACATATAAAATGAAATCAAATGTATTGACTATAACAGTGGTGATGACCTCCGATGAATACCTCCAATTAAAAAGTTTCTGAACCGAAGTCGGAACCGGAGGTATAATAACAATCGGAAGTTCCGACTTATCGGAGTCGGAATCGAAACTCCGTAACATCCCTGATTGACACTATGACAAAACAAACTTCAAACAGTATGTTTCTATCAATTATATTCCTATTAAACATTTTTTTAGGTTCATAGCTCTTCGAACTAACCTAGGATGAAAGAAAGTGGTCTTTGGAGATATTTTTAGGTCATGTAATGCGCTAAGTCAATCATTTCCTCATTGAATAAATGATTCGGACATAGGTATAAAAAAGTAAACATAATTATCTCTTCTTATTTATTTTACCTAGTAATATTTTCTTTTTTTTTCTCTTTATATCTTATTCTAAAAAAACATGCACCACATTTCTCGAAATGTGTTATATTAAACATTATATATAATACAATATACGGATACGTAATCCACAACGCAGTCATTTTCCACAGAGAAACGTCCGATTACAAAAAATGTTTTAAAAATTGATGATTATCATCAGAGTACCCCAATCTACCGTAGGGCATACGAATCTAGGAATGAGCACCTTTGAGCCCAGTTTTAACTCTTATCATTCAATTTTTCCGGTCACATTTCACAAATCGTAGCTTCACCTTGTTAGGGGGTACCCCATGCTAAATTTACCAATTTACAAACTTTATTCAAGAACACGTGTGCTCCAATGATTACCGGTTCTTCGGCATATATAGCAAGCCCAATGCCACTACTGCTTGCTAATCCAGACAACTGTTTCGATAACTTTGGTTCTCTGTCGAATAACAACATTCCTGATTTTACCCCTCAAAGAGATACCTAACATAGTTCATTCCATGACACGATGAGCGACTTTAAACTGGTGAACTAGCCAAACCGTTTACAATATTACTAAATATTAAGTGTCGTATCGTAAAATGTTGCTCCACAAAAACAAACTGAGGTCTTCATGCACCGTAGGATATTGCAAAAAACTATCGCTTAGGGACGTGAGATCGCTTCTATCCTTGAAGCTGATTACGGGCAATATCGCCCCATTTTCATTCGATAGCCTCATTTTCACTTACTTTCTGATGAACTTTTATGCTTGGTCTGTGTATATAGGCTTCCGTTGGCACTTTGCTTCGTACACAACTATTCTATTAAAGATATGTTATTAAATAATTGTTGACTTTTAACCCATACTCTATTATCTTCTGCGCTCTTTTCTGGCCGTTGACGCACTAAATAAGAGTTGCCTGTAAATTAGTACAAACAGATGATCATCTAGCATATGCTGAGGTGACTTCCCTTTGTTGCATCACCACAAGACAGGGTACTTACTCCTTTCATGCCATTGTTACCAACCATAGGTATTAGTTTCTTTAGTATTGTGTATTTTGTTTAAATAATGTTTACTCTCTTTTTTCTCTTTCTTTTATTTATTTTTTGTTTCTTTCTTTCTCTCTATCTATATTACTTTCTCTAACTAAAACTAATGAATATACCAAATGATTACCCATCCTAAAAACTGATAAAATATAGCGTCAAAACTAAAGTACTTCGTCATTATAAACGTAGATGAATCCCAGTTTATAACTATTGCTATTTAAATATACTCATTAGGAATTATGATATTATAAAACCTTTTTTTTTTTGTAACCCGGGGGAAATCTCTAACGGACCTTCAGAGGGCAGTGAGGGCGGCCCCCTGATGTGTCAGACTTACACCGACCAAAATACCCGGGGTGTTCCTTCTCTCGCCTGCTGACTGCCAAGGGCAAGACTGAGCTATCTTCCTCGGCACCCGGCGACGTCTGGCCTTCTGCAGACTCCGCCTGCTTGGCAGGTGGTGGTTAAATCAGCCGAACCGTCGGAAGTATTCGGATTCCCAGGCTCGGCGAAGGCAAAGAGAGGGCAGTGCTGGCACACCGGTGGTTTTAGTCGGGGCAGGTCCTACACACCGGGGGAAGTGGCCCTCACCACTTCCCCTGACGGTCCGTAGGGATTTCCAACGGGTTAACAAAAAAAAAAAAGGTGGTGGTTAAATAGTCGCCACTCCCCGCACCTAACACATTTTGCGGGGAGAGTGGTGTAAAGTGCCACCCTCGTCTCATCTCCTGGATTTGTCATTGGAGCGGTGTGCGGGAACATATAGCACACCGCTCACGCCTGGAATATAATAAAAACTTGACTCATTTTAATTACGTTACGGTTTAAGATTTCCGAATGAGCGAGGCTATAAAGATCATTATCATAAATTATATTTAATACCTTAATTTAAGGCATTATATTTGCCTTCAAATCTTCCTTGTACAGGTCATTTAATTACATTTTAATTATGAAAATGTAATTACATATCCCGGATTAGGAGTAATTAAAAGTTTCCCCTTACACAAATGAAAGGCGACATAATGAGAGAGTTGCAATGAATTTTAAATGTTTGAAGTCACGTCCCTGTGTGAGATATGAATGCTAAAACCTTATAATAATATAATTATTCTCAGGCTAAAACATTATCTCACGTCTTTCTTTCGTGTCATTCTACAAACCGCTGTGTCAGCAAAGACTGACATATACATAGCATTGGAACATAAAAAAACAACTACTGATAATTGTACTTTGACTAAATTCAAACAACAAAAATGTAATAAGTAATCATTTTAGTCTTTCTAAGTAAACTTAGAAAGATCAATAATATACAGCTTTTTAAAAACTACCCTAAATTTTTGGAGATTTGTTTTTTAATTTATCCGATAGCATATTATTTTATCTGTTATCAAAAATGTCTTATTTTTTTATATTATTATTATATTATTACCCCGTTTCATCCCACTGCAGGGCAAAGGCCTCCCTTCCCTTTTCTCACTTTATTAGTGAAAGCCAAGGTCATTATCAATCATTTGACATTGACCATTGGATCTGGCTCGAAGGACCATATGTTTGAGAATTATACTTTTATAAAAGACTGTTTCGTACCGTAAATTTAATTAAATGAATGGAATTAATATAGTTGAAAATAAATATGCTGTTATTAATCCTCATTTAATATTGATTTCTTTTTTACTGAGATTTATATTTGATTGTTGTCACTCACAATGTTTCCTTGGAAATATAATAACATTTGAAACCAGCGCATTTTATTATTATTTGTTCATTTTCAATGGATGCAGATTGCAGTATTGTCATAATTATTTGTCAGTCAGTGGGTGAACATATATTTAACCCGGCACGCTTGTCCAAGGCGGGTTAGGGGACGCACTATGTGCAGAAAAGGTGCATGCAGCAGCTTTGACACCAGCAATTTGCGTGCTATTGGGCGTGCTGTATATCTTAATCAGCTTTATGTTATGATAGAATATTAAAATCAATTTTAAATTTTCATTTATGGAAGCAAAGGTTATATTTAATTTATTACAAAATAAAATCAGAGGGTGTCGTGTTAAAAACAATAAGTAACTTTTTTAATTTTATAACTTACGGTATCTTTAGATACTTGAAAACTTTGAGATTGTGTTTTAACTCAGCTGAAACAATAATTAATTGGCAGATTGGCGTCGGCATGAAACTTTTTCGATCCCGTGGTCGACCTCACAATTTTCTACGTTGGATTATTAAGTAGTTACATAACACAGAAGTTCCAGAAAGCATTACCTTCATTTATTTTGTTAGAATTACTTCTGGCGATCCCAACCACTACAAAGCTTGTAAAACAATGGCGAAAACCGTTTCGAGCCACTTTTAGTGTAATTATGGGTTTTAACGAGTAACTTTTTGTGACGCATTACATAAAAACCTATCTCATGTACGTGTGATATGAGATCCCGCTTCTGACCAAATCCCATGATTCTACGACAACGATTAATACCCTATAGTTATTGATTACTTTATGAAAACGGCAAAGACGTTAAAAATACAACATATCTTTTGAACATGTTGACTTGAAGTATGATTTTATCAAGGCACAGGGGATTCTAGACCATTTGTTATTAATTTAAATTTGATATTTCTACGCGTTTCTATGAGAAAGAGTCTGGACAGATGCACAACAAACTGATTCTATAAGGGTTCCAATTTTCCTTTTCAGACACGGAAAACCTAAAAATTAATTGTTTTTAATTTTCAAAGAATTACAATGTATAAAAAGGCTAAACACAAATAGGGTCCCTGACTATCTCTAATAATAAATTGTTCATAATGATTTCTATTATTGATAGATTGGTAAGTAATAAGCTACAGTTTTTTCCTTATAAATCAGGCGAAGTCATTAGTTTCTCTCACAATGAATTCTTTATCCTCAGTGAATAGTGACATCTAATACTGACCGAACTATGTTCTGGTCCTTTGGGTCACATGTGAGACACTGATGTAAGGCATAGAACAGGTAGGCACTCAGAATTATAATCGAAAATATAAATTGCTAGAGGCTGGGAGCAGTAGCGTTCATTCCATAGATGCATGAAAGCATTGCATGCCCTTATAATATATAAATCTCGAATAAATTACTCAAAGTTAAATAAAAAAAGGAAATATTCTTATTTATACCAATTCTAATTTTACACCATATATATTTCCTATAGGAACAGTATAAAGCTAACTGTAATAATATAATATTCAAATTAATTGCGCGAACTCTTCTTACCTTGTTCAAATACCCTATGCACGTCACTAGCTAGGAGTAACGTGAGCCTTGGACGATCCTAAACATCTTCTTGATCTGATCTCTAATTCTTTCTCCCCTATTGAGGACAATCTGGCTATCAACATACTCACCAATCATCTTCAAGGCGCTATAACCAACGCCACCTGGGATGTTCAAGTAAGTGACATTTACCGCTAGTGATTTCATGAAGACGTGAAGGACCCAAGTCAAGCCTTGCATGGAATATTGTTCGCATCTTTGGGATGGTTCTTCCCAGTACTTACTTGACGCCCTGGATAGGTTGCAGCGGAGGGCTGTCCGCATTGTGAATGATCCTGACGTGACTAACCGTCTTGAATCGCTTCAGTTCCGCAGAGATGTTGCCTCACTGAGCGTTTTCTACCGTCTGTATCATGGCGAGTGTTCTGAAGAGTTGTTTAACCTTGTTCCACCCTCTCCCTTCCTGAATAGATCCACGCGCGCGGGTTTGCGGTGTCACAGCTATACGGTATCTCACATCCCAACTAGGACTAAGAAGTTCTCTAACTCTTTCTTTTGCCGTGTCGTTGTGCTCTGGAATGGTCTTCCGGCGAGCGTGTTCCCTCCATCCTATGATATGGGATCTTTTAAGCGTAGCGTCAAGAGATATTTGTGCAGGCCGGCATGATCGCTGTGACTACCGATGGTTTTTTTTACCTGTCGATAGTCGTTGGCGTTTTTTGGACTGCATCACGCTTGCCATCAGGTATGCTGCAGTCACTGTGTCGAGTCAGACTAAAAAAAGGGAACTATTCACTACAAAGAACATTGCCATCAGGACCCATCATAGGTATTCCACTGAGAATAACAGAATGAGGCTGCGTGCTGTACAGAGGAAGGTAAAGGAACGTTTTTCCCACTGGCACGAATATCTAAATCATGAAGGACCCCCCAAATATGCAATGTCGATTCGTCTCTGCCACGACGGGAATTGAGTTGGGAGATCACTCCACATTCGACACTGATCACGGCATCGATCACATGTCAACACGACTTTAAATCTCTAGTGACAGCAAGCGTATAATATATGATTTTAGATTGTAACATCATGATTGTAATTTCGCAGTCAAATAATATTCTCTTATAGTTTTGTTTTGTGCTAATATCGGACACAGTCTATAAGTAGTATGCATGATATACATGCAAAAAACCACTGCTTGTCTATTACTTTGCTATTAATAAATTAAGTTCAGAATATATTGGATAGAGGTAATATGCATATCGTAATGTCCGTAAGGCTTTAAATAAAGTTTAAATAAAGTACAGAGCGAAGATATTTGTGCAGGACAAAGTCTGTAGGGTCGATTAATAATAAAATAAAACAAATTTAATGTATTAATCTATTACTCAAACGCCATATATATTCGTCGCGCACGAGTTACGCTTGATAATTTTAGGCTACATATCAATCAAGTTCATATTGGATATTCTATAGATGCAACTCAGTTGGTGCCACACGAGTAACATTAAGATGGTTGTACACCGCATTATAAAAATATGGGTACAAAACCAGTTACAGTCGCTACAATCTGTCGAATTTAGATATCAGCTGTGAGGGCCTAGACAAAGTAACACTCGTTTATCGATAACGCTTGTAAACATAGAAGCTTTTAGAAAATCATATCGACACGTTATGTCAATTGCATTAATTTTGTGATTTTCTGCTGGTGTTATTGTTTACAGAATGCTAGTGTATCTAGGCCTTGTTAGGGGTAAAAGAATATAACATTCGATCAACGATGACGTTAATGGAAACTAGCGACCTGTATGGATTACTGTTACGGTGTCGACGTCATATTCCAAATGTTTATGTTAATCCCATACAGTTTACCCTTTTTTAATAGCGTCATCGCTGATGGAATGTTAATTTGGCTGGTGTTATTGATGTAATGTTACGGAGCGCCGTGTAGATAGCTCTGGGAGCATGCGGGGAGCAGCGTCGGGAAATGCACGCGTGCGCGGTATTTACACGGCTGTCATTAAATAACTTACAAATGGAATTAACATCTTTTATTTGCATTCACGATAATTTAATATATAATTATATCAGTTATACTTCAAGTTACCAATATTTTTTCTACCGTATTTTAATAAGGCTGACATACCAACGATGACCATCAATACATTTTCATTTCAATGCGTTCGTCAACA
The DNA here is from genome assembly GCA_036320925.1 of Automeris io. Taxonomy (NCBI): domain Eukaryota; kingdom Metazoa; phylum Arthropoda; class Insecta; order Lepidoptera; family Saturniidae; genus Automeris; species Automeris io. The sequence continues at coordinate 3,519,744 of JAUDJH010000011.1, read as the reverse complement.
TTCTTGGATAATATACACTTTCAACGTATCAATTTAAAAAAGTAGTTATAGTAATTGTGGGGCTGCCGGCAACATAGATTAGAGCCTTCTTCTTCTTGATAATGAGGTGTCATAAAAGCAGACTGAGACATAAAATATGCCGAATTGCACGCAGATTGCTAGCATGTAAACTGTTGCGTGTACTTTCTCCACTCATTGTGCACACCTGCCAGCCCGCTTTGGACAAGCGTGGTACGTTGAATGTCCTGACCCCTGTCCACAGATTCCACAAATATAGTGGGAAAAGGGAAGGGAGGCCATTAACCTGCAGTGGGACGAAACTGGCTAATAATATTTAAAAAAACACAATATACGAAAGACACTGAATATATGTGGCTAAAAAAATTACTGCTCTTATTACTAAATATCATAAACTAACACATATTAAACAAAAAATTAGTCAAAAATGATTTTGATTGATTTAAATTAAGCTACCAATAAATAATAATTCTACTAATAAAGAAACTAACAATTATTTTAGCCCTTTAGAGATGGGCAACATGTAATCAGATTAACGATTACAAAAGGCAGTAGCGTTCATTCCATAGATGCATAAAAGCATTGCGTGCCCTTACTATAAATAAGTCTGGAATAAATTGCTTTAATTTAAACAAAAAAAGGAACCCTTATATTCATATCTATTATATTTTCACCTCATCTATCTTCCTTATGAAAGTAATATAAAATTTATTATTATTATAGAATATTCACATTAATTAAGTGAATCTGCCTATCCAAATACCCTATGCACGTCACTGACAAAATGTAGTCATAGTTTTAATTTTGTTGCTCTATAATCACGATTAAATCCCTTTAAAACATTAAAGAGTCATAAATGTGTATGCGATTGAGAATTCTGTAGTATTTAAAACATAGATGAGCAAAAGCCATATTAATGATGAAAAACGCATAAAGTAATCGTAATCGTTTTCATTAATCTGATTACATTTTGACCATCTATGGCCCTTAGTATACACGTATGTATGTGTGATTTGCGTGGAGATATGCATGTGGGTGTGCCTGTATGATAATGTGTGTATATATTGAGTGAATATAGATGAGTTAAGCAACAAATATACCGCACCATTCATGATCTCATAGTCATCATTATTCCTGACATGACAATATTAGAAGAGAAAGAACAATTTCCACTATCCTATATTCATAATAAAGTTTGTAAAAGAGCTGAAAAACTTGACTAAATAAGTTATGTATACTTCGATCATAAGATGGATCGTAGGCAGATCACGTAAAAATCAAAGTTTCCTATAGCCTTTATAGTTGCAAATGTATTATTGAAATATCTACCTTATGATGAAGAATTTAAGGAAGAGAATACAATACGTTAAAACGATCAAAACTGCGTAACACAATTTCTACATAAGCTGGTCTAGATACAGTTAGAGGCAACCTATCGAAAGCTTGAAGGATATTGGTTGTCTAAAATAATACGAAGAGTGTCTAAAAAAATGTACCAGCTTTACCAGTATATTTATCGATCGCTAACTGATTGTTGGTACTGTGACCACTAAAGCAAAGTCTGAAATTGGAATTTATTGATGAGCAATCAACAGTACTGTTATATATATCAGTAGCGTTCATTCCATAGATGCACGAAAGCATTGCATGCCCTTACGATAAGTAAGTCTGGAATATATTGATTTAATTTAAGCAAAAAAAATAACCCTTTATATTCATATCTATTATATTTTCACGCTATCTATCTTCCCTATGAAATTAATATAATATATAATATCATTATATAATATTCCCATTAATTATGTGAATCTGCGAACCCTGTCCAAATACCCTATTAATTAATATATATATATATATATATATATATATATATATATATATATATATATTTATATATATTAAAATATAATAATGTGCAGGATTTATATATTGACAATAGAGCCTAATTACAGATAACCCCAGCATTTAATTGTTTCACAAATTGGACATCACATGCAATACACAAATAAAAGTAAAAGTAATAATACAAAAGTGTTATCTTTAAATAGTGAACACAGCATGCTAAACTAATAAAAAAAGGTGTGTGTGCGATTCACATACGATAGAAGTGAAACTTCAGTAAATCGACAAAAGAATAAGATGAATGTATATAACAAGGGTAGGATAATTACAAAGTTTATTTGTTTATAAATGAAAGTATTGTGATTAATTTTAAAAAATATTTTATTTAACATATGTTACATAATTTATTGGTGTTTATTAACACTTATATTGGAACATCCATCTCTTTTGTGTCGATATTGACCACACATTTCGGCATCTTATAAAATTTATTATTTAGCACAACAAGATATAAAAATACAAACACTCTTAAATAATAACACACCACGCTGACTTCTTACTAAAAATCTGTAATACACACATACACACCAACATTTGCTCTCTCGCTCTGGATCACTAATTTTTGTCTTTGTGTCTCTTATCCGTCGTTTATCCGTTGCATCCGGTTTGAAATCACAACGATTCTATAGACGTTTCACTTCAATAAAATTATTATTGTCCTTAAAATAAAATATCTCTGGTTAAGTTTTTCATTTTGGTAAGTGTATTTATAGAGTTTAGGGAGCTTTGCTATTCACACATCTATGTTTCATTATGACTGTAATGTCTACACGACTCGTTACTTAGTTAGTCCCAACAACGCCCCAGTGGCATCAAAGTAGAGTAATTATACCGGCCTTTTTCATTTATTAAGCACAATAATACCACAGTGTAACAAAGTATTCAAAGTTCAACTCGCTATATGGACACAACCATTAAAATATTTCTGGTCATCCCGAAAAAACATAGCATATTGATATATTATAATTGTGGCTGTGGTGTGCTGTTGGATAAGGGGCCGATATCCGAGCGCGGAAAAGCGACTGGTCGAAGGTTCAAATTCGAGGACGTACTTGAAGGTTTTCCAAACTAAATATGAATTTGGACAAACTATGCTCACCGGTGAGGGAAACATCGCGAGGATGCCCGTATAGCATCTAGAAACGCCATGTGTTCCCCAAGTGTGTGCGTGTGGCTCCCAAATTATAAGAACGTCATAATGTCTGCCACCTAATCTGTCATCTAATAGAAATGTCATGTATATTTCCCCTGAAAGCGGTGATCAGCGCTACTGGTCACTTTGTTCACAACATATATGCGCAAAATGGATCCAGCCGCTAATGTAACTCTGCTCATCCCGAAAGGAATATAGCGTGACGAATATTGTTATTTATTATTATCCTATCTATCTTTAATATTTACGCTTTTATTGTTACATTTTAAAATAAATATAATTATTGAAGATCTGGTACTTTTAATGACAAAATTTATATGAAATGGAAGTAAAAATAGAAGTAATTTTAATACCTTCAGAAATTTCTACCTGTTATCATCAACACATATAATAAATCCCTTCCACAGCTACCTCTCTGACGTTCCGTAAATATTTTGATTTGCAACTTCGTGTAAATATGCTGGTAGCCAGAAAAACTTCACTTGCGCGAGGTAGGTTTGTAAAAATATATGAAAATTGGTAATCGATCTGTACGCGTTTGTGCCCTCTAACCTCTGTATCCGCATAACCGTTTTAAATGCGGTTTCACTAATGTATTATCGAAAGCTGCCTTTAACAGATAGTGTTAATTTTATTTTAATCGGTTCATTAATAAAAAAGTTATATTGGATTAACAAAACACGTCGATCATTTATTAGAAAAACTGTGTTGAGTAAAATGTAACGCAACTCATATGTCAGTTGTTATTGTCATTAAATCATCCTGACGTATATAGATAGTATTTATAATATGTTTTCGTGAATTACTGTTAAACTTTAAATGTATTTGCTCAATTTTTTCTGTTCGGCGGTATATATAGTAGCTCTAAAATAATTTTTGAGTGCATTGATTTGTGTCAGTAGTTATTATTCATTGTGAGTAACGGCATACATAGCGGTACGAAGTTCGCCGGGTCAGCTAACACAATAAAATGTTTATGCTTATAATAAAAATTATATAATAAATAGCATAAAGTTGATATACTAATAACACCTTATACTGTGACGGTAAAATTTGTGAGTTGCTAATTCTAAACTTCTCTAACTTGCTTCGGCCTGTCGCGTTTCATAAAGTACTATATTTTTGAGTTGGATGTTGTGGATACTAAGTACGGAACAACGCAGCAAATTTTTCCGGCGCCGAATGTCAGACGGACCATTTTTGTACAAGAAATGACATAGGTAATGGATTTTCTATACGATAGGTACTGTCCTCAGTGAATAGAAATGTTGGTGTCGTGACGTCGCGTTGGAGATACATTAATATTGAAATAATTTTACGCAAAAAAATGCTTCTCTCCAAACCTTGCATTGTTGACGTATTTGTTACTGATTTATATTGATTAATTTTTTATTCTTATTGCTGTTGTATTCTGTTTTTTTTTATATTGATGATTTAAGTCAAAACTTTTATTATTTCTTTAGGTTATTTTATAGACGAGAAAAATACGTCAGGATACAATAATTAATGTATTCTTGAAATAAAAATGTAAATTCCCTAACAAATCATAAAGAATAATTAATGAACAAATGAGAATTCATCTGTAAAAAGTATGGAAACCGAGCCCGTGTGGTGCACGGTAGAATAGTAAGTAATTAAAAATAGCGTTTCATAATTTTATGTAAACAGGTATTGCCTCGTTCTCCCTTCGTACTTTTTTCTTTGCTTAAGATAAACAAAACACCTACTTTGATATATCTATCGATCTACTATCACGCCTAATCTCTATTGGAGTAGGCAGGGAGAAAGAAACACAACTCTTCTCTATTTTTACAAACCTTTTTCGCTTAACATTATTTTTAACATTTATTAGTCCCTTCATTTATTTTGCGCGTGCTTTTGACATTACCCTCCATCAGTGTGCAGCCGAGTTGTATGATTTGGTTCCCCCTCCTTCCTACCTAGGGGGACCTTCTACCATAAATTGACAAGACGCCGAGCGGGTTTGCACCCTTATGTGGTTGACATACCAGCCGCTCGCACGAAGTCATTCGCCTTTTTGCTGCGAACCGCCAAGGAGTGAAATTTGCTTCCTGCGACTGTGCTTCCAACATTTTATGATATGGGAATCTTCAAACGTCGAGTTAATCGGTATTGGCTGGGGCGACGGCGCTCCGTCGTCGGCCTCATCATCACTTTTCAGCAGGTATGATTGAGGTCAAGCACAAGTCTATCAGTAATAAAAAGAAACAGAACTATTTTTATTTGGTCTGCGTAAGTCTGGGTCGGCTTCAGCCGTCACCTAAACACCTACTTAATAATTAATTATTAGATATACATGCTTTCATGTATCCATAATTATTAAGGAACTATGTTCACTATATTTTACTTTGTATTATTGAATGTATATTTATTTTTACATATTTGGAACTAGCAGATCCGGCAAACGTTGTTTTGCTAAATAAGGTTTTGTAATATCTTCTAAGATGTTCATTGAAATTAAGTGATGTCAAAGGCAATTTTGTTCACAATTAAATACTCTTAATCAGCAACACATTTATTTGGATAAATATTAATATTATTACGTGGATACAATTCTTGATAACAAATAATGCATTAATTTCGACTAAATTTTATTACTATAAAAACGGTTCTAGTGACTTAATCTTAAAAGATAGACATATACTGTCGCGGACATTTTTTTAGATCATTTTAAGAGGAATAATTCTTTCATACATATATTTTTACATATATTTTGGGTATCTTGAACCGTTTTCGCAGCGCACGCAATGGAAGCCAAGGATGAATAATTTTCCCCGTTTTTTTCACATTTTCCATTATTTCTTCGCTCCTAATAGTTGCATCGTGATGTTATATAGCCTAAAGCCTTCCTCGATCAATGGTCTATTAAACACAAAAACATTTTTTCAATTCGAACCAGTAGTTCCTGAGATTAGCGCGTTCAAACAAACAAACAAACTCTTCAGCTTTATAATATTAGTATAGATTAGAATCGAATGCTAAATATCCTCCCTGAATATTTCCTTCGTTTATAAAATTACCCTGTATATATAGCTATTTATTTTTACATAATAATAGCTCCGTACTTGACTGAAAGCACAGTGTAGTCCAAGATCAGCAGTAACTACCAAGAGACGATAATCCATTATCAACCGCCGCCGTCATGCCGACACACATATACTACAACTGAAGCTCTTTACGTGTATGGACAACTGGACATGCAGTAGCTGATCCTGAAGCTGAACCGTTATAATCAGTCTTTACGTTAACGATGTTGCTGATGTTTACTCATTTTAAAATCTACGTCCCACTTCTGATAAGAAAGATTTTTACTCCAAGTTGGGGAAATAATATATCATTATATTGAACTGGAAATCTGCTCACTTTAAAATGAAACTGAAAAGTAGAAAAAATACTATTTCAGGCTAGAAATCAGAGATGGGCAAAATGTAATCTGATTAATGATGAACGATTACAAAATGTAGTCGTAATTTTAATTGTCTTGCTCTGTAATCATGATTAAATCCATTTAAAACATTAAGAAATCATAAATGTGTATACAATCTGGGATTTTGTAGTGTTTAAAACATAAATGAGCAAAATACAGTCATATTAATGGTAAAAACGTAAAATATAATCGTTAATCATTTTCATTAGTCTGATTACATTTTGCCCATCTATGCTAGAAATACAAGTTGACCCTTTTTACAATGTCCATATTTAACAATCAACTCAATATAAATTATATTACTGCTGGTATATGACGCTGTTATTTAATTTATTATGTGTGGTACCATGTAGAAATCCATTATTATGAGTTATCAAACTTCTCGGTATACCTTTATTCAAAACCGATGATATATCAGAGTCAAGTTCTTCAAGCAACAACAACTCGACAATAAGCTCTCAGAACGAGCCAAAAAGCAATTATTTAGAATACACCGAATTCCTACTTCTGATAAATATCTGAAAAGTGTTTTCAGTATGAAGGACATCATTTCTCGATCTCTGTTCGGAGTATAATAATCAGAAAGTATACTGATATTCCTGTAAGATTATTTCTTATAAAATTATTCTTATGTGTATTTGATTTTTTCTTATGATTTGTTTGTATAGAAAGTTCATGTGTAAATGCCATGATACATTATTGAATACTCAAGATCAAAGCAACCGGATCACTGACAAAAACCTTAATAACTTGGAAATTAAAAAACTAACTTGTTAAAATCAATTATGAAATTATTTTTATCATTTTTGTATATTCGAGATATCGTGTTTTTGCTAGTGACACGATTTCTTTGATCTCGGGTATATATTAATCTGGTCACTCAATGTCACATAAAATAATACACAATAACATGTTTCTTGGTTAATTCGTTAAATAACCTACCGTCCTTACAATAAAGTTCAAAATAGTGTATAGCTTTAAAGGTCATGAATATTTTGTATTGTAAATAATAAATTGAAACGTATACTGACAACTGTGGCCCACTTTGTTAAAGTTTTGCGAATCACTCGATGGATGAAAAGATAAATTAGATTACTTTGTTTTTATTATATTCAATTGTATTTGTAGGTGACCTAGACTTTATGACGACACACCATTGTGTTATTCCAAGCAGCAATGTCATATACGTTAATCAACCTAAAGGTTTTGTCATGGTATATTTAGACATGGCGACGGAAATATAATCCTAAGTCCGTATCAACAGAACTGTCCTTATGGTGCAACCTAAACCTATTAATTCTTAGACTGAACGCCTTAAGAGCCCGCTCAGCTCGCTTGGAGATACTCTAACCTTCCCAGACACAGTATAAGTCAGTATATCACAGTATAAGACAGTATAAGTCAGTCATTAAAAAGCCGAACGAGACTATCAATGTCAAAGAACGCGGAATCAGCCAGACTGCACGAAAGGACAAATGAATATTAAGGAAGCGAGAGGTTTTCAAGAATAGAGAGAAATTGCGTTCTATTATCTCTACCTACCTCAGTAGGTATTCGGCGTCAAAATATATATATTGACTGTCAATGAATTCTCATTTGTGAACAATCGGTGTTTTATTTGGACTATACTGCGCTTACCATCTCGTGTAGTATAACCATTTTACCGAACCAGCGTACAAAAATAACAACTAGTGATATTAACAAAGCAGGCCATCTCGACGGCATCTCAAACTTAGATTAAACTTAGATCATGGATCTAGATTCAATCTCAAGTTGGAATCAGTTTTAGCTACTATTATCTATCGCCTTTGTATAGTTACGTCGAAATGTTGACGGAAACATCCACAAGATTGGCTATTTATCTAGTCGCATATTTTTTTCCAATTTGATTAAATTTGCCGTCAAGAACAGTTTTATCGTTTATCTTACGTAAAACAGTTTATAACAATACCAAACGCTGTACTGTATCTAAAAAAACATACATTTACACTTCAATCATCATTAGACCGATCATCATTAGATTAGGTCTTTTACCGGTTGCACGGTGGAGAGTGTTCTCAGGAACTACATTCTTTGATTCCACCAGCCCCATTCCACCACAAAACCACAAGACGTCGTGTCGGATACCATCCGTATGTGGTGGATGTTCCTTATATCCGCACGAGAAGATTCGCTTCTACATTCATCATGCGAACAGCTAAGGAGTGGAATATGCTACCAGCGGCCATATTTCCGCGATCTTATAACCAGGGAGTCTTTAAAAGAAGAGTGAATAGGCATTTGATAGGCAGACGCGGTTCATCATCGGACTCATCTTCACCTTCCACCAGGTGTGATTGAGGTCAAACGTTCGCCTATAAGTTATAAAAAAAAAAGACAATGGGATAAGGTATACACAAAAGTTTCATAATTTTAATGGACAAATATTTCCCTATTTTTATTTTATAATATACCTCATATAAAACTACTTTATTAACTTTCACTATTGTGAATGACAATTTATTACAGCATAGCAAATCACCCACAGTTTAAAGAGCTAATCGCCCGTGACACAGCCAAAACCAGCTTTTGCAGAGCCTTATTCCCTCCGTGAAACAAGTGTATTTGTGAGTAGAGATGTTGTGTCAATAGTCACTAAAGGATCTTTTAAATGTGGTCATGTATTTCATCATCATCTGTTCCATTATTACGTATGTTGATAGCATTTGTATTGATAACAGTGATATTCATACTATTAAATAAAAAATATCCAAGTTTGTAGCTTCTATTGCTTGTGTCCACGATTTTATAGTCTTGTAATATACACAGTTCATCTCTTTTAAGGTCGGTAGCAGGATAGCAACACTTATGGTGTTACAGATATTTATCTATATGCGACAATCCTAGCCGGATTCGGCCACGGCGACGGTTTCAACACCGATTAAGAAAATCGAGGTCCAGTTTTCGGAAACAGTCAATTGCGCAGGAGATATTTAAGTGCATAACAGGACGCGCTGTCAGAAAAGCACTCTCTAGTCCGAGCTCCCTCAGACCCGATGGAATGGAGAACCAGTACGATCGGGAGGGAGCGAGATGCAGGTTTGGTCGAGATTTCCTTCTCTAAACACCTGGTTGAATTGCAGTGTTAAAGAGATACCTTAGTCGCCTTTTACAACACGTCAGCAAGAAGAGGGGGGTGCTATTCTATTCTGCCGGCAGCCACCACGGCTTAAACACACGACAGAAGACAGAAGAAGTCGGTACCAACAGATGAGCTGTCAACTTGTGTAACGCCTTTTGGCTTAAATACTGTATGACGCTTTACAAATGAAAAAAATATTACCTATTCTTTTTGCATTTATAATTCTTACCATAATATTTTTTCTAATAAACATCTTCCATCCTTATGTTATTTATTTCTTTATTCCCTTCCTTCTTTTTTCTTCTTTCCGTATTTATGGATTTCTGTTTTCTTCTTTGTTTGTTTCCTTTCATCTTTATTTATTTCTTTATTTTCTTCCTTTCTTTCTCCTTCATTTTTTTTCTAGGAACATCTGGAACATCTAAGAGAAAGAACGGTTTGGCGCTAACTGATTTATTAAAAGTTTTAACACTACCTACTTACAATCTGTAATACAATCACTCCAGGAACCAGTATTAAAAATATGTGAATATATATAAGAATTAAATCAGTTCCGATATTCGACAATATCCGTTACAGATATAAATATCTATGACATCCCTATCTACGGAGATGTACGTGTGCACTCGCAATAACAATTACAAAAAACCTTTAATTTTTCGTCCATCATTATACCTAATATAGACACGTTTACAGCTATGCTATGTCGGTCACAATAAAATTACTGTCGAGGCCGCTGCGCCGGCGCATATCGCACGCACCTGACAACATATAATTTAATAAAAAAAAATCATTTACGAATATAGTGAAATAATTTCCTTCAAAAATGTTTAACATCAAAGTATTTATTCTTTTGTGTTTGGTTATAATCGCAAAGGCACAGGACTGCAAAGTTGCCGGCAAATTGGTATTCCTTTATTTACTTTAATCTTCAGGTCTAAAGGGCATTAGATTCTTAAAGAAAAAAAATCATTTCAGTGTGCTGACCATGAGCAATGTTGCGGAGGCTGTTGTTTTGACGGAGAATGCATTGACAGTAAGTTTTTTTTTTTTACACTGGCTCGACATAGTGACTACAGAGTACCTGATGGTAAGTACAGTATAGTCCAAATACGAAAGCGACTATCAAAGGATGAAAATCCATTGATAGTCTACATCGTCATTTTTTTTTCGGCATGTCCTACGTTGGTGGCGTGGGAAAGACCTTCACAACAAAACCGGGCTTGGTGGGCGAACGCAGAGGGCGCTCAGCCAGCGAAATTTATGGGTTGGGCGGCTACGCAAGGGCACCCCTGTGGGTACGGACCTCGACTTGGGCGGCCGACCAGTTGAAAAACGAACCTAACGGTGATCTACCAGCGTTTCGGAAGCGACTGCCTTGAGAAGAAACGCCGAAAGAAACCCAAGGCTGCGTCGGAGTGAACATCGTCATGTCGGCCCACATATACCACGACTGAAGGTCTCTAGGTATATGAGCTACTGGATATGCACAAGCTGATCCCGAAACGCGACAAGCCGAAACTGGTCACTATGACGGGCTTTATACCCATGTACTGTGGTCGCGATCCAGACGGGCACCGACGCCCTACCACCTCGCTGCTGCTCGTTTAGCACCACCCAGGAGTCACGTGTAGGGAAACTAGGGTAAAGCCTACGGACGCGAGTAGCTTCGACTCCCAAAAAAAACAATAAAAACAATATTTAAGGACAATGACATATATTGATCTAATTCGAATAGGCTTGAATACGGAGAAATAGAGTTCGATATACAAGGACTGAAACACGACTGGCTGAGGCGAACCTTTAGACTCTGAAGAAACTGTGGTTGCAATCTTATCTGGCATTAACACCCTAACAACTAACTCCTGCTCGCTTAGCACCACCTGCAAGATACGTACAGAGATGGGCAAAGTGTAATCTGATTAATGATTAACGATTATAAAATATAGTCGTAATTTAAATTGTCTTGCTCTGTAATCATGATTAAATCCATTTAAAATATTGAGAAATGAGAAATGTGTATACAATCTGGGATTTTGTAGTGTTTACAACATAAATGAGCAAAATGCCGTGTAATAATGGTAAAAAACGTAAAATGTAATCATAATTATTTTCAATAATCTAATTACATTTTGCCCATCTATGGTTACGTAGTAAGAATCAGATTAGCTCTGTATTTTTTTGAATTATCTTTTAGCATTCATTTATGTACTATTGTGTTCAAACACATAAATAAATAAGGAATTCTTTCTTGCAGCGTACAGACCATGTTACTCATCGTTTGATGTCTGTGTCGATCATCAATGTATGAATGAAGAAAACTGCGTCGTCTACAAACCTCCTCAATGTCCAGGCTGTGAACCTTTACCGATATGTCGAGAATGAATTTGATAATCTGAGGATATTTACCATGTGCCGGCGTTCTGAAAGACATTTTAAATCTATATGTTTATTTGTCGTTACTTGTAAAAATTTACCTTAAAAGGTTATCACTAAAATTATGTAGAAGATTACAAAAATTCGCTTCATTATTCATAATGCGAACTGCAAAGGAGTAGTATTCTACTCCTGATAGATAGTATGCTGGTAGATATTAGCACCTTGCGTCTGTCTTTCCATAATCATTCGATATCCCGTTCCATTATGTTCATTTATCCCAAAAGGAGATTAAAGTCAAATGTTAACATGTTAAGTATAAAAAGATGGTACATTTTTCTCTTAAATATATATGTATAAAAAGAGACATGCTATAGTCAATGTAGGACGTGAATAATTCCTTACCAAAACTACATTAACTATAGTGCGTCTATAAGTTGAGCGGTTGGTACATGAAAATTTAAATACGGTAATTTCAAAACTTATTGATTGTTGTACTTTTATCGTAGTTCAAACATAAAAAACCACACATCAAGTAATATTTTATTAATAAAATTAATTAAAATATATCATTAAAAGTAAATTACTTAATCCTTTTAAAATTGCTATTAGTATCCTAAACCTCGTAAATGCTGATACTGAGTTGAAAATTGACTAACATTAGCACCTGAAAAGTGTTGGTGTTGATTTAAATTTGTCCAAAAATTACCGAATCAAAATAAGTACAAGGGCATTTCGGGAGGTGGGTAGATTAAGGGATTAATTATGTAAGAACACGTATCAACGTTGCCATTTTAAGTAGGGATTGGGAATGCTACGGACCACGGGATTCATGCTCCCATAAAAAAAGAGTTGAGTTTGAGAGTCAAAGCTGCTCGCGTCCGTAGGCTTTACCCTAGTTTTCCTACACGTGACTCCTGGGTGGTGCTAAACGAGCAGCAGCGAGGTGGTAGGGCGTCGGTGCCCGTCTGGATCGCGACCACAGTACATGGGTGTAAAGCCCGTCATAGTGACCAGTTTCGGCTTGTCGCGTTTCGGGATCAGCTTGTGTATATCCAGTAGCTCATACAGCTAGAGACCTTCAGTCGTGGTATATGTGGGCCAACATGACGATGTAGACTATCAATAGATTTTCATCCTTTGATAGTCGCTTTCGTTTTTGGACTACACTGTACTTACCATCAGGTACTCTGTAGTCAATATGTCGAGCCAGTGTAAAAAAAAATCAACATTTCGGTCCAAGCATTTTATAAACGTGAACAGTTCACATAAAAGACAGACCTAACATTAATGCGCTTAAAAATGTTTTAGAATACTGGTGATGCAGTGAACAGTGGTTCGGACCAATATTTCGAACTTCTCTTCTTAATCGTATTTTGTTGATAAAACAACCGTGGTCAGGTGTAACGCTTAGTGTGTGTAACGTTTAGAATCGCGTAGTGATGAAAATGCCCGGGAATTTTCCCAAAGTGCCCAAAACTTATATGGGGAATATTCCCGGGAATTTACGAAATGTTCGCGGAAGTGCTGGGCACTTTCATTCACAATTCCCGGGCATTTTCATCACTAGAATCGCGCACCACTACAGCTCTCCATTACTGATACTTGGCGGGTATATTCATTAGTTGACACGTTTGTTAAAGCTATAACTTTCTCTGTCCAACGTAGCAGAAGTCTTTCACGAGACCTAACTTCATATACCCTTCCATGAACAACCAGGTGCTCCTTGACATTATTGTGAACATTTGGATAATTTAAATCTTATAATAACTCAATATTAAAGAAAGTTTATCTTAGAGTGTATTAATAAGATTCCTCCAGTGTTTTGGATATATTATTCGACACTAACATTCAATTGAAGAAGAAACAATTTTTTACGTGATTTTTAACTAAATTTAACAGTAAATAATAAATTACGCTTGAGATAAGCATTTTTATTATAAACAGTCTTATGCTTAACCTTTCACCTGATAGAAAGTGATAATGAGACTGACAATGAAACACTCTCAATCAACAAATCGATTTTCTTGTAACTTGAAGACGCCCAACACTAGTTGCTTGAAAGCTGTTGTTGATTTTTGTGTCAAATAATGTTTTAAAGATACAGCTGGTTAAACAGACACATATAATTACAATGTTGACCCAGTTTCTTTGTTGACTGTACTCAACATTAGGCGACCATTTCTAGCAAGCTATTGATTTAACTATATCGAGAATTAAATTAAAGAAATATTTTTTTGGATTAAATTTTATCATCGCACCAAGTTCCAACTTAATCTTACAATGTAATAATTTCTGATTACAAAAATCCCGGTCGAGTACATCACTATAATAGAATTAGTGAGAGTAGAACCAGTGCAAAATTAATTTACAAACAAGACCCGTATTAACTCGAGCTCTCCGCCATTATATAGTTTTTGTAAACACTTCATTATTAAATTAAAAGTTTGCTATATAAAGATGATGGGGTCCATTATATTTTGGAAATCATTCTAATAGTAACAGTTTAAATATGTGTAATCGTTTGTATTTACAGACATCACCAATAATAGAGAATTTAGATGTTATATTTCTGTTAATATGAAGAAAGATTTACTCTTTTTTTGGTAACCCGGGGCAGTGACGTGCATTGCATATTTGGACATAGTAGGCAGAATTTACGTACTTATTTTGAATATTATATTATAATAGTAAATATTAAATGCTTTCATAAGAAAGATAGATGGCGTGAATATAGAATAGATATGAATATAAGTGGTTCCTTTTTTGTTTAACTTTAAGCAATTTATTCTAGACTTATTTATTGTAAGGGCATGCAGCGCTTTCATGCATCTATGGAATGAACGCTACTGCCCGGAGGAAACCCTTTATGGACCATCAGTGCGCCATAAAGGCAGCGCGTCAGTGTGCCGGACTTCTACCGGCTAAAATCCCTGGGATGCTATATCTCCCGTCTGCCGGGGCCAAAGTTACTGCTGAACCAACTTTCTCGGCGCCCTGCGTCGTTGCGGGGAGAATGGTATTTAGGCCCATGCCCCCTCATCGCCAGGAAATTGACATTAGAGACGTGTGGGGGAACACACGCACACTGCTCATACCTGGATATTAGGTGACGCACTCCCTCAAGTGCGCCGCCCGGTGTAAACGCGATTAGGGAAGAGGCGGATAGGGTTGTCAGGGTGGGTAATATCCTCCCGATCCCCCTCCGCCACCTCCTTCTCCTTCATACTGTCTTCGCAGATGGAGTGGTAGGCATGCCATGCCCCGTCGTATAAATGCAAAGTGGATACACCCACATATGTCTCCCTGCTCACCCTGTAACAGATATAGCGTAACGATATATTATTATTATTAAAAATAATTTCAATGTGTATTAGAAAACTAAATCTGAAGAAAATTTAATAATTTTTATAACAAAACAAACACTGATAACTACCAGACAGAAAAAAATGTCGGCCATGTTTCTTGTAGTACGGAATAAAAGAATTCGTTTATATTCAATAAAACTTTGCTAATACATTACGACACATGTCATCTACTACCGACTGCGCCAATAATGAAAACTAAAGAACTTGTCGACTCATGTTATTATTGTTGCCAACCCAAAAAGAGGAATGTAAATTAATTGTTAACAAGCATACGTAAGCGATAAATTCATCAACTTAATAGAAACTACGAAATTAATTGAGACCCTTCAACTGAATTCCGAAGGTTCAGAGGACGCTTTGATGGTTACTGAATGGTTTGCCAAACCTTCAAATTGGGCTTTGTGAAACTTTCAAACAGTCAACACTACGGCGGTTCTATACAAAGTACACGATGAAAATTTTCTAAATAATAATAAGTAAATTATACTATCTCGTACTCGCGACTTTGTTCGCGGGAATTTGTATTCTATCGATTGAAATGTCTTAAATAGTACTACGAAGTCCTTCGTCCATAATCTATACTAATATTATAAAGCTGAAGAGTTTGTTTGTTTGTTTGAACGCGCTAATCTCAGGAACTACTGTTTCGAATTGAAAAATTCTTTTTGAGTTGAATAGACCATTTATCGAGGAAGGCTTTAGGCTATATATAATATTATAAAGCTGAAGAGTTTGTTTGTTTGTTTGAACGCGCTAATCTCAGGAACTACTGTTTCGAATTGAAAAATTCTTTTTGAGTTGAATAGACCATTTATCGAGGAAGGCTTTAGGCTATATAACATCACGATGCAACTATTAGGAGCGAAGAAATAATGGAAAATGTGAAAAAAACGGGGAAAATTATTCATCCTTGAGGGCTTCCATGGCGTGCGCTGCAAAAACGGTTCAAGATACCAAAAATATATGTAAAAAAGAATTATTCCTCTTGAAATGATCTAACAAAATGTCCAATGTACAATAGTATATGTCTATATTTTAAGATTAAGTCACTAGAACCGTTTTTATGGTAAACAAATTTGGTCGAAATTAATGCATTATTTGTTAAGAGTTGTATCAACGTAATAATATTAATCTTTATCCAAATAAATGTGTTGTTGATTAAGAGTATTTAATTGTGAACAAAATTATCTTTGACATCACTTAATTTCAATGAACATCTTAGAAGATATTACAAAACCTTATATAGCAAAACAACGTTTGCCGGATCAGCTAGTATAAAGGTAAAGTTAAAAAATGTTAAGATCAATATAAAAATATGAATCTACCGAAACCAGATTAGCACTAACGAAAATTTGGTAAATCAGATCAAAAAATGTTTAAACTAGAGTGGTCAGGCATTATTTTTCTTTCGAATAACACAGTTTTCGCAGTTGAAAGTGTTGCAGCATTGCCAATTTTATAATTCGTTAATAATTTATCATCAGCCAATCACAGTCCACTGCAGGAACCTATGTCTCTCGTAACGAGCGCCATTTAGCCCTGCTTTCGGCTCTTTTCATCCAATCCGGCCACCTTTCGCAGCCGGGAGGCGAGACACGCTACGCCTGAAAATTCCTGGTAAATAATTATAATAGCCTATATCAAGGAATTGTTGTCGTTTAGATAGCAAGTTTTAAGTAATTCTAATTCTGGTGTGTGATGCCTGTGGTAGCCATCACACGTGGTGTGGTGGATAAGAGGTCGATTTCCATGTGCAGTAACACGAATGGTTGTAGATTCGATTCCTGGCACGCCAACTAGGTTTTTCCGGAGTATGAATTTATGCACCACAAGCTCACCGCTGAAAGTAAACATGAGGAAACCCGCATGGCATCTAATAGAAATGTCATGTATAGTGTCCTAAGAACGTCAATCAGCTGTTTAATGGTCACGTTGGGCACGACATATAAGCGCAAATTGTATACAACCACAAATGTATCTTTGCTCACCTTGAAAGGGATAAATCATGATGATATATTATTATTCTCATTCTTGGTGCCTTGAAGATCTCTATTTTTGCGTACACACTTAAGTGCACGTTAATTTGAAACAGTCTGACATTATAATTCTCACTTCTTCGCATGTATCTCTGTATGACTCATAAATTATCCAATAAACATAAATTATTGATGCTAAGACCACCACCCTCAAGTTAAATCTTTTATAAAATACCCCTTGTTCATGGTTTCCCTTTTTTGGTAATCCGGGGAAAAATTCTGCATAGGACCAACAGGGACGCTGTGATCGCAGCGACCCCGGTATATCAGACTCCTACTGACTAAATACCCCTGGGGTTGTCCCTCTACCCGGGCCTGGAAAACCAAATTCATCCAGACGCCAGTGGAACGAAAAGCCTTATTGAAACTACCTTTCCGGGAGTGGTAACCCCTCCAAAACCTCTCTCTCAGGCGGCGAGCCTGACACTGCGCACCATCTCTCTCTCATCCAGGCAGCAGACTCCCTTAAGTATACTGCCCGGCTATTGTCACCGGGGGATGTCGCACTCGCTCTGGGTGAATGCCTCATGTTTTCCCTATTATAGCTACTTACACGTGTACAAAAGTTTGTAGAACCCATTATTATGTATAAACAATGAATGTTCTCCAATATTCGGTCTATTTTCATTACAATAAAAATTTAATGTAATTTTATTAACCTCCTTTTTTTGCTCGTCCGATATTCCTCCGTTTCAAACACCACCAGTTATTGCTTTTTTCGTCAGGCTTCCATAATTGGATCTATTCGGTCTTCTTGTAGTCAAAATATTATGATTTATTTTCCTTAATTTCGCGAATCCGAAACTCTCGGCTACTGTTATTCTCAGTAATAAGAAGCACAGGAAAACAAATTACCGCTTAATATTTTTTTATAAACATTAACTCAATAGTAAATATTACCAGGATAAACGTAAGTATATAATAAATTTCAGTACGAACTTATTTCATCAAGAGAACAGCAAGAAATGACTGAAAATGGTATATTACGTGTAGTGTACAAATCTATGTGTAGGTGTGCGACATTTTTTTTTTTGGTTTCTCGCGGGAAAATCCTGCATAGTTCCATCAGGGCCGCTGTGAGGGCAGCAACCCCGGTGTGTCAGACTCCTACTGACTAAAAACCCCCGGGGTGTCCCTCTAATCGCTCCACCCGAGCCTGGGAAACCAAATTCATCCAGACGCCCGAAGAGCGAAATGCCTTGTCGAGGCTGCCTCTCTGGGAACGGGGGGTACTCTAACGTTTTTATTACCATAATAAGGTTTATAACACATAAAATGAAAATTTTCTGACAATGCTACGGTGGATATCATAATGATCGGACGTGTCGTGAGTGTTAACTGCACCTACTGTTTATTTTATTTATACCAAATAAAAATAAGATGTCCATAATGGACTATATATTTTAAAATACTATAAGACTATACAGTTACAATAAAAAAACTATTAATTCTGTGGACATACGGACTTTTGTCGTTTAGTTTTAAGAATATGACGTATTTAAAATCTATAACTGTCTGCGCTGTCTACAGTGTATTGTCGGTAGCTCACTTCTTGAGAGTGAAAATTAAGGATTGAAAGACATAAGTAATTAAATATATAAAGATGTAACTTATAGTCTAGAGACGGAGCTATCTTTATTTTCATATCTTATATGTCTTCACATGTAAGATCATCTTTTGCCGCATTAAAACATTGATATCCACTGTATTTTTATATTATTCTGATTACTGAATATAATTATATTAAAGTAATTATGATGGTATTTTGAAACTAAAAAAAGGGTATTTTTTAGGAAGATTAAGGAATATATTGTTTATTCTTTCTCTTTTATATATTCTAAAAAGTAGATCTAGTGTTATGAATGTTTTTGTAGTTCATATCCGTATGTTGCTCCTATTTTTATTTTTCTGTTTATCTTAGCAAGTAATCATCACCTTTAAATATTTAAAATGTATCTACATTTAAAATGTATCCAATATATGATGTGCATTCAATGTAGACTATGTAAGCGTTCTATTAAGTAAATAAAGTTTCTTAGTAAAGTCAAATACTCGTATATTGTAATTGCTATAGTTTAGTTAGTGAGGATTAAATAGCATAATTTGTTCCTTTTCTATGAACAATAAGTATGAAATCTTACATTTATTCGCGATCGTAAAAACTTCTATCATCTTATCATTTAATGGTAAAGCAAAAATTTATAACCTTTTCTATACCATTATCGACAAACAGTTAATGCCTTAGCAATAAATTCTAATAAAAAAACGTCTATTTTGATAGCAAAGAGCCTGCTAATGCAAATGGTATCAATATTTTACTTTGTAACAATAATAATGGAAAATTTTATACATATTTTTCGCCTTTAATTTATGTGCGTACCGTTTTCTGATATTTTTCCTTCTTTATTTACTGGTTGGACTAAATGACGTCACGGAATATTCCGTATAGTCCAAGAACGGCAATGACTGCCAAGAGACGAGAATTAATTGACAGTCGCCGTCGTCTTGCCGGCCTTCGTATACCACGACCGAAAGTCTCTAAGTAATTATATCGAGGGGGTGAAAGGCTATTTGGTTTAGGCGACATTTTTTGGTGATATAGTACTTAGATAAAAACATCTGGAAGTAAACGAGGTGATTCTAAAACGCAAGAGACCGAAGCTAGTAACTATGACTATATTTTAAACTTGTTATTTTGTACAATTGGTTAACATACCAGTTTTAAGCATTTAATATCGGAAATAAATGAACGAAATTCAGAATAAGATATTTAATTCTCGTAATTTATTGATTTTAGTGTGCATGATTGAATTTATTACATTTACTCTAAGGAATTTGAACTATTTCGTTGACCTCTCCTGACGATCTCTCCAATGCTTTTGTATTGTCTAACAATTTCTGATAGAAAATGTATTCTTTTGAATACCTTTTACCTAAAAGCATTTCTTTTCATAGATTTACTAGCTGTCCCGGCAGACCTTGTTCTGCCCTATTTCGCTAAAACAAAGTCACATTGTTTTTTTTAATGTTAATAGCTTCCCCGTCGGCTGTTTTTTGAAAATTGTTTGAAGGAATCTGGCCTTAATGCTATATGTATAAAAATTGACAAATATTGACATTAATATTTATACGTCACTCAATAATTGTTTTGCCTTCCCGGAACCCGTCCACTAACATTTAAACTTTATGGTATGGTGTTAAAGTTCAAATTGACTTATAACAAATCTTTTGTATGAGAATATAGAAAAGTGGTGTTTTTAGACTTTTTCAGATATTTTTTTCATTTTTCTCTCCTTAATAACCTTCCCCAGACTTCAACAAACAAAAAAGAAATCAGCCAAATCGGTTCAGCCGTTCTCGAGTTTCGCGCTTATCAAGACATTTTGCGATTCATTTTTATAAATAAGATATATTCTCTTTATTATAAACAATAGCGATATTAACAAAGAACTTAAACACTATTCCTTTCAAAATAGTAAGTAAATAAATAAAAGTAAGTAAGTAAATAAATAAAATAGTAAAGATAGAGCTATACAACATGAAAATTATCACTACTCACATTTCATATAATAATAACCAGAGATGGGCAAAATGTAATCTGATTAATGTTAACGATTACAAAATGTAGTCGTAATTTTAATTTTTTTGCTCTGTAATCATGATTAAATTCATTTAAAACATTAAGAAATCATAAATGTGTATGTAATCTGGGATTTTGTAGTATTTAAAACATAGATGAGTAAAATGCAGTCATATTAATGGTAGAAAACGTAAAATGTAATCGTTAATCATTTTCATTAATCTGATTACATTTTGCCCATCTATGATTATAACAAAGCTCAAATAATCTCTTAAATACAAGTCACGATAAAACAGTTTTTCTTTATGATTTTACAGATTGTACCGCAATAAAATGACCTGCTTCCCTTTTAAGTGAAGGTTTGGTAGGATCGTAAAAAAGTTATAAAATGAAAATAAAAATATTTTGACCTAAATCTAAACAGTATATGGGAAAATATTATAAGATTTTATTATATTTTGTTATTGTCGTTCTAGTTGAAAAATCAAATAATCGAGCAAATATGTTAGCCTTCAACAATGGATGTCAATACTTGCCGGGCAGTAGACTTGAGGGAGTCTACTGCCTGGATGAGAGGGAGGTGGTGCGCAGTATCTAGCGCGCCGCCTGAGAGAAAGGTATTGGAGACGTAGTCTCTTTATATCCACCCCTCCCAGAGAGGAAGCCTGAATAAGGCTGTTCGCTCCCCGGACGACTGGACGAATTTGGTTTCCCAGGCCTGGGTGGGATGATTAGAGGGACATCCCGGGGGTTTTTAGTCAGTAGGATTCTGACACACCGGGGTTGTTGCCCTCACAGCAACCCTGATGGTCCTATTTAGGATTTTTCCACGGGTTACCATAAAAAATGGTGTAAATACTTAAAATAAACCTATTTTATTTATCATCGTAACTTTATATATACATATTTAGTTTTTGTTCTAAAACTAGCAAGATATTTTCCATAGTATTAATAATAATTAATATGATGCCTAATATATAATAGATATCATATACAATTAAATTACGAAAGAAAGAAATTTTTCGTTTATCCATACAACTGTAGGTAAATGTATTTTGTAGATATACTGTCTTATCCCTGAAAACTATAAACAATGAAATATCTAAATCGAAATTCCTTCACATATTTTGACTACTTCAGATTAAATATTTAATGAGTCACTTATAGGTAAGCAAACAGCGCAGAGATATTGTCTCACTGAGCGTTTTCTACGGTCTGTGTCACGGCAAATGTTCTGAAGAATTATTTAACATTGTTGCCTACTGCAAAAGTACCACAAGTGGGGATTTATGAAGCTACAGCTATACGGTAACTCACATCCCGGTTAGGACTAAAAAGTTCTCTAACTTACTTTTGCCAAGTCGTTGAACCGTGGAATGCTCTTCCAGCGAGTGTATTCCCACCGTCCTATGGTATTGGATCCTTAAACGTTGCATGAAGAGATATTTGTGCATGCCGGCATGATCATTGCAACTACCGATTGGTTTTTATTTACTGCTGATATTCGTATTTGTTTTTTAAACTGCGCCAGCCTTAACATCAGTAGTAGTGAGGACACTAAGCCGCATTAGGATAAAAAAAAAACCAAACATATCAAAATATATGCTGTAATATTCAGAGAAAAGAAATTTCTCAATTAAAAATAAAAATATATTGTAACAATAATAGAGAAACCCAACAGTAAATATCACAAATAAGCTATAATGGATATAATAAAAATAACTATTATTAAATTCTAAATATTATTGTGAACGCTATTAACAATTTATTTATAATTTGTAATAATTATATTCTGAGTTGGCAACTATATAAAGTGACAGAATGGATACGGAACTGTGACAGGAAGTTTGAAAGGCGGTGGCTTAAGTAAAAATATATTGGAGAGAAGATATTGATATTTAGTATTAATATTCTGTGAATGAATAACAAATAATTATGAGTTTAAGGGTTGATACAATGATCCGAACAGGTGTCCATCAACCAATTACGAGGCCAAAGGAGAACCTAAATAAAATAGTTGTTCTATAGTGTGTAGTACCAGACAAGTTTTAGAGTTTATAAAAATATAATATTTTATACCTTTAATAATATACATGAAATATTATCAATATTTAATGCCATACTAATATAATATTTGAGAACATAATTTTCGATAGGGCACGACCTGTTAAACACCGATGGCCCCTTTAAACTTTGTAAGCTTCGGCAAATTTTGAAACAAGTTGCAAACCGTCTCCACGCCCTCGGCTTGAATGTATACAATGACGCAAGCTCCTGAAACGTGTTTTAGTTATAGTATTTCTTTACTTAGCACCTAAATTAAATAACACTAACTTTTTATTTGTGATAAACACATTCTTTATTTTTTTCGTCAGGACTAGTGATGAAAATGCCCGGGAATTTTCCCAAAGTGCCCATACTTCCGCGAACATTTCGTAAATTCCTGGGAATATTCCCAAGCAAGTTTTGAGCACTTTGGGAAAATTCCCGGGCATTTTCATCACTAGTCAGGACTAAATGCTGTTGGTCAAGAAAGGCCTTTAAAATTCACCGAGCAAAAAACTTAACCTTTTAAGGGGGTATTCCAATATGAACGCGTAAAAAAAGCATATTTTAAATATATTTTTTTCGGAAACTATCCGATTCGTACGTACCGTAAGACGCTGTTGTCTCTAATATCCAATAAGGATCTAACCTGGTTCAACCCTCAATCCAGGTATTTTCATATAGCCATATAAGGCAAAGCACTAACCTGGGTTGTTGTGGATATCCTTGCGGAGAACCGCCACACACACATTCACAATAGTCACAGAGGTTATTGTTCCTTTTAAAAGCCAGAAATCACATAATCAAAAGGGATAATTCGTCAGCGTCCGCCCGTTAACAAAACTAACTTTTTAAAAACAGGGTTATGTATCCGTCATGAACTAGGTATCGCGATTTACCTACATATGAAAACGACCGGACAGACGCCGTGTTAAAAATAACTCTAAAGTGGTGGACACTGTTTACTAAAACATCCGTTTTTTTATTACAAACTAGCAAACCCGGCGAACTTCGTTTCGCCACCAGATGGCTTCGTTTTAGTTTTTAGATAGCGTTTGAAAGAACGTGCGCATAATTAATGTCACATGAAATTAACTGAGCAGGGTACAATGAGTAGCTGTCAAACAATGTATAACGAATCAGCGCCATCTACTTAAAATACTGGTGCGATCTGGTCCACCACTATGCAAAACCATAATGGTTTGTAGTACATGCTATGTATCAGAGATGGCTCTGTATGTGAAAAACGATATTCCTCGTTTTCTTGCTTTTCTGTTGAAATTTTTCCTGAATTTTGTTTGCTATAAACCTCACGGAGCCCAAGACCTTTCCAACGAATGCAAAATCATGGAAATCAGTTCGTGCGTTCTGAAGTTATAGCGTCAGGAAGGAAAACCAGACTTATTTTTATATAATAGATACGAAAGAAAGAGTCAAATATGCTCCCAGTATCTATTTCTTCACTTTCTTATGATTTAAGAACATTTAAAAGAAGAATGAATAGATATTTGTTGAGCAAAGGCGGTTCATAATAGGCCTAAGCTTCACAGGATTAGCTTGTAAATGTTTAAAAAATAAACACGCCATTTAAGTATATACATGATTTCATCAGCAACAGCCGTTCTTTTAGCAATAAGCCGTTCAAATTAATTTACAAGAACTACAATTACTTTTACAAAGTAATCAAATGAATGTGTTTACTTTTGCGACTTCAACCGTTTCACTTCAAAGTATACATTATTGGAAACTGGAATCCTTATGCGTATCAGAGAGAGGTTAACGTACGTTATTCCAACAAAATAATATTGTTATGAGAGATTTGTAATGAAAGTTTTCTAAATAAAACATAATATTTATTATCAAAGTTTAAATTATGAAAATATTTTACGTAAAGGTCAGTTCTAAAAAAACAATCGGTTCACATGATTCCAGAAAAATACTATTTGTATAAAATTTTGGATACAAGTTACCGTTCAAACAAATTTCTATTTAAAGAGTATATCTTTAAATATACTGCGTACATATGGAAATGCTTTAGATTTGGACTATCGCTAACTGGTATTTATTTGGAAATTAATACTTGGTCGTCTGTCGCAAATTACAAGCAATAGTATTATTTTAATTAGTCGATCATCATTCCAGTTTTTCTTGATTTCTCATTAAAAAAGTCTACATTTAACGGTCAAATTTCTTTAGAAAAAGTTTGTCCAAATTTTGAAAAACTTCGTTCACGTTTTTTGATTTTTCAATATCTATGTGATTTAAATGCTCTCTACATTGTTCTTCAATTAATTGTAATAAAACATCTTCCTAAACCAAGGCTGATTGCTTTTCCAATCACACTTAAATATATCAAAAAACGTCTCTTTCATTTTCCATCATTTATGCTGGTCGTCATGTCCGCACTCTGGTATATAACCGGCAACGGAGACAATAACGTATTCTCAATTTTTTTTTACCTTATGTGTTAAGAACACATATCCAGATTGCTCCACATTAAAGTAAGATTTACTTTATGTGAAAATTTAAGGCGGCTTACACTAACAAATTAAATCTGGTTTAGAGTTATATAAAATGCTATTTAGCGCTGATCTGTACTTATTGTCTTGCACTAAATCAAAATCTAGTTATGACAACTCTTAAACTGAAATCATCATTAAGATGAAATCAAACCAATTCAATTAATAAGCGTTTTATACAAGCTTCAACTAGATTAATTAGTTAGTGCAAGCCGCCCTTTATAAGTAAATATCCGTTTTAATGTATTCTCGCTTGATTACCAGCCAGATGACACGTCTGTTTTCTTAGCAATATATATCTACAACGAATCTACTATTTCACTTAGTAAGTAGGTCATTCTTCGATGCTTGTGTTTCGGACTACTCGAAAATACATTAACGACTTAGTTTAAAAGTGGCAAACACCATTACTTCACCCTCAACATAGATTTGGATCTGAATAAGGCCTGAAGCACATATCTAGGTCCCAAGGAAGTTGTAACAGCCTTTGTTTTATTTAGTTTTTAGGCGGGAAAATAAAATCACGTGAATTTTTACCCGACAGGAGTCTGGGCAGAGTATTCAGATTTTTATCCCAAGCTCCAGGAAAAAAGGTAAGTCATTCTTTTAGACGTTGTTTGCCTTCAAACCAAGTATCTTGCAAATCCAACCTTAATTTGAGAAACTCAATATTTTATTAGGAGAAAGTTTCAACAAGTAGCATGTTCTTATTAAAGACATAAAAACATGTCTTAACAAATATTACTAATATAATAAAGCATACTGATATTTTCAACTGCAACCCTGCAGGTTTCAAGAGACAAATGAAAGTAGCTCACAATTCTATTTATTTTTTCCTCCTAACTTGCCACAGTGACCACATCACGCCTAATGGTAAGCATGGTGCAGTCCAAAAATGACAAAGACTGCCAACAGCAAAAAAAATCGATAGTCACAGCAATCATGTCAGTCTACACAAATCTCTTCAGGCTTCGATTAAAAGACCATATTATAAGGACGGAGGCAACATGCTCGCCGGAAGACCATTCCACAACCCAGCGACTTGGCAAAAGACTCTGTAAGCCCGGATATGTGGTTTTACTATGGAAGGGAGAGGGTGGAACAAGATTAAATAACTCTTCAGAACACATGCCACGAAACAGACAGATCAAGCAGCTTAGCCGCTTGATATGCTATGCTATGTGCCATATATATATGTGTGTGTGTGTGTGTGTTATGTGTGTTCCGTGTGGTTCTATGTGTCAGCAGCTGTATTTGAGTTTTCAGTCTACACCTTAAAACCATTATGTGAATATTATTTGAATTACCCACGAGATGTTTATATTCCCTCCGCATATTCATTCGTTCAAGCGTTTGACGTCGTAAGCAAATCGTTTTAGACAAAATGTGTCGCCGTAATTCGTGCATGAAATAAAATATACATTTCTTTGTGTAACTTCTTATACATTTGGCACGTATACCTAGGTTTTACC
Source organism: Automeris io (assembly GCA_036320925.1). Classification (NCBI taxonomy): domain Eukaryota; kingdom Metazoa; phylum Arthropoda; class Insecta; order Lepidoptera; family Saturniidae; genus Automeris; species Automeris io. Next base: position 3,492,705 of record JAUDJH010000011.1, on the reverse strand, counting down.
AGATTAGGCATAGATTTAGCCTCCACCTGCTTACCAGTGAAGGGAAGTACATAAGGAAACCCGCATAGCATCTAATAGAAATGTCGTGTGTCTAGTGTTGTGAGATAGGCGATCAATTGCGCTACTGGTCACTTTGGGTACGACATTTGAGCGTTAATGAATACAACCACTAATCTGCTTACCCTATAAAGAATATAGTGTGAGAATATATTATTATTATGATAAATTCTTTAAATAATCTTGTATCGGCTTGCTTCAACCTTCGAGAAAATTTCGCAGTAATTGTCTAACCGTGATTTACTTCAAGAAAAGTACAATACTATCTGAAAGTAGCTGGCTCCCATCTGAAAAACTGGATGTTAGTTTTTTTAATCATCCAAAAATAGATTAAAATCATTAAAAACAGCAATTTTACTAGAAAACTAATTATTAATTGTTTATTATGAGCAATAATTGAATTCAAACCACTTTTTACTGCAATACTGTCGTTCAAAAGGAAATTATTATGTTATAAAAATCTTGTTTTTTTTTTAAATCAGAATAATATTCAATCAGAAATATTAACACAAAACATAGTTCAGGTAATTTACTGCAGATCCCTTAAAAAAAAAATGTTGTAATCTCCTTGCAAAATTAGACCAATATATCAAATTACTCAACTTTTAAATAAAGGCACTACATATTTTACCTTTAATGGCAGTATACCAGGGAGATAGCAACTAATAACGAATACAAAGTAACCTTTCACGGACCCAATAAGGTTTCAATAATAAATAAGCAATAACCACTAATGTGTTCTAGTAATATAAAAAAAGTTGTGTTTGACGTGTATTCAACACACTTAAGTGTATTAAGTTACCAACCCTAGAGGTAGTCATTAACGATATTAATCGAATAAATATAACAAATAAATATTAAAAGGTCTATCGCAAACATTACGCGGTACAGTATAGTCGAGAACAAGTTTTTTTTGGTTATATTTTTCTCCTTATAGGAAAGGCAAAGGCATTTACGCCATACAGCCATGTCTGAGGTCTTTTCTTTAAAATCTTATTAAATTTCTGTTAAATCTTCTCGTCAAGCTATAATATCACTGTCGTAATTTCAAATTAATTAAATCAAATCCATCTTTATTTTCTGTTCGTTGCACTTTTCTGCACACACACAATATAAATTGCGAGGAAGACTATGTAGATTGGCGGAAAAACTTAGCGACCCAAGGGACGCATCACTCCGCTAGCGTCTCGCCAAAAAACCATTGATTCCCCATAGCACACGGTCAGCTGAGCATTCCATTGCTACCCAAGCCCACAACACAAGTTCAGATAACAATTGAACACCCAGCCGACCACTTTAAAAATAAAACAACAATTGTTCAGCGAGAGTGGTCACTCCGGCTTGAACCTTTGCCACCAATTGGAAGTGGAGTTTTTGCGCCTCTACTATCTTTTTTATATCAAGTTTTACTGCTCTGGGCACAAGCACTTTTGTGCCCGTTGTTGGTGGCTTTTAATATTACGGTGCTTGTATGACCAGTTACTGCATTTTCGGGTTCAACTCTTACACAGAATAAATGTTTACATAGCCTACAAGTGATGTTGTTGATGTGATGTTATTGTTCCCTTAAATCAGGTGAAGCTAAAAAGACAGCTAACAGCATTTATCCCGCAAAAAAATAACTTACTGGATGTACTTATTTTAGAATATAGAATTTGCAGGAATAATCATTTTTAAATTCGTTTATTGTAAATTAATTATTAAAAATATTTGAGTTACATGATGCTATATGTTACTGTTGGCCTTCCAAGAACAAATAAATAATAGCAATAATACCTAAATATATGATAAATGATCAAGTAATGTAAACAAAAAGTTTTTTAAAGAAAATGCTTAATTTAATTCTTGAAGTAAACAATGTAAACATGTACTCGAATATCTTTTTTAACGTTTATTGCGAAAGTCCTAAATTAATTTCGCTTGAAATGAAACAGTAATTTTCAATCTACGATAAGACATTGCCGTAATTCAGGCTTGACCTTTCTAGTATACTTTTAAAGGATATTGCGTTTCGTAACTGTGAACATACCGGAGCAATTAAACCCAGCAGTATAGAACCACTTTATAGGGGTAACATCTGCCGGACTTGCAGAATTATGGCGATCACAACCCTTGCTGGAGATAAAGGGTTATTACTAAGGGAGTTAAGTAAAATTATTCACCCTGTATTATTGCGCCAATTACTGTTTGTTCTATTTTAATTAAAGAAGAGATATAATTTTAATTGTACCTGTAAATCAGCGTTTTTGGAGACCAAAGTTGCTGCGGTGGCCTTGTGGATAATGGACTACCTTCAATGTATAGCGACGCGAACGGCCGTGGTTTCGAATCCCAGCACGTAGCCCTGGTAGCACCACATGCTCACCGGTGAACGGAAACATTGTCTGGAAACACGCATGGCATCTAAAAAAATGTCATAAGTGTCCTGAGAACGGCGATCAGCATCGCCACTGGTCACATTGGACACGACATACAAGTGTAAAGTGGACACAGCCACTTATGTATATAGTAAGGGATATAGCCTGACGCTATATTATTATTATAAATGTTTATAAGCCGTGGTGGTTGCCGGCAGAATAGAATAGCACCCCCCTCTTCTTGCTGAGGTGTCGTAAGAGGCGACTAAGGTATCTCTTTAACACCACAATTCAACCAGATGTTCAGAGAAGGAAAACTCGACCAAACCTGCATCCTGCTCCCTCCCGATCGTACTGGTTCTCCTTTCCATCGGGCCTGAGGGAGTTCGGACGAGAGAGTGCTTTTCTGGCAGCGCGTCCAGTTATGCACTTAAATATCTCCTGCGCAATTGACTGTTTCTGAAAACTGGACCTCGAATTTCTTAATCGGTGTTGAAACAGTCGCCATGGCCGAAACCGGCCAGGACATCATCATCATCATCAAATGTTTATAGAAAAATATTATTTTGCTATTAAACTCAGTAGAGTTCATTTCATAGATGCATAAAAGCATTGCTTACCCTTGCAATGAATAAGTCTGGAATAAGTTACTAAAATATAAAAAAGGAAACATACCAATACAAGTTCGATTTTTACACTATGTATTAGTGATGCCACGAATAGTGAATTGGCCGAATACCGAATATTCGGCAACGCTGTCGGCCGAAGCGCCGAATATTCGGCCGCCGAATATTCCTGGAAGTAGCGTGTTTAGTAATAATAATAATCTTTATTTCACACAAAACTTATGCATATACACAGGGTGATAAGTCGCACAAATTAAGTAAATCTTGTCTGTGGTGAGACTCGCAGTTCCGTTCGGGTTATTCAAGGGTGTTTTGTGTTTTTATATGGATATTCACGGTATAAGTTTATTATTATGTGTGTGAGCGAGAGAGAGTGTGTGTGTGTGTGAGAGGTTGTTTTCTGAGGCTGGTAACATTTACGATGAAAAGCGTAATTGTTTGCTATCAAAAAATGCTGAAAAGCTTGTTTTTATCACAACTTACCACTGATCAATTTTAATTACTAAAAAGTGTTGTAATTTGGAAATAAATACATAACTTTGAGTAATATAACGTGTCTTTTTTACATGATTAGGTATTCGGTATTCGGCCGAATAGTACGTATTATTCGGCCGAATACCGAATACCAAAAAAAGTGGCCGAATAGGCCGAATACCGAAAAGTTGCCGAATATTCGTGGCATCTCTACTATGTATACGAATAAAATTTGTATATTTTCGTCCAAGAACCATAGTATAAGCGCAAACTTTGATTAAGACTGTCAATGTGTGTAATTGTCCGTGAATGTTATGGTATTTAAATTAATTGCGCGAACTTTACTTACCTTATCCAAATACCCTACGCACGTCACTGATTGAACTTTGTTGCTTTATGCAAAAATCATTATCTTGTAAGGTGTAACTAAAATTTGAAGAGATATAGTCAGTTAAATTCATTAATAACTTTTTTTACATAATTAAGGAACAAATATTTAATAGTCGCCGATTTTTTGCTGTAATTTGTTTATAAAAAAACATTATTCTTGAAGCACTAAATATACTATTTGTAAAAGCTTAGATTACCTATAAATATTCTGAGTATAAAAGTACTAGATATTATGTAGATACTAAATTAATTAGAGGATAGTTCTATTTAATTAGATTTCATCCTTTGAGTTGTCGTTTGCATTCTGCAGCAGGTATTTCTCGTAGCAAAAATGCTCGAGCAAAGAAAGTTATTACTCTTTTCCAGTCTAGTTATTTCTTTATACGGTCGTATAAGAGTATTATATAACGTAAAAAATTTAAGATTGCCCTCAAAGAAATAATTTCAATATGACATTCATATTAACCACTAGCTGTGCCCGCTACTTTGCCCCACGCGAACGTTTAACTTTTTTATGATAATAATTATTTCAAACTGAATTTTTTGTATAAATTATATAAATGCCATCAATCGTTTCTTATATAAGCTATTACAACAACAACAATATATAGAATTAGTATTAATAAGTTCCAATTTTCAACAATAAATGTCGTTTATAGTACTTTTTTACAGTTTTACAAAAAATGTACAGCCACGCCTCCGCTACTATCTTACTATAGAACATCAATAAATTGCATTAACACTTAACTGATGTCATGAAAACTTTATAACACTATAGAGGACATGAAGTCTCACAGGCTATCTATATTAAATTTATTTTTGTTGGGAAAATCAACTTGCGTGTTCTAAAATTGCCTTGATATTCAACTATCGGCATGTAATGAAAAACTCATCAGTAAATTAAATCAACTTTCTTTATTAGATATTTCAAAAAATTAGTATTGATACTTAGTGGTATTTTACAGCCTCAATTGATATGAAATCTTTTTTCTACGTTTCAATCGACTTTATGCGAGGAAAACGATAAAATTAACACTTTTTACTTAAAATGTAATATAACACACGCACGACGCCTGTGAGACTCCATGTCACTAGTTAAAGGTTAATTTTACTCATTTATGAATGTTTTTATTGAAAGAAAACCCTTATTATGTTTTAATTTTAAAAAATGGCGAGATTAAAGATCAACTACTCTATTGGTTACTTTTGGCACAACATATAAAGACAACGTAAATAAAGTCATTAATGCACCTCTGCTCACCCTGAAAGTGGAATTGTGTGATGATATATTTTTAAAAGTTAATATTTAAATTTCATGGTAAATAGTAAGAGTTTATGTGTATTAAAATACTGAATTCCTATAAATTGTAATAATCTGGTAAGCGACATGATAACCAGTTGGAAAACCGCATCCAAATTGGTTAAACCATTTTTGGTATTAGGGCGCGCCAAGACGTAACCTAACGTTTTAACCATCATTATTTTAGGTTATATGGCACTAAGAAATGCCCCTAATAAATAGATTTTGTCATATATCTTCCATTTAGTCACAGTGATTAATTACAATGTTATTAAAAGTATAATCACCTGAACAATTATATTAGTGGAAATCGCATCTAAATCGTTTATATCGTTTCTGATTTTAGCAGGCGCAAACGCGTATGGATATAAGTATATTGATACCAATATATTTTACTAACCTAAATCGCGCAAGCGAAATTTTTTTGTAAAGCGGTATATACAGAAGCTCTCAAATATTGTATTTTTCAATTTATATAATACTTTAGAGGCCGCTGAGAAACAGATTTATTATATGTGTTTATGATAATTGTACTTTTATTTAAACTGAGCTGGCCAAATGACTACTAGATTTAGCACTAATGAGTAGAGTATATATTTTCGTGTAATAAATATAAAATTCACCTATCAGTGTAAGTTCAAAATGGGATAATCCATAATCTACATCCGCCAAATTATATAGTTCACCGGTCATATAATAAGAAAGGATAGTAATAACTTTAATATTCATGTGGATATCAGTAATGTTCGTGGATAGTCACTGCATGAGAACTCCAGGTCAATTATGATCACGATAGACTGATCAAATCAACGATGCTCTTAGCAGACTATTGCACAATGCACTCTGTGACGCCAAGGCCATGTGCGAGTAGCGTGCCATTATACGGAGGAAGTACGGTCCGACCGAAACTACGGCTGCGGTTACTGCTTTAGCCAACTTTTATTTTATTGTTTTTGTTTTGTTAATATTATTTTTTTCGGCTCTGGATACGAGTCCTATTAAACCCATCTTTATTATATATTCTTTTTTTTATATTTAATAGTCTTTGATTAACGTTAAAACCAACGCCCCAAGCGACATATCCATCCATCCATCAAAAAAATCACTGATTCCTCGCAGTGCTTTGCCATCCGGGAATCTTAATGCTGTCCAGGTCCAACACCAACCGTAAGAACAAGAACAATATCTTCAGAAGGCCATAACAACGACAAATCAGTCCACATTATTATTCCTGACAAAAAATCGTTAATAACAATAACAAATCGTAACGTCAGAATACTACGACAAACTTTCGACAAGTTGCAAGGTAATTTTAATAATGTTTAGAACTATGTATTCATGTATAATCAACATAAACCTTTAATTTAAAAGTTTTTAAAAGTTGCTCTCTTGAAAATTTACCATTTTCAACGATGTATTTTATAATAAAGCCCTATCGCCACTCCAGGGTTTATTTATACCAAACGACCATTTTGTGTGTTTGCTCAATTTCTATTTAATAATATGCCCTAATTTATACCATCCATGAATAAATATTAAATTAATTTTAATTAATTTTTGAAATATTGTTGTAGTTGTAATGAAAGTATAAAAGCTTTTTAAAAAAAACTTTGTATTTAAAATAGAAATCAAATTTGAGAGAGAGTGCTAATTTGTTCACGATAATTTTATTTTATCGTATAGCATTTCTTGATACAATTTCAATATGATGTAATTAAAATTAATCATTCACAAAGGGTCAACTCGCTACAGATCACTCAAATTTCTTATTATTCTAAGAACATTTCTTTACCCTTATTTTTAGAGTGTGTATGTAGTTTCTTTATATTTTGTAATTCTATTAATATTAACTGTTTGTTTTTTTTAATGGCGGGCTAACTTTTTTGTTACGCTTTACATTGACAATACGTGGTGGAATTAAAAAGTTAAACGTATAAGTCGGTTAAATTAAGAATGCTTCTTCTACGTACTTTATAATTCGCAACGATGTGCAAACATAAGTTAATCGGGATATTACATTACAGCACTCCGAGTATGACAATGTTATTATAGCTTTAGTGCATAATTCGAATACTTCAGTGTCTCAAACCGACAACACACACGTGATAAAAAAATATTATAGATGGCTTGGACTAAACACTAAAACGACGCTATGAGCACATGAAGTAATGGTTTACTTAACCCCCACGGGTCATAATCGATCACAAACCAAGCCAAAATGTTCTAAAAGACAAACTTTACCGCGATAAAAAATTCAGCATCGGCGGTATGGCATTTGTGTGATTTGAGAATTTAACTTCCATGATTTAAAGGCGGTATGTCGAAAGAAACAGTACTAGTAGCAAGCTGTCACAGCCAGTAGCAAGCACAACGAATGGTTTGTGTAGATTTGTATTAATTAATTTATTTATTAACACTAAATTTAAATTTATACTAATAAAGTATAGGCTAATTTTGATAACAACTGACTTTTTCCACCATATAAAAGTTACTTAAAGCTCGCTTACCTAGTTAGGCCGTATAGCTTAAAACTGTAATATAAAATGGTTTTAAAAAAAGTGGGCGCTAGAGTATCTTCTTATTACATTTTCACAATTCACAACGATAAATGTCATTAAGCATACAATATATATGAGAACGGATAGCCTGACAGATGACATGTTGCTGGAAAAGTGTTTTTGCGCTTGACAGTGAAATCAACGATTTATTTACTTATTTACAGCTGCTGAATACAGTTTTAACAGCTGAGTTATCTGTTGAGTTTTAACAATCTTTTACCGGTTGCACAATGGAGAGTATTCTCAGGAAATGCATTCTTTAATTCCACCAGCCCCATTCCATCACAAAACCACTAGGAATCGTGTCGGATACCATCCGTATGTGGTGGATGTTCCTTATATCCGCACGAGAAGATTCGCTTTTACATTCATTATGCGAACGGCTAAGGTGTGGAATACGCTTCCAGCGGCCATTTTTCCACGATCTTATGACCTGGGAGTCTACAAGAGAAGAGTAAATAGGCATTTGTTAGGCGGACGCGGTTCATCATCGCACTCATCTTCACCTTACACCAGGTGTGATTGGGGTCAAGCGTTCGCCTATAAATTAATTAAAAAAAAAAAAAGCAATGCATTAAATAATTCTATTATTAAATCTATTATTGTAATAATGAATAATAAATACTACTGCTGTCAATCTTCCATCGACATACCACTACACTGTGCTCGTAGCTCGCGTGTCGCGATCCGTGAAAACAAGCGTTTCGAGTAAAGTTCCTTATTTGACTACTTTGTTGAATGTTTATTTGCTACACAAATAAAACAGTATTTGAACGGAACTACATTTACTCAGCTAGGTTAGGACGGCATAAGCAACTTTTAAGGCTCTGCCCCTGTACACAATACCACTCGTACAGCGATATGAACGTAAGGCTAAATTGTGTATTATTTCAATAATAATTTCGCTCATATCAAGCATACAACAGAGTTTCTCAAAGTGGGGTACGAGAACCTCTAAGGAGTTCGTCATTCGACGATGTGGGCTCGTGATGAGAATTATGTAATGGTGACTTGATGTGGTGGCACGTGATAATGCTTAAGCTTGATTCATAACCCATTTGTGGTCACGAACGAGAGCATAAATTCTAGTTCAAGCAATAACCAACAGGTATTATTATTAAAAATGTCCGTAGATAAAACTCTTCAAGCTGATATAAAAAAGGATGTTTTTGTTAGGTTTTTGGGCTGCTAGATAGGAAACTCTCATGCAAAGCGGTGAATTTTCTCTTACCCTTTGCTACAACATAATTATGTGAGAATGGGTTTTCACACTCGGTCATGATAAAAATTAAAGAGACTTGATTCCTAGTCAGAATTAAGATTAAAATTACTCCTAAAATTGACTCATTTCGCGACAGGAAACAAACTCACCCATTACATTAATATTATTATAAAAATATTTATTTCAGTAGTTAAGGGTTTCACTGTCATCTGGAAACTTTTACAGGGGTTGGTGCAGCCAAAAGTTTGAGAAACCCTGGTTTAGTTGATTGGTGAATAGTTGACCGAACTGTGAAGAAAAGAGACGTTGAAACATTTTTTAACTATCACACAACTAAAAAGGCTTTCGTGGTATAAAAACTTAAACATATTTATAATGTTAGTCTAAATAGTTCAACACTTTTCAAACCAACGCGTGTTTAAACATTCTTTTGCGGTTAGACAAATTCTGTTTGATTGAAGTCATCTCTATTAATATTTATAGAGGTAAGCCGACAGTAGATATTTTATATTGAATTTTTTATAACCTTTAATGGATTCATATTGGAGATTTATATTTTTCTGGCCATTACACACTATACAGGTGCGGCCGTGCTTGAAAGGGTCTTATAGTCAAAAGATGAACTTAGAGTGGCAGAATATTTTAAAATATAGCTAAACCGAGTAACCGCCTACGGCTCGGTAACCAAATTGATTTATTTTAGATTTTTTTTTATCCCGAGCGAAAAATCCTACATAGGACCATCAAGGACGCTGTGAGGGCAGCGACCCCGGTGTGGCGGCAGTGTCCCTCTAATCGCTCCACCCGAGCCTGGGAAACCAATTTAGTCCAGACACCCGGAGAGCGAAACGCCTTGTCGAGGCTGCCTCTCTGGAAGGAGTAGGAGGAAAGAGCCCACCCTTCCAACACCTATCTCTCAGGCGGCGCGCCGGACACTGCGTACCACCTCCCTCTTATCCGGCCAGCGGACTCCCTCAAGTCTACTGCCAGGTGTTTTAGATTTAGTTCAGCTTGTACCAAAAGTTGTATTTATAAAAAACTATTGAGTGTTAAACTGTGTGTATTGTCTTGTACGGAAACATTATTCACTTTCAATAATAATAATAAATAGTATATATTCACGCTATATTCCTTACAGGGTGTGCAGAGATACATTCGTGGCTGTATCTACTTTGCGCTTATAAGTCGTGCCGAAGGTGACCAGTAGTGCAGCTGATCGCCGTTCTCAGGGCACTTAAACATGACATTTCTATTACAAGCCATGCAGGCTTCCTCACGATGTTTTCCTTCAGCGGTGAGCATGCGGTTCCTAAATGCGAAGTCAATAATATTGATATATCTGCTTACCCCTGAAACTAAAGGAATACGGCAACAACCTTATTATAACTGTGACGTCCTAAGCTTGTTGACGTAGCCCAGAATGTCACTCTTTGGGTCGGAGATTCCTCCGCCGGTATAAATTCGATCAGTTCAAGTTTGCGAGGATCTGGACAACAACAAGTATGTACCTGAGGACAGTGTGGTAGTCCAAACCAGGGCGTCTGATGGTCTTCTGCTGGATCCAGTCTCGTCACCACACGAAAGTAGCACTATACGTTGCACGATTTGTTGATAATGTCAAGATATGGCAGCCTTATAATCGTTTTCCACACACACAATAGCTATTTTTACGTTGTTCGAATAGTTGTTAGAGAGAGTATTTCAGCGCGGCTGACCATACGATTACAACAGAGCATTCCCCGCCACTGGTTTGGAACCAATGATGGTAACGCACTGTCCCGATATACTCATATAGAGTCTTGTGATTGGCCAGTTCGCGCGAACCGATAAACATTGTGGAAAAAATAATCATTTTAAATTACGTTACGTGTACAATAACAAACTCGACATTTGCATTCTACATACTACATATCGACATTCCAATCAACACTTAAGAATTTTCTAAAAATATAAATTACGAAATTCTTAAAGTAATTTAATAAAAAATAAATAGATATAGGAAATGTGAATTCCATTCTCTCACTCATATCCACAGAAACAAATAGAAAGTAATAAAAATCAAATATTTATACAGAATTCGTATTGGCAGTTAACTAACTTAGACCATTTGACCGAGCGCACCATAGGCAAACACTCGTATACCCTGGAGCGCACTAGATTGGTTTTCACCCATTTTCACGAGTGAGTTACCTATCGCCACGAAAAGAGTTTAAGCCAAACCATTTAACATTCGGTTTACCTTTTATTATTTCGCTGCATTCATTCGAACGAACGAACGCTGTGAATGCTATTGTTATTTGAAGTGAGCCTTATATTTAGATTTTTTTAATATTAACATTCTATAAAACTAAATACAAATAGCAAGTACAAATGAAGTACTAAAATTTCGGTTATTGTTATTTACAATGGGACTATTAAACAAAGTATGCCGGTGGAACGCGTTCGCCCAGAGCGAGCGCGACATCCCCCGGTGAAAATAGCCGGGCAGTAGACTTGAGGGAGTCTGCGGCCCGGATAAGAGGGAGGCGGTGTGCAGTGTCCAGCGCGCCGCCTGAGAGAGAGGTATTGGAGGCGTGGGCTCTTTATACCCGCCCCTCAAAGAGAGGAAGCCTGAACAAGGCTGTTCGCTCCCCAGGCGACTGAATGAATTTGATTTCCCAGGCCTGGGTGGAGTGATTAGAGGGATACCCCGGGGGGTTTTTAGTCAGTAGGAAACTGACACACCGGGGTCTCTGCCCTCACAGCAACCCTGATGGTTCTATGTAGGATTTCACACTGGGTTACTGAAAAAAATAAATAAAAAAGTATTAACCAATATATCAAAACATACTGTTCAGCCTATTAATGTCAATCATGGCTGTATAGTATAATTTCAGTGCCTACCTATGAACCAATAATAAAAAGGACAGATATTAAGAAAAAGAATGGCTAACAAGTTGTGATGTGTTTTGGACAATATTTAAAGGTTTAATAAAAAGGTGATTCAACAAGAGTGTTTATTTACGCCATCATAAAATTGGCCTGCACCGAGCCGGATGATTATTATTAGTATATTATTGAGGAACGGCGACCGCCATGGACAAAATTAATCAAACCATTGTCGAATTAGAAGACATCTTTGAAAAATTTTCCAGAATATACGAAAATATCAAGAAGTGCCCTAAGCTAAGGTTAACAAGAGGTTATCTCGAAACAAAGTTACAGAGTCTAGAAGAATATTGGAGACAATATCAGACGACATACAAATGTTTAATACAATTAATCACCCGTGATCAACGAAAACAATTAGATTATTTTAAAAATAACGTCTACGATACGTGTGAAGACAAATTCACCGACACAAAGACACTCATATTAGATTTATTGCAGGATCAGTCAGAGAAAATAAAAGATGCACCAAAAAATAATAATGACATTTCTAATGAGGGTGTGCAACTACCAAGAATACCATTGCCAACATTCTCAGGGAATTATGATGAGTGGCCTACATTTAAAGATTTATTCCTCACGTTGGTACATAATAAAACATCCTTAAATAATGTGCAAAAACTGCATTATTTAAAATTGAGTGTGAGCGGTGAAGTTAAAACTTTGTTACAATCCATTAAAATTACAAATGCAAACTATGAAAAGGCTTGGTCGAGACTTACTAAAAGGTACGACAACACAAGAATAATTATAATGAACATAATGAAGAGGCTATTTCATCAAAAAAGAATAATAAATCCTACCGTCACAAATATTAAACTTCTTTTGGATACCACTATAGAATGCCTGCATAATTTACAAAATATGAACATCAATGTTGACTCATGGGACCCTGTTATAATCTACTTGTTATACCAAAAATTAGATGTTGAATCACAAAAGGAATGGGAGCAATATGTTAGTAAAATTCATGAGGATGGTATGCCTAAATTAGAAACTATGGAGAAGTTTTTAGAAACTAGATTTCATACTTTGGAGATGATTACTATACAGTCCACTAGAGAAAAATCTACCATGCAGTCATACCATGTTACTTCTACTGAAAGATTAAATATTGTCTCCTCAACTGAAAGAAAATGTCCAAAATGTCAAGAGAATCATGGCCTACGTTATTGTCAGGAATTTAAGAAGATGGAACCAGCACAACGGAGCCTGTTTGTGAAAACCAATAATATCTGCTTCAACTGTTTGGTTCCAGGACATGTAATGAAAGTATGTAGGTCACCAGCAACTTGTAAAGTATGTAAACGACAACATCATTCTCTTCTGCACCAACCACGTTTGAGCAAAGTTGGATCATCATCTTTAGACCCTACTCAGCCCCGCAGTTTGCATTCCAGTGTAGAAGAGACAGAGAATATGCAAGTTAATACAATGATGACGTCACACAACTGTACCAGTACAACAAGCACAACTGCACTGTTAGCCACAGCAGTAGTCAAGATTAAAAGTGAAGAAGGTTACACTACTGTCTTAAGAGCATTAATTGATCCAGGTTCACAAGGTTGTTTGATTAGTGAGAGAGCTGTCCAGCTCTTGAAATGTTCCAGATACCCTGTAAAAGGAAAGATTTTAGGTGTGGGTTCTACATCTTTGAAAATTAAACATGTAGTTCAAGTTGAGGTTATCTCAAGATACTGTTCTGATTTTAATCTCCGAGTTAAGGCATATGTTGTCTCCAAGCACTTGACTGCACAAATACCCACAAAAACAATATCATCACACAATTGGTCACATCTACAAGGACTTACCCTTGCTGATTCAGAGTATCACATCCCAGGATACATTGATTTGATTCTTGGAGTTGATGTTTATGCCCAAATCCTAGAGAATGAGGTCATCAAAGGTCCTCCTGGCTCCCCATGTGCCCAAAAGACTGCGCTAGGATGGATTTTGTTTGGTAAAATATATGATGACACTTCACCTGATCGCTCCATTATAGTTTTGCATCAGCAAACAGAGATAGATGATATGCTAAAAGTGTTATGGGAACAAGATATAGATATGAAAAGGAAATTTACAAAAGAAGAGGAAACTTGTGAAAAAATATATATGCAAAGTTATACCCGAAATGAAGAAGGAAAATATGTTGTTCACTTACCATTGAAGGTAGACCCTCCTAGGTCAGTGGAAGGAAATACCAGAGCTATTGCACTGAAAAGATTGAATCAATTAAATCAAAGACTAAAGAAAAATGAGAATCTGAAAAACATTTACACAAATATTATAGAAGAGTATCTTAAACTAGGACATATGGAAGAAGTACCTTATGATGAACTGAACCATTCTTCTGTATACTTACCTCACCATGCAGTAGTACGTGAAGACAAGGAGACGACGAAAGTTCGTATTGTTTTTGATGCATCCAGCAAAGACTTGAATAATATCTGCCTGAATGATGATTTGATGACTGGACCTGTAATTCAAGAAGATTTAAGAAGTATAATTATGAGATGGCGTATGCACAAAATCTGTTTCACTAGTGATATTGAGAAGATGTACAGAATGATATTTGTACATAAAAAGCATGCTGATTATCAAAGAATTTTGTGGCAAAAAGATGATATAATTAAGGAGTACAGATTACTTACCGTCACGTTTGGGACAGCATCAGCACCATATTTAGCAATTAAAACACTCAGACAGATCGCAGAAGATGAAGAGATATACTATCCAATTGCATCAAAAATAATTAAGGAAGATTTTTATGTAGATGATGTTTTATCAGGAGGTGATACAGTTCAAGAAGCTATTGAGAGCAGTAGACAGTTACAAGCTATGTTAAATAAAGGTGGAATGAAGCTCCAAAAATGGTGTTCAAATAGCATGAAGTTTTTACAGTCCATAGATCCTGACTTACGGTCGAAAAATGCAAAAATTGACTTAAAAATAGATGGCACTGTAAAAGCATTAGGATTAGCTTGGAATTTAAAAGAGGACACCTTTCACTACTCCCTGAATATTCCTCCTATTGCAAAAACAGTTACAAAAAGAACAATCCTCGCTGACTTACAACGTCTTTTTGACCCTTTGGGTTGGATTGCACCAGCTATTGTTATGGCCAAGATGTTAGTGCAGAGATTGTGGTTACAAGGAGTGCAATGGGATGACAAAATTGATCAACAGTTAGAATATCAATGGATTTCTATAAGAGATGATTTAAGCAATGTCAAGTTGATTAAAATTAACCGTTGGTGTAATACATTACAAACAAACAAAGATAAACATTATTTGCATGGATTCAGTGATGCTTCAATGCATGCAATGGCAGCTGTTGTTTACTGTAGAGTCGAGAAACCAGATGGATCTATCAGCATAAGTATTGTAGCAGCACGTACAAGAGTAGCTCCTGTGAAAACACTATCATTACCACGTCTGGAATTATGTGGAGCAGTTTTGCTTGCAAAACTTTTACATCATGTTGCTCAAGCTATGAGAATACCACCAAACCGAGTATATGCCTGGACTGATTCATCAGTCGTGTTGTCATGGCTTTTTGGAGACCCTGGCAGGTGGAAACCGTTTGTGGCAAACCGGGTGGTAGATATTCTGGAACATATAAACAATAGCCAGTGGCATCATGTACGGTCTGAGCATAATCCTGCCGATATAGCATCAAGAGGCTGCACAATACTACGCCTTCAAGATAATACTTTATGGTGGCAAGGACCTCCTTGGCTATCAGAGAAATTGATTGTATTTAGTAGACCAGAAATTATTCAAACAGACCTAGAAAAAAGAAGTACAACTAAATTAAATAAATAAATAATTAGTAAGTAAATTATGTTTTAATATTATAGAGCCCCAAAAGCAAGAAGAAAATAGCATTAAAATTGAAAATTTTGACTCACTTTCAGAATTAAAAAACATTATTGCATACTGTAGAAGGTTTCTTTATTATAAAAAATGGAATAAGATGAGCAAAGCATTAACTACATCTGAACTAGATGAAGCAATGAAAATATATATTAAAAAAGCACAAATAGAAGACTTTGAAGAAGATATATTAAGAATTAAAAAGCACAATGCAGTTAAGCAAAGAAGCAGGTTAAAATCGTTAAATCCTTACCTTGATGGAGAGAACATCCTCAGGGTGGGCGGAAGACTCCGACATGCAAACATAAGTACAGAAAATAAAAATCCTGTAATATTAAGTAACAAAAATCCACTTACCTTACTTATTATTGCTGATGCTCACCAGAGAACTTTGCACGGTGGACTACAGTTGATGATGTCTTACCTGAGATCTCGTTACTGGATTATAAAAATGAAGAGCGCTGTAAAAACTTACCTGCATAAATGTTTAATTTGTGCTAAGATTAGAGCCAAATCTATGACTCAAATAATGGGAGACTTGCCCAAAGTGAGAGTCGAACCTGCACGACCTTTTTTACACAGTGGTGTAGATTTTGTAGGACCATTTAATATACTCATGACACGAGCCAGAGGTGTAAAAACCAATAAAGCATATATCGCCATATTTATATGTATGTGTACAAAGGCTATACATTTGGAGCTGGTTGGAGATCTTTCCTCACAATCATTTTTAGGAGCATTTCGAAGATTTGTTGCCCGCAGAGGCCATTGTGCTCATATGTGGAGTGATCAAGGGAGAAACTTTGTTGGAGCCAATAAGGATTTAGTAGAAGCATGGACACAGGCAAATCTCAACTTCAAAGAGGATGGTGAGATTACACAATCCTTAGCCCAGGATGGTACCCAGTGGCATTTCATCCCAGCATACAGCCCTAACTTTGGTGGTCTATGGGAGGCCGGCGTGAAGTCCATCAAATACCACCTAAAAAGAATATTGACTTCAAACCTGACATATGAAGAGCTGACAACACTTTTGTGTCAAATCGAATCTTGTTTGAACTCAAGACCATTGAGCCCAATAGATGATACTGATGTTGACAATTTGAACCCCCTAACTCCAGGACATTTTTTGATCGGTGAATCCCCAATTATCATACCAGCACAAGACTTAAGAGAAGTTAATATCAATCACTTATCTAGATGGCAATATATACAGAGATTATTAAACGATTTTTGGCATAGATGGAAAAATGAATATCTAACAAGGTTACAACAACGTCCAAAATGGTTAAAACAAAAATCAGAATTAAATATTGGTGAAATTGTGTTAATTAAACAGGACAATATTCCCCCTGGTAAATGGTTGATGGGACGTATTATAGCGAAGCACCCTGGACTAGACCAGTGCACCCGTGTGTACAGTGTAAAGAGTGGAGAGCACATTGTTAAGAGATGTGTCACTAAACTGTGTGCCTTACCAATTAATACAAAAGGTTAAATTTATTTTTTTTTTGTTATGATTGTAAGTTGTTTAGAAGTTAGCTTGTTTATTGATTTTGATTTCAATTGTTTAAATGTAAAGAGTTAATTAGTTTCAGATTGGTCATAGGGCAGGCACTTAAGGCAGTGTTCATTAGGTTTGATTTGTATAAAGTTTTAGTATAGTGCAACTTATGTTTAGTTTGTTCAATGTACTTAGGCATTTTAAAAAGGCCTTAAGCCCTTTTTGGTGGGCGGTATGTTCAGCCTATTAATGTCAATCATGGCTGTATAGTATAATTTCAGTGCCTACCTATGAACCAATAATAAAAAGGACAGATATTAAGAAAAAGAATGGCTAACAAGTTGTGATGTGTTTTGGACAATATTTAAAGGTTTAATAAAAAGGTGATTCAACAAGAGTGTTTATTTACGCCATCACATACATATAATAAATCCGTTCCTCATCCACCTATATAATATTGTTACGACGGAACTAGGGCCAAACTTTAGCCCTAGATTTCTAGGCTTCCAGGCATCGCACGACTATAATCTTAAAACGCATAGATAGTCTTGACGTACTCCTTCGAATGAAATAACTTGCAACCGGATCCGAGAAAATTGTTTACCATCAAAAAAAATAGGAGGGGGGCGCATCGTTTCATCTTGCCGCCCGAGTTCGTGACGCGTGTATCGGTGAGACGGCCGCTATTCGTGGAATTCCGGTTCGCGAAAGGTCGATAAACCCATTCTGGAATGTACAACTAAAAACATAAGGTTCAAATACCTCTATAAGATTCTAGTTATTACTCGAAAATGCTGGAAAGCGGCTGTTCCGATATAAATACGCGCTCGATGCGATCACAGTTCACTGGTAGATCACCCGTAGGCTGGTAGATCACCCGTAGGGTTAGTACTTTATTTGGCTGGCGGTCCAAGTCGAGGTTCGTACCCACAGGGGTGCCCTTGCATTGCCACCCAACCCAAAAATTTCGCTGGCTGAGCACCTTCTGTGCTCGCCCTCTAAGCCCGGTTGAGCTGAAAATGCCTTTCCCGGCAATCAGTAGTTAGTCCGCTTCAAAAAAAAAAAAAAAAAAAAAAAAGATCACAGTTCAGTTCTAATTTGGACAGCGACACAGTGCGATATTACGAAGCGATCTTCAAGGACTTTTGCGATCATACTGCGACTGTATAGTGATACTACGTGCGATTATTTCGACTGGATTTTTGATACTGGACTTCGAGAACTTTCTGCGACTGGATTTTTGACGACTGATCTTCGAGAGCATTCTTCGACGTGCTTCTGGAAGCTTCGACGGTTTAACATCGCGATGGTTCGACAGCTGCGTTTCACGACATTTCTGTGGCTACGTGTTGATCTTGTGTACTCTCCTCTATTAATAAATTGATTGTCCGTCACAACCGGCATTTTAATACCCCGCGCTCGTAACAATATGTATGTCTATTATATTATGCAGATGAAAAATTACTCGAGAGCTCCTATGTACGATTTTGGTTCAAGAAATACACGGACTATTTGAATTACGCTGCTCTACTTGGTTTCTTCACAATTTTTTTTTGTTAACCCGGTGGAAATCCTTTCGGCCCGTCAGGTGGGTGGTAAGGGCCACTCCCCCGGTGTGTCGGACATGCACCGACTAAAACCACCGGGGTGCCAGCACTGACTACTCTTCGCCTTCGCTAGGCCTGGGGATCAAGATACTTCCGAGGGCAGGGCGAACTGGTTTCTTCACCATGCCCACTAATTGTTTTTTTATTTGCATGCGGACCCTAGACCTTAATCACGCCTGGTGGAAGGTGAAGACAAGTACAACGATGGACCGCGTCCGGCCAACAAATGCCAATTCACTCTTCTCTTAAAGGCTCCTAAGCCATAAAATCGTGGAAATATACTCGCTGGAAACATATTCCATTCCTTTGCTGTCCGCGTGATGAATAGATGTCGAGTATTTTTATGCCTACCTTTGTAGAGATTTTCCTCGACATTTTATTTTCTAAATTCTAACCTTTAGGCGCGTAAAGTATATTAAATTAGTAAGTATAAACTCAATGAAAAAATACAAACATCTGAAATTACACAAAATATAATAATTCCGATGCTCATTAGTCTCTTGTTCAGTCACAAAAGGACAGATTGAGCTAGCTTTGTATGAAATTTATGTCGTCAGCCATAACGTGGCAACTGAGATGGTTTTAATATGAACTACATGTTCATTTTTCTCTTTGCTTTGCTATATTGTAATATAATAGTCAATTTAATACAGAATTTTTACTTTGTAGTTAAATTTTGATGTTTCATGCTAAAATGATATATTTATTATAAGGATATCATTTTACGTCGGCTATAATCGTTTTTAATATTTATTTAAATGTGTATACAGTTATTACTTTTTGTTTAGTTAAAGTTTTCCTTCTCCTTCATCCTTTCCTTCTCTTATAATTTGAGATCGCTTCTCCTCGTTTTCAAGTGCCAGGACTTTTTGCCTTGGATTGTCCACAATTCTAGCTAAATCCATTCTGCGTCTTTGGTAACGGCCCATCCGATTTTATTTTACTGAGTAAATATATTTAAAAAATCAACTATATTGAAAAATATGTTCTCAATAAATATTAGTGTAGTGCTTTATTTGAACAAATTCTCGATATATTGCTTTTCTTTAATAAACTTGGAACATCTGTAAGTAAATACGATCGCTTGTTGAAACTCATACATCGAACACAGCAAAGGAAGTGACCAGTATCATCACTCAGTATTTTCGTTAAAAAGAGCAGTATAGTTTATTTTAGAATTATTTATTTTTGAGTGGGTGTATTGTTATTATCTATACTTATTATTATACTTTATATTTAAAATTATTTAAGCTGTAATGTTTTTTATTGCTTAGTAAGATGTAACACGACCGGGGCCCTCCACGAAAATCAGCGCTGCAGACTTCCTCTGTGGCTTTAAGCTGATGGAGGTCCCATTTTCACCATGTTAATATGTTTTTGTTTTTCTTTTGTTTTTGTATGTTGTTGTCTTGTAACAGAAATGTTGCTTTTGAATTTCTAGTATTTTGTTAGTTTGTGGTGAAAATAAATATATTTCATTTTCATTTTCAGTAAAATTTACATTTTTCAAATTCTATACTTTAGCGATTCAGTACAAGTATTTTGGGTCAGTAGATTCGGCTTATATCATTGATGTGCCTTACATATTTTGGAAAATAATAACTTACCAATGTTTCGTACTAAAAAAATGATCTCTTTTGAATAATGGTTGGCTGTTAACTTTACGGTTATGCTAATTAACAAATGCCGTAATAACGTCACTGAACATAGCAAATGGTGTTTAAAATACATCTCCATTTTAATTTCTCCTAGGCTGCATACTTGTATTTTAAATCGTCCTAAGTCTTACTATGTTTCTTAATGTAGCTAGAGCTGTTTATCTACAAGTTTTTAACGTCAACTTTTTTATATAATAACTTGCATAATGTACCCACGTTTTGACCTGTCCGAGGTAGGCCACACAATATTGAATTCACCAGAACCGATGATTTTCAATTTTGTCTTGGACGACCACGCATCGTCTATATAATAATAATAATAATAAAACATTTATTTGGCACACAACACAACAAACAACACAGCAAAATAGGTTATTAAAGATAGAAAACAAAAACAGTAAACACCCTATGTTGTGATGATGCGCCAAAAGGAAGTCAGCTCAGCAAATGCTAGGTGACCAGCCGAGCCACCCAGCGCTGATTTTCAGCTGACACCCATTTATTGAATCGACGCGCAGAAAACAGCAAAGAAGAGATCAATGGAGTACAAATACACAAATTCTAAAGTATTATAGATAATAATATGAAAATACACATATACAAGAACAGAAATATAAGATCAACAGATAAAATATTTAACACCCATTAAAAAATTATAATATAAAATATTAGTAAACACTGTATAATAAAGCCTCTATAATAAAATTTAAATTAATAAAGAGTCAACTGCCATACTGTTTATTTAATATCCAGCACTAATTGCACACATTTACACGCTCTTATGAACGAGATCAATCATTGGAACAAATGTTCAACACCTGCTGCGGAATATTCGGTTGAGATGGAACGGTTCTCATTTAGATAATTCCATTCACAAACACCTAATGGTGTGTTCGCAGCACGTGTTTCGTGTACTCACTCGTACTGAAAACACCGGTACAAAACATTTGTCTATGGACATGAGGGTCTGCTGCTTTGTACTTCTGGTAAAATATTTGTTTATGATCACGTTTTTGACTTCTTTATTCGCGGCTTAACATAAAAATAAAAGTATGAATGAACCTAAAGAAATGTACTTCACTAATTCAATTTAAATACTAACTGCTATGACCGGGCGTTGCCTGGGTAAAAAAACACAATAGGCTGATTTTTATACAAATGCCATCCTTATTTTCCTCTCTTAGGGAGTGATTTTCTAAAAATGTTGAAACATTTATTTTTTATTCCTAAACAAAAAGCTAAATATCAGTTTAGATGAGACTTACTTCAAAATTGATGGATTTACAAACTTTCAAGCCCCATTTCACCCCTTCAAGGGTGAACCTAAAAATTTGCTCTTAGTAGGTATTTAGAACATTAAAGGAATCCAAATTTCAAATTACATGTACCTAGCTTCAGTAGTTTAGGCTTTATGATGATATGTTAATCAGGGCACGTCTTTTTACATATATAAAAAATCGATAAAAGATAGATGTACTTAACTATTTCAAGCAGTTTATAGCACTTTTAGCTTTATTCCAGTTGGTAACAGTAAAAATGTTTAGAATTTTTTTGACAAAATGTTTTGTACTCGTGGTTTCACTACTCGCAAGTACAAGGGATATGAGCAACGGACGCACACTTATGCATAAAGTAATCCTTTATTTTCCTCAATATTTTTACACTCCACTATTTAGTTCCAGACTTGTCACTTGAATCAATCCTACTAATACTATAAATGCGAAAGTTTGTGAATTTGTTTGTTACTCTTTCACGATAAAACTACTGGACGGATTTGCATGAAACTTTTACAGTAATATAGATTATATACATCGGAATAACATATAGACTACAATTAGTAATGATTTTATGTAATTTTGGTCGTAATATAACAATACATGTCAATTAAGTCGGAAAAAATCTGGCCTTTTTTTTGTAACCCGGGGGAAATCACTGACGGACCTCAGGGGGCGATAAGGGTCGCTCCCCGGTCTGTTGGACTTGCACCGACTAAAACCCCCGGGGTGTTACTTCTCTCCGTCTAGCCGGGACCGGAGGCACAGCAGCGTCCACTTCTCCGGAAAAAATAAATAAAATCTGGCCTCTGAGAGCTATCTTGGCGTACACTGCCTAAACCATTGGAGTTACACAAAGATGATGTACCGTAGGATTGTTTGTCTTGAATAGTTCTAAATAAAAATCCGACAGCATATATCTACCTATTATGTGGAAGCCACTATGACCAAAATTGTGATTAGAGAGAAATTAGATACTATTTTACAATGCGAAACCGCGGGTAAAATATATTATAATACAGAAGATATTTACTAGAAATAATTTATATAGCAGAACAACGTTTGCCGGGTCAGCTAGTAATTATATGAATAATATATGCCGTGAGACAAGATTTCATTAGCATTTCTAAATCTCCCTTGAATTACCTATTACCATAATGAGATTATTCTCATTACTTCTTCGTTAACTTTGCTTTTGTCCTCCATTGTAAAAGAATTCTCTTTACAGTTGATCTTTTTCCATATTGCTTTATCTCGGATATATTGCTGTCAAAATCTATGGGAATTTTTAGATAGTAAGTATTTTTCAACAGCATTAATTTTCTATCAAATTTAAGTTTCTACGAGAGGTAATTTGGTGAATGTTAACTTTAGATATTACACAAAAAAGTAAAGTATTGTACCTATCTTATACATTATAGTCACTTGTATATTAACTATAATAACCACTCAGTGCATCTCTATTTACATGGAATTATATATCCACAGTGAAAAGATAAAAATTTTAAAACTGGATGCACCAAAACACTCCTACACAAAGATTAAATTGCGTAAATAGTACACCAAACAAACACTGTGCCAAATGCACAGCCTTA
This sequence comes from Automeris io, assembly GCA_036320925.1. Classification (NCBI taxonomy): domain Eukaryota; kingdom Metazoa; phylum Arthropoda; class Insecta; order Lepidoptera; family Saturniidae; genus Automeris; species Automeris io. Next base: position 3,469,279 of record JAUDJH010000011.1, on the reverse strand, counting down.
GTTTTCCGACAGGGTATTTGGCTTCCGCTTTCCTAATCCAAACATATTTAGTAGTACGCCACACGTGTCTCGAAATTCTACATACATTTTGAGTACAGTTGTGCTCGATTTAACTTCCACAATAATTATGTTAAGGTTATTTTGAAGCTTATTGATTTTGCAAACATCTCCTTATTGAAAATGCAAAATAATCGAAGAATAGCAGCGACCACCAAGGGACGGGATTGTATTGACAGCCGCCGTCTTCATACCGGTTCCCATATACCAAGACAGGAGATTTTTAGGTTTAGGGAATTTATAGCATTTTCGCTTTTCAGGGTCAATATATTCATCCTTCCCATTTTTTAAGGTTGCGAGCACAATAACAAATTTCTTGTATTACAGTCGTTAATTTACAAAAGATATTTGATAATCTAGTAAGTTTTTTCTTTTCTTTTTTAATTCTGTGTGGGCTAAGCCTGTGTAAGTCTGTCTGGCTGTGTGTGTGTGTGAAGGTCCCATTTTCGCCATGTTTATATATTTTTGTATTTTCTTTTGTTTCTGTATGTTGTTTATGTTACTGCATTTAAATTGCAGTTTTTTGTTAGTTTGTGGCGAAATAAATATATTTCATTTCATTTTATCGCAAAAAATGCATAGTACGTTACATTCCAAAAACCGGGTACAACTATCGAGAGAAAACTTCTTACGGATAGTTGTCACGATCATGGCGGTCTACACAAATATTCTTCACGCCTTGTTTAAAGAACCCATTTATCATCATAAGACGTAATATCATAGGGGACGAGGGGATCTCGCTCGTCGGGAAGCCAATCCACACTCCAACGACACTGCATAGCTAAAGGATGTTAGCTATGGCATAAAAATACTTGTATATATCAATAATAAGGGAAATTTGAAACGCGGAACATTCGTTGTTGGTCTTTGGCGCGTCTTCACATTCGAAGGCTGTAAAGAACCTCTACAACGGCGCTATTTTCTAGAACATTTTTTGTCGCTTACTGTGGAGCTGCGGAATGGATTGCCTGGTACAGTTTTTCCCCGGAGCTTTTACGTGGAGTTCTTCAAGAGAGCAGTGAACAGTTGTCCATAAACGACAATAACCACTTTCCTCACTTACATCAAATAGGCTGTCAGCCTGTTTGCCGACAAAAGTTAAAAAAGAGAGTATGACCGGTGGTCTTGGGTGTGGTTGTAGAAAGACACGGATTTTGGCGTTTTACTGTTTATTTGCACTTTAAGGCACACCGAACTGCGACGCACACGCACGTACTCTAGACTTGCGTCTCGGTAGTCGACTAATAATAAGATAAGAGTAATAATTTTTCTTTAACACTATACTTGTTTGTAACTTCTCAAGACCGTTATCTGTTCCACGTAATTCAAGTCTTGATGCAATGGCTGGGAGCTCGCCAAACCGTCCCACATCTAACTCATAAACATTTAATTTCGCGTTTTCCTCTACAAATGACTTATTGTACAACCTTACAACGTTTTATCTCTGAACTTCGCAACGCTAAAATAAAATGTCTACAAAAAAATTTCCTTGTGTCTGTGTCATAAGAACCCCTACTTACATATTTCAATGGCGGTTATGAAGGTGAGAACATTAAAGTTGATCTTCACTAAATATTCTTGAAGTTTTAAAGTTCAGTTCAATTTAAATCTAATGTATTCGTATCATCATAGCCCGTTTCAACCCATTGTTGAGCCTAGGCCTATCTCATACTAAGCCACCAAATACACGATCCTGTACCAATTTCATCCCAATGCACAATAATGTAATATGTATTTTAAGTAGCTTAGATTTTTTGTTAGTTTGTGGCGAAGTAAATACATTTCATTTCATTTCAATAATATAATTTAGTCCAAGTAACAAAAAATAATCATATGACCTAAGCATATGACATACTAGCTAACCCGGCGAACTTCGTACCGCCATGAATGCCGTTACTTAAAATTATTTTAGAGCTACTATATATACCACCGAACGGAAAAATTGTATAAATACATTTAATATTTAACAGTAACTTACAAAAACATGTTATAAATACAGCCTATAGAATTCAGGAAGATTTAATGACGATGACAATAAAAACTAACACATACTTTCGTTCCATTTTACTCAACACACTTTTTTTTTCTAATAAATGGGCGACGCATTTTTTAAAACGGACATAACTATTTTATTTGTAAACTGAACTAATTCTACGTTAAAGGCAGCTTTCTATAATATATTAGTGAAAACCGTATTTAAAACGGTAATGCCAATTCAGAGATTAGAGGCCACATACATAGGCGTACAGATCGATTAACAATTCTCATATATTTTTACTAACCTATTTACATTGCACAAATGAAGTTTTTCTGGCCACTCGCATATATACCCGGAGTTGCAAATCATAATATCTAAGGAACGTCGGAAAGGTTGCTGCGGACTGGATTTATTATATGTATTGATGCGTAAAATAAAAATAATTTGAATCTTCACAAGAAATCTTAGCAAATTGTACTAGTTAAAGAAAACATTATATTGGGTCTGGGAAAAAGTTCGTGGCGTTTTTTCGGTAAAACTCGACTGGTCTCCTTAAGCGCGTGAATGAATTTATTTGAACCAAATATGTTCCATTATTATCGACAATGTTTCGGCATTATTTAGGTAGATCCATGATCCCATTGGTGGAGACCTTTTGTGGTTTCTGGTTAAAGAACTGAATCAAGTAGTTTTCATAGGCTTCTTTTGTAACCAAGTTAATTCCATGAAGAAAGCTCTGCAGAGATCGGAATAGATGATAGTCAAGAGTGTGCTACGAGTATATCCGGACTGTAAGGCAGATGCAACAAAACTTCCCAACCGAACTCTCTAAATTTTTGACGGGCCATCAAAGAAGTGTGTGGTCGGGCGTTGTCACAATTATAGACAATACCTTTCTATTTATTGATTCGGGCCTTTTTCTCTCAATCCCCAAGCCTAATCTTTCTAGTCAACCACAGTAGAGTTGATAATCAATCGTCTCACCAGTCGCAAGTAGCTCGTGGTGGATAATAACCATCCAGTTCCACCACACACACAACATCACTTCTTTTGGCGTCGATGTTAGTTTAGCAAATGATTGTGAAGGCTGACCATCCTATATTCACAATATTTTATGCTTCCGGTTATCGTACGTAATCCATTTTTCATCTCCCATTATTAGACCTTTTAGAAATGGCTCGATTTCATTCCGTATCAGCGGCGTATCGCACATGTTTAATCGGTCATCATGTTTTTCGCGCTCAACTCACGAGCTCCATTCGTCCAGCTTTTTTATAACCAGTTTTGTGTAAATGATTCAAAACATTTTTATAGTCAGTGCCTAGCTCCATACCAATATTGACACTGCTGATATGCTTATCTTGTTGGACTTTTTCAAGTATTTCATCAGCTTTTTCAGTGATTAGACGACTGCAGCATGACTCGTCTTTCACATTAAAGTTACCGAAATGAAAGCAAGCAAACGATTTCCACACACCAGAATTTGATAAAGTACCTTCACCTCATACAGCACATTTTTTTTCGTAAGCCTGCGCTGCGTTGTTCCCGTTGTCATAACGATATTGTAGAATACACCGAATTTTTGCATTATTCAGCTCCATGTTCGAGTGCGAAATACTTTCGAAACACTGCACAGATTGCAATGTTTCTTACGTTTAAGTAACGTTCAAAAGGTGACCTTTAAAGGTGCACTCATGGGTGTTGCTGTAATTTATGTTTCTTTAGTTATATGCGACCAACGCCATTCATCGGAAAAACGCCAAGAACTTTTTCCTAGACCTAATATTATATCCCAAGTCTAGGCAAGCGTAATGGATTATGAATACGTTATAATACCTACTTTGGCTAAGTATCATGAATGAAGAATAAATATTAAAACCAAATTCAGCAAATTTAGTGGACGAAGAATACGTTGTAACGCCTGTCTTGGTAAGCGTTAGTTTTAGACGCTTCTTCTCGATTTCTCTAGATTATTTCTCTAGAGCTAGTTTCTGAAAGAGCATTAAATTTCGCGTAGGAATAGCGGTATTTCATTGTTTTTTTGGTCAAATAACATAATAAATAAACACGTTGAAAAGTTAGTAAAAATTTTGATCATCTCGGCGTTAATGGGTTAATCTATCTACGCGAAACCCCGGGTGGCACATTTCGCAGCAATAACAATTTATTGCTATCATTACAACACTTCCTTCACAGTATATAAAACGAAATTGATAATATATGGATAATAATACATCCTTTTATAAAAGTAATTCACTCCTAGAAAAAAATGTTAATATACGCAAAAATATGCGGGCTCCCTAACTCAAGGAAAAGAAAGGATCCCTTATAGAGCTACTTCGTTGTCCGTCTGTCTGTCTATCAAGACCTTTTTTCTCAGGAACGCGTGGAACAGGTAAACTTCTATGTCCATGTTTGACAATTTTGTCTTCGCCCTTATGACTACATACAGTAAGATTTCTTTAAAAATAAATCGATTACCTTTGGTCACATTCATTTACTAATCGTTTATCATCTAACGGTAGATTCTAAAGATTGTCGATAATAAAAGACTATTTTCGCCAACAGCACATTTCAAAGTCTTTGTCACTGTACATTTATTTCATATTTTAAACGCAAATTACATTTCATGCGTAAGCTTTGTTTCCATTATTCACGAACCGTTTAACTTTACAGGGAAAAATTATGCAGATACTCTACCTACGACATGCTTAATGCTACAACATGAATATTTATGGGAAATGACACCATTTTAGGGATCTGTGGAATGGTTTACAATTTATTATATTTCATCCCTTTTTATCAAAGTATTTGAAAGCCATTTCTAAATTATAGTGGTTACATTAGAAAATCAGAAAAAAAAGTATATTGGAGTATTTAATTATTTGTGTTAATCTGGCGGAAGGAGACCATCAGCTATCATTTTCAGGCGTCTAGCTTCCTCTCTAGCCTTTTTTTCGGCTTCTTTCTTCTCTTGTTCCTCTCGCTCCTCCTGGGCTTTCTTTATTGCCATTGCAGCTAGCGTCTTCTGATCCAACTTGAAGAAGTTGATAGGCTCCTTAATATATTTTTCATCCTTACTGTTCATGTTTTCCACAAACTTTGTGTAACATATCTTACCGTCTTCAGCATTATAGGTTTTATCTTTAGTAGCAAGTTTTATCCAATCTATAAATTCAATTTCCGTTAACGGTTCACCCCACGAGAAAAGTTCTTCTCTCAAGAGTTCAAAATCGCAAAAACCTGTCTCTTCATCATCATGGCCTAAAGCCGCAAATGCTTTAGTTACTGCATATTCGAAATCATCGCCCCAGTTCATTTTAGCTTCAATCATGAATAGCCATTCGTGTAATTCGACAGTATCTACTAGATCATCTTCAAGAAATAATCTGTATAGTTCTCGTATTTCAGCGCCTTTTGGATTGAAGCCTAGCTTTCGGAGCATCAGAGGAATTGCATCTAATGGCACCTGAGAACCAAATATCCACATCACGTATTAAAATAATAAATATTGTCTGTAAAATACTATATATATATATATAGGCTTATCATTATAATTTAATTACTATTAATATAAATCTGAGAAGCAGCAAGGGGACACGAAAAAACAGAATCTTACGATTGTGAACCAATCAAAACGATTTCTAAAAGAGATTACTGGACTCTATAACCCTCATAATTTGCAAACTGATGGAACTCACTGCGGGACGTAAGATTTATTTATTTAAATAATAACTTCACAGTACATTACATAAAGTCAATTACACACGAAATAGAAAATAAAATTAAAAACTATAGTGCCAGTTACGAAGTTACACCTGCATATTACATTTTGTTAGCGTATTTTCCTTGTATTATGCCCCAGCATATGTAGATACCGTGTTAAGTTTATCCAAGTACAGCCTGCAACTTTAATCATACCTTCCACTTATCTCGCAGCGAAACGTCCCAAGTTTCCTCAACCTAATATAGATATAATTTCACCCACCAACATATCGCCTAACCAGGTGTCCTACTCAGTTCCACTTGAAAATCATTATCCGAAAACGAATTTTTTATTAGAATCAATTTCAAACAATGTGATTTATTCGTACCTTATCAATATTGTCTTCATCATGAGCCTTAAACATTTCCTTAAACTTTACAAGATCCTCGTTGGTGAAGCAAGCAGGTGGTGGAGGCGGCTTTTTCGGTTTAGGTGGTGGACCAGTTGGCTTTACAGGTGGTGGTGGTTCTTTCTCCTTACCTTTGGCTTTACCTTTTTTAGGAGGCATTGCAATACGTAATAATTTTGAAATTGGTCACGAGATTATTGTATTAAACCATTTTAACGCAAGATGACATAGTCATTCAATCATGACATATCATATTGAGTGTTGCACAATGTTTAATTTTCAGTATGTTATAATCATTTATTATTATTAAAAGAGATTCACAGCACAGCTTTTAAAAGATAAAGAAATACTTCTTTGTTTCAAACACGTAGAAGGGATGAGTGATGAAAAGATAACGAAGTAGAAAATACGCCTACATAGGAATATAATTGATCTACAATATGAATGGAAGTAGAGGAGCCAAGGTTAATCAAGACCTACACATGTAGATACAAGAAATGATTTCAATTAAGATTATAATCAAAAATAAGTCCACTGGCATCAATGAAAAAGAATGAATGAATATTACGAAAACGAAAATAAAAAGTGTTCCATTATTTTCTACCCACCTCAATAAGAATCCAGTAGCGGTTGGAAAAATTGATATTTATATTTATTATATACACTAGCTGTGATAACTAGTCTTTGCCCGGTAGAAAAAAAAGCTACATTCATACCTTATTTTGCTTCCTTAGGGGTTGATTTTCAAAAAACGGCGAAATACGTATTTATTTAGTTTTAACCAAAAAGGAGACTACTCGTTTTCATGCTTCTTATTTTAACATGCGTGGATTTTCAAACAAGCTTTCCCCCCTTGCTTTACTCTCTTGGGGTTTATGGTCTAGAAAACGTCAAAAAATATTTCATATTTCTGACAAATGAGCTAAATATTAATTTTCATAGTGGTTACTTCAAAATCGACAGAATTTCAAACGAACTGTCAACCTCTATTTCACCCTCTTCAGAATTAAATATAAAAATCTTCTCAGTGATTGTCTACATCAAGAAAAAAGCCCAATGTAAAAATTACCATGTTTCGAGCCTCCATTGTTTAGGTTCTAAGATGATTTGGGGGTTGTGGCCGCTCAGGGTGGAGGCTCTGAGCGACCGTTTAGCGGCCCCCAAGAAGGCGGCGGAGCGTTGTGACGCGCTCTGTCAAAGTACACTAGGTGGTATCGGGAGAGGCGGCGCCTCCCCCCCGTGATTATGCCTGTTAGGCGCGGCGTAGTGGGGCTGCGGCCAATTGATTACAAGACCCGCAGTCCCCACTAATTCGCAGAAGTAGTCACCTTGGGGTTTTTAGCTGGTAAAAGTCCGGCACACATTGGCTGCCACCCTCTTGTGCGGCCGGGAAGGTCCTATGAGGAATTTCCCCAATAAAAAAAAGGTTTGAGATAATATATCAGTCAGGACAAACGTTTTTATACATATAGATGTACATTTTATTCTCTGTTAAAACCAACATAGAGGGCTATTTTTAAATTATAAAACAAACCATCTGAATATTATGTACAAGTAGATAATGATCTAACGAATTGATCGAACGATGTAACTAAGACGAAAAATATTTATAAAAATAAAGTTGTTACTTTTCGCAACAACCTGATTTATATAAAGATCATGTTCTGCGGTAACTTTAATGTTAACCGCAGACATAACAACAAGAATTAATAAAGCTATCAAAGGAAAACTGGTTTCATTGAAATGGGTCATCTAAAGCTCTTTGCAAAACATGTTGTGCCAACCTATTTCCATTCGCAATCTAAACAAATGACTTACGAAATGGAATCCCGCTGGTAATAAATAGCCTTGTCCGTTCGCAACATTCCGTTAAGCAGTCATTTCGGCATGCCGACGACAACAATCGAATTACGTCGGTAGCCAGACCACAGACTACGGCCATGCTGATGTGGAGTATAAATTTAAGGCCAGATCCACACCACCAGTGTCTAGTAAAATCACAATGTGAGCTGCTTAATTAGTTATCTTATATATAAAAATGAATCGCTAAATGTCTTGATAAGCGCGAAACTCGAGAACGGCTGAACCGATTTGGCTGATTTCATTTTTGTTCTGTTTGTTGAAATCTGGAGATGGTTATTACGGAGATTAAAATTAAAAAAATTGTCTGGAACGTCTAAAAACACCACTTTTCTATATTCTCATACAAAAGATTTGTTATAAGTCAATTTGAACTTTAACACCATACCATAAAGTTTAAATGTCAGTGGACGGGTTCCGGGAAGGCAAAACAATTATTGAGGGACGTATAAATATTAATGTCAATATTTGTCAATTTTTATACATATAGCATTAAGGCCAGGTTCCTTCAAACAATTTTCAAAAAAATCTGACGGGGAAGCTATTAACATTAAAAAAAACAACGTGACTTTGTTTTAGAGAAATAGGGCAGAACAAGGTCTGCCGGGACAGCTAGTTCAAGATAAATCTATCTAGGACATTCCAGAATGGCCTTACCAGCGTGAGGTTACATATGTGAAGTCACTTTGCCGTCATCCGATTTACCATTGGCAAAGCGCATCGAGTCGATCAACCGACGGCAAATGGACACACACAATACAATTAGTTACGCATGAGTAAGCCTCTGCAATACGATTCGTTGCGCTTTGCCAATGGTAAATCGGATGACGGCAAAGTGACTCCATACGTAGATTTTAGTAATTACATAATTACAATAGTAATGTGTTGGAAAATTGCAAGGATGTACATGATATATCGACCAATAACAATCAACTGAATTCCCATTTAAATGATTATAGATTAACTCCAGCTAAAGTCTTAATAGACATAATGTTTTCTCTTCATCTTCTAAAATAGTTTAATAAAGTAATAAATAAGTTAATAAAGCTCTTTTTTCCGTAAGGAGTTTACTGATTGTTGTCAAACTATACATAGTTTCATAACTCACTAGTCTTCAGACATTTACCTAGTCTTCTATGGCTTTAACTAAACGAGTGACAACACTTAGCGACGTAGAGTCGCCTTAAGCAGGTGAGAAAGAGTTTTACGTCCATGTTATTAAAGATAAAAGAAGGCAATCTTATTTTGTATTAAACAAAGCGACTCATCGCCAGTGCCATTGCAATCACAATATTACATCGCCATTGGCAGATGCATACACATACAGCCGGTGCTGAACGCGTTCGACTTAACCGATACATGAATAACTCAAGCCGATTCGATAAATGTGCTCACAGCCTAATTCTATGCCATTTTCTGAACCGATACCTGTGCAAAATTCGAAGCCCGATCTCCCTCATCCAATTAACATGCAACACTGAACGCACAGGTTTCCTTTTCATTGTTAATTCTAACTGTATTGCTAGATCGACAAAGGCTCGAGATAGTTCTGAAATATAAAACAGATTTAGGGCAAATATTTCTAATGTAGATTTCATTAAAGTATATTTTCGGTGCAATTATCATTAGTTATCCAAAATCAATAGACTTATGATTATATTATTGACTTATTATTATGTTTTTTAATTGATGTAATTATTCTGTGTTTTTTTATCAGCAGGACAATTTGTTGTGACCGGGAAAAGTTTTTACAACTACACGAGGCGTAGGGGCTAATTAAGGTGCTCAGCCTGCGAGTTATGAGTTTAGTGGCACCGAAAGGGCATCCCAGTGGGTACGAACCTTGTTTTTGGCGGCCAGCCAGGAAAAAAACTTAACGGTGATCTACTAGCGTTTCGAAAGAGACTACCTTGAGAAAAATGTTGAAAGAAACTCAAGGCTACTCCGGAGTGGTAATTATTTTGATTTGTAATGATTTGATATGGGGTTCAATAAAATAATATGTATTTTGTTGGTGTTCCGTTATCTTTAAAGCTTATGAACCCCTGGCCTAGTTAATAAGGGAACGGCATGAATGCGGGAAACTCAAACGGTCGTAGGTTCATATCCAGGCACATACCGCTGTGTTTGTCTGGACTAAGGACAGATTTAGTCACAACAAGCTCAGGGGCGAAGCAGATCATCGTCAAGAAACCTACATGGCATATAAAAAAAATCTCATGTGTAAAATTCTCTGAGAACAGTGTTCAACTGCGCTGCTGGTCACGTTAGGCTGTCCTCGAAAGGAATGTAGCGTGACGATATATTGTAAGTATACTCGTACATTTTATTTAACATAATACATAAATAAATACACACATTGTTTACGTTTTACAACAAATAGTCGTAAAAAACATAAATTTTAAAATATAATAATATGTGGACATACGGGAGTGAGCCCCGAGATTCAATTTAAATTAACGGACATGTCGAATCTGCTCTGTCGAAGAAAAAACGACAAAAGTAATAATATAAACTCTGGGACAATAACAAAAATTACATTGAAATTCTACTAACAATTGCAATTGCGAACAACTTCATGTTTCAGTTTCTATCTTTTCTTTTGTGATATTTTTTCGGATTTACTATAGAAATATGATGGAAATAATTTATTTTATAATACCCTTTGAACGCACTTTAACAGAGTTACCAGCTTTAAAGAACAGTACCCAAAATCATGGTACCCATTTGGAAGTCTTAGGACAAACTTTTTCAAATCAGAGTATTGAAGACCAACACAAATAATTAAGTGACTGTAAGAATAAAGCAAACCTGTGCAAGAAAATATGTAAATATCATTGTTCTTCTCTATTGGGTACAGTTGCTAGAATGTCATATACCTATATGTGACTTTGTAGTATAGATGGAACTTAACAATTGTGTTTTTTATTCGATTTCTAATTTTTTTACGAGAATTTTTATACAAATGGGCAGCACTGCACACGGAACTGACGCTAAATTTGACAGTTCTTAAATCGCATCGCATTGTATTAATGTTGAGTCTTGTATAAAAAACTTCAATCAACGTAGCCTTAGTCCACGTTGTTTATTTAAAAAGATAACTATGGTTGCAAGAATTGCCGGTGTGTTTGATGAAAAATTAACAGAGGCGATCGCAAATTCCAAGATTCTAGTGGTAGGCGCCGGCGGCATAGGGTGTGAAATACTCAAAAACCTTGTGCTTACCGGCTTTCCGTATATTGAAATTGTATGTAACTTATTTCTACATATAATAATGTGCAATTATTTGCCTTTTCTTAATGCGTATCTTCAATTTTTGCAGATTGACCTTGATACCATCGACGTAAGCAATTTAAATCGTCAATTTCTCTTCCACAAAGAGCACGTTGGAAAATCGAAAGCTCAGGTTGCAAAGGACAGCGCTCTGAGTTTTAATCCCAATGTTACTATAGTAGCACATCATGCCAGTGTCATTAGGTGAGTAATATTAATTTGGTTTTTATCTATTTACATAAGATATTGGAATTAGTATTATTTGTGTTAATGTATTGTCAGAGTCATTTTAATATACTTCCACTTATAGGCTTAGATTTCTGAGGTAAACAACAATTGATAAAAAATCCCAGAATGTAAGGCAGATATTGGTGTATGATGTGTTAACACAGGAACAAAAGATATTACACTGGTTCCTGTAACATAATGATGTATCATCATGACAGTTATTGTGTTTCTAGCCATGATGAACTTAATGTTACCTGGACTAAAGTATACATAAATATCAACAATAAATAATAATAATAAAAATTCAACAATAAAGTTTAACCGGTGATATAATTTTCAAAATTACATTCACCACAGGATCCCAATTCTCACAGGTACTTAGTATATTTCGGGGATAAAATAACCTACAGGTTACTTTGAATTTTTTATATACAAACTGAATTTTTAGGCAGTATTGCGGAAATCAGCTGCCCAGTTGAGGTGATGGCAGTCTATATGCATTGTAGAACACCAGCTCACCTACCTAATAGAGAGAGGTCTTGAGTGATAGGCTCCTTAAACCCCACTCCTTCCAAAGAAGGAGCCTGAAAAAGGCTATTCGCACACAGGGTCATGGGATGAATACAGATCCCCAGTACTGGCTAGCAGCAAGTCAAGACATATCTCTGGGTTTTGAAACTTGTTGATGTCTAGCGCTGCAAAGCCACTGCCATCATGGCATCCTATGCAAATTTTCACCATACAGCAAATCACTTCACAAATCTACGTTGCTACTAAAGTTACACAGTTGACTTGAAAGGGAGCAATGGACAGATGCATTTCCTTCGAAAATGAGTTAAAGATGATCAGATTTATGTGCATCAAAATAATTGGCAACTTATCTGCAGTTTACCATATCCAGGTTAAATTTAAACACCAATAGCTAGCGGCTAGTCACTACTCAGCCACTTGCTGACTACACACCATTTTGTAAAAAATTGTGTGGCTAAAGTCAACCGTGTAAATCCTTCCTCAATCACAAAGAAAACCATAGCATAATGTAATTATTAACAAAATAGCATATTTGTTCTAGCAATGACTATGACGTCAACTACTTCAAGCAGTTTAATATAGTTATGAATGCATTGGACAATCGTGTAGCACGTAACCATGTAAACAGGATGTGCCTGGCTGCAAATGTACCTCTTGTGGAGACTGGTACTGCTGGATATTCTGGACAGGTATTGATAAAACAGTTACATGTAAAAAAATACTTAAGGATACTTTGGTGATCTGAGAGATTTTATTGTTTATGATGATAACTCCGTTGCTGCAGAAGCTTAGAAATCTGTTTCCAGGCTAGGGATTATTTGTTTCACTCTTACATTGTACAAAAATATATGTATAATTCACATATAGTTGTTCTTGGTCTGGATAGGGAACTGTTTTATATTCCAGTGTTAGATGTTCCTGCATCTCTCTATAACAAATAAATGCTAGAGTGAGGTAATGTTTAAAAAGAATAAAAAATCTCTAAATTTTTTTTAACTCCAACTAATTTCCGTCATGTATTCAATTATGAAGAGTAAGATGGAGAATTTAAATTGTGGCATATAAGGGATTTATCTGAAGCAACTAACCTGTAGGATACATACATAACATGTAATCTGATTATAATAATTCTGACAAGTATTAACTGCATTCTATCAAATTATTGAGAAAAAATCACTTCAATTCACATGATTCTTCCTAATCTACTAATCATAATGTAATGTTCTTCCAGGTCGAACTCATAAAAAAAGGACTTACTCAATGCTATGAATGTGAACTCAAACCACCCCAGAAAACCTACCCTGGTTGTACAATTCGTAATACACCATCAGAGCCAATTCACTGTATTGTATGGGCAAAGCATCTATTTAATCAATTATTTGGAGAGGAAGATCCCGACCAAGATGTTAGTCCTGATACAGAAGACCCAGAGGCAGCAGGCAATGCTGGTCAATTAGCCCTTTCATCAGAAATAACTACAACTGGGAACATAGAAAGAAAAAGTACAAGAGCATGGGCAGAGGAAAATAATTACGACCCAAAGAAAATATTTACAAAACTCTTTAATGATGATATCCATTACTTACTGGCAATGAAAGACTTGTGGAAAGAACGTCGGCCCCCAACACCATTATCATGGGACAATGTGCCAGAAGACTGTAATCAGTCTTCTCAACATTCAGGATTGCCTGATCAACGAGTATGGTCCATAGCTGAGTGTGTACAGGTAACACTATTTGCAAATTTTATTCAAGTTCAACATAAAATGTAGAACCAACTTAGAACTTACTTTATACGCTTGCATAAGGTACAAGTTCAACATAAGATATAAATTCAACATGAGATATAGATTCAACTTATACTATCAACACAGGGTACAGGTATGACTTAAGTTGTAAGTTCAACATAGGGTGTATATTCAATGTAAGTATAAGTTCGACAAAGGGTATAAATAATAAAAAAAAAATACAATAGAATTTAATACCAATAAACCATTCATCCACCTAGAGCTTAAGACATACTTCTTAATATATATGTTAATAAAATTCTCTTTAGGTCTTCTCAGCCAGCTGTAAAGCACTCCAAGCAGACCTGAAATCTCGTCCAGATGGTGACCACTTGGTCTGGGATAAAGATGATAAGATGGCCATGGATTTCGTTACTGCTGGTGCAAACATACGCGCACATATTTTTAACATACAGCTGAAATCACGTTTTGAAATAAAATGTGAGTCTATAATAATAATATATCCTCATGCTATGTCCCGTTCCGAGTGAGCAGAGATACATTAGTAACTGTTTCCCCTAATTTTCTATCTGTATGTTTTTTAATATGCACAATTTATTTATTTTTTTATTTATACAAAATTTGAATTTCATTATTTCATCATGGACCCTATAGAGATTGATGGATTCTAGTTTAAAACAGAGTCACAATCATGCATAGCAAGGGCATGGTAAAGAGAGTATTCCACATTAAAAAAAAATATTGATTTAATATATAAATTTGTTTTATAGCAATGGCTGGAAATATTATACCGGCTATAGCGACAGCAAATGCCATAGTAGCCGGCCTAGCAGTGTTGCGCACTCAAACCATATTAAGGGGGGAAATCGAAAAGAGCACAAGTGTATACCTTCGAGCTAAGGTCAATCATCGTGGTCAGCTTTGTATGTCAGAAAAAAGTTAGTATCACGACTTTTCTACAGTTTTAAAGATTATTCATTACAATTAGTCAGTATTTAAGTTAAAATAAGCTTTTATTCATTCAAACACATCATGTACCAAATAATACAACTGTTACACACAAACGCAACAACTCACTCCCCTTTCCCCTTTTACCATGAATTGACAAGACGCTGCGCGGTTTGCACCCTTATTAGGTTGACATTCCAGCTGCTAGCACGAGGCGTTTCGCCTCCACTTTTTTGCTGCGAACCGCTAAGGAGTGGAATTCGCTTCCGGCGTCTGTTTTTCAAGCATCTTACAACATAGGAATATTCAAAACACGTGTGAATAGGTATTTGTTGAGCGCGCTCCATTATTTATGTCTTCATCACTTTCCATCAAGTGAGATTTAGGTCAAGTGCAAGATATCTAATTAAAAAAAGCATCACTATAATACAACAACGTGGGTGTTATAACGAATACCAAACAGGCTGTTATAATTTATCTCGTGCCTACTATTGATTAATATAATTTTTATCCTAATAATATGTACACTACAGACTTCTTCTTTTTCATTAAGTTAACGAAGGGCCCATTTCGCCATATTTATACGTATTTGTCTCTTGTACTTATTGTTACTTGCTTTCTGTATTTGAAGTGAAATAAATGATTTTATTTTTAAATATTTAGTAGCCTCTAAATAGTCTATCCCATTCAGTTTTTTAAGTACTTAAAAATTTAAGTAATTTTCCAATCATAAAAAGAAACTTCTTGTAAATGACGGTTTTTTTTTTGTTTCATAAATCTTTAATATTTTCTCTACAACAATTTGATAATCGTTTCTAGAATTCATCCCACCGAACCCGAAATGTTCCGTCTGCGCACCGAAACCCGAGGTGGCGCTTGCTTGCAACCTCAAACGGTTGACCCTGAAAGATCTCAACACAGCTTTCAAAGTGGGACTCAACATGCAAGCACCGGACGCCTTACTCGAGGGTCAAGGCCGCGTAGTCCTGTCATCAGAACCTGGTGAAACGGAGATCAATAATGATAAAACCTTAGAAGAGATCGGGCTGAATCACGGCTGTGCATTGATCGTGGACGACTTCTTACAAAACTATGAGGTAAGAGTCCTACTCCAGCAGCAGGATGAAGAGAAATCCTGGCAGCTGGTCAGAGATGTAGACGGCCCTGAATTAGGACCAAAGGAACCAGAAAGTTCTACAAATGGATCAAATGGTGCAAATGAACCACAGCCTGGACCGTCCCGGTCTCGAGAGGACAGCGACAGTGACATGGAAATCGTTGAAGATGATGATGATGAACCAGCAGTAAAGCCACCTAAACGCAGGCGCATAATGACAGATGAAGTTGTCGAACTTTGTTAACACAAACCTACATAGTTATTTAGAAGTTTGTCTTAGAATAACTTTAGTACAACTTAAATGCTGTAAACAGTCAATGTGGATGATTGGGTGAATTTAATAGCATTCGTCTAATTATTTATCTCGCCATTATCATTATCATACCATTTGCTGTGGGCAGAAATATATTACGGTCACCACTGATCTTTTCATACTTAAATGAATCTTTATTTTTGTTACTAAATTTACTATTTACTACACTTTATTTAGTACAATTACACCGTATCGGTTACCATCCGTATATGTTGGATGTTCCTTGTATTCCCATAAAAGATTCGCTTCTCATTCATCATACGAAGAGTAAAGGTCTGGAATTTGCTTCCAACAAGCATTTTTCCACGATTTTATGACCAGGTGATGAGAAGATTGAATAGAATTATTAACGATCCATAGTTGGACTCATCTTCACCCTCCACCACACCCCCACCATTGAGGTCAAGCGTTCGTCTGTAAAAATAAAAAAAAAAGAAATTTAGTCATTTTATTTTCAAACAAATTTTGTAGAATTCAATGTGATAAAATGAAAAATACCACAGTAATAATTTTATGAAACAAGGACTTCGTATTTTGCCACTATAAAATCTTAAACATCAAATGGATGATAAATATAGTTATTTTTATAATACCAATAACTTTACTGATCTATATTTCTGATATGATATACAAGAACTCTGGTTCTGATTTACTTTCTTTAGATTTTATTTTCATATATATTTTTTTAAATAAACAACATTTACAGACAAACACAAATTGACTTAAACCCAAACTAAACTTAGGGTTGTTCTATGGGTAGTAGATAAAGATATACATACTTATATACAACTGTAATTCGAAAAATAATTTAAAAAAAAAACACTCGATCACTCTAAACACCAAATGTTTTAGATCTACCCAGTAGCAAGGAAGTTAGACAGGAGTGAGGCAGAAGAGAGATGATCTACCAGCTGCTTCATGCAGGCAGATCTTATTAACTTGATAACGTTGACTATTTATTTGTTAGGATTATAACCCTGTGAAGTTATTGATGTTTTACAAATAAACAAAGACTTGACATATATATATATATATCCCGAATCATCCCATTTGACTGGTCTACCATTGTACTGAAAATCAATATATTTGTAGATTTTAAATACGCATGTTAGTTAATTGTAACTTTACAGTCCGCTGGCAAATTAAATACAAGACTGAACAAATAAAGTGCCGATTTCGTATCAATACTGTACTTGTTTTTGATAATTTTGACATTAAGGCTGAGATTTATAGATGTAACTTTAAGTTTGCTAAGACTATGAGTACATTTACAATTTCTCAATGAATGCCAAAGGTTTTGGTAAGTCACCGATTTTGTCAACATGGACTTCGCTTTGCGAACACTATGGCTATACTCAAGTTCCTATTATATATTCAGTTTTATTGTCAAAACGAGTTTATTTTTATAGAACTTTGCTAAGCAAAGTCGAAATAACGTCAATAAATCTCGGCCTTACTATTTGGTCAAAAACTCCCATGCTAAATGTATTCAATATAATGGTAGATATTGATATTGCATTTATAAACTGTTATAATTCTTGATATTATGATTAAAGAATATCATTTTCCCATGAATCTGAATGGACATTTTATATTTTTCGTCATTAACTTCAAAAGACTATTACAAATGTATGATGCTGATTTTGTATTAATTTATTATTAAATATAGTTTTGGTTGAGTATAATCACATAACTATAAAATTGTTTCTATATATCTCTGCGAGATCTAAAATAAAAATATATGACTAATTTGGAAGAGCGTCAAGACTTCCTATAAATTCAGACAAACGTTAAAATATACAATATTTATCCCGCATATGTAAGACTTAATACTATACTAGTAAAGTCTATCTGGTTAATATTTATACCATTATCTGATTATTTATTTAATTTTTTTCTTTTACTTTTCATGAAATTTTTTACAGTTACGTAATTAATTATCTGTGAAATTAATTATTCCAAATTTTTTCTATAAAAAATATCTATTTGCCTTTTTAAGACTGCTCATTAGCAATTATGGCTACAAACTGCATTTGTTTTGTTTATTCACAGATCTGATATTTTCATAAAAACTACAAGTTTGTTGAGATTTTGATATGTTTTTATCAACCAGTAAACTAGAAAACAACTAATTTCATACACGAGATATAATTATGTAGATAAAAGTAATTGGCATGTGTAATAAAAGGGAAAGTTTTTGAACAATTGAACCCAATGGTTAACAATAAACTTTCCCTCCAATGAGAAAGATTTAGTTCACATTGTAATTTACCTTTTATATAGTTTGAACAGGGCATGATACAGTTTGATGATCACAAAAGAGAAAGTATAATAAACATTTGCTTAAACAAAGTTTAATAGAAAGGGCATAATTTCTAAACATTGTTCTAAGGTTGTTTCATTTATTTAGTATTAAATCTATGAAAATAAGATCAAAGCATAGAGTTAAGATGTTATAAGTACTCTTATACATACATTTTCTCAAAAATAAATTATATTGAGATACAAGATTGTGACTTTTATTTTATATCAATACATACACAAAACGGACAAAGCAACAAGATCAATCTATTATTAATAATATATCATTACGCTATATCTCTTTCGGTAAGAGCAGAGATACATTAGTGGCTGTATCCACTACGCCAGAGATGGGCAAAATGTAATCTGATTAATTGTTAACGATTACAAAATGTAGTCGTAATTTTAATTTTCTTGCTCTGTAATCATGATTAAATCCATTTAAAACATTAAGAAATCATAAATGTGTATACAATCTGGGATTTTGTAGTGTTTAAAAGATAAATGAGCAAAATGCAGTCATATTAATGGTAAAAAATGTAATCTGTAATCATTTTCATTAATCTGATTTCATTTTGCCCATCTATGCACTACGCTTATATATCGTGCTCAGTCACCAGTAGCGCAGTTGATTGCCATTCTCAGGGCACATTTTTTTTTTCGGCATGTCCAACGTTGGTGGCCTGGGAAAGACCTTCACAACAAAACCAGGGTTGGTGGGCGAACGCAGAGGGCGCTCAGCCAGCGAAATTTATGGGTTGGGCGGCTACACAAGGGCACCCCTGTGGGTACGGACCTCGACTTGGGTGGCCGGCCAGTTGAAAAACGAACCTAACGGTGATCTACCAGTGCTTCGGAAGCGACTGCCTTGAGAAGAAACGCCGAAAGAAACTCAAGGTTGCATCGAAGTGAAACTGCGTTATTTAAACGACAGTTGACGGACCTATCCTTAATCGTCGTCGTCGGCGACGCCGGTGTCTCGGAATGTGACGAGTGCTTGTGTGTACCTCGTTGTTGATAGGATCGGCGGTCGCAAGGGCCGCGGTAATTGAATCGACGGGATCCAATAGGACATGACGCGGGCGGCGTAGTTTGCGCGCGATGCCGCTTTTCGGTGTGTAATCGCAGGCACTGCGGACTAAAGGATTAGGGTGATGCTGAGCCTTGTCGAAATATAGACGAGATGCATTTTGCATGAAACTGGCGAGCGTTTCCAGCTTGAGGTCGTCGTGAAGATCTATGTTGCGCATGTACAGCGGGGCACCCATTGCTTTACGCAAGAATTTATTCTGGATGACCTGAAGGGAATCCAGAGAAGCGGACTGGCTCTGGGCGAATACTACTCTAGCGTAGGTCATCACCGGTCTTGTAAAGAGTCAACTTATTTCTAAGCGACAGTTTACTACGTTTGCACAGCATAGGGTGCAATCTACCGAGAATGAAGGCGGCGCGGTCGTGCACGACCTTAACATGTGGTCCGTCATTTGACGGTCGAGAGTGGTTCCTAAGTACTTGACCTCATCGACCCAAGGGATGGGCTTGTTGTGGAGGAGGACGTTTCGCTTAGGAAAATCGCGTTTTGCCCGAGAGAAGAGTATTGCTACGCTTTTCTTGGGGTTGACGTCATTTGCGTCGCCATTTACGAAACCAGTCTCCTAAGTCTCGCACTGCTTCCTGCAGGCGTAGACGTATAATATCTCGCCGGGAATTTGAGACGTAGAGTGCGGTGTCGTCCGCATAAAGAGCTAGCTCTACGTCTAGTGTTTCGGAATGTCATTGATGAACAGCCTGTATAAGATCGGGGCGAGGATAGAGCCCTGCGGAACCCCCGCTCGAATCGGACGCCATTCTCAGGGCACTAACCCATTACATTTCTATTAGATGCCGTGCGGGTATCCTCAATATGTTTTTCCTTCACCGGTGAGCATGTGGTGCTTAAATATGTACGTAATTTGGAAAAACCCAGACATATTTGTTGGGATTCGAACCTACAACCTTTTGCGACCAAGATCTTCTTCAAGAATCTTCTTTTTGTTTTAAAAATATAAAACCTAGAGGTTGCGCCTCCGCGTAGGTCGTTCGCGACAATTTGGCGCGAACACTGAGTCTGTCAATGGATTTTCATTTTTTGATAGTCGCTTTCGTTTTTGTACTACATTGTACTTACCATCACGAGTATTGTAGTCACTACGTCGAGCCAGTGTAAAACTTACGAAAATTAAAGGGAAAGTCATTGGAAGCACTGAGGGTCATCTAAAATTAAATTTTGAATGTTAATATTTTGATTTTACTATAATTTTGTGTTAATCTTATAGTTTTACTTATTTTATGTACATATTATGATCCTTCTTAATATCATAAATTTTTAAGTTTTTTGGTTATTTATTAATTTTATTATTATTTTTTGTTTACTTTTGGTGATTGCTGCAGTAGCCTTCATGGGCTGATGCATTTAGATATTTGTTGTTATATGTTATTATTGTTATATTTCTATATAATGTAATGCCACTGGTTACTCTATAAATAAATCTTATTATAATACCAAATCTAAATACTAAATAATTTATGAATCAGATCACATTTCTTTATTAATTTATAATCATAACAGAATAATAATAATAAACAACATTTCTTACTGGTTTTCTGAGAATTTAATAAAAACTTATTAAAGACACAATCCCAACATTCTAGTTAAGTCTGATTAATTATACTTTAGATAAAGTTTTCACAATATTTGGCAGATTAGGTGGATTAGATGTTAATACAAGGTCAGGTATATAGCTTTTAATACTTATATTACACAATCTCTTTCAAGCCAGACAAACTCTTATTCCAAGATTTACCTATAATATAATCCAAACTAGTGGGCATAGAACAAAAAGCATTCTTGAAGAATGCCACTTAATCAAATCCTCAATACAATTACTTTCAGCCACTAATATCAGCCTAACTTCCAATTAGCTTCACTTTTTCCTGAGATAAATTAATATTAAGTAGATTTTAAATGAAATTGGAAGTTTATAAAGCTAGTGAACACACTTTCATGTATATAAATACATTTTTATTAAATATATTAAATGCATTTCAATGTCATTTATATAATAATTTTATAATATAGCTACAGGATACCAGAAGTAAAAATATTCGTTTTAGAATTTTTACAAGTCCAAACGACTTATATTTCATTATATTTATATTCTAAATGATGTCTTATATTTCAGGATCACAATATATTCTCATACTACAATACAGAAGATCAATAGTTTACATAACAATTAAGAGCCAACTTTGATCTCTACTTATATTAGGCAAGTTTCAATCTAAACTTCTTTTATACCCTTTGTGTATCCCATCAAAAATCTAAAAAATCAAATCAATAAATTTTTTCTTAAGGCTGATTAAAACAAGGAGAGTTTCCTGCCTCTGGTCTTAAATAATGTCCTAAGATAATTGAAATGATTATAGAAATAAATAAGTATGATGATCAATAAAATTCCCAGATGTTAAAACCCCCAAAATTATATACAAGTTTATTAGAGAATGAAACTATTAATAACCCTTTGCACTCAAGGCCTCTCTCGTGAGTGAGGGTCACCTTTTGAGTGCAAAGGGTTAATTTTAATTAGTCTTTAAAGAATGTGACAATATATTTTCATATCTTGTATATTACATACATCCATACAAACAAAACATATGCTCATTAACATTAGAAGATAAAAAAACTGATTAAGTACTTTAATAATATACTAAAACTACAATAAAAGTTAAGTAAACACATTTTAATTAGGTACTGTTGTTGAGGAAAACCATAACATTTACCTGCTAAATTATTAAATGTAAATATTATTTTATTATTGTATCCTACAAAAAAACAATATATTCTATATTCACTCAAAGTTACAAATTAACCTTTATATACATTTTTTGAGATAAACACCATACAACCAAGTATAGATCGAACCTTCTCCTTTTTTAAGTCTAATGAAATAAACAATAATAGGCTGTATACATAATTCATACTGTAATAAATTACAGACACATTAAGTCATGAGGATTAATGCAGCTCAGGGTTATTGTTCATACAACAGTTTAAATATCAGCTGATCCTCATTTATTGACTAATATAATCATTTATCAATTAAATCATTTAAAAGGAAAACCACTGCTAAATTTTTCTTTTGTTTTACCAAAAACTATATATATATAAAACACTGCTCATATATATATATACCCTTTATGGAAAAACATTCTAAGAATGTAGTGAAATTGTATAGTATATGAGAAAGTTCATGTTATAAATATAAATTAGAAAAATAATTGTGGTTTAATTAATTTACACATATTTCTGTTATTTGGGTATATTTATGGGAGGATATGTATCAGCTACTTTTTTATCTAATGATGAAATATAAAATGGCATATTTTTTCCCACACAGGGCACAATACCAGAATCAATTAACATGGATGTTTTTATTGAACACAATGGTAATAATTAGCTAATACTGATATTCAGAACAATCCTGATGCAGACATGATTTTTATTTCAGAACCAATTTTTAATATACCTGTTTGGATTGGAAATAATTAAATTCATTAGAATTATTTTTCCGGCAACATTCCAAACTCTATAAGAAACCTCTCAATGTCTGTAGCAAAGAAGTCATTACCTAACTCTGTTGCTAACTGCACAAAATTGCCAATAATCTGACCTCCTTTGTAAACCAGCAAGGCAGGTACACCTTCCACATGAAAATGTCGACTCATACCAGTTATATCTGTAGATATTTGACAAAATTTTATCATAGGATACTCCGTTGCCAGAACCTCCAAACAGCCACTCATTGTTTCACAGGCTATAGAACTTTTATTATAAATGTGAATAATTACAGTAACTTTCTGATCTTCTTTGTCAATTGCATCCAAAAATTCCTCTTTACTTCTTAATGTAGTCACTTTACCAAATTTAGGAGTTTTCTTTAGTTGAGACATTAACTCTTGCATTCTTTGTTTCTGGTACTGCATAAGAAATTCTTCATCCTCTAATTCGTTCAGCTCGTCTTCAATTTCTTCAGCATTTTTGTCCTGTGCCTCTTCTTGGTCAGTTTTCACAGATAAAGTTAATTTTTTCGCTAATGCGATGCGTTCTTTTTCCAATTCGGCGCGATTTTCTGCTTCCAATTGCTTAAAGCGTCGCCAATCTTCTAAAACTCCTTTAGGACCTGTATTGCTCGCAGATCCAGTCCAGTTATTTATAGGCGGTGGTACCTCATTCTGAACTTCAGTTTTTGCTGTATTTCCTTCCTCATCACCACTTCTACTTTCATTGTCTGATCCTTCATCTTCACTACTACTGCAATAATTGTGGATTTTTTCGCCCAAAATCTTATCATCCAATGAGACCATATTAACTCAGTAAAAATCTCAACTATATTAATAATAAAAAACTCAACAATAATATCCAGTAAATAGCGAAATTAATTAATAGTTTTGTATTTTTCCCTGACGCTTAGCGGCTCAAATCATACCAACATTGTTTAGACAGCTCAATGTAAATCACTAGGCTTGTCGAATAAATATCGATATTTTTCGTCGAAATATTTTGTAACGATATACCGATAGAAAATATCTAGTATTGAAAATTGTATCGAAAACGATATTTTTTTAATTCTTATGGCACTGAAGTCGCTGAATTTATTTATTTATTGAAGTGAAACTTCTATAGAATCGTTCTGATTTAAACTGGATGCAACGGATAAGGACAGGTAAGAAACACAAATACAAAAATTAGTAAGTCAGAGCGAGAGAGTAAATGTAAAACGACAGGTAAGAGGCACAAATAAAAAAATTAGTGAGCCAGAGCGAGAGAGCAAATGTCTGTGTGTTTGTGCGTATTACAGTTTTTTAGTAAGAAGCAGTGTGGTGTGTTATTATTTAATAGTGTTGTATTTTTATATCTTGTTGTGCTAAATTATAAAAAAATTTAAGATGCTGAAATCGAATGCCGATTTGTGTCGTGAATATCGACGCAAAAAAAAATGAAAAGAAAATTACAAAAAACCAGTACGTCAAACCAGTCGTCATGAGTTTCGTGCGTGAAAAAAACAATTATTCTTGAACAATCAAGATAGATGTTCAAACATAAGTGTTAATAAATTATGTAACATATGATAAATAAAATATGTAACGCGGGAGGGTATACTTAGATCGTTCGCGCATTACAGTATATACCCCTTTCCTCTCACCTCTCGGTGGCCCGCGCCACAGATCGCCGCGCAAGCATCGTAGCCCGTCCGCCGTTCGTGTTGCGCGCGTCTTTTTCTTTGTTTGTTTTTATATATTTTATTACGTGTACGCTCGGACTGTGTTTGCAAATAAATAATCGAAACAGAAGAACCCGTTTCAATTAATCTCCGTTAGAGTGGCGCTCCAACTAGTGGCCTGTTTCGATTTTAAATTTTGAAAATAATATAAACTAAAACGGTCGAGCGAGTGACGTATTAAGAAACGTTTTAACATTATGCCGCCGAAACGACAAGTTGAAAAAACTGATAAATCAAGGTCAGATGATTCGGATACAGAACAAGGGAAAACGGCATCATCACCGAGTATAGTAATGTCAGAAGGGATGCTACAGACTCTCATCTCCAACATTACCAGAAGTCAAGTAGAAGCGAACCGAGTCCTTGTCGAGAGCATATTGACAAAGAATAGAGAGCAATCGTGTACTCCAGGAGCCAGTGATCATCACGGAAACTTTGCCAAGTGCTCAGCGCGATTCGACGGGTCCAGTAAAACTGCAGAAGTGACTGAAGCGTTCATCGATACCATCGAGGTTTTCCGCGACTGCACAGGAGTCAGCGAGGAGAACGCACTACGGGGCCTGCCGTTGCTGTTGGTTGGCGAAGCTGCAGTCTGGTGGCAGGGTGTCAAAGCGTCCGTCACGTCATGGCCTGATGCTCTGCAACGGCTCAGAGGAATGTTTGGTGTTACACGGCCCGCGTATAAAATATTTCGTGACATTTTCGCGACCAGTCAAAATAGTGAACGCACCGATGTATATATAAATAGATTACGCGCTTTATTGTCTAAGTTACCGTATGATGTGCCAATAATGATGAAGTTAGATATTGTATACGGTTTTTTTAGATTATAAGATAAGAAAACCCGTACCTCGCGACGCGGCGGACTGCCTCGATCAGCTGATTTTGAAGGTCAGGTTAGTGGAGGAATCCTTAACAGAGGTGAGTCCTATCCCTTTTTATAATAACACTGATAACTCTATTAACCCTCTCGCCGCCGTGCGCGATCATCTAGGGACGCGCGTTACAGATAACTCTTCCGCTGCTACAGGGTGTCCGGCAAAGTTAAATAATCCTACTCTTGTATCTTTTACCGACTCACGTAAGTCGAACGCGCAACGTGATATAGAACCGAAGCGTTTTCGACCTAAGTGCACGTATTGTAAGAAATTCGATCATACAATAGCCGAATGTCGTATTAAGGAGAAGCGACATTCGAGTAGGGTAGATGACAGCGATAGTGTTAAGTCGAGTAGTAATGCTTAGATACGCTGTTACGGGTGTGGTCAACTGGGAGTAATACGTGCGCAATGTGAAAATTGCAAGAGCACACCATCTACTAATACATCGGATTTTTGCAGTACTTTTACAGCCGATGATAACGATTCACGCCCCCTGGTGGAAATTGAAGTGGTGAATCGCAAAGGTGTTGCTATTTTAGATACTGGAGCTACTCATTCCATAGCAAGCCCTATGCCCTATGCTTTACACTTTATTGTTGGACGCTGGTGTACAGTTCCATGAGACGCCACGAACCATAACCCTCGCTGATGGTTCACAGCGAGTTGGCAACGTACTTGAGAGTGTTATTGACGTGAAGTTAAGAAGCCACGTAATACCTACCACGTTTTTAGTGTTACCAGGTGCGCAGACTCGGACACTTTTAGGTAGAGATTTTATACTAAAAGCTGGTATCCTTATTGACTTACCTCAGAGCAGGTGGTGTTATAACGAGGAGCTCTATCGCTGGCATCCGTTCATCACCGACTTTCAATTACCTGCCTGCAGCGATATGAAGCTGATGACGGTAGACGCGTTAAGTTTTACGCTCCGAGACAGTGAGGGTACAAACCTGTCAGCAGTACAGAGAGAACAGACGAACAACTTACTAAATCAAATTAAGCAGTTACTCATTACAGCACCGATATTGCGCCAGGCTGATGAAACCATTTATCCTGAGGACCGACAGTAGCGGATACGGTCTCGGAGCAGTTTTGATGCAGGGGGAGGGCCCCGATGAACGGCCGGTGGAGTATGCGAGCCGATTGCTTAATAACGCTGAAAGAATACCATGACGCACCGACGGCTGGACATTTTGGAGTAGACCGCACTTTAGAACGTATAAAGTCCAAGTACTACTGGCCTGGAATGAGACAGACAGTAATCTCTTACTTGAAGAAGTGCGTGGATTGTCAAAGGTATAAAGCTGATAATAGAAAGCCGGCTGGATTATTACAGACACCAGCAAACAACCGCCGTTTTGAAGTCGTCGCAGTGGACCATTTTGGTCCCTTACCAGAGACCTTAGGGAAGGTTCACGTTTCACAGCTGACCCCATTCGTAGGCGATATACAGCCACCTGTACGGGAGAGACGTAAACGAGGTAGACCAAAACGTATCCGGGACTAACACAGACGCGGGGCCGCTTCGTCTGTGTCAGAGGGGGAGCCTGTAACGCGGGAGGGTATACTTAGATCGTTCGCGCATTACGGTATATACCCCTTTCCCCTCACCTCTCGGTGGCCCGCGCCACAGATCGCCGCGCAAGCATCGTAGCCCGTCCGCCGTTCGTGTTGCGCGCGTCCTTTCCTTAGTTTGTTTTATCTCGATTTTATTACGTGTACGCTCGGACTGTGTTTGCAAATAAACAATCGAAACAGAAGAACCCGTTTCAATTAATCTCCGTTAGAAATATCTTTTAAAACTAATCAAAATACTTTCATTTTTAAACAAATAAACTTTGTAATTATCCTACCCTTGTTATATAAATTCATCTCATTCCTTTGTCGATTTACTGAAGTTTCACTTCTATCGTGTGTGAAATGCACCTTTTTTATTTATTTTTGTTTGATATCTTAAATAGGTCTTAAAAAGCCTTTTAGTTCTTTATATTTTTGTAATTTTGTTTAATTAAAAGGAATACTGGTAAAATACTTTCGTGTTTATTGAGATTTAATCGATATATCGATATTTTTATTCGATTTATCGACGCCAATATTGATATTTTAATTAAAATTGAAATAACGATATTTTTTTTCATATTCGACATCCCTATAAATCACTATAAAAATGTAATAAATGTAAATTACTGTCGCTGTCAAATAGAGGTGAGGCATGAATACCGGTTTTGGCGCGTGGAATAGGTTGTTAGATTTTTTTAATAGGTTTTCAAATAGAATGTGTATATATTTGACAAATAATAAAAAAAATATGCTATATACAATTACGGTGTACCACTTCAATTTCATGAAAGTACAACATGCACTACAAAGTCAAACAATTTCCATACAAACGAAGTGAGATTCGGATTTAATTTCGATTTACGGATATACCAATTTAATAATATCTCAAAACATTTTTCTCATGCGAGATGACATAAAATACAAAAATAAAGGGTCTAGTTATTATAAACTACTAGTATTACATTTTTATAGAGTATTATGGAACTAAATATAAATATACATTATTAGTTGTATCCACTTTGGGCTTATATGTCGTGCCCAGTTGCGCAGCTGATGGCCGTTCTCGCCCCTTAATGTATCTCTGCTCACCCTGAAAGGGATATAGTTTGAGGATATATATTATTATATCAATAATAAGCCTCTGACTTATGCCGTTACGATTGTTTATAGTAATCTGTTATATTCTATACTTTCTGATTTTCATTTACTTTTAGTCACATGTAACTAAAAACAGAACATCGGTGACGTATATATTCCATTTAGAAAAAATATAATGACATTGGTAATGGTGCGTCTACAGCAAATGTGTTGTGGTGCGTACAACATCCCCTTATACTTTTCTTTGCTATGCTATGCTATTGATAAGTTGTTTGCTTATGTACGCAAAATATCATAAGAAACAGAAATAATTCATTCATGGTTGTGTATATGTATTTAAGTATTTATATTTTTGTCTAGTGCTCATAGTACAAGCACAAATTTAATTCGGGGCAAGATCAAAGGTTACATTAGGTATGTGTAACTACTCATAAGTATTATCATTATCATTAAATATACGTAAGAAAAAATAATTTGTTTTGCGAATAACTAAATATTTGCTGCGGACTCACCAGAACATATACAGGTTGAACGGTAATGCGATACATTCCTTGATAGACGTTGTAGTACAGCTTATTTGGAGTCATTTAAGTCATATGACACCATGTCCGAAACTTGTTAATTTCTGAGATATTCAAGATTTGAGTATTTTTTTAAAAAACTCCAGTTTCTATGTTAAAATGTTCCCTTGTAGTGACGAATACAAAATAATGTTATTGTTTATGCTGTATTCGTATAGCTAAATAATAATAATCTCATTTTAAATTAAAATTTGTAAGAAGGAATCGTTATTAATTAAGTAAAAGCTAAAAAACCAAGTATCATTTTGCAAAAAAAAAATGTTTTAGGTAAATAAACGAAGAATTTCCAAGAAAATGTGTATGGAATGTTTTGTACAAATTACATAATTTTGTTCCTTGATTCATTGGCTATTCAAAAAGGTACAGGTGTCAACAAAACTACATACTTATTGTTTTATTTGAATTTTAAATGTCTAGTAGATACATTAATAAAAAATGAATAAATAAAAAGACACACAAACAACTAGTATTTTTGGGCCCTAATAAATGAAAAACTTAGTATTTTAATAATACATTTATTGGCTAATTATCTGGGTACATTCTTTCAAGTCCTGCTCAAAATGTGAGCCCCATCTTCCAATACAAGCTCGAAGTCTGTTTCTCATTTCTTTTTTTGTGACTCTTGTTGTCAAACTTTGCCGGATATTTTGAGATGCCCTCTGAATGCACTCACGAAGCTCTTGCTCGTTGTTTTAGGGGGTTACATACACGAGTTCCTTCATGTGATCCCATAAATGAAATAGAGTCTATGTCAAGGAATAGGTCCACCGCACCCTATCCAACGAAGTGGATGTTGTTGATTCATCCAATGGCGTACACTGAGCCGAAAGTGAGCTGGACAGCCATCATGTTGGTAGATAAAATTTCTTCTCGTGGCTAAGGAGACGTCTCCCAATAAAAGATTCACTTGGTTTCATAGGAAAAGTTCATAAGTTTCCCCATTCAAATTTTGAGAAAAAAAGAACGGCCCAATCAGTTGGCCATTAATTATTCCCATCCAAACGTTCACAGATAATCTTTTTTGATGTGCCCTTTCTTTTTTCATCCTGGAATTCTCTCTTTTCGGTGTCCAATAATGTGAATTGTGATAATTAGTGATTCCGTCACGGTCAAACTTGGACTCATCAGTCCACAGAATTTTTTCGAGAAAATGAGGATCTTCCATATCGGCATTTAGCATGAAAAGAAAGAATTCTATTCGTCGGGCTGGATCGCCTTTTTCTAGAGCTTGGACCGGTGTGTAGTGGTAGGGATGTAATCTTGCTGTATGTACGGTAAACCAAACCATCTACTGGGATAATCCAAGGCTTCTAGCTGCAATCCTTGTGAAGATTGTTAGATTTCTGCGAAATAAATCAAGTTGTTCTTCTTTATCAGGAAGTTGAACTCGAGGTCTACCAGAATCGCTTGTTCGCGCTGCGAAATGCCCTGTTTCACGGATGCGTCTATACGTTCCCGAAAACACTCTTACGTTTGGTACACGTCGGTCAGGAAAACGCAGCATGTACTCTCTTTGCGCTGCTACAGCGTCGCCGTCGTATTATTCGTAAACGTACAGAATGTCCGCGTATTCTTCATTACAGAAGGCAGCCATTTCTCAAGTTTTTAATCAAGAGACACGTAGTTAGAAAGCAAAGACAGGCCTGTACTCAGAAGATAGTTGTAACTAACTGAAACAGATAACTAAAATTTCTACAAGCAAATTGTCCTTCATATCAATAAGTCCTATTGTTGTAGCAGTGTCAAGTGCAAGGCGGTGTCATCAAACGAACAAAACCTGCTCACGTGCGCGGTAACATAATGAAGAGGATTTCTAGGAAACGGGTCACTTCTTCAATTATTGGGGTTGCAAATCAACGTCTTAGTATTTTGTTATGACATTTGTACTTTTTTGAATAGCCAATGAATCAAGGAACAAAATTATGTAATTTGTACGAATCATTCCATACATATTTTCTTGGAAATTCTTCGTTAATTTACCAAAAACATAATTTTTTTGCAAAATGATACTTGGTTTTTTAGCTTTTACTTAAGTAATTACGATTCCTTCTTACAAATTTTAATTAAAAATGAGATTATTATTATTTAGCTATACGAATACAGCATAAACAATAACATTATTTCGTATTCGTCACTACAAGGGTACATTCTAACATAAGACCTGGAGTTTTTAAAAAAAATACTTCAATCTTGAATATCTCAGAAATTAACAAGTTTCGGACATGGTTTCATATGACTTAAATGACTCCAAATAAGCTGTACTACAACGTCTATCAAGGAATGTATCGCATTACCGTTCACCCTGTATATAAGATATATCTATTATGTGTTATATATTAGATCAGATATTTGGAACATTACTTTAAAATATTAGTACCAGCATCAAATAGATTATCTAATTATCCTCTGGTGGTTCCTGTACTAGTTTTGTATATGCGAAACAATTATTTGTGCTGGAGTTTTTAGTACTCATAAGTCCAAAAAAAATATGCAGTGGGTACGCACATATACTGCTGATAATCCTAAAAAGTACATATTAAAGTTGATAAATAACATTTTATAAATATTTTACACTAACAGTGCTTTATTTTTACGTAACAAGCTTTTTATTTTATCATTTACGATTTTATTATTTATTTTGTTTACAATATGATTACGGCGATTATGAATTGCAAATAATATGTATTAAATAATGCGTTTTTTCACAAATGTTGTCTTATGTTTTGACTACTGAAATTATTATTAATATTTATCAACATCAAGTTTTTGAAGAATTAATTTTACTTAAATGCTTATTTGACGTATAAGAAATGTTGAAATATAATTTCATCACATTTTTCTTTGATAATAAATTAAAATGTAATCGAAGTATTTTTGTTTTGTGAACAAGATGTTTTTGGGTAGTCCAAGTAACTTTTGACTATCGGGTATTGGCAACACTGTATCTTTGACATTTCTATCAACTGCTGTTTATTACTTATTAATCTGTGGTATTATTTATTAGTCTGTGATCTGTGGTCTGTGCTGCTGTTATAGAAGTGGTCAGAAATTGTATACTCGTGGATTATTTTTTGTAATTTTTTTTTGTGCTATTAACGTGTAAAATTATAAGTGTGCCAAAAATGAGTAAGTAATAAAATTCTAAATTGCCAATAATATCATTTTGTTATCAAAATAAATATTTTATTTAATAACAAATCACATTTTCAGGTCAAATATTGAATAAGGTTCGTGATGTCAATCCTAACGACAGTGATGCTGTGAAGGAAGTTTTATTATTATTTTTCCAAAAATTACCAAAGTATACGCAAACCGACTGCGGTAGATGGCTACAAACATTAGAAGATATTATAAACCGGTACATAACCTATTAATCTTTTATCACACGCTGAATATTTCTTGGGGTAGCAAAAACATTAGTATACAAACATATCCTTAGTTATTTTCGCTTAACTCTTCGTCCTGAACTGTTGATATTGTAAAAAATTTAAACAACTCTATTTGTAGTGGATATTCACTGTACCATGAGAACTTTCCTGTCTTTTAGATACATCCACATACATTTAAGTGGATAATATTATTAACCATCTTGATTTGTTTTTGTGTGCTTTTAAATGTATCAGTCATATTATAATATGAAGTTATTAACTTATATGTTTATTTTTCAGTTTCCCAAAATTCTGCAACACGCATCGGCGAACAATTGAGGCGTATTTGACACAATTTTTAGAGACAAACAATCTTCATCACCTTATTCTAACAGCAAAGTGTGTTCATGCTTTGCAACAGGTAATTGTTTTACAACGAATTAATCGAATGTAACCACTCAGTCGTTTTGGAGAAGAGTTATTTGAGACCCCTCGAAAAGACTAAGAAGACATATTTCTTAGAAAAATAGTAAATTGTGATATTATTTTAAAAAAAAAAACAAGCTAAGATATAATATAAGTGCTTCGAGCTAAGCAATATTTTTCAGGTTAACTATTTTTCACATGCTTTTTGGGTGAATGATGTTTAGCTGGAAAACCAATATATTGCCTTAGGATATTGTTTAAATAACATCAACTTATAGTTTTAAGATTAGACTGAATAGATGGCTCTCATATCAATTAGAGCTTAGTGTATTTTCACCACAGTGTAAAGCAATAGGTGATTACATTAGATTATGATTGTTAACACATTGAGCCCAGCATTGATACTGATGAACTTTCCGATTATCGAACAATGAACAAACAATCTGGGATGTTAGAACCTGCTAACATACAATAAATGAGATCTACATACTTTATTGAGACTTCCGTTCAAGACTGCAGTAATAACTTGGAAAAAAATCATGGCAGGCAAAGTACACTTTGGAAATATTAGATTACTTAGATACTCAGAGCCAAAGGTAAAATTTACTGTTGATCCCTGTTAACTATACTGGGCTCAACATGTTAAACATATCATCAAAAAGCTACTAACCTAATATAATAAAAATAAATATAAGTCATAGTATTATCAAGTCACAATAAAAGAAAAAATATTTTTTAACCACTCAACCATCACTTTAATGTGACTGTTTTATTTATATGCTAAACGCATCCAAAGATAAAACACACTTTAGTAATCTCAAGCTTTCTTTTTGCACTCTTGCTATTATCATTGTACTTTAAAATAAACAGTACCAACCATACCTAATTGCTAATTTGAAGCCATCAGTCTAAACAACTCTTGTTTAAGCTGAAGATGATCCTGCTAATGCACCACAATACTTGCCCATATCAAGTAATATGAGACAAAGGATCCCACTAGACACACTTGCAGCCTGAGATTGGACATACTCTGTCAGTAAATCTTAAATTTTGTCAAACCATCACATGTACTGTATTGAGGTGACTTCACAAGCTTCATAATTGAAGAATATGACCAAACCTCACACAGTGCTACTACCTATAATCTCCTATTCATCAACTCATTCCAAAACCATTATACATGAGGATCACATTGTAGGGTTTTTCACCAACTCCTTATGTAAAGTAGTTTCACCACACACTGAAACAAATTTCTTTATATTTGGTCCTAAATTCTGTGTATTCAGGTCTGGAATAATAATTTTCTCCTTCTAGACATCAATTTATGGCTAGCTTGTGAGTCTTCTCATTAAAAGGTAACCTTATATGTACTGGAACTTACTGCAATTGTAATTAATTGTACACATATCTGTTTTTCAAACACTTTCTACTATCGTCTTGTGATTTTTTAGTTAACTTAGTTCACTAGCATTTGCTCTAATCGATCCCTCTCACACTCTAGGTAACTTTATAGATGCATCATAATTTTAAATTAAGTAGCCTTATTTAAAGTATGTAAAAACTGAACTTTACAGAAGTATCAAATGAATGTTCTGGTACCTTGTATTATAAATTTTGTATGTAACATTTGTATCTACTGTCTGTAAAACTAGACTCATGAATAAATATACATTTTAAATACACATAATTAGAAATGCCGAAAATGGTCAAGATCAATACTGAACTGAACACTAAATATATGTTTCTTTTTAATTTGCTTTTTGTATCTGTTTACATTTTCATCAAAATATATGTAATTAAAGTTTCTCAAATTATCTGGCTCTATATTTGTTACTAATCATAATCTTCATACAATTTGAGATCTTAAATAGAAAACTAAATTGAATAGAAAACTCCACATGTCCAACAATTATGCCTCAGGAGTTTACAAAAAAAAAATGAACAGAAATCGGGGCAAACTATTCAGAAGGTGGTTGTTGAGGTAAGTGTAGTAGGGAGATGTATATAGACAGAAATGCTCAATGACCAGTAGGATATATCCCATAGAAACAAAAAAAAAACATTATTTTGTTATATTAAGACATTAATAAATATATTTAATATAAATTTAATATATTTATTAAATGTCCTAATATAACAAGGTACTGCTATTTATTTCTATTGGATGCATGTCACTGACAGTGACAGATAAGAATCCTCACAGCTAGAGTAGATCTTGATCAAAAGAGATGGTTAGTATGGCAAACTAAAAA
This sequence comes from Automeris io, assembly GCA_036320925.1. NCBI lineage: Eukaryota > Metazoa > Arthropoda > Insecta > Lepidoptera > Saturniidae > Automeris > Automeris io. The sequence goes on along the minus strand of JAUDJH010000011.1, from coordinate 3,434,325 downwards.
CGAAATTATAGTTTGTTAAATATGTCTGAATAAAGGTTGTTATTATTATTGGGTATATATTTTTGTCTATTTTAGGTAAAACCATCTCAAGATAAAGTAGCAACACCTCAAGCCTGTTGGCGAGAACAAATGAATATATTATGCCATGCTGCACATTTACTCATAGATAGTTTATTTGTGGAATCGGTCAATATTTACAAAAATAAACAAGTTGACCAGGTAAGAGGTATTTAGCTCCTTATTTTGTGTGCCAGCGAGTGTTGTGAAGTATTATTTAACCTTGTTCTACTCTCTCTTTTCCATAATAAACATCGCACGTGGGTTTACAAAGTCACAGCTATATGGTAACTCGCATTCCGGCTAGGACTAAGCAGTTCTCTGGCCCTTAGTTTTGCCGATTGGTTGGGGTGTGCAATGGTCTTCTGGAGACCGTGTTCCCATCGTCCTATGATAAAGGGTCTTTTAAGCATAGCGTGAAGAGGTATTTGTGCAGGCTGGCATGATAGAGTTTTCACAGGAGTATTGTTACCGTGCCGAATCAAGATATAAAAAATACATATCTGGTCTCAGGATTTATCCCATTTCAGTGTGTCAACTAAGCAATGAAAAAAGCTATCTGATCATCTCATATCCGATATATGCATAGAATGTCTTGGAAAAAAAATTAAATTCTACAATTTTTATATGACACTGTAGATGAGTATATAAATGATAAATTATAAATAATACTGCGTGCGTGATTATAAAGAATATATATATATACACATATATAGATATAAAAGGGATATGGTGCCCTACTAATAACTAAATACTAAAATTAATATTGAAACACTCTTGCCTACATAAATGCCATGCCCAACAGGATCCATAGTTGTAACTACCAAAAATCAAAAACATCTCTGTATACACTGTGGAGTACAATAAATAATTTGAATTTGACATGATTGAGATGTTAAAGTCAAATTAATGTGAAACATTTGATAGGTTCAACATCTAAAGTCCTAAGTGAAGATTCTCAATTTTACAATACAGTCTAAAACCTGAAAATTTATTTACATCTAACACAAATAAATACCTACCTACTATGCTAGAATTTGTTATACCTATTAAAATTTCATTTCCCGACTTCTTTTCCTATTTATTGTCTACTAGTGATTAAATTAAAATTCTGTCCGTTCTTCATTACTCTATATTTTAATTTAATAGTATGCTAAATGTAATCAGATTAATTAAAACGTTTACGATTACATTTTTCATCATTAATATGATCATATTTTAATTACATGTTTGAAACATCAAGAAATCTGCAATTGCATACTAATATATGACACCTTAATGCTTAGAATGGTTTTCAAATCAAGATTACAGGGTAATGAAATTAAGTTTGAACTAGATTTTGTAATCATTAATCTGATTACATTCGGCCCATCTGGTTTCAAAGCGAGAACCTCTTAAGATGGTAATCAAGGCTCTTTTCCAACCACCCCCATTAGTCTCAAATGTGATATTATGATGGGGTGTTATTACGGCAATTTAGAAAAAGGAAGGCAGTCGGAATCTTTCCTTTATAATTGTAAGGCTGGGAATAACAATTGTGACCGTCAGCAGATTTGTATGTTTTAGTTACACATGCTAAGTTACTCTTCATTCTATAAAACTTTACAGATATCAATCAAAGGTTCAATATTAATTGAAACAGCACTAACTAAGGCCCTGATTAATATTAACAAAAATATAAACGGAGATCAAGCATTGAGTAAAAAGGAGTGTCAAACAATTAAATTACGTAATATTTTCGTCTTCATTCAGGCTATGCTAGTGTGAGTACCATAACTATATTGGCTTTGATATTTCGACATAAACTGGGATATTTTCTTTTGAGGACTGTTACCACATCCATGTACTAAGGGTAGCTTACACCTACAAATTAAATCTATATAAATTTTTTGAGTGATAATAACACTAAACCTTTCCTTTGACCGTTCTTTTTTTTAACTTTGATCTAGAACTTCTTGCATATAACTTTTTATTGGCTTACTTATACTTACTGTATAACTTTTTATTGGCTTTTCGTATATAATACGTACAACCCATTTTTCATTATTCATCCGTGAGGTTCACCAACACAATAGAACAGTGCTTCCCTCTTCGTCATACTGAGGTGTCGAAAGAGCCGACTAAGGTATACAGCAGGCAGAGTTGCTCACAGATTGCTAGCATCTAAGCTGCTGCATGCACCTTATCTGCACATAGCGCACATCCGCTAAATCAATAGTAGCTTAAATATTTTTAAACCTCTTCCTATGGATTCTACAAATATAGTGGAAAAGAGGAACGGAAGCCTTTGCCCTATATTGGGATGCAACTGGCTAACAATAATAATATAATTTTTTTTATTGGTTCTTTCAGAAAAATAAATATAGCATGTAAAAACATAGGCGTAAACATAGATGGGCAAAATGTAATCAAATTAATAAAAATGATTAACAATTACGTTTTACATTTTTTACCATTAATATGACTGCATTTTGCACATCTATGTTTTAAACACTACAAAATCACAGATTGTATACACATTTATCATTTCTTAATGTTTTAAATAGTTTCAATCATGATTACAGAGCAAGAAAATTAAAATTACGACGACATTTTATAATAGTTCATCATTAATCAGATTACATTTTGTCCATCTTTGGGCGTAAATGGCATGAATTACTCAATTGTCAAATGACCGCTATTGGTAGGCATACATTAAATGTCAGTGGGTTTAATATTAATATTCAAATTGTTCGTTAGTGTAAGATTAAAGTTAACAAAAAATACAAATTAATAAAATAATTTAATGAAAGATTGGTAATCACATGAAATTCCAATTTTCTAATTGAGCAATGAATGTTTCAAAATTGAGTTCTATTTTACAGAGAAATATATCCAGTCGCCAAACCAATACGCCCACAGATAATATTAGAAGTGATTGTTAAAGTTCTAAGTGTAACTGGTAACACTGTACAAGATAAATGTTTTGGTGTGACCAGGGTGAAAATCGAAGCTTTGCAGACTGTAAATGCTCTCATTGCTTGGTAAGTGTTGTATTATTATTTTCAAAAATGTCACACATCAAATATGCATTTTTTTTTTAATTTATTAGTTCAAGTGCATACAGAAAACAAAATCACAAATATTAATCAACAATCTACAAATCAAACCCTCTGAATTGACAATACTTTGCATTAACCTTAATCCCTTTCAGGAGCTAGCATAGTTACTAATTTAAAGAAAAAGTCTAATAAAGAATCATAATCGTTAACAAATATGAGAACTGATATTACAATTTTTAAAATAATTTTCAAATTCCAGTAAGTCACAAACCAGCAAGTCGATGGTATAACTAATTTTATTACTTAAGCAGTAATAGTTCCGTTTCCTACAATTTACTTAGCATGGACATACAGGCTTTTGATGATAATAAAGCATAAATGTTTTTGTATGTATATTATTTAAACTTTTTGTTGTGTGATTTTGTAGTTACTTTTCCATATTTTATATCATTTTTTGAAAAGGTGGTTCTCTAGTGGATAATGTGATGACTGTACCCATGCATGGTGACGTGAACGGTCTTAGGTTCGAATCCCAGTACGTACATCGGAATTTTTCCAGATTAAGTACTGATTTGGCACCAAATACTCACCGGTAAAGACAAACATCGTGAGGAAACTCGCATAGCATCTAATAGAAATGTTATGTTTAACTGCCCTGAGAGGGGGCGATCAGCTACGCTAGTGGTTACGTTGGGCACGACATGAGCGCAATGTGGATACGACTCCTAATGTATCTCTGCTCACCCTGATAGAGATATAACATAATGATACAATATTTTATTTAATTTAAAAAAAACTTTCTATTTTTTCAGTCTAGGTGCAAACCTTATTCCGTTTTCAGCATTGGTCTTCAGATTAATAATGCAAACGTTGAGATGGAGTTCTGAAAATCCAAGTGAAGAGTCGGGGTAAGTTTTTTATTTTCAGTATTTATTTAATAGTAACTTCACAGCACATTATAAGAAAATTATATACAAAATAGGAAATAAAATAAAAATCTAAAATGCCAATAACGAAGTTACATACATAATACATTTTGTTAAATGTTTGGGTCGCTCCCCGCATTGTATAGTGTGTGTATGAGTTTGTGTGATTTAATGAAACTTTTATTTTATTATACTGAAATAAAATTAAAGAAATCGTTGTGACGTATAGTGAGATTGAAAGTAGACCGAAAATAATAGGATTGCTCTTCAGGAAAGTCCGTCGAGCTGCCTATACCAGTTTGAGCAAGTGGCTGAAAATCCTGCATGTCCATAAGCCCTCACAAGAGGGGAGAGGTCGTTTGTGGGAGGATGAACTGACTAAAAATATCCTAGACGACATTACTCCGCCTAAAAAAGTCGTTCAACTAACGGTAAGTTGCTTTGCCTAATTAATTTTATGATTATGTTTATACAGGTGATTTTATAGACGAGGGAGATATTTCAGAATACAATAATTTGTATAATGTAAATAACAATATTCCCTATATTCCAGTTTCGGCTTGTCGCGTTTCGGGATCAGCTTGTGTATATCCAGTAGCTCATATACCTAGAGACCTTCAGTCGTGGTATATGTGGGCCGACATGACGATGTAGACTATCAATGGTTTTTATCCTTTGATAGTCGCTTTCGTATTTGGACTACACTGTACTTACCATCAGGTACTCTGTAGTCACTATGTCGAGCCAGTGTAAAAAAAATAAATAAATAACAAATCATAAAGAAACATTGATAAACCAATGAGAATTGATCCGTAAAAAAAATGGACACCACAGCGCGTGTGGTGCACGATTGAATGGCATGTAGATAAAATTACTTTTACGTAATTTTAGGTAATTGACTCGTTACCCTTTTGTACTTTATCTTGGCTTAAGAGAGACAAAATACATACTTAATAATTAATTGTTAATTAATTGTTGTTTTTGTTGTAATTCTATCATGTGTGTAATTGCCCCTTAATATGGTGACTATTAATTAATTTGTTTTAATGGAATTATTAAGATATCACTATTCCTATGTATTTGGAATTAGAATCGAATGCTGCATATCTTCCTTGAATATCTCCCTCGTTTATAAAATCAGTCTTATGACCGGTGGTCGTGGGTGTGGTTGTAGAAAGACGGATTTTGGCGATTTACTGTTTATTTGCACTTTAAGGCACACCGAACTGCGACGTACACGCACGTACTCTAGCCTTGCGTCTCGGTAGTCGACTGAATTTATAAGACCATCACTTGCGCGCGCGCATCCCTTACCCCACGCGTCCCATAACACCCTAACATCCTTTAGGGCGTTTACCACAAACGCGTATCGGGCGGCGTATACATGCTATATGTGTATATGCTATATAATATAGTCTGTATAATGGCAACTAATAACGATGTCCGTGTGCAGTAACACGAATGGTCGTAGGCTCGAATCCCGACACGTAACTCTCGGTTTTTCCTGATTAAGTAATGATTCAGGCACCACATATTCACCAATGAAGGAAAACACCGTGAGGTAACCCGCATGGCATCTAATAAAAATGTAATGTGTAAATGCCCTGACAACGGCGATCAACTGCATTACTGGTCACGTTGGGCACGACATATAAACACAAAATGCATACAGCCACAAATATATCTCTGCTAACCCCGAAAGGGATATAGCGTTACGGTATATTTTATCTATATTTATATTACACACATTGACCTTGGTCCGACTCGTTAATTAATCTGTGCCATCTTTTTCCCATCACTATCTAACGATTCCGGCAAGTATGCGTCGCGAACCTCACTAGCGCCGGTGCTGTCTTAACCGTGACATCGAAAAACCGGTCAATCAATTACAACTATAAAAACAAATCAAAACCTAGTAGTTTTACATCTTTTTTTGTGTCTTGGGAGAAATACTACGTATTACCTTCAGGGCTGCTGTGAGGGTAGTGCACCCGGGGTGTCTCTCAAATCACTCTACCAGGGCCTGGGAATCCTTATTCTTTCAGGCGCCCTGATTGCAAATAGTCTGTTAAGGCTCCTTTGGAAAAGTTGGGTAAAGAGTAAAGGAACTAGAAGTATAGAAGTGGTATAGAAGTCTTTTCACAGAACGTAGGTGGTCTGTAGAAAATTAAACCCACTTAGCTCTAAGAATAAATAGTACATGAATTAATATATTTCATAAGATCATCTGGGAATAATATAAGAAATATTTTATTGCAGTTGAGTTCACAGCCTAATAAAAAATTAAGCAAAAAAGCTAAGAGGAGACTAGCAAATACTATGTTACAAGAAAGCGCCATCGCCTCGCACATGCCCGGGGAAAAGAATAAAATAACAGCGTAAGTTTGTGACTTAACTTTATACTTTTTTTGCCTTTCGGTTTTCTATAGACTATAACTCTGGAGAAAGTGCGTCCGAGTTGTTCAGTGTAATTCCTCTCTTCTACCATAAATCGACAAGTTTTATGTGGTGGACAATCCAGCTGCTCGCACGAGGTGATTTGCCTTTTTTTGCTGCGAAGCGCCAAGGAGTGGAAAGCGCTTTTCGGGACTGTTTTTCAAGCTTCTTACGGCAAGGGAATCTTTAAATGACGAGTGAATCAGTATTTATTAGGTGAGCGCGCTCCATTATCGGCCTTAACAACACTTGCCGCCATCAGGTGAGATTGAGGTCAAGCGCAAGCCTGTCTGTGATAAAAAAAAACAGCGATTGCCACTTGCGATTATTGTAATTTAAAATCATTGGATCGATAATTTACCATTCAATTATTAATAACACGAATAATTATACAAATGAATATCGACATCGAGCCATTTATTTTCAGATCTGACGATGTTTGTGATGATACAGCAATTGCAGCTTTAGAATGTACAGAAACTTTCTTAACAGTCTGCGGTATTTTTCTGAAGCCTGCTACGCATAAGGTAAAGAAATGTTACATTGAAGTTTTAACTATTCTTTGGAAAATATGTTTGAATTAACTTTTAAACATGAATATTTGCATTAAACACGTTCACGGAGGCGCGTACTACTAATGGTAAATTGAGGTGTATTCCTTGGACGGCTTGTACCATGGGTGGTACATATTATACACAATTGTCCCATTGGGCTCATGTACCAATAATGGTGCATTGTGAACTATTCCTTGTATGGCTTGTATCATGGGTGGATATATATTATACACAATCGGGCTCATATTACCATTCATGGTGTAAATAAAGAAATCAATTGAATATGTCTATTTATTACTAATAAATCTAAATTATGACCTTTGGTCGTGGTTGTGGTTGTAGAAAGACACGGATTTTGGCGTTTTACTGTTATTTGTACTTTAAGGCACACCGAACTGCGACGCACACGCACGTACTCTAGCCTCGGGTCTCGGTAGTCGACAGAATTAGCAAGCATCCCGTGCGCGCGCGCATCCTCTTACCCCGTGCGTCCCGTAACACCCTAACAAGCTTTAGGGCGTTTAACGCATGCACGTATCGGGCGGCGTCTACATGCTATAAAATTTTATTTTTTATTACTTAAATTAAAATTACAAATGAACTGAAAACTATTTAAGTTGCTTAAACATAAATATATATGATTAAGTGAGGAAACTCACATGACATGTAATAAGAATAAAATTTTGTAAGTGCCCTGAAGACAGCGATCAGCTCTGCTGCATGTAAGGAATATAGTGTGACGATATATTATTTTTAGTTAAAGTAATAATTAAGTTTTTCTGCTTATACTAAAAATTTATAATTTTGTGTTTGCCACGTTTTACAGAAGCAATGATAAAAAGTAGTGATTAATACATTTTTTTCGCTTAATAGATATATTTAAAATTTAAGTAAACTTGAAATTTACAAAATTGTTATTTTCATACTAGTGAGGTCTCATATATTTTTTAAAACAAAGAAAAATGTCCTTTTAAAGGTACTACAAGAACGTTTGGTGCGCGAATGTTGCGCGCTATCGACTTACAGTGCTGAGCGCGGATTGTGGCTGCTGCGTGCCTTGGAATCCGCCCGCAAAGCCGTGCCTCCGGGAGTGCCTCCCCCCACGCAGTACTGCTTGCATCTGTACAGCGAACTGCTCAATACTCACCAAGCAGAGGTAACTATGTCATTCCTTGAAATATAAGTCACCAAGAGGCCACAAAGCAATAGTGCTTGACCGAATCAAACTAGAAACAACTAGAAAGTCAAAGTCAAATTATCGACCTTTATAATCATCTTCAGCCGAACTCAGAGTCGAAGGTTTGCAATTTAATTTAGTTCAAGATTAACTCAAAGTATAATAATTTGAAAAACTTTAAAAATAAAAGTTTATGAATGAAAACAACTTCTAGAGATATTTAAAATTACTTTGCAACTTTTGAATAATAATGTTTTGGAATACTGATTTGCAACAGGACTTTGCCATCCAGGCATCATGCCGCTGTCTAAATCCCTAACACCAGTCTAGACAACAAGAATAACAAGTCCTGAAGACCACAGGAAGGACAAATCAGCAATCTTTCGATGGACAAAACAGAACATAACCATGTTTCAAAACATAGCATTTCAAGCTTAAATGTCAATCTAATAGAGAAAATTTTATTGATGTATTACCAGATTTTATATTAATTACCCACATACGTTTTACTTTCTGTGTTTATTACAGATACAAATGTTATGTTCCCAAGCGCTATTGGACATAAGAATGCATCTTTACTGCTCTCCACCGTCATTGACGTTTGCTATTGATGTGCATCCAGAGGCTAGAAAGAAGCCAGAATCAAAGAAAAAGATGATCTCGGAGCGTAACAGAGCAGTGCTGGCATCTCTGTTAGGAGCCGAAAGGTATGTCAGAAGATTCTAATTGTTCTATTGTGAAAATAATTTGGTTTATGGGTGTATCTGGCTACATGAAAAGCAGATATTCTATTTATTATGGTATCTGTTCATGTGTATCGGGTCATTGACCTTAAGAAGTATACCAGCTGGCAGCAAAAATGTATGAGCACAGAATGTGACAACAATTATTGTTTTTAAGGGAACAAATAGGTCGAAAAAGTTATTTTGTTAAAATTTGAATATTAAACACCTACTTTCAATATCAATCATTTGAAAAATTACTTGTGTATAATTGGGAAGTTTACATCAATCGTCCATCATCTGGATGAAATATTTTTATAATATATTGGCTTAGCAAAATACCTACTTTACACGTGATGGCAAGTACAGTACAGGTCTAGAGCTGCAGTGACTGTTTTAGACGAAAATCATTAACAGTCACCATTACTAATTATTAACCCTTCTATAAATATTTTTTTCTCAGAATGCCAACGGAAGATTTAAGGGAAGACAATCAAGATGTGATTAGCATACCAGATGAGCCAACACCAAAAAAACCAAGATTAGAAGATGAAATTACTGATAGAATCAGTTTGAGTAGTGAGTCAGCAAAATCTCTTGAAATAAGTGATGATTCTGTGGAAGAAGAAATTATTTTTCAAGAGGTAGAAACTATTATTGAATATAGAAATGGAAATGCTGATAAAAAATCATCAATGCCATATGAACCTGAGATTGAAAAATTACACTCAAGTCCTAGCAAACAAAATGGTGATACCTTGAATGATCAAGCAAATACAAAGGTTTGTATTGAAATTGATATTAAAAAACCACTTGAGGATAAACTTAATTTAGCTTCTGAGAAAGACAATGAACTAGTTAAACAAGTCAGTAACAATGAAGAAAAAGACAAAAGTGGTATATATGAAGAGAAAACTCAAATGCCACTTAATACATCAACTGAAGATACCTTAGATGATTATGAAAGACCCCTATCAACAGAAGTAGCGTATGATTATCCAAATACAGGCAAAGAAGTATTAACTGTGTTGGGTAAAATAGATGATGAAAATATTCCAAGCTCTATTGAAAGTGATGATGTCCAAATAACTTGTGGGCAAGAAATCAAAGCCTCTCAAAGTGAAAGTCTTAAAATCTCAGAGGGTTTTGAACAGGAAGCTGAAAAGCGTAATGGAGATGAAAAAGCAGATTCTATAGTGCCCATAGAAAATGGTACAAATAATCAAACAGAAATTGAAAATAAGCAAGTAGACATTGAAGCAAGTGTTGACGTATCAATAAAAACTGTAGACAAAAGTGAAGCTATGACATTAGAAGACATGTTAGCTGATTTCGTTGATGAGGTTAATGAAGATAGTCAAATTGAAGCTTAGTTTTAAGATTTTGTAATTTACTTTACCTTAAAGCTAGTAATGAGTTAAATATGTTAGGCTAAATGCCTATATTGTGCTGCTAAAAAATTAAATATTAATCTTAAATATTTAATAAAAGTTTTTCTATATTTTATATGAGTTATTATTAGTGCTCGATGAAATTCGTAAATAAAGGGAATTTGCATATCGAGGGGTGATAGGCTATTTGGTTTAAGCGATATTTTTTGGTAATAAAAAAACCCTGATTTCTGTATAATAAATAATAGGAACTGAGAAAGGGGCGGCTGATATTACAGGGTGGACAAAGTCTAGAGGGGACCCAAACTGCGAATCCGCCACAACGTATGTTCTAGATAGCGACAAAAAAATTCTTGATATTACAGTTTTCCCAGCAGCAGTGAGACTAGTCTAAGGCTGGATTTACATCAAACGAGCGAATGCTCATTCTATCCCCACTCTATCAAATTCGGTTACTGTAAACAAACATCGAGCGTTTTTTCGTTAATCTTCCTGCGCTCGCAAAGATTCTATAGAATATTCTAAGAATGCTCGTTCGCTTTATGTAAACAATACTAGAGAGTGGGAACAGGTTTTTAGAGCGTTCTTGCGTGTTTGAACGCGCTCGCCCGCCGGAGCGGTCTCTTCAAAGTGTTCTTGTGTTCGAGCGATCTCGATCACTGATCTGAGTATACTCGTCGATTGAACTATGTATTGGTCTCAAGAAAAATGCCTATTTATGATAGAAGCCTACCGAAATTCCAAATGTCTGTGGGATCCGATGTTTAAACACTGCAAAAATACAAATAGCAAACAAACTGATTGGCTGGAGATTGCAAATATACTAGAATTCAATGCTGAAGAAATAAAAAAAAGATGGACTCACTTCTCGCATCTTATCGCTGAGCAAGGGTATGGTCACAGAACCACAGAATTAACACGAATGCGCAATGAGCATTCGTTCGGACGCTAAACACCTGTTCTTGATTCTCATTCTTGCTCGTTGATCGTTTGGTGTTAACGCTAAGAACGATATTTCGTTTACACTAAAAGAGCGAGAAAGAATGCTCTTGCTCTTGCTCTAGCTCTATGTTCGTTTGATGTAAATCCAGCCTTAGGCTGAGATTTATAGACGCTATTTCGGTTTTCCTTAGCAAAGTTCTCAAGAAATAAATTTATTTTGACAAAAACCTGAATATAAAAAGGAATTTGAGGATAGCTATAGTATTCGCGGAGCTATGTTCATGTTTATAAAATCAGTGACTAACCAAATCCTATGATATTCGTTGAGTAATATAAATGGATGTTTTAGTAAAGTCTAAGCAAACTTAAAGTACTTTGATTAAAAGCCTGATATTATTAGAAGTTAATTTAAGATAATTATCTGATTTGATAGAAGTATTAAGGTATCTATAACAAATTAAAGCTATAATCTTGTACACAACTAAAATAGGCGATATATAGAAACGATTGCGTATTCTGTTTTTATGCGCTGTAGTCGATAATTTCAATTTTGAATATGGCTACACCTAGCAAATGCAATATGCATACACAATTTTTATAGTTGAGAAACATCTGCACATTTTTGTTCTGCTAACTCAAATATAGCTGAATCATTTTGAATAATAATGATAAAACATCGTCACGCTATATCCCTTTCAGTATGAGCAGAGATATAGTGGATATATCCAATTTGAGCTTATATGTCTTGCGCAACGTGACCAAACGCAGCTGTTCCCCGTTCTCAGAGCATTTACACATGACATCTGTATGTTGTTTAAATATTTTTTTACCTAAAATAATATCATAAATAAAAATAAAGCTAAATTAATGCTATAAACTGATTGAAACAGTTAAGTACATTTATAATATAAATTGAATTAGTTAGCTTAACATTTAACGTCAGTTGTTTTATTTCAATTGTAGATTTAGTTGTTTTTTACTCTGTTCTCAATCAATTCATAAGAAATATTTTTGATTAAGTTAGGTACCAAAATGAATGCATAAATAACAAATAGACCTCACTCTAATGACATTTAAAATCTCATAAACGGACAGGTGGTCATCATATTTACATCTACTGAGGTGTGCTAAAAGTGGTGTTATTTTCGACATTGTTGAAGCTCCATGAACGGTTTAACGTTTGTCCAATTTGATGATGTCACAAAAATCCGTGAGCGGTGCAATTTACACCAGTACCGACATTATCCACCTGTGTAAACGCACCTTATGGCGCGATAGAAAGGGAAAAATTATCTGGAAATGTAACATAAGGAATTTTTTGCAGAGGCTGGCAAACCTCTGGCTAACGTCGTATGAAAATGTCATTTTTTTGTAAACAAGTATTTATTGATTTGTAGCACGTCGAAGTTATAGTGATCGAATAAAATGGTAATTGCAATAGGGTTCGAAGGGAGTGCTAATAAACTTGGTATTGGCATAGTCAAAGATGGAGAAATACTGGCGAATTGTAGAAGGACGTACATTACTCCACCAGGAGAAGGTTATTTTTTCCTTAATATTTTTTGTAGTAATATCTTTAATATATCAAATAAATATTTAATTATGTTAATGTTCAAATTACTCCCATTTTGACTTGGTTGTAAACTTCACAATGTCATTTAACACTGCAAGAAAATTATTTAAAACAATTTTTATGTGATCTTACATGATGAACAAACTCTTAGATTGATTATAAAGATGTAAATGCTTAAGACCCTTAACACACTTTAAACTTAATAAATTATTATACTGTCAGATTATTTAAAAATATCTATAATCATATTTATTATTCAAATTAGTGATAACCTAGTGATACATTTATTAAATGATATTTAGGTTTCTTACCACGAGAAACAGCTGAACATCATCAGAATAATATCCACGAAGTACTAAAGGAAGCTATGAAAGAGTCTGGTTTGACTCCAAAGGATATTGATGTTGTCTGCTACACAAAAGGGCCAGGAATGGGTGCACCACTTATGGTTTGTGCAATTGTTGCAAGAACTTGTGCTAAATTATGGAATAAACCAATACTAGGTGTCAATCATTGCATTGGCCGTATCCTTTTAACAATGTGATTACATATCTATTTACTTTAAAATATTTAATATTGTTTTTTTATGTTATTGATCTGTTGTGTACTAGTACCATAAATTCTCTTTTCTTTATTATCACAAAAAAATTTAAAATCCAGGCTATTCCACAGCTAACCATAGGTTAGCTAAGTGACTACTTATTAATGATACATTATGATTTTTGATTGCGTTTCTCATGATATGTTCAAAATTTATGTTTTTTTTTATTTTATTAATCAAACATTAATTTAAAAAATATAATAATTTAAATTACTGGGAGTGTTGCATACTTATATTAAAAATACTTTCTTTAATTACTTTGGAGTAGATATCGAAATGGGCAGGTTAATAACAAACGCTGAGAATCCAACAGTGCTGTATGTGAGTGGTGGAAATACACAAATTATTGCATACTCCAGACAAAGATATAGGATTTTCGGTGAAACTATAGACATGGCTGTAGGCAATTGTTTAGACAGGTTTGTTTTACATAATATTTAGTCTGACCATCCTGGAATAAGATTTTCGAAGAAATTTATCAAATTAGCATTTAAGTCAAATTGTACAAAAAATCTATTATAAAATTGAGGCTTTATTTAAGCCTTGCTTGTCTTCTTTTAATTAATAATTTAAATATTAGGATGGTAAAGTGTTTTAGATAAATCTTGATAAGTTTGTACAAGAGATAATCTATCAGTAAAACAATCTTTTTATTTCTTTACTCAAAAAGTAATCAAGCTAATACAATATTAGCTGTTATAAATATTTTTTGTAAAAAAAAATAGTATTTAGGATATATAGAATCTGTTTGGTTGCTTAAATTTTGGTTTTAAATGTTGTTGGTAATTTAAATATAATCTATAATAAATTGGATTTCAAAAATACAAGTTACATTTTACATTGCAGATTTGCTAGGATTATCAAACTTTCAAATGACCCAAGTCCTGGCTACAATATTGAGCAAGCAGCAAAGAAAGGAAGAAAATTATACAAACTTCCATATTGTGTGAAAGGTAATACAAACTTACAACTTGTCATTGGAAACTCAACATTATTACAGTGGACCATATTTAAATCTTTTTTTTTTGCCATGGCAAAGCAATTATACTTTATCCGATAGTAAATACACTGGAGACTGAGAATGGTTATAACCACAAAATGATGTGAGTCCAATGACAGTTGTAGTTATCTTTCTAACCTAAATATACCATGAATTTCCCTAAATATATGCACCTATGTTCCATAGTCAAGATTCAATTGGGCATTGATGTCCCTACAATTTACAGTTATATGTTTAACATCACATGAGGGTTAAACAACCTGTAATCCGCCAAAAACGAGAGGAGATTATATCATTTACAAAAAATTAATATGCAGTACAAAAAAGTTTCTACAATGATTAAGTTGTCGATTTGACAGAAGTTGTATGTGTTTTAGGTATGGATGTAAGTTTCTCTGGAATTCTATCGCACTTGACTGCTAAGGCTGAAAATCTGTTGGGCGACTACACCGTCGAAGATTTGTGCTATTCCCTGCAAGAGACAATCTTCTCTATGTTGGTGGAAATCACAGAAAGGGCCATGGCGCATTGTGGATCTAATGAGGTTTGCACTGAATCAATATTAATATATATATATATTTATTCTGATGTTGAACTGTGACCTGACTGCATGGTACCTGATGGAAAGCAAAGTGCAACCCAAAAACTAAGTATAACTAACGAGAGAACCATCTGACGATAGTTGCTGAAGTCATGCCGGCCTACACAAATATCTCTTCACGTATCACTTAAATATTCCAATAATGCAGGACGAAGAGAACACACTCACCAAAAGACCGTTTCACAATCCAATGCCCCGACAAAGGTTTCTTAGTTGCGGCTGAAATATAATCACTGTAATTCTGTGCCACTGCAATCTAACGCGCGTGGTTCAGTTATGAAAGGAAATAGTTTATACAAGTCTTCAGAACATTCGCCGCGTTACAAACGATAAAAACACGCGAAGTGGGACAATGGCGTAGCTGAAGCGTCTCAAGGTGCTTAAAAATAATGAGAAAAGAAATATAATGTATTTCTTGAATTAATAGGAAAATTTGTAAGGTTACATTTTCAATAAGAAATAAGGAATTTTGTATATTCTTCTTGCTCAGGATACTGTTTTTTATGAAACTTTGAATACAGATAATAATTATTTTATTGATTCATAATAATTTACACATTTCAAGTTACGTTGACGCCTGTTAGTCCTTTGACTGTGTCGCTGGCGTAAGCGTCCACCATCGCAAAACACAGATATGTTGTTGTAAACATACAGAAGGGTTGTGTTGGGTGTGTACATGAGTGTGAGTAAGAGAATAATCGATTTCGGCAGGACATTTAATGGCGGTCAGGAGAGACCGACACAACTAAACCGGCCGAGAGAGCGAACACTGAAGGTGCTCAGCTGCGATTTATGGGTGGGTGGCAATGCAAGGGCACCCCTGTGGGTACGGACCTCGAATTGGGCCGCTAGCCAAAATACGAAACCTAACTGATCTACTAGCGTTACGGATGTGCCGAAAGAAACTCAAAGCTGCATCGGAGTGGATGAGTAACAGATATTAATTAAAAAAAAACTGCTTCAATCGCCTTAAACCGTTCTGCAAGTGGGCGTCAAACGAATATAGTTTATATGCATAGGTGCTGATAGTGGGCGGTGTGGGTTGCAACGTGCGTCTGCAGGAAATGATGGGTATTATGTGCAACGAGCGCGGCGCCAAGGTGTTCGCGACGGACGAGCGTTTCTGCATCGACAACGGCGTCATGATCGCGCACGCGGGCGCGCTCGCGCATCAAGCCGGGGTCCGCATGCCCTTCAAGCAGGCCACCATCACGCAAAGGTACAGGACCGACGAGGTCGACGTCGTCTGGCGGAATGATTAAAATCATCCCTGTGATATATTTTAAATTTCAAGGCCACGTGCTGAACATTATTCAAATAGTTCAGTCGCAGGACAGTTTTTTGTTTTCATAATTTTCAAACATACTACATACTTAGAGTAACCTGAGGACCTAGACTGACATATGTGTGCAAATTGCTTGGTATTCGACATCATTATTAAAATAACGAAGTTTTCACAATCCACCTTCACTTTCCCTTAACAATTTCATTGGTTATCGAATTCCATTGTTGGCTCATCAACTATTGTAATTTAACAAAAGGGTCATATAAAATAAACACTGTAAACGATTACATTGCAACACGTAACTGGGCAACCTAACCGACCAAATGATGATCTAGAGCAGTGCGTGCAACCTTTATATAATTGAGTTTGAATGGTAGGAGCTTGCTCGTTAGCGGATGATGCTCACAGTAATTGAAAATAGCACCGTCACATATATGCACTTAGCTTTATCGCTGGTCCAATGTCACATTGCCTAGACTCTCTGTAGCAGACAGCGATATTAGCAGTCAATGATTGTGGTAGGCACATGAAGGAAGCTACGTTTTTATTTTGAAAGCAGGCTATCACGTAGTTTATATCGAACCGACGAAATCCACGTCGTCTGACAAAACTATTAAACTTCAGTCAATGTTAACCGAAGAAATTCAATGAAATAGTGACGTCATTGTAATGAAACTAAATCGCACCAGATATACTTTATGATGTGCTAAGGTCATTGCCAAAAAATCATTCAATCAGTGCATTAGTTGAGCCACAGGACACACATCGGCTACAAACAAAATTTGCAGTCAGCAACGTAAGATGGCAACTCAAATTACAATAATTAATTATGTTAAATTTGTGCCTCAGAATGCTTTTCGTAACATATTGTAACTTTCATGTCAATCTTTTTACAATATTTATCATCACGCCGAATCCCTATTGGGGTAAACAGAGAGAATGGGACGCCACTTCTCTCTATTTTTGCAAACGTCTTTCGCTTCCTTAATATTCATTAGTCTGATAGTTAGATTCAGCATGCTTTTGACATTACCCTCCATCAGAACTTTTTATTTGGTCTGCCTAGGTAGGTTTTACAATAGATACAACAAAAAGAGTACATGGTATCGTGTATATATATGTATATATTGATGTCGGTAAATATACTGAATTGTATGATATTGCAAGTTTAAAACCAAAACAAACTCTTTTCAATAAGGCCGTTTTATGTAATGAATCTTAACATGTTAAAAAAAAGAGTTAACAAGCTCTCTTGTAGAATTACTATGCGGTAACCGAAAATGTTTTGTATTTCGCAAAACATCTGATTGTGTTTTTCCGTCTTATTTGCAATTATTTTTCTCTTTCTTGCAATTTTTTGTGTACATAAGTGAAATATTTGTCTATAGCGTGCAGGAAAAGAGAAATTATCTCAAATACACGAGAAAGAAAAATACATTTGCTCAGGACGCACTATTATCAGTAAGCTCATTTTGTTGATATTAAACGAATCTTTTGACATGGCTATTTTCAAATATACACAATCTGTTCGTGGTGCTAGAGCTAAATATTGAAATTGCTAAAAATATATACACTACATTATATTTTAAGCTATGCATAAACCAGTTTGACGTTTAATATCAGTTATTTTATTTCAAATCAGGATAATTCATATTTTTGACTGAATCAGGAAAAATAAACGTATAAATGAACGATTTCAAATTTGTCAGATAAACCGCCATCAACAGAGGCGAGTTAAAAGTTGCGTTATTTTGTACATCACTGATGCTCCACGATCGTTTTGACGTTTGGTATTATTCGCCAGTTTGATGACCTTCATGAATGGTGTTATTTTCGCCACTTGCGAAATAAATTAAGTTACATAAATAATATAAGTAAAGCGTTCGTCTTTAGTCATTATTATAAATAAATACTATTGACGTTTAATTAGTAACAATTATTTGTAAACGTAGAAAGATGTTAGATGGTCATACACCAGTGGAAAAGCAACAAGAAAGGAATAATAAAGATGTTAGAGAAAAAGCCTAGACTTCGCTAATAAATCTAATTTTTATGATCCTTGTATTCAACGTAGTATGTAACGTCCATTACCTAGACTTATACTTAAGGTTAGCATAGGTTTAAGTGTTTAAAAAAAGTTGTCAAATAATAAAATTTTATTGTACCAACTGTTAATAGTTTGTTCATAATATTTAAGAATTTCAAACACATTGTGGTCATAATAAATAATACTTATAAAATTACAAAACGTATTTTATTGTATCAATTTCATAATAAATATTTGATACCCGCATCATTTCAAGTTAAATACACAATTCAGCATACTTAATCAAAAAAGAAAACGGTCTATGTGGTCATAAAAGCGGATTACTCTGGGCACTTGGGAATCTTTTATAACATTTTAAAACTATTTCAATAGTAAAATAAATTAAAATTATTATGAAATCAACTTCCATCTAGCAATTTAAGTTATTTAACTTGACGAGTCTACGACCTGCAAGGGATCTATAAACTGTTCAGGGAGCTACAGTAGAATGTGTAGAAATTTAATTTGACCTCCATAAACCGTTGGATATTTGATGTGTGTTATATTATTTCAATTATAAATTTTGTTGTTTATTATCCTGTTTTCAGGATCCGTTAATTGATAAAATATATTTTTGACGAAATTAGGTAAAATAAATGCACTAAACTCATACTGTTCTTACACTAATGACATTTGGAATCTGTTAAACTGACAGACCGTCATCAAATTCCCAACATCGGAGGTGGCATAAAATTGGCGTTATTTTCGACGACGTTGAAACTCCATCAACGGTTTAGGTTTATTTGCAAAATTGACAATTTTGCTGACGTCATAAACCTGCGTGCTATTTTCGCTTCGAGCGAAAATGTTAACCATCATAAACACATCTACTGCGGTGCATAGCCATGAGTGAAGTATCAAAAGACATTTTGGCCCATTATAACTTGACACGTGAATACAAATAACACTTTTAATTTGGACAACACTGAACTATGCGTCGATTAGAATCTTCAGCACGGCTTTGCTTTACAATTTAGTTAATTGAAAACAAACCTTAAGCTCTTTGAGACAATACATTTTAGTAAGACGGATAAAGGTGACATAAGATCCCCTTTGGCCACTATTGACTTAAAAACGTAAAATATACTCTGGTGCATAAATCTTAAAGTTCATTTTTAATTAATGGTCTTGAAAGGTGAGGTGGTGCTGAGGCGTCCAAAGGAAGATAACCATTATACTATCAATGTATGCTTATTATAGCTAGTGTTTATGTAGATTATTGTATGTTGTTAAATTGGCAATATGCAGACCCACTTTAAATGATTATGCATAAATCAATCACAACCGTCAATCATGAATGGCAGGACTGCAGGTATGATATCATGACGTTATAGGGATGAACTATGAATAAATGGAACTGACTTATATATAAATAAGCATCAGTCAAGTGTATGTAAACATTGAACATCACTTATAATGGTAGAATAATTGTCAGTCAATGAAAAGATTACAATTAGACTGACATAAAACCTATTGCCCAATGTGGGCCTTTTGGTTGTAATTATTCTAAATACACCTGAAAAAATAAATCTTGATAAAGCTGTATGTTGTCTCATTTCAAAACGCAGTAAGGGCATAAAACTAGATATACTTGGAGGCAAGTTTTAGTTGTGTTATAGTTTTTCGGCAGTTACAGGTTGCCTACACCCCGTAGCATGCATTCCATAGAAGCATAAAAAAGCATTATCTTGTTATACTTGAGCATTTAACATATATATTGATTTAGAACATTGTTCTGGAAATTCTGAGAGACATATTCTGCAAATTGCTAGATTTTAAGTGAATATATTTATTAAATGACCACATACAAGGTAATACTTTTTATGTTTTTATAGGATGCATACCATTGGCATCACCTAAAACTATATTTGCTAGGTTTAGAGATAATGAATAAAACTAAATTTTTAAGATTAGGTATTTGTAAATTTGATGGCACTTATTGGGAGATAGGATAACTATTTTACTGCTGAAAATTTTTTACGCCCTTATAATGCTTGCTATAGCACAGTACACAGTAAAATTGTCAAGTAAAAAAATATTTTATGCTTTACTGGGCTTTAAAATAAGGCAGCTATGTAATTGTTGCTATAAATAGATTTGCAAATTACATATAAAACAGGGAATGCTGTTTTCGGAGTTTAAACAGTTCTTATTTAAGAAATATACATTAGAAAATTTTAAAAACATTTCATGAAGCAATAACAATTATTTATAACAAAACAAACCAAATTATAAACTCTTCATGTTTGATCATATACTCAAACACAAATGTGTATCATTCATATTGTACTCAACATGTCTCAATTCTCATTATAAACGATATTTGTCTCTCATAATGTATCACTATGCAATCCTGTAAAGACAATTATCCATGTAACCTGAAATAGAAGAAAAAACAGGTGTTTAATACAATAGTCTAAATAATATATTTTATTACACTTTGTAAGTACACTATAGTCCAAAAACAAAAGGCACTATCAAAGGATGAGAATCTGTTGATAATCTCCATCGTCATGTCTACCTACATATACCACAACTAAAGGTCTCTTGGTATATGAGTTACTAGATATACACAAGCTGATCTACCTTGACTTAGATAGCCAGCCAGTGAAATGAACCTAACGGTGATCTACCAGCGTTTCGGAAGCAACTACCTTGACAAAACACACCAAAAGTAACTCAAGGCTGTGTCAGATTGAAATTACTCTCAAAAGATATTGTAAATTTTGTTTTTAATTTATTATCTTATCATTATTTCTCATAGATATGGATTTATTTACTTACCAAAAACCCAGCAAAAGAAGTCATAAACCCTTCTTTGGTTATTTCCCACATACCTCCATATTCTTCCTCATCCACACTTTGAAAATTATTTACATAAATATATATCACTGCTGCATTCACAATTACAAACCTAAAACAAGAGATCTATTAATATATGTAGGTTTTTACTTTTTAATTTCACTTAAGCATTGAAAGTAAATGAGCCATTTACTGTGGTTTAAAAGATATTTTATTGCTGAGATGTGTTTTGGGTGCAATTTTAAATTACATGTTGATAATTTACATGAGTAACTACATACCTTTTCGAAATTAATCACGGAAATTCTAAAAAGATTTCATTTAATTATTAGGGTAGAATACGTACATTAGAAGACCTAGAAATCCTTTCAAGGGCAAGAGGCCCCAACAAAGTCCCAAAACAATGCCTATGACTTGCCGCATCCAGTATATAACATCTAAAAATTCTTCCTGAAATCGTCCAAATCAAATAATTATCAATTCAGTTACATTTTCATTAAAAATATTCGCAAAAGTCACGCGATTCGATCTAACCTTGTCAGGCCATTCTGAGTTCGAAACAAACGCTTTCTTCCACATTGATTCATTTTTGTTAGTACTATCTATTGATTTACTCTTATTAGACATATTTACAGTAACAATAATTTTACAATTATCTAAATATTTAATTCATAAAATTAATTAAATCGATCTACTTGGACACGTCACGGTGACATTTGTTGTTTTTTTTCTTATCAACGAAACACAAAGCTTTTTAAACAAACAGCCATTTCATATTTCTGCGTCGTAAAAAAATTTGCACAATTCTTCTATATATATATTATACAGAACATCATTTGTATTGTACAATTTATCCGATTAGCCAGTATTTGATCCACATAGATCAAGAAAACGATTTAAAAGTATACGTACCTTACCAAAAAAGATAAACTGTAATTCTTGAAATAGAATGACTAATTTTAAACAGAAATACTATTTTCACGAATTAGTATTAATAAACTGGATAATTTTCTTCAAAAATAATTTTAAAGATAGTTAAATAAAAACAACAAAATAAAAATGAAATTTTAATCTTATATAGTAGACGCAGCAAGCCTGTTTTTCACCCGTTGCAGCCTTTCCTTCTCCATTGCTTTAGTAATTTCCCAACATTCTTTAGTCAACATATTTTGTCCTCTAGATAGACTGACCAATCGGGCCAACACTAAAAGCCTGTGTAGGTCATCAGCGGTTATTGGGTTTTCACTGTCAGCCTTGCTTTTCATCTCGATGAAGTCTTCCTCTACAAACTGTAAAACAGTAATACTGCACGTTAATACGAATGGAGTATAGAACCAGCCTCTTAGAGTACTTTCATGCGGGCAACTGCACTCGAATGTTTGCATAGCACGAAGAAAAAGCAAAATCATGCGATATCGTGTAACTGGTATCTTCACAAAATTCCCGATCACGCAATTGCGCGTGAACATCATGTTTTCACGTTGCCATTAAATTTCTAAGCGAAACAGTGTAGCAGTTAGAATTATTCTTTGCGTGATATTTATGTAGGCCACAAGAGATGACATCAAACACAATCAGGTACAGCTATATCACGAGTCAACAAAACGCTCTAATTACACTTGTCAACCTACACTCCCAAGATGTGTGCACAAATATAACAGCATATGTGGACATCTTTCATGAGGACTGCGGTTCCTTCAGGAAGAAGGTATTTGAGGCTATCGGAGTAGGTTCTACAGAGACAATTACACAAATACTGAGATGCACACACAAAATACACAACACACTTAATACATATATAGCCTATACAGTACATATAATCATTAGTATTATAATTTTATAATGACCACTTGAGTCACTTTTATATCTGTATTCATGTTACAAATCAATTTGGCTAATATGTATATTTAAATTGATTTCCTGTCTAAAATAAATTATATACTGTAAATAAAAAAAAATATAATTCAAATTTGTAACTTGAAACTGAAAGAGTTAATCAAATTAATGAATTTATAGGAATTTGTGGTTAGTTTTATCATAAGTATATAAAAGAATATGCAATTAATTAATAACTCACTGATACTGAATGGGTATAATATAATATTTTTCATACAATAAATTATAGAAACAGTGAAATTTTATTTTGAAAATATTTCTATAAATATCATTTTAGAATAATTATTTTTATGTAGCACTTACATGTAAGTCATCGCTAATAGTATATTTGACAAGCTTCATACTGGTCAAATAAGTTCTGATTATGTTCATGATATCTTCATTTAAGTAGTAGCACGCAGCTTCAACTATGGCATTGAATATTTGCAACGATGACTCTTCAGGTCTCAATGGAACATGATAATCACTCTGTAATAGTAACTTGCTATTAGATACACACATGGGAAGGTAAAACGTGGATTCAGTTGGATTGGGCAACATTTTAGAAATTATTTCACGTCTTTTTGTCGTCTATTCCACAATGCCTGAAAACTAAAGCTTTATCGGCATAGCTTTCAGAGTTATTTTTTGTTAAATAGACACCTATTTAAAAATATTCCAAAATATTTTTTGGAATGTTTTTTTTTCCAAAATATTTTTTTGTTAAACAGCTAGCCAGGAATAAATAGCATGATTTGGACAGCCTTTGTTATTTAAGCGTACAAAAATATGTTTGTTATATCACATTACAAATCTCTAAATTTTGAAGCTTTTTTGTACTATAATATATATCTATTATACATATAAATCTTCCTCATGAATCAGTCTATCTATTGCTTTAAACTCTATTAAAAACCGTTGAACAGTTTTAATTATCTAAGCTAACAGACTGCGGAAGCTACTTAATTTAAAACTATGTAAATATGCAGATCACATACCGGTAACAAAGATTTCCCTTCAGACAGGATAAGGACAGATATATCTGAGTCGAACTCCATCTTGTAATATTTGAAGTCGTATTCAATATTCTGCGTCAAGATCATGCGGCCTAAAGCCGCCACGTTGCTAACTCCGGTTTCGTCCAGCTGCCCTTGTTGCATTTTGGTCTCATCCAGCACTAGATGTGTGTTTTTACTAAGCTGCAGTATTCCGCTGGTGAGACGATTGCAGTCGTAATCTTGCCTGGAGAAAAATAATTCATATTACGATTGTTATTAGAAAATTGTATTCATCGGCGAAGCGAATGGTCGTCGGTTCGAATCCCCGGCTCGTACATCCCCGGTTTGTCCAGATTGGGTATGGATATAGGTACCACATGCTCATCGGTGAAGAAAACATCGTGAGGAAATCCGCATTGCATCTTATAGAAATGTCATGTGTACCATAGATGGGCAAAATGTAATCAGATTAATAAAAATTATTAAGGATTACATTTTACGTTTTTTACCATTAACATGATTGCATTTTGCTCATTTATGTTTTAAACACTACAAAATCCCAGATTGTATACACATCATTTTTTAATTATTGAAGTGGATTTAATCATGATTACAGAGCAAGAAAATTAAAATTACGACTACATTTTGTAATCGTTCATCCTTAATTAGATTACATTTTGCCCATCTCTGATCTGTACTAATGCTATGATAACGGCCATCAGCAGCGCTGTTGGTCATGTTGGGAACGACATATAAGCGTAAATTGGATACAACCATTAATGCATCTCTGCTTACCCCGAAAGGTATATAGATGCTATATATACCTTTCGACAATATATTATTATTATAAATGCTTTCACGGGTCTTATGCGTGAATAAATTACTTATAATTATGACTCGACTGTTCAACCTGATTACACAGAACATGGCCATGTGTAAATTGAAGCGCCATGGGGCTTTGGTGAGGGGTGATTTGTTACCTCCTCTACCCCCTTTTGTTCTTGATAATTTAAAATGATGACACACAAAATGAAAATGAAATGATGGGAGTCGGAAGCTGCTCGCGTCCGTAGGGTTTACCCTAGCTTCCCTACACGTGACTCCTGGGTGGTGCTAAACGAGCAGCAGCGAGGTGGCAGGGCGTCGGTGCCCGTCTGGATCGTGACCACAGTACATGGGTGTAAAGTCCGTCATAGTGACCAGTTTCGGCTTATCGCGTTTCGGGATCAGCTTGTCTATATCCAGTAGCTCATATACCTAGAGACCTTCACTCGTGGTATATGTGGGCCGACATGACGATGGAGACTATCAATGGATTTTCATCCTTTGATAGTCGCTTTCGTTTTTGGACTACACTTTACTTACCATCAGGAACTCTGTAGTCACTATGTTTAGCCAGTGTAAAAAAAAACAACACTCACAATATCAACAGTTTTACAAAGCGACATAAAACGAAAGACACTGAATGTGCCTTAGTAAAGAAAATTTTTAACCATACTTGGGTTGTAAAGTGAGAGTATTCATATTGTCGACTGTAAGCGGCAGATAGTAGCTCTTCGTAACAAACTGTTTGATTATGTCGTACAGCTGTTTGGCGTATTCCGGATATCTACTTATCGGCAGATTGGATAGATTCAAGCAGAACTGACCCAAAGACAACATATCTTTGCGGACATATCTAGAAAAAAAAAAGTATTACATCAAGCGATAGCGAAGAAATCTTGAAAACGGCTTTATCATCGTTATCAATATATATATATATATATATATATATATATATATATATATATATATATATATCTAATAACTAACTTAATCTTGAGTATTTCACAGTTACAAAATTAATAGCAGTATTATTATAAAAATTAGATTAAAAAATTACAGAAATATCGTAAATTCTTTAGAAATGAAAAACATTTTCCAGTATAAATGCAAATTGTCGCTTATGGTGTTATTCCAGAACGCACTCAAAATGTACTTTATTATTATATCATTGAAATGAAGTGAATTGCAATGAGTAAGGCAAAATGAACATTATGCGTATCGCTCATTCGCCGCCTTGTGTTACAATCTCGTTAAATAAAAATTGGCGAGGTGGTAGGGCGTCGGTGCCCGTCTGGATCGCAACCGCAGTACATGGGTGTAAGGCCCGTCATAGTGACCAGTTTCGGCTTGTCGCGTTTCGGGATCTGCTTGTGTATATCCAGTAACTCATATACCTAGAGACCTGTAGTCGTGGTATATGTGGGCCGACATGACGATGCCGACTATCAATGGATTTTCATCCTTTGATAGTCGCTTTCGTTTTTGGACTAAACTGTACTTACCATCAGGTACTCTGTACTATATCGAGCCAGTGTAAAAAAAAAGTCCTTCATGCTGTATGCTCGTTACTGCTAACTGTATTCTACTGTACCCATTAATACGGCATAAAAATACTGCGCGCAGATGCCGGGTGAACGTCGCGCGAGTGCCGGGGGAATGGCGCGCGGGTGCCGGATGAATGGCGCGCGGGTGCCAGGTGAATGGCGCGCGGGTGCCGGGTGAACGGCGCGCTAACGCGGGGTATCGGCGGACAATTGGAACTGAATTAATCATGTGCTGTTTGGGTGCCAAAGTGATGTATTGAACGATAATCATTACTGTGAATAGGTAAGATAAAGCAACCTGACCCTTAGGGGTTCAGAAAACGGCACTATACCTCTAGTATCATCATGGAAATCATCAATCATATACAATTTCTAACTTCTTTTTACCGTTATATCCTTCTATTCCTATTAAAACTTACTGGTTACATTAGGCATGACACACAAAGGTGAGGTAAATATAGCCATTATTTTATCTTTGATCACCATGGAAGAGATATATAGTAGCATTAATAAATACTTACACACAAGCAATTAGATGGCATATTAAATATTCCGCAGCTAATTCATCGCCCAATAACAACTCTTTTAGTGCTTTTAAAAGATGTTCCCTTGCTTTGGGGGCGTCTTTCAACACAGCATCTGGAAATTAAAACGTTATTTAACGTTCATGCAATATATGCATAAAGGCGTTCATGCAATACATGCATAAAAGCAATGCATACCATATAATAACTAAGTATTGGATATGGTAAATACCAATATATTTTATAATAAAGGTGACACTCAATGAAACACATTCGAGACTGATTGTATTTTATTACGGGTAATTTAATATATATGCAATGTACCCTCGCATAGGTATACACCAGGATAAATTACTAAAAGTTATATTCAAAAAAGAAAACATTCATATCGTTTGCATGCCCAGGGTAAATTTGTTATGTTCGCCTCTGTTTGACATTAAGCTAAAGAATAGACAAAATGACCCAACTGTAATTAAGGCTCAGTAATCAGTAGTGTCCGACCGAAAGATCGGTTTCGGCCGAGTTTCGGCCAAAAATCAAGTTTCGGCGGCAGTTTCGGTTTCGGCCAAAATTGGCCGAAACTTTTGCCGAAACCGAAACTGATTTCGGTAGTTGTACATGCTTGCCTAACTTCGTTTCTCGCGGCAACGCTTTGGCGGACGCTGGCGGCCCTGTTCGGGATTCGTGCGGCGTCCGCATTGCTTTTTTTTTTCGAATTTACGCGTGTTTGTTGACCGGGAAATGTCTTCACAACTTAACCGGGCGGGTGGGTGAACACTGAGGGTGCTCAGCCGGCAATTTATGGGTTGGGTGGCAATGCAAGGGCACCCCTGTGGGTACGAACCTCGACTTGGACCGCCAGCCAAAAATACGAAACCTAACGGTGATCTACTAGCGTTTCGGAAACGATTACCTTGAGACGAAACGCCGAAAGAAACTCAAGGCTGCGTCGGAGTGTAACTGCGTCGTTTAGACGACAGTTGACGGATCTAATTCGCATTGCTCTATAGCAACACAACTTAGTCAGTGCGTTATCACCCGACGTAAACATCCTTTAGAGGTTATGTTTTGATGGAACTGATTACATGTAAGTTTTTGTTTCATTTTTTTACTTGGCCACGTTGACTTTTATATTTGACCACGTGAGTTTCGGTTTCGGTTTCGGCCGAAACTGACGCCACGGCCGAATATTCGGTTTCGGTTTCGGCCAGAAAACCAGTTTCGGTCGGACTCTAGTAATCAGTATCACCTCTGCTAATAAACTAAAATAAAACGTTTTCTTTCTTTCTTTCTCTGGACCTTGGAATAAGGGTGAGGAATAAGCCATAGTGCGAATTACCCATATCACCCTAAAATAAGGTCAATCTTTATTTGCCACATGTTATGATACCTAAATGAGCAGAACAACTCCCTGATACACGAGCTTAAAAAAAAATAAAAAATATTACAAAAGCAATAGGTTTATTTTGACACACAAAATCAAGAAGTAATAAAAAAAATAAAAGAAAATAAATATTAATTACAAGTAAGAACTAAGTACAAAATATAAATATGGTGTAATGGGCCTTCCTTTAGTTTTATACCATAGAGAAATCTGTGGAGCTTTGTGACAGGAAGCAAGTTTGTGTCTACGGTCGATGGCCACGTTGATGAATGAGGGCCCAGGAATATTTGATCGGTATGAGTCCAATACACTGGGGCAGCGGCCCTTACCGCTGCCCAGAAGGTCCTATGTAAGATTCTCATCCTGGTTAAAAAAAAGGCAGTGGCGCTAGTTTTTAGAAGAGTTGGATGCAAGGGCTCCGAAAGGAAAGAAAATCAAAAATAAAAATATAAGTACATCAGTGTCCATACTCTATGTACAAAAGTAGAGATTCTTATGTGCTATATCTGAAGCACTGTAAATTTGGGCCTCCTAGATGGTTTGTGGGATGTTGGACAGGTATACGCTCCACTAACCAGATCAATCAACTAGTCTAGCAAATTAGCTACATTGTAAAAACGTAGAATATATCCCTACCACTCTAAAGGTATATTAAACATTATAATATAATCAAACATTACCTTCATCGATGGGGCCCTTGATTAGAGGATTACAATGTTCCAATCTTTTTACATACACTGCGTGAACTCTGGGCACCAAACTTGGTGGCGGATTATGAGTTATTACTTCAACATCGGTTTCCGTTTTAGGTTCCAGCAAGGCGTTAGATTCAGGGCGGAACTCTCCGGACAGTACTGAATCAGTGGAAAGGAATCCCACAACTTCTATCATTTCATTCAGCTTCAGATCCTCTTCATCATCATAAATCTAATCAAATAAAATAAATAAGTATGGAAGTTACAAAGAATTATTGAAATAATTAATTACTGTTTAAAATAGTTATAAGCATAATTAATTCTTATAGCAAAGGGAGATTAATATTATTTTGGTTAAAATAAACTTTTAAATACATTCGAGGTGTGAAAGGAAACATCAATTAGATAATGGTTTTTATTTTTTCTGAAAGACTAGCAGATTATAGGGTATCATAGGGTATCGCGATTTTTTTTATTTTAAAACACACCATTTTAAGTTATGCTATTTGAAGAGGGTAAAGTAAAATACTATTATAACCTTTATTATGCAAGATTGGCTTTGAACATCGGGTAAAGGAAAATTCAATAAATGTTCTCTGGATACAATACTAGACACAACATTATCAGAATCATCCGTGTTTTGTGCGAGTTTTGGTTCCTTATTAACTAAATCACTGTCAACAATGTCCATAGCTTCTGTGTCTTCATTAGACTCATCATGACTCCTCTTCAACTTAATATTATCATGACAAAGTCTCTTAGAAGTGTTAGGTGGATCAGCTAAATGATTCAGTCTATTCAATTTGTCTTCAATTTGTTGCACCCACTTATTTACACCTGGTATTGATACTACAACCTTTACTTGCCTTTCTGCACTTATAAAGTTTTCAGTGTAGTTTATTTTTTCATCTTCCTGTGGAAATATTAGGTCCAATGAAACTAGTTAAAATAGCTGTAAATGTATGGTAATTTATTAAAAGTTGAGTAGTTTATGAGAAAATTTATAAATATAATTAAAAATAAAAACCTTTTTATAGGGTTTCATTAATTTATACAAACCCTTGCTTATTTTTTTTTCTAATTTGGAAGATCCATTTTAAGAGTAACATAAATAAGAAGATGCAACTAAATCTGGATACTGTTTCCAAGGGTATAATATTTTTAAACCTCTTCTAACAAATTTATTGAAATTAAAAAGAAAAAAAAACATTTGCCAGATGTATCTAATATAAGAAAATAACTTACAAGAATACTGGCTATGTCTCTATATTTTCCATTTTTGATTTTCACTTCTTTTGTAACTGTGTTGTATACTTCATATTGCTCTAAATAGAACTCAGAGTTACGCATGTCTTGGATCATACCTCTAAATCTCACGAGGGATCCATCCCGGAGATTATGTGATTCATTTGAATTTATGAGTGGTATCTGAAAATATTTTGTTACCTGGGTCACTACATATTATAAAATAAAGCCCTTCGTTACATATGTCTGTTTATGATATGCACAAAAACGACTGAACGAATTTTCTGTTGATTTTCTCCAGTAAGAGAGGGTAAGTAGATTTAGCTAAAATATAACATATTTATTAACTGTTACGTAGTATGTTATTGAGTAGGCAAAAGTTCACTGAGTCAGTTACTGTATTTTAAACATACTAAGCGCAATAAATATACATACATAGAATGGGATCGGATATAAAAAATGAAATTGTGAATATAAAATTTGAATTATAACAAAAAACCTTCATAAGTTCTAATTAAAATTAAGTTAATATTCATTCAAGGACCTTCAGAGTAAACTAAATGTATAGTAGAGCTTTTGTCTTAACACACGTGATAGGCCCAAATATCAGTCTTCATGCCTTAGACTTTTTGTCCAAAAAATATTAAATACTTCCAAGTAATAAAACCATATCTATTAATCAAGAGCCATTAAATTCATCCAACCTCTACTATTAACAGAACAGAATGAACACATTGAAATGTATTAACAATTTCATGTTCAATATTTATTTTCAGTTGCAGTAACTTTATATTTAAGGTTACATGGAGGTCATAATGTATTTACATGAGAAAGCCCGATTTAATTTTGTGTGTATTTTTATGTCTTTACCTGATATAAATTGGGCAATTTCATTAGTTTTTCATTCCATCCTTTTTCGTCTGCTGACCATATCTCTGGTGATATAGACTGAAGATCAAAAAGATCGTACAAAGGATCATGCATTGTATTAAACAGTACACTTTTGTTACTCAGCCACACAATAAAATGTAAATGACTCAAATACTGTTTCTTAAAAACGTATTAATCATATAAGCAGCATAACAACTTCATAACAATATAAATTTTAATCACAACAAAAGCTCAACTTCAATAATCATCAATCGACCCGGTTAAAAAACCATGTAGTTTATTTTGTTTGCTAATGAAAAGCTACAAAGAACATACCGACATCTAGCCGCTATGTACTGTACTATTTAGAGTGATAAGTGAGTTCACATTTGAAAATCATTTATATTAAAAAGACGGTGTCGTAAAAATGACCTTTCACACATAAATAACTGAAATATGTTCGCATTTCTTTGAAAAAATATCATTGTATCTTTCAATTATATAACATTAATTTTTACTACTAATGTAGCTAGTTTTTCCTGTGTAAAACTCCCCAATTTTAGGGACTAATATACTTGTGCTTTAACATTTAAAATATATTTTTTTATTGTCTATTACTAGCATCAAGTACGATAAAGCTTGTATCAATCATCACGTTGATACTTATTATTTATGTAAATTTATTGATAGGCCATAATTGCTATTAGCCCGGTCAAATATAAAGTTGTGATAATCGTATAGAGTTGAAAACGGATTATACGCAGATTTTTAAATAAAACCCAATTTATCAAATAATCATAATTGTTTGATATCAAATTAATTAATATCAATGAACACTTTCTTTAACCGCTACATACAATAATATAGTAATTGTTCATAACTTCTCTTTTTAATACGCTCAATGTTAGCCGCAGGCTAAACTCAATAGATCCTAGAGGTAGGGATGCTGACTATGCTAAGCTTTTAACGCTGACAGTGAGAACAAACAACAATTGTAAGCAAGGTACTACTCCATACATAGATTATAGTATTTTTTTGCCACATAGGTTTACCTATACAATTTCGTCATAAGATAATAAGTAAACTATATAGGAGTATAGAAAAAACTTAATATATTGTAAATGAAATACGTTATATTAAACTTATGATGATTATGTGTATTAATTAAATTACGAAAAAAAAATGATGTTATCAATATTCACCATCGTTATTATCATATCAATATAGAACTATCTAACTATCTATCAAAAAAATATCAGTAATAAATATCAATATTTAGAAATATTAATATCGATATTTTATCAACAGTCCTAGTACGTGGCGCGGCTCCATGCCGCAAGTGTGAAGTAACCATAAAAATGTTCATTGTCAAATCGAACTATTTTTCTGTCATGTCTGTCTGAGCTTTAGAATGACATATCATTCTAAAGCTCTTTTATTCTGCATATTTAAAAAAACAAAACAAAGAACAAGTGTCTGGTTTTTTTATATTTACTTCAGAATTAATTTAAGTGCAATTGGTGAACTAATAAGTCATTAGCTCATTTAATAACAACCTGTCGAAGATAATCGAAACATTGTTGGCAGTCAGGTGATCTTTGTTTATCCATAAAAATTATTTTAGAATTTATATCGATGGAAAACATCACGCCTTCACCAGAAGAGGCTAACGTCTCGGAGAGAGAAGACGACCGTAACATGCCAAGCACTCCGCGGAACCTTAACAGTGGGCATTCGTCCAACCAGTCCATCTCATTCGCCGCCTTAAACCAAGTAGAGGAGAAGATGAGACGCAAATTACAGTTTTTCTTCATGAATCCTATTGAAAAATGGAAAGCGAAGCGCAAGTTTCCGTATAAATTCGTCGTGCAAGTCATTAAGATTGTTCTGGTGACTTTTCAGCTGTGTCTCTTCGCTCATAACAGGTATAATCACGTAAACTACACATGGGACAATCGTATCAGTTTCTCACATCTGTTTCTGCTCGGTTGGGATGCAACACGAGAGATAAATGCTTATCCTCCTGGTGCTGGTCCTTTGGCAATATACAAAATAGAAGAGTTTTATAGCACATTGGACTTTGCATATGAAGGGTATGTGAATTTAAATAATACTATTGGTCCATATTCATACAATGATGAAGAAAATAACATGCCTGATCCAGTGTTCTGTCAGTATAACTACAAGGAAGGTATAATATATGGTTTTAATGAAAGCTATCAATTCAATTCTAAAATAGTTGAATCATGCATCAATTTCACGCGGAAAGAGGAAGAGAAGTTTAGCTCTGAAAGTTACATGAGAAACATGGGTATAAATATGAAATTTTCATCATTAGTACGTGCAGTGTTAATGTTTTCCATTAAAACCATTAATTTTAGAGCTGCAGGACCAATTACACCTCCTGATTGCTATAGATTTGATGTTGAGTTAATATTTGATAATGAAGATCATGATGGACAGATGTCGTTGATATTAGAAGCAGAACCACACAAGCTGGCATGCAAAGGTGACACTGCATACATAACTGACAATGAAATTGATCAAATATTACGAAGCACATTAAATATTTTTGTCATTTTAATTTGTGCGGTGTCTTGTATTTTGTGCAGTAGAGCAATATACAGAGCTCAATTATTGAAGGAACTTACTGTACAGTTTTTCCGAAGAACGTATGATAAAGAACTGAGTATGGACGGACGGCTGGAGTTTTTAAATATATGGTACATCATGATAATTGTTAATGATTTGTTAATAATTATGGGATCTGCAATTAAGGAGCAAATTGAAAGGAACCAGTTTACAAATGACCAATGGAATGTCTGTTCTTTGTTTCTGGGAACTGGAAATCTACTTGTATGGTTTGGAGTATTACGTTACCTTGGATTCTTCAAAACATACAATGTAGTTATACTAACATTAAAGAAAGCTGCCCCAAAAATATTTCGATTCTCAATATGTGCTCTGCTATTATATGCTGGGTTCATGTTTTGTGGTTGGCTAATCCTCGGTCCATACCATATGAAGTTCAGATCTTTAGCAACAACCTCTGAATGTCTCTTCTCACTCATAAACGGTGATGATATGTTTGCGACGTTTTCTATAATGTCAAAGAAATCACCAATGCTTTGGTGGTTCAGTCGAGTCTATCTGTATTCCTTTATAAGCTTATACATCTATGTTGTACTTAGTTTATTCATATCGGTTATAATGGATGCATATGATACTATTAAGCAATACTATAAGGATGGGTTTCCTAAGAGTGACTTACAGCAGTTTATAGGTGAGACTACGATTGAGGATGTTTCTTCAGGATTGTACCGTACTTATAGTTCTAGTTCCTTGAATATGATCATGAATTCATTATGTTGTTGCAATGCATATAGAAGTGCCTATTCGAAAATTGGAGGAGGTAGTACCAATTTGAACTTAATATAAGTTTGAATTTAAAATGTAGTTCTGTCAATTATCACCATTTAATCAGCCATCCATGCATTACCCTATTCTTGTCTTGAGGAAAAAGTACCTCGTCTGAAATATTACAGTATTGAGGAGACTCATTTATTCATTCTGCTAAATTTCCATAGTAAGCAAAATATAAAATTAAAACATGACTAAAGTGATCTTTCCAAACTGTGTTATTTACATAGCTAATGTCCAAAGCTATATATTCCTCTAGTAATGAGAAATAATATTATAGTTTTCATTCAGTGTCCACAGCTGTTCAAATAAACCTTAGAATCATCCTCCTAAAATAAATGTTAATATAATAGCCTCAGTTTGTATTAGACCTTACAGGTGAGTAAAAAATACAGAACACCTAAATATTGCAGCAAATATTATCACCCATTGTACTGTACCTGACTACGTGTCATTTAAAGAGTATGCATAAAATAGAAAATTTCTGGTTAAGAGGCTAATACAAATTGTAAACTAGTTAATTGCTAAAGTTTATATTTTGTAAAAAAAAATTGCTATTATAAAATTATTTATCAATGAATTGTACTTATGGAATTTTTTCCCTGGATGGCAGTATGATTTTATTTATATCTTTATTTAGTTAAGTTGTTTATATAAATGATATCATTAGTAAACTCATAATAAATGTATATAACTTAAAGCTAGTAACAAAGCTCTTGTATGATAATAATAAATAATATTTTGATAAAAGTTATATTTAACATGAAATAAGTTTTTTATATGAAATTTGTAAAAAAATTACACAAGAAATTTTCAAACTTTAATCTAAAACAAAGTTACTCAACCCCAAAGCAATGATCTCTAATGTTAAGGTGTAAAGGTATATTGCAATCTGTATAAAAATAAGACGCATAATTTAAAATTACTGTATATATATGGCAATCTAGTGAGGGGCACAACGTCAAGACATAATTAAAAGTAAGTTAATTCGTGCATAAGTCCCGTTAAAGTATTTATAATGTTAACAATGATTGATATCATCATCATGTAAACTTATTAATTATGTTGAAACGAATTTTATATTAATAAAATATTTAGTTGTAGTTTTTTTTTTGTAAAAATCGAATATATTTTATTCCTAGTTATACATCCAAAGATGTTAAATTCTAAATTTTAATAAGTGGGTACTTATGTGTAGTGGTGCGTTCGTAGCAAGGTAAAACTTCGCAAAACATGTGCTTATCTTTTTCTTTCTTATGTACTTACAGTTACTTCTCTCTTTCTCGCAATGTTTTCCGTACACAACTAAAATATTTGTTAGTGGCGTGTGTAAAGAGAAAAAAAACCAAATACACGAGAAAGCGAAGGACAAGCAGATGTTTTGCAAAACGCGGTACATTTGTTGCCGTCGCATTATAATGTTATATTCGGTGATAAACAATTTTATTACCCAGTTAAAGATATCGCTAAGTTAAAGATTTTATAATTTGTCTGCCTCTAGCAATAAATTATTTTCATAAATTCTTTATAATTTTACAAAAGAATTAGCTGGTATTAAAGAAAAGACAATAATAACTTTAATCTTCATATAATCATTTGGTAAATTCATACTGATCTTTTATCAGTTTCGTAATATTTAATTAAATTAAATAGACTTAACTACCTATTTATTGAATACAATGAGAACATTCCGAAGAACTCTAACAACTTATTTCTACGATAAGTTAGAAGTTATTGAAAAGTTGATTATTCCGTATATTTCAGTTGATGATGAAGCATCAGTCCAATGGTTCCATGATATTGTAAAAGCATTGTAGTCACAGTACACTAAATTAAGAATTGGTCAGACCAGAAGACATTACATTTTTTTCTAATTTTATATCCTTTATAAAATTAGTAAGAAGAACTAAGAACACTCGATTCTGGTTACTTATAAAATTAAAAAAAAGTAAATCAAAAATGGTTTATCTATTTAAGCGTTATAATGACATATAGACAGACGCACATATACAATATACCTTAATTTATAATAAACCTCTTTTAAACTTTTAACGCAAAAGAGTGAGTTTAGTGCGTGGCTCTGAATGTGTAGTATACTATTTTCTAAATGAATAAACCGATTTTGATGTAGTTTTTATTAAACTTGACTCGATCGAGAGTGTGCTTAGCCATGATTAAAGATTATCTGCTGTTTTGTATTTTGAAGAATATATACCACTTTTATTGTTGTATTAATTGATTCGAACTTTAGTATCCTATGACTTCATAGATATTACAATAACATGGTAGCCTGGACTTGATGCCGTAGCATCATCTGGACGCAACAGGATGTCTAACTCTCCACTAACTTACAACAGAAGTATCGTGTTTGAGCTCATTGGAATGTTTGCAATGAATATTTAATTGGGTCTGAGAGTGTTTTTAATTTTTTAATTTAATAGTTATTGCGTTAGGCGTTAACAAGTGACTTAGTGATGTCTTGAATATGAAAGCCCATTATAATTATTGAAGTACTCAGTGTCGATGTAAATAGTTTATCAATGTATTTATTGTTGAAATATATTTTATAGGTACATATTTGTGTTTGAATCATGTTTCACCGCAACTAGAGCGTGTATTGTGATGCATCGTAGTATTGGATTCGAGGTCATAAGATCGAGTATTATCAGTGCAGTAAATAATTTATTATCTTTAAATGCTCGTGAAGTATTTAGAAGTATTCATTGTAGTTGTGACCTTTTTTTACTGCATTGCACCTAATTGGAAGTAAAGTTTGGTCCAGGAACGGTAACGACTACAAGGCACGCAAATCCCTTGGCAGTCGCCATCGCTATTATATGTCGGCCCACCAGTAGCGTTCATTCCATAGATGCATGCAAGCATTGCATGCCCTTATGATAAATAAGTCTGGAATAAATTGCATAAAGTTAAACAAAAAAGGAACCATTTATATTCATATCTATAATATACTGACGCCGTCTATCTTTCCTAGGAAAGCGATGTAATATTTACTATTGTTCACGCACTGTCAAATTAATTGTGGCAGAATTGCAATCTGCGTCTTTTTATGTTTTACGGAATTTTAAGCGCCAACCGTCCTTTGTTATAAATTCATTCAATTCAATTATACGTACGAAGAACAACAAAAATCTTTTATTCTAACACAATTCTCAAACAACTATCATAATATAATATACAAATTAGTTACATGAATCTTGCCTACCCTGTCCAAATATAGGTTATTTGGACAGGGTAGGCACGTCACTGCGGCCCACATATACCACGACGGACTGTCTCTAGGTTCATGAAAAACTGGAACTGGATACATACAAAGTGCTCCTGTTACACGACAAACTAAACCTAAATTACTATAACAGTGTTTTACACTTGTGTACTGTGCTTAGTTTAGTTTAACACGTTGACGCCAGCGCTGATATCATCCAGAGGGCTGATATTGGGGTGGATAATAGGAGCTGATAATTGATATTGAGATTAAGTTACCATCAGCGTGGGACTCAGGGAATTAGAAAACTAGGATCTCGTTTTGTATAGCGTTGTAAAATTACTGATACTATGAGTGTTGTATGTCGTAACTATTAAAATTATCAAGAATAAAAGTAATTCCCCGGCCCCGACGAAAGCTGCGCGTCGCGTCATTGCAGAAGGGAATCATAACCATGATACTGTGTAACCAGGTCGAAACGTCGAACCATAATTAAATAAAGTATAATTATATAATGAGTGCAAAACGCGAATATATATCTAATATAAAGTTCCTTCCCAAAAAAAATTAATAGCCTCCCTTGTATTTATTTATTGTCAGGTAAAGCAGTTGAAACAACCTAAGTGCCTGCATCTTGCTATTTCACTTTTGTTTAATTATTTCATTTTGTGATTGAGATTTGTATTCACTCATTGAGTATTTGTTCAGGCGATTTTTTTCTTAAATATTTTAAAAGGGACTTGATCTTTTGAACATGCCAGGCCCATTATACCTTAACCTAAAAAGACAAACAAATATAAAAACTATCAAAAAGCCGATTTTTGAATTGGTACAAATTAAAGCTGATATTTATAGATGCAACGTTAGGTATGCTTAGTCTTTACTAAAACATTACAAGGTATGTAATGGTGCCAAGGTTGTGCCGTGATGGCTGCCGGCAGAATAGAATAGCACCCCCTTCTTCTTGCTGACGTGTCGTAAAAGGCGACTAAGGTATCTCTTTAACACTGCAATTCAACCAGGTGTTCAGAGAAGGACAACTCGACCAAACCTGCATCCTGCTCCCTCCCGATCGTACTGGTTCTCCATTCCATCGGGCCTGAGGGAGCTCGGCCGAGAAATTGCTTTTCTGGCTGCGCGTCCAGCTATGCACTTAAATATCTCCTGCGCAATTGACTTTTTTCGTAAACTGGACCTCGATTTTCTTAATCGGTGATGAAATAATCGCCGTGGCCGAATCCGGCTAGGACATCATCATCATCACAAGGTATGTTAAAAAAGTATTTGGTAATTCAACTGACTTCGCCAACATGGAATTGGCTCTGCGAATACTATGGCTAAAGTCAAGTTCTTATTATATATTTAGTTTTTTGTCAAAACAAATTTATTTTTTGAGAACTTTGGCAAGTGAAGACGTAATCTCAGCTCTAGAGCTGAGATTACGTCTTCTGGAAGATCATTCCACGCTCTAACTACCCTGTTGCTTAGAAAGTATGTGGGTTGTTGTTTGATCGATTGGTATATAGGTTATGCTGAGTTTGAACATTTTATGAAAACCTTCAAGGTCATAATGTTTATTCAATATCTCATAAATTTCCGCCAAATCACCGCGATCTCTGTGTTGATTGATAGTAATGTCTCCGTAAGTTGTATAAGTGTAATGTTTCCGAACCAATGTTAGTTTCATTCATAAATGGGCAAAATGTAATCAGATTAATAAAAATGATTAACGATTACATTTTACGTTTTTTACCATTAATATGACTGCATTTTGCTCATTATGTTTTAAATAGTACAAAATCCCAGATTGTATACACATTTATCATTTCTTAATGTTTTAAATGGATTTAATCATGATTACAGAGCAAGAAAACTAAAATTACGACTACATTTTGTAATCGTTCATCATTAATCAGATTACATTTTGCCCATCTCTGGTTTCATTTTACTTTTTTTAAGGATCAATTCTGCTTAGAACTCGGCCGATTTGAATAAAGTTTTATTTCATTTCATTTATTGTAAAATAGTTAATTATCACGTTTAGTGTAAACTGGTTTGAATGACTGATTCTACGTCCTACAATGGTTTTTATCATTGAATGTGGCATTGAAAGTTTTTGTGCGTTAATTTACAACTGTTTAATAATTAGGCTGACAAACGTTTCTCGAGCGCCTTGAAAATAAATAATAGCAAACATTATTATTATTTACCGTATAAATCGAAAATAATATACTAATTGATTTACGATTCATTAGCATTTTGAATCAATATATTTACATATATTAAATATAGTAATAATAAAATATATCATCAGGCAATATCCCTTTCGAGCTGAGCAGAAATACATTAGTGACTTTGTCCACTTTGCGCCTTTTTTTTTATTTATGGCTTTATTCCAAGGACTGGTCCTTTGTGACTTCGCCAATGTCAGTGTATTAATTAAAAAGCGAGGAAAGTTGGCCGGTTATGCTGTTTCAAATGTGCTTAAGAAATTGGACGGATGTCAAGTTGTACTATTTATCTTGAGATTGTCCGTTACCTAGAACAAAACAACACAAACTAACTACAACATCACAAATA
This sequence comes from Automeris io, assembly GCA_036320925.1. NCBI lineage: Eukaryota > Metazoa > Arthropoda > Insecta > Lepidoptera > Saturniidae > Automeris > Automeris io. The sequence continues at coordinate 3,393,948 of JAUDJH010000011.1, read as the reverse complement.
TATACATAAATAAATATACAATAGGAAACACATTTAGACATAACAAGGAGTTAGTAAAATTATAACCTAATATTAAAACGGGTTATGTACTGACTTTGCGCCTTAGCGCATCGTGTCCTACCGCCTACGTGACCAGTAGCACAAATGATCGCCATTTTTACAGCACTAGTGCACATTACATTTATATATTAGATGTTATGTGTGTTTCCTCACGATGTTTTCCTTTACCGGTGAGCACGTGTTGCTTAAATCCATATTTAATCCGAAAAATTTTGAGGAGATTTCTGAGATTCGAACATATGACTGTTCGTGTTGCCGCGTATGGATGCCGGTCTATTATCAACTAATCTATTACAACCACAGCTTTTTAAAAAAACTTAAGTACCATATAGTGGTAATTAATTTCAATTAAATTTGATAATGATAATTTTTGAGGTGGTAGGGTGATCGCCCGAACAGAGTTACGACCACAGTACAAAACTGGAAAGGTAATGGTCCCATTTCCGCCATGTTTATGTTTTTGTATTTTCTTTTGTTTCTTTATGTTGTTTGTGTTACTGCATTTAAACTTCTAGTTTTTTGTTAGTTTGTGGCGAAATAAATACATCTTCATTTCATTTTAAAGACCGTCAAGGTGACTCGCTTTGGCCTGTCGCGTTTCGGGATCAACTTGTGTATATCCAATTGTTCATATACCCAGAGACGGCGTCTGTCAACGGATTTTCGTCCTTTAGCGAACGTTGATGTTGTCGGATGAGACTATACTTTCCATCAGGGCTAATGTAGTCGCTTTTTTTTTAATTTGTTTCACAGACCGGACATCACACAACATACAAAATATAAACAAAACTTATAGCAATAATACAAAGAGCTTTGTCAAGACAGTATAAAAAAGCTGAAACAATGTATACTTTTAATGTTTTACAAGTTGATATTCTAAAGGCCGAAATTAATTTTAAATAAGTTTTTCTATGAAATAAAAGTGCTCAGGTTGTATATAATGATAATCATTTATTTTCACTGTAAAACGCCTATTTTTATAACAATATATACAACCATATTCTTAATCTACAAATGCGATCGAAATATACGCGGGATGTAACGAACATTTCTTTATTATCCGTAAATATACACAGGGATGGCCGTAATATCCGCTACACCCCACTAAATTCGGTAGACATTATTTAAGGTTCTCACATAAAAGTACAAAAAGCATTATAACTTTAGTGATCGCTTACAAGTGTGTTACTGGCCTTAACTATGGCAAACGCATGGCATTGGCAAGTGCACTCAACTTACATCATTTAAAACAAACATTTACAACCAGTGAATACAAATAAAACATGGAAGTACCTCCTCCAAGCATTAAGGTACATTTATCTCCTGAATTTTCAAAAATATTCGGTCATTGAGGTGGGATTCGGCAAACCTACATGCGATATTACTTTGCAGTGATAATTTCCATGAAACAAACTCCGACATACTGCAGTTGTTGCGTATTGCGGAATACGTATATGAAGGCGGGCATGATGACAGCAACTATCAACTTATACTCATCCGTTCTTCCAGTAGTATATACTATACTTTCCATCATGTTACAATTAAAAGTGGACTTTATTTTTAAACAATTAGGTTTAATTTGCCTTGTTGCTAACGTCATTTCTTGCAGGGTTAAAGCGCAAAGTAGGCTTGTGGCTCAAATATTTCTTCTATTTTATAACGCGAATGTTGGTTCTATTTTATTTGCATTCATCGTTTATAACTCAACAATCACACAATTTATTTTGTACCACCTTTTTATGAAAACTGTTAAAGTCGTTAATATAATTTATTAAATAAATTACAACTGTATATTATTTAAGCAGAAATAATATTTTATTATCTGTAAAAATATACATTAAAACCGTAGAAATAAATTCCTATGCCACAATATATTATGTAGTATTTAGATACAATAAAAAAAATCTTACTAATAAATAATAAGGCATTGATGAATGTTAGTCTTACTGCCCGAATGAGGAGGCGGCGCGCAGTGCCTGGTGCGCCGCCTGAGATGGGTTTGGAGGGGTGGGGTCTTTACACCCACCCCTCTCAAAAATGAAGCCTAAACAGACTATTCGCTCCCCAGGTGTCTAGAATAATTTTGATTTCAGGTCCCTGGATACCCCGAGGGTTTTTAGTCAGTAGGAATGAAAAACCAGGGTCGCTACCTTCACAGCGGCCATGATAATTCTAGGCAGGATTTTCCCTGGATTACTAAAAAACGGGATTGTATGATGTTAACGAAGCGAAAGGTTTGCAGGAATTGAGTTGAAGTGACGATCCATTCTCTGCCTACCCTAATAGGGAATCGACGTGATAAAAGATACATAGATTAAGTAACAATAATTTATTAAAAATTTAATACATAATTTAGTTTTAGGTGGAAAGGCACCAACAAATTAAGTCTGCTTTTTAAAATGCTATTAAATTGAAGCGGTTTCATCGAGACCAATGATGATTTAAATTTGACTGTTGTTTAAACTAGATAATGTTTTCAAACAAGACAATAAGTTTAATGGTAAATGTCGATTAATAAAACTTTAAACTAGATTTAATTTGTTGACGCAAGCGGCGTTTAGAATATTTACATTACAGCTTAGAAAAAATAGAATTGTTTTATTTTAAAATACTTCTGTTTTTGTATTATATATTTATTTCATATAAACCATGTATAAAAAAATATATACATAAGGTACTAATTGAGCTAAATATAAAGAGCAAAAATTAAATATTTGCTATGGTAAACTCATTTAAGATAATAATTTATTTTGTTTTGTTTTGGATAAATTAAAATAAAAAAAAACAACGGGAAATAATGATTCCAAGCAGTCATAATTATTAAGCCCTAAAGCGCAACACACACGGCGAGCGGGCGCGGGTCTGGTCGGGAGTTCGACGGGTCCAATTTCATATACTTAAGCAGATTACACATTGAAAGCGCGCGTGGGTCGGACTGGGTGATGCAGTTTGTAGTCTTCCATATAAATACAAAGAATTATATCCGTCGCTCTACCGACCCAACCTGCGCCCGCTCGCTGTGTGTGTTGCGCTTAAAGATTAGTACTCACCGATTCTAGTACAATACGGTAACATTTTAGTATTTTAGTGCTTTTTCAGGGTCACCCTTTATTTTGTTTTTTATACGTCTCCTATGCTCAATTATTTTTGAATTAAATGTGATTCTCATCTCATTTTCCTATATTCAAATAACATATCATTAAATATCAAAACTCTTAAATGGTATAGAAAAAAATGAGTTCATATAACAGAGGATAATTCAGATTTATGCTATAAATTCGAAAGATACGAAAATTTAACAATAAAATTATTTCTCATTGTATTTCAACTGTTATATAAATTAAATATTAACTAGCAGCGAAATTATTCAATCATCTATAAAAATAATTACACTATATCATTATTTTACTTAATACAAATAAATATCAACTAGGTATATAGAGTAGCTTATTTGTAATCTTTAACACAAGACAATTATTCTTTGGTTAGAAAAACATTGCTTATAAAGCGCATTACCAAAGAAACGGTAAAACAGTAAATGACTGCAAAAGGGCACGTCAATATGGCGACATAATTCCCTAAAGAATTACAGAATACAGTTTTAAATGATCATACGTTTAATACTTCATGATCTTCATTGATTTTGATTTGATTACAATATTTAAAGAAGATATGCCATATTTCAGTTATCTAAGAGATAATGTTCACGAGATTAAAGTTTTTTTTTTTAAAATAAATGTAACAAATGTCGCATGATAAAACTCTTTGCAAGTTGCTATACTAATTAAGTAGGTATGGATGACTAAGACAATGTTTTTTAAGACTCGCAAAATTCGTTCCATTTTTAGGTCCTTTAAATTTCCGCATAATATATAGGATAGCAGTCTATTTTTTGTCTTCTGTACTCTTGTCTTGTTCTTCCGCTCCTAACATAATCTGAATCTCATGAACGCTCTTTCCTTTAGTTTCTGGGACAACGAAGAAGATGAATATGAAACCGAGCAACATAATGCCCGCAAACAGCCAAAACACTTGACCAGAGCCAATAAGATTATTCAAAGAGTTAAATGTACTAGTCACTGTGAAACTTAGCAGCCAGTTGAGCGTTCCTGCTGTGGACCCTACAAAAGCTTTAATATCAATCAAACAAAGTTCGCCAGCCATCATCCAGGGAATAGGGCCAAAACCTATAGAAAAAGCGACGATGAATAAAGAAAGTGATAATAAAGGTAACCAGGATAATGCTTGGACCACGTCAGCTTCTTGGCCGTGGGTGTCTTGCAAGAAGAAGTAAACCCCTAAAGCCGTTGAGCATACGCACATGATTAACGCAGAGAGCAGAAGCAATATACGTCTGCCTAACCTATCAACAACTAAACTCGAACCAAAAGTTGCTATCACTTGGATAACACCTATGATTATGGTCGATATTGCGGCTGGGATGGCTGCACCGGCAGCAGAGAAAATCGTCGAAGTGTTAAATATAACTGCGTTAATACCAGACAACTGTTGGAACAACATAAGAGCGTAGCAAATGATAAGGGCTTTTACAGCAGTCTTCTTGGTTATTGCTGATAAGAATGACACCGGGTTATTCCTAGCCTCTTCTGCTTTGAGTTTCAAACTGTCCAACTCGTAGTCCACATCGTAATTCCTACCACGGAGTTTGATTAATGCCTCGCGAGCTTCATCGTTCCTATTCTTCACTACCAAGTAGTTCGGACTTTCGGGCATAAAGATAAAAACGGCGCCAAAAATAATTGGAATGATCGTGCAAAGTATGTTGAAAACGAAAACTGAAGTGTAACTGCCAACGGCGTACGCAAAGAGGATACCGATTGTTATCATAAGTTGGAAGAAACTTCCCAACGTCCCGCGAATCGAGTCTTGAGCTATTTCGCTGTTATACGCTGGTGCTGTGACGCAGAATGCACCTCCTGCAACGCCGGTGATGAATCTACCTGCGATCAGCATACCAACGCTGGTACCGAAGGTGATAAGTAGCCAGCCCAAAGTGAAGGGCACGACGAGACACAACATGGTCTTCTTGCGACCAATGGCGTCCATAATCAACCCGACGGGGAAGCAAATAAACGCAGCACCAAGGTTAATAATTGAGGAGATCCAATCACCCTGGGAGACAGACACGGGGAAATCGTAGTCTGTGCTGTTTGCTTGTGTAATTTTGTAAATGACTGGAGATGACCATCCCAGCATGGAACCTGCAGCTAGCGCTCCGAGGGTTGCTGTAAAAGGAAATAAGTAAATTTGGTTTTCAAATTATTATTTTGGAATAAGGTTAATGTTAATACATGTTTATAAACTTGTGCTTAAAGTCAATTTGATGAAAGCTAATGTAATAAAGAGGAAATACTTATGTGATGAATAAACTAGGAAAGTACTGAACTGATTTTAATAATTATTTGATTATTATTTTAGAAAACTACATTATTTAATAGTAATGGGCTATATTTCATTTCAGTAACAATAAGAAGTACTACTTCCAAATCAATGAAAGTTACCTAAATCATATAAATTATCTTTTGTACTAATGAATTTTAACACTTTCTAAACTAATACACAGTATGCTTTATTTTAAATAAGATTTTATTATTACCAGACAAAGCTGCAATATACTGAGGGAGTTTGCGTCCGGTGTTTTCTCTAGAATCCACAAGATCTGCTTGAGATACCCCAATGTCAGCCATTCTTCTGTTGGGGTTGCTGCCGTCCACTCTCTGAAAGAAAAATAATATATAAATATGGAACTCTTTCTTTATTAAATACAGAAGAAGAGGAGAACAGTATGACAATAGCCTCAGTTCTTGAACTGATCAATGTAGACTATTAATGGATTTTCATCCTTTGATAGTCGCTTTCGTTTTTGGACTACACTGTACTTACCATCAGGTACTCTGTAGTCACTATGTCGAGCCAGTGTAAAAAAAAAACTTTTTCAAGGCAGGAAGAAGTACTCTCCCAGTGAAACCTTTTGTAGGTATTAATGCACTAGTAAGATTATATGTAGTTTGGTGCACTAGTGAATACAATGCACTGTGATAAAGGGGATTCACACTGAGACTGCCTTCTGATTTACTCCTTCTCCACGGTATACGGCCCTTCTCTGCAACTAGTGGCCTCCACTACACTTTGTTTTTCAATTATATTGATCAATCCAATGACAAAATATTTACAGACCAATTTATAAAGATTATGTGCTATACAAGTTTATAAAAATGTAAATATGATTTATAGGATATGAAGGAAACACATAATAAGTAAAATATGCACAAAAATAACCACTGACATTGTGTAACTTAAGATGTGGTAATGATATTTTATGAGACTTTTGAGTTAACTTATCAAACAAATATTCAATCCATTTTTTTAACTGTAAATTTGGCCTACTTTTTTGGATAATTTATTCCACCGCTACACTGAGTAAAGTATTTGTCTGCCTTCTCTAGAATTAGGTGCCTGAGGCACGGGCCATGATTTGCCCATTCTAGATTCGGGGTTACAGGATATAATATTATTATGCTATATTTAAGTTACTATTACATATTCCGTTTTTTGTCAAAGAAAAAACTTCATTTTTGAGCAATGTCTAAGTTGAGAAAATCAGTAATGTTTGAATAAACTCTAAGCAAAGTCAAAGCAGAGTGTATAAATTTCAACCTACCTGGAATTTGATATTTCTATACACATTTGAAAAATATAAACTAGTTTTGTTACTTTTGTAATAGCACTATTTGCATCTTCGAAAATAACAAATATTGTATATATTTATTAAAACTTTATATAATTTATCACCTTATGAATTTTTTCTAAATCAAATCCTGTCTGTCTGTGAAATAATAAATTTAAAAAGATAAATCTTAACTTTGAAAAGTTACATTAGTATCAAATTTGACCAAGAGTTGAATATATTTTTATTGGAATATTATACTCATAGATAACAATTAAATGGTTTTATAGTAAAATAATATAGTTTATTTGACGTATTGTTGAAAATATATGCTACAAAACCGTGATTAACTTGAATAAATTATATTTAGTTAAATATACAGTGAACTCTCAAATTCTATGTAAAGTTTCAGATGTTTACAGTTACATGATACAGATTAAGTTTTAATTACTGAATACCTCATTTCCATAGCTTGAACTTGGTCCAGGTTGAGCATAATTTGTAATCAAAGGTTCTCTCTCATCATCGCTAATACTATGTCGTCTCCTAAACAAGCAGGACCTCATTTTGGACGGAGTTTAATACTAATTTAACGTAATACGGCACTACACCATGTTTTTATTACTTAACAACTGCGCAGAGCGCTGTGAAAACAGAAATATGAATTATTGTTTACGTAAACAGTAAAGGCAGTGATAATTGATAAATCAACAGCTGACATTGACGTATATTTTTTATCTGTTGCACTTGTTATTTCGTTGAGAAACAGATTGAAAAAAAAAATTTTCATACCGTATGGTATAATAAATAGGATTGTTATAATATAGAAGAAATAATATTATATGTTCTCTGGAGATAATTTTACATTAATTTAACATTATCCTATATTTTAATATATATTTCTTATGTTACATCCGCGACAAATGTGTCGTTTTTCACAAAACATTTATTTATCTTTTTCATTCTAGTGTGCTTGCGATTACTTTTCTCTACCGCACATGCCACAAATGTTTTATTTGTTTATCAAAACCATGCAAAAATGAGAGAGGTTATCGTAAATTCACGACAAGGAAAAAGATTAGCTGTGTTGAAACTCGAAACATTTATTGCCGACGCACAGGTACGATACAGCGCCAATCATATTTTAAATTTACCATTCGATTTGTCCTTTGCTATATATTTCTGTTAAGGCGCTATTATTTTCAACATAAAAAAAAAAAAAAACTACGTTGTATAAAATAAAAGAACATGAACTTGATTTTATTTTTAGATTTCAATGATTTTTATTAGATAATAGAGAGCTCATACTCGACTGCGTCGTAAGCACGATGGGCAGGGCTCAAAATACAGAATATACTTTGAAAGTTTTGAAACTATACTACATCACAAGATAGTAGCTAAAACCTATGATTCTCTTTTAATCGTTGCAAGACTCTAAAGATCTATTGGATTATAAATACATCACTAAAAACAAAGAAGACAGACTTAAAAGAAATACTAGCAAAACCGTTTGGTAAGAAAAACTGAATTTGGTAATTAATTTACGTGCCTACATTAAAGATTATTTTTCGTTCAGTCAATAACATTGTGTTTCTAGCGATAATTCCGGGAAATCAACAGACATGAAACGTGATACAATCGATACCCTATATTGAAATAAAGCAATGTTATGGAAACAAAATAGCGCGATTCACAAAATCTGTTATTGTTTTATGTATGTATGTATTCATTCATACGGCATTTATCTCTGGGAACATATTTGAGCATAGCTAAATCTATTTTAGTTCAGGATACATTTTTATGTTTAACAACACGTTTCCTTGAACAAAACGAGACTATATTTTGTAACATAATTTTCGTATAAACACTACAATTAGTTTGCTAGACTACTTGACTATTCTTTTACAAAATTATCATAACAAAAGCCTCTTTTCTGTTGAATTCGTCAAGCACCTGGTCTCTGTAGAATGGTTTACATTAATACGAAAACAAGTTGGCACTTTATTTATGTATTAAAGAAATTCCTACGATTATTACTATATTTATAATCTAAGGGTAATTGGCTAGAGATATCTAGATCTATTCCTTAGTTTAATAGCGTCCTAAATATAAATTTCAACAGAAAAGGCGATCGGACTGCCTAGACAATGTAACAATCGATCAGTGTGCCAGTAAAACAGTATAAAACTATAGATTTATTGATAAATTAAAAAAAATTAATGATATAAAAGTCGTATTTAATTTTAAAGAGTTGTGTTACGACTGCTTTTTTAGAGTTAAAAGTGCTAAAATATATTTTTATTTTGTGAAATACGTAAGATCAAGTTATCAATTAAATCTTACTAACAAGACTCAACTCTTGGAATAAAACTACCTAAGCAGATGATTACAAGTTCCCCCAAAGCGGAAATGAACACAATTTACCTGTATGGATTTTCCTCTTGGATATTAGTGGTCTGTGTATATAATTTTTTTTAGTTTTTACGCGCAAAAAATAAGCAGAATTTTGAAAATAATCTAATCCATCATCTGTGATGTACCTAGCGAAATATTCTGTCTTTTTTAAAACGTTTGTCGGCCATTGCGATTCATTTTGTCTCACGGGGACCAAATCCGAGGCTCGGCCAGAGATGGGCAAAATGTAATCTGACTAATGATTAAGGATTACAAAATGTAACTTTAAATTTCTTGCTCCGTAATCACGATTAAACCTATTTAAAACATTAAGAAATCATAAATGTGTATACAATCTGGGATTCTGTAGTGTTTAAAACATAGATGAGCAAAATGCAGTCATATTAATGGTAAAAAACGTAAAATGTAATCATAAACATTTTTATTAATCTGATTACATTTGGCCTACGAGTCACACAAAAACTAGGAACCGATATTCACAGGATTTTCGTAGTTTTAATAAATGTTTTCCAACGTATTTTTGTTCATGATTCATTGGACTTATTTTGATCGACAATTTATCAAAAATTTAAATAAAATTAGGATGTATTTATATGTTCTATGTTATTACAACTATAATAAAAATTGTGTAAATAGAAATAGAAATACAATTCCTACTCCTCGTAGTACTTGCAATGAGACTCTGCTGACGTCAAGTGAGTTTTCTTCGTAACATTAGAAAAACTTTTACATAATATATCCAATTCGACTTAAACGGGGGAAATTCTATTCAACTCTATACCCTCTGGTGTCAATGTTATTTATAATATGGAATAAATACCGTTATACACGTGAACATATCAGCTACAAGGATTCCGCCAACAATATGGGGCCCGACGACGGGTATAGTCAATGCGGCAAAGGTTTTCGTTCCAAACATATTCAAGTTATATTTAAAATAAAAAGGAAGTCTAAATATCACATACGACAACGCGATCTTACTATATTTTGAGTAGAATCTGTAAGGATTCTATGACACGATTTTACAGATAAATCGAGATATAATATCATGTCATTGATTAGATAAAACTGTATGTTTAGATATATAAGATTACAAATACAGCTTTCAGAACCTCAAGAGACCAAACAAGAATGTCAATAATTATTGTAGTGTTATCATATCACGTTTCCCCGTTAAAATAGAGGAGGATTCCACAATATATGATAACAAAAATTTCCAATAATTCAAGATGTATCTATATTTCTAATCAATGAGTGAGCGGCTTGCACCAGCAAATTCAATCTAGATTACACTTGTAAAAAACGCTATTTAGCGCTAAACTGTACTTACTCTCTTGTACGAAGACATTATTAAGCATTGAAGTCGTACTAAGCCGCTTTTATACAAGCCTAAACTAGATTTAATTTGTTGATGCAAGGCCCTAGAAATATAAAGACATATAGGATCTTTTAGAAATATAAATATAGTATAACCTAGTTCTTCTTGGTCTTGTTAATAAATTAGTATTTCTAAAACACATTGATTAAGCTGTATCTAAGATTGTGGCCAAACAACCACTATTTCTGACCTAACAATATTAAAATAAAATACAGTGCAAACTCTATATAACGACCCTCAAGGGACTGTGTTTATTTTGACGTTATAGAGAGTTGTCATTAAATGGAGAGAAGAAAAATCTGTATTAGAAAAGTTTATTTCAGACTAGTGTTAGTAATTACATAAAAAACAATTCTTATTTGATCGCTATTGAGTATAGTCTGTTATTTTTGTCTGATGTCTTTTGCTGCACCAGTAATTTTGTTGTATTTTTAAATTATTTTATTCGTATCTTGCGATATTGAGGCATCTTGGTGATGTTCGGTATGTTTAATGCCGACAGTCGAGTTTATTACGGGCTACGATAATAAAACAACAAAAGAATGTACACAGCTGTGCAGTTTTTACTAATTTTGGCAACTTAAAAAGTATTTATATTATTAAATTGCTGTCGTTATTGAGAGTGGGTTTAGTGCTATATAGAGTGTATCATTGTATGGGAAACAAGCTAAACCAACCAAAGTCAAGTGATATCGACGTTTTAGGGAGTTTGTCGTTAAATCGAGTGACGTTATATGGAGTTTACACTGTATATCTAAAACAATTGGCTGAAAATTTGTATATGCATTTGTTCTGATGTTTTTAAAGTTAACTCAAAAGTGTCATAATTTAGCATTGTCACGTATACGTTACTCAAAGTCAAAGGTCATCAACTCATGTTTTTTCGTCAATATTTCCCTCTGTATGATAATTACGTTTTTACAAAAGTTGTAGAGCATAAAATTACTGTTAATATTTTTTTAGCATTAACACATATAATTGACAAATAAAAGTAAAATACCCTGGAGGGGTTCGCAGACAGTGCAGCGCAGTGCAGTGTAGTTTTTGACCGTCCTCGAAAAATTTTAAGACCCGCAGCTGACCAGCTATTTCTGACTTATGCGCCAACATATATATAAAAATTCAAACACTACATTAAAAAAATACAGTTAACAGTTTTTTTATTTATGAATTAAATTTTAAATAAAAACTAATTTTTATATCGTTAATTTCTATAATAATAAACCTTGTTTCATAATATTCATACGTTTTTTTGTTAAGTATACTAGTGACAGTTTATTTAAAGTATTTACATTTCATCTGAATATAAGTAGATACTGTTAACAAGACAGTCTTTTTAAGACGTAATTATTTATTTTTCTGGTTTTAATTAATAGCACCAGAGCTTAGAGTAATGAGTTTGCAATTTTCAATAATATTAATAATTCTTTCCTAGAAGTAAACTCAATTACTAAGGTAAATTCTGTTTTGATTATCACTCCTATGATTAGCGTGATCGAAGGGTATAATTTGTTCGATAAATAATAACAATTTTTGTGAAATGAATAATAACATTTCTCCAAGTCGATTACAGTAATTACAACTATTGTAATTGATATTGATATTTATATATATATATATATATATATATATATATATATATATATATATATATATATATATATATATATATATGATGATGTCCTAGCCGGTTTCGGCCACTGCGACTGTTTCAACACCGATTAAGAAATTCGAGGTCCAGTTTTCGGAAACAGTCAATTGCGCAGGAGATATTTAAGTGCATAACTGGACGCGCAGCCAGAAAAACACTCTCTCGTCCGAGCTCCCTCAGGCCCGATGGAAAGGAGAACCAGTACGATCGGGAGGGAGCGGGATGCAGGTTTGGTCGAGTTTTCCCTTCTCTAAACACCTGGTTGTATTGCGGTGTTAAAGAGATACCTTAGTCGCCTTTTACGACACCTCAGCAAAAAGAGGGGGGTGCTATTCTATTCTGCCGGCAGCCACCACGGCTATATATATATATATATATATATATATATATATATATATATATATATATAGTTGTTCGCGCCAAATGGTAGCAATCGACCTACATGTAGGCTTAATCTAGATTTAAAATAAAAGAAGATTGTTCTTCTTTATACAATTATATAATATTGATGTCAAATAAAAATTATATCGAAAAAAAATATAAAAATTCTAAGGTGCGCCCCCGCGTTGTATTGATTATAAATTACAGTTATATCTAGATATAACCGGATTTTTAACTAGCTTAGAAATCAACGATAAGCGATACTGGCAATCAGTTTTCACTGCATAAAATAATATACACAATTATAATTGTTTAATGGACTGTTGGATAGACAAATGATTGATGAGGTTTTTGTAATAGGAGGGATGTGCGCTAATCAAAATTTCAATTAAACTTTGCAAGTTTTCAACGTTCTATTATAGGGTTTTATAAGCTAACTAGCTGATCCGGAAAACGTTGTTTTGCTATATAAGTTATTGTAATATCTTCTAAGATGTTCATTGAAATTAAGTGATGTCAAAGACAATTTTGTTCACAATTAAGTACTCTTAATCAACAACACATTTATTTGGATGAAGATTAATGGATGGATGGATTGGATTTGGATTAATGGATTGGTTATTACGTTGATACAACTCTTAATAAATAATGCATTAATTTCGACCAAATTTGTTTACCATAAAAACGGTTCTAGTGACTTAATCTTAAAAGATAGACATATACTGTCGCGGACATTTTTTTAGATCATTTCAAGAGAAATAATTCTTTCATACATATATTTTTGGTATCTTGAACCGTTTTCACAGCGCACGCAATGGAAGCCCTCAAGGATGAATAATTTTCCCCGTTTTTTTACATTTTCCATTATTTCTTTGCTCCTAATAGTTGCATCGTAATGTTATATAGCCTAAAGCCTTCCTCGATAAATATTCTATTCAACACAAAAATAATTTTTAAATTCGAACCAGTAGTTCCAGAGATTAGCGCGTTCAAACAAACAAACAAACAAACTCTTCAGCTTTATAATATTAGTATAGATAATATCTTTCAGTATATCTTTCTTTCTTTATCTGACTGTCACGTTATCATGGTTTACGGCCGACGTGAAGCGAAACGACACGATCTTCATACACAAACATTTTCATTTTTGTTACGATGTTATCCTTCGTTACTGTATATTATGTGACACCTGCCATCTTAAGTGGCGGCATCTTTAATCTACTAATATCACGAAGAACACCACATGTGGATATTTTCCACGAGAGCTGCGGGTCCTTCAGGAAGAAAGTAGTCGAGGCTATCGGGCCGTTTTCAGACAGGGACAGTTAACATACACATTTATACACACACACTAAGTCACATACACAAAGTACACAACCAAACTACACATTTCACATATACATTTTACTAGGTTAATAACTTTTAATAACTTTTTATTTCATAACAATTATTTGAATCGCATTTAATACTTTCATATAACCTTGTTACACAAATTATCTTGGTTAATCCGATTTTTTGTACGTTTTCCTGTTCGAAATTATAAAATTATATACTGTAGATTTGTGAATGAATAAAATAAATAAATAAATATAAAATTGTTTATTGTCAATGTCTTATTTCATGGTATTAACCAGAGATGGGCAAAATGTAATCTGATTAATGATGAATGATTACAAAATGTAGTCGTAATTTTAATTTTCTTTCTCTGTAATCATAATTAAATCCATTTCAAACATTAAGAAATCATTAATGTGTATACAATCTGTGATTTTGTAGTGTTTAAAACATAAATGAGCAAAATCTAGTCATATTAATGGTAAAAAACGTAAAATGTAATCGTTAATCATTTTCATTAATCTGATTACATTTTGCCCATATATGATATTAACTGACTAAAATAAAAATAAGTTTTGTTCATTATAAATACTTTAAAGGGGCCTATGCATGAATTAACTTACTTTTAATTGTGACAGACTGACGCGCCGCGGTGTTTTTGTCGGGGGCGAGAATTTACTTTCTCTGCCATCTTTTGATAAATAAATCATAGACTAGCCGTGGCGGAACATCTGCTCTAAAAAGAATCCAGTCACTGGATTGAGCTGCATAAGTCATAAATCCTCTCCAGAGATCGTTTCCGTTATCCAAGACTGATTCGAGGAGCGATGGAGATTAAGAAGCATAACATTTTAACCGGGATCATAGGTGTAAGTTATAATGGCGTGGGACACAGTAATAAAACTAGGAGCTCGTTTTATTTTGCCTTGTAAGCATGCTGATACTGCGAATGTTGTGTGTCTTGACGATAAAATTATCAAGAACGTAGAGGAAATAACTTCCCGTCCCCGACGAATATCAGCGACAATATAATTTGCTCGTGACCACGACCTGTGTAACTTGGTCAAAACGTCGAGCCATAATAAAAAGTAAGTTAATTCTCGCAGCAGACCCGTTAAAGTTACTATTTTCCTACTAATATTATAAATGCGAAAGTTTGTGAATATGTTTGTTACTCTGTCACGATAATACTACTGAACGGATTTGCATGGAACTTTTACAGTAATATAGATTACTAGCTGATCCGGCAAACGTTGTTTTGCTATATAAGGTTTTGTAATATCTTCTAAGATGTTCATTGAAATTAAGTGATGTCAAAGACAATTTTGTTCACAATTAAATACTCTTAATCAACAACACATTTATTTGGATAAAGATTAATATTATTACATTGATACAACTCTTAACAAATAATGCATTAATTTCGACCAAATTTGTTTACCATAAAAACGGTTCTAGTGACTTATTCTTAAAAGATAGACATATACTGTCGCGGACATTTTTTTAGATCATTTCAAGAGGAACAATTCTTTCATACATATATTTTTGGTATCTTGAACCGTTTTTGCAGCGCACGCAATGGAAGCCCTCAAGGATGAATAATTTTCCCCGTTTTTTTCACATTTTCCACTATTTCTTCGCTCCTAATAATTGCATCGTGGTGTTATATAGCCTAAAGCCTTCCTCGATAAATGGTCTATTCAACTCAGAAAGAATTTTTCAATTCGAACCAGTAGTTCCTGAGATTAGCCCGTTCAAACAAACAAACAAACAAACTCTTCAGCTTTATAATATTAGTATAGATATACTTCGGAATAACATATAGGCTATAATTTGTAATGATTTTATGTAATTTTGGTCGTAATATAACGATAAATGTCAATTAGTCGGAAAAAAATCTGGCCTCTGAGAGCTGTCTAGGCGTACACTGCCTAAACCATTGGAATTACACAAAGATGATGTACCGTAGGATTGTTTGTGTTGAATAGTTCTAAATAAAAGTCCGCGACAATATATCTACCTTTCATGTGGAAGCACTAAGACCAGAATAGTGAACCATAAATTTAATTAAATTAGATACATACTATTTTACAATGCACATTTTATTATAATACAGAAGATATTCATTAGAAATAATGTATATGGCAGAGCAACGTTTGCCGGGTTAGCTAGTGACTACTAAATGCGACAGTCTAAAACTACGTTTAGTTTACATAAAATTCTATGTTTATGCTTTAAAGTGAATAAAGTTGGAATATTTTATGGAATGTTGTCGAATTTTACTTTACTTTAATTCGTTCGTTTATATTTTAATGTAGTGCAATAAATTAGGTTTATACGACTACCTACCAAGTTTGTTGTTTCGCATTATTCGCATGCAAGATACCAACAGGTTTATTATTCTAAGTTTGCTAAAGTAAAGATACAAAATTCACCGATAAAGTGCAAATGCGTTCTTTTATGAACATTTGCTATACAGTATGAATGTTTAAACTATGCCTGTAAGGCTAAATCTGAAACTATAAAGTATAGGAACTAGTGAAAAACATTTGAGGGAATATAGGAGTTGATTTTTCTAAAACTATCTAGGTAGGATTTTTGAAAAATTATAGTTCTAGCCTAAAATCAAATTAGATATTAACTTTGTGTTTCAAAATAAACAAGAGATTTTTTTTAAGTAAATATTGTTGGCACTGAGAAGTATTTGAAATCACTAAAAATTGATAAAAAATATGATTATTCATGAAATAATACAACGGCCGCCATAATTTCAATTATCAAATTAATAACACATGTAATCGACACTTAAATAAAATACCTAGATATTGATAATTTACCAAACAAAGCGCAGGGCATATAAGATAACTAGCTCAACATTGAATTTATCATAATTACGTATGTAATTTGTAGATAAATATTTTTTTAGTGTTAAGTTGTAAAAAAAATAGTGTCTGTCCGAAGGTCGATTTCTGACCGAAACCGAATATTAAAAAATCCTTAGCAACCTTACGATCTGAGAGCTTTTAAAAGAAAAGTAAATAGAAATTTGTTGGGCAAACGCGGTTCATCATGAGCCTCATCTTCACCTTCCACCGACTATGATTGAGGTCCAGTGTTAACCTTCAAATCATAAAAAAAAACTAAAAGAGAATAAAATAATGATTTTAGAAATTTAAAAATTAAAGGTTTGTGTTGTTTATATAATTACAGCTTCTAGAAAAGAATAAAATAAATGTCTAACTTGACAAAACTTAATAACATTTCGAAATAATGTCCGAATTTGTAACAGTTCGTTCATTTTTGGCACTTGCTAGAATTTTTCAGCTCCGACCAAAACATCGGCCATTTGAATTAATAAGAAATCAAACAATTATTATAATATTATACATTTAAAACAAAACACTATAGATATACGGATACACTTAAATGAATAAAGTTTTCAAGTTTTTGCCGAAGGTGATTTTTTAGCCGAAATTGTCGAAGGTTCCCGACTCGAAGCCGAAGCTAAAACTTTAATCAGTCACTACAAAATAATAATGTCAAGGCTTAATTTTGTAACAGACTATCTTAACAAATGTAGGTCTTCATTCAAAAATACACAGGGTGAGGTACCTATTAATTCTTTGAGATTTGAATTATTTTTACTATATAATATAATAGAATTTAA
This sequence comes from Automeris io, assembly GCA_036320925.1. Lineage (NCBI taxonomy): Eukaryota > Metazoa > Arthropoda > Insecta > Lepidoptera > Saturniidae > Automeris > Automeris io. Next base: position 3,376,373 of record JAUDJH010000011.1, on the reverse strand, counting down.
TGAGCCAAAAGTATTCATGACAGAAGTAATAACTAGAGATAAATGACATGAAATTATCTGTTCTTCAACAACACATAATGCGAAATAATACTGTTGTGACTAATATGGCAAAATGACAAAATAACGAGTGCACTGAGATAAACAGCGTTTTTACACCTCTAATAATAACAAGGGCCGTACCTGTTATGAGTTTCATATCTTTCGCACGCGAACTTTTGTTACAGTGCTATCTCAATCTCGTTCCGTGTTATCACTAAATAGTTTGTGTTCACGGTTTTCCCGTCTCAAACTATGATTAGTATTTTATTACTTTTTTATGTATTAAGTTTAAAATGCATTGAGCAGTATTCTATAAAAACCCAATCAGAACTAGAATCAGGAGGCGTTACCCTATATCGATATATGATTCTATTTAGGCTATATTTTTAAGTTAAAAAATTCAACTTCAATATAAAAAATTAAATGAGGAAAACTTATATGGCAGCACTGTGAGCGTGCATAGATCGTGAACAAAAGTAAAAAGGAAAGAATCGCATCATGCTAGTAGATTGTGACGTCAAAGGGGTCATTCTCTCCGTTAATATCAAGAACCGCTTATCAATGAAATCGTTTCATTACTCCTTAAAATGATTTTTATAAGTAATCGGAACATAGATCACATTTAAAATAATTCAATTTAATATAATAATATCTGTTTATATTTAATTTTCTGTTATATTTTGGTAGTGTTATCGTGTCATCGATCAACAACCATGACACGTTACTACCACTAGCTGGACTCGAAGGTCCTGGGTTCGAATCCCGGTAGTGGTAGTGTCGAGTCATGGTTGTTTATATTTATTTAAGTATGTATATCTTTGTCTAGTACCCATAGTACAAGCGCAAGCTTAATTTGGGACTAGTCAATGTGTGCAATTGTTAGTAAATATTATTATTATCAATATGCCCCTTTCGGGTCAAGCAGTGTTTTCAAAACATACTGTATAGCCTACAGGATGTCATTGCTCTCGTAGACGACGTCGCGTGCAGAACCTTGTTCAATATAAGTTTAATTATTTCGTTGAACTTTATTTACTTATTTCTCAGTCTCGCGACCTTTTCGACTTGTACATCTGATTCCGCACGGATATAACCATACCATTAACGTTATTCGTAAATGTTAGTTATTTTAAATTACCTTTCCTTTGTTTCATGGATGTTTTCTGTGGAGTCTCGAGTAGAGATGGAAAAAACATGCAATCATTGGTGATTTAACGGCGATAAATGAAAATCACGCGGCCCAAGATAGCAGTATGACAAAAGTGACAAGAAAGAGATAAAGCGAAAAGCAGGTACGTTACCTGCTATAATTTGTCTTATGGCTAGTCTGGAGCCGCCATAATAACCGGCAAGAGGTTCAATGACCACAGCTGACGTTATATTGATGGCAATTAACCGGACTCGAGGTAGAAATACCTTACATCACGAAAACTTTGTTGGGCGTCGGTATTTCTTACAATATTTTAAATATTACTACAATTTTGATGTGATGCCTAAATTATCATAAACTATGTAAGTTTTTCGACATCTATGTATTCACAATATCACCCACGGTTAAAAAAAATTGTCATTATAAATATTAGAATTAAATATATATATGCATACATAATCGAAAAGTTCTCCCATGGTGAGAATTGATTTTTTTTCTGCCAGACAAAATGCAGTAATCTGGAAAAGGCCTTTAAATCTTCACCGGGCACTTAAGGAGCTCATACGGCGAGTTATGAGTTGGATGGCAACGCAAGGGCACCCCTGTGGGTACGGACATCGACTTGGCAGCCAGCCAGGAAAAAACCCAAAGGTGATCTACTAGCGTTTCATAAGCGACTAACTTTGGAGCGGACCTGCACTTCGGACCGTAGACACACCGGTTAGTAAAAATTGAATTTGACTAAAGCTATATTGTCCTCGTACATACGATTTTTAAAAAAAGAAAAAAAAAACTATTTTAGACGTGACTTTATACGTGGGAATTGTCAAAATGATTTTTTAATCAAAATATATTGCCTCACATCATTAATAAAACAGGATTAAGTTTATACAAATAAACATCCATTCCTAACTTAACTACTAAAATGAATATATGTATGGTATTTACTATAATTTACAATTTTAATTCGTGAATTAATTGAAGCAATTTTTAATTTAATTTAATTAATTAATAAACCAGTGTTGAAGCAAACTTATCGCAAATTAATGCGTGGAATAATTATGAAATTATGAGTTATTAATAACGCTTTAAATGTATTTCCTTTATATAATTTGGTTTAATGCAAGCGGTCAGACAAAGTAATGAGTCAATAAAAGTTGTAAGAAACAATTCCATATAAAGTTTCCCAAACTGCCTCGAAATGACAAAAAACATCAATTCTTCTCACACACACGGAGGCTCAGTAACCGGATTTTTGGCGAAGGGTCGTTGACCCAACAATGAAAGCTGAATTTCGACGTTTGTTGTCGAAAACAAGTTTTTTCGTAATTTTCAGTCATAAAACAATGTTTATTACATTTCCTTAAGATGATACTGTCCATCACTATATCGAGGGCTGAAAGGCTATTTGGCTTAAGCGACATTTTTTGGTGATATAGTAATATATATTTGGAATCGGTAAAAAACGCTGATTCTGAAAATATATATTACTATATCACCAAAAAATGTCGCTTAAGCCAAATAGCCTTTAACCGCTCGATATGATATAAGCCAAAAATGATACCTTAAAGAACTTGTCAACGATTTGTAGTAAGTTGACGCGTCGTGAGTATGAGCATGAATGGTACAATGGTAAAGAAAAAATACTTTTTTTATCTGACTTGCCAGCAACGTCAGGATCATTTACAATGCGGATAATCCTCCGCTACTATATATCCAGGGTGTCAAATAAGTACTCTATGCATAATCGTCCCAGAGATACGAACAGCATTTCACGCAGGGCTTCACCTGGGCTTTATACAACAGGTACAGTTGAAAAAGCACGATAGAATAAAATTAGTATGAATAAGTTTGCAAAAACTCATAAAAGAAGCTTAGAAAACTATTAAACAAATGTGAACATTACTTTGAAATAACCGTTCATATGAAAGTTGTATTCCATGTCGAAAGGTAACGAGTTGGATTTTCCTATTTTATAGTTCCATTTACCTTGATTATCGATCTAGCATTTATTTAGATAAGGTTTATTTGTTACATGCAGACATATTTACATTATATTTCTTAGGTCAATACACTTTTTTTTAGATTTCATCTCGTTTCATTGTAAAAAAAAACTTATTTTAGGTTTCAATTATTAGTTAGTGTTGAAATATGGTTCAGTTTTCGTAATTTAATAATAATAGCAATAAATAAAGATTATTATCTAATAATAAAGAATCTTGTGAATGCGGAAAAAGAAAACTTTGAAATTATATATTTAGACCTCGCACACGAGATTATCGGCATGTGGGTTTAACGATTATTGTTCCGATAGTCGCTTTACTAATGGGCTGATCAGAAAGAGTCTCGAATACCATTTTAAGAGACTCTCGCTTGGTTGTTGGATCGAGGGCCGGTCACAGAAGGCAGTATTATTCGATACGGGCGACATTGTTAGAGCATAGATCCTCACTCTGAGCTCCTAACTACCAGTAGTTTAGGCTTTAGGCCTCGCCCCCTCCCCACGTTTTTAAAGTGCCATTCGTGAAGTCAAATTATGTTAATAACTTGCTTTTGCCCGCGGCTTCGCTCGCGTTATGAAGTATTACTATTAATTAGATTGCGACTTTACTTTTGTTTAGCGTGTGTAAAAAATTAGGACCTAATCTATCATTAGGCGCTAAAACTATCAAGCTATTATATTATATTATATTATAGTTGAAAATCTGAGATGTTTCCAAACTTTCATCCCCTATTTTATCCCCTTAGGGGTGGAATTTATCAAAATCCTTTCTTAGGGAATGTCTACGTCATAGTAGCTTTATGCGTGCAAAGTCTCAGACCGATCGGTTTAAAATTGACAAAGTTTCATACAAAATTTCATCCTCTGATTTATTCCCTTGGGGGTAGAATAGATCAAAATGTTTTCTTAGCGGATGGCTACGTTGAGTTATATATATTTAGATATGTACTTTTATATTTCGAGCCTGTGATATGTATGACAAACGCTTTTGTAATGTGGACATTCTGTCGAGTACATTTAGAAGAGTGGTGAGATATAAAATGTCAGGTTACATTTATTTTTCTTTGTTGTATTTGCTTTTCTTTATATAATGAGTTAGTTGTTTTTCTTTTATTGTTTTAAGTTCCCTAGCTTAATTTTTATTTTGTATTTTTTATTATTTTGTATTTGTGAAAACTTTGCTGGCTTGTGTATTTTTATTGTGTGTGATTTTTTTCAATTGTTTATATATTGCTATACGTTTACTTGAAAATATAAAAGATAAAAATAAGTAAATATATAATATTAAAATGTCCTGCAATATTAATTTATAACTGCGGTGACATACATTCTTTATGAACAACAATTGGCGATAAAAATACATTTTATGATCATATGTACTTTACTGTCGACTGACATTGGAATGTTATTTTACGGATGTTGTAAAAGAAATTACAACCTGTAAACATGATTATTTTAATATGCGTATTTATTATTTTATTTACCCGTTAAATAAAGTTAATAAACGAATAATTTGTGTGTTGATAAACCTCAATGCAAGGGGTCGTTGGCAACAACTTTCATTCGAGCAATCCTCGACAGCGACAGAACGTGGAAAGTAGTCAAACGCTACTTCCAGGAAATTTTGCAAGTGAAAGATGGTTTGTTAAGGTAGCGGGAAAGACTAGCTTCACTTACATCCTCCCATCCCATCCGCCGGTCCCAACGAGCAGGATGCAGAAGGGAGGCCTTCATCAGGTACCCACACCTAACATAACATACACTTGAGGAAGTGCCTCGTTAAACATATCCAGGCGTGAACAGTGCGCGATCTTCTTCCGGGCGCCGCTCCAACACAATAAAGCAAGCATGGGGTGGCCTTATACGTACTCACAGGGGTGCCCTTGCGTAGCCGCCCAACCCATAAATTTCGCTGGCTGAGCGCCCTCTGCGTTCGCCCACCAAGCCTGGTTTTGTTGTGAAGGTCTTTCCCAGGCCACAAACGTAGGACACGCCGAAAAAAAAAAGGGGTGGCCTTATATAGCACCCCTAGCAAGGTAGAAGAGGTTTGTTCCGCATTTTCAAGGATAGACCTCGTTGTGCAGAAGAAGTGGGTAAGGCCGAGGTTCTGGCAGACGGATAGGTAAAACACCCCAGTGGTTTTAGGCGGTGACAGTCCAGCACAGCGGGAAGCCGCCTTTTAACCCTCCTTGACAGTCCAAGAGGATTTCCACTGAGCTCCAAAAAAAAGGTTCAATGTAAGGGCTAGCTGGGCTGTAATTTGAGGGAGTCTACTACCTAATGAGACTAAGGTGGCACACAGTGTTCGGCTCACGGCCTGATAGAGAGGCCCGGAGAGCTAGGCTCTTTACAAACACCCCAGGGGTGTTTAGTCAGAGAGAGTCTGACACTCCGGAGCCACTGCCCTAAAAGCACCGATCACTGTGGGTGCGACATACAAGCGCAAAGTGGATCACAATGAGTGATCAGAGATATATTAGTGGCTGTATCCACTTTACGCTTACATATCGTGCCCTACGGGACCAGTAGCGCAGCAGATCGCCATTCTCCCAGCACTAGTTCACATGACACTTCTATTAAATTCCATGTGGATTTCCTCACGAGTTTGTCCTTCACGGGTCAGCAAGGTGCGCCAAATCCGTACTTATCTAGAAAACCCAGAGGTACGCGCCGGGATTCGAACCTACATCTACTCGCGTCGCCACGCATTGATGCCGGCCTCTTATCTACTAGGCCACCACATCTATTTATGTTATGTATGTAATCCGAGAAATAAATCCAATAGTAACACAGAATAACTGTATTTTTATAAATTCTATATTCCGAACTAATGTTTTTATACCAAATGTGTAAATTGTTTCACGGATACACTGCAAGTCCCCTTGTATGTAAAGATAAAGGGATTTGAAAGATATATATAATCCGTTTGATAAAAAAATAAAACAAGTATTTATTCAATAAAACTATCTCTACCGTCATAACAAATTGTTATATGTCAAAATTGAGGTTCTACTAAAACCGATCTTCCCGGTTTCACAGCCCGTGACTTGGTAGAAGTAGTACTTTTGTTGTGGCAATACCTATTTCAAGCTGACTAAATATTCACATCAGTTTTTAATTATTTAAAACTGCGCACTGCATTTAATATACACAATTGACGGCCTGATAGTGCAATTTGTAACAAACCTACCTACGATGCTAAGGTCCTGGGTGCGAGTCCCGGTAGTGGTAGACTTTTATGTGATGACCAGATGAGTTTGTCACGAGTCATATTTATATATATATATATATATATATATATATATATATGTATTTAAGTATGTATATCTTTGTCTAATACCCATAGTACAAGCGCAAGCTTAATTTGGGATTAGTTCAATGTGTGTAATTGTTAGTAAATATTAAAAAAAAAACTAAAAACAATTATATTATGAGTACACACACAACAAAGCATCTTTTACATTCATATTGTCACTCATCAATAATCAGTCCCTGCCAACAGTCATAATGATAGTGTGTCATTCAATAATATCGATATACCAAAAATCAACTGTCAATTTAAACCAAATATCAATGATAATTTTGACGGTAGGTTGACAGTAGGGCCAGTCATGGTGACTATGTTTAAACTTAACCTATTACCATAGAATGAGATAAATTAAATAAAACATGCACTTGCCGAAAATGCAACCCAAAAAAAAAAGTTTTTAATTAGAACAACATCAAATTAGATTTATCTATAGCGAGTAGACGCGTCGTAATCTGATTTTAATTACATTATGGGTTTAATATTAATATTAAAATGAAATAAATAATTTATTTCTCACAATAAAAATACAAAATAGTAAAACAGTATACAGAAAAGAAAGTAAAAGAGATATATAAACACGGTGAAATAGGCCCTCCGTTAGTTTAATGCAACGAGAAAGTCGTGTCGAGGAATGCGCAGTACAAGTATCAAGAAATGCAAAAGAATTAATAACCATGAACAGCCTTATGAAAATGAAATATATGTTTCTTCACTTTTAATCGCGAGTTTAACACTGAATTTTCCTTTCCATGTACTTGGAATTAGATAGGAATTCTTAATTATGTGCTTATTGCTGTTATTTATTATTATTACAATGCTTAATTGTGTCTCTAATTCTGTTATAATCTATGCCTATAATATAACCCAGTCAAAAATATGGGTAACTTTAATGTATTCACAGAACTTTAAAATATGTAGTATTTTTATCCAACACAGAAAACAAATAAACAAAAAAAATATATTCTATTATCAACACAACATATTGTATTTGAAATAATTACCCTAGGAAAATTGCAAACTTGTATGACAGATAACTTGAGACTTAAATTATATTTGTACGTAACATGCTTTATCAACGAAGTAATTAACTTGAATTCTGCTATAATTAAGGTTATAAAATAATCCACCTTTTAATTAACAAAAAATATTTTTAAAAATTTAAATGACTTACCTAGGAATCAAACTGGCTTATATAAGTTAGCGACAATAAACAAAATCACACTTTTTAACAAAGAGCTAAAAGACCTTTTGATATTATTTGATTTTTTCGTACTTTCAAATTTTTCACTCGCGTGAAGGCAAAGGCTGCTTGTTCGCGGCCTATATCCTTCAGTATCGCTGCAATACTGAAGTGAACATTTCGTTCCACAGTTCGACGGTACATTCTACGCTACAATAGCAGACGATTATAAATACTCGTTTACAAGAAATGTATTATACGTCAGCGTAGAATTGTAGAATCCGCCTTTAAACAAAATGGCTGGCCGATTAACAAAATAGCTTGGTTATTCAGCCGGATAAGTCTTAGGCTGAGGTTTATAGACGCTTCTTTGACTTTGTGTAGAATTCACTCAAACTTTACAATGTACATTACTCAATGCATATCGAAGTATATGCTAAGTCACATATTTTGTAAATTTGGTATTGGCTCTGCTTACTTATGCCATACTCTAGTTTCTATTATATATTTAGTTTTATATCAAAGACCAATTTATTTCTACGAACTTTGTTCAGCTATGTAAAAGTACCGTCTATAAATCTCAGCCTTAGATGATTTAAATAACGCTAAACATTGATCAGCAATATTATGACGGCGATTTAAGTTCTTAAATTTAACTATATATCACGTCGCTATTGTGTGACTTTGTATTTCCATAAAACTATATATGTATAAAACGACCCAAAAGAAATCAAACAAAAAAAAAACAATGCAATTAAAACGAACAATCAGATACTTCAATTTAAAGAAATAAAAATAAACACGTTACTTTTAACTGATTAACTATCTTTTCATTTATGTCACTTAATTTAAAAAAATAAATTTTTGGCGGTTTGATCTAATTTGATCTAAAATACTTCCTACATTCTAAATTATCAATATTTCAATTTAACTGTAATGGCTCCGTATTAAGAGTCTTCATTAGCCGTTTTCCAGAATTATAGGCACGTTTTGTGAACAAATTAGCCGATCTGTAGAACGGCGGATTCTGTCATTTGATTGCGACATACCTACACAATATATTATGTCATAAATTGTTTATGTGACATAACAGAACTTAAGGAATACATTGTTTTACTATATACATACACAACTACTGCATGCATGCATGTTTTACTGTATATTGTACTTACTGACGTTTTTGTAGACGACTGATTCTTAATCGTTTTGTTATAATAAGATTTACTAATAATTACACACATTGATCTAGTCCCAAATTAAGCTTGTGCTTGTAGTATGGAACGAAATGTATGTCCCTAATTAATTACGTGGAAATCTAGCTTCCCTGCGCTAACAATGTTGTAAATATTGATGAAGAAATAAATAATAATTCGTTATATAATGATTATCGCCTAGACAACCCGATTTCACTCAAAAAACTGATCAAATTTACATAAGCAAATTTATATTAATTTATATTTATATTAGTTTCTATTATAATTTTTATTATGTAAAAGTATATTCTGTATTTTGAATCACATATCCGTAAGAACTTAATATTCTTATCGTATGTCCAGTATGTTTCGATTAAGGTTTAAATTTACCTTGTATCAAATTATTTAGGTAGTCGATTGTATCTCGGGTTCGCTAGTAGTCACGCCAAACGGCGTAACCCCAGAGCATTAAATTAATAAAATGTAAACGCACTCAATCCCCAACGCCATCTGGCGTACTCATTCACTTACTTAGCGTTCTCGCATTTAAATCACAAATATCGCATCGCATCCTTTTTCTTTATAATCGCATATAATTATTTCAAACTCGCAACACACAACACAAATCCTTACGTACACCATACTCCACATTACATATATTCAAATACATACAGTGAGTGGTTTTGTGAAGTGCTCGAATACCGCTGCTTACGGTAAGTACTTTTCTCATTGTCTCAAATTATCGCAAATCTTTATATTATAAAATCATCCCGCCTACGAGGGTGCACAAATGCACCCTGCATTTGTGCAACGGCATAAGTCCAAGACTTATCCCGGCCGGCGTAGCTAGTATTCTCTTTATTAATTAACAGTAGTTATTCTTATTATTAATATAAAATTCAGTTACCGTCCGTTCTCATAAAAAAAATCCGAGCTAGTTACGAAAATCGTATCCAGTAGTTCCTAAATTAGGAGATACGAAATAACTATGCTAGACCTGGCCGCTACACTTAAGGGATTGCGTTCTCAACATATCCATGCGTGTGCGGTGCGCGTTATGTTCCCGCGTACCGCTCCAAGACAATGAGGTCAGCAGGGGGTGGCCTTTTACATTAACCCCTTGCAGCGTAGTAAAGAGTGGCCTGAAGTAGGCTAGACGTCGCCAGGAGCTGAGGACGCTGGCCCTGCCCTTCCTTTACCCCCGACAGACGAGAGGAGGAACACTCTAGGGGTTTTAGCCAGTGAGATTCCGACATAACAGGGTCAGCGTCCTGACGGTTCATAAAGGACTCCCCCGGATTAACCAAAAAATAGAACTATGGTAGACTTTTAATGAATATATTATTTTTAATATTTGATTCAGTAAATTAAATAATTTTGGGTACCTTGCTTTATGTATTTTATAATAATATTAAATATTAGTATATCCGAAGTTCGAATATTTTATATTCGAAGTGAGCAGAGATATATGTGTGAGAGTGGCTGTATCCACTTTGTGCTTATATATTATGCCCAACGTGACCAGTAGCGTAGCTGATCGTCGTGCTCAGAGCACTTACACATGTCTTTTCTATTAAATGCTAATCGGATTTTCTCATAAAGTTTCCCTTATTCGGTGAGCATGTGGTTGAAATTTTATGTTGTTTTATACGAACATATTTTTGACTTTACTATTAACGTGAGCGCGTGGTTTCTTTATATTTACTAATTCTATACATATAATATTATATAACATACTACTAATACCGCATACCGAAATATCTAAAGGCTTTCTATCTTTATTGAAGGCATGTAAATACAAAGATAATAGAAGACGAGTTAATACCCGAAGTTGTAAACTTTACTACAAGCGATTACACCCACTTGAATAAATTCCTTAAACACTTATTATATTCACGTTTTCTTTCTTTCTTTCATGGGAACCTTGTAGACTTTGATCAGAGCTAAAAGATTCATCGGTTTCATTGCGATAACGCAGAGTCTTGCCGAATAATAGTACATTATAATACGAGTGTGCTAAAACAATCATTACAAACGAGGGGATCGTGATTCTTGTATTGATCAATAAGAACTGCGCGACAGCATCGGATCTTGATTTTTTTCGAGACGGTCGAAAAAGAACTTTCTGTCATTCCTTTACAAATTTATTAAAAAGTAAATGCTATTTATTAAGTTGATATTTTTAATAACAATAACAAAGAAACCTTAAGAACGCTTCTACAAACATTATAATTTGCAGTTAGATACAAATTTAAAGTAATACGGATATCACATTACCGCGCTCCAATTCCATTACGTTTATTACTAAGGTTTATTATTATAGTAGTTCGTTATTTAGATAATTTTGAGCCTAAAAGTGACCTTATAAATAATAATATATTCGTTTTGGTCAAGTGTGATGAAAAATTTGTTTTATATGATCATGAAAAAATAATAATTCAAAGCGTTTTAAGGCTATTTTTTTCATTACGACAAAATGCAGTTGTTAGTCTGGAAAGATCCTTACAATTTAAAAAAAAATTAAAAATCAAAATAAATTTAAAATTAAAAATCAATTTAATAATATATCTATAATATTCATAACCAATCTATCAATCATTATTATCAAATGACATATTTTCTAAGCATATATACATAAGATTCACAAATAGCATAAGATCAATATTTGTAAGATGTGAGCAACGGTGCCCATAACACAAGTTAAATCTTAATTTGGGCACCGGAGTTTCAACAACACTATTACGACCTAAATAATGTTAAGAATTTAATATCCAAATGTATGTGTAATGACAAATGTATATCTATGAAATAAATTATTATTATTATTATTTTATTATTATTAATTTCACCGGGCGAGAGTGGCTAGTACTTAAGATGCTCAGCCAGCGAGTTAAGGGTGGGTGGTAACGTAAGGGCCCCCCTGTGGATGCGAATGATAGAACTTAACGTGATCTACTCGCGTTTCGGAAGCGACCACCTTGAGAAGACACGCCGAAAGAAACTCAAGGTCACGTCAGAGAGGCGTTTTCAATGGCAAATAATACCGCAATTGTTATAGCAATGGCGAGGTTGCATTACGCCACGAACAACTAGGAATAACTAAGAGCAATATATTTGGGAATGTAACGTCGTATCCAGTTACAAACGTAAATAATCGCCAACAGAACTCTATCATTCTCAATATAGATAATAACTAAATATAATGACCTAACATTAATACATTCTAGATTACTCATATCTCCTGAATCATATGACAAACAAGCAAAGCTGAAATTATTTACATAATTATAAATTTGTTTTTGCGTTAGAATCTGACTAATAGTCAATACAAGGTATTTATAATATACTCGTAAGTAATAATTGTTGTTTATTGAACTAAGGTTCTATTTATATGGTTTCGTTAACGTAGGTTTTTGATCGACTTGATAGGCTGGCACTTTCATCTGATTATCCTCGCTATAGTTCGTCAATTTAGGGAACTCTGTCACCATCTTCAGGGTCATTAGTTTCCTCTGTTGTTTCTAAGAGAGAGGACAGGGGTATGTTGCTGTTGAGTGGGTCCTCCGGTCAAGGTGGGTTGTTAAATTTCTCCTAATTTTTCCCTCATCGATTACGAGAGATACCTCAACGGAGTAAATGCGTGCATCCGTATATGCAAGTATCGTCTCGTGGTTGCTCTAATGCCTGTTTGGACCAGGAGCGATTGTCTCGACAAGCCGAGAGGGGAGACTGGAATGGTCTGCTGGTTTGAACCTTCGACTTCTCAACTAAAGCTCAATCAGCACCTGCATGTAATTGCAGGAGGAGTCGATAGTGGATCTAACGTACGTTCCCCCGCCGCCGTCAGCATGGTGTCGAGGTGGAGAGTGGCGGATGAGTTGGCCACTTTATCGGACCAACGCCACATCTTCTTCAATCTGGGCTGCTCTAGAATCTCCAGTAGTCAAGACTCAAGCTCCAAGCGGCTTTGGTCATTCAAAAAGCTCGACAGAAATTTTCTTGTCGTAGCTACCAACGTCGTAGCATAGTTAGCAATAGTAGAAGTGTCCGATCCAGATGCAGAAAACCACCTGGTTCTGGGATGAATTGAAATTGATTTGTGATGCCTCAATGCTGCGGACTAGGTACCCCAAGCGCCAGGCGGTGAACTGCTGATCGGACGACATAGCTCAACAATGAGCAAAATGCATTCATACTGGACGCCAGTTTCAACATGACCGGAGAAGAAGGCGAGTAACGGCTGAAGATAAAGCCAGATTCTACGCCGAATTTCAAACAGCTCTATGAGCGGTTCTGAAACGCTATCTCGGACGCCAAGGCTCGGTCTATGAAGGAATTACTCGAAGGACTGTACAGGGATCTATAGAGATGCCCATATAGGATAGTCATGGAGAAACTCCGCCCTTGGGTTCCTCCACTAACGCAAACCATGAACACGCAGTTAGTCATAAAGACTGTTAATTATTGCTTCTTACGTGTCCATGGAGGTCTTTCGGGAAGTTCTAAATCAGCGTCGGATTGATGCGATGATTATAAAGTGACCGGGGGTGAAGCAGTCAGTCTGACCGAGCAGTCAGCCGTCTGAAGGCCAAACGGCGATTCAGTAGCGGTTTTCAAGCCGCGTTCATATGAATAAGCGTTTGATGTAGCTGCCACCGGAGTGTCAAGCTCGTGACAGCTGCAAATACATATAGAGAGATACAAGACCTCGCGGCCGCTGCTAAAACTGCCAGAATCCGAATCGAACCTTTATTTTGAGCGATGTCACATAAAACGAGTTTATAAGTTATTATTCAAGAAAATAATCCAATGTGATATAACATTTATTTGCTAATTTTATAAAACCAAATTGCTACAAAAAAATGAAACAGATGAAACAAAATTTGCGAATGACGCAAGATTTCTATTTATTGACTTGTTTGAATAGTTGTTTAGGTATTTACTTTGGTATATCAAAGTTTCTATAATTTTATTTTCCTGGTGATCTACCATCTATGGTGCTTATCTAACGTAACATTTCGTATACTTATGAAGGATAAAAATACCTACAAACCTAATAAAACAGTTCAACAACAGATCCGGTTTTGATTTGTATAAATCCAGTACATTCTATTTAAGATTACATTATTGATCAGGATGTAATTTTACAAAACTAGAGTAATAACGCTGAGATTTATAGACTTTGCCTTTGCTTTGCTCTGAATATATGTACATTCATCTTTAACTAAAAATTTAATATATTTTTGAGAGCTCGAAGTCTTTAGTAAGCCGCACTCTTCCAATTTGATTATGTAGACCTAACTGGTTCTCTCTCAAAATGTAGAACTTATAAGAATTAAAAGAATTTATAGCATTGCGTTTATACTCGTAATTATTAAAAAAAGAGAAAAGAAACGATATACATAGACACAACACAAAGCTCGCCGGGCCCTCGGAAGTATCTAGATTTCGGGGCCTGGCGAAGGCAAAAAGTAAGCAGTGCTGGCACCCCGGTAGGTTTAGTGGGTGCAAGTCCGGCACACGGGAGAGTCGCTCTCACCAATCCCCTGAAGGTCCGAAGGGATTACCACCGGGCTAACAAAAAAAAAAAAACATCACAAAAAGATAATATCGTATGATACATACATCACTACTTTTTTTTAAATATCGACAGGCTTGACTTCAATATCATGGTGCTGGAAAGTAATGATGAAGCCGACGATGGAGCGCGCTCGCCCAGCAAATACCGATTCACTCGACCTTTGAAGATTCCCATGTCATAAGATGTCGAAAAACAGATGCAGGGAGCGAATCCCACTCCTTAGCAATAAGCAATAAAAAAGAGGAGTCAAATGTTTCGTACGAGAAGCTGAAATACCTATAAAATAATTACACAGTAGAATTAAGCTGCGTAGATTAAACGTGCTAAGCCATTTTAATTTCATGGACTTTAATAAAATTTAGTATTCTGCGAGGTATTTAATGGCAGCAGGTTCTTGACTGGATAAAGTAAAACCACTTTATTATTATCAATAAAGAATATCAACTTAATGAAATAATTCAATAAGTAATAAAAATTAAGACTACATTAGGTATATTGATAAAAAACTACCAATTTAATAAGATTTTTTTAAGTGCCCTGAGAACGGCGACAAGCTGCGCTACTGGTCACGTTGGGCACGTATAAGCGTAAAAGTGGATATAGCCACTAATCTACATCTGCGCACCCTGAAAGGTATATACCGTGCCGATATTTGAATTTTCTAATTTTACAGTGGATATATAAATTCAAAAATGTTAATCGAAAGATAGCTATTGAAATCCGTTCTTTACGGGCCAAACTCGGATTAATCTTACGAAAACACTTACTTTAGAAACTAGTTGAAACAGTTCGGATAGACAGTAAACAAAGGTTCGTTGACTGCTTAAGTATAACTATTTCAACAACATTTTGCTCATTAGATAGGTAAGTAGTTTATTATCGGGTATAGATGAGTCAGTCAGTCAGCCAATACCGACTAGTTCATGACTGTAATTATACTACGCATCACAGTCTATCTACGAGTGTCGATCAAAAACCATATAATTTATCTATCTATACATATAAATAGACTCGACTGAATGACTGACATCTCATAGTAGAGCTAACTACTGAAACTCGTGATACTCAAGCACGAAACTTTTACAATGGTTCCTTTTTATGACGTAGGTATCCATTAAGTGCGTTTTTTTCACATTCTATCCCTAAAAGGGTGAAATAGGAGTAAAAGTTCGTTTGAAAATCCGTCAACTTTAAAATAAAAGATATGAAAACTGATATTTGCCCTTGTTTTAGGAATAAATAAATTGTATTTCGATGTTTTTTTTAAATTCAACCCCCAAGGAGATAAAATGATGGATTAAAAAAAAATAGAAAAAGCAAAAAGTAATTGTATACAATAATATTTGTGTATAATTACACACATTTATCTAGTCTCAAAGTAAGCTTGCGCCTCTGTTTTGGTTCTATATACATACTTAAATATAATACATATCCACGACAAACTAGAAAATTATCATAGAAATTCTTCATAGAAAAGTTCACCGGTACTGGAACCCAGGAGCTTCTGCGTTACAGGCTGGGTTACTACCAGCTATCAGTCAATATACTATATCAAGAGTGTAGGAGTGTACTGTGTATGCATATATTCACACCTACCGTATAGTTTTTGATCGCTCCGTATCAATTACTTTTACAACAGGAAAAATATGATATTGCGTTGCAAGATAGTATGTAAATTAATTGTTTTACTTAGTTGATTGTAAATAGTAAATTAAGTGCAGATTGATGGGTATAACAGTGTTACGTATATCAGGAAAAGTATGTATTACTGTTGAGCAATAATGTAAAACAATAAAAGAATGTTTATTAGTTTTATATACCGTCGAATCTTGAAAGTTTTCAAAGCGGGGCAAAAACTATTGTCAACTGAACCAAAAGTATTGTACTTTTACCTTTGTTCCTCAATTATATCTATTAATCCCTAAAAATATTATAGATCACTTTTTAAAGATTTTGTGCGCTATAACTTTGGGAGTGATTATACCGTATAGTAAGTTCAATGTGGACTTAAAGCTTGCACATAACAATTGGGCACCGTGAAAGATTGACTATTGCGTTCTTGCTAAAAAGGTCTTACGTTGTAGAAATTGTTGACAAAGGAACGCAATTAACAACGGCAATTCCAAAGCGTAGTAAACTCAAATACATTAAATTAAAAGTACAATGGATAAGTTTTGTTTACCTACACAACTTTCTAAAAATATAAATATCATTTCACGAAACTTGCATAAACAAAACAGTAACAATGTCTTATAACACTTTTGAGTTTACTTTTAAAACGTTAAAACAAAGGCTTGTACAAATATCCAACCACTATTTTTATGGAGAAGTTGGCACATCTTTTAAATATATTATTCAGTGTGTGAGTCCCAGTTTGCCCCCACCTCGATGCGGGTCTGTATACATAATGTATAAATACACCTAGAAATTACGCCTCAAATATATTATAAGTAAATATTACTAATCGTAGTTTTGTTGTCATATAAAATACTTAGTTTTCTATTATTATCTTGTGGATACTATATCTACCTAACAACAATATTACATATCGATCGAGTATCAATGTAAACATTTAGTACCGACTGATTTTTAAAATAATTTTATCAAGCATATTTATTTCTGGGACTCCTACATAATTATAGAGTTTACACAAAATAATTATACAACGAATTCCTAAACACGAAGCTAAACTTATCAACAAAGTCTCTTAACACCTATTTTTGTTTTTATTCTATTTCTTTATTAACAAGCTTTCATATTTTTTTTATTTGACTACAATTTATTTTAAATTACAAACATAAAATTGCTTTTTAAATCGTATAGCTTTGTTTATTTAAAAAAAAAAATAGTAGATATTAAAAGTGTACTTGAGCTGAACTTTGTTGATATGTTTATAATTACACGTTTATAGATATATTATATTACTAGCTGTCCCGGCAGACCTTGTTCTGCCCTATTTCTCTAAAACAAAGTCACATTGTTTTTTTTTAATGTTAATAGCTTCACTTTCAGATTTTTTTGAAAATTGTTTGAAGCAACCTGGCCTTAATGCTATATGTATAAAAATTGACAAATATTGACATTAATATTTATAGTCACTCAATAATTGTTTTGCCTACCCGGAACCCGTCCACTAACATTTAAACTTTATGGTATGGTGTTAAAGTTCAAATTGACTTTTAAATACTATTACGAATTTTTTGTATGAGAATATAGAAAAGTGTTATTTTAGACAGTTGCAGGGAATTTTTTAAAATTTTCTCTCCGTAATAACCTTCCTCAGACTTCATTAAACACAACAATAAAAAAATCAGCCAAATCGGTTCAGCCCTTCTCGAGTTTCGCGCTTATCAAGACATTTTGCAATTCATTTTTATATTATAGATTAGTACTATATTATATGTCTACTTTTATACTCATATTAACAATAAAATGGCATTTATTATTTTGCGATTTGCCAGTGGTTAAAACTTTGCTTTGCCTTAAAACACGGGTTCTAATAAACCGAATTACTATTCTAATGATATTATAATATTTCATAGTCTCAAACCTGTTATGTTTAAAAAAAACTTAAATACAAAATTCATATTACTCCTTTTACTGTATTTCGTTTAAAACACGAATATAAAATTTTAAACAGATGTTATATCAAAAAATTACTTACATCATCTTCGTTTATATACGAATAACACTTCAAAGACACTAGTGTAACACTGTCCTTCATTTCTAAAACTTTATCCAAAGCACCTTACAACTTTTCCTTCAAGAGTCAAGAACAGTACTGGGGTTACCCGAGACATCTTGCAGTTTATATGAACAAGATTGTTTCTAAAGTTTTCCTTGAATAATTAAGCACCGTATTCACTGTGTTTAAAAACATTTTGCATTATAGATATTTATTTAGGATATTTGCGTGCAATATGATACTCGTATAGAATTTTAAAATAAATGTAATTTAATACAAAAATACATTTTTAAACATAAACAAAAGAAAATGAATTAAAAAATTGTAAGCTGGAATCTATAAAGAAGAGCTGATACATGGGCGGATCCAGGCTCTTCGGGGTCACATCAGAGTTTTACAAGCCAGGTCCTACGCACTTGTTTTACCTTACACATTACACGAAGACATCTACACTAAATAATAATACTCTGTTACTATCCCACACACAATAGGTGGAGCCTGTAGAAGGCTAGACGTCGCTGGTCGCCGAGGAAGTCAGCTTAACTATACTCTTAGCCCTGGCAGATAGGAGAAGAAACATTCCGGGGATTTTAGCCAGTAACAGTCCGGCACCCTGAGGACAGCCCTCACGTTCGTCCATGAAGGATTTCTGCCGGACTACCAAATGATGAATAATAGTCGTTTTTGTCCCATCTCGAAAAATTTCAAGATCCAATGCTGGCAATTCTTTATAGGTACCTAATCAAATAAATCGATATAAAAACTAAAGCAGGCTTAACAGGCACTAAACAAAACGGGTTATGCAGCTGCCTCCCCTTGCACCGCCCCCTTGGGTACGCCATTGAGCAGACAAGATATTTATAAAAGTCTTTGAGGAATAGGTTTATAATAATAATATTTCTTCACCCTGTATCCCTTTCCTGATGAGGGAGATACAGTAGAGTCTATATCTAATTTGCGCTTATATGTCGTGTCCAACGTGACCAGTAGCGCAGTTGGTCGCCGTTCTTATAACACTAGCATACATGACATTTCTATTATATGTCATTCGGGTTTGTGTCATGTGTCGCCTTAATCCGTATGTAATCTGGGAAAACCCATATTTAGAATACGAACCTGCGTCCCTTCGCGTTATCGTGCATGGAAACCGATCTTTTATTCCCAATGCGACCACAGCCAAAGCTTTGTGTTTATATAAAACTAGCTGATCCGGCACACGTTGTTTTGCTATATAAGGTTTTGTAATATCTTCTAAGATGTTCATTGAAATTAAGTGATGTCAAAGACAATTTTGTTCACAATTAAATACTCTTAATCAACAACACATTTATTTGGATAAAGATTAATATTATTACGTTGATACAACTCTTAACAAATAATGCATTAATTTCGACCAAATTTGTTTACCATAAAAACGGTTCTAGTGACTTCATCTTAAAAGATAGACATATACTGTCCTGGACATTTTTTTAGATCATTTCAAAAGGAGCAATTCTTTCTTACATATATTTTTGGTATCTTGAACCGTTTTCGCAGCGCACGCAATGGAAGCCCTCAAGGATGAATAATTTTCCCCGTTTTTTTCACATTTTCCATTATTTCTTCGTTCCTAATAGTTGCATCGTGATGTTATATAGCCTAAAGCCTTCCTCGATAAATAGTCTATTCAACACAAAAAGAATTTTTCAATTCGAACCAGTAGTTCCTGAGATTAGCGCGTTCAAACAAACAAACAAACAAACAAACTCTTCAGCTTTATAATATTAGTATAGATATAGAAGAAATAATGTCTACTAATAAAATTTGCCGGTAGAGAATTGAACGAAAAATACTCAGCCGATATTAAGCTGCTTTCAAGTGTATTAAATCTATACATATAACTGAACTCTGTACTGCAATTTTTGTACGTTTAACTTCATAAAATTACCTTCTGCGTTATTTATTTAGGAAATCTCTTAATAAATCGTTCTTTGACTTCTTGTTTATTTTTTTTGTGTTCAAAGGTGACCTTGATTACATTTTTACCGTCTGTGGTGTATGATGATTGAGATATGCTGAAAAACGTTGCGCTATATCCCTTCTGGTGTGAGCAGAGGAGGAAAATTAATGGCTGTATCCATTACATGCTTGTGTATCGTATATGAGAGACAGTAACGTATCTAATCGCAATTCTCATAGTAGTCATTTATAGAGTTATACTAGCTGACCCGGCAAACGTTGTTTTGCCATATAAGTTATTTTTAGGTGATAATTGATCAGTTTACGAGCGGAATGAAAAATGATTGAATTACTAAAATGGCTATTAAAAAATAGGAGTTGGTGATAAAAGGGTAAACATTTGGGATTGTATGTATTTTTTAATGTCACATTATAGAAAAATAAAAACAAAAAAATTTGTCCAAATATAACAAAGAATGTTAAGGGTGAACAACCCTTACCACTTAGCGGTATAAAATAGATAGTAACCGATTCTCAGACCTACTGAGTATGCATATAAAATTTGGTAAAAATCGGTAAAACTGTTTCGGAGGAGTAAGGTAACTAACATTGTGACACGAGAATTTTATATATATAGAGATGAGTATTTTAACGTGTCTTAAACGCGAATAACTTATATCTGGTTCCACAGGCCTTGGTTACAAGCGGACTGGAACACTGCGGGCTCTTTACCCGGAGCGGGAAGTTACTTCCTCTATCCTCTCTTGTTCTTGATAATTTGAATAGTTACAGCACACAACACTGGCAGTATTAGCATTTTTACAAGGCGAGGTAGAGCATTTCTATAGCATGTAGACGCTGCCCGATACGTAATTGTATTAAACGCCCTAAGAGTCGTTAGGGTGTTACGAGACGTGCGGGGTACGGGGTGCGCGCGTAAGGGATGCTCTAGCTAAAGTTAGTCGATTACCGAGACGCAAGGCTAGAGTACGTGCGTGTGCGTCGTAGTTCGGTGTGCCTTAAAGTGCAAATAAACACTAAAACGCCAAAATCCGTGTCTATCTACAACCACACCCACGACCACCAGTCATAGTCCTAATTTTCTAATCACTGGGTTCCGTGCCGATGACAACTTAAACCGATCATCCTGATTAAAAGTTTTATGGTACTTAATCTCGATCGCTTCGCGAACCAGTCTGGAGAGGATGTTTGGCTTATGCAGCTCAATCCAGTAATCAGGTCTCTCATTGAGCAGGCGTTCCGCTACCGCTGACCTATGATCTATCTCTCAGAAGACGGTAGAGGAAGTAACTTCAAGCCCCGTCGAAAACTCCCAGACGCGTTAATCTGTTCATAACCTTGACTTATCTAACCAAGTCGAAACGCCAAGCCCTAATTAAAGTAAGTTAAATCAAGCATAAGATCCGTTAAAGTATTTATAATCATAAATGGGCAAAATGTAATCAGATTAGTAAAAACATTATTATTACGATTTTTGCGGTTTTCATTATTAATATGGCTGCTTTTTGCTCATCTATGTTTTAAACACTACGAAATCCTCAATTGCATATATATTTATGACTCCTTAATGTTTTCAAAGGATTTAGTTATGATTACAGAGCAACAAAATTAAAATTATGACTACATTGTGTAATCGTTAATCATTAATCAGATTACATTTTGCCCATCTCTGTTTATAATGATATGTCATTATGTAAAACCGACACCTAAGTATGTTTTAACTTCAAGTCAAGGAAGTGGATGAAAGTTTGGTTAAGCGAATGAGTTAAGTAAGCATGGATACGTGCCGCTAGCTTTTCAAAAACCCCACGTGACCTAAGAAGGGAAAACCCCGATGGTTAAGTATATTTTCCTTATCAAAAGAACGATCGCGGCAACTTGTAATCTTTTGAAACTAACGAAATAATTTATTACACTATTAATTCTATGTAATGATTATATTAGTCGTGGAATTTACCGGCGGAGGAGAATAGCGCCTCCCTCTTTAACAAACTAAGGCGCAGTGAGAGCGTAAGAGCCGACTAAGGTATACAGCATGCCAGTTGCTCGCAGATTGCAAGCATCTAAGCTGCAGCATGCATCTTCTCTGCACATAGCGCACACCCGCTAACTCGCCTTGGACAAGCGTGATGGGTAAAATGTCCAAACCCCTTCCCATGGATTCCACAAATATAGTGGAATAAGAGAAGTGGGCTTTGTCCTGCAGTGGGAAGAAACTGACTTGTAATAATAATGATTATTATCGTTATGTAAAAATATAATATGTTTATAAAACCTTAAAATAAAGACAATGAATTTGGTGCCACATTTTTAGAATTCCGTGCCTGGAAAGGAGAAACGGAACTTTGTTGTCCTTTTGTCTGTCTGTCAAGACCCTTTTCTCAGGAACGCATGAAGGTATCAGGTATCACACCTAAGATTCGAAAGGTCGTCTACCTAATCCATATCACATGATGGATCTGGATGCAAGCCGCTGCCGACTGGTCGCTCTGAAAAACATTTAGGGAGACCTATGTTTTATCAGTGGTCGTCTTCTGTCTGATATGATGATTTTGTTTTATGCGAGATTTACACGTTTGGCGCTTGGAGCCAACGCCAAATGTACACAAACGTTTGCCTAAATTTGGTAAACCATCCACACTTTCCGTCAGTGTCTTTCATGGATGTAAGCACGGCGTAGTGATACTCGTTGTCTACATTGCGAGTCCTGTGATAACGTAGACATTGGACATTGTTTGTTTAATTGGCGTCAATTTGGAATAGAAAGGCTTTAATTGGTTTCGGAACTGGAAAAATCTATAAGGAACAAATAAAAAATTGTCATACAAAACTGTTTTGTACCTATTTACAAAACTGTTTTGTACCTATTTACAATACTGTTTAAAGTACTATAAATAAAATCTAAATGTATATAAGTCATAAAATTACCAACGACGGGCTTAAAAGGTCTTGTACCTAGAAAAGTAAAACGTAACATAAATAAAAAATGTACCAATAAACCAACAAACGATCAAATCGGCCACAAGTACCGGCAAGCATATACAAGCCAGGACAAACGTTCTATCCACACGTTTGAATTCATGAAGGCTTATTGGGGCTTGGCAAGCGTGTAGGTCCGCCATCAAACGTATGCGATATAATATCATGGCTAATAGAAATTGAACTTATTATGACAATTTTCAATATACATTGTTTCTCTCTGACTCTGTAATCGAATCTAGGAACAGGAACTCAGTATATATGAGCACGTCACACTGAGGAGCTACGTGATACCGGCCTAGCATTCAGTCTTGTATAGATCAGAAGCGTACGTGATCGGAATGTCAACATTTTTCCTCAAACGAAGTGCGTATTGTCCTAAAGAATAATAACGCGTCACTTGTTTATCGCGTCATCAGATAACTTGATCATTTTAAAGATAATCATTTGTTCGTTTCACTTGTACATTCTCTAATTGCACTGGCCCCATTTCATCATAAAAGCACTAGACGCCGTGTCGGATACTATTCGTATGTGCTGGAGGTTCCTTATATCCGCACGAAAAGATTTGCTTCTACTTTCATCATGCGAACAGCTCCAGAGTGGGATATGCTTCTAGATACCCTATTTCCATATTCTTTTAACTTGGAAACTTTTAAGAAAAAAGTGAATAGGTATTTCTTGGGCAGAAATGGTACATGGTCTCGGCTTCACCTTTCACCAGGTTTGTTTGAAGTCAAGCGTTCGCCTGTAAATTATTAAAAAATATACTATTGCAATAATTAAGGCGCTGTATTTTTTTAACTAGAATAAGGCCGATGATGGAGCGTGCTCGTCTAACAAATACCGATTCCATAGAATTAGGAAATTTAAAAAACCACGTACTCGCTCCTATGGTGAAGCAAATATAACAATAGAAAAGCATGATTCTACGAACTGCAGCGACATGATGCGTCGTGATTCCCTGATTTTAATTGCGTTATACTTTTTCTATGTCGAATTTGTATCAAGAAATGCTACATAGTTAAACAAAAAACATCTTAAGACAAAATAAGTATGAATGAGCTAACGAAAACTTGAAACATGTATTAAATATTACTTCCATATGTTTAGGTTGAAAAATACGAACTTTAAATAATGTACGCATTTTTAACAGTTCGTTTAATTTTGACGCTTGTTGGAAATTTTCTGTTTCGGCCAAAATTTCGGCAACTTTTGGCAAAAGTCAAAGTCAGTTGGTTATTATTTACTAATTTAAACATAAATTCATTTTTAGTTCAGTTCAAAGAGTTTATTCTCATTTAAATACAAATCGCTTAGAGCGACCAACAAAGTAACTCTTTTTTAAACTTGAATAAAACGCTATTTAGAGTAAATATGTACTTATTAACTTGCTCGGAAACATTATCCAGTGTTAACATCTGTCAAATTTTTGTCATCATTTGTGATCAAACCTCTTCGTTGAATTAGCGTTTTTAAAGTTTACTAGATTAATTTGCACAACACAAGTCGCCCTTATTCGTGAACCTACCTGGAACCTCTTTAATATATTGTAGTAACTTATTTCTGTATGTATAAAGCAAGCCCCGTTCCTTATGTAGGAGGGCACGTTTTGCTGAGTTGTGTTCAAATGTGCTGTATCATTATTCATAACTAGTCAGTGGACAGTGCTTTAGGAAGCACAAGCAAATTTGGCGACGAGTAACTCCACTTGATACCAAGTGAGATTTTGTAATAAAAGCTTTTTTTTATTCTGACTCGACACAGTGAGTGCACCATACCTGATGGTAAGTATGGTGCAGTCCAAAAAAGGCGAATGCTATCGACAGGCAAGAAAAACCCATAGGTAGTCGTAACGATCATGCCGGCCTGCACAAATATCTCTTCACGCTACGCTTAAAGGATCCCACATCATAGGATGGTGGGAACACGCTCGCAGGAAGACCATGCCACAGCCTAACGACACGGCAAAAGAAGGAGTTGGAGAACTTCTTAGTTCTAGCCGGGATGTGAGATATCGTATAGCTGCCACTCCGCAAACCAGCGCGAGTGGTTCTATTCAGCAAGGGAGAGGGTGGAACAAGGTTAAACAACTCTTCAGAACACTCGCCATGATACAAACGGTAGAAACCGCGCAGTGAGGCAACATCTCTACGGAACTGAAGCGGTTCAAGATGCTTAGTCACGTCAGGATCATTCACAATGCGAACAGCCCTCCGCTGCAACTTATCCAAGGCGTCAAGTAATTACTGAGCAAAACCATAGCAACCAAGCTAGATTTAGTTTAGTTTTGTAATATTATCCGGCAAAACCGGTAAGGTATAATGTGTATCACCCACGCGGTCGCGTACTTGCAATGTCTATGTCACGGTCACAACTCGGTGCTTACAACCGTTGTATTGCGTATTACAAAACGACAGGCCAGTACAAAATCAAATTGTTTCGTCGCGTATGTAAATATAACTAAATTAGCTTTATCTATACTAATATTATAAAGCTGAAGAGTTTGTTTGTTTGTTTGAACGCGCTAATCTCAGGAACTACTGATTCGAATTGAAAAATTATTTTTGAGTTGAATAGACCATTTATCGAGGAAGGCTTTAGGCTATATAACATCACGATGCAATTACTAGGAGCGAAGAAATAATGGCAAATGTGAAAAAAACGGCGAAAATTATTCATCCTTGAGGGCTTCCATTGCGTGCGCTGTAAAAACGATTCAAGACACCAAAAATATATGTATGAAAGAATTATTCCTCTTGAAATGATCTAAAAAATGTACCCGACAGTATATGTCTATCTTTTAAGATGAAGTCACTAGAACCGTTTTTATGGTAAACAAATTTGGTCGAAATTAATGCATTATTTGTTAAGAGTTGTATCAACGTAATAATACTAATCTTTATCCAAATAAATGTGTTGTTGATTAAGAGTATTTAATTGTGAACAAAATTGTCTTTGACATCACTTAATTTCAATGAACATCTTAGAAGATGTTACAAAACCTTATATAGCAAAACAACGTTTGCCGGATCAGCTAGTCAATAATAATTACTTTAAGCGCAAATTCGTATTCTACAGAAATAACATTATAATAAGATTTTTTAATGCCATGGTTAAAGTAGAACATGTTGAAAAAACATACGTCGGTGTGGAACATATTGATGTGATATTTCGAAAGCTATAGATATTAGATATTTTATACATTTTGCAGTCTTCTTGTAGCTTTGTTGCTGATCGAATATAACATGTCTATGCCCTTGGTCACTTCAGACACGAAGTTCTAGACACGCGTATAGTAGATAAAGCCAATAATGCTCATCACATAATGAATATACTAGAGATGGGCAAAATGTAATGTGATTAACGATTACAAAATGTAGTCGTAATTTTAATTTTCTTGCTCTGTAATCATGATTAAATCCATTTAAAACATTAAGAAATCATAAATGTGTATACAATCTGGGATTTTGTAGTGTTTAAAATATAACTGAGAAAAATGCAGTCATATTGATGGTAAAAAACGTAAAATGTAATCGTTAATCATTTTCATGAATCTGATTACATTTTGCTCATCTTTGAAATATAGTACGATAATATATATTTTTATTAACCTTTTAACTTTTCACAATATAACTAAAGTGCAACGAGGCTAATAATGGAGAAAATTCTACCAGACTTTTCGTCGTCTCGTTTGCTTATTAGGCAATGAGTACTCTAAAATTGTTTGCATAGAAAATTAAATAGTATAGTATGTTTTCTTATAAATTTAACACAATATACTATAATACTATAACAAGATTTTTGTTAGCAGAACGGTGTGAATAAACAAGCACTGTGCGACATACGCTTATGTCGTATTAGTAAACGGAAAATTATCCCTGTTCGTCAGTTCCGGATCTTATAATGTTTCGAGGCGGAGCAAAAGATAGTGTACGCACCCCCCCCCCCCCCCTCTCCTTCTTTGGCAGTCCTTTTGCCTTTGTTTCTCAATTATATGGGTTAATCCTATAACAAAATGTCTACAGTACATATTTTATAAATTTTTGTGCTCCATAACTTAGTGAAAATATAAATATAATTTCGCTTCTTATGCCATAACATAAAAAACGAAATTTCATGATAAACAATCTTAGCATAGCTTAAGACGTGGTAACGATGAGACTTTTGAGTTAACTTTTAATTCTTTAAAGGCTTCTGTTTTCAGCCATTGTTTATGGAATTTGACCGACTGTTTTAGATATAAGGGGTGTCTCAGAATGTTTTTCGTTTTTGAATTGACCAATACGCGCCGATCGCTGGTAGCAGGGGGAGGGGAGTGGTCTCAAACGCTTGGCCGGCTTGTTAAGTTTAGTAGCCATGAATCGTTTCACGGGACCGCAGCGCGCGTTTTGCGTGCGAGCGTTTTATAAAAACAACGATTCCTACACTATTGTTCGTCGTCTCTACAGGACACATTTTAATTTAACAAGCTTAAAACATGTGCCAAGTGCCAATTTAATTAAACATTGGGTGTGCAAGTTTCAAGAGACTGGGAATAGAATGCCGGACAAATCATCTGGGCGCAAAAGGACATCAAGGGCGAGCACGAACGTCGACCGCGTTCGCCAGTCTGTTATGGACGACCCACGACAGTCGTTGAGATTGCGCGCAGCTTCTCTGAATTTGAACAAATCTACGGTTTATCGCATTATTTCGAAAGATTTGCATTTTCACCCATATAAAATTGTTATTTTTCAAGAAATGAAGCCTGATGATCCTGATAAACGAGTCGAATTCTGCAGGACAATGAAAAACCGTTTTAGGAGTTTCAATAACATCTGGTTCTCCGACGAATCGAATTTTCACATCAACGGTCACGTGAATAAACAAAATTGCAGATACTGGGCTACCGAGAATCCGCTAGAACTGCATCAGAAGCCCTTGTACTCACCAAAAGTGGTTGTTTGGGCTGCCATATCAAGTCAAGGAATTATCGGTCCTTATTTTTTTGAGGATAACCGAGGTCGAACTCAGACCGTTAATTCTGATCGATATTGCCATATGATCCGGACTTTTTTGGCTACAGAAATGCAAAACCAGTCTGGCTACAACCGCAACACCTTTTTCCAGCAAGATGGGGCCACTTCTCATGTAACAAATGACTCATTAGCTGCTCTTCACGATTTATTCCCCGGAAGAGTGATAAGCCGCCGAGGAGACATAAACTGGCCACCGAGGGGTCCTGATTTAACGCCTGCTGATTTTTTCTTATGGGGCTACCTAAAAAGTAAAGTTTACAATCCATTGCCACCAAACCTGAACGTTTTGAAGCAAAGAATCACTGAAGAAATCAACGCTATTCCAAGAGCAATGCTCCAGCGAGTGATTGAAAATTTTAGCTCCAGGCTAAATGAGTGTGAACAAGTAAATGGTGAACATTTGCAAACGGTTGTTTTTCATAAATAAACTTCAAGATCTGCTCTTTAATTTAACAATAAATAAAACAAGTTTTAATGGATAATGTTGTTTTTTATTTAACATCAAAAAATGAAAAACATTCTGAGACACCCTTTATATATAATACACGTGACTCCTGGGTGGTGCTAAACGAACAGCAGTGAGGTAGTAGGGCGTCGGTGCCCGTCTGGATCGCGACCACAGTACATGGGTGTAAAGCCCGTCATAGTGACCAGTTTCGGCTTGTCGCGTTTCGGTATCTGCGTGTGTATATCCAGTAACTCATATACCAAGAGACCTTCAGTCGTGGTATATGTGGGCCGACATGACGATGTAGACTATCAATGGATTTTCATCCTTTGATAGTCGCTTTCGTTTTTGGACTACACTGTACTTACCTTCAGGTACTCTTTAGTCACTATGTCGAGCCAGTGTAAAAAAAAAAAGAATAACAATCGATAGTTACAGTGATTATGGCGTCCTGCACAAATATCTCATTACGCTTCGTTTAAAGGACCCAATATCATAGGACAGTGGAAACAGGCTCGCCGTAAGACTATTGCACAGTTTAACGATTCGGTAAAAGTAAGAGTTAGAGAACTTCTTAGCCCTAGCCGGGAGGTGAGTTACCATGACTACAGCCGCGCCTTAGTAAGCTCGCAGATGTGGTCGTTTTTATTTAAATGTATTTGGCCAGCAGACGCTTTAATTAATACCTATAAAAAGTCCAAAACGCTATCATAATCTGAAGTTATCTTGGCAGAAATAATTTTATTTAAAAATTAAAATTAATGATTCAAAAAATATACTATGAATACAGTCTGCAAACTACTGAAACAGCATGTCTTTCTAATAAGCTATCTAATAAGGTATTATTTGTAGTGTAAAAACAAAAAAAACACATACACATTTACATATTTTTAATAATAATATATCCCCACGTTGAATATCTTTTGGGGTGAGCAGAGATACATTTATAAACTGAACTTAAACTGAACGAAAGAACTATAAACGACATTTATTGTCGAGTATTGTAAGTCATTTGTACTAATTAAATTCTGAATTTTATTGTAATTTATATAAGACGGAATCGATAGCAATTACTTCATTCATATAAATACTACAGCTGGCAATAATTATAATCATAACAAAGGTACTACTTCCACACGAACAAAGTCGCGGGCACAGCTAGTTCTTAAATATATTCAGTGTTAAATTCGTTAAAATAAGTAAAAGAAAATAAGTTTCAATTATATTCTAACAATCTTGTTCACCAATGCCTCTTCTCCAAAATATTTTGTTTGTGTCCAATATTCGGTAAGTTTGTATTTAGAAGCAAATATGTATATTGTAGGTGTAAAATTTGCGCTGTGTGTTTGTACATTGACTCAAGATCGGTTTGTACCTAAACTATTTCTATGCATACAGTGAGTAACGACTGTTATATTACGCACTGTTATCGAGAGCTGGCTTCGAACACATAAAATTGTAGTTTAAAAAAACTTAAAATCCGATAATATAAACGATAACGTGTAAAAAAATCTTTTATTATGTTAAATTATTCAATCCTGCATCAAAAAAAAATTGTTTCACTCTGGCATCTCATCCAATTATTTTGCTCAGATATAAAGAAAATCTTGCTATGTAAGAATACGATATTTTTATAAGAATTGCAATGCTATACGAAAAATGGTGATGGTATTGATGGTAATGGTGATGTAGGAATGGTAATGATGGTGCTGGTAGTGGTGGTAATGGTGATGTTTGTGATGGTGGTGTAGGAATGGTAATGATGGTGGTAGTGGTGGTAATGGTGATGATTGTGATGGTGGTGATGATGATTGTTAATGATGTTGTGAAATGAACTTCCTACAATTAAACGGATAGCTATACCCAAAGATTAGCTAACGACACATAGTTTTACTAAATGAACTATCAATTCATTTCTCGATCGATCAAATCGATGACCGGTCTGAATAAATCCGGTTCTTTTATATCAAGAAAGAATATCTGTAAGTTCAAGGTTAACACAAAGACAAATCGCTGAACATACTTATATTGTATAATTGTATCTATCTATCTATATACATATCTGTCGGGTATTTGCTAAACTGTTATTTTAATATACCGTATTAATGACAATAAAGCCAGTTCGTAAAACGCCGCCCGTCTTTCATTACATATATTTAACTATATCATAACGTCAAATCACATGTGACAGGAACGACAGAGAGAATGGAATATCATCTCTTTCTATTTTTGTAAACCCCTTTTTCGCTTTCTCGATTTCGCGTGCTCCGGACCTTAACCTCCACCAGGGTTCTCATTGCTTGGCCTGTATAGGTTTCGGTTGTCGCTTCCACTCACATCCATATAATTATGTTTTTTTTTTTTCGTATCTCTGCTCATTCCAAAAGGTATGCGTTATAAACTTTTCTATTATCAATTGAAATACTTGGACAATACAAGAGAATGAGAGAGAATTTTCTGTTATAAAAATATAAATTATGATACCTACAACGTTGAAATAGTTTCAATTACGGCACCTTCTCAAAAATCTCGTATACATATAAGCTGTAGGGTATCAAACTTTGGAGGTGAAGGTGACCCATCACTTCATGTTTGTCCAATGACCTCCCATTTTTAGTTAGTTTTTATTACTAATGTCGAAAAAACGAATACATTTTATTTTTATTAATTTCTATTACAGATTAAAGAAAAAACCGGCATCCATGCGCGGCAATGCAAGTGGTTGTATTGTAGATTCGTAACATCTCTGGTTATTCCAGATTAAGTACGAATTTATGCACCAGATGTTCCCCGGTAAAAGAAAAGAAGTGAGAAACCCCGCATGGCTTTAAATAGAAATGTCACGTGTAGAGCCCTGAGAACGGCGATCATCAGCGCTACTGATTACGTTGAACCCGACATATAAGCGCAATGTGAATACAGCCACTGATGTATCTCTTCTATCCTCGAAAGGGGCGAAGGGGGACCTCGTGACGATATTATATTATATTTATAAAATACATAAAGTAAGGTAGTCAATACTCAAATTTTAATTTGATATTAAAATTATTGTGTCCAAAATAGTATGATATATTTACTGAAATTATTTGATATAAATTCACAAATACGTAAGTAATTTTAAATATAAAATATGTAACGTGTAAATCGCTCGTGATGCGTCCCATGCGTCCTTAATTGTCTGATGACTGTATTAATTTGCTTTACGTGTATCGTTATTTAGTTACTAGACGCTGTAACATACATTATTAGTTACTTACATACCTAGATAAATACGTAACCAATTGTACCCGATTCCGTCGACTAAAATCCATAATACTGTTATTATTAACATGCCGAGTGTATTCCGGAAAAACATAATTAGCGACAATTTGTATTTTTTACAGGAAAACGTTTTAAGTTGTAACTTCTAATTTGATTAAATCTCATTTAATCTTATAATAATCAGTGACTTTATTTATTTAATTAATTTAGTAATTGTAGTCAAAACCGTTTATAATGACATTGTTCAGAACAACATACTGGTTATTATGACTCAGAACAAAGGTCCCGGCAAAAAAAATTGGACTTCGTTTCTCAAAAACATCAGTGGTTGTTAAGACTAATGTTTTTTATGACTAAATATGAGTAGTCCGTTCGATGTCGTTATAACAGATTATGACTGTATTTAAATAATTATATATCGAGGGGTGAAAGGCTATTTGGTTTAAGCGACATTTTTGGTGATATTCTATAATACACATATTCGGAATCAGCGTTTTTTACTGATTAACTAACTGATTACTGATACTTTTTGTTTTTATATATATTATTAGAGGGAAATTGATGTCGATTCTACCTACGCTGCGACCGGCTATATAAGGACGGCCGTTCGCGGTATCATGATTAACGCTGGTAGATCACCGTTAGGTTTATTCTCATTTGGCTGGCCGCCCAAGTCGAGGTCCGTACCCACAGGGGTGCCCTTGCGTAGCCGCCCAACCCATAACTCGCTGGCTGAGCGCCTTCAGCGTTCGCCCACTTGCCCGGTTAATCTGTATAAGCCTATCCCGGCTACCAGAAGAGGTCCTGTCAAAAAAAAAAAAAAAAAAAAGGTATCATGACACTCGCTTAACAGACATCGAGTAGTGCGGAAGCTCTGCCCGAATAGCTAGCGACCGTCAAATATTGATTTAAATACCTACCTTAACTAAAATTGTAAATGTGTTGGCCGATGGCCATTAAAATCTTTTTAAAAAAATAACTTTCGTTTCTGTTTGTAACATCAGAAGTGGGATTCGAAGGCTGAAAAGCCCACTGAAAGCCTACATTTCTGATTTTATAAACGAAATTAAGTACTGTTTGGTTATCATCACGTGGTCTGCCTAATTGATATTCGGACGGAATTTTTATCTCTGCGATGTCTTCCAACGATCAACGTAAAAAGCGAAGGCGCCGCGGGCGCACTCCTTCGCCCAACCAAATGGAAGAAATTTTGAGAAGACTACGCGCATTGGAAGACCAACCCCGTGCGTCTGTGGAGACGCAAGCTATCGCAACGACCAGCGCTGGCCCTGGTCACGCCGCCGAGCTGCCCAACACGACACCATCGGCATCAGTGCTTGTGGCGCCTACACCGCTGCGTGAGCTCGTGTCCATGCAAGTGGGGACACCGCCGCTGACTCCACGCACCAGCAACATGGAATCAACACAGTCTGAGGATGTGGTGACGCACGCCGCTGAGCGTCTTTTAACAGCCATTAGCTGTGCTCAGGTCAGATCCAACCAATATTTTGTCTCTGATTTTGATCCGAATGTTCATGACTTTGACTCGTGGTGTGATGAAGTAGAGAAAGCTCGTATTGCAAACTATTGGGACGACAGAGAATGCCTTGCTCGCGTGGGACATTGCCTAAAAGGGGAATCTCGCACCTGGCTGAGCCAATGGACAAGCAATATTCGCACATGGTCCAATTTCAAATTAGAATTAAAAGCGCTATGCCCACGATCAGTCGATGTCGCGAACATTCTTTACGATGTAATGCGGACAGAGTCCGATAAATTTTCCACATATGCAGAGTATGCTCGTAAATCACTTTTAAGGTTACGCATTGTTAAGGGTCTTAGTAGTGAACTGCTTACTGCTATTATTATTCGTGGAATTTCGGATCCACAAATCCGTGCCATGGCTACCAATGCTAAACTATCACCTGATTCTATTGTGGAGTTTTTATCGAGCTTTGTTAAGCCTTCTAACAACTTCAAGAAAGTGTATTCTAATGATAATCGAACTTACAAGTCTTTCAATAATAAATATTCAAATCACAAATCGCTAAAACGTCAGTATGATTCTAAAGATTTAAAAACAATAAAGTGTTATCAGTGTAATCAGTTTGGTCATAAGAGCGTTAATTGTAACAAACGGTCGAATTCAATTTCAAACAATAACAATGAAAAGACAATCGCCTTAGCGACATCTCGTAGCGATATATTGAAGTGTACATTTTGCAAGAAAATGGGTCATTCCGAGGGTACTTGTTTTGCTAAGGAACGAACAAAATCTCGAAATAATAGCGGTGTTAACTTTTGTCGCGAACTCGAGGGTAGTTATGAAAATCGTTATGACGTGACAACTGCCGTCATACTAGGAATACCGATAGATGTATTAATTGATAGTGGCTCATGTATTTCATTAATGTCAAATAATGTAGTCAAACATTTCTGTTGTCAAATAAAACCTACTAATCAATTATTACGCGGCTTAGGCGGTACGGAAGTTAGATCAGAATCTTTTGTGACCCTACCCGTTGAGTTTAGCGATATAACAATAGAAATTGATTTTTGTATTGTGGACAACGATAGTTTAAATGTACCCGTCATAATCGGTACAGATGTACTGAATAGAAAAGGTATTACGTATGTTAGGACCGGTAACTGCCAACGTTTAGTTCATAGTGAGGTGACTGTAAACTATGCAATGCAAGTAAATATGATTTCCTTATCCGATCAAGTAAATACGTCGGTATCTGGGAATTATAAGGAACGATTACTAGATATCCTAACTAAGTATTCCGAATTCTTTTTGAGTGGTACCGCGACTACAACAGTTAAAGATAGTGAGATGCACATCAAGTTAACAACTGACGTGCCTATATATTACAGACCTTATAAGTTATCTCACGATGAAAAATTAAAAGTACGTGCTATAGTAAAGGATTTGCTCGATAAAGGAATCATTCGCGAATCCGATTCAGAGTATGCTAGTCCGATCCTACTAGTAAAAAAGAAGGATGGTTCAGATAGAATGGTCGTGGACTATCGTGCACTGAATCGAATTACTGTCAAAAGTAGATATCCACTCCCCTTGATCAACGACTACATAGATAGGCTAGGTAATGCTCGCTGGTTCAGCTCTTTAGATATGGTTTCCGGTTTCCACCAGCTCAGAGTTGCTGAAGAGTCCATTCACAAGACCGCATTCGTTACACCTGATGCTCATTACGAATATTGTAAGGTACCTTATGGTTTAGCAAACGCGCCTATTTTTTACCAGAAGACTATCTCGAAAACCCTTAAACCCTTCATGGATGCTGGAAAAGTCATGGTTTATATTGATGATGTACTCATCTTGACGGACAGCATTGACGAAAATCTTGTTTTATTAGATTCTGTTATAAAAACATTAACTAATGCAGGTTTTTCAATTAATTTGAAGAAGTGCACTTTCCTTACCAATGAGATAGAATACCTAGGCAGGATTATAAAAGATGGTCAGGTTAGGCCGAGCAATTATAAAATTGATGCATTAGCTAAATCGCCGCGACCGAATAATGTAAAACAGGTTCGCCAATTTCTTGGCCTCGCAGGATATTTCCGAAGATACATTCCTAATTACGCGATTAAAACTGCACAAATTGCCGCTCTAACTAGAAAAGGCGTAATATTTAATTGGAGTGATGATCACGAAAATGCACGTCAAGAGATCATTACTTATTTAACCCATGAACCGATTTTGGCAATATTCGATCCGGAATTAACAACGGAATTGCATACGGATGCCAGTTCTATTGGCTATGGCGGAATCCTTATGCAAATACACAAAGACAACCGCAGACGGGTTGTTGCTTATTTTAGCAAGTTGACCGCTGGTGCGGAATCTAAATACCACAGCTATGAGTTGGAGACCCTCGCGGTAGTAAAATCGTTGGCACATTTTAGGCAATATTTGATTGGTAAATCCTTTAAAATAATCACAGATTGCAATGCATTAAAAATGACACAACGCAAGAAGGATCTCCAACCCAGAGTTGCAAGATGGTGGATATACATGCAGGATTTTGATTTCTCTCTGGAATATCGTAAAGGCGCACTTATGTCACACGTAGACTACTTGAGTAGGAATCCGATAAATGTTATTGTCGTTCAAAAACCACAAAATTGGGCTCAAGTGGCACAGGCAGGTGACGAGGAGACGTTAAAACTAATTGAAAAATTAGATAACGGCGAACTAGATAATACGCGTTACGTGAAACGTAATGACCTGTTGTATTATAGGTATGACGTCACGGGTGAGCAAGCGCGATTTTTATGCTATGTTCCGAAAGCATTCAGGTTAAGCTTATTACGCGTTTTCCATGACGAGCATGAACACATCGGTGTAGACAAAACTATTGATCTGATCCTGCGACAGTTCTGGTTCCCCGGTCTCAGACAATTTGTCAGGAAATATGTCACACACTGCGTGATATGCATTTCACATAAGCAAGTACCTCGCGCACCATTGCAGCCAATATCCTCTTGGCAAAAAGCTCCAATACCATTTGATACAATACACGCAGATGTACTCGGACCACTGAGAGAAAGTAATGGTCATAAACATGTACTTATTGTAGTTGACGCATATACTAAATACTGTCTACTGTATGCCTTACCGAGACAAGATAGTAGCGAATTGAAACGCGTAATGATCCAAATAATATCTCTTTTTGGTACTTTTAAAAGGCTAGTGTGCGATAGAAGTCGTATGTTCGATAACCATGAGTTTGTTAATTGGATTTCTAACTATGGAATAGAAATGCATTTCGTTACCCCTGAAATGCATCAGGAAAACGGTCAAGTCGAACGTTATTGGCGTACTGTTTTAAATATGATAAGAGTCGAAGTAAATTATAACAAAAATGATTGGTCTGAGATATTATGGAAACTGCAATTGGTTTTGAATATTACCAAACATAGGACTACTCAATATTCGCCACTAAATCTCCTCATCGGCACTGATTCCACCACACCTTTGATAAATTCGTTAATTAAAGATATAACTTGCGAAGGCTCGAATCCAAACCGCGATGCAACTCGCGAGATAAGACGGCAACATGCGGAACGACTTATTCACGAAAATAAAGACAAACAAGACTCTTATGTAAATAAAAATAGGAAATCACCTAAAAAGTTTCAAATTAACGATTTAGTTTATGTCATTAAGAGCTCTCAAAGTACCGGAAAGTTGGATAGCAGTATGAGAGGTCCTTATAAAGTAACTAAGATCCTCCCTAACGATCGGTACGAGGTCGAACTGTTAGCTGGAGCATATGGAAAGACCAGTCAAGCAGCTGCTACATACATGGTTTTATGGAAGGGTGAATGGACACCCGAGACTTGCGCTGCATTTTTTGAAGGTACTAGTAAGTAAGTACTTTTGAAGGTACTTGATTTCCTGTTTGCTTTGCTAACTGATATACCTCTTGTTTTCTATTTTATTTTTGAGTTAGATTATGTACTAAACTAGCCCGTATTTATGAGTTTTGACCATGTAAAGTAATGTGTTGTATTCAGTGGAAGAGACCCTTGTAAACCCTGTGCGCCATGGTATTGGGTTGACCCTGACACTTGTGGTTTCCGGGGTGAGTCGGTGGCGCAACCGACAACAGACCTGTGTAAATCCAGCTTTTATTAGGTATCTGGGGTGACCTACTAGAGACCGATGTAAATCCTGTGCGCACTCACGAGTATGTGCGGGGTATTTGGTTGCGTGGGAACAGACCTGTATAAAGCCTATGTGATTTGAAATGCTAAAGTGAGGCGTTTCTGATGGTTATGTTGGACTTGGCTAATTCGTACGTAATCTAACGCTTTTATGTGAAATTAGGCCAACTGCTAATAATAGTAAAAGTAAATAAATATGATTCTTAGAGTGTGTGTATGTGTCTTCATAGTGACCGATGATGATGACGCAGAGCAGCCATCGAATGCTGAGGCTGTTGCTGGACCATCCTCGAGTTCCTGCTGAGGACTTCGAGCACGCAGTCCCGTCAGGAGAAGCCGTATTAGAGGGAAATTGATGTCGATTCTACCTACGCTGCGACCGGCTATATAAGGACGGCCGTTCGCGGTATCATGATTAACGCTGGTAGATCACCGTTAGGTTTATTCTCATTTGGCTGGCCGCCCAAGTCGAGGTCCGTACCCACAGGGGTGCCCTTGCGTAGCCGCCCAACCCATAACTCGCCGGCTGAGCGCCTTCAGCGTTCGCCCACTTGCCCGGTTAATCTGTATAAGCCTATCCCGGCTACCAGAAGAGGTCCTGTCAAAAAAAAAAAAAAAAAAAAAAAAAAAAAAAGGTATCATGACACTCGCTTAACAGACATCGAGTAGTGCGGAAGCTCTGCCCGAATAGCTAGCGACCGTCAAATATTGATTTAAATACCTACCTTAACTAAAATTGTAAATGTGTTGGCCGATGGCCATTAAAATCTTTTTAAAAAAATAACTTTCGTTTCTGTTTGTAACAATATATACATTACTATATCACCAAAATATCAAGACACAGAAACGAACAATTCAACAGTGCAAAACAATTTAAATTCACAAAGAGTATTGTAAAAAACATTGAACTCTAACGAACCTGATTCTCTCCATTTTTTTCAGTCATCAAAAAACCACTGTTATCGTAGCCGAGTTTATCACTCACTGTCGCACAACCGGAGGATTTCATATTTCTCTTCAAACAACTAAAAGAAGTCCGAGAAAATGTTAAATTGTTTTACTAAGTACACGCGTCGTAAACGGTGAACTGCGTGTTTAAGAAAGCCGCTGTAACACGAAACTGTTCTAACTCAAGCAAAATAACCTGCGTCATACCTTTACGCTCAGTAACTGTGATGTAAACAGTAATGTCGCAAATTTCCTTAATAGTAAGATGCCACAAACATCTTAGGGTTGAAAAGACACAGATCAGAGTTTCTTGACTGCTCTTCTCGGTAGATTCTACTTTCAGAATCGGTGACCTGGCATCACTGTTTCGTAATATCTTATACGATATACAATACCTGAGTGATGCTAAGAACTAGGGTGCTAGGCTCTTTGTGTTTGACTTGATCGAGACACCCTGCATGGATATAAATCCCATCATAGTTACTTTCTTCAGACAGTCGCATTTTCAATTTCGTATTAGTAGTTTTTAGTATACAAGGGAGTCTTCTTTAAGTGCCTACATAACGGTTACAATATCTCCATAGACCGGATACATCTTGTTAACTAAAATGAAGATTGTGGCCTCTACAATTCGGCCCAATAAAGCCGATGGACGGTCGTTTGAAAATATGCAGAGTAATTTTATAGACCAGGGAGATATTTTAGGGTACAATAATTTTTATTTTCTTGCAACTAATAAAAATGTAAATAAGATCTTTCCCAAACAAAACTTAAAAAAAAAATTGAAGAGCGTATGAGAATTGATCTGTAAAATATTCCCACACTGTAGCCCGTATGGCGTATGATTGATTGCTTAGTAAAGATAAAACTCTTTTTACGTAATTTTAGGTAATAGATATTGACTCGTTCTCCCTTCGTACTTTATCCTGGCTTAGGACAGGCAATATACCTAATTAATAATTCATTGCTATTAATTCCTTCATGTGCGTATTTTCTTCTAAATACATTGACTATAATTTAGTTTGTTTTATAGGAAGTATTGAAATATCACTATGTTTACATATTTAGAATTAGAATTGAATTTCCACCTTGAGTAACTGTCTCGTCTATAAAATCACCTGTATATAGTATAGTAATTAATTCAATAAAAATGTATCTCTATTCCGGTACATACCTACTCGAAAATTTGTAAAGAAAACACCATTATCGACAGAGTTTCGGGCGCCAATTTGCAAGTTGGAGATACCATTTGCGCTATACGATTAAATTACTGAATCAATTTTGAGAAACCTTTTACAATTTAAACATATAATGTATTTTCCAATTAAAAACTTAAGTTATGTTTTATATCTTATATATAAAAATGAATCGCTAAATGTCTTGATAAGCGCGAAACTCGAGAACGGCTGAACCGATTTGGCTGATTTTTTTTTTGTTGTATTTGTTGAAGTCTAGGGAAGGTTATTACGGAGAGAAAAATTTTAAAAATTCCCTGCAACCCTCTAAAAATAACACTTTTCTGTATTCTCATACAAAAAATTCGTTATAAGTCATTTTGAACTTTAATACCACACTAAAGTTTAAATGTTAGTGGACGGGTTCCGGGAAGGCAAAACAATTATTGAGTGACGTATAAATAAATATTAATGTCAAAATTTGTCAATTTTTATACATATAGCATTAAGGCCAGGTTCCTTCAAACAATTTTTAAAAAACAGCCGACAGGCCAATAGGTTTTGGCAGAATAAAATCTGACGGGGAAGCTTTAGTTTTAGAGAAATAGGGCAGAACAAGGTCTGCCGGGACAGCTAGTAATTTATAAATGTAATTACCAAAAAAACTTTTTCATTGGATTTCATTGATGTAGACATATCTCCATTATTTATTAATAATAATATATCGTTACGCTATATCCCTTTCAGGGTAGGCAGAGATATTTTAGAGGTTGCATTTAGTGTTAAACGTAACCAGTAGACGGATCGCCGTTCTCAGGGCACTTACGTATAACATTACTATTAGACGCCATGCGAGTTTCATCACGATATTTTCCTTCCTTTCCTAATAATCTGAAAAAATCCGGAGGTATGTGCCGGGATTCAAACCAACAACCATTCGCGTTGCCGCGTTTGGATACCGGTCTCTTATCTACTAAGGTCACCACCCCACAGGTCCCATGAATTGCATAAAAGATTCCCTAGCCATGTCGAATATTGCAGCGTTCATATTAGGCCGCAGCGATAATTGTAGAAATCGCTTTCTATTCTGCAATAGATGACACCACTAGTGGCTGTAGTTATGCTATTCGCCACAAGATAGCATTGCGGACGGTATGTCATCTACTGGACAAAAGAGATCATTACATACGTCAACTTTATTCTGTAACAGTATCATTAAAATAATTTGACTAATTCTAAACGCACACCTAATGACTTTCATGGGTGTGTCTGATTACTAATGTCGGCCGGAGTAATAATTATAGAAAATTAATAACATAGATACGAGCTATTTTTGGAAGCACTCGATTTTTATCAAGCAAACAACACTAGCAAAGATACTATGAATATAGACTAGCTATCTGATAACTTACTTTGGCCGTGAACTATCTATTTAGAAAAGTTATGAATGAGATTGAGCAGAAAATGAAATAAAACCAAAGTTAGATAGATATATACTAGTATATCTATCTTTGGTTAGGTTACGAGTAGGTATTTTGCGAGGCGCTGCAAAATTGTCTATGCCCAGCCCCCGCCCCCACACCCTTTTATTTTTGTTATTCAATTATTTGGATGAAAAACTTTTGGATCTGACTGTTTCTCTCTCGGAATTTAGAACAGCATATGGAAAGTGACTGATTTCTTATTTTTTGTGTGATCTTTGAAATAGTTCGCAGAATTTCGTTTATAGTCACTACTTATGCATATAATTAATATTATCTTTTTATATTGTCTACGTGTAATCCTTTTTATTAATTTTACTCTGTTATTCTTTATGCTATGGTGCCCTATAACTGTGGGGGTGTTTATAACTCCTATTTTGAGTACCACGGTTCTTTGTTTTGTTACTCAATGTTACCCGTGTTGTTACTATAAACTGAACTACTGAGTGTACTGTGTGTGTGTGTGTACGGTGTGTTGTTGTTATTATGTAAAATAAAAAAATCTATTTCAAGAATCATTAAAATAGTTCCGTGCAGCTGAATTCGATTGAACTTTGGATTTCGCACCGCCAATTAGAGCCAAGATTATATTGGTGACCATAATAATGATACGTTTTATTTTCCATCGGAAGAACCCACTTGTCTCAATAAGTAGACGATAAGTGATAATAGACTGAGCAAACAGAACCTTACACCCGCGGATAAACAGGTCCATATACCAAATTATATAGACATTACCTTCTAGTAAATATTTCATAACTTGATGCGATATTGAGTTACCTACTTGTCCTTCGAAGTTCTAACTTTAGTAGATGTATTAATGTGAGCTTTTTTTATACTGCCTCGACAAAGTTACTACAATGAAAAAAGAAAACATTCCATCAGCAGCAGTCACGACAAAGGTAACGCCATAGTACAAATAAATGAAACATAAAAAAAAATTCAAAAAATTATTAATATAATAATAACATAAAATATTTAAAAGGGCCAGATACAGAATGCAGTATTACTCGATACGGCACGCATTGTTAGGCGGTTCCTCACTCTGAGCTCCTAACTACCGTTGGCTCGAGCCTTAGGACTCGCTTCCATAGGTCCACATATTTTAAAATTTATATGTTTTTAACGATTATTAATTTTAAAATGTAAACAAAAAAAAATGAAATTTGTGTAGTTATTTATTATATTAAACAAAATGTATTAATATTAAGTAAGAATCTATAGTTAAAAGTGTATCATAATTTAAATTTACAAGAATACTAATGATGATAATAAATCTATGATATCGTCATGCTATAATCCTTTCGGGGTGAGCCTATGCTCACCCTATCCACCTAATGATATCTATTTAATATATATGTGTGTGTGTGTATATATATATATATATATACAATAGAGGTGTATCCACTTTGTGCTTATATGTCGTACTATTCGTGAACAGTAGCGCAGCTGACAGCCATTAACGTATCTCTGCTGACCCCGAAATGGATATAACGTGACAATATATAATATTATTATGAAATATATTTAATAATAGCCGAGTATTGCGACTGTTAAACTTTGCTTAAGTTAAAACCAGCCTTTTCATAAGGCCTCTTATGTTTAATTGAACTAAAATATTATGAAAAAATAACCCTCAAATCGCCACAGTTGCATTCCAAACCACATGACCTTTGCTTGACATTACATCATAATTTAAAGGAAATATAGACTCACCCTTTTCTCCAGCAGCCCTATCGTCTCTCCAGGCTCCATCGCGTTTTTCTCGTTCATGACGATTTTCAGTGTCCAGTAATAATGAATAAGATATCGATGCTAAGTTTTGTTTTCCGATGCACGTTGTTTGGGCTTGAGATATCCAGCTGTCAATTCACTGGAATCTACGCAGGCGCGGCGGAACGTACGATGTAGGCAGGGTTGGATTGCCCGCGTAGCAAGGGCAGTTATTGCTACGGAACCCACGCTTCCAGATTACTGCTAGTATTTTTTTAGGCGTTTTGGATTAATCCAAGAAACTTTAATTTACAAAAGATGAGATTTTTGCCATTTAAAGTTTAAAAACTTGTACCAAGAGACCTAGAATATGCTATGGGCCCCGCACTGCCTTGATCCGGCACTGTATGTAAGTATTTTACACGAAATATAGGGGACAAGTCGGGCAAATGTTCATAGCGGCAAAATTTAAGGATTTGCAAGCAGGAAAAAAAATCTTATAAAAATTACACCAATCAGTAATGTTAATTCCAATAT
This sequence comes from Automeris io, assembly GCA_036320925.1. Classification (NCBI taxonomy): domain Eukaryota; kingdom Metazoa; phylum Arthropoda; class Insecta; order Lepidoptera; family Saturniidae; genus Automeris; species Automeris io. The sequence continues at coordinate 3,333,014 of JAUDJH010000011.1, read as the reverse complement.
ACTTCATTAATTTTATATGGAATAAATAAAAGTTTTCCAGGATTTTATTAAAGTACAACTTTAATTTTTATATTTTTAAAATAACTATCGAAGGGCTATCGTATAGAAGGGCAAAGATCATTTTTGCCCGGAGCTGCTGAATAGTAGACTGGGGTCTTCAAACCCTTATACTACGTGACAAATGAATTAAGATTGTATTAGAGCAAAATTTTAGAATCCCTCCTTATACAAGATGGTTAGCTGCTTTACGAATCACACACAGGGCTAACACAATTATATTATTCCATAATAATGATAAGGCCAGTGGAATATTCAAAAGCTGTTCAAATGACAGCACTGTTTTTGAAAGATATTTATCTAGACCTCAGGTTGTTTCAGTCGAGAACCGTAAAGAGAGAGAGAGTCAATAGTTCAGCGTGTTCATATGGCCATAGCTTTTGTATCCAATTTGGGATGATATGAATCTGGTCAGATTTAATGCTATAAAAATACAGGCCTGTCTCTTCACCAAACGGAGCCCTTTCGTCGTGGCTCCTACTTTCCAGAGTGTTGGCGTACCTGTGGCTGATATCCTCGAGCTTATTGACATGGAGCCATCTGCGGCATCAACCTTGTCTTTGGGCGTTCGATTGAAGGTAAGGCAAACACAGCTGCTCAGAAATTGAGGATTCTTTACATGGTCAGGCGGCATTTCACGCCGACCCAACTTCTTAACCTGTGTTAAGTATAGGTGTGGTTTTCTGTGGAGTATTGCTGCTACCTTGGGGACGGCTCCGCCAAATATAATGATATGATATTTGGCAGCCATGGACTGAAACGATCACCGACATATTGCAGAGTTGGTCAATTTAACTAACTCCGCCACCTCCATAAATTCTCTTACCATTAATTTACTGTGCGCAGTGGCGGGATCGGATCCTTATGTGGTTGACATTCTAGTTGCACGCACGAAGCGATTCACCTCCTTTGTTTTTGCTGCGAACCGCCAAGGAGTGGAATTCACTTCCTGTATCAGTTTATCCATTAACTTACGACATGGGAATCTTCAAACGATAGAATCGGTATTTGTATGAGCGCGCTCCATTGTCGGCCTCATCATCACTATCCATCAGTTGAGAATAAACAATTTTTCAAATCAATTTTATATTTCAAAATAAATGTGGAACAATAAAAGTCACGTATCAAATAGTTTTAGCGTTTATTATTAAAATTAAAATACATAACATTCGCACTAAATTGGGGCTAAAATGACTTAAATTTAAGCTATTATTAAATATTATTTGAGATGGCATTTTATTTATTAATAATATCAGTCCTGATCACAACTGTTCTACAATAAATTCTTATTATTTTATATATCCTAATAAATGTACCTAAACATTCAATTTAAAGATATGTCAGCCATATTAACACTCCGTCAAAATGGCAATTTAATGTAATCATGCGCCTACATAATAATTAATAAAACCCACGCATTGACTAATAAAAAATAAAGACAGATTCGTTAGTTCTATAATGATGAATGTAATAGGACGTCGCTATGAAAAGAGCCCTTTGATATACAATATCTGTCGCATGAAACCTGAGTCTGCGTCATTATGATTTTAGTTTTTTTTTTGTGATAACTTTGCTGGACTCTTTTGTTTATTTTTTTATCGTTTATATATTTCTATACGCTATTTTGAGAATGTGAAAAATAAAAATAAAATTGCTAATATAAAACAGCAAGAACATTACTTCTTCGTCGTCTTTCGTATTACTTTAGTCAAGATGTTACATTTCGTAACATATATATGTCTGTTTATCTATTACGTATCTTTATTTAGATATAAAATCGTATCGGTTATCTTTATAATCTTCGTCTATTCAGACAAAACGCCAGCATGGCTTTCATCAGAATACACATTGACTCGCATTGTCTCTTTTTTCACTTATTTCGATGGGCGATTGAGCGCGACTCTGTCTATATTTTTAATTAGTCAATTTTATCTTCGTACAAAAGTTATTATTATATTTAGCCATACATTATTAATCAATTAAACAAATATTCCCGTAATTTATAACAGACAAAAATTTACTCGACTTTATTACAGAACAAAGTTTATATTTACCATAGTTTTATAATTTGTATTTGCAATAATGATGAAAAATTACATACTTAACACCTCTTACAACGCTGTTTATATATATTTTTATTATAAATAAAATCGCAAATAAAATGTAGACAAGTGTAAATATAATTTCTGTATAATAAAAATGTGCAGAATTAAAGAGTGTTCAATCGTAAAATAAAATAATTTCAGAATAATTAAAAAAAATCACTTACTCTGAGGCAAGAAGTACAACGAAATGAACTAAACTATTTAATTAAAGCTTTCACTTACTACTCCTACATACTTCATAGAACCGAAACATTATATTAATTATTATATTGATATAAAAAAACCAAGGCAACTGAGGAAGCCCGCATGGCGTCTAATATACCATAAATATCATGTGTACTAGTGCTGTGCGAATGGCGATCAGCTGCGCTACTGGTCACGTTGGGCACGACCCGTGAGCGCAAAATGAGTGAAATAAAATTAAATATAGCTTTATTCGTATAGGCCAACGGCTAAGCATTTTTGATTCGTCAAAAATAGGAAAATAAATCTACCGCTAATTCGGAAAGCAAAATCTATCGAGAAGACCCGTAAGTAACTCTGTTAGGAGCTCTTTTCAACAATAATAGGTATAATACATAAAATAATGAACGTCTCGTGAGATCTCATACATTAAAACGACGCATTTTTATCATCATAAACTGTCATTGATGGAATAATATCTTTTTTTAGCTATTTAGTTCTAATATTTCATTTTTTTTAATTTAAGTGAAATGAGCTCTCATTGCCTTTATTTTTCATTATGTTAATGATCTAATTTAGCATTCGCCAACATACGACATCTCTTTCATACACCACTTTCATTAGAGACTATTAAAATTAACTATATTTAACATTATATTTAAAAAAAAAACACGTCCTAGTAGTTTTATATTTACCCATAGCGCGTAAATATTTATATATACATATATGTAAGATCTAATAACAGAGATGATTTGAATATATACTAGATAAGATATAATTAATTAATGTTGTATATATGAATCTTATCAAATGCTTATTTTTAATCATACATTACCCCAAAACGAGTATAAATCAATTTACATAAATTATTTTACCATGCATGGATATACTATGAGAATTTCACATGAAGTATTAATTAATTCATTTAATCGTATTTATCATGCCTTAGAAACTTTTTTATCTATTCAACCTTACATACAAAAGAAATAAGAATTAACCCTTTCAGAATACAGTATTTTAAGAATATTTGGGAAATAAATGTGTTTTATATTTAAAAGACACGTGAAAGCTAGAAAATCCCTTTAACGAAATAATACAAGTAAAATGACACGATTAAAATTGAAATTATTGTGGCTATTCCAAAATGTAGCTCACGCAGGTAACATGAGCCCGTTACACAATACGCGCGGGCAGCGGTCACGTCTACAGCGCCACAGCACTCAAGGCCCGCGCCAGTCTTAATTTGATCATTGCCCGAGTGGTCGTACGCTCACGAGCTCCGAATTTCTGTTAAACTGCACAAATTCGTTTCCGTCGAAGTTATTACTAATAAATAATAAGCCAATTATTCAATTACATTATTGTTAAGAAGTTTCGTCCCATTACAGGAAAAAAGGTCTCCCTTTACTTTTCCAAATATATTTATGAAATATATGAGTCTTGGACATTGAACCCAGCACGCTTGTCCGATGCGAGCTGGCGGGTGGTTCAAAAAAGGTGCATGCGGCTGTAATCCTCGTGTAATTCTTCATGCTGTATACCTTAGACGGCTCTTACGACACCTCAGTATAATGAAGAGAGAGAAAGTCATATTCACTTCTGCCGATAAACTAAATATAAAAGAATGATTAAATTACTAAAACATAAATATTGTGTGCTATGCAATTTTTTTATATTACACTACTACACATTGCTATAATTTTATCGATTTTGAAAGGGTTAAAACTAATTTTAATTATCAACTAACCCTCACGCCCTATATTGTTGAAGGTGGGTAAAACTATAATATTTTCGAAATACAATCGAAATCCATTAACTATTAGGCCGGTATACTACTCGTTGATTGTTTATTTCTTATAGTAAGTACTAGAAATAATGAGTAATACAGCATCGAGCAGGAGTATTGTCCAAAATTATATAAAAAAAAAATAAACAAAATATGTCTATTAGCCATAATCTCGATCGAAATATCGATAAACATTATAATCGAAAAATTTAGGTACACTAGTGTACCTAAATTTTTTTATTAAATTTAATTATATAAATTATATAACTTTAGTGACCAATTCCCTGCTCAGCACTGTAAAATTGATTTTTATAATAAGTTATAATTGACAAGAAAATTATTTTATTATAGAGTAAGTATTTACAAGCATAACTATGTAGATTTATTAAATTTATGTTATACATTTTAATTATTTTATAAATAGGAAATTATATACATTTCATAGTTTTATAAAGATGAATAAATTATGAAAAATGGCTTTCATTTATTTCTACAAATCTCGTACAATCAACAGCAAAATAAAAAAATAGAAGAGTTCATTTTGTAACAAAAAATTAATACTTTTTCGAAATGACAATATGCAGCTGGCCAAGAAAGGCCTCTTCGACAGTAGGTTTGAGGGAGTCTGATGCCCGGATGAGAGTGAGAATCTTCTACACTCGCCCCTCCACGAGATGAAGTCTAATCAGGCTGTTTGCATCCCGACTATTTGAAAGATTCTAGATTCCTAGGTCCGGGTGAAGTGATTACAAGGACACCACAAGAGTTTTTAGTCACTAGGGGTCTGACACACCGGGGTCGTTGCCATCACAGCGTCCCAGGTGGGCCTAGGCTGAATTTTCCCCAGAGTTGTCAAAAAAAATGAAAGGCTCTTACAACTTCACCGGGCGCAACGGGATAAGCACTTACGAAGCTTAGCTACTGAGTTTATGGGTTGTGTGGCAACACAAAGGCACCCCAGTGGGTACGAACCTCGATTTGGAAGGCTAGCCAAAAAACTAGTTTTCGGAAGGGATTACCTTCGGAGTGAAAAATTAAATCTATTTCCACAAACCATTGATTTAATTTGGAAATTATTACTTTATTATTAAAAAAAAAATCCCGGTTCACACAATAAATGTTTTTTTATTATGTACTGTTGATTGTACATTTTTTTTTTAATAAAAAAAACACTCCCTCACTTTTACTACTACAATTAACGGCCTAGCATTTATTCCATTAATAGAATTATATATTTACTTAAATTACTAAAGAATCAAAACAGGTACATTCATATGAGATGAATTATATGATAATGTATATGAATACAATGTTATTTTAAACCGTAAAAAACATTTTAAATTCGCGTTTTGTACTCATTACAAGTACTTTAAGGGGTCTTATACGCGAATTAACCACTGAAGGGCCAAATCGCTGGAGTGAGCTGCATAAGCCAAAACCCCTCTCCAGAGATCGTTTCTATTATGCAAGATTTGTTCGAGGAGCGATCGAAATTAAAAAGTTGTCATTAGCGCGGAACCCAGTGGAAGCTCTTCACGTTTTGATTAAAGAACCCAATATAATAGGACGGTTGATACTCATAGAAATTCGCGCATAAGACCCGTTAAAGTATTTACAATAAGCATATTACATTATGCCGGTCAAACAATTTTTTATTCACCTCAAATTTTTAAGGCTTTATTTGTTATAAAAAACAAAACACAAGTATAAAGACCGTCATAATTACTCGCTTCGTCTTGTCAACTTTTAGGATGGGCTCACATCCAGTTGTCCATGTGTTAGTGGGCAGGCGACAGCAATTGTCAATGGATTCTGGTCTGATGGCGGTCGCTACCGTTCTTACACAGATCTTCCATTAGTTACGGTGTGGTTGGTTTACTGAGTTAGTATAAAAAAAGATCTGCCTAGACAGAATTATTGCCCTGATTAATCTTTCTACTTAGGCAGTCTATTTTATATATCCACGACCCAAAAGATCGGATGAGAAGAGTCGAAGCCCGTTGCCAGTAGCCCACTATAACCCCACGCGGAATGCAAGTGCATCTATAATATCCCAAAAGCCGTCCTCGATCCAATTCCTCGTATATCATAACCTGACGGACACTTCATCGTCCAGGGTGTCGATCTCGCAGCGGGAGACGAGCTCCTCAAAGGTCATGCCATCACAGCTGGTCGATATTGAGGATATGCTCCTGAACAACGCCTCCGTATCCAGGTCTTCGGGTAGTTTGGTGAGGAATTGAGCAGCTGATATAAAATCCATGTCTTTCAACTCATCTTGGTACAGATGGAGGACTCCTGTGGAATAAACAACAATCTATATACTTGTTCTGACAGACAGACATAATTCCATCAGCCCCATTTCCTCATAAAACCAATAGACACCGTGTCGGATACCATCTGCATGTGGTGGGCGTTCCTTACATCCGCACGAAGAGATTGTCGCTTCTACATTCGTCATGCGAACAGTTAAGGAGTAAAGTATGCTTCTAGAAAGCACATTTTTACGATGATATGACTTGGGAACCTTTAAGAGAAGAGGGAATAGGCATTTGTAGGGTGGACGCGGTCCATCATCGGACTCATCTTCGCCTTCCACCAGGTGTGGTTTAAATCAAGTGTCCACACGTAAATTATATAAAATCGGATATACTACGGAAGCTAAAAACATTAAATGTTTACACTGGGTTCTTTTTGTGGTGTAGGCATCTCTACTAAGGGCGGATTTTTTGATGTTACACAATTTTTACTTGGGAATTCATAAATTTTGAAGTAAATAATAATAATATATAGTCACCATATACCCCTAACGAGGTGAGACGCATTAGTGGATGTATCCACTTTGCGCTTATATGAGGCGTCTAATTACAAAACTCGCTAAAACGATTTTTCGTACAAAATTACTTAATAGTCCTAATAGTAATTTGAAACGTTCTTATCAAAGCAAATATTATATATGATTTTTTTCTTTTTTGCTTTTCCACTCTAGAATAATAATTTAAATACTTTATAACAATGTAATTGTTAAGTCAAAGATTAATTATAAGTTTTTATAAATTTATGTGATTCGAAAAAATATGTTATAGTGGGTTTTGAAATTAGACTCCTCATATGTCGTGCTCAATGCATGTGACCAGTAGTGCAGCTGATCGCCGTTCTCAGGGCACTTACACATGACATTTCTATTACAAGCCATGCAGGCTTCTCCACGATGTTTTCCTTCAGCGGTGAGCATGTGATACCTAAATCCGTACTTCAATTGGAAAAAAATCGGTAAAGCCGTTTCGGAGGAGTAAGGTAATTAACATTGTGACACGAGAATTTTATATATATAGAGATTATACTCAAGCCAACATATTCGTTTTATCCATAGTGGTATACACAAATAAATTTATGCCAATATATTCGTCTTAGGCGTTTTGTAATACATATGTTGATGACGTATATATCCGTCATACTGCCAAAATTAATAATCTATCCATCTTTAATTCGTAGATCGATATCTATACCTCTCCCTTTCTAACCTGTGCATGCGAAAAGAGGTGTACTATAGTTGATATAGTAACAAATCTAAGATGGGGAATTGGATAGGTTATTAATATCGGCCAATAGCCACGTAAGAGGTTAAAGATTAGAGAAATGACTGCTAAATATCTGACTCACCTAAAGCAGTGTAGAAGAGGAACGTGTCTCCGTCTCGCAGGAAAACGTCCCAGACGCGGCAGGCGGCGTCCAGAGGCATCGCCTTCGCGAACGCCGTGTACAGCCATTCCACCAGGTACAGTTCTGGAGCAACAGTCTCGGCGACTAGCGGCACATTCTGTTCTAGTAGACGGCCGTACGCCTTCCACAATCGCTGGAAATGAGATAACACACTTATGGCGGTATGTCGAATGAAGCGGCGGCAAGCGAAACGATTGGCTTGGCAAATGGTTTCTATTTATCCTAACCCGGCACAGTGACCATACAACGTCTGAGGGCAAGCATGGTTTAAATAAATTAAAAATGAATAAATTATAATAAACGACAAGCATGTGAATCATAAAAAAAATGTTCCACAACTAGCATATAATTGCCATCTATTGATATTTTTAGGTATTATCTTTCTTCGCCAAACATCGGCGGAGATGGGCAAAATGTAATCTGATTAATGATGAACGATTTCCAAATGTAGTCGTAATTTTGATTTTCTTGCTCTGTAATCATGATTAAATCCATTTAAAACATTAAGGGCGGCTTGCACTAACAAATTAAATCTACTTTAAAGTTATGTAAAATGCTATTTAGCGCTGATCTGTACTTATTGTCTTGCACTAAATCAAAACCTAGTTATTACAACTCTTAAACTGAAATCATCATTAAGATGGAATCAAACCAATTCAATTAATAAGCGTTTTATACAAGTTTAAACTAGATTAATTCGTTAGTGCAAGCCGCCCTAAGAAATAATTAATGTGTATAAAATCTGGGATTTTTTAGTGTTTAAAACATAAATGAGCAAAATGCAGTCATATTAATGGTAAAAAACGTAAAATGTAATCGTTAATCATTTTCATTAATCTGATTACATTTTGCCCATGTATGTACATCGGTATAATAAACATTTATTAGTATTCCAACCTGCATAGTGGCACCGTCTCTTGTGAACGCAGCGCGTAATACTCGGCCGTTGAGGAGATTCGCGAAGCAAACGAACGCTTCAGGAGCATCCATGTTTAAAATTAACACCGCCGCAATAAACGACATACCCTGTAAAATCAAAAAACATATTTTCAAAATGGCCAGTCAACATTTTTAATTAAGATATTCACAGAAACATGTACTTGTCAAACGTTTGATTACACCTACTACAAAGTTGATGAGCCTCCTATAACGCGTGATATTGCAATTAATGAACAACCTTGTTCCTCAGGCCACGCACCATCATCCCAACAAGAACAAGATCAAGGTTTGCGACGTTCTAATATGACTACGAAGCCCCCAGCACGTTTAGGATTATAAAAAAGGAAAGTAATAATGTAGTAACATTGCAACCTGTTTTTTGACAGGAGCTGTTAAGATTGTGAATAAAACTAAATGTTTCCCTAAGATGTTTCCTTGAAAAATTATATTCCTATGATTTATCAATGATACAACAGTATGTATAATATGTTGCCACGCCATCTTTTTCGAGGTGAGCAGAGATACACTAGTAGCCGTATCCACTTTATGCTTATACAGATGTCCCGAAATTGAATGTCCAAAGATAAAGGGCTAATAGAGGAACGGTAGCTCTATAGCTTACTGTAAATAGAATTCTCCAAATCCACTATATTTAAGAGCTATTTGAATTTTTTAAAGAAATCCGAAATTGATTTAAGCCTAGATGTTTCTAAAAATTCACAATAAGATGAAAGTTCTGTCTGGGCGGCGTGCTTGAGGGAGCGCGTCGCCCAACTTATCCAGGCGAGAGCGGTGTGTGACGTGTTCCCGCACACCGCTCCAAGACTATTTATGACGAGAGCGATGGGTGACCCTTTACTTAGCCCCTCGTAAACACAGAGGTGAGGCCTACCGAAAAGGCCAGACGTCGTCGCGGGCCGGAGAAGTGGACGCTGCCGTGCCTCCGGTCCCAGCTAGAGGAAGAGAAGGAACACCCCGGGAGTTTTAGTCGGTGCAAGTCCGAGACACCGGGGGGCGACCCTTACCCCCCCCTGAGGTCCGCTAGGGATTTCCCCCAGGTTACAAAAAAGTTGAAAGTTCTGTGTCTATTACTATGATTTTAGATACATTCGAAGTATTATAATTAGTTTCATTATGAAAACCACGGTATTAGTAAAGTTATAAGCAAAAAATATGAACTATTATCTCTCATCCCAAAAATTCGTTAGAGTACAAAAGGAAATATTAAAAAATAAAACACATGGCACTTGGTGCCCTGCCCGGTTAATTTGTGAAGACCTTTCCCGGTCAACAAAACACGTAAATTCGAAAAAAAAGGCACTTGGTTGTTAGTGTAATTTTAAAACTGCAGTTATTTATGTCGTTTCTAATATAGTACAACACTTGATATTTTATTGTCGATGTTTCTTATTTTTTTAACCATAAACGGCAAAGAAAGGTGATTCTAAAGCACAATAACAGTCATTTTACTGAATGATAACAACAACGACACAACACAAAATCACAAAAAAAATCTTTACACAAAATGCGATGCGAAAATGCTTTTCATAGATAATATTATCTTCTCAGGACCCTAAAAGATTAGTCTACAAAGATATAAATTACAGTTAAAATATGATAAAATGATATCACCAGTTGAATCTATAGTTATAAACAAAGTTAGTAAGAATAGAGACAATGTTTATATAAGTTAAAAGGTAATCAAACTCACCTGAACGTAACCTATGTCCGGCCGGTAACACACGTAAGCCGCTAGCAATTCGTGCAACACGTCAAAATACGGCCCGCCCGGTTGGAATATGCACAAATGTGGAAACGTCCGCGCTATGTCCAACTGTATCAACTCCATTGAGCACTCGTCACCGTAATCCAACAAATTGGGATTCGATATCGAACAACACTTCTTCGGTTCCGCATCAGTTGTAAGAGACTTTAAATTCTGTTCACTGTAATTCCTAGGTATCCCTAAACGTTGTTTCTCCTCATCTGATTTTGTTTTATCTTTCTTTGAATCTTTAGTTAAAATATCATCGAATTTAGTTTTTTCAGCGTTTTCAACGTTTTTGCAACAACAATCCTGACCGTTCACTTTTAACCGCTTCCTTCTCAACTGCGCCTCGTGTAGCTTCTGTTTCGCTTTCGTCACATACTCCTGATACATGTCGTGTGTTATTTTTAGTTTATTCTCTATCGCTAACTGCCAAACTTTCCCTCGTATCGCTGGGGGTAGACCGCTCCACCAAAGTTCTAGTGTGCGTTTTGCGTTTTTCCTATAATAAAAAAAAAAAACATTATCTAATAAGTGTATCTGTCTGTTCTTTGTTCTTATTATTGTTGTTTTAATATTCTTCGTCCTGCTTATTGAAATCTAAACATATTATTTTCTAAAGTCTTTATATAAAAATGTATTCTAAAATATAGTATTAAAATTCATCAAGTAATTTCTAGAATCACAATAATTATTTTGAAGAAACCCTGTATTAACAATAATGACTTCATGACTACCCTTCTCTAAGGAATATATTAGCTGTAGTTAAATTCCATAGTGACTGATAACATTAAAGACAGGCCGATGTTGTATTGTTTTCACACAAAGCACATTACAAAGGCGGTACAAACAAACAATGTGTTTAGTAAGATATCAGCGCATTGTTGAGCGTAATTAGCTCGACCTGCTTTTGAACATGTGAAGCATATTGCGCCTAAACACACTGATATATGTACTTCAAATTCATGGACTGAATAATAAAGGGCACTTTTATTTACATATTATTACTAGCTGACCCTGCAAACGTTATTTTGCCATATAAGTTATTAGTAGGTAATTTCTAGTGTAGACAAAAAATAACTAACTTATGGTAAGCGTGTAAGGATAACATTAAAAATAAAATGTTAAGGGTGAACAACCCTTATCACTTAGGGCTATGAAAAATAGATAGTAGGCGATTCTCAGACCTACTGAATATGCATGTAAAAATCGGTAAAGCCGTTTCGGAGAAGTAGGGTAACTAACATTGTGACACGAGAATTTTATATATATGTATAGAGATTACAAAAAAAAATCCAAATGAGGTTAAACGAAATTAACCTTATGACTGTTTCATTGCACTGGACGGTTACTATATTTCTATTAAAGGGCACCTAACTAAATAATGTACATTTGATAATATATACTTTTATCTATTATTTACAGACAAAAACTTGATTCAACTACACCTGGTGGAAGGTGAAGATGAGCCCAACGATGGACTAGGTCCGCCTTAAAAATACCTAATCACTTCTTTTAAAGGCTCCCAAGTCATAACATCATGGAAACATACTCGCTGGAAGCATATTCCACTCCATAGCTGTTCACATGATGAATATAGAATCTCATCACTTAAATAAATAATTTATACTTTTCTAGGGTTCTAGTGCTTTCCACGTTGTTCTTTGTTTTTTGTAAACCAATAAAGCATTTCTTTCATTATTGTAGCTTAACTTTATAGCTTTCCACCTTTCTTTATTTGTTAAATCTCTCATGATCTGCTTAAAATTCTCTTTAAAACGAACTTTTCTGCAACTAGGTATCTAATTCATATCATTAGTCATTTCATGTCGGGGTTCAAGCGTGTCGAACGAAAGATCGCTACTATTTAATAAACGACGCAGATAATCAATTGCTTGGCTAACCATTTGTCTTTGATAGGGTTTCCATTCTATGGGTTTGCAATAGATTCTAAATCCATGGAGTCTTGATGTTTTTTCTTCATTTTTAGATACTAGGTATAACGATATTCCTAAGTAATCAACTTCCAGTACCACCAATCTTTTTTGAGTCCGGAAAGAAAACTTGATATTTTTAACAAGTACTTATATTTCATACCTGTTTTTTAAAGAAATATGTTTATTTAAAATAGGTTTTTCAGTCTCGACAATCACGAATTGCCTGGGACTCCAATTGTGGTCGAGGCTGGAAGCCCTCGCTACGATATTTATAACTGTTGGACTTACATATTCTCCCAGTCCGGGAGTATCGTCTGCGTCCACTCCTTGGCGTGCCTCGCGAGTCGTTCCTCCAGTCTGAAGGACTCCTGCATGCGAGCGTGCCTGGCGGCTGCCTCGCGCTCCACCCGCCGCCTCGCTGCCTCGACCATTCTGGCGTGTTCTGCTTTGTGCCTGAGCGCTTCTTCGGTGCATTTCGCTGGTAGATTTGATGGCCTGCAAATCATCAAACACATCTCTTTAAGAAATAATATATGGATATTACGATTATCTGGTAACATAACAGCAATCAGCTAAAATAAACTTTTCCTATTCGTCATAATTGCTTTAGAAAATTCTGTTAATACACCCGATTATCTTATTAAGAAAATATCCCTTATTCACCTTTTTTTTTAATTATAATAGCGAACTTTACCACATAAATCAACAATTTATTGTAGAATGCTTTACGTTTTTCAGTGTTTTGGAAATGTTAGTAACACATTATATAAATCGTCGTAACTGTTTGTCTTGTGTGTGTTTTACTACTATATGTTGTCGATACTACCTACAACAGCGAAATCCAAACAAAAGTAACGGCTGGGTGCATGACTCAAATGCATTTCTAAAGTATATAAACAAAACTGCCTCAGACTATGTTTACGGTTTTTTAGTTCAATAAAATATGTGTATAGTCGGCCTCAAAAGTTTCTGAAGAGATACAGATTTCCAAAACTTCTATACACCGTTGTGTGCGTAAGTATAAAAATTTGACAAAAGTAAATCATCTTTTTAGTTCTAGCCGGGATATGAGTTACTACTGTAAAGCTGTGACTTCGTAAGCCTACGCGCGTGAATCCACCTCGAACAAGGCCGGTTATTATTTTAATTTTAAATCCAAACAAACATTTACTGATGTTCAGTGGCATTCGTAATGTATGGAGCTAAGATATTATAGGCTCTTGCAATGTTCACCGACTTGTGACATATTAGTGTTTAGGTAATTTTGAAGTTTTTCTATGTTACTTTGTAATAGTTTTGATGCATATCTTGTTTAGCGACATATGCACGCTACGGTGTATAGTGGTTTTGAAGATCTGTATCTGTTGAGTAACTTCTGAAGCCGACTGTACATACAATATATTAATTTTACCCTTTAACTTTTGTTAAAAGATACAAGGCAAAAGTACAGGATATAACGCATAATACATACGATATTAATTAAATAAATTTATTCTGAATACTTAATTAACCGTTTATTTTGTATTTAATTTATTAAAGTTGGTTGTAATTATCATCGTTGTAGATAATTAACTCTTGTTTACTATTCTCAAGAATATATTTGATTGTTAGCGTGCCACTAGCACAAAGAGAGGTATAATCATTATTTTGACACATTAAATTGCTGTTTTTTTATTATATTATTAAGATATGACTACTAAACGTTTAGTGGTAATATACTGGTATACTTTGGTAGCATTTAAATGTCAATGCATTTATTGACTATAATAAGGATGTAATTTTTTTATTAAAGTTATTTTATTGACCATTAATAATTCTGTATGAATAAATAAATAATTAATGGATTTTATACATATTAAGAAACTGATATAAATAATTTAGGTAATAAAGATTGTATCTTCTGACACTATATACTCGGATATGGCAGAAAATTTGTGCAATTGTCAGCAAGTGAGCGAGATTTTGACGTGGTAGGTCGATTGTCCTAACTAGGTCGCGAACACAGTACACAAGTGCAAAGTCATAGTGACTCCCTCCGGCCTGTTTCCGGATCAACTTGTGAACTTCCAGTTGTTTATATACCTGGAGATCATCATTCGTGGAACATGTGGATCGACATGGCGGCGGTGATTGAATGAATGATACGATGTAATCACTTTGTAGAGCCCTTATAAAAAAAATGTCATGTTGACACGTGCGAATCATTCAGAAGATGTTAAATATAACACAAATCAATAGATGGGCACTAATTTATTGTCACGTTTTAGCGTTTCTATTCAGTAAACAACCAGTTATTGCTGCTAATGCCGCATTAAGACGAGGTCATTTGATATTTCACTGTGCAAAGCCGTTAATAGGACTAAAATTGCCTTGTCTTAGGCGTGGGCTCTGCCGCCGAGCGGGAGAGACAGAAGGTGATTCCCCTTGGAGATGACGCCGGGGATTTAGCAACCACCCTGGCGCATTAGTCCCAGCTGATAGATTTATCTACAACCTGATGGCTTTGGAGTTGTAGCCGCTCACTGTGGGGGCCCTGTTTAACCAGTTAACGACCCTCGAGAAGTCTGCGGAGCGTCGTAAGGCGCTTTGCCAAAGCACACGAAGTAATATCGGAGGAGGTGGTGTTTTCTCCCACTAGTGTGCCTGCCAAACGCGGCGCGGTAAGGTTATGACGAACTGCTTACAGAAACCACAGTCCCCATCAATGGGCAAAGCAATCATCTTGGGGTTTTCAGCCGGTACACGTCCATAATACGTCCATACTGCGTCCGGCCCCCACGTGTAGCCAGAAAGTTCCAATGAGGATTTTCCCTAAGTAAAAAAATGCGCGGGCCCAACTTACTGCAGCTCGCTATACTGTGTAATTCCAAAACGCCAGGCAACTGAGAGAAAAACGGGAAAGAAACAAAATATAGAAAAGTTTTTAGTATCCTTTATTAAATTACGTTGGCACTTATACGACTTTTGTTAAAAGCTTCTAAGTTAATAACAAAGAAAAAGCCTTACAAAGTACTTTCGTGAGTTCGTAACTCTCACTGGAAATACGATGGTATTTTTTTGGAAGAAAAGGGTTTTATTCAAACTAATAAAAATTAATACGTAACAATTTTTATTACACATAATATTCGTTATTGCGACAGGGAAATAATGAAATAACGAACATTTTTGTTTTGTAACTATATTGACCTCCGAGCTTCATTATAAAAATGGCACCCTATAGAGATGGTCCATGACTTTTTAATTATTATTCTTAGAGGTTGGTCCAATTTTTTGGAATATTTAGTGGGTATGCGGAGTGATATGCTCATCTGCCGCATCTGGGATTGAGAACCCGAGGTGTGCGCCCGGCTAGGTCCTAGATCCGGACTTTACAGTATATATCATTTATTGACAGTAGTATATATGACATGTGAAATTAAAAAATAATAATAGATACAGCCGTAAGATATAATGGTATTCCTTTAATACTACCTCGTATAGATGAGAAAGCTGGTCTGCGATGCAGATGGCGTAAGTTTTAACCTTGCTAGTGCATCTAGATTTTTTAGGCATAAATACCGATCAACTAGTTGCTCGCGAAAAAAAAGGGACGTGAGGAAATCGCAATTATAAAATGTAAGCTGCTTAAAATACTAGAACAAGAAGCACTGGTAGTTTACTCATATATAATAAATATTAAATAAATAGAATAATATATAATTTAATTAAAATATGTATACCTATTATTTCTAGAAAACAATTGACGCTATATCCTTTTAGTTCAGATCAGAGATATTTTATATTAGTGGCTTATTAATTCGAGTAAATTGTTTTTTATTATCCCTGTTTATAAATATTTGCTATTGACTTAGAAATGTAAGGTGTATTTTACAAACAGTGTCATTACTTTCCGTTTCTGTCTATAGTGTGATCAAAGCTAAAACATGATATCCTAGAATTATTATAGAATATGGTCTGGTTACATTTTTAATTATTTATAAGAATCAATTGAGAGTATGTACGCGGGCCGGGATAAGTTATTGACTTATGCCGTTGCAAAAAATGCACCCTCGTAGGCGGGATGATTTATATATAAAGAAGAGATTGCGATAATTTGAGACAATGATATGAAGTACTTACCGAACAGCGGTATTCCAGGCGCTTTACAACCACTCACTATGTATGTATTTTAATGCGAATGTGGAGTATGGTTTTTTGAGCAGTTGTGTTGTGTGTTGCGAGTTTGAAAGGATTAATATGCGATTATAATGGAGAAGGAAAGGATGCGATGCGATGTGTAGTTTTAAAAGAATGCGATGCGGTGTTTGGTTAAAATGCGAGAACGTTAAGAAGGTAAGTTAAGAGAATGATTGATCGCCAGATGGCGTTTGTGTTTGGGTGCGTTTACACTTTATTAATTTTGATGTTCTGGAGTTGCGCCTTTTGGCGCGACTAATTTTTTTTTTATTGTAAAGCATAACGGAATAACGTCGTCTGGATGACGGGCATTAAAAAAGGGTGGGACTCGTATAGTAAAGACGTACGTCTGGTCTTAATGAATGTGTAAGGAAATTATTAAAATATCAGGAAGGATTATTGTAAAAGGAATATGATTCGGATTATTGTTAAAACTGTTCTAAGGAAATGGGAATAAATAATGTACCTATGAGAAGAGTTGTGTTTTCACTTCTGAACATGGATATTAGAAAATCATGACTCTTCTCTTAAAAGCTCCCAAGTTATAAGAACGTGGAAATACGGTTTCTTATCCTAATCCTTATATATAATCTCTCTCACACATGTTGGACACAAAGCAGAGCTGTAATCGCAAAAAATTCATGGAATTCGTTCCATTCAGCCCAACAGACAGATGGGTCGATAAACTATTGATTCATCGAAATGCGGCTCATCCAACCCCTCTCAAATAAATATCCAGCAATTGTTCCGAACGTTACGCTTCAGCGAAGGATGAAATGACACTATAATGTGATATCAAATCACTGTGGCGAGGAAAACCCTTTTTTTAAGTGCCCCATATTTGTTTTTTTTTTATAGGCTCAATTTGTTGTATGGTTTGACAAGGCGCGTAAAGTTGACTTGATACGATGCGGCTTTTGATAAAAGAGTGGCTCCATGAGATTCCCTATCATATAAATTAATCTAAAAAATACTTTTTTTTTATATTCTAAAGTATACGACAGCGCTATCCTCAATTATTGTGAGCAACACCCGCCTATAGGCAAGCCTCACAATTTAAAGTCTACTATGTAAAAATCGCACGCACTGCTGTAAGGCTGAGATTTACAAACGCTATTTCGACATTGCTCAGGAAAGTTCTCAAAAAACAAAATCGTTTTGACAAAAAACTGAACAAATAATAGAAACTTGAGTATAGCTATAGTATTCGCAGAGCCAAGTCCATGTTGACAAAATCGGTGAATTACCAAATCCTTTGACATTCATTGAGTAATATAAATTGTAATGTTTTAGTAAAGTCTAAGCAAACTTAAAGTTACTTAAGTCGAAATAGCGTCTACAAATCTCAGGCTCAGAGCACTAGCTTTCTTTCACCAGTGAGCATGTGGTTGGAACGAGCCGGCGCGGGAGGAGAGGGCAGTTCGCGAAGGATCAACTGCGCAACGGGCTCCCCTCCTGACACAGGGTGGGCGGTGGACATTGAGGGTGTCCGCCGTCAAGCGCAGAGTGGGGGTGGGGCGGAGTGTGTGTATTCACACGCCGCCCCAATGAGAAGTAGTGAAGGGGTAATTTACGACCCCCTCCCAGAGAGAAGGCCTGCCTAAAGCCAATCACTCGCCAGGCCCTCGGAAGTATCTGGATTCCCAGGCCTGGCGAAGGTGAAGAATAGGCAGTGCTGGCACCCCGGTGGTTTTAGTCGGTGCAAGTCTAAAACACCGGGGGAGTGGCCCTCTCCACTCCCCTGACGGTCTGAAGGGATTTCCACCGGGTTAACAAAAAAAAGTGAGCATGGTGCTAAATACGAAGTTAAATCTAGAAAAAGCTAGAAGTACTTTTACTCGTAATATATTTATTAAACGTCGAAATACAATAAAGTAATGCTTTTTATGCTTCTAATGTGATAAAAGCCAATGCTATTTAGCACTGTTATAGCAGATTAAAATACCATAGTAAAATCCTACATATACATACCGATATATATACAGATCGTGTATACCAAAGACCGACATTATTTCTAATTCTACCCTCTGATATGAACAACAGAGGCACCGAAGACAACGCTGTATTATGTCCGCCATGAGCCGAGAAATTGCCGAGGATAAGCTGTGATTACTATGGCATTTCCGCTCCAACTGTACCAACGAGACATTTAAAAAAACCTATGAGGATGATTGTACGCACGATTCTCAAGTTTGTACAGATTCATTTTTACGATTATTTCCACGAAATGATATAATCTTAACAAGTTTCTACGCTTTATTACTTTTGAAGAAATATTTATTTACCTTCAGAGTACGTTGAAATATTTTTATTATGTACTAGACTCTGACAACGCGGTAATAATATGTCTATGACTACGAAGATAAATAATTTTAGCGGATCAGATACGACATCACACGGAAATAATTTTTACAGAGTTTTAAAATTTAATACAAATATATTATACTCCTAAATCAAAAAGAACATATTTTCTAAGTAATAATGAAAACAACTTTAACATTTGTAGCGTAGTTTAAGAGACATAAGCAAACATACAGAGAGACAGAAATAGCAAGTTCAATATAATAAATAATAATATATCGTCACACTATATCACTTACGGGGTGAGCAGATATATATTAGTGGCATTAGTGGTTTTAAAAAAAAACATATTTTTGCCTTCTCTTTTGATATATACGGTAATTTTATATTTACTAATTTAACAGACGAGGCCATATATGTATTTTCTACGTTAGAAATGGTAAAAATATACATAAAACAACAGCGGGTGTTGCTTAATTCCTTAATTTAAATTCTGTCGACACACCCTAACAGGCTTTCCGTAAATCCCCATACGATGGCATGACGTTAATGTATCGAGGGTGTAATAAACTTCTATAAATGAGCACGCACGATATATCAAAAGCCCGTTTCACACTTTCCGACTAAATTGTATTTTGGGTTGAATAAAACGAATTTTAAATATCACGACAACACACACAACAAACAAGCACTTGACGTTTCTTTATTCCCATTACTTTGTGATACGGTCAGGTCGCCATCTTCCCCATACAATACCTATTTGTAAAATTGACTGACTGTCTAAAGAATATCTACAAATAAAATAAAATCACATAAAAAAGAATGAAGTTTTAAAAAAAATAAAACGACACATCATTGCAAAATGTATTAGTGAACTGTGAATACGTTTATTTTTTTTTATCTTTATATGATATATAATGTTATTATATTCGTAGCATATTAATTAATCCCTTTCATTGGACATGACAATAATTATATAATTTGAATTATAATATACGATTATCTTTATATCACTATTATTTATAATAGACTAACGAGCTGAATACAAAGTCTCGATTATCATCTTAAGAGGCTCTCGCTTGGTTGTGGGATCACAAGGGCCGGATACAGAAGACAGTATTTTACTCCATACGGCACGCATTACTAGGAAGTTTCTCACTCTAAGCTCTTAACTACCGGTGGCTTGAAACCCAAGCCTCGCTCCCGCAGGTCCACTTATTTATATATTTTACAATGTATTTATTTATGTATATGTTAAATAAAGTGTACGAATAATTTGATTTATATTAAAATCAAATCTTTCCAATAGTAATTTTCATAAACATAATATAGTTTCTACGAAACCGTGTTCACGATAAAATATTACATGAATTCCAATATCAAGTAAATCTGGTAGCTTAACATGTTTAGTATATTAATAGAACTTAATTCTTTACACATGTCGACAAGATTATAAAGGCATAAGAATGGCTTCAAGTCACGTCAACATTACAATAAACACGCATGAAATATTGTTAAACCACGACACGACGTTTCGGTACAGAAAAAACTAATGAACCATGTTATCGTAAAATATACTACAATAAAATTATGATAGAGTACATTGTCATATTTACGAAACTTCTATGTAATTACAGAATGTCAATAAATTATTTTATTTCAATATACATCAATATTCAATTGCATTTCAATTTCACATTACGTCTGAAGTTAGCTGCAGCAATTTTATTTCTGAAATTATAACGACATTAGGTTTTGAAGGATTTCAATTTACGAGAATCACTCCTCAGGCCTCGTTATCTAATTACACCGCCTAATATAATTCACGATTAGAATATTATAATTTATATCAAACTTTATTATTTACTTGTGACAAATAATCATATAACTTTATATATAACTTTTGCAAAAGAATCTACGCGGGCCGGGATAAGGTTTGACTTATGCCGTTGCACAAAATGCACCCTCGTAGGCGGGACGATTTATAATAAAGAAAAGATTGCGATAATTTGAGACAAATCAAGTACTTACCGAGCAGCGGTATTCCAGGCACTTTACAACCACTCACTATGTATGTATTTTAATGCGAACGTGGAGTATGGTTTTTGAGCAGTTGTGTTGTGTGTTGCGAGTGTGAAATTGTTAATATGCGATTATAATGAAAGGATGCGATGCGATGTTATTAGTTTAAAAAGAATGCGATGCGGAGTTTGGTTTTAATGCGAGAACGTTAAGAAAATAAGAAAGAATGAATGTTCGCCAGGTGGCGTTGGGGATTCGGTGCGTTTACATTATTAGTTTTTTGATGTTCTGGAGTTGCTCCTTTTGGCGTGACTAAATCCTTTCCTTTTTTTGAGGAAGAAAAGCTCTGGGCGTTCAAGACTGATGCGGCTGGACGACATCAAAAATTTGACCCGACTAAAGTTTCCTGTTTTGAAGAGCACAGCGTAGTTTCACAGACAGTTTTGTCTGCTGACCTATAAACATCATTACGAAGATGATGCAATCATAATGTGCTCTTTATATTACAGAAATAAAATCACGAGAAACGAATAAGGTCAAATACTTAAAAGCAAAATTTTTGCCCCAAATTATACGACGACATCAAAAAACAGACCGCAAATGTAGCTACGAATAATAACATAACTAACATAACATGATATATAACATTTTCACGAAACCGTTTTGGTTTGGAGCTAATTACTCAACCATATTACTTGAGCGTGACGGTATAGAAACACGCTTATTAGGACATCGAATGTCGGTCATCAACTGACCAAACGTGCCTATGAACCCTTCACAAGACATTGCTCTATTGATGCCAACTATGCGTGAGGTTAAATGTTTTTGGACCGAGTCCTTTGGTACCAATTAATCTAATTAAAGTTTAATGTTTCCACCAACGCGATGTTCAAAGAAAAATGAACTATAATTACTCATTGAAAGTTAAAAACTTACTACAGTAACATTCCTTAAAATTTACAGTATGGCTTACTTCATTAGCGATAGAGTTAACAGATGGCTTAGATAAAATAAGATTCATGTAGCAATAACACATAATGTATAGGACAAACAAAAGCTTTTGAAATATCACGTTGCCAGGTAATGCTAACTCCATACTTTTTGGAATTTTCTAATATCTTTATCGCTGGACTAATATTACTACGTCCAAACCTTTAGAATAACTAAAGTTAGTTTTTTCAAAATTATTTTCATTATCTTCCTGTTGATACCACATCCACGACTACCTTCTCCATAGATATAATTTTTGGAGTTAATTTGAAAGTATAATAATATAAATTAAAACAGTGTAAAACAAAAGTACCTACCTAATTTTAATAATCTTTATTACGTTGTCATTCGTTCGGTTATAAATCATCAAATAGCCAAATATCAAATCCTTCAAATGACCTATGACTTGTCGAATATCAGTAAAATATGTTCTTTCCCTCTCTGTATAAAGTAATCTAGTTACTGACCTGTCATGTTGAATCAGTGCTATAGAACTAGCCACGAGATCCTCAAACTGTTTCTCACTCGCTGAACTGCCCTGCCGCTTGTGATGGTGCGGTGTATTCGTCGCTGATGACACTGGAGTTAGGGACTTCGGGTTTTCTGACGTCAAAGTCTTCGCAGTGATGTTTGCACTCGATTTACTACCGAACAATCGCCATGAGACTGAGGACGATGGCGCTTCGTGATTCTTTGATGAGCTACTGCTTTTCCATGGAAACACTCCTCTGTAACAAAAATAAGAACTTTTAACCATAATTTTAAACAGATTTTTTTCGACGGGACAAAATGTTGTTGCCCTGGGAGAATTTTGTTTGGTTCGAGCGGAGCGAACTCTGAAAGTGCTCAGCCAACAAATTTTATGGGTTGGTGGCAAAGATACTAATGTGGGTACGAACCTCGAGTTCACAGCCAATTAGGAAAAGCCTATCTATTAGTAATCTAATAGAGTGTCGAAAGTGACTACTTTGAAAAAAAAAATGCCAACCAACTGAAGGCTGCACCGGAGTGGAGTGGTGGTAAACAGACACAAAAATATAAGTGATTTTAAATGTATATGTATATAATTACTCCAAAATCTGCAATATAATCTATTTATAAGACTTGGAAGTGGAAACAAAAGCTGACACTAGAACGCCATTCTAACTAAAATAACGGATAGAAACAATTACAAACAATGAACGCCCAGACCTCTAAGCAGCGTATTGAGAACTACAAGACACAGATCTGCTTAACGGTATCCACTAACGAAGAGGTATTTTGCATTTAGTATTAGCCATAATGATAATTAAAGACATTGCAAATTATAATCATTCATTACTACTGCTGTCATGGCAATAATTGATGTTGTAGCAAATCAACTAGATATTCGCATAAATCTCAGCATCTTTATAGATGCAGTATTATCGCAATAGTAAAAAAATATCAAGCAAGTAGCATAAAATTCAAATTAAAGGCTATCTTAACTATTTCATTCTGCTTTTATATTACACGTGTCACTAGCTTTTTGGCGTCAACTGTTCATTCGTTATTTTTGCCGAAAAAATTAATCATAGGTGAAACTACCAATTTTAATGATTCATATACATTATTGTCTTAGTTAAAAACCTTTCATAAGAATATTATAGAACAATAATCTAACACATTTTTAGAGATATTTCTTTCATCAATTTTAGTTTGTATATCTGATAATACAGTCATTTGCATCCGCAAGTATCTCACACCCCTTATAAGTAACAGTCAAACTTTTTTCGGAGCTAAATTCAATAGCAATTTTAATCATTAAAAAAAAAAACAATATGAAAATTTACACATCTTATCAATATTCAGTATTATTGAAAACTTCAAACACTCAAAGTATTTAACACTTCCTTTATTTGTAAAACATATAATTGACTTACAGCAGGAAGTCACACAAACCCAAAAACATATATCTTTCTTAAACATTCACCACCGCGTGCGTCTATATCCAATCTGCTCTTATTATTCTTTTCTATCGCCTCGCTTCCTTTTATTTAATTATGTCGCCATCTATCGAGATTAACTATTATCATGTTTATATTTTTAATTAGTGATGGCTTTTATTAAAAAGTATCCAAATATGATTTAACAGATAGATGGCTCTATAATTAGTACATTGTATCAAAACCAATAAGTAAAATATTTTCAAACAATGACATATCTATATTATATTTATCATGAATAATATTATTTCACAGTAGTAGTAGTGTCATAATTGGCATTTGCTTACATTATGTACCGCGAAATATATATTTAAATATCATGTATGATCAATGTAAAGGTTGTCTGTTTGGACAGTCGCAGACGGAATGTCATTGTGTGATAATTATATTCAGGGTGCGCGTAGGTTGAGGGATGTGAGATAAATTGCATCCAATTTGCGTGTTCTCGACGCTTCACGTTTTTGTCGTGTAATTAATCAAAATGTTTCACACAGTTGTTTAGTTTATGTATATCAATTAATTAATCCTACATTCTGGGTGAGTAGAAATCCTATACTAAATATGTGATGAAACCGCGTTTTGGAGGATTTTCTACCACAATATGGGAATGAGACAACGATTAAGAATTGGCTAACAATGTTAGCCCCGATTGTGTGTCTCTCGCGTACAATGCGTTGCACAAACCTGGCCGACGGCACTCTCGCGGTCCCAGCTTGTCAGCTCCCGCGGCAGGCGGTTCCGTCCTGCTCCGCTCGTCGGGATAAGCGCAACGGATGTAAACTTGAATGGGTGATGAGGAAAGTTCGATAACACTTGCCGGCCGGCTAAACGTTCGAACACCACACTCTGCGATATGTATTCCGACAAATGCTGTTGTATACGGTGTCGCGCGCTCGCTCGATGCACCTGAATCTTTCCTCCCGAATATATTTATGTCGTTTTTATTGCGTTGAGAATTAGCAACTGCTTGCTCCGGTAACGTTTTTCGAGTGACCATTTGACAAGTTGTGCACGCATCGCGCCATTCATAAGATGGCGCTCGCGACACATTTCGAGAGCCAATCATGTTAGGCCAAATTCGTGAATGACCCTTTACGGTTACGAAACAAAATACATTCCTAATAAATTACAATATATGTAATATGCTAAGTTAATTTCAAATTTTCCTGTTTAATGTAGACATTAAACATTAAATTATCATATTGTATAAACATATAACCAAAATAGACACATTAACACGAACAAACATTAATGATTAAAACAAATATTATTGCTATTATAAATAAGTAGTATATTTAAAAATAAAGAGGACAAACTTCAACTCTAACTGCAAACATAAAAATATAATTGAATATTAATTTAGATTTCACTTAAAGCTTTAATGCAATGCCAATTTGTCATACAAAACAACATAATGTAATGACCCGTGAAGAAAAACATTCAAACTAATTGTTTACACGAGAGGCATCCATGCAATGTCCTTCATACAAACTACTAACTGCGATGATTCCAATGGATATAAATACGACAGTAAGAAACATATTTAAACTTCAGATAGACGAACAAAAATAAAAATTATACATACATTGGCAATAGCGTAACGTGAAGAGATATTTGTGCAGGCCGGCATGATCGCTGCGACTACCGTTGGGTTTTTCTTGCCTATCGATAGTCGTTAGCGTTTTTTGACTGCACCATGCTTACCATCAGGTATGGTGCAGTCACTGTGTCGAGTCAGAATAAAAAAAAAAAAAAAAAAAAAAAAAAAAAAAAAAATATTCCTTTTTAACTCCGCTGAAATCAATGTCATTAAAATCTCAACTAGGAGTTAAGAATCCTTCATATCACATATTACGGAGGCAGGCAATTATAAAGGACAATAATACAAAACCTGAACTTAATAATATACAAATAACAGGATATTTACGTGATTCTTTATATGGAACTAAGCCCACATTTCGCTTAGTTCTAAACGTTGAACTTTCAACATCATTAATGACACTCAATGCCATTGACTTTAATAGATAATTCGCCTTCTTTTTTTAACCCAGAGTAAATTTTAACTGCTCCGTTTAATAAAGTACAAAGAAGGTTAAAATAGACAATTCATTAAATTATCATAGCAAATATCTATTAGGGGCACAAGATTGTTTTTATGGTAAACAAACAAAAAATATATATAAAAAATACGGTTTTCTTACAAATTCTGATTACTACAAGCTTTTGTGACAGATTTGGTAACATCTATTTAGTTTTTGTTAGCAAATTATATTTTGTCACTCAAAATTATTTAACTATCGCTTACAGATGTATTACTTTCAAAATGTCGCAGATCTAGATTTGTATTCGTTTCTATATTTAATCATCCTGTTTGGTTTACATATTTAATATAAACTCTATTATTCCTATTATCATAGATAGCGTTATCGTCATCATGTTTATTTGCACCCACTGCTGGATATAAGTTTCCACGCTATAATGCCACAAGGATCTTATTTCTACTGGTTGGGTCTTGCATGAACTTATAAACAGAGATGGGCAAAATGTAATCTGATTAATGATGAACGATTACAAAATGTAGTCGTAATTTTAATTTTCTTGCTCTGTAATCACGATTAAATCCATTTAAAACATTAAGAAATCATAAATGTGTATACAATCTGGGATTTTATAGTGTTTAAAACATAGATGAGCAAAATGCAGTCATATTAATGGTAAAAAACATAAAATGTAATCGTTAATCATTTTCATTAATCTGATTACATTTTGCCCATCTATGCTTATAAACATCATTTGCCTACCTAGTATTGAGTCTGCCAATAAACCTCTGGCAGCCCCTCGGCTATCATGTGCAATGAAAATAGTTCTTTTTTATAGCTGTGGTGGCCACCATCACTGGATAAGAGACCAGTAGTATTGTGTGGCAACGCGAATGGTTGTGTGTACGTACCTCTGTGGTTTCCTGAGCATGCTATTAGGCACCATATTATGGTCACCAGTGAAGGAAAATATCGCGTTGAAAGCCCCATAGCATCTAATAGAAGCGTAATGTGTAAGTATCTTGAGAAAGGCGATAAGCTGCGCTGAACATCACCAGTAGCATACATCACATATATGAATAAAAAGCATTATCTTGACATTATTGGATATTCCCATATTGATTTAAAATTTGGTCCAATTTATATTTCAAGCGGATACAGCCACTAAAGCATCTCTGCCAACCCCGAAAGAGATATCGCGTGACGAAAAAATCGTTATTAGTTCATCTTAAAATCGAAATCTCAGGACTGGAATTCAACAAAAACTACAAAAATCCGAACAATAGTGATTGTTGTTTGGCTAATCTGTTACAAGTGTTGAGAGGATAAAAACAAGGCGAGAATCGTGCGTCGGCGCTCCGGGCCGCGCTTGGCACGCGGTGGTACGCTGCCGTTCTCGGTACATGGATAATCAACGCGACCTGTTCACTCGTTGCCCCTCCGACATACCTATTTCAAGAATTGTGTTTCTATATACATATTATCTTTATTTGCAGTCAGATTCAGCGCACGAAGCCCAATCAAATACCTCTGCGTCTATGAATTCAGGAATGGCCGGTGGTTAAAATAAGCCACTAAGACTGATATTTAAAGACGCTACTTTGACTTTTGCTTAGTGTTTACTCAAATTACATTATTCAATTAATATCAAAGTATATAGTAAGTCACCGATTTCATCAACTTGGACTTGGCTCTGCGAATATAGTTAAACTATACTCAAGCCGCTATTGTATACTCAATTTTTTGTTGCAAACATATATTCTGGGCATTGTTTAAGCAAAGTCAAAGCAGCGTCTATAAATCTCAGCCTAAGTCCCATGGCACTAAACTATCTACAAGCGATTGTTTAGGTGGTACAATGATTGATAAGTGCAAATAAAGGACGCTTGACTTCCATTCAACCTGGTGCCTGGTTGCCTATTCATTCTTCTTTTAAAGGTTCCTATGTCATATTTTGGAAATTTGCTAGCTGGACTCATATTCCACTCCTTAGCTGTTCGCATGATAAATGTAGAAGCGGATCTCTTCGTACGGATATAAGGAACGTTCACCACATACGGATGGTATCCGACACGGTATCTAGTAGTTTTAATATGATGATGAGGCTGGTGGAATTAAAGAATGCAGCTTCTGAGAATACTCTCCATTGTGCGACCGGTAAATTAACAATTAATTTCAACTAATCGAGTTAGCCCCATTTTCCATTCACAATCTAATCCATCATCTGCGCCTAGTTCTTCGAACTTTGAACTTAATACTCTAGACGTGAAACAGAGTTCTGTGAACTGTTGTAATAAGTATATAATACGACCTAAGTTTATGTATGAACACATTTATATATTCCATTCAATGATCTCTAGTAATTAAAAATAATGGTTGGTTTGATCAGTAAAAATATCAGGACGCACATCAGAATTAAGTTCTCACGAAACGCATAATACAAACTTATTTAAAACAAAAAATAGACGTTCTTTGCAATTAAATGATCAATATCTGAACACAGAATCATAAAAACAAAATAATTAATTTTAATATGACGGAGGTTCTAAGTTTATGGTCTCGCTCTCAAGTTTCATGCCTTCTTTGTCTAAAGCTGTGGTGGGCAAACTTTTTTAATGGGGGGGGGGGGGTACAAAGTGTAAGAAATTCTAAAGGAGGGCCACAAATATAGAAAAATGCATTTTGTGCTAAGGCTTTTTTTAATCATAATATTATAAAAACATTGACACTTGCGTGTAATGCTGTGCATTGCACACAAGTGTTACAAATTACCTTTTACCTTAAATAGTAATTAATCTAACTTTTATTCAAAGGCCCTGCCATGGTACGAGTGTCAGACATAAGGAATTGTTTTTGATTCTCCATAATATTTTCGAAAGCAGCTTCCAGCTGTGACGAAGCAACTTTCAGCAGTGTGAAAAGGTGTTCATCAGTCAATCGGTTTCTGATTGAGTTTTTAATTTAGGTTATGCATGTATTATTCTATTAAGTAGAATCTACTTCATACTTCTCGATCGTCAAAAAGTTATTATAGCGGGCCATATACTATCTATGTCGATGGACCCCCGGCGAGCCGGATTAAATACATTCGCGGGCCGAGGTTGGCCCGCGGGCCGTACTTTGCCCATCACAGGTTTAGAGAATAAGTAATGTTGGATGTTTGAGTTACGAAGACTTTGAGATACAAGATATAATTAATTTAATCTACGCTGACAAAAGCGCGAGTAATGAAGTTATAACAGAGGGGCGGTTCTCGTAATCCAACTATTCTGTGAAGTGAAAAGCCAATCAAATTAAAAATATATTCTACATTGACTAAAAACTGTATTCCTAGCGGTAGTTTAAAGTATATCTTTAATCAAAATTTGGGGCATAACTAAAATTGGTAAAAAATTGGCTTTTAATTAACTTTTGATATAACCACATTCAGACGTTGTATTTGGTTAACAGAATGGCCAATTGCCATTTTAGTCATACTAAAAATAATCTTCAATTATAAATTGAACGTTTTTAAAGTACGATAAATGGCCTTCTGTAATTATTTCTAATAGTATACTCAGAATTTGTGAGAGTATGTAATGATGAGCTTTTTTCTTTTTTCATTTTGTAATTGTTCTATTTGTATAAAGAGCCTTATAAGTCTTCTATAGTAAGTGCAAGATACAAACGTACTATCGTGACGCTATTAAACAACATACAAAGGTAAAGATCTTAGGCTAAAGCCTTAAGGACAGCTCTTTAAATAATAAATTCGAATATCTCATATAAAAAAACTTTGTACATTGAATAACAACATTAGTTTAATGATTTAAAAACAAATTTGAATTCAAAATGCCCTTCCTATCTATTTTTAAATCAGGAAGATATCTTAGTAACTACTAGTAAATATTTAAATACAGATGTACACATTAATGACGTCACATAAAGCAAATAAGATAATGCTAAACGATAACATTATATCGAATAAAATACTGAGCGGAGAAAACATACACTCACGTAACGATATGACGCTAGTCTAGGTAAACATTAAAGCTATTAGTAAAGCAAACAAAGAACAATTGTTCACTGGCACAATGGAAATGGAATTTACTTTTATATTTAAAACTATAATGGCAAAAGCAATTTTAGTACTTCCCAATAATCAGCATTACAGAAAGTTCTAACTGATAATATTAAAGATAACCCAAAATTTAAAGTGGATATAAACGGATCAGGTCATATAAGATTACTTGAAAGTACAGAAACAACTTGCAAAGATGCATCAATGTACACGGTGGTGTTAAGCTAAATACAAAGGGAGATTTTTGAAACAATTTACATACTTATAGACTACCCGTAACGAATTTTTCACGCAGTTATTACTTGAAGAGTTCAAGAGAAGATGGAACAATTATCGCAACAATTTTTCCACACTCTTACTATCTAAGAGGATTTAAAAGGAGAGGGGACAAATTTACATTGGGCAAACGCGAACTTCGTCATTCACCAGACTAGTTTGAGATTAAGCGTTTGCCCGAACATTATAAAAAAAATCTATTGTGCATAGACAAGACGCAATACAACACAATAAGTGTAACGTAGACCATGCATAATAATATCGATTACTAGCTAAGTCGAGCCGTTTAGAAATGATGGAATATCTCGAGAAAGCTGTTAGTATCGCGTCCGCGGCTGCCAAGCAATGTTTGTAAAGGTGTGTTTTACGTGACGTCGATGTAGTGAAATTATATTTGCATGCGCACTAGCCAAATGGGTACAGCGGTGTTATTACGAACGTAAATTGCTTCAGAATAATTTGATATTTCGAGTATCCATTTATAATTTTCCTCACAACTTCACTTACAAGCCTGCTATTTACTGCCATTTCTTTTGCTGTAAACAATACCTGTTTTCGATTTTATATTCGCGCGATTCTTGATACTATAATAAGACGGAAATATAAATTGACGTATGCAGCGTATGGTGACGCATATTATGGAGTAACCTATCTTTAGTTCTATGCAAGCAACTTATGACATGATAGTGTGTCATAGTCTTGATACTTGATTACAACCGCAATATGTGGGTGTAGAGCTCCTCATAATTGTTTCGCTTTGGCCTGTTTTTTTTCGGGATCAACTCAAGACTCCTACACAATACCATCATTCGTTAACGAGAACGTTAGTGCGAAGTGCTAATGTACGGAATTGACATACCGTGTTAACATTTACATAGCTTATGTCAATCCCATACATTTTGTTCTTTACTACAAGCGTTATCGATAAAGGAATGTTATTTTATCTAGAGGCCAACGTATATCTCATTCATCTGCACAGGGTCTTTCGTAATTGATATGTAGGCCGGCATAAAGACGGCGGTTGTCAAAGAACTGTAGTTCCTTAGCAGTATCGGCCGTTTTGGGCTGTAATATCATACACTGTGTGAACTTTTTACGGTACCACAATAAAAACAAATATAGAACTTTGCAGTAACTGATACATCCAACTTCCAAAAAGTGAAATAGCAGGATATAGACACTTCCTCGGAATTACCTGGATTCCCAGGTCCGGCAAAGGCGAAGAGTAGGCAGTGCTGGCACCCCGGTGGTTTTAGGCGGTGCAAGTCTGAGACACCGGGGGAGTGGGGGAGGGGAGGGGGGAGAGTGGCCCTCACCCCTCCCCTGAAGGTCCGAAGGGTTTCAACAAGGTTAACAAAAAAAAGATACAGGCACTTATCAGTTTTATTTAACTGGCTATACAATGGTAGCCGGGACAGGCCTTCACAAAAGAACCGGGCGGAACACTTATCAGTTGTTTCGACTGCTAGCCTGATAATAAATAAATATATTTTTTATAAATATAATTTACAGTCGGACGCTTGACCTCAATCACACCTGGTGGAAGGTGAAGATGAGTTCGACAATGAACCGCATTCAGCCAACCAATGCCTATTTATTAACTTGAAATTTCTAAGATTCCTGATCTTCCTAAACCTCTCTCGTCTAAATCATAAACCCTCATCTCTGTTAAAATATAAACTTAAATAACGTTCAAATTACTTAGCGATATCCTTTCTCTTTGCTACGCAAAATGTAACTTCCCGGAACACATCCACAAGAATCTACCGCTTCGGTTGTGGAATGCGTTGTGACCCAGTATACCACACAATAACGTTAGCTCATAGGGTTGTGATGTGATCCTTTGAGTTGCACATGCCTAGGATACGTGACTGTTTTTACTAATGAATGCATTCTTGGACTAGATATTAATTAAACACTATTAAATGCATCAGGACAATGAAATTTGCCGTCATCGTAGTTTATTGAGTCATCTTTGCAAACTTTATTATTTAAATATATTCTTTTAACAATAAAAAATCTATTTATCATAACACCTGGTCCCTTATGAGCTAGGCAGAATGAAGGAAACGCTACTTATCTCTCTATTTTTCTAATTTCTTGCAACCCCGTAACATTCATTATCTCTTCATGTACTTTCCTAGATTCAGTGTTCTCGTCACTTTACCATCTATCAAAACATTATTCATTTGGCCTAAGTAAGATAATTTTAAACCAAAAATAGAATAATTTTAGTACTTTTCATACCACAGGTGAAAACAATGAACGAAACGTAAGTTCTATATCCAACCATACAATTTCTTCTTTAGTTGATAAGGCTTAAGATAGCCGGAATGTAAAAGCACTCCAACGAATTGCATTACAAGATTTCTGTAACTATATAAATTGGGGCAAACCGTTTTATGACGTCTGGTTATCTTAGCCTCGAATTTTGAATATTAACTGTAATACTGAATAATTACTGAATTATTAATTTAATTCAACATGAACATGAAATTATGCCTCACGCAATAGTTTCACTAGGAACATCATCGAACTGAGGACGTAAAATATTTTAAATATCTCTCAAATGTGTTTCTTTTTTAGTGATATCGGATGCGATAAAGAAATGTTACGTAGCTTTTTGTGCAAAACAACTAACGTCTAGTTCTGATTCTATATACAGGTTGTGCTGCGAATAATAATCTATCAAATACAACAACTTATTAACAAAAGCACCAGCCTATTATCAGCATTGTTTTGAATATGAGGACCGCTGTGATCCAGGCTTAGTGCTAGCTGCTCAAAACCAGTTTGAACATAATTAGCAGGGTTTGACTTTTAATTTAGATAGATTCGGATACACCAAGACAATTTTATCAAAAGACGGCATTTAAAATTATTAAATTAATTAATTAAATAAGTAAATAGCAACAAATGAGAACAACCAAACATTTTCAAATTTATAAAAATTAAAAAAAGATATTATAGTACCAGCATGGCCCGGGCAGTCGACTTGAGGAACTCTGCTGCCCGGATGAGAGGCAGGCGGTGCACGATGTCCGGCGCACCGCTTGAGAGGTTTCGGAGAGGTGGCTTTACAGGAGTAGGGGGTAGGAACCCCTCTCAGAGAGGTAGTCTCAACAAGGATTCTTGTTCCCTGGGCATCTAGATGAATTTCGTTTGCCGCTGCCCTCACAGTGTCCCTGATGGTCCCATGCAGAATTTTGCCCCGGGATACAAAAAAAAAACCAGCGCGGCACCGCATTAAATTGTACCCACACAAATATGACAGATTTCTTCATTCACAAACGAAAAACACCATTGTAATTACTTTTCATTGTTATTAACCACAACAATATAGATATAATTATAAACAAAATCAGCATCAACCGTGCAAAGGCTTGCAAAACCATTAATTCTGTCACGTACAATAATGCATTATCAAAATAATTCAATGAGTGCTTCATAAGCAGCGTATCAAAATCTAAATTCGTTATTCATGGCACGCCTCTGCCCATCCATTGTCGGGTCCATAACATTCCATTGTACGTTCGTGACCTTCTGAACAACAATTTTACGTATTGTTTGATACTCTTGTGGTTTTATACG
This sequence comes from Automeris io, assembly GCA_036320925.1. Taxonomy (NCBI): domain Eukaryota; kingdom Metazoa; phylum Arthropoda; class Insecta; order Lepidoptera; family Saturniidae; genus Automeris; species Automeris io. Next base: position 3,299,097 of record JAUDJH010000011.1, on the reverse strand, counting down.
GACGTGTTGAAGGGAATACGGCTATTTTATTCCGAATAATCTCTTAAGCTTGATGTGTTCTGATTCTATAGGGTAAGATAATTTTCTCCATAATTTTTTAGACATGTTTTTGTGGCTATGGTCACAAGAATAGCTTTTTCCGTCCTTGTCGGACCAGAAAATTAGCTCTGTGGGAAGCTCTCAAACGCTTGCCAAATTTAGCAGGGTTTCCACCTTTGATATTAATTCATTAAGTATGTCGAATTTTATTATTTATAAATAAGTTACTTTAAATAATGTATTGTTTTTGTTTTCAATAATTTCTTATTTTATTGTGATATGGTAAATTTAAAATCTAATAATAATAATAATATATCGTCACGTTATATCCCTTACGGTGTGAGCAGATATACATAAGTTATTGTATCCACTTTGCGGTTATATGTCGTGCCCAACGTGACCAGTACAATGCAGCTGATCGCCATTCACAGGATACTTACAAATGACGTTTCTATTACATGCCGTACGGGTTTCCTCACTATGGTTTTCTTTATCAGCATGTTTTGGAAAACCCCAGAGCCTAAATCCGTACGTAATCTGGATAAACTTAGAGGATTAGAATTCCTCTCGGGATTCGAACCTACAACCATTCATATTGCCGCCCTTGGAAACCACCTCAGCCATTTTTAAATCTAACTTTATTTTTGTCTATTAAGTAACAATCCTATATCAATTTGCCAGTGCTGTCACAGAGTGCAAAATAATTTAACAATGTTGTCTACATTGAATAAAGTATAGAATTTATGAAAAGATCAAAAGTATGTAAATTTACAATATTATTATATATACTAAACTAGATTGTATATTTAAATCAATATACCAAATCAAACCTTTCCGTTTGTATCAACAAATTTAGCTTATTGCCTTTTTTTAAAATATATATATATATGTATATCATTATATTGAACTATTTTAAACACTTTTTATATGGAACGTAGGCTTACTAAAAACTATATATTAGGTCCTTACATATGAAATTGGCGTTTTGTATGGGAGGAACAAAAAGTCGAATATTTTTTAATATAATATATTTAATTAATCAAAGTATGAACCATTATTTTCTATGCACTTTTGCCATCTCATAGGTAGTTCATTGATCCCTTTACTAAAAAAACCAGTCGGACGGGAATCAATAAAATCTTCGAAGGCGATTTGGATTGCCCCATCGGAGTTGAATTTTTTCCCTTGCAAGAAGTTATCCAAATTTCGAAAAAAATGGTAATCTGTTGGAGCAAGGTCCGGGGAGTACGGAGGATGTCTTAGACTTTCCAATTGAAGCTCTTCTAATTTAGTAGCCGTCTGTTGCGCAGTGTGTGGTCTAGCGTTGTCGTGAAGCAGCAGTGGCGTGGAGCGATTGACCAGCCTAGGTTGTTTAGCCGCTAGCTTTTCCATCATGGTTTGCAATTGCTGACAATAGACATCAGCCGTAATAGTCTGGCCAGATTTGAGAAAACTGTAATGAACAATACCGGCACTAGTCCACCAAACGCTTACAAGTAATTTTTTGGGGTTAATTTTCGCTTGGGGCAGGATTTGGATGGCTGGCCAGGATCCAACCATTGCGCTGAGTGCTTCCGATTATCGTAAAGAACCCATTTTTCATCACAGGTAATGATTCGGTTTAAAATACCTTTATTATTGTGCCGGTTTAGTAATGTAACGCAGCAGTCGACGCGCGTTTGCCGGTTTGCTTCAGTCAATTCGTGAGGTACCCACCTTTCAAGCTTTTTAATCTTCCCAATTTGCTTCAAGTGAATTAAAACAGTTTTATCACTAACATCGCAGCCTGCAGCTAACTCGGACGTGGTTTGCGATGGATCCGCTTCCACAATAGCCTTCAACTCTTCATTATCAACTTGAGTCTCAGGCCGTCCACGGGGCTTGTTCTGCAGGTCGAAATTTCCAGAACGAAAACGTTGGAACCAAAAACGAACTGTGTTTTCTTTTGCAACACGACCGCCATACACATCATTCACCCTTCGAGTTGTTTCCGCAGCACTAGTGCCACGGCGGAACTCGTACTCGTAAATAGTGCGATATTTTAAGTTTTCCATTTTGTAAAATGGGTGACGCAAACAGAAAAAAACAGAAGAAAAAAACAAATGAATGAGGATCATCGAAGTACAAATACATGAGTCTATAGCTGTACAAATTTGAATTTGGAATTCCTTACCAAAGAGGAGAAATTTGTGATTAAAGTGGCCAGTACGAAAAACGCCAATTTCATATGTAAGGACCTAATATTTATAAATAAATAATGTGATAAGATAAAATAATTACAGCTGATACTGTAAGGCTAAACTATTTCATTATACGGGCCTGATAGAAAGGACAGTGTAGTCCAAGAACGTTAACGGTTTTCAAAAGAAGTGAATTCATCGACAGTCGCCGACGTCATATCGGCAACCACCACCACAGAAAGCTTCTCGGTTTATATGAACAAATGGAAATGCAAAAGCTGATCGCGAAACGCGATAGGCAGGAGCGAGGCAAAATGACGGCATTTGCACTGGTATACCGTGGTCACGACCCAGTTCGAACCAACGCCCTTTCACCTCAAAATAAATAAAATATAATTGCCGTAATGAGCTGAGAGATTCCTCGTTCTTATAATTTGGAAACCTTCCAGAGAAGAGAGAATAAGCATTCATTGAGGGGTTGCGGTCCATCTTTGGCCTGATCTTCACCTTCCATCAAGTCTGAGTGAGTTCAAGCGTCTATTTATAAATCGTAAATATACTGGATGACAGACATTGCAAGAGTTTTATATACTATTATTTTGATCCATTCAATTTCACTTGACGCAGCTGTTCTAGAAACTCTATACCGGAATTTATCACTTGATACGTGTCTGCTAATTTGATCGCACAGTTTGCCTTGATCATTATTATCAGGTATTACAATTTCGTCAACAAAAAAACCGCATATTATTTTCCATTTGAAAAACTCATTCAAATAGTTTTAAATATAGTTCATTTTAAATACAGTTTTATTAAAGATACAATCTGATTATTTTTGGATAGGAAACGATTCTTATAAAAAATATTTAAAAGATTGAATTATTATTTATATGGCTCGACATGAAGTATAAAACGGAGGCTAAATATTGACCGTGACGCTGTTTGCCACTTTATATGAACACATGACTTGTATTATTTTTAAGTAGGTCTGTCGTTCCAGCAATGAGGAAAATCAAGTTATAGATCTAATGCTATTTACCAGACCTCGGTCACTGTAATTTACTGATGGAATAATTATTTTTACTGTTTATGAAATATAAACAAACAAAATAGAATATTCGTTACACGTCAACGATTAAAAATTATCGAAATTTTGTCAGAGCAACGAATAAAAAAATATAAATTTAAATAATTCGTATATACTATACATGTTGGTGGAAATAGCACCAAGACCCGTTGTCCAGTATACTTAATATAAGCGAACATATAAAAAACGTCAAGATGTATAGAGTATGTTATGAAAACACTGTCGAAATTAGATTCTTTTTAAGTCACCCTTTTTAAATAAAAAGCAAAAAAATCTAATAAAATATAAATTAATGAAATAAGCAACAGTTACATGGCATCACTGGGAGCGTGCGTAACTCTTAAACAAAGGAAAAAAGGAAAGCAAAGGATCATGGTAGTAGGTTATAACATTAAAAGGGTCATAACCCCTATTGATCCCAAGCACCGTTTAGCACTTAAATCATTTCATTGGTGTTTAATCTTTTTTTTTAATTAGGCAAATTTTTCATGCATGTGTCAATCCGAGTTACTGTCTCCGATAATGATGATTAACACATTCCAGCCGGCGGCTGAATTCGTTGTCTTCGGCATCTGACGGCTCTGTAAACTCAAATTTGTCTCATCGGGCGGCGCCGTTTGCAGAATATCAATGATTCTTTTTTTGTTTAGCTTTAAGCAATTTATTCCAGACTTATTTATCATAAGGGTATGCAATGCTTGTATGCATCTATGGAATGAACGCTACTGGAGTCTGGTTACTAATAAGTGACCCTTATCAGCACCCTAAGCCTTTCTCAATGCCTTGCGGCCTCGCCATAATCGTCGAGTAGACTAGACTGCCATTAGCGCGGCAGATGATGAATAAGTAGGCAGATTTTGCACTAAGCGAGGAGTCACAAAACATCTTGCATGGTTACCAGGACGTGCCCGCTGCATGTTGCACAGATACTAGAAGTCACTGGTGAGAGTTCATGGAAACCAACGAGCTTAATTGTTTTTTTTTTATGACGGACTATCGACTGAGGGCTGGGAGAGGCATATACAGCTTAACCGGGCTTAGGGGGCGAGCACAGAAGGTGCTCAGCCAGCGAATTTATGGGTTGGGTGGCAGGGCAAGGGCACTCCTGTGGGTACGAACCTCGACTTGGACCGCCAGCCAAAAAGAATAAGAACCCTACGGGTACTACAGCCCCTACTAGCGATTCGGAAGCGACTACCTTGAGAAGAAACGCCGAAAGAAACTCAAGGCTGCGTCGGAGTAGGGAAACCAACGAGTTGAATTCTGTCAACTTTAAATAGAAGCCCACTGACAATAACAGACGCGAGTTCGCACAACACCTCAATAATGAGCTCGCGCTGTGTAAACAAGGCTTTAGTCATAACGCTGTCATAGCAGCTGTATAATATAATAAATATATATGACACGCTCGCGAGTACCCGTATTAACTAACTAGATGAAATAATTACTACTGTTTTGCATTGCAATTATGTCATAACTAGTCGTACGGGTCATTGTAAACCCGCTTTCCTTCTGAATATTTTATGTTATTATGCGCGTGAACTTTTTAAAGTGAGTTCTTGTGTAGTATTGTGTATTATTGGTAGAAGCTTATATAGTATGAGCGCAAGATGTGTAGTTTTGTAGGCTACCATTTTATTTATACCTTTTTTATATTTAAATTATACTTTTTTTAACAATCTGTTAATATGTCACATAAATTATAAGTTAATCAGTGACGTTGGATGATTTTTTTTTAACACGGTGCGCTCTTGATGAAATACTGTAATATTATATATTTATAATGATCTCAAGTCTTCTCATTACAAATCTACTTGTGCGGATCATCTTCCTTGTGTTACGTACTCCACCTCTACAGTTTTATCTAAACTACCCGCAGTTAATCTCTAGAAAGTGTAGTTAAATTTTTTTTTATTATCGTTCATAGCCCGTTTGAGAATAGACATTTTATTATTTGTTAAATTATTTACTGTAATTAATTTAATTTTAACCAGTAACAACTTAAACAGTAAAGGAGGCTAGCACCAACAAATTAAATCTAGATTAAGCTTATATAAAACGGTATTTATTTGTAGCAGTTTCATTTTACCTCAATGGTGATTTAAATTTAACGTTTGTTAGATAATGTCTCCATGCAAGGCAATAAGTTCATTTAAACGCTAAATAGCGATTTATAAAAGTTTAACTAGATTTCATTTGCTGGTGTAAGCCGTTCTAAATAACACTTCGATGCACAAAGTATTTAACCCAGAAAACAATACTCGTTTACAAATATCCGCCCTACCAAATTATTTATTAACACTAGAAATTATTTCAAGAATATCCTTACATGAGCACACGCTAGCTATAGCTATATAATTAAAAAATATAAGCAAATCAAATACACACGCATACAGCCAATAATATTTTTTTAATAACAATATGTTATTTCAACAATCTTTGCAAATTGACGCGTCGTTTTCTCCTATTTTTATTATGCTGTTTCTCTGCTGTACTTGTATTAAGTAGTACTACACAATTAAACAAAAAACACGATAGAAGAAAATGAGCTTATGAAAACAACAATTATGTTGTTTTACTTCTATCCACTTTTGCGCTTATATTAGGTCCTTACATATGAAATTGGCGTTTTTCGTACTGGCCACTTTAATCACAAATTTCTCCTCTTTGGTAAGGAATTCCAAATTCAAATTTGTACAGCTATAGACTCATGTATTTGTGCTTCGATGATCGTCATTCATTTGTTTTTTTCTTCTGTTTTTTCTGTTTGCGTCACTCATTTTACAAAATGGAAAACTTAAAATATCGCATTATTTACGAGTACGAGTTCCGCCGTGGCACTAGTGCTGCGGAAACAACTCGAAGGGTGAATGATGTGTATGGCGGTCGTGTTGCAAAAGAAAACACAGTTCGTTTTTGGTTCCAACGTTTTCGTTCTGGAAATTTCGACCTGCAGAACAAGCCCCGTGGACGGCCTGAGACTCAAGTTGATAATGAAGAGTTGAAGGCTATTGTGGAAGCGGATCCATCGCAAACCACGTCCGAGTTAGCTGCAGGCTGCGATGTTGGTGATAAAACTGTTTTAATTCACTTGAAGCAAATTGGAAAGATTAAAAAGCTTGAAAGGTGGGTACCTCATGAATTGACTGAAGCAAACCGGCAAACGCGCGTCGACTGCTGCGTTACATTACTAAACCGGCACAATAATGAAGGTATTTTAAACCGAATCATTACCTGTGATGAAAAATGGGTTCTTTACGATAATCGGAAGCGCTCAGCGCAATGGTTGGATCCTGGCCGGCCAGCCAAATCCTGCCCCAAGCGAAAATTAACCCCAAAAAAGTTACTTGTAAGCGTTTGCTGGACTAGTGCCGATATTGTTCATTACAGTTTTCTCAAATCTGGCCAGACTATTACGGCTGATGTCTATTGTCAGCAATTGCAAACCATGATGGAAAAGCTAGCGGCTAAAGAACCTAGGCTGGTCAATCGCTCCACGCCACTGCTGCTTCACGACAACGCTAGACCACATACTGCGCAACAGACGGCTACTAAATTAGAAGAGCTTCAATTGGAAAGTCTAAGACATCCTCCGTACTCCCCGGACCTTGCTCCAACAGATTACCATTTTTTTCGAAATTTGGATAACTTCTTGCAAGGGAAAAAATTCAACTCCGATGGGGCAGTCCAAATCGCCTTCAAAGATTTTATTGATTCCCGTCCAACTGGTTTTTTTAGTAAAGGGATCAATGACCTACCTATGAGATGGCAAAAGTGCATAGAAAATAATGGTTCATACTTTGATTAATTAAATATATTATATTAAAAAATATTCAACTTTTTGTTCCTCCCATACAAAACGCCAATTTCATATGTAAGGACCTAATATATCGTGCCCAACGTGACCCGTGCGCAGCTGATCGCCGTTCTTTACAGCACTTGCATACATGCAATTTTTATTAGATGCCATGCGGGTTTCTCACGATGTATTCTTTCACCGGTGAGCATGTGGAGCCTAAATCAGTACTCCATCCAATAAAATCAGACCTACGTGCCGGCATTCGAGCCAACGATCATTCGGTAGACCATCACGGTCACAATATCAGGTCTTTTTTTTCGGCATGTCCTACGTTGGCCTGGGAAAGACCTTCACAACAAAACCGGGTTTGGTGGGCGAACGCAGCGGGCGCTCAGCCAGCGATATTTATGGGTTGGGTGGCTACGCAAAGGCATACGGACCTCGACTTGGGCGGCCGGCCAGTTGATAAACGAACCTAACGGTGATCTACCAGCGTTTCGGAAGCGACTGCCTTGAGAAGAAACGCTGAAAGAAAGCCAAGGCTGCGTCGGAGTGAATATCAGGTTATAATAGACTACTGGTATTAAAAAATTGGCGAAGTGCGTGTGGGAACTCGCGCAGTAAACGCTTCTGTTCTCTTAAGTCATTAATTATACGTTTTCTTTTCTCTAGGTTAGTTGAAATATCTTGGCACTCGTGCAATTTATACGAAATTTATTTATATATTTTTTTTAAAGGCAAACATACTACAATATAAAAATTATAACAAAAATACACAAAAAATGTTACATAAGCCAACAAAGTTTCCACAAAAATTTGTACAAAAATAGAAATCAAACTAATAAATAACAATAAAAGAAAATCAATCACATATACATACATATATGTTACATATAAATAGTACATATATAAAAAGAAATACAGTAAAGAACAAAATTAAACTTAGGCTAATATTTTCTCTCTCACCATTCGTTTAAAGGGCCTAAAGGCAGAGGACGGTATATCTATATCAAAAAACGTTTATTATATAGATCACAGGCACGAAAAACAAAAGTATTATTAACATAGTTTGATCTTAAGAATGGACCTTATAAATGTACTTGCATACTAAACCTACTTTTTCGTGATAATTTTCCTTCAAAATTAATATTACTAATATTAAAAACTGGTGTAATATTACTTTTGAGCTCACTACTTCTATTTTTTTATACAAGATATAAATTTTAGTGGTGTGTGGTGGCCCAGTGGATAAGGAACCGGTATCGGTCGTACGCTCGAATCCCGGCACGTAAAACTGGGTTTTTTTCCAGATTTAGGCACACATGTTGTCCGATGAAAGAAAACATCGTGAACAAGCCGATATGGCATCTAATAGAAATGTCATTTATAAGAACACTGAGAATGACAATAGATTGCGCTACCGGTCACGTTAGGCACGACATATCTGCGGCGAATTGATTACAGGACCCGCAGTCCCCACTAATTCGCAGAAGTAGTCACCTTGGGGTTTTTAGCTGGTAAAAGTCCGGCACACCCCGGCTGCTGCCACTTCTTTCGCGGCCGCGACGGTCCTATGAGAATTTTCCCCAAGTAAAAAAAAAAAGGCACGATATATAAACAACAAATGGACACAGCCACTAAAGTATCTCTGCTCACCCCGAAAGGGATAATAGCGTAAAGATATATTAGTATTATTATTATTATTATACTTGCGGCACTGAAGATACTGGGTTCGGTTCTGGGAGTGACAATACTGGCAAACCATTCTGAGACCAACAAAATATTTTTCGCGTTTTATGGATGTATTTACATACATATGTCTTTGTTTAGTACCCATAGCACAAGCGCAAACTTAGTTTGGGATTAAAGCAATATGCGTCATTGTTCGTAGATGTTAACATTGTTACAGCAATCCCAAAATCCAAAGTAAAACTGTGTAAAAATTTCATCTTTTTAGAGTTAAAATCAGACGCAGGAAATGAATTGTACTCCAAAGTGGTACAGCGAATTGTCGCGTTACATGGACATCTAGTATGAAGGAGCGCCTATTACGACGGTCGCAGGTCGGTTTTGCAATGGTTTACAAAACCTCCGGTTTCGATCTCGACACGACAGCGCGACACGGTGACGACTCGAGCGTGGGAAGCGACCTGACGTAAATAATCGTGATCCGTCCGCAGTACAAGCTACAAATATTTCTTAGGTTACTTTTTTATTTTGACTTGGCATATTGATTCCACGCTTTAATCTTTTTACGGCGCCAGATCGTAAAATTTGTTAATATTGTAGAAACTATAGATGGGCAAAAATGTAGTTATTTTAATTACGATTACATTTTGCACCATAAATATTACATTTTGCACCATAAATATTACATTTTGCACCATTAATATTACATTTTACCCATCTAACTTTTAATCCTCAATTGCATACTAATTGTAGACTTATTAATGTTTAAAACGTTTTTAATCATGATTACAGATTGAAGAAATTAAAATAATCTAATTGCATGTTCCCCATCTTTGGTAGAAACTAGGTAGCAAATAAAACTATTTAATTAAATGTTAACGCAAATATTAAAAATTAATCATTTATAATTCTCAAAAACATTGTGTCAGTAGTACTAAATAGTTAAAGTTTGGAAATCATTATTGAAATACATAATTATATCTTTTATTCTCATAAATTTCAACAGTCAAATATTAGTAATTTTTCGTAAACGATTTCAAAGAGCTGGATACAGGTATGTACTTTTTCGACAGTTCAATGAAACACAATTAATTTCCTACATGTGTCTGTAATGTATTGGTTATTATTTGTCATAAAGTTTTGTATGTACCCGACATAGTAAATAAATCAGTCTCGCATGGATCGCCTTTGTTTTAATACACAGACATTCCAGTGGCATCATCCAGTGAGCTGCATTGTTATTAAATCGTTAGAATACTTTGTTGCTGCTGCACAACACCAAGTAAAGACCATCACGAACACCAACGTATTGCTTAAAGTAATAAAAATCTACACGACATTCAACTTTGAACCCGGGTGCTGTGTTATAAATACTGTAACCTTCAAGAATCCCAAGTTTTTTACGTACAAATGCCTAAATTAGTTCTTATTTTTTTTTGCGTTTAATTCGAGCGTGCTCACGACGGCAGCTTATAAAACTGTGTATGAACTTATCGAGATCTTAATTAAAAGGTCAATTACTTTTTTAAAAGTATATACAATATTAAAAGTCATGGTCAAAACTACTGTTCGACTTAGTTCATAAAAGCTATTCAAAAAAACTTTACCAGAAGGGAAGAATAACTAATTACCTATTGCCTAATATCTAATTCAGTTCTAATATAACCCTATACCCACAGAAATTAAAATCTAAAAAGAAAAAAAAACTGCTTTATTTTCATTTTCTTTAAATTCCGCAATAAATAAAGTTAGAATTATCAAATACGGTTATACAGAATCATAGATATTGCTAGACCTCTGCGTAATAAGGCTGACAATATATCTTCAATAGTATTGAATATACAAAAAGAAAACAAAAAGAAATAATTAAAAAAAAACCTTCATTGCATTAAATATCATGCCCATATTATAAAGCTAAGTTTATACTTATGTACAAGTCAAATAGTCAAAGATAGCTTATTTTTTATATAAAGATTTTATTATTACTACAAAAAATAGTTTATTTTTAAGAAAATATATTTTATAACGGTTAATTAGACTTAGAAAGCACTGCGAATTTCTGCCGCGTAATATTTTACCCCAAATTTTGGAAAACTTAGATTTTGAATCATATTCATTTGATGCAGGTTCATGCATTTACACATTTGTTGTTATAAGTTATTATTGACATATTTTAAAGTAATATATCGAACACTGGCTGCCCTATAAATAAATTAAACAAAATATATAAAGACTACACGAGCGGAAATAATTAGCGCGAAACATTTCTTGTAGAAATGACACACGGCGGGGATAAAACCTGCGCGGTAAGAATCGCAGTGTAGCCTAGACCTTAAAAGCATAATTTTACTAAAAAAAACCTCGCGTTATAATGTCAGGTTACAAGTGAAAACAAGGACTTTTACCGAAAAAGTTACCGGACAAATTTTTGTATATCTAGATTTGAACTCGATCTTCCAAACATACGGAAACCTAGAATTTGTCAGGCTGCTATTTGTCCGCGACCTTGCTTTGCTATATCGAATGTAGTAACACGAGCTACGTAAGACCTATTTACGTTTCCAACGGTGCCCGTGGGCACCGGCCAAACACAAAGCTCAAGCGCGTTTCGCGGAATGGGACGTAAATAATAAATATTTAACGAAATCAGAGGGAAACAGAAAACCATTGAATTACGAAACATAAAGAAACCTCATTCACGCGCCAAATAATATTAGTCATGACCATTGCATAAGGGACCCGTATGCATCCTTCCAGATTAAGTATGAATTTAGACCCCACATGCTCACCAGTGGAAGAAAACATCGTGAATGACACCCGCATGGCATAAATAGAAATGTCAAGTATATTTGCCTTGAGAATGACGATCAGCTTCGCCACGATGTTGGGCAAGTTATATAAGTGTACAGTAGATACAGCTACTAATGTATCACTATTAACTTCACAAAGGATATATCGTGATCATAAATTGTTATTATTTAAAAAGAAAAACAATAATTTACTACTATATTTCATCCATGGTAAGAAGCGATGCATATTTGTATTGAACATTTTTTATTTCAATAATTTATTTATAATTTAAAAATGTTGGGTGTGGTTCTATAACGTTTAAACTTAGTTAAGTATTTGTATAACTCACTCAACGTACGCACACATGTTATCCTCAAAGTATAGGAAAATTATTTTAGTACGTGTCCAGGACAACAACACAATATCCAATTTTAAAATATACGCCATTAAATGACACACTGTTTTTGAACACACCAACTATAAAACTGAAAAACATATGTTAAGTTATCGACATTTAAAACAATGTAATAACATATTGTTTGTCATATCTGTATACTTATAAAATTATGGGTAAGAGATGTTGAAATAATGTTAACTAGAAGAGAGTTAAGTTAAAATCGCCTGATCGCAGCCTTACATCGTCATTATGTCGTACATTGTCTAATTCCACCAGCCCCATTTCATCAAATAAACCTCTAGATTGTGTGTCGCGGATCCCATCTGCATGTGGTGGTCGTTCCTTATATCCGCACGAAAAGATACGCTTCTAGATTCATCACGTGAAGAGCGAAGGAGTGCAATATGCTTCCAGCGACTATATTTCCATGATCTTATTAGATTATGACTTGGGAGCCCTTAAGAGAAGAATGAATAGGCATTTGTTTGGCGGACGCCGTCCATCATCGGTCTCACCTTCACCTACCACCAGGTACCTACCTAAATAGATGACCATAGTATAGTTTTTACTTGTAAACGTAACAAACAGACCGATTTTTGCAATTTTATAGTATATTACTAGCGAATTATATTTTATAAAATTGTTTCATTTAGTAAGATATTTATAATATTTTCACTAGCTGAGGAGATTTGCGATTAAACCTAAATTAAAACCATATATTGAAAATTTAATAAAAAACACCAGGTTCATCCCTGCAATTAAAAGGAAATTCAATTATGTACCAGGTTCATCCCTGCCACTAAAAGGCAATTCAATAATAAATGCACAACAATCTTTAATTTCGTTTTGTGAATTTCAATTTCATTAATTAATTTACACAGCTTAACGTGTACTTTTATTGTTTTTCTACTCTACACTTGAGTACAGTTACAAATCAGTGAAAAACGCACTTGAAGGTGAATATTAGCTTAGCAGAGGGTCTACCCAAAACAAAAAAAAACACAGTAAGGGAGAAAAAGTTTGGGTACCTATAGTCTAAGCCCTCTATAGCGCATGTAATCTCCACTCTCATACCGATTACTAATCGTGTCGGATACCATCCGTATGTGGTGGATGTTCCTTATATCCGCACGAGAAGATTCGCTTCTACATTTGTCATGCGAACAGCTAGAGATTGGAATATGCTTCCAGCGGCCATATTTCCGCGATCTTATAACCTGGGAGTCTAAAAGAAGAGTGAATAGGCATTTGTTAGGCGGACGCGGTTCATCATTGGACTCATCTTCACCTTCCACCAGGTGTGATTGAGGTCAAGGGTACGCCTATAAGGAATTTAAAAAATCTAACAAATTCATGCATATTCAAACATTAAGCAGGCGACCCAGAGTCCAGTGTAATGGCTCGTGCAATTTATACCAGTTTTATTATAAACAGAGCGTTGCGATTGGACGGGGCATCGTGTACGCGCCTACAATGGTAACTAGGTGTCGTAACGAAGAAAGCTAGGCAAACGGCGCTCAGTTTCATGTAACTCAACCCTCTTATATGCATAAATTTAGACAATAACACGAACCATTTCTGTATGACTGGGCCGACGCTTAGTTTCTGAAAGTTCACGTACTTAAACAGATTTAGCTTTATTGGAACCTGCTGTACCTAAAAAATATCACATATTAAATTATACCAGCCTGAATCTCTAATTATGTTTTACATTTAAAAAAAATCTAGTTTCATCCTATATTTTAACCAAACTCAAAGTATATCCATAGAAGTAAACTGATATCTTCTACGGATATACATTGTAATATGCCAAAGCATGTAACATATATGGCTCTTTCTACACAAAGATTAACTTAATTTAAGGATATATAAACCGAAGCTTTGGTCAGACACTATTTTTAATACTTAGGGAAAATCCTGACAGGACAGTCCCGGCCACACGTAGGGGACATAGCGACCGAGCTGTACCGCACTTGTATCGACTATAGACCCCAAGGTGAGTACCTCAGGAATAGGTACGGACTGAAGGGTCTGTATTTATTTTTCCACAGCCCCGCAGGTACTAGGTTCGAATACTCTTAACATTATAATGAGCTCATGTCCCTTTGTCCCATCATCACAACTCCAATCCATTTACTCTCAACATGCTGCTGTCTGCTTTTTTTTTTTTTTTTTTTTTTTTTTTTACTTGGGGAAAATCCTCATAGGACCGTCTCGGCTGCACAGGGGGGTTGCGCAGCCGAGGTGTGTCGGACTTATACCGACTAAAAACCCCAAGGTGACTACTTCTGCGCATTGGCGGGGACTGCGGGTCCTGTAATCAATTCGCCGCAGCCCCGTCGCGCCGCGCCCAGTGGGCACGAACTCGGGGGAAGTTGTTGCCTTCCCCGATACTGCTCGTTATATTTAGGCAGAGCACGTCACAATGCTCTGCCTACTCCCCGAGAGTCGCTAACCAGTCGCTCAGGGCCCCCACCCTGAGCGGCCACGACCCCAAACACATCAGCCAACCGGTCGTGGATCGACCGATCGGCTGGGACTGATGCACCAGGGCGGTTGCCGGCACCCTGGCTCCTTCTTCGAGCGGCCTTTTTCCGCTCTCGCTCTGCAGCCTCCTTCTGGGACATAACATCCTCACAGAAGGAGGCCACGGCCCTCCAATTGTCATACCCTGCCAGCATAGCCGACACCACTGCTGGCAGGGAGAGGTCGTGTCCGATCCTTCGGACCAGGTCCCGCCGCTCGCTATCCCACGCCGGACAGTGTGCGAGCGTATGTTGGGCGGAATCCAGGTCCGAACTGCAGTGGTAGCATTGGGCCGTCGCTTCTCGTCCAAACCGGCACAGGTACTCAGGGAAACATCCATGTCCCGTGAGTACCTGAGTCAGACGGTAGGTGACGTGGTCTCTACAACCCAGCCAGGCTTCGAGGTTCGGCAGAATGGCGCCGACCACGCGCTGGCGCATGCATCGTACCTCATTGAGCTGCTCGCGCCACATTCCGATTGCTGATCGACGCTCTTCCGCCTTCAGCCTTTCAAGCGCCGCGGGAGGCACACTTACGCCTCTCAGGCGGAGTTCACGAACTCGTTTGAACACTGCCGTATCCACCTCCACCTGGATGTTAAAGGGCAGAAAGCGTGCCAAGATTGTCGCCGCCTCATAGGAGATGGTTCTATAGCCGCGTGCGATCCGTATGGCCATCAACCGCTGCAGACTGTGTAGCTTCTGTCTGCAGCGGCGGACGCGCAGTCTGTGACCCCAGACTGGCGCCCCGTATAGGGCCACGGATCGCACGACTCCGGCATAGAGGCGACGAACACCCTCAGTGGGTCCCCCGAGATTGGGTAGGAGTCGGTGCAGAGCACCCACTACCCTTTGAACCCGGGGGACGAGGCGCTCGATATGTTCCTCGAAGCCCCAACGACCGTCAAGGGTGAGCCCGAGATACCTAATGAACCGGCCCACCCTTACATGTGTGTCACCTACTCGGATCGACGAATCGGGTGGTTCCCTGCCTCGCGGCAGTTTATGAAACCATAACGCCTCGCACTTATGAGGCGCTACCTGAAGGCCCAATTCGTGGATCTTGGAAACGACCCGTGCTACCCCCTGCTCGGCGAGCTCGATGGTCCCTGCGAAGGATTCCCCGGCGGCAAGTACTAGCGTGTCATCTGCATAACAGACGACGCTGACACCGCCGGGGAGTTGCGCACGCAAGACCGCGTCGTACGCGAGGTTCCATAAAAGGGGTCCTAGAACCGACCCCTGAGGAACCCCGCAATACACCTCCCTCGTATTACGAGTATTGTTTCGACCCATGTACGAGATGTACCTGTCCTGCAGATACGCCCCGACAATACAGCGCAGGTAAGGGGGCACATTGTGATGTTCGAGCGCCCCCTTGATCGCAGCCCAGGGCAGGGTGTTAAAAGCATTGGAAATATCCAAACTTACACCTAGCACCACCCTGCCCTGAGAGACAGCTAGTTGCGACAGGGACCGAACACTTAATATTGCGTCCAGTGTTGAACGGCCCTGTCGAAATCCAAACTGCATATCATGCAGGTCGGGGCCGACGCGTGACAGATGCTGACTGAGACGGGCGGCAATAATACGCTCAAAGAGTTTACCGCTCTCGTCCAGCAGGCATATGGGTCGGAACGCAGAGGGAGACTCCGCGGCCCTGCTATCCTTCTTGATTAGGACCAACTCTGCCAACTTCCAAGCCTTGGGGAAGGTTCCAGTACGGAGACAGCTGTCAAAAAGCTGCCTCAACCTTTCACCCAGGGCTGCCAAAGCCAAGGCCAAGGCCAGGCCCGGGATGCCATCCGGGCCTGGAGCTGTGTTCTTGGCCTTCAGGCGGCTGACTGCTCGGTCCAATTCCCCCTCGGTTACCCTGAACTCGTCACACCAATCAGAAGGCGATGTAGGGGTGGCTGGGGGGCTTGAAGGACCGCCATGGACCCGTGGAAAGAGATAATCGACCGTTTTTGCAACTAATAACGGGTCCATGGTCTGCGTCAACGGGGGAACCCATGGGTGGAGTTTACCCATGACGACCCTATATGGGCGTCCCCAAGGGTCCCTACTCAGTCCCTCAAGTAGCTCTTTCCAAGACCGAGCCTTGGCGTCCGAGATGGCTTTACGGAACGCCCATTGAGCCGCCTGATATACGACGTAGGCAGTGGCAATTTCGTCGGCCGATGCTCGCCTTCTCCTCCGGGCACGTTGAAACTGGCGTCGGGTACGAAGGCACTCCGCACGAAGTGGAACTAAGTTCTCCGACCACCAGTAAACGGCCCGGTACCTAGAGCACCTGGTCCGAGGCATGGAAGCGTCGCATATAGACTTCATTTCATTCCGGAACCAGGTGGCTTCTGCTTCTGGATCGGACACTTCTCCTCTTTCTGGCCATGCTGCGACGTTGGCAGCTGCGGTAAGAAAATCCCTGTCAAGTCTTTTAAGGGACCAACGTCGCGTGGAGCTGCTATTTTGGCTCCTGGAAATTTCTGAGTGGCATATGTTAAAAATGATGTGGCGGTGGTCAGATAGAGTGACCGCTTCTTCAGCCACACGCCACTCCGATACCATACTGATGGCAGAGGGAGTCGCCCACGTGAGATCCACGATCGACTCCCCCTGCCAGCGCACACAGGTGCTAACTGAACCCCGGTTGAGCAGCCGGAGGTCCAGACATGCAGACCACTCTAGAAGCGTGTCTCCCCTTGGATCGTTCCGGTGATCACCCCAGACCCTCGAATGGGCGTTAAAATCACCGAGTACAATCATGCGACGAGGTAGGCATCTGTGAATACACGCAGCAACCTCGTCTAGGAATTGCTCGTAGTCGGCGAGAGACACGTTAGGGGAGACATAGCAGCCCACCATGGCCAGAGGGCCCCACTCTACGGCAACATATCCTTGTCCACATTCTAGGAGGGAACAGGGAGGACCTCCATTCCAATGAATGGCTACGGAGCCCACCAAATCGCCGAACCAGCGGGGATGGGCAGCTGGAACGTGATAAGGCTCCGCCACCACGACTAAAGCAACTGACCATTCCGCAACGGCTTGCAGTAGCAGGTTCTGCGCGTCGCGGCAGTGGTTTAGATTGCACTGAAGGACTTTATGGAGGGCCATAATTAGATTTCCATGCTAGGGTCCTCTACGTGTTGGCTCGTAGGAGCCAACGTGGCGCCGTCTAACGCCTCATTCTCAACGGGCGTGGAGGCTTGGGGCCCCTGCTTAGCCCCCGCCTCTGTATTCTTCTTTTTGGGTGGAGTGCACCTCTTGCTCCCCAGTCTGTGATCCGCTGTGCGGCCCAGATCCGCGCAAACGGGGCAACGAGGAGTCTGCGAGGTGCAATCCCTGACCCGATGAGTCGATTCACCGCACCTATAACAGCAGACGCTCCTGTCTGTCTGGTTGGAGCACTGACTTTTTACGTGCCCAAGCTCAAGGCACCGATAGCAGCGCAAAGCACGCGGCCCCAGTATCTCGACGCGAACTGACGCCCAGCCAACATAGATGCGCTTGGTAACCGCAATCTTGCGCGCTGCAATAGCTGGGCACCGGACCCATACAGAGCCCATGCGATTGCGCGTCTGATGAATTTCTCCGACCTTAACAGCCTCCACAGCGCAGTCCCCAGCTTTTGCGACCGCCATTGCCACCATGTCTGTTGTTATAGAGTCGTCAAGGTCTCGTATCCGAAGCTCCGCCATCTTGATCGGACGTGAGACACGAACTCCAAATTCCTGCAACTGTTCTTGCAGCTTACGAGCCAGATTGTCGGCCTTGACGTCACGGCTTTCACCGGGAACTTCCATGAGAAGGGCGCCGGTTATCGTCTTTCGCTGGGTGACATACTCTATGCCAAATTCTGACAAGCAAACTCGCTGGCGAGCAGCAACCATCACTTCACCGTAGGTTGCTGTTGACCCTTCAGACAGGGTCACCGTGATTGCAGCTACTGCCGGTACCCTGGGCACCTTCTGTGCCACCGTCTTTATTCCACCCTTCTTTTTATTGTTGCCTCCCTGAGGGTGAGCTCTGGGAGGTTGGACATTCTGAGAGTTCGCCTTATTACCTTTTCTCTTGACCGCCGTAGCCCATTCTGTTCCTGGTACTGGGAACTGGGGCATTAAGTGCACCGGGTTAGTGGAAGGATGGGTGGTCGGCAAGGAAGGCCACTCAGAAGCTAGGTCTGACACCTTCCGCTTATTTTTTACCTTCCGCTTCTTCTTTTTAGGTTTAGGAGAGTGCAAAGGCTGCGGTGGATCTGCTACCATCAAATTTGGCACAGACTGACCCAGAGGTGGCCGCAACGATCGCGCCTCTAAAACTTTAATTGCTGCTGCCAACTGGCGGCTAATTTCTGCACTGATATCCAAGCTCAATTGGGCTCGCCCTGGGCTTGGAGGTAGACAACGGGGTGGTACCTGGGCGTCTGAAGGTGGCTGCACCCTGGTAGTGGCTGGAGACGGCACCCTGACATCCACAGACAAAGATTCGGGTAGAGGCGGCCGTACGCTCTCTGCAGCAGTTGGAGCGACTGCTTTAGCCACTTGTTGACGGAGGAGTACCATTTCTTCCTCCATGCGGCGCCTTTCGGCTCGTTCACAGGTCAAGTCCGATCGCAGTGCGGCAATCTCCTGATGAAGAACCTGCGCGTCGGACTGGTTCAGACGATGCGCCAGTTCGTTCGAGGCTGCCTGTATGTTACGCGCAGCAAGGCGAAGGCTGCGGACATAAGGCCCCTTCAGGTTGCGAGACTTGTCCGCAACCATGCCTACAACAGAGAGGTTTTCTCCCATACAGGCGACCAGACCTTCAGTCTGTCGCTCTTGCATCTCCTTGGCCAGTACTTCAGGGAGGGGAAGAGTTTTCATTGCACGAGTGACTCTGATGTTGGAGGAATCACTGAGTAATACCTCCTCAATGCCGATATCATCTTCACCAGAACTTCCTGGAAGAGCCACCATCTTGCGTCCTGGAGGACCAGCACCGCCCGTTAATAGCGGCTGAGCACCTCGCTTACGAGGCCTCTTCTCCGTGGAGCAGTTAGAGGTAGCGGAAACGGAGTTTACGGACAAGACAGAGCAATCGCTGTCCTCACCATCATTCTGCCTAGCGCTTTTTGTCTGCGTGGACATCGTAGGCCGACCTTTAGGCCGGTTATGTGTAGCCCGTGGTGCCAAAGAAGCCGTTGGTTCCTTAAATAGCACAACCGGAACAGCAGTATCCATATCACCTGCAACTTCGGAGTCCTTGGGAATAGCCGTGGTCGTTGAATTGGATTTTCGCAAACTTTCGCCCCCCCCAGAGAACGCGGGGCAGCCCGGGCCCGTGGGCCCAGGGAGGGATTCTCCGGCAGAGCCGGTACCCTCCTGGGGTAAATTCCTATTTAAATTTGCGTCCATCATTACTCTACTACTAGACGTCAAGTTTGCAGTACGCCTGCCAGGTCGATATAAGAAAAACAATCAACCTGCCAGCCGTTGTTCGGAACTAGGCCGTTGGGACTCTAAAGATGTCCTCATCCGCCCCAGCCCGATACTAAGTGCGCTGCTCACATACCACACTTAGGAGTGTTTATCGGCTCTCCAGCCTAGATCCGCGGTGTTCTGCGAAAACAGGGTCACCTCGCGTAGGGTGTGGCTCTTCACCACGCACCGACGGTCTTGGAGTGGCAGGCTAGGGTCCCTCTCAAGGAGATGAACGCTGATTCGCCTGTGAACCCACTCCCTGCATGCATTTTCCCTCCCCTGCATGCTTAACCCCATGCTGCTGTCTGCTATCTTAACTTTTCTATTTTTATGTGTTTTGTTTTTTACCGATTTTCTAAACATTACTTGCTCTACGTTACGTCAGTCGAATACTTTTTTGACTCGGGCATTATCGTTATCAGAATGTAATTTCATCGAAATCCTCAGGTGTTTAATACATTAAACAAATCCGACCGATTTTAGCTCTAACAGTTAATTTTCGTACAATATGCATGGCTATATAATACAAAAGATAATCATTTTTAGACTACTTTGTTAGAATATCATAATGAACTATTGCGTAGTTTGTAACGTCGTACCAGCAAAGGATACGAGGACGATATGTGTTCAAACAATTGAGAAATCCATTACAGAGTGTGTTAAAGCAATTAATTTGGGACGATCAATTTCATAACCTTGGAAAATAATGTACATTATCAGTGTAACGTCATACTACGGAAAGGATAATGGTACATAATATTACAATCGTAAAATGGTTGGATGAAAAGCTTCAAATGTGATTTCAATTGAGAGTTTCTCAATCTTTAGGGTTTAAGCAAGTTTGCCAAGTTTTTGGAATCTTTTGAGATTCTTTTACCTTCGGATTGGTTTAATTTATTCACTTCTCAAAAATTATCAACGCGTTATATTTTAACTTTTTCACGTTATGGTTTAGCTGATTTCCTAAATTGTGAAAAAATATTTACAACCCCTATGTTAATTAACTCGAGGTTATAATTACTGAATTCTCTAGTTTTTTTTTTTTAAGAAATATTGTACAATTTTGAACAAAGAATTCATTATACAGTTGATTCTCTTTAACTGGATGGATGTTTTCCAAATCGACAGTCACAAATTCAAACTGTCGATCCCTAAATTAGTTAAATATGAACTATTAATTTTATAAGTAAACTTGAAAATTGGTCTGTAACACTTTCACCCTGGAAATTTCGAACAATTTACAAATTTCAAAAGCAAATACAAATTAAGTAATGTAAAATGACGATATTCAGTCCACAATGTTCTTTCACAATACTAAATCTGGTGAGGTCGAAGTAGCCAATGACATCAGACATCTCCGAATGCATGTATGTAACCGGAGTCACAAAGAGAATGCACAATATAATTGATTCTGTGATCTCGATTATGCAGTAAACGGAATCATCCGTCGAAATACTTTTTATTTTTTTTATATAATTGGTTCAGAATTGACGCAATAAGTCATTTGTTTATAATGTATAGGGTAAGACTTGACTTTAATCACATCTGGTGAGGATGAGACCGATAATGAACTGTAAACCCTTCTTTCGAAAGCTGCCAAAACGTAAGAATGTAGGAAAAAAGACGTAGAGTGCAATTCACACTCTTCTGTTGTTCACAATGACAACGAAGCAAACTTTTTAATGCGGATATTAAGAATATTTATCCTGTAAGGATGGCATCCACCACGGCGTCTAATGATTTTCTGGTGAAAAGTGGAGGGTGGAACCATAGCCGTAGGAAGTTTACGGATACCCAGGCCCGGCGAAGGCGGAGAGAGGACACAGTTTGACAGACCGGTGGTTTTTGTCGGTGCAAGTCCGAGACACCGGGGGAGTGGCCCTCACCACTCCCCTGACGATCCGAAGAGATTTCCACCGGGTTAACAAAAAAAAAAGTGGAACCAGAGAGCAAAGCTCTTAAGCACACTGAGTATAACCGGTAAAAATACTGCAAAGTTGATGACTTTAGGTCTATGGTCGATTATCTCTATTAAATCATCACTTAGTCTGTATTTGTTTAAGAAATGGACCTACAGAATGCGAATGGAGGGCCTCAATGGTTTCTGAAATAGATCTTACAGATTTTTACAATAATATTTGTTCGGTTCTCACGTGTCTATATTTTTAGACGAACATTAACCGCTACATGGGAGTGTTGAAAAAAATCTAAAATTTCATATAAGATTCCAGGGAAGGAAAGCCCAGGCCGCCAGAGACAGGAATGGCTAGACGACATATAAAGTGGACCGGACTGAGCTTTCCTGTTTTTTATTACTTACGAATGACGGCGGCTTGACCACAATCACACCTAGTGGAAAGTGAAGATGAATCCGAGGATGGATTGCGTCAGCTTACCAAACGCCTCTTAACTTCTCTTAAAGGCTCCCAAGTCAAGAGCACGAAAATATAGCAGTGTAATACACTTCGTAGCGGTTCGCATTATGAATGCAGAAGCCAATCTTTTCATGCGGATATAAGGAACAGGTTAAAAGAGCACATCCCGGGGTCGCTACAAGCTATCTTTTGACTTTCAAACTTCATTGTGATGATGACAGAGATAAATGGAGGGTGATGCATTTGTTCCACAGTGAATCAATTTGAAATGGATTTTATAATGGAAGCCTTTTACGTTAGATTACGATATATAAGATCAGATTTCACTATAATAAGATCCTTTCATTTAATTAACTCGACCTACGCACTCGATAATTCGACCTTTATGGTTTTTTAGCGCTAATCCATAATTTTACTCGGAGATTCTCAATACAAGTTCGTTTACCTTTTCCTGTTAGATATTTTTAATCAAGCGTCAGGTAGATTGTTAGTATATATTCCTGGCCCAGCTGTCTCATTATTTTCTAGGTCAATCGTGAAAGACAGATGATATTCCGCTCGATTAGTCATTATACTGAATGGAAGGTTGACTGCAGTTAGCCTCGTTTAAAGGAATTTACTTTGTATTTTCTTTTTTTATAATCTTATATATAAAGTTCATTGGGCCCGAATAGAACTCTGTGCCTAATAAGAATATCTTTTCTTAAAATAAGGCATTCTAGTTTTTGCATACATTTTAAAGAAATTATAATTATTGACGTAACAAGTATCGGGGCAGATCAAAGTAAAAGTTGATAAACCAGTATTTTAGTCGCTTTCATTTACTTTTTTGAAATAGTGTAAAGATGATATGTACGATATAATACGTACGTATAATACGTAATACACTGACGCTGTTTCGTCGTCATACTACCTTTAATGCCAAAATTATATTACAGATTCTTAGCTATCTAATATTTTTTCACAAATTTAAGTGTTTAAGTGGAAGAAATAGCTCAAAGTATTACCAGGCCGAAGTTGGCTGGTCATATCTGCCGAAGAACCGACAAACGTTGGGGTAGATGTGTTCACGAGTGGAGATTGCATCTCGTGGAGTGAGATTTGCGCAACGTGGCAGAGAGGGGAGAAGAGCCAAAGGTTGTGCTCAGTGATGAAACTTAGGAGAGGCCTATCTCCTGTATTGGACAGATACACGCTAATTATAAAGATGATCATGAAGAAGAAGAGGGTTTACGGAGAATCTATCTAATTTCCATTAAAGTGAAAAACTACAATCGTCGCTTCCATTTCTCCACAAAATGATTTAACCTTGTACATAACCGCTGCTATTACGCCACAGTAAGACGTGATGATAGAAATCAATTGGCTCCAATTGATCGTAAATTGACAGTCATTCATACAATATCAGCTGCCTTTGAACAGACTCGGCCCGAATAAATTGTGCCTCAATTGTATTATTCGGTTTTCGATAAAATGACATGGTTTTATTGACTATCATGCTGTCATTTTTTCAGAAACAACACGACTTTAAACCGTTGTTTTGAAGATAAAGCTATACAGAATGATTTTATACACGAGCGAGATATTTCAGGATACAATAATTATTATATTAATTACTAGCTGATCCGGCAAACGTTGTTTTGTATCTTCTAAGATGTTCATTGAAATTAAGTGATGTCAAAGACAATTTTGTTCACAATTAAATACTCTTAATCAACAACACATTTATTTGGATAAAGATTAATATTATTACGTTGATACAATTCTTAACAAATAATACATTAATTTCGACCAAATTTTATTGCTATAAAAACGGTTCTAGTGACTTAATCTTAAAAGATAGACATATATTGTCGGGTACATTTTTTTAGATCATTTTAAGAGGAATAATTCTTCTATACATATATTTTTCTTATCTTGAACTGTTTTCGCAGCGCACGCAATGGAAGCCCTCAAGGATGAATAATTTTCCCTGTTTTTTTCACATTTTCCATTATTTCTTCGCTCCTAATAGTTGCATCGTGATGTTATATAGCCTAAAGCCTTCCTCGATAAATGTTCTATTCAACACAAAAAGAATTTTCGATTCGAACCAGTAGTTCCTGAGATTAGCGCGTTCAAACAAACAAACAAACTCTTCAGCTTTATAATATTAGTATAGATAATTTGTACCTTATTGCAACTAATAAAAATTTAAATAGCTGTATTCCCTAATAATTATAATAAAAAATTGATGAGCAAATGAGAATTGATCCGTAAAAAGTTCGGACACGGCAACGCAAGTGATGCACGATTGATTAGTAAGTAAATAAAGATCCTTTAAAGTAAGTTAAGTATACAGGTTGACTCGTATTCCCTTTGTACCTTATCCTGGCTTGTTATTCATTTATTACTATATGTAATTGTCCATAAATAATAAATATGTAACTTTTTTATTTTGTTTTATAGGAAATATTAAGATATAACTTTTTTACAAATATGACATCAAAATCAAGTGCTGAATACACTCTCTGAATATCTCCGTCACCTATAAACTCAACCAGTATAAAGATAAATAAATAAAAAAAAAACAAATGACTCTCATATGTATATATAAAACGGGATTCACTGATACGGCAAACAGATTTTTCCCCGCGCACTATCGCGTATGTCATTATTTACCAGTACATTTGTACTTCCTGCATATCTACATTTTGGGTACCCTATGACCTGTCAACATTTATTCAATGCATCCGGTTACAAGATAAACAAGAACGATAACGAATATATTCTGGAAGCGATGTCACATAGCTTAGGGCGACTTTAGACTTTTCTAAGACGCTATTCAAGTGAACCGGTTTGATTCGACCTCAAAGGTAATTTAACTTAAAATTTGACTATTTAAATTTCTAGATAAACTTTCATCCCTCAAATAAATATAAACCCGTTAGGGGTGGAAAATGAAAAAAAAATACGCTCTTAGTGCGTGCATACGTCATAAAAAGTGTCCAATGTCTAAATTTCTTGTTTCTAGCTTGGGTCACATTTTGAGCTGAGATTACGTCTTCTGAGAGATCATTCCACGCTCTGACTATTCTATTGCTTTGAAACTATTTGTGCGTGTTGTTTGTTCGACTGATACATAGCTTAACGGACGGGCCCCGTAGATCTACGTTTTTTTCATTCTGACTTCCTAGAACGGGCCCCGTAGATCTACGTTTTTGCTTAAATTTTAGGTACGTTTAGGTATATTAGTTAGCACTATCTATCTAACTAGGAAAGACAGAGCAGATTCGGCCCGTCCGTTAAGTGTTAAGCTGATGGCCTGTTTTAGTTTATGATTGTGATGATAGTTAGAAGATAGATTACGATACCATAAATCTAAAAAAGATAAATTAAAAATTGTAAAATAAAGAAAAGAACAAATTTTAAATTCGTTATAAATAAATAACAAGGACCAATTAAGGGTTAATTCCTATAAACGATCTCTTTCCTACTGCGCTATAACTGCCGCGAAAGTCAATTATCGCGATAGCTCATAATAACTCGGTATTCAAACGTTCCTGACGAAACACTTTCACTGAACGAAGCAATCATTTTCGCCGTGGTTCAAAAACACCATTACCCGTAACGACTGGACTCAGCGCAAAACAATTGCACGAGCGACAGACAACTGTATCGATATCTCAAAGAACCAGTATCGTTCAGTAATTGCTGTGAGATAGTAATTTTCCTGTAGATATAATGAAATATCCAAGGGCGGCTTGCAAGAACAAATTAAATCTAGTTTAAGTTTGTACAAGACGCTAATTTAACAATTGTTAAAACTGGATAATGTTGTGCAAGACAATAAATGCAGATAAATGGGAGAAAATACAAGCAAAGAATATTTGTTATTATATAAGCATAGATGGGCAAAATGTAATCAGATTAATGAAAAGTGATTACAGTTATGTTTTTCATCATTAAAATGATTACATTTTGCCCATTTATGTTTTAAACATAAAGGAATCCTCAATTGCAAAAGAAAAAATATAACTCCTAAATGTTTAGAAAAGTCATTATGATTATAGAATAACGAAATTAAACCTAAGAATATATTTTGTAATCGTTAATCATTAATCAGATTACATTTTGGCCGCCTCTGCTTATAAGTAACATAATTAATCACTGTTTTTTTAAATAGATCGTTTTACTAATACATTTGAAAACAACAACAAACGAGCAAGCGAAACGTGGTTTGTCTTCAAGCAACTAGTGAATCGATTTTCTCTGGAAATCCGCGCTCCATTTTAGGCATCATTATCGTTTTTCATCAGGTACGATTGAAGTCAAGCGTGAGCCGGTGTGTAATAAAAAAAAATTAAAGTACGATCTCTTAAAAGCACGAAATTCTTATTCAACGATTAATTTATACGAAAAATAAATCAATCTTAAATCCAATAGTACGCAAACCAGAAAAAAAAATGCGGAAAACCTTTTGCCCATATTTTTTCATCGAAATTTAGCTATATTCTATCCTACTCACCACTCATTACGTTAATATATAATATATATTTAAATAATATATTTCCGTTTTCCTTTCTTATAAGCGGAACCAAGAGGTCAATTCACCTTTACGCAATAACTCACACGCAACACGATTTCTTTGTATCATATTTTGCAATACAGCTTAAACATTTTCAAAGCACGTCAAGATAAAATTGCAACGTAACAAGATATTGAATTTATACCTGATATCTTTACGATAAAAGTTGTGAGGCACAATATATTGCACACGAGAGAATATCCGAGAAGCGGCTTCAAGGATAAATATTTAAAGGAAAAATCACAGTAAAATACATATATCATGAATTTTCCATTACGTCGATACAAAATTAGAGCACATGTACTCTTATCTACATAATATTGGTGAGTTATTTATAGCTCTATTTATATGTTGTATTAACAAAACTAAATAAACTAATAAAATAACCATTCAAGTGGATATACGAAGAGACTTTCGTACTTAGTCCTGGATCTTAAAATTTTTCGAGGCGGGCCAAAAAGTACTGTCATATCATTGAACTGCAATTGACTAAGAAGTTTCATTTTCTTCACAGCAACAAAAAACTACAAACATGAGTATTTCATATTAACTTTAACTTGATACCAACACGGGTTCCTTAGATAAAGGGTCTTGATAGACAGGCAGAAAAATGAAGTGATCTTGTAAGTAACACTAATAATAAATTATTTAATCAGACAAAACAGTTTGAACGTGGAACGTTTTAATCATCTGACACCCAAATTAGGACCATAGATGGGCAAAATGTAATGTAAAATGATTAACGATTACATTTTACGTCTTTTACCATTAATATGACTGCATTTTGCTCATTTATGTTTTAAACACTTAGAGAATCTCAGATTGTATACACATTTATTATTTCTTAATATATTAAATGGATTTAATCATGATTACAAAGCAAGAAAATTAAAATTACGACTACATTTTGTAATCGTTGATCATTAATCAGATTACATTTTGCCCATCTCTGACTAGGACTACCTGTATTTTGCGTGTCAGAGTTATTCACTTTACATAATATGTTACGTGCAGTTTATATCCGCTACGTAGCTCTAATCTTAACTTTTAATTAAAATTTGTGTACTAGAAAAGTCTTAAACATTGACTGTAATTAACAATAATTACCAAGACACGTCTCTTATAAAGGTTTCTCTTGAGGTACGGAATACTCAAAAAGGAATATCAATTCTAACAAACATTCTTCCGAATGCATCTAAGGCATAGTCGAGAAAATCGGTGATATAATTTAACATTCCGGCTCCATTAATCCAGTCGTGAGTAACGGATGACGCAACCGAGTTATTCGGAACTAATGCGTTGAAAAAGGAAACGACAATATTATGGCATCAGAATAAAGTCCAAAGAACAAGAAGCATTACTCACTGACTTCAAACAACGGGATCCAGTTACATGATAAACTCCGTGTACTAATCATCGATACTTTTAGCTATTTCTTTTAATTTATGAGAAAAGAACGCAAACAACTGAACAGCCCGTGTGTTGTTAAGCAGAGCCTGTCATCTATGGACAACTGATACAGAAGAATTATCATCATTGATCCTGTAGACCAGTAGCGTTCATTCCATAGATGCATGCAAGCATTGCATACCCTTATGATAATAAAGTCAGGAATAAATTCCTTAAAGTTAAACAAAAAAAGGATCAATTTATATTCCTATCTATTTTATATTCACGCCGTCTATCTTTCCTTTTTTTTTATACACTGACTCGACATAGTGACTACAGAGTACCTGATGGTAAGTACAGTGTAGTCCAAATACGAAAGCGACTATCAAAGGATGAAAATCCATTGATAGTCTACATCGTCATGTCGACTCACATATACCACGACTGACGGTCTCTAGGTATATGAGCTACTGGATATACACAAGCTGATCCCGAAACGCGACAAACCGAAACTGGTCACTATGACGGGCTTTACACCCATGTACTGTGGTCGCGATCCAGACGGGCACCGACGCCCTACCACCTCGCTGCTTAAAGCAAAAAAAGCAATGAAAGCAATGTAATATTTACTGTCATAATATAATATTCAAAGTAATTACGCGAATTCTGCCTACCCTGTCCAAATGCCCTATGCACGTCACTGGTGTAGACATAAAAGAATGTCAAGAGCACTCCAGAGTAATCGAGAGGAAACATTGCACATGGAAGCGCTTTCCACAACTTTACGACAAAAAAGTTCTAATAAACTACACTGCTGCTGCGAGCTATTGAGCCATTAAAGTGTGTAACTGTACCTAGTTTCTCAACTTTAAACGTATATTTTTTTATATACTAGCTCGACAATAACTGAACCTTATGCGCAGTCTAAAAACCGAGCATAACTCGAGAAAACTTAATACATACCGTGGTTATACTGACCTACCTTAAAAACTCTTCAGGTTTTTTTTTAAGGACTCAACATATTTACTAATAAATAGTAAAAACATCATGATTCGACCATCAATAACAAAAATTGTATCTACTCTTTTAAACGGTACATACAAATAGTTCAAAAAATAGGATCTCCTATTATATAGAAGGAAGTAAACACCACATTGAAATGCATGACGTAATCGAATAAAAAGTCAGGCTCAATGAAAGGTCGCAGTGAACAGCTGACGAGTCACTTGACATGCTATTATACAGCGAAATTGAAGCGACAAGGTTAATTTTAAATTCCTCGCATCCATCCGTCCATTTCAATCTACATTAGATTGATTTAAGATTGGATAAACCTATCCGTATTCTCATATACTAGACTGACCACAACGCAAGAGTAGCAATTTACCCAAGCTTCCCAAGCAGGATCTCCTGCATGATGTGAAAGATTTTTAGTCGTGGTAGAACGATTTTACTTGGAATCTATTGCTGATTTATTGGAAATATTTCTTTTACCGCTCTAAGCTGGAGAATATAGAAAACCAATGGTCTCTTAATAGAATTTGCATAAGCTTCTGGTTCATTCTGGTTCTTCCTAATCCAAAGCTCATAACATGATATGTAAAAAAAATGGATTTAAAAATGTCCAGCTACTCTTCCTAGGTCATCGCTCTTTCGACACAATTATGCTTTTTCTTATATACTGAACACAATAAATAAGTTATCTAATCACAATCAAAATTCAAACAAACTAGCATTTGTCATTTAGGGGCTAGCTGGATGGTACGAAGTTGTATGCAAAAATTTTTAATTATTTTTCTCTTCATCTACAGATTTACGCAACTTGAAAGTTGTATCGTCATTTGAAATTCCAAAGTTATCACAATCGATACACCGGCTGATTTCAAACAGAAAAAAACAGAAGAAAAAAACAAATGAATGACGATCATCGAAGCACAAATACATGAGTCTATAGCTGTACAAATTTGAATTTGGAATTCCTTACCAAAGAGGAGAAATTTGTGATTAAAGTGGCCAGTACGAAAAACGCCAATTTCATATGTAAGGACCTAATATTACGCTGTCTCTTATACTACAATTGTCATAAATATTTTTGCTTCCCTTTGTCCTGGGCCACTCAGAAGATTTCGCAGAAACATGACACCTTTTTGCACGAAACACTTAACACATCGTGTGAATGCACGCATACTATATTGAATACCTACAGAACATTCCACATTTGATGCGGTGTTCGACGCAAACCTGTATTTGAACACCACCTGGCCAAAAATCATAAATTCCTTACTCGTTTTTGAGGAACTGATGATGAAAGTTTTAAGTAATTGATAACATCAAACGATCAATTTATATTCATTTAGTTAATTTAATTTAGTCGACAGTTATAATGATTCCGATTTATGTTGCATTTTATTAAAAGCAATTGCAACTATAAAATGAAATTAAATACATTTAGTATAGTTTTTTTTTAAGCAAATAGTTAATACAGTTGAGTTTTAATATAAAAAAATAACACATTGAATAATTTATGATGGAAACAGGACAATGAGGGCAAGATGAGCATGAATAAACCCCCTTAACGAAAAAAATATAGACAATAAAGGACCATAATATCACGAGCGGTACTGCTGACAGAAGCCAGGGATAATGTTACGATAGGGTTAATAATCTTATGAGGTGGAGGCGGTGCGTATGTCCTGCACACCTGATAGCGAGGTCTTGAGAAGTGGGCTCTTTACAGCCATCTCTCCTAGGAACGCAACCTAGAAGGATATTCGCTCGTCAGGTCTTTGGAGGAATACGGATCTCCAGGCCCTGCTAGCAGTGACTTGAGACATTCCAGAAGTCAGTAGGAGTCTGGCACGGCAGTGTCGCCGCCTTCACTGCAGCTCATACTGCAGGTCATATGCAGATTTTACCCCGAGGTTGCAAAAAGGGTTAATGATTTTTACGAAAATTTGGTGGCCCGATTCAAGAAATCTGTTAGTCCGTTTGATAGATTTGGCAATTGAATACAGGTTACAAATTCTAAATAGAACATTACTCCCACTCCAGCATCTATTCAACTACGTACCACGAACAGCCCGGACTTGCAAATAAAAAACACTGACGTACTTCACATACCCTAAACGCATTATTAATGTAGTTGCTCAAACGTTGCATTTTATAAGTTCTAATCCAATACTGCATCAGAAAGGACTTGCACGCAGTTAAAACCGGTCCGAAACCGCAATGGTAGCGATTCATTGCGGTTCACCGGTGCAAGGTTACCGTTCACGGTGAGGGATTGGGTTCAGGCACAGCGACTGTGGAACAGGTTTTCCCGGTCCAGTATCGAGTAGAATGCACATAGTAAGTGCGATATTATGGATGCAATGAATTTTAACGCGTATATTGTTTTGAGCCAGACTTTACAAACTTTTATTTATATTCCTCGCAAGTTACTGTGTAATGTTATTTGCATGTGTATGCAAAATTGACACTAAAATAAACTAAATTGAAAGTAAGGTAAAATAAAGGATTCTATCATATTTTAAGTTTATTTTATGAGTCTACAAAATAAAAGATTAATTATTTATTTGAGGCAATGCCAAATGAAATCTGATTATTCCCCGAAATAAGATTTTGAAAGAAGCGAACATATTTACTAATATAATCTTTTTTCGCCGTTCTTTAAAATTTTATTTCATAGAAAAGTGAGATTTTGTTGTTCAGCTCCTCAATTGTGCTACCCGATCATCAGATCCCCAAAATCAATATTGTGTAAAGAGATATTTCATATTTTAAGCATCTATAATTTACCTGAGTTTAACCGTATGAAAATATGCGTTCCATGCACTACAACTCAAATGACATTTTTACACACAAGTTTCCTTAATAGCTGCGGAAATATTGCCTTTTTAGCAGTTAAACGAATGTATGTGACTGTTAAATATTTGTTCGTCAGAGAATATAAATACTATAATATTTGAGCTCTTCTTGCTTATTTATTTTTGGAAGATTTTCATTTTATACATATAACATTACAAAGAAATATTATAACTAAAATAGTACGTATGCATAAAAAAAAACTGGAATCAAATTTAGCCTGAAAGAAGAGAAAATGATAAGAAAATGTAAACTAAAAAATTCTACACACTTCATAAATTAACAATTCAACATACACGCGTCAAAAAAATATAAGGGCTACCAGGTATTTTTGATTTCTAATGAATCTTATGAGGTTTGGAGAACTGGAAATGGTAAAATATTTTGTAAAAAAGGCAATTTTCGCCATAAGCTTTTCTCTATACAATTACACAATATTTATAACTACTTAATATTCTGTACAATATATTTCAATGCGATCCGCACCAATCATACATTTTTTTTTTCAAATATTCCCTTTACAACTGTTCATTCTATTTTCTACTTTCCCCCGTTTAAAAATTCTAACCAGCCGTAAATTCTCTTGTTCACACAAAAAGTAAATTAAAACTATATATTAACTTTCTTGCCCACATACTATTACAATATTTATATGACAAAGACGTCCATTATTATTTTTACATATTAATCAGTTCAAACACTTGATATCAATTGATACTCAGTTACCTATGAGTGATAATGACAATTGATAAATCCACACAGTATATGATAAGATAATACAGATTTCATAATCCCAATAATAATGACATAAATACCACATTCCATACATACTTGCCATGCAAACTTCAAAAAGATTTTTTTTATTCTAGCTCGGTAAAATAACTGAAAAATAAATTATACACTACAGACAAACGCTTCACTTCAATCATACGTGGTGATAGGTGAAGATGAGGCGTCCTCCTAATGGATTGTATACAGCAAATGTTTCGTGTTATCTTTTTCTCTCTCTCAAGTTTTAGGATTTTCTCTTTCTCGCAGTTTACTCCGTAAAAAAGAAAAACATTTGTCACAAGGGACCGCAAATCTGAGTATTTGGTATTAATTTCAATTTGATACCTTCATGCGTTTCTGAGAAAAGGGGGGTCTTGACAGACAGACAAACAGACGGACAGCAAAGTGATCCTATAAGGGTTCCGTTTTCCTAAGGTGCTAAACCCTAAAAATAAACGATGGGAGCATGTTCCACTGTGATGGCATTATGAATAGAGAAGCGAATTTCCACTCCGACGCAGCATTGAGTAACTTACGACGTTTCTTTTCAAAGTTCGAAACGCTGGTAGACCACCTTAGGTTTTTCTCCTGGCTGGCCACCTAAGTCAAGTTCATAGACAGAGGAAGGAGCCATTGCATTGCCTCCCACCCCATAACTCGCTGGCAGAGCACCTTGAGTGCTCGCTCCTCTCGCCCGATGAAGTGGTAAAGGGTTTTCCCAGCCAACAGCATTTAGTCCCGTCGAAAAAGAAACATACGAATCTTTTACTGCGTACATGAGGAACATCCACCATATTAGAGTGGTATTAAAGTTAAACTAATACTATAGCAACTTCGTGAGATTTCTATATTAAGTAACGATTACGTGATTCGATTCCTCGTTTGTATCGTCCCTTTATCTCGAGCGAGACGGCAACGTAAATAGAATCGTTTCCTTACACAAGTTTTTATGGAGTTTTATCGTAGCGGTATAGACTAGTTCCCCTCGCTGAGATTTAATGAAGGGTCTTTGAACCGTCAAGCCACTGTGTGATGGCGCGTGACGCAACAACGCAATGATGGTCCATACGTTTTATAAAGTAGTGTATTTTATAAACGCATAAAGTTTCATTCTTCCATTCTTCATTAATAAATACGTTAAAAACAATAATATAAAAAGTGGTTATTATTGAAAGAATCGAAAAGACCCCATAGACATTTGAAAATTATTAAGACGCTTAAAAAATACCGTTTATATATTTTCGTATCCCGAGTTAAAAAAAAAATTAATGCTTCAATTCGTAGAAAAGCAATAAAAACGAATAACATGGGTGGTGCGTAATACATACGGAATAATTGTTTTTTTTTTTTTCGAACAATACAATATGTTGATGGCCAGGATATACCTTCACAACTAAACCGGGTGAGAGAAGAATTCTGGTATTTACCTTTTTCTAAATAATATAAGAGAATACGAGTATTCCATTATGTAAATATTTCAAATTTCATAGTTTTGCTACTATTTGCTAGTTTCCTAGTTTTATAAGTGTTAATTATGCCCACATTCTCATCTCTTGTATAAAGTAATTAGTTAAGACCAAAATTGAATAATTAATATGTCCTTCAGAAAGCATCAGTATGTTAATGAACATAGATTTTACCATTCTTTTCCAAAAACTTAACGTACACAGTGATAATCTCCCTTGATTAGTGTTTATCTAAAAATATTTCGTCTCAGTTATAATTTAAAACATTGTCATATTTTTCCCTCTGTAATAAGGCATGACCATTACACGTTTTACTATATTTTTGTTATCTACCGTCGATACAAATATAAAACTGGATTATACAAACTCTAGCGCTTCACTAAGCGAATGAGAAATAAAATCGGCTCGCAAATGCGATAACAACACATGCAGTACGCATGCGCCGCGCCGACTCGCGCAAGTAAACAACTCGATCTATGTGCCACAAGATTTTTTGTTTGACTTCAAAACAATTATACGAAACTAAATGAAGGCCAAACTCTGGGTAACTTGAATTTTATTTAGCACATTCCTCCAAAAATTCTAGGTATTACTGTTACAGACATTCGTCTAAAATACCACTTTAAATGTCAGAGAATCCTTTAGTATTTATATATATTTTCGTAGGATACTCATTAATTTGTTTTATTTTTCTCACCCAGATACCCCAAAGTAGAGTTGCGAACTTGAATCTGTAAAACAGCAGAATTAACGGTACAGTAAATACTCAGGCAGAAGAGAAAGCGTCAAACATTTCCAGTAGAGTGAAAGCAATCCGTGCCAGTGTACAGCCCGCGCCGAGTCGTACGGACGACATTGAATAACCTCAAATATGTCGATCGCAATCGCTTCTGCTGTCATTTTGACCACAGCCGCCGCAGTCTACTGGTTCATGAATCGAGAGAAACCAATCAAGAATCTCCTGAGAGAGTTGTGGCACATAATCGATATGCAGGGCGCCGGTGCCGGGGGTCTGATAGACGATTGGATCAATGTTTGGAGAAACAAAGTGGAGTTGCCAGATGCATCGAATAAAATCGCCGTTATCACCGGCGGAGCGAAGGGAATAGGCACAGAAGTCATTCGGGGCCTGCTTAAAGCAAAAATGCATGTAGTTATGGGAATAAGGACTCCAGAACAAGCTAAAAAACTCTCTGAAATGATGGAGAATGGGGAGAATTTGGAAGCTTATCAACTCGACCTGAGATCTTTGAATTCTGTTAAAAATTTTGCCAGTAAGGTCCTGCAAAAGTACCCCGAAATTCATCTTTTAGTGAACAATGCTGGTGTAATGTTTGGAGAATATCAACTCACAGAAGACGGTATAGAAACTCAGTTGGCTGTGAATTACCTAGGCCATTTCTACTTGACACATTTATTGTTGCCAGCGCTAAAAAAGGGAGGTGCTACTAATGGACCCTCCAGATTCGTAAATGTAACTTCTTGTGGTCATTATCCAGGCAAGATTTACTTTGAAGATATAAACATGAAGAAGTATTATGATAGTACAGCTGCTTATGCCCAGGCCAAGTTAGCACAGGTAAAGTTGATGTCAACCAATTACAAATTCATAAGCTATAATGCTAAAAGGTTATTAAAATACTATAGTTGTTTATGCAAATATCTCCTTGACATTTATCATACAATAGTGCACTTCTATCAAAGCAATTATTTTTAGTTGGTTTATAATTATTTTTACAGCTGATGTCTGCGCGATACATACACAAGCTTCTTGAAGAGAACTGCTCTCCAGTGAAAGGCTATTCAGTTCATCCTGGTATAGTCAACACAGATCTGTTTGAAGGGACACTTTTCAGAAGAGCTTTCCCATGGATAATGAAGTTACTCTTTAAAACACCCGAGAAAGGAGCTGTATCGATCCTGTTTGCTTGTTTCAATAAAGAAATAGAAAAGAATGGTGGTTTATACATAAGCAACTGTATAGAAGGCATAAGTAATAGATTTTCAAAAAAAATTGAACACCAAAGAAAATTGTTTGAAATATCTTGTGATTTGATTAATATTAATAAAGATAATTTTGGCTGTGCACAATAATCTAGTCTCTCCTTGTTAATTACAAAGTCTGATTATGGTTAATGTAATAAAAGATACTTAAAAATGTACTCATTTTAACATGAATTAATTTATTTTAATTAAAAGTTAATAGTATGTATATGTAGTTTTATTCCATTTTAAGTAATTCAGCATATTCTTAGGAATATAAAAACAATTACTTTTCACTGGCACAATTGTAATAACTATCATAGAATAATTGATGACAAACTTGTTTGTTTCATGTGAATGAATTACAGTCTAGGAAAGCATTGAATATAAAAAAAATGTTTATATCATCAATTGCTAGTTTGTAAAAAAAAAATTCCTGAATCTTATCTTGCACATATGAAACAATGTAAACTATTATGACTTTAATATTGGTTAAAGTTAAAATATTCCCCCCTTTTTGTATAAATATTGTCTTTATATGCAAATACAACAATTAGAGCAGGACATTTCATCTAATTATCATGTTTAACTTCCTAACAACAGTGCCCAGCTATGCTGATAGTCATGTTAGGCATAGCAATGAGCATAAAGTGGATAAAAACATAGATATGCACTCTATTCATCTAAAAGGGATATAATGGGGTATTATATTGTTTATTTATACAAAATATGTATTATTAATATTTATAATGTCAAAAATGACTCAGTTATAATGTTGGTACTCCTATTTTTAGTGTACTAGATTGATAAATTTCTTTAATCCCTATATTATTGTACTCACCTGCTAAAAAATCCTGAAAGTCCTTTCTTTTTCAATTTCGCCTGTTCCTTGTCGGCAGCACTGGTCTCAGCACCCTCGTCTTCCTTAGATCCACCAGAACCAAGAGAACACTCAGACAAACTAGACACAGTGCTAGAAAATGAGCCACCGTCTTTTCCTCTTTGATGTCCACTTACACTGCCTCCCCACTGAAGCGTACTTTTGGGAGAATCACTAGAGTCACTTTTTTCACACGTTGATATAGAAAAATTACCTTCGTCGCTAAAACTACTTTTCTTCGATAACTTATCAGCATCATCCGCCGTATTCTCAATAGGTTTAACGATTTTCGGGCTCACAAAATGTAATTGTTTTGTTATCGGATTATATGCTAGTTGCATATTGTCCAATGCTTCACTGAGACGCATCCCGCCTTTTTGGCACGGAGTAGACATCGTAAGATCGAAATACGAATATTGAGGCCTTGAGAAATCACGTACATTTCTTATATTCTTTAGCTAAACAAAAAGCCATTGGCGATGGTGCATTTACTGTATGCCTAATTCGCTGCTCGCTCCTTGTAATCACGTTCAAATAATATGACAAATACATAGCACAGCCAAATTATTAATGATATGTAATTAATTTTATTTTGCTAAATAATTTAAATGCACATTCAATAGTTTATGTCTCTATGCACTACAATATACTAAGGTTTGTTAATTTTATACATAATTATAACTACATAATTAATTTCATATTTTTGTTTTTATTGTGATTACGTACAAATACTTAAATAAAACAACACAAAATAACACATCCATCTCCTTTTACTTTCCACTTAATATAAAATTTGACATTTAGTGCTGTCCACTGCAGTCAAGAAATTTCCTATATTTATTTAAAATCCCCCTAAAAATTCTTAACAATGTTTCACAGAGATTGAAGTCAAATTTTTAAAGCAGAAATTATATATCTATGCTAAACGTGTACTTAATGAAATTTGTGACGATCGATTGTTACTGTATTTAGACCTTTTGATGATTTACAAGTGTTTTTAAATACACTTTTTTTTATCTATCTAAATAAAGAATCGTTGAATGATTGATAGATTGATACAAATTTTAGAGAATTTAAAGGAAAATTATGAAAATATAGTTTTATGTACATTTTTTTTATACTGGCTCGACATAGTGACTACAGAGTACTTGATGGTAAGTACAGTGTAGTACAAAAACGAAAGCGACTATCATAGGATGAAATTCCATTGATAGTCTACATCGTCATGTCGGCCCACATATACCACGACTGAAGGTCTCTAGATATATGAGCTACTGGATATGCACAAGCTGATCCCGAAACGCGACAAGCCGAAACTGGTCACTATGACGGCCTTTACACCCATGTACTGTGGTCACGATCCAGACGGGCACCGGCGCCCTACCACCTCGCTGCTGCTCGTTTAGCACCACCCAGGAGTCACGTGTAGGGAAACTAGGGTAAAGCCTACGGACGCGAGCAGCTTCGACTCCCAAAACAATGTTATTCAGTTTAGGCCCTCAGTTTTGCAAGCTGTTCTATACACATAAAAAATCCCTAAATTTAGAGGCAAAATGCCTATACTGGCATCACTGTGCCCTATGCTCTTGTGTTGCCAAGCTTATTTGTAAAAAACTTTGCTTTGTTGTCGTAGAATGAGTCTAGGCGTGTGTGTGCCTCACTGTTTTTCGGAGGACAACTGCTAAGGCCGCAACATTTGAATCTCTCAGGACGTTTTACGCGCGCGCTATCGTTAAGTGCTGTGTATTCACACCCTCGTTTTACAACTGGATTTGGGTGAAGCGGCGCTTCGGCGCGGACCATCGTCGGACTCATTTTCACTTTCCATCAGGTGTGATTGAAAGTAAGCGTCCGCCAGTAAATCATATAAAAAGTAGTGTCCGACCGAAAGTTCGGTTTCGGTTTCGGTTTCGGCCGAGTTTCGGCCAAAAATCAAG
This sequence comes from Automeris io, assembly GCA_036320925.1. NCBI lineage: Eukaryota > Metazoa > Arthropoda > Insecta > Lepidoptera > Saturniidae > Automeris > Automeris io. The sequence continues at coordinate 3,259,894 of JAUDJH010000011.1, read as the reverse complement.
TTTCGGCGGCAGTTTCGGTTTCGGCCAAAATTGGCCGAAACTTTTACCGAAACCGAAACTGATTTCGGTAGTTGTCGTACATCCTTGCCTAGCTTCGTTTCTCGCGGCAACGCTTTGACGAACGCTGGCGGCCCTGTTCGGGATTCGTGCGCCGTTCGCATTGCTTTTTTTTTCGAATTTACGCGTGTTTGTTGACCGGGAAATGTCTTCACAACTTAACCGGGCGGGTGGGCGAACACTGAGAGTGCTCAGCCGGCTATTTATGGGTTGGGTGGCAATGCAAGGGCACCCCTGTGGGTACGAACCTCGACTTGGACCGCCAGCCAGAAATACGAAACCTAACGGTGATCTACTAGCGTTTCGGAAGCGACTACCTTGAGAAGAAACGCCGAAAGAAACTCAAGGCTGCGTCGGAGTGTAACTGCGTCGTTTAGACGACAGTTGACGGATCTAATTCGCATTGCTCTATAGCAACACAACTTAGTCAGTGCGTTATCACCCGACGTAAACATTCTTTAGAAGTTATGGTTTGATGGTACTGATTACATGTAAGTTTTTGTTTCATTTTTTTACTTGACCACGTTGACTTTTATACTTGACCACGTGAGTTTCGGTTTCGGTTTCGGTTTCGGCCGAAACTGAAGCCACGGCCGAAATTTCGGTTTCGGTTTCGGCCGGAAAACCAGTTTCGGTCGGACACTAATAAAAAGCCAAATCCATAACTTAAGTCCAGATAACAAGAAAAACACGTTGAGAAAATCACAACGACAAACCAATATTCCTCCGATAGATTAAATATATGTATATATATACTAGGGATGTAACGCAGGTAGTTTTATCGGAACCGAAGTCGGAGTCGGAGTTTTTAAATTTGATTTATCGGAGTCGGATTCGGAGTCGGAGGCAATGTCAGTCACAAGTGACGGCAGAATAAAATGGTTTTATTAAGGGACAAATAAAAACATTATTCAGTGAACCTTTTTAATTAGAAAGTGATAAATTTACAAATACACAGACAATAAAAATTGCTGTATCTTAATAACATTTTCATAGTACTGTGAGAAAGCGATTACCTGAGCTACTGGTCGCGTAGTCCACGACATTTAAGCGCAAAGTGGATAAAACCACTATTGTATATCTGCTCACATAACGTGATAGCGTGAAGATATTTTTTTTTTTTTTTTTTTCTTTATTTTTAAGGGACTTTTGTTCTTTTGAACATGTCAGCCCCATCGTACCTTAACCTAAAAATACAAAGAAATATTAAAACTAACAAAAAAATAATTATAAACTATTTATACATGTTCCACAACATTCCAGCGGCACCAGAGGTTGGTTCCGCTAGAATGCTGTGAAACATGCCTACATTATATAAATTAAGGTTTAAACTATTTACAAGGACAGATCTTTCCTTCTTATACTTGTCACATTCCATCAGGAAGTGATGGACATCGTCAATTTTGTCACATGTTTCACAAAGCGGTGAGTCGACCTGTTTCATGAGATATCCAAACTTCCTTGATGGAATGTGACCTGATCTTAACCTAAATGCTGCAGTTACACATGATCTGCTTATATTAGTATTAGCAAACCAAGGAATAGGAGGAGGCTGGCACTGTAGCGTCTTATACCAAATTCCCTTTTCTTTAGATGTTCTATTAAAATATTCCTTCCACATAGCCCGCCCTTGATTTTTATACTTGCCTAAAATTTCTGTGTAAAACAATGGAATGCTAACTAAAGAACCGTCTGCTAGAGCTGAATTTGCTAAGTGATCAGCCTCCTCGTTTCCTGCCAAACCGACGTGAGAAGGAACCCATTGCAATCTTAAGCAAACATTTAAACAATCAGCATTAAGGATCTCATTCAGAATTGCATAGGCTGTCGGAACTCCTCTGCATCCAGAAGCACACCGCAGCAAATGCTGTAAGGCACTCTTGCTGTCCGTTAAGATAACAATGTTTTTGTGCTGAGATCGAATACCATATTTTAAAGCTTCCAAAACTGCAAATAGCTCCACTGACATAATAGAAATTTCTGTATCAATTTTAAATATGGCACTGCTATCTGTGTAAGGATCGAAGAATGCAGCACCTCGGCTGTTATTGGTTTTAGCGCCATCTGTATATAGCTTCATCCAACCGTCATATTTTTGGTAAATTTCTTGTGTGACCTCATACTTAAGGGAAGAAAGACTAAGAGTTCGTTTTGGACCTTTAACACTATCTAAATTTAAATTAATTATTTTATTTAACTTAATATAAGAGACCCACGTATCTAAACAAAACATTTGAAGGGAATTGGAAGAATGGACACTGTTTTCCATTTTTATCTCATTATAAGCACTGACTAATAGAGGCTTCTTCTTTTTTTGCCAGTACGACGAAACGCAATAAGTACTCAGCTTCTCCAGAAGTCTATGAGTATCATTATTCTTCCAAGACAAAGATTTTAAACAATACTTTTGAGCGAGATAATGTCTTCTTAAATATAAAGGAGGAATACACAATTCACTCTCCATTATGTAAATTGGGGTGCTTTTAATAAACCCGCCAATTATTCTCAAACATTGATTTTGGATTTTATCTAATTTGGAGATGTGAGTTTTTGCACTGCTATCATATAACATACAACCATAGTCCAGTCTACTACGTATAAGTGAAATATATAGTTTTCTTAGATGTTTGGGATGCACACCCCAGCTGCGCCCTGATAGTACTTTTAATAGATTTAGAAATTTAGATGTTTTTGTTACAATTTCATTGATATGTTTTCGCCATAAAAGAGATTTGTCTCACCATATTCCTAGGTATTTTATACAATCTGTCGACCCAACTGGAGATCCTATTATATCTAAAGCAATCTGTTGTCTTCTGTGTCCTCTGCTAAAAATACAGTATTTAGATTTTGAAGGAGAGATCTCTAAACCCAGTTGTGCACATAAACTTATCATGGAGTTTAATGCAGACTGTATATTATTCTCACAAACTGTCAAATTTTTATGGGAAATATAGAAAACAAAATCATCAGCAAACTGGCTTATATTAATATGTTGGATGTTCTGGCAAATTGTTGCAGTAACAAGGTTAAACAATAACGGAGAAATCGGGTCACCTTGGGCTAGGCCCCTACTTGTCCATCTAGTAATAAATCCACCTCCTGGACCACAGTCAATATTAAGGTGTCTTTCACTCAAGAAGTTCCAAAAATAGTTACATATTTTTTGACCGCACTTTAATTTATCCAATGTTTGAATTACACTAGATATAGAAACATTATTATAGGCGTTTTCAAGGTCCAAAAACAGACCAAGTGTAGGTATATTTTCGGAAAATCCTATTTGGATATAAGAAACTAATCTTGTTAAGGAGTCGAGACAGGAATGAGCTTTTCTAAAGCCCGTGGTATAGGAAGATAAAAAACTATTTTTCTCTATGTACCATTCTATTCTTTTGTTTAACATGTTATGTAAGATTTTGCAAAGACAAGAAATAAGAGAGATAGGCCGTAGTTTACATTCTGCACTGGAATTATTTGGTTGCGCTTTAGGAATAGGTAGGATATTAATATGTCGCCATTGTATGGGAATGTAGCTAAAGTTAAAAATTTCATTGTATAAAAGAAGAAGGTATTTTTTAAATTTGTGAGGAAGATTTAAAATCATAGAATAGGAAATCCCATCTTGACCCGGAGCGGTGTCAGATCTCTTTATAGAATTGTTAAGTTCTTGAATAGTAAATTCTTTTTCTAAAATTTGATTTATAGATATTACTGGCGGTAGCGTGAAGATATGTTATTTATTATATCTTAAATTTGATCCCATTTTAATATGGTGCAGGATTGATACATTTCTTCGAAAGTATAAGCCAGAACTTTTGAATTGACAACAGCATAATCCATTTCCCTCTACATCTCCCTCGTGTGTAGACAGATGTTGAGAATCGAGACTGTTTCCAAGCGTATATCAGGTTTTTTTTTGATAGCCCGGGGGATATTGTTGACGGACCTCAGGGAGCTTTTTGGTTGTCGGACTTGCACCGACTAAAACCCCCGGGGTCACACAGCGCTCTCGCCTGGATAAGTTGGGCGGCACGCTCCCTCAAGCGCATCGCCGGCGTATATCAAGTTGGGTCAACACAACACAACACAACACAACCCAACACAACACAACACAACCCAACACAACACAATCCAACACAACACAACACAACCTAACTTGGGCAAATAAAAGCTGTTGTTCACAAAGTGTTGGATATATCAGAAACCGTTATCCTCCAGTGAACATTGTCCAGTGAACAAATTAAATCAAATTTGCTGTAGGGTTGTTTTTGTGTTAATTTCTATTTTACTTAATTTAATGTAAATATAAAATAAAAAAACCTTTTAGTAATAAATTTAAATGTACATTTAGTTTTAAATTTAATAATTTAATCATATTTTTTAATCTAAATTTTAAAAAATGTCTTCTACAAATTAAGTAGCACTGATTGTTTGATTGTTTCAACAACATATAAAGTAAAATCAAATGAATTGTCTGCAACAGTGGTGGTGACCTCCGATTAAAAAGTTTCGGAACCGAAGGTGTAATAACGATCGGAAGTTACGACTTATCGGAGTCGGAGTCGAAGCTCCGTAACATCCCTGATATATACACAACACTGATAATCAGTGTGCCCAGGTCTAATATTGTACCTAAAAAGGTACAATTAAGGTTTAGTAGAATTTAATATCTCATTCAATGTTTTTGTAATATTATTTACGTACATGTTTGAAGAAAATTGAATTTATGAATTACTGTACAGCATTCAAATGTAAGCTTTATTAGGCGAATATTTTAGTGTTTTCTTAAGTACTGCTAAGTAGACTAAATAATCTAATTCGAACATTGATAGATTCTTAGCAATTACTACTGATGAGGAAAGGACGCATGCGAGAACCTGTGCACTTAACTATAGTATCAAAGTGGCGTAGATTTTCGCAATCATTAATAGACTATTGTACATCATATTGTTGTTTGCTATAATATATAGACTTTGATCACAGATATAGGTGGGCAAAATATAATCAGATTAATGATTTCGTAATTTTAATTTAGTTTATCTGTAATCATGATTAAAACCCTGCTAAACATTAATGAGTCATTAATTTGTATGCAATGAGGATTCATTATTATTTAAACATATAAGCTTAATGATTATAAAATGTAATCGTAATCATTAATCTGATTACATTTTGTTCATATATGATGACAACAACTCAGGAGGATATTGCGTATCTGTTGCAAGAAAATATGCTGAAGATATGCTGCAAGAAAAAAATGTCTATGAGTAAAATAAAGGAAAAATAAGTGAAAGCCATAATCAAAATAGTTTATTCTCTCGTATTTTGGTCAAAAATCATTTAAACATAAAATACTTTTAAGTTTTCTTTCAATCATCTTCCTCGTACAACATGAATAGTCTTAATTTAATTGAAGTCAATGATAGAAAACATAAACGAAGCAACTAATTAATTTCTTTAAAATATTTATTTTTATTTTTATTTAATGTTTTTTTTTCTACAGACAACTGACCTCCAAAGACAAAGTTCGGTATGTAAAAAAATGCTCGCAACAAGTTAACACGACCCATTTGTATTTTTGACATCAGATATTACTGTCACTATAATTTTATGGATATAATAATGCAAAGTAATATTTTTATATCCAGTAATATATTAAAAAAAAAATTACCTGAAAATGTATATTTATAGAAAACACGAATCTTTTCCCTTGGACGGCGGCGTAACAAGTTTTGGTTCATATTTTTGTTTTAAAAATTTCATCCTATATTTACACGGCCGTAAAATTGTTGAATTATTTTGTAGTAAAATAAATATAACTGCGTCCGAAATCGTTATAAATGTAACCACTACTCTAAGGCTGAAATTTTAGCCTTTGACTTTGCTTAGACTTTACACAGAAAATATAGTACACTTTGACTTCAAAAAAGTTAGAAATATAAAAGGAATTTGAGTATACCAAAAATCTTCATATAACCAAATCCAAGTTCAAAAAAATTGGTAACTTTCATATCAATTAAATAATATTTGAGTTGAGAGAAAAACTTGTAATGTTTGAGTAAAGGCTGAATAAAATCAAAGTTGTGACTATAAATCTCAGTTTAGTGCCTTCGAACATTAAAATATAAAAATCGTTTAATTTAATTAAAAAAATAAGTTTATATTTTCTATCGTTGAATTACATATTACGTAAACTTTGAAATACGTATACAGAGTAGATATTACAAATATAATAGAATCTCTTAAAATCTTCCGTATAAAGCGAGAATTTTTTACAATACTTGTGTTGCTAATACAAAAATATTTGATACAAAATGTGTTTTAGAAACCCTGTCCTGCTCGAAAGGGTCATATTGGTGACATGATAACATTACCAAAATACAACAGAAAATTATATTATTCGTAAACATTTAAGTTATTTTCATGTAAAATTAAAAATATTTAATTATTTTAATTGCGGTATATGCTCGGATTACTTACAAAACTCAGTTTAAAGACTAATTAAGCGATTTAATTGATACACGGTGCTTGTAATTAAGAGGGACGACCTACTAGCATGATCCTTTGCTTTACTTTTTTCCTTTGTTCTTGAGCTATGTACGCTCCCAGTATAAATTTTCCCTATTTACTTAATTTTTATTTAGATTTTTAACACTTTAAATAAAAAGGATAACCTAAATAGGAATTTAATATGGAAATCGAGTAACGCTTTCACGGCTCGGACAGAGTTTTTATAACATGGTGTACAATAGAAACTTTGACATTTTAAATCTCTTAATTCGTTGTGACAAATTTTTTTTTATTCAGTAATTTACATAATAAATAATTATTATATTACCTATTGTAATAAAAACTTTTAACTACTTGCTATAGTTTTGTATGTATATTGTTACAACTTTGAGAAATTAAGTTGGTCTTCCATAAGAAATTCTGTTGTGAATAATCTATACTAATATTATAAAGCTGAAGAGTTTGTTTGTTTGAACGCGTCAATCTCAGGAACTACTGGTGCAAATCGAAAAATTATTTTTGTGTTGAATAGAACATTTATCGAGGAAGGCTTTAGGCTATATAACATCACGATGCACCTATTAGGAGCGAAGAAATAATGGAAAATGTGAAAAAAACGGGGAAAATTATTCATCCTTGAGTGCTTCCATTGCGTGCGCTGCGAAAACGGTTCAAGATACCAAAAATATATGTATGACAGAGTTATTCTTCTTAAAATGATCTAAAAAAATGTCCACGACAGTATATGTCTATCTTTTAAGATTAAGTCACTAGAATCGTTTTTATGGTAAAAATAAAATGGTCGAAATTAATGCATTATTTGTTAAGAGTTGTATCAACGTAATAATATTAATCTTTACCCAAATAAATGTGTTGTTGATTAAGAATATTTAATTGTGAACAAAATTGTCTTTGACATCACTTAATTTCAATGAACATCTTAGAAGATATTACAATAACTTATATAGCAAAACAACGTTTGCCGGATCAGCTAGTAATTTATATTTTCAGACTTCACAGTAGATTCATTTCGTTTAGAAAGACGTTATCATCGTTTTATATGCTTATAAACTTATCGGATTTTTTAATATGAATCAATACTATTTACAAATTTACTTTTATCAATTTTTTTCATAATTTATTTAGCAAACTTATGGAAAATAATTGTGTAGATATATTTTAAAATATTAAATGTAAACAATATGTTTTAGTTATTTGTCTATTCAGTAAGTGTTTTTTCGATAATTAAATGAAAATCTTTTATAATATTAAATGTGAATACTGCAATAATGTTATCATACATTACTTAAATAAAGTAAACTTTAATCTAAATTGATTATTAAGATTATTTTTTCACTGATTCGACAAAGTGATTACAGTGCACCAGATGGTAAGTACAGTTTAGACCAATAACGCAAGCGACCATCAAAGGATGAAGATTTATTGAGTCTCCGTTATCATGTCGGCCCACATATACCACGACTGAGGGTCTCTAGGCATATGAGTTACTGGGCATACACAAGCTGATCCCGAAACGCGACAGGCCAAAGCAAGGCACTATGACGGTCTTTACACTCGTGTACTGTGGTCACGACTAGTGATGAAAATGCCCGGGAATTTTCCCAAAGTGCCCAGCACTTCCGCGAACATTTCGTAAATTCCCGGGAATATTCCCCATACAAGTTTTGGGCACTTTGGGAAAATTCCCGGGCATTTTCATCACTAGTCACGACCCAGTTAGGACAATCGCTCTATCACCACAAAAAAAACCTAAAAGAACGCTACGAATAATGGTTCGGTATAGCGTCGACATCACTATTTAAAAAGATTATAACTTTTTACATCTGTATTTTTTCTTTCATTTAATTTCAGATGATTTTAATCTGTAGTTTTATTTAATGATAAGTATTTTTAATCTTTTTCACATAAATATTGTATCGTAGAATTACATATTTTTTTAATATGACCATACTTTTTTAATACAATTTCGACAAATACATAATTAGGATAGACTTCTGGGAATCTGCTGCCCGGATGCGGCGGAGGCGGTGCATACATATTACCCATCTCTAATTGCAATTATGAAATTGATATTTAGGCTTATAGAGTGCACTCTGCCGACCCACTTCTGCGTACGCCGTAATTGTTGTACGGATCGCTTGCGCACCGGCCCCGGTGGACGGCAGATGAAAGAATCGTGCGACATCTCGTATCGGCCGCTCTGTATGAGCTCGCTATAAAATTCCTTATTTTGTCCAGATTTAGACTGTTTTAATTTTGGTGCAATAAAAATATCTCGTGATGAGCGAATGGCTTTTTACTGCTTTAATTTTATAGTAATTTGTAGTGATGCCACGAATAGTGAATTGGCCGAATACCGAATATTCGGCAACGCTGTCGGCCGAAGCGCAGAATATTCGGCTGCCGAATATTCCTGGAATAAGCGTGTTTAGTAATAATAATAATTTTTATTTCAACACAAAACTTATGCATATACACAGGGTGATAAGTCTCACCAATTGAGTAAATCTTGTCTATGGTGAGACTCGCACTTCCGTTCGGGTTATTCAAGGGTGTTTTGTGTTTTTATATGGATATTCACGGTATACGTTTATTAGTATGTGTGTGAGCGAGAGAGAGAGAGTGTGTGTGTGAGAGGTTATTTTCTGAGGCTGGTAACATTTACGATGAAAAGCATAATCGTTTGCTACCAAAAAATGCTGAAAAGCTTGTTTTTATCCATCACAACTTACCACTGATCAATTTTAATTACTAAAGTGTTGTAATTTGGAAATAAATACATAACTTTGAGTAATATAACGTGTCTTTTTTACATGATTTGGTATTCGGTATTCGGCCGAATACCGAATAGCAAAAAAAGTGGCCGAATAGGCCGAATACCGAATAGTTGCCGAATATTCGTGGCATCTCTAGTAATTTGTTTTAAATAAATGCATTTTACAAACAGTCAAAACGAGCGTTTACATAAGATCAAAGAGACAAGACGCAAGTATACAAAAACATGTCATTTTAAATTTTAAAAACGTGTAAGCACGAAAACTTTAAATGATAATTCTCAATCTATATCTATTTATGTAGAGTATCGAACATTTATTATACTGGCTCAAAAAAGTAACTATACCGCCCCTGATGGAAAGTATTCCAGTACAGTTCAAAAACCGTAGTGATCGCAAACACTTAAACCTTTAGAACTAAACTTGTAGAAGATCTAGACATGTCTCGGTATACATGGGGGATCATTGGATTCAGAACTTTCTCGTGTTGCTGCGTCATCGAATAAATCATATGAAATGTTATCAGAATCGGAGCGCCCAAAGAGAATATTTCTTGAATTTCAAAAGATAACCGAAATGATTATAAGAATATTTATAATGAAACTTTATTGAGGTTGTCGGCCTATTGCCCGAACCGGGTTATGTCCAGAGATGGGCAAAATGTAATCTGATTAATGATTACAAAATGTAGTCGTAATTTTAATTTTTTTGCTCTGTAATCGTGATTAAATCCATTTAAAACATTAAGAAATCATAAATATGTATGCAATCTGGGATTCTGTAGTGTTTAAAACATAGATGAGCAAAATGCAGGAATATAACGATTCACATTTTTATTTGATGCAAGAAGGTGCAAATTATTGTACCTTAAAATATCTCCCTTGTTTGTAAAATCATCTTGTATATTTTTCCTAGAATACGATAAGCCTTTTCACTCAAGTCGTTAACAGCATCATTGGGGCCGCTCTGATTCTCATAACTTGACATCATCTACCATCCCCAACATACATCTTAAATACAGTAAATATCACTTTTCAACAGTAACGTGCAGTGAGCAACAAAAAGGGAAGCTCTGGATATGTTCCGTATGTTCTTGTAAAGTCGATGATTTGAACCTTGCAATTTAAAGTTTTTATCATATATTGTACTATATACTCCGGACTTTTTATGCGTATTAATCATATTTTAAATATAGTATCAATAATAATAACATCACGCTATATCCCGGACGGGGTGAGCAGACATGCATTAGTGGCTGTATCTACTTAAGCGCTAAGATCACGTGTCCAACGTGACCAGCAGAGCAGCCAATCGCCTTTCGTTTAGTACTAGTACACGTGACATTCCTTTGAGATGCTATGTGGGTTCGGTTCATCTAAAAAACCCGCAAGAACTGCTGGGATTCGAACCTATGACTATTCATGTATCCACCAGGCCACGATAACCAAAATCAAAATGGTATGGTTTTAAAATTGGTAACATTTCGAAGAATAAGTAATTAATAAAAATATATAATAAAGTAATAAATTAAGTAATATTTTACAAGAGCAATACAAAATGAACAAAAATAATAATATTTTAAACGAATTCGAATTGTTTATTTCCACAATCACCTGAGCTCGAGTGGTTTGATTATTGAGACCATATTAAACCCACCTGCCTCGCAGTATTTTACCGGTTACACATGCAATGTCCTCAGGAGTTACGCTCTCTAATTCCACCAGCCCCATTTCATAATAAAACCACTAGACTCCGTGCCTGATACCATCCGCATGTGGTGGACGTTCCTTATATCCGCACAAAGAGATTCACTTATACATTCATCATGAGAACTGCTAAAGAGTGGAATATGGTGCCAGCGAGCACATGTCCCCGTTCTTATGACTTGGAAGCATTTAAGAGTATATAGGCATTTGTTTTGCAGACGCGGTGCATCATCAGACTCATCTTCATCTTCCACCAGGTGGTTGGAGTCATGCGTCCGCCTGCAAATTGTAAAAAAAAAATCCAGCTTTCCTTTTTCGATATTCACTGCACATCTGTACTTTTTACTACAGCCTTATATCAACTAACAATCTCTATAACTGAAACTCGAGTCCACGCACTGCGATCGAAGGCAATCTCAGCTTTTCCTTTCACTAACCCGGTCACTCTCGGAGCCTTTTAGTTCTGGAAATAATTCAACTACGCACAGGTCCAATAGATTGTACACCAACTGAAATGGAAAACATCACACTGAATTTCATTGTTCTTTTAATACCAAAAGGTTACAGACACGCTGAATGACCTGATGGAATGTCGATACTGTCCCCATCCTTACTAAAACCTTACCTTTGCCCCCGATCATTGCATTGTGGAATGATCTCCCATCGAGTGTGTTCCTAGCTTTCTAAGATATCTTGACTCACATCACGCCTGTTGGTAAACATGGTGTAGCCCAAAATACGACGGTCTAAAGGACCCATTATCTAAGATGGAGAGATAATATGTTATGACGAACGGAGCCGAGACGTGGACACTAACGGTTAGGCTAGTCCATCAGTTTAAGTTCGCTCAGCGTGCGATGGAGCGGATTATGTTTTTTTTTCTATATATTTAAGGGTTTTTATGCCATTTTATTAACATTTATTTGTGGTGAGGAGCCATCAGCCTGAATTATTACTTTGCTTCGGCTTAGTAAGGTCTCGGTAAAACTCTGCAAAACATGCCTATATCAAATTTACTCAGGCTAAAGGCTCCCATCAGAGAGGGTGATGTTGTGCATCTCTCTGAAAAATTATCTCCGAAATGAGGGTACCCGACATAAAACTAGAGTTATCGATTAGCTCTTCGTATTAGCAAGCAGAAGTGGTAGTAGAGCAGAGATGGTCGTTGGAGCAGGCAGGACCTTAATTGGAGACAGCGAATCGGCAGACGTAGCATGAGGCGCTCCTCACCAAAGTGGCCGCAAAGAATCGGATGAGATAGTTGAAGACCGGGCTCAATGGAGCTTGTTAGGAGAGGCCTAAGTCCTGCCGTGAACTAAGGTAGGCTGGTGATGATGACAGTATGTCCAGAGATAGCCTATAGCACACCTTGAGTCGCATAGTGCAGCGTTGAGGTCACCCACCTGTTTGTTCAGCTCCGGCCTCTGCACGACATCGAAGGCGTTACTGACGGCCTGCGCCAAGCCGGGCCCGATGAGAGCCACCGCTCCCGGAGGGATGGCGTCGAGGAGTTGCTGACGAGCGATGTCGCGCTGCTGAGAGCCCTCCATTTTGGGCCGGGACGCCCTCTTGTCGAATAACAGTCCTGGAAGATAAGCGCGACAACTTGCTTAAATGATCTCCCCTAGTGGTATGTGCCCCCCCCCCCACTTATTCTAACTCATAATAGTGACCACACCGCGCCTGATGGTAAACATTGTGTAGTCAAAAAAACGACTAGAATTATGAACAGTAAGGAGAAATCTATCGACAGTCGCAGAGATCCTGCCTAACAAATATCTCTTCATGCTGCGTTTAAAAGACCCAATATCATAGCACGATGAGAACATGGTCGCCGGAAGACCTGACATATCTTTCTATTAGATGCGATGTGGATTTCCTCACGATATTTTCCTTCACCAGTAAGCAATTCTTACTTAATCTAAAAAAAAATACAGATATAGGTTGTGGGATTCGCACCTACGGCCGACCGCTTCGTCGTGCTTGGATACCGGTCGCTTATCCACTAGGCCATCACCATCACTTTTATAGTTTTTTTTTTTACTTTTGTTTATTTTTATACTTTTATAATATTTCTCTGCTCACCCCGAAAGGGATGTTGGGTAATGATATTATATTTAAGTTAATTTTTTTGTACAAATATAACAATTTTATTTTTTTACGATTTATTGATGTAATAGCTGTACCGCTGACCGCCGATAGCTGACCCGGCAAACGATGGTCTGCCATATAAATTATTTTACTGTGGGTTATTGTTTAGGGATGAATATATACCAACACGGATTTGTTTATTGACCTTTCGAAAATATGCAATTCCGTAGTACATTAATTTGATCTATCTTGTAATATTTAGCCAGAGTTTGCGATTAAAGCGCACAAAACTATATTTGTTACGATATCACATTACAAATCTCTGAATGTTTAGGTCTTTCTACACTATAACATATATGTATTATGCATATAAACTTACCCCAAAAATCACTCTATGTATTGCTGAAAATTGCGTTAAAATCCGTTCAATATTTTAAAAGATCTAAGCGAACAGACAACGGACAGCGGATATATTAAAGATAAATACTAACAAATATATTTAAGTATTTGCCAAGTGAGCTCTTATTTTACTGTTCTTGATAGTTTTTAAACAAAATGTTCTCATGTAAGTGATTAGTATCTTTATGGGTATAAACTCTTTGAACTGGAAAGGGACTTATCTAGTATTATGTAAAGATATCACTAGAGCAACATAGCTCATTTAATTCAAGTCGTTACTGTTATGACGAAATCATTTGAGCCGGATCTGCAACGAGCGCGGCGTGGGCCCACTCACCATGCCCCAGCCGGATGAGGTGCGCCAGCCTCCGCTCGGGCAGCAGGGCGCGCAGCACGCACTCTAGTTTCCCGTTGAGCAGCTCGTCGACAGCCGGCCCGCAGCAGCTGAGCAGGGCGCCGCACGCCGCGCTCACGGCGCCGCGAGCTCGAACCACGCGACTCACTGAAACAGAACGGCCTTCGTGCCGTCTGTACCGCGCGGAGACGAGACGCGGACTCTCACATGTGCCCTTGTCCACCGTTGCAGGTTTACATATCAGTCTGCTGCCCGGATGAGGAGGTGCGAGTCGCCTGGTACTAGATCTTTTCACCTACCCCTCTCAGAGATGGGACCTGAGAAAGGCTACTCGCTCGCCGGGTTGTTGAAAGGACATGCATTCTCACACTTGGCTGGCAGCGAGCTGAAGGACATATCAAGGGTTTTTTGAAGCCAGTAGGATTCTGACACACCAGAGCCGAGCTCAGGGATGCCCTGACAATCAAATGTTTGCGAATATATCCACAACAAAGGAGCAGTGGCGCACATCCCATAGAAACATAAAAAAGTATTATCTTGGTAAACAGATATGAAGATAATAAATATATTTACTTAAATTTGGCCTTAATTTGATTCTGAAACTCTGCATCTATTATTTACCACATTTTAATTCAATATATTTAAGAAGTGTTCAAGTATAACAAGGTAATGCTTTTTTGCTTCCAAGGGATGCACGCCATTGCACTCGAGTTAATCTTACGTTATTTTTATTATACACTCACATAAATACATAAAACACTGTGTGAACCCGACCACGGAGCGCTGGCACTCCGTCCCTCTGGTCTCCACGACCTGAGGTAGAGCCATTCCAAAATTGTCCCCGAACACGGCGGGCCGGATGTTGCGCGCCCGCCTCTGCCTCTTAGACGGCCTCTCTGAGATCTGTTCCGCGTGCACGTCTTCGCTCACCTCCAGAGCCTCTTCGACGTCGCGCGTTGTGCCTTGCTTCCTGGAATTTCGTAATTTACAAGCTAACGCTAGACCTCACTCACACTCGATGGTAGGTGAAGATGACGCCGAAGATGAATCGCGTTTGCCCAAAAAATGCCAATTAACTCTTCTTTTAAAAGCTCCAAGATCACTAGACTGAAGGAAAACAGACGGAGGGAGTGCATGACGATATATGATTATTATAAAAAACGTGCCGTGGTGGCTGCCGGCAGAATAGAATAGCACCTCCCTCTTCTTGCTGAGGTGTCGTATAAGGCGACTAAGGTATCTCTTTAACACCGCAATTCAACCAGGTGTTCAGAGAAGGAAAACTCGACCAAACCTGCATCCTGCTCCCTCCCGATCGTACTGGTTCTCCTTTCCATCGGGCCTGAGGGAGCTCGGACGAGAGAGTGCTTTTCTGGCTGCGCGTCCAGTTATGCACTTAAATATCTCCTGCGCAATTGACTGTTTCCGAAAACTGGATCTCGATTTTCTTAATCGGTGTTGAAACAGTCGCCGTGGCCGAAACCGGCTAGGACATCATCATTATAAAAAATGAATCTCAAAATGTCTTGATAAGTGCGAAACTCGAGAACGGCTGAACCGATTTGGCTGATTTTTTTTTTTTGTTGTGTTTGATGAAGTCTGAGGAAGGTTATTACGGAGAGAAAAAATTTAAAAATTCCCTGCAACTGTCTAAAAATAACACTTTTCTGTATTCTCGTACAAAAAAATCGTTATAAGTCATTTTGAACTTTAATACCATACCATAAAGTTTAAATGTTAGTGGACGGGTTCCGGGAAGGCAAAACAATTGAGTGACGTATAAATATTAATGTCAATATTTGTTAATTTTTATACATATAGCATTAAGGCCAGGTCCTTCAAACAATTTTCAAAAAACAGCCGACGGGGAAGCTATTAACATTAAAAAAACAATGTAACTTTGTTTTAGAGAAATAGGGCAGAACAAGGACTGCCGGGACAGCTAGTGATTATTATAATTTTCTTTTGGTAACCCGGTGAAAAATCTTCATGGACGTCACGGATGACGAGAGGTCGGCGTCCGCAGATTGCCAGACTCTTACTGGCTAAAATCTACCGTGCTGTCTCTCTTTTCGCTGCAAGTCGGGCTTGAAACTTTGAATTCCTTCTACGAACTAGCGAGCGAATAGCCTCTCTGCGTCCTCTCTGGGAGAGATGAGCGTAAAGGGCTTTTGGGCCCTCTCTATACCTAAGGTGGTGCTTACTGCCGCCAGCTCCCTCTCTTAAGTCTAGTGCAGACTCCCTTCGTAGTCGGCTACGCAACAATTAGATTCCAAGTTGTCTATAAACGAGATATGTACTTATAATTATCTAGGCCGTCATATTCTCGTCAACAAGAGTTAAAAAATCTACTCACAAAGCCTGATATCGCTCCATATCGGAGCCGACCAGCAAGTTCTTCAGAAAACTCTCCAGATGTTGCCCCTTCTCCTTTCTAAGCTTATGCGTCACCGACTGGTAGATGTTAGCCAGGTCCGTGCTTGTCGCGTTCAGGGTCGAGGCTTGCACGACCAGCGAGAAATCTCCATCTTCCGTCAGGAATATGCGGAGGAGCTCGCTCGTTCGAAGCAGGCTCTTTAGGAGCAATCTTTGGAGGAAATCCTCGTACTTGTAGCGGAGAATCTCCAGAGGGCTGTTGTCTCTGGAATTGAAGAGATTCAAAATGAAATCGACACCTCTTCTCTCGTTATTCGCATACTCATTCTTTGATCCGTTGTACGCTCAATGATCAGCACCGAGGTGGTAGACAGTTTGTTCAGAATTGGATGATAAAAATCGTACATGAGTGCAAAAACCATCATAGCAACATTTCACTTATTAAAATTGTTGCGTACATATGTAAGGTACGTTATGTGTGTAATATACTAGTGTGTGGGAGTATAGTCACGTTTTAGTTATGAGGGAGAAATAAAGCGGACAATTTTAGAATTTATTCAATTAGCCAATTCGACAGTTTTCAGTGTAATTCTCATCTGGACGAAGCAGGTTGGGTCCACTAGTTATGTATAAAAACACGTCTACCAAAGGATTATTTACTCGCAACTATTATGTATTATGTAGCAACAGTTCGGTGTGGAGAGACTGACCTCCTGGATGGCAACGGCAGGTCGAGCAGCAGGCGGTCCCCGTGGAACTCGTGCAGCTTGCTCCGCAGCAGGTGGAAGTCATGCTCGCTGCGCTCCACGGTCCAGAAGGACGCCGCCGCTCCCGTTGCCGCCGCCGCCGACTCCAGCCGGTGCACAGCCAGCGTGAACACGCGCACGGTGCCGCGGCGTGGAGCCGCTTGCTGACCGTACATACGAGATATGATTGCTTTATCGACAACAACCTCACCATTCATAATGCGATTATGAGCTCAAGCACGCGTTCAGTATTAACAACAGTATCAATATTTGCAATGTGATTGCAAACTAAAAACACGCGCACTATACCGGTTATATTGATTAAAGTCAAACATGGCTACAGTATCGATAATAATCTTGATATCGATAATTTTAACGATTACAAAATATAGTCTTAATTATAATTTTCTTGCTCTATAGCCATGATTAAATCCATTTAAAACATTAAGAAATCATAAATGTGTATGTAATTTGGGCTTCTTTAGTGTTTAAAACATAGATGAGCAAAATGCAGTCACATTAATGGTAAAAAAACGTAAAATGAAATCGTTAATCATTTTTATTAATCTGATTACATTTTGCCCATCTATGATCGGTAGTAACATCATTACTCGTTTTGCGATTATAAAATCAAACACGCCTACAGTATCGGTAAGCGCATCATTCGTTATTCATAATCCAACTGCGAATTCAAATACGCACACAATATCGACAATTTTTTTATATAATGCTTAACACGAGAACCGCATCGACAATAATATCATTTTTCATAATGCGATTATAAATTAACACACGGACAACATAATAATTCATAGCGCTAATGACAATGAAATTCGCATAATAACCAATTCTAAAGGTTTTTTATTCTAGCTCGGCATTAACTACATATGATGATGTCCTAGCCGGATTCGGCCACGGCGACTGTTTCAACGCCGATTAAGAAAATCAAGGCCCAGTTTTCGGAAACAGTCAATTGCGCAGGAGATATTTAAGTGCATAACTGGACGCGCTGCCAGAAAAGCACTCTCTCGTCCGAGCACCCTCAGGCCCGATGGAATGGAGAACCAGTACGATCGGGAGGGAGCGGGATGCAGGTTTGGTCGAGTTTTCCTTCTCTGAACACCTGGTTGAATTGCGGTGTTAAAGATATACCTTAGTCGCCTTTTACGACACCTCAGCAAGAAGAGGGGTGTGCTATTCTATTCTGCCGGCAGCCACCACGGCTAAACTACATATACTGTACCAATTATATACATAGTTTAATGATAACTATCGAGAAATCGAATACTGTTAATCGATGGAAACTTTAATAATAATATACTGTCATACTATATATCTCTTCCGGGGTGAGCAGAGATACATTTGTAACTATCCACTTTGCACTTGTATGTCATGCACAACGTGTTCTCATCTATACTAATATTATAAAGCTGAAGAGTTTGTTTGTTTGTTTGTTTGAACGCGCTAATCTCTGGAACTACTGGTTCGAATTGAAAAATTCTTTTTGTGTTGAATAGACTATTTATCGAGGAAGGCTTTAGGCTATATAACATCACGGTGCAACTATTAGGAGCGAAGAAATAATGGAAAATGTGAAAAAAACGGGGAAAATTATTCATCCTTGAGTGCTTCCATTGCGTGCGCTGCGAAAACGGTTCAAGATACCAAAAATATATA
This sequence comes from Automeris io, assembly GCA_036320925.1. Lineage (NCBI taxonomy): Eukaryota > Metazoa > Arthropoda > Insecta > Lepidoptera > Saturniidae > Automeris > Automeris io. Next base: position 3,241,179 of record JAUDJH010000011.1, on the reverse strand, counting down.
TAAGAAAGAATTATTCCTCTTAAAATGATCTAAAAAAATGTCCGCGACAGTATATGTCTATCTTTTAAGATTAATTCACTAGAACCGTTATTATGGTAAACAAATTTGGTCGAAATTAATGCATTATTTGTTAAGAGTTGTATCAACGCAATAATATTAATCTTTATCCAAATAAATGTATTGTTGATTAAGAGTATTTAATTATGAACAAAATTGTCTTTGACATCACTTAATTTCAATGAACATCTTAGAAGATATTACAAAACCTTATATAGCAAAACAACGTTTGCCGGATCAGCTAGTGTGTAATAAACATGACATTTCTATTAGATGACGTGCGGGCTTCTTCACGATGTTTGCACCGGTGAGCATGAGAATAGTGAACAGCTCCCATAGAAGTTGTGATCATAATAAAGTTCGACATGGTAAAAGGACTTAAGATATATTTTATTTGGTCTACATCGAAAGCTGAACATGTACACAGGTACATATTATAATGAACTCTTAATATCAGCGTAGAATTGGATGCTAGGCGTAGTTTATCGTTCGCCGGAAGCCGAGGAACTTGTCGTGGCTGCACCCTTGGACCAAGCACACGAGTAGGAGGAACACCCCGGGAGTTTTAGTCGGTAAAAGTCTGACAAACTGGAACAGCTGCCCCGGACTGTCCATGAAGATTACCACCGAGTCAAAAAAGGCATAGTTTGTCGTTAAAAATTCTACATAAAATTTAGTAATTCCATAGAATATAAACCCACCAGTCTTATTTCAACGTTAGTCAGAACGACTTTGTAATTGGTGAGATCGTTAATTATGAGTGACTCTTCTGCTGCGACGCTGTCGAGATACTTTAGTATATCCACATTGTCGACGCCATCAGGGTCCGCTTCATCCGTGTTCGTAAAACAGTCTAGCACTTGTCCGTCTATGACCTGTGATTTCAAGGCGCCTTTCAATTTATATCCTAGTTTTAGTGCCGTGTTGAGAAGTCTATCTTGAGGTCTGGGAAAAATAAAAAAGGTGATTAGGAGCACTCGTAGTGCTCCACTATATGCGGAAGCGGTTACACAGGACTTCGTGATTATTATTATTTTTGGGAGTCGAAGCTGCTCGCGTCCGTAGGCTTTACCCTAGTTTCCCTACACGTGACTCCTGCGTGGTGCTAAACGAGCAGCAGCGAGGTGGTAGGGCGTCGGTGCCCGTCTGGATCGCGACCACAGTACATGGGTGTAAAGCCCGTCATAGTGACCTGTTTCGGCTTGTCGCGTTTCGGGATCAGCTTGTGTATATCCAGTAGCTCATATACCTAGAGACCTTCAGTCGGGGTATATGTGGGCCGACATGACGAGGTAGACTATCAATGGATTTCATCGTTTGATAGTCGCTTTCGTTTTTGGACTACAATGTACTTACCATCAGGTACTCTGTAGTCACTATGTCGAGCCAGAGTAAAAAAAAAAATATTTTATAGTAATATATCGACACGCTATATCCCTTTCGGGGTTAGCAGAGATACATTAGTGGTTGTATATTCACTTTGCGCTTATACGTCGTGCCCAACGCGACCAATAGCGCAGCTGACAGTTATTTTCATAGCAAGTAACTAGTACATACGACATTTCTCTTAGATGCCATTATTATTTATGCTTTAGATTATTCTATTATATTATTTTATAATGATGATAACTTTATCATACCATCCCTCACATTATATTCCTTTCAAAGTCAGAAATTAATCTATTAAATGCTGAAAATAACACTTACTTTTTAGTCATATTCTTCTGATATCCAGTTGGTATTCGACTCCCAATCATTAAATTGTAATACTAAAATAAAAAAATGAACATCAATAGATTAAAATCACAATATCGGCTGACTTTAAAAAATGTTTTACTTATAGATACATATTATTTTACTGTTATCATAAAAAAGTATATTTCATTTTGAAGCATTTATTCACATTCATGTCAAAAAGAGGCTTTGTATTCTACAATGGGTTTATTTATTTTAAATGTCTATAATTAAATTAAACATTTTCAGTAAAAATTTATTACTTAAAGAAAGATTTCGCTTATGGTTTATTTGGGTGACAAAAATTATACGAGCGAATACCACAACTTTTAAACACGTATCAAATATAACACTAAACAATATTTGTTAATTTTTAATTATAAAAATCAACGTTACGAAAATATATTTAATAACTAGCTGTCCCGGCAGACCTTGTTCTGCCCTATTTCTCTAAAACGAAGTCACATTGTTTTTTTAATGTTAATAGCTTCCCCGTCAGATGTTTTTGAAAATTGATTGAAGCAACCTGGCCTTAATGCTATATGTATAAAAATTGACAAATATTGACATTGATGATGATGATGTCCTAGCCGGTTTCGGCCACGGCGACTGTTTCAACACCGGTTAAGAAATTCGAGATCCAGTTTTCGGAAACAGTCAATTGCGCAGGAGATATTTAAGTGCATAACTGGACGCGCAGCCAGAAAAGCACTCTCTCGTCCGAGCACCCTCAGGCCCGATGGAAAGGAGAACCAGTACGATCGGGAGGGAGCGGGATGCAGGTTTGGTCGAGTTGTCCTTCTCTGAACACCTGGTTGAATTGCGGTGTTAAAGAGATACCTTAGTCGCCTTTTACGACACCTCAGCAAGAAGAGGGGGGTGCTATTCTATTCTGCCGGCAGCCACCACGGCTTAAAGTAAACTCGTTAAACTTCGTAAATTTGTTTATTCATCTCTTTGCTTTCAACATCAATTGTACGGACACTTTTATTCGGGAAGAAATCCCTCTCTTTTGCACATGTTGTGCAACATCTGAATGGCCCGCTAATTCAGACCAGCTTAGCGGGGCTGGATTCCCCCGAGGCGACTGACCCCTAATATTGACATTAATATTTATACGTCACTCAATAATTGTTTTGCCTTCCCGGAACCCGTCCACTAACATTTAAACTTTATGGTATGGTGTTAAAGTTCAAATTGACTTATAACAAATCTTTTGTATGAGAATATAGAAAAGTGTTGTTTTTAGACTTTTTCAGACAATTTTTTTCATTTTTCTCTCCGTAATAACCTTCCCCAGACTTCAACAAACACAACAAAAAAGAAATCAGCTAAATCGGTTCAGCCGTTCTCGAGTTTCGCGATTTCAACACATTTAGCGATTCATTTTTATATATTAGGTCCTTACATATGAAATTGGCGTTTTGTATGGGAGGAACAAAAAGTCGAATATTTTTTAATATAATATATTTAATTAATCAAAGTATGAACCATTATTTTCTATGCACTTTTGCCATCTCATAGGTAGTTCATTGATCCCTTTACTAAAAAAACCAGTCGGACGGGAATCAATAAAATCTTTGAAGGCGATTTGGACTGCCCCATCGGAGTTGAATTTTTTCCCTTGCAAGAAGTTATCCAAATTTCGAAAAAAATGGTAATCTGTTGGAGCAAGGTCCGGGGAGTACGGAGGATGTCTTAGACTTTCCAATTAAAGGTCTTCTAATTTAGTAGCCGTCTGTTGCGCAGTGTGTGGTCTAGCGTTGTCGTGAAACAGCAGTGGCGTGGAGCGATTGACCAGCCTAGGTTGTTTAGCCGCTAGCTTTTCCATCATGGTTTGCAATTGCTGACAATAGACATCAGCCCTAATAGTCTGGCCAGATTTGAGAAAACTGTAATGAACAATACCGGCACTAGTCCACCAAACGCTTAAACACACTTTTTTGGGGTTAATTTTCGCTTGGGGCAGGATTTGGCTGGCTGGCCAGGATCCAACCATTGCCCTGAGCGCTTCCGATTATCGTAAAGAACCCATTTTTCATCACAGGTAATGATTCGGTTTAAAACACCTTCATTATTGTGCCGGTTTAGTAATGTAACGCAGCAGTCAACGCGCGTTTGCCGGTTTGCTTCAGTCAATTCGTGAGGTACCCACCTTTCAAGCTTTTTAATCTTCCCAATTTGCTTCAAGTGAATTAAAACAGTTTTATCACTAACATCGCAACCTGCAGCTAACTCGGACGTGGTTTGCGATGGATCCGCTTCCACAATAGCCTTCAACTCTTCATTATCAACTTGAGTCTCAGGCCGTCCACGGGGCTTGTTCTGCAGGTCGAAATTTCCAGAACGAAAACGTTGGAACCAAAAACGAACTGTGTTTTCTTTTGCAACACGACCGCCATACACATCATTCACCCTTCGAGTTGTTTCCGAAGCACTAGTGCCACGGCGGAACTCGTACTCGTAAATAATGCGATATTTTAAGTTTTCCATTTTGTAAAATGAGTGACGCAAACAGAAAAAAACAGAAGAAAAAAACAAATGAATGACGATCATCGAAGCACAAATACATGAGTCTATAGCTGTACAAATTTGAATTTGGAATTCCTTACCAAAGAGGAGAAATTTGTGATTAAAGTGGCCAGTACGAAAAACGCCAATTTCATATGTAAGGACCTAATATAAGATTTACTATTATAAAACCAGCTGGTTTTGACAAGATCACGAAACGAAGCACAGTAAGTCGATGAGTCGGCGAGATGAGCGAGACGTAATTACAAATCATTACAGTTAGAGAGAGACAAATAATTATGTGTTAAATATCGATACAAGATAAGATCAGTAAATTGAATTCCTGACATTTGATATTTGACATATGAAGATTTGAATAACATTCTCGTCTCTATTATTTTATAGTCCATGCAGTTTTAGCAATGATATTCTCAAATGTATGCCAATTTTTAAATTGTATTATACTAACAATAAGCTGTAACGTATTTTTTGAGACAGTAAAAAATAATAAGGGAGAGTACAGTACCTCTTCACTGTGCAAAAATCTTGGCAACATAACCTTCTCCAAAACACTGTGAGACTGCCTAGCTGCTTGATATAAAGCTCGGCTTGTTTGCAATCTAAAATGTAAACAAAATAAGTTAAAATATGCCTAAGTACTCAACACAACAAATCGACAATTCACCAATCGATTATAGATTTATTCATTGACACGATTTTTAATAGGAATGAAAATTGACATTAAAATATATACCGAAATTAGTAATCGGAGGTGCCACGCTGCCAGCATCGTGTGTAATTATCGAATAATGTCGATTATTATTCGAATACATTTCAATCAAATAATGATCGCAGACAGCCGTATCTCACATTTTACCTTTTAATACTGTCAGGTCCTTGCAGTAATTCATACAACTCGTTGACCAAAGCAGTCTCTAAAGGAACTCTGCTGACACTCTCCTCAGATAAATACAGCGAGTATAAGTCTATTGCTTCTTTATGTAGAGACTCTTTTTCCGAAGTAGTTAATTCTGGATTCAATATTCTTGTCTGGAACGATTCTATATATGTGGAATAAATATTTTACTAATTATTACACTTTTTCATATATAAATTTAATGAAATTTTTGTACTTATTAATTTTTTACCACTACCCAACATCCAATTAATTTAAAATATTGTATACGCATTAAGTAATAATAGCAATATAATAATTTAATGACCAGGTATCTATGCCAGGAAATTTTTTTCTTCATTTTTTTTTTAAATCTGGTGGATACTTTCGTGTTTCACCTCCTTCATACAAACAAACAGTACATCTTTCAGTTTCTGAGCAACAGCAGATCAAGGCGGAGGAGGCTGTTTGTCGATATTCGCCGTGATCATCCCGGCCTGCTTAAAAGTCTTATGATGATGATGTCCTAGCCGGTTTCGGCCACGGCGACTGTTTCAACACCGGTTAAGAAATTCGAGGTCCAGTTTTCGGAAACAGTCAATTGCGCAGGAGATATTTGAGTGGATAATTGGACGCGCTGCCAGAAAAGCACTCTCTCGTCCGAGCTCCCTCAGGCCCGATGGAAAGGAGAACCAGTACGATCGGGAGGGAGCGGGATGCAGGTTTGGTCGAGTTTTCCTTCACTGAACACCTGGTTGAATTGCGGTGTTAAAGAGATACCTTAGTCGCCTTTTACGACACCTCAGCAAGAAGAGGGGGGTGCTATTCTATTCTGCCGGCAGCCACCACGGGTTAAAAGTCTCATAAGAAGAAGGGAACAAACTGGAAGATCATTGCACAGCCTGAACTCACTGATATCCTTGTAGAACTGCAGAAGGTGTATGTGACTAGTGCTCTTCATGTACTGCATGAAAGCGTAGAAGTAATCCTGGTCAGCCATCACCAATTCCAGGTCGACCTTGAACAGCTTGCAGCGCCCCACGTAAGCGGACTCCGATTGTCGGACAAATGTCTCGAGGAATTCTACCTGGGGGCAACAACACCGTTTAATTTCTAACATCCGCTGAGGACCTAGGTTTCCATGAATGTCAAATCGTTCGAGCAATGATTGTTTAATTACTTTTTCCATATATGGTAAATTATTCAACGATACATTTTAAGCTTTCGCAATTTGTACTTATTAACTCCAACGGGTCTTATGCGCGAATTAGCTTTCTTTTCATTATGGCTCGAAGTTTCCACCTAAACAGTCTGAAGCGCCGCGGCATTTTCGTCGGAGGCATTCCTTTATCCTCTTGTCCTTGATAATTTGAATAGTCACGACACATAACATTCCCGCCCGGTTAAGTTGTGAAGACCTTTCCCGGTCAACAAACACGCGTAAATTCGAAAAAAAAAGAAGGAATATAAATATAACATTCAAAGTATCGGCATGTTTACAAGGCGACATGAAACGATCTCCTAGTTTCTAATTACTGGGTTATCCAGAGGTTGTTTTTATTATCCAAGATTGGTTCGAAGAGCGAAAGAGATTGAGAAGCATAAAACTTTTAATAGGTATGATGGGTTTAAGCTGTTATCGATATGGAGTCTAGATACCCAAAATGGAATTCGATAGTTGACTCTATCGAGTATTACTACAATAATAGCCCCAAGCGAATATCGAACCTTATAGTTGGGCGTTGTGGGCAACTCGGCCATAGTTTCGTCACCTGTCGCCAATATTATAAGGGTGTTCAGTATGTAGGGGTCCGCTAACACGTCGGTCAAGGACAGTAGGACCCAACCGGCGAATATTTCCCTGATCAGCACGCAAAACACTCTGAAAACAGCAATAGAAGATAGAATTAAAATTAACAATATATCATCATGCTATATCCGTTACGGTGTGAGCAGAGATTTATTGGTGACTATATGCACTTTGCGCTTATATGTCGTACCTAATGTGACCAGTAGCGCAACTGATCGGCGTTATTAGGGTAATAATTACAACTGATATTTTTTTTAGATGCCATGCGGCTTTTCTCACGTTATTTTCTTTCACCTGTGCGCATGTGGTGCCGTTACGGGGTGGGTCTCATGATAATTTTTTAAGAATACTTTTAATTTCAATTTAATTGTACAAATAAGGAGTTTTTACAGTAGACTGAATCCAATGGTCGGTAGAATAGAATTAACTTATATTAGAAATTCATTTTTAATGAATACTGACGTAAACAAAAGTGTAAGGTTGCATTGACGTCAATCGACATTCAATTCCCTGTGTCAGCATTATGCAATAAATGCGTGAACGGTGGATATGGGTTTGTAACAGTACCCAAATATGGTGGTACTTAATCTGGAACACCCTGAGGTAAATGTCAGGATTCCAACCTACGAACATTCGCGTTTCCCAGAAAATATGCTGGACCCTTATCACCAAGCCACTAATACAAGTGCAGGGATTCGAAAACCCACTTACGAGTTCTTCAGCTCCTGATTCCTCAACAGATACGGCATGATGGTCTTCGTGACGCAGCGCAGGTAGTCCAATTCCGCAGTGCGGTTCACGACGGCTGGGTGCAATCCGGACACGCATCCCCTTTCCCTTGTCTGGTCTCCGCACCACAGCGTGTAGTGACGTAGAGCACATGGTATGAGACGCTCCGTTAGAAACCTTGAGTAGTTTACCTACAAGAACAATCAATTGAAAAAAGTCGATTTCAGTCTAGTGTTTTATCGCGTAACCAATGAATTAATTGTCATCAATGGATCAACTGTTCTTATTGTATAAGGCCTAGGACAGGTCCTGCATGAAATATTGTTCTCATCTTGGGTTGGTTCTGCTCAGTATTAACTTAACGCCCTGGATAGATTACAGCGGAGGGCGGGCCGCATTGTGAAGGATCCTGACGGGACCAAGAATCTTGAAACGCTCCAGTTGCGCAGGGATATTGCCTCACTAAGCATTTTCTACTGTCCGTATAACAGCGAGAGTTCTGAATAGTTATTTAACCTTGATCCATCTTCTCCCTTCCTTAATAGAACAACGTACGCGGGTTTACGGAGCCACAGCAGTACGGTAACTCACATCGCGACTAGATCTGGGAAGTTCCTTAACTCTTACTTTGGCCGAGTTGTTGGGATGTGAGCGTTTTCCCCTTGTCCTAGGATATTGGGGTCTTTAAACGAAGCGTGAAGAGATATTTGTGTAGGGCGGCATAATAGCGGCGACTATCGACTAGTGATGCCACGAATAGTGAATTGGCCGAATACCGAATATTCGGCAACGGTGTCAGCCGAAGCGCCAAATATTCCTAGAAGTAGCGTGTTTAGTAATAATAATAATCTTTATTTCAACACAAAACTTATGCATATACACAGGGTGATAAGTCTCACCAATTAAGTAAATCTTGTCTCTGGTGAGACTCGCACTTCCGTTCGGGTTATTCAAGGGTGTTTTTTGTTTTTATATGGATATTCACGGTATAAGTTTATTAGTATGTGTGTGAGCGAGAGAGAGAGAGATTGTGTGTATGTGAGAGGTTATTTTCTGAGGCTGGTAACATTTACGATGAAAAGGTAATCGTTTGCTACCAAAAAATGCTGAAAAGCTTGTTTTTATCCATCACAACTTACCACTGATCAATTTTAATGACTAAAGTGTTGTAATTTGGAAATAAATACATAACTCTGAGTAATATAACGTGTCTTTTTTATATGATTTGGTATTCGGTATTCGGCCGAATACCGAATAGCAAAAAAAGTGGCCGGATAGGCCGAATACCGAATAGTTGCCGAATATTCGTGGCATCTCTACTATCGACAGGCGGTTGTCTCGATAATCGTATTCGGTTTTCGATTTCCTTGAAGTATGATGCGGTTACTGTGCAGAGTTCAGAACTTAAAAAATTGTACTAGTGAATACATACATTAAAATTAATATACTACGTGACAAGACTGTGATTACTTTTAAAGTGGTTATGATTATAAAATCCAATAAAGTACCTTAATTGCCCTTTGTAAAAGGCAGGATGACGCAAACCTCAACTGATGTCGCAACTCATCTACGAAGAATGGCTGAAGAGTGATCTTGCTGTACCAAGTATTTATAAAATTATCCAAAATTGTGTTATAAAACTAAAAAAAAAAAAAAAAATTTTTTTTTAACCGGACATTACGCGTAGTGCATTTCAAAAATTGTTAGCATAAATAAAAACAATAAATATATTTTCTCAGTCATCCTATTATGCTTGATATACTACAAAGATATATATATAGATATATAAACTCACGGACTGTTAATTTAATCAAGATACAGAGTTTCTTTTACAATTTTACTCAGTTGGATGTCTTTTTTATCAATTGTATACTATAAACTTCACACTATATGTTATAAAAACACTGTCTGACCTGTGAAAGCGCTTCAAAATGTTGCAAGTCTGTTCTAGGGAAGGCAAAAAGATTGAATTCTAACACCTCTCTGCTCTTCAAGGGAAATATAATATTTTTAAATCTCTTCAAACTTAAACTCATTATGAATACAATCATATAATAATTAGTAATCACAAATTATTATTTATACATTTGACTGATTCCTCTATCAGAACACTGTATATTTCCTCTTGTATGCATTAACATTTTAATAATACACAAATGAAATACCAAAAAACGTATAAACTTCATGTATTACATTTATCAACAGAATTCAAGATAAATGAATTATTCCATCAACATTCATAAAAATGAGTAATTACAGAATCAAATAGCTTTAATTAAAATTATTATGCACATAAAATAAAAATAATGAGTCAGAAATTAAATGTGTTTTGTAACAAATAACACATTTTAAGAATAATGTACATAGAAATAATATAAAGATAAGGAACTACAAAAGACTATAAATGAAGTCATTATGAAAATGAACCAACATTTATACTTAGTAAGTATTTACGTAACCTAAATAGCCATAGCTGTTTTAAATAATGTAGTTGTATATAAATAGAATGATATTTTTTTATGTGGTAGTTTGCTTGCCACAAGCGTCAGGGCTTGCTTTAGCTCATTACGTTTCATGAACAGCTTGTGTCTGTCTATCCAGTTACTCATATAACTAGAGACCTTCAACCGTTATATATGTGGGCCCACATGATGATGGAGACTATCAACAGATTTTCATCTTTTGATGGTTGCTTTCATTTTTGGATTATACTGTACTTACCATCAGGTGCACTGTAGTGCCTTTGTAGAGCCAGTGTAAAAAAAAAAAGCTTTTTACCTTCAGTATTCTAATAAAAAGCATTAATTGCTACTGTATATTTATTCTATTAAAATAAAATTACATTAAAAATAACATGTAAATATCACAATGCTATATAGTTTTCAGAGTAAGCAGAGATAGTAATCTTATGTAATACTTTTTTATGATGAACACAGTCAGTTATTAATCTGATCAGAGTGCTCATGGTTTTCTTTATTGTTATTGTATTTATTTAGTATTTTGTCCAACAGCAGGGTAAAGGCTTCCCTTACCTTATTCCACCATATTTATGGAATTCATGTGAAGGAATTTGGACATTTACACATCTATGCAAGACCAATGTGGGATGGCAGATGCACTATATGCAAGAAAAGATGCATGCAGCAGCATAGACGCTATGCATGCAATATAAAATGCTGTATACCTTAGTTGGCCCTTTCTTATTATTATTAAATATAACCTATTCTATTATTTTTATATTTATTTGATATATAATAGATTCAAATTCTAAGGTAATAACAACATTTAAAAACTTTCATTATAAGTAATGTTTTAGATAACATTTATTTGCTGGTTTTTGTATGATATGTTAATATTACAAAGTTTAAGCAAAAACTTACATCTTCTATGGCTTGATCAAGCTGCTTATGTATCTGTAGGCCCACCCAGGGCTCTATATTTGTGCTAGCATCATGTCTTGTGCAATCTTTTGATCCACAAGCTACACATCTCTGAAAAAACATATTTACAATTTATATATTAATTTTATCAAATATATCAAAAAGTATAATATAATATTGGATTAAGGCTTACTAATATACTTTAATAATTATGAATAATATTAATTTAAATATATAAACAAAATTGTCCTGACTGTCTGTGTTCAGTAGATTACAACTGAAACTTGAACCATGCAATTTGATGTGTAGTTGTGTTGGAATATAATCAGAGTAGGCCTTAAAAAGGGTATATTTTCCTACTTTGCTGTAGTCAACATCTTATTATAATTGGTTTAATATTTTATGAAGTCAGGAGTAACAAATCAAGAGAACTATTTACTTTTGTAATCATTGGATTTTTGGTATTTTAGTATTAAAAAATATGAATTTGGATTGAACTGAGTTTTATAGACAGACTAATCTGCATGAAAATACCACAAGCACTATTTGAACTCTATATTTTTGTTGATTGTTATAGGAAAGTTAATTAAACTAAATGGAAGGTTATTTGCTATAGATTTTAATAAATTGGTTATGTATTAACAATTAAAATACATTGAACATTTTGATTTTTTTCATTATTTAGAGTCTGGTAGAGGCCACAAAGTTGTGAACTAGATTTTTTAAACTATCTTTTACTTCAACTACACATCATAACATAAATTTTAAGTAGTGTTGTGATTTGCAATTCTGAAGTATACAAAATTAACCCTCCCTAACAGACACCCTATAAGGGTGGATTTTTTATATACCATTCCCAAAGGGCTGAGATATGGGTTGAAAGTTACTTTGGAAATCTGTCAATTATGAGGGGCACACTATAAAAAACGGATATGTATTTATATAAATTTATATTATCTTTTCACACTCAAGTTACTAAGACTCACTTTGTAAGTTATTAGTGATACCTATAAGAGTAAATACCTTAATGATTAAAATAATCTAACGTAGTAAATAGGTCAATACTTCCGACGTTACAAGAACTTTAAAAAGTAAACAAACATCAAACTTACTTTACAAGTTTTCTTCTCAATATCCTCACTAATATCACCTGAGAAATGGCACTTTAATCTATCGACATAATTAAACAAAATATTTGAATTTATACCGTAATAACAGGCCACACATCCCAAGACATAGCTAAAAACTATAGTAACAAAGTGAAATCTGAAAATTAATAAGTTTGTTATTCACATTTTTCTCTGCACAGCACAACGGTAAACCATTTGTTTATGACACATACCTATAGAAATATAATATGGCTATTGAGGTACAAAATATTCCGATGCAAATAATATAATTTTGATTATTATCAAATTTTTCTATTAACTTCGTTTGACATCTTTCAGTCATGGTAGCGATTTGTGTGTGACATTTGACAACTCTAAATTCCAATGTGACCTACTCTGATATAATAAGTTTTACTTTTATTTAGGTTATTTGTAAAAACCATTGGAATACTTTATTAAAAAAAAGTATTATATATTTTATTTGTTAAAATAAATATGTTGTTTCATACGTAACATTAAAAAATTCATAAATTTGAAAAATACTGGTAAAAAATTGTATTACTATCAACAATGTTTCTTTGTGAATAGCAGCAAGTCCTATCAATATTAAAATAAAAAAAATATACTAGAAGCACTATATTTGTTAGGTCTGTAGATAACTTCGCATCTCCATCAAATCAATAAAAGCGTAATTTTATTTGTATGAATGATATGTTCATATGTATCGTAGGTATGGCCAATGGTTTGTCGCTACACAAAAATTGTATAATTGAAACAATATTTTGTACTGGTGTTGTTTATATTCATGAGTACAATGAGTATGTGCAGCAACCGCACCATATAGATTAATTTCATCAGTAGTTTGCCAACTGGTAGCATTACAAATGTTTATTATTTATTATCACAAATATTATTATGTTCATTTTTGAACGAATCATAATCGTAACCTCAAAATTATAGAAATTTGTTTATTTAATTTTTGTTAAATATTTGAGAAGGTAACTATTATTTATTAGTCTGTGAAGGTAACACAAAGAAGTAATATAATCTGATATTTGGTATATTGTCTTGTTTTCAGAAACTATATATAGTAAGTATTGTATGTTATTTAAAATAGAAGTGGCTATTTAAAAAAATGAAAAATGTGTATCTTATTTTACTATTTGGTAATTGAACTAATCCATTAATAGATCTGATAAAAAAATATACGTTAAGATTGCTGGTAGAAAGCAAATATTTCACAACATTATCTTTTGCCGGGTAAGATATAATAATGAATAGCTGTATCCATTAGATTTATCACTATAAAGAATAACTTTCTGGTAAATATATTGCTATTATAATAAATTGTAACATTTCATACAATTTTTAAGAACCTTCACTGTAGACTAATACTTTCGCTCATTTTGGCAGAAGTTAAACCTTTTCAAACACTAATGCTCATTCAATAAAATGATGATCTTGAAAAAATATTTAATTTCAGATTAACAATGCTATTACAAAGACACTTTTTACAAGCCACAAAGCAATTAATCAGACAACATAGTATATTAAAGCGCAACATTAAACAGATAAATTGTAAAATATGTCAAAAATACAGTAGCAGTATGCCAGGTAGAAAATACACTGATAGACATGAATGGGTTACAATTGATAAAGACATAGGAACTGTTGGTATAAGTAAATATGCCCAAGAATCTCTTGGTGATGTTGTCTTTGCCCAACTACCAGATCTGGGAACAAAATTAAAAGCAGGAGATGAATGTGGGGCCTTGGAAAGTGTTAAAGCAGCTAGTGAGATTTATTCGCCTGTGTCTGGGGTAGTTACAGAAAAAAACAAGGATGTTGAACAAAAACCAGCATTAATAAACACATCTTGTTATGAAAAAGGTTGGTTGTTTAAACTGAAATTAACAGAACCAGAAGAGCTAAATGATTTAATGACAGAGAATGAATATGAAAAATTCCTTAAATCTGATGTTGAAAAACATGACAAATAAAAATATTTATCATAGTTAATTTTGTTGATTAATAAATACTATAGATGTTAGTAAATTATTGCCTATTTTTCTTTCTTTTATTTAATTTTTAATTTATGCCTTATTCGTGAATATTCAATAATACTCAATAATTATTGTTGTAGCTGTATGTTAAAAAATTCAGTTAGCATTTTACAATTTTGGTTGGCAAAAAAACATTTTTTTCAGGGTTATTTTTTCGATTTGGTAGGGTATATAATAAAAAATAAAAAACCGTAATATATGTTGTAATATTTATTGTATATTAATGTGACATCTTACATCTAAATAAAAAATATTGGGTAAGCACAAATTACTACTTTGGTATTAGTCATAATATTATTGTTTTATAACTACAGATGATACTATCACTGAGATCAATACATAAATTCTTTAGGTAACTAATATTTGACATTTTCTAAAGAGTATCTTTTGGATTTTAGCAATTTTTGGCAATATATTTTTCCACATTAACAAATATCAATTTGAATACAAAACAAATTTTTTTTCCTTACCAAATGATTTACACAATATTATTTAATTATTACAAATGCTTAAAAAAATTCGAATAATAAACATAATGTACTATATTATTGTACTTATCTTGTATTTAATACATAATATAATACTGAATACATAACTCGTACATAAATACTATGCGTTCAATATTTAAATACATGTTCAAAAGTATACAAATGAAATTAATTGAGCATAATATACCTTATGACTAGATATATATAAATGCAATTTTTATTTTGCAGTAAAAAGGATTATTCAAAAATAATTACTGAATAATGATATACATTATTATATCAGTCAACAAGTAAATGTTTGCTGTAATGATTAAAATTCAAGTTTTTATCACAAAGGGGTGTGTTATTTTTCATAGACAACTTACATCTATGTTTTTAATAAAATTACAACTATGATTAATTGTATCATAAGTATAATATAATTGGCAAACATTCACGATATTTCCCTGTCAATTATAATTCAATTGAGTATCAACAACAACAGAATCAACTGTAAGCTATACCTGTCATGGTAATTTGTTTAACAAATAAAAAATACCCATTTGTACCATATTTTTTTATCAGAGTAACAATCAAATGCATTCTCTTCATTCTATATGAGGAGTAAGTCTTACGGATTTCGTAACGAACGAAGAGATACGCATAATTATTGGGTAGTGTAAATAGCATGTTTCGATGGTACAGGCATGTGGAGAGAATGAATGACAGAGCTAGCACGTAGATAGTGCCATTTACATCCCATATGTAAAGGATCGGAGCGACTGACCCCTAATTCTTTAATACTCAAATGATCTATTCAATATAATAAAAAAGATTATGAATTAGTTTAGTTGAATAATAAGTAACTACATTCATAGTCTTAAAACGTTTTTATAGGATAAAATTGATTAAAAAGTTTTAAAGTTAGTAGAAGTTAGCTTTTCAAAATATATAACAAGCACTAGTATAAAATTATACAGAAATATTGTCATAATTAATAATGTTAGTTAGAGTACAGATTACAAAAAATGTAATTAGTCTAAGCTAAAATTCTTACTGGGGAATTATTTACGACTAAAAAATCCGCCAAACGTCAATTAATAGAAATATAATACATATCAAATATAAGCAAAGTTATCCATCGACTTAGGTATTTATAATAACAAATTTTAGACAGGGTTTAACACGTTCTTCACCCAGCGCGAATCGTCTGTGTTTCACACGGTGCCGAAGCAAGCGATATGCAAGAAAATAAATAATGTCGCTTGAATATTATCTTCAAAGAATAATTTTGTTTCTCACCTCAAATGTGTTTAGAGTGTTCTAACGAAAAACATGCGACATAGTAAAATCTAATATGTTAACCTATATAAGTTGATAAAAGGTATTGGTATAATTTGAATATTTTTAGTATTATAATGTTGTACATCTTGTATTTACATATAAGTGATTATTCAGTTAAATTCCTTTTACAAATCCAATTAACATCAAAAATTGTCACCCAGATATAGGTGACATGGCGACGATCGCGTTAAACCTTAAACTTCGGTTTATAAGAAGACTACTTTTGGCAGTTTTTGTGCTGGATGCCAGAGATTTACATTACTTAAGAGTTTGTTGATAATGTCAACCCAAGTTGGACAATAAAGCATTGATTTTCGAAGACATCTTATAAGCCCATTTAACACTGAACGGCTTATCCATAGCGAGGTTTATATAAATTTTTAATACTTTAGTGTTGCTCTGATATGTGAACTGGCAAGGTTTCACGCACGGAACGTCATTTATACTGACAGTTTTGACTGACGGCTGATTGTAAACAGTTATGGTGTTTATCGAGGGCACTCCATAGCCCCACCATTTAACGTTGCTTGTTAACGTCGTTGAATTGAGCGTAAATTCGATCTCGCTGTATTTTTTCTCTTCGTAGCTATCTGTAAAAATATTTCTCCAGTTAATTTTATTTATTTTATCAACCAAAGCATAAAAGGTACATTATATGCTTCTAAGCAACACTACTAAATTGTTTCAATAATTAACACTAAATACCATTAAGACTGTCTTTTTTCAAGCAAATGTGATGAAAAATATCGTATAACACGCGTGCGCATTTTGATTACCTAAGCACTCTTGTATAATGTACTTAAAACGGTTCTATATCGCTACCGTCGGTAAAAGCGCAGATAGAGGCTGATTAATATATGAATAAACTTACTGAGGCTGTCTCCATCATCCCAGTAGAGCTGCCCACGAGCACTCCGGTCAATGTCCGGCACGACGAGCAACTGCATCGGGGCGCTGCGCGTGTTCGTAGTGCTCACCGGTCCTCGACTCGGAGGCTCTTGCATTGGGATTATAGCTCCGCCCTGTGTTTAAATAACCATCTTACTATACCTCGTTCATTTTACAAAGTCCCTTATAACCATAGATGGGCAAAATGTAATCAGATTAATGAAAATGATTGAGACGATTACATTTTGCGTTTTTTACCATTAATATGACTGCATTTTGCTCATTTATGTTTTAAACACTACAAAATCCCAGATTGTATACACATTTATGTTTTCTGAATGTTTTAAATGGATTTAATCTTTTTTTTTACTTCGGAAAAATCTTCATAGGACCGTCTCGGCCACGAAGGGGGTAGCAGCCGGGGTGTGCAGGACTTTTACCAGCTAAAAACCTCAAGGTGACTACTTCTGCGAATTAGTGGGGACTTCGGGTCCTGTAATCAATTCCCCGCAGCCCCACTACGCCCCGCCTGACAGGAACAATCACGGGAGGAGACGCCGCCTCCCCCGATACTACCTAGTGTACTTCGGCAGAGCGCTTCACAACGGGCTCTAATCATGATTCTAGAGCAAGAAAATTAAAATTACGACAAAATTTTGTAATCGTTAATCATTAATCAGATCACATTTTGCCCATCTTTGCTTATAACATTTTGAACGGAAATTAGTATGCAGGCAGTGGCGTGCATCGATAAAAGCATAAAAAGTATCTTCTTATACCTGTTTGTACCTATTGTTGTATCACCTTGTAATACTTTGTGGCTGTGGTAGACTAGCGGATGATAGACCGGTATTTATGCGCAGTATCCCGGCACGTGCCTCTGGGTTTTTCCAGATTACATACGGGTTTCGGCACCACATGCTCACCGGTGAAGTAAAAGATCGTGAGGAAACTCGCATGGCATCTAATAGAAATGCCATGTGTACTAGCGCCGTGAGAACGGTCACGGAGCACGATATATAAGCGCAAAATGGGCACAGTTACTAATGTACCCCTGCCCACGCTGTAAGATTTTTACATTGAATAATAGTTTCACAAAATCACAAAAAAAAAACTGTGTTTTTGTGTATATATTTTTTTTATGAAATAAAAGAGCAATTATTATTAATATTATAATTGTTTCACAAACAAAACCAACCCTATTTTTTATTTTTCATGAAGTATTTCATAAAATGGACAAGGTATTGTACTTTGTATTCATTTTTTTCTTACTTAAATATAAATCCTTTTGACTCCGTCCAAAGGCATGCTATTCGTATTGCAGATGATCCCACAACACCTCAATCAATTCTACGTAGACGGATCGGTTCTTACTGTGTATTTAATTGAATGTACAATAGGTAGTGTTTTGAAGAATTATTTGATCTGGTATCCTGATCAGCATTCCTGGAGCTGGCATTACCTGGTTGGCTGTCGTGTCATCCTATCATTTTAAAGCCTCATCAGTTCGCAATAGAAATGCGGTTCTCTAGAACCTTCTTCGTGTAATGGGCTTTCTGACATAGTATTTCCTCTAAGTTATGAATTCGTGGAATCTTCAAAAAAAAGGATGTAAAAGACTCTCTTTTGAGAACGAACAGATGTGTGACGTGTATTGCGACAAATTCTATTAACAGAGATGGCGCGAGTTGCGTGCAAAGCTTAGGAATTTGCTAGTGTTGCTATCTGGTTAATAAAAAATATCGATATCGTGTCGCTAAATTACCACCAATAATGTAATCTCCTTAATTAACGTTTAATATTCGCCCGATAGTAATAAGAAAAAAGACTACATTCCACCGATGCATTATCTGTTATCTTGATTTTAAGTAGATATAGTTTTTGCGTAGTATCTATATTTTTTTTTAACGGGAAAAGGCAAATTTATTGCAAGTTTAATTATTTACAACTTTTGGTTTTACAATTTTTTTGTTTCAAACTCAAATTTGAAAATAAGTTAGTAACAAAAAATTTAAATCAACCCAATCGATAAGCGTGCAATAACTATTAGGCACGACAATACAGTTTGTTTCTATTACCGACAGCCTTGCAGTTGACCTCAATCTGGGTGAAAACTGATGATGAGGCTGATGATGGAGTGCAATAAATACAAATTCACTTGTCGTTTAGAGATTCCCATGTTGTAAGATTATAGGTGTACTACGGTACTTCGATAGCTCCGCAAGTGGCACGGGCTGCCTAAAGAGTCTCACCTACCGCGATCACCAGTTCGCCAACTCCTCAGGGGCCCCTGCTTCTCCTCCCAGGATACTGGTGTCTTTGAGGATCTTCCAAGCACACTTATACACTTTGGAATCGGATTATTTCGTTGTATTTTATGTACATTTGTGTGTTTTATGTCGTTATTCGGCGGATCGGTTTGAGCGAGAGCAAAACTCAATTGACAACTCGTATGGTGTTGCCAGAGCTGTCGAAAGTTACCCGCACACAAATTCGAATACGGAACAATAGGAAAAAAAAACCCCTTAGGAAGCGGATTCCAGTCCTTGGCAGTTCGCCTGCTACTCGTCTCGCGCGAGCTGCTGGAATGTCCACCACCATAGGGTGACGCGTCCCCGACTGCAGGGAAGTACTGACCTTGACGGCGACGGTTTCGTTGTCGGCGACATCGCGCCACTCGCCGCTGCCGATGGTCGCCCCGTCGAGGATGTTGTACCAGCTCTGCGGGCCGGGGTAGTACCCGCGTGCGGTTGCCGCGCCCTGCTCCAGCACCGGCGTCACCACCAGGTGCGGCCCGATCATGAACTGCGCGTCGATGTCGTGTATCGACGGTGTGTCCGCCGCCCTGGACACATTACCGAGAGACTGTATTCATTTGTCCTTGCCCAATGATCCACCTTCGAATGGTTTGAGAACAGAGATGGGCAAAATATAATCTGATTTATGATTAACGATTACAAAATGTAGTCGTAATTTAAATTTTCTTGCTCTGTAATCATGATTAAATCCATTTAAAACATTAAGAAATGAAAAATTTGTATACAATCTGGTATATTGAAGTGTTTAAAACATAAATGAGCAAAATGGAATCATTAATCAATTTTATTAATCTGATTACATTTTGCCCGTCTATGTTTGAGAATAATCTTGCGGGAGCTGAAGGGGTCCGGGGTAGGGTGTCATCGCGTGCTTCGCGAGCCCTGATAACCTTGTTACTGATGTTTAGTAACTCGAAAACATCGGAAAATGTAATGCGAATTGAATGAATTTGGTAGTAGGGCGATCGCCTGAACAGGGTCTTGACCACAGTACACAAGTGTAAAGACCGTCACAGTGACTATTTTACTCTATCTTTTTTACTATCCATTCAAGGCGTAAATAGCAGTAGCCCCGCTTTAAACTAAATTCTTAAATGTGTAATTTGTATAAATATTGAGTGTTAGGCTGTGCCGGTGAGGTGGCTATGTCAGAATACCAGCGCCGCAGAGTCTAGTGCCCTGTGGCACAAGCTGAGACAGAGTCCATATCGGCGGCGGCCTGGAGTTTTTTATGTATTGCTTTATTTGTTCTTGTTTTCCTTTTGTTTCACATGTCATTTATTTGTATATATTCTTTTATTGCAGGTATTTTGAGAACAGATGCTAAAAACCCTAGCGTTCAATGCAAATTAAAAAAAAAAAACATTTGTTCAGCACAACAACACAAGACTGAAGACAAGAGTGTAGTGGCAAGGCGGTACTCACTCGAAGAACAGCGGCCGGATGACCGTGTCGCCGTAGACATGCGCGCGCCAGAACAGCGTGTAGTAGTACGGCAGCACGGCGTAGCGCAGCCGCAGCGCGCGCCGGCTGGCCTGCGCCACCGCCGGCCCGAGGCTCACCGGGTCTTGCGGCTTCAATCAACGTCATTATAATAAAAGCGTTTATTTCGCACACAGACTGATAAAGGATACTCGACGGCCTGATAGCGCAGTTTGTGGCGACCCTACATTTTTTTTTATACTGGCTCGACATAGTGACTACAGAGTACCTGATGGTAAGTACAGTGTAGTCCAAAAACGAAAGCGACTATCAAAGGATGAAAATCCATTGATAGTCTACATCGTCATATCGGCCCACATATATCACGACTGAAGGTCTCTAGGTATATGAGCTACTGGATATGCACAAGCTGATCCCGAAACGCGACAAGCCGAAACTGGTCACTATGACGGGCTTTACACCCATACACTGTGGTCGCGATCTAGACGGGCACCGGCGCCCTACCACCTCGCTGCTGCTCGCTTAGCACCACCCAGGAGTCACGTGTAGGGAAACTAGGGTAAAGCCTACGGACGCGAGCAGCTTCGACTCCCAAACACTACACTACACTACTACTTACGAATGCTAAGTTCCTAGGCTCGAGTCCTAGTACTGGTAAACTTTTATGAGCTGATGAGTTAGCCACGAGTCATGGTTGTATATACGTAATTAAGTATGTATATATTTGTCTAGTACCCATAGTACTTGTACTATGCTTACACTTGAGCAAGCTTAATTTGGGACAAGGTCTATTCGTATAATTGTTAGTAAACATTATTATTATTCTACTTTTTCTTACACAGGCAAACTAGCATTAAATTAACCACATTCAGTATAAATGAAATGAAAAAGTATTTATTTCGCCACAAATATACAAAACAAAAAAAACAGAATTTTAAATGTAGCAATACAAATAACACACAAAAACAAAAGAAAATACAAAACATATAAACATGGCGAAAATGGGCCCTTCATCAGCCTGAAGCCACAGAGGAAGCCTGCAGCGCTGATAAAAATGATTAATTAAAAAAAATACATACCGTGGAAGAGTCAGAATTGTGGTTCCTGGCGAAGGGATAGAAGGCGCCGAGTTGCATCCACCGCGTGCACAGCTCCGGCGTCGTGTTCCCGTTGAAACCGCAGATGTCGGCTCCCATCATCGGTATGCCGTACAGGCTAAAACTCAACAGTTCTAGTGGGAAAGATAATAAACGTATTATAGCACTGAAATATCCACTCATAATTACAGGTAACTACTATAAAGAAAGAAACATTTATTTAGAAAAAAGGAATAACTCACTCAACATATACATTTAGAAAAAACAATGAAAGAATAATACATAATATCATATCGAGGGGTGAAAGGCTACATATATATATATATATATATATATATATATGTATATAATATATATATATATATTACTATATCACCAAAAAATATCGCTTAAATCATATAGCTTTTCACTTTTCGATATCATGTGACAACATGCGTGTGGTGTGGGTATCAAAAAGAAGTTTTTATTGAATAATTGTTTTCATTTATTATGTATTTGTATAAATAAAGAAAGATAGATAAGTAGACTATTTGGTGTATTTCGTGGCAGTCCGTAATTTTTTTTTACTCCAACTGTCAATACATAGACCTGTCGACAGTAACCGTCGTCATGCCGGCCTGCTTATACTAACCTAACTTTATCATACGCCCATACGTCTTACATATATTTTCGCAGTCTTTAATTTCATTTGTAATTTATAATTAATTTTAAAAAATTACCTCAGAATTTGTTCCAAGTTATATTTTTCCAATAACTGTTATGACACTGTAGGCAGCCTTTGATTAGTTAAGATAAATAAAATAATCATTCGAACCAACAAATAAACTCACAATTGAATAATAAATTTACGATTTCATTTTCATCTAATCATCTCATGGCGTCTACGCGGGCCGGGATAAGTGATGTACTTATGCCGTTGCACAAATGCACCCTCGTAGGCGGGATGATTTTTATAAAATAAAGAGTAGCGATAATTTAAGACAATTAGAAAAGTACTTACCGGTAGGCAGCGGTATTCAGGCACTTCATAAAATCACTCACTGTGTATATATTTGACTGCGTATGTGGAGTATGATGTTTGAGAATTCGTGTTATGTGTTGCGAGTTTGAAAATATTAGATGCGATTATAATGTAGAAAAAAATGCGATGCGATGTTTGGTTTAAAAGCGAGAACGTTAAGTAAGAAGTGAATGATGTACGCCAGATGGCGTTGGGGGTTAGGTGCGTTTACATTTTATTGTTTTAATGTTCTGGGGTTGCGCCTTTTGGCGTGACTAGCGTCTAATAGAAATATTATGTGTACTAGTGCTGTAAGGACGGCGATCAGCTGCGCTACTGTTAACGCAAAGTGGATACAACCACTAATGTATCTCTGCTCACCCCGTAAGGGATATCGCGTGGCGATGTATTATTTTTCATGTTGATCGCCCATCGTTAGCTAGCTCTATTCTGCCAAATAGCGCTGTGACATACGTTACGGAATCTTTACCAAAAGTAGTTATTTTGTGAAATATAAATAAAAAGAATGCATAACAATACTGACCCGGAATGGTCATCTTCATATCGTGCCATTCGCTGTTGATGTCACCGCTCCAGTGGCCCGAGTACCGGCCCATGCCGACGAACGTGGACCGGGATATTATGAACGGACGTTTGCCGCGGATCTCTTGCAAAGCGCTGTTATTAATTACTCATTAGGAATGTTGCTAAATAGCCTTTAACACTAGAAAGACTGAATATACAGGGATACAGGTAACTAACGCAAAACCTCTCAAGGGTGACTTTGGTATAGCAAGACTAACAACTTTTGTTTTACAACTTTATGACCGGTGGTCGTGGGTGTGGTTTTAGGAAGACACGAATTTGGCGTTTTACAGTTTATTTGCACTTTAAGGCACACCGAACTGCGACGTACACGCACGTTCTCCCGCCTTGGGTCTCGGTAGTCGACTAACTTGCAAGCGTCCCGTGCGCGCGCGCATCCTCTTACCCCGCACGTCTCGTAACACCCTAACGACCCATAGGGCGGCAACTACGTATCGGGTTATGTCTACATGCTATAACTTTTTATAATTCAATCTTTTTTTCCCCATACAAAAAAATAAATAAATCAAATTTGCAGTTCTCATCTTCTTAACACTCTGAAAGGCGGCGCGATGCAACTGGGGCAGACGATTTCGTAGCATCAGCTGACTGAACTTTAAACATAGAGCTAACGATTGATAGAAATCCCTACTAAAACTAAACAAATATATATCCTAGGATGTGTTAAGTTTTGGCAAAAGTCACAGAACAAAAGTTGTTAGCCTTGATGTACCTAAGTTACCTTTAAGAGGTTTTGCGTAAGTTACCAGTAACGTTGTATACTGATTGTATAGCACTTACGTATATAGGAAATAAAGAGAAGGGGGAGGTAAGTACAACTGTTAATAAATTCTATAAGATAATATATAAAAAGTCATATTATTTTAAAGAACTGGTTCCTTAAAAATATATTTTTTTTTATATAACCAAACTTTAAAAACAGTCAAAATGACTGATCTGGGCAATCTAGTGTTAAGAAGATACAACGAAATAATCTGATTAGAAGATGTTGTCACAAAAGTACATACTAGAGGCCATAGCAAAATGATCTGTTATATGTAACCATAGATGGGCAAAATGTAATCAGATTAATAAAAATGATTACGATAACATTTTACGTTTTTTAACATTAATATGACTGCATTTTCCTCATCTATGTTTTAAACACCACAGAATCCCAAATTGCATACAAGTTTATGATTTATTAATGTTTTAAATGAATTTAATTTTGATTACAGAGTAAGAAAATTAAAATTACGACTACATTTTGTAATCATTAATCAGATTACATTTTGCCCATCTCTGGATTTAACATATTAGAGGATGTAGCTCAATGATCTATAATTAGAGAATGTACCAAAATTGTCTATATATTTAGGGATGTAGCAAAATCACTTCTACGAGTACATATGTACATATGGTGTAAGGAACTGAAGAGTGTCATGAAAAAACGACGCTGCGCTACTATTGCGGAGATAAATATGGCATCAAAGAAGGAGCTGAACAAGATTACAACATTTTTTTTTTAATTGCTCCGAGGATTGGTGTTTCGTAACCGTAAAATTCATTCACTCGTTTGGCCTAACATGATTGGCTCTCGAAATGTGTCACGAGCGCCATCTTATGAATGGCGCGATGCGTGCACGACTTGTCAAATTGACTCTCGAAAAACGTAACCGGAGCAAGTTGTTGCTGATTCTCAAACACGATAAAAATAGATTCGGGAGGAAAGATTGAGGTGCATCGAGCGAACGCGCGACACCGTATACAACAGCATTTGTCGGAATACAAATCGCACAGTGTGGTCTTCAAACGTTTAGCCGGCCGGCAAGTGTTATCGGACTTTCCTCATCACCACCAAGTCTACATCCGTTGTGCTGATCCCGACGAGCGCAGCAGGAAGGAACCGCCTGCCGCGGGAGCTGACCAGCTGGGACCGCGAGAGTGCCGTCGGCCAGGTTAGTGCAACGCATTGTACGCGAGAGACACACAATCGGGGCTAAAATTGTTAGCCATATCTTCATCGTCGTCTCATTCCCATATTGTGGTGGAAAATCCTACACAAACGCGGTTTCATCACAATTGGAAAAAACGTTAGCACAAGTGTATAATGACAGACTGGAATTGCTTTAAAGGGGACAAAATAGAAATTTATGAATAAATAAATACAAAATTGACGATATTTTTTTAACAGACCTCGTAAGCTTTCTCTAAACTCTTTATTACGTTTGAAAAATATATCTCAGTTGTTTCATTTTTTTTTTCTATTTGAAATGAACAAGCACTCCCTTGGGTAATCTAGCGTTGGCAATACTCACAAGTTAGTGGCGATAGCTTCGGTGATGGAGTACAGGTTGTGCCAGTCGTAGTGCATGCCCGCATGATGCCTGGCGTCCATGCACAGCGTGTGCGCGCGCAGATACTTGTCGCTCGTGTGCGGCATGTACGACAGGTTTTCCGGTTCACAGTGCCCGACCAGTGGACCGTCTTCAAAGTTTGAAGGTTCGTTCATATCCTACGGAATATCGTTAATAAGGCCGTCTTTTTTTTTTATCGAGGCTTAATGGTAAGCATGGTGCAGTAAAAAATCCTATCCATAGTCGCAGCGATCATGCCGGCCTGAACAAATATCACTTCACGCTTCGTATCCCATTTGATAGTACGGTGGGAAGACGCTCGCCGGTAGACCATTCCACAGCCCAGCGACTGAGCTGCAGCAAGAGCTAGAGAACCTTTTAGTCCTAGCCGGGATGTGAGTTACCGTATAGCAGTAGCGTTCATTCCATAGATACATGAAAGCCTTGCATGCCCTTACGATAAATAAATCTGGAATAATTTGCTTTAATTGAAACAAAAAAAGGGAACTCTTTATATTTATATCTATTCAATTTTCACGCTATCTATCTTCCCAATGAAAGTTATATAATATTTATTATCATTATATAATATTCACATTAATTATGTGAATCTGCCTACCCTGTCCAAACACGCTATCCACGTTACTGCCGTATAGGTCCGGTAGGAAACGCTTAGTGAGATAATTTCTCTGCGCAACTGGAGTGAAATCTAAATTCAATTAAGCGGTAGGGTGATTGAAAAAATAAGTCCACAATACACATGTACAAAAGCTGTTCTAGTGACTAGTTTCGGTTTCGTTCATAAGTCGAACTCCAACACACTACACGATAGTTTTTTTTTTATACTGACTCGAGAAAGTGACTACATTTCACCTGATAGAAAATATAGTCCAAGAACGACAATTAACATCAAGGAACGAAAATCCATTGTCAATCACCATCGCTATGTCGGCTCACACACCACGACATGTCTCTAGGTATATGAACCACTGGATATATATATTGAAGTGAGTCACTATAACCTTTGCACTTGTGCACAGTGGTTACGACCAAGTTCGAGCAGTTGCCCTATCACATAAATACAATAATAAAAAAAGACAAATCACTCACAATCCACGCTCCGTCGTAGGGCACGATCCTGTGGAAGTTCGCCATCATCTCGACCCAGTACGCTGTGGAATTTGGATGCGTGAAGTCGGGGAACACGGTCGATCCTGAATTCCATACCTGGAGAAAAACATACAGAAATTAAACATTTAAATTAAATCATTACGAAATTAAAAAGGCTATTCTCTCAATTTTTTTAGTAATAACATGTATAAAAACTCTTCATTACCTTTTTTTGTATCCCGGGGGAAAATCCTGCATAGGACCATCAGGGACACTGTGAGGGCAGCGACCCCGGTGTGTCAGACTCCTAGTAACTATAAACCCCCGGAGTGTCCCTCTGATTGCTCCACCTGGGCCTGGGAAGTCAAATTCATCCAGACGCCCAGGGAACAAGAAGCCTTGTTGAGGCTACCTCTCTGGGAGGAGAAGGAGTAAAGCCCACTCCTCCAAAACCTCTCTCACAGGAGATGCGCCAGACACCGTGCACCGCCTCCCTCTCATCCGGGCAGCAGACTCCCTCAAGTCTACTGCCCAGACCCTTCATTACCTAGTCTAGGTCAAATGATAGTCTAGTATATTACAAAAATGACAATTTATACGAAACAAATTACTGAAATAAGGCTGTAATTAGGTTGGAAATATATATAAATATTTTTTTATAATATGTAATCCGCTATATCCCTTTCGGGGTGAACAGAAGGTATATTAGTATTTGTACCTACTTTGCGCTTATATATCGTGCCCAACATGACTAATGGTACAGCTCGTCGACGTTCTCAAGGCAGTTACACAAGACGTTTCTATTACATACCATGTGGGAGCATTTTCTTATTTTTAAACTATATAAAATATCGACACTTACCTGCCGCCCTAATAAAATATCGATAAAAATAAGTCGATAAACCGACTCATTTAAAAGAATCACTAATTCGTCGTAAAAATAGTTGCAATCATCGTTCAGATTTATAATTTAAAAAAAAAAACACAAACCTTTCCGATGAACGGTTGATTCGTAGAGTTTTTAATGAATATATCCATTTCCATTCCTCGGTCATAGGGAGGGTAAGTGCCCGGTTGTTCTGAAGCGCTTATACCAGGATCTGTAAATTCAATTCATTTCGAATACATTTCTAAGCACATTATCACTTTAAATTCCGCCCTATTAGGATTTAGAGCGCCTTGCAACAACAAATTAAATCTAATTTAAACTTATATAAAACGCTATTTAACGTTAAACTGAACTTATTGTCTTGCATGGAAACATTATTCAGTTTTAACAACCGTTAAATTTAAATCATCATTGAGGTCGAATCAAATAGCGTTTTATACAAGTTTAAACTAGATTTAATTTTTCGTGCAAGCCGACCTTGGCCTTTACTAAACTAAAACTACTTAACTTTACCCGGTAGAAATCCCTAAGTTTATTCAATTGGGGTATATTTTAACACAAAAAAAAATTGGTTGGAACACGTTTTTATGCTGTCTCGGCATATAATACTATACAACACCCGATAGTAAGCACGGTGCAATCCAAAAAACGACAACAACTATCGACAGTTAAGAAAAACCCATCGGTAGTCGCAGCGACCATGCCGGCCTGCAAAAATACAAATTGAATTTTTTTTTATCGTTTATAGATATTTCTAATTAGATGTAACACGACCGGGGGCCTTCATGAAAATCAGCGCTGCAGGCTTCCTCTGTGGCTTTAAGCTGATGAAGGTCCCATTTTCGTCATGTTTATATGTTTTGTATTTTCTTTTGTTTTAGTGTGTTGTTTGTGTTGCTGTATTTTAAATTTCTGGTTTTTTGTTGGTTTGTGGCGAAATAAATAGATTTTCATTTCAATTTGATTTCATTTCAAATATCTATTCACGCTATGCTTAAGGAACTCCCATACCAGATCCCAGTTTTTTAGATCCGTATTTTCACGGACTGGGTGAGGCATTGTGCCACCCCCCTTTATCACGTACCGTTACTGAGAGCTCACCTATAATGATCATGTAGTGCATTCCCTCGCTGTGGATCTTATCGACAAAGTCGGGCAGTCCGGCGAACTTCTCCTTGTCGTACGTGAAATCGTTTTGTTTGTGCATATAATCGATATCGTTCCACTGAACATCCTGTTTAAAAGAATATAATATAAGATGAGGGTCATTGTAATTAATTTTGGCTAATCTAATTACGCGGGCCGGGATAAGTCTTAACTTATGCCGTTGCACAAAATGCACCCTCGTAGGCGGGATGATTTATAATAAAGTTAATTGCAATAATTTGAGACAATGATATAAAGCACTTGCCGAACAGCGGTATTCCAGGCGCTTTACAACCACTCACTATTTATGTATGATTGCGAATATCTGGAGTATGGTGTTTGTGAGGATTTGTGTTGTGTGTTGCGAGTTTGAAAGGATTAATATGTGATTATAATGGAGAAGGATGCGATGCGATGTTTTTAAGTTTTAAAAAGAATGCGATGCGGAGTTTAGTTTAAAATGCGAGAGCGTTAAGAAAGTAAGTAATGAAAGAATGTTCGCCAGGTGGCGTTGGGGATTAGGTGCGTTTACCTTGTTATTATTTTAAGGTTCTGGGGTTGCGCCTTTTGACGTGACTACTAATAAACTTTTAAAGTTAAATGGGGACTATTTCAACTAAGGGACTTGTAACATCGGTAGAAAATATCTACCACTCTTTTTCTTTCACACGTATTTACTATTTGCTTTTCTCTCTTTGGCACATCGTAGTTGGGTAGGGCTTTTTTTTACTTGGGGAAAATCCTCATAGGACCTTCTCAGCCGCACAGGGGGGTTGCGCGACCGAGGTGTGTCGGACTTGTACCGACTAAAAATCCCAAGGTGACTACTTCTGCACATTGTCGGGGACTGCGGGACCAGTAATCAATTCGCCACAGAGTCGGGTAGGGCTATTTTAACTAATCAACAAGGAGTGGGATTGTTTCAACAGCAATCGATATTTGTATTATTTAATAATAACAAATCGTCACACTATATCCCTTTCAGGGTGAGCAGAGTTTTATCAGTGTGCAATCAGTGCCTCTATGCGGTTATATGTCGTGCCCAACGTGACCAGTAGAGCAGGTGATCGCCGTTCTCAGTGCGCTTATGCCTAATATTTCTATTAGAAGCCAAGAGGGTTTTGTCTTGATGTTTTCCTTCAACGGTAAGAATGTGGCGTGTCTATATCAGTAATTAATCTGGAAAACCCTCAGATGTACGTGCCAGGATTCGAACCTACAATCCTCCACGGCGCCGCGTATTGATAACGGTCCCTTATACACTACGCCACCACAGCCCACAGTATTATTTAACAGTATAAAAATAATATCCAGGGGTGAAACGTTATTTGGTTTAAAAGACATTTTTTAGTGATATAGTAATATATATTTTTGGAATCAGAATTTTTTACCAATTCCAAAAATATATATATTACTATATCACCAAAAAATTTCGCTTAAATCAAATAACCTTTCACCCCTCGATATGTTTTACAATTCTAAAATGTAATTTGGTGTAATTATTATTTAGTTGAAATAACCGTAGCTGACAATAATCTATCTTTACTATAGAACAATCATAGATAATAATACACCTACCATCACGCCGTTTCCTTACTGGGGTATTCAGAGAGAATAGAACACCACTTATATCTATAGTTGGAAAACTCTTTCGCTTTCTTAACATTCACTAATCTCTCCATGAACTCCCGCTAAGTCCGAGTACTCCGGACCTTACCCTCCTTCAGAGCTCTCTCTTTATTTGGTCTGTATACGTAGGTCTCGTTTGGCCTCGTCTCTTCCACTCGCATTCATATCTTGTTGATATTTAGCTTTTAACATTGAAACAATATTTTATACAAAATAGTACTTTTTTTTCTTTTTTACACTGGCTCGACATTGTGACTACAGAGTACTTGATGGTAAGTACAGTGTAGTCCAAAAACGAAAGCGACCATCAAAGGATGAAAATCCATTGATAGTCTACATCGTCATGTCGGCCCACATATACCACGACTGAAGGTCTTTAGGTATATGAGCTACTGGATATACACAAGCTGATGCCGAAACGCGACAAGCTGAAACTGGTCACTATGACGGGCTTTACACCCATGTACTGTGGTCGCGATCCAGACGGGCACCGACGCCCTACCACCTCGCTGCTGCTCGTTTAGCACCACCCAGGAGTCACGTGTAGGGAAACTAGGATAAAGCCTACGGACGCGAGCAGCTTCGACTCCCAAAAAACACAAAACTCAACAACACAACACAAAAAACAAAAAAACACAAGTACTCACAAAAGGGATTCCTGCATCTCTGTTATTCTGCCAGACTTGTTTGGTAACATTTATATTCCCGTAATTGAACCTGAAATATATAAAAAAAAATGATTAAAAACACAGCAGAACAGCACAAGTGGATATCTTCCACAAGGGCTGCGGGTCCTGCAGGAAGAAAGTAGTTGAGGCTATCAGGGCAGGTTTGGACAGACAGGACATACAGTTACACAAACACCAAGACAATATTCACAAAATACACAATCACACTACACACTTCATATATAACCTATTCAGTATACATCAGTTAGTTCAAAGAGTTCATACTCATAAAGATAGAAATCACTTGCATGAGAACATTTTGTTTAAAAACTATCAAGAACAGTAAAGTAGTGAGAGCTCACTTGGCAAATACAGAACTATATTTTTGTTAGTGTACACGTTATTATATTCATAGATGGGCAAAAAGTAATCAGATTAATGAAAATGATTGACGATTACATTTTACGTTTTTTACCATTAATATCACTGCATTTTGCTCATTTATGTTTTAAACACTACAAAATCACAGATCGTATACACATTTATCATTTCTTAATGTTTTAAATTGATTTAATTATGATTACAGAGCAAGAAAATTATAATTATGACTACATTTTGTAATCGTTGATCATTAATCAGATTACATTTTGCCCATCTCTGATTATATTGTATACTTGTTTCCGCAAGCCTACCACTAGATGGCGTTATACGGTGGCAAGTGACAACACCACTCCTTCAAACGCCACCATAGCTTAAGCATCGGATTTGTTACGGAAAACTTGTTATTTATTTAATCACGGCTACAGACAAGATTATTGTTGTTCTGGAGTTCTCGGACATTGGTGTTTGTGGGACTATTATATTTAGCACGGAGTTGGCATCACAGCTACGGACTTTCGTATTTTTTCTTCAGGCACACTACAGTGCAGGATTCGCTGCCCCGGAAGCTGTTCTGGATCCAGGCAGTCAGAACCACCACAGCGGCAAGATAAGCGGAATTATATGTGTATATTTTATAATGGTCGTGTGCATTTATTAGGGCCCGAAAAATAACCTACCAGCACCTACAGTATACAGTCCAATTCTTTATCGAAAAACCCAGTGCAGCCCTGAGCGGCGTGCACAGTTAGCATTTATCTGTAATATATTATAGTAGTATGTATTGTAGTTAGTTTTACATAATCATTAGTATTATAATTTTATAATAAGGATTTGAGGTGTATATATTTATGATAATGGTACAAATCAATTGGATTAATCTGTGAAAACTCAGCTGACTGAGACAGACCTATGCCAGAATCGAATGAATGAAAGTTGAAATATAGTTTACGGTTTTTTTTTACGTTTTATTTACGGGACATATATCTTACGATTGATAGAAATCCCCATTAACACTAAAAAACTTAGGACGTATTAAGTTTTGGCAAAAGTCATAGAATACACCTAAGTCAACTTTAAGAGGTTTTGCGTTAGTTGAGCCAGGTAGTAGACTTGAGAAGAGGGGAGGGAGAGGTTTTGGAGGGATGGACTCTTTACACCGATCACTCCCAGAGAGGTAGTCTCAACAAGGCGTTTAACTCCCTGGACGTCTGGACGAATTTGGTTTCCCAGGCCAGGTAGAGCAATTAGAAGGAGGTTTTTAATCAGCAGAAGTCTGACACACCGTAGTCGTTTCCCTCACTGAGGCCTTAATATTCCTGTGCTGGATTTACCCCCGGGCTACCAAAAAAAAAGGTTATGTTTTAGTTACCTTGTACGTACAACTGGATCTACACTAATTGAAGACTTACTTGCAAAGATGGAATCCCAAAGACCAGTAGGGCGGCATGAAGGGTCTGCCAACTATCTCAGTGTACTGGGCTATGACGTCCTGTGCCGTGGGACCCATGAATATAAACAGGTTGAGGATTCCCCCCACAGTACGATACGTTATAGCAGGAGTTGGTTGTAAGACCACATCTGAAAGTATATTGTAATAATAATATATCGTCACACCACATCCCTTTCGAGGTAAGCAAAGATATATTAGTAGCTGTATCCACTTTATAACTATATGTCGTGCCCAACCAGTAGCGTAGCGTGAAGCGATATTTGTGCAGGCCGGCATGATCGCTGTGACTACCGATAAATATTTCTTAACAGTCGATAGTCGTTGTCGTTTTTTAGACTGCACCGTGCTTATCATCAGCTGTGGTGCGGCCACTGTGTCGAGTCAGGATAAGAAAGATGCATACCCATTGCGTTAGAGTTGAGGAAAAGCGTTCCGTGACTCTTGCCGTCTGGTTCCACAGCCAAATAGAACGGTTGCGTCCCATACAAATTCACCTATAAACATCACACAAACTTAAGCTCTTTACCCAATACACTGTTACTGATACGGTAGGCCGATTGTTAGAACTGGGTCGTGAACACCGATCACTAGTGTTTGGAACACAATCCGTTTTGGAAATCGATAAAGGATTTAGCCGATTGAGCCGCGAAATCTGAGTATATTAGATTTTTATTCGGGAATTATTTGTAATTTTGAAAATTTATTTATATTAATTAAATGTTAGATCATACATAATATATCGTCACGCTCTATCTCTTCCGGGGTGAACAAAGGTACGTGAATAGTTGCATCCATTTTGTGCATATTTTTCGTGCGCAACGTGACATCATGGTTTTCAGGGTTACAACTGATATTCTTATTACATGCCACGTGGGTCTGTTCGAACTGTTTTCCTTTACCGGTAAGCATAAGGTGTCTAAATCGCTGAAAAACCCAGATGTACATACGCGTGTATTATGGGCTCTTTGCTCACTAGACTACCACAACCAAACGCGTTTCATACTCGTTTATAACAGCATTGGTGACCGTAATATCCCGGAATCATCACATGAATTCCTCTATTGCCGCTGAGTGACCTGCGCGGATCAAGTTGGCAAAGTCACTGTTATTCTTAGAACATATCGACACTGGCTAAAGATGTCATATGACACGTTATGGTCTTCATCGTTGGCGAAACAGTCTAAGTCACAGTTGGTTATATGTATTTCTACACAAAAAATTGTATTAGAATTGTTATTTTGTTGAAAATTTGAATATTTTTGTCTGATGTGGTTATATTACGGTGACGGAATGGTATGGTGTAGTGGATCAAATCCATTACAGTCTTTATTACATATATTAACGTTCGTCTGCAGCGCGTTTATTTTGTGTTTCTCACGGAGTCCTAAATCCAACACTCGGTACGCCGTGACGTAAACAAGCAATACATAAACATTGTAACTCGAGTATTATTATTATATTATGTTATTATTTTCTTTGATTTATCGCAAAAAGATTAGTTTTTCACCTAAAATGTGTTTAATGTTTTAACGGAAAACATGCGACATTGCGATATACCTTTTATTAATTGATATGTTGTCCTCTATAAATTAATAAAAGGTATAATGTGAATATATTTAGTATTGTAATGTTGTATATCCTATATTTACATAAAAATGCTTATTCCATTACATTCCTTTTAAAAATACCAGTAACTTAAACCAGAAAAGCGACACCCATATTTAGGTGACGAGGCGACGAACGTGTTAAGGGAGACGTGTTAGACAAGGGATAAAAGTTTGTTTGAAAATCCGTCAGTTTTGTCAGTCATGTAAATCGCACCTAGGCGACGTGAGGCTGGGTCCGCTAGTTAGTAATAAAATAATGTACTTACCCCCTCCACAGGAACTCTGTCGCGGTTGAAAATAGCCAACGTACGCCAGTTCATATCGTTCATAAATCTGTCTCTCTTCTCGCCCAAGCCGAAAAGATGATCCGTCGGCAATATAGCAGATATTTGGAGCATCTTGTCTGATAGTATCAAACCGCCGACGTTTTGAGTATTGAAACTGGAAATGTTATATATAACATTAAATAAGAAATTCATCGAGGATGGCGTCAGTATAAAAGTAAGCATGTTGCTAATAATAGACTAAACGACGTGATAAATCCTATAATGTCACTTACACATGATATTTAGGTTGGATGCCAAGCAAGTTTCCAGTGGTGACGTGCGTGTTCCTACGCACCACTTGGCGAAGGGGGGGGGGGAGGTAATCACTCTACTCTCCCACCTCCCCTATGACTATGACGTTGCCCTTTGGGCTTATCGCGCGTTGGGCCGCGGTGAGCTACTGTCACATGTCCGTAGCCCGGCGCACCATGCGCGCGGAGAGGAACACCCGGTGGTTTTAACCAGTGAGAGTCTGACACACCGGGAGAGGGGCGGCCCTCACTGCCCCCCTGACGGCCCATAACGGGTTTCCTCACAACGTTTACTTTTACCAGTGATTATGGGGTGCATGAGTCCATACTTGGTCTAAAAAAACCTAGGGGCACGAGCCGGGTTTGAAACCAATAACTATACGCGTTTCCACGCATTCACATCGGCTCCTAATTCACTAGGTCATGAAAGGGTAAATATCCTTCCGGAATATTTCCTTTGTCTACAAAATTACTTGTATATCTATTATTAACCAATTTGTGAACGCGTGCTCACCGGTGAAGAAAATCATGGTAAGGAAACTCGCATGGCATCTAATATAAATGTACTAGTGTTGTGAGAAAGGCGACCAGCTGCGCTACTGGTTACGTTGGGCGCGACATATAACCGCAAAGTGGATATAGCCACTTATGTATCTTGGCTCACAGTGACGTGCATAGGATATTAAGACAGGGTAGGCAGAATTCGCGTAATTAATTTGAATATTATATTATGATAGTAAATATTATATTGCTCCCATAGGAAAGATAGATGGCGTGAATATAGAATAGATATGAATATAAATGGTTCCTTTTTTTGTTTAACTTTAAACAATTTATTCTGGACTTATTTATCGTCAGGGCATGTAATGCTTTCATGCATCTATGGATTGCACGCTACTGTCGGTTCACCGCGTAAGGGATATAGCTGGAAGGTATATTATTTATAATCTATACGTTAAGACCATTCTAATGACTTCAAATACTATAGTTCTGCTGTAAGTTAGTGAAGAGTTCAGTATCCTGTTACTTAGAGACGATACTGCAGCATCAGGTCCAAGATAACACCCCTCATTTTAGTCGCATATTAAAAAAAAAACTTGATAAGGATGAATAATGATTTGAGTTTGAACATGTGAAGACGTAACTTACACGGTGACATTGTCAGCGTTCCGAATCACCTTGAATCCTACAGTGGTTGATTCAACCAACACCCTGTACTTCATGTTAGTGAGTTGTTTTGGGACCACGCTTATTTCTGGGTATGGAGGTTCGAATCTCTTTTTCTCCGCATCATATATCTGTAGCAGAGATTGGCAAAATGTAATCACATTAATAATTATAAATTGTAGTCGTAATTTAAATTTCGTTAACCTGTGATCACCATTAAAATCCTTCTAAACATGAATGAGTCATAAATTTATATGCAATTGAAGATTCATTAGTGATTAAAACATAAATGGGCAAAATATAATATTAATGATGCAAAATGTAATTGTAATCTTTTTCATTAATTTAATTACATTTTGCACATATATCATCTGTATTGTGATTACATTGATATTTAAAATAATATATAAAATAATAATTATTACCCCTCACACAATGGTAAGCACATTAGTAATGTAACAATGGCAATTGTCAGGAGACGAGAGCCAAATGACAGTCACTATCTTTATACCGACCTTACAACATCCTATTCGCGTTTGAGGCAGTAGGGGATTGCCCGAATTGGATCGTGAACACAGTACACAATTGTAAAGACCGTCACAGTGACTGGCTTCAGTTCATTGCGTTTCGGGATCAGTTTGCGTATATCCAATTGTTCATATGTTTAGAGAGCTTCAGTCGAGGTATATTTGTGCGACTGTACTTTTCACTACCGACCGTGGTTCGCGCTGCAGTCGATAACGAACATGTTTGGCTCTTACTTTATCTTTTTAATTAAAAAAAAGTTTTTATGTTGAAAGTCGCAATAAAATAAAGCCGGGGAAAATTATGTATTTTACGTTATTGTGATATCAAGAGAGATCATTAGGTTAAGATTCAAAGTACTGTAGGTACACAAAACTTTTTCAAAATTATATTACTTTCAGGCAAAAGATCTAGGGGCGTTTGACCCGCAGCAACTATTACCGCTTCTAATTTTTGCTTACATTTATATATTCCAATGATGACTTCCCACCGGATGTAGAGTGGTCACTGTCGCTAATAGCAATATCAGAAGTGACTTCAAAGTTTTTACTACCTTTACTTGCCTAATTAAACACTGGTCTTAACACAAATGTTTATCTTAAAACCATAGGACATATTTGATAACAATACACATTAAACACTCACCTTAATCTGCACCACATCATTGGACAGACACTTGATATCCATCTGAACGAATTCGAAATCATTTGGATAGCCAGAGGGACGTGACTTCTCATAGTAAACCTTTACTGTGTGTTTATCCTCCGTCATATTTTCGAACCGGAACGTATCATACTGGTATGGATAATAGCAGTACGGGACTCCTTTAGCTTTGGCTTCTTTCCAGCAACAACCTTAAAAAATAAAACCCAATACTATTGAACATTCCTCTTATTAACCCTTTCGCTTCTGCAGGCCTTGCCACAAAGTGTTTTGAAGGAAACGGAGTTCCGTGCTGAAAGTGCGAGCATCAAACGCGACAAGACAATACTGTTGGCCGGGAAAGACCTTCACACCTAAACCGGGCTTAGAAGCAAACAATTAATGTTTTCAACCAGCGATTTATGGGTGGGTGTCAACGCAAGGGTATCCCTGTGAATACGAGCCTCGACTTGGGCGGCCAACTAGAAAAATTAACCTAACGGTAATCTACTACTATTTCGGAAACCCTGAGGAGAAACGCCGAAAGAAACTCCACCCACCCTCTATAATTCGAGGAAGGTTGAGAGGCCGCCAGCGTGTCGGTACCGTGGCAGGTGGCGTAGTTCCCTCCCACAGCCGGTTTTTGCGGCACGGTAGGAACATCCAGAGGTTTTTAGTCAGTAGGAATCCAAAACCCCAACCGTCACTCCCATGGTGACCGATTGATACATGCAGAACCAGAATATCACAGTATACTAACCTCGTTTGACACAATTATCTTGGTTGATATCCCCTTGCGGGTAGCAATCGAAACGCATATTCTCAACGACTTTGATACACATGTCCTGCTGAACTGCCATCGGTCTTTCGCTGAAAATGTTTTTCTTGGTCCACTCTGGTTTCTTACTGCCATTTGTCGCGTTGCTTCTGTTCTTCGTACTTAGATTATTGTGGTCATGGTAGCGATGTTCAGGAACTAACTGGAATAATGTAAAAAAAAAGTTAATATTCTTTTTTTTTACACTAGCTCGACATAGTGACTACAGAGTTCCTGATGGTAAGTACAGTGTAGTTCAAAAACGAAAGCGACTATCAAAGGACGAAAATCGATTGATAGTCTCAATCGTCATGTCGGCCCGCATATACCACGACTGAAGGTCTCTAGGTATATGAGCTACTGGATATACACAAGCTGATCCCGAAACGCGACAAGCCGAAACTGGTCACTGTGACGGGCTTTATTACCCATGTATTGTGGTCGCGATCCAGACGGGCACCTACGCCCTACCACCTCGCTGCAGCTCGTTTAGCTCCACCCAGGAGTCACGTGTAGGGAAACTAGGGTAAAGCCTACGGACGCGAGCAGCTTCGACTCCCAAATATCATAATATTATTCTCTAAGCAAATAAAATAACGGTCCGAATTCCATGCGCGGTAGTGCAAATTATGGTTAGTTCATATCTGGACATGTACCTGTGGGTTTATGCAGATTAGGTATGGATTTAGGCAACACATGCCCACACATGCGAAAGAAAACTTCGTGAGGAAATCCGCATGGCATATAAGAGAAACTTCAATTGTAAGTCCCCTGAAAACGGCAATCAGCTGCACTACTGGTCACATTAGGCAGGACAAACAAACGCAAAGTGGATGCAGGTTTTAATGTACCTCTGCTCACCCTGACAGGGATATAGGGTGAGAAAATATCATTATTATTAGACACTAACTAAACTATGACCGAACCATGTGTGTCAGGCTTTAGACTAGAATGTTCAGGGTACTGGGAATCGCGACCTTCCCAGGACGGAGTTGAGGGAGTTGAGTGTGATGCGTAGAACAGGTCAAAGCGGAGATGCATTGCAGAAGTCTTTTACCCCGAATGAAGTCACATATCACCACGTTGTATTAAAATAAATGGCGTCGCCAACCAAAAACAGATCGGTTAAGACTGATTGAAAACAGGACTCAGTAGCGCTTATTCTATTCTGGTCTTGTATTTTATTCCGGCGTAGCCTTGAGTTTCTTTCGGTGTTTCTTCTCAAGGTCGCCCAAGTCGATGTTCGTACCCACAGGAGAGCTTTTGCGTTGCCACTTAGCCCATAACTCGCTGGCTGAGCACCTTAAATGGTCGCACCTCTCGCCAGCTGAAGTTTTAAAAAACTCGCCTGGCCAACAGCATTTTGTCTATCCGGAAAGACAAATGTTGTATTTTGATACCCAATGAAAATATTCATTTTCTTTTAAAAGAGGTTGATGCCCAGCTCAGAATTTAAAAACTTGTGTTCCTAGAATACATGTAATATAGGCAGTTGAATTAAAACCTCTATATAATTATAACCCACATACAAATGAATACATGAAACAAGCTGGCAGATTTCCTGGACGAACTGAGCTGGGATAGTTTAAATCACCCTAACCCAGTCTTACACAAAATAGGCGTACTTAGAAATCGATTTGCGGAAATTAGCCCGTGTAAACATGATACCTGACCCTTTTAATACAATTAATTTACAACGTAAATACCAAAGTATGAATTCGCTTATGAATTGTCGAAATAATTACCTTTTCATATGGCATAGGAAATATAGGTTTCTTCACGCTTTCAGGATGTGTTTTCTCCCATAGTATTCTGTTAAAGAAAAGTCTAAAGTTATCTATGTCAAAAAAAAAACCTATTTTTTGTCTTATTTTCAAAATTTAAACTTTAAAGAATACGTGTTTCAAAATATTTTTCAAAATTAAAATTATTTTTGTAGATATAGCTATTTTATTGTCGCGGCATATAAGCCGGCGCGAATTTGACCTGAAACTTAAAACAAGGTTTTCTCCCAAATTTTTTTTTATACTATTCATGATGATTATGACGATGATATCTCAAGTTCTACTGAACAGATTTATTTGAAATTTGATGTGAGCCTTCTATGTACATTACACTACCGCACTAAATAAAACTTTACGGCAATATCAATACTTACTACATTTAAAAAATTCTGAAAAGTAAAAAAAATGGCGAAAATTGACTTTTTATTTCAGACAGCCGTTATTTGCCGAAAACATTTTATTTGACTTTTCCTTACTTCACGTGATAGTGTAATTTTTTATTTTTTAATGTATAGTAAGGATACTTCCATGTAAAACAGGACGAGCAATTTATTGAAAATCCCCACTTCAACAGTCTGTAAGTTTTAAATGGGATTTTTTAAATTCTATTTTATGGCTTTGGAGCTGAAGGTGGAGTTTGGGTCACAATAAATGTAATATTATTATGTGTATTTAATGGTGCCTCCGGAGAAAATGTTTCATATTTTGCTAAACATTTAGTTGTCTTTTTCTTTCTCGTGTATTTGCAATTATTTTTCTCTCTCATACAATTTTTTGTTTAAGCAAGCAAATCTCTATGGCGTGCGAAAAATTAAATATTTACCAAATAAACGAGAAAGGAAAATATTAGCAATGGTTTGCGAAACACGAAACACTCTGTACTTGTCTATAAAAAGATTTGAAAAAAAAAAAACTTACTTATAATGTTCTTCCCCCCAAGCGCCTCCGACGGCGCCCCCAACAGCCCACCACGTACCCACGCACAGAGCACAAATCAGCGCAATGCCCAACATGCCTGACCCCACGCCGGGCAGATTGTCCCAAATGCGTAAGAATATATTGCGATGATCCGAAAAACGTTGATATCTGACGAAAATACAGAAGCTGTCAATAAATTATAGAACACAGTATGGAGTCAATGCACTTGTAAGGTTATTTGTTGATACACCAGTGAGTGCGATATCGACGTCATGCGAATTATAATACACGAGATCTATTTAAAAACACGCGGACTGTTTGAATTGTGCGGCTCTAGTTGGTTTCAGGAGAATCCGCTTGGTACATTTAGTTTCGTACTGATTAGTTGATTGCTGAACAGCCTGAAGGAGCAACAAATTTCTCTAAAACTTTGAGTAAAACTAGGAGAATCTAAGACTGAAATATTTGCTGTGCGAAACGTGGCTTATGGCGATTTAGCGCACTGCATGCTTTAATTGACATAAACGTTTCAAGGGTGGCCAGTCGATCGACGTTGATGAGCGTCCTGGGTGTCCATCGACGTGCAGTGATAACCCACAAGTTGACAAGATCTACACCCAGGAGCGCACAAATCAACGTCTGACCATTAAGGCGCTTGCCTAAGAGTGTGGAATATTAAATTGCGTCAACTTAATCTTAGCTCTATAAATACATAGGCACAGATGAAATTTTTTTCAGAGCAAAGTGTAAGCAAATTCAGAGTAGCGTCTAGAAATCTCAGGCTTAGTTTCTAGAAATCAACACATTGAAGCAAATTATTTACAATTAAAAAATAACTCCAACCTTATGATATTAGAATAATAACTACAGTAAAATGATGAATTTATTATCAAAGTTATTCTATTATCCGGTGAAGGAAACCATCAAAAGGAAACCTGCATGGCATTTATACAAATGTCATGTGTAAATTCCCTGAGAACAGCCATCAACTGCATTAATGGCAACAAATGACTGGCATGACTTATAAGTGCAAAATGGATACAGCAGCCACTAATGCATCTCTGCTCATCTTGAAAGGGTACATAGCATAATGATATATTATTATTCTTACCAATGTTCTTTTAACATATTTATATTAAATTTATTATTAATGTTATTTCTTATTAGACTTATTACAGACGTTAACTCACATTAATGTATTAACAATCATTTAGAATAAAAATATTGTACATTCCAGTAAACTTACTATAGAAATAAAGATACATTTGTTATTTCCGCTATTTATATAACATACTTCATAATTGTCTCTACTTATCATAAGATTAATTACTTTATGGAATAATGGATATAAATAAAGACAAGACAAAGGAATGTGATATATTTTAATGAACTTTGTATACCTACTGCTTGAATTGAGGCAATAATAATAATAATAAATATATCTCAGAGAATAATTGTGTCACTAAGGTAAGAGCAGTATTGCTTAACATGAAACTAAAAGAAGACACTTTAAAAAAATGTTATCTATTAAGAATAATAATCATTGAAATAACTTTATTACTGATTTAAAAGATACCTAGGATGGATATCTATTACTTGTGGTAAAAACTTATATAGACATTTTTTAATCCTTTTCTTTTTAAAAGTTAAAATGGCAGCAGTCCACTGTAAACAAAGTTAAGTGGTAAACCCATAACACTGTTTTTTAAGAAAAACAATGGTGTGGTGTTTGTAGAGTTCTTGTTATGATGAGACAATTTGAAGTAACTTTTTTTAGTTTTACAAATATTGTTACTTTTTGTTTTGATTTTAGAAATGTATAAGATTATTGATATACTACGGCCACTCATTTCTTATTTAGGTAAGACTTTTCTACAGTTTAGGGTGGTGTCAATTATTAGTTCCAAACACTAGTGACAATCTAAAGAACAACACAGTGGTCATCTACCAGCATGATATTGAATTTCCCAGCCAGCAAGATGACCAGTCTAACGGTGGCAGCACTCACATATAGCTCACAAATGTACATAAATAGATCAATGTAATTCTGACGCATCTCTGAAGCAACTCTAATGCAACTTCAAATAAATTCTGAAGTAAGTATATAATCAACTGAACAACAAGCTGATCATGAAATATTACAAGCTAAAGACAGTCACCATAACAATTTTTGAAATACTGTGATCACTATTCAGTTCAAGCAATCATCCTGCCACCCTAATAATGATAGCTAGATATTACACTATTTCATTGTGTATTAAACATACTTTAAAGCGATACAAAAGTATATCTACTTTCAGTGCATATTAATTTCCATTTTTGGTGTCAGTGCTGTCAATTATTAGTATAGCCTATGACAAAATGTAGAAAACTAGAATTTTCCACTTAAAATATATTGATTAATAAAGATTTTACATGAATAACATTCTTTTAAGTTACAGTGGTATCAATAAAAAATAGGTAAACAATTATTAATACCTACCTATGTTCCCTAGACGTAGATTCTCCTTCATTTCGGGGCTTGGGTATTACACCACTAAACAAAGGCGCTTTAGTGCTCATTGGGTTATATCTTCCAAATGGAGCGAATGAGTTTGACGGAGGCTTTTTACAACTAACGTTCTTAGACCCGCCAAGAGACGTCTCCGTATGGTAATCTTTGGAACATCCCCCATCATCAAGAAACTTCGACATTTTTTCTCCTTCATATTGAAGTCGATAATTGATATTATCATTTAGCGTTAATAAATCAGTTTTAGAACTTGAAGGTTTGTCACAGAAGTCCTCGAAAGACACTATCTCGTAATCGTCTTCCTTTCGTCCACACTTTTCCGTTTTATAAGGTACTTTTGGCATTTTATTTCTTTAACGCCGATGCGCGTGATCCATTGAACTAATATTAGAACAACTAAAATTAGTATAACTTAACCTAAATAAACTTGTTTTAATCACGAAAATAAAATTGAATTTGATGTCTTAATTATTATAATACAAATCAAACGGATATCGATCACAACAATAAACTTAAATATGGATACTTGCTGAAAACATTTTTGTTTACTTTTCAATCAATCGATCAAAATTTGAATAATGAGTGAATGACCATAGATCACTACTGCAAAGATTAAATAGACTACCAAATGCATAAAAGAGTATATTCATAAAAAATAGTTAAATTCATTAGCTTTTTTATTATATTTCTTAACAAATTACATATTTGCTATTAAATATTAAACAAAAAATAAAATAAAAAAGGAATGACTAAACAAATGTTGTATAAAACAAACCTGTATAGAACTTAAATGAAATAATATGTGTAAAATATGGGGGTAGTTCCGAAATTATCTAATAATGACAAATGCGTGTGCAACATGGTGGATTAAAGATACTTACATATTTCTTTTTATTTGTGGATTATTTATAATTAACATAATGCTCAAAATGAACTGGAAATGTGTACGGATTTTGTTAGCGGCTTCAGCGACAGTAATAATCACTTCACATGTGGCGAAGAAAGTTTATAATTACTTATTTCATTCAAAGAAATCACCACCAGGAATAAGTGATGAGGAAACATGCTGTGATCTCATGAATATTAGAAATCGTGAAATAAATGATGTGATTCTTTTCTCTGATGAAGTTATACGTCATACTATCAGAATACC
This sequence comes from Automeris io, assembly GCA_036320925.1. Taxonomy (NCBI): domain Eukaryota; kingdom Metazoa; phylum Arthropoda; class Insecta; order Lepidoptera; family Saturniidae; genus Automeris; species Automeris io. The sequence continues at coordinate 3,196,417 of JAUDJH010000011.1, read as the reverse complement.
ACCCAACAAAGATATAACGATTTGTGAGAGCAGAGAGCTAAACTGCTTCAAATTAATCAAATATATAAAATCAGCACGAGAAACCCTCGACGTTTGTATGTATTTGATTACTAGTAGCGAAATAGCAGAACAAATAATAAGGCTGGGACAAAAGCATGTTATAGTAAGAATAGTTGTTGACAGCGACATGGCTCATACACCACCATCACAAATAAAAAAATTAAAGGAATACAGTAAGTGGAAATATTATAAAATAATTTACATAGTGTGTCAATATTTAATTTTGAATAACTAATACATTTTCCACTTTTTTAAAGATCACAACAAAGTGCAATTAGTACCATATTCATAGATATCTTATTATATCAATTTACCCTAGTATAGTTATTAATTACTATTTTTTCTATTTTCTGCCTGTTAAATAAGGATAACTACGATAACTATCTTCAATACATAATTACGAAGGAGTCGGTTTTTGAATTTTTGAACAACAAAACTATTTTTTCCAGGTTTTATCAATGTACAGACGAACAAAAAATCAATTTTAATGCATCACAAATTCTGCATCATCGATGGACCAAAAGCTATAAAGCGGAAGAATATTTTGAAAGAATATGCTGAAAAGCTAAACTTCCATACACAGATTAACAACGGTGTCAAACAACAACCAAAAAATAAGCAATTAAAAGGCTTCGTTATGTCTGGTTCACTAAATTGGTCCACTCAAGCTATGATTTCCAATCACGAGAGCGTTATTGTTACCTCGAACCAAAACATCGTCGGTAAATTCGAAAAGGAATTTGAAAGCTTATGGGTGGAACATGAACCGGTAATATTATATCTTAATTTTTCCAATTTAAATGTTTTCTTAACCAATATAATATTATTATAAAATATAATTGATATTATCGTAAATCCTAAAATAAGAAATATAATCAAAGGCGCAGCAGTCACAGAGTCACAGAAAGGCATTGTGAATCTTATTGTTACTACATAATGAAATATCTACAACAAGCCAAAGCGCTGTTAGAGTAAGCAGAGGAATGTCACTTTCACGTACCTTTATAATATTAATGTAGTATTTTGCGACCTTTACATGAAAGCACCCTTCTCTATTCTGAGATTTATAAAGTAGCCATATTTTATTTAATTTTTTTTTTATTCCAGGCTATAATATCGACGACGTGTTAATCATTACGAGATGTAATTGTTTTTATTAAGGTAAGCCATTATTTTATATCGGGAAGTAAACAAATCGCTCGCTTGCGCCATCTGTAACAACGTCGATGACAGATAGGAACCATAGACAAGTCCATGTGCACTTCAATTTCGATCGATCATATGTTTTCTTTGTGTAGTTTTTTCAGCCGCTGTAATTCGAATTGGTTATAAACTTCACGTGTTTTAGTGGTGATACGGCCTCAATTAAAGGATATTTCAGCTGTAACCATCTAAATTAAGGTGCCAGCGTGTTAAAATAATTTTCTGTGCTTTAATTTACGCAGTGCACAAAAGTGCATTTCTGTGTGCACGTGCTTGCATTTTTCAGGCGATTATTAAAGTTTCAGTTGAAAAGTATTCCTAAAAGAGACTTGATATGAAATAAAATATTGTTCTTAGTAGTTTTACGTCCACGCAGTAAAACAAACTAACATTAAAATGCCTGAAAGTGTTAATAAAATCTTAGGTTGGAATTCAAACTTTGGTTATATTTTTCTACGTGTTTTCATCATGAATCCTAATTTATGGATAAATTACAAAACGGATGAAGTGTTAGTGGTACGTATTCTTGAGATATATACAGTGTAATCATTATTCTTTTACCCAAAATCACATTTCAGAGACACATTCCAGTAAGGTCATATTTTATAAAAACAACTTTTATTAAAAGTTATATTTATATAATTTATCATTTGTGATATTATTAAAATGCCATTTTTTCACAGTGGAAGACCACAATAAATAATATTATCATAGTTCATATATAACCTACATAAATTATTAATGTACCATGTGTATTTTGTTTGCTCACTTAATGTTTGCATGCATTTAAATTAATAATACAATTATCAGTAATATTATTTCAAAATAAATATGTATTACAGCAATAATTACATATGTGACACATGTCTGGTATGTCACTGAAATTGACCTGAAAGTTAATTCATGATTTTATATTTCATTTAAATTTTTAGCAAATCTTAGAGAAATTTTGTAACAAACATTAGTTTTAGAAGTGTTAATGTAGTTTAAATGATTGAATAATTTTTATAATGAATTTGTTATAATGGCACATTTATACTTTTTATTAATTCTTTTAGACATATCATATATTAACTGTTTAATCAATTAATAAATTTATGAAAAAGGATACATTAAACTACTGTTTAAATATAAATTTTTGTAGGAAATTTCAGAATGCATTTTTTGTAATATTAAAAAAATGTTTTTGTTTCAGATAAGTGTCAGAAATTATTTAGTGCTGCTGTTTTGGATAAAAAGTGTAAATAACCCGCTGAAAACCTGAAAGCAAGTGTATATAGACAGTTTATTAAGTGTTTTAAAATTTGTGCACATTGGATGCAGTGTTTTTCAATAGATGTCGCTGTTTGGATTATTGCTGGTGCAAGCAACATTCTTCTACGGCTACTGAACACTAGGTGGCGTTGGTAAGAAATATTTGACATTCTGACACCTAGCGATAAGTAGAGTAAAACTTGTTTTTCAGATGTCACATAGATGGCACTGCTAAATATATCATAAAATATTTTTTCATTTCTTGATTAACGTATAGATGCAATAAATCCCCTTCAATTTCATACTGATTCAAATGTATAATTAGCAATGGATAAAAATCACATGACGTAGGATATCCGACTATAACTTATTTTTGTTTCGTCTATTGCCAGATAGATGTCACTACTTGTCCCAAATTTCATTATTTGGCGATTTAAATTCTATATATTTTTCCAGTAAATGTTTCCTTGAGCATAATTGCAACTGCGTGTTTTGTGATTAAAGAGCCTACTATATTATTACCTAATTTAATACCCTCTACTATATGATGTCTTTCCGACTAGCACGTATTGAATATGGTATAATTTTTATTACGGTGTACCTTTTAAATTACGAATTATTATACACCTATGAAAACTTTATACGTTTTAATAGAAAGAAGACTATAGTTAAAATGTTATATTGGCCAAGATCCATGCCAAGTGTTTTTGAATGTGTAAAAATTTAATCATTCTCTTCTAGCCATAAATTTTGTAATAAAAATAATTGTGATTGTAAGAGTATTACTTACAGTAAAGGAAAAGGAAAAGAAAGGAATCGAATTATTTTGCGTAGTTTTTTTAATTGCGTATTAAAACATTCAGAATAAAAAGCCGAGGCTAAAGCCGAAGTCTTAAAATCACTAAGGAATTCTATTCAAGATTGATTAAAAGTGAATAATATATAAAGTGAAAAAAATAAGGTTCTAAATAGGTTTAAAATTGCAACTTCTCAAAAAAAAATCCAATAATATTTGGAAATAATGTGAATCATAAAACATATTTACTCAATTATTGAAATGAATGGAATCTTGTTCCACCCTCTTCTTCCATAAAGAAACCACGCGCGCGGTTTCGCGAAGTCACTACTATACGGTAACTCATATTCCGGTTAGGACTAAAAAGTTCTCTTTCTTTTGCTCTGTCGTTCACCAGTGGAATGGTCTTCCAGCGAGCGTGTTCCCACCGTCCTATGATATTGGGTCCATTAAACGCAGCGTGAAGAGATATTTGTGCAGGCCGGCATGATCACTGCGAAAATCGATTGTTTTTCTTTACTGTTGATACTTGTAGTCGTTTTTTGTATTGCACCAGGCTTACCATCAGCGATGGTGAGTATGCTTAGTCAAGATAAAAAAAGTGCTTTAACAGTCTAATATATAATTTCGTCGATATTTCGATGCTTGTTAGAGACCTTTGGCTTTGGGTAAAACTTTGACCTATTTTGGGCGAAGCTAAAGAGGAATGAATGAAATTAAATTAAATATAACTTTATTTAAATAGGCCTACTTCCAAGCACTTTGAATCGTCAAAAAAAGTAAAGTAAATTTACCACCGTTTCGGAAAGCAGAATCTACCGAAATCGAGAAGACGGGTATCTGTGAAGAAAATGTCTTTTGCCTTAGCTATCTTAATGTTGTTAACATTACACAATCTATAATCCCATAGTGGAGTTAATAATTTAATGTGTTAGGCTGGTTATAGTGGATGCAAAATGTACGTTAATTGGGCCAACAATATACAAGCAAAAAAAAAAACTTTTCAGTAAGTTAAGTGATATTACACCAGTTTAGTCCATTTATGTGTAACCAGAAAAATCTGTACTATGTATGACGCTTCCTACTAAGTAGTCTGTTCTAAAAGTAAGGTTAGTTAAGTCAGCCGTTAGGAATCGAATATTTTTTATAATCGTAAATACTTTATGTGTCGATTGTTTCTAACCCGTCATGTGTTAACCAGTGGCCACTTCCTTCGCGAGCGAGTTATATTCCATTTGTGGACAAAACATCCGGTGTTGTTAACCCTTCTACGGCTTTGTTTGTAAATATGAAAAAAAAGCATTTAAATTTTTAAGCGACTCGTGAGTCAGCCCTGGTGCGGTTTAAGCCGAGGCCAGGTGTCGTAAACTGAATGTCTAATCTTTAGTGTTCCACCGAAAATCGATTTCTGCCCGAAGCTTTTGGCCGAAATAAAATATTAGAAAATCATAAGAAATTTTGAAGAACATTGATTAAAAATTAATAAAATAGTAATTTTAAAAACTCTTAAATTATAGATTAATATTACGGTATAAAAACAACTTTTAATGACGTTTAAAATTGCTTTGCAACTTGTCAAAACTAATAAAATAAAATAAAATAATTTGAATCTTAGTTCCAAAAAATCTCGTAATAATGTACGCATTCTTATAAGATGTAACACGACCGGGGCCCTTCACGAAATTCAGCGCTGCAGACTTCCTCTGTGGCTTTAGGCTGATGAAGGGCCCATTTTCGCCGTGTTTATATGTTTTGTATTTTCTTTTGTTTTTGTGTGTTGTTTGTATTGCTACATTTAAATTTCTGTTTTTTTTTATATTTGTGGCGAAATAAATATTATTTCATTTCATTTCATTTGTAACGGTTACTTTTATTTCGGCCGAAATTGGCCCAAGGTGGCTTAAGACCGAAACTTCTGTCGAGTACTACATATTTTATAAGCTTTTAGCTACGACATCGTTTTTGTTAGTAATTCAAACTCTAAAACTCAAAATAACTTTATTTTAATAAGCCTATTACTACAAGCACCTATAAATGCCAAATAATAATTTAACCTTCGGTTTGGCAAGCACGATCTACCTAGAACAGGGAGCGAGAAACTCTGGTTGCAGCTCATTTCAAAAAGGTTGTTCCTCGGATATTGTTAAACTGAATGGATTATTTTGTGAGAAATTTATCATAGTATAGCCACTCATCCATATTAGCCAAACAATCATTGCGAGAATAGTAAGCTTCCTTTGTGAACAATCAGTTTTTTTTTACACTGGCTCGACATAGTGACTACAGAGTACCTGATGGTAAGTACAGTGTAGTCCAGAAACGAAAGCGACTATCAAAGGATGAAAATCCATTGATAGTATACATCGTCATGTCGGCCCACATATACCACGACTGAAGGTCTCTAGGTATATGAGCTACTGGACATACACAAGCTGATCTCGAAACGCGACTAGCTGAAACTGGTCACTATGACGGGCCTTAAAGTTTATCGTTTTCAGTTTATTACATTTCCTATATGGCAGCTCCAAAATGCGTTTAGGTTTATTTTAGGTAATTATAAGATATGCTAATCTAAATCCACTTTAATCAGTAACTCAGTAGCAGATTATTGGCTTCATATTGAAATTACAAAAGTGTTTGTTATCATGAAAGTCCAAATCCATTAGAATTCTTATTGTATCTAAGGTCAGCTCTAAAATGATTCGATTACCAATGATGACCACTTTTATAGCTGATGCAAGTACTTACTAAAAACTACAAACTGTGAAAGTTTCCATTTCTCGACAAATTGATTACACCATACCATAGAAAGTACTGTGTTATCCAAGAAAAGCATCGACCATAAAGGAACAAATCCAATGACAGACACCATGGCAGAAGACCTCTAAGTATATATAAAGAACTGGACTGAACTGGCCGAAGCGAGTAACTATGGACGTCTTTACCCTTGTGTATTTTGTCTGCGACCCCATTCGGACAATCACCCTTCCACCTAAAACTTACTTAGATATGATAAATAATTATCTTCACATATACAGGTCGTCAGGGCGTGACAATTCTATTTCTGAAAGAATTTTTGACAACTATTTTGTAAGTGTAGTCACCGAAAAAGCCATAAATTTTTTACTAAATATTAAGCCGTTTGTATTCTAGGGTATTGCCCGAAAACTGGCACTACCGAGATCGTAGATTACATGTATTCCAACAGTTCACGGAATTTATCCTCTTGGTGCATTATGAATTATTTATGCCTACTTTATTTGTAAATAAATATTTCATTTTAAACTAACTTTTTATGTTTCCTTAATTATATTTTAATATAAAGAAATGACTGAAACAAAATTTAGTTTTCTGCCATTACGTTTTTTAAACACACGTTCGAACTTTTTTCATCCACATTAGAAATTACTATGGCTTGTTTGGATTATCTAAAACTATTATAATCTTAGTGGTTTTATTTGCTCATTTTTCACAGTATAAGAGTATAATATTTAGATCAATAATTGTTTTTTTGAAGTTATTCTTTTTTCGCAGCGCCTCAATAATAGTTTTTCAAACAATATTGATAACATGGGAAGAAGGCTTATATGCCTATATGAAATTACCTAGGTGGAGGTTTTGAGAACTATATTTATAATTGAGACTTTCCACATAATCGGAGATTAACAAAGTCTCAGCACTATGTCAAAGAGGTCAAAATGGTTAAAAGAACAATTCCTTTTCTTGGGAGAAGTTTGAGAACTTCTGATGTTGTCAAGACAAATTCCGAAAACCGTTTTTGGACTATACTGTACTTTCCATCAAGTAGAATAAAGAAAAAAATACTCATCTAAGATTTGGTCCAGACTAATTTTGAATATTTTTAAAATAAAGGAAATTTCTACTGTGATTATATAATAGGAAATTTTGTACCCGGGCTTCCAGTAATTATTCACAGTGACTTAAACTCTTTTCAAATGTAAATACCGATGCGTTCGTAACGAGAAAGTCAATGGGCGCATTCTAATAAGCGTCGAGTTCCAGGTAGTCTTGTAGACAGAATCGGTTCAAGGCTGGCTCATTCAAATTTCTTTCGTTTCAATTGCATAACATGCTGCCTCGGCCTAAGTGTTCTTCGGGCCAGTTTCGATAAACATGAAGCGTGGTTTAAGCTCTCACTCATTAGGTACAATGGATGTAATAAATATTTGGAAGCATAATCCGTATTACACTACAGGCTAAAAGTGAAATAAATATCATTTGTTCGACTAAACATTTCCGCATGTTTCGGAAAAATCGAAGATTATGTCGCATGCAAAACGTATGCAATTAATATGACGTGTCGACGATTTGGAAAGCTTATACCAATTCCATACATTTGCTCTTTTCTACTAGCGTTATCACTGATCGAATGTTACTTTGTTTAGGTCAGATATGATTAAACACTTCCGACCGCTCCATTGCAAGAGCTTATTGAGTCGATCTCAGGAAATATTGGTCTTTATCGGTTGAATCACAATTTTTTTTTATAATTATAGGCAGCAGATACCCCGAAGTCTACTGCCCGGTCAAGCAAGTTATCCTTACATTAATGCAAGTTGTAAAACTTTTTGTGTATACAAACATTGGATTATAGAGTAGGTAATAAAACGCGTCATGACAATCATAAGCGTCTTGCCCTTTATCCTGACAATAAAGTTTACTGCCATCTAAATCAGCGCGATAATGGACTCCGCTCGTCTCTAGGTTGCATATTATATTTGCAAATATTGTATAATTTACGATCAATTTGGTAATGTGTTCGTTTTACGGTCCACTCGTAACTTGGGGTGAGGCTGGGGGTAGATGGGCGTCGATTAGAGATTGTATGGATATCCGAAACCTTAGCTCATATAAATAAGTCGGATAATCTCGAATTTAGTTATAAATCTTAAAATACATTTTTACTTTATATGTACACTTAAAATAAAACCCCATACTTAGCACGTAGTTATACAATTTATTAATTTAAGTAATTGTTATATTTTTCTTAAAATACAAGATCTATTGTATTAATTTAGTTTACTGCTACCTATTATGTTTCTTCTTTTGTCTTTTCATTACTTAATCTTAAAACTGGAATATACATTCTTTATTGTATCGACCGACATCTGCCAATATTTCCCGAGATCGACTAAATAATTTCTCGCGATCGATCGTTTGAACGCCCCTGCTATAAAGAATGCGCTATTTCTAGACCTTAGAGACGTCTTGATATTTCGTTTCGTGGATAAGTTTATGAGACTTGTTTCACGTCTTATTATTAAGGTGTTTTACATAAATAACATATGCACTATATATTAAAAATATCACACGGGTTTACCCCGTATCATAGCGCGTCTGAGACATTATAAATTATATTTACTTACGTCGTCATTGCGTTGCAGCTTGCAGGCTTAACAATGGGATCTACGTCACGGAAACAAAATCAGAAACGCTCCAAATTCCCATTGTCAACAATATAATTGTGTTATACCTTCGCAAGATGCCACCACCTGCATGTCGGTTGATAAAGGAAAAATGGGATACCGGCACTGCCGGTTTCGTAACTATGTCTTATGTCCTTTGTACGATCCAAGTTATTGTCTGGCAACTGATACTTCAAGCTATTTCCTAAATGCAATCAAAACCTTATTTCCATCGCTTGAAAGTTAATTCCCTATCGAACGGTAATGGTGGTTATGACATGTTGAAACTGGTTAAAAAGGGCGTCTTCCCGCCAGGTGTAAGTCTTTAGATTTTTTTATATACCGGAGCATTGCAAACCGTTCTAGGGACACAGTTGATGCAAGATTCAATTAGAAAAGGGGGTCTGAGAAAGTTTTTTGCAATGCATTTGTATGATTTATTTCTTTAAAAAGTCGCGTGCTCTGTTGCTAAGGTTATTATTGTCTTTTAAACAGCCAATGTAATTGATGTGTTTAATCTAAGCTACGTGATATGGCGTATTAATCAACTTCGTTTATTACATAATCGATATAGAATAAAAAATTGTTTCATTTGGCATTCATCGAGCGACTTTTCTTGGTTCGACTTTGAATTATAGCACGATTCTTCTTTTCGCAGAAGATAATAAGACAAAGTGCAGTTTGAATAATAATTTAAATCTTTTATCTATTGTAAACGTAGCTATGGTTATCTGTAGACACAGTAGATCAACGAATTAAAGACTTGATGATTTTCTTTAGTATTTTTGACATGGATTATATGTAATGGATATGGCCGTCGAAGGATTTATGCACCACATGTTCTACTGTAAAGTAAATATCATGAGGAAACTCGCATGGCATGTAATAAAAAAGTCATGTGCGAGCTGCCGGAGAACTACGATCAGCTGCGCTACTGGTCACGTTGTCACGTTGGGAAAGACTTATAAGTGTAAAGTATCTCTGCTCACCCTCGAACGGGATATATCGCGATGATGTATATTGTATTGAATGTACAAGAGCTGCGTTCTCTAATTCCACCAGCCCTGATTCACCATAAAACCACTAGATACCGTGTCGGTTACCATTCGTACGTGGTGGACGTTTCTTATATCTGCACCAAAATATACACTTCTACTTTCATCATGCGAACAGCTAACGAGTGAAATATGCTTCCAGCGACCATATTTCCATGATCTTATGACCTGGGAGTGTTTAAAAGAAGAGGGAATAGGCATTTGTTGGGTGGACGTGGTCCATGGCTGGACTCATCTTCACCTTCCATCAGGTGTGATTGAGGTCAAGTGTCCGCCTGTAAAACATAATATAAACATACAATCGGCGTACAATGAAGATCGAGTTTCGTTGCAGGAAGTAACTGTTATATCGTGGGAACGGTCGCTGTCTAAAAAACGAAACGTCAGTCAATCATACGAGATCGGTCAACAATGGTTCCCGCGCATCTGCGGTGGACGAATGAACGATTGAATGAGATAATGAGTGTTGTGACGTGTTGATACGCAGCGGGTGGTTGAATGATCGGCTTGTGTCGCGCATAGCCCGTCACTAGTTTCACCTAAATACCCTTTTATGCAGGTTATATATTTTTTAAATCGTTTTTTTTTAATATCAGTACCTCAATTATGTTGATTGTTGTTGTTGTATAATGAGCGTAATGACGCGTGATGTACGTTGCTTGGAAAAACTCAACTGTTTTATACTTCTGTTTAATATTTACTCCTTTGTAGAAATTATGCAACATTTTTTCTAGTTTCAATACCTGCCCACACTATTCGCCAGGTTGTGCATTTACATTTCAAATTCAGCCTGTAACAATAACAAGTACGGTCTTATAATAAATATTAATCCGGCGGAGTTTTTCTATGTTGGTAACTCGGCTCATCGGGCGCCCGTTACCTTATTAATTCTAGAATACTGAACAATCGCTGTTCTTTGAATATTTTAGAGTATTCAGTGTTCACTCTATATGTAATGTTTTCTGCAATACTTTACTGTACGTTGGACGTTGGTATGTCAAAGTGATCCAGCCTGCAATATTTAAAATATTGTAACATTGTATGTTCTTTTATTTAGTTGCTTAATTTTGTTTGTTATTATATTTGCATTTATTTTTGTGTGTATCTGTATATAAATGATAATAATGTATATGGTATGTGTAAGTAATATACTTATATATTTGTGTTCTTGTATATGTGTATTTTCATCTATGATATATATCTATCTATGATACTTTGAATTTAGTCTCTATTGCTGTTTATCTGTACTATATTGATCCCTATCTTGCTGTTTTCTGTGCGTCGACGCAATAAATGGGTGTCAGCTGAAAATCAGCGCTGGATGGCTCGGCTGGTCACTTAGCATTTGCTGAGCTGACTTCCCTTTGGCGCATCATCACAACACAGGGTATTTGCTTTTGTTGTTTTCTGTTTTTATTAACCTATTCTGATGTGTTATATGTTGTGTTGTGTGTCAAATAAATGATTTATTATTATTATTTTTTATTTAACAAACATCGAATCTTTAATAAAAAGTAAAGCTGAGGTTTGTAGACGCTATTTTAATTCGTTTTGACAAAAAACTGAATATATAATATAAAATTGAGTATAGCCATAGTATTCGCAGGGCCAAGTCCGTGTTGACAAAATCGGTGACTTACCAAATCCTTTGACATTCATTGAGTACTATAAATTGTTATTGTTAACCTAAACTTGCGTCTATAAATCTTAGTTTTAGACCAAAATTTCTAAGCGGTACTTTGCGTTAGCTTACACTTTACTCAGACATTACTCATTACTAGAGATGTCCCGACTATAATTTTGGCTGATTAGTCGGTTGAGAAAGGTTGATATGTCGACCAAACCATTCACGATCTTGGTTTTTTTTTTAAATCTATTAATTTAAGAGACTTTTACGTGTGTACGTATGTTAGCCCCATCGTGCCCTAATACAGAAATACCTAACACATTACATATGGGGCCATTGACCTGAACAGGCCAGACGCCTCATCAGATAACAGTTCTGTTAAGACTTTGTTAAACATCCCGACGTCTGGTCTGTTCAGACCAGAGCAAAGGCACTCACAAACGCCTCTCTCACATATTCAGATCGGACACATTCCATCAAAGATCTTGGGTATAATCGAAAATTTCTGCGACACAATTTTTTTTTTACACTGGATCGACATAGTGACTACAGAGTGCCTGATGGTAAGTACAGTGTAGTCCAAAAACGAAAGCGACTATCAAAAGATGAAAATCCATTGATAGTCTCCATCGTCATGTCGGCCCACATATACCACGACTGAAGTTCTCTTGGTATATGAGCCACTGGATATACACAAGCTGATCCCGAAACGCGACAAGCTAAAACTGGTCACTACGACGGGCTTTACACCCATGTACTGTGGTTGCTATCCAGACGGGCACCGACGCCCTACCTCCTCGCTGCTGCTCGTTTAGCACCACCCAGGAGTCACGTGTAGGGAAACTAGGGTGAAGCCTGCGGACGCGAGCAGCTTCGACTCCCAAAACAATGTTTACAAGTGATTTGCGTTCAAGTCACAACCGCCGCCTGCGTTAATATGTCTAAGAAATTAGTCATAAATTATAATGTCACGGAATCCTATTTATTATTTCCGGAATCCTTAGGTACAGGGGAACCCATTTTAGGAATATTTGCTGTCTAGAGACTGGATATCTAAGGTATCTCTTTAACACCGCAATTCAACCAGGTGTTCAGAGAAGGAAAACTCGATCAAACCTGCATCCTGCTCCCTCCCGATTGTACTGGTTCTCCATTCCATCGGGCCCGAGGGAGTTCGGACGAGAGAGTGCTTCTCTGGCTGCGCGTCCAGTTATGCACTTAAATATCTCCTGCGCAATTGACTGTTTTCGAAAAGTGGCCCTCAATTTTCTTAACCGGCATTGAAACAGTCGCCGTGGTCGAAACCGGCTAGGATATCATCATCATCATAATGAAAGTAGCTAGGGTTTAATAAAATAGTGGTTAAACTCTTGCAGGTCGGCAATGCAATGATTTGATATGTTTTGAATTTGTAGTCGTCCACACGCGACGATAACCACTTTCGATCAGGTAGGCTGTTTACCGGTTAATTGACCTTTGAGTTTTTTTTAATTACTTTATTATTATCTGCTATTTTTGTAGTTTTATCCCATGTGCATAACTACGTCCAGTGATATACAATAAAAAGTTCTTTATTGTGAATTATGAATACGTATCTCGGATTGCAATTTAATTTGTTGTATTTATTTATCTGTACTTGTTGTAGATCTTTTCAAGCATAACGTACTAGGGTTACGACCGTAAACGGTAAATTTAATAAGTAGATTGAACAATTGTTTGTATTTTACAGCAAAATGTTTGCAGTGCAAATTAACTTTTTTAAGAGTTTAACATTAAAAACATTCAATTATATTATTGAATCCAGTTCAATGTTTTTATAATATGTTAAATAATTGTTTATGGATTACAATTATGGATCTTTTCAGATTTGGCAATTTTATACGGTTAACCTTTGTTTTTATCCCGGGGGAAAATCCTGCATAGGACCATCAGGGACGCTGTGAGGGCAACGACCCCGGTGTGACTCTTACTGACTAAAAACCCCCGGGGTGTCCCTCTGATTGCACCACCCGGACCTGGGAAACCAAATTCGTCCAGACGCCCGGGAACAAGAAGCCTTGTTGAGGCTACCTCTCCGGGAGGGTTAGGAAGCTCACTCTTCCAAAACCTTTCTCTCAGGCAGCGCGCCGGACACCGTGCACAGCCTCCCTCTCATCCGGGCAGCAAATTCTCTCAAGTCTACTGCCCGTTGGTTGCCATTCCCACTATGTGTGACCTATAAGGTCTTATGAGGATTTTCCCCAAATAAAAAGAATTTCACATTCAGTCTACGTTTGTAAATTAGGTCCTTTTTTATATTTCTGTAAAATTGCTTTGGTTTTAGTTTTCCGTAATTTTAATTTAGATAATGTTATTTCAAACATACTCGAAAGGTATTCTAGTTTCCAGAGGATTTAGATAAAGAAAAATTCGATCAGAGACAACACCAGTAGAAAAATACAAAATATATGAAATTAACGTAACAAATCCACGTCATATTTCGAAATTTCGATTGTGTCAATCTCACACTTTGTTCGATTGACAATTTCATTATTTTGCCTGTTATTGTATTTACTGATGCCCAAATGGCTATACGCGGTCGCACAATATTCAACTTCTTTACCCAAGTCTGTTGGAAAACCTGCTTTAAAGCTTACTGCCCACTTTATATTACGCCATGATCGTGCTAGGAACGTGTTAACTATAAAAAAACTACTATAAAAATGTATTATATGAAAGTATTACTTTTTATTTTTGAGGAGGTATGGCTATTGCCCAAACTGGATAGTGTCCACTGTACACAAATGTAAAGATTGTTATAGTGACTCGCTTTGGCCAGTCGAACTTGGGAATTATCTTTTGTACGTCCTTTGACTTATATACCTCATATTCCTTCAGTCCTAGTATATGTGGGTCGATATAATGACGGAGACAGTCAATGGATTTTCGTCCCTTGCTAGTCGCTGTGGCCTTACGTGGACCATTAGGTCCACTGTAGTAAATTTGTCGTGCCAGTGTAAAAGAAAACTTTTTTTTTTACACTGACACGGCACAGTGACTACACCAAACCTGATGGAAAGCATGGTGTTGTTCAAAAACAACAACAGCCACCAACAGAAAAAAAACCATCGATAGCCGCAACGATCAAGCCAGCCTGCACAAATATCTCTTCACGCTTCGCTTAAAAGACCCAATATCATAAGATGATAGAAACACGCTCGCCGGAAGACCATTCCACAGCCCGACAACTCGGCAAAAAGTAAGAGTTAGAGAACTTCTTAGTCCTAGCCGAGTCACTGAAAAGGTGTGTGTGCGTGTGTGTGTGTGTGGGTGTGTGTGTGTGTGTGTGTAAGTGAGTGAAACTATGGCCACTAGATCGTGCCGTCTCCCCAAGACCGTTGCATGATATGCTTGGAACGTGTCACGCGACGTTGCCAAACCGGAAGTGCAGGCGCTCGGGTCACTAAATCCGGTTATAAACGGTTATGAAACGGTTTCGGTGTGTTCTACAGGCACAGTAGTCCGTGCCGTTTCGTACGGTGCCTGATGAGTTCACAACACGGTCATGGTGTGTTAGTGAGCAGACTCAGTTATGATGTATAAAAACCACCAGTGCTCTGGCGCATAAAGTTCGCGTGCCAGCTCCGTCTCCTCGCGCGATACTCTTTCTTCATTACAGAAGCCGCCGCGGTTATTTGCGTGTTTTGCTTTAATATGTGTTTGCTCGTTACCTTACAGGTAAGTAATAAGTCTGTTATTTAATTGTGTATGTGATAAAGTTTGTTTTCTCTCCCTTTTTTCAAAGCCGGCGTTACGATGGGAAGAACATTGACTATATTCCATTGGCTATAGACGACGGTAACTATTTTAAATCAAGTTGTCAGCATGTTTGCCATTTTCAAGAGTAAAGAAAATTGTATTTTAATCATCTGATGATAAAGATTATTATCATTAGTCAGACTCCGTCTCACTGTAGGGCAAACGCCTCCCTTCCATTTTCCACTCTATTAGTGGCATCCATGGGAAGGAGTTTGGACATTTAACTCAGCACGCTTGTCCGATGCGGGTTGGTGGGTGTGCTCTATGTGCAGAGTAGGTGCTTTTGTGTTTTGTTCCATTTATCACATTTTACTCAGTATGGGCATACATGCTTTTGATTTTTACGGACACAATTTACAACATAATCCTAGTACATTCGAAATGTATTAAGTAGATTTTAGTATTAACAGTTTAGAATGGGGAGGCAGGTATCCCTAGGTCACCCTTCGTTGCGACCCTGTTCGTGTATTTAATATTAATGGGGCATCGTTAGCGCACACGCGACTGCGTCTAGACGGGAAGCGATAAAGCCGTTTTTATGGATTGAATGTAATCTATTCCCCTCTCATAGTTTAAACCCCCCCAGATGGGAATATCTGAATTCAAAAGTGGAGGTTCCACTACTTTCAGTATTACTTGGATAATTTTTTGCATTCGTATTCATGGCCGAAACTTTGTATCCATGAACGCATGACACACACTTAACACTTCGTCTGAAATCGGGGTTCATCTGTGTCCGAGAAAAATCAATTTCTGTTTATACCTGCTGAATAGCGGAAAGGCGGGCGCTCGCTTCTGTCTCTAAAAGAAATAATTTTACAATTAGTATTTCAAAATGAATGTATTTAACAATAACATTATTTTTTTTAAGTGCACTAAAGGGATAAAAAATGTAGGACGCGAAAACCTCCTTTTGCAGATGGAAGGTGTGGAAAAAGGATTACAGACAAAACTAAACGTAAAGCTACTTTAAGGTGCCTTCAGACTGACTTCTCGACCGTTCACTTTCCGAGATCAGTTCGAGTTCGTCCAGTTGTCCTTATATATCGTCATGTTCTGTCGTAGTTTGCTAGCAACTAAGCTGCTGCAGTAGACAAGAGTTCTGGTTTAAGTGCCCAGACTCCTTCCCATGGATTGAAATGAGAAGTCAAAGATAAATATAGTGGATAAAGGGAAGAAGCCAAAGGCCCTGCAGTGGGATGAAGCTGGCTTATAATAATATTAATATCGTGTGAACTTCGTAACAAACTCGCTAGGTAATTTGATAAATAAAAATGTAGACGGAACAAGAACGCCGAACTTCCTTCCTTTATACTAATATAGAATGCGTTAGAATAATGTTAAGTTTTTCGATTTCTCCCTTCATACAAGGATATAATTTATGTACATGTTTAATTAATGAAATACGTACGTCATACCTGTTTATAGAATTTATGAAAGCACGAACGGAAATATATTTACACGTCATTACACTGTCTCTCACGTATTTTAACTAATTAAACGATTTTGTAAGTGATAAAATTAGTGAAAATTAAAATTGTTCGTCCCTAATTGTTTGATCGAATTTGCGCTCCATACGCAAATTTTATTTATTTGATTATATAAAAATAAAACATTTAAAAGTCGTTCTGAATCGATTCATAAATAGGTTTAGTTTTTTTTTATAAAAACTTTATTTTTGTAAGTACGATTTATTGTTGACAAGAAAAAATTATGTGGCTCCTTAAAAATTTTGTAAATTGTAATTTTTGACTCTTCCGACTCAAAAGGTCACCAACCTCAACAACCATTGTTGCTATAATAAGAACCACAACACAAGGAAAAGTTACTAATTTCGGACACTAGTTTTATTCTATGCAAAGTTTTCCGTTTTACTGTTATCGGACGAAATTTTTTTTTTTTTTTTTGCAAATGTAAAAACATATTTGAAACCTAGAAAAAGCCATTTTATGATATATTTAGGTTGTAAGTGGCGGTGCCTATAGAGTTCGGGGACTATGTGTCCCTACAATATAATCTATTTGACTAATATAATAATTATCCAAATAAAAAGGTAATGGAATTATCAGTGATCAGAAAAAAAACTAACAGCCAAATTTTTTAATCTGTTAAAAATGACAATAATGCTTCAGAAAATCAGCCTAATTATCAAGTATAAGTATCAAATATCAGTATATCAGTATATATATCAGGGGTTAATTCTCTATGCTTGTGACCATTGTTTTGAAAATGCGTGAGAAAGCGCTTGAGGCGCAAAACGGAGTTGCGTTCGGGATTGAAATATGAATTATAAAAAAAATATACAAAACAAACTGGCAATCTACCTTTTTGCCACTTATATTCATGAAAAGAGACTGTCTCCGTGTCGTTTTTTTACGATTCAATTTTGTCAATCACTCGAAACGTGTCGTTGAACCGTGGCTCATAGCGGTCTTGATGATTACAAAAAACTACAAGGAAATGGCATACATTAAAACAGCGTTTGAGACGATGAGAGCATCTCGATTCATCCGTATCAGCCACAACCCGTTTCTGAAAGGTTTTTTAGAGTGGTATTGCGAAGTAGTTGTGTTATTCCTGAATCATCTAAATCTTGATTCGAAGATACTCCAATGTGAAAAAAACCGTAAATGAATGTATTTGGCTTAGCTTTTAAAGCTTCTGAGATATTGATTTGGTATGCAGGTGATGATTTTGAATGTTTCTATGGGGTTTTCTTTATTGTTCTAAAAAACGGTTATTTTGAATTTATGTAAACTATTTTCCTTTACCATAATGTCTATTTTAAACCTTTTATATTATATTTAATAAAACAGTTATTTTAAAGTTTTTTTTAATGTAAATTTTGTAGATATCTCAGAATACAGAACATACGTTAATTAAAAATATTTTATTTTGATATACCAGAAAGTGTAACAAAATCATAACTGATTGTTAGTAACACTTATCACATAATAATAGTATATCATCACTCTATTTTCCTTACGGGGTGAGTAGAGATACATTAGTGGCTGTATCCACTTTGCACTTATATGTTGCGTCTAATGTGACCAGAAGCGCAGCTGAACGCTATTCCCAAGTCACTTACACAGGACATATACCTCATTAGACCTATTCTAGACTGTTCTATTAGACCTCATTCGAGTTTTCTTACGATGTTCTCCTTTACCGGTGAGCATATGGTGCCTAAATCTATACGTAATCTGGAAAAACCCAGAGGTACATGCTGGGATTCCAACATACGACGTTTCAATTTGCCGCGCATGGAAATCGGTCCATTATCCACCAGGCTACTACACCATAACATGGCCTTAGTAACTATAACATAATTGAGTATTTTTAATACGTTGATCAAATAGAATATCAAGATATGCCTGATAAATCCGCGCATTGATTTGGTCGACGCCGTGAGGTAGGTTTTTGTTATATTTTTCTGTCAAATTGCGCTATAGAACGGCGAACACGTGCTGTCTTCGAGAAATTACGACTTTGGGGTCGCTTGTTAGATATAGTTTAGACATGGGACGGGAGGTATGTGTGTGTGTGTGTGTAACTTCTGTACGGTGACAATCATTTTAATTTTTGTATTTTTTACATTTTCAGGGAAATATACTGCTATGTATAAACAATCAAAAATACACAAAGAAAGAAACATAACTCAGTGAAGTTTCCATAAAAAAAAATAAGTTAAGCGACATAAAACAATAAGAGAAAAATAGCCAATGATATCTAGAAAAAATAAATATAACAAAGCAAGAAAATTAAATGTAAATTAACCTTTTTTAGAAAACAAATTCTCATATGTTACAGATTAAACTAAAGTGGCGTATGATGGTATTGATGGTAGCGGAATGTTCTAATTTGGCAAGAATGTCAGTCGATTTCTAGTTATAGTATTAAATTTCAATTGGAGAATAAATTTCTCTACATAGTACTTATAAAAACTATCTAATTATCAGTTGATTAATATTAATAGTCTTAAGGCCTTATTAGGAATCGAATTTTAACTTAAGTAAAAGTATAAAGAAATTTTATTGCTATTACAAAACGTAGAGTAAGTAGCATTTGATATAGTACTAAGATTTTTATATAAGTTAATTCTTGCAACAGCTTTTTGTCACTGTTTTAGTCTAAGTTAAGAGAGATACGGTACTCCAATTAAATTAAACCAAGTTTGTCGCGTACCGATAAGACCCGATAATATATTTAAAATGTGTACAAAATGAACGGCTTCATAATATGTACAAGTATATGACACTGTGTCATATAATTAGTGATTCGTGCTGTCTTCTACTTGACAAAAATCTCGTATTTTCTTGTTTTTACTTCATATTATGTTGAGGGATGAAAGGTTATTTAGTTAGAGCCTTAAATAACCCCTAAATAAATAAAATAGTAAATAACTTTGATAATAACCCCTCGATATAATTTTACAATTTTTATACTTATTTTATCATATTTACAAAATTTACGTTTTCATCCCACACTAATAGTAATTCTAGAATATCTCTCACGATCTCAAAATCTCTGATATTTTCTAATAAAAAGCAAATAAAACTTTTCTGTTAGCCTCCTTTCGCACATAACGTAGCATAATGTAATCAGATGAATGAAAAACGATTTTTGTATTTTTTATCATTGATATGATTACATTCTGTCCATCTATGTTTTAAATACTAAGCAATCCTCAATTGCATACAAATTTATGACTCCTTAATGATTAGAAGGGTTTTAGTCATGATTACAGAATAACGAAATTAAAATTACGTTTACATTTTGTAATCATTAATCTGATTACATTATGCCCATCTCTGAGCTATAATACTAAATATAACATTGTGTAGTGCAACAAAGTATTTATTATAGATTTTAGTGAGTATAAATTTGTTATGCCTTCGTAAACGAATGCAGACTTTTTATTAATACGCGCTACGTAGAGTGGTATCATTTTGTAGCCGGCTGTCTCCGTAGAACTCCGTTCCGCCTGACACTAATTTTATGGGACGTGAACGTAACAACCTTTTGATATCGACGATTTCATCTGTTTTATGACGTAATAACAGTTTTAATCAAAATTCCCGATCGTAACTTTAAATTTTTACGACGCCGCTGTCGGCATGATGTAAAATCAAGGGTGTAAAGGACAAGCTGTGGTAGCGCAATCTTGATTAAGCGTTGGTTTGGTTTGAATTCTTGTTAGAGTGCCCGAATTGTATATTTTTGATATAATCACACTATATATCTACTGGGGTAAGCAGAAACTCATTAGTCGCTGTATCCACTTTTCGCTTATATGTCGTACTCAACGTGACTAGACGCGCAGCTGATAACCATTCTCAGGGCCCTTACACATGACAATTCTATTAGATGCCATGCGGGTTTCCTCGCGATATTTTTCTTCACCGGTGAGCATATGGTGCCTAAATCCGTACGTATCTCGTAATCTGCAAAAAAACCGTAAGAGATATAATGTGAAGATACGTTATTATTATTACAATATGAATACCTTGATTTTAATATCAAAGGGAATGTTATAACAGCATAGTATGTTAGGTCACTGGCTATTTCACCGAGTGATGATTTTCAGCTGTTACGTTCATCTTAAAAAGATCAGCAAAGAAAATAAATAAGAGAAAAGACTCCTGCTTTGAGCAATATTCGATAATATCGAGATAACCTCGGTGCACATTTTCGTTTCGAAATAACGGTTAAACCGTTGCTCTAATATTTTGTTTACGAAAAGTTATGTCTTAGAATCGTGTATAAAAAAATCATATCCGATCATAAAAATAGAAAAAAGAACTCAAATCTATGAAACTCGATTTGTGATGTTGTCCGTGGAATTATAGTCGTGTGGTGGCACTAGATGCGCCGGCTGCGGCAGATGCCACTACTCCCCATTCAATTGACCATCTTGGCACCGAACTCCCACTTTTTTTCCCCGAGCCCCCAAAACTGATTGTGATCAGCGCCATTGTAGTATACATTGTGCTGCTTTGCATTGTGCTATACGTAAAATTTCTAAGATCCTACGTTTTCTAAAGCGAATTGCGATAATGTTTTTGCTTTTACTGTGAATTTGTTAAGTCAGCTGGGGCATTCGCCATTTTGGATTAGGAGCTTTGTGTTTTGAATTTTTTTCGTTGTTTGAGATTAATTTTTATTTACCTTTGACGAAAATACATATTTAACTATCTATCAAAAATAGTTCTTTAAGTAAGTTCATTTTGAGAAACGTGCCTTTGGTTTAATCTTTGAAATTTTTTATGATTAAATAATAATTAGTTACCCGAATCATATTTGCTTCTCCTAAATCGTATTAGGGCACTGCAAGATTACAAAAAGGAATCTGGGGTGGAAATTTAAACCTGGTTGTATGTTTATATTTACAATAGAATATAGTCATAATGTGGCTTTCAGAGCAGCTACATTATGTACCGATCTACATTATATATATATATATATATATTGCTGTACAATTAAGTAAGACATGATAGAAAGTCAAAATTATTTCGTATCAAGAGTGTGTCGGCGTTCTTTACAGTAGTAAAGAGCTCAAGGATCTAACATAACCACTTGTTATGAAGTGAGCCACAGCCTTTTGCCACAAAGTCGTGCTTCTGATTTTACGACGTCGCGCGTCGCTACCCCGGCTCGCTTTATAAAAAAAGGTCTTCTCTAGTGAGACGACTATCCCGGACCCTAAGTGGATTAGTCTCGGATACTCCACTAACCGGGCGTCAAGTTTAACGTCACCTAGTTTTCCTGTAATCTAGATCTATGAAATTTACGACAGTTGAGACTTGGCCCAATATGATTTTCGTATGCTCGCCGGTGATCTTTGCCATAAGGAAGATAAAAATCTATTCATTAACGATAATGTTATCATTAATTAATAAAGCTTTATCTTTCTTAAACAATAAAAAATAGCAATACCTAATTTTAAAAGATTTTTTGCTTGTTACAATGTGTTTCTTTCGCATTCAATTAAAGTAAATTGACGAATCAAACCAGACCCATTACATATAAAACCTGCAGACCTAGTGTCGGATGCCATCCGTATATGCTGGTTATTACTTATATCTGCACCAAAAGATTCTCTTCTACATTCATCATGCGAACACCTATAGAGTGGAATATACTTCCAGCGATCCTATTTCCACGCTTTTATGATTTGGAAGCCTTTAAGGGAAGACTGAATAGGCATTTGTTGAGCGGATGCGGTCTATCACAGGTCTCGTCTTCACTTTCTACTGGATGTGTCCGAAAGCATCATAAGAAATATCTGCTGGTATGATTGTGGTGGTTAAACATGATCAGCGCTTTCCTTTCCTTCTATGAAATGAATTATTTCGCACCCAGTTTAGAGACATTGGTTTGTGAAGGCGATAAAATTCCTGAACTATCGATAGATCCAGTACCTCGATAGTCGTCGTTTAAATTATGTACACACCATCAGTTGTGGAGGAGCAGCTTTGTCGAGTCTGAATAAATAAATAAAAATTGAACGACAAAAGCGCACGGTAAAATGTCAATAGAGTCCCATCACTGATCGCAAAGGGTTTTTGTATATTTAAACGTTTCGTATTGAACAAGCAGTTCACGTAGCGACGATAACGTGCCTTTACTTCGATATCCGTGAGTTTTGTGACCCTTCATTGCCTCCAATTGTGTTCGTTCCGTCCTATTTGTACTGTTACAAGATTGACTCTGAACGGTTTTACCCCGAGACACAATGGTCTCGGGTAGAGAAACATTGTCTAGTTTATTTGATCCGTTGTCTCGTCTACTTATTGGTATTCATATAGTATTTTTTTGAGGTTAATAACGTGTTGGAGCATTTGTTTTTAGGGGAAAAAATAATAGAAATGACTCATTAGCTATAATTTCGTCGACATTGTTCGTTACCCCAGTTTGAGTTAAAATACACTCATAATTAGTTTAGGTAGTAAAACAATTTAAACAGTACCGGGTAATAAATGCTAGCCTTATATTGTACGGTGACTATTAGAACAAAGAAGTCCAATAATGATTGAGCATATCGAGGAACCATCAGAATCGATTTTGTTATTTCTGTTTAATGAATAATATGTCGTCACGCTATATTCCTTTCGGAGTAAGCAGATATATATTAGTCGCTGTTTCTGTTTGGCACCTATATATCGTGCGCAAAATGTAACGCAGCTGATCGCGGTTCTCAAGGTATTTCTTACATATGATATTTCTGTTAGATGCCATGCGGGTTTCCTTATGATATTTTCCTTCACCAGTGATCCTGTGGTGACGAAATCCGTACTAAATCTAGAGAATTCTGGGTAATGCGTATATTTATTTTATTTAATTTTTGGATAGCAGGCTGCCAATGTCCCAATACACTACTCCACTCACACAATACGTACA
Source organism: Automeris io (assembly GCA_036320925.1). Lineage (NCBI taxonomy): Eukaryota > Metazoa > Arthropoda > Insecta > Lepidoptera > Saturniidae > Automeris > Automeris io. The sequence continues at coordinate 3,172,798 of JAUDJH010000011.1, read as the reverse complement.
CAATTATAATCAACAATGTACATACAGTTCCTGTTAAGGCATCTACAACATATATTAAAATGGCCTGTTTTATATTGTATTAATTTCAATGAAACAAAACATGAAATATATAAATACTTTAGTAACTACGATTTTTTAATAGATAATTATCTTCTAAAATAAAACCTCGGTTTTCTACCTTTCACGTAAACACTCGCCGTAGTCAAGATTCAGTTATAATCGATTCGAAATTCCATTTTTCTAAATTCGCCAGATGTCCATTTCGTTGCGAAATTAGCGGGGTGTATTTACCAACTCCCATCGCATCCCGGTCACGTTCCAGTGAGCTATTAGCGCGCATCCAGCTGTACCCGTTTTAATCTCGAAGGAATGCTGGATGCCCATAACGGCATCACTCGTAGAGTCATACGTACCAATAAATACGACGGCTTTGAATGGAAGGCGACGAGATGGCGTCAACTCAACTTCATCTCAGACTTTTGTTGAAATTTATTTCGATGTACGCTTTTTATTACAAACCCTGAGGGTCTATATCCACTTTAGACACGGTTTTGCAGTAAACATTCTCCACTCAATTAATTTATTTACTATCAGGCAGGCAGATGAAATAACTTACAAGTGTTTGGATTAGAGATGCCACGAATATTCGGCAACTATTCGGTATTCGGCCTATTCGGCCACTTTTTTGCTATTCGGTATTCGGCTGAATACTACGTACTATTCGGCCGATTACCGAATACCAAATCATGTAAAAAAGACACGTTATATTACTCAAAGTTATGTATTTATTTCCAAATTACAACACTTTATTAATTAAAATTGATCAATGGTAAGTTGTGATGGATAAAAACAAGCTTTTCAGCATTTTTTGATAGCAAACGATTACGTTTTTCATCGTAAATATTACCAGCCTCAGAAAATAACCTCTAACACACACACTCTCTCTCTCTCGCTCACACACATACTAATAAACTTATACCGTGAATATCCATATAAAAACACAAAAAACCCTTGAATAACCCGAACGGAAGTGCGAATCTCACCAGAGACAAGATTTACTTAATTGGTGAGACTTATCACCCTGTGTATATGCATAAGTTTTGTGTCGAAATAAAGATTATTATTATTACTAAACACGCTACTTCCAGGAATATTCGGCGGCCGAATATTCGGCGCTTCGGCCGACAGCGTTGCCGAATATTCGGTATTCGGCCAATTCACTATTCGTGGCATCACTAGTTTGGATCTTGTATTAGTCTTACTTTTGCAGAGTTGTCGGGCTGTGGAATGGCTTTCCGGCGTGCGTGTTTCCACCGTCCTATGATATTGGGTCTTTTAAGTGAAGCGTGAAGGGATATTTGTGCAGGCCGGCATGATCGCTGCGGCTATCAATGGCTTTTTTTTTGCTGTTGGTGGTCGTGGTCGTTTTGGAACTGCACCATGCTTTCCATCAGGTATGGTGTGGTCACTGTGCCGTGTCAGTGTAAAAAAAAACCTCTTTTATTTAATTCTCTCTTATGATTGAGAGGATTTTTAAATTGGTTCACACTTTGAGCTGAGATCTGTTGCGGGAATCCATTTAACGTTTTGATTATCCGTTTGCTTAGAATCTTATTATGCGATTTAGTTGTTTGATATTGTTTTAGTAATAAGTACCTATCTATCAATCAAGTAGGGAAGAAATTTTGTGCTACCTAATAAGCTATTTTGGGTTTGTTTGATATATGACCAGGAGATTTTTCATTACTTATGTTCTATGCACTGTTTCTAGTGATGATTTCTTTTTATACTGACTCAACAAAGTGACTATTGTATCTGATAGTAAGTACAGTGTAGTCTTAAAACGAAAGGGACTATCAGAGGACGATAATCTATTGTCAGTGTTCGTCGTCATTTATTCTACTACACAACGTAAATTAAAATTATCATCATATAACTATATGCTAACGTGGTGTAGTTGCCTCTTTGACGTAGACCTCTCCTATTTTATACTAGTTTCTTTGTCCTGGGGTTTAGTCAGTGACGTGCATAGGATATTTGAACAGGGTAGGCAGAATTCGCGTAATTAATTTGAATATTATATTAGGTAGTATATATTATATTGCTTTCATAGGAGAAATAAATGTCGTGAATATAGAATATATATGAATATAAATAGTTCCTTTTTTGTTTAACTTTACGTAATGTATTCCAGACTTATTTATCATTAGGGCATGCAATGCTTTCATGCATCTATAGAATGAACGCTACTGGTTTTAGTCAATAATATCCTTATTTAAAATAGCGTGTGCGAAGTCTTCATATTTTCAACTTTTTCTGCTTTCACGAGATACCCATTATGTGGTGGGGTGATATTAACGAGTATTGCCCGGGGTGAGACCAATCTGCTACCTCAATGTCAGGTCTTTATTATCATGTCCTTATTTCTGCAAATAATGCTGTAAAATTGTTGATACATTTTGGGGCGTTGTGCAATAAAAGATTCAATTGTATCTGGCACATAAGGCTCTCACACAAGCTCTCTGTACTTTCGTAATAAGGCAAGGTAGTCAGCAGTGAAACGGCGAGCGACCTTTCCTTATGCCGGTCCACTACTCCACCGGTTTACGTAGATAGATTTAGGCAATTGATTACGCTCGCTCGAACATTCGCGGAATTCTGACTGGCGGCCTTAAATACGGTGCATTCACGTAGGAGGGCGCGACGTTTCTACAGCATCATAAATAACATATTATTGTGGTTTAAAAATAAAAATATGTGGATGTATTGTGGGTTTTGTGAGCGTAGTTCAATACTCGGATGACGACCAACGTAAACGCTTAACTTAAATGAAAAATTAAAAGAGACCATTTTTGTAGAGAAGTAAATTTCCTACAAAATTAAGAGTTTCTCGATTTATAATGATTTTTTTTTTCATTGAGTTATAAAATTCATAAGAAAAAAACAAATCAGCCTTAAAATAATCAAATTTCAACCGTTAATATCTTTCAAACGGTTAGGTTTGCGAAAAAATCGTAAGGAACCTTTTTTGTAGAGCATTCAATTTCCTACAAATTCTATGAAACGAGATATTTTTTCGAGTGGTTGGCAGCGAGATATGAATTTTTCTATCTGATAATAAGAAAAAAATAGAAAACTGTAAGGCGCAGGACCTTTCCGTTATAATTAAGAGCTCATACTTGGAGAGGCTTTCTTAGAGATCTCTAGGAACCTATTATTCAGAGTACCAAGCGAAAAAAAACATTCGTTTTTTTTTGACCCACCTATTATTTATACTCTCGCAATAAAATAAAAACGCAATAAGGCGTGATGTGGTCACTAAGCAAAGTCAGGATAAAAAAAGGTCGTTTTATACTAGAGAATCCTTCCATGTATTTTTTAATTCCATATTAAGTGCAAAGTAAAACAAGCCATAAAATTTGTCAGCAGTAGCAAACATTTAACAGAATGTATCGTGGAGTCTAGACAATAAAAGTCGACTAGAGTAGATAAAATTTAAATAGAATAATTTTCTTGGTAAAATATGGCCACTATGTATTGTTGTTTCGACCTTCCTTGTCTTTTGTATCGAGGGTTGCTTTTGTTATTTGTCGCTTAATTTTCTAGGTGGCTGAACTTTTTACAGGCAACTTTATTTCTTTTTCCAAACATACTTAAGATTATAAGGTTTTGAATAAGCAATCTTATTATAGTTTTTGTCTGCCTGTGAAGTTTTTCTTGGTTATAACGAATTTATTTTAAGATAAATGAGCGTTTCTTTGTTAAATGTACTTCTATTGGCACGGGTTCAATTCATAGTAAGATATTAAGTGTAGGAGTTAATAAAATTGGATAAATTTATACAGTGTTTTCCAACCTGGGGTTCGCGGACACCTGGGGGGGCCTTGATTTCATCTCAGAGGATCTGTGAAGAAAACTATAAATTGCAGCCCGAGTTTTCTCTCTTAGCGGCGAGCTCGGATTGACGTGTTCGGTAACTTACTTTTCTCGACTTTTAACATCACGCGACATTTGAGAACCAATGACAAATTTTTTTTATTCTATTTATTTAGGGGGCTTTTACGTGTTTACGTATGTCAGCCTCATCATACCCTAATACAGAAATACCTAACATATGACATATGGGGACATTGATTTGAACAGGCCAGACGCTTCATCAGATAACAGTTCTGTTAAGACTTTGTTAAACATCCCGACGTCTGGTCTATTCAGAGCAAAGGCACTCAGAAACGCTTCTCGCTGATTCAGACACATTTCATCAACCAGGATTCAGGATTTTATTGCGGGTTATACCAAAGGTAAAACGGTGGACTAATAGAGCTTGAGGCACCTTATCTAATAGCATTTTGAAAAAAAAGAAGTTCTATTCGCATAGAGACAGGCAGTGATAAGCTGCTTTGCTATCCAGGGGTCTTTGTATTAATTTGTACATGGAATAATATATATAATATTTTTTAATAAACATTTAGAATGTACTTGTGTGTCGTGAAATAATTTACATCAAACACCCCGATCCCGAATAGCTTACTTGTTGGTCATACAAATATTTGTTTTATATGGGGATTGAACCCAAAATTCGACGTGCTGAAGTCGCACGCACAACTACTGCGTCAATCGATTCGTCAAATATTTTAGTATCGTGAATATGCATTTTGTGCTTATAAACCCACCTATAATTGTTCCATTCAAAGTCGTTTATTAAATATTTTTATGTTTATCTTCATGATTTGATATCATGCAATATTTTTTTACTTAATTCTATCTTTTTTAAATTATTTATAAGGGCTTTTGCTATTTTGGCATATCAGCCCTATTGTACCCAATACGGTGAAATACACCTCAGTTCTGAGGGAGTCGCTGATGAGTCAGTGCTACCATGTCCACCATCAATTTCATGGTATTTCCTGTCGGATCACATAGGGCGCCATGAAGGGCACCTATATCAAATACGCTGACTCTACATTGGCTCGTCAGCGACTCTCTTGCACTTTTATTCCGGACTTTATTATACTTAATTCTATTGTTATATTATATTATACCTAATTCTATCTGGGACCGTTGTTATTATGTTTGAATTAATATAATAAAAACGAATCTTCGAACAATAAACATCAGCACATTAGACTAAGAGAGTTTTATTTTTATTGCCTAGACTCTCCATGTTTCTAGCGCGACATTAATTGCTTATTTTATCATCTTTAACTACATTCTCATGTTTGTCCCGCCATCTCCCCTTATGTTTTTCGTATTAAGCACTATATCCATCAGGATAAATCGTGCGTTTGTTCTTTTCACCTCATATTCCCCCATCGTACTGTATTGCTTTTCGGGCAATAAACAACGTTGTCTAGACCCCGGAGTATTATTGCAAGGTTTAGGTATACGGGATATAAATTTAATGTTCACTTTTTGCCCATATTTTGGTTTTATTGCTAAATCTACTTATCTTTTTGATGTCAATTTGCTTTAATGGTCTAAAGTAATACTCTAAATAACTTGTTTCGTTTTGATTATTTCATTGAATTATTTATGTAGGTCGGACGTTTCATAAATTTGTTATTACTACGTGTATTTTTTTAAAGGTTCCTCGTTATAATTAGTCAATATTTTACTAACGCTGATATTGTATATAGCTTTGACAAATAATGAAAGTTTCATAGACGTATCTTACCTCATTTTATCCTCTCTCTTTCATAGCAGACCCACGAGCGCTGGATTGGGGTGCAACAGTTTTACGGTGACTTCTATTTCAGGTAGAACTAAGAAGCTTTCTAACTCTTACCTATATCGGGTCATTGGAATGTGGAACGGTCTTCCGGCGACAGTGCTCCCTTCGTCCTACGATATTAGGTTCTTTAAATGAAGGCGGTTTAAGGTACAGCAAAGTTACTGTGCCAAATCAGAATTAATAAGAGTTTTAAAAGGTACCACTAACACGCATTGAAACATGACTCATCTTCACCTTCGACCAGGTGTGATAGAGATCTAGTGTTCGCCTGTATATTATAAAATAATGATCTGTAATGTTTGAGTAAAGTCTAAGCAAAGTATAAGTAGCGTCTATATATCTCAGCCCTGTGATCGTGTTTGCCATACAATCGTAGACAATGATTGTATTAATTTTATATATAAAAATCCGTATATGAGAGCTCATTACGCATAACAGAGAGAAACATATTTTTTGTAGTAGATTACTCGAACTTGATCATGACCACAGTACACGAGTGTAAAGACTGTCATAGTGATTCGGTTTGGCCTGCCGCATTTCGGGGTCAGCTTGTGTATATCCAGTAACTCGTATATCTAAAGACATTCAGTCGTGGTATATCTGGACCGACATGACGAAGGAGACCATGATGGATTTTCATCCTTTGATAGTTGATTTTGTTTCTGGACCACACTGTACTTACCATCAGGGTGCACTGTAGTCAGTCTGTCGAGCCAGTGTAAAAAAACAATTAGCGTACGGGCTATTAATGAAAAGTACCGACCGTATTGATATGAAGCGAATACGATGGATTTATTTGTCGTGAACGGATCGTGACTAGTGATGAAAATGCCCGGGAATTTTCTCAAAGTGCCCAAAACTTCCTTAGGAATATTCCCGGGAATTTACGAAATGTTCTCGGATGTTTTGGGCACTTTGGGAAAATTCCCGGGCATTTTTATCACTAATCGTGACCCGTCGTGCCTGTCTAATTCTGAAGGCAAATATTATTTGACCGCATTCCGGGAATGTGGACCGGCCGAAACTGTACGTGCGGGGATAATGGTGGAGAGAACTATGGACATAAAGGGCCCTGTAACCCTGTATATTAAACAACCGAAGGCTTTAATTTATATTATACTAACTATAGTAACCCGTGTTGCCTGTACAAATCTTTCTTTTCCCCGTGGAGTACTTTAACGGGTCTTATGCGCGAATTAACTTTAAATTATTACTCGACGTTTCGACCTGGTTACACAGGTTATATCCACGAGCACAGTCTACCCTTGTGTAACGTCGAGCCATAATTACAAGTATGTTAATTCGCTCATAAGACCTGTTAAAGTATTTGTATTGATTAAAACGTGAAAGATTAAAATGTGTTTTCCCCTCTGGAGATTGTTTCTCCAAAAACGTTGAAATATGTTTTTATTTCTAATCAGTGGGCTAAATATCAACTTTTATAGTGTTCACGTGAAAAGTAAATAATTTTCAAACGATCATACAACTTTTATTTTGTCCTGTAGGGGGTGGACTGCCAAAAAAATCCGGCAGTAGAGCTTCCATCATAAAAATAAACTGATGCAAGTAATGTAAGAAACCTAGGTAATGAATATTCGCTGTGATCTCAATCTTAGGATCACATAGGGACTGTCGTTCCCACATCATCACTTAGACTTGGTTTGGTGGTTTTGGAGTAAAGTGTAGCGGGCCATTGACGAGTTTTCACTAGCTTCGTCAAGTTCAATCTTCAATCCCGTACGATGTAATCACGCCCTAAGTAACATTTTACATTAGAAATTTTAATCCAACATTTGACTACTTTTAGTTTGTCCGTTCGTTTGTACTTTGCAAGTTTTTGTGGATATATTGTTTGTATTATTCTTCGAGACCAACGAGCGACTTTCTGAGGCTACCTGTGCTATATACAGGTTTAAGAGGCTCAGGTAGTTTCACGGGGAATGATGAAAATTCACTTCTGACAGGGTTGGCGCGTTATATATTTTTTTAATTTTCAATAATGATTTTTATTCTTGGCTATATAGGCTTGCATGTTTTTGTAATGCCGCATTTACACGTAGTCGTTTGAGTATATTAACTAAGCCAAGCCATTATTAGCACTGTATAAATACGGATAATCCATTACAATGGCAAATTAAAATTAGAACGATTTCTAAAGTTTTAAGACAATTGGCATGTTATATCAAATGGTTTCGTGTAAATGCGATATAATTACGACAAAAACCACCACAATATTTTTTACGTAGATAGGTTTACTTAAAGTTTTAAGCAAAATTAAGGGAGTTGAATTAATTATGAAAATATGCTTTTGATAAGATATTGCTTTTCTATATTCAAGTAAATAGTACAGAAGCACATGCATAAGAGAGACTAAAGCAAAAAAAAAAAAATCAAGGCTTATAAATAGTCGATTCTAATATATATATATTTTATATCGTGTGATAGAAGTATGCTAAGTTGGTCATTATCAAATAATGTATATGTAAAAATCAAATAGCACGCGCATATTTTACGATCGTTTTCATCTCGCTTGCGAGGATAAATACATCTATTATATTATACGCCGTTAATTATTGAAACAATCCAAGTGCGGTTTTTTTAATACTAGTGCGTAATTTAGATAATTATGAACCTAATTGCCATGTAATAATATGCACGCTACAGACAAGTATAACAAAAATATATTATGCCTGTGTTGTAACTTTACAGTATGAGACTACTATGTAATCATAGATGGGTAAAATGTAATCATATTAATAATCCGATTAGAAACTGTAATCATAGTTATTAATCTGATTACATTTTGGCCATTTACGTTTGTTTTATGTGTGATTGTGTTAATTAAATTCCCCTAAAAGTCTACTGATATTGAAAAGATTTATAGAAGACATAAAGCGCGTGCGTTCCATCATTTATTTACAGTTTACGATCTGACCGTGTAAGGACTTGGTAACTAATGTCTCTGTCGAAATGGACACGCGATGCAATCCGTCTGTCTATTTGATTACTGCAGTTACGATGCACTAAAACTGTTGTACATAGACACAGAAATAAATATCGAATAGGGTTGACACTCTCGTGTTCTTAGATTCAACCCTCAGTGTAAGTTACCTCGGGGTGGTGCTAGATACTTTAACGGATCTCGTGCGCGATGAAACTTCTAATTTTGGCTTGACGTTTCGATTTCTCTTTTATAATGAATTAATAGTTGACCCGGGAAACGTTGTTCTGCCATATAAACTATTTCTAGTGAATATTTTGGTTGTTGAATAAAAAATAACGGATGTATTATAAGTTTGTGGGGAGGGGGATCCGAGGCGGACGTGGCGCCGTTTGTCATTCAACAATATAAATAATTCCGTTGTGATTGAAATACGAACGACGGTTAAATTATTTCGATATTGTTGACACAAAAATAATGAACGCGCGAATTAAAAATAGGAAGGAGTAGGAGGGTAAAAATTTGGCATTATAGTTATTTTTTGATGCCGAATCATAATAAAAATTGTACAAAAAAAATTGAAGAAAAAAACTGGGTAGGGACACTAATTACCCGGTGGTATGAAATACAATTCACGACCAATTCTCACAGCTATCAATTATACACAAAAATATTAATTAAAATCCGTGGAGCCGTTTCAGAATACTGCATCCACAAATACCGTGACACGAGATTTTTGTGTATATGGATAAAAGGCGTAAGTTTCAAATGAGTAAGGCGAAATAGGTTGTAAAGTAAAGCGGTACAGGTTTTTTTAAACAACCATATTCTCATTCGAAGATATTTCATTAGAAGTTACATTAAAACATGTGTTCTAAGTTGAAACAGCCACTAATGTATCTCTGCTCATCCCGTTAGGTATATAGCGTGATGATATTATTATACATTCAAACAAAAGTAAAAATAATTAATTTGGTCTTACTAAATTCTATTTATTCTACATTGACTTTGAGACCAGTCTCAAAGACGTGAGTTAAGAGCAAGAGCGGTGCTCGGGGTCAGAGACGGAATGAACTATCAGATGGCTTATATAGATTTAAAAAGAATCCGATAGTACAATGCAGTATATAATGTATGTGGCATGCCGTGGTGGCTGCCGGCAGAATAGAATAGCACCCCCCTCTTCTTGCTGAGGTGTCGTAAAAGGCGACTAAGGTATCCATTTAACACCGCAATTCAATCAGGTGTTCAGAGAAGGAAAACACGACCAAACCTGAATCCTGCTCCCTCCCGATCGTACTGGTTCTCCATTCCATCGGGCCTGAGGGAGCTCGGACGAGAGAGTGCTTTTTTGGCTGCGCGTCCAGTTATGCACTTAAATATCTCCTGCGCAATTGACTGTTTCCGAAAACTGGACCTCGATTTTCTTATCGGTGTTGAAACAGTCGCCGAGGCCGAACCCGGCCAGGACATCATCATCATCATCATGTAATAAAAACCCTGATTGACGCCCTGTATCGATATTAGATTCCACTTAAGAGTACGTTGTCCTTATTAGTTAAAGTGAAAAAAAACCGAATGAAGTAAATTTTAATTAAATGGGGAAACTTATATGGCAACACTACAAGCTTGCGTAGCTCGTTAACGAGGGAAAAGAGACAAACAAAGGATCATGCTATTGGGTCATGGAGTCATATACGAAAGGACTCCCGTTGATTCCAAGCACCGTTTATCAGTTAAATCGTTTGATTGGTCTTTTCACTAATTTTTGTAAGTAGTTCGATATTAGATTGCATATAATTCCTTAAATTTTAGATGACAATAACTTCTTAATGTTCAGGAATAATAATATTTACTGATGTAAATACAGTAATGTTATAGTGATACCAATATACTCTTTTTGGGTTAGACGGTTAAAAATATTTATTACACTCTGTATAATAAGTATGGAACCAGAGATGGGCAAAATGTAATCTGATTAATGATTAACGATTACAAAACGTAGTCATAAATTTAATTTTCTTGCTCTGTAATCATAATTAAATCCATTTCAAACATTAAGAAGTCATAAATGTGTATGCAATCTGTGATTCTGTCCTATTAATGGTAAAAAATGCAAAATGTAATCGTAATCATTTTTATTAATTTGATTACTTTTGCCCATCTATGTATGGGACAATGTTTTGTATATTAAATTTCGTAAAACATAGACCTTATACATAATGTAAATATTATAGTCCTCTGAGGCTATTAATGTTTTACATATAACCCTATATTTTGTCAGCTTCAGATATCTCACTTCTGAGATTCCATACATTTTAGGGTTTTTTATTAGAATTCTAGTCGATGGACATTGACCTCAGATCTCTTTCGATGTAGCGATAAGTTTGTCGATATTCGACGGCGTAATCAAATTTGCCCTTCCCTGAAGGTACAGGGCTGTCGTAAAACCCACCCCGGTATATATTATTAATGTTACCGTTTGTTTTATTGACGCATATTAAATTTGTCATAAAACGGTTTATCGATGTTTTCCGAGGACTGTTGTAAAAGACGCGCTGCACAGGCGCGTTTTTTTATTAATCTGTTGTCATTTTTAGGTGAAAACCTCTAAAGGTGTAGAGTGACTTGTAACGTTCAAATGTCGGTGAACTGGATCCTGGTCACAGTGTACAAGTGCAGAGATGGACGTAAGCTGAGATGTATAGACGCAACTTTAACTTTGCTTAGACTTTGCTAAAACATTTAAATTAATATTACTCAAATGTCAAAGGATTTGATTAGTCATAGATATTGATAGCATGGACTTGGCTCTGCGAATACTATGGCTATACTCAGGTTCCTATTATATATTCAGTTTTTGTCAAAACGGATTTATTTTTTTGAGAACTTTGCTGAGATAAGTCGAAATAGCGTTTATAAATGTCAACCATAGAGACACGCTTTGGCCTGTCGCGATTCGTGATCAGCTTGTGTACCTCCAGTTGTTCCTGTACCCTAGTATATCCAGGCCAGCATGACTACGGCGGTTTTCAATTGATTCCTACCCCTTAATAGTCCTTGCAGTTCTTTGACTACACTGCATTTTTATTTTGCGTCTTTTTAGTTGTTATTTTGTCGGTTTATTTTCTTTTCTTTTATCTTAATTAAATCTTAAATGTATAATCTGTATTAATGTGGAATGTAAGGCTGTTCCCGTAAATAAGCTGTGTCATCTGTAAAGCCCTGTCAGAATACCAGCGCTGCAAAAGCTAGAACTCCGCAGCACAAGCTGAGACAGGGTCTTATCAGTCTGGCGGTCTAGACTTTCTTTAGATGTAACTTTTTGTTCTCATTCCTCTATTTTTTTATATGTTATTTGATTGCATTATGTCATGTTATGGCTGCTGCTGAATAATTGTTTTCTTTCTTTTATTTTCCATCAGATGCGCTGAAGGCACTTTGTACATTGTATAAAAATTTAATGTGTTTATGTATTATGTGAAAAAGAGATATAAAAACAAACAGAAAAATCTAGATACAAGATATTCAAGTTTGTTGTACAGTTTGCATTGTCTGCCGAGCGTGAAGTTGACATGGATTTTTGCTTTTACTATTTCGGTCCATGCATTTTGATGTTACATAGTTTTTAGTGATGCGCTGTCTCGTAAGAAAATCGATGTTATTTTGTTACGTTTCCTAAATGTTAGTGTTTTTCATGTGCTGTAGATGAGATGGTAAATCTTACTGATATTCTGATTTTTTAAACTGTGAACGAAATATATAATAGTATTTATACTTTACTGCTTACTGTCGGCCGTTGCTTGACTTAAAAGCTCCAGAGGTGGCGTGCGTGCTACCACGCATCACTAAGCGCAGTAGAAGGGCTTTTCCCGCCTTCTATTCTTTTAAGGAGGCTGATAATAAGCTGATAACCCGGCGGGCATGCGGAAAACTACTCCCTGTTTCCGGAGTAAGTCGTAAAATGCGAGTGGAAAAGCACCCCGGGGGATTAATCGGTAGGAATCCGACACACTGGAGGACCACCCTTACGGCTTGAAGGCTTTTTGTTAAATTAAATATTTGAATGAGGCTTTAGTGCATCCTTGATGTCTATGCCAGCCTCGTAAGGTATATCATGTTGTTGAAACTCACTTCTGGCGAAGTGACAACTGTATAAATCTATAAATTCTTTTCGCTTTAACAGACGTCGGCTCTCCCAATATGATGTTAATTTCTCCGACACTTCGCCAGTCCTGAGAAAGAAGTTTTCTCCTAAACTTTTCATTGCAACTACATTCCCAAAGGGGCTTGAAGGTTCAAGAGGATATTCCCCGGTTTTCCAAAAAAAGAGGTTACATTACAAGCTGCACAAATTCGTTAGCTCGCTTGCATAAACCCTAACCGTGCTTGTTTTACTTTTAAATAGATGCAAAGAATAAACTGCTATTTATTACCTACGAATTAGGTTTAGAAAGATTCAAATTTAATAAAATAACTATTTTTCCTTACTGAAAAAGGTAAATAAACTGTCTTTAGTGCTGTTAGAAAGAAAGACAACATTTAATCAGCAGCAGCTAAAATAAAAGTGACGACATAGTACAAATAAATTACTCGTGAAAAAAGAAAGGAGAAAGAGGAACAAAAAATATAATAATACAGTCAAAATCTATTATCACGAGATCTAAGGGACTACTCATATTTAGTCGTAACAATTGGTGATGTTTTCGAGATACGATCTATAGTATTCAGCTGGGACCTTTGTTCTGGGTCAATATAACCGGTATGTTGTTCTAAACGATGTCGCCATAAACGGTTTGACTGTATTTATACATATATAAACCGCCGATAAGGACTTTCGTCTTAGCTTGTTAAATGAACATTAAAACATGAATTGGAGAACATTGCTCATAAATAATTCTATTAAATCAGTAGGTATTATAAACTTAATAAACATTGTAGAAATTTAACAATGAAGCACAATTTTCTAATCACGACAATCGAGATAGCTCCGGTTGTTTTTACAATCGAATGATTTGATCATTATCTCGTATAATTACCCATCTCTAATGGTAATGCTGTAACAAAGTTGTCTTTGCATTATGCAGTTGTATTCGGTAGACCGTGAACAAATAGATTTCTGAATAAATTAGTTTTTCGGTTGCACCGTGTAGACGTTTTTTGTAGTGAGTAAAATATGCAGATAAAAACGATTCGATTGGGTTTTGTGGAGGGCTCTAACGGAATTCTCTTTTAATGGTGTTTTGTAATATTCTATTTGAATAAGCTTGAAAACGTATCAAGAAGCTTGTGCTCATATTTTTTCTCTGGTTAACATTCTAAGAAGAATTATTTGATACTATATAATTTAGAATTATTTTGAACCTTATAAAACGAAAGTTTTAATTTGATACGATATTAAACTCAGTTTTGAGTTCGTTATTATGAGGAATAAGTTAACCAAACATACTCTCTTTTTATACATTAAATGATTGAAATTAAAATTATAACAATTACTTATAAAAACAGTAATATACAATTAAACTGGAATAATGATCTGGACTCGTATGGGCTGATTCTGAAACGCGTAAGGCCAAAGAGAGGCATGTTAATGGATTCCAATCTTTAGCTGGTTGCCCTATTCTTGGGCTACATTTTGCCATTCTGCCATTCATTTCAACTTGCTCCGGTTCACTATTAATCATAGAACTTTTCTAAAGTTCGTCATTGAATTCCATCTTGAATTGTACACAAACAAATTGTCCAACTTGCCCCTGGGCGTCTTTCACTATGCTTGCCGAAGTTCAGTCACAATTCAAGAACTCGTTTTTTTTTGTTTCGGCTAGCTTGAGGAAAAGAACACGGCCCCTGAAGTTAAACATAGCTCAGTCGAAAAAACCGACCGCTATTATTAAGAAAAAGGAGACTTTCTTAATAACTATGCCAATGCTATGATCTCGCCGGCTTGCACAAATCTTTCTACACTCCTTTTAACCAGTTAACTATGACTGACGAGTATACTCGTCATGCGTATAAATCAGCGACCATTAGCTATTTAAATAGCTACTTTTGAGATAAAAAAAAAAACAAAGCATATTCTGAAATATCAAGTTGTTTAGAATACTTTGAGGCTTTGCCGGAATAAAACAAACAAATAGAATATATAAACAGTTTGAGATGATGTCATGCGTCCCCGTATGTAGTTCCTACTGATTGGAAAACTTTACTAGTTCGCATAATGAGTTTATTTATTATATAAAAAATATTTTGTAAGCTCAGGAAGGAATCACGTTACTGTTGTTCGATTTGCAACATCCCATTGTGTATAATACTGTTTCGCTAAATACCACTCCACAGCAAGTATTTGAATTCATACAAGTATATGTATAATATTTAATTGAATTTATTGCGTTTTTAGTTTAATATGTGTAATGATCTTTAGATATTGTTAATAAAACTAGCTCAATTGAGTTGCTCTGTAGAGAGAAATTTATTATTTAAACCAAATTATTTTTCAATTTTAACAAAACATTCTCAAATACTCTTAATTACAAACTTACCTGTATAAAGAAACAACATTTAAAGCTAATATTTTACGGGTTTCCGATAATTTTATATTTGATTAGTTTACTTTGATTTATTTTACTTAACCTCCAAACGTAACGTCATTGAATCAATGTCGCCAACAGCTCCATAAATTCAAGTAAGTTATATTGTTACTTTCATAGATCATATTTATTACGCGGTAAATAAAAAAAAATATTTAAAGGAAGTGTCACATGCTTCGTTTACATATATATGCAAAATATGCTTATACTAGCTGAGTCCGCGACTTCGTCCGCGTGGAATAGTTATTTTGGGCATTTTAGTTATTTATTTTAAAATTGTAATATCTTCTAAGATGTTCATTGAAATTAAGTAATGTCAAAGACAATTTTGTTCACAATTAAATACTCTTAATCAACAACACATTTATTTGGATAAAGATTAATATTATTACGTTGATACAACTCTTAACAAATAATGCATTAATTTCGATCAAATTTGATTACCATAAAAACGGTTCTAGTGAGTTAATCTTAATAGATAGACATATACTGTCGTGGACATTTTTTTTAGATTATTTCAAGAGGAATAATTCTTTCATACATATATTTTTAGTATCTTGAACCGTTTTCGCAGCGCACGCAATGGAAGCCCTCAAGTATGAATAATTTTCCCCTTTTTTTTTCACATTTTCCATTATTTCTTCGCTCCTAATAGTTGCATCGTGATGTTATATAGCCTAAAGCCTTCCTCGATAAATGATCTATTCAACACAAAAAGAATTTTTCAATTCGAACCAGTAGTTCCTGAGATTAGCGCGTTCAAACAAACAAACAAACTCTTCAGCATTATAATATTAGTATAGATTAACCACAGAAGTAAATATTAGTAACAAAATTTTCAATTTCATAAAATAAACTCATCATTTTCATCCAATATCTTACCAGCGCAACTTACTCTGTGATTGACGAATATACTCGTCATGTCTCGATTCTGGCGACACAGTTAACTGGTTAAATGACCTGATATCATAGGAGTAAAGGAATAATACAAGCTTGAAGATCATTACTCAGCCTGATAAGAAGGCAGAGGTAAGAATCGGAAGAATTTTCCATCAATTGTCGGTTCTGCATCAAACTTACCGCCCGTTGAGGAGTTATTTGTGGATCCAGTAAAGGCAATGACAATCTATTGATTCCGATAAAAAATTATCGAGAGTAGATTTAAAACCCTGCAGTCTCTAAAGGGGTGTCGATTTCTTAACGGTTTTATCTCTCTCAAGTCGTTCCAACCGTCGAATCGGAGAGTTATTGGTGATTGTCAATGGGCCGGGTATTGTTCGGCTCTGGATGTGGTGTTATTTCCGACAGTTACCTACTCTCGGAAGGCAATAACTTTTGAATGAATCGTCCCGTGATTGCGATCGTTGGGGGTACTTTATGTGTTTACGTTTCTTAAAATTTTAGCGTACCTGAGTTTCTTAGACATGTCTATTTATTATAGCTCTAAGTCCTTATTTGGAGTACGCTAGAGAGATAAAAAGCCACTTATTCTTTAGAAACTTCTTTGTCTACGTAACATTTGTTAATTCCCTCATTAACAATTGCTTCATTTAAAAGCAGAAAAGTTGAAAGCAATAAACACCTTTAGAGAACAACCTTTACACTTGCCCCCACCGCAAGTCTACGTTCCGCTGTCATAAGAGGTTCCAGCTGGCCACGAACGGTATTTGCTTGTCTGGAAAGCTCCAATCCGCCTCCGGGTGCTGGTGGGTCGTTGCCAAAGCAACCTAAATTTATCTACCCATCGATACGAAAGATCTCTTTATTAACTCTCGGGGATTTTGAAAACTTTCTACTCCATCAACACTCTATTTATTTGGTTTGCTTACGTGATTCTTGGTGTTTCGATCGTTGGAGGAATTCCAGATTTTCAGGCCAGTCTCCAGGTTGGCTGTAAGGGGATGTTCCCCAAGGGGTTTTCGTTGGTAGCAGTCAGACATAGTAAGTTACTCATCTAGGCACTAACAAGTAAATCTCACTCAGTCTTGGCTTTTACTTGTACTCACATCCATATTTTATATATTTTCGTAATTCTTTCACCGTTCATCCTTTCTTCATGTCTTACGCTATGAAAGTATTTGTTATCTATTTCTTCATATTATATGTTATTCGCCGTTAACATATTCTAGATCTATAAATTGGTTAATAAAAAATGCGTCTTAACCTCTTCAGGGACATTGGCACGTATGTGTACATTTGGATATTTTAAAAATTATTTCAAGAGCAATTAGGTGAAATTTTATAGGATAATATTAGGTCCTTACATATGAAATTGGCGTTTTTCGTACTGGCCACTTTAATCACAAATTTCTCCTCTTTGGTAAGGAATTCCAAATTCAAATTTGTACAGCTATAGACTCATGTATTTGTGCTTCGATGATCGTCATTCATTTGTTTTTTTCTTCTGTTTTTTTCTGTTTGCGTCACTCATTTTACAAAATGGAAAACTTAAAATATCGCATTATTTACGAGTACGAGTTCCGCCGTGGCACTAGTGCTGCGGAAACAACTCGAAGGGTGAATGATGTGTATGGCGGTCGTGTTGCAAAAGAAAACACAGTTCGTTTTTGGTTCCAACGTTTTCGTTCTGGAAATTTCGACCTGCAGAACAAGCCCCGTGGACGGCCTGAGACTCAAGTTGATAATGAAGAGTTGAAGGCTATTGTGGAAGCGGATCTATCGCAAACCACGTCCGAGTTAGCTGCAGGCTGCGATGTTAGTGATAAAACTGTTTTAATTCACTTGAAGCAAATTGGGAAGATTAAAAAGCTTGAAAGGTGGGTACCTCACGAATTGACTGAAGCAAACCGGCAAACGCGCGTCGACTGCTGCGTTACATTACTAAACCGGCACAATAATGAAGGTATTTTAAACCGAATCATTACCTGTGATGAAAAATGGGTTCTTTACGACAATCGGAAGCGCTCAGCGCAATGGTTGGATCCTGGCCAGCCAGCCAAATCCTGCCCCAAGCGAAAATTTACCCCAAAAAAGTTACTTGTAAGCGTTTGGTGGACTAGTGCCGGTATTGTTCATTACAGTTTTCTCAAATCTGGCCAGACTATTACGGCTGATGTCTATTGTCAGCAATTGCAAACCATGATGGAAAAGCTAGCGGCTAAACAACCTAGGCTGGTCAATCGCTCCACGCCACTGCTGCTTCACGACAACGCTAGACCACACACTGCGCAACAGACGGCTACTAAATTAGAAGAGCTTCAATTGGAAAGTCTAAGACATCCTCCGTACTCCCTGGACCTTGCTCCAACAGATTACCATTTTTTTCGAAATTTGGATAACTTCTTGCAAGGGAAAAAATTCAACTCCGATGGGGCAGTCCAAATCGCCTTCAAAGATTTTATTGATCCCCGTCCGACTGGTTTTTTTAGTAAAGGGATCAAATGAACTACCTATGAGATGGCAAAAGTGCATAGAAAATAATGGTACATACTTTGATTAATTAAATATATTAAAAAATATTCGACTTTTTGTTCCTCCCATACAAAACGCCAATTTCATATGTAAGGACCTAATATTTCAAATTATATCAACAAAAAAAAAAAAAAAAACAAATTCGTTACATATATCCGCATTAGTAACGGAATATTCTATTTAAATGACGGTGTTGTGAAAACGATAACTTTAAAAATTCGTCCTTGAAGAGGTTGAAACATGATGTAATGATGATGTCCGTCTGTATTGGTTGTTGTGTCTGTACAAATGTAAAATTATAAATTTCTCGCTAAACCTCATGAATAATTTATAATTTTAGTGAGACTCCGATCTACTTTGAGTTATAGTCGAAACCAATATTAAGGCAAATATTTTTGTATTGCCCGAACTTTGTAATTGCTGGGTTATTTATTGTTAGAAGTTTTCGGCGAGTTTCTAGGTCAGCCACAGTGTAGTTATAAATCAGTATACCAACTGATAATTTTCGTTGGTTCAAGATTTGTCGACGTCAATTTATATCGCTTGAAGGTTATCTTATCACATTTGTAGATTTTTTGGTCAAGAAAAATACATTTTTGTCAATAAAAACGTTTTTGTTTGAATAAGATTCTCTACTAGACTTTGTTTGCCTTAAAGCCAATATAGACGAAAATATTTTTTTCTTTCTTTATGTTTTACACAATATGTTTATAGAGAAAATCTTGTATATAAACAATAATATATTATTATTTAACAAAATTTTCATATTTGAAGGCAGTACTCACGGCATATACTCGCACAGTATAAGAAAATTTCCTCCCGTCTAAATCGACCTTTATTTTTTCTCAGCGAACTATTTTATAAAGTGTAGGATGTAAAAAATGGTGTTAAAATTTTTACGCACTTGACTCACTGTATTCATTGTTAGAGTTGTATCAGCTGTTGCTATGTCTAATTTACACGCTCATTGGGATATTCCGCATTCTTATGGATTAATTAATTGATTTAATCACTTGTATCACATCCATGTGGTGGGTTGGCACGCTAAAGCTCAGTTCACACTCTACGGAGAATTTATTATTACATTATATTGTCAAGCTGTATCCCTTTCGGTGTGAGCAGAGATAAATTAGTGACTGTATCCACTTCTTGTCCAACGTTATCAGTAACGAAGGTATGTAATCACCGGTCTCTAGGTAGTTACATATTCTTATTAGATGTCATGCGTTTTCCTACACCGGTAAACATGTGGTGCCTAATTCCGTGTTAATCTGGATGAAGCCAGATATACCGCGCAGGGATACCAGCTCCTTATTCACAAGGCCACTACAACCAGAGATGGGCAAAATGTAATCTGATTAATGATTAACGATTACAAAATGTAGTCGTAATTTTAATTTTCTTGCTCTGTAATCATGATTAAATCCATTTAAAACATTAAGAAATCTAAATGTGTATACAATCTGGGATTTTGTAGTGTTTAAAACATAAACGAGCAAAATGCAGTCATATTAATGGTAAAAAACGTAAAACGTCTAACATTTTAATTAATCTGATTACATTTTGCCCATCTATGACTACAGCCATATAATTTTACCAATGGTTTTTAACGCTAGTTAGTTTGGATTCTCAAGCTGAGATTTATAGACGCTACTTTCACTTTGCTTAGACCTTGCTCAGGTAATAAGTTCGTCTTTAACAAATATCAGCCTCAGATTGTCTATTATTTTGTCTGCTATCTTTAGGTATAAACAATCGTCACTCATAAAAGAAACTCGCCGTATATTCCAAAATAATTTAACGATATGCAAGTATCACGAGACAAATTACGCAGTGTGACATTTTTCGAGATAATTTAGACTGTTCTAAACAATACCGGGAGTGCCCCGGCGAAGTGACATCCGCATTCCTCGAGTCTGCAATATTGTACCAGTTTGAACGGGCTGAATGCCGGACACAGTCGGTCTTTGATCTTTAAACCGGCGCCATAGTTCTTTTATAGGGCTGTAGATTATCTATGCGTATAGTTTACGACGACATACTAAAGTCACATTCAAAACTCTTTCGGTTTGAGCAGAGTTATTAGTGAATGTGTCCTTTTGTCCTTTGTGCTTTTATACGTGCCTGATCGCCGTTCTCAGGGCACTTAAACATGACATTTATATTAGATGCCATACAGGCTTCCTCACGATGTTTGCCAACACCGGTGAGAATGTGGTGCATAAATCCGTGATTAATCTGGAAATACCAAGACAGGCACGTGCCAGGATTCAAACCTACGACCAATCAAGTCACCGCACATAGAAACTGATCCATTATCTGCTAGGCCATCGCAGCCACTTTTAACTTTAACGAATTTCAAAGCATGTTATTGTGACTTGGCCTGGCCTGTCGTGTTTAGGGATCAGCTTTAGTATGCCCAGGGAAGTTACCCTTTGCTTCAACGTTGGCAATAGGAGTTTCAGTTGCCAGGTGTACGCACTGATTTGTTATTCTTTATTTATTTTATCGTTTTTCGTATCAAGGCCTCAAAGTAATACATGCATACCCACTGCGTTAGAATCTAAAATATCTTAACGAATTACGTACATTTAACATTGAAATAAAAAAGCTTTGCTACATATAATTTCTAAAATGATAACCACTTATTTGACGCTGTTTATCATCTAATGCCCAGTATCAGAAAGGCTCCTTAAATTTTATATCGCTTTTAAATAGTAATGATTGAATAATTTGTATATAATTGATGATTCATTTGTGTTTAAACTCGTTTTTAAAACCTTGAAACTGTGTGAGTGGAAAGTGTGTGGTAGAAAAAAAAATCATTCATTTTTCTTTTATTCATTCTATCCACGTCATAGGAGGTGACACAAAAGCGCAAGTAGACAAAAGCTAAATTTAGTATATCATATTGGTGTTTGAAAAGATTTTAAAATATCAACAGCCCTACTATTGCGGCAGGATGTCTGGAATAACCGGCTGAGTCACAGCTAGTCGCTGCAACGCCCACGGCCTGCCTGTCCCACTCGTGGCTCTCAGCTGGTCCACTGAGATGCCGACAAAGTTATATTCAATTTCTATTCTGGCACAGCGAAATGCTATCATCCAATTTGGCTAAAACATCGATAGAACCCTAAAACGGACAAAGAAAAATCGATATCGCTCGATATTTTTGAGTAGAATAGAAAAAGTATTTTTTCGTAACTGAGTACAATCATTATTTAACAAGAACTTAAACTGCGTTATTTACTAACTGTGTCGTGTTATTAAATAGGTCACCTATTCTTTTTTTTTATTTCGACTCGACACGGTGACTTCACTATACCTGATGCTAAACATGGTGCAGTCTAAAAAACGCCAACGACTATCGACAGGTTACAAAAACCCATCGGTAGTCACAGCGATCATGCCGGCCTGCACAAATATCACTCACGCTACGCTTAAAGGATCCCATATCATAGGATGGTGGGAACACGCTCGCCGGAAGACCATTCCACAGCCCAACGACATGGCAAAAGAAGGAGTTAGAGAACTTCTTAGTCCTAACCGGTGTGTCAGATACCGTATAACTGTGACACCGCAAACCTGCGCGCGTGGTTCTATTCAGGAAGGGAGAGGGTGGAACAAGGATAAACAACTCTTCAGATCACTCGCTATGACACAGACGGTAGATAACGCTCAGTGAGGCAACATCTCTGCGCAACTAAAGCGGTTCAAGATGCTTAGTCACGTTAGGATCATTCACAATGCGGACAGCCCTCCGCTGCAATCTGTCCAGGGCGTCAAGTAAGTACTGAGCAGAACCATCCCAAAGATGCGAACAATATTCCATGCAAGACCTGACCTGGGCCTTATACGATAGGAACAGTTGATCCGGCGTGAAAAACCGTCGTAGTCTTTTTAGTACACCAAGTAAACTCAGTATAAATGTCGCCCGGTTTAGTTGTGCAGTTATATCCCGGCCATCGACATATTGTCCTTTCAAAAAAACCCTCGACATTAGTCTCCCGTCATATGTCTGCGTAACGTGCGTGATGGATATGCATGTAAGTGTACTTTTGTTGTTGCTGTTGAAAATTTTAGCAGAATAATTTAGTATAGTGTTGTTATTTATGTATTTTTATTTTAGTGAACTTCTTTTAGCTAAGCAGGGCTGGCGTAATCACATGTGTGATTAAAGGCCTAACCAAATTATAGATTAAAAAAAAAGTGTACTTTTGTGTGCTCTATATGTTTTGCACTCTATCGCTGTTCTGAGCCATTCAAGAGGAGTGGAATATGCTACCAGCGGCCATATTTCCGCGATCTTATGACCTGGGAGTCTTTAAAAGAAGAGTGAATAGGCATTTGTTAGGCGGACGCGGTTCATCATCAGACTCATCTTCACCTTCCACCAGGTGTGATTGAGGTCAAGCGTTCGCATATAAGTTATAAAAAAAAATCATATGATATTGCACCCAAAGACTCTCCCATAGCAAGAAAAAGGAACACAAGAGTAGAACTTCAAGAAGCTCTGAATCTTGAAGTATTCCAGGCGGAATAAAAAGTACTATCTACCAACCCCACCCCCACTATTTCTTTTACGGTTATTTTTAGAGATTAATCCTATAAAATATTCTAGCAGTACAATTTGTAGAGACTTCTGTGCTCTAGAACTTTTATTTATCTCATAGGAAATGAAATGTTCGTAAAAATAGAAATATCTTGACCTTGATAAACTTGTACGTGATAATGGTATTTTTAAGAGAATTTTTCAAAACAAATTGTTATAAAAATTTTCATCCTTTTTTAATGGAGAGCAAGGCTCCCTTTTTTAGATATATTATTTAGCGTACCCGCTGAATGGCTAAAAAGGAATGGTGTATTCGCCTGCCGCTCCTAGAAATTTCGCCCTGAGCACGGGTCTCCGCTTATCCCCCCTAGATTCAGTCTTAATTTCAAGGATAATCATTATAATATTTTTATAGTTAATTCTACACATTGTATTGTTACTAGATAAAGATAAACATACTTAAATATAAACACACCTCGATGACTCGCGACAAACTAATCTGTTCGTCACAGGAAAGTTCGTCGGTACCGGGACTCGAATCCAGAAACTTAAGAGTCGTAAGTAGGGCCACTGCAAACTACGCTATCAGACCGTCATATTTTGTACACAATTGTATCCCCTATGTATGAGAAAAATATACCCTGTTAAATATATAAGCCCTCTTATATGAGATAGAACGATGTATGAAAGATTTTCACATACTGAAATTGTGCAGGTTTAATACCAACACGTTCCTTCCTGACATAAGTCACTTACGCAAGAACGAACCTCCAGACATGTTGAATCACGTTTTATCAGCTTTTGCTAAAAGCGCGTCGAAACTTTCCGCAATCCCGTTGCCATATTTCAGACGTAAACTGTCACAATCTGCCGGTGCGTAGAATTTGTAATGGCACTTTATATTTTTTAAGTCTCATTTATAAAAACGAATTGATCCACAAATTATGAATTTCAATGTCACGCCTCGCGTATTTAGATAGGTCGTGCCAAATTCTAAAGATTCGCTTGTTCAAGGTTGGCTAGATAAGTGGGTGTATATAGGTTAGTGGGGAACGGTATCAGTGCGATTGAATAAGATAGGCTACTTGGTAGTGTCTTACCGAAGCTTCGGCTGCGACTTCGGCTGCGGCTTCGGCTGCGGCTTCGGCTTTCGAGGTAGAGTGGGGAGATAACTTTATTAATCTCTAGACGTTGTTTACATGGGTGAGGAAGTTGGCGTGGCCGTACCCTTGGTCACAGCACACGAATAGAAGGAACGCTCCGGTGGTATTAGTCGGTAAGAGAATGATACATCGTGGCCACTGCCCTTACGGCGGTCTTGATGGAGGATGGAGTTTTCTACCGGGTCAAAAAAAGACGTCATTTAAGTATCGACACTGGAATGTATCTTCCTTTCATAACAGAACCACGCGTGATGGATTTCGGTGTCAGTTTTATGGTGACTTCTATTTCAGCTAGCATAAAGAAGTTCTCTCTTTCCTTTGTCGGGTCATTGGACTCTAGAATGGTCTTCCGGCGAGCGTGTTCCCTTCGTCTTGTGATAATGAATTCATTAAGCGACGCGCGAAGGGATGCTTTTGTAGGCCGGCATGATTGCGGCGATTATTAGCAGGCGGTTGTCCCTTGATAATGGTACTCGATTTTTGGATTGTACTCTACTTTCAATCAGCTACGACGCAGTCACAGTACCGATTCAGAATAAAAAAAATGCGTAAATACTAACCTAGAAATTTGATTTTTACACCAGAGCCAAAAATTTATTCAATTTTAAAAGAAAAAAACCATAACACATGTACTGTTTACACTTCAAGTATGATGTTTTGATATAAGTGTAGCAGTTTATGGTAAGCTATAAAATGGTTATATCAATTTCTTTCTATAGTTCTGTGGGCAAGAAGGGTTACAGCGTTTACGCTTCCCAGCTTTGATATAGCAGCATAGTCGATTTATTTACCCTTTGCACTCGAAAGGTAACTCTCGCTCACCACATTAACTAACGGCCTCGAGTGCCAAGGGTTAACATCTTATATTTATATGTTTTAAAAATCATTATTATATTCATGTTGAGCCAATATTTACCTTTTTTTATTTTAATAATTTCGGCTTGTATAATAGCCGGATACCAGTAGCGTTCATTCCATAGATGCATGCAAGCATTGCTTGCCCTTATGATAAATAAGTCTGGAATAAATTGCTTAAATTTAAATAAAAAACGACCATTTATATTCTTATCTATTCTGTATTCACGCCGTCTATCTTTCCTATGAAAGCTATATAATATTTACTATCATAATGAAATATACAAATTAATTACACGATTTCTGCCTACCCTTTATGCACCTCACAGCCGGATACTTATTAAAAGCAATTTGACAATCGCAATCAGTCTTAGTTTGACGCTTGTTAGAAAGCGAGAAAAAGTCAGCTCATTTGAAAGTTTAACTGAATGTGATTTTTTTTTGCCGAAATCGTAGCCTTCGGTCGCACTCTAGTACTTGGTGATAAAAATGTCTAAAAGATTAACGTTTAAACAACTGCCTAATAATAAATGGCGTATCTATGCGGTGTAGGTGCGTTTTGTTGATATTACGGCTTCTATTCTTATCTGCTTTACCTTAATATTTAGATTACATTAGATTATATTTAATGTAGTTGTATTTTGCGATATGCCATTGGTACGATATAAATCGGATGTTGTTGTTAACCCCTTCCTCTTTGACAAGTTGCAACGACTGCATAGAAAGCACAGTGTAAGCCAATAACGACATCAACTGTCAAGGGACGTAAATCTATTGAAAGTCGCCGTTGTCATACAGGCTTACATAAATCAAGACAGAATTAATCTAGGTACAACTGAACGTATACGTGCTTACCCCGAAGCGAGTCATTATGATGGTGTTTCCATTTATGTACAGCGGTTACGACCCAGTTCAGGCAATTACACTACCGCTTCAAAAGAATACCACGGAAGTTGAGGACTCAAAGAACGAGAAAGATTAGTCCTTCGCTCTGGAGTTGTATGATTATTCTTATAGGAATACTTTTAAATATATTTTTAAACTTTTAAGAATATTTCAGCAATAGCTTTATAATTAACACGAGTAAAGCACTTACTATCGCGAATAGTAATTGTACCGCGGTACAACTAGCCAGAGAAGCAATTCTACCTGGAAACACAAATTGAAACAAGCTGTAGTGACATAGTGGTTAAGCGACTGGTATCCATAAATGGCAACACGAAAGGATGTAGGCTCGAATCTTAGCACAGATTTATGCGCCACAACATCACCGGTGATTGAAAGCATCCTGAGGGTACCTGCATGGCATCTAATGGAAATATTATGTGTACGTAAAACCTGAAAACGGCGATCACCTGCGCTATTGGTCACGTTAGGCACGACATATAAACGCAAAGTGGATACAGCTATTAATGTATCCCGGCTCACTCCGATTGAGACATATACCCTTAGCGTACGGCAATAACATGAAGCCAGTTACTTGAGTCTCTGTCATCGTATTTTTTGAGTACGTTTATGTATTCTTATGCGTAAATTATTTGAAAAATCAGATTAATTAGAAATAAAATATTTAATTTATTTACACGAAAAACATGTATACCTGTGAAATATTAATTGTAAATTGTATTTCATTACGTGCTTATCTAAAATAAGTAACAACATAAATAATTATATATATATTTCTTTTACACTGGCTCGACATAGTGACTACAGAGTACCTGATGGTAAGTACAGAGTAGTCCAAAAAGGAAAGCGACTATCAAAGGATGAAAATCCATTGATAGTCCACATCGTCATGTCGGCCCACATATACCACGACTGAAGGTCTCTAGGTATATGAGCTACTGGATATGCACAAGCTGATCCTGAAACGTGACAAGCCGAAACTGGTCACTATGACGGGCTTTACACCCATGTACTGTGGTCGCGATCCATACGGGCACCGAGGCCCTGCCACCTCGCTGCTGCTCGTTTAGCACCACCCAGGAGTCACGTGTAGGGAAACTAGGGTAAAGCCTACGGACGCGAGCAGCTTCGACTCCCAAAAATTATTAAAAATTATTTAATTTGTTACTAAAATATTATGTGCGTTTGTTTACGGAAAATATCAAAATTTTACTACCGTAATAATATTATAATGGGGCTAAAAATATGAACGCTTTGTATTGGCGAGGTCCTAACTGAAAATATGCATGCTCGGTGTAAAATTGCTTAGCTCGCCTCTGATGATAGAAGCTATTTTGGCACATGCATTAAAACGGTTCTCGTAGATCAGTCGTATCTAGTCTGGTAGAGCCGCACCGTATGCATCGGGTCGCGTCTATAAATAGTGCTAGAGTCATGGTGTACATTGTACGTAATGTTACATAGCCCCGCGTGCCAAGTCCGTTTGCATGCTATGCCGCCCCACAAATACCGCACGGATTCATTGCACTGCCATTATTATGACATTTCCTTTAGCAAAACACGACTAGGTGACGTTTGGCTGTTACGTTATCTACAACTCTAAACGTTTATGTATCATATGAGCCGATTGCTGTTATTCATTTCGCAATATCTTGTAAATACAGATAAATACAGAATACATATACAGAATAAATACGTATTTAGGCAACACACCCTCACCGGCGAAGAAAAATCGTCGTGAGGAAACCGGCATGGCGTCTAATAGAAATGTCATGTGTACTAGTGCTCTGAGAACGGTGATTAGCTGTGCTACTAGTCACGTTGGATATGGCATATAAGAGCAAAACATTTAAAAAAAGATTCGTCCTTTTAATATACATAATATGTGTATATATGTGGGATCGAGGGAAGAGATATTCAGGCTCAAAACTATTTTATTTTAATTATAATACGGAAACCAAAGTAACACATCATTCTCCTTATAATACATTTTTTCTACAACCACCTTCAAACTAACTTATCACTAAACGTCATTCGCCTATTGCACAGTTTCGTAGTAATACCAGCTTCGAACTATAAATTTCTTAAAAATATAGAAATAATTGGGAGATTTCATAACATATTCCACATATATATATAACATAGTCGACAGTCGTCGCCTAAAATAGCAGGCAAAGTTGCACACAGTAGACGTCTCGTGACGGTTGCGTCAGTCACCGGCGGCGCCGGCGCCTCGTCGCGTGCCCGGCCTGTGTTACCAACATCGAGTTAGAACATCGCCTTAAAATCATTTAAATTTTCTCTAAAAACAGTTAAAAATAATTCATAAGTATCGAAGCAGTAATTTTTTATTGCTTATATTGTAAATAATATCGAAGGATGAAAGGCTATTTGTCCTAAGCAAAATTTTTTGGGGACATTGACATGTATATATTGTCGGAACCAGTGTAAAAGCTGATTCCGCCATTGGAGCTTAATGCTATTTTCTGGTACAGAATTGAAGTTTTTCAGATTCGAAACGATAATGTCATGGTGTATTATATAATTTTATACAAAGACATTATACCCGTTTCGGAACTGAAAAACTTTAGTATTGTGTCGGCAAATGATATTAAATTACAATGGTCATAAAAAAAGCTATTTATTTGTTTCTTAGTATTACCAATATAGAATGAAAACTCTTCAGCTCGAAATTAACTATAATCTCACCTATATAACTCAATATGGCCAAAAAATGTTGCTAAAACCAAATAGCCATTTCTCCCTCAATATAATGAAATGTTTACTTAATTAGAATTTCATTATAAAATATAAGAATTTATAAAAAAGTAGATTGACTCTAGTCTTAATGCGATATGTCGAAGGTAACAGCTGTAGGGAATAGCAAGACTAATGCTACTCGGGAGCAAGCAAAACGACTGTTTTCTATAGACTTCTATGGAACATATTCCGATGAAGCAGCATGGCAACCGTTCTTCGGTAAAATACCTACGTTTCATATAAATCAATATAACCCAGTTCTTTTGTCCGCTCCCCAACAACATTGGTACTTTCTTTATAAGTTTAAAATAAATATTTTTTTCAAATATTTTCACAAATCTGGTAACCCTCTTCGCGCCGAATACCGGTCACTGTGTCATCGGCGCACGCACTTCATAATGATTGCATTTCAGGCACGCCCACAGGTGCATATATCTTGGGCGGTTAGTAAATAGTGGCGGGTTGTGGAGAATTAATTACAGGAGCCACACTCCCCGTTAATGTATATGAATACGCAACTTGAGGATTTCTACAGGCCAAAAAAAAATCGTTTTAAGGTAGCGAGATTGTGGGGGCTAGGTGGTACCAGACGGATACCGAAGTGATCTAGTAGACGATAACCATTAGGCCACTTTCACTGTGGAGGAGATCGTCAGAGTTTGCGGGTGCGCTGGTTAGTAAATACATAACCTAAGTAGGAAGGCTAAAATAAATTCATCATGTCCCGCTGTATATTTACTACGCATAGAGCTATGAACTTAAACTTTTGCATTTTTTGTAGAAATAATATGCACGACATCAATTTCGACCTTGTGCAATTGCCATCATACGTATTCTCTTATACGTCAACAAATATTTACGTCAGTGATAACTATTGGGAATATTTTGTCATTGTTTTTTTCTTTTTAATTCAGTCCATCAGTAGATAAACTACGTTTATAAAAAGTTTGAGTTTGTCAAGTACTTTTATAAATCGTTTTTTGTATCATGAACTCCAGTGGCAATAATTTATATTTGCGTCACTTGCGTCTAGCAATGCACTGATAGCACTAAGCATGACATCTGATATTCAATGTTTTTTTTTTTTTAATAAAATCTCGACAAAGAGGCTACATCGCACCTTGTAGAAAGGACGGTATAGTTCGAGAATGGCAAAGGACTGAAATCCATTGAAAGCATCCATCACCATGTCTGCCCACATATACCGAGGTCAGTGGCGTGCATCCCTTAGAAGCATTTTTTTTTTTTTTTTTTTTTTTTACACTGGCTCGACATAGTGACTACAGAGTACCTGATGGTAAGTACAGTGTAGTCCAAAAACGAAAGCGACTATCAAAAGATGAAAATCCATTGATAGTCTACATCGTCATGTCGGCCCACAGATACCGCGACTGAAGGTCTTTAGGTATATGAGCTACTGGATATACACAAGCTAATCCCGAAACGCGACAAGCCGAAACTGGTCACTATGACGGACTTTACACCCGTGTACTGTGGTCGCGATCCAGACGGGCACCGGCGCCCTACCACCTCCTGCTTTTTTTTGGCATAAAAAAACCATAATCTTGTTACACTTGGACACATGTATTGATATAAAATTTGGTACAATTTGAATCCTGAGAATATTCTGGTTATAACCAGATTTTAAGTCATTATATTTATTAAACGACCAATGTATAACCAGATAATGCTTTTATGTTTTTATGGAATGCACGCCACTGACCGAGACTGGGTAAATAATATTATTTCTTTTAAATATTAAATTATATGGAGTGTATTTCTCAAAAAGATCTAATAGAGGCTCATACCAAACAATCACCTACTCAAGAATTAAATTTTATAAGAATTCAAATTTTAGTCTCGTAGAAATTTTTGCATGTTATTTGTAGCGACATTTGGGACAACGAGATTTGGGAGTCTTTAAAGGAAGAGTGAATAGGTAATTTTTTGTGCCTAACAATTGTTAGGCGGACGCGATCCATGATCGGCCTCATCTTTACTTTCCACCAGGTATGACTTGGGTCAAGCGTGCGCCTGTAAACCATTAGAAAAAGATTGGTCTTACAATGTGTGAATGTATTCATAGTTTGGAGTTTTCCACTTAAAATACTTTATCGTAGTTATTTAAGACTAGAGCTGTGTGCACTCTAGCAGTCATATTACGATATATCGGTGCTACTTGGCGAGTTTTGTGCCACAAATCATGTGAAAATCAGAGGATAAGTGTAATGTTTTATGAATGAATGCATTCATCTAGACCATTCCGTAGGCGTCATATAGTTTAGCACGCGAGCGAAGCGTGCATTGTTATTAATAAATGGACTATACACAATGCAACGTATTCCTTGCAAAGAAGCTATTTGATATTTACGTTAAGTTTAATTGTATTTGTTACCATTTACATTGATTTGTATTTTACATTTAAAATTGCAACTTTTGCAGTTCTAAATGCAACATTAAAATTATATGACATTTTTACCTAAATAACTATATTTTCAGTCAGTATTTTAGTAATAATAATATATTGTCACATTATATCCCTTTCGGTGTGAGCAGAGGTGCATTAGTGGCTGTATCCACTTTGCGCTTATAGGTCGTGCCACACGTGACCAGTAGCACAATTGATCGCAGTTCTCAAGGCATTTACACATGATATTTCTATTAGACGCCATGCAGGTTTCCTCCCGATGTTGTCCTTCAATGTGCCTAAATCCGTACGTAATCTGGAAATACCCAGAGTTAAGTGCCGGGATTCAAACCTACGACCATGTACAATGCCGCGCATGGAAACCGGTCCATTATCCACTAGGCTACCACGCCCATACCACTGCAGTCAATTTCTTTTTGTATTATTGCTACGATGGCTAAAGCGAGCCTTCCTTTTTGGAATAAATGTAGTCATCAGACAAGTAATATTAGATCAGCGAGAACGCTAGTAGAAAAGTACTAGATATATGAATTTGACATAATCTGTCGGCGTGATATTTTTAAAGATTACATCAGTTTTAACTTTGCACTTTTTTATTAGCGTTATCTCTGATTGAAATTATTTTGCCTGGGTCCACTTTACTTTCGAGACTTGCTTATAATTTTGTAGTTAGATTGAGCTCAGATCAATATAGTACATCCAATGTCGAATAAATTGAGTGCAAAATTGAATCGTGTGCACTGTGTTTTGAAATATAATACCAGCTCATAGCGGCTTCCGCGGTGGACCTGTTTTTATTTTTACATGCACTATTGTTGGACGATTTTAAATGAATTGCAGTCTTTATATTGGACTTGTTTCCGTGGAGTCATCCGAGTTTGAATGTGACATTCCGGAAAAAGAGTATTTTTGTAGTGTTGCGTTTGAAAATTTTCCACGGTACCAATTTAGGCGACAGGGTCCATTGGATAGAAGCCAGCATTGCGCATTGTATTTATTGGTATCTTATTAAATTTCCTTGATTGCATTAAATGTTAAGTTTGAATAGTTAAAAAAAATAACAGATATTGTAGATTTTGATATAGTCAGATGTGTTAATAGTATTTAATTTGCTTATAAATAGATATAGGAGTAAGAAAAATAAATTTTTATATATTTGAAAACTTATATTTTTGCTTTTTTTTAAATTGTCAATGATTTCCTTCATGCTATCACGCCTATTCCGGGTACCTATGACTTTTCCTTTAAAGAGAATGCTGTTTATTTGGCCTGCGAAAGTTATATAGCTTTGCAAATCTTGACTTTTGTTCTATGCTTAAGCACGATGTAGTCTAAAAACCGTCCGTTACGATAGAAAAACTGGACATTGTATGTTTGTCTTGGACACTCACTGTGATCCTGCCGGTGTGCTCATAAGTCTCTTTTAAAGAATTCGATATCATAGGAAGTATGGAAAACCTTGCCTGGAAGGTCATTCCATAGCATGATGGCAAGACAGAGGTAAGAAATGGAAAATTTGTTTTCTACATTCTGTTCTTCCATTTGGAAAAAAATTTCGCTGTAATAGGAATATCATTATTAACAATATGTCAGAGTGGATAAAGCGTAACGAACCTATGATCAATCTACGTATAGATCAGAGTTTCATTCGCCTTGTCAATATTATCCCAAGATAATAAGGATAAGATAGTGTCCTAATATAATGGACATGGGACCGTTTCACGTATCCACGTGTGGCGGAGGGACGAGAAACCTATTAGATGGCGTCGTTGTGAGCATTACTGATACGCTGAGGAATGTATAAGATGAATGATTTATTATTTATCTATTATGAGGCAAAAAGTTGAAAGGACTGACTGATAAGTGCCTGTATCCTGCAATTTCACACTTATTTTGAAATTATTTCAATCGTTCGAGATCATATTTATCCAGGCGATTTTTAGATTGGTTTGCATTTTAAGCTGAGATTACGTCTTCTGGGAGATTCCCCGCTGTAACTATTCTGTTGCTTAGAAACTGTGCAAGCTTAGGTACATAGCTTGAGCTGGATGGCCCCTAAGTAGGGTGTTACCACTGAGTTTGAACAACACAAAATTTGTGATTGTTTAGTGTTCTATCAGAATCTAGAAAGTTTTTTTTAGTTTAATTTTTATAGTGAAACTACTTTGGTGATGTTTCACTGATCGATGGTCAGAAATAGTATATTTTGGGGCGTGTTAATGTTAGGCACATTATGTTATATGATAAGAAGAAAGTTATGATGAATTGCAACTATATGTACATAACGATATAAAGCGATAGAGCAAAATAGTTTCCCTCATGCATGCATTGTAGTTGTATGCTTCAGACGATACCTATGAACAGCTGAGATACCAAGCATACAAGGTTTTTGGAAGTCGAAGCTGCTCGCGTCTGTAGACTTTACCCTAGTTTCCCTACACGTGGCTCCTGGGTGGTGCTAAACGAGCAGCAGCGAGGTGGTAGGGCGGCGGTGCCCGTCTGGATCGCGACCACAGTACATGGGTGTAAAGCCTGTCATAGTGATCAGTTTCGGCTTGTCGCGTTTCGGGATCAGCTTGTGTATATCCAGTAGCTCATATACCTAGAGACCTTCAGTCGTGGTATATGAGGGCCGACATGACGATGTAGACTATCAATGGATTTTCATCCTTTGATAGTCGCTTTCGTTTTGGGACTACACTGTACTTACCATCAGGTACTCTGTAGTCACTATGTCGAGCCAGTGTAAAAAAAATACGTTTTTAATTGTTTTATTTTTTTAAGAAGTTTCAGTTTTTTTACATCAAATATATAAACGAGGCTTTAAGACTTCTAACTTGTTGTGGTGCTGCACCAGCAGCTTTTCTGTGAAAAATAAATGATTCGTTGTTTGTGCTCAAGTCAGTTCCTTCCGAATTGCTAGTAAATCATTCTCTTACGCTTCCTCCCGGTGGCCGCCGAAGCCGAGGTCAGTATCTAAATGGTTGTACCCATTTGGGACACAAGTCCCAACCAACCACAACGTCATCCCTAAAATTTATTAATTCGCTGCCCGAGCGTCTTGAGAGAAAATATGTTTAAGATGGACAGTGATCGAAGGAACTGTCCTTCAAAATCAACATTATTAAGACGTAAAACATTTTTAGATAGTGATTTATGAGAAATAAATTTACCATTTTTTGTAAATTATTACATAATAGTTTGTAATTAAAAGTATTAAATTACAATCACTGAATATGTGATTAGTTGTAAAATGTAAATTAATATATAATTAGTGTCGTATTTTTTGTATATTTACAATTCACCTCTATGTACCCTAACAACGACGGAACAAGAAACAAAACAGTTGACTTTACAAAGTTATAAATAAATTAATATTCTAAATTATATGTTATAATCAGATATTTAGAACGACCTTTCGTCGTAAGGACGGGTCAAAGTTTTTTTAATATTTGCATAATATTTATATGTAATTTTCATTATTTTCGTAATCGTAAATAGAGTGTTTTTGATCAAACAAGTTACAATTTAGAAAAAATAAGAAAAAATATAGGAAATATTAAAAAAATATAGCCTCGCGCTAGATCCCTTTCAGCGGACGAGCAGTTATACATTAGTGACTGTATCCACTTTGCGCTTATGTGTCGTGCCCAACGTGACCAGTAGCGCAGCTGTGTGCCGCACTAAGGGCACTTACTCATGTCGTTTAGGAAATATGTATCTTATTTTTATGCGTCTTCAAAACTAAAAAGTTTGACAAGTCATTTGTTATATATAAAAAAGTTATACACATTATTAATTTTTTTGCTACATATTTTATATTCTACAGAATAAAAGAAATATATAGAAATGAAATATGGATAACGTGACATTTAGGCGGAAGAAAACAGGACCAATTTGCAGATGTAATATTTGTTGTTACGAATGACAGTATTAGGGAAAGAGCGTCGGGGACCGTTACATGCGGGTATACTTTACCACAGACTACCCTCCGACCCGTACGTTCACGCCCTTTGTGTAACTTAATAGAGAAAAATGATTTTAGTAAGTGGTCGGTTTTTTTACTTGAGGAAATCATCATGGGACCGTCTCAGTCCCACGGAAGGTTTTGGCCGAGGTGTGACGGAGTTGTACCGGCTAAAGACCCCAGGGTGATTACTTCTGCATATTAACCGGGACTGTGCAGCCTGTAATCGATTCTCCATAGCCTCGCCTGAAGTGGCGACTAATACATGTGAACAAGAAGAATTATGCTTTTACACTTTTACATACATTTCAATATCTTTTTTTATGTGAAATTTTTAATGTTCTGTATGTGTGTTTTATTATCAATCTACCCTATCTCTATTATATTTTATTTAGTATTCTACATTTTTCTATGCTACTTAAAAGTATTCTATGTATTTATTGTCATACTTGTTTATTGTACGTTATAAGGTATGTTTTTGTATATTTGGTTCTAATATTTAAATAGCACCGTGACGTCCGCGCAATCGGTTCCCCTGAGCGTCGGCTGAAAATCAGCGCTGGATGGCGCGTGCAGCGTCGCCCAGCATACGCTGAGCTGAGTGATCTTTGAGATGGGTAGCAGCACACAGGATACATGATGTGATGTCATGTATTCTTTCATTGTTGTTTTTATATAAATGTGTTTGTTGTGTGTTGTTTCCTTTGCCTCAATAAACTTTTTCTTTCTTTTTCTTTTCTTTACTAGTGCTGTGAGAATGGCGATCAGTTGCGCTACTGGTCACGTTGGGCACGACATATAAGCGTAAAGTGGATACAGCCATATATGAATTTCTGCTCAGCCCGTAAACGATATAGCGTGACATTATTATTAACTTCTAATACTTCATAAATTGTTTTTTCCTTTTAAACCAACTGCTTTTGAACATTTTTCAATCTACTCCATATGTTGTCCACCCTAACTACTGCCATTACCAGACAATTTGAGATACCCCGTTCTGATAAGCCAACAACAAATTGCTTTATGTCAACGGTTATAATCTTTTTACTTGATCATAGGGTTTGTTTATTATTTCGCCAAATTTATGTACTTCTATAACTAAATATAACCGTAGTATGTATTAACTATTTATATCCTTAGAGTAAGCACAATATAAATCCTTTTGAAGTGGGCATATTCAATGGAAACCTTGCCGCACCCACTTCTGATGCGGCTAGATTCTTGTTCATGTTGCTGTTGAAAGATTTGCAGAATAATTTAGTGTAGTTTTATTATTCTCTTTATTCATTATAAATACAATATTTTTCAATTTTAAAATAAATACATGTGAAAAAATAATTAGTAATTTTTAAAATATAAAAACATGTAGACCCACAGGGGCGAGGCCTAAGGCCCAAGCCATCGGTAGTTAGGAACTCAGAGTGAGGAACCTCCTAACAATGCTTGCCGTATCAAGTAA
Organism: Automeris io; assembly: GCA_036320925.1. Classification (NCBI taxonomy): domain Eukaryota; kingdom Metazoa; phylum Arthropoda; class Insecta; order Lepidoptera; family Saturniidae; genus Automeris; species Automeris io. The sequence goes on along the minus strand of JAUDJH010000011.1, from coordinate 3,136,020 downwards.
TACTGCCTTCTGTATCCGGCCCTTGATCCAACAACCAAGCGATAGACTCTTAAGGTAGTAATCAAGGCTCTTTGCGACCAGTCCATTAGTCGATTCGACTATCGGGACAATAATCGTAGAATCTACATCCCACATTATTATATTTATTATTGTTTTAGTAAACTTCTTCTAGTTAAACAGGGCTGGCGTAATCACATGTGTGATAAAGACCTAACAAAATTATAAATAAAAAAAATCCTTTAATGTTGTTTCCATTAGATGCTTACCAGGTTACAAAGTTGTTCGTCTGATTGGTTTTCTTTAAAAATATTTCTTCTCAGGTATGCTTCGAGATATTAAACGTAAATTAATATCAAACACTAAAGTGCCGCGGAGGCTTAGCGGATAAAGGACCGGTTCGCATGCGCGGCAACGCAAATTTTCGTAGGTTCGTATCTAGAAGCGTACTTGCGGGATTTTCAGATTACTTACGGATTTAGGCACCACATGCTCACCGGTGATGGAAATCATCACGAGGAAACCCACATGGCATCTCATAAATATGCCACGTGTGTCACGTTGAGTACGACATACACCCTGGGCCCTTACATATTGGGCCCTTGAAACGAATGGTGAGAGAGAAAATATTAGCCTAAGTTCAATTTTGTTCTATAATGATTTTTTTATATATATATGTACTATTTATATGTAACATATATATGTATGTATATTTGATTGATTTTCTTTTATTGTTATTTATTAGCTTGATTTTTATTTTTGTACTAATTTTTGTGGAAACTTTGCTGGCTTATGTAACATTTTTTGTGTATATTGTTATCATTTTTATATTCCTGTATGTTTCCCTTTAAAGTAAATAAATAAATACATATATAAGCGCAAAGCGAATACAGCCACTAATGAACATCTTATCATCCCGTAGTCGCGCCAAAAGGCGCAATCCCAGGACATTAAAATTAATAAAATGTAAACGCACCTAAACGCAAACGCCATCTGGCGAACATTCACTTTTATACATAACTGTTCTCGCTTCAAACTTAAAACGTTGCATCGCATTATTTTTCCGTCACAATCGCGTCTAATAATGTTCAAATTCGCTACATACATAACAAATACATACAGAGAGAGTGACTTGTGAAATGCCTGACTACGCCTATCAACTGTTAAGTGCTTTAGTTGTCTGAAATTGTCCCAATCTTTATTATTAAAAATTATCCCGCCTACAAAGGTGCCTTTCTGCAACGGCATAAGTCAAAGACTTATCCCGGCCCGAGTACCACGTAAGGGATATAGCGTGACGATATATTATGATTTTATTAAATACTAAGATCTGTAGTCGTTTGTAGCTCTCAAAGAATAATCCATGAAAACCTTAACTCTGTTTAGGTATCAGTTACAATTAGATACTTCCACACGTACTTGAGTAAAAGAGTCTTGATAGGCAGACAGATGGACAAAATACTGCTCTTATAATTTTTTTTTCTTTTAAGGCACAATCCTATCTTATGCATAATTATGTAATTGTTCGTTTCCTTTAGTCAATTAAAATTCTCGCCTCTTTAGACACGTTTCGGATACCAATTATATGCCATTAATGGTTGCTTAAGAATTTCACCGAATCACCGCTAAAATATGCACAGGTATTAATAAAATACTTTCTCGATCTCGCGAAATGGTTTAAAAAGTACGAAACGATTTGATTATACCCCAGTTAGCTCAGTACTAAAGAAAAAAAGGATCGAAACGAAACATCCGCATCCGGTAAATTATAACATCCGTTATGAGTTTAAGCCGTAACCGGTACTTAACACCGAATACAAATCCTCTGTGAGTTTAATATCGTTTTATCTGAACGCGGCGTCTGCCCGCAGGCGCGCTGGCCTCCTAATTTTCGACCAACATTGGATGGAGTTATGCTAGAGTGTTTATAGAATTCTGAACCTCGAAAAAAAAAAAATCTCTTATAGAATCACGTGGTTGCCAGTCAGGAACCTTTTTCTCAGGAACCAGTGGCGGTATCAAGTTTAAATGAATACCAAATACTGAGATCTGTAATCCCTTTGAGCTGTGAAAATATTAAACTCATAAATCAACGGAATTAAAATATACGGCCTTTTATGTCGCACATTCTGACACTAGTAAAATAATCAAAATCTGTAAGGTACTTTTCGTTAGCTAAAAATCATAAAATTTGTTTGGTTTCTTTAGAAATATCTTTTAGCACAAATGAAAAATCCAATAACCTTAAATATATAGTTAATTTTAATTAGGGATGTAACGGAGGCAGTTTTATCGGAACCGAAGTCGGAGTCGGAGTTTTTAAATTTGATTTATCGGAGTCGGAACCGAAGTCGGAACCGGAGTCGGAGGCATCGTCAGCCAAAAGTGACGGCAGAATAAAATAGTTTTATTAAGGGACAAATAAAAACATTATTCAGTGAACCTTTTTAATTAGAAAGTGATAAATTTACAAATACACAGACAATAAAAATTGCTGTGTTGCTTATTAACATTTTCCCATTAACAGTGAATAAATTAAATCAAATTTGCTCCAGGGTTGTTTTTGTGTTAATTTCTATTTTCCTTAATTTTATGTAAATGTAAAATAACAAAACCTGATAGTAATAAATTTAAATGTACATTTAGTTTTAAATTTAATCATTTTAATCATATTTTTTTAATCTAAATTTTTAAAAATGTCTGCTACAAATTACGTAGCACTGATTGTTTGATTAATTGAGATTATGTTTTAACAACATATAAAATGAAATCAAATGAATTGACTACATCAGTGGTGGTGACCTCCGATGAATACCTCCGATTAAAAAGTTTCGGAACAGAAGTCGGAATCGGAGGTGTAATAATAATCGGAAGTTCCGACTTATCGGAGTCGGAGTCGAAGCTCCGTAACATCCCTGATTTTAATATGCTATTTTTATTTAGACATACATATTTGTACGAATCCGACTCGCGCTTGGCCAGTTATTTGTTTTTTATTCTAATACGGCATAATGACTATATTGCACCCGATTGTGAACGTATTGAAGTCCAAAAACCAATTACAATAATACAGATGCAATGGAACTTGTCCATCGCACGGATTTTTTTTACACTGGCTCGACGTATTGACTACACAGTACCTGATAGTAAGTACAGTGTAGTCCAAAAACGAAAGCGACCATCAAAGAATGAAAATCCATAGATAGTCTACATCGTCATGTCGGTCCACAATACCACGACTGAAGGTCTCTAGGTATATGAGGTACTGGATATACACAAGCTGAACCCGAAACGCTACAGGCCAAAGCGAGTCACAACCCAGTTCAGGGGATACGCCCTACCTCCAAAACATGATCGTGTTGACAACTCGTAAGTGAATCGTAGTGTTTTTGGGAGTCGAAGCTGCTCGTGTCCGTAGGCTTTACCCTAGTTTCCCTACACGTGACTCCTGGGTGGTGCTAAACGAGCAGCAGCGAGGTGGTAGGGCGTCGGTGCCCGTCTGGATCGCGACCACAGTACATGGGTGTGAAGCCCGTCATAGTGACCAGTTTCGGCTTGTTGCGTTTCGGGATCAGCTTGTGCATATCCAGTAGCTCATATACCTAGAGACCTTCAGTCGTGGTATATGTGGGCCGACATGACGATGTAGACTATCAATGGATTTTCATCCTTTGATAGACGCTTTCGTTTTTGGATTACACTGTACTTACCGTCAGGTACTCTGTAGTCACTATGTCGAGCCAGTGTAAAAAAAAAAAGAATCAGTTTTCAAAACGTCTAGTGATTTTAAATATTAAAAGATTGTTCTGTGTAGTCAATACAGCCGATGATATAAAAGATCCTAGGTTATCTGTAATAGATCTGCTAAATAAAAAAATGGGCGTGCGTCTACTATTTGAAATAGTTACATATGCGTTACTAACACACCTGCTTCGGTTGACATTACTTCGTAGTATAAGTTGAAACAATCCTTACTTCAAGTACCAGACTTGGTGAACATTTTCCGCTTTATATTTGATCTTTTTTGAGCTATGTCAGAAAGTTGTTGGAAATAAATTAAGCATTTTTGCATAAGCCTGTCCATTCACGTCGCATTTAAGTTTGAAATAAATTGGCCAAGTCTCGAAGTTGCCGCTTTTAATCGTTGATGTTTCATTAAAATCTTGAGAAGGGTTTTCTAAGGATAATCGCGATTATAAGAAGTTAGTTGCCTACGTTTAACTTATTTAGGATCTTTTAATTATTTATTTAAAACATTGTGCTAAGAATATTAAGGAGCTGTAAAATAGCCTTTCGTCTCATCATTATTTTCTTAACCCTTAACTATTTTGCTACGGCAGACCTCGTCGTAAAATGTTTCGCAGAAAACGGAGCTCCGTGCTGAGAATGCGCACATCAAACGCGCGCAGTCTTTAGCATTCAGGGCCAAAGTTTTGGCTCAAAACGATTTTCATTAGCTTTCGAAAGAAAACTAATACTGGTGAATAAAATATCACCCATCGTGTACAGGCGGTGATTTTGAACGGGTGAGTATAGATACCGATGGTAGCGATAGGGTGAAATGCACACGCTCCAAGATATTGTGGTGTGCTATAGGGGTGGCTCCTTACACCACTCCTTGCAGTGCAGAGATGCGGCCTTACAAAAGGCCAGACGTTGCCAAGGGTCGGAGAAGAGGATAACAGTGTACCTCCGGCCCCGGTCAGACGGGAAGAAGGAAAACACCCCGAGGGTTTTAATCAGTGCAAGTCCGACACACCGCGGGACAGCCCTCACCGCCCCCTGAGGTCCGTCAGTGATTTCTTCCGGGTTATAAAAAAAAAGTAAAATGCACAGTGATGTAGGTGTTTAAAACGTCATATCTCTTTATGCAGTAAACAATTCTGTATTTTTCCTATAAACTACATTCTTTAAACAGTTAATCTTTGGAATTATTTATTAAAATATTTCTCGAGTCTTTATTCTAACACGAAACTTCCTCAGTCCTTTAAAAGGTTAAATAATTACTGGCGTTCGTTATTAGTCGCTGAGTCACTTTTGTAAGAGGGTACGTGCACTCAATTCTCGAGTGTTGTTCTGCTGCAGCCATAATTAATTGCTAGACCCGCGTCCGGTCTAGACTTTAAACGTTTTAATATGAGAGAACTCCGTTGCCCCACTTACATCACTGCATTGCATTGCTCTGTTGAGTCAATTCAATTAATTGTCCAATTGGTAAACTCATAAAATATCGAATGGTTAAATGATTAAAACACTCGGGCTAGCTACTGAGGATTCCGTACAGATAAATTGCTCTAACAGAAAGATAAACCAGATTTTGAGATAAACTTAACTTTATTATTGATAAACGACTGTCTTCATACATTAATATATGTAGCGGTCCATCTATTAACTGCAAATATATTTTAATCGCAAAACATCTTTTTTTTTTTTTGTAATGTAACAGCAACTTTAGGGTTTTCGTACTTTTTCCTGTATTTTTGATGTAAGACCTTGCCTCTTGCCAAATTTTATGATTGCAGATCAACGGGAAGTATCCTATAGGTTTTGTTTGGTTTACGAAATTGATAAAACATAAGACATAAATAGACATATCTTTTGCATGCGTCGATTTTGGAGTAAGATTTTTTCAGGGCCCCAAAGGGACTGTAATCCTGTATATTTGATATTAATTTAAATTATATGCCTCCACGTGTTTATGTGTAAAAGTGTCTTGACAGACGGGCAACATAGCAATCCTATAATGGTTTCGTTTTTCCTTTTGAGGTAGGGATCCCTAAATATATCATTTTTCCTTTAGTAAGTATTGTAATCAAATTTGTGTATTTATTTACATTTTGTATTGGGTCTCTCTCCTCAGATGATAATGCATTCACTTTGGATAATGCTGTCCTCGATGTTCGCGATGCGCTAGGGTTTGGATTGAGTATTATTTTTATAATTAGCATTTACTAATTAATAACTAATAATTGTTATTAAAGAACAGTAAAATGTGCACTATAGTGTTTCACTTATATTGTAGTAACAATTATCTTGACATTATTATCTTTGGTGATTTGTCTGATGTAATGTTTACAATTGTTTTTATAATAGTGTTATAATGGCGCATAGCCAATGTTAAGTGACAAGATAGGAATAAAGCAAAGAAATTAGTGAATGAATAAATACACAATGAAATGTGTATATGTGAATGTAAATTGTATCAACATATGTGTATCTATATGTATCTTGTTCATTTTACAAAGTCCACCATGATAGATAAAGCACAGGCTGGTTTTGTTTGTAAAACAATTATTTAATGTTTTATTTTGTTTATAGTTTGTCTTAATAGTGTTTAAGTACCGTAATCGATAAATATTTAATTTCACGATTTAAATATACTAATTAAGGTAGAAATTTATTAAAAAAAAAATTATAAGGGGATTCTTGAAATGTGGGTGCGAAACAAGTTCACGGTTCTAGCCGTGGGAGTAATTGTGTAAATGAAAAAAATGAAGTTTTGTTACTCCAAAACTTTCGTTAACAAAAAAACCAGTTAAAGTACGTTTTACTTGGCATATGAACCGTTTTATTGTAGTTTTACCTATTAAAATGTTCAGGGAAAATCCGTAACACGTGCGTGCACTTATCAGTAGTAAGGTATGTGACCGATAGTAGAAGGCAGGCATTAAAATACATTGTGCGCTAATTGTGTAACATTTTTCCTGTAGATTTACTCGAATTTTTCCTGTAGATTTATAATGTATCGTTGGGAATAGGTTTGCAGGAAAGGTTGAGGCAGTTTGTTTCGGATAAAAAAATTGTATTAGTCTTTCGTCAGTGACGCGTCCCATTGAACGACATGGTAAAAAGTACATATCTTATTAGGTAACCAATATTATTTCTCATAGAACAACATGCAATGCAATTAAAACTTAAATGTAGTGTAATAAATTACATAAAGAAATATATTTTATTGATAAAACTTCATTATACAAAATTCCAATTAGATTTAGAGAAAATCAAGCTTTTCTAAACCTATATTTCAAAAATTAGTTGCCAAACCTATGTCTGGAAAGTCCTGTAATGGGATTCCACGAATGAGAGACTGGGTAGCCAAAGTAGAAAGTTTTAAAATCCTAATTATTTCTGTTCAATATTAACTAAAAGTGGTGAATATAATAATAATATATCATTACGGTATATCTCGTTCGGGGTGACCCGAGATATATTAGTGGCTGTATCCACTTTACGCTTACATGTCGAGCCCAACGTGAGCAGTAACGCAACCGATCACCGTTTTCAAGGCATTTTTTTTTTAATAATTTATAGACGAACGCTTGACCTCAATCACACCTAATGGAAGGTGAAGATGAGTTCAATGATGAAACGCGATCGCCTAGCAAATGCCTATTCACTCTTCTCTTAAAGACTCCCAGGTCATAAGATCGCGGAAATATGGCCGCTGGAAGCATATTCCACTCCCTAGCCGTTCGCATGATAAATTTAGAAGCGAATCTTTTCGTGCGAATATAAGGAACATCCACCACATATGGATGTTATCCGACACGATTACTACATTTCTATTGTATTTATTTATAGGGCAGCCAGTGGCCGATATATTGTATCAAAATATAGCAATAATAACTTGAAAACAACATACGTCTAAATAAGTCAACCGATGAAGGCTATCATCACAGCGTGCACGAAAAATAAACAAAAAAATAATAATAGAATAAATCCAATTTGCGCATAAAGAACTCAAATAACTTAAAAATTTATGACAAAAAGAAGAAAGGAACAGAAGATGCCATGCGGATTTTCTCAATAATATGTAATATAAGTTACTTTTATAACTTAAATGTAAGGTTTATGTTGGTACACATAAACGTCTAGAGATTGTTTAAATGACTTCAACCTAAGCTTTGGTCGTACAGAAGCAATTTTCAACGTTATCTCGGAATATGTTTTAGTGCAGGAAAATGTTTCGCATGTTATCGTGTTTAGGAGTTTCCCGCGACGAATGTATATGTGCCTCTAAAACGCGTAAAACGTTACTCATAAGATTTATTTATATTTTAATGTACGTTTCACTATGTTTTACTATCACCGGGTTTTATATCCGCCGTGTATTACGGCACACGATCACAGTAAATTTGTTAACAGTAACATATCGTCGGGTGAAAGACTATTTGGTTTAAGCGACATTTTTGGGTGATATAGTATTATAATATATGTATTTTCGAAATCAGCGTTTTTTTACCGATTCCAAATATATATATATATATATACTAGCTGTCTCGGCAGACCTTGTTCTGCCCTATTTCTCTAAAACAAAGTCACATTGTTTTTTTTTAATGTTAATAGCTTCCCCGTCAGATTTTATTCTGGCAAAACCTATAGGCTTGTCGGCTGTTTTTTGTAAATTGTTTGAAGGAACCTGGCCTTAATGCTATATGTATAAAAATTGACAAATATTGACATTAATATTTATACGTTATAACAATTATACTCAATAATTGTTTTGCCTTCCCGGAACCCATCCACTAAAATTTAAACTTTATGGTATGGTGTTAAAGTTCAAATTGACTTTTAAATATTATTACGAATTTTTTGTATGAGAATACAGAAAAGGTTATTTTTAGACAGTTACAGGGAATTTTTAAAAATTTTCTCTCCGTAATAACCTTCCTCAGACTTCATCAAACACAACAAAAAAAAGATCAGCCAAATCGGTTCAGCCGTTCTCGAGTTTCGCGCTTATCAAGAAATTTTGTGATTCATTTTTATATTATAGAAGATTACTATATCATCAAAAATTTCGCTTAAACCAAATAGCCCTTCACCCCTCGATATGAATACGCTGTTCTCAGTGATATGAATAGAACCGTGAACTTAGTATCGAGTGCGCTGCAGATTTCGACATCAGCGTTAGGGGACTAACCCGTGTAATTTTTCCCCTGAATTTTACTAATGATGATAAGCTATTTTAATTTTTTACCATTCATACGGGCTTAAATGCATAAATATGTATAGCATATAGTTTTTACAATTCTCGAAATTATCATCGTTATCAGCTGGCGTCGTTTCACTGCAGGGCAAAGGTTTCGCTTTTACTACTATTTGCTGATGTTTAGGATCAATCCTTTATATCATTGTTCTAATCCAAAACGTACTAAAAAGTTTTCTATTCTTATTTGTGTCGTATCATCAGTCTGTGGAATGCTCTTCCAGTCGGTGTATTCCTTAACTCCTATAATATTGGGTCCTTTAAACGAAGTGCGAGGAGACTATCGACAAGCAGTCACTTGTTTCTTGTATTGATATGCTCGCAGGTATCGTGGAAGTCATTGTTTTATTAAGATGCACCCTAGTAGGGTGTTTGTAATTTTGCTGGATAGGTAAATTGAGCAAGTTATTATAGTTAAAGCGTTTCGTATATTACATGCTGGTAAACGATCACAAAAGGTGTCACAATTGCGTTGCCGACCTAATAGAGCGCTTTTTCACTCTAACAGAATAAGTTACATTCTTACTTCTTCTGTATCATCTGCCTGTGGAGTGATTTTCCATCCGGTGTATTCCCTTTATCCGCTGCTAGGTCCTTTTAATGAAATGTGAAGAGATTATTGGCATCCAGAGTCCTGTCAATTGTTACGTTCGGTTTTTGTTACAGCGCTTTGCTTAACTTCAAGAACCAAGGCTTGAAAAATACATTTGCATACAAAAATATATAGTTGTGATGCTGTCTGAAAGCAACTAGGGCTTCGTGTAGGTACAAGTTGTCAAGGACTAGCCCTAGCACATCAGTTTATGTAGCCGCCGGGCTGTCGGCAACAACAACGGTACTGTATGATTTACGTACTTTTAATTTAACGTTTGGTCCAAGTCAGGAACTTGAGGTAATTAGTCATTCACTGTGAATATTTATCGAACTATTTGAATATCCAAATAGCTATGGAAAAGCTAATACGGAGATATAGAAAGTAACAGATTTGTAGTATGTATTAGCGTCTAGTGTCGTTTTTGTAATTAGGTTTCGTAAAATAGTTTAAACGAAATTGTATTTCATATAGAACCGAGGAATTCTAATTACTATTCGTAAATTAGTATAATTTTTGTTCAAGGAATATGTTTAGGAACAGAAAAACGTCAACAAACAAAATTGTGTTTGCTTTTGGGTTATACGTGGAATTGACAGTTACGACATTTCATTAAACCTTGTTCTGTATTTTTTAAATATTAAAACAAAAAAAACATGTGAAATAAAATTAGCAAAATTCAACTTTTGTAGAGGAAACAATGTATCTTGTGAACAATCTATATAAATATAAATATTGCTCCTGACTTATACATATCATTGTAGAGCCCAAACTACAAAAAATAAAAACATCAAATTGTTACTTTGGGATCTTTTTACGACATAGACATCCACTAATGGTGGTTTTATTATATTCTACGCTATAGGGTTAAATAGAGGTTGAAAGTTTGCCGGGCAGTGCTCAAGGAAGTTTGATGCCGGATGAGAGAGGCGGCGCGCAGTGTCCGGCGCACAGCCCGCGAGAAAGGTTTGGATAGATAGGCTCTTTACATCCACCCCTCCGAGAGATGAAGCTTAAATGGGCTGTTCGCTCCCCGGACGACTCGAAGAATTTGGTTTCCCAGGCCCGAATAGAGTGATTGGCAGGACACTCCGGGCGGCTTTAATCAGTAGGAATGTACCACCGCTGCCCTTATAGCAGCTCAGATAGCCCTATGTAGGATTGTCCCCAGAGTTATCAGAAAAAAAAGGGTGAAAGTTGTAAGTGTAAATCATACCTAGGCGAAGTAGGTCGGATCCGTTTGTATTTCATAAAATTACAGCAAAACGTCTAAATTATTTGCGCTTTCCTTGATAATATAATTCAACAAACTGATCAAGATAATTAATAAAAAATATAATTAATAAAATAATAAAATACAATAAAAAAGAAAACCTTGTAACTATAACTGTACATATCTGAAAGAAAAGCACGCCCTTTGTTCATAGCTTGCACTCACATGTGAAAACCTTGACATGAAAACGTCTGTGGAAAATAAATGAGATTGTACTATAAACCTTATTTATGTGCGGCTAAGATCGACACAACGAGTGCATATTGTAACGTTGCCTCCAGAGCAATAGTAAAATAATAACGCCAAGTTTTGTAGACCAAGTACGAATCATTCATGAAATGTGTTGAGTTGTTTGATTTACAGCTGTTTTGATGTTTACATGGTGTTATTGTGTTTCAAGGTGCTCGGGCTGATTTATCGCGAACAATGCATCTTTCATCATCCGTAACGCTAGCAGTTAAGGAGTAAAATTAGTTTAATCTTATTTTCCCAAAGCTACCATTATAGATTTAACCTCGTTGTGACTTGATTCGGCCTGTCGCGTTTTGTGATCAGTTTAGGTATATCCAGTTGTTCATATACCTCGAGACCTTCCTTAAAGGGTGACGACAAAGATGTACAATATGATTGTGAGTGGAAGTTAGAGCCGAGGCCGACCAAGATCAGATGGAGGGTAATGTCAAAAACACGGAGTTGGAGTTGTATGAAGAGATTAATCAGTGTTAAAGGAACGAAAGACATTAGCAAGAATAGAGAGAGGTGACGTTCCATTCCCTCTTCCTACCCTAATAGGTATTCAGCGTAATGATAGATAAAATTTACATTTATTCACATAAGAACTACTTTTGACCCCGCCCGCCTACAAATGTCGCGTTGTCACAAAGTCCTTCACGAAATACAGAAAGACCAGGCGATGATTTTCCTCGCAGAATACCGCATGGAACCTAAGGCTTAGATTTATAGACGCTATTTCGACTTTGCTTAGCAAAGTTCTCGAAAATAAGTTCATTTTGACAAAAACTGAATATATAATAGGAATTTTAGTTAGGTATTCGCGGAGTCAAGTCCGTGTTAACAAAATCGGTGACTTAACAAATCCTTTAACATTCATTGAGTAATATAAGTTGTAATATTTTAGTAAAGGATAACCAAACTTAAAGTTGCACCTATAAATATCAGCATTAGATACCTTCGGTTTGGTATATTTAGGGTGATATTAGACAATCGTTTCTTGGCCAAACGAAAGCTTTATGATAAGTTTATTAGAACTCGAATTATGCCAAAAAGTGTTGTAAAATCTGTCTGCGCCACGAGGGTTAGTGTATGGAGGACGTGATAGCGTGTAACCGCATTGAATAAATAAAATCTTGATTTAAACCCTAACTTTGTTCAGTGTACGCTGGAGGCCCATTTGCCAAATTGCCTCACGAAACATGCACGCGAGGACTCTGTGGGTTACCCGTCTATTTCATTTGTGTACTAAGCTACAGATTCTCTCTAAAATGTTTTCACCGTAAACTATGTAACCTCATCTTCAGTACAATATAAAAATGAAGCGTTAAATGTGTATAAGCGCGAAACTCGAGAACGGCTGAACCGATTTGGCTGATTTCTTTTTTGTTGTGTTTGATGAAGTCTGGGGAAGGTTATTACGGAGAGAAAAATTAAAAAATTGTCTGAAAAAGTCTAAAAACAACACTTTTCTATATTCACATACAAAAAATGCGTAATAATATTTAAAAGTCAATTTGAACTTTAATACCATATCATAAAGTTTAAATGTTAGTGGGTTCCGGGAAGGCAAACAATTGAGTGACGTTAGTATCGTATGAATATTATCAATATTTGTCAAATATAGAAGATATTCACTAGAAATAATTTATATGGCAGGACAACGTTTGCCGGTACAGCTAGTATTCAAATAAAATCCGTTTAAACACTAGTACAGTGCAACGTCTTAACTAAATTCCTTCAAAAGCCAGCTAGCGAAATTTACTGTTTGGGGACAACGCAAAAACACCTCTGCGGGTACGGTCAACGAAGGAAGAACTACGTTTAGTAATACTCTAAGGTTTCGGAAACAACTACTTTGAGAAGAAACGCGGTAAGAAATCTTAACGCCCGTTTTTTTAAAGGTCGCGCTGGATTGGAGTGTATTATTATTAATAATAATATTATATCACCAAGTCCACTCGTGTGCAGCATTAATTCCTGATGACATAATCATTCCTAAACATTTTACATTTTTGTACTAGTGGTATCGATCGGTATTTATTTTGTTTTAGCCCTCAGTTTATTATATATTCATTATTTTAAATCTTTAATTGAATCGCTTACTGGAATGCTACGGGTACAACCAACCCGTAATTACTCAAAGTTTAAAAATACGTAGTAACCGCACTCCGTTGCGATTGTGGACGAGGAAAATCGACTACTTCCTCGTAAAGTAGACCCATTGCTCGCATTCCGCTCAATGTGTGACCAGTTTTATGCGAACGTAACGCTCTTATATTGTGGTGCGTTTCTAAACGAATGAATTCAAGCAAATTCTTTAATTTCGCCATCATTTTTTCAAGAAAAGTATATTATTATACGCGTTTTTCAAGAAACCAAAAAAATAACTAGTCTATTTTTATGATTTGAATCTCGTAGGAGAAATTATCCAAAACGTTCAGTAAACTCGGTCGATATTGAGGTGATAAGGCGACAGCCGGAAATGTATCGTGACTGCAGTACACCCATAGATGGGCAAAATGTAATCAGATTAATATAAATGATTTACGACTATATTTTACCATTAATATGACTGCATTTTGCTCATTTATGTTTTAAATACTACAAAATCCCAGATTGTATACACATTTATCATTTCTTAATGTTTTAAATGGATTTAATCTCATGTAGACATCTACAAAGCAAGAAAATAAAAATTACGACTACATTTGGTAATCGTTCATCATTAATCAGATTCCATTTTACCCATCTCTGAGTACACCAATGCAAAGACCGTCATAGAGACTCGGATTCGGCCTGTTGCGTTTCAGGATCTGTTTGTACATATCCAGTTGTTCATATACCTAGAGACCTTCCGTTGTGGTATATGTGGGCTGACATAGCGCTGGCGACTGTCGACGCATCTTCGTCTCTTGGTGGTTGTTGCCGTTCTTCGACTACACCGTACTTTCCGTCAGGTGTAATATAGTCAGTTTTTCAAGTCAGTATTTATGTATTTATGGACAGAGTTATCACTGAACATACCTTCCGTCTTATTGAATTAAAAATTATATAAATAATAGAACAACAAGTTCTCCGGTTCCTAATTTCGTGCTTAATATGGACTGAGTCCGGTATTTGAACAGGACAAACTCGGTGATATTTAGAATTGCTTCATCTAGTAACTGGCCAATTTGAGATACATATTTTTTAATTCCGTTTCGGAATAGTGACTAAGTTTTTATTTATTTTTTATATTTTTACACTGGTTCGACATAGTGACTACCGAGTACCTGATGGTAAGTACAGTGTAGTACAAAAACGAAAGCGACTATCAAAGGATGAAACTCCATTGATAGTCTACATCGTCATGTCGGCCCACATATACCACGACTGAAGGTCTCTAGGTATATGAGCTACTGGATATACATAAGCTGATCCCGAAACGCGACAAGCCGAAACTGGTCACTATGACGGGCTTTACACCCATGTACTGTGGTCGCGATCCAGACGAGCACCGACGCCCTACCACCTCGCAAATGTTATGTACAGCGTAGCCAGAAATGTGAATGTAACTATAGAGCTATGTATTTCATAAGGCTCCCATCGTTCAAATACAAAGGCAGGACATTATAAAAAGGTGATATAGCCAAACGCTACTTGTAAATACTGTACATTTTTAAATTCTGACATTATTTTATTATTCTAAAAGCTGACAAGATAAAGTTATTGTTTTTAAATCGAAAATTTAAGTATTATAAAGTTAACATTTATATAAAAAAAAAAACATTGTAGGCAGCTCTACCTTTATTATAATTTGGTACACCAGAAAGCTAAAGAAAGGCGGATAGGCTGGACTGTCTCAAAAAAGCTGAATTTGTCCGACTAAAGCCGAACAAATGATGAATCTAGTTTTCTAAAATTGCCATAGGTTGTTTTTGTAAACAGTTTGGATGAGAAGTGTGAAAATAATGGTTTGGCAGTATTTTTATCGGTAAACATACGCAAAAATATCTAAGAAACATGTATGATAGATATATCTTCATTATCCTAGCAATTATTTTTAATAACACTAGAGAACTGTCAATAATCACTCAGGTCGGAATTACAAATGATTAAACACCCGTTCATTATTCAAAATCGTCATCATTACGTACTATTATGCACGGGTAACAGTAAACGACAATAGCTCTGCCGCGGCCGGTTCACACGGGCCGTTTTGTTTGGTTTTCACGCGTGGTGCGCCCGCGGCAAATTGCAGCACATTGTCGCGCCGTGTGTACCTACCGGAGCCGCATTAATCATTGTAAACGCCAGGAAAATAGTATAATGGATGCTAAATCTACTACTTATCGGATGTCGGCTGGCTCTTGGTCTGGTTTCGTGTGGTCTAAGAGTAAAGAGTTCGGTTTATTACCTGTTAAAATTATATTTCTAAATACAGAATTGTAGCGCCTTGTGCCGGAACATCTGCCTAAAGGAAGTTTTGTTGTTTTTGCCTAATAATGGCATTAACTTAGTTTAAGTGTGAGGTATATTTATATAGTGCGAAGGTTTTGTTGAGTAGTTACCTTAGCTTTTTGTATTTTCGTGTTCCCATAAATGCTAATTGTAATAGTTCAATTATTATGTATTTAAAGCTTATATGAAATTCCTGTTTGTTTTTCTTCATACGAAGATAATATCGATAATATTCTGGTGGTATTTGTAAAAGTTGTACATTTTATGACTTTAAGTGTAATCACGATTAAAGACTCCATCACGGTACTTGTATAAGTAAGCCTGTTGGACATATCGGAAAGTCTATGAGGCTCTTTAACACATCTTACCACCCTCTGTACTTGTGTGAGTACACTTAAATCATGCGTAATTTAATTGTAGATTTGTAAACGATTATTAAAAAAATCCTTACTAGATAAAATTACTGAGAGCCTGATAGCAGTTCTTGGTGACCCAATCTTCGATTTTAAAGGGGATTTTAAAGTCCCGGAACTAACAAAGTATGCTATGATATGTATAATAGATTAGCTTTTCGTGAGTCATGGATGATGTGTATATCTTTGTCTAGTACCTATAGTACAAGCACAAGCTAGGGCAAAGTACAATAGTATGTAAATAAAAAAATGAGGATGATGAAAATAAATATTAAAATCTAAATTCTAATAAGAATTATATAATAAAATTTAAATATCTTCTCTTTAATTTTTTTGGCAATAATATGTTAACCGCTTCAGCTTATGTGCTAGTACCATACGAAATCATTCTTTATTCCAGTTGCGCCCCTCAAAAGAGGACGAGTGACAAATGATGTACAATATTGGAAAAAAGCGACGCACCATTGTCACCGCGCGTCGGCCATAACCGAAAATTGCTGTTTGTTCTTTAATCGTATAATGGACGTGTTTTTTCACAGTAAGAAGCCGCGCCGATCGATAATTTTATGCATTTTTAGTTGTTTGTTTATACTCTGATTTGATTATTAACTAAAACTTTTTGTTTAGAGTTCTATACAAAGTTTCACATTACGTGTTGAATTATCTTCATTTTTGTTATGGTTTGGAACAGTTAAGTTAGAGCCTTAAGATTTGGTATTCAGATGTCCATATTTCTAGAGTGAGTCTAGTAGGTACTAGCCGAAAATATTTGTTTAGATTTCCCAAATTTAAATAGTTTTTTGGTTTTACACTGGCTCGACAAAGTGATTACAGTGCAACTGATCAGAAATACGCTGTAGTCCAAAAACGAAAGCAACTATCATAGACGAAAATTTATTGTATCACCGTCGTCATGTCAGCCCACATATACCACGACTGAAGGTCTCTAGGCATATGAGTTACTGGGCATACACGCGACAGGCCAAAGCGAGTCATTGTGACGGTCTTTACACTCGTGTTCTGTGATCACGACCCAGTTCGCGCAATCGCCATATCACCACAGTTTTCATTATTAGTAAAAATATTGACGATTCTTTAAAGTTTTTTAATAGAATGGCTTCATTTACATTAGCTAAGCTACCTAGTTATTGATGATAATATTGGATTGGGGGGAAGAACATCATAATATAATAAAAGCAAGTTAATTCGCGCATAAGACCCGTTAAAGTATTTATTTATACGTAGTATTTTAACGAGTACAAAACGCGAAAGTTGAAAATGTGTTTATTAATTGTAGTTTCATTAGAAAACGATTATCAAAACCGCCACTAGTTTTGGGACGTGTCGTGGCGAGCCATCCTTCCACATTATCCGAAAATATTTTACTGAGTTCATGGAATAAGGGTAGAGGGCTGACAAAAAATCAACCCAAGCCACGCTGGCGCGGCGCAACTGCCTCTTGCGTTGCCACCTGCCGATTATTTACTGTTTAGAGTCTGAATCTAAACTTTAGATTAAGTGCCAGATGCCATTAAGGGCGGCTTGCATTAACGAATTAATCTAGTTTAAGCTTGTATAAAACGTTAATTAATTGAATTGCTTTGATTCCATCTTAATGATGATTTTAGTTTAAGAGTTGTTACATCTAGATTTTGATTCTGTGCAAGACAATAAATACAGATCAGCGTTAAATAGCATTTTATATAGCTCTTAACTAGATTTAATTTGTTAGTGCAAGCCGCCCTTAATGTAGATAAAAGCTTACTTAATGCAAATTCTTCTTTAAATCTACGCACCATAAAAAAAAAAGTTTAATTAGACTGACCATACCTTTCGGTGTGAGCAGATATACATTAATGGGTTTATCACTTTGCGCTTATCCAACGTGACCAGTAGCGTATCTGATCGCCATGCTCAGAGTCCTCACACGTCTCATTTCTATGAGATGGCAAAGAAAAATGCCAAATATTATATAGACATAAAATGATGACGTGATAATGCCAAAGGTTATGTCAATTTCATACATTTTTTACTTTCTAGGAGCGTTATATTTTATCGAAAGTTCTTTTGTCTAGGGGGACAGGTTCTTCAGTTCCTGCCAATGCACAGAAATAGTCACATACTTTTTCGTTGGGCTGTTGAATGGTCTTTCGATCAGCATGTTTCCACCGTCCCATGATATTGGGTCTCTTAGAAGCAAGAAGAAGTATTTGTGCAGGCCGGCTCGATCACTGCGATTATCGATAGGGTTTTGTTTACTGTCGATAGTTACAGTCGTTTTTTTGCCTGCATCATGCTTACCATCATGCATGATGGGGTCACAATGCCAAGTCAGGATTAAAAGTCACCTTGGAGTTTTTAGCACCACATAATAAAAACGGTTTTAAATCTTGACGCAACAGTTAACACCTAACGGACGGCTCCCGTAGATTTACGTTTTTCCATTGTGACTTCCTAGGACGGACCCCGTAGATTTACGTTTTCGCTTAAATTTTAGGTACGTTGCGTTAGTTTTTTTATTTTACAGATTTTTTTCTTGGTACCATTAGTTAGCACTATCTGCCTGTTGCTCCTGACAGCGCAGATTCGGCCCGTCCGTTTAGTGTTAAGTTTCCGAAACGAGTTTATCCCCTTGACATGATCTCGCCTAAATTTCACTCGGTATAAGAAGTTATTTTAGAAACGATGGCGATTCGTATTACTGTATGCTATTGTGCTTAAAATTGTGCTTTGGTGAAAAAACGTCATTCTTCGGTTACAATACTTCACATCGCCCACATCTGTGGAACATAATAGAAACAAAATTACGTTTCTAGTTGCACAGGATTCTATGAGAACGAGGAATAATACCCCGAAATACATTACTTAAGTTCTTTTGTGAGTTTGAAAATGGTCGCAATGAATTATTGGCCGGTCTCCTTTGTGTTTCAGACGTAGCGTGAAGCAGAATCTTCATTTGACAAACACGGTGTTCCATTTTCAGTTGATTAATCGATTTTCTAACTGTTAACTGCAATTTTTATCAGTATTTCTTTTTGATTTATTTGGAGAAGTGTTTTTCTATCTTTATTATGGCGCAACCCATGTATGTAAAAATATTTTGCAAATCCAAACTCTACTCTTTAAAATTGGGTGCAGCACACGGGATACATGATGCGATGTTTTGTTTTATTATTTCTTTTTTATATTAATGCATATGTGGTGTGTTGTTCCTTATTTACTTAACGTTTCTTTCTTTCTCTGCTATTTTTTTTTGTGTCCCGGGGAAACCTACATAGGACCACCAGAGCCGCTGTGAGGGCAGCGACCCCGGTGTGTCAGACTCCTACTGACTGAAAACCCCCGGCGTGTCCCTCTAAACGCTCCACCCGAGCATAGGAAACCAAATACATACGCCCGAGGAGCGAAATCCCTTGTTGAGACTGCCTCTATGGGAGGGGTTAGAGTAAAGAGACATCTCCTCCAAAACCTATCTCTCAGACGGCGTGTCAGACACTGCGCACCGTCTCCCTCTCTGCTATTACTAATCTATATTTTATTATATTATAAATATATAATACACAAGTGCAAAGACCTCATAGTGACTCGCTTCGACTTGTAAAATCAAAAACAGCTTTTGTATGCCTAGATGTTCATGTACCTAGAGACCTTATGTCGTGTGTCGTGTACCTAGAGGCCTCATGTACATGTGGGCCGGCATAACAATGGCGACTGTCAAAGGATTCCCATCTTTCGATCGTCGCTACATTGTACTTTTCATCAGGTGAGTTATAGTCACATTATCAAGTCAGTTAAAAGAAAAGAATATCGAGTCCAAGAATATTTTTATTTCGGTTCAATATTTCCTAATCTTTTATTTATTTATTATCAGGCAAGCAGTTGAAACAGCTGGTAAGTGCCTGTGTCCTGCTATATCTTTCTCTATTTTTTAAATTATTTCTTTTTTTATTGAGGTAGTATTTGACCAAACGATTTTTAATTGGTTCACATTTTGAGCTGAGATTAAGACTTATTTAGACTTATTAAGATTGTAAAAACCCTTAGTTTTCTAATAACACAAAGTTCCCATTGACATCGATATTATCGAGAAAAATTAAGTAAATATAAACATATTCTCATGATATTAGGGGCCGTATTTATTTAAAAAAATATATCGCAATATTGAGTTAATCTATATTTAAAAATAATTTCTAGTTAAATAAAAATTAAAAAATGTTCTTTGCTGACTCATCTGAGTACTACTTCTGTCGAGTAACCCTGGTTTATTTAATATAATTTGACTGATGGATGAGGAATGCAGTCGACAAAGAATGCGGTCTGGTGAAAGGGTTCAGACGGAATTCTAAATAAATTGTATTTATAGCACTTTCTACATGAAATATCACCCCACTAACGGTCCCTTTCCAAAGCTGTCTAGACAGATAGGGTCGTTAATACCAGTGTATGCTATCTTATACAATCACACACGCACTTCGTGTTGCCATGTGGACAATTACTTTATTTAATCTAAAGCCTCTGGATAGATTATTTTAGACATTTTGAATCAAACTAAATAGTTATTGGTTAAAGCACGATACAAATTCCGGCAATCGATACTCGGATGCGGTGAGCCAACACTAGTTGCCAGTTCGCAATGTCCCGCTTTGTATGCAATTATACCGACGAGGGAGATATTCAGGGAAGGTATTCAGCATTCTATTCTAATTTCAAATATGTAAAAAACAGTCATAATTTAATATTTCCATTAAAACAAAGTCAATTTTAGTCAACATATTTAGGAACAATCACACAGATGAAAGAAATAATAACAGTTGATTATTAAGTATGTTTCATGCCTTTCCTAAGCCAGGATACACAACGAAGAGAAAATGAGTCAATACATGAGGCGTCTAGTTTCAAAACTCGCTAAAACGATTTTTCATACAAAATTACTTAATAGTTCTAATAGTAATTTGAAATGTTTTGAATTTTAATACCTTATAAGAATGTGATTGCTAAGTCAATGATTAATTGTAAGTTTTTAGAAATTTATGGAATGTGAAAAAAAAATGTTATAGCTGCTTTTGAAAGTAGGCGCCTCACATGTTCACCTAAAATTACGTAAAAGGAACTTTATCTACTTACCAAGAAATCGTGCGCCATATGTCATACGGTGTTCAAACTTGTCTGTCAATGTTTCTTTATGATTTGTTAGGGAATATAGTTATTTACATTTTTATTAGTTACAAGAAGCTTCAAATTATTGTATCCTGAAATATCTCCCTCTTCTATAAAATCATCCAGTATAGGTAGGCGTCCGAGGTAAGCAGCTGTACAGCGCTTTCAACTGCCATGATTGTGAACTTGACACGCGACCTGATAACGCTGCGCAGTCGCCTACGTCGCAGGCCTTTCCATAGAAATAGACTAGATATAGTGCGGTATTTCGCGGTCAAAAAAATCGTCCAAAAAAATTGTGAGCATCCTTTGACTAAATTTAAGGCGTTTTTATTCTTAGGAAATTTTTCATAAAGCCCATAAAAAAGAGAGAAAAAATTGCTAAAATTGCTGAATTTTTAAGTTTTAGTCTTATCGAGATATGGTCATAAAAGACAAAAATATTTCGATCCATCAAATGTTAATTTCTCTATGACCCCTGGTTTCCTTAATTTTTTTTAAGTCTAGATATGTTTTTCCACGTAATACTGCAAAAATAGAGAGAAGAAAATTTGTCCCCAAAAACAAAATGAATTTTAATTTCGTTATAAACTGCGTTAGCTAGCAACACTCACACGTTCCCCGTAGACTAATAAACATCAGCGAATTATAATTCGCCCCCAGCGCCGGCCACTGGCCTAGCGCTCGCCAATTTTATGGTATGAGGGCGGTTGAGTCATGTTTAATGATATGGTTTGCGGAATACAATGATTTTAATGATATCAGGAATTGAAGCGGGCGATATTATCCGATGTTATCAGCCCCGGAGGGCTTTCATGAATTGATATCCTCGCAGATATCGTGGAAGTCATTGTTTTATTAAAATGCACCCTACCCTAGTAGGGAGTTTGTAATTTTGCTGGATAGGTAAATTTATGCAGGTCATTATGTTTAAGGCCTTTCTTACGTTAGATACTAGTAACCATTCACAAGAAGTTTTTGTGTATACTAGCAGGACATAGCCCTCGCCGGGTCCGTAGGAAGTGTACGGATACCCAGGCCCGGCGAAGGCGAAGAGAGGACGGAGTTGGCACCCCGGTGGTTTTAGTCGCTGCTAGTCCGATAAACCGGGGTAGGGCCACTCTCCTGACGGTCCGAAGCGATTTCCAACGGGCTAACAAAAAAAAAAGCTGGAAAAAATGACTACATTGTATCTGATGGGAAGTATAGTGTAGTTCAAGAAAAACAACGGCCGCCAAGAGAGAAAAACCCATTGACAGTCGCCATCGCTATGTCAGCACACATATGCCACGACAGAAGTTCTTTAGGTATATGAACAACTGGATATATAATATATAAACTGATCCCAAAATGCACCAGGTTGAAGCGAGTCACTATGACGGTCTTTACACTTGTGTTGTCTGTAGGTAAAGATAGAGTTAATAAAATTATTCTCATGTAGTTAACGGAGCATACTGTTCGTTTAATTACTCAAAATTTTATGACGTCACATGCGGGCTTTCTGGGCATTAGGATGCGTTTCAATTTAACTCATTTCTTAATTATTAGTAAACGAAAGCTTTTATTTGAATAAACAAAAAATACCCCCACGCCACTTTAGAAGTGTGAATACGGGACCATTCGGAAAATGGTCAATTACTATTAAGTCATTAATACGCATGGACCGTATGCCTCAAACAGGGCCCGCATGTGGTGCACGAGACCTTACCAAGCTCGGACCCCTAAAACTATTGTATTTTTTTTCCTACACGACTCTAATCTTTGTGAAACCGCGTGTGGGCACGTTTCGAACGGATATAAAGTGTCAGTATCGTTTAAAGTAAATTAAACCTTGACACTGAGCGTTGAAAGTTCTATAAACATTTATTTTCGGTTTCATATTTACTGCAAGCATATTGCAAATGGTTGCAGCTTTGGTGCTATAATAATATATTGCATGTTAGGTTGTATGTGCTAAATTAAGCTGCCAAAATGAATATAATATTTATTATTTATAGATTCTATTGACTGCGCGTAGGGTTTCTCACCTGCTCGCCATCTGGTGTTTAAGCTATGAATTGATTTGGGTTTTATCTAAAATTGTTCTAAAATTGTTACTTAATCGTTATTTTTATATTTCACAATATAGTTTTAATTATATCTATGTACCTTTTTTCAAATGTAATTCTGAACGAAGGTTAATTACGGTAGGCCTTTTTTTAAAAACCAATAGCTATCATAATATAAAAATTCAGTTCTTTAGTATGTTTTAATTTTTGTATAATGCAATGGAAAAAAAAGGTTTAACATCTATCAAAGTAAATAAATAACAGACAAAAAGGGGCAAGAGACAAAGGGTGATGACTTTAACCTTTATAAAGCCAATATAAAAAAAAAAACATGCATTTCTTTCTTGAGAGCTTACTGCTTAATGCTGGAAAAATAAACGCAGTAAAAGAGATTATCATTAACAGTATTATATATTTATCTGCCTAATTATGTTTTAACAAAGTAATATTGAATTAAAAAAAGAGTCTGCAATTTTTATTGTTAATACTGGGAATTGTAACTCCAGTGGGATTTGACATGCCCGGCCACACCGAAGCGTTTCGTGTTCCTATGTAAACATGCCTTTATTAAAAAAAAGCGTTCGTACCGGAAACTAATAGGGCTTGTGTCAACACAGTCCTTCTGCGAAACTGCAATTAGCTTCGACTTGATACAAAAAACCTTTTATCGTGTGACATTTATACAAATATATCAGAAGGGAACGCTAAAATTTTATTAAGGGAGAAGTATGTTAAAAATGAATGTTTAGGGTCTTAATTATAAAAGTTATTGGAGCTTTATAAGTATTTAAAACAAGCGTAAACAGATATCATAAAATACGTGAAAGTATTTCTGTGCATCCCATAAAAGCACAAAAGGCATTAACTTGGACGTTTAAGGCATATATTGATTTAATAATTAGTCTAGTTTGGATTGTGAGAATTCTATTCTAGAAAGAACCTGATTTTAAAGGAATCATTATATATATATATATACATACATTAAATGTGAAAATATAACAAAGTAATGCTTTTTAAACTTGTATAAGATGCACGCCACTGCGTGAAAGTATATTCTAGGACAAAACGCATGAAAAAAAGTGATAAAACATATTTGCAACCGTCCAAACTAACCAAATCCATAATATTTATCACTATCTTGTACTAGTAAAAGACATTTTATATTTTAGGATGAAAAAATATTAGAAAAGAAATATTTTTCAAGACGTATATAAAGACCGATCATTTGACCGCTTCGGTAAATTTAGTGACAAGAACATAATTTTGTTTCACTTTTTGCGCATCTATATGGTTGCTTTATATATCCTAATTCTCTGACAGATGCATACTATACGAGACGGCCCTGAACGAGATATTAAAATTCGTTGAACTTTATAAAGCGCTAAGTGCATCATAATTATCCGAGAAAAAAATTTCACAATGTTTTGAAACTTTGGAACAAATAGAGTGTTGTTTATCTTCTAATATTTTTCATGTAATCTAGTCTGATTATTTTGTTGTGTAAAGTTTCCACTTTACCGTCCACTCAGAGCGTTTGATTCTGGCTTATTCGACATTAACCGTTTTTGTGCTTATAGACATTATTTTGTTATTATTGTAGTTATGAAAAAATAATTGTTTTTTAAAGTTAATATCTTCAGTTAACCTTTTTAGATCAGGGTTTTTTTTATATATTAAAATAGTAAAACGAATAGATTCGAATATAAAAACTGTTTTATTCATTTGCGCATAAAAAACTGCATTATTGCACTATATTTTTTTTTCTCCTTGTTAATTTTAGTTCAAGTAAACCTTAAAAAACATATTATATTAGGATAAGAAGAAAAATAAATCTAATCTTATATGGTTAACTAAGTATGTGTGTATGGAATTATGTGATATTATGTATATATTTTATATTAAAAAATTACAAACTACAGTAACTACTACAATTCTGTTTTATCTTAACTAATTAGGCTATATTGTACAAATATTTTGCATCTTCGCTAAGTGGCCGGGCCGGTATGGAATATACCTAACGTTTGAGAATTGGACCCAAACGGCACATCGCAACGCGAAGAAGTCGCGACCTCCCATAGCTGTTATCAGCGCACGATAACGTGGCACGGTGACGACCGATAACAGGCCTCTGTCACTCTTCATATTCACTAATTTGTCATTACAACTTGTCACATTTATATATCAGATGCTACTTCAAAATATATTGGGCTTTTAAATAATAAAATTCATAAAATATGTTCGAGATATTTCACTTTATGTTGAGCATCTGCAGAATGCACTCAAATTATGGCAATACGAGGGCGCTTTTGCATACAAGTACCCTGTAAAATGTGACCGAATGCCTCATAAAGAACCCAAAGAGCCTTTTAAATATTCTACTAATATAAAATAAATGCTATAAAAGGGTGGTACGCGGAGATCACCCTTCTGAAGGGTGCACAGACCCTTAAGTCTGGAATAGATATTGGCTGAAGCAAAGTTCTTTGTAATATTCAGACTTTTTTTTACGAATTTCTATTTACGCTAAAGTGATAAAATTTAAAGAACGTTTTTGACTGACAAACTTTCACTAGATAATTTAAAAGATAAGGTTAACCTTATCTTTTAAATTATTCTTCAGAAATTGGATGTACTGATTTTTTTTTTCGCTCTATTTAATAGTAGTTTACCAGATACCATCTTTACATTAGTGGTGTGATATAGATTAGTGACACATTTATACAACCACAAATGTAATTTGCCCTTAAGTCAATCGTAACATTTTCTAGAGTACTGACTGCCATTTTAAAAACCACGCGACCTGGTGTGCTAAGCTAGTCTTTCCGGTACTTCTGTTCTGACACACAACGACGTTTTCAATTTAAACCGCTGCTGTGTCATCAGGCTGTGGTATGATCTTCCAGTTGGTTGTATTCTCTTCCTCTTATAATTTTGTGTCCTTTAAAAGAAGTACGGAAAGATTTTCGAGCAGGCTGGCTATCCTGTTTCGTTTTAGTTGCGGTCGGAATTTAAATTACTTTGTGCTTGGTGTAGTATATTTGGTGTAAAAAAAAAAGTTGTTGATGGAAAGTGCAGTGTAGTCCAAGACAAGCAACTACCGCCAAGGGACGAAAACCCATTGAGAGATCCTAAAGCCATGTCGGCCCATATACCACGACAGAAGGTATAAACAATTGGGTAAACACAATGTGATCCCGAAACACGACAGGCCGAAGCGAATTACTATGACGGTCTTTACATAAGATTTTAGCATTCATTGCTATTTTATATACCGACATAAAACACCGATATAAAACAATAGAATATATATTTGAACATTTAGGACAGACTTCCGATGCTATTCATTACAATTCTCTTCGAAAGGCTAACCCCAGTCTAATGGCGACCAATAAACATTTCGTTTCCATTTCTAAATTACATACTAGATAGATAGATACTAAAACATAATCATTGGACAAAATGATCATTGTAAATATATTAAAGGATGCAAGACTGATTGTATAAACAAGTGAACTACTGGATTCGTTTTCGCCGGGGATTATTTAGCAGTTGTTTTGAATTGCGTTCCCGGAGCTCAATGTATCCGCTGCGAGACGAGCCGGCAGCGTTTTATGAACTCCGTCTCTCCCGTTAAATCTAGAGAATGAACAGTTCTCAGAGATGATTTAGAAGGCTATGGATCGTGGCAAGCACAAGGGGTGATCAAAAACTTTCCGGCAAAGATACCGGACAAGAGATTATTAAGCAATAACCTCCTTTTATTTTATCACAAATTACCATATATTTTGTTTTTGAGCGTAACCTTTCTCCAAATGTAGTAACTATGTATGTAGTGCATACGTATTCCAGACTCATTCCTTTTAAAAATACTTCTGATATCTCCAAAAACCACTTCCATAAAGACAACAACTGCTTTATAGCGTAAAATTAACCATTGATTAATTTTATTTAACGTGATTGATGGTTGTCGCTGGAAAATAAATCTGCTAAATATGGGGAATGTATTAGATTGCAACAAATCACATGAAATAGCGAGTATGCGATATTTCATTTATAACATTATGTTAAATTATATTTTAACATAAATAATATTGGTTAAATAAAAACATAAACTCGCCACACTGAAAATGCTAGCGATATTATAATGTGTCAAATGTTCATTCCGTTTCCGTAAAAATGCTTTCTTGCTATAAAGATTGTGTTCGATTAACTATTAAATATTATAATACAGTTCATTATACTAGCACTGCATTTTTATTTTAACACATTCGACTCATTATCAAAGGAACTGAAGAAAAATTACTAATGATTGACGTTGAAAATGACGTCGACCTGATAAACAGTTAGCTGTGTCCAATAATAAAGTATTTTAGGTAGAGCAATGTAACGTATTCTGCTGAAAAACACCCAGTAATGTCGGGAGAGGCAGCGTTTCCTCCAGGGTTTGTGCTCGATGGGACTGTGGTGAATTGATTACAGGACCCACAGTCCTCGTCTAAGCATAGAGGTAACTTTGGGTTTTTTAGCCAGCATAAGTTCGGTACACCTCAGGCGTCATTCCCTTTAGTGCGGCTGCGATGGCTATATAACAATAATAGCCACAAGTAAAAAAAAGTATTATAATATTAATTTATTACAAACAGATCGTTGGGTGAAAGGCTATTTGGTTTAAGCGACATTTTTTGGTTATATAGTAATATATATATATTTGGAATCAGCGTTTTTACCGATTCCAAATATATATATTAACTATATCACCAAAAAAATGTCGCTTAAACCAAATAGTTTTTCACCCGACGACATGTATCACGCATTACCGGATAATTTTTGATCGCCTAGACTGGTGCGGGTTATTCGTAAAATATGATAATATTATTCGAAGGGTATCAAAGCGAAGTACCAGTGTCCTTTTCATAGTGATAAAATTCAAATTAAAAGACCTGTTGGCCACTACCTGACGTTTAAAAAAGAAGGTTCACACGTTTCACACTGACAGATTTTTTGCGTTATCCATTATCTACTGGATTTAATGTGAGAACGTTTATATGAATACGTAAACGCCACTCACTAAACCTAAACGTTTCTCGTCTTGTACGTTTAGGATTAAATTGTCCTTATCGTATAAACATAGACATGTTAAATTTGTTAAATGAACGACTTTGTCTTCGCGCTTAAAACGCAGAAAAGTTACCGTTCAGAAGGACAAATACAATGTATAAAATGAAACATAATCTTGTTCAAACTAGTGGTCGACCAGTGGTCGAAATTCGGCCATAATAAAATTTTAAGTTTGAACATTATTAAAGTTCTGTTGTCACAATAATCAAAAATACAAAAAGATCTTTGAACCAACAATAAAATATATATATATTTTGCCTTTATGATATTAATAATTCAGATTACTGCTACGCAATTTTCTTTTTATAATCGATTTATATTTGTATATTGAGTGAGCGGTGTATCTAATACCTAATATATTTATTGTAATAAATGACATCCAGTAAGAATATAGACAAATAACATTAACGTCAAACAATATTAATTTATTCTCTATTTGATCACACATTTTAACCATAAACAAAAGAATATATAATGCTTGTGTGTGTCAATTTAAAAAATATTAGCATTCTGCACTCCAACTCAATATCAACTATAAGTGTGCCAAATTTCATACGCCTAAGTCTGCGCAATATTCATAAAACGGTATACACAGTGTTTGCTTCACGTATTAATATCGGTTTCCTCTGAGTGTCGGCTGAAAATCAGTGCTGGATGGCGCGTACAGCGTCACCCAGCATACGCTGAGCCGAGTGCTCGTTGAGATGGGTAGCAGCACACAAGATACATAATGTAGTGTTATATACTATTATTTCATTGTTGTTTTTATATAAATGTGTTTGTTGTGTGTTGTTTCCTTAGTCTCAATAAATTTTTCTTTCTTTCTTCTTTTAATAATATAATAGGTAACCCTACTTCCAAGTACCGCGGTATATTATAATGGATAGTGATTACAATTATAAAAGTCTTTTAGGGATTTTGTTTCTCACGATTTTTCATCGGTATTTTCAATTTTTTTAGGTCATTGGGAAATATATAATTATTGATCTTTCTTGTGAAATCTATCGTCACGACCTTTGATTCCGTTTGCATTGCTTAGTTCCCAGATAAGGGCTGCTTCACAGGAAGGATGAATTAACACTTGGTGTCGCAAAACTGAACTTGACGTCGCCGATGTAATGGATAAATAGATTGCTTTATGTTCCCTTTAGACATTTCAAGTCAATTAAACTGTTTGTTTGATAACTAAGGACGACTTTGTATTTGTTTTAACTCCTGAGGCAAAAAGAGGAACGTTTTAAATGTGACGTGTATATCTTTGTATTTGTGTGTCTGTAGTATCTAATCGATTTTAGTTTAGTTAGAATAGTTTAGTTTAGTTAGGTGAATTGCTTGAGAATGATCCTAGCCATGATTGAAGAAAATCTGTCCATCCGTTTGATGTTCTTTAGCTCTTTTGTAGTAAAAGGGATATGAGCAACTCCTACTGAACTGATCGATTCAGAATTTAGTATCCAGTGCCTTCAGCAATGCCTTCCTGCGAGACAGAGCTTAAGAAATGCAGTGCACGGCGGGGCTGTGGAGCAATTGGTTACAGGGCCCACAGTCCCGTCTTAGTGCAGATGAGGTCAACTTGGGGTTTTTAGTATGTAAAAGTACGGCACACCCCGGTTACCATCCCCCATGTGTAGCCGGGACGGTCCAATGAGGATTTTCCCCAAGTAAAAAAAAAAGTATCCAGTGCCTTCAATGATATTACAATGATATGGTAACTTTCACCTTATGTGGCAACATAATCTAGAAACAGCAGGATACTCAACTCTTCCTTGACTTACAGCAGAAACATTCGGTTTGACCTCATTAGAATGGTCTTTTGAACGAGGTTATACATAGATGGATATTTGACCCGTATTTATGACGAAAAGAGAAATTGTTCATTCATTAAAGTATGAAACCGGTCTCGTAGCGCAATGCTGAATTAGAGTCCTGGGTTTGAACTTTCCTATGATGAATAGGTTAGTGTGCCGCGAATCATGGATGTGTGTATTTGTTTAAAAATCTTTGTCTAGTGCCTATAATATAGACGCAAGCCTACTTTGTGACTAGGTCAGTGTGTGTAATTGTCCATACATATTACATATTATTATATCGAGGGGTGAAAGGCTATTTGATTTAAGCGTCATTTTTGTGTGATATAGTAATATATATTTTTGGAATCGGTAAAAAACGCTGATTCCGAATATATATATATATAACTATTTCATCAAAAAATGTCGCTTAAACCAAACAGCCTTTCAGCCCCTCGATATTATTTGTTTGGAGTTGCAAAGGCGATCGGCTGTAACTGGATGAGGAGAACCGTATAGCAGCCTCAATAACTAATGTGCCTGATGATATTAGTGCCTTCTGTGTATTGTGTTGCTGTGTCGTCTCGTGTGTGTTGTATTCTTGGATGCTTCCATGTATCGTTGTGACACGGTGTACACGGTGTATCCTAACGGACCGGGCTCGGTGGGAGGATCGCGCGCCTTCTGTATTCTTCCTCGTTTGGCGAACACTCGGCGGCGGGTCGCAGCCAAGGGCGCTGGGCGACAGACAATGTGACTTTCATTCGCCTTTGCCCCGCGGAGGTAAACAAACCGGGCGGGCGTTACGCGCCCGGTGCGTGGTGTACCGCGTAATAGAATTAAGAAATATATGGCAGGAAGACGTAGTGAAAATCGCGCGGTTAAGAGTAAAGCAACATATTCTTTATGTTTTCGTAATTTAATTCATGTTCATTTTGTTCTATAATCCTTTTTTATCTATATAGCATTTCTTGATACAAGTACGACACAAAATAATAATAGATAATTTATATATAATAATTTAGTTTAGATAGTAGTTTTTAATAATAAAAAGAAGTAGCAGTCAATTCTCTCTGTCTACCCCAATAGGGAAACGGCGTGATGATAGATAAACGGATAGATAATCATTTTATGAAATAGGGTCTTTACAATCTATCACTATCAAGTCCAAGAGGTAATGCGTGAAACAGCCATTTTGACGCCACGCACTTATCACGTATTGGAATCCCATATTAAAATCTGTATTTATTTATTCTCCAGCGTAAAAGAACCGGTCAACATTAAAGGCTGGTTCAGACTGGCGTTTTTTACCCATATATGCTGCGTTTTTTTACACGCGATTATTGTAACAAACAACGAGTGTAGGTTGGCTTTTAAATATATATATATATATACCAACAGCGAAAGACTTTCTGCACGTTTGCTTTTCTCTGTTTATTACTTAATAATTACATAATGAACTTGTTTTTTTTTTCTTTTGTAATTACGCTACTCGATATTTGCCAATATAATACAATACTTAAAAAAGGCGTCCTTTGTAGGTGAAAGCGCAGCACTGTCACCTACTCGCCGCTCCCGAGCAGCTACTCCAAATTCGCGAACGACTGCCACAAATCGAATTGTAATTTTACCGAGCGTGTAAACGCTTATGTCGAACCGAGCGTTTAACGCGCGGAATAAACGATAGTCTGCGATTACCCTAAACGCATTTGATTAATTGCACGTGAACTTGACATTGAATTCGGTCGGCGCTTGGTGTGTGACGCATCGTGAATCGGTTTTACGCGTCGCTTGGGTGCATATCGTTGACCTTCGTGCGTACGGTATATAAGCAACAGTTGTTATACTCTGGGGTCACAGATTCCCAACCTACGGACAGCGGAAAAATAAACGGATGTGAGAGAAAAAAATATAACAAAACATAAACTTTAGATCCTCATGTTTCCTGCAACTACGATATTCTTCAAACCAATTGAGCAGATTCGCATGATTTTAACCCTGTTGCATTAAGACTCTTTAAATTTTAAGGATATTTATTGATACACAGTATACACCCTTCAATAGTTGTGTATTCGTAATTTGAATTGCGTTGTATAAAACATTTAGAATCAATTCCTAGATCGCAATATAAAAATAGCTAAAATGCAATGAACTTTACATTAAATCGTGTATTTTTAGTACAGTCTTAAACTGTGCTAATTTGTCACACGAAAATTGTTTCTTATAAAGATATATTTTTTTATAATGATAATAAAAAAATTAAAGAGATATTGCGATGAGCTGTCTTTTGTAATGTAAATTGGGTACACCATCTACATTTTAAACCCATCGTAAATTCTTTTTGTAATAAAATGAGATATAAAAAACTGATATATCCACACGCTATAACCTGTACAGGGTGAGTAGAGGTATATTAGTGATTGTCTCCACTTTTACCCAACGTTACCAGTAGCGCGGCCGATCACCGTTCTTAGGGCAATTATTATTATCTTATATATAAAAATTAATCGCTAAATGTCTTGATAAGCGCGAAACTCGAGAACGGCTAAACCGATTTGGCTGATTTCTTTTTTGTTGTGTTTGTTGAAGTCTGGGGAAGGTTGTTACGGAGAGAAAAATAAAAAAAAATGTCTGAAAAAGTCTAAAAATAACACTTTTCTGTATTCTCATACAAAATATTCGTTATAAGTCATTTTGAACTTTAATACCATACCATAAAGTTTAAATGTTAGTGGACGGGTTCCGGGAAGCCAAAACAAATGAGTGACGTATAAATATTAATATCAGTATTTGTCAATTTTTATACATATAGCATTAAGGCCAGGTTCCTCCAAACAATTTTCATAAAACAGCCGACGGGCCAATAGGTTTTGGCAGAATAAAATCTGATTTAGAGAAATAGGGCAGAACAAGGTCTGCCGGGACAGCTAGTCTTATATATAAAAATGAATCGCTAAATGTCTTGATAAGCGCGAAACTCGAGAACGGCTAAACCGATTTGGCTGATTTCTTTTTTGTTGTGTTTGTTGAAGTCTGGGGAAGGTTATTACGGAGACAAAAATTAAATAAATTGTCTGAAAAAGTCTAAAAACAACACTTTTCTATATTCTCATACAAAAAATTCGTTATAAGTCATTTTGAACTTTAATACCATACCATAAAGTTTAAATGTTAGTGGACGGGTTTCGGGAAGGCAAAACAATCGAGTGACGTATAAATATTAATGTCAGTGTTTGTCAATTTTTATACATATAGCATTAAGGCCAGGTCCCTTCAAACAATTTAAATTAAAATTAACATTAACAAAAAAAACAATGTGACTTTGTTTTAGAGAAATAGGGCAGAACAAGGTCTGCCGGGACAGCTAGTCTATAATATAAAAATGAATCGCTAAATGTGTATAAGCGCGAAACTCGAGAACGGCTGAACCGATTTGGCTGATTTCTATTTTGTTGTGTTTGTTGAAGTCTAGGGAAGGTTATTACGGAGAGAAATTTTTTAAAAATTGTCTGAAAAAGTCTAAAAACAACACTTTTCTATATTCTCATACAAAAAATTCGTAATAATATTTAAAAGTCAATTTGAACTTTAACACCATACCATAAAGTTTAAATGTTAGTGGACGGGTTCCGGGAAGGCAAACAATTGAGTGACGTATAAATATTAATGTCAATATTTGTCAATTTTTATACATATAGCATTAAGGCCAGGTTCCTTAAACAATTTTCAAAAAACAGCCGACAGGCCAATAAGTTTTGGCAGAATGAAATCTGACGGGGAAGCTATTAACATTAAAAAAAACAATCTGACTTTGTTTTAGAGAAATAGGGCAGAACAAGGTCTGCCTGGACAGCTAGTGTATGATAATTCTATTAGTTGCTATGCGGTATTCTATACAAAAACGTCATAATACGTATTTCATTAACTGTGACCAAAAATCTATCACCCTTATTGGGTTCCTACGTCATATAAAGAACAATGTCTTAAGCTTTAGTGGTTTAGGCTCTACGATCAAATGTCAGTCAAGACAAATCAAGACAAGATATTATGTATATACCAGTAGCGTTAATTCTATATATGCATGAAAGCATTGCATGCTCTTATGATAAATAAGTCTGGAATAAATTGCTTAAGTTAAACAAAAAAAAGGTGTCCTTTATATTCATATCTTTTTTATTTTCATGCCATCTATCTTCCCTAGAAGAGTAATATTTACTATCGTAATATAATATTAAAATTAATTACGCGAATCCTGCCTACTCTGTCCAAATACTATTTGCACGCCACTGGTATATTATACAAATACTAAGACATACACGAAGTACACAATCACACTACACACTTTATGTATAACCTATGTACATAGTACAAATAATCATTTTTGTTATATTTTTATAATAAGTAATTGAGTCGCCATTGTATCTATATTAATGTTACGAATTAATTTTGTGTAATTGTATGTATATTTAAATTGATTGCCTGTCTAAAATAAGTCCTGAATAGAACCAACGCGCGGGTTTGCGGTGTCACAACTATACGGTATCTCACATCCCGGCCGGCACTAAGAAGTTCTCCAACTCCTTCTTCTTTTACCGTGTCGTTGGGCTGTGGAATAGTCTTCCGGCGAGCGTGTTCCCACCATCCTATGATATGGGATCCATTAAGCGTAGCGTGAAGATATATTTGTGCAGGCCGGCATGATCGGCGTGACTACCGATGGGTTTTTCTTGCCTATCGATAGTCGTTGGCGTTTTTTGGATTGCACCATGCTTACCATTAGGTATGGTGCAGTCACTGTGTCGAGTCGGTTTAAAAAAAGATACATACTGTTGGTTTTTTAAATAAAGAAATAAATGTATTATATTACATACACTAGGTAAAGATTAGTCTATTATTTCGTTATTTATCATAGGAGGAACAAACTCCGCAGGACGTATCCAAATAAAGAAATCTTTTGTATGTGAACAAACAAGCGAGCCACTTTTTATTAGTGCCAATACCATCAGAGGGTAATAAATATAGATCATACTGCCTTATTGCTCGTCCAAACATTTATTCCCAAATCCCAAGTTAATCATATTAATATGAGCTATCGTTGGAGTATCGTGCGTAATAAATTATGTTGTACGTCGTTCATAATAAATTACGTACAAGTTTGATACACAATTATTTATATTTTAATAACTTTTACAGATAGTTTTGTAACAGAAACGCTTTCTTAAGTCTTTTTTTGTCTGTGGTGGCCTTATTTAACCGATATCCAGTGACGTGCATAAAGGTATTTGGACAGGTTAAGCAGATTCACATAATGAATTTGAATATTATATACTGATAACAAATATTATATTACTTTTATAGGGAAGATAGATGGCGTGAAAATAGAATAGATATGAGTATATAGGGTTCCTTTTTTTATTTAAATTAAAGGATTTTCCAGGAAATTCTAGACTTATTTATCGTAAGGGCATGCAATGCTTTCATGCATTTATGGAATGAACGCTACTGTAGGTATCTATACTCGGTAACGGTACAGTCATTAATGTATTTCTGTTCATCCTGAAAGGATAATAGCGTGACGATATATTAGGTTATTTAGTATTTACAAACATAAATGTATGTAAATAACCGGACAATTATAGTTCAGATATTTTAGTACATTTAGAACACGCCCTAGCAATTTTCTCCTGCTAATTCAAGACACGCGAGCTTGCCAAAGCGTTTACTAGTTTTTCTGAGAAGCCAAGGTTCAATGACCTCGCCTTAATGGCATCTTTTGTGAAAATTAGTTTTTTTTTTGCTTAGATAATGGAGTTCGCCGCCTACACGGTACGCCGATAAATTTCATGGTTTTTACTGTTTTATTGCGTTTTACTGGCAAAAATCCTTTTCGTGGAATTTTTATTATGTTACTTAGGTAATCATATCAAAACTAAAATAAGGTTCGAGACTCATCTTTTTACCCTAAGTAAACAAGATGACGTGCGGCATTACATCAGAATGCGATTGATTTTAACTTGTGTATTTCCAGTATTTCATATACGGAGACTCAATAAATTTACATACCTTGATAGTCGCTTCCATTTTTTGGACTACACTGTACTTACCACCAACTGGACTGCAGTCGCTTTATCGTGCCAGTGTCAAAAAAAAAATCCAATTGCTCAAGTCAAGCAGTTTAATTTGCCACCAGCTTGTTTTTCTAACTTCGTATAATATGAAAGTCTTCAAACAGCGGATACATTGGTTTTTGTCGGACGAGCGCGCTCCCTTGCCGACCTCATCAACGCTTTCGTCAAGTGTGATAATCATCAATAGTAAACTTATTTATTATTTATTTATTTATGTATGGGCTATCAACAGTTCCATTGCATTTTACATTCACAATGAGATCGCATGCACAAGCGAAATGTCTACAATGGATACTAATAAAAGACAGTCACAGCATGGCTCAAAAGCATTAACTTACAGTATCAAAACCAAAAATTAAAATCAAAACACTAGAAAGAAAAAGAAAAAAGAACTTGTTTGAAATATAAAAAAAAAACTATAGTTTGTGATATATTTTTTGAAATGATAGGCGATGGTTGCCCGAACTAGGGCGTGACACAAGTGTAAAGAAACTCATTATTCCCCGTAGTGCCTGTAATGATTTGGAATCTTTATATCAACTTTTTTTTAATTCTATTTATTTAAGGGGCTTTTACGTGTGAACGTATGTCAGCCCCATCGTACTCTAATACAGAAATACCTAACATATTACATATGGTGCCATTGATCTGAACAGGCCTGACGCCTCATCAGATACTAGTTCTGTTAAGATTTTGTTAAACATCCCGATGTCAAGTCTGTTCAGAGCAAAGGCACTCACAAACGCCTCTCTCACAGATTCAGATCGGACACATTCCATCAACAAATTGTGTATATCAGATATCGGTACGGATATCCCTAGAACCGAGTTATAACTCTTTAGGTAACTGTATAGCATGTCGGATAATCTTGGAGGCTATGGCGGACCGTCGCATTCGGGGACGCGGCGCCGCGCACGGGCCGCATTGCAGCTAAGTGGGCGGCGCTGGGTGCCGACTGCAATATTGTTTTTTATAGAGCATTCAGCAGGTAGGACACCGGCCATTACTGAAATTATATCACGATACCGCATTCTACGTAGACATCCCTGATTACGAGTTGATTTTATCAATTATCTCGAATGATCTATGTCTCGATGACATTCTATGAGATTTCCTTCCAGATTGTGCAAGTTTTTGCATATATAGTAAAAATACGGAATAAAATACGTCATGTCATAAGATTTTATGCATTGACATGCTAAACTAGAACATAAAACGCCCTTTTCTTGCGGATAAGGATTAGGTATGAAACAATATTAGAATAAATATGCACGATTTTATAAACATTAACAATAATTTGGCTCAATTGGAAACAATCGACTACCAGCCGTCAGAGCTAGTCGATGATTCATTCAATAAACCGGAGTCTAGTTCGATTTGAAAACATCGTACAATATTTCTATTGATCAGTTGAAGGTCGATTCAATTGTTAACTCGATTTTAAATCTGATCGAATGCGATTCTCGGGATTGTTGAAACCTCTCGAAATCGTCCATCGCTAATTCCAAGTAATGCTACATTCGAACGCGATGGGTTTTCGCGATCCTTAATATTTCTTCATTGTTGTCTCGCCATGGAATGCGGTTTGTAAACACTATTGTCTCGGGAAGACGCGCAGTTTTTTTATATCGTACCTCGTAGTGAGTACATTGCAGTCAATGAACGAAGGCCGCGGCATAGAGGCGAAAATTCATTGACTAGGATGGCGGCCCTCCTGGTCGAGGTTCGTATCTACAGGGGTGCTATTGCGTTGCCACCCAATC
Organism: Automeris io; assembly: GCA_036320925.1. Lineage (NCBI taxonomy): Eukaryota > Metazoa > Arthropoda > Insecta > Lepidoptera > Saturniidae > Automeris > Automeris io. The sequence goes on along the minus strand of JAUDJH010000011.1, from coordinate 3,098,081 downwards.
TATAAATTCGCTGGCTGAGCACCGTAATCGCACTCCTCGCCCGATGTCATTGTGTAGGCCTTTCTCGGTCATTAATGTATTGTCCTGTAAAAAAAAAGACGGAACATTGTATTTTTTTTTAAAATAATTTATAGACGAAAGCTTGACCTCAATCACACCTGGTGGAAGGTGAAGATGAGTTCGATGATGAAACGCGATCGCCTAGCAAATGCCTATTCACTCTTCTCTTAAAGACTCCCAGGTCATAAGATCGCGGAAATATGGCCGCTGGAAGCATATTCCACTCCCTAGCCGTTCGCATGATAAATGTAGAAGCGAATCTTTTCGTGCGAATATAAGGAACATCCACCACATACGGATGGTATCCGACACGATGTCTAGTGGTTTTGTGGTGGAATGGGGCTGGTGGAATCAAAGAATGTAGTTCCTAAGAACACTCTCCACCGTGCAACCGGTAAAAGGCCGAGAGGCAGGCAACTCTACGTCGATGCTCGATGCTGTGCATTCTAATGAAGGTCAGACAGCTAGATGAGCAGGCGACAGTAAAAAGGTCGCGGGGCGTGACTGGATGCGATTTGTACAGTATCGAGGAAAGGTGAGTGCGACATTCCCCGGTGGCAATAGCCGGGCAGTAGACATGAGGGAGTCTGCTGCCCGGATGGGAGGGAGGCGGTGCAAGGTGTCCGGCGCATCGCCTGGGAGAGAGGTTTTGGAGGGATAGGCTTTACTCCTTCCCCTCCCAGAGAGGTAGCCTTAACAAGGCTTCTTGTTCCCTGAGCGTCTGGATGAATTTGGTTTCCCAGGCCCAGGTGGAGCAATCAGAGGGACACCCCGGGGGTTTTTAGTCAGTAGGAGTCCGACACAACGGGGTCACTGCCCTCACAGCGTCCTTGATGGTCCTATGCAGAATTTTACCCCGGGATACAAAAAAAACTATAGATGAAAGAAGCTCAATCTGAGGAAGGTCTGTGCTCAACACTGGACTGAAACAGGCTATAGAAAACGATGGGTTATAAAAAATATTCTAAATACAGTAGCTGTAATCATTTGCACACTTTATAATCCCAGACAAATGTACGATAAGAGGAGCGTTTAGGGAATTCCGATGTGGCTCATTGAAATCTCGATAGAAAACCGTCCACTATCGGTCGTTAACGTGCGAATGTTATCAGAAATGGTTAATGAACCGATTTCGAATATTAACGCTGTGGTAAAGGCGTGTTTGGTTAATAGAATGGGATGAGTTTTCTCAGAATTAAAAGTTCAGATGTGAGATATGTTTTAAAAAAAGTTACTGGTAATGAGCCTTTTCTACTGTCTGTGTCATAGCGAGTGGTCTGAAGAGATTTATTTATTTACACTTACACTGTCTACATCTAAATATATATAACTCAAAGGTGACTGACTGACTGACATAGTGATCTATCAACGCACAGCACAAACCAATGGACGGATCGGCCTGAAATTTAGCGTGCTGGTAGATGTTATAACGTAGGCATCCGCTAAGAAAGGATTTTGATCTATTCTACCCCAAGGGGATAAAATAAGAGATGAAAGTTTGTATAATATAATATCTTGATAGTTTTAGCGCCTAATAACAGATTGGGCCCTAATTTTTTACACACGCTAAATAAAAGTAAAGCCGCAAAAACTATACCTAATAAATAGTAATATTTCTTAACGCAAGCGAAGCCGCGGGCAAAGGCTAGTTAACACATAAAACTATATAAGACATGAACAGGATACATTACAAATTGGACTCTATTTAAAAGTGTAGACTACATGCACAGAAGAAAAGAAAAATAAAAATAAAAGATATATATAAAACCTAGATATTTAAACCTTGTTCCATCCTCTCCCTTCCTGAATCCACGCGCGCGGGTTTGCGGGGTCACAGCTATTCGGTATCTCACATCCCGGCCAGGACTAAGAAGTTCTCTAACGCTTACTGCAGCCGAGTGTGTGCAATTTTGGAATGGTCTTCTGGTGAGTGTGTTCCCGTCGTTTGATTATATAGGACACTTTAAATGAAACGTGAAGAGATATTTGCGTAGGCCGGCATGATCGTTAACAGAGGGCACTGTGGTATTAAGCTGACGGATAGCATATTTCGCTATATTTATATGTTTTTGTGTTTTCTGTATGTTGATAATGTTTATGAATTTAAAATTTCTGTTCGGGTTAATTTAAATGGGTTTCATTTATGAGCAGTGTCGAGGAAGATATCTTCTTCTGAGTTTGTGCCAAGCGGGCGCGGCGCGATGGGGCTGTGGCGAATTGATTACAGGACCCGCAGTCCCCGCCAATGCGCAGAAGTAGTCACCTTGGGGTTTTTAGTCGGTACAAGTCCGACACACCTCGGTCGCACAACCCTCCTGTACGGCCGAGAAGGTCCTATGAGGATTTTCCCCGAGTAAAAAAAATAGGGTTTTATTTAATTTTTCGTCGTTTTGGACTGCTCCGTGATTAACATTGGCCGTGGTGTGCCTGGTAACACAAATGCTAAATCCGATACAGTTATATCATCTATAACTCAAGCATATATTCGTTCTGTCTAAGAATTAAACCCGTAACCTGTAGCACAGAAGCAGAGCGCTATTCATTTGATTATTGCTGAAGGCGACAAAGTCACGGGTGGAAGCTAGTAGCTTCTTATAAATTACAAAGAGCGAGACTTCATTTGAAAGGTCATTGCCTCGGGTAATACATTTACAGATAATATTTACTACAGCTTATGTAATTTTGTTTTTGTATTCATTAATCCATTAGTGACGCCACATCCGAGCCAGTGTTATGGAAAAAACAATGTTGAATGAAAACTTTTAAATAAATACATTATAATTCGTTATAAAATAATATAAGTAAATTAGTCTAATTACATTTTTAACGCACAATACTTACGCTCAGTGAATCGTTCAAACGTAACCGACTTGCAGGAACAAGCCTATTTATTCCACTGCCAAAAGTCATTGAAATATAACTCTTATTTTTGCTGATTTAATGATTAAATTCGAAGGGAATCATCAACGATGTGATGTAACGTTCACAGTTACAGTACATTTTTGTTTGCTCATCACTCGAGCTTTGATTTCACCATTACAAGCCTGCCAGTTTGAGAAGAACCGTAATAGTGCATAAATATTGTCGGCGGATAAGTCTTTTGTATGGAATTGCGGGGCTCGTGAGAATCTGGTGCTCAAATGCGTGGAAAATTCTCATGCATCCGTCAAGCAGGTTTGGTGCTGTGTGAACGTGTGCTACCGAGATAACGAAGATAGATAGATAATCTCTTGTACGAATTTTAATTTTCTTTTATAACCCGTTTTATATTCCGTTATAGGGCAGTAGCTTTCATTTCATAGATGCATGCAAGCATTGCATGCCCTTATAATAAACTAGCTGATCCGGCAAACGTTGTTTTGCTATATAAGGTTTTGTAATATCTTCTAAGATGTTCATTGAAATTAAGTGATGTCAAAGACAATTTTGTTCACAATTAAATACTCTTAATCAACAACACATTTATTTGGATAAAGGTTAATATTATTACGTTGATACAACTCTTAACAAATAATGCATCAATTTCGACCAAATTTGATTACCATAAAAACGGTTCTAGTGAGTTAATCTTAAAAGATAGACATATACTGTCGCGGACATTTTTTTAGATCATTTCAAGAGGAATAATTATTTCGTACATATATTTTTCGTATCTTGAACCGTTTTCGCAGCGCACGCAATGGAAGCCCTCAAGGACGGATAATTTTCCCCGTTTCTTTCACATTTTTCATCATTTCTTCGCTCCTAATAGTTGTATCGTGATGTTATGTAGCCTAAAGCCTTCCTCGATAAATGGTCTAATTAACACAAAATAATTTTTCGATTCGAACCAGTAGTTCCTGAGATTAGCGCGTTCAAACAAACAAACAAACAAACTCTTCAGCTTTATAATATAAGTATAGATAAGTCTGCAATAAATTGCTTAAAGTTAAACAAAAAAGTGACCATTTATATTCATATCTATTCTATATTCACGCCGTCTATCTTTCTTATGATAGCAATATAATATTTACTATCTATACTAATAAAGCTGAAGAGTTTGTTTGTTTGTTTGAACGCGCTAATCTCTGGAACTACTGGTTCGAATTGAAAAATTATTTTTGTGTTGAATAGACTATTTATCGAGGAAGGCTTTAGGCTATATAACATCACGATGCAACTATTAGGAGCGAAGAAATAATGGAAAATGTGAAAAAAAACGGGGAAAATTATTCATCCTTGAGTGCTTCCATTGCGTGCGCTGCGAAAACGGTTCAAGATACCAAAAATATATGTATGACAGAGTTATTCCTCTTAAAATGATCTAAATAAATGTACGCGACAGTATATGTCTATCTTTTAAGATTAACTTACTAGAACCGTTTTTATGGTAATCAAATTTGGTCGAAATTAATGCATTATTTGTTAAGAGTTGTATTAATCTTTATCCAAATAAATGTGTTGTTGATTAAGAGTATTTAATTGTGAACAAAATTGTCTTTGACATCACTTAATTTCAATAAACATCTTAGAAGATATTACAATAACTTATATAGCAAAACAACGTTTGCCGGATCAGCTAGTCATAATATAATATACAAATTAATTACGTGAATTCTGCCTACTCGGTCCAAATATCCTATGCTCGTCACTGTTATAGGGTTTAGACCTTCGTTCCAAGGTAAATAAGGTACTTATATTATTCTTATGGATGTAAAGTTCCTCATCATGCATGTTTGCACGCAGGTTGCTAACACCTAAGCTGCTGCATGCACCTCTTCTACACTAGGCTTGTCAAATAAATATCGATACATCGATATTTTCAATTCAATATATCGATATTTTTGGACGATATATTTTGTAATGATATATCGATGTAAAATATCCAATATCGAAAATTGTATCAAAAACGATATTTTTTTAATTCTTATGGCAGTGACGTCGCTGAAATCTGAAACTGTAGAAGATAGGACCGAACGAAAAAAAAAAGAACTATATTGTCTATGACTGTTGAGTATTATGTTTTGTTATGTTGCTTGCATTGACATCTGAATTTGTTGCATTTATATTATTTGCCGCCATTTATTCATTTATTATTTATTTTTGTTTGATATCTTAAATAGGTCTTAAAGTTAGAAGATAGCCTTTTAGTTCTTGATATTTTTGTAATGTTGTCTAATAAAATAGAATACTGGTAAAATACTTTCGTGTTTATTGAGATTTAATCGATATATCGATGTATCGATATTTTTCCTTCGATATATTGACGCCGATATTGATATTTTAATAAATATCGATATAACGATATTTTTTTTCATTTTCGACATCCCTACTCTACACATAGTGCACATCCGTCAACCCGCATTGGACAAGCGTGATGGGTAAAATGTCCAAACACCTTCCAATGGATTCCACAAATATAGTGGAAAAAAGGAGTCCTTTACTCTGCGGTGGGTCGAAACTGACTAATAATAATAATAAATCTCGTCATAGTGATTTGTCTCGAGCTGTTGCTTTTCTAAATGAAATCTTCTACGTTTTCACTTAAGTATTTAAGCGTCCCTCATGAATCACTGTCTATTAGTGCAAACCACATGAAAATCCGTTCAGTAGTTTTTGAGTTTATCTCGAACAGACAGACCAACAGACGCGTCGGGGGACTTTGCTTTATAATATTTAGTGATAGTGATATTTTTTAATATTCTTTTGAGGTGTAACTATAGTTATTTTAGCAAGTTATAAGAAATCTTCAGTTTACCTTTTCTATTACAATCTTGGTCTTGCGAAAAGTTAAATAGGCCTGCACCAAGTTTCGCTGTGCAGTACAAACATCTAATTAAATCTAACTAGTACTGGATACGCAAGAGTCTAATAAATCTTTATTACCTTCGTCGCATCGTTCCAACTTAACAGAAAGCGGTGCATTTATTGGCAAAAGTTTTGCGAAACTCTTGCTCAATACTAATTAAGATGTTTAGCTTCAATCTTATATTAGTCTGGCTTGGGCAACTCTAACTGCTAAAGGACAATTAACCCTTAAATGCGTAATGGTTTAAAACTGTAACCTACCGCTTAAACACAATAGTGTACAGTAAATGCATAGTATTGTATATCTGCAACATAATAAATTAGTATAAAAAATATCATATATTCTTTTCTATTTTTCCTTGCATTGTAGTGTACTTATTAGAGATGCCACGAATATTCGGCAACTATTCGGTATTCGGCCTATTCGGCCACTTTTTTTTGCTATTCGGTATTCGGCCGAATAATACGTACTATTCGGCCGAATACCGAATACCAAATCATGTAAAAAAGACACGTTATATTACTCAAAGTTATGTATTTATTTTCAAATTACAACACTTTAGTAATTAAAATTGATCAGTGGTAAGTTGTGATGGATAAAAACAAGCTTTTCAGCATTTTTTGATAGCAAACGATTACGTTTTTCATCGTAAATGTTACCAGCCTCAGAAAATAACCTCGCACACACACACTCTCTCTCTCTCGCTACACACATACTAATAAACTTATACCGTGAATATCCATATAAAAACACAAAACACCCTTGAATAACCCGAACGGAAGTGCGAGTCTCACCAGAGACAAGATTTACTTAATTGGTGAGACTTATCACCCTGTGTATATGCATAAGTTTTGTGTCGAAATAAAGATTATTATTATTACTAAACACGCTACTTCCAGGAATATTCGGCGGCCGAATATTCGGCGCTTCGGCCGACAGCGTTGCCGAATATTCGGTATTCGGCCAATTCACTATTCGTGGCATCACTAGTACTTATCTGCAAGATATATATTTTTTAAAGTGTATATAAAAATCATGCATTTAAGGGGCAATATATCGTCACGCTATATCTCTTACGGGTAGAGCAGGGATACACTGTCAATGGCCAGTAGCGCAGTTGATCGCCGTTCTCAGGGCATTTAATCTATTAGATATACCATGTCGGTTTTCTCACAATATTTTTTCTTCACCACTGAGCATGTGGTGCTTAAAATCCGTACGTGATCTGGAGAAACCCAGAGGTACGTGCTGTGATTCGAAACTACGACCATTAACGTTGCCGTGTATGGGACCCGGTTGTTCATACACTACGCCACCACAGCTACTTAATGATATGGGATAATTAACATTAAAGTGACTTAATAGAAGAACTAAAATAGAACATATTAACTCTTGACTTATCTGTATATATATGATATTCTCGTGCCACAATGTTAGTTACCTTACTCCTTCGAAACGGCTTTACCGATTTTTACCAAATTTTATATGCATATTCAGTAGGTCTGAGAATCGGCTGCTATCTATTTTTCATACCTCTGAGTGATAAGGGTTATTCACCCTTAACATTTTTTTTTATTTTTCTATAATGTGGCATTAAAAAATACATACAACCCTAAATTTTTACCCTTTTATCACCAATATTTTTTAATAGCCAGTTTAGTAATTAAATAATTTTTCATCCCGCTCGATATGGCAAAACAACGTTTGCCGGGTCAGCTACTAAACTATAAATCTTCGTAGAGAAAACGATACCCTCTAGGCAGTAGCGTTCATTCCATAGATGCATGCAAGCATTGCATGCCCTTATGATAAATTAGTCTGAAATAAATTGCTTGAAGTTAAACAATAAAAGGAATCATTTATATTCATATCTATTCTACATTCACGCCGTCTATCTTTCCTGTGAAAGGAATATAATATTTACCACCATAATATAATAAACATATTAATTACGCGAATTGTGCCTACCCTGTCCAAGTACCCTATGCACGTCACTGCCTCTAGGTATGTTATCGAATGTAAAATACAGTGTCCTAAAGCACTGTTTGGTCTGGTGTCCTTATTACCATTCCTCAGGCGTACTTTACACTATTGGATATCAACTCATTCCTATACTTTCAAGACTCATCAGCTCGTAATAATGTTGTGGAATGGTCTTCCAGGCAAAGTATTTGGCAGAAAACGCTTTTCTTAGCCGGCAGCACGATTATAATACTTCTAGTATTGCATTTCTCCCTAGGTGACATTAATCGCTAACCATCAGGTTGGTTGTTCGCCTGTCTGATTTCTGTTAACATAAAAATAAGATTGCAATAAATCTGTTACATATAAAGTGTCATTTTCGTCATAATTGAGTTAATAAGGCTTATAGATGCTAAAGATAATTTCAGTGAAGTACAAAAGGATGTACCCATTCATAACGCTGTTTCGGTGTTGTAGGAGTTATTAAAAAGGACAGTATAAATAGAGCATTTGACATTAACTTCACATTAAAAATAATGATAACAGAGAAGGACGTGCTAATCTATATCAGGTAAAATATGTGGAAAATTTTAACAAATCTATCAATTGGTTGTGAATGTCTGCCATGTAGATATGAAGGTATCGGTCGTTAACCGAATGAATTTAGAATTTGGAAGAATTTCATAGAAACCTACTCGAATATAAATTGTATAAACGAGCTACTTCCTCCATTAAAATCATTAGACGATAATGTGGAAACGGTTATCTGAATTAAATGTCATTATAAAGTGGTAGTTACGTTTCTGGACTATATTATTTATCGTCTTGCAAGTGAATGGCGTGAGCCGAAGCAATCTCGGATGACTCTTTCTCGACTTTCGTGATTTACTGGTAAAGGTGCATTATGATTTATTCGATTACAGCTTGTTTCTTCTATTTGAGATAACTATATTTTTGTCTTTGATATGAATTTGGCAGATTGTTCTCCGAATCGAAGGACAAATAGTACATCGTCAACCAATGTACTAGTTGGAAGTTATTGCTTCCTGTCAGTCTTCCCAAGTTTGATATTAATTTGTACTTTGTTTAATTTGAACTGGATCTTATTTTCAATTAATCGTGTAACGGCAAAGTTGACTAATGTATTTTTATAAACTACCTTACACTGAATGATATATTATCTTTTAGAACTTTAAGCAGTTCAGTGATACTGGAATATAATAGGAACAGACAAATAAGGGGACCTCCCCTTAAAGAATTAAATGACATCATAGACCACATTTCGATTTTATTATATTTCTTAAACAATCTAGTAATTTACATAAGGACACATCAAATCGGAAGGAAAGTGAAGGAAAACTCAAGGAAACCACGCATGGCACTTGAAAGAACGCTACTGGTCACGTTGTGTACGATATATAAGCGGCAAGTGGATACAACCACTAATGTATCTGTCTAATGCTCACCCCGTAAGGAATATAGCGTGACGATATTTATTTATTTATTTAATGCTAACTTCACAGCACATTACAAAGCCAATTATATACAAAATAGAAAATAAAATAAAAAACTACAGTGCCAGTAACGAAGTTACGCTTGCATATTAAATTTTGTTAGCATGTTTTGGGTCGCTCTCTGCATCCGAGTAGACGAGTATATTATATTATAATATAATTATTATAATCTAGTAATTTGATGTATAAAGTTTTGTTTAGTAGTGAGTGAAAATAGGTTGTTAGGTTAGATGTTCTATACCAAAAGGATCAAGTTTTTTGCAAACTATCAGACTTTTGTTGCGCGACAAGTTAAGGAGAATCGGTTAACTTTATGATTTTAACACTGTTTATTATAATACCCACGTGACAATTTCTATAGCACCGTTTAAGAATTCTTCTTTTAATTTGGGAACTTTCGCTTTATAAATAGTATTATAGATCGAAACAAAAACTACATCTTTTAACACGTTCGTAGCCCAGTGCGATTTGTTTGTGTTTCTCACGGGGCTTATATCCGCGTAAACAAACTATGTATAAACAATGTAATTCGAGTATAATGATTATAATACGATACTATTTATTCTTCACCTCAAATTTGTTTGAAGTGTTAAAACGAAAAAGCCTCGTAATATAACGTAATATGTTTTTCTATATTAAATAATAAAAGGTTATGTATAATGTGGATATTTTTAGTATTTTAATGTTGTAATTCCTATATTTGCATATAAATGCTTATTCCATTAAATTCCTTTTAAAAATCCAACTAAAAACTCCAACTTAAGAAGAGCGTGACGAGTGGCGAGGAATGTGGTATGTAGTTATAAATGTACCCGATATATGCTGTTTGTCACCTTCCTGCTAAGGAAAAACAAAAAGGCATATAAACATGTTTATAAAATGTAATGATGCCAATGACACGGGCGATAACTGATAAACACACATAACGAGTTGTGCAATAGAAATATAAAAAAACAGATTGATAACTGATTTGTATGTAATAAAATTTAATGATTACGTAACTTGTGATCGTTAAAATTTTATAAATATGATGATTGTCGGTTGCTAGGGGCCGAATCGTGCTGTGTAATCGATTGATCGACGTGTACTGTACGTGGTACGAAGAATTACAAACATTACCTAATACTTGAAAGATTTAATGTTAATTTAATGGGCATCCATTGTACCGCATAGTTTGGGCTCTAATACGAATCCATTTTAAAATTCCTGGTATCTTATATTTAAATTAAGTAATAGAGATGAGTTACAAAATTCACATTCTTATAATCTATTTTATTTGTTTTTTTTTTGGTGTCCCGCGGGAAAATCCTACATAGGACCATCAGGGCCGCTGTGAGGGCAGCAACCCCGGTGTGTCAGACTCTTACTGACTTAAGTCCCCCGGGGGTGTCCCTCTAATCGCTCCACCCTAGCCTGGGAAACCAAATTCATCCAGATGCCCGGAGAGCGAAACGCCTTGTCGACGCTGCCTCTCTGGGAGGGCAAGGAGTAAAGCCCACCCCTCCAAAACCTATCTCCCAGGCGATGCGCCGGACACTGCGCACCGCCTCCCTCTTCTCCGAGCAGTAGACTCCTTCAAGTCTACTGCCCGGCTAATAATCTGTTTTATTTGTACATTAGCCATGCCTGACAATACAATTGATATATTTGAGGTACTTCTCTATTTTTTTTAATTCTTATGTTTTGTTATGAATCATAATTTATAGAATGGATATTATATTATCTGATCTATAACACGCGCGAGTTAGAAGGCTTGTAAATCGTTAACCAATTGATACGATATGTGATTCTGTAATCGATTAGTAACATTCCATGTTCTTGTTTCAGATGTATCGAGTTAAATTGCCGATAAACGCTTTCGATAACGTGAGTATCTGAGAATAATCGATATTTGACGTATTATTATGATTTGATTCGGAGTCAAATGTGTAGAAACGCATATCTGTATAGGATCCTTAACCCTAACTATCGATATAAAGTTCAAAGGCGTTTTTTAAATAATGCCTCACACTAGGGTTTTATCATGTCATAATCATCATTAGTCTAGCTTTATCCACTGCTGGACAATAGGCTTTGCTTAATAAGCGTCTTTGATCTTGTTTTTTTTATGCTTTTCTTATCCAATCTTTTTCAACCACATTTTATAGGTCGTTACTCCGCATTATCGGAGTGTACTCCAGGATACGCTTGTTAACATGCGGTCTCCACTCATGAACCCGCCTGCTCCATCGATCATTAGTTTTTAGGCATTTACGTCCAGCTCACTGCCACTTTTCTCATGTCTTAGGTAAATTTAGACACAAATTCACATGTATAAACACCTAGACACTATCCAACATTTGTTAATGGGATGCGTCCAATCTGAATGAGTGAGAGAGGCGTTGATGGAGTGCCTTTGCTCTGAATAGACTAGACGTCGGGATATTGAGCTCAGTCTTAACAGAACTGTTGTCTGATGACTACTGATGACTATTGTCTGTTTAATTTAATGACAATATATGTCATCTGTTAGGCATCTTTGTATAAAGGTACACTGGGGCTGACATACGTGCACAAATGACCTCACAACTTGTCAAAATGTGGCTAAGGCCGAATCTGCAGCCGAAGCTTCGGTCGAACCCTAGTTATAATATAAGGAAAAGCATTTTCTCATCTTCATCATTACTTCCCCCGACAGTTATGCGCGTAGGTATATCGATATCGCGGGCCCCCTTGCCCTGCCATCGATCATACCGTAACACAATGGAGCTCGCTGCAAACAGTTTGAGTTCGCAGCCTGCCTTGATTTATCACCCGCAAGAACTTTTGTATAAATGTATTGTCGATTCGCGAAGAAAATATATGATATTACGACGTTTCAGCGGTTTATGTAAACAAAATTGTCTTGTAGATTCAATTGCTGCAATAGGATTGTGGTTTAACTAGAAAAAACTACATATATCTTTTTACTGGCTCTACAAAAAGACTAAATTGTACCTGATGGAAAGTACTGTGTATTCCAAGAACTGCAAACAACGTCCACGAATGGACGAAAATCCATCCATATTTATATCGTAATTTGATGATAATAAAGTCGAAAATGAGAATACTCCCGCAACAAACATTGATTCACTCGTTGCTCTGGGATATTATTTGGTCGGCAACGGTTGCCCTCAGCACGTGATGCACAGTAATCGTTTACAGTGTTCATTTTATATGTCCCTTTTATTAAATTACAATAGATAATGGAGCTCTAACAATGGAATTCGATAATTAATCAAATTGTTGAAAGAAAGTAGAAGCGCATCTGGTGGATTATGATTTAATTATTTTAATTAGGATGTCGATCCCTCCCCTTACTCCTACATATTCTATAGTTTTCTTAAAATATTACCTAATAAAAAAGCAAAAAATAGTTCACCTAAACCGTTATATCGGTTCAATTGGTTCAGTGATTATCTACGCCGCGAACCGGGATACTGCCTGCGACATGTGCAATCGGTGATACAAGATTCTCATTAGATAGGAGACATTCGCTGCCATTCTGCTTTGTTGAGAATTCTACGTTACCGACTTGTCGAGCTCTGGAGTTCTTAGGCCTTGTAGTTAAGCTCCGGACGGACTAGTACGGTCTAACTTTCTCGCATATACTTTGTAGAGAATCATTTTTATTACTTGGGAAAATCCTCCTCAGACCGTCCTGTCCACACATAGGAGTGACAGCCGAGATGTGTCGGACTCATATTGGCTAAAATCTTTTTTTTTTACACTAAGATGTAAGTAATTAATTGCTTCAAAGCTTGAAAATAATCCTAACGCCTGTCAAAGTTTTTTTTATGGCTTACAAGCCGACACTTGACCTCATATCTGGTGGAAGGTGAAGATGAGGACGACTATGGACTTCGTCCGTCAAACAAATGCCTATACACCGTTCCCGTAAAAGTTACCAAATCATAAAAAAGTGGATACACTGGAAGCTTATTCGACTCTTTTGCTGTTCGCAGGATGATGAATAATTTGCTCATAGTTTGATTTTATGTTTGATCACTTCCGTATGCCCTCGTACTAATCAAGATATAAATCTGTTTGCTGGGTGTTGACTTGAAAGCGTGCTGATTTAAGTTTTTGTTTTTAAATAGGATTGGAAAGAGATTGAACTGTATGATAATTGAAAAATCTAGTTCATAAAATGATAACTGCGAAGAAATGACAATCGTTATATCAGCCTGCATACACAAAAGTAGGCCTACCAGTTTAAATGATACTCTTCCTCGTGTTATTAATTGGTAAATTTTTTCAACATTTTTATGAGTTGCTACGCAGGGTAGTTAAATATCTTTTCCTCGTTTGATTAGAAACTTTATAAATTATTTATGGCACAACAAAAGCTTATTGCTCGAAGCACAGCCAAGTTTCAAGAATGTGACGCGTCATTGCTTACTCTTTTATTCCACCGTTTCCATTGTATCGGATATCAGTTGATTGTATCTCATTTGTACCGAAATTACAATTTATTGGTTCACAGCGTAAGGGGAATTTGCGATGCTGGAATCGGGTTGGAAAACGATTTTATCGGAACAATCGATATAACTGTGTCTGGTTTTGCTTTACCTATTGTGCCAGGGTTGCCTTTACTCCGGCTGGACTTATGTTTTTGACTTAGAAGAAGCCTCATAACACCACCGATTAAGAGCGAGCTTTTAACTCGCTTAGCTAGCGACTGTGTAGATTTGGTAGAAACGCATCCATGATCCTATTGAGTATAAACCTTGGCTTGGGTAGCTACTGGGATCTCTCAGTGATCACTCATGTGTGAGTAATTTAATAGCATTTCGGAAGCGGCTGCTTTAAATTGAGCTGACATGGCGAAAGACACATGGTTACGTCACTGTACCTAGGTGCATATTTTCACCGGTTATCAAGAATCGATACAATGTGAACAGTCTTAGGCATCGATGGCGGAATCTATAGGTCGTCTGTTCACTTTGTAGGTGAAATGAAAGGAAATGTAATTATTTCGCCAGAAACTAACAAAAAACTAGAAATTTAAATGCAGTAACAGAAACAACATACAGAAATAAAAGAAAATACAAAAACATATAAACATGGCGAAAATGGGACCTTCATCAGCTTAAAGCCACAGAGGAAGTCTGCAGCGCTGATTTTCGTGAAGGGCCCCGGTCGTGTGGTATGGTGTGGTAGATGCGCTTACCAGTGCGTAGTCTCCACTAGAGAACTTTCGTGTCTCATCGGCTAACTTTTCTATCTACTGTGTCTTCTCCAATGTCACTTCAATTTATTTTTCCGCTGGGCTATGTGGGTGACTCTAGCTCCTCAACGGATTTCTTTATTTCTGATTCGATCATCTAGAGAAATGTCATGCATAGTCATCTCTATACCTCGCTAGCTTAATCTATTTGTAGTAAACAATTTTCCCATTGATGCTTTCGTACGAAAATGAGTGAGTGACGTGTGAGAATGGAAACTCGACCCGAGCGGCCGTGCGGCCGTGGGGTGAATAAATTCCATACATCTTTGGCCAACGTACAGTTAACGGTTATCTAAGTATTATTGCCAGTTTTTGTTATGAAAATGATGGTTATTAGTAATTTATTATTGGTAGCCCTTGTTCACGGATCAGCGGGTATTGTCGCGTCACTGCTGTAATCTCTTTTCCAGTCTGTTATTTTTTTATTCTGATTCGGCTAAGTTAGGATATTGAGGATTAATGATAAACGTTGAATAAGATAAAAAATGTTGCAGTGTTTATGAGATTTAGGCAGTAGACTTGAGGGAGTCTGGTGCCCGGGTGAGACGGAGCTGGTGCGTATATGTCCTGCGCACCGCCTAGTAGAGAAGACCTCAGGTGTGGGCCCATTACACGCTCTCCTTCCGGACGGCGCCTGTACCAGGCTTTGTTCCTTTACCGGGTTGTAGGAGGGAAAATGATTCCCAGGTCTGCAGCCAGTAGAGGGATATCCCGGAGTTTTTTCGCTGCGGAGTAACGCTTCCCTGACGGTCCTATGCAAGATTTTCCCTCAGGTTACAATTAAAAATCGAGGAGGGCAGTATTGTGTGAGCCGTATACGTAGGTGGCGCGTCTACCTCTGACCACTAAGGTGGTAGGGGGATTCTTTTTACACTAGCTCGACAAAGTGACTACAGTGCATCTGATAGTAAGTACAGTTTCGTCCTAAAATGAAAGCGACCATCAAATGAAGAAAATCCGTTGATAGTCTCCGTCGACATGTCGGCCCACATATACCACGACTGAAGGTCTCTAGGTATATGAGCTACTGGATATACACAAGTTGATCCCGATACGCGACAGGCCAAAGCGAGTCTTAATGATGGTCTTTACACTAGTGTACTGTGGTCAGGACCTAGTTCGAGCAGTCGCCTTACCACCATAATAATTCGGGGATTGCCCGGCATAGGTAGGAACATCAGTATGTAGTATGTAACTCTGCGCGCCCTAAGAGGGATATAGCGTGAAGATAGTCGATTTCGTTTTTGGACTACACTGTACTTACCATCAGGTACTCTGTAGTCACTATGTCAAGCCAGTGTAAAAAAAAAAATATAACAATTGGATTCTTTACTGCGTCGCTTCCGTTAATGAATAATGAATAACGTTTCCCCTTCAGCTCCACGGGCTCGAACTTGCGACCTCTGCAATGGCGAATTAGCCATTCAACTATTCAGTGTAACCCGTCGTTATCATATTTTAATGCGCAAATCCGCGGCTGTTGTTTCACAGTAAAAACAAGAGCTGCCCGCGACTCCCGTGGCGCCTGACTCATGAAAAAACTCATTTACATCGAGAAATGTGTACGTTACCGCGAGTACCTAACTCTGTCGTGTCAGGGGGCGGTGCACGAGCCTTTATATAAATGGTACTGTGGTAACTTCGGTCCGTCAATATTGACATCAGAATCAGATAATAACGGATGACGGATAGAAAGTAGGGGCGTTTGCGCAGTGCATACAATACTTATCCGTGTAAATATATTCCGAAGTAAAGAGAACAAAAAAAAAACAAAACACAAAACAAAATAAAAACCTTAAATAATGTCATTTGATATTAGATTTTCATGATTACGATACGAGTATTATAAAATGTTAATATAATTTATTTAAACTAATCGTATAAATTGTATTAAACCCATTGGCACCATCGCTCTAAATCCGCTATCTTATTTAAAAAATGCGCAGCTAAAGTTGACGATGCTAGCTCTCGCGAGGAAGACTTAGTGCTTATTCTTATTAGAAATAGTGTTGTAGGGTTATTCAAATTATTGTATATTCCTCGTATTTATTTTTTTTACACTGGCACGACATAGTGACTACAGAGTACCTGATGGTAAGTACAGTGTAGTCCAAAAACGAAAGCGACTATCAAAGGACGAAAATCCATTGATAGTCTACATCGTCATGTCGGCCCACATGACGATGATGTCCTGGCCGGATTCGGCCACGGCGACTGTTTCAACGCCGATTAAGAAAATCAAGGCCCAGTTTTCAGAAACAGTCAATTGCGCAGGAGATATTTAAGTGCATAACTGGACGCGCAGCCAGAAAAGCACTCTCTCGTCCGAGCTCCCTTAGGCCCGATGGAAAGGAGAACCAGTACGATCGGGAGGAAGCAGGATGCAGGTTTGGTCGAGTTTTCCTTCTCTGAACACCTGGTTGAATTGCGGTGTTAAAGAGATACCTTACCTTACCTTTGTCGGCCCACATATACCACGACTGAAGGCCTCTAGGTATATGAGCTACTGGATATACACAAGCTGATCCCGAAACGCGACAAGCCGAAACTGGTCACTATGACGGGCTTCACACTCATGTACTGTGGTCGCGATCCAGACGGGCACCGACGCCCTACCACTTCGCTGCTGCTCGTTTAGCTCCACCCAGGAGTCACGTGTAGGGAAACTAGGGTAAAGCCTACGGACGCGAGCAGCTTCGACTCCCTAACAAACAACAACAACAACAACTTATTGTATTTAACAATAAGATATTTATTTCAACAATTATACAGTTTTCAAAACAAAATTACATAAAAAAAATCCTGTAATATTCAAAACAAAAATTATTCTGCGCGAATTTATTTCTCTGCATACAGTGAACACCCGCCAACCCGCATTGGACAAGCAGGTGGCCTTGATGTCCAATTCCCTTCTCACGGATTTCACAAATAACGTAGAAATGGGTAAGGGGGACATTTGCCCTGCAATGGGACGAAACTAGATAATAATAATTTAAGTACATTCTTTATATACATAATTTTTTGTTATTTTCGAATGGTGTAGTTCCTTATTTTGACGGATTGTGGAGGCAGTGCGTGCAATATCCGAATTCGGTCCAAGTTTTCTAGATCCGTATATTCACGGATTCAGTTCGAACGTTGTGCATAACTGCCTTAATCACTCTACGTCGTCGTCGGGTCGCCGTGAAGCATAAAAACGGATAGACACGGCAATTGCCGCAACAATAGACACGCAACAATGTTTACGACGGTTTTTACAACAGCCCAGCGTGTGTAAATAAGTAAACATCGCACTGAGCGCACGTACCAAGACGCGGAATACTTTGTCGGCAAGCTATTTAATATTAATTGGATTGCTTCGGACGCTTTTTGTGCTCGCATTTAAGCCGCCACAGTAAGCCGTGCTGTGCTATACCATAGAAACAAAGGATTATGAAATTTCACTGTTATCTTGTAGTCAACACAGACTGGAACCAATTTTTCTGAGCATTAATTATACCTATCTCATGATCGCACAATATTTTTAATTTTAAACCTTATGTCTTATTTCATGATGCATTTTTTTGTAACCCGTGTGAAAATCCTGCATCGGAACATCAGTGTCACTGTGAGAGTGGCGACCTTGTTGTGTAAGATTCCTACTGACTATAAAACTCTCGGGATGTCTTCTTTTGTCGGGATGATTTTTAGATCGCGACTAGCCGGGCCTGGGGATCGGTATACCTCCGACGACGAGTGAATAGCGTTTTAGGCTCTGTCTCTTGGAAAGATGGGTGGAAGAGCCCACCACATAGGACCTCTCTATAAGGTGATACTCAGGATACGTTTGCACCTCCTCTACCTCATTCAACCACCATACTCCCTTAAGGTTACTGCCAGGTCCATGTTACGGAGCGATGACTCGTTCATTGCGTGCGAAGGCGTCCCTTCAGCGATGGTATCGGCCTCAAGGGAGGTACACCCTCTCTTTATCGGCAGCTTCCTCCTGCTTTGTTACTGTAGGGGTATAGCCATAACAACCAACATACCAACCATAGAAAGCATTATCTTGTTATACTTAGAGATTTAATAAATATATTGACTTAAAATCTGGTGTTTACCAAAATAACAGTCTGAGAGTCCAAATTGGACCTAATATTTTTAAGCATATACATATATACATGTATTAAATGTCCAAATATAACGAGATAATGCTTTTAGGCTTTATATGGATGCACGCCACTGAAGGCTCTATTTGATTCTTCGACATGGACAGTCTATTGTATGTTATGTCTATGGCTTGAAAGATAGTGGCGTACGTAGGATATGATTTCATATTATCATGCTACCAAACATGATTGTATGTAATCCGTTTTTCGTCTGTATTATTAGCCGCGTGTATACAATTTAACCGTTAAATAACACAGAGAACATTCAAGCCCGTGTTATTTTACGGTTGAAATATTGCTCTAAATACTAGTTAAAGTTCAATTAGCATGCGCCATGTTCAAAATTATTTTATTTAATTAAATATAATGGGCTAAATTTTTTGCGTTTATGGAATAAGTAATTTTTAACATTGATTGACCTTGCTTACTTCCTTTGATGTACATATGTGAAACGAATTTTAATTGGAATTTCTTTAGATTCAATGTTTTGATTATAAAATTATACATTTAAAATTGTAATCTATACTAATATTATAAAGCTGAAGAGTTTGTTTGTTTGTTTGTTTGAACGCGCTAATCTCAGGAACTACTGGTTCGAATTGAAAAATTCTTTTTGTTGAATAGACCATTTATCGAGGAAGGCTATAGGCTATATAACATCACAATGCAATTATTAGGAGCGAAGAAATAATGGAAAATGTGAAAAAAACGGGGAAAATTATTCATCCTTGAGGGCTTCCATTGCGTGCGCTGCAAAAACGATTCAAGATACCAAAAATATATGTAAGAAAGAATTATTCCTCTTGAAATTATCTAAAAAAATGTTCGCGACAGTATATGTCTATCTTTTAAGATTAAGTCACTAGAACCGTTTTTATGGTAAACAAATTTGGTCGAAATTAATGCATTATTTGTTAAGAGTTGTATCAACGTAATAATATTAATCTTTATCCAAATAAATGTGTTGTTGATTAAGAGTATTTAATTGTGTACAAAATTGTCTTTGACATCACTTAATTTCAATGAACATCTTAGAAGATATTACAAAACCTTATATAGCAAAACAACGTTTGCCGGATCAGCTAGTACGTAATATTGGTCTTATGGAGTCTCCAGTAGTGGGTCGCATTCTCCCGGTTATTTATAGAACAAGGACGGGTTCTTAAGTGCCGCCCCATATAGGCACCTTCGGGATAGCCGATCTTTAAAGGCAGTCGCGCCTGGGATTTTGGACTAGATCTACGCGACCCACGGCTCCAACGCCCTTAAACACAACATGCTGTGAACCGATCCTTTGCGATTTCTAATGTTTATTTATAGTTTAAATTATTTTAAGTACTACTGCGACATTTAATATAGTTGTTTTCCACAAAAAAAAAACATCATTTAATGTATTTAACACCGTAATATAATTTGAAAAGTCCAGAATGTACTAACTGCATCAAATTGAAGCTAAAATTAGTGAACATAAACAATGAAGTACCACAAATAGATGGAGCATCCGATGACGCACCATACTCCCATAATTGGGAATTAACGTGGCATAACTAACGAAATCGGATCACTGGCCTGTAGTTAAAGGCGTCATTTTACGTATAAATAAGGCAACCGAATTATTACACAAAATTACTGACACCCGGTATGCACTTTTGAAACTAGAAACATGTAATTATGCGAAGCAAAACTTGAACCAAGAATTTTATTCTCATTTACGTTGTAATTGCTTATGCATAGAGACCTATTTTATTAAAAATAGAAGCACCAATGCATTTTTAAGACGAAATAGTTTAAAAAAGTTGTAATATTTACTAAGGCTAATATGTAAAATATTAACGTATGAATATGCTTTATGTAAATAAACATTTGTTGGGTAGACGCGGTTTATCATTGGCCTTTTCATTACAAAGTCTGATTAAGGTCATACGGCTGCCTTATAATCTTAAAATGGTACGTAAAGAAGACTTCGAAGTTGGAATTTTCATTATGATTACTTTTCTAAAGCGATTAAAATATTATGGAGTTACATGGTGCTGTAGATTGAATTAATTTAGAGATTAACATAGCTTATCTGATTATTAAGACATGTAATGATTTGACCTCTTTTCTCACATTAATAAAAGGGATATGAAGCTGTGTATCAGACTGGTTATGTATCAATTGGACATGTTAATTTGGTCTAAATAATTGTTAACAAAATGAAAGAGTTGTACCCTACATAAATCCGTCATACATTACGTTAAACAATATCTTATTGATTTACTAACAAAACTTTTTGTAACTTTAAGATAATGCTTGCACACAATGTAGCTGGCTATCTTTAATATTATGATATATGATAACCTACAATTAACAATTATATCCGCAGTATCAATTATATTTGCTTAATATTTTCCCGCAACAGTAGGATGAATGAAAAAACACACAAGTTATGTGCGTTTAGAAGAGTTATTAAATTTAAACAGTATAATTTGTCAATTATTATCCACAAAAACTATAAGCATCTGCCGTATTCACAAAACTAATTTACAGCCAAAGAGGATTGCGGTAATGTGGGTACTGACAAAAAAACTATAAAAACGAACATTATAAATCCACGAATATACTAACAGATGCTAAAGAGCTCATTACTTGCAACAGGACAGAGGGCAACCTTATTTATGGAGACAATTAGGTCACTCACCTGTCCGGAGAAACAAAAAATGAGACGTATGAAGTCCTACAGGCTATAAGAATAAAGATTACAGTAGAAAGTGGGTGCATAAGTTTTTGTCTTCGGTTGTTGGAACTTTTAATTGCACAATTAAGGAGATATAACAAAATTTACTGAGCTGATTAAGTTTGTATAGCTTGAATCAGTTAAGAATGAAGTTCCACAGTATTTCAATAATTACTACAAATCTCATAAACGAGTTTGAACTCTGGTTACAAAATTAAACCTGTGGATAAAGATAAAAGTCATTAACGGCCGTTCCCTATATTTTGTCTATCCTTAAATAAGGCGTACTAGGGATAAAAAAATCTGTCTCTATTCCTTTTTGCTGTCCCAATATACTTGCTATAGACAATGTTTTCCTTATCTTTAGTCTATCGTTGGGAGGACAGATAAGAAAGATATCTAAGATACCTTTTTCTTTGAATTTCACAATGAAAGCATCTCTATATATTTTTAACAGTTGACGGTCAGTTACTTTTGTTATCGCTATTAATGGTATATTCTATCTTACATTTTCGACAGACAAAGTAAATAAATAATCTATAATAAGGATTCAGCAAATAAAATAAAAATAAATAGCAAAGTGCCAACTTTGTCTGATGATTTGACAAATTTAAAACACTCTAAAAAACCTCAGCAATTACTAGCCCCAAAAATCCCCAAGCTAAATAAAACTTCTAAATTTAGGGGTAAAACTCGTAAGTTAGCATCACTGCGTAACATGTATTGTCAAATGTCACTCTGGTTTTTGTTTATTAATTAACAGATAGACCCGAGCTCATACTGCTTTATATTATATTAAATTAAAAAATAAACATCAAAAGTAGTAGAATTCTATTAGTAGTAGTCAATATTATGCACTTTTTATCACAAATATTGTTTATATGGATTAAATTTATATTGAAATTTAGTAAAAATGATAAATATTTACACAAAGTTCCTCAGTGGCGCTGCATATACGAAGCGGTGCGGTAAGGCAGCATATCTACAGATAACTGGAAATAAGAAGCGCTTATCGAAATCATAGAGACGTCTTTAAGAGCCAGACAGCTAATTATTGAGGATAGCGGATAGCTATCCGTCTGTTATTGCAGGTTGAATATTGAAAACGGCCGTAAATCAATTATGTTGATGACATTGTTCTTCATGAACCGAATGTTATATGAGATCTTAAATATACTTGTACTTGAAATGACAAACTAATAATCGTTGATTCGAAATATGATGCAGATAGAGCCGTTTCATAAAACAAAAGTGCACTGGTTGAATCACACAACAATCGATCATGGTTGAAAGACCGTGCTGTAAGGTGATGTAATTAGGGAACCAGATAGGTGAATGGCATAAGAACAAACGTATTCATGAGGGAAATAATGTTAAACCTTAAAAAACACCTGACATAGCACCTTGAGTGGAAAATAATTGAAGAAACTTTATAAATGGGGCCATCACAAAGGCAAATGACAAGACGATAACTGTTGGAAGTGTTTTTAAATTTCTTGGCCACCGCAGCGTCCATGGATTTCAATTCATAAATTGTTTTTCTAAAAGTCGTATGACAACGGCACGGCTTTTGTTCCGCAAGCTCTGGTGGAATGGTCTTCCTGGTAAGGCTCAGTTTGTTAGTGATTAATGTAGTTTTTTTATTGCTTTCCAAACCGTTGGACATTTTAAGTTTCCTGCAGCTTTCATTATAAGATATAAGAATGATTTTGATTTGACCATGACGTTGGTAATATATTGCTTTTGACTTTACAGTTTTTATGTTATTCAATTTGTAGTTTTGGGATTGAATGGAATATCTCACTAGAAATATGCTCAGCAAATGAGTATGGTGTTCGTTCGTAAATATACGGTTTACAGAACAATAAATTGGTCAATTCAAAAGTTGTTTTTGGGAATGCAAGCTACCATACCAGTTTTACATGGCCGTCATACCGTCATCAGATTCGAAGGATTTATAATGGAAAATAATAATTAATGCAGCAGTTTTGACATGCTTGGCTGTAATGATTATTATGCTACATTCCTTTTACCGTGTGAAGGGATATTTTGGTGAGAATTATTGTATCTTGTGATTGATAATTTATCTTAATGCCCGTATTGTTCCACTTTCTCTTAACGCTAGGTATGTAGGAATACATTACTGAAGGAAGGAAGGTCTTAATTGAATTTTAAGTTATTTAATTACCTTCAACGGAAATTTATTGCGCCTTAAGCAATAACAATAATTTAAATCTTAAACCGATAGGAAATCGAGACACATCTCTTACGAACTACGCGCCAAAATTTTTTGCTTTCCCTCGTATGATTAAAAATCCGTCGACGGGCTTTAGTAGGCGCCAAAAAGCCGCCGTTCTCGGAACGGGAATGAATGAAAAAAGCCATAAAGTAAAGTTTCGCTTCGCCGACAAACGGTTTCACGTGCCGGTGCACCGAAAATTGTAGTCTTCACAGCGATAACGCGGAATGGAGCCAGTATTTTTTGTTCCCATCGACTTATCTACCTCGGCGTGATCGGTCCCAAAGATTGTTTGGGGAGTGAAAACTGTTGGGACGTTTGATTTAGGTGATGTCGTATCAATCTTACATTGTAAAACGGTTATTGAATGATTAATTTATTGTGTAATTAACTTGTCTCGTGTTGAACTTTATCATTATGTGTTCTGCTTTAACTGACCTCGTCAGTGTACTGGAACGCGAACCGTACAAAAGTCAAGTTGTATATCTCTCCTTGATTCAACCAGACTGGGTTGATTTAAAATCATCGTGGACAAGTGTCTGATTCCTACTTCATCTATGTTAGTTGTAATGAATTATTATAATATAATTTGAGTAGACTTCAATCAGTAACTTTAGCTGGTTATTGCAAAAATGTTTTTACCTATGAAAACGAGCCGCGGATCTCACCTTCATTATTTTTTCAGCCGATTTTATAATTCTAGGGTCATGAAAATAATTTTAAATAGTTAATAAGTCAAATAATTAGTTTTTGGTTTATACTCTTATATCGTTACGCTATATCCCTATCGGGGTGGGCAGTGAGAAATTAATAACTTTTATATAAACAATGCGTTTATAAAATGTTTAAATTATTTTTTATTATAGTATTTATTTATGTACTAATTTATTATGTTTGGTTTTCGATTTATGTTTGTTTAATTTAATTTTTACTATGTTTAATGTTTTTTTTATTGAAAGTTTGATGGCTTGTGTATTTCCTTTATATATTATTTGATTAATTTTACATACATGTTTGTTTCACTAAATAAATTAAATAAAATAAAACAATGAGTTGGCGTCGCCTGAGAATATAGATAATATGCATTAAGTCCTTAATTTTGACTAGTTTGTAGATTGATCTGTGTACTAAACGGTCCAATAATTAAATTGCATAATTTTATGTCCAAGTAACACATGATGTAAGTATGGCCGTTGAAACCACTCTCGAATGTCTGAATTTCCATTACCGCCTCTCTCGTCTTATTAGGGCATATTCTTGAACTGTTAATTAATGATGAAATAATTGCTGAGAGCCCAACCGAAATCCGTATTCCAGGCAAGCACCGGCCTCGCAAGTCATTTGTAACAGTCAATCGAGCACGTCCACTCCGCCGTTCCGTAATAAGTAAGGGTGTATAGTAATTATCGATCGACTGGATTTGAAGGTAGGCGGGTTTTTTTGCAAAAATGTACCTACTCGTATCGTGTTTTTGCCATATATGATAAAACGTTAATTTATTTATTTGCCCTTAATGATTTCTATGACCCGTGGTCGTGGGTGTGGTTGTAGAAAGACACGGATTTTGGCGTTTTACTGTTTATTTGCACTTTAAGGCACACCGAACTGCGACGTACACGCACGTACTCTCGCTTATGCGTCTCGGTAGTCGACTGCCTCGCAAGATCCCGTGCGCGCGAGCATCCTCTTACCCCGCACGTCTCGTAACACCCTAACGACCCTTAGGGAGACAATTACGTATCAGGCGGCGTCTACATGCTATATTTCTTATTATATGAATTTTTATTTTGAATTTTTTTGTCTTTGATGATAAAGAGGTATATGAGCTACTGGATATTCACAAGCTGATCCCGAAACGCGACAAGCTGAAACTGGTCACTATGACGGGATTTACACCCATGCACTGTTGCCGCGATCCAGACGGGCACCGACGCCCTACCACCTCGCTGCTGCTCGTTTAGCACCACCCAGGAGTCACGTGTAGGGATGCTAGGGTAAAGCCTACGGACGCGAGTAGGCTCGACTCCTTTTGTGTTGTAACATAGAATATTCCAAATAAATGCATTTTCTTTCTTTTATATATATATATAAGCAAGTGGACGTACACAAGCAAAATAGAATACTAATGTATAAACGCCGTATGTTTTGTTCCAAAGTTTAAACGTAAAATTGAAGTCGATATTGAGCGGTTATAAAGACCCTCGTGCCTTTTTTCGTTCTCTCTGGCGGAACAATAACGCGATTAGCGACCCCCGGGCTAACCCACCCTTTTAACTATAGAATTACTTCTCGGAATTTTCGTTGGCATGTTTTCGAAGTGAGGATCGTTTCGTGTGTACTTTTGAAAGCTTTATTAATTTTTATTTAACTTTGTAAATATTTTCCTGCGTTAAGTAATTTTCGTTGAGGGAATATTTTGTTTCCCGTTTATTAGCGTTAATTTATTTTACGTTGTAAATTGTATTTATTTTTTTTTATATCCAGATTCACATTCAGTATAACTATACTTAGAATGACGTATTGAGGTAGTTACCTGATGGTAAGCATGTGCAGTCCAAAAACAACAACGACTACCAACAGCAAAAAAAAAACCATCGATAGCCACAGCCATCATGCCGGCCTACACGAATATCTATACCGTAGGAGATCCACTCCTAACACTAATAAGCCTTCCCTGACATTGTCGGCGAAATCGGTGACGTACCATATCATTTATAATCATGTTTTAGGAAATTCTAAGCAAAGTCTGAATAGCGTCTATATTTATCAGCTTTAAACTAAACGAAAGCTCAAAAAAGGTTTATTGTTTCTTAAGATTGGCATATTTTATCGAAGACTAGTTGCAGGAAACTCAACTAGTCTAAACTAGCGTTAACGTTTGAGAATTCACTCTTAAATTAGCCACGACGATAGCATCAGTCTTTAGTACCAGCTTGTCGTAGCAGCGACTAAATACCGACATAACTCATGAGAATTGACAGTTTTATTGCAAAGGTCGGCCGTTCACTGTCCGCATGGTCTCTTCAGTTTAAGACGTCTGGTTGCATTCATTAACTATATTAAGGCATTACTCTCAGATTAGCTTCCAGAGGTCTAGACGTCTCAGCTGGGATATATGTATACGACCTGCCAATGTCGTACCCGAGTCAGGGTCGGAAAGTTCAACGTTCCGTAATCACGTTCTGTTTGAGTGAATCCGTCTGCGATGAAATGCTTTTTGATAATATCTATATTCAACACGTCTATACGTGGATATTTCATTTATTTGCTACAATTTGATTGACGCTAAATTTTCAGCGGTTCTATTAACCATTCTTGTCGCGCTCTTTGGAGTTGTGGAATGGGCAGCATAAGGGTTTAAAAAATGTTTTTTCTCAGATATTTGTAGAATAAATATCTTATGAAAGACACACGATTGAGGGTATTGTTTGGGTGTTCCCAAGCGCTCCACAGGCAGCGCGGGGATATCGCAGCGCAGATAAATGTGATATGGTCCATAGAGCAATGTATTATCTGTGCAAAATTAGAGCTGTTGCCATATATATACGCTTCAATTTACCTGCGCAAGCAAGCCTATCCGGTAATTCCAAAAAATCCCACCCTTGCTAAGCCAGAGTTGAGCCACTAGTATCATCATAATATCTCGGTTTTAGCACTGTCATTTTACAAGCGTACCAGCATTTTTGATCAGTTACTATGTTTTATAGGTATAGCCCAGAGGTGTGGGGACTTGTCGGTGTACCGACATCTATTATTGTGTCAGAGTAGGGTGTCACCAGTCCAGAAATATCCAGCTATTTAGCGGCAACCGCTGTCACACCGTACTGTAAGAAACAAAGAAAAAAAACATTGAATCAGCAGCCCTACCAAAAGTGACGACGTAATACGAATAAATGACACGTGAAAAAAGGACAAATGAGGACAGAAACAATGTATAAAAAACTCCAGGCCGCCGCCGATATGGACTCTGTCTCAGCTTGTGCTACAGAGCACTAGACTCTGCAGCGCTGGTTTTCTGACGAGGTCTTATGGCTGACACAGCAACTTCACCGACATAGCCTTACATTCAACATTCATACAAATTGCACATTTAAGATTTTATTATATAATTAAGACACAAGAAAAGAAAATAAATCTACAAAATTACAAATAATTATTCACAAAAAACCGAATACAATCAGACTTCCCGTTTCACTCAGCCTAACTTTTTATTGAATTACCAAACTAATTGATTTCAAATACGTGTATATTCAAATACGTGACTAGCTCACCACATCGCGAAAATAAAGCACAGAGCGCACCTATGCATTCGATTTAATCTTGTACATTTAAGGACGACTTGCACTAGCAAATGGAATCTAGTTTAGACTTGCATAAAATGTTATTTAGCGCTAAAATGCACTTATTGTCTTGCACAGAATCAAAATCCAGTTATAACAACTCTTAAACTGAAACCATCATTAAGATTGAATGAAACAGCTTTTATTAATTAGCGTTTATACAAGCTTAAACTAGATTTAGTTCGTTAGTGCAAGCCACTCTTATATAATCTCTTATATATCTTAAAATATATTTCTTAAGCTTAGCTTTAAAAGTTGTCCAAGACTGTTGTTGGGAATCTCGAAATGGTGGCGGTATATTGTTCCATTTCGATGCCGCGAACCTGGACGATCCTTGGATTGCAGTACTATTGTGTTAGTGCATAATAAAACATATATTGTTGCAAGCCCTACTGGGAGTAAGTAGTATAGTAAACCTAGCTTCGCTTTCTGACATTCATTATCGTAATCGAATTATGAATTGATTATTATAATTATTTCTGAAGTTGAAAATAAACCATTTAAGAAATGTTGGATTGCTTTGAACGGTTAAATAATAAAATATGGGCGAAGTATTTTATCTTTTGGTAATTAAAAAGGGTCAGGTGACTAGATCACATTGACATGAATTTTATGTAAATGGTACGTCTAGTCAAGCGCCGTGAGGTTTGTTAAGGCAGGCGTTGGGTTCTAGCGATCACGACTCGGCAGCTGCCCCCCAACGAAGGCTGCCAGGTCGCGATATATCGCTCTGTTCGCATTTATATGGAAAGGTGGACGTTGTACGCGACTGTTCAGTTGCACAACACCTGGTGCCCTCTGGTAGGTCGCAGCTGCCGCGTCGTGATGGCTACCTTTAGTCTATTAAATAACAGGTCGATTTGAATATCTTAATTCGACACGGAAGTGTTTACATTTCGTGCTGCCTTCCTGCCATTGAAAATCTATCAAAAGAACCGTAATAACATCGACGCTCGTTCAGTTATTTTGACAATTCATTGTTTACTCCCGCCATTATGGAACACTGGTACTTAATTTTGTTTTTAATGGATGAAAACTGAATATTTTAGTATTTTCGTGACATATTTTACGATAATTTTACTTTCCATTTATACCGTTTCAAAAATTTATAGATCGATTCGAATATCAATTTAATACTGTAATAATATATTGCTGTACTTTTTTAGTTTAAACCTGTTTCTTTCATTCTGACTCAGCACGTTGACCACATTTCACTCCGACGCAGCCTTGAGTTTCTTTCGGCGTTTCTTCTCAAGGCAGTCGCTTCCGAAACGCTAGTAGATCACCGTTAGGTTCGTTTTTCAACTGGCCGGCCGCCCAAGTCGAGTTCCGTACCCACAGGGATGCCCTTGCGTAGCCGCCCAACCCATAAATTTCGCTGGCTGAGCGCCCTCTGCGTTCGCCCACCAAGCCCGGTTTTGTTGTGAAGGTCTTTCCCAGGCCACCTAAGTAGGATATGCCGAAAAAAAAAAGTTTGACCACAACAAGCAGGATAGTAAGCATGATGCAGTCTAAAAACGACAACGATTACTAACAGTTGTTACAATATCAATTTAAATCTATACTAATATTATAAAGCTGAAGAGATTGTTTGTTTGTTTGTTTGAACGCGCTAATCTCAGGAACTACTGGTGCGAAAAATTCTTTTTGTGTTGAATAGACCATTTATCAAGGAAGGCTTTAGGCTATATAACATCACGATGCAACTATTAGGAGCGAAGAAATAATGGAAAATGTGAAAAAAAAACGGGTAAAATTATTCATCCTTGAGGGCTTCCATTGCGTGCGCTGCGAAAACGGTTCAAGATACCAAAAATATATGTATGAAAGAATTATTCCTCTTGAAATGATCTAAAAAAATGTCCGGGACAGTATATGTCTATCTTTTAAGATTAACTCACTAGAACCGTTTTTATGGTAATCAAATTTGGTCGAAATTAATGCATTATTTGTTAAGAGTTGTATCAACGTAATAATATTAACCTTTATCCAAATAAATGTGTTGTTCATTAAGAGTATTTAATTGTGAACAAAATTGTCTTTGACATCACTTAATTTCAATGAACATCTTAGAAGATATTACAATTTTAAAATAAATAACTAACTAAAATGCCCAAAATAACTATTCCACGCGGACGAAGTCGCGGACAAAGCTAGTCTAAAATAAAAAAAAAATCATTAAACTTAAACAAGTGGGTTAATTATATAAATTTGAGCGTAACGGTCAAGAGATTTCACTACTTAATCCATATTCTTAAAAGGGATCAACGTGCCATTAGAAGTTATCACTTCAAGAAGTGTGAATACGGTGTGAGAGACAGCCAGCGCAGTTTAGGCGCGGCCGTTCCTCCATAGTTTTCTGTCCCGGGACATGTCTAAATCGGGCCGGCCCGTTGTCGGTCTAATTCTGTGCGGTCCACGCGCCGCGCACCGCCGACTTCCTATTGCGTAACGGGAAGACAATTGGTTACGTCACCCCACTTAGGTGAATGCACTTTTACTTATTAGGATGTGACTGGGCGCATGGATGTTCTTCGCGCACTTACTTGCCTCCTCTGACCTTTTTTTTCACGGGTATACTCGTATATAGTTGGTTTCGAAGGAACTTTACAGGTTATTGGAGAAAAGCTTTTTCAGTTGATAGCAACACTATAGCTATTTTATTCGTTACGGATCTCGGCCGTTGGGGTATGAATAATTTACTAGCGTTATGAAGACGATTGCCCTGTGGAAAGGTCATAGTAACTTGTGTTGGCTAATTGTATGTATTTCCAGTTACTCGTATACCAAAAGACTTTCTATTGTAGTATATGCAAACTAGTATGATAACGACGATTGCCAATGAATTCTCCCCCCACGTCGATCTCCGCCGTTTATAGACTGCACTGTATTTAATATCGATTGGACTGAGTTAATCAATTCAAGTTAACGAGTTCTGGAGTGGAAATCTTATTTCGCTAAGCATAGTGTGGGACGTCCAGAGGCCAAGTGGATTAAAGGCAGCTGGATGTATCTGGATGCGGTCAGGCCAGAACAGAGACGAGTGGCGAGCTTTGGGAGAGGCCTATGTTTGACAGTGGGGAGATGTGAGCTGATAATAAACATAATTTTAAAGTATTTTGTAATTATTACACTAGTGTTGTTAGGGATTTTACTTAGTTAATTTATATGCAATGATATTGCAATAAAACTAAGCCCACGTTTAAAGAGCAGACTAATTAAGTCGATAAACAAAAGATCGGTGAAATCGCATCGGAAAGTCGACTCCGCAAGCGACTTAGAAAGCCGAACGAAAGCCGTATTAGTCATGTACAGATGGCGATGTTGATAAGATCATATCAGACGTGTGGGTGTGCCCGCGATCACGGTGACAGCTCTTTTGGCAGGCACGATTGAGAGATTAGATTCGGCTGTGATTGAACGGTTACGTTTTCGGCACTTCCTGTCGATTTTTTCTGTCTTGGGATGTATATCTTTTATTCTTCTTGGATGCCGAAGAGCGCCTGGTCACTATTAGGAAAGGCGTATGTTCTGCAAAGGATTATAGGGGGACTGATAATGAAGATACATTACTACTGATGTTACTAAATATCTTGAACCGCTTCAGCTGCTCAGAGATTTTTTTTATTGTCTCACTAAGCGTCTTCTACCGAGTGTTCTGAAGAGTTATTTAACCTTGTACTACCCTCTCCCTTCTATAAAAGAACCACGCTCTGAGGCTCACGGGGCCAAGGCTTTAAGGTAACTCATCTCATGGCTAGAATTAATAAATACTCTCATTCTTACTTTTTCCGAGACGTTGAGCTGTGAAATGGTCTTCCGGCGAGCGTGTTTCCACCATCCTATTATATTGGCTTCCTTAAACGAAGAGTGAAAAGATATTTGTGCAGGCTGGCATGATCGCTGCGATTATCGATTGTATTTCTTCACTGTTGATAGATGTAGTTGATTTTTGTACTGCATGTTTACCGTCAGGAGTGTGGTGACTATACCAAGTCAGGATAAAAATTACTGTCCCTTCTAAACAGATTGTATAAAAAACCTTTTTTCTAATATATCTATGGATTAATTCTAAATGTAAAGATGGGCTAGAAGTGGAATGCCTTTGCCGGTATGTTGATATTCGCACGCGCCGCTGCCCGTCGTATAATTATGTAATACTTGCCCTTCTAACTTTTAATTAGTGCGCAGACAAGTTTTTATTGTGCCGATCGCACGCGCCGTAGGTTTTTCACCGTCCTCTATCTTAAGCTGGTAATGAAAGTTCCGATACCACTGGTAAATAATTACGTGTTTTAGTAATTTACTAGATTGCGTTAGGCTTCAATCATGCCCTGCTAAAGTTAATTAGTCATTAATCTGATTATATTTTGCCCATCATGTTTAAAACACTAATAAATCCTCAATTGCATACAAATTTATGACTAATTAATGTTTAGAGAGCTTTTAATCATGATTACAGTTTAACAAAGTTAAATTTACGATTAAATTTTGCCCATCTTAGTTTGTAGAGCACGAATAAAAAAATTAAAACTGTGTAGCCAATTCCGTCCTTGAAGAAGTTGATACAATTGGCTACAATGACACAGTTTTGTATCCAGTAACAGAACCCCAATGATATACATAATTATACGGCACATAAAATAATTGGTGAATTCAACAAGGTCGATAATATCGATATGTTTCCATTGTCGAGCAATATTATCGATCAGCGAAGCGAATCTAGTTTAATAAAAATGCTTGATTAATAAATATAACAGTATCCGTGAAAAAAATGGAGCGAATAGATTGATTTCACGGCTCTTATCGAAGCAGCTGAAAAAAATCTTCAGTGTGTTTGGTCAGATGTCGTAACGTCGCGACTCGAAGATGTTGTTATGTAGTGATATGGTATAGGTATATCACGTTATTTAATAATAATAATATATCGTCACGCTTTATCCCTTACGCGGTGAGCAGAGATGCATTAGCAGCTGTATCCACTTTGCCCTTGTATGTCGTGCCCAACGTGACCAGTAGCGCAGCCGATCGCCGTTCTCATAACACTTATATGATATTTTTATTAGATGCCGTGATTTCCTAACGATGTTTTTTTTACCGGTGAGCGTGTGGTGCCTAAATTCGTACTTAATCTGAAAAAAATCAGAAGTACGTGCTGGGATACGAACATACGACCATAGATGGGCAAAATGTAATCAGATTAATGAAAATGATTAACGACATTAACATTTTACATTTTTTACCATTAATATGACTGCATTTTGCTCATTTATGTTTTAAACACTACAGAATCCCAGATTGTTGTATACACATTTATCATTTCTTAATGTTTTAAATGGATTTAATCATGATTACAGAGCAAGGAAATTAATATTACGACTACATTTTGTAATCGTTCATCATTAATCAGATTTTTTTTTTTTTGCAGAGATCTGCATACGACCATTCGCGATACCTTTTTAAATTTTTCTTGCAATCAATTAGTAGTAGCTGCATAAACAAAGTTATTTGATATAAAAAAATAACTAATCGAATGAGACAGATTTTAATTTTTTTAATTAAATATTATTTGCGTATGGAATTAAAGAGCCGCAGCTTCACATCCAAAGAGCCGCATATGGCTCGCGAGCCGCTGGTTGCGTACCCCTGTCCTAGACCATCAGTCACATGAAGGGATTAATGAATATTAAGGAACGGAAAGAAGTTTACAAAACAATGGAGATAATTGCCCATACTCTCTGCTTTCCACAATAACATTTCGACGCGTCGTTTGATAGATATAGTACAGAGTTTCAGCATTGTAACATTTACTATAACGGGCTCTATGAAAATTGAACGAGCGTTATTCAATTTATTCTCTTAAAGGCTGCCATGAATAACAAAGGTTCTGCTGGTACCGCCTACGTTCCTTACATACGCTCGCAAGCAACTCGGTAAATGTAATTCTTGCTGAGAACATCAGTAGATACCAAGAACTAAATAGAAATCATTACTATCAATATTTTTTTTTGTTTCACTGAAATACTTTTTTTTAATGTTTTCTCCACCGCTCAGACTATCCACGTCTAAATTTATGTTCAAGAAAAAATTAAATATAATATCTATTTTATAATTTATCAGTTACAAGTAGTTTATATATTTTCTCTTTTACTTTTGTTCTTGTTTCAGTTATATGTTCTTATTATATAATATTATCACTATTACATTTGTACTCGATTTGTTTATTATATCGAGGGGTAAAAGGCTATTTGACTTAAGCGACATTTTTTGGTGATATAGTTATATATATATATAAATATATATATATTTTCAGAATCAGCGTTTTTACCGATTCTAAAAGTATATATATATTACTATATAACCAAAAAATGTCGCTTAAACCAAATAGCCTTTCACCCTTCGATGAATAATAGCTTATTTGGTATTATCCAATTTTAATATGGTTTTGTAATGTTTGTAGGTAATATGGTTTTGAGCTACTTGTTTTTATCATTTTTTATTGTTTAATTTTTTATTATCTTTATAAGATGTAACATGAACGGTGGTTTTAATCCGTTCATGTTACATCTTCGCCAGAGACTTCCTATGTGTCATTAAGCTGCCGGAGCCTATTTCGCCATGTTTATATGTGTTTGTCTATTATATTTTCTTCTTTTTATGTCGTATATGTTTATGTATTTTTTAATTTCTATTTTATGATGAAATAAATTTATTTCATTTCATTGAAGTTAGATTTTAATGCAATAGCTAAGATATTTAATAATTAAAATTTGTTGCTTTGTATTTTTTTTGTTTCGCTTAAAATTGCTTAATTTAAATCATAATTGAGGACGAATTAAATCTATTTAATTTAAAGAGCGTTTTATAAAAGCTTAAACTACATTTAATTTGTTCCTACAAGCCGCCCTTAAAGCTTACAATATAATGATTTTTAAAACTTTAATGTTCGGTATATGTTGATGTGTATAAACAACGTATAGAGATTATTAAAATAATGTCAAATATTTTCTAAGTTGCTACAGTCTAAACCATGGCCGAAATTTCGCTCAGACACTAATTCTCTGCCAAGCAGCGAAAAAATATGAAACTTTTGATCCACTAACCTATTTAGCTGTACCAAGACGAGCAGTTTAGCTATCTATGTTCAGCTGGTGCTTTTTATATGTATATTAGTTTCTAGTTGTGTGGTGTTATGTTTTTGTATTTTATTCTTTCCGGTTCTCGCCCGGGCTGGGTTCCCGGGTTATCTTCACGTTCCATTTTACATTTTAAGCGTTATCTCTATATGTTCTGGTGCAACGTTAAGTGGCGTAACTGTTTAAAGTTTATTGCAGTTAACTTTGTAATTTTGATGCTCATTATATCGCATACTGGTTTGAAACGGAACGGCGCGGCTTCTCTATCTGCGCTGATAAATGTTTAACAAAACTTATGCATCTATTGTCAGGCCTTATCAGTTGAAACTTACAATTCTTGTGTTTCCTATGGCTTTATATTATATTTACGGAAATTAAATGTAATTTTATTCCAATAGATGTGCTTCTAAGCACTTTAGAATTGTCAAAACTATAGAATTGAATCTACTAGTTAGAAAACAAAATTTTCTCTTTTGGGAGTGATTGTATCTCGTTCGGAACTGATGCCGCATACGATTTAACTTAATTTATTTATTTAAGTGTCGGCTATCAACAGTTCCATTGCATGTTACATTGGCAATGGTTGACAATGGAAACTAATAAAAGATAGCCACAGAATGGCTCAAAAGCATAGACTAAGTACTAAAGACTAAGTATCAAAATTCCAAAAAAATAAAATCAAAACACCATAAAGACAAAAAAATATAGACAATAATACCTACAAATTTTACTGTAAGTGTGAACTCGTCGAGTGCTTCCTCCAGACTACCTAACTCTAGAGACTGTTGTACTCATCAGGGCGACATACATATGTCTGAGACCATCTATAGTCAGCAAGCTACTCGGGCATGGTTTATACACAACACTAGAATACAATTCTAAAAGGCAATAAATAAAATATAAGTAACACATTTGTGTACCTACGGCCTTAAGGCGCGTTTCGGATTCTGGCAATCGTTGCTGTGTCGCCGCTGCCGAATCGTACCTTTGCAATAATTTATATATAGAATAAATATATAACTCAATGGTGACTGACTGACTGACTGACTGACTGACTGACTGACTGACATAGTGATCTATCAACCCACAGCCGAAACCACTGGACGGATCGGGCTAAAATTTGGCATGCAGGTAGATGTTATAACGTAGGCATCCGCTAAGAAAGGGTTTTGATTAATTCCACCCCCAAGGGGATAAAATAGGGGATGAAAGTTTGTATGAAACTTTGTCAATTTTTAACCGATGGGGCTGAGACTTTGCATGCATAAGGCTACTAAGACGTAGAGATTCCCTAAGAAAGGATTTTGATAAATTCCGCCCGTAAGGGGATTAAAGTTTGTATAAATCTTCTCAGATTTTTGACTATAATATATTAGCTTGATTGTTTTAGCGCCTAATGACAGATTAGGCCCTAATTTTTTACACACGCTAAACAAAAGTAAAGCCACAAAAACTATAGCTAATTAATCATAATACTTCTTAACGCGAGCGAAGCCGCGGAGAAAAGCTAGTATAGAATAAATCTTTAAAATACGACTGATGACGTTGTTCTGCTTTAGTGTGTCAATATAAAAATCTCACTATAGGACGTGTTTTAGTATATATTTCTCAAGATAAAGCTTCCACTATCTTAAAGAAACTTACATTTACTACCGGCTTAGAAGAAAAGTCGAATCTACCGAGCAGAGCAGACAAAAACTCTGGTAGTTAATTTTTCAATATACTGTGGTAGAAATGAAGAAATAAAAATATACTCATATTACGCTTTTTGTGAATAAGTCTTTACACTATGACAGTTTCCTAATGATATTTTCGTTCACCAGTGAAATGAAATAAGTTTATTTCGCCATTATATAATAAAAAATAGAAAGGGGTTTTTTCTTGCCTTTCGATAGTCGTTTTTTGAACAGCACCATGCTTACCATCAGGTTTGGTGTAGTCACTGTACCGTGTCAGTGTAAAAAAAAAAGGAAGAAAATATGAGAAATATAATATAAACATGGCAAAATGGGCCATCATTCATCTCGAATTATCATGTTGACGTTTGTACTTTACCAAGAAAAACCATGGAGTACTCGGCAAGATTCAATTTGTACGACGTTTCAAATTTCTTTTTATTGTTAACAGAGGGGCTTACGTTTGACCTCAATTAAATCTGTTGGAAAGTTCTGATACAGCCAATGATGAAGTACGGCTCGCCCAACAAAAACCGAATCACTCGTGGCTTGAAGAAGTCCATATTACACAAACCTGGAAAGCAGATTCCGCAAACGAGTTCCATTCTTTTGCGGTAGGCAATATTCAGGAAGACGCGAATTGCTTCTTACGAGCAATTGAAATACTAACAACGAATAAATGTTGTCACATTTACGAACAATTACTCACATTGACCTAGCCCCAAACTAAGCTTGCGTTTGTACTATCGATACTAGAACAGGGCCCGAATGCCAAGAGAAAAATATTATAGAGCGGCAAACGACCATATCACCCAGCGAATCCAATGAATAACATATCTAAAAAGCGGGCAATCTTCTTAATAAAAAATAAGTTGGTATTTACAGGCCTTTGCTTTGACTTGTTAAAAGTGAACTCAAAACTCTCATAATATATATATTTACATATATATAAGTATGTGTATTACGTATGTATATATACTTATACATATCTGTCTCGTGATAAACTAATATCCTCATAGCAGAAAAGTTTGTCGGTACCGGGACTCGAACCCAGCACCTTAAGCGTCGCAGGTAGGGTTAGTAACCCTAAGAACTGCACAGTCAGGGCGTGTATGTATTAATACGTTACGTTTACATCCGGGTGAATGTTCTGTTATGTATTATCACGCTTAGTACACCGGAAAGTGTAGGCAGAGTCCCTTGGAAGCCGAGATAAGTCTATAGGAATGTGTAATGCATTGTTTTTATCGAGGAATATTATCGCTTCCCGGGCATCCATCAATCTTTGGTTCCCGGTAAAACGGGGTAGGACACGTCCGCGACAGTGTTGCTGACCCCGGATAAGAAAAACCGCCTAAAATGGTTTTAAACATTAAAACCTCTAAAAATAATTTATAGGTAGGTGCCAGGAAAAATTATCATTGCTCAAATTGTAAATTTTTATGCCCTCTATTGAAATAGTGGTTTTTTATGACATTGTTCAACCTCTAATTTTGAAATTAATAACTTTTTGCCAGAGTATACAAAATTGGTAGTTTTAAGCAGAAAGTGATATAACATTGGCAGATATCTAGGAAACGCCGAAATGGAAGATATTAATTATTAGGTCCTTACATATGAAATTGGCGTTTTTCGTACTGGCCACTTTAATCACAAAATTTCTCCTCTTTGGTAAGGAATTCCAAATTCAAATTTGTACAGCTATAGACTTTAGCTATAGACATGTATTTGTGCTTCGATGATCGTCATTCATTTGTTTTTTTCTTCTGTTTTTTTTCTGTTTGCGTCACTCATTTTACAAAATGGAAAACTTAAAATATCGCATTATTTACGAGTACGAGTTCCGCCGTGGCACTAGTGCTGCGGAAACAACTCGAAGGGTAAATGATGTGTATGGCGGTCGTGTTGCAAAAGAAAACACAATTCGTTTTTGGTTCCAACGTTTTCGTTCTGGAAATTTCGACCTGCAGAACAAGCCCCGTGGACGGCCTGAGACTCAAGTTGATAATGAAGAGTTGAAGGCTATTGTGGAAGCGGATCCATCGCAAACCACGTCCGAGTTAGCTGCAGGCTGCGATGTTAGTGATAAAACTGTTTTAATTCACTTGAAGCAAATTGGGAAGATTAAAAAGCTTGAAAGGTGGGTACCTCACGAATTGACTGAAGCAAACCGGCAAACGCGCGTCGACTGCTGCGTTACATTACTAAACCGGCACAATAATGAAGGTATTTTAAACCGAATCATTACCTGTGATGAAAAATGGGTTCTTTACGATAATCGGAAGCGCTCAGCGCAATGGTTGGATCCTGGCCAGCCAGCCAAATCCTGCCCCAAGCGAAAATTAACCCCAAAAAAGTTACTTGTAAGCGTTTGGTGGACTAGTGCCGGTATTGTTCATTACAGTTTTCTCAAATCTGGCCAGACTATTACGGCTGATGTCTATTGTCAGCAATTGCAAACCATGATGGAAAAGCTAGCGGCTAAACAACCTAGGCTGGTCAATCGCTCCACGCCACTGCTGCTTCACGACAACGCTAGACCACACACTGCGCAACAGACGGCTACTAAATTAGAAGAGCTTCAATTGGAAAGTCTAAGACATCCTCCGTACTCCCCGGACCTTGTTCCAACAGATTACCATTTTTTTCGAAATTTGGATAACTTCTTGCAAGGGAAAAAATTCAACTCCGATGGGGCAGTCCAAATCGCCTTCAAAGATTTTATTGATTCCCGTCCGACTGGTTTTTTTAGTAAAGGGATCAATGAACTACCTATGAGATGGCAAAAGTGCATAGAAAATAATGGTTCATACTTTGATTAATTAAATATATTATATTAAAAATATTCGACTTTTTGTTCCTCCCATACAAAACGCCAATTTCATATGTAAGGACCTAATATATTAAAAAAATAAAAAAAATACTTACTTAAAAAGCTTTCAATATTTTAAAAACGATTTATTTTAAGTATTATCAATCCAATTTGTATCAGCAGCCGCCGAAATTAAAAAAAATCGGGGTCGGCAGTAACACACAAGCACAGGCAGGGCGTTTGTGGGCGCCTACCACAGGTCTTCTAAATGATCTGAAGAAGCCGTGGTGGCTGCCGGCAGAATAGAATAGCACCCCCCTCTTCTTGCCGAGGTGTCGTAAAAGGCGACTAAGGTATCTCTTTAACACCGCAATTCAACCAGGTGTTCAGAGAAGGAAAACTCGACCAAACCTGCATCCTGCTCCCTCCCGATCGTACTGGTTCTCCTTTCCATCGGGCCTGAGGGAGCTCGGACGAGAGAGTGCTTTTCTGGCTGCGCGTCCAGCTATGCACTTAAATATCTCCTGCGCAATTGACTGTTTCCGAAAACTGGACCTCGAATTTCTTAACCGGTGTTGAAACAGTCGCCGTAGCCGAAACCGGCTAGGACATCATCATCATCATCACATCATCAAATGATCTCACGGGGCTGTAATTTAAACACTTATGGATATGATACCGCTGACTTATTTGCGGTTCTATCAGATTTGTTTTCCATATGAATATTGAGCACAGTAGGATCGGCATATCAAAATGGCAGACTCGGAAAAAACCATTAAAATTACTTTTGAAGCCGGTAATAGGTAACACTGATTTATAAGGATTATCCTGTATATGTATATAGATGCATTTTATAATCTATCCACCCAGTTTATATTATATTTTATTTTTCTGTTCTGCATATTTGGTATTTAACTTAAAAATATTTTATGTATCTATCGTATCTATTTATTATAATGAACGGCTCTAATATTAGCATCGCGGCGTCCGCACAATCAGTTCCATAAAGCTTCGACTGAAAATTGGCACTGGATGTCACATAACAGCGTCACCCAGCAGACACTGAGTTGAGTGCTTTTTGAGATTGGACACAGCACACAGGATACATGAAGTGACATTATGTATTATTTTTTCATAAACATTTCTTTCTCTCTTTCTGTCCTTAATTTAGGGGTAAAATTCCCAAGTTGACAGCACTGGTCCGCGGGCCGGGACAGCCCTTTGATAACGCGGGTAACGCAAATGCAAATTCGCGGCGGGCGGTCAGCTTTTCGTTTCTACCGTCGCATCCGGCCTTTGACCGGAGGTCCATTAACTAAGCAGATTGTAATACAAGATGATAGCGGCGAACTCCACGGGAATCTTGTTCTGTAAATATTTACACTTGCTTATACTCCGCGGAATGTTTCTTAAGCGTTGAATAAAATTGTTATTTAGGTACTCGCTGCTGTGATCCGGTGTTGCCCGGTATGAATCCCATATTGTACCCCCCTTGAGGGTTGATTTACAAAAAAATCCACACACATATTTTTTCTATTTCTACCCAAAAAATGGTATACCAATTTTCATAACGCTTATTTCAAATTATGGCTAGCACGTTGTTTTGATATATCAAGATTTAAAAAAGGACGCAAACTCCTGTTTCTAATTACTAATTGAACCCCATAAGAAGTGGCCGAGCACCTTAAGTGCTCGCTCTATTCGCCCGGTGAAGCTGCACAGGCCTTTCCTGATCAATAGGCATGATCGTTGCGACTACCGATGGGTTTTTCTTACCTATCGATAGTCTTTAGCGTTTTTTTTGGCTGCACCATGCTTTCCATCAGGTGTGGTGCAGTCACTGTGTCGAGTGAGAATAAAAAAAAAATAGTACATTGTTCTATCAAAAAAAAAAACAACGGATGTCGTTCAAGGAGTCGAAGCTCTTTAAGATCGCCTGATCAAATCCACAAACCTCTAAACCAAAAATTACATGTTGCCAATAATTGAGAGAAGTGGATTATTCCCATGCAATGGATGACATCCTAGGTACCCTCGAGAAGTTGGCAGGGCATTGTGACGTGCTATGCCTAAATACAACGAGCAGTATCGGGGAAGGTATCATCTTCCCCCGAGTTTATGAACATCGGGCGCGGCGCGACGGGGCTGTGGCGAATTGATTACAGGACCCGCAGTCCCCGCCAATGCGCAGAAGTAGTCACCTTGGGGTTTTTAGTCGGTACAAGTCCGACACACCTCAGTCGCGCAACCCCCC
Source organism: Automeris io (assembly GCA_036320925.1). Classification (NCBI taxonomy): domain Eukaryota; kingdom Metazoa; phylum Arthropoda; class Insecta; order Lepidoptera; family Saturniidae; genus Automeris; species Automeris io. Next base: position 3,056,188 of record JAUDJH010000011.1, on the reverse strand, counting down.
TGTGCGGCTGAGACTGTCCTATGAGGATTTTCCCCAAGTAAAAAAAAAAGGAACATTCACGCCACTTCGCATTGAGGAAAGCGTCGCGAAAAGGAGGGATCAAGTGTAAATAAAATCAAAGTAGCGTCATAAATCTCAGCTTAAGAATTTATTTTCTTGGGATCGTTATGTGGTTGTTTTCATTTGATTTTTGTATAGGCGTAAAGAGTTCGCGTCTATCAGCCATTCGATTATTGGAATCGAGTTAATCAACTTCCGACTTATCAAACACGTCTGCTATTACGTCAGGGAAGTCCGTTTCCGGCATCCATAGAAACGTACTAGTTTTACGTAATACTATCGATAGTGCCGCCTTTGAGGTTATCGATAAATGTTATCAATTAGCTATGTCGTAGTAATTTGTTGCGGCAATTTATTTATTCTAACACGGCTTTGGGACCACATCACCCCAGATGATGATAAGCATGGCGCAATCTAATAACGACTACAACTATCAACGGTAAAAAAAAAACGATTTGCATTTTCGATATGGTGACCGCTTATGTCATTAACCATGGATTGTTTTTATGATATAAAAGGTAATTTTTTTGTAGTTTTATAGTTGTGATGGGCTAGTGGATAAGGGCCCGGTACCCATGCGCAGTGACGCGAGTGGTCGTAGGTTCGAATCATGGCACGTACATTTGAATTTTTCTAGATTAATTACGAATTTAGGCATCTGTGTAGCCCGAAAACTTATTACAGCTGTCAAAAAAACAGGAGACTGTGTGGCGTCCGTCGTCGTGATCAAGCCAGATTGCTCAAAAGTTCCTTTACTCTTAAAAAATCCAATATGATAGAACCGTAACTACCAAGAAATAAGGTCCGGCGATATTCTCCATGATGATGCCGGCCGGGCGTAAAAGATTATTCATATTTCTTTTAAAGCCCAACCAATCTCGTAAGAAGGATAACACAACGGCTGGAAAAGCGTTCTATAGCCTGATGCCACAGCACATGGAAAAACTAGAGTTTTTATTTGGTGCGTTGTATGATTTCTTTATTTATTAGAAAAAAAAGAGTAAAAGAAGAGAAAATGTAAAAAGTAGCGAATAGTCGTAATATTTCTGTATATATTAGAAAAAAAAAAGAAATACGAAATAAAACATCGATTGAAGTGAAACGGTACAACTCTAAATAAATTTGCACATAATTTTGTAGTGTTTTGCGTCGGTACGTAGTTGCAGTTCGTATCGTTCCCGGCATAAAGGTCAATATTGAATATAAAGTAGCTATTATGTACGTTTAGTGTACAATAATGAGTGGTTTATGGCGTGTGCGACATACGTGGGCAGATTGTTGTGACAAGCGGTCAAGGGCACGCCAAAGTCCGTCGGCTTGAAGGTCAAATCCGCGACCACTTGCTGTCTAATTACTGAAGCTTTCGACTTAATGTCACTACTAATTTTTTTATACTAATTACAATAAGTGGAGCGGAGTCCAATAACCAACCGTAACTATCGAGAATTACGGTCCGGCGATATATTCTGTGATTATGCTGCCCTGCGTAAAAGATTTTTCCACAGCTTGATGATACGCCAGAGGTACGTTTTCAGAAACAATCGTCAACAGTTGTAGTGTAAATGTATGTACGTGCTTTCATACATATCTAGATGTTTAATGTAAGAATGCTTAATTTTAGTTTTACGCGACACTCTAGTTACTTGATCTTTTTTATTTTATTTCAACACCTATATTTTGTTCCGGTAGATCATTTCAGTAAACAGTTTTTTCCGTTTACGTAGAAAGTAGGTTTTACGCCGTCACCTGATAATAAAATAATAAAATGCGTTGTTAAACAAACGATCGTACGTTTTACTTAGATAACGTAATTATCCAAGCAATATAGACTGTTTCAGACATGCAAAAGTATTATTTTCTGCTCATACATTCCACACTTAACATACTACAATTTAATTAACTAAACTGAATGAAGACTCAGAGCAATATAACAATGCAGTACATCTTTAGACCAACTTTTAAGTCTATATATTTATTAAATGTCAAAATATAATAAGATAATGCTTTTTTATTTGTTATTTGATATACACGGCAATGGAAAATTGTTATTAATTTTTTTGTTTGGATATATCAATGTACGTATTTTGACGTTTTTTTTTAAATCACTGTGTGTAAAACTCAACATTTCTACCGGGCAACGCCGTATCACTGCAGCTAATATGATATAAAGTCTAAAGGTTTTGATAATTACGAATTCGTTAATTCAACGAATTGAGTTACAAAAATTAACATTTACCGCGTACGGTGTTAGATTTTTATCCTTAGAGCGTGATAATATTTTTCAAAGTGTTTATTTTCCTTCGGTGTCTAAACAAAGGTGTTTTAATTCTTTTATACCAAAGGTAAAATAAGAGAAATAAAGCTTTATCATTTTATAAAGTAGCAGACGAGTAAAATACCTTGTCGAATAAATTAAAATTGAATGTTAACTGTTTTTATTCTTTCGTATCAATATTTTATCAATTATATAAGATATAATTTTTGGGAGTCGAAGCTGCTCGCGTCCGTAGGCTTTACCCTAGTTCCCCTACACGTGACTCCTGGGTGGTGCTAAACGAGCAGCAGCGAGGTGGTAGGGCGTCGGTGCCCGTCTGGATCGCGACCAAAGTACACGGGTGTAAAGTCCGTCATAGTGACCAGTTTCGGCTTGTCGCGTTTCGGGATCAGCTTGTGTATATCCAGTAGCTCATATACATAGAGACCTTCAGTCGTGGTGTATGTGGGCGGACATGACGATGGAGACTATCAATGGATTTTCATCCTTTGATAGTCGCTTTCGTTTTTGCACTGCACTGTACTTACCATCAGGTACTCTGTAGTCACTATGTCGAGCCAGTGTAAAAAAAATAAAACCTGTTACTGCAGTATCATCTGTAAGCAACAGGATACTCAACTCCTCAATAATTTACAGCAGCAGTATCGTATTTGAGGAAATAGAGAAAAGCCATCATTATTCGGTAGACATATAACGCAATACTTGCGCCTGGAATTGTACTTGTCGCAGTGGGTTATTATGACAGAGCAAAGGAGTGTTATAATTTTACGTTATCTGAGTGTGGAAATGGCAATTTGTCGTAGCAATGACGACTCGGCCGTTTGATGGTTATCGGTTTGAATCTGGCGCAAATGTTAAGCCGGGTCTAGACTAGTCTGACGTGTTATGCGTAGTGAAATGTAATGCGAATAATGTGGATGGCACACGAATTTAACCTACAGTAGATGGAAAGTCACAAGCGTTGGTTCGAGAGCTACATGTAAATCCGCATATTTTCCACTGAACCCATTGTCATGAACCCATGGTCACCTTTCTTATACTCGTATTACTGAGTTTTCACGGGAACTGTTAATATATTCTTCTATACAGTGCTAATAATAGCTTGGCTTAATGGAATATCTCAGAATTAACATAGAGTCGACCGTGCAACGGCTGCTAGGACGCGAAATACCGCTTTGTATCTTTTTATGTAAAAATCCGTTCGATCTAAGTCATATACATATATGCTGTGGAGCAATTGATTACAGGGCCCACAGTCCCGTCTTAGTGTGGAAGAGGTCAACTTGGGGTTTTTAGTCGGTAAAAGTCCGGCACGCCCCGGTTACCATCCCCCATGTGTAGCCGGGACGGTCCAATGAGGATTTTCCCCTAGTAAAAAAAAACATATGCATATATGTATATATATATATATATATATATGTATATATATATATATATATATATATATATGTGGTCGCGAGCTTAACACGTCGCGTAATAGAACCCCGCAGTCGTCTAGATCGGACACTCTTTCTTGCATCAATCCAAAGCACACCTTCACGTGTTATACAAATCTGGAACAAATTTTACGTTACACATTACACAAGTTTGAACCCGGCTTTACATGTTCATTGTCCTGTTGACTCGTCGTTCGAGTTCACAGACGGTGAAATGCAATCGACACGCGAGCAGTTTGGGTACCATCTGTTAGTTTTTGTTCCAACACCTATACAACTGATAAGGGCAGCTGTTTTACACAAAGGCATTTTTATACTGCATCAGCAAAATAATTAGATTGAACTGGTAATGAATACAATGTAGTCCAAGAACGGTGGCTATCTCAAAGAGACTAAATTCGATTAGGCGTCGCTGTGGCCCAATACGCCAGAATCCGTCTATTTTTAGATAAAATCGGAGAGAGTGCGTGATAGAAATCATATGGATACGAAAAAGCTTGACAAAGTGAATTAGCATACCATTATTTCAGAGTATCCCAATGGGGATTTTGTATAATGATAAATAGTCCTTCAATGGAGGCATTTACGATAATAAACATTGTTTTATACTATTATAGACTTATATCGCTATTTTAGGGAACAGTGATTGTTGTCTAAGTCTTTCAAATGCGCACCTTACGTTGATAGTCGTTACATTACTCTGAGGATTAATAGTAGCTTGCTTGCGTTGTTGGGTGATGCTAGCAAGGTTAATTAGTTTAAAAGCTTAAACGCCATTATCAAGGATTACAGTCGTGGGTCACCCACTTAACCTGCTCCAGAGTTTCTCTGGTTTATTACCGTCTCTTTGCTTCAAACTTATCAGATTTTTGCTGGCTTCGTTCAAACCAATATACTGGGAATAGACATTTGAGTGATGATTGTAGTGTTGACGTCGTGAAATTGTAAACAAACAATATTGCCACTTCGCCCTTGACCCTGAAAGCGCGTTCATTCAAATCGATGCAGATTATAAATACATTTATAATGGCACTATGCCGATCGATGGGAGTTCAAGGCAGTTCGTCCCTTAACTGCGCGTCATTTTAAGTTTAGATCGATAAATGGTTTCCCTTTTCATTATTAATGGCTAGGTTAAAGACGAATTAAAGCTTTATAATTTCATAGTAACAGTTTTATTCCACACATGATATCGAGCGGCTGTAAAATGAGTTGACGATGTTGCGAAAGTTGCGGGGAATACCTGGAAACTATTAGTACAGACTCGATAATGTACGTTTGGTGCCATAGGATGAAAGCCCATGCTCTGCAATGGCCTGAAGCGGGCTGCGGATGATGCCATTATAGGTTTTCTCAAAATATTAATTGAACATTGAAACGGTTGTGTAGGTTATATTTCTTCGTGAAATGAAATAAAAATGTATTTATTTCGCCACAAATCAACAAAAAACCAGAAATTTAAATGCAGCAATACAAACAACGGACAAAAACAAAAGAAAATATAAAACATATAAACATGCCGGAAATGGGACCTTCATCAGCTTAAAGCCACAGAGGAAGCCTGCAGCGCTGATTTTCATGAAGGGCTCTGGTCGTGTTACATCTTATAAGAATTATCAATAAACAATAAAAATACATATAGCTTAAACTAGTTGATCCGGCAAACGTTGTTTTGCTATATAAGGTTTTGTAATATCTTCTAAGATGTTCATTGAAATTAAGTGATGTCAAAGACAATTTTGTTCACAATTAAATACTCTTAATCAACAACACATTTATTTGGATAAAGATTAATATTATTACGTTGATACAACTCTTAACAAATAATGCATTAATTTCGACTAAATTTGTTTACCATAAAAACGGTTCTAGTGACTTAATCTTAAAAGATAGACATATACTGTCGCGGACATTTTTTTAGATCATTTCAAGAGGAATAATTCTTTTTTACATATATTTTTGGTATCTTGAACCGTTTTCACAGCGCACGCAATGGAAGCCCTTAAGGATAAATAATTTCCCCGTTTTTTTCACATTTTCCATTATTTCTTCGCTCCTAATAGTTGCATCGTGATGTTATATAGCCTAAGGCCTTCCTCGATAAATGGTCTATTCAACTCAAAAAGATTTTTTCAATTCGAACCAGTAGTTCCTGAGATTAGCGCGTTCAAACAGACAAACTCTTCAGCTTTATAATATTAGTATAGATAATAAATACAAAATAAATACCAATGATACTAAAATAAACTATTACATACAATAAATAAATCGACTACCAAATGTATACTTCGTGGATATATCCTCAGGATTTGTCTTTGGATTTTTACATATAACCTATAGATTTGCTAATCGAAATTCATTTTAATGTTTCTGCGATTATATATACGTGGGTTTGAATGGTGAGTCGGGTCTGTTTACTGTCTTACTCAAGCTTGTAGCGTTGAGGAATAATTCTTTTAATCAATTTAGAAAGACATCTGTTGTTTATACTCTAATAACATCCTCGTCTCACCGTTCCAGGTTATCGGTAGAGATAGGAGGCGAATTGCGACCTAAGGTAACCTCGTATGTAAGAGGAAGTGGCTTTGCACCTAGAAATAACTGCTTAAGAACAGAGTTCGCTATGCCTTATATTGTATTGAAGCCGTGGTGGTTGCCGGCAGAATAGAATAGCACCCCCCTCTTCTTGCTGAGGTGTCGTAAAAGGCGACTAAGGTATCTCTTTAACACCGCAATTCAACCAGGTGTTCAGAGAAGGAAAACTCGACCAAACCTGCATCCTGCTCCCTCCCGATCGTACTGGTTCTCCTTTCCATCGGGCCTGAGGGAGTTCGGACGAGAGAGTGCTTTTCTGGCAGCGCGTCCAGTTATGCACTTAAATATCTCCTGCGCAATTGACTGTTTCCGAAAACTGGACCTCGAATTTCTTAATCGGTGTTGAAACAGTCGCCGTGGCCGAAACCGGCCAGGACATCATCATCATCATCATCATCATTGTATTGAAGACTTTCCCTTGATATTTTGAAAGATATTATCACCATATACTCAAATGTTTCAGCTGCAGTTGATATATTAAATTCAGCATGAGGGTAATAACTGTTGTTGTATTGAGTTTTCTTTATTAATTGAAAGGAGTTCGCAAGAAGTCTAGAAAATTCACCAAGACGTGCAACTCTGGCCAGGCTTTTGTTAATTTTATGGTTACGCTCCGTTCATGGCAAAAGATCACCGTTACACACCTAATGGCTTTGTACTGCGATCTCGTTCTAGGAAACGCAGCTTCTTGTTTGAATTAATGATCCTCTCTCTTTTTATTCACATTCTCATGAATTCCGTTGAAACTGTTGCATCCTTTGATTAGGATCTAAAAGGGACTTCCGCGCCGAGCTCGACCGGTTCGGGAAGAGAGTAAGCCGGCTTGAATTATAAAAGGGTTATGCATATTTATTACTTAGAGAAACAGGGAGGTCCGTGGTTCATATCGTTCCTTCGCTCTTTGTGTGAAAAATACCAACTTATCACAATTACGTAAACTTAAATTGTATCCGACAAGGAGTGGAATTCGCATCCTGTGTCTGTTTTTCAAATATTTTAAGACATGGGAATCTTAATAAGACGAGTGAATCGGTATTCGTTTGGTGAGGACGCTCTATCATCGGCCTCATCATCGCTTTCTATCAGGCGTGATTGTAGTCAAACGCAAGCCTATCTGTAATAAATTAAAATGGAATCTACTCGCGACTTTGTTCACATTACCAATAGTAACGTACTCCTCATTAAAATCGAATTGTGGATGTAAACTAATTTACGACTATTGTAGTGTGGATATGGCATATTTATGCACTAAAAGATTAGCTTCTGCATTCCTAAGTCTAAGATAGAATGAAGAATTAATAGACATTTTGTGAGCAAGTGCGTTCCATCACTGGCTTGATCTTCACCTTCCACCAGGCAAGATATCTACAGTAAAATGTTGGTAATATTATTTTAATGCTACGGGGGATAAACATTTTCATTGTACTTCTATACTATATTGTATGATGTACAGAGAGTTCAATTATACCTTTGTTTCTTTATCGATTATAATAATATATATAAGAACGATTTTTTTTAAATTGGTATTTATTGCCGGTAAGTACCTCAGCTTTTAAGCAACTAATAGAGTACATCGTAAATTCATAAACGCAACGACGTTTTATCGGGAGTAGTATAATAAAAATGTTATAAATAGAAAACATGATGACACGGATATTTGGTTGTCCGGCGAAAGAGTGATTGATGTAGAATTTATAGATAATTCATTATGCTTAACACGAATACCGGTTCGTGATCGTCGGAAAATATAATACAAATTATAATTTGATCAGATATTTCATTGCTAGACACGTGTAAGAGAAAATCTTTGAGCAAAATATAAGGTAGGAATATAACGTCCTAACTAATACACATAAATATTTTACTAAACGGGTGTACGGTACTTCGATAGCTCCGCAGTGGTACGGGTTGCCTAAAGAGTTTCACTTACCGCGATCACCAATTCGCCAACTCTTCAGGGGTCCCAGCTTCTCCTTCAGGAAACTGGTGTCTTTGAGGACCTTCCTAGCACACTTGTACATTTTGGAATCGGATTATGTTGGAATTGAGGAATATTTGTATCTTTTTATGTCGTTACTCGGCGGATGGGTCGAGCGAGTGCAAAACTCAATTGACAACCCGTACGGTGTTGCCACAACTGTCGAAAGTTGCCCGCACACAAATTCGAATACGGAACAACGGGTTACGCTTGAGTTCCACCGCCGCCAATTGCTTATCGACCATCGGACACTCAAACAACACCTACAAACTTCAATACCATTTACCATGTTGTTATAATGGAGAAAGCCAACAAGGTTCTTTTAAAGTTGCAATTAATAATGAATTAAACAACCCTGGGAATCGACGGAAATATCCATTGCACTCATTATCGAAGCAATACAGGCATCATTATCGTTTACAGCTTAATTTAGCCCACTTAGGGGCATAGAGATCCCTCTTATCGTGCAGGTCCTCTACAGTTTGTATTATGAATAATGAGACAAATCATTGAGAATTGGCGGATTTTTTATTGTTTTCACCATGAGCTGAGAAAAGTGTTAGCAAGTCTGAATAAAATACTTATTTAGTTTTTCTTTCAAACTACTTAGAAGATAAAGTCGCGAATATACAAAATATTTTACATTACACATCAGTTAAATAGATTTTAAATAATACAACAGTCAATACGGTTTCTTTTTTTTGCTTATTCTGTTACATTATTCATCGAATTCTTCAAAGAAAATATTGTGTAGTGTTTTTTTAAGCAGTGTGTATTTTGTTTACGTTGTTTATATATAACATAGCACCATATTACGAGTAATTAGTCAATCCAGTCAGCAGTTACCGCCATCTGTTAGAATCGTTTGGAGCTAACTGAAAATTGTGACTGCCAAATAATAAACAAATAATTTGCAATAAAAAAATAATGCGACAATGAATTGAGACGAAAACTATCCTATCTCTTAAGTTATATCAATCTGCACGTGGAGTGTAAATTATATTAAAATCAGTTAAGTAGTTTAGGAGTACATCGCGGACAAACAACGTGACACGTAATTTATAGATATTAAGATCATTGCTTTATAAATAACGCTATTTATGTACTTTCTTCCACTGCTATTTAATAAATATTTATTTGGAATTCCACGATTAAAGTTAATATTTCTCTAAAACAAAGATACTTTTGATAAAATGAAAATGCTTAATATTTTAATGTTTGTTGTAAATTTTCTGTGTTTATTAATGGCAGACCGGATTGCCTTGACTCACGTAAGTTATTGAATATTTATAGTTTAAATTAAAAGACAGTTACGGCATTAAATGCTTTGAGAATGACACGAATTTTGTAAGAAATTATGAATTTCTAATAACCAGTTAGTTTTCTAAGGGAAAGACAAGCTTAAAACCTTTTCGGGAAATAAATAATTTGAGTTGAATTCAAATTGTAATTCACACTTTTTTAACATTAAATGTTCAGTTAAATCATTTAATACTTTACTATCATATTTATTTGTAGACATTTCATTTTAATCACTATTTAAGACATTAATAATACAGTCCGTTTATTATCTTTAATGAGTTATTTGACGTTTATAATAAAAGAACAGAAATCTATCAATACTTGAAAAGATGAATCGAGCTTAACGAGCAAAATTAGTGATTTATATTTGCTAGACCAGGATGGTTTCTCGCCGGATTGTGGAGGAGGATAGCTCTGATTATTTCCTCAGCGATTGGTATACGGGAGGAGGAACATCCCGGTGGTTTTAGTTGATAAAAGTCCGCTACACCGTGGCAGCTGCCCTCACGACGGCCCTGAAGGTCTACGAGGATTTTCACCGGGTCAAAAAAAAGTTCAAGTTGGTTTAGATCCTGTGCATAGGTCATGCTGTGTATAATAGTATGTGGTATTTTTTAAATTTGTTTAGTATGAAAAGATAGTCCAAATTTTGTGTCACTGTTGCATCTGTTGGAATATAAAACCCATCTGAATGTCATCATGCTTAACTTTTTCTGGGAGCAATAGAAAGGGTTGAGTGAGTTTTTATTATAACCATTTCATTGACGTTCATTAATACCCCATACATCCGCGCCGGTGTCGTTCATGTAAACTCGCAATTGCGCTAAATTACATAATAATTATACAACTTTTCCGTTCGCACCTCCATCCGCTGTAACGGTTACTAAGCAAGTCAAGAAACTTACAAATTCGCTGTTTTTGTACCAAGAAACCTCTCAGACATAAGTATATCTATATACTATGTAGTAGTACTGTGTAGTGTGTATGTAGTGTAGTATATATGGCTATGACTACCCTGGTTAAAATAGATATTGTTGAGAACTATCAGGAAAGGGTATAAACGCTGTTTAAAAATGCAATGCGCTGTTTAATGTTTGTTAAAAATGTGAAACAAAGATTGAAAAAACATTTTTTGGACCTCATTAATAGTGACCACCTTAATCGAAATGTGTTTACGTAGTTCCATACCTTAATTGCGACTCTAAATGTGGACTGTTTGTAAATAGCATACGTTCAGACCTTAGTGGTTTCTTTATGCTATACTAAAAAAAAATGTAACAATGATTTTTGTAAATGATAATATTATTAAAAAAAAAATATACATAAGATCCATTGGATGTCAGCAATGTCGTTACCGATCTTCGAAAATGGCACTTTACAAAAATAATTCTTAATCCCATTTTCTAGATTTGGGAAATAAGCTGCAAGTCTAAAGATTCTTTTCACTTGGGTAATTAAAAAAGTAAATATATTTTTTTTACACTGGCTCGACATATTGACTAGAGTTCATCTGATGGTAAGTATAGTGAAGTTCAAAAACGAAAGCGACCATCAAGGAATAAATATCCATTAATAGTCTTCGTCGTCATGTCGGCCCACATATACCACAACTGATGGTCTCTAGATATATGAGTCACTAGATATACACAAGCTGAAAATAATTGAATCTTGAAAAGCTGATTTTTTTATTAAAAAAAAAAAAGATGTAGTCACAATGCTCCTGACAGAAATCGTATATGTTTAATTCCGATATTACCAAGAAAATAGGGGATTTGGGTAATGCGTATAGGTCGGAGCACAGTTTGTCAAGGATTATGGTCACTCAGATGTGTACCCGACACAGATAGGGCTACGAGAGTTGCATGCTGCCGGATTGGCAAACCATAACCAGAAATATTACATGATGACGTCATAGTGAAGGGATTACATTTCCCGAAACCTAAAAATTGTTCTTATATTTATTGTAGCTTATGAGAAATGACAATAGCTCCAGTTAATTATATTCAATTCTTGCAGTTGACTAATTTAGTTAATAGTACTTTAAAACTTTGATAACTTATTAGAGGAATCATGAAAAATATAGAAACCAATACAACGCACTGTAGCCTAATTCTCTAAGACAATTTAGCGATTCCTTGCTTTGATATCACGTCGATTTCGTAAAAAGTTACGACATTTGCAAAATTGTATTCTCTGTTCGTCTTCTTTGTTAAAATTAATCAGATTCGTTACCGTGAATTGATATAGACAAGACACGACGTTAACAAGGTTTTCAAATGGTAAGATTTGAGTGTGAAATCTAAATTGTCATACAGAATTAGGCCCCTGGTCAAACCTATATGCAGAATTCAGCTGTCGGTGTTCATTACCCAGACCTATAGGCTTTAGATTAAGAGCGTTATGAGGATTACACTGAAGTGGTAACAGCGCATTGTCATTCAGCACAACTACCTCATCAATCTATACATCTCGGAGACTAGTTACGAAACGCGCAAAAACATTAAAGTGTAACGACCGACTACACGCCCTTGAACTTGCTGAGAACACGTGCCGGTAAACTGACAGACGGCCATTAATATTCAAAGCGTAGACTCCTAGGAACGAGAGGAAACGCCTTGCCGGGTACAGCGATCGTTGTGGAATGCATTATTATTAGTCCAGCTCTGGAATGGTACTGGCCACTGCCTTCGATCATTCCAGAAATTTCGATTGATGCGTAAATTCTAACCTTTAAAGCTATGTTTAAGAGCATATCAAAAGGCGTTACCTTGACAATTTATTTTTTAATAACTCCCAGTATTTTTCGAACGGTTTTCAATATTCCGTCCGATGAATTGTGCTCCAATGATGATCTTATAAGAGAACATAAAATCAACTCTGTACCTGTTTGAAAACTAGGAAATAGACCGCCTTCACAATCGTTTAATCTTAAAAAATATAAAGATTAACACTATTTTCGACAATGCTTAAGTATTAGGCTTAATTAATTGTTCTACTTTATCGGCAATTCGTTTTCTATATCTGAATTAAATACCACAAGTAAGCATTATGGCTAAGATAGACGCTATTTCGACTTTGTTTGGAAAAATGTTTTGACAAAAAACTGAATATATGATAGGAATTTGAGTATAACCAATAGTCGCAAAGCCAAGTCCATGTTGACAAAATCGGTGACTTACCAAATTCTTTGACATTCATTCATCATTGAAAGTCTAAGTAAACTTAAAATTGCGTTTATAAATTTCAGCCTTAGTGATTATATTGTATTCGGTAAATTTGTATCGACATGGTATGATGTGGATATTGAATAGAGATCTCGTGATTATTTATTTTTGATATTCTTTATGCCACAAGTGGGTTCGATAATCTGCTGGTACTTTTAACTTTATGGAATTACATATATTTTAAATATTCATCTCTTTTAGTAATGTTACGTTATCTTAATTTACAATCGCCAGTTCGTATGTACTCGTATTCAGTAGTGTCTTTATATCACCAGTTTCTTCAGTTTTTTTTGTTTATAGCAATAAATCTTACACCGAAGAGAAACTTTTTATCAACATTACAATCAAAAGCTCTAAATAAATCCGAGCCAATTTAAATTAACGTGAATTAAATGTTAATGTACTTTATTTCGCTTCTTTGCATTCAAAATGTTTGAGATATGTTAAGGGAACATTACACGATCATGCTCTGAATATAGACCGCTTTTAGGAAAGGCATTCGAGAGCTGAAGCATTGTGAGATCATTTTTTGGCAGCGTTATTTATTGTACGCTATAAGCGGTCTGAAATAAAACAATGATATGAAATTACAATTATTAAAATAAATGGTACGGAGACTTTTTTTTAAATTATTTGTTTAGGGGACTTTTACGTATGTAAGTATGTCAGCCCCATTGTACTCTTATACAAAAATACCTAATGTGTAACATATGGGACAGTTACGGAGAAATAATATAAATTAGTTGAAAGCGATTGAAAGGTTTTTGAACTGAAGTTTTATTTGAATCATTTAAGCCTATTTAGCAACCAACATATGCGTTTCATCTGTTGTTTATACATAAAATACAGACGGATAACTGAATCTAATTAATAGAGATGTTTCCTTGAAAATCATTCTTTTACTATTTTGTAATAATACATAATCACAATTTGCGTGAAGCGGCTAAACTACTCGAGGATAGTAAATATTCTTGAGTACATAAACAAGGGATATTAGTTTGAACCGAAGCAAAGGGCTCGGTAAACTGTTACGTTGACATTGCACATACCAACGGATGTAGAAGGATTTCAAGTTTACACTGTTGAGGGGCATTTATTCATGTTTTGTAGGAAACCAGTACCTGCGTAAGCAAATTTCTAGAACAGGTTTTTTATTGGTCTCTCCACAACTGGTAACAACCTTAAGTAACAGAAATATTTTGTAACATACATAATATTGTATAATTTCTGTTTTTCACTAAACTACCAACTATTTATAGGCAGCAGAGAGATATAAATGAACTGTGATAATGTGATAGCATCTGAAACTATATACGAGTTTACCAATACGAAGGAATAAAAAGAAGCGGGATAATGATTTAATAAACGAAGCTTAAGTATTGATGCTTTTATATGTAGTTAAAACAATGACGTGATTAGTACTTAAAGATCCGTACGAAATTTACCTTTAAAGCGAATCATAAATGCTTATTATCATGACGATTCTAAGAAATCGCGGAGGTATTTAAAATCAAACCTTTTGTAAACTTGCCTACAGTTCAGCGGCCTCCTGCAAAATCGTAAAACCGCGTATTACAAAAATTATTCACATAATTTGAAACGAATAAAACCCGATGCCTGTGACGCGTTGGCCTTGAACCGTACATCATATAGATTTGGCAAGCCGTCCAAACCGATAAAATTGAGCTCGAAAAAGAATCTGTCGCTTTTTATAGCTGCAATCGTAAAAACTATCGTGATCGGTGTTGTGGATACAGAAACGGTCGTATACATCGCTCGTGGGATGCCCTAATTCCAGTTTTGCTTTACGTTCTGCCTTTTCAAATGCTTCATTATTGGCCTTTATTGTTTTATTGGTTGAACTCTGTGGACATAAATGCTGACAAGCGTATCGGTTGTTGTTGTATAATAAAAGTTGTCACCGGATCTTTGGGAAGTCCATTTTTATAGTCACTGTTCGAGATTGTTTTGTGTGATTGTGTTTTAAAACCTGACGTTTACGATAGAACCATGTGTCATTAGGGTTATTCTACGAAATGTCGGAAGACTTTATTAGACAAGTCGTATATATAATTCTATATACGCGCTGTCTACGTGATGGTTTCGAATGTACGGCTAGCTTTTGAAAATTTGAAGCCAAACATAATCAAAATGGCTCAAGTTAATATTTTGTGTAGTTGCAATAATAATATTATTAAAATTATTTTCAAGCCGGATTAATACATAATTTGTCTTTCTAGTAATATCATTGCGACCATTGATATGCACAGCATAATAATTTTTGTGCATTATCACCTTCCATATCCCAGTAGCCCATTTTATGAGTATCTGGTTGGATATAATTTGCAGGACTTATTTTGAACCGCTTATTTTGATGACTTGAGATATTGATATCGAAGATCTTTAGGCTCTACATCTCTACGTAGATTAAATAATAATTATGTAATATATCATCCAATAAAACGATGATAGAATCTTTTATTATCGGCCATTTGTGACAAATGAAGTTTGAGGTATTTGTCTTGGAATCGAGTATGTACTAGTAATTGCGTAGTTTGAAACACTGTGGCAAGTGTGATGAACTAGGCTTGACAAAGGAAAACCCAAATAATCTTCATCTACACGTCACAAGTCGGTGAACTGTCCGTCTGTACTTATGTATTGCGCTAAGAATTATTTCTGGCAATGAACCTGCCGTTCAGGGTCAAAAGTGGAAACGTAATATATTTAGATTGGACACATGTTGTACATTTATTAAAGGTTTATTTTTTGTATAGCAAAGATGATTTTACCATTTCAGGAATCTGTGCCATCAGTATTGACATCTAAGTTAATTAGTATGCCCAATGCTTGAATTTTTAGTATAATGCCGTTATTTTAATTCATTCTTTTAAAATTTTCATTTATTGTGTTTTGATCGTGTATTAGATTGTAACAATTTTAAATTTCTGTTTTTCAATGTGTTCCAAAGGATCTCAAAAATTAAAATACTTTGTAAATAGCAGCGAATATTTTTCACTATCGACATTGCAATAAGTATCGCCTATAGTTTTCAATGGATAGCAAACAATACTAACAATATTATATATATATATATATATATATATATATATAGACGGTTGATGTATAGACAATATATCTTTTTTAATTTATTTAATCGGACTCTTTTACAAATGTAGTAATGAGGAAACAAGAGATGTTTATATTTCCTCATTGAATTTGATTTTAGTATTTACTATTAGGCACCGTTCTGTGATAATATAATTTTAACAATGAATTAAATATTCCAATTTTATCTACATTATAATTTAATGATTTCAAAAATATTCATGAAAATACAGTGCAATCCAAAAACCGAGTACAAATATCGAAAGACAGTCATTTGCCGAAAGTCGCCGCAATCATGCCGGCCTACGCTCTTCACGCTTCAATTAAAGAAATTATATTAGGTAAATCTAAGAAGAAGAATCAATTCAGCAAATATAGGGAGAGAGAATTGATTAGCTATTGATTTTGTAGAAACTATCTGTCTATTAAAAAAACTAGTAGAGACACGACGTTCAAGGTACTTTGTCTAATATTTTAGTGTCAAGAGCTGATCAAGCATGGCTTGTCTAAGTACCTTCTCAATTTAAAAGGTCTGCTAGTGTCGGCTGAATCAAGTTCAGGATGAGATTACGCAAGCATTAGTCTTCCATTTTCGAGGTTAAAATTTTTCAGGCTCGTCCATATAGGAATTGTCATATTTGTAATAATGTAACACGAGACAAGTGTTAAAGACTTTGGGTGGATTTTTAGCAAATACCAACAATTTTTATAAAGTGATTAGTCGCTATTAAATTGATATATAGATATTTATAGTTGTTTGTTAATTCAAAAGATGGCGTTAGCAGCGAAATGAATCACGATATCGTTTCGTTGCATACGGTCATATAAACACTGCAGAATATTAATAAATGACGAGTACCACCGCTGATCTGGCGATCGTCACAGTTGATGAAGTCAACGAGATCATCAGACACCTCCCTATCAAGAAAGCTCCCGGTCTTGATGGTATCTCGAACAGAGTCCTCAAGATGCTGCCGGAGCAAATCATTTGCCTTCTCGTCGTCATCTTCAATGCGGCGATCAAAAACTGCATCTTTCCAAACGCGTGGAAAGAGGCAGGTGTGATAGGAATCCCCAAGCCGGGGAAACCCCAAAACATCCCGACTAGCTACAGACCCATCAGTCTCATCAAGACGATGGGCAAACTGTACGAGCGGTTGCTTCTCAACCGTCTCAAGGACCACGTCCAGTCCAACAAGATATTAATCGACGAACAGTTTGGCTTCCGTGCCAAACATTCGTGCGTCAATCAGGTGCATCGCCTCACGGAGCACATCCTAGATAACTTCATTAGAAATCATGACCATACCCCGACAGGGGCACTCTTCTTCGACGTGGCGAAAGCCTTCGACAAAGTCTGGCATAATGGCTTGCTATACAAGCTATACACACTTAAAGTGCCAGACAGGCTCGTGCTCATCTTGCGAGACTATTTGTCGAACAGGCATTTTCAATACCGCGTCGAAGGAGTGTACTCAAATCCGAGACCGATCCGAGCAGGAGTCCCGCAAGGGTCTGTACTTGCTCCCATTTTGTATAGTCTATATACAAATGACATCCCCAGATTGCCGAACATACAGCTCGCGCTCTATGCGGATGATACCGCTCTTTTCTGTTCCCAAAGGGATAAGGAAACCCTCCTCAAAAACTTACAAAACGCAGCCACCGTTCTCGGCGAGTGGTTCCGTAAATGGCGGATAGAGGTGAATGCCGAGAAGAGTGTAGCAATACTCTTTGCTCGGAGTAACCGATACCCCACCCCCGATACAGACATTAAGCTATTTGACCGAACGATCCCCTGGGCCGATGAGGTCAAATACTTAGGTGTCACCCTTGATAGGAAGCTTCTCTTCAACTCCCACGTTAGGAATGTGCGCAACCGCGCCATCCATATTCTTAGTAGATTACACCCCATGGTGTGTAAAAAGAGTAAATTGTCACTTAGGCATAAGCTGACAATTTACAAAACAGTAGTCAGGCCAGTGATGACTTACGCTAGCGTAGTCTTCGCCCACGCCTCCAAGACCACCATCAGCAAATTGCAAAGAGTGCAAAACAAATTCCTCCGCACTGCAGTAGGAGCCCCACATTATTTGAGAAATGTCGATCTCCACGACGACCTCAAACTCGAGACGATCGCCAGTTTCATGCGCACAGCATCTCGTCGCTATTTCGATAGGTTACCACACCATCCCAATGAACTTCTTCGCAACGTATGCGAATACCCACCGACTCGCGGCACCGGGTGGGGTACACGCCGCCCGCGCTCTGTCCTGTTGGATCCGGATGATCCAATTACCGCGGCTTTGATAACCGCAGATCCAAAAAACAGTGAGGTACACACATGCACCAGATACTTACCACGACACCGGCGCCGCCGGCGGCGCCGACGACGACGAGTAAGGTTAGTTCCGTCAACTGTCGTCTAAATGACGCAGCTACACTCCGACGCAGCCTTGAGTTTCTTTCGGCGTTTCTTCTCAAGGTAGTCGCTTCCGAAACGCTAGTAGATCACCGTTAGGTTTCGTATTTTTGGCTGGCGGTCCAAGTCGAGGCTCGTACCCACAGGGGTGCCCTTGCATTGCCACCCAACCCATAAATTGCTGGCTGAGCACCCTCAGTGCTCGCCCACCTGCCCGGTTAGTTTGTGAAGACCTTTCCCGGTCGACAAAACGCGTCAATTCGAAAAAAAAAAAAAAAAAAAAAAAAAAAATGACGAGTAGCGACATAGCAACTATTTGTTTTATTAAATCACATCACGAGTCTACAGTGGGGACATCTATATAGCTTTTGTTCAGCCTCATTTTACTGCGTACTGATAAAGAGCGGAGTTTGCTTCTTACGTCTGTTTCTCATCGTCGTATAACATGGGAGTTTCAAGCAATTAGTGAATCCGTTATTTATTAGATAAGCGCGTTCATCATCATCATGTTCATCATTAATCTATATTTTGCATCTGGAGAGATTGAGGTCTAGCGTGAGTGTATTGTAATTAAAAAAAACTTAAGGATGTATTAACTGATTATACTGATTTTTCATTTATTGTTCATCAATGCGTTACTGACTTTTGAATGTTCTAGACTAAGCCATATTCTCACTGGTTGGGTTTACGCTTGCCCAGTTTAATATGGTGCGGTGTTCATGCACTAGAAACTCTACAATATAAAAACTATAAGCAAAATTATGTTTGTCCGGAATTTTTTAGTCACCCGTCATTTTGTATTTTTTATTCATTCATTTAAATGCACGACATGAAACCAGAGTTTTAATGAAATATAACTGAGGAACGTATGGTCCTTCGAGCTGGAATATATGTTGAGAGGAATATTTAAAAAATGTCTGGTTTAATAAAAGCTGGGATCTGTAATTGTATAAGACCGAGACTGTTTCGGGCAACACTATCATCGTGTGACTAATAAACTCACAATGTGGCTCCGGTGGGCGTCTGATTCGGGCTCGATCGGGGTCCTAAAAGATCGCAAGGTCGCCGCGAGACCTACGCGTCCATTAACGTTTTATGGTCCTCTTGAATAATCCTCTGAATTTAGTTAATGGGTAATCGACGCGCGGACTTTTACGGCCTTTTCTGTGACATTTGATCTGAAGACACGTTTTTATCCGTGGGAAGAGCTTTATCACTGTGGGATCTTAGGGATTGTTTATTTCTAACTCGTCAAAGTGAGCTATACTGCACTAGTTCTATTTGAGATACAGCATCTCTGATAGTTTCGGATTTTCTACGGCAAATTTCTGTTATTGATTACATACACAAGATATTAAGGTAACAAGCGGAAGACCTCTTAAGGGTGAATTTGGTACATGAAGACTGACAACTTTTGTTTTACGACTTTTTAAAGTTCAATTTTTTTTCCTCATACAAAAAATAAATAAATCAAATGTGCAGTTCTGATTTCTCAACACTCTGAAAGGCGGCGCGAGGCAACTGGGGCTGACGATTGCGTAGCATCTGCTGACTGTACGTTAAACATAGAGCTAACTAGTGACAGAAATCCCCACCAAAACTAAAAGAAAATATATCTTAGGATATGTTAAGTTTTGGCAAAAGTCATAGAAGAAAAGTTGTTAGTCTTGATGTACCTAAGTTATCTATAAGAAGTTTGGCGTTAACCACCAGTTAACCAGTTAACGTTGTACAATTAAATATTGTAAGTAAGAGGCGCTCAGTAAATTGTAATTGTAAGTATTAGAATGGTCAAGGCAGGCACGGCATATAACCGTGTTCTATCGTGGAAAGAGGTGTCTCCCCCTGAGATTGTGCCCAGTAAGCGCGGCGCCGTGGAGCTGTAGAAAATTGATTACATGCACCGCCGTCCTCATTATTGCTCATTCACCTTGGTGTTTTTAGGTAGTATGAGTTCGGCACAGCTCGGCCGGCAAACTCTTGAGTAGCCATAACAGTCCTGTGAGGATTTTCCCCAAGTAAAAAAGAAGCCGCGACATATAAACGAAAACTTTCGTATGGTAGTGTAAGTTCTAGTTATAATTTTTATTGTACGTTTGGTATGGAATAAATATTTTTTCTCTTTTATCTGCTCTTTCAGTTAGGTGAAGTTGAGGTCAAGCGTGAGGCTGTTTGTAAAAGTTCTAAAATAAGTCATGTCTATTATGTATGTTATTGGCGATGACTCTTTGTCAAAAATGAAAATGCAGAGCATTGAGCATCGACGTAGAGTTGCCTGCCTCTCGGTCTTTTACCGGTTGCACGGTGGAGAGTGTTCTCAGGAACTACATTCTTTGATTCCACCAGCCCCATTCCACCACAAAACCACAAGACATCGTGTCGGATACCATCCGTATGTGGTGGATGTTCCTTATATCCGCACGAGAAGATTCGCTTCTACATTCATCATGCGAACAGCTAAGGAGTGGAATATGCTACCAGCGGCCATATTTCCGCGATCTTATGACCTGGGAGTCTTTAAAAGAAGAGTGAATAGGCATTTGTTAGGCGCACGCGGTTCATCATCGGACTCATCTTCACCTTCCACCAGGTGTGATTGAGGTCGAGCGTTCGCCTATAAGTTATAAAAAAAAATGTTTCATATAAACATCCTCAACATCATCATCCTCATTTTCTACCGTCTGTATCATGGCGAGTGTTCTGAAGAGTTGTTTAACCTTGTTCCACCCTCTCCTGTCCTGAATAGAACCACGCGCGCGGGTTTGCGGAGTCACAGTTTTACGGTTTCTCATATCCCGGCTAGGACTAGGAAGTTCTCTGACTCCTTCTTTTGCCGTGTCGTTGGGCTGTGGAATGGTCTTCCAGCGAGCGTGTTCCCACCATCCTATGATATGGGATCCTTTAAGCGTAACGTGAAGAGATATTTGTGCAGGCCGGCATGATCGCTGCGACTACCGTTGGGTTTTTCTTGCCTATCGATAGTCGTTAGCGTTTTTTTGACTGCACCATGCTTACCATCAGGTATGGTGCAGTCACTGTGTCGAGTCAGAATAAAAAAAAAATCCTCAAAATGAGCGTATTCCTAAAATTGGCATGTCATGAGGATAATTTAGAACCGTGACTCATACGATGAGTATCGAAATTAACATTCTTAAAGCACTTTGTTATGTGTAGTGCAGAGTCGCGGTAGTTGGTCCATTCATTAGTTAAATGAATCATAACTGCCTACATCTGGTAGTTCAGTTGCCATTCTTGGAAGTCAACACTGGCTTCCGCCGGTGTTGGTCGCTCTGTGATAGATTGACTCACGAGTTCAAAGGTCGCCGTGTAATTTTAAATTTATTTTTATCAATTTCTGTAATTTGTTTTGGTAACTTCTATTAATAAATTATTTATCTATTGTTTATATTATATTTACTATGGTATTTCCTGTTTATTATATTATTTCACTGCACCGTTAATGGAGGTATAATAACAAGGTAAAGAATGAAACGAAATGGTGCGAAAAATGTTTGCAAAAATAGAAATAACGTTCCATTCTTTCTGATTACCCCAATGGGGAATCAGCGTGAATAGAAAGCTGAATATCCGCGACTATACTAATCTAGTCAAATTCTTTACATTTTGTTTACATAAATTACAAGCAACCACTTGACTTCAATGACACCTGATGGAAGGTTATGATGAGGCTATTCATTCATCTCTTAAAAAATCCCATATTATATTGAAAAACCTTGAAAGTTGGTCGTTGGAAGTATATTCCACTCTTTTACTGTTCGTATTATGAATGCAGAAGCGAATCTCTTCGTGAGGATATGTGGTAATATTCACTACACGTAATAGATTGTCTCCGACACCATGTTTTTTTTTTATAACGAAATGGGGCTGGTGAAATCAGAGAATGGAATAGAAATGAAATGTATTTATTTCGTCGCAAACTAACAAAAAACTAAAATTTAAATGCAGTAACACAAACAACATACAGAAACAAAAGAAAATACAAAAATACATAAACATGGCGAAAATGGGACCTCCACCAGCTTAAAGCAACAGAGGAAGTCTACAGCGCTGATTTTCGTGAAGGGCCCCGATAGTGTTACATATTTTTAGAAATATCTATAAGCAATAAAAAACACAATAGACCGAATAACATATAGCTTAAATATTAATGCTTTAATAAGAATGGATGTCTTGCAAATTGTCCTGAGTGTATACAAGTCAAATTTCGCTAGAGGATACTATTACTAGGATAGTAAAGATGACTCGAGTTGGTTAAGAGACGATTATTTTATAGTTTGTAGACGTAGATGAAAGAGTTTGCGAACTTCCTCCTTTAAATGATCAACACAGAGGAGTAACATACAAACATATGTGCTTCTGTCGGCGCAGTCACATTAACGTAGGGTCGGTCGTAAACGGCTCGCTGCGGAAACGTAGGTCAGTGGTTCAAATCGATTTAGAGAAATAAGTGGGCCAACGAACCCGGCTACGGGCGCGAGTAAAAATTAAATCACAATATACCGCTTCGACGCCCTTATGCTCGCGTGAGGATGTCGCTTCAAGCGACTAATCAACAGAAAACACGAATTAAATAAAAACGTTGTTAATTTTTTTATTACTTGGGGAATATCTTTCGCTTGTGAACGTCCAGTAAACTCGTTTATCTAGAACAGAGACGGGCAAAATGTAATCTGATTAACGATTACAAAATGTAGTCCTAATTTGAAAGAAAGAAAACGTTTTATTAACAGCAGCCATATAAAAGTAACTACATTATACAATAGAGCATACATATAAGACAAAAACATTAAAAAAAAAACAACCAAACAATACATTAAAAAAGTCTAGGCCGCCGCTAATAAGGGCCCTGTCTCAGCTTGTGCTACAGAGCACTGGACTCTGCAGCGCTGGTATTCTGACAAGGTCTTATGGCTGACACAGCCACTTACTGGAACAGCCCTACATATATATTTATACAAATATAAAATCATTTTACATAATAAAATACAGAAAAGACAACCAATCAACAAAACACAATAAGCACAAAAGAAAACAGAAAAAACTATCCTTCATAACCAATATACACCTTTAATCTTAGTCAGCCGAACCTTTTACTAAACTATAAAAATAAATACTATATATTAATAACTACTACAAATAAATACTACTACTACTATATATTAAATACTATATATTATTTATATTAATTTTAATTTTCTTGCTCTGTAATCATGATTAAATCCATATAAAACATTAAAAAAGTTATAAATGTGTATGCAATCTGGGATTCCGTAGTGTTTAAAACATAGATGAACAAAATGCAGTCATATTAATGATAAAAAACGCAAAATTTAATCGTAATCATTTTTATTAATCTGATTACATTTTGCCCATCTATGATCTAGAGGCCTTCAATCATGGTATGGCGTGACATGACGATGGAGGGTGTCAATGGATTTTCGTCCTTTGATAGTCGCTTTCGTTTTTGCACTACACTGGACTTACCATCAGGCGCACTGCAGTCACTTTGTTGAGCTTGTGTAAAAAAATTGCTCTCAAGATAAAGGATTTATTAATTTGATCTAATCTTTCACAATCAATCTTTATTTTAAACCCTAACTATTTTCTTTTTTTTTTTCGAACTAGGCAATACATTGGTGGTCGGGATAGACCTGCACAATTAAACCGGGCGTGCCTAACTTTTGGCTGTTGTGGTCTAATGAATAAGGGACCTGTATCCATGCGCGGAAAGGCAAGTTCGTATCTCGGCACGTACCTTTGGGTTTTTCAGATTAAGTTCGGATTTAGGCAACACATGCTCACCGGTGAAGGAAAACAGCGAGGAAATGAGCATGGCATCTCCTAGACCGGTTATGTGTAAGTGACCTGAGCATAAAGATCAGCTGCATCGCATCCGTTATATAAATTTCAGATATTTGCACTTTTCTACTTTTTTCGCACCGAGGCGCAGTTCTACTCCGACGCAGCCTTGAGTTTCTTTCGGCGTTTCTTCTCAACGTAGTCGCTTCCGAAACGCTGGTAGATCACCCGTAGGGTTAGTACTTTATTTGGCTGGCGGTCCAAGTCGAGGTTCGTACCCACAGGGGTGCCCTTGCATTGCCACCCAACCCAAAAATTTCGCTGGCTGAGCACCTTCTGTGCTCGCCCCCTAAGCCCGGTTGAGCTGAGAATGCCTTTCCCGGCAATCAGTAGTTAGTCCGCTTAGAAAAAAAAAGCACTTTTCTACTAACGTTAACCATAAACAAATGTTACTTTGTTTTACAAGTTAGAATAATTATTTGTACAAAGCTGGTTTGTACGTTTCGCTTTTACTTCACATCGCTTCGTTTGAAGTTTCGAGTGACTAATTTATTTCGCATTACTAACTTAAAATTAACTTTATATTATTACGTAATGTTTTATATAATATTCGTTCCCAGTATAATCACTTTAAGTGTTTAATTTTATATAAAATAAAAAGAGAAGGAAGTAATGACTGTTATTAGGTCATCTACATTTGAGAGTTCAGCGAATATTTGACTAATTAAATACGTTACGAAATATAAACTTTTTTGCAGTAAACCTGTTTTATTTTTATTAAATCATAATATTATGAAAAGTTGTTAAACAAAATTATTTTGAAAACTTTAAATAATTAATAATTAAAATAACAGCAGAAATACCACCACGCTGTATCCCTTACGGAGTGGGCAGAGATAAGTAATTTTAAAAATAAAGGTCAGAATTGCCACAGAGCATAATTTTTTAACTAAATTTCTTTGGTGTCGATTAGCACTTTTAGCATAGGAAAAAACGCTGAATATGCGTGTTCGTCACGCTAGAATGTGCGCAGGATTGTCTTTAGATTGGGTTGCGGGCGCTGGTGCACGCGTCCGGTGTAAGTGTTGTGTAGACTGTTTTTACGTCGTTTGCGTCGCTTTGTTTCATACGAAGTATTTAAATCATATATAAAAGGTTTTGAAATTCTAAGAAACTGTATTATTGTAAAAAAAATATTTTTGAAAATGACTGCTCTGAGCAATTTAGAGTCAAAAATATGTTAGAATTTTCGCCATATCGTATTATTATAATTCTGTTGCAATAGCATCTCGGTAAGGTACAATACAATACGATTGTTGGTCAGAACGGTGACGCACTGGATTACGTTTTTCTGCTATAAATACGATGAGTCAATGTTGTCGATGACGTAGTGATTGGGTCGATAGTCTGCTTTTGAAACATCTTAATACGCGCTCATGATGCTTGTGATAAATATATTCCTGAGAAATCATAACGAACGGGTTTTTGGGAAAAACATTGTGAGTGACAACACAGTTCTGTTCTCCAAAATGCTTTTATCATCGTGATCCTTATCTATGTAGTGCACAGATACAAAACGAATCGATAAAATTGAATCGATTGAATTGTATAAATTCGATTTCATATAGATATCTAGGGTCCGGCCGAATGCGCGAAGCCGGAGCTTCGATCTCATTCGGTAAAACTTTCAAATGAGCCGACATTTTAGCTAAAGCCTAATGTTTTCTAGCAAACGTCAAACTAAAACAGATTGTTCAATCAATTTTAATTAAAAACGACGAAGTTCGTATCACCGTAAATGTCGTGTTAACTTTTAGTTAAACCTACTCCACCTTCTCTTTCCTCACATCCTCCTTCTTCCCCTCTCCTACTCTCTCTCATCCTCTCCCTCTTTCGACCCCTGTCTCTATGTTATTTATATTCATTTCTTTTTTTTTAAATATTGTTAACAATGTGAGACATGTGTTGAATTTTTTTTCAACACTTGCTTGACAAAGTGGCTGCAGGATGGCAAGAACAGTGTAATCTAAAAACGACAGTAACTATCAAAGGATGAAATCCATTGACGGTCTCCGTTGTCATGTCGGGTTTTAAGCTGGTGACTATAATTACCGATAGTAGCGAAAGGGTTAACCCTTTTCTTGTTAGTGTATCTGTGGAGATACATCAGAATTTTCAAAACCTATTGCCATAAGTTTTTAGCGCAAACTTAATATTTTTATAATATATGAATATTTAGGTAATTTCTCAGTTTTTGAACGCACTGTTAGTTTCTATTGGACATCCTTGGAACATAAGGGTTAAACGGTATGAATATTATTTTAATATTGAAAGAAAGAACATTCTGCCAAGTTAAGGGTTAAGGGATCACAGAAGTCACCTCGTTAAAGACTGGTAGATGATGATAGTTACCTCCTGTCCGTCACACTGCGTTCGTTTCTGTGAACGGAAAATAATTAGCATACATTAATGTTTTTTTAGCTGCAGCGTCCAAATTAAATGTTTTAGTGTTTTTTATATACATTATCGCTGGACGTATGTGCCTAGGAGTCGCATTTATGGACATGCTAACAACATAAGCACACTTATACGTGCGTGTATTATTTATTAGCGCTGCGGTACATTGATCTCTTTAAGATTTTTTGCATCTTTTTTGCACAACTCCAGTTTATCGACTCTGAATGCTTTAAAAGGCACCTATCGTTTGATTCTAGATGTTTTATTAATTGTGTTACGATACACGATCTATGTGTCCATTATTCAATTATCCAAGTTTTATTATTATAGCTTTTTTTGTATTGTTTATAACAAGTTATAATTTCAACGAGGATGTCAAAACCTGTTAAGTGTTGTAGATAACTGGCAGAATTCTTGTATATTATTTATGTTTTTTTAAGTATGACGTCTTTTTTGTTGTTTAAAAGAGACTTTATAGGCCAATAATGCTGTATGGCTGTATGGTTTTAGTTCCTTTGCCTGACTGTATACTAACAAAAATATTCGTACTGTAGAAACAGCTGACATAAAGACTGGCGGCAAAACATCAAACCGGAGTGGTAGCATCTCTTCCACACTCTCGTTGAATAATAGTTGTTTACTTGTTGTGGTGGTCAGCTGGGTATTCATTTGTTGTCTGAGCTTATGTTGTGGGCTTGGAAAACGGTGAAAAGCTTGGCCGACCATGTGCGATGGGGAATCAATGGTTTTTTGGCGAGACGTTAGCGGACTGTGTGTCCCTTGGGTTGCTGATTGGATAATTAAACAAAAAATTACATATATATGAAATCTAAGCTACGTCCGTGATATAAAAGCATGGCGGGAAGACGACATAAAATGAGACCCCAGACATGGCTGTATGGCGAAAGCCTTTGCCTTCCCTATAAAGGAACGAATGGAACAAAAAAAAAACGGCTGGCATAAAGTAATGCTCAATATAGTACGTTCCTAATAAAATATGAAGATTAATTATCAAGGATGTGATCGTCGTTAGCGCTGTCATTGTAATTTTTCTTCTTTATCCGGCTGTGCTTGAAGCTTTTCGCACTCTGTCGTTATTTAAAAAAATGTGTTTTGAATTGTTATATTAAATATACGATCTAAATTTTTGGTAGTACGCATCGTCTAGTTTCACAAGAAGATGCGAGCCAACGGCGGTACGCGTCGCTCCCCGGGCGTCTGGAAGAATCTGAATTCCCAGGCCCGGGTAGAGTAGTTGTAAGGGCACTCTGTAGGTTTTTAGTCAGTAGGAGTCTGACGCACCGGGGTCGCTGCCCTCACAGTGGCCCTGCAGGTCCTATGTAGGATTTTCCACCGGGACACAATGCAGCACGCGTCGTTCGATGATGCAGACTTGTCCGAGCTACCGGTGGTACGCGCCCCCCGTGGACGTGATAAATAAAAAATATTCGGGAAACAATTTTGTGGGTGAAAATAATGAGATAAAGGAGAGAACTTGATTGACAGTTCAAACAAAGTTGCCCAGAGCTAAAGGTTTGTTCATTTACGTTCACATAAAATACAAACATTTATCTCACGATCTTGTGGAATTATACGAGCATACGAAGGCTAGAACATGTGGCGAACAAAGCAATGGGAGGTTCGGTCCTGCGTTTATTATGAATGATTCAATTTAATATTTCGATCACAATCATCCATTCATTCATTTCTCACGCCCATTTATGGTTATGACTTACGCGCTCCTTGCACTCCAGGAGAAAGGGTAATGCCGTCTCTTTCATCTCCTCGCCTTTACAGCAATTATGTAAATCAATGTTCTGTGATGTATCGATTATTTATTGATTAACAATCGGGTTTTATTAAAAACCACTTTGTTTGAATTTACCGTGAATTATGTAGAACTGTATTGTAACGGTTGGAGTATTTTGAGTTATTGTAAATTGGACAAAAATTTTAAAAAGGACTTTCGTCTGGCGCTTCAAACAACGAATATTACATGTAACATATATATACCCAATCTGACTGTCTTAGCGCTTTTTACCGTCTGTATCATGGTGAGTGTTCTGAAGAGTTATTTAACCTTGTTTCAACCTCTCCCTTCCATACAAAACCACGCGCGCGGATTTCCAAAGTCACTACGGCTTTACGGTAACTCATATTCTGGCTAAGATTAAGAAATTTTCTAACTCTTACTTTTTCCGAGTTGAAGATCAGTAGTCTTTCGGCGAGCATGTTCCCACCATACTATATTATTGGGTCCTCATTATATTATTGGGTTTCAGCCGTGGTGGCTGCCGGCAGAATAGAATAGCACCCCCCTCTTCTTACTGAGGTGTCGTAAGAGGCGACTAAGGTATCTCTTTAACACCGCAATTCAACCAGGTGTTCAGAGAAGGAAAACTCGACCAAACCTGCATCCCGCTCCCTCCCGATCGTACTGGTTCTCCTTTCCATCGGGCCTGAGGGAGCTCGGACGAGAGAGTGCTTTTCTGGATGCGCGTCCAGTTATGCACTTAAATATCTCCTGCGCAATTGACTGTTTCCGAAAACTGGACCTCGAATTTCTTAATCGGTGTTGAAATAGTCGCCGTGGCCGAAATCGGCCAGGACATCATCATCATTGGGTCCTTGAAACGCAGGGTGAAGAGATATTTATGCCGGCTGGCATGATCAGTGCGGCTAACGATAGCTTTTTCTTTATTAATGATAGTCTTAGTTGTATTTTGGACTGCACCATGCCGGCATGGTGTGATGACTATTCCAAGTCAGGGACAAAATCCTTCAAAATTTCTTCCGCGGTTGTACACTAATAATAGTGTGCTGTGTAGCTGTGAGGGCAGCGACCCCGGTGTTTCTGACTTCTACTGACTAAAAACCCCGGGGTGCCCCTCAAATCACTCTACCCGGGCCTGGGAAAATCTTATTTTTCCAATAGCCCGGGGAGCAAACAGACTGCTTTACGCTCCTCTGGGAAAGGTGGGTATAAAGTGCAAACTACTCCAGGATCTCTCTATTAAGCGGCGCGTCGAGAACTACGCGGAACCTCCATATCATTAGTGCAGCAAACTCCCTCAAGTCTACCGCCCTACTTTGAGTCATTTAATTTATTGATTAAAACTATTTAGGATTTTTGTTTTTTAAAGTTAGTTGAATCTTTTTTAACTATTGATAGTTCCTGTTCTCTAAACATCTTGGTTGCTTTCGTTGTTTTTCACCTCGGGTGGCGTTTTATTCCACACGGCGCGGCGTCGCGACGCGAACGTGCCGTCTCAGCGAGAGCCCCGTCTGTCCATTGATCGGTTTAACGGGACGATTGGGTTTTGTTGCGTTTTCAGCTGAAGTCTCGGTAGTTTGATGAATCTTTACGACTTTTTAGGGTACCGTATCTCAAAAAGAATAAAGCAACCCTTGTA
Organism: Automeris io; assembly: GCA_036320925.1. Taxonomy (NCBI): domain Eukaryota; kingdom Metazoa; phylum Arthropoda; class Insecta; order Lepidoptera; family Saturniidae; genus Automeris; species Automeris io. Next base: position 3,026,098 of record JAUDJH010000011.1, on the reverse strand, counting down.
GGAAGACTTCATCGTTTATCAGTCAAGACACCTTTTTTCAGAGTCGTACGGAGGATGCCACGTAGAAAATATTTAAAAAAAAAAGCTGAGATCTGTCATTTTTCGGAGTAGTAAAATATCAAACTTCTAAGTCGACGCAATTATGAGATGTAACTGTTTATACTACATATTATGACTCTCGGACAGGAATCAAAATCTCTAGAGTCTTATAATACTTCCCGTTAACCAAGAATAATGGAAAAGAAGGAGGAAGCAACGTTTTTTTTATCCTATCTCGGCGTAGTGTCCACATCACACCACAGTGAAGGGAACCAATCGATAGTCACAGTGATTGTGCCGGCCTGCACAAATATCTCTTTACGCTTTGTTTAAAGGATCCAATATCATAGAACAGTGGAAAGACGCTCGCCGGAAGACCATTGCACAGCTCAACGACACGGCAAAAGTAACAGTTAGAGAACTTTTTAGTCCTAGCCGGGATGTGATTTCCCGTATAGGTGTAATTCAGAAAACCCTGGCGCGTAGTTCTTTTATAGCACAAGTAAAAGAAAATCCGAAATTCAATTTTTTTTTGTGAATATTAACTTATAAATACCTCCAAGTCCATACGGAACCCTCGGAACCTGACTCTGAGTCACTCTGCCGGGAATTTTTTCTCCGCGTAGTCTGAGTTTTTTCAGTGTCTTTGCGCCTCAGTATCTTATGTACACTGTTTGATTTGTCATGGTTTTGTTCGTTTTTATGTCTGAAAAATTTCTTGGAATTCATAAATTATTTGAAATTCTTAATCAGATTCTTATATGTAAAAAACTTACGGCACTTTTAACTTGACGTGGCCGCGTTGCTATGCTAATTTTATTTTTTATAAAGGCGCGGTAATATGTCGACAATATAAAGTGTTGTCCAGGATCGGTAGAGAACCCCAATGGACAAAAATTCGTCGACAGTCGCCATCGCTATATCGGGCCACATATACAAAAAAAAAAAGTTTTATTAGCAGCAGCCATACAAAAAAAGTAACGACATTATACAATAGAACAGACACATAAAACTAAAGACATAAAAAAAAAACAAACAATACATAAAAAAAGTCTAGGTCGCCGTCAATAAGAATGCTGTCTCAGCTTGTGCTACAGAGCACTAGACTCTGCAGCGCTGGTATTCTGACAAGGCCCTAAGGACGACACAGCAACTTCATTGGGACAACCCTATATATACATTTATACAAATATACCACCATATTACCTTTATTTACAGTGTTTGCATTTGTGAACTGTGGTCGCTACCCAATTCGGGCAATCGTCCTAACAAATCAAAGTTTATTCATACTTACCTTGTTCTATCGTGTTATTCTTTGTGTTCTGGAGATCACGACGCGGTTTTATGATGTACTTTTTAAGAACATTTGCTCACTTTTGCGGCGAGTGTGTAGTTTATTTTTCCTAATTCTATGATGCGAGCGTATCATTTCTCACTAGGGTCTGGCCGAAGATTCAGCCGCGGGTTCGGCCCTAGCCATCCTTTGACAAGTTGTAAGATCTTTTAATAATCTCTTAAATTGTTTTCACATACCAACATAAACCTTAAATTTAAAAGTTTTGAAACAACATATAGATTTTTAGCTAATCTTGAACTGATATTTTTAGGATTTTAAAATCTTCGCCGAATATAGCCGAGTAATCGGATTCTGATTCCGCCATATATGGACCTATAACGGGATACTCATTAAATGAAATTTAAAGTGATAATGAAATCAATCAGTCTTGGTTTGACGCTTGGAAACCTTAAGTATTTGTTAAAATATTGGGCTCATTTAAAAGTTGTATCGGATTTAGGTTTTCAGACCGAATGCGGCAGAAGCGGAATCCTTCGATCACACACCCAAAAACATCCCAAAGCCACCCAACGTCATTCACTCTGTAAACAATGAAGGTTCCGTCAAACGTCACGGAACATCCGTAACAAAATACCCGAAATCCGGAGTTTTATTCATAAAATGTCACCGCTATTATCAGCTTAGTTTATCTATGGAGCCCAGAGGACGGTCTCTCGCCGGGATATCGATCTGGCGGACAGATGTGTTTCACAGAACCACATGGGTGTGAGGTTGATTTCGTTTGAAATTTCGGACAGTGCAGAATTCTGTAATGACATGAAATAATACAAAGGGGATCGAATAAAATGAGGGCTTTGTCACCCGCGCTTGTGGACACTTCTGCTGGTAAACTACTAAGGGCAGCTTGCACTAACGATTAATCTAGTTTTAACTTATATACAACGTTATTTAACGATAAACTATACTTATTGTCTTGCTAGGTAACATTATCCAGATTTAATCATTTTTTATCTTGACAAGGCAAAGTGACCATATCTCATCTGATGGTAAGCATGGAGCAGTCCATAAACGACAACGTCTGACAACAGCAACAAAAACCTATCGATAGTTGCAGCGATCATGCCGGCCAATTGTTGAATTTAAACTATAATTTAGGTCGAATTAAACTGCTACAAAGCGTTTTATACAAGCTTAAACTAAATTTCATTTGTTCATGAGAACTGCCCTTAATGTTCGACTAAAAGTCGATTTCGGGCCGAAGAATTTAAAAATTTATAATAAAATTCAAGATTGGCTAAAAGTGAATAGTATAATGATGTACAAACTTTTACACTATAAGCTCGTTTTTTTACATTCAGGTATGCGTTTGACCGATGATGAGGCCAATTCGTTCAACTTTGGCCGGAGCCGAAAGCTAGCTTCGGTGAGTTACTAATTAAACTAAATGACTATTTATTTTTACACCGGCTCGACAATGTGACTATAGTGCACCTGATGGCAAGTACAGTGTAGTCCAAATACGACAGCGACTTTCAAAGGATGAAAATCCATTGATAGTCTACATCGTCATGTCGGCCCACATATACCACGACTGAAGGTCTCTAGGTATATGAACAACTGGATATACACAAGATCCCGAAACGCGACAGGCCAAAGCGAGTCAATATGACGGTCTTTACACTTGTGTACTGTGGTCACGACCCAGTTTGGGCAATCGCCCTACCACCATATTTGCTATTACCATTGATTTTTTTTATAAATCATGACTACGTTTGACTTGGTTACACATAGTAAGGTCAAACGCAGATTGGAACACCGTGAGGTCTTCCTTGAAGGGAGAAAGGTACTTCTGTCTAGTCACAATTAAGCCTCTTCGCGTGTAAGCCCTATTAAAATATTTACAATAACGAACGTGTATATATATGAGAGTGCTGGCATGTGGTATGTGAGGCGAATAGGCTGATCGTAAAGTCTCGATTTCCCTCTTAAATAGCTCTCGCTTGGCTGTTGGATCAAGGGCCGGATACAGAACGCAGTATTACTTGATACGGCAAGCATTGTTAGGAGGTTCCTCACTCTGAGCTCCTAAATACCGGTGACTTTAGCTCGAGGCATAGATGGGCAAAATGTAACATAATCAGATTAATAAAAATGATTACGATTACATTTTGCGTTTTTTACCATTAATATGACTGCATTTTGCTCATCTATGTTTTAAACACTACGGAATCCCAGATTGCATACACATTTATGACTTCTTAATGATTTAAAAAGATTTAATCATGATTACAATGCAAGAAAATTAAAATTACGACTACATTTTGTAATCGTTAATCATTAATCAGATTACATTATGCCCATTTCTGGGTTTAGGCCTCGCTCGCCCCCGTAAGTCAACATATTTTAAAATGTATATGTTTTTTACTATTTATTTTAAAATGTTAGCAATATGTGTATTTATTTGAATAACGTGTATATATTACATCGCGATATATACAAGTTAATAATACACGATAATCAATCAGATTCAATCAAATATTTTAAAGAATAATACGCTATCAGAGTTAAAACATTACTTTTCTTGTTAGAAATAAAGTTACCATACAATTTGACATGGTCAGTGGGCACCGTAAAGGTCTGGGATTAAATATTAAGTTCTCTGGAGAAGTCCTTGCGCGTTGAATCAGGTTTAAATAAAAAAACTGAAACTGTATACCTACTCTTTCAACAAAAAACATGAATTTTACACTGCTGTGCTAGGGTACCGCGGATAAAAATTGCGTTAGAGAACATATTTATATAAAAAAATAGCTTCAGATAAAATAGTAGTAGTTATCATTTTGAGAAGTAAGCTGGTTTTTGAGGAGGTAGGGCGATTGCCCGAGCTGGGTCGTGACCAGAGTAGACAAGTGTAAATACCGAAAGTAGCTCGCGTTAGCCTGTCGCGATTTGGGATCACCTTCTGTACGTCCAGTAACTCTTGTACTTTCTTTAAGAGATTTTGCTATTTTGGCATACACGTCCCACTGTGCATAATACGCCCACACAACCTTCAAATCTGCTGGAGTCGCTAATGAGTCAGCGCTACCATATCCACCGACAGTATCGTGGTATTCTCCGTCGGGTCACATAGAATGTCGTGAAAGATTCCTTTATCAGATAAACTGCATCCTACATCGACTGATCAGCAATTCTCTCGCTCTTTTATTCCGGTCACCCTCCATCGGCAAGTGATGTCAATCCTCCCGTTTCTCGCAGGTACTACAGTTAGGCAAGTCTTTTTTCCTTATAAGATATGTAAAACTTGCCGATAAACAATGACCAAAACGAAGTTTTAATGCTACCTTCTTCTTCTTCTTACTAAACTTACTGGCTAAATTCCACTACCGGAGGTTGGGCGTCAGCTTAGCGAACTTCTCTATCTTGAGCCAAACGAAACAGATGTTCGACGCTGGCAATACTGGTCCACTCCCGGATGTTGCGCAGCCACGACTTCTTTTTCCTTCCAGCGCGTCGCTTTCCGTCTATTTTTTCCATCATTATTAACTAGAGGAGTTGATATTTTTCATGTCATAATACGTAATGCTACCTTAATGAATTAATATACCTAAAGACCTTCAATCGTGATATATGTGGGCCGACATGGCGACGGAGACTATTAATGGATTTTCGTCCTTTCATAGTCGCGGTCGTTTTTGCACTACACTTTACTTATCATCAGGTGCATTGTAGTCCCTTTTTTGAGGCAGTGTACAGGAAAAAATAGAGTCGAATTATTTTCTGCCCATCCCTGTAAGATAACAGTGTGGCGATAGATAAATTTGATCATAAATGTGACAATCTTTAAAATATATTTATTTCAAGCACATTCAAAGAAGATGATTTGCCACCAGATTAAATTATTACGATGAAATTAACTTATTTTTGTTGAGTGAATATCAATAACATAATGGTTCTCTTCCCCTGTACAATATAAATATGAATCTTATGATTTTTTTAAGTAAGAGGGCGCTTTTTACAACAAAAAAAAAATTTCGCAATGTCATATTGAGTTTTAAGAACGAATTTTAGCAAGAGTTCAATATGGTGCCCAAATAAAAGATTTCCACGGAACCTAGGTATTTTATATGAATTCACGCTTACGTAGTTTTTTTGTAATCCAAACCCTCCCAGTTTTTGTCCCATTTCTATTTCTAGGAGACCGTTATACTTTTTTGGCCACTCATCACACTTCCCTGAGCAGGTCCCAAATAAATTAAAAAATCGTTATACAAATTGTGTTTTATTTGTATCGGCGCTAACGTACATACTGCTGTTATTATGTGAATTTGTTGTTGTTAATATTAAGTTTTACGCCTCTGGATACAAGTCCTTTGAGCCTGTCGTCAATAATTCTAAAAATTCGGTAGTATCTGAGTACCGTCAAAACCAACGACTCAAGCGGCGCACTCCATCCCACAGCATCAGAAAAATCATCGGTTCCCCGTAGCACTTTGCAATCCGGTCATTTTGATGCTGTCCAAAGCCAACACTAACTCAAAGAACAAGAATAAGAAATCTAGGAGATTACAAAAACGACAAATCAGCAACTGTCCGATGAATGAATGAAACAGGGGCACAAACCACTATAACATATATAGGGTATAAAAAATCAATATCGCGTAGTAAATATTTAACTTAGTGCCAATATATAATTTCTTCGCCAACGCTAGCTGTGTACATCGTGAGTCATGGAATAATTGAGTCAACCTGTTTCCCCTAAATGCTATGGAGGCTTGCATGTGAGGTGACGTACCAAACCTGCTCATATAGTCCGGGGAAATTTGCTTAACGTTTAGAGGTATCGGGGCTTAGTCACCCTCCCTGGGTGGGCCTTGTTTCACCCTCCCCCTTCCTTAATAGAACACGCCTGCGGGTTTACGGAGTCACAGCTATAGGGTAACTCACATCCTGTTTAGGACTAAGGAGTTCTCTAACTCTTACTTTTGCCGTGTCGTTGGGCCCTGGAATGGTCTTCCGGCGAGCTTGTTTCCATTGTCCTATGGTATTGGGTTCTTTAAGAGAAGCGTGGAGCAATATTTGTTCAGGCCGGCATGATCACTGTAACTATCGATCGTTTTTCTTTACTATTGATAGGTTCAGTGGTTTTTGGACTTCACCATTATTAACACCAGGCGTGATGTGGTCACTGTTGCTGTGATGGATAACATCTTTACATGATGGATGTTGGCAATAGCGGTACTGGAAAAAACACTTCATCGTTCATACTGCGAACAGCAAATTAACGAAATTCGCTCCTTGCGTTTTGTTTTCCACGTACTTACAATCTTTGAGCCTTTCAAAGGAAAGTGAATAGGGATGTGTTGGGCGAACGCGATCCGCCATTGGCCTCACTTCACTTACCAACACGTGTGGTTGAGACTAAAGGATATATTACAAAAAAATGTAATATAGAGTACATATATACAAACCGTTCGCTCCGTTCGTTGTACAGTGAAATGACCTGACCAAGTTTTCTCAGCGGCGACTCACGGTTGCGGTTAGAGAGTTGTTTTGTTCGTTTATGCCAATCAGTGTAGGCTCTAGTTGCGACTACACGAGCGACATCGGGCGGTAAAGCTAGTCCATGTTCATACTGATCGACGAATTTAGATAATGAGTCCGATTAACATATATGCAAGCGCTACACAACTGTTATCGCAAGCATTTATTGAATCTACTATCGACTGTGTTTTAAAATTAATGCAATAAGAATTCGTTTCATTTTATTTACTTGCATTGTCTTAATCATAAAAAGAGATTTCGCTATAAATACTTTGATAGGTCATATACGTGAATGAATTTACTTTTAATTATGATTGTACTAACGCAAGCCATGCTCATAAGCTCGGCGCTTCAGCCTGATCGTGACCACGTTACGTTACGTTGTGCTATAAATAAAAGTAAGTTAATTCGCGCATAAGACCCGTAAAAGTATTTATAACGAATACTAAATGCGAAAATTAAATTGATTATGAAAAAAAATTTTATTTTGGTAGGATTTTGATTCTAAAATAAAAAGAAATGCCAGTTTTAATAATAATCATTGGTCTCCTACATAAACATGCTCTACTCAGCATTTACTAAATAACATACCATAACGTAGTTTGTCATGTCATGCCCTTGTCATGTTTTCTTATGACATGAGAATCTTCAAACATCGAGTGAATCGGTTTTTGCTGTGTGAGCGCGCTCCATCGTTGACCTCATCATCACTTTCCATCAGGTGAGATTCAAATCAAGTGCAAGCCTGTCAGTAATAAAAAAAATACAATGTTTTTGTCATAGAATTAAGATGAAGGATAATCTGGCACAAAACGCGTGGAAGAAAGTGGACATATATTTTTTATGTTTTCGTAAACTAGTTCATGCTGATATTTTTTTCTCATGTTTCTTCTTGTAGTTTTTAATATTTATTGATACTATTACGCCGCAGAAATCGCATAATGTTATTAAAATCAGGAGTGTCATAAAATATATGTTAAAGTATTTATTAAAAAATCAGGAGGTCATTACATTCTCGCTGTGCTATAAAGTTTTTTTTTTTTGGGTTCCGCTTTTAACGAATATATGTGATTTCATTGTATTTCCTAATTATATGGTTTACGAGTAGGATAGCGCTGGATTCGAGAATGGTATGCCGGGACAAGGTCGCAATGCGGCATCTGCCCAGACCGGATCCGACGGCTGCAGTATGCCCTGGTATGCGCGGCTTCTATGCAGCTATTGCTCCCATAAATGAACTAGTCTGAATTAAACCTAGATACTTATTTTTTTATCTCTAATGGATAGTTTCCTTTTAATACCTTCTCGTCGGTATGACTTGTTATGAAAAAAAGGCAGCGATCGTCATAAGACAAGTCTATTGAGAGTTCTCAGTGCCATGTCGACCCATACACTTAGGTATATGAGCTATTGCACGCAGCACGCTGGTCTCGAAACGCGAGAAGCCGGAGGGAGTCTCTATAACGGATTTTATACCGGTGTACTACAGTGCCGACCCTTTTCGGACAATCACCCTACCACCTCATAAACCCACCCCACTCACAGACCTTGTTATTGGAAAATTAGAACTATAAACTCTTTTACTGCCTTAAAAATTCGCCTTATTCGTGCGTGTCTTCTTGTTTATTAACTTATGATGCAGATGTTGATATAAGCAATGAAATTACAATGTTTTCACCCATAAAACGCTAAGTTTATTTGTGATATTAAAGTGTCAGTGTTAAAAATCTGTTAAAAATCTTTGGAAGCCTTTTCAAATAAAATTACTTATCTTGAACAACATTTTACGTTTATGACGTTACAAATTTATTTAATTACTAATTATGTAAATCTTTTCATTAATGTTATGCATTATTTTCCCTTTCACTGGGCTCCACAAAAGAGCATCCGGATGATTTGGATTAACACTGTTTAATTTAATTTTGACATCTTGGTTTATTATTCAATCCTTTTAAAAATACAATTAATTGAAAGTCAGAAAAACAGAAATTACTTCCATCTTGATATGAAAACGTAATGTAAGGGAATACAAACTATGTTCAATGTTATATCTTTTCTCAAAGTATTATCGATTCCATCGGCGATAGGTATTAATGGAGAATCTCGTAAAACTTGTAGGTTTTTACAACCTTTCTCGGAGTCTCGCACAAGGCCGTATAACCGGCAGAACTCGATGTTAACGCAGTTAGTGAAACTACACTTGTTCGGTTTGAATTTCAACGTCGACCTTTCTATATAAATCAATTGTGAAAATGTACCAGCGCGTCGTAAATTCCGCGCCATGTAACCCGGGCACTAAACGGCAGCGACTAGGGTGCCAACAGTCGATGTCCACCGTCGATACTTTAAAAGCGCATAGTTCAGAGGATAAACATGAATGAAATACAGCAACATATATACAACCAAAGTTCAGTTTGGTCTATCGTTCTAATATATGTCCACATAGAAAATTCTAAATTTAGCGTTTATGTATAACAAGGTACAAACTATTAATAAAAGGACAAATAAAATAAATATAGTAGAAATTACTGAATCAAACTAACGCAGTAGATATAATTTGTTTTATTTATTTTATACTAGCTGATCCGGCGAACTTTGTACCGCCCTGAATGTCGTATTAACTCATAGCTAAATGTACACCCTTTCTCCCTTTCCTCCCTCCCTTCCATCATCTATTGCCTATTAACATTCAATCCTCTTTTCAGAATATAAATAAATTAATCTGGTTTTTTTTATATATATTATTATAAAACTTGTAATTGCAACTCAAATTAAGATTAATTAATAAAATAATATATATGGTAGACACATGTGAATACGCATTTATTGTAGTAGCAACCCCTACAGTACGTTTAACATAGCACCATATAACAAATAATTACTCAATCCAGTCAACAGATACCGCCATCTTTTAGAATCATTTGGAGCTAACTGAAAATTGTGACTGCCAATAAGAAATAAATAATTTGCAATAAAATGGGAGTCGAAGCTGCTCGCGTCCGTGGGCTTTACCCTAGTTTCCCTACACGTGACTCCTGGGTGGTGTTAAACGAGCAGCAGCGAGGTGGTAGGGCGCCGGTGCCCGTCTGGATCGCGACCACAATGCATGGGTGAAAAGCTCGTCATAGTGACCAGTTTCGGGCTCAGCTTGTCGCGTTTCGGGATCAGCTTGTGCATATCCAGTAGCTCATATACCTAGAGACCCTCAGTCGTGGTATATGAAGGCCGACATGACGATGTAGACTATCAATGGATTTTCATTCTTTGATGGTCGCTTTCGTTTTTGGTCTACACTGTACTTAACATCAGGTACTCTGTAGTCACTATGTCGAGCCAGTGTAAAAAAAAAGTAATAATAATAATATTGCGACCATGAATTGAAATGAAAACGATCCTATCTTTCTCTCTACATCAGGATATAATTTTTGATTTTGTCTTTCTCTGGTTAAAAATCTATTTTTAGCTTTCTTTGTGTCAGATTTGTCACAAGGAAACACTTAATTGAATAGGACTTTGAAAAGATGGTATAAAAATAAAGCGGTTGTAATTTATCGATACGTTTAAAGAGGGCACGAGATACCCTACCGGTGAACCCGTGTGAACGAGGTCAGTGGGGGCCACAGCTTGGCTCGATCCTGGTCTGCGGCAGTGATACTAACTAGGGATTTTTACCTTTCAATATTGGGGTTTCAAATGTATAAAAAGCGTACTTTTTGCGGGATTTTTAACCCTCAATAATAGAAGTAACTTTACTTTTTAAACATTAACACTGACACATGTTACATTGACATGGAAACTCATGATTAATTAGTTTTTGACATCTTGAGAAGAGCGTTTTTGCAACATGCATATCGACCTATAATAAAACCCAATTTTATTTTATTTTAAATTATCAAATCATCCTTGATGAACCTGTTTTATTATCTTAAAAAAAAAAATAGCAGATTATTTTTCTTAGTTTACAATTTCGACAATAAACACAGGTGCTTTTAAATATTTTAAGGACTTTCAAGGCGATTTTAATATTTTATTGTTATTCGGGAGAAAATTTGACGAAGGCTTGTACCACTAAGTCTGCGGCGTGCATTGCAGGGGTGATTGCTCCGATGCGACTGTCTCCATGCGAATATTCCTTTTATCGCCTTTTTGTAAAGCGCATATAATTTATTTCGCATCTTTTCCTTGATATCGAACGGTGTCGGCCTCGACTGTTTAATTTATATGCGACAATTATTGTATGTACTCAGCGAAAGAGGAATACAAAGGAATATAATTGTTTATTAACCGTTTTTGATCACCATATAACATACGAGGATGGGATATATATGTATATATTTGTTTTAGGGAGTCGAAGCTGCTCACGTCCGTAGGTTTTACCCTAGTTTCCCTATACGTGACTCCTGGGTGGTGTTAAGCGAGCAGCAGCGAGGTGGTAGGGCGTCGGTGCCTGTCTGGATCGTGACCACAGTACATAGTTGTAAAGCCCGTCATAGTGACTCGCTGAGGCCTGTCGCGTTTCGGGATCAGCTTGTGTATATCTAGTAGCTCGTATAACTAGATACCTTCAGTCGTGATATATGTGGGCCGACATGTCGATCTAGACTATCAATGGATTTTCATCCTTTGATAGTCGCTTTCGTTTTTGGACTACACTGTACTTACCATCAGGTACTCTGTAGTCATTATGTCGAGACAGTGTAAAAAAAATTGTAGTTCGTATACCAATCACGCTAATAGCATAAGCAGGGTTTTACGTATTTAGGGCGGCTTGCACTAACGAATTAATCTAGTTTAAGCTTGTATAAAACGCTTATTAATTGAATTGGTTTGATTCCATCTTTATGATGATTTCAGTTTGAGTGTTGTTACAACTAGATTTTGATTTAGTGCAAGACAATAAGTACAGATCAGCGCTAAATGGCATTTTATATAACTCTAAACTAGATTTAATTTTTAGTGCAAGCCGCCCTTAATTAAAATAACAGATTTTAACGTTAATCCCCTTTTTTCTTTGGTTTTATTAGCGCATGTCGTCTCATTTGGCACAAAGACCTCCTTTCCCTTTTTCTATTATTTCTATTTGTGCAATTCATCGGAAGGGGCTTGGACGATTAAACCACCACCTTTGCCAAATGCGGGTTGGCAGACATATACTATGTACAGTAAAAGTGCATGAAGCAAGTTAGCATGCTGTATACCTTAGTAGGTTTACGACACCTCAGTATGATGAAGAGGAAGGCACTATTCTATTTTGATGGTTAATACAGTTTGTCTAATAGTACATATTTTATGGTCTCAAATAATCTCTGTCATTAGTACTTATTTTATTTTGACAATTATTTGTATGTACGTATGGAATTTTTTTAATGCTACAAATATTTTGGGTAAGTGCTTAGTAATGGTATAAAAATGAAGTCTCTAGCTAGTTGTTTATACATACCTCTAACCTATGAGATATTTTATAAATCCATATATCCATAATCATTACAACCATCATCAGCTCACCCTGGCCCACAGTTGGATATAGGCCTCTTCTAATAAGTGTAATTGAGACCGGTCTTTGGCTCTTCATATCCTTTACCTTCTGCAGATCGTCCTTCTACCTTGCCAATGGCCGTCACACGCTACGCTTGTCTATTCGCAGTCTCCAATCATGAGCCCGCCTGGTCCAACGATCATCGTTTCTTTAGCATACGTGGCCTGCCGACTGTCGCTTAAGCTTGCTATGCTCTATATCGATAACTTTGGTTCTTAACGGATAACCTCGTTTCGGGTTTTATTCTTCAAAGACATGCCCAACATAGCACGCTCCATCGTGTCCATATAGGTAGTGTTCGATAAAAGAATAATAAAATCAATATTGATTTGTGCAAAGATACAAAACCGTTTTTATTTAAAACGATTTCCCGAAATCCTATTCAAGCGGCACATTCTTGGTAACCGCAATGTGCATGAATGCGCTCGCGAAATATACCCATTATTTACGTTTGAATTTCTCGTCCTCGCAGTGGGGCGGGTGCGTTCACGGAGTAGTTTGTACCGGCCGCGGCCATTGTGATGGTAGAAAGGTGCGATTTTCAACGGTATATACAGCTTTGAAGCTCATAAATCTCAAATTTGCCTTCACAGGCGACGCGGCAGGTGGCGACAGTCCCGATACCGATTCTAGCTGGTTATTATGGGCGGTTAACTCTATCGTCTGATCCGAATTCGTGAAAATACTGATGTAAAGAACTCGAATCTTATTTGGATATTTGTTTAAGCACTGTCTTCGGTCCTAATCCGTCAAAATACAAATATAGGATACCACGCAATACGCGAACAACAAAAACACTTTATAAATGGAGAGTATTTAAATATATAACAAAAAGATAATTAAAAAAATCTTAAATCTAATATTTCCCGCGTATTTATATATTCTCCGCACCAAGTCACTTTACTATTATTCTTACTCTACCAGCAGCCTTGCTTTTCAGATATAGCATACGAATAATACTATAAATCTTCGGTCCGTCAATATTCTGATCTGCATCAGAGAATAACGGATGACGGATAGAAATCGAATGACGGATATAGTGGGTAAGCTACCATACAAACAGTTCTGCTACAGCTACTGCGGAATGTATATTCCTGCATTCGGGCTGAATACAGTGCGTAACTGCCCTAAGTCAGTCACTTGCGATCCGCTCGATTCTTACTGATGGAAGAGATTGAGTGTTTCTATGACTTTCAAATATCAAAAATGACACCTACGTTGATGGTACAGCGTAGTTTAGATCGTCACGCTCCACAGACCGGACGGGAAGACGAGATGCTGTAATTTGTCTCACAATACAGACCAACTATAATCGTAGTCTCCGGTAATCAGTGATGTCAATTTGCGTGTTCCCCTAATTTTAGGGATTCCTTATATGGAAATAGGGACTTACAGAAGTTTGAATATTATATCTGTTAATTAAATCAAATATAAGATACAATTTACATGATTTCAACATACATAAGTTTAATTAAACACTACTGACAATGCTGATAATCTTAACTGTCCACATATACATACATGTTCTTTGTGAGTCACATACGACTCACGAAGAACGTTTGAAATAAGTTCAGGAGTCACAGGTGACTCATTTTTTGAGGCAACTTTGGGTTATATTTTTGTTATTAACGTGGAATAGTAATCTAATTAAAACTACGCGGACGTATAGCAAAAGAGAGAGAGAGAGACTAGAATTAAAAAACCATGTTTTGTGTTCAGTATCCTTGCATACCATCATCATCAATATTTATATTAATAAGATATTTTTAAATCAATTTTAGGGGATAATTTTGACGGGATTCGGCAACATTATCTATAATTGCGATGACATCCGTCGCACGAGATGGCCGTACGAGCGAAGTTCGTGTGTAAATTCGAAAGAGCCGTACATCAAAAGCGTTAGGGCAGTTACGCACTGCATCCGATACCAATCTGCCAAAATACGTTCCAAAGTAACCGTGAAACTGTTTGCATGATAGTTTACGCACTACATCCGTCATTCGTTACTCTCCTATTCGGATCAGAATATTGATGGACCAAGGTAACCATGTCACTAAAGACGCAGCCATAGCCATAGTTGAAAACCTGCGCTAGGCGACTCAGCCGGTCGCTTAACATTTTCTGAGCTGACTCCCCTTTGGCCCGTCATCACAACACAGGATATTTTCATTTGTTGTTATCTATCTTCATTAACCTATCCTTCTGTGTTGTTATATGTTGTGTACCATAATATGCATGAAGCATCTAGTTTCAAAACCAGCTAAAACGATTATTCGTACAAAATTACTTAATAGTTTTAATAGTAATTTGAAATATTTTTATCAAATCAAATATTATATATGATTTTTTGCTTTTTTACTCTAGAATAATAATTTAAATACCTTATAAGAATGTGATTATAAATCAAAGGTTAATTATAAGTTTTTATAAATAATTGGGATTTGAAAAAAATATGTTATAGCGGGTTTTGAAACTAGACGCCTCATATATGCTTTTCCTTCTCTTTCACTATTTGTATCAAGATTCACGCACTGCCCTCGAACTGAATCCTATTTATGACGGAGAAGTGGCGCAGACGGTGAGGTAGGCGAAATATTAAAGTGACTCTATTCCACATCTATATTAGGTTTAAGTTATTCTAAATTACTTCTAAAATACATTTAAGTATATTATTATTTCATAATTTAATATTTTTGTTGTTCACGAATTGTGTTTCACGTTCACAAATTCACGCATCTGTATATTGACAGATTGAAACCGGACGCAGTGTGAAAAGTAATATCAAAATTCGGTCTGACTTTTCTAGATCAGTATTTTTACGGATGCCGAATAAACCTCCCATGAGCGTTTGATTACTTCTGTGATGTTTGGTCAACCTAGCTTCGCATCACTTTCGACAGTGAATCTATTCACTCAATATAACAATAGTGGGGCTCTTTAAAAAAAGAGTAAATCGGCATTTGTTGGGTAAACGCAATTCATTATCAAAACTTATCTATGTCTTTAAGAAATTGAGAAATTCTGCTGACATTTATACTCTTAGGACTGTTTATTTCTCTCTGTGTGAATCCTTGATATCTTACTGCATTGCTGTTTGGGGTGGAGCCTCTAAGACCACTTTATTGAGACTTGAGAGGGCTCAAAGAGCTGTCTTAAAAGTCATGCTTAAAGAATCCAGAAGGTTTCCTGCTGAGCTGTTATATTCTAGATGTCAAGTTTTAACAGTAAGACAGCTCTTTGTCTTGAAACTTGTCCTCCGCAAACATAGAGTGGTCCTTATAGGGACAGATAGCAAAAGGAAACCTCGCAGAATGAGATATGTTTGCCATATGCCGATTCACAAGTCTCATTTTGCTGAGAAACAATTTTGGGTTCTTGGTTCAAGGATTTATAATAAGGTTAATCATGTATTAAATATCTTGAACTTATCAAAATTCGAATGTAAGATGAAGCTGAGAGACTGGTTGTTGAATCTAAAATATAATGATACAGAGGAACTGTTGCAGGTATAGATGTGCTTGGGCTTTAATATTAACATTCTTTTGTAATTGTTATTCACTTTGTTTGTATAGTCTGTTGTTTGGTATATAATGTTGTTTTTTTTTTTGTATTGTTTTGAGTTATGATTGGTGCTACGCAGCAGTAAAAAACTGTAACAAATTTGTGTGAAATATGCTGACATCCAAGATACAGGGTGTCCTAGTTTGGGTCTCAGCTGATTTTTAATGTGCTGCCTTGTAGTTGTTTGTCGAATAAATAATTTTATTTTATTTTTTTTTTATTTTCTTTTATTATCATCCTCATCTTCGCCTACCGAAATTCGTGATTGAGGTCATGTATTGGCCAATTATAAAAAAAGTTTTAGTTTCATTCACTAGTACTTATTGTGTTTATTTTTATTTTTGTCTTTGTATTAATATTTTTATAATTTGTAACTTTTTCTAGCTACATACTAGATTTGGAACTTCCTGTGTGCATATATATTTGGAAAATAGACTAGTCTCATATATATAATTATATATATTTGTTTATTTATTGCTTTGTTCTTGTATTTGATGTCTATCCTCTGTAATGTGCACTTTTTTGAATCGTGTAGCTTGCTAGATCTGTATTCAGACAGATTGAGATCAGAGACAGTGCATCGAGTGCGTGTCCGCCCTTATCAGAACCAGTCCGGCGCATTTTAGACATATCCGCTTTCATCGGCGACCGATAGCCGGGGTAACGCCTGCTCCGAGAGCTTATTCGATCTGCGAAAGCTTTCTTTGTGCTCTGAAAATGGACTTGGATTTCACGCCAAATATGGCCGACAAAGTCGAGTGAAACAGCTGGAGGTCCCGTATGGTCACATTGCACTTATCGATTGGCGTCATTGTTGAGGCATTTAGGAGCGGAAGTCCATTGTCGCGAGCGCTGTACAATCGCTGTCAATTGTGATTTGTTTTGACAGGCCGCTTTAAAGTACAAGTTGGATGCGAGTAATCGAGGCTCGCCAGCAGCAGGTCGCGATGCACCGCTCTGTATACATCGATATGTAAAAGCATCCGACTTAGGTCGCAGGATCGCGAGCTCGACGCGCCTATTTCGTTGTCGATTTTGTTTTGACCACACAGAAGAAATCACTGTTCTTTGTTCGAGGATGTGGAACTGTCGGCTTAGTTTCGCTCAAGCCTAACATCTAGTGGGCACAAAACCTTGAAAAGACTATTAAGAGGCATTAGAGGGTTTAGATAAAGTGACATTTGATCAGCGATAACGCTAATAAGTAGAAGGCTTCTTCTTTTTTTCTGCGAACCGCAAAGGAGTGGGATTTCCTCCCTGTGTATTTATTTTATTTATTTTTTATTTAGGGGCGTTTATTTCAGCGAATATATCAGCTCCATTGTGCCCTAACCTAGGTCCTTACATCCTAGGGGAGTCGCGGATGAGCAAGCGCCACTATCTGGCACAGCATTCTGGCTTTACTGGACAAAGCTCCCTGCGTATGTTTTTCTAACATGTTATGACATGAGAATCTTCAAAGTACGAGTGAATCGGTATTTGTTGGGTGAGCGCGCTTCATCATCGGTCTCATCTTCACTTTCCATCAGGTGAGATTGAGGTCGAGTGCAAGCTTATATGTAATTTAAAAAAAAGAAAATGTATAAGACAGACATATTGTGTCGACGTGATATTTCTAGAGCTATGTCAATTCCATACAATTTGTAATTTTCCACTAGCGTTGTCACTGATAGAATGCCGGTTTGTGTATGTCCTCTGAATTAAACATAAATTAATAATATTTTAGTTAAGGATTGCTTTGTTATAGTTTCTAAGAAATGCACGCTTACACTATACTCACTCGAGGAAGTGACTACAGCGCATCTGATGAAAAGTACAGTTTAGTCCAAGAATTGCTACGACTACCAAGGGATTCTTTGACAGACTCTGTTGTCATGCTGACCTTCAAACATCACTACCAAAAGTCTCTACGTATCGTATGTACGTAGGAACACAGTTTGATCCCGACACGACAGGCCGAATCGAGTCATTATGACGGCCTCTGCACTACTGCCACTATGGTCGCGACCCAGATCCGGCAATCGCCTTGTCACCTCAAAAGAAAGAAAGTACCATTACATTGGTATTTAAGCAATAAATACACTTGGTTAAAAAAAGTTGGAGTGTCTATTTTGTGGCAGATTGTGCATAAGCATTACGCGAAGGCAGGTAGAGAGATGACGAAGAAAAAACCGACAACATATCCCGATATTATCCATTTCCGACGGATCGTTCCCGCGGATTGAATCGATGTTTGATCTCGTAATACGCATTATCGAAAGAAAAAGATAAATTTCGTCGTCGGCGTGGGAAACGGGTATCGTATTAATAAACCGGATTTCCTTCGGCCCTTTGTAGTACTATCGTTTTTAATATAATTTCGTTTCTTACCCTTTCATTTATCGACTGGTAGATAAAAAAATATTTTAATAAAAATTGAAGTGTAACTATTATATAACTGGGTTCTGGTTTATTCATGAGTCGTTACAAGAGAAATAATATTTAAGCTTTTATAAATAACTAGCTGACCCGGCGAACTTCGTACCGCCTAACAATAGATTCTTTAATTTTTTTTATATACTTACTATATATACTTATTCTGCTATTCGGGACACCGGGTCCGCTAGTAAGATAAAAAAAGGAATAAGAAAGTTGTGAAGTCAACAATTATATTATGTCAAAAATTAAAAATTATAAAACACTTAAAATTCTTTTTGAGTGTAATTTTATATGTATAAAAATTGACAAATATTGATATTTATACGTCACTCAATAATTGTTTTGCCTTCCCGGAACCCGTCCACTAACACTTAAACTTTATGGTATGGTGTTAAAGTTCAGATTTACTCTTAAGTATTATTACGAATATTTAGTATGAAAATATAGAAAAGTGTTGTTTTTAGACGTTTTTAGACAATTTTTTTAATTTTTCTCTCCGTAATGTAAGTCTGTGGAAGGTCCACAGACTTCAATAAACATAACAAAAAAGAAATCAGCCAAATCGGTTCAGCCGTTCTCGAGTTTCGCGCTTATACACATTTAACGATTCATTTTTATATTACAGATAATTATATTTTACATTATGCTTTAGGGTGAGCAGAGATATATTATTGGCTGTATACACTTTGCGCTTCTATGCCGTGCCCAACGTGACCAGTAACGCTGTTGACCTGCGTTCTGAGGGCACTTACACAGGAAATGCCTATTAGATGCCAGGCGGTATTCCTCACAATATTTTCCTTCACCGGTGAGCATATGATGTCTAAATCAGTACTAAATTTGGAAAATTCTGAAAAAAAAAAACGATAAATTGACTACACCACACCTGATGGAAAGCACAGGACAAGAACGGCAGCGAAACCGAACGTAACTTCGTGAAGTTAATTTTTAAAATAAATCTTCTTTATTTTCTTTTTTTAAATCCTCTATGATATATAAATACTTTAACGGGTCTTATACGCTAATTAACTTACTTTTTAATTATGGTTCAACGTTTCGATCTGTTTACACAGGCCATGGTCGCGAGCATATTGAAGTGCTGCGGACTTTTCGTCGTAGGCGAGAAATTGCTTCCTCTACCCACATTTTTTTAAACAAAAATCTTAAAAAAAATTGGACGCGACACACTACACTCACAGTATCAGCATTTTTACAAGCCAGCATAAAACGAGGTCCTAGCTTTCTAATCACTGTATTTATGGTGTTCTGGCGCAGGGCATGAGTATAAAAAAAGGTACTTGATATCCTTCCGTCTCCCTACATTACCTTACATTCACATTCCACGCTCGGTCCTTAACGGTGATACATGTGTACGTACGGCGGTATCGCTACACTTATCATCGGCGGCGAACTCGGTCACACTACGGAATAGTCAGTTGCTTTGGACATTACGGCGGAACATCTAATTGATTGTATACGGTGAACGGTGCTGAGCTGCAGTAGCCTGGCCTCATCATCCAGTTTCCAGGTAAGTGCCTTTTGAATATTTCATTGTCACTGTGCCTGAACGAACTCTTTGTTCCGTAATTCTCTATGTGGAAATCCAGACCAGCGACGCTCTCCGGCGGCTACATAAAAATTTTTAATACCTTCGGTCTACCTCGCTATCCTGCACACACATATGGTGAGTACAAAACGCGAAGGAAAAAGATGTGTTCTATCTAATACAGAGTCCATTATTAGTCGCTATGTTTCAATCCAAACAAGGTTCAATCGTAAATTCAAATCACAGCTATTCAGGACTATAATAAGCATTGAGCTTTGAGCTTAAAAAAAAAATCTAATAAACGTTAATATAACCGTAAAAAAACGATTAAGTAAGTATCATTATATCTGTTCGTCTGACGGCCCAAAATGAAAGATTCAATTACGAACCGATCTGCTTCCGAGAAGACGCTCCGCGGGTTTTTTTTCACCAGGTTCAACAGTTTCGGGGTCCGCGGAAAGTGCGTGGAGCCGTGACTTAATTGACTCGTTACTTGGACGTGAGTTGCGGGCAGTGTTGTCAGGTGTTTCGTTTATTGCGGAACCTCCAGATTTTATTTACTTAATAATATTTCATATTATCACCATTTCAGCCCGTATCGGTCTGTTGCTAAACATAGGTCTTTCTTAAAGCTCGCCACTTGTCTCCATTCTGAGATATATGCATCCAGAAACATCCAACTACCTTTCATAAGTCGACAGTCCATCTAGCTTTTGGGCGTCCCACACTACGCTTGCCGAGACGCGGTCTCCCCTCCAGAACTCGTTTACTCCAACGATTATCGATTCTACGACAAATTTGGCCAGCCTGCTAGCTCAGCTTACTACGCCGGTCACTTTCATCCTTTGCCTAATGGCCTTATTGCAAATTCTATCACGCAGAGGCACTTTGAAAATAGCCTGCTCCATAGTTCGCGGAGCGACCTTTTGTTTACGAACCAAACTCACCGTCAGTAAGTTATACGGTTAGATACCTTCAGTGTTCTTATATTTGAATAGACCGAAATGATGGTGGCGATTGTCTTGTCCTTTTACGCCACCGTTCGTAGACTTGGACTCTTCAAGTGCGGTACAAACACTTTGACGCGCCAGTATATAAAAAATCACGCCATTTAATTAAGCCAATATGAGCACGGTTACGGTTATTACTCTCGTCCTTTAACTTTTGCCGTTGTTATTAGTTAGTTATATTGTATTCATCAGGTTGAATGCACATTTCCATGTTGCTATAAAAAAAAACTCTCTAATAAGTGTCTGTATCCAGTTTGCAGAGAAAGTTTTGTCAGAAAAGAGTATTCTGGAAAGATCTTTTTGATACAGTAAAGATAGTCCGGAAAGATCTTTTTGACACAGTAAAGCTAGTAAATTTGTAAAATGCTTAAATGATGCTTATATTCCGATATTCACTGTGACGAACCTAGCAACACTCGATGTTGTTCTGTTTTTTTTTTTTTGTTAAAACGTCATTGTTAAATCAATTTAAAGTACACAAGTTGTGCGTGAGGTTTTGTATCTATGAAATATTATTCGGGATGTCTGGATGGAGATCGTTTTTTTTTCTCCATCGATTTATCGATATTTGTGTATTTGGATATCGATTTGTCTCAGCCGCGTGGCCTTTAGCATATTTAAAGAAATAAGTGTTTTACTGCTTTATGTTAACTGAGATAACTGTAAAACTTTCTCGGGGGGGAGGGGGGTCGGGAGAAAAAAAAACACTATATCTAAGTATTCAGTTAGGTTCAAAGATCTACAGCGTAACAGCGCAAACATTACTGCAATATTGCGTCTGTGGAATAGGAACGCACACGCAAACTGCACCCGCTCCCGCTCAAGCCCGCATCAGAGTTCTACAAAGACTTTCGCCAACTGTTAATACGAAGACTACTCCGCGAGTGACTCTCTCTCTATATATCTCTATCTCCCCAATACGTGCGCGCGCGTCGCGACTTGTGTCCTGTGCGACCGCCGAGGGATTTGGAGCTGACGAGGAGCCGACGCCTGTGCAGCCTCGCTGCAGTGACGTAGCCGCGTGAGAGGCAGGTACAGTCCAGAGTGTGGTCCTATATCCTAAGAACGTCGATCGGCTGCGCTACTGGTCACGCTGCAAATGACATAGTGTGACGCCATATTGTTACTATTTTTGATTTTTGTGAGTAATCAAAGCTTACATCACATGTAAGATAATTAAATTCTTTGAATTTTATAAGACAATAACTGTTAAAGAATCGTTTAACTTTCTCATGTATTATGGTAATATTATAGTAACACAAATATGCTCTTTTCGGTGTAAACAGGATTTCTATTTACACTTGCGTCGGTAAGTGACTACAGTGCACCTGATGGTAAGTAAGATGTAGTCCAAAAATGAAAGCGACTATCAAGAGATGAATATCTATTGACAGTCTTCGTCGTCATGTCGGCCCTCATATACCACGACTGAAAGTCCCCAGGTATACGAGGTACTGAGCATACTCAAGCTGATCCTGAAACGCGACAGGTCAAAGCGAGTCGCTATAACGGTCTTTATACTCGTGTAATGTGGTCACGACCCAGTACCACCACAAAATACACGATTTGTTTTGATATTTGTTACACACTGTAAAGCATTATTAAGCAATGGGTAATATTGTAATTTTTCGCTACAGAACCCTGAATATAATAGATCGTTCGCTCTTTCCGCATTTTTTCATCAGCACCAATCACTCGGGAGTCGTGAGATGCGTTTTTTTACGTCAGACCCGTTAGTGACCCCGCACGTTACACTCGTCTAACACAAAAACCAACACGAGCAAACATTTCATCTTACATCAGCGCCCGACTACTTAACATTCCTCTCCGCTTTCATTCATACGCAGCCCTGTACGTCGAAACTATGCGAGGAGCGGTTTTGCCCCGGATTTAATAATATTGATATATTTTTATGAAACTTTAAAGTGCTAAGTGGAAGCACTTTTTTAGTTTCGAAGAGAGATGAGATTTATTGCGTTTTTTCAGAGAGTCCAGTGTTTCCCCGTATTTAGATTTTACCCTTTTTAGGGCAAAAGATATATCCACCATTTATTGATGCAATATGTCCGATCTGAATCTATGAGAGAGGCGTTCGTGAGTGCCTTTGATCTGAACAGACTAGACGTCAGGATGTTTAACAAGACCTTAATAGAACTATTACCCGATGAGGCGACAGGTCTGTTTAGATCAATGCCACCATATATTGGGTATTCTTGTATAAGGGTGCGATAGGGTTGACACATGTACACACGTAAATGTAATAGAATAAAAGAAAGAAAGAATCGGGCACAAGGATCTAATTAGGTATGCCAATAACTAAATTTAATAATTAAACTTAAAAAAAAAAATTAGAAATTAAAATTAAATACAGCAACAAAGTGAATAAAAAATGGTTCTGATTCTGAAACACTATTACTTATTTATTATATATACTACAACTTTTTTTTCTGGATATTTTATTATATAGTGACATAATGCGGTGTTGTGCATCCCATAGAAACATAAAAGATATTACTTGATTATACTAGATTTAGAGTTTCAAAATCCAAATAGAACAAAATTTTAAGTTAAGGTTTGTATTGTGTCCCGTTTAAACAAGATAATGGTTCTTTTAGGCTTCTATGTTATAATGTGTTGGTTATTATTAGAACAATATATCATATCTCTCTGAAATATTCTTGAATGTTAAGAGGTAGCTTCTGAAGAAGCTGGTTATAGTGTTTCACATCCTTACCGAAATATACCCTTTTTTTTTAAAGTGTTTTTCATCTTTATTGAAATATCCGCTTATTTAAAAAAAAGTTTTTTTCGTTCTTATTGAAATTTTTCCTTGTTTTAAAAAAAAAATCATAAACTCCTAAATATATTTTTTAGATAAATAAATTAAATGTTTTATTGTCTAAATAGTAAATCAAATGCTCCTAATGAATTAGTAATTTGTTAAGGAAAATCGTATGGGTTAAGATTTATTGGGTCACACTTGAATTATAGTAAAAATGAATGTAAAATATCAACATCATTATCATTTCTAATAGGTACTCATCTTAATCATTAGCAGTATTACAATTTGATATAAATGTTATATATTGTTTCGATAGTTTTATCTCTCATAACATATATTTTTAAGTCCCAAAAAACCTGCTTTTCAAAATATTCCTTTATTCGTTTAAAATACGTAAATTTTGGATAAAATCATTTGGCCCCGGGCTGGCATCCTTGACTAGGGTAAAATACGAATAATAAGTGGAAACACTTACGAAGACCACCTCGCATTCGTTGGTGATTGAGGGATGAACATGTGCTCCTAATGAATGGAACATGCTTTTAATTTTTTTCCCAATGTTTACTTTCATGGGAGTTTTTAGTTTCTCTGTCATTTACATATATAAAAAGACTTGTCCTGACTAATATATCGTAGAACCTATATTACTGAAGCTAGAAAACTATGAAATTTGGACATAGGGGTTCTTTTCACGTCGTAGAAAACTGCTAAGGGATGTCTTTTTGCAATTTTATATATTTTGATAATAGGGAAAAAAATGATTGCCAGTTTTTTTAAATAACCACTAGTTTTCAGTTTAAATAAGAGATAGTTTAAAGGTTTTTTTTTTACCTGGGTAATATCCAGAGATGGGCTAAATGTAATCTGATTAATGGTGAACGATTACAAAATGTAGTCGTAATTTTAATTTTCTTGCTCTGTAATCATGATTAAATCCATTTAAAACATTAAGAAATGATAAATGTTTATACAATCTGGGATTTAGTAGTGTTTAAAACATAAATGAGCAAAATGCAGTCATATTAATGGTAAAAAACGTAAAATGTAATCGTTAATCATTTATATTAATCTGATTACACTTTGCCCCCATCTATGGTAACATCCTCTTAGGATCATCTCAGCCGCACAGAGGGTTTGCGCGACTGAAGTGTGTCGGCTGGAGTATTTATATAGAAAGGTGTCCGATATAGCCAGCTATGCGGAGTTGTCAGCGGTCACGATCCGGAGCTTGACACGCTGCCTGACAGCGTTGCGCAGTCACCTACAGCTGACGGGTTTCATGAATGCAGAGCGGCGCATCGCAGCCTGATAGCAACTGTCAGAATGCGAATGGTACCTTTAGACAAGGGGTCGTCAACCAGCGGCCCGTAAGCCACTACAATGCGGCCCGCGCAATTAAGAGCTGTTGCACAGAATAATTTTCAATAATTAACCATCGAAAAAACAAGCATTGTTCTCGATTCACCGATGAACATTCGATGCAATACTGCGCATTTCTATGTCTAAAATGGAAGCAGACATTAAAAACTTGCGAAACAAGTACAGCCTCAAAAATCGCATTAGATTTATAAGTCTTAGTTAATTTTGTACCTATTACTTCAAAATAAGAGTAATAATAAAAATGGTTAAAAATGTAAAAATTAGTTTTATCTAAAAAAATTGTGTTTATTAGATGAAATGTGGCCCGCTCCAATATACTCACAATATTTGTGGCCCTCATATACCAAAAAAAGAAAAAGAAAAGGTTGCCGACCCATGCTTTAGACTATAAGCGATCGATTCCATAGACGCAGAAATGTAGAAGCCGCAAATACGTGTGATACAGGATTGTAGTGTCGGGTTTATCATAGTCTTTTTTGACCCGCTGTATTGAATTTCCTCCTACTCTGCTCCCGGTGAAGGGCTTATCATAGCCTAGGTAAGACACAAGTGATACTAGATATAATACTATATCTAGTAGTATACAGTAGTATATCTAGTATCTATTACACAAGTGATACTAGAAGATCACTACTCTAAACAAGTTAATAAAAAAACATATCCAATAAAACATCTTTATTGCTATTTAAATAATGACGTAATAATTTGTTATTAGAACGACTTTTTCTAGCTAGCAGAGGGTTATTCCTGTTTTAAAAAGCAAGAGGCACTTGGATTCACCGTGAATCGACTTAAAGGCGAATCATGTAATCATCAAACTTGTCAGTCGACTGATGTCGGTCAGTATTTTCTGAGATTGACTTAAAAATTTCTCGCGATCGACTGTTTGAGTACCCCTGGTGAATACGGTTCGTAATTCAGCTATAAATCGTACAAGGCAGAAAGTTTTACGAGGTAATTATTATTTTGACAAGTTTTATAGCAACGTTTCAATTAGGTTTTATTTTACTTGGAAACCGTATAAATATAAATTTTACCCAATTTTTACAAGATATCTGGCATTTAATATGCATGGAGGTTATAAAAATTTTAAGAATGTCATTTATTGAGTAAAAATATTGACTTTCGAAATCATACGACGAGACCTTTTGGGTCTGTGTTGCCAAAAATATATCAAAATTCCCCGAAAATTACGATTTGATAGCGCTATGGTATTGACCCTGCCTAAATCGCTGAAACCTGAGTTTGAATAGCGATATCCACAAACATTTATATGATGAACAAATTCGTTTTTAATGATTCATGGATGTTGTGTATATGTATTTAAGTATGTATATCTTTGTCTAGTATCCACAAGCGCCAGCTTACTTTGGGACTAGGTCGAAATGTGCAATTGTCCACAAATATTTCATAGGTTCCGAAGTTACACTTTTATTACCTAAATTTTATAGAATTAAGTGGGGGGATAACGAATTATTGCTTTGTTTAAAATTATATCGATTATCAAAGATTTATTGGATACTTCTTAAAATAACAGACTCACTCCTGAACAGAGTGCGAGGGTTTTTCGCACTAGATTGACCCCTACCCACCGTTTACCCAGGTCAGACCATGCATGGAATACTGTTCGTTTCTCTGGGATGTTTTCCCACCGTTCTATGCTATTGGGTTCTTTAAACAAAACGTGAAGAGAGATTTGTGAGATGTGCAGGCCG
Organism: Automeris io; assembly: GCA_036320925.1. Lineage (NCBI taxonomy): Eukaryota > Metazoa > Arthropoda > Insecta > Lepidoptera > Saturniidae > Automeris > Automeris io. The sequence goes on along the minus strand of JAUDJH010000011.1, from coordinate 2,999,270 downwards.
GCATGATCGCTGCGACTATCGATTGTTCTATTTTTACTGTTGCTAATTGCAGTCGTTTTTTGGACTGGACCATGCTTACCATCACGCGTGGTGCGGTCACTATACCGAGTCAGGCTTAAGAAAATTAATGAAACTAATTGCAAAATTTTAGTAGAAATAAAACATGCAAAATATTAATATATGACATGAAAAAACATATTAACAGGCAAATAAATATAACTGCTCCAAGCTATACAAAATTTTTCTAGTCAATAATTGTCCCCGTGTTCATTGGATGAATGGTGTGCAGCTGGTTCGTTGGAGCTCGAAAATGAATATTGGTTACCACCCACTAAATAACAGAATAATGCAAGTTTGGAATAAATTGCCTCTGGACATTTGTACCAGCAACGAATAGTTGCAAAATTAGACTGGATAGATGACTTGAGAGATGAGTCTCTATTAGATTTTAATGTATGGTCAAGGGAGTGCTAAGTATCATAGTTGAACACAGCAGAGAAGCTAATAGCTACTCGCCTATTATTTGATAATAATAATATATATTTTCTAGTTGATGATGATGATGATGATGATGTCCTAGCCGGATTAGGCCACGGCGACTGTTTCACCACCGTTTAAGAAAATCGAGGTCCAGTTTTCGGAAACAGTCAACTGCGCAGGAGATATTCAAGTGCATAGCTGGACGCGCAGCTAGAAAAACACTCTCTCAGCCGAGCTTCCTCAGGCCCGATGGAATGGAGAACCAGTACGATCGGGAGGGAGCGGGATGCAGGTTCGGTCGAGTTTTCCTTCTCTGAACAACTGGTTGAGTTGCGGTGTTAAAGAGATACCTTAGTCGCCTTTTACGACACCACAGCAAGAAGAGGGGGTGCTATTCTATTCTGCCGACAGCCACCATGGCTTCTATTTATTTTTATTTTCTAGTTATAATAGTATTTGTAAACCTTTTGACATTTTCCACTCTTCAATACCCTCCGCCAAACATAAAATTTTGCAGTGCGTACAAATGTGATTTGTATTTAGCTTTTCTTCTATTTACTCTGTTTTCTATATATCTAATTTATTTATCTTAATGTTGTTAATTTAGTTTGCTGTGTTCACTATTTAAGGTCACACTTTTTGTAATATCGCTGTATGTTTTATTTTAGTTTTGTATTTAGTGGTGTGATGCCCGATTTGTGAATTAAAAAAAATGTTTATCATCTATAAAATACATATTTATCGTCTTATTCAGAAATATTATAGACTGATACATAATTTCTAAAAACGTATCATTTTTTGTTTATTTATTATCTTAAAGTACTTAAAACTTAGGATTATGAATTCAAAAGAATGATCGTCCTTATTATTTTTTTTCATATACTTTTATATGCTCAGAGTTTGATGTAAAACCAGTTAGTTGGCAATACTTTTAGCAAGAAGAGCCACAATTTAAAAGGCTCGTAAGCAATCTGCTCTACTCTGGTTAAAGTTTTTATGTGTTTCGGTGACAGTTTCCAATTTGTCAATGCTGTTTATGGTTAATGTTATATTAGGTCCTTACATATGAAATTGGCGTTTTGTATGGAAGGAACAAAAAGGCGAATATTTTTTAATATAATATATTTAATTAATCAAAGTATGAACCATTATTTTCTATGCACTTTTGCCATCTCATAGGTAGTTCATTGATCCCATAACAAAAAAACCAGTCGGACGGGAATCAATAAAATCTTTGAAGGCGATTTGGACTGCCCCATCGGAGTTAAATTTTTTCCCTTGCAAGAAGTTATCCAAATTTCGAAAAAAATGGTAATCTGTTGGAACAAGGTCCGGGGAGTACGGAGGATGTCTTAGACATTCCAATTGAAGCTCTTCTAATTTAGTAGCCGTCTGTTGAGCAGTGTGTGGTCTAGCGTTGTCGTGAAGCAGCAGTGGCGTGGAGCGATTGACCAGCCTAGTTTGTTTAGCCGCTAGCTTTTCCATCATGGTTTGCAATTGCTTACAATAGACATCAGCCGTAATAGTATGGCCAGATTTGAGAAAACTGTAATGAACAATACCGGCACTAGTCCACCAAACGCTTACAAGTAACTTTTTTGGGGTTAATTTTCGCTTGGGGCAGGATTTGGCTGGCTGGCCAGGATCCAACCATTGCGCTGAGCGCTTCCAATTATCGTAAAGAACCCATTTTTCATCCCAGGTAATGATTCGGTTTAAAATACCTTCATTATTGTGCCGGTTTAGTAATGTAACGCAGCAGTCGACGCGCGTTTGCCGGTTTGCTTCAGTCAATTCGTGAGGTACCCACCTTTCAAGCTTTTTAATCTTCCCAATTTGCTTCAAGTGAATTAAAACAGTTTTATCACTAACATCGCAGCGTGCAGCTAACTCGGACGTGGTTTGCGATGGATCCGCTTCCACAATAGCCTTCAACTCTTCATTATCAACTTGAGTCTCAGGCCGTCCACGGGGCTTGTTCTGCAGGTCGAAATTTCCAGAACGAAAACGTTGGAACCAAAAACGAACTGTGTTTTCTTTTGCAACACGACCGCCATACACATCATTCACCCTTCGAGTTGTTTCCGCAGCACTAGTGCCACGGCGGAACTCGTACTCGTAAATAATGCGATATTTTAAGTTTTCCATTTTGTAAAATGAGTGACGCAAACAGAAAAAAACAGAAGAAAAAAACAAATGAATGACGATCATCGAAGCACAAATACATGAGTCTATAGCTGTACAAATTTGAATTTGGAATTCCTTACCAAAGAGAAGAAATTTGTGATTAATGTGGCCAGTACGAAAAACGCCAATTTCATATGTAAGGACCTAATATTTGCATTGTTCGCCCCGTCTCTTACCTTTCTCGCAATATGACGTAAGACCAATCTGCTAGTGTATTTCTTGAACTGCAACTGCCGTAATGTATGACGTGTATTTTTATGTACAGTCGGTCTCAGAAGTTGTTAATCAAATTAATAGCCACAGATTTCCAAAAGTCATATACATCGTAAAGTGCCTGATTCGCTCACCAAGATTGGCTGAACACCAGGTTGTCAAAAAGTCTCAATAATACGCTCTACATATTAAGAGTACATTTGATTTATAAATTTTTCATATTAATCCTAGCCGAAATAAACTATCAATATTGTTCAATGCAGGCCGAATCTATGGGAAGTAAGCAAGGGCACGATGTTTGTAACATATTGTACTATTTTCTATTTTTTTGGGGCAACCGAGAGCTTATGTTTTAAAAATTACATAACGGATTAAAAAACAATCAGCCATTAACAGGTCTTCACTGTTACACAACAAATTAATCGACAATTTTAATTGACTTTCAGTATTCAAATTGGAAATTTAGATCACTCACAGAAATATGTACAGAGTATAAAACACATGTTAGGTCTATAATCTCACATTTAATCACTTAACTAACAAATTCTTCGTCATTAGGTATCAGTGTTTATTTCAGTGACTCAGTCATGATCTAATGTAGGTGTTTAAATGTATGAGGAATTCACACTTATATTATTACATTTATTTTATTTTATTATTTTGAATATATGGTTGAGAGGCTGTGGTAGCTTACCGGTGGAGGAAAACCACCGTGAAGAAACCCGTATGGCATCTAATAGAAATGTTCTGGGTACCTACTAGTGATGTGAAAACCACTGGCTTGACCACGATATAGTATAAGCGCAAAATGGATACAGCCACATATTTATTTTATTTATTTTTATTTATTATTATCAGGCAAGCAGTTAAAATAAAATACATAGACACAAACAGAACATAACCCCAAAACTGCTAGATGTTTTGTGTATGAGAGAGGTTCACTAGGCTACTGCCCATTTCGAACCTGAACTTTACCGAATCATATCGAAATCAGAGGTAAAAATAAAAAGTTGTGTTTATAATAAGATTAAAAAGAAAAGAACACAAATAAATATAAATATAACAAAAAAAAAACAATAATAATATAAATATATATCTCTAATCACCTCGTAAGGGATATAGCGTGACGATGTGTCATTATTATGTTTTGAATATTTTAAAACACATTATTCAATTATGCTGGCTCGACAAAGTAAATAAATTCTCGGACGACGTGCCATATGCCGTTCTCGGAGTACATTCTACTTACCATCATGTGCGATCTAGTCACTATGTCGAGCTAGTATACAAAGTCTGAAGTATATATAAATAGTATTTCGAACGTACCTACACATAAAAGGAAAGTTCAAGAAACAACCAAGCTCATATCATTCCGGTGTGAAATAGGAACTCCGACAAATATTTGTTTCGACAATAGCGACACCGCAACAACGCTGGAAATAAACTGAACCGGCCCAGATTCGAACCCGTAATCGCGATGTTGCGTAACTGACCCGTCGCGCTATCACGGACCTATTTATGATCACTTGTCATCAAGTCATGACATCATATTATCTATACTAATATTATAAAGCTGAAGAGTTTGTTTGTTTGTTTGAACGCGCTAATATCAGGAACTACTGGTTCGAATTGAAAAATTCTTTTTGTGTTGAATAGACTATTTATCGAGGAAGGCTTTAGGCTATATAACATCACGATGCAACTATTAGGAGCGAAGAAATAATGGAAAATGTGAAAAAACGGGGAAAATTATTCATCCTTGAGTGCTTCCATTGCGTGCGCTGCGAAAACGGTTCAAGATACCAAAAATATATGTATGAAAGAATTAAACCTCTCGAAATGATCTAAAAAAATGTCCATATAACAGTATATGTCTATCTTTTAAGATTAACTCACTAGAACCGTTTTTATGGTAATCAAATTGTTCGAAATTAATGCATTATTTGTTAAGAGTTGTACCAACGTAATAATATTAACCTTTATCCAAATAAATGTGTTGTTGATTAAGAGTATTTAATTGTGAACAAAATTGTCTTTGACATCACTTAATTTCTATGAACATCTTAGAAGATATTACAATTTTAAAATAAATAACTAAAATGCCCAAAATAACTATTCCACGCGGACGAAGTCGCGGACACAGCTAGTAAATAATATATCGTGGCGCTTATAATTCGCGATACTTTGTGAACAGATCTCGTATATTCATTCACCCCGTACCTCTGTGGCCACATAAGGCAGTATTACGTCAGCTATGCATACATGGGCAAAACATAATCAGATTAATAAAAACAATTACGAATACATTTTACGTTTTTTACCATTAATATGACTGCATTTTGTTCATTTATTTTTTAAATACTACGGAATCCCAGATTGCATACACATTTATGACTTCTTAATGTTTTAAATGGATTTAATCATGATTACGGAGCAAGGAAATTAAAATTATGACTACGTTTTGTAATCGCTAATCATTAATCAGATTAAATTTTGCCCATCTCTGCTGCTATATGCGTATGCTCCTAAACTTTGTTCTGTAATAAAACAACATAATAGCGATATGAATGTAGTCCATTTCTCAAAATAATGCACTACTAAATAAGCCTTAATAATGTGTCATTCTAAATGATTTACTGCTAGACACGAGCACTGTACACTCAATTGCATTAATATATTTATACCAGTATAAATCTGGCAACAAAGTATCAGTGCGCCTGAGAAATTTACTGCCTTGTCGTAGGGCTGTCTGAGAGAACATAAACTATCGATTAAAACAGAAATGTACAATCGACGCCGGCTTCGAGACTGTCTGCGAGTTGCGACTGCGGCGCAATGTATGAATATTAGGGCATCGGTATACCGGGGTCATTTATTTGAGTTAAGTATCAAAAATATTTTTATTTCCCCACTGGGCATAGTGGCCACAACATGACTGCAACTATCAACAGTAAAGAAAAATAATCGATAGTCGCAGTGATCATGCCGGCCTGCACAAATATCTCTTCACGCTAGTGTACATATATACATGAATGCGTGTGATGAAGCGCCAAAGGGAATGGCTATAATTAAAAAAAATAGTTTGATACATTAGACTGGAATTTATAGACGCTACTTTGACTTTGTTTAGCTTTTACTTAAACATTGCAAATTATATAATTTATGTCAATGTATATGGCAAGGAATCGATTTCGTAAACTTGGACTTGACTCTGCGAATACTTAGACTATACTCAAGTTCCTATTATTGTATATTAAGTTTTTCCTAAAGGTGAACCTATTTTCTGAGCAGAGTCTGAACAAAGTCAATGTCTTGGCCTTAGATACTTGTAGCAGGAAATTTAATATGTCGTCACGTTTAAAACTCCGCTGTAAAATGATTAATTAACGTGAGAGGAACTGCACGTAAAAACTAGTATCAATTCTTAAAATAGCCAATCAGAATTTGCTATCCCGTTTCAGCGTAAATTTATCAAGTAAAATCATATCTCGTTCTCTTTTCCCCGTCCTTAATTGAAAATTTACACGTTATCTATAAATAGATGCTGTCTGCCTTCGTAGACATCTTACTACCATCCGGTTTCCGAATGGCCTATATAAACACTTAACCAAATGATATTCAACCTAAATGTAATCAGAATAGAGTTTCCTTTTACTTGAATAAAATTTGCTGCATTTTAACCTGCATCGTAAATTAAACTGTAAGTGGTTTTGAGTTTTATTACTGAGGTGATAAAGTTGTGAATTCAGTGATGTTATATGGAGTCGTCGGATATAGTGCAAAGGTAGGTCGGAAAATGAAGCACCGTTTATAGTACTCGTAATAGTACTACCGTAGTATAGCTTGTATGTGTGCGTAGAGTACACGGTGCATCGCGCGGTTGTGTGCGCGCGCGTAGTTACAGATTTGAATGGAGTGTTCATGTGGTTACGTCTGAGGTCTGGGCGCGGCTGTATTGATTTTTTTTCTTACCTAGTAAGGAAGGGTGATAGGGGGGGGGGGGGGGGTTACAATTTTTCTTTTTTTCATACTACCCGGGTAAATCAATTTACTGTATCTAATGTTAACACTTCACCTGTATAGGGGGTCATCCGTGTCCGAGGGAATATAATTTCTGCTTATAACTGCTAAATAGGAGAACAGCGGGCGCTCTATTTTTATCCTTTTACAATAGATATTTCGAAATGATTGTTTTGAACTGTAGCATTTTTTTTTTTCAGAATGTATTAAATGAGCCAAAAAACAGCAGAACGCGAAAGATCCTCGTTTACAGACGGAAGGTGCGGAAAAAACTTAGCAGACGAAGTGTTGAGTTTGGAGGTGAAAGGCCAATTGCAATCATATCATAGTGATTCGATTCAGTTCAGTTCAAAGAGTTTATTCTCATTAAGATACAAAATCACTTACATGAGAACATTTTGTTTAAAAACTATCTGGAACAGTAGAATACTAAGAGTTCACTTAGCAAATACAGAACTATATTTACAGACCTGAATGGAGTGTTCATGTGGTTACGTTTGAGGTCTAGGTGCGGTTGTATTGATTTTTTTTCTTGCCGAGTAAGGAAGGGGGGAGAGGGTGTTTGAACTTGTTTTTTTTTCTTTTTTCGAATTACCTGCTTGGAGGAGACAGTGATTCGGCCAGTCGCGTTTCTACGTATTTTCAAAGTTTGAAATTTATAATTACAAGTGTAGGTTTTCTTCGATATTGTTGTATTACCGATTGACCTAGTCCCAAAGAAGATATACATGCTTAAATACATACACACATCCATCACTCGCGACAAACTAACCTATTGATCATAGAAAAGTTCGCCGCTATCGGGACTCGAATCCAGGTCGTTCATCCGAACTAAAATCTACTTGAATCCGTACTAAATTGCAAAATCCAGATGTACGCGCTTGGATTTGAATTTACGACGATTCGCGTCGCGGTATATGGCTGCTGGTCCCTTGTCCACTAGGCCAACACAGTCACAATATAAGCAAATAGTACACTCAATTAATGGATATATTTATTTTCAGGTAATTGCCTATCTACGTCACAGAAACGGCTTGCAGCAATGGTAAATTAATTTTAATTTAATTACTATTTGTATTATCTATATATAATATTATATGATATAGTGGAAAATGAAAAAGAAAGAAAGACATAAAATAACAAATTGCTAGGTGGGTCAAAACAGTTTTACGGGCAATTGCGAAATCTTAGATAAACATTTTTTTACGTAGAATTTCATTAATCTAAATATATATAACTCAAAGGTGACTGACTGGCTGACTGACTGACATAGTGATCTATCAACGCACAGCCCAAACCACTGGACGGATCGGGCTGAAATTTGGCATGCAAGTAGATGTTATGTCGTAGGCATCCGCTAAGAAAGAATTTTGATTAATTCCACCGCCAAAGGGATAAAGTAGGGGATGAAAGTTTGTATAAATCTTCTCAGATTTTCGACTGTAATATAATATAGTAGCTTGATAGTTTTAGCGCCTAATTACAGATTAGGTCCTAATTTTTTACACACGGTAAACAAAAGTAAAGCCACAAAAACTATATCTAATTAATTATAATACTTCTTAACGCGAGCGAAGCCGCGGGCAAAAGCTAGTTTACTCATATATCCCTTTTTTGTAACTCTGTGAAAATTCTCATGGACCGTCAGGAGCCGTGAGGTTAGGCGTCTTAGTGTGCCGGACTTTTATCAGCCAATACCACGGGGGTGTTCCTCCAAACTGTCTGCCAGGTCCAAGGGACCGGCTTTATCAGCTTCCTCAGTATCCGGCGACGTCTGTTCTTTTCTGCATTTGTGAGGAGATTTATCCTTCAAAGATATGCCCAACATAGTCTGCTTTATTGCGCTTTAAGTTGAGGACGCTGGGTGACCTCAAACTGGTGGACTAGCTCAATCGTTAGTGTCTAGGTCTCGGCTCGGTACGTAATATGTATTAGACCCTTTTCTATTGAGTGGTGAATAAAACCGATGTAAGTAAATCTGCACACTTATTCCGCGAAGGGTTTTTGATATACCTTCAAGCATAGATGGGCAAAATGTAACAAGATTAATAAAAATTATTAACAATTACATTTTACGTTTTTTATCATTAATATGATTGCATTTTGCTCATTTATGTTTTAAACACTACAAAATCCCAGCTTGTTGTATACACATTTAACATTTCTTAATGTTTTAAATGGATTTAATCATGATTACAGAGCATGAAAATCAAAATTACGAATACATTTTGTAATCGTTCATCATTAATCAGATTACATTTTGCCCATCTCTGCCTTCAAGCCACACGGCCCGCTGGTGTTACTAGTTTCACGATTCTAATGTCCCTTTATGGTACGCGTCACTGCTTTCGTGACATCCCCTAAATAGGTATTATAACATTAAAAAGCCAGTGAAACACCATAAGTCCATCACAAATTACGTTTATTATACGAAAAACTTAGATAACACAATAATAACTACATAAAAATAGCAAATAATCAGAGAGCTCCGTTTGCCACAACGCGCGGACGATCGAGACGGCACACGATCTCCCGTCTACCGTTCACCGCATACGATGCGCAAGCGAACCGTACCAACATTACGGCGTCCGCGAGAGTGGGCCGGCAGAATGCACGCTACAATATTTATAAATATAGTGTTTGAGATTCATATCTGAATAAAAGTCTGTTTCGTGCTGTGATTTTAATAGAGTGAATTCAAATTACAAAAGATGACGGTTGACATCGATAATCCGAGACAATGAATATATATAGATTGCAGTTATTTAATAGTGGAGTAATCGTCAGTGCGTGAACACATAGTAATAAAAACAAGAGTAATTGTAAATTAAGTAGCATATTATTATATGATTAAACCTTCGGAAATATTTATCTAAATGGGGGTATATAAATCTTTCTAATGCTTGTGATATGGCGTGCGGAATCCGCGGTCGGTGATGCCAACTCAATGGTGGTTTTACCTCTGAATGTGGGATACGGAGGCTTTCTCTCGCCCGGCTACATTTCCCGGGCAACAGCATTAAGTCCTGCCAAAAAAAAAAGGTTTTTTTTTATTATTGGCTTTAGGTCAATTTGTAATATTGCTAATTATGATAATAAGTATGTTTAAGAGATAGTATATAATGTTTTACAATAACTTTAACTAGATTTTATGAATAACCTAATGAATGTATAATAGTATATGTATTTTTTATTATAATTAAAATTCAGTTATGCTATTTCCCGATGAAGGGAAACATCGTTAGGAAACCCGCTTGGCATCTAGTAGAAATGTCATGTGCAAGGGCCCTGAGAAGCGCGATCATCTGCCCTACTGGCCACGTTAGGCGCGACATAAGTTACGACAACATGAGTTAAGACAAAGTGTATACAGTCATTAATATATCTCTGCTAACCCTAAAATGGATATAGCGTGACGATATATTATTATTTTATTTACTGTTTATTAGAGCAATCAACAAATTACTTATAATTAATTTCGTTAACAATTTTTCTGTACTGGTATAACATTTCACGGTCGGCCTGGTGTCGATCAAGCGACTCACGCAAAACTATTCCCTCCAGTACCCCTATTATCCAGTGAGATTTATCATCACTGTACGCACACTCACAAACACTACATGTATAAATTATTTTTAGTGGTTTTTATGGAGATTTTTCTGTCTTTTGTTGGTAATAATACCCATTCGTTGTTCGTTCCGCGCCGATAACGACCGCTGTTCGTTGTATCGGGCGCGTTACATTTATCGTTAGATAAACTTTGATAATTGAGGCCGTATTGTGGCGTCGTTTTTACAATTATTTTAGTGCATTGCGCAATATACTATTATACAATATATATTTATTATTAATAATAATAATATATCGTCACGCTGTATCCCTTTCGGAGGGGAACAGAACACTTACATGTCGTTTCCAACATGATCAGTAGTGAAGCCGATTCCCGTTCTCAGGATACCAGTACATATGACATTTAAATTCTATGCGGGTTTCCTTATAATGTTTTCCTTCACCGGTGAGCATTTGGTGAATAAATCCATAATTAATCTGGAAAAATAAAGACGTATGTGCCAGGGTACGAACCTACGTCTACTCGAGTCCATCCGCGCATGGATTATATATTATTATATATAAAACAAACAATGTAATTTTTTTTCTGATATGCATGGTTGTTGTCAAACTATTAAGACTAAGTTTCTCAGTAGTATTTTGATAGATTCTTCCACCATGAGGCCCTAACAAGTGTAGGATTAATGAAAACTGTTCTTTTTCCAATTAATCCGCAGCTGTATTAATACACAGTGACGTCCAATTGTTTACATTTTCTCGTATTGTATTTCCTTTTCGTCAAGCAAATAGTAACGAAGTTTGCACGTTCGTACAACAATGGTAGATATCGCCGGCGCCACATTAGTTGTTTCAAGTGCTGGAGGTTTCCATTGCTACGTCACAACACCAATTCGATTCTTTAACCAAAGTATAAGTTTATTCTTTCAGTAAATCCATAGGAACAATTATGGAGCCTAAGAAACACCTCTATATTGTTATCCCAATTGCTTGTACAGAGCAATTTACGTCCTCATCATATTGCGGGCCGCCAAGGAGTGGAAATCGCTGCCAATGTCTGTTACTTAGCATTATGTAATATGGTGTCTTTTAGCAAAGGTATTTGTTTGCCGAGTACATTCCATCATCGGCCTCATATTCGCTTTACATCACATGAGACTAATGCCAAGCGTTAGACTGTTTGGAATTTAAAAAACCGAAATTTCTCGTTGGCTGGGCTCCTTAAGTGACAGCCCATCTAGTTCTATGAAGTTACAAACAATAATTTAAGAAAGAAAGAAAAAGTTTATTGAGGCAAAGGAAACAAGACACAACAAACATATTTATATAAAACAACAATGAAAGAATACATAACATCACATCATGTATCCTGTGTGCTGCTACCCATCTTAAAGAGCACTCGGCTCAGCGTGTGCTGGGCGACGTTGCACGCGCCATCCAGCGCTGATTTTCAGCCGACGCTCAGGGGAAGCCGATTGCGCGGACGTAACAATTTGTCACGTGGAAAGAAAAAATACGTTGGTAACTTTTTAGAGGACATAAGATTCTTTATGCAGTGTAATGTAACGAATTTGCTATTGCAGTAAATTAAAATCTGAACAGATCTACCCACTAAAAAAGAAACCTAAGCTGTGGCGTAGTATTTTCTCGTATAATGTGCGTTGTTGATTTGAACAGTTGTTCGGTTACTACGGCGAACGAAACCATTGTTGGCACAACGAAGTCCAATGAATTCGTTCGTATGTATGTCACCGTGTCAGTTTCTACAGATTAATTAATATATTGTAAAATGACGTCAGCCCACTAGGACGAGAATTGATAACGACTTGGCGATCACGTAAATCTGTTATCATGCCAATGTTTACGTAATACTGGAAGCATAACATTTATTTATGTGAAAATAGATACATAAATCCCCGCATTCCTTTAGAGGCCAGCAGAAATACAATTGTAGCCACTGTAAACTTATATGTCAATGCATTGGGATGAGTAGCAGAATTAATGATCATTATCAAATCACTATAAATGATGATACCTGGTGACCTTACAGTATTTTCCTTCATATGGAACATAGTGGATAGTTTAGAGTTTAGTATAAAAGGTACAGAGAAGAAAACGTAGCTATGCAAAGCATCATTTTTTTTTAAATAAATGATACGTTCTAACATAAGATTATGATGATATCCTAACCGATTTCGGCCTTAGCCACGTTTCCAAGACACATCAAGTATGCGTGGGCTGGAGTCCCCATTCGGCGAAGATTAGCTCGCTGATGAAAATATTCGGAAACAGTCAAATGCTTTTTTTTTTACTCTGACACGGCACAGTGACTGCACCATACCTGATGGTAAGCATGATGCAGTCCATAAAACGCCAACGACTAAAGGTAAGAAAAAACCCATCGGTAGTCGCAGCGATCATGCCGGCCTACACAAATATATATTTGATACATGAATGCTAGCGCTTTCCAAGCCCTCTTAATCTAATGGGACGGGGAACCGACACAATTAGAGAGAGGTAGGATGCAGTGTCTGGGTACTGATAACTGACCCCTATCAGTGCCCTTGGCTTTACACAAAGCCTTGCTGCCTCGCTAGGATCGTTGGACTCTAACATATGTTTATAGCAGTGGCGAACATAAGGTATTTGGACAGGGTAGGCAGATTCCCATAATTAGTTTGTATACTATATAATCATAACAAATATTATATTACTGTCATATGGAAAATAGATGGCATGGAAATAGAATAGATATGAATATAAAGGGTTCCTATTTTGTTTAAATTAAAGGAATTTATTCCAGACTTATTTCTCGTAAGGGCATGCAATTGTTTCAGGCATTTATGGAATGAACGCTACTGGTATATATAAACATATGTGGTGGAGATTGAGAAACCAACTGTCAACTTACATAATGAAGTTTCTAGCTGAAAAAGTCCAGTATTCACAAATACAACTTATCTTAATAATTAATTACTTTAAAAATATATATATAAAGCTGCTGTAAATTATTTCAGAAACTGCTCATTTATTTAAATACCGTTGTACTCGTATATAATTGTATGTTAGACTCTGAGTTAAGATCACATAAATGATAAATTAATTCCCAAGGCAGTACGGATTATGAAGCCAGAAATAATCTGAGACAATATTAAATGAAGTTACCATGAAGATAGCATCTAAATTATAAACACGCGAGAGCGTTTGTAACGTATACAAAACCGCCATTACGTATCGAGGGCAGACAAGAAAAATCAAAGTCAAAATAAATGGGAAGTCGCAATCAGGGAAAAGGAATATTCTTGGCATGGTTTTTTGTTAAGAAACCAGTCGAGGAAACCTCTGCAGCTGTATGCTTGACAGAGCTTGCAGGGTCTAAGAAGAATGGACGCTATACCAAATCAGACAGATCTCTAGATTTGTTGCGACTTATTGTGAAGATGGGTCATGTTAATTTGGAGGTAATATAGGATTAAGAAACGGGGTAAATAGTCAAGATTACCGCCGGGCGTGGGTTGAATTGAGGCCATGACGAAACTCTGATTGATAACGTTCCGCTATAAGTATTCCGATAAGCGCCGTTGTTGCTATGCGCGAATAAATTGTTTATGTTATTATTTGTTCAGTTTTTCTATTTTAAATAAAGATGGGATAATATCTCTTCGGAATCTTTTGGTAATAAAATTTTAGATAACATTTATTCATGCAAATTAATTAAAACCAGACTTTTTTGATCAAAAAAGTCATTCATTATTCATTATTTATGTTACATTATAATAAATATCATAAGTATGAGTAGTCTCTATTCAACTTTACTACAATGAGGAACTGCAATTAGTATGATACAGTATCTTGTAGTTACGATTATCTGAATAAAATTATTCACCAGAGATAAAAGAACAGAATCTAATTTCGTGCAGTCAGCACTGTAAACCGAAAGAAATTGAATATTAGAATTTTACTTTTTAGATGATAGTGAAGCTTTTTTACATCATCATTGTCATCATTTCAGCCCACATCGATCCATTGCTATACATAGGTCTGGCTAAAGCTGAACAATAGACCCTATTCTGAACTATTCGCATTAAGAAATATCCAGCTGCCTTTTACAAGTTATAGGTTCATCTAGCTGGTTCATAGAGCGGCCCACTACGTTTGCCGAAACGCGGTCTCCTGTCTAGAATTCGTTTTCTTCAACGAGAGTCGATTCTGTGACAAATTCTTCTCATAATTCGTTACCATTCTTACTAACAATTATTGCCAAGGTTAATATCCGATAAATAATTATAAAAATACAATTATGTGTATATAAGTAAGACATCGATGATCATGATAAGATTCTTTTATCAAAACTGATAAAACCTTCGTAGTCAATGTCGAAAGAATTTGAAGGGTTTTAATAAGATTTCAAGACCACTTTATAGATAGTTGTAGTGTTTTTATGAGCGTACCATTCGCTTTAAATTAAACCGCCGTTTTTACTACGTAGTCAGAGCATCGCCTCATTGTCAGTCCCGAATTTATTGATCCAAAAGTTAACCAAAACGCTGATTCATTCGCCACGTATTAATCTTTTTGTTCGCCCCACCCCACCCCATCCCGATTTATTGTAGGAATCGTTAAGCGTACCGCAGCCGATTTGGGTATAGGAGCACACTTCACAGTTTCGCAAATTTCAACCGCGGCAACAAAGAGTACTGCATCATTAAATGCAATAGTCATTGACGTGTCATCATTTTTAAGTTTTTGAAGTGCCAAGTCTATTGTCATGACTAGACGTTTATGTATCTTGACTTTAATTGACTCTACCAGTATTTATATCACACTCTGTCCTGTGTTAAATTCGAAAGTTTCAATGGTTTACAGATTTATCGAAGATCGTTTTATGATTGGTTTGTTGTACACAACACTTATATTATTAAGATGTCATTTATTTTATTATATAGCAATATATGTCATACAATCTAGCTATTTCAATGGTATTTTCGTTTAAATTATATCATTTTTCTTACAGAAAATATTATTGTTGCCCGTGTCCCTTTTCCTTGTATTAAATGTCCTCAATAAATACAACATTATGTTTAATATTAGCTGTATTAACATTTATAACGGCAATTTATTTGATGTCGTTATCTTTATGTCTGTAGTCATCTCCATTTTAAATGTTTCTCTGTTATTAGTTGGATCTATTTTGATGAGTCGCGCGACCTTATGATTTTATTACAAGAATTGATGTTTTCAATGATAATTATTAAAGAAAATCAATATCTTTTTTGTTACAGATTCAACGCGACACATCTGATGCAGAATGTTTTTGAAACATCCAGTAACATCTGGATGAAGCCAACTTGATCCACCATTATGAAATTATACTCTTTAAAACAATATCATTGCAATTCAAAAGTTGCAGTGATATAATTTTAATTCATAACGATACTTTAAAAGAGAACTAGGATATTACGAAATATACGGTCAACACATATCGCAGGACTTTAAAATTATTTTAGACGTAATTTAAACGTGATAGTGCTTGTCTGTGATTTCGTTTATTCCAAGGGTGGATTGATAAAGTGATAACAAGTCCAATGTTGTAAAACTCGCCATTGTCATCCGTATTTTTATTATTAGTAAGATCTCGAAGGAAATCGCAAAAATGCTCCTTAGCTTATAAGTTGTTGTGACTATTGATGAATATATTATCTTTATTAACGTTTTTTTCGTTTTCCTTGGCGATTCTCACGTGTTCACGCGTTGTTTTTATGTTCTAGTATATAAGTTTATCAGTTTTATTTTATGTTTTGAGTACCATTGACTAACCTAAACTAAACATTTCTAACGCATGACCTTTTTATTTTACAATTTCAACTCGCGAGTGTGCATGACGTTAATAAATTAGATTTAGTGGCTTAGAATTAGTACAATTTGTTATAATATTTAGACGATCTGTTATACTGACATGTTTATATTTTATACTCTGTTCAATTAATATTATATTGATTATTAAAATGTTTACTTCAACAATTTGTAAAGCAAATTGTGAGATTAATTATTGAGTCGTGCGCCTTGCTCCATAAAACTTGATTTTAGGTTTCATAAAAATCGTTACTTAAATTCGAGTTTTAGCCAATGCATGGCAACACCCGGGTGATTGCATTCTTGTTTTTTTGTAAGATGAAAAATTTGATCATGCAGTCTAATTAAATTAAATTTTCCGTTTAATATTATGTGATTTTAATTCAATAAACTATTCGGCATGATTTTTTTTGTTTTATTTGATTACATTCTTTTCTTCAACGTGCAGTTGTTTATTGCGGATGTATTAGACAACTCCTAGTCTTAAACTAAGTTTATTAGCTAACACAGGCTTATTACATAGACAGTGGTGATAAAAGACATTGAGCTAAATAGTCGCTATAAAGGACTTAATTCCCACGTTTGTAAGTAAAGTCAATACAATATTTGCTACTGAATTAGGTTTATTTTCAATAAAAGTGATGTAGGTTGAACAGCTTCTGTGAGTTGAGGAAAACTAAGGTGAATCATCCCGTAAAATAATGCTACAGATTATTTCAATTCTTCTGGAATAAAATAAAAAAAAGCAAATTGTCGATTGTAAATTATGATTCTTTGTTCAGGAAAAATGTCAAATTTTGTTCGGGACACAGTTTTTTAATTGCAATTTCATGTGTGAAGCTAACATAGAATCTCCTCTTTTTTGTTTTAAAATAGCATTCAATGGCAGTTCATTGTATTCTTAAAAAAACTGAACTAGAAATATTACCTTAATTTGCACATCGTTGGGTTTAATGATTTGTGAGTCTTTAAAACGAAGGGGTAATAGGCATTTATTGATCAAAGGCGCTCTATCGATGGCTTCATCTTAACCTTCCTCCTGGTGTGATATTGTTCAAGAATTTTTCGATCTGGAAGCCTTTAAAAGAAGTTAATTTTTTTTACACAAACTGTTCTTATTGTTCCGTATAGAATATAATCATTGTATAGTACTCTTCACTCAGAGGTCGAACGTAAAGTCATTGATGCAAAGTCATGAGGACGTGGCGACCTCTACTCGAGCTGATCATGCAGTAAACCCGACCGTCATTCAACATTATACCTTATTTGATAAGCATAAATCCTTAATTTTGTCTCTTCTCTCAATGAGACTTGAATGCAAATATAACGTTAATTTGTACAACTGTTGCTATGAATTTCTACTATATGTACCGTGGGGTTAAAGGAAGGTTGTTTTACAAGTTGATTGTTGATACTAGCATTCCATAGAATTAGGAAATATAAAGAAACCACATTCACGCGCCGAAAGTGAAGCCAAGAATACGAAGAATACGTTCTTAAATAGAACAATATTGGACTTCAAAGACGCATAGTCATTATCTGATTTTAATCACGGTATTTTTTGTCATGCTCTATCAATAAATTCTAGAGAGTTATAAAAACACCATAGATTAAGTTTACGAAAATGAGCTCCTCTTCATTCTCTCCTGAATGTGTCACATGCAATACGCGACAGCCTGAATATCTTAGGTATGTATATTCGCTGTGATCTTGACGCCCTGGATAAGTTGCAGCGGAGGGCTGTCCGCATTGTGAATGACCCTGACGTGACTAAGCATCTTGAACTGCTCCAGTTGCGCAGAGATATTGCCTCATTGAGCGTTTTCTACCGTCTGTATCATGGCGAGTGTTCTGAAGAGTTGTTTATCCTTGTTCCACCCTCTCTCTTCCTGAATAGATCCACGCGCGCAGGTTTGCGGTGTCACAGCTATACGGTATCTCACATCCTGGTCAGAACAAAGAGATTCTCTAACTCTTACTTTTGCTAAGTCATTGAGCTGGAGAATGGTCTTCAGGCGAGCGTGTTCCTACCGTCCTATGATATTGGGCCTTTAAACGAAGCGTGAAGAGATATTAGTGCAGGCCGGCATGATCGCTGCGACTATCGATAGGTTTTTTCACTTTTGGTAGTCGTTGTCATTTTTGGTTTGAACCATGCTTATCATCAAGTGTGGTCACTGTGACTAGTTAGGATAAAAAAACGAAAACATAGAAAATATGTATCTTGCTTCAATTTTATTCGCGCGTTTTATACTAGACTATCTATGTACTTCTTAATTCAATGACGCATTTTACACATGATAAAAGAGTTGTTGCCAATATCAGCAACAGCTGATTATTCGTATTGTTTTCAATACCAGCATTAATGAATGCTGATTTATGACTATATATTAGGTCCTTACATATGAAATTGGCGTTTTGTATGGGAGGAACAAAAAGTCGAATATTTTTTAATATAATATATTTAATTAATCAAAGTATGAACCATTATTTTCTATGCACTTTTGCCATCTCATAGGTAGTTCATTGATCCCTTTACTAAAAAAACCAGTCGGACGGGAATCAATAAAATCTTTGAAGGCGATTTGGACTGCCCCATCGGAGTTGAATTTTTTCCCTTGCAAGAAGTTATCAAATTTCGAAAAAAATGGTAATCTGTTGGAGCAAGGTCCGGGGAGTACGGAGGATGTCTTAGACTTTCCAATTGAAGCTCTTCTAATTTAGTAGCCGTCTGTTGCGCAGTGTGTGGTCTAGTGTTGTCGTGAAGCAGCAGTGGCGTGGAGCGATTGATCAGCCTAGGTTGTTTAGCCGCTACCTTTTCCATCATGGTTTGCAATTGCTGACAATAGACATCAGCCGTAATAGTCTGGCCAGATTTGAGAAAACTGTAATGAACAATACCGGCACTAGTCCACCAAACGCTTACAAGTAACTTTTTTGGGGTTAATTTTCGCTTGGGGCAGGATTTAGCTGGCTGGCCAGGATCCAACCATTGCGCTGAGCGCTTCCGATTATCGTAAAGAACCCATTTTTCATCACAGGTAATGATTCGGTTTAAAATACCTTCATTATTGTGCCGGTTTAGTAATGTAACGCAGCAGTCGACGCGCGTTTGCCGGTTTGCTTCAGTCAATTCGTGAGGTACCCACCTTTCAAGCTTTTTAATCTTCCCAATTTGCTTCAAGTGAATTAAAACAGTTTTATCACTAACATCGCAGCCTGCAGGTAACTCGGACGTGGTTTGCGATGGATCCGCTTCCACAATAGCCTTCAACTCTTCATTATCAACATGAGTCTCAGGCCGTCCACGGGGCTTGTTTTGCAGGTCGAAATTTCCAGAACGAAAACGTTGGAACCAAAAACGAACTGTGTTTTCTTTTGCAACACGACCGCCATACACATCATTCACCCTTCGAGTTGTTTCCGCAGCACTAGTGCCACGGCGGAACTCGTACTCGTAAATAATGCGATATTTTAAATTTTCCATTTTGTAAAATGAGTGACGCAAACAGAAAAAAACAGAAGAAAAAAACAAATGAATGACGATCATCGAAGCACAAATACATGAGTCTATAGCTGTACAAATTTGAATTTGGAATTCCTTACCAAAGAGGAGAAATTTGTGATTAAAGTGGCCAGTACGAAAAACGCCAATTTCATATGTAAGGACCTAATATTTATATCATAAAAAGAATGCTGGAAGTGGAGCTTAGCGCGAGCAACGTGGCAACAGTGCTTATATTTATATATTTTTCATATATATTTACGCTTGTATTATATACATACGACAAAATCTTCATGTCTTATTGGCGAGTAGTGATATTCATTATGTTAATTCTAGAAATAATTTACCTAATTAGCGGCTTAAAAAGGTCATGGTTCTTACATGGGGCTCGGTATTCGCCTATACAATACAATAACTAAAGACATCTTGGAGTTACCACTATTGAAATAAAAAAAAAAAACTATTAAACCTAAATTATTAAAAAAAGGATGTTATTCCATTAATGACTGTTTCAATGATAAAAGTGCGTGGTCTTAATATATGCAATATTCCTCGCGGGACATTCAATCCTTTGTGCATACCTCATTATGTTAAAAAGAGCAACTACCAGAGTTTCTTGCCGGCTCTTCTCGGTAGATTGTGCTTTACAAACCGGTGGTAGATTCACTTTATTTCCTTTTGACGATTCAAAAGTGCTTGGAAGTAGGCCTATTTGAATAAAGTTATATTTAATTTCCTTTTATTCCATATATTATGATCACATGGTCTTGTTTACTTGGTAAAATTTAATCTCTAGGTCTCTAGGTAATCTCTAATTAGGTCATTGCAAGTCTTTAGACAGGATAGTTGAATTGAATAGTATTTAAATGTAACTAAACCTTTCGTCGATGACGCGGCCCATTACAGAACTTGGTAAAATGTTCGTTTCTAAGACGCGTCCTGTCACAAAATAGTACATAGTCCTTTGTACTGGGATCCACAGATAACCTGGAATTGTCCTTTTGACAGTCAACACATGAAACGTTAATAAAACTGTTCTAACGTTCTAAAGGCACTAAAACACCATAAATTCATCACTAAATCGTTTATAGCACTAATACTTAGATAAAAACAATAATAACTACAAAAATAAGCAACTATAAGACAGCGTTATATCGCAGGCGCGCGGTCGATCGAGAGCGTCACATAATATTCTCCCTCCTACCGTCCACCACGGACGGTGCGCAAGCGATTCATACAAACATTGTGCCGTCCGCGATAGTGGGCGGGCAGAGTACACGCTACACCGTTCATTTTCGTTGAAGTTTCCTTTTATTTATTTTTTCCTTTATTATTATTTCCTTTTATTTAGGTAATCAATTAAAATTAACATCAACTGATATCAAGGTAAGAAAATCTGCGTCAGCAAATCCCTGTTCGAGTCCAAACTTATGATATCGTATTAACCTTCGAATACTAGAATGGTAGTACACTTGAAGGGTAGTATTGTGTTACGCTGCCATCGTATTCATGGTGCATTTGTTATCTGATAAACTCCAAAACCATTGTACCACTAGCATTGTTCCACCGTATCACTCATCCTTAACGTCGGTGGTCACTAGTTTAGCGAGGTAGGTATGGTGGTGAAATTAACCTACCTTAGGTCTACAGTATAGTGTGAAGTAAGTCTAGACATAAGAGTGAAGCACTTTTAATTCAGCACAGTAAAAGTCTCAGTAATATGTACGCACACGTACAGTCCAAGAAGAAATAAAAAAAAAATTGAATAAGTAGGCTTCAGGTTGAATAAAAGCTATTCTCGTAGCAAAAACGACAAAACTCTACGTTGGATGGAAACCAGCCAGGAAAGACAAATTCCTCGATGTTAATCAGCCAAGTCGAAGCCGGTGCTGACTTCTTATCAATCATGATATATCCGCGGCCGCTGACCTCTTTGAACGCTTTGAACTAATGCCCATTTATTTTTAAAGCCGTGACTAATGTCAACGAGATATTAATGTTGACACGGCAAAAGATGCGGTTTTTTTAATTTAAAATTAATTACATTACATCGTGTACTGACCTGCTGTTTTAGTTGATTTACCTTTGTATATCTATTATGTTGGAATTAAATAGTGCCGTGGTAACTATTGTGACTGCATTACTGCAGTCACAATAGTAAGTAAAATGCAGTCAAAGAAAGATCTTACGACGGCTCACCTTTCATCTGTATCTAAAAGAAGAAATCTAAAGAAGTGGGCAAGTCTTTGAATCAACAAATTCATAGTAAGCGGTTTTATTGAGCCTTAGGTACTACAGTTCTCTTCAAATATTTCCCTTCATTTAAAGGAATGTGGTCAAATGTCTTCGGAGTAAAGGCATGAGAGTTAATCTTGACATTTCACATGCGCTCACTACGCAAATTCGAAAGTCTGTGATGAATAAAAGTCGTCTTGCAAGCAACTTTTGTGTTTACGAAATTTTGTGACTTAATTGGGTTGCTGTCATTTTGAAAGGGTAAGGGTGATGTCACAGTGGTAGCTACTTATAAAGACTAATATTATAAAATAAACTTTAATAATAAATATAGTGCAGATCAATAACGGCGGCGACCACCAATAATCTTGCCAGTTCCTGGAAACATGTCGTCTTGAATATACAACGATGGCGGGAAACAAAGAATGGATGGAGAGATATGAAGGTATCAACAAATTTATCATTCAAAGTAATACAATTTAAAAATTTGGTTTTGCAGTTACAATTAATATTTTAAAAAGTACATTCTGTTGTAAGTTTGGACAAACGTTTTATTAACTACAGATATCACTTGAAAATATTTTACAGCGGTTTTGCTTTATAGAAAAAAATAGCTTTGACAGCCATTTCTTTAACCTAACTCTAACCTAACCAAACTCGGCACAGTAACCGTATCACGCTTGGTGATGATGTTGCAATCCAATAAACGGCAAAGACTATCTCAACAGTAATGAAAAATCTATCGGTAGTCGCAGCGATCATGCTGGCCTGCTCAAATATCTCTTCACGCGTCGTTCAAAGGACCTCATATCAAAAAACGGTGGTAACACGTTCACCGGAAGACCATTCCACAGCCCAAAAACATGGCAAAAGTAAGAGTTAGAAAACTTCTTAGTCCTAGCCGGGATGTGAGTTACCGTATTGATGTGAATATGTAAACCCACTTGTGTGGTTCTACTAAGGAAGGAGGATAGAACAAGGTTAAATAATTCTTCAGGAAACTTGTGATACAGACGGTAGAAAACGCTTAGAGTCAGTTGCAGAAAGCTTCCATTAAATATTTTTCAGCTAAAGCACCCGTTAACCTAACTGATGATTAAAATTTTAACGAGATTCACAATACTGTTTTTCTACTTTTAAAAGGTAACTTAGCTAAAAACTGCAATGCACAGAGTATATAGTAAAATGTTATGAATGATAACGTTTTGTTCACACTTTTTTTCGTGGACTTTGCATCAACTACGGTTTACCCCAGATAACCGGAACGCAATTTTCATATATATTACCAAGTTATTTGTACAAACATGGCTGTATAATGGTAAACGCCTTTGCTTGACATTCTAATATGTTTGTATTTTTAGAAAATTTCAATTTACAGTTTTGTATTTATATTTCCAAAAAGTAATTATATTATAGGTGTCTAGCAAAAAGTAATATAAGTTGTAGGAAACTTATTTGGCGTAAATGATTACATAATGCAGAAAACATGAGGTAAACTATACCCAGTTCATTAATTCATACAATCGTAATTATTTTGTTGTATAATAAATATATACTAATAATATAATGTATCTTTCTACAGCTATAAGCACATTATATAAAAAAGCAGAGTTTACAGTGCAGTACAAATAAATAAAGCAGCTCGGTTTGCTGTAAGTAACGTAACTGCAGAGAAAAGCTTTCCCAGCCATGTATTTGGTTAATATACATAGTATCTGGAGCACATTTGAAAAGGATTTTACTTCATAATGACCAGCTTACTTTGCAAAAACCAAGTTATGCTGAATAAAAAGAATTTTAGATAACAAAAAACAATATATTAATCTGTAAGTAATATATGTTTATGGATATATTTTTGATTTTATTAAAAGTTTATTATAATTTTATTGCAATGTCTGACAAATATATACAGTTATCAAGTACATTAGTAGGTAACTTTATAACCTGATCATAGATATTATACTATGATCTACACCTAGCTAGGCCTAGATGCTCTGCTGCCTTTTAGTTACAATAAACTGGTGTTTATGCCTAACTTTTGTATTTGCAATTTAAAAATAAAATATGTTATATACCTGTTGACATGAGCAGTGAGATTTTTTTTTATCAAACCACAATTGAGAAGACATGTAATATGTTATTTGTATGTGCTCTATATAAATACATTTTACTGTTTTATGTTAATAGAAATTACATTTATAATTAAAGCTTATATTTATTGTTCAGTAACAAAGTAATTCAGAAAATCATCAGTAGTAACTGAAGAGATTTTAAAAACATTTACTTTGTATGGAGAACTGGCAAAATGAAATTATAGAGAAAAAGCTTGATTGTATTTTTTTAAGGATTATTGCTTGAATATGCATATTTTAAAAACAAATCTAATAATGTAAATAAAGAACTTGAATACAAAAATTGTTTTTTTTTTACTCAAACTGAATAAAGTTTTACATGTATATAGTGTTGGGATATTTTTATTTTATTAATTCAAAATTGTGGTAGAAAAGTTACAACATAATTACATATTTCTTCTATCAAAAATGATGTTTTGTGTGTCACATCTGTGTTTATTCTAGTGAATTTATTATGAACCAAATAGGAACAGTATTTATTTATATTAATTGGATTTTATTACATTATCATCATTGCTAAAGTGAAAGATAAATACTTATAACTTATTCACCTAACTGTGATAATGAAGGTACTGTCTTTGAGTCCCTGTAATCTTTTTGATGAGAATCCTTTTCCCTTTTTTTTTGTTTTTTTCCTTTTTGTTCCTTGTTATTGGTGTGTATTTATATATAAGTATGTAAACTTTTGCTTAGTATCTATAATACAAGTATAAACTTGTGGGCTAGTTCAATATGTGTAATTGTTTATAAATGTTATGTAATGTTAAATTCATTAAAACTTTCATAAAGTTAATAAATATCAGTGTTGTTTACTTACTTTTTACTCACTTATAGGTCAGTAATTACTCTAACATTTGCAAGTAAATGCTTCCCAATATTTATTAAGTACTAGCTAATGCTCACATCAGAATTTACTAAAAATTGCTCAAATAGAACTGTAAAAACATGCTTAATATTCTAGGAAAGAAATTTCAGTAAACAAAATAGGTTTTTACTCAAACAGAATGATGGGATTGGGATATTTTTATATATGTGTAATGTGGTTGTATCTATAGAATTAGAATTTTACCATTCAATATAAAATTGCTAATGAGGTTATATATGAAATTCTATGGTTGTGATCAGATATTACTTTAACCAATTTGTTCATTATTGTCATATTATTAGAATTAAAGTATTTAAAAAAGTGTTAACACTTTCCTTCTGTTAAATTAAAATGGGAGATACAAGCCTACCTGATGTAAATTGGTCACTGTTGTTATGAATAGGTATGCTTTGAAATAATGTTAAATTTACAATAATGTAAGATCAATAGTTTGGTGATGGCAAATGGTAGCACATGGAGCACTTTTGTCAGATATTATGCGGGCTTTCTCATGGCATTGATAATAAAAACAAATTCCAATTTTTACGCATTTTTATGGGTAAAAAACGAACACAAATATTTCACTGGGACAAGATATCACATTAATATTTCTTTAACCAAACACTTGAAGTATAATTACAGCTTCTACACCAATTTTCTTTTGTTTCTGTATTTTGTTTCTTTTACTGCATTTAAATTTCTAGTTTTTTTGTCATATCTTTAACACCGCAATTCAACCAGGTGTTTAGAGAAGGGAAAACTCGACCAAACCTGCATCCCGCTCCCTCTCGATCGTACTGGGTCTCCTTTCCATCGGGCCTGAGGGAGCTCGGACGAGAGAGTGCTTTTCTGGCTGCGCGTTCAGTTATGCACTTAAATATCTCCTGCGCAATTGACTGTTTCTGAAAACTGGACCTCGAATTTCTTAACCGGTGTTGAAACAGTCGCCGTGGCCGAAACCGGCTAGGACATCATCATCATATATATTGTGAAATTCAATACAGGGTAAAATTACAACACATTTCTTCGTTTGAAACCCTTTTCACTGGTTTTTTCTTCGTTCCAGTAAGTTTCCAAAAGCATATCTTTTTTATGTTCTGGTTTGTGATGTATATATTTGAAACTAATGTCCTCAGCAAGGAAACAGAGGAAAATTCTTGTCAAAAGTCACTAGCAGTATTCCTTTATTTCACCACGACAATATCACCGCATGTAGAGTTTCTTCTTCATGACTTTCTTCACACATTTAATTCATTTTGAATTTCATCAACCGGTGGATAATATAAGATTTGTATTATTCGGATTTATGTAGTAACGCTATAGAAAACATCACAATAAACAATGCAGGTGACTCATGTGTCTTTATAACTCATGTAAATAGTATTTTATGAGATAATAATCAAAATAAACATTTTTTAAAGACCGCGATATTGTTTAATGACCCGATTTCGGGCCATTAAAAAAATATAACCTCAAAATGTAAAATATTTGACGTTCCCGCGTTAATGTCGTTACGTAGTTCGTAAAGACATAGTAAAAACCGCATTTTTCATTCCTTTAATTAAATTTAAGGCAAGCATTAAATTTCGGATAATGTTACCTTGCGACACGTAATAATGCTCCGTTAAGGGTTTAAATCCGGATTAAAAATGAAAAGTACAATTCTGCAACTGACCCTTAGTGAAGCAATATCTTTGCGCAACTGGAGCAGTTCAAGATGCTTAGTCACGTCTGGATCGTTAATTTCCCCTAAATTATACATAATTCGATATGAATTAAGATATTTTATGATTTTATATCCTATTTATTTTATAGCTATAGACGTGTCATTCTATAGCTGTCAGTGGGGTCGCACCTTTATTACAAGAACGCGCTGCAGATTCAAGTATGACACCCGTGTACTTGTAAAATAAATGTGTGTACGTCAGAACATAACTATAATGGATCAGGTTTCTCGAGCGATTGGATGGCAATTGGGCCCTATTAATTGACAACCGTTTACAAGTGTCACTGCGAAATCGTTTTCTGATCGTTACGATGTATTTATCGCTGTCCGACTGAGCATACTTGGAGCTATGACCGAATACGTACTCAATACCGCATAACTTAAGAGCACGTTTACACATACGTGAAACGAAGCGAATGGAGAGACGCATATCATACCCTTAAAAAAGAACGCGGACTGACGTATGTCATACTTTTTTAGGATAGGAGAACTTATGCTCCCAGTTTCCTAAACCTTCACCTCTTTTGATACAAAAATCAACGTTTTAGTCCAAATGGAGTTAAATTTATCTTTTGAAGGTTTAACCTTCCTGCAATTTCGCTAATCTAAGCTCCATTTTTGTATATTTACATATTTTCGATCAGTTTTTTTTTTGTTGTAAATAACATGTTTCACATATAAGACCCTTTAAATCACTTCCAATGAATACAAAATAAGACTTTACAATATATTAATGTATACGCTATCACAATATGTGTGTTTCTTTGTTTGTTTTTATTATTTTAAAGCAAATCTGGAAATAATTGCGAAAATATCAACTAACAGCATTTCAAGACCTTTTCAATGGATAGAAGAAAGCACGATATACAATAATGTATTAAATGACATTGGATAAGTGTGGTGTGTAGAATATCTAAACACTTTCCCATCGATTCCACAAATATACTTGACAAGGGAAAGAATGCAGTGCAGGGCAAGAAAAAGGAGGGAGGTGGAAGGTACTTCGCTGCAATGGGCCGAAGCTGGGCAATGATAATAATTTGTGATGCTGTGAAATAGCAAAGAAGAAACTTGTTGGCGAATGTATTTGGTCACAATGCATCACGATGATTCGTCGAACATTTCGCCGAGTCTCCAAGCGTATGTGTAAACGCGGCGGAACAGGTTTACCATTAAAAATTATCAATGTATTAAGTATTATATGGGTAGGCGTCATTACCGGTTACTGTGGAGAGTGCGTAAAAGTACGCTTTGATTCCACCAACTGCATTCCACAACAGACCACAAGGCATTAATCGTTCATTACAAAAACCAGCTTGTATTCGTTCCACGTTAAATTGTTTTTCATTACACATTCAAATATTTTTTATGATTTAGAAGTAAACGCATGACGTCAGTCACACCTGACAGGTTATACAAAGCAACATTCGATCAGCATACTGCTGATTTAGTAACAATAGAAATCGTATGAAAGCGCATGCACAGGCAGTAAAAATTCGCTGATATGAAGCACAGCGCGGTATCTTTCGGCGTTTCTTCTCAAGGTAGTCAGTCGCCTCCAAAACGCTGGTAGATCACCGTTAGGCTCTTTTCCTGGCTAGCGGCTCAGGCTAGGTTCCTACTTACAGAGGTTCTCCTGGTGAAGATGTAAAGGCCACTCCCGGTAGACAACATTTTATCGTGCCGAAAAAAAAATACACGGTATATGAAACTAACACCTCTATGATGACACAAACCGCGTAAAATTATTTTTATAGTGCCAGGTAAATTTTCGTTCGCGAATAAAACTCGTGCGATATATTCGCGGTGAAATTCCGCAGTACGTTCTAAGCCTGAAATGTACGAAACTCTCATTAATTAACGATGTCATATTATGAAAGCTTATCCACCCCATACGCTTTTTACTTTTCTACTAGTAGTAATGCTGATCGCATGTTAATTTGTCTAAACCCTGGTGGAAACCGCTTTAATTTTTTTGCATATCTCGAAGTGTTACCAGAGTGACTATAAATTTTTACCTCAATGCGAATTAAAGCAAGATTATTATTATTAGCTAGTTTCGTCCCACTGCAGGGCGAAGACTTCCTTTTCTTCTATATTTGTGGAATCTATGGGAAACGTTTTGGACATTTAATCCAGCACGGTTGTCCAAGGCAGGTTGGCAGGTGTGCGCTATGTGTAGAGAAAGAGCATGCAGCAGCTTGTGTGTTAGCAATCTGTATACCATAGTCGTCTTTCACGACACCTCAGTATGATGAGGAAGGTCGAACTGTTCTACTCTGTCGGTAAACCTCATAAGATATAATTCAATATTACCGCTATTTTTATAGCTAACTTGACCGGACTATTAGCAACAAAGCGCAGACGTGATCAAGGATTTACTATTGAAAAGTTCTTAGAAAAGGTTTGCGATTTGTTGCATAAATGCAATTACAAAGTTACACAAAGCCCGTCTGCATTTTAATCTAGAATGACAACTGGCATATCGATCGAAAGTGAAAGCTCGCATTAATGAGCGCGCGAACTTATACAAACAATAATTACGACATAGAGAACATATCGGCAAAACGTCATAAGTAAAGAACACTAAAAAAGTATTTTTTGAGTTGAACATTCTTTAGTACCATTTTGATTTGAAACTCGATGTATCGAAAAAGCGACACTAAAAAGTGACAAGCCTAAATGTATAAGCCAGCGAGAGAATGAAATAGAATCAGTACGTAGTTAGTACCGCGTATATTTCTTCCTATTTTGTATTTTTTTGTGTTCATTTTAAAAAGATAATACTTTATTTAACATATATAAAGGATTGACAAATTTATGGATTTATTTCAATACTGATTTATATATTTTGAACATATTTAATGCAACAAATATTTATTATACCTGGACTCTGTCATGTTGCTATCTTTTTAAGCTATATTCGATTTTTTAAATTATGTTATCGAGGGGTTTAAGACTATTTGGTTTAAGCGACATTTTTAAGTGATATAGTAATATATATTTTCAGAATCAGCGTTTTTTACCGATTCCAAAAATATATATTACTATATCATCAAAAATGGTCGCTTAAACCAAACAGCCACTCACCGCTCGTTATATTTTTTTTTTTTTACATACAGGCTTGCGCTTGACCTCAATCTCACCTGCTGGAAAGTGATGATGAGGCCGACGATGGAGCGCGCTCACCCAGCAAATACCGATTCACTCGACGTTTGAAGATTCCCATGTCATAAGACGCCGGAAACACTGACGCGGGAAGCGAGTTCCACTCCTTCGCGGTACGCAGCAAAAAGGAGGAGGCAAATCGCTTAGTGTGAGCAGCAGGAATGTCAACTACAAAAGGGTGCAAACCAGCACGGCGTCTCGTCAATTTATGGTAGAAGGGGGAGGGTGGAACTAAATCATACAACTCAGCCGCACACTCTCCAGAGTATAGTCTATAGAAAACTGAAAGGCAAGCCACTTTACGCCGGTGTTCCAAACTGGGTAGTTTACGCGACGTAAGAGCCTCATCGGCAATGAGTCGCCGAGCTCGGCGATCAATTGAGTCCAAAGCAGCCAGATGGTGTTTGGCGGAACCATCCCAAAGGTGGCAGCAATACTCCACACACGACCGAACTTGCGCCTGATACAGGTTAAGAAGTTGGGTCGGCATAAATGCCGCCTAACCTTGAAAAGAACCCCCAGTTTCCGAGCAGCTGTTTTAGCCTTAGCTTCAATCGAACGCCCAAAGTTAAGGTCCGCAGTTAGCTCCATGCCTAGAAGCTCGAGGCTATCAGCCAATGGTACGCTAACACCCTGGAAAGTAGGAGCCAAGACAAAAGGGCTTCGTTTGGCGGAGAAGAGACAGGCCTGCGTCTTCAGCGCGTTAAACCTGACCAGGTTCGCATCACCCCAATCGGATACGAAATTTAAGGCCGTATCAACACGCCGAACCATCGCCTCCCTCTCTTTGCAGATTTCGATTGAAGCAGCCTGAGGCCTGGACAAGTATCTATCAACAACAGTGCTATCATCTGCGTACCCAATGATACCGGGTTTTAGCAGATCGTTGATGTGAAGCAAGAATAATGTTGCTGATAGTACTGACCCCTGAGGAACACCGGCATTAATTGCCATGAGATCAGATGAGCAGCCATCAACCACTACCCGAATAGACCGTTCACTCAGGAAGTCTGTTATCCAGGACAGGAGTTCATTATGAATTCCATAGGATCGGAGCTTACATAAAAGGCCTGCATGCCAGACCCTGTCAAATGCCTTGGAAATATCCAGGGAGACAGCCAAAGCCTCCCCATGGCCTTCAATCGCTTCACCCCAATAATGAGTGGCATACACTAAAAGATCCCCAGTAGATCGGTTATTCCGGAAACCGTACTGACGATCACTGAGGAATACCGCTAGAAATAACTAATAATAATATAATATATACTGCTAGAATATGTTTTACTTATTTTTTTTATTACATACAGGCTTGCGCTTGACCTCAATCTCACCTAATGGAGAGTGACGATAACTCCGATGATGGAACGGGCTCATCTAATAAATACAAATTTACTCGACGTTTGAAGATTCCCATGTCGAAAGATGCTGGAAAAACAGGTGAAGTTAAGAAATTCCACTCCTTGGCGGTTCGCAGCAGAAAAGAGGAGGCGAATCGCTTCGTTCGAACTGCTGGAATTGCAACCACATATGTAAAGATACAAGCTCGCATGGCGCACAATTAATTTTTGGTAGAAGGGGGAAAGAGGAATTCAAATGAAACAATATCATACTTATATCACTTTACAACTCAGTTCACAATACATAGACAGCATTTATATCTATTTTATAGCTGTGACATTTTTTTTTCAGGGTAAACAGTTATTGAAATACCAAA
This sequence comes from Automeris io, assembly GCA_036320925.1. NCBI lineage: Eukaryota > Metazoa > Arthropoda > Insecta > Lepidoptera > Saturniidae > Automeris > Automeris io. The sequence continues at coordinate 2,967,605 of JAUDJH010000011.1, read as the reverse complement.
CTCATTATAAATATATAATTACTTGTAGACTAATTTCTAGCGTTGTCATTTAAATTTGTGATTCGAACAGTAAATCGTGTTTATTACTACACATATAAATAATTAATTATTCTAAAAAGAACCCGGTAAAATCTACTTTCGTAAAGTTGATATTTTTGGTCTGAAGTCTTATTTATAAAAAAATAAAATTACCGACTTCGCTTCTGTAAACTGGCTCGTCAAAGTGACTATAGTGCACCTGATCGCAAGTACAGTATAGTCCAAAAACAAAAGCGACTATCAAAGGACGAAAATCCATTGCGTCTCCGTCGTCATGCCTGCATATATGTACATACCGCGACTGGAGGTCTCTTGGTATATGAGTTACTGGACGTCACAAGCTGATTCCAAAACGCGACAGACCAAAGTGAGTCACTATGACGGTCTTTATACTGGTGTCCTGTGGTCATGACCCAGTTTGGGCAATTGTTCTATCACTACAACCCAGAGACTTAGCGAGCTTATCCAGCTTTATTCTCTGACTTCACAATCCCCTTTGCATCATAAAACCACTAGACGTCGTGAGGGATGCCATCATTACGTGTATAATACCCCTAATGTCATGTGAATGCGAATATCAAATTGCACTAATACGCTACCTGCGTCTGTTTTACCACAATTTTTTTAGACAGGAGCATGCGTTGATCGTCGGTAAAGGTCTTTGTAACTTCACCGGGCGTAGAGGTTGAGCACTGAGAGTGCTTAGCCAGTGAACTTGTGGGTTGGGTGGCAACGCAGGGGCACCCTTGTGGGTACGGATAGGTAAGGACCCCGACTTAGGCGGGTAGCTAGAGAAAGAACCTACGGAGGATCTACTAGCGTTTCGAAAGCGACTACCTTGAGAAGAAACGCCGAAAGAAACTCAAGGTTGCATTGGAGAAGAAACTCACAATCGTAAGATCTAAAAACCTTTATAAGAAGAATGAATAGACATTTGATGAACAAATGCAGTTCATCATCAGTCTTATCTTCACGTACAAGAGTGTTTAGGACATGCGTTAACGTATAAATCATAAAAAATAATGGACTAATATGAGTGTTCGATAGAAGGTTTATTCCTGGCTGATGCCAAAGCTAATCTTTAATTTCAATTTTAACACTTCGTGTGTAAACGCGGGTCATCTGTGTCCGAGCCAAATCAATTTCTGATTATAACTGCTATATAGAGGAACGGGGGACGCCCCCTTTGTCTCTAAAAGAAGGATTTTTTCGATTGGTATTTCAAAATAAATGTATTGAACAGTAGCATGACATTTTTCGAAATATTTTAAGTGTCAAAGGGTTGAGGAACGGCAATGCGCGAAAGACACTCGTTTGCAGACGATGTGTTAACCTTTAAACTAAAAGTTTATCTGGACTATGTATAAGTAACTCCATGAGGTGATTAACACTAGATTTTCCAAATCGGTCAAAATTACTGGACTTTTTTATTTTTGTCTTAGAATTTTTTTCTTCTCTAAATTTTTTAATTCTGGGAAATGACATATCTGTTACTAATACAGTATATCAGGATAATAGGTAGGGTTTGATAAAAACTAACCTTGAAGTCTATCGATGTAGCTATTAGTTAATTCTAAAATTAGATTGAAACACACTCTTAACAAATATATTAATTACGTAGCTTTTGTAGACTAATTGGGGCTTATCATGCGACCGCCGCAAAATTTAATTAGCGGTCACGTCAAAATTTTGCGATTTCTGAATATAATTTAACGCAGGCTTATTTGTCTAGAATAGTAATCGACAAAGTAATTTGTTAAGAACGCCAAATACCACCATATAAAAAAAAACATTTTATATGTGCCAAAATTGCCGCATGCATCTTCTCTGCACATAGAGCACACCCACCAACCCGCATTGGACAAGCGTGCTGGGTTAAATTTACAAACCCTTTCCCATAGGTTCCACAAATATAGTGGTAATTGGGAAGGCAGGCCTTTGCCTTGCAGTGGGACGAAGCTGGCTTCGAATATTATTAATAATAATAAGAGCCAAAGTTAAGAATAATGCTATCTAAAAAAACCTTTAATAAAGAAATACAAGGAAAAGAGAAGGACCATCAAGAATAGATTAATATAAGAAGTTATTTTTTTCTATAATATTATGGATATAATGCATCTATTAGAAATGTCATGGGACCAGTGCCTTGAGAACGGCGATCAGCTGCGTTACTGGCCATCTATGGCATGACGTAAAGCGCAAAGTACGTAAATCTACCAATGTATATGTGCTCACCCCAAGAAAGATAATAGTATGATGATATTTCAGGGTCACAGAAGACCTTAGAACTGACTATTTGATATTAATTTGAACTTGATTCCACGCGTTTCTGAGAAAAAAGATCTTGACGGATGGACAACTAAGTGACAATTCAGGGTTCCGTTTTTCAATATGAGGTACGGAACCCCGAAAAATAATATTGTTCAAATATTCAAAGAGCTGCGACTAGCCGACCTCTAGTCTAGAGTATTTCACCTTCAAACTAGTGAACAAACAGCAGGAATCCAATTTAGCTGTCTCGTTGATACGCCCTAAAGGGCTCTGGATACGATCAAATTTTTTGTCAAACTTTATGCTTATGTAAATTTTTTGATAGTATGCAGCTTGACAATTATGTCAAACAACCTATATTTTTTTGTGTTTGATGAAAATTTGGCTTGAAGTCGTGTTTGATATAAACAAGTGTGTACGTAAACGGCAGTGTTTGTCAAAAATGTTTAACTCATTATGAGATGTCCACAAGGAGAAAACTAAATATACTGCAATAAATTTCACAAATTTTTTTCATCGTTGCTTTGATCATATGAGCTTCTATTTGATGAAATTGTAAAGTTTGACGTCAAACTTATTTGATCGTATCCAGGGCCCTTTAGACAGCCTTGAGAGCGGCGTATCTGTTGAAAGTCTAGATCTCGAACTTCGCAGAAATATCTACCTAAGCTTATAAATCAGGTTTCGAACGGTACCAAGTCTAGATATGTATGTCTACAACACTCCAAATTCCATCACGGATGTATAGCTTTGTAATAAATATACGGTTTTATCTTTTTACAGTTTCGTACCTCAAAACGACAAGAGACTTTGCTATCCATCTGCTTTAAATCATCAACCACGCCTGATGTTTCGCATTGTGGGATAACGACTACCAGCAATAAAGAAAAACCGGTCGATAATCGCAGCTATTATGCCAGCCTATTCAAATATCTCTTCACGTTTCGTTTGGAAGACCCATATATCATGGAACACGCTCGCCGGTTCTCTAGGGTATTTGTAGCGCAATTTGGAGCTGTGGAATGGATTGCCGGCTACAATTTTTCCTCAGGATTCTTCAAGACGGTAGTAAACAAAATTCTTGTTGATCGGCAACGTGATAACAGTACACCCTGAGTTGCAAATGTTCATCGGCGATAGTAATCAGTTACCAGCCTGTTTCTCGACAAAAGTTAAAACAAAAACATTTCTTTTTACTATTACTCGACAGTGCATCCGATTGTAAGTACAGGGCAGTCGAAAAACGACAGTGACTATCAAAGAACTCCATCGAGTCTCCGTTGACATGTCGATCCACATATAAGACTGATGATCTCTAGGTATATGATTTACTGAACGTATACAATCCGATTCCGAAACGCAATAGGCCGAAACGAGGCGCTATGACGTTCTTTACACTTGTGTACTGTGGTCACGACTCAGTTCGGGTAATTGCCCTACCACCTCAAAAACTCATAACCTTAAAAAGCCATAATAACCCTCATATTTCATTATAACCCACTGTTTTCTAAATAAAACCTTAGCACGACTAGGAAATTTATACTGGTCTAGTAGAAAGGCTTCAGGAGAAATATATGATCATCCAGCCACCATTTCACGTCTAGGATAATCTAATCATTGTAATAAACAAATGAAATATTTCACGGCGCGCATTCCGAATGTTTTTCCGATAATAAGAAACTGGATATTTGCGATTTCTCAGAAATCTATGCTAGAAGGAAAACCATGACAATAAACTGCTCTCGGGCTTAACCGAAGAAAATATTTGTTGGTGCACGCCTGCACGGCGTAGTGAGCGAAACCTCTTTATTTATACCTTATTTGCATAATTCATTTTAGTTCACCACCTACGTAATGAGTCATTTATTAGTATAACAGCTAAACCTTGAGGGCTTTTACAAAGTAACATTCAACTAACGAAAACTCTATCACACTGACTGCCAAAGAGGTCTATATCGACACCCAGGGATCGCTGACGACAATTCTGGGGTACACGTGAGCGATAAAAAAATGGGAGTCGGAATGCAGAGAGGATTATTGATTAGTTTGTACCTAAAAACATAACAGGTAGAGCGATTTTCACATTGTTTTAATATATTACTAGCAAGTTAGTTAAATTTCATAAAATTGTGTAATTTATCAAGATATTTGCTGTCACTGAGCGAGAAGATTTGAGGTTAAACCTAACTAAATTGAGGCCAAATATTAATTTTCAAAACGTCAAAATAAATGCTTATACATATAACTTCTTAACTCGACTCACTTTTTCAGATATATATAATATATACATATATGTATATATTCAGCGAGTACACTGGGTAATATGCTCGTAAGCCGTACTTAGATTTTGGTAGATAGTTTTAGTTTGAAGTTTTCTAAAAACATTCGGCTTTAGCTAAATTCGGTTCGGTTCATTTGAAAATTTTATCGAATGTAGTCTGCATATCAACTTAGCTAGTTTTTACTGTGTCAGGGATTGATTATCTTGTTAAAAATTGTACATACCGCGGAACTTTATCAATTGAATACTTTATGGAATCTTTATCATTAATGTTTTTTTTGTCTACAAAAAAATTTAACATGCCAGTTATAATCATGAATTTCTGTGTACATATTATCTATGACACGTAGGAATAATCTATGGCGCTGTGAATCTACATCTCCATCATTATCGTCATATTAGCCTTAGGACGTCATAGACCTTCCCTAATGGTTTTCTGAGTGACTGATCAGCAGCGTCTTGGATCCAGTGTCGCACTACTTTCTGGATCAAGTCGCTTACCCACCTCGCAGATGGACACCCCACACTGGGCAGTGCGTGGTCTCTACTCGGGAACCAAACTGCCCCACCGGCCATGCTCTCTATCTATTATTCTATGTTGCATTTTAAGTGTCAAGTAAATGGGGTTTTCCTTCTTTTTTATTTTCTTTATGTAGAACATTTACTCAAGTCACTGAAAAATGTACATTCACCTGCTACAACTACAGGTTTTGTACATATTTTCTTGTGAATTCACGTCGTCACCTGATCTAAATATCACAGCGTTTCACTCAAAGGTATCTGACTATATCTGAGCTATAACTTGCCACTCTCGATAGAGGAAAAAATATTAACCGTAAGTTATGAATGGGATCGACCAGCGGCCGACAATTCATTGGAAATTTGAATCAAACTGATCGATCAAGTATTGAATCATGCAAACCGGATCAACAGTTCTGCCCACTTGAACCCACGCGTATAGAGATACTGAATGTGGCAATCATCGAACTTATTTGTAAGAATTTTATCGTACTACATTCCTTTTTATTTTTAGGATTCTGTACCCCAGAACAAAAGAGGAAACCTTACAGGGTCACATCTTTGTTCGTCTGTCGTTCATCAAGACTCTTCTTCGCAGTAACGCGCGGAGGCATCAATGTGCAGTCCCTTGAAGCTGCGATGATAAAAACTTAACAAAATTGAAATATACAAATAAATATAAAAGAGAATCGTTTTATTTAATACAATTTTCGATAACATATAAATGTAATCAAAAAATTAAAGAGAAATTTGAACCCTATGACCGGTGGTCGTGGGTGTGGTGGTAGAAAGATACTGATTTTCGAGTACTCTAGCCTTGGGTCTCGGTAGTCGACTGCTTTAGCTACAGCATCCCTTGCGCGCGCGCACCCCTTACCCCGAGCGTCCCGTAACACCCTAACGACCTTTAGGACGTTTAATACAAATACGTGTCGGGCGGCGTCTACATGCTATAACCCGCTAATAATCCTCATGGTTCATGCTATCTAACGTAACTGCATTCTGCTTTGTTAAAGAAAATGACTCTCATCGCGGCGATTTTCTACTGGATTACACATAGAGAACAGAACGCAACTGTAAAAAAAAGATAAACAATATGAATGTGAGTGAAGGTGAGAGTCGAGACCGACTGAAACTAACCTACATAGATCAAATAAAAAGAATTCTTATGGAGGATAAGGTCATGGTCATGAACACGCGGAATCGGCGATATCTACGAGGGGCTTAATAAATATTAGGGAAAAGTTTGCAAATATAGAGAAAATTGACATTAAAAGAGATACAGATATATAATCATAAACACATCCAGCATCTGTGTCAATGCATGCGGAATATTCGATTAATCGTGCGTAACCATCGCGCGTTCTAATTGGCCGTAGATCGATGTTTGGTCGGAACAATGACGTTCAATTTGTGTTCACTGTCCATTGTTGGCGAAATGCTCATACAGTTTCACCTACATTGTAATAATGGCTAGGTATCATCATTTCAAGGCTTATTGTTATTTTAATTGCTTATTACTTACTTTTTATTTTATTCTCATCTAATTCAAATTGATTTTAACTCTTCTAGATACGCTATTTGAAATTATCCTATTCAATTTGTATCCAGGATGGCATGTTACCAATGTTGTTGTTAACATTTGTTAAATGTTTTCTAGATTTTCTCTCAATGTATTTTTTATGGTTAAAATAGAGGGGTGAAAAGCTATTTGGTTTAAACGATATTTTTTGGTGATATAGTAATTTATTACAAATATATATATATATATACGCAATAATCCCTCATTGCGTCTAATGGTCTAGTGGTATCCCTACCATCCTAACTGTACTTAAAAGTTTTCTTCATTCTAAGGCGAACAGCAAAGGAGTGGAATCATAGATGGGCAAAATGTAATCAGATTAATAAAAATGATTAACGATTACATTTTACGTTTTTTACCATTAATATGACTGCATTTTGCTCATCTATGTTTTAAACACTACAGAATCTCAGATTGTATACACATTTATGATTTATTGATGTTTTAAATGGATTCAATCATGATTACAGAGCAAGAAAATTAAAATTACGACTACATTTTGTAATCGTTGATCATTAATCAGATTACATTTGCCCATCTCTGAGTGGAAAACGCTCCAAGCGCCTGTTTCCTATAATTTTATAATTTGGGAGCTTTTAAAAGAAGAGTGATTCAGGCATAGGTTTGCCAATCACGATTCATCTTTATCCTCATTTTCATTTAATACCAGGGGTGATTGAGGTCAAGCGTTGTTCTGTAAGTCATAAAACAGTGTGGTGTTTGGTAAAAGGTTTGTCTATAATATCGACGCTTGAAAGGCAATATTGACTAAGCGACATGGAGTAAACTTTACAGGAGAGTGATTTAAAGTTCAAAATTATATTAAAAAAATTATAAAAAAAATCCTAATTGTTCGATTATAACGATGTTAACACTCATATAAATCATTTTTTATAGCTATTCATAATTGTTAAAACGACGCAGAAAAATCTGGCGGTTCGGATGGTATAACTCATTTTACGGATTTTTGTCGCTTAGTCATGATTGCCTTTCAAGCGTCGATATGATGTATGAGTAAGTATCTAAGTATCAGAAGTTGGCGTATGTACTGTTTCGAGCGCCCAGTGAGAGGCGATCGCCCACAGTCCATTGTCAATGTGCCCGAAATACATCACTTTCATTGACAAGCGACGAGCGAGTGGGTATCTAAAGACCGTGGCATACAGTAACATAAATATTAAACGCGTAGAAAAGGATATGTAATAATACCATTGAACTCGTCCTCACTTTATCCAGGTACGAATTTCACTCAAAACTCGACTTCTTAGGAATATAATTTAAAAAAAAACAACCTTTAATGGGAATCATTGTTACATAAAGAATTAAATTTTCAAATTTCACGTTTCTGTTTTCAAGACCTTATGCTTTACGATTATAAGTCAGTTAGAGAAATCAAAGTTCAGAACTATGAAAGAAAAATAGTATTGCTTATTGTTGTTAGCATTGCTAATCAATATCTGTGAAACTGGCTAATGATAATATTATTAGATGCAATACCGTAATATATTAGTTTTAGGATTACCCTCTACCCCTCCCAGAGAGGCAGCTTCGACAAGACGTTTCGCTCTCCGGGCGTCTGGATGAATTTGGTTTCCCAGGCTCGGGTGGAGCGATTAGAGGAACACCCCGAGGGTTTTTAGTCAGTAGGAGTCTGACACACCGGGGTCGCTGCCCTCACAGCAGCCCTAATAGTCCTATGCAGGATTTTCCCCTGAGACACCAAAAAAACAAAAAAAGTTTTAGGATTACGAAGAATTAGGATAGATTCAATCAAATGCCCCAAATGTCATGCCACTTAGATTCAGTGAACAAAAATATTCCAGACTGACGATGATTAATGACACAGTCACTTTTGCCTAATAGAAAACATCTGTATTTTAGCTTAGGAACTCACGGGCCAATTTGTAGATATAATGAGAACTCTTCACTAGATTTTGGCAACTATTTCAAGTACATCAATTACAAAAATTCAAAAACATTGAAGTAATGGTGGTTATGACAAGCTTAAAATTATATAGCGACCAAATTAATGCGCTGAGAATTTTAAAGTAACAGATAGTTTTAGGTATCTTTTTCTAATCACTTAGTTTTATTAATAAATGTTATTTGGCGCGGGGTCCATATTATACTCCAAAGCAACTGCATCCTGTCCCTTCTAATGTCCCTTCTGGGTTGATCATTTAACCCAGCACGCTTGATAGATTAGGTCCATGATTAGGTTATTTTAATTGGTGGGTGGATTTTAGGGATCTAATTTAGTTTTTTTTATTATTTCCGTGCTATATTTAATTTAAGCACATTGATTTAGATATTTTTTTATTGCTTTCAAATTACACGATTTCCTAGATTTTTTTTGTATCGGTATCCAGTGCGTGATCGCCTTAAAGCGTGCGCTTCGCGTAGGAGAGTTCGCCCGCACCGCAACATGGTGAAATGCGTCCGAATTCGGTGCTGTAATAGCTAATATGCTTTTGATCAGTGGGCGTCGCAGTTTTAACATATTCCTCATTGACGCCCGTCCACACTGTTTACTTTATTTCGGGGGCAACGGCATCGCTTTGGCACATATCATTGGAAAGTTCCACATAGCGATTTCGAGTGAAATCATTTCAGTTCGCTCTCGCTGTATCAGTGTCTGTAACAAACTCTTGAACATATCGAGCGTTTTCCGAAATAAGATCACAAGCGACAATATATCGAGAATTGTTTTACCATCGCAGTCACTAGCTATTTAACTATTTGCATTAATGTATTTAACAGTTATTAAACTAATGTATCACTAGTTTTTTTTTTAATTCGATTTTCTAAAAATATCACAATAGTATCAAAATCTAAATACTGCTAATATATATTTACGCTATTTCCCTTTCGCTTTTTCGGCTTTTTCATTAATGGCTGTATCAACTTTGCCCTGTAGTTTAGTGGTTGTATGTCGTGCCCAACGTGACCAGTAGCAAAGCTTACTATAAAGCTTGGTGTGTTCACTATTCTGAGTGAGAAAAAAAATGTTTACGGACAATTACATTTATTAACCCAGCCTCAAACAAAGCTTGCGATTGTTCTATGGATACTAGACAAATATTTACATATTTAAATACATATAGATATATAGATCCATCGCATGCGACAAACCAGTCTATTCATCACTGGAAAGTTTTACCGGTGTAAGGACTCTACTCTAGCTCCCCTAGACAAAATAATATTCGATAAACGATAACACTAGTAGACAAGTACAAATATTTGAAATATACATAACGTGTCAACATGATACACGAATAAAATGAAATGAAAAAAATAAATTCAATGAAATTCATTTATTTCGCCTTCAAATAAAAATTAAAAATACAAAAACATAATCAACATATAGAAAAGAAGAAAATAGATAAGAGAAACACATATAAACATGTCAAAATGGGCTCCGTCAGCTTAATGCCAGAGGAAGGCTGCGGCGCTGGTTTGCGTGAAGCGTACAGGTTGTCATACATCTTGTGAAAATAATTAATAAAATACAAAACAATAAAATACATTAACACATGTATGAACATTAAAAAAACATATTTAAATAAATAAACATATTTCGAAAGCTAATGTGAATCACATATATTTAGCACTTACTAACACTATCGTTTATCGTATGTCTCTATACTATGTCTAGGTAGATTATATTATATTCGGGATTAGCTTGTGTACATCCAGTAACTCATATATTATATTTTCATTCTCTCTCTCGTTTTTAGACTACACTGTACTTACCATCAGAAGCAATTTAGTTCATTTTTCGAGTCAATCTGAAAATATGAGCAAGTTGCCAAAAAAAAAACAGGGTTGGAAAATAATTTAAATAGCCGTGGCCTAAATAAAAAAACATTTACAAGTGCTTGGTAATTTTACTGCCATATGAATTCTAAAAAACTGCTTAGAAGCACTCATGAAGAAAATACGATAGAGCTAATAAGATTGTTATAGAAACTGGATCATTTACGTACAAACGCAAGACCTTTGTGAAGTTCTTTACAAAGACTTTGTTTAACTTGAAAGAGCTGTTTATAAAAAACACAAAGCTATTTATCAAGGGATTTTTATCGTAAAACATAAGAATATTAATTTACTATTTCTTTATTTTCATAATCAGAATTACCAAGGACTTGAGTTTTAACATAGAAAAAAATTGTCATATATAATAATATGACATACAACACAGAAGAAAAGGTAAATCAAGGTAAAAGATGGAAGAATCAAATACCCTGTTTTCCGGGCTGTAGACTTGATAGAGTCTGCTGCCCGGATGAGAGGGAGGCGGTGTGCAGTGTGCAGCGCACCACCTGAGAAAGAGGTTTTGGAGGAGAGGGCTCTTTACTCGCAGCCCTCCCTGAGAGGTAGCCTCAATAAGGCTCTTTGCTTCCCGGGCGTCTGGATGAATTTGGTTTCTCAGGCCCGTGTGGAGCAATTAGAGGGTCACCCCGGGGGTTTTTTCTCAGTAGGAGTCTGACACACCGGTGTCGCTGCCCTCACAGCAGCGCTGAAGATCCTATGCAAAAATTTCCACCGGGTTACAAAAAAAAAAAAACAAATAAACCCTATTTTATGATGATAGATAATATTAAAGGGAATTCTACTCAGCATATTCTAGGTGACCAGCTTAGCTACTCAGCTATTCCTTTTTCCTTCCTATATCTGCTTTTCATATATTATAATATAATATGGACATTTACAACGAAAAAGTGAGTCAAAATTTATCAAGCAAGCTCTCCAAACTGTCGATCGATTTTTTAAAGATCTGGTAAACTCGTAAATCAAGTTTGATAAGGCGAAGAATGCATAAAAGTTATTTAAAAAAAAATCAGATTAAGTATTGCTTTGTAATTTGTGATTTAGGTAAAGGAATCTATAATCAATATGTCGAAATAGCTCAACAAACTCAATTTCGTATTATTTGTTAACTGTTGTGAAATACTGCGGAGATAAAAAGATATACACTCTATGATTTTGACCGCCACCTTTTTATAGATATTTCATTGTTGATATTATAAAATAATACAACAATAAAAGTTAACAAAAGAGGTCCATTGCTCTCGATGGATGTTCAAATACCAGACGATTCATCATTAACAAGAAATGGACAACAAAAAAGTTGGTGAAGTTTATTAACGAGTAGAATGGATTTGGTTCCGTAGAAATGTATCTTCTTAAACTATATTAGGCACAGTTGTAATCGCGTATGGAGTAATGTTACCTTTGGGACGAGTTCGCTAAATACCAGTCTTTTTTTTTTTCTCTTTATTTAAGGCTTAGTCACTTATGCGACTATGTCGCCAACATACAAAACAGTAGAAAATTAACAACAAATAATAAACAAATATACACAAGTTAAAACTTAATACTATACAATACAATTGCGTCATGCGATAGGGGGTCGCTTAGTATGGAGTTGAATCGCGTGGTGTGGAACGCATCAGATGGTAAAATAAATATAAAATAATAAAAAAAATATAAATCATAAATACCAGTTGGTAGCACTGGACTTGATTGATCGTAGAGCTCGTAGACCTTTTGGCGATGACTGAGACTAGATGCAAAACATCGAGCATCGATGTAAAGTCGCCTGCCTCACAGTTTGTTACCGGTTGCACATTGGGATGTGTTCTCAGGAGCTACATTCTCTAATTCCATCAGCCCCATTTCATAAAACCACTACTCCACCAAGTTGATACCATCCGTATGTGGTAGTTGTTCCTCATATCAGGATGAATAGGTTCGCTTCTAAATTCATCATGCCAACAGTTACGGAGTGGAATATGCACCCAGCGAGTATATTTTTACGATCTTATTATGACTTGGGAGCCTTTAAGAGAAGAGTGAATAGGCAGTTTTGGGCAGACGTGGTCTATCATCTAATTCTACCTCGCCTTTTGCCAGGTGTGACTGACGGTAAGCATTCACCTGTAAATTATAAAAAAAGACGAGATGTAAAAATATTGTCATGCCATTTGTATAATGGAAATATGTAATTTATGTTAAGAGTTAAATTACTTTACTCAGTTAATATAATAGCTATGTATATTTTACCTGATGGTAAGCTTAGAATTAGAATCTGGGCTTCTTCTTGTTCACATAGTTTGTTATTTCGAAAGAAAGTTATATAGATTTATGGTACTAAAGTTATATATAGGCATAGGGACTTAAGACTTTCATGTTTCGGCACCAAAAGACAGGTTTACTGTAAAGACTCACCCATACACAGAATATAAACTATTTAATAGCATAAATTATCAAGTCTTTGCAGTAGATATTTTCCATAACTCTCTTCCCTTGGTCAAAAATATTATACACTCATTTTCAAGCCATACAAGCATAAACTTGCTCCATGATGTGTGCTCCTATAATAGGCTAGTATATAAGAAATATACCCTTGTATTTTTTTATTTAAGATTTGTATATACTTGCTGTTAATGCTTCGTTAATAAAAAAAAGACTATATCTTACAAATTAAATGATAATTATGAATCCAATAGGAAACCTTTCACCGTTACTTGTTCTAAAACTCAGGGCTAACGTTAGGAAATACTACGAAATTTCTGTCGCGACAGATCACTTCGCAGTTATACCATCGTAAAAATTTATTTCAAATTACAAATAACTCGTAAATCTGTTTTAGCGTAGAAAGATGTGCAATTTACTAAAGTTTTAGTCAAAAGTGTACAAGATTTAATTTCATTCGGATCAGAGGAAAATTTTCATTTTATTTAATGCATTTATTATTATATTAATGAAATTAGATAGAGATTTAAGACACTCCAATGATTTTCATTTTTATGAAAAGCCCAAATGACATCACTTGTACGGAAGACTAGTTTTGTCCTTCGATTTTACTTTGCTCTAAACTATTAAAAAATGATTAATTCCAGTTGTCTGTTTGATCTTGTTGAAAGAACAGGCTATATATGTAAATTTACTAGAAAAAGTATGAAATTAAATGGGTTTTTTTCTAAAGACAAATGTAGGTCTGTACGTATGATATCATCATAAGTTTTTCGTTTCTATTGTTCTTCTGTTATATTAAACAAATTAGATTTCTATAATAAAGAAATGCTATTTATACATTAGTTCATAATTTTGGAATTTTCATTCTCAGTTATTATTCGCGAGTTTGTCGCTGACTTCCAAAGCGTTTGCTAGCCGAGTCGCGTTTTTAAGGAAGGTCAAGAGTTTTAATTTAGTGCTAACGGAACTCTTAAAAAGAAAATAAACGTTCAACAGTGTGGGAGCTAAGTTCTTTGAACTATACATTGACAAAACATTTAAAATGTCTGTCATTAACTTTATTGCCTTAGGTTAGAGTCGGCACTCGCGCGGCACGATTGGACACCTGTCCATTCAGCTCGGATTCGGTACATCATCAATTTACTTTCCACGTGTATAATCTTTTCAGGCGTTTTTGTGCCACAATTTTTTTGCAACTCTCAATGTAGTCGTTTTATGGAGTATTAGATTGTTTACACATTGAATCCGTAGAACTATATATAGTACTCTTAGCTTACGTACTGTATCCGTCATCCGGTTTTTATCCGGATCCTTTATTCTCTGATTCATATCAAGATTTTGACGGACAGAAACCTTAGTACTATGTGTATGAACCCCTGCGTACTGCGTCCGAAATGCATGAGAGTTGTATCTGAGAAGCAGAGTGGACGGTCCATGTTAGGTTTGAGATTATTATATTTCTTGCATCACACTCTTATTCTTTTCGGGGTGAGCAGAGATAGATTAGTTGCTGTACCCACTTTTCGCTTATATATCGTGCCCAACATGTCCAGCAGCGCTGCTGATTGCGTCAAGGCACTTATATGACATTTCTGTTGGACGCCATGTGGGCGATGCTAATATTCGTAACTAACTGATCCGGCAAACGTTGTTTTGCTATATAAGTTATTGTAATATCTTCTAAGATGTTCATTGAAATTAAGTTATGTCAAAGACAATTTTGTTCACAATTAATACTCTTAATCAACAACACATTTATTTGGATAAAGATTAATATTATTACGTTGATACAACTCTTAACAAATAATGCATTAATTTCGACCAAATTTGTTTACCATAAAAACGGTTCTAGTGACTTAATCTTAAAAGATAGACATATACTGTTGCGGACATTTTTTAGATCATTTTAAGAGAAATAACTTTGTCATACATATATTTTTGGTATCTTGAACCGTTTTTGCAGCGCACGCAATGGAAGCCCTCAAGGATGAATAATTTTGCCCGTTTTTTTCACATTTTCCATTATTTCTTCGCTCCTAATAATTGCATCGTGATGTTATATAGCCTAAAGCCTTCCTCGATAAATGGTCTATTCAACTCAAAAAGAATTTTTCATTTCGAACCAGTAGTTCCTGAGATTAGCGCGTTCAAACAAACAAACAAACAAACAAACTCTTCAGCTTTATAATATTAGTATAGATTGAAAAAAAAAATATTTTGATTTTTTGCTAATGTACATTCTATTCTCTTTTTTCTGGTTTATTTGTTTTTTTAGTTCCTTTTATTGTTAAGTTTGGCTGGTATGATTATTAGTAAATTTTGTCCTGCTGCAGAGCAAAGCCCTCTTTTCCCCTTTTCTACTGTGTTTGTGAAATCCATGGGCAGGGGTTGAACATTTAACCATCACGCTTGTCCAATGCTGGTTGACGGGTGCATAGTGCATCCAGCAGCTTATATAGCAACAACCTGCAGCTCAAATCAGCATGCTGTGTACCTTAGTTGCTCTTAGAACAGCTCAGTATGATGAAGAAGGAGGCATTATTCTATTCAACCGTTAAATCTCACGGTAATTTTTATTATATTTAATTAATTTTATTTGTTGCTCCCGAATAGCGTGGTTTCCTAGATCAGTATTTTGACGAATTGAGGTCAGAGGCACTGCGTATCCGCTTTTATTGGTATTTTTTACTGAATTTGTAGTGGTTGCGATGTTTTATTGTAAATCAAGATGTACTTTATTTTTGTGTAAATATTTCCGTTACAGTTAATTCTTGTAAATTACTATGAGAAAGTGTAAGATGTCGAACGAAATAGTTTATTTTTTATTTCTAATAAGCTGTAAATTAGTCGGATATATAAATTAACGTTAATTTTATTACCATAGATAACTTCCGTGTCATTTTCTTATAATTCTTATTAATATATTTTATTTTATTACATTTAATAAATCTAGAATTTATACTGTGTGATTTCAAAACCCTGTGTGACCCGAAAGAGGTTATATTGGTGGACAATTACACACATTGACCTAGTCCCAAAGTAAGCTAGCGCTTGTCATATGGGTAATGGACAAAGATATATATTTTTCTTTTACACTGACACGGCACAGTGACTACACCATACCTGATGGTAAGCATGATGCAGTCCAAAAAAACGCCAACGACTATCGAAAGGTAAGGAAAAACGCATCGGTAGTCGCAGCGATCATGCCGGCCTGCACAAATATCTCTTCAGGTTACGCTTAAAGGATCCCATATCATAGGATGGTGGGAACACGCTCGCCGGAAGACCACTTATAATACTAAAGCTACAGCTACTATAGCTTATATACTTAAGCCGGATATATACTTAAATACGTATACACATTCAAAACTAGCGACAAACTGACCTATTCATCGTAGGAACGTACTAGCAGTTACGTGCATAAGATATTTGGACAGGGTATGCAGAATTCGTGTAATTAATTTAAATATTATATTATTATAGTAAATATTGTATTGCTTTCACAGGAAACATAGATGGCAACATGCTTTCACAGGAAACATAAATATAGATGGCGTGAATATAGAATAGATATGAATATAAATTATTCCTTTTTTTGTTTAACTTCAAGCAATTTATTCCAGAGTTATTTATCGTCAGGGCATGCAATGCTTTCATGCATCTATGAAATAAACGCTACTCCCTACTAGATGCTACCTACTACTGCAAATACTACTTACTACGGCAAAATGTAATCAGACTAATGGTGCAAAACACCACCATAATCGTTTTTCTTTAATCTGTTTACATTTTGCCCATTTATGCGCCCACCGAAATAATAGGCAATGAATAAAATAGGTGTCAACAACAGTTAGCACATTGCCCGCAGGAGGAAAGTCCGTGGAACAGTATAATGTTTCCTAATTAATATGTCTGTAGTAAGTGGACATTCCGCTCAAGAAATCATCTGGAACAGGCGTAAAGGCGTTATGATTGACACGCTATCGGGTGTCGCCTTCGGTCGCAAACTTTCACTGCGACCGGAGTTATACAAACTGTTATTTTGCAATCACGCAACGTTTATCGCTAGAGGAATGCGAATTGCGAATTTCACACCACCCCATTCCACTGCCTTTCATTCATCGTTCTTTCATCCATCCACTGATAAGGTCTGGGTGGTGCCATTTATTGAATTAAATTTTACAATATATTCTTAAAGCTAAACTTAAGTGTATAAACTTAAGCAAAACTAACAACTACAACAACTACAACAACTAGTACCTAACTAAACCTTAACTATGAATGTACAAAAATTAACCTAAGTCTTAAAAATAGAATAAAATGCAACAACAGAGGAAGTTTTTATTTTAAAATTAAAACTTAGCCTAATACAATGAAATAAGGGGGACTGAAGCGGGAAGCCGTTTCGAGGCGAACCTCCTGACGGCGGCGTTCTTCTCCGTCTGCTACGACAGACGGGTCGCTGTTCGAAGGTAGCTCGCGCGTCCTTCTTGGTGGAAAATCTACCGGAGTCCGTCTGGGCGTTTCTTGAGTGGGATCGGAATCTTAAGGGTGAGCGATCTGTTCGCACATCCGTCTAGTACTTTCCAGCGCGCCCTCTCCGAGTCGGGCGCAGTCTAGGTATGGACTAGATCGCGGGCTTTAGGCTTTTTCTTTTTCCTTTTAGTACGGGATCTTGTTGCCTCGTAGCGTTCACCTTCGTCTGGGGGTCTTGCGTGGAGCGGCGCAATGTTCTGGAGGTGAACGTGCGCCGACGAGTCCGCTCTTTTAAACATTCTAGTTGCCAGGCTGCTAATAAAAGCATCCAGGCTTTCGACTCTTGAGTCGCGGGCTATGGTGGCATTGCTCACGTACCACGGCGCACCCAACACCGCGCGTAGAGAGAGGTTCTGTTGGGCCTGAAGCCGCTTCTTCATGGTGGCGGACAGGTAAGAATACCATGCCGGGGCCGCGTACGTGAGACGCGACCGACTATATGTCTTGTAAAGCCCCAACTTCGTGCGAAGTGGGAGCCTCGAAGCAAGCACTGGTTGCAGCATTCTCCTGGTTACTTTAGCCCTCGCGATCACACCCTCCGCGTGCCTCTTGAAGGTCACACTAGAGGAAATGTGCTTATGAGGTGGTAGGGCGATTGCCTGAACTTTATCGAGAAATAAGTCAAGTGGAAAGACCGTCATAGTGATTCGCTTCGACTTATCGTGTTTTAGAATCCTCTTACTTCCACTCACATTCATATTGTATTATAGCTTTTTTGTCATCTTTTCATCAATCAACCAAACTGCGTTTAATATTAAAGATTGTTTCTGAAACTGGCTGTTAATGGCATTGCCACTGTGAATTCATCTCTGCTTAACAGGAATAATGTATAGCTAGATGATACAGATATAATGAAGAGAATTCGATTGTTGCCACACGCTTACGGTCGCGACGTTATCTCAAATCTGATCTGACACCATGCTAGCCTGCAGCAGGTCGCAAAAACCAGTGTATCGTAACGGCCGATCGCGTACGGGAATGCCATGAGAGAATGGGCTCCGGTAATGGTGTTTCATTAAAATTAGCGGCCGCGATATGAAAGTGGACGAATGGAGTCGCCTCTGGAGCCGGTCGAGTGAATAACCCATACGCTTGACAACGGTGCAACTTATTTGTATACCTATGGATTTATATTTAAAAAGATTTGGAAGCGACTGTGTAGTTCGTTAATCGATGCTATATATTTTAGAGCAAACTTCAATCCTGACTTCTGAACAATTGCTAAAGACTCGCTTAAAGGTTGTAATATTCCGATGCACGGTGACTTGCGAAGCAAACATCTGTCTGCCAAATGTTGAGGCTATTGGCACTGTCGGCAAACTAAACGGTTATTGTTTAGACCAACAATAGGTTACTGTGAAGGTTTTATTGTAACAAATGCTTAAAGATAATTACTGCTTTTTACTTAAACTACCCTTAGAATACAGTTAACAATAGAAAACAATTTACAAAGCTATTTTTAAAACGTAATTAACATGTAATTATAATATAATTCAATAAACTACATTTTACAGCATCCTGTGCGGTTACAAAAGTATCAAAACACTGACGACATCTTGTATTTACATTTTTCATTGAACAGCAGATATACATATGCCTACTATATATTACATAAAATTTAAGCTCTACATGATGTACCAATTATACAAAGATTATCTATGATATAAAAATGAATCGTTAAATGTGTATAAGCGCGAAACTCGAGAACGGCTGAACCGATTTGGCTGATTTCTTTTTTGTTGTGTTTATTGAAGTCTGTCGAAGGTTATTACGGAGAGAAAAATTAAAAAAATTGTCTGAAAAAGTCTAAAAACAACACTTTTCTACATTGTCATATAAAAAATTCGTAATAATATTTAAAAGTCAATTTGAACTTTACCACCATAAAGTTTAAATGTTAGTGGACGGGTTCCGGGAAGGCAAAACAATTATTGAGTGACGTATAAATAAATATTAATGTCAAAATTTGTCAATTTTTATACATATAGCATTAAGGCCAGGTTCCTTCAAACAATTTTTAAAAAACAGCCGACAGGCCAATAGGTTTTGGCAGAATAAAATCTGACGGGGAAGCTTTAGTTTTAGAGAAATAGGGCAGAACAAGGTCTGCCGGGACAGCTAGTATGTAAATATAAACAAGAAACGAAGAAACGAGTAAAAGATAACTCCCAACATTCAAACCAAATTTATATACAATGTTGTGTTCTTAAAATTAATTGTAAGTGGTTATTCGTCTATGCACAATTGAAATAAGATGATTTTTTTTTAAATATACATACTTTCGAGCACTTTTGAATCATTAAAAATAGGAAAATGTATCTACCATCGTTTCAGAAAGTAGAATCTACCAAGAAATGCCAGTAAGAACATTTGGTAGTTATTCATTATACTATATTGAAGTACAAGTGCGTAATACACAAAGAAAAGACGTGAAATAAATTGTATACATTTAGACCACGCATTTTTAACTGTAACACAGAGATAATTATCATGATATTGTTGACCTTGAAAATAATATAGATTAAGATCGGTGGTGACTGTCAATAGACACGGTATAATGGTCAGCTGGCGTCGTACCATAATAGACATACGATAAAAGGCCTCTTCATTTATTAATTTGACTCCAGAGCTACCATCTGTATAAAGTGGCTGCGATTCAACCGAGCACGGAATATTACCTTACAAAAGTCATTTATTGCTTACATGACAAAGGCAGCAAAAAAGTTGAACACTAGATATTTTCAAGGATTTGTTGAGAAATTGTAGCAACTTGTATTCCACATTCTGACAGATCAAAATTGACTTTCTAACATTTTAGTTGGATTTGCTAACTATAAAACCGATTGTATTGAATTAAATGTTTTTACGCAATGTGACGTTAAGAAAATGGAAAATAAACGTTTTAAAGATCGCCAGTCTTAAAATGTAGAGCATGAGAAACCACATACCATCAATCAAGTTAGCGACTTATTTCATGTTCTATGTAGAAGACAAGCAAATTTAAAAATAGGGCTTTAAACTACGAAGCTTTATTCCAGCGCTGATGGGCCAAGGTTTGTAGGTTTATTGGTGGTCACATTACTCTTATATTACGATACACTGGAGCAGATGTTATGAGGGACGACTATTTGTAGATATTTCAACATAGTATTAGTTCTGTTGAATGAATTGAGTCGATTACGCATGAAGCTTGCGACGGCCATTATTACATACAGATCAGTACTCGGTATTTGAATCGCTTGATGTAACGATTTCGGTGCTGATGAGAAAAATAATAAATTAACATAAATACAGAGGAACATTTAGAATTTTAAAACTGACTAGCTGTACCTGCCGTTTCATGTAGGAAAGGGGTAAATTATCGCCTATGCCCATATTGAAGGTCTATGCTAAATATCGTTGAAAATATTGTTGAAATCGGAGTAATTTCTAAGTGCGGTTTACACCGATAACTTTAGCTTAAACTTTTGTAAATCGCTGCTTAGCGTTAAACTGAACTTATAGTCGGAAACATTTTAATGAATTTTAATAACTGACAAATTTAAATCATCATTAAGGTCGAATTAAATCGCTGCAATTAAATAGCATTTTACATAAATCTATCTTTCCTGTACATAAAGAAAATTATCTCAGTTAACGTTGTAGCTTTTACTTAAGAAAAAGAAAACCGTGTTTGTTGTTAAATATCGCATATGAAATTAGCGTATACGAAACGCCTGCGCACCTATCACGCATATCCGCGCATACATACAGTCGCACCGCCGAAATACCTGCCCCGGTTATTGAACCAGGCACAGAGGCCGAGCTCGCGGAAAAACTGGTAGGCACCTCCCTTAAGACTCATTATAAAGAAACACTGGATTCCGTACTCCATAATTTATAAAGGTATACATTTGCAGTAAATTGGTTCTCGTTAAAAAACCGAAAGATTTATTATTTTTACTGGTTCAGTAAAGGAAGTTTACTGCACGTGATTTTAAGCACAGCTTGGTTCAAATAGACAAGGATCTGCTGGTATACACCGAGCTCTTTATATCTGTTTTTACTTAGAGAAAGTATTGATAGAACAATCTTCTCGCATATAGGGTGAATGGCAACCGAGGTGTTCTGCCGGACAACTGGCTAAAAATACCATGATAAATTCTGCGCATTGTCGAGAACTGTGGCTCCTGAAATCAACTCTGTATAGCCCCGCCGCAATATCTGTTTGCCTTCTGTTGTAATATGTGCGCCGGCATGACGGTGCTAAGGATGCAAGTCCATTTGCCTCTTTAATTTTTTTCTGAGTACTATGTTATTTAGTCTTCTAGAAATTGGAAGCCAAAGACGAAGTAAATTAACCGAACCTGAGAAAAAAATCATGTATTACTCCATTTAAAAAAAAACACGAAGTTATTTTTTCTCGAAAACTACACGTCCTACAGATTTTTTGTGAGACACAAAATTGGTAGGAATTCAGTCGGCTATCCTGAAAAAAAAAAATTGTTTATATGTCCACAAAAATTCAGAATCGGATCACTGTGTGGCGTGTGTTAATATTCTCGTCTCTTGGTGGTCAATGCTGTTCTTGGACTACAATATACTTTCTATCAGGTCCGGTGGAGTAGTTTTATCGAGCCAGTATAAAAAAACAACAAAGTTACCCAAGTGACATATATCAGCTTTATACGATTGATGTTTTGCCAAAAAGATTTCTGAAATATACGATGTCTACCTTCCGACTAGTCTATGGTAGGGAGTTTTAAAAATAATTTGTGCCACACAGCCGGTTGATCCGATGATTGACACGGAATGTTGCACAACTGTGTCAAAGCGACCACTCGGTCAAATCTCTCTATCCTACGGCCAACGTCGTTAGCCCTCTGATTAGGAAGTATCCTTTACTTAAACCACAAACTTGGGATAGTTTCTACTTTGGAATTGTTGGTGGTATCAAAATAAGGGGACTGTATATTTTGGTCTATTTTTTATATAACATTTTACGGCTCTGCGTACTTTCAGTCGTGGTATATGTGGGCCGACATGACGACGGAGACTATCAAGGTATTTCCATCCTTTGATAGTCGCTTTCGTTTTTGGACTACACTGTACTTACCATCAGGTACTCTGTAGTCATTATGTCGAGCCAGTGTAAAAAAAACCCTTTTGAACCCGGAGTTGGATTTATAATATTTAGTAGTCTCTTATTGATGTCTAAACCAACGAGCCAAGTCACTCAAGCGACGCACACTCCACTCTATTTGAAAAATTTTCAATTCCCCGGAGCACTTTGCCATCCGAGCATCTAGTCGCTGTCTAGACAACAAGAACAACACGTCCAATCCTTCGAAGTACGAAACAGAACACCTATGCTGGTGCTCCATATTTGGACGCCCATCAATATCGTATTAATATTATTACGTCTAGGTAGACAGTATGACCATACCACGATAAAAAATATATTTCGATAGCTTACAATGGTCTGCTGCCATCTGCTGACGAGCACATCGCCCAGCAAACCCCTTGAGTAATATATCTAAAACAGATGGCCAAGCTCTTCATAAAAAGCCCGTCATAGTGACCAGTTTCGGCTTGTCGCGTTTCGGGATCAGCTTGTGTATATCCAGTAGCTCATATACCTAGATACCTTCAGTCGTGGTAAATGTGGGCCGACATGACGATGTAAACTATCAATGGATTTTCATCCTTTGATAGTCCCTTTCGTATTTGGACTACACTGTACTTACCATCAGGTACTCTGTAGTCACTATGTCGAGCCAGTGTAAAAAAAAAATTGATCGAAAAGTACAAGTCTTTGGTTTTGACGTTTTAAAAGTCTCATAAGATATGATTACCACTTTTTATGTTGTGCAAGATCGTTTTTTGTGAATATTTTGCTCTTTATGTGATGAACCATATTTACGTTTCACAATGTGTTGAAAACAAAATGTCTATACATTCTGCTGTGCATATTTTTCATTGGATTGATTCATATAAATGCCAAACAAAGGTAAGAAGCCGCCTCGAAAAAATTAAAGTTCCGAAGCTGCTTGAACGTGTTTCAGATTTCTTCTTTTGTTGGGTTCCAGCTTTAGTGTGATTTTACTATCACTAAACCAGCAGCTTAACATATCTCTCTGGATCTTTGACCGAGTATATTAAAATTAAATATTGCATTATGTATGTGATGCACTTGATAAAAATGAAAGTAATTACATAGTTAATTATAATTTGCACAAATATTTACACGCAACATTGTAATACTGATCCAATATTGCAGCATACAGTGGGAATATCAGGCAAAGCCACTGCAAATGCATCAATTAAAGAGGAAATTAAGACATGCACTTCATTATAAAATTAATGAATTAATTGTTAGTAAATGATGCATTATTGCACACACACATTATTTTTGCATTATTTTTATTGTGTTAGCGTCACAGTTTAAGATATGCAGCTGGTCGAGTTAAAATTAAAAACAATGATTGGAACTTACATATATACATACATAAGTAATTATGTCTGTGAGCGAATAAAAAAAATATTTCTATTAGCTTATACTCTAATGTGATTGCTTATTTTGTATTTTTTTATTTTGTCATTCTTTAGATCAGAGATTCCTAAACTTTTTGCCATCTTTTTCAAGATCTTACTGGTTCCATTGGACGCCCTGCTGTTACATATTTACTATAATCCCAAAACTCGTTAGAAATATGAAGCTCTTAAAAAAATTGAAAATTAAAATTTTGATTTTTTTAACTTGTTTTCTTTTTTAATTCTCGTTACAATTATTTTTGGAAAAATGTAAACTGTCAAAAATCTCCGAAAATGTTTTTGTCTCCTAATTTTTTTGAGTAGTGTATTGTGGATGGATATATATAGCCAATGATAGCCAAGCCAACAATATTATTCTTTATTATCGAACTTAGATAAATTTTCGAGGATCCTCATATACAACTTGTGAACCCTCATTTCTTTCACACCAAAATAGACTCCCGTCGAGTCTTCCTTGGACCACTTTGGAAATCACTGCTTTAGACAGTATAAAAAATAATCAAATCGAAATTTTTTGGCCAGTATTCCATGGTGTTTTCGTTATATATTTTGATTTTCTTTACTTACTTAGCTATAAATAAATAACACTTCTGCTAAGACACCAAATTGACTTCTTTCGGTAGGTTATTGTTAAAACTCAAATCTAATCTAGCTACCTTATTTATAATATATTTTGTTTTGTGTTTTTCGTATTTGGTATATCATTTTAAAAGTTTTCTTTGTATTTATTGTACCTATTTATTATATTGAACGGCGCTTATAATTATTAGCACTACGGCGTCCGTATAATCAGTTTCGTTGAGCGTCGGCTGACTATCAGCGTTGGATGGCGCGCAACAGCTTCGCCCAGCATACGCTGAGCCGAGTGCTTTTTGAGATTGGTGACAATATGCAGGATATATGATGAGATATTATGTATTATTTTTTAATTGTCATAACTAAGTGTGTATTTTGAGTTTTATTCCTTTCTCTCAATAAACATTTCATTTTTCTTTCAAAGTGACATTCTTTTCAAAATAAATTTCATATAAATGAAATGGTCTAAGCTTTGCAATAATTCCGGAATTATTTCTAGCGATATCTGCTAAAATACATTTATCATTTAAATCGATGTCAATTTCCTTTCAAATGATAAAAAATCTCATTAAAATTAAGATTAAAAGCTGGTAATTACTAGATTCAGAATTTCACTATTTGGCAAATACCAGGGTGTAAGTAATATATTTAAATTTCCAAGCTACAAGTTAATAATTTTTATGATTTAATGGTGGGAACGCTACTGTACTAAAATCTGACTGTTTTTTTTTGACTCGACACTATGCTTACCATCAGGTATGGTGCAGTCCAAAAAAAGCTAACGACTATCGACAGGTAAGAAAAACCCAACGGTAGTCGCAGCGATCATGCCGGCCTGCACAAATATCACTTCACGCTACGCTTAAAGGATCCCATATCATAGGATGGTGTGAACACGCTCGCTGGAAGACCATTCCACAGCACAAAGACACGGTAAAAGAAGGAATTAAAGTTCTTCTGATTTATATTCTGATACTTAGTAAGGAAAACTTTTGTTTTGACTGTCGTTGGGCATAATGATTTATTTAAATTATATCTATAATATAAAAATGAATCGCAAAATGTCTTGATAAGCGCGAAACTCGAGAACGGCTGAACCGATTTGGCTGATTTTTTTTTTGTTGTGTTTGATGAAGTCTGAGGAAGGTTATTACGGAGAGAAAAATTTTAAAAATTCCCTGCAACTGTTTAAAAATAGCACTTTTCTGTATTCTCATACAAAAAATTCGTTATAAGTCATTTTGAACTTTAATACCACACCATAAAGTTTAAATGTCAGTGGACGGGTTCCGGGAAGGCAAAACAATTATTGAGTGACGTATAAATATTAATGTCAATATTTGTCAATTTTTATACATATAGCATTAAGGCCAGGTTGCTTCAAACAATTTTCGAAAAAACAGCCGACGGGGAACCTATTAAAATTAAAAAAAACAATGTGACTTTGTTTTAGAGAAATAGGGCAGAACAAGGTCTGCCGGGACAGCTAGTATCAAATATATTCGGTGCTATTTACAAATAGTATCTGTTTTCATTTATTTGTGACTTTATTGATATTGCAGGCCGCCTTGGGGCGCCACTTTCCCACATGCATGGCTGAGAATATTTATTACAGCCTTAGAGACAATGACACCAATCCCACACGATTGTCTGAATCTCTATCCATCAAATATATGGTCATTTAAACTGAAAATCAGATAATAACGAAATAAATGGATTTTACTTATGAAATTTTAATTGTTGCTTTGTATTTTAGTACGGTAAAATAAATAAGCGGCTGAAGACTAAAGCTAAAGCGACTTAATTTGTTTTACAGTGCTTCGTGATTAATAAATGTTTAAAAAAATGTATTATAAGAGAATTGTAAATAGACTGACTTCTTTGAAATTGATAATTGAAATGAGAATAATTTATTAATTTTAAAATGAGAAATATATATACACTAAAGTCTACAGTATAAGTAGCGGCATATTTCTGGTCAATACAACGCTTGGGATATCAGCTCGCACACTCTGCTTGCAAAAATATGATTCAAGAAATTATGTCGTCAACAATACGGCATAATATCAATTGATATGATTATTTCCGCAGGACAATATGCTGTTGGCTAAGAAATGCCTTTACAACTTTACCGGACGAAGATGGCGAAGTGGGCGAGAGAGGAAATATATCCAGGAACGATCCTACATGGCTAAACAATCAGATATGTCTGCTTACCGGTGAATTCAATCCTAGATTAGTTTTGACCGCAGGCGTGCGAAATAGATATACATCGAGCGGTGAAAGGCTATTTGGCTTAAGCGATATTTTTTGGTGATATATATATATATTCAGAATCACCGTTTTGTACCGATTCAAAATATATTACCAAAAAAATGTCGCTTAAACCAAATAGCTTTTCAACCCTCGATACATATATATATGCGAGGCATTAAAAGTACATTTCTCTAGCAGCTGAGGGCAGTTAATTTTGCCATTAAGAATTTTGTATAAAAAGGCTAAATGTAATAATTTAATAATATGTTTATGAGTTATCTGTTCTCTCGTTGGTAATTTCGCGAGCAGCCACCCACGAGCCGAGTTAAAGAACTCGGATGGTATCTAATATTACCCAAGCCACAACTTGTGATCTCACTCGGGTCAGGATCGGTTATTTGCGTACCGGCCAGGAGTTTTTGCTTCACATCGTAAATGTCAGATTATAACGAAACTAATGAATCACTTGCCTAGTTTCGTTTTAGTGGAACTATTTGAGAATATTTCCCAAGACATTTTGTTTTATACAGTACAATTTATACATTTTACTTGATGATGTGGAGCGCAATTCAAGAGCCATTCTGACTTTCAGAAGAATCCGTTCGCAGTCATCGCCATAAAGTCATGAAACTCTAACTGGCCACTAGACTTGAGGGAGTCTGCTGGCTGGATGAAACGGAAGCGATGCGCTGTATCTGGTGCGCCACCTGAGGCTTAGGCTTCATCTCTGGGAGGGGTGGATGTAAAGAGCTCACCTCTCTAAACCTATATCACAGGTGCCGCACCGGACACTGCGCGCTGCCTACTCCTCATGCGGAGCAAAGAGTCAACTTGTTCCAGTAAGATTCAACCCTGAAATGTAAAGAATAGTTTTGAGTAAGTATAATTTTTTAACTTGTCACTGCTTATTGTTTCGTCCGAGCTATAATCAAAAGATACAGGAAAGTCTTACGGAGTATCTTCAATCAAAATTAATTAAAAATAGGCAAATACGGGCCAATGACTAATATTATATTTTACTTTATAACTCACTTGGTCCCATTCATTGACATGCACGAATACAATCGATTAATTTTTTTATGCATCAATGTAAGAAAACGCTTCTATAAAATCCACCATTTTGCATATCGGTTAATTCACAAAAGTACTTATATTTGTGTAGCGCTCTCACGACTTATCGCTGTTTCGTCCCGTTGCATATGTAAGAAAAGGACAAACGATCGAATAAGTTGTTTTTGTCAAAATCTGGCGGAGGCGAAGGAATGCAATATTGCCATGAATAAAAAATGTGATCGTATCAGTTCGGTGAGCGTTCGGCCAATTATTGCGAACCGATTTCGTTGCCATGGCAACGCATTGGATTGCCGCCATTGGTTTTCCGCTCATTAAAATTGCGTTGCGTGTCTCTCATTAAACTTTTTTCAACGGGGTTGTTAAATTTAAGTCATTCTGTATTCCTAATTATTCTCACTGTATTTATTTACATCGTGAGGAAACCGGCATGGCGTCTAATAGAAATGTCATGTGTACTAGTGCCGTGAGAACGGCGATCAGCTGCGCTACTGGTCACGTTGGGGACGACGTATAAGCTTAACACTAGAGTACACGCGCGGCCCACTATAGTAGACCAGGGTAACTCATTTTTCAATAACTTTTTAGTTTAGCGCTCTTTAATGTTGATTTTTAATCGTTTCTTAACAATTTACTTAAAGAGTAAGGTTGTAAAACTAAGTAATATAAATACATTTTCTATTCCATTTGATGTTTTAATCAGATAATTAGGAATAAACAAGTTATTGACATTTTAAAATGGCCTACTGTAGTAGGCCACGCGAGTACTCAAGTAAAAAAAAGGGGCGCGTGTACTGTAGTGTTAAAGCGGATACAGCCACCAATGTATTTCTGCTCCCCCCGAAAGGGATATAGCGTGATTATATATTATTGATTATTATTATTACTTTAATAAAATTTACGAGAAGTCATAAAAAATATGTTTTTAAACAATAATAAAGAAGATTAAATTATACCTTAATTTGACATTATGCACTATTTTCCTTACCTTTAATAATATATTAAGAGTAAAAGAAACAGGTGGCAGCTCTAGAATTATTACTAATCTTATTTCATTGGTCTTTGGTGCGAGCCGACAGCCCATGACCGTGGAGATGAGAAATAAGACCATTGTCATTGGAGCATCTGGGATTTCGATTTGGAGGTTTGGATGGGGTACATTTTGGCAACTTTCTATAGTTGTATTAGTATACTTGCCTCCTGGTAGCTGAACAGCAAGTAGCAGCCACACCCTGGTAATCATGTCGGCTCGTACGTGAGACCTGGTTGAGCGGCCTCGCTTGATCTTTTATCGCGCAAATTGTTGCGGTGACTTCCCGCTGAGTGCAAAAGTCCGCCTACTTATTCATCATCTATCGTGCTAATAGCAGCCTGGGCTACGCACGATTCTGGCGATGATGAGGCGAGGTGGGTTCCTCCTACATTAGGAAGGGTTTGAGGAAGGGTGCGTTTATGCAAGCGCACCAAATATATCCTGCGCAATTGACTGAATATTTTCATCAGCGAGTCAACTACGCCCATAGATGGGCAACATCAGTGACGTGCATAGGGTGTTTGAACAGGCTAGGCAGATTCACATAATGAATTTGAATACTATATAATGATAATAAATATTATATTACTTTCATATGGAAAATAGATGGCATGAAAATAGAATAGATATGAATATAAATGGTTCCGTTTTTGTTTAAATTAAAGGAATTTATTCCAGACTTATTTATCGTAAGGACATGCAATGTTTTTAGGCATTTATGGAATGAACGCTACTGGGCAACATGTAATCTGGTTAATGATTAACGATTTCAAAATGTGTCATTCATTTTAATTTTTGTTGGAGTCATAAATGTGTATGCAATTGAGGTATTGGTAGTCTTTAAAACAGATGAGCAAAATTCAGTCATATTAATGATGAAAAACGCAAAATGTTATCGTAATCGTTTTTCGTTAATCTGATTACATTTTGCCCATCTATGCGTACGCCTCATAGGGATCCCTTCAGCCCGCGCCTACTTGATGTGATTTGGAAACTCCAACAAGGACGAAATCAGCCAGGATTTCACCATTGCTGTAGTTATTTGAAACGCAATAATGCTACCAATTATCTTAACGCGCTACGGTAAACTTTCTTCGTAATTAAATCGAGGTTCACGCATACTTTTACTAAATTCTCACCTGCCCGATCGGGTTTCATTAGATTGAATTTTTCGCATGACTCACGAATTTAAACAGTTAATTTTACTTTCCTATGAAAATCTAATTTATTTATAATGTATCATCACACTGTATTCTTTCCAAGGTGAGCAGAGATACAATAGGGGCTGTATTATTTTGCGCTTTTATTTCGTGCCCGAAGTGATCAGTAGCGCTGAGGATCGCCGTTCTCACAGCACTTACGGTGCTTATTTTAACTAGTGACCAAGTACTGCTTGATCCGTGCTTAATGTGCAAAAACCTACAGTTACGTGCCAAGATTCGAACTTGCAACCTATCGCGTCGACGCGCATGGATACCGGTTCCTTAGCTATTGGCCCACCACATACACCAAACTAGTAGCATTTTAATTTTACTCTTTTTTTTTAATTTGACCCTAGAAATTTGGGACAATAAAGAGAATTGAAATTCCATTCTTCCACCCTATCCCGGTAGATAACCAACGTGATATTAGATAGACAGTATGTGATATATTGTGAATATATTTAGAAATAATAATTCCGTATTTATAAACTGAAATCCGAACAGCTATTCTCGTACATAAAACTTTCTAAATCTACTTCCGATGCAATCCCAGTCACAGATGTATCTCAAATGAGAGTATTCGAATTAAACAAACGTCAAATGAAACGTGAGATTAAAATGCGATTGAAAATAGACCGAAAATAAAATGGGTCAATTGGCGACTTAACAGGAATAAAATTCATGGAAGCCAAACACAGTATGTTTTGAAAACCCTGTCCGACCTGAAATAGGAAAATTGGTTACACGATAGCATTACCGAAATACGTCGCAAAATAGTAATATAAAATTGAATTATTTTTTGCGCAGATTACTTACAAAAGTTAAAAGACTAATATAATACGATTTAATTTACTAACGAGACTTGGAATCAACAGAGGTTATGATTCTTTCTACGTCATCATCTACTGTATAATCATTTGCTTTACTTTTTTCATTTATTCACAAGCTATGCGCGCTGCCAGCGTTGTCATTTAAGTTTTCTCCATTTAATTAATTTTATTTGATTTCGAATTTTTTTTGGTCTTTTAATACAAAAATAGAACCTCAATAAAATCTAATGTCGATACCGAGTGACGCTTTCAAACCAAAGCTGTAAAGGCCTTTCTCCAGCAAAAGTAATTTGTCCGGTTAAAAAAAATACTCAAACAATGCACATTTTATATATTTTCTATTAAAGCAAGTAATGTTAAAGTTACATTGGCATACTTAAGTAATAGGTTTCGTTTTATTTGGCAAAAATCGTGATTCTGCATTTATCTGTGTATATACTATGCGTGTTTATTTAATTTACAACATTGTTTCACCACATTTTTCGCTTTCTTTCTAATGCTAGTGTTAAAATGTTGCACCAAGAGCTTCTTAAATGCCCCCGTTATACTATTAAAACGCTACTTTATCAACACGCAATTATCGCTGATATAGGCTCTAATTGCCGCTCCGGATAGGTTGCAGCGCGGGGTTGTGCGCATGTATGAGGGTAGCCTACTCCAGGTACTACCCTCCTTAACGGATTGACACCTGGGCGGCGCACTTGAGGGAGTGCGTCGCCCAACATTCTCAAGGCGAGAGCGGTGCGCGTTGAGTTCCCGCACACCGCTTCAAGACAATGAAGGAGAATTATAGTTGTGTAGTGGCCTTCCACTAGGCCAGACGTCGCCGAGTGCTGAGGAAGCTGGCACAGCATTGCCCTATGGCTCTGGTAGACGGGAGAAGGAACATCCCGGGGATTTTAGTCGGCGCGAGTCCAACACTCCGGGCGGTAGTCTTCATTGCCCCTTGACGGCACATAACGGGTTTCCTCCGAGTTAAAAGAAAAAAAGGGTTGTCCGCATTGTGAATGATCCAAAAGTCACTAAGCATCTAAAACCGCTTCAGTTGCGTAAAGATATTGCCTCACTCAGAGTTTTTTATCGTTAGTTTCACGATGAGTTTTCTGAAAAGTTATATAACCTTGGTCCACTCGCTCTCTTCTATAACAAAAGTATATGCGCGAGTTTACAAAATCACAGTATTCCAATAACTCATATCCCGGCTAGGACTAAGAAGTTTTTTTTTATAACTTATAGGCGAACGCTTGACCTCAATCACACCTGTTGGAAGGTGAAGATGAGTTCGATGATGAACCGCGTCCGCCTAACAAATGCCTATTCACTCTTTTTTTAAAGACTCCCAGGTCATAAGATCGCGGAAATATGGCCGCTGGAAGCATATTCCACTCCTTAGCTGTTCGCATGATGAATGTAGAAGCGAATCTTCTCGTGCGGATATAAGGAACATCCACCACACACATATTCACATTCACACACAGCACATTACACATTCCGTAACTCTTATGTTTTTCAAGCTGTGGAATGGTTTTCCACCAAGCGCGTACCCACCGTCCTATAATGAATCGAAACATTTTCATCTCCATTTTGTTCTTTAAATGACATATGGAGAGATATTTGTGCAGGCCGGCCTGATCGCTACAACTGTCAATGGGTGTTTTTCTGATGTTAATAATCGAAGTCGTTTTCTGGACCGTACCATGCTCACCACCAGCGTGGTGTGGTCTCTATGCCCAGTCGGAATAAAAAAAGAACAAAAGGTTGCATTTGTATGTCTTTGTTAAAGTTATTTCATGTTAAATGAGGTCATATGATAATTTCTAGTATTATTTTCAGTTACACAAGGCACAATCCGGCCGTGAGAATTTTAAATTGCTTCAGAGTTAAAATTAACGGATTTTTAGAACTATACCATATCCGAAAAAATGCTAAAGTGGTATCATATAAAACTAATTATATCGAAGGTAAAAAAGAAAAGGTCCTAAGTGATATTTGCTAGATTTTTTTTAACTTTGCCGCAATCCGTTTTTTTCTACAAAACGATCTGGGTCGTGTTCTGTGATTAATAATATTAATTTGAGAATTTCCGAAATCAAGTCCCGTAATTTTTTTATGACTAGAATGCTGTAAATTACTCTATTATTTATGGTTTTCAAAATTAACATAGCAGAAAATAAATTAATTACATCATTATTATTTTATTTAAATAAAATAATCAGAAGAGTTGCATTAATTTCGATTTTACATCTTTTTTGCAGTCCGAGAGTCTATTTAGACTGCAACTCGGGGCTGCAACTGACATAAGAGCATACTTCTAGTAATATTATAAATCCGTAAGTTTGTGAATATGTTTGTTACTCTTTCACGATAAAACTACTGGACGGATTTGCACGAAACTTTTACAGTAATATAGATTATACATCGGAATAACATATAGGCTACAATTTGTAATGATTTTATGTACTTTTGATCGTAATATAACGATACATGTCAATTAAGTCGGAAAAAATCTGGCCCCCGAGAGCTATCTTAGCATACACTTCCTTAAACCATTGGAATTACACTGAGATGATGTACCGTAGGATTGTTTGTCTTGAATAGTTCTAACGTTCTAATAAAAGTCCTGGACAGCATATATCTAGATTTTATGTAAAAGCTACTATGACCAAAATTGTATATTATAATACAGAAGATATTCACTAGAAATAATTTATATGGCGGAACGTTTGCCGGGTCAGCTAGTTATGTATAATTACAGATTACGTTTGCATAGTCCTGTAAGTACCTACATATGTATATCAAGTAATATACACAGACAGTTCAAAAGTTGTTACCATAGTACAAAGTAATATATAATAATTCCGAAAAATATTTTTTTCTGAACTTGTCGTAGTCACTACACCACACCTAATGGTAAGCATAATGCGGTCCTAAAAAGGACTAGAATTATCGAGAGTAAAAAAATCGATAGTTGCAGTGATCATACCTGCTTGACCAGTGCACGGATATCTCTTCACGCTTCGTCTAAAGGAGTCAATATCACAGGGCGGTGGAAATATGTTCACCTGAAGACCATTCCGTAGCTCAACAACTCTGTAAAAATAAGAGTTAGAGAACTTCTTAGTCCTAGCCGGGATGTAAGATACCGTATAACCGTGACTCTGTAAAACGTGACTTTTGGGAGTCCAAGCTGCTCGCGTCCGTAGGCTTTACCCTAGTTTCCCTACACGTGACTCCTGGGTGGTGCTAAACGAGCAGCAGCGAGGTGGTAGGGCGTCGGTGCCCGTCTGGATCGCGACTACAGTACATGGGTGTTAACCCCGTCATAGTGACCAGTTTCGGCTTGTCGCGTTTCGGGATCAGCTTGTGTATATCCAGTAGCTCATATACCTAGAGACCTTTAGTCGTGGTTTTTGTGGGCTGACATGACGATGTAGACTATCAATGGATTTTCATCCTTTGATAGTCGCTTTCGTTTTTGGACTACACTGTACTTAGCATCAGGCACTCTGTAGTCACTATGTCGAGCCAATGTAAAAAAAAAACCATGTGCGTGATTCTATTCAGGAAGGGAGAGGGTGGAAAAAGGTTGTATAGCTCTTCAGAACACTCGCCATGATACAGACGGTAAAAAACGCTCAGTGAGGCATTTTTTTTTTATTACGATGATATATTTCTTTTTGTCAGTTATGATCTTTTTGTTTCCTTTTTTTGATATGACGGTCTGGCTTTATAGATATAATTAAACTTTTTGTATAAGTTTCAGTTTTTATGGTTATTGCATTTCTCAAATAAAAATGCCGACTCAAGGATCACTTAAAACGTTTCCTAATTAATAAAATTGGATAAATATGCAAAATTAAGAAACGCTATAAAAGCAGTTTTTTATTGATCTAGGATACCTTATAAAGTCTAATTTCTCACCTGTGGATATAAAAATATTTTAAGTAAATATACATGTAACTTATTTTTTATACTTTAGGAAATACACGTTCTAGTAAAGTAAAAAAACCACAGTCATTCAAGAAGACACGACGTAGTACACTCTAGAAGAATGCCGAGACGGAGCTATAGGGATAGAGGTCCTTACAGACCAGATTGGTGCCGACCTCTCGCTGCCAGCCGTGGTGAAATCTATGGTAGGTTGGTAGAGTGAGAGCTTGACAAACGTCGTGTCCTTCTGTGAGGCTGTAACGACGCAAAAAGAACTTGCCGAAAGGGGCAGGGAGCATACAACCGCTCTGGATGTACGGCACCACCTGGGCACCATCGCAGAATGGACGTGTTCACGCGCAACCAGCGCGACATCCCTCCGTGACACTATCCAGGCAGTAGATATGAGGGTGTCTGCTGGCCAGACGAGAAGAAAGAAAGAAAAGAAAGAAAGAAAGAAAGAAAACGTTTTATTAGCAGCAGCCAGACATAAGTGACAATATGATACAATAGATTACATGAAAATCCAGAAAAAAAACAAAAATAAATAAATAAATCACAAACAATACAGAAGAAAATCTAGGCTGCTGCCAATAAGGACCCTGTCTCAGCTTGTGCTACAGAGCACTGGACTTGGATGGAAAGTGGCATCCCTGGGAGGAATGGATGTAAAGATGGATTTTTTGATGGTTCTCCTCCCAGAGTACACAGTACGAAGTTCGCCGGGTCATCTAGTGTTGTACAGGAAATCCTAAATAAAATCTACCGCAAAAATTGACAACCCTATGGCTGGGTTTTAATTAATTATGGTAAACAAAATACATAACTGTAAGTTAGAACATCTCAATAAGTAATTGACTGAAAGGTCTAACGGGTAAACATTACATAAAGTTAATAATTTATGTTAATTTGGCTTTACTATAGTGTAGTCAGGAATATGGGATTTCGGATATTTTTGGATATGAGTACAAGTGGCGTGCGGTGACCACCTAAAAGAGAAATAAGTACCGTTAAACATATATAAAGCTCATAAGGTTTATTTTTGGCAGGGGCGACCGCGACAGCTTTACGGACCTAGACAAAGAACATTTGATATGAAATAACGTTAGTAGAAAAATACAAAATATATATATAGTATAGGTTTTAATATAACGTAACGATGTTATATTTCGAAAGGGTATGTCAATTCCGTACATTTTGCTCTTTCTATTAGCGTTGTCGTTTATCGAATATTGCTTTGTTTGTGTTAGAGTCTTTGACGACTTACGGACTTTTAGAATGTTTAATATATTTTTGTATAAAAAAATTAATTTATTCTATGTTTTTTACCGGACACGGATATTACATTTTTCGGATAACTAATAGTTTTGGTTCCATCAACCCTACATTACAATGTATGTAAAATTATTAAGTACTCGATATTTATATGCCTCTCAAATTTTATGCTGATTAAAATCCATAAACAAACGAATACACAGATGTTCATAAACGTTTGACCGTATTAAAGTGATTGTAACGAATACTTTCACTAAATTAATCTTTTCTTGTCTTTAAGCTGTCGAAGCAAGGATCTGTTTGGAAATCTTTAATATCGACCTTGACTTCAAGGCATAGAGCGTATTTTAAATCACCTAGCTTGACTATGGAATGTAATCAGTCCGTGAAAGGTGGTTCTGACGGGATTACAATCAACATCTAAGGCCTAGCACCTACTGCGGATTTTCACCGCGCGATTTTTTAACGTAATTTTTGTAACGCTAGAAATTGTATGAAAACACTTGCTGAAGCAGTAAAAATTTGCAAAACGTGATATTTCACTTTCCACTTCGACGCAGCCTTCAGTTTCTTTGAACGTTTCTTCTCAAAGTGGTTGCTTATGAAACGCTACATCAGTAGGTAAGTAGATAAGTAGTTCTTTTACTGGTTGGCTTCCCAGGTCGAGCTTCGTACCCACAGAGGTGCGGTTGGGTAAACCAACCCATAAATCTAATTGGTTAAACACCATACGCGAGTTGATGTTATAGGCCCCAGATAAAAATATTTTAAAACGCCGAAAAAAAGGAAAAAAAAAACACTTCATTCATATGAAATTAACAATTTTGTGATGACAAAAACCGTACCAAATTAGTTTCGCAGTGCGATTTAGGGGAATCTTTTTGGCTAAAATTCACGGTATACTTTCACGCGTGGTGTAATTCCACAGTGCTGTCTAAGCCTTAAAGAATCTAGATAGACCGTTAGTAATTCTAAGAGCCGGTTTTCGTGAGGAATTCACGTTGCGAACCGGAAACGTGTGGAAGCGTCGGTCGCCTCTTAGTGCGGATAGATTGCCTTTATAATTGCAACAGATAATGATATTTTTGATACAGGTAGTGTGGACAACACCTATGCAGGATCCCTAATTTTAGGGAAAAACCCCTAATTTTAAGAATTTTTAATCCGTTTATGGGAAATTTTAAAGTTTGCTTTTAACCAAGAAGATGTGTTATAAGCTTAAGCTTAAGTGACTACAGGGCACTTGTTGGTAAGCACAGAGAAACCCAAAAACGAAAGCAACTATCAAAGGACGAAAATCTATTGGGTCTCCGTCGTCATTACGGCCCACATTTACCACGACTGAAGGTCTCTAGGTATATGAGCTACTGATGTACACAAACTGAGATCGAAACGCGACAAGCCGAAACTGGTCACTATGATGGGCTTTGTACCCATGTACTGCGATCGCGATCCAGACGGGCACCGACGCCCTACCACCTCGCAAAAATATATGAAGGATAGCTATGGGGTAACCCCTATAGCTGTATTTTATTTTAAAAATGGTAATTAAAATTGTTATTATGCGAAAACAAAACCGCCATATACATAGACAGTATTTTATTTTCGCAACGCGTTGGAATTCGCTCTCAAAGCTATTTTATTGTAAGCAAAACAGTATTGGTAATACCGTCCATATGCGATGTGCCTGATTTTCATTCAGGTAATGCATTCGGGGCCTCAAAGAGCTACCAGTTCGGCCTATTAATTTTTTTTTTTTTGGTAAAGTACGTCCATATTGCCTCGCATGTTCTTTTCATATAATTTTATAGTTATACTAAGCTATATGTAAATAATCTATTTTTTACCAGCTTCTCTGTTTGCATTAAATTTATTTAATGAAACAAACAAGAATGTTGTAATTTTTGTCAATATTTGCACAAAAGTCTCTTTACACTTTTGCCGATTAAAAGGCTGATGACCCACTTGATAGGAAGTGATTAACGTCGGCCATGGATAACTGCAACTCAAGAAGCTTTGGCTTTGCTGACCAAGAAGCACAGTACACTGCTCTCTTAAAGAGCCCCATGTTAGTTCTGAGGAAAAACAGTTCCCGGTAGCTCATTCCACAATTCCAAAGTGTACGACAAAACACACTTCTTCTCACACACTGATATTTTATTCACTGGACCCAGTAGCAGGAGGTAGGGAACTTGCTGGAAGATCATAGAGATGGGCAAAATGTAATCAGATTAATGATTAACGATAGCAAAATTTAATCGCATGTGAGGTGGTAACGCGAATTGACCATCTGTGTCCATCTGTATTTTTCCAGATTACGTATGGCTTTAAGCACCACATGGTAACTAGTGAAGGAAAATATCGCGAGGAAACTCGCATGATATCTCATAGTAATATCATGTGTAAGTGCCTTCAGACCGGCGATCAGCTGCGCTACTGGTCACGTTGGGCACGACATAAGTGCGCAAAGTGGATACAGCCACTAATGTCTAACTGCTCACCCTGAAAGGGATACGCGAATGGTGGTAGGTGCTCTGGGATTCTATACAGAACACATAGAAAAAGGCTGTACACCCATTTTTTTTACATTTGACATGAAAAAAAATGCAGAACGTAATTTCATTTTTGTCCAGTAAATATGTAGCCATTATGTATAACATTTTTGACTCACCCCATTAAAGTTAATGATATATTTCGAGTGAACAGTTCGGTTACACTTCATTACGGCTTAAGAAACAGCAAAAACTGCTTCGTTCTCGATGTGAACTCATTAAGCTAATATAAACGAAATTCAGTCTCTGCCGCCTTCCTGGAATGAACGGGCTTGGTACACAGTGCAATCAGAAGCAGTATCCGAGCAAAAAGTTATTAGAGGTGCCAATATGTCTCCATTTTGTAAAATACCATCAGGTTAGCGTTTGACCTCAATCTCACCTGACGGAAAGTGTTGATGCGGTCGATGATGGAACGCGCTTACCCAAGAAATAGCGATTCACTTGTCGTTTGAAGATACCTACGGCGTAAAGTGTAAAGAAAAAAAAATGATACAGGAAGTGAAACCAAGTGATCCTTGGCGGTTCGCAGCAAAAAATAATTAAAAGATAAATAAATTGTGGAGGTACTAAGCTGGTATACTGTTTACCAATATACAACTCTGAAACGGCTGGTTCAATCGAAATTTATAACCCGGCAAAATCAAATCAACTTATAACCCGTGTCGTGACCGTATCTCGATTGACCAATACGATTGGCCGGCGAACAAATTGACAAGTTTATCCTGTAAAATCGCGGTGAACTTGGAAACGCACTCGATTGATATACGATGAGTGCTCTTTGATTTATTCGAGGTATAAACGCGGATATGGATTTTTAGAGTTCTGTATCCATTGTCATATAGGGTGTTTTGATATCCAAAATTACTCATATCGCATTTTTATAAAACAATAAAAAAGTTCGTCGTTTAGAATATATTAAAAAAAATATATATAAACAAAGATGGATGGATGGATGAATGGGGGTGTTCGTTCGTCATATCGTCGGAGAAATCCGAACTCCTAGGCCCGATTTGAAGCGGGAGGAAGAACACCTTGGAGATTTTAGCCAGTAGGAGACTGGCACGATACGGGCGTCCCCCCTTATGGCTTCCGTGACAGTCCTAGGCGTGGTTTTTCCCTTTGGTTTCCAAAAGAAAGGTCACCTTTAGGATGGACCCACAAAAATATCAAATAGCCACTTTGAACTCAATCGATGGTAGGGCTGGCATACCACACGGTGCATTTCGACAGAATCAAAGGCATCATCAAACCGGTCCTAAATCAACCAGCTGGGTGGCACTGACGCGCCGAAGCAGTTGCCAGCACCTCAGCTTCAACGTCTCCGAGCGGGGTCTGCCTCCTGCCTCTCCCTCCTGCAGCCTCCTTATGTGGCATGACGTTCTCATATAAGGAAAACAAGTCCACCATGCGGGTTTTCTCACTATGTTTTTCTCCACCGGTGAGCATGTGCTGCCCAAATCCCAACATAACACACACGCACACACACACTACCCACAGCAGTCATATTGTTGATAGATGTATTAAATAATAAATTATTTTTAATGTGTATAATGAGTCATTAAAGTTTAAGTAAGTAAGTATGTAAGTAAGTAAGTAAGTAAGTAAGTAAGTGGGTGTAAGTGAGTTTAAGTTTAGGCTACGATGGGGTTGATATGACGTAAGTTAAAAGCCCCTAATAAAGAATAAATTAAAAAAAAAAGTTTGAAGTGCATCGTCAAAGACATTATTGTCAAAGCAGATTATTGTTAAAACTTAAATAAACGGAATTTATGACATTATTCCACGTTTAACCCAGAATTTCCTTTTTATACGGAACTCAAGGTATAAGATCACACCTGGTCTTATTTTAATGATCTCCATCATTGGACAGTGCATTGATCCAATTAATAATAATAATGGAGCGGCCAAAAAACAACGTTGCGACGTGTGATTTTCGAGGCGAAATCAGCGCAAATTCCACCGCCTGCGGCTGAGGTGTCGCCAATTTTGGACAAGAACATCTCCCTAAAATTATACATATATAACCTTCCTAAAATTATAAAAACTCACATAAATATTTTATAAGTGTAAAAGATATGGTTTATATTACCTAAATTGTAAACCATAAAACCAAACATTTTAACTATAAAAAAATATGGTGAATGTTATTTTTTTGAGCTATGAATGTAAAACAATAATTGTAGTTTATAAAATCAACTTATCATTAATCAAAAGTATTATAAATTAACATTATATGCACAATATTGTGCATTTTTTCTTAAACTATCAAACATTTCTTTTAATATTCCCTTATCTGCTTTAAAATCCTTAAATTTAGGCTTAGTCCCATAAATTGGCATTACTGGAGGAAGGTCAACGCACCGCGGCCGACTGGTTCCGAATTATTTGCCCAAAAACGCCCTTCATCGAAAACCGAGGGTTAACTCACTCGGCGCATATTTTGGCCGTTCACATTTAACCATATAAGATAGAGTAAGATAGTACAAAGCAGTACGGCCAAAGAACGCAGTAATTCTTTCTTATTTCTTCATATTTTTTTAAACATTAACCTACACTAAAATTTATTTCTATGTTATGACATAAACAGGTTATAAATAAGAATACCACATTTACAAACACCTACACCTTTTTTATTGTAGCCCGGGGGAAAATCATACATAGAACCACCATAGCCGCGCTGAGGGCAGCAACTGACTTACTGACTAAAACCCCCGGGATGTCCTAATCGTTACATCCAGGCCTGGGAATTCGAATTCGATCAGAAGCCCGGGGAGCGAACAGCCTTTTTAAGGCTTCTTCGCTAGGAGTGGATGAGTGCAAAGGACCCGCCCCTCCGGAACTTCGCTCAGGTGGGATGCCGGACACTGGGCGCTGCTGCCTCCCTCTCATCCGGGTAGCAGACTCTCTCAAGTCTACTGGCTAAAACAGCTATACCTAGAAAAACTACGTACAGACCATATAAATGTTTGTAAAAATATGTTGCACAGACACAAATCCAACTTTCGCGTTTTGTAAATAATTTAACGGGTCTTATGTGCGTATAAACTTACTTGCCACTATGGCTAGACGTTTTGATCTGGTATACCATGACTACGAGAAGATTAAAGCGCCGCGGCGTTTCGTCGTGGGCGAGAAATTACTTCTACCCGTTTATGACCGGTGGTCGTGGGCGTGGTTGTAGAAAGACACGGATTTTGGCGTTTTACAGTTTATTTGCACTTTAAGGCACACCGAACTGCGACGCACACGCACATACTCTGGCCTCGGGTCTCGGTAGTCGACTCATTTAGCTAGAGCATCCCTTGCGCGCGCGCACCACTTACCCCGCACGTCTCGTATCACCCTAACGACCCTTAGGGCGTGTAATACAATTACGTATCGGGGGGCGTCTACATGCTATACGTTACTGTTTTCGACAACTTCGCGGCTCTATCAATAAGTACGTGGCGCTTCAGTCTGCTTATACCCATGACTTGTGTAACCAGGTTAAGACGTGAAATCACATCTAAAACTAAGTTACTCCGCGTATAAGACCCATTAAATTATTTATAATAAGTACGTTGCACGCTTCTACAAATACCACTTCTACACACTGCATCTACTATTACCAAGCCGGTATTTAGTTAGTGGTAAACTCTTTCGTATAGCTCACTTTATAAAGCAGTATTTTCAATATTTTGAAATATACAACCAGCGAATTTTTAAGCCATTATGTAAATTCAAAAACAATGAGATTTAATTCGGAGATAATTTGACTGCAGTTATAAATGCGAAAGTTTAAAAAGTTAGAAATTTTGTAAACACAATCTGCGACATAGGAGACTTTGCTATATATAGTGTGAGTGTGTGTGCGTCTTATCTTTAATACAATATTTCAATTTTAATATACGGAGAAGTATGAGAATGCCAAAAAGTGCTACGTATTTTTCACAGTAAAAGTTAATTTCTCGTCGCTTCGTATCGCGAGCGCTACATAATGCCGTAATTAAGAAAACATCATTTACCACACTACAGTCCTTATTAATGATGGAATTGACAAGCATTTTTTAATTGAAGACTTTCAAAAAATGAGTGAAATTTAATAAGCAATCTCGCTTGTGTTCTGGCAGCATGAATATAGAAAAGTATAAAAAAGCTCAATTTACAAAATAGATTTATTGTGTTCCACTCTGACATTGTCTTGAGTTTCTTTCGGCGTTTCTTCTTAAGGTAGTCGCTTCCGAAACGCTAATAGATCGCCGTTAGGTCTTTTCTTCTGGCCACGTCGTTTTTTTACTGTTTTCTCAAGGGACTCCTGTTTTTTTTTTATTATGTTTATTAGTTATAGGTTATAGGGTATACACACTGACCTCGCAAATGGATACAAGGTCACAGGGGAGGCGTGATTTTAACATATAACAAAATACTACTGCTACTTACTAAAATACTACTTATTTAAATAATATATACTTTTAAATACTATTGAAGCCCTTTAAAGACTTAAAGATCTCGCAGCACAAAACGCAAAAGAATCCAGGCAAGTCTTCTTGGTTAGCAGTTGGGAGATATTAAACGGGTTGACGCGACAAGCGTTACAGATTGCTTCATGTTTATATCTGTACTTACTGAAAGCGAGACAAATTTTGATAAGGTGTTCCACCGTTTGAGAGGATTGCCTGTCACAAGGGCAAGTGTCGTCGGAAATTATGTGGAACGATGAAGGTATTGTTTATGGAAGCCGTGTCCCGTAAGGGCTTGGGTGAGAAAGAAGTTGATTGCTGTCAGTTTGCCAAAGGCTTGAATGATCTTAATATCCGCAAACCAA
This sequence comes from Automeris io, assembly GCA_036320925.1. Lineage (NCBI taxonomy): Eukaryota > Metazoa > Arthropoda > Insecta > Lepidoptera > Saturniidae > Automeris > Automeris io. The sequence continues at coordinate 2,924,047 of JAUDJH010000011.1, read as the reverse complement.
GTCTTGGTTGTGGATCCTTGGGGACAGGAAGTGTACCATAGATTCCATGCGTGGGCAGAGTTGTCCCTGATGTGTCTTTTTGCATATTTGATGGGAAATCTCGTGTATGAGTAAGGGACTCCTGTTGTGCACATCCCATTCGTCTGGAATAATGTTTGGCAAGAAGCAAGATCTTATATTACAAGTATAGGAAAAATGAAGGCTATAAATTCATAGTTTCATAATAAAAAATACGATTACTTTATTTTTAAGGGGGGCAGCAAGGGAAATCCTCCACTACAAAAGATACAACAATACCGTGGTAGGAAACTAGCGCTTTTGTCTAAATATGCAATTAGTATAGTAATAATGTTGGTCAAGCGTAAACATTCTACTAAAATAAACAAAATTACAAAAAATAAAAAATTAGGTTTAAAGAAGATTTATTTTCTCAAAAAGAAACATTTTATTTCATTTACATGAGAAAAATTTAACAATAACACAATACAAGGCGGTAGTAATATAAAAAATTCAAACTAAGTAGTAAACACAGATAAGGCTCACAGACACAGCACCAAACTATATATACAATAGGCACAATAAACACAGACAGAACCACTGCAGTAATTACTGATATGAATTCAGTTTCTTGTAAAGATTATCATACATTTTAAGTTTGTACGGAACCCTCGGTGTGCGAATCTAACTCCCACTTGGCCGGTCATGTTTTAATTTTGAAATCTGTGGGTCGCCTAACTTAAGTTCCAAGATTCGAACCTACGACCGTTAACGTCAGCTATTTTCGGTGACATGTGTGATACATATCTTCAGTGGCTATTCACTGGCAAGCCACCCATGAAGCAGTATGTAATTAACCGATCCCGTATCGAACCGAACGTAAATTATAATTTAAATACAACGCAACCTTACAATATCGTGAGATCATTTAAATATGTATGTCCAGCGATGACGGTTTTATTAAGGGTACAAGAAACTGCTTTTAGTGTGTTCTCGAAAATCATTAAAGCATTATATTAAGGTTTTTATAAGAAAATAATTAAATTTTTCTTATTAAAGACAGGCTTACGCTTGGCTTTCCGAATATTTTCAATCTAATAATGCAGCGAGGTCTCGATTTGCCACAAGCGACTAGAAATAAAGTCTAGACGCGGCAATCGGAGCTAGGATGGAGCTATTTGTTTATTATAGTGAAACTTATCGTTGCGTATAAATTGCGGCCGTAAACCGCAGCGGGCGCAGCGCGTGGGAATGCCGGTACAGTCCTCCGTCCGCGCGATATCACTTGCAAACACCCTTCTTCCTTGTTCCATTATGATTTATAATATACTAGCTTTAGTGACCAGGCGTTACTCGGTAGAAACCTCGTTACTCGGTTCCTTATTTTATCCCCTTGAAGATTGATTTGAACAATACTACGTTAATATAATAATAGTAATCGGATGGACTAATGGGCTGGTCGCAAAGAGCCTCGATTAGCATCTTAAGAGGCTCTCGCTTAGTTGCTGGATCAAAATCCGGATACAGAAGGCAGTATTACTCGATACGGCACGCATTGTTAGGAGGTTCCTCACTCTGAGCTTCTAACTACCGGTGACTAGGGCTTCGGGCTTTGTCCCGTAGGTCGTTTTTGTACTGCATCATGCTTACCATGAGGCGTGTGGACAGTGTGCCAAATAAGTATAATAAATATATCAAAAATTCTACAAAAGATACTACTAAGGTTTTTTTTACTTCTTCACTCTACCGTATCAACCCGCTGTGGTCTTGATGATGATGAATGACCTTCCAACCGGTGCAATCCCTCCCTCTTAAGATATTGGATCTTTTAGAAGAAGTGGGAAAGACGACCGGTATCCTATTTCTTGATTATTGCGATCGGTTTTAGGACTACACTGTGCTTAATATCACGTGTGGTGTAGTCACTTTGCTGAGCTGGTGTAAAAAAGTTAGACAGAAGTTTGTGAAACTTATAATATTTTACAATAACAGTGTACAATTGTGGTTATCAACCGCAGTATCTCACTGAAGCCTTTTAAATGAAAGGCATGTTTTATCAAGCATTTTTTAAAACTATACTTATCTTAATATCCTACTAATATTATAAATGCGAAAGTTTGTGAATATGTTTTGTTATAAATTGAACTAAGTTGTTTTAATTAATTTGATTTCTCTCGTGTTGGGTGTTAACGGACTTGAATAAAGGATAAGGTACTTACTGGGATTTGGTGGTGATGAGGTTTTTCGCTCGTGTTTTATCGGCCGGTGTGTTTTCGCTGTTACGTTTTTGATTTATAATGCGCTGGCGCTAGTGATGTGCGCGGCGCATGTTTCCTTGAGTCGATTCTTAGTGAGGGGAACGGAGAGGAGGGAATATCAAGTCGTAACATGTTTGTTACTGTTTCAAAATAAAATTACTGGACGGATTTGCATGAAACTTTTACAGTAATATAGATTATACATCGGAATAACATATAGGCTAAACATCAAACAAAATTAGATTATGAACATTTTATGAGTGTTGGCTTTTTTTGATAGCCCGGGGGAAATACCTAAACGAACCTCAGGGGGCTAGATGAGGGTTGCCCCCCGCTTGTATCGGACTTACACTGACTAAAACCTCGAGGTGTTCGTTCTCCCGCCTACCGATTGCCAAGGGCAAGGCCGGGCCATCTTCCTCGGCTCCCGGCGACATCTAGCCTTGTTCAGGCGTCATATATGGCCGGATAATGAGTGTACATATCGTCGGGTGAAATGCTATTTGGTTTAAGCGACATTTTTTGGTGATATAGTAATATATATATTTTTGGAATCAGCGTCTTTACCAATTCCAAAAATATACATATTACTGTATTACCAAAAAATGTCGCTTAAACCAAATAGCCTTTCACCCGACGATATGTGTTTTTGAACATCGAGAAGAGAATAATGGAAAATATCTATTCCATACAGTTGATCATTTATAATATTAAATAAGTTACATGCTCTGTTTATTGGTGAATGAAGACCTACACTTTTTCAAAGCTATAAAGGACTAAAGGCATGCGTTTTTGAAATTAATTTTTAACTTGATAACTCCATGTGTTCCTGGGGAAAATAATCTTGACAAAAATAGACAGACGAACAACGAAGTAACGAACCAACAAGAGTGTTCTTTTATTTTTTTGAGATATGAAACCCTAAAAATGTACATAAATTAATGTAATTAATAACAAAATTATCATCCAAAACGATGAAGGTGCATGCGGTGTATCGCTTCTTTGCGGTACCCAAAAAAGCAGTAATTTACAAATTCTCAGATATCGGCCAGTGTAAAATAAACAAGTTTCTTAAAGGGTCCCGGTGAGGAAAAAATAAAATATGGACCACAAAATTTCACCTGTGTCAGTCATGTCGGGAGTGAGGTAAAATGATGCAGGGTTGTGCTTTATATTCAATATTTATTTAACAAAATAACAGTAAATCATTTATTTTATCAATAAGTTAGTTATTTTTTGTCTACACTAGAAATTACCTAGAAATAACTTATATGGCAAAACAACGTTTGCGGGGTTAGCTGGTATATATATATATATATATAAATTTGTATGTTATATAGATTGTTCTGACGGAACTAGGGTGAAACTTGAACCCTAGATTTCTGGGATTATAGGTATCACTCGGCTACGATTTTAAAACGTATAGATTGCCTTGAAGTGCTCTTTCTAAATAGTCAATAAAAAAGTCCAATTACAAAGTTTTTTTTTAGCAATACAATATGCCGACCGCTGGGAAAGACTTTCACAACTACACCGAGTAAAGAGGGTGAACACTTAGTCTTAGAGAGTGCTTAGTCAGCGGTTTATGCGTTGGGTGGCAACGCAAGGGCACCCCTGTGGGTACGGACCTTACGGACGAAGGGACTACCTTGAGAAGAAACGCCGAAAGAAACTCAAGGCTGCGTTGGAGTGGAATTACAGAATGCTCTCGTAGTCCAGTCGCTAAAGCCAGTTGAAATATCCTTGCGGTTCTTGACTCTCCTGGACTACATTATGTGAGGTGAACATTAAGTTTATATATCGTGTGTGTAGTAGTCACTTTTACCGGCTAGTATAAAAGCGGTGCTGTGAATACGATACAGTTTAAACAATAAGGTCGTAATCAAAGAAATGTATTTTTTTTTACACTGGCACGACAAATTGACAGCAGAGTACCTGATGGTAAGTACAGTGTAGTCCAAAAACGAAAGCGACCATCAAAGGATGAAAATCCATTGATAGTCTACATCGTCATGTCGGCCCACATATACCACGACTGAAGGTCTCTAGGTATGTGAGCTACTGGATATAAACAAGCTGACCCCGAAACGCGACAAGCTGGAACTGGTCATTGTGACGGACTTTACACCCATGTACTGTGGTTGCGATCCAGACGGGCTCTGACGCCCTACCACCTCGCTGCTGCTCGTTTAGCACCACCCAGGAGTCACGTGTAGGGAAACTAGGGTAAAGCCTACGGACGCGAGCAGCTTCGACTCCCAAAAAGTATTAAAAGTAGTAAAGTAATAGTAGTGAAATTATTATGATCTGAGTGTTAACCCTGAGTGTGTAAACGAAAATCACTATATCTGCGAAACCTGTTATTGAGGAGATGCTGTTACCAAAATTGATAACGTTGGAAGGAGAGGACCTCACACTCTGGTGCCATAACAAACTTTGTTGAGATCAAAGAAATAAAGAAATTTTGTTTGAGTATATGCCTCCGATCTCTTCAAAATGTGCCAAATACTCATGTAAATCTATTGGGAAGTGAAAAAGAAGCCGACTATTTCTTTGATGGAAAATATCTCCTATATAACCGAAGAAAGCTGTGGACCTAGTGGGAGGAGTAGGGAGCACTTTTAGTTCTTTATTACATCGCGTCTTATGGTATAGTCCAAAAACGATTGCAACTATCAGCAGTAAAGAAAAACAATCCATTGTCACAGTGATTGTGCCAGCCTGCACAAATATCTCTTCACGCTTCGTTTAAAGGACCCAATATCATATGAAACAGGCTCGCCGAAGACTACTGCATAGCTCAAAGATTCAGCAAAAGCAATAGTTAAAGAACCTCTTAGTCCTAGCTAGGATGTAAGATACCATATAGCTGTAATTCATGAATGTATATTCGGTGCAGAAAATATCGAAAACATGACATACTTATTTAACCCTATCGTTTCATTATTGGCATTATATGTATAGTACATATATATTATATTTATATTTTCCGGGTAGCGCCAGGTCATTACAGATAGTTAATCTATCCCCAAGACGGTGCCAGGAGGACGCGGCGCTGTGAAGCTATTTTCTATCAATATAAGTCAGTGGTAACCACCGAAATATGAGAGCAGTATAAGGAAATAATGGTTATTTAAGATTCCATAAGACGCTCATAAGTGCTATACGAGTAGACCAAGGATACTACGAAGATGGTGGTTGACGAATTCCGAAATCTGAATTTTGAAATCACCCGATATTATTCTGGGTGTGGATTTAATCGTGAGATATTTGATTGTAGAGCTCGTTCCCACATCATTCCGAGTGCCTGGAGGGACTCATTTGATCTGGAGCGGTTCGTGGCTGCCATGTTGCTTTTTTTCTGCGTTTCATACGAGTTTTGGCAGTCAGTTACCGCGCGTGTGGGTCCACTGACCACTTTTACAAAGAATTATGAATGAAAGGAAATGGCTTGACAGCAAGCGGGTAGATTATTAAAATTAATAGTATTTTTTTATTATATTATCCAGTTACGCTTTGATTCTATTCAGATAAACTAATGGAATATTTTTCTTATTATTACAATAATCATTTAGGAAAATCTATTTTATGTAAGGCGACTCTAAACTCGCGTTATTAAATTCGTTTGCCACAATTTATATATAATTACTAGCTGTCCCGGCAGACCTTGTTCTGCCCTATTTCTCTAAATCAGATTTTATTCTGCCAAAACCTATTGGCCCGTCGGCTGTTTTATGAAAATTGTTTGAAGAAACCTGGCCTTAATGCTATATGTATAAAAATTGACAAATATTGACATTGATGATGATGATGTCCTAGCCGGTTTCGGCCACGGCGACTGTTTCAACACCGGTTAAGAAATTCGAGGTCCAGTTTTCGGAAACAGTCAATTGCGCAGGAGATATTTAAGTGCATAACTGGACGCGCAGCCAGAAAAGCACTCTCTCGTCCGAGCTCCCTCAGGCCCGATGGAAAGGAGAACCAGTACGATCGGGAGGGAGCAGGATGCAGGTTTGATCGAGTTTTCCCTTCTCTAAACACCTGGTTGATTGACATTAATATTTATACGTCACTCAATTGTTTTGCCTTCCCGGAACCCGTCCACTAACATTTAAACTTTATGGTGTGGTATTAAAGTTCAAAATGACTTATAACGAATCATTTTTTATGACAATACAGAAAAGTGTTATTTTTAGACAGTTGCAGGGAATTTTTAAAAATTTTCTCTCTGTAGTAACCTTCCTCAGACTTCAACAAACAACAAAAAAAAAAATCAGCCAAATCGGTTCAGCCGTTCTCGAGTTTCGCGCTTATCAAGACATTTAGCGATTCATTTTTATATTATAGATGTATGTTTTGACTATGTATCTATACTCAATTAAGCCCTTTCTCAAATGGGTGTAAGCTAACTATATGCTGGTGGCCGGAACCGACCTTTACAACTTCACCGGGCGTGAAGCATGTACACGTAAGGTGCTCAGCTGATTATTTGATATTTCTTTTTGCCCATCTAACGTCTTTGATTGGATGGGTACCTATCATAAATACTTGTGTGAAGTGTACATATCCTTTTCTACTAGCTTATTCATCGATAAAATATTACTTTCTTAAATCCCTATGGAGTTATAATTTGATTTCGTTTTATAACCAGCGTGCTTATAAATATTTATATAACAAACTAGTTTGGTCCTCAGATGTATTTATAAAACGAGAGGTTCCATATTCTTTCTTGTAATACCGCGACACCGTCTGACAACATTTCGTGGTAGTTTCCGCTAACAGGCCACGAAATTTTAGACCAATTTGCAGCCACCGCTCAGACGAACCAAGTCTAAATTTACATTCCAGAAATTTTCTCTACTTTTGCTCTTATTTTAGGTATACATATATTCTTATTATAGTATCACTATTACACTTGTAGTCGATTTATTTATTATATCTTACAGATTATTTAGTATTATTAATTTTAAGTAGGTATATTGTTTTGAGTATCATGTTTTTCTTTTTTTGTTGTATTTTATTATTTATTAATTATCATGATATGATGTAAACCGACCGTGATCCTACAAAAACCAGTGCCGCAGGCTTCCTCTGCGGCATTAAGCTGACGTAGGGCCCATTTCGCCATGTTTATATGTTTTTGTCTTTTGTATTTTCTTCTTATCTGTATGCTGATTATGTTTCTATAGTTTAGGTTTTTATTTTGAGATGAAATAAATATATTTAATTCCATTTACAAATTAACTGCATTATTTGTCACATCTAGTTAGTTGTGTTCTTGTTTTCTCAGCTCGAATTATATACACTTCGCAATTTAATACGAAACGTAATTGCGTAGCGTTTTCGGCAGAAATTTTTATGTTAAGTAGTTAAATGTTTTCTTAAAATAATGAGTGCTTTACCGTAATTGGTTTGAAATAAGGGAAATCGTATGATTTTCATCACAGTTACGTGCCAGTATGCTTTTCCGAACCATGTCCGATTTTAAGCCTTATTCATTTTACGAAGTCCCTTATAAAAAACCTTTAAACGTAAATTTTTAAATTTAGTATAAATATGGTTGTGAAAATAAATATTTTTCGATTGAGGTACTAAAATATTATTAAAGCCAACTAATTACTAATACTCAGTACTTTATTTTGCTTTTAATTTTAATAGCTATGACCGGTGGTCGTGGGTGAGTTGGTAGAAAGACAGATATTGGCGTTTTAGTGTTTATTGCACTTTTATGACACACAGAACTGCGACGCACACGCACGTACTCTAGCTTTGGGTCCCGGTAGTCGAATACCGGTTAAAAGCGCAATAAACAGTAAAACGCCAAGATTCGTGTCTTTCTACCAACTCACCCACGATCACCGGTCATATAGTTTTAGTGGCGTAGCTGATAATGTACCAGATTCCATGCGCGGCGACGTCAATGGTCTTAGTTTCGAATCCCGGCATCTATCATCTGTGTTTTTCCAGATTAATATTAGACACTACGTACTCACCGATCAAGGAGAATATGACATCTTATAGAAATATCATGTGTAATAGTGTTGTGAGAACGGCGATCAGCTGCGCTACTGGTCACGTTGGGTACGATATATAAGCGCAAAGTGAATACAGCCACTAACATACCCCTGCTTACCTCGCAAGTAATACAGTTTTACGATATATTATTATAATTACAAAATTGATCTTTATTTCGTGCCGTATATATTTCACGCTAGTTTTTCTTCAACAATTACTTGCACTACGTTAATGGATGAAAATTATAAATACAGTGCAATATATCATAAGCGTTTAAGCTATTTATGGTTTTAGTTAAAAACATTGTATAGCTTTAATGCTCAGTGATGATTCCTAACGGCTTCTATAAAAACACTTAACAAATCCAACAACGAGAAAGAGAAACAATGTGCATTAAAACACCCCATTAATTTTATGGTTAACATAGCCTCTATGTGATTTTCGAGTGGAAATTTTTAATTAGACATCTTAATTTATTTCCCTGGTATTTATATCTGAAGTGTTGAGATATGATACAGGAAATGCATTCTCTTTGGGAATTAATTTGAAGGGCGCACTGCCAACGAGTATTCAAAACTTTGTTTATTTACGGTGCACCAACAATATTAAAAAGAATTATAAATATATTCTTTTTATATTATTAGGATTAGGATTATTAGGATATATTATTAGGAGCACACATCTTACACCATATTTTAAAAAAGTACCTTATAGTATGTATTTAATAGAAAAAAATTGGTACTCATTATTAAATACAAAATAAATTATATTTTAAATTTCAATAAAAGTGTTAAAAATCAAACAAAATGAGATTAATGAAATATTTATGCGTGTAAAGCCCGATAATAAGTGTACATATTTTTTTAACATGGGATAATTATAGTAAATTACTACTGGATACAGTTATTTGATCATTTATGCTATAATATTAAATAGGTTACATATCATATTTATTAGTGAATGAATGACTAAATTTCTATTAGCATTATGTGCATGGAAAAGTTTTGTTATCGAGCGTCTTGGAATTTTATACAGTACTGTATTCAGACGATATATTTTTCATTAAAACGACAATTTTCACGCATCATTCTGAGTTCACGTGGTATATTAGTCACTTAAACAAAATTTTTTGACAATTTTTCATGTTGATTTGGGACTTGGTAAATTTAAATCGTCGACAGCTGTTTCCGATATGAGATTAAAATGATGGTTTGTATTTATTTTAGTTGTTTTGGTCACAGATTAAGGAGTCATTGGATTCTGGCTGTCGCGACTATGCTAGCGTTGCCTGGTCGCTATGTACCGCTTTGTGTGATCGGCTGCGCTACTGGTCAAGTTGGGCACGACAGATCAGCACAAAGTAGATACAGCTCCTTTTTGTGGTAACCCGCAGGATATCTTGCCATAAGAGCTCTGTGAGGGCAGCGACCGGTCTTTAAGACTCCTACTGACTAAAAACGTCGGGGTTTTTACTCTGGTAATCTTTATTCTTCCAGCTACCCAGGGAGCGAATAGCCTGTTAAAGCCCCTCCTCTGGGTGTAAGGGGCCCACCTATAAGTATCTCACTGTGGTGGTGCCCTGGACACTGCATACCCCCGTTATCTCCTGCGGGCAGTAAGCTCCCACGAGCCTACTGCATTAATGTATCTCTACTCACCCGAAAAGGGATATAGCGCGAATATATATTGTTATCATATTCGTACACTTTATATAACATAATAAATAAATACGCATATTGTTTACATTTTAAAATAAATTGTGTTAAAAGACATAAATTTTAAAATATAAAAATATTGTATGTGCTTGTCTTCTTTGCCGGGTGTAGTTGTAAAGGACATTTTATTTCCCGAACAAAACACACTACTCATTATTAATGTGAAAGTATATGTTAAGCCGCCGCTCTCTTTAACTTGGACTTGGCTTTGATAATACTTAATTTATAATCAAGATCCTTTTATGTATGCAGTTTTTAGTCAAAGATGAACTTATTTGTTAGCCAAAGTCTAAGAAAAGTCGAAGTAGTGTTTATAAATCTCCCCGTTAGTATATATTTTATATATACCTTTAATTAATAAAAAGAAGGATAAATTTTTGTGGTACAAACCTGTTTTTAACGTTAAAACGATTATGTAAACGTTTTTAAAAGTTTATTTGCATAGACTTATTACAACAGACTGCTCAAGCCCATGTATATGTAATAATCATATAGGGGGGAGATTCTTTCAAATTATTTCAATGGCTAGGCCGCTTTGGTTGGTATAAAACTATGCACAGATTGATTTAAGTATCTGATAAAATATTGAATAAGTCACAAACTAAGCTTACGTTTGTACTATGGGTACTAGATAAAGATACAAATACTTAAATACATATACCGATATATGCCTCGGTACGAATCAATCTACTCATTACCGAAAACTTTGCTGATATTACGACTCGAATCCAGGATTTTAGCATCGTAAGTAGGATATACATACTGCGCTATTAAGCCGTCATTGTTACATTAGTGCCATACCACTGATATGTTACCAAAATATAATAGTTGTCACGTCTTGAATTCTGAATAGTTTGTGTTCACGTGTGACGCTCCAACAGTTGACGACCCCTGTCGGTGAAATGGATCTAATTCCACATAATTATTGCGTACCGTTTTTTATTACCCTACTATAAAACTTTATCGATTATGGTCAGATTTTTAATTTTATAATTCGATAATTGATTTGATTGGATCGTATATTTCTAAAGCTGTTTTGCATTATTAAAAAAATAATGATTCTATCATCGAATTTTGAAATAAAAGAAAGGATAATCTTATCTCTGAGTTTCTATAGGCGATTCTTCTCAAGGTAGTTGCTTCCCAAACGGTGGTAGATAACTGTAAGGTTTCATATTTTTGGCAGGCTGCCCAAGTCAAAGTCCGTACCCACAGGAGTGCCCTTGCGTTGCCACCTAACCCATAAATCACTGGCTGAGCACCTTATGTTTTCGCCCTGTCGCCCAGTTTAGTGGTGAAGGCTTCTCCTGAACGCCAACATTTGTCCTGCCGAAAAAAAACTAACCTATATATATTATTATACTTTATACTTAAAATTATTTGAGCTATATGTTATTTCTTGTTTCTTGTGTTTTTTATTGCTTAATAAGATGTAAAACAACCGGGGCTTTTACGAAAATCAGCGCTGCAGACTTCCTCTGTGGCTTTAAGCTGATGAAGGTCCCAGTTTTGCCATGTTTATATGTTTTTGTATTTTTCTTTTGTTTCTGTATGTTGTTACTGTTTCTGCTTTTAAATTTCTAATTTTTGTTAGTTTGTGGCGAAATAAATACATTTCATTTCATTTTAACCTCGGTCACTCTTCAGTTAAGCTAAGAACAAGAATTTCGGGCAGTGGGCTTGAGGGAGTCTGCTGCCCGGTTGAGAGGGGTGAGCTTTACTCCTTCCCCCCCCCCCCCCCCAGAGAGGTAGCCTCAACAAGGCTTCTTGTTCTCTGGGCGTCTGAATGAGTTTGGCTTCCCAGGGGCAGGTGGAGCAATCAGAGGGACAGCCCGGGGGTTTTTAGACAGTAGGAGTCAACACACCGGGGTTACTGCCCTCACAGCGTCCCTGATGGTCCTATGCTGGATTTTCCCCCGGGATACAAAAAAAAAGAAAAAAAGAACAAGAATTTAGATCTATTCTAGATATTTATATCTTATTCTAGACACGGTGCTTACAAGAAGAAAAGTAGTTAACAGATGGACATTGCTCTTGGTACTGTTTATGCATTGTGTTTGTAAAGTTATTTACCAATGAGTTTGATTTCAATTATGATTAGTGAATTTGTTTTGATATTTGTAATTTTTATTTTATTAGTTAATGCTTTTAAGAAATGCTATGAGTGTTTGTTATTAGTAACTGTTATCGCTATCTAACTAGTGCATATGATTATATTTGTAACATAAACATTGGAACTGTTTATAGTCCATAAATAAATAAATAATAGAATAGCTATTTTTGTGTCACAATATTCACATCCGAATTAGATGACGGATGTAGTTCGTAAAGTACTATATAAATAGTTAAAAAAATTATTTATTCGACAAACAACTACAAGGCAGCACATTAAAAATCAGCTGACACCCAAACTAAGACACCCTGTATTATTGGATGTCAGCATATTTCACACAAATTTGTTACAGTTTTTTACTGCTGCGTAGCACCAATCATAACTCAAAACAATACAAAAAAAGTGCGCGGCTTCGGGAGGTATTTTCACGAACTATTTTTGGATCGCAGAACGGAACTTCTCTAAACGCTGTGAGTCCGTTTTGTGACTATCATTAGCCAGTTTCGTCCCACTGTAAGAGAAAGGGATTTGAAGGAGTTTGAACATTAAACCTACCACGCTTGTTCAATGCGGACTGGCGCAATGTGCAGAGAAGATGCACACAACGGTTTAGATGCTAGCAATCTGCGTGCAATTCGGCATACTGTATATATACCTTAGCCGTGGTGGCTGCCGGCAGAATAGAATAGCACCCCCCTCTTCTTGCCGAGGTGTCGTAAAAGGCGACTAAGGTATCTCTTTAACACCGCAATTCAACCAGGTGTTCAGAGAAGGACAACTCGACCAAACCTGCATCCCGCTCCCTCCCGATCGTACTGGTTCTCCATTCCATCGGGCCCGAGGGAGCTCGGACGAGAGAGTGCTTTTCTGGCAGCGCGTCCAGCTATGCACTTAAATATTTCCTGCGCAATTGACTGTTTCCGAAAACTGGGCCTTGATTTTCTTAATCGGCGTTGAAACAGTCGCCGTGTCCGAATTCGGCTAGGACATCATCATTCATTCATATACCTTAGGCAGCTCTTTCGACACCTTAGTATGATAAAATGGAAGGCATTATTCCATTCAACCGGAAAACTTCTCGATTATAAGTCTATCCTAAAAGCGTCAAATTACCTATGTTTTGATATTTGACACCACTTTCTTTGCAAATACACGTTTTTCATGCAAGTCTCATTAATATTTGGTGAAATCATACTCTTTGTCTAAATATCTAGGTACACGTGTCTATCCAGTTAGCGCTTCGTTATTAACACAACCTAAATACTATGAGATTCCACACGCGTCAGTCCGTTCGTTTTGTGATTTTTTGTATTTATTGACAAAGTTCCGGACTCTCCATATTTAGTATGTGATGATTAAAGCTTTTAGACATTTGTACTAATTCCGCAGAACGAAGGTAGATGCTGCTTGCGTCCTTAAAGTGTCGTCTTAATCTTGCACGGCGCAGATGAAGAATTGTGATGACCAGCATATCCAGGCGAGAGGGAGTTTTCTTTTATTTTTCATATTTTCAGGGATATATACTGCAACATATAAACAATAAAAATTAAACAAAAAAATATATACAAGCCAGCAAAGTTTCCACAAAAATATCAAACTAAGGGAGACAATACAATAAAAGAGAATTATCTAATTATATATAAAAAAATACAAGCTATTTTTTTCTCACCGTTCGTCTACAGGAGACAAATGCGCAAGATAGAATGTCGACATTACAAAAACGTTTATATAATACATATCCAAGGTACGAAAACTGAAAATATTGTTAACATAATTTGCCCTTACAAATGGCACCTATTTGGCTTAGCAAGTAGAACGAGTCTATGAGACCACTATTAATTTTTAATAAAAGAAGTCTCAAGTTTACGATTATTTAAAGTAGGAATTGAGTAATAAAGGTTGTGTAGCTCACATTTGAGGAGTCTAATTTCAAAACCCACTATAACATATTTTTTTCAAATCCCATAAATTTATAAAAACTTATAATTAATCTTTGACTTAACAATCACATTCTTATAAGGTATTTAAATTATTATTCTAGAGTTAGCCGTGGTTGCTGCCGGCAGAATAGAATAGCACCCCCCTCTTCTTGCTGAGGTGTCGTAAAAGGCGACTAAGGTATCTCTTTAACACCGTAATTCAACCAGGTGTTCAGAGAAGGAAAACTCGACCAAACCTGCATCCTGCTCCCTCCCGATCGTACTGGTTCTCCTTTCCATCGGGCCTGAGGGAGCTCGGACGAGAGAGTGCTTTTCTGGCTGCGCATCCAGTTATGCACTTAAATATCTCCTGCGTAATTGACTGTTTCCGAAAACTGGACGTTAATTTTCTTAATCAGTATTAAAACAGTCGCCGTGGCCGAATCCGGCTAGGACATCATCATCATTCTAGAGTGAAATAGCAAAAAAGAAAAAAAATCACATATAATATTTGCTTTGATAAAAACATTCCAAATGACTATTAGGACTATGAAAGTAATTTTGTACGAAAAATCGTTTTAGCGGGTTTTGAAATTAGACGCTTCATTTATATTTTCAATGTTTATTGATATGCTCCCGTACACCGCTCTAATAACATTTCTTTAAAGACGAGTCAGGGGTGGTCTTTAACATCACCCCCTGCATTATGGCAAACGAGGCCTGCAGAAGGCCAGACATATAAGAATTATGAATTATTTAAGTCTGTAATTAGGAAATACTAATTTGCGTTTATTCCTATTACACTATGTATTACGTAGGTATATTAACAGTATATTATAAAAACCCTGTCCGATAATTTATGGTGTTACCTGGTATTGCATTTAGATTATATTTATGTTATCCTTGTTAGATAAAGAGCTAAAAAATCCGAATCAAATATTAATTAATTAAATGGGGAAACATACATGGCAACACTGGGAGCGATCGTAACTTGTGAACAAAAGGTAAAAGTAAAGCCAAAGATCGTGCTATTATGTAATGTCCCCCATTAATCCTAAACACCGTTTAACAATTAAGTCGTTACATTAGTGTTTAAACTGACTTTTGTAACTAATCCCAGCATAGTTCGCATGTAACATTATTTCCTTAATTTTATATAACAATAACTTTTTAAAGAACACGGACATTATAATTTTGTAACGTATCTTGCTAATGTTGTCGTGTCACCAATATGGCCATTTCATGTTGGACAGGTTTTTAAAAACTTACTGTATTCTTGGACTGTTTAAATGTTGGGAAAAAACTAGTAGTCGATTATAGCCGAATGGGGAACCGGTCACGGATGACATCACCGGTTCTCAGAAACAGACCGCGCGGTGCCAAACGGCAAGTCTGTTGACTGTCACCACTTTCTACCATCTCCGCGTCACGCGCTGTCTCGGTTTATGTGTTCGAGGGCAAGGAACTCTCCTGCCCACGCACACTATTACGCACTTTAAGACAGTTGCGAGGTGGTAGGGCGTCGGTGCCCGTCTGGATCGCGACCACAGTACATGGGTGTAAAGCCCGTCATAGTGACCAGTTCCGACTTGTCGCGTTTCGGGATCAGCTTGTGTATATCCAGTAGCTCATATACCTAGAGACCTTCAGTCGTGGTATATGTGGGCCGACATGACGACGGAGACTATCAATGGATTTTCATCTTTTGATAGTCGCTTTCGTTTTTGGACTACACTGTACTTGCCATCAGGTATTCTGTAGTCACTATGTCGAGCCAGTGTAAAAAAAAAGTTGCTATTTTTCTTTACATTGGCTCGATAAAGAGACCTTCAGTCGTGGTATATGTGGGCCGACATGACGATGTAGACTATCAATGGATTTTCATCTTTTAATAGTCGCTTTCGTTTTTGTACTACACTGTACTTACCATCAGGTATTCTGTAGTCACTATGTCGAGCCAGTGTAAAAAAAAGATGCTATTTTTTTCTTTACATTGGCTTGATAAAGCAGCTAAGTACTTGTAGTATCGAGCATCGATGAATAGTCGCCTACATCGCAGTATTTTACCGGTTGCACAATGGAGAGAGCTCTCAGAGGCTACGAGTACATTCTCTAACCCCACCAGCCCCATAACATCAAAAAACCACTAGACGCCATGTCGGATACTATCCGTATGTGGTGGACCTTCCTTATTTCAATACGAATACCGTCCGTATCATGGTGAGTGTTTTGACGAGTTGTTTAGCCTTGTTCCACCCTTTCCCTACCTGAATAGACCACACGCGCGGGTTTGCGGAGTCACAGCTATACGGTATCTCACATCCCGGCTATAATTAAGAAATTCTCTAACTCCTTCTTTTGCCGTGTCGTTGGGCTGTGGAATGGTCCTCCAGCGAGCGTGTTCCCACCGTCCTATGATTGGGGATCCTTTAAGCGTAGCGTGAAGAGATATTTGTGTAGGCCGGCATGATCGCTGCGACTACCGATGGGTTTTTCTTACCTGTCGATAGTCGTTGGCGTTTTTTCGACTGCACCATGCTTATCATCAGGTATGGTGCAGTCACTGTGTCGAGTCAAAATAAAAAAACTTATCATCCATAATCATAATTTTCCATTATTTTTCTGCTGACTGTACTGTAATGCGTTTAGTGCTTGGTATTATCTGTTGCTAACTGTAATAATGTACTGCGTAGTCAGTAAGTAGCGTACGCAAAAAACGGGTCATTTGATTTTGATGATTTAGCCGCGATCAATGGAATGCAGGTGATGTTTACCCAATAAATCGCTGACGGCGCGCGCAGCGACAAATGCAGACATGATCATTTTTGTCAAAACAAATATCTAGTTAAATTGCGTAAATAAACGATATATTGAGGTGGTAGGTTATTGCCCGTACTGGGTCGTGACCGCAGTACACGGGTGCAAAGACCGTCACAGCAACTCGCTTCGACCTGTCGCGTTTTAGAATCAGCTTGTGTATATCAAGTAGTTCATATACCTAGAGACCTTTTGTCGTGGTATATCCATATATATGTATGTATGTATATAGGTATGTGTTGGCCCATGCCAACACAGCGATGGCGACCGTCAACGCATTTTTGTTGATTGCCTGTCGTTGTTGTTTTAGGACTACAGTGTGCTTTCCATAGGCTACAATGTAATGAAATGTATTTATTTCGCCATAACTTACAAAAAACTAAAAATTTAAATACAGTAACACAAACAGTATACAGAAACAAAAGAAAATACAAAAACATACAAACATAGCGAAAATGGGCCCTCCATCAGCTTAAAGCCACAGAGGAAGTTTGCAGCGCTGGTTTTCGTGAAGGGCCCCGGTCGTGTTACATCTTATAAGAATTATCAATGAACAATAAAAATAGAATAAATAGAATAACATATAGCTTAAATAATAAATACGATAAGCCTAAATAAACTATTACATACAGTAAACAAATCGACTACAAAATGTATTAGTGATACTATAGTAAGAATACCCAAATATACCTAAAACGAGAGCAAAAATAAATGAAATAGATTACTTGTAACTGATAAATTCTAAAACAAATATCATTTAAATTTTTTGTAGTCACTTTATCCAGCCAGTATTTCGCTCATTTTCTGGCCTCATCATCACTTCTCGTCGGGTGAGATTGATATTAAGTGGAATCATCTCTGTAATCAAAAAAGGGGGCTTGAAAAAAATGTGATGTGAAAGAAGAGAATCCATTGACGAAAATTATCCTAGTGCCAACACATGCCACGACTAAAGGTTTCTAGGCTTATGAAAAACTGAATGAATAAATCCGATCCCGAATTGCGCTAGTTTGAAGACCTGTGATCTTGGTTCTCTGGTATAAATGTCCTCTCGTCTTTCATCAATTTGCTTCAGTCAACTGTCGCTAACCGTCGCGTTTTCGCTCCAAGGCGCAGTTCTACTCCGACGCAGCCTTGACTTTCTTTCGGCGTTTCTTCCCAAGGTAGTCACTTCCGAAATGCTAGTAGATCACCGATAGGGGTCCCTTTGCGTTGCCACTTAACTCATAAATTAGCTTTTTGCGCTCGCCCCTAACCCCGATTGAGTTGTAAAGGTCTGTCCCGGCCAATCAACATTACCGCCCAAAAAAAAAAAAAACAATTTGCTAACAGACGTGTCGCAACAAGCTAGGCCGACGTGTGTAGGAAGCTTTATGCGAAAATAATGTCGTTATCTAATCTCCAGTTCCAATGAACTCCACTTGGCAACAACGTTTGTTTGCTAACGCGTCAGTAATGAAAACACCTTGTGGACTTCGCTCGTAATAAAACTACGTGGCGATGACCCGGCGTGCTTTCCCGATTGTTCTAGCTAAGGAAAGCCACTTATTATTATAAATAAATATTTATGTCATTACTTTTCATTGTAATAATTTGTTGGGCATTGTTAATAAATGGAGGTAGTTAAGAAAAAATCCTAAGGGGTGAAAAACCTGTCGGGGCCGACAAATGCCCCGAACGCCGCCCCCGCGGCGACAGAGGAGCAGCAGAGAATAATATCTGTTGTTCCCCGGAAGGAGGACCATGCATCGGCACCGCCGAACTTATCCCAAGGGTTGTCCTTCGGAATGTCAGGCGGTTCGGCTGAGGAGCCAACCATTTAAGCTATACTCCGGTGGTGGTTTGCGTGATCCCACACACCACAAGGCGGTGGAGAGGTGAGCACATCCCACCTCCCCCACATTTTGGCGTAGCCCGCAACAGGCTTGCAGACGTCCTAGGTCTACCTGGAGTCCGGTGCAAGTCCGGCACACCGGGGGCGTAGCCCTCACCACTCTCTTGACGGTCCGTTAGGGATTTCCCCTGGGTAACAAAAAAAGACCTGAAAAACGTAAACCAGGTCTAAAGTACAATATTTCTCTTTTTAATGTACTGCGTTGATTTTACTTGTATTTTTAAAACCTTTACACAAAAGAGCTATAATAATCTATATAATAATAATATATCGTCCCGCTATATTCTTTTCGGGGCGTGCAGAGATAGAATATTGGTTGTATCCATTTTGCGCTTATCGCGCATATCGCGCAGGACGTGACCAGTAGCGCAGCTAATCACCGTTCTCAAAGCACTTATACGTAACATATCTATTAGATGCCATACGGGTTTCCCTTCACATCAGTGACGTGCATAGGATATTTGGAGAGGGTAGGCAGAATTCACGTAATTAATTTGAATATAATATTATATTATATAAATATAGATGGTGTGAATATATAATAGATATGAATATAAATGGTTCCTTTTTTGTTTAACTTTTAACTATTTATTCCAGACTCATTTATCGTCAGGGCATGCAATGCTTTCATGCATCTATAGAATGAACGCTATTGCTTCACATGTATGTGATGACTAAATCCATGACATAACCTGGAAAAAAAAAACAGATATAATAGTTAATATAGATTTAAATTTGTAAATATAAAAATACTTATCGGGACTAATATATCAACGTGGAACCAAATTACAGAAGTTAGGAACATTAAATATTTACATCGCTTTGTTTTTATGACATGAGTACCTATTAAGGGTGGATTTTCTATATTCCGCCCCTAATGGGGGGATATATGGGTTGATAGTTCATTTAGAAATCTGTCAATATTGAAGTACGTTTTATGAAAACTGGCTTTAGTTTTCGATTAGAAATAAAAATATTAAACCTTTTTGGAAAAATAATCCTTAAGAGGGAAACATCGTGAGGAAACCCGTATGGCAACTAATACATATGTCACGTGTAAGTGCCCTGAAAACGGCGATCAGTTGCGCTACTGTTCATGATGGGCACGATATACAAGCCCAAAGTGGATATAGTCCCTTTTTTTGTATCCCGAGGGAAAATCCTGCATAGGACCATCGGGGACGCTGTGAGGGCAGCGACCCCGGTGTGTCAGAGTCTTACTGACTAAAACCCCCCGGGATGTCCTTTTAATTGCTCCATCCAGGCTTAGGAATCCGAATTTGTCCAGACGCCCAGGGAACAATAGGCCTTGTTGAGGCTACTTCTCTGGGGGAGGGTTGTGAGTAAAAATACACCCTCCAAAACCTCTTTCTCAAGCGGCGCGCCGGACACCGTGCACCGCCTCCCTCTCATCCGGGCAGCAGGATCCTTCTAGTCTACTGCCCGGCTATTGTCACCGGTGGACATGGATATAGTGCCTAATGCATCTCTGCTAACCCCGAAAAGGATATAGCGGGATGATAAATATATTATTATTATTGTTGGTTCCCAATGACGAAACAAACAATTTTTTTTTTCAATGCAACTTCTGTTCACTGTAGTTTATTAATCAACCAAAACCGTAACCAAAACTCCTCTATGAGAGAAGGAAATCGCAGTGTCGTAAGCGGACAAACTGTAGTGCTAATAAATTTTATGTATCGTGATAGGAAAGCGGCCTCCGATCATGTGAAAGCACGATTGGCCCGTGATAGGCTCATTTACATGCGTCAAGATCTGCTGACTGCCCCGGATTCTAGCCCTGTCGTATGTAACAACTTGTCTGTGTTTTTCCTGTCCAGTTCTGAGTGATCAACAAAGTATGATTCGATAAACGCTAACAGATATGATCAAAATTTGACAAAATCGAGATTCGAAATTAGTTTTTTTTTTAAACTGACTCGACACAGTGACTGCACCGTACCTGATGGTAAGCATGGTGCAGTCCAAAAAACGCCAACGACTATCGATAGGCAAGAAAAACCTATAGGTAGTCGCAGCGATCATGCCGGCCTGCAAAAATATCTCTTCACACTACGCAAATTGGAATTGACGACATGATATTTCGAAAACTTGTTTCCATTTCATACATATTGCTCTTTCTCCAGTTGGGATTGGATTCTAGCGCCAGCGTGTAAATAAAAAATACCAAAAAATTGTATAGTTGTTTGTAAATGTTATGTTCAGCCTGATCCAAAGTCCCAAAAAAAAACCAGAGACAAAAAAAAAAAATGTTATTATAACAGTCGATTTACATATGTATGAATGAACCAGGCAACTGAGGCAACTAATGAATGAGTTACAATAATAGTCAAATAATCCCATTTTAGAGTCATTGATCGCCAAATTTACCTATCACTTACCACGATCCATCATTCTCAGACGGCCCTACGTCAAATTCAGTCGGGCTGTCTATATCCGATACCGCGGCGTACGCAATTTCGTCATTTTTAAACGCAACAAGCGACTGACCCGCCTAGTCTTGCAACAGTTCATTGACCTGGATGTGTTAAAAAAAATTGGCATGCGTCGCGCGGTGCCTTGACTTCCCTTTAATGTTTCAGGGTACTGTTTGTTAATTACGGTGTAATGAAATCAGGCCGAAACCGCATATCTCTATGTAAATGTAAATAAAAACATTTTTCGTAAAAATGGCGTGGCTTTTTTTTATTTATATACAGAGATGAGCAAAATATAATCTGATTAATTATTAATGATCAAAATGTAGTCGCAATTTCAATTTTCTTGCTCTGTAATCATGATTAAATCCATTTAAAACATTAAATCATAAATGTGTATGCAAACCGAGATTCTGTAGTGTTTAAAACATAGATGAGCAAAATGCAGTCATATTAATGGTAAAAACGTAAAATGTAATCGTAATCATTTTTATTAATCTGATTACATTTTGCCCATTTATGTTTATATATAAGGTACTGTTCATTTGTCCGTTACCATCTAACATGAGCAATAGTTGTTTTGTTTTTTATGATTAACAGCTTACGCTTGACTTCAATTATATCTGATTGTAGGTAAAAACGAGGCTGATGATGAACCGCGTTCTCGCAAAAAATGTATATACGCTTTTCGTTTAAAAGCTTCCAGATCATAAAGTTGCGTATCATAAAATTGTGATAGTAGTTTTGGACCTGCCTGGAAAAATCTTAAGATCCGGACTTTAGTTTTTTTTTTTATTTTAAGAAATGAAATGAATAAAAGAATAAATATTTCACTAAAATATAAAATATTTACAGAAACATACTCGTACAACTACAGCCAATGTCTGTTATTATATTTTATGACCGGTGTTCGTGGGTGTGGTTGTAAAAAGACACGGATTTTGGCGTTTTACTGTTTATTTGCACTTTAAGGCACACCAAAATCCACCAAAATCCGTGTCTTTCTACAACCACACCCACGACCACCGGTCATAATTTTAACTTTGAAACACCATAGTTTGGCTCACGCAGAATGTGGTCTAGATGGCAAATTAAGTCGTTTCTTGTTAATTTGTGTCTGTTTGAACTGATGAATGAAATGTGGTTCGAATGTCGGTCATGTATACCGAGTGACTACAGCGAAATATAAAAATAAATATTATTTCCGTGTGTATGGAATTTTATTTAATTATCTTTTTTTTTACATTGTTTCGACAAAGTGACTACAATGCACCTGATGGTAAGTACAGTGTAGTCCAAAAACGAAAGCGACTGTTAAAAGACGAAAACCTATTGAGTCTCCATCGTCATGTCGACCCGCATATACCACGACTGAAGGTCTCTAGGTATATGAGCTACTGGATATACACAAGCTGATCCCGAAACGCGACAGGCCAAAGCGAGAAATATCTCTGGCGCGTAATATATATTTTTTTTACACGGGCTCAACATAGTGACTACAGAGTTCCTGATGGTAAGTACAGTGTAGTCCAAAAACGAAAGCAACTATCAAAGGATGAAAATCCATTGATAGTCTCCATCGTCATGTCGTCCCACATATACCACGACTGAAGGTATCTAGGTATATGAGCTACTGGATATACACAAGCTGATCCCGAAACGCGACAAGCCGAAACTGGTCACTATGACGGCCTTTACACCTAAGTACTGTGGTCGCGATCCAGACGGGCTCCAACGCCCTACCACCTCGCTGCTGCTCGTTTAGCACAACCCAGGAGTCACGTGTAGGGAAACTAGGGTAAAGCCTACGGACCCGAGCAGCTTCGACTGCACGGACGCGAGCAGCTTCGACTCCCAAATAATATATAGTTATAATAAGTTAACTTGAGATGTATACTTCTGTACACTAGCTTTTATACAACATCATTGACCGTCATAGAAGAGCCTGTCGCGTTTCGGGATCACATTCTTTATACGTATCCACTTGTTGATAGCTGAGAAGTGGTATATGCGGACTGACGTAACGATGGCGGCTCTCAATGGATTTTAGTCCTAAAATAAAAATAAATAATTTCCATTGAATTGCTAGTGACGTAAGATCATAAGACAATGCTCCGTAGCAATAGAGTTTGACATCTCGTGTATCTAATGAGGGGCTAATTACCACGTACCTGGTGAAAAACTACACCACACACACAGACAACACACAGACAGTAACAGTAACAGTAACTTATTTCAATACCGCTTTTATGAATCTGCCAACATTGTGAATACGACTGCCTCATTTTAAACTGTCGCGTTCTGTGCTCATTATTAATACTTTAACGTGGCTTATGCGCGAATTGGCTTTGTTTTTACTTGTGGTTCGACGTTTCGGCTTGGTTATACCGTCCGCATTCACAAGCGAACTGACACGCCGCGGAGTTTTCGTCGGGGGCGAGAAATTGCTTCACCTACCCTGTTTTGTTTTTGATTCGTTAGATTGACTAGTCACGATAGATAATACAAAATATCAACTGAATAACATATTTATTTATATCTAAAAAAACTTCTAACAAAATAAGTAAAAAAATTTGTGCCCTTCTTCGTCATTTTTAAAGTTAACTCAGAAGTCTCATAAGATATCGTTAGAACCTACTCAGCGTACTTATACATGACAGTACTATTAGATGCCATGTGGGGTTCCCACCACGGTGAGTATGTAGTGCCTAAATTCGTTCGTCATTGAGTAAAACCCAGAAGTGCGATTCGGGATTCGAATCTACAACCATCGCGTTGCCGTGTTGGAAACCGGTCAGTTATCTGCAATGCCATCACAACTACTATAATGCTGTTAGGTGAATTTAGAAAATACTGTATAAGTAATAATTTTAGCAAAAACTGTTATTTCCTTATTGGCGATAACCGTGTAAAGGCTGACAACATTTGTCCTTTAAAATAAAGAAAAAAGTAGAAATAACGGTTATATCCTTCTCCATTCGTTACTAATAGGAGCTTTTATTCTTATTCGCAAGGAGTTCGTAAGTTATAGCATCCTGCTGAGGACGTTGGAGCGACAGCAGAAAAATATAATTCAAGCTAGTTACCGTTACCCCATTTTATAGTGTGTTTGTTAACCGTCCTCGGATATATTACAAAACTGGGTTTAACATTGTCGCCGATTTAGATAAATATAATATATCATCACACTATATCCTTTTCAGGGTAAGCAGAAATATATTAGTAGTTGCATCCATTTTGCGATTATATGTCGTGCTCAACATGACCAGTAGCGCTGCTGATCTGTTCTCAGAGCACTTGGCATGGCAAATGGCATTTCTATTGGATGCCATGCGGTTTTCATCACGATGTTTATTACTGCACCGGAATTATACACCGGTTTAATTTGTGGTAAATTATCATTATTACAAAAGCCAGCTTATTTATACTAAAGTCCTTTGCAAAATAACGGGTATCCTACAATCATTGACTTTTTTCTAGATAATATTATTTTTTTAGTATGTCATCAGCTTCAAGGACCAGCTTATGTATATGCAGTTATTTATATATCTAGAGACCTTCCGTTGGTCTGACATAGAGATGTTGGCTGTCAACGTATTTTCTTCTCTTGGCGGGCATTGTCATTTTTGGACCTCACTGAACTTCCCATTAGGTACAATGTAGTCACTATATCGAGCCGGTATAAAAACATCCCTATACTAAATCTAATTTTTTTGTATATTTTTATATATTTTTGTAATTATTTGTATTCTCTGTAATGGTGGGCGCTGACGTCTGCGATACAGTCTCACGACTAGTGCAGGCGTCAACGTAAATTAAATTATACAATGTAAAATTTTTGATCCAATAAAATTATTATTATTATTATTATTTAATAGTTAAAAGAAAAACTTAAATTAAATTGCATTGTTAGCGTTTTGAGAAATGTATGAAGATCTAGAAAGTAAACAAAATTTTGCAATACTTCGATAATATATGATGTGTCTGTAATGATTACTAGTATTGCGTAGATAACAAAAACAAATGACCTAAAATATTTTATTTACATGTGTTTAAAACCTTATTTTTAATGTCATATAAAAAACCTCTTTTAATTTCATCTCTTTTCTATATAGTATAACTGTAATTTTTTAATTTAGAAGTTCATTGTTTTTTTGTTTTTTAGTTGTCAAATAAATAAAATATGTAAAAATAGTAAAAACACGTTAAATTATTTAATCAACGTCTTCAACGCAAACAACATGTATTAAAAAAATGGATCGAGCGTATTTGCTGTCGCTACGCGTGCATTGTGTGGGAAAACTACTTAAGCGTGATCATTAATTTAGCACTAGTGCGCATGTGCAGAATGCTTTTTTTTTGTTTATCAAAACCTTATATAATTGTTGCATCCGTTGCATGCGTGTTTTTTTATCTTGACTCTACATAGTAATCACACCACGTCTGATGGTGTAGCCTAAAATCCGACTACAATTATCAACAGTGAATAAAAACAGTCGATTGTCGCAGTGATCATGCCGGCCTGCACAAATATCTCTTCGCGCTTCGTTTAAAAGGCCCAATATCATAGGACGGTGGGAACTCGCTCGCCTGAATAGCATTCTCCGGCTCAATTACTCAGCAAAAGAAAGAGTTAGAGAACTTCTTAGTCCTAGCCGGGATATGAGATACCGTATAGCTGTGACTCCGAAAACCCGCGCGCGTGGATCTTTTATGGATAGGAGAGGAAGGAACAAGGTTAAATAGCTGTACAGAGCACTCGGGTTGAGAAGGAATACTTATAAAATTAGAAAAAAAAAACTAAACGTAAAATAAAATATTCTTAAATAGAACAACATGATAATTCAACGATCTGTAGTGAGTTGACGTGACCTAATCTCTTCATCAGCCCCCGAACTTGAAACTTTTCGACGTGTGGCAAATCTTTGCCTACCGCCCCCCATCCGCTCTTTTTTCTTTTTTAATTATTTGAATTATTCCAACGAATAAATATTTGCACCATAATTTTTAGAGTAAAATCTCTAAAATTTTGTGAAAATGTAAATACCATTTAATAATAATGTTCACGAAAAACCCTCTGTTACTTAAGACGTAGTATTTTATGAGACCTTTGAGTTAACTTTTAAAATGTCAAAACATCAAATATAGAAACTAGAAAATAATAAAACATACAAAGATAATGCATAACTCATTTCCGAGGGAAGTTGAATCAAGGCCTTGTAATTTATATTATTAATAGCATTTTGTCGTACTGTGCCATAGTGCGGTCTTGCCCTTAATGTAATACGGACGTTATTAAAAGGTAGACACGATCATTTAGTGGAATTAAACTAGTCGTAACCGACTTGAAACCAACGCGTAGTAACTTTGATATGTTATTTGCTTCCTGAATCATGACCTCGTCAACAAGTTCTGATAACTTCTTATCAGCAGGTACACCTGTGTTTTGTTATAAATTTTAATTATCCTTTGACTTATATAAAGTATTAATTATCTTATAGAAATCTTCGTATTGACCTATTTTTGAACCTTGATCTTACTAGAAATTAAAGTTTATAATATAGAGGTAACATATTATTGTGCTGATTGAAACTTTTTTTTTATGAATAAACAAAGCATAAGATATATTGAAAAAACACCAAATAAGCTTTAAATTGTAATTTTAAATACTCGCTATAATGATTGTTTTATAAATTTAGTCGATTTATTACTCTTTTTATATATATATTTTTAAGAAATGTTGGAGGACCGGAAGATTTCAATAAAAATTGAATTGATTTTTTTTCCCTCCGAATTAATTAATATTTCATACATAAATAAGCTGTAAGCCCTTTTTAAGACAAGTATAGTATTCATTTTTCATCTAGACCAGAGTAGATATCGTGAAATACCGCCCAAATAGATAAGTAATTGAAAAAATTAATACAAAAAGTATGAGAAATCAGTTATATGTCTGAATCGATTTAAATTTCAATATCCATAAACGTGTCAAAAAAAATTCAGATATGTTTTTTTGTCATAAATATTCCAATAAATCTGCAAACTTCCGTATTACTACAGTTATAACACTGTTTATTAACTTAGCTAATTATTTTTGCATATAAATGACAAAATAGAAAAACTTTCAATAAAAATATCTAGAACTGGAATTATCGAAAAATGTTCGAAAAAATGCATATTTGTAATGGAAACTTGAATTCTGTATCGTGTACTCCTTTGTATTTATGTCTCTAACCGAAATTCCACAACGTCCCAAACAAGCATTATTTAAAATATTTCCGAGTATTAAATAACGTGATAAAATGCGTTAACTGGCATTTTCTCACGTGAATTTATAATCCTCAATTAGTTATATTTACTTAAAACTCTGTCCTGTTTATATAATTTAGTATCACTTCGCTTTAGTTCGAATTTCATTGAAAACTGTGTCGTGTCTCTTTATACATATAGTTGAATGTTGCGCTACGATAAATGTTATCGTGTTATCTTATCATTAAATGTGATTAACCCACTTTCCACCTATATACATAAAACATTTGTGTTTAGAAATGTTTGTGTATTGAGGAATCACTCAAAATACAGTAAACTGAGCCGAGATTTTTCCGTGAGTAATTCAGGTTTCAGTGTCTTATTACACAATCCCTTTATAAATTACTGATAAGACTTTATAATTTGAGTCATGGTTGACCCTTTTTTTGTATC
Organism: Automeris io; assembly: GCA_036320925.1. NCBI lineage: Eukaryota > Metazoa > Arthropoda > Insecta > Lepidoptera > Saturniidae > Automeris > Automeris io. The sequence continues at coordinate 2,896,179 of JAUDJH010000011.1, read as the reverse complement.
CCATGGGAAAATCCTGCATAAGATAATCAGGGACACTATAAGGGCAGTGACCCCGGTGTGTCAGACTCCTACTGAATAAAAACCCCCGGGATGTCCCTCTGATTGCTCCACCCGGGCCTGGGAAACCAAATTCATCCAGATGCCCAGGGAACAAAAGGACTTGTTGAGGCTACTTCTCTGGCAGGAGTAGCAGTAAAAGTCCACCTCTCCAAAACCTCTATCTCAGGCGGCGCGCCGGACATCAGCACCACCGCTCTCTCATCCGGGATCATGGTTGACCCACCTTAATAGCAATTAACTAAATTTAAAATTAAGTTTTGGAGGAATGTTCGGTAAATAACTAATAGTCAATGCTCTAATTTAGTCCTGTACTTTCAGTTATTTTTTAAACTTTTACTGGGAATGTTTTTTGCGTCAGCCTGTCGCGTTTCGGGATCGTTTTGTGTATATCCATTTGTTTATATACCTTGAGACCTCATCATCTCATGACTTCATCATCATATCAGAATCATGATATACGTGGACCAGTGACGTGCATAGGGTATTTAGACAGAGTAGGCAGATTGATATAATTAATGTGAATGTTATATTATGATAATACATATTATATTACTTCCATAGGGAAGATGCATGACGTGAAAATAGAATAGATTTCAATATAAACAGTTCTTTTTTTTGTTTAAATTAAATCAATTTATTCCAGACTTATTTATCGTAAGGGCATGTAACGCTTTTATGCATCTATGGAATGAACGCTACTGACGTGGACCTACATAGCGATATCGACTGTCAACTGATGATGATGATGATGTCCTAGCCGATTTCGGCCACGGCGACTGTTTCAACACCGGTTAAAAAATTCGAGGTCCAGTTTTCGGAAACAGTCAATTGCGCAGGAGATATTTAAGTGCATAACTGGACGCGCAGCCAGAAAAGCACTCTCTCGTCCGAGCTCCCTCAGGCCCGATGGAAAGGAGAACCAGTACGATCGGGAGGGAGCAGGATGCAGGTTTGATCGAGTTTTCCCTTCTCTGAACACCTGGTTGAATTGCGGTGTTCAAGAGATACCTTAGTCGCCTTTTACGACACCTCAGCAAGAAGAGGGGGGTGCTATTCTATTCTGCCGGCAGCTACCACGGCTTCCCAACTACAACTTGACAACTGAGGCCAACTTGACTTGACTTGTTGTTGGCTTGTCAACTGATATTAATCCCTTGGCGGTGGTTGGCGTTCTTGTAAGTACACTGTACTTACTATCAGGTGCAATATAGTCACGATGTCGAGCCAGTGTAAAACAAACAGGCTGACAGCCCACCTTGTGATAAGTGATTACCGTCGTTTATGGAAAAATTCAACCCAAGAAACGTTCTTGCATTCGCTACCCTATTGAAAAAAATCATGTTCTAACTCTGGGGAAATATTACAATCAACAGACCGTTTTACAAAAAATTATGATATAAGTTGTAAAGTTTGAGAAAAGTCTTAGCAAAATCAAACTAGCGTCTATAAATCTCAATCTAATCACTGGCTGCTCACATTTGTTTATGTTACTTACTGGCTTGTGTTTGACCTTAATCTCACCTGCTGGAAAGTGATGATGAGGCTGACGATGGAGCGCGCTCACCCAGCAAATACCGATTCACTCGACGTTTGAAGATTCCCATGTCATAAGACGCCGGAAACACTGGTGCAGGAAGCGAGTTCCACTCCTCGGCGGTTCGCAGCAAAAAGGAGGAGGCGAATCGCTTCGAGCGAGCAGCTAGAATGTCAACCACATAAGGGTGCAAGCCCGCGCGACGTCTTGTCAATTTATGGTAGAAGGGGCAGGGGGGAACTAAATCATACAACTCGGCCGCACACTCTCCGGGGTATAGTCTATAGAAAACCGAAAGGCAGGTCACACTACGCCGGTGCTCCAAGCTGAGTAGTATACGCGACGTAAGAGCCTCATCGGCAATGAGTCGCCGAGCTCGACGATGATGTCACCTGATGAAAAGTGACCACTGTTGCCAGTAAACGAGCGCGACCACAAAATTAGATATAGGACAATGGATTTTTAGGTCTAGGTGTTGATCGATCGCCTGCTGATTATGACAGCGTCATTTTTAAGAAGCAATAAATATTATGGAAGTGGGAATTATTGTAAGGATTATACAAACGGTATGCGGCGTTTGTTATCTCGAGGCGTGCTGGCGCCGCGCTCGGCGCCAAAACGCTTCTTATCATGATTTTCTAGATACGTTTGCGGACAATGTCTGTACTTATGCCACAGTGGCATAGCGCTCAGTAACACAATCAGTTGGAGCTGACAGTATTTCACAATTACAGTGTAAACTCCATATAGCGCCACTCGATATAACGACAAACTCCCTAAAGCGACGATATCACTTGGCTTTGGTTGGTTTAGCTTGTTTCCCATACAATGATACACTCTATATAGCATCACACCCACTCTCAATAACGACAGCAATTCAATAATATAAAGTACTTTTTAAGCTAAGATGACTTTTAAGTTGCCAAAATTAGTAAAAACTGGGCAGCTGTGTACGTTCTTTTGTCGGTTTGTTATCCTAGCCCGTAATAAACTCGGCATTACACATACCGAACTTTCTAAGAAATCCGTTCTTTTGTTTACACATTGGGATTGCTTGCACGTGTTGACTATTGTTAGTAGGAGTTATGAATTATCTATACGTTATCATATTCGTAGTTGCTCACAAACATTCAAACTGTAAACAAGGTAAGTAAGAGTTTAGAACTTTTTCTTTTTCTAATACAGATTTTTCTTCTCTCCATTTAACGACAACTCTCTATAACGTCAAAATATGCACAGTCCCTTGAGGGTCGTTATATAGAGTTTGCACTGTATTTAAAAAAATAAATTTTATTTTCCCAAAACGAACTCGAAATCCTTGCTCATTCGCCTTACCTCTTGCAAAGCACTGTTTTGCCCAAAACTCGGTCATCTATAGAAGTTGCACTCAGTATAATAAATATTTTAAGGATATCGATATGTTTCACTTGAGCCGTAATCAGGTCATTAAGACTATTATTTCTGGACTGCAGTTAGATGTATCTCATACAACACCGATATGAGCACACACACGCACATAAATGCACTCACACACTCATGCACTCACACAACACTCACTATACGATACGTGGAGCGACCCAACATTAAACAAAATTTGATATGTATGTGTAACTTCGTTATTGGCATTTTAGATTTTTATTTTATATCCTATTTTGTAATAGTAAATAAATAAATTTAACTCGCGTTTCGAACTCTGACATTCTTTGGCAGGCAATGGCTGCGGCGTTTTCTCTCAAGGTAGTCGCATCCGAACCGCTAGTAGATCACCGTTAGGTTTTATCCTGGCTAGCGACTCAAGCTCCCTACAGGGATATCGTTGAGTTGCCACTCAATCTATAACTCTCTAGTGGATCACTTTAAAGTGCTCGCACCTCTCGCCCGGTGACGATGTAAACGCCTTTCCCGGTCAACAATAAATTGTCCTACCGGCAAATGTACCGGAATGCAAATCGTAGTCTTCAAAATGTACGTGTGTGTTATATACTTACATATTTGTAAGCGTAAATGTGTGTACATGTGTATACATATCATTATCTATGATACTTTGAAATTAGTCTCTAGAGCTGTGTATCTATACTCTATTAATCCCTTTCTCATTGTTTTCTGCAGATTGACGCAATAAATGGATATCAGTTGGTCAGTTAGCATTTGCTGAGCTGACTTCCTTTTGGCGCATCATCCATAACACAGTGTATTTGTTTTTGTTATTTTCTCTGTTCTTTAACCTATCTTTCTGTGTTGTATGTTATATTGTATACCATATAAATGCTTTCTCTTTTTTTAAACACAAACTAAATTAGAATCGGTTCGTCCGTTTAGGAGCTACGATGCCACAGACAATCACGGAGATACATAGAGCCAAACAGGCGTTAAACTGGTAACAACTTTATTTTTTGCATCTAGGGTTATAAATAACTTGCCGTACTGCAAATGAAGTGTGAAGTCTGTGTGATCGTTTATCACACGCCTCGATAACACGTGTTTGCGTTTCAGAAGGAAGTTGATACTGCGGTGAAGCGGAGACAATATACAGAGGAATTGAATAGTCACTTTTATTTAAACTTCTTTCTCTGGCGAGCTTCGTACCGCCATTTTTTTTTATTATTTATATGTGGACGCTTATGTATAAGGGTATAATGGGGCCGACGTATGTACACTAGTAAAAATTCCCTAAATAAATACAATAAACAAATATGCGAAAATTTGATCACAATCACATCTGGTGTAAAGTGAAGCTCGACGATGGTTCGCGTCCGCCCAACAAGTGCTTATTCACTCTTCTCTTAAAGGCTCCCAAGTCATAAGATCGAGGAAATATGTTCGCTGGAAGTATATTCCACTCCTCAGCTGTTCGTATCATGAATATAGAAGCGAATTTCTTCGTGTTGTTATAAAGAAATTGAACCATATACGGATGGTATCCAATCTAGTGGTTTTAGAATGAAATAGGACTGGTGGAATTAGAGAATGTAGCTCCAGAGAACACTCTCTATTGTGTAACCGGTAAGACTACGAGGTAGGTGATATAATACGTCGATGTTCAAAGTTCTGAATTTTAGTCTCAATCAAAGAGCTATTGACTTCAAATTTAAATTTGAAGCCAAAGAAAAATTTGATACACAGGTCGCTTAATATTTTATGATGATGTTAAAATTGATTTTCGTGTTTTATGATGATGTCAGAATTAAGCTATAATACTTTTTAACCTGACGAAGTAAGCGGATTGTACGAGATAGAGCTTGAAGGTTTTGAAATTATTGTAGCAGAAATACTAAAGTATTGATATAGGAAAATTATTTTATCTACAGAAAAATGCATCTAGGTAAGGCTAGATCCGGTCAGCAATATCGTTATAAAAATGCTTACTTAATATCACAACAATTATAAAGTCACGTTTTTAAAAATTGGTACGCACTTGAATTCGCTGACACACCTCGATGCTAGAATTCTTATTGAAAATGCGTATAAATAATGAATTTTGTTTATCATCATTTTCAATTGCTAACTGATTGATTATTGTTGATAACGCATTTTTACTCTTTAGTTTTGCAATATGTACTTCTACATACTTAATTGCACGGTGATATTGTAACACATTGAGTCCGACTCAATGGAGTCGATCCCCAAGGACCGACAGTAAACATTCCATGTAGCTACAGGTATCTAAACATTTTCAAAATGTATTTTGCCCGCTTTTTCGCTCTGTCGTTATTAAAAATAAATGTTTTCGGTTAATGTATTAAATTTACGATCTAAATATTTGGCGGCACGCACCGCCCGATGAGGCAGACTTGTGTGAGCCACCGGATTTATGCGCCGGCGTAAACGCGTTAAGTAACACGAGTATAATTTGTGATGTTTTAGTAACGGCTAAGCAAAGTAACATATATAAATCTCAGTTTCTAAATATAAGAATCGTTACAATAGAGAACTATATCATCGATAGATATTGAACTAAACCTCAGGAAGGTACAAATCCAAACACGTAATATTGTAGATCTAGGGAGATTAATAACAAAAGCATATACTATGAATTTGAGTCTTTTCAGATAAGATATAATGGAATTTAATCAAGCCGCTATCGCTTCACGTGTACGTAAAGATTGACCAGTTAACATTCACTTTATGACATCTGATAATATTACCCCTTACTCGTCTTTGTCAGGTGAAGACAGGTTATGACGAGTAAGTCAGATTCATGGAGGATGATTTCATCATGGTCTATGCAGACACGGATTATGATGATAAATGGAACCTCTTAGCGGTCGATCTCGTTTTTAACTCCCGACGCAAAAAGAGGAGATTTAACTGTAAAAACTGTGAAGCTGAAACTGTATAAACCTATGAATGCATTTATTTTTTCTTCTGTGTGGTCATTTTGGTTGTGGTGATCGTAGGTTCGAACCCCGGTACGCACCTCTGGGTTTTTCCACCCACATTCACATTCCACATTCTCACCGACGAAGGAAAACATTGTGAGATATCTGTCATGGCATTTGATTCAAATGTAATGTGTAAGAGCCCTGTGAACGGCGATCAGCTGGTCACGTTGGGTACGATGTATAAGCACACAGTGGATACTACCACTACTGAATTTGTTTATTTCTAAGTAGCAGCTACGAGGAACTAAGGTGGGTGCTGTTTATATTAATATTTTTCGCAATAAATGTTATGATATTGATAAGTCGAATTCACAGAATTATAAACGCTATTTTGGACTTCAATAAAGTAAGTATTTTTAGTGATGTTTGCCTACTGTACGCGATATCTACTAATTTTCTAAGAATAGTATTAAAAATTACTCACTGGCGCAGTGTTGATAGAAATGGCGAGAAAAGGGGCTGTAAACTTGTGTATTTGGTATTAATTTTAACTTGACATCTTCACACGTTCCTGAGAAAAGGGTCTTTACAGGTAGATTCAAAATGCAGGTATTTTATAACGGTTCCTTTTGAGGTATAGAACTTTAACATAAATATTATTAGCCAGTTTCATCTCACAGTAGGGCAAAGACCTCATTCCCTTTTTACACTAAATTTGTGGAATCTATGCAAAGGGATTTGGACTTTCAACTACCACACTTGTCCAATGCGGGTTGGTGGGTATGCTCTAAGGGCAGAGAAGGTGCACGCAGCAGCTTAGATGCTAGCAATCTGCTTTTAATTCGGTATGTTGTATACCTTAGTTCGCTTTTACGGCACCTCAGTATGACGAACAGGGAGGCCTTAATGTATTCTGCCAGTAAATTAAACGGTTAAACAAAAAAAATAATAATTTTAACTTTATAATTGTATAACAATAAGATACCTATTGACTGAAAAAAGAAGCTTCGTAAATCGGTCAAGAAATAACGGAATTATGTGTACCACACGACGTACATACATGAAAATATTTATATAGCCGTATGGAGTAACCCATCCATTTTTTTTGTTTACTAGGGGAAAATCCTCAGAGGACCGTCTCGGCCGCACTGGGGGGTTGCGCGACCGAGGTGTGTCGGACTTGTACCGACTAAAAACCCCAAGGTGACTACTTCTGCGCATTGGCGGGGACTGTGGGTCCTGTAATCAATTCGCCACAGCCCCGTCGTGCCGCGCCCGCAGGGCATAGACTCGGGGGAAGTTGTTGCCTTCCCCGATACTGCTCGTTGTATTTAGGCAGAGCACGTCACAATGCTCTGCAGACTTCTCGAGGGTCGCTAACCAATTGCTCAGGGTCGCTACCCTGGGCAGCCGCGACTCCAAAGACATCAGGTAACCGGTCGTGGATCGACTGATCGGCTGGGACTGATGTGCCGGGGCAGTTGCCGGCACCCCGGTGTCTATGGAGTACCCCATCCATTTTAAGGTCAAATAAAACAGCGCAAAGTCTGTTCAAAATTGTCACAAATTTATTCAAGGTACGATTGCTTATCAGGTCTGGTTCCATCCTCTCCCTTCCATAATAGAACCACTCGCACAAATTTACAGAGTCATGGCTATAGGGTAACTCATCCCGGCTTGGACAAAGAAGTTTTCTATTACTTTTCCCAAGTCGTTGAGCTGTGGGATAGCCTTCAGGCCCGCGTATACCCACCGTGCTACAATATTGGGTCCTTTAAATGAAGCATGAAGAGATATTTGTGCAGGCAGGATCACTGGGACTATCGATAAGATTTTCTTTGCTGTTGATAGTTGCAGTTTCTGGTCTGCACCATGCTTACCCCAAGCCTGGTGTGGTTACTATGAAGAGTCAGGATGAGAAAAAGAAGTGGAGTAACAAAAACTTACAAGCTACGTCACTATTTCCCCTTTTAAAAGAAAATGACATTACAAAAATATTTCTGTAAGCAATGTAAAGCCAGAAAAGTATTGTTCAAAACTAAAAACCCTTGAAGTGACTTTGTTCGTTATTATGAAGCAATTTTTTTTTTATTTCATTCGTTAAATTGATGAACTCCGCTGCTGAGGCTCGCATATTAACTATTAAAAAGAGAATATGAAATTTAGAATTTCGGTCGAACCAAAAAAAACATACAACAAAGTTAATAGCATTGACATCTATTCAAGTTATTTCCAGTAATTAAGGTCTAACTGGAGAGCAAGTTTAGTCTGTCTAGAAAACTATGTGACCTAAAAAAACCTATCTACCATTGCAACGTCGAGTCTCTACTGTTGGTAAATAATAATAGTTTTGAGGTGACAGGGCGATTGCCCGAACTGGCTTGTGATCATAGTACATACGTGCAAAGACCGTCATAGTGACTTGCCTTGGACCATCGCGTTTCGGGATCAGTTTGTATACGTCCAGAAAGTAATATGCCTAAAGACCTTTAGTTGTGATGTATGTGGACCGACATGACGACGGCGAATGTCAATGGAAAATTGCTTTCGTTTCTTGACACCATTTTTTATATTACTGTTAGACTTGCGCTTGACCTCAATCTCACCTGATGGAAAGCGATGATGAGGCCGACGATACCGCTCCGCGAAATACCGCTTCACTCAACGTTTGAAGATTCCCATGTCACAAGAAGATGGAAACACAGACGCAGGAAGTGAATTCAACTCCTTGGCGGTTCGCAGCTAAAAGGAGGAGGCGAATCGCTTCGTGCGAGCAGTTGGAATGTCAATCACATAAGGGTGAAAACCCGCACGGCGTCTTGTCAATTTATGGTAGAAGGGGGAGGGGGTAACCAAATCATACAACTCGGCCGCACACTCTTCAGAGTATTATAGTCTATAGAAAGCCGAAAGGCAGGCCACTCTGCGTCGGTGACATTAGTTACATTACTTGTCATCAGGGGTACTGCAGTCGGGATACCGAACCAGTATAAAAAAGAAAAAAATTAACTTCAACAAAACCCAAGTGAGATTATAAAAATTAGTCTAAATAATGACAGTAAAAAAGATTTATATTAAAAAATGATTAAAAGTATTTCTTTTATTTTATAAATAAACGATGATTCGTTAATACTTACGGGTAATTCAATTACGCGTTGACATACTTTATCACGAGATAATGATATCAAATCAGCTGATTTAAACATTGACGCTTGATATCTGATAAAGAAATTAAAATAGTTAATTAAAACCGCTGTTATATCCAAATAGGTTATATAGTATATTTTTATCAGTGAGGGCTGTTACAATCGCGTGCCGTGTACATCCAAAACCGAAGCAAGTATAAACAGTCTACGTTAATAAAAATCCTATAGTACTTTGGTCATGTGAGACGCCGTGAGAATTCCATCGAACGCCAAGTTGTGCAGGGTAGAATGGATAAAATTAGGTCCCTGAGAGGACTCCACAAAGCTGGTCTAACTAGACTTAATCCCTGATCAACAAGAACGGCCGTCATTCATCAGCTAGAGACAAATTGAAAGCTGTATGCTATACGCCTTCAAACGACATACTTGATCACGTTTACTCCGTCATGAGCAAGCGCTTAAGAAAGAAAATATTTCTTTGGCATATAACATAACACAGATAAAGCACAGAAAAATAGTTTAATTAATTAATATAACAAAAGCAAATACCCTGAGCTGTGATGATTCCTCAAAGGGAAGTCAGCTCAACAAATCCTAAATGGCCAGCTAAACTACCCAGCGCTTGTTATCAGTTGACATCCATTTATTGTTTCAACCTCAACACGTAGAAATCAGCGGGGAAAGGATAAATAGAACATTAATAGAGTTCAAAGTGTCATAGATAATGACGTGTCCAAACATAGAATTGAACACACACACACACCCATACCACGTACATTATTATTAAAATACAGATACAAAAATAAATGAATATAGAACAAAAAAATAAGTTTAAACAACTGAATAAAAGAGGCATCCTGTTGTCGCTTTTGCTGCTCATTCTACAAAAAGGCCTTAATTTTCTATTATAATTTTTATTAACTTAAAGACGACCTGATCGGAGGTACTGTCTTGTTCCAGCATTTGGACGCAGCACAAGTCTTGTTGTTTATATATCTAGAGAGCATCAGTGTGAGTTGCCATGACGACGGTAACTTTCAATACATTCTTGTTCCTCGGCGTTAGCTGCCGTTCTTGGACTATATTCTGGTTTCAACTGGTTTGGTGTAGCGTAGTTACTTTTTTAGAGAGTGTATTCAAAAATCTTGGCCATTGAATATATCAACTTCAAAACAGAAAATTACTAGTTTGTAAAACTATACCGGGTCATTGAATTGTGGAAACGTCTCCCGACGAGCGTATTCCCACTGACCTTTGATATCGGGTTCTTTAAACGAAGTGTAAAGAAATATTTATGTAGACCGGCATTATGGCGGCGAATATCGGCAGTTGTTTGAATCTAAATAGTTATCCTCAATATTTGTACTGCACTATACTGTGTGGTCACTTTGTAGAGTCTGAAAAAAAAGATGTTATCATATTTTTTCCAAAAAATAATAAAATGGCCGTCGCTATATATAATTGAGAATTCCACGTACATCCTTGTAGCTATAACGTCGTAAAAAGGATTATATATCGTATGCCACTAAAGCCAAATGATGCACTTGAGTGTTCTTTACGCGAGTGACTCGAAAAAATTGAGTGAAAAAATGTCGATTCTGTATCTCTCGGAATTGGATCACTTCATTCGCTTGTCCATTACTCTGTCATTCACCAGATAAACTTAATTCGTTTTTTAATGTATAAATGGTAATAATCATATATTATATATAACTTTATATTGCTTTCGTGGTGACCAGAGATATACTCAGTTCAAAGAGTTTATTCTCATTAAGATACAAAATCACTGACATGAGAACAATTCGTTTAAAAACTATCAAGAACAGTAAAATACTAAGAGCTCACTTAGCAAATACAGAACCATATTTGTTAGTACATATTTATCTTTAATATATTATAGTAATTTAGTTATGTATATGCCAAGCGAGCTCGCTACACTAGTATGTACTAGTGGCTGTATCCAATTTGTGCTTATATGTCGTCCTCCATGTGACCAGTAGCGTAACTAATCGCTGTTCTCAGGGTACTGCACATAAATTTTTGCTTTTTTATTATTATTATTTATAGACGAACGCTTGACCTCAATCACACCTAGTGGAAGGTGAAGATGAGTTCGATGATGAAACGCGATCGTCTAGCAAATACCTATTCACTCTTCTCTTAAAGACTCCCAGGTTATAAGATCGCGGAAATATGGCCGCTGGAAGCATATTCCACTCCTTAGCCGTTCGAATGATGAATGTAGAAGCGAATCTTCTCGTGCGGATATAAGGAACATCCACCACATACGGATGGTATCCGACACGATGCAATAAGATGTATTAAGTGTGTGCGAATAATCTCAAAATGTTTTCCTTTGCTAGTGAGCATGTGGTGCCGAATCTGTATTGAATCTAAAAAAACTCTGAGATACGTGCCGAGATTCGAGACTATTTTAATATCGATCCCTTTAAATTTTAATATTGATTTATTGATTTTTTTAGTATTGATTTATAAAATAGTTTGCAATATAATTCTTGATGAACTAAGTTTAGCTGCTCATAAAAGGTTAGCCTTAATTTTTTTTTTACACTGGCTCGACATAGTGACTACAGAGTACCTGATGGTAAGTACAGTGTAGTCCAAAATCGAAAGCGACTATCAAAGGATGAAAATCCATTGATAGTCTCCGTCGTCATGTCGGCCCACATATACCACGACTGAAGGTCTCTAGGTATATGAGCTACTAGATATACACAAGCTGATCCCGAAACGCGACAAGCCGAAACTGGTCACTATGACGGACTTTACACCCGTGTACTGTGGTCGCAATCCAGACGGGCACCGACGCCCTACCACCGCGCTGCTGCTCGTTTAGCACCACCCAGGAGTCACGTGTAGGGAAACTAGGGTAAAGCCTACGGACGCGGGCAGCTTTTACTACTTAAATACAATAATTGCAAAAGTAACTCAAATGGATCGAGTATTCGAGTGATTAACCACTTGATTAGTGTTCGAATAATAACTCGACTGATAAAGTTGAATCCGAGCCACATCACTACTAAAACCTAAACTTAGTATTTTTATAGTTTATATCATAAAAGCACATTTTCCTGGAGCGTTTTTGGCAAACGCATCGGTCGGCTCGTTAGGCCGCGGCCGCATGTGATATTTTTAATTCATGAATCAAAACGTAGGCTGAATGCGACTGCTGCCGTTGCAACGCGTCGGCGTACGTTAAATAAAAAGAAAGAAAAATGGCCGCTTCCGGACGCTAAACAAATTTTTGCGCGCGAAACGTGACAAGAATTATAATATCGTGTAATTTATTACAACGATCGTAATGAATATTCGTATGTTGACTTCGGCGACATCTTCGGTAATTTGTTTTTTTTCTCCACTTATTGAATATCGATTAATATTATGATATTGTTTTGCTATCAAATGATTTGAGTTAATGATATTAATTTTTGAATAAATAAAGATCGACTTAAAACTTTGTAACAAATTGCATTTTAAATTGTAATGTTTGTTTGTTGTATATTGTTTATGTTGTTGTTAAGCATGCATTATTGTTGGTTGTGTTGTTTGCTTCGTGTTGTATATAGTATGTTTTGTTTCTTGTTTGTTGCGTCTGTTGTGTGTTGTTTTCTAACCTGTAAAGAAACCACTAAAAGTTAAAAAAATAATTCTAAATCTACCAGTCACTACATTTAATGACTTAAAAGTTAATTGTATCGGTGTATTAATACAACCTTGCACGGTAATTATGGAATTCTTAGCCTAAAGTATCAGAGAGCGAACATCTTCTCTGACCATTTGGCGGCCAAGGCACCGTCGCAGGAGGGACGCGTTCGCGCAGAGCGAGCGCGACATCCCCCGGTCACAATAGCTGGGCATCAGACTTGAGGGAATCTGCCTCCCAGATGAGAGGGAGACGCTGCGTAGTATCTGAGAGAGAGGTTTTGGAGGTGTGAGCTCTTTACACTCACACTCCCAGAGAGGTAATCTCAACAAGGCTTTTCGCTTCCCATCAGCGATTAACGCTTTCCATCGGGCGTGATTAGACTGCGATAGCTTGTATCTAAAATATTTTGCGTAGGCCGGTATGATCATAAAAGCTGTCAACAAAAAGTATTAAGTATTACGATAGGCGCAGTCGTTTTTGGACTATGCTGACCTCAACATCAGGTGCAAAAAAAATACATTTACTTTAAAAAATCAGTATACGCTGGTGCTATATATCTTGATGTCTTACTGGTCATTGCACTAGGGATGCGCTCGGCGTTCAAGACACGTGCGGATTGTGAATGAGAGGAAATCCGCCAATCTCCCCACGATGAATATTCGATACCCTCCATTGTTACGAGAGTTACGAGCCATCGCTTTACGATGTTTTACGCTACCTCGTATTTTACAATGACGATCAGAAAATTGTTAGCGGACGAGTAGCCGGATTTGTGTATTATATTTTCTTCTTTATATTTATTTATTTTTGTTGGGCACTATGTATAAGCGCAAAGTGGATACACTCAGAAATATATATTTTGCTCACCTCAAAAGGAATATAGTTTGATGATATATTATTATTGATGGAATTGATATGTTTCAGAGTACCGCTCCAAGACAATGAGGTGACCAGGTGGTAACTTTTATACCATCCCGCCTGTAACTTAGTAGAGAGTGGCCTGAAGAGAGCCAGAGGTCGCCGGGAGCTAAGGATGCTGGCCCTGTCTTTTTTCCCCAGAATACAAAAAAAATCATAGCATGGTACAGTGCTGAATACCTTGCAATACTCGTAAATAAATATATAGTATAGCATGTAGACAACGCCCGATACGTGCATGTGTTAAACGCCCTAAAGCTCGTTAGGGTGTTACGGGACGCACGGGGTAAGAGGATGCGCGCGCGCACGGGATGCTTGCAAATTCAGTCGACTACCGAGACCCGAGGCGAGAGTTCGTGCGTGTGCGTCGCAGTTCGGTGTGCCTTAAAGTGCAAATAAACAGTAAAACGCCAAAATCCGTATCTTTCTACAATCACACCCACGACCACCGGTCATAATAGTAAAACATATATCAAACATAGTAGCAAGGGTTTACTAGTGAAACACTTGGTGAATGTGTCTTCAGGTACTACTAAAAAAAAGCTGCTCGTGTCCGTAGGCTTTACCCTAGTTTCCCTACACGTGACTCCCGGGTGGTGCTAAACGAGTAGCAGCGAGGTAGGGCGCCGGTGCCCGTCTGGATCGGGACCACAGTACATGGGTGTAAAGCCCGTCATAGTGACCAGTTTCGGCTTGTCGCGTTTCGGGATCAGCTTGTGCATATCCAGTAGCTCATATACCTAGAGACCTTCAGTCGTGGTATATGTGGGCCGACATGACGATGTAGACTATCAATGGATTTTCATCCTTTGATAGTCGCTTTCGTATTTGAACTACACTGTACTTACACTCAGGTACTCTGTAGTCGCTATGTCAAGCCAGTGTAAAAAAAAAATCACGTTATTTCACTTTCGGTTGTCTTTAATTAGTTTGCAAACGTAAACAAGATTTCCTAAGAAATGTTCTAATATTAATGTAATATTATTAATTTATGCTAAGTTTATTATCTTATTAGAAACCTTTTAAAAAAAAAACTAATAATGGTCCTCCATCAAAAAAAAAAACTGTACAGTATTGTGTAAGTAAATTTTATAAAATAAATTGATATAAATATGATATGTAGTTACTTGAAACATTGTAAGATGGTTGGCCTGTGTACGTTGGACCCACATTTATAAAATTCATTAGTACTCCACGAAGCGGTAGGTTTCGATGTTTGCAAAAATCCCAAACGTAATTTAGCCTTCTGTTTATGGCGAGATTGTTTTTAAAAGATTTCTTTTATGGTGTGCGTTATGATGAGAAAATACAACGGAGTTTTCTGCGAATGAAACTGTGTACATTTCACATGAATGCCGCAAGTTATTTGTACTTTAGGTTTATACCCTTTCAGACTAGGCGTCCGTTCACAAATGAAGACACAAAATATATACATATAATATTAGAAACAATAAATATCAGACAACTGTTTAATTCATTTACTGTGTGGATAACATTGGCTGTACATTGCTACTTGTAAATTTTCGTTTAAAATGACAAATATTATACCTGTAAAATGTATAAATTTTTGCATAAACACAACTATTTCTGTGCAAAAGTAACCTATGAACCCTTTTCTTGTTAGTGTATGTGTGGAGATACATCAGAATTTACAAAACCTATTGCCATAAGTTATAATAATAATTGATTATAATTACTATAAAAATATGTTTTCTTAAATATGTTTTATTTAACACACACACATATTATGAGGTATTAGGTTTATTAGGTATTAGAGTTACCGTACGCCTAAGATAAATTTTGTCACCTAAATATAAAAATAAGTACTTTTTTTACGACAGTTGTATATACATTTTCTTTTGACTCTCCTGAAAATTTACAATTTTACAACATCGGACTTTATGGAACTTACTTCGATATATATCTGAACACTCACATAGATAATTTTTTCTATAAGTTTTGTCTTCGATTTTTGTTACAGAAGCAACTTTGATCTTTATCTCTGCTCACCTCGATAGGGTTATAGCGTGGCGATACATTATTATAACTAAGTGTGAACTAGAATATAATGCAATAATGCGTCTATTGCGCAAGAATTCCAGTAAAACTGAGGAATGCTACGACTTAAATAATATTTTAATGTAAGCAATGAGGATCGTGTTCCAAATGCAATTATTGAATTCACATTACGTTATTTCGCAAATATTTTTGATGCAGGTCATAGGTAAATGACTTGTGAATTCACAAAAAAATATCGGTTAGCGCACAAGGTGTCATTTGTTTCTAAAAGTATAACGAAAAGCAGAAAGTAAGAATAATACATTTATTTAGTAATACAACAAATATTATTACAAATTATTTTTTTTCTGGCTCGACATAGCGACTATAGAGTACCTGATGGTAAGTACAGTGTAGTCCAATGAATGAAAATCCATTGATAGTCTCCGTCGTCATGTCGGCCTACATATACCACGATTGAAGGTCTCTAGGTATATGAGCTACTGGATATACACAAGTTGATACCGAAACGCGACAGGTCAAAGCGAGTCGCTATGACGGTCTTTACACTTGTGTACTGTGGTCAAGACCCAGTTCGGGCAATCGCCCTGCTACCAAATTGATTAAATTGTATTTTTTTTCTTATCCTTACTTGGTATAGTCTCCATACCACGCCTATTAAAAAAAAACCTATCGATAATCGCAGTGATCATGCCGGCCTGCACACTCACGGTCTCTTCACGCTTCGTGTAAAAGCCTCAATATATAAAGCCGGTGGCAACACGCTCACCGGAAGACAATTTCCCACCTCAATGATTCGACAAAAATAGGAGTTTCAGACCTATTTAGTCTTAGCTGGGATAAGACTCGCATACTATTCAAATACCTATAAATACCCTATCTTTAGGTAGTTGCCAATGTCATAAATCTCATAATAAGGGAACGTAGACAAAGTAATATTCGATCAGCAATAACGCTGGTAGAAATGTCCAAACTATATGAAAGAAAGAAACTATTCACTGCATAACTCTATCTAAATATATAAGTTATGTTAAAAACCAAAGTGTATGTATAAAATAGCCCTATAATAAATGTTTCTGGTAGGTACCTTGAGCGACTGGTTAGCGACCCTCGACAAGTCTGCGGTGTGTCGGAGGAAGGGTGGTATGTCCCTCGAGATCGTGCCAGGAGGGCGCGATGCGTCGGGAGTGTGAAAACTTGATTATATGACAATCAATTGACACTTATCTTGGGAGTTTAACTAGTATATATGCGGCGCTCTTTGCCACCATACCTCCGTATGTGCACCCGGGAAGGTTCGATAACAAAAATAAAGGAAAAGTAGTATTTATTTGACACATAACTTACAACACATAAGGAATGCTTAATCAAGATAGAAAACAACTAAAGCAAATGCCCTGTGATGGCAAAGCAAAAAGGAAAGCGCCAAAGGGAAGTCAGCTCAGCAAATGCCAAGTGACCATCTGTGCCACCCAATGCCGATTTTCAGGTAACACATTTGTTGAGTCAACGCGCAAAAACAGAGGAATTGAATAATAAAGTATAGATACACTGCTCTAAAGACTATTTCAAATAATATAGATAGGCAAATCCTCAAATAAAACTAATGTATGTGGTATTTGTCTGTGTGTGTGATATACTTATATGTGTGTAGGCGTTTGTGTGTGCATACCACATACATTAATCTTATTTGAGGATTTGCCTCAAATACAATAATCCATAAATAGTTTATTTTATTAGTCGTTAATATAATTTAGTTATAAATTAAATGTAATTTAAGATTTAAAATAACAAAATCCACTAAATAAATTCTTGAGTACTATAAAAATTAATTGTTAATACTTTGCGCTGCTTATAATATTTTTCGCCGGGCGGATAACCTAAAAACGACGCTCAAAAATGGCTAACGATCTCCTTAACAATCCTATTAAGCCAAAAATCATTTCATAAACATATTTAATGTGTGAGCTGCCGCGTTTTACAATATATTTTACACTTATGAGCTTTGTCTTACTTCGAATACGTTCTGTTAAGGCGACAATATCACCAAATAAGCGATGACTGAATTTCGTTGCTTGTAAGGTAACTATTTACGTACTGCATAGTTTTAAGTATTTTTGAGGGGTATAGTGACAAAAGATTTTTAAATGTTATACTTACAAACATCTAAGCAATGGGGAGTCGACCTAAATTTTTTTTATAACATTTTTACGAGTTCTTACAATATTTATAACATGAGGTAGGATAATTGCCAGGAAAAAGTAATTTGGAGGTCAGGGATTTGTTCATGCTATTTTTTCTTTTGTTTTAATAGAACTGAAAGTCACTATAGTACTAATAAGTACAGGTTACTCTAAGAACGGAGGCGACCACTAAAGTACAAGAGTTTAATGACAACCACCATTGCTATACAGGCCTTATTATACCACGACTTGTTTCTAGTTAGTAGTCTGTTAGATCTATGTTTTTTATTAAATATTAACGTGTAAAAGTAAATAAAATACATAGAACACAAATGCAAACACCGTCATAGTGATACGCTTCGGCCTGTCGCGTTTCGACATCAGCTTGTTTACATCCAGTTGTTCATATCCCTAGAGACCTTCAGTTGTGGAATAAGTGAACCGGTATCACGACGCGGACTGTCTATGAATTCCCATTTTTTGATAGTCTATGTTTGTCTTGGATGACACTGTTCTTTCCATCAGATGTTCTATAGCCGTTTTATCGATTCAGTATAAATATAATAAAATAGAATTTGATTTTTTTTTAAATCTAAGAAATATATATAATATATTGTTACGCGGGTACTGCTTGGTTTTGTTGTAAGCAGATATACAATAGTGGCCGTATCCACTTATATATCGTGCCCAACGTGACCAGTAGTGTAGCTGATCGCCGTTCTGAAAGGATTTACATACACACGTAGACATTTCTATTAGATGCCATGCTGATTTTCTCATGATGTTTTCCTCCTCCACAACATTGAGGTATGAACATGCTTCCCCTTAAGAGCCAATACTATTTAAACGACAATCTTATTAGGTTGATTATAACCTTGTAGCGATTTCAATAATCAAAATTTTGGTCAAACACCGAGTGTAGCACCGTAAACAAGGCTATTTTTCCTAATGGGGTTCAAATTCTGCATTACAGAGTTCACAGGACTTTTTATTAATTTTTTATGGTTCTTCAACTGTTATCGGTGCCTTTTATCTGGTAAGTGTTAGGCAGGTAGCACTTTATAATTCTTTAGTAAATATAATTTTGAAGGATATGCAAGGTTACCCGTTGTCTGTCCGTACGACTCAATATATTATCCATAATTATACGCCGACACACTTTTGTAATAAGCAGAAAGAGTGAGATGCCACTGTCTAAGCCAGGGTTGCTGGAGATCTACTTTTGTATTGTTAAACTACAAGCAATCGACTCTGTAGGCGTCTGAAGGTAGATGCCGCATTTACTTGTGATGCAGGTATATAATATAGATTGGTAGGTCACAAGTGTAATGTAGGTCACTGTTCTAAAAAAAACCGTAAAAAACAATATCCAATATAAGTCTTTATTAGTTTTTACATAACGACGTTATAGTTTGTTACTACAGTCGTCTTTCCGCTCTGACAGAGGATTACTCCGATATTAAAAAAACACCTCGGTGACAATAGGCGGGCAGTAGAGTTAAGGTAGTCTGCTGCCCGGATGAGAGGGAGGCGGTGCACAGTGTCCGGCACATCACCTGTTAGAGAGGTTTTGGAGGGGTGGGCTTTACTCCTTCCCCTCCCAGAGAGGTAGCCTCAAAAAGGCTTCTTGTTCCATGGGCGTCTGAATGAATTTGGCTTCCCAGACCCAGGTGGAGCAATCAGAGGGACACCCCGGGGGTTTTTAGTCAGTAGGAGTCTGGCACACCGGGGGCACTGCCCTCACAGCGTCCCTGATGGTCCTATGCAAGATTTACCCCCGATGTACAAAAAAAAAACAAAGCTTCACTGTGCATCATAGTCATTAAACAAAAATTGTGAATTGGCTGATATCGACCGTTTGAGCACCTCTGGTCATCCCTTTTCTAAGTAGTCGATCTCATTCAGTTTTTAAGTGTCTCAACCAAGCAATAATTTTTTTAACTATGAGTTTATGTTTGTAAAGTAACAAATGTAATTAAACCCTTTACAATTTTATAATATTAAATGTTTTTTTTTTATTTCGAGACTTCTGTTCTACCGCATAAATCAGCCCAATTGTACCTTAAACTACGTCTTTGTGTTCTAGGGGAGTCGTCAATGAGTTAGCATCACCATCTGGCACAGCATTCTGGCTTCATTGGATAAAAGATCGGCCTATGCTCCAATACTTTTAATGTTCCAACTACTCATCAGCGACTCCCTTTGTGTCTCGTTCCGCGCACACTCCATCAGCAAGTGATGCATATTTTCAGTATTTCCACACATGTTCCACAATTGGGTGATTCGCCTTACTAATAGATATGTAGAACTAGTCTAAAGTCGATTAATAATATGTATGTACAGTGGTTATGAAAAATTTTTATTATTCCTTTTAAGTTAATTCAGTATTTTTATTAAATGAAACAACGGTTATGTTGTTTTATGTATAAGTAAGATAAAACAGTAGTTTTTAGGAGTTTCCCATGATACAGGCTCCCACGGCCCTGGCGGTATTAGGCTGGTGACACACTGGCTTATTGACTAAATTCAGTCAAACGGTTGAATGTCTCGGCCCGGCTGCGTGGCGGTGGTCTTGACCGATTTTTTTGTTCGATCAAACTGATGGCTATGTGTTTACTTAACTATCTATTAAACGTAATGGTTTTAATGATTTCTGTCATTACAAAGGTTGTTTGTAAGGCATTCTTTGACCACTGTATATACTTTTCGTGTTATTTATGTATTATTTGGTAATTGATGAGGGCTTCAATATTCATTCCTTTATAATACAAGATACTACATGAGTTTTATTCGTATTATTTCAATTTTCAATTTTAATCATTAAAGCGATTAAAATGAGTTAAATAGAATTTAAAATAATTTGTTGATCTTGCTCCCTTTTTCAAGTTAAACTAACTTAATAACTTGCCATTGCAAATTCAAACTGAGGAATATGTCACGTGTGCCCTTAGAAAGTAGATGAGCTATGCTACTAGTGAGATTGGGACCGGCATATATAAGGGCAAAATGGATATAAGGAATATGTCATGTCGATATATTAATACTATTTTGGAATATAAGAATAATATTACTTGGAAATAGTGCCCGACATTAATTCCATAAGGTCGGATGTATAAAATTGCAGTTCTCAGGAGAGCCAAACGAAAATTTTGATACAAACCGCATTAAATCCCTTTTTTTGAGGTGGTAAAATTGACTTTAGGCTTTTGATAACTGTAATATCTTTTAAAATATATTTAGGATGATTATTTATTCAATTATAACTGATTATTTTAAAAAAGTGTGATATTTGACATTACTAGGTTACTTTTGCAAGTTAGTTATTGTTTTAGGAATAAAGTAAAACATTTTACTGGCATACAGTTTGATAACAGTTTAAAAGAAAATTTACAAGTAGCGATGCATATGCTATATTTTAATTTATGTGTAACGTATTGAGTTTAAGATGAATTGTTCCAAATATTTTAGAATCATAATATCACATATTAACACACACCAAAGCATTCAGTATTTCAAGCATAAACACTGAAGTTTCAATGAAGCTCTATACCTCGGTATAGTATAATTTTGAAAATTCGTGAGACTACGAATTTTACTAGTCCATAACTTTGGATTTATAAGATAGAATTTTCTAGATGGCTTGAAGGAGCTCGACAAATTACGTGCATTAGTCAAATAAAACGATTTAATTCGGAACGGTACATCTGACCTTATGGAACTCGCGTCGAGAAACGGTCTACCCACGGTTGACATATTGCTAGGGAAGGATCATTAACTAATAGTTAATTGGGGGTTTCTATGTCAGAAAAACGTCAGTTTCAATATTTCTCTTGAGATAAGAATCTACAGTGCGGCGACAATCGTGACCGTCACCTGCCGTCGACCTTTAAAGGAAGTTAAACTAAGCCATAGGACAGGGAGGGCAAACCTGCGGCTCGCAAGCCACATGCTTCTCTTTGAACGCTTATTTGTGACTCTCGATAAATATACCCTTTTCATTTTATTGGTATTATATTTTAAATAAAAAAAAAATTGCGTACTTCTTATATACGTATATAATTAAATTCCGCGAAAATATCAAATTTTTAAAATGGCTCAGACTATTCATGGGCTTAGCCACCCCTGCCTTAGGATAGCCTTTACTTCTATTTAAAGTGTTTTTATCCTGACTTGGTATAGTGACTACACCACGCCTGATGGTAAGTATAGTGCACGATCATTCACAATGCGGACAGAACTCTGCTGCAACCTATTCAGGGTGTCAAGTAAGTACTGAGCAGTACTAAGGTTATGTCTGAAACGCCTATAGACTTGTGGAAGTCTGCTGCTCGTATGCGAGAGAGGTAGCGTGCTTTTTATAAGTAAACGTCTGATACACCAGGGATGGTGCCCTCACACTGGCTCTAATAGTACGTAGGAACATAGAATGTTCCCGCGGATTCCAAAAACAAAAATATTTTTTACAAATGTTTGAGTGAATTTTCAAGTTTGTCTAAAGTCATACAAATATTGAGTAAATAAAAAAAATACTTAACTCTTTACAAAACAGCAGAAATATCGTGTTTGAGCGCATTGGAATTATCTTAATGAATAGTTTACAGATAAATAATAATTGAGAATTGAGTGGGGGTTGGATGGTTTCCCCTTGGCTCTGGCAGACGGGAAAAGAAACAACTTGGTGGGTTTAGTCGTTGAGATTCTGTCATAGAGGGTCGACAGCCCTCACCGCTGCCCTGACGGACCATGAAAATTTCCGCCAGGCAACTAAAAAAAGTGTGTTCTGTGGTTTTATATTTTAATGTAATGGCTATATCTATTCTTTATATCTAAATAATATAGATATTATAGATGAAATCAAGTACAGTGTGGAGGTTCCTCTTATTGTTTTGAACAACATTACATGCGATTTGCCCTTAATTCCACAAAACAATGGTCACGTTTAGTTTCATGAAATAGTTCAATGTATTGCTTCATTGCGTAAGCGTGGAACTGCTGAACAAAGAGTAACGAGTATTGTTCATGCCACAATGTAAATTAAATTTTTAAATTCGTTGCCAACGGTTTAATAATTTACATAAGAAATCAGTAATTATTATTATTAACATTAATATGATGATGATGATGTCCTAGCCGGATTCGGCCACGACGAGTGTTTCAACACCGGTTCAGAAATTCGAGGTCCAGTTTTCGGAAACAGTCAATTGCGCAGGAGATATTTTAGTGCATAACTGGACGCGCTGCCAGAAAAGCACTCTCTCGTCCGAACTCTCTCAGGCCCGATGGAATAGAGAACCAGTACGATCGGGAGGGAGCAGGATGCAGGTTTGGTCGAGTTTTCCTTCTCTGAACACCTGGTTGAATTGCAGTGTTAAAGAGATACCTTAGTCGCCTTTTACGACATCTCAGCAAGGGGAGGGGGGTGCTATTCTATTCTGCCGGCAGCCACCACGGCACAACATTAATATAGTCTTAGATAAGCTTCATATAACTAGTAACTCCTAAAAGTTAATAGATTTGACCCACTATACCGTTTTGTTGTACTATGACCGTACTTCAATCGTATCAGGCAAAAAATATTTGTATTTAATATGTTCTCATTTCTCTTAGATACCATACAAATTTTCTCATGATGTTTCCTTCAACTGTGATCATGTGGGATCTATATTCGTGCTTAATATAAAAAAACTCAAATGGACATGCCGATATTTGAACCTATGATCGTTTGCGTTGCCAAGCATGGTTATCGGCCCCTAATTCACTAGGCCACCACAATCACTTCTTTGTAATATATTTGTTTTATTTTATTATAATAGGCCCTTAAACAGGGTGTGCACATATTTCACAATTACATTGCACCTCTACAATTATATGAAAGCACAACAAATCAAAACAGTTTCTTTACATTACAACAAAGGGAAAATTTAAATTTAAACAGGAATAAAAGTATAGGTTTGTACATAAATCTATGACACTATACCTATTAGAGCATTCAGTCATCCGCAGCGTGTCATGAAAAAATCCTTTGCCTGTGCTATTACGTTCCAAATCAAGGCAAGTTATGTTGCCAAATCGATGCGCGCAAGCGGCTAAGCGACAGTAAGGGAATGCAGGTGGTTTATCCGGGGATAATACGGTCACGAAATCAGGTATAAACGGGTATGGAACGCGGTTATACATTCTAATGGACGTGGTAGACCGTGTCGGTTCACGCAGTGCCTGATACGTTCATAAGACGGGTATGGTTTGGTGTATTGGGCAATGAGCTTAATGCTAATATACAAGAAATTCGAGAATACTGTCTTTAGAATCTCTGGCTCCTTTTTGTTTGAAAATTAAATTGCCATTGTTCAATTTTTGGTCAAGTTTGGACATTCGATCAATAGTTACAAAGCTCGCCTTTTTTTACAGAATAAACTCAATTTGACACATAGAATTATGTTCTATGACATGAAAAAGTTCTTAACAGCTAAAGTTAGACCAATTCAATAAAATAAATATTACTTACTGATTTACTCTCTACCAACTTCGCGTATTACAAAGTGGTTAGAAACTTGATACTTTTACTCTAGATGTTTTTTTATAATGTAATCATAATTTTAAGATTTAGTTCAATAAATTTGTGCCCTTCTTTCTTTAAAATGTAATTTGTATGAAAATCTATTCCGTACCGTTATAAATTAAAATATAGTATATATAGTATCGCGAAATCTCATGTGTAAGCGGCCTGAAAATGGCGATCATCTGCCCTACTGAGCACATTGAGAACGACATATAAGCGCAAAGTGGATACAACCCTAACGTATGTATGTAACATTTTTATGAACATTGAAAATTATTACAAATTAAAATACTACCGCGAAGTCTCAGTTCGTGACGGAAGGCTAGCTTAAATTATCGTTTGATACGGCGTTCTGATGACGATAGTATTTGACGTAGAGGCCATTGACGAAGGTCGCCTTCGGTTCTATTGAGGTCACACACGTTTACGCTATTTGTTAGCACCGGGAGCTATTTTAGGGTCGACTGTCGAATTAACAAGTCAAAATATTTCTAAATAGCTAACCGATGCCGCGACGGACGAGATCAAACATTTGGTGTCTTGCTGTATTTTTATACAGCTAGGGCTATTGTTTATTTTAAGCTAATAGTTTAGAGTAATGACGTAGTTTTAATTCTAACAGTTGGTTAAGGGCTAGATATTTGAGCCAATGGCGGTACGACATCTGTGCTACGCACCACCCCACAGAGAGGTCGTGGAGAATGAGCCCCTTACAGCCAATCCTCTTTGAGTTGGAGCCTGAAAAGTGCTGTTCGCTCGCCGAATCTTTGGAGGAATATGGATCCCCAGGCTTAAAGTCAGTTGCGGGACTCCCCTAGACCTCTTAGCCAGTTTTTTCAGTTTTTTCTGGCACGGTTTTGGCGGCACTGACCTCTCAGGTTCTGTCCTGTGCAGGATTTCCCCCATGTTACCAAAAATCGATCAAATATAGTATATGAGTAAATAGACAACGGTTTGAATTCACGCCCTTAGGAAAACCCGGTTTTATAAACGGTCCTTTAATTTAAAAGCTCTCCTTAACAACACTGAATCCTCAATTTCCTACAAAGGATAAGACCGAAAATTTTCTTAATAATCAAAACCTGATTTAATTAATAAAAGTATTGCTATAACTTTAACAAACAAAATTAAAAATTATTTGAAGCGATTTGCTCACGTTTTGATTCAGTTTAACTACATGTATAAAAATACTTTTGTGTAAGGCGGGAACAAATTCGATTACTACAAAAACCGATTTTAAAAAGGTACCGATTTGTTCTACTTAAGTTTGTAATCGTTTACTTGAAAAGTTTATAATATTACTATGCCAAAATATAAAATAAAGAATGTGTAAATAATCGTACAACTTTACCATGACAAGAAATATCTTGTTTATTTCAGGTAGATATACGAAAATACCAAAATATGAATTAAAATAAGAATGTGTATCAACTGAATTCAGAACACTTCTAGATGTTAAAACAGAAGTTTTTGAAAGATAGTTTAATAATTTTACGTTTAATCTATCGTAACTACGAAACAATTTAATTTACGAATGAAAATTAAACAATTACGCCAAGTTAAGAATTTAGATCTATTATATTAAAAAATACTCGAGTATTACAAAAGCTATCAAATATATTAGGTGCATAATGAGACGCCCGTTCTAAATATAGATCAGGTTCATTGACAAGACTTCCCTGTCGGGTGGTCACAGGAATCGAACCCATTGTTCGAAACAGATGCGGTTCGGAATTGCGATGTGGACTCGAATCGGGCCAGTGTCGTTTCGTCAAACGCATCAAATGAACAGGGTTGCCACTTTCCTTTGTTACGGTTTTAATAAGGGGCTCGTGTGTTGTGGAATTTACCAGATATTTTATTCTACATAATTTCCTTAGAAACTAGAAAATACGTTGTTGAGCAAGCATTGCACTCTGGCACAGAGTTGTGCTGAGAGGATTATGCGGTTGCCTCTCTAGTCTGGTGAAATTGTAAGCCTTTCGCAGGTCAACAGCGTTTTGGAAGTCGAAGCTGCTCGCGTCCGTAGGCTTTACCCTAGTTTCCCTACACGTGACTCCTGGGTGGTGCTAAACGAGCAGCAGCGAGGTGGTAGGGCGTCGGTGCCCGTCTGGATCGCAACCACAGTACATGGGTGTAAAGCCCGTCATAGTGACCAGTTTCGGCTTGTCGCGATTCGGGATCAGCTTATGTATATCCAGTAGCTCATATACCTAGAGACCTTCAGTCGTGGTATATATGGGCCGACATGACGACGTAGACTATCAGTGGATTTTCATCCTTTGATAGTCGCTTTCGTTTTTGGACTACACTGTGCTTACCATCAGGTACTCTGTAGTCACTATGTCGAGCCAGTGTAAAAAAAAAAAATCATGTAAAAAAATATTGCAATATTTTAATTATTGACTTGCTGCATCTACTCTGTATTATATTGCATCGCTCACAAACGTGAAGAAACGCATATTACACGCGTACACACTGTTATTGTACATGTGTGCTATTCCCGCAAGTCTACCGCTAGATGGCGTTATTCGCCACCCTGCGGACGCACACTCGTTCCAGAACCGCCAAGTTTTGTCCATCGAAACTGATTCGGAAGGCTGTGGATTTTTTTTAATTTATTCACAATCATTGAACAGCACATACAATCAATTTACATACGGTACAGTTAACAAGCTGTGCCAATTACTCAATGATAATATTTAAAAAAAAAATGTCAAAGAAAATAACAGTAAGCTCGCAACAATAAGAAATAAATGTGTGTGTGTTTGTCTGTGAGTGTGTTTGTTATGGCAAGGTGAGTGATAGGAAGCTGTTATATAATATATATATATATATATATTGTGTGTGTAAGCTATGTTAAACGAATGCAGTGTGGCGTCTGTACCCTCCTATTGCCGTTTTAACTTTAATAAAGCTAAAACTGAGGCTATGAATTTATTTCTGTTTAGGGTAAATGTGTCAATAGTGCGAAAGTCCTTATTATATGTATTAAGGCATCTGTGTATTACTGAGTTCTTTGCGTAATTATGTTGTATTTTCGGCACGGCGAACAAGTTCGGCTGTCTAGTAGTTTTGGTGCTTATTTTAAAATTAATTATCTTCAACAAATCCGGGCAGTCTATGTAATAATTTAAAATGTCATATAAATATTTCAAATCACAAAGAGTTCTTCAGTCTTTAAGAGATAATATCCCGAGCTCACCCAAATTTACGTTATACTTTTTAAATTTAAAACACAAATATTTCAGATTTTTTTTTTAATGTGCTCTAGCAGATTTTGGTGTGTCACATAATCCGGGGACCAAATTGGGGAAGCATAATTTGAATTGTACTATTTACAGAGGCCTACCTGATTTGTGTATTGTTTGGTAATTTTAATTTTTTGAATAGACATTCTTTACACGAATACATAAATCTATTCAATCCACGCATAAATCCAAAGTCCTGTCAATTAGACCTTGGGCGCACGATAGTGTGTTAAATTTGCCCCTCAGAAGCTGTTCCTGGATCCAGATAGGCAGAGAGATACCACGGCGGCAAAGGTAAGCGGAATAAGACTATGTATGTTCGGAAATAGTCGTGTGCTTTTTAGAGCCCAAATACATCGTCACCTGCACCCATTATACAGTCCAAATAAAAGAAAGAAAATTTCAGTACAGCCCTTTACCAGACTAGTTTTTTTACTTGGGGAAAATCCTCATAGGACGGTCTCAGCCACACAGGGGGGTTGGTTGCATGACCGAGGTGTGTCGGATTTGTACCGACTAAAAACCCCAAGGTGACTACTTCTGCGCATTGGCGAGGACTGTGGGTCCCGTAATCAATTCGCCACAGCCCCGTCGCGCCGCGCCCGCTGGGCACAAACTCGGGGGAAGTTGTTGCCTTCCCCGATACTGCTTGTTGTATTTAGGCAGAGCACGTCACAATGCTTTGCCGACTTCTCGAGGGTCGCTAACCGGTTGCTCAGGGCCCCTACCCTGAGCAGCGACGACCCCAAGAGGCCTTTACTAGCCTAGCACAACAGGTAAGTCGTAACACGATTGGTATGCTTAATCTAAAACAATACAATATCAATTTTTATTTAAACTATCTGTCGTTGATACTAGAACAAAAGTTTTTGTATTCACGTTTTATCTAATCATTGCGTCTATTATAACAATTAGATAAACAAGCCTAAATAGCTACTTATCAAAATTTTGTCGGGGCATTTCTGGTTTAGAAATATATACGTTTAGCTACCGGTAATGACTTTGTTTGAGATAAGATTTTATTTTTGCGCTTTGTTTAATTTTTATTTTCTTCTAGCAATAAATTTTTAAGCGTCATTTGTCCAGCTCCCAGCACAAATATCTCGGTCGTGAATCACCTGAGAATAGAGAACGTACAGTTTATGTCTTTATTCGACCTTAGGCGTATAACATAATACTTTGGCTACGTTACGCATAGAAGGACCGACAATCTGGAATGTTTGATGATAACTGGAAGGATAGAGAAAAAAAGACCCAGAGGCCAGAGTCCTAAGCGGTAATCGGATCAGATCTCCGAATAGCTTGAGTTTCCTGTAAGCGCTGCACTCCATGAGGCGGTTGAAATAAACAAATGGTGACGGCTAGTGTCTCTAAGCGAATGACATCACAAATCTCAGCTAGGGACCGAAGGGAAGAAAAGAGATCATAAATTCCATTTTATGTTTAAATTCAAATTATATGACTTTGGGAAAACTATATATCAATTATCACTTTGATTGTCTATTACGTTAGCCATAAACAACTCCACTTTACAATACTTGCGAAACTCGTCTCTACCTTTTTAAAATAAACTAGCAAACTCAGCAAATTGTTTCACCACTAGATGGCTTCGTTTTGGTTTTAAGTTAGCGTTTGAAAGAACGTGGGCATAATAAATGTCACATGAAATTAACTGAGCAGAGTACAATGAGTAGCTGTCAAACAATGTATAACGCATCGGCGCCATCTACTTAAAATACTGGTGCGATCTGCTCCACCATCATGCAAAACCATATTGGTTTGTAGTACATGCTATGTATCAGAGATGGCGCTGTATGTGAAAAATGATTTTTCCCGTTTTCCTGCTTTTCTGTTAAAATTTTCTACGAATACAAAACCGTGGTAATCGGTTCGTGCGTTCTGGAGTTATAGCGTCAGGAAGGAAAACCGGACTTATTTTTAAATAATAGATTAATCCCTTAAAGCACCCTCCTCGATTCCGAGTACTTTGAATTTACCCTCCACCTGAACTATATATTTCTCTCTCTTTCTTATGTGGGTAAGTCTCGATTGGCCTCGGCTCTTACTTTCTCTCACACTTGTACAAGTATAATGTATCTTTTTCATCATTCTACCTCCTTCCTTCTTTATCACATATCCGAAACAGCGAGATTAAACCTCTCTAAAAAAATAACTTATTGTAAAAATTAGCCTCGGACCTTAGATGCCCTTCACACCGTAGAGGCCTTAGTCAGCCGTAGGATA
The DNA here is from genome assembly GCA_036320925.1 of Automeris io. NCBI lineage: Eukaryota > Metazoa > Arthropoda > Insecta > Lepidoptera > Saturniidae > Automeris > Automeris io. The sequence continues at coordinate 2,866,276 of JAUDJH010000011.1, read as the reverse complement.
CATACTGTTGGACGTAAACCTCCTCTAATATTTTCCAGAACGATCTATCGAAAGTAACCTCCATTAAACGTCGTTCTGCGATCTGGGTTAGTTCATATGTTCACTTTGTGAGTCGCCGTTCGACACTTTACTAGCCAGTATGTGACTTTCACTTGAGAACTTCCCTACCCCATCAGGCAACCTCTCTATGAGCTATGTCCTGCCCTCTCACTTCAACTTATTTATCCGTTGAGCTATGTCGGTGACTCTCGTTTATATACACATTACTTCATTTATGATATTATAAGGTAATGTTTCTGGTTTGATATAATGACTTTTAATTAACGGAATAAAGATACAAAGCCTTATAAAGATGGTTGGAAGTGACAACCCTGATATGAAAAGGGTCATTTAAAATGGCGCTAGCGCTCGTCTGGACTGCGTCTGCGCAGACCGTATTCCGACCGCATCCCGCCTTTCCGTCGACGTGGAGTCAATAAACCCTTAGAAAGAATGCAAGCGACGATGCGTTACACGCTGTCACGGAGTAGGACGTATCCGACTATAGCAGTTCCTTTATGATGTCATAATTAACCATTCCGTATCCCATTGTCACTCGTAAATTCGTTAATTTACGTAATGATTGACGTCAATCTTTAAAAACTGTATTAATTTGTATACAACATTCATCGTATCAGTAAAATCGGAGATCATATAAACTATGCTATGCTATGCTATGTTACGAGTTTCTTACATTTCCTATATTTTTCTAGTTTGTGTTATATTGCAGATGCCAAACTCGACTGAAGTTAATCGTCGCCGAGCTGTCGGAAGTATCCGGATTCCCAGGCTGGGCGAAAGCGAAGAATGGGCAGTGCTGGCACCCCGGTGGTTTTAGTCGGGGCAGGTCCGACACACCGAGGGAAGTGGCCCTCACCACTTCCCCTGACGGTCCGCAGGGATTTCCACCGGGATAACAAAAAAAAAAAGCTTAGCGTCATCGAAGTCTGTCGAAGCATACTTAGATTGAAACCTACCGAAACTTTAATAAATGGAGTGCCACCAAATCTTACCAAAGTGCGGACTGACAAATTCTCGTTACATTTCAAATAATACAATTCCTATGATATATTTTCAAGTGCTTTAAACGTGACTGAAGACACTCGAAAGACCTCAAGCAAAACAAAGAAGCAGACAGGCAATGGATAAAATTTTAGATATAAATCCGAGAGATAGACAATTTAATTGCTAAACGCGCAACGCTAGCAGTTTATGAAGCAGTTAAACCTTTGGTTTATGATATAATTGCTTAGCAATAACCTTCTGAGAGATTATAAAAAAGATAAAAAATATATACGTAAAGTGAATTTCTATGTTTCTTCTATATTGTGAGAAACTTCATTTTCAAGTATGCTATTAAGTTAAAGATCTATGAATAGTGTTGATATTACCACATCATTGAAATTTGTTTTATTTATAGTTATTTTTGTTATTCTAGGTACAGATTGACATTCGTTCGGTTTTCCATTTTTTATTATTATAAAGTGGTTCAATTAATTTAAATAATAGTTTTAGAATTAATTATTTATTAATTTAATTTAGTAATAAAGGTTTTTTTTCAGTAATAAAGTCTAATTGTTTGTTTATTTACGCCAGTACAAGGCTTTAGGGTTTGGACTCGTGTGAACCAGGAGGCTTAGACAAAAATCTTTTCTGTTAACGTTCACGACAAACGGTATCTCAAAAATGTAATGAATTGACATAAGCTTTTAAAACATCACTTTGACACGATATGCCACTTTCATACATTTGAACTTTTATCCTAGTGTCACAATGAACTTATATTAATTTGATTAGGGGCCCAGACAGAAAAATCTCTCTTTCTCTTATCTCTTTCAACTCTCAACCACCCAATGCTAAGTTAAAGTATCTTGTAATCAATTTTATTCTTGGCAGTCGTGAGCTTTGACCAAGTAGTTTAACCCAGCGATCTTCACCAGTTCATCGGTGCGGCTACCCATGTTATCACGACCGATAGTGGTCTCCCATCGAGCGCTTCCTTTTCCACCTATCGGATCTACATGTGTGATCTGCCCACCTCTTTTTAACTGCTATCCATTCAATTATGACAGTCATGCAGCAGCATGCAGTTATGCCAGCATACGCTGAGCCGAGTGCTCGTTGAGATGGGTAGCAGCACACAGGATACATGATGTAGCGTTTTATACTATTATTTCATTGTTGTTTTTATATAAATGTGTTTGTTGTGTGTTGTTTCCTTTGTCTCAATAAACTTTCTTTCTTTCTTTTTTTTTCATGTCAGTCCTCAGGCAAATCTTTGTTTTTCACCCCGTCGTGAAGGGAGATTTCTTTTTTATCCAGACTCGGAATAGAGACCACAGCACACCTGATGGTAAGAGTGGAGCAGTATAAAAAACAACTGCAACTATCAACACTCATAGTGATCATGCAGGCCTGCACAAATATCTCTTCACGCTTTGTTGAAAGGACGTAATAACATAGCATGGTGGAAACACGCTCGCCGAAAGTTAATTCCACAGATCAAGGACTCGGCAAAATTAAGAGTCAGAGAACCTCTTAGATCTAGCCGGTGTATGAGATACCGAGAAACCCGCGGATGAAGTTCTTTTATGGAAACAAGAGGGTGAAATTAGATGCCTGACGTACCCGACTCTATGACTCTCTGAGTAACTTACAAGCGATAGATTGTCTGTTTTTTTTATGATTTACAATCAGACGCTTAACAACATCAACCACACCTGGTGGAAGGTGAATCCAACGAAGAACTGCGTTGCCCTATTCACTCTTGTTCACAAATTAAAGGCTTCCAAGTTAACGTGGAAATATAGTCGCCGGAAGCATATTTCACTCCCAGTGCTTCGGGCACGACCGGGAGAATGCAGTGTTCGAACTTGCCCCGCTTTAGATTCATAGGAACATGTTTAGATTTGCATGTGTTGGACAGCTTGCTAAAAGCCCATCCATCCAAAAGGATACATAAAATCGAATTTAATGTATATAGTGAGAAACGTCTTCTCAAGTTGGAAAGGATGTTTATTACACACTGTGTAGTTAAGTCGACTGAATTTACTATTTTTTCACATTAGTCAACCTATCGACAGGTAACCGTGTCACCTACATTAAAAAAAATTGACACGATACAGCAGTTTTAAATATTTACACGTGATAAATATCACCGCACGTAGATATTCGCCAGCTGTGCAAATCAGTATCCTAATACTGAGTAAATCATTAATGCTTTTGTTTTACGGCTGGTCCTGCTTAGGGTTATCTACAAGTTATTTTTATTAAAGATATATTTTTTCTAGTAAAATTATAAATCACTAGCAGACCCCGCGAACTTACTACCTTCTAACTGTAAATGAATGTTGTTTCAACTTTTGATTAAATCTACATTCTCGCCCTAATTCAACTGCCTGTTCTTGTATCACTGGGCTCCCTCCCCAATCTCCTCATTTTCATTCACCTGCACTCCCCACTCTACCCTTTAAACAAAGAATCAAGCTATTATCTCTAAACTACTAAATAACCACACTTTGCATTAATTTAATCTCCTGTTTCAACTAATTCAAATCTTATTTTCACAACGAAAGGTAGATTTTGTTTGTTAAATCTATTTCTATAATAAAATTCATTAAAATCTATTCAAATATTTCGACGACAAAACGGAACAAAACGAACATATTTCCGAATTTACAATATTAGTAAGAATAACAAAACTCTAGTTCTCGGTATGAGTAAAAAAACTACACTTAGCAATGTTCTAGGTCATTTCGAGTTTTCATCTGGCAAAATTCTATGTTAAGTAAGGTTAGGGCTTTCAATTTTACTATAATAATTATGTCATAAACTTTCACTTTTACCATAGTAATTGTGTCAAAGGTTTTCAATTTTAATATAATTGTATCATAAAGTTCGTTAAATGAAATATTCCGCAATACATAAAATACAATAAATATTTCTCGGAATATACAAAATGGACATTATTCAATAATATGAATACAGGTTTATTTGTTGCTATGTGACTTAATTACCAATATAGTAACATTTAATTATATTCGAAGAGATATAATTTACTGTAGAGAAAATATGTACACACTATAGCATGTAGACGTAACCCGATACGGAGTTGTCGCCCTAAGGGTCGTTAGGGTGTTACGAGACGTGCGGGGTAAGAGGATGCGCGCGCGCACGGCTCTAGCAAGTTAGTCGACTACCGAGACCCAAGGCGGGAGTACGTGCGTGTACGTCGCAGTTCGGTGTGCCTTAAAGTGGAAATAAACTGTAAAACGCCAAATTCGTATCTTACTATAACCACACCCACGACCACCGGTCATAACACTATATTGTGATTTTAACAAAAATTGTAAAATTAATTTATGGTTATTTAATAAACAAGAATACAAAATATTCGGATTTCATTACGATAGAAAATATTTAAGCATGTTTAACTCATAAACTGTCAGACAGAAATATAGGAATATTCACTTTGATTAATTTTATTCTATGATACAATTAAAGTAACATTGAAAACCTATGACATAATTATTTATAGTAAAATTGTTGAAAACCCTAGTCTTGCGTATCATTGAATTTTTCCAATTCTAGTTTACCTTTTGATTACATAAATTTACAAATATGACATGGCCATATGTTTCTATCTTTGGAGTTCTAAAGAATATTTAGTCCAAGGTCAGGAGAGACAGGATCTATTGCTAATTGCCCTTATCAAACTGCCCTGCATACGAAGTTAGCAAAACTCACTGACATAAACGCTCGACAGGCCAAAATGAATGACTAGAGGGAGCTAACCGTCTACGCAATGTTACCATAATTCTGTCTGGCATACATGTCTTTTAACTTCATTATAACTTATTTGCCGACCTTTATATAGAGTTGACATAAATTAGTTTTTTTTTATTCTATTTATTTAAGGGACTTTTACGTGTACGCATGTCAGCCCCATCGTACCCTAATACAAAAATACTTAACATATTACATATGGTGCATAAATTAGTTAAATTAGTTGGTTTCCATGAACTCTGACCAGTGACTCCTAGTGGCTGTGGTCACAGTCTGGTAACTATGTCGGCTCGGTGTCGAAACCTGGCTGAGGAGAAAGCTGAAGGTGAGTCCGACGGTGGACCACGTGCGCCCAACAAATCCCTATTAATTCTTCTCTTAAAGACTTCCAAGACATAAGAACGTGGAAACATACTCGCTGGAAGCATATTTCACTCCATAGCTGTTTTAATGAAGAATATAGACGTGAATATTTTATCAACAACTTCCTTAGACATTCTGCGGCTAAGACACCGTCGCCGAAGGGATTCGTTCGCACGTAATGAGTGTGATATCCCTTCGTGACATTAGTTGGGCAGTAGACTTGAGGGAGTCTGTTGCCTGGATGAGAGGGCGGCGGCGCGCAGTAGTAAGTGCGCCGCTTGTGAGAAAGGTTTGGAGGGGTGGACTATTATATATGGATCATATATTAACAAACAAAGTCGACAAAGTACATGGCCACGTTTCTCAAAATTTATGATACAGTTAACCATCGAAATAATAATTAGGTACTTAAAATTAACGTTCGTGAATCAAGGTTTGTTTGTCTATTAAATATATCTTAAAAGGTAATTAGCCTATCATTATATTTATTAAGTAACTGGAAATGTTTCTCGCTTTATTTTAATTATGTTGTTGTCGGGTACTAGATATATGATAATGATGTCCTAGCCGGATTCGGCCACGGCGACTGTTTCAATACCGATTAAGAAAATCGAGGTCCAGTTTTGGGAAATAGTTAATTGCGCAGGAGATATTTCAGTGCATAACTGGACGCGCTGCCAGAAAAGCACTCTCTCATCCGAGCTCCCTCAGGCCCGATGGAATGGTGAACCAGTACGATCGGGAAGGAGCAGGATGCAGGTTTGGTCTAGTTTTCCTTCTCTAAACAGCTGGTTGAAATGCGGAGTTAAGATACCTTAGTCGCTTTTTACGACACCTCATCAAGAAGAGGGGGGGTGCTGTTCTATTCTGCCGACAGCTACCACGGCTAACTAGGTAAATACTATGTAATAAAAACCCCATCTGACATATGAAGTCTTTAAAAACCTTAAAGAACCCGCAAAGACCCATATTTTTAGTTAAAGAGCAAAAATAAATCGAATAATATAAAAAATAAATTTATAGAATGAAGAAACATACATGGATAAATTGGTAGCAAGCGTTTGAGTACCAAGAAAAAAAGAAAAGCAAAGGATCGGGTTAGTATGTCCTGACGTCATTGAAATCATGACCCCCGTAAATCCCAAACACCGTTCATCAGTTTAATCGCTTGATTAAACTTAACAATGATTTTTATAAGGAATCCGAGCTTATTACGCATGTAAGGTTCTTCAATTCCTTAAATTTTTAATACGAAAATAACCGTTTTATATTCAGAAATAAAATATCTTGATGTATTTTGGTGAGGGTTTCCTGATGTACAGTAGCTGAGGTGGCCTGGTGACAGTGGCCATTGGCCGGTTTCCATTTCCAACGTGAATGATCGTAGATTCGAATCCGGGCACCTGGAGTTTTCCAGGTTAAGTACGAATTTTGGCACCACTGGCTCATCGAAGAAAGAAAGCATCGTGAGGAATTCCGCATTGTATCTAAATATATATATATATATATATAAATAAAAAAAAAGAAGAAATGTCATGTGTAAGTGCCCTGAGACCGGCGATTAATTGCGCCACTAGTCACGTTAGATACGACGTATAAACGCAAAGTGGATACAACCACTAAAGTATATCTGCCCACCCCGTAAGGGATATAGTGTGACGATATATTATTATTACCCAACTCTGCATCCCGCTCCCTCCCGATCGTACTGGTTCTCCTTTCCATCGGGCCTGAGGGAGCTCGGACGAGAGAGTGCTTTTCTGGCTGCGCGTCCAGCTATACACTTAAATATTTCCTGCGCAATTGACTGTTTCCGAAAACTGGACCTCGAATTTCTTAACCGGTGTTGAAACAGTCGCCGTGGCCGAAGCCGGCTAGGACATCATCATCATCATTATATATTATGGTAATGCTATCTTGACATCAACTATTCCCCTTTCGCTTCAGATAGGATATTTATTATACTCTGTATATTTAAAAAAAACTAGATAAGAAGAATAGAAGATCGGATTAGATGACACTTTTTGGAAGATCTTATCATAGCCTAGCAGTGGACTAATGTGGGCTTTTGATGTATAAAACTTAAAGTCAATCAATGACCCTGGTTGTTTCAGAATTTGAGCGTTAAATGGTGTATCACGAACAGTTATAGCGTATGTCAAAATATTATCACAACTAGTGTTCACGCTTAGCTTCTAATTGGATTATAACGTTGAAAACTCACTGTTTCGACGTTAGGTAACGGTGCCACTCAACTATGTACACAGAACTTGGAGTATACTAGAGCTGTGCAGTGAAAATTAAAAATGAAATCTGGTACACAAATATATCAGAAGATCAATAGTCCGAGGTGATAAGGAGATTGCTAGTTCTGAATCAGGACCACAGAACACAGGTGTAAAGACCGCTATAGTAACTCGCTTTCGCGTTTCGGGATCAGCTTGTGTATATCCAGTTACTTATATACCTAGAGACCTTCAGTCGTGGTATATGTGGGCCGACATGACGATGTAGACTATCGATGGATTTTCATCCTTTGATGGTCGCTTTCGTTTTTGGACTACACTGTACTTACCATCAGGTGTACTGTAGTTATTATGTCGAGCCAGTGTAAAAAAAGGTGCTAAGCTCGGTCCTTCTCTGAAGGACTAAATCAGAAAAGCTGAGTTATAGATATAGCTCTAAGGATTAATAGTCTGTAGCGGCTATGGCTGGTTATATTTACCGAATCATCGATAACCGTTGAGTTAGACATTTTCCTGAATGGAGACCACATCTCGAGTAAGCGTGGTGTTTGACGCCCTCTAGTTAAGTTGAGCGATGAATTGCGCAAAGTGGCAGCCAATTATTGAATGAGAATACCCAAAGATCAGGCTCAGTAGCGAACCTTGAGAGAGGCGTAAGTTCAGCGGTTGACAGAAGGCCGTCAGTAACTCAAACGGCGGTTCTGCCCAGTACTTACTTGACGCCCTGGATAGGTTACAGCGGAGGGCTGTCCGCATTGTGAATGATCCTGACGTGACTAAGCATCTTGAACCGCTTCAGTTGCGCAGAGATGTTGCCTCACTGAGCGTTTTCTACCGTCTGTATCATGGCGAGTGTTCTGAAGAGTTGTTTATCCTTGTTCCACCCTCTCCCTTCCTGAATAGAAACACGCACGCGGGTTTGCGGGGTCACATCTATACGGTATCTCACATCCCGGCTCTAGAAGTTCTCTAACTCCTTCTTTTGCCGTGTCGTTGGGCTGTGGAATGGTCTTCCGGCGAGCGTGTTCCCACCATCCTATGATATGGGATCTTTGTAGCGTGAAGAGATATTTGTGCAGGCCGGCACGGTCGCTGCGACTGCCGATGGGTTTTTTTTTACCTTTCGATAGTCGTTGGCGTTTATTGGACTGCACCATGCTTACCATCAGATATGGTGCGGTCACTGTGTCGAGTCAGTTTAAAAAAAAATCATACAATCAATTACAATCTACAAGTCGACCCCGCACCAATACTCGTAACTGTAATGTAAGGTGTATTTTACAAACAGTGCCATTAGTTTCCGTTTCTGTCTATAGTGTGATCAAAGCTAAAACATGATATCCTAGAATTATTATAGAATATGGTCTGGTTACCTTTTTAAATATTTATAAGAATCAATTGAGAGTATGTTTATTATTTTTTGATTGTAAAGCATAACGGAATAACGTCGTCTGGATGACGGGCATTCATAAGGGTGGCACTCGTGCAGTAAAGACGTACGCCTGGCCATAGTTATTCTGTAAGGATATTATTAAAATATAAGGAAGGATTATATACAAGGAATATGAGTCTGGTTAATATTATAGCTAATTAAGGAAATGGGAATAAATGATATACGAGAAGAGTTGTTTTTGTTAAACTTCTGAACACCGATATTAGTAATACCAACCTTAATCGGAATATTGTACAACTTACACTTAAGACTTCAGGTAAATCAGTCAAGTAAACTTGCACGTGTATGGCAGCTTTTGTAAGGTTTCGACAAACCGAAGCAATGACACGGTAACCCGGAGAGTGTGTAGTTATTGTAATAAAATATTTTTATTTAAAAAATGTCAACAAACTTCCAAAAAGAGGTGGGCTTATTTCTCCGTGTTTCTAGCTTTGTTTTTTCTTGTTTACTGTATGTTGTTCTTATGGTTCTAAATCTTAAATTGCTGTTTGAGGCGTAAAAAATGTATTTCATTTACTTTTTTATGTCATTTAAAAAGTAAATAATATTTTTGTATCTAGCAATTAAACTTTGTATTTTTTTTACTCAGCACCATGATACTTGTATATATTGCGTAACTAGGTACCCGCTTGAAAATAGCAACGTCTGATTGGTAGATTCAAAAAATGTTATTTACTTTTTGAAGTCTGTTTTATTTTTGTATGTAAGTAATTTTTTTCTTGTTCATGTTCGTCGCAATGACACCCAAAAGCTATACGAGCGACACTTTTATTTTTGAAGTTAATAGAAATTTTAGTTGGATTTTAAAAAGGAATTAGCCCTTATGTGTAAATATCGGATATGCAACATTAAAATACTTAAAATAATCACATTATACAATACTTTTTATTAATTGATATAATATAACAAATTACATAAAACAATGACGCATGTATTTCGTTAAAACACTCTAAAACATTCGAAGTCAATACCAAAATTGTCTGGGATAAATCGAGGCGATGACATTATAATATAATTTTAATACTCGAGTTACATTGTTCATATATCGCTTGTTTATGTTAGCGCGTATCGAGAATCAAATATGCACTCTGTGTGAGAACACAAACGAATCGTGCTGCGCGACGAACATGTTAATTACCGTTTTCGAGTCAAAGTCCTGATTGAAATAAGCCCAATCCAGTGTATCAAAGACGGTCTTCACCAGGCTTTCACCGTATTAAGCCTCAAGTTACCTTGGTTTATATTCTATCGGATAAAATAATAATCTTAATCAGTCTTCTGAGATATGAAGGTGAAACAATATATTTTACTATTGTCCATTCAAGTTTTATGACTTGTATTTTCGAAGGTCTCCAAGCTACGGCAACTACCGCTGAGGGAGGAAAACCCGTTGACAGTCACCATCGTCATGTCGGCCCACATATAACACGACGAAAGGTCTCTAGGAATACGAATAACCAGATATACACAAAGTTATCCCAAAACATGACAGGCCGAAGCCAATTACTGTTTTTACGCTTGTGTACTGTGGCACAAAATCATATTAAAAACTGGAAATATTAAGAACTATACCATGTTAAAATAATGCTAACTTTATGATATACCAGTAGCGTTCATTCCATAAAGCACTGCCCTGACGATAAATAAGTCTTGACTAAAATTCTTTAAGTTAAACAAAAAAAGGAACCATTAATATTAAAATCTATTTCTGTATTCTCGCCACCTATCTTTTCTATGAAAGCAATATAATATTTACTATCATAATATAATATACAAATTAATTATGCCAATGCTGCGTACCCTGTCCAAGTACCCTATGCACGTCACTGTGATATACCTAATATAGGAGCTTAAATAAATCATGATTTAAATCGCTTCATAAATAGCCAAGTTATGGGAGAACATGTATAAAAAAATAGAGCCGAGTACAGACCCTCCTTGAAGTTGGTTGAAAAAACCTATTAAATTGCATTGCGCTCACCACATAAGCTGGTGGTTTAAATTAATGTAGATTCTATAAAAATCCATGAACTATATTCCCGTATGTGTAATTTTAGTATGCTGTATCTATAGTTATGATCTTAATTAGAGGCCAGTCACGGTGTATTAATGCGATTAGTGCCGGCTTCCTACTTTCTGGGCTGTTTCTTGGCTCGTTGGCTCTCCGACATTGGCGCCGAACTGAGCTAAGGGTCCTTTCATAACGCGGACTTAACTGGAACTTAAATTGCTCGACACTAAACACAGTCTATTTACTGGGCTAAAGCGATTTATAAACGTCTTTGCAGACCCCACACAAATATGAAACAAACGTGTATATTTAAATCGTCTTGAATATATTTACGAAATGTTGGTGAAAACCTCATCAAGGTTCAGTGTGGGTTTTAAAATATGTAAGACATAAAAATACATAAATATGTAGTGATTTTAATTTATAAATTATATAAAGATAATTTCGAGTAAATTGGATATTTTTCGATGACGTCAAAAAATAAAAATTTTGGCTGTTAAGAAATTATCGTTAACCATCAACATTTATGTTAAAATCTATGTATTTTTATTTTTTTTAGTAAGATTGATTACTTCTCACCAGTACATAGGAATACACGGTTCATTATATTAGCTTGCAGAAAATTTATTAATTAATATAAAATTAATTTAAACTATTTTCTAGACATTTGCTTGATTTATTAAATAAATATATCAATTATAATCAACATTATTATGAAGAATTGTTTAAAAGTATTATATTATTTATCAGTTATAAAACACGTTTTAAATTATGATTTTATAGTGTCAAAATATATTTTTATATTTGTCATAGTAGCTCAATTTCGACTTTTTTTTCTATTTATTTAAGGGACTTTTGTGCCTCGGCACATGCCAGCCCTATCGTATCCTAAACATGCACTACTAGCATTTATTTCTGATGGGGAGTCATCAGCCTGAACAACTCCTTTGCTTCGGCTGAGTAAGGTCTTGCTAAAATTCCGCAGAACATGCCTACATCATTAATTTAGACTTTTGATAATTACTTTTACTAGGATAAACACTGTCAATCGGCTTTTTGTGGAGGGCTTCTATTTTGCGTTTTTAATGAAAGTTGGACTGTCATTATTGAGCTACGGAACTAGTTTCTTGTCTGAATAATCGAAATAAAGGTGTTCAATAAAAAAACTTTTCGATTATGAAAATTCTAACAATTGTAAGGTGCCAAAATAAGATATTTCATTAGGTACCATAAATTAATTTCAAAATAAACGGCACAAGTACAAATGCCAAAATTCTCCGAGTCTAGAATGAAAATAATAAAAATCGAGTCGAATTACTTGCCCAATTTCCGTGTATAATACGGAAAAATATGTAAATTCTTTTTTTATGCTAATAAAGATCTTCCGTCTTTATTATGAAATATTGATACAGATGTTATTAATTTTAATACTTTTTCCACATTGTCAAAGAAGGCCGAATTAAATTATCTATCCTCTACATATTAATGATTATTCCGCAGTTGTGAAACCTACATTTTAATGTTTTTTTATTAACACAATACTTATCAAAGCTTTTTCTCCTTTTTACTTTCAGCTTATGATATTTCGGACGACCTCAAACTATATTTTAAATAGTAGATACTAGATACTTACAGTAGTAGATACAATTCGACTTAATTGATTTATAATAATAAAATAATATATCTTCACACTATATCCCTTTTGGGGTGAGAAGAGATTCATAAGTGGCTATATCCACTCGGTTACATATCGTGCGTGAAGTGACAAGTAGCGCACCAGTGTTGCCTGAATCCGTACTTAATTTAGAAAAACCAGAGATACGTGTCGGGATTCGATCCCACGACCATTAGTGTATATGATTATATATATAGCTGATGAGGTTCAAATATATCTTAATCTTAAAATGATGTCTCCCTAGCTGAAGATAACCATTAGTCCGGTTTCAATCAATATTTCTTTCATGTTTTTATATGTAGCGCGAAGTCCCAATACGAATCTCAAATTTTTTCCTAATGATTACTCTCATATAAGCAAAAATATTCAAAAAAAGAAGTGATAGTTATTTTTTAAAATTGAGTTAAATAATGGTGTATCTCAGTAGCGTTATGGAATGATCCATAAATGCATGAAAGCATTGCATGCCCTTACGATGGATAAGTCTGGAATAAATAGCTTAAAGTTAAACAAAAAAAAGGAATCGTTTATATTCATATCTATTCTATATTCTCGCGATATATTTTTCCTATGAAAGCAATATAGTATTTACTATTATAATATAATATTCAAATTAATTAGGCGAATTTTGCCTACCTTGTCCAAATATCCTATGCACGTCACTGGTGTATCTTCAATGTTGTTACAGCTCTTAATACATATAATACACATCACAGACAATAAGGTACATTACGTCTTTAAAAAAAATTAAATAGCTTCTAGAGTAAATTATTTCATTCCATAAATTATATTTTTGCTATTACCGCTTTTTCGGTTGATTATTTGATACTTAAAACATTTCAAACGCAACTAATTAGAAGTGTTTTTATATCTATAAAAAAAAACTCTGAGCAAGTTTATCCTAGTTCCACTATAGGTATATTTTTTATGTTCTCGTGTGATCGAGCCCTAACACCGTAGTCTGCGCAAGCGCACGCGATGTGGTAACGTTCTTACATAAAGAACCGCCCTTTGGAACAGAAACATACTTGTAAATTATTTTCACGCCATCATCATACGGATGCTTTCATGTTACTTGCAACTAAGTTACAGTAAGTTAGCTTGATTATCTTCACACTTGAGGTGCGCAAAGGTCAACATTAATTAACAGTATATAACATAATGTCAAGTAAGTTTTAGGGTTCCTTGCCACGAAAAGTAAGAGGATCCTTATAGAATCACTTGTCTGTTTATCGAGGCCCTTTTTCTCAAGATTACGTGGAAGTGTCAAGTTTAAATTGATATACAATACTCATGTACTCTGCAATCTCTTGAAGTTGTGAAAAAATGCCGCAAATTTATTGACTCGAATGAGGGGGTTTTCTATATTATTGCATTAATATGAAACTTTTTCTAACTTTTTTTTGTATTTTTGAGGAATTCAGAATTATATCTTCAGAGAAAAGGGTATGAATAGTTCCCAGATTTTGCGAGATGTCTAGTTGAAAGTTGACGCCGACTTGTCGTGTGTCTTTATATGCTATTTTTTTATACAATTGAGGGCGGCCAGTGGCCAACACATTAAACAATAATAACAAACAGTCATATAAGTATACCAGCATTAGTTTGCTGCACCGTTTAAACCCACTACATAGTGCGCCAGAAAAGTAAACAATACAAAGGCTTACAAAATGAAACAACTGAAAACTAGAGCAAAAAAAGAGGAAAATCACGCTCCTACTTATTGCGTGTCCCTCAACCACCTGATTTTTTTTTTTTAAGAACAAAATCAAATAATATAGACATTAGCAAATTAATTAGTGTTTTGTTGGAATCGTTATTGGCAACGAAGAATGCATTATAAGCAATCTGTCCCTTACATACGTACTCCTTGCGTTTCTTATCCATATATGTCTAATAGAATAAATGCCCGAGAGAGAAAGATATAAATATAAGTGTAAAAATGTTATCAGGGACGATAATTTTTATCGGTGTCGGCAAGTGAAAAACAACTGATTAATTTCTCTATAAGGATCAGTAATTAGTTACCAACTGAGACTTCTATTTATTTCCCGTTCCATAATTTGAAAACTGAAGTTAAAAACCTTGTCAGTCATCTCAATTAAAGTGCTGTTTTCATGTTTCCCGTGAATCCGAACTCTCCCAAACTCATTATTCATTTTGACAAAAATATATTACAGTGTTATACACACGTAGGTATATTACGAAACAATTAGCGAGCTGACTGTCCTATTTTCATGTACTAGGAAATATTTAACGAGCGCTTTCACAATTCCTAACAGACAAAACAATGGATACATGCATTATTAGAATTTTGCTTAGAAAAAAACCATTGGAATCTTCGCTTTTGGATAAGTACATTGCTGTTTTTGTATGGAAAGAATAATACATATATTATTGATTTTTGGGATAATTCTGATGAAAGTATTTTTTCTTTGAAGTTTAAAAAGTTAAAAGTATACTAATGTCATCTTAATGAATATAAAAATAACTGATTTTAAATAATTAATATGAAATAAAGCTTAATTTCACAATCCTTTTATATAAATATTCTTTTGAGTCTACTATGTGATATTTTTTTTGTTTTTATACTCAGCTATTTTACTAACAGGTGTATGGTGTCACACGGTTATTGTGTGAAATTAACTAAGCAGTATCAATAAAACATCTTCCGCAAGCATTTTACGAACATTGAAAAGACAGCAAAAAATCCACATGTCTTCTAACTAAAGTGTCCATTGGTTACGATATGGAAGCGTAAAAAAGAAACAACTATTATGTATCTCTGCTCACCCCATCAGGGATTTAGCCTGACGCTATGTTATTACTTATTGTTATATAATAAAAAAAAATATAAGTATGCGGTTCAATATTCTGAAAAATTAAACTGAAATAAAAAAAAATGAAGATTTCTATCAAAAGTCCCTGTGAACATAAAGTAATATAAATTAAATCCTTATGAAATGAAATGTTTATTTTCCTACAATATAAATAAAAATACATAACAAAAGAAAGTTAAGGAATAAAAATAAAATTACAAAACTGGCATTCTTTCAGCTTTATGCCACAGACGAGATTTGTTGCACTGGCTTTCGTGAAGTGCCCCGCTGGCATTATGTCTTATGAGAGTCATTAAAACATTAATAGAAAGTTCCTATTTAATTTATACATGAGGGCTTAGAAAACTGTACATTCGGTCCGTTATAAAGCTATTAGAAAAGTGCAAAAGGTATCTTACTGAATCAAAATAAAGTGTACAAAGTCTTTGGAAATGGAAGCTTTAGCCCCAAATATTAGAGAGCATTGGTTATCGAACAAACTTTAACGTTAGATCCCGTGGTGAGCAGGACTGGAGACACTATGGCCTAGTTGGCAAGCGGTCCACGCCCACGGCTGTTGCGAGGTAATCAAAGAAATTTTGTATTTGTCGCCAACTCAAATATATTGGCTATTTAAATGTGTTTGACGTGTAGGCAAGCAGGAACTGCAAGCTATTTTAAAAAAGCTCATCTACAATCATAGATCTTGACAATAGACAGTCCAGGGCCCCTAGGCAAATAACATTCGTTTATCGAAAACGTTAGTAAATGTGCAAAATTTATGGAATAGATAAAACGTAACAACGTGATATATCAACAGCCAATGTCAATCCCATACATTTTACACATATCTACTTTCGTTATCGCTGATCGAATGATACTTTGTCTTAGTTCTTTGTAGCCGTACAACGATATCTTACGATAATATTGTTTTGTTTTACTTTAATATTGCATATTTGTCCATGATTCGTCGCGAACGGACATTCAAACTAACGCGGTGACAATTTTCTAACATAGACCAAATCAAATGCGTTGTTATTAGAAAATTCATATTTTAAAATACTTGTTCATATGTAAACATAGAAAACAAATATTATACATTTAGAGCTAATCACATTTAGAAAGTCTAATTTTTTTAACCCGAAACTAAGAGACATTTTTCGTCGCGCAAAAAACAAGGACGCACGATGCATAACATAATTTTGAAACGATCATGTACTCCACGGGTAGTTGCTATTTTTTTTTTTGTGTCGCATCGCATTGCTTTTATCGCTTACGTAGGACAGTAGGTGAACCATCAATTAAACGATTAGTAACTGAATTACATTGATACTACGCCATTGGTTCGTTCCCGGAAATCTATGTTACATTTGATGTCTAATTGTAAATAGTCTATGTTACAATAAAACAAGCGCGCGAGATCTAACTGACAGCATTTTTAAATTGTAATAAATCGGTGCACTTTTTATTAAAATGCCACTCTTTATTTCGTTAAATGAAAATTAATTGACTCCAATTATACTGCATATCTTTTCTACTGAAATATATTTCACAGTTAATTTTTATCCTATGGCGTGCGGTGAACGTCCAAAAGAGAAGTTTATATTGTTCAATATGTAGTCTGCATTCAGAAAGTTGATTTCTTAGGTTGACAATTAAGAGCGAGAGAAGCATACCAGCGAAATTTTTTCGCATCTTCCCGCTTAAGTTTTATATTAGCCTTAGAAATTTAAAAATAATTTCTACTAAAATATAAGGTTATTTTATAACAAATAGAGATTGGCTACCCTTTACCAACGTCGTAGACGGCATGAATTAATAATAATCAAAGTCTAGAACAGCCTTGGCAGTTCGATTTTGTCCTTCGAATATGTCCAAAGTTTCCAAATCCAAATAACAAAAATAAAACCCTCATTTACGCAGAGTTTGATATAGCTT
The DNA here is from genome assembly GCA_036320925.1 of Automeris io. Taxonomy (NCBI): domain Eukaryota; kingdom Metazoa; phylum Arthropoda; class Insecta; order Lepidoptera; family Saturniidae; genus Automeris; species Automeris io. Next base: position 2,848,947 of record JAUDJH010000011.1, on the reverse strand, counting down.
TTACAAGTACAGATTTTGTTATGGTGCAAAGAAAAATGTATTCACTAGAACACTATAATTGTTTTTTTTTAATTGCCTGATAAAAAGTGTATTACAATCCAAAAACCGAGAATTTCTGTCGAGCGACAATCACCTGCCAATAGTCGCCGCAATCATGCCGGCCCACACATCCACTCCGACGCAACCTTGAGTTTTTTCGGCGTTTCTTATCAAGGTATTCGCTTCCTAAACGCTAGTAGATCACCCGTAGGCTTCGTATTATTTTAGCTGGCGGACCAAGTCAAGGTTCGTACCCACAGGGGTGTCCTTGCATTGGCACCCAACACAAAAACTCGCTGGCTGAGCACCTTCTGTGCTCGCCCCCTAAGCCCGGTTGAAATGTATAGGCCTTTACCGGCCCTCAGTAGATGTCCGTTCAAAAAATATCAAAAGCTGGTCTACACATGTTTCTTCACGCTTCGTTTAAAAAAACCAGTATTGTTCGACGAAGGAAGCACGCTCGCCGGAAGACCGATCCACAATCCAATGACCTGACAAAGGGAAGAGTTAGAAAATTTCTTAGTTCGAGCTGAAAATTTTCTCAGTTATAGAAGTCACCGTAAAACTATGGCACTGCAATCCAGTGCGCGTGGTTCTTTTATGAAAGGGAGAGGAGGAATGAGGTTATGCAGCTTTTCAGAACACTCGCCATGATACAAACTATAAAAAAACGCTGAAACAATGTCCTTACGCAGCCGAAATGTCTCAAGGTGTTTAGAAAAGGCCGGGTAAATCACAATATAGACAGCCTTACTCTGCCATCTTTCCAAGCTGACAAGGTGATGCTGTACGGATTGTAGGATAGCCACTACTTTGGGGTATCTTAGCTCTATTTCTATTTACATATGTATGTGTTGCCAGATGCAGTTATGTTTTTGTACTTGCTTAAACATTTTATTGTAAAACGGGTGCACGGTTGCCCAAAGAGTCCAGTGCAGAATTTTCTTCCATATTGCCCAGAAAAGGAGATTCATAACCATCAGGTTTGAGTAATACGACGTGAGGAGGTGGAAGAATAACAATCGGCGTATTGTAAATATCAACGTCTAAAAATATAGAAGTAAAAGAGCTGAGATTAAAAATTAATACAATTTTTCGCAAAACTTGTCATCGAAGATCTCTTAGTAACTGATTAAAATTAAGTAGGTAATTGGGAAAACCTTTGTTTGCCCTATCATTATCATGAATTACAACAAATCCATGCGTTATCATTGGAAATTACAGAAACACGTGTAATCAAAATATTAATCTGTTCAAAAGTTTTTTTATCCATTACTTTATTTCTATGCCCGTTTCTAACAAAATAATGATATTTTTATCGCATTTATTTTATCTTTTACATACTAGGTCATCGGTAATTCTTCCTAATGTTCTGTTTGGCGAATTATTAACGATACGTCAACAATTAAGCCATTATAATCTACGTAATCTGGTTTATTTAGTTGATGGTGAGGCCACCTGTAAATAGGGATATAATTGCTCCAGGATTCGGTTTAAGTTAAATATATCCTGTATTGATATGTCACCGACGACGGCCCTTCAGTTGTAAAATAGATATATACCCTGTTAATTCTAAATCCTAAAATAAAAAAAAAATAATTGATTATTTTTTCATTGTGAATAAAAGCATTACATTTCTTTCAGATTTCTTTATACTGGCTGAATAAAGTATCTTCTTTACATCTGATAGAAATTACAGTATATATTCAGTCGATATTGCCTCACTGATCGTTTCATACTGTCTGTATCTAGGCGAGTGTTCTGAAGAATTATTTAACCTTCTTCCACCCTCTCCCTTCCATAGCCGAAACACGTGCGCTGGTCTACGGAGTCACAGCTATACGGTAACTCACATCTCGACTAGAATATTTCTAACTCTTACTTTTTCTGTGTTGTTGAGCTGTGGATTGGTCTTCCGGCGAGCATGTTCCCATCGTCATATGATATAGGTCCTTTAAGTGTAGCGTGAAGAGATATTTGCGCAGGCTGGCTTGATCGTTGCGACTACAGATGGGTTTTTCTTAACTGTTGATAGTTCTTGCTGTTTTTCGAAATTACATGCTAATTTAGGCACCACAAGCTCCCCGGTGCAGGAAGACATTGTGAGGAATCAGTCATAGCACCTAATAGAAAAGTCATGTGTAAATGCCTTGAGAACTGCGATCAGCTGCGCTTGGTCATGTCGAGCGCGACATATAAACGCAAAGTGGATACAACCACTAATCTCTGCTTACCCCGAAAAGGATATAGCGTAACAATATATTATTTTAATTTTTATTATTTAGGAAATTCTTGTGTTTTATATGCAACAACATTGCATATTGTATAACAGTGACGTGCAAAGGATATTTGGTCAGGGTAGGCAGAATTCGCATAATTAATTTGAATATTATATTATGATAGTAAATATTATATTGCTTTCATAGGAAAGATAGACGGCGTGAAGATAGAATACATATGAATATAAAAGGTTCCTCTTTTGTATAACTTTAAGGAATTTATTCCAGACTTATTTGTCATAAAGGCATGCAATGCTTGCATGCATCTATGGAATGAACGCTACTGTTGTACACGTATATATCAAGATATAAAAACAAACTATATACGTTACGGAAAAAGGAATATTACTGTAATCTATCGTATCATAAATTCACCAACAACGTTATCTAAAATAACCCAATTACCTATAAATTACCAAGTAATAGTTTTGTAGATAGCGTATCGAGTAAGATTTTCGAATTGGGTCGACTTATACACACAGATATTTTTATACTGGCTCGACATAGTAACTACACGCCACTTGATGGAAAGTAAAAACGGCAACGACTGCCAAATGATGAGTATCCGTTGGTACTTGCCGCCGTCATTTTTGTCCACATACATGTATATAACATAATAGACCATTTTTTTTTGGAATGTATGCGCGTTGATTAACCGGGTAATGCCTCACAACTAAACCAGGCGGGTGGGCGATCACTGAGGGTGCTCAGCCTGCAATTTATGGGTTGGATGGCAATGCAAGGGCACCCCTGTGGGTACAACCTCGACTTGGACCACCAGGCAAAATACACGAAACCTACTGATCTACTAGCGTTTCGGAAGCGACTACCTTGAGAAGAAACGCCGAAAGAAACTCAAGGCTGCACCGGAGTGTGATAAACTCTAGTTGTAAAGTTTAACTTGCTGGTCACATAACATTTGATCTGATCTATGGCGCATTATCGCAGTACAGGTTATTTGCTTTTATCTACCTTTATTAATCTATCCTTCTATGTTATATATGTATATGTTATGTGCCAAGCAAATGGTTTCTTTCTACAAAAGTGCATTATTTTTTTTACACTGGCTCGACATAGTGACTACGTAGTACCTGATGGTAAGTACAGTGTAGTCCAAAAACGAAAGCGACTATCAAAGGATGAAAATCCATTGATAGTCTACATTGTCATGTCGGCCCACATGTACCACGACTGAAGGTCTCTAGGTATATGAGTTACTGGATATACATAAGCTGATCCCGAAACGCGACAAGCCGAAACTGGTCACTATGACGGGCTTTACTTCCATGTACTGTGGTCGCGATCCAGAAGGGCACCGACGCCCTACGACCTCGCTGCTGCTCGTTTAGCACCACTCAGGATCCACGTGTAGGGAAACTAGGGTAAAGCCTACGGACGCGAGCAGCTTCGACTCCCAAATCTATGGAATTGGCAATTATGTCAATTCCAAGTCAGTGTAAGAGTGAAATTTTGAAAGCTTATATCAATTCTATACTTTTTACACTTCTCTACAAGCATTATCGATAAAGGAAAGTTAAATTTGTCTCGGGGTCTAATGTAGAGTACATTGCCAGGCTAATACAAAAATGCGCCCATTCATTACCGCCGCCTAAGTTGTTTCAAAGTACATAATCATAATAGACGTTATAAAATATAAATTATTTATAGATAATGTTGTGTTTAATGGCCACTTTTACTTTAATTGTGTGATTAGTTAATGGTCTTTGGGATATATGTCTATGATTCTATGAAATGCGTGTCATTATTGACAAAACCAATAAAGGCTCATTTAAATTAATTTAACAGATTGAAATAGACAATATCTATTTAGGATTATTACATAAGATAATATTTACCGACAATTACATACATTAACGTAGTTCCAAACTAAACTCACTTGCATCTACAAAATGTTATAAAAACCCTGTCCCACCCATGAACGCATTACTCGGAACGGCTACAACCAGAGATGTGCAAAATCTAATCTGATTAATGATTAACAATTACAAAATTTAGTCGTAATTTTAATTTTCTTGCTCTGTAATCATGATTAAATCCGTTTAAAACATTAAGAAATCATAAATGTGTATACAATCTGGGATTCTGTAGTGTTTAAAACATGGATGAGTAAAATGCAGTCATATTAATGGTAAAAAACGTAAAATGTAATCGTTAATCATTTTTATTAATCTGATTACATTTTGCCCATCTATGGCTACAACCGCCAATAGACGAAAATCTATTGAATGTCGCCATAGCTATGTGAGAGCACATATACTGCGCTCAAAGATCTTTACGTACATGAACACAAACTGATCCCGAAATGCGACAGACCAAAGCGAGTCACTATGACATACTGTACACTTATTTACTATGGATTGGTCATATAATTTCGGATATCCGGTAATTTCGATTATGAACATATTACGGCAAAATTACATTGGTCATACACCAGTGGAAAGGCCACAAGAAAATAATATATTATAACACCCCTACAGTAAACAAGATAGAGTTCACGATTAACTACTTTATGTATCGTAAAATAGCTTGATTTCACTTGAAATGGTTCTTATCAGGGTTAGATAACTTTAAGTGAAGCAGGAAAATAAATAATAATAATATATCGTCACGCTATATCCTTTTCGGTGTGAGCTGAGATACGTTAGTGACTGTATCCACTTTGCGCGCATATGTCTTGCCTGAGGTGACCAGTAGCGCAGCTGATCCCATTTCTCAGAGCACTTACACATGACATTTCAAACTTGAAATGATGAATGAGAACTTGAAAAAATGGTGCAAATAGGGGGTATTTTTTTTTCATATTTTATTGCATAAGTATCATTATAAAAATAAAGACCTTTTTATACCCAGTTTGAAACCATTTATAATACAAGAATATGGTAGGTAACCCTGAATAAGTGGTTAGCATACTCAAGAAGTCAGCGACGCGTTGAGCCTTATTCAGTCGGCTAACACAGAGTATCTAGTGTCGGAGGAGGCAGCGTCTCCCCCCAAGATTGTGCCTGACAGGCGTCGCGCAGCGAGGATAAGCAAAGTGATTATAATACTCGGAGTCCCTGTTACTGCGTAGAAATAGTCAGTCACCTTTGGGTTTTAGTCGGAATAAATCTGACATACCTCGGTCAGTATCCCATGTGTACTAGGGATTGTCCTAAAAGAATTTTCCTCGAGAATAAAAAAAAAAGTGATACTAATGGCGCCAGGAAGACCTTATGACAATTTTTGCCGTTTAAAAAAGTGAGCTGCTAATGGCGCCTACTATTTCGATCTGATAAAAAAATCCGTATATTATTCCTAGAAGATATCACCATCAAATGAATACTAAATGCATTTTCCGTGAAACATATCATACTGTGTACTCCCTAGCACCGTTAATACCATAGAATTAGGAAATATAAAGAAACCACATACAGGCGCCAAAAGTGTAAATAAAATTAAATAAATACATCTTTCGCCTCAATAAAAATACAAAAACAATATACTGTCAAGAAGAAAGTATAAGAAATAAAAACATATAAACATGGCAAAATAGGCCCTCCGGCAGCTTAAGCAGAGGAAGTCTGACGCTGCTGTTCGTGACTTACTTCTCTTTTAACTGCGCGCTTTTTCTAGATTATCCTTCCGAATTTTCTTAATTCCATGGCCAGTACATACATTTCTAACAACTATGAATGAACGGTCGAGTTTTTTCTTATATTTACGAGGCTGATAAGAACTTTCAATATTTATATAAGCCGGAAATCAAAGGTGCGGCCTGCGGGCACTCGCCTCATTACGGCACCCTACATCAAATAGTAGGTACTGAACCGCCATCAGACTCTCGACAGATAAGCTTCCATATAACTGTATAGAATACATTTAATTTTTCTCATTTTTAACTACAGTATTGTAGAGCGGTTTTGATGCCCGCTTTGTTATACGGCAGAGAGGCTTGGGTATGTCAGAAGTAGCGTAAAAGTAGAGTTAATTCAATGAAAATGTGAACTCATCGTTCTATATCCGGAGTAACGCTTACGGATCGCTTTAGGAGCGAAGAAATATGCAGAATGGTTGGTTTGAAAGATAGAGTCATTGATAGCAACCACAAAACCACGCATTGATGTTTTGGATATGTGGAGAGGATAAATGACAAAAGGAAGATGAAAAATATATACAACTAGCTGTCCCGGCAGACCTTGTTTTGCTCTATTTCTCTAAAACAAAGTCACATTGTTTTTTTTTAATGTTAATAGCTTCCCCGTCAGATTTCATTCTGCCAAAATCTATTGGCCTGTCGGCTATTTTTTGAAAATTGTTTGGAGAAACCTGGCCTTAATGCTATATGTATAAAAATCGACAAATACTGACATTAATATTAGGTCCTTACATATGAAATTGGCGTTTTGTATGGGAGGAACAAAAAGTCAAATATTTTTTAATATAATATATTTAATTAATCAAAGTATGAACCATTATTTTCTATGCACTTTTGCCATCTCATAGGTAGTTCATTGATCCCTTTACTAAAAAAACCAGTCGGACGGGAATCAATAAAATCTTTGAAGGCGATTTGGACTGCCCCATCGGAGTTGAATTTTTTCCCTTGCAAGAAGTTATCAAAATTTCGAAAAAAATGGTAATCTGTTGGAGCAAGGTCCGGGGAGTACGGAGGATGTCTTAGACTTTCCAATTGAAGCTCTTCTAATTTAGTAGCCATCTGTTGTGCAGTGTGTGGTCTAGCGTTGTCGTGAAGCAGCAGTGGCGTGGAGCGATTGACCAGCCTAGGTTGTTTAGCCGCTAGCTTTTCCATCATGGTTTGCAATTGCTGACAATAGACATCAGCCGTAATAGTCTGGCCAGATTTGAGAAAACTGTAATGAACAATACCGGCACTAGTCCACCAAACGCTTACAAGTAACTTTTTTGGGGTTAATTTTCGCTTGGGGCAGGATTTGGCTGGCTGGCCAGGATCCAACCATTGCGCTGAGCGCTTCCGATTATCGTAAAGAACCCATTTTTCATCACAGGTAATGATTCGGTTTAAAATACCTTCATTATTGTGCCGGTTTAGTAATGTAACGCAGCAGTCGACGCGCGTTTGCCGGTTTGCTTCAGTCAATTCGTGAGGTACCCACCTTTCAAGCTTTTTAATCTTCCCAATTTGCTTCAAGTGAACTAAAACAGTTTTATCACTAACATCGCAGCCTGCAGCTAACTCGGACGTGGTTTGCGATGGATCCGCTTCCACAATAGCCTTCAACTCTTCATTATCAACTTGAGTCTCAGGCCGTCCACGGGGCTTGTTCTGCAGGTCGAAATTTCCAGAACGAAAACGTTGGAACCAAAAACGAACTGTGTTTTCTTTTGCAACACGACCGCCATACACATCATTCACCCTTCGAGTTGTTTCCGCAGCACTAGTGCCACGGCGGAACTCTTACTCGTAAATAATGCGATATTTTAAGTTTTCCATTTTGTAAAATGAGTGACGCAAACAGAAAAAAACAGAAGAAAAAAAACAAATGAATGACGATCATCGAAGCACAAATACATGAGTCTATAGCTGTACAAATTTGAATTTGGAATTCCTTACCAAAGAGGAGAAATTTGTGATTAAAGTGGCCAGTACGAAAAACGCCAATTTCATATGTAAGGACCTAATATTTATACCTCACTCAATTGTTTTGCCTTCCCGGAACCCGTCCACTAACATTTAAACTTTATGGTATGGTGTTAATGTTCAAATTGACTTATAACGAATTTTTTGTATGAGAATACAGAAAAGTGTTATTTTTAGACAGTTGCAGGGAATTTTTAAAATTTTTCTCTCCGTAATAACCTTCCTCAGACTTCATCAAACACAACAAAAAAAAATCAGCCAAATCTGTTCAGCCGTTCTCGAGTTTCGCGCTTATCAAGACATTTTGCGATTCATTTTTATATTATAGATATAAATATGAGTGGATGTACCTACATAGTCTAAATAAAGAGAGTTCTTATCGAGGATATTGTCAAAAGAAAAACGAAATCGGCGGCACAAATGTTGAGGGAGGGAAAAAGGTTTGGAAAAGTAGTGAGAAGTTGCATTCCATTCTCTCTGCCTACCCCAATACGGATTCCACGTGATAGATAGTATCGTAAAAAAATTGTATGCAGGAGCCTAGTGCTGGTTAATTTAATAATTACGTAAAAATACAAAATAATGGTTTTTTGTCCTTTAAATTTCACATTTCGTGTTTCTTCCTATTTACTAGAAGTTGTGATTATAAGTTTCCAGAGAAAAAAGTTTTTGCAATTTACTGTTTAAAATAATCATAAATTGTTAGGAGTATTAACTCTTTTTTTTTTGTAGCCCAGGGGAAAATGCTGCACAGGACCGTCTGCGTTAGGACCATCGTCAAAGAGTATTAATTCTTTCTTCACTCCGTCAGTTATCAATTGCTACATTGTCCCTATTTAGCTTTAGAATAATACAAAAGCGATATTTCGAAGAAACTCAAAAGTAAAGACTTTATAGAAATGTTTCAAATGGATTATAAACGGTCGTTCTTAAATTTTTCTTACTAATGAGAGTTAATGAATGCCCTACGACATAATTACAGTAATTTAGGAATCACATTACACTAATTTTTTATAAGAACAATCAATAAGTTATATTTATTTTCTAAAATTTCCATGAATTGTTCCTCCATGAGTTATAAAGAAATAATATAAACGGTGTTTTCTTTTACTGATTAAAATTTGTACAATAGATTTTTTTTTTTTACAAAATTTTCACTTTCTTTATCCGGATACGTACGGTGATCACATCACTGCTTTTTTTTGTTAATCCGGTGGATAACCCTTCGGACTATCAAGGGAATGGTGAGGGCCACTCCCCAGGTGTGTGGGACTAGCACCGACTAAAACCACCGGGGTACCAACTCTGTCCTCTTTACCTTCTCCTGGCCTGGGTATCGGTATACTTCCTACGGACCCGGCGAGCGACCGGCCTTGGCAGGCCTCCTCTCTGGGAGGGGGTCATTTGTTACCCCCTCACTACCTCTCGATGAGGCGTCATGTGGGCACACACACACGACGCCTTGTCTCCCTGCCGGACGGCAGACGCCCTCAACGTTTACCGCCCGGCCTGTACCAGGAGGGGAGCACGCCCCTCCACATCACACCTAATGGTAAGCATGATGTAGTCCAAAAGCGACAACGACTACCAACAGTAAAAAAAACCTATCCATAGTCACAGCGATTTTTTTAAAATATTTATTATATATCTAAAGGCCCTGAGAACGCCGATCAACTATGTTACTGGTCACGTCAGGCAAGACATATGCGGGCAATGTGGATACAGCCACTATTGTATCTCTGTTCACCCTGAAAAGGATATAGCGTGACGATGTATTGCTATTATTCATTCATACAGTAGCATGTAACTACATTGCATCTGATGGTCATCACCCAGCAGCCCTAAGGGACAACAAGTATGTCACGACCAAAAACCTCTAGTTTTACACATAACTAAACATTCACTGAATTTTCACTCGCGCCATTTGGTTCTGGTAGCCTCATGTACTGTAGAGATATTTAGATGTCAAGGTCAAATGAGATTACATATCTATTCGTATGTATCCGGGACTATGTTGGGACGGAAGCGCTCCAAGGGCAATTAAGATTTCGGATCGTAGGATCAAGGTCGCTGGTTAATTTTTGCGGTAAATGGGGTAATGTTTGAAACCGATAAATATAATATTAATCTTTATTTAAATTTAAAATAATTGTATATTAAATTATTTAAGATCGCAACCATATTATAACTACGTTCTCCATTTCGACACTAAAAGAGGTAATTTCGATAACACGGTACTATGTTTTAAGTGGATTTAATTCGCCCGTGTATGCGCGTTCATACAATTCGTAGTGTTACAAAGTTTTTAATAAAATATCGCACCGAGAGAATTTTCAGTGTGCGCTGGGCCTAACAGGGCTCATTCACTTACGGTGTTCAGCTAGTGAAAATTGTGAATTAGATGGCAATACAGGTACGAACTTCGGCTTGGGCGTCTAACCAGGGGCAGAACTATCGACAGTAATCTATCGCGTTTTGGAAGCGTCTATCTTGAGAAAAAAACGCTGAAAAATAACTCAAAGCATAAACGTACTGGTCAGCAACAGTCGACTGAACTACCCTTCTTCAGCACCACTGGCGGCGCCGGTGTCTTGGTGTGAAACTAGTGCCAGTTATGTGTGCCTCACCGTGATTTGGAGCTGCGTCTGCTAAGCCTCGGTACTAGGATCGCTGGGGCTGTAGAGCCCTACTTGCAGACATCTATGAATAAAGGACAATTTACATATATAAAGCTATGATAGAATATTTGGGAGTCGAAGCTGCTCACGTCCGTAGGCTTTACCCTAGTTTCTCTATACGTGACTCCTGGGTGGTGCTAAACGAGCAGTAGCGAGGTGGTAGGGCGTCGGTGCCCGTCTGGATCGCGACCACAGTGCATGGGTGTAAAGCCCGTCATAGTGACCAGTTTCGGCTTGTCGCGTTTCGGGACCTTCAGTCGTGGTATATGTGGGCCGACATGACGATGTAGACTATCAATGGATTTTCATCCTTTGATAGTCGCTTTCGTTTTTGGACTACACTGTACTTACCATCAGGTACTCTGTAGTCACTATGTCGAGCCAGTGTAAAAAAAAAGAATAGAAACATTCTGTCGTAGTTGACAGTATCAATGGATCCTCATCCCGTGATAATTGATGTGATTCTGTACTTTCATCAGGTGCGTAGGCGTTTTATCGAACGAATATAAAAAAACTGTTTCCTCTGTCAAACGCGTAAGTCAATGTTATCGTGGGAACTACCGCAAGGTGTTTACCGATTGATATTTATAAAGGGGTTGCATAGTGACAAGTTTAAAATCATGCTAAAGTCTACACATATAATCCTTGTGCGGATAGCAGAGATACGTTAGAGGTTGTATCTTCTGTGCGCTTATAAGTACTGCCTAACGTGACCAGCAGCCCAACTGTTCGCCGTTCTGTAAAATAGAGCACAAGTAGAAAAATACTAATGTAAGTGCTGAATTTGAAACTATTATTATTCGCGTTTCGGTGCATAAATACTGGTATTTTTAGCCAATAGTCACGACAGCCCCAATACGTCATAAATCTATATCTACAAAAAAATATATAAAACCAAGTTTCAAGAAAATGTGTCTATACAATTGCTTTAGTTCACAAAGAAACAGTCATAAAAATAATTGAAATATCTTCTTAAAATTATTTCTTCAACCTCACTAGTATGACAAAAATATTTTTTGTGGTGTCTATTGAATCACAATTTTCAAAAACAAAAGGTCTTCTTTGCCAGACCCCCAGCGTGAAGGCGTAAAGGCAAAGTTATTACAAAATACATTTTTTTTTCGGATTCTTTAAGCAAGGAACAAGCACCCTATTTTACAATTGTTAAATAAATAAAAGGGATTAACAACGCTGACTAACGCATAACGAGCATAATCCCTTCCTGTTATGACAAATAGATATTTACTAGGGCTCATAAGAACATTGAATTTCGGTTACGGCGACGCATATTCAAGTTGTTTCGGATATTCTGATAATTCCGAGTAAATCCGGGTTTATATTTCAACACGTCTAGTATCATTCGATTATTTATATTAAAGATATTTACTTATATTCTGTAAATGATTTCACTCTCTTTCCACAGGAGAAAATCATGGTAATAATGATTATAATTGTTTTGCTAAGTATACGAAATTATTCAAAATGTGTATATTGAATGATTTCGTTATGACATAATTTCAGATATCCGATAATTTCGGTCACGGATACAGTACTCATAACATCTCTAGTAATTACCTCCTTGTGCGAGATGTGCGTGAACCTTAAAATATTCATTAGGGTTGACACTACGCCGTTATGAATTTAAAATGGAAATTCAAAGCAGGTTCTACGTCATAAAAAACGAAGTTTCTAAAGCGATGGAATTTTTAAAGTTAAGGTCGTAATATTGTTTGACCCACTTCAGTTGAAATAAGTTAATGTTTCTTTTTTTCTCTAAGAATTTTTAGGCGGTAAGTCGAAGTGTGAAGTTTTCTTTCTTGTCTTGCGATATTTTTTTTATTATTACTGTTAAACACTTTACTATACTCATTAAACTGTCTCTTTCTTTCTCAATTTTCTATTGAATGCACGTAGTCTATAAAACTAACAAGAAAAATATTGAAATTGGTTGACAGCAGTGTTCATGGTATGTTTTGTGTTTATAACGGAAAAATAGGAAAGGTTCATTATTTTGTGATTTCTTTTAATTAGAGTCATAGGTTTTTTAAAAGAATCGTGAAGAACATTTTCTGTATATGTACTGAAATTATTGCAGTGACTATCGGCAGATACATGCCTCGCGATAATCACACTCGGTTTTTGGACTGCTCTGTCACAGAATCGGAAAACGCTCTCTAAACAGTTTTATGAGATACGAGTATACATGACAATGTAGGAAATAGACTGGATATTAGTTGGGCAAGTTCTTTTAATCATTAAACTCATCTTTAATATTTAACAAGTTTGATTTAAGATAAGCAGATACCAGCATATTTTAATGATTTACAGAGAAACACTAATCACATCTGGCTATAGGTGAAGATGAGGCTAATAATAAAAATACATTACTATTCACTTTTGTGAGGACTCCCAGATGGTACGAACGTGGAAAAACAGACGCAAATAGGGTATTCCATTCCTTTAATGTATAAAACCACCCATCGAATGTATCTTTTGATAGTTAAAACGATGGTTTAGATTGTTAAAACTCTTTTCCAATGATAATTATTGATCGGAAGTATTAGAATAATTTTCTAATTTTATGAATTAAAAATATTTTTCATAATTCAGATAGCATATTCCACTATGTTTGAAAACAAGACCACGTATATTGATGTGGATAATTTCATTACTCATGAAAGAGATTAGATAGGAGCATTTTGTTTCTGATGTAACTAACTGACGAATATAGTATAGCAGAGATAAGAGATATCTTCTGCAATAACTACTTTGGTTTAAGTCATTGCTTTCAGTTCTTCGACACACCTCTCTGTAAGGCAGGGAATAAAGCGATCACCAGAAATGTTTAAACATAAACCATAAAACAAACTACACTACAAATTATACAAATAGTTGCCAACGAATGAAAGCGCTAAATCACATTGACGAAATACCTATGGACTTATTCATCTTCAAATCCAATCACATATATGAAACCATGTACATGAAATGTAATATATTTATTGAATAAATGGCTCATCACAACCCTATTCGGTAGATGGACGACTGCGTGACGTATGAAAGATTGTTTGAAAGGCAGTGGAAAATGTGATGATGCAAAATGAACCAACCACACGACAACTACCATCTTGCAACTGATTGATTTATTTTGCATCATGATGTAAAGTGTAAAAACCGTCTCAGTACCTTCCTTCAACCTGTCGCGTTTCGGGATCAGCTTGTGTACATCCGGTAACTCACATATCTAGAAACCTTCAACCACCACCATAGTATATGTGGACCGACACGACAACAGAGACTGCTAATGGATTTTAGTCCTTTGATAGTTGCTGTCTTTCCTAGACTACACTGTAATTAAAATCAGGTTCAGTATAATCACATGGTCGAGTCAATGTAAAAAAAAGAAAACTTAATAATTTGTTTTTTAAATAAAACCTCTGTATTTCTTTTTACGTATTATATAACATTTTCCTCAATTTTAATATTTGGTACCCTTGATATAATTGAATTCTCTATATTTTATAGGTACTTGTTATTAATAGATCAATTTAGCTAACAATATTCAGGAAAATTATTTATTATAGCAAAATTTACAATCGAATGGTCATAAATAATATACATTTAAATAATTATTCTCCCGAAGTTTATAAATCGGTACATAGTTATTCGTTATAATGATACAATTAATGTTAAGGTCGCACCAACCCTAAACTTTTTAGAGAAACTACTCGTAATAACGGGTTAAAACTTTTAACTTAAAAGTTGTATGCCATTAATAAACTTTAATATATATATTTTTTAATAATAGATTATATATACACAGTGTTATTGGAAACTCACCGCATTAATCAAATCCTGTGATCTATCACAGGATTTGATTAATACAATAAAACAACCACTAATGAAATTCTGTAGTTTTCGAGATATTTAAATTTTACGTTTTATTTTGTTATTATCCTCGATTTCGATTTAAATTATAAAAACAACTTCAAATCACATGGATTGCATTTGAAGAGAGAGAGAGTATAAGGATAAAAACAGATATTATAATTAGTATTTAGACCCGTATCTTATACAGTGAGCTTATTTCAAACAAAATGTAAGATCGATTGATGTCGTTCCCAGCTACGTTCACATTTTTCTAAATATTTACGTATCTTTACAACATTGATACTTTTCTGGATACCTTACTTAATGGACATATTTTTCCATTAGTTTGCAGATTGTCTGTCATAATAAGTTTTCTTAAATAAATAACACTTTATGTAGCGTAAATTGTAATTTGAAATAAAAAGTATTTTCGTTAATGGTCATAACTTTAGATTCTGGTAGAGTTTTGGAGTTTATATACATAGATATAATTGCTGAACTAAATGTGTGCTATCTAAATACTATCCATATAATTTAAAGCTTTTTCATTAATCAGATTTAAGTATCGAAGTCGGTTATACTATCAAAAAAGCTTTAAAATAGAATTATTGAAACTACTGAATTTTAGCAGAACATTGAGGTAGTTTAAATTGCATTTTAGGTTCTCTATCATATGTTTCCGGTAATATATTGACTTTCGAATAACCCTTTATATCAACGGTCTTTATTTAAATATAAGATCAAATATTTAAATCTGATTTTAGATAATGTTTTCAACAAGCCCTTCGGAAGTATATTCGAACACTTCCTGCTTATCTATGTTTTACACATGAAAGGGATGCATGAATGTGAAATTAATAAAGGGTCGTTCAGAGGGTAACTGTTATTGGGGCGCAATCGATTTCATTTTAAAGGCGTTTTTTAACCGTTTTTGTGTATGAGGATTTATGTGTCAAACTGTAACGTACGATTTTTTTAGACTAGTTTTATAAAGCTCGTTTGTGAGTTTGAATCTGTGAGAGGCATCTGTGGGTGACTTTGAACTAAGCAATCAAGACGTAGCGAAATGTTAGATGGGACAGCATTAGGTGAAGTAGCTGATCTTTTCAAATCAATGCCATCCTATGCTATATTATAACAGAAGTTTTCTTGTGTAAAAGTATACTGGTTCTAACAAATTAATTCGCGTAAAACAGTTTAATATAAAACTCTTGTTTATAAATCAACATGTTTTTGTCTGTAATACAGAGCTATTTTATATGTTATCTATAAAAGTTGTTTGTATTGTATTAAATTGTAAAGCTATTAGTATATGGTTCCAAAAAAAAAAAATTGACGAGAGTTTATAATATTACCTTTATAACCGTTTAAATTTGTCATAAAATTTATTGATTTTTTATTCGTTAAATAACTACGTCTAATATAATTGACAGTAAATCGAAAATAAAAATTTAATAGCAATTATCTTTAAAAGCATTATTTATGGTTTGATATACACACGCATCGATAATTGGACGGTCGGATGCGAGACACCACCAGAGACGGGCAAAATGTAGTCGTAATTTTAATTTTCTTGCTCAGTAATCATGATTACATCCATTTAAAACATTAAGAAATCATAAATATGTATGCAATCTGGGATTCTGTAGTGTTTAAAACATAGATAAGCGAATTGCAGTAATATTAATGGTAAAAAACGTAAAATGTAATCGTAATTATTTAAATTAATCTGATTACATTTTGCCCATCTATGGACACCACAAATTCCAAAATTTTTAGATCTTCCAAGATTTTTATTAACATACGTTTATTTAAGAACATCTATTACTTTTAAAATTAAATAGTGTATAAAAGAGAAGAAATTCCGAAATACATAATTCATTTTAATTTTACTATATTTTTATATAATTTCAACAACATTGAACTTCGTTTGTGAGGTTTGTAAAACTATAAATAGACTTAGTAATGTCTTGAATTGGATCGAGTTGGTTTTATAGCAAACGTGATTTCTTGCTGATGGATGATTCTGATAATACTACTCTTATACCAATTAAATAATCATAATAAAAATCATTTCACGTTTTATTATGAACGCTAAATAAAATTAAGGAATTTTATGTACATTTCTGGATTGGCATTCAAAGTTTGGAGCACCAACAACCTCTTTTGGACATGTTTTTGACCCGGTAAAGGCTCTCTTTGACCAACAGCATATTGTCTCGTCAAAACTTATTATTTTTGTTGTATGGATAGCAACAAGATAGCTGGACTCCTAAGTGGAATTGGTGATTTTTCTGAGATGAAGTGCGCCTCGCTTGGATCGTTGGTTTTCGTATCAATCAGAGACTACTGAATATTAAAAATATTAACATCTAGCCCAAAAGGGCTTATACCCAGAGCCGATAAACTTAATATTAAAAACCTAACTCGCGGATATTCGTTCGGACGGGAGTACAGCGCGCGGAATGCGGGGTCGTTGAACCCTGCGGCGAGAAAGTGGGGTTGGTTGTAGGATAACCTATTTGTTCCCAACCCGCCATATGCTAAACCGTGCTACAATACAACAAAAACATTAATACACAACCCTTATTTCCCGTTCAGCCTCTGTATAAATCCCTGTCTCGTAAAATGCTTAGATTACGGATAAAATTCTAAGCTTCAGGATAACTTAATACAAATTTCGTTTAGTCAATATAATATATAACTATTATAGTATATCCCCTTTCCTTGCAAAAATCTTTCTAATAATGATTTGGAAATACGTATATCCTTATTTTAAATTTATTATTATATAATATAATTCCACTATTTAAACTCCAGTATCTTAATAGGAACTATTTATAGGTTCACCATATTTTCTGACTGTTAAGACTTGTTTTCTCAAGACCGTGAGGAGATATTAAGTAAAAATTATCAAATATTCTGGAATCCTTCAGAACTGTGAAAAAATCATACTTATAATTCAACGAGATGAATATATACGTCCATTTATGCCATATATTTTATCGTCTATTTCGTTTTTGTAAGGGAATTAAATTTACAGAGCATTTCCCGTTGACCTAGATTTATGAATTTAGTTAAAAGGTAATATTATGCCTAGTACTGCAGCACTAATAAAGGGAAAAACCGAGAATTATTTTATAATTAAACTAATTTTTCTATGACTTACAAATTTAAACTTAATATTATTTATATTGTTTCTAACATATTTAAAAATTACTAGGAAAAAAAAACCTTTTTTTTCTAGTAGAAGCAACGAAATTATGTGTAATCAAAATTTAGTAAAAAGAAGAAATAAAACGGCCGAAGGTCTTTTATTTATTATTCTAAACTGCCCAAGACTAAATATTTCGGCACGTTTCTACCTACTTACATGGCGTGTAGTCTTAAAATTCTTAAATAAATAGAAATTTTCAAATACTATGAATAACATTTCCAGGAACTTCGTAGAATAAGATACAAAACATTCATTTGCCCGGTAAAGTTGTAAATACCTTTCTCGGTCAACAGCAAATTGTCCTGCCGGGAAAAAAACAATCGTACGGTTCTTTTTAGTCTCTTAACAACAGTGTTATATAAGTTAAGAAATGAAACAAAAAGGTCTCAGGTAGCTATTTAGTTCTGTACAAAAAATAAATGCTCTCTTTGAAGTATAGATAACAATGGCTTCTTTGCAGAAGTAACAAATAAGGAACAATGTAAAATTGTTTGAATCGCTCAGGTATAAGTCTTCGCGCCATATGCCCGCTTGTGGAATGTTGACCGATTGGCTTCGATTCGACCAAACGACATACAGTCGGCTTCCAACAGCGCCAATGGCCAAGTCACAAGATAGACGAGCGGTGAAAACGGGTATAGAGATCAGGTTTGTCAATTTTCCTATATTTATATGATTTTTTCCCTAAAAAAACATGTTTTATGGGATATAAGACAAATAGTAAATTTAAAACTACGTTTATTTGCAAAGTCAAACAATACTAAACATTGTAAAATATTCTAATTTTCCTACACTTTGTCTTCCTTTAAACGAATCACATAAATCATCCGAATGTAATGCAAATTTTTATTAGTCGAGACAATTTTATGTTCGCAAGATGCAATATATGAAAATAGCTATTACTAACCACTCATTTTTGCTACTGATGAGAAAAGCGTAAAATATAATATAGATTCAGGCTAAAATGTCTCCTAGTTATGTTTAATTTCTCCAAGACCAGTGTTCTCAAAATTGCAAATAAGCCTTCAATCTATAATCCTTGGTCGAGTTGCCAAGTGACTATATTATATTCCAGGCGAGTCGAGTGGCATAGCTAGGTGCTTCTACTTGCCGCACTCACACTAGCATAACATCACAAACACATCCTTTAATGCTGCGCTGATTTCCTTCTTCGTACCACACCCCCCTCCTCATACCCCTAGGACGCAAATCGGGACGACACCTTTATACCGTTGTTAATACACAGTTTTGAGGCAGAAAAATACGTTATCCGGAAAGGAAATGCATGTAGAGTGATGAGTGGAATATAATCGTGTGAACAGAAAGCGTATTTTCAGTGTATTTCGTGAATGACATGATATTAGCCGGGACGCGGATGGAGTAGTGGCCGCGACGCGCTAGTTGCAGACGAGTGAAGACCGCTACGCTACGCGGCCCGTGCTGAGCCGATAGTCGTGTCCACGGCGTCAACGGAATCGCACGCGCGGCATTCATTCGATCCGGCCGGCTCCCGAATAATGTTTCAGTGTTTGACAAACTCAATCGGAGGTCTCGGAAGAAGTACCGTAATTAATAATTTACACTGTATAACCGATCGCATATTCTCAGTGAGTGTTACGCAGTGTGTACGGAAAAAACTTTGTCGAAGATTCTGAAGAATTTTGTGTAAAATTGTGTAACTCACCGGCCGCGGTCGGATTGCGTTTTGCGCAAAACTTTTTTGGTGAGTGTGTAAAATATATTAAACGTAAAGGGAGTAATACTATAAACTAGGTATTTTCTGTGGATAATATACAAACTAGAGAATATTAAACTTCTATGGCAAGAATGGCGGGGCGTTGCCGGCTAAGTCAATGCATGGAGTAATGGGTTTTTCTGCGAAATGCCGGCGCCCAAATTCTTTTCGTGATCATCATCCTGGTATTGTTGCTTGCACAGTTTTTGTTATAAAATCTAATATAAATTCTCCGAACGTTATGACTATGCACGTCAGACTTTACATTTAAAATTTCGCAATAATTTTATTAAAAAAACACAAAATATAATATTTACGGTAAAACAACTTTTACATATTGAAAATTAGCAAAGTATTACATTTTATTTATTTATTTTATTTAATTAAAATCAGAAGCGATTACAAAATCTTTTAAACTATTAAAATATTAAGCAAAAAAATTGCAAAAAATATTTTCCTTAATAATAATAAAATTAATTTCCTATGTTGTGAAATTATTAAAATTTCTATTTGAATGTTAATTTCTCGTTTCAGTAATATTATTGTAAATTTCTTGCATATCAGATAAAGGACTTAGTGCGGTAGGTCGATATTTTCACCACTAAAATTTTCATTGCGCAATATTTTACAACAAAAATAACATTTGCCATATGTTTTGCATTGTTTTACAACTATACGTAAATTTCGACTGTAGTTGCAACTATTTTGTAAGAGATAATAGAAGTAAAATAAACGCGCTTCCTGTTATAAACTCAGTTCGATTATTGATAATTATTTTGTAATGTATGAAATATGGAAAAAATCAAGAAATAAAAATATTTTTCGATGAATGCAATGTGGAATATATTAATGCATAACAATTACTTAAATGGCAATTTATGATGTATTTATAGTAACGATTTGACGGCAGTTAATTATTAATTTATAAACTGGTACATAATTAGTATAAAATATTTGAGTAATTTAGCAATACATACTTATGGTATTTAGTTAATGTGACCTGATTAGTTTTTAATCGGTAATTTCGTAATATATAAATATTCGTTTATTATAAGTATTGACATTGTGCTTTCTAACTTGGTATATGACGAAGACCGAACACACGTAAGTTTAAAAATGTAATATTCATAAAATATCTACCTTTTTGTTTCAAATCAATTGAAAGCCTCAGTTGAATCTAATAATGAGGAGAATATTATATACATACCATAGTATACATTAATATAGACCTTGATGTTCATAAATAGATGCCACATTAAAATTGTATTCAGTGTAAAGAACAGCGGGAAAATCATTCGTACAATTGCTTTATTGGTAAACAATTGTTTCGCGCCATTATTCGCTTGTAAACAAAAACAGTTTACAGAAAGAATCTTTACCTGAAGCAGCGGGCGCAAAAACTATACAACTCATTGTTTAGTGATGTCCCTTTCGGCTTAGAAAAGACAAAATAATTGTTTCTTTAATAACTTTTATATTGTTAACTAAACAGGGATGGGGCCCAAGACTAATGGTCTCTTTAAAACAGTTGAATTTGGTATCCAGACTTCAGTACAGTTTTAGGCTTCGAAGTGAACACTTCCTACTTACAAATAGTGTACGGTTTATTTGTTTGTAAATAATAGAAGTGCATCTTCACTCTTGAACTATATTTAGCTTGTGATTGTGTTTGTTCTAACGATGACCAAATAATTATTTGGAAATAAGTGTTAAGAAAGTTTAGTGAAGGTAATATTAATTTTATAATTAACTATATTTTATTTAAATAATGAAAAATTATTTTATATTGAAATTTTTTTTACACTTATTGTTAGTAGTAATAACGAAATTTAATCACAACTTTAACAATTATAACTTACGTCTTGTTCATTCGTACTTTTAGATAGGACTCCTTTCTTGGTGGGCCTTGCTGAATTATTATTCTGTAATATATTGGAACTGAACAGTTTTTTTTTACATCAACATTTCGTCTAGTGCCGGATACGAAATGCCTTTTTAGATTATTTTACATTTCAAGTGTCGCGAAATATTTTTTTAAATTTAAATTATACTTCGCGAATGTAGGGATGTTAAAAATAAGTGATATTATCGAATATTCGGTTTTATTTTATATCAATATGAATTAATTTCACAATTATTTGTCATTTATCACAAATATTCTGAAATAGCCTTTAAGCTTATTTAGCAATTACCTACTATGATATATTTTATTTATATTTCATATAAAATAATTACATAAAATAGCTTTCTGTACCCTAACAGGAATTTTCTGTTAAATAAATTAGTAGCTACAGCTTAAATACCAAGTTCTAGCAACTAACTAGGATTTTTCTGAGTTGTTACTAGGTACTAAGAGTAAACGGTGATTTAGCCGTTTTTTAGCCGTGGTGGCTGCCGGCAGAATAGAATAGCACCCCCCTCTTCTTGCTGAGATGTCGTAAAAGGTGACTAAGGTATCTCTTTAACACCGCAATTCAACCAGGTGTTCAGAGAAGGACAACTCGACCAAACCTGCATCCCGCTCCCTCCCGATCGTACTGGTTCTCCATTCCATCAAGCCTGAGGGAGCTCGGACGAGAGAGTGTTTTTCTGGCAGCGCGTCCAGTTATGCACTTAAATATCTCCAGCCCAATTGACTGTTTCCGAAAACTGGGCCTTGATTTTCTTAGTCGGCGTTGAAACAGTCGCCGTGGCCGTATCCGGCTAGGACATCATCATCAATGGGTGATTTATTTTTTTCTCTTTTGTTTCAGACGGTGTGCGTTGAAGCCATCGCGCGCATCGTCGTAGTGATAAGAGGCTCCTGTGATATCGACGAGTTCGTCTTAGCTTTAATTCTAGTTAGTCTTAGTTATTAAATAGAGGAATAAAAATGGCGCAGGAGTTAGACACTCAATTCTCGCCCTTCGATTTATGGGCTACGCTAGACGAGGAATCTATTAGGTTGACGCAAACTTCAGAGTTCTGGAACCAAGTGCAATACGAAGCGGAACGGTTGGATCTCGTGCCGCCAGCAAACTCCACAGATTCAATAAACGACAGCGATGAGGACTGGGGGATAATAGAAACGCCAGAAGATCCACCTAAGGAGAACATAGTACACCATGACTGCATGTGGGCAGGCTCTTGCAAGGACTCTAATCATCCCACGAATACATTCGTCCTAACCGAGCATCATCCCGCGACTGAAAGCCGCAGCTTGCTCAGGAGGGACATATCGCCGACGAGGCCTGATACCCCGCCTTCTTTGGATGAAGATGAGCCTCCGCAGTTCCGCCATGCTGTTGACGTCGCCGGCACGGCTCTCCGGCTGCTCAGGGATTCGGCGGTCGTTGCTGCTGACCACTCTTACACCCTGGCCAGGCAACACTTCGACTACCTCGGCGTGCAGACCCCTTCAGATTCAGGCGAATCAGGTTAGTTACAACACATTCTAATTTAGAATAAGATCACATTATGCCGCTTTGGAACTTTGCGACGCGAAATATGGCGTCAGGAAATCGGTCAATTAAATTTACTGTTCAGTTGCATAATCTGATCTTAGCCTGTACATATACCATTTTATCTTTATCAAATTTGTGCCCAGAATTGCAAATTTTCTAAGAAACCGCAACAAAACAATTAAATCATTGGACTCCGTCTACTTTTTATACTGCTCCTGCAGTAGTCGCTGCTCCTAATGAAGACTTAGTAATTTGAGTCTTGTAAACTTGTGTCTACGTTACTACATATTTCCATAATATTCAGATTTCTTAAGATTTACTTTTTCCCAGTGAAAACTGGGCTGTTCGTTGCTCAGCACGGTTTTAAATCCTTCCACACTGATCGAATGTTACTGAAATATGTGCTTCTATAGACTGTTATTTCAATGTCTAGACATTGGAATATTTGCGAATGAATGATAACATTGAAAAACGGTATCGCGCCAAAGTTATCATTATTTTAAGTGAATTTTGGAATGATCATTTTAAAATATCTTCGGGAAGCGATGTCGCGCTTATTTGAAATTCAAATTGGCTTGTATTAGGGCCTCTCTGGCTTATACGAAGCCGCTGATACGATAAACGATGCCGATCGGTGGCTTTTGTATCCAGTTATTTTGCTATCTGCAATGTTGTGAGTTTAAAATGTTTGATTTACCGAACCGAAACTTATTTCTAAAGTGGCAATTGTGCGGAAATGTACATGTAAAAGTTTGAATTCATATTTAGGTTCCTGCAGTATCGTCTGTATTAAAGGCCTTCACAGGCCAATAGTACATGTCTTGTCGAAAGATACGTGTGACTTAAGCTTTGATTATAATAAATAATCAAAGGCGGTAACTTAGGAAATGAGCCACAGGACGCAGGCGCTGTATCGAGAGCGCGGGAAACTGAGTATCGACCGTCCCATTTCCCCCCGCGCCCCCACTTCGTCTAGACGCACTCGCGATTCCTCTTCCGGAACCTTCGCCTATTGCGACCTTGAACGCACCTACACTCATGACAGGTTGCGTAACGATTGATCCGGACATCACGCCCACGGTAGTGATGCCCTTAGCTCTCAGATACGATCCCTTTTGAATCTAGAATTCGTTAAGCTGACCTAATTACCACGGAGGAAGACCTCTAGGTTATATATAACTGAGGACTTAGATTAAGTATTATTCGATTAGCTATAACGCTAGTAGAAAAGTCCAATATTAGTGTAATTGACATAAAGTGACGTAGTGATATTTCGCAAGTTTATGTCAACCCCATACATTTTGGATTTTTCTACAAGCGGTATCAGTGATCGAATGTTACTGTGTATAGACTATCTGGATACACAGTATTGAATTAATCCCGATTTGCGACTGTTCGGTTTAAAACGGACTTTAAGTAGATAATATGGTCACTATCCTTTTTTGGTTATTTAGCGCCAAGCAGAAGGTATGTGTATAGATGGAGGGTTAAACATAAGAGTGTAAATAGAACCCGGGTAATTGATAAATTATTTTTCCCGATGAATAACTACATGGTATTCATTGAGTCATTTGTATGGACAGTGCTAGGGATTAGTCTAGCAATCCTGATTATGCTGAACCCAGTACCGTTGGAAAGAAGGGCAAGTTGAAACCATTTTACAGTTTGTTCCGAAGCGCGAGTTACTGAGTTGCGGTCCGAACTCAGAACGTAAGTGCGTCGACTGAGATATCCTGACCTTGATGCGTACCCCGATTGAAATGAAATGAAATGAAATATAATATATGATTGCGAACTAAATCATACCACTAAAATTATAAATGCCGCCAATCCTTTTCTTCATACACATCCTAATAAATGAATCAACTCATTTTTTCGGCATCTAAACTATCTATTAACACTTAAATCTAACTATCCATGTAACATCACAATCATTTGAAATAACCATTCTATCTTAATATAATTTAAATACCATTGGATTTTTTTTATTGATTGTATTTATGTGTTGTAATTAAAATTGGCACTTGCTGGTATGATTATCAGCTCATGACTGCGTCAGAATATTCGTAAATATAATTATCGTCAGTGTTCAGTAACTGTTACAAAAACTGGAAACTCGTAACGTGATTTAATAATAATACGAGTGACCTCAGAGTCTCCATACATATATTTAGCGTGTAACTACTATGTAATGCTGCTATACCTAAAAGCAATTTAGCTATCGTCGATAGCAGTGAGTAAGGTCGCGTCGGGCATGTGCCCGATCTGTTTACATTAAAACTTGTTGCGCAACATTTAACTGAAAATTTACTTGCTTTCGGAAGTTTAGTTAATTTAGAATCAACAAATACCGTGAATACAATAAATTAAATAGAGGTCAACGCTGTCTCGCAGCTGGCAGTCTATTCGTTACTCTTAAAGAATGCAGCGGAATGAAATGGAATCTCATTGAAGTGAGCCTGCCTGGCTCGTCCAACCGGTTCGGAACGCGGTGCTCGCTCGGATGACAATTTGATAGACGGCGACTCGATAATCGTAATTCGAGATCTGTCGGTAACACTAACAACATCCCTATTCGATAACGTTGTTTCGATGAGCCTGTCGTAAATGAAGGTATAACGTTTGTAATTTTAACTTTTTAAAATCGATTAAATTCAGAGATATGTCACATCACTATTTAGCAACGCTACACATGCGCACAACAGACGTATTTAACGCGTAGTTGCGTCGGTCATTTTTGGCGCCAATTTAATCTGTGATACGGAGCCATTATGATTTTGGACATTATCGATTAAAATGTTTAAGACGAAAAACGACAATTTAATAAATGATCATAGAACAAATCAACGTTTTTACTTTCTTATCTCGAACGAACAATTAATTTTTATGGGTTACAAGGTTTTCGTTAGTTATTACGAAATAATCATCGCATCACTTGTGTTTAGTTCAAATGTCATGGTAATGATGATTTTATATAATATAAAATGATTTTGTGTGTTTTAAGCGACGTGCTCGTCGAATCGCGAAGATAACAGAGTTTAAATGTTTTTGACCTAAAGACACTATCTCAGCGCACTGCATGATTTATGAAGTTTAAACAAATCGAGCTAACTAGGGCACTGGTTTACCTGCGAATTGAGCATACCTTAAGGGGCAATTTAGGGCACAGAGATCCGGTTTGTTCGGCTGTCCTAAACATTTTAGTATCAATGAGTGAGCCAAGGCTGCGAACTAGTTTCCTAGCGAACGTATATCGAGTATTTTTTATGTAATAAACTAAAGAACTAGTTTGAAACCGCAACATCGTTCTTAATTTTGTTTAAGAATAACTCCAGTTAAGGCTAGATATTTCTTTCTAAATTGAAATTATTTTTAAATGTCTCTCTTGTGTGTTGTAAATAATACAAAACTGGGGTCAAATTGTATCTAACGTTATAAATAATTGATTTTAATTAAACGTATGTAATATAACTTGCACTAATTATACAAATTGAATTCTGACTGAGAAAGAAATTTCATTATGCCGATAATTCGGTACAATGTAGATAATATCATAACGCAATAATGCCTAGATTTGATTATTACTTAAATTAAAAG
Source organism: Automeris io (assembly GCA_036320925.1). Classification (NCBI taxonomy): domain Eukaryota; kingdom Metazoa; phylum Arthropoda; class Insecta; order Lepidoptera; family Saturniidae; genus Automeris; species Automeris io. The sequence continues at coordinate 2,822,469 of JAUDJH010000011.1, read as the reverse complement.
CTATACAGATAGGGCTCATAAGTTTACGACTCAACAATTCTGAAATCTAATTATCTAAATTCATTAACAAAGAACAAGTTTCACAAACAATTTAGATGGAAACTTACGACAATTATTAACGCATTGTTAATATCAATTCTCTGAATTTAAGACAAGCGTTATTGAACGAACGCAGTATAGACCAAAAAAAATTGTCTGTTCATGGTTGAGTTTCTAAAAATGTATTGTTGTAAAATAATTTTTTTTGGAAGAAGTTAGCTCAGGGCTGCAGGTAGAAATTTATACAGTACGATTTTTAAATGATTTATAAATAGAACCTTTTTAAAATCAGTTAATAAATAAATGCAATGTTTTTTGTTGGAAGAAATGTCCTCAATCTTTCTCTTTGTCATTCAGAATACTGTATTGATACTAAATTGTGACGTTAAAAGCTGTAAAATTATTTTTTATATACCACGTAAATGGGAAACACTACACTTATAGTTCGCTTCCAGCTTAGATAAAACGAAGTGTTAATAAAGTAGGGTTTGCGGGTACTTATTCCTGAGCCTTTTGTAATTTCTTACTTGGCGGTAATCGTAATGTATTTTCTAGGATTATTTTTGCCTTAGCTACTACTAAAGGCAGTTTATTGCTCACTCCTTTAGTTAAATGAATCTATAGAATAATTAAAAAAAAATTGCAGCCTTAGGGTTTGATAATTTTATTTGTATCTTTGGCAATAGCAATATAAAATCATGTAAAAATTTGAAAATACATATATTCGCAAAATATAATCGCTTTTTACGCAGCTAATTATTTCGAATAAATTAAAAAATCTATTCGTTTCTTATTTGGTGGCATTATAAGTTTCTAATTACCTTTTTATGCACGCGGATCTAGGATAGTTCCCGTCAGCAACGCATAAGTTATAGGCGCCAGTAAAAAGTTGCAATCACAAACGTGTTTTCTATACGTTGCGTTGTGTAAAAACAGACATTAAAAAGAGCCAACGAGTCCGGCTATTTCGATATTCAAAACTAGTTTTTTTTGGTTGAGTTCTAGAACATTTGTTTGTTAAATAATTTTGCGATTTTTTTTTTCAATTTATAAAACCAGGCTAGTTCCTAGCTTCCTAGAAAGTTAGGCAGCAAATATTATCGTTCATAATATGCTAGTAAAGGTTACGATTTTATAAGTGACTTTCTTATTTAAAAATGAGTCGTTGATTTTAATCTAAATCCTTTATTCACTGTGCCTTTTTTTTACTTTGTGGATTTCCTAATGGACCGTCAGGGCAGCAATAAGTCCTTCAGTCGTGGTATATGTGGGCCGACATGACGATGTAGACTATCAATGGATTTTCATTCTTTGATAGTCGCTTTCGTTTTTGGACTACACTGTACTTACCATCAGGAACTCTGTAGTCACTATGTGGAGCCAGTGTAAAAAAAGTCCCTGGGCGTCTGGACGAATTTGGCTTCCCAGGCCCGGGTGGAGCAATCAAAGGGACGCCCCGGGGGTTTTTAGTCAGTAAGAGTCGGACACACCGGGGTCTCTGTCCTCACAGCGTCCCTGATGTTCCTATGCAGGATTTTCCCCCGGGATACAAAAAAAAAAGGCAGCAGTAAGGGACGCTGCTCCGGTGTGTCGGACTCTTATCTAAATATATATAACTCAAAGGTGACTGACTGACTGACTGGCTGACTGACTGACATAGTAATCTATCAACGCACAGCCCAAACCACTGGACGGATCGGGCTGAAATTTGGCATGCAGGTAGATGTTATGACGAAGGAATCCGCTAAGAAAGGATTTTGATGAATTCCACCCCCCAAGGGGGTAAAATAGGGATGAAAGTTTGTATAAATCTTCTCAGATTTTCGACTATAATATAATAGCTTGATAGTTTTAGCGCCTAATGACAGATTAGGCCCTAATTTTTTACACACGCTAAACAAAGGTAAAGCCACAAAAACGATATCTAATTAATTATAATACTTCTTAACGCGTGCGAAGCCGCGGGCAAAAGCTAGTCGACTATAAACACCGCGATGTCCCTCCTCCCGTCTACACAGTGCTGAGGGAAAGACAGGACACCATCACTTTGGTCCATGTATCTGAATAAAATGCTGTTTGACATTTGACTAGAGAAAATATAATAAAAATCTCCATTCTATACTATCGACTGCAAAACTAAGCTTTAGAATCCGAAATTTGGTGTAGCTTTCGTCAATATGCAGTCTATGTCTAATTTAGAGAGAAATCAAATGACATTAGTACATGCAGTGACCCAAATATTGTGATAGTTGGTTTGGTCTAGCCTGGCCTTGTACCGGTTGGGTACCAAGCTAGCCCACGCCCGACATCTCGAAACTATACCTACGTTTTAGTCTTACCTACTTTGTGTAGTTGTTCGGGTGGCAATGTTAATTATATACTAAAATCTAATATGATTGATAACGCTACATTCAATTGTTAATTTAATTAATTCTATTTAAATATAATACAGACTTAAAACTTATTAAATCATTCCATTGATTTTCAGTTGTATCTAATTATTTCTTACAGCATCACCATTGAAACATGATTAATTTTTAAAATACAGTAATTATAATATTTCAACTATGTTTATGTATATTATTTTTTTAATTAAATTTAGTAAACATATGCCAAGTACACGTGTCATTTGGTTGATAAGAGAGTTATATCGGGAATCCATTCATTCAAAACTTAATTTGAACCTTCCGTCATATTTATTATTTATTTACTCGAATAGTAAATAATGTTTTAAATGTAAATATTATTCGTCTTCGAAGGCTGATGCCCAATCCAAGGTTTCACAAAGATATAGGTGGTGATACGGTTTAAATAATAGATATGTTATAGTCCAAGAACGTGACAATTTAAAATTAATTTTATTAAATAGGTATGTCATTTTTATCGTTCAGTTATGCGATAATGTAGTTTCACCGATCGGCATGCATATGTAGTGGAAAGGGCCTTGAGCCTTATCGCTAGAAATATGCACCAAGATATTTAAACAGTCACTAAGAAGCCTAGATATGAACACGTAGTGATTGTACGAATGATTTTGTATGGGTCGCCATCTTGGCCTCCGTGTGACCTTCGTTTTATCAATGGTGATAACAATACTACTATTACAACGTGACACCCTAACATAAATTTGTATTGTCTTATCACGAAAAAAAACCTAAAGCCACTCTGAAGAAAGATAAACGCGTCGCAACAAGATAATTATAAAATTACTCGATCCGCTGAAGTGATAACTATTTTTATTCGACCGATGAATATTTTCCATTCATTAAGAACGTTTCGTTAAGTTATTGATGTGGTTTGGACAGGTTTTTTGGTTTGTCGCCGGGTTGGGCGTGGTGGGCAACCAAGCAAATGACGGTGACGTAAGAATGTTAGAATGAATGAATGATTCAATTAGAAATCTAATTACATATTTGCTAGTGGCCATCGGTGACTTTCGTTTCCTTTTTTATTAAATTACTTCGGGCTATTGCCAAAAATTAACTAAATATGTCATGTAATTTCAATTTTAAATAGAGAAAGCTTTTAATTACTATATTATACTTCTTGATTTGGATTATTATGTGTGTGAATATTGGATCTGAAGGAATTTTAGTTTGATCAGTTAAAAAATATAAATGAAGTTTTGTATATAGTTGCATATTATGGAATTGGATATGGTTTATAGTTACTTCTGGGGCTGCTCTACTTGTATTATATATTTAAAGAACATCTCGAGATTATGAGCTCTACAACTAAATACACTGATAATGGCTAAACTTAGCTATTAAAAATATTATGAGTTAGTTCCGCTTGGAATTGATAGAATTATAGATATTTCCCAAATGTTTTTTAGGTTGAGATTTGTAGTCGCTATTTTGACTTTGCTTAATTTTTCCTAGGAAACTAATTCGTTTTTGATAAAAAAAAAAACTTAATATATACTAGGAACTTGAATTTAGAGACTAATTTCAGAGCCAAGTCTAAGTTGACACAATCAGAAGCTATCACATAGATAGATTGATATTAATGAAATAATTATCTCAGCTTAAATAATCTTAGCCTTATAGCCTTGGGAGAGAGAGTAGACATTTGTCCACTGAAAGTGGCATCATTCCTTGAATTTTTGCTTTATTTATAGAACCTCTCCCGCATTTTATAAGCGGATAAAAGTCCGTTTATTACGTTACACGGTTCAGCTGTTCTTTTTTGTACACTTTCATCCGACACGGGGAAAAGCCCCTCGTCTACGAGGGCCAATATGGAAGCCAAATAAAAAAATTGCGTCATTGCGTCACATTTTAACGTTCGCACGGCGCGTCCGTGAACTTCCGTGCGAACGCCGCAGTCCAAGGTCACCGCGCGAGATGATGTCGATGTTCCTACAGACTGATAAATTACCAATGTCTATTTCAGTGTTACCTAACCAAAGCTAAAAATCTCCCCAAATTATTAAAATTTCCTTAGGAAAGCCTTTCATATTTATAGATACTTAAGCTATTTTTATAGCATAAATCATACATTGAACGTCAGTTAAAAAATATGAGTCTGGTCGACTCGATCTGACATCACCAAGCTGTGATTTACAATCAATACTGATGGATTTTTAAACGTTGAAACCCAATTTCATCCCCTTAAAGGTGGAATTAAAAAAAAATCCACCCTAAGTGTGTGCCTACATTATAAAAAGACACAATGTAAAAATTTCACGTTTCTAACTTGTTTATTTGATGATGATATTTAAGACGGGACAAGTCTGTATTATATACATAATAGATTAAAGTTTTAAGTTATTTATATAAATAAATATAGTTTTGTTTATGCCAAGTGAGCACTTCCTACTTGGCCGTCCAGTTTGATTTAAAAAAAAACATGGTCTTTTGGAGTGGTTTGTATCTCAATGACTTTTAAACTCAATTTAAACTCTATGTACAACATTGTTTATTATTTCTAAATCGTACTAAATTCTTATCATAATTAAGTATTATAATTTAACAAAAAGTGTATGAAAAGGTGAATGCTTTACTAAATTTTATCTTAAATTAAAAATCTCCAAAGACACTTACATTAAGGGAAACTTGTATGTTGGCATCACTGCTCTATTTTAGCAGGCCGATCTCGGGTACCAGTGGGCCAGATGACCGACTTTTCGCGGTTGCGTAACGAACCAGAAATAGCCGCCTGTGCTTAGCGCCTGGATGCAGGACTCCCGGACGCGTGTATTTTTCGCGGCCGCTATTACGATCGTAGCCTGTTAAAATGGCGCTATATCGTTTAAATACTAGTTTTGGCTTAAGGTATATTTCAACTAGTATTATAATTATATTAGTATTAATTGCCCCATACATATTTAAATTAGGTTCTGAAAGTCTAATCTCATTGAAGCCACTAATTAAAATTAATTATAAATGCATCTATTACGTACTGCGGCTAGTAAAATAGTGTATAAGGAATTAAAAGCCTTTGCTTGTAAATGAATGCCCTAATCATATACAATGGTATAAGATAATTATACAATACCTTTTTATTATTTTAACTATTCAATGTTTAACTACATTTCACGTAACGGTAAATTTAATAATTAACTTACAGAAAGCCACCGCAGTTCCCACATACGGTCGCGTTGTATATATAAGAAATTCTTCGATGGGATGATAAGAAAATATTCTTCCTCAATATATACGATACGAAGATAAGATGTTATGGAATTGAGCCATTAAGTCTCATTTCAAGGCTGCAACAATTTATTACAATAATCTTTTTTATCGTTTCAAATAAATCCGCCGGTGCAATATAAAGCCTTACATAATATATTATTAGAAAAGCGTGCCAGCCAACATGCTATCAAATAACACGTTATTACGTATCATGCTTTCAGACTATATACATTTCTAGTATTTCACTAAAAGCTTGTTAATAATGTAATATATGTACCACCGTCTTTGAAATCTCAATTATTTCGCCTTTCTACTTTGCATCGTGTTGTAACGAACATAAAAAACAATACTTATTGTTTCTTTTTATACAAAATTATGCTAAAATCTATTGAAAAATTCTATAAGCTTGTTTTGTTACGCGCTTAAAGCACCTGCTATAATGTAGCATGCTTTCGCACTAGTAAATAGCAAGTCGGACAAGTTCGGCATGAAACGGATGTTGAATATAGCACCTGCTGTAAAGTAGCATGCTTTCGTTTTAGTAAATAGCATATCAGCCAGGTTTAATGTGGAACGGATGATGTACTAGGCTAGAGCGATTACCGAGCGTGCTAAGATGGCGTGCGGGCGTTCGCGTCACGATAATTTTTAATTATCGCGCTCAAATGCCAGTGAACTTGGCCTCGAGGCGGTGGCCAGCCAAGCGTGCGCCGCCGCTTACCGGGTCACACTTGACGACCAATGTGCCCATTGCCTTTAGTTTTAGAACGTCTGTCTGTTTATTTACTTTCATACCTCCGGATAATGTCGCAAATGGTTGGCGAAAGATCGCTTACGATTGAATGAGAAGAACTTTTGCCTGGTCTTTCGGAATCACTTGGAACCTATAGAAGGTTTCATTAATCTGGTGATAGTCGCTAAAGATTCTGAATTCGAGTCTGACACCGAAAAACATTTCTGTAATGAGCAGAATAGTTTGTATTTTTATGTAATCATGTATATATCTAGTACCCATAGTAAAAACGCAAGCTTAGTTAGGACAATGTGAAATTATGTTTATATAACATGGTATGTTATAAAACAGGCATAAGGCCTTAACTGTCCAATCTCATCTATTGGCAATTCGAAATCGTCATCTTTTCTAAGTGTGTATACTATCAGATGGTATTACAATAGAAACAGACCCTCGATGACAGTATACCTCTCAAACGCCCAACGAAGATTTTGTTAGACCCTCTTACGCGGTATTACAAAAGCGAGACTATAAAAGAATGCAAAATTATTTAAAAATAACAAAGTTGAGAATATTTATGCAAGGAGAACTACGAGAAGTGTAAATTCTTGGTTTATAACAACACTGTCGTACTACTTTATGACTCATTGTTTTCTCACGTTGAGACCGCCATACCTAGAAATGTGAGTAAGCGAGACTGGACTAAGCTCATCATCGTTAAGATGCACGAGAAAATACCTAACGACGAAAGTTTTTATCGAACGTTTAAAGTTTGACGATCTCGAAAGCTATCAGGTATATTACCTGAGCAAAGATTGCGAATGAGAGTTTGATTCTTCAACGTACTCGAGTACCGGCAAAGAATAGGTAATAAATGTAGAAGGGATATACGCTCTTTTGACCCATCATTTGATCGATGATCACTGCTGACGCTAAATGGCAGATAATCGCTAGTCGCCTATGTTTTTATATAATAATACCAATCATTAATTTTTGTTATTGTTAACGAAATTACGCCTCATAATCGCGTGGAAAGAATTCGTATAAAGAGAAATATATTTTATTACATGCTAGCAGACCAAGCTTAACATCGTCTACGGGCGATTTACGTTAAAAATTAGTGAATTTTCAAACAAACTTTCATTTTATATTTTTATCCCGGTAGAGATAGAAATAACAAAAAGAAAAATATCGGATTGAAGTCAGGTAAAAAAATATTAAGATTTTTAAGTTATCTTACATCGATAATGTTATCCCCATGGGGGTGAAATATCAAAAGAATCCAACGCCCAAATTTCATGTTTCAAGCTACATATTTGCTCAAGTAATTAACAGGATTGTCAGAGCATGGAATGATCTTCTAGAAGATATTTCAGCTTAGAACTTTTTTGTACTAATTTAAAAATCGTCTGGACAAATACCATATCAATCAAATATAACTAGTAAAAAAGGGAAATAAGCAGGATACAAACATCTGCCAGTTGCTTAAATAATAATTATTATTATCTTAAAAAAATAACATATCCATAGAACTCCTGATGATAAACTTGAAGTTGCCTCCCGCTGTAGACACTTATCGCGATATCTTCGAGTGCCTGACAGCTGAAGCGAACAATAAAAAGCGGATTAACTGTGCTATCGTTAGAACCTAACGGCGATGGATCTGAGTCGTTACTCTCGACCGATGTGTGGGCATGCATCGCTGGCGTGCACGACTTTCAAGGCAGGCTGCTAGTTAAGAAAGACTCACTGCGTTCTGTACAAGTAGGTCGTAATTCGCGCCAGTTCGACTTTATTATAACAGCCGTCAAAATATTCCAGCGGGTATACCAGTATGTGATTCAGCAGTATTTTAATCTTACCCAATCCTTGAATTAAATGTACTTTTAAGAAATGGTGAGGCTGGCAACTCTTTAGAATCGGAGCGGCCTGAAATTGTCAAAGTACGAAGAACCAAAGAAGATCCAATAACGCATAAAAATTGTATAACAATATGCTTATAAAATAAAGTGAACGACCAAAAACAAAGCTATACAAACAAATAGTTTATGTACTTGTAAAGCCGATATTTTCAACCCAGAATTTAGAGCTAAAGAACAGATAACAAAATCATATCTATTATAAACTAGCTGTCCCAGCAGACCTTGTTCTGCCCTATTTCTCTAAAACAAAGTCACATTGTTTTTTTAATGTTAATAGCTTCCCCGTCAGATTTTTTTGAAAATTGTTTGAAGGAACCTGGCCTTAATGCTATATGTACAAAAATTGACAAATATTGACATTAATATTTATACGTCACTCAATAATTGTTTTGCCTTCCCGGAACCCGTCCACTAACATTTAAACTTTATGGTATGGTGTTAAAGTTCAAATTGACTTTTAAATATTATTACGAATTTTTTGTATGAGAATACAGAATAGTGTTATTTTAAGACAGATGCAGGGAATTTTTAAAAATTTTCTCTCCGCAATAACCTTCCTCAGACTTCATAAAACACAACAAAAAAGAAATCAGCCAAATCGGTTCAGCCGTTCTCGAGTTTCGCGCTTATCAAGACATTTTGCGATTCATTTTTATATTATAGATCAGGCCTATCAAATTGCAATTTCTAACTAGCCAAAATGAAAAAAGTAACTTATAAAAAGATAAAATATTGACTTTTTAAACATACTTCGTTTTTAAACTTTCACGGTAGGCCATGGAAAGTAAGCAGTGCTTTCTTGCCTGAATAGTGTGCACGCTACTCGCATGCACTAGACCGGAGCTAGGCGGCGCGCCGCGACAATACAGTCGGTTTCGGTTACACGCAGACTTGAAACAAATACTCTCGGATGACCGTTAACATCGCTGGCGCCGCTCAGGAAACGGTCACGTGGTATCGAATCGAAAGTTGTACACGCAGACGAGCGACTTATATCTGCACTCGACAAAATAACGCATTTAATTTAATAATAATCCCATTAACACACTTTCACAAAATGTCCTTTTTAGCCCAACAATTATGTAGCATAAAGTACCTATCGGCGCACCCCAAAAACTTTTTTGGACGTTTTGTCACAATTGTTTTGGTATCTTTAAATTATTATAATTTATATATTACAAATATAGTCATGTGCACTAGCTATATATCTACAATAGATACTTACTACAGATAATCGCTACATTCCTTAAAAACATTGACTAATTAATATAAAAATTATAAAAAACATATAAATATATTATTTATATGAACCGTCTAGGATAAATTTCATATACTTTAGTGAAAAACTCATCAGAATCCGTCGAATAGTTTAAAAGATGTATGCGAACACACCGGCAAACAAAAAAACCGGCTTTATTACTACACGTCCGAAGCCCACGTCTAGATTTAGACGTAAGCGAGCCGTGTACACGACGGCGCCGATACTAGAATTAGATTGACGCGTAATCGCGATATGCGACCGTGTAACTATGCGGAAATGTAGTGAAAAGATCGCGTTGGTGTATTAATTTATCGTCGCTCGTCGCGATAAATGTGTTCGATGCGCGTTTATTTCGGCGAATGCGAATAAAAAAACTGCGTAGTTACGAATTTTGCGCGTAATCTGACAGAAGTTTCGTAATCAATTCTCTCAGCCCACGTTGCGTTTCTATTTGCTATTTCAAGGTACAGTCATCGCCAAAAGTCGCTAACCAGAGCTAGTATTCAAAATTTAACACGGAGGAAATTTATCGGCTGGAAAATCATTCCGCCTGAGGACATGGCAGAGGTACAAATTAGAAAACTCTAGAGTGTGTTGTCAGGATTGAAGCTGTAGTAAAATTTCACAAAGTTGCGCTTTTTTGCGATTCAGTAATTGTCAAAGAGATTACACCGCATCTGATAGAAAGTAAAGTGTAATCCAAGAACGACAGTTATCACTAATAGATAAGGATTCATCGACAGCCTCCTTATAGCGTGTAGACGTAACCCGATACGGAGTTGTCGCCCTAAGGGTCGTTAGGGTGCTACGAGACGTGCGGGGTAAGAGGATGCGCGCGCGCACGGGACGCTTGTAAGTTAGTCGACTACCGAGACCCAAGGCGGGAGTACGTGCGTGTACGTCGCAGTTCGGTGTGCCTTAAAGTGCAAATAAACTGTAAAACGCCAAATTCGTATCTTACTATAGCCACACCCACGACCACCGGTCATATCCTTCATGTCAACCCACGTATACCACAACCGTAAACCTCTAAGGCGGAGATTTATAAACACTACTCCAACTTTCTTACAAATAATTTCGTCTTTGACAAAAAAAAACCTTTAACCTAACCTTACCTAAATATTCCATGGAGCCAAGTGCAAGTGGGTGAAAGCAGTGATTTACCATGTACTTTGGCATTAATTAAATAATATAATTTGTGATAATAATATGAATATGTCCGTCATGCGCTATATGTCGTACCCAACGTGATCAGTAACGCAGTTGATCGCCGTTCTCAGAGCATTTACACATTGTATTTTTATTTGATATCACTCGGGGTTCCTTGCGGTGATTCCCTTTACCGGTGTTCATGCACTATACCTAATATCTACGTCCGTATATTAAATCTAAAACAACCCGGAGATAAATACCTGGATGCTAACCTATGATCATTCGCGTATCTCCACACGCATAGCGATGTCTTATCCACTAGGCTACCACATAAAAATAGCACATATAAATCTCACCCTAAGTCAGTAGCGGTCATTCCATAGATACATGAAAACATTGCATGCCCTTATGATAAATAAGTCTTGAATACATTGCATAAAGTTAAATAAAAAAAAGAACCATTTATAATAATATCTATTCTATATTCACACAAGCTAACTTTCCTATGAAAGCAACTATTTACTATCGTAATAAAATATTCTAATTAATTAGACGAATTCTGCCTACCCTGCCCAAATTCCCTCCCTATGCACGTCACTGCCCTAAGTATATGACCAACAAGCTGGTCCCGGAACGCTCAAGGCTGAATCAAGTGCTGTCTAAAATTCGGTGTTGTCTTTGATAATTCTGATCTTTCCACACGAATATTACCAGAAGTAATTCCGCGAAAGCCGTAGTATAGTGTAAGGCGATATCGAAATTGACCCGCACACGTACGTCATTCATAGAACTCGATGTATGTACTTGCGATATCGCTGCATTCTGCAATGCTGAAACCAGGTCGGCAATAAAACTGTGCGATAGGCAGTGTTAACGACCTCCTGCTCATTTGGGAGCCCTACGCCACCATGGCTCTGGTTCTAGAAAAAGCAGGTATATAGTACCAGAGAGACGCCCGTGTTGAAGCGTTATAGTTGACGCTATACAACTCCGTACGTCTCTCACATTTGATCAAATTTTTGTAAAAATGGATTTACAATTTCAGACATACTTAACATATTTATTATATTTCGGAAATCTGAATAACCCCGGTTAAGGAAATATCCGAAACAGATTTTTACTTGGCCGGTTTTTCCGTAAAATTTAGTCATTTCGTTTAGTAAGTACGAAGTTAAGATTATGTTAAAGGTTCCAAAAAATCTTTTCCACGTTATAACAATGTAATAACGCTGCGAGGTTTCCGTTTGCCACAAACGACTACTTTAATTATTCTGTTTCGATATTGGGATAAATTACATAGTAATTAGTCAAAATATTTTAGCTTAGTTTTCGAAATATTTGTATGCGGTTTGGATACGGTTATCGATGAAGTCCCTTCATTTGATTCAGACAAAACTACTTTTTTGTTTAGTTATCGTGCAGCTCTCGCGTGACAGTTAATTTCGAATCGACGCATCGTTAATGGAAGCCGGGGGCCGGAAAGCGTGTCCGCGCTGATATTCCGGACTCCATTGAGTGCGGACGCTGCGGCACCGAGCCGCGCATGCGCCCGTGTTTTGGCGCGAATGGCGCGCCGTGACGTCACGCGTCTGGATCGATGGCGGCAGACGCTGCGGTAGTACGTTGGGGTCGACGCCCTCCCCTCCGCCTTACGACTGCCGCGTCACCCCCCCGGACCGTACCCTCCCGCGCACCTGACTACTGCAGTCGCATCTCCCTAGATGCGCCTATATGACATGACGATCGACGCCCGCCTTTTATGGTGATGCGCGTAACTTTACTATATGAATGAAACTATGCTAGGAACGAGCAGATGCGGGCGATAATTACTAATTAGCAGTTGTGTGCATCTCATGGAAGCATTTAAAAGCATTATATTTATATTAAACTTGGTCATTTAATAAACATACTCACTTGAAGTTTGATCCTTATTGGATTCTGAAACTCAAATGTTGCCTTGTAACAACAAATTAAATCTAGTTTTAACGTATATAAAACGCTATTTTGCGTTAACCTGTACTTTTTGTTTTGCTTGGAAAGATTCAGTTTTAACTATTCTCAAACCATAGAAGGTTTTAACATTGAGGTCAAATTTAACCGTTTCAATTAAATAGGTTTTTATACAAGTAACTAGATTTAATTTTTTGGTGCAATTCGCTCTTATTTTAATAATTACCAGACCTTAACTCAGATATTTATTAAATACCTAGTAAAACAAGATAATGGTTTTTATGCCGCTACAGAATGCACGTGCAGGACATTAGATTACTTTAGGTTATTCTTCCCCGGCTGGCCATCCAAGCCGAAGTTTTATCTACAAAAGTGCCCTTGAATGCCACTTACCCACAAAATTCGCTGAATGAGCGCCTTATGCCATCACCCCTCCCTTATTCGGTGTAGTTACAAAGGCCCTCTCATGTCAACAGTATTTTATCCTGTCGCAAAAACAAAAATATTAAACTCGGTTATCCATTGTTGCAGAGGAGGAAATTGATGTGGTGTCGCTAGGCACAACGCAGCAGCCCTTCACCGCGGCCTCAAACGTGCGCCTGGAGCTTGTACAATCAACCCCGTCCCAGGAGCGGCAAGCGAAGCGAGTAGATATGCTGATCACCCCGCAGCGGCCCGTGGCCAGGAAGCGGTTAGTGCCCCCGCCAAGCATAGCCTCCAACGGTTCCAGGCGTAGAGCGCGTGGACCTGGCAGACGAGGCCGGCGCTCCAACACCGAAAGCGACTCCGAGGCAGACTCTCCCGAGGTTGAGCGCCGTTCCATACACAACGACATGGAGCGCCAGCGGCGCATCGGCCTCAAGAACCTCTTCGACGAGCTCAAGAAACAGATACCGGCGACGCGTGACAAAGAGCGCGCACCCAAGGTCGTCATACTACGGGAGGCGGCTGCGCTCTGCCGCAAGCTGAGCCATGACGAGATCGAGCGGGAGAAACTGAGGAAAAAGCACAACCAGTTGATGACGCGCTTGAAAAAGCTACGCACTACGCTCGCGGCGCGCTATCGCCCGTACTGAACATTTCGAATAAAGCTGAAGTGTTAATGTCGTTCTGAGCGTTAAGCTCGAATGTCCTCTACTGCACAGTTATGGACTGGTAACTCTTTGTATTAAGATGCTTTCGGACGCTTTAGGGATGTCCGTGTGTCGTCTGTTCTATGGCAACGTGTCGAGTTGGGTAATTCGTTTATATTAGTGTTAAAAGTCAGCTTTTACGGCTTACTCTGCTTCTGTGGCGTTATCTCGAGGCTTTAACCCGCGGTTTGTTTTGCTCATCCGTTATCAAGCAGTGCCAAAGTGAGCCATAAAACTGTTAATAAAATAACTAAGGTCTTCAGTAAAACGTCGCAATAGGAACAGACTGCTCGAAATCAAGTAGACTGCACATACTTCTAAGAATTTGATTTTTACTATTCATTTTTAAAACATAGCCATGTAATAAACCGATTTACTCCATGTTGACACGCTGAAATATAAATATTACTGTAAAACGGTTAGATGAAGATTTTTACTGGACCTTCCAATTGTAGTTTAATTATCGACGAGTGTTAGTGTAACAGCGATTTGGTAGTTTAGTATGGAGGTAGCGAAGTGAGAGGTAATGGATATCGATATTAACAAATTAAAATTGATTACTCAATATTCGATATATGATATGTTTTCAATTCCAATATACTTCTGATTTACACGTATATATTTGATATAATAAAATAAATTTTGATAATTGAAATTTCGCAGGACAAAACTGCTATATCGATTCCGGTTTTGTGGGAAACTACGTCGATGTATCGAAAGGAGTTGTTATGTATCGAATATTGGTAAATATCGATTATCCATGGCGGGGGGGTAAGGGGTTCGTGCAGAGGGCACTTTGGGGGAGCACGGCCACTGAATATGTTTTAGGCCCGCAGCGTAGGATATTCTACTTTATGACCCTTAGCAGGGTTAGTGATACAAAACAATATATAACTGATATTATTTGTAAGTTTAACGTTCATTTTAGGTTAACCGCTTATGATTTCCTTTTGTAGTGTTTTTTTTTGTACATTTTTTAACAATTATGATAATGATTTTTACGTTATTTGAATTAGTCGCGCTATATTAACTGTACATTTAGAGAATTATATCGCATGTAAAATAATACAATATTGAATCGATATTTTTAACATTGTTCGATTTATTTGGACCATTTTGTTAGAATCGTTGTAATTTATTATTATACATTATGGATTGCACTATCGGCTTTACCTTAATATAGTGACTAATGTTTATGTAATTTTTATCATGTTGATGCACCATACGTGGCATGATTGCGACTAAGTAAGTACATTCAGGGTGCGGAATCGGCTTAAAGCGATCACGTATCATTAAACTGTCGCATCAATACTTTTAAGCGTCATCGGGTACATGTATCTATCATTGGCGACACGATAACACAATCGACAATTCCGAACGGATCTAATTTTTAGCCATCCAATGTCGAATCTCGTTCGATGCGAATCGAGACGAATGACGTCTACTTTGATTTCATTTATTGTACATAAAACGCTTTCTGACCGTTTTGAGGCGATTCGTGGCCAGTAAATGTGTTCACTGCCTAATCCGTGTTACGCTAGTCGCAAACTTATACTGGCGTTTTTTGATGCATGCACTATTATCTATACCATATTTACATTTTTAGCATTTAAACGTTACATTGCATAAAAAATTTAATTATTTATCAATATTTCAAAACAGACATATAATAAATATAAGACTATATAGATCAGTTGACATAACATTAATGGTAACATACTAACAAAGTGTAATCTCAGTGAAGTTTCTGAATCAATACAATAAAATAGACTGTGCATTTTGATAATACATCAAAAGCTAATTTAATCAAACTGGCTCAATGAACTGACATGAAAAAGTAACCAAGAAATAGTTCCTCATAGTACCTACTAATAGTAAATTTTGCATTTCTTTATTGTATATTTTATAATCGCAGTAAGTTAGTTATGTATTCGCAATAGATTAAGTGTATCATTTTGTGGCTTGGGGTGCTAGCCAAATTATAATATAAATGTAAATTAAAAACAAAAAAAAACGAATAAATGTAAGCACTCTCCTCTGTAATATATTGTCTGTGGTCTTCTTTTCCAAGCCACGGAGTTATGATCTGCCCAGAAAATATAAAAATATGACCATTTATTTTCTATAGCTCATTTGAAATACAGACTTTGTGATCAAATGGAGTTAATGGTTATAAAGTTTCTGGTCGGATGCATGTAGAAATTGATGTTTTATCAAGCACATGGTCAGCAGTTTATGTTGAAAGGCTTTCAAATGTGTGCGGAATGTGCCTTGCATTGTATATATATATATATATACATATATACGTTAAATAGATAACTAGGTTTATACTCGAATTAGTTGCAAGAAATATTTTTTGTGAGGAAAGTTAGAGTAGCGTTCGTGTAAGTAGTTATATCCGAGGCGTTTTATATTTAACATGTTAAAGATTTGCAGTTTATCTTCCACTAGGCATAAATATGTATATAATAGTAAATATAGTATAGTTCTACTTCAACAATAATTCTTTTTATAAATTGACTTTATTAGTAATTTTTTAGTTGACCTAACCAGAGAGTTACGAATTCTCGAATGTTGTACCTGCATTTAATTTTGACATAAATAATAAAGGTTAATAATTTTTTAATTACTGAAAATCAACCGGCTGCGTGTATCCGTGATATTAATCAGTCGAAACTAGTTTCCACGTAAGGAAAAGTCAGTAGTTACGGTTTAAATGATAAGTAATGACAGCTTTACACAATCAATAGACAGATTGAGTTATAATAGTTGCAAACGGATCAAATTGCGCGTAATTGTGACAAGGCACATTTCCACCACTGCCAAAATGGAGCAAATACGATACAAAATTAAGAATTATTATAAATATAGATGATTTGTAATTTTTTATAAATATAAAAGTAAGTCATGTTAGTTTTAATGTTCTATTACGTAGTATCCGTTTGCGTGACCAGCCAACAGCGATCCGTCATCGGTGGGGCCAATTGGGTTCGTAGTATGTAAATGTTGATGGGTTCGGACCCAGAGGGGTCTGCAACCGATGGCGATGTTCGCGCCGCTACACAGAGCGCAGGGCGCAATAGATTCCGCCTAATATTACAATTGCCCTCTGCAATCTTTGAAGGGGCGCTGTAACCGAGTGTACTTATGCATGTCACAGGCATTTTAATAGGATACTATGTCGTAACGAGTTGCAAAGTTTTGGTTTTTGTTCCTTAATTACACGTAAAAATCTTAAGGTAATTATTAAATATAAATAAACGACGTTGAACTGAGAAGGGGCTTGGGGGACTTTTGGCTTATTATGATTGTGATTTTTTTATACTTATTCGGTGTAATTATGGGGTTAGTTAAACCAATGTTTTTATATATTGTGATTATGTACTTCCGTGGTACGTTGGGGTGGTTTCCTAAGCTCTATCTGGTTCAACTAAAAAAAATGTATTTGATTTTCTTTCAACAAACCTATCCTATTCCTTACTCCTATGTAACATTTGAATATTAAGAACAAAATCATCAATACTCAGGACTACACTAAATCATTAAAGAAAATTTAAAATGATTTTTAATAATAATTATATAAACAATTACACAGATTGACTTAGTCCCATACTAAATTTGCACTTGTACATTGGGTACTAAACAATGACTAGTAACAAAGTAATCTGCTTATCACAGAAAACTTTTTCACTACCAGAACTCGAACCCAGGTCGCAAATAGGGCCACTAAACTA
The DNA here is from genome assembly GCA_036320925.1 of Automeris io. NCBI lineage: Eukaryota > Metazoa > Arthropoda > Insecta > Lepidoptera > Saturniidae > Automeris > Automeris io. Next base: position 2,804,909 of record JAUDJH010000011.1, on the reverse strand, counting down.
AACTACGTTATCTGGTCGTATCGTATTTATTTTAAATACGCAGAAAGAATACAATAATTAGTTTTTTCATTGCCCGATACCGCCAACAAACATCGGCAAATATTAAAACTTCTAGAGATTGAAATTAATATCCCATCACTATTAAAATACTAGCTAGTCTCTATAGCAACCATATTTTAATTATCATATATCTGGGAGATAAGATATAACTGTTTTATAATTATCTATCTTATGTTAATAGACTATGCGCAAAACTTATCGATGAGAAAGGTTTATCGACATCAGCCAATGAAAAAACTGCCTATAAGGGACTAATGACAGAAAAAACGTAAACAAATATAAATTATACAGAGTTACGATATAAGTAAGTATTTAACTAAGGAAATTACCAATAAATAAAACATCAATTTGATAAATATGTTTATTATAATAAAAATATTATGTTAATAACATACACATTCCAGAAAGGGAAGTATCATTTAAAAAGTTCAGTTTTGAGGTGGTAGCGTGATTTCCCGAACTGGATCGTAACCACAGTACACAAAAGTCATAGTGACTCACTGCTGTCGCGTTTCGTGATCATTTTGTGTATATCCAATTGTTCAAATAACTAGATATCTTCCGTCGTGGTATGTGTGGGCCGATATAGTGATTGCAACTGTCAACAAGGCTACTTGGGCTACCTTATCAAGCTAGTATAAAAAGCGATAATTTACTTCTTTTTCTATAAAAACCAACATGGAGCACAACCATAAATTTTTATATTTTTTTACTATGGCTCGACATAGTGACTACAGAGTACTTGATGGTACGTACAATGTAGTCCAAAAACGAAAGCGACTATCAAAGGATGAAAATCCATTGATAGTCTACATCGTCATGTCGGCCCACATATATCACGACTGAAGGTCTTTAGGTGTATGAGCTACTGGATATACACAAGCTGATCCCGAAACGCGACAAGCCGAAACTGGTCACTATGACTGGCTTTACACCCATGTACTGTGGTCGCGATCCAGACGGGCACCGACGCCCTACCACCTCGCTGCTGCTCGTTTAGCACCACCCAGGAGTCACGTGTAGGGAAACTAGGGTAAAGCCTACGGACGCGAGCAGCTTCGACTCCCAAATGCATACAAACAAATAGTAATTATGTATGAAATAATCAAAGTCCGTCAGAGCCGGAAGAGAATTTTACGACATCAAAAAGTGAACCTGATTGAACTATCCTGTTTTGAAGAACACGCCATGGGATCGCAGGAAGTTTTGCCTATTGACCTCCAAATTTTACTACGAAAATCCTATAATGAAAGCGGACTAGGTCCACAACCTGGTGCGCAGAGGTTCATCGCTAAGCCACTCTGTTAAACACATCGTCAAAACTTTGGTAGGTATATCTAACTAGGACCTAGTAACCTAAAAAAGTATAATAAGTATTTAATAAAGATACATTAATAAAATTTATTGTTCGTTTAATTATGGGTTCATACATTCTTTAGGGGTTTACTAGCAACGATATATGTAGCTATAGTATAAAATCACACCTACATAGTCAAACGGAGATGTCAGGTAAATATTTTCCGTATATAATTTTTATAAATATACATCATCACACGTTATACCTGTCAGGTGTAAGCAGGGATATATTAACATCTATATCTATAAGTAGACACTGCAATAAATACGCAGTACACATATTTTTGGCCTAATAAATTATTAGGAAAATATATATTTTGGAATTAAATAAAAAAGATTTATATTTAGAAAATAATCGTTATATTTTCTGCATGGTATGAAATGTTAATAATAAGCTAAACGTCATTGATCATAACAACAGTGAAGTTCGTGCGTGCTGACGGTGATATGGCTTTACGTTCAGTGTTGTGTGCTAAAATTCCTATGGTGATAATTTTAGGTGCTACAGGAACTGGAAAGACTAAATTAAGTGTAGAGTTAGCTCAGAAGTTTGAAACGGAGATAATTAGTGCAGATTCTATGCAGGTATGGGAACAGTAATCACTTCATAACCTCAAAATTGATAATGTGTTTGCTTAGTTGTTTTTAAGTTTCTAATGGACCCATAACCGGATTACTTTATCAGTATCAATATTCTACATATATTTAATGATATGATTAACTATTAAAGTCATATTTATGTAGATTTTCTTGTATAAATAGCAGATATGTTCTAACCTGTAAAATATAAACTTTTAAATTATTTTCTCCTACTATTATATTGAGTGTTAAATTTTCGGAATTCTTAGATTAAGTTAGGCTATTTTATCGTTAAAAACACTTATACTTAATATTTGCAAGTAATTAAATATATGATTTATTAATAAAAAACTATATCAGCTGTAACATAATTATTTTCACTCATATAAATTTGACTTGTGATTATTTAATGTATATCCTGTTTAATTTTATAACAAGAAATACAGCGGTTAATGCTATGCATTGCAGTTTTTAAATATATTCTGATTAAATGCTAGATTGAAATAAGTGCATTAATATTTTACTGTAAAAATAATTAAACATTGTTTAATAAAGGTTTTTTTACCTCTTTTGTTTATTTATGTTAACCTTTATATTGATGGTCTAGAAACCCTTCACTATTAGTGGGCTGTATTTCTTCAATATTTACACCCAGATCTATTTATTTTATAGATATACTAGCTGACCCAGCAAACATTGTTTTGCCATATAAGTTATTTATAGGTGATAATTGATCAGTTATCGAGCGGGATGAAAAATGATTAAATTACTAAAATGGCTATTCAAAAATAGGGGTTGGTGATAAAAGGGTAAAAATTTAGGGTTGTATGTATTTTTTAATACCACATTATAGAAAAATTAAAACAATAAATTTTGTCCAAAAATAAAAATAAAAAGTTATGGATGAACAACTCTTATCACTTAGGAGTATGAAAGTAGCCGATTCTCATACGTACTGAATATACATATAAAATTTGGTAAAAATTGGTAAAGCCGCTTTGGAGGAGTAAGGTAACTAACATTGAGACACGAGAATTTTATATATATATATATATAGAGATGTACAATAGGAAATTGTTTGTTTATATAATTACTTATTCATAATAACTGTCAGTTATTATTGTAACGTCTACTTTTAGCATCATCTGTTGACTATGGAAATTTAAAAAAAAAACTATTAAAATAACTTTATTTTAAAAGGCTTATTATTCAATTAATGACTATTCAATTGAAAGTAAAAATGCCTAATTTTTATGTATGCAATTTTTATCTCACAGGATGTGCCTTCTTTTTTGTACTTCATTATGTTGAAAAGAGCTACTACCAGAGTACACTAGTAGATCACCTTTAGTTTTAATAATAATAATAATATTTACTAACAATTACACACAGTGACCTAGTCCCAAATTAAGCTTTCGCTTGTACTATGGGTACTAGACAAAGATATACATATGTAAATACATATATATTACCATGACTCCTGACAAACTCATCTGCTCATCACAGAAAAGTTTACCACTACCAGAACTCGCACCTAGGACCTTAGCATCGTAAGTAGGGTCACTATAAACTGCGCTATCAGGCCATCAAGTTTTCATCTCTGGTTGGAAACCTAAACTGATGAATTGCAATAAATTCCATCTGAGCACCCTAAGTGCGTGCCCTTCTCGCTTGGTAAAGTTGTAAAGACCCTTCCAGGTTAACAGTATAATATCCTGCCAAAAAATAAACTACCAAAGTTTCTTCCCGGTTCTTTTACAGTGAGTCCATAAAGTATTCGTCTAGTCGCAAGTTTGAAAATAAAATCTTCTCTAAAGGACCAGGCGAATGAGAATCACGATAAATTGAACATGTTGAAAAAAGGAATATTAACCATAATAATGCGAAAACAAGTACATAAACAAATTTCTAGCGATAACGAAGGTAACAAAACATAAACATTCGTTTTTCGCTAGCTCAAAAAGTATTCGTCCACCCTTAAAACAAAAGGCGTTCGCGGATACAAGGTCACCTCTAATACTTAACACGCTTCTTTTGTTAGCTCTTACAGCCTATAGGACAATCTGTCATTATTTCGAGCTGATCGGAGAAGAGACGTTATATATCTTTAAATATTATGTGTCGGAAGGGCTGTGAAACATGCACGACTGAAAGAAAACTCATTTACACTTACAGAATGAGTGTAAATCTTCCTGCAAGATATCCAAGTTGGTAAGACCTCTACCGACAGTACAGTCGGTGATTGATTGTTTCCGTAGAATAAAAACATTGAAAAACAATCCATGGAGTGGACGCCCTCGTGCACTGACCGAACAAGACGAGAGGTTTATTGTGCGAGAAATTAAGAAGAACCAAAAAATTTGTGCACTTAAGTTTCCTAGAGAACTGCACAGTAGGAGCAAAAAAGCATGTGTCAATACAATCAAGAATATATGCAAAAAAAATGGGTACAATGGCCGGGTAGATCACAAGATGTTTTGAATTAGCAAACAGAATTGACAAAAAAACGTTTCCTTTTTACTCAAGAAGATAGATTTAAGAAAAAATATTTCTGGAAGTATGTCATATTATCCCATAAAAGCAAACACAACATATTTGGTCAGATGGAAAGCAAATTGTGTCAGGAAAGATGAATACTAAGGTGCTGCCTCAAAATCTTGCGCCTACAGTACAACATTGTGAAACATTCCCTTATTGTGTGGGGGTATATGAGTGCAGAAGGTATGGGAAAACTGCACTCATATTAGACATTATGAATCATAAAATGTGTATAAACATATTAAACGAGAATTTGAATGCAAGTGCTGAGTAATTGGGTCTCCATAACAATTATATCTTTCAACAGAACAGCAATCCTAAGCACACAGCTATGAATACTAACCTGTGGCAGCTATATAATACCCCAAAACAACTTCATACGCCACCTTAAAGTCCAGATATGAATCCTATCGAACATCTTTGGAAACTGCTTGAAGATAATATTAGAAAAGGCACATCAGTTACAAGAATAACTTAAAATGAGCACTTCAGTAAGAATAGGATAAAATTCCATCTTCTGTGGTAAAAATTTTTGTTGATCCTATGCCCAGAAGTCTCCAAGCAGTGATTGCCGCGAAGGGAAATCCAACTAAGGACTAAATCCTATTCTAAAATTATGTTCTGTAGCTCAAAACGCCATGAAATATGGTAAGGACGAATACTTTTTGAACTAGCTAAAAATGAATGTTTAGTTTTTTGTTACGCTTATTATTGCTAGAAAAATGATTATGTACTTATTTTTGGATAATTATAGTTAAAAAGCTTCTTTTAACATGTTTGACTAATCGAGATTTTATTCGCTCCTTACCTTGTTCTTTAGACACGATTTTTGTTTAAACTAGACGAATAGTTTTTGGACTCACTATATGTACATACTGCTTACTGAACCAGTGTTAGATTCTTTTTTTTTATGATTGAAAAGTGCTTGAAAGAAGGCTTATTTGAATAAAGTTATTTATCGTATTACTCTGGTGACATGTTAGCGCAGTTTATGGTGCTGCAGTGCTGAAGGTCCTGGGTTGTAGTCCAAGTACTGGTGAACTGTATTGTGATGAGTTTGTACGGAGTCATATATCTGTGTGTATATACATATATCCATGTCCAATATACATAGTACAAACAACCTTAGTTAGAATCTTCAATCGTATATTTAATTATCTGAAAAAGTGTTTTTTAATTAATCCATATATTTTAATTAATATAGGCTTGTGATATTTGATTAATATTATCATTCTGTGACATAATGGCTGTGACAAATTCAATATAAATATCTTGAAGAAAATTTAAGGTTTGTAATTAATTGTGTAAGGATTATTTTTCCTAGATTTTATATTTTTATTACATGTTAATAATTATTTGAGACATAAATGAAAATATGTCAATAAAAATAAAATACTAACTCTCATATAGTAATGTAAGTACGCGGAATCGGCGTAAGTGCATGAAACAATTGATGAATGTTAAGGAAATGAAAAAGGTTTGCAAGGATAGAGAGAAGTGGCGTTCTATTCTGTCTGTCTATCCTAATAGGGGTTTGGCATGATGTCAGGTAGATTTAATTCTATATATTAATTTGCATTATATATCTCTTATAACAAAAATATTAAGGAGAATGGGTCTATATCTCATTTGTCATTTGTCCTGTAGTGACTCACTTTGGCTAGATGCAACCTTTTTTCTATAAGGTCAGTAACACGATGGTGACAACTCTGCATATCCTCAAGGTTTTAGGCGACAGGAGACACTTTCCATAAAATGGCCCGATTGCTACCCTTTGTTATAAAAAAATATGAAAATAGAAATACGAAAATATAAAATTTATACGTTTTACTAATATCATAAAGAGGTACCCTTTATTTGTATGCAGGAGGTTATCTCCGAAACTCTCTATCCAATTTCGATGGTTCCACGCATACACACTAATTTAAAACACAATGTTTCCACAATATTCAAAATTGAGTTTTAAGGTGGACCTATCCCGTTCCCTGGAGAATTATGAATATTGTGTGGGTGAAGCCGCAAGTAAAGGCTAGTATTTCAGAATGTACGTTAAACTAATGTTGGGGCAAAAAGAGATGTTTCCAAACCTAGTATTATAAAAACAACGATTGTATATCAACTGCCTACTATATTCGTCAGTTATAACAATTATAACGTAACAATCGATCTCAATATGTGGCTACAAATGGTAACACCCACAAATGTACAAATTACTTAAACTAATTACCTACTGCAGAGAACTCACCACGCCTATGTACCGAGCAACTAGGGATTAACAAATATCCCTATCTGTAATTATCAGATATCCGAGATGATTTCGTATCCGCAGTCATATCTACTATATAAGAAACTAATAGTTATGCATTTCTATAATAATTACATGTACTCTAGGAAAATCTGAAAATATCTATTTCTGAGATCAATTAACTAACGCCATTCACTTAGCACCTGATTTAAGCCCTGATTTCGCCTAGGTATGAGTTTCACTGAGAATTTTCGAGCAACGTTCGTACCTTACTTTACCCTTTTGGGGGTGGAATAAAAAAAATCCCCCAGAGGATGCCTACTTCATAAAAATAACTCGGTGTTTAAAAATTCGTAATTCTAGCGTCATTAGACTCTACGATGATGTCAGTTAGGGCAAGTCTTTTTATATACATAGAATTAAGTCAATGGTTATTAACGACCAATGGACTCCGTCTGGACTAGGAGGCATCCCCAATGCATCTCCACTTCGAACTTGTCCTGTGTATTACGCTTCAGATCGCTTTCTGCCTACTAATACCCCTCGACTTCGCCAGGACCGTACTTTACCAGGTATTTCAGGGATGGCCACGTTTTCTTGTACCGTAAGCCCTCCAATACAGATCTTGTTTTGTTTGTTTGAATTATCTGGATATTTTAAAGAATTGAATAATTATATCCTACACTGGAATTATTTGTTTGGGATATCCATATACGAAATCCCACATATCTCACAACTCTATTGTCTAATCACGGCTCAGTTCGTGAGTGAAAAAATTTAATAACAATAAGCCGTCATCGTGAATCACTTAAATTGCGGTCACTCTCCTCTTGTTTCTAGCTAATGATACGTTTCTAGTTGAGAGGTCTTTGTGTACAGGTGTTTAGATACACCTCTTAGTAAAATTCCTGTGTGAACTGGTTCCATTCCGTGCTCTTCGGCAGCTCCGTTTGATATTTATCTCATAATAAATGCAAATTATCATTAACGTTGCGAACGAGATGTGAAAGTTTCATTTGAAACTGTTATTGTTGATGACTAACTTATTAAAATCTTTGTCTGATTCGACGTATCTAACTGTGCAAATCGTGATAAATGGTTATATACTATTTTGTATCTAAGTCATCATTTCGTATATTTACTATTGTCGGTTAAAATACTCTTAATGATACTAAATTATAATATATAAGTATCTCTGATAAACGAGAAATCATAGTTCACATAGTTAATTTACATAAAAACATAAATCTGGTTAAGTAGTGTTTAGACAATCATAAACGTACATCTTATTCTATGAATTCGCACAATAAAGACAAAAGATAAATGTAGAAAAATATGTTCTCATGGCTATAAAACATGTGCATAAAAATTTGAACGTTGCGTTTTAATATGAACAAAAGTGGCGCAAATATGGTCCCTTGTGAAACTCCTTTATGTTCGAGTTTGTCTACTCGTGTTGTATAAGGAATCGTGAAATGCGAAACAGCCTTCGCTCAGGTCGCTGTCGATGTAGTATATTTTGAAGTCGAAGATGAATAAATAAAGATTTATGGCGCAGTTGTATTGTTTACATTGCTAAAGGCCTTGTTAGAATATTTTGTCAAATAGTTAGATGTTTCCTAGAAATACGATTCATTATATATGTATATATGTAGGATTTTATACAGTCAATAGGTAGTCAAGTCCCCTTACAGTACTTGCATAACTATAATGTACCGTCTTCAAAAACAATTTCGTAATTTTAAAGAATTCGTAATCTGTAAAGTGTTACTTACGCGACTTCTATTCTGCGTTTTTATTTGTTTAAAGACAGAAGATAACTGAATGTAATTGAAACATTAAGTAATTGAGCTATTAGGGAATTTAACAGTCTTCACTATTTCAACAGTTAATTAGTGTTACTGGTTGTAAAATAATTGGTAATAATTCCACTGACACAGGCAGTGGTGTAGTCATTTAAGATCACAAGAACAATACGATGAATTCATCTTAACACAATAAGGATGTATTTATTTAGAGTGAAAACGTTCAACATAATTTTGAAGGCGTCAATTGGGGCACCAATTGTGGATTGGGATGGTGGGAAAGTTTGTATTGATCCGTTTTGTCTTACACATTATGCTACATTTGGTCATGAGTATAGTACACTTGAAAATACCACGTTTGAACAAGTTACGGGTAGCTTTACTCAAATTTACGCTTAGGCACAAAATTGTCACATTAGCGGTATCATGTTACTTTTGTGTAGCCAATGTATCAAACTTGGAGACATTTGTTTGATTTACAGTTTAACTTTAATTTCGATGAATATTTCTATGGAATTGATAAAAAGTAGTGTAAATCTAATAAACAATTATTGTATCAAGTTGTTTGCCATTCGTCTGTGCTAGGGAATCAAAAGGCAGGTGGGTAACTTGAGAAAGCTGTTTGACCATATAAGAAATTTAAGAATTTTTGTACGGTAGTTGTCAATATAATTGGTATTTACATTCTACAAGCTATAGAAATATCTTTAAAAATAAGGCTTATATTAAAAAATAATTAAATTTAAGTAAAATCGGTAAGGATAATTTATAAATTACTAGATACCATAACAAACTTATAATACTACTTGTTGTTTTTTCATAGCTTTACGATTTTGTGATTCTTATTGATCACTCGAAGACCAATCACATTTACACTAAGGAATAATTTTCATTTACTTTGTAATATTCTTAAACAGTTAATACTCATTGGCAAATATTAATCATTCACGCTGGCACTTCGTGTTTTCAGTAGGACGCAACAGCGTTTCAACTTAAGCTAAATTATCGTTATGTTAATGATTATCCTAAATATTCGTACACATACATATATCTGTCGTGATCATTTCTAATGAGGGTACGGTTTAATCCCAGGATTTGGCTCTTCTACGTCCTTGTTTGTTTACACCCTTCATGGCAACGAAATGGGATGGATTTTCTGAATTATGTCAACATCGAATGTGAATGACAGGTTTTTTTATTACATCGTCAACGTTAATATAACTGGATTTGTTATCTTACGTATAATGTTGCAGATTCGATTACGAGTTTATTTTTAAATGTTTATTAATTCATTCTGTAGTGTAGTGTTGCTCTATATTGACTAAACGTTCGATTGATAATGAAGTGAGATGTGGTTTTTTTGTTTTTTTACACTGGCTCGACATAGTGACTACAGAGTACCTGATGGTAAGTACAGTGTGGTCCAAAAACGAAAGCGACTATCAAAGGATGAAAATCCATTGATAGTCTACATCGTCATGTCGGCCTACATATACCACGACTAAAGGTCTGTAGGTATATGAGCTACTGTATACACACAAGCTGATCCCGAAACGCGACAAGCCGAAACTGGTCACTATGACGGGCTTTACACCCATGTACTGTGGTCGCGATCCAGACGGGCACCGACGCCCTACCAACTCGCTGCTGTTCGTTTAGCACCACCCAGGAGTCACGTATAGGGAAACTAGGGTAAAGCCTACGGACGCGAGCAGCTTCGACTTTCGATTTAAAAGAAGACCAAAAGAAGAAATAATGAATGTATCTTTAATGTTACATATATCACTGTACTGATTCCCCTTTTCTGGGTCATGAAGCGGGAAGATAGAAGTGAAACCACTTGATACAGGTTACCACTGTTCAATCACTGAACATAGTGCATAAACCAAATTATTAATATATGTTTCTTTTTCTTTGGTTTTTCCTTTCAAAATATGGCTTCTTTGCTTTACATACAGCCGCTGTGAACGAAGCTATAACGCGATGTAATTTTGCACAACGCCATCTATCGAACCGACATGCATTCACGCCATAGTTTGTTCACAGCAGCTGATTAATGTTCTTTACTCGAACAATCACATTCAAACTTGTCTTCTGTTAGTGTGTTGCAATATTCATTAAAATTACCAAAGGTGTTCATTTTCAAGAATTTAAGATAATCTAACGTCGGAAAGTAACTCTTTTAAAGATACGGTCACCTTTATTGCATTGTTTGCTTTAATATTAATATTTAAGTTAAAGACCCTTCATGTTTATTAATCGTAAGGATGAAGAGGGCAATTTCAATATAGCAGTAGCGTTTATCCCATAGAAGCATAAAAGCCATTGCTTTATTATACTTGGGCATTTAATGTTAGTAATTACAAGACTGTAAGACTCGGAACCTATGCTCAAATGGGATGAACGGCAATGCAGTTTAGTGTTTTTTACGTCTGTATAGTTAAAAGTATTTATAAGAAGTAAATAGGGTATTAATATATGTATCATGTTCTTTGAATAATATAAAATTAAACCGTAAAAGATGTAATCATCCTGGTAATATGTACTCATTCAATAGTCTTTAAGCTGAGATTTATAGATGTTGTTTCGACTAAGCTTAGTAAGTTTTAAAAAAATAAATTCGTTTTGACAAAAAAAAATTTAATATATAATAGGAACTGGAGTATAGCCATAGTATTCGCAGAAGCAAGTCCATGTTGACAAAATCGGTGACTTACCAAATCCTTTACATTCATTGAGTAATATAAATTGTAAAGTCTTAGTAAAGTCTAAGCAAACTTAAAGTTCCGTCTATAAATCTTAGCTCTAGTACTCATATCCGTGTGTAAAAATCACACTGATTTTGTAATGGCTCTTCAGGGTTCATAGTATAATAATTCCAAATAGGGCATTATATCCGAAAATCAAGTGACTTTTCTAAAGGTATTTTTTATTGTGTCTTTAATCTATGTGACATTATTTATTTTGTTTTAAGTACATCTCAAGAAATAGAGAACAATTATAACGTTTGGAACCAGGAAATCAGTCTCGAGTTAAATAATGTATACAAATATTTATGTCTAATGGTCGTATATTATTTCATAGCAAACGAATTTACAAGTCTACTGAACAGGTTTTTTTCCGGAAATCTTATTATATTGAACGTAGAATGTGTATGTGTTTTTTTTTTATTACTGGCGAATGAATGGCACAGTTGTCGTGATTGTGTCTGTAGTAATGTTGTTTACAAGTGACATTTAACTATTTTTATTAGTTAAGTAGTTTTGTTTTCTTTCTAAATATATTGTTGAATGTAACATAATATATGTCAGAGTACAAAGGTGAAAGTTGTAAGGGTGTACCTGATTTTCGACCAATAAGAATCATCTTATTTCTGATGGTAATGATTACAGGCTTGGGCCAAAGAATAAAAAAACAATCAAGAAAGGACCAGCCAAAGTGTTATATGTAGATCTAAACGCTTATCATCTTAAATACACATTCTTCTTCAAGACTTTATTTTTACGAAAAAAGCAGTGGACTATTTTAGCTGTGATTAAGTTGAAAGAGAGTTCTGATGAAGGATTATGTCAAAAGTATGCGAAATTAGTGAGAGTGCGTGAAGCTATTAATGATTGTCAACGAAGCCAAAGTGGTTTGCAAAAATAGAGAAAAGTGACGTTGCATTCGCTCTGCTTACCTCAATAGGGATTCGGCATGTTAATAGTTGTTTGTTGTTGTTAGTTATGTTGTTGTTGTTGCATTTGGGAGTCGAAGCTGCTCGCGTCCGTAGGCTTTACCCTAGTTTCCCTACACGTGACTCCTGGGTGGAGCTAAACGAGCAGCAGCGAGGTGGTAGGGCGCCGGTGCCCGTCTGGATCGCGACCACAGTACATGGGTGTAAAGCCCGTCATAGTGACCAGTTTTGGCTTGTCGCGTTTCGGGATCAGCTTGTGTATATCCAGTAGCTCATATACCTAAAGACCTTCAGTCGTGGTATATGTGGGCCGACATGACGATGTAGACTATCAATGGATTTTCATCCATCAGGTACTCTATAGTCACTATGTCGAGCCAGTGTAAAAAAAAATAAAAATAATAATAGATATATAATTTCAGTTGCAGCATCTGCTGATTGTGCATATACTTGGCGAGTTTCGGCAAGTCTGCGCGGTGTTTGCATTCCGCGAGTTCGACGTCTCGGCCAAGGCCGCGGGCCGGCGCGCGTTTCCCGCATCCCTGCGGCGCCTCCGTCGGCCCACCGCGTCGCGATGACCGCGGCGCGCCCGAGTACAGCCAACTGCCGATTGTTGCGACAAAAAAATCGATTAATCGAAAATCATTGTATCATTCGATTGTCATTTGTAGACAGAGGGACGATGGTGAATTGTTGCGTCAAAAATATCGAATGCATCGATAATAATACAATAATGTATTATTTAATAGTCGATTAGTGCATAGAATAATGATGAGAAATTATTTAATTGGGAAATTAAGCATCGAATAAATCAATATTTTAATGATTCATCAGTGAATTGATTTACTTATTGGCTAGTAACTCGATAGGCCGATTCAAGAAATCACAAATTATTTCCTTTTTATTTGTCTGATATTATTTACATATTTTCATTATAAAGTCCTTGCAATTTCATTTAAATACATTATCTCGTACTAGCTGTCCCGGCAGACCTTGTTCTGCCCTATTTCTCTAAAACAAAGTCACATTGTTTTTTTAATGTTAATAGATTCCCCGTCAGATTTCATTCTGCCAAAACTTATTGGCCTGTCGGTTGTTTTTTGAAAATAGTTTGAAGGAACCTGGAAAAAAAATCTACTGATTTTTGACACAGTGGTTTCAATGTTGTTTTATTTTTTTGGCGAATTTCGCAAATGTAAACAATTGACATTTTGGATTGAAACATACTTTTGTAAATCTAATGCGATTATCAATTTGTTCGTTGACTCGAATAATACATTTTTTTTGTATTGTCATGGAAAATGGTACTAACACGTAAAGTATAAAATTTCAATGACAGTCACCGTCGTCATGCCACCCACACATACCACGACTTAAAGTATCCAGCTGATCCCGAAACGTGATAGGCTAAAGTCATTCACTATGATGGATTTTAAACCCGTATACTGAAATGTTAAAATCGACATTCGAATAAATACCGAAATCATCGAAGACATCGTATTACGAATACATTTAAAACTCGCTCCGTGTAGCTGTCACCGTCCATAACAAGTTATAATCGACGAAGTGCATAACGTCGATTGTTATTTGAGTTTATTTAATTAATTCTATGCGGGATTGCACCCTTATGTAGTTGATATTCTAAATCCTTGTACAAAGCGATTCGCCTTCTCTTTTTTATGGTGTAGAGTACAGCCAAGGAGTGAAAGTCGTTTCTTGCGTCTGTTTTTCCAGTATAATACGACTTGGGAACTTTCAAGCAGCGAGCGAATGGCTGTCTCTTGGTAATCTCGCAGCTTCTATATCTATTTTCCTCGGGTGTGATTGACGTGAAGAATGAAAACGATATTTGAAATGAAATTAAATGTAATTGAAATGAAATGTATTTATTTCGCCACAAACTAACAAAAAACTAGAAATTTAAATGCAGTAACAGAAACAACATACAGAAACAAAAGTAATATACAAAAACATGGAAACATGGCAATAATGGGACCTTCATCAGCTTAAAGTCGCAGAGGAAGTCTGCAGCGCTGATTTTCATGAAGGGCCCCGGTCGTGTTACATCTTATTAGAAATATCTATAAGCAATAAAAAACATAAGAAATATTCGAATAATTCGATTATTTTTGGCAATATTCATATAACGCTAGCTGCAAGCCACTGGCCATCCTTACTTTATCTGCTCCATGATCCTCATTATAATTATGTTTTATGACATTCGTGAAATATTTCTCATATCAGTTGACTAAAATTCCAAGAGTATTATTTTATACGAATTTTACCTGCTACATTGTAGAGGCCATTAATCCTTAATACTTGTAAACACATTCAAGGATGTATAGAAAGATTATTAAATTATTATGAAATTGTACCAGTTTCAATAATGTTATTTCAAGATATTAAATAGCAGATATTAGTTTCAGTGACTGCGGTGGTCTAGTGGACAAGGGACCGGCATCCATACACGGTATTGTGTATGGTCGTAGGTTCAAACTCCAGGTGGTACCTCTGGATCTTCCCAGATTAAGCTTGGTTTTTTTTATTTATTGTTTATAAGGGCTTTTGCCATTTTGGCATATCAGCCCTATTGTACCCAATACGGTGAAATACACCTCAGTTCTGAGGGAGTCGCTGATGAGTCAGTGCTACCATGTCCACCATCAATTTCATGGTATTTCCTGTCGGATCACATAGGGCGCCATGAAGGGCACCTATATCAAATACGCTGACTCTACATTGGCTCGTCAGCGACTCTCTTGCACTTTTATTCCGGTCACACTCCATCAGCAAGTGATGCAGATCCTCCCGTTTTCCACAGGTACTGCAATTAGGCGATTCTATTTTCCTCATAAGATATGCAAAGCTTGCCGATGGATAGTGACCGGAACCAAGTCTTAACGCTACCTTGATGTAGTGCCTACTCTCCACGCTATTACTAAACCATGGGGAATCCAAGGACTGACACTGTATCTTTTTATACCAAATTCCCTTCTCCTTACTTCTTTTATCAAAATGCTCCTTCCAGCTGTCAGTCATAATTTGCTTGTATTCCCCTAAAAATTCCCAATAATTTAGTTTAATTTTGTATTCAATACCGTTGGTTGATCCTAATTTAGCTTCAGTATCAGCCCTTTCATTCCCCATGATACCCACATGCGATGGAATCCAAGCATGGATTTAGGCATCACATGCTCACCGATGAAAGAAACATCGTGAGGAATGTCACGTGTAACTTGTAAGTGCCCTGGGTCATACCAGGAATTAATGAATTCAAAATACACGGTACGTTTCAGAGCAAAATATATAACAGATTATTAAAGTTTCATCTCTAAAACAATATAAAACATACGCTCTTTGATATGTTAATATTATAAACACCATAGATATATCAACGGATATGTTTGACAAGTATGTAAACACTCGTGGCCATAAACCTGCCAAGGTCGGCCTTGAGAGGTACCTTGCTATTGTGAATGGGTGGCAGTTAATTATGATCGTTTCTAAGGTATTTTTTGTGTTCATAAAACATTTATGTCGTGAGGGAACCCTTATGACATCTTTTTTTTTATTACTGATAGACTTGCGCTTGACCTCAATCTCACCTGATGGAAAGCGATGATGAGGCCGACGATGGAGCGCGCTCACCCAGCAAATACCGATTCAATCGACGTTTGAAGATTCCCATGTCTTAAGAAGATGGAAACACAGACGCAGGAAGTGAATTCCAATCCTTGGCGGTTCGCAGCAAAAAGGAGGAGGCGAATCGCTTCGTGGGAGCAGTTGGAATGTCAACCATATAAGAGTGCAAACCCGCGCGGCGTCTTGTCAATTTATGGTAGAAGGGGGAGGGGTGAACTAAACACAACTCAGCCGCACACTCTCCAGAGTATAGTCTATAGAAAACCGAAAGGCAGGCCACACTACGCCGGTGCTCCAAGCTGAGTAGTTTACGCGACGTAAGAGCCTCATCGGCAATGAGTCGCCGAGCTCGGCGATCAATTGAGTCCAAAGCTGCCAAATTGTGTTTGGCGGAGCCGTCCCAGAGGTGGCAGCAATACTCCACACACGACCGTACTTGCGTCTGATATAAGTTAAGAAGTTGGTTCGGCGTAAAATCATCTGATAGAAACGTCATGTGCAAGCAAAGCGCTACTTGTCACGTATGACACGATATATAAGGGCAAAGTGGATACAACAAGTAATGTATCTATCTCTGCTTACCTCGTAAGGGTTATAGCGTAACGATATATTATTATTATAAAAAATGTTGTTAGCTATCTTTAGGCAGCTTGCACCAACAAATTAAATTTAGTTTAAACTATTTAATTGGAACGGTTTAATTTTACCTCAATGGTGATTTAAATTTGACAGTTGTTAAAACTGGGTCATGTTTCCGAACAAGAGAAGAAATACAGCAAAACGCTACAGCGCGTATTAAGTTTAAACTAGATTTAATTTTAATTGAAATGTTGAAAAAATAAAACTTGCAAAATATTATACAACAAATGAGAAAGTAACTGCAAATGTGACGCCGTTAAGACATCACGCAAAATAAGGAAACTAACGCACAGTTTTAGAAACGGTCTTTAAATGTTAAGACGCTTTTAAACACTAATGAATCATAAATTTGCGTATAATTGAGGGTTCAGTGTTAAAAAACGTTTTTAAATTTAAAGAGCGTTACACGTATATTTTTGAATGCAAAACAATCAATCCTAGAGGACGTTTTTCATCTTCTGGTCGAGTGTGACCGGAGCGAGACTATGAGAGCGGACATGATGAGTAAGCATCGTATAAATCCCTTCGACGTTGGCATGTTCAATGGAATACTCGCTGCACCCACGTGTGATGCGGCTAGATCCCTGTTCATGTTGCTGTTAAAAATTTTAGCAGAATAATTTAGTGTAGTGTTATTATTTATGTATCTTTATTTTAGTGAACTTCTTTTAGCTAAACAGGGCTGGCGTAATCACATGTGTGATTAAAGCCCTAACCAAATTATAGAATAAAAAAAAAAAGAAAAAACAATCAATATCCGTCATTTAATCACAGTGTCAATACTAGTAATATGATTATTATTCTAGATTGGAATAATTACGATTATATGGCTACCGGAAAAGCAGATAGGCAATTATAAAAAACAACAACTTTAGAGAAATAAATAGTAATATGTCGTCACGCTATATCCCATTCGGGGTGAGCGGAGATGCATTAGTGGCTGTATCCACTTTGCGCTTGTATTTCGTGTACAACGAGAACAGTAGCGCAGTTAATCGCCGTTCTCCACATACTTCCGCGTGAAATTTCTATTATAAGCCTCGCGGGTTTCCTCCCGGTATTTTCCTTCACCGGTGAGCACGTTGGGCTTAAGTCCGTATGCTATACAGGTACATAGATCGTCGTAATATAACGTAAAACGACATTTATATTAAGAAGCGTTAATGTTTTTGAACGGTTTTCCTGTAATTCTGCAAGGGCACCTCTAAAACTAGTATTGATTATTCAAATGATGGCGACAGTCGATTTTCCGCGAGTTTTTCTTTACGCTGATCTCTTGACGCACCGTTCGTTTATGACATCATCGTCTGTTACGCCCATACTGTGATCCTGTCTAGGTTCGAATGATTCATTTGACACATCAGTGCTAGGGTTGCGATATCGCGTGATAAGTATCGATATTATACTCTTGATCAGAACTGTCACCGATTTAGTTACATCTATTTATTATTTATTTGTTTTTAAACCATATATTAGAATTAGAAATGATACAGCAATTTGTATATGTCCCTATTCATAAAAATTATACTATTTTTGAGATTTAAAAAATATTTGAAAAGATAGATTTCTGAGAAAAATATCGGTGACCGTCATTTGGCTGTCATTTTTGACCGTTGCGACTGGCGATAATTTTTTCTTTTATCTCGATAGTCGTAGCGTAGTAATCAGGTGTTTTGTGGTCATTGTACCTAATCAAAAAAAAAATTACAGATTTTTAGTGCTAATATTGACATTTAAAGACCGTTTCTGGAATTAAACGATTGACGTTCTTCGCAAGCTTGTACTATTGTCACTATCTAGCAAGTCAAGCACGAGGATCTATCTACCTGTAAAACATTGTAAAGATCACTGAAAAGAATCGATACAGCAAAATATCGATAGTCTTCCGCATCTCTAATCAGTGCACTAGTCTGATTGTATGAAAAATGCTACAGCTGTTTAGTGTATAAATTACTCGGTGATTGCTCGTGATTAATCATGATCGTCTATGTTAAAATAGGCGTTTCGATTGCTCTCGGCTCGGATGTTTTTATATTTCATACTGGCTTTCACCTGGGGTTTTGTCGACATGAATTTAATTTACGCATTTCTTATGTTTTTTTATTTATGAATGGGCTATCAACAGTTCCATTGCATGTTACATTATCAATGAGATTGCATGAACCAGCTAAATGTCGACAATGGATACTAATAAAAGTCATCCACAACATGGCTCAAAAGCATTGATTAACAGTATCAAAACAAAAAATTAAAACCAAAACACGAAAAAGAAAAAAAAAATCTAGACAATAATACCTACAATTTTAAATAGAAAAAAGAAAAAGATTAAAAATATTTTTTTATATTTATTTTAGTACTGAGAGTGCTTTCGGGTGTAAGAAAAATAATACATTTGGGGGATTGATGTTACTCATAGAATAAAGAAATAAATGATAGCAAAATCTAGAACAAAATATACGGATCAAAGTGAAGCAGATCATTTTCTGTCTTCGTAAGGTCATTCTTCATTTTATCGGGTCTTTTTTCTTTAGTTTGTAGCATTTTTTGATAAACTGTTATGTAAAATACTTAAGTTTATATAATTAATAATTAAAAAACTATTAAGTCGCTAGTTGTTTAAATTATATGTAAAAAAAATGTCACAATAACACCATAAATACTTTAGAAGTAATAAAGGAGGTATTTCTTTAAAAAATACAAAGTGGTTCTAACGTTCTTCCGAAATACGTTCGATATATTTAGTTATTGTATTTTTATCATAGAATTAAGAAATATACAGAAACCATATACAAACGCCAAAAATAAAGCCAATAAATAGTGGTAATTAATATAACTACATGAAATTTCAACGATTTATAGCGAATTGACGTGCCGTAATCCTGATCTAAATTATAATTTTGCAGTTTCTGTGTCGCAATAGTATAAAGAAATGCAACAGATAAAGAAAAACCATGATAAAACAAAATGACCATGAATGAACTTATGAAAACAAGTAAAAGTGTCGCGCGTTTTTTTCTTTTTTTGGAAAAAAACCCCATTGCTGCTTCTTAGCGGCACACGGGAGTGACGCAGCCGGGACCACTGCTGGACATAGAGCTCTCCTAATAAACGTAATGAATCCCGGTCTTCTGCTTTTCTTATACAATCCTTTCCGGCCAGCTTCCACAGGTCGCTCCACCTCACCGGGGGCCCCATGCTACGCTTGCCGATCAATGATCATTGATCTTGTCGGTCTCTGCTCAAGAACCTGCCTACTCCAACGATCATCGTTTTTTCATCATACATGGCAGTCCCACTGCGATTGCAGCTTGCTAACCGCGTGATGTTTTTGTAGCACCTAAAAACCCCGAAGTCTGCATATTATCGAAGACTGTTTGTAATTTATTCTCCAGATATCCGCCGTGCCCACCTTCTTGACGTTATCTCGAGAGGTCACAAGAATCTCTCCTGACATCTCGCCACTCCGTCCCGCTAACTTGTCGATACTCGAGATAATAGACTATCCTTCTATATGTTTATTAATTCATTACTATGTAGTTTCGGTGACATAGTGCAATTCGGTTTCAAAGCGCGGCTACGCTAATGATCATAGATTCGAATACAGATACGTGCCTCTGGACGTTTCCAGATTACGTTCTGATTTAAACACCACATGTTCACCGGTGAAAAAAAACAACGTGAGGAAACCCTCATCTAAATATATAAATGTAACTTGTAAGTGTTATAACGCAAAATTAGATTGTCCTGAACATCTCGGGAAATTAAAATTTAAAATTTCCAAAAAACGAACTCGAAATCCATGCTCATTCGCCTTACCTCTTGCAAAGCACTGTTATGCCCAAAACTCGGCCATCTATAGATGTTGCGCTCACTACAATAAATATTTTAAAGAGATCGATATGTTTTACTTGAGCCGTAATTAGGTCATTAAGACTATTATTTCTGGACTGCAGTTAGATGAATCACATACAACACCGATATGAGCACACACACACACACTCAACACTCACACAACACTCACAAATCACGCACACAACACTCAATATACGATACGGGGAGCAACCCAAACATTTACCAAAATTCAATATGTTGTGTACTACATTTTTGGCATTTTAGATTTTTTATTTTATTTCCTATTTATGTATATAATCTTATAATTTGCTGTGTAGTTACCATTGAATAAATAAATAAATAAGAACGGCGATCAGCTGCGCTACTGGTCTCGTTGGGCAAGACACATAAGCGCAGAAGTGGATACAGCTACTAATGTATCTGCTCACCCCTTAACCCTTTTCTTGATAGTGTATCTGTGGAGATACATCAGAATTTACAAAACCTATTGCCATAAGTTTTTAGCGCAAACTTAATATTTTTATATGAATATTTAGGTAATTTCTCAGTTTTTGAACGCACAGTTAGTTTCTATTAGACATCCTTGAAACATAAGGGTTAAACGGTATGAATATTATTTTGATATTGAAAGAAAGAACATGCTGCTAAGTTAAGGGATATAATATAACGAGACAATATTAGTATTGATTCTATTGTTTTTATCTATCACTCGCGGATAAGTCTCGGCTCGTCTCCAACTTTCAGTTTTCACGCGGTCAATGTAAGTTAATAAACATTGCAACTATATTTGTCGCCGGTCTATTGTTGTCCTTTTGCCAAGACTGGGCATGACCGATCTGTGCCAAGACATCCTTGTCGCTCACCGGAGTACTTTTCCTTTGTTAGACCGATACTAGACTATTATTAAGCCGGTGAAATTAGAGCTGGGAGATTCATTACTTCTTTGTTCGTATTTTTAGACACTGAACGACTATGTCTATATATCCAAATGCTAGTGGTCGTCTTCGCAAAGCTCAATAGCCACGTAAAAACGTGAGAGTGGTGATTGCACCACTCACATTTTTATGGAACTTACATCAAAAGATCTTAACTTAATCCTTTAGTTTTTTAAGGTATCATTGTAGAATCACTTCGATGTTCGTCAATCTTCTACCAGTTCTATTCTTCTTCTACCATTGGTCTATCTTTCCTAAGAAAGCAATATAACATTTACTATGATAATATAATATTCAAATTAATTACCCGAATTCTGCCTACCCTGTCCAAATATTCTATGCACGTCACTGCTAAATACCAATAACGAACAGATCATCAATAGACTTAAGCCGGCTGCAAATGATAATATCAATTATGGACTACCAGATAAAAGGTCTAGGTGTAACAGATATTTAATCTAGTCTATCTAAAATAACCAGTACACTACAAGCATTTCTGTTACATAAAAGAAGTTAATAAGTATTTTGTTTTATGGCTTCGAAAAGTTTGTATTGTTATGTGATTGTACTCGTATAATGTACATATCAATTCAGCAATGCCTATAATCTATATAGTACGTTCTATATTCCGGGAATAGTGGGTGGGTGAGGATTTGTTTAAATATTGTTAAAATTGACTTCAATTGTGCTATGTGATGTTTTTAATACCTATAAATATTAAACAATTGTATATTTTAGTCTAAATATAAACTTTAGAACAGATCTCTTTTTCCCCTAAAAAAACTTGGCTAATTTTGAACCTTGAACGATATATTTTTAAAGAATTGAAAGGTAATTTTATTCTGTGGCGTCGAAGCCATATGTATATATAGATAGAAAATAGAAAGTCAAAAACAAATTTCGAATACTCTTCCAAATCTGTTTTAAGTCAAGCCTAATTTACACAGTTGCGAGATTCTTCAAAGAGTCTAGAAAAAGAACAGTCGCCATCGGGCGAATTACAGTAAAAGGTAGACACGGGTGAACGTCTAGTGCTAATTATAAAATCACACGTGGACTCGCACTGATGAGACAGGTTGTTAACACCATGGAGTCGGAACGCCTGAGTGATCTATTTCAAACGTTTTAGCTTCTAAACGCAGTCTCATAACGGAACCTTGAGATCGGGGCCGTCTGCGTTTTACATCAATGACGATCACACGATTTTTAGACTTGCCGCTGTCTATCGCTTGTTCCGCTTCATGCAGATGGATCTAATTGCTGCTATTGAGTTGTCCCGGAATACTTTCGATGAGATACAAAACAATAAATTTTGTAGAAGTAGGATTGTTTTGGTATTAGCTATCATTTCCCGTCGCATGGGAATGAGATGGGTTGTGCCAAATTTTATCGGTCAGAGATGACCTAGTCTATTTTTCTGGTTTTGGGGAATGTATTGATAGCTGCCTCGTAGTCGACCTATGAAGATTCTTCCATAATCCTATTAAAGATTCTGCCAGGCTGACGGTAATGGTACATTACTTAATTGGTATCATCAACCTTGGGTTTGCGAGGACGATTTATTTTTTCAAGATTCTTTTCGTTATCTTATATGATAAATCCTAATTTTTCTGGATCTAATATGTTTGTAATGGAAATAATAACTAATTGCTATGGCAGACATCTTGCGCTAAATGCCTCGCTATCTCAGCGTATTGTGTAACGATAAAGGGGAAACCCGTATTTTGTGTATAAAAATGATCAGTTTTCGTGATGTGAGACGTTAGCTTCGTTTATTGGGTATAGAAGATGCAAAAAGTGTGAATTTTATAGTTCACACTTAAGCATATTATGTACACAAGCATTAGTACTTACTCATTCACGGATACTGTAAGATTTGTTATTTTATGTATTCACATGTTGTTTGGTGCAGTTGCTTTCTAAATTTTCCAAATACCATGTCGTAGGTTTTCAAAGTGAACCTCCTCGAATACCCTGGTTTTCTGGAACAACTCCGTGCAGGAAGTTGGTGTCAGTGGCACACAGACTAAGATCCGGACACATTCCATCTAACAAATTTAAACATCTTATGAAACTCAATAATTCTCCACTGTGTGTAAATTGTGGAATCATAGATGATATCCACCATTTGTTGATAGAATGTGTCCGATCTGAATCTGTGAGAGAGGCGTTTGTGAGTGCCTTTGTTCTGAACAGACTTGACATCGGGATGTTTAACAAAATCTTAACAGATCTATTATCTATCTGATGAGGCGTCTGGCTTTTTCAGATCAATGGCACCATATGTAATATGTTAGGTATTTCTGTATTAGGGTACGATGGGGCTGACATACGTACACACGTAAAAGTCCCTTAAATAAATAGAATAAAAAAAAAAATGTCGAATGGATTTTTCGATATCAG
Organism: Automeris io; assembly: GCA_036320925.1. NCBI lineage: Eukaryota > Metazoa > Arthropoda > Insecta > Lepidoptera > Saturniidae > Automeris > Automeris io. Next base: position 2,781,179 of record JAUDJH010000011.1, on the reverse strand, counting down.
GAAATTAATGTTTAATCTTTGTCGATTTCTTGATTCGAATAATAGAGAAGATATTCTGGTTTGGAGCGACGATTTGGATAAATAAAAAACATCTTGCTCGTACACAAATTGTCTGAATTTATTTGAAGCTTGAAATATTCAGTAGTGCATAGCTTTCATCTTATACAGTTCGGCTGAGCTCGTTACATCAGTGTTTACGTTATCGTATTATTCACTGGCAAAATATTTTGAATCACTGTAATCTCTAAGAGCTGTTGTGTCGCTTTATGCTTCTAGAGCTCTCCGACCAACACACTCTTGAACTAAATGATTTTGTCATTCCTGGCGTTTGTAGGTTTAATACTTGAGAAAAGTGTAACAGGAATGTTGTGGGTAGTCTGTGTCCAAACGGATCGGGAATCAAAGTCCTTCATAGCGATTCCCTTTATCCTGTCGCCAATCTAAATTAAGCTATTTGTTTCTAGCTATCTCTGCACACCGCACATCATTTTTTGGTGGTAGGGCGATTGCCCGAACTGTGTCATGACCACAGTACACAAGTGTAAAGAACGTCATAGTGATTTGCTGTCACGGGGACGTTTCGGGTGCGTTTCGGTGTCAGCTTGCGTATATCCAGTAACTCGATACCTAGAGACCTTCAGTCGCGGTATATGTGGGCCAACATTTCGACGGGGACTTTGAATGGATTTTCATTCTTTGATAGACGCTTTCGTTTTTTGACTACACTGTACTTACCATCAGGTGCATTGTAGATATAATGTCGAGCGAGAGTAAAAAATAAGACATCGCAGACTTCCGGCCTATATTTAGACAGGTCGCGAGGTGTTGGCTACGACTGCCAATGAATTCTCATTCTTTGGGAGTCAGATGGTAAAAAAGAATATACTGGGGAAGTTACATATCTATTAATCCTTACTCACTATGCAGTCAATAACACTAGCCAAGCGGAAAGTTAGACTCTTACGAACTAGTGCTAATTATGAGCGAGGAATGGAGGAGGGCCTCCCGACGGAACATGTCTCGTATGGACTTAGTCATGTTCGTTAAATCTAGAAAGGAATGTTTGTAGCGTCACAGCGCTAAACAAATTTCCTCGGGAGGTGATTGACTCGTGAATTTTTTGAGTAAACTCAACATTTTATTGGCGCTATCGCACAATTTGCAATTTTCATTGGGTTGGTATCGCTTTATCTGTGTTTGTAAAGCCATGTTTATTTTAGTATAAGTTGACATCAACAGTACGAATTAAATGACTATTTTTTATGCCAAAAACGTTACAAACGTTGACAAAACAAGGTATTATGAAAGTATCCATTGTAATGATGATCTGGAAGAAAAAGGAACTGATCATAAAACATGACGGCGAAGACCTTTGTACCCATGTACTGTCGTCGCTATACAATCAGGCGCAGATGTTCTGTTCCCTCATGATGCTCGTTGAGCATCTTTTTATACACATACAGCTCTGTACATATTTTCCTCTGTGGCTTTAAGTTGATGAAGGTTCCATTTTCGCCATGTTCATATGTTTTTATATTTTTCTTTTGTTTCTGTTACTGCCTTTAAATTTCTAGTTATTTGTTAGTTTGTGGCGAATTAAATACATTTCATTTCATTTTCATTTCATATAGGATAATGAAGATGAAGTCTACAGACCGGAAAGAGAAAAGTATACAGAATTGACGAGATTTTAACTAAATTCTGATATTTTTTCCTCATAATAATACACGACACAGAAGAATAATATAACCATGGTTGCAAATAGTAGAAATAAATGATTCATGAATAGTAGGGAGAAGACAGTCAATTTTAAGGATAGAGAGAGGGATTTTGCGTTCTTAATGCTACCTTAGCAGGAGCTCCTCATATACTTTCCTTATATCATTCAAGTGATCACATTGCACATGCAGTAACCTAACTTAAACTATGCATACTTCCTATATTCACCTTTTTTTTTGTATCCCGTAGGAAAATCCTGCATAGGACCATCAGGAACGCCTTGAGGACAGCGACCCCGGTGTTTTAGACTCTTACTGACTAAAAACCCCCGGGGTGTCCCTCTGATTGCTCCACTCGGGCCTGGGAAACCAAATTCGTCCAGACGCCCAGAGTACAAAATGCCTTGTTGAGGCTACCTCTCTGGGAGGGGTTGGAGTAAAAGACCACACCTCCAAAACCTCTCTCTTAGACGGCGCGTTGGACACCGTGCACCGCCTCCCTCTCATCCGGGCAGCAGACTCCCTAAGTCCAATGTCCGGCTTCATAAATTCACCTACCTTCACTTTTTCTAACCTGTTGCATATTCGAGTTAGTTTCAATTCAACTTTACAATCGACTCCTACTTTGTAATTTTCGTAAAGCGCGAACAAATTATGTCGTTTTTCGACCCGTTCAACTACTAATTTAATACGAGCGTCATAATTACACAAATGCAGCCCCTGTAATGTCCCTATTCGGGCTCGTTACGCTTAATCTAGTTCGTAAATAAAGTTTTATAAATACACCATTAAGGGCTTCATTATCGTACCGTGGTCGTTTCTGGGCGCAGCCCATAGTGTGTAAGAGATCATTGCGTCAATTTACAAAATTAGTTACACTTTACAAAAGTTTTAGGGATATATTTAGTTATATGCACTTCATGGTTCTTTGTGTTTAATTAATTAAACATATCACGCTACCTTAGAGCTTAGACTAAAGGACATTTAATCAGTGATATAATATAATAATAATATACATATATACAGTACGTGGATAGCTTCGCAACAGTGGCACGGGCTGCCAAAAGAGTTTCACTTACCTTGACCACCAGTTCGCCAAATCCTCAGAGGTACCTGCTCCTCCTTCAAAAAACTGGTGTCTTTAACACGTTCCGTGCCGCGTGGGGCGCACACGCCCCACGCTGAACTTTCCGTTCAAGCCATTTGGTATTATCATTGTAAAATGAAGAATTTAAAAAAAATTCAATATGCAGTCGATTACGGGCATCTTAGTACTACTGCTGATGCCTTCATTTAATCGTGGGGCGTATACAACCTTTCCTTGACAATTATGATTTTTGCGGCATTTTATTTATTGTAAGGCATTCGCCAGAAACAAAATAATACAAGTGTAAAGCGTGGGGCGCTGACGCCCCACGCGGCCTGAACGGAAAGTCTTCAAAAAACGGTCCGGCAGGGAACGTGTTAAGGATCTTCCTAAGCACACTTGAACACTTTGGCATCCGATGTTCGATAAAATTGAATATTCGTACGTTTTTATGTCGTTACTCGGCGGATGGGTCGAGCGAGTGCAAAACTCAATTGACAACCCGTACGGTGTTGCCAGAGCCATATCAAAGTTTCCAGCACACAAATTCGAATACGGAACAATATATTAATATAATAATATACTAACACTAACACGCATTGATCTAGTCTCAAATTAAGCTTGCGCTTGTACTATGGGTACTAGACAAAGATATACATACATAATTACATATTATACAACCATGACTCATGACAAACTCATCTGTTCATCACCGAAAAGTTTACCACTACCGGGATTCGAACCAAGGATCTTTTTATCGTAAGTAGGGTCACTATAAACTGCGCCATCAGGCAGTCATATTGGTAAAAGAAAAGTGGAAAATCTATGGAAGTGACATTAGATTTTGTTTCCGAAATATCAAGTTATCGACGTTATGTCAATTCCATGTTTTTTGCACTTGGCCTGGCAATCGCTAGACGGAGAGATTATAGGGCAACTGATTGAAAGTATATTGTAGTCCAAGTATAGAATTTATCAATGGACGAAAAACGCCGTCATGCAGACCCTCATATTGAGTACCTTGACCATGGATGATGACCGATGAATCTGAGTTCAATCATATAGAAATAAAATTATGCTGCCAATGTTGTATTTCTCAGTTAGTTGTTTGCTAATTCTGTAAATATTTAATTTATTGCAATTTAATTATTTTATTCGCCAAGTCGCCGTTTTCAATGGCCGAGGTGTCTTGAATGATTCAATTATTTATGACACCGAATTGACACGGAGGCCGGTTTCAAGGCGGCACAGCTTTGCGCAACATTACCGTACTCGTATGAACGCAATTTACGATTACACGTATTGTGTTTTAATAGTACAAGCGTTTCCAACCTTTATTAGAAAACCAACTTTGAAATCCACTGCTTTAAGCTGTGGTATACCACTAGATAAGGGACCGTTAACAATACGTGATAACCCAAACGGTAGTAGGCTCGAATCTCGACACGTACTTTTGCGTTTTTCAAGATTTTGACACCACATGAAACTTCACTGGTGAAGGGAAAAATCGTAAGAAAGCTCGCATGTTACCTAATAGAAATTGCTTATGTATAGTGTTGTGAAAACGGCGGAAAGCTGCGCTAGTGGTCTCTCGTTGCGACTGAGGGGGCTGTCCACACTTAATGCTTTTTTTTTACACTGGCTCGACATAGTGACTACAGAGTACCTGATGGTAAGTACAGTGTAGTCCAAAAACGAAAGCGACTATCAAAGGATGAAAATCCATTGATAGTCTACATCGTCATGTCGGCCCACATATACCACGACTGAAGGTCTCTAGGTATATGAGCTACTGGATATACACAAGCTGATCCCGAAACGCGACAAGCCGAAACTTGTCACTATGACGGGCTTAACACCCACGTACTGTGGTCGCGATCCAGATGGGCACCGACGCCCTACCACCTCGCAAAAATGCTCCAGAGGTGTGTGGGTGCTTCTGCACACCACTAGACGGAGGAGTCGTGGGTCTACTCCGCCCACCACTCCTATATCTTAGAAGACGCCTACAGGGTGAAACGCGCGCCTAGCCGGGGGGCGCGGCATAGCAGTATCCTAGCCAGGTGCAAACTGCGAGTGAAGGAAGCACCCCGGGGGTTTTAGTCGGTAGGAGTCCGGCATACCGGGGGGGGGGCCTCACCACCCCCTGACAATCCATGAGGATTTGCCCCGGGTTAACAAAAAACAAAGTGGTCTCGTTGCGCACGAGGTATAGGTGCAAAGTGGATACATCTACTAATTTATCTCTGCTCACCCCGAAAGTCATATAACGTGACGATATATTATTACTTTACGTTTCTTTGTTAAAACTCGAAAGTAGGTGCGTATCAAAAGAGTTCTTTCTGATGGAGAGCAATATGAAAAGTGCGTGAAATCGGCTAGAGTTCATGAGGGGACTAATGAATGTTAAGGAAGCGAAAGAGGTTTGCTAGAATATAGAGAAGTAGCGTTCCATTCTCTCTGCCTGCCTCAATAGTGATGTGTGATAATAGAATAGAATAGGTATATATTAAAATTCGAACCTACGACTTTCGCAATTTCCGCGTGAATACCAAAACATTATCACTCGACCACCATATTTAAAAAGTATTAAGCTAGTGTTGTCATGCAACTAACAATTTATTTCCATGTATTAAGTAATTAAATAGATTATCCGGCTGTGATAAAACAAAGTATTTGGAAAATAATTACAAAGAATATCAGATGAAGCTCGATAAGCGATTTTAATTTGTTCTCTGAATTTCTATGTGATTGCCGATAACGAATATTGCCGAATAACGTATTTTCATTTTAATTCGTTGTGTACATAGATTATATCTTTTTCGGTAAACCCGACTCGAGTCTCTTATTCTAGCATAAGTGGTTGTGGTGGTCTAATGGATAAGGGGCCGGAATCAATGCACGACAACGCGATTGGTCATAGGTTCGATTCCCGGCACACACTTCTGGGTTTTTCCAAATTATGTACGGATTTAGGCATCACATGCTCACAGTTGAAGGAAAATATCGCGAGAAAACTCAGATGTCATCTAACAAAAATGTCATGTGTAATCGCCCTGAAAATGGCGATCAGTTGCGCCACTGGTCACGTTGGGCTCGAAATATGAGCGCAAAGTGTTAACAACCACTAATGTATTTCTGCTTACCCCGAAAGAGTTATAGCGTGACGATATATTATTTATTATTGTCACCCTAATTTATTTTATCAAATTTGCACGTCTCATAGATCCTAAGGTATAAAGAATCCCTTCTAATATTATAAATGCGCAAGTAAATGCTAGGCACAGTGTAATCCAAGAATGGTGATGAACTCCAAACGACTATAACCCATTGAAAATTACAGTCAATATGCTAAATTAAATATACCACGGAGAAAAGCCTCTAGTATATGTATAGCATTATCACAATCATCCATGAGCATGCTAGTATCGCTAGGATACAAAACAAAAATACTAACGCAATACTCTTCTAAGATTCGCAAGGACAAGCCCGGCTTTGTTGTGAAGGTCTTTCCCAGGCCACCAACGTAGGACATGCCGAAAAAAAAAATTCGCAAGGAACTAATCTGTCCATCACAGAAAAGATTGTCCCTATTGGAATTTGAGTGAAGATCTTTCATCGGCATAGGCAGAGTGTCAACCAGAGATGGGCAAAATGTAATCTGATTAATTAACGATTACAAAATGTAGTAATAAATTTTAATTTTCTTGCTCTGTAATCATGATTGATTAAATCCATTTAAAATATTAAGAAATCATAAATGTGTATGCATTCTGAGAATCTGTAGTGTTTAAAACATAGATGAGCAAAATGCAGTCATATTAATAGTAAGAAACGTAAAAAGTAATTGTAATCATTTTTATTAATCTGATTACATTTTGCCCATCTATGGTGTCAACTAAGCTATGGGGCCGTGAAACTGAGCAAGCAGTGAACGCTTTTACTATCTATAGGATTGTGTAGTGTCATCCAGCCTCAAGGCATATTTTAGGCGACAATGGGCGTTACGTGTGCGTCGAATCTATTCAGTGTGGGGACAGAGACGATTAGCATAATTACTGAACCGTACAAGGCGCCGGAATTAATTCGATAGCGTTGTTTATGACACCTAGTTTTAATTGCGATCCCTTTGTTTCGTACGAACAGTTCGTGTAATGATGTCAATTATAATTCTAATTACATAGCGTACAGCGACTATAAATGTCGTGGCGGTATCTTTCTACCTTGCCGTGTGGGGATACAGTTTGATGTTACATAAAATGAATTCATGCTTGAAATAACTTTATTGAAGCAGATACACTTTGCAATGAGAAAGCAGGATTTAACGAGAAAAGTGAGAAACGGGAACACGCAAGGTAGTAAACCAATTCAGTCAGATGACACGGTAGAAATAAGATTTGCCTTCCATTAACCATAGCTCTTTGCCACATAGACACTATCAGAGTATTCCTATGGAAACAGTCGCCTGGACAACACTGAATACAATTACAGTTTGATAGATCAACAAAGATAAGTGTTGAAAACTATTAAACCATTGCCCTTTGACACAAGATAATTATCTATGCATGCTTTTACAACCAAGGAAGCATGCCTTTACAAACAGAGATGCAAGCGATGCTTAGAGCATGAGCAGTAGCTCCAATAAGGTTAAGTAAAACTACTGAACCACTACCCTTTGGCACAAGAAAACTATCTGAATATACTTCTATAAATATAGTTGGAATGGGAACATGTCAGTGCAAACTCCATTTCATTCCCAATAGGCATAAGAATCGAAAAACTGTTGAAGGATTGCCTTTTATCACAAAATAAATAAGTCTCTGGAAACAGGTAAAACGGAAACACCCAAACTGGGAAGAAAATGAATATAAGGATGGGAAACTCATAAGCAACTATTTGCCTCAAGAAATCTATTCAAATATTCCTCTGCAAACTTAGCCGGAAGAAGAAGAAACTGGTGACACGACAAGCATATAATGGTCAGGACATCACTTAGCCAATGTTCTTTGCAACAAGAAAACTATCTAAAACTGATGAAATGAGATCAATTTTTGTGGAAGAACATTCCGATTTAGTTATACGTCTGACACAAGGTTAAGACGTCATCTGAAAATACATTTCAAGCTTATGACACGACAGGGAATAGATTTGGGAAACTGTTGAACTATTACTCTTTGTAACAAGAAAAACATCTGAATATGGTTCTGCAAATATAGCCGACACGCTGAGACAATAAAACCTCCAGAAAATGGCAAGATCAATGACTCGAGAGACTGACAGACTCAACGCGTTTAACGCTGTAATGTAATAGATTCGGCGGCCTCGCTGGGTCAGTGGCACATGATGTCAGGCGCACGGCGAGTGCGAAATATTCCGCCCGGCGACGGATAAAAAAGCACCTGAACCGAATGCGGCTACCTTCGCAAAGGCCCCTCACGTTAAAGGCACTAAGTAATTGGCATGATCAACACGCGGCTTGATTGAGAACCAACTGTGACCATGGCATTTGTTAGGACAGATAGTCGAAGATCGAGATCTGTTTGTTTTTGCTCCTAAAAAGAGACCGTACTACTTGGTATCAAGCAAAATGTAGTCTGAAAACCGACAGCAGTTGTTGAACATCTTGACAGTTGTGTTGCTAACTGCCGAGAATATGCCAGTTATTTCCAATCTTTTAAAACTTCTTTTGAAGGTCATAATATTACAAGAGAGAGCGTAATACACTTAATAAAAGGTCAAATTTATTATAAAATTCTGAAGTGAATGAGATCTACTATTCAGAGATTTCTGAATACAACCCAATCGTTTTTAGATGAGATGCACGATGGAATGGCTGTAACGCCGAAACGACTGAACTAATATTAACCGGCCTTTCTCTTCTATAATATATATTTTCCAATTTAATACATGAGGTACAGGTGGCCACGATTGGTGTAGCGAACTGGTAATAATATATCTAAAATTCAACCCAACAAATCGAGGTCGACCATAACTCATGGTTTTGACCAAATTATCATTTCAACAAAGTGTATTACGATCCATAATATGTAACGGAAGTCAATATAAATGAGGACATATTTGTGTCTTTAACATTATTTCAAGTTTTACTAAAATTCGTTGGATAAAAACAGAGATAATGCTTAACCTTTCCATAATAGTCGCTACCCTTCGGCATTCAAGAGACATTGTTTAATTTGCATAATGAGACAGCTCAATAAGACTTAAACGGGAATATTTCAGCTTTGTTAAATTAGATCAAGTTGCGGTACAAGTAAGCATTTGTACTACATTTTAATTATTTACATACAAGTTATGATAAGCTATCAGAGACATTTTTATTCCCAATCATTAAAGTAATACGTAAGGTTAATGTCACCTTCATGGCGTCTTCGAATTCTTCAAATATTTGTTTTTAATGTCCCTTCACGCGGGTCTCTAGTTTACGACGCAATGTCCCTCCATTCCCTTTACTTAATGGCTTATTTGCTATACATTCTGTTTTTCTATTCATGAATTGATAGCTCATAATAATGACCCTATCATTTATACTGAATGTTCTAGACGCAGTAGACATTTCGGCGTTTAAGATGGCTCAGGAAAAGACCTATCTCGCCATTCCCATTAAAATAATATCTTTTTTACTTCTGGATCAGGCTTATAAACTCACAAAGAATAACTGAGGGCCTCTTTAGCTTCTTTTAGTCCTTCTGGCCAAGTAGATTGTGTTGATTTAACTATGGCCCCTTGGGTACCGCGCATTTTGACTTGAGTCTACTTGAGGGAATCTGCATTCCGCATGAGGCCGAGGCGATACATATTATATGTGTCCTTTGCGCGGACTGATAAAGAAGTCCTAAGTGATGGGCTTGTCGCTTGTCGGGTCCTTGGAGAAATTTAAATCCCAAGTCCCGGTTGGCAGCGAGTGTGAGGAACAAGATTATGGTACACCAAGATTGTTGCCTTCGCGGGTATCCTGATGGTCCCATGTAGGATTTTCACCCGGGTTACAAACCTGTGAACATCGTATATCTATGTCGGCAGTGTTCTAAGTTATCCGTTGTGTCACAGGACATTCCGCGTTAAAATTGGTTACGTAAGATATGAGCGAGCTCAGCATTATCATATTGGATCACGACCCGTATCTACTTGATTTTTAATGAAATGAAAAACATTTATTTCACCTAAATTGAAAAATGACAATATAACTGAAATAAGAGCAAGACAGAAAACATGTAAATTTGCGAAAGGCGAAATTGACCCTCCCACAGCTTAATGCTACAGTTTAATGGAAGTCTGTGACGCTGGTGTTTAGTTTGTAGACGTCTCGGAGGCTGAAATCTGCCTGAATTTCTTATCTTTCTCATCAGTCTTGTTATCTTATGAGCTAGGTCTAATGAGAGTTGCCATCGGCGAGAGGCCCTTGAATTAAAAAGCAGGTTTTTAGTCTTTCCGGGACACAGTTTTCGACGTGGTTAGCTTCGTGATCCTTTGATATCTCGTATGCCGAAAAAAGGGAATGGTGATGTATTTTGGAGCTAATTTGTGTCAGGAGCTGTTAAGTACCCAAATACATATAAGCTTGGAACTTTTAACCCCGACGCAAAAAGAGAGGTATTATAAGTTTAACGCGTGTGTCTGTGTATTTGTATGTTTGCATCGTAGCTCCTAAACGGATGAACCGATTTTGATGCATAATAGTTTCTATTATTTAAAAGGGAATTTGATTAAGAGCGTTTTTATTTACAGTCTTTCTAAGTGTTGAGAAAATGTAAACCACTTCTACTGCTTAATTTGAACCGAAATTTAGTATCATGTGATTTCAATGCTATTACTGTACTATAGTACTCAGGAATTGATGGTGCAGCATCATCTAGAGGTAAAAGGAAACTTAATTTTTTACTAACGTGCAGCAGAAGTATCATGTTTGAGTTTATTGGAATGATCTCAATGAATAGGTTCCTTTTTTATCTTGTCTCGCGTAGCCTCACATATCGCCTGATGGCAAGCACGGTGCAGTTCAAAAAACGACAACGGTTATCAACAGTAAAGAGAAATACCTATCGATAGTCGAAGTGATCATGCCGGCTGCACAAATATCTCTTTACGCTTCGTTTGAAAGACCCCATATCATAAGACGGGGAAAACACTCACGCCGGAAGACCATTCCACAGCCCGACTCGGTAGAAGTAGGAGTTAGAGAATATGAAACGAAAATGAAATGAAATGAAATATATTTATTTTCACCACAAACTAACAAAATGCTAGAAATTCAAAAGCAACATTTCTGTTACAAGACAACAACAATATCTTCGTCCTAGCCGAAATATGAGTAAACGTATAGCCGTGACTTAGTAAAACCGCGGACGTGGCCCATTTATAGAAGGGAGAGCGTGGAACAAGGTTAAATATCTCTTCAGAACGCTAGGGAAAATAATAAAAAAAAAAAATAGGTTATGTCGGGGGATGTTACATTTTTTTTATTTAAATGTTTTTTTTTTTGTATTGATATTATACAATAAAGTAATCTTAAAAAAAGACGTGTGAAAGTACGAGGTTTTTAGACAAAATAAATAACCGTTTTATCGCATTTAGCTTTATTATAATATTTATGTTCGCAGTTTGGTATTCTAGACTTTTTATTTATCCGATTTTATGGCCAATTCGAGTTTTTAGAGTCGTCGAAATAGCGTATAAACAGCTTTAATCTCTGTTTTTTTCCGTTATGGTTTTAATATTTCGCGTACTCAAACGTTCCTTTGCATATCTTTACATTATATCAGTGTTCTTGTGTGTTTCTTTAGCCGTGGTGGCTGCCGGCAGAATAGAATAGCACCCCCCCCTCTTCTTGCTGAGGTGTCGTAAAAGGCGACTAAGGTATCTCTTTAACACCGCAATTCAACCAGGTGTTCAGAGAAGGAAAACTCGACCAAACCTACATCCTGCTCCCTCCCGATCGTACTGGTTCTCCATTCCATCGGGCCCGAGGGAGTTCGGACGAGAGAGTGCTTCTCTGGCTGCGCGTCCAGTTATGCACTTAAATATCTCCTGCGCAATTGACTGTTTCCGAAAAGTGGCCCTCAATTTTCTTAATCGGCATTGAAACAGTCGCCGTGGCCGAAACCGGCTAGGATATCATCATCATCATCAGTGTTCTAGGCAAGTAGAGATGCATCAACTTTGTGTTTCTGATTACCGAATTTGGTTTTAACGATTATGCGTATATTAATAATCGTTTTCTAAGCTTATGATTCGGATTTTTCTGTAATCCAGATGTACATCTCAGGATTCGAATTCGCTACCATAACCTAGTTCTTTATAAAATAATATATTCAGATATATATAAACTACTTAATTTGTAGTATTAGACACAGTCACAAGTAGATTTCCTTATTTCAATGGTTGAGTTGTGCTGTTTTATCTGTGTGCATAGTTTTTGCGATTATGGACATAGGGCAACGACACTTTAAGGTCAATAATTCGGCGTAGTACCCAATGATTAACGCGTGCTCACAAGGTAACGTAAGTTCGATTCTTTTGTCATGTATCTATAGCGAAGGTACAATCGAAGGCTGTCTATTACTGACTTGATTCATTACAGCGTATCATAATGTGAACGAAGAAGTAAAAAAACTTTGTATATAAATGTATGCGACGATACCCACTCCACAGTTCCGTCAGCAAGACCGGAGGATGTCAAGTAAATATTGTTTGGCCACGCCGATAGTGCCCGGTTAGTTTCAAGTGCGGCCTACGAATTTGACAATCCGCTGCGCTCGGACGTGTAAGGAGCGATAAGCAAATATTAGTAATTGATCCGCGGATGAAACCCCTTTAATACGGTTGCTACGTTTTAGTGAGCTAGGTAGGTTGTGTCGTTTCATACCGTGCCGGATGTTTTATTACGGTCATTGTATGGTAATATAGTGGGTCAAGATCATTATTCGGAATTGTTTATCAGCCTAGGCATAGTCTGACACTTGGGAGAGGCTTTGTAATTTTTGAAAGCAATACTAAATTACGCAAAATATTATTATAATAAATAATATATTAATACAATTCAATCAATAAAGTAACTTTTAAGTGATTTAATGTACTGATTGGTAGATTTAGGATTATTGATTATTTTGTAAATAATAAAATATCGTTATGATATATCCGTTTCGGGGTGAGCAGAGATATATAAGGAGGTGTATACACTTTGCGCTTATATGTCGAGCCCAACGTGACCAGTAGCGCAGCTAACCGCCGTTTTCAGGACTTTTACTCATGACATTTCTATTCATTCCATTATTATACTCATGCTGGTTTCCTCACCATGTTTTCGCTCACCGGTGAGCATACTATAGTATCATTAAGTATGGGTTAATCTATTTTAATTGGACTGTCTGTTTGCTAGTCGATTCTACATAAACACCTTGAATGTTATGGAATGTTAGTACCGATTTATTCTACGTTTGATTTGGAATGTTCCTTGTTGACCTTGATCAAGGTGCAAAAGTGATAAATGAAATTTTTATTCCAATGAAATATTTAAAATACTAACGATATTAACATAGGAATACTTTACACAATATTTCAGTGTGGTAATCATTGATATATCGTGGGTTTGAAATCTGCGTTTAAAAGTGTTTATTTTGATTACTGACAGGCTTGCGTATAACCTCAATCTCACCTGGTGGAAAGTGATGATGAGACTGACGATGGAGCGCACTTACCCAGCAAATACCTATTCACAGGACGTTTGTAGATACCCATGTCATAAGATGATGGAAGCGAATGCCATTTCTTGGCGGTTCGCATCAAAAAGGAGAAAGCGGATCATTTAGTGCGAGCAGCTGTCGTCTTGTCTACCACATAAGAGTGCAAATCCTCACGGCGTCTTGTCAATTTATTGTAGAAGAGGTAGGTGGAACTAAATTGTACCACTTAGCCGCACACTCTCCAGGGTATAGTCTATAGAAATCCGAAAAGCAGATCACTCTACGCTGGCCTTTCAAACTGAGTAGTTTACGCGACGTAAAAGCCGTGTGTTTCTATCAAAAGAGAAATAAAAGCGAATAGTGAAAGAATATACGTTATAAGTTAGGTTTGGTTGTAACTTTCGTACCGAGCCGGGCGGGGCTAAGGTTACCCGCCGCAGAACGGGACGCCGGAGGGAGGCTTTCGCGAGATACCGCCATCGCTAATGAACATGACGCCGACGCCTTTACTTTGCACTCTCTCAGGTGCGTCGCCCAACACATCCAAGCGGCATTTGTTCCCACGTACCGGTCCAAGATATTGAGGTGAGTAGGGGATACAACGTAGAAGAGAATGGCCTGAACAAGGCCAGACATAGCCGGCACCTGAAGATGCTGGCTCTGCCTTTCCCTTAGCCCCGGTAGATAAGAGGACGAATACCCCGGGAGTTTTAGCTAATAAAAGTCCAGCACAACGGGACCGCCGTGCTCACGGCACCCTTGCGGTTTATGAGGAATTCCGAATTTACAAAAAAAAAAAAATGGCGGTGTCACTAAGCATTCGACTTGATGGTGTCTACCATCTGGATGAGGCGGAGGCGGTGCGTATGTATCCTGCGCGCCGCCAAAAAGTTGTCTTTAGGGATGTGCTGTCTACACCCACCTGTCCAGGGACAGTCTAAAACGCTATTCGCTCACCGGGTCGTTGGAAGAAAGTGGATGCTCAAGCTCGGATAATAGCGGTTTGAGGTACACCCTGGGAGTTTTTTTAATCAGTAGGAGTCTGCCACACCTCTAAGACTCTAATAATTCTAGGCAGGATTGTCCCCAGGGTTAAAAACAAATATTTTGGCTCTGGTGTGCCTGCCTGACTGGACTCGCGCACCGAGGATTCCGTGCAAACCTATTTGTTTATTCTAGTGATGCCACGAATGGTGAATTGGCCGAATACCGAATACCGTATATTCGGCAACGCTGTCGGCCGAAGCGCCGAATATTCGGCCGCCGAATATTCCTGGAAGTAGCGTGCTTAGTAATAATAATAATCTTTATTTCAACACAAAACTTATGCATATACACAGGGTGATAAGTCTCACCAATTAAGTAAATCTTGTCTCTGGTGAGACTCGCACTTCCGTTCGGGTTATTCAAGGGTGTTTTGTGTTTTTATATGGATATTCACGGTATAAATTTATTAGTATGTGTGTGAGCGAGAGAGATAGTGTGTGTGTGAGAGGTTGTTTTCTGAGGCTGGTAACATTTACGATGAAAAGCATAATCGTTTGCTATCAAAAAATGCTGAAAGGCTTCTTTTTATCCCTCACAACTTACCACTGATCAATTTTAATTACTAAAGTGTTGTAATAAGGAAATAAATACATAACTTTGAGTAATATAACGTGTCTTTTTTACATGATTTGGTATTCGGTATTCGGCCGAATAATACGTACTATTCGGCCGAATACCGAATAGCATAAAAAGTGGCCGAATAGGCCGAATACCGAATAGTTGCCGAATATTCGTGGCATCTCTAGTTTATTCCATAATCAAGCGCCGAAAGAAACCCGAGGTTACTTCTCGGAGTGAGTATAGCACGTGAAATACTCAAAACATCATGTATTCGTGTACACCGTGGACATTGTGGGCGCGAGCATGTGGCCGACGCCGGTATTTGTGTGTCGAAAGTGAAATTGTTTGGATCCACGACCCGCCATTGTGACGGCTGGGCTGGGCCGCGACACGCCGGCCTTGGGTCGCGCCCGCATGGCCTTTGTAAACAAATTAGACTTTTTACTACAGACTAACCGACCCGGTGAACTTTGAGGCGGTTGGGCGATTGCCTGAACTAGGTTGTGACCACAGTACATAAGTGTAAAGACCGTCAAAGAAACACGCTTCGGCCTGTCGCATTTCGGGATCAGTTTGTATATATCCGGTTGCTTATATACTTAAAGACATTCCGTCGTCGTGTATGTGGGCCGATATGGCAATGGTGACTGTCAATGCATGTTACTCTATTGCCGGTCTATCCGTTTTTGGATTACACTTTACTTTCTATCAGGTGAAATGTAGTCACTTTACCGAACCAGTGTAAAAAAAAAATAGCGCCATAAATGTCGTGTTAGTCTACTCTTCTCCAGCCTCCCTCCTCTCTCCTCCCCTCTTATAAATTGTAATCTAAACGGACTATTCTAGTCTAGTCATAATGCATAAAAGATGCGATGCTATTATTATATAAATAGAAAATTCTATGTAAATGGTAGACGAATGGTACATCGATTTGGCTTTAAGAAAATTTGTAAGAGTATTTTCCTGCAGTACAATGTAATTTCTAATATTTTCATTTACGTCTCTCTGGGTGTGAAAAATCTTTGTTCATTTTGAAGGTCCACAGTGAATATTGAATAATGAAAAAGAATACATCACCACGCTATATCCCTTTCGGGGTAAGCAGAGCGGGGTAATACGTTAGCGGCTTTATCCAATTTACGCTTATATATCGTCTCCAGCGTGACCAGTAGCGGAGCCGATCGCCGTTCTCAAAGCACTAGTACACATGACTGTTCTATTAAATGTCTATCTATTTATTTTTCATTATAAATAAATGGAAACATAGATATAAAATATAAATACTGGATGTTCCGACTTCGTCAAAACCTTCCGTTTTTATATGATTTAAATTTATTCGTTATGTGATCTGTTTCCATAGTTCTCACGTTAATGTGTTAATTATTGAATTTGATAAGACAATAAGGAAACGCTTTTGGTTTTATTGATGCATAATTAGTTACGATATAATGGGACAAGTTTGAGTTGTTTGCATATCGCTTTGACATAATTATGTCGGAAATTTTCTCATAGATGTACGATGTAGACTTCCTAAAGACGATTTAAATAATGATTATGTAACGCAGAAGTTCTCAAACTATTCCACTTTATTCTTTTTTTTTTTATTGGGAAAATCATCATTGGTATAGAAGAGCCGGCCGCATAGAAGAGTCAGGACTGTAGGCTATGTAATCAATGCTCTATAGGCTCGCCTGTTGCGCCCTAGCGTGCTCGATTTCTAGAAGAAAGAAAGACAGAAAAAGAAAATAATTTATTTGGCGCACAACATAACTATAACAATGCATAGGTTAATGAAAATAATGTTCATGAAGGTAAGGTTAATAGATGGGCACAATGTAATCTGATTAATGATAACTATTACAAAATGTAGTCGTAATTTTAAGTTTTTGCTCTATAATAATAATTAAATCCCTTCAAAGCATTAAGGAGTCATAAATGTGTACGCAATTGAGGATTCCGTAGTGTTTAAAACATAGATGAGCAACATGCTGTCATATTAATAATAAAAAACGCAAAATGTAATCGTAATCGTTTTTGGTTAATCTGATCACATTTTGCCCATCTATGGAAGATAGAAAACAACAAAATCAAATACCCTGTGTTGAGGTGATGCGCCCAGGGGAAGTCAGCTCAACAAATGCTAAGTGACCAGCTGACACCCATTCTCTCAAAACAGCGAGAAAGAGAAGAGTAGAGCTTAGATACATAGATCTAGAGGGAAAGTAATTTCTTCGAACATTCCACTACGTTTTACGGCAAAACGCGTCACCCTGCACCGTCGACTTCTCGAGAGCCGTTGACTGGTCACGAAGGCACCCTGAGGCATGACCCTAAAAGCATCAGCCAACCTGTCGTGAATCGACATCGGTTCAGCTAGGACCAATACGCCGGAGCGATTGCCAGCGCCCCGTATTTTCGACCATATTTAAATTAGGGCGACTTGAAATGAAATGAAATGTATTTATTTCGCCATAACTTACAAATAACTAAGAATTTAAAAACAGTATACAGAAACAAAAGCAGCGCCTACTACCAAACTTAAGTTAAGTTGGATTTAACTTGCTCAAACAAATTAAATCCAACTTAGACCTATCTCAATGGTGATTTGACACCAAAAAATATCAAACTTGTATGCAATCGATGGTTCATTAGAAATGAATAGAGGCGTTTCTGAAACCAGGTGCTAGGAAATAAAAATATTAATTTAATGTAATAACATTTTTTTGGTATTTGTTAATCTAATGTAATCTATCTAGTATCTATCTATGTATGTATCTAGTGTAATGGAGCTGTTGACAGCCCATAAATAAATAAATAAATAATAATAATAGACCTGACATTGTGGTAGTAGATCGGTCGGCGCGCCGGGCAATACTCGTTGATATCACCATACCACATGATGAAAATCTCGTAAAAGCTGAGAAAGAAAAACTATCAAAATATTTAGACCTCGCACACGAGATTGCCAGCATGTGGGATGTAGATTCTACGATTATTGTCCCGATAGTCGTATCGACTAATGGGCTGATCGCAAAGAGCCTCGGTGACCACCTTAAGAGGCTCTCGCTTGGTTGTTGGATCAAGGGCCGGATACAGAAGGCAGTTCTACTCGATACGGCACGCATTGTTAGAAGGTTCCTCACTCTGAGCTCCTAACTACCGGTGGCTTGGGCCTTAAGCCTCGCCCCTGTAGGTCTACATATTTTTATATTTTAAAATTTATATGTTTTTTTATATGTATTTATTTTAAAATGTAACTATATTGTATATATATAATGAATAAATGATAATAATAATAATAATAATAATAATAATCTAAAAATACTGTAAATTTTAATTCTGCTGAACATTATAATAATAATACATCTCACGTTATATCCCTTTCCGTCGTGCTCAATGTGACCAGCAGCGGTGATTGGAGTTCTCTAGGGACTTGCACGTTCGGATTTCCTCACGATGGTTTCCTTTGCCGGCGGTGTTTTTGGGCACTTAGTTCCGTAGTTTACCTGGGAAAACACTGCCCATGTAAATTACAGCGACGGTAATGTACTGTGGGACTAGTAGCTCTCATGCCATTAAAACATATAAACATACTAGCTGACTCGGCAAACGTTGTACTGCCGTATAAATTATAGCAGACCAGCCACGCTTTGCTGTGACTGGTTTTTGAATAATTACTCAATCCAGTCAACGGATAGCGCCATCTTTTAGAATCGGTTGGAGCTAACTGTAAATTATGACTGCTAAATAATAAACAAATAATTTGCAATAAAATAATATTGCGACTATGAATTGAGATGAAAACTATCATATCTTTTAAATTAGATCAAACTTCACGTTGTGTGTAAGTTTCATTAAAATCGGTTTAGTAGTTTAGGAGTCCATCGCGGACAAACATCGTGACAGGAGATTTATATATATTAAGATAAGAAGTATTTACCATATTTGGGATATAATACATACAATACAAAGCGTTAAGAAGTGTTATAAAAATCTTCCAGACGTCGCCGGGTGCTGAGGAAGGTGGCACAGCCTTGCCTTTGGCCCCGGCAAACGGGAGAAGGAACACCCCGGGGGTTTTAGTCGGTGCGACTCCGACACACCGGGGGGCGACCCTCATCGTTCCCTGCGAACACTGCCGTTAATCACGAGCCAGTGTGAATCGACATCAGCCGACTGGCACTAATTAAATAATGATATAGTCCGCTCTTCCTCGTACAAATATAGACTAATCGATTTAATCCCAACATACTTAAGGCGCGCTTTGGATTCTCCCAGTCGCGACTCGGTAGCCTGGTCACAACATACCTGTTTTTTTTATACTGGCTCGACAAATTAACTAAATTTGAGATTACTTTAATTTTTAGACTTTGCTTAGTAAAAAAATCGTATTTGACAAAAAAATTATTATACAATAGGAAGTTTAGTTTTTTTTTTGTATCCCAGGGTAAAATCCTGAATAGGACCATCAGGGACGCTGTGAGGGCAGCGACCCTGGTGTGTCAGACTCTTACTGACTAAAAACCCCCGGGGTGTCCCTCTGATACTCCACCCAGGCCTAGGAAGCCAAATTCGTCCAGACGCGCAGGGAATTAATTGGCCTTAACGAGGCTACCTCTCTGGGAGGGGTAGGAGTAAAAGCCCACCCCTCCAAAATCTCAGGTGGCGCGCCTATACTGTGCACCGCTTCCCTCGGAAGTTTAGTATAGCCTAAGTATTTACAGAACTAAATCCAAGTTGAAAAAATCTGTAACATACCAGGTATTTTACTATTTATTAAATAATATAATATGAAATGTTCAAGTAAAATCAAAGCAAAATCAAAACATCGTCTATAAATCTCAATCTAAGGCTTAGATTTATAAACGCAACTTTGAGCTTGCTTAGACATTAAAAAAACATTGCAATTTATATTACCTACGTGAATGTCAATGGATTTGATAAGTCATCGATTTTGTCAACATGGATTTGGCTCGTTTGTATTTATGGTTTTTTTTTTTTGAGAACTATGCTAAGCAAATTCTAAATAAACATATTATAATAAATAATTATTTTAATATAAATAATTATTGAATATTTATTGTGTTTTGTATTGCTTATAGATATTTCTAATTAGATGTAACACGACCGGGGCCCTTCATGAAAATCAGCGCTGCAGACTTCCTCTGTGGCTTTAAGCTGATGGAGGTCCCATTTTCGTCATGTTTATATGTTTTGTATTTTCTTTTGTTTCTGTATGTTGTTTGTGTTGCTGCATTTAAATTTCTGCTTTTTTGTTGGTTTGTGGCGAAATAAATACATTTTCATTTCATTTCAGTTCCATCTATAAATATCAGCCTAAGTATTTACATGCTTGCTTAGTAGCAATCGTTCAGTGTGGTAGAATTATAAGATGTTTGTTAAAGTCGAGAATTACTTTCGAATAAACCCTTGCTGGACCAGCATTGTAATAAGACTGGCTCTGTGCCCTCAAGGTCACTAAACCTGGTATATACCAGGTTCGCTCAGTACTAATTGCTCAGATTTAGAATATTATTAATGATCCTAAAATATTTGGGAAATCACTTAAGAATGAAAAAGTTTTAACTGGAATTTTATTTTTATATTGTTATATTGTCCCTTCGTGTCCTCAAACGATATGAGCGACTGATAAGCATGCGTTTATCCTCGTCTAGATACCGCCCTTAAGTTTACTAAACCAGGTATGTACCCGATTATTGATAATTATGCAGTATGATGCTGTTATGTAATGTTCCTAATATTTGGAATTACTTTAACTACGTAACTGTGTGCTATCACTTTTGAATGAATATTTTTTGTCCAGAATTTTAATTATACCGCCCCATTGTGTCCTCAAACGAAATGAATAATATATCAATTCCCGATGTAGAGGTGGATGGAGTTCACAGCACAGGCATTGTAATTAGAAAAACTTGAGATGATAAAAATAATATACAGTGTAAACTCCATATAACGTCACTCGATCTACCGACAAATTCCCTAAAACGTCGATACCACTGGGCTTTGGTTGGTTTAGCTTGTTTCCCATACAATAATACACTCTATATAGCATTACACACACTCTCAATAACGAGAGCAATTTAATAATATAAAGTACTTTTAAAGTTGCCAAAATTAGTAAAAACTGCGCAGCTGTGTACGTTCTTTTGTCGCTTTATTATCCTAGCCCGTAATAAGCGCGACTGGCGGCATTACACATACCGAACATCACCAAGTTGCCTTAGTATCGCAAGACATGAATAAAATAATTTATAAATACAATAAAATTACTGGTGCAGCAAAGACGTCAGACAAAAATAACAGAATATACTCAATAGTGATCACATAAGAATTGTTTTTTATGTAATTACTAACATTAGTCTGAAATAAACTTTTTCCAATACAGATTTTTCTTCTCTCCATTTAACGACAACTCTCTATAACGTCAAAATATGCACGTCCCTTGAGGGTCGTTATATAGAGTTTGCACTGTATTAAAATTAAAACAGTTTTTCTTATCCTATAAGCGCACCGTTCAACGTCACAAATTTAATTCCCTTCTAATTTTATTTTTGACATAATGAATGATTATTATAAAATGTATAACTTAAATATAATAAGGTGTGAATAAAAAGGTAGCCTACACCCGATAATTCAGCATTTATCTTCATCCAGACGCCGCCCTTAAGGTCGCCAAATATGTTAAAAATGTCGGCCCGGAAGCCCCGTCGGCGCGGCGTAGTTTGAACCGGCTCGGCGTTTCGGCACACCCTGTTGCCTAGTGTATAATCGCATGACGTCAAGGCCTAGGTTAAGGCAACGACCCGCCAAGGCCAAAACGTCCGTTTACAATCATTCGCGAGTTTTATTAGACGCGGTATGACGCTGCTTTTAGGGATCCGCCAGTGCCCTAAATAGGAATATATCTACATTTTTTATAGCGGGAAGCCAAGTGACTCCACCGCATCTGGTAATACATATGATTTAGGCTAAGGACGGTAGTGTTACCATCAAACACCGGAATCCTTTTACTGTCGCCATATCGACCTATTAAACGATGACAGAAGTTCTCTAGATATACGAACAACTGTACGAACACACGCTCTCGAGACGCAATAGGTTGAAGCGAAGGTCAATGAGAGAAAAAATAATATTTGGCACATAATATAACATACAACATTGAAGTATATGTCAATTAAGGTAGAAGACAACAAATACCCATTGTTGTGAAAATGTGCCAAAGGAAAGTCATCTCAGCATATTCTAAGTGAATAGATAAGACGCTCAGCACTCATTACAGTTAATGACGGTTATTGCACTGCATATTATTTGCTCCTTTATTTCTTGTTCCATAGAGAATAGAAAAATAGAAAAATAATGGATACCCCGACTGAATTTTACAATTTATCAACTTATACCTTGAGACGATATCAAAGACCCAGTGAACGGTGGGCTATCCTGTTAATTTCTGATGATACTACAACATCAGGTCAAAATTACTATGTACTTGTAATATTATAGATGTCACAGGATACTAATTTTTTTTTACAGCTACATCATAAGAATATATTTTCTGGAAATATCTACATTATTGTAGGATGGATGTTATTGTGTGAAATATTATTATCTATGAAGTAGTAAATGTGTAGATCGGAACGTATGAGAGTGAAAGATAGAAAGAGAGAGAGGATAAACGGTTTTTTTTTGTTGCAAGCGCTCTGTAATTCTAAGACGTAAAAAAGGGTTAAGACGAAAAATTATTTTTAAAAGTGCAATAAAGAAGTTTATGAAATTTAATTTGCTATTTATTTGATCTGAAGATCCCCAAAACTACATTATTGATATCTGATAACTATTTGGATTTACTTTTAAAAGATTGCATAAATCTATACAATGGCACATCAGTATGCAAGTGGTGTAAGTATATAAAAAATGTTCATTCTAAGTTTTTTTTAAATTTATTTATTCATTTCATTGATCAGCACATACAATTATATTACATAAGGTACGGTTTTAAAGCTGTGCCAATTACATAATGATAATATATTTAATATATATATCAATCAGACCAATAAAACTTGTTTACATCCCTTTAAGAATTAGAAAAGAAGTCATGATCTTCAGTCTGCACAAATATAGTCAAAATCTGTTATAACGACACCGAAGGGATTACTCATATTTAGTCCTAACAACCGGTGATGATTTCGAGCTACGAAGTCCAATTTTTTTGCCGGTACCTTTATACTGAGTCAATATAACCGGTATGTTGTTCTAAACGATGTCGCCATAAACGGTTTTGATTGTATTTCTTTACGTTTCGTTAAGTCACAAGGTCAAGTCAAAGGGAGTTCGGATCGAACACTCCTGACATAGCTCTCGTTTTGCTGTGGGTAGTTAAAAATTGACAGATTCGGACGGAACCAGTGCAGAATGTGTAGTTTCCGCTTAGCTAACTTTTATTTTTCGATTGTAAGGTTGAGGTGGCTGCAGACGCTGCGGCCGCTTTAAAATGAGTATTATTACCTGTATGGTTTACTTTTTGGATAGTAAATATTATGCTGTTGTTATGTGGTCATCGACGCGTCCGGCAGTGGATTTTTTTTTTTTTGAAGCGGACTAACTACTGATTGCCGGGAAAGGCATTTTCAGCTCAACCGGGCTTAGGGGGCGAGCACAGAAGGTGCTCAGCCAGCGAAATTTTGGGTTGGGTGGCAATGCAAGGGCACCCCTGTGGGTACGAACCTCGACTTGGACCGCCAGCTAAATAAAGTACTAACCCTACGGGTGATCTACCAGCGTTTCGGAAGTGACTACCTTGAGAAGAAACGCCGAAAGAAACTCAAGGCTGCGTCGGAGTAGAACTGCGCCTCGGTGCGTAAACGCACCGGTTGGCAGCAGTTGACTGAACTATCCTTCTTCGGCGACGCCGGTGTCTTGGAATGAAACTAGTGTGTGTGTGTACCTCACTGTTTGATCGATCGGTGGCTCTTTTAACAGCCACTGTGATTCGATCATCCGGATCCCCTAGCACGTCGCGAGGGCGACGAATGGCGGGTGCGAAAACACTCTTGCGTACGTAGACGCAAGATTTACTGATTAGCTGATTAGAGTGGTGCTGCGCCTTGTCGAAGTAACGACGAGACGCTTCACCGGTAGTGGATCGAGACACTGCCATTATATTTCCTTGGCCAGACATATCGCTACTGTATTCTTATAAAATACCGGGTTATGGTTGTCCTTAATCACTAAAGAACAGAAAATCAATGTACGGTTTCATTCTGTCTATATGTTATATGATAACTCTCAGATGTCTTTAGGTGTTGTATTGTATAGGTGAATATTGAGATCCATATAAGTAGCATGAATTGTTTTAAGCTGGTAATTTGGTATCATTAATTTGTATGGGACACCCTGTATGTATATCATCGGGTGAATGGCTATTTGGTTTAAGCGACATTTTTTGGTGATATAGTAATATATGTAGGATGGTATGAGGTAGTGAATGCTTCTTAGAACGGAACGTATGTGAGTGAAAGGAATGAAAGATAGAAGGAGAGAAAGGATAAACGGTTTTTTTTTGACGCTAGCGCTCGAAAAGATTAAGACGTAAGATAAAGTGTTAAGACGAAAAATTAATTTAGAAAGTGAAATAAAAAAGTTTTCAAGGTTTATTTTGGTTTTTATTTGATCTGAAGATCCCCAAAACTACATATATATATTTTTAGAATCAGCGTTTTTTACCGATTCCAAATATATATATTGTCGGGTGAAAGGCTATTTGGTTTAAGCGACATTTTTTGGTGATATATATATTTTCGGAATAGATAAACAACGCTGATTCCAAATATATATATATATATATATATATTACTATATCACCAAAAAATGTCCCTTAAACCGAATAGCCTTTCACCCGACGATATGTATTTTATAATCTATCTACCCTACTTAGATTATACAGTCAAAATCATAGAACATACCGGTTATATTGACCCAAAATAAAGGTCCTTGCTGAACGCTATAGGTCTTCGTATCTCGTAAACATCACCGGTTATTACGACTGTCGGTTTTTTGAAGAGTTTTTGTCATTTAAAATGCATAAAGGGTTTTATGTAGCGACATGGCGGCCGAGGCTGGGACACTAGAACCTTTGAGATCTGTTTTAATGCAGTATAAAATTTAAACTTAGTTTTGAAATAACCTTGAATAAATATTATAATACATATTTTAGTTGATAAGAAATTATATACAATGAAACAAACTTTGTTTAATAACGACAATATTCGAGGTTCATCTTATTTTAACCTGAAATAAAAAGTAATGATTTATCCTATCATCCTGAGCTATTTCAATTAACATAAATCTTAAAGCCCGAGCAGTAGAGTCTATTTTCAACTGGTCAGTAATTATATTAGAATCTCTTGTAAAGGGTACACAGGCTGTTTTGCATACATTTTAGGGGCGGCCAGTTTGTTTATCGCGTGTATTTAATAATGCAGATGTTTTTAAAAAGCCCCACGGTGTTTGCTGATTTTCCGCTAGGCACCGGATCGCGGCAAATTTCCTAAACCGTGTCATGGGGTCAGAGATGGGGGTTTGTTATATTTACAATAATTTATGATTTCAGAATATTTGTGATATTGATATGATATTTATTTATTTAGTTACTAGCTGACCCGGCAAACGTTGTTTTGCCATATAAGTTATTTCTAGGTGATAATTAATCAGTTATCAAGCGGGATGAAAAATTATTAAATCACTAAAATGGCTATTAAAAAATAGGGTTTGGGGATAAAAGGGTAAAAATTTAGGGTTGTATGTATTTTTAATACCACAATATAGATTTTCCCCTGGATTACCAAAAAAGGTAAGATCAGGTCACCAGCACAGACACAAAATATGATCATGTGTGTACTAAGCGAAGATGCCGCGTCTTTCAATACATTTATTTTTCACGCATCCACGAGAAAGGAGTTCGCAAAATTTAACTACGCGTGAAAATAACGTAGCGACATTTGTGATAAAGTGAGAAAGGGGGAATGGCGAGTAAATGGAAAAAAATAGTATACAGGGGACCTCGTGAACTTACTTGAGGGAGTTCCTCGTCCAAATCCAGGCGTGAGCGGTTAATGAGGTATTCTCGCATACCGCTCCAATGCATAAGATAAGCGATGGGTGATTATTCACACCACGCCTCGTAAATTTATAAGTGGAATAGAGGCCTGCAAAAGGGCAGACTTCGTCGGGTGCTGAGGAAGTTGGCAAGGACGTACCCTCGGCACTGGCAGACGGATAGGAAGAACTATCTAGTGTGTTTGTCGGTAAATGTCCAGCCAACGGGACTGTTGCCCTGAGGATCCAAAAGGCTCTCCACCGGCTTACAAAAAAAGTGGGCCTAATATGTTAAGTGTTAAACATTAAATTTATTAGGGCTTAAGATCTAAGAAATACTTGTAGTTCTCAAAAGAGGTTGATAGCTTTTCAAAGAACACTTCTTTTCGCGCAAGTACAGTCGGATAAGAAAGTGCCTTAACACTTTTAAAGCGTGTTGGTAGCTTAGGCGAGGCTATCGATCACTGCCGCTCTTGAACTCCACATTACTCTCCATCAAATGCGGTATACACACTTTATCGGGCCAGAACACAAAAAATAAGTGTCTGCGCAGTTCACACGCGGTATAAATAAAACTGTATACTGTCTCATTCTCTCGCTGGCTTTTGAGTGAATAGGCATTTGCTGGGCGAACGCGTTTCATCATCGAACTCATTTTTACCTTCCACCAGGTGTGATTGAGGTCAAGCGTTCATCTATAAATAATTTTAAAAAAACCTATCGATTTATGTTATTATCTCTTTTTGTTTCATCGAGTTTCAAGTCTCAACGATCGTAAAGAAGTTTCACCTTAAAATTAATGTCGGTAAACCGATTTCTTGATCGACTGTACGTAAAACGCTTCTATATGTTTTCATTACGGCCCACTCATTCTGTGCGCGCTGCCTCGGCTTCTATTGAATTAACGTCAAATGGAGTGAGAGTAATGCGATTATCGCGGATAAATAAACAGATACGACCTTCCGCTTATCGTCACAGCGACAGCGGCGTTCAGCGTTTCGGTAATGATTCTTTTAGGGTCGATTTACACTCAACACGACTTAACTGGCTCAGTTTCCGTCATAGTGTCTCGCTTTGGCTGGTCAGTAGTCACTAAACGATCCAGTGTAAGAGAAAAGTGATTATGGTGGATTCCAGCAAGGGAAAGGTCGTGGGATCTTTTTCCACAAATATTTTTATGTCTAACAAACTTTTTTACTTGGAGAAAATCCTCTTTAGACCCTACCGACAGTATTGAGGAGTTTATAGGCCGAGGAGTACCGGCTATAAGCCCTAAGATGTCTCCATCTACGAATTGACGGAAACTGAGGGTCCTAAACGGTCCTAAAAGACTAGCTAAACAATCATTGTATTAAGCAACAAGGCTTTTTATTGAATTTTTGTATGGAGACATACAAATATAATTCCTGCTAAACGGTTCTAAAAAAGTCTACCCTGCTTAAAATCTGCTGTTCCAAAAATAAGTTTGATAGATTGACGTAAAATGGTTAGGCTTTCCGTTTTTTATAGACTATATTATAGAGAGTGTGTCGCTGAGTTGTAAATTTTAATCCTCACCCCCCCCCCCCCACTGCCCCCACACCATAAATTCTTCTTTTTGCTGCAAACCGCCAAGGAGTCAAATTCGCTCCTGCATCTGATTTTCCAACATCTTACGACAAGGGAATCTTCAACCGACGAATGATCGGTATTTGTTGAGGAAACGTGAGAGTCCAGAGTCGCAATGATCGTCTTTGCACTTGAATACTGTGGACATAACCAAGTATACGTAATAGCCCTAACACCTCAACTCATATAGCGTTAAACCAATATACAGCCTACCTAAAAGCAGCTCCAGATCTGGATTTTTTTTTAAGTGCGGCGAAAATTACTGTTCCAAGCCTATTCTATCCTTTATTGTTAATTATTCGGATAATCCGATAATAAGAAATTTACAGCATAATTCATTTGCATTTTGGGAGTCGAAGCTGCTCGCGTCCGTAGGCTTTACCCTAGTTTCCCTACACGTGACTCCTGGGTGGTGCTAAACGAGCAGCAGCGAGGTGGTAGGGCATCGGTGCCCGTTTGGATAGCGACCACAGTACATGGGTGTAAAGGCCGTCATAGTGACCAGTTTCGGCTTGTCGCGTTTCGGGATCAGCTTGTGTATATCCAGTAGCTCATATACCTAGAGACCTTCAGTCGCGGTATATGTGGGCCGACATGACGATGTAGACTATAAATGGATTTTCATCCTTTGATAGTCGCCTTCGTTTTTGGACTACACTGTACTTACCATCAGGTACTCTGTACTCACTATGTCGAGCCAGTGTAAAAAAAAATTATATATACTGTTACAGTTATAAGTAATATCGCTTAAGTATTGAATAAATCCACAGTTTATTTTATATGTATAGGTTTTATTAACGCTAGATATTGCTATAATTAAATTTTCATTCTATTATCAGAAGAAAATCAATTACACACCAAGTCGCCTTACGTGTTCACACACGTGATAAAATTACGCGTGGCTTTTCATTCTTTTCGATATTGCAAATAAAAACTTTAAAACTTTGTTAATAGGGATCAATTTGCACTAGGCAACGTTGGTTAATATTCAGCTAATAGATTTGGAGCTTAGGCAGTTGTGTTAGGGTTTATTTTTCCGTGTGATATTGTGGTTGAAAGATTCACGATCCACTGCTATGCGAGGTATTTTAATAATGTGTAAACTAAAGGGAAATGTATAAAACATATGTACTCTGGAGACATCTTTCCTCTTTGTAGTGAATAAATATTACAGAATCAATGTGCGCAGGAATGTTTCGCCTCTTCCATATATCGCGAATAGTGCTAGTTGTGAATAGTGTTGGCTGTAGCAAGACCAAGACGTAATAAAGAAGCCCAGTCTTGCATTAAATTCAGTCTCATTAATGCTGGCTGAAACTTCAGTGTCCGTCCTCTCACCCGGTTTAGTTGTGATGATCTAACCTGACCATTAACGCACAGTATTGCAAAAAAAGTATTTTTTTTATTCTGACTGCGCCGTAACCTGATGTAAAGAGTATAGGGTAATTCAAAAGTCGTCCCGATTATGCCAAACAAATATTTTTTCACGCTTTATTAAATACCCAATATCATAGGCCGAAGGGAATGCTCTCCAGGAGACCGTTCCTCTATCGAATGACCTGACAATGGTGAGAGTTCGAGAACTTCTCGGTTCTAGCTGAAACAGGAAGCACCGTAAAACCACAGCGTTAAAACTAATAGTAGGCCGACGCTATTAAGCTCTTGATCAATGCCGCTACCGTCCATACAATGCAGCGATAGCTAGGGCTGTTGTAACCAGTAATTAATACTTATTGTTTACGCCTTTTTTTTTTTGTTCACCCGGTGGTAATCCCTACGGACCGTCAGGGGAGCGGTGAGGGCCGCTCCCCCGGTGTGTCGGACCTGCCCCGACTAAAACCACCGGGGTGTTCCTTCTCCCGTCTGTCGGATGGTAAGGGCAAAGCCGAGCCATCTTCCTCGGCATCCGGCGACGTCCGGCCTTGGTCGGGCCTCATCTACTAGGCGGGGGGGGGCTGTTAAATAGTCGCCGCCCTCCGCGTACACCTAACACATTTCGGGGAGAGGTGTGTAGAGTGCCAGCCCCCTCGTCTCCTTGAATTGTCGTTGGAGCGGTGTGCGGGAACACATCGCACACCGCTCACGCCTGGATCTGGGCGACGCGCTCCCTCAAGCGCGCCGCCCGAAACTTATTATTTACGCCGTTTATTATTAATTTACATTCATTTTATTTCTTATTTTATGTTTATAATATTTTAATATATACTCTTTTATATTATCTTTTTTACACTCACTCAACTTTTTATCCCCCTACCTTCCTTATCCGTTTCCTTTCTGGGTTCGAACGCTTCGCCTAAACTATAACGCGCTCGTTTTGAAATTGTCTAAAAAAACGCCACAACGCTGTGCTATACAATTGTGAAAACTCGAACGCTCTGCTTAACCCACATCGCGTGAAATTGTGGTGCGTGACGCCTGAACCAGCTCCGTGGACCTGGGCCGATACACAAGTAAGTTCGTTCCTGGAATTCCTTCTCTTTCCTCCTCAACTCACACGCAGCACTTTTTATTTTGATTATTTCATAATTTGCTGTGGTAGTCCGGTGGATAAAGGACTGGTATCCATGCGCTGCAATACAAATAGCCGTAGGTTCGAATTCTGGCCCGTACATCTGGATTTTTCTAAATTAAGTACGTACGCAAACACCACATGCTCACCGTAAGGAAAACATCACAAGGAAACCG
This sequence comes from Automeris io, assembly GCA_036320925.1. Classification (NCBI taxonomy): domain Eukaryota; kingdom Metazoa; phylum Arthropoda; class Insecta; order Lepidoptera; family Saturniidae; genus Automeris; species Automeris io. The sequence goes on along the minus strand of JAUDJH010000011.1, from coordinate 2,750,661 downwards.
CATAGCAACTAATAGAAATGTCACGAGGAACTGCCTTCAAAACGGCGATCAGCTGGTCTTGTTGGGCACGACATATATGCGCAAAGTTGATACAACCACTTATATACCTCTGCTCATCCCGAAAGGGATATAGCGTGACGATTTTTTTGTTCATTAAGTCTCAACATTACATACTGATATATGTTATGTGCCAAATAAATGTTATTTTCATTTTTCGGTTTTTTATTTGATAGGATTGATTGGAAAGGATTTGATAGTGTGATAGGATGTACACAAACTGATCTCGTAAAACTATACTTTGAATTGAGATACTATGACGGTTTTGCACGTAAGTAGCTTACTGAAGACCGATAAGCACAATTTTGCCCAACACTAGTGACATTTTGTAAATTGATATTCGTGTTTAAAGGTATGAAGATGAAAAGAAACAAACAAATCTTTAGGAAAATATAACTTTATTTCTCTTGACAAAGCTGTAACATAAAAAGCCTTCATACATTATTGCCAATTAAAAAAAAAAACCTTGAAATGTGAACATTGTCAATCTCCAAATTTAAATTTTTATCAAAGTCATCAAAGCAAGAAGGGAGCAAGGGGGAGGGGGCGGGGGTTGGGAGTCGAATCTGCTCGCGTCCGTAGGCTTTACCCTAGTTTCCCTACACGTGACACCTGGGTGGTGCTAAACGAGCAGCAGCGAGGTGGTAGGGCGTCGGTGCCCGTTTGGATAGCGACCACAGTACATAGGTGTAAAGGCCGTCATAGTGACCAGTTTCGGCTTGTCGCGTTTCGGGATCAGCTTGTGTATATCCAGTAGCTCATATACCTAGAGACCTTCAGTCGCGGTATATGTGGGCCGACATGACGATGTAGACTATAAATGGATTTTCATCCTTTGATAGTCGCCTTCGTTTTTGGACTACACTGTACTTACCATCAGGTACTCTGTAGTCACTATGTCGAACCAGTGTAAAAAAAAAGCAACGTCAAGACAATTCTCCTTGTGATCCATATTTATCGTCAAGTAAGCCGTGGGCTTGTTTGCCACCAATAAACTAAAAAAAGAGATATCAAGGATTTGCTTGAAAAAAAAAACTCCACAATTCGACTATCAGAGAATCGCGTTGCCTCACGATTACTATTTGTATTGTGGTCACACTGTTTGTATTCGATTAGATATCGAAGGTGACTAATCAAACAACCGGTCAATCGGAACCGATGGAAAAACTGTTCGTCGATGGCGATCTCGAAAACAAACTGCCTTACGTTCCCGATTCCGAGAATCGGATCTGTCCATAGATGTGTTAAGCACTAGACGGCGCATGTCATATAATCAAACTTTTTTATGATTTACAGGCAGAAGCTTTACCTCAATCAAACCTGGTGGAAGGTGAAGATGAGGCCGGTGATGAATCGTATCTGTCTAACAAATGCCTATTCACTCTTCTTTTAAAGGTTTCCAAATCGTAAGAAAGTGACGCGAAGGCACATTCCACTCTTTCGCTGTTCGCATTATAAAAGAAACAGCCATTTTTTTTAATGCGGATACTGTAACAGTTCTGTCGCTATCCATTTTTACGTACCTAGAAGTAGTCTCACACTGGCGTATCTTTGAGCTCTTTACAGCGTCTTTTTTCAAAGCAGTAGCTTCCGAAACGCTAGTAGACAGATTACTATCACGTTTTCTTACACCACCTAATCCCAGAGGCTGTCAACAAAGTGAGAATCAATTAGCGAAGACGCTCTCTAGCTTTCAAAATGTGTGGGTATTGACATAAGCTATAGAAATACTACGTCGACACGTTAAGTCAATGTTTATATATTTTGCACTTTTCTGCTAGTGTTATTACGAATCGAATTTATGACCGGTGGTCGTGGGTGTGGTTGTAGAAAGACACGGATTTTGGCGTTTTACTGTTTATTTTCATTTTTAGGCACACCGAACTGCGACGCACCCGTACGTACTCTAGCCTCGGGTCTCGGTAGTCGACTGAATTTGCTAGAGCATCCCTTGCGCGCGTGCATCCCTTACCCCGCGCGTCCTATTACACCCTAACGTCCTATAGGGCGTTTACCACAAACGCGTATCGGGCGGCGTCTACATGCTACAAATTTTATTTTATCTAAGCCCTTAGGCCCATACTCAGAAGCATGTCCTTGCCCCTAAAACACTTGCCCAGTGAATTTGTTAAAGCTTTCACAAGTCAACAGAATTGGTCAGAATTAAAAAAAAAAAACATTCTGTAAAGTGATGGGACTGGTTAAGTTTGTTTATCCAATTATCTAAAGACCAACAATAAAAATTTTCGGGACACGAGTCGACGTGATGTAATGTTATTTTTATTTGTTTATGTTTTACTCGGAAAGATTTTAGCTATATTCGAAGTCTTTCTTCTGTGTGGTCTATGGCTCTGACCATTTGGCAATCGTCACGCGTACATGGTATCAGAAATTTCTAGAATGAACGATGTGTTTTTGTTTACGATTTGTCGTCTCGTCTCGGTCACAGCTATTTGAAAAATCATACCGGATATATTAATAAACACAAATTAAAGTCAAATAACTATTCATGATAAATATAAAGTTTCGAACTTATTTTTGCGGAAATTGCTGGCTAATGTATTTTTATTGTATATTTTTTAATTCTGTTTGCTTTATGTTTCCTTTGAAATAAATAAATCATTCATTTTGTTTTCTTAGGAATTCACGCAGTGACTTTTCAGTCAAAACCGCCGCTGTCACAAGCCCTTCACCCATTTAGATTGTGAAAATACACATATATGTATGTCTATTATTGAATGTCACGCCGCGTCCTTATAGTTCGCAAAGCTATTAATGAGACAAAACATTTCTGTTGAGATATCTAGTGCAGTATGCCGTTCATGTAGAATGCAGAGACACTAAAGGTAGTAAGTTGTGAAACGCCATTCTTATTTACATTCATATTTATTATACACAATCAGATATTGCAGTTTTGTATATAGGTACCTACACTTGCAAGAATTGATATTAGTATTTTGTTTGATGGTGTTTCACTTTATATTGATACCACTGTTCGACCCATTTTCGGTTAATTCATATCGTCCGATAGCTCATTACATTTAAATTAAAAACTATTGTTCGTAATTTATTCCTTTCACCGATCGCTCCGATACGATCGTCCGGGAATGCCTCTGCAGACCGCGCATACGTTCTAACCCCGCGGGCAGTTATAATCGAGCTAGATTCATTTGCGATAGTCAGGTGAACGATCTGTTTGAGTTGAAGGCCAACAATCGTTTGGTCAGTTTTTTTTATAATATTATTAGTACTTAGTTATTACTTATACGTGTGCCTGCCGGGGTATCGACCCGGCGGATAAAAACTATACACAATCGAGTTCTCGGATGTTCCGATATTACAATTTGATTACGTTATCGATTGATGGGATTAGCGGTTCTTGGATTTTTTCACTGCCCGGTGAAATGACTGCAGTTTAGATGACAAGTGTGTTGAGTATCAACATTCCCAGAATAACGGTGGTTATCGTGAACGAGGTAACGACAGCAGTCGATAATTGACCTTTCAAAATTATTAAGTCCCTAAAATATAAATATCGTTTCTTTATTTCTGGATTTGAGCTTAAGCTTTTTTACCGCATAATCTCTCGGAAAATAACTAAAATAAAACGACATAATGACGTCATATGTACGAAAGAATTGTATTATTTACCTATTTCCCAAATAAAATAAGAGCTTACGAATATTTGGAAGAGAGAGAGAGAGCTTACACAAAGTATCATACCATCATACAAGTTCATCGTAGTACATACGATAACGCATGTAGAGGAGTCTAAAATTTTAATATTTGGATATGTGAGCATCGTCTCTAGGGAGCGTATATTCAAGCCCTGTTCATTTTCGGCGTTTGATGAAATGTTCGATCAGATCTTCCCCGCAGTGATCCCACAGATCTGCATTGTATGTCTTCTTGAGCCAGAAGTTGCCGAGAACACTGCGGAGGCTGCGGTTCACTAAAATCTGAAGTTAATGCGTAACAGCATGCTAAGTCTAATATAATTTTGTCATCATTATTCATTTTCTAATTTTACATAACATTCAATTGAGTGTAAAAATATACTTGTGTGTTAAGTATTTCGCAGAAATAGAAATTGTTTACGTGTTAGTATTTCATAATATAATGAGACCAATAATTGTTGAGAATATGTTGGATAAATTTCTATTTTTAAATAACGATAAGGTGTAAGGCGACATTAAGATTGCACTCAGTGATGTAATTTCGGGTCGGAACTCCAAGTCCGTAACTCCAATCCTAGACAATCTCGGTTAAACCGGGATGAATGGTAAGACTTGTCAAAGGACTTTGGTCTCCTTCGAAAATTTCATGTCTCACAGGGAGACCGCTGAGAGGAAATGGTAGAGAGCTGATACCACTCGGAGAAGAAGACGTTGGGACGGCAACAACCGCATTAGCACATCTGTTCAGTCGAGTGGTAAAAACCACGATCGGTTTGCTGATACATTTGGAGTTGTGATCGCTCAAGGTGGGTACCATGAATGACCGGTGAGCGACCGTAGAGAAGTTGGCGGAGCGGGGTGTTACGTTCTGTCCTAACATATAATTAAGTTATTGATTCTGGATTAGTTGTGGAACGCCATTCTGTGTGCGCACGCGTACACATATAAACACCGACCCATTTATACAGGGCGCTAGCGGAAGATCAGGGCCGAGGGTGATCCACTCTCAGCATTTGTGCTTAGTCAGTGCTCGTTTTGTTACCATGACATACAGCTAGATGATAAGTTAGTTGTAAGTAATGTGTTTATGTTAACAAATAGGTTTTTTTTTCATCTTTCTTTAAACGACTTCGATATGGAATAAGATATTACATTAAGGCGGTAGTATGGTTATTTTTCTATTTTTTTTTAATATATATTATTCTATAACATCTTAAGTTTATTGTGTGAAAGTTTGAAGTTGATTAGAATAAAATTGACAAAGATACAGAGGATCTACCTCTCCAGACGGATTTCACGCTGCCGAAAGTAGCTACCTGACAGCGCAAACAAAAGCGACTTTTCTATGAATTTTCTTGCATGTTTTACAAGCCATGAAGCTTATTTATGAGGACTTAAGTGAGTTCTGAGGGACACTGCAATCGAACTTTTTTATAAGACCTCCGCGGAGATTCGCTGCCACCAGCTCATTTCTTCATAAAAATCAATGAAAATTTCACACAATATTCTTAAAACATGACTTTATAATGTAATAAATTTAAAATTTTGAATAAATTAACTGTATCGCCTAAAAAACATCCCAAAAATATGTTTGTTTTACACCGAATTAACCTTAAGCATAGTGCGGTCATTGTGTCTTGCTAATATAAAAAAAAAATATACTGAAATGAAATGTATTTAGTTCGCCACAAATCAACAAAAAGCCAGAAATTTAAATGCAGCAACACAAACAACACACAGAAACAAAAGAAAATACAAAACATATAAACATGGCGAAAATGGGACCTTCATCAGCCTAAAGCTACAGAGGAAGCCTGCAGCAATGGTTTTCGTGAAGGGCCCCGGTCGTGTTACATCTTATACGAATTATCAATAAACAATAAAAATACATATAGCTTAAATAATAAATACGAGTGATACTAAAATAAACTATTACATACAATTAATAAATCGAGTACCAAATGTATTAGTGATAGATACTATAGTAAAAATATATGTATACCTAAAAAAAGAGCAATAGTATAAGTAAAAATAAATGAAATAGACTACGTGTAACTAATAGCTTATTAAATAAATATCATTTTAATTATATTTTTGAAAGCCAATTTAGATTTGGATATTCTAAGTGGTGGCGGCAAATTGTTCCAACACTTCGTAGCGTGATAGCGAAAACTACCACGAAATGTTGTCAAGCGGTGTCGCGGTGTTACTGTCTACAAGATCATTATTCATCTATTTTTATTTGCGTTTGCATTTTTCACTCAATCCGTTGTAGCTTCACTTTCACAGCCTTAATAATAAATGCTTCAATGATGTTATAGTAATCATACACATTATAGCTGGTAGATCTAAACCTAATGATAGTTTACAGTTACCTTACATATGTATGCTTGGTTTCACGTTGCTAAGCCACGATACTTTCGGGCGTGGTCGAGAAACCGGTGCAAAAGCTATTTGCGGTCAGGTATTATTAATATTTCAAGAATTATTTAATAACTAGCAGAGATTAATTAATGGGCGGCTACATTCTAAATTGATCAGCATTGAACAGTTTAAACCTGCGATTGACTTGGTTTTATCATACACCATATATCCTGTAAAAAAGAATGGACTTAAGAGAGGTTGATGAGACACAAGTTTGGTCTACGCCAGGGGTCATCGAGGATGAGATCCCAGTCTTGCCCTCCATGCCGGTAGGTGGAAGGTGGAACACCCCAGGCAAGTCCGAAACACCGTGAGGCGGCCCCCACCGCGCCCCGAGGTCTGTTAGGGATTTCCCCCGGGTTAAAAAAACAATGGTCTAGGTCAGGGGTCGGCAAGCTGCGGCTTGCGAGTCACATGCGGCTCTTGTGATGTGTATCTGCGGCTCTTTAGTTCTATACGCAAATGTATTTTATTTTTATTAAAAAAAAAAAAACATTTAAAAATCGATGAATTATTTATTCATTTTTTTTATCAAAAAACTTTTGTTATGCAATTATTATTATATGCAAGAAAAAATTTTGCGGCCCTTTAAAAACATTGAAATTTTGTAAATTGTAATATTTGGCTTTTACGACTCAAAAAGTTGCCGACCCATGATCTAAGCTATAAACTTGAATGAGTCTGCTACCGAATAGAGCTGGCAGCGGTGCTTGTGTGTCCTACGCACCGCCTAATATAAAGAACTTCAGGGTCGCGGTTTTTTAGGACCACCCTTTTTTTGAAAGCCTCCTGAACAAGGCTTTTCTCTTGTCGTGTTGTAAGAGGAATTTGTACTCTCAGCTTCGACTTGTGAGTAGAGGAAACACTGGTCGTTTAATAGCTAGTAAGACCACCGCGGGCACCGCACTCTGGAGGATTTTCCATTAGGTTACCAAAAAAGAAATAAGTAAGGTCGTGTCTGGAGTAATGCTGCCATCTATGGGAGAGTTCCGCTAAACACTGCTTAGCAACCTACGCCTTCATCGAGCTCAGAGTTCGACGACTAATTGCCGATGAAGCACTTACGTCGCGTAAGCAATTAACAACACTAACGGAGAGTGGCTTGCTTTTCGATTTTCTATAGATTATACTCTAGAAAATGAGCGATTGATTTGCGCGATTTAATTCCAACATCTCCTTTTTACCATAACTTAGCAAGACACGAAGAGGGATTGCTCCATTATCGTTTAAAAATTGTCAGTTATTTTTTGTTAAGATTAGTTAATGTTAGTTTTCAATTAGTTTTTCAGGTCCCTTAGTTTAATTTTTATTTCGGTTAATGTTACTTGTAGAAACTCTGCCGACTTGTGTATTTTTATGTATTATTTTATAGGTTTTGTGTTGTTCTATATTAGATCAAATCCGTAAAAATAAAATTTATTGTTGATATTTGAACAGCTCGAACGAAGCGATACTCCTCCTTTTCCAGCGTACCGCTAAGGAATAGATTTTGCGTTCTGCATCTCTTTTTTCAACATGAGAACACACAGGAGTCTTCAAGCAACGACTGATTCAGTATTTGTTGAGCGAATGCGTTCCATCGTTCGCATCATCATCGTTTTTCATCTGAAATGATTGAGGTAACCTGTAATATTGATTATAATTTTAAAAATCTTTATCTTTACGTATTATGAAGTCGCTATTGTCTTTATGTAACTTGGGTGTATTCCCTTATACGGTCTAAGCATCGATGTATTTTGATTTGGTTTTTATCGCAATTCAGGATTATATTGTCGAATGGTTTATATGGACATGCATTTGAAATAATAATTACAAATTAAAAAATCCAAATCCAAAAAAAGAGACGTAGTCTGTTACTCGATTTCTGCTCACCCTGAAAGGCTATAGTGTGACGATATATTTTTGAACTGATTGACGATATATTTGATACGTTTTTAAATACGAGAATTGTCCTGCAAATGTATTGCAGCCACTTGGATAGGCTAAAAAAACTATTACAATTGTAAACAGTACTCAATATCCTTCAAAGAAGTATTCTTGCGGTCCCCTAAAGGATGTCCCCCTAAAAGGAATTGAATATAAAACGGGAATATCAGCTCTGCCCTCTGAATTTCAATAGCGTTCCCGTTTCGTTTCCGTTTTGTCGAGTTTTAGGGATGATACTGGAAGTTGTCGGATATCTGAAAGGTATAATGCAAATCAATGACGATCTGATAGAACAGTTTGAGACTACCCTCGTATGATGCTGAATATCCTGGGTTGGAGTACCGCTAGCGGCAATCTTTTCAGTGGAAATTAGATTAGTATGTCTTGAGTCATGGAGATATTTGCCAAGTTAAAAAAAAAAGAAATCTTTAGTTGTATACGTATTTAAATACGTATTATATATCTTTTTCTAAAACCAACATTACAAAGGCAAGAAGAGTTCGGGGCGAGATCAATGTATGGAGTTGTTCAAAAATATTATACATATATTTCTAACACATACATTATTACATACACATACACTATATAAAGTGAATTTCACTAATATTATTAATGTGAAAGTTTGTATGTATGTTTACTTCTTAGCGTCAAAACGGCAGTTTTGGTTTTAAATCAAGTTAAGTATGCAGATGTTTCAAAAACTGGAGTAACACGTAGGCTACATATTATCCTGAAAATACGCTCTGTTTCTGTGGGAACGCGGATGGAACCAATGTGCAGTATATTTTTATTTTTAGCCGGGAATCGCCGGGCCACAACTAATACGATATTAATTTTGGTTCAGTCCGTGGTAAATACTGTCTGTTTTTCCAACATCTTGCCTCATGGGAATCTTCAAACGACGAGGGAATCGATATTTGTTGGGTGAGCGCGCTCCATCATCGGCCTCATCATCACTTTCCGTCAGGTGAGATTGAGGTCAAGCACAAGCCTGTCTGTAAAAGGCAAGTTACGTTTTATGTTATTAATTTTTTATCTACGCTCATTTGGGTTAGTTTGGGAAATATTTTATAAACTAATTCGATAAGAAAATCTCCAAAAAACTCACACCCAGCCAATCCTAAAATTTCAACTAAAACAAAAATTTCGTATATCCGTGTAAATATCCGAAATTCCATAATATTGATAACTCTAATTTTATTGTACTATGACCAGACATTCCGTGTGTTCGTGTATTGATGTTTTTTATTGACCAAACAAGTGATGCGTGCGTCATTTGTGTTTTTAATATTCTCTTCTTTTACTTAAGGATATCTATCTGCTACTATCAATGTATTTTTAGCTTGGTGGGCACTTTGATGAAGTTTTGTTACCTTATGTCTGTAGCGCAGAATAGCGTGTTAAGCTAAGATAATAGAAAGTCCGGACACAAGATTGAAGCATGCTTAATTAAGCAGGACATAAAGTCACAAGATGTTGTAATAAAGCATTAGTAGTATAAATATTGTAGGACTTGGTAGAAATAAAGTTCACAGAGAAAGCAGAACGAGTAAAAACAAATATAGAAAAGTACAAGCGCGAGCGGGCGATACGTGTGGCTAGACTGAGTATAATAGCGAAACTGAAGCAGGTGGGCGCGGCTCTCGCGGCGCGGCATGCTCCTGCAATCTGGAACTGCGCGCCATAGAGCAGGTATGCCAAACCTCCGGCCCGCTAGGGTCTGTTTCTATCAAACGATACGATATTAAGGAAAGATATCAAGCGTGTTAATATGAAATGTGTAGATACAATTACTTAGATAAATAGGTCACTGGTGAAGATAAAATAATTTAACTTTAAATAGATGTAAATCATAAATAAATATTGGTTAGTATAATACAAAGAAGTTGAAAATATATGATGTTAAGGAATAGGAATAAATAAATAAACACTGAGTTGACTATATATTATAATCTCATAGCGATAATCCCCACTACTGAACTGCATTGAATTATACTTTGATATCAGCTGCAATGGAGGTTTGTTACTGTCTAGTATTATGTAAATTGTGATATATTCTATATCGCATTCATTGCGGAAAAGAGAGAGAGATAACTTGTAACCTAAATTTTTAGAAGCGGCATAATACAGGTTTGGTATACGAAGCTTTCCTACTTTTTCCAAAGAGAGTGCGAAATATTTGAAGTGTGTGTCAAATATTCGTAAAGTTAAAAGCTTTAAAATTATTACAAATTTTATTTTTACATGATTGTACACAGTGGTAAGTACCATTACATATCGATATCGTCAAAATAAGAACCTTAACAACGCAGCGGAACATTTTTGGCGCACACATTAAAGTAACGGAATAGACAGCCGGGTATAGTTTTTCCCCAGAGCCATGTTGTGAGGTTTTTCAAGAGGTCCATAAACAAGGTCCTTTTTTTATCGGCAACGCTAACCACTTATAGTCAGATAGGTCATCTACGTAGTTGCAGGCAAAGGTTAAAATAAAAAATATTGAATTAAGTGGAAATTTTGTTTGTATTTTTTTATTTTATGTTTAAATTTCGTGCGTGTGGTCGAACCCCAACTTAAGATCGCAGCGGGTCGTAAATTAAATTTAATTTGTACAAGGTGCGTCCATGATTAGTGAGCTGACGAACTTGGCAAGGTCCTAATTCAATTTTCGTTTCACCGCCACGACAATAATTTTATACAAATAAAAATAAATGAGCTTCAGCCCGCGACTTCGTCTACTTGGTTAGAATTGAAACGATAGTAGCAGCACCAGAAGTGGTCTACGTGAATATTTAGTGAAATTCGAGTTTTCTACAGTAATAATGACATTTAGAAACTATCTTAAAGCCAGATTGCGCCATTCTTATTGCCAGTATTGCATTTTTATACACATATAAAATTACAGACATTAGTAGCTAGTTTCACTTTTTTCGCTGACAAAAACTTTAGGCCTACTCCGGGTTCAGGGTGAGGGGAAACCAAGCGTCATTTTTTGAGTGGTGATCCGCGTAAAATGATTTCATCATCTATTTTCAACGTCGGCTGACAATTCTTTTTGTTGTTGCCATATGGCACAAATAGAACTTTTGTATTTTAAAAAAAATTTTTTTAGAGAAATGCAGTAATATATAAACAATAAAAAATTCATAAGCCATTAAAGTTTCTACAAAAAGGTCAAGCTAAGGTACAAAATAATAAGAGAAAACTAACCAACTAATTATAAAAAGAAAAGCTAAAACAAATAAAACCAAAACAATAAATAATTTAAAACACTTTTATTTCCCACCTTTCTTCAGATGAAACCACGTGCAACAGAAATTACGCGTACTAAATAAGTAGAATTTGAACCATAATTATCATTCAACTTTAAAAATCATTTTATGGAGGGTTGCTATTCGTGCTTATGACAAAATGTCTATTAGAGCTCCCACTTTCAAAAATGAATAAAAAAATCGTTGATAAGAAAGCTTACTATTCTCTCAATGCTTGTTTTGCTAAATACGTAGCTGTAATATGTTGGAATTATTCTCCCAGGACGTTTAATTTAATTTTGTTTAAGGCAGGGCCGGATTTGAAAGCTTGAAGGCCCTGGGGCAACAAAGGAGTGGACGGGTCTCCAGACTTCTTAATTATTTCCCAAATAAAAGATTTTTTTCTCTTAAGTCTTATTGTCAGCAAGTAAAATTATTTCAACAAATAATTACACATTTGTTAAAGTAAAATACAATTTATTAAAAACTAAGTTAGCGTGTTAATGAATGGAACTTTGCGAGCTTTTTACAACAAAAAGTCGTCGATGAGTTTGCTGAAATCTAGCTACCGGAGTAAATCACTTTCAACACTGAGCAAGGTAAGCTTCGATTGCCGTTTTTTAATCTTTAGAGTGGAGGTAGTAGCCCCGTTTGCCTTACTACAATTCCCGCCCTGGTTTAAGAAATAACATTAAAAAAAAACACCACAAAATTTGTTTACTGGCTATTATTGATGGATTATGCTTTCAAAACAATGGTTGATTCTTTTTATTCATGATTTAAAAGTGGTTGTAATAGTCATATTTAAATAAAGTTATTTTGAGTTTGAGATTTTTAATACGATCTCGTTTTACATATATTTAATGAGCCATTTAACAATCGTGATTGACCGATCCTTTCACTAAATTTGCCTGGCCACAAGGTCAGAGAGGTCAACATGTCTGACCTTATTGTCATACAACCGTAACAGTAAAAATATTATATTATATTTAAAATTTTCCACTAATAGATAATTATTAAATTATGCGATTTCTTTGAACAGTTCCCATCCGGATGTCGCACGACATCACGTATAATATCATATCAGATTCTGAATGTCAACAAATTTAAGCGATTAAATGTTGAATAATATGTTTTTTGTGGCATATTAATGTCAGACTGTCTTGATAGAGAATAAACCTCGAAATTAATTTTAGTCACTCGATAATGATACACTAGGACGGCAAAATGTACAAAATCCTTCATTTCTTAGGGTATTAAATTGGTTTTCTTGCGAATTCCAGATATTGATGTTCATCAGATCCAGGTTGCAGACTTATTTTATCATTGGAGTATATTCTATTCAAAATCGACTTTCTTCTAAACACGATATAACTAATTTAGGAAATCTCATCGTTGTACACAAATAAACACATCAACAAAGTTTACGACTAGCAAAATTGTTTTTTTTTTAGTAGGGTTCAAAACACAGATGGGCGAAATGTAATCAGATTAATAAAAATGATTAACGATTACATTTTATGTTTCTTACCATTAATATGACTGGATTTTACTCATTTATGTTTTAAACACTACAAAATCCCAGATTGTATACACATTTATCATTTCTTAATGTTGTAAATGGATTTAATCATAATTACAGAGCAAGAAAATTAAAATTACAACTACATTTTGTAATCGTTCATCATTAGTCAGATTACATTTTGCCCATCTCTGGTTCATAAATGTGCCTGAGTTTTAAACTGTGTTGATGTGTTTAGTAATAGTAAATAACGTGTTATGCGGTCGCTTGAACGTCTTGTCTGTCTTTTTTACTTAGACAATTGGAGTAGTTACATCCAATAATATTGATAACTATACAGATCCGTTGATAAGTACGGTGCAAAGGATGCGCATCCCGATAAGAAAGGTCCGAGGTTCGAGTTCAGTCTATTCGATTACGATAAGCGTGTTTGTTAATTTATTTTCGTCGTTTAACTAACTTTGCCACGCGGGTTCCTTGATGAAGTTATATTCTTAGTTCAAATGATTGATTCAATCAATTACGATAAAAAAATCGCAGTTTATAAAGGGCTTCTGTCTGTCTCCCTTCGTTTCTAACGCGATCAAAAGCGTTACTTCACATATAGAACGAAGAGATCGCATTTCTATTGGTTTAATTCTACTTTCATGCTTCTTCTGACATACCCCAGCTTCACTACCGTACAACAAAGACGATATCCGATATTAATTTTCTCTTCGTCATCCGTTAATCTCCAATTTAGAACAAAATATCGTCAAACTAAATAACTGTAGTATTATTTTTTTAATCACCGACGGAAAAAGAGAGGTGTTATAAATTTAGTGTGTGGGTCTATATTTTTGTGGCTCTGTGTATTTGTATGTCTCTTTGTAGCGTCGTAGTTTCTAAACGAATGATCCGATATTGATTTAGCTGCTTGAAGATAATCAGCTCTGTTTTAGTTGAAGAATTATAAACTACTTCTATTGGTTTAACCGATTCGAAATATATTATCCTGTGACGTCAATGATATTACAATAATACAGTAATGGTGATGATGATGCAGATTGTGCAGCGTCAGCTGAGAGCAACAGGTGCTAATCTCTCGCTGACTTACAGTAGAAGTATCGTATTTGAGCTCATTGCAATAGCCTCAATGAATTGGTTAGAAATAGATACGTATATGAGTCCGAGGTGATTTAATTAATAATATATCGTCACGCTATATCCCTTTCCGGGTGAGCAGAAATACATGAGTGGCTGCACACACATATATCGTACCCAACGTGACCAGTAGCGCAGTTGATCGCCGTTCTCAGGACATTTACACATGATATTCCTATTAGATGCCTAAATCCGTACTAAACCTAGAAAAACCTAGATGTACATGCCGGGATTCGAACCGACGACCGTTCGCGTCACCGCGCATGTATGCCGGTACCTTATCCACTAGGCCGAGACGACACCATTAATATTACCATTTTTTAATGGTTATGAATACTCTTGCACTGCGTCCGATCCAAATGCTTATGTCATTCCCATACATTTTTCAATTTTCTACTAGCGTTATCGGTGATCGAATGCTAATATGTCTAAGTCCTCTGAACTATCTAGAATTCTATTATATTAATGATGTTATTTTGAGGTGGTATGGCGACTCCCCAGCCAGATTGTGACCACAGATCACAAGTGCTTAGTCCGTCAGTGTTTCGCTTTGGCCTGCCGCGTTTCGGGATCAGTTTGTATATGTATATAAAGTTATTCAAATACCTAGAGACCTTTTGTTGTGGAATATATGCGCCGAAACGACGATAGTAACTGTCAACGGTTTTTCATCCTTTGGCGTTCTTGGACTATATTGTGCTTTCCATCAGTTGCAATGTAGTCACTTGGTCGTCCAAGTATAAAGAAAAATGTTTTGTGGTAATCGTTAACAGTACCTAGATTAGTATTTTGATGAATTTGTACCAAAAGCAGTGCTAAAAGCCACATTTGAATTCGGTCTGAGTTTTTTTAGAGTGGTATTTTTACGGAATCGTGTTGGATACAGAGCGAAACTGCGCTAAGTTTTCGAAGCTTAACGAAAGGAAGCAAAAGCATTTATTGGGCATCTAACACAGCATACAACATCAAAAGATAGATTAATCAAGACAGAAAATAAAAAAAGTAAATACTTTGTGCTGTGATGATGCGCTATAGGGAAGTCATCATATGCAAAAGCGAAAGATTCGAAATATTTATGTTATAGAAAAAGTGGAGAATCATGTTGATATATAACAGATTAAAAAAAAAACAAAGTTAAGGTGTAGCATAATAAGAGTCCGGACGACGGAAGTTTAACATATATTTGTATAGATTACCATAAATATATGCCTTGAGCCACTGAAATCAAAAGTTGTTTTCAGTCGAGAATCTCGTCCTGGTCACATTCAAACTCTACCCACATTAACATATTACGGAATGTTTTTTTTTTTAATAATTTAAATTCCTAATGCCCGTTTTACACGTGGAATTTAGTCAATGTCAGGTTTTTTCTGTTCGATTATTTCTTAAAAAATGGACCGTTCAGAGGAAAACGTCGAATGTAACACAGATCTTTCTGGTTACACTTCAATGGAATACCACTAATCTAATGTCACTTTTTTTTTTGTAACTCAAGAGAAAATCCTGCATAGGATTCTCAGGGCTGTGAGGGCAGCGACCCCGGTGTGTCAGACTCCTACTGACTAAAAACCCCCGCGGTGTTCTTCTAACTGCTCCATCCGGGACTGGGAAACAAAATTCATCCACACGCCCAGGGAGCAAAATGCCTTGTTGAAGCTATGTCTCCGGGAGGGATGGAAGTTAAGAGCCCTGCCCTTCAAAACCTCTCTCATTTGGGCATCGGAATCCCCCAAGTCTACTGGCCGGCTAAATGTCAACAACATATCGAAAACTCGGTCATCTATAGATGTTGCGCTCAGTACAATAAATATTTTAAAGAGATCGATATGTTTTACTTAAGCCGTAATTTGGTCATTAAGACAATTATTTCTGGACTGCAGTTAGATGAATCTCATACAACACCGATATGAGCGCACACACGCACACAAATGCACTCACACAACACTCACAAATCACGCACACAAGACTCACTATATGATGCGGGGAGCGACCCAAACATTTACCAAAATTTAATATGTGTACTACGTTATTGGCATTATAGATTTTTTTTATTTTTTGTTTCCTATTTTTGGTACATAATCTTATAATATGCTGTGTAGTTACCGTTAAATAAATAAATAAATAAATAAATATTGACAATAAGACTGTTCAATGTATACAGTTTAACACCAACTTTTATTGTTTTGTGGCTGTTGTTTTATTAGCTTGATTTTTGTTTTTGTATCTTTTTTGCTGTATTTTTTATCGCTTGTATGTTGCTGTTTGTTTCCCTTGAAAATAAAGAAAATAAAATAAATAAAAACTTAACCTATGGAAGCATTTAATAGATTTTTTTACATTAATAAAATAAATAATAATAAAGTTATTTATTGGACAAACAATTACAAGCAGCACATTAAAGTCAGCTGACACCCAAACTAGGACAACCTGTATCGTGGATGTCAGCATATTTCACACAATTTGTTACAGTTTATTACCGCTACGTCGCTCCAATCTTAACTCAAAACAATACAACAATAATATTACATACTAAACAATAGACTATACAAAAAAAAAGTGAATAACAATTTCAAAAGAATGTTAATGATAAAGCCCAAACACTTCTATTTCTGCAACAGTTCCTCAGTATAATTATATTTTAGATTTGACAACCAGTCTCTCAGCTTCATCTTACATTCGAATTTAGATAAGTTCAAGATATTTAATTCATGATTAACCTTATTGTAAATCCTTGAACCAAGAACCCAAAATTGTCTCTGAGCAAAATGAGACTTGCGAATCGGCACATTGGCCTTACTAAGCGACTACAGCGCACTTGATGAAAAGTGCAAATTATTTCTAAGGACCTCAGCAAAAGCCAAGGAACAAGAATCCATTGACACCTGCCGGCGTTATGCCGGCGCATATATACGGCGACAGAAAAACTATATGTATATGAACAAATGGACGAAAACAATCTCAGGTCCTAGCACACATATTTGCGACAACGTATTCGTTTGGTTAGCTATCTTATTCCGAGGAGTTCCACTCCAACGAAGCCTTGAGTTTCTTTCGACGTTTCTGCTCAAAGTTTTTTTTTAATATAAATATAGGCGGAAAGGAAAGGAAGGCGGAAGTCTGACGCGTCCGCACAACAAATGCCTATTCACTCTTTTCTTAGACTCCCTGGTCATAAGATCGCGGAAATATGGCCGCTGGAAGCATATTCCATTACCAAGCCGTTCGCATGATGAATGTAGAAGCTAATCTTTTCGTGCGGATATAAGGAACATCCACCACAAGTCTAAGTATTTACTTTCGTGACGCCAGAAGATCAACATTAGGCTCTTTCTCTGGCTGTTCGTCCAGTCGAGATGCGTACTTAGAGGGTGTCCTTTCATTGTCGCCCTACCCATAACTTGCTTGTTACGCCATGAGTGCTCGCCGCTCTCGCCCGGTGATATTGTAAAGGACTGTCACGGCCAACTAAAATAAAAACAAAATCGAGGAGTTCTGCAGTTAGAACTGTATTTCGAGGTATTTATTCAAACGCCTAATCAAATGCATATTACTAATTTTTTTTATAGCAATTACTTGGAATAAGGTGGTAAACTATGAAAGTAAATTGTCGTAATTTATTTCAAGGTCTCAGATCCCAAAATGTGACTAGACCAAGCGAGTCACTATGGCGATCTTTGCGTATCTGTACTGTCATTACGACTCAGTTCGGGGAAATCGACTTACCATCTAATGTTTACGACATGAGCGGTCTACTGCATTACATGTCTATGTAGTGGAATGTTGGACGCTGCGGCTTGCGGTTTACCTATTATCGTAATGATCATTTACAATATATGACTTGACAAACGCATTCTTCTAATGATCATCATCCACACGACCATGGGCACCGTTATCTAGTTGTGATGGGGTTTTACTAACAAAACCCTTAAGGATTTTTGGCCGCTATAAATCCACGTGTACGGATTGACATTCTTCCTTTGTGCTACCGAGACGGTGTTATGAGAATTTTTCCCAAGTAAAAGAAAATAACGGGGCTACGTGAAATGGCTTTTTCTGTGACTCTAAGCTTTACACCTTTAAACTAACATTTATCACGCCGATTCACTATTGGCGTAGGCAGAGAGATTGGAACGCCATTTGTGTCTGTTTTTGCAAACCTCTTCCGCTTCCTTAACATACATTACTCCTGTCATACACTCTTGCCCATTATGTCTTGTGTTTGTTTGATCTGTGCAGAGCTTTTGCTTTCTTCTATGTGTCGGTGTACACGATGCGTTGCGAATGTAGCGTGGTGAGGCACTGCTAAAAATTACTGCAATGGCAGGCACACCATGCGTTACGATGCTGCAACGTTGTTACGTCAGAGCGGTACAGTTCAATATAGTCTCGTAAAAATGTATCGGAAAAGTCAACTTAGAGGTACCGCTTCGGCATCACAACGCGTGCACCCCTTTCTACGTCGACTCGCATGTACGGCGCGACGTCGCAACTTAAAGTATGTCCCGACCCTTAATGAACATACTTTATCAATGCTACCAAATACAAAATCGCGAATTGAAGTACTGGTTGTAGAAAAAAGCAAAGAGTAGAATAAAAAATTAAAAGCAAATAAATCGCACTAATGATACCCCGCCTTAATTATTTCGCTCACGCGCGTGTCACCTGTCATCGTATTAAGGCATGAAACCGTGACATTGATCTATCTACTTGCTTACTTAACTTTAAGTTCAACAACCCATTAATACAAGAGATTTTTTTACTTGACCAGGCCTGTGTGTACACGGCAGTTATAATCTTAGAAGTTCGTATGAACAATTTTATTATTATCTAAAACTAAATTACTTGGCGAACTTTGTACTGACATAAATGTTGTATTAACTTTTAGCTCAACTTACTCTCCTCTCTTTTCATCTCTTCTTCCTTTCACATCCTCTCTCCGGATCTCTCTAAACTTTTTACATGATGTGAAACAGCCCAGTAGGCGTCAACTACTGGACCTACGCATCCTGTAATGTATTCCAGAGCGACTGGTCGCAAGCGGTCTGCATCCAGCTTCGCCCTGCGATCTGGATCAGGTCACATGCAGTATCGTTCATTTCATAAATGCATGAAAGCATTGCATGCCGTTACGCAGTGACGTGCATAGGATATTTGGACTGGGTAGGCAGATTCCATAATAAACTTTAATATTATATAATGATAATAAATATTATATTACTTTCATAGGGAAGAGAGATGGCGTGAAAATAGAATAGATATAAATCTAAAGGGTTCCTCTTTTTGGTTGAAGTTAAAGGAATTTATTCTAGACTTATTTATCGTAAGGGCATGCAATGCTTTTATGCATTTATGGAATGAACGCTACTGCCCTTACGATAAATAAGTCTGGAATAAATTCCTTTTATTCAAACAAAAAAAAAGAACCCTTTATATTCATGTCTATTCTATTTTCATTCCATCTATATTCCTTATGAAAGTAATATAATATTTATTATCTATACTAATATTATAAAGCTGAAGAGTTTGTTTGTTTGTTTGTTTGTTTGAACGCGCTAATCTCAGGAAGTACTGGTTCGAATTGAAAAATTCTTTTTGAGTTGAATAGACCACTTATCGAGGAAGGCTTTAGGCTATATAACATCACGATGCAATTATTAGGACTGAAGAAATAATAGAAAATGTGAAAAAAACGGGGAAAATTATTCATCCTTGAGGGCTTCCATTGCGTGCGCTGCAAAAACGGTTCAAGATACCAAAATATATATGTAAGAAAGAATTATTCCTCTTGAAATGATCTAAAAAAATGTCAGCGACAGTATATGTCTATCTTTTAAGATTAAGTCACTAGAACCGTTTTTATGGTAAACAAATTTGGTCGAAATTAATGCATTATTTGTTAAGAGTTGTATCAACGTAATAATATTAATCTTTATCCAAATAAATGTGTTTTTGATTAAGAGTATTTAATTGTGAACAAAATTGTCTTTGACATCACTTAATTTCAATGAACATCTTAGAAGATATTACAAAACCTTATATAGCAAAACAATGTTTGCCGGATCAGCTAGTCATTATATAATATTCAAATTCATTATGTGAATCTGCCTAGCCTGTCTAAACACCCTATGCACGTCACTGGTCACATGTACACCTTGTAAGTGGGTGTCCCATATTGTATTTGCCAGTACGTGATTTCTACTCGAAAACTTGCCCGCCCCATGGGTTGACCGTTCTACGAGATGTGTCCTGCCCACTGCAACTACAATTTGTAATCTGCTGGGCTATGTTTATAATTAATTTTTTTTTGGGAGTCGAAGCTGCTCACGTCCGTAGGCTTCACCCTAGTTTCCCTACACGTGGCTCCTGGGTGGTGCTAAACGAGCCGCAGCGAGGTGGTAGGGCGTCGGTGCCCGTCTGGATCGCGACCACAGTACATGGGTGTACAGCCCGTCATAGTGACCAGTTTCGGCTTGTCGCGTTTCGGGATCAGCTTGTGTTAATCCAGTAGCTCATATACCTAGAGACCTTCAGTCGTGGTATATGTGGGCCGACATGACGATGTAGACTATTAATGGATTTTCATCCTATGATAGTCGCTTTCGTTTTTGGACTACACTGTACTTACCATCAGGTACTATGTAGTCATCATGTCGAGCTAGTGTAAAAAAAAAATCTCAATCATCTACGGATCGCTTCATTTCCGGTTCCATCAAGCATAGTCCTTTCCACGCTTAGCTGCGTGACAGTGAGCTTTCTAATGCAACTCCTCGTAAAAGACCGTGTTTCTGCACCGTAATGTCACCACTGGCAACACACATTGAACGACTGAGGCGCGTAAGAGAACTAATGAAACATAAATGAAATGAAATATAACTTTATTCAAATAGGCCTACTTTCAAGCACTTTTGAATCGTCAAAAAAAAGCAAAGTGAATCTAACACCGGTTCGGAATGCTGAATCTACCGCGAAGAGCCGGCAAGAAACTCTGGTAGTTGCTGCTTTTAAAATAATGAGGTACAATAACAGGTATAATATGTATATAAAGGATTGAATGCCGCGCGAGAATGATTGTATATATTAAGACCACGCACTTTTATCATTCAAACAGTCGTTAATGGAATAATATCCCTTTTTTAGCAATTTAGTTTTAATAGTATTTTTTTTATTTCAATAGTCATAACTCCAAGATGTCTTAGTAAGTAGGTATTGTATTGTATAAGCGAATACCGAGCCCCATATAGGAACCATGAACCTTCTTAAGCCGGGAATTAGGTAACACTAATTTATGTTTATTTCTAGTATTAACATTATGAATATCACTACTCGCCAAAAATAGATGCAGATTTTGTCGTATGTATATAATACAAGCGTAAATATATTGCGATGGAACTGTTAAAATACCGAAGTCATTAAAACGTTCTCTAAGCGAGACTCTAGTCCTTAAATTATAGATAGCACGTATAATCCTAGTTAATACTGCACTAATCTAAGGTAATCCATCCAAAAATCCCGTGTCGCACTGTTTATAGCGTGACGGCACGGCTATACAAGTATAGACTCTTCGGTGGTCCCTTGTGGTATGTAGTCGGCACATAATTGCATAATAAAAGTATGTACGTCTGTGTAAACGGTCGCGGGCGCAGCTCGACTACGTCGTGATTAAGACAGATTAATATTCGGGGCTCCATCATGATGTGACATTTAGGACATTCCAGACGAACCACGTCGCGGTTGTCACGTTGTGCGGGTTTTCGGCGATACATTGCTATGGCAACGTAATGAAAGTCTTTAGTGTGACCACAAAATTTACAATTATTGACAAAGTATTCGTGTGACCAATCAGGAATCCAATATCTAACTCAGAAATGTAATTACAATGTGCAAATATAATGAACACAGTGCAAAAATTGATCACAATTGTCATATCATCTTCAAGCTCTAGGCATTCGGACTACGCCAACTGATTTTGCTTCATGGTTACGAACGTAAAGACGTCTTCGTGTGGCTTAATGCCTTATTTATTCGGAGAAGATTCAACGACAATATATGCACAGCGGCACAGTGCTAACATAATGTTTTTTTTTTCTCTTTATTTAATTAAAGGGGTTTTCTCACAGAGTGACCACGTCACTCCGTACAGGCGAAACACATATAATTAGCTCAAGCCACTTTTAAGTAAAGTGCAACCAGCATTTTGGCAAAATAATGTTACGTGAATTGAATTACTATGTATCTACGTATAGTTTAGTAGCGTTCATTCCATAGATGTATGCAAGCTTTGCATGCCCTTATGATAAATAAGTCTGGAATAAATTGCTTAAAGTTAAACGAAAAAAGGAATCTATTATATTCATATCTATTCTATATTCACGCCGTCTATCTTTGATTAAGAACCTAGGAAAGCAATAATATCTACTATCATAATATAATATTCAAATTAATTACGCGAATTCTACCTAACCTGACCAAATACCCTATGCACGTCACTGGTATAGTTGCACCAATCATGCTGGCCTGCGCAAAACCTCTTTTAAAGGAAGTGATAATTATGATGATAATATGTCCTCGACGTATTCTCGGATGGTGTTATACTGGCTACAGTATAGAGTGAACCTACACGTGACAATAAAGCATTCCATGTGCATTATTCGTGTAGTAATAAGCAAAGATTCTCTGGATTTTTATACATTTTAGTTTAGAATGGATACAAAAAGTTGCTGCTCCTAATAAAAAAAGCACAGGTAAACACAGCACTGAGAACATGCTGTAAATGCGTTATTATCTGCATTACATTTACCATGGGGTGCAATATTTTACAGAATAATTCCAAAAGATGAGTAAGCAAGATAACAGTATTATCACTTTTGAAATAATAAATTCTAACATCGGTAATGTCCGAGTTTGTGCATGAAATATGGTAACAAATCTGTAAGTTTACGTCGTGTCGCGGTCAACGGCCACGAGCCTTGGCATTGCCGGGCTCGTCACCTTTGTATACAGAGTAATTACGCAGATGTGACACTTCGAAATTACAAGGGTCTCATAATGCCTATGATTATATTAGTTATTTTAATTTATGTTCTAATTGGAAATGCATCTTATTATGAAATATGTACCACCGTATATTACCGCCATTAATGGTGGATATTCCCTGTATACGCAGCCAAATATTCTCTCAAAGCTATCAGTGAAACCGTGGAACGCACTCCCCGCGTCTATTTTTCCACATTCTTATGATTTGAGAGCCTTTAAAAGATGAATGCATAAATATTTTTTGGACAGATGTGGTCTTTAATCAGTCGCATCTTCACCTTCTACCAGGTACGCTGAGGTAGTTTTTAAAAGAAATATAAGTGCGTTTCACTATTAAGATGGGGGAATTTGTAAAAATGGATAAGTAATTTGAATTAGCCGTGTAGTTTACTAGAAGAATATAATAATCTCTCCCTATTTATCATACGCAGGTGTTGTAAGAGCCGACTAAGGTATACAGGATGCCGAATTGTACGCAGATTGCTACAGAGATGGGCAAAATGTAATCTGATTAATGATGAACGATTACAAAATGTAGTCGTAAATTTAATTCTCTTGCTCTGTGATCATGATTAAATCCATTTAAAACATTAAGAAATCATAAATGTGTATGCAATCTGGGATTTTGTAGTATTGAAAACATAAATGAGCAAAATGCAGTCATATTAATGGTAAAAAACGTAAAATGTAATCAAATGTAAAAAAAATGTAAAATGTCAAATGTAAAAAAGGAACGTCGATAAAAGTCTACTTGGCTCAAGCTTGGAGACTAATTTTCACTGTTTTAAGAGCAAAAGAGAATACTCCGTGATAACTAAACCTAAAAGAGAAGGAAGATTATCTGTCCTTGTTACACTTAATGAATAGTCTTAACGTAATATTTCGCATCTGCTTTTTCAGTTTTAATCTTTGCCGGCGACACCGTGTCATCCTGTCAATAGGCGATTGAAATTGGGCAATTATTGTATGGGAAATATGTTATGATGGTTTTATTGCCGTGGGATAGTCTGTAATGTGTTTGTTTTATAATGATCGTGCCTCGAGGTGTGATGTCTGTGTTAAAATTAATTGACTGATGGCTATTTATAACGTGGAAAATGGTTTTGTATATTTTTTTAGAAATATAATAATGCATCAAAATGAGACAATGACACAATAAATTGATGTCAGCTGAAAATCATCACTGGGTGTCGCAACACAATTCACAACAACGGATATTTGCTTTTGTTCGTTTCTACCTTGATTAAGCTATGCTAATGTAGATGAGGGGAGGGTGGCATTTTACACCACTCTCCCCGCCAAATGTGTTAGGTGTACGCAGGGGGTGGCGACTATGTAGCCACCCCCTGCCAAAAAAGCGGGGCCTGTAGAAGGCTAGACGTCGCCGGGTGCCGAGGAAGATGGCTCAGCCTTGCCCTTGGCACTCGGCAGACGGGAGAAGGAACACTCCGTGGGTTTTAGTTGGCGCAAGTCCGACACACCGGGGGGTGACCCTCATCGCCCCCTGAGGTCCGTTAGGGGTTTACCCTGATGGTTTTCCTTTCTTAATAAATAAATTATTTAAAATCTGGTAATTACTAGATTCAGAGTCTGAAAACTCAAATGCGGTCAAATTTTAAATCAATATATTGAATAACAAGAGAATGCATTTATATGCTTCTATGGGATGAACGCTACTGCCCAATTCTAAGATGAGAATAACATATTGGGCCCACTCCGACGTAATTTTGAGTTTTTTTCAGTGTTTCTTCTCAAGGCAGACGTCTCCGAAAGGCTAGAAGATCACTATAGGTGGGCCTGTCCTTGATTGACTGCACAAGCAGAAGTTCGTGCCCACAGGGTTGTTTTTGCGTTCGCATCCAACCGACAATCCTCGCTGACTGAGCACCTTGAGAGATGGTAAAGCTGTAAAGGCTCTCCCATTTTTTTTTTACTGGGGTAAAATCCTCATATGACCGTCTCAACCACACAGGGGGGTTGCGCGACCAAGGTGTGTCGGCTTGTACCGAATAAAAACCCCAAGGTGACTACTTTTGCGCATTGGCAGAGGCTGGGGGTCCTGTAATCAATTCGCCACAGCCACGTCGCGCCGCGCCCGCTGGGCACAGACCCGGGGGAAGTTGTCGCCTACCCCGAAACTGCTCGTTGTATTTAGGCAGAGCACGTCACAATGCTTTGCCGACTTCTCGAGGGTCGCTAACCAGTTGTCCAGGGCCCCAACCCTGAGCAGTTACGACTAGTGATGAAAATGCCCGGGAATTTTCCCAAAGTGCCCAAAACTTCCGAGAACATTTCGTAAATTCCCGGGAATATTCCCAAGGAAGATTTTGGGCACTTTGGGAAAATTCTCGAGCATTTTGATCACCAGTCACGACCCCAAAGACATCAGCCAATGGTCACGTAGAAATATACAACATATTTGGACTGTGAAAAATTACACCTAAACAACCCACGTTCCACCAGGGTCTGTTACCATGATGAATGACCACAAAGACATTATTGCGTTGATATTTTATTAAAGCATCCACGGACTAGTTTGGCCTGCCGTCATTTGAATACAAATGTATTTTTTGTTTCTAACCTGTGCGAGAACGGAGAATCCGCACTGTGAAAAAAAAAACAAAATCTTTAACATTCCTTTGTATGCAGTAATAATAATTATAATAGGGTCATTGAACTGCCATAACGTAATAGCATAGAACTGAGTTTCTCAACCTTTTTAATTATGGCCTTTAAAATTTTATTAGAAACGTGTCATCGGAATGAGGGATGACATCAACAGTAACATAACTTTACTGAAATAGACTTACTTCCCAGCATTTTTGAATGATCTTTAAGTAAGAAATATTTTAAGCAGGCCAGCTATATTGATGGATTTTGTAGTACTAGTTCTCGATAGTTGCGAACATTTTACACTGTGCTTAGCATCAGGTACGCTGTACTCACTTTGCCGAAATAGTATAAAAATATATAGTAACTAGCTGATCCGGCAAACGTTGTTTTGCTATATAAGGTTTTGTAATATCTTCTAAGATGTTCATTGAAATTAAGTAATGTCAAAGACAATTTTGTTCACAATTAAATACTCTTAATCAACAACACATTTATTTGGATAAAGATTAATATTATTACGTTGATACAACTCTTAACAAATAATGCATTAATTTCGACCAAATTTGTTTACCATAAAAACGGTTCTAGTGACTTAATCTTAAAAGATAGACATATACTGTCCGGGACATTTTTTTAGATCATTTCAAGAGGAATAATTCTTTCATACATATATTTTTGGTATCTTGAACCGTTTTTGCAGCGCACGCAATGGAAGCCCTCAAGGATGAATAATTTTCCCCGTTTTTTTTCACATTTTCCATTATTTCTTCGCTCCTAATAATTACATCGTGATGTTATTAGTTATAGCCTAAAGCCTTCCTCGATAAATGGTCTATTCAACTCAAAAAGAATTTTTCAATTCGAACCAGTAGTTCCTGAGATTAGCGCGTTCAAACAAACAAACAAACTCTTCAGCTTTATAATATTGGTATAGATTACTACAAGACCCCCCCCGCTTTTATACAAATAGTTGCTTCGTATGTTTATATTTAAATATATTCATCTATCTACTGTCCAGTTGCATAACAGCATTTTTAGGTTTTTAAACCGCTTTTAAAGAATCATAATTATATGTTACAACAAAACATTATCCTCCATGAGTCCATGTAGTGTGGAATAGGGATGTAACTGAGGCACTTTTATCGGAGCCGAAGTCGGAGTCGGAGTTTTTAAATTTGATTTATCGGAGTCGGAACCGAAGTCGGAATCGGAGTCGGAGGCAATGTCAGTCACAAGTGACGGCAGAATAAAATAGTTTTATTAAGGGACAAATAAAAACATTATTCAGTGAACCTTTTTAATTAGAAAGTGATAAATTTACAAATACACACAATAAAAATTGCTGTGTTTCTTATTAACATTTTCCCATTAACAGTGAACAAATTAAATCAAATTTGATCCAGGGTTGTTTTTGTGTTAATCTATATTTTACTTAATTTAATGTAAATGTAAAATAAAAAACCTTTTAGTAATAAATTTAAATGTACATTTAGTTTTAAATGTAATAATTTTAATAATATTTATTTAATCTATATTTTTAAAAATGTCTTCTACAAATTAACTAGTACTGATTGTTTGATTAATTGATATTATGTTTCAACAACATATAAAATGAAATCAAATGAATTGACTACAACAGTGGTGGTAACCTCCGATGAATACCTCCGATTAAAAAGTTTCGGAGCCGAAGTCGGAACCGGAGGTGTAATAACAATCGGAAGTTCCGACTTATCGGAGTCGTAGTCGAAGCTCCGTAACATCCCTGGTGTGGAAGCATGCGCGCTTCGATATCCCTCTCGCTACTTTTAGATGTAGATTAATTTAATGGAGTAACATACCAACTACCCATGTTGCCTTAGATTTAGGGATTGATAACTTGCTTTCGCATCACCATGAGAAAGAAATTTAATTTCTTCGCGCCCCCGCTCTGCTATAGGCCGATGCAACGTATGGTTTGTTCTTTTCTTGAGCGAGCTACAGTTGCGAATACGCATCCTTTGCGTACCAGCTATTGTACTCCAGCCCAAGCTACTTAGACTGTGTGCGCTGCAAAAACCCCGTCCAAGGTTCATTCCTACGGATATATAAAAACAACAATGGATCTCAGGACTCCAGGAACCTCAGCCCTGGGCGAGTTCCACAACCTTGCACACACTGTCTTCAGGCCGAATATCATGGATACGTCATTCCCTCCAGCTAAGTCCCCTTTTCTGCTCTCACTTCTTTAGAGGAGTGAACTGTACAACTGTCAACTAGCATTGCTCATTGTACGGTAGCTTATTCAGTAAATAAATTGATTAGACAGCGGATGGCGTCTTTATTTCTAGCCGGCAAACCCCTTGTTACATACTCGGCCAACATAAGGCGGCGGCAGTACAATTTACAGTAAATTTAATCAAATGAATAGAAAATTCAATTAGACTTATGAGACTTCAGTGATCGACGATGATTCAATAATATCCAAGAGACGAGAAGAACATTCTAATAGGTTAGATGGTTAAATTTGAAGTAGTTAAATGGACCCCCAATTTGACAATCTTTGATAACTCTACGTATAGACTACTCTATATTAAAGAGTATTGAATTGAAAAATATAATACACTGAATAATTGCGAAACTTTTATACTTTTAGCTAAATCGTATTTCTATCGACATGTATGTCAGGCCGCGTGTGACTGTTCTTATTTCACATTACAAATAACATTTATATTATTGAGGTAAAAGCAGAAAAATAAATTACGGACTGTACGCAAAGGAATTTGGCCGAATAAACAAAAATCAAAGGTTACATACATCTATACTAATATTATCAAGCTGAAGAGTTTGTTTGTTTGTTTGTTTGAACGCGCTAATCTCAGGAACTACTGGTTCGGATCGAAAAATTCATTTTAAGTTGAATAGACCATTTATCGAGGAAGGCTTTAGGCTATATAACATCACGATGCAATTATTAGGAGCGAAGAAATAATGGAAAATGTGAAAAAAACGGGGAAAATTATTCATCCTTGAGGGCTTCCATTGCGTGCGCTGCAAAAACGGTTCAAGATACCAAAAATATATGTATGAAATAATTATTTCCCTTGAAATGATCTAAAAAAATGTCCACGACAGTATATGTCTATCTTTTAAGATTAAGTCACTAGAACCGTTTTTATGGTAAACAAATTTGGTCGAAATTAATGCATTATTTGTTAAGAGTTGAATCAACGTAATAATATTAACCTTTATCCAAATAAATGTGTTGTTGATTAAGAGTATTTAATTGTGAACAAAATTGTCTTTGACATCACTTAATTTCAATGAACATCTTACAAGATATTACAAAACCTTATATAGCAAAACAACGTTTGCCGGATCAGCTAGTTGTTTTATAAAGTGTGTTAGTTGCATACGATGTTTTTTATATTTTTTTACTGATTTGTCCCTTGACGGTTACTGTGGTTCTTGAATTACATTGAGCTTTCCATCAGGTGTGGGTGTAGTCACTATTGAGCCAGTTTAAAAAAAAACTATGTTTACAAATACACAAATAGAAGTACTTATATGGACTACAAATGTTTGATTTTAATTTATTCTAGTACTCTTGTTAAATGAAACGTACTTCAAACACGTTTATATGGAAATATTAACGCTGATCTATGTGGCGATGTCCGGTACTGTCATAGACAAGTCGGCGGCACGACAGCTCCGCGTCCCGGATTGGAATCTGGGTGTAACATGTAGCTCACTCGTGCGCCGGAGGTCGGTAACCAGCCTATCGTCTCGTTTATCTCGATCACGCATATAAATTAATTTTCGACGATGCTGCCCGTACAAAAAATGTCTTTACACCGACCCAGTGTCGGTGGGCAATCAGATATATGACTACAAAAAATGTTGCTAAGTGAAAACGGCGTAAAAGCCGCGTGGTTCTCGATGTTATTAAAAGTCACTGATAGACAATATTTTCTCAGTACGTTCTTTTTTTATTTCGATAGCATCTTCTTACTCTTGATCTTTCTTTTACACTGACTCGACAAAGTGACTACATTGCACCTGACGGAAAGTAAGGTGGTCCAAAAACGGTAACGACTGCTGGGTGAGGGAAATCCGTTGACATTTGCTATTATTATTTCGGCCCACATATACCACGACAGAAGGTCTCTAGATATATGAACAACTGGATATATAAAAACTGATCCCGAAACGCAACAAGCCGAAGTGAGTCACTATGAGGGTATAGACTTGTATACTGTGGTCACTAGCCAGCGCGAGTTATCGTCCTTCCACCTCACGCCTTAATTACAAACGGGGGAAGTTGAGCATGAGTCCGATAAAAGACCGCTTTCGCCCAACAAAAACTTCTGCGGCTCACATAATACTGTCTCCCTCTACTGTCAGGAGAGGTGGGAATATCTTCACTGTAGGCACACTCACACACATTATATTATAGTGATAACTTTTTATCTTCCACTTGTATTGGGCTTATACTCTGGTCGAAACTTTGACTTTCCTTAGATTTTACTTAAACATTATATATTATATTATTGAATTGATGTAAAAAAAACATGTTAGGTTACCGATTTTGTCAACGTGGTTTTAGCACCGTGAAAACTTAATCTATACTTAAGTTCCTATTAGATTTTCTTTTTTTTTTTTTTTATTATACCGACTCGACACAGTGACTGCACCATACCTGATGATAAGCATGGTGCAGTCCAAAAAACGCCAACGACTATCGAAAGGTAACAAAAAACCCATCGGTAGTCGCAGCGATCATGCCAGCCTGCAAGAATGAATGTTTTTCTAAGATGAATGTATTTCGTGAGTAAAGGCTAGGCAAAGTCATAATAATGTGTATAAATCTCATTCTTAATACCATGGAAATGCCGCAAGGAACCCAAAAGTATTACAATGTATGCGAAATCGTTGCCAACCGGATCCACTCTCATTACACGTAGATTTCGTTCACAGGTCATGCCGAATACAGAGCGTGTTTACATAATAATACGAATTAATTTCATATTTAGTATTATAGCGATAACGGTTACTTCTTGGAACGAATTATGTTCACATAATTATAATAAACATAAGTTTATTATTGCTCGGAGATACGGTGACGTGGCCTTAAAATATATAAAACGCTAACTGACCTGCGAACTTCGAACAATCAATGAATACAGTCAAAACCGTTTATGGCGACTTAATTTAGAACAATATATCTGTAATATTGAAGCTGAACAAAGGTCCCGGCTGAATGGTATATAATTGATTGTATATCGAAAACATCACCGGTTAAAACTAATTTTAACTGTATTATGTGAACTTTTAATTTAACTTTCTGGCGCTCTCCCACTTCTCCCGATTCTCTTTTCCCTTCCAGAATTCCCCTTTAAATTTTATCTACGCAATAAAAGGTAGCCTACGCCCGTTTGCAAGGTCTAATCTATTTCTGTTCTAAAATTTATCAACACCAATTAGCCGTTTTAATATGAAAGCGGAACATGCAAAAATACACACATTCGAATTTATATTGAAACTAGATGACTGATGTGATTTTCTATTTCTGGTTGTCCTTGGACCCTGTATATCCCGAAACGAGAACGTTGAGAGGGTTCCACAAAGCGCGAATCCATTTGGAGGGGAATGTGTTAAGACCACGGCAACCGCTCCGGAGCTTCAGTTTTAGCCGTCCGTTCGACTTCTGACCGGTTAGCTGATAACTTAAGGGACTGTGTAGTTAAGGCGTTATGGTGGCAAAGTATCAACGCGTTCTGCTTAAAAAAAATCTCTATGGTAGTAGAAATTATTCTATAAGACATATTAACTCAGTTAATCTCTCGCTTCTCAAATAAATACTAAAAATCAGAGATTGTAATACAAAATAGTTAGATTTAGACAACTATAATAGAATTAGATAGAACATAATAGGCGAAAATATATCTTATTAAGATTAATCTAGTAATAAATCTTGTTTTCAAAATACAATGTTAAGTCTTCGAACCCTTAATGTTCATTTCTAATGATTATGAAATTTATATTCTGAAAAGATTTATAAGTCATTTATCTGTCAAAAGTAAAAAAAATAGTCTTAATAAAGACAAATACTAACACTGTTACGACAGTATGTTATGTTACTCGACCCGGCTTGTCGCGTTTATGGATCAACTTGTGTTGTTCTAGTTGTACATACTCGTATACATACAGATCTTCAGTCGTAGTATATGTAGGCCGGCATGGCCTGAGTATCGGTCAATCGATTCTCGTCGCTGCCGTTGGACTACACTGGACTTTTCATCAAGTGCGGTGCAGTCCTTTGTCGAGCAAGTATAAATATATTAAAAACAAAATAAATCATAGTTTGTTTAATTACTCTTTAATTTCTAGTATACATTAATAATTATTGAAAGAGATTTCTCTGTTTCATTGCGCTGCTCTGTGGTATCGGACATGACGTTTCATTGGTCATTGTTCTAGACGAGATATGTATCTCATTGTGATCAAACCGTTATGCTCTACACGTCGTACGGTTGGTAAAAAGCGCTCTATCCAATGGTATCGACACGCACGCCTTTACAAAGTCAGTTCGCACGGTGGCTGGCTACTAATATACTAGATTGCTTAGACGAAATAGGTAACAATCAGTCACCGATGACGCTAGTAGAAAAGTGCAAAATGTATGAGAATTGGATTAATGTAACTAAAGTATTTCAACTGACAAGGATTAATAAAATATCCATTTAAATATCTAGCTTTACCGTTTACCCATACGGGGTCATATTTTTGGAAATTTGAATGTTTATAGGGAGCTATCTTTAAAAGATGGATATATGTTATTCCGAACTTTACTGTAGATTTGTAAAAGAGGCAAGTCCCACTATAAATCGTTTTGATCTCAAAGGCATTAGGCAGCGTTTTCGATGAAAGCTCCCAGGCGAATTATATCTTTCAGACAATATCGCTGATTATCGTCATGTTTCAGTTAATGAACACAAAATTATAACAAATTATAGACTAAAACTTTCATTGTGAATCACTCTGTCTATTGTTAAAAGTTGCATGAAA
Organism: Automeris io; assembly: GCA_036320925.1. Taxonomy (NCBI): domain Eukaryota; kingdom Metazoa; phylum Arthropoda; class Insecta; order Lepidoptera; family Saturniidae; genus Automeris; species Automeris io. The sequence continues at coordinate 2,717,971 of JAUDJH010000011.1, read as the reverse complement.
ATCCGTTCAGTAGTTTATGAGTTCGCGAAAAGACACACGAGGCGAGGGACTTTGTATTATGTATATAATATTTCGTCACGCTACATCCCGGGGAGACCAAAGTTACTTTGGTGGTTGTATCCACTTCTCGCTTATATGTCGAGCCCAACGTGACCAGTGGCGTAGCTAATAGCCGTACAAACACATTATATTTCTACATAATCCGAACATAACCCAGGAACCCCCCAGAAATTACGTTAAAATTCGAAGCTACGGTCGTTCGTGTTACCCCGCATGGATTCTGGTCTCATTTCCAAGAGCCCAACATAGTCAAAGAAAATATAGCGATGAATAATAATTGATCGTAGAGCTCGTAGACTTATTGGCGACGACTCTTTGTCAAAAATTAAAATGCAGAGCATCGAGCATCGACGTAGAGTTGCCTGCCTCGCGGTCTTTTACCGGTTGCACGGTGGAGAGTGTTCTCAGGAACTACATTCTTTGATTCCACCAGCCCCATTCCACCACAAAACCACAAGATATCGTGTCGGATACCATCCGTATGTGGTGGATGTTCCTTATATCCGCACGAGAAGATTCGCTTCTACATTCATCATGCGAACAGCTAAGGAGTGGAATATGCTTCCAGCGGCTATATTTCCGCGATCTTATGACCTGGGAAACTTTAAAAGAAGAGTGAATAGGCATTTGTTAGGCGGACGCGGTTCATCATCGGACTCATCTTCACCTTCCACCAGGTGTATAAGTAATAAAAAAAATCGTAAAGCCCTGATAACTTTCGTACGTATATACATATCTCGAGCCGACTAGACGCGACGTAAATCGGTCATCCTTAGATCTATGCGTAGAAGTTAATTGCTTTTTAGTGTTCCGGTTCGGATATTGTATCAGTTACAAATTGCGATTCGATATTACGTTCCTCTCACCCGCTTTAGGGATGGGCGATGTCGATAATATTTATTTGTTTTATTCATAAAGTGAAATATAAGATATTTATTCCGCCTCGATAAATATAAAAAATATACAGAAAAGAATACACAAGAGATAAGAATATTTAAACCTGGCGAAACGGGCCTTCCGGTAGTTTGATGACACGAGAAGTCTGTGGCGCTAGTTTTTGTGAAGGGCCCTGGTTGTATTACGTCTTATTAAAATAATTAAAAAAACACATAAAAAAATAAATAAAAAATTAAATATGATATACCTACTTCAAAATAAATAATACTAAATAAGCTGCTAAATTTAATAATTAAACATTTTGTTACACATAGTAATTTTACAAAGATTAGGACTAGTATAGCGTAAACAATGCAATTACAGGAAAAAAACACGTTTATTTGAGAAAAGAAAACATACACATTAATTTAAACCAATAGTGTATAACGAGCACATATAACACTCATAACGTAACATTTATGAACATGAAATCGATAACAAAGTATCGATACTTTGAATCTCTGTTTTTGTAAAGATCTAGATAAACGAGTTTTGGGTACTGAAGTGTTGGCTTTAGCTTAGTCGATGTTAAGCCTTATCAATAGCACTTGTGACAGAAAACTGGAGCGAGTGGTCAACATAGACAATTTAGAAGAAAGAGAAAGAATATATCACAAATCTTTGTAATGATACATAAATGGAATATGTGATGTAATTTTATAATTACTCGTGTTTTTGAATAATTGATCACTTATTACTGGCCTATAGATAATGGGCCAACCAGACTGTAGTTATCTACCAGACAATATAATGCCGTAGAAGAATGAGGATCATCGAAATAGACCAGCGAATCATCAAATTGAAGGGGCAGTTGGCAGGAAACCTAATTCGTAAAGCGGATGGCGGATGGGGCAGGAAAGTTCTCGAGTGAAAACCACGTACTGTTAACTGTAATATGGGACATCTGGTTACAAGATAGATTGATGACCTAATACAGATCGTAGGGATTTTTTTTCGGCAGAACATTGTTGTTGGCCAAGAAAGGCCTTTACAACTTCACCGATTGATAGAAGCAACCACTTAAGGTACTCACATGTCAGTAGCGTTCATTCCATAAATGCATGAAAGCATTGCATGCCCTTACGATAAATAAGTCTGGAATAAATTCCTTTAATTGAAACAAAAAAAGAAACACTTTATATTCATATCTATTCTATTTTCACGTTATATATCTTCCCTAGGAAAGTATTATAATATTTATTATCAGTATATAATATTCAAATTCATTATGTGAATCTGCCTACCCTGACCAAATATCCTATGCACGTCACTGTCAGATGTACAGGGGTACATCCACTGCTGGTATGAACTTCGACTTGGGTGGATAGCCGAAGGGAAGCTCACCGTTACGTCTGAGTGGAGATCACAGGGCGATAGGGTTTTTTAACGTGATGATGATGTCCTAGCCGTATTCGGCCACGGCGACTGTTTCAACACCGATTAAGATAATCAAGGCCCAGTTTTCGGAAACAGTCAATTGCGCAGGAGATATTTAAGTGCATAACTGGACGGGTAGCCAGAAAAGCACTCTCTCGTCCGAGCTCCCTCAGGCCCGATGGAAAGGAGAATCAGTACGATCGGGAGGGAGCGGGATGCAGGTTTGGTCGAGTTGTCCTTCTCTGAACACCTGGTTGAATTGCGGTGTTAAAGAGATACCTTAGTCGCCTTTTACGACACCTCAGCAAGAAGAGGGGGGTGCTATTCTATTCTGCCGGCAGCCACCACGGCTTAACGTACTGTATGCATTACAGTACAATGATACATGAATTGTAAAACCGATAATTGTAAAATCTATTATTATATCAGGAAATACCGAAATTCTTATTACACAAACGTCAAGTCATGTATGGTGGCGCCAACTTAATAATATTCCTACAATTTTTGCGTGAGTCATGGTTTTATTCAACGTTTTGTTAATTTACCTGTACAAACATTTTTCGAAACAAAAGTTATTGTGAGTGTTTTTATTATTATTATTTTTTACACTGGCTCGTCATAGTGACTCCAGAGTTCCTGATGGTAAGTACAGTGTAGTCCAAAAACGAAAGCGACTATCATAGGATGAAAATCCATTGATAGTCTACATCGCCATGTCGGCCCAAATATACCACGACTGAAGGTCTCTAGGTATATGAGCTACTGGATATACACAAGCTGATCCCGAAACGCGACAAGCCTAAACTGGTCACTATGACGGGCTTTACACCCATGTACTGTGGTCGCGATCCAGACTGGCACCGACACCCTACCACCTCGCTGCAGCTCGTTTAGCACCACCCAGGAGTCACATGTAGGGAAACTAGGGTAAAGCCCACGGACTAAACGGACGCGAACAGCTTCGACTCCCAAAAACTCCATTATTGGCGGACACTTAACTTTAATCACACCTGGTGGAAGGTGAAGCTGAGCGGGCTCACGTCGGGACGTTGGACCGTTGGCTTTGGACCAACAAATGCCTACTCACTCTACTCTTAAAGGCTCCCAAATTATAAGATTGTGGATATATATATATTGTAACAACCAGTAGCGCAGCTGATCGCAGTTCTCAGAGCACGGTTATATATAAATTACGAACAACAATTAAAGGAACAAAATATAATAAAAATCCGAATTCTCCCACCATTTTCAATAGGCTGTATCTCAGTTAAAAATACAATTTGAAAGAATAATTTTGAAGCTTCAAAACTCTAGTTTTGCGATCTCTTGGTAAAATTTTTATAGGAGCTGCGGTTTTTGCTCTCTTAAAAGAAATAATATAGCCTGGAAAAAAAGGCTTTTTCTTTTTGGTCTAAGAGTATGAAATTTTTTTTAAACAACTGCAAGGAATAAATGTTCTATGACCGGTGGTCGTGGGTGTGGTTTTATGAAGACACGAATTTGGCGTTTTACAGTTTATTTGCACTTTAAGGCACACCGAACTGCGACGTACACGCACGTACTCCCGCCTTGGGTCTCGGTGGTCGACTGACTTCCAAGCAACCCGTGCGCGCGCGCATCCTCTTACCCCGCACGTCTCGTAACACCCTAACGACCCTTAGGGCGACAACTGCGTATCGGGTTATGTCTACATGCTATTGTTCTATTTATTTAGCTTCAGTTTGTTTTTTTAGATACTTGCTATCATGCTCTTTTTACCTCTATTACATGCTGTCAGTTGCCGCGGTGTCCGTATATCCGAAGTGAATCGAAAAAGAGCCCCTTTGTCTTTAACTATCAATATATCTCAGCAAACAATGATTGCATAGAAAATTAAAAAACAGTTTTTAAAACTGGAATACATTTTCCATTAGTTTGTAACAAGACATTAAAACAAAAAGAAATTAACCACCCTCAATATCGACCTGAAAAATGCTGAAAAACAATCTTTTACTTCTAATCTTGTTGTTGTTAATCGACTATATCTTTGTGAATGTTGATAAGAAACCATGATTTTTAGGAATTTTTATACCACAACCTCTCCTAATAGCCCTATGAAATTGCAGATCTATCCATAATATAGTTTTTGTTTTTAGACTTATCAAAGTTTTGGCCAAAATAAAAGAGTAAAATTTTTAGGCTGCAACGACGTGTAATATTCGTAAAAATGTGAAAAAAATCTTTAATACATTAAAAAAAAAAATTGTTTGTTTCCGAAGAAACAAAGTAATTATGACCAAAAATTTTAAACAACCGTATCATTACCAGTATCGAGGTAACCAAAAGGCCGGTGAATTACCCTCGACGCTGGTTTTATCGGGCATTATCTGCTAGTGAATTAGCTCGGTCATAACGTCGTGAGAAAAATAGAAGTATAAAAATATCTATCCAGTGTTGTTCTAGAGAAGTTATGCATGAGACACAGATACGGAATACGTAATGGCGTGTTATGCGTCGGGGAATCCGGAAATGTGGCGCTTCGAATCACACCGCGTTCGAGTTACATTATTTATTTTTACTGCAAGCTTTGTCCGTGTTTTGGCGTTTTGATGTCATGGGTGAGCCCTGAAGACAGCGTTTCGCTGTGCTACTGGCCACGTTGGGTATAGGTGTATAGAGGATGCAAACCTTTAATGTAAAGATATCGACGAAGCAGTGGGAGAAGGTATTAGGAACAAGCAAAATTTTTAATTGGAATAGATTTTTATGGAACGAATATAATAGGGCCTCCCTCTTCCTCATGTTGAGGAGTCAGAAGAGCCGACTAAGGTATACAGCATGCAGAATTACACGTAGATTGCTAGCATCTAAGCTGCTACAAGTACTGTTATATATATTGCAAACCCGCCAATCCGCATTGGGCAAGCGTGGTAAGTTAAATGTTCAAACACATTGCAATAGGTTGCACACATATAGTGAAAATAGAAAGGCGGTATTTGCCCTACAGTGGGACGAAATGGGTTATAATAGTAATATGCATTCTTTTAGCCAATCTTGAAATCATTTTTTTTAGGTTGGTCTTCAGCTTTGAACGAAGGTTGTGGGTAATAACCGATCAATCGGCATAATAATAATAATATTTACTAACAGTTACACACATTGACCTAGTCCCAAATTAAGCTTGCGCTTGTACTATAGGTACTAGACACAGATATACATACTTAAATACATATATACAACTATGACTCACGATAAATTCATCTGCTCATCACAGAAAATTTTACAGCTACTCGGAAACGAACCCAGGACCTTAGCATCGTAGGTAGGGTCGCTACAAACTCCGTTATCATCAGTTCAAAAAGGATCTAATATCGGATTCTTATTAAAATTAATTTATCCGACATAATCTGACCTATAACCCTTAGTATGACGCTTTCTAGAAAACTTGTGCTTTAGGTAGAATTTTGATTAATTTAAAAGTTTTATCAAAACTAGTTGTTAAAGCAGTTTATTATTTATTTTACGTTCAATTTATTTCTTATTTTTTATTGTAATTTACTCATAAGTTCTTTTATATTATATACAATTTTACACGAGCAACATTCGCTCCACTTTTATGCCCCTACCTACCTCATCCGTTTCCTTTTTGGGTTCGAACGCACCGTAAAAACTATAACGCGCTCGCTTTGAAAAATCTCTAAAAAACGTCACAACGCTGTGCTATACAATTGTTGAAAATTCGAGCGCTCTGCTTAACCCACATCGCGTGAAATTGTGGTATGGGACGCCTGACTCGTCACATTCCGAGACACCGGCGTCGCCGGCGGCGCCGACGACGACGATTAAGGATAGGTCCGTCAATTGTTGTTTAAATAACGCAGTTTCACTCCGACGCAGCCTTGAGTTTCTTTCGGCGTTTCTTCTCAAGGTAGTCGCTTCCGAAACGCTGGTAGATCACCGTTAGGTTCGTTTTTCAACTGGCCGGCCGCCGAAGTCGAGGTCCGTACCCACAGGGGTGCCCTTGCGTAGCCGCCCAACCCATAAATTTCGCTGGCTGAGCGCCCTCTGCGTTCGCCCACCAAGCCCGGTTTTGTTGTGAAGGTCTTTCCCAGGCCACCAACGTAGGACACGCCGAAAAAAAAAAAAAAAAAAAAAAGGACGCCTGAACCAGCTCCGTGGACCTGGGCCGATACACAAGTAAGTTCGTTCCCGGAATTCCTTCTGTTTCCTCCTCAACTCACACGCAGCAATAGCTTTTTTTAACAAAGATGGCTAAACCCGAGTCCAAAGTTGACACTAAAAATAAGTCTCGTAATAAATTATTTTAAAATCCTAAACAAAAATACAACAATAAATATTTACCCTTAATATTCATTCTGTTAAAATAAATGATACACCGGCGTACGTCGCTAATGATGTAGGTGTAATATAGTTTATTGAAAAAACAAACTCGTCCCGGCGAATGAATCATTCGGATTTATGACTGGGTCGTTGATATCTCATTCATAAAATTTTTACTCGTAAGGGTACGTCGCGTGTAGGCGGCGTTGTGGACATGTGTTTGCCGCATGGTTTGGTCTACACGTTGAATTGGTATGTGTCATTTGTGAATTCGCAAAACTGGCGTCTTAGCTTCTCAAGATAACTATGTATATCTTAAATATAATTCTTATACTACTATGGATTCTATAAGCCAGAATTGAATAATTTTGGGTTTATTCGAATAATAATCACTCGTGTGCGACTTGGTTATTATTAGTAACCAAATAAGACGATGATTGCGTAGAGTTTTTGCGTACGGCTGGCGTAGCGCACGCTTTCTATTCAAGTATCATACACAATTGTTGGAGCTCTTTGCGATCAATTACAAATTTTTCATAGAGTCCGGTTTGTGGTGCAGGAATGGATTTCATTGTATTATTATATGTTGTTATAAAACATAACTCACGACCACATTAGGTAGTCTCTATGATTTTGACTTATCTTAAAAGTATATACATACATCTAATTCAAGGCTATGATTTACTAAATATAATTTGATATTATTTAAATAAAACGATAAAATCCATATTATTAAGTAGAAAATACAACTGCTAGTCACGTTGGGCACAACACATAAGCGCAAAGTGGATACAGCTACTAATATAGCTCTGTCAAATTTGTTATTCAACGAACGAACTAGGTACTTTAAAAATTTTTTTCTACACTAATGTAATCAAAAATAGTGAATATTAATTGTGAACTTATAGTAAACACTAACACATTTGCTAACACATTAGTATAGATATACAATTTGCACAAATGTGGAAGAGATAATAATAACCATTTATTTAGAAAGATGTGAGTGCGGGATTTTTCCTACCCAGCTACAGACGACACTATTTTTTAACCTACAAACATGCGAGTGGATATTTGAACTTAAAACAACATTACATCAAGTTGATTAACCTTGTTCTGGCATTCTTCTTTTGCTCTGGCATCGTCGCCAATTTTTCTCTATTTTATTTAGAATAATGACTTACCTACCCATCGAATATCAATGGATTCGTCGCATAATACTTATCAAGAGAAAATACAAAGTTGAACCTGGGAAGTACTCTCCGTTCGTCTGTATTTTCAAGCTCTTTTAATTTTAAAGATTCTTCTTTAAATCTGTTGTTTATTTTTTTCAACGAAGAATGTACAGACATTTATTAGGCAAAGGCGATCCATAATCGCCTCCATCTTCGCCTTCCACCAAGTGTTATTGAGGTCAGATGCATATCTCTAAATCATAAAAAATATACCTTATTAAGTATTTAGGATAACAAAGGATATTATAACTCTATCTGGCCACCAGCATTGAAGGGGGTGGATGCTTTGCTTACAAGAAAGTCTATCTATAGTCAGGGATTCAAAACAAACGAGTAATAACTGTGGTTTTACTGTCTATAGGTTTACGGTTTCAATGGGCCGAACAAACAACACGTACCGACCTTTTTATAGATTTATCTTCGATCAATCACTATCCAGTTCGATTATATTCAGTATGTATAGAAAATTATCTAATTGTGCAGTTTTATATAACAATATATCGTCACGCTATACGTCGTTTCGGGGCGAACAGAGATATTATTGTTCTTATATATCGTGCTCAACGTGACCAAATCCCAGCTGATTGCCGTTCTCAGGGCATTTGCTTATTTCGTTTTTATTAGATGCCACGAGGGCTTCCTTACAAAGTGTTACTATACCCGTAGGGATGTGTTGCTAAATTCCTACATAATCTGGAAAAACCTAGAGTTACGTGCCGGGATACGAACTTTGACTATTCGCGTTGCTGCGCATGGATACCGGTTTCTTGTCCACTAAGCCACAACAACCAATATATGTATATATATATGCTTAGTCAACATTTGTTATAACGATATCGAAGGGAATACTCATATTTAGTCGTAAAAACCGATTGGCGTAACAACCGGTGATCTTTTCGAGGTACTATATAAATCAGGGGTCGGAAACCTGCCGTTCACGAACCACATGTGGCTCTTTACTTCCATATGCAAATATTATTTATTTTATAAAAAAAAATATATTTAAAAATCGTTCCAAATCGATTAATAATTTTTTTATCAAATATCTTTTTTTTATGCAAGAACTATTTATCGTTGACAAGAAAAATTTTGTGATTGTTTAAAATTTTTTAAATTTTGTAAATTGTTATTTACGTCTCTTCCGATTCCATAGGTTGTCGACCCCTGACCTAAATAAATGTTCCTAGAACCAAGTACAAGTTGACGAAATAGCTGACTTGCCATTTACTTTAATAATAATTAAATAATATAATTTGTAATATCTCAGTAATGTCTAAGTAAAGTCACAGTAGCATCCATAAATATCTGCTTTAGGTATGTTAGAATGCAACACGAGTTTATTTATAACGTGTTATAGCTTAGCATCACAATGTTAAGCTAAACAAGTTGAAAAATTCAATGGTCTTTCAGTGGAAATTGCACCTAAATACATGCAGCGGAAGGTTGAATTGAAAATACACATTTTTTAAATACATTGCATTATTTTAAAATATAGACGTTTAATTGGTTTTCCATGTCACCAGAGATACAATTATTCTTGACGATAAATCATATTTCATCATGCCAATGGATAAAAATGTAAATATGCGTTTCTTGACATTTTAACCTAGTTTGAACTGATTCGATATAGTGTGGGCTCGGGGTTGCCAGGGTCTCTCGAATCACATTAGCTATCTGGTTTTTTATATTACAACTGCGAGATATCTATACTGGATCTGATTTTCCACTGGCCATTCAACAAATTTAATTATTAACAGATTTGTTCCCATTATTTATATTTGACAACAATTTCACGAGGTGTAAAATTGACAACGCTATATAAAATTATAATGTGTCTCTGTTATTCTATCAAAGGTCGAATAGCAATATAATATAATGTAATATTATTATATTTTATATTATTATATTTTTTTGGTGGTAGGGTGATTGCCCGAACTGGGTCATGACCACAGTCCACAAGTGTAAAGACCGTCATAGTGTCTTGCTTTGGCTTGTCGCGGCGTTTCGGGATCAGTTTGTATATGTCCAGTAACTCATATACCTAGAGACCTTCAGTCGTGGTATATGTGGGCCGACATGACGATGTAGACTATTAATGGATTTTCATCCTTTGATGGTCGCTTTTGTTTGTAGATTACACTGTACTTACCATCAGGTACTCTGTAGGCACTATGTCAAACCAGTGTAAAAGAAATATATAATATAATTTCGATATATTTTTCCGATATTAATTTTCAGCATTTGGCAACCCTGAATCGGCACCAGGTGGGTTACTCGTTGCTAGTTGCGACACCGCATGAGTATTGCATCCGGTGTAACGTTGCTGCCTACGACATCTCCGGCAAGGCATTAAGGGGCATAGCCGAAAACGCCCCCTTTATGCGGCTGCATAAACGAGACAGATTAACTTGGAATAATAAGACAGGAGGACATTCTAATCCAGGAAATAAGTTGTATTCCTTAAAGGAAACTCTTGAGTTGTGGCAGTCACGACTCGATAGGGACTATTAGGTCGCAATTTACTGGCTCTGTATCAGAGATGTTACGGAGCTTCGACTCCGACTCAGATAAGTCGGAACTTCTGATTGTTATTACACCTCCGGTTCCGAAAGTTTTTAACCGGAGGTATTCATCGGAGGTCACCACCGCTGTTGTAGTCAATTCATTTGATTTCATTTTATATGTTGTTGAAACATAATATCAATTAATCAAACAATCAGTGCTACTTAATTTGTAGAAGACATTTTTAAAAATTTAGATTTAAAAAATATGATTAAATTATTAAATTAAAAACTAAATGTACATTTAAATTTATTACTAAAAGGTTTTTTTATTTTACATTTACATTAAATTAAGTAAAATAGAGATTAACACAAAAACAACGCTGGAGCAAATTTGATTTAATTTGTTTACTGTTAATGGGAAAATTTTAATAAGAAACAGCAATTTTTATTGTCAGTGATTTGTAAATTTATCACTTTCTAATTAAAAAGGTTCACTGAATATAGTTTTTATTTTTCCCTTAATAAAACTGTTTTATTCTGCCGTCACTTTTGAGTAACATTGCCTCCGACTCCGATTCCGACTTCGGTTCCAACTCCGATAAATCAAATTTAAAAACTCCGACTCCGACTTCGGTTCCGATAAAACTGCCTACGTTACATCCCTACTCTGTATGTATTTATGTGCAGAAGCGTCCGATGTAGGTGACTGTGCGGCGCAGTTAAACTCGCCACCGAGCAACCTATCTAGGACGTTTTCATATATTATGTTTGGGAGTGATTATATCGTTAAATATTGATGTCGTATTCTATGGATCTTGTGATGAAGTCCAGTGTGGACTCGATGCTAACCCGGAACGTACTGATTGAGTTGATTTTTTCACAGGCTTGAGTCATACATACTCATACATTGAGGCACACTCATAGCATAACACTTAGGCTCCGTAAAAGATTAACTTTTGCGTTATTGCTAAAAAGTTCTTACGCTTTCGGAATCGTTGACAAAGGAACGCAATTAACAACGGAAACTCCAAAGCGTAGTAAGTCCAAATACATTAAAATAAAAGTACAGTAGATGAGTTTTGTTTACCTACATATGTAAATGCATACAACGGGTAACATCTCACATTGCCAGCTGCTGCTGGATCGCAGCGACCAGAATCCGACACGTTCTTTTACATGTACCAATTGTACGCATTTTTTTTACTGTATTTTGGAAAAAGTGACCAATTAATTACTCAAACTACATAAATATTTATATCGCCATAAGATATGATTATTCACTCTCACTTACTTCCTTTCTACTTGTCATTTTTTTTTACTTGCGTTTATCTTATTTTTGTGTTATTGTTTACTTATACATATTCTATTTTTTCTATACTAACTCGATAAATAGCTTTCATCAGCGCTTTATGGAAAGAAAACGGTGTAGTCCAAAAATGGCACAACTGCCAAGGGACCAATCCATTGACAGTTGCCATCGCTACATCGGCGCACGTAAAACACGATGGAAGGTCTGTAGGTATGTTAACAAGTTAGTAGGTGATGCTTGCAGAAGCCCAGAAATCGTCGAGAACCGAAGAAATTGGCACCGGTAGACGAATAACCAGAACACCCCAGTGGTTTAGTTTCGTTTAGTGATTTTGGTTTCGGTAAAAGTCCGACACACGGCGTCCACGACGGTCTATGAGACCGGGTTAAAAAAAAAAGAACAAAATCTACAAGCTAGTCCCAAAACTTGGTTGAAGCTAGGCATTATGCAAATCTTGACTCTTGTGTACTGTGTTTCCTTTCTTTTTTATTATTAACTAGCTGTCCCGTCAGATTTTAATCTGCCAAAAGTTATTGGTCTGTCGCAGTCTATTAGAAATAAAATTGCATTGAAAGACTTAAGTCATACCTAAGGTAATGCTATTTTTCTTATAATGCCTTATGGGACACGTTATTTTTTGTTTGATTACTTGGCGTATAAATTATAATTTTCATTAATGACATGCAACCTCTGATCAACTTGAAGGCATACCAAAGACAATCCTAACGCACCTTTGTTTTGTTTTGATTGACATCATATGTTTGACAGCTGGAGACAGAGTGGTTTGTATGGGAAAAGAAAATTGTTGTTTTTACTATTTTCCTCGTATTTTTTACGTTTTTCTTTCTCCATAAAATCCTTCCCCAGACTTCAACAAACACAACAAAAAAGAAATCAGCCAAATCGGTTCAGCCGTTCTCGAGTTTCGCGCTTATACACATTTAACGATTCATTTGTATATCTGTACTAATATTATAAAGCTGAAGAGTTTGTTTGTTTGTTTGAACGCGCTATTCTTAGGAACTACTGGTTCGAATTGAAAAATTATTTTTGAGTTGAATAGACCATTTATCGAGGAAGGCTTTAGGCTATATAACATCACGATGCAATTATTAGGAGCGAAGAAATAATGGAAAATGTGAATAAAACGGGGAAAATTATTCATCCTTGAGGGCTTCCATTGCGTGCGCTGCGAAAACGGTTCAAGATACCTAAAATATTAGGTCCTTACATATGAAATTGGCGTTTTTCGTACTGGCCACTTTAATCACAAATTTCTCCTCTTTGGTAAGGAATTCCAAATTCAAATTTGTACAGCTATAGACTCATTTATTTGTGCTTCGATGATCGTCATTCATTTGTTTTTTTCTTCTGTTTTTTTCTGTTTGCGTCACTCATTTTACAAAATGGAAAACTTAAAATATCGCATTATTTACGAGTACGAGTTCCGCCGTGGCACTAGTGCTGCGGAAACAACTCGAAGGGTGAATGATGTGTATGGCGGTCGTGTTGCAAAAGAAAACACAGTTCGTTTTTGGTTCCAACGTTTTCGTTCTGGAAATTTCGACCTGCAGAACAAGCCCCGTGGACGGCCTGAGACTCAAGTTGATAATGAAGAGTTGAAGGCTATTGTGGAAGCGGATCCATCGCAAACCACGTCCGAGTTAGCTGCAGGCTACGATGTTAGTGATAAAACTGTTTTAATTCACTTGAAGCAAATTGAGAAGATTAAAAAGCTTGAAAGGTGGGTACCTCACGAATTGACTGAAGCAAACCGGCAAACGCGCGTCGACTGCTGCGTTACATTACTAAACCGGCACAATAATGAAGGTATTTTAAACCGAATCATTACCTGTGACGAAAAATGGGTTCTTTACGATAATCGGAAGCGCTCAGCGCAATGGTTGGATCCTGGCCAGCCAGCCAAATCCTGCCCCAAGCGAAAATTAACCCCAAAAAAGTTACTTGTAAGCGTTTGGTGGACTAGTGCCGGTATTGTTCATTACAGTTTTCTCAAATCTGGCCAGACTATTACGGCTGATGTCTATTGTCAGCAATTGCAAACCATGATGGAAAAGCTAGCGGCTAAACAACCTAGGCTGATCAATCGCTCCACGCCACTGCTGCTTCACGACAACGCTAGACCACACACTGCGCAACAGACGGCTACTAAATTAGAAGAGCTTCAATTGGAAAGTCTAAGACATCCTCCATACTCCCCGGACCTTGCTCCAACAGATTACCATTTTTTTCGAAATTTGGATAACTTCTTGCAAGGGAAAAAATTCAACTCCGATAGGGCAGTCCAAATCGCCTTCAAAGATTTTATTGATTCCCGTCCAACTGGTTTTTTTAGTAAAGGGATCAATGAACTACCTATGAGATGGCAAAAGTGCATAGAAAATAATGGTTCATACTTTGATTAATTAAATATATTATATTAAAAAATATTCGACTTTTTGTTCCTCCCATACAAAACGCCAATTTCATATGTAAGGACCTAAATATGTATGAAAGAATTATTCCACTTGAAATGATCTAAAAAAATGTCCACTACAGTATATGTCTATCTTTTAAGATTAAGTCACTAGAACCGTTTTTATGGTAAACAAATTTGGTCGAAATAAATGTATTATTTGTTAAGCGTTGTATCAACGTAATAATATTAATCTTTATCGAAATAAATGTGTTGTTGATGAAGAGTATTTAATTGTGAACAAAATTGTCTTTGACATCACTTAATTTCAATGAACATCTTAGAAGATATTACAAAACCTTATATAGCAAAACAACGTTTGCCGGATCAGCTAGTTATAGATATAGATAGAACTGCCACCCATTTAGTTGACGTATAGGCATAAAAATGTAATAAAACACTTAGGGTAATCAATGAATTGGTCGTAGGTTCCCTAGGTCATTAGCATAACGACAGAACTATATTCGTGGAATTAATCAATGCGGATTTCCCCGGTAACCGTGCGCCGTGTATGCAAATACACTGTGCTTATCGTTAAATAAAATAGGCTCAATGACGTCTTTAATATCACGTGACAAATACTAGAAACAGCCTTAAAGGTAAGTACTAACTAGTGGTATGTAACCCACAGAAGCATAAATTGTATGATTTTGTTGTACTTTTTTATATTGCATTGACAAAATAACTACATTGCATCTGATGGAAATTACGGTGCAGTCCAAGAAGGATAATGATCGTCAAGGGACGAAGACCCATTGACAGTCACCATCGCAATGTCGGCCCACTACGGGAGGTCTCTAAATGTATGTATGAACAACTTAATATATACAAACTGATCCCGAAACGCGATAGGTCAAAACTATTCACTGTGAGGGTCTTTACATTTCCTTACTGTGGTCACGGACCAGACATATATTCTCTTCGGATATTTAATGAATATATTGACTTATATTTAGGTCAATTTTAGTTCTAAAACTCTTAACCTAGTTAGTATAATATTTTATGTCAATGTATTTCTTAAATGTCAAAGTTTAATAAGGTTAAGGTTGGTTTAATGGTTTTTATGCTTCTATGGGATGCACGCTACTGCTGACTAGAGCAACTGAGAGAGATCAACTTCAACTATTCAAATACATATATTTATAATGCACTAGCAAACCCCGCGAACTCCGTTTCGCCACCAGATGGCTTCGTTTTTTGTAACATTTCGTTTGGGGATTAAAAGATGAAGAAAAATTTTTTTTTTAATTTTATATTTGAAAAGGACAATTTTTATTTCATTTCACAACAGTAATGATGAAAAATAGATTTTCCCCGTTTTCCTGCTTTTCTGTTGAAAATTTTCCTGTATTTTGTTAGCTATAAACCTCACGGAGCCCGAGACCTTTCCAACGAATGCAAAACCGTGGAAATCGGTTCGTGCGTTCTGGAGTTATAGCGTCAGGAAGGAAAACCCGACTTATTTTTATATTATAGATTAGTAAATTACGTTCCTATGTAAACTTCTAAACTTAATTGCTTTTTAAAATAGCCAGTATTTCACAGTGAACGGTTCTTGTATGTAAACAATAGTCGTGTAGTTTGCCGACAATACAAAAATTAGACTTTCATATGTGCTTGGTAGGGCAGCCCAACAAAGCTTCTAGGGCAATACGTAGAGACCTATTGACGAATTTACACTGAGCTTCACCAAGTTAAATCCTGTGCAGCATGAATCCCGAATAATAGAATATCTCTCAAAACGGCATTAATATTAGTTTGTTTTCAAAGTAGTCTACCAAAATGAAAATTTATCAGACATTTAAAACACATGTCTCGCTCCAAAGTCCAAACACAGATTTCAATGTTGACTCATAAACGTTAGGCGCCTACAATTTCCCGCGCAGAGCCCTAGACGCAAACTTACATTTGCATTCACAACGCTAAATAAACAACTAAAAACATTCGTATTACAATGACAATAGAGTATATATTATTTAAATATTTGCATAGTTCGATAGTAAAACGTATTTGTCGGTATAAAAATAGAATGCAACGGTGCGTTCCGAGAAACGGCTGCGTTCGTTTTCCTCGACGCAGGAATGCGCCTTTTGACGTCATTCGCGAACGCACCTTTATAATACCACCTATTGGAAATGTCATTCAACCACGACTGCAAGGTGTGGATAATGCTGATCATTTGTATTTTGCCACGTAATGATTAGCTTGAATGAGTAAATTGGAATGTATGCACAAGTTTATTGATAGTCTGCGTGGACCGTTACGAAATGAATCGATTCAATAGAATAGGATGTTGCGCTTTCAATCGTGGGAACGACACTTGATCATTTGTCGGGAGTTTTTTTTTTACACTGGTTCGAAATAGTGACTGCAATGTACTTGATGGTAAGTATAGCGTAGTCCAAAAACGAAAGCCACTATCAAAGGACCAAAATCCATTGATAGTCTACGTCATTATGTCCATTCACTTATACCACGACTTAAGGTCTGAAGGTCTTTAGGTATATGAGTTACTGGATATACATAACGAGGGGTGAAAGGCTATTTGCTTTAAGCGACATTTGTTGGTGATATTATTATATATATATATATTTTTTTTTTCGGAATCAGCGTTTTTTACCGATTCCGAAAATATATATATTACTATATCACGAAAAAAATGCCGCTTATACCAAATAGCCTTTCAACTCTCGATAATTTGATCCCGAAACGTGACAAGTTAAAGCAAGTTACTATGACGATCTTTACTCTCGTGTACTGTGCTCATGACCCAGTTCAGGCAATCGCCCTAACACTGCAAAAAAATACACAAACTCAAATTATGAGATGTTTTTTTTATCTTTTTCGTCAATAATGCTATCACTCCACTTGGTAATAAGTGGTTTCCGACGCTTGTGGACAACTGCGATACATGGAGCGTTGTTCAAGAAAGACGTATTTCACTAGCCTGGAGAAGGATGGTACCCTGTAGCCAATTCCAGGACTCCAAAAGGCGTGACAAAAATATTCTGGACAACCGCAGCGTTGTCGGGGATGTACACGGGGATGTACGGCTTATAAAGCATCATTGTATCAATAATTTCATCCTATTAAATTATAAGTTCATGAAACATTTTTCTTCTTCTTATTCTTAAGGTGCCTCTCCACTACCAGAGGTTGGCCGTCAGCTCAGCGAACTTCTCTCTGTCTTGAGTAGTGATGAAAATGCCCGGGAATTTTCCCAAAGTGCCCAGCACTTCCGCGAACATTTCGTAAATTCCCGGGAATATTCCCCATACAAGTTTTGGGCACTTTGGGAAAATTCCCGGGCATTTTCATCACTAGTCTTGAGCCAAGCGAAACAGTTGTTCGACGCTGGCAATACTTGTCCACTCCCTGATGATGTGCAAATATTTGTCTTATATAAGAAATACGATTACCTCAAAGTTAGTTTCTTGAACGCTTTGACTGTTCTCCGCTTAAACTGTAAAGTCGGTTGCATACCAAGAACCAAGCTAAGATAGTTTTGCTTAGCTCGCATAGCTGAGGTAGTTTTTAATTCTTGTGCGCAAACCCTAGATTATGTAAGCTAAGGTATGTAAACTACTTAAAATATTAATAACTAAGCTATTTGTGTATGCTGAACTAAAACTACGCAAGCCAAGGTTTTCTTGCATCTCCTAGCATCTGATTACACCATTATTTTACCGTTATTTCCCGATGCTCTTTAGTGTCTCATAGAAAAAAAATCAAAAATAAATAAATAAATAATAATATAGATAAATATCAGGCTGCCAAAATCTAAGTGGCACAAGTAATTTCGCTAAAATAATAGACACTCAAATTAAATGTACTCTTCTAGTCTAGCACTAATGTATAAACACTAGAATGCACAACAATTTGAATGGTAAAATATAATGTTGATTGAATTAGTTATAAAAAAATTTTTAGAGCATTTTTCTGCAGCATTCACACTCAAAATCTTCACTTGGACCACTTTTGCTTTGGAGACGTCATGTAAAGTTTCTCCTATCATGCGTATTGTCGATTTGTAGTGCCTAAAAGTAGGAGGGTATAGAAATTAGTGACCTAGTGATGTTCTTTCGTGGCTTATATAAGCCAGTACAGTGACGACGGTTGTCAATGGATTTTCATTCCTTGGTAGATGTACTTGAACCTGCGGTACACTGCACTTTCCATCAGATGCGACGTAATAACATATCCAGCCAATATAAAATGTACATACAGAACTCTGCGCTCTTAGGTGTTTGTGTGTGAGCGTACTTCTAGTTTATTTAAAGCGTACAGCTGCGTTCTGGTCACGTTGGGCATGACATAAGCGCAAAGTAGATACAGACACTAACGTATCACTGCTCACCCCGAAATAATGTAATGATATGTAATTATTATTTATAGCTTAGCTTCGACATAGCTTAGTCTTTAGTATGCAACTAGCTTTAAAACCATCCAATTATTCCAACAGATTTTGTCACTTGAACATAAAAAAAGGATTAATGATTATCGTTACCGACATATCGAGTTTTATTAATATGTAATGTACTTATGCAATTAATGGTGTAATGATTCATGTTATTAGTACTAAGACTTCGTAATGCTTAATGCTGTAAATATATATAACATAATCAATTAACTAATATCGATTATTTTAGTTTCGATAAATACGATAAAGCAACTTTCTAATGGCTTTATTTGTGTTTATTTAAAGTAGTTCTTATCCTATTTTGTGTCTTTTAGCTTGATTTTTGTTTGTATATATATATATATATATATATATATATATATATATATATATATATATATATACCATATATACAATATATATATTAGAAATTTTGTTGGATTATGTACCTTAATTGTTTATTTTTTATTGTTTATATATTGCTGTATATTTCCCTGAAAATATGAAACATAAATAAATAAAACTTCTTGTAACTCATATTCGGTAGGCTTACAGGAGCGCAATTTACAATATATTTAACGTGAATTTACTCTCACTGTTTTTAAATATATAAATATAAATTGTTAGTAAATGCCGAAGATTGAAGAGGTAGCTAATTTCAAAACCCACTATAACATATTTTTTGCAAATCCCATAAATTAATAAAAACTTATAATTAATCTTTGACTTAACAATCACATTCTTATAAGGTATTTAAATTATTATTCTAGAGTGAAAAAGCAAAAAAGCAAAATATCATATATAATATTTGCTTTGATAAAAACATTTCAAATTACTATTAGGACTATTAAGTAATTTTGTACGAAAAATCGTTTTAGCGGGTTTTGAAATTGGACGCTTCAAATATGCAGCTACATCACAAACAAAAAGGTTTTTTGAGGTAGTTGGGCGATTGGTTCGTGAGCGCAATACACAAGTGTTGATACCGTCATAGTCACTAGCTTCGGCCTGTTGCCTTCCGTTGTGGTATATTTGGGCCAACATAGCGATGGCTTTTGTCAACATATTATCGTCACGCTATATTCCTTTCGGGGTGAAAAGGGATACATTAGTGGCTCTATCCGCTTTGCACATATATGTCGCGTCCAGCGTGACCAGTAGCGCATCTGATCGCCGTTCTCAGGGCACTTACACATAATATTTCTATTAGATACCATGCAGGTTTCCTCCCAATGTTTTCCTTCTCCGCCCAGAAAAATTTACAGGTATGTGACGGGATTTTAACCTATGATGATTCGCATTGCCGTGCCTGAGTATCGGTTCAACATTCACTAAGCCACTACAGCTACTGTTATATATCTTTAGAGTTAAAAAAAATCGATGCGTCAGTGATTTCGAAGAACAGAGCGCGAAATGCAATTGGTTCAATGAACCGCTGCCCGTTCATTGGGCAACTTGAGTATGCTGCACGAATCGTCGTCGAAAACACGTCCGAATTTTTAGAATGCCAAGCGAACTGGTAATTCTGCTTCGATGCATAAAAACTTACACGTAATGAGCTTAATAAACCAACGATTGTAATAGCCTTTGCAAATTGCCTTTGCGAGGTGGTAGGGCGTCGGTGCCTGTCTGGATCGCGATCACAGTGCATGGGTGTAAAGCCCGTCATAGTGACCAGTTTCGGCTTGTCGCGTTTCGGGATCAGCTTGTGTATATCCAGTAGCTCATATACCTAGAGACCTTCAGTCGTGGTATATGTGGGCCGACATGACGATGTAGACTATCAATGGATTTTCGTCCTTTGATAGTCGCTTTCGTTTTTGGACTACACTGTACTTACCATCAGGTACTCTGTAGTCACTTGTCGTGCCAGTGTAAAAAAAAAATTACGAAATCTGTCCTAAAATTCTTAGGGACAGAAATATCAAACTTATTTTGAACGAATTCAGTGACGGATATTTCAATTCTACTCCGATGTAGCCTTGAGTTTCTTTCGGCGTTTCTTCTCAAAGTAGTCGCTTTCGAAACGCTAGTAGATCACCGTAAGGTTTCGTATTTTAGCTGGCGGCCCAAGTCGAGGTCCGTACCCACTGGAGTGCCTTTGCGATGCCACCCAACTCATAAACTTGCCGACTTAGCACCTCAGTGTTCGCACACCCGCCTAGTTTATTTGTGAAGGTCTATCAAGCCATCAATCAATATCCAGTCGATAAAAAAAGGATATTTCAATATGTATTTGATTATAATAATAATAATATATATAATTAAGGTATATCCCTATTGGGGTGAGCAGAGATGTGATGTGGGCTGTGGTTGTGGTGGCCATAGATGGGCAAAATGTAATCAGATTAATAAAAATGATTACGATTACATTTTACGTTTTTTACCATTAACATGACTGCATTTTGTTCATGTATGTTTTAAACATTACGGAATCCTCAATTGCAATCACATTTATGACTTCGTAATGTTTGAAGGGATTTAATCATGATTACAGAGCAACAAAATTAAAAGTACGACTACATTTTGTAATCGTTAATCATTAATCAGATTACATTTTGCCCATATCCGTTGGTGGTCCAGTAGATAAAGGACTGGTATCCCCAACTGTTACCAAAACAATAATTATTAAATTTTTTGTCCGTTTATCTCTGCTTATGCAAACTAATCTCAGAAACATGTTAACTGATTTGGATGCGGTTATCATTAGTGTGTTATAAATAGTTTCATTGAATATTTAGTTTTCATTTTATTTCAGTTAGTATGACTAGCATTTCAGTTGACTAATTTATATTTTTATAGTTAGTTATGTTGCATTAGCAAATCACTTCTGGGGAAAACAAAAACAAGTCTGCAAGTACTTCAATCTATACTAATATTATAAAGCTGAAGAGTTTGTTTGTTTGTTTGTTTGAACGCACTAATCTCAGGAACTACGGATTCGAATTGAAAATTTCTTTTTGTGTTGAAAAGACCATTTATCAAGGAAAGCTTTAGGCTATATAACATCACGATGCAACTATTAGGAGCGAAGAAATAATGCAAAATGTAAAAAAAACGGGGAAAATTATTCATCCTTGAGGGCTTCCATTGCGTCCGCTGCG
This sequence comes from Automeris io, assembly GCA_036320925.1. Lineage (NCBI taxonomy): Eukaryota > Metazoa > Arthropoda > Insecta > Lepidoptera > Saturniidae > Automeris > Automeris io. The sequence goes on along the minus strand of JAUDJH010000011.1, from coordinate 2,696,254 downwards.
AAAACGGTTCAAGATACCAAAAATATATGCATGAAAGAATTATTCCTCTTGAAATGATCTAAAAAAATGTCCACTACAGTATATGTCTATCTTTTAAGATTAAGTCCCTAGAACCGTTTTTATGGTAATCAAATTTGGTCGAAATTATTGCATTATTTGCTAAGAGTTGTATCAACGTAATAATATTAATCTTTATCCAAATAAATGTGTTATTGATTAAGAGTATTTAATTGTCAACAAAATTGTCTTAGACATCACTTAATTTCAATGAACATTTTAGAAGATATTACAAAACCTTATATAGCAAAACAACGTTTGCCGGATCAGCTATAACAAAATAAAAGTTGACTTGATTTTGATGGATTTTGACCTCAATATTTTTTGTAGAATAAAAAGTTACCATTGAAATAAAAACGCTCGAAAATGTTTAATGTGTAATCGGTCGTATTACAAGCGGCCGTTATCCTATTTTTATCGGAGCAAACGACGTGTTTTCCTAAAGTTTTACCCACGGTTACGCGGGACCGCGATACAAAACGGAAGGTTGCGGTTAAAATATCGCCTCTATGTTTCCGCTGCACGTTGAGATAAAAAAACTCATTAATTAATCGAATGAAATAATAATAACCCATGTTATTAGTCAGCTATCGATTACCGTAACGTAACGGGTTAGTGTGTATTGTTTCAAGCTTCAATGCGTCAGTGTTAGGGACTGATTGAAGGTTCAGTTTCGGTTTCGGCTTCGATCAGTTTGGGCAGAAAATTCGGCTTTGACCAAAACGCGACTTATTATTTTCCTCGCTCAGCACGATTCGTTTGTTGCTCACGGAGCCCAAATCCGAGTAAAAATGTGATATGTACGAATATAAACAATGTAACTCGATTGTTATGATTGTATTGTTATATACTAATATATAGACAAAACTGATTATGGCGACGTCGTTTTGAAGAACATGTCGGTTATATTTACAAAGGTCCGGAAAAAAGTGGGATTTCGTATCTCGAAAATATCACCGGTTGTTACGACTATCGGTTTTACGACTAAAACATTTGACATGAGTAGTCCCTTCGATGACGTTATAGCATATTTTGACTGTATCGTCACGCTATATCCCTTACCGAGTAAGCAGAGATATATTAGCAGCTGTATCCACTTTGCGCTTATATGTAGTACCCAACGTGACCAGAAGCGCAGCTGCTCGCCGTTCTCAAGGCATATAACATTTCTATTAGATGCCATGCGGGAATCCACACGATGTTTTTCTTCATCGGTTAGCATGTAGTGGCTAAATCCGTATCCGTAACTAAGATCATTGGATAGACAATATCTATAATATAAAAATGAATCGCTTAATGTCTTGATAAGCGCGAAACTCGAGAACGGCTGTACCGATTTGGCTGATTTCTTTTTTGTTGTGTTTGTTGAAGTCTGGGGAAGGTTATTACGGAGAGAAAAATTTAGAAAATTGTCTGAAAAAGTCTAAAATCACCACTTTTCTATATTCTCATACAAAACATTCGTAATAATATTTAAAAGTCAATTTGAACTTTAACACCATACCATAAAGTTTAAATGTTAGTGGACGGGTTCCGGGAAGGCAAAACAATTATTGAGTGACGTATAAATATTAATGTCAATATTTGTCGATTTTTATACATATAGCATTAAGGTCAGGTTTCTTCAAACAATTTTCAAAAAAATCTGACGGGGAAGCTATTAACATTAAAAAAAGCAATGTGACTTTGTTTTAGAGAAATAGGGCAAAACAAGGTCTGCCGGGATAGCTAGTTAGAAATATATATTACTTGAGAAATGTGTAATCTCGAGAGATGGATATCTACATCACTATTCTATTCACAGTTTTCTGCGCATTGGCAGACCAAATTGTGTCAGCAGCAAAATCAGTGCTGAGTGGCTAAGCTGGTCACCTAGCATTTGCTACACTAACTTTCCTAATGCTCATCAGCATGAAAAAGGAATATGACCGTCACGAGCACAGTGTGCCGAACTCTTACTGGCTAAAAACCCTTGGAATGCTCTCCATCTCGCTACAAGCCCGGCTTGGAAGTCCCGCTTCCTCCGACGACCAGGCGAGCAAAACCTTTTTAGGCTCCGCATCTAAGAGGGGTGGGTGTAAATTGCCCACCCCTCTAAACCTCTATGTCTGATGCTACGTACCAGCAAACAAACCTCGCCTCATCCGGGCAGCTGACTTCCTCAAATCTACTGCCCTGCTGTCTTCTACCTTGAATAACCTATTATTTGGGTTTGCCGACTAAAGTTTTCAAAAAATCTGAGTGTGCGCAAAGTCTAAGAGGCCTCTATAAATCTCAGCATTAATATTGAGATTTCAAACTTGAGCAATCTATAGGCAATGTCTACTTGCTTTGGCAGTACATATACTCAAATTGGAACGATACAGGGAAGATTAACATGGCTCCTGCGCAAGGATGACACGTAAAATCGTGATGTTTCTCTTTTATTTTTTCACCCAGGTACGAGGAAGGCGGCGCGCAGTGTACGGCTCGCCGCCCGTGGGTAAGCTTGCGAGGGGTGGCCTCTCAGAAATGAAGCCTAAGCAGGCTTTTCGCTCCCCGGGCATCTAGTAAAGTTCAGATTCCGAGGCCTGGGTGGTGTAATTGAAAGGACACCCCGAGGGATTTTAGTCCATCTGACACATCGGGGGTTTCGTTGCCCTCACTGCGGCTGTGATGGTTATGTAGGATGGATGTTATTGTGTGAAATATTATAATGTATGAAGTAGTAAATGCGTAGATCGGAACGTATGGGAGTGAAAGACAGGAAAGATAGAAAGAGAGAGAGGATAAACGGTTTTTTTCAATGCGACCGCTCTGTAATATAAAGACGTAAAAAGTGTTAAGACGTAAGATTATTTTTGAAAAAGTGCAATAAAGTAGTTTTTAACAGTTTATTTGGTGTTTATTTAGTCAGAAGATCCCCAAAACTACAGTTATATGCAGTGTTCACCCGGATTCGAAGACCAAATCTATAGGCAATGTGTAAAAGAAATAACTATGCTAATCACTCATAGAAATAATAACAGTGTGTTATAATTCCAGGATCTTAACACCTAACGGACGGGCCGAAGCTGCTCTGTCTTAATAGCAACTGTGTGCTAACTAATGGCACCAAGAAAAAAGCTGTAAAATAAAAAAAAACTAACGCAACGTACCTAAAATTTAAGCAAAAACGTAGATCTGCGTGGCCCGTCCTAGGAAGTCAGACTGGGAAAACATAAATCTACGGGGCCCGTCCGTTAAGTGTTAAGGTATAACGACAATATTATCATTATATTTGATGGGGCGTTCGCAGTAATCATAACACGGTTTTTGATGGTTAAATGTATTTTATTGCACACTCAAATATTAATAACATTACATAGCCGACATCCATATTTTTGCAAGTGACAAGTGACATAACCTAAAAACTATAGACTCATGTCATCCTTACTCTTTTATACATGATGATGATGATGATGTCCTAGCCGGTTTCGGCCACGGCGACTGTTTCAACACCGGTTAAGAAATTCGAGATCCAGTTTTCGGAAACAGTCAATTGCGCAGGAGATATTTAAGTGCATAATTGGACGCGCTGCCAGAAAAGCACTCTCTCGTCCGAGCTTCCTCGGGCCCGATGGAAAGGAGAACCAGTACGATCGGGAGGGTGCGGGATGCGGGTTTGGTCGAGTTTTCCTTCTCTAAACACCTGGTTGAATTGCGGTGTTCAAGAGATAACTTAGTCGCCTTTTACGACACCTCAGCAAGAAGAGGTGGGTGCTATTCTATTCTGCCGGCAGCCAATCAATCAATATGTCTTTTATACATAGACAATATAAAGATCATATTCACTAATCAACAATATTATAGGTTTCAGTTTCTGTTGAAATAAAAACAAAACCCAAATACGCGGTTTATAATTCGATTGAAAAATTCGGTACCTTTAAGTGACTAATTTGTGTACAATTTTATCGGGTTACCACGTAGTTTATTTGGTCGATAGCTCCTTAATGAGTTTTGTTGTTTATTCGTCATTGTTTTCCTTGTTCATTAGTTTTCGATTACTTTTAGTTGAGGTATCGTGGGACATTCCAACCGATCTAATACTCTGATCACAACCCTTAAGGCCCAGAGCGCACTAAGAATTTTTATTGCTGGTGTTTCTTGTACAATTCGTTTGGATGTATTTCGCCAGTGTCTGCGCTTTCGAACCGGGGTGAAAGTTTATTTGCTTTAAGCGACATTTTTTTGCCAACCTTGTTATATATGTATATTTTCGGGATCAGTGAAAAACAACGATACTGAAAATATATATATCTTATTATAGCCAAAAATTTCGCTCACAAGAAAAAATGTATTCCCTCGATGTTATTTCAAATATTACAAAATTTGCGGTAAAATGCCGGATTTATACAGTGCAACCTTGCACTTAGGGCTCTCGCAAATAAGCCATTATTACTATCTAATATACCTGGATTTTCGGTCCATAAGGATTTACCAATGCGTTAACAAAAAAAAAAAGTTTTTGAGTAAGTGGAACCTAGGATCTTACATAATGAACTATCATGCCTAATTCAGTACAAAGTAGATCTATTGCAAGAGATCGCTAAGTTTAAAAAACAGGATGAACTCGTAGAATCCGAGTAGTCACAGGTTTGATTCGAGACATGTCCCTGTCCCGGAGAATCGGACACTGTTCTGCCTCCGGTTCCGACTAAACGGAGAGAGTTTTAGTCGGTGCGAGTCCGACACACCGGGGGGCGACCCTCATCGCCCGTTGAGGTCCATTCGGGATTTCCCCCGAGTTACCAAAAAAAGGCATGTCCCTGTAGGTTTTACAGTTTTGGTTTTGGGAGTCGAAGCTGCTCGCGTCCGTAGGCTTTACCCTAGTTTCCCTACACGTGAATCCTGAGTGGTGCTAAACGAGCAGCAGCGAGGTGATAGGGCGTCGTTGCCCGTCTGGATCGCGACCACAGTACATGGGTGTAAAGCCTGAGCACCTTCTGTGCTCGCCCCCTAAGCCCGGTTGTGCTGAAAATGCCTTTCCCGGCAATCAGTAGTTAGTCCGCTTCAAAAAAAATATATATATAAGCGCCCTGTGCCGCGGGAGAAAGACCCTGCATCGGCTCCGCTGAACTTCCTGCAGGGTGCTCCCTACGGAGGGTTGGGCAGCTCGGCTGAGGGGCCAGCTGTATAGCAATGCTCCGGTGGTGTAGTGTGCGGTCCCACACACCGCAGGGCGATGGGGAGGCGACCATCCGCCTGACATGAGGCAACGCGCAGTGCCGGACTTTGTGAAAAGCGTTATAGCTGTGCCTGCCCGGCACACGATGCGCTCGATGAACTACCCCGGGGGCTTTAGTCGGTGCAAGTCCGACATAGGGGGCGGCCCTTGAAGGTCCGTCAGGGATTTCCCCCGGGTTAAAAAAAAAAGATATAGAAGCGCAAAGTGGATACAGCCACTAACGCATCTCTACTTACCCCGAAATATAGCGTGGTCGTATATTATTATTATTATAAATATCAGTAGCAGGATTAATAATGTAAACAGTGCTACCGAATAATTTTCAAAAGCATCGAAAACAAACCGTGATTATGCAAGTCGATGCTCCAACAATGTAATCTTGCGTATTACAATCTATTGTAAAACAATTATATTTAAAAATGTATTATGTTGCATGGAATAATACCTGATTCTTGCATATTGAGGAATTTTGTTACACAATTGTCCATAACAATAACTTGAATGTCGGTATACATAAATTACTAAACATGAAATTGATATTTACCTAATATAAAATGTACTCTCATTGTATAATGTAACTTTGAGGTGGCAGGGCAATTGTCCATATTTGTAAAGACCGTCTTAGTAACTCTCTTCTTGGTTGTTCATTTACCTAAACCCTTACCGTCGTGGTATATGTGGGCCGACATAGCGATGACAGTCGTCAACAGATCTTCATTTCTTGACGGTCGTTGCCATTTTTGAACTACACTGTACTTACCATATGGTGCAGTGGAGTTACTTTGTCGAGCCACTATAAAAAACGGTTTCGGACTCCTAAATTTACTCAGAGAAGTCGAATCTGCGTATGTTTTCTACCAGTTTTTATAATGGATGTGGCTCTGAAAACTACTCAACTGGTACCTTTAGCGCGATTTCAATTACACTGTCACAGTGACTCGCCTCAGTTTGCCGCGTTTCGGGACCAGTTTGTTTATATCCGGTTGTTTATGTACGTAGAGACCTTCCGTTGTGGTATATGCGGGCCGACACAGCGATGGCGACTTTCAACGGATTTCCGTCCCCTGGTGGTCATTGCCATTCTCGGACTACACTGTACTTACCATCAGATACAATGTAGTCACATTGTCGTACCGGTATAAAAAAATAAAATAAAATATTATAAGCGGCTAAAAGCTCCTAAATCCACGCAGAGACATTGCGTCTTTTTTTTTTACACTGGCTCGACATAGTGACTACAGAGTACCTGATGGCAAGTACAGTGTAGTCCAAAAACGAAAGCGACTATCAAAAGATGAAAATCCATTGATAGTCTCCATCGTCATGTCGGCCCACATATACCACGACTGAAGGTCTCTAGGTATATGAGCTATACACAAGCTGATACCGAAACGCGACAAGCCGAAACTGGTCGCTATGACGGGCTTTACACCCATGTACTGTGGTCGCGATCCAGACGGGCACCGGCGCCCTACCACCTCGCTGCTGCCCGTTTAGCACCACCCGGGAGTCACGTGTAGGGAAACTAGGGTAAAGTCTACGGACGCGAGCAGGTTCGACTCCCAAAAGCGTCTCTGTGTGTTCTCCCATTTTATATAATGGGTGTGGCTCTGCCGAGCGAATAGTTTTGTACATGCTCTTTTGTCCCACAAATCACACGGATTTCCAATTCCATAATCCAACAACATGCGGGATTGGAATATGAACCGGGTCTCGAAATACCGGGATGTCGGTAATGCGGACTTGGAAACACTAAGTCTGATGAAGCAGCAATCAATTTCATACAAATCTACACAATCCAGTCGTTTTGCTTGTTACTGCCTGTTATCGCACCTTTATCGAGGTTTTTTTAATTATCAATCACTTCTGGTGGAAGATGAAGATAAGTGCGACGATGCATCGTGTCTGCTTAACAAATGCCTATTCACTCTTCTCTTAAACGCTCCCAAGTCGTAAGAACTTGGAAAAATAAAGAAAGAAAAAGTTTATTGAGGCAAAGGAAACAACACACAACAAACATATTTATATAAAAACAACAATGAAAGAATACATAACATCACATCATGTATCCTGTGTGCTGCTACCCATCTCAAAGAGCACTCGGCTCACTCGGAAATATGGTCGCTAGAAGCATAATTCGCTTCTTGGTTGTTCGCATGATGAATGTAGAATCGAATCTAATATAACACACCTCAATAAAGAACTAACAAAGCATTTTCCTCATATTAATGAAGCACAGAGTAAATAAATGATATTTAGTTCTGATATTTCCTTATACAATTCGCCGTGACTCGAGTTAACGCTATATTTAATATATTTGCGATGTTAATAGTGAAATCCTTATGTAACTTATGCAAATAATGCGCGAACAATCAACGGACGCGACCTTCTGAGAATTATATTATGTTTGATTTGTCTGTGTTTCTAGCCAATGCGAGTTCATTTTAGTGTACGAGTTCAGCCTTGAGTACCGATGTCACTAATCAGAATTGTCCTGTTCTTTTTAGAAGTGAAACTTCTTTGCCTACGGTGAGATTAAACCCATGTACATATATAAAGAGACTTGTCACAACTAACATACCATCGTAGGGGCTAAATTACTGAAACTAGAACCGTGATATTTTTACATCGGCTTCTTCTTATGACATAAGCTCCCACTTATGGATTTATCAATATTCCACCCTTAAGAGGGTTATGTTATTGTTTTCCACATCAAATACGAATTTGGGCACCAGATGTTCAACGTTGCAAGAAAACCGGCATAGTACCTAATAGTAATATCATGTGTAAAGGCCCTGATAACGGCGATCAGCTGCGCTAACGGTCTCGTTGAGTACGACATAAACACATCATGGATTTAGGCACCAAAGTTTCTCTATTCACCCATTTTTTAGGTAACCCGGGGGAAATGCTCATGGACCGTCAGCCCCTTTGCTTTACCGACTAAAACCTCCAGCGTGTTCCTCCTACCCGTCTGCGTGACGTTATGTTCCATTCTTTCTAATGTGCAGAAGTAATCACATGAAAGTTTTAGCCGGAACAAGTCCGTCACATCCTGTTTACTTTAACCCCATGTGCGGCCGAGACAGTTCAAGCAGAGATATTAGTGGCTATATCCATAGATAAAATGAAGGAATACTCCCTAGTAAAAAATATATCTCGGTAATAAAATGTTCGTAACTTACTAGATATTTTTTGTAAAGGGCGGCATGATTATTTATGCAAAGAGCGACAATTATCTTCTGCCCTGGTTAAAATGAGACAATGAGTGCGAAAATAAATAAAAACATGTTCATAATCGGGTACCTTTGGCAGCTGATACCTGAGTAATTGTGGGTATTTTACCCGATCCAAGATGGCGAATGGCGTGCCGTGTCGTTTCGTCTGGAGGTCAGAAATACAGGTTCCTATTGCTTTGTTCGTTTTTGTACTGTACCATGATCTACCTTCGTTAAGGGGGCTGTGAAGCTCATTGTAAGTGATTTTATTATACTATTATGTAGTTGTGTGTTTGTATAACTTTGTTTATACAATTTACAAGCGGATGCTTAACCTCAATCACACCTGGAAGAAGGTGATGATGAATCCAATGAAATACCGCGTCTGCCCAATAAATGGCTATTCACACTTCTCTTTAAAGCTCCCAAATCATAAGAACGTGGAAATATGGTCGCTGGCAACATATTCCGCTGCTTAGCTGTTCGCATGATGAATATAGAAGCGAATCTTTTGTGTGGATATAAGAAACGTCCACCACAAATGAATGGTATCGGACATGGTGTCTAGAGGCTTTATGGTGGAATGGGACAACGATGGTGAATTATAGTTGTGTATTGGCCTTCCATTTGGCCAGACGTCGCCGGGTACTGAGGAAGATGGCTCAACCTTGCCCTTGGCACTCGGCAGGTCCGAGAAGGAACACTCCGGGGGGTTTAGTCGGTGCAAGTCCGACACACCGGGGGGCAGCCCTCACTGTCCCCTGAAACTCCGTTAGGGATTTGCCCCGGGTTACCAAAAAAGGCTATTGTTGAACTAGTGTTGTTCCGACTAGGTATTTGGTCATATTCGTAGTCGGAAAAAAAACGCCGTGTTCTCAATGTTTTTTTGGCGCTGCGGTTGCTGAGGCCGTTTCCCATGACTACGATCTTTTTACATACAGACAAATTGGATAGCATCTTCGATGTACGAATCTGACTTGCGCGACCAAGTGCGTTTATTTCGAATACCGAAGTCAGCACGTAGAACTTTGTAATCCCATATTACTTTAGTGTCACTGAGATATTGCTTTGTTTATCAGTATCAACGAGTCAATAGGGCGGCGCGGTGTGGGCGAGCCCATTCATGTCTCGTTTCGTGACGTCACCCACGCGAATTCGCCTGCTATTGGCATACAGCTACCATACATCACGTCACGGTTATTAAAGCAGCTTCAAATATCATATTTGTTGGATCGGTTAAATTTCATAAAATGCGTACCTGATATAAAGGGGCGGCAGAGATTTGATTACAAGACCCACAGTTTCTGTCAATATACACAAGTAGACACCATGGAGTTTTTACCCGCAACAAGTCAGGGACCCTTCGGCTGCGCTACCAATGTCTAATGTCCTGACATCCGCGCCATTGGCTTCCCCTGAGCGTCAGCTGAAAATCAGCGCTGGATGGCGCGTACAGCGTCGCCCAGCACACGCTGAGCCGAGTTCTCTTTGAGATGGGTAGCAGCACACAGGATACATGATGTGATGTTCTGTATTATTCTTTCATTGTTGTTTTTATATAAGTATGTTTGTTGTGTGTTGTTTCTTTCTTTCTTTTTTTTCTTTCAATGTGCAGTCGAGTGTGTCCTATTAGGAATAGTCCAAAAAAGGGTCCGTTTCTTTAACTAGTGTGTTCTACTTACTATGACTTGTAGCGCAGAGACTTGAACTCTAACAAACCTACTTAAAGTAGTTACCAAGGGCATTTCAGCGCGCTATTCTATATAACAGCTAATTAGATTGTTTGCCTGATCTTGAAATCCGGCTTCGTGTCCGGAGTAACGGAGTGGAATTGGCCAGGACATTTGACCAGACGAGGCGAAGGCAGGTAGGTGCAAGTATATATAAGTGGTAGGCCAGACTGGGTACGCTGAATGTATGACGTTCGGCGACGTGATGAGCTGACGATATTATAAAGGTTACTAGGCGTACCTGGATGCGATTTGTACAGGAGTAAGGAGGAGGGTAGTGGCACAATTCTCTTTTTCTTTTTGTACACGCATCTAACGGAAATTATTGCATTAATCTTTATGGTAAACTCCAGTAGAGTATAAAGTTAATAAGTAATGAAAAGGTTGTCAGTACCCTACTGGATTCTGACCCAATCGCTTTTCGAGAGGAGACCTTTTAGATGTTAATTGATATAATAAGAAAATATATACACACTCTTGTCGAAGGTCGACAATACAATGGCAATTTTGGTGTTGTACTCGATTAAACGTAACAATTTCCGATTTCCAGCAGGCGTGCTACTTATTTGACACTTATCATTGAAAATTGATCAATTAATAAGCAGGTAAATAGAACACTGCGTTCGAATTTGTGTTAAAATCAATGACATATTGGCAGCCCTTTAGGTCGAGACGCGTGGGCGGGCGGATCGTGCGTAGGAGCACTATTTGTGTACTTAAACTACAAACATTGACTGATTTATTTTAAATCCGTTGGTTCGTGTATCTTTAATTGTTTTTACATGTGGAATCACCTTCAGAAAGTTTATTACATTAGACTATGACGCCTCTAAAGTAAAGGATGTAGTAGACATTTTTTTAAATATTACATTTCTTTTAATTTTTTTCGAAGATTTAATTAGGTAAGTTCTACAAAGAGTTTATAATTAGGAGATCAATGTCTAAATTATATTTAAAGCAAATAATCAACAACACTCCAATAATTTACATACAATCAATTAAAACATAAAAAGTAAATAAATTAAACCGCTTTCTTGCTGCATATAGCCAAAACATTGTATTCTTTTCTCGGGCCTATTTTCCCAGAATATTATAAAAGATTTTTAACTAAGGCTTGAGAATTTCTTGGTCATTCGATTTGCTATTAACATGAATAGCATTTCTTATTGCCTGGTTAGAACAAGCATTTACTTGTTCAATATAATCCACCTTAATTCCCCTTTTCTGAATTTTATCCTTCAGAGAATGTCTCTTTCCATAGCTCGTTCTATAATACACCGAGCAAATAGAAAACCAAAATTAACGATATAGATCTCCGTATTAGCAAGTCAAAGTATCAACGAGCGAAGTAGATGTGCCAAAACCCGTTGATTATTTAAACATCCGGGTTCTTGAGCAGAGAGCACAAATTGGCAATCGTAGTGCAAAGCACTCTCCAGTAAGGCGGTGAATTGATGCCAGAACTAAACATCGTATTCTAATGGATTATTATATGAAGCCTGTGTTTAGCAGTGGACTAAAGAAGATCAACGATGATGATGACAACCCTGTAATAATCGATTACCGGAGCGAAAAATAGCGCAAGTTCACAGTCTTTAGAGTCGATTGAAACTCGACACACCATAGATTAACCCACTGGACCACGTCACTAGCAAATGGTATCACTGATTTATCTTTCAAACTCTGATAGCACTTACGTAGGAACGTATCTCGTACATAACCTATGTAAATAGAGTAATACCTAATATAAAGAGGTGAGATAGGTACACACGGTTGCAATAACGCTTTAAGGAAATATTTTGCGTCAGAGATGAAAAAAACAGTGATACATTTAAATCACACCGTCCAAGATTGAACCGTCAGATAACTAAATTCATAGATATAGCTCAGAGGATTAGTAGGCTGAAGTGCCATACAGGTGGGCTAGTTATATTTGCCGGACAACCAACAATAGTTGATGTAGACCTGCGTTCTTCAGTGGAGACCGCTACTCAGTAGACGTAGGATGCCTTTTGGGTAGGTGTAGTGAAGATTTGCGCAAAGTGACTGGCAATTGTTGTATGAGAAGAGCCAATCGGGTACAGTGGTGACACTTAGGAGAGGCTCTGAGATTAGTGACCATAAACGCGTAGAGATATGAGTATATTAAACATTGTGTACGACACTTAAGCACAAAGTGGATACAATCCCTAATGTATACCCTGAAAGCGATATAGCGTAATGGTAAATATAAATTATATATTTTATCGGTGTCGTACGTTAAAAAAAACGTCCTTAGTAACAAGGTTTCTGACGTTACGTATCTTGAAATGGTTCAAAGACCACATTGATCAAGATAATCGTGCGTGGTTGATGTGAATAAATTTGCTTTAGATAATAATGTCAACGACCGATTGAACTAACGTTTCGCGAGCCTTAATTTAGGGCTTCGGAATTATATTACGATAATAAACTCCGAACTTGTTGATAGGCCGTGATCGTGGAATTAGAAAATACATGGGAAGAATTTCACCATCAACCCGCATCCGTCCAAGGCTAGACATGGGTAATATAGGACATATTTTATATTAAAAATTATGAGTGAATGCTATATAAAAATTCTAGTACATATTTTATATTAGCAATCTATGTATCGAGGGGTGAAAGGCTATTTATTTGCTTTGAGTGAAATTTTTGGCGATATTATGTAATACACATTTTTGGAATCAGTGTAAATATATGGTGAAAATATTTATTTATTTATTTATTCAACGGTAACTACACAGCATATTATAAGATTATATACCAAAAATAGGAAACAAAAAATAAAAAAATCTAGATTGCCAATAACGTAGTACACATATATGTATAATTATATTATTATTTTGTATTATGTGTAATATATGTATATATTTCTAAATCACACTTCGATATGAAAATAATAAAAAACATTTGTTCTGCCTGACATATCATCGCAGACTTTAAACTACTGAAGTTAAGAACATAAAAGGACATTGGGTGGTTTTAATGACGTGGGTTCCCATAGGTGGGCAAAATGTAATCAGATTAATGGAAAACGATTATATTTTGCGTTTTTCACCATTAATATGACAGCATTTTGCTCATCTATATTTTAACCACTACGAAATCCTCGATTGCATACACATTTATGACTCCTTAATGTTTTGAAGGGATTTAATCATGATTACAGAACATCAAAATTAAAATTACGACTGCATTTTGTAATCGTTAATCAGATTACATTTTGCCTATCTCTGCGTAGGAAATGTTTAACACATGCATATGGATTCTAAGACAGCGTGCTACACCCTTGTAGGCATATCTAGCTTTTCACAATACTAATTAAAAAAACAAAACAGTTAATTTTGTAATAATCAAGAGGTTCAAGATGTTATAATATATATCTCTTTCATTTGATCAAAAGGAAATCAGATATTCGTCTTAAGCAACCTTTTGCCAAACGTTCTCTTTCTCTTATTGTGTTGTTCTATTTAAAAACATTAGCTTAGGCTTCAATTTTGAAGCACATGTGGGATTTCTTTATATTTCTTAATTCTGTGATATCTGCAAATTTTCCAACGATACATGAAACACACGTTGGGATAATATAAGAGAGACTCACGTCAGCCCGAAACATGTTTAAATCTTAATTAATTTATTGTATTTAGATCCAGAGATGACCAAAATATAATCTGATTAATGATCAACGATTATAAAATGTAGCCGTAATTTTAATTTTCTTGCTCTGTAATCATGATTAAATCCATTTGAAACATTAAGAAATCATAAATATTTATACAATCTGGGATTTTGTAGTGTTTAAAACATAAATGAGCAAAATGCAGTCATATTAATGGTAAAAAACGTAAATCGTTAATCATTTTCATTTATCTGATTACATTTTGCACATCTATGTTTAGATCATTGCACGTTTTATGATCCAGTCGTGTAACACATTTTATTTTATCAATGGAGTAATTATCAATTAAAGTAATATGAAAACATTTAAAATGATCTGCAATAAAAGATATAGACTAATGGAGTTTATGCAAAACAGCTTTGTTTTACTGTTAATTATTGCGGATTAAATGTCAGATTGATAAAAATAAATATGACTGGTTGGAATTATCAATAAAAATGGCGACGAATTCATTAATAAATGAGTTAAGAATCGTAGCTGCTTAAAAATACTTACTTTTATCATATTAAATAAAATCGCGTAATATTACGTTTTGTCCGCATTACGACATAAATGGAACAATAATGCTTAGCATTTGTGTTTAGATGAAAGTACAATTATTACCATTTTTATATAGATCTGTCACTTTTACGCCTCGTCCGACCAATATAGGTATGAACACAATACTGCTATAAGAGAACGTGGCACCATAGCCCAGGGTAAAAGATATGGTAACGGTTATAGCTAAGTTTAAGTTGAAATGGGCAAGATGGTGGAAAGATAGACGGAAGCTATTAAAGTGGATAACGTGTCAACAAAAAAGACCAAAGGGAAGATTACGGAAAAGATAGGTTACAGATGTTACGGTGCAAGCGAGAACTTGGTAACTCCAAGTAACCTAGGGCCGATAGAGGTGGATTTTTTTTAAAGAGATTTACATCCAAAGATGTACTCATTAAAGATGGTATACCAACGAAAAAGCAAAGCTGCCGACAGAACAGCTCTAATGATTATTTGACCAAACGACAAAAATTGAAATAGATAATAAAGTAAATAAAAATAGAAGAAATTGACCTAGTTTAGCCACATTTACAAAATTATATAATTGTTTTGGAAATATATGTATTATAAAAAACAGTGACTTGCACCCTTTAAAACCATAAAAAGCATTATCTTGTTGTAATTGTATAGTAAAATCTGTCAAATTCCGTAATAGGAGACTCAGAATCCAAATTGAAACAATTATTTATTAAATCTACAAGATAATGCTTTTTTTAATGTTTCAATGCGGTGCACGCTACTGATAAAACCGTAAAATCCTTTAAAATAAAGGTTTTTCTATTTAAAACGAAGCAAAACAGTCTACAACAAAAATGACCATTGGTGGATGGAACTAATAACCACCAGGAAGATGACATTGCCTTTGCTTCGTCGACACGTCACCATAGAGGCTATTATTACGATATTCGTTATGAAACGGACGTAAATGTGTAAATTGAAAAGCTATTTGGATATACATACATGAATATATTATAATGTATGGATTTTTCCATGTGTGGAGGTCGTTGAAAAAATGGCTAAGGGCAAGTTATACGCAAATTTTAATTATATACGCAATGAATGGAATATTGGATAGATATCATGTTTTTTTTTTGGACAAATTACTTCACAGTTATGTTAATTAGATTGACTTAAGGAGTGGTATTATTAATATATCAGTTTCCCGTATAGGAAGCCGCATTCAAACGTGAAAACTATTCATATGCTGCATGGAGAAATAACGTTGGGAAATACTCACCTTTTTTTATCGAATGTTGGCTGATATTTATGGATGCAACTTTAAGTTTGCTTAGACTACTAAAACATTACAATTTATATTACTCAATTAAGGTCAAAGGATTTGGTAAGTCACCGGTTTTGGACGGAGAAGAGGATAACACTGTACCGCCGGCCCCGGTCAGACGGAAAGAGGGAACACCCTGGGGGTTTTAGTCGTTGCAAGTCCGACACATCGAGGGGCAGCCCTCACCGCCCCCTGAGGTCCGTCAGGGGAAATCACCAGGTTATCAAAAAAAGTCACCGGTTTTATCAACATGGAGTTGGTTCTGCGAATACTATGGCTATACTCAAGTTCCTATTATATATTCAGTTTTTTTTATCAAAACGAATTTATTTATTGATAACTTTGCTAAGCAAAGTCCAAATAGCGTCTATAAATCTCAGCATAAAACTTGGGCACATTTTTGATATCTACAATTTTATCTTCTGGATTGATTTTTTGTATGTTAAACATTGAAGATGTATTGGTTTAACAAAATTACTCGTCGATTTAATTTCATACTCAGACAGTAAGTAATTTAAACAAATTTGGAGTACAACCCCAATTCTGTTAACTGCTCTTAAATCATTTCTTTTTAAAATCATTTTGAGATAGTTATCGTCATCATATTCACTGTAGATCTACTGGACACAGACCTCTACAAAATTATTCCGGAACGACTTTTCGGAAGCAGTATTTGTTTGTTATTCGTATCGATTTTTCTAATACTTATATTAAAAAAAAACTAGTTATGTCCGGTTAACGAATGTAACAAGTAAGTAACAGGAAGATGGAAACTATTCGGGTATTATTGTACTATATAGTGTTCGTAGTGCGCTATTATTAATGATAAGGGGCTGACCTTGCTGATTTCGCTTATCTGTAAATTGTTCGCAAATTGGCTCTGTATAACTTTTAGGAATTGGTGTGTGGTACAAGTGAAAGATGGGAGCTTGTAGATACAATAGACTTTTTTGGTTTTATTTTCCCTTTTGTGGGGAAGGCTTTTACGCTATACAGCTATGGCAGGGGTATTTTCTTTTCAACTCTTATTAAATTTCCTGTCACGTCTTCGGGCCACGCTTTAATATCTCTGAAGTAGTTTCAATTTCATATCCATCTATATTTCTTGCGTGTTGCACCATTTCTATACGTTTGCACTCAATATAAACAGCGAGGAAGGTTGTGCAGAATGACGGATAAACTTAACGTTTTAACTTTACCTTATGCTTTTAAAACTAAATTAAAAAAATATTTATTGAATCTCAAATTAAATACGAAAAAACAACTTTACATATTTCTGCAATTTGACTTGATACTTTATTAGTTGATATTATATGGAACACCCTGTATATATGTATATATATTTTATTATCAATCTACCCTATCTATGTTATATTTTATTTAGTATTCTACACTTTTGCATATTACTTCAAGGCATTTTATGTATTTGTCGTCATATTTGTTTATTATAGTGAACGGATTTAATATTGAAATAGCACCGCGACGTCCGCGCAATCGGTTTCCCTTAGCGTCGGATAAAAAAACATTGATTACCTGTCGCACACGATCGGCAGAACATTCCACTGCTCCCAAAGCCCACAACACAAGCTCAGACAATAACTGAACATCCAGCCGACCGTCACAAACGTAATAAGAGCCGTATTACTTTTCCATCCGCTCCCTCCTATGATTTAAGCCTCGTAACGGTGTCCATGGTAACACGTTTTATGCTAGTATCTCTAACCTACTATTAGTGTAATTTGATGAAAACTATTTAGCGTCTGTCTGCTTTATTTGCATCTGTATTAGAACCGGTTGAATTGTTTCTCGAACTTGGTTCATGTAAAAGTCGCTAGTAGGTCATTAGCACAAGTTTTTAAATCATACGTAAGTATTTAATAATATTTCTTATATATATCGCTATTATTTAATTTCATAGGCTGTGGTGGCTGGATAAGGGACCGGTATACATGCGCGACGACGCGACTGGTCGTAGGTTCGATTCCCGGCACGTACATTGGTGTTTTCTTTATTAAGTATGGATTTAGGCCTCACATGCTCAACGGTGAAGGAAAAGGTCCTGAGAAAAACCGCATGGCACCTGATAGAAATGTCATGTGTAAGTGACTTTAGAACGGCGATCAGTTGCGCTACTGGTCACGTTGGGTATGATTTATAAGCGCTAAGTGGATATGATCACTTATGTTTCTCTGCTCATCCTGAAAGTGACCCAGCGTGACGATATATTAGTATTATTAATTACGTCTTTAATTTTAATTTTGCGATAACTACTAAGATATCTTTTTAAACAATATGAGGCAAAATGATGTGAAAAATTTAGTATAACTAAGGTATTGAAATTGATAAGAACTAATTCGGCATCCGTCTAAACAGTTTACCAATTACCGCATCATACGGGAGCAATTTTAACCATCTATTCACATATCTGGGACGGTTCTGCCCAGTACTTACTCGATGTCCTGGATAGTTTGCAGCGTAGGGCTGTCCGCATTGTGAACGATCCAGCCGCTACGAAGCATATTGAACTGCTTCATTTGCGAAGAAATAATGCCTTCATGAGCATTTTCTACCGTCTGTATCATGGCGAGTGTTCTGAAGAGTTAAGTATCCTTATTCTATCCTCTCTCTTCTACAGCAGAATTACACACTTACATCCTGGCTAAGACTAGGAAAACCTCTTACTTTTGCCAAGACGTTGGGCTGTGGAATGGTCTTTCGGAGAGTGCATTCCCACCGCAATATGATATGTGGTCTGTTAAACGAAGCGTGAAGAGTCATTTGTGCAGGCCGGCATGATAACTGCAAATATCGATTTGTTTCTTTTTTTGTTTGTTTTTTTTGTTTTTTTGTTCCTTTTTTGTTTTGTTTTTGTTTTTTTTTTACTTTTGATAGTCGTTCTCGTTTTTGGACTACACCATGGTTACTATTAGGTGAGATGTGGAGGTCATTGTGCCGAGACAGAGTAAAATAACGTAATCTCTTTTTACTCTTCTTTTAAATTCCCTCCCCAAGTCGTAAAACCGTGGAAGAACATGCACAGAAAGCATATTCCACTCCATTGCTGTTCGCAAAGTTGATACTGGTAATGGTATTCGCTACAACGCTGTTAAAAAAACAGTCATGAATGACCGGTGGTTGTGGGTGTGTTGGTAGAAAGATACGGATTTTGGCGTTTTACTGTTTATTTGCACTTTAAGGCACACCGAACTGCGACGCACGCGGACGTACTCTAGCCTTCGGTATCGGTAATCGACTGCTTTAGCTAGAGCATCCCTTGCGCGCGCGCACCCCTTACCCCGCACGTCTCGTAACACCCTAACACCCTCGGGCGCCGTCTACATGCTATACATGTGAATTATACGAGCAAAGCCGGGGTAAAAGCAGCTAGCTTAATTATCTTGGCGTTATCAAGTGTTATGTTTATATTTATCATCAAAAATTAGGCCGGATCATGGTTTCACATTAAAAATTTAATAGATATAACTAGTTATCAAGTGATACATACTCCATGATTTTTTTAAGAGTAAAGAAATAATATTATTACTTAATTATCCATTAATTCAATTTAGATACACAATACCTATCGACCAGAGATGGGCAAAATGTAATCTGATTAATCATGAACGATTACAAAATGTAGTCGTAATTTTAATTTTCTTGCTCTCTAATCATGATTAAATCCATTTAAAACATTAAGAAATCATAAATGTGCCTACAATCTGGGATTTTGTAGTGTTTAAAACATAAATGAGCAAAATGCAGTCATATTAATGGTAAAAACGTAAAATGTAATCGTTAATCATTTTCATTACTCTGATTACATTTTGCCCATCTATGCACATAACAACTTAATTCTCACGATTCTTTTGAGAGTTGTAAACATTTAAGTTTGTGTTATCAACTTAAATAATCTTCCTCCATTTCCAATATTTTTCTTCTTCCTCCCACTCCCTACATTAATAGAACCACGCGCGCCTGGGACTAAGAAGTTCTCTAAATGTTACTTTTCCCGTGTCGTATGGCTGTGACCTTCCGTCGTGGTATAACTAGACCGAGAAAGCGACGGCGACTGTCAATAGACCTTTTGTCCCTCGGTGGTCGTTGCCCTTTTTGAACTACACTGCACTTTCCATCTGGTGTAATGTAATCACTTTCTCGTGCCAGTATAAAGAAAAACACTTGCGCTGTTTATAATTTGATACATATCGGTTAACCTAAAAGACCGCAGCGAAAATTCATGTAGGTACTACAATTAAAAAGGTCAATTCAATCAAGACATTCCGGAAAAACGTCCATTATAAATTAACTTGTGAGTAGCTCGGTACGCTTAGAGGTCAGAGCTCAACTGAAACTGGCTTCACAGGACCAATTAACATGGAAACTTAGATTGAAATAAAATCTTACCGACCGCGTGTCAAGGGTGCTAGCTTAATAGTTCCACTCTTAGTAAACTAGGCATCCTTCCGCGATAGGTCAGAAAGTCACATCCCAAGGTGATTGCGTCGTTCATTATGATTAATATCGACTGAATACTATTGTTTAGACAATGCAGTTTGTAATTAGTTCTTTTATTATTCTTGTAATAATATTTTATGTTTATTATTACTATTATAGCGGACTAATTAACAAGGAAATGTAGATTGCAATCACAGTTTTCAACTAAAACATCGTTATACCGAATAATACAATCAAGATTCAATCATTTTAAATAGATTTCAGAAGTAGTTCAAATATGTATAAATTATTATTTTTGGGAGTCGAAGCTGCTCGCGTCCGTAGACTTTACCCTAGTTTCCCTACACGTGACTGCTGGGTGGTGCTAAACGAGCAGCAGCGAGGTGGTAGGGCGTCGATGCCCGTCTGGATAGCGACCACAGTACATGGGTGTAAAGCCCATCATAGTGACCAGTTTCGGCTTGCCGCGTTTCGGGATCAGCTTGTGTATATCCAGTAGCTCATATACCTAGATACCTTCAGTCGTAGTATACGAGGGCCGACATGACGATGTAGACTATCAATGGATTTTCATCCTTTGATAGTCGCTTTCGTTTTTGGACTGCACTGTACTTACCATCAGGTACTCTGTAGTCACTATGTCGAGCCAGTGTTAAAAAAAAAAATTACCGTATCGGAAAACCTTCTCAACGAGGGACTCGATCGCTGCAGTGTGCAAGCTAAAAGTCATCTTTAAAGATCGTTTCTATTATTCAGGACTGGTTCCAGAAGCGACCGTGATTAAGAAGCATAAATTTTAATCGGGATCATGGGCTTCAGTTCTCAACGGCGTGGAATCCAGTTATTAGAAAACTAGGAGCTCGTTTTGTATCGCTTTGTAAAAATGCTGATATTGTAGTATTGTGTGTCGTGGCTATTCAAATTATCAAAAACAAGAGAAGGTAGAGGAAATGACTTCTCGCCCCCTGTAAAAACTCTGTCGCGCGTCAGTCTGTTCGTAGCCAGGTCGAAATGTCGAGCCATATATTAAAGGATAAAATATTATATTATTATAATACATAATCATTTGTTATTCATTCGCAGAATATTAACACTAAATATCAAACATCTTCTCTCCACAATATTTTTAGTTAAGCCGCCGCCATTAAGATCTGTCACACTTCCATATCCTTCCTGTCACTTTATATGCTTGCCAACATAAAATATAATTATTCCGAAATATAAATTAATTGTTAATAGTGTTCACATGAATATTTAGCGTTTAATAATTATTATTTATATGATATCCATCATAGCTTATTAATGATATTTGCTGTTGTGCTTCTCTATTATTGTAACACATAATTAGAAGGAAGCTGCGCATAATACTTGTTAAAGCGTTTATAGCGAGTACAAACCGTGAAATTTCTATATGTTACTAAAACATTAATAAATAATTAATTATTATTACTACGATAAAGAACTTAGCAACGGACAAAGGAATGTTGATAGTATGTCGTTGGATAGGTACGTTACATTACAGAATATTTCGTAAGGTTACAATAACAAATTGGCGTTCAATTGTATTACAATAATAAGACGATAAAACTGCAACAATGTATTGTGTAATCTCTACATGGGTTATACAATATTATCTATATAGTCTGTGGAATATAATTTTATTGTTTATATAGCTTCTCGCCTATGGGTTCACGTGAAAAATTATTGGTTTATAAGAAAAATATGTTTCAATATTAACATTGCTTGTTCTCGAATGTCTGTATATATATTTTATATGTTTAAGATGGTTTGAATTATAATAAAAATTGTTTTATCACACTATAAACTTACCACGTGCGTCAGCTAAACCACGTCATTTGACCATATGCGGAATTTCGTTTAGAATTAATTGTATACAATATTACTGTATCGTGTGTACCTTATTGACATTTCCTATAATGTTCATACTGTTAAAGTGATAGATAGATATTGATAGGTGTTGTTTATTCGAGAGATGGCTCTGGCAGAGTATTAAATCACGCTATCGTTTTGTAACACACGTTTCTATACTCTGCCACAATATTAAATAAATTATGAGTAGCGATATAGCAACTATTTTGTTTTATTTTAATCACATCCCGAGTCTACAGTGGTGACATCTATATAGCTTTTGTTCACATATAACTAATTCTCCACTCCGATGTAGTCGTAAGTTTCTTTCAGCATTTCTTCTCAAAGTAGTCGCTTTTTATTTATTTTTCTACACTTTTTCGACAAATTGACTACGAGCATCTGATGGTAAGTACAGTGAATCATTCATCAACATCATCATCAACCTATATTTGTCTACTGAAATATGCCTATCCCAAGCTACAATTTATCTTTTTTCTCATCTAACAACTGCCTACCACTTTACGCAAATCGTTGCTCCACCAAAACAAAAGGCGTCCTAGATAACGTTTGTGGATACGCGATCTTCATCCAAGAATACGTCTTCGCAGATGGTTGTCGGTTCGACAGCAAATATGACCAGCTCATTACCACTTCAGCTTGCTATGCTAATGACTTTAGGTTTGTGACGGATCTACTCATTTCTTAATCGATCCTTTAAAGAAACAACGACCATAGCACATTATATGGCACGCTGGGTAAACTTAAATTTATCGAGACGGCGCGGGAGGAGGGAGCAGTTCGCGCAGGATGAACTGCGTAACGGGCTTTCCTCCAGATTCAGCCTGGTCGGTGGACGTTGAGGGCGTCCGCCATCCAGCGGAGAGTGGGAGTGGGGCGGCGTGTGGGTACACAAACACCGCCCAAATGAGAGGTAGTGAGGGGGTATTTTACGATCCACTCCCAGAGATGAGGCCTGCCTAAGGCCAATCGCTCGCCGGACCCTCGGATGTATCTGGATTCCCAGGCGAAGAAGGAAGGCGAAGAGAAGACAGTGCTGGCACCCCGGTGGTTTTAGTCGGTGCAAGTTTTCACCACTCCCCTGACGGTCCGAAGGGATGTCCATCGGGCTAACAAAAAAAGAGTAACCTTAAATTTGTGGACTAGTCGGACCGTGAGTTTTCATGTCTCGGCGTCGCGTTACAAGTAGGATGCACTGATTGTTGTCTTGCTTGTAGAATCTGTCACTCAGCTGATCCTTTTAACCCCCGACGCAAAAACAGGGATGTTAAAGTTTATTGCATGTATCTTAGGCTCTGTGTATTTGTGCCTGTCCTTAGTACCGTAGGTCCTAAACGGATAATTGAATTCGATTTTGATGTATATGTTACGGAGGGCCGTGTAGATAGCTCCAGGAGCCTGCGCGGAGCAGCGTCGGCAACTCCGCGCATGCGTCTGAGATTGAAGGCTGTTATTAAAAAAACTTCAAATGGAACTAACATCTTTTATTAGCATTCACGATAATTAATAACTAATTATTTATAAGTAATTCTCTACATATAATTTTTTTTACACTGGTTCGACATAGTGACTACAGAGTACCTGATGGTAAGTACAGTGTAGCCCAAAAACGAAGGCGACTATCAAAGGATGAAAATCCATTGATAGTCTACATCGTCATGGCGGCCCACATATACCACAACTGAAGGTCTCTAGGTATATGAGCTACTGAATGTACACAAGCTGATCCCGAAACGCGACACGTTGAAACTGGTCACTGTGACGGGCTTTACATCCGTGTACTGTGGTCGCGATCCAGACGGGCACCGACGCCCTAACATCTCGCTGCTGCTCGTTTAGCACCACCCAGGAGTCACGTGTAGGGAAACTAGGGTAAAGTCTACGGAAATAATTATCTCACATATCCCTTTTTTTTTGTTTAGAAGGTAGTTTGATTGAGCGTATGTAAATTACTTCTACACGTTCAATCAATTTGAAGTTTGATATCGTGTGATTTAAATGTTATTTCAGTAACATAGTAACCTAGACCTAAGCCGTGGTGGCTGCCGGCAGAATAGAATAGCACCTCCCTCTTCTTGCTGAGGTGTCGTAAAAGGCGACTAAGGTATCTCTTGAACACCGCAATTCAACCAGGTGTTTAGAGAAGGGAAAACTCGACCAAACCTGCATCCCGCTCCCTCCCGATCGTACTGGTTCTCCTTTCCATCGGGCCTGAGGGAGCTCGGACGAGATAGTGTTTTTCTGGCTGCGCGTCCAGCTATGCACTTAAATATCTCCTGCGCAATTGACTGTTTCCTAAAACTGGACCTCGAATTTCTTAACCGGTGTTGAAACAGTCGCCGTGGCCGAAACCGGCTAGGACATCATCATCAACCTAGACCTGTGCTGCTGTCATCTGGACGTGCTAATATACTTAACTTTTCACTAAATTACAGCAGAAATGTCTTGTTTGAGCTCGTTAGAATGGTCTCAATGAATTGGTTACAAAATATGTATACGTAATTAAGTCGGAGGGTTTTTTAAATTTTTTAATTTAATCGTTGTATATAAATGCAGCTTGATAAACTCTGTACCGAGCTGGCTTTGATCTTATGAATGAAAGAACAGGAAGGGTGACACGTCGCCGGGTCATTCCCGATAACCCCCTCTATTGTGATAATTATGATTTTCGTGTACGTATTTACTTGGTTCATTTGCGCAAACGATAAGGTGACTTTCAAAGCGGTCATTATTTTTTTTAAATTAAGAATCCGATTTTTTTATAGATACTCCGCTGTAATCATCTTTTTTTTTTTACACTGGCTCGACATAGTTACTACAGAGTACCTGATGGTAAGTACAGTGTAGTCCAAAAATGAAAGCGACTATCAAAGGATGAGAATCCATTGATAGTCTACATCGTCATGTCGGCCCACATATACCACGACTGAAAGTCTCTAGGTATATGAGCTACTGGATATACACAAGCTGATCCCGAAACGCGACAAGCCGAAACTGGTCACATCTGCTGCTTGTGAGCTACTAACTAATTTTATATTGTCTTTCACGACTATTTATGCTTCAACGTATCGATGAAATAATAAACAAGTAAACAAGTAAAATCACAATAAAGATGAAGGCGGGCAGGTTAGGCGGTGTGAAAAGTTCGCGATCGTGACAGGTAACATTGCCACAATTATCTACATCCAGTGGCGTGCATTTCATAACATAAAAGTAGAATTAGAATTCATTACCTTGTTATACTTGTTATTTAATACATATAAAATTTGGTCCATTTTTGATTCTAAGATTGCTGTTCTGGTAATACCAAATTTAATTAAATATACGATGATACACAGGCTGATATTATAAATGAGGGAGATATTCAAGAAGGATATTCAGCATTCGATTCTAATCCCGAATATGTAAAAATAGTTATATCTTAATATTTCCATTAAAACAAAGTAATTTAGTCAACATATTAAGGGGCAATTACACACATGATAGAATAAATAACAATTATTTATTTATTTATTATTATCAGGTAAGCAGTTAAAATAACTGTTAAGTAATAATACAAAGACACAATAGAATATAACCCTAAAACTGCTGGGTGTTTTGTGTATTGAGTAAGGATCACTAGGCTACTGCCCATTTCGAACCTGAACCTATAGTATAGTATTAAGTAGGTATTTTGTCTCTCCTAAGCCAGAATAAAGTACACAAGGGTAACGAGTCAATTACCTGTTTATCTAAAATTACGTATAAGGAATTTTATCTACATGCCATTCAATCGTGCATCACACGCGCTGCTGTGTCCAAACTTTTTACGGATGAATTCTCATTTGTTGATCAATGTTTCTTTATGATTTGTTAGGGAATATTGTTATTTACATTTTTATTAGTTACAAGAAGGTACTAAATATTGTATTCTGAAATATCTCCCTCGTCTATAAAATCGCCCTGTATATATGGCATACATATAGGTGCATATTCCATTAAACTCCTTTTAAAAATCATATTAGTTTCAACAACAAAAACGTCACACATATCTCGAAAATCGTTATAATAGTCTCAATAACACTGTTGACCGAAAATATAACCTATCCTATTCCCTATCTTAGATATTGTTACTATAGCAACTATAGTACATCTCTATTCGCATGCACAGGTTTGAAAGGGACAGGTATAGGTATCGATTTACGAATTAAAGATAGATAGATTATTAATTTTGGCAGTATATGGATTAAGTTGTGGGTTGATGAATATTCAAACGGCCGTGCCCGAGTTCAGTTCGGGTGGTATAGAGGCGCCTTCCAGGCCTGTTTTACATATGTTTTACACGTTTCACCCGCATTTACATAATCAGTACATTAACTTATATCGCTATAGACGTACCTACTTACCGACGCCGTGTCAAAAATTGCGTCGTCGTAACCCGCCTTTGTATTTAAAATATTTATTTTAATTGTGTGTTTATATCCGCAAGGAAAGATTCGCTTCGAAATTCTTGATGCGTACAGCTAAGGAGTGGAATATGGTTCCAGCGGCCATATTTCCGCGATATTATGACTTGAAAGTCTTTAAGAGAAGAGTGAATAGGTATTTGTTAAAATTATTTGATAAAATGGAATCATGGAAGGATGGCAATTAAATTAATTATAGTGGACCTCCGGTTATCCGGCAAACATTTTGCAGGGCGATGTCGCACTATCGAATTTGTCGGATTATAGAGTATTACTACCTAAGACTTACTTTAGTTCGGTATTTTTTTTAATATAAATACCTTGTAATACTTCTACACGATTATTATACCTTTAAAATATGTATGCTATATTTTTTTGTACACTAAATAGTGATAAGCATATCGGTTTAGGGTCCGAATAACAGCGAATCTACTGTATATCGATTTTTCTGAATATCTAAATCTATCAGTTACGAAGTTTTCGTGTTACTCCCTCAATAATATGCTGTTGAATTGAACATTATTCATGTGGAAATGCGTTGGCGACGTAAACGGGTCAAATCTTTATTTAGATATATCTATTCTTTGGGTCGTCCGTGTTTGTTGCTTTACGGTTTTAACATTGAATTAAGAAATACGTGAAGGGATAATTTAGTACAAAACGCGCGGACCAACGTGAAATAATATATATGTCTTTTTTTCGTAAGCTAATTCCGGCTCATTTTGTTCTGTTGTGTTTTTTGTTTTTGAGTCTATAGTATTTCTTGATATAAGCATGACACAGAAATAGCTTATTGGAATTTAAATCAGATCTTGGTGCGTCACAAATACCTCGTGACAGATCGTTAAAATTTTATGTTGTTCTATTTAAGAACATTTTTTCGTCTTCTCTTACGGCGCAAGTGTGTAGATGTTTTTCTTTATATTTCTAATTCTATATTTTTTATCTTTATCCTTTGCTTTGTTTATTAGTATTAACTATTAACTCACGCTATATCTATTTAAAAATAAACTATCGGCAGTTGATAGCTGTATCAACTGTCATACTTGAGGAAAATCCTCGTAGGACCCTCCCGGCTATACATAGGGCTAGCGGCCGAGGTGTCCCGCATATGTACCAGCTAAAAACCCCCAGGTAACTGCGAATTAATGGGGACTGCGAATCCTGTAATCAATTCGCCGCAGCCCCACTACACCCTTTCTAACAGGTACAATCACGGCGGGATAAATTACGAGATTTTTTTTATCCAAGAGAAAATCCATTATCGACCTTAAGGGAGTTGGTGAGGGCCGACCCCCCGGTGTGTCGGACTCTCACCGACTAAAAACTCCTGGGTACTTCTTCATCCGCTTGTTCGTCGACCGTGGGTACGGACTCGCAATCTGCCACGACCGGCGCGCATAATTTACGAGACTTGCCTCAACGTGTAAAATCCTTTTTTTAACGTTGCCCTATATATTTCCTCCTGTCTCGTGGGTGCGTTTACAAACAT
This sequence comes from Automeris io, assembly GCA_036320925.1. Lineage (NCBI taxonomy): Eukaryota > Metazoa > Arthropoda > Insecta > Lepidoptera > Saturniidae > Automeris > Automeris io. The sequence goes on along the minus strand of JAUDJH010000011.1, from coordinate 2,668,239 downwards.
GAACTTCTTGCACCAGCTAGGCCCAGTAAAATTACCTGTAGAACATAAAAATGTTTGCGCAGACATCACACACTCAACCACAGCGCTAACCGGGACTGTTTTGTTTCAGATTTACAAAGGCCTGGATGTGGTGACCGCGAAAGCCAGTCGGCAGGAGCGAGAGATGGCACCACACCATCTCCTTGACATTCTGGAGCCGACGCAGATGTTTACAGTGGTGGACTTTCGCAACAGAGCACTGAAGATTGTATCCTTTAAGACTATTGTACACCGGCAACGCATCCTTCCCGTAAACACATAAAAAATCTTTTGAAAATTTAATATGTTGACTGCAAATATCTATAGGTTTTTTTTTATAATTTACTTTTTCTTTACTGTTGAGTTTTAGTGATTTTTTGAGCTACACCATGCCTAAGTGTGTCTATGCGTTCCTGTGCCGAGTTTGCATAAAAATAAAGAATATGGTCAAAAAGTGTATGGAACTGTGTCCTATAATATTCGGAGACGAAATCTATATGTTCAAAAACGCAGCGAATAAAAAATTGGTTGATTTTATGATTGACAATTATCTGCCATTTAATGAAAGTTTATTTTGTAAGCGGCGCAAATTAATTAAGCAGATAAAACCAACCCCAAGTCTTGAATGCAAAAGTCAATTCATCACATACGAGTACAGTGTCATTAATTTATGAATATTTTATTAAATTAATTTGGGTTACTAACAAGATAAATAGTGATTGTATGGCAAAATAAATGACAAATGAAATTTTATTTTATTATTAACAAAAAATATTCATTTTCTGCTTGCTAATTATGAAAAGAGAAGTTCTTTTATCGATAATTTTGTAATTATAATTTTATAAACTGACTATAAGTAGTACACCTAGGGCATTGAATTACGGAAACAAGCCAGCTTGGACCTTTTTTATCCTGACACGACACAGTGACCACACCACATCTGTTGGTAAACATGGTGCTATCCAAAAACTACAATCACTACCAATAGCAAGATGAAAACCATCGATAGCCGCAGCGATAAATATAATAATAATTCTTAATTCTCTCGTCACATCTCAACATATCTTTTATTGCGGTGTCATGGCAATTATACTGTAAGGAAGTGGTGGAGACAGCCGCATATGGGCTCTTTGAATGTTTAGCGTGGTAGGTATGATGGTAGTGACCTACCTTACACTATAGCGCAGGATAGCGTGTAAAGATGAGATGATAGAATGAAATGAAGAAGTCCAGACAGCAAGTAGATAGACGTTTAATAAGCACAGTACAAAGTCCAGTAGAAATAGTAAAGCACAAGTAAGATAGTCCAAGTAGAAGTAAAGTACAGAGCACAACAGTACAAATAAGAACACGTAAATAAACACAATACGAAAACTATAAGTAGCGAGCGAGTGGTGCGTGGAGCTAGTCTCAGTGTGATAGCAAGACTATTGTGCCGGGCGCTCGGGCGGTGAAGCGCTCGCGTCGCGCGCGCCCGCGCAATCCCCCCGCGCACTCCGGTATACAGTAGCTCTCAACCTTACCACTCACCACATACGATTCCAAAGCATGACACAGTGCGAAAAGAAAGAAGTTGAAAGATAGTAGGCTACAAATGCAATGAACTAGTAGTGTTCCGAACACAACACTTCGGCACACCGAGGAGGATTAAAATCATCCCAACCCAATTTCACGCAAAATAGGCGTCTTTAGTAGTCGAGTTGCGGATCATGAACCCTTTTGAACCTGATACCTGAAACCCTGGTTTAGCATTTTTCGTTTAATGTATACCTGTAGGCTATACTCAAGCATGTATAACTTAAAAGCTTTTAAGCAAATAACAATGTTAACCGAAAAAGTATACACTTGATATAGAACGATAACTCAAACAAATCGGGTTCCAAAATGTAATATTTCTTTCTCTAAGGCTATCAGGTATATAAATAGCAAATTTTTTTAAATAAACTGACTTATTTTAATATATGGAGGCGCTAAGTAACAAGTCACATATATGGTCACTAGGTAACACAGTTTTATTGATACTGGCGCCCCCTCACCGAGTTATTTGTTCAGCTTCTTGCAAATTACATCGATATTTGCACGATGTGTCACAATTATATTGGAATAAAATTAACGCAGCATTGTTGAGGTGTCTTTATGTGATTATGAAAATTTATTTTTACACCAATATTTAGACAAATGCACCCATTCGTATACGTACGTATAAGAGTGTTTTTGTAAATTGTATGGGTTACATACATATGTATGTCATATGGAATACAAAACGACACGAATTCAATAAAAATGGAAAGTGGATTTTAGCGTGCGCTCGGTCATATGAATTTAAATGTATTATAAATAGGAAAGATATTCTTGTATGAAATTTACTGTACAAACGTTTTGAGTACTATTCTGAGTATTTTTTTTAACTTGTGATAATTTATTCTAATATTACATTCTTAAATTTTGAATTTCTAATAATTCATTACATAACTTATAAATAATAGCTTGTGCCACCCGAATTCAACATTTTCAAACAGAATTGATAACACTTTATCTTAATACCATGCGCATTTTATTATATTAAATAAAATAAGATAAAAAATCGGGACCCCGTATTTATTATTTTACACAAATTTGGTCATATTTATATATAACTAGCTTTTGCCGGCGGCTTCGCTCGCGTTAAGAAGTATTATTATTAATTAGGTATAGTTTTTGCGGCTTTACTTTTGTTTAGCGTGTGTAAAAAATTAGGGCATACAAAACTTCTTTGTACACAATATTCTTAACTAATCCGTCATTAGGCGCTAAAACTATCAAGCTATTAGCTGAACTTACTCGTGAGCAAGCAACACAAATCTGTCCCTGAGAGAAACAATGTTCTTTCAAGTCAATACCCACAAATTTGTGAGTTTGCCCATGAGACTTTTATTGTCATGGTGAAGCAGACTTCACCTACCTGCATGCCCGATTTCAGCCCGATCCGTCCAGTAATTTAGGCTGTGCGTTGATAGATCACTATGACAGTCAGTCAGTCACCTTTGAGTTATATATATTTAGGTAATAATAGGTATATCGTCACGCAACGCGACCAGTAGCGAAGCTGATCGTTGTTCTCACGGCACTTGCATGAAATTTCTATTAGATGCCATGCGGGTATCTTCACGGTGTTTCCCTTTGCTGGTGAACATATAGTGCCTAAATCTGTACGTAATCTGGAAAAACCCAGGGGTACGTGCCGGGATTTCAACCTACGGCCATACGCGTTGCCGGGCATGGAAACCGGTTCGTTATCAACTAAGCTACCACAGCCATGTAATTTATACCCCATTTAAAAATACACAAAAAAAAGCTCTGGTACTTTTTCATAGCAATATCGTACCACTTTAAACGGTAAATTTGAAATAAAACAAATATACATACTTAAACTTAGATAATAGGTTTGTAACTTCAATATACCTATAGACTAGTATGAAAAAATATTTCTTAACCTCAGACACAGATCGACAGTCTTCTAAATCGAGACAAGATACCCATTGTAGTCGGCGGCACAAATTACTACATAGAGTCTATTGTCTACAAAATACTTGTCGAAGATATGGATGATGATCAAGCTCTCTTGTGGGATAAGAGTAGAAGAAAGAGAGATTTTGATGAATACGAAAGAGATGGTTATAGTGAAGTAGGAACTGTGGATGATAAAGAATTGAAAGGACAATCTGATTCGGCGCATGCTAAAGAAGAAATAAATAAAGAAAAACTTAAAGCTGATGTTGATAATGAAAAAGAGTTCACAAATGAAGAAATTCATGCGAAATTGAAGGTGATAGATCCTACAATGGCAGGAAGATTGCATCCGAATAACAGACGTAAGGTTCTCAGGTGAGTTCTTCGTTGTTATTAAAACTCCTCTATTAACACACCTATTATTTTTTGATTATATATACAAAGCAAAATTGACCGATTATAATTTAGAATACTATAAACCTAACTCGTATGCAATTTTAAAAAATAATATTCTTTTTGTATTTTCTTTAACATGAAGGAATCTTTAAAATGTCGTTGTAACTGATCTATTTGCAAATGGTGACGTAATTTGCAATATTTACCAATGAAAATAAATTAATGCTGATTCATTGAGCTAATTTACGGCGCACACTGTGACGGAATTGATATTTCTGACTAGGCAACGCCCAGAGGGCCTAATCAAGTCACACTCTATTCGTGATAAATGTCAAAGTTTTATACTATCGTAATATGATGAGTTCCACGTACCGTCGATCTCATACACCTTTGGATTATCTATTAATATTAGAGTTAATATTAATTTTTTCGGGCTTTCTACTTAAGCCTGCTTTTTCATAAAAAAGCTGTTCTTTCATGGTCCTGGATTCATTATTGGAATCCTCCGCAAGTGTAACCCATATGTATAATTATTAATACTTTCGACATTATTTTCCTTTGTTCATTGACTTTGTTCTGATTTTATATGTACTGTTTTAAAACTAGTGCAAAAATATGGTTTATTGGCCTACATTTAATTACGCAAGGTACAATATTTAATAAGATATTTACGTAAACTTTTGGACCATACTGACTTCTAACCTTTTCTAAAGCTTGTCTACTTTAGTACTAGCTTTATGTTAATTCTCAGAATTGTCACTCCTCATTAATGAACAAGAATTCGTAATGAGACCTTCAGGCGGAGAACAAAAGTGGCCGACGTAAGCAAATCGAGTAAGCTAAAACGACAATGGATCGATCATATTTATCTCAGAATTGAAAACTGTTGGAGTTAACCAATTCTGGAGTGGAGACTGCGTCTCGACAAACGTAGTGTAAAACGCCTAGAAGCTAGATGAACCGACAATTTGCGTAATGGAACTAGAATTTTCTGGATACAAACAGCCTAGAACTGGGGCAAGTGACGAGAGTTGGGAGAGGCCTATCTTCAGAAGTGCACCGATGCGAGCTGAAATGATAAAGATGATTATTATTGTACAAATATTATCCTCCATTGATGATTAAGCAAGCCTCCATTGACCCATAGATTCTCGAAATTCGTCTTAGCATAATTTCCTTATTTATTATACATGAAATAATTTGGTTAGTTTTTGATATTTTTCTATTAATAAATTTGCAAGTTAGGAACAACCTAACTTTGTGACATTTATTCTTTATTTTTCTTTATTTCGGTTCCAAATCATTTCTATATAAAACGGAGGGTTTTGTAATAATAAATATAGTGTTCATAAAGTCGATCTCGATGCTATCATTTCTTAAATCCTTAGTAATATTTTCTATTGGTTATCAAGCTTAGTTCATATCGGCAGGAATACGCCCACTATCTGGACAAAACTTACCTACACAGACTGAGTTAAAAACTTCCCTGATTTGGCTAAGGTCAAAAGTAAACGGAATCAGCCAAGCTTTATGATAAGATCAATGAATGAAGAACCAAATCTATACTAATATTATAAAGCTGGAGGTTTGTTTGAACGCGCTAATCTCAGGAACTACTGGTTTGAATTTAAAAATTATTTGTGTTGAATAGACCATTAATCGAGGAAGGCTTTAGGCTATATAACATCACGATGCAACTATTAGGAGCGAAGAAATAATGAAAAATGTGAAAAAAACGGGGAAAATTATTCATCCTTGAGGGCTTCCATTGCGTGCCCTGCGAAAACGGCTCAAGATACCAAAAATATATGTATGAATAATTTATATGGCAGAACAACGTTTGCCGGATCAGCTAGTAAGTTTATAAAGCGCTGCATTCTATTTATACTTATTAACTAATATTTCCCGACCTTGAACGTACAGACCCATAGAGGTACTTAGTCTTGTCTCAAGGGATTAGAGAACGAAGCAATTTATAGTTAAAATCACAAAAGCATAGTTCTGATTATGTATTGAATACCTAATGAACGCAAATATAGTGAGAAATATCACTAAACCTGCGAACGCTTTGGAAATTTAGTTATTCTCTTATTTAGTCATTTCCGTTTTAGGATGGAATGACGTGTCAAGTATTGTTCGACGGCTGGGTTCTTGCACACAAAAATAATTGAGATTTTGAGAATAAAATTGACCTTTGCAAGACAAATAAAAGTCTTCAAGATCCGTGGACCTCTACACGGATCAGATCAGATACAGATGGTAAATTGGCAAAAGGAGGTCCGCCATTTGAAAAAGTTGAAAAGGGTGGTTTAAACAGATCAAATATGTGGCATGATGGGAGACGGATCTGCCAGAATAAGGTTTTTCTATCCAAGTTAAAGCACATTCATAAAATAGTAAACAACATTGTAAATGCCATCTTTAGCTTTATGTTTCGTGTGTGCCAGTTTATACATTGTTAGTGACACAGTACTAACCTTGTAAAGAGATAATTAAATGTGATAATCAACGAGATACTTTATCGCAAATCGATGAAGTCAAGAGGGCAGGTGATGTCACAGCATTCGCAGACTTAATAATGAAACAAAGGTTAGACGTTTTAAAACTTAAAGCTCAATGTAACGTTGTTAACATTACTTTATATATACAGTGTAAACTCTATATAACGACCCTCAAGGGATTGTGCATATTTTGACGTTATAGAGAGTTATCGTTAAATGGAGAGAAGAAATATCTGTATTAGAAAAAGAAAAGTTTATTTCAGACTAGTGTTAGTAATTACATAAAAAACAATTCTTATTTGATAGCTATTGAGTATAGTCTGTTATTTTTGCCTGCTGTCTTTTGCTGCACCAGTGATATTGTTGTATTGCAGTGCAAATATAGCAAATCCCAATTTGTAAACAAAAGAACGGATTCTTAGAAAGTTCAGTATGTATAATTCCGACAGTCGAGTTTATTACGGGCTAGGTTAATAAAGCGACAAAAGAACGTACACAGCTACGCAGTTTCTACTAATTTTGGCAACTTAAAAATAACTTTATGTTATTAAATTACTGTCGTTATTAAGAGTGAGTGTAATGCTATAGAGAGTGTATCATTGTATGGAAAACAAGCTAAACCAACCAATGCCTAGTCACATCGACGCTTGAGGGATTTTGTCGTTAAATCGAATGACGTTACATGGAGGTTACACTGTATTTTATCACAGTATTAATTAAATTTTACTATCACTATGAGCGGTTTGTTCGATTGATTATTTAAGGACCGTTAAAATTTAGTGACTACAGTCACAACTGCAAGATTAATGGCTTACATTGCATCGCTATTTGTAACCCGCTTGTAATCAGATACTTATAATATTCTTTTATTCATTTATAACTTAAGTGTTTATCCGTCTTTACGTTCATATAAAATATACAACGGATTTGAATGCAGCTTTCACCACCATTTAGCAATGTATTCAGAATATTAAATTTGAATTAAATTTCTAAATAGTACAGAGATCACTCCCATGTCAAGTGGGTAGGGTCTACTAGTCATCTTCAATATTTTCATAATATTCGCACCCACTTGTGAGTATATTCCGCATGAGTATAATTTCATCTGCGTCGCTCGTGCCTAAGTTTTACCCATAACCTTATAAAAATCATGGTCAGCCGCCTCGCAATGGGTCTACCAACAGGTCTCTGATATTCTTCCAACCACGTTTCCATGAGGGCCTTAATTCAACCCCCATTACATGCCCAGATGTTCAGCCTATCGCCACTTCATTGTCGTGATTCGATTCATGACGTTTTGGATTTTAATTTTCCGACTTTTATCAATATTACGCATTCTGTCTGTTAATGCCTTCATATTCTGTGGTCCCGGAAGATACTGTTGGGTTTAAAAACCAAGCTGTTATTTAGTGCGTCTTGCCCGCAATGGCATACGGAGTTGAGACATGGACGCTCAGCAAGGAAACTCTGTACAAAGTGAGAATTCACAGAGAGCCATGGAGCGTGCATGCTCGGCGTTATACTATGATATATATATGATAGGATAGGCCGTTGTTACCACTGTACCAGCCGTATCAATGATACGACCCCTCAGGAAACAAAGGCTTTAAACATTGTAAACAAAATTCGTTAAATATTATCCAATACCTCACTTTAACTCCTAAACTGTATGAAACTTCCCGAGAAAAATCGGACCATAAAAAGGTGACCAACGTGCCAACAGAGATTTTCGCTTCAAAAAATGGCGAAAGTCCAAAAAAGATCTATTTTGTCTGTAAACAAAAACCGTCTGCAGCTGTAGTTGATTACATAAATAAATTTCCAGAAAAATAAGGCATTAGTTGTATATATTTATTACTGTATTTGAATTGTTTGGTTTATTTCCTAGCATTAGTTGGAATAATAACTTCTTAGAATATTTATTTATAAATATTTTAATTCAAAACGAACGTTTTAGTTTTTTTTTTGTGAAAAATCTTTCCCTTCATTTGGGCTCTCCCAAGAAATATTGGTACAGTGCCCATCTAAACCACGTTACGCGACTGGTAATAAAATTATTATTTTTAGTAGATCAATTTAGAATCAAATTACTGATTTGCCCTTTAGAACTAGATTGTGGAAGTATAAAGACTAAATTATATTAAGTAATAAAACAATACTTGGACATGACAAGAACAATGTTATACGAGTAAAATAAATTTGTGTAGATATTATAATTTTAATGGATTATTATGCTTATCTATTGAGCCATCGATGTTTTAAATTACGACTGACCTTTTTGATATAATATTGCGTATTTGCGAATGAACCGTTTCGTGGAACGCAAAAGCGCTAAAACCACGCTTCCCCTCGGCAACAGTGTGAAACTTGGTCACGTTGCTAACATAAAAATAGAAGGCCGATTGATGATGATGACATAAAATTCGCAAACCAGCGTACCTGACCTCCCCGCCCAACTTCGTTATAGGCAAAAAACGGGAAGTAAACCTATGGCGGCGGTTCTAGTTAAATAAGCAGTCTGCTTCCGCGGGTCTATGACCGTTGTCGAGGATTTTGCGATTGTGCGTGTCAATTGACCTTGGCTTTACTATTCGAGAGTAGTGTGACCATGATTCTGCGTAGTTTTCGCGGATTGGGTCAACTGATACTATCTTTGTAGGTCGGTAATTATTACGTCATCATTTATATTTTTATTTTAAAATCTTTTGCTAGCGGTTTATGCCTTACTATAAACATATACAGGGTTATAGGTAACTAACGCACAGCCTCTTAAGGGTGGCTTTGATTTATCAAGACAGACAACTTTTGTTGTACGACTTTTTCTAATTCAATTACTTTTTTTCCCATACAAAAAAAATAAAAATCAGATTTGCAGTTCTGAACTTTTTAACTCTTCGTAAGGCGACGATCGCGCCACGCTGACAAAGGCGACCGAAGACAGACTTACGTAGTGCGCGGCGTCTTGTGTCGCTACTAACGAAGAAAGGGGTCTGCGGCGCGGTGAGCGGGCGTGGCGACATGTGCTTGACTACTGTGTAACACGGGTCATGTCAGTCGCAAATTTGCTTGCGTGTGCGCCCAGCATGTGTTAGTTGTCCCAGTGACGCGTTCGTTTCATAAATCACAATGTCAAATCGATACACTAACATTGAATATACAGAAATGGTGCGTGTTTATGCTCGGTGCGGTGACAATCTGTCTGAAGCTTGCCGTGAGTCCGCGAGACTATTTCCGAATGTGTTGACACCGAGTAAATAGATTTGTGAGTATTTTTGTAACTAGTTTAATTATTGTAAATAGAGTGATTCCACTTTTTAAATACGCCTACATTAAAAAATAGTTTGCAATTATCTATCTTCAAACAGACCGCGCGCCTTTTTTGGTGCGATGAATTGCTTGATTACGTATCAATGTTCGTGTTTTTCTATTTACTTTTTTATTTTTTAGTGTAGCCAGTCCTAAGCCTGGATAAGTATGAAGGGATTGTGGATTCAGTGTATAAATATGTACAGATTGTACAACCTTTGAAACATTAACTTACGTAGAGGCCTTTACCTTGTTCATTTTACGATGTTCCCTATGGCAGACAAATAATAGGTTGGTTTTGTTTGTGAAACAATTATTTAATGTTTTATTTTGATTCTAGTTTGTTTTAATAGTGTATTAGTACGTCAATCAATAAACATTTATTTTCACTATTTAACTAAATATGGAAATTTACGTTCAAATAATTGTTATAAGCGACTTTGTAAAATAAACAAGGTATAGGGTTAATAAACTTTCTGCTACACGATCCTTAAAGCTGCGTCGCAACGTAACTTTGCGCACGACTGCATAGCACCAGCTGATTGGATACCTACGCCAGATCGAATGAAAGTTGGAATATAGAGCTAACGATAACTAGATATTCACACTAAAACTAAAAAAAAAAAAATCTAACGATGTATTAGGTTTTGGCAAAAGTCGTACAACAAAAGTTGTCAGTCTTGATAAATCAAAGCCACCCTTAAGAGGCCGTGCGTTAGTTACCTATAACCCTGTATAAAGAAGATAAAAATATATTGATTTATTATAAAAAAAAATCCTGATTTGGTATACACCTGTTGGTAAGCCTGGTGCAGTCCAAAAAACGACTACAACAATCAACAGTAAATAAAAACAATGGGTAGTCACGGTGAGTATACCGTCCTGCACAAATATCTCTTCACTCTTCGTTTAAAGGACCCAATATAACAGGACGGTGGAAAAACCCACATTCCACAGCTAAACGACTCGGTAAATTCGATTATATAATTATATAACGGAAAACAAGGAAAATAAAATTTGAAATAATAAGAAAAATACAAAAAAATATATAATAATAAATAAATAAAAATAAATAACAAATTTATTCAAGTAAATACGGCTATTGAAGAAATAGGCCAGTTGTTTTTTTTTTGTACGGACTATCTACTGATGTCCAGGATAGGCCTATACAGCTCAGCCCGGCTTATGCCCAACCTGGCTTAAGCCGACTTGCCTTTAAAACCGAGTTTTATAAGCTTTTATTTTTTTATTGTGGTACGTCGAAAGTACTACCATATACTACACCTGTTAAGTAACGTCCTTTAGAGGAAAAATGGCGACCATTTATATTAATTTGCAATTTTAATTTCTATTTTTTCTAATACAAAACAAATGCTATGATAGTTTATGATTATTTAAACACAAAAAGAGATCTACGCCCAGTTTCAGATAAGCTGATTAAGTTTAAAAACTCCTTTAAACACTAGTAAATTATCGATTTTTTATATTTTTTTGTTTTATTGATGTTCAAAAGTCCTGTAAAATTGAAGCATGTTTTCTGAAACTGGATGCTAACCTTACATTATAAATCGGATCAATATAAAATAAATAAGATTGTATTAATACTATTTTACATTGTTCCTTGTTTTATTTTAATCATAAGGAAATAACACGACCTCTCCGTAGCAATCGCAATCCTACACAAGAGAGATCAAGGGAAATCGTTTTCACTGTAATTTTAAAATCACTTTTACTAACGGGATGTACACATGTGACTAGATTTTAATAGGGGTGTTTCATCATTGCAAACACAGTCGAAGTTGTGGGTGAACTCTAGTTTTTCGTAAAGTTTTCATTATGTCTATCCGCAAACAAACCAAATCTATGGTCACCATATAAACCATTTATTATCACGAATACGGCCCCCCGATAACCCCGAATTTATTTATCACGTGATTACTATACATTTGGCAAACTTGTACATACAATATTCGTACGTATATATACATGCAAGAACATATTTGTATGTCTGTACGAATTATCATATTAGACACACAGGGATGCTTTGTGACGTCAATGTGGAGACCGTGACCCCCAGGAGTTTCGACTAAGTTACCACTTTATTATATTCTAATAGCAGCGGTGTCGTGGAAAATTTACAGCAAAACACTATTTCTGTGAAGGTTTTTCTTTCGCATGAATGATTATGTTAGTATTCGAAGAAAAACTTCCTGTGTAATAAATTCAAAATATGTATTTAGGCTCTCTTCCGGTAAAGTTTTCGAATAAAATAACAGAAATTATGTCTATTTTTTTTTTTTGCTGTGTTTAACAAAAGAATGTGATAATTTGACATAAACGATCGACAGAAATGCCAACCACAGTACTTGATCACTCAAGTCTTTTTTCAATTAGCGACCTGCTTCTGCCGCCAGATCATCTTGGCTGTCAGATATTAATAATATACCTATAGGCCTCCCTTTCATCGCAACATAGCTGGGCGGCATGACGCTAGCTACCTTCAATTGGTTCTCAACTTTTGGGGTACAGTATCTTTACTAAGCCACACTGAAAAGAAGCTCGTTAGCCGCTATTTTGCATAAAAGACTAAACATAAATTCGTCTTTCGTCTCAAGGTAATTTATCACTTCCGAAACTTTACTAAATTACCCCGAATTGAGGTGGCTCTGAAGTTCCCTAGCCGGGCAATAGACTTGAGGGAGTCGCTGTCCGGATAAGAGGGAGGCGGTGCGCAGTGTCCGGCGCGCCGCCTGTGAGGTAGGAGGAGGAAGGGTCAGCTTTACCCCTACCCCTCCCAAATAGGCAGCCTCGACAAGGCATTTCGCCCTCCGGGCGTCTGGATGAATTCGGTTTCACAGGCTCGGGTGGAGCGATTAGAGGGACACACCGGGGGTTTTTAGTCAGTAGGAGTCTGACACACCGGGGTTGCTGCCCTCACAGCGGCCCTGATGGTCCTATGCAGGTTCTCCCCCGGGACACCAAAAAAAAAAGGCTCTGTAGTTTCCAAGCTGGAGTTAATACGCACAGGGATGCCCTTGAGTTGTTTTATCAAAACCCATATTATTGGCTGACCACCTCCTGACAAAGATCCTCTCTGGTCAACAATACAAACCTTTTATAAAACAAAGTACAAACTTAAGATCAGGATGATGAGCAATATCCTTAAAACATAAAGTTGTATCATTCTGATGTTAATAAATTACATTAATTTCTTTAGTTATTTCGCAGAACCAATAACTGGCATGAATTCTCAATTTTTTCCTCAAAATCCTAAGTTGTCCATACGCAATGATTCACTTCCTCCTTTATATTAACTATTGTACCGCCAAAAAGTGGAATTCGCGGCTAGCGACTGTTTTTCCAGCTTCGTATAATATGAAAGTCGTCAAGCGTTGAGTAAATTGGTTTATTATTGGACGGACGCGCTCCATCATCGAACTCATCATCGCTTATCATCATTTTAAATTCTTCTGCATTAAAACCAAGCGCGAGCCCGTTTTTAATTAAAGAAATATGATAGCTTTTATGTTCGTACACGGCAAAACAGAATTAGACAGGAACAGCACTAGTTCTAGGCGTGAACGGATACAAGTCTTAAAAATACTTGGCCAAGGACAGCTGAGTAATAAATCGCTTAGTATGGCCAGTTAGTCGGTCTCACCAGGCATGTGGGCTCGTCCGAGTAGCTCTATTTAGATATTCGGCGGAAGTTTCTGGCATTTCGTCTAAAACTGCGAAGTTTTTAAATGTCAAGGCTTACGTGACGTCACCCCAAAGGCTCCGACGACGGTCCGATATGATCCTTTCAGATTTATGTAAATTTTCGCAATGTGCGCTTTATTTTCCCGTTTCATTCATTGTTTTTATTAATTAAAATCAAGGCTTATGCGTCTATGAAAAACGTTTCAAACAGCGTCATGATTACATTACATCCATGGCTATACAAGCCGATCTGGAAATGCCAGTCCTAATCACAAGACCGTCAGAGAATGTCTGGATAGAAAGACATAAGGAAGGGAGAGTGTGTAATAAGGTTAAATAACTCTTCAGAACATTCACCGTGATACATATGGTAGAAGACGCTTAATGGTGCAATATATCTCTTGTACAGTGCAGTCAAAAAAAAGAAACGACTTCGAGAAATTGGTTGTGAGGAGTAAGGCCCTACCGTATGAGATATCTTTAATTTTTTTATTTATTTAATATTTCAGGCAAGCAGTTAAAATAACTGTCAAGTAATAATACAAAGAAACAAATAGAATATAACCCTAAAACTGCTGGGTGTTTTGTGTATTGAGTAAGGTTCACTGGGCTACTGCCCATTTCGAACCCGAACCTTTCGCGAGTCATATCGAAATCAGGGGTACAAATATAAAAGTAAAAAGATGTGTTTATAAAAATAATATAATTAAAAAAAAGAATAAAAATAAATATAAATTATAGCAAGGCTTTTGTTTTCCCGGCCTCATACATCGTCGCCGGATGCCGAGGAAGATGGCTCGGCTTTGCCCTTAGCATCCGGCAGACGGGAGAAGGAACAGCCCGGTGGTTTTAGTCGGGGCAGGTCCGACACACCGGGGGAGCGGCCCCCACTGCTCCCCTGACGGTCCGTAGGGATTTCCACCGGGTTAACAAAAAAAAAGGCCTCATACATCGTTATTTATGATATAAACTAGGAAACAAGTTTCTGTTCAGTTATAACTATTCTGTATTCACTCATGCTGTGATCAACTTGTCCGTGAACATCCTGCCACCTAACCGCCGTCTTTTTAGCAGCAATACGAACGGTCATCTGCACTCCTACGCCACTGAGGGCCTTTAAACATTATTATCCTCGCCCTCCAGAACATAAACGTATTCTCGTCGAGTGCTTTGTTGTGTGGTTAAGGAAATTCCATCTTCTCCCTTCCACAACACAATCACTCGGACCGGTATGCGAAGCTTCAGTTCCGGAAATGCACTTAAAATTTTCCAGTTCTTCTCTGCTGAATCATTAGGCTGCGGAAACATCTCCCTGCTTGTGTATTCTTCTATGATATTGAGACCTTTAACAGTGTGAAAAACTTGAACAGGCTGGCATTATCGACAGTCTTCTGTTTCTCGATAATTGCAGTTGGTCTTTAGACTGCGCTATGATCAAAACCAAGTGAACTTTTGCGAGGTGGTAGGGCGTCGGTGGTAAATGTGGGCCGACATGACGATGTAGACTATCAATGGATTTTCATCCTTTGATAGTCGCTTTCGATTTTGGACTACACTGTACTTACCATCAGGTACTCTGTAGTCACTATGTCGAGCCAGTGTAAAAAAAGTATCCCTCGAAGTGGATATTTTCTAACGGCACAATATTTAATTAAATACAACAAAATGTTTCTTCAATTATCAGTTAAAGCAATCAAGATTTTGTTAAATTATAAAATGTTTGAGGAATCAAACGAATTTGTTTAATTATATTTTCTTTAATTAACGACCAATTAAAATGACTCGAGAATATTTTTTATTGATAATATCATTAAACAGAATTATCAAGATTTTAAACTAAATAAACTTATGTGTTGTATGTCTTTATTAGTGTAAAGATGATTTCGCATCGTAAAGAATAACAATATATCGTTACGCTATATTCCTTTTGGGAGGTGAGCAGAGATTCATCATTGGCCGTATCCACTTTTTTTTTTGTTAACCCGGTGGATATCCCTACGGACCATCAGGGGAAGTGGTGAGGGCCACTTACCCCGGTGTGTCGGACCTGCCCTGACTAAAACCACCGGGGTGCCAGCACTGCCCTCTCTTCGCCTTCGCCGAGCCTGGGAATCCGAATACTTCCGACGGGGCACACACACGCCGACCCTTCCTCTCTGCACCGGACGGGGACGCCCTCAACGTCACCCGCCCAGCCTGTGTCAGGAGGGGAGCTCATCGCGCAAGGAGTCCTGCGCGAACTGCTCCCTTCTCCCGAGCCGCCTTATTCTGCGGCGGCGCCGAGGGTTGCGGGGATTGGCGATGTGCCTCTCCCTCTCCGCCGCTTCTTTCACACTCATGACGGCCTCGAAAAAGGCCGCCATCCCACTCCACGCGGCCTCGCTGGTGGCGGTATCCACTTTGCGAGTATATATCGTACCCAACGTGATCAGTGGCGCAGCTGATCGCCGTCCTCAAGGCCCTTACACATGACATTTTTATTAGAAATACCATGTGGTTTCCTGACGATGTTTTTCCTTCACCGGTGAGCATGCGATACGTAAATTCTTGCGTAATCCGGAAAAACCTATAAGGCACGTGACAGTATTCGAACCTAGGACCTTTCACGTTGGGTAACATGTTTACGTATCTCTTTTACTTTAACACGTTCCTGGCGGCGGCTGAATTCGCAGTCTTAGGCATCTGACGGCTCTGTAAAATCAAATATGTCTCATCGGGCGGCGCCGTTTGCACGTAATCACATATCTCTCATTAAGTGCTTCTGCCGACTATGCCTGCGTTCATTTACATTTTTTTTTTCTTTTTATTAGTAAAAAATACAAATTAAATTGATTTCTTTCATTGTACCGTTAATAGTACACGGCGCGCGATGGGACAATTGTGTATGTACCATAAATGGTACACGCCGACCGATGGAACAGTTCTCAATGTACCATTAATGGTTAACGTGTTAAACGCCGCTGTATACATAATATGTAAACTTTTTTTAATACAAACGCGAGAAAGGTCTTTCAAACGAAGCGTTAAGAGATTTTTGTGCAGGTCGGCAGTTGTGTTTTTTGGACTGCGTTTTCCTTAACATCTATCGTGGTGTGGTCACTATGCCGTGTCACAATACTAAAAAAGCGATTCGAAGTATACACACCCGCTGTCAAAGTCAGACACGCAATATTTTCACACAATCAATACGTAGTCGAAATCGTAGCATGCCGTATGTAAAAAAAACGAAACGACCTTAACTTCAAGCTATAACCAGTTGTATAAACGTTGTAGAATTACGGCAAATATTAGGTAATTCCACGTCGCTAAAATTCGTCGCGTTATACCCGCGGATTGTCATGGCGACAATCCTGTTCATATGGCCCTCGGAATTGCTTTTCGTGCGTGATAATTTTGCGGCAACACGTGTATCGATTTTTTTAAATAACCCACTTTCTATCATAACTGTATTCCACCTGACGGATTGTACAAGTCCTAGAACGGTAGCGACTACCAAAGGGCGAGAATCCAGTGATAGACACCGTCGCCATGCCGGCTTACACATACCATGACAGCAGTGGCGTGCATCCCATAGAAGCATAAAAACATTATCTTGTTGTACTTTAATGTTTGGTAAATATATTTATCTATGCCGGCTAATTCTTTATCCAGTGAAGCCAGAATGCTGTGTCAGATGGTGACGCTTGCTTATTCGCGACTCCCCTAGGATGTAAGGACGTAGGTTGGGGCACAATAGGGCTGATATATTCGCTAGAATAAAAGCCCCTAAATATTTTTTTAAATCTATCTATATATTTTACATCACGCCAAATTCCTATTAGGGTAGGCAAAGAGAGCATAACATTACTTCACGCTATTTTTGCAAACCTTTTTCGTTTTTTTTTACATTATTTAATCCCTTTATATACTCTGGCTGATTCTGCGTACTTTGGTAATTATTTAGTAAATATATGGACTTAATTTTTTTTAATAAACCATGGTTTGAGTCTAATTCAGAGTTTCAGAATTTTAGTTGGATCAAATTTAAAGTCAATACATATATTTATGAAAAGCTCCAAAAGATTATGCATTTTATGCTTCTATAGGATGCTCACTACTGCACGATAGAAGGTCTCCAAGTATATGAACTTCTTGATTCTGTACGTATACAAGCTGATCCTGAAACGCTACAAGCTGAAGCGAATTGTTATGATGATGCAGTTTGTCTACACACTCTAGACTTTTTAATGATTTTATCACGTTAGACTGTTAAAGGCAAACAACAAACAAACAAACAACAAAGGTTAACGTTAAACATCTTTTGTTATATGAGTCGTCGTTGTATGAAATTATTTTTTATGAGTACGCGTTCCCGTAAAAGGAAATATAAATAAACAAACGTAAGTCGTAACGAAGCGCATATCGCAATGTGTTAAAATTGTTGATGACTTTCAGCAATGACAATTCAAATAGGCCCGTGAGTGAAATTTTTAATAATTTTTTATTTTGAGTTGCTGGCCCGATTGCCCAAACTAGGTCCTGACTTTAGTACTGTAATAGCTTTGTGCGCTTAATATATATGTAGTTTTGGGGATCTTCGGTCCAGATTAAACACTGTATAAACTCGAAAAACTCTTTTATTGCACTTTTTCAAATTAATTTTTTTCGTATTTACACTTTTTTTTCTCGCGTCGAAATAAAAACCGTTTTTTCTCTCTCTCTTCCTATCTTTCCTGTCTTTCACTCACATAAGTTCCGATTTACTACTTCATACATAATAATATTTCACACAATAACATCCATCCTACCTTACCTTATATATAAGTTTAATTTACGTTTTTGTGTGAACTAGAGAATAAACAGCTGGTTAGAATAGGAAACAAGGAAGTAATCCAATTATCCGTGAATCTGTTGATGTGGTAGGGCGATCTTCCGAATTGGGTAGTGACCACAGTACACAAGTGCCAAGGCGGTCATTGTGACTCGCTTCGGCCTGTCGCGTTTCGGAATCAGCTTAGTCCCAGAGGACATACACCATTTCTTGGTGGAATGTGTTCGGAGCGTATCTATGAGAGAAATCCTGTTTAAACAGTTTGGTTGGAACAGGTCTGATGTGGGTCTATTTCAGAGCATCTTAGTTGAGCAAACATCTTCCGCATCACATACCAATTATTGAAATAGTATAGTATAGTGTACTGTAGTTACAAAAGTATAGTGTAATTATGGGACTGACATGGTCAGCCTGATCCAAAGTCACAAAAAAAAAACCGGAGACAATAAAAAAAAGGAATCAGCTATGTATTTCCAGTTGTTCATATACCTAGATAGATATATATTATTGCAAACCGTCAAGAGGAGGAAGATCTCGTATCTTGGTCACGTCTTACGACATGAAAAATATCGACTCCTCCAGTTAATAATGATGGGCAAAATGGACGGAAAGCGACGCGCTGGAAGGAGAAAGAAGTTGTGGCTGCGCAACATCCGGGAGTGGACCAGTATTGCCAGCGTAGAACACCTGTTTCGCTTGGCTCAAGATAGAGGGAAGTTCGCTGGGCTGACGGCCAACCTCCGGTAGTGGAGAGGCACCCTAAGAAGAAGAAGAAGATATACCTAGAGACCTTCCGTCATAGTAAATGTTGGTGGACATAGCTAAGGTGACTGTCAACAGATTTTCGTCCCTCGGCGTTCGTTGCTGCTCTTGGACTACACAGTACTTTCTATCAGAAGCACTGTAGTCACTTTGTCGAACCAGTATAAAAAAACAATATGCAATTTTTTTCAATTTCCTGAGACTTTTATTTAAAAAAGTAATGTTTTACCAAAAAAGAATAATATAATCTTATATACAGTATTTTGTACTATAAAAAATCCTGCTTCGATTCTCTGGGCGAACATTATTGACCAAGTAATCGATTGTCAAAGTCAAACAGGACTTTTTTGCTTTGATCAACGATAACTCTGGGTCAAATTATCGTAGAAAGGGAAATCAAATTGAAGGGAATTGAATAACCTAAAAGAGGTTGAAGATAAAATTATAGAATAAAAAATATTAAAGTTCAAAGATCATTTTAAAAGTCGGAAAAAATATTTGGGAAAATTTTATCCGGTAATTTTCTTACGATTACTCAATAACCCTGCATGTGACATAACGTTAACGTCCAAATCTGAAAACTAGGCGCTTCAACTTACAATCTCTTTTTTTAAAGCTTCTGTACGACCACTTAACTCATAATAGCAGCCTTATAAAAATTACCTAAAATTCAGGACTTTTTTAATATCCTTTAATTACTGTGTCTAGTGTAGCAACATTAAAATAATAACAATATATTAATTACGAACATAGATCATGTCTTTGACTTCTCTTTTGTTTATGATTTTCAGGCCTACGCTTGACCCTCATTCACACCTGGTGGAAGGTGAAGATGAGTCCGACGATGGATAATGGTGATGACGTGATCTCCTAACAAATGCTTATTCACTCTTCTTTTAAAGGCTCCCAAGTCATAAGGTCATGGAAATCTGCTCGCTGGGAGCATATTTCACTCCTTAGCTGTTCCCATGTCGAATGTGGAAGCGCAATTCTTTGTGCAAATATAAAAAACGTCCACCACATACATATGGTACCCGACACGGTGTTTACTGGTTTTATGATGAAATGGGACTGGTGGTATTAGATAATATAGCTCCTGAGAACACCACTAGACGTCCACTTCTGTTCTTAGGCGGGGGAAAACAGTAGAGAAGTCTACTGTTTTCCTGAATTACCGGTCGAAAGCGGCCGACATCCAGCGTCGTCCTGGGATCTGGATTATGTCGTCAGTCTACCTTGTAAGTAGACGTCTCACACTGCGCTTGCCAGTATGTGGTCTCCAATCAAGAACATATGAGGCGTCTAATTTCAAAACCCGCTAAAACGATTTTTCGTACAAAATTACTTAATAGTCCTAATAGTAATTTGAAATGTTTTTATCAAAGCAAATATTATATGTGATTTTTTTTTTTACACTGGCTCGACATAGTGACTATAGAGTACCTGATGTTAAGTACAGTGTAGTTCAAAAACGAAAGCGACTATCAAAAGATGAAAATCCATTGATAGTCTACATCGTCATGTCGGCCCACATATACCACGACTGAAGGTCTCTAGGTATATGAGCTACTGGATATGCACAAGCTGATCCCGAAACGCGACAAGCTGAAACTAGTCACTATGACGGGCTTTACACCCATGTACTGTGGTCGCGATCCAGACGGGCACCGACGCCCTACCACCTCGCTGCTGCTCGTTTAGCACCACCCAGGAGTCACGTGTAGGGAAACTAGGTGCTTTTTCACTCTAGAACAATAATTTAAATACCTCCTAAGAATGTGATTGTTAAGTTAAAGATTATTTATAAGCTTTTATAAATTTATGGGATTTGAAAAAAATATGTTATAGTGGGTTTTGAAATTAGACTCCTCATTTCTGCCCACTCCGTCACCCCATCGACGAGTTATATGTCTTGCCCACTGGCACAAAAATTTGCTAATGCGACAATCAAACGGCGTATAAAATACTATTCAACTAATATACCGTCCCATTCATTGAACGCACTAAAGAAATCTGCAATAAAAAACTGCATTAGGAAACAATGCGAATTGTAAATAAGTACGTAAAGTATTGTCGGTTCGAGCGAGCGACGCGTGGGGTGCGTACGCGTCGCGTGGACGCCATCGCTGTGACGTCACGCCATTCATTGTCGCCCATTCATAAAGTTATCATATACACGGTCAAAGAAAATTCAACCTTAACTTAAAGTGATCTTATTAAAGTCAATCTTTAACCGTGACGATGCTGATAAGTAATTAAGAAGTTTTTTTGTGGTCAAGCTGTGGAAAACTAGGGACTGACTGTAACCTCGGCCACGACTTCAGTTTTAGCCACCTTTCTACAAGTTTTTAGGTCATTTGAATATTTAGATGTAGTTTATGCATATCGACACAAGTCTAACAATACTTATTGTTAAATCATTATTATAGCATGTAGACGCTGCCCGATACGCGTTTGTGGTAAACGCCCTAAAGGACGTTAGGGTGTTATGGGACACGCGGGGTAAGGGGTGCGCGCGCGCAAGGGATGCTCTAGCAAATTCAATCGACTACCGAGACCCGAGGCTAGAGTACGTGCATGTGCGTCGCAGTTCGGTGTGCCTTAAAGTGCAAATAAACAGTAGAACGCCAAAATCCGTGTCTTTCTACAACCACATCCACGACCACCGGTCTTATTATATTATTTACTTTTAGTCCAATGAATCGGTATGTGCTGGGTGAGCGCGCTCCGTCGTGGGCCTCATCATCACTTTCCAGCATGTGAGATTGAGGTCAAGCGCAAGCCTGTATGTAATAAAAAAAAATATTGAATGGAATTATTTGCTAATTCAATGTGAACCCACGTAACCGTATTAATTTGGACACGAAAGCGCCCTTGTGTAATTTTATCGCTACATAAAAGTCATTTGATGTGTGAAATTAATGCTATTTCATTGATTTAAAATTAAAATCCTTTTTATAGGAAGACATACGTAAAACACTTTCGTGTTTACTTTTGTTTGTTTTCGTTTCGAGTTATTATTTCAGTGTAAGTAATTTTTTTACGCGTTTCATGTAAAGTTATATCAACGGTGGCAGTGAAGTATACAGTTCTTTATATTTTTTCAATTGATAGTCTCCGTCGTCATGTCGGCCCTCGTATACCACGACTGAAGGTCTCTAGGTATATGAGCTACTGGACATACACAAGCTGATCCCGAAACACGACAGGCTAAAGCGAGTCACTATGACGGTCTTTACACTTGTGTACTGTGGCAATGGTTTATGGTCCAAATACGTTTAAAAGTGAATGCGGTGGCTTAATTGATAAGATACAGGTATCCATGCGCGATAATGGTCATAGGTTCGAATTTTGATTTGCATTTTCGCCTCAGGCAAAATGTCATCGTCAACAAGTCTACGAGCACAACAATCACTTGAGTCCAGAGCAGCCAATTTATATTAAGCGAATCCCTTCTGAAGGTGACGACAATATTTTACACCCGGTCGCACCTGTGCCTGATACAAGTTGAGATTGCGATGAAATAAAGTACCGCAAGTTTTATTTTTACTTATACTTTTGCTCTTTTTTTGTAGGTATACATATATTTTTACTATAGTATCTATCACAAATACATTTTGTAGTCGATTTATTTATTGTATGTAATAGTTTATTTTAGTATCACTTGTATTTATTATTTAAGCTATATGTATTTTGTTGTTTATCGATAATTTTTATAAGATCTAACACGACCGGGGCCCTTCACGAAAATCAGCGCTGCAGGCTTCCTCTGTGGCTTGAGCCTGATGAAGGGCCCATTTTCGCCATGTTTATAAGTTCTGTATTTTCTTTTGTTTTTGTGTGTTGTTTGCAATGCTACATTTAAATTTATGTTTTTTTTTTGTATATTTGTGGCGAAATAAATACTTTTTCGTTTCATTTTTTCATTACCGTCTGACCTTATAAAGGATGTTTTATTTTTAGCAGCTGTTTTCACTCTAAACTTAATCTCTCGCTTTTAGCTCAGATCAGTTGTTACCTCTAAACCGAAGAGGTCGAGACCACCAGCCACAGACAGAGTAACACCCTGGAAGGTGAAAGGGACTCCGTATGTCGGAAAAAGAAAGCCTGTATTCTGGTAGCATTATAACTAACCAGACTATTTGTATAGATACATAAACAGACTTTTTTTTTTATTACAGATAGACTTGCGCTTGACCTCAATCTCACCTGATGGAAAGCGATGATGAGGCCGACGATGGAGCGCGCTCGCCCAGCAAATACCGATTCACTCGACGTTTGAAGATTCCCATATCATAATACGCCGGAAACACTGACGCAGGAAGCGAGTTCCACTCCTTCGCGGTACGCAGCAAAAAGGAGGAGGCGAATCGCTTGGTGCGAGCAGCTGGAATGTCAACCACATAAGGGTGCAAGCCCGCGCGGCGTCTTGTCAATTTATGGTAGAAGGGGGAGGGGGGAACCAAATCATACAACTCGGCCGCACACTCTCCAGAGTATAGTCTATAGAAAACCGAAAGGCAGGCCACACTACGCCGGTGCTCCAAACTGAGTAGTGTACACGACGTAAGAGCCTCATCGGCAATGAGCCGCCGAGCTCGGCGATCAATTGAGTCCAAAGCTGCCAAATGGTGTTTCGCGGAGCCGTCCCAGAATTGAAATATATGTTTAGATATAGTGTTTTTCTGTCTCTGTCTGGTTTTAAAGCGTATGCATCCCACAGCGTAACACTTGATTAGAAATATATTTCTCCGAATACGATTTGTTATATGCACGGCCGAAATTATCTGTAATAATTACACAAGTTTTTATCTTAATGTCCAATTAATGGTTAATCACCTATCGTGTGAAGTTTCATGTTATGTTGGAATGTTTTAAAATTGAAGGAATGTACTAGATTGTAAACCTTGTGAGCGAGTTTGTCTATTTTTACTGAAGGTTTTTTTTTTACACTGACTCGACATAGTGACTACAGAGTTCCTGATGGTAAGTACAGTGTAGTCCAAAAACGAAAGCGACTATCAAAGGATGAAAATCCATTGATAGTCTCCATCGTCATATCGGCCCACATATACCACGACTGAAGGTCTCTAGGTATATGAGCTACTGGATATACACAAGCTGATCCCGAAACGCGACAAGCCGAAACTGGTCACTATGAGGGAGTTACACTCATGTACTGTGATCGCGATCCAGACGGGCACCGACGCCCTACCACCTCGCTGCTGCTCGTTTAGCACCACCCAGGAGTCACGTGTAGGGAAACTAGGGTAAAGCCTACGGACGCGAGCAGCTTCGACTCCCAAAACAAAAGTAAGTTTCTTAAGTTAAACAATTTTACTGGCATTGCGTTTCAGTTATTGTAAGTTATTTCTATGAAGATATGTAGTAATGTGCGGAGATTAGATACGACCATATATAAATAATATACCTAAGCACACTTTAGAGCTATCATTATTTCAATTAAAAAAAAAACTCTTAAAACTGCATTGCTTAAAATGAGATATCGAAGGGTGAAGAAAGACTGTTTGGTTTAAGTGACATTTTTTTTGGTGATGTAGTAATATTTTTTTTTGGAATCGGTAAAAAACGCTGATTCCTAAAATGATGATGATGATGATGTCCTAGCCGGTTTCGGCCACGGCGACTGTTTCAACACCGGTTAAGAAATTCGAGGTCCAGTTTTCGGAAACAGTCAATTGCGCAGGAGATATTTAAGTGTATAGCTGGACGCGCAGCCAGAAAAGCACTCTCTCGTCCGAGCTCCCTCAGGCCCGATGGAAAGGAGAACCAGTACGATCGGGAGCGGGATGCAGGTTTGGTCGAGTTTTCCCTTCTCTAAACACCTGGTTGAATTGCGGTGTTAAAGAGATACCTTAGTCGCCTTTTACGACACCACAGCAAGAAGTGGGGGAGCTATACTATTCTGCCGGCAGCCACCACGGCTTATTCCGAAAATATATATTACTATATCACCAAAAAATGTCGCTTAAACCAAACAGCCTTTCACCCCTCGATATTATTCCAGCAATGACTAATTGATAAAAATGGTTATTATGTTTGCAATTTCTGTCATAGGACATTCATTCATTTTTGTATACTATACATCATAATATTAAAAAGAGTAACTAACTACCAGGGTTTCTTCCCGGCTCTTCTCAGTAGATTATGTTTCCCAAACCGATGGTTGACTCATTTATTCTTTTTATTGACTATCCAAACTGTGAAAACGCTATTCTTCCGTAGAAATGACAAGAATTGGTGGTTAAGTCTGTTCAGAATGTGTGATAATTCTATATATTAATAACCAAATTTGTGAAAAATAAAAAAATCGGGTATTCCAATTTTTTATCTTATTTTATTTAATATAATAAGATAAAGTGTTATCAATTCTGTTTGAAAATGTTGAATTCGGGTGGCACAATGAACTTGGCCTTCGCGAGCTCACATCCCGGCATGTGAGCGCCGAATCGCGGTCATCATTCATAATGGCGTGCTTGTGACGCCCTTCAAGCCTCTTGCCACGCCGCATGTGCCCTTGGCGGATTTTTTTTTGTACACAGTTGAAGTGAATACAGCAAGATAAGTGTACTAAGTATTTACGGCTCATTTTCAAAATGTACTTTATTTTTTGGGTATCATTGCTTTGCCACTCATCGATTAGAGGTGAGGTGGCAAGACCTCAATACATATTAATTGGAATAGCAGTATACTGGTGCTGAGACCGTCATAGTGACTAGCCTCAGCTTGCGGCGTTTCATGATAAATTCGTATATCGAGCTTATTCCGAAAGAAAATCGATAAGCGATAAATACTGGAAAATTATTTCATTAAACTAATTAATTACTAATTGTATAAAGATCTCATAAAAACATTAAAAAAACTATATACACGAAATATTAAGATCATTCTTGTGGCTGTGTCTACTAAATTAGTGACCTGATTTGGGTCTTAGGTTTAAATCGTGGCTTGTATATCTGGATTTTTTCTGATTAGGTACGGATTTAGGTTTCAAATGCTCACCGGTGGAGGAAAACCTCGGGAGGAAGCCCGCATAGCATCTAATAGAAATATCATGTGTAAATGTTCTGAGAATACATATAATCGCAAGGTGGATACAGCCACTAACGTATCTTTGCTCCCCCCGCAAAGGATATAGCGTCCGGGCGGTGGACGTTGAGGGCGCCCGCCGTCCGGCAGAGAGGACAAGGCGTCATTTGTTTGAGAGGTAGTGAGGGGGTAACAACTGGCCCCTCCCAGAGAGGAGGCCTGCAAAAGCCAGTGGCTCGCCGAGTCCATAGGAAGTATACGGATACCCAGGCCAGGCGAAGGCGAAGACAGGACGGAGTTGGCAAAAATAGTCGAGTGACAAAGCTGATTCATGTAAAAAAGGGATTTGGCCTGATGGCGTTTTTTTATCCTAACTCGGCATAATGACCACACTGATTAAGACCATGGCGCTGTCCAAAAAAAAACAAATACAACTATCAACAGGAAAGAAAAATCTATTGGTCGGTGCGATAGTTGCAAGGATCATGCCGGCCTACACAAATATACTCTTCGTTTAAAGGACCCAATATCATAGAACGATGGGAATACGCTCTCCAGGAAAGCATTCCACAGCTTAACGACTTATCAAAAGTAAGTGTTTGTAATCCCGCGCACAATTCTGTAACTTTGTTTTGATATTTTTGAAAGTACCAAAACAAAGTTGTTTGTTTATACTGTAATCAGTTTTGTTATCGATATCAGTAATCGTAGATATGCTAAAAATATTCAACGACGCAAAAGAATGTATTTGCCTAAATTTTGTAAGCAAAGTGACTAATGCATTGTCATCCGTAAACACAATTCATTTCTCCATATTTTACAATTTTGATCAAAACATTGTTTTTTTTTAAGAATATCGTTTTATTTATGCGGTTGCACGTACGCTTGTTTTATATGTACATAATCTCTAAAGCTGTACACACTAAATTAATACCATTCTACGCTATTTTTGCTTATCGACACAACAACTGCGTTTCAGGTATAAATCAGTGCTGATTGGCTGAACTGATTTTCCTTTTGCGCATCATCACATCACGTGATATTTGATTTTGCTGTTTTCCACTTCAGTTAACTGTTATTTTGTGTTGTATGCTATATAAATATTTTTCTTTCTATTAATTTTATTTCCGCAGCAGTTATTAATTAATTAATAAAATCAACGCTATTACTATGAACAATATTTTTATTTTTGTTGTTTTTTTAATGTACACATATATTTGTATGTAATTCGTATGACCCGTATACAATTATATCTTTTAAAAATCTTACTTCTACTTTTGTTAGCCTATGTCAATATTTGTCAGATAAAAAAAAAACATTAAATTCAGTATACAAAAAGTAATGGTATGGTTATAACGAATGGTAACAATGCAATGTTTTTTTATTAAAATGACTTAGAAGTTACTATTTTCAAGAAAGCTTTGCTTCCTCGGTGTTAGAATATAGCCTATGGTTCTCATTTTCTTTCTTCTCTCACATAAACCGAAATGTGCCAAAAGGTAATACAGTCTTTAAATTTCACTTTTAAATCTGGTCCACGTAACGATTATAAATGATAAAATCGTTACCGAAAAGTATCAATTCCAAAAACCATTTAAAGGTTGTGGAGTATTATTCCGGGTGCAGTGTTTCTCTGGTATTGGGGACATTGGAAGAAAGGAAAATTCAACAACGGAGGAAAAGACGCTCTTTTTTTTTTACACTGGCTCGACATAGTGACTACCGAGTACCTGATGGTAAGTACAATGTAGTCCAAAAACGAAAGGGACAATCAAAGGATAAATATCCATTGATAGTCTACATCGTCATGTCGGCCCACATATACCACGACTGAAGGTCTCTAGGTATATGAGCTACTGGATATACACAAGCTGATCCCGAAACGCGACAAGCCAAAACTGGTCACTATGACGGGCTTTACACCTATGTACTGTGGTCGCGATCCAGACGGGCACCGACGCCCTACCACCTCGCTCTCTTGGATCGATAGCGCAATGATGATAATTCTTTATGTTACAGTAGTATATAAGCGATAGATAATCAGGTGTGCTGAGACCCAGTTGGTCTTCCTTTCACATAAAAAAAAATGTGTACTATTCAAATCGGCAAACATAATGTGATAAAAATGTAAATATACAAGGAAAAACATTGAATACTCCATATATCTTTGCATGCGTATTGCGTAGTAAAGTTGTATATTGAGTACTTTTGCAATACTGTTTATGCTTACACTGTGCGTACACGCCGACTTTGTAAAGTTTTTTGACAATGGCCCGTAGCGAGTACCTACAGTTTTTATGTTTCCGCCGGAGTCCGTGAGTATTTTATTAGAGTACTATTTGAACTCAGATTCGCCGACTCCAGACATATTTCCGACTGTATAATAATATCATCAAGTCTAATTCATTTCGGGCTAGGCAGAAACACAGTTACGGCAACTTTGGTAATCCTTACTGCTTAATATGATACATTCGAAAGTTCTGTGTTCCGTCTCCACGTTGAAACAACGCAAAGTTTCATTCAAGATTAAACTTGAAGGGGCTGTAATAAGGGATGCAATTAACTACGAGGAAATGATTTTTTTTTATGTTAAGGATACAAAGGATAAAATATTATGAACAGAGGAGGTAGAGGAGATATCGGGAGTCGGAATGAGGAGTAGATAGAGTGAGGAGGAGCTAGGAAGGGCAGTTGAATTATAAAAGTTAAAAAGCATTCACTTTTAATTGACTTCTTTTTTAAATTAAAATATGTCTCTTACCTCCGCCAAAACCATAAGTCTCCACGTTTTCTGTATATTCGGACGGTAATATACTATTAATGTATTAAAAATTAGCAAGAAGCGATACGCTATTTCATTTCCTTATATGATTACGAATTAGCTTTTAGCGTCTATAATATTTTGCCATCACAAGTACAGGAAACGTTCAAGTAATTTAGTCGGTATTTGTTTGATGAGCAATCTCCATCATCCGCCTCATCTTCACTTTCTACCTAACGAGATTGTAGGCTAATGAAAATGTAGTGAAATGTTGAAATTTTACTAAAATGTCAAATGAGAAAGATCCAACGACCCCTTTTCTGGCTATTAAAGTATTTAATCTCTTTTACGTATTGCATACTTATTAAGTAAATGTTTATTGCATCGAAGTAGTGTTTTTTATTTCTTTTTTCATTCATCAAATCGTTTTACGAGCGTGGGAATTAGTAGTTTTAGAACTGGTCTTATAGTAGGTACATAAAACCCGTTAGAAACATCACAATGAGTCTAAACATTCAAGGTCGGCTTGCGGTCCCTTACAAATTACCTTAAACAGGATATCTATTTCGTTCGCGTGTATCTGCTCCGGCTTTTTCTATCGCAACTTTACTTGCGAATCGTGTTTCCCTAATTCTACTATTTTAAAATCGTCCCTGAACCGATTTTGTGCATTCTTCTTCGCATTATCCTTTCTTCATTCTGCGACAAGGTGTTGTCTACTTCATTCATTCTTAATTTTTATCTATTTTGGAAATATTCTTACGTTTATAACACCTGTTTTTATCATTTGTTAGCGTTGGGATTTACTTTTCATCTTTGAACATATAAGAAGTAGGGTTTACGTGGAACCAGAGAGGAGGCCTGCCCCAGAGAGGAAGCCTGCCCCAGAAAAGAAGCCTGCCAAGGCCAGTCGCTCGCCGGGTCCGTAAAAAGTATACGGATACCCAGGCCCGGTGAAGGCGAAGACAGGACGGAGTTGACACCCCGGTGGTTTTAGTCGGTGCAATTCCGACACACCGAAGGAGTTGTCCTATTCACTCCCCTGACGATCCGAAGGGATTTCCACCGGGTTAACAAAAAAAAGTGTCTACGTTGAAAAAGTTCCTTATTACGTAACATTTCAGCAATCAAGATGACAGCTTGGTTATAAATAATTGCTATTAGGAAAATTTTGTTATGAAACTGTCGACTTTGAAAAGGAAAGGAAAGTATCCTAAACTAGCAAACCCGGCAAACTTCGTTTCGCCACCAGGTGGCTTCGTTTTGGTTTTTAGATAGCGTTTGAAAGAACGTGCGCATAATAAATGTCACATGAAATTAACTGAGCAGAGTACAATGAGTAGCTGTCAAACAATGTATAACGCATCGGCGCCATCTACTTAAAATACTTGTGCGATCTGCTCCACCACCATGCAAAACCATATTGGTTTGTAGTACATGCTATATATCAGAGATGGCACTGTATGAGAAAAATGATTTTCCCCGTTTTCCTGCTTTTCTGTTGTAATTTTTCCTGAATTTTGTTTGCTATAAACCTCACGGAGCCCGAAACCATTTTCAACGAATCCAAAACCGTGGAAATCGGTTCGTGCGTTCCGGAGTTATAGCGTCAGGAAGGAAAACCGGACTTATTTTTATATAATAGATAATGGGTATACTCGGGCTGCCTTCGAAATGCGATGTAGTATTGTATTCCCATATTCAAAGTATTTCTGCACTAAATTATTCACAATTAGATGTTTTAATAGAGAACTAAAGGTACTAGTGACGCTTTCCAACTAAACAAACTAAGATAGCAAGTATCAAACCAAATCTATTGCACAACTGACAACCGTCAGGGTAAACGAATACTGGAGTATACTGCATCTTAGAAAGCTTAATATATAGAATTTCCAAAGCACAAATAGAGAAATAGTGTGTGAATAGCAGCTGCACATTTGTCTACGCAATCTAGCGTAGATACTAGTATCTAGCCTTAGGTTAGGCCTACGTTTACCAGCATACATCTATACTAATATTATAAAGCTGAAGAGTTTGTTTGTTTGTTTGAACGCGCTAATCTCAGGAACTACTGGTTCGAATTGAAAAATTCTTTTTGAGTTGTATAGACCATTTATCGAGGAAGGCTTTAGGCTATATAACATCACGATGCAACTATTAGGAGCGAAGAAATAATGGAAAATGTGAAAAAAACGGGGAAAATTATTCATCCTTGAGGGCTTCCATTGCGTGCGCTGCGAAAACGGTTCAAGATACCAAAAATATATGTAGAAAAGAATTATTCCTCTTGAAATGATCTAAAAAAATGTCCTGGACAGTATATATCTATCTTGTAAGATTAAGTCACTAGAACCGTTTTTATGGTAATCAAATTTGGTCGAAATTAATGCATTATTTGTTAAGAGTTGTATCATCGTAATAATATTAATCTTTATCCAAATAAATGTGTTGTTGATTAAGAGTATTTAATTGTGAACAAAATTGTCTTATCACTTAATTTCAATTAACATCTTAGAAGATATTACAAAACCTTATATAACAAAACAACGTTTGCCGGATCAGCTAGTATATAATAGTTTTGGTTAGAAGAATATTGAAGGGAATCCGCATCTCGAAGTCTGTAATTTAAAACATTTGGTTAGATGAAGTGACGAGTTGCGGATAGTTGGATGTTTCAGATCAGTTGAGAGCCCCTTGGAAAAGACCAATAAAGGCTGAAATAAATGGAAAGTTATTTGGATTTGTTTGATATCTGGTTTCGATTGCGACACATGTGTCGCGATGTCTGACGATGCCGGGGCGTTAATATTCCATTCCTTAAGCTTCCAATATGTCGGTAATTGGTCGAGGCGCCGCGCCGGGACGTGGTTCTCACGCTCTTCGATATTCCTGCCATGTCCCGGTGGCAAGCAGCAGTGAGGATGTATGGTCTACACAATAAATATATTATATTATCGCATTTTTGTATCAAATAAATGTGCTAGATTATTTATTAAACAGTCAGCATTCTTACACAAATACTTGAATGGTGACAGATTCGAATCCAGGCAAGTATTTATCTAGGTTTTCTAATTTAAGTATAGACTGAATTCAATTTATGTACAGTGATGTTAGACAAGCAACTCTGCCTTTCCATCACCTAACTACTGCTCGTGTATCTGTCTTGTATATATCATAATGACATTCCTCATTTTTTTTTACACTGGCTTGTCATAGTGACTACAGAGTACCTGATGGTAAGTGCAATGTAGTCCAAAAACGAAAGCGACTATCAAAGGATGAAAATCCATTGATAGTCAACATCGTCATGTCGGCCCACATATACCACGACTGAAGGTCTCTATGTGTATGAGCTACTGGATATACACAAGCTGATCCCGAAACGCGACAAGCCGAAACTGGTCACTGTGGCGGGCTTTACACCCGTGCACTGTGGTCGCGATCCAGACGGGCACCGGCGCCCTACCACCTCGCTGCAGCTCGTTTAGCACCACCCAGGAGTTACGTGTAGGGGAATTAGGGTAAAGCCCACGGACGCGAGCAACTTCGACTCACAAAAGGAGAGGCATTCATTTTTTTTTTTCATTGGAGTAGGCAGGATGAATAAATCCCCATTTCGATCTATTTTTGTAACTTTTTTTGCGTCTTTAAAATTAATTGACCTCTTCATACACTCTCGCTAATTCTGCGCACTTCTGACCTTACTCTCCATCAGAATTCTCTTTCTGCATATACAATGAAGAGGTCGCAGTACCACTGCATTAATCCCACTTTCATGATTATTCTGATATTCCCGTTTCTCTTTAACCGTTATCAGTCTCCAAAGTGTAGATTCCTTTCACATTACAAAATCCCATTTGAATAAATTACCAATTAATCGAAATTAAGTTTCCCAGAAGCCTTATTGACTACCAGCTTTTGTTTTGACATGGAATGAGCTTAATAAATAAAACATATCTTTTTTGTTGTCCATACATATCGCTTCTTCGCACCAGACGGTGAATACTTCTCATTATACTTTCTAAGTATGCACTGTCCGCGACCGTGAACCATTTCACGATGTTTATAAAACATTGTGATCAAAACGATACATGGAATGTATACGAGCCGTTACTTGTTTTATGTAGCCAACGGTATTGGGTCAAGATCTCCAGATAAACATTGTTTAAATTTGTTCTATAAACTAGTCTTTGAAAACGATTTCCCCTGCATCACTTTTTTGCACTTGCTTTACATTGTGACTACAGTGTAGTCCAAAAACCGCAGTCTCCGTCGTCATGTCGGCCCACATATACCACGACTGAAGGTCTCTAGGTATATGAGTTACTGGATATACACCTGCTGATCCCGAAACGCAACAGGCCAAAGCTAGTCACTATGACGGTTTTTACACTTGTGTACTGTGGTCATGATACAGTTCGAGCAGTCGCGTGCTTTTCGCAGTAGCAAAAAGGACCATATAGCTATTCCATTTATCCATCTCTCCAAAACGGTCTACTGCTGCGCATAGTCTTCTTAAAAATCTCGCTACTTATCATTGTCCTAACCTGTCTCGTCTATAAATATCCAACTACCAATCTTTATTCCAATTAAATTATTATAAAGCTATAAAAGCCAATTATCGTGGTTTCAAATTGGTACTTATGATAACTCTTTAGCTTAAATGTATTTTTAACATGATGACACTCTTTATTGACCGAGGCAAATCGCTGTTATCGGCTACACTGTATTGGCTCGACAGGAAAGCTTGCAAAATAGTATGCCTGAAGTGAAAACCACCTTTCCCCCAAAGCGTTTTGAAATCAGTATTATATGCCGAGGTATTTAGAATATTGGCGTTTTTCTATGAAATTATACACTGATCTTTTCACTGTTTATATATTGATGTACGTTACCCTGAAAATGTGAATAATACATATACGAAGGGAGAGGGAGGGAATATAGGGAGTCGAAGCTGCTCGCGTCCGTAGGCTTTTCCCTAGTTTCCCTACACGTGACTCCTGAGTGGTGCTAAATGAGCAGCAGCGTGGTGGTAGGGCGTCGGTGCCCGTCTGGATCGCGACCACAGTACATGGGTGTAAAGCCCGTCATAGTGACCAGTTTCGGCTTGTCGCGTTTCGGGATCAGCTTGTGTATATCCAGTAGCTCATATACCTAGAGACCTTCAGTCGTGGTATATGTGGGCCGACATGACGATGTAGACTATCAGTGGATTTTCATCCTTTGATAGTCGCTTTCGTTTTTGGACTACACTGTACTTACCATCAGGTACTCTGTACTCACTATGTCGAGCCAGTGTAAAAAAATATATATACAATTGGCTAGTAGTATAATTCTAAAAGGAATGTAGATTCGTATCGTAAGGCACATCATTGACGGGACAGCCAAGGTTCACCTGCGACGTTGGTGAAAATTATTGTCAAGTAAGTCTTAATTTAATTTCCAGCTCTGAAACTTTTAACACAAAAAACACTAAATGTAATTTTTTTAACCCTTTCGCTAATATCGGTGACTATAGGAGCCAACTGAAAAACGCCGCCTGTACATGATGGGTGACTACAGTCATCGGCTTGAAAATACTGCTTATATAGGATGGGGACTATATTTTATTCACCCATATTATCTTCTGAAAGCTAATGAAAATAGTTTGAATCAAAACTTTGGCCCTGATTGCTAAAGACTGCGCACGTAAATGATGTGCGTAGTTTCAGCACGGAGTTTCGTTTCCTGCGTAACACTTTGCAGCGTCCACTCCGTCGCAGCCTTGAGTTTCTTTCGGCGTTTCTTCTCAAGGTAGTCGCTTCCGAAACGATAGTAGATCACCGTTAGGTTTCGTATTTTGGCTGGCGGCTCAAGTCGAGTACGTATCCACAGGAGTGCTTTGTGTTGCCACCCAACCCATAAATCGCTGGCTGAGTAGCTTCTGTTTTCGCCCTCTCGCACTGTTTAATTGTGAAGGTCTCTCCTGAACTGCAACAATTGTCGTGCCGAAAAAAAAAACTTTGCAGCCAGGTTGCCGTAGCAAAAGGGTTAAAACTCTTCAAATCCAAAGTAATAAACCTAAATAGTAAAAAGGGCTATTATAACACTTTTATACCTCGTAGTATTTAATTAATATAAGGTCTTATTCGAATTTAATAGTCATTTTTAAGTGATTTGGATTATTTGTACATACCGTTGTATACGAGCCGACGCCCGCAAAAAATTCACGGGTCAAATGTGCAATCAACGTTCTAAATGGGTATTTGATTTGAACCTTATGCATAACGATTTAAGGTAGATAATAAATTGAAAAGCGTATTATTTAAACTCATTTTGATCTCTGATTGATTAACGATACGCCGTTAGAACCTGACAGATTACTGACGTGCAGTTTTAGCACTACTTATAAAAATGTACCTACTTTCCATTTGCTTAAAGTATGTGTCCACTCAAAGATTAGCTATATTGAAATAAAAATGGCGACTGTCTCTTATCATTTAGCGGTCGCCGCTTTTTTTGGACTTCATTATGCTTATGTACCACCAGGTATAATGTAATAATTGTGACGACAAATACTGAAAGCCTATATGCAGGGGTGGTTAACTTTGTATGGGAAATATTAAATATCTACGTATGGACCTTAACTTTGGACGTTCGATTGAAGCTAAGGCTAAAACAGCTGCTCGGAAACTGGGGGTTCTTTTCAAGGTTAGGCGGCATTTTACGCCGACCCAACTTCTTAACCTGTATCAGGCGCAAGTTCGGTCGTGTGTGGAGTACTGCTGCCACCTTTGGGATGGTTCCGCCAAACACCATCTGGCTGCTTTGGACTCAATTGATCACCGAGCTCGGCGACTCATTGCCGATGAGGCTCTTACGTCGCGTAAACTACTCAGTTTGGAACACCGGCGTAGTGTGGCTTGCCTTTCGGTTTTCTATAGACTATACTCTGGAGAGTGTGCGGCTGAGTTTTAAGATTTAGTTCCACCCTCCCCCTTCT
Source organism: Automeris io (assembly GCA_036320925.1). Lineage (NCBI taxonomy): Eukaryota > Metazoa > Arthropoda > Insecta > Lepidoptera > Saturniidae > Automeris > Automeris io. The sequence goes on along the minus strand of JAUDJH010000011.1, from coordinate 2,632,462 downwards.
ACCATAAATTGACGAGACGCCGTGCTGTTTTGCACCCTTTTGTGGTTGACATTCCTGCTGCTCGCACGAATCGATTCGCCTCATCCTTTTTGCTGCGTACTGCGAAGGAGTGGAACTCGCTTCCTGCACCAGTGTTTCCGGCGTCTTATGACATGGGAATCTTCAAACGTCGAGTGAATCGGTATTTGCTGGGCGAGCGCGCTCCATCGTCCGCCTCATCATCACTTTCCAGCAGGTGAGATTGAGGTCAAGCGCAAGCCTGTATGTAATAAAAAGAAATGGGGACAAAATTTTTACACACACTAATAAACACTCGACAATATGAGAACACATTAACAAAATCAGTATTGCCAAAAAACACGACCACCGGTCATAACATAGAAAATAATTTCCAGATAGCAGATGTTTAAATATATATATTTTTATATAAAAAATATACTAATTTGTAATTTAAATTGCATAAAACTAAAATAAAACAAAAAACTTTGTTTCAAAAGAACATATGTAATTATTAAATATTGTACTGTACATCTTCACATTATACTTTGACTATTTTTTAAATTAATCTACGTAACATAGTGCAAAGACCGTCACAGTGACTTGCTCTCATTGTCGCGTTCCCGTATCAGTTTGTTTATATCCAGTTGTTCATATACCTAGAGACCTTCCGTTCCCGCCCCGTCCCGTATTAATGCGGACGAGGTCAAGTTGGGGGTTTTTAGTCGGTAAAAGTCCGGCACACCCGGGTCACATGTGTAGCCGGGATGGCCCAATGAGCATTTTCCCAAAGTATAAAAAAATATGTTATGACATATGTGGTCTGACTTAGCGATGGCGATTGTCTGTGGATTTTCGTCCCCTGGCGGTCTTTGCTATTCTTGGACTACACCATACTTTCCATCAGGTGCAATGCAGTTACTTTTTCAAGCAAATTAAAAAAAAAAGATAGTTTTCGATTAGATAATTAAAAACAATTTTGCTGTGTCACTACAACAAAAAGAAACATTGACGCGAATTGTAAATCATCTCCTATTTTTGAATTCGGATAAAAATATGTATTATCCTTTCAATACAAAAGAGTCTCCTCATTGTTACGCTATCGAAACGGCAATCTCTTCCTTTATAGAACGACAGATAAGGTAAAGTAGCGCTTTGTTAGCAATGAATAAGTAATGGACGACGAACCTATTTTTTATCGTGCACTGATCATCAGGTATTTAGTGAACCACTTTCACGTCACAAATGATCAGCTAAATGTCAATCATTTTAGAAGCTTTTGTGAGGTTCAATATTTCTTTTTACCCTTGAAAATGATTGCCTTGTAGATGACAGGGATAATTAAAATTAAGCTATGATTCTGCGAAGTATTTTAACGAAACTATTTTATTTGTTTTTGTGTATATATGTGGTTTATGTTATTAAATCTCCCAATTATTCGTATATTTTTAGAAATTTAAAGTTATAAGCTGGTATTACTATGAAGATGTGCAAAAGATGAATGTCGTTTATTGATAAGTGAGTTTGAAGGTGGTTGTAGAAAAAAATGTATTATAAAGAGAATGAAGTGTTACTTTGGCTTCCGTATGTAAAATTTAAATAGTTTTGATTCTAAATATCTCTTTCCTCAATCCTATATATACATATATATCTCATTACATGTATATATGTGTATATATGACATACATCTTTACGATTCGTTCTTGCGCAGTCGACGAGTCTTTATTTGCTATTTACTTTCTATTAAATAGTGTATTTTAAACGTTTAACTTTATATTTCTAAGAATATTATATATATAGGCTTTTTGTTGTTTTTTTTTTATTACTAAAAACAAAATTAAGGAAACAATTAAAATGTGAAGTCATAAATTAATTTTAGTGTCAGCTGACGTGCATCATGTAATGCGTTCCAGATATTAATAGAAACTTTTCCTAGTGTTTGTGGTAGTCTTTTTTTGTTGACCCGGTGGAAACCCGTTATGGGCCGTCAGGAAGACAGTGAGGGCCACCCCCCCCCCCGGTGTGCCAGACTCTCACTGGCTAAAACCATCGGGGTGCTTCTCCTTTCACAAGGAGCGCCGGGCTACGCGACAAAACAGGCTGAGCCCTTAGATCGCGGCCCGGCGCGTGGTGCCCTCTAGAGAGGGCAACGCCATACAATGTACCAAGGGTGGGAGAGAAGAGTAGTCACCACCCCTCCACTGCCAAGTTTGTGGTGGCCTAGTGGATAAGGAGCCGGTGTATATACGAGAAGACGCAGATAATCATTAACTTCAATTTACCGCACGTAACTGTTAAGTTTTTCTAGATTAAGTACGGACTTGGCCATCATATTTTTTTTTTACACTGGCTCGACATATGACTACAGAGTACCTGATAGTAAGTACAGTGTCGTCCAAAAACGAAAGGGACTATCAAAGGATGAAAACCCATTGATAGTCTACATCGTCATATCGGCCCACATAAACCACGAGTGAAGGTCTCTAGGTATATGCGCTACTGGATATACAAGGTGATCCCGAAACGCGACAAGCCGAAACTGGTCACTATGACGGGCTTTACACCCATGTACTGTGGTCGCGATCCAGACGGGCACCGACGCCCTACCACCTCGCTGCTGCTCGTTTAGCACCGCCCAGGAGTCACGTGTAGGGAAACTAGGGTGAAGCCTACGGACGCGAGCAGCTTCGACTCCCAAAATACACACCGATGAAGGTAACGTCGTGAGAGAACCTTCATGCCATCTAAGAATCTTAAGTACAGGGCCCTGAGAACGGTAATTAGTTGTGGTACTGCTCAATTTGGACACGACATATAGGCGAAACGTGAACACAGCCACGAATGTATCTCTGCTCACCCAGAAAGTGATCTAGAGTGACGATAAATTATTATGTTTGCAACTTATCTATCCACCATCACACCCAGCCCCTATTAGAGTAGGCAGAAATAATAGAAGACGATGCCCGAATTTAGAATCATTACATGTTTAATGGGAGTGTTTGCAAATACAAATTCCACGCGCAGACCCTTTCTTCTGGGTACCCGAAGGAACATTTTATAAAGAACGTTTAGCGCTGCAGCTGGTCTATTAAGGCGTTCGTTGGACTTTGCCAGTAGGCAGTCGAGACTCACCAGTTTCACTAAGCAGTGTCTACCATCAGTGCCAGGTCGCAACGTATCGCTCTGTGTGCAGTTATACTACCAATCTATATATTAGTGAAAACCGCATGAAAATCCGTTCAGTAGTTTTTGCATTTATCACGAACGTACACTCAAATGTGACAGGAAACTTTGTTAAATAATAGGTAGTGACATCGATAGTTAAAGGTTTGTTTGTCTACCCACTTCTCGGCGTAGTATTAAAAGGTGAAGAGCTATTAAATCGGCAAATGCTAAAATATTAAGCGCGAACTCCTTAAACAAATTAAATCTAGTTTAATCTTTTATAAAACCATATTTACCGTTAAACTATACTTATTTTCTTGCTCGGAAATATTATTCAGTTTTAACAACTGTCAAATTTAAATCGCCATTGAGGTCGAATTAATCCGCTTCAATTAAATAACGTTTTATACAAGTCTAAACTAGATTTAATTTGTTGGTGCAAGTCGCACTAAATGTATATTTTAACCTCAGTCGCTATACCGTTGCTGACTAATTTATTTCCATCGTGACCCGGTTTTAATATCTTCAGTTTTGTTTGTCTGAAAATAAATACACATCGCTTAACCGCAAATGCTTCATGTATTGACATTGCGTGCCCCAGATGGGATAGAAAAAAAGTTTACAATTTTTTTCTACCACTATCGAGTGGTTAACCATCGGTATAACGACTTGCACGATTCCTAATACCAAATAATGTAATGCTGTTATCAATAACATTGTACCAATAGAAGAAATCTGGAAATTGAGTCTATGACAGAGTACAAAATATGGTTTTGGCAGTAGATATCAAAATATCACATTAATACATGTCAAATCCATATATTAGGTCCCTACATATGAAATTGGCGTTTTGTATGGGAGGATCAAAAAGTCGAATATTTTTTAATATAATATATTTAATTAATCAAAGTATGAACCATTATTTTCTATGCACTTTTGCCATCTCATAGGTAGTTCATTGATCCCTTTACTAAAAAAACCAGTCGGACGGGAATCAATAAAATCTTTAAAGGCGATTTGGACTGCCCCATCGGAGTTGAATTTTTTCCCTTGCAAGAAGTTATCCAAATTTCGAAAAAAATGGTAATCTGTTGGAGCAAGGTCCGGGGAGTACGGAGGATGTCTTAGACTTTCCAATTGAAGCTCTTCTAATTTAGTAGCCGTCTGTTGCGCAGTGTGTGGTCTAGCGTTGTCGTGAAGCAGCAGTGGCGTGGAGCGATTGACCAGCCTAGGTTGTTTAGCCGCTAGCTTTTCCATCATGGTTTGCAATTGCTGACAATAGACATCAGCCGTAATAGTCTGGCCAGATTTGAGAAAACTGTAATGAACAATACCGGCACTAGTCCACCAAACGCTTACAAGTAACTTTTTTGGGGTTAATTTTCGCTTGGGGCAGGATTTGGCTGGCTGGCCAGGATCCAACCATTGCGCTGAGTGCTTCGGATTATCGTAAAGAACCCATTTTTCATCACAGGTAATGATTCGGTTTAAAATACCTTCATTATTGTGCCGGTTTAGTAATGTAACGCAGCAGTCGACGCGCGTTTGCCGGTTTGCTTCAGTCAATTCGTGAGGTACCCACCTTTCAAGCTTTTTAATCTTCCCAATTTGCTTCAAGTGAATTAAAACAGTTTTATCACTAACATCGCAGCCTGCAGCTAACTCGGACGTGGTTTGCGATGGATCCGCTTCCACACTAGCCTTCAACTCTTCATTATCAACTTGAGTCTCAGGCCGTCCACGGGGCTTGTTCTGCAGGTCGAAATTTCCAGAACGAAAACGTTGGAACCAAAAACGAACTGTGTTTTCTTTTGCAACACGACCGCCATACACATCATTCACCCTTCGAGTTGTTTCCGCAGCACTAGTGCCACGGCGGAACTCGTACTCGTAAATAATGCGATATTTTAAGTTTACCATTTTGTAAAATGAGTGACGCAAACAGAAAAAAACAGAAGAAAAAAACAAATGAATGACGATCATCGAAGCACAAATACATGAGTCTATAGCTGTACAAATTTGAATATGGAATTCCTTACCAAAGAGGAGAAATTTGTGATTAAAGTGGAACGAAAAACGCCAATTTCATATGTAAGGACCTAATATTTGCACTTTTTTTAAATAGTGTTAACGATAAACAAATGTTAAAGAGTCTAGAGGCCCTAATCAGTTGTCTGATAGAAAGAAAGGCAAGAAAAACCATTTGCTTGGCACATAACATAATATTTCTATTATTTATTAGTATATATAATATAATATATATAATATAATATAGTATGATATAATATAGTATAAATGAACAGGCCACTCTGACGTATGTTGTGGATGCCTTAATAGGAACTGTATATTTTTTATTGTAACTGTGTATATGTATTGTGTAAATGAATTATTGTACCCCGCCACTGGCAACCCTGTAAAAAGTAAATAAATAAATAAATACATTTCGCGGTTAACATTTTTGGTGGAAACTTACAAGATAATAAATGGTCATTAAGACTTTGAAGGTTTTGAAAAATGTTCAAACTCAGTAGCAGCACCCAGTTCAGAGGCCATCAACTAGAGCTATATGCCACTTGAGCAAACAACTACCCGCACAAATACTTTCTAAGCGACAGAGTAGTTAGAGTGTAGAATGATTTCCAGAAGACATAATCTCAGCTCTAAATGTGAACCTATTTAAAAATCGCCTGGACAAACGCTATCTCAATCACAAAATGAGATAATTTAAAAAAACGTGAAATAGCAGAATGCGGGCACTCAATCTAGGCGAGAGCGGTGTGCGATATGTTGCCGCACACCGCTCCAATGACAAACCAAGGAGATGAGGGGAGGGTGGCACTTTACACCACTCTCACCGCCAAATGTGTTAGGTGTACGCGGGGGGTGGCGACTATTTAACCCACCCCCTGCCAAGTAGGCGGGGCCTGCAGAAGGCCAGACGTCGCCCGGTGCCGAGGAAGATGGCTGAGCCTTGCCCTGGGCACTCAGCAGCCAGGAGAAGGCACACCCCGGGGGTTTTAGTCGGTGCAAGTCCGACACACCGGGGGGCGGCCCTCACTGCTCCCTGAAGGTCCATCAGGGATTTACCCCGGGCTACCAAAAAAAAAGGATACGGGCACTTATCAGTTGTTGTAGCTGCTAGCTTTATAATAAATAAATAAACATACACAGATGTCATAGATAACGATATATCTATAAAAACACATTAACACACATATGCACAAATACCATATATCTACATACATACTATTTCAATATATAAATAAATACATATACAATAAAAAATGAAAACAACCTCTCTACTACTGACTACTGATTAGAAGATATAATATTGTATATCCCCTAATCAGATAATGTATGCCATTGCCACATGCCCAAATAATGATATGCATTTAGGTATATCTGATATAATATATGAAATTACCCTATAAACATTTTTTACTACGTAATCCTATTTTTTCTTATAACATTATCTCTTAGGTCCACGAAAACATACATTAAGTTTCATTTTATATTGGTTGTAATTGGATTTTGAATGATCATTTAAGCCCATTTTTGTAAATTACAATTAAGATGAAATCGTGATTTTCATATTCATTCATTAAATAATTGTTATACAGTTTTTCAGCTTTCAGTCTTTTTCAATTTATTAATTATGAAAAAAGAATATTAAAAAAGTAACCCAACTAAAGGCCCCGGCGAGATTCGAACTCACGATCTCCTGTTTACTAGACAGGCGCTTTAACCAACTAAGCCACGGCGCCTCTGCCCTTTGATGTGAAGTTATCGATATAGTCCGGCTACTTATGAATTATAATTATTATCTTATCAATATAAATTGAATGTATGATGTAGACAGGTGCATAAATGTAGTTCTAGCTCTGTCTCACTTATTATAATTAGTGCTGAGTGAAAGAGTAAGCTAATATCGATTGATATTACACAAAACATCTATCAACAATTTCTATACAATTATACTCGAATGTGAATCTAAAAATTCTTAAATTATTTTTAATACTTGCCTGACAAAGTAACTACATTGCAACAGATGGAAAGTACAGTGTAGTTGTAAAACGGCAACGACCGGCAAGGGACGACAATGCTTTGACGGTCACCGTTGTCATGCCGGCCCGCTAATACCACGACGAGAAGTCCCTATGTATATACATTTCACAAACTGATCCCCAAGAGCGACAAGCCGAAACTGATCACTATGACGGCCTTTACACCCATGTACTGTGGTCACGAAGAAGTACAGGCAATCGGCCTTGCATAACATTACCCTCCTAAGTAATATTTTTTTAAATTCTTAATACATTTTTCGTCCATCATATGGACTATATTGAAAACGAAAAAGAGGCAACCACAAAAAAGTGGAATGACGACATAATATCAGTTGCAGGAAAGGATTGGATGAAGAAAGCTGTAGACCACAGTACATGGGTGTAAAGGCCGTCATAGTGATCAGTTTCGGCTTGTCGCATTTCGGGATCAGCTTGTGTATATCCAGTAGCTCATATACCTAGAGACCTTCAGTCGTGGTATATGTGGGCCGACATGACGACGGAGACTATCAATGGATTTTCATCCTTTGATGGTCGCTTTCGTTTTTGGACTACACTGTACTTACCATTAGGTACTCTGTAGTCACTATGTCGAGCCAGTGTAAAAAAAAAAGACCGAGATAAATGGGTTGGATTGGAGGAGGCTCTCACCCGAAAGGGAACCATAAAATGACATTCAGAAAAAAAAACTATTTTTGTGTGTATTATTTTTTATGGAATAAAGAGCTATTATTATTATATAAATATTACTTGGAGTGCAAAGGAGTACATTAATCAAATCATTATCAAATATTTCGGTCATAGAACCGCATCACACGTCATAACGCTCACTAGATATAGACGGTATTTCGACTTTGCTTAGCAAAGTTCTCAAAAAACAAATTCGTTTTGGCAAAAAACTGAATATATAATGGGAACTTGAGTATAACCATAGTATACACAGAGCCATTTTGATATGGGATCCTTTAAGCGTAGCGTGAAGAGATATTTATGCAGGCCGGCATGATCGCTGTGACTACCGATGGGTTTTTCTTACCTGTCGACAGTTGTTGGCGTTTTTTGGACTGCACCATGCTTACCATCAGGTATGGTGCAGTCACTGTGTCAAGTCAGAATAAAAAAAAGTCAAGTCCATGTTGACAAAATCCTTTGACATTCATTGAATAATATAAATTGTAATGATTTTGTAAAGTCTAAGCAATAGTTAAATTTATATCATCATTTAGGTGGAATTAAACCGATTTAATGAAATGCCGTCTTATACGAGCGTAAACTAGATTTAAGTTGTTGGTGCAGGCTTACCTAAGTCATGAATAAAAGCTTGAACTTTGATTGTATCTGTATAATTGAGATACAGTCAATTTAGTATTGCTCAAGATACCGTTGGCAATCGGACATTGTTCTGCAAACAATAGATTAACATTAGACATGTTTCGATTACAGCAAGGGCGCACTTTTAACACTGAACCATATCTAAGACATGTCTAAGATAATACCTAGACTTAAGTAGTTTTATTAGTGTTGTTTAACCTTGTTCCACCCTCTCCCTTCCTGAATAGAACCACGCACGCGGGTTTGCGTAGTCACAGCTATACGGTATCTGCCATACCGGCTAGGACTAAGCAGTTCTCTAATTCTTTCTTTTGCCGTGTCATTGGGCTGTAGAATGGTCTTCCGGCGAGCGTGTTCCCACCATCCTGTGATATGGGATCCTTTAAGCGTACCGTGAAGAGATATTTGTGCAGGCCGGCATGATCGCTGCGACAACCGATGGCTTACGATAGTCGTTGCCGTTTTTATGGACTACACGCCACAGCGTGTCAGTGTAAAAAAAAGACTTTCAAGAGGTTATGATGAATCATAAAACAACAATACAAAGCTTGACATTCATTCACATTTATTGCTTTCATTATCTTCTTCCAAATATATAAATATAATAAGGATGGATCAAAACCAGATACAGAAAGCAGTATTGCTCGATACGGCACGCATTGTGAGGAAGTTCCTCACTCTGAGCCTCTAACTACTGGTGGCTTGGGTCTCAAGCCTGCCCCCATTGGTATACATGTTTTTATCTTTTTATATGTATTTATTTGAAAATGTAAAGATGTTGTAAATATGATGAATGAATAATAATATATCGTTACGCTATGTCCCTTTCTGGCATATAGTTCATATACCAGAGTGCCATCGATGTGTTTGCTGACAGTCTGCCGGTCTTTAAAGGAAAATCATCGGGTGGTTGAGGGACTCGCAGTGGGTGTTAGTGTGATTATTCTTTTCTTTTGTTTTTCATGTTTTTTTTGCTATTATTTCATTTTTGTTTATTTGTTTCTTTTGTAAGTTGTATTGTTTATGTTTTTAATGCACGATGTGGTGGCCTTAAATGGCGCAACACATTAAACTACATTTTTTTCGATTTATTTTTTTATTGTTTTGTAGTGTGTTAGCCACTGGCCGCCCTTAATATTGTAAAAAATAAATAAATAAAATAAATATACCTAGAGATGGCGTATTTTTTTTTGCACTGGCTCGACATAGTGACTACAGAGTACCTGATAGTAAGTACAGTGTAGTCCAAAAACGAAAGCGACTATCAAAGGATGAAAATCCATTGATAGTCTACATCGTCATGTCGGCCCTCGTATACCACGACTGAAGGTATATGAGCTACTGGTTATACACAAGCTGATCCTGAAACGCGATAAGCCGAAACTGGTCACTATGACGGGCATTACATCCATGTATTGTGGTCGCGATCCAGACGGGCACCGACGCCCTACCACCTCGCTGCTGCTCGTTTAGCACCACCCAGGAGTCACGTGTAGGGAAACTAGGGTAAAGCCTACGGACGCGAGCAGCTTCGACTCCCAAATGAATTCGAATGTCCACGATAATTCGACTCTTAGCGGGGCTGTCATTCTTGGACTGCTCTGTAAGCTCCATCAGGTGCATTGCAGACATTTTGTGAAGCCAGTTTAAAAAAATCTTTGCCTTAGTTTTTCGACAGTTTACGTACCTAAAAATTGATATATTTTTTAGCAAGACCACAACCAAGTTGGCCGTAAAAACCTGTACAACTTCACCGGACAAAATTTAAAATGTATTTGTATTTCTGTGGAGAACTGTTGAGGATTTTTATTAACCCTTTCGCTACCATCGGTGACCTGTCACCAGCTAAAAACGCCGCCTATACACGATGGGTGACTATATTTTATTATTTTATTCACCCGTATTATTTTTCTTCTGAAAACTAATAAAAATCATTCTGACCCTGACTGCTGAAGACTTCGCACATTGGCTGTGCGCACTTTCAGCACGAACCTCCGTTTACTGCGAAACACTTTGTAGCGAGGCCAGCCGTAGCGAAAGGGTTAATCCGATTCTTAAATGGACGTAGTCTTTTTTTGTATCCCGGGGGAAAATCCTGCATAGGACCATCAGGGATGCTATGAGCTCAGCGACCCCGGTGTGTCAGACTCTCACTGACTAAAAACCCCCGGGGTGTCCCTCTGATTGCTCCACCCGGCCTGGGAAACCAAATTCGTCCAGATGCCCAGGGAACAAAAGGCCTTGTGGAGGCTACCTCTCAACCCACCCCTCCAAAACCTCTTTCTCAGGCGGCGCGCCCGACACCGTGCACCGCCTCCTTCTCATCCGGGCAGCAGGCTGCCCCAAGTCTACTGCCCGGCTATTGTCACCGGAGGATGTCACGCTCGCTCTGGGCAAACGCATCCCTCCGGCGAAATTGGACGTAGTCTGAACTATAACAAAAAAAAAAAAAATAAAAAAAAAAATGAATAATAAAAATATATAAAAATGAATCGCAAAATGTCTTGATAAGTGCGAAACTCGAGAACGGCTGAACCGATTTGGCTGATTTCTTTTTTGTTGTGTTTGATGAAGTCTGAGGAAGGTTATAACGGAGAGAAATTTTTTAAAAATTCCCTGCAACTGTCTAAAAATAACAATTTTCTGTATTCTCATACAAAAAATTCGTTATAAGTAATTTTGAACTTTAGCACCATACCATAAAGATTAAATGTTAGTGGACGGGTTCCGGGAAGGCAAAACAATTATTGAGTGACGTATAAATATTAATGTCATTATTTGTCAATTATTATACATATAGCTTTAAGACCAGGTTCCTTCAAACAATTTTCAAAAAACAGCCGACAGGCCAATAGCTATTAACATTAAAAAAAACAATGTGACTTTGTTTTAGAGAAATAGGGCAGAACAAGGTCTGCCGGGACAGCTAGTATAAGATAAAAATGGCATTTACTCAAGATACACTGAGAAATAATACGATATTGCATTCCTGTAAAACTTTCCATTTTATAAATATTGCATCACACTTCGTAGTATGCTACAGAACTGTTTTTCGGGTCGACTATTCGCCAACTTGTAAATCGCAATAAAACTTTCCTATACGTGTCACGGCAACACCATTCATGATTTGCCATTCATGGTACGGACGGCAGGAGCGGATTGAGTGAGATTTTAACCCCCCCCCCCTTGTTTTTTTGTCTTTTCGTCATCTCTGGCACACGCCAATGTCCTTTTTATTTTATTTTCAATATATCACTAACATCTTTAAACACCTGGTGTTAACTTAACACTATTTGCAATTCAATTGCTTAAAACTAAGCCAAGTAGTGGAATTTGCTTCCTGCGTCTGTTTTTTCCAATACCTTATGACTTGGGAAACCTGAAACGATGAGCGAATCGGTATTTCGGAGTGGGCACGCTCTGTTATCGGCCTCAACATCACTTTCCATCAGGTGAGATTGAGGTCAAGCGTAAGCCTTTTTTCTAACCGGGGGAAGTCCCTAACATACCTTCAGGGAGCGGTGAGGGCCGCACCCCGGTGTGTCGGACTTGCACCGATTAAAACTCCCGGGGTGTTCCTTCTCCCGCTTGTCGAGTGCCAAGGGCAAGACTGAGACATCTTCCTCGGCATCCGGCGACGTCTGGCCTTCTGCAGGCTCCGCTTAAGTCAAGCATAAGAATGTCTGTAATAAAACAAACTAAATTCGCGCTAAATGCCGTTTGTCCTTATTTTATTTTTGTCCTTTTCTTTATTCTCGCGGAAATTTTTGAAAAGACTAAGTATTATGTTTCTAAATGTTATACTCGTACATGATGAATGTAATTGGCGGAATATATAACAAACGAAGATACAATTTAAATATGCTATATTTATAAAACCAACTCGCATGGTATCTAATAAAAATGTCATGTGTAAGTAAGAAAAAATTAAACATTTATTAAGAAAGAAAAGGAACACACGGTATACACATTTAGAATAACAATGAAAGAATCATACATATCAAATTATGTATCATGTGTGCGATCACCAATCTCATAATGCACTCGACTTAGCGTGAGCTGGTTGACGCTGTTACGCGCCATCCAGAGCTGATTTTCAGCCACCGCTCGATGGAACTGATTGCGCGAATGATACTAGTGGGCAAGAGCTCTGAGAACGGCGATCAGCTGCGCTGCTTGTCACGAAATATGAGCGCAAAGTGATATCCACTAATGTATCTCACCCCAAATGGGATATAGCGTGTCGAAGACGTGACGGCGACGACTTTGAAAGACGATTTAATAAGCATTTGATATACGTGGTTTATCACCTGCGTTACCTTCAACTTCTTCTAGCTATGATTGAGGTATTCACTGGTAAATTAAAAAAGAACAAGATACTACTGTGAATATTTATGATATAAGACCCCTAGAAAAAATCACTACATTCGCACCTGTAGAACGTCCCCTATTAATATGTAAAGGCCACTGAATTGACCTCTAATTCGATTTACCAAAGAAGACCGCTTCAGAATATATTATGTCTTATAAATGTCGATTTTAACTAGATTACGTAGCTATATATAAATAAATAACTGCTGGTTTGTTTGTTTGTGTATTGTTATTTTTTATTTACAATATAATCTAGTTTTGTAGGAAAGTCTGTACCGACCTTAATAGCGACCACAGTTCAAAGGAATAAAGCTTGTTAGAGTAACATTCTTCAGTCTGTTACGTTCGTTACACATTAAACTGAGTGTGCAGGCTAAAGGTGTAATTCGGTACTAGGCAGCGGCAACTTATCAACGACGGTTCACTCCCATGCAACCTTGAGTTTCTTTCGGCGTTTCTTCTCAAGGCAGTTGCTTCCGAAACGCTGGTAGATCACCGTTAGGTTCGTTTTTCAACTGGCCGGCCGCCCAAGTCGAGGTCCGTACCCACAGGGGTGCCCTTGCGTAGCCGCCCAACCCATAAATTTCGCTGGCTGAGCGCCCTCTGCGTTCGCCCGCCAAGCCCGGTTTTGTTGTGAAGGTCTTTCCCAGGCCACCAACATAAACATGCCGAAAAAAAAAAATATCAACGACAGTCACGCTGCGTTCACTTATCTGTATAAGATATATATGACATGTTGTCCGAGGAAAGTGACCGCATAGAACTGTAAGCTGTCATGATCGAGAACTTGACATCCCGCCTAACAGTGCTGTTGGGACTTTATGATGACACTATGATATAAATTATTTCTAGTGAATATATTATATATTATAATATACAATTTTAGTCATAATGGCTTCCACATAAAAGCTAGATATATTTTGTCTGGGACTTTTATTTAGAACTATACAAGACAAACATTCCTACGGTACATCATCTTTGTGTAACTCCAATGGTTTAGGCAGTGTACGCCAAGATAGCTCTCAGAGGCCAGATATTTTCCGACTTAATTGTCATGTATCGTTATATTACGACCAAAATTACATAATATTAGTGTAAATTGTAGCCTATATGTTAATCCGATGTATAATCTATATTACTGTAAAAGTTCCATGCAAATCTGTCCAGTAGTTTTATCGTGAAAGAGTAATAAACATATTCACAAACTTTCGCATTTATAATATTATAAAACTTTTATCAAATTTACAACATATGTAAAAAGTTTTCTTATTAATTCTATCAGTTGTAATGTTTTTACTTTCGACTACTATATCAAGTTATTTATATTTAATGATACAACTCATGTGATTAATGAATATTTTGTGAATGAAAGCGACGTAGTATGATAATAAATTGAGTAAAACAATCAATAAAATTGATTACACAAATCAAGGAAGTTTAATTTGAAACACTAAATTACGATTTATAGGGGCATTAAAATAAATGTGGTACATTTGTCAAGTAACCACGTAAATAATATTTATTAATTTATCTCGCGAATTAATTTCTTTTAATAATTAACGGACGGACCCCGTTGATTTACGTTTTTCCATTCTGATTTCCTAGGACGTGCCCCGTAGATCTACGCTTTTGCTTAAATTTTAGGTACGTTGCGTTAGTTTTTTTTATTTTACAGATTTTTTCTTGGTGCCTTTAGTTAGGACTATCTAAGAGCAGATTAAGATTAGAGCATCTTCGGCCCGTCCGTTAAGTGTTAATAATAATATATCGTCACGCTATATCCCTTACGGGGGGAGCAGAGAAACATTAATGGCTGTGTTCACTTTGTGGTTATATATCATTGGTAACGTGACCAGAAGCAGTGCCGATTTCGTTCCCAAGGCACTTACATGTAATATTTCTGTTAGATGCTATGCGGGCTTCCTCTCTATGTTTTCCTTCCCGAGTGAGCATATGGTACCTCAATTAGTATGTAATCAGGAAAAAACAATCAATTCCTATTAAAGGGAGAGAATTCGAGAGGTGAAAGTCCATTTGGTTTAGGCGACATTTTTTAGGTGATATAGTAATATTGTTTGAGAATTGTGTTAGAATAAAAGATTTGTTGTTTGTCGTACGTGTAATTGAATATGAATGAATGAATTTATTATAAAGGACGGTTGGCGCTTAAAATTCCGTAAACATAAAAGCAGATTGCAATTCTGCCACAATTAATTTGTCAGTGCGTGAACAAATATATATATTTTCGGAATCGGTAAAAAACGCTGATTCCGAAAATTACGATAACTCACATGATGATGATGATGTCCTAGCCGGTTTCGGCTACGGCGACTGTTTCAACACCGGTTAAGAAATTCGAGGTCCAGTTTTCGGAAACAGTCAATTGCGCAGGAGATATTTAAGTGCATAGCTGGACGCGCAGCCAGAAAAGCATTCTCTCGTCCGAGCTCCCTCAGGCCCGATGGAAAGGAGAACCAGTACAATCGGGAAGGAGCAGGATGCAGGTTTGGTCGAGTTTTCCTTCTCTGAACACCTGGTTGAATTGCGGTGTTAAAGAGATACCTTAGTCGCCTTTTACGACACCTCGGCAAAAAGAGGGGGGTGCTATTCTATTCTGCCGGCAGCCACCACGGCTTAACCCACATAATGAATATATCGTTTAGCGATAATTGCTCGACTTCGATATAAATATTAGAACAATTTATCGTCTTTGTTAATGGTAAAGTTTGTAAAGTAAGTAGCCCAATGCATTATTTCGTTCATACAATACTGCATAATTACAATTACAAATGTACATTGTCTATTATGGCATCCGCAACATACATTAGAGCGCCTTGTTTCATGTAGATATTAAAAAAGCTTTAATAATGAGAAACGGTAAAGTCAGAGAGAATAATACGAATATAATATAAAAACAAAATTAAACAACTTTATATGTACGTGTGTGCTTCCGTGTGAATGGATGTGTTTATGTATTTGTAACTATGCTTTCGTTTATTAGGAATTAAGTTCCTCATTTCTGGCCAATGCGCAGAAGTCACCCTGGGGGTTTTAGCCAGTATAAGTTGGGCATATCTCGGAAACCTCACCTGTGTGCGGCTAGGATGATCCTACGAGGTTTTTTTTTTGTCAACTAAAAAACGATATTAACTGTATTAGCAATTTGATTTACCATTGCTTTCGTAATTTACCATTCAATTTTCATTTAGTCCACAGAAATCAGGTTGGGAAACACTGATTTAGAGGTTATGTTATCGATTGCCCCGACGAGGCGGCTGAGCACACGCTCCAGATATACCCAGCCTGGGCTTCGGAGCGGGCTGAGCTGGAGAGAGTGGTGGGTGGAGACCTCTCGCTGCCGACATTGGTTTCACTAATGGTCGGCAGCGAAGGTGCATGGAGGGCGGTCCTGCGGTTCGCCGAGGACGTGCTAGCTAGGAAGGTGGCGGCGGAGCGGGACCGGGAGGCGCTGGCTACAACATCTTTGACAGCGTCGTCCCCACCTGCCCGCCGGCTTAAAAGAACAGGGCCCCGCAGAGCGGCGTTCCTCAGGAACGTCCGACTCTAGCGGCGACACCGGGCGGCACGCTTGAGGGAGTGTGTCATCCAACAAGGGTGCGAGCGGCGCGCGATGTGCCCTCACCTCTCCCCGAGGTCCGCTAGGGATTTCCCCCGGGTTACAAAAAAAAATAGGTTATGTTATTCATCAGTTATAGCTACGACTGATTTTGAATCGACAGCAGTACATATTTTAAAATGACTCCCAAACTATCTCCGTATACATTTTTATTCGGTACACTTGAAGGTGGTCAAATATTCTCATATACGTCAATGTGTTATCTGAATAATAAATCCAGTTATTATTAATGACCTAATGCCCTTGGTGCTTCGATAACCTACTTATCTAATAAATCTAAATTAATGTAATGATTAAATTAAAATCTACGCTTGTAGATTTTTTTTGCGCGATCGCAGTTTTTTTGTGTTGCTATGAAGGTTATTTTGTTTTAATTTGTTAACAATACGTTGACGAGTGGGAAAGATTGTATATTGATTACTATTATCATGCTGAGCAGCATACAGTAGCGGCAGCTTATTTCGACATTATTTTTATATGAAACCCTTTCTCAGAAAATTTAAGAAAATGCTTTACTTTTTGACGCGTTTTCTAATCAAAATGTACAATCACGGTCACATATTTTGCACTTATATTTACTGTCAGCTGTTGCATGACGCGCTCGGTTAATAACCTGCGTGTCGCAGTAATACTAGACCGACGTGATGGCATCACTATACATTTAGGAATCATTCGTAATGTTATAAAATTAACCGAATCAGAAAACCGAATCAGACATGTCTTTATTTAGCTCCAAATGAATCTAGGCTAAAGATCCTACATTAAATTTTATAATAATATGTTATATGTAGTACATATCAACCAAAATGGAATATAAAATAGAAATTAAAATAGAATTTTTAAATATAAAATGCAATGATAATCGTGAATAATATATAACGGTTATAAAACGTGTCGGGTGTAGGAAAACAATAAAAAATTTCGCAATATCAAAATTAGTATATTATAAATAGTGAATCAGCCGTGATGCTGAAAAGAATGTTCTCCTATTGACCCAAATATAACGCGAGCGTTGTCTTGCTTCTAGGTGTATGTAGTAGTCGATACACTCATTTTAGTATTTTTTAAATGAGTCGAATTTCCTTGAAATCATATAGGGAAAATAAATTTATGTATTACTTGAGTAATCTATATTATTATAACAAAAAACTTTGTAATTATTATGACAGTGTAATATTGATTAATTTTCAAATCCTTGATGCTTGTATTTTTGCATGTAAAAGTGTCAAGTGAATGTTGTATTCTTAATTCTTTGGTATATGTAATTATTGTGTTTAGGGGGAATAGTACTTCTTACGTTAGTAATTTTTGATATGCTATTTACGATTTACGGATATTAACAAAGAGCATAGATAGGCAAAATGTAATCAGATTAATAAAAATGATTATGATTACATTTTACGTTTTTTACTATTAATATGACTGCATTTTGCTCATCTATGTTTTAAACTGTACAGAATCCCAGATTACATATACATTTATGATTTCTTAATGTTTTAAATGGATTTAATCATGATCACAGAGCAAGAAAATTAAAATTGAAACTGCATTTTGTAATCGTTAATCATTAATCAGATTACATTTTGCCCATCTCTGACAGAGAGTAGCAGTAAAATGGCGTTGTATCTTTGATACCCTGGAACGCGAGATTGCGATCGTTAAAAGTCTGTTCCAAACAGGCTCATTTCAAAAACAGCCTATGTACATAGGTACGCTCACAATATTTATATTCAGAGTCCTTCCGGTAAGTGATATTTGGATTTGAATAAGGACAATAAATATTTAAGATTTAGCTTTTTCTTACCAACAGGCACATTACTTGTATTGTATTTTAAATTTTAACAGGCTCCTTTTTTTCCTTTAATAAATACATATTTAGTTAAAGAATTATCACGGATGAATTCGAAATCGGCAATTCGCCTATCCATTAGCCTTTAAAGTCTTCTGATTACGTTAATTACAAATTGTAGGCTTTATATGAAACGCCGGAATGCCACGATTACAGCGACATACATAATTGAGGAAGAGAAGTGAAAATTTATCGGCAATTTGGCGGGACTCGACTTGGTATTATCGTCACGTAATAGTGAAAACGAACTCTGATATAAATGTAGGAAGCTATCCCAAGGTGACGCCTGGGACGTGACGCAGAGCGCCTGAATTTAGATTTTGACGACAACGTATTTAAAAATTTTCCGTACTTATATATTTTTATTAGAACTTTTTACAGCATCCTTCAACATAAAACCATACAAAATAGCGATACGATACAGATGCTTATATCGTGTCTGGAATGTTTTTAATTTATTATTTATTTTATTATCTTAGATTTAATTGTAGGTGGACATGAAAATGAAATTTACATTATACGAGTATGTGATTAAATATTTTATTTCGATATTTATCTTTTATTTTTAAGCAACCCGAATTAATTTACTGAGCTTCACTAACATTGGCTCAAAATACTCATACGATTCTAAAAAAATATACATCAGAATTAGAAATCAAATCAAAATCGATAGAAATAGGGAATCGAACATAAATAACAAAACTGTAACCCTAAAATTTAAGAAACATTCTCATTTTCAGAAACGCTCCTTATGTTAACCCTTTTTTTGATAGTGTATCTGTGGAATTACAAAACCTATTGCCATAAGTTTTTATCGCAAACTTAATATTTTATATGAATATTTAGGTAATTTCTCAGTTTTGGAACGCACGGTTAGTTTCAATTAGACATACTTAGAACATAAGGGTTAAACGGTATGAATATATTTTTTTATTTTTTTATTGAAAGAAAGAACATTCTGCCAAGTTAAGAGTTAATATGCTTTTAAACACTAATTAACCAATGAACAATATTTTTATGAAATATTAACATTTTATGCAATTTAATTAAAAGCGATTGAGCGTTTTTAAGACTGATTGATAATTGACTAATGGATGTGAAGGCTTACAACGTATTAGGAAGGCATGTACCTTACCCCCGCCCCTCCTCCGACGACCTCGTCGAACTGGGCGTAATATGGATGTGCACGGCGTATGTTAAATAGATTCATATGTATAGATCGATTATTAGTGAGGGGAAAGGATCAAAGGATTAGCAAGAACGAACAAATCGGAACAGATAGTAAAAATATCTACTTTAAGAATGTGTGCTGTGTTTGCTCGTATGTTAAAATATGTGGATGATGTATGTAGGTGGAGTACGCGTAACGAAAAATGCTATTAAAATGGTACAATTTCAAGAAACGCGTCGGAAATAATGCATTCAGATCTGCGATGTTGTAAAACAACGCAGATCAAAAGCAACGAGTGGGCGGCCGCGGCTGTCTTAGCAAGCGAAAAAAAACTAATAAAGTAACAAATATTATTCATGTATACGCCATTATCGATTTCTATAGGAATATTTCAGTCAAGAATATAACAAATAAAAGTAATTTTCAATCAATGTCTATGGTCAAAAGTATTTTCAACCTTAAAATGACTTTGACTGTAACATTAACGACGGCTGAAAATCGGGTAATGAACGAATTTCGAAAAAAAAAAACCAACTAATATCAACGTTGACGGCCTGATAGCGCACTTTATGAAGACTCTATCTACAATGCCGAAGGTCCTAGGTTCGAGTGTCGGTGCCGGAAAACAGCACTATGATGAGTAGATTCATTTTTCGCGTAGTAGATATGTAATTATAATATACTTTTGTCTACTACCAGTAGTACAAGCGCAAGCTTAGTTTGTGTCTAGTCCAATATATATAATAATTGTTCATAAATGTAATGTTTTTCGATTACTGTACTTTTTATAAGGTACGCTGTAGTCACTTTTTTAAGGTAGTTGAAACAAAAATTGCCTATTCTATAACCGACGAAAACATCGCAAATCATATCCGCAACGTGTCATAGGCTCGTATCTTTAACCGGGTGCGATGATTTTTCATTCCCGGTCAGCTGTACCTTATATATAAGACCCAGGTTAAGCCGTGCATGGAACACGCACTAATATCACTCCACGATACCGGCGCAACTGTCGTAAACTGGGGCGTTCTCGCTCCGAGGCGCAGTTCCATTCCACCGCAGCCTTGAGTTTCTTTCGGCGTTTCTTCTCAAGGTATTCGCTTCCGAAACGCTAATAGATCACCCGTAGGGTTCGTATTCTTTTTGGCTGGCGGTCCAAGACGAGGTCGTACCCACAGGGATGCCCTTGCATTGCCAACCAACCCATAAACTCGCTGGCTGAGCATCTTTTGTGCTCGCCCCCTAAGCCCGGTTAAACTGTATAATCCTTTCCCGGCCATCAATAGGTATCCGTACTAAAAAAAACCGTGCATGGAATACTGTTCGCATCTCTGAGATGGTTCCGCACAGTTCCTCCTTGACGCCCTAGGTAGGTTGCAGCGTAAGGCTGTCCGCGTTCTGAATTATCCGGACGTTTCTAAACGCCTTGAGACGTTTCAGCTGCACGGGGGTATTGCCTCATGTAGCGTTTGTTATCGTTCGATTCGATCTGAAGAATTCAAAAAAATGAATTGATATATTTTTTGGGAGTAGAAGCTGCTCGTGTCCGTAGGCTTTACCCTAGTCTCCCTACACGTGACTCCTGGGTGGTGCTAAACGAGCAGCAGCGAGGTGGTAGGGCGTCGGTGCCCGTCTGGATTGTGATCACAGTACATGGGTGTAAAGCCCGTCATAGTGGCCAGTTTCGGCTTGTCGCGTTTCGGGATCAGCTTGTGTATATCCAGTAGCTCATATACCTAGAGACCTTCAGTCGTGGTATACGAGGGCCGACATGACGATGTAGACTATCAATGTATTTTCATCCTTTGATAGTCGCTTTCATTTTTGGACTACACTGTACTTACCATCAGGTACTCTGTAGTCACTATGTCGAGAAGTTTAAAAAAAAATTGCCTCATTATACACTCCCCCTTTCATAGTAGAACCGCAGTATTACGGTGACTTTTATTTCAGCCAAGACTAAAAAGTCCTCTGACTGTTATCTTTGTCGGATTATGGGATTGTGGAATAGTGTTGCGGCAAGCGTGATCCCTTGGTCCTATGATATTGAGTTCTTTAAGCGAAGCGTAAAGAAATATCCGTGTAGGCTGGCATGATCGAGGCGACGATCGGCAGGTCTTTCGATAGTTGTACTCGGTTTTTGGATTGCACCGTATTTTGAAATTTGGTTCTATTTCTAAACCTGATTGTACGTGCTTTGCATGTACAATCAAGTTAATAAAATGGTTTTAAATTTCTATACAATTACTGTTATTTCTTATGAACGAAATTACTAGTTATATGTAATTGAAATAGGAATATTAGCGTTCCATATAAAGCTATAACTGTTTCTATGACGTGCTTAAGTGGGCGTACCGGCTTCAAATACGCATTATTTATGAACTAGGGAAGTTGTTATAAAACTATAATTCAGCGTTAATATCAGATACAATGATGTTGATGATTTAAACAAATATACCGTGTTATTATAGTATTTTTGTCCGTATATTTAAATAAAATGTCGTCACGCTATATCCCTTTCGGGGTGAGCAGAGATACATTAATGGCTGTATCCACACTTCTCCAACGAGACAAGCAGCGGAGCTGATCGCTGTTCTCAGGGCACTTACATTTCTAATAGATATCATGCAGGCTTGCTCAAGATGTTTTCCATCGCCGGTGAGCATGTGATCCCTATGCTTGTACATAGTCTAGAAAAACCCATAGGTAGGTTTCGAACATATGACTTTTCGAGACGCTGCATATGTACACCGGTACCTTATCCTCTAAGCCACCACAGCAACACTAATTAAATAATTATCAATAATCCTCTTATTTACTCTAAAGATCTAAATTCTAAACCAAAAACAATTTAGAAACATCCACTACACACTCTACTGCTTCGTCTTCCCTTTTGACTACTTACCGGCATACATCTCCCAGGCCATAAGAATTATATTAATTCTATGCGTTTTCAATATAGGATCATAAATTTTATACCATAATAATCATAAAAAAACGATAAAGAACAAAGGAACAAGTCTATGGCGCTCAGCCCCATAATATTCCATACATAACCATCTGGTATTAATTCGCGGTATTTTAAATTCTGAGCACACGGTTCGCAATATCTCTATTGGGTGTAGAAGCGGTTTTTCCATCCCGTCCGCGTGCGGGCCCCTAATCCGAGCGCCGTGAAGATATTTTCGCGGCGTTGGTGTGTGGCCACGAATTCCGCTTGACACAAAATTACTGGAATAATTCTCTAACATTGCATTTAAAGAACAATATCACAGGATCGTTACTCTTATATATTTTCAGTTTATTTTCTATAGAATTTTAATCATAACTCACATTTGACGTTCGCTTTATTTAAAATATGTCGATTTTTACATTTGATAGATTTTTTTTGGTAAAATCCTTAACGCGAAATGGGGGAAAACTTTCATTAAAACTTTTAGTTGGAAATATAAATCTCTGAACATTTTTTTTCACATTAATTCTCCATTATATATGAATTAGTTTTAGAACCCTAAATGACAAGGATTAATATTAAATTAAAATTTTTAAAAATATATATGCTATAACGTCTTTTAAGAAGTATCTTTTGAGTATTTAGAATAAGATTATCAGATTGAAACGTTAAGTCGAAATTACAAAAGGTTTTTAGTGCATATGTCCCGATAAAATTAAAGTGTCGTGCATTACGCGAACAAGTAATGTGGCGTGATATCAGCTGATAAAAAACGCTCGTTTCCTAGCCGAAGCGGAACAAGGAATCGATTCGGTCATAAATCGGTGGCCCTTGACGACACGCCGTGAATAATATTATACCTCGTGTTTATTGCGGATTAGGGCGGAGGCAAGCCATGGGACAGAAACGGAAAAATTATGGGGCATTATTGTTCTATATACGATGTGTACTCTTAGCTTACAAGCCAGTTAGGTTACAATCATTTTCACATTGTCAAACTATTATTATATGCAATGTGGGGCTAGGAAGTTTATTTCAGCCTGAAACACCGCGACCTAGAAGATCTATTGGGCTCGCCACCTAGCATTTAGAGCTTTCCGTCAAGGCATATAGTTTTAAAGAAGTGTCGTACTTTATTGGCAGCAGTGACGTGCATAAGATATTTGGACAGGGTAGGCAGAATTCGAGTAATTAATTTGAATATTATATTATGATAGTAAATATTATATTGCTTCCATAGGAAAGAAAGATGGTGTGAATATAGAATAAAAAAGTTCATTTTTTTTGTTTTACTTTAAGCAATTTATTCCAGACTTATTTATCATCGTCATATCGTTATATCGTCAGGGCAAGCGATGCTTTCATGCATCTATGAAATGAACGCTACTGATTGGCAGAGATATCTGGAACCTCTCCTGGGTGTAGCACGCGGCGGCCCAGGATACGGTTGCGTTTGGGTATTAGTAAGTCACATTCACACAGGAGGTGCTTGGGCGTTTCGTCCGCACTTTCGCAGAATCTGCATTCTCTATTGCTCCGGCCACCAATGCTGAACAAATGTTTGTTCAGACAGTAGTGGCCAGTCAGTGCTCTTCCTAATTAATACTCGTATTTGATTTCTTCTAAGCATCAGAGTCTCTGCAGCTTTACGCTGGTCGAAAGCCTGACTAACTTTTTGGAATGTTTCAACCCTGGTATTGTGTTCCAGTGGTTTATAGATTTACCTTTATATAATTTCCTTAAAGTCAATCGTACCAGGCTTTTGGGGATGCCACAAAATGGCTCAGGACCATATTGTCAAGCTATAGTCTAGTTATTGCTATATAATTTTAATGTCAATTTTAAGATGTCAAATATATATTATATGTACATAATAAATAATTTAACGGATCTTATGAACGATCTATCTTACTTTTAATTATGGCTCGACGTTTAGACCTGGTTTCTAAAGTCATGGTCAAGACCAGAATGACGCGCCGCCGATTTTTAGTCGGGGAGCGTAAAGTTACTTCCTCTACCCGCTTTTGTTCCTGATAATTTGAATAGTCACGAAACACGACGCTTATGTGTGATTCATTAATGTTTAAAAGCGTTTTAAGATTTAAAGATCTTTTCTGAATCTGATCTTCAGTGATTAAAAAATCTTAGATAAAAAGCAGTTTGATGACAGACATTTAAGGTTTTAACTCCATCCACATAATTAGTACTGTCACTACAAACTACCGTCGATATTTCATTACAAATATTAAATAACGGTAATTTTTGATTCACCACGTATTTTTAATGATTTAAGCGAGTTAGTAATGTTGAAAAGAATTTAGAGGTCTCATTGAATTTACTTAAACCAAAGATATAACATTCCGTAGATGTAGCAAGTCATTCAATCAAATTATAGCTTTAGAATCGGTGATATAACTTGTGGAGACAATTCTCTTAAATTATATAACGGGTTGAATTTGTATGTTAAAAAAATTCACGTTCATTGGTAAATTTTTACAATGTGAAATCATTAACAAATAATCGATAGCTTACTAAAGTAACGTTACACTTTTTTTATCCTGGCTCGCCACACTGACCACAACTGATGCTACGGTGCTGGCCAAACACGATATTAACTAACAACAGTAAAAAAGCTATCGCTTGTCGCAGCGATCATGCCGACCTGCACGAATAACTCTTCACGCTTCGTTTAAATGACCCATATCATAGAACGATGGAAATACGCTCTCCGGAAGACCCTTCCACAGCCCAACGGCTCGGTAAAAGAAAGAGTTAGAGAATTTTTTAGTCCTAGCCGGGATGTGAGATACCGTATAGCTGTGACCCCGCAAACCCACGCGCGTGGATTCAGGAAGGTAAGGGTGGAACAAGGTTAAATAGCTCTTCAGATTACTCGTCATCAGTAACGTGCATAGAGTATTTTGACAGGGTAAGCAGATTCACATAATTAATGTGAGTATTATATAATGATAATAAATATTATAATACTTTCATTGGGAAGATAGATGGCGTAAAAATAGAATGTATATAAATATAAAGAGTTCCCTTTTTTGTTTTAATTCAAGCAATTTATTCCATACTTATTTATAGTAAGGGCATGCAATGCTTTCATGCATCTATGGAATGAACGCTACTGCTCGCCATAATACAGGCCGTAGAAAACGCTCAGTGACTCAATATGTCTGTGCAACTGGAGCGGTTCTAGATGCTAGTTTAAACTAATAATAATAATATTTACTATGGATGTAACGGAGGCAGTTTTATCGGAACTGAAGTCGGATTCGGAGTTTTTAAATTTGATTTATCGGAGTCGGAGTCGGTATCGGAGTCGGAGGCAATGTCAGTCACAAGTGACGGCAGAATTAAATAGTTTTATTAAGGGACAAATAAAAACATTATTCAGTGAACCTTTTTAATTAGAAAGTGATAAATTTATAAATACACAGACAATAAAAATTGCTGTTTCTTATTAACATTTTCATAGTACTGTGAGAAAGCGATTACCTGAGCTACTGGTCGCGTAATCCACGACATTTAAGCGCAAAGTGGATAAAACCACTATTGTATGTCTGCTCACATAGCGTGATAGCGTGAAGATATGTTATTTATTATATCTTAAATTTGACCCCATTTTAATATGGTGCAGGATTGATACATGTCTTCGAAAGTATAAGCCAGAACTTTTGAATTGACAACAGCATAATCCATTTCCCTCTACATTCTCCTCGTGTGTAGACAGATGTTAAGAATCGAGACTGTTTCCAAGCGTATATCAGGTTTTTTTTTTGATAGCCCGGGGGATATTGTTGACGGACCTCAGGGAGCTTTTTGGTTGTCGGACTTGCACCGACTAAAACCCCCGGGGTCACACAGCGCTCTCGCCTGGATAAGTTGGGCGGCACGCTCCCTCAAGCGCATCGCCGGCGTATATCAAGTTGGGTCAACACAATCCAACACAACACAACCCAACACAACACAACACAACACAACTCAACACAACACAACACAACACAACACAACACAACCCAACACAACACAACCTAACTTGGGCAAATAAAAGCTGTTGTTCACAAAGTGTTCGATATATCAGAAACCGTTATCCTCCAGTGAACATTGTCCAGTGAACAAATTAAATCAAATTTGCTGCAGGGTTGTTTTTGTGTTAATTTCTATTTTACTTAATTTAATGTAAATGTAAAATAAAAAGACCTTTTAGTAATAAATTTAAATGTACATTTAGTTTTAAATTTAATAATTTAATGATATTTTTTAATCTAAAGTTAAAAAAATGTCTTCTACAAATTAAGTAGCACTGATTGTTTGATTAATTGATGTTATGTTTCAACAACATATAAAGTAAAATCAAATCAATTGACTGCAACAGTGGTGGTGACCTCCGATGAATACCTCCGATTAAAAAGTTTCGGAACCGAAGTCGGAACCGAAGGTGTAATAACGATCGGAAGTTCCGACTTATCGGAGTCGGAGTCGAAGCTCCGTAACATCCCTGATATTTTCTAACAATTACCCACATTGACCCAGTCCCGAATTAAGCTTGCGCTTTTACTACGGGTACTAGATAAAGATATACATACTTAAATACATATGTACAACCAAGACTCGTGACAAACTCATCTGCTCATCACAGAAAAGTCTCCCACTACCGGGACTCGAACCCAAGACCTTAGCATCGTAAGTAGGGTCACTACGAATTGCGCTATCTGGCCGTCAATGCTGTCAGGCGTTTGTGTTTCAGGTGCTAGTTTTATTCGACTGATACTTTATCAAGAAAATTGATGGTGATAATATCCTAGCCGGATTCGGCCACGGCGACTGTTTCAACACCGATTAAGAAAATCGAGGTCCAGTTTTCGGAAACAGTCAATTGCGCAGGAGATATTCAAGTGCATAACTGGACGCGCTGCCAGAAAAGCACTCTCTCGTCCGAGCTACCCCAGACCCGATGGAATGGAGAACCAGTACGATCGGGAGGGAGCGGGATGCGGGTTTGGTTGATTTTTCCTACTTTGAACACCTGGTTGAATTGCGGTGTGAAAGAGATACCTTAGTCGCCTTTTACGACACCTCAGCAAGAAGAGGGGCGTGCTATTCTATTCTGCCGGCAGCCACCACGGCGAAAAAAAAAAAAAAAGAAAATTAATGTTACATGTAATTCCATGTCTACCGTCTAAATGGTCTAAACCACTCTTAGCTAAAGGAATAAAAATTTGATAGAATGAGCTTGTACTGTGTAACTTTTAAATGCAAGCTTATACTAAGCTATAAAATAAACTAGATTTTTAGAAAAACTTTTTTAATATATTAAAATATCTTTTTGCTCTAGTAATGATACGATAAAACCGTTTTTTAATACAAAACGCTCGCGTACGAATACAGCATCCAGACGGTCATCGAACCTTTTACCTGGTGTAAGGCGAGACAGACTAACGGCTACCAAGGTCTTTGTTGTCTGCCCTACGAGTACTATCTTCCCTACGTTGCCGGTTAGTAGCCTTTCAGGGTCATGAGAACATAATAATAGTTTTAATATTCTCCCAGTCGTTTATTGTTTTTTTTTGGGAGTCGTAGCTGCTCGCGTCCGTAGGCTTTACCCTAGTTTCCCTACACGTGACTCCTGGGTGGTGCTAAACGAGCAGCAGCGAGGTGGTAGGTCGTCGGTGTCCGTCTGGACCGCGACCGCAGTACATGGGTGTGAAGCCCGTCATAGTGACCAGTTTCGGCTTGTCGCGTTTCGGGATCAGCTTGTGTATATCCAGTAGCTCATATACCTGGAGACCTTCAGCCGTGGTATATGTGGGCCGACATGACGACGTAGGCTATCAATGCATTTTCATCGTTTGATAGTCGCTTTCGTATTTAGACTACACTGTACTTACCGTCAGGTACTCTGTAGTCACTATGTCGAGCCAGTTTAAAAAAAAAAATATTGGCGTTTTTGAGCCATTAGAAAAGAATAGCTCGGTTTATTTTTGACTAGTGTTGCGTGTAGACCAAAGTATATCTGTTTACATTACATATGTTTAACGGGTATGTTTAATAAATGTCAAATCACGACAAGTCAGTTGAACATTGCTATAGCGAAAGCTAAAGTTTTCAGGATACGTAGTCCTATAGCATTCAGCCGGGACTGTGTTCCGGGTCAATATAACTGGTATGCTGTTTTAAACGATGTCGCCATAATCGGTTTTCACTGTATTTAAAAATCTTAAAATGTGCGACAAGAAATATCCGATCTATACATATATATGTATATATATATAGCAAACTTTCATTATAGAAATGTCGAAGGTGGATGCGTTGGTATTTTTTAAAGTTTTAAATTAAAAGTGAGTTTCCTCCCGCGTTTCATTTATAATGGTAAACGAGCCGGCGCGGGCGGGGACAGCCGTCTCCCTGTCTGCGACCGAACCCTTACGCCCGCGCCCTTTGCCCTTTGCCACAGATTATACTGTTTACATATCGATAGACACGACAAATCGCTCTTTATGGATTTGTACTATCTTCTTATCTCACTATATTCGTGTTTCATAAGCACGCTAATTTTTTTCCTTTTTTGGGGCTAAATACCACAAAAATAAAAAAGAAATAGTTATAGAATCATTTGCTCATCTTTCTGTCTGTCAAACAGACGCCTTTTCTCAGATAAACGTGGAGATGTCAAGTTTAAATTAATATCAAATATTATACAATCTCAAAGGTCAAATTTCACAATTATAATATATTTAAAATTTTATTTTGCTCGCCGAGCCGTCGGAAGTATCCGGATTCTCAGGCTCGGCGAAAGCGAAGAGAGGGCAGTGCTGGCACCCCGGTGGTTTTAGTCGGGGCAGGTCCGACACACCGGGGGGAGTGGCCCTCACCACTTCCCCTGACGGTCCGTAGGGATTTCCACCGGGTAAAAAAAAGGCTTATTTTATTTATTTAAAATAAAAATTAAGCAATAGCAGAGAAGCCGTTATTAAAATTATTTTACATTTAAAACTTAGCCTAACGAAAACTATGAAAGGGGACTGGAAGCGGGAAGCCGTTTCGAGGTGGAACTCCTGACGGCGGCGATCTTTTCCGTCGTCGATGACAGACGGGTCACTGGCGAAGACGCGCGTCCTTCTATCTCAAAGATGCGGTTCGCTTAAGGAACCAATGTCATAACATGGTGGGAACACGATCATTAGAAGACTGTTCCACAGCTCAACGCCTCAGCGAAAGTAAGAGTTAGAGAAATCCTTAGTTCTTGCTGGAATATGAGCTGCTGTAAACCTGTGACTTCTTAAACCGGTGCGCGTGTTTCTGCTACGAAAGGAAAAAGGTAAAATAAGTGACTTGTATGGAGCCTCGGTACCTGGCCTCGTACTTGGTCGGTGTATTCATAGATGGGCAAAATGTAATCAGATTAAAAATGATTACGATTACATTTTACGTTTTTTACCATTAATATGACTGCATTTTGCTCATCTATGTTTTTAACACTCGGAGAAGTGGACGCTGCTGTGCCTCCGGTCCCGGCTAGACGGAGAGAAGGAACACCCCGGGGGTTTTAGTCGGTGCAAGTCCGACACACCGGGGGGCCACCCTCGTCGCCCCCTGAGGTCCGTCAGGGATTTCCCCCGGGTTACAAAAAAAAAATGTTTTTAACACTACGGAATCCCAGATTGCACAGACATTTATGATTTCTTAATGTTTTAAATGGATTTAATGATGATTATAGAGCAAGAAAATTAAAATTACGACTAAATTTTGTAATTATTAATCAGATTTTGGCCATCTCTGGGTGTATTTTACCTATAATTTTCGTAAGAAGTAGGGACTATAGAGGTAGTTACTTCAAAAAACAGTTGGATGGCAACGCAGAGCTAAGAATTAGAAAACTTTGGTCAAGTGATGTGTCGCATCTGTGATGTAGTATTAACATTGCCTCGGCGAGGTCCCGGGCGCGGCCGGTACACGCGCACCGAGCTATCCCGGCGCCCTTTCGTCCTACAGTCAGCCGAGAAACGTCTGCGGTATATTTATTACAAACCAAACATCATTCTTCGTCAGAAGCCTCAATTTTTGAGACACTTTTTACTATATTTTTTTATTAAAATTATTTAGCTTTCGCTATCGAAATTAATTTAATATTTAAGCAATATTCAAATTTAATAGATTCACAATCTATTAGAACAGTGGTTGCGCTTACAGATAATAGTAATGAGGGAATATACTTCACAAATGAGCCAGTGACGGTACGTATGTGTCCTGCGCGGCCTGATAGAGAAATCCTGAGGGGTTTAATATTTCCACCCATCCCTCCCAAAGATAGATCCTGAAAATGGCTATTCACTCGCCGTGCTGTTAGAGGAATACAGATCCCTAGGACCGGCTGGCAGCGAGCTGAGGGGGACCACTTTTTTTTGGTAACCCGGGGGAAATCCCTAACGGACCTTTAGGGGCAGTGAGGGCCGCTCCCCGGTGTGTCGGACTTGCACCGACTAAAACTCCTGGGGTGTTCCTTCTTCCGCTTGCCGAGTGCCAATGGCAAGGCTGAGCTATCTTCCTCGGCACCCGGCGACGTCTGGCCTTCTGCAGGCTCCAATTATAGGGAGCTGAGGGGGACCCCGGGAATTTTGAGGCAGTAGCAGTCTTGCATACTGGGGCCGGCGCCCGTACGGCTATCCTGACGGTCGAATGCAGGATTTTTCCACGAGTTATCAAAATAATGTGGTTTTTCTTTGTACAACTCGGCACCTTTTCAGGTAGCACCTTAAACATAATAGAACTTTTTTACTTTTACTTTAGATCAGTTTTCCCAAACTTTTGCAAGGGCAAACCTGCGAAACATTAAAGGAACTTTTGTTTGAAATACTTACATATGTAGGTATATTTTATACTCAAAATGTTTGGTAAGTAAAAAGGCTATTAGCTATTACCTTTTTTAATGTGATGGACAGTGTTTGACCTTGGAAAGCTCTTTCAATTTCACCGGGCGTGGTAAGCACTTAAGATGCTCAGCCAGTGAGAATTGTAGGTTGGATGGCAACGCAAGGACATCCCTGAGTCTACGAACTACCTATATTAATCTACTACCGTTTTAGAAGCGACCACCTTGAGAAAAAACGCTGAAAGAAACTCAAACCTATGTCGCCGTACGACTTCGTCTGCGGTGCGGCGATAAACGCACCGGTTACCAACATCCGATTGAACCACACTTCTTCGGCGCCACTGGCAGTACCATTATCTTGCAGTAGCGTTCATTCCATAGATGCATGAAAGCACTGCATGCCCTAACGATAAATAAGTCTTGACTAAATTCCTTAATGTTAAACAAAAATGTGTTATATTTTAGTTATTTGTATCAATTGTATTCTGGTAACATTAATAGTTATATTTTAGTAATTGTATTCTGGCAACATTATATGTATTTAGTTATGAGTAAATCTTAATAATAAAAGGACATTCTGGTTCGAGCTTCGGTAGAGGAAACACGTCGAGAGAACCGAGCTAAAAATAATAAATAAGTGAATTTGGAAATAAAGAGGAAGAGCATTTAGGAGGCATAGTTTTATTCTCTTCACTTCTGACGATATTTTTAACAACTCAGAATTGGGATAAGGGTAAAATATCCTTCCACGCCTGCATCTAGCCGTTAGGATTTTTAAGGATTATCGCTGGAAAACTAAGGTACGATTCGATTATTAAAAGTATTTTACAGATAAAACTTTTTCGTTAAAATTCTATTAATTTTGCCTTTTGTTTTTGTAAAAATATTTTTTTTAATTAGTGCGCATATGAGCAATATGTATATGGTTTTTTTTTCTCGATTATTGCGACTACCGTTTTTTTTTTAAATAAAGTTAAAGTAGTCAATTTATGATGGATGTTCTTTCCTCTTTTAATGAAATAATATTTTACATTTACACTATTATGAAAATATTATCGTAGGCGACCATAAACTCAATGTTTTTCACAAGTTTCAGTGTATCAAAATAATGACGTCCGGAGACAAGGACAGTGGAGGAGTAGTGAGAAGATTTTTACCACAATATACGCAAGGTCGCCATGGCCGTTTGGAATCACGCACTTTGTCACCTGAACGGAATCGTCGTGAGCATAAGAGGCGTTCACGATCTTTACATGATCGGAGAGTACGACATAAGAAACGTCGGAATCGATGTGCAGAAACATCTGCGAAGCGCAGGCACAAGAGACGGCAGAGGAAAAGACTGTTACCAATCGTGAGTAGATCACCATCTAACTCCAAGAGGAGCTCTTCGAGTCTTGACCGTGACATGACATCTTGTAGGAAACGTTCAAGGAAAGAAAATTCTAGTTCACGTAAAATTGATGAAGCATCTTTGACGAATATTAACGCACAAGAATTGTTGGATTTGACTAAGTCGCTGTCCTCTACTTCTTCCTATAATCATTTTTCAATGAATAATAATGTTGGTGCTGAATTCGATCCGTCTAATAAGGAGCAAACTGTTTCCGTGTGGATAAATAAGGTAGAGGAATATTCTAAATTATACGGTTGGAACGAAACACAATTATTGCATTATACCTTACCAAAATTGATGGGAGTAGCTAAAGTATGGTATCAGGGATTACAATCTGTAAATTTTACTTGGACAGAATGGAAAGATATGCTAACTAAAACTTTTCCAACGGTAGAAAATTATTCTCAATTGTTACAAGAAATGTTAGATAGAAAGGTTTAACAAAAGGAGTTTTTTTTTTAAACATATTTTTATCATAAAATGAATTTGTTAAACAGGTGTGAAATTTGCAATAAGAAAGTTATAGACTGCATAATAAATGGTTTGGATGATAAGAGTATGAGGTTAGG
Source organism: Automeris io (assembly GCA_036320925.1). NCBI lineage: Eukaryota > Metazoa > Arthropoda > Insecta > Lepidoptera > Saturniidae > Automeris > Automeris io. The sequence continues at coordinate 2,599,080 of JAUDJH010000011.1, read as the reverse complement.
AGCCCAAGCAGCAAATTATACTGAACCTGAACAATTATTGGCTTATTTAAAAACTGTAAAAATAGAAGTTATAAAAGAAGGTCAGAAGCCATTAACTACAACGCGATTTGAAAATCTCGGTGATAAGAATAAAAACCCGTCCAATACAATTAAATGTTTCAATTGCGATGAAATAGGGCATCCCAGTTTCAAGTGTTCAAAACCACCGATTACTTGTAATATATGCAATCGTCTTGGCCACCAGTCTTCTTCATGTAGACGACTACAAAGTAATAAATATAATAATAACAACCATCAAAATAATCAAATAATAAATCCATAAATCCATATAAGAAGTAAAACTAGCTGGTATTACAGATGATAAATATAAATTTACCTATTACCATTAGCAATAAACCTATTACGTGTTAGGTCGATTTAGGCAGCCAATGTAGGCTTATATGACAAAGTGAATTTAAAACAATTAGATACATTATATACCAAAACTGTTCTACCTGCATTTATAGGATTTGAGGATTCGCTCATATCTCCTATAATTAAAACTAGTGAACATTTGAAAAATTACTTTTAAAAATTATTTTTAAAATTACGAAAGCAAAAAAAAAATGAACGATTTCAAAATTGAGAAATTAAATTTACTAGTTGGAATCGACACTAATAAATTCTATAATTTCCGTACCGATTATCGTAGATAACAAAATAATTAGTTGCAATGTGTATATCCGAGGATCTATATGACATTATAATAAATCTTATGTAGTTCCGCGAAATTACACAATTAGTCATGGGGTCGGATGTGTATTAGTAGTTATTTTCAGTCTAAATGATTCCCATAGATAATAATAATCTAATTATAAGAGCCCAAATAGGCAATGACAAAAAATATAGTAGAGGTTGACAAAATTGACACGGAATAGAATTAAGCTAATTATAAATCAAATATCCATACAAGACAGATTAGGCTCTGATGAAATTTCAAAATTATAGTTATTAGATAATTATAGGGATTGTTCTCGTTTGATTTAACGGCTTTGGGGTATAAATTTATATGATGTTAGAGCGGTCGTATGCAAACCATATCTATACTAATATTATAAAGCTGAAAAGTTTGTTTGTTTGTTTGAACGCGCTAATCTCAGGAACTACTGGTTCGAATTGAAAAATTATTTTTGTGTTGAATAGATAATTTATCGAGGAAGGCTTTAGGCTATATAAAATCGCGATGCAACTATTAGGAGCGAAGAAATAATGGAAAATGTGACCAAAACGGGGAAAATTATTCATCCTTGAGGGCTTCCATTCCGTGCGCTGCGAAAACGGTTACAGATACCAAAAATATATGTATGAAAGAATTATTCCTCTTAAAATGATCTAAAAAAATGTTCCCGACCGTATATGTCTATCTTTTAAGATTCGCTCACTAGAACCGTTTTATGGTAAACAAATTTGGTCGAAATTAATGCATTATTTGTTAAGAGCTGTATCAACGTAATAATATTAATTATTATCCAAATAAATGTATTGTTGATTAAGAGTATTTAATTGTGAACAAAATTGTCTTTGACATCACTTAATTTCAATGAACATCTTAGAAGATATTACAATTTTAAAATAAATAACTAACTAAAATTCCCAAAATAACTATTCCACGCGGACGAAGTCGCGGACACAGCTAGTCAGTTATATTACGTGGAAAAAGAGAAAATCAGGGGAATGATACAAGAAAAGTCATAAACTGTAATTATGTTCCAAAACTTATGTTTGATATTTGGGAATAGAAACAGATGATTGGCTACTGTTTCCTCAGAGTAGTGACGATAAACTTTTGAAAATGAAATAGATTTTGGAAAATTCGTACTCATTAAACATGATCAGAGTTTATCAAAACTATAAGATTAAGAAGAAGGCATATAGATTGTTAAATGAGCAATTGAAATGGGCAGCGACATTGATCGTAGGGATGACGTGGAAATTGAAAATGAATAAGATAAATAAATATGAAAATAATTGAAACGATGTATAGTAACATAATGAAGTAATGATGATAAATATGATTAAGGGTTAAACAATGCACATGAGGCCGATAAGCCAACTTTGGGAGCATTTGTTTACTTATGAATAGTTTATACGAATATGATATGTGAAGGTGAACAATGCACATGAGGCCGATAAGCCAACTTTGGGAGCATTTGTTTACTTATAAATAGTTTATACGAATACGATATGTAAAGGTGAACAATGCACATGAGGCCGATAAGCCAACTTTGGGAGCATTTGTTTACTCATGAATAGTTTATACGAATATGATATGTAAAGGTGAACAATGCACATGAGGCCGATAAGCCAACTTTGGGAGCATATGTTTACTTATTAATAGTTTATACGAATACGATATGTAAAGGTGAACAATGCACATGAGGCCGATAAGCCAACTTTGGGAGCATTTGTTTACTTATTAATAGTTTATACGAATATGATATGTAAAGGTGAACAATGCACATGAGGCCGATAAGCCAACTTTGGGAGCATTTGTTTACTTATGGATAGTTTATGCGAATATGATATGTAAAGGTGAACAATGCACATGAGGCCGATAAGCCAACTTTGGGAGCATATGTTTACTTATTAATAGTTTATACGAATATGATATGTAAAGGTGAACAATGCACATGAGGCCGATAAGCCAACTTTGGGAGCATTTGTTTACTTATGGATAGTTTATGCGAATATGATATGTAAAGGTGAACAATGCACATGAGGCCGATAAGCCAACTTTGGGAGCATTTGTTTACTTCTGTTAAGGTATCTGCATACAGGAGGCCGATAAGCCAAATGAAGGAGTATGCGAGATACTTTAAATATTTGCACACATGAGGCCGATAAGCCAACCAAGGAGTGTGTATATGTATATGTAATATTAAGGTTTATTTTGCAATGATGATATGTAAATGAATTTCAATCTGGTTGATTTGGTTGAAATGAGATTAATATGTGTGAATTATTATATTTTGGTCTTGATATATATTATATCTACTGGATAATTATAGAGAAACACCTTGTAATGTGAAATTGATGCAACAATTTTTATTATCACAGATGGCCGAAGCAGTACAAAATTATAAAAAAAAAATATATATATATCGACGTAAAGTGTTTAAATAATATTAGTCAAAATGTAATACTCGAAGTTAGTTATAATTATTACATATTTTATTAATTAAACAAAATTACGCGAGGACCCGTAATATGCAGTATGGCCGACTGTTATATTTTAGTTATTTGTATCAATTGTATTCTGGTAACATTAATAGTTATATTTTAGTAATTGTATTCTGGCAACATTATATGTATTTAGTTATGAGTAAATCTTAATAATAAAAGGACATTCTGGTTCGAGCTTCGGTAGAGGAAACACGTCGAGAGAACCGAGCTAAAAATAATAAATAAGTGAATTTGGAAATAAAGAGGAAGAGCATTTAGGAGGCATAGTTTTATTCTCTTCACTTCTGACGATATTTTTAACAAATGTAACCATTTATATTAAAATCTATTCTATATTCACGTTACCTATCTTTCCCATGAAAGTAATATAATGTTTACTATCATAATATAATATTCAAATTAATTAGGCGAATTTTGCCTACCCTGTCCAAATACTCTATGCACGTCACTGGTGTCTTGGTGTAAATCTAGTGCGTGTTGTGTGTGCCTCACTGTGATCAGAAGTTGCGGCTGTTAAAGCTGCGATAATTGGATCGTCGGGATCCAGCAGGACATGACGCGGCCGGCGTACATTCGGCACGAAGCCAGTTCACGGTGACCTATCACCACTTGTAACGGTATTTTATCTAGAAACTGATAAAGCACAAAAGTGCGGTCAGTAAATAAATTTCCAGTTAGCAAATGAAATAATTAAGAACATTTGAAAATTATTAAGACTGTAAAACAAAAATATCGTTGCTATATTTTCGTAATATGAGCTCAAAAATATTTTTTTATCGCTTAATTTAAAAAAGAACCATGAGAACGAATTATCTCGTGGTGACGTCATACATACGACAGGATTGTGGAGTTTACCTTTCCCTAAATATAATTATACGAGTGGTTTTGCGAGTATTTTATCAAGGCAATGTTCTAATTTTATTATTCTGCTACTGTTTAAGCTGTTTCCTAGTTTGTAATGTTTACTTTTCTAATAAGATTCCTATAGAAAATCAGCAACTATGTGCTAAACGAAACAAAAAAACTACGAAAAGTGATATTTTAGTTGGTGTGCGTAAAGTAATCATAAAAGATTCAAATTATCCCACCGTACAAGTGACGTCATTTGGCGTTTACGTCTGTTTAGTACGCGACAAACTTAAATGTGAAAATTCTATGTGAAATTGTTTGAATTTAGATGAAGAAAATAATATGTGTTTTCTTTCTAGTGTAATATAATAATATATGTATGTTCAAAAACTGAAATGTTGTCAATTATATATTGAATGTATTTGAAAATGTTACAGGTTATTATGCTTTGGGAATTTTAACTTGAAATATTCGTTTTATCCGCTGTCCTCCTGAGATATGATCGCGGACCCAGGTTGGGAAATACTGTCTTAGATTAAGATTCGATTTGCAAGATTAACTACAAACTTCTATCTCTGTGTGTGTGGTTCTCATGATTCTATATCTGAGATTCAGAATAAAGAAATAAAAAACTAATTTCGCAATGTGGAGGTGTCAATACGGCCAATATCAGTGCTATATTAATGGCCTTCAGAAATCGCCGGGCTAATACTAGTATTTTTTTTTTACACTGGCTCGTTGAGTGACTACTGTGGACCTGATGGTAAGTACAGTGTAGTCCAAAAACTAAAGCGACCATCAAAGGACGAAAATCCATTGATAGACTCCGTCGTCATGTCGGCCCACATACACCACGACTGAAGGTCTCTAGGTATATGAGTAACTGGATATACACAAGCTGATACCGAAACGCGACGTGCTAAAGCGAGTCACTATGACAGTATTTATACATGTGTACTGCTGTCATAACCCAGTTCGGGCAATCGACCTACCACCAAAAAATCTTTTTGTTGAGTTTCAAAATGCTATCATAGAATATATCGCGAAAACTAGATTTCGACATAGATGTGAACAGCCTTATCATTCTACATAATGGCACATATTGGCCTAGATTTGTTGCGATTTACTTTGATATTAATCTATACTAATATTATAAAGCTGAATAGTTTGTTTGTTTGTTTCAACGCGCTAATCTCAGGAACTACTGGTTCGAATTGAAAAATTATTTTTGTGTTGAATAGACCATTTATCGAGGAAGGCCTTAGGCTATATAATATTACGATGCAACTATAAGGAGCGAAGAAATAATGGAAAATGTGAAAAAAACGGGGAAAATTATTCATCCTTGATTGCTTCCATTGCGTGCGCTGTGAAAACGGTTCAAGATACCAAAAATATATGTATGAAAGAATTATTCCTCTTGTAATGATCTAAAAAAATGTCCGCGACAGTATATGTCTATCTTTTAAGATTAAGTCACTAGAACCGTTTTTATGGTAAAGAAATTTGGTCGAAATTAATGCATTATTGTTAAGAGTTGTATCAACGTAATAATATTAATCTTTAATGTGTTGTTGATTAGGAGTATTTAATTGTAAATAAAATTGTCTTTGACATCACTTAATTTCAATGAACATCTTAGAAGATATTATAATAACTTATATAGCAAAACAACGTTTGCCGGATCAGCTAGTTAAACAATATAATTTGAAATGTTTAACCTGTTAACCGGGGAATTAGCTATTGCTTAACTCGTTTCAGAATGGGGACTTTTTGTTCGCAGCGATAAGTAATATCACATCTCAAATAATAAAAGAATATCGTTTTTACCTTATGGTTTTTATTTATTTTGATAAAATATTTAATATATTACGATTCATTTCCATGAGGAAATATTTCGTCATACCCAGTTAACAGGTTAAGTAAATACTAAACAAAGTCAAAGACGCATATAAATCTTAACCCAAAACTTGGCTTTACTATTTATATCTCATAATATCTTTTAAGGGGTCGAGACTTTGGCTGCCTTTTCTTCATTAAAATATATTTAATAGTCAAAATGTTAGGATTTTATTATATTTTATTATCTTTAAAGTAAAGCTTTAAATACAAAATCAAAACAAAGCTGAACGCTTCAGACAAACACATCGGCTCGCGTCGTCCCACTTTTTATTGTGCAACTTACGTTTTTTTCGCTCTGAAACATAAATGAAAAATACGTTATTTTTCCCAACTTTTCCCGATGATGTACGGCCAGACTCACCACATCCGCGTTTCTAATAGTTATCACTAATATTACAAAAAATGTGTAGTGTCGCGATATTTTGCTTTTAAATTTTTATTAATAGATTTATGGCAAATTAATTCATGCTATTCTACTATTGACTATAAAGCAATAAGCTTTCATACGTAGTATTTAATGAAGATATATTCAGTTTATAGCATATAGACGCCGCCCGATACGTGCATGTGTTAAACGCCCTAAAGCTCGTTAGGGTGTTACGGGACGCACGAGGTAAGAGGATGCGCACGGGATTCTTGCTAATTCAGTCGACTACCGAGACCCGAGCCTAGAGTACGTGCGTGTGCGTCGCAGTTCGGTGTGCCGTAAAGCGCAAATAAACAGTAAAACGCCAAAATCCGTGTTTTTCTACCACCACACCCACGACCACCGGTCATAAGTTATAATACGAGTATTAAATAATGACGCTAATTTAAATAGAACCGATTTAATGTATATTGTAATAGTTTTTCTACAGTTTGCATCATAGTCAATGAATTTTTTCCGTATTTTCAATTATTTTACAATTTTGTGAATACTGAGATATCAATCAATAAAAATCAAATATCAATTGTTAGTTTGTTGAATAACTATGCTGATTTTACGTATCAGTAATTAATCGTTAACAACGTTAATTATTTTATTGATAGTAATATATGCCTTTGGGGTGAACGGAGATACATTAGTCTACTTATATGACGTGCCCAATATGACCAGTAGCTCAGCTGATATAATGAGGGTGCTGTAAGAAGCAGGAAATGTAAGATAGCGGACTGTAGGAATGGATTTTATAGGTAGAAGAAAAAAAGAAAGAAAAAAAAAAGAAAGAAAAAGTTTATTGAGGCAAAGGAAACAACACACAACAAACATATTTATATAAAAACAACAATGAAAGAATAATACATAACATCCCATCATGTATCCTGTGTGCTGCTACCCATCTCAAAGAGCACTCAGCTCAGCATATGCTGGGCGACGCTGTACGCGCCATCCAGCGCTGTTTTTCAGCCGACGCTCAGGGGAACCGATTGCGCGGACGTCACGGTGCTATTTCAATATTAGAACCTAACCAAATATACAAAAACATACCTTATAACGTACAATAAACAAGTATGACCATAAATACATAGAACACTTTTGAGTAGCATACAAAAATGTAGAATACTAAATAAAATATAATATAGGTCACTGGGATTTATGAATAAAACAAACAATTGTTCACAACGTCGGTAAAACGGAAGAGAAATCATTTATTTCATTCATTTTCATAAAAATTATAATGTTGAGTTGCCAAAAGGTGCTCTAAGGATGTTTTTCATCGCCGATGAGTATGTGATTCCTAAATTTATACTCAATTTGGAAAAAAAGCTCAAATATACGAACCTGGAGTCAAACCTACGACCGTACGCGTTGCCACGCATAGATTCTGATCACGACGGGCACCACAACCACATTATTTTATTAGTTGTAAGTAATTTATGTAAATTTTAAATTATTTCTATTTAAGTTTCTCAGATTATTGAAGTGTGGAAGGGTCTTCTGGCGAGCGTTTTCCCTTCGTCCTTTAAAATGGGTCTTTAAACGAAGCGTATCTTTATATTGTCTCACGATAGTTGTACTCGATTAGCATTACACTGCACTTTATATCAGGTACGGTGGAGTCACTATGCCAAATCAGAATATTAAAAAAAAATGAAAAATATTGTAAGAGTAATAATCAAATTCTACGAAAGCAGAGCCGCGGGTAGAAACTAGTATATGTATATTTTAAAAACGGTTTGTGTGTCCGTTTAGACAGGTATTTGGGTCGAATATCGCCGTCTCGTGTTGCAAGCTGTCTGATCCAGGGATCGCTACAGTTAAGGAAAACAAAACACACTTTCTCGATCCAAATCATTAATGAATCACTCTCTTGAGAGAATGAATATCTTTGATATAAAAAAAAACTAAATATAACACATTAAATCCTAAGTTAAACTAAGGTTTATTTAACCATGTTCCCCCCAACCCCTCTCCTCCTACGTGCGCGGGCTTATGGAGTCCCAGCTATACGGTAACTCTCATCCTGGCCAGGACTAAGAAGTTCTCTAGTTAGTTTTACCGTGTCGTTGAAAATAAACAGTAAAACGCCAAAATCTGTATCTTTCTACCAACACACCCACGACCACCGGTCATAATGTTTAATTGAGAACTAAATATTGTTTGTTGATAATGTTTGTTTGTAAAAATACTACAAGTCCGGGTACCGGCAGACTTTTCTATAATGCGCAGAATACTTTGTCGTGGATTACGAATGTGTGGTTAACAAAGACGGTCATAGTGACTCGCTTCGGCCTGTCGCGTTTCGGGATCGGCTTGTGTACATCTAGTTACTCATATAACTAGAGACCTAGTCTACTAGACTAGACAGTAGATACTAGATTAGATAGATGATTAGATGGATTAGATTGGTTGGTAGGTAGTAGATAGTAGAAACCTGTAGTCGTGGCCAATGGATTGTCGTTCCTTGTTCGTAGAATTTACTTTACTAATGAATGTAGTTACTGTCAGAGGGCAAAATGTAATCTGATTAATGATTAACGATTACAAAATGAAGTCGTAATTTTTTATTTTCTTGCTCTGTAATCATGATTAAATCCATTTAAAATATTAAGAAATCATAAATGTGTTTGCAATCTGGGATTCCGTAGTGCTTAAAACATAGATGAGCAAAATGCAGTCATATTAATGGTAAACAATGTAATATATAATCGCAATCATTTATATTAATCTGATTACATTGCCCATCTATGGTCACTGTGTTAAGCCAGTATAAAAAAAATGGAAACGATGATAAAGCTTTAAATAAGTTATAAAGAGTCTTCAGTCGATCCACACTATCATCACGGTCAAGGTTCAATAAACACGAGACAGCCTTTGAAAAAATCCGTGAGAATTGAAATTCGACACGAATCGATAACTGTAATGAACGGCGGTAGATTGATAGGTTGCTCCGGTGTCGGGATTGTTTCATGTTTGCCGACATCGCTCACTCTGACACGTGTTACAATATTAATCAGTTAATATTAAGGCTCGTTTACATTATCCGATTTTCTTTTACACACAACGATGCAAGTATAATAATTGAATTCAATAAATTCTACGCGAAATTTACTCTTATAATTCTATATATTATCATACACTTAAAACCCTTTATTACTTATTTGATCGAAACACTTCTTCCAACATTTTATGATCAGGTACTCAATTGACCATACTGGGTTAAAGGAACACCTGATCTGATCATTGTATCATCCCTTGGCCTGTTTTATTTATAGACATCTTTATTTTTTTTTGTTAACCCGGTGGAAATCCCTTCGGACCGTCAGGGGAGTGGTGAGGGCTACTCCCCCGGTGTGTCGGACTTACACCGACTAAAACCACCGGGGTGACAACTAAGCACTCTCTTCGCTTCGCCGGGTCTGGGTATCCGTATATTTCCGACGGACCCCGCGAGCGGCTGGCCTTGGCAGGCCTCCTCTCTGGGAGAGGTCAGTTGTCACCCCCTCACTACCTCTCAATGAGGCGTCACATGGGCACACACGACGCCTTGTCCTCTCTGCCGGACGGCGGGCGCTCTCAACATCAACCGCCCGTCCTGTGTCAGGAGGAGAGCGCGCCCCATATATCGACATCTACTTTTCATAATATTTTACTAAGGCTCTGGAATTAGTGTCATTTTAATCCTTGAATTCTCCAAACTGTCATTTTATATTCCTTTTTTTGGTGGCCCGATGGAAATCCTCAAGAACCTTCAAGGCCAGAGTGACGGCCACTTCCCTGGTGTATCAGACTTCTACTGACATAAACCACCGGGGTGTTCCTTCAATCGCATTGTGGGCCGGGCTGCGGGAATATTGTCCGCATTTTACCCGTGCACTTACGCGCGAAAATCCTCGTCACTGTAAATTCATGTCGACTTAAAATTGAATTATTATAAATACGAGTACATTGTTAATAATATTAACAAGAATATTTATTTGTTAATAATAATAATAGTGATATTTGGTGTTGAGTCTCTTGATTATTTTAACACACTTTAAGAATTACAATCGCCTTTTGAATTTGAATGAAAAAAGGTTCAATAATTGAATACAATGAAGTATAATAATTGTTCTCTGGAATTCCTCATCCAAGACTCATAAGCGACTGTTTAAGCCTCGTTTAGATTGTGCCATTTTCTTGTAATTACAAATGTAACAATTAAACGTAAGTATAAAATTGCCCGTCACTACTTCTCTTCAAGAATTACAAGCGACTTGTTTAACCGTTTGAATGCGGGAAAAATTTTGTGAGTAGATGCCAAAATACGCAGGACTTTGGGTATATATAAAAAATGTAAACGTAAATGACTAATTAGATCACCAAAACATTTGTTAAAGAGAATAAAACTAAAGTAAATAAAAAAGTAAGTAAAGCGCAGATGATCGCAGTTTTCTGAACACCTGTAAATGATATTTCAAATAGTTGCCATGCGGGCTTCCTCACGACGTATTCTTAGACTGGTGAGCATGTAGTGCAAATCCTTGCTTAATCTTGAAAAGCTCCGAGGTTCCATTGGTGTTGTCACGCATGGATACCGATCCTTTATCCACAAGGCCACCATAGTTGAACGAACCTTCTGAAAAAATAAATTAAAGCAATAATAATACGGTATAGTATAATTGCAGTATTGCAACATCGGTCACAAGTGAAAGGCTGCATTTGCAAGCGACATTGTTGTTAATTACCTAATGTTTATGCAAATGTATCGCGCATGGGGGTTCCTCGAATTCCCCTCCATGACCGCGGGCGTGTGCCACACTGAGAGCTACTCGCAACTTTCGCAATAATTGACGTGAATAGTGCGTTAAAACGTATTAACACTAGATCTACAGGCGAACAATTAATATCCGTCCTAGAAATAAGTATAAAACATGGTTTATTTGGTTTTGTTATAAATCGAATTAAGTCCATAATATTTATCAATATCTTGATGATTTGTTATCTATCCTACTAATATTATAAATGCGAAAGCTTGTGAATATGTTTGTTACTCTTTCACGGTAAAACTACTGGACGGATTTGCATGAAACGTTTACAGTAATATAGATTATACATCGGAATAACATATAGGCTACCATTTGTAATGATTTTATGTAATTTCGGTCTTGATATAATAATATATGTCAATTAAGTCGGATAAAAATTTGGCCTCTGAGAGCTATCTTGGTGGACACTGCCTAAACCACTGGAGTTACACAAAGATGATGTACCGTAGGATTGTTTGTCTTGAATAGTTCTAAAAGTCCGCGACAGCATATAATCTACCTTTCATGTGGAAGCCACTATGACCAAAATTGTATATTATAATACAGAAGATATTCACTAGAAATAATTTATATGGCAGAACAACGTTTGCCGGGTCAACTATTATAAAGAAAATTTTATCGGTCGGTTAAGCAAATCGGTTTAAAATAAATAGCAATAAAACAAAATTAAAGCGTCGAACGCTGCTTAACAGCGGCTCGGTTTGTATAAACGGCGATGCTGTGCATGAAGCTAGATCAGTCTAGCCTGAGGCTAAAACAAGCCCGTTGCCAGGCCCGGTGTGTCCCGGAATAGCCTGGCGTACATTCCGCGCGCGCCTCGACAGTTCAGCTGAGCTTTTCATCTATATTTAGAACACCGCTATCATCACAGCCTTTAGAGCGGGGGTCTTCAGACTTGAACTGCGGGTGATCTACCTCAAGATCGTTAGACTACTAGCGTGGTGGTCTGTAGGCGAAGGTAGGTAGATGCCGCAAGTACGTATGTAAAGTTAATAAAATACTATATAAAAAATGTCAGTTTCTTTTTTTTCTTTGTATCATTAGTAACTTCATTTTCTCTTATGGTTTTTTTTATTTCTGATTACGTATATTGACCACAGCAAGCCTGAGGGTAAGTCTGGTGCAGTTCAAAAAATGACTATGAACAGTAAAGATAAATCCATCATGCCAGCCTGCACAAATATCTCTTCACGTTACGTTTGAAGGACCCCATATCATAGGACGGTGGGACGGTAGGTAGTGTAATTGATTACAGGACCCGCAGTCCCCACTAATTCGCAGAAGTAGTCACCTTGGGGTTTTTAGCTGGTAAAAGTCCGGCACAACCCGGCTGTCACCCCTTTCGCGGCCGGGACGGTCCTATGAGTATTTTCCCCAAGTAAAAAAAAGCTAGTATAGCATCTACATATCCATGACCCGTGACAAACTAATCTGATTATTGCAGTGCAGTTTACCAGGGCTGGGACCTGAACCCAGCACATGCATCGATGCAATTGCAGTGTATACGGCGCTATCAGGTTATCATCAAATTTATACAAAAAAGTATGTGATATTATATATTTAGTGAGCCGAAAGATCTTTAGATATAAAAAAACATGTTTATTGATTCATTTCAACTCTCAGATAGTGCGTTACGTGAATCCACGACCACTGCCGGCAATTAGATTGTTAACTTTGATAATTATCTGACGCTGCAAATACCGTTTTTAAACAATTTAATTACGAGTATTATAATCTAGGATGTTGGTAAACTGCCGTCCGTGGTATTAGGTGCGACTGCTTTCATAATACTCACTCAACTTTGGATTACGCAATAAAGATATGCAATTGTTTATAATATTTCATTAGAAGACAATTGATGAATGATCACGAAATAAATCTGTGCCAACAACATATTTAAAGTCTATAATAATCTTTTTATGCTTATTTCAAAGTTATTTAATAGTATAAGTTATATCGTTGTAATATTGCAGTCATTATACTTTACAAGCAGAGATGGGCAAAATGTAATCTGATTAATGATGAACGATTACAAAATGTAGTCATAATTTTTATTTTTTGCTCTGTAATCATGATTAAATCCATTTAAAACATTAAGAAATCATAAATGTGTATACAATCTGAGATTTTGAAATGTTTAAAACATAAATGAGCAAAATGCAGTCACATTAATGGCAAAAAACGTAAAATGTAATCGTTAATCATTTTCATTATTCTGCTTACATTTTGCCTATCTATGTTTACAAGCCATTGCCGGCCATTTCACTCCCATTAAATTCCTGTTTTGCATGAGTACGGGATTATATGTGGCCTATATAAATTCCGAAGGTTTATTCTAAATATTGGTATAAAAAATTCTAAAATCAAAGCAATAGTTCTGAAGATTATATTATCCAAAAATAAAAACAAGCATTACATATTTATAATATTATTATAGGTAGTATAATTACCTCATTACCACACTTCTCCCCACTTTTTTTTATGAATTACTATTTTAACAGTACTTTTGGATCACTTTGGTTCTGGCGGCCTGATATTCTCTTTAATATTGTTTTTATTTTTTACAAATTTACTAATAGACCAAGATACGTGAAATATGCTGTAATTGTTGACATGACGATGTAGACTATCAATGGATATTCATCCTTTGATAGTCACTTTCATTTTTGGACTACATTGTACTTACCATCAGGTACTCTGTAGTCACTATGTCGAGCCAGTGTAAAAAAAAACTTTCTACCACTCTTAGCAAACCTGATTAACTTGCATTCCTCGATAATCACTGAATATACTCTTGCCAATTCGGCATACGAGGTATAAATCAATCAATCAATTAATTTGTTGCACTCCACAATGTATACAAATATAATGACAACTACCCGAGGTTCTTGCCGGCTCTTCTCGGTAGTTTCTGCTTTCTGTATCGATAGTAGATTAATTTTCCTTTTCTTTCTCCGGGTCTAAAGTGCTTGGAAATATTGCCTATTTAAATAAAGTGATATATATTAGCATTTTATAATCACTTACCTTGGCCCGCAGTGTAAAAGCGCGTGAAGTTCACCGACCCTGACTAAACTAGGTACAATTTAAATTGAACAATTCAAAGGTCCGACATGGTAAAGATTAATATCTAAGTGCGTTGTAAAGTTTTCAATTAGTGCCCACATTATATCAAATTACCGGATTTTGAAGATATATTTCTGACTGTTTTTCTAAGGGATTTATTAGACGAATTATTTCTGATCTAAAATCGGAAATGAAGCTACGATTTTCTAATTTAAAAAATCCAGGAAATTCTTTTCAGCAATAATTCCAATACTTAATAATGAATAAAGAAATATTTAAAAAACTTAAACGTAATAAAAACGGTCTTTCAAAGTTTCAATACTAGAAGAACCAAAGCTGGAATAGTGATATATCGAAGTATTTAGAACAATATCATCATTGGGATACTAACTAACCCAGCGAATTTGTACCGCCTAACAGCTAACAAATGATGTGTTGCCTTTTAGCTAAACCTACTTCCCCCTCACACTTACGCACATCTCCACCTCCTCTCGATCCCCTTAAATCCTTCTTTTCTTACTCCTAAATTACCGTTTCAGTTAAATCAAAGAACCAAATATAAAAACTCATATTGGTTTCCCTAACTTTAAAAATAATCATTTCGCCGTAGTAAATTGCTTCCACTATTTCAACCCTTTCAGTTTTATTTCCGCAACAAAAGGGAGCCTATATCCGACTCCAAAGTCTAATTAACTTCTGTGCTTAAATTCATCGAAATCGCTGCAGCCGTTTTGACGTGAAAACGGAACATAAAAGCATACACATTTTCGAATTTGTAAAATTAGTTGGCTTTTTAAACTGCCAATCAAGAAGGTAGAACTTAAAAAAGGCACTAAAGCTAATCAACCCGCAAGACTATGTACAAGTAGATGCGGTCGCTGCCATCTGTCATAAGACGACATATGGCCTGTATTTACGGCCCGCGATTTGTTTATACATACATCTCACTCTTTCATATATGTGTCTATATCTCTGTTCCACTCTCTCCCAGTTTTCCTTCAAGGATCGGGGGTAATTGAAACTGAACACTGCATGCGGGTTAAGTGAAAGGCCTTTTTAACATAGATTAACAACGTAGATGCGATTAAACTTTGTTCTTATTTGCTTCTTGTAGCCTACAGGTGTTAATTGTACTTTAATTTTTCTACGACATCAAATTGGTACCTATTTCATTTATAATGTCCGTAGAAAGTGCCAAAATCTCAGCTTTCAACAAAATGGGGCGAAATTATAACAAAATTTAAAAGTTTGTACAATCGTCATATTTCACTTTTTATTAACATTAAACTAAATCTCTTACGATTTTTAAAACTTCTGATTGGACCATGGGTTGTGGCGATAACCGATTAATCGGATTTGGCTTCTTTTTAACCAGAAATCAACCTTTGGTGAGGCACTAGTCATTTTTCAAATACACATAATTAGAAAGGGTAAAATATTACACCAACGGCATATCATTAAGGATTGATGATGATGATGTCCTAGCCGGATTCGGCCACAGCGACTGATTCAACATCGATTTCTCCGGTCGTGTGCTCTTAGGTGACTCACGTGCCCTGTTTTCTTTGGGAAGACTCTTGAGCATTGAGGGCATGTGAGCATACCATTGACATAATTGTAGTTAATAGCCGCAGGAAGTTATAGAAATTAATATGCCTACAACGACTGCGTTCGCTTACCGCGGTTATCGTGATAAGTTTCGTACGGCACACTAACGCGTTTAGGTTTCGTCAGCTTACATACACTTATAAACTTAATTTTACAAATATCGGAGACAGTGACAACCCTATTGCGGTCCGAATAGGAACTGGAATAGTATACGGACCCTGATTAAAAGTTTATCAGCTTTATACTTGTATTATCATTCTTACTATGAGCATTTCAATAACTTTGGTTAAGTAGACCATAAAAAAGCTATTCAAATTCTATATTATAAAGCCTACGTCGATTGTGAATGTTTTATCTTAAGCTAGACATTTGTAGCGTCGCGCTGTTTTTATCGCCATTCGTGAGACGTCCAACTCGTAGGTATAAATATAGACGCAATACTGATAGCGTATTCTTTGTGGTTTTTTTCTGCAAGGGGGAACAATGACCTATCGTACAGTAAGACCCACCTCGGTTGTGCATTAAACAAGCACTTAACGTCAAGTTTAAACGAATACCTAATTACTATTTATAAGATTTATTAGTTAGTACCCATTAAAGAAGCTATTAAACATGTATAATTGATAAAATATTTAAATTTCCTGTTTATAAATACGTGCTTTACGGTTCTCTATTGATATTATATTTATAATTATTCATTTATGTGAAAAAATCCTATCAAATGCGATTCGGACTAGCGCACAAAAGTTTCCATACCTATCAGCAGAGATGGGCAAAATGTAATCTGATTAATGATGAACGATTACAAAATGTAGTTGTAATTTTAATTTTCTTGCTCTGTAATCATATTAAATCCATTTAAACATTAAGAAATCATAAATGTGTATACAATCTGAGATTTTGTAATGTTTAAAACATAAATGAGCAAAATGCAGTCATATTAATGGTAAAAAACGTAAAATGTAATCGTTAATCATTTGCATTAATCGGATTACATTTTGCCCATCTATGCCTATAAGATTATTTAAAAAAAAATGTTTTGGTAATGTTATTACTAAACGATGTTTAGAGTTTTTGCTATACTTGTGTTATAAGACATTTCGTATTACAAAACACAATTATTGAATAAATTAAATCCGTTTATTTCGTCACAATAAAATCAAAAATGCAAAATGAACAAAATAGACTTCCACATGACATTTCTATTAGACGCAATGCGGGTTTATTTACAATGTTGTCCATAACCGGGGAGCATGTGGTGCCTAAACCGTACATAAACTGGAAAAACCCAAAGGTATGCACCGGGATTCGAACCTACGACCATTCCCGTTACCGCGCATGGAAACCGGTCCCTTATCCACTAGGCCACCACAGACAATGCTTATAGCCACAGCAAATAATTTATTTATTATATTAAATTGGATAGGCAATGACTAATATATTGAACTATTAAACGAAGTGCGAAGAGATATTTGTGTGTATCGATATATCGATTGTTTTTCTTTAGTTTTTTTTTAGACTGCACCATACTTATCATCAGGTGTGATGTGGTCACTATATAGGATCAGGATAAAAAAATATATTGTAAAAACTGGTAATGCGTCTACATACTTTAATGGAATCTTTATGTAAAGTCTAAACGAAGTCAATATATAAATCTCGGCATCTCTTGTTGAGATGTATACGATCATGGGCGGTGGTACTCACTTCCTATTAGGTAAACTGGCAGCTTTTTATTATATTTTTATTTTGATGCATCATACCAAAAGATGTTTTTTTATTATTTATAGACGAACGCTTGACTTCAATCACACCTGGTGAAAGGTGAAGATGAGTTCGATGATGAAACGCGACCGCCTAGCAAATGCCTATTCACTCTTCTCGTAAAGACTCCCAGGTCATAAGATCGCGGGAATATGGCCGCTGGAAGCATATTCCACTCCTTAACCGTTCGCATGATGAATGTAGAAGCGAATCTTCTCGTGCGGATATAAGGAACATCCACCACATACGGATGGTATCCGACACGATGTCTTGTGGTTTTGTGGTGGAATGGGGCTGGTGGAATCAAAGAATTTAGGTCCTGAGAACACTCTCCACCGTGCAACCGGTAAAAGACCGCGAGGCAGGCAACTCTACGTCGATGCTCGATGCTCTGCATCTTAATTTGTGTAGAAGAGTCGTCACCAATAAGTCTACGAGCTCTACGATCAATCGAGTCCAAAGCCGCCAACTGGTATTTAGCGGATCCGTCCCAAAGGTGACAACAGTACTCGACACCCGACCGCACCTGTGCTTGATACAGGTTAAGAAGTTTTAAGAGGGTTTTTAAGAGGTTTTATGGATATATTAAAACTTAAACACTAATGGACTCCTAATTAGAACGTATTTTATTAGCCAATTTCGGTAACTCCGAGTGATGTTTATATCCTTGTTTATGTAAGGACATAAATGTGAATCTAAGCTGCAAGTTCCGAAGCGTGACTTAAGAGTGATGTAAGCAGCGATAACTTAATACATTGACTTAACTTATCCTCGGAGATTTCAATGCTTCGTGGAATGAAACAGAAATGCAACACAATTTTACCTTACATTAAGACAAACTGAAGATATTTTATTTCTTATACACAGGGTAGTAACCCTGAAAAGAAAATTTCACAAGGAAACCCATATTAAAACTGCACTAATTTTACCTAGTTTACACATATAATAGCATACATACACTCAAATTGTTAAACAAACACACTCACACACACAAACAAATACATATTTCTTATTGCTGCGAGTTTTTGTTATTCTATTTTCCTTACTTTTCTAGTTTATTAAATAATATCATTGTGTAATTGGCACAGCTTTAATACCATACCGTATGTAATACAATTGGATGTGCTATTCAATAATATTGAATAAATAAATAAATAATAAAACCTACACGTACACCAAAAATGAGTTTTTCTAGAACTGAAAATAGCAATTCATTTGATAATATTGATCACGTTACGTGAATAAAAATTACATGAATACCCACTAATGTATCTCTGCTCGCCCCGGAAAGAGTGTCGTGTTGATATATGAATCTAATTACGATGATAGGAACAACCGAAATTATAAAGAACAATTTGAACGTCATGAAGACCCACTGGACGCGACGGGATTATAGGTTATAATAGAATGGATGTGGCAGCCACCTGCGGCCATGTCACATGCTGTGCGAGCCACATGTGCTTCTAGCTTCCGTTTAGTTTTACGTTTCCATTGTCACTCACGATACGATAATTTATAACATTTTATTTATATACCCAATACATCGTTTACTAATGTAAAAATGATCATATTTTACAATTGTTTTGTCTGACATCATATTCAGGTCAAGCTGAGGGTTCCGGTATAGTGTTCGAGAGAAAATATTGCTTGAAATGAGCTACATACAAACATCCATGCATGCGCACCCATCAGCTGCTGATAAAGACCAGCGCCGAGGATTCTTTTACACTGGATCGACCAAGTGACTATAATGCATCTGATGGTAAGTACAGTGTAGTCCAAAAACGAAAGCGACCTTCAAAGAATGAAAATCCGTTGATAGTCTCCATCGTTATGTCGGCCCACATGTACCACGACTGAAGGTCTTTAGGTATATGAGTTACTGGATATACGTAAACTGATCCCGAAATGCGACAGGCCAAAGCGAGATACTATGACTGTCTTTAAAAGCGTTTTTAGCGTTCGAATGATCCACTCTCGACTTTTTTTTTACTTGGGGAATATCTTCATAAGGCCGTCTCAGCTGCACAGGGGGGTGGCATGACCGAGGTGTGACTACTTCTGCGAATTAGTGGGGACTGCGGGTCCTGTAATCAGTTCGCCGCAGCACTCTCGACATTTATGCTGAGTCGGCAGCTTGTTACCACGACACAATCTGTTTAATTAGTAAATTTTGGTTATAACTAATAATAATAACATTAACTAACAATTGCACACATTGACTAGGCCCAAATTAAGATTGTGCTTATACTATGGGTACTAGACAAAGATATACATACTTAAATACATATATACAACTATGACTCGTGACAAACTCTTCTGCTGACCATAGAAATGTTTACCACTACCGGGACTCGAATCCAGGACCTTAGCATTGTAAGTAGGATCGCTACAAACTACACTATCAGGCCGTCTATAATTGTAATTATCTGTTTGGTAATGATTGTTTTTTTCGATGATTTCATTCCTTAATCTTTTTAATAGTGACTCCGCAATGGAAACGCGCATTTATTTCTTTGTCAAATCTCTCATTATAACTAAATGTGACCACACGGACTGTAATAATGTTCAATTAATTATATTCATCACTGGACTTTGAATTGGTCTTCGCTTTAGACACACTACAAACTATCTAATGCGTTCCCGAAAATAGTTTTAGCACATGATATCGTCAAAGATAGTCTTGACGAATAATTGTATTTTTTTATTTTGGTGGTAAATGCAATGTTGTAAATGTCGTGTCGGTAACAGACGCGTCTTGAGGTGTGAATGAGACGTTTTTTGCAAATATCAATCATAGCGTTGATACTCTCCCAGATGAGTTCATTAATAATTGTCACAGTGGATCTAAATCAATCCAATGGTGGGTTCGAGATCATTTCAAATCATAGAATAAAGAAGTATAAAGAAATAGATGCGTCAAAAGTGAATGCTCGGCTTGGGTCAGTCCATATCGAGGGGTGAAAGGCTATTTGGTTTAAGCGACATTTTTTGGTGATGTAGTATATGTCGCTTAAACCAAATAGCCTTTCGCCCCTCGCTATGTTACAGATAAAAAAAAGAAATACAATTATTAACTATACCCCAATTAAAAAATTATATTGAAAAAAATAATTCAAAAAACAACCTAAAGCTATCATTTGGAAAAAAAAACTCACTTGAAACAGCGCACAGTACGCACCGACCATGTTTGCTTGAGCTTCCTAAAGCACGGACTAATTATAAAAAACGGAATATTACTTCTAAAAGATCACAACTCCACAAAAGGCTGCCCTCTTAAATAAGAAAAGTGGTCTTACTTGACATTTTGGAACTAAGTTACTACAATATGGGCAGTAGACCTGAGGGAGTTTGCTGCCCAGTTTTTTGTGAGGCGGTGCGCAGTGTCCGGCGCGCTGACTCAGACAGTGGTATTAGAGGCGTGAGATCTTTACAACCACCCCTCCCAATGAGGAAGCCTTAATAAGGCTGTTCGCTCCCCGGGCGATTGGACGAATTTGGTTTTCCAGGCCTGGGTGGAGTGATTAGATGAATGACCCCGGGGTTTTTATTCAGTAGAGGCCTGAAACACCGGGCTCGCTGCTCTCACAGCAACACTGATGGACCTATGTAGAATTTCACCAGGGTTACGAAAAAGCAAAAGTAAAGCGTGACTAAGCATCTTGAACCGCTCCAGTTGCGCAGAGATGTTGCCTCACTGAGCGTTTTCTACCGTCTGTATCATAGCGAGTGTTCTGAAGAGTTGTTTAACGTTGATCCGCCCTCTCCCTTCCTGAATAGAACTACGCGCGCAGGTTTGCGGTGTCACAGTTATACGGTATCTCACATCCCGGCTAGGACTAAGAAGTTCTCTAACTTCTTTTGCCGTGTCGTTGGGCTATAGAATGGTCTACAGGCGAGCGTGTTCCCAAATTCCTATCGTATGGGATCCTTTAAGCGTAGCGTGAAGGGATATTTGTACAGGCCGGCATGATCACTGCGCCTACCGATGGATTTTTTCTTACCTGTCGATAGTCGTTGGCGTTTTTTGGACTGCACCATGCTTCCCATCAGGTATGTTGCAGTCACTGTGTCGAGTCAATTAAAAAAAAAAGTTACTTCAATATATTAAAGAGCAATCCAACAAATATTGTTCTGGTTATGTCGAGTGCGCTTTTAGTGAATATCAACAACATACTGGTGCAATCCCGCACGTAGTAACGTATCCGTAAAAGACACATCGTATGGCATAAAAGGGTAGGCAGGAATCGAACTACATATTTTCATTTTATGATGGGTTTTTATATGATTTTCACGTCACTTATAGTTTAAAGCAGCAAATGTAAAAGCGAGTTTTTTTTTGTGGTAATATTAATTGATTTTATAATTAACAAGCGTATAAACGATAAATAACCCGTGTCCATGCCCTCGGATGATATATGAAGTGTTTACGATAGTATATAGCGTTGGTATGTACCTATTACTGGTTTAAAGGTGTTCGATATGCCAATGACCCAGTCACAGGCGGCTCTCGTGTTGCATTGAATGAAATAAAGTAAATACAAACTATAAATCGATATTTTTCTTTATTGATATTCGTATCAACAGCGAATTTGTAGACAGCTATAAATAAATACAGAGGTTTCTACCGTTGATAACACGGAAAGTGTTCTGAAGTATTATTTGACCTTTTTCCACTCTCTGCTTTCCATAAAGGAACCACACGCGCTTGTTTACGGAGTCCCTTCTATACGGTAACTCTCATCCCGCTAAGACTAAGAAGTTCTCTAATTCTCGAAATATTTATCATGAGTATAATAAGTACAAAAACTATTTCAATTAACAACGACAATTTTT
The DNA here is from genome assembly GCA_036320925.1 of Automeris io. Classification (NCBI taxonomy): domain Eukaryota; kingdom Metazoa; phylum Arthropoda; class Insecta; order Lepidoptera; family Saturniidae; genus Automeris; species Automeris io. The sequence goes on along the minus strand of JAUDJH010000011.1, from coordinate 2,576,604 downwards.
AACGACGGCCTGATAGCGCAGTTTGTAGTGATGCTACGTACGATGCTAAGGTACAAGAGTTCGAGTCCCGGTAGTGGTAAACTTTTCTGTGATGAGCAGATGAGTTTATCACGAGTCACCGTTTTATATATGTATTTAAGTATGTATATCTTTGTCTAATACCCATAGTACAAGCGCAATCTTAATTTGGGACTAGGTCGATGTGTGTCACTGTTAGTAAATATTATACGAGTGTTATAATAAATTGTAAAAATATTGACTAATTAAAAAGTACTATGGCAATAATCGTGAAAACGAATATGCAGATTTAAATTTATAAATTATTTATATATCGATTAATCAGTTATATATCGTCACGCTATATCCCTTTTGGGGTAAGCAAAGTTACAAATCAGTACTAACTTGTGAAGGAAAATATCTTGAGGAAATCCGTTTGGCATCTAATAGAAATGTCATATGTACTAGTGCCGTGAGAACGACGATCTGTTGCGCTATTGGTCACGTAGGGCATGACTGTAATGCTGAAAGTGGGTACGCTTTTCTAGTTACTATACCTAGCCATTTATATACATTTGCAAGCAGATACGGACTTCGTCTAAGTGTTGGTACTCATAAAAGACGTCATTGAACAAAATGAGGAGTAAAAAGTATTTGTACGGACCACAGGCGTGGAATGATAACCGCTTTATCTGATCAAAATGTAATTTAAATTTTTATTAAGCGCATTCATTCAATGATTATGATAGATTGTAATATTAAATTGGCTTTGCGAACTATACAGGGGAATTGTTCGTTTGATGTCGAAGAAAATTAGGGAGATTTAAGAAACACAATAGATCACTTTATTCTTTTGCAACTGGTGACGTCAAATAGACTTTTTTGTCTAAATGTACGGTTCGGACCCTGCAGCGGCTGGAGGACGCAATGTGTCGCTTTATATGCTGCTTTATATGCTGCTTTGTATTACTCCTTCAAGAGCGCCGAATGGTTGATTAAGACCTGGATTTGTATTAGCATAACGTGCATGGAAATGGCTTTAATAAGTAAAAATAATATCCCACAGTTCGGTTCCTTATAAAACTTATCATCGGAAGTACTTTCCAAACAGCGTTATTTTTCCTTTCTTCCATTGATACTTTGCCTCAATATGATAATTTTGACGGTAATCAGATTAAAAGATCCATTTGATTGCGTGTAACAACGTATATTTTTAATTTACACGGTAAATTATACGCTATAACTCATCAAACGCGTTTAATGTGGCGCCACAGAAATGGTCTGGTACACCATAAAATAATATATTGTATTGTTTTTAATAAGCAAGTTATATTTCCGTCTGCTTCATCCGCGAGTTTAAGGTAACCGTCGGATTCTGACACGAGCGACTCTTAAATGCCAGGTCACGTTACCGCTTGTACCGGTTTGCCGATGTAGGTAGCTTTGCAGCGCTGTCTTTTTTCACGCCGCGGGCATGATACGCCGCCTGACAGCGCTCTGAGGTCGTCTATATCGGACGCCTTTGCATTTAAATGCATTCAGAGTGATATTTCGCGACCTGCCAGCCCCTATCAAGTCGTGACTGCTATAATCTGACGCGCGTCTTAACATCGTAGAGAGACTACACGAATACTCATAGTAACGTATTAGTGTGATAAACCGTCTTATTCAGTGGTATTTTGATATCAAAGTATTCAAAAAAATGCTAATCACATTCAATTAACTACTTTTTTTTAACTGAAACGTCTTATTATGCTGTCAATGGAGCGTTACGATTAGAAAAGTTAAGAAATCGCAAGGGATAAGCATTTTTCTGAATGATGATGTCCTAGCCGGATTCGGCCACGGCGACTGTTTCAACGCCGATTATGAAAATTGTGGTCCAGTTTTCGGAAACAGTCAATTGCGCAGGAGATATTCAAGTGCATAACTGGACGCGCAGCCAGAAAAGCACTCTCTCGTCCGTGCTCCCTCGGGCCCGATGGAATGGAGAACCAGTACGATCGGGAAGGAGCGGGATGCAGGTTTGGTTGAGTTTTCCCTTCTCTGAACACCTTGTTGAATTAAGGGGTTAAAGAGATACCTTAGTCGCCTTTTACGACACCTCAGCAAGAAGAGGGGGGTGCTATTCTATTCTGCCGGCAGCCGCCACGGCACGGCATTTTTCTGAATACCGGTGGGATAAGTATTTATAATATGCATTGGTATTTTTACAGAGATGACCAATTTTAAAGTGAAACTTTCTTTAGAATCATTGTGATTTGAAACTTGATTTGACTCGAAAAAGATAAAAACGCATTAATTTATAGGGCTAAGCCTGTGAAGCAATGAGATAAAATATATTGCTCGATGTAGTACTTTGTGCGTTGCTTTGTAGCCTTTCCTCTCTTGTCTGCCAGGCTTTTTATAATATTTAATTATGTAAAGAGTGAGCTGTTAAGCAGAGAACGACAGTGACCGGCGCGGCGTAGCTCACCAAGTAAGCAAACTGGATTGGCAATGGGTCAGTTATATTTGTCGCAAAATTGACTACCGTTGGAGTAAACAAGTTCCAGAGTGGAGACCGCGTCTTGCCAAGCGCAGTATAGGACGCCCAGTGGCTAGATGGACCCATGAAACAAGTGGCGAGCTTTGAGTGAGGCCTATGCAATAGACAGATGCGGGTTCAAATAATGACTGCAGATAATGTAAAGATTTCATTTAAGAAATTACAAATCCACGCGAAAGTTGCGGACAACAAGTCCGTAAAATAGCACTAAATGTGGCATGCTCTTTCTCAAGATATTTCCGTCGTTATAAATGTAATGTGTATTCGGAATTACGGATTTCGAGAAATCAAAACGGACCCAGAGCGGCGCTGCGGTCGCATCGCGCGGCTGCATTCCGCATTCCCGTACTCTGTTGGAACGGCGCATGCGTCAGACCGGTCCTTTCACTTATACTTATCGGGCTTAATTGATCATTTACATTCGTTGATACAGGCGAAATCCAACTGACTTAGGCTAAGAGCTCAAAGAGCGTTTTCTAACCGCTGCAGTTACAGGGCGTCTGTTTCATTTCAAAACCTTTGAAAACCGCTTCTTGTTTAAAGTCAATAAGTCGAGATTCGCTTTTATTGGTGCCTGCTGCAACGGAAGGGATGGATACAGTGGCGTACATTCCACAGAAGCATAAAGATTAGTATTTTTTATTTTTGTTCAGTTCAAAGAGTTTATTCTCATAAACATACAAATCACTTATAGACAGAGATAGATATATTATATTTGGACATTAAATGCGTATATTAATTTAAAATTTGGTCACATTTTAATTCAAAGACTCATATTTGGGTAATTACCAGTTTTCATGTCAATATATTTATTAAAAGTTCATGTATAACAAAGTAATTCATTTTATGCTTTTATGGGATGTACGCTACTAGATGATTGTTATATAAGTCATAATCTGGGGGGAAATCGGAGGGGGCTAGGTGTTCCAGACTCCTACTGGCTAAATATCGTCGAGATGTCCCTCAACTCTCTACAAATCAGCCCTGAGATTCCGTATTTCTCCTACAACTTTTGTATTTTCTTTTGTTTGTTTTTGTGTGTTGTTTGTATTGCTGCATTTGAATTTCCGGATTTTTTGTATATTTGTGGCGAAATAAATACTTTTTCATTTAATTTTTCATTTAGTATTGTGACACGCATGTCATGTACAAATGTACATAAAAGACAGTATATAATTTCAGAGCTAGATACTTTGTGTCCAGGATCACAGAGACTGCCGTTATCCGTGCGTTCTTAAGTTCATTCTTTCTCACATCAATAATGTATTTAATACCTTTTAGAACTATTTTACTAATTCGTCTGCAGGCTCACCAGTTTTTTGAGATTAAACTCACCTCTAGTATCACACTAGCCCTGGACTAAACTGACCGACGAGCGTTCGCAAATAACATTACTTGTAATCATCTGTCAGCAAGTTTACAGGCGTGGTTGTAACCGCGGCATCTATATAACCTACACATGTATGATTTAATGTAACCGCGTGCTTGGCGGAAAATTTTGAAAAACGCTTCGTGAGTTTTTAGCCTAAACTCTACGTCCACGACAGCGACATAGCAACAGAGCATTAAACGGTTTCATAGGGTTAATCTATGACGTATATAAAATTGGAGACTATAAAATTATTTGCTCCGTGTAGGGATCTAGTCCATATACCAAAAGGCACAAGACACACTGGATTACTCCGTTGGAACAGTTCAAGAATATATTAAAATTAGTCAAAATATCTCTTAATAAAATTATCGTCTTCGTATTCGCTGCGATCTCAATCTTAGGGATCATATAGGGACTGTCATCTCTCCGACTTCACGTCGACTTGGTATCCTGAACAGAATGCGTCAGTTTTACACCCCCGATCAACTGCATCTATTGTATAAGGCCCAAGTCAGGATTTGCATGGAATACCGTTTGCATATCTGGGACGGTTCTGCCCAGGACTTACTCGACGCCCTGGATAGGTTGCAGCGTAGGGCTGTCCGCATTGTATACGATCCAGATGTTTCTAAGCATCTTGAACCGCTCCAGTTGCATAGAGATGATGCCTCATTGAGTTTTTTTAGCGTCTGTATCATAGCGAGTGTTCTGAAGCATGGATGTTACGGAGGTTCGACTCCGACTCCGATAAGTCGGAACTTCCGATTGTTATTACACCTTCGGTTCCGAAACTTTGTAATCGGAGGTATTAATCGGAGGTCACCACCAGTGTTGTAGTTAATTCATTTGATTTTATTTTATATGCTGTTGAAATATTACATCAATTAATCAAACTATTAATGCTACTTAATTTGAAGAAGAAATTTTTAAAAATATAGACTAAAATATGATTAAAATTATTAAATTTAAAACTAAACGTACCTTAAAATTTATTATTAAAAGGTTTTTTATTTTACATTAAATTAAATAGAAATTAAACAACCTTGGAGCATATTTGATTTAATTTGTTCAATGTTGATGGGAAAATATTAATAAGAAACACAGCAATTTTTCTTTTCATTGTCTATGCATGTATAAATTTATTACTTTCTAATTAAAAATGTTATCTGAATAATGTTTTTATTTGTCAATAAATAAAACTACTTTCTTCTGCCGTCACTTGTGAATACTGACATTGCCTCCGACTCCGATTCCGACTTCGGTTCCGACTCCGATAAATCAAATTTAAAAACTCCGACTCCGACTTCGGTTCCGATAAAACTGCCTCCGTTACATCCCTATTCTGAAGAGCTATTTAATCTGATTCCACCTTTCCCTTCCATGGCAGAACCACGTGTGTGGGTCTACAAAGTGACATCTTTTCAGTAACTCACATTACGGCTAGGGTTAAAAAGATCACCAACTCTTACTTTCGCCGATTTGTTGGGCTGTGGAATGGTCTTCCGACGAGCGCTTTCCCATCGTCCTATGATATTGAGTCTTTTAAGAGAAGCATGAAGAGATATTTCAGCAGGCCGCCATGATCACTGCGAATACCGACTTTGCTGTTGATAGTCGTTATCGTTTGTTAAATTGCATCCTGCTAACCATCATGCGTGTTGTGCTCACTGTATCAAGTCAGGATAAAAAGAGAAGTGAATACTGAAGGTTCAAGAATATATTCATTATTCTAAGCTCAAGCATATGTCATTAAAAACAAACTTGTGTTCTTTGGTGTATGCAAAATAACACGAAACAAATAAAACTGACTGGAACGCGAGCGCGCATTCCTACGCGTACGACATGGGTCAGGCTTATGGGAATCGTACTTGAAATGGCGTGAATCCCACGTATATGATGGAACAGTATCACATTTTTATCGGATTCCTCGTTTTTACATACTGCCAAACATTCTTTTTTTGCAATACAAAGTTACAAGCTTACTTAAGCTACTGTTAAAAAATTGACAATGATTGGGAGAAAATTGAGATACTTTGATAGTAGAATTTATTTTAACACTAAAAAAAAAGGCAGGGGCATGCTATCCGACAAACAGTTCTACTACAAAGGATGCAGAACGTATGTTGTAGACAGAGATTAAAAACTTTTTTTTTTATACTGACCCCATAATGACACCACATTACACCGGCTGAAAAGTACAATAATGGCAAACAACAGCAACAACCACCGAGGGACGAAAATGCGTTGACAGTCGCTTTCGCTATATCAGAACACATTTAATATATAAATAATTAGATATACGATCTTAGTTTGTATCACGACAGCCCGAAGCGATTCACTATGACGATCTTTAGGGTTGGGTGCTGTAGTCACGATCCAGTTGGGGTAGTCGCCTTGCCATCCCAAATGAACACATTTTGCATTATACATATATTAAATTACATTAGATTTGGATGAAAACTTTATATGCTTCATAGCTATCGGGCACCGAAGGACCAGTAAATACTGTCGAAACCGATCACATAAATTGAATTGATCTTCGTGAGGTTTTACTTTAAAAATTCTGAGATATTTATTCGACGTAACCTCTAACTAATAATAATGTTAAATAGATATTGTAGTTCATATTATAATGATAAACGTAAGTCATTCGACATCACTTTAAGTCGTATATCGAGAATTTTGTATTATTGTGGGCTCGTAAGAAATACAGATATCAAGGCCGACCCTGATCAAAGTGATTGACTATAGATTTAATAGCCCGTCTGATAACAAAATTACGCCGTCTTTGATAACACATGTTCACCATGGCCCACATAAAGTGTTACGTAGAAATTTAAGATTTAAAATCTTGTTTATACCGGTTTTTATTTAGATTATTCTAATCTACATACATATTCATGTAAATTTTGGATATATTTATGTTCTTTAATGATGATATCTTCGATCCATTATACATTCTTAATACTTCTTATATACATTCTTAGTACAAAACGCTCGAATAATGCATTACCAAATATTTTCGGTGCCTGAGTAAGTTGGCTGTGTTTACGCGCGCGACAGTTGACACGGAATCTCGTCATAGTAGCATAGAATGCAACATCAATTTTGAACGATATTATCACTCCTAAAAATCAATACATACATGGTCGTTTGTGGCAAACGGAGACCGAGAAATGAATCGATTGTAAAACACGTAGAACCTTTAAGGATAAATGTTTATTAAACGAAATTAACATATTGTCAGAAGAAATAAAAAATATTCAGGCCAGGTACGAATCAAATTCGCATACAGAAAGTTCCGTACAGATAGAACTATAAGGAACTGAGTATTTGATATTAATTTCCACCTGATACTTCCACACATTCCTGGGAAAAATCGTCATTTTTCAAAAAAGTTATACATGTCTTATAATAAAGAGGTGACCCCACTAAAGGGAAGTCCAAACCATTTAAATATCTGTACAAAGTACAACTACTCATTTAGTATGACTTAGCTGGGGGTATTGCATTATCATCAAGGCAGACAAAATCGCAGACAGATGCTAGTGTAAATATAAAACATGAGAAAATATTTTAATTTTCTGCGCTACAAATATTAAATTTAGTTTAATTTATTTTAGTTAGCACAATCAATACGAGAATATAGTATAATAATATAAAAAGACAGACATTTTTTTATGTTAAAATAATTGGCAAAGGATTTGATATATATGTAATCCTTTTACACACCAAACTGACATTTTAACGAGTTGTTTCTGATGGCGCTTAATACTAAGTAGTGAGCTGTCGCCTGCCCAACGTAGCCGTATAGGCTAACTTTAAAGTTGTTCACTTTTCGGCGCAAAATTTGAATCTAAATGTATAAAATAATTATCTAAGGGTGATATAATAAATTAACGACTCGGAAATCGGAATCTTGATTAGAAATTAGACAGTACAAATACTTCATAAGAATAAATTAGCATTTCACCAGGAAGTCGCTTATTTCCACATTTTCATTTAAAAGTTATTAGTTATATTTTTACATGTATGTATTCCGTATTTATATTGCTATGATTTAACATAAAAAAGAAAATAAAGAATAAAAATCACGATAGTAAAGAAAGAACTGGCTAGTTAAGTTTAGTTTTATCTGTAAAGCTCACGATTTATGCTTTTTTAAATAATAAAACCAAATTTAAACAATGCCATTTTAAGAAGCTCACACATTGAATTGACAATTTATTATTATGCCTTATTGTTTCGCAGGTATTCATATTAGAAAATACATTTTTTTAATTTGCTTCATATAAAGACCTATTGTTCTCAGTAATTAGACGCTTTCATTTTTAGAAATAATACAGTCAATTATGAAATAATTACAAGTAAAGTCACTTACCATTAAAAAGAAGTTAATTTTGCGAGTATGAAAATAAGAAATCCTACATTTTGGTGGCGTGGGGTAGTGAATGGGAAGGTCTTGATCAGAAGAAAAGACGTGTGTAAGATAAAGAATGAAAGGATAAATACTTACAGTTTCAAGATTTTTTAGTACAGTCTACATACAGCTTAGAAAGAAGGAGCAATAAAAAGAAGTAAACACAGTAACATTAAGAACGGAAGTCAACTCAAACAGAATAGTATACAAATAGTTCAGTAATAATTCGTAATAAAATACCCATAATTATTCAAAAGTTTTTGCAAGCGCACCGTGTCGAACTGAGAATCATAACTTTTTTTAATACCCTCATCGAAGATGTCAATCTCGTCTCGTTCCTTACCTAGAGAATAGGGTTTATAAGTTATGAATATCGATAACGACAAGATGACGTGTTTTATGGTAATATTAATATTGAAATAGATACAGAAATAGTATACGTACATATAATTAAATTATAAAAGCCTAGAATATGGGTAGGAAAGTAGCCTTCAGCGCTAATAATAGCGCAAAATACTTATGAGTTATTACTACAATGAAAACATAATTATACGCCTAAATTGAAATTTTAATTAACACTTGAGTACTAGAAACATATATTGAAGGTTAAGAAGCTCCTTTATCTTCTACAGTAAGATTGATTCTAGACCCATTAATTTATCTCTCAGAATAAAAAAAGAAACTCGAATATACGTTAAGTTTATATTATTAAATAGTTAAAATTACAATAAGTTATATTTTTATAGTATAAAAAGAATGCCAAAGCATTGAAGAATCAAGATTTTTGTAAGGCCTTCTGACACAGTTTGAACTTACCATACTGTTGCTCTCTACATAATGTACGTAGCTTACGGTCTTAACGTTGTTGCTTAGCAATAAAGTTGTGTATCGACGGTAATGGTTATTCAATTTAATAATATGATAAAATAATATTAATATATTGAGGAAAATATCCTAAATGGTTTTAAATTTTACTCTGTATATTCGACCTAATGTTTCTATTATCAGTCTAAAATTAGCCTCGTAGAAAGTGCTTTTAGATTAAAGCTATATTTTGTACCATTTCTGCATTTAAAAAAAAATCTTTTAAAGTTATTTTGAGTTTGAATTAATTGCTATATTTCTTTTGGCGTAGCTTAATATCTCGTGCCTAACGTAACCAGTCACGTAGCTGATCGCCCTTCTCAAAGCTCTATAACATGTGAAATTTTTTATACATACTCGTATATCTCTGCTCACCTCCAAAGATACAGCGTGACTATATATTTTATAAATACTTTAACGGGTCTTCAGCACGAATTGACTTACTTTTAATTATGGCTCGATACTTCGACTTCTTCGCCCATAGGCACTATTATGTAATCTATAATATAAAAATGAATCGCAAAATGTCTTGATAAGCGCGAAACTCGAGAACGGCTGAACCGATTTGGCTGATTTTTTTTAGTTATGTTTGATGAAGTCTGAGGAAGGTTATTACGGAGAGAAAAGTTTTAAAAATTCCCTGCAACTGTCTAAATATAACACTTTTCTGCATTCTCATACAAAAGATTCGTTATAAGTCATTTTGAACTTTAACACCATACCATATAGTTTAAATGTTAGTGGACGGGTTCCTGGAAGGCAAAACAATTATTGAGTGACGTATAAATATTAATGTCAATATTTGTCAATTTTTATACATATAGCATTAAGGCCAGGTTCCTTCAAACAATTTTCAAAAAACAGCCGACATGCCAATAGGTTTTGGCAGAATAAAATCTGACGGGGAAGCTATTAACATTAAAAAAAAAACAATGTGACTTTGTTTTAGAGAAATAGGGCAGAACAAGTTGTGCCGGGACAGCTAGTTGTGTAATAAAATAATAAAACGCGAAAACCAAAATTGTTCAGTGTTCGTCCTTCAATTCGTAAAGTTCATTGCCTTGCACTTCCCACATTAATTAGTAATCCCTTATGCCCTCAATAAGTACGTACGATATCGTATACAATGAGAATGTCGCGTCGCGTTGCCGGTCGTCATGCAGGAAACGGTTCATTAATGCCCACTTCGCTGGTGACTTCATGCGCTTTGCGACCAAGTCTTTTTTTGAGGATAATACTTCTTTTGGTGGGCCTCAATTTTGCGCGAGTGGTAGGTTCGTATCCAGGCGCGTACTTCTGCGTATTTTTTTTTTCTAAATAAATACTGATTTAGTCACAAAATGCTCATTGGTGAACAGAAACATTGTGAGGAAACCCACATCTATACTAATATTATAAAGCTGAAGAGTTTGTTTGTTTGTTTGTTTGAACGCGCTAATCTCAGGAACTACTGGTTCGAATTGAAAAATTCTTTTTGAGTTGAATAGACCATTTATCGAGGAAGGCTTTAGGCTATATAACATCACGGTGCAACTATTAGGAGCGAAGAAATAATGGAATATGTGAAAAAAACGGGGAAAATTATTCATCCTTGAGGGCTTCCGAAGATACCAAAAATATATGTATGGATAGTTTATATGGCAGAACAACGTTTGCCAGATCAGCTAGTCTAATATAAATGTCGTGTGAGTGCCCGAGATCGGCGATCATCTCCGCTATATAAGCGCAAAGTGGATGCAATGACTAATGTATTTCTGCTTACCCTGAACAGGATATAGCATGACGATATGTTATTATTATTATTCTCTTTATTCATTATAAATACTTTATACTTAAATTTTAAAATAAATACATATGAGAAGATAATATATAAATTTTAAAATATAAAAACATGTAGAGCCACAGTGTCGAGGCCTAAGGCATGAGCCACTGGCAGTTAGGAGTTCAGAGTGAGGAACCTCCTAACAATGCGTGCCGTATCGAGTAATACTGCCTTCTGTATCCGGCCCTTGATCCAACAACCAAGCGAGAGCCTCTTAAGATGGTAATCGAGGCTCTTTGCAACCAGTCCATTAGTCGATCGATTATTAATTTAATTATTATTTGGTCATTGCACAATATAACGAGCGTATTCCATAAGAACTGTAAACGGCAGATTACAGTTTTTACTGGGTTTTTTTACATACTTCTGAATTTTGTAATGCTATCTTCAAAATCAATATTTTTACAAAATGTAATTGATATAAAAAGAGATCGATTAGTGTTATAACTGTCAATTACTTAGATTTAAGTGGCACATAGCTTTATTTAATTTTTCATTCAATTCATTCATCAACATTATCCTTCACAGCCAGTTTCAGCCCACTGGTGAGCACAGACCTCCCTCATGCTGCACTGCACTCCTCGATCCGGTGATGATCACAGTCAGACAAGCCGCGCGACCTTTGCATATCGTCAGCATATCTCGGCAACGTGCATCCCACGCTTCGTTTGCCCAGTCGAGATCAGCTCTCGCGTATTATAAAACTCCATCTGTCATAACCTTGTCTGGTCAAGAGTCCAGCCCAATTCAACATGATAGCTGTTTCTCGATTACTGACATTGAAGATAGTCATTTCGATTATAAGATCTCTTTGAGATTTTGTTGTTTCCGGTTTTCTTCCGAAATACGCTTGATATCAGGCACACTGCAGATTGTCTGAGCTTTTTTTTTTACTTGGCACATATAATGGCGGCCACGCCCACCGAGCACAATCTCGTGAGAGATGCCTCTTCCAATTAACAAAAATTCCACAACTTCAAAGTGTAAAACTTAAAACTAACTGAAAAGTGAATAGAATTTTAAGTTCTTTACGACAAGAAGGTTCTAGAAATCCACTGTTGTTTCGAGCTGTTGAACTTCCTGAGATTCTTAAATAAAGTCATATGAAGAAGGTTTTTTTTATTACCAAATTTGTAGTTACGAGAAATTACGTTTTATTACTTATTCCCTCGACCTTCTTTATATGCCAGAATCGTTACATAAAACATATAATCATAAATTTCAAAATTGGACTCTCATCACAACCGTAGAAAATCACAAGAAAATATATTAGGCACAGGTACAAGCGTAATTATACTGAACGTTTGGATTTTTTAATGAAAAACCTACTGATGTTAAAAAAATATTCGGTGGTTTAAAAATTCCGGTATCACATATTTTAAAAATAATAAACCACGATATTTTCTTGTTTCTCAATGAGCGAACCAAAAAACTAATTAAACCCACCGACCGAGACTAAACTTTAACCTAAGATTTTGCCGCCATCTTTTCCCGCCATGATGCAACCGAAGTCGACGCCCTGACACCTGTTGCTTATGGTATTAGGCCGGTAAGCCACTGTAGCGCACGTAAATCGACTGTTAACTTTGTAGGCATTTCCTAGTGAGGTTTCAATTATTTTTGTTTAACGCATCACTTGTACGTGTACACGTTTTCGTTTTACTTAAGTATGGGTATAAAAGCGGTTAAAAAAAGTAAATTAAATAAGCAAATATATTAGAAATGACAACTTCTTCTTCTACACAGAAACGGGTGGCAACTTTAGGATTTTGAGACAGAAAAGTTCTGACATATCTGTTTTGCTCTTACTCAAGATAATTATACTTGACTCAGCAAATCCACAGGCTTGATACTCTCGCAGCATACTAGCAGTACATTCTGAGTTTTCAATAGTTATACACAACCGTCTCACGGACGCTACGTGTAGTACAATTGATTAACAGCTTTATTCTCCGACGATGGTCATGTATACATTCGTTTTTATGGGTTACCCGTTTATTATTGGTTTAATTGGACCAAGTTAAGTTTTACTCGTTTTGCTTTTATCATATTTTCTGACGTCATTCAAAAACTCGTTGCTTAAATTGTATGTAACGATTAATAGACAGTTTTATTCTCTTCGGAAACAATAACTCACACATGTAATTATTTACATTAGTTTATTGTAAGTAAATAATTATAAAATTAATTATAGGAAAGAAATATTACTTAGGCAAGTAGTAAGATATCCAACCAGGAGTTTATTAAAAAAAAAAAGGGAGTAAGTTTTAATTTAAAAAAAAAAATTACAAAAATGTCAGACTTTGAAATATTTCATGGCATTAATATTACGTAATTTTTATTTCAAATGAGCTCGTAGTTTGTGAATGAACTCAAAATTACGTATACATAAAACTTTAACCTCCAGAAAGACATTTATAAAGTTTTAAAACGTACTTCTATAGGGATAAAGTTGTCTCTCGAAAATCCGCTATAGTTTGCCCTCCAGTTACCACAAAGAAAATAATCCTGCGGAGGCTCATCGGGAAAAATCTTTTACACAAAAAGAAGACACATTTTAAAAGCCTCCGAACCGCACGTAGAGAGTTCCGAACTCGACAAGAGATAAGTGTCGGTTTTGTTGAGAATTCGATGGATGTATTTCTTTCAAAAGACGTTAGAACACTGCTTTTAAACCTTTCAAACTATCATTCTAAACCGATTTAAAATGGAGCCTCAATGTTTTTTATTTTATTTTATTACTTAAAAGGGCTTTTAGTCTAGGAACATGCCAATTTTATCATACCTTAACCTCCATCTAGACAAAAAGACAGTGAAGAAAACAAAAAATTAAGATTCAACGGACGTGATCCATAACATTCCAGTGGCACCAGAGGTTGGTTTCGCTAGAATGCTCAAACATGCCTACATCAAACAAATTAAGGTTTAGCCTATATATAATAGAACGGGGGATGCCTTACGATGGTTTCCTCCACCGGTGAGCATATGGTGCCTCAATCTCTATGTAATCTGGTAAAACCCAGAGGAGCGTGCCGGGGTACGAACCTGCGAACATTCGCGTTGCCGCGCGTTGGATACTGGTCCCTTATCGATTAAGCTATCACAGCCACAAATGAAACTACATAAGAAAAAACAAATTGTGCGAAATAAAGTATTTTTGCGTTCTTTATTGTTTTTGTAAATTACCCGGGATAACGTGCAATTCTTTATTATAAACTACAGTTGGCAACTTGAGTTGCGAGATTGGTACGACATCCGACAGCGCAGTACAGTCGCCTATATCGAACATATTTTCGTATAAATACATACACAATGGTACACGCGACCTGATAGTCGTTGCCGGGTCGCAACTGCCAGAATCTAACGTGTACATTAACAGCCTATAGACCTCGGTGTAGAAGGACTTTTAAATGGACAGCAAGACACATTAAAACCAATGATGACTACCGTCAAAATAAACCCACATGATCCCTATTCTCTAACTTTTTTTTTTACACTGGCTCAACATAGTGACTACAGAGTACCTGATGGTAAGTACAGTGTAGTCCAAAAACGAAAGCGACTATCAAAGGATGAAAATCCATTGATAGTTTAGATCGTCATGTCGGCCCACATATACCACGACTGGAGGTCTCTAGGTATATGAGCTATTGGATATACACAAGCTGATCCCGAAACGCGACAAGCCGAAACTGGTCACTATGACGGGCTTTACACCAATGTAGTGTGTTTTTTTTTTTCGGCGTGTCCTACGTTGATGGCCTGGGAAAGACCTTCACAACAAAACCGGGCTTGGTGGGCGAACGCAGAGGGCGCTCAGCCAGCGATGTAGTGTGGTCGCGATCCAGACGGGCACCGACGCCCTACCACCTCGCTGCAGCTCGTTTAGCACCACCCAGGAGTCACGTGTAGGGAAAACTAGGGTAAAGCCTATGGACGCGAGCAGCTTCGACTCCCAAAAAACTCATCTTTATGACGTACTACGAAAAAGAACTACATAAGGAACCTAAAGCTAGAGGTGTTTTCTCGCGTCACGTACCGTCGGGGCAAGAGAGCAATCTTTTCAGATCGCATGCACTACGATGGGCCATCTCTAAGTTCACTTTTATGAGTTTTTAAGTGGCCATTATAACGATGGAACGCCCAACTTGATGTCTTTATGTTGAGTCTCCCGCTTCGAGTACGAAGGCTTTATGCTGCGTTTGAACGACCAGACTATTAAAAACCTCTATCTTACAATCTTATTATTGTAATACCTCTTTAATCTAATCTGAAAGATACTTATTTCATAAATAGATTGTAAGAATTTTTGTTTTTAAAACAATTTGAGAATGCTGTCACCTTTGATTTTACATTTTAATACATTTTTTTTCTGTCTTATAATGTTATTTTGAATATATTATCAGCTGTACAACAAAACGAGTCTTAAACACTACTCTTTTACTCGAGATTTGTTAATAATTCGATTTTCAGTAATATTAAGGTTTGAGGCTATTAATAATAATAATGTATTTATTTCTTTTTCCTTACAAACAAAAACTGAATCACACAATAACAGAAATATTTGCAATAAAAATGTTTGTGAGGAACTGGTGTCTGCTATAGGTTTTATACCTGTGGTGTAGATCACCAAGTCCCCACACCCGCTCTTTCATTATCACTAAAATACAAATAACCTAATTTAATTCTATAGTGTTTGTGTGTGCATGTGTGTACGTGCTTGAGCATAGTGTTTCTGTTATGTTGTAGTCTAGTGTAAGTAACCATCGTGTAAGGTTTTGTTTACATGTATACTGTAATAATTGATAAGTTAATTATCATAGTGAAAAGAATTTGTCAATTGTTGATACAATAGGCTATGCAAAGTATGCTATGTATAATTTTTCACCAATAATTAAACAAGCTATAAATAAAATATATAAACCTACGGGAGTGAGGAGTGAGGTCTAAGGCCGAAGCAGTCTGTAATTAGGAGCCATGAGTTAGGTTTTTGAGGTGGCAGGGCGAATACCGAATCGGGTCATGACCACAGTACACAAGTGTAAAGATCGTCATGACTCATTATTGCCTGTCACGATTCGGGACCAGTTTATGTATATCCAGTAGTCCATATACCTTCTTAACCTGTATCAGGCGCAAGTTCGGTCGTGTGTGGAGTATTGCTGCCACCTTTGGGATGGTTCCGCCAAACACCATCTGGCTGCTTTGGACTCAATTGATCACCGAGCTCGGCGACTCATTGCCGATGAGGCTCTTACGTCGCGTAAACTACTCAGCTTGGAACACCGGCGTAAAGTGGCTTGCCTTTCGGTTTTCTATAGAGTATACTCTGGAGAGTGTGCGTCTGAGTTGTATGATTTAGTTCCACCCTCCCCCTTCTACCATAAATTGACGAGGCGCCGTGCTGGTTTGCACCCTTTTATGGTTGACATTCCTGCTGCTCGCACTAAGCGATTTGCCTCATCCTTTTTGCTGCGTACCGCGAAGGAGTGGAACTCGCTTCCTGCGTCAGTGTTTCCGGCGTCTTATGACATGGGAATCTTCAAACGTCGAGTGAATCGGTATTTGCTGGGTGAGCGCGTCCCTTGTCGGCCTCATCATCACTTTCCAGCAGGTGAGATTGAGGTCAAGCGTAAGCCTGTATGTAATAAAAAAAACCTAGTGACCTTCGTCGTAGTAAATGTGGACCGAAATAGCAATGACGATCGGCAACGAATTTTTGTCCTTTAACTGATGTTGCCATTCTTGGAGTACACCGTACTTCTCATCAAATCATCAGGTGCAAGAAAGTCTCCTTCTCAAGCCAGTATGAAACGTTTCTTAACAAAGCAATCCGTATCGAGTTATTGATAATTTCGTCACCAGATTTTTCTTATGTTTTAAAATAATTTAGATGGTATGAACTATTCACTATACGATAGAGACATACAATGTTGACATCACCGATTATGATCCAAGTCAACAAAAATATTAGTCGACTAAATATTAATATTTGAATCTACAACCAGAATATATCTAGTTTGACGTGCTGAGTACTAGATTAGAGCTTTAAAAAAGGGTTTATCTAAAATTCTACGATTAATTAATCAAGTTCTTGCCAATGTATCTGATCAGGCAAGTAACTCGACTAAGATCAACGCGCCACCAAAAAGTTTAAAGCATGAAATACTTTAAAGGATGTACATACACATTTCGACTTGCTGTCACGAATATATTAAGTAACCCGAAGTTTTCACGTGAACATTATAATATTATTTATATTGCATTAGAGACGTGAGAATATCTACTAAAAGTTGATGTCACGATACGAACAATCGGTCATTAGTGTTCACGGATTGTCCTAAACATGATACAGGCGTCAAAGCTGTTATTGACCCAAATTTCGTAATAACAGTATGTTGTTAGTTTCTAATACTAACTACTTGAAAGTCAAACGATATTTCAGTAGTCGTGCGCAAAGCTGCCGTTTTTTTGCAACAATTTTTACCAGTTTAGCGGTAATCGTAGTATTTTTCTTTCGCAAGTAACGAGTAAAGAAGGTAACATTGTTTTATGATGTAATTATGTAATCGGATGCTATCTGGATGGGATGGGAATATTATTGTATTGATATATACATGTATACATTTTGTTATATTATAGATTATTATTTCGGCACATTATAATAGAAAAACATATCCTCCAAAGACTCAAGTTTTTAACTGTCCTTTGGTAATTATATTCATGTAGGATCAGCCACTTTCTTAATGGCGTCTTCTCAGCGCTTACACCAAGTTTCATATACACTTTTTAGATTTAAAATCTTGTTTACGCACTGATGATTTATTAATTTGTATGCAACTGACGATTCATTAGTGTTTTAAAGAGTTTTAGCATTTAAGGAGAGTTTCTGAAACTAGGCCTTAGTCTGTCTTCCTGTAGGCAACCGTCAATTGATTGCTTCTCTAAATGGTAGTCAATTTGTGGAGCCAGGATAAAAAAATCCTAATGTTATATATTATTTCAGGTCAATAGAAGTCTGGCTAAAAACTGGTCGGCGACACAGCGAGATCTTGGCGGAACAGAAACTTAGTGAGGGTCTTCTGAGGAAACCTGATGCGACCCTCATACTATGGCTGAAATGTGAACAGGTAAATTCGTTTTCTCTCCTTCTTCAAGGTCGGCAGTACACAAGTGCTAAGACAGCCAAAGTGACTCGTCTTAATCTGGCGCGTTTCGAGACCAGCTAAAATAGGCCTTTTTTTGGTAACCCGGCGGATATCCCTAACGGACTTCAGGGGGCGATGAGGGTTGCCCCCGGTGTGTCGGACTTGCACCGACTAAAATCCCCGGTGTGTTCTTTCTCCCGCCTGCCGAGTGCCAAGGGCAAGGCTGAGCCATCTTCCTCGGCACCCGGCGAAAGCTAAAATAGGCCTAGATGTACATGTATATAGAGGCCTACAGTCGCTGTGTATGTGGGTCAGCATGACGTTCTAACAGCCTATTTCAGAAATACTACTTCAATTTAAAAACGTTATTAAACATAAAAGTATCGATAATTGCATAAAATTTACAATTATTAGGAGAACATTTGGCAAAAGGTTGCTCAAGACGAATAGCTGTTGTTACTCATTTAATCATTGTTATTTATAATAAGATGGTTATTCCGATTTTAAACAGTACTAAAGGTTACATTAGTCAAGTCACCGTGAATCAACTTAAATGTTAATCATGTAGTCATCAAACAAAAGTTATGATCCGGCAAATATTTCGCGAGAACGACTCAAAAAGCTCTCGCGATACACCGTTTGGGCACTCCTGGCTTACAGTGTAGGTTTCACCAGGTGCAGTATAGCTACATTGTCGAGCCAGTTTAAAAAACACTAAATATATTAATTAGTGGACGATGTCGCGTGAGAAAGCTGGCCACAATACAATGTTGGATATAACAGAGTAGGTTCTGACCTGCGCATGTGCGTTCAAGTCACAAAAACATAAAGGGCGCAGATGCGCCGGCCGACACCTGCCAATCTCTGCGCGGCAGGTGAAACTTTATTTACGTTTTTTACGCACCCATCTGAACACATGCATGCATACCACTTAAGGTGCCATTTGGATTGTGGCATTAGTTGCTCGGCTGCGGCAATAACGACTGCCAGGTCGCAATTTACCACTTTATACGGAATGTCATCCGATATGGACGACTTTGGAGCGCTGACCGTGACAGCGCTGCGCAGTTGCATCAGAAGCTTTTCTCTACATGTGGAACATAGGGTTGCCACCTTTTTATCTCAAAATTCAAGTGCCTACATTGGTTATTGATTCAAGATAAAAAAGTACAGTGTGTGAATATAAAGTACATTTTTTGTCTTTACTATGTTTAATAGAAATTATTATTGGTTGTAATTATTAAATGCCCCTAAATATTACTTTTTGTTTATAGAAGGCTAATTTAAATTAAAACAATCATTTTTGGCATTTTTTTGTTCAACATGTGTTAATAAAAATTTTAATGATTTTTTAATGTACTAATAAATAATAAAATGAATAAATAAATAAAACCTGTTTCTTGTTTCACGTTTTATCAAATTCTTATTATTTCTAGACAATTAGACAGCATATTTAAGTTAAAAGTAAATAAGTAATGCATTTTTATCAGGTTCTTACCAATACACTTTTTTCGATCTAAGAGAAATCAAATCATGTGAAATAAAGTATTTTCGCGTACTTTATTGTTCTCGTAAAGTATAAAGAGTAATTACCCAAAATAACGTACAATACTTTATTAAAAATTACGGGTGGCAACCCTAACGAAACGCTACATTGCGACCTCATATCCGCTTGTGAGGAACGGCTGGCAGACTCCGAATCGTACCTTTAGCGCTCATTCGTTCAATCCAATGGTAAATTTTATAGTAAACAATATTTTTTCTATTTTAAATACAAAGCTTTATTTAAAAGGTTTTATATTTTTAATTACATCTACATAATGCCTCATATTTCAATTTTTTTAACACTAATTCACCGCTGGGTATTAATTAAATCTATCGAGACTCCTGATACACTATGTACTTAGTATGTACTATGTAGTATGTACTAGTAAATGTTTTATTAGACGTAATCCTTCAATTTAATTTTAATCAGGTATATGACCGGTGGTCGTGGGTGTGGTTATAGTAAGATACGAATTTGGCGTTTTACAGTTTATTTGCACTTTAAGGCACACCGAACTGCGACGTACACGCACGTACTCCCGCCTTGGGTCTCGGTAGTCGACTAACTTCTAAGCGTCCCGTGCGCACGCGCATCCTCTTACCCCGCACGTCTCGTAACACCCTAACGACCCTTAGGGTGACAAGAGCGTATCGGGTTACGTCTACATGCTATAGGTATAATTTGATTTAATAATCTAAATTACTTAGTTCTATAGTGATAGGAAAACGTTAACGTTTTTATCATTTCGTAATATGAAAGATATATTTGACCTATATTATCATAAAATAGTCTAAAAAGTTTATAGCATTATTGCGCTATATTCCTTTCGGGGTGAGCAGAGATACATTAGTGACTGTATCCACTTTGCGCTTAAATGTCGTGGCCAACGTAACCAGTAGCGCAGCTTATCGCCGTTTTGAGGGCACTCACACATGACATTTCTATCAGATGTCATGCGGGTTTCCGCACAAAATTTTTTCTTCACCGGTGAGCTTGTGTTGCCTAAATCCGGAATTAATCTATAAAAACGCAGAGGTACTTGCCGGGATTCGAACCTAGGACTATTCACGTTGCTACGCATGGAAATCGGTTTGTTATCCACTAGGCAATTACGTTTTTATTTTCTTCAAATAAAAAAATGTCTTGAAGGGTTAAGGCATTTTATCTATTTATATTTAGAGATGGACTAAAAACACAATATGATTTTTTGTACAAAGGAACACTGGAGCAAGGGAAATAATCCAGTCGGGTATAATCTGGGCTAGGGCGTGCCCAGGGGATGGCAGCTGATTTTGTATACCTCTCTACTATCTACTGATTCAATACCTTATTCCACTGCTACAATAGAAATGTCAATCAGCACACTCAGAGTCGTAAAAACGTGGCTCAAATCAATTACGATCGAAGACAGATTAACTGGCCCTGTTATGCTCAGTGTACATAGAAAATGTATTAACGCTATGGGCGATGCTTTCACGGAAGACGTCATAAGTCATTTCGCTGAAGATTCGAGAAGTTACTTTTAAAATAGTCATTCTATAAAATTTAAGACTTTAAATTTAAAAAATACGTATTTTAATCTTAATATATATAAAATTCTCGTGTCACAATGTTAGTTTACTCCTCCGAAACGGGTTTACCGATTTTTACCAAATTGTATATGTATGCATATACAACAACAAACACAACAACACAACATGAAATATTAGGTCCTTACATATGAAATTGGCGTTTTTCGTACTGGCCACTTTAATCACAAATTTCTCCTCTTTGGTAAGGAATTCCAAATTCAAATTTGTACAGCTATAGATTCATGTATTTGTGCTTCGATGATCGTCATTCATTTGTTTTTTTCTTTTGTTTTTTTCTGTTTGCGTCACTCATTTTACAAAATGGAAAACTTAAAATATTGCATTATTTACGAGTACGAGTTCCGCCGTGGCACTAGTGCTGCGGAAACAACTCGAAGGGTGAATGATGTGTATGGCGGTCGTGTTGCAAAAGAAAACACAGTTCGTTTTTGGTTCCAACGTTTTCGTTCTGGAAATTTCGACCTGCAGAACAAGCCCCGTGGACGGCCTGAGACTCAAGTTGATAATGAAGAGTTGAAGGCTATCGTGGAAGCGGATCCATCGCAAACCACGTCCGAGTTAGCTCCAGGCTGCGATGTTAATGATAAAACTGTTTTAATTCACTTGAAACAAATTGGGAAGATTAAAAAGCTTGAAAGGTGGGTACCTCACGAATTGACTGAAGCAAACCGGCAAACGCGCGTCGACTGCTGCGTTACATTACTAAACCGGCACAATAATGAAGGTATTTTAAACCGAATCATTACCTGTGATGAAAAATGGGTTCTTTACGATAATCGGAAGCGCTCAGCGCAATGGTTGGATCCTGGCCAGCCAGCCAAATCCTGCCCCAAGCGAAAATTAACCCCAAAAAAGTTACTTGTAAGCGTTTGGTGGACTAGTGCCGGTATTGTTCATTACAGTTTTCTCAAATCTGGCCAGACTATTACGGCTGATGTCTATTGTCAGCAATTGCAAACCATGATGGAAAAGCTAGCGGCTAAACAACCTAGGCTGGTCAATCGCTCCACGCCACTGCTGCTTCACGACAACGCTAGACCACACACTGCGCAACAGACGGCTACTAAATTAGAAGAGCTTCAATTGGAAAGTCTAAGACATCCTCCGTACTCCCCGGACCTTGCTCCAACAGATTACCATTTTTTTCGAAATTTGGATAACTTCTTGTAAGGGAAAAAATTCAACTCCGATGGGGCAGTCCAAATCGCCTTCAAAGATTTTATTGATTCCCGTCCGACTGGTTTTTTTAGTAAAGGGATCAATGAACTACCTATGAAATGGCAAAAGTACATAGAAAATAATGGTTCATACTTTGATTAATTAAATATATTATATTAAAAAATATTAGACTTTTTGTTCCTCCCATACAAAATGCCAATTTCATATGTAAGGACCTAATACAACATGGCTCCATAAAGGGTTAAGTTATTGGATTGCACTGTATACTTCCCAATAGGTACGGTGCAGTCACTATGCCCAGTGAAAATAATGAAAAACATCTTCGTATAGTGTGTAAGGTAAAAGAAGCGCACGGAACCCCGCTTTGTTAAACGCCCGATTGTTTAACGCCCATGAACCTGGACACTACAAATATGCTCTGACATCGTTTAAATACTTTTTAATAACACCCTTTTACCCTATCACGTGAATGTCAGACGGTATTGCGTTAGGAACTTCGTGTGTAATTATTTTAAACTAGAAATTAGTGGAATACGCTTCCTGCGTGTGTTCCACAATCTTCTTACGATCTGGTCGCCTTTAAAAGAATAGTGTAAAGGCATTTTTTTACTATTGTCGAGAACAGGTTGACGATCCACCTGATGATAAGGAGTTATAGTCGCCCTTGGACAACTGCCTTACAAAGAGCGTTGTTATTACGTTGCCAAGCGAAGAAGACCTCAGCACAACCCGTAAGAGATATAACGTTACGATATTTACAGTCAAACCTGGATAAGTGAGAACTGGATCAGTGAGAAAACTCTATAAGTGAGAGTAATAGCCAGGACCTGTCATTTTAAGCTCCTAAAACCTCTATTAGCGAGAAACAGAAAACTCTGTAAGAGAGAGTCGTTTTTCCCTCATGGACCTCCGTAAGTGAGGCTGCTACTTATCTATACCTCTATAAGCGACAGTCGAGCTTTATTTATTTATATTATTTAGGAGGAACAAATGACAAAACGAATTACAAATTTAACATCTGCTATTTTATGACTCATTCTTAACTTTCATGGAACTTCCTACCATTGTTTTTGTTTTATTTTCGTGAGCATCTTGATACCTACCCTTATAAAGTACTTATATGTCGATATCTAATGAAAGTAACATATACTCACTGGAGGATAATTTCAAGGACTTACCTTGGCTGGTTCTTCTCCTCAATCCCCTTGGTGGAAAGTTACGGTTTCACTACGCGTTTTTACGATCGCGGAGTGCTAGCGACTTTTTTTTTGGTTTTTAATTTTATACGAGAGAAGCGTGTTAGGATTCCTGAGTTGTTTTTAGAGAACTGACGTTCCATCCTTTTTTTTTCGGTGGCCAGCCTAAGGTGGGAAAGGAAGGGATGGAGCGTTAGGAAAGAGAGGGATAGTGTATGTGCGAGTGAGTGTAGGTTATGCGATAAATGTTAAATAGCGTATACAATTCCGCCGGCCTAGAGGTTTTCCTCTAAACCAAGAGTTATGCGTGAGAAAAGAGATTATAAGAGAGCTGAGTCTAAATTATACATTACAAAGGAAATGTTAGAATTAATATTAATTTAAAAAAGAAGATAGAAGATGGATAATAAAATGAGTTTTTTTTTTTTTTTTTTTTAATGAGTTTACTGGGTTGGAAGAGGACTGACCTGAACTACTGGTCTAACATAACTCCCAGTATTAGTGCGAATTTTGACCGTTCGTATAATACCATCCCGTCCAGGGTAAACAGATTCCACAACACCCATGGGCCAACATAACGGATGACTATTTTGGTCTTTAATTATCACTATGGATCCTAGTTTGATAGGGTTGGTTGCAGTATTCCACTTTTCCCTCTGTTGTAGCGAAGTTAAATATTCTTGATTCCATCGTTTCCAGAATACATGCGTGAGTTTAACTATAACCTCGTAGCGAGATAAGCGATTATCATTAACAAGCGTTAAGTCTTCAGCTGGCAGGAATTTCAGCGGCGTTACGTTTAAGAAATGATTTGGAGTTAATGCAGAAATGTCTGAAGGGTCGGAACTGAGAACACACAACGGCCTACTGTTGAGTAATCCTTCAATCTGTACGAGTACAGTCGAGAATTCCTCATACGTAAGTATATGCGAACCTATCACTTTAGCGAGGTGAGTTTTTACACTGCGCACACTAATTTCGCAAAGTCCGTTGAAATGGGGACCGTGCGGTGGGCTATGTTTAAATTGAATGCGATACGACTTTATAAGCTGTTCGCTCAAATAGTTTTTATAATTAGTGGACTGTATAAGATTGTATATTTCATTTAATTTGCGTTTAGCGCCGATGAAGTTGGTACCTCCGTCACTATATATCATCGAGACAGGGCCTCTGCGAGAAATAAATCTTTTAAAAGCGGCGAGGAATAAATCCGTACTTAAATCAGTTACTAATTCCAGATGTATGGCTTTTGTAGTTAGGCAAACAAATAGACAAATATATGCTTTGTGACTTTTAACACCTCGGCGTCGTATGTGCGTTATGTAATAAGGGCCTGCGTAATCTACCGCGGTGTTCACGAAAGCTTTAGCTTCAGATATTCTAAAAGCGGGAAGATCACCCATCAGTGGGTTTGTAAATTTTGGATTTAATTTAAAGCAAATATTGCAAGCGTGTACTCTCTGTCGCACGAGACTTCGAGCGGAAAGTATCCAAAATTTTTGTCTAAGTAGTGCGAGTAGCAAGGAGGGGCCAGTGTGTAAATTATTTACGTGATAGTAATCTACTATCAACTGCGTTATGCGTTCTTTAGCGGGGAGTAAAATCGGATGTTTTTGACCGTAGTCTAGTTGTGAGTGAGTGAGTCTACCACCGACTCTTAATATGTTGTTTTCATCTATAAAAGGGTTGAGTTTAATTAATCGTTTACTACAGGGTTTATTTATTTTAATAGCATGAAAGTCTTGAGAAAAATGTTTAGCCTGGATATAGCGTATTATACAAAGTTCAGAAGCATCTAAATCCATGAAAGTTATAGAATTATTTTTTGGAAGGCGTTTAATGAAGCGTAAAACATAGACTACTATGTGCAAGAGCTTTGTCCAGCTTGACACGCGGTCACTTATTCCTCCGACAGGGGAGATGACGGGCGGCGGAGACGTTGAGATTGCGCTAATCTCGACTGTCTTCATTTCTAGGTTGTCTTTAGGGCTTACTTGGAAAGGACTTAACGGCCACTCAGAGAAAGGAAGAGTGAGCCAATCCGGGCCATAAAACCAAGTTTTGCAGTTTAGGAGTGCTTGGGGAGTAACTGGACGAGATATGATATCAGCTGGATTTTCAGTTCCTTTAATGTGAAACCAATGGCCAGCGTGGAGTTTTGAATTTATTTCCGAGATCCTGTTTGCAACAAATGTTTGAAATTTGTAAGCAGGCGAGTGAATCCAAGTGAGAGTGATAGTCGAATCCGAAAAAGCGATTATTTTATTTATGTTACAGCGCCTACTCAGAGTTTCGCGGACACAGTCAATAAGATTAGCCAAAAGTAGAGCTGCACAGAGTTCTAAGCGTGCTAAAGGCATCTTTTTCAGCGACGCAACTCTGGACTTTGAGGCAAGCAAACTAACTGAGCCGTTACAGTGTTCGGCGGGACTGATTCGTATGTATACGGCAGCTCCATAGCATTTTTCGCTTGCATCGGCAAAACCTATTAGCGTGATATATGAGTTGGATGTTATGCCAATATAGCGCGGAATTTCTACATGTTCAAGAGAGGGCAGTTCGCTGTGGAATTGTCTCCACTTATCCTGAATGGAGCGTGGTACAAGCTCATCCCAATCGAGCTTAGAAAGCCAACATTCTTGAACGAGAAGCTTCATAAAAGCGATAACTGGACTAATTAATCCCAGTGGATCAAAGAGGCGAGCGGCTACCGAGAGGATCATGCGTTTCGTGCAATCTGACATTTCAGGATTTATTTTAAACTGGAAATTGTCAGTGGTTGATTTCCACTGCATGCCTACTATTTTAGTATACGTGGAGTTGTCAGGGTCATTGTCAAAATTTATGACTTGCGGATTTTTATGTGACAAAGGAATTTTATCCATAACCGTAGAACTGTTTGAGAACCATTTTACTACTTTAAACCCGCCGGCCTTGAACATATCCACCATATCTTGATAGATACGTTCCGCCATATCAGGGCCATCAACAGAACTAACATAGTCATCCATATACATATGATTTTCAGCCTCATAAGCAGCAAGAGGCCACTTATCGCGGTTATCAGCGGCGAGTTGACGAACAACTCTCATTGCGAGGTACGGTGAGCTAGACACTCCAAACGACACCCTATTGAACTCGAATGTTCGTATTTTAGAGTCAGAGGTAAATCTGTATAGTATTCTTTGGAATGAGTGATGATTGGGTGTTAGTTTGAGTTGAAAGTACATCTTCTCAATGTCTGCCGTCAAAGCGATGGAAAACATGCGTAAATTGATAAGAAAGTTGAAAATATTGCTTTGGAGATTAGGGCCTTTATACAGTAAATCATTTAATGATTTTCCGGAAGTTGTTTTGCAACTAGCGTCGATAACTATGCGAGTTTTGGATGTAACCTTTTCAGGCCGATATACAGCCCTGTGAGGGATGTAGTAACATTCATTGTTAGGCTTGGCGTCATAAACTTCAGTTAAATAACCGTTGTCTATGTATTCTTGAAGCGTGACGTTATAATTTAAGCGTAAGTCAGAGTTAGCGTCGAGTTTCTTTTCTATAAGAAATAAGCGGCGTTTGGCAATCGCAAGAGAGTCTCCCAACATATTAGGACTATGTTTGAATGGCAGATGTACAGTATATCTACCGGTATCATCACGTGAGTGTGTAGCGCGAAAGAGTTTTTCACAAGCTTCGTCATCGGGGCTTATGTGAATTTTATTGGGAACGTTTTCTAATTCCCAAAAGCGTTCTACAAGTTGCGTGAGCGTTTGCGAGTTGTCAACCAAGGAAAGGAAATTTTTATCTGCGTTTTGTGTGAAGTGAGTACAAGTATGAGATGATAAGAGTGAGTTAGCTCGGCCCATAATGAGATAGCCGAGTGTTGTTTCCAAAGCAGTGAGCGAGGAGTGCGGTGCTGTGACCTTGTTGTTGCCGAGGATCGCGGGGAAAAGTTCACAGCCGAGTAAACAATCGACATCACCAGGCGCGTCGAAGTGATCATCAGCCAAAGGCAAATTATTAAAGCATGTTATGTCTGCGGTTCTAATATTTGTGTTTGGTAAGCGATCTGTGATTACATCTATCACCCTAGCGGTGATAGTGTATGAGCGTGCTTTGTCATAACGAGAATAAATTTTTAAATGTGTAAAACCTAGACAAGCGCTTTCCGTTTGACCTATACCTTTGACAGGTGATAAACCTGGAGAAATAATCAAGTTTAATCGTTCACAACAAGCTTTGGTAATGAAATGACTCATTGATCCCGTATCTATAAACGTACGAATAGTATAGCGTGCATTATTAGCGTTATAAACGTGTACGGAAGCCGTAGGCAACAATACAGTGGTATATTTTGCGTTATCTATCGTATTATTCGTAGCGACAAATGTAATATTATTTGAATTCCCGCGCGAACTTGCATTCAAAGCGCCAGAGATGTCTTGCGGCCGTCTAGGTACCAGCGCGGGCGGTCCGGGTGAGTCAAGCGAAGCAGCGACCGCGTCGGCAGCGAGCGGGGTGCGCTCAGAGCGCTGAGCGCCGGTACCCGGTGGTACGGTAGTGAGATTGGAGCGCTGCGCGGCAGTAGGTTCGATGTGCGAGCGGTTGAAATCGTTAATGTGTAATAATGAGTGATGTTTTTTTTGACATACGTAACATTTACTTTGCGATTTACATGTATTTACATTATGAAAACCTAAACAATTTTTGCAGAATCGGTTTATATGTACGATTTCATTACGTTTACGAGGATCAAACTGGAGAAATTTTTTGCATTTAAATAGCGGGTGAATTTGTTCATTACAAATAATGCACGATGTAGATCTAGGTACCTTAGAGATTGGTGCACTATAGGCAGTGTTAAAATTAGGGGTATTTGTGTTCACTACAAATGTATGAGTTTGCTTAAGTTTATCGTGAGTTTTATTTTTCTGCCAGCCACCTTCGTATGACGGGCTTGAATGTAATGTAGGCGAGCGTATAGACTGCAATCTGCATTGCTCCGATAAGAACGTATTAACATCTTTAAAAGTGGGTATTTTAATATTTCTGTGCGCTTGTTCAAACAAATCAGCCGTTCTTTTGTCTAGTTTTTCGAGTGCAATATGCGTTATTATGAAATCTGACGGGTTATCTATTTTTAAACGATTAAATGCTGCTACCGCTGAACAGAATTGTTCGAGAAAAGTATCAACTGACTGGTTGGCCTTGAAATTGAGAAGTTGATTAATATAGCGAGATGCTTGTACCCTAATGTCTTGATATTTAGATACGAGAGTGTTCCAAAAAATTTCATAATTTTCAGCAGTTGGCGGTATAGTCGAACATACAGTCAGGGCCTTACCACTCAACTGTCCGATTAAATATTGGATTTTTCGTCCACTTGACAAGCGAATATTATTATGTACAGAGTTTGTGAAGTTTTCGTAAAATACAGGCCATTTATTAGGATTCCCGTCGAAAGTCACTAACTGGAGGGGAGGCAATTTTTGATTATCAAAATCCGAGTTCAAAGTTTGAGTTTGAGTTTCTTTGAGTGTACTTTGTATATATTTAATGTGACAGTACAATTCGTCATACGTGCTCAAAGACGAGTAGTTTGGCTTGTCCATAGGATCTACTTCCAAATATGCAGAAACTAGGTTATCTACAGTTTCAATAAACTCTGTTCGCGTTTTGTCAATTGACTGTATACGAGTTAAAAATTGACTTTTCGAATATTCATCTTTGATCTTCAAACTTAAATCATATAATTCCTGTGTTATTTGGAATAAGCGCTCTTTTTTAGCTTCTAAATGAGCTATTTTTATTGAAATTGAGTTTCCAGAAAGTTTAGTTTTTTCTAGGGACATTTTAAGAGGGATATTTTGAAAAATATGTGATAATAATTTATTAATTTAAGGTCGATGACCTTTGGCGGTAGGTAAATAACTGGCGGTTAGCGATTTTAAAATACAATTATGAGATGCGTAGTTGTACTAAATTTATGTTTTATAATGAATATGCGTTTGAGATTGAGAAATATGCGTAAATAAGCGTTAATAATATAATATAAATAAATATAATAGCGTGTTTGGTGAGTATTTTGCGTGGATTGCGGCTCGTAGGAACAAAAAGGGGGTTGGAGGATAATTTCAAGGACTTACCTTGGCTGGTTCTTCTCCTCAATCCCCTTGGTGGAAAGTTACGGTTTCACTACGCGTTTTTACGATCGCGGAGTGCTAGCGACTTTTTTTTTGGTTTTTAATTTTATACGAGAGAAGCGTGTTAGGATTCCTGAGTTGTTTTTAGAGAACTGACGTTCCATTCCCTTTTTTTCGGTGGCCAGCCTAAGGTGGGAAAGGAAGGGATGGAGCGTTAGGAAAGAGAGGGATAGTGTATGTGCGAGTGAGTGTAGGTTATGCGATAAATGTTAAATAGCGTATACACTCACTATTAAAAATATATATGTACATAATACATCTGTACTTGCTGACTTGTTATTGCTGCGTACCTCTATAAGAGAGAAACGCTACCCATGTACCTGCATTAGCGAGAAACTGGGGTGAGTGAGAAACCTCTATAAGCGAGAATGAGATTGTGCTCCCTTGAACTCTCACTTATCCAGGTTTGACTGTATTTATAAAATCCCGAATATTATCATCTACGAGAAAGACAGTTTTAGACTGTTACCATTGATCAATATTTATAGAAAACATAAAACGGACTATAGAAATAACGATTAGCCAATATTAAATCTATGTTTTTTGTATTGAAACTCCGACGGCTAATGCTTATACACAGTATTATTAAAAGAAAATTATATTTATGTAATGCTCTCAGAGCAACTCACTTAAGCTAGTTTTTATATAAAATATCGAAGGATCATTACAAAACAACATTTAAAGCTAATATTACGGATTATGGATAATTTTATATTTAAATTGTTTACTATTTATTGTAACTGTTTTGTTTACTATGTGTTAACGTAACCTCCAAACTTAACGTCATCGAATCAATGTCGCCAACAGTTCCATAAAGTAAAGTGAGTTCGGATACGTTCATAGATCATACGCGTTAAATAAACTTTATTTAAATGAAGTGTCACACGCTTCGTTTACATTTACATAACACCTGTTAAAGTCCGAAGCAACTAAATAAAGAAAAATGTAAACAGTCAAAAAATAAACAAATGAAGACGCATAATTGTGCCCATGTACGTTCAACTATGAATTGCAAACGAGTTTACGCAATTCACAATTAGTGGCGTAGATCTAAAGCCACCATCACAGTACATGCTATATATATACTTTTTCTGGGCGAATTCATTTAATTTCATGTGCTCTTAACAAATGAGTTTGTATAATTGCTATCATTATTAGCTCAAATTACTCCAATGTTATGTTAAGCATAGGCATTTCCTAATAAATGTTACTTCGTGAACAGTGCGCACTGTGTGAATCCATTGAAAACTGTCTTCGGCTCGTCTAATACAATCTTTGCTGGTTGTCTTCCGAAATTCGAAGTTTCACGTTGCCGGAGGATGTTCCACGCTATCTTGTGCTTATTCGCGGTCTCCACTCAAGAACACACCTGCTCCAGCGATCATTGGTTCTTCGGTGTATGTTATATATAAATAAATAATAGTTTTATTTATTTTTGCAGTCACAAAAAAGGAAAAATAAACTTAATTATACAAATACACATAACAGCGACAATGGGTAATTCCTTCAGCTTTGTACTACAAAATAAGCCCAGGCGTTGCACTGGTTAGTGGTGTGCATGGTTATAAAGATACGAATGTGAAAAAAATTCATTAAACTTAAAAATCACTAAGAAAAGATAAACTTTGAAATGTTAATTTGTTAACTCTTATCTTTGAATAACGTTTAATCGCATTTAGCTGGCTATTTAGGTTAATTAGAGTTTTATTTTTTAACGATTTTTATCGCTCGCAGTGAGACAGATACCTTATACATTTTTATAGGTGTACTTTGGACTAATATGGAAAACGGCATGTGACATTGCCTATTACAAAACGCAAGACCTTTTTTATTTTTATTATAAACAGATGGTTATCTCTAATTTATGCATATTTAGATAGGAACATTAAGCATTGGACAGGTGCGCGTTGGAAAATAGAGACGAGTAAAATTATCGATATTTTTGAAGTACTAGCAATAATTACAGTACTGTGTAACTATGTGTATAATTCTATATGCATTATGCAAGTGTTGTAAACACTGACTTGTCACATGGGAATCTGACAAGTAACTCTAGCAGGCAGTCCTCTAGAACAAATGGATTCTGGTTACAGTTACGCTCAAATATTTTCAAGTAGAGGAGAAGTGGAGGGTTAGATTGAGTTGAATAGTGCTTCTTAAAATAATCTCCGTCATTTGCAATACTAAAATTGCGCCCTATTTGACCTATAAATAATACGAATGAGTCAGCACTACTTTGTTTCCCGTAGATTGAAGGTCGCGGTTTTCGTTCATTATACTTTTGTTTGTGACCAGTTTACTGGTTCGTCAGTAGTCCTCAATATCGATATTAAAAAAAAATGTGTATTATATATCGAGTTTTTGTACATACGAAAGAGCTAGGTATAGTTATAAAGAAATATTAAAACTTTTGCGTAAATCTTCAAATTAAGTAACGTTTAGAATGTCACATAGATAATTTAAAAAGGCATTATATTCCACTTTTTCTCACAGAAATTTCAGGCGAATGTGTAAGCTACTAATTTCGGTGTATTGTTTCATGGTTAGGTGACTGAGTTTTTCAATGCCTACAATATTTAGTTTTTCTCACATCTTTAGGTTAATTTAAGCACTAGATATTAAGTGAGAGTGTGAGATATTTATTGTGTTAATAAAGTATTTAAAAATTACTCGAGAAAGCACAGAACATTGTGGGCAAGTTTGTTCTAAGTTTTTTTTAAATAGCTCTGCAAAGTGCTTTCTTTGCAGAGCTATGAAAACCGTCGGCAACTATATATATAGAAATAGGCAGAGATAGGCAAAATGTAATCTGATTAATGATGAACGATTACAAAATGTAGTCGTAATTTTAATTTTCTTGCTCTGTAATAATGATTAAATCCATTTAAAACATTAAGAAATCATAAATGTGTATACAATCTGGGATTCTGTAGTGTTTAAAAAATAAATGAGCAAAATGCAGTCATATTAATGGTAAAAACGTAAAATGTAATCGTTAATCATTTTCATTAATCTGATTACTTTTTGCCCATCTATGGAAATAGGATCTTCTTCGTCTATAGTCACTGAGATCATGCCAGCCGGCTAAAAGTTTCTTCAAATTTCTTGTAAAGGATTAAATATAAGATGAATGGAATGCACCAGCGGGAAGACCGTTCCACAGTCTGTCGTCACGCAAGAGGTAAGAATTTTTTTGGGAGTCGAAGCTGCTCGCGTCTGTAGTCTTTTCCCTAGTTTCCCTACACGTGACTCCTGGGTGGTGCTAAACAAGCAGCGGCGAGGTGATAGGGCGTCGGTGCCCGTCTGGATCGCGACCACAGTACATGGGTGTAAAGCCCGTCATAGTGACCAGTTTCGGCTTGTCGCGTTTCGGGATCAGCTTGCCTATATCCAGTAGCTCATATACCTAGAGACCTTCAGTCGTGGTATATGTGGGCCGACATGACGCTGTAGACTATCAATGGATTTTCATCCTTTGATAGTCGCTTTCGTTTTTGGACTACACTGTACTTACTATCAGGTACTCTGTAGTCACTCTGTAGAGCCAGTGTAAAAGAAAAGATTAGAAAACGTTTAAAGATTATATATTAAACTTCGATGAAATTAGCAAAGTTTAGTCTGTCAGGGGGGAGGTGAGGACACGCGAGCGGCGCGTGTGGCGATCGTTACCCACCTGTTGCGCCAGCGCACCCTGCCATCTTATACAGCATGATAACAAAAAAAGATTATATTCATTATAATAAAACACCAAAGTTACTTAACCCTTAGCCTTAGATTTATAGACGCTCTTTATATTTTAGCTTAGCGAACTTCTCAAAAAATAAATTTATTTTAACAAAAAACTGAATATATAATACGGACTTGAGTATAACCATAGTATTCCATATAGTCTATGTTGACGAAATCGGTGACTTACCAAATCCTTTGATTAATATCATTGAATTGAGTAATATAAATTGTAATATTTTAGTCTAAGCAAACTTGTAATGTTGAGTTGTAATATTTTAGTATAATCTAAGCAAACTTGTAGCTCTGAGTTGCGTCTATAAATATATACCTATATAAATGTAAGCCTAATTGCTGATAGTCAGTACATCAAACATGATATTTTTAAAAGTTCTGGTTTAGTTCGACAAATGTTTAGATAAGCTGGGTACAAATTTAATAGTAACCTATATATATATTTTAGTTTTTTTGTTAGCCACATAAAAGATTTGGCCTGAATTTAAATATTGAATTTATTATATTATTGAATTTTATTATTTTATTCACGAATAGCTTGGTCGTCTGTTAGGTGTAGAAATGTAAAATTACCATAACTGTCTTAAATTTAGTTTTGCCTTTTTTTACACTAGCTTGATTAAAGAAGTACAAAGTTTGACGATACTAAAACTCTATCACATACAAGTGACAGGTCCATGAAGACAGAAGCCATTTTTTATCAAGTGAACTGTCAGCTTATTAAATGTACTAAGCTGTTTGTTACAGATTTATCTTTCTGTATAAAATAGAATTTATTTTCGTATCAACCTGTATAAGCGTTCAAGCACCTGCCGTGTTCCCGTTTGTTTTTTTTCTTTGTTACCCCATCCTTAGGCTGTGTTGCTGAGCATAATAACCCAACACATATTACGGTAGGTCGTTTGATGTCACTGTTTTATAACCTTTGTGTTTTTTTTTTCATCCGGACGATTCAGTTCGCATTCTTAAACGACCAGTATATTTTCGTAGCAAACCATTGGGCCTGTTACAAAGTAAAAATCTATTTCCCTATCTATAATAGCTAGATTTCAGAAAAAATTCTAGAAATCAGAGAGCAGGTGTGTTAAGCTTTGCTTTATTCTTGGGGTTGTTTGTGTGGTAACTTTTAATTATAAGAATTATTGTCTAGGATTTTTTTTACCTTCGATGTGTTGATTTTGTTGATGTTGAAAAATTAAAGTCCGCTTATGCTACATTTTATCCGATTGCGAGGATCGGTTAGAGTCAGGGTGGTGGGTGGTGATCTGTCACTGCCGGCACTCGCTCGCGCGATGTTCGGTAGTGACAGGGCATGGCAGGCGATCCTCTCCTTCACGGAGGAGATTATGCAGGTGAAGGAAGCGGCGGAGCGGGATCGGGAGGCTATTGCCACCCCCGATAACCCAATCCGCCGCCCAGCTCGGGCAGGACGCCGGAGGAGGGCCTTCGCCAGAGGCCTTCCTCCATAACAGGACATACGCCGGGCGGCGCGCTTGAGGGAGCGCGTCGCCCAGATCCAGGCGTGAGCGGTGTACGATGTGTTCCCGCACACCACCCCAATGACAATTCAAGGAGATGAGGGGGGGTGGCACTCTACACCACTCTCCCCGAAATGTGTTAGGTGTACGCGGGGGGCGGTGACTATTTAACAGCCCCCCGCCTAGTAGGTGAGGCCCGAACAAGGCCGGACGTCGCCAGATGCCGAGGAAGATGGCTCGGCTTTGCCCTTAGCATCCGGCAGACGGGAGAAGGAACACCCCGGTGGTTTTAGTCGGGGCAGGTCCGACACACCGGGGGAGCGGCCCCCACTGCTCCCCTGACGGTCCGTAGGGATTTCCACCGGGTTAACAAAAAAAAAAAAAAGGATCGGTTAGAGTCGGCAGGATGCGGATTAACCTAAAAACAATATTATACGAAACAAACGTCATGAGCATTAGAGCACGGAGGCGGTCAGCGACCTGGCGTAATTAACCAAGATGTACAAGAATAAACCTTAATTAAATAATTACGCTGATTTTAGCGGAACAACAAATAATATAGTATCGTAATACATACAGCCGAGTTGCGTCATTGTAAAATAATACGGATTTCATAAACTCACGACTTAAATAAATATTCAGTTTGGGAGCGATCAGGTATCAGATTCACACGGGCTCATTTTCCGCAACTCGACGTCTGAGTGCGCCTTTTTTGCGTGAAACTGGGCCGGGATGATTTCAATCATCCCAGCTCAGCTCCTCCAGGAAATCCGGCAGCCGCCTGATATTGCTGGTTGCTTCCGGAAGGGACCTCGGTATGCCAGTTTACTGCACTCAAGGAGCATGTGCCTGGCAGTCTCCTCTTCTCCCATGCATGCTCTGCACAGAGTAGTTTCTGTGACACCTAAGTGAAAAAGATGTCTATTAAAATAACCGTGTCCTGTTATGGCTCCGGTGACCCTACGTATCTGTAATCTACTGAGATGCAAAATGGCTTTAGAGACCTTTGGATTCGCTCGAGGTAAGGCCTCCTTAGCTTGTCTGCATCCTACTAAGTTGTTCCAGTCTGAATCTTTCAGACGTCTTATTCTTTGGCGAATTTCGGATTTGAACCAGCTGAAGGGAAGTGGAATAATCGGCTCAGGTCCGAATATTCTTGTATCAGATCCCCTTCTTGCCAGCTCATCTGCGGCATTATTGCCGCGTGATCCGCTATGTTTGGGAGCGATTATATCGTTCGGAACTTTGATAAAGCTTTGTGTGTACTCGTTGTTAGCCCGGAACGTATTGTTCCTTGTAGAGACTCTCTTCTGATGACTTGGCTCTAACTGATCTGTCTGCATCCCAGATGTATGTAGGCGGTAACTACACAGCAACCGTTTACATATAACAATCGGTCACCGTGAAAGTCTTATTGGCAATAATACTTTGACTAAGATGCAGACCATCGAGCATCGACGTAGAGTTGCCTGCCTCACAGTCTTTTACTGGTTGCACGGTGGAGAGTGTTCTCAGCAACTGCATTCTTTGATTCCACCAGCCCCATTCCATCACAAAACCACTAGACATCGTGCCAGATACCATCCGTATGTGGTGGATGTTCCTTATATCCCCACGTAAAGATTCGCTTCTACATTCATCATGCGAACGGCTAAAGAGTGGAATATGATTCAGCGGCCCTATTTCCGCGATCTTATGACCTGGGTGTCTTTAAGAGAAGAGTGAATAGGCATTTGTTGGGCGGACGCGGTTCATCGTCGGACTCATCTTCACGTTCCGCCAGGTGTGATTGACGTCAAGCGTTCGCTTATAAATTGATTTAAAAAAAAAGATTGGCTTTTACGTTTTCACTAAAAAGGAACACATTAGAAATTGTTGACAAAATAACACAATTCATAAATGCATTCTTAAAGCTTAATAAACTCAAACACATAGATACAAGGGGCACTTTTTTGTGTCCCTACAACAACCAGTGGCTTTTTTAACCCTCCCAGCCATACGGAGAATAGTGCAACCAGGATGTGCTGGCCTTCTAACTGCTAAAAACCCCAAGGTGCGACTCCATCTGTACATTAGCAGGGACTGAGGCTGCTGTAAACAATTCTTCACAACCACGGCGTGCCGCGCCCTCTGGACACTATCTCGGGTCAGGAGAGAAATTCCCTGAACCCCATAATTTTTAAGGGCCCCAGCCTGTGGCGTACAATGACCATCCAAAAAGGGAGCCCGTATAGTCAAGCATATAATCTATGTTCGTAAAGTTGGTATGTTCTCCCATAATTATGGGTTAGGGAGTCATGCATCAACCAACTAAATCTAGTTTAAGCTTGTATAAAACGCAATTTAATTGAAGTGCTTTAATTCCACCTCAATAATGATTTAGATTTAACAAGTATTAAAACTGGATAATGTTTCCGTGCAAGTAGTTTAACGCGGTAGCCCTTTAAATAAGTTTAAACTAGATTTAATTTGTTATTACAGCCCTAAGATCGTAGATAACAGAAGTATTATAAATCCAGCTTACCAAATAGTAATTTCCAGTTTGCGGCATTTAGAAAACATAATATCTACAACTTTTAAGTGTATTCTAACCTAATGTTCACACGGTACAATTAAATTACGACGATACTGGATTTAAAACTGCACCTGTAATCAACGCCATTATTAGCTATATTTTAATTATACACGTGAAAAACTTTCGATAGGCACTCGCTTTCACTTTTTAGGCAAAAAACTTGTTTTTTCCAAGTATTTTCGTGTTTAAAAAATTCATTTACGTTCAAACGGGCCGTCAGCGTTTTATCAAACGAGATATCGATTATAAATGATTTCGCTTTAATTCGACGGCTCTCAATCATCGCGCTTCAGATTTGTCTATATCATAGTAATGAAGCGGATAGCCAAACACTAACTTGTTTAATCAGGGCCCTACTTAGGGCCTATTGTAGGGGGTCAATGTTCTTTTCGCGAGGCTTTTATGCGAACGACGCTTGATAATGGTTACAGCTGAAGGGAAACAAAGGTGGAAATAAAATAAATGTTGGTTTATAAAAAAAGAAATGTGCTAAGAATTCTTTTAATTTGTATTGTTGTAGCATAACAAAATAAATCGTATGAAATGAAATACATTTAGGAGCTAAATATTTTCGGTTCTATTTTAGTAATACTACTGTCGGTGTCATATCGGTAATCGATTAAATATTAGGTCCTTACATATGAAATTGGCGTTTTGTATGGGAGGAACAAAAAGTCGAATATTTTTTAATATAATATAATATAATATAATATATATTTTTTATATTTAATTAATCAAAGTATGAACCATTATTTTCTATGCACTTTTGCCATCTCATAGGTAGTTCATTGATCCCTTTACTAAAAAAACCAGTCGGACTTGAATCAATAAAATCTTTGAGGGCGATTTGGACTGCCCCATCGGAGTTGAATTTTTTCCCTTGCAAGAAGTTATCCAAATTTCGAAAAAAATGGTAATCTGTTGGAGCAAGGTCCGGGGAGTACGGAGGATGTCTTAGACTTTCCAATTGAAGCTCTTCTAATTTAGTAGCCGTCTGTTGCGCAGTGTGTGGTCTAGCGTTGTCGTGAAGCAGCAGTGACGTGGAGCGATTGACCGGCCTAGGTTGTTTAGCCGCTAGCTTTTCCATCATGGTTTGCAATTGCTGACAATAGACATCAGCCGTAATAGTCTGGCCAGATTTGAGAAAACTGTAATGAACAATACCGGCACTAGTCCACCAAACGCTTACAAGTAACTTTTTTGGGGTTAATTTTCGCTTGGGGCAGGATTTGGCTGGCTGGCCAGGATCCAACCATTGCGCTGAGCGCTTCCGATTATCGTAAAGAACCCATTTTTCATCACAGGTAATGATTCGGTTCAAAATACCTTCATTATTGTGCCGGTTTAGTAATGTAACACAGCAGTCGACGCGCGTTTGCCGGTTTGCTTCAGTCAATTCATGAGGTACCCACCTTTCAAGCTTTTTAATCTTCCCAATTTGCTTCAAGTGAATTAAAACAGTTTTATCACTAACATCGCAGCCTGCAGCTAACTCGGACGTGGTTTGCGATGGATCCGCTTCCACAATAGCCTTCAACTCTTCATTATCAACTTGAGTCTCAGGCCGTCCACGGGGCTTGTTCTGCAGGTCGAAATTTCCAGAACGAAAACGTTGGAACCAAAAACGAACTGTGTTTTCTTTTGCAACACGACCGCCATACACATCATTCACCCTTCGAGTTGTTTCCGCAGCACTAGTGCCACGGCGGAACTCATACTCGTAAATAATGCGATATTTTAAGTTTTCCATTTTGTAAAATGAGTGACGCAAACAGAAAAAAACAAATGAATGACGATCATCGAAGCACAAATACATGAGTCTATAGCTGTACAAATTTGAATTTGGAATTCCTTACCAAAGAGGAGAAATTTGTGATTAAAGTGGCCAGTACGAAAAACGCCAATTTCATATGTAAGGACCTAATATATAACTTTTTAAGGAAACAACATTTTTTATGAGTGTTAAAATATAATGACATTTTCTGATACAGAATTTAAGTAATTTGTTTCCAAAACAACTATAATTATACAGTGGCTTGTTTTATATTGTATTAATGAAAACTTTAATGAAAGTCAGGATTATAAGTCAATATGTGCATCTCTTATCAACCTGAAGACTTTTCTTTTGAATCTCAGTAGGGTGTGGGATAGAGGGTTTTAGGCAGTATTCTATAATCCGATAAATTCGATTGTCCAACATCGCCCTGCCAAACGTTCGTCGGATCACCAGGAGTCATTTGTATTATTTTAGTGATGAGTGCACTTGGACCCCCACCAGAGATTCCTGAATACTATCCTGCCTCTGTGTTATTCTAGCAGACTCCCACGAGCCAAACCCCGGCAGGTTGCTCAGGAGAGTTCGTAGACCCTTACTATGACAACAAAAAGCGTCCGCTAGTTGTAAACACTGGCAGAAAAAACGCTGAGTAACCGCACGGCCGAAACGATCGCTTAATGACGATTCCAATCGATATGAGAGAATTATTTCTTCGTACGGTTAAACTTGAATCAATTTTTAAAAGAATTAAAAAAGAGTTTATCAATTTGTGTGAATATTCTATTTTTTTATTAATAACATTTATAAGTTAGCCTAGCCCAGTTGCAGAAATGATTTTAAAAACGGTTTTAAACACTAATGAATAATTAATTTATTGCTTTGACAGCCAAATTTAATATTTCAAATCAACTATGAATTGGAAGAAAGTTTCTGCAAATAAACGTATAGTTTCAAGAAAAAAAAGAGAAAATATAAAAAGAAAATATACTATATTCCCAGAGAAAAAAAACTCAACTCAAAGTAAAAAATATACTAAAAAGAATAGTAACAAAATTTAAAAATTAAATCGTGGAGCCACGTGCGAATCAAGTAAATACGACCGGAGATTTAAACTTTGCTTCGAACATATGCTTTATATTTGAATAAATTATTTAATAAAATAATTGTGGCTAAAAAAGCGTTAAAATGTAATACAATTAAATTAGCCAACGTAATTAAAAAATGTATAACGTAGAAAACATAAATTAAAAATATATGTAACCTTTTTTCAGTGTTATCTTTGCGTGTTGAAAATATTTATTTCTCTTCTCGTCTTTTATTATCTATGTTAAATTATTATAATCGGCCATGTTAATGGAACTCATGAACCGTTGACCGTAAGCTTTATTTTTTTATAATAAAAAACACGCGCGCGCACCTACATCTTTTTATAAGTACTAGTCGCTAACGCCTCTCCATTTTAGCGCGAACGCGTGTTGTCTTTGGTATTTTTTTTTTTAATTGAGAACAAAATCCAGCCAGTAACTATCACGTATCAATGTTAGACATTTAATAGTATCACGAGGATGTCTTATAAAAAACCACAAACAAAAATTAAATTGTTTTATAATGTATGTATGTTTATGTATGGAGTCCTCTTACGCCAAAAGTTGCCACGCTAGCTGACTGTTCACCTTTTGTTGGGTGGCTTTTATCATCTATAATCCACAACAATTCTATGCAACGCAATTGATCTATAATCTTACCGATAGGGTTTGTCAAATAGAGAGGCCAAATTGAACCAAACCGAAAGCTTAGTTAAATCGAACCGAGGCCAAGATTTCAAACAATGGTGGCAATAGCCAACTATTCAAACAATAACTTCACCTATTTTGATTTTTTGTATATTAATAGTCCTTGTGGCAATATATAGTGCTATTAACAAATTCAGTAATGTCAGTTATCATCTTGTCCACGTGCTAAACTATTTGTAAACAAACAAAACCTCTTCGCTCTAGCTTCGTGTCACACATGCACAGTCGATCTGACGCCGTACATACAAAATCAGCTAATCGAACGTTATCGCTCGCCCCTCGCTTCGCCTTCTCGCCTTTGGTTTGTCATAGCGTATGGCTCGCCATGCCTTCGGTTCGCTGTTTGTTTGGCAATGGTTTTTAAATAAACCACGATCTATAAATTTAAACCAAAATATCAAATCGAATAGACCACGCCAAGCAAGTGGACTGTAAAGTTTATAATTTATTGTAAAAATACCTAAGTATTACAAGTCAAAATTTACATAATCATAATTATACATTTCAGTGCAAAAATCGTTCTTTATAAAAAACATATTCTGAAATTAATTTAAGAACGGGCTAGAATCTTGAATGAATTTAGTCGACCGTTTATCTTTTGCTGAATCATAGTAAATTAACTTTTTTTTGTCATGATTACGTAAAGATCTAGCTAGAAACGCGCATAATCGGTTTCG
The DNA here is from genome assembly GCA_036320925.1 of Automeris io. NCBI lineage: Eukaryota > Metazoa > Arthropoda > Insecta > Lepidoptera > Saturniidae > Automeris > Automeris io. Next base: position 2,534,682 of record JAUDJH010000011.1, on the reverse strand, counting down.
AGTGTGCGAATCGATTTACAGTCAATTACCATAATATTGCATGACCGATTATAATGCTTCAATAGGTTGTATAATTTTTATTTTGTACAGTAGGATAATAAAAAAACAAATTTTGACTTTTTTTTCACATAAGAATTTATTACTTATTAGCAAGCAAAATTGCCAAAATGTTACTTTTATAACAATTCTTGTTACTTTTAGCCCTGTTGCGTTACTTTCGTGTTAATAAGCTACTATTTTTCTTTTTATTTATCCCGGAGGAAAATCCTGCATAGGACCATCAGGGACGCTGTGAGGGTAGTGACCCCGGCGTGCCAGACTCCTACTGACTAAAAACCCCCGGAGTGTCCCTCTGATTGCTCCACCTGGGCCTGGGAAGCCAAATTCATCCAGACGCCCAGAGAACAAGAAGCCTTCTTGAGGCTACCTCTCTGGGAGGGGAGCATAAGTTACTATAACGTAACTTTTTGTTACATATATCGACTGTTAAGATATACTCTTCGACTATTTAGTCAGAAAATTAATTAAATAAAAAAAAAACTTTACAATTACATTTATTGTATCTACAATTACAATAGCATTAATTTGATTTAAAAAGGAGTTGCTTTTATTAAAATATCGTTACTTTTTTGGAGGTCTCGTGTAATATATAACTATCAGTATCGTGTAACATATAACTGGTAGCAATTGTTGTGTATAATTTGTACTTGTAACTTACCTCAACAAAATGTGCAACAGTGCAACTGATCTTCCCGTCTTATTATAGAAAATTATTTTCAGCAAATTTCACCTTTTATAACTTCTTCACTGTGAAGCTATCGATAACTTTTCAAGTACTAAAGCGACAAAGCAAGAGGGCGTTGGAAGTACAGCCTTAGTTTGGAAATTAATCTTCTTACACAGAATATATGGCCAAGTAAACTAAATTACCACTGTATTAATAATGATTACATTCACAATCGATTTCAACTGAGATATTCAATGAATAATTTAAACATATACATAAAAGAGTTTTTACATAATTAGAGAAACATACAGCTATATAAAAACAATAAAATAATATATAAAAAAATACACAACGTACATATTTAACATTAAATGACTTCAAAACATTTGGATAAAGTCAGAAAGTTAAAATCCGCTTTAATATTCTAAAGAACATATTTTATTTACGTTCTACGTGCGCACGGTCATTAGAGAAATATTTTGTATAAAACACGGACGTGGTATAGTTAATTAAAAAGAATACGAATATGCAAAGGTATTACAACCATACAGCCACAATATTCCGTTTTTATAAGTTGATTTCATTCTCTTGTTGCTCTGTTTTTTTAACAATGTATAAGAATATATTAAAAAACATGTACAAGCATCATGTACATCAATTGCTGAATCTCTTGGCCACTAGATATTCCGATTTGATTCTACAAATCGTATAATGTGTGGAGCAGTTGTAATTTTAATAATAATGTGTTATCACATTATATCTCTTCCGGAATGAACAGAGATACATTAGTGCCTTTATCCACTTTGCGCTTCTATGCAATGACCAACGTGACCCGTAGCGCTGCTGGTCACTGTTCTCAGGGCACTTATAAATTACATAAATACCATGCGGGCATCCTCACAATAATTTCCTTCACTGGTTAGGATATGGTACCTAAATCCGTTCTTATTCTGAAAAAACCCAGATATACTTGCCAGTATTCGAGCCTTCCATCATTCTAATTGCCGCTTGTTGTTACTAGTCCCTTAGCTCTAGCTACCACAGCCACAGAGCTATAATAATTATTTAAAAACAAATCATATAATCGATTCTCCAAGTAATTATCTTCATCCTCAATCGAATCCTAAATAGGAAGGAGTAGGAAGGCGTACAGTAAGATAAAGAATATTCATATTAGGCTAGGTGAATCTTGCGAAACAATTAACAAGTTTCGACGTAGCGTATTAAGTCAAGGGCGGTCGCCGAGCACCAGCTGGCTTCCTACTGAATTTTAATACCCGCCCGAATCCGAAACTACGTCGCTAGTGTAGTTTTACGACCGCTCTCGAGGTCATTTGATCAGACGTCGGTAACTATGCGGGGTTTCTCGCAACAGAAAAAACATATCTTACCGCATATTGATTACTTATTACTAAACCTGCATCATTTTAGATTAATTTCAAATGCATGCTGTGTTTATCTTTAGTAAAAGATACTTTATAGCTTATAGAATATTCTGTTTATATATATATAAACAACAATAACAGAATATTTTAAGACAGTACTCTTTGTTAAAAATAATGTAATATGATGCTGTATATATACCAGATATAATACAAAAAATAATTTATGATTTACTTAAAGTAATGTTTTAAATGGATTTATGAAAACAGTTCCTTTGCCTTTTTAAAAATAAAAATTACACCAGCAACATTAATGCCAACTACAAATTGAATATTTTGAGATGAATTTAAAATTAGAACGATTTGAATATGGAATAGTTTACATAATTTGAGTATTGCATCAGATTTTATTTCAATAATTTATGTGGAATCAAATTCATTTTGAAAACCTATCATAATGTTTATTTATCTGACACTATTAAAAGTTCATGGCAATACAATATATTATTTCATATTAAGCTTCGCACTATTTTTCCATTATGAAAATATAACAGTTACAAGGAACTGATTTCCATGCGCGACAATGCGAATGCTCAGAACGTACGTCTGGGTTTTTCTAGATTACGTACGGACTTAGGTACCATCTGATCACCTGTGAAAGAAAACATCGTGAGTAAACCCACATGGCATCTAATATAAATGTCATGAGTAAGTGCCCTGAGAACGGCGATCAGCTGCGCTACTGATCGATTTCTTTACTCACCCTGGAAGGGATGTGGCGTGACGATATATTATTTAACCGTAGCACTTTAAGGAAGATTGTATTAGTAGAAAGCCATGCATATTTATGACTAGCTGATCCGGCAAACGTTGTTTTGCTATATAAGTTATTGTAATATCTTCTAAGATGTTCATTGAAATTAAGTGATGTCAAAGACAATTTTGTTCATAATTAAATACTCTTAATCAACAACACATTTATTTGGATAAAGATTAATATTATTACGTTGATACAACTCCTTAACAAATAATGCATTAATTTCGCCCAAATTCGATTACCATAAACACGGCTCTAGTGAACTAATTTTAAAAGATAGACATATACTGTCGCGGCCATTTTTTTAGATCATTTCAAGAGGAATAATTCTTTCATACATATATTTTTTGGTTTCTTAAACCGTTTTCGCAGCGCACGCAATGGAAGCCTTCAAGGATGAATAATTTTCCCCGTTTTTTTCAGATTTTCCATTATTTCTTTGCTCCTAATAGTTGCATCGTGATGTTATATAGCCTAAAGCCTTCCTCGATAAATAGTTTATTTAACACAAAAAGAATTTTTCAATTCGAATCAGTAGTTCCTGAGATTAGCGCGTTCAAACAAACAAACAAACAAAATCTTCAGCTTTATAATATTAGTATAGATTATAATATTAGTATAGATTACTTCAAGACATATAATACCTAATTTTTTTTTATAATAACTATGTAAGAGATATATTAGCTTATTAGAATTTAAATTACTTCACAGTCTAGACGAAGTTACATTTACGTAAGTTGAACCGGATCATTATGAGTTTAGAGCAATTATTCTTTAATATTCACTAATAGTATGTAAGTAACCATGTACAATGAGCGTGTAGTTAAAATTAATGAGTCGCATAATTAATTGGTTGAGTTTGTTGATGTTTCATTAATAAATGTTATAAACGCTTGCCTGATGAGAAAACTTCGGGTAAAAACTTATTTAAGAGACAAATATTTCGATTGCTCTTATTAAAAAGGCAATTGTATTTATTTTTCTACAGTTTTGTATCTAGTATACAAGAACAATAGTCCAAAGACCAATATAGTGCTGTGCTTTCGCTTGTCGCGTTTCGGAATCGGTTTGTGTAACTCCAATTGTTTATATACGTAGAGTTAAGCCGTGGTGGCTGCCGGCAGAATAGAATAGCACCCCTCTCTTCTTGCTGAGGTGTCGTAAAAGGCGACTAAGGTATCACCGCAATTCAACCAGGTGTTCAGAGAAGGAAAACTCGACCAAACCTGCATCCCGCTCCCTCCCGATCGTACTGGTTCTCCTTTCCATCGGGCCTGAGGGAGCTCGGACGAGAGAGTGCTTTTCTGGCAGCGCGTCCAGTCATGCACTTAAATATCTCCTGCGCAATTGACTGTTTCCGAAAACTGGGCCTCGTATTTCTTAACCGGTGTTGAAACAGTCGCCGTGGCCGAAACCGGCGAGGACATCATCATCATCAACATCATACGTAGAGACCTGAGTGGTATATGACACTCCAACGCACCTTTGAGTTTCTTTCAGCGTTTCTTCTCAAGGCAGTCGCCTCTGAAACGCTAGTATATCACCGTTAAGTTCTTTCCCTCGTTGGCCGCCCAAGTCGAGGTCGTACCCACAGAAGTACCCTTGCATTGCCACCCAAACCATAAATTCGCTGGCTGAGCGTCTTCTGTGCTCGCCTCCTAAGCTCGAATGAGTTGTAAAAGTCTGTCCCGGCCAATCAACATTCATCCTATAAAAAAAAACGTGGTATATGTGTGCCAACATGGCTACGGTGACTGTCAATGGAATCCCGTCCCTTGGCAGTCACCGTTTATCATTTAAGCTATATTTTCCGTTAGGTGCGGTATAGTTACATTGTCGAGCCAGTACAAAAATCAGGTGATTCTGTACCATGGTACGATCCAATAAAAATCATGTACAAAGACAGTGTACACATTCTATTAACCTATTAAGTCCGGAAAGAGCACAATTTTCATACCATGTTTGAGACTTATTTTATGCCTTGAAAAACTAAGATAAAAAATTCCAAACATACCTATTTTACTAATATTAGGGTCGCTTTTTCGATTGGTGCAGTTAGATTTGCATAAAAATGAATACAAAAACCAATATAACGCATTAAAAAAAGTGTCATAATTTTTAGATTTTTCTTTTTATTAGTTTCTTATCAATAAAGTTACTGAATCGATACCAAACCACAACCAAAACATATAAACATGCCGAAATAGGCCCTCTCACAGAGGATATCTGTGGCGTTGATTTCGGTGAAGAACCCTGGACCGTGTTACATTTCATTAATATATAAAAAAATAGTAATAAATAAACACCACACGGGCATGCCACCGTCTTGGAGAATCTTTGAGGCACGTGGTTTCTGGTTGTTCGTTTCTTGCTAACGGCGAGTACTTACACAGACATAATCAAGTGGCCAAGATCATACACCAGAAACTTGCTCTTTCAAATGGTCTTGTGGTCAATGAGGTACCGTACTATCAGTATGTACCTCAGTCAGTTCTCGAAAATGCTGCACTGTGATCGATCTCTTATCACTGATAGGACTATTTTTGCTAATAGACCTGACATTGTGGTAGTAGATCGGTCGGCGCGCCGGGCAATACTCGTTGATATCACCATACCACATGATGAAAATCTCGTAAAAGCTGAAAAAGAAAAATCATCAAAATATTTAGACCTCGCACACGAGATTACCAGCATGTGGGATGTAGATTCTGCGATTATTGTCCCGATAGTCGTATCGACTAATGGGCTGATCGCAAAGAGCCTCGGTGACCACCTTAAGAGGCTCTCGCTTGGTTGTTGGATCAAGGGCCGGATACAGAAGGCAGTTCTACTCGATACGGCACGCATTGTGAGGAGGTTCCTCATTCTGAGCTCCTAACTACCGATGGCTTGGACCTAAGGCTTCGCCCCTGTAGGTCTACATGTTTTTATATTTTAAAATTTATATGTTATCTTTTTATATGTATTTATTTTAAAACAATATACCCACTTAACATTAAATAATACTAAATAAGCTGTTAAATGCTATAAAACGACTACAAATGAAATAGTGATGCATGAAAGATTTGGCCCTACATGTCTGTATCTTCATATAGCCTACACTACTGCACATAGAAACACTAAATTTGGACAATGGGCTCTTTGTTTGAAGTAGGTATCCGCAATGGAAGATTTTTTTAATATTCCACCCCTAATCGGATAAAATAGGGGTTGATAATTTGTTCGATAATCCTTCAATGTTGAATTAAGCATAATGAAAACAGATTTTTACCTTTGAGTTAGAAACTATACGTGTTTCGACGTTTTTGGAAACTCAATAACCAAGGTGTTAAATTATTTCTACCCGGGCAACGCCGTATCACAATTAGAGATGCCACGAATATTCAGCAACTATTCGGTATTCGGCCGAATATTACGTACTATTCGGCCGAATACCGAATACCAAATCATGTAAAAAAGGCACGTTATATTACTCAAAATTATCTATTTATTTCCAAATTACAACACTTTAGTAATTAAAATTGATCAGTGGTAAGTTGTGATGGATGAAAATAAGCTTTTCAGCATTTTTTAATAGCAAACGATTACGCTTTTCATCGTAAATGTTACTAGCCTCAGAAAATAACCTTTCACTAAACACGCTACTTCCAGGAGAAGAAAGATAAACTTTAGCAAATTTCAAAAGGTTTGGGTATTGTTTTTCGTTTGTATTGGGTATTGTATTGTCTTTGCTGGCCGCGCCAACGCAACGAGGAGAACAGGTTGCAACTTGCCTTAATCCAGCTAACGCGCCCCCGACAAGCATGTATTCCATGCCGAATATTCGGCGGCCGAATATTCGGCGCTTCGGCCGACAGCGTTGCCGAATATTCGGTATTCGGTATTCGGCCAATTCACTATTCGTGGCATCACTAATCACAATAGCTAATAACAGATATAATAAAATGTAGACAAAAACTGTGATAATATAAATAGGTACACTAAACGACAATACGGATTTCGTGGTAAGCCCTCTGAATGCCAGTCCAAGGTGAGACGCTACGTAGCGAATGAACTTTCAAAACACCCATTTAATATGAATGTATTTCAATATTTAAGTCAATTTATAAGCCGTGACCGACCGGGGAAATGAATCTGTGTCTCATAGTAAAAAACGCTTCAAAAACAGCGCGTGCGCACGAACGATCATATGACCATTGTATTATTTTTTGTTTTATCGTTTTTTTGCCTAAATCTAAACTTGGATTAGGTAAACGTGAAATAAGTTTTTATATTCTTGTTAAATAAAACTAACTAACTACCTGAGGAATTGTAGCGCCGTACAACAGCAGACAACATGCCACTTTCAGTTGATAATTATATTTCTCTAGTTGTTATTTTAAGGACGATTTTAAAGACATAAATGCGCTTTAATTAATTTGTTCCCTTGGAAAGATATTGAGGGGTGAAAGATTATTTGGTTTAAGCCACATTTTTTGGTGATATAGTGATATATATATAATTGAAATCGGTAAAAAACGCTGATTCCGAAAATATATATCACCAAAAATGTCGCTTAAACCAAATACCCTTTCACTCCTCGATATGATTGCTAATTAATAGCTTATTAGAGTTTTTAATCACCTTTAACATTCAAATGGTGGTTCTGAAGTTATTTGCGTATCTCTATAAATAAAAGCTCTAACAAATAAAAAAAGATACATAAATACGGCAGTCAACAGTAAAGATTTTTATGGGGAAAGTGTTTCGTTAACCCAGTTAATTAATGCCATTGTTCTGTTTTCCTGTGAAAATATTACGACTCTGTCATAAATACTATGTGATTTTGTGGTTAGTATTGTGGCACCTCCAATATACCTGTAGTATAAGACTTAGACCGCACTGCGGAATTTCACCGCGCGGGAAAATCACGCGAATGTTATTCGCGAACGAAAGTCCACGAAAGCTCGTACTGCAAAAGTAATTACGCGCGGTTTTTGTGATCACAGAATTATTAGTTTCAGTAAAATTACAGTGAAGCACGCCGCGTGACTTCTATACCGCGCCAAGTCTCTAATTACCGCGTTTGCTTGCGATCTCATACAATTCGTAGTGTTACAAGATTTGCGGTAAAAATCGCGCGGTAAAAATTGGCAGTGCGAGTTATGTCTCATGCGTCCTACTCACGTACTATCTTTCGTCTACAATTTTATTTAAAAAGACTTCATAGAGTCACAGATTTTTTGTTATAAATATTAAAATTATTTTGATACATTTACCAATACTTGTGATTAAAAAAAAATATTACCATTTACATTAATACATACAAATGCTTAATTTAATGTACTGTGTGTGTGTAATTGTACGTCTGGACGAATTTGGCTTTCCAGGCCCGGGTGGAGCAATCAGAGGGACACCCCGGGGGTTTTTAGTCAGTAGGAGTCTGACACACCGGGGTCGCTGCCCTCACAGCGTCCCTGATGGTCCTATGTAGGATTGTCCCCCGGGATAAAAAAAGCGTATAAATTGTTGTATACTATTAAAGCTTAAAAATAGCATATAATACGTTAAAAACTTAATATGATATCACATAGACCAGCGTAAAATCTAGTTTAGCCTGTAAAGAAAACGTATTAGCGTTAGAATAAATAGATTTATTTCATTGATTATTGAAAAATAGTTTAATTGTTCCGTTACGTTCTGATAACAACGTTTAAAAAAAGTCTGCGATAAAATTCGCGACAAAAAGTCGGTGCACGAATGGCGCTCCTTACTTCCAGTACTGAGGCCACGAAAATTTTTGAAAACCAGATTACTAACCTTGACGAGTTGTTCGACGATAGTGCACAGGTTGAACGTTCTCGTAAAAACGTTTTTACGTTGTTAATTGTTATATTCGTATGCGATGGAGGTAGTATACGGTGCAGTTCATTGCACCGAGCGACGCGGGCCGTAAATGGTCGGTTTCGGCACTACATACCGATTATGTTAGTCATTCACGCCCACTGGAGCCCGCGGATTATAGACCATTCATGAATGATCTGATTTTATCAATTGGATGTGACATATGTAATTTTGCGTGCGAGGTAAGAATCAAATTAAAATTACATTTATGGACATTCTTTTTTATTACAGACAAGCTTGCTCTTGTAGGCTACCCTTTTGTTTATACCTTTTTATATTTAAATTATACTTTTTTAACAATCAGTTAATATGTCAAAAAAATAAGAAGGTAATTATAACGTTTGATGAAAAATTTTTAACACGGTGCGATCGTGAAGAAAAATTGTAATATTATTATATTTATGATTATCTCCAGTTTTCTCAATTCAATTCTAATTGTGCTGATCATCTTCCTGGTGTTATGTACTCCACCTCTACACTCTTGACCTCAATCACTCCCGATAGAAAGGCCATTGTCAAATGTTATACAATTTTTTTTATAATTCTTTCAACAATGGATATAAAATAGTTAATAGACGCTAAAGAGAAAAGAAAAAAAAACATAAATTACACGTGTTTACGCGAGCATATATACAAAACATTCATGCGAAAGAACAAAGATTTTGCATTTTTTTAGCGACAAACCAGTCACTTCTTGCAAGTGTGAAACTAGGCTATTAGTTTTTATAAATAGTTAGTCTTAATATTTGTTTTAGTCTTCTATAATACTTTAAGAATAGGATTCTTAAAACGTATATATATAACTCAAAACTAGAATACCTGGCATATCCAATTTATTTCATACATCCATGTACTGTATTCAAGGCACCAGTTACGACTAAATTTGGTCGTAGATCGAGCTGGATGCAATGAAACCTACTATCGGATTGTATATTAGGTCTATTTACGTATTGTACACTTATGCCCATTTTCACCAAGGTTCCCTGAGTTTTAAGAGTCACTTACGGCATTTTAATTGGCCCCATAGTGATCATTTCGTTTTCACCAACATTGAGGTGACACATAATCGCTTAGGTATCCCTTTAAAATTAGGGGCTCGATTGTTAACTCCTTAACTTGCCCTTAACAAAGTAACGTTTACAATGGAAGGAGTATTAGGTGATTTTTTTAGGGAATATTGATGGTATCGAAACTTTAGATTTATTAACCATTCTTAGTTTTTTATCCAAACTGCGAACATGTCTTGAAAGACCAGACTCATATTATTTTTTACAGCTTAATAAAATAAAATAATATAATGTCTAGTATTTATAATTAACACTCTTCTTTTAAAGACTCCCAGGTCATAAGATCGCGGAAATATGGCCGCTGGTAGCATATTCCACACCTTAGCTGTTCGCATGATGAATAATATAATAATAATAATATAATAATATTATTATTATAATAATATTATGGTAGTAACGATTATATTGCTTTCATAAGAAAGATAGACGGCGTGAATATAGAATAGATATGAATATAAATGATTCCTTTATTTTTTTAACTTTAAGCAATTTATTCTGGACTTATTTAGCGTAAGGGCATGCAATGCTTTAATGCATCTATGGATTGAACGTTACTGTACGTTGTGTACTGTTGTGTGTGTTACGTTACGTTTTATATACACTTAAATATCGACAATAGGAGATATTCTGTATTTTATTTATTACTGAGGTCAGTGACCGTTGTCTAGTGCCTAATTACAAGTTTTAGATTGCCTATTCAATCTAACAAAATACCAATATTCATGTAGATATTGTTATAATTTGTTGCATAAACCAGAAAGTTGGGTGCTATCATGCAAAATCGATTAATTCTCGATAATATTTCGATGTCATTTCCTTAATAGTAGCGTGTTAACGTAGAGGAACGGGTAAAAGTTTTAATCGTATTGCGAGGGTGTTAAGAACGCGATCGTCTACTTGCTTCCGCGTTCCGTGCTCACTCTAACCGAGATAAATACGAAACATTTTATTCGTGTCTTTCTTTAGGCAGACGGAATGTCCCGTCAGATTTTTTTACTCTTTAGTGCCATCGATTTGTATGTATACTCGCGTTTTTTCTTGATCTACAGAGTATTTTATAGTTATTATTAGGTTTTACGGCTTTAGATTCTAGTCTGGCGTTAGTATTTTCAATATTTAGTCCTCTCTGATTGACGTCAAAACCAACGACACAATCAACGCGCTTTCCATCCCACGTCTTCAGAAAAATCACTGATACCCATACCATATACAATCCCGGCATTTTCTTACTATCTAGACTCAATACCACTGTGGAGCAATTGATTACAGGGCCCACTGCTCCGTCTTAGTGCCGATGAGGTCAACTTGAGTTTTTTAGTCTGTAAAAGTCCAGCATACCCCGATTACCATCACCCATTTGTATCCGAGACGGTGAAATGAGGATTTTCCCCAAGTAAAAAAAAGACCCAACACGAAAATGAAACGTCCAGTAGAACACAACAACGACAAATCAGCAATTCTGCAATTGATGAAATAAACAACTATGGCCGGTGGTCGTGGGTGAGTTGGTAGAAAGACACGGATTTTGGCGTTTTAGTGTTTATTGCACTTTAAGACACCCAGAACTACGACGCGCACCCACGTGCTCTAGCTTTGTTCCCGGTAGTCGACTGCTTTAGCGAGAGCATCCCTTGCGTGCGCGCGCCCCTTACCCCGTGCGTCCCGTAACACCCTAACGACCCTTAGGGCGTTTAACACAAGCACGTATCGGGCGGCGTCTACATACTATACAACACAACCGCTCGCGTTCTAAACTTGGACACATCCTACATGATTTCAGTGATCATTGCATACGAAACTTTTGTGCGGGCCTTGAATCTAGCCAAGTTGAAAAGGGTACGTGCGGAAGCGAAGGCGGTATATTGTCAGAAAATGTTGTATATATCGTTACGAACATAATACTTATTTTCCAACAAAATAAATAAATAAATAATGTTTATTTTGTAAACATAATACATATCCCTTGGCGCTTGCATTGAATTATACAAAAAATGTGAATAAATTTCAATGTACTTGTCTTAATCAGTCGCAAAGTCAATGCGCATGATTATCAACTTATTTACATGCGTAATTATTTTAAAGGACTACTGACTGCGTTTGAACGTTACATTTTTTGTACTCTTAGGCTGAGATGTATGAACGCTACTTTGACTTTGCTAAGACTTTACTCAAATGTAACAAATTACTAATATCAAAGCATATGGTATATCAACTATTTTGTCAACTGGAACTTGGCTTTTCGAATACTTAAACATACTCAAGTTCCTATTATATCCGTAGGAAGTATACGGATACCCAGGTCCGGCGAAGGCAATGAGAGGACAGGGGAGTGGCCCTCACCACTCCCCTGACAGTCCGAAGGAATTTCCACCAAGTTAAGAAAAAGAAAGGTCCTATTGTAACCTATATTCAATATTTCGACAAAGACGAACATATTTCCTGAGTAAAGTCCTGTTCCTTCGTGAAATATAGCAAATGGTTTCGACCTTTTTAAATAAACCTTTAAAAATATTTTCTAACAAAAATAAGTCGATTTTATGCAACAATTGTCGACTGATAGTTGCGAACGCTAAACGCATTCTGCGTTTGTACGTTGCGTTTATACGCTGCGTCTACAAGCATCAATAAACCGCCTCGTTTAAAGAGATCACACTGCTAATTATCCAGGACCGGATCATGAGAGGCTGGCTGGGGGCCCACGCATCGGATGTCAGTACCCAGCGTGCTCACTGAATAATATATAAAAAAAGGGGCTATCCTCTCTAAAAAAAATTGGCTGAAAAGTACAAGCCTTTGGTTATGACGTTTTAAAAGTTAACTCAAAAATCTCATAAGATATCGTTCCACGTCTTACGTTAGACAAGTTCAATCTTTTTCCCTCGAGATAGTGTCCAAAGGGCGCGGCATGACGGGGCTGTGGAGAATGATTCCCCGTCTATATGCAGAAGTAGTCACCTTGGAGTTTTTAGCCGATACAAGTCCAGCACACCTCGGCTGTGCCACCCCCTGCGTGCGGCCGGGACGGTCCGATGAGGATTTTCCCCAAGTAAAAAAAAGAGAAGTTCGATCATACTTATATTTTTACAAATTAGATGAGCACAAGATCTTTAAATATTTTACTGTAAACACTTTTTATTGGATTAATCCATAAAATTGAGAAACAAAGGTAAAGAGACTAACAAAGCGGGGAGGGTATGGAGGGCGCTGTTAAACATTAGGTTTCGGCTGCAATTATATATGGCCTCCGTCTAGGCGTTTGATTTTAGTACTCGAATTAAAACGATAATAATGTTTAAAACAAGTTTCGGTAACAATAAAATCGAATGTCGTCGCGACCGTGACATCCAAACGAGTTTATTATCAATACATTGGCAATGACTTTTACGTAATGGCCTGAAATTTCAACAATTCAGTTACATAATGTTACCTCTATTTATATATCAGATTAATAAAAATGATTAACGATTACATTTTACGTTGTTTACTATTAATATGACTGCATTTTGCTCATCTATGTTTTAAACACTACAGAATCCCAGATTGTATACACATTTATGATTTCTTAATGTTTTAAATGGATTCAATCATGATTACAGAGCAAGAAAATTAAAATTACGACTACATATTGTAATCGTTCATCATTAATCAGATTACAATTCGCCCATCTCTGCATTCATATATGAGTAGACATATCAACATAAGGTGGATTATTATTCAAAATAATAATAACATATCGTCACGCTGTGTCCCTTTTGGGGTAAGCTGAGATATATTAGTGGCTGTATCTACTTCGCGCTTATATGTCATGCCCAACGTGACCAGCAGCGCATCTGAACTCCGTTCTCAGAGCTCGTTTTCCTTCAGTGTTGCTCATGTGGTGCCTATACGTACTTAATCAAGAAAACCCAGACGTACGTGCCTGGATTTGAACTTGCAATCATTCCCACGGATATCGGTCCCCGATTCACTAGGCAACGAGAGCTACAGCAAAACATCAAGTAAATAATAAACCATAACGTTTTATTTCCGTAGAGTCAGTCTAATATGTAGTTAATTTTGTCTATGTCTAAAAATAATCAATATCTTTACAAGTATAAATTACTATGGAGAATTAGACATTTTTTTTTACACTGTCTCAACATAGTGACTACAGAGTACCTGATGGTAAGTACAGTGTAGTCCAAAAACGAAAGCGACTATCAAAGGATGAAAATCCATTGATAGTCTACATTGTTATGTCGGCCCACATATACCACGACTGAAGGTCTCTAGGTATATGAGCTACTGGATATGCACAAGCTGAATTATTTCATCATACTTTCCACTTTGTAATCAAAGAAAAATTACTTTGCTAATATCTTTGCCTCTAAAAGCAATATATTTGTGATAGTCAATTTAACCCATTTGCATCATCGCTCGAAATCCTCAATCTTACTCAAAAGTCCACAGACGTAGACGATACCAGCACGCGCAAGAAAGACTTTTATTGTTTATTCTCATTAGAAATAGTGTTACAGGGCTATTCAAATACAGGTATATTCTTCGTAATTAAACAAAAATATATTTCTTTCAACAATACAATGCTTTGTTTGGCCTGTCGCGTTTCGGGATCAGCTTGTGTATATCCAGTAACTCATATCTTACATACCTAGAGACCTTCAGTCGTGGTACATGTGGGCCGACATAACGATGTAGACTATCAATGGATTTTCATCCTTCTATGGTCGCTTTCGTGTTTTGACTACACTGTACTTACCTTCAGGTGCACTGTAGTCACTTTGTCGAACCAGAGTAAAAAAATATTCTGTTATCAAAACAAAATTACATTTAAAAAAATCACGTAATTTTGAAAACGAAAATTATTGTGTGCGGATTTATTCGTTCCCGGTAATAAAGGTCAGTGCTTGTTTGTGGATTATTCCGTCAAATAATGCAAATAGTTAAACGATTTAACATTTATAACTAGATCTGTTCTAGTGGGTAGAAATTAATGGTATAAGTGTCATCAATATATCTGCCCAGTAGTGAGAGGAACTCTCTTTGTCTTCACATGAATGAAATAGTAATTTGCGTACACAAACAGTAGGTATCGAGTCCTATTATAATAAGCTATTTGCAATAGGGTTGTTAAGGATATCGATATCCGTAACTGAAGCTATCCGATGTTTGAAATGATAAAATATGAACTTCGGTTAATTTCTCATATTACACTATAATTTGAAATCACTATTATAAGCTGCGATTTACGTAAAAGATGGAGATACATCTTGAATCTGTGATTATAAGAGAATATGATTGAAATTCATATAAATAGTAATGTTAGTGGACTGAAATACCTGCTTCCTATATCATTGGCTGCAATCTAAATATATATAACTCAAAGGTGACTGACTGACTGTCATAGTGATCTATCAACGCACAGCCTAAATTACTGGACGGATTGGGCTGAAATTTGGCATTCAGGTAGGTGAAGTCTGCTTTGCCATGATAATAAACAAGTCTTAAAGGCAAACTCTCAAATTTGTGGGTATTGACTTGAGAGAACTTTGCTTCTCTCAAGCAATAGCTTGATAGTTTTAGCGCCTAATGACAGATTAATTAAGAACATTGTGTATAAAGAAGTTTTGTAGGCTCTAATTTTGTACACACCCTAAACAAAAGTAAAGCCGCAAAAACTATACCTAATTAATAATAATACTTCTTAACGCAAGCGAAGCAGCGGGCAAAATCAAGTTATCTATATATGTCAAACAACTTGTACCGAAACTGAAATAGTGTTTTATGAATTTCCACATCTAGTTGTTCGTATACCTAGATGTTTTCTGTGGTAGAATGTGGGCCCGCATGATGACAGTGACTGTCAATGGAACCTCGTGTCTTGACAGTCGGCCTTGACTACACTGTACTTTCCATTAAATTCGGTGTTACGACTTGTTTTAATCCTTTCCACCCATTCGCCTCACTAACAATCGATACGTGTAAACATACGCGCGCATCACTAGCGCCAGCGCATTTATTCAAAAACTTCGCAATGAAGTGTTGACCAATAAACCGTGTTGTGCTTGAAGGCGGTACTGCAAGCCTATCTATCCATCACAAAATCCCAGTATGTACCGTATCTTCATAATCAAAAGAAATCTAAGTTCAATTTATAATATTCGGTGTATAATTTTTTTCGAGCCAGTATACAAAAAATATCCGAAGTACCATATTGTCTTGAACGACTCTAAGACACACCTACAAGCCGATCAATGTGCCATCAACACGCCCACATACTCGTAAAAGCTGGAAAAGATATAGATGTACCTTACTAAAATAATGCAATTAAGGCTAGAGAAGTTTTTCAAGATTTATTTCTTAATTCAATTTCTGTTTTTAAATGTCAACTCGGTAAATGCAGCTTATATAAATGTACGAAAAACTTTTTTACTTTATTTTCTAGTTCAAAACAATGCTCAATATGTGACGCTAGTGTTGCTAATAATATTTCCGAACACTTTTATGTATATTTGTTTCAGTAGTTCTATTTTTTATTTAGATAAACATTCTTAAGTCATATGAAATAGAAGTAAATTCATTGGTTTTCATATTATTTATTATTATTGGTTCTAAGCTTATTATAATTATGAAAATACTAGCTGTCCCGGCAGACCTTGTTCTGCCCTATTTCTCTAAAACAAAGTCACATTGTTTTTTTAATGTTAATAGCTACCCCGTCGGCTGTTTTTTGAAAATTGTTTGAAGAAACCTGGCCTTAATGCTATATGTATAAAAATTGACAACTACTGACATTAATATTTATACGTCACTCAATAATTGTTTTGCCTTCCTGGAACCCGTCCACTAACATTTAAACTTTATATTATGGTGTTAAAGTTCAAATTGACTTATAACAAATCTTTTGTATGAGAATATAGAAAAGTGGTGTTTTTAGACTTTTCAGACAATTTTTTTAATTTTTCTCTCCGTAATAACCTTCCCCAGATTTCAACAAACACAACAAAATAGAAATCAGCCAAATCGGTTCAGCCGTTCTCGAGTTTCGCGCTTATCAAGACATTTTGCGATTCATTTTTATATTATAGATGACATTATTTTACGAGTATTGTTCAATAGATGTCGAAAATGTGATTATAGCAGCTGTCTTCTAATGTCATTTTGTGAGTGTCGACGTACAACGAACAATCTGCTGATAGGGGCGTTGACCAAAAATTCTATAACTTCATAATAACAAATAATATATCGTCACCCTATATCCCTTTTGGGATCAGCTAGAGATACATTAGTGGTTGTATCTACCCCGGCTGTAACTCCATAATTTGACATTTAAAAAGGAAATTCATTTCGGGAAGTTAATCTAAAAAAAACGTAGACTATATTGCAAAAACCTTTTAAAATCCTTTAACTAAACCTTCCTTTCCTTTAAACCAGGGGTCAGCAATCAGCGGCCCGCGGGCCGCATGCGGCCTTAAAACTACTACGGTGCGGCCCGCTCAAGTAAGAGCAGTTCCACAGAACGTCGCACCGCAGGCAATAAATTAAAAACACTTATAAAAATAAGTTTCTATTTCATTGTTTTGTGTGCGCGGAAGCCGGAAATTCAGTTCAAGCGATCTCAGTCAGTAAAATGAGAGTAACAATAAATACGGTTAAAAATGCAAAAAGTTTTATTTTAAAATGTGTTTATTAAAAGAAATTTGGCCCGCACCAATATACTCATATTTGTGGCCCTTATATAAGAAATGGTTGCCGACCCATGCTTTAAACTATCGAACAAGAAAACATTTCTTTGGTTCAAACATATTTGTTGTACTCGAGAGCAAAGAATCCGAGTCACTACATACAAAAATCACAATTAAAAAGTAATAAACCACTTACTAATGGTAGTAACAACTTTATTTGCCAAAAAATAAGCTTTAAACCCCTCCCTTCTATTAATTTCAAATTTATTAACATTTTTATTAAGAACGAGGCATTGTCCTACCAAGTATAGAAATCTTTACACATCCCAATGTGTTAATGTGTGTGTGGGTCATCATACAAGGTTGATCAAAAATAAAACATATTTAAATATGCATAAAATATAAAACAATAAAACATGTTTCCGATGAATTATCGACCTAAAGTAGGGATATAATGAATGTAACTTAAACCTCATATGAATTAATTATACGACATACATTCATCGTAAAACTAACCATTACTTATTCTACAGCAGAACTACGAAAGAGTTATTATTTCCCGCGAAAATAAATCAGATTTAAATCAGAAACTATAATTTATACTTTTCTTCCGTTTCTTGTTAATATAAATTTAAAAAATAAGTGGATATTACTTGACTATTATATATTAAATAACTATGCATAATTATTTAATTACACAATTAATCACAAGGCAATATTGTTTTCAAACCACTCTTAGTACATTATACAATAAAAGAAACAACCAGTTTATTTATTATAATAATATGCAGGTTGTATATCTGCTGAAAAAGATACAATGATTAATTGTAACTTGTATAATTAATAACATACCGTAGAATATTGAGCATAATTGTTATGAATAATGTAATGTGTATTAAAATATATTCTGTATTTTTTTTTAAATAAAAAGTTAGTGTGGGTCTGAAGCTTTGCCTGTGTCTTTGTCTTCAACCACTTTCATTATGTGGTGATGTAATTTTAATAATCTCTAGGAGTTAGTTTTTATCCTACTAATAATATAAATGCGAAAGTTTGTGAATATGTTTGTTACTCTTTCATGATAAAACTACTGGACGCATTTGCATGAAACTTTTACAGTAATATAGATTATACATCGGAATAACATATAGGCTACAATTTGTAATGATTTTGTGTAATTTCGGTCGTAATACATGTCAATTAAGTCAGAAAAAAATCTGGCCTCTGAGAGCTATCTTGGCGCACACTGCCTAAACCATTGGAGTTACACAAAGACGATGTACCGTAGGATTGTTTGTCTTGAATAGTTAGCCCTATATCTCTAAAACAAAGTCACATTGTTTTTTTTAATGTTAATAGCTTCCCCGTCAGGTTTTATTCTGCCAAAACCTATTGGCCTGTCGGCTGTTTTTTGAAAATTGTTTGAAGGTACCTAGCCTTAATGCTATATGTATAAAAATTGACAAATATTGAAATTAATATTTATACGTTACTCAATTGTTTTGCCTTCCCGGAACCCGTCCACTAACATTTAAACTTTATGGTATGGTGTTAAAGTTCAAATTAACTTTTAAATATTATTACGAATTTTTTGTATGAGAATATAGAAAAGTGTTGTTTTTAGACTTTTTCAGACATTTTTTTTTAATTTTTCTCTCCGTAATAACCTTCCCCAGACTTCAACAAACACAACAAAAAAGAAATCAGTCAAATCGGTTCAGCCGTTCTCGAGTTTCGCACTTATCAACACATTTAGCGATTCATTTTTATATTATAAAAGAATAATACAGAAGATATTCACTAGAAATAATTTATATAGGACAACAACGTTTGCCGGGTCAACTAGTATTAACATAAATATTACATTTAAAAGTTTAAAAATTTGTATGGACACAAAAAGGTGTCTATTGTATCTTAAATTTAATATGTTTTATAACACTTTAGAAATGCATTTGTAATTTTAAATACGTTAATTACCTTAAACATTTCATTTGCATTATGATAATCTCTTACTCCATATAATTAAAAAGAATATCTTGAGTTATCGCAAAATAAGAATTTAATTCGAACGCGGGTCTCACACCGATGACGATATATGTATAAACCACAATACAGTAATCACTACATATTTATTCATATTTTGAAAAGAAGGTATTATATAAACAATAGAGATAGGGAGGGGGAGTGGTAAAGGGAATAGGAAAAAACCAGGCGAAGAAAGAGGGAAGTGGAGATAGTCCAGGTTTAGGCTACCACGAAATTTATAGCGGTACAAAGTTTGCCGAACTCGGTCTTTTGAATAATTTCAGATCTCTAAATTAACGGATTTTTATTCTACGTGCATCAGTTTCACACATCTTTATAGATCTGTAATTCTATATGTATAAATGTCATCTTTATTATTTGCACATCTTAATTTTATTGATAGTAACAAATATAATGTTTAATCAGTACTTTTTTTATATACCGACTCGACACAGTGACCGCACCATACCTGATGGTAAGCATGGCGCAGTCCAAAAAACGCCAACGACTATCGACAGGCAAGAAAAACCCGTCGGTAGTCACGGCGATCATGCCGGCCTGCACAAATATCTCTTCACGCTACGTTTAAAAGATCCCATATCATAGGAAGGTGGGAACACGCTCGCCGGAAGACCATTCTACAGCCCGACGACACGGCAAAAGAAGGAGTTAGAGAACTTCTTTGTCCTGGCCGGGATGGGAGATACCTTACAGAAGAGGATCAATTGCAGCATTGAATCTAAGCTTTGAAAGATAGCAGTTATGAGCATAGAGCTTTGCTTTCAATATGTAACAAGGAGCAATCGGTGGTAACAGCGCAAGTTAAATGTCAACGAGAAGTCATGTCCCTTGAAATGCGAAATGCCTACAGACACTCATACCGTCAGCCCAATTGTATGAATCACGTGCTCGCTATGTCACACGCTCAGCGGAGGAACATCGTCGACAGAAGTGATTTATTACGTAAAAGCTAAAATAAAACTTTTGTAGCTTTTGTTCTGACAAGAAGATAAAAGTTACTCTACCTCGGTAAACATGGCCCTCGGGTTGAGCCACGAGGGTCCAGACAACAGCATTCGATCAGCAATAACGTTAGTACGAAACGCCAAAAGTGAAGCAAAAATATGTAACTAAATTGAACAATATGAAACTGTCTCACGAAACTATGTTTTGAAAATTTGTTGCTTCGCTTTTATGCGCACGTTTTGCATTAGATTATCCTTCCATGTATTTCATAAATCAATGTCTGCACACCATACAAATATTTGTTCCGTATAGGAAACTAAACCACAAACAGAATCTTAAAAAAAAAAGTGTATTTGTTTAAAAATGTATGTTTAAGTATTTTGATTAATTTTAAAAGATATTTTATTTAACATATGTTACATAATTTATTGGAATTTATTGACACTTATATTTGAACATCTATCTCGATTGATCAATAATTGTTTTTTACACGCACGAAAGTCGCGTCTACGTTCTGTTGAACTTTTTCTTGTTTTTTTTTTGTAATTTTAATTATTTTTTTTGCGTCGATATTGGCAACACATTTGGACATTAATTTTCGGCATATTATACAATTTATTAACTAGCACAAAAAGATATAAAAATACTCACAACTCTTTTAAATAATAACACACCACCTTACCAACTGACCTCTTACTAAAAAGCTGTAATACACACATGCACACCGACATTTGCTCTCTCACTCTGGCTTACTAATTTTTGTATTTGTGTCTCTTACCTGTCGAAATTCGTTGCATCCGATTTGAAATCACAACGATTTTATAGAAGTTTACTACAAAAATAGTTATGCTTTAAGATTGAAGTACGTTACTGAATTTCTGTAATTTTTACTTTATTAGTACCTTTATTAGTAGTATTTATATTAAGCTTCCCTTTGGTTCCTCTCTCATCTATATAGTCTATAGTTTTTAATATTTAAAAATTGTAATAATAATAATTCCAGTTTTATCGGCGACTGTACAACTTTAGGTCAATGGGCTTAACAGTGTAGCATTCGATTCGCGTTTAAATTAGAATGGAGTGACGTACACTAGATTGTGTCTTCATGCTTCACACACATATCACTTTGGAAGTACAAGCAGGGCCGTACGACCTTTATAGTTAAATTTCACACGACTGCCTTAAATACTAAGCACCTATTCCCACATAATGGTCATACCGGAAATTATATATATTTATGCTCCATACACAAATAATAAAATATTCACATTTGTTCCTGTGTAACTCTGTCGACCTTATTATGTATACCACGATATAAAAAAGTAGTATCAAATACCCGGTTAAAAATCGGTGGCACATTATAAACTTTCGTATTTTGTATACATTATAAATACTTTAGTGCGTCCTATGCGATATAACTTACACACAACCCAACACAACACAACCTAACTTGGGCTTGCTTATACTAGTATTAGCAAACCAAGGAATAGGAGGAGGCTGGCACTGTAGCGTCTTATACCAAATTCCCTTTTCTTTAGATATTATATTAAAATATTCCTTCCACATAGCACGACCTTGATTTTTATACTTGCCTAAAATTTCAGTGTAAAACAATAGAATACTAACTAGAGAACCGTCTGCTAGAGCTAACTTTGCTAAGTGATCAGCCTCCTCGTTTCCTGCCAAACCGACGTGAGAAGAGACCCATTGCAAACTTAAGCAAACATTAAAACATTGAAAATTAAGGATCTCCTTTAGAATTGCACCTCTTAAAGTATTTCTAATAAAAATTAATGCTTTACATTAGAAACTGTGGCCAGGGTTTATAATGGCTTGACATAATGACTACTCTGCACCATATGATTTTATTTCATTTCTAGGTATTTGAACAACTGAACGTACACAGACAGATTCCTAAATGCGACAAATCAAAGTGAGCTCCTATGGCGTTTTTGCACTTGTGACTTTGTTTTAAAGACAAACCAGACGTATTTAGTATTCAATGAGTGGAAATGTTAATAATATAACGAAGTTTAGGTTTCCACATAATCATCAGTGCGGGTCATGCGGCGCCGGTCACGATTTATGCAAAGCCAGGCGCCTGGTTATTATGAATCAATTGCTAATAATGAGAACACGCTGCTATGTAGATATTGATCTAAACTGTGCTTCTTCGAAATAGGTATACAGGGCTATTTGTTCGTTAACAACCTCGCAGGTTTATAGTATTTATTGTAGTCATCAAAAAATACAATCCTATACGTATATTTATTATGAAAAACGGAATATCACTTTTGAGGGAGCACAACTCTACAACGCGTCATCCTCCTGCGTTAGAAACGCGAGCTCGCTTGCCATATACAGAACTAAATTACTACAATATATTAAAAATAAATAGTAACAAATATGGTTCAGTATTTGCTAAGTGAGCTCTTAGTGTCTTAGTATTTTACTGTTCCAAATGATTATGATGATGTCCTAGCCGGATTCGGCCACGGCGACTGTTTCAACATCGTTTAAGAAAATCGAGGTCCAGTTTTCGGAAACAGTAAATTGCGCGGGAGATATTTAAGTGCACAACTGGACGCGCCGCCAGAAAAGCACTCTCTCGTCCGTGCTCCCTCAGGCCAGATGGAATGGAGAACCAGTACGATCGGGAGGGAGCGGGATGCAGGTTTGGTCGAGTTTTCCTTCTCTGAACACCTGGTTGAATTGCGGTGTTAAAGATATACTATACCTTAGTCGCCTTTTACGACACCTCAGCAAAAAGAGGGGCGTGCTATTCTATTCTGCGGGCGGCCACCACGGCATAAACCAAATACCAAATAAACCAAAAATCCAAATAGGTTTTAAACAAAATGTTCTCATGTAAGTGATTTGTATCTTAATGAGAATAAACTCTTTGGACTGATTATGAATTCGTTAACGGGCCTTATGTGCGACGAACTTTACAAGTACATTTAAGACAGAAGCGCTACGCCGCGGAGTTTTCGTCGAGTGCAAGAAGCTACTTCCTCTGCCCACTTTTGTTCTCGATAATTAGAATAGAAAAGTAAATATTTTTCATTTAATGTAATATCATCGCTCATAAGACCCTTGAAAGTATTTATAAAGAGTAAAAACCGCGAAAGCTTAAAATGTTCTTTCCAAGTACGTCCATATCTAACAGAAATGGTTTCCTAGGTCTTTATCAGAGTCACGATACCCACCAATGTTGTAATGAACGACGGCAGGCAGGGAGTGTTGAAGTAATAATTCTTATATTATATAATTCCTTCCAGAATGTACACGATGAACGTTTGAACGCTCGCGTTGACGCCATGATAGAAGATGGTCTCATCAATGAACTCTTGGACTTCCACGCCAGACATAATATGCAGAGGATAAAAGATGGCAAGTGAGTATTTGCTTCTTACCACACTTTAACTGCCCAGTTTTTAGGAATTTAGGGCCCTAGTTGCATGTATGAGAAGCTCTGAATTTCATGAACATGGTGATGCGACCGGGAAAGGCAGTGAGCGCACGCAACTGATGCCAGTATCGTGTATACTGTTACAAACATTACCTGCTTTATTTTGTTATAAATTTGCAATTCAACGCCTACTTTCATTTTACAGGTAAAATAATAGAACCTATACATACATACAGATGTGTGTGAGACAGTAGTGTTCATTCTATAGATGCATGAAAACATTGCATGCCCCGACGATTAATAAGTCTGGAATAAATTGCTTAAAGTTAAACAAAAAAGGAATCATTTATATTAATATTTATTCCATATTCACGCCATCTATCTTTCCTATGAAAGCACTATAATATTTACTATCATAATATATTATTAAAATTAATTATGCGAATTATGCCAAATATCCTATGCACGTCACTGGTGTGAGAGCTATATACAAAAGAACTATATACATAATTGTTAGTCTCTATATTATTCCTATATTAATACGTTGATAAAAACAATTGCTAATAATAAATAGTAATATTAATATATCGTCCGGCTGTAAAGGGGTCAGCAGAGATACATAAGTGGCTGTATCCACTTGGCGCTTATATGTCGTGCCCAACATGACCAGTAGTACAGCTGATAGCCATTCTCAGGGCACTTGCACGTGACATTTCTATTAGATTAGTAGTAATGTAATCATTTGGCAATACACTGGGAACCTAAAATTCTGTACACTCTCTGCTATAGTGACGCGAGGGAAAACACCACGTTCTTTTTTGTTTTTCACTGAAGAACGAATTTACTTTCTTTATTTCTTAAAATAAACAAAACGTCATTTGAGGCCGCGAAGGAAGTGAGTAAATAGCCAAAGTCAAGCTGCGTCTTCGTAAGATCGATAGTTAATTTACCCGAGACAAAGGGTATTCGATTCACACAAATTTTGCGTGAAATTAAACTGCTGCGATTAGGTTTCTCCGAGCTTTCGGCAATTTCGATCATTAGAGAAAAGAATTACCAAACTCTGTACAGCTGTTATTCCGTATAAATACAAATCTTCTTGATTCTTCTTCGATAGGTATTTGTTTTAAACTAAGAAATGCAAAAATATTGAACGCTATAGTAGTTAATAAATCGAAGTTAAAATTGTATTAAAAAACTTCTATGTGTGAATTTACTTTCTTTAGGTGATACGGTGATCCCAGTAGAGAGGTAGTGAGGGGGTAACCTTCCCACCCCTCCCAGTGGAGACCTGCCAAGGCCAATCGCTCGCCGGGCCGTAAGAAGTATATGGATACCCAGGCCCGGTGAAGGCTTCTCAATCTATAGAACACAGTAACAAACTAGAGCTACGTTTAAATATAATATTTCTTAAAAACGTATCGAGTCCGGAAACTACCTCGAATGTACTTAATTGAAGCAAACATTTCTCAAGCAATTTTTAATGAAAGTTTATCCTAATTATTAGAAGTATCTCTACCAAATATGGTCGAGGCAATTTCATATTTCGTCGATAGTCGATACCTAGTTATTAAAGGAATCCACATATTATAAAAAACTTGCAGATCCAGTCTGAACTGGGTTCCTCACACTGGAGCTATGAGTTTTCAAAAAATATAGCCTATATTTATTTAACCAATTAGCTTCTTGTTATAGTCTATAGAGGGCAGCACTAGAATGTCGCCATAAATGTTTTTCGAACCGACATTGTGATTTTTAAAGATATTGTTTTATTACAGAATAAAAGTGATGACAGTTGAAATGTGTTATTAATTAATTAAGCATCTAACAATTAGATATTCACTTGTGTAGATTTCTTCAAGATTAACTATTTTTAAAATTGATTGATATAAAAGTGCACGTAATGCGACAGGCGTCTTAAAACGTCTATTTAAACATCATCAAAAACATATTTTTGCTATTTTTCAACTTCATAATCAACCTGTATCTAACGACTACTGTATATAGGCCTCTCCCCATATATCCCAGAAGGAGGCTGCAGAGCATGAGCGGCACAGAGCTAATCCCACTCGCAGGAGAAGACTTCGCGCTGGCAATCGCCCTGGCACGTCAATTCCAGCCGATCGGTCCATCCATGACCGGTTGGCTGATACCCTTAGGATCGCGGGTGCTCAAGGTGGGGGCTCTGGGTGCCTGGTTAGCGATACGTAAAGATTGGTGGAGCGGAAGCGTAATCCACCTTAAATTTCGTCAGACTGATGAGGGAAGGTAGCAGCAATGGCTTCCTGCGAGACAGAGCTTAAGGAATTCTGTGCACGGCGGCGGCGGGCTGTGAAGCAATTGATTACAGGGCCCACAGCTCCGTCTTAGTGCCCATGAGGTCAACTTGGGGTTTTTAGTCGGTAAAAGTCCGGCACACCCCGGCTACCATCCTCCATGTGTAGCCGGGACGGTCCAATGAGGATTTTCCCCAAGTAGAAAAAGGCCTATCCCTAGATTCGCTATTGTGCTTGATCTTCGGATCTTCTCATCTAACAATTGTCTTGCAGAAATCGTCGCTCTATCTAGCCAAAGGACGTCCTACACTACACTTACCGAAACACGGTCTCCATTCAAGAACGCGTCTACTCCAATGGTTATAAATCTTCGGCAAATATGATCAACCAACTGCCACTACAGTCTGATACTCCTTTGCCCTATATCGACAACTTAATTTCCCTGACGTAGTCTGATTCGATCCTTCAGAGAAAAACCGAGCATAGCATATTCTATGGCTTGCTGATTCACCTATTATTTGTGGACTAGAAGTACCATGAGTGTCCACGTCTTGGCTCCGTATATCATTACAGGTAGGATAACCTGGTTGCAGATTTTCGTCTTCAGGTTTTGTGATATAGATAACGAGAAGACTCGAAGTAATTTGCCAAAAGCTGCCCAAACCAGATGGAATCTTCTGTTACCTTTCTTTTACAGTTGATCTTTTTAAACTTAAGACAATCTTATCATACATATAACAATAATAATACACCCCGTTCATGGCAGACGGACTCCATAATTTAGCGCAATTTTCGCATCAATCCTCAATCCGTCCCCCGTCCGGCCAATGTCCCCCAATTCCGCCAGAACTGTATGTATCATGCGTGTTATACATAAAGCATCCAAAATAATTATGGTAAAAACAGTATCAAGATTCACCGTGTAATTTACAAGTTATAGCAAACGCAGTCATACACGAAAATAGTGACGATTATTTATGTTATTCAATGAAAAGAAGGTCCATCTTAATTGAAAAAGATGTACAAAATCAAAATGGCGGTGACGCGGCGGGCAACGGCCGCGCTAGTTGCATCTGCTTTGGGTCTGCGGTTGTCTATGGTGTCGGATTACACACGTACCCCACTCTATTTCACTTTGGAGATATATCTTTGGTACTTTATTAATTAATTTATTATTATTATTATGTGATGTCAATATTACCCATTAATACCAAAGCTAATAAAAAAATAAACAACGCTTAAAGAAAGTATCTGTTCTATTAGAATATATACTAGTCATTCATTACGAATCAAGTCCTCGTGGTGCTATTTTTTTTGTCTAATGACATGGAATTCGGATTTTCATACAAATTCTAATATCTCAAAACTATTAGAGGACAGTTTTTCGAAAATAGTTACTTAGGTCGCGTTTTTTATGAATATTTGAGAAATTTTAGGTAAAATGACAAATCAAATAACTTTTTCCATGTCATCAAGTTACATAAATCGCTATATATATTTTTCAATAAAAAAAAAAGATAGTAATAACGATCTCGAGTTATATTTTCATAGCTGTCAACTTTAATTACTAATCAAACAATGCGGACTTATCGATACCGGCGTTCTACTCGTAAAAGTGACCAATATTTTAATTTTTCATTTTAAATTTCATTGATTTCAATTTTATTATCTATATACATATATAAAAATCAATTGCTGTTCGTTAGTCTCGCTAAAACTCGGGAACGGCTGAACCGTTTTGGCTAATTTTTGAAGTCCAGAGGGAAGGTTTAAAAGATGAATAAATATGAAAAAAAATGCTAGGAATATAGTAAAAACAACAATTTCGTTTTCCCATACAAACCACTCTGTCCTGAGCTGTCAAACATATGATGTCAATCAAAACAAAACAAAGGTATGCCTTCAAGTTGATCAGAGATTGCATGTCATTAACGAAAATTGTAATTTATACACCAAGTAATCAAACAAAAAATAACCCAAAAATGTCCCATAAGGCATTATAGTAAAAATATCATTACCTTATGACTTAAGACTTTCAATGCAATTTTATTTCTATTAGACTGCGACAGGCCAATAACTTTTAGCGGAATGAAATCTGACGGGGCAGCTATTAACATAAAAAAAAAACAATGTAACTTTGTTTTAGAAAAATAGGGCAGAACAAGGTCTGCCAGGACAGCTAGTCTTAAATGTTTTAAAACATGAGACAACTTACACTGAATTGTTATATTGGTCATTTTTTCCGTATATTGATTAAATGAATGAAAGATATCGAATTTGCTAATCATGTGAAGAAAAAAATTGACACTGGTGAAACCGTGTATAAAAAACAGTAAATAAAAAATGAGTAAACGTTAAAATAGACCGTTAGTATCTCCAAATATCTAGGCAGCGAAATAACTTTCGAAAAGTAATTGAAAGTTGTCGAAATCGTTACCGACAATTATGTACGGTTAATTTAAAAACACCCACACATAATTAAACGAAAATACCATTTCATTTAATATATATTTTTAATTATACAAAAGCGTGTAAGTGTTTATTTGTATAAAATATTTAATTTACGTACACATAAGTACAATAAAATTAATGAATTGTTTATCTGATTAATATTTACTAAAACATTTGTTTACTTTTTAGGTTAAATACAAATATATTTCCTCATTATGCTTTTTTGACCTCTGATAGTGAACCAGATATTTATCGCGAGATATCTATACATAGGCCGAGATAATTCATAATCTAAGTTTTTAAACTGGCCCCCATGTATGAAATGACGCTCAACTCTGTAAATCACTACAACATTTTTAATAACTTAGATGCGCTTCTTCCCAGTGACGTGCATAAGGTATTTGGACTAGATAGGCAGATTCACATAATGAACTTGAATATTATATAATGATAATAAATATTATATTACTTTCGTAGGGAAGATAGATGCCGTGAAAATAAAATATATATAAATGTAAAGGGTTCCTTGTTTTGTTTAAATTAAAGGAATTTATTCCAGACTTATTTATAATAATGGCAGGCAATGCTTTCATGCATTTATGGAATGAACGCTACTGCTTCTTCGGGATCTTAAGTAACCAATAATCTTTTAATTAAAACTATTCTCGGACAATATACCAAATATATTCTATTGCCTTTATCTTTTAAGCTATTATAATCCTCTAAGCTATCTGTAAACTTTGCTATCACAATCCTATGACTCCACTATCCTGCAATTAAACACAGTTTTAGGTGAAATAACGAAAAATTACTGTAACATATCTTTCCCTCGAAACAACAGGTATCCATGGAGACAAAGACTCGAGGGGTGTAAAGCTAGCAGACTGCTTAGTATGCAAACAGCACCTGGGAGGGGTCAACATCCCTCCTTAATTATTATTTACACCCTC
This sequence comes from Automeris io, assembly GCA_036320925.1. NCBI lineage: Eukaryota > Metazoa > Arthropoda > Insecta > Lepidoptera > Saturniidae > Automeris > Automeris io. Next base: position 2,505,044 of record JAUDJH010000011.1, on the reverse strand, counting down.
TTCGAGTTCGCGTCTTGAATAAATAATGCTTTTGGGTCACTTTCATCTTTTTAACTATTCCTTCCTTTATTCTAGAAACAAGATACCTGAAAGGTATGAAACTTATCTTTAAAACCAATAGAGAAAATTTCAAAAGTTTTTTTAAAAACCTTTTTTTTTGCCCAATTTACAAGGTCTTCAATCTAATGGAATAATTTGTGTGCTGTTCTAAGGTTAGGCAAAAATGATGCACATGTAATGTTATCTCACCAATTTTTTTTAACTGACTATCTACTGACAGCCGTTTACAGTTCAATCGGTCTTAGGGGGCGAGCACAGAAGGTGCTCAGTCAGCGAGTTTATGGGTTTGGTGGCAATGCAAGGACACCCCTGTGGGTACGACGTCGACTTAGGCCGCCAGCAAAAAATACGAACTCTACGGGTGATCTACCAGCGTTTCGGAAGCGACTACCTGGAGAAGAAACGCCGAAAGAAACTCAAGGCTGCATCGGAGTGGTTCTATCTCATCAATTGTTCCATTGTATATAATACTGGTACGACAAAGTGACTATATTCCACCTGATGGAAATTACAGTGGAGTTTAAGAACGACATAGACCACCAAGGGACGACAATCCGTTCCGCCGAGGGACAACAATCCGTTCCGCCGAGAGGCAATTGGATGTATACAAGCTGATAAGCAATATAGGTATATACATATATGGTAGGTATGTTAGGATACTCCAGCGCGTTGGCAGGAACCGTGAATTATTTCAAACCGTCAAGAAGAGGAAGATCGCGTATCTTGGTCACGTCTTATGACATGAAAAATATCAATTCCTCCAGTTAATAATGATGGGCAAGATAGAAGGAAAGCGACGCGTTGGAAGGAGAAAGAAGTCGTGGCTGCGCAACATCAGGGAGTGGACAAGTATTGCTAGCGTCGAACGACTGTTTCTTTTGGCTCAAGACAGAGAGAAGTTTGCTGAGCTGACGGCCAATCTCCGGTAGTGGAGAGGCACCTTAAGAAGAAGCAATATAATATATGTAATAGGTAGATATATAATAGGTTAAAATAAAATAGGGGCAGTACGTTTGAAAGAACAAAATCTCCAATTAAACTAAAAAGACCAGAGACTCAGTCTCTCTTTGCCGAAGACCCTTTAATTACTTGGGACTTAACTCTTGTTAAAGACTATCCCAGCATTGGTTTAGCGGACGTGTGCGCTAAATTGCTACCAACTAATTAACCCAAAAGTATCTATCTCTTGTTAAACTTTATCGCGAGTTCGAAACATCTTTTCCACGTACCGTAGTTAAAGTCTAACCGGTACAGGTATTCTCGAGTTGAAGGGGTGACACTGTTACCAATTTTCACCTCTATTTTTAGTAATATGCGAAGAAAGCGCACACCGCTCCAACTCTCTGGAGTTCAGGGGTAGACTCCTCCGGAAACAATCAAAACTAATGCTCCGTTCGAAAATCAGCCGTATCGACATTACGCTTTTTGCCAGCTTATTAGGGATGTCGAAAATGAAAAAAAATATCGATATATCGATATTTATTAAAATATCAATATCGGCGTCGATATTTCGAAGGAAAAATATCGATAAATCGATATATCGCTTAAATCTCAATAAACACGAAAGTATTTTACCAGTATTCCTTGTTATTAAACAAAATTACAAAAATATCAAGAACTAAAAGGCTATCTTCTAACTTTAAGACCTATTTAAGATATCAAACAAAAATAAATAATAATAAATAAATGACGGCAAATAATATACATGCAACAAATTCAGATGTCAATGTATGCCGCTGCATAGCAAAATATAATACTCAACAGTCATAGATAATATAGTTTTTTTGTTCGTTCGGTCCTATTTCTACAGTTTCAGATTTCAGCGACTTCACTATCTTAAAAATAAAAAAAATATCGTTTTCGATACAATTTTCGATACTGGATATTTTGTATCGATATATCGATATATCATTACAAAATATATCGCCCAAAAATATCGATATATAGAATTGAAAATATCGATACATCGATGTATCGATATTTATTCGACAAGCCTACAGCTTATGCTGTTCACGTCCGTGGGTTCTTCCCCCGAGACCCAACACGTAACATTCGCGAGGTGCCTAACGAGCAATTGTGATAGGGTTTCTTTGCTCAACTGAATCGTGATCACACCGCGTCGTATGGAGGAACCGTTGTAATTAGTTGTTTCGAGATCAGCTTACGAATTGCCAATAACCAGTCGCATTACTAGGCGATGGATGCACGCAGTACACAGATGCCGCTCACATCGTTAGACTTCAAACTCTATGAGCATATTTGAAACATCAAGCCTTTGAGATATTGAAAAGAGTTCCTACCAGAGTTTCTTGCCGGCTCTTCTCGTTAGATTCTTCTTTCTGAACCGGTCGTAGATTTTTTTTATTTTTTTTGACGATTCAAAAATGCTTGAAAGTATGCCTATTTGAATAAAGGTATATTTCATTCATTTCATTATGGCTTAGCTTAAACCTAACTTAAAGCTATCTTAACTATCCCTGAAGGGTTGCAGTAGATTGTTGAAGCATTACGTGGCCTGCAGACTTTATCATATCATAACCAAACATTAAAATTTTTAATGACATTGTTAATTTCTTTTTCTTTTCCTTATTATTTGTATTTTTATAAAGTAATATTATATTTACATTAGATTTTTTTTATTATTTTTGCATACGATGTTCATTTTAAATATAGTACACTATGTCATAAGCTTAAAAGAATTATTTTTATGTTTTAATGTTGTATTTAAATTAGATTTTGTTTTTTTTTTTCATTTAGGCTTGTGGTGTTCGTTCACTTCATAAATAATGATCTAGGTTATAAGTTTATACAATAATTTATTAATAGTGTTGCTATTGTAGTGGAAATAAATGTCTCATCGCGTAGTATGACTATATGACACTATAAGGGTTGTTATATAGTGGAAGTCCGGCAAACTTCGATTCTCAACCCGTGGGCTGGGCCGATTAGTTTACGATTTTTTTCAGTTCATTATCGTCAATGACGTCAATATGCATGAAGTCTCGTGGAGAAATTAGTAAAAGAATAAATTCGATTGTACAAATTGATCAAGTATCAAGATTTGAAAGACGGAGACAAGAGCCAGCGCTACCCGGTAGCGAAGTATGTACTGACCGCAGAATACGCAACTACTCTAATGTCACCACCGGTCTCGTAAACTGGAACTCTATTCTAGATGTGGCATCGTTTTAAATCGACAAATGAACGTATTTGTAACATCACTCCGTAGCGCTATTTATAGTGTTTTAAAAGTGACTATACCGCATTTGATAGTAGGTACAGTGTAATCCGAGAACGACTGCGAACTTTAGAAGACCATTGTCCCATTATTATTTTGGGAGTTGAAGCTGCTCGCGTCCGTAGGCTTTACCCTAGTTTCCCTACACGTGACTCCTGGGTGGTGCTAAACGAGCAGCAGCAAGGTGGTAGGGCGTCGGTGCCCGTCTGGATCACGACCACAGTGCATGGGTGTAAAGCCCATCATAGTGACCAGTTTCGGCTTGTGGCGTTTCGGGATCAGCTTGTGTATATCCAGTAGCTCATATACCTAGAGACCTTGAGTCGTGGTATATGTGGGCCGACATGACGATGGAGAGTATCAATGGATTTTCATCCTTTGATAGTCGCTTTCGTTTTTGGACTACACTGTACTTACCATCAGGTACTCTGTAGTCACTATGTCGAGCCAGAGTAAAAAAAAATAAAAATATTAATATTCCTAAAGACCCTCAGACGTGTTATATAAAGGCTGGCATGACAACGGCGATTGTCAACTGATTCACGCACCGTAATAGTTGACATTGTTCTTCGACTAAGCTGTACTTTTCATCCAGTTCACTGTAGTTACATTGTCGATCCAGCATTAAAAAAGTCCAATGAGACACTATCGTCATGACGACCTAAATATAATACCAGGAAAAGCCTCAAGGTGTACGGATAACAAAACAACTCTATAGATTTTTATGTTACAATTTTATTTCTTGTGGCTTCTAATAGTATCTGTGGTGGCCTAATGGATAAGGGACACCATCGGGATCTATGCCTGGTAACGCAAAAGACCCCAGACTCCAACCCTGGCACGAACATGTGGGTTTTTCCAGATGAAATACGGATTTAGGCACCGCATACCCATCGGTGAATGAAAACATCTTAAACCTCTTAAGTGGCTTTGACGGATATATACGTAATTAACATATGCATTACAAAACGCCTAAGACGAATATATTCGCATGAATTTAAGTGGCTATGACGGATATATACGTCATCAACATATGCATTACAAAACGCCTATGACGAATATATTAGCATGAATTTAATTGTATTATATATACCACTATGGATAAAACGAATATCTCCTGAGTCTTAAAAATTTACAGGTTCATATAATAATTATTCAATCTAAGCACATTTACTTCGAGTTGCTGAAAATGAGTTTATCAAAGATAATATTTAGATGGAATAACATTTTTTTTTAACGGATGATTTAATGTCCGCGTGTGCCTCATCTAGAAACTGTAAACGCACTAATAAGGCTTTGTTCACGTTTCGAGTTCGTTTCACCAAACTACCCTAAGTAATGGTATCCTAAACAAATTGCTTTACGTTGTTTTTTTGCTTCTTGTCACAGAGAAATATCTATTGCTTTGTTTATTGCTGAGCTAAGTCGTACCTAACTATTCACATTGAGTCGCAGCCCCACTCCGACGTAGCTTTGAGTTTCATTCGCTGTTTCTTTTCAAAGTAGACGCTTTCGAAATGCTAGTAGATCACTGCCAAGTTCTTTCTCTGGCTGGCTGCCCAGGTCAAGGACCGTATTCATGCTGGCTGAGCACTTTAAATGTTTGCTTAGCTCCCCTTTGAAGTCGTAAAGGCCCTCGTAGGTCAACAACATTTAGTCAGATCGAAAAAAAAAACCATTATTACTGCACATAGGGACTTGTCTGATTGGTTACATTTGCTTAAATATTATAACTTAATACCATATAAACATAAATTGAGTCTGCGGTAAAGCCGAGAATCGAGACCCTATTAAAAAAAATATGTAACTGCAAACTCATGCAACGTATTTAATAATTAATAAAACATATATTGTATATCATAGTTAAGTCACTTTTTTGATCGTTTTAAATACAATAAGACAACATTTATGTTTGAACAGTTTATTTCTGTCTGTATAATGTGATACTACATAACAAAGTTTATTATTTGAGCACGGGGAGTGCGAATATTTTCCTTTGTAAAAAAGGGGCGCGTCGTAAATAAGTTAGGGAACCCCTGGCCTGAGTCCTCACACGTGCGTTATAACTGCATTCCTTAACATTTCAGACCGCCAGATTACACTAAAGGGATATTCCAAACGCTGGGTTTCAAGGAGTTCCACGAGTACCTGATGCTGTCGGAGTCGGAGCGTCAGAGTGACTCGGGCAAGGCATTATTGGTACAAAGCATCGAGAATATGAAGATGGCGACACGACGGTATGCGAGACGGCAGAATAAGATGGTCAGAGCGAGGTTCTTGGAGCATCCCACTCGGGAAGTATGTGTTATCTATACTAATATTATAAAGCTGAAGAGTTTGTTTGTTTATTTGTTTGTTTGAACGCGCTAATCTCAGGAACTACTGGTTCGAATTGAAAAATTCTTTTTGAGTGGAATAGACCATTTATCGAGGAAGGCTTTAGGCTATATAACATCACGATGCGGTTATTAGGAGCGAAGAAATAATGGAAAATGTGAAAAAAACGGGCAAAATTATTCATCCTTGAGGGCTTCCATTGCGTGCGCTGCAAAAACGGTTCAAGATACCAAAAATATATGTATGGAAGAATTATTCCTCTTGAAATGGTCTTAAAAAAATGTCCGCGACAGTATATGTCTATCTTTTAAGATTAAGTCACTAGAACCGTTTTTATGGTAAACAAATTTGGTCGAAATTAATGCATTATTTGTTAAGAGTTGTATCAACGTAATAATATTAATCTTTATCCAAATAAATGTGTTGTTGATTAAGAGTATTTAATTGTGAACAAAATTGTCTTTGACATCACTTAATTACAATGAACATCTTAGAAGATATTACATAGTGTCTTGATAACCGCGAAACTCGAGAACGGCTGAACCGATTTGACTGATTTCTTTTTTGTTGTGTTTGTTGAGGTCTGGGGAAGGTTATAACAGAGAGAAGATTTTAAAAAATTATCTGAAAAGTCTAAAAACAACACTTTTCTATATTCTCATACAAAAGATTTGTTATAAGTCAATTTGAACTTTAACACCATAGCATAAAGTTTAAATGTTAGTGGACGGGTTCCGGGAAGGCAAAACAATTATTGAGTGACGTATAAATATTAATGTCAATATTTGTCAATTTTTATACATATAGCATTAAGGCCAGGTTCCTTCAAACAATTTTCAAAAAACAGCCGACAGGCCAATAGCTATTAACATTAAAAAAAACAATGTGACTTTGTTTTAGAGAAATAGGGCAGAACAAGGTCTGTCGGGACAGCTAGTTTTTAATAATATCTAAAGTATTCCGAAAGGACATCTTACAGCAACAATTTGCATATGTTTTTTTTTATGAAAAAGTTATCTTTATTATTTCTAAAGCATTTATGATATTTTTATTTTACAACTACAGCTCATTCATTTGTTCTAGTAATCGATTTGTTCAGTAACTGTTAACTCCTTAAGATAAATTAGTTTCATAGCTAGATGGTGATTACGTTGTTAAATGAATTTTGCAGACTTTTCCTAGGACACGCTCGATATATTTATTGTAATTGAATTTATATAAACTACCTTAGAGGGTGTAGGTGGATGTTAGCTAGCGCCTCTAGCGGATCGTTTGGGAAACAAAACTCCAATAAAAGTGTTTTGAAAATAAATGTTAAAAAAATACACACTTCTGGCCTCTCCTATGGATTTCTTTTTTAGGAGATGATTTGCATATATAGTCCCCATCTTTTACAAATTGACCAAAATCGATCCACTGTTAAATATAGGCGTCATAAAATGGTTGAATATGCGTTATTACTTTCATTACTCATGTGGCGTTTAACAATAAATTATGTATATGAAAATGCTTTATATACAAGTAAATGTTTATTGAAAATTTTATAATTGAATTCTATTAAGCCGACATCTAGTATCGAATAGTACAACTAAGCACACTATCAAATCATATTTCTAATGATTTTTATTCTATTGAGGCTGTATAGATGGCGCTATACTGAACTCTTAAATCTGTATACAATGTCATAATACGATATCGCCGCGCTATATCCCTTTCGTGATATGCTGATATACATTAATGACTGTATCCACTTTACGCTGTTGACCACCGTTCTCAGAGCACAATACCAGATAATTTTACTAGATGACAATAAGATCCTTGATCTTTCTTATTTGATCCAATAAGAATTTCTTGTTTCAGGTACCACCAATATACGAATTAGATACTACGGATTTAACAAAGTGGGATGAAAACGTTAAGAATAAAGCAATTCACATATTAGAAAGTTTCATCAGCAAAACAACCTGTAATTATGAATCATTAAAACCTATCATTGATGAAGAAAAGAAGAAATGTGATGGAAACTCTTACAATTATTGTAAAGTTTGCGACAGAGTCATAATTGGTGATAACGTGTTTAAAATACACTTGAATTCTTACAGACACCAGAAAGTTGTAAAAAAGAAGCAAAAAATGGAAGAGAAGGAGAAATTTGAATGTATAGATAAAAAATAACTTTATTTTTCAAAAAATATGTCCCTGTGTAATAAGTTTTTGATTAGAATAATAAATATTGCTATAAATTCCAAATTTTTAATGAAACTCGATACCAAGGTATCAAATTATTCAAGTCTTATCTAAACAATTTTAAATGCATGTGCAGCTAAAGATTTATCAAAATGTATAAGACAGGCGAAGATTTAGAAGGGGATTATCAGTGCTTCTAATTTTTTTTTCTTTATGTAATACTATGGTGTATTGTATGAACTTGACAAAATTAAGTATATAATAATCTATATACATTTTCTAAGCATCATGTAATCTATATCAGTATGTATATACTCAATGTACAAATAGTCTTCTCATAAAGACTAGTTCAACCCTATCTGCTATAACCTACCTACCGATACGACCTATTACTGCATACTCACATGTTGTAACTCAGTAATGAGTTTGCTTTGAAAAAGACAAAATATTCTATAGTGATTTAAAATATTAGAGAAATATAGTCAAGCAATTTAATTAACAAGAATGACCCAGAAAAAGTACAAACTAATTTACAGATGCAATGTGATATATAAATAGGTTTCCATACTCAGCATTGTGTAAACAAATTGCAAGTTTTAAATAATACTGACTGTGTGATATTTTGAATTAAAAAAATTATGACAACTAAAACAATTTTTATTTATAACTATCCTCTACTTATTTACAAAGAAAATAAATTATTCAGCATACTCAGTGGCAGTCTCTGCTGATACTTTTTGTTTTGGTGCTCTATAATCATAATGTTCAAACTCCGGATGTTCTGTGATTATTTGATTGTATGCCATACATATTCTTCCAAATTCAGAATTCGCTATTTGGTATGGACGTGTTACAGGATCAATATCTGCCATATGATACATTTTTAAAGACATCTCTTCCCTGACATTCTCAGGAAACAATGTTTCTGCGCCTCTAATAGAATACTTGCCCCTCATTGAAAATATTTGACGAACAACTTTCTCAACCATTTTAAAAGGTAATTTGATTATTGGTTGTTTCAACGGTGTCAGTGTAACAACTCCAACATCAACATCTGGTTTAGGCAAAAATGCACCACCGGATATATCAAATTTATATTTAACATTGCACCAATTCTGACACATTACAGATAATCTACACCTTTGTTTACTAAGTATTGGTGCAACCATTCGCTCGGCAACTTCTTTTTGAAACGTCAGTGTCATTCTTGTACGTCCAAATGCCCATACACTTTCTTGCTTTGAAATCATCTCCAACCATCTTATAATCAATATTGTTGAGACACTGAACGGCAAGTTACCAATCAAGTTGATTGGAGGTGGAGAATCATTCCAGTCTCGTTTAGCATCATTTGGTATGTAATAGCCTAAATCTGTCTTCAAAATATCGCCAGTAATTATGTCTACGTCAACTTTATGCCGACACGCGTCTGCAATAAGCTCCAGAGACGGGATGAAACGAGGATCTTTTTCAATCAAAATTAATTTTCTAGGCGCTTGATGGATGATTGAGCGTGTAATACCACCAGGACCGGGGCCAATTTCGCAAACAACGTGGTCTTCGATATTTCCCGCGGCGCGAACTATTTTATCTATTAACCGTGGTTCCATAAGAAAGTTCTGCGATAATTCCTTTAAAGCACGTAATTTGTATAACCTGATGACATCTTTGATACTTGGTAGAGGAGGCAATCTTATATTCAAAGCTTTTTTGGCGACTGACATTGTTTACTGTTGCTGTATTTTCGCCGGTTCGTCGAAATCGTCTAGGAATGTCTCTTGTTTTACAGCAAAGATAGAATACAAATATACGCCAAGTACTCCGGCTCCTATTGTGAAACCAGTGATTCTGTTTCTTTTTGCGATGGTTTGCAACTTTTGTACACGATCGCGATTCTTCTCTTCGATTAACTTCATGTAAGCAATTTCTGCCTCTTTCAGCACTGGGTCCTGTTTTGTCCCGCTGATTTTTGGTTTATATTCAGAGTCACCCATAACGAGAGAGTACAGATAAATATAACCTCAAATCGATTAAATAAATTGCCTCTATCAAGAAAATCAAAGACACAACTAGTGTTGCACTCCTACATAAAAAATGTATTCCCCTAAATATGTTTTATAATCTATAGAGGCATGGATCCCTAAAAATATTTTACTTCAATATAGCCGTCTAATGGTGTGTCCACAGCTACGCACCAAGCGTTTGGTGTTTCGCATACCTGTTAATCTTTTCATCCTTATACACCATACACAAATGATTTGCTTGTTTACCTTAAACGTTGTGAAAAAGTTAAAAATAAATATAAATACACGAGAAAAAAGACAAACAAACATTTAGTGAAATACGAAATGTTTACTCTGGAACCACCATAACAAAGAGGAAAAAAGAGGCGTAGTTTATATATAGCAAGGAAGAGAACCACATCGAAAAATAATGTAGTTGCCCCGTGGTAGGCGCAATTTTAAAGGACATTCCCACAATGTTATCAAAATAGTAATTCTCTTTTAAATAGGAATAGGGAGATATTTGGTAGGTCTTTTTGGGGGTTTTCTATCTAATCAAGCACAAAACGCAAAATTAAGGGAACATACACGATATTATTAGGAGGAAAATAGAATTAACTATAGAATTTTCTATAGAATATTTCAAGAGAGTACTATAGGCAGGAGCTGGCATCACTGAACTCAAAAGTAAAACCTGCAAAATTTAAATTGCGTCTTGCGTTGTTGATGAGTGGTTGTGCGTTGGGTTTTGGTGTAATAACGCGTATAATAACTTAATTATTTGTGTTGGAAAAATATGCCTTTTATTTCAAAGGACTGGCGTTCCCCGGGTGAAGTGTGGGTTAAGACACAAGAAGGATGGGAGAAGAAGAAAGTATTAGAATGTACCGCGCAAAGGTGAGTGCTTGCAAAATAAACGACAATCCTTTGTTTGCATTTTGCCCATCGTTATGGATCAATTACTGAGTGAATTTTCTAGCTTACGTCTTTCACACTGTATGAGCTTTATTTGCTGTTTGTAATATTTTCGTGTGTTTTGCAGATATGCTGCTGTTACTAATTATAATAATTCCGATGACAGTCAACAAAAGTGGTGAGTTTTGATGTTGTTAAATACTAAATCAGCTGTTTGTGTTGTGGCGACATATGGATTATTTTCTGCATGTAGTTGTCTTGTTTTTTAAAGTAAGTCTTGTAGATAATATTGTATTATATTGCTTCAATAAAATTAAATTCTAATTTTTAATTTCTATTTAAATAATTATGTTTATTAATTAATAGGGATAACAGGTTTACTTGAAAAAAGTCAAAGGCATACTAATATTTGCATAAAAATATATATTTAAATCTTAATGCAATAATAATAATTATAATTTATTAAAATACAAAAATATTAGCACATTACTTGAGAACAGTATAGTGTAACTATATTTAATTTATTTTTACTATAATTAATTTGAATAAATCCATTACCTAAAGATTTTTTACATATTTGCTAGTTTATACTTAAAAAATATGAAAAACAATTATTAAATAATTCTGAAAAAATCAGAGACAATGATATAAATATATTGGGTATAGCATATGCCAGAGAGTAGCGTGCATCCCATAGAATCATAAATAGCAGTACATTGTTAACTTGTATATTTAATAAATAATATTGACTACAAATCTGGTGATTTCCGGATTCAGAGTCTCCAAGTGTAACCAGATAATGCATTTTATGCTTTTAGAGGATACATACCAGTGATACCATAAACTGGCACTTAGCAGAAGTACATTTTAAACAAAATTACTCTTATTATTAGGTCCTTACATATGAAATTGGCGTTTTGTATGGGAGGAACAAAAAGTCGAATATTTTTTAATATAATATATTTAATTAATCAAAGTATGAACCATTATTTTCTATGCACTTTTGCCATCTCATAGGTAGTTCATTGATCCCTTTACTAAAAAAACCAGTCGGACGGGAATCAATAAAATCTTTGAAGGCGATTTGGACTGCCCCATCGGAGTTGAATTTTTTCCCTTGCAAGAAGTTATCCAAATTTCGAAAAAAATGGTAATCTGTTGGAGCAAGGTCCGGGGAGTACGGAGGATGTCTTAGACTTTCCAATTGAAGCTCTTCTAATTTAGTAGCCGTCTGTTGTGCAGTGTGTGGTCTAGCGTTGTCGTGAAGCAGCAGTGGCGTGGAGCGATTGACCAGCCTAGGTTGTTTAGCCGCTAGCTTTTCCATCATGGTTTGCAATTGCTGACAATAGACATCAGCCGTAATAGTCTGGCCAGATTTGAGAAAACTGTAATGAACAATACCGGCACTAGTCCACCAAACGCTTACAAGTAACTTTTTTGGGGTTAATTTTCGCTTGGGGCAGGATTTGGCTGGCTGGCCAGGATCCAACCATTGCGCTGAGCGCTTCCGATTATCGTAAAGAACCCATTTTTCATCACAGGTAATGATTCGGTTTAAAATACCTTCATTATTGTGCCGGTTTAGTAATGTAACGCAGCAGTCGACGCGCGTTTGCCGGTTTGCTTCAGTCAATTCGTGAGGTACCCACCTTTCAAGCTTTTTAATCTTCCCAATTTGCTTCAAGTGAATTAAAACAGTTTTATCACTAACATCGCAGCCTGCAGCTAACTCGGACGTGGTTTGCGATGGATCCGCTTCCACAATAGCCTTCAACTCTTCATTATCAACGTGAGTCTCAGGCCGTCCACGGGGCTTGTTCTGCAGGTCGAAATTTCCAGAACGAAAACGTTGGAACCAAAAACGAACTGTGTTTTCTTTTGCAACACGACCGCCATACACATCATTCACCCTTCGAGTTGTTTCCGCAGCACTAGTGCCACGGCGGAACTCGTACTCGTAAATAATGCGATATTTTAAGTTTTCCATTTTGTAAAATGAGTGACGCAAACAGAAAAAAAACAGAAGAAAAAAACAAATGAATGACGATCATCGAAGCACAAATACATGAGTCTATAGCTGTACAAATTTGAATTTGGAATTCCTTACCAAAGAGGAGAAATTTGTGATTGTGTCATTTTCTTCCGTTTATAATAACATGCTGATAAACTTTGAGAATATTCCAGATCTCTAGCTTTTATGTACACTAAAAATGTCAAAAACTTTTATATTTCCTACAAGTGATAATTCTGAAAAATAAACAAAAAAAATTTACTTGTGTTACCTAATTTTTTCTTAAAATCATAATATTGTTATTACAGTTTAATACATAACTATTTATATTTACAATAGTAATATTGTCATGCTATATCCCTTACAGGATGAGCAGAGATAAATTAGTGGCCGTGTCCATATGATATTTGCTTTACAATAAAATGCCTGATGCCATTTTGAAGCTCCCACAACAAAATTAATAAAAACGTGTGTTTAATATTGTTATTATTCAAAGTTTTAATTCTTTATAAAAAATGGCATAACATTAATAAAATAATAATACTTGTCTATCATATTTTAAAAATATTTAATTAATAATTACATTACGCTTGAAGGAAAGTGGAGTATAGTCTAAAAACAGTGGTATCTGGAAATGTATCCTCATCTCTTAATATTATGTCAGCCTAAATACATATACTGCTACAGAATATAAGGGTAGAATGTGGGCAGTTAACTGGAAATACACAAGCTTATCCCAAAATGTGGCAGACCTAAGCATGTGCCTATGACAGGTACTTATTTACTGTGTCTGGTATCCAAACATGGAGTGAGACATCCACAGTTCTCTTCTACTTATTGAATCTGCCAGAAATGGTGCTCCCATGCTTAACAATTTTAGGGAAATTCAGTAATTATTGAAAACTAATTAAAATGTTCATTGAAGTGAAATATTTACATTTGAGCTATATTAGAGTATATAGCTATATTATTATCTTATTGGTTTCGTATTGAATTCTTCATTGTCGAGCGTGAAAAACTCTGAATGCATTTTTATATTTTAAATAAATTACCTGATATTTACACAGACCACAATAACTTTAATAAATTTTAATTGAAAACAGTGAAAATAACATTATAGTACATAATTACGTTCAAGCAACGTTAGAACGGTCCGCCTACATGAAATGAAATGAAATATATTTATTTTCACCACAAACTAACAAAATGCTAGAAATTCAAAAGCAACATTTCTGTTACAAGACAACAACATACAAAAACAAAAGAAAAAACAAAAACATATTAACATGGCGAAAATGGGACCTCCATCAGCTTAAAGCCACAGAGGAAGTCTGCAGCGCTGGTTTTCGTGGAGGGCCCCGGTCGTGTTACATCTTACTAAGCAATAAAAAACATAATAAACAAGAAATAGGATACATACAGCTTAAATAATCTTAAATATAAAGTATAATAATAAGTATAGATAATAACAATACACCCACTCAAAAATAAATAATTCTAAAATAAACTATTACATACAATAAACAAATCAACTACAAAATGTATTAGTGACACCATAGCACAAATGTATAAATATCTAAAACAAGAGCAAACGTATAAGAGTAAATAAATTAAATAGACTACTTGTAACTGATAGATTATAAAATAAACATCATTTTAATTTTATTTTTGAAAGTTGATTTGGATGTGGATAATCTAAGCGGTGGCGGCAAATTGTTCCAACACTTCGTAGCCTGGTAACGGAAACTACCACGAAATGTTGTCAAGCGGTGTCGCGGTGTAACTAGCAAGAATTCGGAACCCCTCGTTTTATAAGTACTCACGTCTGAGAACCAAACCAACTTGTTGTATAAATATTTTGGTGCCTGAGTATGTATCACATCGAATAATAAACAAGCCAGATGTATATAACGACGGTCTGTCATTTTTAAAAGTCCAGCGTTTTTGATAAATGGAGTGACGTGCGACCGCCGTACATCGTAATAAAAGGGCAGAAGATGACTCAAATAACTCTGAAACATGTCCCGGCAGGAAAGAGGAAAATTGTTTGATGTTTTAAAACCGAGTTTACGCTGCGATTTTTCACCGCGTGGTAATTTACTGGAAATTGTGTAACACTTGAGATATATATATTATAAAAATGCACGCACTGGTGAAAGAGTCCACGCGAAAATTTGTTGTTAGATTAACAGACAACGCGAATAAAAAACTACGGGTGAAAATACCATGTGATAAAAAATGATAGGGACTGGACCAAGTAATTTAAACAAGTAAAAAAGGTATCATTTTGAAAATTACGGTTTTGATTAAATATTCCAAGAAGTTTTAGTAAGTATATCTAAAATCTGATTTTAAAAAGATGTATAATTGTTTGAATATTTATGCTTTGTAAAATTTTAAAAAAATCGCCATAACCCATAGGAAGACGCAAAAATTTAAATAAGTACAAATATGTATTGGCTGTTTCTTTATAAAATCAAATATGCTCGGGTGAAGTATTACAGAATAAAATTGTAAGTTCGATATATTCAAAAAGCATTTAACCAAAGAGTACAAAATCTAATTGAATATTTAGAAAAAGTTGTCCAATGAACTGTGATTTCATTGGAAATTTCATATGGACGTAATAACTCGAGTGATAGAACGATCGCAACAGTTCAGCTCTATTTAAATACCAGGTTATACAGGTCGAGTATTAGAAAGCTGGATAATCGCTCGTTCACCAACCGTAGCCCGTAATCAAGCACTAAGTGATATTATTACTTATATCATGAGGTTTCTACATGAGATGGTCGTAATAGCTATTTTAACTGCATTCATTTCTTTTTAATTTACTATCGAAGACCTACGGTTTTAACTTAACCCTTAAATGCATAATGATGAAAAACTGCAACATACCGCAATAGTGTACAGAAATGCATAGTATTGTACATCTGCAACATAAGGTTTATTAATAAATTAGTATAAAAAATATTATATAAAAATATTATATATTCTATTTTGTCTCTGCATTGTACTGTACTTATCTGAAAGATATTTATTTTTTAAGTATAAATAAAAGTCATGCATTTAAGGGTTCAATTGTTATGGTTTTAGCTTTAAAAATTTATATTCTGTGAAAAAAGACGCCGAGGTCGTTTGTTACACCTTTATAGAAAAACAGCACCAGTTTTCCTACTTTTTCGCATAGAGCCAAATTTATATATATATACACTTATGCAACTCATTTTTAAGGTCGACGTTTTATTTCGGTATCGATCCAGCAATATGAGTTACGTATATCAAACAATTTTACAGGAAATATGAACTAAACAACCTTGGAACAGCTATTCTATACATGACTTTCAGTCTCGGCGGCTATCTCGAATTGGGTCAGGAGTCAAAAAGCGCTTTAATTTCGCAGGTAGATACAGCCAACGGTACAGCGTTAGTCATGGGTGAACGAACTCTTATACAGACGTAAAAAGCTTAGATGTTTATTTACTTGGTCGGATGCGTCATTCGATTTCAGAGATGCGATGTCTCCATGCAAATGTTCGGGGTATATTGATCAATGTATTTCTAGACAATTACCATTTAGCATTTCTTTACTGACAAATTTCCATGATTTTTTCGTAGATAATTAATACTTTAGCTTGTGATTTACTTATCATTTTACTTACATGATATGATTACAAGAGCTACCTTTCTCTTCAAAAATATTTATAGGGAAATATATTAAACCCGCGTGTTGAAGATAATTCCTTCGTGTAAAACGGGCTTCTAGAATTTTTGTATGCTAATTTTACTGTGTTAATTTATTCTTCTATAACAGTATCATTGTACATAGAATTTTAGCTATCATCATGAATTATATATAAGAAATATCAATAGTGCTAGGATGGGTTGCCGATATAATGGAAAATTCTCTAACGTCCACGTCAAGTATCATCTCTCGGCATAAGTTATGTCAATTATCGTGAAATATGTAATCGAAGGAAGTCACACGCTATTTCAACATCCACTAACCAAGGCTCAGTATTAACAAATATATAGTACAAGGGCAATTTATAACATAATAACGATACGGATATATCACTTCCCATATACAAAATAGTCTGAACAGCAATGACTTAACGATAAAGTCGAAATAAATACACTAAATGGACCGCGCCCGAAACCTTTTAGGTTTCTAATAACTCAACACACCCATTGGAAAGGGTGAAGAAGCTATCCGTTGAATTAACTTGATAATTCTTGTATTGGGTGGGATTCATTCCAAGAAATTTTGAACTGTATTCTGTAACTTGTATAAACATTTTAGTATCTAGTATTTCTTTATAGTATTTCAGAGTTTGTTTAAATGAGAAAGGTTACAATTGTATTGCTCTTAAATCTTTTTAGTTCAATAAAATGAAGCAAGGTTGCGGATACTACATTTCAAGAGGCACAAATGTCAAAAGAATAAAACACAATGTGGTGACTGAAATATCTAAAAAAAATCGAGAAGAGAATTTATATTTAGTAGGTACTATTAAACCTACCTATAAGTATGAATGAGATTTAAGAAAAATTACATAATTATATGTTTAACTAGCTTTTGCCCGCGGCTTCGCTCGCGTTAAGAAGTATTATTATTAATTACGTATAGTTTTTGCGGCTTTGCTTTTGTTACCGTGTGTAAAAAATTAGGGCCTACACAATATTTTTAACTAATCTGTCATTAGGCGCTAAAACTATCAAGCTATTATATTATAGTCGAAAATCTGACAAAATTTATACAAACTTTCATCCCCCATTTTATCCCCTTGGGGGTAAAATTGATCAAAATCCTATCTTAGCAGATGCCTACGTCATACCATCTACCTGCATGCGTCTGCATTCATCCAGTGGTTTGGGCTGTGCGTTGATAGATCACTATGTCAGTCAGTTAGTCACCTTTGAGTTATATATATTTAGATAAATATCATTACATTAACAGAACCGAAAACAGAGAATGAGACTTAATTAAGAAAACGCGTTCAAATCCCTTAATTGGAGAAGTTTTGATGGTACAAACTTCGGCTTTGATTCTAAGTATAAACGAGGACTTTCATATATAAGTTTCTCTAATTTAACTTCATTTGACTATGTGTTTATCTTTATAGCATACATCTAGGTCTACCTAAGTAATGCTATTTGGGGATAGACCTATCTCAATCCTCTACCTACATGAAGACAATTAGATTGTTATCTGGATAGATAAAAAAAAATACCGAGTATCTGAATTTATGTTGTTTGACTAACATCGAATAGGTATATTGTCTACTATAGACAGTTATACATATAAACATATATGTTTATTAACATTTCTACTTTTAACCTTACGTGTTGAACGATTTAGCAAAGGCCATTCTCAATTGCTTCAGTTTTTAGCTGCCCTTCGCTACCTCCGGTAGCCACCAAAAATAATCTAACTAATCACGCCATCTCTTGTAAGTTGATTAGCAAATGTGACACTATAGTCTTCGATGTTTATTTTTTTCAATTTACTTTTATCGTGTTTTTAGATACAATTGCATTGTAATGGTACGTGGTAGATGTTCCTTCTAAATCGTATTCGTAAATCTTAAAAAAAAATAGCAATCATTTCATTTAGCATTGCAATCTAAAGTGATTCTAGTAACCAGTTTTATACTTATAACCATAGATGGGCAAAATGTAATCAGATTAACGAAAAACTATTACGATTACATTTTACGTTTTTCATCATTAATATGACTGCAGTTTGCTCATCTATGTTTTAAACACTACAAAATCCTCAATTGCATAGACATTTATGACTCCTTAATGCTTTAAAAGAATATAATCAATATTACAGAGTAACATAATTTAAATTACAACTACATTTTGTAATCGTTAGTCATTAATCAGATTACATTTTGCCCATTTCTGCTTATAACATTGTATCAAGAATCCCGAATTGTAATATTGATAAAAAGATATTGCAAAAAAAATACAATGTTTTGAAATTTCTGTCTAAATAATAATGAAAAATCAGGCCTGTGTGTCTGTGTACCTGAAATGATTATACATATCGCGGAGTGAAATTCACTGATTTCAAAAATGTATATATCAAGATTACCAAAAATGCCGCTTATCACAAATAGCTTTTCACCTCTCAATATATTTCAACCCAAATATAATTGTCACATTAAAGGAATCACATTTTTATTCAATAGACAATAGCAAAATAAACAATATTTTTCGTTTAATATTTAAAAAAATAATTTGAAACATTATATTTTTTATTGTGAGATACCCGTAAAGATAGGAAATGCACAGCACCTTACCATGGTTATAAAATCCTTGTTCTGAAAATAAATAGGAAGCAGCAGCGGACGGCATAATCTAAACTGAACTTTCGCGTGATATTCAAATGGCTAGTATTGCATTTTCAACCCAACCTCATGCGACATACTGTTCATTTCATATCTGTTGGATTACATCGCCACATAGCCCAGTAAATTAATACTGTTGTCAGTCTAATATAATTTTATTAGACTTTGCTACATTCTATATTTAGCATTGTTGGCTTGTCAGTTCTGACAGACATTTCCGCTTGTTTATTGCTGATATCGTGGTAGTTATTTTTATCTATTTTTGCTTGTTTTTTCAATTTATGTAAGGTAAATACCTTAACATGGAATCTGATTTTATTATTAGACTTGTTTCTATAGAAATCCGTAGTCTGTTTTGTTTCAATATCAAATGAGGCGCAGTTATTTTACCTAACCGTCATTATAAAATGAGCGATTTCAGCTTTTATTATAATAATATATCGCGTCACGCTATATCCCCTTCGGGGTGAGCAGAGAGACATTAGTGGTTGTATCCACTTATTGCTTACACGTCTTGCCCAACGCGACCAGACTTCCGCGTGACAATGTTATTAAATGCCATGCGGGCTTCCTCGCGTTTTTCTTCACCCGTGAGCATATGGTACCTATATCTGTACTTAAACTAGAAAAACCCAGAGGTACGTGCCAGGATTCGAACCAACGACCATTCGCGTTGCCGCGTATGGATCCCGGTCCTTTATCCGCTAAGCTATTCCGGATTAATTGTATCCGTTTAAACAGACTTTGGCCTAATTTATTTTCAAATACACACAGTGTAACATAAAAACAATAATTGTCGTAACAATAGGTACTTTACTGTAATATTCAACCTGTTTCTATTGTTAGAATTATCGAAGTTATATTTATGCGTTATTATACGATACACAAAAAACGAACGAAAAATACGAAAAATTTTAATTGGCCCACAGTGTATGAAAAAGGTTAAAATTGGTGTATGAAAGATACCGGAGATGAGGACAACGCCAGTTTCGCCTCGAGGCTCCCCTCGGCGTCAGGCAACGGGCCTGAGGGGGCCATTGCCTGACTTTTAAGCTCCAGTGGTGTCGTGCGTGCTTCCACGCACTACTAGGCGTAGGTCGAGGATTTTCCTCCCGATTGTGGAGAAGCCCGCAGGGCGGATCGCGCGCGAGCCTTCTTGGAGGTCCTCGGTGTGCCCGGGGGCTGGTGCAGACGCGATTGAAGGAGCACCCCGGGGGCTTTAGTCGGTAAAAGTCATACCGCAAACCCGGGGGTGGCCCTCACCACCCCTTGACGATCCTATGAGAATTTCCCCCGGGTTAACAAAAAAAAAAAGATGAGGACAGCGCTCTGTACCTCCGGTCCCGGCTAGGCGAGTACGAGGAATACCTCGAAGGTTTTAGTCGGTGCAAATCCGACACCGGGGGGTGGCCCTCACAACTCCCTGAGGTCCGTTAGAGATTTCCACCGTATTTAAAAAAAAAAGGTATATACATCTTTTACCTCTTCGTTTTGTCCTTTATTAAACAGTTTTTTTTTTAATATTTCGTATGTTCATGCAAAATTTGTTCAAAACCATGTTTATTTAAACCATTAACCATTTAAACAGCAAATGTGCAACATATCTAATTAAAAATAGTCAAGTATATTTTTTCAATTTTTCAATCATTTTCTGTGTAGTAAGTCTCGTAAATGTCCATTGTTCCGACGGACGTCAAATTTAACATAGAAATATCTTGAGTTTTTAATATTTATTGTTGTACTTGATCAAAATTGATGAATTGAGAAGAATAATGGATTGTGGGAGAGCCGTGCAATGCTTATGCAATTGCGTATCTTTAACAACGATCTTAATAAGTCTCGATGACTGGCGAACTATTGTTGTGAAATTTATCGTGGTACTCTTTGGTTAATTCTAACGTAACTTGCTTTGCAAGTATAGTGATGTTTTTGCAATCATGCCATGTGCAACTTTGTATATTTTTCGAAAAATCTCGGGTCAACTAAAAATAATGTGCTAATCTTTCACTAACTAAGAAGAGTAGTAGATTCTAATTAAGATATTTCTTCAATACTGATGTAAATTTAGAGCCTAGTAACATAGCATACATCTTATAATATAAAAATGAATCGTTAAATGTGTATAAGCGCGAATAGAATAGCCCCCTCTTCTTGCTGAGGTGTCGTAAAAGGCGACTAAGGTATCTCTTGAACACCGCAATTCAACCAGGTGTTTAGAGAAGGGAAAACTCGACCAAACCTGCATCCCGCTCCCTCCCGATCGTACTGGTTCTCCTTTCCATCGGACCTGAGGGAGCTCGGACGAGAGAGTGCTTTTTTGGCAGCGCGTCCAGTTATGCACTTAAATATCTCCTGTGCAATTGACTGTTTCCGAAAACTGGACCTCGAATTTCTTCACCGGTGTTGAAACAGTCGCCGTGGCCGAAACCGGCTAGGACATCATCATCATCATAAGCGCGAAACTCGAGAACGGCTGAACCGATTTGGCTGATTTCTTTTTTGTTGTGTTTGTTGAAATCTGGGGAAGGTTATTACGGAGAGAAAATTAAAAAAAAATGTCTGAAAAAGTCTAAAAACAACACTTTTCTATATTCTCATACAAAAAATTTGTAATAATATTTAAAAGTCAATTTGAACTTTAACACCATACCATAAAGTTTAAACGTCAGTGGACGGGTTCCGGGAAGGCAAAACAATTGAGTGATGTATAAATATTAATGTCAATTTTTATACATATAGCATTAAGGCCAGGTTCATTCAAACAATTTTCAAAAAACAGCCGACGGGGACGCTATTAACATTAAAAAAAACAATGTGACTTTGTTTTAGAGAAATAGGGCAGAACAAGGTCTGCCGGGACAGCTACTTAGTAATAAGGTTGCTAAATATTAGTACACAAAACGTGTCTATTGTACCTTTATTTTAATGTGTGTTGGTCTTACTACGCATTAGAAATGCCTTCGTTAATTGCTATAATTGTTAATTTAATTTGTCAACAATTTCTAAGGTGTTTCTAACCTTTTTAGCAATAACGCAATAGTCAATTTCACGGTAACCAATTGTTATGTGTAAACAATTCATATGTAGTTTACCGCCAACACACCTGCATGCAGACTGTGTCAGTTAGACCTAAACCAGTGAGATGAGAAACTCTGCAAGGTTTCACGTTCCGGGCTAGCAGCGAGTCCACACTGAATTTCGTCAAAAGCTCCATCGAATACAACATCAATTTCGAACGATATTGATACAACTCCCAAAAAAAAAGAAATATCCTTAGAAGAAGTTGGTTAGTAGATAGCAGGGGGTCCCAAACAAGTAAAGGCTTACTTAAGGTCGCATGCCCAGCCGGTCATTGAGGATGAGACCCCAGTCGTGCCCTCGATGCCGGTAGGTGGAAGGTGAAACACCCTGGGGGTTTTAGTTGGTGCATGCCCGACACACCGGGAGGCGGCCCTCACCGCTCCCCTAGGTCCGTTAGGGATTTCCCTCGGGTTACCAAAAAAAAGGAGATAGCAGGAACGTTGGTCCAGGAAGATTATTTAAAAAGTCTGTAAATATTTTGTGTCCAAAAATACCTTTACGCGCGCATTAACATGAAATAACTATCCTCTGTGACGAAATAGCCATTCATTATACCTTTTTGAATCATATGAACGTGTTCATTTCAAAGGGAATTTGTGGTATTCCTTACAAATGTCATTAAGAGCGAACGGAACAGATGAAAATGCTTAAAGTTCTAAAACTGGATTTAAATGGTTTGTAAGTGTTGTTAGTGTAAAAGAGGGTTGCTGATATAGTCGCTCGTGCATCCTTGGCAGATAGCCAGTATGGTTTTGCCTTCTTGGCCCGTGAAGCTCTTTTGCTGTCTATGGTTAGTGTTCTAATTTTAAATTGGAAACGGCGCGTTTTTTTTGAGTATGTTATGTAAAATGTGTTATCTTATTTTAGTTGTTTTTTTTTTATCTAGATGTTAACTATCCTTTTTTAACCGAAATAACTGATAGTATAGTTCTCTGGTTTTGTTGAGTAAAAAAAATTGAACATTAAAAACATTATTCGTGGTAAATTCATTTAAAGGAAAATAGAGCACTTTAAAAGTCTTTTCATGCTTTGTGTATGTTACCAAATAAACCTTGAAACGAAATATGCTAAAAATGTCTGAAGTCATTATTACGTTCGAGTTTTGTTGCTTCATCCACTGTAACGTTTCAGTGATGACTGCCGATGTGTGCTTACGGCTGATGTTGGCTAATTATTTACATTAACATTTTTAATACTGAGTGTAAATATAGAATTATTTATTTTATTTTATTTTACAAAAATTGGGTGCCCGACATGGCTGACATAAACTAAGAAAACAAAAAGATCATGATATCAAAATAGAACATATAAATGCCCCCACAATTATAGGGCGCCACAACATGCACAATGATTTATATATAATGCCAGTTTACACTAAAGAATATGAGCAAAATTCCATAAAAGAAAAAAGATTATACATACATACACACATAGACACAACATAAAAAAAACTATTGATTGCCTAAATAACAACTTTTAACAAAATTCTGATTCTAAGGAACACACATAAAATACGGTCACTATCCAGACGCTGTTCTAAATTCTGAGAGAACTTTTATAATTACTAAAAACAATTTATCAAACCAGAGAGCTTCGACAAATTGATATTCCGTTAGGGATAATACTGGTACAAAGGTGCAAAATTTATAGAATTGACACAAGCTTTCGAAATATCATGTCGCACGTCACCTTGTCGTTATGTTAATTCCATACATTATGCACCTCTCTACTAGCGATATCGCCGATCGAATGTTAGCCGTCAAGTAATAAATATCTACATTTTTTTTTAAAGATATTAAAAATTATATTCATGGCCTTATACGAGTACGTTGTATTTTTTATATATATTATATATGTATATTTTATTAAAAGTTTATAATTCGTAAAAATGTTAAATGTTTTCTTAAATATTTTTTTCTAATTCATTTATATAATATTATAAAATGTTGGAATCAGAGTGCCAAATATGAAGTAACTGTAAACGTTTTTTTTATATTGACTCGAAAAAGTGACTACAACACAACTGATAGAAAGTACAGTATAGTTTAAAAACGACAGCAGCCATCAGGAAATTCACATTTGATGTTGTCATACCGACCTACATATACCAAGACTGAAGTTCTAGATATGTGAACAACTGGACGTACTCATGCTAATCCCGAAACGAGGTAGTATGACAGTCTTTACACTTATGTGCTACGGTCACGAGTCACGACCCAGATCAGGCAATTGCCCTGTCTCAAATATATAGGAAACATTGTGTCTACATTGTTAATGGAGTAATAGATGTTGATAATGACCCTGTATCCATTGACACGACAGGGGATACTGCAAGTTCAACATTTATTGATTCAGCCTTGCGCAGGCGCATATCATTATGCACTTGACTCCATCCTCATAGACTCTAAACATTGAGGACACTAAGACTGAGATTTTAGACTGCTCAGAAAATAGGTTTGTCTTTACCTAAAAATCTAACTGTATAGGAACTAGAGTATAGCTTAAGTATTTATATAGCCATGTTCAGATTGGTGAAACCAGTGGTTTAGTATATACTATGAAATTAATGAAACAATGTAATTTGTAATGTTTGAGTACAGGCTAAGCAAAAAGCAAACGCACCTTAAACCTCAGTTATGCCTTAGCACCTAGACAAATGATCGTTGATCATAGAAATAACGTCAGAGGCATAAACCATAACATATAAACGTAACATATAAAGTATAAAATGTAGGGATTTTGACATAAACTTTCGAAATATCACGTTCACACGTGAAAGAGTTGACCATCGCCGAGTCTAAGGAGAAATTCTGGATTAGCAAATCAGGCAATCGTTAAAAAACATCCTTTTTTTTTGACCCGATTGAAATCCTCATGGATCGTGAGAACAGTGGCTCCGGTGTGTCGGATTTTAACCGACTAAAACCACTGAGATGTTCCTCCTTCCCCCTATCGAGTGCTGAAGGGATGTCAAGCGAGAGTGGTGGTTTAAAGAGTCATCTTCCGCTCGCCTCGTGTCTTGGAGCGGTACATGGGCTCACGCCAAGAAATATTGAGCAACGCGCTCTCTCAACTGCGCCGCCCAGGCGTCGTATCGGTTAAGGAGGAAGGTTTCGCGAGAAAGATTCCCTCCGGTGTTCTAGTCTGGTATGGTGGCAGATAGGCTGGGAAAACGAAGAATCTTTTTCGTTTCCCGCTCCTAATCTCTTTCCACCACCCCTTTTACTATCAATACAGTCTCGTAGAAAACATCTCTAGGGTTTTACTGGCCTGCTTCCCGCACTATAGTGTCCACTCAAGCCTACGGTACAACATATTTTCATCACGCTGTTTATTCTTAATTTTATAACACATGGTATTTATTATGCACGCACATGTCCTGGCGAAATAATCCGCGCGGAAAAATCTCTAGACAGTGACGAGGCACGGAATAAAATCTGCGCGGCTCACGTCGGTTAACAGCCGCCGGTAAAGACCAATCTCTACCTCTGAAGGTTGATTGAAATTATGAGGGGAAAGTGGTCTTCTAAACTGGTTGACGTTTGCACGAAAAAGCACAGCATCGGCAAATGCAAGATGATACAGTTTCGTAATAAAACGGCTTTTTGTTTACATTGTGAAATCATAATTTATGTATATTATATAAGTTTTGAGACTTTAACGTTACAGTCGTTGGTTGGCTTATGTAATTCACTAATTATTGTAAAATAATTTTCTCTGGCATATACACGTAAATAAAAATAAAATAATTTAATTGATCCCTTAGGATAAGAAAAAAAACGTTTAATTGTTCATAAAATATTATTCAAATTTAATAATTAGTACGGCAAGAAAATAATGGTTGTGTAATATATTTTTAAATCACAAATGGTAAGTAATCGATTTATCACAAAAACTGTCGTAATAAATCGTTTAAAGAAAAGTAAAAATATTTTGGAGCTACAATCAGATTGCGTTCTATCAACCATAGATGGGTAATATGTAATCAGATTAATAAAAAATGATTACGATTACATTTTGCGCTTTTCATCATTAATATGACTATTTTTCTCATCTATGTTTTAGACACTATAAAATCCTCAATTGCATACTTATTATGACTCCTTAATGTTTTGAAGGGATTTAATCATAATTACAGAGCAACAATATTAAAATTACGACTACATTTTGTAATCGTTAATCATTAATCAGATTACATTTTGCCCGTCTCTGCTATCAACTATCGTAATATAAAGGTACAGGATATATAAAAGAGATTCCAGCCTAATAGAAATAAAATGCCGGGCTATACATTATTCAGTCGATCAGTCCCGAGCTTTTGATACTTTGCAAGTTGCAACGTCATCTTAGGATTACGTTGCCAAAATAGAAAATATCGTGAAATCTATGTTAAGTAAGTAACTTATATTTTATAACTAAAAATGTTACATAAAGTCAGTTAAAAACAGTAATGGCTGCTAGAAACCAGAGATGGACAAGATGTAATCTGATTAATGATCAACAATTACAAAATGTAGTCGTAATCTTAATTATCTTGCTCTGTAATCATGATTAAATCAATTTAAAACATTAAAAAATGATAAATGTGTATACAATCTGGGATTCTGTAGTGCTTAAAACATAAATGAGCAAAATGCAGTCATATTAATGGTATAAAACGAAAATGTAATCGTTAATCATTTTTATTAATCTGATTATATTTTGCCCATCTATGTTAGAAAAGATTGCTGACAGAAACGAATTCGAACAATTTACGATGTTCGTTAGCGAGACAATATCGTCGAGAAATCTTTTGCTATAGGTAATGTAATAATTGGAAAGTTCTTACTCTACTTTAAAGCTTTGTACTTGAATTTACGGCGATATATAAGATAAAATTAAAATAAATACTCTTTTATAGTATTAGCGACAACAAATTTTCTATCCTCGTGGAAAGCACTATGCATCATTTTCAATATTTGCAAAATCTAAGTCTAATTTATATTGTTTATTTAGATACAAATTACTTTCTCTTTTTGGTATTCATATAATTTGTTAATAATCCTACGAAATTAGGAAAACTACTTTAAACAGAGCATGCCCAATACGACATGCTACCTTTTTAAAATAATGTAATTAAAATTGGCTACTATTTTCTGAATATATAAATTGTTCGGAAGTAATTCGAAGTCGATATAATTCGTATTATGCACAATGGATATTTTTAATCCTACACGCTAAACTTTTAGCTAAATTGATGAATACTATATATTTCTGAATTTAATTTTACTTCTTGAAAAGCCTATCTAAATACAATCGTTAAGTGAGGCGTCTAATTTCAAAACCCGCTAAAATGTTTTTTTTTTACAAAATTACTTAATATGTAGTCCTAATAGTAATTTGAATTTTTTTTATCAAAGCAAATATTAAATGTGATTTTTTCTTTTTTGCTTTTTCACTCTAGAATAATAATTTAAATACCTTATAAGAATGTAATTGTTAAGTCAAATATTAATTATTATTTTATAAATTTATGGGATTTCAAAAAATATGTTATAGTGGGTTTTGAAATTAGGTACCTCTTCAATCTTCGGCATTTACTTACAATTTATATTTATATATTTAAAAACAGTGAGAGTAAATTCACGTTAAATATATTGTAAATTGCGCTCCTGTAAGTCTACCGAATATGAGTTACAAGATGTTTTATTTATTTATGTTTCATATTTTATTACTTATTTCCTAAATTGACCTTGTTTAGTGAATGGCGTATCTAAGAAAAATAATTAAGACTTATTTGTTTTCTCGTCAGAGAACGAACAACGATCTGCACTTTAAATTCAATCTAATAAAAGCTTCCAATCTATTCGATATTTTATTTAAGCACAGTGCTATAAATCTTTTGTTCCATTTTGTAAAGGAAACCGTTATTTCCAGTAAATAGATTTAATTTGTAGCATCTTTCACTTAAGCCATGAAGTAATGATACTGCCGTAATTTTATGGAATTTATCAAATTGACTTCTAGCTTTAAAGCTTTAATATGTCATCCAAGAAAAATGTGAACTATTGTTTAGTATTCTGGATAGAATCGTTTCTAGATCATTCCAATGAAAAATTTGTTATACAAATTTATTCGCTATTGCTAGTGCAGTTTCACTATATCGTGAAAATCGAAATTACTATCGCCGTACAACAGATATGGGTCAAGCTTAACAAAGCAAGTGACCTATTTCGCTTGACCGATATCGCGGAATATTTCCTTGGCTATTTCGGTTTGTCCGTATAATAAACACGCACAAATCACTTTATGTTTATCAGTACTTATCTTAGCAAAAACTAGAGCACTGCGAAATTTTGCGTCTCTATCTGGGTTGTTAATAATCAGTATCTTATAAGGGTTACCGACTTAATTTGAATTGAATTAAACATTTTACAATTAACAATAGTTACATGAAATGAAACGGTTTTTCTTCACTTTTTTACTGCGTACCGCCGAGGACTGAAATTAACTATCTGCATGCTACCAAGGAGTAGAATATTTGTTGGGCAATCCACGCTGCATAGTTAACTTTAACACCTTTTCTATCAAGCCATGGTTAGATCAAACGTAAGACTATTTACACTGAAAAAGATCTTGTTTCGTAACCGTAAAATTTCATTCACTTGTTTGGCCTAACATGATTGGCTCTCGAAATGTGTCGCGAGCGCCATCTAATGAATGGCGCGATGCGTGCATAACTTGTCAGCCACACTCGAAAACCGTAACCGGAGCAAGTAGTTGCTAATTCTCATACGAAATTAAAAACGATTCGGGAGGAAAAATACACGTGCATCCAGCAAGCGCGTGACACGGTGTACAGCATTTGTCGGAATACAAATCGCACAGTGTGGTGTTAGAACGTTTAGCCGGCCGGCAAGTGTTGTTGACTTTCCTCATCACCCATCAAGTCTACATCCGTTGCGCTGATCCTGACGAGCGCAGCAGGAAGGAACCGCCTGCCGCGGGAGCTGACAAGCTGGGACCGCGAGAGAGCCGTCGGCCAGGATAGTGCAACGCATTGTACGCGAGAGACACACCATCGGGGCTAAGATTGTTAGCCAATTCTTAAACGTTGTCTCATTCCCATATTGTGGTGAAAAAACTATTACAAACGCGGTTTCATCACAGATCCGAAGATCAAAAAATGTACTTTTCCATTACAGGACACAGGATGGTGAAGACAGCGAAAAGAATCAAAACGATCCAGTGGCACGGATACCACCCCATTGTCATATAACAATTAAATGCACCAGAGAGGTGAGATTTTTATCCGTTTTCTTATTTACATTCTTTTGCCGAAATTACTGCTGAATAGAATTTTAAAATAAGGACTGTCATTTATGAAAATGAATGCCTAGCCCGTTTAAGTAACGAATTGATATAATCCTTGTTTTACACAAAATAGTCTTCAAAATTTAATGAATGTTTCTGTAACAATAAAAATAAGTCAAGTTCTTATGCTTCTTTGATTTAGAAGTGAAAATATAGTTGCTTAATGCGACAAAGTTCTGGACGCTTGTGTCTAAGTGACGCTATGCCGGAAAAGGTTGGATAAATACTGTTTTTTTTTTTTTTCAATTAGATAGCTGGGTTTAATGGACTGTCGGAGGCTGTACGCCGTCTAGATTTCTCGTCAGCTGTTCGTGACGTCCGAAGGTTCAACTATATCTGCGCCCTTCTGGAGTTACTTCTTTGCGGACAGAGGTTGACGCATCTCCCTGGAGCAGCACAGAAGTTGCTGCTATCCATGTTGGAACAGTTAGCTGATCAAGGTAAGACATCCATACATCTATTATTTAATTCGTTTATAAGAATCCATTTCTACATTTTATAATCGGTGCGATAATAATCAAAATTGAATCAGAGAAACTATTTTTTTTTTTTCATATAAACTAACCCTACTTCAAGCTTGTTAGTAAAATTTTACTTCATAAATTCGAATACTGTAAAGAAAAAGTCCAACCATGATTATTCATGAAATCTAACAATTGCGTGCATTTTGTCTCACAATGACAAATACGAAGGTCAGCCGGACTTGAGAATGACATTAATATTATCCCTCTGAGAACGTATATTAAAGAAATTACGATAATGAAAATGAACAGCTAAAAATTTAGCCTCATCAGTAAGACATTGATGGCCTATATAGATCTTCACAACTAAACCGGGCGAGAGGGCGAACACTGAGGTGCTCAGCCGGCTAAGACGGGTCTGCGGATATTGAATTGCTGTCAACAGTCCAGCCATGTGCTGCGTTTATTAACACGTTCCCTGCCGCGTGGGGCCCCATGCTGAACTTTCCGTTCAAGCCATTTGGTATTATCATTGTAAGATGAATTTTTTTTTTAATTCAATATGCAGTCGATTACGGGCATCTTAGTACTACTGCTGATACCTTCATTTAATCGTGGGGCGTATACAACCTTCCCTTGATAATTATGATTTTTGCGGCATTTTATTTATTGTAAGGCATTCGCCAGAAACAAAATAATACAAGTGTAAAGCGTGGGGCACAAATGCCCCACGCGGCCTGAACCGAAAGTCTTCAAAAAACGGTCCGGCAGGGAACGTGTTAAACACTCGAGAGAAGATGTTGTAGTGACCCCCTTTCGTCTTACGGAAATTAAGGTGAAGCAAGTTCACCTCGCCTCACCGACCTCTAAAACTGCGCACTCAGAGCCCGCAATTTGAGCGCCCGCGTCCTAGTTTAGGTTTTAAAGTAGGTTTATAATACAGTGGCAACGTCACAACAAAACCTCAATGCTCTCCGGGTCCTCCTCGTGGCTCTATCGACAGTGCGTGAGGCTGAACGGCGCGCGTGCTGGGGCCGACCTCTGGGCTCCCGCGCGCTCTGGGGACATCACGACGACGCCATTGCCAGGATCAATCGTATCGCCGAAGCCATATGCATTCAAGAGGTAAACAAAAAGCATTAAGTGTTAGAACACAATTATAATCCGTACCATTTCATATATACTTTAAGATAACTTTAGTTATTATTACAGAGGTCAGAGGTGCTCAAATATAGAAATTAGACACAGTATCTGTATTTTTAGGAATTAAATTCTCTTAAGTTTTAAATGTCTTTTACATGTTTTTTAATGAATTTTATGTTATGAAAAAAACTATATGATTTGGTTTTAAATTATAACAATATATCGTCACGTTATATACCTTTCGGGGTGAGCAGAGATACAGTGGTTGTATCAATTTGCGCTTATATGTGTTGCCCAACGTGATTAGCTGCGCTACTGTCCTCGGAAGTATCTGGATCTCCAGGCCCGGCGAAGGCGAAGAGTAGGCAGTGCTGGCACCCCGGCGGTTTTAGTCGGTGTAGGTCTGACACACCGGGGGAGTAGCCCTTACCACTTCCCTGACGGTCCAAAGGGATTTCCACCGGGTTAACAAAAAAAAAAGCTGCGCTACTGCCGTTCTCACTTTCACACGTTCACACATCGCGTTTCTATTAGTTGCTATGCCGGTTTCCTCACGAAGTTTTCCTACATCTGTGAAAACGTGGTGCTTAAATCCGTAATTGCTTTGGTAAAACTCAGATGTACGAACCGGAGTTTAAATCTACGACCATTTGTGTCACTGCATAACACACAGTCTCTTATTTAGTAGCCATCGGCTACCACAGCCACCGATGGATTGAAATTTCGTAATGGTACACATAGTCTTTGGGGGAAAGATTGGGAAGGATTAATACATGCGTTTAATAGTCTGTAGGCAAACAAAACTTGTCTATTGCACTTTTATTTTAATATGTTTCGGATGATTACTCTTTAGAATTGCTATTGTTAATTGCATTCCGTTGTCAAGCGTTAGTTTTTAAAGCGTTAAGACCTTTTTAGCAAGAACGCAAACGAAATCTTTCACGGTTCCCAATTGTTATGTGCGAAACAATTGCTATGTGTGATTTGCCGCCAACGCACCTGCGTGCGTACCTGCGGAGTTAGACCGAAGCCTGTGAAACGAAACTAGGCAATACAGTACGTTCCGGGCTAGCAACTTGTCCACACCTGAACTTCATCCGAGTTTCACCGAATGCGATATCAATTCCGAACGAAGCTTGGGGAGTCGAAGCTGCTCGCGTCCGTAGGCTTTACCCTAGTTTCCCTACACGTGACTGCTGGGTGGTGCTAAACGAGCAGCAGCGAGGTGGTAGGGCGCCGGTGCCCGTCTGGATCGCGACCACAGTGCACGGGTGTAAAGCCCGTCATAGTGACCAGTTTCGGCTTGTCGCATTTCGGGATCAGCTTGTGCATATCCAGTAGCTCATATACCTAGAGACCTTTAGTCGTATATGTGGGCCGACATGACGATGTAGACTAGCAATGGATTTTCATCCTTTGATAGTCGCTTTCGTTTTTGGACTACACTGTACTTACCATCAGGTACTCTGTAGTCACTATGTCGAGCCAGTGTAAAAAAAAAAGAACGATATAATCACTCCCTAAAAGTTAAAAACTAATTAATGAGACGCGAGACGATTTGTACGTTTATACAAGTCATACGATAAACAATAATTTCTTGAGTGGCCCACATTTCAATTCGGTCGAATGTACACCAGAATTCGAGCATAAAAGCTTGTAATCCGGGCCATTGTATTGAGATAGAATTATAAACATACTTCCAAATAAAAGGTTTTTAAAGTGGATTTCGAACCCATTAACAGATAAATGTATCAATTGATTTGAATTTATGATATTAAAACATTGCAGCCGGGACCAGAAGTGGTTCCCAAACTTCACGATCTACCCGAAGAGTGTATCAGAGAAATAATCTTGAGGATATCAGATCACAGGGATTTAGATGTAAGTAGCAACACTACTTTGTATAGTATTACTGAAAGTATTTTTGTCTGTCTGTTTGATTGCTTACATCTTCTAAACTATATCGAGAGGTGAAAGGCTATTTGGTTTAAGCGACATTTTTTTGGTGATATAGTATTATATATATATATATATATATGGAATCGATTAAAAACGCTGATTCCGAATATATATTACTACATCACCAAAAAATGTCTCTTAAATCAAATAGCCTTTCAACCCTCGATATCTCGAGGCAGTTTTTACCATTGTTTGGGAATCCAAGTTTTGTTTTTTTGTAAATGAAAACAAACCTATTTAATATTTTCTTTATTAGTCACTAGCTGATCCGGCAAACGCTGTTTTGCTATATAAGTTATTGTAATATCTTCTATGATGTTCATTGAAATTAAGTGATGTCAAAGACAATTTTGTTCATATTTAAATACTCTTAATCAACAACACATTTATTTTGATAAAGATTAATATTATTACGTTGATACAACTCTTAACAAATAATGCCTTAATTTCGAACAAATTCGATTACCATAAAAACGGTTCTAGTAAGTTAATCTTAAAAGATAGACATATACTGTCTGGGATATTTTTTTAGATCATTTCAAGAGGAATAATTCTTTCATACATATATTTTTGGTATCTTGAACCGTTTTCGCAGCGCACGCAATGGAAGCCTTCAAGGATGAATAATTTTCCCCCGTTTTTTTCACATTTTCCATTATTTCTTCGCTCCTAATAATTGCATCGTGATATGATATAGTCTAAAGCCTTCCTCGATAAATGGTCTATTTAACACAAAAAGAATTTTTCAATTCGAACCAGTAGTTCCTGAGATTAGCGCGTTCAAACAAACAAACAAACAAACTCTTCAGCTTTATAATATTAGTATAGATTATTTTCGCACAAAACGAAAGTTAAACCTTACGCGTGACATACCACACAATACACCATCTATTTTCTTGCATACAAACACACATATACCACACTATTTTTCTAATGATATGCAGGCGGACACTTGACTTTAATCACACCTGGTGGAAGGTGAAGATGAGTCCAAAGTTGGACCGCGTCCGCCCAACAAATATCCATTCACTTTGCTTTTAAAAGCTCCTACGTTCGGAAATATTCGCTGGAAACATATTCCACTCCTTAGCTGTTCGCATGATGAATGTAGAAGCGAATCTCTTAGTGCGGTTATAGGGAACATCCACTACATACGGATGGTATCCAGTAACGCTCATTCCATACATGCATAAAAGCATTGCATGTCGTACAATAAATAAGTCCGGAATAAATGACTTAAAGATGATCAAATACCTACCTACCTATATTCATACGTATTTTATTTTTACGCCATGTTTCTTTCGTATGAGAATTATATATTGCTTACTATAGTAATATAATATTCAAATTAATTACGGGAACACTGCCTACCTTCTTAAAGTACCTAATGTACGTCACTGATGGTATCCGACACAGTCAGTATCTAGTGATTCTATGATGAAATAGCCGGCCCAATTTCACTGTATCTTATACGCTTTTAAATTTTGCACATCACAACTGATCGCGTTTTCTATTCTTGAGCTGATTGATTATAAAATACTATATAAATGCATAATTATTTATTTTTGATCTCTTAACTTCATTATTCAATTTTTTTCCCACGAATGTCTATTAGTACAGGATGTTATCGTAATTTGAATGTTTGATAAAATCCATTTCTAAGAATGTAGCACCCGGTTTGTATACAGGCGGCATCGTCGGCGTGGAACGTGATGGCAAGCGTTTGCTCGGAGCAGCGCGTCTGGCGCGAGCTCGTGTTGTTCCAATTTACGCAGCAGCAGGTGGACGCGGCCGTTGCCAAGTTCAAGGAAGACGATGAGCTCAAGGACATCGATTGGAAAACCGTCTTCCATCACCTTAGGAAGTATGAATTGTTTTGCTACATTGTGATGACGCCTTTATACTTTACACCGTTTCCAAGCAGAGATGGGCAAAAATGTAATCTGATTAATTATGAACGATTACAAAATATCGTCGTAATTTTAATTTTCTTGCTCTGTAATCATGATTAAATCCATTTGAAATATTAAGAAATCATAAATTTGTATGCAATGTGGGATTTTGTAGCGTTTAAAACATAAATGAGCAAAATGCAGTCATATTCATGGTAAAAAACGTAAAATGTGATCGTTAATCGTTTTCATAAATCTGATTACATTTTGCCCAACTATATTTCCAAGACATATACCATAAATAAAAGAAAAAGGTTTAGTACTTTAGTAACAGGATAGATTTTTCGTTTCTTGAGTTTTTAAACATGCTGTAAGATTGGAAGGAATATGAAGCAGCGATATTTCCCGTGAATGAAATTTAAAGGTACTTCGGAAACGGAACATTCAAAGGTGTTGCATGCGATACATAATATAGTCAAAAGTTGTTATAACGTCATCGAAGGGACTACTCATATTTAGTCGTAAAAACCGATAGTTGTTTTCGAGATACGATTGGTCATATAGCATTCAGCCGGGACCTTTTTTATCCCGGGGGAAAATCCTGCATAGGACCATCAGGGACGCTGTGAGGGCAGCGACCCCGGTGTGTCAGACTCCTACTTACTAAAAACCCCCGGGGTGTCTCTTTGATTGCTCCACCCGGGCCTGGGAAGCCAAATTCGTCCAGACGCCCAGGGAACAAGAAGCTTTATTGAGGCTACCTCTCTGGGAGGGGAAGGAGTAAAGCCTCTCTCCCAGGTGATGCGCCGGATACCGTGCACCGCTTCCCTCTCATCCGGGCAGCAGGCTCCCACAAGTCTACTGCCCATTCAGCCAGGACCTTTGTCCTAGGTCAATATAACTGGTATTCCAAACAATGTCGCCATAAACGGTTTTTATTGTATTAAGTAAACTTTAAAAAACGATATTTTTCCTAGATTTTTTTTATCTTATTGGAATGGTTATAAAAAATATTATTTCTAGTATTAACACTGATTTGTGGGGCAATATGAAATTTATATCGTGGACATGTGGAGACGAACACTTTTTGTCAAAAATATTAATAAATTAGTAATTTATTGATGTTTATTGTTAGTCCTCATTTGCCGAAGCCCGTATTGAAAGAGTTAATTAACTGGCAATACCGAATTCTCAGGATGTACGGTTTGCGGGAGGACGTCCAATATGCTGAAACGTTATCTCTTTGCCGACACTGCAAGTGTTTATTCTGGCGATCTCTTGGACACCCCTGTATAGCTGATCAGGTGAGCTGCTTACTATATTTCTTCTGTTTTCTTTCTATCCTTATTTATATCAAAGAGAGACGAAAAAGTTTACAGTGTACCTGATGGATAATGACCAAAAACCAAAAATACAAGGATTGTCATCGTACTGCCGATCTTGAAAACATAGCTGGAAATGATTTACCCCGAAACGCGTGTAGCGGCAGGCAGCAGCAGCACACATGCTACTTTGGCAGTAACCAAAATGGCGGATTGGTATGGAGTGTATTTAAATTTCATTGGAATACAATCCATATAAATCTGTACAAACCAGTAGTTTCACTCGTTGCCGATATACCACCATAACAGTTGTATATTTTATGGGAGTAACCGAATTTTTTGTTGTAGTTTTGTAGGCATTTAAAGGTTTATTTTTAAGGGCTCTGATATTAACTTTATATTAATTAACATTTATATTTAGTGCCCAGAGTATCGCGAACGTCTCAAAGAAGCCGGAGGGCCCTTACCTCCGTCGCCAGTTCCACCAGCGGCTTTTCTCAAATTTTTCTCGCTTTAAATATAAAATACGCTTTTTGAGGGTAGATTCGATTTAATCATCTATGGTTATCTACTTCTGCGATTACTAATCGATATTTTTAATTCGATTGCCTTTCGATCCGAATATTGTATTTAATTTTCCGATGGTAACAATTTACATCTTTGGGGTGTTTTTTCTGTGCATCAGTTTATATTTAAACCGTATATTAAATTATAAAAACAAGTTTAATGTAATTAGTAGGTACCAACTTTGTCGTGATTGGTGTGCCACATCTAGTGATGAAAATGCCCGGGAATTTTCCCAAAGTGCCCAAAACTTCTGAGAACATTTCGTAAATTCCCGGAAATATTCCCAAGGAAGTTTTTGGGCACTTTGGGAAAATTCCCGGGCATTTTCATCACTAGCCACATCATCCCAGTTACCATCGGAAGGTCAAAGCGGATCAAGTAAAAAGTATGCCGCGTGGTACTTAATACGCACATGCTACGGTCTTAAAAATTCTCTATTTACTATGCTCCATACTATACGAATGCAGTAGATATTGCAAATAGATTCGATACTATTCTAGAATCGATACTTTGAACTGATATGATGTAAAACGAGTGATAGTATCAATACTTGAGAAGTATCGAATTAACGCTTGAAATAAGAATACAAATCGAATCTAACAAAAAGAAAAATTATACTATTCGAATTTATTGTGAGAATATGAACTTCTGTTTAGTTTGGTTATAGTTTGTATTGTCGCTGATTGTGTAAAAGGCCTTATTGGTAAAAAAAAAATATAACTCGCACAGAAAAAGAATGGGATTGAAAATGGGGCCAATGTATTATTATGATCAGCATTCCGTCAGTTAATGAATTTGATCAATACAAATAATAAAAAAATTGAGATAAATAAAATTACCATGTCATTGTAATATTACTGACCCCACAGTAAGGAGGTGAGAAGTTCTATTTCTAGTTGTTGAAGGGATTCAACTAGAAAAGAGATAATGAGCATCAAACAGCTAAACATCATCACCAGTCCACCCCGATCCACTGCTGGACATGGTCTTCTCCCAACAATTGCCGTTGAGCCCGGTCTACGGCTCTTCTCATCCAATCTGCTCCGGCTACCTTCCGCAGGTCGTCGTTCCACCATACGGGGGGCGTCCCACGTTAAACAGCAAAACAGATTTTCTTTAATTATATCTAAAAACATTCTCAGTCAAGTCAGCTTTAAAAAAACTAAATCAAATTCGATTCATCTGTTTAAGATCTACGATGTTACAGACTAACAAACGAATACCCAGATTTAAGTTATAGCACTTCTATTTTGCGTCTGAGGTAATAATAATAGTACATCTTCACACTATATCCCTTCGGAGTGAGCAAACATACATTAGTGGCTTTATTCCCTTTGGGGTTGTATGTCGTATCCAACGTGACCAATATCGCAGCTGATTGCCGTCAACAAAAAATATATAAAGCTACTAAACATTTTTTTGTGACTGTTACTCATCTTTTACTTTTTTTTTGTTTTTTTTTTTTTTGAAGCGGACTAACTACTGATTGCCGGGAAAGGCATTTTCAGCTCAACCGGGCTTAGGGGGCGAGCACGGAAGGTGCTCAGCCAGACATCTTTTACTTCGAGTGAGAGAGAATATATGGGTGCTCTCATTTCCGATCTAATTCTCTTATCTATGCGAATAGATGGTGTTACCTAATAGTAATCGAAATGTATATATCGATTTATTTCCGAAAACGACTGACA
The DNA here is from genome assembly GCA_036320925.1 of Automeris io. Classification (NCBI taxonomy): domain Eukaryota; kingdom Metazoa; phylum Arthropoda; class Insecta; order Lepidoptera; family Saturniidae; genus Automeris; species Automeris io. The sequence goes on along the minus strand of JAUDJH010000011.1, from coordinate 2,466,468 downwards.
CAAAACGGATCTCGGGCAATATGGCCTATCAATAAAAAAATTGACATCGTCTACAAAATCTTTCTAAGCCCTTCTATTTTGTATTATTCTAATTTACTCTTTAAAAATAGACTATTAGAACACTAAACTATTTTTTGTAAAATTTAACTGCTTTCATGTGCGAAAGATGTAACGTCGACCTCAAATTAAAATTTGAAATACAAATAAAATAATAAATTACAAAAAAAAAATCTATTTTACACAAAGTATTATATTTTCTGGCCGCTGTTATAACCCTTGTGGGTCTCAGGTAATTGTTTTTTTAAATTTAAAGAATATTTTTCCAACTGGATGTACGCCTTCTATAATGTGCGAATCATAACAATAAACATACCATTTTCCATTAATCACTGGCTTCTCTACAAGTTACGTAAGCTTTGGGTACTAGCATTAATATAATTTCAAGCACAGATATTGTCAAAAGTTGAGGTGCTAGGGAAGATTTCATAGATGATCTAAACATTACTACTATTTTTAAGCATGAATGAATTAAATAGAAATAGCTATATATTATATTCCTCGTGACAATGTTTTCGATTTTACTTTTAGTTGACAATACTATGGTGCGTACGCAGAAAATGTTTCATGTAACACCAACATCTGCTTATCTTTTTCTTTCTCATGTATTTACGATTACATACAGCTTATAGGCCGTACACACGTATCTAAGTAGCGAAATATATAACTAAATTTCAACTAAATTTTATGTAGTCTCTCGTTTATACGTGTTTTAGTGAAGTTATAAGTACACTTTACTTATTCTGTATGAACTTTACATTTGCTACAACGATGCAAAACCTCTTTTAGTGAAATTATAAGCAGAGATGGGCAAAATGTAATCTGATCAATGATTAACGATTACAAAATGTAGTCGTAATTTTAATTTTCTTGCTCTGTAATCATGATTAAATCCATTTAAAACATTAAAAAATCATAAATATGCAATCTGGGATTCTATAATGTTTAAAACATAGATGCAAAATGCAATCATATAATTGGTATAAAACGTAAAATGTAATAGTAATCATTTTTATTAATCTGATTACATTTTTGCCACCTATGATTATAAGTACATTATGTCACCTTCATGGGGCGTATAAAGAAATATAATAAGATATTCTTATCAAAATGATAAAACAAAATGTCGATGTTGTAAATTTGATATTAAATTATTATAATAACTGAAGTTTTAGAAGAATTAAATCATGAAATTTCAAAAAACCTGAGCAGTAAACCTAGATTGTGGGAGAGAAAATGCCATTTAATAAAGCCATGACTTCCGGAGAATGTACAGGGTACGGGAGGGTGGGTTACTTCGTCAAAAAATAGGATTGATTCTATTCTACTTGTCTATTTATTCACTAAAACAATATTTAGCTAAAAGCTATTAAGTCGTCGTTTACACGTTGCAAATTTAGTTAAATTAAATTATTTACTTCGCTACTTCGATACGTATGTATATACTCCTATAACTCGCAATGTTTTGCATCACAAGCAAAACATTTGTCAATTAGCGTGCGAGAAAGAGAAAAATAATCGAAAATACACGAGAAATAAGAAAAGCAGAACACGGAACATTTGCTTCGGACGCACTATTATGTGAACAATAGACAATGTTATTGTTTTTTTTTATTCACCCTTATAAGACTACTATTTTTCATTTCACTTTTATGTAAATTGAGTTGTAGGGTTTAAAGCTAGTGAACTCTGCAACCAAAATATATATCTTATGGTTAGTGTTAATAAAACTTTTAATTGTTTTTTGTGTGCTAATGCTTATTAACAAACGAAACTTTATGTGATATTCCAAAAATAATAAAAAAAAAAACTGATATTCCTATTTATTTTAATGTGTTTTTTGTATTTTTAATTTACCTTTTACAAAACAAAGTAAAATTCTTTAAGGAAATTTTTTTAAAGTAAATATACACATTTAGTATAAACCCATTGATTTTCAAATTCATTGCTTATGTAGTAATGAAAATCTATTTTGTAGTTAAAATTAATGCAAATTGTAATAATAATAATATAAAACATACTTAGAAAAAAAGGTTATGTATCAATAGTTACTGAAGTCGTTATATGAAAATACATGTATATAAAGAGCAGCTATTTCATTATATATTTTATTACAAAATCTCTAGATTAGAATTTATCTGGTTTCTATTATGCTTAAGGGCCTAAAATTGGCTAAATGTCCTATTATATTAAGACGATATAGTAAATTTATTTACTACAATTGAAAAGAATATTTTGCGGGTGATAAATATAAACAGTGTGTATTAACTAAATTATTTAATATAATAATAAAGAAATTCAAAATTTAATTTTCCTTCGCTGCTTTTTGTGTTATTAACACTGTAGAATGTAACAATCATTGTAGTGGTGTAGTTGTTGGTATTGTGATATTTTAAGATATATATATAATAAAACTATTAGTGTAGGCACCTGACAGTTTAAGGACTGTCAAGATTATGTTATTAGATGCTAACGGAGAAAAGTTTTGTCAAACTGAACAATTATTGCCAAATATGCTTGCACTTAACTTTTCAGTTATTATAGAAAAAAGCAATCCAATGCTTTATTCGTTGTTAATATTTCTAAAATCGGGATATTTTTTTATCTTTGACACACAATTTCGATACAATGTTTATCTAATTATAATTAATTAATGTTATCAGGTCAGCTGAGACTTATATAGCCAAATAAAAGGAATTTTAATGGAGTGTAAGGTCTGGAGTACACAGAGCCAATGAGAGTGTATAAAGGGATTAATGAATGTTGAGAAAGATGAAGAGGTGTGCAAAAAATAATGTTGCATACCATTCTCTCTGACTAGCTTAATAGGATTTGGTGTGTTGATAGACAATCCATGTTATGCTAAAACATTGGAATGGCTTTCATTGCATTGACTTGGTTGCATTGTGGATGGTTCCTAATGTGAATTTTGCATTATTATTGCATACCGTTAAATGCAGTTAGACAAAACTTTTTCGTTAATTAGATGTTATGCAGCTTCCCTAATCAAGTCATTTTCAGTTAATCTGTGATTTTATTATTTTTGTCAAGGAATTGTTTTGTAAAGCAAGCTGCAAATAATTGAGCTCTGTGATGTTGACGCACTGTAGTCAATTTTAACCCTGTTACATGTTTCCCACTCTTTAACACAGAGCTCGAATTATATGCACCTAACTCTTGTGTCTTGTACTATGTATTATGGTATTTTCAAATAAAGTTATTTTAAATAAAGGTTTTTAATTTCTAATTTCTTAAACCTGTACAAAATTATTTCAGATACTAAACTGTCTTCAAACAAATAGTTATTTTTAACTAATTGGTATACATAGGTACTAATAAGTAGTATATTAGAAAATAAAAATATTTTTATTAGACAATATATAATGTTGCATCCAGGCTTATGCTGTGGATGCGAGTTTGGAAGGGTTTTATTAGGTTTACACAGACTTGTGGATTGCCATTTAACCATTTTAAGTCGGTTTTTTGAGTCCACTTCATCTTTGATGCGGCCACAATTGTCATCACTATGTACACATGCATGTACGATAATGCATGATGTCATGCATGCGTATCACAATATAGAATAATTGATTGAAACTTTTTTAGAATATTTTCAAAATGAATATAAAGCAAAACCTTCATAACACAAAGATAAAATTAATGTTTGTGTCCAGATAAGTTCCCATAGTTCTTACCAGGAACATTATGAGTAAGCCCGCATGGCATCTAATAGAAGTGTAATGTGTGTCTTCAAAAAGGCAATCAGTTGTGCTACTAGTCACGTTGGGCAAGAGTTATAAGAGCAAAGTGGAGACAGCCCCAGATATATCTCTGTTCACCCTGAAAGTGATATAGCATGACAACATTATTTTTCTCACCCGAAAATTCCAGCATAGAAAAAGAAAACATCATTACTATCTGGTTATCTATATCACAACTCTAGAGCTTGTATGTATAAGTGACCTCCAGATTCCAATAATCTATTTGTCATTTGTGTGAAAGTTCAATACCTTATAAATTACATATTTTGTTTCAAATTAAACCTATTGATCAGGCAAGCTGTAGGTTTCTTGATATTCCACAAGAGTCAATTTTGTGCTATGACCAACACTATCAAAAATATTACGTAAAAAAGGATATTCATTAAAACTCATACACAGCTTGGTAAAAATATATTAAGAGATCAATAACGTACTCTTTACATGTTCAATGTATGCGCTATAAATAATGATTTTTTATCATGATAATTCAGTCTTAATATTTTCACAATGTCTCACTAAATCTTTTAATTTATAAACCAAATCTTGCATCTGTTGGCTTCCACATGTAAAGACAACATCCTCCCCGGCATCGGTTTTCAATACAACTGTATAAAGTAAGTTATCGGAATTCGTTCCGGGTGTTTTTGTTGTAACTTCTAGTTTCCACTCAACATCAACTATTTTCGGCAAAATATCTTTATCAAAAGTTTTATTCATATCCATAAAGTAAATTCAAAGATTATATTAATCACAATGTTGATGAAATAGATCTTTGAAATATTAATATTTATAAACAAGATCACTAAACCAAAGGTCAGGACGAAATGTTATTAATGTCAAAAATATTACATACTTTCTTTCGTTATGGCAAATTGCGTGTCTGCCAATATCAAGTAAAAAATAAAGAGTAGATATAAAAAGGTAAACAATAAGTAAAAATATTCAAGTGTCATCAGCAAAAGATACTTTTTAGGCAATGTCTGGAAAAGGACTGTAAACGTAGATATAATTGGTGTTAACAAAACAAAACATTATAAGGAAACAACCAACAAAATTTGTGTATGCGAAGCAAAGTTGTTTTATACTATGTAAACCTTTACATATTTTAGTACTACCAGCTCAAATACAGCTAAATCCGTTATAAAGAAAAATAAATAATATCTTAAATAAAGGTGAATGTGCTATGAGTAAATGTTATCATTTTAAGTACATATTTAATCAATTTAATTAAGTACATTTGTTTAGGCTGGTACTTACTGATATTTTTACGGTAAAACCAACAGATACGGATATGGTTTTGCTAGATACATACAAAGCATCAGACGCTTGTGTACATAGACAAAAATGTTTTGTACCAATCATTTCTGTACTCGTAAGTACAACAAGCATTAAACATAATCGCTTCATCCTATAACTATTTCACACAATTTTGTAATTTAAAAATATGGTGCGTCTCCACCTGATGTTTCGTATCTCGCAAAACATCTATGGACCCATTTCTAACTCACCATGGACAAATGTTTTACTGAAAAACATTGTGAAAAAGAATAATAAATGACAAAGAAAAGGATCCATAGACGTTTTGTGAAAGATTACTGCTCTTCAGTTATTTATTAGTCTGTGGTTGAGATGCGGTAATGATAAAATCTAAGATACTCAGTGGAGCGTCTGTCCAAAATATTGGTACATACAATAATTCGTTATTTTCTGATGAAGTTGTAAAAGCCAACAGCATTATTGAAAGATATTATTTATTATTTGACAGCACATAAGGCTTTATTCAGTTGAGGTAAGAAAATATAAATAATATGAATAGTAATAAAACAAAATGTTTTTACTTTTTTTTATTATAAAATCGTTAGTATATTAACAGTTTTATGAAAGTAGTAACATTAAATTACATTTACACATCAAAATATGCTTTCTGATTTATTCATGATATAATATGATATATATTTTAAATAATATAATTTTACAAAACCACTAATAACTTAGTAATACTAGCAGATTCACGATGATTACACAGATTTTTTTATAAGTCGCCAAAATATATGTTGGCCTTGCTTGTTTGTTATAGATGGTCTATTAACATAGCAATACAAATATTTAAAGAAGTACACACTCAGCACCATATATGTGATAGAAATGAAACTTGCCTGTAAAATAAAATAATGTACACATATTTTTCTCAACCGTACATATGTAGCGTCTTAGGAGTACATCTACAACGCATGCAGAGCGATATAATACCCACTCCTGTGGCCTGTGCCCGTCGGAATAAATAACTTCCTTTTCCCACGAGGGCACATCTTTCTCTTCTCTTATATAGCAAAGTCTCTTAATCTGGACACATCTTTAAAATTTTGCTATCTATTTTCGTCCGTTGATTTATGAAATCATCACCTTACAAATTTCACTTAAAAAAAGTAAAACTGAGAAGTCAAATTTGTATCACCAATTCTATCAATATATTAAGGCACAAACAACATTCGTCATTCACTCTACAGTCACCCTAACCTACAATAGATAGTTCTTTCTTATTTTTTGTTATATTTATTTGCATAAACTATGCCAGTCTGCAAAAACAACAAAAACTTTTCTTAATATAAAAGAAATGGTAATTGGCAGTGACTATAAACAAAACGATGGTATTGTTATTTTTGAAATAACATTTAGAGATTCTAGAACAAATGCAGAAATGCAGTAAACTATTATTTAATATTAATTATTGAAGAAGAAAACAATGACACTTAAAAATTACATTAAAAAAATCAAATTTTAAATTACTTTGATTAAAATAAACTCTATTAGGTTCTGATTTTACTGACAAGTCAAATAAATAATGTCGCATTATTTACGTCGTACATAATAAAAAAATATTTATTCAGAACATAAGTTCTTGTCTGAAAATATTGTTTATTATTGAAAATAGTCACTTAAAAGCTTATATTAATATAGTATAATAATTTAGCACCGTTAAAATATTAGTTTCTTTCTACTTATATAGGTATACATTTTTCACGCAAAATAGGCGCACACAGACGTCGCGTTGCGGAAAATGAGCCCGTGTGAACCTGATACCTGATAGGTATACATATTTATTATTTAAACAAATATAAGCTATAGGATCTAAATATTGTCAATATAAAGCCGCTGACACATTGTGGCGCACATGGGCCAGTAAGTTTTAGACGTGCGTTCAATACATAATCATGCATGTAGCTTTATGATGTCTGAAAGCCAAGCATTTTTTATACTAAATACCTCGTTAGATCAGCGGAATATCTGTCTTTAGCTTTCTAAAAATACTTTAATTTACATTAGCACTAAAGTTTCAAAATTTACTGACTTTTTTACTGATGTTCTACACGCCATTTTAATTAGTATACATTCCTGTAGTCATTACAGGTATATTGATTGATTGATTGATATTTGAATATCAGTATAAAAATGTTGTTATAGAGGAAAGATATAATTTATAATGTGCAAAGAGTATGCGTTCACACGTGCACAACAGTTGGTTGCGGATTTGTGATGGTATTATTTATCTTTAAAATGGTTAAAAGTAATATTATGGAAGGTTTACGTATTCTATATTTGCACTATATAGTGTAGGTATATTTCACAATGGCACCAGGTTCATATTAGTTTTCCATATAATTTATATGTTAAAAATATTAAACGTATATAATAAAAAAGTTAATATATCATCATTTTGACGTATATAACATCACATAATATTATTTATTTATATTAATCTCCACAGTAATAATTAGCGAGCGGCATTTTTTTAATCATACATTAGTTTGTAATAGTAATTGATTATTTCGTTCTTGTTATTGAAACATCTATCACTATTAATGATTATTATTTTTAAACTAATTACATTTATAAATAAATCAAAATAATCTCATATAATTCACGAAAAATGGTTAATTTTAAAACATAACAATGAGAGATGGGCGAAATGTAATCATATTTTAATTTCGTTAGTCTTATTATATTCGTAGTCATGATTATAGTAAAACCCTTCCAAACATTAAGGAGTCATAAATTGCGTACGCAATTGAGGATTCCTTGGTGTTTTAAACATAGATGGGTCAAATGTAATCATATTAATTATGAAAAATGTAAAAATTATTATTCTGATTACATTTTGCCCATCTATGTTAACAACCCTATTTACTTGTATAAACAACTAGTCTGTGGACCTACCCAGCTATCTACACAGAGAAATCATGTTCCGTGTGTATTTCAACGCTTCATTTTCTCCAAAATCGGTATGATCATTTCGAACGAGGGCCGTTTCCCCGGATCCTCGTTCATGCAGATCCTTATCAGTTTCGAGATGTGGGGCGAAATGCCCGGCGGTATGGTCAGGCGGAGTCCCTCTAGAGCGATTTTCATGCCGCACTCCATCGGCGACAAATCGGCAAACGGTACCTTTAAAAAAAACTTTTTTGAACCCAGTGGAAAAACCCTCGTGGACCCTCACGGCACTGTAGTATGATAATCCTGCCAGACTTTTAGGCTGGGATATATAAACGATATTTTGACTTTGCTTATAAAATCCAAGAGCCAAGTCCAAGTTGACGAAATCGATGACTTATCATATACTTTAACATTAATTAATTTGTAATTATTGAGTAAAAGCTAACCAAAGTCAAAGTAATAATATTAATAATATATTAGGTCCTTACATATGAAATTGGCGTTTTTCGTACTGGCCACTTTAATCACAAATTTCTCCTCTTTGGTAAGGAATTCCAAATTCAAATTTGTACAGCTATAGACTCATGTATTTGTGCTTCGATGATCGTCATTCATTTGTTTTTTTCTTCTGTTTTTTTCTGTTTGCGTCACTCATTTTACAAAATGGAAAACTTAAAATATCGCATTATTTACGAGTACGAGTTCCGCCGTGGCACTAGTGCTGCGGAAACAACTCGAAGGGTGAATGATGTGTATGGCGGTCGTGTTGCAAAAGAAAACACAGTTCGTTTTTGGTTCCAACGTTTTCGTTCTGGAAATTTCGACCTGCAGAACAAGCCCCGTGGACGGCCTGAGACTCAAGTTGATAATGAAGAGTTGAAGGCTATTGTGGAAGCGGATCCATCGCAAACCACGTCCGAGTTAGCTGCAGGCTGCGATGTTAGTGATAAAACTGTTTTAATTCACTTGAAGCAAATTGGGAAGATTAAAAAGCTTGAAAGGTGGGTACCTCACGAATTGACTGAAGCAAACCGGCAAACGCGCGTCGACTGCTGCGTTACATTACTAAACCGGCACAATAATGAAGGTATTTTAAACCGAATCATTACCTGTGATGAAAAACGGGTTCTTTACGATAATCGGAAGCGCTCAGCGCAATGGTTGGATCCTGGCCAGCCAGCCAAATCCTGCCCCAAGCGAAAATTAACCCCAAAAAAGTTACTTGGAAGCGTTTGGTGGACTAGTGCCGGTATTGTTCATTACAGTTTTCTCAAATCTGGCCAGACTATTACGGCTGATGTCTATTGTCAGCAATTGCAAACCATGATGGAAAAGCTAGCGGCTAAACAACCTAGGCTGGTCAATCGCTCCACGCCACTGCTGCTTCACGACAACGCTAGACCACACACTGCGCAACAGACGGCTACTAAATTAGAAGAGCTTCAATTGGAAAGTCTAAGACATCCTCCGTACTCCCCGGACCTTGCTCCAACAGATTACCATTTTTTTCGAAATTTGGATAACTTCTTGCAAGGGAAAAAATTCAACTCCGATGGGGCAGTCCAAATCGCCTTCAAAGATTTTATTGATTCCCGTCCGACTGGTTTTTTTAGTAAAGGGATTAATGAACTACCTATGAGATGGCAAAAGTGCATAGAAAATAATGGTTCATACTTTGATTAATTAAATATATTATATTAAAAAATATTCGACTTTTTGTTCCTCCCATACAAAACGCCAATTTCATATGTAAGGACCTAATATTATCACGCTATATCCCATTCGGGGTGAAATGAAAACATGACCAGTAGTGCAGCTGATATCGACAGGCCCGCCCAATAAACTAAGATCGATTAAGTTAATATTCGTTAATATCGATCTAAGAAGGATTAATTAATAAATCGATTTTTCGAGCCAGAAAAATGTATATTGTGAATAGATATTTAGTATTAAAACGCTTTAATGAATCTATATTTCACTCTAGAAGAACAGCATTCGATTTTTATTTTGATAAAAACCACACAAACTACTCTCAGAGAGACGCACGCTACTTATAATATTCACATTCTTGTTTGTTTGTGTTTGTATCATTGTGCCGTGAACTGTATTTCTCCTTGAACTATACTATGCTATTGTGACTTTTGAATGTGTAGCCTACTATCTTTCAACTTCTTTCTTTTCGCACTGTGTCATGCTTTTGAATCGTATGTGGTGAGTGGTAAGGTTGAGAGCCACTGTATACTGGCGCGCGCGGGGGGATTGCGTGGGCGCGCGCGACGCCAGCGCTTCGCCGCCCGCGCGCCCGGCAAAACAGTCTCGCTATCACATTTGACGCGCCACTACGTTCCTCTCGCTCGCCATTCGTACTGTTCTCATTGTTATTATTTACGTGTTGTTATTTGTATTATTGTGTCGTGAACTTTATCTTACTTGTGCTTCATTATTCCTACTAGACTTTATACTGTGCTTATTAAACGTCTATCAACTTGCTGTCTGGACTTTCTTCATTTCATTCTATCATCTCATCTTTACACGCTATCCTGCGCTTTAGCCTACGGTAGGCCTACTTTCTTCTTCCTGCATACCTACCACGCTAAAAATGTGTCAACGTGTTTCTACCTTGCTGCCTTCACTACCCTCGTTTCGTCCCTTCCACTTCTACTGTCGACATCGGGCGATATTTAACATCATCCATCATCATCAGCGTCGCTAAATACTTTTATTTTTTGACGAATCAAAAGAGCTTGGATATAGGCCTATTTGAATAAAGTAATACTTAATTTCACGGCTATTATGGTGACAGTGGTTGTCGGTGGTTACCTCTCTGGTGGCGAGCTCCCACAGCAGCACCGCGAAGCTCCACATGTCGGCCGCCTCCCAGTTGCGCTTGGCGGCCGGCTTCTGCAGGGCCTCGGGCGCCATCCACGCCGGCGCGTACACCCGCCCCTTCTCTTGGAACGAGAACTTCGCGTCCGCCATGTTGATGCGCGCCGTCAGGTCCTCGTCGATCTGGAATTGCGGACGTATACATATTTTAATAAACACCTTGTTTGATTCGAACAGGGCACAATGATGTCACGATAACATTCCCAAAATTATGATGATGATATCCTGGCTGATGTCGGCCTTGGCGACCTTTCCAAATAGTATCAAGTAGGCGCGGGCTGCAGCCCCAATCGGCGAAGGTGAGCCCGCTGATGACTTGCGTAGCCCACCTTAGCGCGAAATGTCCTGTTGCATAATGGACATGTCAGAACACCACCAACGTAGTTATAGGAAGCGTGCGTCCACAGGTGGATGGGCCTTGAAACGATCTCGCTTTTTTTTGGTGACCTTGGGGCGGGCGCGCTCCCCTCTTGATACAGGCCAGGCGGTGGACGTTGAGGGCGTCCGCGGTCCGGCAGAGAGGACAAGGCTTCATGTGCGTATCCATATGACGCCTCATTGTAGGGTAGTGAGGAGATAATAACTGAGCTCCTCCCAGAGAGGAGGCCTGCCAAGGCTAGCCGCTCGCCGGGTCCGTAGGAAGTATACGGATACCCAGGCCCGGCGAATTAGAAGACACACCGGGGGAGTGGCCCTCACCACTCCTCTGACGGTCCGTAGGGATTTCCACTGGGTTAACAAAAAAAAAAGATGACTCTGGGGGAAAATCCTGCATAGGACTATTAAGGCCTCTGTGAGGGCAGCAACCCATGTGTGTAAGACTCCTGTGTGTGACTAAAACCACCGAGGTGTCCTTCCAATCAATCCACCCGGGCTTGGGGATACAGATTCCTCCAGAAGACCGGAGAGCGGATAGCTTGTTTAGGCTTCATCTCTGGTGGGTGGGTATAAAGAACGCGCCCCTTCAAGCCTTTCTCACGGGCGGCGCGCCATACACTGCGCACTGGCTTCCTCTCACAGATATAAACCCTTACGTTAATTTAGCCGTTGGCTATAATCACCGATAGCCTGTGTATGTAAGTGACTGTGGTATGGTTTTATACCCAGACGCAATGAAGGGACTTTTTTTTAGTTGACTTATACCCACGCGAGTGGGTACAGGAGCCGTCGCTTACCATGATGTGGTTGCTGTTGAGATGGTACGCCGGCAGCACGGTGTCCCGGTGCAGCGAGTGCAGGTACCGCATGCCCTGCGCCGCGTCGTGCGCGAGGCGCAGCGCCGCCGCCGCGTCCACCACGACGCGGCCGCCGGCGCCGCCGTGCAGCAGCGCGTGCAGCGAGCCCCACGACATGTACTGCGAGATCACCACCAGCGACGGCGGCGATACGCAGCAACCCACCTGCCCACCAAATACTTTACGTAAACTATTCCTTTTTTTTTTTACTTGGGGAAAATCCTCTTAGGACTGTCCCGGCCGCGAAGGGGTAGGCAGCCGGGGTGTGCCGGACTTTTACCAGCTAAAAACCCCAAGGTGACTACTTCTGCGAATTAGTGGGGACTGCGGGTCCTGTAATCAAATCGCCGCAGCCCCACTACGCCGCGCCTGACAGGCACAATCACGGGGGGGGAGACGCCACCTCCCCCGATATCACCTAGTATACTTCAGCAGAGCGCGTCACAACGCACCGCCGTCTTCTCGGGGGTTGCTGACCGGTCGCTCAGAGCCCCCACCCTGAACAGCCACAACCCCTAAGACATCAGCTGGCCGGTCGTGGTTCGACCGATCCGCTGGGACTGATATGCCGGGGCGGTTGTCGACAGCCCGGCGTCTTCTTCGAGCGGCCTTCTGCCGTTCTCGCTCTGCAGCCTCCTTCTGGGACATGACTTCCTACTACCCTAACTATTCCTATCGTAATCGGAAACCTCACTGCATCGCTATTGATATGCGCCTATAATTGGTGACAAAACTAGCGCGGGGAAGCCATAGGCAAAGAGGATTGACGATTTGGGAAAAGTGATCAGTAAATATTGGAAAAATTTGAGCTCTATAGCGCTTATTAAGTAATCAATGATATTTATGAAAAAGTTATTGCAACAACGGATAGCATCCTACTATTCTTCATTTGTATAAAATACTTACGATGCTAAGGTCCTAAGTTCGAGTTCCGGTAGTGGTAAACATTTCTGTGATGAGCAGATGAGTTTGCCACGAGTCATAGTTGTATATATGTATTTAAGTATGTTATATCTTTGTCTAGTACCCGTAGTACAAACACAAGCTTCATTTGGGTCTAGGTCAATGTGTGTAAATGTTAGTAAATATTATTTGTTTTTTGGTGGTAGGGTGTTTGCCCTAATTGAGTTATGACCACAGTACACCAGTATAAAGACCGTCATAGTGACTCGCTTTTGCCTGTCTCGTTTCGGGTTCAGCTTGTGTATATCCAGTAACTCATATACCTAGAGACCTTCAGTCGTGGTATATGTGGGCCGACATGACGATGTAGACTATCAATGTATTTTCATCCTTTGATGGTCGTTTCCATTTTTGGACTAAACTGTACTTACCATCAGATGTACTGTAGTCACTATGTCGAGCCAGTGTAAAAAAAAGATACATTTAGAGCTCATTTCACATCTGGAAACTAGTTCCGTATTTCAACTATGATCAGATGAAGAGAAAGTACGCAGAGTCATGTGAGGAACAGCCCAGTCTTTCTCTCAGCAGTCGGGAGGAGGAGCACCCCGGTGGTTTTAGTCAAAGGTTCAAAAAAAAGTGTAGAGAAAATGTTAGGGTTAATAAACTTTAGGTGTTGATCTTTAAAAAGTATGTTGGTTTCTTAAAATACAGTGCAAACTCTATATAACGACCCTCAAGGGACTCTGCATATTTTGACGTTATAGAGAGTTGTCGTTAAATGGAGAGAAGAAAAATCTATATTAGAAAACGAAAAAGTTTATTTTAGACTAGTGTTAGTAATTACATAAAAAAACAATTCTGATTTGATCGCTATTGAGTATAGTCTGTTATTTTTGTCTGACGTCGTTTGTTGCATCAGTAATATTGTTGTATTTTTTTTAATTATCTTATTTATATCTTGCGATATTGAGGCATCTTGGTGATAAAGAAAGTACTAAATTATTGAATTAAATTGCATATTAATTATTATTATTATTTAATTGGCATTATTAAATTGCTGTCGCTATTTAGAGTGGGTGTAATGCTATATAGAGTGTATCAATATATGGGAAACAAGCTAAACCAACCAAAGCCGAGTGATATCGACACTTTAGGGAGTTTGTCGTTAAATCGAGTGACGTTACATAGAGGTTACACTGTATATGTAATTGGAATTAAAAACTTACCACAGGCAATATATTTGGATGCGAAAATATACGGAGTTTAGGGAATTCTTCATTGAAGTCTCGCTGTACTCGAGGCGTACATTCCCTGATGGCTAAGATCTTGGCCACTATATCATTCTTTTGCCATCTGCCACGCCATGTTTCACCTGCGACATACGGCATCATTTCGATTAAACGGTTTGATTAAGGCATCGCCAATAGATTCATACATCTTACAATATAATAGCTATTTTTTTTCCGTGTATTATTGACCTTACAATCATTTCACACCTTCGTAGAAAACAATAACTAAAAAAAACTTATCAAGACCACCAAAAACAGTTATTGATTATTTTATTTTTATAGTTTATTGATAATTCTTATAAGATGTAACACGACATTCTTCTGTGGCTTTAAGCTGATGGAGGGCCCATTTTCGCCATGTTTGTATGTTTTGTATTTTCTTTTGTTTCTGTATACTGTTTTTAAATTCTTAATTTTTGTAAGTTATGGCGAAATAAATACGTTTCATTCATTCATTCAAAATACCTGCAAGTTGTTGGTTAACTCAACTTTTAATATATTTAGTTGAGTGGCTTATGAGATTTACGTAATTCGTGGATATATATTTTTTTAAATTAATTTACACATATTTCTGTTATTTGAATACATTCATGATAAATGGAGACTATTATCCTCTCTTCCGTGGAATCACATTACAGGACCCTGAACCTGATTTTAATAAAATGTATTTCTTTATGTAATTCATTACGTTCCTCGACTTTGAATTGCATTGCAAATGTTCTATGAGTTGATATGAGTTACCTAATAAGATAAGGACTTTTTACCGTATCCTGTAATAGGACGCGTCACTGACAAAAGATTGAATAACAGTTACTAAACCGAAAGAAAAATTAATAAAACACGTAAGTAAATTTGCGTACATTTTCCTCAAAGGGTACGACTTTTATATAGGTAAGATTGAGATCAGCTGTAAGGCAGTTATGTTCTCGCGTGCCCCTCTACAAAAAAGATGTATGAGAGGGGAGGCCCTTTACACCACTCCTCCCCAAACAAGTAGAGGCCTACTTAAGTCTGTACGCCTTGCTGGTCGTCGAGGATGAGACCCCAGTCGTGCCCTTAATACTGATAGATGGAAGGTGGAACACCCCAGGGGTTTTAGTCGGTACAAGTCCGACACACCGGGGAGCAGCCCTCAATGACCCCCGAGGTTTGTTAAGGATTTCCCCCGGGTTACAAAAAAAAAGTAAGCCTGTTATAACAAAAAGAAACAATAAACAAATAACTAGATGATAAGAGACAGACTCCAAAAAAAAATTTGGTAAGGAAAGGTCCTCACCTAATGAACTCCATTAGGGCATAGGTCCATGAGTGGTTTAAATTGGGATAAAGTTGTCGATGATTATTGTTAGTTGTCATATTATTATCGTATCGAATTTGGTTACCTGAGGGTGTAACAGCTATGCGTGTGTGAAGTGCTAGCTCATTAATATTAATGCCTTTATGGCGGGACAATGTAGCGTCACGGCTTCGCGTCTTCAGCCCTAACCAGGACTGGTCTTTGAACTGGATCTTCTTGAGATCCTGACCTTGCTGTGTTGCGAGCTCGTGCAATCTATAAAAAATATTTTACTTCTGTTTCTACTGACTCGGCAAAGTTATTACGCTGGACCAGAGATGGGCAAAATGTAATCTGATTAATGATTACAAAATGTAGTCGTAATTTTAATTTTGTTGCTCTGTAAACATGATTAAATACCTTCATAACATTAAGAAGTCATAAATGTGTATGCAATTGAATATTCCGTAATGTTTAAAACATAGTTGCGCAAAATGCTGTCATATTAATGATGAAAAACGAAAAATTTAATTGTAATCGTTTTCATTAATGTGATTACATTTTGTTCGTGTATGCACTGAACTGTGCTGTTCAAAAAATAAAGATTACACCAACAAGATCCTATCGACACTCGCTGTTAACATGTCACACATACCTGCAGTGGAGAATTGATCATTAATCATATAAATTCTCTTAATCAAAAAAATTGATCATATAAGAGTATCTAGATTGTAAAAGCAAACATAATTTCAATCGTTTGAGTGCGGAACAAATTTGTGAGCATATGCCAAAAATGCGGATACATAATATTATTACGCTATATCACTTTCGAAATTAACAGAGATACGTAATTGGCTATAACCATCTTGGGCTTATATGTGGTACCCAACACGACCAGTAGCACAGCTGATCTCTATTCTCAGGGCACTTACACATTACATTTCCATTAAATGCCGTGCGAGTTTCCTCACGAAGTTTTCCTTTACCAGTGAGGATGTGGTGTCTAAATCTGTACGTAATCTAGAAAAATCGAGAGGTGCTTGCCGGAGGTTCGAACCTATGACCATTCACGGAAACCGGTTCATTATCTGCGAGGTCACTACAACCACTGCACCATACTTACCATCTAGGGTAAGTACTGATACATAAATACATTAATGAGTGTATACACTTTTGCTTTTCAAACAACTTTTCCTAATTTATAAAATATGAATGTTAAAATCAAAAATAAAAAGCCCAAGGATTTTACCTTTGCACCAGCTGTCCTCTGGTTTTGTCGAGGGGCGTATCCCCATCCTTATTCGCCAAGGATATAAGAGCCCCAGCCGCTACAAGATCTTCAGCGATCGCACTATAGCCCCAGAAGCATGCGTAGTGCAGAGGAGAATTGCCATGCTCATTTGTGAAATTCACATCAACTCTGTTTTGAAGTAACTACAAAATAGTATCAATTCTATTTGTTAATAACTCAAATTTTTTAAACTATCTTGGCAAACTAAGTACCTTGCACCTGTTATTAAGTACAATGCAGTCCAAAAACCATTTACAAACTGTTGAGAAAACTTTGTCATTTCTATACCAACTTTAAGAATAGTAACATAATATCACGCTTAATCCCTTTTGGGGTGAGCATAAACACAGTTAGTTGTTGCATTCACTTTGTGCTTATATTAGGTCCTTACATATGAAATTGGCGTTTTTCATACTGGCCACTTTAATCACAAATTTCTCCTCTTTGGTAAGGAATTCCAAATTCAAATTTGTACAGCTATAGACTCATGTATTTGTGCTTCGATGATCGTCATTCATTTGTTTTTTTCTGTTTGCGTCACTCATTTTACAAAATGGAAAACTTAAAATATCGCATTATTTACGAGTACGAGTTCCGCCGTGGCACTAGTGCTGCGGAAACAACTCGAAGGGTGAATGATGTGTATGGCGGTCGTGTTGCAAAAGAAAACACAGTTCGTTTTTGGTTCCAACGTTTTCGTTCTGGAAATTTCGACCTGCAGAACAAGCCCCGTGGACGGCCTGAGACTCAAGTTGATAATGAAGAGTTGAAGGCTATTGTGGAAGCGGATCCATCGCAAACCACGTCCGAGTTAGTTGCAGGCTGCGATGTTAGTGATAAAACTGTTTTAATTCACTTGAAGCAAATTGGGAAGATTAAAAAGCTCGAAAGGTGGGTACCTCACGAATTGACTGAAGCAAACCGGCAAACGCGCGTCGACTGCTGCGTTACATTACTAAACCGGCACAATAATGAAGGTATTTTAAACCGAATCATTACCTGTGATGAAAAATGGGTTCTTTACGATAATCGGAAGCGCTCAGCGCAATGGTTGGATCCTGGCCAGCCAGCCAAATCCTGCCCCAAGCGTAAATTAACCCCAAAAAAGTTACTTGTAAGCGTTTGGTGGACTAGTGCCGGTATTGTTCATTACAGTTTTCTCAAATCTGGCCAGACTATTACGGCTGATGTCTATTGTCAGCAATTGCAAACCATGATGGAAAAGCTAGCGGCTAAACAACCTAGGCTGGTCAATCGCTCCACGCCACTGCTGCTTCACGACAACGCTAGACCACACACTGCGCAACAGACGGCTACTAAATTAGAAGAGCTTCAATTGCAAAGTCTAAGACATCCTCCGTACTCCCCGGACCTTGCTCCAACAGATTACCATTTTTTTTCGAAATTTGGATAACTTCTTGCAAGGGAAAAAATTCAACTCCGATGGGGCAGTCCAAATCGCCTTCAAAGATTTTATTGATTCCCGTCCGACTGGTTTTTTTTAGTAAAGGGATCAATGAACTACCTATGAGATGGCAAAAGTGCATAGAAAATAATGGTTCATACTTTGATTAATTAAATATATTATATTAAAAAATATTCGACTTTTTGTTCCTCCCATACAAAACGCCAATTTATATGTAAGGACCTAATATGTAGTACCTAACGTGACCAGTAAGTGAAGCAGATCATTATTCTCAGGGCATTGACACAATATTTCTATTAAACGCCACATGTTTCCTCGCGATGTGTTCCTTTACATAGTGAGCATGTGGTACCTAGCCTCTGCTTAATCTGGAAAAATCCAGAGGAACATGCCGGGAATCAAATCTACGAAAATTTCGCTTTGTCCTCTATACATAGAGAGCGATCCTTTATCTGCAAGACTTTCACAGACGCCTGACCCACCACAACCACAATTTTAAGATAGCTTGTAGTAGTCAAACTTTATATTTTTTCAAATGAGACAGGAACATCAGGTCTACTATTTGATAATAATAATATAAATTTTTACTAATACTGATATGTCATTGATGATATTTATTATGAGTAATCATTTGTATTTTATATTGCTCAAGGTATATCTGCATCTCTGCTAAATTGCTTATGAAACAATTCTTCTAACATACTAGATTTGTGGAGAACTGAAGTCCTAGATGCCGTGAAAGGAATTAAGTCACACATGATGAGAAGCAAGACATCTGACCAGGCACTGTCATGGTCTGGATGCTCATTTAAGTAAGCCCGGCATGGAATGGTGATCAAGGTGGTACCAGAGACCTATTGTGAGTTAGATAAATGACATTTATAAGGTTGTCAGTAAAACTTGGCCATGTGAGGTATGGGTAACATCCTTATGGCATGGTCTCTACCATAAAAAGCTTTCTTTCTAGAAAGCTTTTACTTAGCATTGGGTACAAATAAGTTAATGATGAGGATGAGGTTTTTTTATATCTTATTTGCAAACAATTGTATACATTGCCCTAATCTCAAAGTATGCCCTTGTGTTTTGGGTGCAAAACAAAGATATACATATTTAAATAACTATACAGGGTGTTTTTTTTTAACTCCCTAATACTGAAAATATAGAATCGGAACAAGCTTCTGAACACAGTAGGACTGAAATTTTTGAAAAAAAAATAAAAAATTGACTGATGATTATTTTTAATTTTTCGCATGTATTACCACTATACACCATAAATAAAACCTACATAGTCTAAAATCTAAGTTATTTAATAAAATTAGTCAAACAATACGAAAAACAGCAATGTAACGAAAATAAAACAGCTGACGGGTGACCTAATTTTACTCAATATCCGTGAACCTCGCTAACGTGCGCTCGAGTTCAAGGCGATGTTAAGGAGCCTGTACACGACACCGTGCAAACGTATTAACATTACATCATTCCCGTTTGTAATAGTTTTGGTGACTGTAGCATTGGTGTTTTATGTTCGTATAGTTTCCGATTTATCGGTGTAGGTTTTAACAATTCACTTGAATTTTCGCCTGAGATAGACGCGTCAAAAAGAACAAATTAATATTTTGATTGAGAAATCCCATTCCATAGGATGGTTGCTATTTAAATGACCATAAGATAATTAATTTGTAATGATAACCATTTTGACTATCTGACTACATTTGACGTAATTTTCGACGAGAAAGAAAGAGGAAACAATAACATCGGAAGATTAAAACGTTTTCACTGCGTTTAAAAAGCCGTGGATGAAAAGATTCTGGACATTATTTGAACACTTAGTTAATCCGATCCAAATCGAAGAATAAGACGTTGTGATGCTGGCAACCACTCCGGCATATCAGTCTTAGCGACCCGTTGGTTCACGATAGGCTGTGACGTCCGAAAAGTCTATGCAACGTGGTGACGCGCTTTGTCGTAAAACCTAGTAAGCTAAGGCCTCTCCAGATTGTGCTTGCAAGGACGCGGCACGGCGAGGCTGTGAAGTATTGATTAAATTGCTACATTACATGAAATTACCATGATAACTTTCAAGCTTAATATTTTATTCAAATAAATTTTAGCTGACATTTTATTCATTCCTTTATTTATTACAGATAAGCTTGCGCTTGACTTTAATTTCACCTGATGCAAAGTGATGATGAGGTTGATGATGGAACGCGTTCACCTAACAAATACCGATTCACTCGTCGTTTGAAGATTCCCATGTTATCAGAAGATAGAAAAATAGATACAGGAAGCGAATACTACTCCTTGGTAAATCGTAACAATAAAAAAGGGGTTATTACCTTCGTGCGAATGGGAGCGCACGACGTCTTGTCAATTTATAGTATGATAAGGAGGAGTGAATTAAATTCAGCCGCACAATCTCCAGGTTATTTCCTCAACTTCAACCCCATAATACTTGGTTTCGATGAGAGCTAGGTTTCTTAATTCATTGTCTGCTATTTGCATTTTGTTATCAAACATTTAAAAAGCTAAACACGTCTTTCACTAACTTACAAAAAAAACTCCGAAACCCCAAATTTTCCTAAATTCCTAAAATGTCTCTAAGCTATACATACTATTAGTTTTTTTTTTTCTAAAAAGAGGAAAAAATCTCTAAAAGTGGAAACACTGAAACTAAGATATGATAATATACACAATATGGCCGTAAAACTTAATATTAAAAAAATACGCAATATGGCGAACTGTCATTATTTGTTCGACTACGGAACATGCAATGAAATGCTTTTCTTTTTTTGATTAATATTTTACACATAAAATTTAATTGATATTCATTAGTACAAACCATAAAATTACTTTTTTTTTGTTCAAAGCATGCTTGCTTTACCCCTATAAAACCCGCTAGATACACGGTAGTTGTGGTTGTAGGTAGCGCTGGTACCTACACATTTAATGCGAATGATTTGTTGTAATACTTTCTCGATGGATCGATAGATATAGTAAAAACAAGTTATTTAAAAAAACCAAACTTAATTTATTATAATTCATAATATTAGAATTAAATACTCTTAGAGCGTGGGACAAGCATTGCTTTTATGTTTGTATGAAATAACCGTCACTGTAATAAAGTATTGTGTGCAGACTTCTTAAAAAAGCGCAACACCGCACGACCAATCGGATTTAATTAGAACGACCAATCGGGTGTCTCCGTTTAATCCCTTCAATGCGACCTATTACACTGAAATTACAGCAATTTACTGTATTTTTTAAGAATGTTCTTTAGATAAATAAACATACAAATAAAATTTTTAATAATATTAAAAATGGAATGCTCCGTATTTTAGTAGTATAATTTAATATTGAGGATAACTTTAGCGGTAAGATATTGAGATCTTTTGTAATGTCACTTGTTTTCTATAAGATAGAAGATCAATTATTTTTCTAGGATGTCATGCTCTATACATTATCATACATACATCGTCAACGAAGTAATTGTCACAATTTCAAACGAAAGGAAGCCTTGAATTCAGTAATTTATAAAACGATTACTGCACTAAATAGAAGCGAGTGAGTCAGATTGATAATCATAAATCTTTAAACTAGCATTTTTGTTTACTGTAAAATATTATACCTACTGTATTTTTAGTAGTCAAAACTGAAATTCTTATTTAAATCTTAATTAGTCTAATTGTGTAATTTTTATTATTCTGTCTGGTAACTCAGAGGAGTCACGAGGACGAGGCAATCATGGGGTGACAATCATATTTCTAGTACCGAGACTATACATATTAGTTAAAAATGTGATCTTTTCTGATTTATAGCTATTCTAAATTAAAAAATAATCCGGGGTATTATTTTAATTAAATAATTAAAGAACACAAGCTAAAATAAAAATAAAATCTTTCTTCAAAACCTGTAATAAATGTCTCAGCGCTTTACAAACATAATTATTAGTCTTTTAACAAATAGTAATTATAGGTCTACGTTAAAAATGTTCTATTACCAGGCAGCAGCTCGTATCAAATCGTTTGAAATAGTATCAACGATTTTAAATAAATAAATGAAAAATACGCTATTATGAAATTCATTTGTAAAAATCTACCTACCTAATTTAGCAGATTAATATTTTATTACAAAAAACGGTTAACCTCATATTTTCTCTATTTTATTACAACAAAGTGAGTACACTGCACCTGAAATAACTTTTTATTGCATATTGAAAGGGTACAGCATGGCACTGTAAAGTTTTAAGTGTTATTCACTATAACGTCTTTATAAGATTTAAATCTAGCACTTCTTTTTTTTACGTGTTTGTCTACGGAAAATGTTTATGTCTCTGCGGCATATCTTTCCAATCGATAGTTTATTTATTTCATTGATAGTTTAGAGCAGTGTTTTACAAAATAGTAATATACTAGATTTGTATTAAATGAAAATAGCAAAACTTGCTAACTGTACAGTAATGCTCACAATTAGCCTTTTCAGTTACACGATGAAATGACGTTTCAGGTAAGTGATATAGGACTAGCTTGTTATCCACAAGAACATTGCGTTAGATTTATAAATGAAATTTTGAGAATAAAATACACTTATGTGAATAGTGAAACAAGATTTTGAGGGATCAAAGGATTATGGTTAACTGGTGTTAGGGCTCCGTTCCTAGAAAAGGTTTGGATGAGGGTCTAGAAGGATTACAACCGCGGACTGTACAAAATGTTAATAATTTAAACGTTACAAATTTTAGATCCGCTGCATTTGTACAAAGAAAATGTCGCTTGTAACCATACATAATATCCTAACATAGAAGAAAACATATTATTAGCTTTTTTTTGGTAATCCAGAGGAAAATCCTGTATAGGACCATCAGAGCCACCTCGAAAGCGGTCATGCCAGTGGGTTAAACTTCTACTGACTAAAAACTCCCGAGTTGTCTCGAAATCAAAATCGAAATCAATGATAGCTGGACCTGGGATCCGTATTCCTCCAACAAACCGGCAAGCAAATACCCTTTTAAGCTCTATCTCTTGGAGAGTGTAAAGGGCCTGCTCATCCGACCTCCATATCGGGTGGTGCGCAGAACACGTACGCACCGCCTCCACCTCATCTTGGCAGCAGACATTTTTTTTTCAAGTACTTTGGCGTTCAATATTATAACCCTTTTCCAAGGCATGCTGTGTATTTGCGGGCTTTGCTGAATTTTACGGTGCTTATGGTGTTATCACTATACCGTATCAAAATAAAATACAAAATGATATTCAGTTAAAATAAGTAATATTTATATGGTTTCCATTAATTAAATTTAAAAAATAACAATTAAATATCGAAACAATCATATTATTCGTTATTAAGATTCTTCTAAATCTCGTTAGTGCCGATAGATCCTGGACCCTAGATATTCCAGCATTTTAAGACCTCAGGATGGTCACCCTACTATTTCGAATTAATAGGTAATCAAAATTTTTATTTGATCAGTGCGCCTTTGGATTTCGCTACGATTTAACGCGCGTCTATTCCGGAACTTCTTACGTAATTTGCGAAGGTATAAAACAATAACCGCGTTTTGTTTATATTTTAGTTTTGTGTTGTGTTTTTTGTGTTGTGTCTTCGTGTATAGCATGATAAGTTACATACTTAACGTAAGCACATGGTGGGTATAAAGTTAAAATGTATTATTACACCTTGCAATTATAGTTAACAGTGATTACTAGAAATTTTCGACAAGTATTTTGGTTTTTCTTTATTCATTTCTTAGTTTCGAGTTTTCATTAAATAATCGAATACGTTAACAGATCTCGACGTGTTTGCACGTCAGTATACATTGCTGGCCGTGCATTAGGACATAAAACTCGTTCATCAATTTACTCAAAAACTACTTGTCGCAAAGATAAAATATTTTTTATTTGTTTATACTTTAAGTATATTAACATTGTCCTTCAGTATTCGTGAGACGTAGTTGATACACCGTGTATATATTTCCAGTAGTCATGAGAAATTAATTTATTCATCATAGAAAGGTTCATCACTACTGGAACTTGAACTCACGAGCTTTAGCATTGCTGGCAGGGTCACTATAATTGTACAACAGGCTGAAAGGTTTTCATCTTTGAGATACAGTATGTTTATTTAATAATCAACTTACCAACTGCACAATAGGTCTATGACCATGTGCAGCAGCTAGGTGTAAAGGAGTATCGTCCCCCATGTTTGTGACATTGATACGGGCTCCTCGTCTTATCAACATCTCTACAATCTTCAGGTGACCTTCCTTACAGGCCCAGTGTAGAGGGCTGAATCCATGATCATCACTGAAAGATAACATTATTTATTGAAATTTGTTATTTCAATTCCATTTTATCCAATATAAAGTTTCTTTATGCTACATAAACCCTTAGAGTGGGTTTCAGAACTGAAGGGGTAAATGAATAAAGGTATTATTTAAAAAATACATAATTCTAATAAAAACTGAAATTTTATAACATAACAACAATTTATGAACTTTGGGCCTATCTATGTACATAGTCTTGAATATATATGGCTTTATATTCTATAAATCAAATTCATAATAATTTTCAAAAACATAGTAACATCTATATGTTACTATGGGTTCTTCATCTTCCTTTCTTTTCTTTTTTATAATTTTCTTAAGACAAGGAGTTAACCAAAAAAAGTTTATTATTGACCACCAAAATCAACCAAAGAACCCAAAGATTAAAAGCAGACATCTATGATAAGATTTTAAATCTCATATAAACTTTAAAACCTATCCCTTTAAGAAATTCTTTTGAATATCATTTCAAAGTGATAAATATTAAAAATGATTTATTACATACAAATGTTATATTATATATTTGTCTAGAGATTTATGAAATTGAAATTATTTTATTGCAATATCAAAGAAATTGCAATAAAATTTACAATTACAATTGGTTTATTTCTTAAAATTATTTCTAGGCTTTATTTATTGCTAATGAAGTATATAAAATTTTATGATTTTATATAGCAATTGACTATAAAGCTATGTATTTATCAATTTCTAATTAATTATTATTTCTTTTAACTTTTTTAAATATTTTTTTTTTTCAAATAACAAGTACATAATATCAAAATGTTAAATTAAAATACTTAAAGAGGAAAAGTTATAAATTATCATTAGGGCGTTTTAATTAACATAGTGCCATATTTTTCCTTATAAGTGTAACACTTTTAATGATTAGTGTGTACGCCTGATCTCATGAATGTACTATTATTATTTTTGTGTTCGCTGACGCATGTTAGGCCCTGAGAATACTGTGGGTGTGACATCAATACCGTTTACGGAACACCTGGCGAATGTACAATATTTTAAACTGAATAATTGGGAAGATAACTTCTTAAACTAACCCTTGATTCATATCATGTTCAGTATCATCCAACCAAACCCTTATCTGAAGGGCATTCCCTTCCCTACACCACTGAAATATATCTTCCATGTTTTATATAAAAATACACTATTCACACTAATTTAAATAATGGAATCGATTTCACGTTGTGTATACTCTTTGGACGACATAAAACAGAACTTGAAATTAATTAAAAAGTCTTAATAAAAAAATAAATAAAGTTTCGACTCCACCACAACTGACGTTTCGCAATCACCGAAAATAATGCATTAACCAACTAAATCATATACACTTTGCCCATTTATTCCTGTCTCCTTTTCTGTTTAATTATATCTACAATAGCGCCATCTCTTTTTTTCGAATAACATTCATGCCTTTGTGTTTTAATAACATTATAACAATGTTGTCACAAAAAGTACTACCAAAGTGCTACTAGCATGAACATGAAATGCTACCTTTTTGTTTTATTTTTCTTTGTGGGGAAGGCAAGAGCTACTATACAACCCTACCAGAAGTTTTTTTTTCAAGTCTTATTTAATTTCTGACATATACTACCAATGCTCCTTTATATATCTGACGTGACTTCTGATTTTTCTGTTTATTGTATTATTTTTTACACAAATCAAAGGTCTCGAAAGACTGGTATGCAGATCAGCTAGAAAATTCAATGGCCCAAGGGTTTTAGAACCAAGCTAAAATCATTAGGCAATCCCACATCGGTTAATAAATCACGCTTTAACTGATATTAGTACTATTAAAAGAACTGCGACCACCAAAACATAAAATGAATAACTATATAGGTTGATGCTGGAATAAGTGGACAACATACCAATGCAATACAAATACCCTAGCTAACGTATACAGGGTTATAGGTAACTAACGCACGGCCTCTTAAGGGTGGCTTTGATTTATCAAGACTGACAACTTTTGTTGTACGACTTTTGCCAAAACCTAATACATCGTTAGATTTTTTTTTTTTAGTTTTAGTGTGAATATCTAGTCATCGTTAGCTCTATATTCCAACTTTCATTCGATCTGGCGTAGGTATCCAATCAGCTGGTGCTATGCAGTCGTGCGCAAAGTTACGTTGCTACGCAGCGTTAAGGATCGTGTAGCAGAAAGTTTATTAACCGTATACCTTGTTTATTTTACAAAGTCGCTTATAACAATTATTTGAACGTAAATTTCCATATTTAGTTAAATAGTGAAAATAAATGTTTATTGATTGACGTACTAATACACTATTAAAACAAACTAGAATCAAAATAAAACATTAAATAATTGTTTCACAAACAAAACCAACCTATTATTTGTCTGCCATAGGGAACATCGTAAAATGAACAAGGTAAAGGCCTCTACGTAAGTTAATGTTTCAAAGGTTGTACAAACTGTACATATTTATACACTGAATCCACAATCCCTTCATACTTATCCAGGCCTAGGACTGGCTACACTAAAAAATAAAAAAGTAAATAGAAAAACACGAACATTGATACGTAATCAAGCAATTCATCGCACCAAAAGAGGCGCGCGGTCTGTTTGAAGATAGATAATTGCAAACAATTTTTTAATGTAGGCGTATTTAAAAAGTGGAATCACTCTATTTACAATAATTAAACTATTTACAAAAATACTCACAAATCTATTTACTCGGTGTCAACACATTCGGAAATAGTCTCGCGGACTCACGGCAAGCTTCAGACAGATTGTCACCGCACCGAGCATAAACACGCACCATTTCGGTATATTCAATGTTAGTGTATCGATTTGACATTGTGATTTATGAAACGAACGCGTCACTGGGACAACTAACACATGCTGGGCGCACACGCAAGCAAATTTGCGACTGACATGACCCGTGTTACACAGTAGTCAAGCACATGTCGCCACGCCCGCTCACCGCGCCGCAGACCCCTTTCTTCGTTAGTAGCGACACAAGACGCCGCGCACTACGTAAGTCTGTCTTCGGTCGCCTTTGTCAGCGTGGCGCGATCGTCGCCTTACGAAGAGTTAAAAAGTTCAGAACTGCAAATCTGATTTTTATTTTTTTTGTATGGGAAAAAAAGTAATTGAATTAGAAAAAGTCGTACAACAAAAGTTGTCTGTCTTGATAAATCAAAGCCACCCTTAAGAGGCTGTGCGTTAGTTACCTATAACCCTGTATATTGTCTACTACTAAAATATGTTTTATCATACAAAATATGTTTAATTTTAAAGGAATAAGGTAAGAAAACGAATATATTCTTAAATAAATTATCACAGCTAGCACGAGAGCTGTTATGGCCAAGTGCAATGCACAAAACAGTTCTCAAAAACTTATACTTTATTGAGTCTTTATAACAAATTACAACTATTTTTTGGCGAATGTAATTTTCATTGCATGTGTTGGAGTTATCTTAAAGCCTTGTAAAGCTTCCTTTGCCGCCGCTGATTGCATTTCGTTTCCAAATTCGACAAATGCAATATCATGTCTGTTGGGTACAAGGCGGACTTCTTTAAATCCAGGAAATCTGAAAAAATAAAACAATAAATATTATCAAGATTTTTTTATACATTTTTCAATGGTTTTGGATTAAGTCCAACAAACAATCAAGTTATCAAACATATAACCTTTTGACAGTCTTTTATGATTAATCCATTGGTGACATGATTATTATGTTCATAGATTATAGGCAACCCCCCATTAAACCAGCAGAATTTTAAAGATAATAATTTACTCCATGTGGCATTTAATAAGTGGTTTATGATAGATATGGCCAAAGTTGACGTTTATGCTCATTTAATCCTGGTCCACAGGCTACAAAAGACCATACCAGAAAACATAAAATATATATCCTTTTACTTACTGATTGAAAAGCATAGACAACATCATCTCTGAAGTCTCATCAGGTAAGTTTGTCAAGAACAGGATCTGATTGGGAGGCTGTTCAGCATTGATATTGTTCACTACCCCAGCAGCTCCTATACCATGAACAGCACCAGGCCGGTTGGCATCCTTAGCTTTCTTCTTTTTGCTCTCCTCTGAACCCTTTGGCATCCTAGGTCGTTTTGGCCTCTCATGGAATGTGCCCTTTACTTTCGCGATGACATCACTGTCTGTCTTTGAGTACTGGATTCTCTGCAAAGTTTGTTAAGCAAAGATATGGAAAAAAATTTGCTAATAATACTTTAGATACAAATACCGACTTCCTTCTGAAGTTTTATTACAATAAAAAAACATACAAGATATTTTTTTATTAGTCAGTTTTTTGGACTGTAATATATTATCATAGGATGTAATATACTCACTAAAAAAAAGTCAAAATAAGAAAACAGAAAGTGTGGGTGTGGCTCACCCACCAAAGATTCCATACAATTAATGGTTCATTATAATTTTAAAATAGTATATTTAGCTTCCACACAATGTATTAATATAGTTTTATGATTACCATTGGCTTATCATAGAATGGAAATCCCTGCATACTCCTTAATGCAACCGTAGCACTTGATATCTCTTTAAAAATAACAAAAGCTTGTCCCCTCATCTTCAAAGTTTTCATTGCTACTATGTCCAATATTTGACCAAATTGTGAGAAAATTGCATAGAGGGATTTCTTTAATTCTTCTTTTTTTATTTTCTCATTTAGATTATTGATGTATATCGTGTGGTTCGGGCGAATATCCATAACTGTAATAAATTGTATTGTATTATTACTATGCATGTTCTTTAAATCAAAATATGCTTTAACAATATGTATAAATTATATAGTCTATAACATTTTAAATATATATTTAATAAGAATTATATTCTATAATATATATATAAAATAAAAATATAAAATTATTTATCTTAAAGACCCTTGACTGAATTGTTAGGTTATCGACTTAGGATTTATAATTTATTAAAAAGTCCAAAGACTGGGGCAGACAGGTACGTAGGAAATGTTAAAGCAAGAGTAGAACTATTCAATAGTTAAACTTTAATTTATTTGCTGGTGTAGCGTCGGTATTAACCAAAAATTGTTAGGTTATTTTAGTAACTGTTCATAAAAGATTATTTTCAATGAAACTTTAAATAGATTAAGATGATTTTTTAGTTTATTATTTAGTTTATTTGTTTAGATTCGTAATGGACTCACATATTGTAGTGAACTATGTTAGCTTTATTTGTAGACTATAGAAAAATGTTATAAATCAGTGTTACTTACTTGCCTATTTTCAATATTTTTAAAGCTTGATAAATAAATACAGAATATTTTTCTCTTATGTACTGTAATAATATATTATTTTGAACAAAATCAAACTGAAGCGCACGAAAAGAAAAGACGCTAAACTTATAACCTAAAATTATTAGAAGATTGCTAGGTAGAAAATTTTTATAATAAAGTCACTTGAAGCCAATACCTAACAAAATCAAATCCTTACTATATTATTTAATTAAACTTTAAGTAAATAATTGGTGAAACGCATAGGTAAATGTGAAATATTAGGAACCGATTTCGTGAACGTACAAGCAGAACGCAAATAGGGCCAAAATTTATAACGAAGCATTAAATGAACATTAAAGTGTTCAATACCCTATGTTGTATTACTGTTCTGTGGGCCTTTTCTAATGGTAAATCTGGCAGCACCGTTATCATGTCATACTTGTCAATTGTAATTTTGGAGATTGCTACCGAAATCCAAATGCAAATTTTCAATAAATAAATTTATAATAATTAGTGACGTTATTCATTAATTCCTATTTGTTGATGAGGGAGTGGCAATGGCTCTCACGGTGGACAAATTAAGAAACAATGAAAGGTAAATAGATTGAGTATACACTCGATATTTCAAGGGAAAGTTTACACTTTACAATGTTTAGTGTTACATCTGAGTTTTTTGTCGTGGTGTAGAGACTTGTTTATTTAGCAACGAAGTTATTTTCGTATTTTTTAGACATCTGGCGCTGGAAATTAAATTACGTCGACGCGTATTCACTAATTTTAATACAGAATCTTTTTAACATATGGTGTACTATTTAATTTATTTTTAAAAAGTGTTCTATAGACAGATGAATGTGTTTTCACTGAGTAGAAAAATTAAATTTATAGTTGTTTCAATGTTATACCCTTGAATATTTACTTCTAAAACATAAATTCTTTACCAAATATAACATCATAAACTTTAAAAAAGAACAAATCTTTTTTTCTTCAACAGCTTTGGGATTAATGGTGTCAGTATTAAAAATTCTTATTTTTGAACTTATAATTATATTAACCCTTTTGCTACTATTAGGTGACTATAGCCACCAGCTAAAAATGCCACCTGTATATGATGGGTTACTATAGTCACCAGCTGAAAAACACCTGTTATACACAATGGGTGATTATATTATTTTATTGACCTCTTTTATTTTTGCAGCAAAACCTACCATAGCAAATGGGTTAAATATAGCAGATTAATCTTGGTTTTGTCTAGGTGCAATTTCACAATGAGAGATAATAAAATAAATATATATAAGGTTTTAAATCTCCAGTTTCTATAAATGAAATTTGCATACAGTTTTGGACTTATTTTTTTGTAGGATCAACTTACTTTCTTAGGCAGTATTTTAGTTACCACTATGTCAAGTTTAATTCTTACAGTAGTTTCAGTGTGTTGTGTTTCCATTAGTCAGAAATAATAATCCCAATGTATTGAATCACTTATTTATTTTATAAGACTTATTTACAGAGAACCCGTGTTCTTAGTTCATGACAGGAAAAGGAAGGAAGATGTCATAGACAATCATATGTTAAAAACAAGTCTATGACAGATTATAACATCTATGACACAGATTATAACACAGTGTGAAACACATACAAAGTAACAGATAGACAAAAAAATCTAAAAAGTTAATTTTGATATTTATATCAATAACAAAGCATACCTCAATTAGTATTTCCTAAAAGTATAATAAAACGTTTAACTTTTATGGCAAAGGAAAATATGAATAAACCTGCATGGCATCTAATAAAAATGTCATGTGTTAGTGCCCTGAGAACGGTGATCAGCTGCACTACTGGTCACATTGGGTACAACATATAAGAGCAAAGTGGATACTGCCACTTATGTATCTCTGCTCACTCTGAAAGAGTGATAGACTATATTTATTATTACTTATAATCAGAAAAAAAGAACAATTAAAAAATCATTTGGAGAATAATTTCAATGTCAAAAAGAAATCATTAAAATATGTGGAATAACAGTATACAGACAATTATCAGTTGGTTCAACTACATGCTTGATAATAAATTAATAATGTACTGTCACAACTTTGTTATGATTATACTATAGTATTATTTACATATATTGTGTTTTGTTATGATTAAACATTTATATATAATTATTGCAGGTTTACTGGTGTTAATACAGTCCAAGTTATTTTATATATGCCATTTGGTATAATTTTAATGCTGCTGCGTATGTTACTTGCACTCGTCCTTTGGATTGCGTCAATAATATTGCCTGATAAATGGGCTGTACGGCAAATGCTGTCCACTCTGGCTTGCTGGACATTTGGTAAGATATTACTCATAGTTTTTAATTTTTCATTTGCACTTTTCAGTATACAGACGTCTATTAGCTTTATAAATACTTTAATGGGTCTTATGCGTGAATTACCTTACTTTTAATTATGCCGTGACGTTTCGACTTAGTTATACAGATCCTGGTATAAGTAGACTGATGCACCACGGAGGTGGTAGTAAAAGAAAGTATAAAGAGTTTCAGTAGTATGGAAAGTAAGTTAATTCACTCATAAGACCTGTTAAAGCATTTATAATGAATTTATCTATGTCAGACATGACATATCCGCTTAAATTTTCCTGCTGCTGTCATTATAATATTATTTTTAGGTGTGTATGTAAAGCTGAAGGGTATTAGAGACCCACGTTGCAGTGTCCTTGTGGCCAACTATGTATCATGCTTGGATTCTCTCGCAGCCTCTCATGTCCTTGCAACAATTAGTGTAAGTTTTAAAACCTATAAAAATATATATAAATGTATGGTTGTGGTGGCCAAGTGGATAAAGAACCAGCATCCATGCGTGGCAACTTGAATGGTCGTAGGTTCGAATCCCGGCTCGTGCGTCTGGGTTTTTCCAGATTAAATATGAATTTAGGAACCACAAGCTCACCGGTTAAGGAAAACATCGTGAGGAAATCCGGATGGCGTCTAATAGAAATGTGTAAGTGCCCTGAGATCGTCGAACAGCAGCCCTAGTGGTCACGTTGGGCACGATACAACACACACGATACAGTTAATGAATCTCTGCTCACCCCTGAAAGGGATATAGCGTGACGATGTATTACTATTTGTTAAAGGATCTACAATAGGCGTGCTCAAACAGTCGATCGCGAGAGCTATTTGAGACGATTAAGGGCAATTTTGGCTAATGTTATTAAATTCACAATTTTTTTCCGATGAGTACATGATTCACAGTTTAGCCGGAATAAACAGCAAAGTGATCCCGAAATGTTATACGCCGAAGCGGAAGCCTATGGCAGTCTTTACCCTTGTCTGTTCAGGCAATCGTCCTACCACCTTTAATGGGATATGTAGCAAATTTATTAATAAATAATACATATTTACAGTTACGAAAATGGAAGGTGCCGCCATTTTTTGCGTCAACATTGGGGATAAGGAATACTGCTCAGTTTGTCAGGAAGTAAGTGCAGTATTTAAATTTAGTAGTAAGTAAATTGCCTCAGGACATTGTTAACATGCCATCAACGAATAGTTTCAAAGTTAGACTGGGTAGATGGCTCTCATCTCAAACAGTCTTTTTAAGTTGAACATACCAGCTAAGACATAGGCATATCAGCTAATAGCTGCTCGCCTATTATTTGATAATAATATTTTTTTTTTTTATGATTGTTTAAATATTAGTGATGTTGCTATGAAAAAATAAAAACTATTTGTAGGTTTTAATTAGTTTTGCGCTATATCAGCAGACTTTTTGAAACTCAAAAAAAGGATTTCGTTTGGGAGGATCGTGGAATAAGTTGCTGTTTGTTAGTTTTTTTTTATTTCTCTCTTTTATGTATCTTTTTTTGCAAATGAGATAGTTTGTTTCTTTTTGTTACTGTTCCTGTCCATGTATTGCTCGTATTTTAAATTTTCTTTCCTTTTGTGCACGTAGTCTACATTTTTAAGTATAGTCGCATTTGTAATATATCTTGTTCATTACATATATTTATGTATGTGTTCGTGTAGTCTAAATGTTCTAATAAATAAATAAACAAGGAGAGCGTCACCCAGTAAAGGATAAGGTGGTGACGAATGAGCTAAGATGAGCTTCAATTCTTGACTGAATCGCAACCACAGTACCAGGGTACAAAAGTAGTCATAGTGACTCGCATCGGTATTTCGTTTGTACCAGTCAATATTTATGTACCTAGAGACAATCCTTCGATGGTATATGAAACCTCACAAGTACATGTAGGGCATAAACATTCTTACGAACTCGGGGTCTTCAATAATACTATACCGGTATTCGTACTTCTTACTTGCCTACTTCTACTAAACTTGATTAACTTAAATATAAACGAAAACACTAATTAGTTAACAAAACACTGCACTAAATGTCACACTGAACACTTGATTTTACTTCATGTAATGTTCCGTAGATAATTACTCTTCCACGTTTGAACCTGCCGTTTTTTTATAGCGGAGCGGCAGGTCCCATCAATTGCATTGAAGATTCTCCAGCTATCTCGTATATGCCAGCGTTCGCGTTAGGCTGCAGCGACACTTCTAAAAAGCGCTTTCTATTCTCCAATAGATGGCAACACTAGTAGCTGTAGTTATGTTATTCGCCACAAGTTGGCATTCTGAACGGTGGTTCATCTACTGGACAATAGATGTCGTTACTTAATTTATCCTTATTCCGTAAGAATATTGTATTTGCTCTATGGAAGAACCCAATCGTATTAAAAATAAAATAATAATAATAAAACATTTATTTGGCACACAACACAACAAACAACACAGCAAAATAGGTTATTAAAGACAGAAAACAAAAACAGTAAACACCCTATGTTGTGATGATGCGCCAAAGGGAAGTCAGCTCAGTAAATGCTAAGTGACAAGCCGAGCCACCCAGCGCTGATTTTCAGCTGACACCCATTTATTGAATCGACGCGCAGAAAACAGCAAGGAAGGGATCAATGGAGTATCTACACTAATTTTAAAATATCATAGATATGAAAATACACATATACAAGAACAGAAATATAAGACCAACAGATAAAATATTTAACACCCATTAAAAAAATATCATATAAATTATTAGTAAACACTGTATAATAAAGCCTCTATAATAGAATTTAAATTAATAAAGAGTTTCAATATTATTGCAGAACAGACGGATTGCATATAATAAAGCAAAAACTGCAAAAAATAGTAACTGTAAATAATATCGAACATAGTCAAAAAATAAACAAGACAATTAAAAATTAAAACTATATGATAATTTCAATGATAAAGCACACACATTATAATATGCACAATAAATAAAAATAATTATTATATTATTATTTTAATTATTATTGTTTGTATTAGTAATATTTTAATTTCAGACAGCACTTTGCGGACAGTCCTGGTAAACCGGTGCTCTTGCAACCCGAAGGTGGTCCCACGAACGGCAAGGGATTGTTGAAATTTACCGACTGGCCGTTCCAACTAGGCAACAGAGTTCAGCCAGTTGCGATCAGTAAGTACAATTTTTTTTATTGGCTCAAGAAAGTGATGGTACTGCACCTGATAGAGAGTATACTGTAGTCCAAGCGCCAAGGGGTGGAAATATGTTGACAGCCGCCATCGCTATGTCGGCTGACATATACCATGGCGGATGTCTCTAGGTATATGAACAACTTGATATATATAAACTGATTCCGAAACGCGATACGCCGAAGCAAGTCACTATGACGGTCTTTACTCTTATGTACTATGGTGACGACCCACTTTGAGCAATCGCCCTACCACCTCAAGATTGGGGGCTCTTTGACATCGGTGGAAGTGGGCAGATGCCTGTTAGCTCGCCGTAAATAGCCATAGGCTCCTGATCTTGGTCTTGTTCCTTCTTTCTTCTTAATCCTTGAGAAGATTGAACTATACGGCTGTCGACCCACGTTTCTCATTGTAGTTTACGTCTTCTTTATTTTTTGCATTCAAAGGTTAATGACTTATTTCTAGCCCCGGCTAATTCCTTGTTAGTCTCCTGAGCCCTTCATATCTTTGTCATTGACATCCAATTGTCCATCAATCCGATATGTTTTGTCCAGGGATAGAGCGGCCGTGGACGCACGTGAGCGTCCAGGGTTGCGGGCCTGGCAGGGCCGGGTTCCCCTGGGCTGACCTCATATGGTTCATGTGGCGCCCGATGACTGCCTACACTGTGGAGCTGTTGCCCGCTCTGGAGCGGCATGATGATGATGACGTCACCTTTGCAGGGAGATGTAGAGAGGCGATCGCTGAAGCGCTTCAGGTTTGATTTTTAAGTTTATTCGTGCATCCCATGCTTAGAAAAAAAGACAAACTTAGACAGACAGACAGAGACAGACAGACAGACAGACAGACACACAGACACACACACACACAGACACACACACAGACAGACACAGACAGACAGAGACAGACTTAGATGTCGGAATATTTTGTGGCGCTTTCGTTTTTGCGGCGCTTCAGTCTACTTATAACCATGGCCTGTGTATCCAGGTCAAAACATGGAGCCATTATTAAAAGTAAGTTAATTCGCCCGTAAGACCCTTGATCGTATGTATCATGCTTACAAATATATCTACTGAGCCTCAGGGAAACTGAAGTATGTATGGTGGAAATACTAGCCTTTGCCTTCGCTGGCGAACAAAATCGAGATATACGTCATTTCGCTTTTGTATACGCAGGCATGGCATGCCGTAAACTCTAGCATTTTTTTTTTACACTGGCTCGATATAGTGACTACAGAGTACCTGATGGTAAGTACAGTGTAGTCCAAAAACGAAAGCGACTATCAAAGGATGCAAATCCATTGATAGTCTACATCGTCATGTCGGCCCGCATATACCACGACTGAAGGTCTCTAGGTATATGAGCTACTGGATATACACCAGCTGATCCCGAAACGCGACAAGCCGAAAGTGGTCACTATGACGGGCTTTACACCCATGCACTGTGGTCGCGATCCAGACGGGCAGCATGTGTTCTCTCCATTAGTTAACGTAGAATTATTTGCGTTATATCTATTACTAGCTGATCCGGCAAACGTTGTTTTGCTATATAAGATTTTGTAATATCTTCTAAGATGTTCATTGAAATTAAGTGATGTCAAAGACAATTTTGTTCACAATTAAATACTCTTAATCAACAACACATTTATTTGGATAAAGATTAATATTATTACGTTGATACAACTCTTAACAAATAATGCATCAATTTCGACGAAATTCGATTACCATAAAAACGGTTCTAGTGACTTAATCTTAAAAGATAGACATATACTGTCGCGGACATTTTTTTAGATCATTTCAAGAGGAATAATTCTTTCATACATATATTTTTGGTATCTTGAACCGTTTTTGCAGCGCACGCAATGGAAGGTCTCAAGGATGAATAATTTTCCCCGTTTTTTTTCACATTTTCCATTATTTCTTCGCTCCTAGTAGTTGCATCGTGATGTTATATAGCCTAAAGCCTTCCTCGATAAATAGTCTATTTAACACAAAAAGAATTTTTCAATTCGAACCAGTAGTTTCTGAGATTAGCGCGTTCAAACAAACAAACAAACAAACTCTTCAGCTTTATAATATTAGT
Source organism: Automeris io (assembly GCA_036320925.1). Taxonomy (NCBI): domain Eukaryota; kingdom Metazoa; phylum Arthropoda; class Insecta; order Lepidoptera; family Saturniidae; genus Automeris; species Automeris io. The sequence continues at coordinate 2,428,942 of JAUDJH010000011.1, read as the reverse complement.
ATAGATTGCGGGCTGATATGCCAACATGGCAAAAGCCCTTATAAATAATAAATTAAAAAAAATCTATTACTGCAGATAGAAATGACTGATTTCAAATGGGAGGAGTTGACTCCGCGCCCAGTCACTAGTCGGCGACGCGACCAGTCACACGAGGCGACGCGACTCGCGCGGCAAGTCAAGGAAGTGTTACCGGCCGTCCCTATGAAGGACATCCTTAAAGATTTAGGTAAGTCCTGCTTTTCTGTACTCCTGATTTTGTGCATTTGTACTGAAACTCGTCATTTTCTGTATTGTTTGGATCTCATGATTTTCCTTACCCATTCTGTAACTAATAATTAGTGATGCCGCAAATAGTGAATTGACCGAATACCGAATATTCGGCAACACTGTCGGCCGAAGCGCCGAATATTCGGCCGCCGAATATTCCTGGAAGTAGCGTGTTTAGTAATAATAATAATAATAATCTTTATTGATTTACAAAAAAATAAAATAAAAAATAAAAATATATTTTTTTTTTTACAAAACTTATGCATATACACAGAGGCTGGTAACATTTACGATGAAAAGCGTAATCGTTTGCTATCAATAAATGCTGAAAAGCTTGTTTTTATTCATCACAACTTACCACTGATCAATTTTAATTACTAAAGTGTTGTAATTTGGAAATAAATACATAACTTTGAGTAATATAACGTGTCTTTTTTACATGATTTGGTTTTCGGTATTCGGCCGATTAATACGAAATATTCAAAAAAAAGTGGCCGAATACCGAATAGTTGCCGAATATTCGTGGCATCTCTACTAATAATGTACGTATTGTTCTGCAACTCTTGATTTACCTTATTCATTCCGTAACTAATGATTTTCTGTATGGTTCTGGAACTTAGGAATTTTCATACTCTATCTGTAATTCGTAGTTTTTGTATTATTGTGGAACTCATGGTTTTCCTTATTCATTCCGCAACTAATGATTTTCTGTATTATTTGGATCTCATGATTTTCCTTACCCATTCCGTAACTAATGATTTTCTGGAACTCTTGACCTTATTCATTCCGTAACTAATTATTTTCTGTATGGTTCTGAAACTTTGGAATTTTCATACTCTATCTGTAACTCGTAGTTTTTGTATTATTGTGGAACTCATGGTTTTCTGTTCTCATTCTGTAATATCCTACTGTCCTGTGAAACATCCTTCAGTTGTTCCACGCATTGCCAATTTCCCTTGATTTTGCCAGGATCTTTTATCTCGAAGTCTGCGCCCTAATATACATATATTTATTGCAGCAATGACGCGCAGTGTCGACGTAACTATAACGAATTTTCTCGAAGGCATCACGCCCTACACCCCGGAGACTCCGCCCCAACCGGAGGCAGGCCCCTCCAATAGATACGTGTCCCCACCGCCGACCGGGGTCTTCCAGTCTAGTGCGAAGGAACGACAGCTCAGCTTTCAAGAGAGAAAAGCGCAAATGATAGCAGAAGCAAGGAGAAAGTATATCGAGAAACACGGACTCAATATATCTATGACTTGTTGATGTTGGCAGTTTTTTACACGTTTCTGGACAGTATATATTTGTTTTCAACGGTGACTGTCGATTTAACCGCGTTTAATAGCCGCAGAATATCTACCATCATGTTACATGAAGTAATTTACAAACTAAATTCAAATTCTTTTTAGTGGTAGTGCGATTGCCCGAACTTGGTCGTAACCACAGTATACAAATGTAAAGACCCTTATAGTGACTCGCTTATGCTTGTCTTGTATCCGAATCAGTTTGTGTATATCCAGTTGTTCATATACCTAGAGACCTTCCGTCGTGGTGTATGTAGGCCGACACAGCGATGGCGGCTGTCAACGCATTTTCATCCCTTGGTACTTGGACGACACTGCACTTTCTATCAGGTGCATTGCTATCATTTTTTCGAGCCAATATAAAAAAATTAACACTAGTTGAAAACTCAATTCATTTAAGCGTAAAGATATGCGGTTTTTGATAATATATATGTCGATATATCGATAATTTAAGCCTATGTAAGTATCATTTTTCAAAGTTAGTCTGTAAAATTTTACGAACGTTTTGCATATTTTGGGTTCAATACCCAGAAAAAAAAAGATAAATTATAGAAATTGGGAGCTCAATAAAACAATTAAATGAACTTATAGCAAATCAATTAATGTATATTTAAAACTTTTTTATTATGAGCTAGAATAAAGATTTTTCACTATATTTGATACCTGCTTATCTCTGTCATAAAGTAAATTGATTCTGGTAAAACGGTATCGAATAAGGTCGATATCTTTTGGTCTAATTATAGATTCGTCGAGGTTACCGATATGACCATATCGCGATGCGACTGTATAACGATTGGACTAGACAATAATTAGACCGAAAGATACCAACTTATGAATAATTACTATTCTAATATTGTTACAATAAAGTTGAAGCCTATATCTGTTACAAAAAAAGATATCGATGTATCGATTGTTTTTTTAATTATATCAGTTAAAATAAATTAGTATTATAACGCGGGTCTTATTTTTTGGTTAGGCGCAATTTGTGGTTCCATTTTGAGATAGTGTTAATTGTAAGACATTGTTGTTATTTTTTAACACGTTCGTCGTCACGTCATCCTTATCTGGGTGATGGGTCCGGGGGAGGGGAGTACTTATATATGTATGTGTCACACTGTTTTTGTTGAATTTAATAGGATTTTTACTTGTATGTTTTAAATGAATTTAATGGAGCACGCATTTATATGTAATTATAGGATGTACAAGGTTAAAATACTAAATATATTTATATAACATAAACCACCTTTATCCCCTTTTTTTTCACCTTTTATCAATTTATATATGATAACATATAAGATTATGCTGTGTCGCATATTTTTCGTAAAAAGACTTAATATATTAGAGAAGATTTTTTGTTTTGAGAAAAATTGAATATAATAATATAAAATATTCCATCTTGTTTACGTTATGGGAACCGAGAATCGGATTTGGATCCCGTCGGAAACACAAACGGATCGCGCTGGTCGACGAACGTGTTAAACGAGAACGAAAATAGAATATTTCAGATGGAGAGAGATGGGTTCTCTTAGAACTTTCGACATCGATAAAGAAAACGTTTTAAAAAGTTAATGTTATCGTAAGTCGGATATGAATATCCAACAAAAAAGAAATGTGTTTGGCTAGCCTAGCACTTTGTTTTGTGCTTATAGCGTAGCTTATTGGTCGTTTATGACCTTTAGCTATCGTAGAAAAATAAACTTTGTTTGTTCGATAACGCTGTGAAGGCTGTCAAAGCCAAAAAGAAATAGATTGAAAATGGATTCAGACACCAGAGGATTTATACAAAATTTATTAAAGAGATTTTATTTTTAATGTGATCGAATTATTTTTTATTATTGTTATCTACGAACTGAATTGTCGATATTGGACATTTAATATCGATATGAGGTTAGCACTTTATGATGCTACAATTGCCGTTGGATATATCACTACAATAAAAGTGGTTTTGTTGGTTGTGTGACTTCAATAAGCTGCATCGTTATAAAATTAATATTCTGTCACAGATATGATAGGATTAGAGATTCAAGTTTTTTTTCAATATATTTTTATAGTAATTTATAACAAGCACCCTCATAAATTATAAATATATCTTTATTTGTATTTTTTTCTTATCTAAACACAGTTCTTTTTTTGTAGTTATAAATAAGATTGCCTGTATGTAAAAAACATCTCTATTTCGCATATGAGGTGTGGAGTGATTGATAATGATTAAAAATGAATTAATATTGATGGTGGAATTGATTTCGTATACCTGTTTTAAAAACAACTATGTCAGTATCTCATATTTAGATTTATCTTCTCTTTCTACAATTCCAACAATAAAGACTGAGAAGTCCGACCCTAATATAAGAGATAACAATATGAGGAGTCTAATTTCAAACTCCACTATAACATATTTATTTCAAATCCCATAAATTTATAATTAACCTTTGACTTAACAATCACATTCTTATAAGGTGTTTAAATTATTATTCTAGAGTAAAAAGCAATAAAAAAAAATATTTGCTTTGATAAAAACATTTCAAATTAGGACTATTCAGTCATTTTGTACGAAAAATCGTTTTAGCGGGTTTTGAAATTAGACGCCTCATATATCGTTAGACTCATATAGGTATATGGAGTGTTATTTCACTATTATTCGTGGTTAAATATAGATTTTTTGATAAATTTGAAAAATCTACCACCCGATTATTTTATTTCAAAATATATTTTTTATCATAAATACGTGGAACATTATTATCATCTGTTTCATTAGGTTATTTTTAAATCTATTTATACTGCCAAATGGTTTTCTTATAAATAGATATTGTTCATGTAAGATTATTTGATTTTATTGAATAAAGACATTGTTTCAAAATGTTTTTTTTTTTAACCAAGTTAATTTTACAAACGAGAGTACCATACATTCAAATATTTAGTTTACAACTTAGTTCATTATGACGATAATACGGGCGATTTGCACCTACAAACTAAATCTAGTTTAGATTTATATGAAAATTCTATTCAATTGAAGCCGTTTAATTCGACCACAATGGGGACTTACAACATGACAGTTGGTAAAATTGGATGTTTCGTAATAAGACAATAAGCATAGTTTAATCCTAAATAGTGTTGTAAAAGTTTAAATTGGATTTAATTTGTCGGTGCAGCCACCCAAGATGATTTAAACATAATTTTTGTCCACATTTTAAAGAATAGTATGTTTTTGTCATGGATAGATTAATTTATTTACTTTTGGAAGTATAAGAGCAATGAAAAAGACATTTTACTACTAAATATATTAAACTTTTCAATAAAAACTTTTTTTTACAAAAAGTTTATAACAAAAGATATTTTCTTTCATTTTCACAAAGTGGTACTTTAAATCTGTACTATCTTTAAAAGTACATAATTTCGATTAGATTATGATCTGAAGAGTGCGCAGCTGAGTAGTACAATCCACCCCTCCCCCTTCTACCATAAATTGACAAACCTCCGTTCGGGTTTGGACCCTTATGTGGTTGAGATTGCAGCTGCTCACACGAGGCTATTCGCCTCTTATGTTTTGCTGCGAACCGCCAAGGAGTGCAATTAGCTTCCTGCGCCTGGTTTTCCAACAACTTACGGGGATCTTCCAGCGACGAGTGAATCGGTATTTGGTTGAGGACGCTCCTTCATTTGCCTTATAGTTTTTTTTTTTTTGTTAACACACTGGAAATTCCTTCGGACCGTCAGGGGAGTGGTGAGGGCTACTCCCCCGGTGTGTCGGACTTGCACCGACTAAAACCACCGGGATGCCAACTCCGTCCTGTCTTCTCCTTCGCCGGGCCTGGGTATCCGTATACTTCTTACGGACCCGGCGAGTGGCTGGCCAGGGCAGGCCTCCTCTCTGGGGGGGGGGGGCAGTTGTTACCCCTCACTACCTCTCAATGAGGCGTCTTGTGGGCATACACACGACGCCTTGTCCTCTCTGCCGGACGGCGGACGCCCTCAAAGTCCACAGCCCGGCCTGTGTCAGGAGGGGAGCGCGCCCCATCTGCCTTATCATTACTTTCTAACACTTACTAACTTTTTCGCCGTGGTGGCTGCCGGCAGAATAGAATAGCACCCCCCTCTTCATGCTGAGGTGTCGTAAAAGGCGACTAAGGTATCTCTTTAACACCGCAATTAAACCAGGTGTTCAGAGAAGGAAAACTCGACCAAATCTGCATCCTGCTCCCTCCAGATCGTACTGGTTCTCCATTCCATCGGGCCTGAGGGAGCTCGGACGAGAGAGTGCTTTCCTGGCAGCGCGTCCAGTTATGCACTTAAATATTAGGTCCTTACATATGAAATTGGCGTTTTGTATGGGAGGAACAAAAAGTCGAATATTTTTTAATATAATATATTTAATTAATCAAAGTATGAACCATTATTTTCTATGCACTTTTGCCATCTCATAGGTAGTTCATTGATCCCTTTACTAAAAAAACCAGTCGGACGGGAATCAATAAAATCTTTAAAGGCGATTTGGACTGCCCCATCGGAGTTGAATTTTTTCCCTTGCAAGAAGTTATCCAAATTTCGAAAAAAATGGTAATCTGTTGGAGCAAGGTCCGGGGAGTACGGAGGATGTCTTAGACTTTCCAATTGAAGCTCTTCTAATTTAGTAGCCGTCTGTTGCGCAGTGTGTGGTCTAGCGTTGTCGTGAAGCAGCAGTGGCGTGGAGCGATTGACCAGCCTAGGTTGTTTAGCCGCTAGCTTTTCCATCATGGTTTGCAATTGCTGACAACCGTAATAGTCTGGCCAGATTTGAGAAAACTGTAATGAACAATACCGGCACTAGTCCACCAAACGCTTACAAGTAACTTTTTTGGGGTTAATTTTCGCTTGGGGCAGGATTTGGCTGGCTGGCCAGGATCCAACCATTGCGCTGAGCGCTTCCGATTATCGTAAAGAACCCATTTTTCATCACAGGTAATGATTCGGTTTAAAATACCTTCATTATTGTGCCGGTTTAGTAATGTAACGCAGCAGTCGACGCGCGTTTGCCGGTTTGCTTCAGTCAATTCGTGAGGTACCCACCTTTCAAGCTTTTTAATCTTCCCAATTTGCTTCAAGTGAATTAAAACAGTTTTATCACTAACATCGCAGCCTGCAGCTAACTCGGACGTGGTTTGCGATGGATCCGCTTCCACAATAGCCTTCAACTCTTCATTATCAACTTGAGTCTCAGGCCGTCCACGGGGCTTGTTCTGCAGGTCGAAATTTCCAGAACGAAAACGTTGGAACCAAAAACGAACTGTGTTTTCTTTTGCAACACGACCGCCATACACATCATTCACCCTTCGAGTTGTTTCCGCAGCACTAGTGCCACGGCGGAACTCGTACTCGTAAATAATGCGATATTTTAAGTTTTCCATTTTGTAAAATGAGTGACGCAAACAGAAAAAAACAAATGAATGACGATCATCGAAGCACAAATACATGAGTCTATAGCTGTATAAATTTGAATTTGGAATTCCTTACCAAAGAGGAGAAATTTGTGATTAAAGTGGCCAGTACGAAAAACGCCAATTTCATATGTAAGGACCTAATATCTCCTGCGCAAATGACTGTTTCCGTAAACTGGACCTCGATTTTCTTAATCTGTGATGAAACAGTCGCCGTGGCCGAATCCGGCTAGGACATCATCATCATTACTTTGTAACAGGTGAGATTAAAATCAAGTGAAAGATTGTTGTAATAAAAAAAAAATCTGATTCATAGTACTGAGATTTAAAATAGTTTTCAAAGATTTTATTAACATTGTAGAAAGGTCATATGAAAATGACTAAATTGTGGTATTTTTGAAATAGAAACTAAACACGTACGTACGAATTGATATTTTTTAATTATTTACAGGCGCACGTTTGACCGCAAAGCCTCTCCAGGGCGTCGATTATTATTATTATCAATTGGTATCATTACCTATCGTCTATCGTGTATGGGATAATAAATAAAACAACACCTGGTTTCATACATTAAATTTATACATAAAATTTCCACCTAAAGACCAAGTCTTTGCGGAGTTCTCCTAGGCGTGTTGAGTCCAGGAGTAGCTATCTCTTGCTTCACCGGCACGTCTTCTTCTTTCTTCTTCCTATCCTCTGCCATCTTCTGCTCGGCCTGTTTCATCTCTTCCTCCATCCTTTGAAGATGTACTGCTGCTTCTTTGCGTTTATCACGATTTGATCTGAAAATCGATCATAGTAAAATCAAACTTATTATGTACGTCATTCATCATTAATAAATGCTAATATTGCTTTATCATCTCGCTATATCCCTGACGGGGTAAGCAGAGATACATTGGCGTATCCACTTTGCCCTTGTATGTCGTTCCCAATGTGACCAGTAGCCGTTCTCACTGCACCAGTACACATAACATTTCCATTAGATGCCATGCTGGGCTGTGATGTTTTCCTTTACCGTTGAACATGGGGTGTCCCGATGCCCTTCTATTTTCTTCAAACATTTTGATTAACTATCTAATCCCACTGTTGGCCCGATACCCTTTTCAATTAGCCAAAATGGTCATATAAAATTAACATTGCAAACGATTAATATGCAACACGTGCACTTGGCAACACCGCTGTCAATCCAATGCTATCATAAACCAGTGCTTGCAACCTTTTTATAATAGAGCCCGATTGCGGGTGTTGCTCACAATAATTGAGGGTAGTCTGTCATACATATATTATTAATCCTAATACTCGAGTTACGTTGTTTACGTTACTGCTTACAACGTGGCGAGACTCGGATTTGGTCCCCATGAGAAACACAAACGAATCGCACTTGTCAATAATTCTATAAAGGAGAGATTGTGAGCGACTTACTTGCCGGTCTCCTTGAGCGAGAAGAACATCGGTCCGAGCTCAGCCAGCCAGCGGCCGTCGACGGCGGTGACGCAGTGCATGTACTCCTTGGTGGTCATCATCAGCTCGTGGTAGACCACGTAGTCCGGGGAGCAGCCGAGCCCGAACAGCGCCGACGTCGGGTGCAGGTGGCAGGGCATGCCGGTCCTGCTGTTCACGTACTCCCCGATGCCCTTCAAACGGGCCGCCTGCTGGAAATACGCTGAGAGCAAAAACGTTATTCTTCAAATGTACCCAATACAATATCTATAAACTACAATACCCATAAAATGTGTCAGGTGATGACGTTGCTATAGAAACTTGTGGTATTGATTGGTAACGAAGTAAATGATATAAACATGAACAGTATTTTATTATAATTTATTTTATTATAAATTCCTAAATTTACATGGCGCAGCCGGTAGGATCTCATTAAATAAATAAAGTAATTCAAGCACGAAATATGGATGATTTTTAGAGCCAGATTCATGAACTCTCTTTGAAATATAATGACGATTTTATACAGTAATTAATCATTATATTTTTGCATTTATTTTATAAATAAATATTTTAGTAATTGATATTAAAATAATTAATTAATTATTGTTAGTTAATGCTTTTGGGCCATGCTGTGGCTGTCTATTATTGGTATCCGTTACCGACATTTAGCTTATGTATGTGATTCAGATTATGAATGTGAAGTGTAATGGAGCTGTTGACAGACCATAAATAAATAAATAATTAAATTAATTTTATTTTAGAACATTTGTTTTTAAGCTAATAAATATACGTGTGGTTGCTGTGGTCTGTATAAGAAATAGGCATCTAGATATTAACATTGTACGTTGAATAAAATTATACCTAGGATAAGATCGCATGCAAGTTAAGATCGCACGTGCGTTTATCGTATGCGAGTTAATATTACTTGTGAGGTATAGCTGTATGCGTTTCCCGGATGAGAGGCAGGCGTTGCGCAGTATTCGGCGCATTGCCAGAGAAAGAAGTTTTGGAGGGGTGGTCTCTTTACTTTCACCCATCCCAGCTCTCCGGGCGTTCGGATGAGCAGGCCCAGGCCTGGTGGAGCTGTTAGAAAGATCTCCGTGGGGAAGGGGGGTGGGAATGGGGTTAGTCAACAGGAGTCTGACATATGGAGTCGCTGCCCTCACAGCGAACCTGATGATCCTGTGCAGGATTATTCCACGGGATACAAGAAAAAAAAGTATAATTGTATGCGAGTCAAGATTGTATTCTGAGTACGACCCCACACTGGTTTAGGTTATACATGGGATACCACTTGGCGGTGGAGGGGTGGTGACTACTCTTCTTTCCCACCCCTCCTACATTGTATGGCGTTGCCTCTCCAGGAGGCATCACGCGCCGAACCGCGGTGAGATCAAAGTCACATTCCCGTCGTCCGGCGCACTCTGCGATTGGAGGAACACCCCGGTGGTTTTAGCCAATGAAAGTCTGGCACACCGGGGGAACGGCTCTCACCGCTTCCCTGACGGCCCATAATGGGTTTCCACCGGGTAACAAAAAAAAAGAGGTTATACATGGGATAAGATAAAATATCGGTGCTTACCGGAGCAGATGCATTTGCGGACCGTGTCCCAGTCGGTGCCGCAGGACACGAGCGGCAGCCGCTGCTGCTGCAGTATGTCCTTAAGCTGCTGCCGCACCTCGCGCACCTTGCGCATCGCCTTCGCGTGCACGAAGTGCTCCGTGCACCATTGGCTGGAGTAGCTACACGGGAACGCCGACACATTGACTGTTTGCGCAGGGAACCTCCGCTAGCTCCACGTAATTAATTAGGTGACTGTTTAAAACCTTATTTCATTATAATATAAAACCTCTTCTCAATTTAAAAATACATTCTTACTATAAAGAGAAAAGTTTACATTAAAGAGGTTTTATATTATAATGAAATAAGGTTTTAAACAGTGACAAACACTTCGTTGAAGCACAGTGACAATGAAATAGGTAAAAGGACACTCGTCAGGAAATTGGATGCTGAGGACAAGGTACTGAAGCTACGCGCAATTTTTCGTCCACAATTGTATCTATAGAGAATGACGTTCCACCGTCCGATAGTAATTGATAGAACTGATAAGGACCGGGGGTGGGATGCGATGAGGGAGCTGGGAAGAGTGGGCAAGTACCTTTTTTTACCAATCCGCGCACCGCTCCTAGACATTAATCATTACCATTTCATAGTAACTCGCTTCGACCTGTCGCGTTTCGGGATCAGCTTGTGTACCCCCAGTTGTTAATATCGTCGGATGAAAGTCTATTTGGTTTAAGCGATATATATATTACTATATCACTAAAAAATGTCGCTTAAACCAAATAGACTTTCATCCGACGATATATCTTAAGACCTTCTGTCGTGGTATATGAAGGCAGATATGATGACGGAGACTCAAAAGATTGTCGTCTTCTGATAGTCGTTTTCATTATTGAAATACTCTGTACTTATCATAAGGTGCAATGTTTAAAAAAAAAATGGATGCTGGCTCCTCACATGCTCACCGATGAAGTAAAACTCGCATGGCATCTAACAAGAATTTCATGTGCGAGTACTCTGAGAAAGGCGGTTAGCTGCGCCACTGGTCACGTATACTATCAGTCAGTAGTGTTCATTCCATAAATGCATGAAAGCATTGCATGCCCTTACGATAAATAAGTGTGGAATAAATTGCTTTAATTAAAAAAAAAGGAGTCCTTTATATTCATATCTATTCTATTTTCACGGCATCTATCTTCCCTATGAAATTAATATAATATTTATTATCATTATACAATATTTACATTAATTATGTGAATCTGCCTACCCTGTCCAAATACTCTAAGCACGTCACTGCTGTCAGTCACTGATGTATCTCTGCTCACCCCAAAAGTGATATTTATATTTCATAAAAATATTACAAAAATCCACGAATACTTTAGAAATTATATTTTTCTGAACACTCTCGATAAAGTATACTAACTTATTTGATTTCCACTGGTTATACAGATGCAAGAGAGTGAGATGATCCGACTCCGGCACTTGGAACTTCTCCTTGACCGAGTCCGCCTCCTCCTCGCGACCTTGCGGTCTGTAGAACACCGTGGGGACAGACAGCATCGATACTGCAAATCATAGTTTAGCATTATGGTATTTTACCTCAACCGGCATACCATAATATAACTAAAGGTAAAGCATAATGCAGTCCAAAAAACAAATACTTCAAGTACGTAGTCAAGAGCTAAGAAAAATCTATCGATAGCTGTAATCATGTTGGCCGGCACAAATATTTCTTTATACTTCGTTTAAAGAACCCAATAACCACACACCATTGTTTTCTACCGTCTGTATCACAATGAGTGGACAAGCCAATTTAAATATTTAACCCGCTATCCTTATATTTTCCTTCCCTTTTCCACACTTTGGACAAACCGCTCTTTCACGCTAAAAAATCATTGGTTGCCGCCAAAATCAACCAATAAAATCACCGCATTATGACGCCAAAATAAGCAAGCGACGCTTTTCAAAAAGCTTCAAAAAAGTAATTAGTGAGACGCCCGAGGCCGCGGAGAAAACACGTTCTTACACACCGCACCCGCTGAAACCCGCGCTATTGCTCTACAAAGACATTAGCCTGTTATTACTAAGACTTATCGCGAGTGACTCTTTCTCCATCTCAAGTGAAAGCCCGCGTCCGTGGAATAAGGACGAACCCGCTCCCGCTCAAACCCGCGCTAGTGTTCTACAAAGAAGTTAACCAATTGTCAATACGAAGACTGTTCCGCGAGTGAATCTCTATCTCTCTCTATATCTCTCTCTCCTCTATACATGCGCGAGCGCGTAGCGACCTGTGTCTGTGCGACCGCCGAGGAGTTTGGAGCTGACGAGGAGCCGACGCCTGTGCAGCCTAGACCCGGTGACTAGTCGCGTGAGAGGCAGGTACAGTCCAATGAGTGTTCTGAAGAGTTTAATTTTGTTCTTCTCTCTCCCTTCCACCACAGGTTTTGTGTTGTCATAGATATACGGTATCTCATATCCCGCTAAGGATTCAGAGGTTCTCTAGATCTTACTACAGCCAAGTTGTTGGACTGTGAAATGGTATGCCGGCAAGCATGTTCCCACGTTCTATGATATTGGGTGCTTTAAACGAAGCGTGAAGAGACATTTGCGCAGGCCGGCAGGATAACTGCGACTATCGATTATTTCTCTTTACAGTTGATATTTGGAGTCGTATTTTGGGCTGCACTACGTTAAGGAAAGCGTGATATGGTCAATATCTAATCAGGATTAATAAAACCAGGACGATAGGAATGATCTCGCCGGGAGACAATTCCATAGGTCACCAAATCGACAAAAGTAGGAGTTAGAGAAGTTCCTAGTTCTAGTTGGGAGGACAGGCAAAACACCTATTTAATAATTAATCGTTATTCATTCATTCATGTGTGTAATTGTCCCTAAATATGTTGACTATAATTTACTTAATTTTAAAGGAAATATTAATTCTTTGCACTCCGTAGGCGCCGCTATTGCGCCAGTGCTATCAGTGCACTAACTCTGTAGGCGCCGCTATTGCGCCATATGCTTTCAATTATTTATTGGTTTCAGTTAATTTTACGATGCTCCAACGCAAAAATGTCACGGTGTTGCCGCACTCTGGAGTAAAAAAACACACGGAGTGCTAAGGGTTAAGGTATCATTATTGTTGCAAATTTGGAGTTAGGATCGAATGCTGAATATCCTCCCTTAATATCTACCTCGTCTTTAAAATACATACAGGATATGGGATAAGGTAGTTTGTGTGTGTGTTAACACGCGCATGTGTATTGTATTGTTTCAAAATTTGGTTAAGGATTCTGTATTCTTATGTGACAAAGATTTCAAATGTTTAATTAAATAGAATTTGTGAATTTATTTTAGTTAAGTAAGTTAGTTCATTTCACACATCGTAGATGGCGAAGTCAGTAATTTAAAACACGCACGCGTTTTGTTGCAGAAATGTGATGACTATCAATGATTTTTATTCTTGTGAGTTCCTAATATTTCCGTAATATATTGTGTGTGCGAAATAAACATCAAATATAAGGAAAGTACTCGCTTGCAGTCACAGGCATTTTTGGTGTAAAGGTCAAATTGCGTATTTAGTTGGTTGTAAAGATGGGAAGATTTTAGGTTTGTAGTTAATGGGAATTATGTTAGAGCTAGTTAAAAGGTTACCGATAATGAGCACTTCAGCGCTGCAGCCCATTTCCGCGGATACGATCAGCATGTGGCACTGCGGCGGGTCCAGAGGGAACTCCGCCATCTGCCGTCCGAGGGGCGTGAGCGCCCCAGTGCCGTCCAGTGCCCCGAGGATCCACAGCTGGTACATCGAGTTCAGGATTGTATCCTATACAGAAACATCTCACAGTTATATAACGTTAAAACTGTGTTTAAAAATACTGCTTAATTGGGCTATTCGCATTGTGAATGACCCAAGACTTTACCGAGCATCTTGAACTGCTCCGCTTCAGTTGCGTAGAGATATTGCCTCACTGAGCGTTTTCTACCGTCCGTATCACAGCGAGTGTTCTGAAGAGTTATTTAACCTTATTCCACCCTCTCCCTTCCATAGCAGAACCACGCGCGTGGGTCTACGGAGTAACAGCTATACGGCAATAGCGTTCATTCCATAGATGCATGAAAGCATTGCATACCCTTACAATAAATAAGTCCGGAATAAATTACTTGAAGATGAAGAAATACCGACCTACATACATTCATACGTATTCTACTTTTACTCCATGTTTCTTTCCTATCACACGTATATAATATTTACTATAATAATATAATATTCAAATTAATTACTACTAGAAATACCCTATGCACGTCACAGCTATACGGTATCTCACACCCCGGCTAGAACTAAAAAGTTCACTAGCTCTTACTTTTACCAAGTCATTGTGGACTGTGGAATGGTCTTCTGGCGAGCTTCTTTCCTTCGTCCTATGATATTGGGTACTTTAAGTGAAAGAAGCGTGAAGAGATATTCTAGCAGGCCGGCATGATAGCTGCGGTTATCGATAGTATTTTTGGCTGTTAGCAGTCGTTGTAGTTTGTGGACTCCACCATGCTTACCATCCGGTGTGATGTGGTCACTGAGCTGAGTGAGGATAAAACAAATTCAAAGAACGCGCGCAATATATGGCAAATGGAACGTAAACGCAAAGTTTCAATACTTTTATCTAGAACTAGCTGTCCCGGCAGACCTTGTTCTGCCCTATTTCTCTAAAACAAAACTTATTGGCCCGTCGGCTATTTTTTGAAAATTGTTTGAAGGAACCTGGCCTTAATACTATATGTATAGAAATTGACAAATACTGACATTAATATTTATACGTCACTCAATTGTTTTGCCTTCCCGGAACCCGTCCACTAACATTTAAACTTTATAGTGTGGTATTAAAGTTCAAAATGACTTATAACGAATTTTTTTTATGAGAATACAGAAAAGTGTTATTTTTAGACAGTTGCAGGGAATTTTTAAAAATTTTCTCTCCGTAATAACCTTCCTCAGACTTCATTAAACACAACAAAAAAAAAAATCTGCCAAATCGGTACAGCCGTTCTCGAGTTTCGCGCTTATCAAGACATTTAGCGATTCATTTTTATATTATAGATTTGTTATAATTTCTATTTATATCCATTAAATGATATTTGTCGGAGAGAGAGCGTTTTTAACTGTTGTTAATTGTTATTAACTGTTATTAATTGAAACGTTAGGTTTAGTACCTGGACGGAATCAGAGATGGCGTTGCGATCGTAATCAACTATTCGATTTGGTATAAAATAGAAACTAGTCATTTTCGCAGGCATTCATATTCAGACGGTCGTAGCGATCGCACGTATCTCAGAGATCGTCGCGTTTCCTTGCTACAATGAGTAATGAAGACAGTACACGTGCCGCCCTGACAGGGTTTACCCCGTCATATTAATATTGTTATTTTAATATAAAACGATAATAACAAACAGTAATGAAGTTGAATAAACGATATTTCTAAAAACCTTTGTTTACAAAAAGCACTGCTTTTAATTGCGAAGAAATCCGAGATTTGTCGGCGTGGCCACAACTACTGCTTGTATGGCGCTGGACTCGGCAAAATTTACTCTACTTTCCCTAAGCGGCGCTGCCTTCGCGTAAGTAATTTGTATTAGCAAACGTTGTACTTGTTTTATAGGAACAATAGATGGCGTGAAAATGGAATATATTTTAATAATATTAATGTGTCCTTTTGTTATTATTTAACGTTTAGTAATTTGCCTTATTTATTGTAAGATATGCATTGCTTTTACGCATTTACTGTATGAACACCACTGCTGATACTATTGTTATATGAATGTAAAGCTTTGCCTAGCCTCGCCTTCCTGATTACCCCTCAGCAGAAATTACCCCTTACCCAAAATTACTCCATAGTTAATATTAGCCAATAGCCAAAATGAGTATTTATTCGAAAAGCAATGATTAACTCAGTCTAAAAACCCTCTCTAGTAGGAATCGCCTCACTCGACTATACATATTTTGTGAGCCACTTACCTGAGGAGGTGGATCCATGAAGTGGAACGCGAGTAGATCCTCGACGCCGAGCGATTTGAGGAGCAGCACGGTGTTCGCGAGGTTGGTCCTTTGTATCTCCGGCACGGTGGAGGCAAGGAGTTCATGCTGGTATTGGCGTTGAGTGTACAGGCAGAAAGCCTTGCCTGGACCAGTTCTTCCTGCGCGGCCGGCTCTTTGCCTGGCATTGGCTTGGCTAACCGGATAAATCTAAACAACATTGAGCTGACTTAGTAAAATGAGAGTAGAATTTTCTTCTATGTCCTATGTAGCTAATTATTAACCACTTCGGTAAAGCGCCTATCGGCCACGAAAAGTTGCCCACAGCCGGCATTCGCCGTTCGTACGCTGGCTCATGCGCTCGTTCATCGACAAATCTGTGACGAGATAAGCGAAAGTTTTTTTTTCCGTTATAAAAATATTTCCGTTTTACAGATGTGAAACATTTTTAGGCGATGATCTGAACGAAACTAAAATTATGCGAATAAACACTCCGCAAACCAGAGATGGGCAAAATGTAATCTGATTAATTAAAACGATTACAAAATGTAGTAATCATTTTAATTTTTTTGCTCTGTAATCATGATTAAATCCATTTAAAACATTTAGAAATCATAAATGTGTATACAGTCTGGGATTATGTAGTGTTTAAAACATAAATGAGCAAAATGCAGTCATATTAATGGTAAAAAACGTAAAATGTAATCGTTAATCATTTTTACTAATCTGATTACATTTTGCCCATATATGCCGCAAACGCAGGGATAAGAGAAAATTCTTGGATGTCGCCTATAGTCGACGCTCGGCTATGCGCGTTTATATCACGGCCGTTGACTATACTCGACGCTCGTACCGAACTGGTTAATAGGCTTATAGGCATGAATTTTCTTTTGGAATAGTAGGTATGTTTGGTGAAGATCCATCAGATAAAAACCACTGACGTTTCAGGCAGAATATCTAGTTACTGACGTTGGTGTAAAAACTTTAAACCACGAACCTGCAAAGCGTCCATGCCGATCCTAGGGTTGTAGACTTTCAACTTGCAGTAGCCGCAATCTATCACGTACATGATGCCATCAACTGTCAGCGATGTTTCTGTAAATAGATTCGTACTTCAATACTATAGATCTTTTTGTACCATTACGTTGTAGACATACAATCTGGATATTCTAGTTATTCTAAGGAACCACATGCTCACCGCCTGGAAGATGCAACTCCTATAGGGATAACTAGCTGACCGGGCGAACGTTGTTCCGCCATATAAATTATTTCAAGTGAATATCTTCTGTATTTTAATATATACAATGTGCATTGTAAGATAGTATCTAATTTAATTAAATTTATGGTTCACAATTTCGGTCAGAGTGGCTTCCACATAAAAGGTAGATATATGCTGTCGCGGACTTTTATTTAGAACTATTCAAGACCAACAATCTTACGGTACATCATCTTTGTGTAACTCCAATGGTTTAGGCAGTGTACGCCAAGATAACTCTCAGAGGCCAGATTTTTTCCGATTTAATTGACATGTATCGTTATATTACGACCAAAAGTACATAAAATCATTACAAATTATAGCCTATATGTTATTCCGATGTATAATCTATATTACTGTGAAAGTTTCATGCAAATCCGTCCAGTAGTTTTATCATGACAGAGTAACAAACATATTCACAAATTTTCGCATTTATAATATTAGTAGGATGTACTGGTGTTTCATAGAAAAAAGTAAATACCCGCAATATTAGTGGCTACGATGCACTTCCTCTGTCCAGGTGGCGCTCTCTGAAATATCTTAGCTTGCAGGTCAGCCGGCAACTGAGAGTAGATAGGCAGGACCGTCAACGGAGGAGCGCTGTCGAGGTCGCCGAGCCTCTCTGTAAGTACCTGTCAGGAAAAAGCGTAACGATATTCACAAGTAATCAATATTTTTACCATTTAACGTGCAGTGTCTTGAAAACGGCACACTGGCAAAACGGCGCAAAATGGATACCGTCGTTAATATTTATGCTCATCCCCATAAGGATATAGCGGGACGATATGTTATTAATGAATTAGCAAAAGAAGTTCAAACTGTTAATATAGAAACATAGCATGTTGCAATATTTCGTAATGCAAAAGTATGCATACCAGTATCGAATGGTTAGTTATGAACGTAAAAAAATTGTAGGTACTACATTATAAATACTTTAACGGGTCTTAATCGCGAATTAACTTACCTTTAATTATTGTTCGATGTTTCCTGGATAAAACGTGGTATAGTATTTATAAAGAGTATAAAACGCGAGTTTATAATGTGTTATTACAGATACAAGTTTATAATCGCATTTTTTTTACATTCAAACTACAATACGATTTTCGGATTGTTTCCTATATTTATGCTTTATTTATTTATATATTATACCCCTACATAATCAACATTATCACATACATAAGTACAAGTTACATTACAAATGTGACTGTATTTAAAAGTTAAAAGTGTTGACTACTTGCACAGAAGGAAAGAAAAATGGAAATACGAGCAACATGCGGACACTACAGTAACAAAAACTAATCTAATTTGCAAAAAAACAACCAAACAATAACTTATCCCACGACCCTCTCATATAACATCCTTTTTTAGAGTTTCAAAATGTTATTAAAGCGGCTTGCACATACTTTTAACAAATATTAAATTTAAATCATCATTGAGGTCAAATTCAACCGTTTCTATTAAGTAGCGTTTTATACAAGTTTAAACTGGATTTAATTTGTTCACACAAGCCGCTTTAAAAAGTTTCTTACTAAACAGGATTCTTGGTAACCGGGGTATACTATAAAGGGTTTAATATCCTTACGAAAACGTTAAAATTGGTCTTTTACTTTATTAAAATGGAATTGACTTAGATGTTTGATCTTTGTCAGAGCTATATAGCATTCATTACATGGGACAGTTGGTAATTTTTTCTTGATACCTCCACACGCTACTGAGAACACGGGTGTCGAAAAACAGAAAGACGGATTACAAATTGAGTCTATACTTTATACTTTTAAAGGGACATAATACTAAAAAGTTACCTCGCAAGTCACTTCGATATCTTCCTGACCCGGCATGAAGATGAGGATATCGCCATCATCGGGTTGTAGATGGATTTGTAGAGCCTGGAATAAACGTATATCAGCATGAAAAAATGAAAGGTAATATAAATGTCTTTATTACATACAGTTTTTTTTTACTAGGGGCTTTTAATTTAATCATATCAGCCCCATCGTAGCCTAATATATAGAAATAAAACCTTTCATACCTCACCTTTCATACAGTTTCCATAGCATTTCGGCAGTTGCTTTAGTGGGCACCGCCAAAATGCTATGGAACATACCAACATCCCATCTATTTAATTTCAATTCACACATAACATCCTTTCTTATATTAGCGTTCTGGAGACACTCAATCAGGACATGCTGAACATCGTCTATAATTCCGTACTCAGGACACATTACATACAGGTTTGCGCTTGACCTCAATCTCACGTGATGGAAAGTTATGACGAGACCGATGATGGAGCGCGCTCACACAACACATACCGATTCATTCGTTATTTGATGATTCCCATATAGCCGTATAGCCATATAGGTGCCGGAGAAATATACGTAAGAAGCGAATTCCATTCTCCATTCTTTGGCGGTTCGCAGAAAGGGGAGGCGCATCCCTGGAGCGAACAACTGGAATGTCAAGCACTTAAGGGTGGAAACCCGCACGACGCGTAGACAATTTATGGCAGAAATGGGATGGAGAAATTATTTCGCATGTAAAGTATATTCCAATAGTGAATACTATGCAAAACATGAGTTTCTTTTTTAAATGTAAAATAAATTTATTAACCAAAAAAAAAGCAGTATAATAATAACGAAATAGAATAAGTCTGCGAAAATCATTTTGGTGAGAGATCCAAAGAGATTAGGCGATTAAAACATCTTATTTAATAAAATAAGTACCACATATTTTTTTCATTTAATTGTTGAATCTAGATAATAGTAGCCTAGTGGTAGTAGATATCTAGCTTCAGGGTGGGGGCCCTGAGCGACTGGTTAGCGACCCTCGAGAAGTAGTAGGCAGAGCATTGTGACGTGCTCTGCTTAAATACAATGACCAGTGTCGGGGAAGATATCTTCCTCCGCGTTTGTGCCTAGCGGGCGCGGCGCGACGGGGTTGCGGCGAATTGATTACAGGTCCCGCGGACCCCGTCAATGCGTAGAAGAAGTCACCTTGGGGTTTTTAGTCAGTACAAGTCCGACACACCTCGGTTTCGCGCAACCCCCCAGTGCGACCGAGACGGTCCCATGAGGATTGTCCCTAAGTAAATAAAAAAAAAAGTAGATATCTAGCTAATCGACTTCTATTTATGACTCTTTGTATGTAATAACAATAATATAGTCACGCTGCCACGCTGTTAGCCGTAAAAAAAAGCCGTGTCGTAAAAGGCGACTAAGGTATCTCTTTAACACCGCAATTCAACCAGGTGTTCAGAGAAGGAAAACTCAACCAAACCTGCATCCCGCTCCCTCCCGATCGTACTGGTTCTCCATTCCATCGGGCCTGAGGGAGCTCGGACGAGAGAGTGCTTTTCTGGCAGCGCGTCCAGTTATGCACTTAAATATCTCCTGCGCCAATTGCTGTTTCCGAAAACTGGACCTCGATTTTCTTAATCGGTGTTGAAACAGTCGCCGTGGCCGAACCCGGCTAGGACATCATCATCATCATCATAGTCACGCTATATTCCTTGCCGGGCGAGCAGAGATACATTAGTGAATGTATTCACTTTGCGCTTCTACGTCGCGACCACCGTGACAAGTAGCGCAGCCGATCGCAGTTATTACAGTGTACACATAGTATTTCTACTAGAAGCCATGCGAGTTTCATCACCAGTGAGCCTGTGGGACCGAAATCCATACTTAATCTGGAAAAACCCAGATGTACTTACCGGGATTCGAATCTACAATTCGCATTGCCGCGCATGGATACCGCTTCCTTATCCATTAGCTCAGCACAGCCACTCTATATATATTTTAAGTATTGAGCAGTTGGATGAGAAGAGCTGGAGACCGGATTCCATGGCGCTTGTTAGGAGAGGTCTATATCCAGCAGTGGACTAGAATGAGCTGATGATGATATTAAAGTCATTGAAGTGACAGTGGGCAAGTGCAGCAGGCAGGTTAGACCCGGGCCCCCTCCTGACACAGGCTGGACGGTGAACGTTGAGGGCGTCCGCCGTCCAGCGGAGAGTGGGGGTGGGGCGGGGTGTGTGTATCCACACGCTGTCGTAATGAGAGGTAATGAGGGGGTAATTTAAAAGCCCCTTCCAGAGAAGAGGCTTGTCCAAGGTCAATTGCTCGCCGGACCCTCGGAAGTATCTGGATTCCCAGGCCAGGCGAAGAAGAAGCGCAGGCAGTGCTGGCACCCCGGTGGTTTTAGTCGGTGCATGTCTAACGCAGCGGGGGAGTGGCCCTCACCACTCCCCTGACGGTCCGAAGGGATTTCCACCGGGTTAACAAAAAAAAGGGTTAGACCACGAATTAGCAAACGTTTTTTTTTTTTACACTGGTTCGACATAGTGACTACAGAGTACCTGATGGTAAGTACAGTGTAGTCCAAAAACGAAAGCGACTATCAAAGGATGAAAATCCATGAGCCGTCGGAAGTATTCGGATTCCCAGGCTCGGCGAAGGCGAAGAGAGGGCAGTGCTGGCACCCCGGTGGTTTTAGTCGGGGCAGGTCCGACACACCGGGGGAAGTGGCCCTCACCACTTCCCCTGACGGTCCGTAGGGATTTCCACCGGGATAACAAAAAAAAAAAAAAGGATGAAAATCCATTGATAGTCTACATCGTCATGTCGGCCCACAAATACCACGACTGAAGGTCTCTAGGTATATGAGCTACTGGATATACACAAGCTGTTCCCGAAACGCGACAAGCCGAAACTGTTCACTATGACGGGCTTTACACCCATGCACTGTGGTCGCGATCCAGACGGGCACCGACGCCCTACCACCTCGCAAAACACCCTACAGCTACCCTATATAGCTACCCTTCTCAAATGCGGCTATGACTTACGAATTGCCGACGGCAGATATGGCAGAAGCACCGACAACCACACCAGCTTATTACTAGGGAATTATGAATAGAAATAGACTATAGTGAGCTGATGATAATAGAGACTATGTAGATTACACAAGTAAATCTAGATATCGTAACAATGAAAAAGGTATCTAACATATGTATTGCGTCAAAAACATGACAAATACCACTATCACCTGATGTAATACACATATATTTATTGAAATATACTTAATATCTAGCAATGTTTATACGCAAACCGACGATTACCTAACAAAAATGACTTACAGAGACACGATTGCTTGATAAAATTAAATAACAGTTTAGTGCTGATTGCGTTAGCTCGAACGTCAACCATTTAAATCAGATTAGATACGGCAAAAGGCATCAACGGGGGATTTTAACAACCAGACACTTTATTTAACAACCTATACCTAACTTCTTTATACCAAAGGTGGCAAGAAAACTGATAGCCCCTTTTTTTTACTTGGGGAAAATCCTCATAGGATCGTCCCGGCCGCACAAAGGAGTAGCAGCCGGGGTGTGCCGGACTTTCACCAGCTAAAAACCCCAAGGTGACTACTTCTGTGAATTAGTGGGGACTGCGGGTCCTGTAATCAATTCGCCGCAGCCCCACTACGCCGCGCCTGACAGGCACAACACAGGGGGGGGGGAGACGCCGCCTCCCCCGATACCACCTTGTGTACTTCGACAGAGCGTGTCACAAACTGATAGCTCACCTTACGGAGAGCGGTTGCTGTCGCCTGCCGACAATTGCGACACCAGAAGTGATACCTTCATTTTGCCGTTACTAATAAAAATGTTCCTTTCTTTTTGAAAAATCTCCCGTCATAACTCCAGGAAAATACAGTAGCGGACAGCACGTTCTACAGTTTTCATGTGCACAACAAGAAGGTCTTTCAAACTGTTAAGTTTTTGCAGGGTTTATTGACACGAGTCATCGGAGGAATCCAGACTTCCAAGCTCGTCTTATACCGAGATGGACAGCACCCCGAGGGTTGTTAGCCAGTAAGGCTGAGATTTATAGACGCTACTTTGTCTTTATTTAGACTTAGCTCAGAAAATAGGTTCATATTTAATAAAAAACTGAATATATAAGAATAACTTGTGTATAGCATAGATCTTGGCAGAGTCAAGTCAAAGTTGACGAAATATTTTGATATTAATTAAATAATATTATTTTACTGTTCGAGTAAAGGCCTAGCAAAGTCAAAGCAGCGTCCACAACTGGGCATGTATCCCGCTTGGTCACGGCCATAGTACGTGATAGATATTTGCAATCTCTTCAGCCAGGCACATTTCGTACTCATTTTTCTCTTCTCTTGCAAGCTGGGTAGTTTGATTGAGATAATTGTTATGTTACGACTAGATTTTCACGAAAATCAGCGCTGCAGACGTCCTCTGTGGCTTCAGGCTGATGAAGGTCCTATTTTCGCCATGTTTATATGTTTTGTATTTTCTTTTGTTTTTGTGTGTTGTTTGTATTGCTGCATTTAAATTTCTATTTTTTTGTTGATTTGTGGCGAAATAAATACTTTTTCATTTCATTTCATTTATGCGATGGTAACCGTTAAATGGTGAATGACAGCGAAGATATATAATATATAAGTAAGAGCCTAGGCGTGCCGAGACTTGCCTACACAGAGCAAATAAAGATAATTCTGATGGAGGGTAAGGTTCGGAGTGCGTACTCCATTCCACCCATTCACCAGATCCAAACCATACGAAAGAAAGTGAATGAGATTTGCAAACATATAGAGAAGATAATCGTTATCCATAAGTTGTAAGAATATTGCCATCTTTCTTTATAAAAATAAATCTTTACAGATATAAAATACTCGTGTCACAATGTTAGTTACCTTACTCCTCCTATAATCTATAATGTGGCGTAATAAAATACATACAACCCTAATTTTTTACCCTTTTATTACCAACTCCTATTTTTTTAATAGCAATTTTAGTAATTAAATCATTTTTCACCCCGCTCGATAACTCATCAATTATCGTCTTTTACATAAATGTTACTTAGAAATAACTTATATGGAAAAACAACTTTTGCTGGGTCAGCTAGTAAAAGATAAAATTTGGTTAAAACTTAGGAATTCCGTTAACGATAATGGTTCTAAGAGGTCAAACAACAATCAATTAGTCAAAGTGCTTTGAGCACGTCCCAGTGAATCATACAACATAGATTTTGACGTCATCAGAGATATATATATATATATATCAACTCAGGGCGGCTTGCCTCAACAAATTAAATCTCAAGGGTGCAAGCGGCGCGCGATGTGTTCCCGCGTGCCGCTCTACATCACAGAGGCACGAGAGGGGTGGCTCTATACACCACCCCTCCCTAAACGAGTAGAGGCCTACTCACGGCCGCATGCCCAGCCGGTCATCGAGGATGAGACCCCAGTCGCGCCCTCGATGCCGGTAGGCGGAAGGTGGCACACCTCGGGGGTTTTAGTCGGTGCAAGCCCGACACACCGGGGGGTGGCCCTCACCTCCCCTCGAGGTCCGCTAGGGACTTTCCCCGGGTTACAAAAAAAAATCTACTTAAATCCTTTTTAAAGCGCCATTTAGCTTTATACTGTACTTACTGTCTTGCTCGAAAACGTTATCCAGTTTTAATAACTTCAACCGCTTCAATGAAATAACGTTTTATACAAGTTTAGATTTCATTTGTCGCGGTGCAAATCGCCCTTGGTACATTGATTAAAGTCACAGGGTGCGTCCTTAGAGCACAGTTGAACTCTTAGAGTTCATTGCATACCTAGTCGTATTTTCAAACGATTTACATTGCTTGGATGAATTGAATTATTGATATCTTATTAATATAAATAAAAACGTAAACAATAATAGAAATTAGATCTTTTTTATTTCATTTATTGGGGATATTACCCTAGTACTTTCTGTGATAGAAATTAGTCATAATAAGAGTAATTTTCCTATACTTCAAAGAAATTCGCTTCTACATTCGTTATGCGAACGGCTAAGGAGTGGAATATGCTTGCAATGACAATATTTTGTTACGATCTTATTACGAGCCTTTAAGAGAAGAGTAAATAAGCTTTTGTTGGAAGGACTCGGCCCGTCGTCGCACTCATCTTCGCCTTCTACCAAGTGATATTAAGGTCCAGCGTAAAAAAAAAAACTTGATTATATTAAAAGTAAAGATGTACAATATGTTATAAAAACCCTGTCCGACCTGTGAAGGTCCATAATTCACGTAGTAAGATTAATACGATCAGTTACAGTAATGTATCTCTGCACACCCCAAAAGGGATACGTAACAGCGTAACGATATATTATAACCATTATTATAAAAACAACAATGAAAAATTTATACTGACAATTTCTGTCTCACCAATCTTTAAATGGTTTTAAGCAAAGAATAACATTTGTTTAATTTTTTCCCTTTGTTGTTCAAAATATAGGATGACACGTATCTACATCTGCCGAAAACGGCGGGTACATTCGTAACTGACTGTTCCCACGAGCCTGTTTGTTATAATAATTATTATTTTAATCTTATTATAAATGATTAAATGCCATCGATTGTTACTTATATATAAATTATTACAAAAATAATAAACATAGAACTTAATTAGTACTAATGACTTACAATATTTGATAATAGATGTCGTTGGTGGTTTCTTACAGTTTTTTTAAATAAAATAAAAGCAGAGGATATTTTTTTATGGGTAAGAAGCAGCCTTATAATATATAAGGTTAAACGGTATCTGACATTAGCGCGCATAAAACACACAAATATTTTAATAATCATTGTTTTGAGTCTATATCATCAAGAAAGGCTCTTAATAAGTTTTTCTGATATATTTACCATGTACAGACGGCGATCAGTTACACTTTTATTATAAATATTTACATAACTGATTATATCGTGTTATATCCATACTTTGCCAGTGTTATATTTCACGGCTCGCCGGCCTGGGTTCAACGCAAACGCACCCTTCGTCGTTAATGTAAAATTACACAGATGCAATGAGAAACGTAATCGATAGCTGTATTAGGCAAACGAGACGGCTCCTTTTCGTTTGAGTCAACTTAATTTTAGTCTAAAAGTTCATTTAATGTATCTACATTGGAGTTTGAGCTAGAAAGTTAGCTAGAATTCGAGCTATATCTCGAATTAATTTATTTTCATAGGCAGCTCAATTAGATTTTTTACATGTTATAAGTTTACAAGAATTATTTTTACGTTTTATAATAGTGCAATTATTGTAGTGAAGATAAACAAATAAATAAATAAATAACGAGTATTAAGCGCGAAAGTTTAAAGTGGATTATAATAATATATCCTTTTTTTTTAACCCGGGGAAATCCCTAACGGACCTCAGGGGGCGATGAGGGTTACCCCCGGTGTGTCGGACTTGCACCGACTAAAGCCGCCGGGGTGTTCCTTCTCCTGCCTGCCGAGTGCCAAGAGCAAGGCTGAGCCATCTTCCTCGGCACCCGGCGACGTCCGGCCCTCTGCAGGCCCCACCTACTTGACAGTGGTTGGTTAAATAGTCGCCACATTACACCCCCGCATACACCTAACACATTTGGTAGGGAGAGTGGTGTAAAACGCCACCCTCCCCTCATCTACAT
This sequence comes from Automeris io, assembly GCA_036320925.1. Lineage (NCBI taxonomy): Eukaryota > Metazoa > Arthropoda > Insecta > Lepidoptera > Saturniidae > Automeris > Automeris io. The sequence goes on along the minus strand of JAUDJH010000011.1, from coordinate 2,402,198 downwards.
GATTTGTCATTGGAGCAGTGTGCGGGAACACATCGCACACCACTCACGCCTGGACCTGGGCGGCGCGCTCCCTTAAGCGCGCCGCCCAGCATTATAATATATCCTCCAGATTCGTCTGTATTCCTTTCTGGAGAGCATACATACATCAGTCCCACTAAAACACCCAACTTTGACCCAGACAAAAATTACACAGAATTTAGTTAATTAAAACACTTTTATAATAAAATCAATTGCCCTTTTTTTTACAGTACAAAGTTTTTTTATATTTAACATTATTTGTATTGCCAAAGTATCAAACTGAGGCATTTATAGTCTTGGAGACAAAATCCTTATTGAAATGAGCATAAAGACGATACATCCGCTGTATCAAGGAAGATCTTCATCAGATCTTTACCATTTTAAATCTTAAGTAACCTTGATGAACAAAACATTTTTTTTTTGGTGTCCCGGGGTAAAATCCTACATAGGACCATCAGGGACGCTGTGAGGGCAGCGCCCCGGTGTGTCAGACTCTTACTGACTAAAAACCCCCGGGGTGTCTCTCTGATTGCTCCACCCGGGCCTGGAAAACCAAATTCGTCCAGACGCCCAGGGAACAAAAGGCCTTGTTGAGGCTACCTCTCTGGGGGAGTGGTGGGAGTAAAAATCCACCCCTCAAAAAACTCTCTTTCAGGCGGCGCGCCGGACACTGTGCACCGCCTCCCTCTCATCCGGGCAGCAGAATCTCTCAAGTCTACTGCCCGCGAACAAAACAATAATCATCAAGACCAGCCTACTCAGGACGGGGATATAGAGGAAAAACTATAGATTTTGCTGTTAGCCGTTTAATAACCTGTATCTGCGAAATTTTTTATCAGAACAACCTCAAGACAGGACTCACTTTATGATATATCCAATAGATTAAGAAAAGAAGTATCCAAATTGGTTCATAAATAGCAGATTTATGGGTGAACATACATAAAAAACATATAGATGAATACAGAACCAACTCATTTTTGTAGTCAGTTGAAAATACCGATTAGCGTGTGAAAGACACCTTTCAACACTCAAATTCATCGCTCAGCATTCTGCAAATATAAACGACATATTTACACAATCGAGATGACCAAGCGATACGGTTTTTAAAAACGATATTTCTGTTTTGTTTGTCAGCAGTACACCGTGTCCCAATGCAGTTTGTTGAGTCATCTCCAGTGCCATTTCACTGTAAGCCGCAGCACATACAGCGAGCGGGCGCGCGTCTAGTGCGGGTCAGGTCGGGAGTTTGCCGGGCCTAATCATCAGATCCGCGCCCGACTAGCGCACGCTTTTAATATGTAATCTCTGTAATATAAAAATGAATCGTTAAATGTGTATAAGCGCAAAACTCGAGAACGGCTGAACCGATTTGGCTGATTTCTTTTTTGTTGTGTTTGTTAAAGTCTGGGGAAGGTTATTACGGAGAGAAAAATTAAAAAAATGGTCTAAAAAAGTCTAGAAACAACACTGTTCTATATTCTCATACAAAAATTAGTTATAAGTCATTTTGAACTTTAATACCACACCATAAAGTTCAAGTGTTAGTGGACAGGTTCCGGGAAGGCAAAACAATTGAGTGACGTATAAATATTAATGTCAATTTTTATACATATAGCATTAAGGCCAGGTTCCTTCAAACAATTTTCAAAAAATCTGACAGGGAAGCTATTAACATTAAAAAAAACAATGTGACTTTGTTTTAGAGAAATAGGGCAGAACAAGGTCTGCCGGGACAGCTAGTCTTCCATATAAACATAGATGGACAAAATGTAATCAGATTAATAAAAGGGATTACGATTACATTTTACGTTTTTTACCATTATTATTATTAATTAGATATTAATCACTGCATTTAGCTCATCTATGTTTTAAACACTACGGATTCCCAGATTGCAAACACATTTATGATTTCTTAATGTTTTAAATGGATTTCATCATGATAACAGAGCAAGAAAATTAATATTACGACTTCATTTTGTAATCGTTAATCATTAATCAGGTTACATTTTGCTCATCTCTGCATATAAATAGGTGTTGGAATTAATTCGTAGCGTAATACAAAGAATTAAACCCGCCGATCTCCCGACCCGACCCACACGCGACGCGCGCGTTCGCTGTATGTGTTGCGCTTAAAGGTTTCTGAAGTGAAATTTCAACAGAATAGTTAAGACTAGCTGATCCGGCAAACGTAGTTTTGCTATATAAGGTATTGTAATATCTTCTAAGATGTTCATTGAAATTAAGCGATGTCAAAGACAATTTTGTTCACAATTAAATACTCTTAATCAACAACACATTTATTTGGATAAAGATTAATATTACATTACGTTGATACAACTCTTAACAAATAATGCATTAATTTCGACCAAATTTGTTTACCATAAAAACGGTTCTAGTAAGTTAATCTTAAAAGATAGACATATACTGTCGCATACATTTTTTTAGATCATTTCAAGAGGAATAATTCTTTCATAAATATATTTTTGGTATCTTGAACCGTTTTTGCAGCGCACGCAATGGAAGCCCTCAAGGATGAATAATTTTCCCCGTTTTTTTCACATATTCTATTATTTCTTCGCTCCTAATAATTGCATCGTGATGTTATATAGCCAAAGCCTTCCTCAATAAATGGTCTATTCAACTCAAAAATAATTTTTCAATTCGAACCAGTAGTTCCTGAGATTAGCGCGTTCAAACAAACAAACTCTTCAGCTTTATAATATTAGCATAGATTTGAGACTCTATGAAACGAAAAAGTGACACTAAAAAGGGACGAACACATACATCGAGACACGCAGAGACCTTCGGTCGTGATGTATGAGGATCGGCATGGCGACGGCATTTTCAGTTGATTCTCATCCTATTGGAGGGGTTGACGTTCTGGGAAGTAGCTATGTATATACTTTCCATCAGGTGTGTTGTAGACACTTTGCCGAGCCACTATAAAAATTATAGGCAATCTTGCGACATAATGAGATAAAAAACATTATACAGTTTGACTAGTATGTATTCACGACATACAATTATTTTTTCTTTCTTTCTCATAACCGCACAGATCCCTTGGAAACATTCTCGTTTATTGTATACTGACGTAAGATCGGACGTTCGAGCTGATAAAGCTTAGTAAAATATGTAATATTATTAATTTATCATGATGTAATGAGTAAATACTTCGCCGCATTCAATCGCAAATTCTTGCGACAATCGAGTGCACGAGTAAAGCGGTCGGGGCTCGCAGTTCGTTGACTCCCCCTGTGTTGCCATGTTCAATGTTATCCAAAGACTATATCGTATTTCATGGGTACATTAATGTACCTTATTGAAACCCTTTGTATCATATATTCAAAAATATCTCTTTCCTCTTTTCATTTTTCTTCTGGCTCGGCAGAGTCACTTCAGCGCATTTTTTTTTACACTGTCTCGACATAGTGACTACAGAGTACCCGATGGTAAGTACAGTGTAGTCCAAAAACGAAAGTGACTATCAAAGGATGAAAATCCATTGATAGTCTACATCGTCTTGTCGGCCCACATATACCACGACTGAAGGTCTCCAGGTATATGAGCTACTGGATATACACAAGCTGATCCCGAAACGAGACAAGCCGAAACTGGTCACTATGACGGGCTTTACACCCATGTACTGTGGTCGCGATCCAGACGGCCACCGACGCCCTACCACATCGCGGCTGCTCGTTTAGCACCACCCAGGAGTCACGTGTAGGGAAACTAGGGTAAAGCCTACGGACGCAAGCAGCTTCGACTCCCACATGTACTCAAGTGTATATTAATGTACCTTTTGAACCCTTTGTATCATATATTCAAAAATATCTCTTTCCTCCTTTCACTTTTTTCTACTGGCTCGGCAGAGTCACTTCAGCGCATTTAATGAAAAGAACAGTGCAGTCTAAGAACAGCAACAATTATGAAGGAACGAGAATTCACTGACAGTCGCCGTCGACTTGTAGGCCCACATATACGCCGACCAAAGGTCTGCAGGAATAACAACAATTGGATGTATACAAACTGATCCCGAAACGCGACTGGCCGAAGCGAATCACTGTGGCGGTCTTTTCATTTATATATGTGTCTTCTTTTATTAAATTTTAGATTAATGGGTGCCAATATGGGTTACATAAAAAAAAAGAAAAGAAAGAGACAAGGTACATAAAATAGAATATATGAATATCTCCACAATTGTAGTCTTTTTTTTTTTTTTTGGTAACCCAGTGGAAATCCATTATGGACCGTCAGGAGGCGGTGAGGGCCACCTCCCGGTGTGTCGGACTCTCACCGACTAAAACCACTGGGACGTATCGCCAAGCACAGGGTGCGCCGGACTACGGGAATGTGACGTTGGCCTCACCGCGGTCCGGCGCGTGATCCGCCCAAAGGGCTTCGTCTTGCTGGTAGGAGGGTGGGAGAAGAGTGACACCACCCCCCATCGCCATCTGGCGTGCAGATGCACGCGCAACACCACTGGAATTTAATGTCAGGCGGTTGCCCCCTCAGGCACCCCGCTAGACACTCCGCGAGTTTGTCCCTCAGGCAGTTGTGCAGCCGGGGACTCCTCAACCATTATGATGGGCACCTCCGTTTTGTTTAAATCGGCGGCAGCCTTCCCTTTTCCTCGCAACGCTTTTAGCGGCCTTTTTGCTACAGCACAGTTTTCGCTGCCCACTTTGTGCCCCACCGGTCTCCCGGCGTCAGCGCAAACTGCGCAGCGGACACTGGCCTTGCACGCCTGGGCCCTGTGGCCTGGCTGTGCACACCTGAAGCAAAGCGCACTACGGTCGATCTTTGCTGTACACTTAGCCGTCACGTGTCCGGGCTCCAGGCAACGGAACACAATTGTAGTCTACCACAGCATGTACAATGAATTCTTATTTATTTATAGTTTACAATAAAGAAGGAAAACAATCATAATTGCATTAAAAAAAAAAATAGTGACATAAGTAAACATTGCATATGAAAAGCCAACATAAAAGAATATATTTAAGATACCATTGTTGCTGTTTTTTTCATAACGTATACTATATTTTTGACGTAAAACAACTAATATGTCGGGTCGAATCAGCTTGTGTAAGTGATTGTGTGCAATTGTATTTAATGCGTAATACAATATAATTGTATACTAAAGCCCACTTAATTCGTTTATTATAGAAATACTTTCCTTCCGATATCCTAATCAAGTTAAAATATTTATATATAATTAACGCTTATTGTAAGTAAAATATTTTTAGCTCAAACAAACAAACATTCTCAAATATTTCCATAGTTATCTATATCACTTATCTATATTTACTTATAGTCTCAAAGACAGTCTACATCGAAAGGCGTCTAATCTAAAACCAACGAAGAAAGGCAATTAAAAGACAAAAATAGCTATTTATGTCCTTGTTGTCGGACTAAGTTAGCTTAGTGGGAAGCTGTTAAGCGCCTGCCAAATTTACAAGGGTTGTCACCGATAGTTAAGATTAATGAAACAAAACATTTATTTATACTCACTTTAAATATTTTATTATAGCTGTTTTTCATTAATTTATTATTTTAATGTGGTATGGAAAATTTTAAATGTAACCGTTTTTTTAAAATAAAGTATAGGGAAACATCCTTATTATGTGTATATTAAATTGACAGTATTTCCACATAGCGAAAAATAATCGAACAATCCGACAACATTGAATAAAGTACAGAATTTATGAAAAGATCAAAAGTACTTGAATTTACAATATTATATTACTTATTTTAATTCTTTGCATTAGAAATCTAAATTCTGAATGGTGACCAAATGCCGTCGATGAGTGTACTGCCATATTGAATTTAAGGTATTTGTCAATTTCTCGACTATTTTATGTTATAGGCAGCACATAAAAATCGCAAAGATAAAAGTTATAGCTTTCACCTTTAACTAAATTTTATTAGGTCTATTATTTCTTGTTAAAAATTAAACAAATCAATTATTATGATTACAGATTATACGCAATATTTTTGGTTTTAACTTAAAAAGTATCGATTGCAGGATGAAAATGGCGAGAACTTTGTACAGAATTAAATTTACAACAAATTTTTTACTATGTTTAAATAATATTGAAAATAATGGAAATATCGCTAAAAACTTAAATTTAAAGTTTAAGTTCTTTGTCAAGCTTCGACAAATACAATAAATTGATATATAAATGTAGAATAAAAAAAACGTATACACACAGTTCTGAGTTTGTCCACTGGCTGAGCTGACATTAGCCAGTTTCGGCTGGTACTTGACAAACAGCCAGTGGGCACGTATACATAAACCGGTTGTTTATAGTAGTATTATCATTTGACAATTCAGTAGTACGAACACTTTGTACATGCTCTACTAGGTGACTAATGGCAGATGAAACAGCTCAAACAGCTTGTACTCAAGAAATTATCGATGTTATAGATACTTGATTACAACATAACAAAAACACTATGTTCAAGCACGTACATGATAATGTCCTAGCCGGTTTCGGCCACGGCGACTGTTTCAACACCGATTATGAAAATTTTGGTCCAGTTTTCGGAAACAGTCAATTCCGCAGGAGATATTCAAGTGCATAACTGGACGCGCTGCCAGAACAGCACTCTCTCGTCCGAGCTCCCTCAGGCCCGATGGAATGGAGAACCAGTACGATCGGGAGGGGGCGGGATGCAGGTTTGGTCGAGTTTTCCCTTCTCTAAACACCTGGTTGAATTGCGGTGTTAAAGAGATACCTTAGTCGCCTTTTACGACACCTCAGCAAGGAGAGGGGGGTGCTATTCTATTCTGCCGGCAGCCACCACGGCACAAGCACGTACATACACGGATATACAAACACTATAAAATAAATTAGGTTATTTGTAATTTAGTGATAATGACAGAGCGGGTGTGAGGACCTGGTGACCTGTATCACAGGTATACAATCTACAGCAGAGACCAGTTCCTCACAAAAAAAAATATTGTAATTATTTCTATTACTGTGAGATTCATTTTGTGTTTGTGAGGAAAAATAAATAAATACATTATTTTTATTATAGAAAATAATACTTTTAGGTTATTTTGAATGAATATCCTGGCAACATCGTTCTGTGCCTAGCAGTCTGGCCCACCGCTCGAATACCGCTGAGGTGTGCAATCGAATAAACGATTAAATGTAATCGTAATATCTATCTATTTGGTAACTGCTATTGTAAATAATTTTTTTTTCAACAATACTTCGAGTAATTATTTTTTTGTTAGACGCAATTGCGACGAAAAACTTACGAACGAAAGGAATTTATCTATTACGACGATGACTACGCAATAGGAAGGTTTTTCAGGAGATTAACGCTAAAATAAGAAGCTTCCGTATTTTATGTTGACACTTAATATATGTTGTTGTCACTAAATTGTCTTAATAAAATAATGTTAAAGTAATCTTGCTTTAAGGAATATGTAAATATGGAAAGCATGAGTAAGTAAATTAAAAACTATTGAAAATGTACCACATTGGTAAGCTGAAGGTACATTATATACAGTATGATTTTATAGACGAGGGAGATATTTCAGAATACAATAATTTGTACCTTCTTATAACTAATAAAAATGTAAATAACAATATTATCTAAAAAAATCATAAAGAAACATTGATGAACAAATGAGAATTGATTCGTAAAAAGTTTGGACACCGCAGCGCGTGTGGTGCACGATTGAATGGCATGTAGATAAAATTCCTTTTACGTAATTTTAGGTAAAGCAGGTTGACTCGTAGAATACCTCCCTCGTCTATAATATCAGCCTGTATATATGGTCAACTACGTACAAGAACAGAAACGCGACAGGCCAAAACGAGTCCCTATAACGGTCTTTGCCGCGTTATTTTGCGCTCGGTCTTATGTACCGTGGTCACATTCCAGTTCGGTAAATCAACCAACCATTTCATGAATGTCCCTTTAGCACAAATCGGGGTCACGCAACTTACGAATGCGAGCAGTATAAATCTATCAAAACCCAAAGGGACTATGAAAAAACCTAAAAATACCCCTCAGCCCCATTAGGAGCTAAAATTGGCTATAAAGAACGTGTGAAAATCCATATCTCAGAAGCTAAGCTGTAGCTAAGCGAAGCTATAATAGAGTTCGATAGCAAACAATTTGCGTGGACTGGTCTGTGGTCGTTGGTACCATTTTTTTGACAGGACAAGACGCTGTTGGTCGGGAAAGACCTTCACAACTTTACCGGACTTAGAGGGTGGGAACTGAAGGTGTTCAGCTTGCGAATTTAAGTTTGAATTGTAACGGAAGGGTTCCCCTGTTGGTACGAAACTCGACTTGGGCGGCCAGTCAGGCAAAAGCAACCTATGATGATCTACCAGCTTTTCGGAAGAAACTCAAGGCTGCGTTAGAGTAGAATTGAGCCTCAAAGCGTAAACAGTTGACTGGATTACTCTTCGTCGGCGACGCCGGTGTCGTGGAATGAAACTAGTGCGTGTGTGTATCTTACCGTTAGTCTGAGCGGCGGCTTCTAAGACCGCGGTAATTGGATCACCAGGATTCAAAGGTCGTCGGTGCTGCTGCTGTTTTCAAGATACACCGTTCTTAAATCAGCACCGCGAGATCTCAATTCATCACGAAACAGTAGTCCACAATGAAATGTGACAAATTACATTCAAAGAGCACAAATATTTATGCGTTGGCGCGTCTCCTAACTACCGTGCACCAGTTTTGATAGTCGATTTGGCTCGGCACCATCACACTTCGTATATGGGTTCAAGGTTTATTTGTTTGTCAACAAATTTAATTCTGCTTTAATTGAGAAAGAATTTATTATGTATGTGAGTGTGGTAAGAGGCGGTGCCAACGAGACTTAACTATAAAACCACTAGACGCTATATATAACATCAGTATATGGTAGACGTTCCTCATATCCAAGTAATTTATATTTCAATTGATTACTAAGGCTAGGCCCTTATTTATAAAGCAGCAAGTCTGTGGGGAATTGATAACAAAAGGTTTAAAAAGGACCATTCGATCATCGATAAAGCTAAATAGAAAAGTCCAAAATGTATGAAATTCTGAAACATAATACTTTTGCCGTGTCGTTGGTTTATGGAATGGTCTTCCGGCGAGCATGTTCCTACCGCCCTATTATATGTTCTTTTAAGCGTAGCGTGAAGATATATTTGTGCAGGCCGGCATGATCGCTACGACTACAGATTGGTTTTTTCTTACCTTGCGATAGTCGTTGGCGTTTTTTGGACTGCACCATGCTTACCATCAGGCGTGATGTAGTGACTATGTTGAGTCAGGAGTTAAAACAAAATGGATTTTATGGCTGGCATAAGTCCAGCAGACTTCGTTTGTCATTCCTCGTACGTATGGCTAAGACTTATCCTAAAGGGATTATTATTCTTAAGTAAAAAAAAATGTTCCTGCATGTAGATGAGGAAGCAACTGTCCACGTAAGCGTACCTGCTTCACTGCGCCGTCAACGTAGTCCTCGCAAATGTTCTTCGCGAAGAACGTCTCCACGGGAAACGTCCTGCCTGGTATGGTGAACGTGGGCACATTACCGAAGAACGTCGAAAACTTGGTAGAGTCCATTGTAGCTGACGTCACGATGAGTTTCAAATCCGACCTTCGCGCGACTACCTGATAACAAAAAGAAATTGGTTAAAGCTTTTTGCCCATTACTCCGTACCGTACAATAACCGTGCTATGGATATATCAAGCACGGCACGAATTGATACGGTCTACCTTGCCCACTAGAACATAGCAACTGCGTTTTATACTAGTTCGTAACGGGTATGAAACGGACTAATGGCTTTTTAAAAGCTGTTATCTAATAAAAATGTCATATGTATGATAAGTTCCCTGGAAACAGCGACTAGCTGCGCTACTGATCACGTTGGACACGACATATAAACGCAAAGTGTATGCACAGTGTAGCCTTAGTAACGTCACGTTCCATTTTTCGGTGTATTGGCGTCAGCAAACGCTGCGTGCTTGACATGATACGTTGTAGATCTGTGATGGAACGGTCAACTGGGCTTTGCCTCATACACTTCTGTACAAAAAATATTTTTTTGCCTGATACGTCCGTAGCATGGTCACGATAGGATACGGTATAGTGGGTTAAGTCCATAAAACAGTTGACATCTGTAGAATTAACACTCGATAAACTATACGTGGTTCGCATGTATACAAAAAATAACATAAATTGTGACGAAAAATGAAAAATCGAGACTTTTAAAAACGTATTTGTTCCACTCAAAAATATTTTTGGACGACTGGTATCAACAAATTAAATTTAGTTCAAACTAGTATACAACGTTGTTTACCGATAAACTGTACTATCATCTTCCAAAGCAACATATTCCAGTTTTAAAAACTGTTAAATTTAAATCATCATTGATGTCGAATTAAACCGCTTGAAATAAAGGCGGCTTGCACCAACAAATAATATTTCGTTCCAAGTTATATAAACTTAACAACAGCAACAACAAGTTATTTATTTAGTCTTAAGCTGTACTTATTGCCTAGCACGAAAACTGTTAAATTCAAATTGTCATTTAGGTCGGATCAAACCGCTTCAATCAAATTACGTTTTTTATATCTCAATATTATACTATTTGTGTCTAGTTTAAACTAGATTTAATTTGTTAGTGCAGGGCGACCCTTAGTTAAAAAAGGTCAGTGTGATAGAAAATGCAACGTATTTGCAGATCTAAAACACGCGCAATTTATTACTTCGAATTATGGAAGACACTCCGAGAATACTACAAACATCGCGTAAGCAATATTTTACATTTTCAAATTAAATCACCGTCTATACGTTTCAATGAAAAATTAATGATTGTTATAATTAATTTAAAACACTAATAAATAAGCATTAATATAATAAGTTAAATTGGTATATTAATTATATCAATAGCAAAATTGGCCAATTAGAAACTCTGCAAATACACTGGTTTGTTGTAAACATTGCCTAGATCAATTACACGGTCGAACGAACCGCGATTGCGCAAATATTTACAAAAACTAGCAAATATACGTTACAAACATAGACCATAGAAATAGACGTCGAATATAACATATCTTTGAGGGTTTTGATAAGGTAAAATAAATAGATAGTAGAAATACATTTTAAGCTTTACGTTTAAAGAAATTTATTCTAATTCTGAAACTTAAAAGCATGCTTTGATAGTCCGGATACGTGGAGAGGATGAATGATGAAAATATGAAAAAAAATATATACAATATGAATGTGAGAGGAAGTTAGAGCCGAGGCCGACCGGGACAACGCAGACAAAAATAAAAAGATTTCTGATGGAGGGTAATGTCTTTCGCCGCACATTTTAAGGAAGCGAAAGAGTTGTGAGAAAATAGAAAAGTGGGGTTTCATTCTCTCTGCCTACCCCAATAGGGATGCAGCATGATTATTGATATTCTCACTAAGAGTTATACAATTCATTTACACGAGAACTTAATAATATACTGAAACATTTTTGTAATCAATCTATACAATATACAAATACAGTTTACAACAAAAGTGGGTACAAAATATTTTTTGTAACGTAGGCATACAAAAATGATCAACTCTTAGTTACTCATAGAATAGTAACACCTGGATATGCCTTCATACGTATATTTCATTAACACTTTATTTTTAGTCTTCATATTTACCAAAAAAAAACAGCTTTAACGATTTGCACTCATTATAAATACTGTAATGGGACTTATGCACAAATTAACTTACTTATAACTATGGCTCGACGTTTCTACCTGCTTAGACCTGGTCAAGAGTATGCACATAGATCAGCCGTAATGGAATATCCTCTCAATGAAGGACCCTTTCACTGGGTGAAGCTGCATGAGCCAAAACTCTCCAGAGATCGTCTGTATTATGGAAGACTTGATCGAGAAGATTAAGAAGCTTAAAACATTTAATCGGGATGATGGGTTTATGTTGTCATCGGCGTGGAACCCAGAACCTTTATCAGCGCAGGTATGGTCACTATAAACTGCAATATCAGACAGTTTAAATTATCAACAGACCCATTTACTATTAAATGAATCGGTTGGTGATGATTCTAGAATCATCACCTTGTTTGATTAGACATGCGCTGTCTGGAGCAATTGATTACAGGGTTCACAGTCCTGTCTTAGCTCGGATGAGGTCAACTTGGGGTTTTTAGTCGGTAAAAGTCCGGCACACCCCGGTCACCATCTCACATGTGTAGCCGGGACGGTCCAATGAGTATTTTCCCCAAGTAAAAAAAAAGACATGCGTTGTCTATTGCATATTATGTCCATGATTTGAAACCACGCCGATAATGTTGCCACAAAGTTGTTCCGCATAAAAAAATACTCATAAATAACTTACGAACGAGTTTATTTATATGAAAATTGGATATCTAGTTTTTCAGATGACTTTTTTATACTCACATCCTTGTACATAGCTTTCAATTTTATTTTCTGCTCAAGTAATTATTTTTTATAAACGTATTGAATAATGTAGAGGTTAAATTATAAATAAGTATTTAATCAACCACAGAAATGACAATAACTTATACACGTAGTTTTATTTATTTATTTATTTACTTTTACAGGGTTGCCAGTGGCCCGGTACAATGACTAATTCACACAATACATACATAAAGTTACAATAAAAAATGTACAGTTCCTATTAAGGCATCCACAACATACGTCAGAGTGGCCTGTTTAATTATACTGTATCATATTACATTATACTAAATCATACTATACTATATTATATATAAAAACGACGTTACGTTTTAAAAACGATAGTTAAATTTTAAAGATGATTTTAGAGGTACGTGCCTCTCGGTGTTTCTAGATTTACTGTAGTTTTAGGCCCCATACCATCACCCTTGAAGGAAAACATCGTGAGGAAACCCGCATGGCATCTACTAGAGATGCTCGAGAAAGGCGATCAGCTTGCGCTACTGGTCCTGTTCGGCACAACAAATAAGCTCAAAGTGGATACTGCAGCTAAGATATCTCTGCTCACCCCAAAAAGAATATAGCGTCACGATATACTATAATCAGAGATGGGCAAAATCTAATCTGATTAATGATTAACGATTACAAAATGTAGTCGTAATTTTAATTTTCTTGCTCTGTAATCATGATTAAATCCATCCATGATTAAAACATTAAGAAATGATAAATGTGTATGCAATCTGGGATTTTGTAGTGTTTAAAACATAAATAAGCAAAATGCAGTCATATTAATGGTAATAAACGTAAAATGTAATCGTAATCATTTTTATTAATCTGATTACATTTTGCCCATCTATGACTATAATTATGATCTAACAAGTGACTCATTACTGCTTAAAACCATCCCTTTTTAAAGAATTTTTCCACAACCGGATGATATATCACTGAAATATTTAAAAATAAAACACCCTACAATCCCTAAAGGAAATAAAAGAAAGTACGGAAACTCTTTGTAAGGAAGTGTGTTATTGTCTACAAGGACAGGTGCCCGGTAAACATTGACCTGCAGTTTCTAGAAATAACTTTATCAACCGAGTTTATTTTTACACAGCCGTGACTGAGGCGTTGATTTTCAACCTTGGACTACAGAGGCCGGCCGGTAGATCGATAAGAGAGTTTGAAATTGTTATTACAATATATATTTACTTCCTTAGTTTTTTAATCTTTAAAGAACTAGGCATTAAGTACGGACATAGGGACCATATGCTCACTAGCAGTGACGTGCATAGAGTATTTGAAAAGGGTAGGCAGAATTTGGGTAATTAATTTGAATATTATATTATGATAGTAAATATTATATTGCTTTCATAGGAAAGATAGATGGCGTGAGTATAGAATAGATATTAATATAATTTATTCTTTTTCTTTGTTTAACTTTCACCAATTTATTCCAGACTTATTTATCGTAAAGGCATGCAGTGCTTTCATGCATCTATAGAATGAACGCTACTGCTCACTAGTAAAGAAAAACCAAATGGCATCTACGTCAAGAATGTCACGTGGAAGTGTTCTGGGAATGACGATCAGCGGCGCTACTGGTCGCGTTGGACACGACATACAAAGTGCAAAGTGGATACAAACACTAATGCGTCCCTACTAACCCCGAAAGGGATATAGTGTAACGATATATTATTATTAGTTAAATTGTCGTAAGCTAGAAAGTACATTGACAATTTTAGTAGGCCGGCATGACGGCGATAATTGTGACCAGATCCTCATACAGCCATATTTTTAATGGTATTAGACAGTCAAATCTTTTAATAGATATAACAATCTTTCTCCAAATTTACTATAAGAATTCCGGTTCTGTCTAATAATCAAGCACGGGACAAATTGTATCACGGTGCGTACTTGCTATTAATTATATCTGTTATCTCATTCACACGCGTAGTTATGTCATATAGCTATCTCGGTGTGATCCGTGTGTCTGATTTATCACTATTTAATTATCACTTATTTCAGGATTTTCCCATCTCTAACCTACTATATTCGTTTCATACCTTTCGCACGCGATTTGTCATACTGTTTAATTACCAGTTATTACAAGTTTTTTGTCACTTCATACCTGTTTTTAGTTCTATCCCTTTCACACGTCTAGTTTTGTTTTAGCTACTGGTTTATCTCGGTCTCGGTCTGTATGATTTTTGTATATTGCTGTTAAATCACCAGTGATTTCACGTTTTTTCCATCTCTTACATACTATTCGGTTTATCTCTTTCGTTCGTGTAGTTTTGACATACTGCTATCTCGGTTTGATATGTGTGGTTTTCATGTATCACTGTAAAATCACCAGTAATTTTACATGTTTTCCTATCTCTACTAATAATGTATGTATCGAGTACAACAATGATGTTTATGAAACCTTAAGAATTTGGCTGTGGGTAGAAGGGCACTGCTTGATATTTCCGCCTTAAGAACGAGTTACGTCAAAAATGCGGAAGAAAAATCCTATTGTTTTCTGTTATGTACTGCGTATTCAGTATAATAATGCTTTCAGAGTGCTGTTGGGGCTGCCCCGATTCTGTAGTGCGTCAGGTATGTTTGCTGAGGCAGGATTGCATGATTGTCATGCAGTCATGAGTCGGCGGTATGCTTCGATGCTGCAGCGTTTGAGGGGCAGTACTGATGGCATTTTGAGTATTTTGGCTGAGATAGTGGAAGGGTCTTTTAGTCAGTTTTGGATGAAGAAGCTCATCCACTCGGGTGTTTATGTAAGAAATTAATATTAAGTATAAATTTGTGTTTTTTTTTGGATTTACTAATTTGGAGAAATATGAAATAAAGTTATTATTAATATTATTATGTTAATTGTATCGCATATAATGCATATTCCATATGCTTTATCCATCCATATCCATGATCATCAGCATTACATATTATAAAGTTATTATTGTCTATTTTTATTTAGGCGTTTCAAGGTAGTCATTTTCGAATCGCTAGTAAATCACAATAGGTAGTTTTTCCCTGATTGATCGTCTAAGCTGAGGTTCGCACCCACGGAGGCTGCTCTTATGATGTAACCAATCCAAATTCCCTGGCTGGGAGCCTTAAGCACTCGACCCTCTCGCCCGGTGAAGTAACGCTTTTTTAAGCCTAACTACGTATTGATCCGTTGAAAAAACGTCTGTCTTTTATATTCAGATTTGGATGAAATCTTCATCACCATTAAAACTTTTTTTTCTGAAGATCCTGACGCTGTTGTCACTGATTCAGGTTTTTTTTTTATATATAAGCGGATTCTGATACTGATGTATGCATTTATATGTAAAGCAAACCGATGTAGGTGACTGTGCAATGCTGTAAGCTGCCAGCGACTGCCAGAATCCGAATCGCAACTTTACAGTTACAGGTCGTCAGTGTGTACTCAGCTTTATCACATTTCATTTTCGACCCCTTACGCTCAAATCCAAGTTATTATCAAATCTCAGACTTGTTGATCGAAATCGGTCTAGACGTCAGCTAAATCCGAGTCTATTAATAACGGTTACATCTCGTCATAGAGCGACGGTCAATCTACACCAAACGATTTTATTCCTATAACTATATCGTCAAGCTGTATCTGTTTCGGGGTGATCAGCTACGCTTCTTGTCATGTTGTGCACAGTATGCAAACGCAAAGAGGATATCCAAAGCCACTAACGTATCTCTGCCCACCACGAAAGGAATATGGTGTGACGATATATTATTATTATATATTTATAAAAAGAATGAAATAAGATGCTTATTTGTTTTGTAAAAGCCTTGGCACCACTGAGATTTTTTACCGCACGGTATTTCACCGTGAATTCTGTATTATTTGGAATCATACGAAACCAAACGCATCGGCGATAAAAAAAATCCGCTCGATTATTATATATATTATTTACTAGCTGTCCCGGCAGACCTTGTTCTGCCCTATTTCTCTAAAACAAAGTCACATTGTTTTTTTAATGTTAATAGCTTCCCCGTCAGATTTTATTCTGCCAAAACCTATTGGCCAGTCGGCTGTTTTTTGAAAATTGTTTGAAGGAACCTGGCCTTAATGCTATATGTATAGAAACTGACAAATATTGACATTAATATTTATACGTCACTCAATTGTTTTGCCTTCCCGGAACCCGTCCACTAGCATTTAAACTTTATGGTATGGTGTTAAAGTTCAAATTGACTTTTAAATATTATTACGAATTTTTTGTATAGAATACAGAAAGGTGTTGTTTTTAGACTTTTTCAGATATTTTTTTTAATGTTTCTCTCCGTAAGAACCTTCCCCAGACTTCAACAAACACAACAAAAAAGAAATCAGCCAAATCGGTTCAGCTGTTCTCGAGTTTCGCGCTTATACACATTTAACGATTCATTTTTATACTAAAGATAATACCAGAATGACAAGTTGCGCGGAATAATATCTGCGCGGGAAACGCAGCGTGGTGAAATTTCAGTGTGTAGCCTGGTGCAGTTATGCATTAGAAGTGTCCTTTCACACGGAGATAGGACAATTGTGTTCACAGTAAAAATACGTAGAGACAGTTTGAGAATGTGGTCCCAATGACAAGTCGAGGAGAAGACTTCTTTCTCAGGACTGGCGAAGTGTCGGAGGAATTAATATTGTATTCGAAAAACCGACGTCGGTTAACGCAAAATGATTACACAGATTTAGACAATTATCATTTCGCCACAAGTGATTTCAATAAATATTACATACCCTTACGAGGTTGGCATAGTCACAAAGGATGAGTGGTGGGTGGAGACCTCTCGCTGTCGACATTGGTTTCACTAATGGTCGGCCGCGAAGGTGCATGGAGGGCGGTCCTGCGGTTCGCCGAGGACGTGCTAGCAAGGAAGGAGGCGGCGGAGCGGGACCGGGAGGCGCTGGCTACATCATCTTTGGCAGCGTCGTCCCCGCCTGCCCGCCGGCCTAAAAGAGCAGGGCGCCGACTCTACGTCTGACTCTAGCGGCGACATCGGGCGGCACGCTTGAGGGAGTGTGTCGTCCAACAAGGGTGCAAGCGGCGCGCGATGTGTTCCCGCGTGCCGGTCTACAACACAGAGGTACGAGAGGGGTGGCTCTATACACCACTCCTCCCTAAACGAGTAGAGGCCTACTCACGGCCGCACGCCCAGCCAGTCATCGAGGATGAGACCCCAGTCGTGCCCTCGATGCCGGTAGGGGGAAAGTGGAACACCCCGTGGGTTTTAGTCGGTGCAAGCCCGACACACCGGAGGGTGGCCCTCACCTCTCTCCGAGGTCCGTTAGGGATTTCACCCGGGTTACAAAAAAAGTCATAAAGGGTGAAATAAAGCAACATTAATATATTTGATTAAAACAAAGAGACAGAAAGCTAAAGCAATAATCTTGCTGTCGTTCAGTGTAAAACCACCTTGAGAAACCGTGATGTCATTCGGACCGTTGGAACTCGCGACCTGCCGAACTATACTGCAAATATCGAGTGTTATTGGACTCAATTGTTGGCATATCGGTTGCTGATCCGTTAATTGACCCGGCTATTTGTGGCACAGCTGGTGTTTTCTTCAATTGATACAGATTTTTTCTTTCAGTACAGTCAATAATGTATAATAAACACATTCAATTTTTTTTTTAATTCGTAGTATGTGTGTAATGTAATGGATATTTCATAAATATATTATATTACCTTAAAATCTGGTAACCATCAGAATAGGAGTCTCAGAATCCATATTTTACATCAGTATATTAATAATATTAAACGCTTTTTATGCTGTTATGGGATGCATGCCACAGATATATATGTAAATATCGTCTTCCTATGTCTCTTTCGTGGTGAGCAGAGATAAATTAGCAACTATATCCATTTTGCGCTTATGTCGTGCCTAAAATGGTTAACCAGTCACGCAGCTGATTGCCGTTTTCGGGGCACTTATATATGACATTTCTATTAGATGACATATATAATAAAAAAGTATAGCAGTGTTTAATTTAGGTAGAAATGTTTCACGACACGACTGCCCTACGAAGCTACAAGCTTTTTTTTTTACTTGGGTAAATCCTCATAGGACCGTCTCGGCCGCACTGGGGGATTGTGCGAGACCGAGGTGTGTCGGACTTGTACCGACTAAAAACCCCAAGGTGACTACTTCTGCGCATTGGCGGGGACTGTGGGACCTGTAATCAATTCGCCACAGCCCCGTCACGCCGCGCCCATTGGGCATAAACTCGAGGGAAGATGATACCTTCCTGGATACCGCTCGTTGTATTTAGGCAGAGCACGTCACAATGCCCTGCCTACTTCTCGAGGGTCGCTAACCAGTACGAAGCTAGAAGCTAGCACTAAAAAGCAGTACAGTACTGTGGTCATGACTAGTGATGAAAATGCCCGGGAATTTTCCCAAAGTGCCCAAAACTCCCGAGTTCATTTCGTAAATTACCGGCATAGATGGCCAAAATGTAATCAGATGAATAAAAATGATTAACGATTACATTTTACGTTTTTTACCATTAATATGACTGTATTTTGCTCATTTATGTTTTAAATACTACAAAATCCCAGATTGTATACACATTTATCATTTCTCAATGTTTTAAATGGTATTAATCATGATTACAGAGCAAGAAAATTAAAATTACGACTATATTTTGTAATCGTTCATAATTAATCAGATTACATTTTGCCCATATGATTCCCGGGAATATTCCCAAGGAAGTTTTGGGCACTTTGGGAACATTCCCGGGCATTTTCATCACTAGTCATGACCAACCTCGGGCATTCGCCATACCATTCAAAATACATTCAAATTTACATTGGTTCAACGAAGTAAATTTTCTTTCAGCACAGTACAGACAAGAGTTATTACATAATATATTACACTGTCGAGAGAATCGAAAACAGCTCGATCGATATAAAAAGACTATTAAAATAATCAAATGTATTTTAAGATCATCTGGTGCAATTATCTGGTGAAGACGTAACATGTGGCTGGCCGTTTATTTAGTCTATTTGTTATAACGTTACGTCTCTACATATACGCAAACTGGATGAGTCGTGAATTTGTGACGCGCCTCGGTCACGAGTTCGGGACATCGCGCCGTGATGTATGTAGCCGTCAAAAATATTTTTAAACGCTATATCAGAATACCATTACAAAATCTTCAGAGCAGTGGCGTGTATTTTTTTATACTGGCTCGACAAGTGACTGCAGTACATCTGACGGAAGGTACAGTCTCGTGCAAAAACGGCAACGACCCCCAAGAGACAAAAATCCATTGACAGTAGCCATCGGTATGTCGGCCCACATACAACACAACGGAAAGTATCTAGGTATCTGAACATCTGTGTAGGTAAACAAAACTTGTCTACTGTACTCTTATTTTAATGTGTTTGGATTTACTACGCTTTAAAATTGCTGTTGTATACGATAATTAATAATTTATAAGTTAATCCTACTAATCCTCCTACTAATATTATAAATGTGAATGTTTGTGAATATGATAATTACTCTTTCTCGATAAAATTTCTAGACGGATTTGCATGAAACTTTTACAGTAATATAGGTTATACATCAGAATAACATATAGGCTATAATTTGTTATGATTTTATGTAATTTTGGTCGTAATATAACGATACATGTCAATTAAGTCGGAAAAAAATCTGGCCTCTGAGAGCTATCTTGGCGTACACTGCCTAAACCATTGGAGTTATACAAAGATGATGTACCGTAGGATTGTTTGTTTTGAATAGCTCTAAATAAAAATCCTACGACAGCATATATCTACCGTGCATGTGGAAGCCACTATGAGCAAAATTGTATATTATAATACGGAAGATATTCACTAGAAATAATTTATATGGCAGAACAACGTTTGCCGGGTCAACTAGTAATTAATAAATTTAACGATATGTGGAGTACATATATCTTTAAATTTATTATTGTACATGCCAATAATGTACTACAATACATTACGTAAAATCGAATGTGATATATTTGTTCTATGTTGCTTAGAAAAGGGCTACAACTTCGATGCAACCGCTTTATAAACATTCTACTTTCACCTATTTCACCCGGTTACCTACCATAACGCGTTCCCAGTATCCCACCCACGTAGGCGTGAATCGATCGTAAGTCTTATTCCACAGCAAAAATACTCAGTCCGGCTTTCACTAATATTTCACGTCGCAGCGCGGCCGTTAATTTTAAAATAATAGCAGCCATTCGGACAGTCGAGCCCCCAATCACGTGTCTTGATTTAAATTTATACGAATTCCGTTCGTTTTCATTTGAAACGGAGTGATTTGATTGGTTACTTTGGGATTTATTCACATTTGCTGTCAATATGTCACTAACGGTAATTTTGATTATTTAATATTGTCAGACTCTGAAGCTTTGACTTCCATCTTCTCAATACTCTTATTTTTGCCGTGTCGAGGAAATTACATATTACGCGCTTATATAACTTAACAAGTAATGGCATTCAATATGGTTAAAGGAACTTTATGTAGTAATTTATATATAGGACACTACAATTTCATTAATTACGTATTCGAAAAATTGTGTCTATATGAGCGCGAATACTTGATACTAAAACGTGTTAATTATTCGATTAAATATTTCAAGAACAGCCGTCTTTGTCTCTAACTGTAACCTCTCCGTCGTGTTGTGTTCTTAAAATAACACATGATTGAGTATGACATTCTACACAGACGTGCGTTGTTTTTAATGTATCTTTGAACCAACATCCGAATAACGAAGTTATTTTAAAAAATGAGGCATTGTATGGTACAGAGCTTTGTCGTTTATAGGTAGCATTTTTTGAAACAATGATTTCTTTTATAATTAAAAATAATTGGGTGCTTAAAGAATAACTAATTGACTTCATTATTAATCGATATAGTTTTCGTAATTTTTACAACGTTTAAAGTAATTAACAAGCCATGAAAAACTTGTTTGTCTAGAATCGTTATCTGAATCTAATTCAATTATATTTAACATAGGTAAAACTTTTCATGTATATATTGTATTTTTTCTTTAAGATTATTTGTACAAATGAAATTGAACCATCCACACAACATATTAAGTGTGCATTCTCTTTGAAGTAAATTAATCCCACCGTGAATTCATTTTTTTTTTATAATTTATAGACGAACGCTTGACCTTAATCACACCTGGTGGAAGGTGAAAATGAGCTCGATGATAAAACGCGATCGCCTATCAAATGCCTATTCACTCTTCTCTTAAAGACTCCCAGGTCATAAGATCTCATCTGCTTTTTGGCATATATTCACTAAATTTGGCTCTCATTTAAACAGTTGATTTCGAATTTATAAGTCGTAATGTAAGAGAAATATTTGTCGTTTTTTCAAGGATACCGTTGATAAAATAACTTTCATTTTAATACACCTGTTATATACATTAATTAACCGAATTGTATCGAATTTAAATCGACTGTGGACGAACCTTCGAAATAATCTTGCACAAATACCCGCACGATGTAGTCTCGAATTTAATTTCGTTACATGTCGACGCCAAGGTTGGAAGTCTGAATAAAAACAAGCTAGAAATGAAATCAAGAAGCCGGCATCATCTTCGACACGTGTTTAAATGTATATTTATGTTTTTCTTTTGTTTTTTTTTTTAAGTTTTTTTTTTTTGTCTTGTCCTACGTTGATGGCCTGGGAAAGACCTTCACAACAAAACCGGGCTAGGTGAGCGAACGCAAAGGGCGCTCAGCCAGCGATATTTATGGGTTGGGCGGCTACGCAAGGGCACCCCTGTGGGTACGGACCTCGACTTGGGTGGCCGGCCAGTTGAAAAACGAACTTAACGGTGATCTACCAGCGTTTCGGAAGCGACTGCCTTGAGAAGAAACGCCGAAAGAAACTCAAGGCTGCGTCGGAGTGAAACTGCGTTATTTGAACAACAGTTGACGGATTTTTTAAGATGTCAAATACTTTTAGTATTGAAAATTGTATTTTATAATAATACTATTAAGAGTGCAAATAAATTCCGCCGGTTTTTGTTAAAAAATAATATCGATTATGAAAGAACTGCAGTTTAAATTTAATTGCAGTATTGCCTATCCCTAGAAACTCCTTTCTCTAATCTATCAGGCAGCGTTGGAATACCACGTCTGAAGAATTCCTTATCTTTTGAGGCTATCTCTGAATTAACCATTGCCATCATAGTCGCTATGCCGAGTAAGAAATACAAAAAAAACTTCGCGATCCGGCCTCCATTAGCGTGCAACGACAGCTAGGATCTGCAGTGTGCCTTAAGCAAGTGGGGTTACATTGACGGTAAGAAAGACATATGCAGATGGAGGGATATTCCGACATTGTCCTAATCCTCGTGCTCTCAAGCACCACCACCAGCTCTTATAGAGATTTGATTGAGACCTCCGACAAGGCTATTGAGGTGGCTTCATACTGGTTGGGCCACAGTATCTGAATATACCTAACAAGTCATCGATACGAAAAAAGAACAGCTAATAGTTAACAGCTACTTTTTGGGAGTCGAAGCTGCTCGCGTCCGTAGGCTTTACCCTCATTTCCCTACACGTGACTCCTGGGTGGTGCTAAACAAGCAGCGGCGAGGTGGTAGGGCGTCGGTGCCCGTCTGGATCGCGACCACAGTACATGGGTGTAAAGCCCGTAATAGTGACCAGTTTCGGCTTGTCGCGTTTCGGGATCAGCTTGTGTATATCCAGTAGCTCGTATACCTAGAGACCTTCAGTCGTGGTATATGTGGGTCGACATGACGATGTAGACTATCAATGGATTTCCATCCTTTGATAGTCGCTTTCGTTTTTGGACTACACTGTACTTACCATCAGGTACTCTGCTGTCAATTTGTCGAGCCAGTGTAAAAAAATAATAATAATAGTAATAAACTCTGTTTTGTAATAAAGCATATGTCGCTTATAAAGTTTAATGCCTTTAGAGGCAAAGTCCATAAACAACTAAATTCCCGTGTAGTACAAACTTTCTCTACGTCAATTATCATTGTCCCATCTCGCTGCGGTTCGTGCCAACAATGTCTCCGTGGGCGTGTCTGTCCTATTGCAATTGCATCTAATTTTAGCCAGAACCATTGCTACGTCATAGATTCACATTAAATTTATGGAAAAAATCATTACTGCATATGAGAATGGTGTGGTAAGCAAATAGAGCTAATAAATATGAACAAACCACATATGCGCGTCTAAAGTTTTAATAATAATAATATATATGACCGGTGGTCGTGGGTGTGGTTTTAGGAAGACACGAATTTGGCGTTTTACAGTTTATTTGCACTTTAAGGCACACCGAACTGCGACGTACACGCACGTACTCCCGCCTTTGGTCTCGGTAGTCGACTAACTTCCAAGCGTCCCGTGCGCGCGCGCATCCTCTTACCCCGCACGTCTCGTAACACCCTAACGACCCTTAGGGCGACAACTGCGTATCGGGTTACGTCTACATGCTATATATATTATTTATTAGAAAAACAGAAATTGGTATATTACAGACAGCTGACACTCAAACTAGACTAGCTGTATCCTGGGTGACAGTATTATTACATATCACAATATGTTATAAGCAGATGGGCAAAATGTAATCTGATTAATGATCAACGATTACAAAATGTAGTCGTAATTTTAATTTTCTTGCTCCGTAACCATGATTAAACCCATTTAAAACATTAAGAAATCATAAATGTGTATGCAATCTGGGATTCTGTAGTGTTTAAAATATGCATAAGCAAAATGCAGTCATATTAATGCTAAAAAACATAAAATGTAATCATAATCAGTTTTATTAATCTTGCATTGAGATAAAATTTTGCCCATCTATGGTTATAAGCAGTATATATTCGTTGCGTAGATCCAACTTTATTTTTTAATTAATATATGTATAAGTAAATATAGTTAACAATAGATATTAAAGGATATCACTGTTCTAATTGTTCATAAGACATAAAAATATCTACTATAACAAAACAATATTAACAATCCCAGAGAAGGTATTAGAAATAAACACATTCTATATGCAATATAGAATACAAGAACATAAAAAGTATGCTTGTTTCTGATGCCTTGTCTGTTTTATGTTATGAATATAGTTCATAATACAATTTACAATAATATTTAATATTAGAAACAATTATCCCGCAAAGTATAGACAATAAAATGTTCTTAAATAGAACGATATGAAATAATTATGATTTATTGCGAGTTAACAAGTCGCGTTCTACAGATTTTAATTGCCGTCTCTGTATAATTCTTGTACCGAGAAATGTTATAGAGTTATTAAAAGTAAGACATGGTAGAATGATAAATAAACACACGCTCCTAACAGTTACAGCCGGGACACACTCCCGGGTTCGGGCTCCGTCGTTTTACATATATCCATGATGCGTACGGATCTTGTGTTTCGTTACATCAGCTAGAGGTAGCCGAACGCGTTGCGGGAA
The DNA here is from genome assembly GCA_036320925.1 of Automeris io. NCBI lineage: Eukaryota > Metazoa > Arthropoda > Insecta > Lepidoptera > Saturniidae > Automeris > Automeris io. The sequence continues at coordinate 2,377,273 of JAUDJH010000011.1, read as the reverse complement.
TTCCCGGGAATTTTCCCAAAGTGCCCAGAACTTCCGCGAATATTTCGTAAATTCCCGGGAATATTCCCAAGTAAGTTTTGGGCACTTTGGGAAAATTCCCGGGCATTTTCATCACTAGGTATAACCTTTTCTGATACACATTTATGCAGCGTCCCAACGCATTGTGTGCCCCTCAGTGTGGTGAATCTATGTGTTGCAACGTCGCACCACCACCGCATCGTGTCCACAGGCTGTTATACATAACATATTTAATTTGAAATGTCACTTTATTGCACAGTATTAATGTCACAGCGCACTTATATTCCCATGACGCAAATGACAACACCGCACCGAGTGACGTCAATGCATTAGGTTCGCGACACATATAGCATCGTAAACAGCACATCATACGTCACAAATCTTGTTTCATTATCATTAATAGACATTAAACTTATTTTGGTTTTAAGAACCTGTCAAACAGACAGCGAAGCGAACGCTTAGCAAAAGCGACAGGGGGCGTTTGTTTTGTAATACATAGATGGTATTGTATAAATTACACAGACTAATGACAGCATTATTCGTTAATTCATATCTATATATAGATATGCTTTCCAATGTTATAAATTGAAAGTGTGTGTTTGTATGCTTCGTTTTCACTTCAAAACAGCTCGAACGGTTTTGATGAATTTTAGCATATAAATAGATTATACCTTGGAAAGGGACATATACTACCTTTCGTTGTGAAAATACACCTTGAAGGGGATGAAATAAGGAATGCCATTTACATTACACAAGGATATTTTTTTGGTTAGGGATATAAATAGGAGCCGGGAGAGGGGGACTAGTAGGTTTAGCTAAAGGTAAAATACAACATTAATTGGCTGTTGGGAAGTACGACTTACATCGGGTCAGCTAGTAAATTTATATTCGATATAATTAAAATATACTGTTTGAGGACTATCCTCTCACTAGTGCTATAAAATACTGTTTCTTGCCAAAAATTTATAATTTTTCGTCAACGGAAAGTGCCCTATAGGTTTTGATTACCAGGTGAGTGCATAAAATATGCGGCATAAAATATGCGACATAAACGGCTCCATATACTTTATTTCATTGTCTTATGAGTTTGATTTTTCTACAGCTTCAAGGGAGTACAGATCTAAGTATTAGATATAAACTTTAACTTGACACCTTCACGCCTTACTTTAAGAAAAGAACCTTGATTTGCAAAAAGATTGGCCGTTGACATATCTAATCTAGTGATCCCACGAATAGTGAATTGGCCGAATACCGAATACCGAATATTCGGAAACGCTGTCGGCCGAAGCGCCGAATATTCCTGGAAGTAGCGTGTTTAGTAATAATAATAATCTTTATTTCAACACAAAACTTATGCATATACACAGAGGCTGGTAATATTTACGATGAAAAGCGTAATCGTTTGCTATCAAAAAATGCTGAAAAGCTTGTTTTTATCCAACACAACTTACCACTGATCAATTTTAATTACTAAAGTGTTGTAATTTGGAAATAAATACATAATTTTTGAGTAATATAACGTGTCTTTTTTACATGATTTGGTATTCGGTATTCGGCCGAATACCGAATAGCAAAAAAAGTGGCCGAATAGGCCGAATACCGAATAGTTGCCGAATATTCGTGGCATCTCTAATCTAATCGCTCTCGCATTTCTGTGTGACATGTACCTATTATATAACATCGCACATTACAAAATGTAAACGCTGCGCCACACCTTCAGTTCGCCATCTGTTTGACAGATTTGTTTGTCCGGCAGCCTCTATGCCCGTCCAACTCGCATTTACTCGAGTTTTTCGTCATTTACATCCAGTTGCTTCAAGCTTCATAAGTCTTCTATCTTAGTTTAATCAAGGACATACGCAGCCTCAATTGGCGTAAGCCGACAACTGTAAGTTTCTAATCTTGAAGAATCGACTGTCATCGCATTCATCGTAACTGGTTTGCGATCATTATCCAGGTCATCGATGATAAATCGATTAGTAATCATTTCGGAAACGTTTCCGTGCCAAGGACGCGCTCTGATTCTTCAAGTGATATTGTATATCATTTTATGATGCCTTACTGTTGTCACTGATGTCACCACTTAGTTGACGGCCACAGGTACGATAATATCAGTATTTAAAGTTTAAGGTTATTTACAAAATACAGAGGTAAATAATAGATAATGAATACATACATACGTTAATTATATTAAGAAATATAAAGAATCTACCATTATCATATCAAACGTAGGACGCCCACAGCTGGACATAAGTCTCCCCTAAAGTTTTACAGAGCGACCCTGGGAGGTTGTCTGCATTCAGCTTGTCTCTGCCCCTCTTATAGATGGACGTCCCACACTACGCTACGTACTTGCCAGTACGTGCTTGAGAACTTCCTACCCCCATTAGCCATCTGCTCTACGAGCTGTGTTCGGCCCACTGCCATTTCAAATTGCTTATGTGTTGCGATGTTATAGGTGACTGTCATTCTTCAACGTATTTCTTCATTTCTGATTCGATCACGTAGAGAAATGTCAAGAAACCTTAGAGACGGGACAAAAGTACAGGCAAGAAAATGTTCTTAAATTGATGGACACATTTCGTTGCAAAATTAAGTTGATTTTTTTTACTATAAAATAATAAGTAATTTATCATTTTATTCGCTAGTAGTACTATTTCACTTTGTAAATAAAATAAAATAATTTTTAGTAAGTCATAACACAAACTTAGATATATAGATAGACTTAGATATATAAATACATTCTAAAAATTAGGCGAAATCCTATATTATATTTTTTTTATTTACTTTTTACGACAACATCTAACGCATACAACAAAACCCATTGCTTCATCGTACGCATGACTCTATCTACAAAAAAATTGTAACAGATTACAGAGAGTTAAGAGTATTGTAATTGATCGTAATAAGTTTTTATTTAAAAACTAAAATCTAAATCTAATCTATTTCTATTTAAAAAGCGCGCGCTCCATGGACCATGAACCCTCGACAAGAACGCTACGCAAACAATGGTCTTTTTCTGGTAACTTATAGTAACCATCCAAACGCGAGTGGCTAAAAAATACCAACACAAATAAAAATAATAATGATAAAAAAGAGAATAGTTCGCAGTGATAATATTTACTAAAACATGTCATACTGTTTATCTCCTTATAACGCACAGACTGATGAGTATCATATTTATAGTGTTCGTAAATCACATTTAATTAAGTTTTAATTAATCTAGTAGTCTCACACCTATTAAAACCTAATCAAAACTCAAACAAAGTATCATTTTGTTTACACCGATGCATTAAATGTGTTTGTTAACACCAAAATTAATTTAAAAATTGCGGAAGGATAATCCAGCAAAACATGAAACATCATATTTTCTATGTTTTCGTAACCTCATTCATGCTCATGTTCTATCGTGTTATTTTTTATCAAGTCGAGCATTTTTTGACACCAGCACGACACACCATAATAATTAACTTTTTAACACTGGCTCGACATGGTGACTACAGAGTTCCTGATGGTAAGTACAGTGTAGTCTATAAACGAAAGCGACTATCAAAGAATGAAAATCCATTTATAGTCTCTGTCGTCATGCCGGCCCACATATACCGCGACTGAAGGTCTTTAGGTATATGAGCTACTGGATATACACAAGCTGATCCCGAAACGCGACAGGCCAAAGCGAATTACTATGATAGTTTTTACACTCGTATACTGTAGTCACAATGTAGTTTGGGCAATCGCCCTACTGCCTCAGGAGATCGCAACGCGTCCACTCGCTCTAATTTATTTATTTATAGGGCAGCCAGTGGCTGATACATTATAAAAAATATTACCATGACAATCATTAACAAAACTGCATTCTTTGATTCCACCAGCCCCATTCCACCACAAAACCACAAGACATCGTATCGGATACCATCCGTATGTGGTGGATGTTCCTTATATTCGCACGAAAAGATTCGCTTCTACATATATCATGCGAACGGCTAAGGAGTGGAATATGCTTCCAGCGGCCATATTTCCGCGATCACATGACCTGGGAGTCTTTAAGAGAAGAGGGAATAGGCATTTGCTAGGCGATCGCGTTTCATCATCGAACTCATCTTCACCTTCCACCAGGTGTGATTGAGGTCAATCATTCGTCTATAAATTATAAAAAATAAATAAATAAAAAAAAAAACAAAAAAAACATTAGAATGATTCAACCGGTGAAGACCACAGCATGCAACAAAAGCAAACAAAAATAATAAAAATAATTCTAAATCGTTCAAATTTCATATTTTTCTATTTATGAACATGATTTTTGTTTAACTTTTAGCGTACGTATGTGGTTTCTGTATATTTATTAATTCCATGATATTCACAAATTAGTAAGTGTATTATGAAATTTCATATTTCTAGGTTTATAGAAAAATCTTCGACACAATATTCCTAAGTTCATCAATTATAGCTCTTTGTGGGTAGTATTAAAAAAACCTTGTCAGTACTTAATTCTCATTGTGTTTTACCATATAAACCTTTGCTATAATAATACGATTAGGCAAATGTAAAAGTTGACAATGTGTATTTTTGGCCGTAGTAACTTGTAAGTAAAAACAACCTAGGAATATATAATAATATATTCTCAAGCTATATCCCTTTCGTGGTGTCCAGAGACACAGTAGTGGGTGTATCCAGTCTGAGCTTACACCTCGTGCCCAACCTGACCAGTAGCACAGCTAATTGCCGTATATAGGTATAATATTAAGACGATGATAATTTAAGTCCTTCAATTGCTATAGTAATTTACATCGAAAGGACCTTTCCGTTTAAAAAAATATTTTAAAGAGTTTTAGATTAGATTACCGCTTTAAAATAAATAAACAGAGAATTTTGATATTTTAGGGGTAAAAATGATTGACTGAGCAATATAAAAAAAAGAATTTTATTGTGAATACAACAAAAGCTTACACTTGACTCGTGAGGGATTCGAACCCCCGACCACCACGGAATTAATATTCAAGTGGGCGTTCTGACCGCTGAACTAACGAGTCGCTTCGTAATAACGTCTAAATATGGGTTCTTAATAGAGAACGCAACTGAATAAAGTGATGTCGATATTCTTATATATATCTTTTATAAGAGTTGTGAGAAAACAAAATATCGGTTAAATGGTTCCCTTTTTTGTTATGTTTCTTTAAATAATTCGTTCTCACTTATTGTTTTATATCCCTTAGTTTGTTTTATGGAATAATTCTGGCTTGTGTATTTTTTATTGTTTATATATTGTTGTGTTTCCTTGAAAATGTAAAAAATAACATTGTACTCACAAATACTTAAAGTTATAACAATTGTGTGAGATTTTTTCCGGTTGGCTGGGAGAAACAAACACGGATGAAAGAAACAAAACTATAATGGGATTAACTTGATTACAACACAGTCTTATAACTAGGCTAATACGGAATACGGATTAGAAGGCGTTTCGACGGAAACTCCGAACCAGTCCTGACTCGTATATATTTTCAAACAGCAGCAGATAGAATTCCAACAGCTTGAAAGCGACTATTGAATCCTTACGATGGTAAAAAAATTGTTGCAATCACTCCGTACAAACAGAAGTAAATACAACGATTGCATGATCCATCCGACTGCTTCCGCCATCTGTTGGCGTAGCTCTGCACTGCTTCCATATAATTATTTGTTACAAAGTAATTATTTATAAATATACTAATCACAAAAAAAAACAATTTCCACATGTATTTTGGTTATTGGAGATATTATTTACATTTTTAGTTTATTGAACAATGCCTCGTAGAAGTTTATCAATTTATATCCCGGAATTCGTTTGCTCAAATGACCGTCATTTATATATTTAAACCGATTTCTTTCGGTTAATTTATTTTTAAAATAGCATCAAAAAATTTCAAAATAAAATTACTGCAATGAAACTATTGGACTCAAATACAAGCGAGTTATTTATAAAGCGATGAAATAATTAATCTAAAATTAGGAAAAATTAATACATTTGTTTAAGTGAAAAAAAAATTGACTCGTGAAGGATTCGAACCTTCGACCACCACGGAATTGATACTCAGTCGGGTGTTCTGACCACTGAACTAACGAGTCACTCGTTAATAGACCCTAAATGTTGGTACTTAATAAAGAATAAACATTTGTAATCCGCCGCTAATACAACCGCCAGTCATTATTATTACAAATAAATAGAAAAAAAAAACGATTTATTTGTGGATCCCTCAGAACAAGAACGACTTAATCCACCCCTTTTCATTATTGCTGTTATATTTTGTGTATAAAACGTGTACGTTATTATCGGTGAACTACAGGATTAGGAATGGTCAAAGTTAAAAGTCGCTCAAAAGTGTAAAACTATGAAAAAAATAGGAAAAAATTCGAGATTTTTTGAAAAAACAAATTTTTTGTTCATCTTGCTTCGTTCTCTATACATTTTTTTACATTTCTAAAACTAGTTTATAAGGCGTCCATGGTACCCAAACTATCAATACAAATTGCTATACTAGCTAAAAAATTTTTTGGCTGAGCACAAAACCGGCTCGTATTTTTTCTTTTTTTCTAATTTTTCTATAGTTTCACACTTTTTATCGACTTTTAACTATGACCATTCAAAAGAGCACCCTCAAAAACGTAGGATACAATGGTTCTCATATTTTTTCCGTTCCAATTCACGGCATGATATCAGCTCATACTCGAAGCTTGAAAATACGTCCCGTGGACGTTAAAGGGTTAAAATACAGCCTATATATTAAAAACTAGCTGTCCCGGCAGACCTTGTTCTGCCCTATTTCTCTAAAACAAAGTCACATTGTTTTTTTAACGTTAATAGATTCCCCGTCAGATTTCATTCTGCCAAAACTTATTGGCCTGTCGGTTGTTTTTTGAAAATAGTTTGAAGGAACCTGGCCTTAATGCTATATGTATAAAAATTGACAAATATTGACATTCATATTTATACGTCACTCAATTGTTTTGCCTTCCCGGGACCCGTCCACTAACATTTAAACTTTATGGTGTTAAAGTTCAAATTGACTTTTAAATATTATTAAGAATTTTTTGTATGAGAATATAGAAAAGTGTTGTTTTTAGACTTTTTCAGACATTTTTTTTAAATTTGTCTCTCCGTAATAACCTTCCCTAGACTTCAACAAACACAACAAAAAAGAAATCAGCCAAATCGGTTCAGCCGTTCTCGAGTTTCGCGCTTATCAACACATAGCTGATCCGGCAAACGTTGTTTTGCTATATAAGGTTTTGCAATATCTTCTAAGATGTTCATTGAAATTAAGTGATGTCAAAGACAGTTTTGTTCACAATTAATACTCTTAATCAACAACACATTTATTTATATAAAGATTAATATTATTACGTTGATACAACTCTTAACAAATAATGCATTAATTTCGACCAAATTTGTTTACCATAAAAACGGTTCTAGTGGCTTAATCTTAAAAGATAGACATATACTGTCGCGGACATTTTTTTAGATCATTTCAAGAGGAATAATTCTTTCTCACATATATTTTTGATATCTTGAACCGTTTTTGCAGCGCACGCAAGGGAAGCCCTCAAGGATGAATAATTTTGCCCGTTTTTTTCACATTTTCCATTATTTCTTCGCTCCTAATAATTGCATCGTGATGTTATATAGCCTAAAGCCTTCCTCGATAAATGGTCAACTCAAAAAGAATTTTTCAATTCGAACCAGTAGTTCCTGAGATTAGCGCGTTCAAACAAACAAACAAACAAACTCTTCAGCTTTATAATATTAGTATAGATTTGCAATATTAACAATTTTATGTTTTATTTTACATTTCGATATTAAGTTAATTTTAAACAGTCGATAGTTACATTCGATGATAGACATCTCTAGGAGAAAGTCCAAAATGTATGGAATGTACATAACATGACGTCGTGTTGGGAAAGCTTATGTATACCAATTGCCGTGGTGGCTGCCGGCAGAATAGAATAGCACGCCCCTCTTCTTGCTGAGGTGTCGTAAGAGGCGACTAAGGTATCTCTTTAACAACGCAATTCAACCAGGTGTTCAGAGAAGGAAAACTCGACCAAACCCGCATCCCGCTCCCTCCCGATCGTACTGATTCTCCATTCCATCGGGCCTGAGGGAGCTCGGACGAGAGAGTGCTTTTCTGGCTGCGCGTCCAGTTATGCACTTGAATATCTCCCGCGCAATTGACTGTTTCCGAAAACTGGACCTCGATTTTCTTAATCGGCATTGAAACAGACGCCGTGGCCGAATCCGGCTAGGACATCACCATATACCAATCGAGTGTTGTTAACGGCAACTGTGAATGGTCTTTCATATCCCAGCACGCACCTCTGGTTTCTTCCAGATTACGTACGGATTTAAGCACCAAATGCTCACCGGCGAAGGTATCACGAGGAAGCCCGCATTACATTTAACAGAAATGTCATGTGTATCTGCCATAGATGGGCAAAATGTAATCAGATTAATAAAAATAATTACGATTACACTTTACCTTTTTACCATTAATATGAGTACATTTTGCTCATCTATGTATTAAACACTACAGAATCCCAGATACCCAATCCCAGATCTGATCCCAGATTGCATATACATTTATGATTTCTTAATGTTTTAAATGGATTTAATGCTGATTACAGAGTAAGAAAATTCAAATTACGACTACATTTTGTAATCGTTAAACATTAATCAGATTACTTTTTGCCCATCTCTGGTATCTGCCATGAGAACGGCGATCAGCCGCCACTACTGGTCACGTTTGGCACTATATATAAGTGGATACTGCCCTTGATGTATCTCTGCTTATCCCAAAAGAGATATAGCGTAACGATGTATTGTTAATATTATTATTATTATAAAATGTTATTTTTTATTGGCCCTCCGGTGTTGGGAACGTTACAATGTTTACTTCTCTTGCGGATACGTTTTTGTAGATAAACAAAAGAGTTGTTCAATTGAACCGCTAGACTAGAACGACGTTTTTTAGTTAAAAACACGTTCATAATAAACAAAAAAAAACGACACAATAACTCGAATAATTATTACTTTTCCCGGAAGTACCAGTTTGGCGCCCGTCATTGTATAATTTATTGGAGGTCGCTCTTTTATTTGTCAATGATTTATTGAATAATTAATAAAAAAAATGAATGCAATAGAAGACGTAATAGAGCAGAAATTAACAATAGACAATCGGTAAAAGATTGCGAGGCAGGCGACTTTAAGCCGATGCCCGATGTTCTGCACGTAAGTCTTATATTAAAGGATAAAATGTTACATTATTATAAACTCTGGAACTCATCTGGTAGTTGGTAAACTCGCCATACGGCTTCGTTTTTATTTTGGTTCGAGGCTTCGTACTGGATCGATAGACACCTGTTCAGACCATTACATCCACATTCGACCCCATAATTATTTGTTATTCATTTACAGAGCTCCAACACAATATCAAACCCCTTATTTTTCGTCATACTCCTACTCAAGCCGCCGCCATCAAGACTTGTCACCATAGATGGGCAAAATGTAATCAGATTAATGAAAATGATTAACGATTACATTTTACGTTTTTAGCATTAATATGACTGCATTTTGCTCATTTATGTTTTAAACACTACAAAATCCCAGATTGTATACACATTTATCATTTCTTAATGTTTTAAATAGATTTAATCATGATTACAGAGCAAGAACATTAAAATTACGACTACATTTTACAATCGCTCATCATTAACGAGATTACATTTATCCCATCTCTGCTTGTCACACACTGCCATATCCTTCCTGTCACTTTTTATGCTTGCCAACATAAATAATAATTATTGAGAAATATACTTAAATGTTAACCATTAACATTAATATTTAGCATTTAATAACTATTATTTATATTATATCCAGCCTAGCTTATCAGTGATATTTGCTGTTGTGCTTCTCTATTATTGTAACACTTAGTCAAAGAGTTACCGCCAACTAGACAACAAGCCCTATGATGAATCGAGTCCAGAGCGGCTAGCTGATATTTACCGGACACGTCACAAAGAATACCAACACAACCACAACAAACTATACTATTGATGACAACAGTACCAGATGAAAACAGCAGTACGACAAGATCAGCGTTTAAGAGCGTTTTGAAATATAAGGAGTATATTCGAAACTGGATATTTATTACCTATTCACCTAAATCAAAAATAACTCGTGTCGGATACCATCCGTATGTGGTGGATGTTCCTTATATCCGCACGAGAAGATTCGCTTCTACATTCATAATGTGAACAGCTAAGGAGCGGAATATGCTACCAGCGGCCATATTTCCGCGATCTTATGACCTGGGAGTCTTTAAAAGAAGAGTGAATAGGCATTTGTTAGGCGGACGCGGTTCATGATCGGACTTATCTTCACCTTTCACCAGGTGTGATTGAGGTCAAGCGTTCGCCTATAAGTTATAAAAAAAAATAACTATAGCCTCTCAGAAGAATGTAGGCAAGACATTTGATACAATTGTGTTTGAATCACGAGGATATTGTTACGGCGCAGGCGCAAGCGAAAATGCACGTGTGAGACGCGGCGCCGGTCTCGCTTCGCTCACATCCACTGTTCCACACAAGATCATAATACAGTATTCGATTACAACCTACATTCCCTTTAACTTTTTAATTCTCTGAAAGGAAGATAAACTGCCAAATAGCCCACCTGATGGTTAGTGGTCACTGTCGCATTTGGACCATTGGAACACAAGATGTATCGTTATTGCGTTGTCGACCAAAAAGACCGGTCAATCCGGTTTTAAAGAAACCCATGTTAAAATCCAGAGGAAAAACTGCGTCTGGAAGTCTATTCCACAATTTTAAAATGTGTGACAAGTTTAAAAAGCCGTATTGGTGTTGCGAGCTAATGAGCCTTAAAAGTGTGGGGATGAGTTGATGGGCTACCGCACAAAGTGCGCCTCAGGAATAGTGATCACACAATACTTTAGAACACTTCTCAATTAGTATCTTCATCTTTGATAATCATACACGTGACGTTGTAATAGTAGATCGGACAGAGCTCGTTGATATCACTATCAGGGATGTTACGGAGCTTCGACTCCGACTCCGATAAGTCGGAACTTCCGATTGTTATTACACCTCCGGTTCCGACTTCGGCTCCGAAACTTTTTAACCGGAGGTATTCATCGGAGATCACCACCACTGTTGTAGTCAATTCATTTGATTTCATTTTATATATTGTTGAAACATAATATCAATTAATCACACAATCAGTGCTACTTAATTTGTATAAGACATTTTTAAAAATGTAGATTAAAAAAATATGATTAAAATGATTAAATTTAAAACTAAATGTTCATTTAAATGTATTACTAAAACGTGTTTTTATTTTACATTTACATTAAATTAAGTAAAATACAAATTAACACAATAACAACGCTGGAGTAAATTTGATTTAATTTGTTCACTGTTAATGGGAAAATGTTAATAAGAAACAGAGCAATTTTTATTGTCTGTGTATTTGTAAATTTATCACATTCTAATTAAAAAGGTTCACTATATAATGTTTTTATTTGTCCCTCAATAAAACTATTTTATTCTGCCGTCACTTGTGACTGAAATTGCCTCCGACTCCAATTCCGACTTCGGTTCCGACTCCGATAAATCAAATTTGAAAACTCCGACTCCGACTTCGGTTCCGATAAAACTGCCTTCGTTACATCTCTAATCACTATGTTATATTACGAGAATCTCTTAAAAGCAGGAAAGTAAAAATTAACAATAAAGATATTTCATACGCAATTATCAGCATGTGGGATATGGATTTCACGATTATTGTCCCGATGATCGTATCGACTAATGGGTTGGTTGCAAAGAGCCTTGATTACAATTACAGAAGCTCTTATTTGGTTGTTTTGGAAGGGACTGCTTTGAGAAGAAATGTTGAGAAAAAACAACTTTACATCAGACGGAGATATTAAATGGACTGGCTCCTCCACGGCGCTGCCTTGTGCTGCAACGATTAGCTAGAAGTTAGTTTCATCATTCATAATGCGAAAAGTGAAGAAATGAAATAGGCTCCCTGAGTCCGGTTTCCATGGTCTTGCGGTTTACATTTTTGAGCGAACATAGTCTACTATCCGCCTCATCCTCACTTACATTCAGGTGCGGTGTATGTTAAGCATTGACCTTTAAATCATAAAAAAAAATTCTAACTCTCTGGGCCAAGCTTAGTGGAGAATCTTTTCAAACGGCCTAATGGAAATGTGAAAGCTGTGCCGTGTTCGCGGTGAACAGGGATCCATTAACTGCACTTTGCGTTTATACGTCGTGTCCCATTTTAGACCTGGTGGAAATCCTCATGGATCGCCAGAGCCGGTGGTGGGTCGGTGTGTCGGTTCTACTCGTTAGCCGGGGGCAAAGTAACAGCCACGCTATCTTGTCGGGTCCCGAACATCTGGCTTTCTACAGGCCTCATCAACGTGCCCTGCCCAACGTGACCAGTAGTGCAGCTAATAGCTGTTTTCATAGCACTAGTATCAGGCAAAATGTAATCTGATTAATGATGATTAACGATTACAAAATATAGCCGAAATTTTAAGTTTCTTGCTCTATAAACATGACGAAATCCATTTAAAACATTAAGAAATTATAAACGTGTATGCAATTTGGGACTCTATAGTGTTTAAAACATAGATGAGCAAAATGCAGTCATTTTAATGGTAAAAAACGTAAAATGTAATCGTTGACCGGTTTTATTAACCTGATTACATTTTGCTCATCTGTGACTGGTATATGAGATTTTAATTAAATGACATCTGGGTTTTATCCACATGTTTCCCTGCACCGGTGGACAAGTGGTACGTATGTTCATTTTTCATTTGCGTTGAATGAAGTTTGATTCTGCGTCGTTAATGGTTTACCCGAGTGTGTAATGAACTCACGTGGACTAGCCCGTGCTGTTAGCAACGTTTTGGATTACAATCATTGAACATGTCACTTCTCATTTCCTCGCGACATTCATGTCATTTACATGTCAATATTATGATTTTTTTTAAAGTATTGCGTTATGTTGTTAAAGGCTCATTTTGGAATTAAGAAATATGATGATGATGATGTCCTAGCCGGGTTCGGCCACGGCGACTGTTTCAACACCGGTTAAGAAAATCGAGGTCCAGTTTTCGGTAACAGTCAATTGCGCAGGAGATATTTAAGTGCATAGCTGGACGCGCAGCCAGAAAAGCGCTCTCTCGTCCGAACTCGCTCTGGTCCGATGGAAAGGAGAACCAGTACGATCGGGAGGGAGCGGGATGGAGGTTTGGTCGAGTTTTCCTTCTCTGAACACCTGTTTGAATTGCGGTGTTAAAGAGATACCTTAGTCGCCTCTTACGACACCTCAGCAAGAAGAGGGGCGTGCTATTCTATTCTGCCGGCAGCCACCACGGCTTAAGAAATATATTCGATGCATAACCTAGTACAAAACGCGAGTCTTAAAGTAAAGCAATATATTTTCTATGTTTTCGAAGGCGCATTCAAGTTCATTTTATTATATTAAACGAAATGAAATCTATTTATTCTGCCACAAACTAACAAAAAACTAGAAATTTAAATGCAGTAACACAAACAACATACAAAAACAAAAGAAATATATAGAAACATATAAACATGGCGAAAATGGGACCTTCATCAGCTTAAAGTCGCAAACGAAGTCTATCGTGTTATATCGTGTTTTTTCTTTAATTTTGAAGCATTTTTTTACACTGGCTCGACATAGTGACTACAGCGCACCCGATGGTAAGTACAGTGTAGTCCAAAAACGAAAGCGACCATCAATTATGAAAATCCGTTGATAGTCTCTGTCGTCATGTCGGCCCACATATATCACGACTGAAGGTCTCTAGGTATATGAGTTGCTGGATATACACAAGCTGATCCTGAAACGCTACAGGCCAAAGCGAGTCACTATGACGGTCTTTACACTTGTGTACTGTGTTTTGAGATATAGTTAATGTCTAATCATAAAAAGGCTCTTCATGTATTCCTATGGTAATACAATTTACCTTATTACATTACAATGTTTTCTTACATAATATAATGTTAAATATAGAATTTGTTTACAAGGAAAATGCCACACTTCGGTATGCAGCATAAAACAAATAGCATCTTTTAACTCTTGAAGCTGGTGCGTACGGTGCTTTGCGAAACCGTATAAAAATGTATAGAAAAGGACAATACTACTTCGTTATCGTAACGCGTTCACCCTCCTACGCTTCGTCTCACGAAGGACAAGTCTGGTACGCATACGGTACGGCGCCGCACGCACCGTTGCGTTTCGTGGATATTTAAAACGACGAAGCCAAAGCGTTTTGGTGACGCGCCGCCGCCGCAACGCATTGTGTGTCCCGGCTGAAAGCGTCTTATCATTGACTTTACGTGTATTTATCTAAATATACAAATAAAACGTGATGACAGAATGTCTGTCCAACGCAATGTTTAACAAACGTGATCTCAGACGTCTATAAACAACACATTCTCATTTTAATTCATGAATGCAAATCCTTTTTGTTTGGGTCCAAACCTCGAAAGATTTTTTTTAAACTGACTCGACACAGTGACTGCACCATACCTGATGGTAAGCACGGTGCAGTCCAAAAAACGCCAACGACTATCGACAGGTAAGAAAAAACCCATCGGTAGTCGCAGCGATCATGCCGGCCTGCACATATATCTCTTCACGTTACGCCTATAAAACCCATGTCATAGATCGGTGGGAATACGCTCGCTGGAAGATCATCCTACAGCACAACGAAACGGCAAAAGTAAAAGCCAGATAACTTATTGCTACCCGGGATTTGAGTTACCGTACAGCTTAAGCCCTGTAAACTCGCGTGCCGGGTTCTATTATGGAAGGGAGAGAGTGGAATAATGTTAAATAACTCTTCGGAACTCTCGCCGTGATACAGACGGTAGAAAACGCTTTGTGAGGCGATATCCCTGCACAATTGAAGCAATTCAAGATGCTAATTAATTAAAAAATCATTTATAGTTTTAAGTACATATAATCAGAGATGGGCAAAATGTAATCTGATTAATGATGAACGATTACAAAATGTAGTCGTAATTTTAATTTTCTTGCTCTGTAATCGTGATTAAATTCATTTAATACATTTAAATCATAAATGTGTATACAATCTGGGATTTTATAGTGTTTAAAACATAAATGAACGAAATGCAGTCATATTAATGGTAAAAAAGGTAAAATGTAATCGTTAATCATTTTAATTAATCTGATTACATTTTGCCCATCTATACATATAATCATGCTTCATATAGTAATTGCTTGCTAACACAGTTTTAGTTTTCATAACAAATTTTTCATAATAAGAGCACAGCCTAGTTTTGAAATCGGCACGAAATGTCAACACGGTAAGTACGTACGTGCATTTTTTCAAGTATGGTAATAATAACAATAACATATCACGCTATATCCCTTTTGGGGTGAGTAGAGATACATTAGTGGCTGTATCTACTTTGCGCTTATGTCGTGCCCAACGTGACCAATAGCACAACTGATCACCGTTCTCGCAGCATTATTACACATAATATTTCTATTAAAGGTCATGCGGGCTCCCTCACGATGTTTTCTTTCTCCTGTGAGCATGTGCTGTAATCTGGAAAAGCTCAGAGGTGCGTATCGAGATTCAAACCTACGACCATTAGCGTAGCCGCGCATAATAATAATAATATTAATAAGATAATATAATAAGATATTATTATTTGTTGGATCAAGGGCCGGATACAGAAGGCAGTGCTACTCGATACGGCACGCATTGTTAGGAGGTTCCTCACTCTGAGCTCCTAACTACCGGTGGCTTGGGCCTTAGGCCTCGCCCCTGTAGGTCTACATATTTTTATATTTTAAAATTTCTGTTTTTTTTATATGTATTTATTTTAAAATGCAACTATATTGTATATATAATGAATAAATGATATTAATAATGTATATGATATGTGTATGTAATGTACTTATATATTTGTGTTCTTGTATATGTGTATTTGCATCTATGATATATATTCATCTATGATACTTTGAATTTTAGTCTCCAATGCTGTGTATCTGTCTTATATTGATCCCTTCCTTGCTGTTTTCTGCGCGTCGACACAATAATCAGGTGTCAGCTGAAAATCAGCGCTGGGTGGCTTGGCTGGTCACTTAGCATTTACTGAGCTGACTTCCCTTTGGCGCATCATCACAACACAGGGTATATGCTTTTGTTGTTTTCTGTTTTTTTTTTACCTATTCTGAAGTGTTGTATGTTTTGTGCCAAATAAATGTTTTTTTTTATTTATTATTATTATTACCGCTCTATTATCCATTAGGTCACCAGACACAGCTTCAAGTTAGACCTTATAAATGTCACTGGTAAATTTTAATTAAGCTTTATTATCAGTACACACCTTTTTTTATTTTTACCTGGGGATAATCCTCATAGGACCGTCTCGGCCGCACAGGGGGGTTGCACGACCGAGGTGTGTCTTACTTGTACCGACTAAAAAGACCAAGGTGACTTCTTCTGCGCATTGGCGGGGACTGCGGGTCCTGTAATCAATCCGCCACAGCTCCGTCGCGCCGCGCCCGCTGGGCACAAACTCGGAGGAAGATATCTTCCCCGACACTGCTCATTGTATTTAGGCAGAGCACGTCACAATGCTCTGCCTACTTCTCGAGGGTCGCTAACCAGTATCATCAGCGGCATCAGTACGCGTCTAATTTGACGTTCAAGGCGATTACTACATGTCATCATTGCTAATTCAAGCTAAGTCACGGGCAGAGGCTAGTGAATTTATAAAACAGTAACGATGCATTAAAGAAATCGTTCTCACTGACGACCTTGCAACTCCCACATCGTTTGTATAGAATTTGTTTCTATACATCTATACTAATATTATAAAGCTGAAGAGTTTGTTTGTTTGTTTGAACGCGCTAATCTCAGGAACTACTGGTTCGAATTGAAAAAATATTTTTGAGTTGAATAGACCATTTATCGAGGAAGGCTTTAGGCTATATAACATCACGGTGCAACTATTAGGAGCAAAGAAATAATGGAAAATGTGAAAAAAACGGGCAAAATTATTCATCCTTGAGGGCTTCCATTGCGTGCGCTGCGAAAACGGTTCAAGATACCAAAAATATATGTGTGAAAGAATTATTCCTCTTGAAATGATCTAAAAATATGTCCACGACAGTATATGTCTATCTTTTAAGATTAACTCATTAGAACCGTTTTTATGGTAATCAAATTTGGTCGAAATTAATGCATTATTTGTTAAGAGTTGTATCAACGTAATAATATTAATCTTTATCCAAATAAATGTGTTGTTGATTAAGAGTATTTAATTGTGAACAAAATTGTCTTTGACATCAATTAATTTCAATGAACATCTTAGAAGATATTACAATAACTTATATAGCAAAACAACGTTTGCCGGATCAGCTAGTGCATCTATAACTGTTTGCAATGACAACGAAGCTTCCTACATGCTTCCGGTCAGAGGCGCTTTGTTTGCCCGTCTGCATCGAGTCACATCGGCAACACGAAGCCGGAATCCACGTGATAGATTGACAGATGTGACGCATTTGACACAATAAGGACAACGAGTGTTAAGTTTTATGACAGCTGAATCGTTCCTTCCTATTTTCCGCAACCTACTCTATATAATGATGTACCATTTTTTGAGTTCCGCGCGTCAAAAGGAAAACCCCCGAAGGATCACTTCTCTTGCAATCTTTTTAGACCATATTTCACAAGCCGTCACTCCAACTCTACGTTTAACGATTTGCAGTCTCCATTCAAGAATAGATATTTCTAATTAGATGTAACACGACCGGGGCTCTTCACGAAAATCAGCGCTGCAGACATCCTCTGTGGCTTTAAGCTGATGGAGGGCCCATTTTCGCCATGTTTATAAGTTTTGTATTATCTTTTCTTTCTGAGTGTTGTTTGTGTTGCTGTATTCTAAATTTCTGGTTTTTTGTTGGTTTGTTGCGAAATAAATACATTTACATTTTTTTCAAGAACCCGCCTACTCCAACGATCATCGGTTCTTCAGCATACGTGGTCTTCCCCATTACCACTTCAGCTAGCTAATTCCGAGAGCTATGTCAATAGCTATGTCAATAGCTTTGGTTCTTTGTCAATGACCTCATAGCAGACTTCATCTTTCAGACAGATGCTCAATATAGCCCATCGTACGCTGAGCGACCTTAAAATGGTGGACTGGACCAACCGTTTGAGCTCACATCTCGGCTGCGTACGTCATAACAGAACGCATTGCAGGAGCCTATGTTGCTAAACGATCAAGATTACAATATATTCTTCTATTATAATAGCCGATGATGTATTTTTTTTCGGCAGGACATTATACCGTTAACCGAGGAAGACCTTTACAAGGCAAAGGGGGGCGAGCACTAAAAATGCTCAGCCAGCAAATTTATGGGTTGGGTGATAATGCAAGAGTCCCCCTGTGGATGCAAACTTGGACTTAGGCTGCTAGCAGAGGAGAGGATCTAGCAGCGATCTACTGGCGTTTCGGAATCGACTACCTTGAGAAAAAACGCCGAAAGAAATTCAAGACTGCGTCGAAGTAGAAATGATTTTTACAATTATGAAGCTATCTATACCTTGAGGCTTATAAGTAATAGTTTAATTATTTATTCTTAATACTATAATTTGCTAATTGGCCCAGATTCCGCTGGATCGTGTTCCGCCGGCTGTCACGTTCTTTCGGCGGATGCCTGAGAACGCGCCTCTCGTCCAGCTACCCGGTTTTAATGCCACATACACTGCCTGGACCTCGCTATCCGCTCTTAGTTTTAAACCAGCTTCCGAACATTATAGTAGACTTAAATACATATTTTTTTAAAAGAAATACTGCTGACTCCATGAGTTTCTGATTCGACAATGTAGAATTTAATCCATGCCCAAGAAATGTTCAAGATGGCAAGCGCCGTAAAATAATTTGCGGGTACACAGGCCCATCTTCAAATTCCTGTATATCCAACCGTTGTTTACAATCTTCGGATGACATTGCGAGGATAATGCGTGCGGATACGTGACAAACTGTACGTGCAGGTTTGGCGGATATCCAATACGCGTTGCATTCGCTTTGGATATATTCTCGTCAGTTTTAATTAGAATCTAGCAACCAAGGTATTGTTTAACATTGTTTCGGATAAGTTTAATTAGATTTTGTTACCATAAACAACCTTAATCTGATGTGGCAAGGTCAGCAGAACTCTGCTATTCTTCTGAGGGACGTACAGTTGATGTGTCATATTATATTAGAGCTCAAATTAACCAGCAGTTTATATTTACCACGATAAATGACCCGAATTTGTCACTGGAGAACAAAAAAAAAATGGTACAGTAAAAAAATTACACAGATTTTAAAATGATAAAATTAATCTCAAATCTTCCCAGCAGTAAATCATGTTCAGCTAGAATCAACGAATTAAATCTACTTTAAACTTTTATAAAACGCTATTTATTAAACTGTACTTATTGTCCTACTCGGAAAAGATCATTATCATTATCAGGTGAGCTTCAGCTCATTGCCGATGAGGCTCTTACGTCGCGTAAACTACTCAGTTTGGGACACCGGCGTAGAGTGCCTTTTTTTTCGCCGTGTCCTACGTTGATGGCCTGGGAAAGACCTTCACAACAAAACCGGGCTTGGTGGGCGAACGCAGAGGGCGTTCAGCCAGCGACATTTATGGGTTGGGCGGCTACGCAAGGGCACCCCTGTGGGTACGGACCTCGACTTGGGCGGCCGGCCAGGGAAAGTTGTGGTGATAGTCGTTAAATAGGCTTTGGCTAGAAGTCAATCGTCGACAAGACATTATAATTTTAGACAATATAGCCGAACAACGATTTTACCAAATAAAATAATAATATTTCATCACGCTATATCCCTTTCGGGGTGAACTGAGATTATTAGCGGCTGTATCCATTTTGCCCTTATGATGATGTCCTACCCGGTTTCGGCCACGGCGACTGTTTCAACACCGGTTAAGAAAATCGAGGTCCAGTTTTCGGAAACAGTCAATTGCGCAGGAGATATTTAAGTGCATAACTGGACGCGCAGCCAGAAAAGCACTCTCTCGTCCGAGCTCCCTCAGGCCCGATTGAAAGGAGAACCAGTACGATCGGGAGGGAGCGGTATGCAGGTTTGGTCGAGTTTTCCCTTCTCTAAACACTTGGTTGAATTGCGGTGTTCAAGAGATACCTTAGTCGCCTTTTACGACACCTCAGCAAGAAGAGGGGGGTGCTATTCTATTCTGCCGGCAGCCACCACGGCCTTATATGTCGTACCCAACGCGACTGGTTGCGCAGTTGATCGCCGTTCTCACAGCCCTAATACACATGGCATTTCTATTAAAGGCCATGCGGGATTTCTCGCGATGTTTTCTTTCACCGTTGGGCATGTGGTCACTAAATCCGTACTTAATCTGGGAAAAAACCCAAACGTACGTGCCTGGATTTGAACCTACGAGAATTCGCACAGCCGCCCATGGAGAAAGAAAGAAAACGTTTTATTAGCAGCACCCAGACAGAAGTGACAATATGATACAATAGATTACATGAAAATAAACATAAAAAACATAAAAATAAATAAAAAATCACAAACAATACATAACTAAAGTCTAGGCCGCCGCCAATAAGGACCCTGTCTCAGCTTATGCTACAGAGCACTAGACTCTGCAGCGCTGGTATTCTGACAGGGCCTTGCGGACGACACAGCCACTTCACTGGCACAGCTCTACATATAAATATATATAAGTATATAAGAGACAGGTCTCTTATCCACTAGGCCATCACCACCTAAAAGCAACTATAGCGTATTTTATCCATAATAATTTATTAGTCCGTCCGGAGCCGAAAATAGCTTTTAGAATTACATCAAACAGAGACTGTAGAAGGGTACAAGTTATTTTAAACGAGCACAAAGAATCTGTACAAGGAGACAGAGTTATAAGTAAGTTAGCGGCTTGAATGTGACTTGTGGCTATAAACGGATACTTGAGTCACTGAAAGCGCATGTCGTAATCAAACGGTTAAATCATCTATTCAATTAGTTCCCCGGGATCGTGCCTGTCAGGCGTGGAGGGTAGGGCGGCGAATTGATTACAGGATTCGCAGTCTCCGCTAAATCTCACCCTTGACTCAATCAAGTTTACTGCCCGGTACCACGGTTAACCAAGACCACCCATCTAATTATCTTTTTACCATTCGTCAACATTTCAACAATATTAAAAAAATCTAAAGCAAAGACAACGAGAATTTTTTGTTCGTTCAGTTGATTTAACTTGGCCTAATACGCACTGCGAATATTTACCGCAAATTTTGTAATACCAGTAATTACAATAAAAACACACGCAAAGGCGGTAAAAATTACTAGGGATAAAAATCGCCAAAGTGAGACATGGAACGGTATGAAATTTACAGGGCACGCTTTATAACACTTGTATATAACTAACAACTAAGTGATGGCAAAAATAGCGCGAAATTAAATTCGAAGTGCGAGCTAGGAGAATCTTCGTTGAAAATAAATTCCCGAGCGGTAAAATTCTGTAGTGCGGTCAGATCCTGCGCGCTTGAGGAAGCGCGTCGGCCAGATCCAGACGTGAGCGGTGTGCGATGCGTTCCTGCACACCGCTCCAATGACAAGTTAAGAACATGAGGGGAGGGTGGTACCTTACACCACTCTCCCCGCTAAATGTGTTAGGTGTACGCGAGGGGTGGCGACTATTTAACCACCCCTGCCAAGTAGGCGGGGCCAGCAGAAGGCTAGACTTCACCGGGTGCCGAGGAAGATGGCTCAGCCTTGACCTTGGCACTTGGTCAGACGGGAAGAAGGAACACCCCGGGGGTTTTAGTCGGTGTAAGTCAGACACACCGGGGGGCAACCCTAAAGGTCCATTTAGGATTTCCCCCGGGTTACCAAAAAAAAGTGCGGTCAGATACTTACCGCAACAATGTTGTTTCAAATAACGACTTCTCGAATCACAACGATCCTAAAGCGATCGTTGAATCGTCTCCACGCTCGTATAGTGTATAATCTATAGACTTTAGAAAGTAAAACCAGTGTATTGATCGAACTCTAGAAACCAGTTTAGAGGCCGACTAATGCAACTATTTATGTCTACAGCCGATTGCGTCCTACGTTAACGACACATGTTAGGTCCATACATGACAAAAAAACTTATCATCTAGTCCCCACCTAGAGACCTGCGCACTGGAGAGTACAAGCAGAATGTGCGAAACAGATTCGCACATCCTCGCCATAGATGGGCAAAATGTAATCAGATTAATAAAAATGATTACGATTACATTTTGCGTTTTTCATCATTAACATGACTGCATTTTGCTCATCTATATTTTAAAGACTACGGAATCCCAGATTTGGATCCATGTTTTAAATAGATTTAATTATGATTACAGAGCAAGCAAATTAAAATTATGACTACATTTTGTAATCGTTAATCATTAATCAGATTACATTTTGCCCATCACTGATCCTCGCATACCGAAACTTCAAGAGGAGACACCCAGACGCATTACTCCATAAAGTACGTGCGCCTTCATTCAGCGAATCATCCGTAGTCGCAGACAGTTGTCTCTAATATTTGAAAGCCCAACTTCATGTTTCTCTATGTAATCCAGTCAGAAATGAAGAAATCTGTAGACGAATGAGTCATCGACATAGTCTAGCGGAATAGCAATTTGAAGTTACAGTGAGCAAGGTAAATAGCACGTAGAGCGGATGGTCGTTGGAGCGGAAGAGTTCTCCAGTGGAGACCATGTATTGGTAAGCACAGTGTGGGATATCCACCAAGAATGGGTAGACGGCCAAGTCTAGGTTGCTGGGCGACGCTGAATGCAAACTGCCGACCGGTCGCTTTAGATAACACTAGCTGATCCGGCAAACGTTGTTTTGCTATAAAGTTATTGTAATATCTTCTAAGATGTTCATTGTAATTAAGTGATGTCAAAGACAATTTTGTTCACAATTAAATACTCTTAATCAACAACACATTTATTTGGATAAAGATTAATATTATTACGTTGATACAACTCTTAACAAATAATGCATCAATTTCGACCAAATTTGATTACCATAAAAACGGTTCTAGTGAGTTAATCTTAAAAGATAGACATATACTGTCGCGGACATTTGTAGATCATTTTAAGAGGAATAACTCTGTCATACATATATTTTTGATATCTTGAACCGTTTTCGCAGCGCACGCAATGGAAGCACTCAAGATTGAATAATTTTCCCCATTTTTTCACATTTTCCATTATTTCTTCGTTTCTAATAGTTGCATCGTGATGTTATATAGCCTAAAGCCTTCCTCGATAAATACTCTATTCAACACAAAAAGAATTTTTCAATTCGAACCAGTAGTTCCAGAGATTAGCGCGTTCAAACAAACAAACAAACTCTTCAGCTTTATAATATTAGTATATATTAGAGGAGTCCTAGGTCCAGCGGTGTACTTTCAATGGCTAATATGATGATGATTGTTGTCTCAACTTCACTAATAATTTTCCTACTATATATTCACAATGTTAATTTATATTTGACAGCTTCTTCAGAATGTAAACGTTTCGTGTTTCGCAACTAGTGCCAAAATTTAAATTCCAATTAAATATACCATTAATTATGTAGAATGCTTAATTACATAACATTTTCTACATGTAAAGCTAATTTGAATATTTTCTTAAGGAGTAGCAATAAAATAATTCATTATTTAAGTGTCATTTCGTGAATTGTGACATAGTTTCGTTAAAACACTATAGGGATTGAAAACTTTGAGTTAATTAAATAATCGGTTTGAATTTTAAAAAATCGTTTTACTAAAAATCAAAGCAAAGGCAACGAGAATTTTTTGTTCGTTCAGTTGATTTACTAACAAAGGTCAGTCATTTTGTTTATTATAATTTATACTTATTATCGTCATATGGTGAGAGATTTTTTTTAAATTAAATACTCATTTTTAGCAGTATCTTTTTTTACAAACAAAACAATGAAGTCTTTAAATAAAAATAATAGTTGTAAAATTGATACATTTTATTTTTTTATGTTTTATAATATATCAGATCAGAATATATTACATAACAAAAATTACATAATTTTGAAATAAACAGACCTTTTTATTCATTAATAAAATAATTGAAGTAAACATACACAATCCTAATAAATTATTAATAATTAAAAAAAATAAATTTATAGCAATAATGTCAGCATTGTTAATACCTTAGAGAAGATACTTAAGAGAAGAGTGAATAGGCTTTTGCTGGGCGGACGCGGTTCATCATTGGACTCATCTTCCCTTCCACTAGGTGTGATAGAGATCTAACGTCCGCCTATAAACAATAAAAAAAGCCCTAGATAATTGAGGGACTGCGTCGTCCAAGATATCCAGGCGTGTGCGGTACAAAACCCTAGATAATTGAGCAACAGATATCAAGGCGTGAGCATTACGCGATGTGTTCCAAGGCAATGATGTGAGTAGGGGATGGCCTTTAACACTATATCTTTGGATCGTAGTTGAGAGTGGCCTGAAGAAGGCCAGACGTCGCCGAAAGCTGAAGATGCTGGTCCTGCATTTCCCTTAACCCCGGCAGATGTTTTGTCGACCAGAATACCGGGGCCGCCGCCATATAGGCGCCCTGAGATTCCATGAAGGTTTTCACCGAATTAATAAAAAAAAAATCGATTTTAAAACATTTATCGATAATTAATCGGTTATTTTTAAACAACCCGGTAAGAAAGACGCCTCCAAAATACTAAATGGCAAATAAAGTTCATTTAAATTGAAATTATGTTTATTGCCAAAGTATATAAAAAGCGTTTTATATAAATCGATTCTTACATAAATATATTTAATTATATTTAGTCATACATATTGCTATGTTCATTTACTGCTGTCGTTTATCGTTAGTAACACGATACTATCAGAAATATTCATTAAATTCAAAGTTCAAGATTACTTCGACATTTATTCGTTCTCAAGGACCTTGTAATTCTGTAACCGCTTTAGAAACAACGTTAATATTATAGTATTACAATGTAATGTTTTTATATACGTAGATTACAAAAATCAAGACATCTGCTTTCCTCTACATAATAACTGAAATACCGTAATATATTCTCTTTTTATAGCATGTAGACGCCGCCCGATACGTGCTGGTGTTAAACGCCCTAAGGGTCGTTAGGGTGTTACGGAACGCACGGGGTAAGGGGTGCGCGCGCGTAAGGGATGCTCTTGCTAAAGCAGTCGACTACCGGGACCGAAGGCTAGAGTAGGTGCGTGTGCGTCGCAGTTCTGCGTCTTATAAAGTGCAATAAACACTAAAACGCCAAAATCCGTGCCTTTTTATCAACCCACCCACGACCACCGGTCATATTTTTATGATTTATAGATGGACGCTTGACCTCAAATACACCTGGTGGAAGGTGAAGATGAATCCGATGATGGTCCGCGTACGCCCAACAATTGCCTATTCACTATTCTCTTAAAAGCTTTCAAGTCGTCGCGGAAATATGCTCGCTGGAAGCTTATTCCGCTGCTTAGTTGTTCGCGTGATGAATGTAGACGCGAATGTATAAAATAAAACAACACTGCGTTATCAGAGTCCCAGACGCGAGCGACCCCATTGTTATTGTTTAAAATATAAATAGAATTTATAGGTTGTTAGATAACGAAGCAGACCAGCGGGAATTTCCTGACCCATGTTTACATAACAGAATAAACAACGAAATTATATCAATTGTTGTTATGTTTTTCTGCTGCTTCGGTGGTAATCAGTCTGTATCTAGTTACACCTTCCTGCTTGCTCCCTTTAAGCAGTGGCGTAGTGTTTCTGTCCCAGCACGATAAACAGGATGGGCTGAGCTCGCACTAGATAAGGCTAGACCACCGGGACAGTAATGCTTCGAGATTCTTGGCGCTTTTAGTTTTTTTTTTTAAATTAATCTTAGTTTAGCCTCCAACAATTGTAGACTTTAAATAAAGTTTTTAAAAAGATTAATTGACGTATCCCTGATTTGACTATCTAGACAACATACGACTAGTATATTATTAAGAAAAAATGAAGTCAATACATTTTTCTTAAACCACCATCTTCAAATAGGCATGTTGAGCAAATTCGTAAAGATAATATTAGGAGAAGGGACGGCTACACCCAAATTGCTAGATATTAGAAAGTTACAGAACCCAGAAGTGGATACACACTCTAATGTATCTCTGTTCAAGTCGAAAGGGATATAGCATGACGATATATTGTTAAATAATGACGCTGGTGCAGTTTCAGCTCCTTCAGAGCTTCCGATCGTCGCGGAACCCATTGCGGTGACCGAAACACGGATGGGAGCTCCAAGTGAACCAGGAGACCGGTTGAACGGTATTGCTTTGGATGAGGGAAAAAATGTGTTTAAATAAGGGTGCCGGTGTATTGTACGAGTCTGTAAGGTAGTTATAAGGTAGATGTACAGTGGCTATAAGTAGTTTTAGCTTCGACCGTTATTAAATGCTTTCAATTATGGTCGTGTTTAATTGAGTACCCCTCAATGCTGTCTCTGGACGTATATCTCCAGAACAACATGAAACTTTAATGATCTGTCAGGAGTTGAAGCGTAGTGATCTCCTGATTATAAAAACACTAGTCGTTTGTAGAAAATTGAGACCTCCTAGAATTAGATTGTAAAAACACAGAAACCGGATTATTCGGAACTTTGTCCTTACTACCACTTTTAAAGTAAACCGATAACTACACGAAATTACCAAATTTTATAGAAAATTAATTTTAAAAATCGCTCCGGCTTTCGTATTCAGGGCATCGGCTAGCTTTGTACAAACAAACAAAGTACTGAGTAGCGCGAACATGCCACCTTTCTTCATAGATTATACCCATTATTGGGTAAACGGAGTAAAATGTCTTTTAGAAATCAGATAACACTTTACAAATCCGTTATCGGAACGATGATGACCTACGCTAGCGTACTAATTCGCCGACACCTCTAATATTTCTCTGCACCGACTACAGGTCTTCAGAACAAATTCTTGCGCAATGGCGTAGGTGTGCAATGGTATATGCGGAACATAGATCTCCATGACGACCTAGAACTAGAGACGGTCGTCAGTATTATGCAACAGCGTTTCGTCGGTACTTCAGCAAGGCTCCGCTTCACCCGAAACCGTTTGAAAAAAGTGGGTGCGAGTACAATGTGTTTAGCGTTTAGTAATCGTTAATCATTAATCAGATTACATTTTGCCTATCTCTGAGTGGCAGTCACTAATCAATCTCTATTCAAGAATCGTTTTGAATTAGAAAGCTTATAAGTTTCTCTGCAAGGCTATTCGATTGTGCCAACTGCGCCAAAACGAGATTACAATGAGACATTTATAAATACGATATTAGTACCCAACCATTAAAAGTGTTTAAACAATATGATGACTAATGAAAAGTGTCTTGACAAATGGCGTCAACTTATTATTCACACTGACCTGTATTTTATGAGTATGTTTAATACGTGCATTGATACATGTAATCATGAATTTCAACCGCAAAGTTTCATTCATTCTACATTTATTGTGAAGGTTAAAATTCAAATACATCTAACGTAATTTAAAATATACACAATAAGTACGAATTTAGGCATCACGTGAAGGAAAATATCGAGAGGAAATCTAATAGAAATGTCATATGGAATACAATAACAACATGCAACATTTGAGAAGCAAGAAGCGATGGGTTAAATGTCAAAATCACTTCCCATGGATACCACAAATATAGAGGAAAACGGGAAAAGAGATCTTTGCCCTACACTGAGACGAAACTGGCTAATGATAATGTACTAAGATAATATTTTAAAATAGTTTATACTTCCGAGAGTTCAATTTGTAGCACGGCTTACAATGTAATACAAACGTGACCGTTAAATTGGTGCTAGCGCTTTCCAGTTTGGTCTGTATGTGGCTTGTAACATTAATATTCTGATATTTGTACAAACACTATCTCACCGTTATCAACATCGGAGAGATAATTTAATCCGCTTCTATCTGATTCTTCATTACATTGCTGTAGCTCGAAGCCAATCATGTTTAATGATGATATATTAGATAATATATTACTCTGGTTTCTAGAATAACGCTTTTCGTCGTGTTTAAATAACATTTACGCCAAATATTAATGACTGCATTTAAGGTATTCCGGAGAAGAATTTCCTGAGACTAGGGATATATTATATCCAGACTGATTTTACAGCCAAGGGAGATATTTAGGAAGGATATCAATACCTGTCAAGGAGTCAATACCTGTTTATCTAAAAGGAACTTTATCCACTTACCAATCAATCGTACACTATACGTTCTACGATGTTCACACTTATTACGGATCAATTTTCATTTGTTCAACAATTTCTCATTCTGATTTGTTAGGGAATAGTTATTTACATTTTTATTAGTCATAAGAAGGTACATATTATTGTATCCTTATGACCTTCTATAAACCATCTATCAACATTTAAACAATCTTAAGCAGTTTGAACAGGTAGGATGTATGAGGAAGAAAATTCTACTTAAGCAAATATGAGCAAAAATATAAGAAATAGATTACAAAAAGAACCAAAAAAATCTTATCGTTGTATAATACCCGCAAACATCTCCTAAAATATATTCATGAATGTGGATATCGAACGCGGAAGCATCAACCAAACGACTGTTATCATCAGACCACATTAAATTTTATACTGACTTCCTTGTTTTCATTGCAATATTACTCCGATTCTAATCCTCCGATTTATAGCCTCGGGGAATTTGTGCGTGGGGAACTCGCAAATGCATTATTACTTCTGTCCGAAAGACATCTTATCTATGATACTTACAATTACATGACATATTATATTACTGTTATGATATGTTAGTAATAATAATAATTAAATATCGTCACGCTATATCCCTTTCTGAGTGAGCAGAGATAAATTAACAGCGGATATAAACTGCACGTAACATATTATGTGATATGAATCACTTTTTTTTCTTTTTTTTTTACACTGGCTTGACATAGTGACTACAGAGTACCTGATGGTAAGTACAGTGTAGTCCAAAAACGAAAGCGACTATCAAAGGATGAAAATCCATTGATAGTCTACATCGTCATGTCGACCCGCATATACCACGACTGAAGGTCTCTAGGTATATGAGCTACTGGATATACACAAGCTGATCCCGAAACGCGACAAGCCGAAACTGGTCACTATGACGGGCTTTACACCCATGCACTGTGGTCGCGATCCAGGCGGGCACCGACGCCCTACCACCTCGCTGCTGCTCGTTTAGCCCCACCCAGGAGTCACGTGTAGGGAAACTAGGGTAAAGCCTACGGACGCGAGCAGATTCGACTCCCAAAACATAACCCATAACTCTGATTTCCAAGATACAAGTAGTCTGAGTTTGGATGTTAGCTGATTATAATGTACCGTTTTCAAACAGTTTCTTTTTCTTTTAAATAAATTATTTATTGTTAGATGCCCTTTCCACTTTGTGCTCATGCGTCGTGTCCTACGTGACCAATTGCATAGCTAATCGCATTTCATAGTGGACTTACACTTGACATCATAGATGGGCAAAACGTAATCAGATTAATAAAAATGATTACGATTACATTTTACGTTTTTTACCATTAATATGGCTGCATTTTGCTCATCTATGTTTTAAACACTACGGAATCCCAGATTGTATACACACTTATTATTTCTTAGGGCGGCTTGCACTAGCAAATTAAGTCTAGCTTAGACTTACATAAAATGCTATTTAGCGCTGAATTGTACTTATAGTCTTGCACTGAATCAAAACCCAGTTGTAACAACCCTTAAACTCAAAACATCATTAAGATGGAATTAATGTACTTCGATTAATTAGCGTCTATAAAAGCTTAAACTAGACTTAATTTGCTAGTGCAAGCCGCCCTTAATGTTTTAAATGGATTTAATCATGGTTGCGGAGCAAAGAAATTAAAATTACGACTACATTTTGTAATCGTTCATCATTAATCAGATTACAATTAGCCCGTCTCTGCTTGACATTTCTATTAAACGGTATGCGGGTTTCTTCACGGAGTTTTCCTTCACTGCTAAGTTAATATGTGGTGTGTAAATTCGTACTTAATATGGTAAAACCTAGAGTACCTAGAGACCTAGGTACGAGCTGAGATACGAACTTATAAAAACTCGCGTAGCTGCGCATTGACACCGTTTCCTTATACACCAGTGGCGTGTATAGAGTATTTGGACAAGATAGGCAGAGTTCGCGTAATTTACATGTAAATTACATAACTATAAAATATTAAACATTATACTGTTCTAGCCGGAAAAATAGCATGAAAATAGAATATGTATGCATATCAATAATTCCTCTTTTTAGCCAGTGTCCCGTATTCTAATAAATGTACGGACAACTTCGATTATGCTCTGGCAACACCGTACGGGTTGTCAATTGAGTTTTGCTCTCGCTCGAACCGATCCGCCGAGTAACGACAAAAAAGAATACAAATATTCCTAAAAGCAACGAAATTATCCGATTCCAAAGTGTATAAGTGTGCTTGGAAGATCCTCAAAGACACCAGTATCCTGGAGGAGAAACAGGGGCCCCTGAGGAGTTGGCAAACTGCTGGTGATCGCGGTAAGTGAGACTCTTTAGGCAGCCCGTGCCACTTGCGGAGCTATCGAAGTACCGTACAGCCAGTTTAATTTTCAGTAATTTAATTTTAGATTTATTTATTGTCAGGGCAAGCAATGCTTTTATGTATCTACGGAACGAACGCTACTATTATTCATCAGACAACCATATCTACATACATATAAGAGTATGTTTCAAATCAGAGGCTTAAGTGTTTCCAAGATATGGTTCCAGGTCGCACTGCGAATTTTTAACGAGCTTCTTGCCATTTTGCTCAAAAAATTCACGCGGATTTTTTTAGCCAGTGCGCGCGCTTTTATATCAAAGATGGGAAGGCCGTATTCAAGTTGATCACGAAACACGACAGATCTGAGCAACTCATTATGGCGGTCTTTGTACTCATGTATTGTATGACCAAGACCTAGTTCGAATCATCGACAAACAACGAAAAAAAAAACGATTATTTGTAAAAGTCAACATCAGCAAGCGACGTGAGCTTAAGTGTAAATAGAACGTGACGGCACATTCCTATTACAGTGACCACTCAGCTTTATTATTTAATTAACACATTATTGTTTAACCAGTCTAATTATACGATATCTATATTGTAATAAAATCAAAGCAATGTCGTGTCTGTATATTATTATTTTTTAAATAATAACGAACACATATTAAACTGTCGCGTTTTATACTTATTATAAACTAGCTGCCCCGTCAGATTTCATTCTGCCAAAAGTTATTGGCCTGTCGCAGTCTAATAGAAATAAAATTACATTGAAACACTTTAGTAATATCTAAGGTAATGATATTTTTATTATAATGCCTTATGGGACACGTCATTTTTTGTTTGATTACTTGGCGTATAAATTATAATTTTCATTAATGACATGCAACCTCTGATCAACTTGAAGGCATACCAAAGACAATCCTAACGCACCTTTGTTTTGTTTTGATTGACATCATATGTTTGACAGCTGGGGACAGAGTGGTTTGTATGGGAAAAGAAAATTGTCTATTAATAATCTATCTATTAATAAATAGTTTGTGGTAGGGCGACCCACCAAAGTAAGTGGTAAAACACCCACCACCTACAAAGTGGGTGGGTGGTGGCTAAACACAGTATACAAGAGGACAGACTGTTATAGTGACTAGCTTCGCAAAGTTAAAATGGCCAGGGGATCCGCATTATATAATAGGCTACATCCTAAGGCTTAAAGCTCCATCTCTTAGAGAGATGGGTGTAAACAATCCATCCCAGAAGACCTCTCCATTAGGCGGTGAACAGGTCACGTGCACATTGACTTTGCCTCATCCGGGCAGCATACACCCGGAAAAATATCGCAACTGAACCAACCCAGGACGGGTCCACTAGTCTATTATAAACTACGTAATTTTGAGACTCGAACATTCCACTATTTGCCTTCTAATTATTATTTATTATGCATTTAAATTTTAATTAGGCACATGGAAAATTACCATTTAGTAGCCAGTGTCCGAAGCTCGATACGATCTTATCACTTTGTCAAACAAGCATATTAACTAAAATAATTATTACAATATTATGACAAATGAACAAACAGGAATATCTTACAATAAATTCCAAAGTTTCCATCAACCGATCTTTCGAGAACAAACATTAGAAAACACCGAAGTCTACAAGCGTAGAACTAAAAACTCATATGGATTTAGTACAAAACAAGTTTTAAATTAATCAAATGTTTCTATTGAGGGCGGCTTGCACTAACAAATTAAATCTAGTTTAGAGTTATATAAAATGCTATTTAGCGCTGATCTGTACTTATTGTCTTGCACTAAATCAAAATATAGTTATAACAACTCTTAAACTGAAATCATCATTAAGATGGAATCAAACAAATTCAATTATTAAGCGTTTTATACAAGCTTAAACTAGATTAATTCGTTAGTGCAAGTCGCTCTAAATAAAATATGGTTATGCTACGGTTTCATGATGCGCAGAGATACATTAGTGGCTGTATCCACTTTGTGTTTACGTATCGTACCCAACGTGACCAGTAGCGTAGCTATTCACAGTTCTATGGTCATGTACACATGACAATTCTATTAGATGTGATTTGGGTTTCTTCACAATGTTTTTCTTAACCAGTGAGCATGCGATACATAAATCTGTACTTAACCTGGAACTATCCAAGGGTACGTGCCGGGGTACGAACATATGACCAGCCGCGTTACCGCGCATGGATACCGGTCTCTTATCCACTATGCCACAACATCCATACAGCGTTTATATATCGTGTAAAAAAAGTTCTGGAGTGGACACCGCGTTTCGGAAAGCGGAGTATGGGACGCCTAGAGGCTACACCGACCGACGATCTGCGAAAGGTGTTATAGTTGAGCGTTTCTGGCTGCGAACAGCCCATATCAGAGATGAGTGGCGTGCTTTGGGAGAGGCTTAAATTTAGCAGTGGACAGATATGGGCGGAAACGATGAAGATCATGACATTGGTAAGCCCATGTATACAGGCTGATTTTATAAACAAAGGAAATAATGCAGGATGCAATAGTCTGTACCTTCTTGTAACTAATAAAAATGTAAATAACTATATTCCTTAATAAATTATAAAGAAAATTTGATGAACAAACGAGAATTGTTCTGTAAAAAATGTAGAAATCGTAGTGCAAATTGTGCACGATTGTTTGGTAAGTAAAGTTCCTTTTACGTAATTTTTCCTTCGCACTTTATCCTGGTTTACGATAGGCAAAATACCTACTTAATAATTAATTTATTCCTGCGTGTAATTGTCCCTAAATATATTAATTATAATTTTCTTTGTCTTAACGGAAATATGAAGACATAACTATGTTTACATATTTAGGATTACAATTGAATATCCTCCCTGAATATCTCTCTCGCCTATAAAACCGCAGACACATAAATACTTGTATATAACTTAAGTAAGCGCAAGTTATGTAACATACAAACAAAGCACAGGTAACACTAATTATCCAGTGTGCTCACTTTAGTTTCGACATATAAATAACCGGTTTCAGGCAGATACTCTTGGTACAAACGAAACATTAACTATGACCTATGTGGTATGCATTCATATTGGCAATCAAGACAAATTCGTTTTAAAACGCGCCTTCGCTTGCTTTATAATAATATACCGTAACGCTATATCCATTTTAAGGTGATAAGAGATATATTAGTGGCTGTATACACTCTGCGTTTATATATCGTACCCAACGTGACCAGTAGCGCAGCTGATCGCCGTTCTCACAGCACTAGTACATATGACATTTCTATTAGACGCCACGTGGGTTTTCTCACGATATTTCCATTTTTCAGGAGGGGCAAAAACAACTTGGGAGTCGAATCTGCTCGCGTCCGTAGGCTTTACCCTAGTATCCCTACACGTGACTTCTGGGTGGTGCTAAACGAGCAGCAGCGAGGTGGTAGGGCGCCGGTGCCCGTCTGGATCGCGACCACAGTACATGGGTGTAAAGCCCGTCATAGTGACCAGTTTCGGCTTGTCGCGTTTCGGGATCAGCTTGTGTATATCCAGTGGCTCATATACTTAGAGACCTACAGTCGTGGTATATCTGGGCCGACATGACGATGTAGACTATCAATAGATTTTCATCCTTTGATAGTCGCTTTCGTTTTTGGACTACACTGTACTTGCCATCAGGTACTCTGTAGTCACTATGTCGAGACAGCGTAAAAAAATAAAACTAACTGTGGCACCCCTCGCCAGATGTTATACTTCTGTTTCTCTAATCAAGAAGAAGCTAGAACTAAGAACTTTTCCAACTTATAGTTTCACCGCGTCATTGGGGAGTGGAATGTTTTCTCAGCGAGCGTGTTCCCATCGTCCTATGATACTGGGTCCTTTAAACGAAGCGTGAGGAGATATTTGTGCAGGCCGGCATGATCGCTGAGACTAACCATAGGTTTTTCTTTTACTGTTGATAGTCGACTTATAGCTTTGTAGAAATGTAAATAACATAGCATATGAAGCGATATATGACGAAAACAACCTTTGACTTTGGATAACTTATAGGTTGAGAGAGACTTTTGAGATAACTTTTAAAACGTCAAAATAAAATCATGAGTAAATTTTAAGACTATTTCTTATAGAGAGGCTGACCCACTTTTTTTAGATATATTATTCAGTGAGCGCACTAGATAACTTCCTATTATGGCGGCCCTAGAATTTGGCGCCCGGGGCCAGGCTCGTAAACTCCCAACCCCCCAATTCCAAGATTAGGCCGGGAACGGATTAAGATCGTAGTACGATCCTCTTTTAAGGGAATATATTCTCTTTAACCTCATTTAAAAGTGGTGTTAGGCTAAGCAGATAAAATATATATAAGTATATAGAATGTAGGTATTACAAACTTAAGAATAGATAAATAAGACGATAACATCTTTAAGGCTAAGGAAGTTGGCTACGTATTGGTGTTTCAGAAGAATTGGGTCGTAAACACAACTCATTGGAATTTTCCTATACCCATATCTTTTAGATAACGTTCAGTGATAGCTTACAGCAAAATTCAAACAAAAACGTATTGATTTTGAATCTAGTCAATAGGAAAATAACAAACAGATGCCTTGCATGACTAACGAAACTATTGTAAATGGGATACACGAAACGTCGCGACGGTGAATGCAGATATCCATGATATGACACACGGTGCGTTCTGACGCAAACAAGACGCGAGACGAGAAGCGCAAATTCTGTGCGATGCTTTCTTATTCTCTGCTTTCTGCGTGTTGACACAACAAAAGGTTTTTTTGGTGGTAGGGCTCTTGCCCGAACTGGGTCATAACCACAGTACACAAGTGTAAAGAACGTCATAGTGACTCGCTTTGGTCTGTCGCGTTTCGGGATCAACTTGTGTATATCCAGTAACTCATATACCTAGAGACCTTCAGTCGTGGTATATGTGGGCCGACATGACGATGTAGACTATCAATGGATATTTGAGACGTCTAATTTCAAAACCCGCTAAAACGATTTTTCGTACAAAATTACTTAATAGTCCTAATAGTAATTTGAAATATTTTTATCAAAGCAAATATTATATATGAATATTTCTTTTTTGCTTTTCTACGTTAGAATAATAATTAAAATAACTTATAAGAATGTGATTGTTAAGTCAAAGATTAATTATAAGTTTTTATAAATTTATGGGATTTGAAAAAAATATGTTATAGTGGGTTTTGCAATTAGACTCTTCATTTATTCTTTGATGGTCACTTTCGTATTTGGACTACACTGTAATTACCATAAGGTTCACTGTGGTCTCTATGTCAAGCCAGTATAAAAAAAGTTTGTTACGAAATCACATTATAAATCTTTAACTTTTGGCTTTTTGTACTATAATATATATCGAATCGATAGTATATAGAATCCGTTTAATGGTTTAAAAGATCTAAGGGAACAGACAGTCGAAGTGACTTTATTTAATACTATGTAAACATATAAGTACTGCCAATCTTTATTGCCCAGTGGCTATACTCCCAGTGGAGTATAAGCCCCGTTCGATTTATAATCTTACTTAAATTTTAGTTAAATTTTCAAAATATAATCAAACATTTTTTTAATTGGGGCTTTATTCCAAGGACAGGTCCTTTATGACTTCGCTAATGTCAGTGTGATGATTAAAAACGAGGAAAGTTGGCCGGTTAATCAAGCAATTGAATAGTAATATGCTTTTAAAACTTATTTATTTTTGTCTCGATTTGGTACAGTCAATAAACTGTTCGTGACGGCAACTACAAAGTAGTAAAACGATATTTTAAGGTGACAGCGGCTGTCAAGATATCGGGGTTTTTCTCCCGGGTTACCAAAAAACAGGTGGATCAAAATGAAACAAAATATTTTCTGTTTTCGTAAGATCATTCGTGCTAATTTTGTTCTATCGTGTTTTATTTTTAATTCTTTCTTGATATACGTACGGAATAGAAACAGTAATGGAAATAAAGTCAGTAGACCACGACGCGCCAGCTCGTTACATATAGTTAAAATTTCATTTGGAGAACATTTCATTTTGGCGCGCGGATGTGGATTCTCTATGTTTACTAATTCTATGCTTACGATAAATCGATTACTTAAAAATATAAGCGATAAAGCGGACGAGGATGGATTTAACTGGAAATTAATTATATTATTATCATATCATAGTATCTTGGAAATCTCGAGATAGCGATTAGCAATTATTCACTTAGGTTTTAAGGAATTTCTGCTTGATAACTAATCGTCTGTGGAAAATTGAGACCTTGTAGCTTTATTAAATTGTAATGACAGGGAAAAAGGATTTTTTGGGAACTTTGTCCATATCACTTCGCATTATTAAATTAAAACTGTTACTAAATGCAATTATCAGATCTAACAGAAAAGCCAATTTTTTTTCATTTTTGCGTGGTTCTTTAAGCTATTTAGGTAGCATTGTGAGTAAAGTGTGTCAAATACACATCGCGGATTAAGTATAATTTAAATAAATCTTAAATCTAAGTAATAGTGATTGATGGAGATATACTTAAGGTGAAATTATCCGTGTTTTTGGTAACTCAAGGGGTAAATACTGTATAGGACAGTCCCAGCAGCCATGACGGCAGTGGCCCCGATGTGCCAGACTTCCACAGACAAAAACACCGAGGGTGTCTTTCAATTCACTAGTAACTGGGTCAACGGATACATAATCCTCCAACGAATCTGTGAGCGAAAAGTCTTCTTCAAGTTCCATCTATAGAAGGGTATGTAAAGATCAACCATTAACCAACATGTATCTACAGTAGGCGCGAGTAGAATTAATTGCAGAGCTTAGAAATGCGCTGGTGCAGTTACCAAAGTAACAAAATCTATGCTATCTCAGCTGGTAGCTTTTTATCCCGGTGGAAAGTCCGACAATGGACCATCAGAGCTACTGTGAGAGCGGCGACCTTGATGTGTCAGGCTCCTACTGACTAAAAATCCCCGGTGTGTCCTTCAAATCCCTCTATCCGGGCTTGAGAAACTAAATACTTCCAGTAGCCTAGGAGCCCATAGCCTGTATAGGCTTCCTCCGTGAGATGGTTAGGTGTAAAGAGCCCACGGCTCCCTAGGAGCTCGCCTAGGATATGCTGAGACAACTTTTCTTTGGTGCATCATCACATCGCAGGGTACTTGCTTCTTTATCGTTGCTAATATATCATTTTTGAAAAATAATTATATTTATTTTAGGAACATTGAAACTTAGTGTCATTTGCCGGCATAGTGTCATATTTTTCAGCTCCAAAACAACTGTAATATCATACTTTACTTTACTTTTGAGAGTCGAAGCTGGTCGCGTCCGTAGGCTTTACCTTAGTTTCCCAACACGTGACTCCTGGGTGGTGCTAAACGAGCAGCAGCGAGGTGGTAGGGCGTCGGTGCCCGTCTGGATCGCGACCACAATGCATGGGTGTAAAGCCCGTCATAGTGACCAGTTTCGGCTTGTCGCGTTTCGGGATCAGCTTGTGCATATCCAGTAGCTCATATACCTTGAGACCTTCAGTCGTGGTATATGTGGGCCGACATGACGATGTAGACTATCAAAGGATTTTCATCCTTTGATAGTCGCTTTCGTTTTTGGACTACACTGTACTTACCATCAGGTACTCTTTAGTCACTATGTCGAGCCAGAGTAAAAAAAAAAACTGTAAAAAATACTAAACACATCGTGATATTTTAGTCGTTTTAAAACTTCAAATCAGTATTAGTATATGCCCTTAAACAAAAAAAATATAATTCAAAATTAATAAATTTTATTAAGGATATAGAATCAAAACCCTACAGCTTAAAAATGACTATAATTTCACTCGGTATATTGAATGAATGTGAGGAATTCTTGACAAGAAAAGGTTAATACGTTGTACTACGGAATAGCCAGTACAATATCGCAATGCGGCAGTGGGGGCAACCCCAACGCCGCCCTTTTAGGGTAGAGAATACGTATCGTCTTTATGTATTGATTCAGCGTTCATATAAACGCATAGTATTCGTTGTATAAGACTGATAACTGTACCCAGAGATGGGCAAATTGTAATCTGATTAACGATTACAAAACTGCCCTAAATTTAATTTCGTTACTTTGTAATCATGATTAAGACCCTTCTAAATTTTTTTTTATAACTTATAGGCGAACGCTTGACCTCAATCACACCTGGTGGAAGGTGAAGATGAGTCCGATGATGAACCGCTTCCGCCTAACAAATGCCTATTCACTCTTCTTTTAAAGACTCCCAGGTCATAAGATCGCGGAAATATGGCCGCTGGTAGCATATTCCACTCCTTAGCTGTTCGCATGATGAATGTAGAAGCGAATCTTCTCGTGCGGATATAAGGAACATCCTCCACATACGGATGGTATCCGACACGATGTCTTGTGGTTTATATTTAGGGAGTTATAAATTTTTATGCCATTGAGGATTTCTTAGGGCGGCGTGCACTAGCAAATTAAGTCTAGCTTAGACTTACATAAAATGCTATTTAGCGCTGAATTGTACTTATAGTCTTGCACTGAATCAAAACCCAGTTGTAACAACCCTTAAACTCAAATCATCATTAAGATGGAATTAATGTACTTCGATTAATTAGCGTCTATAAAAGCTTAAACTAGACTTAATTTGTTAGTGCAAGCCGCCTTTAGAGTATAAACATAAATGGACAAAATGTAATCATCTTAATGAGGAAATATTAGTTATATTTTTTATCACGAAATTTGACCTTTTTGACCGGCCGCCCCCGCTTTCATCCACGGGATCGCGCTGGCAGACAAGACTTTTTGAACTTGGCTACATAAAAGGGTGCTTATATAAAAAATTAGCCATGTAACGATAATCATCTTTTTTAAGTTGCCAGCTCTTAGACCATTAGTGAAGTCTAAGCAAACTCAAAGTTACGTCTATATATCTCAGCCTGAGTGTTGTGTGCCGTGACTATTAAAA
This sequence comes from Automeris io, assembly GCA_036320925.1. Taxonomy (NCBI): domain Eukaryota; kingdom Metazoa; phylum Arthropoda; class Insecta; order Lepidoptera; family Saturniidae; genus Automeris; species Automeris io. The sequence goes on along the minus strand of JAUDJH010000011.1, from coordinate 2,337,560 downwards.
TTTTCAAAAACGAGCGGGTAGGGGGTACTTCGATGATATCCACCATTTGTTGATGGAATGTGTCCGATCTGAATCTGTGAGAGAAGCGTTTGTGAGTGCCTTTGCTCTGAACTGACTTGACATCGGGATGTTTAACAAAATCTTAACAGAACTATTATCTGATGAGGCGTCTGGCTTTTTCAGACCAATGGCGCCATATGTAATATGTTAGGTATTTCTGTATTAGGGTACGATGGGGCTGACATACGTACACACGTAAAAGTCCCTTAAATAAATAGAATTAAAAAAAAAGCGGGTAGGGAATGTCCTGCCCCCTGCCCCCGCTAGAGACTCCGCGGCTCTTCAAGCAGCTCGTAACCATAGCCTGTGTAACCAGGTCGAAACGTCGAGCAATAATTAAAACTTTCTTTGCACATAAACCTGTTAAATTATTTATAATAATCTTAGAAATTGTCTAAAACCTACGGAGATCATATCAATATCAACTAGTACATACCCGAAGACCGATTTCTTTATCATTAAAACGCGCTACACACGATTCAAATTCGTATTGAATATTTTATTGAGTTAATTTTTTAATTTCATTTGTATTTGTATTTTGGTTACGAGACAAGCGGAACTACAATGTACATCTGAATTTCCTTTTGACAATGCCAGTTGCATTTGTTATTTACCAGCGCACGAGAATAATATTGTCAACACAAAGCGAGAATTAATATTACAAAGTAAAGATAAACGGATCATAAAGAAGCTTAAAATTATAATTTAAGTATGTCTTTAGAAACGGAAGATTTCACAATTTCGACAAAATAAATAAGTTTCACATTCAGTAAATTTACCCTGATCACAAAAATTATTACTGCCAGGAGTCTCGACCGCAAATGACAGCAAATGAAATCAATTGCCCTATTCACGATGCATTAAATTTGTTGAACCAACTTGCTATTTGTTAGGGCGATCAACTCAACATTTAGTTTGTTGACTGCAATTATCTACTTAACTTATCACGACGCAATTGTCAATCCTCTTAACTTGACTCAAGAATTTGAAAGCGTAATGGGATCGTGTATAGCGTCCTTTAGAATGACACCGACTGAGGTGGTTACAGAAAATTCTAGATCATCTAAAAATTCATTAGTTTTTTATTTTGTTTTGATACATGTACTAAAATAACTTGTTTAAGCTTATAAATATTTATAACTCTTGCATAATGGGCAAGTCCCCGCTATATTTATTTACAAAATTGTCTTTCTGTTTATATATGAATATAATCAATTTGTCTCTAATTTTTATATCTCAATGAACTGTAGCGCTTGACAATAGTTTGTATGACTTTCCGTACAAACTATTTATACATTTCTAATAAAAATTAAATACAGAGATACTGCTTGATCTCTACTTAATACTTGATATAAGCAAAGAAGTCCTCGTAAAGCAGTTAGACTGAAATTTATAGACGCTATTTCGACTTTGCTTAGCAGTTCTCAAAAAATAAACTCGTTTTGACAAAAAACTGAATATAATAGGAACTTGAGTATAGCCAAAGTATTCAGAGAGCCAAGTCCATGTAGACAAAATCGGTGACTTACCAAATCCTTCGACATTCATTGAGTAATATAAATTGTAATGTTTTAGCAAAGTCTAAGCAAACTCAAATTTGTGTCTATAAATCTCAGTATTAGACTTTGTATTGTATTCGTAACCCGGTTGAAATTCCTGTATAGGACCATCAGGGACGCTGTGAGGGCAGCGACCCCGGTGTGTCAGACTCCTACTGGCTCTCTATCTAACCCCGAGGTGTCCTCCAATCAGTCCACGCGGACCTAGGAAACCAGATTCTTCTAGACGGCCGGGAACCGAACAGCCGGTTTACGCTTTATCTCTAAGAGGGGTGGGTGTAAGGAACTCACGCCTCCAACTTCCTTCACGGGTGGCGCACTGGACACTCCACAAACGGAAGCAATTCAATCATCGTAACCGCAGACGCGTGCAGAACTTGTAGTTGTTTATAAGCTGCACCTTGTTTTTGTTCTAGCTCCGCTTTGTATTTTTTTAGATAAGGCAGATTACAAACAAGTCAGTTTGATCCCGACCTTGGACTCCGCATAGCTAAATGTATGCTAACGTTCATATATTTTACGTGAATCATTTTAGTCTCACATTCAGTAAAAACTGTTTATAATAAAAATGTATTTATAGCCGACTTATGCGATGTTACGATCGCGAATTTCCGCGTATGAAAAAAAATTTGAGCTTGATTGCTAACCATGAGTACTATAGAAGATTTAACTAGGAAAGAAACATTTTTATATTGGCTCGACAAAGTATCTAGTTGCACATGATGGATAGCACAGTATAATCAAAGTACGGGAACGACCGCCAAGGCACGAAAATTAGTTGACTATCGCCATCGTTTGTCGGCCCACATATAGCGCTGGAAGGTCTCTAGGTACATGCACAAGTGGATATAAGTAACTGAAAGGCCGAAATGAGCCCCTACGACGGTCTTTACATTTGTGTACTGTAGTGATTGTATGAATGGATTATATTAAAGTAGGTTAGTTATAACATACTAGCAAACCCGGCGAATTTCGTTTCGCCACCAGATGGCTTCGTTTTGGTTTTTAGTTAGCGTTTGAAAGAACGTGCGCATAATAAATGTCACATGAAATTAACTGAGCAGAGTACAATGAGTAGCTGTCAAACAATGTATAACGCATCGACGCCATCTACTTAAAATACTGGTGCGATCTGCTCCACCACCATGCATAACCATATTGGTTTGTAGTACATGCTATGTATCAGAGATGGCGCTGTATGTGTAAAATGATTTTCCCCGTTTTCCTGCTTTTCTGTTGAAATTTTCCTGAATTATGTGTGCTATAAACCTCACGGAGCCAGAGACCTTTCCAACGAATGCAAAACCGTGGAAATCGGTTCGTGCGTTCTGGAGTTATAGCGTCAGGAAGGAAAACCGGACTTATTTTTATATAATAGATATGGCATTTTTGTCGGAATTGGCCGTTAAATAAAAAATAAGTTTTGTTTTAAAAGGGAGAACATCGAATTTTAAAAGATGAAGTTTATATTATTTGTTTTTTTCAATTATTAGAGCGACATTAAATCTGAAGTTTTAAAAAGGGAAAGTCGGATAGTAAAAATTATAATATAAAAATAAAAACAAAATTTATGTCAACATTTAAATGATGAAATACATGAGAATATATATATATATATATATAAAAAAGGTGTTATCATTTCAAGCGAGTAAGAGACCATACATAGGGAATATAACACGACTTGCCGAAAGCGTGTTACAGTACTGTGGTCACGATTCAGTTCGGACAATCGAAAACTTAACTAACATCAATCACAAAACAAAATAATAACATAACACAAATAAATAAGTATAAGCGACTGGTTTCCCAGATTTGTTACACCTTTAGCACCACATTCTCACTGGTGAAATAAAATATCCGCAGAAAACGCGCATGATGTATAAACAATTTCATGAGTAAGTGCCCCGAGAATAGCAATCAGCTGCGCTATTGATCACGTTGGGAACGACATATAAGGATACAGCGGATACAACGACAAATGTATCTCTGCTCACCCCAAAATGGATACAGCTTGAACATATATTATTGTTATTATTACATATAAATAACACATATAAAGGAGAGAAAGTAAAAAAAAAAAAACAAATAAAATGTGAATTTTAGGCCATCGCCCTTTAACAGCCCCCCGCCTAGTAGAAGAGGCCCGAACAAGGCCGGACGTCGCCGGATGCCGAGGAAGATGGCTCAGCTTTGCCCTTAGCATCCGGCAGACGAGAGAAGGAACACCCCGGTGGTTTTAGTTGGGGCAGGTCCGCACACCGGGGGAGCAGCACTCTTCACTCTCCTGACGGTCCGTAGAGATTTCCACCGGGTGAACAAAAAAAAAAGGCCATCGCCCTTAAGGAACCCGCCTCAGCTTGTGGTACAGAGTACAAGTCTCTGCAGCGCTGTTATCCTGACAGAACCGTACGTCATGATTTTAAAATGAATAATAAATATTCGTTAAATTATTAAAATATTCACAAACAGCGATACTAAAAGGAAAGGGACCCAAATTAATAGAAGGGGAATCTGGTAACACTGGAAGTGAAGACTTACAAGAGTCTCAAAAGGGCTTGTACCCAGAGCCGTAAAACTTAATATAAAAAAAAAACTTACAAGTGACAGGAGATTTTTACGGGTGTGGATGTAAAAAAGGGTGATGTTGTTGATAGTTTGTGTTGTTCTGTTTTAGGTACCGGACGATCTCAAGACAAAATAGTACAATTTGACAATCGATCAATATCTTAATCACATTTGAAACAGCATAACCGGCCAACTTTCCTCGTTTTTTAAGCCAACACACTGTCATTAGCGAAGTCACGAAGTCCTTGGAATAAAGCCATAAATTAAGGAAAAAATTTAAAAAAAAGGATTACTGATTAACATAATAATTTAAGAAAGTCTTATGATCGTTAGCTAATTATATGTTGAAGTATGCAATAAACTAGATGCAGAGTTATGATTATTATTGTTTCTGAGAGATACGTACAACACACCCCACTTCACTGGTACAGCCACACAATAACAAAAGCATTATACATTAATTGTAACTTGAAAGTGCCTGTTAGGCACCAACCAAACCAACGTGACCAAAAGAAGTCTCAACAGTGCTTACTAACAATTGTATGTTCTAATACATTTATTTAGAACCTTTATATACGAGTTAAAGGACCGCCCGATCAAACAGTGAGGTACACACACGCACTAACTTCATTCTACGACACCGGCGTCGCCGACGAAGGATAGTCCAGTCAACTGCTGCCAACCGGTGCGTTTTCGCACCGAGGCGCAGTTCCACTCCGACGCAGCCTTGGGTTTCTTTCGGCGTTTCCTCTCAAGGTAGTCACTTCCGAAACGCCAGTAGATCACCCGTAGGGATAGTATTTTATTTGGCTGGCGGTCCAAGTCGAGGTTGTACCCACAGGGGTGCCCTTGCATTGCCACCCAACCTATAAACTCGCTGGCTGAGCACCTTCTATGCTCGCCCCCTAAGCCCGGTTGAACTGTAAATGCCTTTCCCGGCACTCAGAAGTTAGTCCGCTTAAAAAAACGAATTAAATTTATGAAATATATAAAGATTAGGCGACATTATTACTAATAAATCTCATCCAGGCAAATATTGGCCGAAAGGATACCTAAAATATTAAAAAGGGTAAAATAAAGCGGTAACAGTTAAAATTAATAGCGAATCGAACGAATAAAAGGTACAACAAAACAGGAAGCGAATCAAAATAGAGTCATAACATTAAAAACCAGTATTCCGCTACTGGTTTTAATATATATAAAAAACCAGTATAATATAATGTATTGCTGTTTATAGTCAAAGAGAATTTAGTTTTTGTTTCAATTAATTATGATATAATTTTTTATGCTGCAAGTAATTTGACAAATATTAGGTCCTTACATATGAAATTGGCGTTTTTCGTACTGGCCACTTTAATCACAAATTTCTCCTCTTTGGTAAGGAATTCCAAATTCAAATTTGTACAGCTATAGACTCATGTATTTGTGCTTCGATGATCGTCATTCATTTGTTTTTTTCTTCTGTTTTTTTCTGTTTGGGTCACTCATTTTACAAAATGGAAAACTTAAAATATCGCATTATTTACGAGTACGAGTTCCGCCGTGGCACTAGTGCTGCGGAAACAACTCGAAGGGTGAATGATGTGTATGGCGGTCGTGTTGCAAAAGAAAACACAGTTCGTTTTTGGTTCCAACGTTTTCGTTCTGGAAATTTCGACCTGCAGAACAAGCCCCGTGGACGGCCTGAGACTCAAGTTGATAATGAAGAGTTGAAGGCTATTGTGGAAGCGGATCCATCGCAAACCACGTCCGAGTTAGCTGCAGGCTGCGATGTTGGTGATAAAACTGTTAATTCACTTGAAGCAAATTGGGAAGATTAAAAAGCTTGAAAGTTGGGTACCTCACGAATTGACTGAAGCAAACCGGCAAACGCGCGTCGACTGCTGCGTTACATTACTAAACCGGCACAATAATGAAGGTATTTTAAACCGAATCATTACCTGTGATGAAAAATGGGTTCTTTACGATAATCGGAAGCGCTCAGCGCAATGGTTGGATCCTGGCCAGCCAGACAAATCCTGCCCCAAGCGAAAATTAACCCCAAAAAAGGTACTTGTAAGCGTTTGGTGGACTAGTGCCGGTATTGTTCATTACAGTTTTCTCAAATCTGGCCAGACTATTACGGCTGATGTCTATTGTCAGCAATTGCAAACCATGATGGAAAAGCTAGCGGCTAAACAACCTAGGCTGGTCAATCGCTCCACGCCACTGCTGCTTCACGACAACGCTAGACCACACACTGCGCAACAGACGGCTACTAAATTAGAAGAGCTTCAATTGGAAAGTCTAAGACATCCTCCGTACTCCCCGGACCTTGCTCCAACAGATTACCATTTTTTTCGAAATTTGGATAACTTCTTGCAAGGGAAAAAATTCAACTCCGATGGGGCAGTCCAAATCGCCTTCAAAGATTTTATTGATTCCCGTCCGACTGGTTTTTTTAGTAACGGGATCAAAGAACTACCTATGAGATGGCAAAAGTGCATAGAAAATAATGGTTCATACTTTGATTAATTAAATATATTATATTAAAAAATATTCGACTTTTTGTTCCTCCCATACAAAACGCCAATTTCATATGTAAGGACCTAATATATACACTACAAAAAGAGCAACCAGATAAAACATCTCGACAAAACAATTCAGAAGAAGTTAATTATATCGGTGTCACAGCTTTACGGTATCTCACATCCCGGCTAGGACCAAGAAGTTCTCTAACTCCTTCTTTTGCCGTGTCGTTGGGCTGTGGAATGGTCTTCCGGCGAGCGGGTTCCCACCATCCTATGATATGGGATCTTTTAAGCGTAGCGTGAAGATATATTTGTGTAGGCCGGCATGATCGCTGCGACTACCGATGGGTTTTTTCTTACCTTTCGGTAGTCGTTGGCGTTTTTTGGACTATACCATGCTTACCATCAGGTATGGTGCAGTGACTATATCGAGTCAGTTTAAAAAAAAATGAGTGAATGCTCCCAACATGCCTTTCCCATTTATCAAGTGATAGCAGATATGTCAAGAGTGCATTCAACTACGAGAATAGATCAATAAGAATACACGTTGAAAGTGAAGTCAAAGACATCCACGCTAAGTATACATATCGAGGGGTGAAAGGCTATTTGGTTTGAGCGACATTTTTTGGTGATATTGTAATATACATATATGAAATCGGTAATAAACGGTGATTCCAAAAATATATATATTACTATATCACCAAAAAATGTCGCTTAAACCATATAGTCTTTCACCCCTCGATATGAAATGAAATTAATGAAATACGTTTATTTCCCCACAATAACAACAAAAAGAAGAAAATATAATAGATAACAAATAAGCTTGGCGAAATTGACCCTCCTTTAGCTTAATTCTATGTATAGAAGAAGTTTGTGGCACTAGTTTTCGTTAAAGACCCCAGTCGCGTTAAAGATTATTAAGAAATTTGGTAATAAATATGGTAAAAAAGACATGAATTATGGTTATAATTTATGGTAACCATAAAGTACTATTTTTAACAATTAAAGAACGCTTTTTTCCAAGGATTTTTCGTAATATCCTCTTTTTACGCATTGAATTCCCTAGATAATATACACAGTAAGGTAATATTAGGATTATATTCTTGAACCCCGTGTTGGTAATAGTAACATCTTTTCTTCTTTCTCAAAGCACTGAACCCATATCTTTTTTTTTTAAATTCATCTCATGTCCTTTTTCTACTTGGGGAAATTCTCACAGGTCCGTCTCGGCCGCAGCCCCTGTGCGTGAGACCAAGGTGTGTCGGACTTATACCGACTAAAAACCTCAAGGTGACTACTTCTGCGCATTGGCGGGGACTGCAGGTCCTGTAATCAATTCGCCGCAGCCCCATCGCGCCGCGCCCGCTGGGCACAAACTCGGAGGAAGATATCTTCCCCGACACTGCTCATTGTATTTAGGTAGAGCACGTCAATATGCTCTGCCTACATCTCGAGGGTCACTAACCAGTCGCTCAGGTCCCCCATCATCTCATCTCATTTTTTTTTTACTTGGGGAAATCCTAAAAGGACCGTCCCGGCTGCGAAGGAGGTGGCAGCCGGGGTGTGCCGGACTTTTACCAGCTAAAAACCCCAAGGTGACTACTTCTGCGAATTAGTGGGGACTGCGGATCCTGTAATCATATCGCCGCAGCCCCACTACGCCGCGCCTGACAGGCACGATCACGGGGGGAGACGCCGCCTCCCCGGATACCATTTAGTATACTTCGGCAGAGCGCGTCATCTCATCTCCTGGGTTAAGGAAACGTTGTTTACACACATCTCCGTCTCACAGGTACAACGGACAGGGAAATCCCAGTTAATTATATTCATCTACATTAAACCCGTATTGGATTACTCTTGTGTCGTAAATGTTTTTATAAAAATTAAAAACATATACTCAAATACCCATACATAAAACTATCTGTAGACATTAGAAATGTTTATTCTGTGTAGGGATAAAAGCCAAAACCCGATATAAATATAAGAAGTCGTGAATATATGAAGGTAGCATCGTTGACCCACTGTAACTTGTATTGTTGCATAAATATCCATCATGTGTCATCTAAATGATATAAAAATTAAAAACTATATAACCTAATCACTAATAATTAATTAAATAAAAATAAAGAATTCAATTATCCCAAATGTCTACCAAAAACAACTGGATTGAAGTAAAATTTGTGACATTTAAAAAATACTCTCTCTCATCTCACCTGCGTAATCTAGAAGGTTTGTTACATAAAACAGACAATCTATTCTAAGCCCTAAGTGTTTGACATTAAAGAAGGCATTACTGTAGCTGAACTAAAAGGGATCAATACAAATGTAGGGTATACGTGACCGAGCGCACGGATAAATCGCGCAGTTTAAATGTGATAGTTTTTGGCTTCGTTAAACTAGAAACAGACGTAATAACCTATATAAGATATCAAAAGCTTAGTATCTTCACACATTCAATATATTTGTAGTTAAACATAATAATTTGAAGAGATAAAAGTAATATTACATCATGTGAACAGGTAAATGGAAATTATTTTCAATTGTGGCGCATTTATTTATTTATTTATTCAATGGTAACTACACAGCATATTATAAGATTATATACAAAAATAGGAAATAAAAAATCTAAAATGCCAATAACGTAGTACACAATATTAAATTTTGGTAAATGTTTGGGTCGCTCCCCGTATCATATAGTGAGTGTGTGTGCGTGATTTGTGAGTGTTGTGTATGTGAGTGCATTTGAGTGCGTGTGTGTGCTCATATCGCTGTTGTATATATTGTATATCGGTATACTCGTTAAAACTAGAAAAACAGGAAATGCATCAAAATCATCAAACCCAGTTAGCAAATTGAGAATTTTATATGGAGGTTCAAATCATAAGCAAGCTTCCAGGTGCTTGCCAAATATTTAACCAAATTCAAGATTGCGTAACATAACCTTCAGAGCAACGGTTTAAGGGCTTTTAATGACTTACTTCCTGCTCGTATTTACTTTACAAACAACAGCCAAGGTCCGACGCTGGTCTTACATAAAACAATGCGAGGAACGCCTTATTTTTGACGAGAATCAACGCCTCGAGAAGGTCGATAAACAACTATCGCAATTGGAATCCATTTAGTCACGAGTTTACGACTTACGATTGTATTTATGGGAATCTGAAGGGAATTAATCCAGTTACCTACTTTATAATTTAGTAAATGATGACCTGTTTAAAATGTTTTCTTTGTAAATTCTCATTGATCTTGCGTGATTAACACACTTTCTTCTATTGTTTACATCTAACTGTGAGTAAACATTATTTTTGTGGACCCGTTATAACCCAAAGTGATAATTGTTGAAGTTAATTATTTTATATTGGGAGATAAATCTATAGCCATGAAATTTTAAATCTGACTAAAAACCGTTATCCAATTCTTATAATTACAGAAAGCGTGCAAATAAGTAATTCTAGTATAGATAACTTCAGATTGTAAAGATACTTTACACTTTAGTTAAATTATCCTAACTATGAAAAGCGTGACAGCAAATAACTCATTAAATATGAAAATATAAACTTTACTAAAAATTTCTACATTGTTCATTACAAATTCACAGACAAATAAATAGGTTGAATGAATATGCATTGCCAAGGACAGTCACCCGTAACCCATTTACCAAGCGAAGCAAACAGTGTAGATTTCGTCTAGTCCTTGACCCGTAATTCCTTATGTTAGTAGAGCTAACAATTTAAGATTTTTACTTACAAGTTTATGAAAAAAAACCTGCTCAAAGTAGTTAATAATACAATATATAATGAAAACCCTGTTAAGCCCATAAAGCATTACTCGCTATCAATATAAGATTCGATTTATAACATCTCTTTTAGTTAAATAGCATAAAAATATCCGAATAAGATTTAAAATTATTAAAAGGGGAAACTAACATGGCAACACTGTGAGCATGCGTAGATCATGAATAAAGGGAGAAAGGAAAGCAAATAATGGTGCTAGTAAGTCATGAAGTCCTAAGGGTCCTGATTAGTGATGAAAATGCCCGGGAATTTTTCCAAAGTGCCCAAAACTTCCTTGGGAATATTCCCGGGAATTTACAGAATGTTTTCGGAAGTTTTGGGCACTTTGGGAAAATTCCCGGGCCTTTTCACCACTAGTCCTGATCCCCGTAAATCTCAAGCAGTGTTTATCAATTAAATCATTTAATGAGTTCTTACAATGATTTTGTAAGTAATCCGATCTTAGATCGCATGTAAAATAATTCAATTCATTCAATTTTATATTACAATAACCTTATAATATTGATGAATAATGTCTGATGAATTTTGGTAATGTTATTGTAACCCCAATATGCCGATTTCGCGTCGGAAATGGTTTTTAAAACTTACATATACGAAGCAAGGAGACAAATTAGAACCAACTCGCAGTAATAGAAGATGATCTAGCACCATTGAAGTATTTATTACTTACAACGCCAAAAGTTTGAGTTTGGGTTAAAATCATTTTTTGTTCAGTGATTTAAAAACGGCAAGGTCAAAGAAAATTTTGATTTTCTCGTAGTTTAGATTAAAATACTAATTAATCTCTAAAAAGGAATTTCATGGTTTGTAGAGCAACACTGTTGTGATATCATGGAAAATAAATGATATAATAGGATAATTAAAATTCAAGGTAATACAAAACTATCACAACTCTTTATATTGAGTGGAAAATAGTCAATAGAAATAACCTAGCCGCTTTAGTTTACCTGTAAAAACTACGTAGAATAGCATAACAAAGGCACTGATAACGTTTTTAATAATAAATATGATGCAAAAATTGACTGAATCGAGTAATCAACGTAAAGTAAAAAAAAAAACTAATCAAAGTAAAGATTTTAATAAAAATAAATACAAATATGTTATTTCTTGCAGTTAAATAAGTGAGTGTGTAATACTTGTGTTTATAAACTGAAATCTAATTAACAGAAAATTAAATAAAGCAGATAAATTGAGGAAACGGTCTTAGGTGAATATGCCATACTTTAAATTAAGGACCGTGTTTATAATCCAGTCTAAATTAATGGCCAATTAAAAGTAGACGCGTTCTTTGCATCTAAATATGCTTTTTATGTTTTTTTTATATTAAGCCAAATAAATATTATAATAGCGAAGCATCTTTATTTCTAGTTATTTCTTAGAACTGATAAGAACATACACAAAAAGGTGAAAAACTTCTAAATGTCAATCTTATCAACGTCATCAATTATAAAAATGCTGTTATCTATTTAGGAACACTTTAGTAATCCACTTAAATAAGATACATTTCGCGAAGGTTACACAAGTCCACTAAAACCCTCATGGAATGTATGAATTGATGGATTTTACGGAACAATCAATTATATTACGTGCAATGTGTCATTGATGGTGTTTCTCAATTGCAGGAAAATGGTCTTGAATACAATACATTGAATGATTCACAATAAACACTGCGGAATGCGTCGTATGAAGCATTAATGATAAGACATTCATAAATATATCAAACCATATTTATCAGATTAAAGACAAGAAACGTGACTAAATCAAATTTTGTTATAATTTTATGATATCATTGTAATATTAAAATCTGTCACACGAATAGTTGTTGTGTTTGGTTTTTCAGAAGAAACATTAAGAAATCCGTAATGAAATATTGGCAGTATTAAATAATCATTTTTAATTTATTTGATTTGGATTTTTTTTTTCTCTTTATTTTTGGATTGGGCTTTGTCGCACAGCGGACGATGCCGCCTAGTAAAGTACACAAATATATCAAACTACACTAATCACTACAATTCAGATCTATCTTAACTAATTTAGCTATATTATACAAATATTTGGCATCATCGCTGAGTGGCCTGGCCAGTATGGATTGGAGTGCTCCTACATCCATTGGCAAAGAGACCCCAGGACTCGATCTTCTACAATGATTTGAATTTGTAGAATATAAAAAAAAAGACATGGCTTGAACTTTATTACGAATCATCTTAAATTTGGAGGGTCAATAAAAAATTTCAATGTGTTTAGTATCTACATATGTAATTCTATTGTATATTTGATTAAAATCGGTTGGACAGAAATTGAGGGACATTACAACAACAGATTAGTTTGTAGAAATAGCTTAACTTGTCTATATTACTAACCATTAACTTGAGAAATCAAGTAAAGCATAAAATTGTTTCTATTAGATGGATATGTCTTCTTTGATATAAACTATGGTTTTGTCTTCTACAAACCTAGAAAAATTCACGAGCAGAATCCAGAATTTTATAATAATGATACGGTTAACCTTAAGTGGAGAACCAAATTAAAAAAAAGGCATTTCTTTGGTTAATAACAACCCAAAGTTATTTATTGTTGGAAGATATTGTAGTTATAATCGGTTTTCAATTAACATTCAAGGTTTAGCAGACAACTTGTTCGTGTACCATAAAAATATGCAATTAGTTCAACTCCTTAGATTTATTTATTGGAGTTAGTTTAACTGCGTCGGTCTTAATACGCATTATAAAATTAGTTATAATAATTTTAATATTTCCTCAGTCTGATTATTTCCATTGATAAATACGGCTAATGTAAGGCCTAAAGATTCTAGAGTTATGTCCTATACAATTAAAAGAAACTTTATCTCTATAGTCACTAGACATATTATACCATTTGAAGACACCGTCTATTAATGCTTTGATCTAAGATTCACTTTCATATTTGAATCCTACTATTACATCATCTGTATTTTCAGTTTCAAACGAAGTAATTGTCTAATAAGACGAATTATCAGTTTTTCTTGTCATTTTTATCACAGGCTATCAAGGCAGTGCGTTCAAGTAACTTTCCCTTCTTTATATTTAAGTGTTTGGATTTTACGAGATATCATTTCAGTGTATTCTATCTGATATCTTGATTAAACCATCGGAGTTTTCCGTCATATTCACGTCATACCTGAATATCTTGATCTTGGAAAATATAGATTTCGTGAAACGAATTTTGTTCAACTAAAAACACTACGATCTGACTACAGAATTTTTCCTTGTTGTTCCATAGGGCAACATTACAAAAACGAAATCACGTTATTTATTCATTATTGAAAATATCCAATTTCGCAGTACAGTGTAGTGCAAATTGCGTCAATAATTGTCATTAACTAATATTTCGTAACAATGGCATAACGATAATTGTACCTTTTCACGATATTACAAAGAACGACGACAAACCTAAGTAATACTGTAGAAAAATTAGAAATTAATAGTTACAAGCCTGATCAATTTGTATCTCTTTTTATACTTTATTTAAACAATTATTTAAAACGAGGAATAAGTTTGGAATTGGCAAAATCACTTTGGTCGTATACACCAGTGAAAAACCACAAGAAAGGAAGTTTGGAATTATTTCCTGAAATGACAACACAAAATCATATTTACAATCATAAACTTAGATAGTTTTAAGGCACAGATGCAATATGCACATGATATGCGGATTTTAGATTTATACATTTTATGTCTAATAGAAAGAATTTTCAAGGAATGTCAATAAACATCACCTTGTGCAACGTAGGGTATATATACCTACGTCAAAAATGAGCATTTTCAATTTAAACGGTGATTTAACTGATGTAGACATATTTTATTTTCACATTTTCATTTTATGGATATCGTCAACTGAAGATTGTGTTTGCTCTGCAAAGATTTAGGTTTATTACCATTCTCATACTTGCAATATATTCAGAAGTATTGTTAAAATTATAATTACTTACGTTGACAAAAAATACTTGTTTCTCCACACCTTGTGTATTGATTAAGCGGAAATGTTATGCTTCTTAAAAATCCTCTTTGCTAACAACCCAGTGCGATATCTTACAGAACATAAATACCTAACATCTACAAAATTTCCGTCGTATCTTCTTCCCTGTTAATAAATATATTCTAGTACTTTCCAGAATGAATCCATGAACATCGTCATATCAGCCACAGGCCTACTGCTAGACATATCCCTGTCTTAATGTTTTCTAGAGCGACCGGTCAGAAACAGCTTGCATCCAGCCTCGGCCTTTTTTTTTTTGTTCACCCGGTGGAAATCCCTACAGACCGTCAGGGGAGCGGTGAGGGTCGCTCCCCCGGTGTGTCGGACCTGCCCCGACTAAAACCACCGGGGTGTTCCTTCTCCCGTCTGCCGGATGCTAAGGGCAAAGCCGAGCCATCTTCCTCGGCATCCGGCGAATCCAGCGTCGCCCTACCTTTGCCTCTTTAAATGCATTAATTTTTTTTAACACTCATAATGTATATATGATGAGCAAAATATCCATGCATGACAAAAGTGTGGGTAGTTATAAACGTTATTTACACAGTTGTTTTTAAAATCTAATATATGGTTTGTATTGTTCCGTCACACTGCTAGCTTCTTGTAAAAATGTAACATTGGTGGTAGGGCCATTAATTTAATATTAATGGCGTCTGCTATTAGTACTTGATTGTGACGTAGGTAAATTAACAATTGAAATACATATTTAACATTAAACAATTATGATAAATATATATTTGTAGATTGCACCTAAAATAAAACCATTTTTTTTATAACTTATAGGCGAACGCTTGACCTCAATCACACCTGGTGGAAGGTGAAGATGAGTCCGATGATGAACCGCGTCCGCCCAACAAATGCCTATTCACTCTTCATTTAAAGACTTCCAGGTCATAAGATCGCGGGAATATGGCCGCTGGCAGCATATTCCACTCCTTAGCCGTTCGCATGATGAATGTAGAAGCGAATCTTCTCGTGCGGATATAAGGAACATCTACCACATACGGATGGTATCCGTCACGATTATGACGTCGACAGCTACGTGTGGGTAGTCGTAATTAGTGTAAATGACCGCTGCACGTCAATTCAATTAACTATAACAATGTATTTATTTAGCACTGATATATTTGGAATGTTATCAGCTACTGAGTGCATATGTATTTCTAAACCGACATCAGTATTTGTGGACAACTAACAAAAGGTTTATAAAATTCTAAGGCAGACAAATAAAGTAATGCAAGGAGACAATATTGAACATTATATCGATGATTATTTTAGTTCAGCATAAAACCACCATCTAATTAATTCTGAGCTAGATGTATATTGTTTCAGGCCACTAGAACCAGAGTAGACTAGCACCAAGTGATGTCATCATACAAAATGTGACCTAAATTAAACGTGCTATTCTGGTCTGGTGATAAATCATTAAAATGGCAATTATATAGGAATAGACATGGCCGATTCGTTATATTGGCAAGAATAGAAATGCTATAATAATCAGCCTTTAAAATTTGTTTTAAGAGCATTTTATATACTCTTATTGGTAAAATGTTCATTTCAGTTAGCCTGAATATGAGAACCTTATGTATATATTCCGTCTTTAATATATCATCATTAACATTGTATGTATCACTTATATTTCCTTTCAAATGATTTATCTCATCAGAGTTCAGACAACGGAAATAAACTTGCTGACCTTTACCATAACTACTCTGTGCTTTAGTTAAGTAACTAAATAGATTGTTTATATAAAGCCATTAACAACTAATACTGTAGTAATAATTACAACATTAGAAATGCTAAAAAAATATTTGATTTTGTCTCGTGGTATTAGAATGAAAACAAAGTATTTAACCTAAAACGAATGCAAATATTAACTGAATAATGTTTATCTTCCATTTCATTTTCCTCGTGTGTAGAATTTAGAGTGCAATATTAGATTCGAGCAATTTGTAAATGTATTTCACTTTAACTAGCTTTATGTTTAGTTACTTGTGCGTCACTGATTTTGTAACTAAAATTATAATTATCTTCAGTTTTAGCTTTTTCAATCTATGAAACTTCGATTTTATTGACGCTGATTATGTTTTCATAATAAATCACATTTGCTTGCCACATGTGCGGAAATCTAATCGCACAATTCGTCAACATGACATGGCAATTTTTTTATGCAAACAGATAACAAAACATAATAATGTAGGTCAGGTCGAGGTGATCAAAGGTACCTTGCATTCAAAGAGCCAGTTGGTGCAACACAGAGATTTTAATCTTTGATTTATAATTCTTCAGATTTATTTAAACTTACTTTAAAGGCTATGTTTGGTAATCGTTCTTTCATTTAAAGCCAAAACAATTTGGCGCAATTTAATAGAGCGATGTAGTTAACTTGTTTACTCAAAACAAAGGTATTTCTCTAAACGCAATGAATGTTTACTACGATAGGGTCAGGGTCACAAGAAAACCAAACAATTTGAAGTAAAACAGGCAATTACTTTGATTAAACTTTATAGTCCTTGGTTGTTCAGTGTTTAATAGCGTTTGGGATTTACATCGACAACATTCACCCAAACTGATGGAACTTTTCCATGTCGTAAATAGTTTTTACTATTTTAATTTTTTGTTAACTACTGTTTTACCCTGTGCCGCAACATTATTACACCTGTTTCTGATATCATATTATCCAGTGAAAATCAGCGCTGGGTGACAAAGTGCGTTACCTAGCATTTGTTGAGCTAACTTTCCCTAGGTGAATTATCACGACATATGATATTTGCTCTTGCTGTTTTTACCTTGATCATCTTCTGTGTGGTATGTTGTGTTCTGATTTAAATTAACAGCTTTCCCTTTCTGTTTCAAAGGCTCCTAGTGAAATTAGTATCGATAAGGCCATCTATATACCATTTATTGTAGTGTAATAAATGTTTTTTCTTAGGAGGCTATAAGTGTTTTAAAGTGTATTATATTCCAAGTTTTGGAAATTACCATTTCGAACTACTTAGAACAGGGGTCCGCAACCTGCGGCTCGCGAGCCACATGCGGCTCTTTGGATGTGAAGCTGCGGCTGTATAGTTCCATACGCAAATATTAATTATTTTGTTTTGAATCGATGAATAAATAGATTAGTTTTCTTGTTATTAAAAAACTTTATTTATGCAAATACTAAAATAAATAGTATTATTGTTCGCAAGAAATCTTTTTGTCGCTCTTTAAAAACTTTGAAATTTTGTAAATTGCAATTTCTGACTCTTCCGACTCAAAAGGTTGCCCTGCACTGACTTAGAGGAATATTAGAAATAGCCTTAACCGTTTATTTACATAGTTTTCGGTCTATCAAATATACCGTTTAATGTGTTTGTAAATACAATTACGAATGTGAGACACGTATGTCAGTAAATAAATGGTAGAAGCGATTAGGTCAAGATTGTATGGCATCATGTGTTATGTACACACTTGAGCCGGTCCAAAGTGTCTATACAAAATAACATTCGACAAACCATAACGCTAACAGAAAAGTGGAAATGTTTGGAGCTCGATATAACGTGTCGACGTGATTTTTGAAACCTCGTGCCAATTCCATATATTCCGCACTAAATCAACAAAAGTCAACAGTAAAAAACCTATTGATAATAGCAGCGGTCATGCCGGCCTGCACAAATATTCACGCTTCGTTTAAAAGACCCCATACCATAGCACGGTGGGAGCATGCTTGCCGGAATACCATTCCACAGTCCAACAGCTCGGCAAAGGTAAGAATAAGATAACTTCTTTGTGCTAGCCGGGATATAAATTACCGTATAGGCCCCGTTTGAAATGCTAAAAACCATAATTCATATTTGACCAAAATTAAAAAACAATTAAAATTATTATTAAAAAATCAAAATAGATACATTTTATGTTTGTCGTTTTGATGTTTATCTGAATACGAAAAAAAGGTTCGCTATTGTATTCAACAGACAATTATTTTCAACTAGCTGATCCGGCAAACGTTGTTTTGCTATACAATGTTTTGTAATATCTTCTAAGATGTTCATTGAAATTAAGTGATGTCAAAGACAATTTTGTTCACAATTAAATACTCTTAATCAACAACACATTTATTTGGACAAAGATTAATATTATTACGTTGATACAACTCTTAACAAATAATGCATTAATTTCGACCAAATTTGTTTACTAAAAATGGTTCTAGTGACTTTATCTTAAAAGATAGATATATACTGTCGCGGACATTTTTTTAGATTTTTTCAAGAGGAATCATTCTTTCATACAGATATTTTTGGTATCTTGAACCGTTTTTGCAGCGCACGCAATGGAAGCCCTCAAGGATGAATAATTTTCCCCGTTTTTTTTTTACATTTTCCATTATTTCTGCGCTCCTAATAATTGCATCGTGACGTTATATAGCCTAAAGCCTTCATCGATAAATGGTCTATTCAACTCAAAAAGAATTTTTCAATTCGAACCAGTAGTTCCTAAGATTGGCGCGTTCAAACAAACAAACAAACTCTTCAGCTTTATAATATTAGTATAGATAGAAGCCGAAATTCTTCTTATATCCGGCAAGAAACTAAAAAAAATACCTGAACAGAAAGCCTTTATTGTAAAACTACAAGTTTCGTATCCCATTAGCATTGGTTGGCAGTGGTTTAGTTAGATACACATAACTATGCGATGTGTTCCCGCGTGCCGCTCTACAACACAGAGGCACGAGAGGGGTGGCTCTATACACCACCCCTCCCTAAACGAGTAGAGGCCTACTCACGGCCACACGCCCAGCCGGTCATTGAGGATGAGACCCCAGTCGTGCCCTCGATGCCGGTAGGCGGAAGGTGGAACACCCCGGGGGTTTTAGTCGGTGCAAGCCCGACACACCGGGGGGTGGCCCTCACCTCTCCCCGAGGTCCGTTAGGGATTTCCCGCGGGTTACAAAAAAAAAACAAAAGATATACATAACCAAAATACAAAGGAATAGCTGGAGCCTCATAGTGACCTTGACCAGTAGTATACGTACAACCATAGCGCCTCACTTCGGCCTGTCGCATTTCGGAATCAGTTTCCGTCATTACGATGCAGCCTTGAGTTTCTTTTGGCATTTCTTCTCAAGGTAGTCACTTTTGAAACGCTAGTAGATCATTCTTTGGTTCTATCTCTGGTTGGCCGTCAAAGTGGAGGTTCATACGCACAGGATTGCCCTCGCGTTGCTACCCGACCCATAAATACATTCACCCTGTGGCTCGCTCGCCCTCACTACCCGGTAAAGTTGTAAACACCTTTCCCGGCTAACAGTATATTTTTTTTTACACTAGCACGACATAGTGAATACAGAGCACCTGATGGTAAGTACAGTGTAGTCCAAAAACGAAAGCGACTATCAAAGGATGAAAATCCATTGATAGTCTACATCGTCATGTCGGCCTACATATACCACGACTGAAGGTCTCTAGGTATATGAGCTACTGGATATACACAAGCTGATCCCGAAACGCGACAAGCCGAAACTGGTCACTATGACGGGCTTTACACCCATGCACTGTGGTCGCGATCCAGACGGGCACTGGCGCCCTACCACCTCGCTGCTGCTCGTTTAGCACCACCCAGGAGTCACGTGTAGGGGAACTAGGGTAAAGCCTACGGACGGGAGCAGCTTCGACTTCCAAATCTTCTGCCAAAAAAAACCTTCCGTCATAGTGTATATGGACCGATATCACGATGACGACTGCCAACGGATTTTGATACCTTAGCTTTTGTTGGTGTTCTTGGACTACAATGTACTGTCCATCAGGTGAAAAACAATGTTTTTTGTTTTTTTTTTTTTATACCGACTCGACACAGTGACTGCAGCATACCTGATGGTAAGCATGGTGCAGTCCAAAAAACGCCAACGACTATCGAAAGGTAACAAAAAACCCATCGGTAGTCGCAGCGATCATGGCAGCCTGCACAAATATCTCTTCACGCTACGTTTAAAAGATCCCATATCATAGGATGGAGGGAACACGCTCGCCGGAAGACCATTCCACAGCCCAACGACACGGCAAAAGAAGGAGTTAGAGAACTTCTTTGTCCTGGCCGGGATGTAGTAGTAATCCCTTTGCCGAGCCAGTATGAAAAGGTGTCGGCTAAATTGAAGTGGAAATTATTATCTAAACAAAGCGACACTAAACGCTGAAGGCCGTTTCCCAGTTACGTTGACATCCAATATTTTTACTTCCATGACGCGCCTTGCGTCGGATCTTTGGCCTCATAAATACTACATACTAAGCTCATGAAATAACTTAGATGACTCACAACATTCTCGTGGTTTGATTCTTGTTATTATAATTTTAAGGCGTGTCTTCGGCAGTTTTATTTATGCATTATAGAACTCGGATCACTGTAAATAATTTTCTTTGCGATTAAAATACTTCTAAGATCCGTTAAATCCAATGTACCCGCTAAAAGTTTAACACCTACTTACATATATATTGTGGATGTAGTGGACTAGTGGATAAGAGACCGGTATCCACGCGAATTGTCGTAGGTTTATTTATTATTTATTTATTTATTTACTTACTAGCTGATCCGGCAAACGTTGTTTTGCTATATAAGATTTTGTAATATCTTCTAAGATGTTCATTGAAACTAAGTGATGTCGAAAACAATTTTGTTCACAATTAAATACTCTTAATCAGCAACACATTTATTTGGATAAAGATTAATATTATTACGTTGATACAACTCTTAACAAATAATGCATTAATTTCGACCTTTGATTACCGAAATTTGATTACCATAAAAACAGTTCTAGTGAGTTAATCTTAAAAGATAGACATATACTGTCGTAGACATTTTTTCATTTGAACCGTTTTTGCAGCGCACGCAATAGAAGCCCTCAAGGATGAATAATTTTCCCCGTTTTTTTCACATTTTCCATTATTTCTTGGTTCCTAATAATTGCATCGCGATGTTATATAGCCTAAAGCCTTCCTCGATAAATGGTCTATTCAACTCAAAAAGAATTTTTAAATTCGAACCAGTAGTTCCTGAGATTAGCGCGTTCAAACAAACAAACAAAGTAACAAACAAACTCTTCAACTTTATAATATTAGTATAGATTTATGGGCTGTCAACAGCTCCATTACACTTCACATTCACAATCTGAATCACATACATAAGCTAAATGTCGGTAACGGATACCAATAATAGACAGCCACAGCATGGCCCAAAAGCATTAACTAACAATATCAAAACAAACAACTAAAACCAAAACAAAAAAAAAAACAAAAAGAATACAAAAAAAAAAGAAAAAACAACAGCAGACAATAATACCTCAAATTAAAATTAAAAATTATATAACACCAAGAACAATGCCAAGCTCAACACACCTGCTCACTGATTTTCCTCTTGAATCCGCAAAAATATCGATGTTCCTATCCCCGGCCACACACTCGTTATATAAACGTGACAGCCTTGGCACTATAGAAAAGTGACCAAGGTTGGTCTTATATCGTTTAGTGGCAAACATGGGAGCAGGATACCGTGGCAGCCTGCGAGGTACCGCAATACTAAACTGCTCCAAAAGTTCCGGATCGTCCACACGGCAACGGAAGAGTCTATAGATAAATGTCATGTCGAAAAACTGCCTAAGACCTAGGTACGACCTAGGTTGCCTCCCTAGGTTTGAATCCTTGCACGTACATCTGGTTTTTCTTAGAGTAAGTACAGATTCAGGCACCACATTCTCACTGATGAAAGAAAACATCGTGAGGAAACTCGTATGGCATCTAATAGAAATGCCAAATGGCCCCTACAGAGTCCTATACAAAATATTACGAGTTTCAAAAGACTAAAATCGTCACGTTATATCTCTTTTGGGGTGAGCAGAGATACATTAGTGGTTATATTCACTTTGCGCTTATTATCGTGTCCAACGTGACCAGTAGCGTAGCTGACAGCCGTTCTAACAACACTAGTACACCTGAAACTTCAATTAGATGCCATGCGAGAAGTCCTTTTACACATTACAGATTTAACTGGAATATATATATTTTTGAATATACTTCAAAATTCCGAGCTGAGGTTCAAACCAAGATTATTTTACATATTTTTGTTAGAGGTTGGCCCTTATATAATACTTTTACCCTCAAAGCTGCCACAGCCAGATACACAACATTTATAAATTATATATACAGTAGGCAAAAAAGTCATCAGCCACTTGGATTATTTTCCTATTCTTGATGTTTTTATTATTAAAAGATATGAAATTTCACTCCAATTCAATTTATTCACTTAAATTACAGTATATTTTCATAAAATAATATATTTCTGACTAAATAATTCAGATATATCTCTTGGTATTCATATTTATTTAAAAAAAAAAATGCAAATTGGGCGCAAAAAAAGTCATGGAATTTCATATCTCTTAATAAGAAAAACTTCAAGAATAGGCAAATAATCCAAGTGGCCAATGACTTTTTTTGCCTACTGTACATAAATCTTATGGAATAGGTAAATATCAAATTGTTAAATTGATGACCGCTGAGCATTCCACAAAACCTTATCATGGTCGGATTTTCTCTGAAGGATAATATTTAAATTAAAAATCGCTTCAAATTAACTTGTAAATACAAAATTTTACTTTAAATCTGCAATCTGAAATTCCTATAAAATCTGCATGTTTTGCGTATGTTTTTATCATATTTTTAGTTTATTATTTATTTATTTATGGGCTATGAGCAAAACTACTGTAAATATTACAATTAACCACTACATTTCTTAATACTATTAGCTAAAAAATACAAAAATTATCATTATTATTAATTAATCTTAAAATATAAAATCATGTGGACCTACGGGATCGTAGCCTGAGGGCAAAGCCACCGGTAGTTAAGAGTTCAGAGTGAGATTTATAGAAGCAATTTTAAGATTACCTAGACTTTACTACAATATTACAATTTATACTACTCAATGAATGTCGAAGGATTTGGTAAGTCACCGATTTCGTCGACATGAACTTGACTTTGCGAATACTATGGCTATACTAAGTTTTTATTATATATTCAGTTTTATGTCAAAATTAATTTATTTTTAAGAAAGTTTCTAAGTAAAGTCAAAATATCGTCTATAAATCTCTTCAGAGTAGCATCCTAACAATACATGCCGTGTGGAATTATTATTTTTCTGTAGAAACTAATTTAGTCGTTCAAACTTGTATAATATAAAATTGTATCAATAAATAATAACTGTGTGATAGTAAACTTATCAAAATAATTTCACGCAAACAGACGAACTCAAATAATAAATTAGATTGTTTGGGAATTACCTGAGTGATTTTACAAGTAGATTAATTCATTTTCTAAAATACCCGTTAAAAATTCATAAGCGATACATTTTTGAAATCCGTATAAACTATTAAAAATCCGTATAAATACGGATAAAATCCATATCAATGGATACTAGTATCCAGCATAAAAAAATCTTAGCGCAGAATGAATTATAATTCTGTTTACAACTTACGGTATTTGCGTAATTTTAAAGTTACAAAAAAAAGGCGGCGCCAACATGTCGCTTGAACGGGCGGGGGGGGACCCGGCGGTGAGGGCGGAGCGGGGGACGTAACGATTAGCCAGTGAGGTCAACATCGGTGCACTAAAGTGCTGGCGGACTCGATAAATAATTATCTATAACGTGTTATTTTTAACGATATTTGGGGCAATACAATTTGTTAAACGGTTTAATATTTTTTTGCGTTATTCATGTTTTCTTCAGTAATGCTATATTTTAAAGCCAGAGTGGTGGAGTATCAGTGAACTCATCAATGTCATAGTTTTCGTTTTTTATAACACATATCACTCGGGTCAAATTAATTTTGACAGCTATTTTTGGGGAACTCTAGTAGCGTAGTATGTATGCATGTGCCGATACAGGTATCGGAATCGTGCAATGGAAAAGATTTTGGTTCTCATTCATATGTTAACATCAAAGGAACCAATAGCTATATAACAGATTGACTTTGGTATAGGTCAAGTAGAATTGTTGCCTTGTTGATGAACTCAAATTTAAGTGAATTACTCTGAGAATGAAGGAGCTTATCATAATATTACAACGGTGAATAAGTGTTGTAATATACTGTTCATCTTAAACGTACAATAAACATCATTTATTATTAATGTTGTAAGAGCTAAACGTAACAAGATAACTAATCAATACATAATGTAAAAGGATTTCCAATAGCCATGACTATTGCCAAGAAAATGTACCCAACATTGCAAACAGCTAGCGTAGATGCGAGCAACTCGAAGCGTAAAGTGCATTGTATTGTGAAAGCAAAAACACGTTACGACGTTAAACGGCTTCACAATAACATAATCATAATACGGCACCCGCCACCCAGCACTAGTGAGGTCAGTGTAAAAATGGCGGGAGGCCCCTCTGCCCCGCGGCCACACCATTCCCCCTCTAGTATAAAATCGCGCCCAGAAAGCGCGCCGCATCATTTGTTACTGCGCCACCGTATAGCTCAGTGCTCCGATAAACGATTACCCACGCGCTATAAATTGTGAAAGTGCCACTTTTGAAACGTGATTTTCCTGAGTGAGAGTAATCTACCGCGCAAACGGTAAACTAAAAATAAATTCAAGTGTCGTTGAGGGCTTGTATCGTTCAATCGAGATAGGAGTGGGGTTCAATGGAAGCGAGGTTCGTAACTTGCCGGAGTTTCCAGCAGATCAAGCCGCCCGAGAAGAGCCTGGTAGCACCGCAACCGACGGTTAAGGGGCTTTTATCTCGCTTCGGCAGCCAGGCACAGGCTCTATTCGCGCCGAAAAAGCCACGATTCGGCTCATCGGTCGCGATTCACAAGCTACGGGAGACGAAGTGGTTCAAGCACGATGAACAGAACATTCTGTGCGCCGTGCTCGAATCAGGATTCATCCTTGAAGTTAAGGCCGAGGATCCATTGCCACCGGACTCTAGTTTGCCAGCAGACTACCATATGTACGCCGTCGCGATGTGGAAGAAGGGTAAAGGTATGTATTATCATGTTTAATTGAAATTGGTTCGATTATTTTACTGATAAATTGTAAGGAAGGATGATTAGCACCGGCCATGTACGCACTAAATAAAGCATGAAGCGCGACTAAATAATACTGAGTTGGCCGACAAGCGCGCGTCACGGCCGCACGTAACCGTTCGCATACTCGTACACAATTCAATTTGTAAATAATTCATTTACGCACACATCGATCTGCCTTGTGAAACGTTACGGCCCTTTATTTTATCAACAGATACTTTAAAAGTATTGCTAGATTCTGTACTGCGTTTAGCATTTAGCAAAATAATACTTTTCTATTGTATTACATTGAAACAAGATTAGGAAAATACTTTAATGTACGCGCGAACATTGTTTTTAAATGAATTTTTATATCATAATTAGAATACATACTTTTAGAATTAGGATAATGTCAAAGCTATCGATGTTTATTGAAGACAAACACGAAGATTTGTCTTAGTAATCAAAAGTCATTATAAAATTCGCATCTTTTTCAGAAAAAACAAAGAACCCGGAACAGATAGAGGTGTACACGGTACAACAGAAAGGTGTGAGAAAACGAGTTATAAGGACCACATTGAGTGCTTTCTGGAAGAAGGACTCGGTCATACGCATCAATAACGTGGACGACAAACAGGAGACCCCAAACAGCGAGAAAGATATCAGATCTAAGGTAATTACTCATCACACGTTTACGGGATAGCCCAGTTTCCAATTCTACAAAACCTTTTCTAATTTTCTTAAAAGATATCTCTTAAAAATCACATCTGGATTTACGAGTTCCGAATAATTTATGGTCAGTTATCATATAGAAGTTAATGATTGAATTAAATGACAAAAAGTAATACGATCTTTATGGGTGCACAATGCAAGTCGCAAGATTAGTCAAGTTTACATTTCCATGAATGCCGTAAGCTGATAAAGTAATTGCAAGCGATGTTGTGGAATTCCGTTGTGTATTGTGGCTGCAATGGCCAATTTTATATAAATTTCCTTTATTTTGAAACAGTGATTTATTTCTGCACGGGATCCTTATTTAAAATTCAAAACACAAAAACCCAAACAGAAAGCAAACAAAAAAGGTCGCTTTCTTTTATTTGCAATCATCTTCTTGGTAAACATGTTTTTAAACAATATATATTTTTAGTTTCCTCTGAAAGGATAACTTTCTGTACTATTGTAATAATTGAACACAAGAATGAAGTACAAAAGAATCCTGTATATTAAATTCGTTGCTGTTTTACAAACACAGGGAACCATTGTTACTCGGAACTCGTAATTTTAATAATTTTGTCTGCTTTAGTGAGCGACCTCGATACCATATGCAAATCAGTATTGGCCCCCTTGTGGCGTTAGCTCGACAAATTGTCTATTGGACTCAATTTTAACAGTTCATTAAACGCTATTTCCTCGAGAAATTGTATCTCTCATCTGAATTCAATTTCCTATTTAATCAAATGCTCGACTGGTTCGAACCTTCAAAGGTGTGATCAATGCTCTCTATCGAACTTCGACGTTCTCTCTTCAATCACCGTAGGCCTACGTCAGAATTGGAAACCTCTCATTTCAGATAGCGAAAGCCTTAACGGGGCTTTCGTTTAATGGAATCTGTGGGCACGGTTGAACAGTGGAACGACTACTAAGGAGGGTTCTACTAATTGCAGCTGGATATGGCTACTAAGTCCAGGTTCGAGAGGAATTGGCACAATACCCTGCATTTCGTCCACTGGTGCCGTTACGGGGAGACTCCACAGGAGGCTCGCATGCGACAGGTGAATATACCATATTATCAATCTTGAGATCCAATATTCATATGAGGCAAACGGAACCAGAGTGACATTATAGCCAAAATGGTAGAGTGTTATATTCTCTACAAATATAGCTTACACAGAGTTTCAGGAACGATCCGTAAATTTTAAGATACTTGAACACTAATGTTCAAAAGCTTTTTTAGGTTTAAGTAGCGTGTCTGAAACTGGATGTTAATCATTTATATTTTGACGGTCACTCAGAGTCTGGTGGCCTCGCGTAACAGTACTAAATGCGCTAACCAGCCACTTGCATTACTGGTTCGCGCATACCCCTCCATACTTCGCATGCCAAGCCAGTATTACTCTTGTCTTGAATCTGTATTTACAATGTTCAAGTTAAAAATTGCATGCCGCGGCAATTTTGTGTCGATGACCGGATTATTGCAGAGTTGATCTCACATTCCCAGGCTGACCGCAAAGGCGGTTTTCATTATTCCAGCCAGCTTTTTGTTAAATTTCAAGTAGTTGTATTGTTCAGCTTAATGTGTTTGTTTATGCCGATTGTATGTACGCTTTACTATGGATAGTCAAGAAACAAAGGCACACCGGTTGAACGGGCGACCATTTGCGCGGATTGCATGGGGCCATAAAAGGGTACAAGTGTCAAAAAGAGATCGCACAACGCAGCAATTTTGTTTACAGATCAGCTTAACGACGTCGAAAACACCCATGATTATCATCTTTTGATGGTAATCGTAGAGGCGCTTTGGACCCTTTCTGCTGGCAACAATTAAACCGGTGAGACTTTCGATTTTTATCGATTGGGTTGTTACAAGTTGTTGCCGGATTCATTGTGCTCCATTTATGTGTTAAATAATTATTAGGTACACATGTACTAACTAATATCCATTAATTATATTTATTTATTATAAGTACAATAGTGTGAAAGTGTATATTAATTCGGGAAAGCAGTACACTCTGCGAAACAAGTTTTGGACAAATCTTGAATTTGCATTCTTTTGAATATCAATGACTTCAAGAAACCGGGAAAGTCGTAAAAAAATATTTAAATTACAAAGTGCAACTCTATAAGCAATCTAAGAATTGATATATGTAAATTACAACCTACAAGATAGAAATTGATTACTCGAATCTAAAGGTTTATTCACATCGACGACAGACCGAATATTAATTGTAGCTTTTTGTATTTTTTTTTAGTTTACACAATATTTTTTAAGTCATTACCCATGAAAAAATATTAAAAGACCCAGAATTAAAAAATCAAAAACTAATATTAATTCAATATCATACTCTCATTCATTAATACATTTTCGTAGATTTAAACTGGATGTGGTATTTTCAAATAAAAAAAACGCAATCACATTCAAGTTTATAGATTTAAACCTTTCTATTATAAATTGTAGCCTCAAATTAAATTATATGGTAGATATATTTTAAACAATGTGATATAAAAATTCTTTAAAAAGCGTATTTAACATAATCCTTCACAAATATATTTTTATATTAAATTAACTAATTTTTTTATTTATAATTGTAAGATTTGAAAAAATCTATGCGTACTTTGTGTCCATGTTACAAAATATAGCATACCAAACGGTAATAATAAATTTTACCTATTTTTTAAATTCAGACACATGGCACTTACAAATTCAAATATGGTAATATGTGATTGCGTGTTTTTAATTAATTAATCATTGGTCTTGGTTATTTGATGTATAGATTTAGGATTTAGAGAAAATATATAATGAAAAATACTTATAACATGTACATACAGGTTTTTCATTAGGTATTTATACATCTTTTAAGTATTAATTACGTAAAACAATTGTATATTGTATTCTGATTCTTGGAATTTATCAGCCATAACGTAACTATCAAGCCAAGATAAGAAAAACCATATGTCAATGGCATTCCGATAAGAGATAACTAATGGCATATTGTGTCGTAAACATGGCTTTTATTGCTAGATTAGGCCAAACTGCAATAATTTTGCGGTGGAATTATTCATTACATTAAAAAGACATATTTTTAGACAGTGAAGATACTTTCAAAGGCAGGTGGGTACGTGGATTTAAAAAAAGAACTATGTAGATAGTTCTTTTTTTTTCTATTACGTATTTTATAATATACTAACAACTATGAATTAGATGTAAGACATATTTGTAATTTTCAATGTATTTTTTTGAATTATCCTTGACCTAAAAAAAATAGACTTCGTAATGATTACATTAGTAATATTGATATAAAGACTATTGCATTTGTTTATACAATAAATGTCAAAAGATCACTAGAAACAAATTGAAGTATAGTTATAATAGATAACCTAATGTTTTTGTATCGTATTAACTGTGGAATTTTTTTTAAAACATAGATCAAATAAATATCATGTCGACATATCGAAAGGTGACCTTATTAAGATAATTTAAAATATTTTCTTTATATTTATACATACTTTGATAATTGTATACAAAAATAATACGTTTAGTAGAAACTACACTAGTCACCAAAAACGTATATTTTTACAAAAGATAACTGTAAAAACTATCTATAAAAGAAAAAATTAGTTGAAAATATTAGACAGAAACCATAGACTGAAAAAACTGGAGATTAATCGAATAAATTTCGTTGTTACAGGTTAGCGAGTCGCTCAAATGGGGCAACATCGGCATGAATATGGGTGTATTGCTTGTCAGTCAAAACTGCGCGCGTGAAAAGGCAAAGTCCGTTTGAGAATCACAAGCCAGCGGAGTGTCCGCTGGGATATATACTTGTTCCGCCTGTTTTCTGCGACCAATGTCCAGGAAAACCTACAGCGTTTAAACAAGACCGGATCGAGCCGCTGTTTAAAAGTTCCTTTCGTGAATTTCATTGATTATTTATAGTTATTGCCTATTCCACCAGTATTCGTACTGTTTCTGATACTGTCTCTCTTTAATTTAAACATTTCTGTTCAAGAAATCAAATTTTATAATTCGAGGGCTCTTTCACTATAATTTTATTCGAGGCTAATTTGTTTTAACACAAATGATTAATGTTACACTTGTTTACAAATGTACTGTTTGTGAAAGTATCCCCTAGTGGTAGCTTTAAATTTGTTACATATATTATTATTAAAAGTAGCCAGTTTCGTTCAATTAAGGGCAAAGGCCTCCCCCCATCCCTTTTTCCACTATATTTGCAGAATGCATGGGAAAGGGTTTGGATATTTAACCTACAATGCTGCTCAAATGCGGTACTATGTGCAGAGTAGGTTGCATGCAGCAGCTTACCATAGATGCTAGTAATCTCCGTGCAATTCTGCATGCTGTATACCTTAGTCGGCTCTTAACAACACCTCAGTACAATGAAAATGGAGGCACTATTATATTCTGCCTGTAATCCCTACGGCTATTTACTTTTTACTAATATGGAAAAAAAGAAAATTCGAAACATTCCTTCACATAAACAAAAGACGCCCAATAATGTCTCTGGTGAGTGTAGAAATGTCTATATTTTATGTATTGATATTACAATGTTTATATCGATTATATGTTAACGAGATACTGTTTACTGATAGAGTGACCAAACTAGTCTTACGTACTCTGAAACTGTCTCTTGGAAATAAGACTGTAACATACTTATACAAAAAATACGTACTAAAAAAAGTACATTAACTACGAAAAGTTATTTAATATTTTGTTAAACCCGCTCAAAAATATAATTCAAACAAAACATTTATTTTTCGTAGTTAAATATACGAAAGTATTAAAATAATTCAACTCGTCAGGACTATTGTAAATTAAACTATGTACTATATATATACTCTTTTTTAACTGCTAATGCGTAGTGTACAAAAAATGTTAAAAATTAAAAACACTGTTACTTGTTGATATATTTTTTGTAACATAGTCTGGCGGCAAAATGCAGACTTTTGATAAAATCAATATCTATTATAATTGTTATCATGTTAGCAACATTTGCAGCTCCTGTCAAATTTGACACTGACGTTTGATGAGTTGAAATAAAATTTGAAAGTATTCTTATTTTTACTATATATTGTATAACGTATTTAAAAAAAAATTGAGGCGTAAGTTTAACGGCTGTTGTGAATTGTATTAAGATAAGATTTTAAATGTTCTATTTATAATGCAGCATTTTTATAAATAAACGATTAATGATAAATATTTTTTTTTATTTGTAGTCAGTCACGCTATATCTCTTTCGGGGTAAGCAGAGGTACGTTAGTGGCTGTATCCACTTTGCGGATTATATATGTAGTGCCTAAAGTGACCAGTAGCGCAGCCGATCGTCGTTCTCACAGCTTTTACACTTGACATCTGTATAATAGTTATATCATGCGGGTCCCTCACGAGGTTTTTCCTTCACCTGTGACCACGTGATGCCTAAATGCGTTCTTAATCCGGAAAAATCCAGAGGTAAGTGCCGGGACACAAATCTACGACCACTCTCCTTGCCACGCCTGCGCACCGGTCCCTTATGCACTAGGCCCACACAGCACACAATTGTTTCATTGTTTAATAAATTAAATATTTTCACTTTTTATTAATAAAGAATCGTAGTTACAGGTCTAGGAATTGATTTTAAAGAAATATGAAAAAAAACCTGACAAAGTAATAACTCAAGTATTCAGGAATGCCGCTAATGAAAATAAAAGCGTATTTTTGGTTTCTAGTTACTTTAGCATAAAGATAAATAAGAGAGTTCTGTAATGTCAAAAGTATGCGGAATTCACGAAAGTACATTGAGAGATTAATGAATGGCAAAAAAAAAAACAAGAGATTGGCAAAAAATAGAAGTGACGTTCAAATTTTTCTCCCTAACCCAATACGGATTTATCATACACTTTGACATTAATTAAATAATAAAATTTAAATCCGCCTCAAGGGACTAAAATGTGTGTACGGTAATTCGATAGCACCGTAACAGTTGCCGGACTTCCTAAAAAAAATCACTCACTGCGTTTGCCATTTCACCATCTCCTCAGGAACCCCTGCTGCTCCTCCAGGAAACTTTTTTTTTTATTATTCATAGTTAAACACTTGACCTCAATCACACTTGGTGGAAGGTGAAGATGAGCTCGATGATGAAACGCGATCGCCTAGCAAATGCCTATTCACTCTTTTCTTAAAGACTCCCAGGTCATAAGATCGCGGAATCTTAACCGGGGAATTAGCTATTGCTCAACTCGTTTCAGAATGGGGACTTTTTGTTCGAAGCGATAAGTAATATCACACCTCTAATAATAAAACTAACTATAACTAACTCTAATAATAAAAATAACTTATGGTTTTTTAATTTTTATATAATATAATACGATTCATTTCCATGACGAAGAATGTCGTCATGCCCATTGCACTAGGCTTTTATGTATGACGAAATATATCGTCATACCCAGTTAACAGCAGAGGTGGGCAATATGTAATCTGATTAATGATGAACGATTAGAAAATGTAGTCGTAATTTTAATTTTCTTGCCTTCTAATCATAATTAAATCCATTTAAAACATTAAGAAATCATAAATGTTTATACAATCTGGGATTTTATAGTGTTTAAAACATATATGAACAGTCATATTAATGGTAAAAAACCTAAAATGTAATCGTTAATCATTTTTATTAATCTGATTACATTTTGCCCATCTATGGTTAACAGAAAAGAAGACACACAGTTAGTTACAGGTTAAAGGAATCTTTTCTTTTTTTCAAATTTGTTTGTATACACTTTAAAATTGGATGAATAGAAAGGATATGTGTATTCCCTTACTCGGTGGACGAATCGAGAAAGTGAATTCAATTGACAACCCTAAAAATCAAAATTACCCGTCCAAATATTTGAGTAAGGATGATACAATGTCAAGATGACGTCTATAAACTTTAGTCTATGACTTACCTCTCTAAGGAGGCCGAAGAGCATGTCAGTAGAGAGTGACCGCTCGTGGGCTTCGTCCATTATGATGGCGCAGTAATGGTCTAGATCTGGCTCTCGAAGCCCCTCGCGGAGTAATATCCCGTCGGTCATGTACTTTATAACCGTGTTCGGCGACGTGCAGTCCTCGAAACGGATCGCGTATCCCACTTCATCGCCTGATTGAGACATTATATTCATCAAAATCTAGCATTGCCATAATGTTAGGCTGGATTTACATCAAACGAACATAGAGCTAGAGCAAGAACAAGAGCATTCTTTCTCGCTCTTTTAGTGTAAACGAAATATCGCTCTTAGCGTTAACACCACACGATCAACGAGCAAGAATGAGAATCAAGAACTAGAATTGAGGTGTTTAGCGGCCGAACGAATGCTCATTGCGCATTCGTGTTAATTCTGTGGTTCTATGACCATACCCTTTCTCAGCGATAAGAAGCGAGAAGTGAGTCCATCTTTTTTTTACTTCTTCAACGTTGAATTCTAGTATATTTGCAATCTCCAGCCAATCAGTTTGTTTGCGATTTGTATTTTTGTAGTGTTCAAACGTCGGATCCTACAGACATTTGGAATTTCGGTGGGCTTCTATCATAAATAGGCATTTTTCTTGAGACCAATACATAGTTCAATCGACGAGTATACTCGGATCAGTGATCAAGATCGCTCGAACACAAGAACGCTTTAAAAACCTATTCCCACGCTCTAGTATTGTTTACATAAAGCGAATGAGCATTCTTAGAATATCCTATAGAATCTTTGCGAGCGCAGGAAGAACAACGAAAAAACGCTCGATGTCTGTTTACAGTAACCGAATTTGATAGAGTGGGGAGAGAATGAGCATTCGCTCGTTTGATATAAATCCAGCCTTACTAATATTACAAAAAAAAATGTCTTACTTAAAATAACACATTTTAAGCTTTCGCTGTTTCTTCTCATTAGAAATACTTAACGGCTGTTATGCGCGAATTAACATATTATCACTAGATTGCCCAGAGCAATCATTTTGACTGTTTTTAAAGTTTAGTTATATTAAAAAATATATATATTTATAAAGAACCATTTTTTTTTTCATATTTTGACATTTTATATATTACCTTATAGCATTTCTTAATAGTTGTACTTACCTCCCCCCTCTTTACTCCCTATATACGTATGTGCTATATCTATATTCAGTCTTTCTAGTGTTAATTATGGCTCCACGTTTCAACCTGGTTACACTGTCGCGAATTTACGAAGCTTACATCGAGGGCGGAAATTTACTTCCTCTACCCTCGTTTGTTCTTGATAATTTAAATAGTCGCGACCCACATCACTTACAGTATCAACATGTTTACAAGGCGACATGAAACGAGCTCCCAGTTTTTTAATCACTGGGATTCACGCCGATGACAACTTAAATCAATCATCCAGATTAAGTTTCATGCCACTTAATCTCCGCCATGACTATAACCTGTGTAACCAGGTCGAAACGTCGAGTCATAATTAAAAGTAAGTTACTTCGCGCACAAGACCAGCTGAAGTATTTCCTCAAAATGTTAAATATATATATATATATATATATATATATATATATATAGTTAGAGAACTGTCAAATAGAAACAAAAAAACAAGCCGTTTCTATATACCCCATATAATAATGGCTTATAAGCGAATACAAGCAGATAGACGGGGGAGGCTGGTTCGAGGCTCTGTGCGGAGCGGACCTCTTGTTAGTTACGTGAGAATTCTATTATTGTGTCGAATCCCTGATTGTTGTTGTTGTTGTTATCCAAGTATTTACGTGTAGAAGTTGTTGTGTGTCGTTTTGTTGTATTTAATGGGAAATCGAGTTCAGTTTAATCAACTCGTGTATTTTTGTATTTATTTTTAAGCATAATCCCACGAGTTACCTAAATATATATATAAAGTCACGCTATATCCCTTTCGGGGTGAGCAGAGATTCATTAATGGTTTTATCCACTTTACGCTCGTGGAGTCGATGCATTTGTAAGGTTATGAGAAATTTGATGTACTTGTGGAATGCAATGCACTACAAAAATCTAGATCACGCGAATTATATTTAAATGCACACCAAATGAATAAAACTAGAGTCACGATAAAACTGTCTTCTGATTCACTCGTCACCACACGCTTACCTCTTAAGCCCGCATGGCATCTAATAGAAATGTCCTGTGTACTAGTGCTGTGAGAACGGTGATCAGCTGCGTTACTGGTCACGTTATATCATTGCAAAGTGGTTACAGTCGCTAATGTATCTTTGGTGACTCCGAAAAGGATATAGCGCGACGACTTATTATTGTAAGATTATTACCAGAGGGCATGTAGGGGCACTCGTTGTTTAGGCATTGCCGTGTCGTTGGGCTGTGGAATGGTC
Organism: Automeris io; assembly: GCA_036320925.1. Lineage (NCBI taxonomy): Eukaryota > Metazoa > Arthropoda > Insecta > Lepidoptera > Saturniidae > Automeris > Automeris io. The sequence continues at coordinate 2,301,963 of JAUDJH010000011.1, read as the reverse complement.
TTCCGGCGAGCGTGTTCCCACCATCCTATGATATGGGATCCTTTAAGCGTAGCGTGAAGAGATATTTGTGCAGGCCGGCATGATCGCTGCGACTACCGATGGGTTTTTTCTTGCCTGTCGATAGCCGTTGGCGTTTTTTGGACTCTACCATGCTTACCATCAGGTATGATGCAGTCACTGTGTCGAGTCAGAATAAAAAAAAACTCACCCAACTTTGTGTTCATTTCATCGGAGACCCGTTTGGCGACGGACATGGCTGCAACTCTTCGCGGCTGCGTACAGCCGATCATGCCGAGCCGGCTGAACCCTTCCTCGTGCAGGTACTGCGTCAGCTGCGTCGTCTTACCGCTGCCGGTCTCACCTGAGACACGTTAATAGACTTTAAGCACTTTCATTGTACTTTAGAAAAAACATGATACATTAATTTAGAAGGTGATGTCTGAGAAATGCGAATAATACATAAATTATTGTATTTTCACAGGCTTCGGTCTAACTCAGCCGGTATGCACATAGGTGCGTTGGCGGCAAAGTACATAGCAATTGTTTACATATAACAATTGGTCACCGTGAAAGATTGAATAATGCGTTATTGCTAAAAAGGTCTTACACTTTAGAAATTTACTAACAAGAGATCGCAATTACAAAGGCAACTCTGAAGCTTAATAAACCTAAGCACATTAAAACAAAAGTACAATAGACACGTTTTGTCAGTGCCGTGCATATCGTTTTCACACGAGGCAAGCAATCAGTAAGAAAACTTATTTCGATTCTTCTATTACTCTTTATTTATTAGTGGACTATAAAAACACGTTATTCTTTATTTATTTCGATAAACACGCATTCCCATTATAATCGCAATGGTGAATTTATCTATTATTGATTCGTAATGTTAGAATTAGATGCTCATAGAGCGTCGGGCAAGCATTGCTTTTATGCTTGTATGAAAAGAACGCCACTGCGTTTTGTGTACCCAATTCCGATGAGATCCTAGTTTTTAGAATGTCCTATATGAAGACTAAGTTGATTTACCGACAATGATGATGACATTATTCTCCCTGATGACCTGCATTAGTTGTTCCCTTACTGCGAACACCGGCAGGAAGCGTCTCTGTTCCGCTATAGTTTTTTTCTTCACGAAATCGGACTTCGATTCCGGTTCTTGAGGTTCTAAAATAACGAAGTCAATAATTCAATAGATCACATCAATGTTGACACCCAGTGACGTGCATAGGGGATTTGGACATGTTAGGCAGATTCACATAATTAATGTAAATATTATATAAATTTATTAAATATTATATTACATTCATAGGGAAGATAGATGGCGTGAAAATAGAATAAATATGAACATAAAGGGTTCCTATTATTGTTTAAACTAAAGGAATTTATTCCAGACTTATTTATCTTTAGGGCATGCAATGCTTTCATGCATTTATGGAATGAACGCTACTGTTGACACCTCAGTTAGCGCACAAGTTCAGTACGGTAATTTTCATTCGTACAAAACGACATCTATTATAAATATTTGCTTCCATTGCCTTCTGGTTTATATAGAAATGGTTCAACAGATCACCCTATTGATCTGAATATATTTTTATAAGATTATTTATTGTTTTCAGTTTTAATTTTGTTTATATATTTATCATTACGCTGATTCCCTATTGGGGTATATAATCAGAGATGGGCAAAATGTAATCTGATTAATGAAGAACGATTACAAAATGTAGTCGTAATTTTAATTTCCTTGCTCTGTTATCATGATTAAATCCATTTAAAACATTAAGAAGTCATAAATGTGTATGCAATCTGGGATTCTGTAGTGTTTAAAACATAGATGAGCAAAACGCAGTCATATTAATGGTAAAAAACGTAAAATGTAATCGTTAATAATTTTTATTAATCTGATTACATTTTGCCCATCTATGTATATAATGATATCATTATCTTCGATTTATCTTAAGAGTGTTTTAACATGCGTCATAGTATAATGTAAATATTTCAAGTATTTGAATCTTGTATAACCTATATTTTTAAAAAACCATCTAAAAATCCTATTAACTTCAACGATAAAAGCGTCACCCATATTTGGGTGACCTGGCGACGAACGTGTTAAAGTTATTGTATTTGTAAGAAGTATAACATTACATTTTAAACTTTGGTCAAAAGTTGGCGCTCATTAGATATTGTGACGGTTTTGGATGATTGTGCACTCGTGTTTGTTAATACACAGAAATAATTCTAATAACGGTGCAATGCGTTCTCAATAAAATATAAATAATAAATTAATGCAATTTTTGTAGGAAAGAAGAACTCACCTTTATCCAAATGCTCTGCGTATTTGTAAGCTTCTTTTGTTGGTCCATCTTCTAACTCTTCCTTCTCTCTTTGTATTCCCATTATATTACCTGAGAGATGTCCGAACAAGGTTAGAATTTTATTTATAGCTGATAGAACAGTTCCACTTCTTTAACAAGTATCGAGAGTGTTTCGGAAGAACATTGTAACGGATACAATTTTGAAAATGGTGCTATCCTCGTAATCACTGTATCTTATATATAAAAATGAATCGCTAAATGTGTTGTAATCGCGAAACTCGAGAACGGGTGAACCGATTTGGCTGATTTCTTTTTTGTTGTGTTTGTTGAAGTCTGGGGAAGGTTATTACGGAGAGAAAAATTAAAAAAATTGTCTGAAAAAGTCTAAAAACAACACTTTTCTATATTCTCATACAAAAGATTTGTTATAAGTCAATTTGAACTTTAACACGATACCATAAAGTTTAAATGTTAGTGGACGGGTTCCGGGAAGGCAAAACAATTATTGAGTGACGTATAAATATTAATGTCAATTTTTATACATATAACATTAAGGCCAGGTTCCTTCAAACAATTTTCAAAAAAATCTGACGGGGAAGCTATTAACATTAAAAAAAACAATGTGACTTTGTTTTAGAGAAATAGGGCAGAACAAGGTCTGCCGGGACAGCTAGTATGAAATAAATAAATATTGACCTAGTGCTTGTACTATGGGTACTAGACAAAGGTATACATACTGAAATACATATAGAGGGGTGAAAGGCTATTTGGTTTAAGCGCCTTTTTTTTGTGATATAGTATTATATATATATATTTTTTTTGAATCGGTCAAAATCTCTGATTCCGAATATATATATATATATAGAAAAAAATATCGTGAGGAAGCCCGCACGGAAATAGAGATGTTATGCGTACTAGTGCTGCGAGAACGCCAGTCAGCTGCGCTACTGGTCTCATATCTCTGCTCACTCAGTAAGGGACATAGCGTGACGATATATTAGAAAGTTGAAGTATGATTTTACCAATCTTAGTTCCCTCCAATTTCCAGTGTTTCTTTTGCGCTTTACGCCTTTCCTTTTGTTCTCTAAAAGCTTTCACCAAAGCCGATCCTTTCCGAGCATTTATTGCTATGTCCGATGTGGGATCTTTCACCTGAAATCAATTTATTGTCATTTGTATAACATCATTAACCTCGCAAAACTATTACTTATTATTATAAATTGAGTAGTGCGTACGTTTGTATGTTTCGTCTTCACGTCAAAATGACTGAACTGATTTTGATGAACTCTATCATAGAATTAGATTAGAATTTGGAGACAGATATAGGCAACATATCGTTGCGTAAATAAAACTTGAAGGGGCTGAAATAGGGCAAGCAATGAACTACGGGGAAATAACTATTTTTAAATTCGGGATAGAAAAGCATAGATTATTAATAAAGGAGGTCATAGGAAAAAGAAGAGAAAAGAGAATGGGAAGGAATATAGAGTAGGGACTAGAAGACGTAAAGTGGACAGGACGAATGAGAGTGGGGGAGGAAAAGAGGAACCGTGAGAGGGGGAGTAGATTTAGCTAAAAGTGAACACGAAATTTATAGACCATTACCTTTTATGGAGTGAAAAGACTCTTAATAAAAGAAATTTGTCAAATTCGACACTTTTGGTGTTTCTCTCTGTTATAGGTAACTGTAACCTTTCTATCAAAAAGAAAGAAAGAAAAATCATTTATTTGGCACAATACATACAGCACATAAGGATAGGTTAATGAAGCTAGAAAACAACAAAGGCAAATACCCTGTGCGGTGATGCGTCAAAGGGAAGTCAGCTCAGCAAATGCTAAGTGATCAGCCGAGCCACCCAGCAGTGATTTTCAGCTGACAAATAGCTATTTGTTGTGTCAGAGCGCAGATAACATTGAAGAAGGGAATAATAGAGTGTTGATATGCAACTCTAGAGACTTTTTAAAATTGTCAAAGACAATGATATACATACATAATATATGCATTACTTTATTTACAATATATAGATACATATCAGTGACGTGCATAGCATATTTGTACAGGGTAGGCAGAATTTGGGTATTCACTTTAAATATTATATTATCATAGTAAATATTATATTGCTTTCATAGGAAAGATAGACGGCGTGAATATAGAATAGATATGAATATTCATTGTTTAATTTTTTGCTTAACTTTAAGCAATTTCTTTCAGACTTAGTGAACGTTAGGGCATGCAACGCTTTCATGCATTTATGAAATTAACGCTAATGATACATATGATGATGATGATGTCCTAGCCGGATTCGGCCACGGCGACTGTTTCAACGCCGATTAAGAAAATCAAGGCCCAGTTTTCGGAAACAGTCAATTGCGCAGGAGATATTTAAGTGCATAACTGGACGCGCTGCCAGAAAAGCACTCTCTCGTCCGAGCTCCCTCGGGCCCGATGGAATGGAGAACCAGTACGATCGGGAGGGAGCGGGATGCAGGTTTGGTCGAGTTGTCCTTCTCTGAACACCTGGTTGAATTGCGGTGTTAAAGAGATACCTTAGTCGCCTTTTACGACACCTCAGCAAGAAGAGGGATTGCTATTCTATTCTGCCGGCAGCCACCACGGATACATATACAAATATATGTAACATATATAGAATAAAAAACAAAAAGAATTAAATTTAAACAACCAAATACAAGAGCATCCAGTTATTGCACAGTATGCTGCTCATTCAGCAACAAGATCCGTATTTTTTTAAAGGTATATAAACTTACAGGCTACCTGTCAGATATCCTTTATGGATTTTAAGTTATAAAAAAAATCACGTGACGTAGGAATAATTCAAAAATGACTTACAGGAATCACGGGCTCCGGCTGCTTTGTGAACACGATTCTACCGTCCAAGAACGGCGGCACGATGTTGTGAACTAACAAATGAACTCTGTCTACACTTTCCTGAAAAAAAACTCAGGGTTAATTTGTTTTAAACTGTCTCAACAATGTTTTTTTACACTGGCTCGACATAGTGACTACAGAGCACCTGATGGTAAGTACAGTGTAGTCCAAAAACGAAAGCGACTATCAAAGGATGAAAATCCATTGATAGTCTACATCGTCATGTCGGCCCACATATACCGCGACTGAAGGTCTCTAAGTATATGAGCTACTGGATATACACAAGCTGATCCCGAAACGCGACAAGCCGAAACTGGTCACTATGACGGGCTTTACACCCATGTACTGTGGTCGCGATCCAGACGGGCACCGGCGCCCTACCACCTCGCTGCTATTTTAATATTTATACTCGCGTATATACTATAATATAGTCTATCGTTTATCTTTTAGATCATGGGTCGACATACTTTTCGTATATAAAGGCCACAAATATTATGAGTATATTGGTGCGGGCCACATTTCATCTAATAAACACAATTTTTAGATAAAACTATTTTTTGCATTTTTAATCATATTTAATCTCATTTTACTGACTGTGATCGCTTGAACTGAATTTCCGGCTTCCGCGCACACAAAACAATGAAATAGAAACTTATTTTGATAAGTATTTTTAATTTATTGGCTGCGGTGCGGCGTTCTCTGGAACGGTTCTTACTTGCGCGGGCCGCACCGTAATGGCTTACGGGCCGCTGGTTGCCGACCCCTGTTTTAGATCGTTATGTCGTTTTAGAATTAAGCCAATTACGCACAATATAACACGAATCTCTCATCGAAATAGGATTGACTAGGCTTGTCGAAGAAATATCGACATTTTTAATACAATATATCGATATTTTTGGGCGATATATTTTGTAATGATATATCGATATAAAATATCCAGTATCGAAAATTGTATCGAATCTTTAAAAAATATCGTTATATTTTAAAGTCTTATGGCAGTGAAGTTGCTGAAATTTGAAACTGTAGAAAATAGGACCGAAAGAAAAAAAAAAAGAACTATATTGTCTATGACTGTTGAGTCATTATGTTTTGTTACGTTGCATGCATTGACATCTGAATCTGTTGCATGTATATTATTTGCCGCCATTTATTTATTTACTATTTATTTTTATTTGTTATCTTAAATAGGTCTTAAAGTTAGATCACAGCCTTTTAGTTCTTGATATTTTTGTAATTTTGTCTAATAAAATGCAATACTAGTAAAATACTTTCGTGTTTATTGAGATTTGGTCGATATATCGACGCCGATATTGTATTTTAATAAATATCGGTATATCGATATGACGATATTGTTTTCATTTCCGACATCTTTAGGATTGACTGAATCCTTACATTCAAATGAGTCAATTCACAACCCATACCTCGTCCAAATCATTGTTGACGTTGATAGAATGGACCACACCACTGGTGAGCATTCTGTTCCGTTCCCACAGATCGTTGTCCTTGTCTATCTGCTGCCTCTGGGCGGACACTTTACGGTTACGGCGCTTTTCGATCAGTTCCTCTTTCTTTGCCACGTACTCCGCACTCGTCCCGGCGAACGGGTCCGATTCGTCTGCTTCCCCTAAACAAATACACACAGTCCTGTACATAAACTCTTTCTTTTTGACGTCTATTTATCTATCACGACAAATCTATATTAGGGTAGACAGAAAGAATGGAACGCTACTTCTCTTTAATTATTTGTAAACCTCTTTCGCTTCCTTAACATTAATTATTCCCTGTTTGCGCCGTTTATTATTAATTTACATTTTTTTTATTTTATTCTTTATTTATAATATTTTAATATATATTCTCTTATATAATCTATTCATACACTAGCAACACTCACTCGACATTTTTATCCCCCTACCTTTCTCATCCGTTTTCCTCTCTGGGTTCGAACGCTTCGAAAACTACAACGCGCTCGCTGTAATAAACTCTCTAAAAATATATAAAACGCTACAACGCTGTGTAATACAATTGGTATCAACTCGAACGCTCTGCTTACCCTAACAACGCGTGAAATTGTGGTGTGGACGCCTGAACCAGCGCCGTGGACCGGGACAATATACAAGTAAGTTCGTTCCCGGATTCCTTCTATATTCCTCGTCAACTCTCACGCACCATTCCCTTTAAGGATTCTCGCTGATTCCACGTGTTCAGACATTACCCTCCATCAGAAATCTCTTTACCTGGTCTGCGTAGATAAATCTCGGAGGGCCTCGGCTCTTTCTTCCATACACATTCACATTTTACATCACTTCTGACATATAAATAAAAAAACAAACTTTTTTTATTTATATACTAGCTGACTCGGCAAACGTTGTTCTGCCATATAAATTATAGCAGACCAGCCACGCTTTGCTGTGACTGGTTTTTGAATAATTACTCAATCCAGTCAACGGATAGCGCCATCTTTTAGAATCGGTTGGAGCTAACTGTAAATTATGACTGCTAAATAATAAACAAATAATTTGCAATAAAATAATATTGCGACTATGAATTGAGATGAAAACTATCCTATCTTTTAAATTAGATCAAACTTCACGTGGTGTGTAAATTTCATTAAAATCGGTATAGTAGTTTAGGTGTCCATCGCGGACAAACATCGTGACAGGAGATTTATATATATTAAGATATAAATGAAAGTAAGTCTTCGTGTATAACACCCTTTTAATTTGTAATCAGTACAATTAGCAAAAGTTTTAAATATGTTATCAAGGTCTAACATATTGTATTGTTTACACATTTGTATGTTAGAACAAAGCAAACAAAAAACAAAGTTTTTTTATTTGTATGTTAGACCTTAATAACATATTTAAAACTTTTGCGAATTGTACTGATTACAAATTAAAAGGGTGTTATACGCGAAGACTTACTTTCATTTATTCCTCGACATTTAAGACTCGTCAAATAATTTATAATTCAAAAATATGTTTTTAAAATATAAATACAGAAATAATTTATTTCTTCTTTCATAATTTCTGTGTTCGAGCCAGCAAAGCATTTTTAGTGTGAGCTCTCAGTGATTAGTTTTCAAATCAGTTGTAAAAAAAAGATAAAGTATTACCTTCACCCATATTGTACCAGACTCTGTCAAGTTTCTTTTCTGCCTCTTGCCATTCTGGATCGTCGACATCCAACCCGCGGCGAGAGCTAGCAAACCTTGAATCAAGTACCAAATTCATATAAACATTTCCTAAAATTAAATAGTCGAAATTGTTCCTTGTATGAATATATTTGATTTTTTAATTGTATAACATAATTATATGAAAGACAAGCTCTAAAAATAAAATGGAAATGGGCAGGCAACAAAGCGCGATGTAAGGTTAAAATGTAGGCGCAATTAACTAGATGAACAGGTCCAAAAAGAAAAAGGGAGATCATAAAAAAAGGTTTGATGATATACGAGTAATCGAGATAGCAGGTAGAGATTGTATGACTAAAGCACTAGACAGAGAAAATTGGAACAAATTGGAGGAGGCTCTCACCTAAGAGTGATAGAAAAACTAAAGTGAGAAAAAAAATTAAGTTGAAACTTTTCAGCTATTGTTTTATAAGTTATTGTGTCACTTCAGTCACATTTGATTTAAAGGCAATGTTTTGGACAAGGATACTCTAGTATAGTCGGCCAAAAAAAAAAAATCACTCATTGCCTCCCGACTCTCTTATTATACAAATCTGAAAAACAAAATCTGGCATCGATCTCCACACCCTGGAATTTTCATCTCATTTATTTCACCACACTAGTATAATAATAACTTACTTATGAGGTGTAGCTCGTGGAGTATTGTCATAAAGTCTTCCTTTATTATCTCGCAAAGGTCTGCCTCTCTCACTTCTTTGATCCAAGTCTTTAGGCAGGGGTGTAGGAAAGTCCCAGCTCGATTTACGAACCATAGACTTGGAGTCCTCGTCATCATCATCCCAGGCAGTTTTGTTTGTAGGCTTCAAAACTTTTAGGCTGTAATTTGATTATTCAAAAGTATATTTGTGAACATCCACTATAAAAAAAGTACCACCAATGCAAAAATATAGCTTTAAGAAATATAAAAATAATCTGTAAATAGAAGAAATTAGAAATTATCTATCTCTTAGAAGTTAGAAGTTTTCTATCTCTTACTTTGGTCTGGTCATTGAATTTTGGAATGGTTTTTCCAGTGAGCGTGTTACCTTTCTCCTATGATATTGAGTATTTTAAGCCAAGTGTGAAGAGATGTTTATCAATTAAATAATTTCATTAGTCTTTAAACTGATTTTTGTAAGTAATTTGCACATAGATTGCATGTAAAATATATTTTAATTAGAGTCCGACCGAAACTAGTTTTCCGGCCGAAACCGAAACTCACGTGGTCAAGTATAAAAGTCAACGTGGTCAAGTAAAAAAATGAAACAAAAACTTACATGTAATCAGTTCCATCAAAGCATAACCTCTAAAGAATGTTTACGTCGGGTGATAACGCACTGACTAAGTTGTGTTGCTATAGAGCAATGCGAATTAGATCCGTCAACTGTCGTCTAAACGACGCAGTTACACTCCGACGCAGCCTTGAGTTTCTTTCGGCGTTTCTTCTCAAGGTAGTCGCTTCCGAAACGCTAGTAGATCACTGTTAGGTTTCGTATTTCTGGCTGGCGGTCCAAGTCGAGATTTTTACCCACAGGGGTGCCCTTGCATTGCCACCCAACCCATAAATTGCCGGCTGAGCACCCTCAGTGTTCGCCCACCCGTCCGGTTAAGTTGTGAAGACCTTTTCCGGCCAACAAACACGCGTAAACTCGAAAAAAAAAAAGCAATGCGAACGGCGCACGAATCCCGAACAGGGCCGCCAGCGTCCGCCAAAGCGTTGCCGCGAGAAACGAAGCTAGGCAAGCATGTACAACAACTACCGAAATCAGTTTCGGTTTCGGCAAAAGTTTCGGCCAAAACTCGGCCGAAACCGAAACCGAACTTTCGGTCGGACACTAATTTTAATTTTATATAAAAATATTTTTCAATGTTCTAGATTATTCTAGAATAATAGGGTTTTCAAAACAACTGTATAGAAAGTTGATAAAACTGTTTTAATTTTTTTAAATTTAAATTGACTTAATTTTTAAATACATTTAAGTAAAAACTTACTTTGGAGTCTTTGGCTCATCTTTGAATCTAGGTTCATAATAGCTTCGTCTTGAACTATCTCTACTTCTTTCACTGTCTGATTCTCTTCTCTCTCTGTCATGATCTCTCCTGTCTCTATCTCGGTCCTTTCTTGATGAGTCCCTATCCCTCCTTCTATCTCTATCCTTTTCTCTGTCATAATCATAGGATCTTCTATCCTTATCTCTGTCTCTACGTTCATATCGACGATAGTGTTCATCTTCATATTTTGGTCTTGATTTTTTTTCTTCTTGTGTAGAACTGTGTACACCCTTTTCTTTTGCATCTTTTTCTTTTCTAAAATGTTTATAAAAATTGAATAAAATTTAATGCCTACGACTCTAACATAACTTAAAACATTAAAGTGGATTCTAAGCTGTGATTTAATTCTTATAGAAAACAATAAAAAAATATCACAGTATTATGAAATGAAATTTACTTATTTCACCACAAAGTAACTACAGTAAATACAATAACACAAACAACATATAGAAAAAAAGAAAAAAAAAAGTATATAAACAAGGCGAAATGGGTCCTCCGTCAGCTTAATGCTACAGAGGAAGTCTGCAGCGTTGGTTTTCATGAATGGCCCTGGTTGTGGTACATTTTATCAGAATTATTTATAAACAATACAAATACAATAAATAAAATACAGCTTAAATATTCTTAAATGCAAGTATAATAATAAGCTTAATAAAAAAGTAATAGCAAAACTCAATACTCAGAATTAAATAATAATAAATAAACTATTACATACAATAAACAAATCAATTACAAAATGTATTAGTGATATTATAGTAAGAATATATACCTAAAATAAGAGCAAAAGTATAATGAATAAATAAATAAATGAAATAGATTGCTCGTAATTGCTAGATTGTAAAATAGATACAAATTTTATTCTATTTTTTAAATTAAATTTAGATGTGGATATTCTAAGCAGGTAATATTAAATCTTTTCATACAAGTATTAATTTCTAAAATAAATTATGTGATATAAAGCTGCTTTTATAAATAACTATGAATAAGTTTAAGTAGAGAAAATACAAAAAAATAAGGTTATGTTAGGATAAATATAAATACATACCTTTGCAACCTTTCCAGGATCCTTTCTCGCGCTTGTTCAGATATGCCACCAGTATACGTTGGTGTTTCTTCATTATGCTTCCTGTACTTACGTTCTTTAACCTCAGAATCATTACTATTGTCCTTTGATTCGTCATCATCATTTTCTTCACTTTGGAACGAAATAAGTCGGTTCTGTTTCCTTTTAGCTGCAGCTAACTTATCTAAGCCAAGCAAAGAAGGCTTTGCAAACTGGAATTCTGCTGGTTTTTGCGTCTTTTTAATAATTAAGCCACCAGGTGCATCGCCTGAAGAACCCTCCAAACGATGCAAATTTTCTTCGTTATCCGACATTTTTATAACTTTAAACAATTAAATGAAGTGAAATATCATAAAAGTAACGGTATCATAAACTTATCAATATATGTTTATTTACAAAGATATACGAAATTAAGTCATAAAACTTTCAGCAAACTTTTAACCAAAAGTAAACATCAGATTCGACGTTTGACAATCAACTACAGTATTGCCAAATCTCAATAAGAAAGGCCCTCTAAAAAAGTAGAAAAGGATATTTTTATATGTGAAAATCCTAAAATAAAACGCCTGTTGAATTTTTGTTATCTTCTTGATTGTGATATGGATGATCGAAGATTATTTTAGTAGGGTTATATATATGTCTTTACATTGTTTATCACCCTTATTACATGTCATCTTATAGTTACAAAATCAGTATTGTGAATTTTTTTTTGTTTGTTTCCTGTATGAATTAACTGAAATAGCGGTTGCTGGTTAGTGGCTCTGAACAATCTATTCACTTAGCTCTTTTTTCGTAATAATAAAGATGCACGATGGCCACTAGTTTAGAGAATATTCTTGCGTCTGAAACTACGGTACTCCAGAACATTTATATTGATCCTTTAGAGTAGTTTAGTGTATTAAATATTATAAATACCAACAATTAAATATTAATACGTGGTCCCAACATTTCTTTCTAACAAATCATTAAAAGTCTTTTCTGTTTTATAAGAATACCTATATTTAAAGGTATAGTTTTTACGTTGGTATCATTTTAATCAGCTGACATAGATGTTTATATTGTTACCATACAAGAAAATAAGTTATTTAAAAATATCTAAATATTTCTTAATTTCGCACCCATGAAAAATACTGAATCTTTAACAAATTTCATAACATAAAAATTATAAAAAATAATAAATTAATAATAATGATTATTTATGTGAGCTTGAGTTTTGAGTACCGTTTACCCATAGGCAATTACACTTTTAGAGTTTAGAAAATCGGCGCACGTGCAATCATCAATGTTATAAAATTGTTGGTCTTCATTTATTTTATTTTTTTCCTCGACGAAATTTAATGCAATCTTTAATAACAACATGTTACTCGTATGAAAAAGTTTCTCACATATTTTGAAGTTGAAGGCATAGTTTTTCCCTCAAAGAAAGGAATTTTAACAGGGCCATGAACGTTACCACAAAGGCAATATAGAAACAGCACTCTTTATGTGATAGTTGCTCATGGCAGCAGAATGGATGGACATGGATACATGGACAGATAATCCAGTACAAAACGCACAGGTCAATGTATAGCAACATATGTTTTATTTTATTTAGTATATTTTCAGGGACGCATTTCATAATATATAAACAATGAATAATACATAAACCAGAAAGTATCCACAAAAAAAACAAAACAAAAATCAAGCTAGGGAGCTTCAAATCAACAACAGACAACCAATTAATTATATAAAGAAAAAAAAATGAAAATGTATACTAACATTCCTTTCTCATTATTTTTCTAAAGGACCTGAATGTACAAGATGTATCAGGGGAGGTTAACCTGCGGCACTTTGAAAGATTATTTGAGGCTCTCGATAAATGTAGCCTTTTCATTTTTGTGTCATATTTTAAATTAAACAAAAAAAAATAAATAAATATATATATATATATTGATTTTTTTGCATACCATTTGAATACGTATTTAATTGTGGCTCACGAAAAATGTCCAATTTTGAGAAAAGGCTCGGACTATCAAGGAGCTTGGACACCCCTAATATAATATATACCAATCACGAAAAATAAAAGTATAGTATTATTAACACACTGAGGGGTTTTTACTGTATTGGGTACAATAGGGCTGATATGCCAAAATGGCAAAAGCCCTTGAAACAATAAATAAAAAAAAAAAATAACACAATTTGACTTTACAAACGGCATTTTAAACACGAAATTTTTGTATATTTATTTTCCTTATCATTTTAAAGCAGATCTTGTTCTGTCTTATTTCTTTCTTTATCTCTGTAACATTTCTTAATACATGTGAGATTCAGCACTGGAACAATTTTATTAAAATTTGGAGATCAGTAGTGACAGATCATTGAAATAAGGAGTAAAGAGCCCGACACTCCAAAACCTCTATTTTAGGCGGTGCTGCTGACACTGCGCATCACTTCCCATCCATACAGGCAGCAGACTAGTTCAAGTCTACTGCCCGGCTAGTCCCTTATCCACTAGACCATCACAGCAAAAGCCTTGTTCTATTTAAGAACATAATTTGGCTTCAACTTTGCCGCGAGTAACTTATGTATATTTTCTTATTTTACAGGTGGCTGTGAAATTTTTTTGGAGTCTTCACCATATTTACCAGGAATGTTAAAAAAACTGTGAGACATGGTTTAGCTCCGTAGTTCATTTCTGGAATTCGAGTAAATATAATAGATATTATTGATCGACGATTTTACTCTAACGCCAAAATATCATGATTCATATTTAAATATAGTTTATAAACTCCGCTGAGAACTAAAATAATGCACTTCGCCTATAATCATGGCCATTCGATAATCAAAACATATGTATCCCTGCAACACCGGAATATCTATTTTATACAGTGGTACAGAAATAGTGACTACACTACAATTGACGATAAGTGCAGTTCAAAACAGCAGCTGTCGTCAAAGAACTGTAGCCCAATGACAGTTCCCGTCGTCATGCTCATCCAAATCACAGCTGGAGGTCTCTTTCTCTAGGTATACTAATAATTGGACGTGCATGCGCTTGGAAAGACGGACAGATAAATTAGCTATCATTAGATTCTTTGTCATATCAGCCGTAGGATGCCTGCTGGTGAATATAGGCCTATCCTAATGTTTTCCAGAGCTCCCGGTCTGAAACAGCGTGTATATACCATTGCCCTGCGAGCTTTAAGTCTCCCACTCATCTTGTATGTGGACGTCTGACATTGCGCTTGCCTGTCCGTGGTCTCCACTCGAGAATTGTCCTGTTCTTGTTGTGTGTTGGAGTGGCTATCCGCTCTACGAGCTACGTACGTGTCTTGCCCACTGCCACTTCAATTTGCTGTAATTTTTTTGTAATCTTCTGATTCGTGATTGGGAGTCGAAGCTGCTCGCGTCCGTAGGCTTTACCCTAGTTTCCCTACACGTGACTCCTGGGTGGTGCTAAACGAGCAGCAGCGAGGTGGTAGGGCGTCGGTGCCCGTCTGGATCGCGACCACAGTACATGGGTGTAAAGGCCGTCATAGTGACCAGTTTCAGCTTGTCGCGTTTCGGGATCAGCTTGTGTATATCCAGTAGCTCGTATACCTAGAGATCTTCAGTCGTGGTATATGTAGGCCGCCATGACGATGTAGATTATCAATGGATTTTCATCCTTTGATAGTCGCTTTCGTTTTTGGACTACACTGTACTTACCATCAGGTACTCTGTAGTCACTATGTCGAGCCAGTGTAAAAAAAAAACGTGTTGATGGT
Source organism: Automeris io (assembly GCA_036320925.1). NCBI lineage: Eukaryota > Metazoa > Arthropoda > Insecta > Lepidoptera > Saturniidae > Automeris > Automeris io. The sequence continues at coordinate 2,286,731 of JAUDJH010000011.1, read as the reverse complement.
ACTCACTAGTCTACGGATTTCTTCATTTCATTTAACATCCAGATTAATTTGTATATAGTTCATCGTATATCGGAGCCTTGCGTTACCACCTAAACTATATCTCGCAGGCTGAGCACTTTAAACGCTCGCTCGGTAAAGCTTGGAATCTTAGTAACTTACAACCATGTCGCGATCTCGTTGGATATTAACGTCTTATCATTTCAATACTGTTTTTCTAGCTCTTGGGGATCAGGAGTATCGAGGATAACTAATGTTCAATATTGTTTACCATTATCCACTGTTGGTTTCAGCCCACTTTTAATCATAGGCCTACATCGTACTGTGCCTCTACCCTTGATCCTAAGCGAATCGCATCCACGCAAATAAACTTAAAATATCGTCAGCTTATCTCGGCACCGGGCATTGCATGTTCTGTTTACCCAGTCTGGGGCACCACTCGCGTATTTTATAACTCTATTTGGCATTATCTCGCCTGGTCAAGTGTCCTGCTAATTCCATATAAGAGCCGTTACTCAATCACCGACATTAAACATTGGACGACGCGACGAGGATTTCAAAATCAGGCTTACAATCTAGGAATCTAATACCGAGCATCGCGCGCTGAATTGCTTTTGGTGCTATCCTTGATATCTTCTTTGGTTTGGTTTTGTAGCCCTAACTCACTATAATTTGTTATTAAAATTGCGATTGCAAATAAATCTTTTGATTTAGTCCATCGAAGCGAAAATAGAATAGTTTGTGACGATCCCGAGTGGGATAAGGACGTGCCTTTAAAAAAAAAGCGGGATAATATTTCGTAATGACAAATTAATGTGAAAACAATCAGTGTAGCAATTAGTCGTGACAGTTTCAAGTCATTTGAAACGTGTTTTAATTTTTTTCAGTGTTTTTTTGTTACGATGTGAGGCAAGGTCGATTTATGGAGTGTAATTCAGTGACAAGTTATTTATAAAAGTTCTAATATTGTGATACGTGGCGAGAACGATGGGCGATATTCAAAATAATGTTGGCAGAGTGGTCACTGGTTTGTATATTTCAAAATATAATAACAAAATTCGTTATTTGATATCTGCTTTGTGGTTGATTCTAGTCTTAATAGAAAACATTTTACAGTCTCAAACTGCAGTTCACTTTTAAATACCCACCTCGACCTTTTAGGGCATATTGCGCCAGCAAATTAAATCAAGCTTAAAGTTTCACTGAAGCGTCACTCAGCATACGCTGAGCCGAGTTCTCTTTGAGATGTGTAGCAGCACACAGGATACATGATTTAGTGTTATGTACTATTAATTCATTATTGCTTTTTATAAATGTGTTTGTTGTGTGTTCCTTCTTTTGTCTCAATAAACTTTTTCCTTCTTTTTTCTTTCTTTCAATATTTAGCGGTAAACTTTGCTTATCGTCTTGCATGGAAACATTATCCAATTTTTCAGGTGATATCTACCATTTGTTAATGGATTGTGTCCGATCCTGAATCTTTAAGAGAGACTAAACGTCGGGTGTTTAACAAAGTCTTAACAAAACTATTGTCTGATTAGACGTCCGGACTGTTCAAATCAATGGCACCACATATCTTTTTTTGTAACCTGGGAGAAAAACGGGAATAGGACCATCAAAGCCGCTGTGAGGGCAGCGACCCCGGTGTGTCAGCTTCCTACTAATTAAAAACCCTAGGGGTGTCCCTCTAATTGCTCTACCCGGGCCTAGGAAATCAAGTTCATCCAGACGCCCAGGAACAAAAACCCTTGTTGAGGCTACCTCTCTGGTAGGGTTGAGAGTAAAGAACCCGTCCCTCTAAAATTTCTCTCTGGAGTTTAAGTTTACATTAACTCAGAATAACTACCTGTAGAAAAATAAAACCTGTATTAAAATATTTGTTTCACGTGGAGATTTAACCCACTATCCGTAGCATAAAGGCGGTTTGCTTAGCCACTGCGCAACCAAACTGCCAATATTATGTACATAGGTCTCAGGTGTGATTTGGACTAAAGTATTAAACGGCACATAGGGTCGTTAATCCGTTTTCATAAGTCTAAATAAACACATCAACAAAGTCTAAGGCTTAGATTTATAGCAGAGATGGGCAAAATGTAATCAGATTAATGATTAACGATTACGATTACATTTTGTAATCATTAATCATGATTAATGATTAACGAAATTAATCAAAAAAAGTAATCATTTTTCGGTGATTAAGGATTATTAATCTTTAATCGGATTACAATTAATCATGATTACTTTTATGATTACTTTTCTGTTTGATACGTAAAATGTGCTGCCGACAGCAGAGCGGCGCTCGCCGTTTTTTATTTATAGTATTCGACTACTACTAGCTAAACTGGCGAACTGAGTACCACCACATAGTTAGGTGTTAGGGCAATTACCCGAACTGGGTTATGACCGCAGTACAATAGTGCAAAGACCAGCATAGTGACTCGCTTCGACCTGACTACTTTCAGGATCAGTTCGTGCTCGGTGGACATTACGTAAATCCAACGAAATCTAGTTAATCATTGATGATTTTACCATTGTTCTGAGTGATTCCTGGACTATTAGAACTGATTATCAAAATATCGCCCATATTTTACTGAAATATCGTCTCCAACTCGATAATCCACGCCCGCCTTCGGGATGGAGATAGAGAGAACAAGATAGCGCAAAATTTTAATTGATCAGAATAAGACATTATTTTCTCAAATTTACACAAGCTTCTATAGCGCAGAGCGCGACATCACCTTTCTTGGTCATCCGTCTCTCTCTACTGACTCGGTTTCGTCTTTCATGTAAACCGAGCCGCCGCGCCGCACACGTTCGTATCGTATTTTGAATTTTAACTCATAATTAAAGTTGAGATATAGATTTAATTTTTTTTCCGGATAACTGTCGTTCTACCTAATAACTTTGATTCTTACAATAAATCAGCGGGACACATACATAGTTTTTTTTCTCAGTTCGCTTCTTTTTTTTCGCATTTGACTTCCATATTCTTAAAGACTAAGGAATATAGTACTCAGAAAAAAAGAAGCAAATTGACATACGGGCACGCGCCATTTTTATCTCACTAAAACGCTTTTTGGTTTACCAATATATATATATATTGTTTAATGAGTAATAAAAGTAAAAAATAGTAATTTCATTTTTCTGTTTTAAAAATTTAACTTTAACTTAAAGGATTGCACACAAAGTCTTTGGCCATTATCAGAAGTATTCTCCATCTCCAAGGCAGGCGTGGATTATCGGGTAGGAGTCGGTATTTCAGTAAAATATGGGCGGTACTTTGATAATCACTTCTAATAGTGCAGGAATCACTCAGAACAATAGTAAAAGCATCTATGATCAGCTAGATTTCGTTGGATTTACTTAATGGCCACCGAGCACGAACTGATCCTGAAAGTAGTCAGGTCGAAGCAAGTCACTATGCCAGTTTTTTCACTTTTGTAGTATGGTCACGACCCAATTCCGGTAATTACCCTACCAACTCAAACGGCTGAAAGCACAAAAAATGGTCCTGAACGTAATCAGGTCGAAGCGAGTTACTATGAGTTGGTAGGTTTATTGGCCGAACAATGTCGTGACTCGTGACCACAGTACACAACTGCAAAGACCCTTATAATGATTATGATTCGCTCAACGAGACGGATATTCGGGGGCGGACTTGCACCGGCTAAAACCACCGGGTGCCAGCACTGCCTAATCTTCGCCTCCACCGGGCCTAGGAATCCAGATACTTCCTAGGGGCCCGGCGAGCGCTTGGTCTTAGACAGGCCTCCTCCCTGGGAGAGGGTCGTAAAACTACCCAAACAATACCTCCCATTGGGGCGGCGTGTGAGCACACACACGACGACACCACCCCACCCTCCGTTGAACGCCACCCTCCACTCTCCGCTGAACGCCACCCCCCTTCTCTGCTAGACGCCACCCCTACTTTCTGCTGGACGACACCCCAACTCTCCGCTGGACGCCACCCCCCCACTCTCTGCTGGACGCCACCCCCCCACTCTCCGCTGGATCCCCCCAATCTCCGTTGGATGCCACCCCCCACTATCAGCTAGACGCCACCCCCACTCTCCACTGGACGCCACCCGCTACTCTCCACTGGAAGCCACCCCCCACTCTCCCCTGGACACCCCCCCACTCTCCGCTGGACGCCACCCCACTCTCTGCTGGACGCCACCCCCCCTCTCTCCGCTAGACGCCACCCCTCACTCTTCGCTGGACATCACCCCACTATTAGACGGAAGTTTGGGGTAATATTTAATTCGAAATAAAATAACTTGAAAAATTAAGTAAACGAGTATTTAAATCGGTCTCTCTCTCAGCCAGAACTCAAAAGTAATCATTAAAATAATCATGATTAATTGAATGATTACTGTAATCAAGATTAATGATTACTCATGTAATCATGATTAAAAGTAATCATGATTACGCCCATCTATGATTTATAGACACAACTTTAAGTTTGCTAGACTTTACTAAAACATTTCAATTTATATTAATCAATAAATGTCAAAGGATTTGGTAAGTCACAGATTTTGTCAACATTGACTTGGCTCTGCGAATACTATAGCTATACTGAAGTTCCTATTATATAATCAGTTTTTTGTCAAAACGAATTAATTTTTTGTAAACTTTGCTAAACAAAGTCGAAATAGTATCTATAAATTTTAGCCTAAGGCTCAGGTACACTTTTGAAGCCTACTAAAAAAACTACAATTTTTTACGGAGACAATATTACCATTTAAAGCATATCTTTATATTTGATTGTAATTTAAAATAAAATTGTAAATAAATAAACAAAAATATATAAAGTTTATCAACAAAGAAAAATGTCGTTTATACAGCCAAAAGAAAAGAAACGAAAAATGTAATTTTATTTAAAATTACAATCTAGCATAAAATTCAGCTTAGAATTGTGTAATATTGTTTTTTTTTAAAACTGCAATTTTTTTTAGTAAGCATTAAGAGTGTGCTTTAGTCCTAGACTTTGTTGACGTGTTTATATTTTCCCATATGCGACATCGTAACTTTTTATTACTACTAAATAGTCTTTGGTGAAATAAAGACAGCCATGTCCGCTTTTATTGCCAAAATATGATGACATCTGTGATAAATAATAATAAATATTAATGTCTGTGTGAATAGTTTTATTAATGTAAAAATAAACTCCATAATAACTGAGAGGAAGAAGTAAATAAGAGTTTATACAGTTTTCCTGCCTAACAGCATAGATGGGCAAAATGTAATCAGATTAATAAAAATGATTACGATTACATTTTTCGTTTTTTACCATTAATATGACTGCATTTTGCTCATCTATCTTTTAAACACTACAGAATCCCAGATATACACATTTATTATTTTTTAATGTTTTAAATGGATTTAATCATGATTACAGAGCAAGAAAATTAAAATTATGACTACATTTTGTAATCGTTCATCATTAATCAGATTACAACATGCCCATCTCTGCCTAACAGTTAGTAAGTAGTAACTCTGTCGGCAACATCAATTGTATCTGGGTTCGAACTTCGGTTACGGCAAGTATTCTTGAATTCATAATTAAAATTTAATTCGCACATAAGACCCGTTAAAATATTTATAATATATGTAATTTGCAGCCGGACTACCTGGTTTTGTTTTTTTTTAAGTCCTCTAAGATGTGGCTCAATTTTTTTTAATACTTGTAATATTCATTTAATTAATTAACAATCCCGGCACATTTTTCTCACAATCTTTTTCCATTTCCTTCACTGGTGAGTATGTGGCGACTGAATCCATATTTAATCTGGAAAAAGCTAGACGTACGTGCCGGGATTCGAATATGATGATGTCCTAGCCGGATTCGGCCACGGCGACTGTTTCAACACCGATTAAGAAAATCAAGGTTCAGTTTTCGGAAACAGCCAATTGCGCAGGAGATATTTAAGTGCATAACTGGACGCGCTGCCAGAAAAGCACTCTCTCGTCCGAGCTCCCTCGGGCCCGATGGAATGGAGAACCAGTACGATCGGGAGGGAGCGGGATGCAGGTTTGGTCGAGTTTTCCTTCTCTGAACTCCTGGTTGAATTGCGGTGTGAAGAGATACCTATTCGAATATACGACCCTACACGTCACCAAGCATCAATGACGTGCATAAGGCATTTCAACAAGGTAGGCAGAGTTCGCTTAATTAATTTGTATATGTATATTATTGTTTGCCTTGAAGGCGATGATTAAAATAATGTTACCGTGATTTTACTATTTTACATTTTTTATTATATTTGACAAATTAAAAAACAAAAAACAACAATAATCTTCTTCTAAATTTAAAAAATACAATATTACTATATATAGAAAAGAGGTGACAATTAAAATAGGTTTTATGTCACAATCAAATAAAATTTAAACATTATTATAGTAAACATTTTTTCATAGAAAAGATACATGGCTTAGGAATAGAATAGGTATGAAGATAAATATTTCCTTTTTTTTGTTTGAGTTTTAGTAATTTATTATAGACTTATTTATTGTAAGGGCATGCAATGCTTTCAAGATTGTACTGAATGAATGCTACTGCCATGCATGTATACCGGACCCAGTAGACCGCACAGCCACAAGTGATCTTCACAGGAGCGGAATATAGAAAAGTCCGGTTTTAGTGGGTGCTTCCATAAGAAATAGAACTGAATGTTAAAATTTAATGTTTCTAGCTTGAAAAATGAAGGTTTTATTATTATATATCATTTATGATATGTTTTTTATTCAATAATTTTTATGAAAAGTAATATACTATATCATCACGCTATATCCTTTTCGGGGTGACCAGAGATACATTAATGAACCAGAGATGGGCAAAATGTAATCAAATTAATGATTAACGATTACAAAATGTAGACCTAATTTTAATTTTGTTGTTGTTAAATGGATTTAATCATAGTTACAGAATTATGATTAAATCCATTTAAAACATTAAGGAGTCATAAATGTGTATGCAATTGAGGATTCCGTAGTGCTTAAAACATAGATGAGCAAAATGCACTCATATTAATTATGAAAAACGTAAAATGTAATCGTAATCGTTTTTCATTAATCTGATTACATTTTGCCCATCTATGTTAATGCCTGTGTCCGCTGTGGCTATCCAATACACGATAACGTGGATGATGGTAGGTTAGAAATCAGGCGCGTACTTCTGAATTTTTCTAAAATTAAGTATTGGCGTACTATATGCAGACATTTCCCGGCGTGGGGCAGCTAGCTGCAGGACCTGGTCTAAAGGATCGGACACGACCTCCCCCTGCCAGCAGTGATGTCGGCTATGCTGGCAGGGTATGATAACTAGAGGGCCGTGGTCTCCTTCTGTTAGGACGTCATGTCCCAGAAGGAGGCCGCAGAGCGAGAGCGGTAGAAGGCCACTCGAAGAAGACACCGGGGTGCCGGCAACCGCCCCGGCACATCAGTCCCAGTTGATCGGTCGATCCACGACCGGTTGGCTGATGCCTTTGCGGTCGCGGCCGCTCAGGGTAGGGGCACTGAGCGACTGGTTAGCGACCCTCGCGAAGTAGGCAGAGCATTGTGATGTGCTCCTAAATACAATAAGCAGTGTCGGGGAAGATATCTTCCTCCGAGTTTGTGCCCAGCGGACGCGGCGCGATGGGGCTGTGGCGGATTGAATACAGGACCCGCAGTCCTCGCCAATGCGCAGAAGAAGTCACCTTGGTCTTTTTAGTCGGTACAAGTCCGACACACCTCGGTCGCGCAACCCCCCTGTGCGGCCGAGACGGTCCTATGAGGATTTTTCCCAAGTAAAAAAAAAAGGCATTATATGTACACTGATGAAGATAACATTGTTAGGAAACCCACATGGCAGCTAATAGGCATGTCATGTGTTGTGCCCTAAGAACGGCGATCAATTGCGCTACTGGTCGCGTTGGGCATGACATATAAGAGCAAAGTAGGTACAGTATAATATTATAATAATTATCCCAATTGCTAAAGGGAATAGTATATGATTAGTTAACATTTAAGAGGATCGCAAACCTAGCCATTGAACTGTCTAAGCGTTTGTGCCATCAAGCGTGTATTTGTAAACAAACAGCTCGGAAACTTCAAAGGCCAGTTTTGACATACATATCCATACAACGCGTGAATGTCTTCATCGTAATTTCGGGGCCGTTCTAATGAATATAGTTCTCCCCTTTAATTCTAGTTTTAGAATAACAATGTGAAATCTTTAAGCTGTCGCTAAACGTAAATTAAATCTTCACGCCAAATCCTCACTAGGGTAGGCAGAGAGAATGTAACGTCACTTCTCTCTTCTTACAAATCTCTATCGCTTTCTTAACATTAATTAATTCCTTGATGCACTCTCGCGAATTCCGCGCACTTTTGACTTCATCCTTCATCAGAACTCTTTTTATTTGGTGTGTAAGTATGACTCGGTCGGGTTCAGCTCTTAGTTCCAGTCATATTCATATACCTTTTTCGTCATCCTTTCATATATCGATTTAAAATTTGATCCAGTTGGATTTTGAAACTCCTCTTCTGGTAACTGCCAAATTTTAAGTCAATACATTTATCAAATGCCAAATATCTATTATATAAAAATAAGTCCGGTTTTCCTTCCTGACGCTATAACACCAGAACGCGCGAACCGATTTCCACGGTTTTGCATTCGTTGGAAAGGTCTCGGGCTCCGAGAGGCTTATAGCAAACAAAAATTCAGGAAAATTTCAACAGAAAAGCAGGAAAACGGGGAAAATCATTTTTCACATACAGCGCCATCTCTGATACATAATATGTACTACAAACCAATATGGTTTTGCATGGTGGTGGAGCAGATCGCACCAGTATTTTAAGTAGATGGCGCCGATGCGTTATACATTGTTTGACAGCTACTCATTGTACTCTGCTCAGTTAATTTCATGTGACATTTATTATGCGCACGTTCTTTCAAACGCTAACTAAAAACCAAAACGAAGCCATCTGGTGGCGAAACGAAGTTCGCCGGGTTTGCTAGTGTGTTATAATAATAGAGAAACACAACAGCAAATATTACTAATAAGCTATGATGGATATAATATAAATAATAATTATTAAATACTAAATATTAATGTGAACACCATTAACAATTAATGTATAATTCGCAATAATTATATTTTATGTTGGCAAGCGTATAAAGGACATGACATGAAGGATATGAAAGTATAATTTTAATGGCGGCGGCTTAAATAAAAATGTTGTGGAGAGAAGGTGTTTGATATGAAGTATTAATATTCTGTAAAATAATAACAAATAATTATGAGGTCAAGGGTTGATACAATGATCCGAACAGGTGTCCATCGATCCAGTACGAAGCCAAAGGAGAGCCTAAATAAAAGAGATGTTGTATGTCGTGTGGTACCAGATAAGTTTTTAGAGTTTATGATAGTATAATATTTTATCCTTTAATATATGACAAGGTAATGAATGCTTTTTGTACTTTTATGAGATGTACAAACTTCATTCTTAATTTGGTCGGACAATTTTTTTTTACAGACTGGCTTGATTTTGCCTCAGTCTAACCTGATGGAAAGTGATTATGAAGCGTGCTCACCCAACAAATACCGATTCACTCGTCGTTTGAAACTTTTTTTTTTACACTGGCTCGACATTGTGACTTCAGAGTACCTGATGGTAAGTACAGTGTGGTCCAAAAACGAAAGCGACTATCAAAGGATGAAAATTCATTGATAGTCTACATCGTCATGTCGGCACAGATATACCACGATTGAAGGTCTCTAGGTATATGAGCTACTGGATATACACAAGCTGATCCCGAAACGCGACAAGCCGAAACTGGTCACTATGACGGGCTTTACACCCATGTACTGTGGTCGCGATCCAGACGAGCACCGACGCCCTGCCACCTCGTTGCTGCTCGCTTAGCACCACCCAGGAGTCACGTGTAGGGAATCTAGGGTAAAGCCTACGGACGCGAGCAGCTTCGACTTCCCATGTCGTAAGATGTTTGAATAACAGAAGCTGGAAGCGAATTCTACTTCTTGGCGGTTCGCAACAAAAACAGGGGGCGAATCTCCTCGTGCGAGGAGCTGGAACGTCAACCACGTATGGTTGACGTGGTTGGCGTAAACCCGCATGGCGCGCAGTCAATTTATGGTAAAAGGGGAAGGCGGAAACTGAATATTGCACGATATTGGGAGTTAATCATCAGGGCAAAGCTATTTACGAGTGTTATAAACAAATTTAGTAAGCGCTACATATATAAAGTAATTTTAATGGGATTAGCCACAGTAATTAAAAAATAGCAACACCCAGCTGAGTAATATATCATACGGACGTATGGGCGTGTTGCCAGAGTGAAAATAATCAATTTAGCAATGTATTCGGTGAAATCGTTTAAACTATCACTCCTACATTTTATTGTAGCTCGTATATTTACACATATTATCGTATTATGCAATATCATTTTATAATAAACATGAATAAAATACAGTTTCGTATAGTGCATTATTATTTATTGAAATGAAATGAAATGTATTTATTTCGCCACAAACTAACAAAAAATTAGAAATTTAAACGCAGTAACACAAACAGCATACAGAAACAAAAGAAAATACAAAAACATATAAACATGGCGAAAATGGGACCTTCATCAGCTTAAAGCCACTGAAGAAGTCTGCAGTGCTGATTTTCGTGAAGTTTACATCTACATGTGTTATCATCTGTCGTGGTTATTACAAGTGGATCTTTTATTTGGTCCATTAGAACCACCAGGGCTATCGTGAGGGCGGCTACTCCAGTGTAACAAATTCTTACTGACAAAAAACCGTATCCCTCAAATCGCTCTAGCCGGGCTTGGGAATTCGTATTTTTCCAACGACTCGGCGAGCTAATAGCTTTTTAGGATCCATATCTTGGAGAGGTGTGTATAAAAAGCCCCACCACTTAAGACCTCTCTATCGGGCGCGGAAGACACGTACTTACCGCCTCTTTCTCATTCTGGACACCCTCAAATCTACTGCTCGGTAAACATTAGCAGACCTGATCTGACATCTCCCAGTCGCTATTTACTCTAAGTACTGGTAGATTTTCAAACAAACTTTCATCCATTATATATATTTCAATTTATATTTATACGCGAATAAACTTACATTTTATTAAAGCTTAATGACCGATGGACCCTTAAGGTCTGTTTTGAATATTGGTAAAATATTGAATATAAACGGATTATAGAATGGCAAGTGTTCTGAAGAGTTTTATAACATCTTTCCATCCTCCCCTTTTCATAACAGAATCACATGCGCTGGGTTGCGGAGTCAAAGTTAAAAGTTGACTTCTATTTCAGTTATAACCAGAGATGGGCAAAATGTAATCTGATTAATGATGAACGATTACAAAATGCAGTCGTAATTTTAATTTTCTTGGTCTGTAATCATGATTAAATCCATTTAAAACATTAAGAAATGATAAATGTGTATGCAATCTGTGTTTAAAACATAGATGAGCAAAATGCAATCATATTAATGGTAAAAAACGTAAAATTTAATCGTTAATCATTTTTATTAATCTGATTACATTTTGCCCATCTATGGTTATAGCTAAAAAGATTTTTAATTCTTACGTTTGCAGGGTCATTGGATTGTAGAATGGTCTCTGAGCGTGTTCTGACCGTGTTTTGATATTGGGTCTTTAAAGCAAGCGTGAAGAGATATTTGCGTAGGCTGACATGATAGCTGCGACTATCGATAAATAAATGCCTTTCGAAGATCATACTTAGCTTTTGGATTCCACCGTACTTTTCATAGTTCATGGTCCTAACATGGGGCTCGGTATTTGCCTATACAATATAATACCTGAAGACATTTTAGATTTATCATCATTAAATTGAATAAAAGCCATTAAAACTAAACTGATAAAAGGGATATTATTCCGTCAATTAGTGTTTAAGTGATAAAATTTTTGTATACAATTTTTCTTACGGGACATTCATTCCTTTGTGTATTACATATTTCTTTTTTTAATATTAAGTTTTACGGCTCTGGGTACAAGCCCTTTTGTGCCTATTTATTTATTTATTCTTTATAGGGTTGTCAGTGGCCCGATACAATATTTCATTCACACAACACATACACAATTACAATCAACAATGTGCAGTTCCTATTAAGGCATCCACAACATACGTTAGAGTGGCCTGTACCTTATTATGATGAAAAGAGTGACAACCATAGTTTCTTCCCGGCTCTTTTCGATAGATTCTGGTTCTGAAAAAAAAAAACACGTTAAAAATATAAAAGCGCCAAGTTCTATTTGATTGGGGCACTTGGCCGACCGCCAGGCTTCAAGGTGTTGTCGAATTCCCGTCAGCTATATGACATGCCACAATACTTCCGTACCATAGACATATAATATGCAACAGACATCGCATTTCATTCAGTCAAACTACGTCGATGATTTTCAAGATAATACACCGTTTAATCCAATTATTTTGTCATGAACTAATATTAAAGTGACAAGAATATATTTTTTTGTATTGTTTGATTCTGACTGGCATGGTGACCATAACAAAGCTGGTGGTATAGAGCAGATCAACTAAAGGACTAAGCCTATCAAGAGCGAAGACAAACCTGTCGATAGTGACCCAATTTGGCCGTCTGAATGTACTACTAGTCTGACCATTTTTCCGGAATACTCAGGGAATAAGAGCCAATTCTGTTTTCTTTTATTAAGTGAAAAAAAACCTAGTATGTTAAAATTGATACCTTTTTCGTAAAAACACACTGGTATTGTAATTTTTTTTTAATTTCAGTAATTTAGTCGTTGTTTGATTTTGTTACGTCTTAACACTAAACTAGGGATGTAACGGAGGCAGTTTTATCGGAACCAAAGTCGGAGTTTTTAAATTTGATTTATCGGAGTCGGATTCGGAGTCGGAGGCAATGTCAGTCACAAGTGACGGCAGAATAAAATAGTTTTATTAAGGGACAAATAAAAACATTATTCAGGGAACCTTTTTAATTAGAAAGTGATAAATTTATAAATACACAGACAATAAAAATTGCTGTTTCTTATTAACATTTTCATAGTACTGCGAAAAGCGATTACCTGAGCTACTGGTCGCGTAGTCCACGACATTTAAGCGCAAAGTGGATAAAACCACTATTGTATGTCTGCTCACATAGCGTGATAGCGTGAAGATATGTTATTTATTATATCTTAAATTTGATCCCATTTTAATATGGTGCAGGATTGATACATGTCTTCGAAAGTATAAGCCAGAACTTTTGAATTGACAACAGCATAATCCATTTCCCTCTACATCTTCCTCGTGTGTAGACAGATGTTGAGAATCGAGACTGTTTCCAAGCGTATATCCGGTTTTTTTTTTTGATAGCCCGGGGGATATTGTTGACGGACCTCAGGGAGCTTTTTGGTTGTCGGACTTGCACCGACAGAAACCCCCGGGGTCACACAGCGCTCTCGCCTGGATAAGTTGGGCGGCACGCTCCCTCAAGTGCATCGCCGGCGTATATCAAGTTGGGTCAACACAACACAACACAACCGAACACAACCGAACACAACCGAACACAACCGAACACAACCGAACACAACACAACCGAACACAACACAACCGAACGCAACACAACCGAACAGAACCGAACCGAACACTAACGAACACAACATAACAAACCGAACGCAACAGAACGCAACCGAACGCAACCGAACACAACCGAACAAAACCGAACACAACCGAACACAAACGAACAGAAACGAACACAACCGAACACAACCGAACACAAGCGAACGCAACCGAACGTAACCGAACAGAAACGAACACAACCGAACGCAACACAACCGAACATAAACGAACCGAACACAACCGAACACAAACGAACACAAACGAACACAACCGAACACAACACAACCGAATGCAACCGAACGTAACCGAACGCAACCGAACGTAACCGAACAGAACCGCACACAACACAACCGAACACAAACGAACACAACCGAACGCAACACAACCGAACACAACACAACCTAACCTAACCTAACCGAACACTAACGAACACAACATAACAAAACCGAACGCAACCGAACGCAACCGAACGCAACCGAACGCAACCGAACGTAACCGAACACAACCGAACACAAACGAACACAACCGAACGCAACCGAACAGAACCGAACGTAACCGAACGCAACCGAACGCAACCGAACGGAACCGAACACAACCGAACGGAACCGAACACAACATAACCGAACATAACCGAACAGAAACGAACAGAAACAAACACAACCGAACGCAACACAACCGAACACAACCGAACGGAACCGAACACAACACAACCAAACACAAACGAACACAACCGAACGCAAACGAACACAAACGAACACAACACAAACGAACACAACACAACCTAACCTAACCTAACCGAACACTAACGAACACAACACAACCGAACACAAACGAACACAACCGAACGCAACCGATCGTAACCGAACGCAACCAAACGTAACCGAACACAAACGAACACAACACAACCGAACACAAACGAACACAAACGAACACAAACGAACACAACCGAACACAACCGAACACAACCGAACACAACCGAACGCAACCGAACAGAACCGAACGTAACCGAACGCAACCGAACGGAACCGAACACAACCGAACGGAACCGAACACAACATAACCGAACATAACCGAACAGAAACGAACAGAAACAAACACAACCGAACGCAACACAACCGAACACAACCGAACGGAACCGAACACAACACAACCGAACACAAACGAACAGAAACGAACACAACCGAACACAACCGAACGGAACCGAACACAACCGAACGGAACCGAACAGAAACGAACAGAAACGAACAGAAACGAACAGAACCGAACGCAACCGAACGCAACCGAACGTAACCGAACAGAAACGAACACAACCGAACGCAACACAACCGAACATAACCGAACCGAACACAACCGAACACACACGAACACAAACGAACACAACCGAACACAACACAACCGAATGCAACCGAACGTAACCGAACGCAACCGAACGTAACCGAACAGAACCGCACACAACACAACCGAACACAAACGAACACAAACGAACACAAACGAACACAAACGAACACAACCGAACGCAACACAACCGAACACAACACAACCTAACCTAACCTAACCGAACACTAACGAACACAACATAACAAAACCGAACGCAACCGAACGCAACCGAACGCAACAGAACGTAACCGAACACAACCGAACACAAACGAACACAAACGAACACAAACGAACACAACCGAACGCAACACAACCGAACACAACACAACCTAACCTAACCTAACCGAACACTAACGAACACAACATAACAAAACCGAACGCAACCGAACGCAACCGAACGCAACCGAACGTAACCGAACACAACCGAACACAAACGAACAGAAACGAACACAACCGAACGGAACCGAACACAACCGAACACAACCGAACGCAACCGAACGGAACCGAACACAACCGAACGGAACCGAACACAAACGAAATGTAACGAACACAACCGAACAGAACCGAACACAACCGAACACAACCGAACATAACCGAACCGAACACAAACGAACACAAACGAACACAACCGAACGCAACCGAACGTAACCGAACGTAACCGAACGCAACCGAACGTAACCGAACACAAACGAACACAACACAACCGAACACAACACAACCTAACCTAACCTAACCGAACACTAACGAACACAACACAACCGAACACAAACGAACACAACCGAACGCAACCGATCGTAACCGAACGCAACCGAACGTAACCGAACACAAACGAACACAACACAACCGAACACAAACGAACACAAACGAGCACAACCGAACACAACCGAACGCAACCGAACACAACCGAACGTAACCGAACGCAACCGAACGCAACCGAACGGAACCGAACACAACCGAACGGAACCAAACACAACACAACCGAACACAACCGAACACAACCGAACACAACCGAACACAACCGAACACAACCGAACAGAACCGAACAGAAACGAACGTAACCGAACACAACCGAACACAACACAACCGAACACAACTGAACACAACCGAACACAACCGAACATAACCGAACGGAACCGAACACAACCGAACACAACCGAACACAACCGAACAGAAACGAACACAACACAACCGAACACAACCGAACACAACCGAACACAACCGAACACAACCGAACACAACCGAACAGAAACGAACACAACACAACCGAACACAACCGAACACAACCAAACACAACACAACCGAACGCAACCGAACACAACACAACCGAACACAACACAACCGAACACAACACAACCGAACCTAACCTAACCGAACACTAACGAACACAACATAACAAAACCGAACGCAACCGAACGCAACAGAACGCAATCGAACGCAACTGAACGTAACCGAACACAAACGAACACAACACAACCGAACACAAACGAACACAAACGAACACAACCGAACACAACACAACCGAACGCAACCGAACGTAACCGAACGCAACCGAACGTAACCGAACACAACCGAACACAACCGAACACAACACAACCGAACACAACCGAACAGAACCGAACGGAACCGAACACAACCGAACACAACCGAACAGAAACGAACACAACCGAACGCAACACAACCGAACACAACACAACCGAACACAACACAACCTAACCTAACCTAACACTAACGAACACAACATAACAAAACCGAACGCAACCGAACGCAACCGAACGCAACCGAACGCAACCGAACGCAACCGAACGCAACCGAACACAACCGAACAAAACCGAACACAACCGAACACAACACAACCGAACACAACCGAACGGAACCGAACACAAACGACACAACCGAACAGAAACGAACAGAAACGAACACAACCGAACACAACACAACCGAACACAACACAACCGAACACAACACAACCGAACACAACCGAACACAACCGAACATAACCGAACACAACCGAACACAAACGAACAGAAACGAACACAACCGAACGCAACCGAACACAACCGAACGTGTTGTTAGTATTTTTTTTGTTTGCCTATGAATTGACTGCAACAGTGGTGGTAACCTCCGATGAATACCTGCGATTAAAAAGTTTCGGAACCGAAGTCGGAACCGAAGGTGTAATAACGATCGGAAGTTCCGACTTATGGGAGTCGGAGTCGAAGCTCCGTAACATCCCTGCACTAAACCTACCGATACTTCATGTATACCAGAGCGGGTCAAGTGACCCGTTGCGATAGTTAGGGCAGATTACATATATTTCTCGGTAAAAAAATTAACAAGAGAGAAGTAAATATTGAAAAATACATTTGATGTATTTTTAAATAAAAGTAGTAAAGGCAAGTGGCGATGTGATATTGTTATTTACAAGAAATTCTAACAAAAAAAATAAAATGGGTCATATGACCCGTCGTGGTAGGTTTAGTGTTAAAAAGGCTTCGGCCAATTATCCCGGATTTACCCTATCTCTTTACGCTTTGTTTAAATGGGACTAAATCAGAAGACAGTGGGAACACTCTTTTGCTCGAAGATCATAGCTCAAAGACTCGGTAAATGTAAGCGTTAGAGAAGTTTTTAGGCCTAGCCTGGATATGAACTACTCTAAAGCTGTGACTATGAAAATCCGCGTGCATGGTTATGCGTTCATATAGAAAACATTAAAGATTTGGCATGAAAGATGGTGTTACATTCAACGTCTTTTTCCGTATTTGTCTATGTACATCATTCGCGGAAACATACGCAGATTGACGTATGTCTATTTGTATGTCTAATTGTCTAATTATATGCCATTTAACTCAAAAATCTCTTCTGATGGATCGATGAGGTCTTTAGGTTGCCTCACAAACATTAAAGTTGGTCAAAGTACAGATATTTTTGCCAGATATGTAAAATCATGGAATTAATACTAGATTTACCAGACTAATTAAAGTCACTGGTCATTATATTTTTTCTAAGATTTTTTTTTTATATTTTGTAATATTAAAAGTATCATGACCTTTTTCTAATTCCAGAAAATAATAAATATTATAGATTTAATTATATTTAAAGCAAAGAAAAAAGTATCATGTTACTACTTTTTCTAAAATAGATTATAAGTTGTTCGCAGGGCCGGTAGTTCTAGTATCAGGAAACGCATGGAAGGGTAATCCAGTACATAATGTACAAATAAATGTGAAGCAACATATTTTCAATTTTCGTAAGCTCATTCATACTCAATTAGTTCTATCATGTTTTTCCTTTAATTCTGTAATATAACATTTAAGCCCATTTAAATTTTATTGTAAGGTTTTTGAGGCTTTGTATTATTTGTTTACTTTGCTAGTGCACGATGTGACATCTTAAAACGGTGTAGTATAATAGTGCATGTGTATTTATGTGACTATTTATTGTTTTTGTGTGATGCGCTGGTCACAGACTACAAAAAAAAAAATCTTACAAAAATTTGTAACACACCCCTAGGTTTTCAATAAAACCACACCGATATTACTAAGCTCAATTTATTTACACACAAATGTAAACACTGATGATGATGATGATGTCCTAGCCGGTTTCGGCCACGGCGACTGTTTCAACACCGGTTAAGAAATTCGAGGTCCAGTTTTCGGAAACAGTCAATTGCGCAGGAGATATTTAAGTGCATAACTGGACGCGCAGCCAGAAATGCAGTCTCTCGTCCGAGCTCCCTCTGGCCCGATGGAAAGGAGAACCAGTACGATCGGGAGGGAGCGGGATGCAGGTTTGGTCGAGTATTCCCTTCTCTAAACACCTGGTTGAATTGCGGTGTTAAAGAGATACCTTAGTCGCCTTTTACGACGCCTCAGCAAGAAGAGGGGGTTGCTATTCTATTCTGCCGGCAGCCACCACGGCTTAAACACTACTAAATTCACAAATCACCATAATTTATGTCGCACCAAGTACTTTACTTCAGTTTCGTTTCACTTCGATCGCCTTATTTAGCTTTCCGTAGACAACTTCTCACCGTGTTTGAACTCCCCGCATATTTATAGTGGAGAGTCAGGACCCCTCAATTGCGTAGAAGATTCTTCTGCTATCTCGTATATTCCAGTGTTCGTATTGGGCTGCAGCGACACTTATAGAAACGGCTTTCTATTCTCCAATAAATGGCACCACTAGTGGCTGTATTTAGGCTATTGGCCACAAGACGGCATTACAATCTATGGTTCTTCTA
Organism: Automeris io; assembly: GCA_036320925.1. Lineage (NCBI taxonomy): Eukaryota > Metazoa > Arthropoda > Insecta > Lepidoptera > Saturniidae > Automeris > Automeris io. Next base: position 2,267,493 of record JAUDJH010000011.1, on the reverse strand, counting down.
ATGGATAATAGAGGTCACTACATTCTTCATCTTTAATCTGATAAAATAAAATCTGGAAATCACGATGTTTCAACTCTTTCGGTCTTTAAAATGTAATGTGATTTTGTTTTAATAATATATTTTTGGCTTCCCTTTTGGCGCGTTCTATGTCTAATTCTTTGTCTATAATTATATACATATTATAACAAAAAATATAATTGCGATAGTAAGATAGATTTTCCGAAACTTCGGTGCATGTTATACGTTGTTGGGTTGCTGAAAATATTTTTATTATCCATCATTAGCGACGCACCGTGCAATAAACATTGCGGAAGCGGTTATGTGGAGTGAACTGTAAACTCTATCACGGCTCACTGAGTTTTCATCGATGAATAAATCGCAAATGTTGTAAACATGATGTAGTTTATCTACGGACTATGCGTTGCTCAAAAATACTGTTATCTCTAATTTTAATTATTCTTTATTTAATAAAAAAGTATTATTTTTTATAGAGCTTTCTTTAACAATTGCGGACTTTAAATCTAACATTAAACGTTTGTCGACCCATATATGCCACAGTTGAAGGTTGCTAGGTATGTTAACAACTGGATATACACAAATAGGTCGCGAAACGCAAGTGATTGAAGCAGGCTACTATGACGGCCTTTACACTCGTGTACTATGATAACGGCCCAGTTCTGGTAATTGGACAACTACTTCCTTATAATCTTACCTCAATTGTTCTTTATCGCTTTATGATTTTTTTTTAGGATTTATAGGAGAAAGCTACGCCTCAATCACACCTGGTGGAATGTTAAGATAAGTCAGTCGCTGGACCGCGTCCTCCCAACAAATGCTTATTCACTCTTCTCTTGAAGGCTTCCAAGCAATAAGATCACAGAAATATGCATGCCGGAAATAAAATCCCCTCCTTAGCTGTTCGTGTAACAAATATAGAAGCTAAGCTCTTTGCACGGAGTTATAGAACGACCACCACATACAACGTCTGGTGGTTTTTTGATGAAATAGGGCTGGTGGAATTAGAGAATGTAGCTCTTTAGAGTACTCCATTGTGCAACCGGTAGAAGATTAAGGGGCAGGGGACTTCACGGCGATGCTCGAAATAAATCTTCATTGTAACTCTTTAATACTGTCTTTAAATATAAACATCGTTTCTGCAATAAAATGGTGTAAATCTCTCAAGCCTTTGGCAGTTAATCAGTGAACGAAATTACCTACCCTTTGAAGCACAAAGCTCGCTCATTCGTTATTACGCAGATCATATGAAGAAAAGAGGTCTAATGAATAATACGAGTAGAAGAGACCCGAGCTTGTTATCACTGAGAAAACTACGGTTATAAAGGAAAAACACATCGCATGCGTTGCGGTAGAAAATAAACATAAAAATGAGTTATTGTTCTCTCACAGAGCCGGCTGAAGATTTTATGAGTGTACTTGTACGTACCCACAGTATGAAGGCGGTATGGTTTCGTTTTATTTATTTGTGGAAAACGCATTGTGAATCTAGCTTTGTTGGTGCAGATGGGATTTTTTTTGAAGTCTTATTCTTTCTTTAAAACATTCTTTGCTTTTTCGGTAAGCATCAGTTTTTCTGATGTTTCAAAATAGAGATAATTATTTCCGTATAAATTATCAATTAGAAGTTTAGAGGCCTCAGAAAAAGTCACGTTTGGTTAATGATAACCTTAGTATCCGTCCGTTTATATCACGGTGAGGGTTTTGAAGAGTTATTTAGCCTATTCTGACGATTGCATTCTAGTATGCGCACACACAAACTATATACTACGCATACAAGAAGGTGATGCAACAATAGTAATAAATCCAAAACGATGTCGTTGGTGGAGTAGAACTTTCACGTCTCAGTCTCCGTAGCTTGGACGATTATGAAAATGCATGCAAAGTTGAACGAGCCAAGTTGAAACTACGGGACGAGTTACTACTTAGCATTCAGCAAGAGTATCGACTAGGGTTTTTGGCTCAATGCATTTGGATATTGCTATTAATAAAAAACTTTTCGGTTAGGAGTCTGAATTTGGATGTTTTATTGTGTGTTGAAGTTCCGATAATATGGGATAATTCCAGTTAAATTGTTGAAATAAAATAGAGTCCTAATTTCGCGGCTCTTTCTAGAAAACTCTAAGGATTTTTTTCAAGGGGACTAAATGCCGTTGGCTGGAATAGGTATTACTACCTTCACCAAGCGAGAGAGACGAGCATTTAAGGTATACAACCAGTGAGTTATGGGATGGGTGGAAGGGCTCTTTGTGGGTAGGTAGGTACCTTGATGTGTTACCAGCCTGAAAAAGAAGCTAAGGTGTTTTACCAGCGTTTCGCAAGCGACCACCTTGAAAAGAAACTCAAGGCTACGTCGAAGTAAAAATACGCCAAGGAGCATAAACGCGCCAGTCAGCGACAGTTGACTAAACTATTCTTCTTCGGTAACTGCTCGAAATATCAGAAACGTTTATAAGGGATATTGATACAGTCATTTCGGATATCCGATAGTTTTATTACGGATAATATTTATTACATCTCTACTACCCACTATCCAGATGGTGAGCATAAACTTTTATATTTTCCGCGGACGGTTTGCATAGGGTTGTTAAAACAAACTAAACCATTATTTTTGAGTAAATATTCGCAAAAGTTAGTCGTCGAGCACAAAATCTCTAAAAATTGTGCTGTAAACATTTTCTATTAGATTACTCTATATAATTGAGAAACAAAAGTTAAGGGACTTTTGGGCGAAGATTTCGTCAGACAATAGTTTTTCTCCCGCTTCGAAAATTTTCAAGATCCTGACCTGATTTTCAGTAATATAATTATAAAGTCACCTGTTGCCTGTATTATCCAATTTTGCTCGACCTAGTGACTACAGAGTACCTGATGGTAAGTAAAGTGTAGTCTAACAACGAAAGTGACTATCAAAGAATGAAAATCCATTGATAGTCTACATCGTCATGTCGGCCCGCAAATAACACGACTGAAGGTCTCTAGGTATATGAGCTACTGGATATACACAAGCTCATCCCGAAATGCGATAAGCCGAAACTGGTCACTATGACGGGCTTTACACCCATGTACTGTGGTTGCGATCCAGACGGGCACCGGCGCCCTACCACCTCGCTGCTGCTCGTTTAGCACCACCCAGGAGTCACGTGTAGGGATACTAGGTAAGTTGCCTAAATGCTTATGTTTGAAGTTTGATGTTTTTATAAAACAAAAATAAAATATTTATTATCATTTTCTACAATGTATACATGCGAAGTAAATTTTTGTACTTTAAATAGCACCTTACGTATTTACAGGAGTATATCTGTTTTATGATTTATAATATACTGAGATAATCGATTATGATACTTCACTGTCAGAAAATAAGTAATATTTTTAAAATATACGTGTTGATGCATTATATCTAAATATTAAAGTCGCTATTCCAGTTTGCCACAAACTTCTGTAGCTTGAAATTATATGTATGAAAATATCTATGAATGAGTACAATAAATTTGATGTGAGAATGCTTAAATTACGGTGGTGGCAGGATCGTAAGTCTTGAGTGGATGAAGTAGGCAGGTGTAATATGAAAATATGGAGACTTACTCGTAAAGTGCCGAGTTTTAATAACACGGTCCATACTCCACACACAGTTCAAAGAAGGAGAGTTATGAAGAAGTAAACATAATAATTATGAATGATCTAAGCGTTACTAAGTATCTTGAAGAAAAGAAAAAAAAGGAAAGAAAGAAAAATTTTATTGAGGCAAAGGAAACAACACACAACAAACATATTTATATAAAAACAACAATGAAAGAATACATAACATCACATCAAAAAAAAGCAGCGCTCCAGTTGCGCAGAGATATTGCCTCACCAAGCTTTTTCTATCGTTTGTATCACGGCGAATGTACTAGAGTTACACCCACATCCAAGTACAGAAAGACTTGACTTGATTGGCATATCATTGTGGATCTACTGAAGCTAGAATCATAAAATTGGGACATCCGATACTTTTTATGATAAATGGATTATTTGAAAATCGATCAATTCCACCCCAAAACCACAAGACATCGTGTCGGATACCACCCGTATGTGGTGGATGTTCCTTATATCCGCACGAGAAGATTCGCTTCTACATTCATCATGCGAACGGCTAAGGAGTGGAATATGCTTCCAGCGGCCATATTTCCGCGATCTTATGACCTTGGAGTCTTTAAAAGAAGAGTGAATAGGCATTTGTTAGGCGGACGCGGTTCATTATCGGACTTATCTTCACCTTCCACCAGGTGTGATTGAGGTCAAGCGTTCGCCTATAAGTTATTAAAAAAAAAATTTAAAGTAAGCACTATGATAACTAGTATCTAGGTTTTTGGTTAGAAATAAAAAATACATATTTGGATGTTAATTGAAAATTAATCCCTTAGGGTATATAACAAGGGATTTCTACTGGGAAATGCCAGGTTCCCACCGCTAGATAAATAATATCACTGTAAAGTTTAAATGTAAGTATAAATAATAATAATTGTCCACAAATATTGTTACATTTACCCTACATTTTTAGTCTTTTAAGTAACACACAAATATGATTTCAAAACGCATTCATTGTCTTGAGGTGCTCGTTCGAATCGACTATCTGTCAAACAAAACTGCAACAACAGTTGTACACAAAAGTTGCCACCTACCTACATCGTTCATTCAAAGAAATAGGGAGCGTGTGAACTAAATATTAATTAGACAGCTGTGGAATGTCGACCTGGGAAAATCGATAAGCGATTCTGAAACATCTGGGCAAATTCATCAGGTACATAGACCTCTAGACGTTTCTGGAAATTGCCGGAAGCCTGATGCACATACTATTTGAACAGATATTGTTTCTATGTGCGAAAATTTCAACTACCTTTTGCCACTGGATCACAAGAGCTGCAATTGGATTTTGAAGGTCGAACTATGAGAACTTTCATGGACGAAATTTTTGCAACTTTGGCGATCACACATGGAGACTATCGTCGGCTGTGCTTTGAGACTTTTCTATGATTGCCTCCTAATATTGTACACTCTCCTAGATTAATCGATTGTTCGTCCACACCGGCGTTTTATTATCCCACGCTCGTAACAATATAATATAATTATTACTTTCATGCGACACCCCTATCAGTTCTGAACCCAGGGACTCGATTTCAATTACTTTAAAGCGGGGACATTAAACACTATTGCGATGTATTCGATGATCGCTGTTCGGAGCAAATTTGAATTTAGTTTTATATTAATTCTGCTTGCTCCTTAGGATGTTGAGATAAGTTGCCTCTTTGGGTTTGATGATTGTCTAATGAAGAATTTGGTATAGCTACTCGTAAATATAGAGTCTGCGGCCGTAAAGTCAATGTTTTGTACCTACAATTAAGGGGGAGGCTGAATAAATAAGTGACAATAATAAATTAATTACCCGCGTATAATGAGGCAAATTTTCGCGGTTCGCTACCATCTTTTCCCTAAGTTTTCGAAACTCTTGGAACACTGTTTGTAACAGTAAATGTTTTACCAGACTAAATACTTTGAATCAAGTTTACTTTGGTTTGACAGAAAACTGAATCCTTACTAATATTATAGACTTCAGAGTATGTATGTTTGTATGTTCCGTTTTTACGTCAAAACTGACCTGATTTCGATGAATTTTAGCATTTAATAGATTTAGACCTTGGAGATGAACACAGACTACCTTTCGCTGCGAAAATAAAATTTATTCTATGGGTTTGGTGGGTGATGACTGTTACGAACAGCGAGCCTAGGGCGCCGGAGACGCAAGAATAGGGGTGCGGGAGAGGAGCACGTCGACCGGGGCGACAGCAGCGACAACGGCGGCCGGGCGACGAAACTACAACGAAATCCGGCGTCGTCATTGGCGGATTAGATTTAAGAAACATGTAATATATAGTACTAGTTGTTAGGGTAGCCCGAGGGGATATATATAGCGACCAAACCTTTGGTCGACGGCGAAGATCGAAGACTCGAAGAATTCCCTCGGAGCTACCCTCAAGAATAAAGAAGCGAACTACGAACGACGTACATGTACACGATGGACAACACTCGATCACTAGTAGCAGGGATTCTTCAATAAAAACACTTCTTCGTTCGTAGTTCGCTTCTTTATTCTTGAGGGTAGCTCCGAGGGAATTCTTCGAGTCTTCGATCTTCGCCGTCGACCAAAGGTTTGGTCGCTATATATATCCCCTCGGGCTACCCTAACAACTAGTACTATATATTACATGTTTCTTAAATCTAATCCGCCAATGACGACGCCGGATTTCGTTGTAGTTTCGTCGCCCGGCCGCCGTTGTCGCTGCTGTCGCCCCGGTCGACGTGCTCCTCTCCCGCACCCCTATTCTTGCGTCTCCGGCGCCCTAGGCTCGCTGTTCGTAACATCCTCCCCCCGGCGTAGCTCGTCGAAGCCTTCCTCTTCCAGCCGGAGAACAGCCAGCTTCCTTGCAGGGCGCACGAAGGTTCCGCCTCTGGTGCGGATGAGAGCGCTGCGCACGTCGCCGTCTGCCCCGGGGTACACGGCCTCCACGATGCCTCGAGGCCATGTGTTGCGGGGCAATGCAGCGTCGATCACGATGACTAGATCTCCGGGGCGTAGCGGGCGCTGTCGATCGTGCGCTCCGCCGCGCGCCACCAGCGTCGGCAGGTACTCCCGGACCCACCGTCGCCAGAACTGGTCGGCGAGCCCTTGTGCCGCCTTCCATGCTCTCCTATCCGCCGGCGAGCACACCCCGGTCTGGGGCAGCCCTGCCGACGTCCCGATGAGAAAGTGGTTCGGAGTCAACGCCTCCGGATCCGCCGGATCCACGGAGACGTGTGTCAGCGGTCGCGAATTGATCGCGTGTTCCGCTTCTGCCAGCAGCGTCGTCAGCACCTCCTCTCGCGGTGCTTGGTCGTGTAGGGTCGCGCTCAGCGCAGCTTTTACTGAGCGCACGAGTCGCTCCCACGCGCCGCCTTGATTCGGCGCGCCAGGAGGGATGAAGCGCCACTCCATTCGGCGCAGCTGCGCGTAGTCACGCAGCGCCGGCTCCCACTCGCTGTATGCTGCCCGTAGCTCCGCGTCGGCTCCACGGAAGTTCGTCCCGTTGTCGCTCCAGAGCTGACGCGGCCATCCGCGTCGCGCTGCCATCCGTCGCAGCGCCATGATTGCGGAGTCGGCAGACAGGCTGCCCACTACCTCGATGTGGACAGCTCGGGTAGTGAGGCACGTGAACAACGCGCCCCACCTCTTCTCACGTCGGCGGCCGATAGTGACGGTCATCGGCCCGAAGTAGTCGACCCCGCAGTTGGTGAAGGGTCGGCGATGCTGATCCAGGCGCGCTGGCGGCAGGTCCCCCATCGGCGGCACCCGGGGCTTCGCGCGGCGCACTCGGCAGAGCGCGCAAGCCCGGGCAATCGCGCGCACAGTGGGGCGCGCGCGCAGTATCCAGAAGCGCTGCCTGATGTCATTGAGGACGCGCTCGTTGCTGGCGTGTCCCGCAGCCGCGTGTTCTCGTAGCACGATGAGTCTTGTCAGCGGGTGACGGCCGCCCAGTATGATCGGCCGCTTCGTCTCGTACGGCGCGCGCGCAGCATCGATCCGTCCGCGCACACGCAACAGGTCGTCCTGCAGCATCGGGTCCAGCTTGGCGAGGCGGCTGGCAGCTGGCAAGGTTCGGCCAGCGCGCAGCCTCGCGATCTCCTCGCCGAAGTCTTCCTCCTGCGCCCTGCGTAGCCATAGGTGCTCCGCTCGCTCGATGTGCTGCAATTCAAGTCGGGTCGCTCTTTTGCGACATTTGTCGATGAAGGCGAGCACCGTCGCCGTCGCCCGGATCAGCCGCTCATATGATGAGAAGCGGCTAATGTCCGGCAACGGGCTCGCGTTGTCGATGATGCTCGCTGCGCAGCACGCGGCCTCCTCGATGCTGCCGGTGCTGCTCGGTCGTGCCTTTTCCTGCGGCCACGTATTCTCAGGCCCGTACAGGAAAGAAGGTCCGGTGAACCAGCGGTCATGCTGGTCGGTTGGCGCCTTACCGTCGCGGGTTGCGTCATCCGCGACGTTGTGTGCGGTCGGCACCCAGCGCCATTGTTCTATGTCAGTCGCCTCCGCTATCTCGCTGAGCCGGTGCGCGACGTAAGGCGTGTAGCGCCGCGCGTCCGTCCTTATCCACTGCAGCACCGTTGATGAGTCGCTCCAGTAGATCACGCGGTCAGCCTTCCAGTGATGTTCTTGCTTTATCATGCCAGCCAGCCGGGTTCCGATGACAGCTGCTTGTAGCTCCAGCCGCGGTATCGTATGCGGGCGCAGCGGCGCCACCCTGGCCTTAGCAGCGGCCAGTGTCACCGTGACGCGACCGTCTTCGTGCATCAGCCGCCAGTATGCTGCCGCTGCGTATGCCTGTTCGCTGGCATCGACGAACACGTGAAGCTGCCTCTCCGGTTCCGCAGCATCGTCGTCGGTGACGTATCGTCGCGGCAGGCGCAGCTGAGCTATGTCGTCCAGCGTGCTCAGCCATTGGTCGAAGCGATCCGCCTGCTCGCCCGGAAGCTGCTCATCCCATCCTATCTGGATGCGCCATAAATCCTGCAACACAATCTTGGCAGTGATGCTGTAACAGCTGAGTAACCCCAGCGGGTCGAAAATCGACATGACCGCCGCCAGGGCCTCTCGCTTCGTCGGGGCCCGCTGCCGTTCACGGACTTGTTTTGGGACGCGTGCCAGGGTCGTGTTGAAGCCCAGCTCGTCTTTCTCGGCGTCCCACAGCATGCCAAGTGTCTTCTCCTGGTGGTGTTCGTGGCCCAGAGCGGTCGGCTCCCGGGCTCGCAGCTCTCGAGGGACGGTGTTCAGCAGGAGCGGGCAGTTGGAGTTCCAGCTTCTCAACGTGAAGCCTGCCTGAGCGTGGACGGTGATGACCTCTTCTATTGTCTTCTTTGCTTCTTCCATGGTCTTGAAGCTGTGCACGAGGTCGTCCATGTAATGGCTCCTGGTGATGACCGGCAATGCCCTGGCGTGCGAATGCGCGTGATCCTGCGCATTCCGGTCCCGCACGCTGTGGGCCAGGAAGGGCGAGCTGGCTGCTCCGAAGATCATCGAAGTCATCTTGAACTGCTCCGGAGGGTCCTTTCTGTTGTCGCCTCTCCACAAGAATGACTGCGCCGGTTGATCTTCCGCTCGCACCTTCACCTGCAAAAACATCTCAGAAATGTCCGCTGTTACGGCGATCGGCCGTTCCCGGAATCGAAATAATATTCCGGGAAGTGATTGTAACAAGTCCGGTCCCTCGAGTAAAAAGTCGTTCAAACTTTTGTTCTGTACGCGGTGCGCTGCGTCAAACACTAGCCGTATCTTGTTTGGCTTATTCGGGTTTCGTACGGCGAAGTGCGGTAGAAACCACTGTATAGCGCTGTCTCGTTCACTCTCGCTATACTTTTCCGCGTATCCTTTTTTCAACAAATTTTCAATCTGGCGCGTGTATTCCTCTTTAAATGCCGGGTCGCGATCCATCTTTTTCTCTATGCCCCTGAGGCGTATGAATGCTTCACTGTAGCTCGGCGGCAGCACGATGTCATCGGTGCGCCACGGTAACCCGACTTCGAATCGATTGTTCACTCGGCGCGCCGTTTTGTTGAAAATCTCGATCGCTCGTCGATCTTCTGGCTTCTCCTTGGTGGTCAGCGACACACCAAGTGCTTCCAACGTGAAATGCTTCTTCACCAGTTCTTGAAGACGCTCGTCGTCTTCTTGCTCGGTGCTCGAGGGGGTGCTGCCGCAGTCTCGTTCCGCCGCGTGTAGATGCAGCACCGTGTTCTCCCCCCGTCGATGGAGCAGGCGAGGCTCGATGCCGTAGATGACCCACCCTAGGCTGGTGAGTGATGCGGCGGGCTCGTTCTTCTTTCCGGTCCTCATCTGCTGGGAGACCATCAGGTGCCAGTTGTCGACACCTATCAGGATCCTCGGCTTCGCGTTCTCGAAGCAGGCCTCCCGGAGATCTTGCAGGTGGGCGTACCGCGTCAGTTCCCGCGGCGCCCGCTGTCCTCGCAGGTCCAACTTCTTGACCGTGCGAGCGGTGATCTTGTGTGCGGCGCGTTCTCGCCGCCCTCGGATGCTGATGCTGACCCGCTGACTGCTGCTCTCGTGCTCCGTTGCGTTGACACCTCGCAGCCTCAGTGGTGCCGGAGTCCCCTTGGCGCCGATGCTGTCTGCCAGTTCTTGGTCGATGAGGGTTATTGATGACCCCTCATCCAGGAGCGCGTACGTAGCTACTTCTCCCCCGGGACCTGTAATGATGACGTTGCAGACTTTTAGCAACACGCTGCTGTCTTCACTAGGTGTCGCTATCGACATCACTGCTTCTTCTCTGGTCGGGCGGGGTGGTTCTTCCTCGTCGCTGGATCGCACCTCTGGCTGCGCTCGCACTTGCTCGGTATCGTGCAACAGCGGGTGATGCGGCCGGCGGCAACCGCTGACACCGCATGCGTCAGCTTGGCAGTCGGCCCGACGATGCCTCTTCTTCAGGCACTTAAAACAAACGCGCGCTGACTTTGCCCAGTCCCAGCGGGCGCTGATCTTCATATTCTTGATCTTCTTGCATTTATCCGTAGCGTGGTCCGCTCCACAGCAGAAGCACCCCTGTGGTGCGCGTTGCTCCTCTACCGTTGTGTAGACGGCTGCCCCACGCGTCGTTCGGCGTGCTGGCTTCGTGTTCTGCTGCCTCGGTCTTGCTGGCGCGGCGTATTTTGCAGTGCTGACGGCGCCCGATGTACTGGATTGGCGCGTGTAGCTAAACGCCAAGTCCGCTTCGCGTGTGAGGAAGCGAGACAGAGTGATCACTTCGCACTCTTCCATCCCTCGGTGCAGATGTGCGTAGTCTCTCCACCTTGAGACTAGCAGCGGGCTCATTCGTTCCATGATTTCTCCCGCCAGCTGAGGATTCCGTAGATAACCGCTGTGGCCGACGTTCTTGAGCACGGCGATTATGTTCTGCACTCGTACTGCAAACACGTTGAGCTCTTGCGCTGTCATTCCTGCTTGTGGCAGCTGGCGCAGCTTCTCCATGGCGTCGTTGATGATGGTGTCCGGCTGGCCATAACAGCGCTCCAGTGTGTGCATTATGGCATCCGGGTTCTCCGCCGTGTGCAGTAGAGGCGCCACGGCGTCCCTCGCTTCTCCCCGGAGACACACCCGTAGCCTGGCTAGGTTCTCCGCCGCCGAGAAGTGGTACATTTTCGTGCTATCTCGCATGGCTGCCTTGAATGGCAGCCACTCGTTCGGTGCCCCGGTGAATACTGGTAGGTCCGAGGCTTGACGTGGCGGCACTCGTTCCCGTGCCGTCATCCTCTTCAACGCCTCGGCCAGCTCCTCGATCGCCCTTGATCTGCCCCTCGTGGGCGTGGGCGAACGTGTGCGACGCCGTTCTGTCGCATCACGTTGCTGTGACCTTTCTTCCTCAAAGGTCACTCGGGCCGCGGTCAGCTCCCCCCGTTGATCGTCGGAGGTGTGGAGGGCCGTTCTGCCTCCTCGTTCTGCTGACGGTGTCTCGGCCGGGTACGTTGAATCCCCCTCGGTCGCTTGTTGCAGCCAACTGTTCACGCGTTCGTTCGTCTCTGACACGTTGCTGCCCCGTTCGTCTTCTTCGATATTTTCGAGGTCCACTTCTAGTCTCTTCCTGACTAGGTCCGCTTCCATGCGCAGTTCCCGCCGTTGGATCTCGGCGAGACGTTCCTGCGCTTGCAGCTCCAACTGCAACCGTAATCTGGCAGCTGAGCTTGTACTTGTGCGGCGTGACCTCGCTGGCGAACGTTGTCTTGCTGCTGTAGGGAAAGAAACTGCGTTTGACGTTTTAGCGTTTGACAATCGAGCGTTTGACTTGTCACATGTCAATGTAGCGTTTGACCTATCGCATGTCAATGTAGCGTTTGACGCCCCTGTCGTAGTCTCAACAGCAGGCCGCACTGACGGAGAGCGTGGTGGTTCAACATGACGCACCGAGGCCGGTGCGTACATGTCACACTCGTCCGTAGCATCGGCCCCCTGTGATCGAGTCTTGTCCATCGTGTATATCCTGGTCCTTCGAGCCGGATAGAAGAAAGAAAGTAGAACCAACGCATCGATTTATCGAAGATAGCATCAAGAATTGGGGAAAATGGTCAAGACTCGAGCCCAGGGCGCCGGAGACGCAAGAATAGGGGTGCGGGAGAGGAGCACGTCGACCGGGGCGACAGCAGCGACAGCGGCGGCCGGACGTAGGAACTACGGCGGAATCCGGCGTCGCTATTGGCGGACTTAGTTTTAAGGAATGCTTTGTATATAGTACTAGTTGTTAGGGTAGCCCGAGGGGATATATATAGCGACCTAATCGTTGGTCGGCGGCGAAGATCGAAGACTCGAAGAATTCCCTCGGAGCTACCCTCAAGAATAAACTGCGAATAAAGAAGCGAACTACGAACGAAGAAGTGTTTTTATTGAAGAATCCCTGCTACTAGTCAACGAGTATTGTCCATCGTGTACAATGACTTCTTCTGCCATCTCTAGAATTAGGCGCCTACTCAAGCCTCGGTTTGCACCCTTCATTTAGATCAGGACCTGATAATAGGCTCTACCAACACCTAGACGATCGTTTTAGTCGAACAATTATGAGATAGATCGCCAGCTGAGTACCCCTGGTAGATATACTAATATTCGGAACGCTCGAGTTCAGCTTCCGTGATCTCGATGATCACCCGTTTCCTTGTTAACGCACCGTGAAATCGGTTTATGACTCGTCTTCTATGTCCCAGAAAAATCTGTTCAGCTGGTTCAATGTATACTAAGGTCATATCACCGATGTTTGTTTGAATCCAAGCAGCTAGTCTCTCGAGCTTATGTCTGCAATTACCAATATTTGAATGTCAAGTGGAGAGCAATAAAAAGACTATAGCGTGAAAATGACAACCAAACGTGTGCACTATACTGCCGCGTTTGGATATTTATTTATTTACTAGCTGATCCGGCAAACGTTGTGTTGCTATATAAGTTATTGTAATATCTTCTAAGATTTTCATTGAAATTAAGTGATGTCAAAGACAATTTTGTTCACAATTAAATACTCTTAATCAACAACACATTTATTTGAATAAAGATTAATATTATTACGTTGATACAACTCTTAACAAAAATGCATTAATTTCGACCAAATTTTATTACCATAAAAACGGTTCTAGTGAGTTAATCTTAAAAGATAGACATATACTGTCTCGGACATTTTTTTAGATCATTTTAAGAGGAATAACTCTGTCATACATATATTTTTGGTATCTTGAACTGTTTCGCAGCGCACGCAATGGAAGCACTCAAGGATGAATAAATTTCCCCGTCTTTTTTCACATTTTCCATTATTTCTTCGCTCCTAATAGTTGCATCGTGATGTTATATAGCCTAAAGCCTTCCTCGATAAATAGTCTATTCAATACAAAAAGAATTTTTCAATTCGAATCAGTAGTTCCTGAGATTAGCGCGTTCAAACAAACAAACAAACAAACTCTTCAGCTTTATAATATTAGTATAGATTTAATAGTAATTACACAGCACATTATTAAAAAAATGTATACAAAATAGGAATTGAAATAAAAATCTAAAATGCCAATAACGTAGTTACACATACATATTAAATTTTGTTAAATGTTTGGATCACTCTCCGTATCGTATAGTGAGTGTTGTGTGAGTGTATGAGTGTGTGAGTGCATTTGTGTGTGTGTGTGTGCTCATATCGGTGTTGTATGAGATTCATCTAACTGCAGTCCAGAAATAATAGACCTACCTAATACCTAATAATAATAACCTGTCTTGTAATGACCTGATTACGGCTCAAGTGAAACATATCGATATCTTTAAAATATTTATTATACTGAGCGCAACATCTATAGATGATATAGATATTTTTAGGGTTCTGTTAATCAAAACAAAAAAAGGAACCATTAAAGGATAACTTCATTGTAAGTGCGTGAAGAAAGTTTTTGAAGAGCCTGAAAAATGTTTTCTCAGTATCTTGTTAAGCTTTATCTCACGCTTAGTGACTTTAAACTGGTGGATTTTTTTTGTAACCTGTTGGAAAATTCTTCTATACCATCACGGGTGTCGTGAGGGCGGCGCCTGCAGTGTACCAGATTCTTACTAAAAATCGCCGGGGTCTTTTCGGTGCAAGGCGGGCTTGGGAGTCCGATCTTCTTCTAGGACCCGGCAAGCGGATAGCTTTATGCAGGTGTCCTCAGCAGTTACCTGTTAGGTTATGATGCACGGCTTTGTATGCCTTTATACAGGGTTATAGGTAACTAACGCACGGCCTCTTAAGGGTGGCTTTGATTTATCAAAACTGACAACTTTTGTTGTACGACTTTTTCTAATTCAATTACTTTTTTTCCCATACAAAAAAAATAAAAATCAGATTTGCAGTTCTGAACTTTTTAACTCTTCGTAAGGCGACGATCGCGCCACGCCGACAAAGGCGACCGAAGACAGACTTACGTAGTGCGCGGCGTCTTGTGTCGCTACTAACGAAGAAAGGGGTCTGCGGCGCGGTGAGCGGGCGTGGCGACATGTGCTTGACTACTGTGTAACACGGGTCATGTCAGTCGCAAATTTGCTTCCGTGTGCGCCGGCGCGTGACGCGTTCGTTTCATAAATCACAATGTCAAATCGATACACTAACATTGAATATACCGAAATGGTGCGTGTTTATGCTCGGTGCGGTGACAATCTGTCTGAAGCTTGCCGTGAGTCCGCGAGACTATTTCCGAATGTGTTGACACCGAGTAAATAGATTTGTGAGTATTTTTGTAAATAGTTTAATTATTGTAAATAGAGTGATTCCACTTTTTAAATACGCCTACATTAAAAAATAGTTTGCAATTATCTATCTTCAAACAGACCGCGCGCCTCTTTTGGTGCGATGAATTGCTTGATTACGTATCAATGTTCGTGTTTTTCTATTGACTTTTTTATTTTTTAGTGTAGCCAGTCCTAAGCCTGGATAAGTATGAAGGGATTGTGGATTCAGTGTATAAATATGTACAGATTGTACAACCTTTGAAACATTAACTTACGTAGAGGCCTTTACCGTGTTCATTTTACGATGTTCCCTATGGCAGACAAATAATAGGTTGGTTTTGTTTGTGAAACAATTATTTAATGTTTTATTTTGATTCTAGTTTGTTTTAATAGTGTATTAGTACGTCAATCAATAAACATTTATTTTCACTATTTAACTAAATATGGAAATTTACGTTCAAATAATTGTTATAAGCGACTTTGTAAAATAAACAAGGTATAGGGTTAATAAACTTTCTGCTACACGATCGTTAACGCTGCGTAGCAACGTAACTTTGCGCACGACTGCATAGCACCAGCTGATTGGATACCTACGCCAGATCGAATGAAAGTTGGAATATAGAGCTAACGATGACTAGATATTCACACTAAAACTAAAAAAAAAAAAAATCTAACGATGTATTAGGTTTTGGCAAAAGTCGTACAACAAAAGTTGTCAGTCTTGATAAATCAAAGCCACCCTTAAGAGGCCGTGCGTTAGTTACCTATAACCCTGTATAAACAAACGTCCGATGTAAGCCGTACGTTCGCGAACTTGACACGCGGCCTAACATCTCCACACAGTCGCCTACATCGGAAGCCATTTTTTGGCATACCAGGGGAAAATCCTTCATAAATCTATAAGAGCCGTTGTGAGGGCAGTGGCCCCGGTATTTCAGACTCCTACTGACTAAAAACTCCCGGGGTGTCCCTCTAATCGCTCAACCCAGTCCTGGGAAACTAAATTCATCCACACGTCCGGGGAGCGAAAAGCCTTGTTGAGGCTACTTCTTTGGGAGGGGTAGGAGTAAAGAGTCTATCCCTCAGAAACCTCTCTCAGGTGTTACGCCGGACGCTGCGCACCGACTCTCTCTCCTACATCGAAAGCCTATATGGTATTTATATGGAAGTATAAATACATTAAGAGCGTCCTGTCTTCGTTGCCGAGCACCATTTTCCAGAATTCGAATTACACATTTAAGGAGTTATATTTCATAATATAATCTATAAAATTTAACGAACTATAAACTGGCACATATTGTCACGATTTTAAGATCCGTGACAAAGCTTTAGTGCTCAGTTATTTCGTTTATGACGCATTTATGTTACAGTTGATTTCGGGTTGTTGGAAATTATGGATATGGATACCATTTTGCATGATTTGTGGATTCTACCAGCCAACATGCTTTTGGACATAAGTTAATATTTAAAGTTTTGTTTTCTATTGATGTAGTTTTGGGGATCTTCAGATCAAATAAAAACCAAAATAAACCTTGAAAACTTGTTTATTTCACTTTCTAAATTAATTTTTCGTCTTAACACTTTTTTGTCGTCTTCAAATTACAGAGCACTCGCATCGAAAAAAAAACCGTTTATCCTCTCTCTCTTTCTATCTTTCTGTCTTTCACTGCCATACGTTCCGATCTACGCATTTACTACTTCATACATAATAATATTTCACACAATAACATCCATCCTACATTGATGTTTTTAGCTTTTTGAACGCAGCCGATCATCGAATTTCAACCAGTGGGCGATCACTAGTATTTATAAATACTTTACAATTTGCACATGTTTGGGAGTCGAAGCTGCTCGCGTCCATAGGCTTTACCCTAGTTTC
Source organism: Automeris io (assembly GCA_036320925.1). Classification (NCBI taxonomy): domain Eukaryota; kingdom Metazoa; phylum Arthropoda; class Insecta; order Lepidoptera; family Saturniidae; genus Automeris; species Automeris io. The sequence continues at coordinate 2,250,799 of JAUDJH010000011.1, read as the reverse complement.
CCTACACGTGACTCCTGGGTGGTGCTAAATAAGCAGCAGCGAGGAGGTAGGGCGTCGGTGCCCGTCTGGATCGCGACCACAGTACATGGGTGTAAAGCCCGTCATAGTGACCAGTTTCGGCTTGTCGCGTTTCGGGATCAGCTTGTGTATATCCAGTAGCTCATATACCTAGAGACCTTCAGTCGTGGTATATGTGGGTCGACATGACGATGTAGACTATCAATGGATTTTCAGCCTTTGATAGTGACTTTCGTTTTTGGACTACACTGTACTTATCATCAGGTACTCTGTAGTTACTATGTCGAACCAGTGTAAAAAAAATTGAAATCAACTGATCAATATTCTGCCTGGATATTTACCTCATTTACAATATCACCTGTACCAGTATAAATAGAGAAATGTTCCTCAGAGTGCAGCCGATAAAAGTTATCCTACGAAACGAAAAATGTATCTCAATTTAGTGTAACTTATTGATGATTGAACTATATACGATTTAAGAACATTCTTTATGCGGTCGCGTGTGTGTGGTAGCTTTAGATTCCCTAATTTAATGCTATGAAAAGAATGTTTGGTATCTATTTTTGGAGTTATGCAACTCGGCCGAAGCTGCAGGCGCAAGCTAGTAGCCAATAAATCTAATGCGGATTTTAACGATCTCGATGCTAAATATAAAAACTCATAAAATTGAAAATGAGATGTTTAAAAGATATATAACTTCCCGGACACGGTGACGCAAATATTTAACTGTTCGTGAATTTTATTTGTGACTCTCTGACACTATTGCTCTTTTTCCAAATTGAGAGAAGTGGTGTTTATTATCTCTACCTACCTCCGTAGGGAGTCGGCGTGGTGATAGATTGATGCGGACGTGTATGAATTGACCTCGAAGGTCAGGGTTGCGCTTCACAGCCCGCTAGTCTGGTACATTGCAATCTATTTATGTTGAATAGCGCTATTGTCGCCATGATTGGACAATGGCTTGCAATTTATTTACACTGCTCTTTGATGGTGATTTTTGTACGTAAATACAAACACTGACTATAAATAATGAATGTGACAGCCTAGCGGATACGAGATCGGTTTCCTAGCACGATACTCTAGGTTGTCCAGATTAAGTAAGGATTTAAGCACCACAAACTCACTGGTGAAGAAAAATATCATGAGGAAGCCTGCACGGCATCTGATAGAAATGTCACGTGTACTAATGCTGTGAGAACAGCGATCAGCTGCGCTGCTGGTCACGTTGGGTACGACATATAAGCGCAAAGTGGATACAAGCATTAATATATCTCTGCTCACCTCGAAACAGATTTAGAGGGACGATATATTACGATTATTTTTATATATAAACGTTTATTTACTGCTCCGTATTTTGAAATTATTCGAAGCGGGCAAAACCTTCAGTCTGCTGCCCCGATTAAACCGAAGGAAGAAGGTTTAAATTACAATTATTAAAGAATTTTTGTTCTGAAAGTTTATTAAAAAGCATCATTTATTGTATAGGTAGCGAAATATTTACGAAGTTGCCTTTGAACGTTGCATAACTTAAGACGTGGAAAATTATGAAAGTTTTGAGTTAATTTTTAGAACGTCAAAACAAATGCTCGTAAAAATTTTCTTTCTATTTTTTATGAAGAAATTGGCTCGCTTTTTTTAAATGTACCGTACTTTTCTGCGGGTGAGCTGGGTGATGTGCTCGCCTGCTGCCTCACGAATTTGGCGCTAAGGCGGGCTTGCCCAGAGCCCTCCCCCTAGATCTGGGTAGAACATAACACAAATGTGAGATATAATGCCGTTTATTTATTTATATATAAACCTATTTAATTTCCTATGGCTGGAATCTAATCGACGGCCATAAGATTATGCTTAAATATAATAAATGATTTGCGTCTTATTTAATAAAAACAAAAAAACAGTTCCTTGTACTACCTTTTATTTAATTTTTTTGGATTTTAAATATACATTTTAGTACTTTCACTACTGCTTTCATTTTAACCTCCTAAGTTTTCAACACATACTTTATATAACTTTGTACCTTCAGATGGTATTATACCTAGAGATCTTTAGTCCACGCGGGTGGCGCTGTGGAAGGCGAGTTTAGTCAGGAGTAGATAACTGATGCGTTTACGCTCTGAGACGCAGATCCTCTTCGAAGTAACCTTGAGTTTCTTTCGGGATTTCTTCTTAAGGTAGTCGCTTCCGTAACGCTAGTAAATCACCATTAGGTGCTCTCGCTGCCTGACTGCCCAAGTCAAGGTCCATACCCATTGTTTTACGTCAGCTCGGCGGCTGAGCAGATCAAGAGCTCGGCCATATCGCCTGGTGTAGTTGTAAAGACCACTCCCGGCCAAAAGAATTTCCCTGTTGAAAAAAATCAATCATCTTCATTCGTAGTGCATCATTCAGTCATAGTTAATGGATTCTCGTCTCTTGGCAATTCCTTTAGTTCTTGGACTATTCTATACTTTTCATTAGGTGTGGTATAGTCAATTTGTTAAGCCAATATAAAAATACTTGTAAATCATCCGTGATATAAAAACTCTGTGGCAATGTGCAGAAAAATGGCGAAAAGACAATATTTACAAGGAATTTTTAAATAAAGGCATTCTCTGCGGTCTACCCACGCAGTCAGTAAAGAATTTCATATACTTATTTTTGCTGAGAATTGGCCACGACCCATGTGTGTAATGACATGTTAGTATTTGTATATTTGTCCCGATCCGTCCAGTGGTTTAGACTGTGCGTTGATAGATCACTTTGTCAGTCAGTCAGTCAGTCAGTCAGCCAGTCAGTCACCTTTGAATTATATATATTTAAGAAAGATATACCTAGGGTTTCCATACCTCCCGGTGTGGTGAGAGATATCATGCAATGAGACAGTCGTCAGATTTTACCGGATCACCCAAATCTTCACAGGTTACTGCAGATGTATTCGTCATCTGTGACAGGAGTGCCGAAGACACGGCGCAGCACTCCCTGAAAGAGTACCCAACCTGGGCTGCAGCGAGGAGGTTCTCATGGATCATATCAGCCTGACCTCACGCTGCTGGCGGTTGTAAAAGCTGTGGTCGGCAGTGAATAAGCCTGGCCAGAGGTCGCAGCCTTCTACGAGGCAGTCAAAAGGAAGAAGGAGGCCGTCGAAAGGGTCAGGGAGGGAACGACTTCCCTGGACGTTCGACGGCCTAAACAGCGTCGTCGGAGGGTTGCGCTACCTCATAATGAGCGCGACATCCCTCCGTGACAATAGCCGGGTAGTAGACTTCGGGGAGGTCTTTGTACTGTGGTCACGACCAAGTTCAGGTAATGGCCCTAACACCTTAAAAAATATTAGTTAATTTTTAGAGGCTTTTAATGCGGTGTCTATTTAAATATCTGATGAAGTTTGCGGAGTCACCGCACTGGAGTACATGTGATATAGTAGGTAATGAACAACATTTTCTGATGTACTGTATTCGATATCAGTCTGCAAGAGATTCCCTGATGGAAGCCTTTAACCTAAGCAAATTTAATGTAGACCTGTTCTTCACTTCTTGAATCTGATTTTATAATAATACTAGCTGTCCCGGCAGACCTTGTTCTGCCCTATTTCTCTAAAACAAAGTCACATTGTTTTTTTTAATGCTAATAGCTTCCCCTCAGATTTTTTGAAAATTGTTTGAAGGAACCTGGCCTTAATGCTATATGTATAAAAATTGACAAATATTGACATTAATATTTATACGTCACTCATTTGTTTTCCCTTCCCGGAACCCGTCCACTGACATTTAAACTTTATGGTGTGGTATTAAAGTTCAAAATAACTTATAACGAATTTTTTGTATGAGAATACAGAAAAGTGTTATTTTTAGACAGTTGCAGGGAATTTTTAAAAATTTTCTCTCCGTAATAACCTTCCCCAGATTTCAACAAACACAACAAAAAAGAAATCAGCCAAATCGGTTCAGCCGTTCTCGAGTTTCGCGCTTATCAAGACATTTTGCGATTCATTTTTATATTATAGATATAACATGCAGGGGCGTGCCTCCCATAGAAGCAAAAAAAGCGTTATCTTGTTATACTTAGACATTTCATACGTGTGTTGATTTAAAATATGGTGCAATTTGGTTCCTGAGATTCCTATTTTGGTAATTCATTTTTTTAAGTCAATGTAATTGTAAAAGTCCTAATATAGCAAGGTAATGCTTTTTATGCTTTTATGGGATGCATGCTACTGATAAGATCAGTCTTCAGCGACTGAATTAGTATTGTATTTGCTAGTCAAGCGCGCTTTGTCGACTTTATCATCACTTTCCATCAGGTGAGATTGTGTTCATGCGTCACCCGGTAAAAAACTGGTCAAGTGCGCGTCAGAATCTCGTACTGAGTGGTCCGTACACATTTAAAATGTATTAAAAAGTGATCATTGAATTTAACTAACTTCCACTGTTCAAATTTTTTTATGCCCTGTAAAATAGGAGAGCCACGTGCGCTCGCTCTACGGAGTCACAGCGTTTCAGTAAGTCACATCCCAGCTAGAACTAAGAAGTTCTCTAACTCATACATTTGCCGAGTCTTTAGACTGTGGAATGGCGTTCTGACGAGCGTGTTCCCACCGTCCTATCATATTGGGTATTTTAAGCGAAGCGTTAAGAGATACCTGTGCGGGCCGGCATGATCGCTACGGCTATAGATGTTTTTTTGCTGTCGCTAGTCGTTATCGTTTTTAGACTGCAACATGCTTACAGTCAGGTGTGGTGTGGTCACTGTGCCGTGTCAGGATAAAAAAGAAGATCAGTGTGTACAGTACAGTTTTGTTTATCAATATTATATTTGGACATAAGCGCTAAAGTTTCGTAGAACTATATATATATTAGGTCCTTACATATGAAATTGGCGTTTTGTATGGGAGGAACAAAAAGTCGAATATTTTTTAATATAATATATTTAATTAATCAAAGTATGAACCATTATTTTCTATGCACTTTTGCCATCTCATAGGTAGTTCATTGATCCCTTTACTAAAAAAAACAGTCGGACGGGAATCAATAAAATCTTTGAAAGCGATTTGGACTGCCCCATCGGAGTTGAATTTTTTCCCTTGCAAGAAGTTATCCAAATTTCGAAAAAAATGGTAATCTGTTGGAGCAAGGTCCGGGGAGTACGGAGGATGTCTTAGACTTTCCAATTGAAGCTCTTCTAATTTAGTAGCCGTCTGTTGCGCAGTGTGTGGTCTAGCGTTGTCGTGAAGCAGCAGTGGCGTGGAGCGATTTACCAGCCTAGGTTGTTTAGCCGCTAGCTTTTCCATCATGGTTTGCAATTGCTGACAATAGACATCAGCCGTAATAGTCTGGCCAGATTTGAGAAAACTGTAATGAACAATACCGGCACTAGTCCACCAAACGCTTACAAGTAACTTTTTTGGGGTTAATTTTCGCTTAGGGCAGGATTTGGCTGGCTGGCCAGGATCCAACCATTGCGCTGAGCGCTTCCGATTATCGTAAAGAACCCATTTTTCATCACAGGTAATGATTCGGTTTAAAATACCTTCATTATTGTGCCGGTTTAGTAATGTAACGCAGCAGTCGACGCGCGTTTGCCGGGTTGCTTCAGTCAATTCGTGAGGTACCCACCTTTCAAGCTTTTTAATCTTCCCAATTTGCTTCAAGTGAATTAAAACAGTTTTATCACTAACATCGCAGCCTGCAGCTAACTCGGACGTGGTTTGCGATGGATCCGCTTCCACAATAGCCTTCAACTCTTCATTATCAACTTGAGTCTTAGCCCGTCCACGGGGCTTGTTCTGCAGGTCGAAATTTCCAGAACGAAAACGTTGGAACCAAAAACGAACTGTGTTTTCTTTTGCAACACGACCGCCATACACATCATTCACCCTTCGAGTTGTTTCCGCAGCACTAGTGGCACGGCGGAACTCGTACTCGTAAATAATGCGATATTTTAAGTTTTCCATTTTGTAAAATGAGTGACGCAAACAGAAAAAAACAGAAGAAAAAACAAATGAATGACGATCATCGAAGCACAAATACATGAGTCTATAGCTGTACAAATTTGAATTTGGAATTCCTTACCAAAGAGGAGAAATTTGTGATTAAAGTGGCCAGTACGAAAAACGCCAATTTCATATGTAAGGACCTAATATATATTTTTTTTAATGATTCAACGACTTTCTTACACTTTTTAGATTTTTTCCTATACTTGTGATATAAGATCTTGCTTTTAGCCAAACTTCATGAGTTTAGGACATCGGGAAGTATCCTATAGTAAATATCAAAAACCTTTGATTCGACGCAACCTACTATGACGATGAAATTCTGCTCGATTTCTGCCTTGGCTATGATTTCAAATCAAGTCAAACAGGTGTAGGCTGCAACCTCAATCAGTGAAGATGAGCTTGCTGATGACTCGCGTAACCCACCGTAACGCAGAATGTCCTGGGTATGATGGATATGTCAGGACGGCGACGACGTACTTGTAGGAAGCAAGCACAGATATCCGGGCTCTAAGACTATATTCTCGCTTCAAGCTCGGGTACCATGCGCTGCACAAAACTCCTCCACCTTGAGCAATGCTCTGCATCCATCCGCCACTGCGTTGGTACAGAAGGCTACCTAACATACTAGGTTTTAGCCTATTAAATGATGAATATAATATACAAAGTTTTATGAACCAGGATCCGTGTGATAATCTTAGCTTTGAATAAATTAGATGTTTCATGAGTAATGATATGGGACGAAATCTTACAAATAACTTTATCAAGCTTCGTAATTGACTTGGGAGGTCTCAGTAGACTGGTTTAATCTATCTACCGTACGTTTTTGGCAATATGCTGTAACATTTATATATCCCAGTTTGTGATATTGAAAAGGGTGCTGACATAAATTGGTTTATTCTTATTTTATAAGGAATGGATAGAGAAAATCACATTGTAGGAGAATTCCACTGTAGCGTGTAGACGTAAATGCGTGTAACACATACTCGAATGTAAATATCAGATTGCGCTACGTCAAGTAGGCATTATGATGGCGGACGCCACAGATATCGGACGTGTCCGACAGCGCTCTACCGTGTGTTATGTTTATATCAGCTAACTCAGACTTGCAGATAGGACTGTAGATCTTTTTTTTATCCTGACTTGGCACATTGATCATATCACGCCTGGTACCAGAGATGGGCAAAATGTAATCTGATTAATGATGAACGATTACAAAATGTAGTCGTAATTTTAATTTTCTTGCTCTGTAATCATGATTAAATTCATTTTAAATATTAGGAATCATAAATGTGTATGCAATCTGGGATTCCATAGTGTTTAAAACATAGATTAGCAAAATGTAATCATATTAATGATAAAAAACGTAAAATGAAATCGTTAATCATTTTCATTAATCTAATTACATTTTGCCCATCTATGCCTGGTACTTATAGAAGCAGAAGCTTATTTTAGAGTTAGGTCTATGGGGCAGTAGACTTGAAGGTCTCCGCTGTCCAGATGAGGCGGAGGCAGTGCGTACGTATTCTGCGTACCTGATAGGGAAGTCTTGAAGAGTGCACTCAATACACCCATCTTTACAAGAGATGGAGCTTAAAAGACTATTTGCTGAGTGGGTCATTGCGGGAATACGGATCCCCTAGGCTGGGCTAGCAGCGTTTAGAGGGACACCTCGAGGGTTTTTGTCAGTAGGAGCTTCAGACAACGGGATCGCCGGTCTCAAGGTAATCTTGATGGTCGTATACCCAGGACATACCCCTGGATTTCAAAAAAGGCTAGGTCCATGTGTTATAGCATGTAGACGCCGCCGATACGTAATTATATTACACGCCCTAAGGGTCGTTAGGGTGATACGAGACGTGCGGGGTAAGGGATGCGCGCGCGCAAGGGATGCTCTAGCGAAATCAGTCGACTACCGAGACCCGAGGCTAGAGTACGTGCGTGTGCAGTTCGGTGTGCCTTAAAGTGCAAATAAACAGTAAAACGCCAAAATTCGTGTCTTTCTACAACCACACCCACGACCATCGGTCATAGTGTGTAATTGTTCCTTAATATTTTATATTAGCAAATATGTACAAAGTATATTCATGTTTGTAGAAAGCATTTTTATTATTCAAAAGTTGTCCTAATTTTTAAGAACCCATTAGGAAGACAACTCAGTACATCTTATTATAACTTTTAATATAAAGTCAGTATTATGAAGACGGACAAACAAGGCACACAAATATTACGAATTTGATATAATTTTTTACAAGTTTTCCTAACAACAGCAAATTTACATATGGCACGGAAACCAATAAAATATTTCGATATATTAAATAATATTTTTTGGTAGAATCTCATATCTGTGCTATATAATTTTATTATAAGCTCGCTACAGTGATAAAAATGAAAGGGAACGAATTCAATAGTATTTTTCGGGACCTATGCCCTCCAAACAAAATCTATAACTAAAGTTAACAAACAAAATCCAGTTATTTCTTAACACTAGATTTACCAAACCAGTCATAATGAATGTTCTTTAGAATATTTCTTCTTCTCTAATATTTTTTCATTCCGAAAAATAACATGTCTTTTACTAATAAAAGACATTAATAGATATAATGGAATTCATTTCTATTGTTTAGTATGTAATGTTATTGTTGTATTGTTTTGAGTTAAGATTGAAGCTACGCAGCGGTAATAAACTGTAACAAATGGTGTGAAATATGCTGACATCCAAGATACAGGTTTTCCTAGTTTGGGTGTCAGCTGATTTTAATGTGCTGCTTGTAATTGTTTGTCTAATAAATAACTTTATTATTATTATTATTATTTATTTTTAAAATAGATATAAATTGTTTGACCGTAGATGTAGTGTTAAATATGTTGTTTCAATCATTTCAAACATATTTTTCTATTATTATTGTTGTTAGATTTTGAGAATCTTTGATTTAAAATAAGGAAAATATTTATATAAAAAGGTTTAATTTAAAAGAAACAAGACACTTCGAAACAATAAAAACGAGAGTGAAAAGTGACAAGTTCAACAGACAAAAGACAACCATAGAGTTGCTTTCTGTTCTACTCAACACCCCTTCCAGAACGCAAACCCATTTTCTTTCTACAATAATAATGTTTGTCAAATGTGGTCCCTTTTGTCAAGATATCTGCTATCATGTCCTCTCCCTTACAAAAATTAAATATAATATATTTACAATTAATATTGTCTCTTAAGAAATTAAACTTTATATCAATATGTTTAGTTCTCGGTTTATAGCATTCAGTTGATGCTAAGCGTATCGCATTTTGGTTATCACAATTTATAGGAAGGGGGCAATCTTCTTGCAGGCCAAGTTCTAATTGAAGTTGACGTAGCCATAAAGCTTTCTCAACAATTATCACGTTTATAATAACTTGATTTGTCAAGTAAAAAGTTGTATGAGTGTTATAAATATTTCAAATCCTTTTACACTAGTGTATTTAAGTTGTAATATGTTAAAGTTAGAATCTTGATTATTTTACATTTTTACATACATATTTTGTAAAACTTTGAGTTTTTAATATCTCGCTCACCTCGCTCTCGTAAGCCTACATGTTTTTATATTTTTATGTTTTTTTTATTTGTATATATTTTAAAATGAAACGATATTGTAAATTAAATAAAGAAATGATAATATATTATTTATTAAAAAAAACTTTGGAAGCGGTATGCAAAAATATCTACTGTAATAAATAAAACAAAAATGTCAACGATTTTAGACAAGGCATCAGAAACAAGCACTTTCTATATTCCCCATACAATTTATAATATACAATTACTCCCGTAACAGTTCCTCAGTATCATTATATCTCATATTCCACAACCAATCCCTCAGCTTCACCTTATATTCATAATTACAGAGATTCAATAATATTTATATGGCCGTAAATAGATTTCGAATCTACGTTTAAAAGTAATGCCATCAAATGATGAATAAAACGACATAGAGAAACAATCCAACGTCAGTCTATACTGAAATATTTTGCAAATCAAGAGCTTTCAAAAGTAAGACAAAAATTACTAGATAAATGCAATTTAGAACAAATTCTGTCTTTTAAGTCTTCATATAAATAAAAGATTGAAATCGTTCATGCGTCCTATTTTACTTTGTATTATATTTGACGTCCATATACATTTAACTCGATGTTTCCGCCTTACCCCGCCTCTTCCTCGGGTGAGGTACATCAACAGTGATCAAACTATAGTCGAGTGATTTTTATTCTAAGTACGTACCTGGACGAAATACATATCTTCATACTTGCCAGCATTAAAAATATCAAGGGATCGAGTGAGCAATTTAGGATGAATTAGACCAAATACAATTTCCTTGAGGCGTGAAGGATGAACCTTTTCACGGAAAAGCCAATTGGGATGGTCGGAATCCTGTCTTATTTACAGCCTCAAATGAGATTTCTACGAACATAGGTAAATAAGGAAGTTCTTTCAATAAATCTTCTATACCACGATATTACTCCAAGTATTATCTAAATACAGAATAAATTACGGTCTTCTTATTTAATTTTTGAAGTGATAACTTCTTTAAGGGACTTTTGGGATGGAAAAAGCGCACACGGATTAAGAAGTGCTGGGAAGTTCGTCTCAGGAGATGTCTGCCCAGACTACGCTCCAGTGGTGTCTTGCATGATCTTACGCACCATTTACCGGTGGAGGGGTGGTGTTACTCTTCACCCACCTCTCTTGCTTCTTGCTGTTATGAGGCCAATTCTGGCCGATCGCGCTCCGGTCTCCGGCTAGTGCGCTCATAGCGTTTCCCGTAGCGCGGCGCACCCTGCGAGTGGAGGATTATATCGATGGTTTTAGTCAGTATGAGTTTGAGATACCGAGGCAGTGGCCCTCACCACTGCCTTGAAGGTCTATGAGGAATTCCAGCGAGTTAACAAAAAAAGGGATGCGAGCGAGTTGGGCTGCTAGCATCGCGATACGGGAAGACGTCAGTGTACCCGTGCCCCTATCTTTAATAATAATAATAATAATTTTATTGGATCAAAAATTTTTACGTTGTATAATTTAATTTACGTTGACGCTTGCACTAGTCGTGAGACTATATCGCAGACGTCAGCGCCCACCATTACAGAGAATACAAATAATTACAAAAATATACAGACGTGTTGTGTATAGGTGTGTTATGTGTAGAAAAGGGTGAGTAAAGAGTGTTGTGTGTGAGTGCAGATTATATAAGCATTTAAAAGATTTTCAGTTTGTAAATAATCGAGCTGCAACAAGTAATCCTTGACTTTGATTTTAAGTTCATAAAGAGAAAGGGGATAGATATTGAGAATTACATTTAGTTTGTTGTAAAATCAAGCGCTTAAAATTTTGAAGTGTCTAGAGGTGACCGAGGTGCGGTGAAATTCAGTTTTACAGACATTAAGCCCTAGACGTTTATTTAGAATGCCTAAATCCAATGATTGAGTGTCATGCCTAAAAACAATAGTTCGGAGCACAAAGAGCTGTCTCACAGTCATGATTTTAGTCTCATTATACAGTAGTGTTGTTGGGTATAAGAACATCTTTTTAAACACGACTTTAAGAACAGCTCTCTGTGCTCGTTCCAGTTGGATTAGATGACTAGTACAGGACTAGTTCTTTGTTTTTGTATTGCGTTTACGTATCCATAAGTTTGCAATCCACTATTCCAGTAAATAGTTTTATTTTTAAAATGTTCTCTTTAAGAATAAATCAACTAGTAAACAACAAGTGTTATAATTGTAAAATAGTACATATATTACGATTATGGTAAGTATTCCATTACAGATGGTGTGAAATTATGCGTGAGCCCCGAGGTCTAAGTCATAAGATATTTAAGTCTGTAATGACGAAAGGGCGCTTGGGAGTTATACGACGTTTTTCATGACATTTGGAAGGGAAAAGAGGGTTATATCTTCTGTGACTTACCTTTAATTATCAGAAAAATATGAAACTAAAAATTCTCAAAATTTGTAGGCAATACGTGTTTCGGACTTTATTTATTATTTGCGACGTATTCAAGTTAACACCGTGTCGTGTCTTCTACACTATAAGAAATGAATATATTTAGATAATTATCACAGTGAAAAATTACACGGATACACCCAAAAACACAACAAAATTTTGCTTTAACAAAATATTATTTATTTATAAAAATCACCTGTTAATTTTTCAAAATAACATGCTTGCTTTTTTATTACGCATCACATCAACGATACGCATACAGTCAACATTAAAAATCTCTTTACTGAACTTAAAAATAAAAGTAAATCTCTGTTAAATTAAGAATACTTCTATTGCATACATTATCTTCTACAGTGAAATACAATCTAAACTTAATCGGGTTATCACAATAACGCGCTTCGAGAGAGACACTGTTATTATAACCCTAGTGCTTAGATTAGATAGTAGAGAGCATGAAAGCGACGTAATAATACACGATTTACGAGTGAGAACCATAAAAAAAAAATTAATAATATGTACCTTTAAATTGTAAAACCACAAAGCATACTCCATTACCGCTTTTTCGTGTAACGAGATGCTCAATGTGATTTTCTTCAATCATCCCTTAAACCAAGGGTATTATTTTAATGATACTCTCCTTTTAGAAGGAACAACGCTCGGATTTACAAATAATTATTATCCTTTTGTTACCAGTAATCTAATACTATTGAATTACACTGAAAATAATATTCATGATTTTTTTTATACTGGCTCGATAAAGTGACTATATTACAGTGGCGTGCATAGTATATTTGGTCAGGGTAGGCAGATTCCCATAATGAATTTGAATATTATAAAATGATAATAAATATTATATTACTTTCATAGGGAAGATCATTTCATGCCATCTGGTATGAATATAGAATAGATATGAATATAAAGGGCTCCTTTTTTTTTGTTTAAATTAAAGGAATTTATTCCAGATTTATTTATCATAAGGGCATGCAATGCTTTTATGCATTTATGGAATGAACGCTACTGCTATATTGCACACGATGGAAATACAGTGTAGTCCAAGAACGGCAACGACCACTAAGGGATGATAATCCGTTGACAGTCGCCATCGCTAAGTCGGCCCACATATACCAAAACGGAAGATTTCTAGCCATATGAACAACTAGATATACGAGTACACAAACTGATCCCGAAATGCGACTGGCAGAAGCGAGGTATTATGATTATTTTTATACCTCAAAGGTTATGTTTCCTTTAGTCGTGGTATATGTGGGCCGACATGACGATGTTGACTATTAATGGATTTTCATCCTTTGATAGTCGCTTTCGTTTTTGGACTACATTGCACTTACCATCAGGTACTCTGATGTCACTATGTCGAGCCAGTGTAAAAAAATAAAAATAAAATTGTACATTTTATTTACTAACCGCATCATTAAAATATTTGTTTATGTTATTTCACTTCTATTCTACGATATCATTTCCTCCATGTCATTATTTCGTTTGTATTAATAGTGTCAATTATACATAATAATTACAATATATTTTCTAGTCACTGAAACAAAAATTAATGTATCATATCCATGACTTAAGTTTCCGTCAATTTTCTGTAATTTCAGTTCAGTACAGAATAGAGTCAGTAAGCTTCGGTCGATTGTGTGGGGAGGTTGCGTTCGTTGCTGCGACATTATCCCCGCAACTTCGCGATTTACGAGAGATCGAAAGTTTATTCTACCGCAGAATGCTTAGTTTTGTGTTGTGCCCCGTTTATTGAGTTATATATATATATTTTTTATATATATAAATATATATATATTTTGTGAAGACAATGGCTGAGACGGAAGATGGAAATGTTGAAGGTATGAAATTAATAATATAATTGCGGAACAGCGTAGTTTTTTTTATTTTGACCCGGCATAGTGACCACGCCATGGCTGATGTTACCATCACGATACAGTCCAAAAAAACGACTACAACTGTCAACACTAAAGAAAAATAATCGATTGTCACATTGATCATGCTGGCCTGCAAAAATATATTTTCACTCTTCGTTCAAATAACCCAATATCATGGGACGATGGGAACATGCTCGCTGGAAGACCATCGTACAGCTCAATGAATCGGTAAAAGTAAGAGAATTGGAGAATTTCTTAGTCCTAGCCGAGATGATAGTTGCCGTATAGCTGTGACTCGGTAAACCCTAGCGCGTGGTTCTACTATGGAAGGGAGAAGGTGGTACAATGTTAACTAGCTCTTCAGGACTATCGTCGTGAAACAGACGGCAGAAAACGCTAAGTGAGGCAATACATCTGCGCAACTGGAGCAGTTCAAGATGACTTGGATAGTTTAATTTAAAAAAAAAATACGCGAGAGTTCGTGAAAGTTCGACGTCTTATGATTCGATTCGTAGTCCAAATAAAGTTTACAAACTTATTTCATTGCGGTCACTTGATTGCAGCGCAAAGTCCCTAAAGTAATAAAAAAGACTACATAAAGTGGAAAAACCAGAGGCGGAAAATGCAAAAGAAATCATAACTTTCGTTTTATCGAAAAGTTATAGGACAATTCATAAAAAGACAGTTCAGAATTCGGGGTCCATAATTTCAGTAAGGGCGGTTTGCATCAATAAATTAAACCTGATTTAAACGTACATATATAAAACGTTACTTAGGGTTCCGTACACCAACAAATTAAATTTAGTTTAGACTTGCATAAAATGCTATTTAACTGAAGCGATTTATTTAATTCGACTCAACGGTGATTTAAATTCGACGGTTATAAAAATATATATATTGATACATTATATCTTTTATGGGATGAACAGAGATATATTAATGGCTGTATCCACTTTGCGCTTATATGTCGTGCCCAATGTGACCAGTAGCTCAGCAGCGCGCAGCTGATCGTCCTTCTCACAGCACTAGTACACATGACATTTCTATTAAACGCTATGCTGGTTTCCTCACGATGTTTTCATCGGTGAGCAATACCGCTTGCTTTAAACGGTAATCAAATAAATCATGACAATATTATCACGATCATTAAAAGAAATGATGTAGCGTGCACTCTGCCTGTCCGCTCTCGCGGACGCCGTAATATTTATACGGATCGCTTGCGCATCGTCCGCGGTGGACGGTAGGAGGGAGATTGTGTGAGGTCTCTCGATCGGCCGCGCGCCTTAGATACGGACGCTTACTATTATTGCTTGTTTTTGTAATTTTATATGTTTAATGCTAAGGTTTTCGTGCAATATACGTATCAGTGAGCAATTATGGTGTTTTACTGCCTTTTAAAACGTTATAATGATTTTAAAAAAGTTAAATTTTTCGAGGCGGAGCAAATACAATTATCTTTCGCCCCAGCCTCGCCAGTTTCTTTAATTTTGCTTCTCAAATATAAAGATTATTTCATTTAAAATAAAACCACATGAACCCGAAAGGAAACCGGCATGGCATCAAATAAGAATCCATTAGATACACCGCGGGTCTCGCGATGTTTACCGTTACTAGTGTGCATGCGGTATCTATGTTCCTATTTAATTTGAAAAACTCAGAGTTGCTTGCCGGGATTCGTACCTACGATAACACACACTGCTGTATTTAGATACCGGTCTATTACCCACTTGGCCTCTACAGCTAATGTGGAATATTAAAAAAATATTAAATCCACGACAGATACTAGCTAACTGGCGAAACTAATAACTTATTTATCTTTATTCGTAGATTGATACCTCTCCCTTTCAAGACTGTGGATGCGAAAAGAGATGCACTATAGTTGCTATAGTAATAAATCTAAGATAGGTGATAGGATAGGTTATTAATTTCGGCTGTTAGTTGATGGCTACAGGCAGTAGCGTTCATAACATAGATGCATGGAAGCATTGCATGTCCTGACTATAAATAAGTCTTGACCAAATTCCTTAAAGTTATACAAAAAAAGGAACCATTTATATTAAAAATCTATTCTATATTCACGGAACCTATCATTTATATGAAAGCTATATAATATTTACTATCATAATATAATATTCAAATTAATTACTCGAATTCTGCCTACTCTGTCTAAATACCCTATGCACGTCACTGGCTACAGGCAGTATATATTACGTACAACGTCCCGTTCTATAATTTGTATCCAATTATACTGTAGTTGTTATTTATTCATAGCTTATGCTTCCGTATTCACACGACCTTTATACTAACAATATTGATTATTTCTATATGTCTGAAACAAGTAAAATTTACACTAATTTGTGAATGATCCAGACGTTACTGAGTATTTTGAGCCGCTCCAGTTACGCAGAGATATTGCCTCACTGAGCGTTTTCTACTGTCTGTAGCTAGTGAGTGTTCTGAAGAGTTATTTAACCTTGTTCCACCCTCTCCCTTCAATAGTAGAACAACACGCGCGGGCTTAAGGTGTCACAGCTATACGGTATCTCACACCCCGGCTAGGACTAAGAAGTTCTCTAGCTTTTATTTTTCCCGGCTGTGCAATGATCTTCCGGCGAACGTATTCCCCGCTGTCTGAGGACGGGGATCTTATAGACAAGGGTGATATTCCAGCATATAACAATTTGTACCTTCTAACAAATCATAAAGAAAAATTACGAAAAATTGAGAATTGCTCCGTAAAAAGTTTGGACACCGTAGCGCGTGTGGCGCACATTTGAAGTAGACGAAGTTTCTTTTACATAACTTTTGGTAAAACACGTTTTTTCTTCGTAGGCATGAAGTAGGACTAGTCCACAAATTCCAAGTCGTTCAGTGTGCTATGGATCGTGCTATGCTCGGTCTTTCTCTGGGGATAAAAAAAAGGGATAACGTGATCCGTCAGCGAACTAAAGTCATCGACACAGCGTAGAGGATTAGAAAGCTGAAGTGCCAGTGGGCTGGCCATATTTGCTGAAGAACTATTACCGCTGGGGTAGAAATGTTCTAAGTGGAGATCTCGCCTCAGTAAATGTAGTGTATAACACCCGGTGGCTAGGTGGAGCGACGATATGCGCAAACTGGCAGGTAATTGTTGATGAGAAAAGCAGATCAGGCTCAGTAGCGAGAGGACTATGCCCAACAGTGGACTAGAGCGGGCTGATGATGTTGACGATGGTGATATGTTTGTATCCACTTTACGCTTACATGTCGTGATCAATGCGACCAGTAGCGCTGCTGATTGCTGATCTCAGGGCACTTATGGATGACATCTCTATTTTTTCTGTATGATGATGATGATGATTTCCTAGCCGGATTCGGCCACGGCGACTGTTTCAACACCGATTAAGAAAATCGAGGTCCAGTTTTCGGAAACAGTCAATTGCGCGGGAGATATTTAAGTGCATAACTGGACGCGCTGTCAGAAAAGCACTCTCTCGTCCGAGCTCCGTCGGGCTCGATGGAATGGAGAACCAGTACGATCGGGAGGGAGCGGGATACAGGTTTGGTCGAGTTTTCCTTCTCTGAACACCTGGTTGAATTGCGGTGTTAAAGGGATACCTTAGTCGCCTTTTACGACACCTCAGCAAGAAGAGGGGGCTGCTATTCTATTCTGCCGGCAACCACCACGACTTATACTTTTTCTGTATATCATATCTACAAATGATAGTGCAAACTAAATGATCTTACGCTAGTAGTAAAACTTAAAAATTAAGCTATATTTAACTTTTGGTAATAGATATTATTAATTTCTGTATATAAATACTCAGATTCTGCGGAATTACAAATTTATACTCCCGCAAATACCGAGTTTGAAGATGGAATGCGGCATACGAAGCTCTACTCAGAATAAAATACCGATTTGAGATCTCCTCGAAAAAAAGTCGGTTTATTATACGAATATGTTATCTCAAATATTTGTGCTAGGGCCTCTGAGCACGACGTGTCGATGATCGTTCAAAATAGAAATCTTTTTTTACTACAGAGAAAATGAGCATTAATTCTAAACAAAAGGTCGTTCCGAACGTTTTGTTCGCAACTAATAAAAACATCATGCATGCATATTTGTTTGGCTAATTTGCTATTTGTATGAGAATTAAATTAATTACTCATAATAACGATACTTTCACCAAAATAACAACCGTTCGTGGAGTCGTACAGATATTAGCTCCATATACATACATATACATCCATATACATTTTTGGGAGTCGAAGCTGCTCGCGTCCGTATGCTTTACCCTAGTTTACCTACACGTGACTCCTGGGTGGTGCTAAACGAGCTGCAGCGAGGTGGTAGGGCGTCGGTGCCCGTCTAGATCGCGACCACAGTGCATGGGTGTAAAGCCCGTCATAGTGACCAGTTTCGGCTCGTTGCGTTTCGGGATCAGCTTGTGTATGTCCAGTAGCTCATATACCTAGAGACCTACAGTCGTGGTATATGTGGGCCGACATGACGATGTAGACTATCAATGGATATTTATCCTTTGATAGTCGCTTTCGTTTTTGGACTACATTGCACTTACCATCAGGTACTCTGTAGTCACTATGTCGAGCCAGTGTAAAAAAAAAATACATATGCACTCTTGAATGTTTTAATTACCGTTCGTTACGTTTGCTCGTTCGGTATTTTTACACTGCGTTCGATGCATTACTAGTAAGGGCATACGCACTGTGCCCAAAATTCGGATTGGTGAAAATACAGCTCGAATCCGTAAAATTATTTGTATGGTAGTTTACGCGCTATGTCCGTCATATTATTTCTATTCCTCATCCGTTATTCTCTAATTTTGATCAGGATATTGAAGGACCGAAGTACTCATAGTACTGTAGGTAAACAAAAATTGTTTATTGTATTTTTATTTTAATGTGTTTGGGTTTATTACGCTTTGGAATTTGTTAATTGTGTTTCTTTGACAACGATTTCTAAAGCATAAGATCTTTTTAGCAAAAACGCAATAGTCAATCTATCGCGGTGACTAATTGTTATGTGCAAACAATTGCAATGAGTTTTGCCGCTAACGCACCTGCTTGTACACCTGTGGAGTGGGACTAAAACCTGTGAAAACAGTACGTTCCGGGCTAGCAACGAGTCGACACTGAACATCATCACAGTTTCATCGAATGCGACATCAAACTCGAACGATATAATCACTCCCAAAGTACTATTTATATAAACGCTAAATGAGATGACGGATATAGTCTGAAAGCTACCATACAAAGTGTTCTATAGCTAATTCCAAACGCATTTTCAACGATTAGAGTCGGGTTTAACCAGTAGCGGTCATTCCATAGATGCATGAAATCGTTGCATGCCCTAACGATAAATAAGTCTGCAATTAATTGCTTAAAGCTAAACAAAAAAAGGAAAGATTTATATTCATATCTATTCTATTTTTACAGCATTTATCTTTCCCATGAGCGCAATATAATATTTACTATTCTAATATAATATTTAAATTAATTACGCGAATTTTGCCTACCTTGTCCAGATACCCTATGCACGTCACTGGGCTTAAGGCGTAAGAATTAGAGGATGATGTATGTCGGAAAGAAACCGGATGACGGATAAAGTGCGTAAGTTATCATATAAATTAGTATAAGGCTAGTTCGAAAAATATTTTTACGGATTTTGGTTGGGTGAAGAGCTTAACCGCTTATACAGATACAGTAAACAATACAGGAAAATTTTAAACCTCATTACCGAATTATTTGTATCACATCTATTCGTTTATATTTAGTTGACCTCAACTTTGTATTAGTAATGGTTATTTTAATATTTAGATGGATACTGAGGAATTACGCGTGTAAATATATTAAAGGCATTAATAGCGTTCGTAAATCATTAATGTGTTTAAATAATTATGTGTTGAAATATATTTTGGTCGTTTATGAAATTTAATGAACGGTTAAGGTAACACTCCGTGCGATTCGGCAGACGACCGCGATGTATACTGCGGCATGTCGTTGCCGCGTGGATTAGGAGCCGGTATTAATGCACAGAAATGCGTGTGTTCGTAAGTTCGAATCAGAGAGGGGCAAAATGTAATCTGATTAAGGATTAACGATTACAAAATGTAGACGTAATTTTAATTATGTTACTCTGTAATCATGGTTCAAACAGATCTGAACATTTAGAAGTCATACATTTGAATTCAATTGAGGATTCCTTAGTGTTTAAAATATAGATGCGCAAAATGTAATCATATTAACGATGTAAAATGCTAAATGTATACGTTTTTCATTATTCTGATTACATTTTGCCCATCTATGGTTAGAATCCAGACACGTATCTCTGGATTTTTCCAGATTTAATACAGAATTAAGCATCATCGACGTAGAGTTGCCTGCCTCGCGGTCTTTTACCGGTTGCACGGTGGAGAGTGTTCTCAGGAACTACATTCTTTGATTCCACCAGCCCCATTCCACCACAAAACCACAAGACATCGTGTCGGATACCATCCGTATGTGGTGGATGTTCCTTATATCCGCACGAGAAGATTCGCTTCTACATTCATCAAGCGAACAGCTAAGGAGTGGAATATGCTACCAGCGGCTATATTTCCACGATCTTATGACCTGGGAGTCTTTAAAAGAAGAGTGAATAGGCATTTGTTAGGCGGACTCGGTTCATCATCGGACTCATCTTCACCTTCCACCAGGTGTGATTGAGGTCAAGCGTACGCTTGTAAGTTATAAAAAAAAAATCATGAGATCTTCGATGAAGGAAAACATGGTGAGGAAAGTAGCACGGCATATCGTGAGAATATCATATGTAAGTGCCTTGAGAACGGCGATCAGCTGCGCTGCTGGACACCATGGAAACCATAGACAGTATAAGCATAAATGGGCAAATGTAATCTGATTAATGAAAAATAATTACGATTACATTTTCCGTTTTTCACTATTAATATGACTGTATTTTGCTCATCTATGTTTAAAACACTACGGAATACTCAAATGCATACACATTTATGACTCCTTAATGTTTTGAGGGGATTTAATTATAATTACAGAGCAACAAAATTAAAATTACGACTACATTTTTTAATCGTTAATCATTAATCAGATTACATTTTGTCCATCTCTGAGTATAAGCGCATAGTGGATACAGCCACTATGATACATTATATCTTATATATAATTAATTAATTTTTATTAATGTATCTTAGTTTTATATTATCTATATGAGATATATTATTGATCAGTAACGCAGCTTATCGCCGTTTTCAAGACATGAACTTCGGAAACGTGTTTCTATAAAATCAAGTTTTATGTTTTAAAATTAGATTAAAAATAATGAGGATCAGAAACAGATACGCTCTATTATATTAATAGAAACTACGATTTTTAATTCCAACATGAATCATCCATTGAAAGCTTGGTACTTATCAAAGAAGTCTGCTTTTTTATGATCATTAGGTGGATAGAAATCATTAGAATTACGTTCAAGTGTTACAGTGGCTTTTGACTTTTGTGCGACGATTGTTTCAAGGTGAAAATAGTTGATCTACACGCAGTATGCTGTTAAGAACAGTATTAAATGTTTCGTTTCCTGGTTAATAAGACGCCTATATTATTACGTTTATAACTTAGGCTATTCAATATACATTGATTGAAATGAAATGAAGAAATATCTCATAATATTTAGTGCTTAACACTAAATTACATATACGCGTTTTGTACTTATTTAATTCAATAATATGAATTTGCATGAAAATAGTACATTTTTATAGCATCAATAATATAAGTTCTCTTCGAGTGTTGATTAGCGCTGAATGGCGCGAACTGCGACGCCCAGATGGCTACATGACACTGATTCGAGTGGTCTTGGACATTGGTGACAGCACACAGGATACACTATGTATAACGTAATTTAATTATTTTTTTCACAATGTTCATCGGTTCACGCGGACTGACCAATCACAAAACTCTATATGATTATACCGGGACAGTGCGTTACCATCATTGGTTCCAAACCAGTGGAGGGGAATGCTCTGTTGTCATCGTATGGTCAGCCGCGCTGAAATACTCTCTCTAACAACTGTTCGAACAACGGGCAAATAGCTATCGTGTGTGTGCAAAACGATTATAAGGCTGCCATATCTTGATATTATCAACAAATCGTGCAAAGTATAGTGCTACTTTCGTGTGGTGACGAGACTGGATCCAGCGGAAGACCATCAGACGCCCTGGTTTGGACTACCACACTGTCCTCAGGTACATACTTGTTGTTGTTCAGATCCTCGCAAACTTGAACTGATCGAATTTATACCGGCGGAGTAATCTCCGACCCAAAGAGTGACGTTCTGGGCTTAGTCAACAGGCTTAGGACGTCACACTATGTGATATTATGTATTATTCTTTCATTGTTTTATATAAATGGATGTGTTGTGTTTTGTTCCTTTTATCTCGATAAAATTTACTTTTATGACCGATGGTTGTGGGTGTGGTTGTAGAAAGATACGGATTTTGGCGTTTTACAGTTTATTTGCACTTTAAGGCACACCAAACTGCGACGCACACGCACGTACTCTAGCCTTGCGTCTCGGTAGTCGACTGCCTTAGCTAGGGCATCCCTTGCGCGCGTGCACCTCTTACCCCGCGCGTCCCATAACATCCTAACCACATTTAGGGCGTTTACCACAAACGCGTATCGAGCGGCGATACTTTCTTTTTTCTTTCTCTCTTACCTCTCTTTTTTTCGAGACTTACCTACACAGACTAAAAAAGGTTCTGATGAAGCGTAAGATTAAAAGTACCATGGATCGAAGAGATTGCGTAAAAAGAAATGCTAGGGAAGTGAAAGAAGCAAAGATCTAATTATTTATTTATGATGCGCTAATCGCAAATATATATAAAATTTGAGAAAATATTACTAAGCTATTGTTCTTATATACTAGACTTTAATTGGAGCATACATTTTACACCATAAATAAAAAAAGCTAATATTAAGTAAGTATTAGTATAAAAACAAAAAAGTTATTATTTTCATTAAATAAATTGAAAATTATAAACAAAAAAGTGTTAAAAAGAAAACAGACAAAATGTGATTAATGTCATGTACATTTAGATCGAGAGAAATGAGTTGTATACTTTCTGCGCACCTCAGTAGGGAATCTGCGTGCTAATAGTGCTCTCATGCCAAAGTTGACGCACTGAAACTTTATTATATCGTGAGTTAATTGAAACAACGGTCATTGGCCTTGGCACGACTTTGGCAATGGACCAATTTGGTTCGGCACGATTTTACTACTGGGAACGTATGTCAAGGGTTTTTAGATCGGGAATTAAGCACGATATGTTACGTTAGTGTAATATTTTAATTAATGGATGCCGTGTTGTAGAAACGCTCTTTAAATTCAAGGACTATTGTAATGAAATGAAATGTATTTATTTCGCCACCAACTAACAAAAAACTAAAAATTTAAACGCTGTAACACAAACAACAAACAGAAACAAAAGAAAATACAAAAACATATAAAATGGGACCTCCACCAGCTTAAAACAATAGAGGAAACCTGCAGCGCTGATTTTCGTGAAGGGCACCGGTCGTGTTACATTTTATTAGAAATATCGATAAGCAATAAAAAACATAAATAGATAGAATAACATATAGCTTAAATAATCTAAAGTATACTGTATAAGTATAATAATAAACTTAAGTAATAGCAATACAACCACTCAAAAATAAATAATACTAAATAAACTTTTACATACAATAAACAAATGGACTAGTATTCCTATTATCCAAAGCAACCATTTGTTGATTAATTAGTATTTAGGGTGGCTTGCACTAGCAAATTAAATCTAGTTTAGACTTACATCAAATGCTATTTAGCGCTGAACTGTACGTATTGTCTTACACAAAGTCAAAATTCAGTTGTGACAACTCTTAAACTGAAGCGTTCATTAAGATTGAATTAAACCGATTCAATTAATAGCGTTTTATACAAGTTTAAACTAGATTTAATTTGTTAGTCCAAGCTGCCCTTAGAACTTTTCGTAATAAAGAACATTTTTGCAATTATATGCAGGAGATTTTAATGAATTATTTGTTTATAAATTGATGAATGACTGTAGATGACAGGATATGGAGTAATTCAGGTAGAGGCCTTTTTTACTTGGAGAAATTCTTACAAGACCGTCCTAAGCGCATATAGGGCATAGCAGCCGGGGTATGCCGAACTGAAACCGGATAAAACGACCAAGGAGACTACTTATATGCATTGGCGGGAACTGGGGTTTCTGTAATATATTCTTCAGAGCTTCGCTGTGTCGCGCCCGCCTGGCACAATCTGGGGTGGATCGCACCACGCTGCTTTGCGGATTTTTCGAAGGTCACCACTGCCAGTCTACTGGCCATGAATCGGCCAGTCAGCTATAGCTATAATTTACTAGCTAACGACCCGGCGGACTTCGTATCGCCTAAAACAGTCAATAAATGTCGTGTTAACTTTTAGCTAAACGAAATGTTTTTGAGAAAAAGTGAAATATGTAAAAATTAGATAAAATGAATATTCTCAGAAACGCGTGCATCGATTCATCTGCATTTGACCTTTATAATATCAGTAGGAAACGATGTAAAGAAGTCTGTTAAAATGACAGTAGATTTTCTCGTCAAAATTAAACTTTCTATGTCACAGCTGCGTGGACGGACGCTGATATGTTTTCGTACCGATAAACAGGACATTATGCGACATATTGGGCAACTGTCGCTCCAGTTTTGTGCCTAAATTCGGACAAACTGACAGGTCTCTCTAATAAAATAAGTTTTTTATGTCCACACACATGTCACTCGCTGTTCTCGAAAATACTAATACTCGTATAAATAACTATACTTACGTATTATAATAATTTTCTAGGTGATACTATTTATATTTGGATAAATAATATTATATTATTAGCGACAAGGCATGGCAGGCGGTCCTCACATATTGTGAGGAAGTCATGGTGAGGCGGCGGAGAGGAACAGGAAGGCAATAGCCGGCCCTGAGAACCCTCATCGCCCCCTGAGGTCCGTTAGGGATTTCCCCCGGGCTATAAAAAAAAACATTATGCAATATTCCTTTCGGGATGAGCAGAGATGCATTAGTGACTATCCACTTTGCGCTGAAATTCAAATTCAAATTTCACACCACTCACGTTCCACTGCCTTTCATACTTCATTCTTTCATCCGTCCGCTGAAAAGGGTTGAGTGGTGTCGTTTATTTCTTAAAATTTACAATATATAAAAAATAAAAATAAAATAAGCCTTTATTTCTACTAACTACATTTTTCTTTTTTTACATCTTTTTTCTATGTTGTTCTTGTTTACTAATACTATATAATTTTTTTTTTCTGCAGTATTCGCCTTCGCGGCGTAGGCCTCCCCCATCACGTTCCATTGGTCTCTGTTTCTGGCCCTTCGCATCCAAGAAGATCCGGCTTTTTCTATAAATATATCTGCCCATCTTTTCTTCAGTCTTTCTCTGCTTCTGGTTCCGTCTCTAGGTATCCACTCAGATACTTTCTTTGTCCATCGGCTGTTTTGCATTCTACATACATGTCCTGCCCAGTTCTATTTCAGCAATCTAATTATTTTAATAACATTTTTTAGTTTTGTTTTCCCTCGTATTGTATCATTTCTAACTTTTCCTTTTGTCCTATTCGTAGCATACTTCTTTCCATTTTCCTCTGACATATCGCTAGCTTATTTTCGTCTTCTTTTTTCAAAGACCAACTTTGACAGGTGTATGTTAGGCAGGGCAATATGGTTATTTCGTAGAGTTTCCTTTTTATATAGATATCTATTTGTTTATTTTTAAATATTTTCTTAAGGCTCCAATATTTTTTCCACGCTATAGCAACTCTCCTCTGGATTTCCCTGCTAGTGCAGTTATTAAATCATTTGCCCAAGATATATATAACTTTACAATATATACTTAATTCTAACTTAAGCCTACATTATAAATTTATAAAAAACAAAACTAAACATACTAAGCCTTAACTAACGTACGGACAAAACTAACTTAAGCCTTAATTAAAAATAAAAACAACAACAGAGGAAGATTTATCTAACAATTAAAACTTAACCTAGTACAAAATATGAAGGGGGACTATGAGAGGGAAGCCGTATAGAGGCGAAACTCCTGACGGCGGCGTTCTTCTCCGTCTGTTTGCGCTTATGTAACCTGCCCAACGTGATCAGTAGCGCAGCTGATAGTCATTATCAGGGCAATCACATATTCCATTTAAAAATTAGATGCAATGCGAGTTTCCTCACGATGTTTTAGATGTACCTAAATTCATACTTAATCTGCAACTTTATCATTTTTTGTACATCACTACGTACAGTGCAAACTCTATATAACGACCCTCAAGAGACTGTGCATATTTTGACGTTATAGAGAGTTGTCGTTAAATGGAGAGAAGAAAAATCTGTATTAGAGAAAAAAACGTTTTAAACTCTTACTTACCATGTTTACAGTTTGAAAGTTTGTGAGCAACTAAGAATATGATAACGTATAAATAATCAATGACTCCTACTAACAACAGTCAACACGTACAAGCAATCCCAATTTGTAAACTAAAGAACGGATTTCATAGAAAATTCGGTATGTGTAATGCCGACAGTCGAGTTCATTACGGGCTAGGATGATAAACCGACAAAAGAACGTACACAGCTGTGCAGTTTTTACTAATTTTGGCATTTTAAAAAGTCATCTTAGCTTAAAAAGTACTTTATATTATTAAATTGCTGTCGTTATTGAGAGTGGGTGTGATGCTATATAGAGTGTATCATTGTATGGGAAACAAGCTAAACCAACCAAATCCAAGTGATATCGACGCTTTAGGGAGTTTGTCGTTAAATCGAGTGACGTTATAAGGAGTTTACACTGTATTATAAACAAAAACCGCTGTCGCGTCTGATTGTTCGCGATAATCTCAAAAACTACTCAACAGTTCTTCATGCAGTTTTCTACAATAGATAAAATGATCCATGAGGAAGGCTTTGGTGTATAACTTGTTAAAGTTTTGTGTAAATTGGTTGTAATATGACAAAAATTGCTGAAGACGTCAGAAAAATATCACGCCGCCTCGGAGTTTTCATCAAAACGATGCCTAGTCTCTATGAGATATAACAAAACAATGTATGGTAAGAGTATTCCTCCTTTATAGGTCTATAAAAGTCCCTGATGGCACATGTTTATCTTTTAAGGGCGACTTGCATGTATAAAACGCTAGTTATGTGATGCGGTTGAATTTTACTTCAATAGTAATTTAAATTTAATAGTTGAAACTGGATAATGTTTCCCTGTAAGATATTAAGTACAGTTTAACGCTAAATAGTGTTTAATGCCAATTTAAATTAGATTTAATTCGATGGAGCAAGCCGCCCTTACGATGGCGTACTATACGAGTATACGAGTACCGTTCTAACTTCTAAAAAAATGCGGTTATTGAAAACTATTTAGACAGATATATTAAGTATCCTTAACAACTCCAACAGGTTAGTTACTGTTATAAATAGAAATGTTATATCTGTCATGTTTTATACTTATTGAATGTAGTTATTCTTCCATTAAACGTTGTAACCACAAGTTGACGCATGAGTTTTATTTGTCAATTGTGAACGAGGAAAATATTTGGAGTTTATTGGAATTATAATACTATACAAAATATATAGAAGATATCAATGAGCAAGATTAAAAAAATTTAATACGAAAATCGGGAACTGATCGGCATATTTTGAACGAATAGAGAAGTATTTAATGTCGATTAAAATTAGTGACGTTGTAACGTTACCTACACTGATTTCACTAATGGGTGAGGAATTGTATGAATTACTAGCTGATCCGGCAAACGTTGTTTTGCTATATAAGTTATTGTAATATCTTCTAATATGTTCATTGAAATTAAGTGATGTCAAAGACAATTTTGTTCACAATTAAATACTCTTAATCAACAACACATTTATTTCGATAAAGATTAATGTTATTACGTTGATACAACTCTTAACAAATAATGCATTAATTTCGAACAATTTGTTTACCATAAAAACGGTTCTAGTGACTTAATCTTAAAAGATAGACATACTGTCGCAGACATTTTTTTAGATCATTTCAAGAGGAATAATTCTTTCATACATATATTTTTGGTATCTTGAACCGTTTTGGCAGCGCACGCAATAGAAGCAGTCAAGGATGACTAATTTTCCCCGTTTTTTTCACATTTTCCATTATTTCTTCGCTCTTAATAGTTGCCTCGTGATGTTATATAGCCTAAAGCCTTCCTCGATAAATTGTCTATTCAACACAAAAATAATTTTTCAATTCGAACCAGTAGTTCCTGAGATTAGCGCGTTCAAACAAACAAACAAACTCTTCAGCTTTATAATATTAGTATAGATTATCGAGTTTAACGAGCCCTGCCAAGCCCCTCACTAGCCTATAAACAAACAGTAAGTTTTCTGCAAGACCATCTGTAACCTAAAATCTATCAGAAATGGCGGATAGATACCGGTTTCAACAAAGGAGGCAGCTACCGGAGAATCAATATCAGAGTATGTGGCGGAGTTATTTCAAATCAGAAATGGGTAAATTGTAATCTGATTAATGATGAACGATTACAAAATGTAGTCGTAATTTTAATTTTCTTGCTCTGTAATCATGATTAAATCCATTTAAAATATCAATAAATAATAAATGTGTATACAATCTGGGATTCTGTAGTGTTAAGACATAGATGAGCAAAACGCAGTCATATAAATGGTAAAAAACGTAAAATGTAATCGTAATGATTTTTATTAATCTGATTACATTTTGCCCATCTATGCTTCAAATCAGTATTAGAAAATAATTTAAGGGACCAACTTGTATGTGGCTTGCGAAGTGAACTAACCAAACAAATGTTTGCGGGGAACACAACTTAAATTATTTTAGCGCGGTAACACTGGCGGCGACGCTTGAGGCTGCGGAGAGGGATGTGTGCTGTAAACGGAGGCCACGGCTCCAAAGAGTGAACAGAAATATATCAAAATAAACGTAAACTTGTGCTCAGTTTGCGGGGATAGCAAACACAAAAAATGAGACTGTAGATATATAAATTTTCAATGCAGTTATTGTGATAGAATGGGGCCCCTTACGAAGAATATGTCCCCATCGAATGTTAGACGGGAAGCCAACGACAGCGTATCAGGGAAAGGTAAACATCGCATCGGTTCTCACACGGGGTAAACGCTAAAGGCAAGAGCATGCCGGCAGGACGTGGCTGGTAGGTCGGCGGTGATGGCATCCACGGTGGGCGCAACGCTGGGCAGAGGATCGGCGCTTTTTGAGCGCAGAAAACCTGGGAGAAACAAGTACAACCGCACCCGACTACAAGCCCTTTTCTATACCATTTTATAAAACAAATATTGTTAAAAACTCCCCCTTTAGAAGAATGTTCCATAGCTATAATAACATGGGGCTGACATACGTACACACGTAAAAGTCCCTTAAATAAATAGAATTTAAAAAAAAAGCTATAATAACCTATTTCTAATTCTTTTGATATTTTTCACTATTCTTTACCCTCAACAAAGATTGGGCGGTGCTTACAAATGTAACATGCTTTTCGTTTTTTTTCTTTATGTCTATCTTATTTGTTTTAATATTACTTTAGCTTGCTGTGTACAATATTTAAGGACACATATTTAATATTATTGTTTTGTAAATTTTTGTGTGATGTTCGATTTGTGAACTAAATAAAAAAAATTAGGGGAAGAGGTGTTATAACATCTAATATAAAACATGACAGATATAACATATCTATATATAGAATGTAAGTAGCTATTCTTTCATTATACGTTGTGACGATTAATGGACGCATGTGTTTTATTTATCAGTTACCTTCATTTCATGCAGATTATGAAAATATTTTCTATGAATAATACATTGTTATGGAGAAAATAATTATCAACAGAATATGGTTTGCCAAATCAAGGCCTTTGTCTTGTACTTCTCATAAGAAATATCCCAATTTGGGACAACAAACAACTTGGGTTAAATCGTGATTACTTACGATCGGTGACCGTGTACGCCATTTCATGCTTTACAGAGACATACTTTCAACGCTTTATGCTCCTAAAGTTTTAATAACGGTACATAAACATGCGACTATGAAATTAGCTCGCAAATCCACCATAGACAATTTTATAGAAATTATACACACTGGGAATTACTTAAGTAGATTATAATAAGAAACCATTACATTGATGTATACAGTTTTTTTAATAAATTAACTTGGTATAGGTACTTCCTCGACATGGTAAATGTAAAAGCGCTTCATGTAGACCTCGCGGTCGTGAGCTTCGCATGACATGCGGGATGGCAGTGCCGCGTAGTCGCCTACATTAGACGTCTGAACATATATAGATATATAGAGCGGTACATTGCGACCTGGCAGCTGTTGATGTCAGAATCCGTTGTCTGCCTTCCCGCTTTGTAAACGTTTATAATGTGGTGAATATTGTTATTTGTTTTTAATTTTAGTCAATATTTATTTATAGCTTGTCATTGATATTAAAATAATAATTAAGCGTTAAGATTGGAGCTACATAACGGAAATAAGCTACGTAATATATTGTGTGACCTGAATGACACTAACACTCAAGACAGTCGTTTTTTTATTGGGAACCCGGTGGAAATTTTCATAGGCTGTCAGGGTCGCAGTGAGGGCTACCGCTACAGTGTTTCGAACTCTTACTATCGGTTTTTTTTCAACTGGATATTGGTTGATGGGCGTGATAGACCTTCACAACTAAACCAGGCGAGAGGGCGAACACTGAGGTGCTAAGCTGGCACGTTTATGGGTTGGGTGGCAACGCAAGGGCACCTCTGTGGGTACGGACCTCAACTTGAGCCGCTAGCTAGAATACGAAACCTAACGGTGATCTACTAGCGTTTCGGAAGCGGCTACTTTGAGAAGAAACGCCGAAAGAAACTCAAGGCTGCGTCGGAGTGGATTACCAGCGGGGTGTTCCTTATCCCGTCTGTGGGGGGCGAAGGGTACAGCTGTGCCAACTTCTTCTGATCCCGGTGACGACCCAAGATCTTTATCTTGTACTACTTTGGTTGTCAGATGACTATAATATACCGCTTTTCTACTGTTTTGTTTAAATAAATAGTTTATTATTACTTTGTTATGAACCTGGGAGCTCATTAAACTTACAGTGTGATACATCCTCCGACATACATACCTTTGCCTCGGCTCGCGAAACGCAAGTCCAGTGTACGAGCGGCGCAGTGGCGAAACGCACTGTGTGCACCGCCGCTTATTGTATTTACTATAAAGTGGTCTATCTGCATTTTTTTCTGACCTTTGTTAAGCAGGCGACCCAATAGAGGTGAGCCAACATAATAAAGAATTAGGGCTTGGCCCATTAACGGACGTTTAATTTCTGGCCCTGTTTTGTGGGTCACGTGTTAATTAATCTAAGTTTATTTAAGCGTCTACTATAAAAGCATTTATATTAGCTTTTAATAGCAAAAGCATATAAACAGTTTACCGGTACATTTGTTGATAAGCGGATACTCCTATAAACCCTCTATAATCATAGAATTCTTGCCATGAAGCTGCTGACCTCGAGGAAAAGAAATCTGGATATTATTGCTAATCCATAGATATGAATAGCCGATGCGAGTTATTACGAAGGCCAAACAAACAGACAAAATCTTAACAATAATTGTGCTTCTCGGATATTTTCCGTGTACTGGCAGAGATTAATGTAGACTATGTAAGTGTTCTAATAAAAAAAAAACTAATTAACGACAACTAAGAAATTTTAAAGAAAGGTATACAAAATATATAGGTATATGTAATTAGGTAGGGCAGAGTAAATACGAAATTCTGAAATAAACTTTATAGGTTTGCTCAAGCCTTGTTGAAATTGTTTATGAATAATAATCTATTGTATTATTGAAATTTGCCGGATATTTTGTAAAAACAGACGAAAATTCCTGTAATATTCCGAGATAACACAACGTTTTACTTGATCTCCAGTGAAAAATAATTTATCATAGAAGTACATATTATTAGCTCTATAAAATGAGATGAAGATCTTTATTTCATGTAAACTACTCAGCTTGGAACACCGGCGTAGAGTGGCTTGCCTTTCGGTTTTCTATAGACTATATTCTGGAGAGTGTGTGGCTGAGTTGTATAATTTAATTCCCCCACTTCCTCTTCTACCATACAATGACTGCGCGCCGTGCGGGTTTGCAACATTATGTGGTGACATTCTAGCTGCTCGCACGAGGCAATTCGCCCCCTCTTTTTTGATGCGAACCGCCAAGGAGTAGAATTTGCTTCCTGCGTCTGTTTTTCAAACATCTTACGACATGGGAATCTACAAACGACGTGTGAATTAGTATCTGTGGCGTGAGCGCGCTCCATCATCAACTTCATCATCACTTTCCATCGGGTGAGGTTGAAGTCAAGCGCAAGCCTGTCTATAATAAACAAGAGGTTCAACTTTTGGTGAGTCTCATTACTGCATGGTACCACAACCTCACGGCTAAAACAAAGAAACTTACTATCAGATAGTGGTAAGTATAAAAATATATTTATTTATTTATTTATTCAACGGTAACTACACAGCATATTATAAGATTATATACAAAAATAGGAAACAAAAAATAAAAATATCTAGAATGCCAATAACGTAGTACACAATATATTAAATTTTGGTAAACGTTTGGGTCGCTCCCCGCATCATATAGTGAGTGTTGCGTGCGTGATTTGTGAGTGTTGTATGAGTGTTGAGTGTGTGAGTGCATTTGCGTGCGTGTGTGCGCTCATATCGGTGTGAATCATATGTGCTCATATGTGAATAACATGACGCAAGCCACGTCATAGCATATTTCGATAGCTCGACAATGCAGTTCTCTAGAACATACTTTTAGGCTATAGAATGGGCTTCCAGGTGTATTCGCCCTGCGATGCGGTAAGTTACTTCGTCTAACCGCTATGCAAAAGAAGAGCTAATTGACTAACACTGTAATTGATTAAGTAGATATATAATTTGTCTGTCCATCAGCATCGACGTCATATCAAGCGCGTGTAAAAGTCTCTTTAGAATAATTTTAATAATAAGAATATATCGTCACGCTATATCCTTTTCGGGGTGAGCAGAGATACATTAGTAGCTTTATCCACTTTACGTTTATATGTAATACTTAACTGATCGCAGTTGTCACAGCACTAGTACATATGACGTTTCTATTATCTAATAGAAACACGCTTGGCATCTACCAAGAGGGTTTTCTCAGGATATTTTCTGCACCTGTGAGCATGTAGTGCTTAAATAAGTATTTATGCTGGAAAAACCCAGACGTGCGTGCCGGGATTCGAATCTACGACCATTCGTATCACCTAGCATGGATATCGGTCCCTTTTCCATTATGCCGCCATAGACACAGGATGCAATATCATAAAAGGAATACACCAACCGGAAGATTAGTCCACAGCTGATACGAAAGAGATATGAATTGTAGGAAAACGTTTTGTTCGTAATTTCGGGTCTAATTTGGCACCTTGAGACGCGTCCATACTTTATTCGCGTTCTCTGTTGATGACCGGATAAAGTCTGACAAAGGTAAAATGTTTTAGGTTTAGAAGCCACGTCTTTCAAACTTTGTGTTGTCAATTATCCCCGTTTTAAATTTTGACGTGCCCTTTTCACTGGGCAAAGGAGATTGGGTCCGTTCACTGTCTAATTTAGAGGTAAGGGTTATTATTGGAGAGACCTCGAATCGTTTTCTACCCTTTCGGTATTGGAATCGTTTGAAGTGCGAGTTAAATGAGGATTTTGGTTAATTAACGTAATGGAAACCTTTTTAAATTGAAATTGCTATCTTTTTAAGGTTTTTATAGGATCACATTGTTGTCTGTATATCTGTCAGTATGTTAATAAACCCTTTTCTAAGGAATGTTTGGATGTATCAAGTTGAAAGTAACAATTCGTCTGTAAACGTCTTCTCCGCACCTTCCGTCTGTAAACGGGTGTCTTCGCGTCCTGCCTTTGTTAAATTCATCCCTTTAATACACTCGAAAAATTCTGAAAAAGTCTATGCTACTATTCAAATCATTCATTTTGAAATATCAATTGAAAATTCTCGTAAATTAGGGACAGAAGAGGGCACCCGCCTTTCCCCTATTTAGCAGGTATAAACGGAAATTGTTTTGCTCGGGCACAGGTGACCCCCGTTTACAGACGAAGTATTAATAATTGGTCAGCTTTTCGGAATCTTGTGGCCTTGAAAAAATCATGTTTCTAAATTATCACGTTCAATATATATGCCCATTTATGTAGCATTATTGTCGTTTTCCCCTTTTTTTGATACTCTCTGTATCACAAGTATAGAAAAAAGTCAATGCCAATATGGCACAATTCTAAATTACACGAGATTGTTTGGTGAGCGTTTTTTATATATGCACGAAAATATCCGCATCTGCATTCATCACGCGAACAGCTGAGGAGTGGAATATCCTTGCAGCGAGCATATTTTCATGTTACTATGACTTGGGATCCTTTAAAAGAAGAGTGAATTGGCATTTTTTGTGCAGATGCGGTCTATCGTCCTCTTCACCTTCCACCAGGTATGATTGGGGTCAAGCCTGATACCTGGCAGCCTTGGGGCCTGTAAATTATGAAAGAGGATACAACACCAGAATGTTGGGAAACTTTAGCGCTTTTTATCTGAAAATAAAATCGGTAAAGTAAATTTTGGTCAAACGTGAACTTCTACGACAATCAACCAAATTGATTAAAAATGTCTTTTATAAAAATGAACTCACGATCACTCAGTGCGATTAACCTTTAAGGTGCGTTTGGATTCTGACAGTAGCTGCTCGGGAGTTGCGACTCAGCAATGGCTGCCAAGCAGAGATGGGCAAAATGTAATCAGATTAATGATGAACGATTACAAAATTTAGTCGTAATTTTAATTTTCTTACTCTGTAATCATGATTAATTTAATAACAAACCATTTAAAACATTAAGAAATCATAAATGTGTATGCAATCTGGGATTTTGTAGTGTTTAAAACATAAATGGGCAAAATGCAGTCATATTAATGGTAAAAATCGTAAAATGTAATCGTTAATCATTTTCATTTATCTGATTACATTTTGCCCATCTATGCTGCCAAGTCATGATGTTCCGCTTTGTATGTGTTTGTATTGGAAGGGGTTGGTCTATGGCTGGCTGCCCGTATAACATCGAGAATGCTGAAGAGTTATAACCTTGTTCTACCCTCTACCTTCTTTAATAGAACCACGTGCGCGGGTTTGTGGAGTCGCAGCTATACGGTAACTCTCATCCCGGCTAGGATTAAGAAGTTCTCCAACTCTTACTTTTGCCGTGTCGTTGGTTGTGGAATGGTCTTTCGCTGAGTGTGTTCCCACCATCCTATGATATGGGATTCTTTAAAAGTAGTGTGTAGAGATATTTGTGCAGGCTGCCATTATAACTGCGACTATCGATGAGTTTTTCTTCTGTTGTTTTTTGGACTGCATTATGCTTACCATCACGTGTGATATGGCCACTGTGCCGAGTCAGGATAACAAACAAGGAGACCGATGTAGATGACTGCGCAGTGATATCAGGTGCTGTCTCAAGCTAACGATCGTGACATCATCGCGCAGTTGCCGACATCGGTGCCTTTTCATATACCGCTTGCAAAGCGGTACATTGCGACCTATCACCCTGAGTTGGGTCGCTACAGCTTACTACGCGGACTGCCTAATCCGAATCGCACCTTAAAAGTTAATCATACCGAACGATCGTTGCCCCAATTGAAGTGCCTTTGGACAGATAGATAAGTCGGCTTATATTCGTTAAAATTTAATAGGTTAACATTTTAATGGAGTATTTTTCAACTGTCGTCCATTTAATTAACCTTTTTTCTACTGGCTCGACAAAGCCATTATATTGCACCATAAACAGCAATGATTGTCACAAGGGACGAAAAGTTCATGACATCAGAAAGAAAGAAAGAAAAATCATTTCCTTGACACTCCACATAACATTGAAGGATAGGCTAATGAAGATAGAAAATAACAAAAGCAAATACCCTTTGTCGTGATCCAATGAGACGTAAGCTCAACAAATGCTGTGTCCAGATGAGCCACGCAGGGCTGATTTTCAGCTAATACCCATTTATTTTGTCAGCACGCAGAAAACAGAGTACAGATACATAGCTCCGAAGACTATACCCCAATGTCATAGATAATGATACCACACATATTATATATACATACCATGCACATTATTATTAATATACATACAAAATTAAATGAATATAGAATAAAGAAACAAATTTAAACAACCGTCACCCAACCATCAATCAATACGCCATTGTTACGTCAGCCCACATATACCTCGACTGAAGGTCTCTAGGTATCATCTAACACCTGGATATACACAAACTGATCCCGAAACGCAATATGTCAAAGCGAGTCACTATGAGGGTCTTTACACTTGTACAGTGTGGTCACAACCCAGTTCGGGCAACCGCCATATCACCTTAGAATTTGTTATATTAGGTCCTTACATATGAAATTGGCGTTTTTCGTACTGGCCACTTTAATCACAAATTTCTCCTCTTTGGTAAGGAATTCCAAATTCAAATTTGTACAGCTATAGACTCATGTATTTGTGCTTCGATGATCGTCATTCATTTGTTTTTTTCTTCTGTTTTTTTCTGTTTGCGTCACTCATTTTACAAAATGGAAAACTTAAAATATCGCATTATTTACGAGTACGAGTTCCGCCGTGGCACTAGTGCTGCGGAAACAACTCGAAGGGTGAATGGTGTGTATGGCGGTCGTGTTGCAAAAGAAAACACAGTTCGTTTTTGGTTCCAACGTTTTCGTTCTGGAAATTTCAACCTGCAGAACAAGCCCCGTGGATGGCCTGAGACTCAAGTTAATAATGAAGAGTTGAAGGCTATTGTGAAAGCGGATCCATCGCAAACCACGTCCGAGTTAGCTGCAGGCTGCGATGTTAGTGATAAAACTGTTTTAATTCACTTGAAGCAAATTGGGAAGATTAAAAAGCTTGAAAGGTGGGTACCTCACGAATTGACTGAAGCAAACCGGCAAACGCGCGTCGACTGCTGCGTTACATTACTAAACCGGCACAATAATGAAGGTATTTTAAACCGAATCATTACCTGTGATGAAAAATGGGTTCTTTACGATAATCGGAAGCGCTCAGCGCAATGGTTGGATCCTGGCCAGCCAGCCAAATCCTGCCCCAAGCGAAAATTAACCCCAAAAAAGTTACTTGTAAGCGTTTGGTGGACTAGTGCCGGTATTGTTCATTACAGTTTTCTCAAATCTGGCCAGACTATTACGGCTGATGTCTATTGTCAGCAATTGCAAACCATGATGGAAAAGCTAGCGGCTAAACAACCTAGGCTGGTCAATCGCTCCACGCCACTGCTGCTTCACGACAACGCTAGACCACACACTGCGCAACAGACGGCTACTAAATTAGAAGAGCTTCAATTGGAAAGTCTAAGACATCCTCCGTACTCCCCTGACCTCGCTCCAACAGATTACCATTTTTTTCGAAATTTGGATAACTTCTTGCAAGGGAAAAAATTCAACTCCGATGGGGCAGTCCAAATCGCCTTCAAATATTTTATTGATTCCCGTCCGACTGGTTTTTTTTAGTAAAGGGATCAATGAACTACCTATGAGATGGCAAAAGTGCATAGAAAATAATGGTTCATACTTTGATTAATTAAATATATTATATTAAAAAATATTCGACTTTTTGTTCCTCCCATACAAAACGCCAATTTCATATGTAAGGACCTAATATATACATATGTACTACTAGCTTTTGCCCGCTGCTTCGCACGCGTTAAGAAGTATTATATAGTTAAGATATAGTTTTTGTGGGTTTACTTTTGTTAAGCGTGTGTAAAAAATTGGGGCCTAATCTGTTATTAGGCGCTAAAACTATCAAGCTATTATATTATATTATATTATAGTCGAAAATCTGAGAATATTTATACAAACTTTCATCCCCTATTTTATCCCCTTGGGGGTGGAATTCATCAAAACCCTTTCTTAGCGGATGCCTACGTCATAACATCTACCTGCATGCCAAATTTCAGCTCGATCCGTATAGTGGTTTGGGGTCTGCGTTGATAGATCACTATGTCAGTCAGTCAGCCAATCAGTCACCTTTGAGTTATATATGTATATATTAGGGCGTTTAAAAAAAAAATCCTCGGAACCACGCTCAAAAGTTTCGTTTTAATGCCGAAATAGGCCTCTGAAAATATGAGCCCTTAATATTAATATTTAGGTTGTCCGCATCGCACTTTTCGATTTCCCATACAAATAACACAGGACAAAAGTTTTTTTTTCTTTTGACTTTTATAACTAATGAACGATATATCGTATTGCAATACCCATTCATTATTTTTGTAGAAAATTTAACGCTCCACAAAAAGGTCTCAAGTCAATTTTTGATAAATCAACTCAGTCAAAAGTTATTCAAGATCGAAGTTTAACTTACCCTCAATTCAGTTGTTTTATTGACTGATTTGGCAAAATATTATGTTTTTAGAAAAATTGAAACCAAAACATTTTACAAAATATAAATTACACTTCTGAAAATTGTTAACCTTCATTTCCTGCTTTATAGTAAATGTGGACAAGGTACTTAAAACGAATTATCATTGACAGTTAACCCAACATTTGAAAATTCTGGTTGTTGAAAATTAACATCAATCGTTAAACCTTTTTTGTAGAGCGTTAAATTCTCTACAAAAATAGCGAATGGGTATTGCAATACGATATTTCATTTATTAGTTATAAAAGTAAAAAGAAAAAAAAAAACTTTTGTCCTGTGTTATTTGTATGGGAAATCGAAAAGTGCGATACGGACAATCTAAATATTAATATTAAGGGCTCATATTTTCAGAGGCCTATTTTGGCATTAAAACGAAACTTTAGAGCATGGTGCCGAGGAAAAATAAAAAAATATTTTTTTTTGAAACGCCCTAATATATATATAAATTTATTTCCTGTGCCCGCGACTTCGTTCGCAAGGAAGTATTACTTTTGTTATGATAATATTTATTTCAAGCTTTTTCTGATATGTTTTCAGACAGTGATCAAATATATTTTTTTAAATTAAAAGTACAATATATGGGGGTGATTATATCATTCGAAATTGATGTTGCATTCAATGGAACTACTAATGATGTTCAGAATGAACTCTTTGCTAGCTCCGAATGTGCTGTCTTGCAGAGTTTCAGTTCACACAGGCTTGGGTCTAACCGAGCCAGTCTGAACGCAGGTGTGTTGGTGGTAAACTACATAGCAATTGTTTTTCATTGGTCAGCGTGAAAGATTGACTATTGCGTTATTGTTAAAAAGGTACACTCTAGAAATTGTTGACAACGAAACGTAACTAAGGAGGCGTTCCTAAAGCGTGAACCCAAATACATTAAAATAAAGGTATAATAGACACGTTTTTATGTAAGTACAATATTATACGTATTTCAGTCAAATGAACTGAATAATTATTTTATACTGTTTTCTTCTAATAAATAATCGACGTGTTTTTTAAACTAAAATATTTTTTTTGTTTATGAACCTTTTTTTTTATCCCGGGGGAAAATCCTGCATAGGACCATCAGGGACGCTGTGAGGGCAGTAACCCCGGTGTGTCAGACTCCTACTGACTAAAAACCCCCGGGGTGTCCCTCTGATTGCTCCACCTGGGCCTGGGAAGCCAAATTCATCCAGACGCCCAGAGAACAAGAAGCCTTGTTGAGGCTACCTCTCTGGGAGGTAAAGGAGTAAACCCCACCCCTCCAAAAACCTCTCTCCCAGGCGATGCGCCGGACACCGTGCACCGCTTCCCTCTCATCCAGTTGTTTATGAACCGACTGAAATAAAATTAACTAATTTCTTTTTTCCGTCCACCATCAACCAGAATCTCCTCACAAAAGATTAATGAAAATTGCATCCAAATTGGCAAACCATTTCTGAGATTAGCGAGCACAAACGCGTACATATATGTATGTGTATAATTATTAACGATTTCGATACAGTTCTACTTACCTACATCGCGCAAGTGAATTTTTTTATAACTGGTATATATTAAAGCTCTAAAATAATTTCTCAACTTAATTATATTACATAGGTAGCCGAGGAACGGATTTATTATATGTATTAATTTATATTTTGTTATTTTGTTAATTACTCCACAATTGTTGCTCACGTGCGAGACCAAGACTGTCCCATATCTAGCTATATAAGACCGACTCGAGATTGTGTTAGTATTTCCCATCACTACAGGGTGATTTCACACATTAGACCCCGGAACATTCATCACGTGACAGTAATTTGTTCTTCTATTGTTCGCAGAAGAAGAAGGAACTGAACTGGAGCTCGAAGCGCTGTACAGAAGATACTGCGTCAGGCTCAAACATGCCTTATTCGTGTCAGCATTGTGCGTGACACTTCTATGCTGTTTTATGCTGCTGTGTGTCGTTTGTGTCCAACATTCACATGTGAGTCTTTGATTTTTATAGCTATTCCATGTAGTTTTATAGTTTCTTCTAGGATTTTTTTAGCTGACTTCTAGTCTAAGGCTGAGATTTACTGTCGTTATTTTGATTTAGCTTATACATGTATATTTTTTTAATGATTTACTAGCTAACTTTTGACCATAATGACATCCGGTGGTTGGTGAAGATGAGGTCGATGATTAAATGCGTTTCACCAACAAATCTCTTTTTTCACTCTCTGTCATCTCTTTTCATTTTTAACCTCTTTTCTCTTTTTTTATTTTCCAGTTGCTTACTACTTGTATTACAACTTCTAGCATAGTAATGTATTTTCTTAGTTGTAATTTTATAAATATCAGGTGCTTCCATTTTATATTAAGCGCCATATCGCATGCAGGAAAGAGACCGGCCTAATGCAGATATTTTTTCAGATAAAGATTCTGTAATTCAATATATGTACCTTATCCACACGACCAATACGACACCTGTACCTATGCTTTTCCTCTATTAGAGTCATTTCTATTTTTTATGCGGTATCGCAACGCATCGTGAGCACCGGCTCTTTTTATATGTAATTTTTCTGACAACACATTCATTTCTTTGTGTGTTATATACTTGTACCTCATTATATTGAAAATAGAAGCTACAAGAGTTTCTTGCCGGCGTTTTTCGGTAGATTTTGCTGTCATTTTATATATCCTACTAGCAAACCCGGCGAACTTCGTTTCGCCACCAGATGGCTTCGTTTTGGTTTTTAGTTAGCGTTTGAAAGAACGTGCGCTTAATAAATGTCACATGAAATTAACTGAGCAGAGTACAATGAGTAGCTGTCAAACAATGTATAACGCATCGGCGCCATCTATTTAAAATACTGGTGCGATCTGTTCCACTCCCATGCAAAACCATATTGGTTTGTAGTACATGCTATGTATCAGAGATGGCGCTGTATGTGAAAAATGATATTCTCGTTTTCGTGCTTTTATGTTGAAATTTTTCCTGAAATTTGTTTGCTATAAACCTCACGGAGCCCGGGACCTTTCCAACGAATGCAAAACCGTGGAAATCGGTTCGAGCGTTCTGGAGTTATAGCGTCTGGAAGGAAAACCGGACTTATTTTTATATAATAGATAATATAATGAAACAGGAGTGCCACGTCAATGATAATAGAGTCAGGCGTGACCCAAACCTAATCACATTCACAACATAGACGTAGCTTCTAGTATATGTAGCTTAATGTATGCAGACATTGCATTAGGCTAGCTCTCAAGGCTAGGATAGCAAACTCAATTAGGGGTCAAGAGATTAAAGTCAGTGCCGTATCTCAACCGAAGCGTGCCTTGACAATAAACAGGGCTATTTTATAGGCGAGGGAGATATTTCTGACTACAATAGTTTGTACCTTTTTGTAAATAATAATAATGCAAATGAGTATATTGCCTAATAAATCATAAAGAAAAATTGATGAACAAATTAGAATTGATCCGTAAAAATGTGAGCGCCGTAGCACGTGTGGCGCACGATTGATTTGTAAAATGGTAAACATATTTTTTTTTTACACTGGCTCGACATAGTGACTACAGAGTACCTGATGGTAAGTACAGTGTAGTCCAGAAGTGAAAGCGACTATCAAAGAATGAAAATCCATTGATAGTCTACATCGTCATGTCGGCCCACATATACCACGACT
Source organism: Automeris io (assembly GCA_036320925.1). Lineage (NCBI taxonomy): Eukaryota > Metazoa > Arthropoda > Insecta > Lepidoptera > Saturniidae > Automeris > Automeris io. The sequence continues at coordinate 2,208,665 of JAUDJH010000011.1, read as the reverse complement.
GAAGGTCTCTAGGTATATGGTAATTATTATACTTTTAAGTAACTTTAGGTAACTTTAAATATGATGCCTCGATTTTGCTTTGTACTTAGTGTCTCGTGATTTAGGATGGACAAAATACCTAGTTAATAATTAATTGTTATTTATTCATTAATTCATGTGTGTAATTGACAATAAATAATATGGATTTTTTTTTTGTAACCCAGGGGAAATCCCTAACGGACCTCGGGGAGAGGGGAAGGCCACCCCCCAGTGTGTCGGGCTTGCACCGACTAAAACCCCCGGGTTGTTCCACCTTCCGCCTACCGGCATCGAGGGCACGACTGGGGTCTCATCCTCAATGACCGGCTGGGCGTGCGGCCGTGAGTAGGCCTCTACTCGTTTAGGGAGGGGTGGTGTATAGAGCCACCCCTCTCGTGCCTCTGTGTTGTAGAGCGCCACGCGGGAACACGTCGCGCGCCGCTCGCACCCTTGTTGGACGACACACTCCCTCAAGCGTGCCGTCCGGCGTCGCCGCTAGAGTCGGACGTAGAGTCAGGCGCCCTGTTCTTTTAGGCCGGCGGACAGGCGGGGACGACGCTGCCAAGGATGTTGTAGCCAGCGCCTCCCGGTCCTGCTCCGCCGCCTCCTTCCTAGCTAGCAGACCCTCGGCGAATCGCAGGACCGCCCTCCATGCACCTTCGCTGCCGACCATTAGTGAAACCAATGTCGGCAGCGAGAGGTCTCCACCCACCACTCTCTCCAGAAATAATATGGAACTGTGTTAACTATAATTAATTTTATCTTTTATTTTATTTTTATTTCGATTTTTCACTTACAGCCAGAAACATACAGCGTTATATAAACAATGTAAACTCACACAAAAATATACATAAACCATAAAAGTTTCCACAAAAAATATGTTTTGGTAAGTTTTAAAGGAAATATTAAGGTATCACAATTTTTACATATTTAGGATTAGAATCGAATGCTGAATATCCTTCTTGAATATCTCTCTCGTTTATAAAATCTCGTTTTAACAGATTTCACGAACGTTTCTTTTAAAAACGCTTATATATCTAAGTACTAAGGATTTGTCGGATCAAAAAGCTCTATTCGCTAAAAATGTAGTTTATCCGTGTATTTTGCTATGTATTTTCTACTATGCTATTTGAACGTATTGAACAAGAATAACATTTTTAGAACATAAATCCGTTATGGGATTCAACTACCCACGGTGGTCGTATATTTGTGTATCATATATGCCTTCCCCAAAGGGCTTTGGGCGAGTCCGCGTGAGGTCAACGCGTAAGTAGATATCTGATTCGTTTTCTCCCTCGGGAACCCATCAAGGCTTTTTGGACTCTCATTTATTTATTGCCGATATTACTTATTTTTATTATTGCGCTTCCAGCGCTCCAAATCACATTACTGAATTTATATTTCCTAGTGACGTGCATAGGGTATTTCTAAATGGTAGGCAGATTCACATAATAAATGTGAATATAATATTATTAGAGGGAAATTGATGTCGATTCTACCTACGCTGCGACCGGCTATATAAGGACGGCTGTTCGCGGTATTATGGCCCCGGTTGAGCTGAAAATGCCTTTCCCGGCAATCAGTAGTTAGTCCGCTTCAAAAAAAAACAAAAAAAAAAAGGTATCATGGCACTCGCTTAACAGAAACCGAGTAGTGCGGAAGCTCTGCCCGAATAGCTAGCGACCGTCAAATATTGATTTATTTACCTACCTTAACTAAAATTGTAAATGTGTTGGCCGATGGCCATTAAAATCTTTTTTAAAAAATAACTTTCGTTTCTGTTTGTAACAATATAATGATTATAAATATTATATTGCTTTCTTAGGAAAGATAGATGGCGTGAAAATAGAATAGATATGAACATATAGAGTTCCTTTTTTGTTTAAATTAAAGCAATTTATTCCAGACTTATTTATCGTAAGGGCATGCAATGTTTTCATGCATCTATGGAATGAACGCTACTAATATTTCCTAGGGAAGCAAATAATTTAATAATAATAAATAATATATGTTCATGATCAACAGTGATACATTAGTGGTTGTATCCTTTTTGCGCTTTATGTAGTGCCCAACGACCTCAGGACATTACTATTAGATGTCATGCGTGTTTCCTCACGATGTTTTACTCCACCGGTGTCCATGTGATGTCTAAATCCGTACATAATCTGGAAAAACCCAGATGTACGTGCCGGGATTCGAACTCACGACCATTCGTGAATGGACATCGGATATCATAGCTTTAATGCGAGTCAAGAAAAAAATTAGATAGAGGTACCTCTTTGTTTGGTATTTTCAATATATGATTTATAACACGAGTTAATCAACTTTTCCCTATCAGATCTTAATGAATCAAGTTATATCGAGGGATGAAAGGCTATTTGGTTTAAGCAATTTTTTTTTGGTGACATAGTAATATATATATTTAGAATCGTTAAAAAACGCTGATTCTAAAAATATATATTTCTATATCACCAAAAAATGTCGCTTAAACCAAACAGCCTTTCACCCGACGATATAATATCTAAAGGATTTATCCCAAGGCTTGTGTTAAGTTTTAATAATAAACTATTATAAATACTATTATTGTGATGTATACTCACTCCGTACGGGAAATTATAATGATGTATTATTATTACTGTGGTAATAAATTAATATGTTACTGTTGACAGTAGCGATCATTCCATAGATGCATGAAAGCATTGCATGCCCTTACGACAAATAAGTCTGCCATAAATTGAAACAAAAAAAAGAAATATTTATTTAATTATTTATATCTATTCTATTTTTACGTCATTTATCTTTCACATGAGCGCAATATAATATTTATCATAATAATATAATATCCAAATTAGTAACGCGAATTCTGCCTACTCTGTCCAAATACCCTATTCACTGACTGTTGATGTCTTTAAATAATAAATAGAGGGAAAAAAACATGCAAATGTGCACATTGAATATGCGCTTTGCCAAAAAGACTTTTGTAAATCTTTAAACAGACCTGGCAATATACATGTGCTTTTAAAAATGCATAAATTGTGTTGGGCATATACATGAGATCATCGCGCCTTTATTCAGTGTTGTTGACATTGGACAAAAACTCCCACAAATTATTTTAATTTTATATTCAAGTCACATAGTTATTGCCCAAATCGTAAAGTTTAAAATCAAATGTGGAAAGGCGTGCAGTTTCTAAGACTTATTGGGTTATGTAAAAGATGAAATGATACTATTGTTTCAATATTTTACATTACTAAACCATTACATATCTTTAAAATGTATTTAATATTTATATCCACAGTATTATAAACTAACATTATTATTTAATATTTTATTAGCTTCCCCATAAAATTTAAAATATATAAAAAACTACATACATACCAAATACCTGATACCAAATACATAGATAATACACCTATATGTTCGTTTACAAGCAGGGACGTGCATAGCATATTTGGACTGGGTAAGCAGAATTCGGGTAATTAGTTTGAATATTATATTATCATAGTAAATACTATACTGCTTTCATAGGAAAGATAGACGGCGTGAATATAGAACAAATATGACCATTAATTGTTTCATTTTTTGCATAACTTTAAGCATTTTATTCTAGACTTATTTAACGTCAGGGCATGCAATGCTTTCATGCATCTATGGAATGAACGTTACTGTTTACAAGTAGTCTGTTATTATTTAATTATGAAATTCTCTTTTAACTTTTTTTATTACGTAGAATATGCTGTAATTAAATTAAATGAAATATAGCTTTATTTAAATAAGTTTACAATCATGCACTTTTCAACCTCCAAAAAAAAAGTAAAATTCATCAACCACCTGTTCGGAAAGAAAAATCTATCGAGAAGAGCCGGCAAGGACCTCTGGTAGTTGCTTCTTTAACATAATTCGGTGCATATATATATATATATACTAGCTGATCCGGCAAACGTTTTGCTATATAAGGTTTTGTAAAATCTTCTAAGATGTTCATTGAAATTAAGTGATGTCAAAGACAATTTTGTTCATAATTAAATACTCTTAATCAACAACACATTTATTTGGATAAAGATTAATATTATTACGTTGATACAACTCTTAACAAATAATGCATTAATTTCGACCAAATATGTTTACCATAAAAACGGTTCTAGTGACTTAATCTTAAAAGATAGACATATACTGTCGCGGACATTTTTTTAGATCATTTCAAGAGGAATAATTCTTTCATACATACATTTTTGGTATCTTGAACCGTTTTTGCAGCGCACGCAATGGAAGCCCTCAAGGATGAATAATTTTCCCCGTTTTTTTTCACATTTTCCATTATTTCTTCGCTCCTAATAATTGCATCGTGATGTTATATAGCCTAAAGCCTTCCTCGATAAATGGTCTATTCATCTCAAAAAGAATTTTTCAATTCGAACCAGTAGTTCTTGAGATTAGCGCGTTCAAACAAGCAAACAAACAAACTCTTCAGCTTTATAATATTAGGTCCTTACATATGAAATTGGCGTTTTTCGTACTGGCCACTTTAATCACAAATTTCTCCTCTTTGGTAAGGAATCCCAAATTCAAATTTGTATCACTCATGTATTTGTGCTTCGATGATCGTCATTCATTTGTTTTTTTCTTCTGTTTTTTTCTGTTTGCGTCACTCATTTTACAAAATGGAAAACTTAAAATATCGCATTATTTACGAGTACGAGTTCCGCCGTGGCACTAGTGCTGCGGAAACAACTCGAAGGGTGAATGATGTGTATGGCGGTCGTGTTGCAAAAGAAAACACAGTTCGTTTTTGGTTCCAACGTTTTCGTTCTGGAAATTTCGACCTGCAGAACAAGCCCCGTGGACGGCCTGAGACTCAAGTTGATAATGAAGAGTTGAAGGCTATTGTGGAAGCGGATCCATCGCAAACCACGTCCGAGTTAGCTGCAGGCTGCGATGTTAGTGATAAAACTGTTTTAATTCACTTGAAGCAAATTGGAAAGATTAAAAAGCTTGAAAGGTGGGTACCTCACGAATTGACTGAAGCAAACCGGCAAACGCGCGTCGACTGCTGCGTTACATTACTAAACCGGCACAATAATGAAGGTATTTTAAACCGAATCATTACCTGTGATGAAAAATGGATTCTTTACGATAATCGGACGCGCTCAGCGCAATGGTTGGATCCTGGCCAGCCAGCCAAATCCTGCCCCAAGCGAAAATTAACCCCAAAAAAGTTACTTGTAAGCGTTTGGTGGACTAGTGCCGGTATTGTTCATTACAGTTTTCTCAAATCTGGCCAGACTATTACGGCTGATGTCTATTGTCAGCAATTGCAAACCATGATGGAAAAGCTAGCGGCTAAACAACCTAGGCTGGTCAATCGCTCCACGCCACTGCTGCTTCACGACAACGCTAGACCACACACTGCGCAACAGACGGCTACTAAATTAGAAGAGCTTCAATTGGAAAGTCTAAGACATCCTCCGTACTCCCCGGACCTTGCTCCAACAGATTACCATTTTTTTCGAAATTTGGATAACTTCTTGCAAGGGAAAAAATTCAACTCCGATGGGGCAGTCCAAATCGCCTTCAAAGATTTTATTGATTCCCGTCAGACTGGTTTTTTTAGTAAAGGGATCAATGAACTACCTATGAGATGGCAAAAGTGCATAGAAAATAATGGTTCATACTTTGATTAATTAAATATATTATATTAAAAAATATTCGACTTTTTGTTCCTCCCATACAAAACGCCAATTTCATATGTAAGGACCTAATATTAGTATAGATACAACGTTACTGGTAACTAACGCAAAACCTCTTAAGGCTGAGTTTGGTACATCAAGTCTAACAACTTTTGTTTTATGACTTTTGCCAAAACTTAACACATCCTAAGATATATATTTTTTTAGTTTTAGTGGGGTTGTCTATCAATCGTTAGCTCTATGTTTTAAGTTTAGTCAGCAGATGCTACGAAATCGTCTGCTCCAGTTGCATCGCGCCGCCTTTCATAGTGTTAAGAAGGTCAGAACTGCACATTTGATTTATTAATTTTTTGTATGGGGAAAAACGATTGAATTAGAAAAAGGCGTAAAACAAAAGTCGTCAGTCTTGATATACCAAAGTCAGCCTTAACAGGCTTTGCATTAGTTACCTGTATAATACACAAAGTAATGAACGTATCGTCATAAAAATTGTATATATTAAGACTATGCAGTTTTAATATTTAAACAGTTATTGATTGAATAATATCCCTTTTTGTAGTTTTTTTTTTATAATTTATAGACGAACGGTTGACCTCAATCACACCTGGTGGAAGGTGAAGATGAGTTCGATGATGAAACGCGATCGCCTACCAAATGCCTATTCACTCTTCTCTTAAAGACTCCCAGGTCATAAGATCGCGGAAATATGGCCGCTGGAAGCATATTCCACTCCTTAGCCGTTCGCACGATAAATGTACAAGCGAATCTTTTCGTGCGAATATAAGGAACATCCACCACATACGGATGGTATCCGACACGATGTCTAGTGATTTTGTGCTGGAATGGGGCTGGTGGAATCAAATAATGTAGTTCCTGAGAACACTCTCCACCGTGCAACCGGTAAAAGACCGAGAGGCAGGCAACTCTACGTCGATGCTCAATGCTGTGCATTCTAATCCTTGTCAAAGAGTCGTCACCAATAAGTCTACGAGCTCTACGATCAATCGAGTCCAAAGCCGCCAACTGATATTTAGCGGATCCGTCCCAAAGATGACAACAGTACTCGACACCCGACCGCACCTGTGCCTGATACAGGTTAAGAAGTTGCGAAGGTGAGAAGAATCGTCTGACCCTAAAAAGGATACCCAATTTTTTAGCAGCTGTTTTCGCTCTGAACTCTATCGACCGCCCAAAGTTCAAATCAGCCGACAGCTCCAAACCGAGGAGCTCAAGACTATCAGTCATCGGCAAGGAAACACCCTGGAAGGTGGGGGTCAGGTGAAAAGGACTCCGTTTGGCGGAAAAAAGACACGCCTGTGTTTTAGTGGCATTAAAACTAACTAGTTTAGTTTTAATAGTTTTATTTTAGTTCAATGATAATAAGTGATAACTTTAAGACGTTATCTGGTATTGTAAATATATGTGTTGTTTAAAAGAAATTCGCAAAATATATTTATCTCCTAAATTTTGTCTCAAATTAACAAAATAAAAATCCTTGAAACCTTCTGAAGTTGTCGCCGCTAAAATTTCCCCGTTCAATTTTAAAACGCTTAACTTTGGGGAACATGTGGTAAGTTGGTATCTCCGCATCTATCTGTTTACAGGAGGCAAAGCCCCGAAAGCCTGTTCACACCAACGTAATTTGTAATTCTATCAAGCGAAGGCATTTAAAATTGATACTTGAAGCTTAAGCGTAGGAACCGGTAAATTCTCTGTTTTAACGTTTTGAATATGCTAAGCCCGTGATTTATTTACCGCTTAAGATGTATTTAGTTTGGTGAATATGGAAAAGGAACTATTATTTCTCTAAAAAAAATCCAAAACTGTTATATTTGAAGTAAATATGTTTCAATAACACATTTTAACCCATTAACGCTCCTCTTGGGACATGATTTTTGTTACATTTTCAAGCGTCATTCTCAAAAGGGACTCGATTCAATAATTTGATTCCAACCACATATCCTTGTGTACTTTTTCATGAAATTTGAGGTTAGGGTGAAATCAGGTAGTTGAAAAAAATTCGATCGTTAACTACAATTATCGCCTCCACTTTTCTCCACAATCCGGAGTGGGTCAGAGCACTTTTTTATCTAATAATAAAAATTAGATTTCGATAATTTCACTATTTTTCACTATAAAGTCGGCCATTTTTTTTTCTCGAGCACTTAACCAAAATTCTGACCCGGAAATCGAAAGATCACGATCGATTATGAGATTTAGAAATTTAAGACATTTTTTTCTTTATATTGGCTTATTAAATTAATTAGAATGCTAATTATAGAAAGCACAGTTCAAGAATGACAGTAACAGCAGCAAAAAGTTTGGACTCATCTGCTTTTTTGTCATGTGCTTACAAAATTTGTTCCTCAATCAAATGGTTTGAACCATTACAACCAAACCTTTGATTAAATTAAAACTCATATAAGTCCGATAAACTTCATCTCATTATAGAATTATTGTATAATTTCCTACTTGTAATAAGTAAAAAATAATGGCCTAAAGAATTAAAAGGCGCAAAGAGTTAAATCACTTTTCACCACAACGACTTTCGCCTCCGTAAAGCAATTAGCGCGAGGTCTACATTTAGCCATTATATCCTTTTCCACCCTTCTGTCTTAAGCAATAAAGTTCAGTTTCTATTAGCACATTCTAGTCCGAACTTTAGCCGAGCAACGGGGTCTGCATTTGATAAGACTTATTTAATTACTTTTCTAGTGTCCCTCTGGGACGGGGTTGCTAAGTTCGTAATTAATAAAACAGGAAAATAGTGTATAATATTTTTTTATCCAGGCTCAACAAAGTGACGCACTTCATATATATCTTTTATATTATTATTTCATAATAATTATTTGAATCGCATTTATATTTCTTATATAATCTTTTTATACATATCATTTTGGTTAATCTGATTTTTTGCTTGTTTTCCTGTATTAATTAAATTATATACTGTAGATTTTATATATAAATAAATAAAATTATCATGATAAATATCAAGACATTCAGCGAAAAGTAGGTAGCTGGTAACACAAAACAGTACTTTAAAACTCCAAGAGCTGTTTACGTCCGGATTACGACACTTTATGTCGGACACAAAGTGTACTCCGTGACAGTTGGTCTTTAAGACTTTATTTTAGCTTCCGTCAGAACAAAGCTTTAGAGCCTCGCGCCGTAGGATTTGAAAATGGTTAAAATTTGTTTAGATTAATCTCTGACGTTTATTTATTTTTTATTTCTTTATTAATTTTAAGGGGTTTTGTCACAGAGTGACCACGTCACCCCCGTACAGGCGAAATACTTATAATCACTTTAAGTCACCTTCAGGTAAAGTGCAACTAACATTTTGGCCTGCTCGGAAAGCGGAGAGGACAAAATGCAGTTGCAAGTGCCCACAAGATAATTGAGAACCGGTATATCCCGACGTTGTGCTTCGTTCCGGACACACTCCATCAGCAAATGCTAAACATCTTCTTTTACACCACATGCCGTACAGTTTGGGGAGTCGGAGATTCCTATTAAATATTTGAATTTGTTCGAAGGAATATGCCCGGAACGGAGTCTAAAGAATTTCACAGCGTCTCTCCTGCTAATATAGCTCTGACGTTTAATGAAACCATTTAATTGAACAGGGACGCGATGTTTGTTGCTGCGTTACAAGTTAAGACAAGAGGTAGCTGGTTTTGGAACTGATTGGCTATTGGGTTCTAAGAATAATAAATGGCCAATAAGCTTGATATCGTGCTGATAGACCGGGCCCACTCTAGGGTCTTTTTGGAAGTTGCCACCATACCGTATGACGAGAATTTCGTATATGCCGAAACCGGGAAAAAGAGGAAGTACCTCGATCTGACTCACGAGGTAACCGACGTGAGGGGGTGGCATCCACTGAAATCATCGACATTGTAATTTCTACTAATGGCTTGATTCTGGTTAGAGTCCAGAACCATTTTAGGAGGTTAGGTTTCAGCGCCAAAAAGATTATGGCACGTATGCAGATAGCAGTCATTACAAAGGTCCACAAAAAAAAAATTGGTTTATGCTGGGTATCGGACACATTTTTCCTGACGTATTTTTTATCGCTGACCAGGAATCTGAAGTCATAATTGGGGGGTTAATAAGCAAAAAACGGAGAAAAATGAAATAATCGATTTTGCTTTTGTTACAGGAACTGTCGTCGCAAGTGAAGACTATCGCATCACTATCAGTGATTATATTGGTGTTAGCAATAGTGTTATGCTTGACTCTATTCCCGGCCGCGGCGGAGTGCGAAGCACTGGCTTTGGCTGGCTCGCTCTTGGTTACGGTGATTCTAGCCGCTGGAGCCTTGATGGCTAGCCATCATGCGCCTTTACCTCTGTTTGCCCTTATATTGGTAAGTTCAGTTAGACACGTGAATTATTATCATTTTTTTTAAATGATTTATAGGCGGATTTTTGACCTCAATCATACTTGTTGGAAGGTGAAGACGAGATCGAGGATGGTCTGCGTCCGCTCCACAAATGCCTATTCACTCGTCCTTTAAAGGCTCCCAATTTATTTACTTATTTATTTATTTTTACAGGGTTGCCAGTGGCCCGGTACAATAACTCATTTACACAATACATATATAATGTTACAATCAAAAAACAACTTAAAAGAATGTGGAAATATGGTTCTTGGAAATAGATTCCGCTCTTTAGCTGTTCGCACGCATGAATGTAGAAGCGAAGTTTTATTACCATTTCAAATAATGAAATGTATTATATAATATAAAGTAATACTAGATTTTTTTTACACGGGCTCGTCATACTGACTACAGTACACCTGGTGGTAAGTACAGTGTAGTCCAAAAACGAAAGCGACTGTCAAAGGATGAAAATCCATTGATAGTCTCCGCCGTCTTGTCAGCCCACATATACTACGACTGTAGGTCACTAGATATATGTGTTACTGAATATACACAAGCTGATTCCGAAACGCGACAGGCCAAAGCGACTCACTATGACGGTCTTGTGTACTGTGGACCAGTGACCAATGAACCAGTTGGAGCAATCGCCCTAATACCACAAAAGAGTTTAGCTTGATAATCCATATAGATTAAACTGAGATGGTATGAAAACGATTGTCTTTATAAATACTTTATTGATGAAACTTACTTTTAATTGTGGTTTGACGTTTTGACCTGGTCACATGTAAACCAGAGGTCCTAGATAAAATAACAATAGATCAGCCATAACGCTAGTACATAAGTTTTTTTATTTTTTACTGGCTCGACAAAGCGAATATATTGCACCATATGGATATTACAGTGTAGAAAAGTACGGCAACGACCGTCAAGGGACGAAAATTTGTTGACAGTCGCCGTCGATACCATCATCATCGATGAAGGATCGAGTCCACCCAAACTGTCGAAATCACAATTGTGATCGAATTAAGCCACTTCAATTGAGTAGTGTTCTATACAAGTTTAAACTAGAATTTTTTTTTTGGTACAAGTCGCTCTACGAGGGTTAAATTTATAGGAGCAATGTCCGGGGATACTTTGATTAAAAAACTCGAAATTAAGGAGCCTGCACACCTTGAATTTAATGGGTTAACAGTGTAAATATGTAAATGAGGACTAATTATGCAGGGTCAGGCTCTGTAAGGACGATACGGTTCTTATCTATGACTTTAAATAATTCTTATCTGCTTATTTATTATAATTAAAGGATATCTAATAAATAAAAGAATTATACACGTCATTAACCTACGTATGCATTTTATTTTCGTAAGCCTACAACTAGATGGCGTTAATGTGCACTATTCAGATACACTCGGTTCGTAATCGCTAAGCAATGAGCATTGGAATTGCTCAGTAGCCAATGTTTTATTGGATTGCTGCTTCGGTTGCTACTTATTCTGGTCTATTGTACTTTTTTGGGGGCTTATGTTGTTTGTGCTTATCGAATCTGCTCTTTCTTCCTTTTGTAACTTTAGAAAAGTGCTGACACTTATACGTGTGTTTCTGCTTAATTTCTTAAATAATAATAATAATATTTGTGGACGAATACACACACTGGCTTGATCCCAAAGTAAGCTTGCACTTGTCATACGGGTACTAGACAAAGATATACATACTTAAATACATATGCACATACATGGTTCACGACAAACTAACCTAATCATCATAGATAATTTCGCCGCTACCGGGACTCGAACTTAGGACTGTCAGTGTTTCAAGCAGGGTTACTACCATTGCGCTATCAGGTCGTCAAAGATAATAAATGTGTATAAAAGCAAATCCTAATTCAGCCTAAAAATTTAGGAAAAAACGTCGATCTAAGTAGCCCGTCTTGTGTTTTTTTTTACTCTATGTAAATCCTCATGCACCATCAGAGCCGCTATAAGGCTGGTATGTTGCATTCTTACCGACTAAAACCACCGAGGTGTTTTTTCCAAAGCAGTAACATTCGGCCTTAGTTTGCCTTCATCCTCTATGTCTCGAGGAGTGTTGTAAAGAGCCATCCTCTCCTCTCGCCTCATGTCTTGAAGCGGTATCTGAGAACACATCAGGCATTGTTCACATCTGGAAATCACAGCGAAAAATCGTATATCTAAAGGGTATGTCCTTTATATACTAAAATAATTTAAAATGTATGAAGGGACTAATGAATGTTAAGAAAGCAAAAGAAGGTTGCAAGAATAGAGAGATATGGCGTTTCATTCTCTTTGCCTACCCTAATTAGGATTCGGCGTGCTGACAGATAGATAGATGGATAATTTTAAAATCAGTACCATGAAATTAAAGAAGTTTTAATTGGATTTTTAGGCTTGTCGGTAGATTCTATTCAGTCTATTTCAGACTAAAGATAAAGTATTTATTTATCACACAATATAACATACAATACAGAAGGATAGGTGAACCAAGATATAAAACAACAAAAAAATACCCTGCGTAGTGATGTTGCGCCAATGGAAAGTCAGCTCAGCAAATGCTGAGTGACCAGCTGAGTCACCCGGCGCTGATTTTCAGCTGACACCCATTTATTGCGTCTACGCGCAGAAAACAGCAAGAAAGGGATCAATGGAGTACAGATACACAGCATTAGAGACTAAAATTCAAAGTATCATAGATGGAAATATATCACAGATGAAAATACACATACAAAAACACAAATATATAAGTATATTACATACACATATCATATACATTATTATCATCAATATACAGATACACACAAAATAAATGCAAATAGAATAATATATAAATTTTGGTTTATTTGTAACAATAAATAAAATTTTGCAAATGCTTATCTAACTTGGGGCTTACTGTGATTAATTTTGGATTATTATGATAAAATAATTAAACCGTCAACCGAGAATAAATTAATACTTATCAAATAAATCTCGGGTTTATCTAAATCTGCAATAGTCAAGGCTGTATTAAGCCTTATAGATTTATGTTAAAAGCTCCTCAGGACAGGGTATACTGAAATTTTTACACACAATGTTGCTTTAGATTTGGGACTTCTATAACACACAAATACACACAATGATTTTATAGACAAGGGAGATAATTCAGAATACAATAACAAATAAAATTTGTAGCATGTAGACGCCGCCCGATACGCGTTTGTTGTAACCGCCTTAAAGGTCGTTAGGGTGTTATGGGACGCGCGGGGTAAGGGGTGCTCTAGCAAAATCAGTCGACTACTGAGACCCGAGGCTAAAGTACGTGCGTGTGCGTCGCAGTTCGGTGTGCCTTAAAGTGCAAATAAACAGAAAAACGCCAAAATCCGTGTCTTTCTACAACCACACCCACAACCATTGGTGATAAATTCTAAATAACTATATTCCATTAAAAATCATACACAAAAAATATAAATAAATGATAATTGATCTGTAAAAAATTTGGCCATCGTAGCGTGTGTGGTGCACGATTGATTGGAAAGTCGATAAAGTTTCTTATAAGTAATTTTAGGTTAACATGACTCGTTTCCCCTTATTTCATTAAGACTTAGGACTGGCAAAATACCTGCTTAGCCTGTACCTGCAAAAGGCCCGACGTCGCCAGGTACTGAGGAAGCTGGCAAAGCAGTTCTCTTGATCCTGGCAGACAGGTAGGAGGAACACCCCGGTGGTTTTGTCGTTAAGAGTCCAGAACACCGGGGCACCGTCTTAAAGGTCCACGAGGATTTCCACTGGATTACCAAAAAAGCCTGGCGGTTCCATTGCGATGCAAGCACGGCCGGTTTCCATACGCGGCAACGCGAATCGTCGTAAATTCGAATCCCGGCGCGTACTCTCTGAATTTTTCCAGATTAAGTATGGATAAAGGCGTTACATGTTCACCGGTGAAGAAAACCATCGTTAGGAGAACTGCATGGAGTACAATATAAATATCATGTGTAAGGACCCTGAGAGCGGAGAGTACCTGCGCTACTGGTCACGTTGGCCACGACATAGAAGCGAAAAGTGGACAAAACTATTAATGAATCTCTGCTCTTCCCAAAAGGAACATAGCTTGATGATATATTATTATTAATAGTCACAATAATATCGATAAATCTTAGTTTGATGCTTGCTAGAAACCTAAGTCTTTACCAAAGTCTCGGCTTTATTGAAAGTGGCACCAAATGAGTTCTTTTTTTTATTGCAAGTTTCCGAAATGTAATTTACTTCGATCGAATGCTATAGTTTACAATAGATCTCCGTTATAGCAATCGACAAGCTTTGAAAAGAAGTGGCAGTTGTCTAAAGTCAACACAGGACGATATACTAATACAATATCGAGGGGTGAAAGGCTATTTGGTTTAAGCGACATTTTTGGTCATATAGTAATATATATGTGACTCCTGGGTGGTGCTAAACGAGCAGCAGCGAGGTGGTAGGGCGTCGGTGCCCGTCTGGATCGTGACCACAGTACATGGGTGTAAAGCCCGTCATAGTGACCAGTTTCGGCTTGTCGCGTTTCGGGATCAGCTTGTGTATATCCAGTAGCTCATATACCTAGAGACCTTCAGTCGTGGTATATGTGGGCCGACATGACGATGTAGACTATCAATGGATTTTCATCCTTTGATAGTCTCTTTCGTTTTTGGACTACACTGTACTTACCATCAGGTACTCTGTAGTCACTATGTCGAGCCAGTGTAAAAAAAAATGTAGGAATGTGAGTGGAATGGAACATATGATGCTAATAATATAAAATGATAAGGAACAGTGTGAGAGTGTGAAAGGGATAGAAAGTATAGGAGAGAGAGAGGCAGATGGGAATGGCGGATATAATAAGTTGCTGTTAGGGTCGTGGTGAAATATTTATATTTAAAACTGTACCTGTAATTTCAATTGTGCTGAATAAATGATTTAAAAAACTAAAGTCTTTCTACATATATATTATTGGAATCAGTTAAAAACGCTGATTCCGAAAATATATATATTACTATATCACCAAAAAATGTCACTTAAACCGAATAGCCATTCATTCACCCCTCGATATTCTAAGGAAGGGAGGCAAATTTAAATACATTACAATTACAAATAAATTGTTTTTATACTGGTTCGACAAAGTGACTACTCTAAACTTGACTGAGAACACTAACTACTACTACTACTACTATTACCTACTATTATCTACTATTTATATGTAACATATATATGTATGTATATTTGATTGATTTTTTTATTGTTATTTATTAGCTTGATTTTTATTTTTGTACTAATTTTTGTGGAAACTTTGCTGGCTTATGTAACATTTTTTGTGTATATTATTATCATTTTTATATTGCTGTTTTTTTCCCTTTAAAATAAATAAATAAATAAACAATGTTGTCCTAGAACGGCAACGACCATCAAGGAATGGTAATCCGTTGACAGTCGCCATCGCTATGTCGGCCCACATATACCAAAACGGAAGTGTCTAGATTTATCAACAACTGGATATACACAAACTGATTCCGAAACGCGACACTACGAACAATCCTGGGAAAATAAAAAGACCCTTTCCAATCAATAAATGTCAGATAAATTACCTAGAAAAGAAAAAAAGCGATATTTTCAAATCACACTGCAAAGGACGGAATCGCTCGGTTGGTCGCAATACCGATGCAATTTATTGAACGTCCTCAGACTGAGAAAAAGGAATACGTAAAGCTCGTTTGAAATTCAATTTGCAGGGAACACTTGTCATTCCTCGAGGTCTGTTCACACTGTACTACACGAGATTTTTACACGCTAAAACTATTTTAAGTTGAAAACGTATTATTGTATAAATACAATGGAGCCTCAGTAAACCGTCCCCGTCTAATCAGCCCCGAAATATAATTATAAAAGGGGATTAATCATTAAATTAAATATACAATATTTTAAAGTTATTTATTAACAAAAACACTGTTTTTAAATATGAGAATTACGATGGCCAAACAATACGTTTTGTTTGGGGCGCGCTATGCAAAGTTGACCATGCTTTCCGTAAGTGGCGCTGCGTTTGCGTATTTAATTTGTATTAGGGTTAAACTTGTCTTATAGGAACGATAGATGGCGTGAAAACAGAATTTAAACTTTCAAGTTTTGTATTCTTTATAACGGGGCTTACGTGCGAATTAACTTACTTTTAATTATGGCTTGAAGTTTTGATTTATATACACGTCATGGTTATAACCTGACTAAAAAGAGTATGAGAGAAAATAGGGTAGAGGAAGTAATTTCCCGCTCATGTCGAAAACTCCGCGGGGTGTCAATTTTCTCATGACGATGACCTTTTTTTGCTGATTTGGGGTTAAATCCTGCATAGAACCATGCGGACCGCTGTGTGGGCATCGACTCCAGTGAGTCAGATCCAGAGTGTTCTACCAGTCATCCCACCCGGGCTTAGGAATTCAGATTCTTCCAGACGCCCAGGGAGCGAACAGCCAGTTCAGGCTTCGTCCCTCATTTTTCAGGAGGGTGGGTGTTAAGAGCCCTCTCTTACATACTTTTCTCACGGGCATACCGTACACTGGGCGACGTTTCAAGTCTGCTGCCCGGCTTGACCATAACCTGTGTAACCAGGTCGAAACGTCCAGCTATAATTAAAGATAAGTTAATTTACTACTTTAAGACTTGTTAAAAAAAATATATATGTGTATTTTTTATTGTAAGTACCACAATACATCGTGTCGGATACCATCCGTATGTGGCGGATGTTCCTTATATCCGCACGAGAAGATTCGCTTCTACATTCATCATGCGAACAGCTAAGGAGTGTAATACGCTTCCAGCGGCCATATTGCCGCGATCTTATGACCTGGGAGTCTTTAAAAGGAGAGTGAATAGGCATTTCTTAGGCGGACGTGGTTCACCATCGGACTCATCTTCACCTTCCACCAGGTGTGATTGAGGTCAAGCGTTCGCTTGTAAGTCAAGCATTGTTTTCACGCGTATATGGGATCAATGCTACTGATTGATGGATGGTTCTTTTGCCAACAGATGGTGCATACAATGATGCCGATAGCTCGACCTTTAGCATTGGGCGTGTCTGCCGTACTCACATTGGTGTATTTAGCATTAGCAGTGGGCCTACGACCACAAAAAGAAGAAAGCCAGTTCTATCAACAGGTTCGTAAAAACAGAAATACAATTTCTTTTAATTTGTTTTAGGTTTAAGAAGGTTTTTATTTTCTCAAAACAGACACATTACATTTCACTTATATGAGAAAAAATTAACCATAACGCAATACAAGGCGGTAGTAATATAAAAATTACAAACCAAGTTGTAAACATACACAAAACTCACAGATACAGCATCAAACTATATATGTGACGGGATACAGCCTGTCAGAGCGCTACGTGCACTGTCTTCATCACTCATTGTAGGAAGGAACTTGAAGGAGCTACGGTGACTTGGAGGATAAGAGTATTCGGTATCAATGTGCGGCGACGTGAGTGGTCGTAGATTCGTATATATTCGTATCGGCATTTACCTCTATGTTTTTCTAGATTAAATAGGGATTTAGGCACCGCAGGTTTACCGTTAAAGGAAAACATAGTGAGCAAATCCGCATGGCATCGAATAGAATTATCATGTGTAAGTTCCTTGAGAACGGTGATTACTTGCGCTACTGGTCATGTTGGGCGCGATATATAAGCACTAAATGGATATAGGCATTAACGTATCTCTGCTGATACAGAAAGGAATATAGCGTGCCGTTATTATTAAAATCACAAATTTTATATCGTTATTTGTTGAAGTGAAACTTCTATAGAATCATTCTGATTTCAAACCGGATGCAACGGATAACGAAAGGTAAGAGACACAAATACAAAATTAGTGAGCTAGATCGAGAGAGCAAATGTCGGTGTATTTGTGCGTATTCAATTTTAACGTTAAATAAAATATAAAACATCTTTTAAAATTAATCAAAATACTTTCATTTTTAAACAAATAAACTTTGTAATTATCCTACCCTTGTTATATACATTCATCTCATTTATTTGTCGACTTACTGAAGTTTCACTTCTATCGTGTGTGAATTGCATACACACCTATTTTTTTTAGAAAGTAAGTTACTAAAAACATAAGTTTTCAAGATTTATACATATTGCTCAAATTCATCGTTGTAACTAAAACAATGGCCTTCTGTATATAGAGTTTTGAAACTTTCAAACACTGAAGTCTTCAATTTTCACTATAAATCGACAACTTTAGAATAATCGCTACTCGTTATATACAGATTTTTGGATTTAACTTGGTCAAGACGGCGTGACCCACCGGTCACATTTGACTGTTCCGTGGGAACGAGTTAGATAGTCCCGCCTCAAACGGAATAACTTAGATATTTCCCCCGACATAAACGTGTTACACTAATATCATACTATTTTCGCTGATTCAGTGAAGGAATATTGATTGCCAGCATTTAGAGACACCCCGAGGCTTTTTAGTCTCTAGGAGTTTTTTTTTAAATTAAGTTTTACAGCTCTGGAGACAAGGCCTTTTGAGCCTATCGTTAGTAATTTTAGCATTCAGTAGTCTCTGGTGGACGTCAAAAGCAACGACCCTAAGGGACGCGCCATCCCCCTTACCATATCAGATAAATCACCGATTCCCTAGAGCACCTTCAAGCCCGAGCATCCTGTCGCTGTCCAGGCCCACATTATCTGTCCAAATAACAAGAACAATACGCCCAAAAGACCACAAAAATAACAATTCAGTCATCCTCTTGTAGACGAAGCCGAGACATGTGAACTCGCGTTTCAAGTTTGGACGTCAATGGACTAGGAGTGTGGTACAGCAGGGTTGTCACCTTCACGATTGTCTTTACGTTCATATACAGGATTTTTCTCCTAAAAATAACAACACTATACGGTTACAAAGCAATAAAATTAAAAACAGAAGGGTAATTCTTGTAAAATAAAAACTTTCAAAATGTAGCTCCGATCTAATTTAAGTGTCGCATGTCTCATAAATAACTTTTATATGAAGCAAAAGTCATGTGAGTTAAATTGAAATACGATTGAAAATAAAATAGGAGAATCGAGCATCCGATAAATTTGTCATAATCGAAATATATCAATGGAGCTCTAGTGCTGTCTGTTGTGAACTTACCCTAAAATCTACTCTAAGTAAAATGATCATATCACATTTATTGAGATGAGGTTCCATCAGACAATAGTAGGTATATATTTTATCGGTAGATTTTATCTATGTGAAAAAGCTGTATATTTCAAAATATTATATTAATTATTTTCGTTCAATATGTTATTACAAAATAGAACAATACATATACATTTTCAACAAAGTGAAAGAAAGTAGTGTCATCCAAGAAAAGCAATGAAGGCCAAAATATGAAAATCTGTGGACATAGCTATATCAGCCCACGTATACCATGACGGAAGGTCTCTAGGTGTATAAACAACTGGTTACACACAAACTGATCCCGTAATGCGATATGCCGAAGCGAGTCACTATGACGGTTTTTACAGTTGTATAATGCGGTCACGATTCAGTTCGGGCATTCCGCTTTTACTTCAATAATTTATATCGTAGAGTGTAAATACTTTAATGGGGCTTATGCGCGAATTAACTTACTTTTAGTTATAGATCGTCGTCGACACAAGCCATGGTCACTTGCAGGCTGAAACGCTTCGGAGGTTTCATCGGAGGCGAGAAATGATTTCCTTAACCTTCTTTTTTTTTTGATGATTTGAATAGTCACAACTCACGAAACATAACACTCACAGGATTAGCTTGTTTACAAGGTGACATTGACCCTTTGGCTACGCCAGGCCTTGCTGGAAAGTGTTTCGCAGGATTCAGAGCTCCGTGCTGAAAGTGCGTACATCAAACGCAGGCAGTGTTCGGCATTTAGGGTCAAGGTTTTGGCTGAAAACGATTTACATTAGTTAACACAAGAAAAATAATACGGGTGAATAAAATAATAAAATATGATCACCTATCGCGTATTAGTAGTGTTTTTCAACCGGTATCTATCCATTCATTCATTCTAGTCATCCATTGAGTACAGGTGGCTTTTTTACCTGGTTACCGCTAGTAGCGAAAGGGCTAAGGACATTCTAATGAATATAAAACTCGAAAGTTTTAAATGTGTTAATATTAATACAGTAGAGGCCATTCGTTCACATTTCACTAATATCTATGTACCAAAATTTAACTCTTAAAGTATATATTCACAAATATTAAATACTAGCTGATCCGGCAAACGTTGTTTTGCTATATAAGCTTTTGTAATATCTTCTAAGATGTTCATTGAAATTAAGTGATGTCAAAGAAAATTTTGTTCACAATTAAATACTCTTAATCAACAACACATTTATTTGGATAAAGATTAATATTATTACGTTGATACAATTCTTAACAAATAATGCATTAATTTCGACCAAATTTTATTACTATAAAAACTGTTCTAGTGACTTAATCTTAAAAGATTAGATTAGATTCAGCTTTATAATATTACTATAGATTTGGTATTAAAACAGTGTTTCAAAGTCGTAGCTCTAACAATAAAGTTGTGAAGTTATACTTATGGGCAACCGCACCTGTCTTTGAGCTATAAAATAGGCTAAGTTAGTAACTACTACATAGTTTAAACATGAACAACTTTGTCCATCATCTTCTGGATGAATTTTTATTACAGCTTTAGAACTTGTCACAGACTTTATTCAAAAGAGACATTCACCAGCAGGGCTCTGACCACGTAAGTTTTGAATACTGAATCGTAAAGGCCTGCTTCGGATTGTGGGAGATGCAGCTCGGTAGTGGCTACACAGCAAGGCATTAGCAAGAAAGTAATTTTGATTTTTTAGTATAAAATAAAATACGATTTTTTCCATACAGAAAATGAGCGTTAATGAAATAACTTTCATTTTGTTCAATGCTCTTTTGCCATCTTTCTGGTAACTTCTTGACCCGCACTCAAGCAATTTCTGGTCCTTAACAGTGTCGTAATATTACTGTGTAAGGTTAATTGAAGTTATATGTAAACCTGTGTAAGGTTTTTGGGAGTCGAAGCTGCTCGCGTCCGTAGGCTTTACCTTAGTTTCCCTACACGTGCTCCTGGGTGGTGCTAAACGAGCAGCAGCGAGGTGGTAGGGCGTCGGTGCCCGTCTGCATCGCGACCACAGTGCATGGGTGTAAAGCCCGTCATAGTGACCAGTTTCGGCATGTCGCGTTTCGGGATCAGCTTGTGCATATCCAGTAGCTCATATACCTAGAGACCTTCAGTCGTGGTATATGTGGGCCGACATGGCGATGTAGACTATCAATGGATTTTCATCCTTTGATAGTCGCTTTCGTTTTTGGACTACGCTGTACTTACCATCAGGTACTCTGTAGTCAATATGACGAGCCAGTGTAAAAAAAAGGTTAGTTATAGTTCAGTGCACGATATTTAGATCACGTGCATTTTATATTACGTGCGCAAAAATATATAATAAAGGGGATTCAAGTAAGGGCTGTCTTTAAATCACAAACCTCTCAAAAGCGGTAGAGACCTACCTTCCTTCACAACTGTCAACCCTGATGTGATCGATGCGGTCCACGACAGATGGCGGGCCTCGCGCCGCCTGCCTCCACAAGCATTTCTTCAAAGTAACTGCTACCGAAACGCTAGTAGGTCATCTTAGGTTCTTTCACAGGGGTGCCTTTGCGTTGCCTCTCAGCCCATAACTCGCTGGCTGAGTACTATAAGTACCCGCCCGCTCTCTCGCCCCATGAAGTTGTAAAGGCCTTTCCCAAACAGCATTTTATCCTGTCGAAAAAAGTTACGAAATTTCATATTATAACTTCGCTTGACATGTCGGGTGGGGAGAGAGCTATTCAATTCAAATTGGTTATAATCATATCAAACTTTGTAATTGGCTTATAAAAAAATTGCCTTGAAACCAATTACACGTGGACGAAACTTTGAAATAGAAAAATGAGAATAACCCCGTTATATACGCTGTAAATTATGTTATGTTGTATTTTTTTCATAACAAATACAATTACAAAGTTTTTTACAGTATAATAACCTACATATTTCCTTTTATAACCAGTTCAAAGTAAGTATTTTGATTTAATTTTGTATTTTATTGTAGGTCTGTTTGAGTTAGTAATGAAAATTCACAAATTTAAAAGGTTATGTGCCCAGTTGTAACAACAATGTTCAGATTAAATATAAGATTTATTAAAATCCACAGAATAAATTATGAACTAATTCTTATGAATATTACTTACAACATAATAAAAAAGAATTCTACGCATAATGGAAAATTATCTTCATTAATTATGCACTGAAAATCCTACATTCATAAAAGAGCAAAGCTTGAAAATTTGTGAATTGCGTATCGCTTTCTGTCAGGCGCTTTCATTATAATAGCATTCTCTGACCTCTTGCTAAAGAGCTCAATGTGAATGGAGAGGAATTTACAAAACAATGAAATTGCTAATGCTTTGTCTGCGTTATTATATAACGAGAATATAGGACGAATATTTCATAAGCTCTTGACGGTATATGGCAAATATGAGCTGCGATTTGGAGCACGCATATGTAAGTTAATATTTGATGGAATCGAATCATTTTTGTTCGTCATTGCCAGCCAATCCTAGTCCACTGCTGAACATTGGCCTCTCCCAACGAGTATCACTGATCCTGGTCTTCGTCTCTTCGCATCCATTTTTTCCGGCCACCCTCCAGGTCGTCGTTTCACCCACACTACTCTAGAACCCACCTGCTTCAACGACCATCGGTTCTTCGGCCTATATGACCTGCCGACTGAACCCTACACATACCAATTCTTTCGTCGTTTGATGCCTCCCATGTATAGCCGCCTGAGTCGAAGTTCGTACCCACAGGGGTGCCCTTGCGTTGTCACCCAACCCATAAATCGCTGGCTGAGCACCCTAAGTGTTCGTCTCCTTTGTCCGGTGTAGTTGTGACGGTTTTTCCCAGCCATCAGCAAATTGTCCTGCCAAAAAAACAATCCCATACCATAAGATGGTGGAAAAACAGACGTAGCCAGCGAATTCCACTCCTTGGCGGATCTCCTCCTCTAATACATAGATGGGCAAAAAGTAATCAGATTTATGAAAATGATTGACGATTACATTTTACGTTCTTTACCATTAATATCACCGCATTTTGCTCATTTATCTTTTAAACACTACAAAATCACAGATCGTATACACATTTATGATTTCTTAATGTTTTAAATGGATTTAATCATGATTACAGAGCAAGAAAATTAAAATTATGACTACATTTTGTAATCGTTGATCATTAATCAGATTATATTTTGCCCATCTCTGCTCTAATATAATAAAGTACATTTATAATGAAAGCTTATAAAAAAAATTTAATGTGTTCTCCAAATAAGTTCTCTCCAGTTGTCAAGTTGTCAATATGCATCATTACGGACCATTTCAAATAAAATTACCGAAGTATTTTAGAAAATATATATTTTTACGAAACCCAATAACTTGGTTTGTTCGATTCGATGAATACGGCTTTAATTTCCGTCGCTGTCCTTTTCAAACATCTGAATTAGCTTTATACTGGCTATCCTTGGGACGAATGACACCTGGATATTGTCTTTGTAAGTAATCGAACTGCCTAACTGTTTGAAGATAAACGTTTTGAGAAAATTGACGAGATTGAGATAGATTTGTTATTCTTTTACAAAGATGAACCATCTTATTTCTTTATAATATATTTATGTTTTTTTTTTTTATACATTTATGTATAAGTTTATTATGTATAATGTTATTTTTTTTTACTTAAGCCAGGATAAAGTACGCAGGGAAATCGAATCAATACCTGCTTACCTAAAATTACGTAAAAGGAACTTTATCTGCTTACCATGAAATCGTGCGTCACACGCGCTACGTCGTGTACAATTTTTAAGGATTACATAATTCTGATTTGTTCATCAATGTTTATTTATAATTTTATTAATGCATGTAGTTATTAACATCTGTATTAGTTACAAGGAGGTATAAATCATTGTATCCTGAAATATTTACCTCGACTATCTGTATAATTTTTCATTCTTTTAAGGATAGGCATTTCGGCTTTTTAGTTTTTACTGGCATTTGACACGAAACCTTAACTAACGCGTGTCTTTTTGCTTAATGTCGTTTCGTTTCGTTATATCGATTTTTAGGAGTGCCACGTCGAATACAGTTCTCCTTGTGAAGTATAAAAAGTGTTGGTAAATCATATACATATATAAAATAAAAAATCACAAGTCTTTTTTTTTGTTTTATTTGGGGAAAATCCTCATAGGACCGTCTCGGCCGCACTGGGGGGTTGACCGAGGTGTGTCGGCTTGTACCGACTAAAAACCCTAAGGTGACTACTTCTGCGCATTGGCGGGGACTGTGAGTCCTGTAATCAATTCGCCACAGCCCCGTCGCGCCGCGCCCGCTGGGCACAAACTCGGAGGAAGATATCTTCCCCGACACTGCTCATTGTATTTAGGCAGAGCACATCACAATGCTCTGCCTACTTCTCGAGGGCCGCTAACCAGTCGCTCAGAGCCCCCACTCTGAGTGGCCACGACCCCAAAGGCAAATATCACAAGTCTTTACAAACCTGTGATATTTATGGATAGTATAATATATTCCTATTAAGTAAAATGTGAAGTGAAGAATTTTTTTGATTAAAATACCTAAACAATTATTTATTATGCATTGGCACATTATACTTTTGCTTTTATTTAACCCTTCTTTGCATAATGATGGAAGTTTCCATCATAACATTGACTGCCCAAAAATTATATAAAAGAACAAGTTCACTTTAAGTTGGTCGTGTCTGGATACCTTTTTATTACATACTAGCTGTCCCGGCAGACCTTATTCTGCCCTATTTCTCTAAAACAAAGTCACATTGTTTTTTTTAATGTTAATAGCTTCCCCCTCAGATTTTATTGAAAATTGTTTGAAGGAACCTGGCCTTAATGTTATATATAAAAATTGACAAATATTGACATTAATATTTATACGTCACTCAATGATTGTTTTGCCTTCCCGGAACCCGTCCACTGACTTTTAAACTTTATAGTGTGGTATTAAAGTTCAAAATGACTTATAACTAATTTTTTGTATGAGAATACAGAAAAGTGTTGTTTTTAGACTTTTTCAGACAATTTTTTAATTTTTCTCTCCGTAATAACCTTCCTCAGACTTCAACAAATACAACAAAAAAAATCAGCCAAATCGGATCAGCCGTTCTCGAGTTTCGCGCTTATCAAGACATTTAGCGATTCATTTTTATATATAAGATTACATAAAAAAAACATAGTCAAAAACAATCCGCTTTTTACGTCGAACTTAAAAATTACCCATAACTGATTAGGCTGTGATATTTTTTCCAGCTGACTTGCGAGCTGGCTCTCTTGTTATCCGCCAGCGGCATCGGCCTCTACTACCGCGCGCTGACGGAGCGAGCTCATAGGAACACCTTCGCCGGCACCAGGACGTGTCTGGAGCAGCGCGTGAAACTGGAATGCGAGAGGGAGCAGCAGGAGAGACTTCTGCTCTCAGTCATCCCAGCGTATATTGCTGCTGAGGTAAGTGCGCCTTTCAGAAAGAAAACAGGAGTATTTCTCCAACTTTCGCGTTTCGAGCACGAAACATCAAGCAAGCTTGAAGCATCAAGAGAAAAAACTTTTAAAGGAATCCTTAAATGTTCATTATATTATCAGTCAATCTATAAAAACTGTTTTTCTCAGAAATTGGTGCACAAGTTCGACTCGCATTTAACTATTCTCAAGGTAGTCGCTTCCGAAACGCTAGTAGATCACCGTTAGGTTAACTTTTTCTGGCTCGCCGCCCAACTCTAAGTCTGTACCCTCAGGAGAACCCTTACATTCCCACCGAACCTTTAACTCGCGGGTGGAGCGCCATAAGTGCTCGCATTCTTCACCCGGTGGAGCTGATTAGCCCTTTCCCGAACAAAAGCATTACGTTCTGCGGAAAAAATATCGTATCTGACCGTTTTTTATATCATATACATAGATGGGTTAATCAAGATACAAAACAGCAAAATCAAATACCCTGTGTTGTGATGATGCGCCAAAGGCAATTCAGCTCAGCAAATGCTAAGTGACCAGCTGAACCATCCAGCGCTGATTATCCTAATTTTCTTTTTAATGTTATCGTTTATGCACGTTAAAAAAATAGCAATTTTAATTTCATACGGACAAGTTTCTATTGAATCCTCAGTGTGCTAGTAGATCCCCGTTAGGTTTCCTATTTAAATGGCGGTCCAAATCGAGGTTCGTACCCACACTCAACCCATAAATTTGCCGGCTGAGCACCTCAGCGTTCGCCCTCTCGCCCGGTTTATTTGTAAAGGTCTATCCCGGCTCTAAATTAATTGCACAGTACGAAAAACATACCCTCAAAGCGTAACTCTGAGACACACTTGGTTGTTTTTATAGAGAAACTCGTACGCGTTGGCCCTAAAAACAACATCAAGGTCGCGAATTCGATTCTTTTCAACCAGCTGCAGGCGGTAACATGGTCACCCAGTTTACACGACAAACGAACGTCTCAAGTGATAATAGATATATCACGACTCATCGAGCTTGTACGCTGATCGCATCTGGGCCGAAATACTGTTACATCTTTCACTGTTCAATTACAGGATATAACCTAAAAACGCCATACATATCAACTGAATAAGTGTTTTTCTTGTTATTGTATTTTATTGTTTTATTATCTATCTTCATGAGAAGTAACACAACCGGAGCCCTTTACAAAGACCAAATATGCAGACTTCTTCAGTGGTATTAAGCTGACGAAGAATCCATTTTGCGATATTTATATGTTTTTGTCTTTTCTTTGTATATGTTTATGTTTCAGAATTTTAAATTCACGTTTTAGGAGAAATACACGTATTTCTTTTCTTTTTATGATAGACCTAGGGACAAGATAGGTTTAAAAATATCGATGTTATCGGTTTGCCAAATTGTAAATTATTGACATAAAAAAAAAATTAACTTAGCTTAAAAAGTATTGATACCCGACATGCAATATTAAAAGAAAAAAAAATCGACACATCACCAACATTGGTATGCTTTCTATATAGAATTTTTCTCACAATTTTTAAATCCCCCATCTTTTTTTAAATTAATTTATAGGCGAACGCTTGACCTCAATCACACCTGGTGGAAGGTGAAGATGAGTCCGATGATGAACCGCGTCGGCCCAACAAATGCCTATTCACTCTTCTCTTAAAGACTTCCAGGTCATAAGACCGCGGAAATATGGCCCCTGGAAGCATCTTTCTTTATTCATTCTATATTTACATTTGTTATTCTGACCAGCGTTCATTTGTTCACAAAAAATAAATGCAACTTATTTATCAGCCTCCTTCCGCACATACTTTATACAGTTTTCATTTTGGTGGGAGATTACGTCTGCTGGGATATTATTCCTCATCTGACTGCTGTCACCTTGTTGTTTAGAAGGTGCTTGCGTGGGTTGTGGGTTTTTTTTCTTTTCGCATGTCCCACGTTGGTGGCCTGGGAAAGACCTTCACAACAAAACCGGGCTTGGTGGGCGAACGCAGAAGGCGCTCAGCCAGCGAAATTTATGGGTGGGCGGCTATGCAAGTGTACCCCTGTGGGTACGGACCTCGACTTGGGCAGCCGGCCAGTTGAAAATCGAACCTAACGGTGATCTACCAGCGTTTCGGAAGCGACTGCCTTGAGTAGAAAAGCTGAAAGAAACTCAAGGCTGCGTCGGAGTGAAACTGGGTTGTGGGTAGGTAGATCGACTGGCACATAACTTATGCTTGTGGCCTCGGAGATGGGCTCTACTATTTAATGTTTATATTTACTATTATCACGGACCTTCAAATATGTAGCTGTGATGGCCTAGTGGATGAGAGACCGGTATCCATGCGTGGCATCAACAATAGTCTTAGATTCGAATCCCAACAAGTAAATCCGGATTTTTCCAGATCAGATTTTGGCACCATATGCTCACCGGTTAAGGAAAGCATATTGAGGAACCCCGCAAGGCATCTAATATAAACGTCATGTGTACTAGTGCTGTGAGAACGGCGATCAGTTGCCTTACTGGTCGCGTTGGGCACGACATATATGTAGAAGTTCTCTAACTCCTTCTTTTGCCGTGTCGTTGGGGTGTGGAATGGTCTTCCAGCGAGCGTGTTCCCACCATCCTATGATATGGGATCCTTTAAGCGTAACGTGAAGAGATATTTGTGCAGGCCGGCATGATCGCTGCGACTACCGTTGGGTTTTTCTTGCCTATCGATAGTCGTTGGCGTTTTTTTGGCTTCACCATGCTTACCATCAGGTATGGTGCAGTCACTGTGTCGAGTCAGAATAAAAAAAAAAGTGCAAAGGGGATACAACCACTAATGCATCTGTGTTAACCTTGAAGGGTATACAGTGTATCGATATATTATTATTTAAAAGTCAGCTTACTTTTATTATTTTTATTTTTTTATTTTTTACATTTTAAGGGCGGCCAGTGGCCAACACACTACAAGCAAAAAACAAAACAATAAAAAAAAACGCATATCAATGTGTTGCTCCGTTTAAGGCCTCCACATCGTGCATCGAAAAACAAAAAATACTACTTACAAAACAAACACACTAACAAATAACAATAAAACAATGAAAGAGAAAACATAGGCAAATACAAATCATATTAACAACTACTGCGTGTCCCTCATATTTATTATACTTTACAAAATTTGTTCGATCGTTACGTAAATCAAAATGAAAGGCTTCAGTTCCAATCTTTAATTAGTATATTAATCAAAGAGCGAATGTATGTTAATGAATGAAAAAAAAACTAAGAAAAAGCTCGACTCGTGAGGGATTCGAACCCCCGACCACCACAGAATTCAATTTTAGTTGGGCGTTCTTACCGCTGAACTAACGAGTCGCTTACGAAATTATATCAAATTGTTATAACAACGTAACTCTATTGTACTCGTATATGGATAATTCATATAACTATTTCTGCCCGGAATTTCCTGTATGGATGGAACTAATTTTGCGTGTATATTCATTGATGAGTAAAATGTAATCAGATTAATAAAAATAAATACGGTTACATTTTACGTTTTTTTACCATTAATATGACTGCATTTTGCTCATCTATGTTTTAAACACTACAGAATCCCAGATTGCATACATATTTATGATTCCTTAATGTTTCAAATGGATTTAATCATTATTACAGAGCAAGAAAATTAAAATTACGACTACATTTTGTAATCGTTAATCATTAATCAGATTACATTTTGACCATCTCTGAGTATATTTGTCGCAACGCTTTGAAGTTTTATTTATCATAACCACTTCATACATAAAATTTTGTATTGATTCGTGAAATTTGTAGGTCGGGAGAATCGTAATTTTGAATTTTAGTTCAAAACCGTCAGGGGACGATGAGGCTCACCCCCCGGTGTGTCGGAGTTGCGCCGGCTAAAACCCCCGGGGTGTTCCTTCTCCCGCCTGCCGGGTGCCAAGGGCAAGGCCGGGCCAGCTTCCTTGGCACCCGGCGAAGGTTGAACACCTTAGGCGATCGTCTTTGTTGCCCAGTGGAGTTGTAAAAGCCAACAGCAATATAATTTATTTATATTTATTCGAAGAAAAAAAAAATGTCAATAATTTTTCCAATCAACGAGGAAAAATAAAGATAAATTCCGACTGGTCAGGGATTTGAACCCCCTACCACCACTCATATGGTTTATTGAGCGTTCTCACCGCAAATAATTTTATTCTCAACCTCAAAACTGTTTAGTGTTTTAACGAAAAACATGTGTCATAATATAATTTTAGTATTTTCATGTTGCAAACCTTGTAAAATCCAACTAAAAATCCTATTAATCTGAAAACAAAAAGCGTTGCCCATATTTGGGTAACGTAACAACGGACGTATTAATCAAAATAATTAATAAGAGCGATGCGATTATTTGTTAAATAACCGAAAATAATAATTTAAAAAAAGTTCGTCTCGTGAGGGATTTGAACCCCCGACCACCACAGATTTGAATTTAGTTGGGCGTTCTCACCGCTGAACTAACGAGTTTCATACAATATATATCAATTATTTTATAACAATGTAACAATATTGTATATCCGATGATTCATAGAATTATATCTGCCCTGAACTGCTTGTACTATGAAACCAGAGATGGGCAAAATGTAATTTGATTAATGATTACAAAATGTAGTCGTAATTTTAATTTTCTTTCTCTGTAATCAGGATTACATCCATTTAAAACATTAAAAAATCATAAATGTGTATACAATCTGAGATTTTGTAGTGTTTAAAACATAAATGAGTAAAATGCAGTCACGTTAATGGTAAAAAACGTAAAATATAATCGTTAATCATTTTCATTAATCTGATTACATTTTGCCCATCTATGGATGAAACTAATTCGAAGAGCATATTTGTCGCGACTCTTTGACGTTTTGCTTGTCAAAAGCCATTCGTCTATTAATAAATAATTATAATAATAATGTATCGTCACGCTATAACCCTTTCGGGATGAGCAGAGATACATTACTGTCGGAGGTATCTAGATACCAAGGCCCGGCGAAGGCGAAAAGTAGACAGTGCTGGCACCCCGGTGGTTGTAGTCGGTGGATGTCTAACGCAGCGGGGGAGTGGCCCGCACCACTCCCCTGACGGTCCGAAGGGATTTCCACTGGGTTAACAAAAAAAAGAGATAGCATTATTGTGTCTACCAATAAATGATTAATATTTTAAGAGCTCGTATAGGCAACAAAGTCGGTCTCAAAGAGGCATCTGGATCGTCTTTTGAGATTATATTGGTATTGTTAAGATATGTACAGCAAAACGGCAACGATCGTAGGTTCTAATCCCGGCAGGTACCTCTGGAGTTTTCAAACTAAGCACGGTCTTAGGTACCACAAGCTCACTGGAGATGGAAAAGATAGTTAGGAAACTCGCTTCTCTACTGATCATGTTGGGCATCACATACAAGCGCTAAGCGAATACAGGCTCTAATGTATCTCTGCTCTACTCGAAATGGATATAGCGTCACGATATATACTTACCTGGCGTTAGGAAGTATATATTTACAATCATTATTCAGAAATATTAGGTTCAATTAAAAAGTCTATTTATAACATGTGGAAAGAATACTTTGATAAAACATCAAAAGAAAAAGGTATTTGGTACAAAATTATACAAAGTCAGCCTCCTCGGAGCCCCTGGTTCTGCGATGTGACGCTGAAGAGATCTCAGGTTATTTTATTACACAGATTGCGTTCTGGACATATTCCATCTGGAAAATTTGCTCATCTTATGAAAAAGATACCGTCTCCAATATGTCCTGAGTGCGGAATTATAGACGATATTCAGCATGTCCTGATTGAGTGTGTCCAGAACGCTAATGTAAGAAAGGATGTTATATGTGAATTGAAATTAAATAGATTGGATGTTGGTATGTTCCATAGCATTTTGGCGGTGCCTACTAAAGCAACTGCCGAAATGCTATAGAAACTGTATGAAAGGTTTTATTTCTATATGTTAGGCTACGATGGGGCTGATATGACGTAAGTTAAAAGCCCCTAATAAAGAATAAATTTAAAAAAAAAAAGAAAAACCTGGCGTAGGGGAAACCGTGATCAAGTAGGTGGTTCCCCCAGGGCGAGTCTTTACCATTGCACTGCGGTAGGGTTGAATTACCCTACCACCAAAATTAACATTAAAATTTACTTTATTTCATTTCCGAATTTATAACACATCCTATTTCTTTTTGTCCTTCCTCTAACTTCCCCTCTCTCTCTTTTAAAAATAACCGATCTTCCTCTTTCTCCTTCTATCCCTCCTTTTCATCAATCGAACACGTTACGTTTTATGCATTTACTACTTTTACCTTGTAATATTTTATATTACATATTTTATTATTACATACAATTAAATTCGTCTTTCATTAATTTAATCAACAGTTTGCCTCCGCCAATTGACATAGAAAAACAAAAATAAATATCGACTCGTGAGGGATTCGAACCCCCGACCACCACAGATTTGAATTTAGTTGGGCGTTCTTACCGCTGAACTAACGAGTCACTTATGATTATATATAAAATACCAATACTGAAATAAACCGTATTAATATGAATCATATAAATATTTGTGATAAGCGGCAATTTTCCTTATCAGTTGTTTCGTACATTTTTACACCGATCTTGACAAATTAAGTGGAGTATTTATTCATAATCATCCCACCCTAGGCGACTGCTGGACTTATATCTAACCTAACAATCGCCATTGGCCTGGTCTTCGGCTCTTCTAGTCCAATATTTTCCAGCCACATTCCGCTAGCCGTTGGTCCACCTTGTTACGTGACGTCGGCCGATTCGCGGTTTCTTTTGGGTTTTGGCTTATGTAGCTCAATCCATTGACTAAGGCTTAGATTTATGGACGCTATTTCGACTTTGCTCAGCAAAGTTCTCAAAAAATAAATTTGTTTTAACAGAAAACTGAATATATAAAATGAACTTGAGTATAGTCCAGTGGCGAGCATATAAATTTTAAACAGGCCATGCAAATTTTCGGTTAGGAGCCCGCTAATACAAAATGTTCATATTTTTAGATACATCACATTAATACGATTACAAAATTTTGGTAATCTCTGTAAGCAAATGAAGAATTCTATTTTAGTAACCAATTAAATGCAAATTGTTTGATCACTAAATAAAATTGTTTACGTAATTGCTTATTTTAAATAGGTACATAATATAAAACATTTACACATATTAAATATTTCACACGAATAGTAATTTAACTGAGATTTATTTATGTAAGGTATGCATTACTTTTATGGGACAAACGCCACTGGTATAGCCATTGTATTCACAGAGCAAGTCTATATTTTCTAAATCGGTGACTTACCAAATCCTTTGACATTCATTGAGTAATATAAATTGTAATATTTTAGTAAAGTCTATATCTCGGCCTTAGTACCTCGCTGAGCAGCTGTTCCAGTACGGCTGAACGATGCACATGCTGTTTTTTGTCTGCAGCTATGTGTTCTTTGACTCGCTCTGAAATGAATCTCTTAGTTTGGGCTATATAAGAAGAACCAAAGCTGTAGTCAATCCTGCAGACACCTGGAGAGTCTGGTACGGTATCGTGTCCTTGGGCGTGCGCTGACTGCTTCATATTTTCGTGAATTATTTTACTGCTTTATTTTTTGCCGTGGTGGTTGCCGGCAGAATAGAATAGCACCCCCCTCTTCTTGCTGAGGTGTCGTAAGAGGCGACTAAGGTATCTCTTTAACAACGCAATTCAACCAGATGTTCAGAGAAGGACAACTTGACCAAACCTGCATCCCGCTCCCTTCCGATCGTACTGGTTCTCCTTTCCATCGGGCCTGAGGGAGTACGGACGAGAGAGTGCTTTTCTGGCAGCGCGTCCAGTTATGCACTTAAATATCTCCTGCGCAATTGACTGTTTCCGAAAACTGGACCTCGAATTTCTTAATCGGTCTTGAAACAGTCGCCGTGGCCGAAACCGGCCAGGACATCATCATCATCATCATCATCATTTTCGTGAATGCAATGTATAGAGATTTAATTTTGTACAATACTTCTTTAATATAAGGTCCAAAATCAGGTTAAAGTAAGATAATTCGCGCACAACGGGGCTTCCGTTGTGTATTTGTATTGAGTACAAAGCATGATAGGTAAAGTGTGTTAGTATCTTGTGCGTTAAATTTTACGAGGTGATTTTATAGACAAGGGCGCGATATTCTGGGAGGATGTTCGGCATTCGATTCTAATACTAAATATGTAAAAATATTTATATTTTAATGTTTACATTAACAACAAAGTAAATTATAGTCAACATACTTAGAGACAATTACACATATGAATGAGTAATTAACAATTAATTATTTAGTAAGTATTTTGCCTGTCCTAAGCCAGGATAAATTCCGAAAGAAAAACAAGTCAATAATTTTATCTACTTACTAATCAATCGTGCTCCACACGCGCTGCAGTGTTCAAACCTTTTACGGATCAATTCTCATATTTTGTTCATCAATTCACTTTATAATTTGTTAGGGAATATAGTTATTTGCATTTTTATTAGTTGCAAGAAGGTACAAATTATTGTATTCCAAAATATATCTCCCGTCTATAAAATCACCGATATATAGATAATGTTACAGTATTTTAGGTTAGGTGATCCAATACACAACAAACAAACTTCTGTGGTTATGGCATCAAAATATAACTTAAAACAAACTTCCACATACGTGGAAATTATGTATACCAGTCTAATTGCCTGTGAATTGTTATAATGGAGACGGTTTACTCGCTGAATAATTAAGTTCGTGCGTGTCTCCATTGATTTTTCAGTACGTTATCCGTGAGTTAATCGACTTGATACCGCACTAATTTTTTCGATTTAATATGTTAGAATTAAGGAATAGGAACATGAATCTTGAGGTACGTTTTTCGTCTGTATAACGCTAATCTCAGTTCAATCATGTTTCATTTACACGAGAACATTTTGTTTTAAAACCTATCTAGAACAGTAAAATAGTAATCTAAAAGGATTTCGAAGTTCCCAAATACGATATTTAAAACTTAAATAAAAAGTTAATTGATAAAGCTTAGTGGAGGCGCCAATAGAAGAGCGGATAGTGGACTGTATTGCGGTATTTAAAAATAGAAAGAAAGGGAATAAAGGACACACACTGACCGTACGATCCTCGCGGCTCTGATGACGTCGGATTTATCCTCTCCTTCCTGGCTGTGGCGCCAACATCCTAATATGTGGACGAACAATGATTTTGGCACACTCGATGTGTGCGCGTAGCGGGCGAACAAATAGAAGATACAGGACTATGAGGTGTCCTCGCGTTGCGTGCTGACGGCTTATGCGGCGACCGTCAGGAATGACGTATTGAACGACACTAAAATGATGGCCGTGCTAAATGT
Organism: Automeris io; assembly: GCA_036320925.1. Taxonomy (NCBI): domain Eukaryota; kingdom Metazoa; phylum Arthropoda; class Insecta; order Lepidoptera; family Saturniidae; genus Automeris; species Automeris io. The sequence goes on along the minus strand of JAUDJH010000011.1, from coordinate 2,173,557 downwards.
CACGGCCGCGTGCAGTGGAAAAGATGACAGGATGAGGGTAGGAAATTAAGTGAAGGTGGATTTAAAAAATGAATAAATATTGGCGCGACCACTTAGTATTCTCTCAATTATTCAATGGCTGATAACGATGTATGGCTAAAATATGTTGTATTTCTCATAAGACATTGAATTAAATAAATTTATTATATTAAATAGTTTTTTTTTTAAAGAACGCTAATACCCTTATTTCTTGCCGGTGCTTTACGGTCTATTCTATCTCCTATATCCTATCTGAACCGGTACTAGAATTCATTTATTTGGAATTTAAAGGTGCTTGTAACATATCTATTTCAACACACTTATTTCGATTTAAAGTTTAAGTTGAAAGCCTTAGATTAAATACATAATTGATATATTTTTCTCATGATTAAAATTAATTATGTTCAGCATTGTTTGACGTATCGTACGACAATGTGAACGCTCGTAAAGGTTTCGTGTGCAGAGTAGCAGACAAGTGACTGTTATTTTGTTCTAGTTCAAGCCGAGGCAGCGACCCGTAAAATATTTTTGGTAATTCCACTAGCGGGTCATCTACACTACTTTAGTCAGTCTACACACGTTGTTATAAAGCTAGCAATAGATAGCTGCGCACGGAAATATCCGTGCTTTTATTTACGTTTAAATTTAAATCTAGATATTTTTTTCAATTTTTTTGTGGTGTCATGACAAAATTAATTCTACGCATAATTAAGCATGGTGTAGCTGCGATCATCTAGAGACGAATATAATCCGACAGTCGCCGTTATTATATCGGCCAAAATAAACTACTACGGAAGGCCTCTATGTGACAAGTTCTGAAAGAGATACAAATCTGGCTGGCTATGTTACTTTCTTTTGATAATAGTTTTTAAAATTATGACTGCTTCGAATACGTTAACTGGTCCTATACACGAAGAAACTTACTTTTAATTATGGCTCTATCATGATCTTTTTATGAAGAACAATACGGGCTAAGGAAGTTGATTCCCACTCTCGCCGTAAACCACGCAACTCCAGACAGCTCATGACAACGGCATATGTAACTTGGACGAAACTTCGAGCCATAATTAAAATTATGATCGCGTATAAAACCAGTTAGAGTATTTATAATGAATATGAGGTGAATTGAAATGTGGTAGTTTTTTCGAATTTGTTTGATTTTAAATTCCTTCTGTACCGTGTTCCACTATTGATTATCGACCTATTAATTAAGGTTCTTGTAGAATGACGTGTTTTATAGCCGCTATTCCTCGAAGCGGTCGCTTATAAGAGTATAATTTGTGCAGTCGTTTACAATTAACGTAGTTAATTAACGCTTAGTGTAGAAGGGCTTCAGAACAAAAGCACCGCTGCTTGATCGTGATTTTTTATAGCAACCATTTTATACAAACGTTGTATCCGAGTGCAGTATGGGAAATATTACCGCCGTGTCGCTGATCTTGATAAAGAAGAAAATGAGACGTTTTTAATATTATCTTCGTTTCTAAAGCATTTATTTTTTATGGATTTTTTTTAATTCTCACTCGGCATAGTGACTACATCACTCCTGATATTAAACATATAAAAATAAATGAACTAAAACACCTTTATTTGTTCTGTTTTCAAATTTCATTTTATTATAATCCAAATTACTTTAACTACTACTAAATCAATGTTGACTAAGTCAAGAACCCTTTAGCGGTTAAATGCCTCCAAGAATGTCCAAACTTCCTTATTTTGGGCTATTTGACACTATCTTGGGCCTGCAATTTTTAAATTTCGTCATCCCATTGTGTTATTGGTTAACCTTTTCTTCTTTTATCTTGTGGGGAGGCCACAGGGTGATTTTTAGGGTCCATCTCTGGTCATTCCCCTATTGAGGAGGCCTAACAAGGCTCACTCTGCGCGCCGGTCGTGGAAGATTGCGAGTCCGCACCCATGACCGGTGTACTAGCGGATGAAGGAGTACCCAGGAGTTTTTAGTCGGTGAGAGTCCGACACACCGGGGAGACGGCCCTCACCAACTCCCTGATGGTCCATAAAGGATTTTATCCTGATTAAAAAAAGGGGTCCATCTCTAGTCCTTGAGCCTCGCTACATACCCTGACCATTCCACTTGAGCTTCTGACCATAACTCAAGGCATCTGTGGCTTTTGTTATTTTTAAAATAACAAAAGATATTAAGCATGGTGCAATCTAAAAAACGACTACAATTATCGTCATTAAAGAAAAACAATCGATAGCGGCAGTGATTATACCGGCTTGTATAAATATCTCTTCACGCTTCGTTTAAAGGATCTTTAGCGTGGTAGGTATGCAGGAAGTATATAGTAAACCTACCGTAGGCTAAAGCGCAGGATAGCGTGTAAAGATGAGATGATAGAATGAAATGAAGAAGTCCAGACAGCAAGTAGATAGACGTTTAATAAACACAGTACAAAGTCCAGTAGAAGTAGTGAAGCACAAGTAAGATAGTCCAAGTAGAAGTAAAGAACAGAGCACAATAATACGAATAAGAATACGAAAATAAACACAGTACGAAAACTATAAGTAGCGAGCGAGTGGTGCGTGGAGCTAGTCTCAATGTGATAGCAAGACTGTTTGCCTGGTGCGCGGGCGCTCGCGTCGTGTGTACATGGACAATCTCCCCGCGCGCGCCCGGTATCCCGCGGCTCTCTGGCTTAGCGCCGTTTCCATCGCACGACACGATATTAAAGATTAAATATCAAGTATGTTAGTACGAAATGTGTTAATATTAGGTCCTTACATATGAAATTGGCGTTTTTCGTACTGGCCACTTTAATCACAAATTTCTCCTCTTTGGTAAGGAATTCCAAATTCAAATTTGTACAACTATAGACTCATGTATTTGTGCTTCGATGATCGTCATTCATTTGTTTTTTTCTTCTGTTTTTTTCTGTTTGCGTCACTCATTTTACAAAATAGAAAACTTAAAATATCGCATTATTTACGAGTACGAGTTCCGCCGTGGCACTAGTGCTGCGGAAACAACTCGAAGGGTGAATGATGTGTATGGCGGTCGTGTTGCAAAAGAAAACACAGTTCGTTTTTGGTTCCAACGTTTTCGTTCTGGAAATTTCGACCTGCAGAACAAGCCCCGTGGACGGCCTGAGACTCAAGTTGATAATGAAGAGTTGAAGGCTATTGTGGAAGCGGATCCATCGCAAACCACGTCCGAGTTAGCTGCAGGCTGCGATGTTAGTGATAAAACTGTTTTAATTCACTTGAAGCAAATTGGGAAGATTAAAAAGCTTGAAAGGTGGGTACCTCACGAATTGACTGAAGCAAACCGGCAAACGCGCGTCGACTGCTGCGTTACATTACTAAACCGGCACAATAATGAAGGTATTTTAAACCGAATCATTACCTGTGATGAAAAATGGGTTCTTTACGATAATCGGAAGCGCTCAGCGCAATGGTTGGATCCTGGCCAGCCAGCCAAATCCTGCCCCAAGCGAAAATTAACCCCAAAAAAGTTACTTGTAAGCGTTTGGTGGACTAGTGCCGGTATTGTTCATTACAGTTTTCTCAAATCTGGCCAGACTATTACGGCTGATGTCTATTGTCAGCAATTGCAAACCATGATGGAAAAGCTAGCGGCTAAACAACCTAGGCTGGTCAATCGCTCCACGCCACTGCTGCTTCACGACAACGCTAGACCACACACTGCGCAACAGACGGCTACTAAATTAGAAGAGCTTCAATTGGAAAGTCTAAGACATCCTCCGTACTCCCCGGACCTTGCTCCAACAGATTACCATTTTTTTCGAAATTTGGATAACTTCTTGCAAGGGAAAAAATTCAACTCCGATGGGGCAGTGCAAATCGCCTTCAAAGATTTTATTGTTTCCCGTCCGACTGTTTTTTTTAGTAAAGGGATCAATGAACTACCTATGAGATGGCAAAAGTGCATAGAAAATAATGGTTCATACTTTGATTAATTAAATATATTATATTAAAAAATATTCGACTTTTTGTTCCTCCCATACAAAACGCCAATTTCATATGTAAGGACCTAATAAAATTACTTAGATAAATAAGTGAAGATATAATAATGTTATTTAAAGTAGATGTTAGTTATAGGTTAGTATAGTAAAAAGAATAAGAAAATAGATAATGTTAAAGACAGAAATAAATAAATGAATAGTGAGTATGCCACAGATCCAATATCGTAGGACGGTGGAAACAGGCTCCGGAAGACCATTCCACAGCTCAACGATTCGCCACATGTAAGAAAGCTTCTAAGTCCTAGTCGAGAATTGGGTTACTGTATAGCCGTAACTCCGCAAACCTACGCGCGTGGTTTTATGGAAGGGAGAGGGTGGAACTAGGCATTGTAATGCCACAAATGTTCAATGACTTCAAAAGGGAGGAGATTCTATATTCGATTTTAAGTTCATGCATAACTACGTCATGTATTTATCAATTTAGATAATTTTTTTCTTAGTTATAATCATAGATGGGCAAAATGTAATCAGATTAATGAAAATGATTAACGATTACATTTTACGTTTTTTACCATTAATATGACTGCATTTTGCTCATCTATGTTTTAAACACTACAGAATCCCAGATTGTATACACATTTATCATTTTTTAATGTTTTAAATGGATTTAATCATGATTACAGAGCAAGACAATTAAAATTAGACTACATTTTGTAATCGTTCATCATTAATCAGATTACAATTTGCCCATCTCTGGTCATAATCATTCATCTTTCCTAACAAACGCCATTGTGGCCGGTCGTGATCTTGCCTCGAAAATCCGCCTGCTCCAACGATCCCACTGGCACTTCAGCTAGCTAATACGAAGAGCTATGTTGACAATTTGATTCTTTGTTGGGTAGGTTGGCGCCGCCCATGAGATAGGTTTGGAGGTGTGTACTTTTACACCCACACCTCCCAGAGATGAAGCCTAAACAAGCTGTTTACTTCCCGGGCGTGGAAGAATCTGGGTTCCCAGGCCAGGGTGAATTGGCTGGAATGATACTCCGGAGGTTTTTAATCAGTGGGAGTCTCACACACCGGGGTAACTGCCCTCACAGCGGCTCTGATGTTCCTATGCAGTATACTCAACCGGGTCACCAAAAAAGAAAAGGGTACTCATATAGGGTACCACTTTTATTTAATATACTAATTGGTCGATTTTGGTATATTATTTACTTTTTGAAGTAGATTAATATTGTTTTTTAAAAAGGTTTTTTTAATCCCTTATAGAGGGAAACAGCACAAGTGAGTTAGTAAAAGTAAACAGAAAGCTGGCTGTGATGTTTTTATAATTTGCTATATGAAGGACCAAGCGACATTATTATCGTTAGAAGGAGGAGGGCCTTTGCCGCAGGCCTTCCTCCGTAACTAGAAAGACGCCTGGGCGGCGCGCTTGAGGGAGCGCGTCGCCCAACTTATCCAGGCGAGAGCGGTGTTTGACGTGTTCCCGCACACCGCTCCAAGATTACTTATGAGGAGAGCGATGGGTGGCCCTTTACTTCACCCCTCGTAAACACAGAGGTGAGGCCTACCGAAAAGACCGCGACCGCGTCGCGACCGGAGAAGTGGACGCTGCTGTACCTCCGGTCCCGGCTAGACGGAGAGAAGGAACACCCCGGGAGTTTTAGTTGGTGCAAGTCCGACACACTGGGGGGCGACCCTCATCTCCCCCTGAGGTCCGTCAGGGATTTCCCCCGGGTTACAAAAAAAAGACATTATTAGCGTTAAGAAACGTTGACTTTTTGTCTAATTACCGGTTAAATTCATTTAGTTCCTAAAGGATAGTATTACAAACTTCTCAGTTCGTTTATGAAGTCGAAAACTTATTCAATGGATTTTGTTTTCGATTCAAATTTAAATTAAACGTATTGTCTTAAGAAAATGCCTTAATATTTGGCCTTATTTTGCAAAGAGAGTTCAAGTTTGCTTTCAACTCGTTAAATGCTAACGATAGCGGAATGTGCGCTTTCTGGAAAATTCATATTGCAGAATTTATTCCAGGCTTATAAGGCCTCTTTCTCAGTACAAGCGGTCGCGGCTACAAGTGTCACCAATCTGCAAGTTGAGTGTAGAGCTTACGAATCTGCTATTGAATTAACCTAGTTAACAAAAATATAAAAGTACTTTTTTGACCCGGGGAAAATTCTTCCTCGGGCCTTCAAAGCAGCGGTGAGGGCTGCGGTGTGACGGACCCCTATCGCCTGTCAAACTCATGGGTACTCACCAGTAGCGTTCATTCCATAGATGCATGTAAGCATTGCATGCCCTTATGATAAAAAAGTCAAGAATAAATTCCTTAAAGTTAAACAGAAAAAGGAACAATTTATATTCATATCTATTTTATATTCACGCCATATGTCTTTCCTATGAAAGCAATGTAATATTTACTGTCATAATATAATATTCAAAGTAATTTCGCGAATTCTGCATACCCTGTCCAAATACTCTATGCACGTCACTGGAACTCACTATCCGAATGGACGCCGGTCATGGGCGCGAACTCCTGCTCTGCCACGACCGGCGCACAGTGGGTCTTGGTGAACCTGCCGAGTAGTGGGAGATGGGGGTAGTATTCCTGTCCCTTTCATCCCCGATTTAGGTTATAGGTAGCCTATAGAGTTCGAGGACTATGGAAATAAAATGCGTGTTGCTGTTAACTGTGTATATTCCGAAAGAATATAAGAATTATTCTGTGTTTATTTGTATAAGCCGTGGTGGCTGCCGGCAGAATAGAATAGCACCCCCCTCTTCTTGCTGAGGTGTCGTAAGAGGCGACTAAGGTATCTCTTTAACACCGCAATTCAACCAGGTGTTCAGAGAAGGAAAACTCGACCAAACCTGCATCCCGCTCCCTCCCGATCGTACTGGTTCTCCTATCCATCGGGCCTGAGGGAGCTCGGACGAGAGAGTGCTTTTCTGGATGCGCGTCCAGTTATGCACTTAAATATCTCCTGCGCAATTGACTGTTTCCGAAAACTGGACCTCGAATTTCTTAATCGGTGTTGAAACAGTCGCCGTGGCCGAAACCGGCCAGGACATCATCATCATCATATTCCGAACTAACTTAAGCGACGGACGCAGCCGTCTCTAAATACACACATACGTTCCTCATTTATGCAATATTCGCACTATCATAAATCACGCGATCAAAATCAATAGCCTACGTAAACATTATACTATGTGTTTCTACACCCAAAATAGGCAGTGTGTGGGAGTTCGCGCCAATGACCGACGTCCATGCGGCGATGACTATATTTTACGTCAAATGTATTTAGATGTCGCTAGCATTCACAGTTGTCGCGCACACGTGTCTTATCTTTACCTCTGTAGCATTTCATGATAAAGTTCCGCGACAGCGAAGTATCTTTATATTTCCTAATTATGTCGTCCAAATGTGAAAACGCCAAGACCTAAGTATCCGCTATAAAGTTTTTCTTAGACGGGACGATTTGCTTTTGGTATTGGAGCCTCTATAACTTCATCAGGCAAGAGGGGTGAATGTTTAAGTCGCTCAGCCAGCGATATTGGAGGTCGGTGCCAACACAAGGGCACCCCTATGGGTAAGAACCTTGGCTTGAGCGGCCCGCCAAGGAATGAACTATGTATAGCGATCTATTAGCACTTCGGAAGTGACTACCTTGAGCAGAAATGCCAAAAAATCTCAAGGCTACAACCGGGAGGAACTATGCCTTGGTGTGTTTACTCACTGGTTACTGACAGTTGACTGAAATATTGTCCTTATACGGCACCGCCGATCTCGGGGTATGAAACTAGTGCATGAGTTGTGTACCTCACTGTTATTCTGAGCTGCCGTTGCTATGGCGGTGGTAGTTCCATCAGGATCCAACATGACATGAAGCAGGCCTGCTCAGGGTTGGGGCTCTGAGCAACTGGTTGGCAACCCTCGAGATGAAGGCGGAGCGTCGTAATACGTTCTGCCAAAACCGTCTTGTGTCGTGGGAGACAGTGTCTCCTTCTGTAATTGTGCCCAGTAGGTTTGGCGCGGTGGGGCAGTGGAGAATTGATTACTGGCGCCACAATCCCCGTTAATACGCAGAAGAAATTACCTTAGGGTTTTAAACCGACACTCCCCGACTCGAGAGGGGGCTATGAAGATTTTTCCCAAGTAAAAAGGAGGACATGACGTGGATAGCGTTTGGTGTGCTCCTGACTCTACTCACACGCTCGTTTCACAGGCGGGCTGCTAAAACGCCCGTTCTTGCATTAAATGATCACCAAATATTTATTGTTTCCCAAGGCTTGTATTGATTCGTAAAGTTTCTTCGCAAGTTACAGTACAATATTAAACTTAGCAGAGGAATATTGAAGCTATCGTCAACCGTCATGAAGTTTTGTATTTAAATACGTTTTAATGAAATATTGAGTCTTTTCTCTCTCTTACACCAGTTGATACTCCTAATAATTCTAGGTTTTCTATAACAAGGATCTATATAATTTACAAACATGTAATAATAATATGTCGTCACGCTATATCTCTTTCGGATGAGCAGAGATATATTAGTGGCTGTAACCATATTGAGCTTATCTACCGCGCCCAACGTGACTAGCACAGCTTATCACCGTTTTCAAGACACTTACATATGAAATTTCTGTTAGATGTTGTTATAAGGTTTTCCTGGCCATAGTTTCCTTCAGCGCTGAGTATGTGATGCCTAAATCTAAAATTAATCTGGAAAAACCCAGAGGTACGTGCAAAGATTTTTCTTGTAACCCAGGGATAAGTCCTGCTTAGGAGCATCAGGGACGCTGTGAGGGCAGCGACCCCGGTGTGTCAGACTCCTACTGACTAAAAACCCACAGAGTGTCCCTCTGATTGCTCCACCCGGGCCTGGGAAACCAAATTCATCCAGACGCCCGGGGAGCGTAAAGGCCTTGTTAAGGTTGCCTCTCTGGAGGGGTGGGAGTATAGAGTCTAGTCCTCCAAAACCTCTCATCCAGGCTGCAGGCTCTTTTAAGTTTAATGCCCGGCTCCGCGTACAGGGATACGTAAACTTATTAATAACTTACTTGTTATTTGATGATATAGCCAAACCTGGGTTATGAGCACAGTGCACAAGGGTTAAGCCCGTCATAGTGACTCACATTGGCCTGTCATGTTTCGGGATCAGCTTGTGTATATCCAATGACTCATATACCTTCAGTATAGGTATATGTGAGCAGACATGACGGAGAGTACAACGGATTTTCGTCCCTTGATGGTCGCTTTCGTTTTTGGACTCCACTGTACTTATCATCAGGTGTAATGTAGTCACATTGTTAAGTCAGTTTACAAAATATATTTTATTAATTATACATATTTGAGCAGGATGCTCCAAGTAGAGAGGCTAGCCTGGATGAGCAGTTCTTCTAAGCAGAGTCAGGAAAAATAAGTAACGAATTAGTTCCACAACAAAGGCAGATTCGTCAGCTTCCGAAGGTTGACTATAAACAGTTATTTTAAGGTAATAAGGTTAGGGAAATGTTATGTATGTACATATATATATGCATATAATGCGTAGCTGCGCCTGCGGTAGAATCAATGACGCAATGAACAATGTGAATACAGCTCTCGTGCGTTTTACTTGCGTCCGTAAATACATAACAATTTTAGTTACTATAAAAACAGCTCAAGGTCTTGAAATTCTGTGGAGGCGGAACAAAAAATACCGACTGTCACCAATTCCTCCCCTTTCCCTTTCAGTAGGTTTACCTATATTTATCAATTATATAGATTACTAGCTGTCCCGGCAGACCTTGTTCTGCCCTATTTCTCTAAAACAAAGTTACATTGTTTTTTTTTAATGTTAATGGCTTCCCCGTCAGATTTTATTCTGCCAAAACCTATTGGCCTGTCGGCTGTTTTTTTAAAATTGTTTGAAGGAACCTGGCCTTAATGCTGTATGTATAAAAATTGACCAATATTGACATTCATATTTATACGTCACTCAATTGTTTTGCCTTTCCGGTACCCGTCCACAAACATTTAAACTTTATGGTATGGTGTTAAAGTTCAAATTGACTTTTAAATATTATTATGAATTTTTTGTATGAGAATATAGAAAAGTGTTGTTTTTAGACTTTTTCAAACATTTTTTTAATTTTTCTCTCCGTAATAACCTTCCCCAGACTTCAACAAACACAACAAAAAAGAAATCAGCCAAATCGGTTCAGCCGTTCTCGAGTTTCGCGCTTATTCACATTTAAGGATTCATTTTTATATTATAGATATATACTATATACAAAAAATTCAGCATAATTTATGGAAAATCTTGTGCTATAAAAGTTTTGTAAAAAGGCAAATATAATTTATTGAATAATTAAGGATATAATTAAGAAAAAACTTATTTTGTAACCACATGAATAACATAAACGCGATAACAGTATCTAATGAGACTTTTAAGTTAACTACTTTAAAAGGTCAATACTTATACAATTTTTGACCGCCTATTTTTTGTTGTAGAAGTTGGCTGATTTCTTTATTTTTATTATTCAGAGGGTATGCTGAATGATGTACTCATTTGCTGCATCTAGAATTTGACACCTGGAGCATGTACCTCGACTTGGCCATCTTGCAATATTCAGCCCTGATAAAAAATAAATTCTCGTCTCTCACACATTATTTCTCCACTCCTTCACCGTCACTAATCTCCAAAATCATATTTAATCCAGGCAACTTATTTGCACTATCTTAATGTACCTAGCTATTAAAAGGATAAAATAATATATTAGGTCCTTACATATGAAATTGGCGTTTTGTATGGGAGGAACAATAAGTCGAATATTTTTTAATATAATATATTTAATTAATCAAAGTATGAACCATTATTTTCTATGCACTTTTGCCATCTCATAGGTAGTTCATTGATCCCTTTACTAAAAAAACCAGTCGGACGGGAATCAATAAAATCTTTGAAGGCGATTTGGACTGCCCCATCGGAGTTGAATTTTTTCCCTTGCAAGAAGTTATCCAAATTTCGAAAAAAATGGTAATCTGTTGGAGCAAGGTCCGGGGAGTACGGAGGATGTCTTAGACTTTCCAATTGAAGCTCTTCTAATTTAGTAGCCATCTGTTGCGCAGTGTGTGGTCTAGCGTTGTCGTGAAGCAGCAGTGGCGTGGAGCGATTGACCAGCCTAGGTTGTTTAGCCGCTAGCTTTTCCATCATGGTTTGCAATTGCTGACAATAGACATCAGCCGTAATAGTCTGGCCAGATTTGAGAAAACTGTAATGAACAATACCGGCACTAGTCCACCAAACGCTTACAAGTAACTTTTTTGGGGTTAATTTTCGCTTTGGGCAGGATTTGGCTGGCTGGCCAGGATCCAACCATTGCGCTGAGCGCTTCCGATTATCGTAAAGAACCCATTTTTCATCACAGGTAATGATTCGGTTTAAAATACCTTCATTATTGTGCCGGTTTAGTAATATAACGCAGCAGTCGACGCGCGTTTGCCGCTATGCTTCAGTCAATTCGTGAGGTACCCACCTTTCAAGCTTTTTAGTCTTCCCAATTTGCTTCAAGTGAATTAAAACAGTTTTATCACTAACATCGCAGCCTGCAGCTAACTCGGACGTGGTTTGCGATGGATCCGCTTCCACAATAGCCTTCAACTCTTCATTATCAACTTGAGTCTCAGGCCGTCCACGGGGCTTGTTCTGCAGGTCGAAATTTCCAGAACGAAAACGTTGGAACCAAAAACGAACTGTGTTTTCTTTTGCAACACGACCGCCATACACATCATTCACCCTTCGAGTTGTTTCCGCAGCACTAGTGCCACGGCGGAACTCGTACTCGTAAATAATGCGATATTTTAAGTTTTCCATTTTGTAAAATGAGTGACGCAAACAGAAAAAAACAGAAGAAAAAACAAATGAATGACGATCATCGAAGCACAAATTCATGAGTCTATAGCTGTACAAATTTGAATTTGGAATTCCTTACCAAAGAGGAGAAATTTGTGATTAAAGTGGCCAGTACGAAAAACGCCAATTTCATATGTAAGGACCTAATATATTTATAACCTCTAAAACTTATCTGGTAATTGGTAAACACGCCGTTTAAGATCTCTCCCATTCCTGCCTTCCTTAGTTTTCGTACTGGAAGAACTCTTGTCCTCATAATTATTTGTTATTCATTACAGAATATTAAACTTAATATCAAACAACTCCTCTCCACGACACTTTTACTTAAAACCCGACGCCATTGGGAAGTGTCACACCCTTTGCCATATCCTTCCTGTCACTTTTTATGCTTGCCAACATAAAATATAATTATTGAGAAAAATAGTTAATTTTAATGGTGTTTACATCAATATTTAGCATTTAATAACTATTATTTATATTATATCCAGCCTAGCTTATCAGTGATATTTGCTGTTGTGCTTCTCTATTATTGTAACACTAGCTATTTACTAAAACAGTTAAATATCTTAGAAAATAAACAATAAGCGATACTGGAATAATTTTAGTTCAAAAATATTTCAACTTTCATCATGAATTCGAGTTTTATTGAATTGTATAATTTGATTAAACACTTCTTTCAAGATTAGTAAACTTTGAATATCAATGTTTTAAATGAAAATTCAAATTCCTAATGAAAATACTACTTTATTGTTTTAAAACTTAAATATTTACGATATTATAATACTAGTTAAGATTACATCAGTCGCTTTTTGAACGTCACAGCGTCAATTTTAACAGTCCACATATTTAAATGCACTACGCGATTCAGGAATTAAACCAACCCAAGCTACGATTCCACGTAATCTTTTCTAAGTTTCTCAGAATCGGATTTACCGATATTAACGTGTATTGTAATTGCTTCATCATTATCTGCCTTCATGATTACATCATTCCATTGAACCTCTGCTTTTTTACCATAAGCTTCATTCTCTATAAGAATAGCTGATTTGGTGCACAGGGCTTTGCTTTGGAATTCAATTAACGCGCAATATTCACTTTTCTTCGTTTCTGATTTCACATCAGCGATGTATCCCAGCTTTCTCCGCATTACTTCTACCCTAACGTGGTAATTGTATATACACACTTTTATGATAAAAGCGCTTTTCTGGTGCAACAGTATGATCTTGTACTTCGTTCGGCAGCAGGCTGTCTTCTTCAACTTCGTCTGGAAGTTCTCTATTAAGATCTTTATTTTCTGAGAATAAACAGCGATGATGTTGTGGTTCGATTGAAGATGGGTTGAGAGTTCTTCGAAGGGGATTGAGCAACAGTTGGCCGTTATAGGACACATCATTGTGTCGTATTTGCAATCTTCCTCGTGTTTAGTTCTTGTGACTGCTGTGAGTAACTCCGTACATCCGCGTCTGTGGACAAGAACAAAAAACATTTAATACCAACGATTTCATTCTCATGTGCTTACAAATTTTAGGTTATAATTAAAGGTTGAGATATTTTTTGGTGCATTTTGTGATTAAAGTATAAGCTAGAGGCAGGAGGATACGAAAACAAGTGGAAGAGGCCTTTCCTACTCCCAGTTACTTTATAATGAATACCTAACCGCAATACAGAATTGGGCATGGGACAAATTATAACAGGGTGTATCTTTGATGATTTTCTCACGCGTATCATTGCCATAGTGCTGACTTGGTCAACATGATTTTTTTATGACTCTTAAATCACCAATTATATCACGTATTTTCCCATCTCTGTACATGATTATTTGTAAAACATCAATAATTTTGCAAGATCCTTGTGATTATATACCATGATTATGGTTCTACGAGTTTTTTAAAAACATAATACATTTACTAAAAACATACTTATTAGTTTTCGTTGTACTGTCTGATACTTTTTAGATCTGTATTTTGATGTAAAACTGCACCCGCGCACCTCTCCTAGTGTTACATAACTTGCCGCATATACGTAGAGTATTTAGCATTTAGAGCGACCATATTAATTATTTTTATTTTTGTATGAAAGGATAATCGTGTGAATTATCAAAGTTCGAGAATAAAAGTTTTAATATATGATGACAGGAATATAGTTTTACGAGGCTATTGATCATTTAGAAATAGCATTGTATATTAATTCTTTTACGCAGCTTAGCTCAAAATATATAAGGAAAATAAAGTCATTATTGATTTATTAATGCTCTCTATGTTTTTATTGTTTAAATGTCATGAAAGAGTGCCCTGAGAACGGCGATTGGCTGCACTACTGGTTATGTTGGGCAGGGCAAATAACTGCAAAGTTGATACAGCCACTAATGTAGACATTGAGCTATGGAATGGTGTTCCGGCAATCGTGTTGCCACCATCCTATGATATTGGGTCCTCTAAACTAAGCGTATAGAGATATCTGTGTAGGCCCTCATGATCACTGCAGCTATCGATTGATTTCTTTACTGTTGATAGTTGTCATTTTTTGGACAGTACCATTGTTACCATCGGGCGTGGTGTAATCCTTCTACCGAGTCAGGATAAAAAAAAGGTTTAATGTGATCATTAGATTTCCTAGGAAAAACCTTAATAAAACTAAAATTATTTTAAGAATAGTTTAATTTAACAATTTAGGAGAGCAAGACAATCACACGGCACGATCAACAGACAGAGAGTTTCACTTAATATAAGACAGAGGGCGTTGTATATTTGATGTTACCAGATGTAAATTATAACAAACCTGTTATGGACAAAGTAAGATAATAGACGGGTTTTAGCAAGTCTTTGATTTGATTACGGCCTAGTATTAATACAATGTATGTAATTGGTATTTGAACGTTGCTATTTATATTTCTCATTTATTATAATAGTAGTGTAGGTCTATATTCCTTTAAAATTGGGAATTCCTCTTTCTTGGGAGTTGAAGTTGCTCACGTCCGTAGGCTTTACCCTAGTTTCCCAACACGTGACTCCTGGGTGGTGCTAAACGAGCAGCAGCGAGGTGGTAGGGCGTCGGTGCCCGTCTGGATTGCGGCCACAGTACATGGGTGTAAAGCCCGTCACAGTGACCAGTTTCGGCTTGTCGCGTTTCGGGATCAGCTTGTGTATATCCAGTAGCTCATATACCTAGAGACCTTCAGTCGTGTCTATGTGGGCCGACATGACGATGTAGACTATCAATGGATTTTCATCCTTTGACAGTCGCTTTCGTTTTTGGACTACACTGTACTTACCATCAGGTACTCCGTAGTCACTGTCGTGCCAGTGTAAAAAAAAATCTATTTTCTTACGAAGATATATGCAGACTGTGGTATCCTAGTGGATTAGAGACCAGTATCCATTTACACTGCCGTGCAAGTTAGAATCCTGACACGTACATCTGGGTTTTTCCAGATTAAATACGGATTTAGGAATCTCATGCTCACCGGTTAAGAAAAAAAATGGTGAGGAAAGTAACATAAAAAAAAACAAATACTGAGTAACGTTACTCTAAAAAATAACGTTATCGCCCTTCTGGGCCTATAACGGTACCGCTTTTATACCGGTATTTAAGTCCCTGAAGGAAACCCGCATGTCATCTAATAGAAATGTCATATGTAAGTGTTCTGAAAGCGACGATCTGCTGTGCTACTAATCTGTTACACTAATTTATCTCTGCTCACCCAGAAAAGGGTATATTGTGACGATATATTATTACTATGGTATTGTTCGATCATGGTTTAGCACGAGATAAGGTGAAAAGGTTATCAAAACATCGTATTGTGCCACTAAGCACTAAAAAATAAACGATAACTACTCGAAAACACAATCTAATGGATTCAAACCGAGAATTGTTGTTTTTGTGAATAACAAACAAGAGGATTTAAATTAAGCAAAAATATATGTTACACTATCTGTGTCCGCGACTTCGGTCGTGTGTAACTAAGTATGTATAAGTATTTCTAGCTGAAACCTTTGTATATATAATAAAAAAACCATCGATTCTTTCTTTAATAAACTACAACACTTAACATAACTTTTTGATTTGTGAACCGATTGTAAAATAATTAACACTAAATTTCAATTGAATCTTTTCACAATATAATAGTAAAAACCGCATGTAAATCGATTAAGCCGTTTCTGAGATAAGCGAGCACAAACGCGTACAGATGTATAAATTGATGAACCATTCCGATACATTTTATTAACTTATGTAATTACATTGCGAATCAATTTTTTTTTCTGTATTGCGGTTTATATGGAAGCTCTGTTACAATTGTTCACCTGGATAATATTATATTGGTGGCCGAAGAATGAATTTATTATTATATAATATAATATATGTATTGATTTGCCGTAAAGCAAATAAGCGCTGGAACAAGCGGATTCTTGAGCGAAGTCTTTGAATAAGCAAACTTAGACTGAGATTTCTAAACGCTACTTTGTCTTTTCTCTACCTTTACTCAAACGTTACAAATTATATTATTTAATTATCTATTAGGTATATATTAAATGATACAGATGCTATCAATTATTTTTTGTGTTAATTACGACAATTAAATATATAATGCAATTAGTACTAATGACATACAATAATCGACATCTATTATGTGTCGTTTACAGTGCTTTCCTACAGTTTTCCATAAAAATGTGCAGACACGCCTCCACTACGATGTTGTTAAAGAATATTGATAGATAACACCACTTTAAACTAGATTTTTTATTAAAAAAAAAAAACATTATATGTTTAATTTAAAAAAAAAACGGCGAGAACGCCGATCAGCTGCGCTAAACTATATTAGACACGAGATATAAACGCAATGTGGATACTGCCGTTAATATATCTCTGCTCACCTCAAAAGGGACATAGTGTGACGATATATTATTATTATAAATAAATCGTCGTTTTGTTAAAACCTATAAAAACGCATTTTTGAATATAAATTTTTATCACTATCTTTTTTAACACGTTAAGCCCCGTGTATGCCTATCGACTGACGATAAACTTTCCGTTTGAACTTGAATATCTAAGTATTTCCAAAGTGTACTTTGCCTGCCATTATTCGTTACTAAGCAATCGATGCGGTCATGAATGGAAGGTAATTATATGTTAGCAGGTTTCAATAGTCCCGATTGCTCGCTCGTTGGCAGCTAACCGGAAAGTAAAAAAAAAAATGGAAAATCGTCGCTGCAAACTTCCTCTGTGGCTTTAGGCTGATGAAGGTCCCATTTTCGCCATTTTTATGTGTTTTGTATTTTCTTTTGTTTTTTGTGTGTTGTTTGTATTGCTGCATTTAAATTTCTGGTTCTTTGTTGATTAGTGGCGAAAAAAAGAAAAAAAAGTACTGCAATATTAATGTTGGGCTCATCGTGTCAAAGCGGATCTGTACCATAGAATATCCTATTCACCTACACCACAAATCTGCACTGTTCTTTCTTGCGGCAGCTACCTTCCTATAACTATGAGGTCGATTGCTTATAGTCTGTCGATATTAAAATAGAGCATCAGTAGATCAAGTCTGGCAACCCCTGTTATAAGGTGTTTTTAAAGTAAATTATACATACTTAAGGCCAAGGATTCTGGTGTAATTGTTTTGAGGTCAATTCACAGGTCGATAGTAAAGAACGAGGTTACCAGTTTCTTCCTTTCGGACGAGGTAATTTACTTTTGTTTAACCTTACAATATATCGCAGAGGCATGACACGATACTGGTATAAATTTTAACGTTATTTTACAAATAAATTATTGCTTTGTAACTACGCCCCATATTTTGCAGTTATAAACTTATACCATTAGGTTTGCTCAAAAATTTTCTCTGATAAAGACGTATTATATAAATTGTAAAGTTGTAAAAAACTCCGTACTCCTCCAAATCGACTGTTCACCGTGGGGGATAAAGATCACAACTCTATAAACGTAACTACCAGATTACCATCGCTCTAAGTTCAAGGGAAAACTGTTAGAATTACAATTGACTTTAGGTAGTATATACAAAAAAAAAAGAAGACAAGTCAAGAGATGGCAAGATGTTTTAAAAAGGAAAACACTAATAATATGAGTAAAGGTAGCCAAAGATGGAGGATAAAAATTATTTAGGGGAGGCTTTTATCGGAAAACAAGTAGAATAGAAAACATGTTTAGCATTTAAGTTATTCTATACTATTCTATATTACTACTTATTTTTTAACACAATAAATAAATACACATATTGCTTACATTTTAATATAAATAGTTCTAGAGAAAAACATAAATTTTAAAAATATGTAGACCTCAGGGTATGAGGCCTGAAGATCATCACCACCAGTAGTTAAGAACTTACAGAGAGGAGCCTCCTAACAATGCGTGCCGTATGGAGTAGTACCGCCTTCTGTATCCGGCCCTTGGTCCAACAACCAAGCGAGAGCTTGAGATGGAGATAGAGACTTTGAATGAAGAAGAATTAATAGAATGCAAAGGTACGCATAGATTTGTAGATGTCATAATTTAATGGACCTGTTTGAGATATGGTTCGAATGAATCTATCTGGTATTGAGGTAAATATAAAGTTTGCCCGACTGATATCAGAAGTCGGATTATATTCAGTTTTATTTTTTTTTAGTAAATAATTATTTGTAATTTGACGATATATTTATCTTAATTAAATTATTAAATCTTAAAAGGTGTTAATAGGTATAAAAGTGGAATGTAAGGCTGTCTGTTCGCAATGTCTGTCATAATACCAGCGCTGCAGAGTTTAGTGCTCTGTAGCACAAGTTGAGACAGGGTCTTTGCGGCACCCTCTAGAAGTAGGCAGAGCATCGTGACGTGCTCTGCCTAAATACAATGAGCAGTGTCGGGGAAGATATCTTCCCCCGAGTCTGTGCCCAGCAGGCGCGGCGCGACGGGGCTGTGGCGAATTGATCACAGGTCCCGCAGTCCCCTTTAATGCGCAGAAGAAGTCACCTTGAGGTCTTTAGATGGTACAAGTCCGACACACCTCGGTTTCGCGCAACCCTCCAGTGCGACCGAGACGGACCCATGAGGATTTTCCCCAAGTAAAAAAAAAAGGGTCCTTGCGACGGCGGTCTAGAGTTTATATATATTATTTCTCGTTTCTTTTGTGTCATTTGGTTGTAGCTGCTAACGATTAAATGTTTTCTTTATTTATCTCTGGGCACAATGACAAAGCAATTTCAGTATCCAATCTAATAGACTTTAATTTTACAAATGTAGAAATTAAATTAGACTACAATTTCAATTTGTAATTTAAACTAGATATGCCAGATAATGCTGAAACAGTGAATAATGTACGAAATCACATTACAAAAGCGTATCGGTGTCGGCATACGAAATTTAGTAAATTCAATTATGAATTCAGTTTGCAATTAGCGAATCCCTTGAGCGTTTTAGGCATTTGACAATTCATGTTCCTTGAGATAGGTACACAAAGCAAGGAAAACAGCTGCATCATTTCATTTTTTTTTTATTTTGACTCGGCGCTGTCACCACAATATACCTGAGGGTAAGCATGATGAAATCTAAAAACTAGCACTTGGTTTGCACAATTATGTTTTGACGCTTCGTTTAAATAGCCCCCTAACAAAGGAGGGTAGGAACACGCTCGCCGTATGATCTATCTAAAATTTGTACTTCGTGTGATAGCTATGAGTTACAATCTAATATATTTTTTAATTTGTATAATATAAGAACTCTTTTATTAATTTTAAATATAGGCTATAATCGTGTAGTGAATATAGGCTGACCAGAGAGGGGCAAAATGTAATCTGATTAATGATTAACGATTACAATATGTAGTCGTTATTTTTATTTTCTTGCTCTATAATCATGATTAAATCCATTTAAAACATTAAGAAATCATAAATGAGTACGCAATCTGGGATTCTGTAGTGTTTAAAACATAGATGAGCTAAATGCAGTCATATTAATGGTAAAAAACGTAAAATGTAATCGTAATCATTTATATTAATCAGATTACATTTTGCCCATCTATGATTGTGGCTATCGTGGTCTACTAGATAAGGTATCGGCATCAAAGTGCGGCGACGCGAAGAGTAGTAGGTTCGACTCCCGGCACGTACATATGTGTTTTTCCAGATTAAGTACGGATTGGGCATGACATGCTCAATGATGAAGGAAAACATCGTGAGGAAACCGGCATGGCATCTAATAGAAATGTCATGTGTACTAGTGCCGTGAGAACGGCGATCAGCTGCGCTACTGGTCACGTTGGGCACGGCACATAAGCGCAAAGTGAATACAGCCACTACTGTATCTCTACTCACCCCCAAAGCAGAAGCGTTCATTCCATACAAGCTTGAAACATGGCATGCCCTTACAAAAAATAAGTCTGTAATAAATTACTTAAAAATCAAACAAAAAAAGGAAATATTCATGTTCATATCTATTCTATTCCAATACCATATATCTTTTCTATGAAAAAAATATAATGTTTACTGATGATGATGTCCTAGCCGGATTCGGCCACGGCGACTGTTTCAACACCGATTAAGAAAATCGAGGTCCAGTTTTCGGAAACAGTCAATTGCGCAGGAGATATTTAAGTGCATAACTGGACGCGCTGCCAGAATAGCAGCACTCTCTCGTACAAGCTCCCTCAGGTCCGATTGAATGGAGAACCAGTACGATCGGGAGGGAGCGAGATGCAGGTTTGATCGAGTTTTCCTTCTCTGAACACCTGGTTGAATTGCGGTGTTAAAGGGATACCTTAGTCGCCTTTTACGACACCTCAGCAAGGAGAGGGGGGTGCTATTCTATTCTGCCGGCAGCCACCACGGCACAATGTTTACTATAATAATATACATATACAAATTAATTACGCGAACTCTGCTTACCTTGTTGTAATGACTTATGCACGTCACTGTCCCAAAGAAACATATCGTGACGATATATTATTATATTAATAATAATAATTATTATATTTACATCTGCCCCTCCCAGATATTAAGCCTACTCGCGCCCCGGGCGTCTGGATGAACTTAAATTCCCAGGCCCGGGTGGAGTGAATAGAAAAGCAACCCGGGGGTTTTTGGTCAGCAGGAGTCTGACACACCGGGGTCGCTGTCCTCACAGCGTCCCTCTGACGACCCTATGCATGATTTTCCAATGGGTCACCAAAACAATGTATAATGTTTCCAAGCAATAAATAGCTTGACCAGTGACGTGCATAGGGTATTCGGAGATGGTAGGCAAAATTTGCGTTATTAATTTGAATATTATACTATGATAGTAAATATTAAATTGCTTTTATAGGAATGATAGACAGCGCGAATATAGAATAGATATGAATATAAATTGTTCCTTTATTTTGTTTAACTTTAAGTAATTTATTCCAGACTTGTTTATTATAAGGGCAAGCAATGCTTGCATGCTTCTATGGAATTAACGCTACTGAGTTTAACCCTTTCGCTACCATAGGTGACTATAGTCGCCAGTCAAAAACGCCGCCTGTACCTTTTTTTAACCCCGGGGGAAATCCATATCGGACCTCAGGGGGCAATGAGGGTTGCCCCCCGTTGGACTTGCACCAACTAAAACCCCCGGGGTGTTCTTTCTCCCGCTTGCTGAGTGCCAAAGGCAAGGCTGAGCCATCTTCCTCGGCACCCGGCGATGTCTAGCCTTCTGCAGGCCCCGTCTACTTGGCAGGGGATGGTTAAATAGTTGCACATTACAGTACACCTAACACATTTGGCGGGGAGGGTGGTGTCAAGTGCCACCCTCCCCTCATCTCCTTGCTTTGTCATTGACGCCGCCTGTACTTACACTATGGGCGACTATACTCACCGGTTGAAAAACACCGTCTATACACGATGGGTGGGATTATATTTTATTATAATATTATATTCACCCGTATTATTTTCCTTCTGGAAACTAATGAAAATCGTTTTGAGCCAAAACTTTGGCCCTGAATGGCATTTTCAGCACGGAGCTCCGTTTCCCGCGAAACACTTTGAAACGAGGCCTGCCGCAGCGAAAGGGTTAAGCTAGATTTTATTTTAGCGCAAGCCACCTTTAAAGTTATTAAGTTAGAATTTAAATGACAATTAGTTTTAATATAAAAATGAGGTTTTGCAAGAATTCCACGTTTAATAATGATATGAAGTGAAAATTGATGAACCTTGGTACCTCGCTTAAGGCAGGCACGTACGTTCATACATACTTGATAATATATGTGTAGCTATGTACATAATGTTTAGTTTAACTTAGTTCTAGTCAAGGTGATTACATTACGAAATCAGTTTTATTTGTAGCCATTAAATACTTTGATAGAGTTGACTTAAATTGTATTTTTTCTGACGAGCAATACTTATAATTTTGAAACGTTTAAAATCGAGTCCCCTCCTTTATCGTCTAGTTTCATAAACTCCCTATTATTTTTTTTGGTAGTACGATTGCCCGAACTGGGTCATGACCACAGTACACAAGTGTAAAGACCGTCATAGTAACTCGTTTCGGCCTTTCGCGTTTCGGGATCGGCTTGTGTATATCCAGTAGCTCATGTACCTAGAGACCTTCAGTCGCGGTATATGCGGGCCGACATGACGACGGAGACTATCAATGGAATTTTATCCTTTTTTGTCGCTTTCGTTTTTTGGACTACACTGTACTTACCATCAGGTACTCTGTAGTCACTATGTCGAGCCAGTGTAAAAAAAAAATATAATAAAATAACAATAATATTCCTTACGCCTGGCTCCCGTAGATCTAACTGTTTTTATATTTCAAAATGAAAAAATATTGTAAAAACGATGGTAAATAAAGATATGATAAATAATAATTTCATATCGTTTCGATATATCCCTAACGGGGTTAGCAGAGATGCATTAGTAGCTTTATCCGCTTTGTGCTTATTTGTCAAGCCCAAAGTGACCCGCAGCGCAACTGATCGCCGTTCTCAGGGCACTTACACATTTCACACAATTCTATTAGATGCGAAGCGGGCTTCCTCATGATGTTTTCCTTCATCAGTGAGCATGTGGTGCCTAAATCCGTACGTAAATTGGAAAAACCCAAAGGTATGAGCCGGGATTTGAACCTAAGACTATTTGCGATGCCGCGCATGAAATCCGGTCTTTTATCCATTAGGCCACTACAGAGATAAATTAAATCTATACTAATATTATAAAGCTGAAGAGTTTGTTTGTTTGTTTGTTTGTTTGTTTGTTTGTTTGAACGCGCTAATCTCAGGAACTACTGGTTCGAATTGTGTTGAATAGACTATTTATCGAGGAAGGCTTTAGGCTATATAACATCACGATGCAACTATTAGGAGCGAAGAAACAATGGAAAATGTGAAAAAAAAACGGAGAAAATTATTCATCCTTGAGTGCTTCCATTGCGTGCGCTGCGAAAACGGTTCAAGATACCAAAAATATATGTATGAGAGAGTTATTCCTCTTAAAATGATCTAAAAAAATGTCCGCGACAGTATATGTCTATCTTTTAAGATTAACTCACTAGAACCGTTTTTATGGTAATCAAATTTGGTCGAAATTAATGCATTATTTGTTAAGAGTTGTATCAACGTAATAATATTAATCTTTATCCAAATAAATGTGTTGTTGATTAAGAGTATTTAATTGTGAACAAAATTGTCTTTGACATCACTTAATTTCAATAAACATCTTAGAAGATATTACAATAACTTACATAGCAAAACAACGTTTGCCGGATCAGCTAGTAAATAAATAAAATAAATCATTAATTAATTTCTATAAATTTTAAACGCTTCTAAACACTCATTTACACAGGGTGTTTTTATAGACGAGGGAGATATTCAGCATTCGATTCTAACTCCAAATATATAGAAATAGCTATTATTTATTTATGTATGGGCTATATCAACAGTTCCATTGCATTTTACTTTCACAATGAGATCACATGCACAAGCTAAATGTCTGCAACGGATACTAATAAAAGACATCCACAGCATGGCTCATAGATCTTAATGTTTCTATAAAAACAAATTAAATTATAGTCAACATATTTAAAGCCAATTACACACATGAATGATTAAAAATAAAATAATTATTAAGTAAGTATTTTGCCTGTCGTAGGCCAGGATAAAGTACGAAGGGGAAACAAGTCAATACCGGTTTAACTAAAATTACGTAAAGGCGTATTGTGGTCACTGGCCGATTCAGAATAAGAAGAAAAACGTCGGCAATATGTAGAACGTAGGTATAAATTACTCACAATATTTATACTTAGAAATGTCATCGACTATCGACATACGCAGGTACTTGTTTTAATGTCGATAAGCTTATAAATAACGAGGGAATAAACTTTTATCTGCATAAATATTGATATCTTTAGAGATAGTGAAGGGGGATTGTTAACAATCTGCGTTGTAATATTAACTATAAATAGAACAAAGTTATATGGAAAATTAATAAATAAATATAGCAATCAATATTTTATTGGAGACAGCGATTAATGTACCTTTGCTCATCGCCCAAGGTATATACAGGCTGATTTTATAGACGAGGGAGATATTCAAGGAGGATATTCAGCATTCGATTCTAATTCCAAATATATAGGAATAGTGATATCTTAATATTTCCAATAAAACAAACTAATTTATAGTCAATATATTAAGGGGCATTACACATATGATAGAATAAATAACAATTAAATATTAAGAGGTATTTTGTCTCTCCTAAGCCAGAATAAAGTACACAAGGGTAACGATTCAATTACCTGATTACCTAAAATTACGTATAAGGAATTTTATCTACATGCCATTCAATCGTGCACCACACGGGCTGCGGATCAATTCTCATTTGTTCATCAATGTTTCTTTATGATTTATTAGGGAATATTGTTATTTACATTTTTATTAGTTAAAAGAAGGTACAAATTATTGTTCTCTGAAATATCTCTCTCGCCTATAAAATCAGCCTGTATATGGTGTGATGATGCTTAAAACTTTTATGTGATGATTAGACACTGGTATCCATGCACGACACCGCGATTGTTTAAATCTCGCCACGTACAGTTTTTCCAGATAAAGTGCAGTTTTAGGCATCACATACTGACCAGTGAAGGGAAACATTATGATGAAAGCTGCGGGGCATCTTATAGAAACGGCATGTCCTGAAAATCCCTATCAGTTGTGCTATATCATCACGTCTGCTGTCAGAAACTATTGCAAGGTGATATTGCCATGAATCTATCATGATTGCAATTTTGTCGGTCATTTTTTTACTACCTAACTAAAATACTCGTAATATAACAAAAAATGTCTTCGATGCATAATTGATAATAACCTAAAAATCATATCTTTTAATGTTATGGCCACAGTAAAACCTGTTACAACTTTCAACCAGCATTAAACCAAAGTCTATTTTATGGTGTATTTACGACGTCAAATAAAACAATTGGTTTTAAGTTTATTGAAGTAGTTTATGTGGTCGTAAATGATTTTCACATATTTGCTGGTCATAACATTGTAAAGGGAATAAACATTTTATAACATCGTTTTTTTTTGCTTTAGCATTCCTAAATAAACGTATATAATCTAATTATGTATGTAAATTATGATACAAATTCCGTTAGTTATTTTGCCAATTCAATGTAAAATAACGCTAAATTAAATTATAAATCGAATTGTAAACATCAAAAAAATATATACAGTACGGGGAATCCTTAAACAGCAAAATACTAAATAAAATTTTTGGTAACTGTTATAGCATGTATACGTAACTCGATACGCAGTTGTCGCCCTAAGGGTCGTTAGGGTGTTACGAGACGTGCGGGGTAAGAGGATGCGCGCGCGCACGGGACGCTTGGAAGTTAGTCGACTACCGAGACCCAAGGCGGGAGTACGTGCGTGTACGTCGCAGTTCGGTGTGCCTTAAAGTGCAAATAAACTGTAAAACGCCAAATTCGTGTCTTCCTAAAACCACACCCACGACCACCGGTCATACTGTATATATTTTTATACGTGGATCCGTCAGTGTTTGTATCCACTTGGCGCTTAAAAGTTATTACAATATTTATTGACTGTTCCCGGATGAGAGTAAGTCGTTGCACGGTGTCCGGCGCATTACATGGGAGTTAGGTTTTGGAGGGGTGGGGTTTACTCTTTCTCATCCCAGAGAGGTAGCCTCAACAAGGCTTCTTGTTCCCTGGGCGTCGGATGAATTCGGCTTCCCGGGCCCGGGTGGAGCAAGCAGAGGGACACCCCGGGGGTTTTTAGTCAGTAGGAGTCTGACACACCGGAGTCACTGCCCTCACAGCGTCCCTGATGGTCTTATGCAAGATTTTCGTCCGGGATACAAATATATATATCACTTAGTAACGTTATCTTTACATAGTATAAAATGAAGTCGCTACCGCTGTCTATTCGGTTAGATACTTTAGAAAAGCCGAACAATTTAAAGATTTGTAATGTGACGTCGTAACAAAAATTTTTGTGCGCTTAAATTGCATACGCTGGCTAAACCTTACGAGATAGATCTTTTTGTTTTATACCGACAGTGACTGCACCATACCTGATGGTAAGCATGGTGCAGTCCAAAAAACGCCAACGACTATCGATAGGTAAGAAAAACCTATCGGTAGTCATTGGAATCATGCCGGCTTGCACAAATATCTATTCACGCTACGTTTAAAAGATCCCATATCATAGGATGATGGGAACACGCTCGCCGGAAGACCATTCTACAGCCCAACAACACGGCAAAAGAAGGAGTTATAGAACTTCTTAGTCCTGGCCAGGATATGAGATACCGTATAGCTGTGACACCGCAAACCTACGCGCGTGGTTCTATTCAGCAAGGGAGAGGGTGGAACATGGTTAAACAACTCTTCAGAATACTCGCAATGATACAGACGGTAGGAAACGCTCGGTGAGGCAACATCTCTACGCAACTGAAGCGGTTCAAGATGCTTAGTCACGTCAGGATCATTCACAATGCGGACAGCCCTCAGCTGCAACTTATCCAGGGCATCAATTAGGTACTGGGCAGAACCGTTCCAAAGATGCGAACAATATTCCATGCAAGGCCTGACCTGAGCCTTATATAAAAGGAAATTAATGTATTATATTATGGAATTGTATATCTTCAAAAGGTCTAAAGGAAGGAATAAGGAATAAGGTTATATTACCTGGAATTTCGACACGGCAGCATCAGGTCATTGACGAGTCGCTGTAAGGCAAGGCACGGAGTAGCGGGCGATCTGAGGGTCCCTCTGCACCACGCGCAACGTGACATGCGGCGCGAACATCTCGCGCACCATACCCCGCCGCACCACGGGCAAACGCACGGTCCGCAACACTGTGGAAGAAAGCAATGTATATCAAAGTTTATAACAATTCGTTGTAATTATGCTTTTTCTTGTAAATGTTCAGAGAGGAAATTTTCGTAATTTCTGAGAGACTTTATGTAATATTTCTTTTTTTATTTCTAATTTACAAATCTCATATCAAAAAGTACAATAAGTTTAAATTTAACTGTGATTAAATGAGAGAATATTGTGCTTATGAGAGTTCATAAAATATTTTTAATATTAGTAGTACTTATATCCAACCTTAGATACATTTTTATATTTTCTATTTACTCCGAAAACGACAAAGCGAGATATTAATTTTAATAA
Source organism: Automeris io (assembly GCA_036320925.1). NCBI lineage: Eukaryota > Metazoa > Arthropoda > Insecta > Lepidoptera > Saturniidae > Automeris > Automeris io. The sequence goes on along the minus strand of JAUDJH010000011.1, from coordinate 2,146,052 downwards.
TTTCCTGGATTGAGATATCTAGTTTACTTTTTGTCATAAATTTCCGTATTTAATATATACGTTGGCAGAATAAGGCTCGTTCCGAATACACCAGGTCCGGCACTAGACGTTCAGTTCCGTGATTTTTATTTGGACATATTAGGCCCAAGACAAAGATGTTCCGTGATTTTTAGATGATAATAAACTAGTGTTAGCAGTTTAGGAATGTTTTTGAACATTTTGGGGAAATTTTAGGGAAACTGAAATACTTGGTGAAATGATTGGGAAAAGAAAAATTACTGAAATAATTAATTGGCTGGAATCAGTATTATATTTTAGGCCTTTCCTATAAATTGTAAGAATTAGTCATCTACAATAATAATCACTTAATAAATAGAATTTTTCTTCATTAATGGCATATGGTATTAATTTATTTCATATTACATCTCAACAAGTTCATTAATTTAGAATATTTTTGCAATATTATATATTTTTTAACTTCTTATAAATAAACATAGTTTCGAATTTACAATTTGTTTTATTTTATACGAAAAATTTATTAATCGATATGCGGAAATTTGATAAACTTGATCTAGCAACCCCAAAAGGTATTCAATAAGCTTATCATCGTCCATCTTGGGATATTACACCCGGATTCGGCGAAATATTTTCCGCAGGAAATCTCTGCCGGAATCATGCAAGCGCCGAAACATCCCTAACACCGTACGTCCCGTACCTCAATGACCCGTGCCGGACCTTATATGTGCGAATGAAGCTTAAATATTATAATTTATTTGACCATGTTTTCAAACCCTGTTAATTAGTTTATCATTGACATTTTTAACGGAAAAAACCCGTGAACGTTATCAAATATCTTTATGATTCGTCATATTAAGGCCGCACTTTAACGTTTACTTTTACAAGTTCGCAGGGTGTTAATACTGATTAAAATTTTCTCTCCTAAGCACCTGGTGCCTTTATAATTTGAAAACACTTGGATCAACGGAGTTTTATTGTAATTAAGATTAAGAATTGGCAACATTTGAGTCGATTTTACAAAAAGGATTTGACGCTAAGCCTTCGAGCGCGAGCGGTTGTGTTCTCTATTTCATTAGTCGGAGAATTGTAGAATTTTCGTTGTTGTGGTCCTCTAGACATGTTCTTATTTTTTTGAGTTGGCGTTGAGTTAGACAGCGACAAGATGCTTTGATGGCAAAATGCTGAGGGCAGGCATTTATCTGATGGAGTGAGATGGAGTCAGCGTCGCTTGGGTTGTTTTGACAACAAATAAAAACTACTAAATATTAAAAATACTAACGGCGGGCTCTAAAGGACTTGTCTCCAGAGCCGTAAAACCTAATGCATTATTTTAAAAAATCTACATCAATCCTATAACAACCTATAAAATAAAATATTAAAAATTATAGTATTTTAAAGTGTTTCTCAAAGAGTTTGGTGAAAAAAATCGTTATTTTTTACGACTGACTAAGGTTATTGTAGAAGGATTATTATAGGAAGCATACAAATGCTGATACTGATACTGTACACATGTACAGTATGTCATAAAAACCCTGTCCGACCCGTGAAGGCATTACTCGGTATCGATATTACATTCTATGTATTTAGTTTATCCTTTTTAATTAAAGACCAAAACTAAACAAATAATATAAAAATTAATTAACTGGGGAATACTTGCAAAATAACACAGAGAGCGTGCGTAGCTCGTAAGCAAAGGAAAAGAGGAAAGCAAAGGATCATGCTAGTAGGTCAGGACGTTAAAAGGGCCGTGACACCCGTAGATCAATAGCAGTGACGTGCATAGGATAATTGGACAGGGGAGACAGAATTCGCGTAATTAATTTGAATGTTATATTATAATAGTATTTTTTTTTTCCTAGGAAAGATCTATCTTTACCGTCTACGGTATGAATATAGAATAGATATGAATATAAATGGTTCCTTTTTTGTTTAACTTTAAGCACTATATTCCAGACTTAATTATCGTAAGGGCATGCAATACTTTTATGCATCTATGGAATGAGCGCTACTAATCAATAGCACCGTTTATTAAATCATTTCATTAGTCTTCGAACTGATTTTTATAAGTAATCGAAGTATATATCTCATGTAAAATAATTCAATTTCTTCAATATTAATTGACCATAACTTTTTAATATTCACGAATAATATAATATTCTGAGAGATTCTGGTAATGTTATCGAGTCACAATTATGTCCATTTCTGGTGGGACAGGGTTTATTGTGGAGTACATTTATTAAGTTAAATTGAAATGAAAAAAATCTTTTCAGAATGTATATCGATATGTGACCATACCTGTAAGGGTTCGAGGCAAATACTGCACTCAGAGAATCTGGAAAGCAGTTCATCGCAGTTGGGACACGAGCACTGAGCCGCATGCCCTTCTTCAGATGCTTCCAACGAGGACTCCACAATCGGCAGGGATTTGTCTGGAAACAAAGATATTTGTATTATTGGCAAATAAACGAATAACGTCATTCGTAGTTGGTCGACGCTGGAGACATATTTCGATCTGATTTGGACGGCTGATAGCGTTTGTAGTGATGTTAAAGGTCCTGGGATCGAGTCCCGATACCGGCTAACTGCACAGTGATGAGTCGATTAGTTTATCGCAAAATATAGATATATGTAAGGTTTAAAAGGTGAGTAAATATGAAAAAGATACTAGGAATATAGTAAAAACAACAATTTTGTTTTCCCATACTAACCACTCTGTCCCCAGCTGTCAAACATGATGTCAAACAAAACAAAACAAAGGTATGCCTTCAAGTTGATTAGAGGTTGCACGTCATTAATGAAAATTATAATTTATACGCCAAGTAATAAACTAAAAATAACCCAAAAATGTCCCATAAGCCATTATAGTAAAAATATAATTACCTTAGCTATGAGGTTTTAAGTCTTTCAATGCAATTTTATTTCTATTAGACCGCGACAGGCCAATAACTTTTGGCAGAATGAAATTTGACGGGACGCTTATTAACATAAAAAAACAATGTAACTTTGTTTTAGAGAAATAGGACAGAACAAGGTCTACCGGGACAGCTAGTAGCTATATATATATATATATATTAGGGCGTTTCAAAAAAAATAATTTTTTATTTTTCCTCGGAACCACGCTCAAAAGTTTCGTTTTAATGCCAAAATAGGCCTCTGAAACTATGAGCCCTTAATATTATTATTTAGGTTGTCCGCATCGCACTTTTCGATTTCCCATACAAATAACACAGGACAAAAGTTTTTTTTTCTTTTGACTTTTATAACTGATGAACGATATATCGTATTGCAATACCCATTCATTATTTTTGTAGAGAATTTAACGCTCTACGCATACTGTATGTGTATTACAAATTTAATGCTATTTGATTTCCAAAAGCAGAAGGAATTCCCTAAAAATGAATGTATTTAAAAGAATTTTATGACTAAATCGATGAGACTATGGTTACACCGACTTGTCGCCTTGACACACATTACGTATGTTTGACAGGTCACCGTACACTGGAAACAGTGACAAGATAGTGTAGCCACTCACACATAAGGATTTGACTACACTGACGCGCTCCGTTGAGGTGGTATCACACAGATATCACGTTACATCTTATGAAAGTATCATAATACCACATGCTCTGTATGAATTATTTTAAATACAGTGCAAATTTTAGTTTGATAGCTTCAGCCTTAAATTCTATATTTATACTACAAAGTATTTATAGTTGAGATTTATACATTCTACTTTGAATTTGCTTTGATTTTGCTCTGAAAACTGAATATGTAGGATAAGTATAGACTAGAGCTACTAAATACTAGCTACCAAATTATCCGTAAAAGATAAATCAAACTAAAAAAATAGAAAGTATTAAGAGAAAATTAGCTAAGTATATATTTTGACATAAATTAATTCATGTATTATACTATTGCGAAAGGGTTAAACTTGTGTCAAACTCAGTAGAGTTCATTCCATAGATGCATGAAAACAGTGTATGCCCTTATGATAAATAAGTCTGGAATGCATTGCTTAAAGTTAAACAAAAAAAGGAACCATTTATATTCATATCTATTCTATATCTGCTATAATAGCAATATAATATTTACTATCATAATATAATATTCAAATTCATTATGCGAATTCTGCCTACCCTATCCACGTCACTGCTATTGGGATTATTTGAGTAAAGTGTAAATAAAGAAAAAGCAGCGTTTATAATTCTTAACTTAAATGTGATTAAGCAAATGACAAAATTTATATAGCTAGATACCTTCTATCGCGGTTTTTCTTTTTTTTATTCTGACTCGACACAGTGACTGCACCATACCTGATGGTAAGCATGGTGCAGCCAATAAAACGCTAACGACTATCGATAGGTAAGAAAAACCCAACGGTAGTCGCAGCGATCATGCCGGCCTGCACAAAAATTTATATATATATATCGGTATATGTGGTCCGGCATGAAGACAGCGACTGTTAATGGATTCACATCCCTTCATAAGCGCTGTAGTTGTTGGACTGTACTGTACTTTCCATAAAATGCACTGTAAGGTCACTTTGTCGAACTAGTATAAAAAAAGAATTGGCAATAATGGGTTACTGTCTTAAGTTACGATGCCCTTCATCTGCCAGTCACCGCTACCACAGGCAACGTGAGTGTAAACATGGCTTAATTTAAACAATGGTATTTTAATAAAAGCTTCATTTTAGTCGCGGTGACGGCCTAGTGGATAAAAGACCGATATCCATGCGCGACAATGCATCTGGTCGCAAGTTCGTATGCCAGCATATACCTGTATTTTTCCAGGTGAAGTATAATTTTAGGCACTACTTGCTTACCAGTGAAGAGAAATATCGCGAGGAAACCTACTTAGCATTTAATACAGACGTAATGTGTACTAGTGCTGTGAGAACGGTGATCAGCTGCGCTACTGGTCACGTTGGGCACGACATACCAGGGCAAAGTGGACACAGTTATTAATGTATCACTGCTTGCCCTAAAAGGGATATAGCATTGCTATATATTTATTTCATTTTAGTGAAAAAACGTCACATAGGCATCGGTGGTAGAAGTACCAAGATTATATGAACAAATGAGGCGTCTAATTTCAAAACCCGCTAAAACGATTTTTGGTACAAAATTACTTAATAATCCTAATAGTAATTTGAAATGTTTTTATCAAAGCAAATATTATATATGAATATTTTATTTTTTTGCTTTTTCACTCTAGAATAATAATTTAAATACCTTATAAGAATGTGATTGTTAAGTCAAAGATAAATTATAAGTTTTTATAAATTTATGGGATTTGAAAAAAAATATGTTATAATGGGTTTTGAAATTAGACTCCTCAAATCCTAATAAATGTCACAGTTGAAAAACACAAAATTTATAGAGTATGTATAACTGGTTTTAATGAATTTTTCGATGCTATACGGTATTGCAGTGATATCATCAAATAAATAGAAAATGTTAAAGGAGGCGCGTACCAATGAATCAGATTTCTCAGTAAAATAACTCCGTTATAAACTACGTCACATCATACGATACAGAATCTCGTGAGCAACGACCTATTACAACAATAAGTACACAGATAATGCAACTTTTACCTGTTTACATTGAGTCATTTCTAGAAATCTGATTTAATTAGTTGATTACTGATTACACTGTGTACGTACGCGGAGTTTGCGTACGCCCAAAGACACGATCTAAATATATATAACTCAAAGGTGACTGACTGACTGACTGACATAGTGATCTATCAACGCACAGCCTAAGCCACTGGACGGATCGGGCTGAAATTTGGTATGCAGCTAGATGGTATGATGTAGGCATCCGCTAAGAAAGGATTTTGATCAATTTTACCCCCAAAGGGATAAAATAGGGGATGGAAGTTTGTATAAAACTTTGTCAATTATAACTGATCGAGCTGAGACTTTACATGCATAACGCTATTATGACGTAGGCATCCGTTAAGAAATCCGTAAAAAAAAAATTTGATTATTTTGATTTTGCCTAATGACAGATTAGTTAAGAATATTATGTACAAAGAAGTTTTGTAGGCTATAATTTTTCACACACGCTAAACAAAAGTAAAGCCGCAAAAACTATACCTAATTAATAATAATACTTCTTAACGCGAGCGAAGCCGCGGGCAAAAGCTAGTACCGTATAAGACTCGAGGCGTCTACAGGATTGACAGGTTATGGTAGGCCAAACAAAGAGATTCACTTCAGAATGAGTCAAAAACACAGTTGCAGTAAAAACCAGCATGTGAAATTATCAGCCGTAGCGGAACACCTATTAAAGGATCCTATCACTGGATTGACCTGCATAAGCCAAAAATCTTCTCCCGAGATCGGTTCTATTACATAAGAACTAAGAAGATCGGTTTATATAACGAGTGTGTGGCCGGGGATAGGAACATCGATATTTTTGCGGATTCATTGCCGGCCTTCAAGAGGAAAATCAGTGAGCAGGTGTGTTGAGCTTGGCATTGTTCTTGGTGTTATATAATTTTTAATTTTAATTTGAGGTATTATTGTCTGCTGTTGTTTTTTTTTTTTTTGTTCTTTTTTGTGTTTTGGTTTTAGTTGTCTGTTTTGATATTGTTAGTTAATGCTTTTGGGCCATGCTGTGGCTGTCTATTATTGGTATCCGTTACCGACATTTAGCTTATGTTTGTGATTCAGATTGTGAATGTGAAGTGTAATGGAGCTGTTGACAGCCCATAAATAAATAAATAAATAAAGAAATAATAATAAGACTGGTTCGAGAAACGATAGAGATTGAGAAGCAGAAAGCTTTTAATCAGTATGATGGGTTTAAATTATCATCGGCACGAAACCTAGTGATTAGAAAACTGGACCCTGTTTTATGTCGCCTTGTAAACATTCTGATACTGTATATGTTATGCGCTGTCACTATTTAAATTATCAATAACAAAAGAGGGTAGAGAAAGTAACTTCTCGCTCCCGATGAAAACTGCGCGGCGTGCTAGTCTGCTCGTAACCATGACCTGTGTAACCAGGTAGAATTGTTGAGCCATAATTTAAAGTATGTTAATTCGCGCATAAGCCCCGTTAAATTATTTATATAACTAAATTTTAATTACATTACACGATATGACGTATATAATAACGTAATGCTTTTTTTAGTATGATGACACTCTGATAAATTTTCTGATGTAATCATGTCATTGATGATTAAGTTTTGATAATGACTTCATACTTACAAGAACTAAATACCGGGCAAATCAAAGTAAACCATGATTAATATTATAAGAAAATGCGTAATACTGAGAATTTTTAAAAACTAATGACTAGATTCAAAGATTTTTTTAAATATTTACGGAAGATTTCACATGCAGACCTTTATTTTCTTTTAACTTTTTTCGGTAAATAAGCTGCCAGTTCATGTTGGAAAGAGCATTGTTTTTGCGTTGCCGATCAAAGAAAACGTTAGAAGACCAAAGAGAATCCTCTACTGAAGAACCCTATATCATAACCCTGGAGAAAAACTATACCCAACAGCCAATTCCGAATGTCCAAAGTACACGATAAAAACTATATTAGTCACAAATTTCCACTCTGACGTAGCCTTGAGTTCCTTTCGGCGTTTGTTCCCAAGATAATCGCTTCCGAAATGCCAGTAGATCACCGTTAGGCTCTTTCTCTAGCTGGCCACCCAAGTTAAAGCTCATACCCATAGGGGTGCTCTATCCCACCCAACTCGCTGGCTAGCACCTTTGGTGCTCTCCCTCTCACCCTCGATGATTCTAATATCCTTTCTCGTCTAACAGATTATGATCCTGCAGAAAAAAGAACCGCAAACTAATATTTCGTTTACACTACACGTCCTAGACAAAGACATATATATATATACAGTGACGAACATAAGTATTGGCACAGTGAGGTAAACAAAATTATTATAGTGCTAGCAATTATAAGAATACAAATAAGATCTGTTTTATTTATTATAACAATACTTCCATCCTTGATACTTCATTATATAAAAAAAAACAATTGAAAACAGTTTCGTAGTTCAGGAAAAAAATAATATAAATGGCATCATCTATTTTGGCCGGAACAAAAGTATTGGCACAGTACAAAACATAAGTTGGCAAGTCGTTCTATGTTGTATATATATATATATATATATATACGTGATAAGCTAATCTGTTCGTCACAGAAAAGTTGGTGATGCCAGGACTCAAACTTAAGACCTTCGGCGTTACATGAGATTATCTACTTTATTGTGCTGGATTATATTTCCTTTAGGACATCAGCTGCGCTACCGGTTACGTCAGACACGACATATAAATAACAAAAAAACTAGAAATTTAAATTCCGTAACAGAAACAACATACAGAAACAAAAGAAAAATAGAAAACATATAAACATGGCGAAAACGGGACCTCCATCAGCCTAAATCCACAGAGGAAGTCTGCAGCGCTGATTTTCGTGTAGGGCCCCGAAGCAACCTCTAATGTTTCTTTGCTAGCTCCGAAAGGGATATCGCGTAACGATATATTATTATTCTTCCAATTTTTAAAAATTATATGTAGGCAATAAATATTCAACGCAAAAGTGTTGACAACGCTCGAGTCCGTAACATTTACAGTCTGGCAATGAACTTTTAAATTTTAATATTTTATTTAAATTGTCGTATTATGTAGCTGTAGTAGAGGCCTCGAGGATAAGAGACCGGTATCCATATGAGATAACACGAACAGATTGGTCGTAGGTTCGAATCCCAGCAAGCACCGCTGGGTTTTTTACAGATTAAGAACGGTTAAGCACCCGCAAGACATCTAGTAGAAACGTCATGCGTACTAGTGCTGTGAGAACGGCGATCAGCTGCGCTACTGGTCACGTTGGGCATGACATAAAGCGAAAAGTGGATACAGCCATTAATACACCTCTGCTAACCCGAAAAGAGATATAGGATTACGATATATTATTTTCTTATTATTATTATATTAACGACATCTTTACATTTTAAAATAAATGCATGTACAAAGATAACATATACATTTTAAAATATAAAAACATGTAGGCCTACGGGACCGAGGGCTCAGGACCAAGCTATAGATGGGCAAAATGTAATCAGATTAAGGAAAAATTATTATACGAGTATTTTGCGTGTTTCATCATCAATATGACTGCATTTTGCTCATCTATGTTTTAACCACTACGGAATCCTCAATTGCGTACACATTTATAACTCCTTAATGTTTCGAACGGAATGGATCACGATTACAGAGCAATAGAATTAAAATTTCGACTACAAATTGTAATCGTTAAACATATTACGTTTTGCCCATCTCTGGATTGGTCCAGAGGTGCCGCCGGTAGGAGCTCAGAATGAGTAAAAACAATGCGTGTTTTTTCGATGAATACTGCCTTCTGTATCCGGCCCTTGATCCAACAACCAAGCGAGAGCCTCTAAAGGTGGTAATCGAGGCTCTTTGCGATCAGCCCATTAGTTGATACGACTATCGGGACAATAATCGCTGAATCTACATCCCACATGCTGGTAGTCTCGTGTGCGAGATTTAAGCATTCTGAAGATTTTCTTTCTCCGCTTTCACATGTTTTTCATCTCTTGGTATTGTGATATCTAGTATTGCCCGGCGCACCGATAGATCTACTCATTATTATATTATTACTTATTTTATGAGATCATTTTTTGAATATTTTAGATATCTGATAAACAATATATTACGAAAGTTCAATTTGCATAATATTATCCACTTTTTACATGCAGTGAGAAAAAATTGACATTTTATAACGATATATTATCTAGACAAATTATCATAAAGTTTACATTGAAATATTCATATTTATTCACAAATAAATATTGTATTTATTATAAATAAGCCCTATTTGCATTTATATGATATTTATAGTTTCTTAGTTTATTTTTACTATGTTTATGCAGTTTTTTTTGTTCCAAACACGATGGTTGCATAGCAGCCATATTGAATACAACCATTAAAGTATGTATTACTGTTTTTTTTAATATAATTTACAGTCGAACGCTTGACCTCAATCACACCTAGTGGAAGGTGAAGGTGAGTCTGATGATGAACCGCGTCCGCCTAACAAATGCCTATTCACTCTTCACTTAAAGACTTCCAGGTCATGTGATCGCGGAAACATGGCCGCTGGAAACATATTCAACTCCTTAGCCGTTCGCATGATGTATGTAGAAACGAATCGTGCGGATATAAGGAACATCCACCACATACGGATGGTATCCGACTCGATGTCTAGTGATCTTGTGATGAAATGGGGCCGGTGGAATCCAAGAATGCAGTTCCTGAGAACACTCTCCACTGTGCAACCGGTAAAAGACTGTGAGGCAGGCAACTCTACGTCGATGGTCGATGCTCTGTAATGTAATACAGCGCACAATTTAGAAGAGGGGGAATGGAGTCAGCCAAGCCAGGCCCCGGATGCCAAATTATAGGACTGCCAGAAGACCACAACCCCCAACGTATCACTAAATAATGTATCTAAAACACCGGGCCAACCTCTCTATAAAAAATAAGCTTTGCCAGCCTTTATTTTGGCGTTTTAAAAACTCGAAAGTGTCATATGATATCATTACGACATCTTAAGTTATGCATGGTCAAAAGTTCCGGACTACAGTTCAGGAAGTCTGCTGTATGGATGAAATAGAGGCTTTACACTCACCTCTTCCAGAAAAAGAGCCTAATATATCGTACCCAGCGTGACCAGTAGCGCAGCTGATCGCCGTTCTCACTGCACTAGTACTCATGACATTTCTATTACATGCAATGCCGGTTTCCTCACGGTGTTTTCCTTCATCAGTAAACACATGGGTCTCAAATCCATACCTGATCTAGAAAAACCAAGTTGTACGTGCCGGGACTTGAAGCTACTATCATTCGCGTTGCGGGCTACCGGTCCCTAATTCACTAGCCAGCACAGCCATTGATATTAAGTCAGAAAAAATGATTGAATGATTGGATGTAACAACTGGAACAACTCGGTAATTCTACAACTAAACAATTAAGCCATTCCTCACCTCAACAAGTTAGCGATTCTACACTATTGAATGTACATTTGAATTTCGCGCCTTGTTCAAGTACTGTTCTATATAGTGTTCAAAGTAAGTAAGTACGTACGTAGTGTGTGTGTGTGTGTGTGTGTGTTTGTGTGTGTGTGTGCGCGCGTGTGCATGTGTGTAAGTATGTTGTGTTACTGTTTAATTCTTACTCTATGACTTTTGACAGTCATATCGTTACTATTTGTAAATACAAAATAAAGTTTTCTCACATTTAATAAACTGGAATAGTAATTTATTTCAACACACACCTCGACAACTCAAGTAATAGGCAAAATGAAATGAAAAATGTATTTATTTCGCCACAAACCAACAAAAAACTAGAAATTTAAATGCAGCAATACAAACAACACACAGAACCAAAAGAAAATACAAAACATATAAACATGGCGAAAATGGGACCTCCATCAGCATAAAGCCACAGAGGAAGTCTGCAGCGCTGATTTTCGTGGAGGGCCCCGGTCGTGTTACATCTTTTTAGAAATATCTATAAGTAATAAAAAAAAATACAATAAGTGGAAATAACATCTAGCTTAAGTAATCTTAAATATAAGTGTTTATAATAATAAGTTTAAACAATAGCAACACACCCACTGAAAAATAAGCAATACCAAAATAAACAATTACATACAATAAATAAATCGACTACAAAATGTATTAGTGATACTATAGTAAAAATATATGTATACCTAAAATAACAGCAAAAGTATAAGTAAAAATAAATGAAATAGACTACGTGTAACTAATAGATTATTACATAAATAAAATCGGGAAATATCAAAAAAATTGAGAGAGATAAAATTATTAACGCTCAAAACTTCTTTAGATTTAATAACAAAAGTGTTAAACAATAAAATTTATCGTTAGAGTGTTATTTTAGTTTTTATGCTTATTACAACATTGTTTTTTTTATATTTCATTCTGACCTTGGTACTACATACATATATATGGATATGATAATATGTGTATAATGTTTACATGTAACTACGTCAGAAACACGTAAATTATACTTATATAGCTATTTGAATAAAATATTGCAATAGATTTTAACACTGAGCCGTTGATGATTCATTTAATATTTCCATTATTAATATATGGATATTTTCCTGTAGTAGGATCTTTCCTCTTCACTATTACTGGGATGTTTTGCATGAGTTACATCAATGGATAACGTTTTGTATATGTAGATTGTGGAATTATTTTTAACCCTTTCGCTACTATCGGTGACAATAGTCACCAGCTAAAAAACGCCGCCTGTACTCGATGGGTGACTATATTCACCGGTTGAAAAAACGCCGCCTGTACACGATGGGTGACTATATTCACCGGTTGAAAAAACGCCGCCTGTACACGATGGGTGCCTATATTCACCGGTTGAAAAAACGCCGCCTGTACACGATGGGTGACTATATTCACCGGTTGAATAAACGCCGCCTTTACACTATGGGTGACTATATTCACCGGTTGAAAAAACGCCGCATGTACATGATGGGTGACTATATATTCACCGGTTGAATAAACGCCGCCTTTACACGATGGGTAACTATATTCACCGGTTGAAAAAACACCACATAAACACAATGGGTGACTATAAATTATTATTTTATTCACCCGGATTACTTTTCTTCTGAAAACTAATGAAAATCGTTTCCAAGCAAAACTTTGGTTTTGAATGCAGAAATCTGCGTGCATTTGATATACGCGCTTTCAGTAAGGAGCTTCGTTTCCTGTGAGACACTTTGTAGCCTGCCGTAGCGAAAGGGTTGATTATCGTTTTCTATATATGAAACATAAAAATTTCACTTTGGGTTTTTTATAACGTAAATTCCCACTAATGGCATATTTTTGGGTATTTCGAAGCGTGAAGAGATATACATATGTATGTGTTGGCCGGCATAGCAACTGCGACTAATCGACTGTGTTGATCTTAGTCGTTTTTAGGACTGCACAATGCTTACCATCAGGTGTGGTGTGGTCACTGTGCCTATTCAGGATAAAAAATGGCCTATGATAGATTCTTTCCGTGTAAAAAAAAACAAGGCATTTATAGTTTCCAATTTTTTACTGTAAGTTTAAAATGATAACTTGTTTTATATATTTTTAACACATTTATTATAGCTTATTTTCGTTTTAAAATACTAATTACTAATATTAATTTAAAAACTACATTATTATGTAAATAAAAACAGTATATATTTTTTTATCCCCGTGATTAATGTCAAAATGCATTGATTAGTATTTTATATCATTATAATATAGATATAATATGAATATTATAATGTTTCTAAAATTATTCAATGTTATATCGTTAAAGTCAAAATTACAATAATTTGACAATTTTATACCAACATTATTTAAAATTTTCGCAGCTTAGTTGCATGCTAATGTGCCTATCTTTGTTAATGTATACTGAGATGATATTTTAGCTAATTTGGATCATAAAATATTAAGAAATCCCGGGGTAAATGGGATTCCTAGGCGATTGGCCGCCTCTTTTTTTGCTGCGAACAGCCAAGAAGTGGAATTCGCTTTCTGCGTCTGTTTTTCCAGCATCTTGGGAATCTTTAAACAATGAGTGAAACTGTATTTATTGGGCTCCATCATTGGCCTCATCATCACTTTCCATCAAATGAGATTGAGGTCAGGACAACTGTATGTTGTCAGCGCAACGACATATACCGTTGTTAGTTGTAAAAATTTTAAGAGATGGCGCTAGTGTTCACTGCTTTTAACATGTTCGTCACCCAGTGCGATTCTTGTTTCACACGGATCCGTCTCTTGGTTTGTCATAACGTAAACAAGCTATATATATGCAATGTTATTCGAGTATTATAATTTTGTTTTTCATCTCAAATGTGTTTAGAGTGTTTTAACGAAAAACATGCGTCATATTATAACTTAATATGTTATCCTATATAAATTAATAAAAGGTATTGTATGGTGTATGAAATTGGCGTTTTGTATGGGAAGAACAAAAAGTCGAATATTTTTTAATATAATATATTTAATTAATCAAAGTATGAACCATTATTTTCTATGCACTTTTGCCATCTCATAGGTAGTTCATTGATCCCTTTACTAAAAAAACCAGTCGGACGGGAATCAATAAAATCTTTGAAGGCGATTTGGACTGCCCCATCGGAGTTGAATTTTTTCCCTTGCAAGAAGTTATCCAAATTTCGAAAAAAATGGTAATCTGTTGGAGCAAGGTCCGGGGAGTACGGAGGATGTCTTAGACTTTCCAATTGAAGCTCTTCTAATTTAGTAGCCGTCTGTTGCGCAGTGTGTGGTCTAGCGTTGTCGTGAAGCAGCAGTGACGTGGAGCGATTGACCAGCCTAGGTTGTTTAGCCGCTAGCTTTTCCATCATGGTTTGCAATTGCTGACAATAGACATCAGCCGTAATAGTCTGGCCAGATTTGAGAAAACTGTAATGAACAATACCGGCACTAGTCCACCAAACGCTTACAAGTAACTTTTTTGGGGTTAATTTTCGCTTGTGGCAGGATTTGGCTGGCTGGCCAGGATCCAACCATTGCGCTGAGCGCTTCCGATTATCGTAAAGAACTCATTTTTCATCACAGGTAATGATTCGGTTTAAAATACCTTCATTATTGTGCCAGTTTAGTAATGTAATGCAGCAGTCGACGCGCGTTTGCCGGTTTGCTTCAGTCAATTCGTGAGGTACCCACCTTTCAAGCTTTTTAATCTTCCCAATTTGCTTCAAGTGAATTAAAACAGTTTTATCACTAACATCGCAGCCTGCAGCTAACTCGGACGTGGTTTGCGATGGATCCGCTTCCACAATAGCCTTCAACTCTTCATTATCAACTTGAGTCTCAGGCCGTCCACGGGGCTTGTTCTGCAGGTCGAAATTTCCAGAACGAAAACGTTGGAACCAAAAACGAACTGTGTTTTCTTATGCAACACGACCGCCATACACATCATTCACCTTTCGAGTTGTTTCCGCAGCACTGGTGCCACGGCGGAACTCGTACTCGTAAATAATGCGATATTTTAAGTTTTCCATTTTGTAAAATGAGTGACGCAAACAGAAAAAAACAGAAGAAAAAAACAAATGAATGACGATCATCGAAGCACAAATACATGAGTCTATAGCTGTACAAATTTGAATTTGGAATTCCTTACCAAAGAGGAGAAATTTGTGATTAAAGTGGCCAGTACGAAAAACGCCAATTTCATATGTAAAGACCTAATATTTTCAGTATTGTAATATTGTATATCTAATATTTACATACAAGGGCTTATAAGATTAAATTCCTTTTAAAAATCCTATTAACTTCAATAAGAAAATTGTCATCCATATTTGGGTGACGTGGTGACGAACGTGTTAAATTATCAACAGCAATTTTGAGATTACAGATTCAAGAAATAATTTTTATATTCATATATAGCAGTGTAATAGCACGTAGACGTCGCACGATACGTAATTGTATTAAACGCCCTGAGGGTCGTTAGGGTGTTACGAGACGTGCGGGGTAAGGGGTGTTCTAGCAAAGTTAGTCGACTACCGAGACCCAAGGCTAGAGTACGTGCGTGTGCGTCGCAGTTCGGTGTGCCTTAAAGTACAAATAAATAGTAAAACGCCAAAATCCGTGTCTTTCTATCACCACACCTACGACCACCGATCATAAGTGTATATAAAATGGTTTTTGTAAAAAACATAACAGAGTTATTAACTATTAACCACCTCTAGTGATTTTACATTATCTGTAATCTTTACTTGACAGCTTACCTTCTATTTCAACATTCTCCGTGCTCGAAGACTCTGAAGTATCATCTTCTATCTTCTTATCTGTGACGATTGTGACGCTGTTTTCGCCACAGTCGTTATTATGGGATCTCTTCTCTGTCACGGAGTGGAACTGTGGACAAGAGTACATTTGCGTCAAATATTTGTTTTTATTACAAGACAATCAATTTCGAAGGATATATGAGAACTACCACTTAACTTACAATACACATATGGACAGTACAAAATAATTTGGGGACAATTCCGGTTCATAAATTCTTTTTTTTTATCCCGGTGGGAAGCCCTGCACAGGACCATCAGGAACGCTATGAGGGTAGTGATGTCGGTGTATCAGACTCCTACTGACTAAATACCCTCGGGGTGTCCCTCTGATTGCTTCACCCGGGCCCGGGAAGCCAAATTCATCCAGACGCCCAGGGAACAAGAAGCCTTGTTGAGGCTCCTCTACGGGAGGGGAAGGAGTAAAGCCCACTCCTTCAAAACCTCTCTTCCAAGCGATGTGCCGGACACCGTGCACCGCCTTCTCATCCGGGCAGCACACTCCCTCAGATTCATAAATTCTAAGATATGTAGGAGGAAAGATATACATAGAATCAGATATAAGCAAATGTAATCAGATTAATGATTACAAAATGTAGTCATAATTTTAATTTCGTTACGACCGCCATAGAATTAAATAGTCTCTAGGTATATGAATAAATGGGTATACACAAACTGATCTCGAAACTCGAGATGCCGAAGCGGGTCGCTATAACAGCCTTTACACTCGTGTACTGTGGCCATAATCTAGTTCGGGCAATTGCCCTACCACCACAATGTAATTTTAGTAATTAATAAATGAAATGTGCTTAGTATCCAGAATAGAGTCATTAATGTCGTTCAGAGTAAACTGTGGATCTCCAAAAATGGGTAAAAGGTAAAAAGGTATTGCTATGGCCATACGTGCGTCATTCCAACGCGATTCTAAAAGGTCGTTGTACTAAACCAGTTGGCCGACAACTTGCTGACCAACTGCGGTTGGCCTTTATACAACTTCCTTTATTTGAAAACAACTTAAACCCATTTAATGTGTTATATAAAACGAGATTACACACACTTTTTGCTGCGATTAAATTTGATTAACTATTGTATTGATCTATATAAGTAATTTTAGTTCCGTTTTTTTTTTATCAAAGAAAAGTATAGATTAAATATACAGGGTAATTTTATTCTAGGAGGATATTCAGCATTCGATTCTAATGCTAAACATGTAAAATAAACTATATTTCCATTTAAACAAAATAAATTATAGTCAATATAATTCCATAACATTTACGGACAATTAAATATTATGCATATGCATACATATATTACACACATGAATGAATTAATAACAATTAATCATTAAGTAGATATTTTGCCTCTCCTAAGCCAGGATAAAGGACGAATGGAAATCAAACACATTAATTTTATTAGTGAAATAGTCTATGCTTGTAAAATTGTACGCTCCGAATTCACTGGCTGCCCATAACTAGACATAAGCCTGACATATGGCTTCGCAGTCTTTAAATTGTGATTTATTCCCTTTGTAATTTAGAACTGATAAATAAAAACAAGTCGATACTTGGGTTCTTAAAATTACGTAATAGGAATTTTATCAAGCAAGTTAAGCATTAGCTAGAAAATCATAATAATTCACATCAAAAAATATACATATAACATACATAAAACATAGATCTCCAAACATTTGTTTCGTAAACCTCCTGCTTAGCTTATATTATATTTTGCAAATTCATCATCTACAAATATTTGACTGATTTGTTACTGTTTTTGAGTGTAGAAAAACAATAAAACAGATATGCCAAGTTTTAAACATTTACGAGTATTCATGAAATTCAAATTGACAAAACCAAATTATAATTTATTATGTATCTGTTACTTATTTGCTTTTTAGTGGCAAGACGAACCTGATGCTATGATAATAAATTTTCAATATTTGGCATTTATTTAGTTAGGTTTAATCTCAAATATTCTCGGTTACTGAAAACAAATATCTTGCTAAATTACACAATTTTACGAGATGAGTAATTCGCTGGTAATATTATATACTTACAACTTGCGAAAATCAGTCTATTTGTTACGTCAATTAAAACAAAGTAATAATCATCTATATGTAGATCATTCCATTCATGAAAAGTCAAAATAAAAGTCAGGACCAACTGAGTGAGATCCATTATCGTGGATCTCCGTTCGCATCGATCCTTAATTCTTTTTTCACTAATGTGGATCCTCGATTGGTCGTACTCGACTCCTGAGGTTCGATATAGACCACGATTACGATACTAATAAATAGCTAACAATAGGAATTATTATAAGTAAAAGAAAACGAATAATACTAGCAGATATTTTATTTGTAAAAAAAGATTTTATTCACGTTAATATTTCAACAGACATTAATCAATTTAAATGAATTCGTAACAAGTCACCTGCGGTTTTTAGTTTTGCATATATCTAATGAGATGTATCTTTCGCTGACCATGAATAGATTCATATTAGAATACGAATTGTAGTAAGTTAATTAATCCAATCAACGATCGTTACCTCTTTCCGGACATTCAGATTTTAAAATATCAAAAAATGGACTGAAAAGGCAGATCCAATAAAGATAATTCTGGTATGTGATAAAGAATGGGCGAGAGTCCATAAAATAAAAGATTTCATTATTTTCAGTAATATAAGCTTTATAATAAATACAAAAAAATACTCTTACCAATCCTAAGAAATAATAATTATCTCTAAATGGAAAAAGGAATACCTGATTAACTAATTTATTAATATACAGTTTAGGTATTTGGATTTGTGTAATATCTACAACCAGTCCTTTTTGTAAAATAAAGGAATTAATAAAAAAAAGCAATTAAGGATTTTTAGAATTAATAAAAATAGTGTTGATGATATGATTTGGGTTATTATATTTAAAATATGTACTTAAAATTATCATTGCAATATTAAACAGTAATGCGAGATATCAGTCCGCAGCGAGCGTATAGTATTTAAGCATGAAAATGTGTCAGTTGCGAATATTGTGTTTCCTTTTGCAGAGATAAACAGGCAGAGTTACAATGGGTATAGCCTCGATTATCATAAGTGTCTATTTTACATTTTCTTTATTTTATTACAGTTTTCCATCGAGTATATTCTAGGTAAAACGCATATACATAGCAGCACTTAAGTTTGTGATCACACGTGCAACTCTACGTTTTATGAGAGCCAATGAACCGTTGTGTTAGGGTTGTCATGCACCAAATGCTATACTACTAAAATAGTAAGCTAATAAGTTTTTTCTACCATTGTAACGCTCGGTTTCAAAAACGCTTTTAAACATAAATAAATCCTTAGTTCCATACAAAATGATTCAATAGTTTTTTTTTATACTAGAATAATAAAGCCATTACACTGCTCCTAATGTTAAACGCAGTCGAAAAACCGATTGCAACTGTCAAAAAAAAAGGTAGATAATGGTCACAATCATGTACCTACAATATCATAGCAGGAAAGAAAAACAGACCGTGGTAGGTTACTCCATAGCCTGAAGACACGATAGGGAAGGATAGGGGGGAAGGATGAGAAATCTTTATATTCATAGCGTCTGAAAATTTTAGGACCGTTTCTGAAACTGGACATACTATTGCTCTGGAAGAATCTGGAGAGCTACACTGGACTTGAAAGAACGGGTATTTAGGGACTCAGCTAATGAATTCGTGGACATATTAGTAGCATCACAAGAGCGCTCATGTGGGCAAGTTCTCGCCTTAGGCAGCTACAGCTAATAAGTATTGTGAAACATATACCAAAATAAATAATAATAGATATACACGATGTATCCCTTTCGGGGTAAGCAAAGATACATTAATAGCTGTATCCACTTTGCGCTTAGATGTCGTGCCTAACGTGACCAGAAGCGTAACTGATCGCCGTTCTCATAGCGCTACACAATTTTTTTTTTTAATGCCATTCAGGTTCCTGATAATATTTTCCTTCACCGAGGAGCATGTGGTGATTAAACGCATACCCACACTGGAAAAACGAAGGTGCTTGCTGGGATTATACTATTATGCTGGGATTAGGAACATAGGATCATTTGCGTTGCCGCGTATGATACTGGACTCCTATTCACTGTGCCACTACAGCTACAAATATAACATTTTTATTAAATATCATGTGGATTTCCTCACTATGTTTTCGTAAAACTAAATAAACTTTAGTGTTTACACGAATAAAACAATATTTTAAAAGCCAAAAAAGTGATAATAATAAACTTGATTCGTGCATTATTTGTATTGCTCTTGTATTTACCAAACCAAAATAGAGGTTACGTTTTATTAATAATAACTTTTTTATGCCAGTTCTTTTACTGTTTTTATTAAAGTACTTAGTTTGGTGTTGATTTTCCTTATAAATTTTGTCCAGAATAATCTATTCAGAATGGTTGATGTCTTTTTTATATTTGGTTTCGCTATCTTAGTAACTAGGATCGCGATATTTAATAACGTTTACAAATATTAGGCATTTCAAAATATGATAAACAAACGCAAAATATTGCTTTTAGAATATCACAAAATAAAAAATATCTCTCTACATAACAAGGCAAAATAAAATCCCCCATCAATAAAGAAAGTCTGGCTGTGGTTTTTTAGGGTAGCACAACAAAAAATGTTTTAATTTTTTTTTATGCACGCGACAAAGTGACTATATTGTACTTCCGCAATTCTACCAGGTGTTCAGAGAAGGAAAACTCGATCAAACCTGCATCCCGCTCCCTCCCGATCGTACTGGTTCTCCATTCCATCGGGCCTGAGGGAGCTCGGACGAGAGAGTGCTTTTCGGGCAGCGCGTCCAGTTATGCACTTGAATATCTCCTGCGTAATTGACTGTTTCCGAAAACTGGAACTCGATTTTCTTAACCTGTGTTGAAACAGTCGCCGTGGCCGAAACCGGCTAGGACATCATCATCATATTGTACCTGGTGGAAAGTAGAATGAAGTCCAAGAGCGGCAACGACCGCAAAGGGATGATAATTCATTGACAGCCGCCATCGTCATGTCGGCCCACATATACCACGACTGAAGGTCTCTAGGTATATGAACGACTGGATATACACAAACTGATCCTGAAACACTGTCGGACGAAGCGAATCACTATGACGGTCTCGAACATCATCATCATCATCGGTCATCTGTGTACTGTAGTCTCGAATCAGTTCGGAAACTACTAAAAACAACTGCATATCTTTTACTGGATAACTGATATGCGCTGTGTTTTGAAACATCATGATGAAATGGGAACGGTGCCGCGATGGAAAGAGACATCTTACGTTTTCTTACCTTATGCGGTAATGTTACCAATTTATAAGAAATCTTATGGGGAAAATTTTTCAATATAAAGTTTTTTTTTTTTCGAATTTACACATTTTGGATGACCGGGAAAGGTCTTCACAACTTAAGCGGGTGGGAGTTTTGTTTTCTACCAGTTTCAGGAATTTTGCTCTTTTTAGGGTCCCTTAACTAAAAAAGGAAAATAGGATCTTTTAAAGAATAACTTAATTGTTTATTGCCTGTCTATCTGTTAAGATCCTTTTATCAGAAACGCGTGAAGTTATTTAGCTGAAATTTATATAAAATACTTTGGTGTATACTCCTTCGCAGTTCTGAACGAGTTAAACTTCTGACGCTTAAGTTAAGGAATCATAAAATATTGCAATAAGCAATGGCATGTGCTATAAATATAGGGAAGTCATCACTTTGTAGTTATATAACAAAAAAAAATTGTTTTTGCGATTAAAAATTTTGTTTGCAGTTGGTAAACTAATAGCGACCTATATTGTTGTATGGGGACAATCAATTTGTATTCGAAAAGCTAAGTTTGCCCCTCAAACTAATATACAGGAGGATTTTTTAGACAAGGAAAACATTTCAGAATACAATATTTTGTGCTTTCTTGCTACTAATTTAGCTAATGAACAATTAATTATTCAAGAAATGAAAATTGATCTATATAAAGTTTAGATACCGTAACGCGTGTGGGCGCACGATTTCATGGGAAGTATATAAAGTTCCTTTTACGTAATTTTAGGTAAAAAGGCATTGTCACGTTTTCCCTTCGTACTTTATCCTGTCTTAGGACAGGCAAAATACCTACTTAATTATTAATTGTTATTCATTCATGTGTTTAATTGTCTCTAAATATGTTGGCTACAATTTAATTTGTTTTAAAGTAAATGTTAAGATATCACTATTTTTACATATTTGGGATTAGAATCGAACGCTCAATGTTCTCCCTGAATATCTCCCTGTGTAATATATTTTTCTAAGAGTATTCAATTTTTAAATACTTTGTGCTCTCTTAGTTTATTTCTACGAAACCCTCTATGCGTGTATTTAATTTGAACTTGACTGATTTTTGTAACAGCCTTGATTGAAACGTTGGTATGAAAACCGGACGAGTTTGGAAAATGATTATCACAATAACAATTTTATTAGCTACTTGAGACCAGATTTTTATTAACACCAAATTGATTTGTACTCATTAACGTCCTTTTTAACTGTTATTAACGTATGTTTGAGTGTATGCTATCCCTTATTAGGACATTTAAGTAAGTCGTGCCCGTCCAATAAAGCTATGGGAAGATTTTCATCACGCGCGGTTCGCGTGTACTAAATTATGCGTTATGTTAATATTTATTTATAATTAATATCATTATCGATGTGTCGATGAGTTTATTTTGTCAATTATTCTATTATCAACGGATTTAGTTATTATTTACACGTTTAATGTTGATTATAAAGTGTCTTGTTCAAAATATACTTTACCCTAATTATCATAATTGATATTTGTTTACTTTAAGGTAAGGCTTTAACAAAGACATCTGTAAGAAGTTTCTCTCTATAAACAACGTTAATGGACGCGTTCTTGAGTGGGGACAACGCCTTGGTAACTTGGCGTCCTTTGGCAAAGTGGAGCGACGATTTGCGCAAGGGGCAGGCAATTGTTGCAAGATAAATGTCGAAAATCGGGCTCAGTGGTGAAGCTTGGGAGAGGCTTAAATCCAGCAGTTGATGGGTTGATGATGATGACGATGAAAGTACATAAGCAAGAGACGACGTTGTCCATACATAAGAATATTTTTTAAAATATAGAAAACCATACAAAAATAAATACGCAAACGTGCAAAATTCCTGCAAATAAGAAAAAAAAAAGCACAGAGATTGATAATAAACAGCAAAATATTGATTCATAAATAAATTCAATATTAAATAAATTTATGGTTTAAAAATTTTAAATGAATATTAGATATAGAGGGATTTGCCTCAAAAACATGTTGTATTTTTTTTTTTTTTTAGGTATATAATACGGATACAGACGGACTAGTTATCCGTGACAGTGTTTTTTTTTATAATAATTTATTTTTTTCCTGATGGGCATGTTAAATATAGGTTTTACGTAAATGGGTCATGCGCCGGTTTAGTGCCATTCATTTTTCTTATTTGTACGAAAACTGTTGACTCTTATGTGTTTATTTAATCTTTAAGTATACACTTGTCGATTAAAGATAAGTTTCCATTTATCTGTATTTGTTTTAAATTACTAATTGTAAAATCATGGTCGTAGAACCGTTATCAAGGTATTAAGTAGCTTTATAAAAACCATGTACGTACGTATTATGCAACAATTAGATAACTCTTATATTTAGGTTTTTAAAGTTGTTTAAATTTATTTTTTAATCTATTTACATTAATTTCTATATGCTTCTGTCGGTTAATAATAATAATATATATATGATATGTGTATGTAATATAATTATATATTTGCAGGCTTTGTGTTCTTGTGTATGTATTTATTTATTTATTTTTGGGAGTCGAAGCTGCTCGCGTCCGTAGGCTTTACCCTAGTTCCCCTACACGTGACTCTTGGGTGGTGCTAAACGAGCAGCAGCGAGGTGGTAGGGCGTCGATGCCCGTCTGGATCGCGACCACAGTACATGGGTGTAAAGCCCGTCATAGTGACCAGTTTCGGCTTGTCGCGTTTCGAGATGAGCTCGTGTATATCCAGTAGCTCATATACCTAGAGACCTTCAGTCGTGGTATATGTGGGCCGACATGACGATGTAGACTATCAATGGATTTTCATCCTTTGACAGTCGCTTTCGTTTTTGGACTACACTGTACTTAACATCAGGTACTCTGTAGTCACTATGTCGAGCCAGTGTAAAAAAAAAGTAACTTCGCAGCACATTATAAATCAATTATATACAAAAAAGAAAATAATATAAAAATCCAAAGTGCCAGTAACGAAGTTACGTTTACATATAAAATTTACTTTTATTTTTTATTATTACTTACTATAATTTACTAATTTACTTTCTTTTCTTTGTATGTACATATCATTGTCTATGATACTTTGAAATTAGTCTCTGGAGCTGTGTCTTTATACTACGAGTATACTGATCCCTTTCTCGCTATTTTCTGCGCGTTGACGCAATAAATAGTTTTTTTTTCCACTGGCTCGACATAGTGACTACAGAGTACCTGATGGTAAGTACAGTGTAGTCCAAAAACGAAAGCGACTAACAAAGGATGAAAATCCATTGATAGTCTACATCGTTATGTCGACCTACATATACCACGACTGAAGGTCTCTAGGTATATGAGCTACTGGATATACACAAGCTGATCTCGAAACGCGACAAGCCGAAACTGGTCACTATGACGGGCTTTACACCCATGTACTGTGGTCGCGATCCAGACGGGCAGCGACGCCCTACCACCTCGCAAATAGATGTCAGCTGAAACCAGCCCTTGTTGGCTCAGCTGGTAACTTAGCATTTGCTGAGCTGACTTCCCTTATGCGCATCATCATAATCCTACGCTGTGTATTTGCTTTTGTTGTTTTCTGCCTTAAGTAACCTATCATTCTGAGTTTTATGTTATGTTGTGTGGTTAATAAATGCTTTTTCTTTCTTTCTCATACATTTAGAAATACAGTTGCCAAGTTTAATCTCTATCGACCACTAGGGATCGAAGATTGCCATAATTTTATAAAATCTATACTAATATTATAAAGCTGAAGAGTTTGTTTGTTTGTTTGTTTGTTTGTTTGTTTGTTTGTTTGTTTGAACGCGCTAATCTCAGGAACTACCGCTTCGAATTGAAAAATTATTGTCTATCTTTTAAGATTAAGTCACTAGAACCGTTTTTATGGTAAACAAATTTGGTCGAAATTAATGCATTATTTGTTAAGAGTTGTATCAACGTAATAATATTAATCTTTATCCAAATAAATGTGTTGTTGATTAAGAGTATTTAATTGTGAACAAAATTGTCTTTGACATCACTTAATTTCAATGAACATCTTAGAAGATATTACAAAACCTTACATAGCAAAACAACGTTTGCCGGATCAGCTATAGTGTCTTGATAACCACGAAACTCGAGAACGGCTGAACCGATTTGACTGATTTCTTTTTTGTTGTGTTTGTTGAGGTCTGGGGAAGGTTATAACAGAGAGATGATTTTAAAAAATTGTCTGAAAAAGTCTAAAAACAACACTTTTCTATATTCTCATACAAAAGATTTGTTATAAGTCAATTTGAACTTTAACACCATAGCATAAAGTTTAAATGTTAGTGGACGGGTTCCGGGAAGGCAAAACAATTATTGAGTGACGTATAAATATTAATGTCAATATTTGTCAATTTTTATACATATAGCATTAAGGCCAGGTTCCTTCAAACAATTTTCAAAAAACAGCCGAAGGCCAATAGCTATTAACATTAAAAAAAACAATGTGACTTTGTTTTAGAGAAATAGGGCAGAACAAGGTCTGCCGGGACAGCTAGTTAGTAATAAAAAAGCGTTTCCAACTGCCCGTATCATGGCGAGTGTACTGAAGAGCTATTTAACCTTGTTCCGCCCTCTCCCTTCCATAATAGAACCACGCGCGCGGGTTTACGGAGTATCAGCTATACAGTGACAAATATCCCGGCTGGGACTAAGAATTTCTCTAATTCTTATTTTTGCCGATTCGAGCTTTGGAATAGTCTTCCGGCGAGCGTATCCCCACCGTCCTATGATATGGGATCCTTTAAACAAAGCATGAAGAGATATTTGTGCAGCACGGCACGATCGCTGCGGCTGTGGATAGATTTTTATTTACTATCGAAAGTCGTTTTTTAGACTGCACTGTACTTACTGTCAGGCGTGATCAATGTGCAAAGTCAGTAAAAAAATCTAAAACGAGAAATATGAAATAACCCTTTTTCTTATCGTTCAAGCCGATATGGTGTTGATTTTTTTTTTACACTAGCTCGACATAGTGAACACAAAGTACCTGATGGTAAGTACAGTGTAGTCCAAAATCGAAAGCGACTATCAAAGGATGAAAATCCATTGATAGTCTGCATCGCCATGTCGACCCACATATACCACGACTGAAGGTCTCTAGGTATATGAGTTACTGGATATACACAAGCTGATCCCGAAACGCGACAAGCCGAAACTGGTCACTATGACGGGCTTTACACCCATGTACTGTGGTCGCGATCCAGACGGGCACCGACGCTCTACCACCTCGCTGCTGCTCGTTTAGCACCACCTAGGAGTCACGTGTAGGGAAACTAGGGTAAAGCCTACGAACGCGAGCAGCTTCGACTCCCAATAATAATTGGGCTTTTTAACCTAAAAATTGGCATCTCGTGTTACGGTTTCCGGAGTGGTGAATTCACGGCCGCCCTGGGTCCACCGGTCAGCCGACCTCCAACTCAAATGTGAATGTAGCTGACAGCAGCTGACCTTGCGTTTCACGTCGGACAATACCCTGACAAGTTGCGCAGCGTCATTTCGTAACAGAATATTTTTACTCCGTTCACGTGTTTTTTAAGCAATCTCAGTCTTTTTTTATATACTAAGATAACTACTCTTGATTGTAAGCGCAGTACAGTCCAGTCATTATCTATAACACATTGAAATAATTTCTAGAGCTATGTATCTATACTTTTTTTATTCCCTCGCCGGTTCTGTAGGAAGTATATGGATACCCAGGCCCGACGAAAGTGAAGAGAGAAGAGAGTTTGCACCCCGGTGGTATTACTCAGTGCAAGTCCGACACATCTGGGCAGTAGCCCTCACCACTCCCCTTAAGGTCCAAAAGCATTTAACAAAAAAAAAACTCCTTTTTTCCCTTCCTCGCTGTCTTTTGCGTGTTAACTTTGACACAATAAATGCTTGTCAACTGAAACTCAGCGCTGCGTGGCTGAGCTATTAACTAAGCCTTTGCTCAGACACCTCCCCTTTAGCGCATCATCACAACACAGGGTATTTGCTTTTGCTGTATGTATGCTGTTATGCTGTGTACCAAATAATTTTTATTTTCCTGAGCAGCGGTGACTGTCTATGGCTGAAATTTTATTGACAGTCACCATTGTTATACCTGCCTGAGGACGAGATTGATTGACGATATTTTAAATTTCCTCTGAAAATATGTTCGTCTAGGACACAAACCTGAATATATGATAGAAACTTGAGTATAGCTTTAGTATTCTCAAAGCCAAGTCCAAGTTAAAGAAATAGGTGAGTTACCATACACTTTAACATTAACACATTTTTAATTTTCGCGTCGTGTGCTTATTATAAATATTTTAAATTGTCTTATGCGCGAATTAACTTTTAATTATGGTCCACGGTTTTTCCTGTTTACACAGTTCATATTCAAGAGCAAAGTGCCACGGCGTCTTCGGACTGAAGATTATCAAAAATAAATGAGGGTTGAGGAAGTAACTTCTCGCCCTTGACGAAGCCCCCCTCGCTTCAGTCTGCTTCTGACCATGACCTGTGTGTGTAACCAGGTCGAAACGTCGAGCCATAATTAAAAGTACATTAATTCTCGCATTAGACTTTTACATTAATCAAATAAAATCATTTGTAATGTTTGAGAAAATCTAAGGAAAGTGACAATAAAGACTATAAATCTAAATCTTAATACATAACCGGAGATGGGCAAAATGTAATCTGATTAAAGATTAACGATTACAAAATGTAGTTGTAATTTTAATTATGTTGCTCTGTAATCATGATTAAAACCCTTCAAAACATTAAGGAGTCATAAATGTGTATGTAATTAAGGATTCCGTAGTGTTAGCCCTTTTCCTGATAGTGTATCTGTGGAGATACATCAGAATTTACAAAACATATTGCCATAAGTTTTTAGCGAAAACTTAATATTTTTATATGAATATTTCGGTAATTTCTCAGTTTTTCGAACGCACGGTTAGTTTCTATTAGACATCCTTGGAACATAAGGGTTAAACGGTATGAACATTATTTTGATATTGAAAGAAAGAACATTCTGCCAAGTTAAGGGTTAAAACATAGATGAGCAAAATGCAGTCATATTATTGATGAAAAACGCAATTTATAATCGTAATAGTTTTTCATTAAACTGATTACATTTTGCCTATCTATGTACATAACAACATTTCAGAACTCTTTTTAAAATTTTAAAGTGCTTTTAAACACAAATGATGAATTAATTGGTATGCAATTGAGGATTTCTTATTGTTTAAAACAGTTTTAGAATCTATAAAGCGTTTTTAAATCTTGTCGTTAGGCGAACATATTCCAAACCTTTATAAACTTTTAAATGACCTTACTTTTTTATCCTAAAATGGCATACTTACCACATTACGTTTGATGGTAATCATGGCGCAGACCTAAAAACGATTACAATTATCATCAGTAAAGAAAAACTAATCGATAATTGTAGAGATCACACTGGTCTGTACAAATATTTTGAATGTCTTTCGAATCAGAACCGTCACATTAATGTAACATATAATTGTGGTATTAAAATTCTCATCACCCAGTAAGAAGTTTCACTTCTAAAACTAGTGCCTAGAAGTTTTACCCATAGGATATGAAACGTGACGATACTGTAAATTGCGTAGAACACAATATAAAGTCGGAAATAATATTAACACTTACCCTTCTCGACAGAACGACCATTTTGGATTCTCGTCTCACACTCTGATAGTTGCTTAATGTGCAAACTGCCTCACTGTCCCCTTCAGAACAACCATACACGATGTACCGTCTCATTTTCATGAATATTGGCAAATTAGATTGAACTGTACCAATTTAATTTACGTATTTAATGACCTAAAACCAGTGACGTGCATAGGGAGTTTGGTCAGGGTAGGCAGATTCACATAATGAATTTGAATATTATATAATAATAATAAAAATTATATTACTTTCATAGGGAAGATAGATGGCGTGAAAATAGAATAGATATAAATATAAAGGGTCCCTTTTTTGTTTAAATTGAAGGAATTTATTCTAGACTTATTTATCGTTAGAGCATGCAATGCTTTCGTGCATTTATAGAATGAACGCTACTGCCTAAAACTATCCAGCCTTCAAGTTTTTCAATTTATTTATTTGCAAGTATAAAATAGTGAGTTAATCACTAACATATTTTTTTAAAGCTTTTTATATATCAGATATCAGTTTATATACTTTATATACTGAGATTTAAATAATAATAATATATCCCTTTCGGGGTACGCAGAGATATATCAGGGGCTGTATTCAATTTGCATATAAATGTCGTGCCCAGCGCGACCAGTAGCACAGCTGATCGCCGCTCTCATCGCACTTATCACATTTTATAACGTATTTGTGCAGGCCGGCATGATCACTACAACTATCGATTGTTTTTCTTTACTGTCTATGGTTGCAGTTGTTTTTTGGACTGTACCATTCTTACCATCAGGCGTAGTGTGGTAGCTACATCGGGTCATGATAAAAAAGAATGCCATGCGAGTATTCTCACGACATATTCCTTCACCGGCGAGCATGTGTTGGCTAAATCAGTAATTAATCTGAAAAAAATCCAGAAGTAAGTGTCAGAATTTGAATCTACGACCATTTGCTTCGTTGGGCTTGGACACCGTTCCCTGATTATTTTGCTATTCCGTGTTATTTTTATTTATTAACGACACACAGCTAACATTTATTAGCAAAAACAAAAGACAACTAAAAAAAGTTCCGAACAATTCATTGAAACAGATAAATTTAATAGGAATGAAGAGTTTCTTTGTATAATTAAAATAAATTATTATACTCAAACGGAAAATAAAAATATATGTAAATTAAAAACCAAAAAAAGATATAAAAACAATCGTGGATCTTTTAAATACATTTTAGAGCTAATAAATAATTACAAGATTTAGTATAATATATATAAAAAAACTTGTAGTTAAACAATATTATGCAATACCGTGCAACAGTTTGTTTTTGTAAGTTGCTAGGTATAAAAAACTTAGCTCTAATACTTATGAATAATTCAGTATTATTCAAAGAAATATTATAGTGTTTATTCTCTATTTTATTTGTCTACATACTGTCTGTGTTTTATTATAATAATATATGCAAAAATAATATATGCACGAATTAGTTGCAAAATTTTAGTTATATTTTTGATTGTTCTTCCAAATCAAAGCTATATTAAAACAAATATGTGAATTTAATAATAGTGGAAAATCTCGAACTTTTATGTTGAGATTTGTAAAAGCATCTTTGACCTTGCTTACACTATGCTCAACCAAAAAATTCGTCTTAGATAAATGTAAAAGGAACTTAGGTATAGTCTGAGTTGTACGCCCCTTAGTGACATCGGGATACTTGGTACAATATTTTTTACTCTGGCTCTAAAATGTGACTACAGTACACTGGACTGTACTGGAGTATTCGATTGGTGAGTATAGTGAAGTCCAATAACGAAAATGACTTTTAAATGACGAAAATGCATTGACAGTCTGCCCTCATGTCGGTGCACACGAAGACGAAAGTCTAAATATATGAGTTACTGGAAGTACACAAGCAGATCCGGAATTGCGACAGTCTGAAGCTAGTCACTATGACGGTCTATACACTTGTGTACTGTGATCACGATTTAGTTCAGGCAATCGCATTGCCTTCTCAAAAACAAGCTCAGCTTGTGTATATCCAGTAGCTCATATACCTAGAGACCTTCAGTCGTGGTATACGAGGGCCGACATGACGATGTAGACTATCAATGGATTTTCATCCTTTGATAGTCGCTTTCGTTTTTGGACTACACTGTACTTACCATCAGGTACTCTGTAGTCACTATGTTGAGCCAGTGCAAAAAAAACAACAATTAAACAACAGTAAGATGCAAGCAGATTGCCACGTCCGACCACTTTGACGTCCGCCATTGTAGTAATGTTCACTTAACAAGTCACGACCTGACATTTATTAACTCACGCAGAAACATTTGTGTCAGTAGGGTACATTAAGTATTGACAGAGTCAAATCCAAGTTAATTAAACAATACGATTTGTGAGTTTGAGCAAATTGGAAGCAAAGTCGAAATAGCGTATATAACTTCTAGCCTTTCGTTAATTTATATTATTTTAAATGTTTCATTTTTCTTTAGTATTTCATAAACCTAACACTTGTATAAAAGTTCACAATAAACGCACTAACACTTGCTTAGTCTAAAAATGTTATTTACGTGGCAAGCACTGGATACTTGAAAAAAACAATATACAATATAATTTTATGCGTTCAGTTCTAAACGCTCCAACGTGAACTAGTTACCGGTTCGGCTGGTGGAATCAATCGAGTAAACCGTCAAGAAACTCTTCAAATAAAAAGTAGTTATTTTCAATAAAAATTAATGACTTTTTTATTAACGTGTATTTTTAATCATTAAATATTACTCAAAATTAAATATTTTTTGTAGGAAATAACATTATTAATATTTGTAAAAGAATAATTATTTTTAGTTAAAATAAGACGCTCAAAATCACTGTCGACCGACCGGAATCCACGGACGCCGCAAACTATTTCGATTAAAGTTTTCTCAACAATGTTACGAAGCTGCTATTGTAGTGTTGACAATGGACACAATTTTTGTTTTGTCAATACGGAAAAAATAAAGTTAATTTTGTCGGCGCGTACGCACGAATCTTGAGCGTTTCGAAATCGCATTCATGCAAGTAATTAGACTTGTGTTTCCCTTTAAAATATTAATCATGTATTGACACTTATAATAAAATCTTTTAACGGATAATATCTGTATTTGGTGAACGTTCCTATTTCCACACGAATAGATTCGCTTCTACATTCATCATTTGAACAAGTAAGGAGTGGGTGAATATACTATCAGCGACTATATTTCCAGGTTTTTTTAACTTGAGAGCCTTTAAGAGAAGAGTGAGTAGGCATTTGTAGGGCGGAAGCAGTTCATCGTCGGACTTATCTTCAACTTTGACGAGATGCGACTAAGGTCGTGTTTACCTATACATCATAATAGAAAACTCATTTTACATGAAAAGGAGGCAATTAGGCGAACTAAAAATGATAAATCGTATAGTCACTAGAGCAATCAGCTTAAATTCACGCCAAACTCAGAAAACAATAGGAGCGTAGCCATTGTTTTAAATTCTAGTTATAGCATGTAGACGCCACCCGATACGTAATTGTGCCCTAAGGGTCGTTAGGGTGTTACGAGACGTGCGGGGTAAGAGGATGCGCGCGCGCACGGGATGCTTGCAAGTTAGTCGACTACCGGGACCCAAGGCGAGAGTACGTGCGTGCGCGTGGCAGTTTGGTGTGCCTTAAAGTGCAAATAAACAGTAAAACGCCAAAATCCGTGTCTTTCTACAACCACACCCACGACCACCGGTCATATAGTTAATTTGTATTTTGATGTAGTAACTTTAATATTATTGTTAAAAAAGCTAGAAAATAGATGAATCACGAAGAAGACAAAAAATTAATGTAACTTTTAAAATGAATAAATACGCAATCGATCTTTTTACAACGTATCGTAAACAATTCGATTATACTGCGCAATTGATTTGTTAATAATCTATCAAATACAAGAAAGTTATGACTGAAATCGTTATTTTATATTTTTACCATCATCCAAGAATTGCTGACTTCATTTCGCAAGCGCATTTTTGCGCATAGGCCGACTTATAATCTACTAGGTTATCATAGCTACTACAAAACATATTGAAGACTAGCTGTGCTCGCGACTTCGTTCGCGTAGAAGTAGAGCCCGCAGCTCCCAGAACTCTATTTTATATAATTCATAATATAGATGTGAGCTTAACTAACATTAGAACTTTGTAAATCTTCGAAACTCCATTTTTTTATTTTATATTGTTCATAAACTTTCAATTGCTATTGTATTCCCTTGTGTAGTTGTAACTAACTTCCAACATATTGCCGAAGAAAAACCATATTAGTATCTACAAGACGTTGAAGGGATGGCTGCGGAACGGGTTTATTACATGTATTGATTGTTTGAAATCATAGATGGGCAAAATGTAATCGGATTAATAAAGATGATTACGATTACATTTTGCGTTTTTTACCATTAATATAACTGCATTTTGCTTATCTATATTTTAAACACTACAGATACCCAGATTATATACCCATTTATAGTTTCTTAAAGTTTTAAATGGATTTAAACATGATTACAGAGCAAGAAAATTAAAATTACAACTACATTTTGTAATCGTTAATAATTAATCAGATTACATTTTGCCCATCTCTGATTGAAATATATCAATATGCCTAAACTGTCACTAGCAGATAGCAGAGACATTTCCTAAACAATTCATCAAGAAAGTAGGTTAAATCATCTTATCATCGAACATCAACATTGTTTTAGAGCGTGTGTTTGTGATAAGCAAGGTATAAACATTTGCATTGATAAGAACCGCAACAAAGATCGCTATCGTGTGAATTTGTGCAAGTATGTATGACAAAGAGGGTGGCTGACATCGTCCCTTTTGATGCACCTTGAGAAACCATTACATTTTATAAAACAAAGTTACCTGCCGCATTTGTCTTCAGTATAATCATTTAACTATAGATGGGCGAGATGGGGAGAGGGACGAAGGAGAATGGGTTTACCTTAAAGTTAACATGATATTAGTTGATATTATATAGCCGGGCAGTAGACTTGAGGGATTCTGCTGCCCGGATGAGAGGGAGGCGGTACACGGTGTCCGGCACGCCGCCTAAGAGAGGGGGTTTTGGAGAGGTGGATTTTTACTCCCACCCCTCCCCCAGAGGGATAGCTTCAACAAGGCCTTTTGTTCCCTGGGCGTCTGGACGAATTTGGCTTCCCAGGCCCGGGTGGAGCAATCAGAGGGACACCCCGGGGGTTTTTAGTCAGTAGGAGTCTGACACACCGGGGTCGCTGCCCTCACAGCGTCCCTGATGGTCCTATGTAGGATTTTCCATCCAAGATACCAAAAAAAAAGTTGCTTCTTATGCGGTATGAAGTTCGCGGGATCAGCTGGTAATAAAATAAAAGAAATCATTTCATTTCAATTACACACAAACCACAATCAGTTAGGAATAAATCCTCTAACATACACCATCATACAGAAAGCTGTAATTCCCAATACTTGTCGACTCACCAGGAAATATCTTTACATGTAATAAACCTTCGTGCCGTTTGGCCAAAAGCTCGCGGTAAGAAGTAGAATAACCCCAGAAATGGGAGAAGATGTCTTTCGAACATAATATGGCGTTAATATTTTTCGCGTATTTTCCACAAACAACCCACAGGCTCTTATCAAGTATTGGCGTTTTATTTACGTCATACTGCAAAAACGCATGCAGGATAAAATAATTTATACCGAAACTGGGTTTCACTATAAAATTACGGAATTCCCACAGGAAATTACATATTGCATTCGTATAACTTATCCAGCAATGGAATTCAATACATCAAAGTAACTTTATGCAGTAATTTATTAAACAATCAAATTTTTATTAATTTTCAAAGTATAATATTTTTTTATCTAAATCTTGACTCGATATTCGGTGACCACAAACTTCTAATATACGTGCAGTCCAAAAAACTACAGCTATCAACAGCCTACACAAATATCTATTCATGTTTCGTTTAAAGGACCCAATATAATAGGACGGTGGAAATTCCCTCACCAGAAGACGATTCCACAGCTCAACTACTTGGCAAAAGTAAGTATTAATACAAAATAATGAAAACATACTAACAAACAAACGACAAAACAAAACAAGGAAGGAAATCATTGTGAGGAAACCCACATGGCGTCTAACAGAAATGTCATGTGTACTAGAGTTGTGAGAACGGCGATCAGTTGCGCTACTGGTCACGTTGGGCGCGACATATAAGTAGAAAAGTGGATGCAGCTAGTAATATACTTCTCCATGCTGAGATAAAAATATAGCGTGATTATATAATATTGTTTTTATCTTTATTAAATTTATAAAACAATATTTTACGATATGACGCCCAAATGCGTGGATAATATGGACAGCCCAGAGGTTTACGCTGGGATTCGAACCTGATACCGGTTGCTTATCCATAAGGCTTCTACAGCCTTTTTCCTTTTTATTATAAAAGTTTTCGTTCAGTAGTATATTCCAGTCCTATTGTACTCCAAACATAGATCAAATATATTGATCGAAGGACCCAAATTACCCATTCACACGCTAGGAAATTTATTAATGAACTTAGTATTTT
This sequence comes from Automeris io, assembly GCA_036320925.1. Classification (NCBI taxonomy): domain Eukaryota; kingdom Metazoa; phylum Arthropoda; class Insecta; order Lepidoptera; family Saturniidae; genus Automeris; species Automeris io. The sequence goes on along the minus strand of JAUDJH010000011.1, from coordinate 2,110,585 downwards.
GACTTTTGTGGACAAATGAAGCATTTAAATTTCGTGCCAGCTATACATTCTACAGGTTCATTGTCTTAAAATTTCATTAAATTAATAATCATTTAATAACATGCGGTGTAGATTCCATGACCCGCAATGCATGAGTTAGACTCGCGGTCCGAGGGTTCCGTACAAACGTGTAAGCAAAATAAAACCTAACATCGTATGAACCAAGGAATACGTCAGCCGTAAGATTGTTCCATAGCTTAATGTATAATTAGAGATGTACACATCAGGCATTCCTAACAGCCATGCTACTGGTATAGATTTGCAGTTAAGCCGGCTACACGTGTTTGTATACGATTGTTGAGCGGCTGGGCCAAAGATTACGAAACGAATCTGTCAGGAGGGCCTAATGAAAATAAAAATTTTAGGAAAAAATATTGAAAATTTTAACGAAATTAACTATTATCTAGCACAGGGAAAACGTTATACCCTAAGCGGAAAAAAGTACTACAATAACTTTTCAAAATTATAAAGGAGCGTCAATAAACATGTTTTCGACAAATTAAAAATTATATACAAATATTGTATAACAAAAATTTGGCAGCCTGATAGTGCAATGGTAGTGCCTGCGTACGATGCTGAAATTGATGGGTTCGAGTCCCGGTAGCGGCGAACTTTTCTATGATAACTAGGTAATTTTGTCCTGAGTTATTTATGTGTACATTTATTTAAGCAGAGATGGGCAAAATGTAATCAGATTAATTAAAATTAAAATTCCTTAATTTTTAATTACGATTATAACCCCTCTAAACATTAATGAGTTATAAATTTGTATGCAATGAAGATTCATTAGAGTTTAAAACATAGATGAGGGCAATGTAATCATAATAATGATGCAAAACGCAAATTGTAAACTTGATCGTTTTTCATTAATCTGATTACATTTTTACTATCTACTTAAGTATGTATATCTTTGTCTAGTACCGACAGCACAGGCGCAGACTTACTTTGGGTCGAAATAATCACAATAGTTTTCGTATTTCGTTTTCTCGTTATTAACGATTTTCAATAATCGATTTAGTATATTAAAATACACAATTACATAAATTATAAAATAAATTAAAATAAATTATAATTATTAAGTGTTATAGGTCATTTCTGATATTATTTATTAAATAACAATTTCATCAGAGAATTATATAATATTTCTCAAGAATTATCTTTTGGGTATGTTAGTTTTATCGGGTCATTTGTGTTATACTGATTATTTTAGAAATTCATTTAAATAACTAATTTTAATTTATGAGTAAACGTAATTAAAACAAGTTTATGAGGTGGCAGGGCGATTGTCCGAACTGGGTCGTAACCACTGTACACAGTATTTCTAGAGGGGATGTCCCACACTGCGCTTGCCAGTACCTGGTCCGTACTCGGAAACTTTCCTATATCATCGGTCATCAGTTATATGAGTTGTGTCTTGATCACTGCTACTTCAAATCGTTAAGAACTTGGCTATGTCAGCGTCTTTTGGTAGAAGTTAAAAATGTCTTATTTTTTTTTTTATTATGACTCAGAACAGTGAACGCACCAAGCCTGCTTACCATGATGCAGTTCAAAAAACGACAAAGACTATCAATAGCAAAGAAAAACTCATCGGTAGTCGCAGCGATCGTGCGGGCTTCCACAGAGCTCTCTTCACGTTACGCTTAAAAGACACACACACACACATCCACAGCACAACGACTCTTTTTTTTTTTTTTTGTTAACCCGGTGGAAATCCCTACGGACCGTCAGGGGAAGTGGTGAGGGCCACTCCCCCCGGTGTGTCGGACCTGCCCCGACTAAAACCACCGGTGTGCCAGCACTGCCCTCTCTTCGCTTTCGCCGAGTCTGGGAATCCGGATACTTCCGACGGCTCGGCGAGCGGTAGGCCTTGGGCAGGCCTCCTCTCAGGGAGGGGAATTGAAACCCCTCACTTCCTCTCTATGTGAACAGCGTGTGGGCATACACACTCCGACCCTACCTCTCTCCGCTGGACGGGGACGCCCTCAACGTCACCCGCCCAGCCTGTGTCAGGAGGGGAGCTCGTCGCGCTGGGAGTCCTGCGCGAACTGCTCCCTTCTCCCAAGCCGCCTAGTTCTGCGGCAGCGCCGAGGGTTGCGGGGATTGGCGGTGTGCCTCTCCCGCTCCGCCGCTTCTTTTGCGCTCATGACGGCCTCGCAAAAGGCCACCATCCCTCTCCACGCGGCCTCACTGCTGACGACCGCTCGAACCACTGCTTGTAGCGAAAGATCGCTGCCAACACTTTGGGCAAGTTCAGCTCTTTCATCAGCCCAGGCTGGGCATTCCTCTAGGGTATAGCACAACGACTCGCCAAAAGTAAGACTTAGAGAACTTCTTTGTTAGGGATGTCGAAAATGAAAAAAAATATCGTTATCGATGTATCGATATTTATTAAAATATCAATATCGGCGTCGATATATCGAAGTAAAATATCGATATATTGATTAAATCTCAATAAACACGGAAGTATTTTACCAGTATTCCTTTTTATTAGACAAAATTACCAAAATATCAAGAACTAAAAGTCTATTTTCTAACTGTAAGACCAATTTAAGTTATCAAACAAAAATAAATAAATTAATGGCGGCAAATAATATACATCCAACAAATTCAGATGTCAATGCATGCAACGTAACATAACATAATACTCAACAGTCATACACAATATAGTTCTTTTTTTTTTCGTTCGGCCCTATCTTCTACAGTTTCAGATTTCAGCGACTTCACTGCTATAAGAATGAAAAAAAAATCGTTTTCGATACAATTTTCGATACTGGATATTTTCTATCGATATATCATTACACAATATATTGCCCAAAAATAACGATATATTGAATTAAAAATATCGATATATCAATGTATCGATATTTATTTGACAAGCCTATTCTTTGTCCTAACTGGGATGTTAGTTACCGCAAATCTGTCACTCCATGAGCCCGCGCTTGAGGTTCTATGAAGGAAGAAAGATATACACGATCTATTCATATAAAAAAGAAAGAAACAAAAGCAATAATTTTGGCATATAACATAACCTACAACATAGAAGGATAGATTAATCAAGATAGAAAACAACAAAACCAAATACCCTGTGCTGTGATTATGCAGCAAATATAAGTTAGCTCAGCAAATACCAGATGAATAGATCCATGCAGCGCTGATTTTCAGTTGACACCAATTTGTTAGAAATAAGCGAGGAAGGGAATAATAAAGCATAGATACATAGCTTTAGAGACTGAGACACGTTAAGACAAAGAGCTTTGTTTTAACAACCTCTTAGCTAGGCAGACATGTGTAGCCGGCGCTGGAACATTGCGTTCGGTAGACTAAAGACAGACGGGGTATTTTGGTACCGAACAGGGCGTGAGTCACAAGTTGTCGCTCTGGGAGACTGTTTTCATGCTTTCGAAACAACTGCTGTTGTTTTGTAAGCCCTCGGTCCACGCGCGCTGTTCATTTCAAATTCACTTTCGTTTTGTTTTACAAACCAAGGCTGAAATGCTGGACGCTACTTTGAATATGCTTAGATTTTCTTAGAAAATAAGTTTGTCTTGAGTATAGCGTAAGTATTCGCAAAGCTGGGGTAAAGTTGACGAGATCGGTGATTTATGAAATAGATTGACTAAGCAAAGTCGACGTCGCGTTTATAAATGTCATCTTTTCGTGCTTAAATTACAAACAGATTGAAATTTTTAATGTAACAATACAAAATCTTAATATTTGATTGATTTGAGCGTATTTTTAATGATTTTTTTTTAAATATGTTTCATAATTATTTGTTTCCCTCTTAATAAAGTAATAAAATGTTTACCGCTGTATTTGAATAGAGACCACTGAAAGCGAACAAAATTTAGAAGTACTTATAAAAATCATATTAACACATGTATTTAAAGTCTTTTATAACTCAATAACAAGTGAACCTATGTAGAAATAGATGCAACTAAATCGTTAGCAGTTTTAATATTACAGTATTTTTTATACTGGCTTGATCAAGTTACTGCATTCCATCTGATGGAAAGTGCAGTGTAGTCCAAGAAAGGCAACAGCGGGCAAGGGACGACAATCAGTCATCCATCTCTATGACGTCTCACATATACCACGACGGAAGGTCTTTAGATATATAAACAACCGGATATACAAGGACTGATAACGAAACGCGAAACGCTGAACTGAGTCACTGTGACGGTCTTTACGCTTGTGTACTGTGGTCACAATCCAGTTCGAGTAATCGACCTACTACCTCCAAAATAAATAAAGGAAATTTAGGTTTAAAGAATATTTATTTTTCTCAAAAAAGAAACATTTCATTTTACTTACATGAGAAAAAATTTACTATAACACAATACAAGGCGGTAGGAATATAAAAAAATCAAATTAAGTAGTAAACATAGATAAGACTCACATACATAGCACCAAACTATATATCAGTGACGTGCATAGGGAATTTGGACAGGGTAGGCAGAATTCGCCTAATTAATTTGAATATTATATTGCTTTCAAGAGAGATAAATGACGTGAATAAAGGATAGATATGAATATAAAAGATTCCTTTCTTTGTTTAACTTTAAGCAATGTATTCCAGACTTATTTATTATTAGGGCATGCAATGCTTTCATGCATCTATGGAATGAACGCTACTGCTATATATACAATAGGCATAATAAACACAGCCAGAACCACTGCAGTAAAACCATCATATAAGACACACACACACACACACACACACACATCACATGCAACACACATGTAAGACTGGAAGCGTTATGTAAGAAAGTGGGACTTTAATTTAATTATTTTAAGCATTATTTTAGATTATTCTGGTATCGAAATACACATAAGTAATATATTTTCTGTTAATGGAAAATTACTGAAAGTTAATTAATTTTAATAAAAGATAAACGAAAACCGGATGAAAAGGCGGCACTTCGCTAATAGAAGAGTTCGGCGAAAAGGTTAACATTAAAATATCAATATTGACATTAATTTAATTGCCATTTCCAATGTAAAAACAACTTATAAAACTCGCCCGGCGAATATTCATCTTGTGTCAAGCAGTTTCTAGGGCTGTCATTATCAGAAGCCCGAATCTCAAAATGCCGGAATCGCAATATTTTACGTCTGTTTTTGACTTCTAGGCTTAGATTGAAATATAGACGGTACTCTGACTTTGCTTAGCCTTTGCAAAAACATTACAATTTTCTTTATCTTATTAATGTCAAAGTGTGTTTAGTCTCCGATTTCGCCTTATCAATTTTAAATTTAAAAATCACTTTTGCGATTGCGCAATTGTGATATATTTTTAAGTAATATAATTTGATAATCTATTTCTTCTTAAAAATCATACATTTTTTATGACTTATCGACAAACGCTTGTATTTGATCATACGTAGGAAAAGGCGAATTTAAAGCTGGCAAGGTATTGCGTTTACCCAAAATTTCACATTTACTGTTCTATCCTATTCTATTAGGGCAGCTTGCACCAATAAATTAAATCTATTTTAAACTTATATGAAACGTTATTATGTTGTCTTGTTCATGTATATATATATATGTTGCCTTGTACGGAAGCTTTATCCAATTTTTCGTATCGTAAACTTAAATCAATATTGAGGTGGAATTAAATCGCTTAATTTATAATACAATGTTTTAAATGTTTTATAACAGATTTAACCGTCTGGTGTCAATCGCTCTTAGTCCTTAAAATAACTTATTTAATATCTTAAATTTTCTGAAAATTACGGGAACTCGATTCCGAGTCCGGAAATCGAGTTTCGATCGAGGTTAAAAACTCTATTACACACGCGTCGGTTTACGACCGTCCATCCGGCGTTTTGTTGTTTGACGTCTATCAACTAGTTTTATAGTTGGTTTACAAAGTTGTTTTTTCTTTTAACCGCTATTATTCTGTGGTTTAATGCGTACTTTTGTATGCGTTCTTTGTTGTATAAAAAACTAGCAAACCCGGCGAACTTCGTTTCGCCACCAGATGGCTTCGTTTTGGTTTTTAGTTAGCGTTTGAAAGAACGTGCGCATAATAAATGTCACATGAAATTAACTGAGCAGAGTACAATGAGTAGCTGTCAAACAATGTATAACGCATCGGCGCCATCTACTTACAATACTGGTGCGATCTGCTCCACCACTATGCAAAACCATATTGGTTTGTAGTACAGGCTATGTATCAGAGATGGTGCTGTATGTGAAAAATGATTTTCCCCGTTTTCCTGCTTTTCTGTTGAAATTTTTCCTGAATTTTCTTTTCTATTAACCTTACGGAGCCCGAGACCTTTCCAACGAATGCAAAACCGTGGTAATCGGTTCATGCATCATGGTGTTATAGCGTCAGGAAGGAAAACCGGACTTATTTTTATATAATAGATGACAGGAATCAAAATATTGCTTAAGAATTTAAAAGATAGAATTACAAGTAATAATAATATATCTTTCGGTGTTAGCAGAGATGCATTAGTGGTTGTATCCATTGCGTTTTCTCACGTTGGTTTCTTTCACCAATGAGCATGTGGCGCTTAATTAAATCCGTACTGTAAGGTGTATTTTACAAACAGTGCCATTAGTTTCCGTTTGTCTCTAGCGTGATCAAAGCTAAAGCATTTTTTTTGTTAACCTGGTGGAAATCTCTACGGACCGTCACGGGAAGTAGTGAGAGCCACTCCCCTCGGTGTGTCGGACCTGCCCCGACTAAAACCACCGGAGTGCCAGCACTGCCCTCTCTTCGCTTTCGCCGAGCCTGGGAATCCGGATACTTCTGACGAAAGCTAAAGCATGATATTCTAATATTATTATCGAATTCGGTTTGGTTACATTTTTAAATATTTATAAGAATCAATTGATAGTATGTTTTTTTTTTTTTTTTAATGCTTAACGGAATAATATCGTCTGTCATCCAGACTCTATATATATAGTTACTCTGTAAGGATATTATTAAAATATAAGGAAGGATTGAAAAGGAATATGAATCTGGTTAATATTGTAGCTATTCTGAGGAAATGGGAATAAATTATATATGAGAAGAGTTGTTTTTGTTAAACTTCTGAACATCGGTATTAGTACTTAGTCTGGAAAATGAGGTACGTGACAGATATCAGAAATATTGTGTACTGTGTTCACGGCCCAGTTCAGGCAATCTGTCTATCAACTCAAAATCTAGAAATACTCTATTAATAATATATAAAATTTAAAAATGTTACAACATAATCAAGCCACTTGACAATGCCAAACAAGATAGCCTCATATCTTTTAAGAGAACATAAAATATGGCGCGTGATATTTAAAATAACACAAAACATTTGCTCTCGTTACGATTATCATCGCAAACAAACCCACAGACATACTGACTCACTTCCTCTCTTTTATTATATGCACATAGATAAAAGACTGCCCAAGTGGATTGAATAAAGCTACATTAATTTCATTATGACTGGAGATGTGTAAAATAAATCTTTTGACAGAAGAATTACAAATCATTTCAGTATAAAGATTATACAAATTTTTAAAACTTTAAACGCTGAAATATCGTTAATTAGAACCGAACATTAAACATTAACGCTTAAGGCTATACAGTCAAACCTGGATATGTGAGAAAACTCTATAAGTGAGAGTAATAGCCAGGACCCGTCATTTTAAGCTTCCAAAACTTCTATTAGCGAGAAACAGAAATCTCTTTAAAAGAGAGTCGTTTTTCCCTCATGGACCTCCGTAAGTGAGACTGCTACTTATCTATACCTCTATAAGCGACAGTCGAGCTTTATTTATTTATATTATTAAGGAGGATAAACATTCAAAATACAAAAACAGAAACCTAAAAGAAATTGACGGATTTTTTTAAAGTGTAAATAAGTTCTAAATAAAATAAAATTACAAACATAGTGCTTGAATTTTTGTTTTGTTTTCGTGAGCATCTTGATACCTACCCTTTATAAAGTACTTATATGTCGAAATGTAATGAACGTAACATATACACACTATTAAATATATATATGTGCATTATACATTCGTACTTGCTGTGACTTGTTATTGCTGCGTGCCGCTATAAGAGAGAAACGCTATCCATGTACCTGCATTAGCGAGAAACCTCTATAAGCGAGAATGAGATTGTGCTCCCTTGAACTCTCACTTATCCAGGTTTGACTGTATTTTGAAAATAAGTTTTACTACTGAAATGCATCCACGCGTTATTATGACCCTTTCTGAGTGACCGGAGATACATTGGTGTCTACAGCCACTTTACGCTAATATTTCATGCCCAATGTGACCAGTAGCGCAGATGATCGCCGTTCTCACAGCGCTAGTACATATAATACACAACTATCAACAAAATCTAATCTATAATAACATCTATTAGTTACAAGTAGTCTATTTAATTTATTTTCTCTTATACGTTTGCTCTTGTTTTAGGTATTTATACATTTGTGCTATGGTGTCACTAATACATTTTGTAGTCAATTTGTTTATTGTATGTAATAGTTTATTTTAGGATTATTTATTTTTGAGTGGGTGTATTGTTATTATCTAAACTTATTATTATACTTTATACTTAAATTATTTAAGCTATATGTTGTCCTATTTCTTGTTTTTTATGTTTTTTATTGCTTAGTAAGATGTAACACGACCGGGGCCCTCCACGAAAATCAGCGCTGCAGACTTCCTCTGTGGCTTTAAGCTGATGGAGGTCCCATTTTCGCCATGTTAATATATTTTTGTTTTTTCTTTTGTTTCTGTATGTTGTTGTCTTGTAACAGAAATGTTACTGCTTTTGAATTTCTAGTATTTTGTTAGTTTGTGGTGAAATATATTTCATTTTCATTTTCATTTCATTTCATTTCATTTCATTTCATTTCATTTCATTTCATTTCATTTCATTTCATTTCATTTCATTTCATTTCATTTCATTTCATTTCATTTCATTTCATTTCATTTCATTTCATTTCATTTCATAACTATTAGATGCCATGCGGGTTATCTCGCGATATTTTCCTACACAGCCCGGATTCAGGTTTTGGTCGGACACGCCTTGACTCGCGCCCTAGGCGCCATATTCCAGGGCAATAAGTGAGTATATTAACTAGCGTACCTACTGAAAAACATCTAACTAAGCGAGACAACTTTTCCATAAAAAATAGGCTAAAAATTTGTACAAGTATCGTGAAGAAATATTATTATTAAATGCTGTACCTTAGTGATTAATTTTGACGAATAAACGATTTAAAATCTGTCTCCATAAATTTACAGATTACGGGCCTCTAACCCATGTATAATATATTCAAATTATTCGTTTAGAACACGTGATATGATACCTGTTTTACATACGATGTGGTTATATGAAATCTGAAGGCCACACTGTGATGATTTATGGAAAATATTGTCATAATTATTATAAAAAGCCGTTTAAAGATTCGATGCTACGCAGTGGAATACATCATAAACAAAAATGTTAAACTCAAGCAAATCAGGTAAAAATTTAACCTAAAGGTATGATTCGAAGTCTGGTTATCGCTGCTCGGCAGTGGCGTATATTAGTTCGCGATGTTGACCTTTGACAGTGCTCCACAGTCGCCTACATCGGACATCTTTCCATTGAAATACATAGAGAACGGTACATTGTGAAGTTCCGTTTGGATGTTTAACGACGATACATTCATTCTATGAATCACGAAACAAAATCTAGAATGTACTTTTTTTTTTATTTTATCGTAATTTAACACAGTGACTACACCACGTCTCATGGTAAGCTAGGTACAGTCCAAAACACGACAACGGCTATGGACAGGTACGAAAAACACATCAATAGTCGCACTAATATATCTCTGCAATCCATTAAAAAGAAACAGCGTGACGGTATGTCGCCCGGTTTTGTAGGGAAGGCCTTTCCCAGCCGCCAACGTAACGACAAATCAAATATATATATGTCGGAGTGAGAGCGTCTAAATTGATATTAATTGTTATTAATTGAAACGTCAGGTTTAGTGGTTGGAATCAGAGATGGCGTTGCAATCGTAATCAACTATTCGATTTGGTACAAAATTGAATTATGAAATTGGCAGCACTGAGTTAAGGAGAGTTGGTCGGGATTAGTCATTTTCGAAAGCATTCTTATTTGGGTGGTCGCAACTATCGCACGAAACGCAGAGATCGTCGCGTTTCCTTTCTACAATGAGTGATGAAGAAAGTTCCCGTGGCGCCCTGACAGGCTGTATCCCGTCATATACAGGGTTACAGGTAACTAACGCAAAACCTCTTGAGGGTGATTTTGGTATAGCAAGACTGATAACTTTTGTTTTACGACTTTTTCTAATTCAATCTTTTTTCCCCATACAAAAAATTAATAAATCAAATTTGCAGTTCTGATCTTCTTAATACGCTGAAAGGCGGCGCGATGCAACTGGGGCAGACGATTTCGTAGCATCAGCTGACTGAACTTTAAACATAGAGATAACGATTGATAGAAATCCCCACTAAAGCTAAAAAAATATATATCTTAGGATGTGTTAAGTTTTGGCAAAAGTTATAGAACAAAAGTTGTTAGTCTTGATATACCTAAGTTACCTTTAAGAGGTTTGGCGTTAGTTACCAGTAACGTTGTATATAATATATTTTATTATTTGGTACTTTAAAAAGATGTCAATATTGTTTTAGCCGATAAAAGGACAATAGCGATTCAGAAATGATAGAATAGCATTAAGAAATAAAAAGATTGTCTACATTTCCAGCAAGCAGGTTCGGAAACTTGCTAAGGTCTAAACAAACACAACCAAGGCTCTGTTTGTCCATTCAATATTGTCTTGTCACCATTCAATGTCAGTGATGATTTAAGCCTACAATCTTTTTGGTATGATATAATATCAAATATCTCAAGGAATTCTGTCAAATTTGTTATATATTGTAATTAATTTTGTCTGAAATCCTCAGCCGATGTCAGAATACAGCGTTTGATTGGATAAAGGTTCTATAAGTTCGTTTATAGAATGATTTTATATACGAGGGAGATATTTACTTTAAAACAAAGTAAATTATACTCATCATATTTAGAGACAATAACACACATAAATGAATAAATAACAATGAATGATTAAGTAGGTGTTTTGCCTGTCCTAAGCCAGGATAAAGTACGAAGGGAAAACTAGTAAATTTCTGTTTACTTTAAATTAAGGAAAAATAATTTTATCTACTCACCAGTCAATTATGCGCTACATACGTTACGGTATTAGCAATTTTTATGGATCAATTCACATTCGTTAATCAATTTGTATTAATGATTTATTAGGCAATATAGTTATTTACATTTTAATTAATTACAAGAATAGACAAATTATTATTTCCTTGTTTTTTGGTATCCCGGGGGAAAATCCTGCATAGGACCATCATGGACGCTGTGAGGGCAGCGACCCCGGTGTGTCAGACTACTACAGACTAAAAACCCCCGGGGTGTCCCTCTGATTGCTCCACCTGGGCCTCGGAAGCCGAATTCATCCAGACGCCCAGGTAACAAGAAGCCTTGTTGAGGCTACCTCTCTGGGAGGGGTAGGAGTGAAGCCCACCTCTCGAAACCCCTCTCGCAGGTGATGCGCCGGACACCGTGCACCGCCTCCCTCTCATCCGGGCAGCAGACTGCCTCAAGTCTACTGCCCGAAATTATTATATCCTTTAAGATCTCCCTCGTATATAAAACAAATCTGTATATAAAACATATGCTATTAATAAGGTTTATTATTGCGTAACATTATTGTATGTAATATTATAATAATACTTCTTTCTAGTTATATAGCAATAAGTAAGATATATAGACATAAGATACGAAATGGACGCAGCTACTAATGTATCTCTGATCATAAAGGGATATTATATTATATGATTTACTATATAGATTATTTTAAGAATTTGAAACCAATAAACTTGCTAGATAGTCTTTTTATACATAAGTATTCATTGATACGTGATTCGTATAAATTTACCAATGTACGATGTCCCAAGAATAAATGAATAGAATTCAAACTCAAAGAATTAAAATTGACACATCTTCGGTCTCACTTAAAACATTCGATGTATTATTTTATGTCACGTATAATATTGTAGACCCCATTGTTTTATTCAGTGTGTTATTAATTAAAACTATAAAAAACTGTGGTGTTGAATGAAACGCAGAGCTCTCGGCTGTCGATCTGTAAACTGGTTTGACAGTTACTCCCCACCTGTTCTCAATTCCCACAGGATATCGTTAATTAGATCCACACCATCGCCCCTGCTTTACATATGACCGGTTTCTCTTTAGAAAATATCGCTTATTTGACGCTTTTGTGGACTTATGGCTTCGGAACGAGTGGCATATTTATTTTGACTTCGATTAAAGTTACAAGAATTTGTCTGAGTTTTATTGCATATGGTTCCTTTACACAAGTTTACTTCAATATGTTTTTCTTTTCTCGAACTTGGTATTTTTGTCATTTTTAGTAGAATAGTGTTTTTCAAGATGATAATCAATTTTTTTTTACAAAAATCAGTTAGAAAGCAATACAATTGTAGCAACTAACATCCAAACTAGACGAATCTGTATCATTGGTGTCAGAGTTATACAAGTCACATACTATGTTATGTATAGCTTCTGTCTGCTACCTACCTCCAATTTGAACTTTTGATTAGTAATTGTATATCAAAAAATAAACCTTAAGTATTAATATTAACAATGATTAACAAGAGGTATCACTTCTAATTATTCAACTGTGGCAAAAATATCAACCACATTACAATAAATGGTTATAATGTGTATAGTTTTTTTCATTGGATATTTAAAGCACAAAAGGTGTTTTGATTTATAGCTCAATATTATTGTATTTATATTAGAATAAAGAGTAAAAGAGTTTCTTTCTGGCTATTTTCGGAAGTTCATACTTTCTGCAGCGACAGTAAATTAATTTTATTTTATAAATTTATACATTGGACACCATTAGTTAATGGAATGTGTCCGATCTGAATCTGTGAGAGAGGCGTTTGTGAGTGCCTTTGCTCTGAACAGACGTGACGTCTGGATGTTTAACAAAGTCTTAACAGAACTATTATTTGATGAGGCATCAGATTCGTTCAATCAATGGCCCCACATGTAATATGTTAGGTATTTCTGTATTAGGGTACGATGGGGCTGTCATACGTACACACTTCAAAGTCCCTTAAATAAATAAAATAAAAAAGTTATATATGATTCCTGTAAACAGTTTACATCATTTTCTTTCATTCCTATATTAAAATATATCACGCGTGTGCATTATAAGAAACAAAAGGATACGCATAACAATTATTTGGTAATATTGTGTAACCGGTTACATAAAAGTGATATAACGTCCCTGATGAAACATTATCAGGACCGGTAATGAATACGAGCATGGGAAAGGATGCACTCCAGCGGTGTCATTTCCTTGAGCTGCAATGGTTTCCGATAAAATAATCAAAAAACTCTCGCTTAGTTATTGTTATTTTAATGTAAAGCTTATAACAGTTTATACCATCCCTCTTTTCAAATTATATACACACTTAGATGGTTTCAAAGAATTTCTGAAACACGGAGTAGGTAATAATAGTTCGCTGTTGGGAATTGGAAATTAGGAAATGCAAAAGTTGTCTCCTCATCTCCATTAAGGGCGGCTTGCACTAACGAATTAATCTAGTTTAAGCTTGTATAAAACGCTTATTAATTGAATTGGTTTGATTCTATCTTAATGATGATTTCAGTTTAAGAGTTGTTACAACTAGATTTGGATTTAGTGCAAGACAATAAGTACAGATCAGCGCTAAATAGCATTTTATATAACTCTAAACTAGATTTAATTTGTTAGTGCAAGCCGCCCTTAGTGTAGTAATGAATTTATTTATCTCTAGAATGTATTTTTTTAGGCATTCTAAAAAAAAATATTATTATAATTTCTTATGGTAAAATATATTTGGGCTGCCAGCATTGTGAATGATCCAGACATGACTAAACATCTTGAACCGCTTCAGTTGCGCAGAGATGTTGCCTCACTGAGCGTTTTCTGCCGTCTGTACCATGGTGAGTGTTCTGAAGAGTTATTTAACCTTGTTCCACCCTCTCCCTTCCTGAATAGAACCACGCGCTCGGGTTTGCGGAGTCACAGCTTTACGGTATCTCACATCCCGGCTAGGACTAAGAAGTTCTCTAACTCCTTCTTTTGCCGTGTCATTGATCTGTGGAATAGACTTCCGGCAAGCGTGTTCCCACCTTCCTGTGATATGGGATCCTTTAAGGGTAACGTGAAGAGATTGTGCAGGCCGGCATGGTTTCTATGACTACCGATGTGTTTTTCTTACCTGTCGATAGTCGTTAGCGTTTTTTGGACTGCTCTATGCTTAACATCAGGTGCGGTGCAGTCACTGTGTCGTGTCAGAATAAAAAAATATATAGACCATCACATTATAGTGCAAGAATATGTTATAATGGAAATGATTTGAAATATACATACTGACATTAGTCAGAAGCTAAAAGATGAGTAGAAAATAATTAGACGTAAGTTAAAATATAAAATAATTTAAACAACAGCATGAGAAAATCAAAGCAATGCAATATTAGATGAAGTGTAGAGCTTAGTTGGCAAAAAAATATTTACGCGCTAACGAGCACGTGTGTAGCAAGTCAGACAGCTAGTTCATTATGTAACAAGGACACGGCTGACGTAAAACTGTTTCAAGTCACATACTTTGTTTTTAATCATTCGTCTAATTAAGGTTTTTCACAATTTTTTCATACGCCAATTTGTAATCCCTTGCACAAAAATCACAGTTTATTTTTTTAAGCGGACTAACTACTGATTGCCGGGAAAGGCATTTACAGTTCAACCGGGCTTAGGAGGCGAGCGCAGAAGGTGCTCAGCCAGCGAGTTTATGGGTTGGATGGCAAGGCAAGGGCACCCCTGTGGGTACAGACCTCGACTTGGACCGCCAGCCAAATAAAAATACTATCTCTACGGGTGATCTACTGGCGTGTCGGAAGTGTCTACCTTGAGAAGAACCGCCGAAAGAAACTCAAGGCTGCATCTGAGTAGAACTGCGCCTCGGAGCGAGAACGCACCGGTTGGCAGCAGTTGACTGGACTATCCTTCGCTGGCGACGCTGGTGTCGTGTAATGAAGTTAGTGCGTGGGTGTACCTCACTGTTTGATCGGGCGGTCAAAAATCACAGAATTAAGGCCGATATTTACGACATAGACGCTATTACGATGATTAGTAAAGTTCTCAAACAATAAATTCGTTTTGACAAAATACTGAATATGTAATAGGAATTTGAGTACAGCCGTGGTACTCGTAGAGCCAAGCCCATGTTGGCAAAATTAGTGACTTAGCTAATCATTTGACATTCATTAAGTAATATAAATTGTAACGTTGTAGTAAATTTAAAGCAAACTTAAAGTTGCGTATATAAATCTCAGCCTTAGAATACATTGAACTACAACCAAATTACATAAAATCAACATGTTTTTTGGGTAATGATCGGTTTCTAAACTGACAACCGGTGATACAGCTTAAACTTTCCGTAATAGATGTTTCATACACTGGATTAGTCAAATAAAAGTTTTGGGATAATCTGTATTTGGAATTAAAAATTCCACGTAAATCAGTAAAAAATGGAAACTATATCGATTTAAAAATGATTAGGTATTTCGTTTATATAAAGGTATATAAAGGGGGGTGGTGATCACTCTACTCTCCCACCTCTCCTATGACTGTGACGTTGCCCTCTGGACATATCGCGCGTCGTCCGCGGTGAAACCACTGTCACATGCCCGTAGCCCGGCGCACCATACGCGTGGAGAGGAACACCCGGTGGTTTTAGCCAGTGAGAGTCTGGCACACCGGGGGGGGGGTGGGTGGCCCTCACCGCCCCCCTGACGGCTAATAACGGTTTTCAAACGGGTCAACAAAAAAATCTTAGCTTCAGTGACATAAACAGTATTTAGTCTTATCCTAGTTCGGTTATTGTCACAAATATCATATTTTATTGTTAAAAACATTGCATTTAGGATATTGTAAAGCTACGGTTTCCTACCTTCGTTTCACTAAGTCATATTGTTTTTATCAGTTGACTAGCAAAAAAGTTTTGGGAGTCGAAGCTGCTCGCGCCCGTAGGCTTTACCCTAGTTTCCCTACACGTGACTCCTGGGTGGTGCTAAACGAGCAGCAGCGAGGTGGTAGGGCGTCGGTGCCCGTCTGGATCGCGACCACAGTACATGGGTGTGAAGGCCGTCATAGTGACCAGTTTCGGCTTGTCGCGTTTCGGGATCAGCTTGTGTATATCCAGTAGCTCATATACCTACAGACCTTCAGTCGTGGTATATGTGGGCCGACATGACGATGTAGACTATCAATGGATTTTCATCCTTTGATAGTCGCTTTCGTTTTTGGACTACATCGCACGTACCATCAGGTACTCTGTAGTCAGTATGTCGAGACAGTGTAAAAAAAAAAAATTGTAATAATATTAAAAAGTCCGAAGTCTTAGTATTATTGTTAGCTAGTGTTTTTTTTTTATAGCAATACATGAGATACAGGTAATTTTATAACAATTTTGTATACAACAGCTATTGATGAACAATAAAAACTTAAGCCTATTGTATTGTCTTACACTCAAGGATTTGCAGACGATAATAGTTTATCGCTAAAAACATTAAAAGACACTCTACTAGAGTGTTAAATAATAAGTTTAAATAAGATTATTTAATATTATAACCCTCGTAATAAATAAGTGGGGACGCAAGAATGTTTTGAAGTTACTCAAAAACATATTTTACTGAGAACAACGTCAGTGACAGTTGAATAATATATCTAAGTATCAAAACATATAATTTATTAATTATTTTCATTAATAAATCTGATCATTAGAATTAAAATCTCATTAAAGTGAAACAAACGAAAATACTAAAGATGCATTAACTGGTTAATTGAATTCTTAGGTACAAGCGTAAATAGCGTTAAAATACTCGTAATGGCACCTTTGAAATTTAATAATTACTAAATGGTATTATTACAAATTAAGTTAATATTTATTTAATAATGGTCAACATTAAGGATTAAAATCTTATTTATAACTTAATTAATAAGTCAAAACACTGTTAAAATAACAATAGAGGATTATTGTAATAGATAAAAGACATCTAAGTTTTGAATAACAAGGTCTTAACACTTATTAGGTCAATAACTTTCTTGGAGTTTATCGTAATGTTTTGCTTCATTCTTCTTCTAAAACCAAGTAGAGCGAAGAATGTCAGTCGTTCAAGATAGTTTGGTCAATGAAAATTAAATTGATAACAATTAATACAGAACAAGGATCTTCGCAATTTTTATACAGAGTAGTTTGATACCTTGATAGAACAGTAACTTACTCGGTCTATTTATTTTTATTTTTTATCATGCCAAATATCACGTCAATAGCAATAAAGATTTTATTGTTTTGACGTCAGAAAATTTATCGCAGTCATGACATAATTTTAATGTATCTAATAGATTAACAGTCGCTTAGTGTTACAACGTATGAATTATGCGTTTCGTGAAATGATTGATGCAAATAGTTTTTTGTATAATGATTAATAGATTTTAAATGTAGTATCTCAAATTAGTGAGAAATTTGATATCTGTTGTAAATTATCGTTGATTCTTAAAATTTATATAGTAAAATTAGATCAACATAGAACGCATATGCTAGGTATGAACATTTTTTTTAATTATGGCATGTAGACGCCGCTCAATACATGCTTGTGTAAAGCGTCCTAAGGGTCGTTAGGGTGTTACGGGACGCACGGGGTAAGGGGTACGCGCGCGCAAGGATCGATGCTTGCTGAGGGAGTCGACGGCCATGACCCCAGGCGAGAGTACGTGCGTGTGCGTCGCAGTTCGGTGTGCCATAGAATACAAGAAACACTAAAACGCCAAAATCCGTGTCTTCCTACCTACTCACCCACGACCACTACAATACAATGGAAATTTATAGTAATACTTACACATAATACTTTTAAAATCCACTTTAACCCATTATCGCCCAAGTCGACACGATTTTTTTTTCCATTTTTAAGCGTCATTCTCAAAAGGGAATCGATTCAATAATTTGGTTCCATCCACATATCCTTGTGTAATTTTCGTGATCTTTCGATTTCCAGAATAGAGATTAAGTGCTCGAGAAAAAAAAAATGGCCGACTTTATAGTGAAAAGTATTGACATTTTATTTTTTAATATTTTTATTATTAGATCCAAAAGTGCGAGTAGAAAATGACGCTTGAAAATGGAAAAAAAATCGTGTCCTCTTGGGCGTTAATGGGTTAATGACAATTAAAAGTAATGTCAGCTAAATTAAGGATATTTTTCATTTACAATGAATTAATCGAATTTAGTGTCTTTTTGTTTAATTTCACCTAAGAATACAACTGATTAAGATAGGTCAACGAACTACGATGGACTTTGATTTACAATCAAACTTCTAAATGGCCACCAAAACTATAGTCCATATGGAAATCACATAAGCCAATAATGATAATGTTATAGACAAAGATGTGTTTACTGTTTCAATAAAGGATTTATTTTTTCTTAAACATTAGAATTTCCTCACTGCGTATTTATAGCAAATAAACAGAGATAAGATTGACAGCTAATGGCCTCATTTAAAACTTAATGAATACATGGTTATTTATTTACTTAAAATGATGCACCAAAACAACAAACTTAGGAATAAATAATGTGAAAACTTTATTGATGAAGGAATTTTATAATTGAGAATACTGCTTGTCTATGGGTGATAGAAAACGGACGTTAATCAATAAAAAAAAAACACAACAGCAATAGGACCTGTCTTCAAAGTCAAGTTGAGCATAAAACAATGATAAAGTATACAAATAAATACAGGAAACAACTATCTTTAATGATCTATAGTAGATTTTCTTATATGTAATTTCTAGTTTTGGTAATAAAGTTGCATTAGTTGTTTCCTATAAACTTGGCTGGGGTAAGCTTTTGAGTCACACCACAAAGATGCGTCAATTTACTTTGTGACTAAGCTTTAAACCATCTTCGAAGTGATTCTAAGAAATTAACAGACTAATTTTATTGTTCTAAAAATAATTAAAGGACTAAAATGCTAGTGTTTGATTCAAGTGAAATAAATTTGGTATAATACGTCTTATAAAGTTAATATGCTGGTAGACATCAGTTAACGAACTAAATTTTTATATATCAAGAATATAGGAATTTCTTATCTTTGATTATGAAATAATGTGGTTAGGTTAGCGACCTTAGCAGTGTCAGCGATATATTATTAATACACTGTGGTACAGATTTTTAACGATATGTAATCTGACCTCTGTTTTAAAAAGTCAAATATGTCACATTTACAATTCTTAACAAAAAAGTAGCCTAGATAATATATTCGCATGTTAGGTACCGAGCAAAGATCATTAGTTCCAAAGTGTTTTCTTATTCAAATTAACACATGTATATTTAAAATCCTGAAATAAATTTAGATCGATACTTTTAGAAGGTCTTTTTATAACATTGTCTAAAAATTTACCTGTATCATAACAGCCAGAGATGGGCAAAATGTAATCTGATTAATGATGAACGATTACAAAATGTAGTCTTAATTTTAATTTTCTTGCTCTGTAATCATGATTAATTGCATTTTAAACATTAAGAAATCATAAATGTGTATACAATCTGGGATTTTGTAGTGTTTAAAACATAAATGAGCAAAATGCAGTCATATTAATGGTAAAAAACGTAAAATGTAATCGTTAATCAATTTCATTATGATTATATTTTGCCCATCTATGATAACAGCTAATTTCATTTTCAATGTTTGATCTTTACTCTTTGTTATCATTCGACCTCTTTCACCAAGAGTATTTCATTTCTATACATTATGCAAAATACGTAAGGATATAAGGCAACAGTTTCAAAAGCGAAGTCTGAATACTTTTCACAAACAAAATATTCAAATAATCAGATCACATTTCGCTATCGATAGACAATCGGAGTACTATGGCTCTCTAAAATACATCCAACGAGTAACAAAGATCAACTATAGATAACTGTAAAAGTGGTTAAAACAATTGCTTAGGGATTTTAAAATATTTCAGTTCCCATTTTCGCCCTGTTGGTACTTACTGGTTGAGGAGTAAAGGTAATAATGGCAAAATAAACATGTAATGAGCCTTTATAACGAATACTCTTGAAGGAAATGGCCAAAAACCGGTTGGACTTATAAGAATATTTTGTGGTCTATTTTGAAATTAATAAAAACTTTATATACCGCGTGTTGATTGCAACTGATGTTTCGCGGTTAATTAAAGATGATTGAAGACCACCTATTTTATACATCTTTTATTGACAAAATTGGATTTTGTGATTACGAAAAATATATTTTTTAATCAACATAATTTTCGTATTGTTTGCAATAGCCTAAAAATATTTCCTAGTTATCAACATTAATTATTTTTTCAACGAATACACAGGTATCAGTTGCATTTTATACAACTCGTATTTATCTAATCTATGTAAACGACTTCCTACAATTATGAACTCTTATCATTTAGAGCACGTATGTATATCATCAGTAATCAAGACAATAATGTCTCTAGAGTCATTAATCTGGGACTTCAACCCTTAGAGGTCATTTATGTTCGTACGTGTTTGCTTCTACTTTTATGTCTAGCATCAACCGTAATAAAAAGATTGAGGTGAAATTTACTGTTCATCGAACGTGACCAGAATTCTTATTTATTGCTTTCGATTATAAATTTAGGTCATACACATAATTCACAGTTATTTAGTGCGATAGTTGATTTTTGGAAAAATAGTGGCGAGAATTTAAATGAATTGCGTATTAAGAGTCCATGATTCGATATTTTGTGTCTTTTAAAAGTTTACATTACACTTAAAGTTATCGTCAGACATAATGACATTATAATTAATATGTGTGAAAATAACAGAAGAAGCCATTGAGGTCATAATCTTGCAAAATCTTAAAGTCAACTAGTGAACAGGTTTAGATTTATTCGATAATATAAAGAGAATAAATAATATTATGTTAATCTTCGATGTTATTGCTGTTGCGTTGGTAATTGAGCTTTTATTAATTTAATTAAATATAGATTTAAAATCAAATATAACATATACGTTTAAGAACATGATGTGTTATTAACAACTATAATTAATCGATAAAATATTAATAGAAAAGATTTTTGAAGACAATGGACTCACCAATCCTTGAATTCTGGGAAACATTGTAAATCTCTTTGCACAGGTAGGTAAATAGTTAAAAATTCACCAGATACACCGATCACGTAAAACACTCACTTAATCACAGAACAATCAATGTCATTTTACGAATGGAATGCCCAAGTATCACGGTTAGGTAGTGCGCACGAGCCGATGCGTCGAACGCTTATGAGAAATCTGCGTGCGCTTCGACAGACGGTGATTCACGTATGTCGTTTGTAGGGGGGTTTGCCTCTATCTTTGTTTACTTGCTAGCATTAATGGCTTTATACAATTCATTTACTAAATAACAAAATGTGACCTACAATAGTTTATCAGCTTTTTTTCCTTTTTTAGTATCACATTTATCTGTGCGGTTGTGATTAGGCCATTAAGATAATAGAGTCTGATATTACAAACTGATAGTGGAAATTAAGTACATTTTTTTAAATTATAATTTTGCAAACGTTTTATTATCTAAGTGATATTAGAATAATTACGCTTTTAGTAGAATATGAACATCTATTTAATGAATTACTAAAGTTCTAACTTGAGAGTATTTAAGTGAAATATATTAATTCTAAAGCACATGTTTTATGCATCTCAAAGAAAATACACATAGCGTCCACATTTCAGTTAGTGTTTTTGTCTTAAATGAGTTTATAGTCTTATAAATTTTTGAATGTAACACAAGAAAAGTTCTTTATAAATTGTAACGCTGTATCCATGCAAATATTTATTGACATTAAATCTTAATATTATAATGTGCCGTAGGTATTTACTGTATGCATGTTGGTTAAATATTTAAAAATATTACAAGAAACGTCACTCCGTGTGGTATTTTAGATAAATATTATTTGGTGATATTTTTTACTTTTATCGTTTGTGTAATCATAATATATTTAACCATTTTTCTTGCTTCAATATTACAGGAAATAGTTTTTGTCTTTGTTCTTAAATCAGTGTTTAGTTTATGTCTATCATAATAAAGTGTTGTTATTAAGTATTATAATTTTCTTCGTTTATATTATATATGACAATTTTTTGATTGGTCAATTGCTTTTCTAAGCTATCGACAACGAACTATACGTATTCTGGAACGATCTTTCAATTCTTTGAAAGATCGTTCCAGAATATTAATTTATTTACTATAATATTGTTTGTCCTGTTATCGATATTGCGTTATGATGTCGTCATTATTTGCAGTTACTTATGATTCCTGCCACTGACTGACAAAGACTTTTATTAAAAGTTCAATGTTCTGTATGAAACTATTGCGTTTAATTCTTTAGTTTCATCACTTGAATCTTCTATTACTTTCATCACATTTCATTTCACGACGTTTTAATAATCCTTTGTTCCTTTTTCTCTATATAATTTATAATGCCAACATAAATCTGCATCTTACAGAAAAAAGTTAATGGGTTCACTCTTAGATTATAATATCTAAGAGTTCGGTGTAGATTATCTCATGCCATTCATTGTCCTTTGTTTGGAATTATATGTTAAGTTTATCCAAAGCTGGCTGAAATCGGTATAATACTATGAAATTTTATGTCTGTTTTATATTAAGATTCGATTAGTTTTATTGGACCATTGGCTTTTATTTTATTATAATATCTAAAGACCATTCTTCTCATGTTCTTTATCAAAAATATTTATGCCATATCTTACTCCTTGCTTAGATATAACAGGATTATATTACTTTTAAGTACCTATGTTAGTATCATTATAATTTGTGACATCTTTCAATAAAATACAATAATTTCTAATTTAAATAGCTTCGTCATTAACCATGCTAATTGTAAATTTCATTATACTAGCAACCACAAAGAGTGTAATTTCCATAAAAATAGTTACAGTAAACTTTTTTAATTGTAATTTATTTGGAAATAGTAATCTAAATGGTATGTTTATATAAAGATAATTAGGTGACATCATAACTCTGGTATTTCATCATCAGATGAATCCAGGTAAAGATGACGCGAGATAAAATATCAAACTCTGTTTGCTTGACTACAAGTGTGAATAATTAGTTGTTACACATAATTGTATAATTTGTAATGAGAGACTATTTCACACGTTCGGCAAAATTATTACCATCTGCAATAGACAAGAATGAAGGTCTCTACCCTTATGGTATGAGTATTTGTAGAGCAGCTGCTCTCGAAAAGAGACCTTTCGAAACAAAGCACAAAAACGAGCTTTCTTAAGAATTTTATTGATGATTCATTTAGATTCAGTCAATTAGCGTTTCACCCGTGAAATTAAGAAATAAAAGGAAGAATCATGCAACATATTTCCTAAGTTTTTGTAAGCTTTTATCCATGCACTTTCGTGTTCCTTTTCTGATGCAAGTATAACAAAGAAACGACTTAAAGAAATTAAAATCGATCACGACACGTCAACGCGCTACTGATGGTTGTAATTTCATATTCTTCTACTTATGAACATTTTCTTCATTCACTTTTGTTTCGTGTTTGTGGTTTATTTATATTTTCTAACTCCATATCTCTCTTTTTTTGTGTACCTGTGAGGGCAGCGACCCCAGTGTATCAGACTCCTACTGACTAAAAACCTCCGGGGTATCCCTGTAATTGTTCCATCCGGGTCTTGGAAACCAAATTCATCCAGATTCACGTGGAGCGAAAAGCCTTGGTGAAGCTGCCTCTCTGGGAGGGATAAGAGTAAAGGAGCTTACCCCTCCGAAACCTCTCTCTCATGCGGCGCGCCGGACACTGCGCACCTCATCCCTCTCATCCGGGCAGCAGGCTCTCTAAAGTCTATTGCCCGGCGGAACGCGTCAATCCGGCGATGGTGCCTTATCCGCCGAGTGGCCAGAGAAGATGTTCACTCTCTGACCCTTTCGGCGGCCTCCTTTTGCTTCATCACAACCTCGCAGAAGAACTTCATGTCTCTAGTTAATAGGCCAAAGTGACATGACGAAGTACACATTATCATTTTCAACCTATGGTTGTTTTTTAGTTCTATATTATATATTAAAATAAACTGCTTTTTAAAGACTGCGAAGCCATATTGATGATATCCTAGCCGGTTTCGGCCAGGGCGACTGTTTCAACACCGATTAAGAAATTCGAGGTCCAGTTTACGGAAACAGTCAATTGCGCAGGAGATATTTAAGTGCATAGCTGGACGCGCAACCAGAAAAGCACTCTCTCGTCCGAGCTTCCTCAGGCCCGAAAGAATGGAGAACCAGTACGATCGGGAGGGAGCGGGATGCAGGTTTGGTCGAGTTGTCCTTCTCTGCACACCTGGTAGAATTGCGGTGTTCAAGAGATACCTTAGTCGGCTTTTACGACACCTCAGCAAGAAGAGGGAGATGCTATTCTATTCTGCCGGCAGCCACCACGGCGAAGCCATATATCAGGCTTACGGACAGCCAATGAATTCGTAGCAAATAATTTTACAAGCATAGACTACTATAATTAATAAAATCGATATGATTAGTTTAAATTAATCATATTATCATGTTATAATATATATTTACACTTACCGATTTATCGGTGTCGGTTGAGAAAGAACGTTCTAAGAAAAGGTTATAAGTTGGAGGAAAAGCGTCAGTGAGAATTAGAAATAACCGGGTTATGGTGCAACAGTTTTATCGTAATGATAAGCTATCAGACAACTATGTTTGATCATCTGACACGGCTATTTGGAGCAGCAATTGCCCCATTTATTATCACGGTGACCATAAATTACGTTATTTTTATTATATTGCAATTTCTAATTATTTACCTTTAAATAGTGACATGGAGTCTCACAGGCGTCGTGCATGTGTTACATTATATTTTAAGTAAAAGTGTTAAATTTATCGTTTTTCTCGCATAAAGTCGATTGAAACTTAGAATAAGAATTTCATACCAATTGAAGCTGAAAAATACCACTAAGCGTTAATACTCATTTGTTTAAATATTTTATAAAGAAAATTGATTTAATTTACTGGTGAGTTTTTCATTACATACCGATAGTTGAATATCAAGACAATTTTGGAACACGCAAGTTGATTTTCACAACAAAAATATATTTAAAAGTTGTAGCCTGTGAAACATTATGTCCTCTATAGTTTTATAAATGTTTCACGTCACCAGTTAAGGGTTAATAAAAAAATTGTAATAGCAATAGCATTGTTTTATTTCTTTTTTGTGGAAACTATGCTGTCTTCGTTTTTGTATATTTTTTGTTGTTTTTTTTTACACTGGCTCGACATAGTGACTACAGAGTACCTGATGGTAAGTACAGTGTAGTCCAAAAACGAAAGCGACTATCAAAGGATGAAAATCCATTGATAGTCTACATCGTCATGTCGGCCCACATATACCACGACTGAAGGTCTCTAGGTATATGAGCTACTGGATATACACAAGCTGATCCCGAAACGCGACAAGCCGAAACTGGTCACTATGACGGGCTTTACACCCATGTACTGTGGTCGCGATCCAGGCGGGCAGCGACGCCCTACCACCTCGCTGCTGCTCGTTTAGCACCACCCAGGAGTCACGTGTAGGGAAACTAGGGTAAAGCCTACGGACGCGAGCAGCTTCGACTCCCAAAAATGTTTATATATTACTATATTTTTCCATTAAAAAAAATTAAAATTAGGTACCACATACTCATCGGTGAAGGGGAATCGTGAGAAAGCCCGTATTGCATCTGATAGAAATGTCATGTGTAAGTGCTCTGAGAACGGCAATCAGTTGCGCTACTGGTCACGTTGGGCACGGTGGATATAACCACTAATGATGAGCAGTGGCTCACCCCGTAAGGGATATAGCGATACGATAAATCATTATTATTCCTGATGTTTTATTGAAAATGTGGTCACATTAGCAAATGTTATCAACATTCTTATCGAGATTTAATTCTTATCTCAGTTTTACTAAATGAAAAACAAAAGAATTTCAACCAATACCTTCCTTATTTATTTACATTTGTCTATTTTGTATTCTAGATAATTTGATAGTTTGTACTTTTAATTATCTTGTTAGGGTTAGTGACCGATTAATTAGGGATTGGTACTCAAAGACTTTTCCAAGCGTAAAATGGATGGCCGGCGAACTTGTGGGAGTGCCTCGGCCAATATATCCAGGCGTGAACGGTTTGGGATGCATTCCCGCGCACAGGCTCCAGGACAATGAGGTCAGCGAGGGGTAGGTTTTTATACAACCCCTCGCAAATGCAAAAGAGAGGAGGCCTGCAAAAGGCCCGACGTCGTTGGGCGCTGGTTAAACTGGTAAAGCTGTTCCTTTGGCTCTGGCAGACGGATAGGAGAAACACCCTGGCTCACTGAATATCTCCCTTGTCTATAAAATCACCTGTATAGCAGAGTGAAGGGAGTAAACCGTATTAGGCTTTCACCTTTGCGAGGGTCTGGACAATTAAAGGGTGCGCGTCAGCATGAGAATCGAGTAGCATCGCGATATCTCTTCCGAGATATCGAACCACGTAAAGACCTGAATCGATTACATCAAACGGAAGAGATTCTATGCATATGCTGTTCATGTAGATTTGATCCTCTCTGAGGCCGTAGTCGAAAGCCTGAACTGGGTCGTGAGTCGCTTCGGCCTGGCACGTTTTGCATTTAGGACGATAGAATATTAAGGCTATGAACACTTTCTACAGGATATAGCGGGTTCCTCCCACAGCCTTATTAGTCGTCCTTTACCACATGACGTCATAAGCACAAATCGGCGTCTGCGTCATGTGGCCATGACTGTTTTGGAATGTTCCGCTTATTACGGTCAGGTTTCGATTGACGTTTGTATAGTGACGTGTTTAAACCTATTAGTATTTATTTCTTTACAATCCTCCCAGGGCTGTAATGAATTACAGAAACCCCAAAGCAAAACAATCTCGGGACCCTTGGCGATAATTATAATATATCGTTACGCTATGTCCCTTACGAGGTGAGCAGAGATGTATCAGTGGCTGTGTCCACGTTGCGCTTTTATGTTTTATCCAACGTGACCAGTAGCACAACTTATCTCTGTTCTTAGGACACGGCATTTCTATTTATTAGGTGCTATGTGGGTTTCCTCACGATGTTTTCCTTCATCCTAATCAAGAAAAACCCAGGGATGCATGCATGGTTTCGAACCTATGGCCATTAGCGTTCCCTCAGCAATGTTCAATAAATAAAATAAATATCTACTTATTATTGTTAGTACGCGACAAATCAAAACATTTGTCTCTACAATTGTGTCCTGATCAGATAATAGGATTACCATTTTAACTAAACTAAATAGATAAATAACTAGTCATTTGTAGCAAACGGAGTCCTCGCAGCATTATTAGATTATAACGAAACAAAAAAAGGTTTTTCGTAATCTTGTTCTAAACACTTCGGATAAAGAAACTTCAAAGTACTCACCCCCCCCCCCCTAAACCCTAGTCCCTGTTATTAAATTAAGTTACCTAATTTTACAGAAGAACAAAATTTACAAGAAAGTTGTCCAAGTAAGTAGGAAACTTACTCTCACAAAGTGCCGAAGCCCTCAACTTGAGTCAGAAAACTCTCTTCGCTCAGTCAATTAACAAAACAATTACGCAACACGAACAAATCAATACATAAACCAAGCAACAAAATCTAAGAAAAGAAAGAATCATTTTTTTTTATTCTATTTATTTAAGGGACTTTTACGTGTGTACGTATGTCAGCCCCATCGTACCCTAATACAGAAGTACCTAACACATTACATATGGTGCTATTGATCTGAACAGGCCAGACGCCTCATAAGATAATAGATCTGTTAAGACTTTGTTAAACATCCCGATGTCAAGTCTGTTCAGAGCAAAGGCACTCACAAACGCCTCTCTCACAGATTCAGATCGGACACATTCCATCAACAAATGGTGGATATCATCTATGATCCCATAATTTACACACAGTGGAGAATCATTAAGTTTCTTTCAT
The DNA here is from genome assembly GCA_036320925.1 of Automeris io. Taxonomy (NCBI): domain Eukaryota; kingdom Metazoa; phylum Arthropoda; class Insecta; order Lepidoptera; family Saturniidae; genus Automeris; species Automeris io. Next base: position 2,082,363 of record JAUDJH010000011.1, on the reverse strand, counting down.
AAGATGTTTAAATTTGTTAGATGGAATGTGTCCGGATCTTAGTCTGTGTGCCACTGACGCCAACTTCCTGCACAAAGTTGTTCCAGAAAACCAGGGTATACGAGGAGGCTCACTTTGCAAAGTTTTAGATTTTGCAGATCCCTTCCTCTCTCGATAAAAAATATTTAAATATCCAAAAAATCTATTCTCGTGGTAAACATAGCATTAAAAAATATATCTCTATAATATAAAAATGAATCGCAAAATGTCTTGATAAGCGCGAAACTCGAGAACGGCTGAACCGATTTGGCTGTTTTTTTTTTGTTGTGTTTGATGAAGTCTGAGGAAGGTTATTACGGAGAGAAAATTTTGAAAAATTGTCTGGAAATGTCTAAAAACAACACTTTTCTATATTCTCATACAAAAAATTCGTAATAATATTTAAAAGTCAATTTGAACTTTAACACCATACCATAAAGTTTAAATGTTAGTGGACGGGTCCCGGGAAGGCAAAACAATTGAGTAACGTATAAATATTAATGTCAATATTTGTCAATTTTTATACATATAGCATTAAGGCCAGGTTCCTTCAAACAATTTTCAAAAACCAGCCGAGAGGCCAATAGGTTTTGGCAGAATGAAATCGACGGGGAAGCTATTAACATTAAAAAACAACAATGTGACTTTGTTTTAGAGAAATAGGGCAGAACAAGGTCTGCCGAGACAGCTAGTTTAATATATAATTGTAAAACATAATTTATTTATCATATTTTTTTTTCTGTTATTTCATTTTCCTTTTCTTTGTTAGTTTTTAAATATTATCATTGAGTAATTGGCACAGCTTGTCAACTGTACCGTATGTAAAGTGTTTGTATTTGCTGTTCAATGATAGTGAATAAATAAATAAATAAATATATTTTTGAGTTGGTAAGACGATTGTTCGAACTAGGTTGCGACCACAGTACACAAGCGTAAAGGCCGTCACAGTGACTGGCTTCGGCCTGTCACGTTTCTTGATCAGGTTGTGGACATCCAGTTGTTCATAATCCGTAATCGATAATCCATTGATAGTCTACATCGTCATGTCGGCCGACATATACCGCGACTGAAGGTCTCTAGGTATATGAGCTACTGGATATACACAAGCTGATCCAGAAACGCGACAAGCCGAAACTGGTCACTATGACGGTCTTTAAACTTATGTACTCTGGTCACGAGTCGTGATGAAAATGCCTGGGAATTTTCCCAAAGTGCCCAAAAACTTCCTTGGGAATATTCCCGGGAATTTACGAAATGTTCTCGGAAGTTTTGGACACTTTGGGAAAATTTCCGGGCATTTTCATCACTAGTCAAGACCCAATTCGGGCTATCGCCAAACCACTACACAAATAAATAGTTAATAATAATGATCGCATAATGTTTGATCCTTGAAATTGTATTTTGTGGTATATTGTATTTTTAGCTACACCTTTGGCACGCGTATATGATTCTTTTATATTTCCCAATTCAATGGTAGTCGGTAATATTTCAAATAGCCCCTGGAGCGCACCTCTCGTAAAAAGTCTGATGTCTTTATTATTTAAATATTTGCAAATACGCACATTCGAATTGCAAAGTTCTGACTTGGATGTAGTGACGGGCCGAATTTTAGGCCGCGATTTCGGCACTAGGCATCATTTCAAAGGTTTTGAGGCAATTTTAATACGCTCTAGACTTTTTGCGAGTTATTGTAAAAACAAGGGAGATATTTCAGGATATAATAATTTGTACCTTCTTACAACCAATAAAGATATAAATAACTATATGGCCTAACAAATCATAAATTAAATTAATGATCAAATGAGAATACATCCAAAAAAAAAAGAATTTGAACACCGTAACGCATGTGGCGCAGGATAGAATTGTAAGCAGATAAAGTTCAAAGCATTTTACGTAATCTTGGGTAAATAAGTATTGACTCATTTTACCTTCGCACTTTATCCTGGTTTAGGGCAAGCAAAACACCTAGTTAATCATTAATTGTTAATCATTCATTTATATGTGTTATTATCCCTAAATATGTTAACTATAATTTACTTTGTTTTAATGTAAATATTTAGATATCACTATTTTTTTCATACTTAGAAATAGAACCGAATGCTGTGAATCGTCCTTGTCTATAAAATAGCCCTATTGTTCGGACAATCGTCCTACCACTTCAAAATATCGGATCACTTATAATCATCAAATCAATCAGTCTTTATTTGACGCTTGCTGGAAACTTTAGGCTGTAGTTAAAATTTCGGCACATTTTAAAGTTTTGCCGAATCTGGATTTTTGGCCGAAATCGCAACGTTCGGCCGACACTAGTTGCACGTCAAGTCCATGTTTACAATTTGCATTTCCTTATTTACCTTCGAGTTCTTTGTTATTTTAATTACCTATATAACAAGTGTTTATCATAGTTAATGTAGATATATAAAATTGATATATATATACAGGCTGATTTTATAGACGAGGGAGATATTCAAGGAGGATATTCAGCATTCGATTCTAATTCCAGATATAGAGAAATATAGATATCTTAATATTTCCATTAAAACAAAGTAATTTATAGTCAACATATTTAGGGGCAATTACACACATGATAGAATAAATAAAAAATAATTATTAAGTAGGTACCTTGTCTCTCCTAAGCCAGGTAAAGTACTAAAGGGAAGCGAGACAATTACCTGTTTATATAAAATCACGTAAAAGGAATTTTATCTTGGATTAATTTTTTAAGGATCAATTCTCATTTGTTCATCAATGTTTCTTTATGATTTGTTAGGGGATATTGTTATTTACATTTTTATTAGTTATAAGAAGGTACAAATTATTGTATTCTGAAATATCTCCCTCGTCTATAAAATCGCCTGTATATTAGTACATAGGATTTGGCTGTGGTAGCATGGATGGTGGCTGGGATAAGATCGGTATCCATGCACGGGATCGCAAATAGTCATACGCTTAGGTCCGTCAATTGTTGTTTAAATAACGCAGTTTCACTCCGACGTAGCCTTGAGTTTCTTTCGGCGTTTCTTCTCAAGGTAGTCGCTTCCGAAACGCTGGTAGATCACCGTTAGGTTCGTTTTTCAACTGGCCGGCCGCCCAAGTCGAGGTCCGTACCCACAGGGGTGCCCTTGCGTAGCCGCCCAACCCATAAATTTCGCTGGCTGAGCGCCCTCTGCGTTCGCCCACCAAGCCCGGTTTTGTTGTGAAGGTCTTTCCCAGGCCACCAACGTATGACAAGCCGAAAAAAAAAAGAAAAAAGTCATACGCTCTTATCACGGCACGTACTTTTGTTTTTTTTAAATTAAGTACAGACTTAGACAAAACGTGCTCAACGGTAGAAGAAAACATTGGGAAGAAACTCGCCTGGCATCTAATAGAAATGTCAAATGTACTTGTGCCGTGAGAACGGCGATCAGCCGCGATACTGGTCGCGTTGGGCACGACATATAAGCGCAAAGTGGATATAGTAATGAATGGATTTCTTCTCACCCTGTGAAGGATAAAGCGTGAAGATATATTATTATTATTGTACATATATTAAAAGCGTATTCCAGCTACGTATTGAAATTTTATTAGATGTAGTTCGAATAGAGAACGGTATGTTACGATAAGAAATAATTTTGCATGTATATGAAGTAATTAATGTATGTTATTTCAAAGATATAAAATAACTTATGTTTTTAATAAAGCAAATTTATACTATATTATCGCGTGCGAATATAATATATTATAATCAAAGTTAATAATAATACTTTAAAAAATAAATAACTGAAGTTATTAGTCATAAAAAAAATTATATAATTTAACTATAAAACGGTGGTGCCATCTAGCGATATTTTCGAATCGATTATTGGCTGAAATTAATAACCTATCCTGTCGGCTATCTTAGATTTGTTACTATAGCAACTATAGTACATCTCTTTTCGTATACGCAGGTTTGAAAGGAAGAGGTATAGCTATCGATCTACGAATTAAGATAGGTTATTAATTCTGGCAGTAAATCTATAATTAATATGAATTAATCAATACATATGATAATAGAGAAGCGGATCACTGACTAAAACTATTGTTTTCTTTACAAAAACAATCGAACACAAAAATTTTTTTGTTCAAAAATTTGTTTGTTTTCTGTGCGTTTGTTCATGATAATCTCTGAAACGGCTTAAGCTATTTGGTCGTAGGTTTCACATAGTTATTGTGGTATACTTTACTTAATATTAAGTTTTCGTTTTATTTCAATCGCTTTATAAATATAAAAGATATGTTAATTTAAAAATCATATCAGATATTTGTTAAAAAAACATATATAAAATAAATAGACCTTCAGACATCACTCAATCAGGTCTGGTCTGCTAATGTGATCGGGCAGTAGACTAAATGTTTTCTGCTGCCCGGATGAGACGAAGGCAATGCGCACCGCCTTATAGAGAGAATTTTAGGTGAGGGCTGCTTACATCTACCTCTCCAGAGATGGCGCCTAAAACGTTATTTGCTCTCTGAATCGTTGAAGGAATAGCCAGGCAAACAGCGATTTGAAGGTCACCTCAGAATTTTTAGTCAATAGAAGACGGACACATCGGAATCACCGCTTTCACGGCAGCCCTTATTGTCATAATCAGGATTTTTCCCCCGGGTTAACAAAAACAAAGGTCTGGTAATGCGAAATATGTCTACAAATACCTTTTCCGTATGGCTACACATATAATATGGACACATGTAGAAAAATAATGATCACGACAACTCGTGGGAATCAAAACAGTCGTGATTCGTTAGACGATAATGGTGGTTATCGCCTCTTGATATAAAAAGGACAATGTTTTCCTATGTACAGGGTCACGAGATATCAGATATATTTTATCTTTCTTTATTATTTCCTTCTTTTAACCCCTGACACAAATAAACGGGTTTTAGAAATATAGCGTGTCTATGGCATAATATGGGTTTTTACGCACTATATCCATCTACGTCGGCCAATTTCTTTTTGACATCGGTTATTCTCTAAATCTGATTTTAACGGACCGAGGTAACAATAGTGCTGTTGTGAGCTCGGGCCTTTAATAAAACCACATCGGTATTACTAATCTTTATTATATTACATATTTTACATATTCCAGACGAAAAATTCCAGACGAACCGTGTCTCTTCTTCACCCACCTTTTAAGCGAACAAACCTCGGAGTCAACAGTGCTTTATATAGAATGTCTCGGGCCTACAATCTTCTTGGAGATTCGGTTGATTTATTTGCGGACTCCATGCCGGGATTCAGAAGAGAGGTCTTCGGGTTGTTGAGAGATGCACAAACGAATAATCTTGACATCAATTGACATCAGTTACCATTCATATGTCATGATATAGTATAGTATGATGTGATATAATATAATGTAATATGATATAGTGTGATATAATATAATATAGTATAGTATGATTTAGTATAATGTAATATGATACAGTATAATTAAACAGGTCACTCTGACGTATGTTGTGGATGCCTTAATAGGAACTGTACATTTTTTATTGTAACTTTATGTATGTATTGTGTGAATTAGTTATTGTACCGGGCCACTGGCAACCCTGTAAAAGTAAATAAATAAATAAAAATAAATATTACTTAGTACTAGTTCTATGAACGCTCCTGCACTATGTCCTAACAGAATATGAGTTATATCCGAGAAGCGTGGGGTAGTGGCAGTGGCGACCATCTCATACAAGCATAAAAGCAATGCTTGCCCTAGGTTCTACGAGCATATAATTCTAGCACTATGAATTAAGTAATCAATACTAGATACATTGTGAACGGAATGTGTGCTTATTAAAATAAATAAAAAATAATGTGTTTTCACAGTTCTCTAATAAAGAAAGAGTAATAGAAGAGTCGAAGTAATTTGTCTTATTGATTGCCTGCCTTGTGTGAAAACGATTTGCACGCCACTGGATAGTGGGGTAGGGAGAATAGTTATATGACTCGGGGCGGAATTTATATTTAATTAAAGTTTTTTTTATTATTTCTATAATATATTTAATTAAATACTTTATATAAAGTGATTTTATAGCCGAGAGAGATATTAATGGAGGACATTCAGCATCTGGTTCTAAATCCAAATATGTAAAAAAAATGATACCGTATATTATCATTAAAAAAAAGAAGTAAAATATAGTCAACATATTTAAGACAGTTACACAAATGAATGAATGAATAACAATTAATTATTAAATAGGTATTTTGTCTGTCCAAAGACAGGACCAAGTACAAAGGCAAAAAGAGGCAATACCTACTACCTTTTTACCTACTATACGTAAAAGGAACTATCTCCACTTATCATTAAATCGTTCTCCACACGCGTTACTATGTGTACATTTTTTACGGATCACTTTTCATTTGGTCAAAGTTTCTTTATAATTTATTAAGGAATATAGTTATTTATATTTTATTATTTATATCCTGAGATATCTTCCCGTTTATAAAATCACCCTGTATATATAACATTCAATTTTTTTGTTGTTATCCTATATCAGTATTTTGAGGGATTGAAATCGATACCAGTGCGTAATCAAATATCAGAATTCAGTCCGAGTTTTGTAGATCCGTATTTTTACGAATTTTGATCTGACGCAGTGCGTAGCTGCTCTAACCGATCTAACAATGAAAAATATATAACAATATCTAATGCAGATATCACTGTAATAGGTCTACGTGAGCGAAGTCATGTCAGGGTATGGCAGAGTCATCGCTGCTGATTGTAGTCAAACGTGGCTCGGTACTAGTGCAATGACCGAAATGGCTCGCGGTTGTCGGTTTCCGTTCCACCATATTTATATCATGTTAATGTGTATTTATCAACAGCTCACGATTGGTTAGTTTTATAATACTCCTACGCGATCGGTTGCAATCAATTTTTGTTACATTTTTTAAATCCCTCACAATGAGAGATGGCTGTAGTATCTTTGGGATAACAAGTTTGGGGGTTTTTGGGAGTCGAAGCTGCTCGCGTCCGTAGGCTTTACCCTAGTTCCCCTACACGTGACTCCTGGGTGGTGCTAAACGAACAGCAGCGAGGTGGTAGCGCGACGGTGCCCGTCTGGATCGCGACCACAGTGCATGGGTGTAAAGCCCGTAATAGTGACCAGTTTCGGCTTGTCGCGTTTCGGGATCAGCTTGTGTATATCCAGTAGCTCATATACGTAGAGACCTTCAGTCGTGGTATATCTGAGCCGACATGACGATGTAGACTATCAATGGATTTTCATCCTATGATAGTCGCTTTCGTTTTTGGACTACACTGTACTTACCATCAGGTACTCTGTAGTCACTATGTCGTGCCAGTGTAAAAAAAAAACAGACCAGCAACCATACGGGACGACGCAAATTGTATGACCGATCGTATCCTGATACATATATCTGGTATTTACAGATTAAGCACTATATGCTCACCGGTGAAGGAAAAGCATCGTGAGGAACCCGCATGACATCTAATAGAGATGTTATGTGTACCGGTGCTGTGAGAACGGCGATCAGCTGCGCTACTGGTTTTACTGGTTGTTTTGTGTTTTTTTTTGTGGAAAATTTGCTGGCTATGTATCATTTTTTGTTTATTTTTATCGTTTGTATATTGCTGTATGTTTCCCTTAAAAAATAAAGAATATAATTAAATAAAAATAAATTCATCGATTAAATTTTGGTCCAATTTGGATTCTGAGACTTCGTTATAGTATTTACCAGATTTTAAGTCAATGTATTTATTTATTTTCCAAGTATAATAAAATCGTAGTTTATATACTTTTTGGAATGCACGCCAATCGATACAGGTAACCAGGAGTCGCAAAGGGTTGAAACCTTTCACCTCTCGTTAATATTAATAAAAATATATCGCCATGATATACCCCTTGCGGGGTGAGCAGATATTCATTAGTGGCTGTATCAACTTTGAGCTTATATGTCGTGCCCAATGTGACCAGTAGCGCAGCTGATATCCGTTTTCAGAGCACTTACAAATGACATTACTGTCACATGGCCTGCGGGATTGCTCGCGATGTTTTCCGTTTCCGAATCCGTACGTTATCTGGACAAATACAAAGGTACATGCCGGGATTCGAATCTACGTCCATTCACGTCGCTGCACATGGAAGTAGGTCTATTATCCACTAGGCCATCACAATCATAATTGTTTGTTTTCCTATTGATAAATAAATAAACCTATTTGATTGAGAGATAGAATAAAAATCAATTTACGTGCAAGCAAAGCCGCAAGTTAAACAGCAGTTGAGGTAAACAAACGTTTGAAATTATCGGATTTGATACGAGTCAAATCGATTATAAATCGAATTAAATTAGTGTTTTTTACATCCAGTTAGTAATAGCCTCGTGAAATTGCGAACCAGAGCTACTCAATCGAGGCCAGAATTAAATACTATGTTTTCGCATTATTACGAATTGCGCAACAAGGCAAAAACAGTTTTAATACTATTCTTTGTCATTCATTACACACGGAGTTTCCTGTATTAATGTTTATCGTAACTATAATCCAGTTGTAAATAATAATAATAACTTTATATCAGATTTCTCTAATATAAAACAAAATTAATAATTAGTAATTTTACGTAAACTCCTATTGATTCGTTTTTCCTTCGTATGGCTGTTTCGGCTGGTACCTTTGCCGAATAACCGTTAGTGAGCCGACCCAACGCTGCCAGCACTGCGACGGATGTGCTGAAGAGTCCGCTCAGCACATGCTTGACGGGTGCCCAGCCTGGGCCTCGGAAAGGGCTGCCTTAGCGCAGTACTCGCCGAGCAAGTTTGCTTGTGCTTCCTAAACCACGGACCAATTATGAAAAACGGAATATCACTTTTGAGGGAGCACAACTCTACAACGCGTTACCCTCCTGCATTAGAAACGCGAGCTCGCTTGGCATATACAGAACTAAATTACTACAATATATTAAAGATAAATACTAACAAATACGGTTCTGTGTTTGCCAAGTGAGCTCTTAGTATCTTACTGTTCCAGATAGTTTTTAAACAAATTGTTCTCATGTAAGTGATTTTGTATCTTAATGAGAATAAACTCTTTGAACTGAGGTAGGAAATGACCTGTCGCTGCCCACACTTATTCGGGCAATGTTCGACAGCGACAGGTCATGGAAGGCGGTCCTCCTTTTCACAGAGGAGGTCCTTAAAGGGAAAGAGGAGGCGGAGCGTGAGCGGGAGAGGCAGGCTTCATCTTCCCTGTCCTTTCCGTACTGGACGCAGGAGGGAAGCCTACACAAGGCACTTCCCTCCCTAACGGAATGATGCCTGGGCGGCGCACTTGAGGGAGTGCGTCGCCCAACATTTCCAAGGCGAGAGCGGTGCGCGATGTGTACCCGCGCACCGCTCAAAGAAAATGAAGGTGAGCGGAATGGTGTCCAGGGGCCTTCCATCAATAGGCCAGGCGTCGCCGGGTGCTGAGGAAGCTGGCACAGCCTTGCCCTTGGCCCCGGCAAACGGGAGAAGAAACACTCCAGGGGTTTTAGTCAGTGCGACTCTGACACACCGGGGGGTTACCCTCATCGTCCCCTGACGGCCCATAACGGGTTTCCTCCGGGTTAAAAAAAAAGTCTTCCTTCGTATTAATTTATCCTGGCTTAGAATAGGCAAAATAGCTACTTAATAAGTAATTTTTATCCATTCATTGATGTTTGCATTTGCCCCTAAATATGTTGGCTATGCTTCCCTTTTTTAATAAATACATATATTAAGATATCACTATTTTTACATATATGGAATTATAATCAAATGCTGAATACCCTCCTTCAATATCTCCCTCGTCTATAAAATCATCCTGTATATCAATATCTATACTAATATAAAGCTGAAGAGTTTGTTTGTTTGTTTGTTTGAACGCGCTAATCTCAGGAACTACTGGTTCGAATTGAAAAAATCTTTTTGAGTTGAATTGACCATTTATCGAGGAAGGCTTTAGGCTGTATAACATCACGATGCAATTATTAGGAGCGAAGAAATAATGGAAAATGTGAAAAAAAGGGGAAAATTATTTATTCTTGAGGGCTTCCATTGCGTGCGCTGCAAAAACGGTTCAAGATACCAAAAATATATGTATGAAAGAATTATTTCTCTTGAAATGATCTAAAAAAATGTCCCCGACAGTGTATGTCTATCTTTTAAGATTAAGTCACTAGAACCGTTTTTATGGTAAACAAATTTGGTCGAAATTAATGCATTATTTGTTAAGAGTTGTATCAACGTAATAATATTAATCTTTATCCAAATAAATGTGTTGTTGATTAAGAGTATTTAATTGTGAACAAAATTGTCTTTGACATCACTTAATTTCAATGAACATTTTAGAAGATATTACAAAACCTTATATAGCAAAACAACGTTTGCCGGATCAGCTAGTACTAAATAAAATGACTTTCTAACTTTATTGTATTTATAATCAAGAACATTTTGATTAAAATACGTAATTTGTCGTAGGTAAAACGTTCCATAATGCTGAAAATGGCGGACGCGTGTGTGGACAGCTCAAAGCAGACGCGATTCCATGAGATGCACGTTCAAAGGCATAACAATGTCAGCATCCTGTACGCTGACATCGTGAACTTCACTCCGCTGTCAGAAAGACTGAGCGCTTCTGACCTGGTCAAGACTTTGAATGAACTTTTCGGGAGATTCGACCAAATTGCGCAAGTAAGATGTGTACAATTTTTTATTTAGTTTTTAGAACGAATTGATATGTATGTTGTGTATGCTGCAGTGAATTAAATAAGAGGAATGCGTCACAAAACAAGGGAAGGGGTAACTACGAAATTTGCTCTCAGCCGGGAAATGCCTTTAACACTTCACCGGGCGAGAGATACGAGCACTTAAGGGTTAGCCAGCGAGCAATGGGCTAGGTGAGTAAACAAGGTCACCCCAGTGGGTACAAATCGAGACTTGGGTGGCCAGCAAGGGACCACACCGACGCCCCCTTGAGTTTCTTTCGGCGTTTTTTTTTACACTGGCTCGACATAGTGACTACGGTGTACCTGATGGTAAGTACAGTGTAGTCCAAAAACAAAAGCGACTATCAAAGGATGAAAATCCATTGATAGTCTACATCGTCATGTCGGCCCGCATATACGACGACTGAAGGTCTCTACGTATATGAGCTACTGGATATACACAAGCTGATCCCGAAACGCGACAAGCCGAAACTGGTCACTATGACGGGCTTTACACCCATGTACTGTGGTCGCGATCCAGACGGGCACCGACGCCCTACCACCTCGCTGCTGCTCGTTTAGCACCACCCAGGAGTCACGTGTAGGGAAACTAGGGTAAAGCCTACGGACGCGAGCAGCTTCGACTCCCAAAAGCGTTTGTTGTCAAGGTGGTAGATCACCGTTAGGTTTCTATCCCTTTCGCCCGGTGTAGTTGTGAAGGCTTGTCCTGACCATCAACGTATTGTCTTGTGTAACAAAAACTAGCCAGAGAAAAACATAGGATGGTTTACTAGCATTTTGGAAGCGACTACTTTGCGAAGAAATGTTGAAAGATGTTTAAAGCTACGTCGGAGTGGAAAGAACTATTTGTATGGTAGTTTTCTTACTATCTGTAATCCGATTTCTCTTTTGATCTCTTGATTGTTTCGTCCGGTGAAATTAGAAAAGCCTTTCTTGGTCAACATTATTGTATCTTGCCAAAAAAAAATCTGTGGGTGCTAAAAGTTACATGAAATTACACTACTTTTGGGGATGATGAGTTTAAGTTATCATCAGCGTGGAATCCAGTGATTACAAAACAAGGGCTCGTTTTATGTCGCGTTGTAAAAATCCTGATACTGTGAATGATGTGTGACGAGACTATTCAAATGATCAAATATATAAGAAGACTAGCTTTTGCCCGCGGCTTCACTCGCGTTAAGAAGTATTATTATTAATTAGGTATAGTTTTGCGGCTTTACTTTTGTTTAGCGCGTGTAAAAAACCTGAACCTTTTAAACCTTTGAGTTATATATATTTAGATAGACCTGTTGATAGCTGCTGCTTGATCGTTCTTTGGAGTAAGTATGGCACGCTCACATAACCATTCAATAGGCTTGTCATGTATATGAATAATGTCTGAATAAACTTTAGACAGCAATTCTTGAAACTCTAAGAAGATACAAACTTTCATCCCCTATTTTAGCCCCTTAGGGGTGGAATTTATCAAAATCCTTACTTAGGGGATCCCTACGTCATAGTAGCCTTATGCTCGCAAAGTCTCAGCCCGATCGGTTTAAAATTGATAAAATTTCATACAATTTTTCATCTCCTATTTTATCCCCTTGGAGGTGGAATTTATAAAAATCCTTCTTAGCGGTTGCCTACGTCATAACATCTACCAGCATGCCAAATTTCAGCCTGATCCGTCCAGTGGTTTGAGCTGTGCGTTGATAGATCACTATGTCAGTCAGTCACCTTTGAGTTATATATATTTAGATAGATAGAAGAAGTAACTTCGCACCCACAAGGAAGAACTCGCGGCGTGTCAGTCTGCTCGTGAGCATGACACGTGTAATCACGTCGAAACATGAAGGCATTATTAGAAGTAGGTTAATTCACGTAAAAACTTGTTAGAGTATTTTCAATGAGTGCTAAACGCGATAGTTTAAAATGTGCTAGTAAATAACTTTACAATACAAAGTCCGTGAAAAACAATAGCGAAGTTTCGTTACGTACAAAAGAAGCTTTCAACTAAGCGCCTTACGGAAACGACTTAGCAAAGTCGTCTTGACAACTTTTGAAATTCGCTAAGTTGGGACTGAATTTTGTAGCTATAATTAGAAACGGCGCAAGAAATCTGTTGTACAATAATAAGGAAAAATTGTGACGATTCTACCTCCATTAGGAAATAATTATGAATATATACGGATAATTAACAAATTTTCGTTTGTATTCATAAGACAAGATCGGTTATTATGTAAGAAATCATTTGTAGCTGCGGTGGCATACTGCCGAAATTAATAATTATCTTTAATTCGTAGATCGCTAGATACACCTTTCCCTTTCAAACCTGTGTATACGAAAAGAGATGTACTATAGTTGCTATAATAATAAATCTAAGATAGGGAATTGGATAGGTTATTAATTTCGGCCATTAAAGGGTAATAAACCGGTATCCTGGTACGTCAACGCGAATTGTCGTAGGTTCGAATATTACGTACGTATTTAGGCACCACATGCTCACCGGTGAAGGAAACCTCTGTGAGGAAGCCCGCCTGGCATCTAATGAAAATGTAATGTGTAAGAGCCTTGAGAACAAGGGTTCAGCTGCGTTACTGGTCACGTTGGATGCGACATACAAGCGCAAAGTCGATATAGCCACTAACGAATCTCTGATCACCCCAAAATGGATATAGCATGAGGATATATTATATTAAAATTAAATCATATTTGGCAATAAGGGTATTATAGGCAAGGAAATTAGCAAGTCGAAGTGCCAGGTGGCTTGTCACATTTGTCGAAGACCAACGACTGCTGGAGTTGAGGTGTTCTTGATCTACTCAAGAGACCGCGCCTCAGTAACTGTTTTGTAGGACGCTCTCTAGTTAGTTGAAGCGACGATTTGCGCAAAGTGGCAGGCAATTTTTGGATGAGAAAAGCTGAAGATTGGGCTCAGTTGCGAACCTTGGGCCTGTGTCCAGCAGATGACGGATTTAGGTTGATGATGATGATTTGGCAACCTACTGCACGTCAAGTCACATAGAGACTGGGGATGAACAAGTGAAAAAGGAAAACAACTGTTAATTCTCTACTAACCTCAAAAGGGATACTGCTTAATGATAAATCATTGTTCGTCGTAAACTCTGTTTATAATGATCCTCTTATCTAAACTTTGTCTCAGTTGTAGCCCGAAATATAATATTAATTTTACGAATATCTGAGATGTTTGACTATTTCCTTTATAGTTTGTAGTAAGACTGATTTAATTGAAATAAATATTTAATGTTCGATGAAACATCGTGAAAGGGAACCCGCAAACTGTCAGTTTGGATTGATGATTCGAACAATCGACAGTTTAAAACTAACCCCAGTCTTGAGTGATTGATAAATATTCACAAAGCGTTGATCGCGAACTTTGAGAACGGAGAGTTGAATGATTTATTACATAATCAACATCAGCTAAGACATTTGTAAAGGAACCCCTTAGTTAATAAAACTTTATAGTTTGCTTATTAACGCATTTATTATAATAATTAAGGGCGGCTTGCACTAACGAATTTATCTAGTTTAAGCTTGTATAAAACGCTTATTAATTGAATTGGTTTGATTCCATCTTAATGATGATTTCAGTTTAAGAGTTGTTACAACTAGATTTTGATTTAGTGCAAGACAATAAGTACAGATCAGCGCTAAATAGTATTTTATATAACTGTAAACTAGACTTAATTTGTTAGTGCAAGCCGCCCTAAGAATATTATTAATTATGACTGACCTAGTGCTGCGGTTTTCAGCTTTTCGACATCTGGCCTTGTATGGAAATTGTATAATCACATTACATTACTGTTTTTTTATTTCAAAGCAGTTAATAATATATACGCTATGTCTCTTTCAGGGTTAGCAAAGATATCTAAATGGCTATATCCACTTTGCACTTATATGTCGTGCCCAGTAGCTTTCATCCCATAAATGCATGAAAGCATTGTATACCCTTACGATAAAAAGTCTGGAATAAATTGCTTTCATTTGAACAAAAAAAGGAACCCTTTATATTCATATCTATTCTATTTTCACGCCATCTTTTTTTCTAATGAAAGTAATGTAATATTTATTATCATTACATAATATTCACATTAATTATACGAATCTGCTTACCCTATCTAAATACCCTATGCACGTCACTGGTCGTGCCCAACGTGACCAATAGCGCAACCGACCGCCGTTCTCACAGCACTAGTACACTTGACATTTCTTTTAAATGCCTTTTGATTTTCATTTATTTCTTTTAAAAAAATATTTAATAATGTCCAAAGAAATTAAGATTGTTTATTGTTTATTTTGTACATTGGAAAAATCTGAAATAAAGCTATTATTATTATGATGATGTCCTAGCCGGTTTCGGCCACGGCGACTGTTTCAACACCGGTTAAGAAATTCGAGGTCCAGTTTTCGGAAACAGTCAATTGCGCAGGAGATATTTAAGTGCATAGCTGGACGCGCAGCCAGAAAAGCACTCTCTCGTCCGAGCTCCCTCAGGCCCGATGGAATGGAGAACCAGTACGATCGGGAGGGAACAGGATGCAGGTTTGGTCGAGTTTTCCCTTCTCTGAACACCTGGTTGATTTGAGGTGTTCAAGAGATACCTTAGTCGCCTTTTACAACACCTCAGCAAGAAGAGGGGGGTGCTATTCTATTCTGCCGGCAGCCACCACGGCTTATTATTACGGCTTTTTATTATTATTATAACACTAACCTAAAACATAAATATGATGTCTTTATTGGTTTATAGTTTCACTAAAACATTTCTTATTGATCATAAATTATGTCAGACATTATTGAAAAAGTAATTAAACATCTTTTTTATAGGAAAATCAATGCATGAGAATCAAGATCCTCGGAGATTGTTACTATTGCGTGTCTGGTCTTCCAGTATCCAGGCCTAATCATGCTTACAACTGCGTCAACATGGGCTTGCAAATGATCGAAGCTATCAGGTAAAACTGACAGTATTGTGTGGTTGACGTTCCAACAGCTCGCACGAGGTGATTCGTCTCCTCTTTTTTGAACCGCTAAGAAGTGAAATTCGCTTCCTGCGTCAGTTTTTCCAACATCTTATGACATGGGAAGATTCAAACATCGAGTCAATCGGTTTTTGATGGGTGTGCATGTTCCATCGTCGGCTTTAACATCAGTTTACAGCAGGTAAGTTTGAGGTCAAACGCAAGTCTGTAATTAAAAAAAAAACTTAATTCCATTTTTGACAATGCCCGCACTTGAAGGATTTTTCCACTAAATGTCATTTGTGATTTATAGGTGCTGCCAAATTTTTTGTCACGCGTTAAGTCAAGGATACTCAGCGCATACAGCCAGTATTAAAAATTTATTGGTTGTTATTAAAAAAAAAAACGTATAAGTCGATTAAATTAAGAATGCTTCTTCTATATAATAATTTGCAGTGAACGTACAAACTTAACTTAATCGGTGTATCACATTTTCTTACTCTGGTGCGGTAATCTATACTAATATTATAAAGCTGAAGAGTTTGTTTGTTTGTTTGTTTGTTTGAACGCGCTAATCTCAGGAACTACTGGTTCGAATTGAAAAAATCTTTTTGAGTTGAATAGACCATTTATCGAGAAGCTTTAGGCTATATAACATCACGATGCAATTATTAGGAGCGAAGAAATAATGGAAAATGTGAAAAAAACGGGCAAAATTATTCATCCTTGAGGGCTTCCATTGCGTGCACTGCAAAAAGGGTTCAAGATACCAAAAATATATGTATGACAGAGTTATTCCTCTAAAAATGATCTAAAAAAATGTCCCGGACAGTATATGTCTATCTTTTAAGATTAACTCACTAGAACCGTTTTTATGGTAATCAAATTTGGTCGAAATTAATGCATTATTTGTTAAGAGTTGTATCAACGTAATAATATTAATTTTTATCCAAATAAATGTGTTGTTGATTAAGAATATTAATTGTAAACAAAATTGTCTTTGACATCACTTAATTTCAATGAACATCTTAGAAGATATTACAATAACTTATATAGCAAAACAACGTTTGCCGGATCAGCTAGTAGAATATAAAAAAAGAAGATCGAATTTTGATTGTAAATGGTCTATTCTACACAAAAGTATTTTTTTAATTTGAACCAGTAGTTCCTGAGATTAGCGCGTTCAAACAAACAAACAAACAAACTCTTCAGCTTTATAATATTAGTATAGATTTTAAATAAAACTTATATTTTTATTCAATGGCCAACTCTGATATAACTGCCACAGAGACGTAACCAATTGTGTAATCCTTTCAAAGAATCACTACAATATAGTATTATCATATAGTATATATTATTGCAGGTTCGTTCGTGAAGCTACGGGGTTCAACGTCGATATGAGGATCGGCATACATACGGGGAATGTCTTGTGCGGTGTGTTAGGTCTACGGAAATGGCAGTTTGACGTATGGAGCGATGACGTCACCTTGGCAAACCACATGGAATCAGGCGGTATAGCTGGGTATGTATGAAAAAATTGTACAAATAAGACTTCTCAAATATTTTGGAGATACTGCTCGAATAATTAATACTCCATAGAATCATTCGTTGACTAAAGGCAGGTAGAACGCAGAATATGTGATCTATCACTCATATTGGGCAGTAGACTTGAGGGAGTATGCTGCCCGGATGAGAGGGAGGCGGTGCGCAGTGTGCGGTGCGTTACTTGTGAGAGAGGTTTTGGAAGAGTGGGCTCTTTACACGCACCCCTCCTAAAGACGTAGCCTGAACAAGGCTCCTTGCTACCTGAGCGTTTGGATGAATTTGATTTCCTAACTCCAGGTGGGTCATTTAGAGTGACACTCCGGAGATTTTTAGTCAGTGGAAGTCTGATACACCGGGGTCGCTGCCCTCACAGCGGCCCTGATATTCCTATGTAGGATATTCCCGCAGGATATCAAAACAAAAAAAAATCGATCACCTACGTGTTAGTCAGGCTTGATAAAATATAGACCAATGGTTCCATGTCGATGATAAATGCAACAAAAGGAGGGTATTTCAAGGACAGCATTATCCAAAGTACATGTATTATCATGATAACACAATCACTCTTTTAAAAGTATACCATTGAGGAGGAGGAATTAGAGAAACTATTTAACATCCCGGCGACAACTAAGAAATTATCCAACTCTTACTTTTGCGGAGGCATTGCGCTCGACTATTCTCGCGGCGAGCGTGCTCTCTTCGTCTATGATATTGGTCTTTTCAGCGAAGTGTGAAGAGATATTTTTTATTTATTTATTTTTTTTTACACTGGCTCGACATAGTGACTACAGAGTACCTGATGGTAAGTACAGTGTAGTCCAAAAACGAAAGCGACTATCAAAGGATGAAAATCCATTGATAGTCCACATCGTCATGTCGGCCCACATATACCGCGACTGAAGGTCTCTAGGTATATGAGCTACTGGATATACACAAGCTGATCCCGAAACGCGACAAGCCGAAACTGGTCACTATGACGGACTTTACACCCATGTACTGTGGTCGCGATCCAGACGGGCACCGACGCCCTACCACCTCGCTGCTGCTCGTTTAGCACCACCCAGGAGTCACGTGTAGGGAAACTAGGGTAAAGCCTACGGACGCGAGCAGCTTCAACTCCCAAAAATAAAAAAAAATTCCAATTTTCCCAAATTTCTGCAAATTTCATGATCATGGACACTATCGATAGGCCTTTCTTTAATCTCGATAATCGTAGGTGATTAAAGTTTTTCTATAACTTATATAAGCCTTTCGAAGAATACAGTAGAAAAGGAATGATCAACATAACTACATGTAGGCTATGCCGGTGGTTAGAGTGACTCATATTTTGACCATTTCTTTGTTCGTCTTAGGATACAATCGTTTATAAAATGGCAAAAACCTTAATTTCATGAAAATCTTCAAGTTAACTGAAATTTATAATTGAATATAATAATATGCAAGCTTCCTTACGCTATTTCCCTTCACCGGCAAATACACATATGAACACTAGAAAACCCAATATTCATATGTCAGGATCGGAACATAGAACCCTTTGCGATTTGGATTGTTATCGAGAAAAAAGCCTTAAAACTTACGGGCTATAGGAAGGGAAAACTCTTAATCAATGTGAGGAAAAAGAATCAAGGTAAAAACTAAGGCGGGTATATTTGAGATCGCAAAGAATTATCTTCTTTTGGCTGGTCTATTGAGACATCCGATTTTCTTGCAGGCGTGTTCACATCACGAAATCAACTATGTTGCAGCTGGGCGGACGGTTTGAGGTGGAACCTGGGGACGGAATGTCTCGAGAAGGTTATCTAGCTGATCATAAAGTTGAGACTTACCTTATCATACCACCAAAGGTACTCCCATCTCTTTTAGCATTCATCCTACCAATTATTTAGGTCTTATTTGACTATAAATTATTTATACACATTTTAAACTATCGAGTTTTGTGACTCAACGAAATACCCAACCACTGGTTGGGCAATAATCCTTTCTAGAGATCGTTTCTACTATCCAAGACTGTGACTGGTAATTTTATTCATTTAAGTAAAAATTTAACATTCAGAGTCGTCGCGTGACCTAAATTATTACAGTGAACTCTACAATCGAATTCTTGGGACACATCTGCATAGGGTGCGAGGAATTTGGTTGTGTATAAGGTCGAGAAAACACACACATTGGGTTCCACTACTCCCCTTCATAATATATCGCTCGCTAAGATTTAATAGTACTACCCAGAATATTCGTCACAATCTTACCCTGAAAGGCCACGAAGCGTCTTCTCTGTAACATCTGTTAGGTTCGATATCTGGAACACGTACGACGATTTCCACGCTTAATCTTTTAGTTAAGGCTCTAAGAATAATGGTTGTATAAAAAAGTGTAGGCAGTTGTTTAACTCCTAATTCGAACCAGCAAACAAAGTACGGATTAATTTAATCCTAAGACGTTCCGACTTAACTCAATATTATGATAAATCTCAGTTGCCTCTGGGAACATCTTGTAAATTACGATCTATTGACCACTACTATTTGCTCGGTAGATCATAGCTTCATAAATCATTTGTTATCGAAAACGAGAATTCGAAAACCTGCTGACCTAGAAAAAACCCTACATAACTCTTCGTATAAGCAAGCTGAAGTGTCAGTGAGTTGGCTACTTATCTCGTAGAACCGAGGACCAATGAAGTAAGCGGGTTGTTGAGTGGAGGCTGCGAATTGGGAAATGGGGATGCCCGAGGGGACTGACAAAGGCAATCGTCTATAACTAGGTGAGAAAAGTCGGAGGCTGGACTAAATTAATTGGCATTTATTGAGAGAGGCCTATGTCCAGCTACGGACCACTGGAAGGTGATGATGAACTCCAATATTATCTGTAAAATAAATATGAACTAGTTCTACCCATTATTAAGTTCAATAGTTTGTAATAGACGGAGCTGATGAGTAGTGCTCACCTAAAATGCCATGCATATATTTTTTATATATGCAATTTTAAGAATTGATTTCAGAATGTACTACGTGTAATTTTGATAAGTCCAATTTCAAACAGAATCCGTAGTAATGTCAAAATATAATCTGTGGCTTATGTCTAGCTACGTAATGACCACTCGACTCCAGATGCTGATAACTAGATGCTATTGTCTTGGCGATGCCCCTGGGGAATGGCAAAGAATATAAAAACTGTAGAAGCGTCTAATGTTAGGATAATTTAAAAGATACCCGATACCCATTACTGTAGAACTTACTTTCAAAACTTCAAGCTTTAACGCCCTACCGAATCAACACTGTTGATAAATGCATGTGACATTTATGTAGAGTGTCAAAATAATATCCTAATTTCCCTTTTTAAGAGATCGGGTAGACCAGAAAATGGACGTCTTTCCGTAACTACAGTTGATAGGAAAGCCAGCATAGTATCTTCAATATACCAGGATACTTCGCCAACTAAACCTAGAGATAGTATCAGTCCAGCACCCTCTCAGCACAGTTTTGGGGAAGAAGGAACAAAGGTGTCCAGGACAGAGTCGATGAGGAACCCTGGAGGTAGATACAAAGTTTTTCGTAGATTAAAACGTTTATCCCGTCATTGATATAGTTTTACTTGCCGTTTTGCTATTATAGCAACAATCGAGAAATCGCGAACATTCAAACCTGCTAGTATGTAATAAACCAAATCTACATACTTTGTGGGGAATTCCGTTCGAGATTGCAGAGATCACTTAGAAAGGAATCGTGGCAGGCAAAGTACAATTTAGAAATACTTAGATGCTCAGGGCTAAACGGAAAGTCGGTACTGTCGGTCCCTAAGGACCAACACCGGACTCGATGTTTTAAATACAGTATACAATTGAAATATTTCCAACATTGTCTCTCATTGTCCACACGGATGTCTGAGAATACTATAGTAGATATCCAAGAGACAAAAGAATTCCCTAGGTCCAGGGTTTTTGTGCACTAGTAGTAAGTTATATTGTGTTAGTATTGATTCCTCAAATTACATTTTTTTGCAAAAAGAATGGCATGTACTAAGAGGTAAGAATTTATTGGCTGGTGTTTTCAAGCCAACGCTAAGTGAAATCAGTAATAGATCAAGCAATTTGGTTATTAGATATATGCATGTTGTTCCTAGATCGCCTTATATATACCCACCCAAAAGTCAGGGTTTTGACTCCTGTACTCTGATGAATCTCCTTTTTTCACCCTGGCTTGACAATTTGACTACAATGTAATTTGTGGTAAGTGAAGTGTAGTCCAAAAACGAAAGCGACTATCAAAGGACGAAAATCTATTGACAGTTTTCGTCGTCTAAGTATATGAGTAACTGAGTATGCACAAATTGCCGAAATGCGACAGACTGAAACTAGTCACTATGGTAGTCTTTAAACTTGTGTACTGTAGTCACGACACATTTTTGGCAATCGTTCTACCAACTCAAGAAACACAATTGATACAAACACAAACGAACACGTAGAAATGTGTCACATTTCTCTGTTAATAACACAGCTCCACATTGGGTCCTTGTGTAGAAGTCTCTAAACAAATACCTGCAAATAATTACACTATGTACTCTCTACATTCTTAAAACTCTTTGACATATTTCTTAAATTACATTTCCCACAATTTGAAATCAAAATCCTTATAGCCACTTACTAAATTCCAGATTTAAGTCGACGTGCGTCAGTGAAAGTAGATGGTCCAAAAACAGTAATATTCGAAGCTGGAGCACCAATTGCCAATCAAGGAGATGGTCTTATAAATGGAGGAGTCGTGACTTCTAAACCCAAGAGTAGAAGCGGATCAATCATTGGGGCAATCAGTCCAATCATGGGAACAGGTAGTTAAATTCATAATTTCTATTTGTATATATTTTACTTTATTCATTGCGATTAGAGAAATTGGTTTTAGTGTTAAATTTTACATGTAATAAAAGTTTTCTAATTCTTATATCTGGTGTGCTATTAGGTGTTTATCAGTGTGTTTATTTAATATTATGATATTGGTTTCTATAAAGAAAATAGTGAAAAGATTTTAGAGCAGGCCAGCATGTCCTGTTTCTCGATAGTTACGATAATCTTTTTTTGGATTATACTTTGTGTACGGTACTTCGATAGCTCCACAACAGTGGCATAGGCTGCCTAAAGAGTCTTATTTACCGCAAACACTAGTTCGCCAACTCTTCAGAGGCCCCTGCTTCTCCTTCAGGAAACTGGTGTTTTTGAGGATCTTTTTTAGCACACCTGTACACTTTGGAATCGGATTATAGTTGAATTTATGAATATTTGTATGTTTTATATTGTTATTCGGCTGATCGGTCAAGCGAGAGCAAAACTCAATTGACAACCCGTACGGTGTTGCCAGAGCACAATCATCAGAATCACTTTGCTTTAATATCAATGAAACAATAAAGTTTTGACTTTGGAAACAAGAAGTATGTTCGATAGAGAAATTGTAAATTTGTAAGGCTTTGTTTTTTCATATATCCATGAGGTTTCCAGGGACATGTATGTATATTTATTTTGTCCACAACATTCCCTTAAAAAAAACTATTTGTTTCTCAGAGGCCAGTACTGCGACAAGCCAATCTAAAAGAACCCCTTCATTTTTAAGAACGATAAGTACTTTGTCAACGGAGCCAGAGTGTTAGTTTTCTCGTTCTGTGCATAACTTTTTTATTATAATAATATAATTAACTACTATCGATATTTGTAGATCATCTTCACTTTATAAATAATCATTGTGTTATTCATTTTTTGTACAAATAGGGCATCTATTCATTCCAAAGACCATGTCTTGAATGTTGATTATCTTCATTACTTTGAGAAGTCATTGAAAAGCAATAATGATGGTACCGCAATTTTTAGCAACTCCTGGAGTGCCGACTCGATCTCGACCTTCCAGCAAAATGACCAAATACGTCGAGTGTTGGGGAGCAGACAAACCTTTTGCGAACATAACCGATTCTACACTCGCTAAAAACATTGGAATCTCTGTAAGTATGGATTGCAAATACAAATAAAGAATTTGTTGTTTGGTTATATTTGTTTATTCGTCCTTGCCAATATTTTTATTATATATTACCCGGCTTATTGCTAAAATATCTGTTAATGCCTGATTACAAATATTTTAGCAATAACTACCCAATATATTTACGGATTGGCATTAAAAATTCTCCAAGTATGTTTTATCTAAACATACAAAAAATATGAATGAAAGAATACTCATTATTTATCGCATAGTCCAGAGCTATGCTTTATTTGACAAATGCAATAGTTAAGTAAGAAATTTGAACCACTATGTTCTTTAAAATGCCATTAGCTAAGACAAATTTATTAGATAAATAAGTACATTATTTTATCGTAAATTCCTTATCGTTTCAGAGTTTGGCAATGATCGAGCAAAACCTTTTACCTCAAAAAACAACCTGTTGCGATTGCACGTGAGTATCCGTTCATAATTTTGTACATATATACTAATACATTTTTAACTTAATTTTCCAAGTTATCAGTATGTTTTTTGTGTTCCATATCTACAGATCCGGTTTTATACTGCTTTTAATTAATTATTGTTGTAGATATTTATGAATTTGTATGTTTGTATTCATTTTTAATTCTAAGAATCATTGTGGAAATAAGATGCGGACGGTCAACGGGCAAGAAATTAATTTCAGCCAGGTTGCCTCACAAATTCAAATCCCAGAAGGATAACTTAATTTCATAATTGCAGTCTGAGCACCCGTAGCTACGAATATTATATTGCACTGGCTTGATAACAGAGCACTTACTTTGATAAACTTATAATTTTCAGGAGCAATTCAGAAGGTATGAACCCCGTGACATTATGGTTTAAAAACAATACTCAAGAGGGGCAATATCGAAGCCAGTCAGATCCTCAATTTAAATACAACGTGGCGTGCGCTTCATTATTATTTATATTATTAGCCTTTATACAGCTCCTTACAGTACCCAAGTAAGTTCCTTTTCTGTCAGATTCAATTTAAGAGTACTAGACTTTTATTATTAACCTGGTGGAAACCCTCATTTGATTCTCAGGAGGGCCGTTGCCTTGGTGTTTCAGATTCTTACCGGTTAAAATCACCGGGTTAATCCACCTATCCTTAAGCCGGGGCCAAGAATACGGGCACGCCAACTTTTACGGCTCCGGCGTCGTTCAGCCTTCTACAGATCTGTATCTGCATGCAGATGTGGCGTAGAAAGTCACCTCTTACTCACCGATATGTGTTGACACTGAAGCAGTGTGCGGGACATATCACAAACCAATCACGCCAGTATATGTTGAACGGCGCATTCCCCCAGGTGCCAAGCCCTCCTCCGTCATCTAATTCTGAATGGACGCGGGTAGGGTTGTTGGGTATTGGTAATTATCTCTCTATCCTTTTCCGTCGCCTTCTTCACCTTCATCGAGTCCTCGCAAAAGGAGTTGACTACCTGTAATGTTTCGCTGCTGTCGATGGGGAACGAGTGCTAGCAGCGAAAGATCGCCACCCACCATCTTGACAAAGTCAGCTCTCTCCGAGGCCCAGTCTTGGAAGAATATCACACACACTTAAGCACCCTTAACTTAGCATAATTTAATACGTGTTGTGTCATTAATATTTTTTTTATCATTGTTTTTATTTTAGAGGTTTAGTGTTATATGCATCATTTGGTCCTACGTTTATGACTTTACTAGTCTTTGTTTACTTATCTTGGTATGATGGATACACATTTAAAAGAGGTCTCCATCCATTATCCGATGTTCCTGCTTTAATGGATGACGTGTACTCTGATAACTGCACTAAGCCTGGTCAGGTATGTGCTTCATATAATAATTTCAACCTTGTTACAATAACTTTAGAGTTAAAATTTAGATGTTTTACACAGGTGGTGACAAGCAATCGTTTTATTAGACTGACAATGTTCCTAGTATCTGTTCTATTAATTGGCTCTTGCGCAGTTATTAATTTGGTAAGTAATTTTAATGTGAATTTTGACATCCAACGTAATGACCGACATCGTTATATAAGAATGTTGCTACTGATTGCAAATCAAGCTAAATTCCTTTTATTTTTTCATTAGATTCGTTATTTACTGTTACAAAAACTGCTTTATATACATGCAATTTATCACATGTTTTTCGATCAATCATTTGAAATAATAACATATCGTTACGCTATTTTCACGGTTTACAGAGATACATTAGTGGTTGTATCTACTTTGAGCTTATATGTCTTATAGAGCTGATCGCCGCTGTCAGAACACTGGCATATGAAATTTCTATTAGATACTATGTTGGTTTCCTCAGGAGGTTTTCCATTACCGGTGTGCATATGGTGCTTAAATCCTAATTATTCATTAATCAATCAATCATCATTTAATAATTCTACTAAATTTATCAATAATGTCGATATTGCTCACGCACTGATAATTAATTACTTTATGATGGTAAAACTGCCTTCTCCATTTTTTGTTTTCAATTTTAGTCGCCAACCATCACTTTTGTAGCTTTAATTGATTCCATTAAATTCACAATCGAAAACAGACTTTTATCCAAATATAGGCTTCAAACAGATATTTACTTCCTTTTTCCAAAGACTATTCAGCATAGAGATATATTATTGTATTATACTGGTAGCTTACCATTACATAAATAAATTACGATCATCAAATTTCTCAGGAAATTTAATAGTACGGCTCACGAGATTCTAGTTTATATTATAAATATCTAGAAAGGATACATCTTTGATGATAAATAAAATACTTTTGTAATACACATCTGCATCGGTTTTGTTTCCAGTTTCCAATGCATCTGATTGAAAACAACCCATTAGGAAGTCACAATGATTCAATTTTTCGAAATATCACCGATAACGTCACAACATCCCATACAAATGACTATTCAATAGGATTTGGAATGAGTTCCGAAGCTGATTCTGCTCCGGTGAGTTAGAAATATATTTAAGGTCTTATAGCATGTAGACGCCGCCCGATACGTTATTGTGTTAAACGCCCTAAAGGTCGTTAGGGTGTTACAGGACGCGCGGGGTAAGGGGTGCGCGCGCGCAAGTGATGCTCTAGCTAAAGCATTCGACTACAGAGACCCAAGGCTAGAGTACGTGCATATACGTCGCAGTTCGGTGTGCCTTAAAGTGCAAATAAACAGTAAAACGCCAAAATCCGTGTCTTTCTACCACCACACCCACGACCACCGGTCATAACTTTTAAAAGTTTTTGTGCGACCTTATTCAGAATTTATGCTTACGCTATTATTTCTCTTTTTAATGTACAGATCAGCAAATGATAAGTGACTAGCTGAGCCAAACATTTCTGATTTTCGATTAGCTGTTATTTATCCAAATAACGAAATTATTTCAGAGTTACTTGTACAGCTCTGTGCTGACACTGGCTTCAATATCAGTCTTCCTTCGGGTCGGATATATCCTCAAGCTACTTCTTATGTCTCTGACCCTGGTAGTCCACATCACACTCTTTGCGTCGGCAGACATCTTTGACGAATACCAGAAGAAAAATTTGGTTTATGAGTAAGTTTACAAACGTGTTTAAATGATAAGTTTATGTACTGTTTGATCTTTGAAATTGTCGTCTTAGATATTACAGAATGGATATCAAAGGACTTTACCTGAAAGTACATTGCAATCCACAATCTGAGTACGACTGGCGAGAGAAAAACGCCTTCTGGCAGTCACCACGATTTATATACCTATAAGGAAACAAAGCACAAGGGAGAGATAGAAACGGGGAATTCTTTTGAGATACTTTGAACTAGTTTACGAAACAGTTATAATGTTTGTATTAAAGCAGTATATATATATTTACACTGGCTCGACATAGTGACTACAGAGTACCTGATGGTAAGTACAGTGTAGTCCAAAAACGAAAGCGACTATCAAAGGATGAAAATTCATTAATAGTCTACATCGTCATGTCGGCCCACATATACCACGACTGAAGGTCTCTAGGTATATGAGATACTGGATATACATAAGCTGATCCCGAAACGCGACAAGCCGAAACTGGTCACTATGACGGGCTTTACACCCATGTACTGTGGTCGCGATCCAGACGGGCATCGACGCCCTACCACCTCGCTACTTCTCGTTTAGCACCACCCAGGAGTCACGTGTAGGGAAACTAGGGTAAAGCCTACGGACGCGAGCAGCTTCGACTCCCAAAATATATAAGTTTAGTATGGTACGACTTGCATTCGAAAGTGCAAGGAGTTTTTCAAAACACATTGAACCCAAGCCCCATGTCAACGAATGTAAGACAGCAGGAATAAATAGTTGATGAATACAAGTGTATCATTATTATAGAGTTGCCTGCCTTTCGGTTTTCTATAAACTATACTCTGGTGAGTTTGTCGCTGCGTTGTATATAATTTAATTCCCTTTTCTCCCTTCTACCATAAATTGATAAGAGGCCGTGCGGATTTGCTTTCCTATATTTTTGACGTTTCAGGTACTCGTACCAGGCCATTTACCTCCTCGTTTTTGCTGCGAACCGCCAAGGAGTGGAATCTGATTTTCCAAAGTCTTATGACATGGGAATCTTCAAACGTCGAATGAATCGGTATTTGTTGGTACACCACTCTCCATCAACGGCCTCATCATTACTTTCCATCAGATGAGATTGAGGACTAGCGTAAGCCTGTCTGTAGTAAAAAAATGATACTTAAAAGCTGCTATGCATCTAATACTATAACGTTCAATACAAATTTATATAAGAAAGTAATCATTGTCATCATCTAATTCGTATTCCAGATTCTCAATGTTCCCCTACGCGGCTAAAGCTGGCCTGGTGCTGGTATTCCTGGCCGCTCTACTCCACGTGTTGGACCGGCAGATAGAGTTCACATCCAGGACCGACTTTCTGTGGAAGGACAAGCTTAAATTCGAGCAAGAAGAAGTGGAGACCATGAGGGGGATAAACAAGGTACTCCTACATTTCAGCCAAAATTATGCTATTTTTTGGTGTTAGATAATGTTTACGTAGTTAGAATATTGTAAGTACAGTGTACACTCCATATAACGTCACTCGATTTAACGACAAACTCCCTAAAACGTCGATATCACGCGGCATTGGTTGGTTTAGCCTGTTTTCCATACAATGATACACTTTATACAACACTACACCCACTCTCAATAACGTCAGCAATTTAATCATATAAATAATTTTTAAGTTGCCAAAACTAGTAAAAACTGCGCAGCTGTGTGCGTTCTTTTGTCGTTTTATTATCGTACCCCTAATAAACTCGACTGTCGGCATTACACATACCGAACATCACCAAGGTGCCTCAATATCGCAAGATATGAACAAAATAATTTAAAAAATACAACAAAATCACTGGTGCAGCAAAAGACGTCAGACAAAAATAATAGATTATACTCAATAGTGATCAAATAAGAATTGTATTTTATGTAATTACTAACACTAGTCTGAAATAAACTTTTACTAATACAGATTTTTCATCTCTCCATTTAACGACAACTCTCTATAACGTCAAAATTTGCACAGTCCCTTGAGGGTCGTTATATAGAGTTTGCATTGTATTTGTACATTTTCATTGCGTCGGGCCCAAAGTGACAAGTAGCGCAGTGGATCGTCGTTCTCAGGGCACTTGCATATGACATTTCGATTATATTCAATTAGATTTCAATTTTTTTAAGTTAATAGGGCACTTACAGGAACTTTGTCTTCACCGCAGTACATAAGTGTAAAGACTGTGGTATTAACTCGTTTCGCCCTGCCGTGTTTCAAAACCAGTTGCTCTTATACCTAGAGACCTTCCGTCGTGGTATATGTTGGTCAACATAGCAATGGCGGCTGTCAACGGATTATCATCCCTTGGAGCTCCTTGTCGTTGTGGGACTACATCGTGCTTTCAATAAGGTGCAATGCAGTCACTTTGTCGAAGCATATAAAAAGGTATTTCTTTTGAAAGAAAGAAAACGTTTTATTAGCAGCAGCCAGACAAAAGTATTAACATGATACAAAATCACATGAAAAACCAGACAAAAAACAACAAACAATACATAAAAAAATCTAGGCCGCCGCCAATAAGGACCCTGTCTCAGCTTGTGCTACAGAGCACTAGACTCTGCAGCGCTGGTATTCTGACAGGGCCTTGCGGACGACATAGCCACTTCACTGGCACAGCTCTACATATACATTTATATAAATTATAAGGGTTTTGTTACACAATAAAACAAAAGAATGAAAACCATCAACAAGTAAGCACAAAAAAACCGAATACAATTTGACCTTTCAATTTCATTTCCTTTTCATGTTTTCCTTCACCGGGAGCATGTGGTGGTTTGTTTTTAAACTGTTAATTAGGATTCAAAGAAATATTGCAAATTTTGCGTTTTCGAATTTTTTTTTCTCTAATTGTTTCTATATGTCTTTTATTACTATATATATTTTTTTAATTTATTTTTTATTAGGGGCTTTTAACGTAATCATATCAGCCCCATCGTAGCCTAATATATATAGAAATAAAATCTTTCATACCTCACCTTTCATACAGTTTCCATAGCATTTCGGCAGTTGCTTTAGTGGCCACCGCCAAAATGCTATGGAACATACCAACATCCCATCTATTTAATTTCAATTCACACATAACATCCTTTCTTACAATAGCGTTCTGGACACATTCAATCAGGATATACTGAACATCGTCTATAATTCCGCACTCAGGACACATTGGAGACGGTATCTTTTTCATGAGATGAGCAAACTTTCCAGATGGAATATGTCCAGAACGCAATCTGTGTAATAAAACAACCTGAGATCTCTTCAGCGTCACATGGTACTATATTTTTATTCTTACCTTTTTCTGATTAAATATTTCTTTCATATATATGGGATATTATATAGCCCATGTACACGCCGATGGTTCAGTCTTAATATTGGGGAAAAAGTTTTTTAAAATCCACGCTTACTTTCAGAGAACACCTTTTATAAACAAATATTACCTCCTTAATAGCATTATATACCAAAGTTATTAACTTTTTAAATTAATTTCGCTCTAAGAAGGTTTTAATAGAGATAATTTTTAATTCACAATGTAGATGAAATCGAAATTTAAATTAGTATTGTCAAAAATCAGAAAATGTGTTGTATTGTATGTTAAGATACGTAATTTCAACACTCTGGTATATGTCAGGATGGCCGAGCGGTCTAAGGCGCCAGACTCAAGGTTCCCTTGCCCGTTGATCTGGGTTCGAGTTGTTCTGGTCCTCTCTGAGGGCGTGGGTTCGAATCCCACTTCTGACAATAACTTTTTTATATTTTATTTAAAAAAAAATCTCATGAATTTCCATTTGAATCTTAATATTATTTTATTTAAAAAGAAAATCATTAAATCCTATTTTGGTCGAAGTATTAATATTTTTGGAATTAAAACTGAAATATTTTTTTTTAATTCATCAAAATCTATTTTAATCTAAGTATTATTATTTTTGTAATCTTATTTATTATAATTTAAATAATCTCATGAAATTCGACTTGTGCATTTTATATACATTATAACATTTTAATAACTTTTTATATTTTATTTAAAAAAAATCTCATGAATTTCCATTTGAAACTAAATATTACTTTATTAAAAAAAAAACATTAAATCCTATTTTGGTCGAAGTATTAATATTTTTGTAATTAAAACAGAAACAATTTTTTTAATTCATCAAAATCTATTTAATCTAAGTATTATTATTTTTATAATCTTATTTATTATAATTTTTAAATAATCTCATGAAATTCCACTTGTGCATTTTATATACATTATAACAATTTTATTTCCAGATTCTTCTCGAGAATATTCTGCCAGCGCACGTGGCTGAGCATTTCCTGACTTCAGTCGCATCAGAGGTACGAATAAACTGAATTTTACAGTATCATTTCTGTTGTACTGGCCCTCTACCATCGCTTCAATGCTTATTTCATTGACCATTCTGTGTTTTTTTGTCCAGAGTCGGCTTAGTGACTCACCACGCGTGATGGTAAACATCGTGCATTCCAAAAACGACAAAGACTAACAACAGCTAAGAAAAACCTGTTGATAGGATCAGCGATCATGCCGGCCTGCAAAAATATCCACTCACGCTTCGTTTAAAAGACCCCATACTCAGCAGACTCCCCAAGTCTACTGCCCGGTTACCCAGAGGTACGTGCCGGAATACTGACCTACTACCACTTGCGTTGCCGAGCATGGATACCAGTATCTTATCCATTTGGCTACCACTACTGATCATCATTGGCTGATAGCCTCGAGCTTCTAGGCATGGAGCTAACTGCGGACCTTAACTTTGGGCGTTCGATTGAAGCTAAGGCTAAAACAGCTGCTCGGAAACTGGGGGTTCTTTTCAAGGTTAGGCGGCATTTTACGCCGACCCAACTTCTTAGCCTGTATCAGGCGCAAGTTCGGTCGTGTGTGGAGTATTGCTGCCACCTTTAGGATGGTTCTGCCAAACACCATCTGGCTGCTTTGGACTCAATTGATCGCCGAGCTCGGCGACTCATTGCCGATGAGGCTCTTACGTCGCGTAAACTACTCAGTTTGGAACACCGGCTTAAAGTGGCTTGCCTTTCGGTTTTCTATAGACTATACTCTGGAGAGTGTGCGGCTGAGTTGTATGATTTAGTTCCACCCTCCCCCTTCTACCATAAATTGACGAGACGCCGTGCTGGTTTGCACCCTTTTGTGGTTGACATTCCTGCTGCTCGCACTAAGCGATTTGCCTCCTCCTTTTTGCTGCGTACCGCGAAGGAGTGGAACTCGCTTCCTGCGTCAGTGTTTCCGGCGTCTTATGACATGGGAATCTTCAAAGGTCGAGTGAATCGGTATTTGCTGGGTGAGCGCGCTCCATCGTCGGCCTCATCATCACTTTCCAGCAGGTGAGATTGAGGTCAAGCGCAAGCCTGTATGTAATAAAAAAAAATCTATATATATTTATTTAACATATACAGGAGGATCTATATCACGAAAGGTACTCCAGTATAGCAGTAATGTTCGCCTCGATTCCGAATTACAAGGAATTCTATGACGAAACAGACGTGAACAAACAAGGACTCGAGTGCTTGCGGCTTCTGAACGAGATTATATGCGATTTTGACAAGGTGGGGCAAATTTAAGAGTTTATTGGATACCAAAATAGGCACTAGAAATATGGTGCTGGCGACGACTGCTGCGGATCCCTTGGACAGCGTTTCTGAACATTGTTTAGATCTTAGAAGCACTTAAAATTAAAGAGGGATTATCTACGATTGTCCAAACAAGAATCCTTAAATAGTTTGGGCACATTGCTTGAAATCAGAAAGAAAAAAGAGAAAGGTCGTCGGGTTGTTGAGAGATGCACAAACTAATAATTTTGACTTTCATTACAATAGACAATATAAATAAACAGGCCACTCTAAAGTATGTTGTGAATGCCTTAACTGTACATTGTTGATTGTAATTATGTATGGTGTGTGTTGTGTAAATGAATTATTGTACCGGGCCCCTGGCAACCCTATTAAGAGTAAATAAATATATAAATATTTTAAATCAACACTCTATGATCTTTTACTATTAAAACACCATTCATAAAGAATTTAATGATATAACATTATTTGTGATGTCAAGATGGCTGCCGCCGCGTCCTGTCATAGATGCTGTTTTTCGGCAGCCATCTTTTTCAAGCTGGCAATACGCCACAACTCCATGGAATGACTCGTTGTCCAAGGGCAGGTAGAAGGGAATTGGTCACGCGATCAGAGCGATCTTGTTCTCATTTCCTACCATCGCAGTTTATAAATAACTGTACACAAGCTGATCCTGAAAAGCGCCAGACGGAAACAAGTTTCTATATCTACAAGAAACTCCTATAAATTTATTGTCAGCATATCAATAACTAGCTGATCCGGCAAACGTTGTTTTGCTATATAAGGTTTTGTAATATCTTCTAAGATGTTCATTGAAATTAAGTGATGTCAAAGACAATTTTGTTCACAATTAAATACTCTTAATCAACAACACATTTATTTGGATAAAGATTAATATTATTACGTTGATACAACTCTTAACAAATAATGCATTAATTTCGACCAAATATGTTTACCATAAAAACGGTTCTAGTGACTTAATCTTAAAAGATAGACATATACTGTCGCGAACATTTTTTTTTGATCATTTCAAGAGGAATAATTCTTTCTTACATATATTTTTGGTATCTTGAACCGTTTTTGCAGCGCACGCAATGGAAGCCCTCAAGGATGAATAATTTTCCCCGTTTTTTTTCACATTTTCCATTATTTATATAGTCTAAAGCCTTCCTCGATAAATGGTCTATTGAACTCAAAAATAATTTTTCAATTCGAACCAGTAGTTCCTGATATTAGCGCGTTCAAACAAACAAACAAACTCTTCAGCTATATAATATTAGTATAGATACACACGCAGTATATTTTAAAATTTTACAATTTAAGCAAAGATTAAAACAGTATACGAAATTGTACGGTACTTCGATAGCTCCGCAAGTGGCACGGGCTGCCCTAAAAGGTCTCACTTACCGCGATCACCAGTTAGCCAACTCCTTAGGGGTCCCTGATTCTCCTCCAGGATACTGGCGTCTTTGAGGATCTTCCAAGCACACTTATACAGTTTGGAATCGGAATATTTCGTTGTATTTTATGTATATTTGTATGTTTTATGTCGTTACTCGGCGGATCGGTTCAAGCGAGAGCAAAACTCAATTGACAACCCGTACGGTGTTGCCAGAGCATAATCGAAGTTGTCCGCATACTTATCCGAACACGGAACAGAAATAAAATTACTTTAAAAAAATTTCGTATATTTCAGTTACTTCTGAAACCTAAGTTTAGTTGCATCGAGAAGATCAAGACAATCGGCAGCACGTACATGATCGCGTCCGGCTTAAGTCCTGGGAAAGAAGAACAAATTGTAAGTCCTCAGCCATTAAAGGCATTAAATAAAGCTTAAGGGGTATCCACACTTTCCGATTTGTAATAAAAATGAGTTAGAAATTCAATTTTTGCTTTTCTGTAATTTTTTCTCCGTTCGACTGCGCTTTAGGTTTTAGGTTAATCTAGGGGTGGGTAAGTCTGGACAAAAGAGCACGGATGCCACTGTCCCATTAAATAATATATCAGAAAAAAAAAACAAACCCACTTTTCTATACAAACAGTTTAAAAAATTGAACAAGCCTTTGTTTTGATGTTTTAAATATGAACTCATAAATCTCATAACACATCGTTATCACGGTTTAAGGGGAGGTTAATTATAATATAATAATAATAATTAATTTAATTATTTAATAGTTAATTAATAGTTAATTATAATATAATATAATGATAATTCGTGCAAAAACAGGCATATTTTTGTGATTTTTTTTTATGACACAGTTGAAATATATGCATTAAAGCTAATGGTACATTGAAGAATATTAGGTGAAATTTTTATGAAGAAATATCAAAACATTCGGCAATTGTAGCAATTATTTGCAAGGTTCTCGGAAAAAATTTAATTACAATGCCTGTATAACAGTCGAAATGTCAATAGGTCGGAACTAGATTATCTGAAATGAAAAAGCAAAGTTCTATCGTTAGATAATCGCTCTTTTTAGGTAATGCTGGGAGAGTTTTTGAAATTTAATTTTTTAACATCTTTGGGAATATTTTGAAATGAGAAATACGATTTTTGCCTAAAAAATCGGCAAATTTGTTATTGTAAAATAAAAATATCAACAATTTGAAGAAAAAAAAATCTCCAGTGTTGCGCATGAAACCGTTCCATTATCTTAAACTAAACTTAATTTAGTACAACTATTAATATGGATTCAGTGGCATAGTGGATATGTGACCGGAAACCATGCGCGGCGATGCGAATGATCGTAGATACGAACCCCGATACGTTCCTCTGCATTTTTCCAAATTTAGTACGTATTTATGTACGTCATGCCCACCGGTGAAGGGTATCATTGCGAGGAAAGTCGTATGGCATCTAATAGAAATGTCGTATGTAATAAAGCTTTGAGAACTGCAATCAGCTTCACTACCGATTGCATTGGACATATAAGCGCAAAGTGGATGCATCCACTCTCTCTTACTATCTTATATGTATATAATATATTTGTTATTCTTAATTATAAAAAAATCGTAAAACAGTTTTGTAATCTATTTTCAGGACGCCAACACTAAAGAGGAGCATTCTGTAGCGATTCTAGTTGAATTCGCAATTGCATTAATGACTATACTGGACCAGATTAACCGAGAATCATTCCAAAGGTTCAAACTTAGGATAGGTATGGTTCTATCACAATTATTTGTCCAAAAATCTATTAAAATCGCTATCTTCTAAGGCTGACTTTGATTTTGCTAGGCCGACTCACAGTAGACAAGTGTAGAGGATCTTCATTGTCACTCGATTCGATATATCGCATTTCAAGATCAGTTAGTGTGAGTTTGTCAACGCTTTGTGGATATAATACACCGTATTTTCAATCACGTGTAACGTGGTCACTTTGCTGAGTATAAAAAACTCAGGAAATTCATTCGTCTTTGACAAAATACTGAATATGTAATCGGAATTTGAAGACAACCGAAGTGAAGAGCAGAACCAAGTCCAAGTAGAGAAAATCGGTAACTTAATTGAGGTAACAAGTTGAGAAAATCGCTAATAACGGTAAAACCTCTTTATTTACAACACGTTACATTACTTTTTTCATACATATTCGAAGATATTTCCTTTTTTATTTTAAACTAGTTGACCCGACGAACTTTGTTCCGCCTAAGAGGCAATAAATAAGCAGATTTTTAATTTAATTAATTTTTTTATTACATTTATTTTAATTTTTTGCATTTTTCAGGCAATTTTTAAATTTTTTTCTCTCCGTAATAACCTTCCCCAGAATTCGTCAAACTCAACAAAAAAAAAAAAAACAGTCAAATCGGTTCAGCCGTTCTCGAGTTTTGCGCTTATCAACACATTTAGCGATTCATTTTTATATTATAGATTTATTTAAAACTCCTACTTTGGGTATAGGTCTCATCCAGCTTGTACCAAGCCCACTGGCCTTCGCTATAGCCATCCAATTTTTGCACGCGATCGCTACGACATCTTTTGCCCATCTTTTACTGGGCCTACCTCTTTTTCTAATGCCACACGGCCGATTCCAATACATGGATATTGTCATCCATCTGTCATCGGCGATGCGGTGCAAGGTGTCTTACCCATGACCATTTTAGTTTTAAAATTAGTTTTACTCTGTTTTATGCTTTCACTCAACTGTATGGACTTTCCTTAGCTTTTGTATGCTCCTTTCCATTGCTCTCTGGACACGTTACCACTTTGGACTTGATTTTTGCTGTTAAGGCCCACGTATGACATCCTTAAAATAAAATAGGTAAAATGCAGATTTTAAATACTATTTTCTCTAAATGAAGAACCTTAAAATAATACGTTTTTTTCAAGGGTTAAGTCACGGCCCAGTGATAGCAGGAGTGGTGGGTGCTCAAAAGCCCCAGTATGATATATGGGGTAACACAGTCAACGTTGCTTCGAGAATGGATTCCACTGGAGTAATGGGCAAGATACAAGTCACTGAAGATACTGCCAAGTAAGTCAGACAGGCAGAAAGGTATTCATCCTCTATATCCTTGGCAAAAATACTAAATGAAACAATATTCCCACTTCAAAGTTGCTTTGAGATTATTCTTAAAGTAGTCACTCCCGAAACGCCAGTACCTATATTACTGTTAGGTTTTTTCCTGACTTGTCGCCCAAGCCGAGGTTCTTATACACAAGGGTGCCTTTGCGTGGCCATCCAACGCACAATTATTATCGTTCACTGAGCCTTAAGGCCTCTCTTAAGGTAAAAACCTCCCAGGCCATCAATAGTTTGCCAAGTCGAAAAAAAAAATTGCTAATAGTATTTTGTTAGACAGGGATACTGTATAATTTTTGTATAGCGCTGTCACTTTTGCGCCTCATCAAAATACACTCAAATATGAGTGTATGATAGGAACAAAAGTATGTGTGGAACGCCTGCTGATTACCAAGATATGAAGTTCTAAATCACAACCTATAATTTGGTATGAATGTAACATTTCTCATATAATTTTGGAAGGCGTATTTATAAACAAAAAAAATCTTTAATTTTAGAGTATTGCTTAATCCTCACGTACTGTTTTTTTAGTAGTCTTGTTTGAAAAGAATAATAAATTCAAGCTCAGATCTAGGGGGGAGGGGGGGCAAGCCAAGGCCCTCGCCACTGGCGTCAAATTCTAGGGGCAGCAGACTAGTACATCATCCAGCGTACCCATTGAATAATATAAATAAACAAGTGGAAAACTTCTCATGCAATACTCTGTTATACAATCACAAAGCTATATTGAGCCTTTGCGGTTTAAGACTTTTTATAAAGCTGTTGTACCAAGTCCTAGCTATTTTAGTGAATGTTTTAATGTCCACACATTGTGGACAGTGGAACTACCAGTAAAAAATGTGCAAAACGTGTAACTCTGGACCTCAAAGGGTTAACGGAAAACCTATTTTATTTGTGGAAAAGATTATATTATATCAATGAGTTTTTAATATATTTTTTAAGACAATTTTTCTGCAGCAAGCCATTTGAGCACAATATTTTCACTTGCTACACCAACATATTTTCTATGTTTTCGTAAGCTCATTTAGGCTCTGTTTATTTTATCTTAAGCTCTGTAGGCTTTTTTGATACAGAAATGGCGTAGTGTTATATTTTTTTTATACTGGCTCGACATAGTGACTACGGAGTACCTGATGGTAAGTACAGTGTAGTCCAAAAACGAAAGCGACTATCAAAGGATGAAAATCCATTAATAGTCTACATCGTCATGTCGGCCCACATACAACACGACTGAAGGTCTCTAGGTATATGAGCTACTGGATATGCACAAGCTGATCCCGAAACGCGACAAGCCGAAACTGGTCACTATGACGGGCTTTACACCCATGTACTGTGGTCGCGATCCAAACGGGCACCGACGCCCTACCACCTCGCTGCTGCTCGTTTAGCACCACATAGGAGTCACGTGTAGGGGAACTAGGGTAAAGCCTACGGACGCGAGCAGCTTCGACTCCCAAGAAAGCAAGCTTTATTATTAAACTCAGAAGCTCACGACGCCTTAACTCGATACAGATCACTGAAATCACATGTTTTATTTGAGAATATAATGCAGGCTTCACTTTTGGCAATCGTGTTTGGTTTATAAGTATTGCCTTATTCTATGCATGTGATCTTTATAAAATGTGATGGAAAAATAGCGATATCATTGATAAAAATAATTGCTAATTTTGTATTACAGGGTTTTGATGGCGGCTGGCTACAATTGCGAATGTCGTGGGCCGACGTACGTCAAAGGAAAAGGCACTTTAGTGACATATTTTGTAAAAACACCAAACTTCGGGGGATGATCTTAATCACGATATACAATAATTATAGTTTTTATATCTCTTTATCGAGTAACTTAGGACACATCAATTTGATATCTAATTATTCTACAAAATATTATATTGATTGATAGATGAATAAAAAAAGTATAAAAAACATGTATTTTAAGGCCTAAATATAGACAATTCATACTTTATTAAAATAGTTATGTCACCGATGTTTGAATAATTTGATTATTGCCAAATAAAATGCTAAAATTCTTTTTAAAAATATGTTTAATTTAAGAAATAAACTACATACAGGTGATTTTATAGGCAACAGAGATATTTCAGTATACAATCATTTATACCTTCTTGCAACTAGTAAAAATGTTAATCACTATATTGCCTAACCAATCATATAAAACAATTAATGACAAATGAGAATAGATCTGTAAAAAGTGGGAACACCGTAACGCGTGTGGCGCAACATTGATTCCTAAGTCAATAAAGTTCTTTTAACCTAATTTTAGGTAAACTGATATTAACTCGTTTCTCCTTCGTACTTTATCTTACCTTAGAATAGGCAAAATACCTATTGAAAATTAATTGTTATTCATAGATTCACATGTGTGATTGTCCCTAGATATGTTGACTAAAATTTATTTTGTTTTCAAGGAATAAAGGTAACAGTTTTTTACATTTTGGATTCTCTAGTTTCCCTACACGTGACTCCTGGGTGGTGCTAAACGAGCAGCAGCGAGGTGGTAGGGCGTCGGTGCCCGTCTGGATCCCGACCACAGTACATGGGTGTAAAGCCCGTCATAGTGACCAGTTTCGGCTTGTCGCGTTTCGGGATCAGCTTGTGTATATCCAGTAACTCATATACCTAGAGACCTTCAGTCGTGGTGTATGTGGGCCGACATGACGATGTAGACTATCAATGGATTTTCATCCTTTGATAGTCGCTTTCGTTTTTGGACTACACTGTACTTACCATCAGGTACTCTGTAGTCACTATGTCGAGCCAGTGTAAAAAATAATTAAAATCGATTGTTGAATATCTTTCTTGACTATCTCCTTCGTATATAAAATCACCTTGTAGTGTATTTTCTATCAAATATATTCAGTTACTCACATAATGTGTTACAAAAGAAAACTTTTTTGTTGTTGTTTTTGTGGTGGTGCCCTACTACCAAACCAAACCATGACCAAACACAAATAAAATTTAATAAAAACGTATTACTGGATATGGTTTTTTTACTAACATTTTAGAGCAACGACCTACTTTACACCTGTGACCTATCTACATTTTTTTTTTGTTGTCTCGCGGTAAAATCCTACATAGGACGATCAGGGCCGCTGTGAGGCCGCTGCGACCCCGGTGTGTCAGACTCCTACTGACTAAAAACCTCCGGATGTCCCTCTAATCCACTCAAGCCTGGGAAACTAAATTCATCCAGACGCTTGGAAAGCGATATGCCTTGTCGAGGCTGCCTCTCTGGGAGAGGTAGGGGTAAAGAGCCAACCCTTCCAACACGTATCTCATAGGCGGCGCGCCGGACACTGCACACCGCCACCCTCTTATCCGGACAGCAGACTCCCTCAAGTCTACTGCCCGGGACCTACCTACATTACGATAAGCCCTGCCAACCTGCACTTCAATCCTGTATCACACATACTTGCGGCATCTACCAATCGACACCTAGAGTCGATAAGTTGTATTCTAACCATTTTGAGGTCGATTGACTACGGCTTAAGTCGGAACACCCTGTTGTTGGTTATATTTTGACATCCTAATAAATCGACAGAAAAGACTCAAGTCAAAATTTAGGAAAAATCTGACTGCATTTATTTCAGTAATAACTTTTGTAATATCTAAATTTTAAGTGTTATGTAACTAAATATAATTTTATTGAATAGAAAAAATTATGCTCACTAAAACATACTAACATAATTTAAACATTAAGGGCGGCTTGCACTAACGAACTAATCTAGTTTAAGCTTGTATAAAACGCTTATTAATTGAATTGGATTGATTCCATCTTAATGATGATTTCAGTTTAAGAGTTGTTATAACTAGATTTTGATTTAGTGCAAGACAATAAGTACAGATCAGCGCTAAATAGCATTTTATATATATAACTCTAAACTAGATTTAATTTGTTAGTGCAAGCCGCCCTTAGTTAATTGATATTTTAAATCATGTCTTAATTTAGGGCGACTAGCAACAACAAATTAAATATAGTTTAAATATTTATAAAACACTACTTAAATTATAGTTATGGTTTTACCGTGGCAGATTGCGTAGCTCGCTTCCACGGCTGGTTTTCCAGGGTGGGATAGGAGCACCTAAGGGCTTAGTCTGTAGGAGTCTGACACAGACCGCGCTCATCATCATTGCGACCGGGAAGTCCTCTGATGGATATTCTCCGGGTAAAAAAGAGCTATCCTCTTTTTCAGAAAAATCTACTAGTTGTCAAATTTAAACCACCATTGCGGTCGAACTAAGCCGTTTCAATTATAGCATACAAATCTTAACTGTTTTTAGTTTGTAGGTGCAAGACGCCCCTAGATTGTTTTTTTAACTAATATTAGATTTTTTTAATCCATTCAACAACATTATAAATATAAATTTAATTCCATTTCAATAATGTTTTTGTAGTTATGAATGTATTTAATTAATGAAATAGTAATAGCTTGTAGGATTTTAAATTATTTTTGTATTAATAAATATTTTAGATTATCGAGAATATTTTTTACATATATTTCCATGTATTTGTACATATGTCATACATAATATACTCAGCGCTAATCGTAAGACAATAAATAGACGTTATATTTGTAAAAACTTTTAAATCGATTATACAGTATGCTATAAAAACACTGTCCGACCCGTAAAGACGTTACACGGTATCGATAGTAGATTCTATTTAGGTTATCTTTTTTAGTTAAAAAGCAATAAAAGCGGATTAAAATAAATAAAAAGGGGATGACTTACATAACAATATTGGGAGCGTGCGTAGCTAGTGAACAAAGGAAAAGTGGGAAGCAATGGATCATGCTAGCAGGTCATCACGAAGGAACCATCACGCCCTTTGAACCCAATCATTGTTTATCAATGAAATCGTTTGATGATGAATGTTTCTAAGTAACCTGGAAATGACCGCATATAAAATATTTTCTACAACTTCATATGACAATAGCTTTTATTTATTTATTATATATTTTTCTGATGTATTGTGATAGTGTTATCGTGTCACCATTATGCCCATTTGGGTCGGACAGGGTTTTCAAAATATAATGTATTTGTAAACAGTTTAAAGTTAATAAAAACAAAATTTAGATTTTTTTAAATGTTAATGTATGAAAGCCTAAATCTATGTCTAGACATGAATATTTTAATAGCCTAACTATAGATCTTACAGCGATAATGCACACAACAGAAAGTGTGTTGTTAAAGTTAATTCGTTTCGTGTTAAATTATTTTGAATATATATTGTCTTCGTTTGTGTAAATAGTGATTTTTTACGATTTTTTATGGTATTATTATTATTATATTTTGTGTAATTTACATAACGATTTAATCGATTTTTAATTAGTTAATATATAATATTGTTCCTATCAACAGTAATAAATTATAATTCCCTCCGATTTTTATTCAGTTATAAATTGAACAATATAGTTAACATGCAAATCTAAATAATTTACTTGATTTATAACTAAAATAAAAGTTTCAAATTATCCTGTTTGTTTTCATTATCCTTGTCATCTTTTTATTTCAATGCTCGTCGCCAATTTCACGGTATCAATATAAACGTGCGTACGGTTCGGCGTTGTCCGCACGAATGATTTTGAATTTCGAACATTACGATATAAGGCGAGGTTAATTGATAATTGCATGTTTCATCCCCGACCTCCTACACGAAGACGCTTTGATTTATTTCCTAAGTAACGCACTGCATATAGTATGATGATCTATATCAGAGTTCCCCAAACTTTTTTGTGTCGTAAACCCCTTGCCATGTTTTTCCGTGTTGGGTAGACGCCCTATTTACCTAATATTGATTTCCTGTAAATTTCTAACTGTAGTGAAGTTTAGTGTTAAAAACTTAAAGCTATTTGGCTCAAAGTGTGTTCCCGCGCCGTGTGACGTGTCAATTTAAAGCAG
The DNA here is from genome assembly GCA_036320925.1 of Automeris io. Taxonomy (NCBI): domain Eukaryota; kingdom Metazoa; phylum Arthropoda; class Insecta; order Lepidoptera; family Saturniidae; genus Automeris; species Automeris io. The sequence goes on along the minus strand of JAUDJH010000011.1, from coordinate 2,039,551 downwards.
CCATTTCCCCTTCCAGTCTTCCCCTTTACCCCCTGTCCTTCGTGTTTCTATGCCATGGCGCTAGAGACAGTCTGTGCGACTATTCACTGGCGCTAACACATATATAATAATTTTTTTACTTCATAGGTAGATTTATAAATAATGTATATGTTTTTATATTATAAGATAGTATGATGTAAGTATATAGGTACTATCAGTATATGTGTTGAGATCTACTATCGTGGACCCCCATTTTTATTTCATGGACCCCAAAATTTTTTTTTCGCTGACGTAGACCCCTTGCAGATTGTCATAGACCCCTAGGGGTCGATATAGACCACTTTGGGAATTACTGATCTATATCGTGAGAGTTCTTGTAATGTTAATACCACATGTTTTTTTACCCTCGTGTGTCTGTGTATCTCCCACAAAGTAATAAGGAGCTGAAGAAGTTGGCGTGGTTCTACTCTTGGTCTCTACAGATAAGTAGGAGGGACAAACTGTGGACTTAGTCGCTAAGATCCTCACACACCGAAGTCGGTCTGATGGTACATGAAGATTTCCGTCGGGCAAACAAAGGTGTGATTCGAACAGTTGCTGATCTATCTTTAAAATGTACAGATACGAACCTGATTCTACAACTATTATAAGTGGCACATACAGAGAGAGAGAGAGAGAGAATGAGGCCTGACTACACCCCGACGTCGCAGAGTTGCAGAGGAAGTTGCTGCCTTTTCCGCAGCATTCGACAGATGGGTTAAATACCAACACACCGGAGCCGCTGCTTTCACGGCGCCTCTGGTTGTCAACGAGGACAAAAAAAAAGTTTATTGATAGGTGGAACCGCCGTGAATTGGAGCCGTGGTATTTAGAAAGTGGACTGTAATTTTCTTGGTCTTGGCTCATGCGATATAATTGTTGCCACCCACCTGTTCAGCTGTTTAGCAGTCCTGACGATATGATGTTACTTCCACAACACAGTATTTGTATTAAACCAAAATATAAAAATGATTGAGATCCACCGTCGACGCATATGTATGTTGCAAGACGAACGATTTCACAATGGTTTAACAAACTACACCCCCCTCGGACTGGATGGCAATCAAACGCAACAAGAGCCAGACAAAGCAAGGACTATTATCTGTGGCGTTACCAATAGGTCATCAAAGCTACAATTATTATTACTCCTAAAAAATATATAGTTACTGACCCCATGACCCAAAATGTTCCTCTATTAATAAAAAAATGGAGGCTCTATATTTCACGAGTGAAGGATAACCCGAGCATAAGTTAAGTTGGAATTGTCGCCGGAAGTCGTATGTTAAGCAGTACAATGGTCGACGTAAAATATTACACCATACATATTCGGTTAAGACGAATCGTCTCATATATTATTTAGCGCAATAACTGTCATAGATTATTCCACCTTTTCATGTAGATGTGACACATTTGTGAAATTAATTTATATAAAAAAAAAATTGACAAACGACCGGCCAAAACATAAAACTACTCCAAACCGTTGTTTTTCTGGATGAAGTGCCAGCTCTTGAATCTCTTCAGGTTGCTCTTCGTCCCAAATGCGGCAATTTTGCTTGTTTACATAACCGTTGAGCCAGAAATGGGCCTCATCGCTGAAGGCCGTCATAGTGACCAGTTTCGGCTTGTAGCGTTTCGGGATCAGCTTATGTATATCCAGTAACTCATATACCTAGAGACCTTCAGTCGTGGTATATGTGGGCCGACATGACGATGGAGACTATCAGTGGACTTTCATCCTTTGATAGTCGCTTTCGTTTTTGGACTACACTGTACTTACCATCAGGAACTCTGTAGTCACTATGACAAGACAGAGTAAAAAAAAAATTGCTTGGAAAACGTCGGATTTTCTTGGAACTTTTCAAGAGCCCATAGAGCGAAGCTGTTCACCCGTAAGTCTTTGCACAATGAAATGTCAAATAATACTAAGCAAAAATAACATGACAGCATGACACGACTCATATATGGTCTGTTAAAAAAGGCTATTGAAAAAAGTATCTCTACTTGGATCACACTATATTAGTGGCTGTTCCTTTTTGTGCTTATACGGCGTGCCCAATATCATCAGTAGCGAAGCGGATCGATGTGCTCAGAGCAATTACACATGGTTTATCTATTACATAACACGCGGATTTTCCATCACCGTTTAACATGTGGCGATACCAGTTCCTCATCACTAGACCACCACAAACAACCCCTGAAATAAAAAAAAATGCTCTTGATTTGGTATGATGTCTTTCTTCTTTTTGTATTGTTAAATAATAACATTTTCATAAAGGCACAAACACAGGATACTTTAGAGGGTTTGGGGAGTGTCTCTCAGAGTAAACAAACACGTAGGCATAAGAATTTCCGAATTTCCGCTCTATATTTAGTTAGTGTTTGACAACTACTGGGAGTCCAGGACGAAGAGATAGTGCATCTAAGAGCGAGGTCGGTAATCTTTGATTAATGGAGTGCCCTGAGCTACTAGTTTTGCGTTTTATGAGTTTATTAAACACACGGAGCTCCTAGTTTTAAAGTGAAAAGGTCTTAATAGTTGGATTATAGTGGAATTATTTATAATACTATTAAAACTAAATCGTTCCTTGATTTGTTTATCTATTGCACCCAAATTAATGAGTATTGCTCTCTTTGTCGTATAGCGTTTTACTTACTGACGCTTATGGCAACTGTTGTCTCTATTTTTTTGGCTGTACATAATGCTGTGGGCCGGAAAAGTCATTTACAACTTCACCGGGTCAGAGGGCTGACCACTTAAGATTCTCAGCCACTGAGTTATAGGTTGGATGGCAACTCAAGGGCACGCCTGTGGATGAGAGCCTCAATTTGGGGTTCCAGCAAGAAAAAGAACCTAAGGTGGTATACTAGCGTTTCGAAAGCGACTGCCTTGAGAAGAAACTTAAGACTACGCCAGAGTGGATAAACTCCCTCAATAGCAAGTTCACCGGCTAGGAGTTTTACCCATTAGCTTAGGACCTGTCGATATATAGAGTTGATTAAAAATTCCAAATTGTATGCAGTAATAAATAATTTGCTAAGCAAAAAATTACCGAAAACAAAATTAACTGCAGTTAATTCCAGCGGCGTCAGACCGCGGAATCGTTTCATGGAACCGTATTAAACAAACCAGATCAGAAGCTTCTTGCATCAGTGTTGCCAATTTTAACATTTTACCTCGAAAACAATCCTTACTTTTCAACTATTTCATATACTGGCTCAACAAAGTACGACATTTATTTTTTTTACATTGGCTCGACATATTGACTACAGTGTACCTGATGGTAAGTACAATGCAGTCCAAAAACGAAAGCGACTATCAAAGGATGAAAATCCGTTGATAGTCTACATCGTCATGTCGGCCCGCATATACCACGACTGAAGGTCTCTAGGTATATGAGCTACTGGATATACACAAGCTGATCCCGAAACGCGACAAGCGAAAACTGGTCACTATGACGGGCTTTACACCCATGCACTGTGGTCGCGACCCAAACGGGCACCGACGCCCTACCACCTCGCTGCTGCTCATTTAGCACCACCCAGGAGTCACGTGTTGGGAAACTAAGGTAAAGCCTACGGACGCGACCAGCTTCGACTTTCAAACACATCACATCACACAACAACACACACATTCGACATTGCACCTGATGCTGAGTACAGTGTACTCTAAAAAGGGCAACTACTGCCAAGGAACCATTGAGTCACCATGTGGCCTGCTTATATCACGGCGGAAGGTTTCTAGGAATACATTTATATGTATAACTGGATATACACACTCTGATCCCGAAACGTGACAGGCCAAGAGGAGTCATTATGACGGTTTTTGCAGTTGTGTACTGTGATCACGACCCTGTCCTTCCATCTCATAAATACAACTAAAAACTAATATTATAAATTCAAAAGTATACCGTTTGTGTGTTGTTAGTATGTTTGTATTTTTTTATATTTTATTTAAAGTAAATATTATAAGTATAATATTTTATTTATTATACTTGTAAGTTTATTTGAAGCTAGATGCACCGGTGAGTGCAATGCATTACGACGTCACGCAAAGTATATAAAACGCTCACCAAATAAACAATGAAGAGAGTTCACTTTAAGACTGCCTTCTGATTCACATGTCTCCCACAAGTGGCAAAGACCTCCACCACATAATGATATTTAAATATGTTTAAGGAGATTTTTTGTCAGCAATTGGCAACATTGTCTTGTATTTTATTGCCTGAACCAATTTTTTACCGTTTACATGGTCTTTAGACGGTCGCGCCGGGACACCGCGCAATTACGACCCCATAAACGGAGTAAGTAAGATTAATTGTAATATTCATGATTTTATGAATATTTTGCGTCGTCTTAATGCCCCGAGTTTTTGGAAATCGGGCAATTTGTGATGATAATGTTGGTGCTTCATAAAAATGCGAATAGTTCAGCGAGATATATAAATATTATCGATGCAAAGTCGCTACTCATGCAGTTTTTTTTTACACTGCTTTGAAAAATAAAATACTACAGCCTATACGATGGCAATCAATTGAATGTCGCCAGCGTCATGCCGGCCTCATATACCAAGGTATATAAACAACTGGATACAAAGTTATCCCGAAATGTCACAGGCCCTAGCGCATTACTATGGCGGTCATTGCGACTGTGTATTGTGGATTAGATAGGATAAGCCAAGACTGCATTTTAGTTATTTTCTATCGAAACCAGATAAACGTTCGTGGAGCCTCCGCTTGCAACTTGTGAAGTCTCCGCTGAGTCTTCTTCAATGGACCCTTGGGGGAGAACCTGCCCACTTTGAGAATCACTGGTCTAAATAGACAAAGTCCAATGATGGAAAAAATGTAATCTGATTAATGATTAACGATTACAAAATGTAGTCGTAATTTTAATTTTCTTGCCATGTAATCATGATTAAATTCATTTAAAACATTAAGAAATCATATTTGTGTATGCAATCTGAGATTCTGTGGTGTTTAAAACATAGATGAGCAAAATGCAGGCATATTAATGATAAAAAATGTAATCGTAATCATTTTTGTTAATCTGATTACATTTTGCCCATCTATGACAAAGTCAAATCGATGCCTCAATTTAATAACTTTGCTTTTGATGTGGTGGGACGATTATCCGAATTCCGTCCCGAACCCGAAGACCCTCATGGTGATTCACCTTAGCCTGTTGCGTTTGGGGTCAAATTGTGTGTTCAGGAGTTCATATAGCATCTAACTTGGTAATATTTTTTTACTCTGGCTCGACTTAGTGACTACAGAGTTCCTGATGGTAAGTATAGTGTAGTCTAAAAACGAAAGCGACTATCAAAGGATGAAAATCCATTGATAGTCTATATCTCTAGGTATATGAGCTACTGGATATACACAAGCTGATCCCGAAACGCGACAAGCCAAAACTGGTCACTTTGACTGGCTTTACTCCCATGTGCTGTGGTCGCGATCCAGACGGGCACCGACGCCCTACCACCTCGCTGCTGCCCGTTTAGCACCACCCAGGAGTCACGTGTAGGGGAACTAGGGTAAAGCCTACGGACGCGAGCAGCTTCGACTCCCAAAATATATAAGTATATCTGGGCCAATATAGCGATGGCGACTGTCAACGGACTTTCCTCTCTAGGCGGACACTACTATGCTTGGACTACACGGTATTTTATATCAGTTGCAATCTAGTCACTTTGTGCAGCCAGTATAAATTAAAAACAGCATTTTAACGCATTTTCGGTAAATTTACAGAAGACCTATTTACAATTATGTGATGTATTTGCTCCCATTATTTTTAAATAAATTGTTATTATCGAGTTTCGTCTCACTGCATGTCAAGGGTATTAAGATATTTAACCTAGCACGCTTCTGCAATCCGGGTTGGCGGTAGGGATGTCGAAAATGAAAAAAATATCGTTATATCGATGTATCGATATTTATAAAAATATCAATATCGGTGGCGATATATCGAAGGAAAAATATCGATATATCGAATAAACACGAAAGTATTTTACCAGTATTCCTTTTTATTAGACAAAATTAAAAAAATAACAAGAACTAAAAGGCTATCTTCTAACTTTAAGACCTATTTAAGATATCAAACAAAAATAAATAATACATAAATAAATGACGGCAAATAATATACATGGAACAAATTCAGATGTCAATGCATGCAACGTAACAAAACATAATGCTCAACAGTCATAGACATATTGTCCAACTATACAGTTCTAATATATTATATAGAACTATATAGTCCTTAGATTTCAACGACTTCACTGCCCTAAGAATAAAAAAAAATATCGTTTTTGATACAATTTTCGATACTGGATATTTTCTATCGATATATCGGTACAAAATATATCGCCCAAAAATATCGATATATTGAATTGAAAATATCGATATATCGATGTATCGATATTTATTCGACAAGCCTAGTTGGCGGGTTTCCACAACGTGCAGAGAAGGTGCATGCAGCGGCTTACATGCTGGCAATCTGCGTGCAATTCGGGATGCTGTGTACAGAAGTAGGTACTTATGACATCTTAATATCGAGGGGTGAAAGGCTATTTGGTTAAAGCGACATTTTTTGGTGATATAGTAATATATGTATATGTTTTAGGAATCAGCGTTTTTTACCAATTCCAAAAATATATATATCACTATATCACCAAAAATGTCGCTTAAACGAAATAGCCTTTCACTCCTCGAGATATATATATATATTCGGAATCAGCGTTTTTACCGATTCCAAAAATATATATATCACCAAAAATGTCGCTTAAACCAAATAGCCTTTCCCCCCTCTATATCAAGAGAGAGGCACTGTTCTATTCTGCCGGTAAAACCAAAGGCTCAATAAAGTGCAAACCCCATGGATAAATAAAGCATAATCAATATTTAAATAAATTAGATATATACAATTTAATGAAAGATATACTAGTGTATTCATATTTCCACACTAAGCAGAAAATTGTTTTTGATCAAGTTAAAGTGTAGAAATATTGAATCACTTTAATACCGATACCAGTAAGCACCACATGCTTACCCGTGAAGAGGAATATAGTGGGGAAACCCGCACGGTACCTTACAGAAATTTCATGTGTTCTAGTGCTGTGAGACCGGCGATCAGCTGCGATACTGGTCACATTTGTTATGACTTATCAATGTAAAATTGATAACTTACGATGGCGGGTAACTTACGACAGCTCTGGCAACACCGAACGAGTTGTCAATTGTAACAACAGAAAAAGGAACAAATATTCCTAAATTCAAACATAATCCGATTCCAAAGTGTACAAGTGTGCTAAGGAAGATCCTCAAAGATACCAGTTTCCTTGAGGAGAAACAGGGGCTCATGACTAAAAGATTGAATGTTTAAAATTACATATATAAAGATATGGCCATATCTCTGTCAAGAAAACTAACGAAGAAGTAAAATTGCGAGTAAATGAAAACTATAGTTACCAAACAGAACTCAAAATAATACAAAAGGTTACAAAAGGTATATTCTAGTAGCGCTCTGTTCGAGATATTCCATCCCATTCTCAGTTTTACCTTTTTATTATCAGCGTAAAAGGCATAAAAAAGATCTCATTACAGAAAACTGCTTTATAGTATTAATTAAAGAAGAAGTAAGTATTAATATTCACTGCCGCATTGTCTTACACATATCGGAGGTGTTGAAAAAAATGTTTATCATACGGAACACCTAAAATTATCATAACGCAACGGCCTTGCCTGGCTATTCAGTCATCGACTTATTACTGACGCTGGGAATCAATTTGTAAATAATATATAACATTCATGGCATTAAGAAACGCATACCAACGCCGCTCCTTTACAGCACAGTTGAAATAAATATAGTTCTGATGGAGGGTAAGAACAAATGTGCACAAAATCAGCGTGATTACATAACGGATTTTATGAATGTTAAGGTAACGGAAGAGGATAGCTAGAATAGAGAGAAGTGGTGTTTCTTTCTCACTGCCTACCCCAACAGAGATTACATACAGATAGAAAAAATCGTGGAAGAGAAATCCGGTACAAAATGCGCAGATACATTTTTATCTTGATCTCTTATGCTTTTCTTATCCTGACTTCGCACAGCGACCGCATCGCACCTATAGAAAACAAGATTATGCTTCGTTTAAAGATACCCCAATTGATCATCGAGAATATACTCGCCGGAATTCCAAAGGGCGAGTTGAGGCGGGGAGCAGATGGATCGAGCGTGCGAGAAGGAATAACAAAATTTTAACATAAGGACATAGTTTAAAAAAATTAGAAACGGAAGTAGTTAGAAAGGAGGGAAAAGGTGTAATCGAATGGCCTTATTTGAAAAGTGTAATACATATAGATAAGTTAGAATTAAGTTAAAAGTTGATTCTGTAAACAAAATAAAATAAAATGGCCTCTGATCAGAGGAGACTATGAAAAAAAATGCATTCATCGAATAAGTAACTTGTCCATGTTTAAATTAACTTCAAGCAAGTTGTAATTATGCAGGCAGTGATAAAAGAAAACGAGTTTCAGAATATTATTTATTGGTCAAGTAATATCATTGGACTTGTGTAAATCAAACGAAAGGTCAATTAAATCAGTTGATTTAAACAGTTTTTGTCAATAGCTTTAAAGATCGATTGTGTTGATGATACACTGCGTATGGAGAATTTATTGCATACTAGTTTTTACAAACAAAAGACAAAGTTAATTTGTCTGCGATTCTTAAATTATTATGGTGGAGCCACACGCTTGCTAGATCTCGGCAAGCCCTCAAACTCATACCTGTGGATAGGAAGTTTGGTTTGGCTTGTACATAGTTTTTGTTAACAGGTTTTAATGCTGACTTTGGTTTATCAAAACTGACCACTTTTGTCGTACGACTTTTTAAATTAAATGATTTCTTTCCCATACAAAAATTTCAATTCTAATCTTATTCACATAAAATTTCCTCGATGCACGGCGGCGGCATACGCTATAAAAAGGTGACCCTATCCAGTCGGTTGCCGTAAGGTGGGAAGAAGACCATAGGAGTTGGCACTCAGGTGACTGTGACATACTTAAGCCAGAATCGAATGGAAGAAAGTTTTATTATTATATTATTATTAAAGTTGTCTTGATGTACCTAAGTCACCTTTCCAAGGTAGTGTTTTAGTTACCAGCAACATTGTATGTTTCCTGACACTTGTCGATCCGATCGCTTGTCGGTTTTTAGCACAAATCAAAGGAATTTCAAGAAATTATATTATAATCGTTGTTGACCGATAGTTAAAAATAGAATAAATTAATCGGTAGAATCCATAGAACAAAGAGTGACAAATGATTACCCCTACCTAGTATAATAATTATGAAATTATTGACCTACTTGAGCTCATACGAACTGATGTTAAAAATTTAAGACTACAATTTTAGGTTAATAATAATAACTTTAAGAGTAAGGTTGTCTCAATAATATATTGGGAACATGAAACATTATTTTCATGTTAAAGAGATCGTTTATTATATCCAGTATTTCGTTTTAAATTCGATTTATGCGTTCATTCAATAATAAAGAAAAGGTTTCTTACTTTTTATACAATCTTTAAAATATCGGAAAGTATTTTGTAAATGTATCGTCTTAGATTTGCATAATACTGGATGGGTTAAGAATTGTATTATAGAGGCTTATTTGCAAAACTGATATCAATAAACTCTCAAGGCTGTAATCCTTTTTTTATAACTCAGTGAAAATCCTTCATAGGACCATCAGCACTGACATAAGTGCTGCTCCAGAGACTCCTAGTGGCTAAAATCTCCGGGACGTCTCTGCTAACAAATTTTAGGGATCAGTATTCATTCGGCGACCCAGCGAGTGACTTTCAAGAAGTCGACGGAGCAGGTTGTCGTGCTCGGGGTAAAACCATTGTGCTATCTCCAAGAAGACTTGTCTTCCATGAGAGGCCACCACTACGTGTGACTGATAAGGCCTGATTAGGACTTTTCATAAGTAATAAATAAAAAAGGATTATGAAAAGAGACACATTTACCATCCGAAGCTCGTTGCGTAGCTAAGATATAAGCGAATACACATATGGTAACAATCCTGTGTAAGGTTATTTGAAATTCGGTGCACTAGTGAGTGCAATGCACTGTGATATCTAGGCCACGCGAATGATATAAAAGGCGCGGTAAATAAATAATAAAGGGGATTCGAGCTAAGACTGTCTCCTGATTTACAAACCTCCCACAAACGGCTAATCCTTCATACACAGATAGGTGGAAAGATGTATCGGTTTCAAGGTATATTAAGTAAAGGTAATTAATAGAACCATGTGTTAAAATTATTTCTGTAGGCGAATAAGTAATTTCTAATTGTCTAAAAGCGTTACTACTTTGGCATATCGTAATATTTATGGAAATAGCTCTGCTATATTATTTATTTATTTATTTAATAGTATCTACACAGAACATTATAAGGAAATTACATACAAAATAGGAAATAAAATAAAAATGTAAAATACCAATAACGTAGTTACATATACAAATTAAATTTTGTTAAACGTTTGGGTCGCTCTCCGTATCGTATAGTGAGTGTTGTGTGAGGGCATGAGTGTGTGTGTGCTCATATCGGTGTTGTATGAGATTTATCTAACTGCAGTCCAGAAATAATAGTCATAATGACCTGATTACGCTCAAGTGAAACATATCGATATCTTTAAAATACAACGCTTTTCAAACACAGGAATCAAGGCATCTATCCAATTAATTATCTTATCGTAAATATGAAAGCTCAAACACAGACGCTTATTTCAAAATCGTTGTATTTTGGCAATAATATTAATGTTGTTATTGACACCAATTGAATAAATAATGTATTTATTGACAGCTATAAATAATTTATAACAAGACCTTAGGATTAAATTCTGTTGTTTATGACCGACGGAAGAGGTCGGCGTCGCTCTCATACCCGTACAAGGCTTAAGTTGTCCGTCTGTATGTCTACCAGTTAAAACTTATTATAGGTATTTATCAACGCGAGAATCAACTAATGCATTGTGTGCGGGTAGTCGTCAAAACTTGTTACGTCATCGCTTGTTTACCCCACCATCTTGTATAAATGGCGTGCCTTGAACGTCAAGGATATCCACTCCAATGTAGCCTTGAGTTTTTTTCGTCGTTCCTTTTCAAGTCGCTTTCGAAACGCTAGTAGATCTCCGTAGGTTCTTTCCCTGGATGTCCGCCCAAGTCGAGGTCGTACCCACAGGGGTGCCCTTGCGTTGCCACCCAACCCATAAATTCGCTGGCTGAGGAACTTCTGTGCTTACCCCTAAGCCCGGTTGAGCTGTAAAGGTCTGACCCGGCCAATTAAAATCCTAAAAAAAAATAAAAAAATAAAAAAAAAAAAAAAAAAAAAATCCTTAAAAAAATAGATTAAAGATAATCTCGTTGATCCAATCACCGCGGCCTTAATTACCGCCGATCCGCAAAACAATGAGGTACATACATACATGTGCTAGATTCTTTCCAAGGCACTATTTTAAAGGACCTAAATATACTGAACAGAAATTTGACATAAAAAAAACGTTGGTTATACATATCATAGGCTCGATAAATAAAAGTATCATTAACATAACCGTATATGTATGTTATAGTAGTAATAGTATATTTGACCTCACAAATGGTACTATAAAAAGCAAAAAGTTTCTAGCGTTTAATTTATATATAGTTGTATTTGTATGTATGTGTTAATGTAGATGTTTTTATAAATAACTGAATAAAGTCGTGCATAAAATATTGGTCACTAGTGGCACAAATATAATCCATGTGCTGTGATGGGCTGGAGACGCATTTTCAGCAGAGCGTATGAATAAGATAATAACTACGATGGTATCTGTGTGATAGGTATTTTATTTTGTAATTTTAATAAAAGTTGAAAGTTCCGATCCTGTAATTCTGTAATCTTGCAGAATCGAATGCTCTCGTTCCGTTTTCCGTCCTTACTCCTTAACATAATGCGGCAGATCGCGATCATATTTACGGCGGTGGGCGCGTGCGGACTATACCATACTCAACTTATCGACTGTGCTGTTGGAAATAATTGGGAAACGATCCGATTCTGTGTTGGAAAACGTTTTTATGCCTTCGTATGTTTGTTTATCTTTTGTGCGCTTAATTATTGAGAAAATATTGTTTTTATTTCATTCTTAGCTTATAGAACGAGATTCCAGATACGTCAGATCTATGTCATTTGTTGGCTGTGAGTTTTTGACTGAGACTTACATGCAAATCATCAAGTTTCCACATTTAATCGCCTACCTAGCAGTTTTTTACCGGTGTCACAGTGGAGAGCGTACTCAGTAGCTACATTCTCTAATTCCACCGGCCTCATTTCATCATAAAAACACTAGAGTCCGTGTCGGATACCATCCGTATGTGGTGGACGTTCTTTATCCGCACGTAAAGATTCGCTTCTGCATTCATCATACGAACAGCTAAGGAGTGGAATATGCTTCCAGCGGCCATATTGCCGCGATCTTATGACCTGGGAGTCTTTATGAGAAGAGTGAATAGGCATTTTAAGTTCGGACGCGGTCCATCGTCGAACTCAACTTCACCTTCCACCAGGTGTGATTAAAGTCAAGCGGGCACCTGTAAATTATAAAAATATGTGCTTAAATAATGAGGATCCATAATTTAGTAGGTAGTTAAGACGGTATGCATACTTGCTCAGCTTATGCTGTAGTCTTCTGCCAGCACCGGAAAGGGATTAGGAGGCGATAGCCAACCCCGACAACCTTGTCTGCCACTCCGCTAAGACTTGACGATTGAGTATGGCCTTTAATAGAGGCCTTCCTCCATAACCGGATTTGACGCCTGGGCGACGAACATGAGGTAGTGCGCTGTCCACATATCCTGACGCGAGCGATGCTCGATGTGTTCTAGTGCACCGCTTCAATGCCAATGCTTAGCAGCGAGTGAGGGGTATACTTTAAAACACTCGTCCGAAATTAGGTAAAGGAGGGGAGAAGGTCGATAGTCACCGGGGCGGAGGAAGTTGGTGTACCTGTGCCCTTGTCTCCGGCCGGTAGATGTATATAAGGAACACCCCGGGGGCTTGAGTTAATAGGATCCTAATACACCGAGGCGGCGCCCTGACGGTCAAAGATGGATTTCCTCCGGGTCATCAAAAAAACAATGATCTTCCACCAGCACTCCGTATGTGCTATATGTGCATGATTAATGTACGTGCCGGCGTATATCACTGCATATATGTTTGTGAAAGAGTATGATTGACTGAGTTTAAAAAAAGGGCATATTAACTATTCTTTTAAGAGCTCTCAAATTATAAAAAAAAAGGACGTCGAAAGCGTTTTGTACTTCTTTTTGTGGCAGTTCGCATTATGAATATTGAAGGGATTTTTTTTTTTATACGAATATAAGGATTTTTGTGACAGTACAGGAAATAGAATAAAAGTATTAAATATGTTTAAAGCTATCTGATGAAACCCACACCACATTGTTAGTTAAAACAAATTATAATTATGATTTATTACCGTAAATCCGTATTATTTAAAGATGGATTCTTAATCAAACTGATTCCGCGTTGGATCAAAAACGATTTTATATGACCGCTTCGAATAAATCAGTTAACTTTAAATGGGATTTGGTATTTGATAGGGTTGTTCGGCATATTCGGATTTTCAGATATAAATAGTATCCTTTTTTTAATTATTTTGTATATATATTAAGTAACAGTAGAGGCACACTTTGGATTCTAGCGGTTGTCGCTCGGCAATAATTGCCCAGCAGTATTCAGCTCCGGGCAGTAGACTTGAGGGAGTATGCTGTCCGGATAAGTGCCAGGCGCGCCGCCTGTGAGATAGATGTTGGAAGGGTGGGCTTTTTACCCCTACCCCTCGACAAGGCTCGCTTTCCGGCCGTCTGGATGAATTTGGTTTCTCAGGCTTGGGTGGAGCGATTAGAGGGATACCCCGGGGGTTTTTAGTCAGTAGGAGTCTGACACACCGAGGTTGCTGCCCTCACAAAGGCCCTGTGGTCCTATGCAGGATTTTCCCCCGAGACACCAAAAAAAAAGCAGTGCTCAGCTGAGTATTAGCTGACGTCTGTGAAGAGCTAGGTTTGTGGGCCTAGTTGATAAGAGACCCGTATCCATGCACGGTGTATTCGTGTGCCAATATTCATCCAAAGTCTCACAACAGCGTGCTTCGATAGTTCGGGCTCTTGGCGGGAATGAATTATGAACGGATGACGAAAAACTCGTGCAATACGATTGTGAGTGGAAGAAAGAGCCGAGGCCGACCAAGCCTTACCCACACAGATGAAATAAAAAGAGTTCTGACGCAGTGCAATGTCAAAAGTACGCGGAATCAGCAAGAGTGTATGAAGGAATTAATGAATGTTAAGGAAGAGGAAGAAGTTTGCAAAAATAGAGGCGTTCCTTTCTCTCTGCTTCCCACAATAGAGATTTGGAGTGATGTTAGATGGATATTCCGGTACGCTTTGTGCTTTGATGGCAGCCCCTGTTCTCAGACGGTGCTATCGATTATTCGGGGCACTTTAAAAAATAATTTGTTACAAATATCTCGATTATTGTAAAGTATATTCATTCAATATTTATATTGAAAACGTTTCGTTTTTTTTTTGTTTTGTTAATGTCTTAGTGCTGGAACTATTATTTAGATTCATAATAAAAGAGATGATTTATAAGTGTAATTGGTAGCTGAATTTATTCAAAACGTTTATATCGGATATCGAAAAGGATATACATAACATCCCTAGTCTTTGAGATTTAAACCATTCCCAGCGTATTATGGATAAATTTTACTATTAAATAGTGTAATTGGATTACTTGTCGATATAGATAAATCGATATTTTATTATAATTTAGTTAGGGCATTAATTCGTGCCGGTTAAAGTGGAATATTTAAGCATTTAAACTATTTACAATATTTCATTGTTGATTGGGTGATTTTTGAATCAATGGTGTGGCTAGAAATAAAAGTGTAATGCTATCTTTCTTGTATGTATTTTATTGTAATGATCTACTATTTCATTTTACGAGAATCAATTTATTTCAAAGTTATTACAGTTTCTTTGACATGATAAAAATGTAATCGAAATATAATAACAATAATTTAATATAATTTTTTGGGAGTCGAAGCTGCTCGCGTCCGTAGGCTTTACCCTAGTTTCCCTACTGACTCCTGGATGATAATAAACGAGCAGCAGCGAAGTGGTAGGGCGTCGGTGCCCGTCTTGATCGCGACCACAGTACATGGGTGTAAAGCCCGTCATAGTAACCAATTTCGGCTTGTCGCGTTTCGGAGTCAGCTTGTGTATATCCAGTAGCTCATATACCTAGAGACCTTCAGTCGTTATATATGTGGGCCGACATGACGAGGGACACTATCAATGTATTTTCTTCCTTTGGTAGTCGCTTTCGTTTTTGAACTACATTTTACTTACCATCAGGTACTCTGTAGTCATTATGTCGAGCCAGTGTAAAAAAAATACACACACACGCACGTACTCACAGCTAATCGCCAATTTCATAGCAGTAGGGCACATGACATTTATATCAGATGTCATGCGGGCTGCCTCACGATGTTTTCCTTCCCCGGGGAGAATTTGGTGCGCAAATCCTTACTTAATCTAATAAAACCCAGAGGTGCGCAATTTTTTTTTTTACACTGGCTCGACATAGTGACTACAGAGTACCTGATGGTAAGTACAGTGTAGTCCAAAAACGAAAGCGACTATCAAAGGATGAAAGTCCATTGATAGTCTACATCGTCATGTCGGCCCACATATTCCGCGACTGAAGGTATATGAGCTACTGGATATACACAAGCTCATCCCGAAACGCGACAAGCCGAAACTGGTCACTATGACGGGCTTTACACCCATGTACTGTGGTCGCGATCCAGACGGGCATCGACGCCCTACCACCTCGCAGCTGCTCGTTTAGCACCACCCAGGAGTCACGTGTAGGGAAACTAGGGTAAAGCCTACGGACGCGAGCAGCTTCGACTCCCAATAAAACGATAGAAAAAGATTTATATCTTATATAATATATCATTTTTAACTTATTACTTTATGGTTTATGTGTGCATGCGTGTGTTGGTATGTATTTTAGTTTTTTTTTCGACGGGCCAAATTGCTGTTGGTTGAAGAAGGCGTTTAAACTTCACCAAGTGATAGAAGCGAGTACTTAAGGTGCGTAGTCAACGATTTAAAGGTTGGATGCCAACGCAAAGTTACCCCTGTGGGTGCAAACCTTGACTCGGGAAGCCAGCCAGGGAAAAGAACCTAACGGTTATTTACTAGCGTTTTGGAAGTGATTACCTTGAGAATTACCGAAAGAAACTCATAGCTACCTCGGAGTGCAAATTTCTTAAAGTAATCTTATACTCGTGCTAATGAGTAAACAGAGGTAAAAACTCCAAATTAATAGATAGTTGCAATAAAAACTTAATAATTTATTGAATATAAATGTTTATAATAATTAACGTTTCCTATATCAGTATGTTTAATAGACTTTATAACTTTATTTTCGAATTATTAGCTAATTAGTTTAGCGGAGAGTGTTGTTAAGAATTACATTCTCTGATTTCGCCATTTCATTATAAATCCACGAAACACCGTGTCGGATATCATCTGTATGTGGTAGATTTTCCTTATACCCGCACAAAGATTCGCCTCTATGATGATGATGTCCTAGCCGGTTTCGGCCACGGCGACTGTTTCAACACCGGTTAAGAAATTCGAGGTCCAGTTTACGGAAACAGTCAATTGCGCAGGAGATATTTAAGTGCATAACTGGACGCGCAGCCAGAAAAGAACTCTCTCGTCCGAGCTCCCTCAGGCCCGATGGAAAGGAGAACCAGTACGATCGGGAGGCAGCAGGATGCAGGTTTGGTCGAGTTTTCCTTCTCTGAACACCTGGTTTAATTGCGGTGTTAAAGAGATACTTTAGTCGCTTTTTACGACACCTCAGCAAGAAGATGGGGGTGCTATTCTATTCTGCCGGCAGCCACCACGACTTACCCTCTATATTCATCATACGAACAGCCAAGAAGTGCAATATATTTCCACGATCTTATTTCGCAACTATATTCGTTTTTATACAATTGTTTATTCTTAAAAATGTTATTATATTTTGTAATATTTGTATGAATGTTGCTATTAAAATACAATTTACAGTACCTTATATTTATATCAAACCACCATAAAGTGTATTATTTTCTTTGTGCTCAAGTTTGTTTATTACAATCCAGATATCTTTAATGAGATCATATGATTTTTAGCACTTTTATTGTATTTTTATTTAGCACAAATTGAATAAATAACCAGGTGTTCAATGAAAGCATTGCTTGTATTACAAATAACCAAATACATCGCTCGCGTGGGAGTCAAATTCTTTAGCGTGACATCAACAATGTAAGTACCGGTTTCAGACGTAAATATTTAGAGCATACAAAATTTAGGTTATTTTTTCGAATGCGTGAATGGTACTTTTCAGTCTTATATCTTTTTTGAAACTTAATTAATCTTTCTGAAGCTATCTATTACATGTAAGACATTCTTTTCTCTTGAAACTTGTCATCCGCAAATATTAAGTGGTCTTCAAAGGGATAGACAATAAAAAAACCATCGTAGGATGAGATATGTTTGTCCCTATGCCTATACACAATTATATTGTGTATACTTCATTCAAATACTGATTGTGACTATCTTTTATTTAATCAATAAACATTGTTAAGGAAATTAGAGTTATCTTAGTAACTAATAGTTTATAAATAGTATGAAAACTTGTCTTGTAGTAGTGTGGTAGTCTGGATATGCTCGGACCTGACAAAGTTGAAAGAACATTGACAGTACGGTGAGTTGAAGCATGATGGGCAGGACGGGTCTAATCGGAGATACATTGCAAACGCTCGGGACTATAAGACAATGTATATATCATAAAACCTTTCCTTAAAAAGACTAGAAGTTTAATAAAAAATGGTAGTCAATTAGAACATGATTAAGCCTAAATAAACACTACTTATTATATAATATATTATAAAGCTTAGCGAAGACTTAGTATGTTGCCAGTGATAGAGAGATAAATAACAGTAAATGGATATTGTATTATATTATTAGTCAGTTTTGTTCCATTGCAGGGCAAAGGCGTCCCTTCCCTTTTTCCACTATATTTATGGAATCCATGTGAAAAAAATTGGACATTTAGCCCAGCACGTTTCTCCAATGAGAGTTGGCGGGTATGCACTGCGTGCAGAGGTGCGTGCAGCATCTTAGATATTAGCACTCTGCACGTAATTTGGTATACTGTATACTAAGGTCAGGAGGTGAGGTCAGGTAAGGTAAGAACTGACTAAGGTTAGTTCTTACCCTCTTACTATACCTAAGTATGATGAAGAGTGAGGCACTATTCTATTCTACCTGTAACCGTTACGGCTTAGTAAATATATATATACAAAAAAAATCTGTTATCGATAAACAAAAACATTCTCTCATCTCTATTTCATTTCGCAGCTGTAAACAGTGGTTTAAACTAAACTTTACATTGAACTTTGTGTCGCAAAATATATTCTGGTAATATTTATAAAACTCTGTCCATTACTTCTCCAGTTCGATAATTTTTTAACCTAATCCGTATGTGAACAGCAATGTAGAGTGTGTCTCTCTGAGTTGTAACTGAACTTATTTAATGTTGAAGGTATGCGATCACATTTCGCAGGATTGCGTGGTAAGCAGATTACTAGAATGAAGATATGTTTGGATACGGCATTGTTAGTGTTGTAGTCCAATGTATTTGGATTTTGGTCCTAAATAACGTGCTGAATACTGCTTCAGAGATACATTGAATTGTCAATCGTATTTCCTTAAATTAGAGTCCAAAATTATATGTTCTTGTTTATATCAAAAATATAGCTTCCGTATTTTAGTGGCGACTGGTGTAAATAAACTTTAACTTAAATTTACGGGATTATAACTTGAACTAAAGAACAGAATATAAAATATTTTATTCTGCTTTTAATTTAGTACAACGCGAGGAAATTACCGTTGGGCAACATTTTTAAATTAGAGAGTTAAAATTCAATAGGCGAACCGAATTATACGCAGATTCCTAAGTTATCATTATTAAGAACCTTATTGGAGTCGCTTTTGATGATGTTGTGACATAGTTCCTGAAATTAGCTGTCGGTAGTTTTCGTTTTAAATATTCCAGATTTTGATCGCAATGCAATACTTTATTTGATGTACCTGTCACAAAAACTAATTATGTTGGCAATACAGCTATATACAGTTTGTGTGATAGTCATAATAAGTTCTATTCTTATATTGAAATTATCAACTATACCCTTTGCAAGGTTCAAAAGGCAAGTAAGAGTAGCTTATAACCTCAACAAATTGGCAAGAGTTAGAAATCCTCTTAGTCCTAGCCAGAGTATGAGTTACCATATAGCTGTGACTCTGCCGATTCGCGTGCATGGTTTTTATATGAAATGGAGACAATGGCACAAATTTAAGTAACTCTTCAAAATATGCGCTGTGATACATACGGTAGAAAGCTTTTCGAAAGACGAATAGTAAAATTTAAAATCACTACACGGGAAGGTTTACAAATGTCACATACGTCAATATCCTTGTAAGTTGACTTTAATCGGTTCATCAACATATTTGTACGCGTATCTTGAAACGCGGTCGGTCTTTGATCATGCTCCAGTAATACCCCATTACTGAGGACTTCAATAAATCCATAAATTGGCCTGAATAGCTTACTTATTAGATATATCTTGCTCCGATAGCTCATTAGTTAGTTCCGCGATATCTCACGTAGTCTGGTCGCTACTGGCGACCGTCGTGATGGTATGCCAAGATGGCAATCAATGGCGTTTTATTTCTTATGTTACAAAGTTATTAGATGCGTTCGTTTTTATTTTACATCTTGGTAAAAATGTACCTGATCGTAAATGTAGGAGAAATTATGGAAATTAATAATATTAATAGACTTGACATTGTGGTAGTAGATTCGTTGATACCACCATATCACCATACCATGTGATTTAAAACTCATGAAAGCAGTAAAAGAGAAATCTTCAAAATATTAAGGGCCTCGAACACGGGATTCCTAGCATGTGGGATGTGGATTCAACGATTATTGTCCCGATAGTCGTATCGACTAATGGGATGGTCGTAAAAAGCCTCGATCACCACCTTAAGAGGCTCGGTTGTTGGATCAAGGACCTGTTACAGAAAGCAGTATTACTCGAGACGGCACGTATTGCTAAGAGTTTCTTCACTCTGAGCTCATAACTACCGATGTCTTGGGAGTCGAAGCTGCTCGCGTCCGTAGGATTTACCCTAGTTTCCCTACACGTGACTCCTGGGTGGTGCTAAACGAGCAGCAGCGAGGTGGTAGGGCGTCGGTGCCCGTCTGGATCGCGACCACAGTGCATGGGTGTAAAGCCCATGATAGTGACCAGTTTCGGCTTGTCGCGTTTCGGGATCAGCTTGTGTATATCCAGTAGCTCATATACCTAGAGACCTTCAGTCGTGGTATATGTGGGCCGACATGACGATGTAGACTATCAATGGATTTTCATCATTTGGTAGTCGCTTTCGTTTTTGGACTACACTGTACTTACCATCAGGTACTCTGTAGTCACTATGTCGAGCCAGCGTAAAAAAAAAAAATCAGGCGTCAGCATTTTTTACCGATTCCAAATATATATTCATTACTATATCACCAAAAAATGTCGCTTAAACTAAACACCATTTCACCCCTCGATATCTAAAAAAAGATAATTCATTGTTTAAGGAAAAATAACGCATCCAACCAACTATAACTCTAAATGAAGCAGGATGTAAATTGTAAACTAAGATTCTACAGAAGAAAGCCGGCGTAGTCATCCGTTATGATTTACTGCAGCTCGTATGAGTTAAGTTTTCCTCATGTCACCTGTTCTTTACTCCGAATTTGTGAGTCACGACAGTCACTCGCCGTGTTGAACTAGATCCTTTATTTTATAGTTTTGTGGAAGTCGCTTGAGGCGTCACGTATATTGTATTTTAACCGCATTTTTTGCAGTTCTAAATTACTGTATTCAAAAACGTGTCACATCGTACAAAAGTGTCAAATGTCTAAAATTAGAAAAAAATATTTTTCCTATTATTAATATTATATCGTCACGGTATATCTCTTTAGGTAAGAACTGAAATATATTAGTGGATGTATCCACTTTACGCTTATATATAGTACCCAGAGATGGGCAGAATGTAATCTGATTAATGATTAACGATTGCAAAATGTAGTCACGATTTTAATTCTCTTGCTCTGTTTTCTTGATTAAATCCATTTAAAACATTAAGAAATTATAAATGTGTATACATTTTGCCTATCTATGGTTGTACCCAACGCGACCAGAAGCGTGGCTGATCGCCCTTCTTTATACATTTACATTTGACATGTCTATAATAAAGAATATCAAAAATATTTTAAAGTTAAAAAAAAAAACATATTTTTACATAACTCTAGCAATTATAATTTTAATAAAGGTTGACAGAAAACTGACTCGTATAACTACTCTTTAATCATTCTTATACAACATTGTGATTTATCCCCATAAGTTATATTAATAACTAGCAGATCCAGCAAACGTTGTTTTGCTATATAAGGTTTTGTAATATCTTCTAAGATGTTCATTGAAATTAAGTGATGTCAAAGACAATTTTATTCACAATTAAATACTCTTAATCAACAACACATTTATTTGGATAAATATTAATATTATTACGTTGATACAATTCTTAACAAATAATGCTTTAATTTCGACCAAATTTTATTACTATAAAAACGGTTCTAGTGACTTAATCTTAAAAGATAGACATATACTGTCCCATACATTTTTTAGATAATTTCAAGAGGAATAATTCTTTCTAACATATATTTTTGGTATCTTGAACCGTTTTCGCAGCGCACGCAATGGAAGCCCTCAAGGATGAAAAATTTTCCCCGTTTTTTTCACATTTTCCATTATTTCTTCGCTCCTAATAGGTGCACCGTGATGTTTTATAGCCTAAAGCCTTTCTCGATAAATGGTCTATCCAACAGAAAAATAATTTTTTAATTCGAACCAGTAGTTCCTGAGATTAGCGCGTTCAAACAAACAAACAAAGAAACAAACCCTTCAGCTTTATAATATTAGTATTAAGTATAGATTTACAGATGCTTGACCTCAATTTTACCTGTTGTATTGTGAAAATGGGTCCGAGGATGTACCACATCCGTATAAAAATGTCTATTCACAATTGTATCAAAGGCCCCAACTCATAAGAGCATGAAGCATATTCCACTCCTTAGCTGTTCATATGATAAACATAGAAGCGAATCTTTTCGTGCAGGTTTAAAGAATAGCCACCACATACGAATGGTATCTGACACGGCGTCAGGTGCTTTTATTGTGAAATGGGTTGGATGTAAGTAGAAAATTTAGCTCCTGACGACATTCCCCACGATGTTTACAAGCAGCTTTATCTAATTATATACGGTTTTTATTTAAGTTCTATTACAAATTTGCAGGCACAAAACATGAATTTATCTTAAATTTAAGTGACCGTTTATTATTTCTGACATTAAACAAAAATCAAGTTTTGGTAAAACTCTTGCATTATAAACATTTTTTTATAAAAGCCAGATCAATAACTGTATTATAATGCATAGATGGGCAAAATGTAATCAGATTATTAAAAAATGATTACGATTACATTTTAGGTTTTTTACCATTAATATGACTGCATTTTGTTCATCTATGTTTTAAACACAACAGAATCCCAGATTGCATGCACATTTATGATTTCTTAATGTTTTAAATGGATTTAATCATGATTACATACCCAGAAAATTAAAATTACGACTACATTTTGTATTTGTTAATCAGTAATCAGATTACATTTTGCCCATCTCTGTTATAATACATGTAGTTTTGGGGATCTTTGGATCAGATTAAACACCAAATAAACTGTAAAAACTACTTTATTTTCACTTTCTAAATACGTTTTTCGTCTTAACACTTTTTCTATGTTTTAATCTTACAGAGCGCTTGCGTCGACAAAAAAACCGTTTATCCTCCCACTCACTCTATTTTTCCTTCCTTTCACTCACATACGTTCCGTTCTACGCATTTACTACTTCATATATAGTAATATTTCACACAATAACATCCATCCTACATACACATTATCATATAATAAAAAACTCAATAAGTATGTTAAATTTTCTGTCATATTAAAATAATATACCTCAATAAAACAACTTAAGGTGTTTGTTAGTTGTCGCATTATATGAATAGTCGGTCAAAGTCACAAGTGTAAACCAATACTGATGTCAAATAACATTATATGTTAACTATAGGATAGGTTTGTTTCAAGTAAATGTTGATATCAATATTTATTGTGTACGTAACATATATTAATTTTGCATGAGTCGTTAAATTTAACTGATCGTTACTTGTAAGCAAGTACTGGTTCATATAATTTTTTTTTTATAATTTATAGACGAACGCTTGACCTCAACCACACCTGGTTGAAGGTGAAGATGAGTTCGATGATGAAACGCGATCGCCTAGCAAATGCCTATACGGGCAGTAGACTTGAGGGAGTTTGCTGCCCGGATGAGAGGGCGGCGGTGCGCAGTGTCTAGCGCGCCGCCTGAGAATGAGGTACTGGAGGCGTCGGCTCTTTATACCTATCCCTCCCAGAGAGGAAGCCTGAATAATGCTGTTCGCTCCCCGGGCGACTGGACGAATTTGGTTTCCCAGGCCTGGGTGGAGTGATTAGAGGGACACCCCGGGGGTTTTTAGTCAGTAGGAGTCTGACACACCGGGGTCGCTGCCCTCGCAGTGACCCTGTTGGTCCAATGTAGGATTTTCCCCCGGGATACCAAAAAAAAGAAGCAAATGCCTATGCCTATTTATAACTTGAAAGTTAAGTAATAATTAAGTCGTATTGTTCAATAGCTTTTTTGTTAACTATTATAAAATTAAAACTTTTATGTTCGGTATCCCGGTGAAAAATCCTGCAAAGCATCATCAGGGCCGCTGTGAGCGCAGAGGAGAAAGGCGATAAGCGACGCTGAAATTAAGATTATTATATTCTATTCCGACTTTGTTCTACAGCATTATCGATTTAAGCGGTTATTTGAGGAGTATAATTTCAAAACCCACTATAACATATTTTTTTCAAATCCTATAAATTTATAAAAACCTTATAATTAATCTTTGACTTAATAATCACATTCTTATAAAGTATTCCAATCATTATTCCAGATTGAAAAAGCAAAAAAGAAAAAATTTCATTTATAATATTTGCTTTGATAAAAACATTTCAAATTACTATTAGGACTATTAAGTAATTTTGTACGAAAAATCGTTTTAGCGAGTTTTGAAATTAGAGGCCTCATTTACTCCTTTGTCGATGTACACAAATTGCTTATTAATTAAAAAACAGGTCTGTTTGCCATCGGAACCGTTCCCAACCTCCCCTATAAGGAGAGCGATTTTTATTCATGCGTCAAAACGTGCCCAGTAGCATGTTGACATGGCATGTCTCAGACAAATGACTGACAAAGAGAGCCCCTATCTGATGCGAGATGGTTATCTCGGTCCCGCAGAAATTAGAATTTTAAATTTAACGTTGGCAATACCAGATCGAAATAAACTATAATACTTAAACTGTATAAGGCTTTGAGATATTTTTATTTTCTTAAATATTTTTTCGGAATAATATCTAAAAATTGTATTTAAGGGGTTACTATAGTTTACAAAAGGTGGGTCAGATTTTAAATACTTTATTTTTAAATTATTACAAAGTCATCAATTTGACTGGTATTAAATGGTACAATAGCATTGCTAACTACTTCATATTTTTTTTAGAAATAGTTATCGATATGTAAATGAAATGTTTTAATTTATTTTTCTTTTTATTTCAATAGAAATAAGTTACGTTAGTGTAAAAAACACGTTGATTATTAATGAGGAATATTGTGTAAAATAATTGTTCAGGTGATTTAGCTGAAATACATATAATACATATTTTGAATAAAATTCTAACTGATCGCTGTCTGCATATAGAAAATATATATGAATATGCTGCTTGAAACATTTATTATCTTATTAAAAGGACCACTTTCACATGAACGAAGTCACGGGCATAACTAGTCCACAATAAAATTAGATATAAATTAATTTTGACATAAAGTATTACTTAATGAAAGAGGCAAATCATTTTCAATTTACTTCCATTCTGAACGCATCTTAGAAATACTTGGGATGCATTAATTTTATTGAATTTCGTTTAGTTAAATGATTTACTGCCGTCCACAAAACTATATTCGTTGTATTTACAATATGAACGGGATTTTCACTTGTTGTTGTTTTGAATGTTGTGTCGTTCTTCTAAAAGGAAAACAAACAGTATATTCGCTGTGATCTCAACCATAGGAACGCGAATGAACTCGAAGTTATTAAGCATCTTGAACCGCTCCAGTTGCGCAGAAATACCGCTTCATTAAGCGTTTTGTACTATTTGTATCGCGACAAATGTTCGGATGAGTTGTTTCTCTCTTTACATAAACTACACGCGCGGGATTGTAGAGTCAGGGCTATAATAAACCGGCTAGGGCTGAGAAGTTCTCTAACTATTACTTTTGCCGAGTTATTGAGCTGTGAAATGCTCTTCCAGCGAGCATGTACCCACCGTCCTATGATATTGGGTCCTTTGAACGAATTGTGAAGTGATATCTAATGCAGGCCGGCATGATAAGTTTAACTATTGATGGGTTCATCTTTGCTATTAGTCACAAAGCCAAGTTAGGATAAAAAAGTAAAAAAAATACAGATTTACGTACCGGGATTCTAACCTTCGAGCATTCGTGTCGCCGCGCATGGATACCCATCCGTTATCCATTATGCTAATATACACCATTTTTTTATATACAGGCTGATTTTATAGACGACGGAGATATTGAAGGACGATATTCAGCATTCGATTCTAATTCCAAATATATAGGAATAGTTATATCTTAATATTTCCGTAAAAACAAAGTAATTTATAGTCAACATATTTAGGGACAATGACACACATGATAGAATAAATAACAATTAATTATTAAGTAGGTACTTTGTCTCTCCTAAGCCAGAATAAAGTACTAAAGGGAAGCGAGACAATTACCTGTTTATCTAAAATCACGTAAAAGGAATTGTATCTATTTACTACGAGTATTTAATCATACGTCACACGCGTTGCGGTCTCCAAACTTTTTATGGATCAATTCTCATTTGTTAATAAATGTTTCTATATGATTTGTTAGGAAATATAGTTGTTTACATTTATATTAGTTAAAAAAAGGTACAAATTATCGTATCCTGAAATATCTCCCTCGTCTATAAAACCGTTCTGTATATTTTTTGCTTTATTTTAAAATCAGAGTGGCAAGCAAATAGACTTGGCTATATGGCTTCGAATAACAGTAATGCGCGAGGATAAGTTATTACAATGTAATATGGCCTTTGACACCATTAGCTGCCCGCTCGATATCAACCGCTGAGCACATCCATCCAACGACATTAAACCCGCATTTGATTTAATACATATTTAACGACTTGTAAACTAATAGTCTAGAGATGGGGGCACTGATTACTCAAAAGAAGTGATGAGGTTTTTTCCGCAAACATAGAGTGGTCCTAGTAGGGACAGCAAAAGAAAATCTCGCAGAATGAGATATGTTTGCCATATGCCGATTCACAAGTCTCATTTTGCTGAGAAACAATTTTGGGTTCTTGGTTCAAGGATTTACAATAAGGTTAATCATGAATTAAATATCTTGAACTTATCTAAATACGAATGTGAGATGAAGCTGAGGGACTTGTTGTCGAATCTGAAATATAATGATACTGAGGAACGGTTGTGGAAATAGATGTATTTGGGCTTTAATATTAACATTCTTGTGAAATTATTTTTTACTTTGTTTGTATAGTCTATTGTTTAGTATGTAATATTATTGTTGTATTGTTTTGAGTTAAGATTGGAGCTATGCAGCGGATATAAACTGTATGTAACAAATTGTGTGAAATGTGCTGACATCCACGATACAGGTTGTCCTAGTTTGGGTGTCAGCTGTCTTTAATGTGCTGCTTTGTAATTGTTTATCTAATAAATAATTTTATTATTTATTTATTTTATTCCCATGATTGATACCAGACCCTTATCCACATGACCACCACATCCACGAGTTTAATTTGGACAAGCTCTTTGAGATTACCAGCTAAAATAAGTAATACAACTACTAGTCCCTTATAATCCGAAAATATCTCATAATGAATTTCATCTTTTTTTACTCGCATCCGAAATCTCATATCTTTCATAACGCTGTTAAAAAGGGATAGATATATCCCTCAATGAAAGAGACAGAAATCTCTTTGTAACTTCAAAACAGGCTGTCATCATCTTTAATTGATATAAATTGCATTTGGGATCCTGTTACAGTTTGAAATTATTGTCTTGTATTATATAGAGTAATTATTAAATAGTACTGTCAAAAGACTCTCGTCTATTGACAGTCACCGCCGTTCTTAGCCTGCATTGTAATTGTAACCAGTTTGAAAAGTTCCTTATTATTATTTATTTTTATATTGGCTCGATAAAGTGACTACAACGCATCTGATGAATAGTGCAATATAGTCCAAATACGAAAGCGACTATCACGGATCCTGTCCAATGAAGAAAGACATCTCCATGTCAGCCCACATATACCACGACAGAAGGGTTCTAGGTATACGAGCGACAAGTACACAAGTTGATTTCAAAATATAACATATCGTCACGCTATATCCCTTTCGGGGTAGAGCAGATATACATTAGTGGTTGTATCAACTCTAGCGACCTTCGAGAAGCTGGCAGAGCATTGTGATGTGCTCCTAAATACAATAAGCAGTGTCGGGGAAGGTATCTTCCCCCGAGTTTGTGCCCAACGGGCGCGGCGCGACGGGGCTGTGGCGAATTGATTACAGGACCCGTAGTCCCCGCCAATGCGCAGAAGTCACCTTGGGGTTTTTAGTCGGTACAACACACACTGACACACCTCGGTCATGCAACCAACCCCCCTGTGCAGTCGAGACGGTCCTATGAGGATTTTCTCCAAGTAAAAAAAAAATGGTCGTATCCACTCTGCGCTTTTACGTCGTACCTAACGTGACCAGTAGCGCAGCTGCTCGCCGTTCTCACAGCACTAGTACACATGACATTTCTGTTAGGTATCATGTGGGTTTCTTAACGATATTTTTCTTCATTGGTCTTCATATGGTGTCTAAATATCGTACTTATTCTGCCGGGATTTGATCCTACGATCAATCGCGTCGCCGCCTATGGATACAGGTTCCTTAACTACTAAGCCACCACACCCAGTTACTTAAAACTAACTTAATCATAAATAATAGTGACAACTGAACTCCAGCTGGCATTTATGCGATCAGTGACGAAGTTCACTCTATATCACGTCGAACCTAAAAAGGTGTGAAACAATTTTCACCTTTATTTATCCCTGTGATAAATACTTATGATTTAAGGAGAAGTTTTATTCTAAAAGAAAAAGGTTAGATATATCACTAACATCTATCTTTATCTGAACTAGTCGTTTGTGGCAAACGGATATCTCGCGGCTTTATTAGATTGTAACGACCGGGAAGAAGGATTTTTCGAAACCTTGTTGCAACGATACTCTCATCAACCTCATGTTATATTAAAAACAGAGAAAATGTGTGCCCCCATTTGGATGTATGGGAGACCTAATCTAATAATTTTTTTATAACATTAAATAGCATTATCGGCTTTGGGTAAAGGGTATACATAACATATCCAAATTACAATTTTATTTTAGTTTTTACATTTTCAGAGAAGACATACAACTATGTTTAAACAATAAAAAATATACAAAAAAGATACACAGGGCAGCAAAATTTTAACAAAAAGAAAAAATTTGTGTGCGATGATATTCATCCACCTTGCATTGCCAAACTATTTTCGCGCGGTTTTTGTTCAATTGAAGGGAAAGGAAATGCTCGATGAAACAAATTGCGCGGAGACCGCGATGCTAATATTAGAGCCTTTAAAAATAATAAATATGCAACAATAAATACAGAATCCTTTTTAAATAATATCTCAAATATGAAAAATACAAAAATAAAATATGATATAAATGGATAGATGATAAAATATGGTGAGAAAGAAAATATTAGCCTAAGTTTGATTTTGTTCTATAGTGTATTTTTTTTTTTAAATATAAATGTACTATTTATATGTAACATATATATGTATGTATATTTGATTGATTTTTTTATTGTTATTTATTAGTTTGATTTTTATTTTTGTACTAATTTTTGTGGAAACGTTGCTGGCTTATGTAACATTTTTTGTGTATATTATTATCATTTTTATATTGCTGTATGTTTCCCTTTAAAATAAATAAATAAATAAAATATATGAATCTGTGAGGATTTCCAACGGGTCCGCAGAAAAGAGCCCTAAAAGTCAGTTATATTGTGTGGGAGATTTTTACCATTGTATTTATGTCATTTAAACACTAAATTGTTTTGTAGTAATATATTTAAACGATAAATTTTACAAATATTTTGTGTGCTCTGACGATGTATGAAAGGTTCATACAAAAAAAGCATCTGTCAAACGTAAGACGCGGGAACAAAAATGCGCTCCAAAAGGTGTAGCAAAATATCCAACATATTGTCTTGTAATAAACAGTTGTAGGACGAACATAGGTCATAGGCGACGGTTGCGGCCGTTGGATTACGTTGAGGGCCTCGACTTTATGTTTTGCGGAATTCCCCTTCTGATAATGAACTGTGATTGGTCGACTGAAATAGCGTTAGGGACTTCCCTTTCTTATTTATCGATCACGTGACCGGGATCACGTGAGGATTGCGCAGGAGCGCGGGTCGGTACGTTAGCTGCGCGTCACGGCAGTCCGCAAGAAGCTCCGCTCGAACACACCCGTGCTACAGACTGTCGCCCACTCGTGGCGCGATCTTACGTCCTGTATAAAGAGTCTCTCTGTAGGAATGTTAGTTAGCCGGATTAAAAAGTGAAAAATCACTAATCGTGACCCTAGTGAAATTTGTGGGTGTAGTGTATTTAATTGTGCTTGTGCTATTAATCGAAATAAGGGGATCTTTCAAAATGCCCCGTATCAGAAAAAGCCGTAGTGCTGAAGACGCAGAGGAAATTAATAACTTTAGTGGGTTTATGCCTGGAGGGCAGCTCTCGTCGTTCTTGGAGGCGTTCGCGAAGGCTCAAGCGGAATCCAACCGTCTACTGGTTGAGAGCCTCGTCGCTTCGTCGGCCGTCAACGCCAGAGGGCCCCCGGCATCGCCAGTCGCGCCTTTGACAGCACCAGGGGGGAATTTTTCGGCTTGCACCGCACGATTCAGCGGAGTTCCGCGTGACGCGGAAGTGCTAGAAGCTTTCTTGGACTCAATCGAGATATACAAAGAATGTATGAATATCACGGACGAACATGCCTTGCGAGGTCTGGCCATGCTTCTCGAGGGTGAAGCTGCTGTATGGTTCCGAGGCGTTAAATCTACCATCAAAACATGGCAAGATGCGATCATGAGGCTACGTGCCATGTATGGGAAGCCCCGTCCAGCACATAAGATTTTTCGGGATATTTTTGTCACTGAACAGGCCGAAGCGGATCGTTCTGAAGTGTTCATTGGAAGAATACGAGCATTATTAGCAAGACTACCATACGTCTTACAAGAAGAAGTTTGCATTGACGTAATTTATGGATTGCTGCATAAACGTATTCGCAAGCGTTTGTCCAGGGACAGCGTACAGACTATTGATGAGCTCGTGGAGAAAGCTCGCAATATGGAGGAAATGCTTCAAGAGTCGTCGAGCGTCTTCCAGGCCGGTGAACGTCAACCAGATAGTGTGTGTGACGTCACATCGAGCGCGCGAAACGTGAACAGTGCGCGTGCTACGCCTTTGAACGTGCCGGCGGCATCAAACGTGCATGCGACAAGCGACGCGTCCAGTTTACCATCGCGCGTCCAGACGCCGTTTCGTGTTTCCCCTATGTCCCGTACCATTGTCCCGCGTACGCCGGTAAGATCGACTGATTCACCGAGTTCCGGTAAGCTGTTTTGTATTTACTGTAAAAAGACTGGACACTCTCGTGATCAGTGTTTTAAACTGAAAGTTAAAAGTGAAAAACCATCGGTTTCTTGTTTCGGTTGTGGCACTTTGGGTGTTATTCGTGCCAATTGTGTAACTTGTAAAGCTAAGAACTCGAACGACACGTTCTGTTCATGTGATTTTGATTTATGTACCCATAGTAGGGGCTTAGATAACGATCTTTGTTCGCATACCAAGGGGTCGCGAACTCAAAAATGTTTCGATGTTAATTTAAATAAGAATATTTTGTGTAATTGTAATTCGTGTAATAATTGTTTTCACAGTAGTCATAATTTAAAGGACAAGATGATTTTATGTAATTCTTTTTGTAATATTGATACCGATGTTTCTTGTGTTTGTAAAAATAATTCTAAGAGTTCTGTAAGCAATTCTCATTGTAAAACGGTACCTGACGCGCGGTTAACGGACAGCCCTCGCCCCGATATTACGCGTTCGGACAAGTGTACTAGAGGCCGTCCTATTTTAGAAATCGAGATTTGTGGATACCGCGGTACCGGTCTTATAGACACCGCTGCTAGACGTAGCGTTGCCGGATCTACGCTCTACACATTGCTGCTTAAGTTAGGACATCCGATGCATAGTAGTGTCATGTCTGTTAAACTTGCGGATGGTGTAATGCGAGATGTTAAGGTTCAACTCGCTGACGTCGTAGTTAAACTCAAAGGAGCGTCCATACCTATTGTTTTTGTCATTTTTCCGGATTCTATTAATAACGAAACGTTGCTCGGTATCGATTTCTTACGTAAAGCTCGTGTATGTATTGATATTAGTAATGAAAAGTGGTTTACAGCTGACCGACCTCAGGTCATTCACCCCTTGCGTTGCGAAACGTCTCGTAACTTTATCGGATGCGCCTCAACGGACATTTTGCGCCCCGATGAGGGTTCGATGCTGTCACCACAGGAGAGGATCTGTCTTGCTGAGACGCTGCAGGAGTACGAGGACATCTTCAGAGAAGGGGGAGAAGCGACTCCGCATGCAGAGCACCGCATCGACACAGGTACTCACCCGCCTATCGCTGTGCCACCGTATCGTCTCACGCCTGCCAGGAAGGACATTATGGAGGCTGAGATTGAAAAGATGTTGTCCGCCGGCATAATTGAAGAATGCGAGTCCCCGTGGGCAGCACCAGCACTACTCGTCCCTAAGAAGGACGGATCCTATAGGTTTTGTGTTGATTATCGTAAATTGAATGCCGTAACGAAGGCTGACTCTTATCCACTCCCAGTGATCGAGGATTTGCTGCAGTATACTGGTAAAAGTTGTTTCATGAGTACAATAGATCTTAAAGCAGGTTACTGGCAGGTTGGAGTTCGGGAGGAGGATCAGGATAAAACTGCGTTTGTCACTCCGTTCGGTATATTTAGGTTCAAGCGTATGCCATTTGGATTACGCAACGCTCCGGCGACCTTTCAGCGACTAATTGATAGGTTTCGCTCGGGTTCATCGTTAAAAGGAATTACGATTTTAGGATACATCGATGATTTGATAGTGATCTCGGAAAACTTTGCCCAACACATTAGGGATCTGCGGGCTGTTTTCGATCGCTTACGTGTATTTCAACTTCACGCTAATCGAGCTAAATGCGTTTTTGCTAGGGAAAGTGTCAAGTACCTAGGTCACGTGATTTCGTCTCAAGGTATATCGCCTGATCCGGATAAGGTCAGTGCTATTGTTAATATGAACGAGCCTACGAATGTAAAGCATCTGAAGTCCTTTTTACAGACATGCTCGTGGTTTAGAAAGTTCGTTCCAGACTTTGCCCGTATCGCACAGCCGTTGACTATGCTTACAAAGAAAGATCAGTCTTGGGTGTGGGGTGAAGCTCAGGTTGTTGCATTCAACGAACTTAAGGGATTGCTTACTTCGCTATCCGATTTGAGACGGTATCATTCGCGAGAAGGTGAATGTCCTGATGTACGAAAGCTTGTCGCCTCTAAGCGCCGTCGAGGACGACCGCGTAAGTTTTGTTTGACCGAACGTCAGGGGACATATTCGGTCAAAAGGGGGAGGGTGTAGGACGAACATAGGTCATAGGCGACGGTTGCGGCCGTTGGATTACGTTGAGGGCCTCGACTTTATGTTTTGCGGAATTCCCCTTCTGATAATGAACTGTGATTGGTCGACTGAAATAGCGTTAGGGACTTCCCTTTCTTATTTATCGATCACGTGACCGGGATCACGTGAGGATTGCGCAGGAGCGCGGGTCGGTACGTTAGCTGCGCGTCACGGCAGTCCGCAAGAAGCTCCGCTCGCACACACCCGTGCTACACAGTGAATTTTTTATGAATATTCGAGAATTTGGAATTTTTTTCTTGACGGATCCTCGACTCCTCGTGTTTTTTTTGCAACACGTAAGTTTTTAATTGATAAGTACAGATAGTAAAATAACTTAATAACTTTGGTGGCAGGGCGATTGCCCGAACTGGGTTATGACCGCAGTACTATAACACGCTTTTACCACGTTGTGTTATATTCCCTATGTATGGTCGCTCACTCGCTAGAATTAAAACACCTTATATATATATATATATATATAAGGTGTATATATATATATATATATATATATATATATATATATATATTCCCATGTATTTCATAATTTAAATGTTTACATATATTTTGCTTTTATTTTTATATTATAATTTTTACTATCCGACTTTTCCTTTCGAACTTCAGATTCAATGTCTCTATAATAATTTAAAAAAAATTAAATAAACTTTATTTTTTAAAATTCGATGTTCTCCCTTTTAAAACAAAACTTATTTTTTATTTAACGGCTAATTTCGAAAAAAGTGCCATATATAACTAACCAACTTTAATATGATCCATTCATACAATCACTACAGTACATAAGTGTAAAGACCGTTATGGTGACTCGCATTGGCCTGTAGCATTTCGGGATCAGCTTGTGTATATCCAGTAGCTCATATACCTAGAGACCTTCAGTCGTGGTAAATGTGGGCCGACATGACGGTGTATCAACGGATTTTCATCCTTCGATAGTTGCTTTCGATTTTGGACTACACTGTACCTACCATCAGGTAGTCTGTAGTTACTATGTCGAGCCAGTGTAAATAAAAACTTCGTCTTAAGGTAAATAGACAAGTTGGTCCCCATTTAACACCTCGTCTCTATTTAAGGTAGCCATGAGTAATTACTCGGAAACGCACTTATTTGTTAAAGGCAATACCTGAACGCGAAACCGCATACCCAATGAAGTATTTTATAGTAAAACTTCTTTAGGATGTAGGCTAAGAAATGTTTATAGAGTAAGTTATTGCTTATAGTTAGGGTGACAATATGATCACGTTTCACCGGACAGATAAGTAATATTATTTTTTTTCCCAGTGAAGTTGTAAAGGCCTGGGTAACAGTATATAGTCCTGTCGGAAAAAAAAGATTTTTAGTTGGCTAAATGACAACATCAGAGACAGATTCAAGTGTTTATTTTAGATTTCTATTTCTTAATAACTTATATTTGTAAATGTAAAATTGTATGAAGATTTTTGTCTATGCCATCATCGTACAGCTTAAGAAATATTAACCTCACACATTTTTATGTTCAAAAAAGTAAATTAATTGAAAAACTCAACTCCATAAAACTCTTTCTTACATTGGATCGATAAATCAACTACAGTGCACCTGATGGTAAGTACAGTCATAGATGGGCAAAATGTAATCAGATTAATAAAAATTATTAACGATTACATTTTACGTTTTTTACCATTAATAAGACTGCATTTTCCTCATTTATGTTTTAAACACTACAAAATCTCAGATTGTATACACATTTACCATTCTTAATGTTTAAAATGGATTTAATCATGATTACAGAGCAAGAAAAAATAAAATTACGACTACATTTTGTAATCGTTCATCATTAATCAGATTACATTTTACCCATCTCTGAGTACAGTGTAGTCCAAAAATAACGATGATTATGTTGGACGTACTGTTATCTTTTTCTCTGGGAGGGGAAGGTGTAAATAGCACACAGGTTACATGATGTAATATTATGTATTATTCTTTTTTTTTTTTACACTGGCTCGACATAGTGACTACAGAGTACCTGATGGTAAGTACAGTCTGAGTACAGTGTAGCTCAAAAACGAATGCGACTACCAAAGGATGAAAATCCATTGATAGTCAACATCGTCATGTCGGCCTACATATACCACGACTGAAGGTCTCTAGGTATATGAGCTACTGGATATACACAAGCTGATCCCGAAACACGACAAGCCGAAACTGGTCACTATGACGGGCTTTACACCCATGTACTGTGGTCGCGATCCAGACGGACACCGACGCCCTATCACCTCGCTGCTGTTCGTTTAGCACCACCCAGGAGTCACGTGTAGGGAAACTAGGGTAAAGCCTACGGACTCGAGCAGCTTCGACTTCATTCTTTCATAGTTTTATCTAAATGTATAGTTCTTTTTCTCAATAAACATTTATTTCTTTTTTTTCTTTATTTTACTTTCGATCAGATGTAGTCACTTTGCCGAATTAGTATACAAAAAGGATGAATATTGTTATTATAAACCAAAATTTTTGTTCGGATGCCCGGTTGCCTTGTAAGATACTCACCGAATGTGTCAACAAGGACAGCAGACAAGAAGAAAATTAATCGGAACGTTTGCATTCGACTCGGTTCGATTTACGATATGTAATCGGATGATTCAAGTACATTGTGTTATTGAATTTAAAATTAGTTGAATTATGTACGTTTGCGGTTTCATACAACAATAAATTGTAATATGTGACTGGATTTATTGATTTATCTTGATAATAAGGTATTGTCCTACATGAGCAACAAGCGCGATGCGATACGATGCTACATTTTACGCGGCGTGTTCCAAAGATATAGGAAAAGCGTGAAATTACTACTATTATATATATATTGGGAATCAGCGTTTTTTACCGATTCTAAAAATGATGATGATGATGTCTTAGCCGGTTTCGGCCACGGCGACTGTTTCAACAGCGATTAAGAAAATCGAGGTCCAGTTTGCGGAAACAGTCAATTGCGCAGAAGATATTTAAGTGTATAGCTGGGCACGCAGTCAGAAAAGCACTCTCTCGTCCGAGCTCCCTCAGGCCCAATGGAATGGAGAACCAGAACGATCGAGAGGGAGCAGGATGCAGGTTTGGTCGAGTTTTCCTTCTTTGAACACCTGGTTGAATTGCGTTGTTAAAGAGATACCTTAGTTGTTTTTACGACGCCTCAGCAAGAAGAGGGGGGTGCTATTCTACACTGCTGCCAGCCACCACCACTACTACTACTACTACTATTACCAGTTATTTTA
The DNA here is from genome assembly GCA_036320925.1 of Automeris io. Classification (NCBI taxonomy): domain Eukaryota; kingdom Metazoa; phylum Arthropoda; class Insecta; order Lepidoptera; family Saturniidae; genus Automeris; species Automeris io. The sequence goes on along the minus strand of JAUDJH010000011.1, from coordinate 2,002,950 downwards.
CAGCCATGAATAAAAATTACAGGTACCAAGACCCAGATAGCATTATGGTATAACTAAGCGTCGGAAAGAAATAAAGCTAATAACAGGCCCACCTCTTGTTATGATTTGTCTGTGCTTAGATCTAATTTTCCGATTTGATTTCACTTCATTTCTAGTGTAGTAATGGAAAAATAATAGGATTTTATTAGTAAATACGTATTTGCTTGTTAAATGTTGAGTATTCAAATTATCAAGAAAAATGCGGGTAAAGGAATTAACATCCTGTCCCCGATTAAAACTATTCAACCCCATTCTGTTTCATTCTTCACCACTCCCATTATGCTAGTGACCATGGCGTGTACAACCAGGTTGAAATATCGAGCTACAATTAAAAGCAAGTACATTCGCGCATAAGACTCGGTAAAGTATTTATTACGAGTGTAAACACGCAATTTTAAAATGTGATTTTTGGTCTTACAAAAACTCTTAGCAAACCCAGAAGAAAGAAAACGAATATTATATATTTAATTATATGTAAATATGGAATATTTCATTTTCTAAACCCAAACAATTTGTTTTTTTATTTTTTTGTTTTATTTGTCGCGGGGCCAATACGCATGGCCTCATATCATCACGCATCACTAGTCAATAGTTTTTTTTTATAGAGGCTCAGTAAAGTGAGTACAGGGCACCTGATGGCAAGTACAATGTAGTCAAAAAACGACAACGACTAACAATGGGCGAGAATCCATAGACAGTCGCAGTTATCATGCTGGGCCTTATACACTATGACTCAAGCCAACTCAGGTCTCTTTTTTACTTGAGGAAAATTCTCGTAGATCTTTCCCAGCCACACAAGGCAGTCGCGGTCAAGGTGTGCCTGACTAGTAGCGACTAAAAAGTCACGGTAACTTCTACACTTTGATGAGGACTGTGGGCCCTCTAATCAGTGCTCTACAATGTCTCAAGATCTCTAGATATATGACCCACTGAAAATGAAATGAAATGAAAAAGTATTTATTTTGCCACAAATATACAAAAAAAAAGGAATTTAAATGTAGCAATACAAACAACACACAAAAACAAAAGAAAATAAAGCACATATAAACATGGCGAAAAAGGGCCCTTCATCAGCCTAAAGCCACAGAGGAAGTCTGCAGCGCTGATTTTCGTGAAGGGCCCCACTGAAGGTTCACAAGCAAATCCCGAAACGCGACAGACTGAAACGGGTTACTATGACGGTTTTTACACTTGTATGCTGTGATCGCGAGTTAAGGCAGTCAAGGCACAAAGTATTTTTGAAATGTTCGTGATGTATCGCTTTCAGTCGCATTACCGCTTTTGTCGCTTACGTGGGACAACAGATTACCTTGAAGCAATTTTTCATGGTTTCTTTGTGGTTACAATGAGTAGTTATTTTATAATTGTATTATTTCAAAAATACTATTATCGCAACGAAAGAAAAATCACTCTTTTTGGAGGTAAGATTTCTTTGCTCACGAGGAAGTACCATTTTGAGGTCTAAAAGTAGTGTCAACGTTTTTAATAGAAATAAGAAGGTAGTTGGGCAGAAAGCTGAAATAGAGTCCATATTTTACTGAAGGGCTTTGTTTGGAGAAGTAAAAATGTGATAAAATGTAATAGGAAAAGTGCACATTTCAGATTCCCAAAGATGTTAGTAAAATTGGCTTTAAAGAAAATATATTTTTAAAACCGATTTTATCTTATATTACAAAATCAACATATTTTAAATTTTCCAGTGTTGTAGTCATTATAAATACCTAAAACGTCTCGTCGTATGATCGAAACGTCGAGCAATACTTAAAAGTAAGTCAATTCGCGCATAAGACCCGTTAAAGTATTTATTACAAAATTGTACAAATCAGTAAGATATTTTTTATACAGTACTTAAATTATTGTTTTTTTTTTTTTAAAAATTATAAAGTGTTTACACTTATCAAAGTTCTATAGAATTTGTTTTAGTTTAACTTAAAGGATTTCATATTTTATTTACGTCGTGAGGAGACTCTTATGGCATCTAATAGAAATGTGACGTGTACTAGTGTTTTGAGAACGGCGATCAGCTACGCTACTGGTCACGTTGGGCACACATAGTCTACAAGACCATATGAAAGACTAATTGCTGATGTAAGATTGTGGCTACTTGATTATGCCTGTGCAACTCCTTTTTCTTGTTAACCCAGGGGAAGTCCCTGACGGACCTCAGGGGCGATGAGAGTCCCCCTCAGTGTGTCTGACTTGCACCGACTAAAACCCCCGGGGTATTCCTTCTCCCGTCTGCCAAATGCCAAGGTCAAAGCCGAGCCAGCTTCCTCGGCGAATGCCTGTGCAAGTCCTGGCTGTTAGAAAGAAATTATTTCATATTTATAAACAAGATAAAAAAATCCTGTTTTCAAATATGACATTAACCATTGGCCATATTTAAGTCGAAAATGTCTGTAGGCAACTGTAACCAATTACCATCATATGACTCGTCAGTCTGCCCGCTATACAAGGAGGATATAAAAAATAATGTAACTATTTATGAAATTTTCTTAGTGGCACTGATTCCACGAAGTGGTAATAATTTAAATAACATATTTTCGAGGGCAAATGGCACTCGGACGGCAAACGACCGCAAACTTAACTCGTCGCCCCACATGAGAAAGGTGCTTTCAACACGTACCCTCAGATTGATATGATAATGTCAAAATTAAGCAATAACACTTAGTCCCACGATCAATCCGATCCTCACGGTAAACATAAAATTTTATATTTTTATTTGCCTGCGGTCCAAGTAATTAAAAGTTGGCGTTTGTTTAGGGCGTAACGAATATTGTCACTAAAATAAGGGCTAGTGTTACATAAAATATAATAGAGACACGTGCCCAGTCTTAGACTAAGATTCATAGATAATACTTTGACTTTGCGTAGACTCGTCTTTAGCGAAAAACTGAAAATATAACAGGAACTTGAGTATTGCCGAAGTATTTACAGAGCCCACTACATTTTGGTGATGTTGGTAGCGTACCGCATACTTTGACATTAATTAAATAATATAACCTGTAATGTTTGAGTAGAGGCTTTTTTTGGTGAGCGTAAGAGCCGCTTGTCCTCGTGTGCCAGATTATACTGACTAAAACCATCGAGGTGCTCCTTCATCTGCGTGGTACGGCGGACTTTGGATACAATGGCCTTTCACAAGACCGCCGCGCGTACAACCCGTTAGGGCTCCTCCTATAAGAGAAGATGGGAGACGCCTCTCCTTCACGTAGTTGTGCGTGGAAGTACGCACGCTACTACTGTGAAGCTTTGTAGTCGAGCAAAGGCTTTCTCAGGCTCGTTGTCGACACTCCACTCCGGGCAGAACTCCTAGTTGGAGCCAAGGTCCTAGTTGCAACTGTAGTGCTAAGCAAAGTGAGAGTAGCGTTTATAAATCTCGACCTAAGTTGTATAAATGCGCCTGATTATTTATTTACTTATTATAAAAAGTTTCAGAATACTTTATTTAAAGATAATAGCAGTATTAACAGTTTGATGTACATGCCACAAAAGAATTATATTTTATAATATATAATAATTACTCAACAAACAGTTTAGATTATTTTTATACATATGTAGAGATGTGCTTGTTAATACAAATACTATCGATTACATTTTTCGCTCAATTATAATAAATCGCTAATCTCTTACTTTTTGTATCAACCGAAATCACCCCAAAGCTCGAATCGTTACATGCTTTTATTATCTTGCCACCGTTGAATCCGTATATTATCCGTCTAAATTAAATATCATAAATGTTAACTCCAGTCGTATCGTTTATGTGGACTATTTGTCAGCATCGTATTGCCACTTAAGGGTTATGTAGCTGTTCAATACATAAAAAATTTGTTAACTAATTATTGTTCACTGAGAGAAGATTGGTCGTAAAAGCAGTTTGTTTTAAGGTTATGAAGTTGTAAAAATAATGTTCGGTTCACTCCTTAAGCCAATATACAGGTGATTTCCGATTTCTTTGGAGGGTTTTTTGCAATTTTTATTTTAAATTTGGGGTTAATACTGTTTGCATGCGTAAATATCTTTATTATAACTATGGTATTAGAACAAAACATCGAGACAATATTAAAGTAAGTATATTTGCGTACAAGAGCAGTTACGCATTGCCCTGTATTTAAATTCATGAAAATATGAATCTAGGAGCTGATGAGATTTATCACAAAGAGTTACGTGAACATAACAGGAAATTTCACATAGTTCAGACTTTGTTTCGACGCAGTAGATGAGTATTAATAACTAGCTGATCCGGCAAACGTTGTTTTGCTATATAAGGTTTTGTAATATCTTCTAAGATGTTCATTGAAATTAAGTGATGTCAAAGACAATTTTGTTCACAATTAAATACTCATAATCAACAACACATTTATTTGGATAAATATTAATATTATTACGTTGATACAACTCTTAACAAATAATGCATTAATTTCGACCAAATTTGTTTACCATAAAAACGGTTCTAGTGACTTAATCTTAAAAGATAGACATATACTGTCCTGGACATTTTTTTAGATCATTTCAAGTGGAATAATTCTTTCTCACATATATTTTTGGTATCTTGAACCGTTTTTGCAGCGCACGCAATGGAAGCCCTCAAGGATGAATAATTTTGCCCGTTTTTTTCACATTTTCCATTATTTCTTCGCTTCTAATAATTGCATCGTGATGTTATATAGCCTAAAGCCTTCCTCGATAAATGGTCTATTCAACTCAAAAAGAATTTTTCAATTCGAACCAGTAGTTCCTGAGATTAGCGCGTTCAAACAAACAAACAAACAAACAAACTCTTCAGCTTTATAATATTAGTATAGATAATATATCCTCACGCCATAATTCTTTCAGGGTGAGCAAAGATATATTAGTGGCTGTATCCAGTTTGCGCTTATATATCATGCCCAACGTGACTAACAGTGCAGTTGATAGCCGATCTTTAGGCACTTACACATGACATTTAAATTAGATAGCACTCGGGCTTCCTTACGATGTTTTTCTTCATCGGTGAGCATGTGGTGCGTTAGTCTAGAAAAACCCAGATGTACGTGCCGGGATTTGAACCTACGATCGCTGCCGTGCGTGGATGCCGGTATTTAATCCACTAGGCCACCACAGATTCACGGAACAGTATAATACTATACCTACATCAGTCCTAAAATAATCGCACTTGGAAGTAAATGGTCACCGGAATAAAAACCGGATAATGGATGTAGTGCGTAAACTAATCGTCATCATCGGCCAATCCTAGTCCACTGCTGGGCATAGACATCTCCTAACAAGCGTCATTGAGCCCGGTCTTCGGCGCCTCTCATCCAGTCATTTCCCGTCACCTTCCGCAGGTCGTCACTCCACCTTGCCAGAATGCCCTACGTTATTTTGCCTATTCGCGGTCTCCATTCAAGAACTACCATACGCATACTACGGCTACGACAGGACGCATTTTCACGTATTGGCATCTGACACAGTACGCAACCAGTGCAAGTCTATTTAGGTTTTTTTAACCACACCAAGCTTGATGTCCATGGTGCAGTCTAAAAAACGAAAACGATTATCAACACTTAAAAGCAATCATGCCAGCCTGCAGAAATATCTCTTCAGGCTACAATTAAAGAACCCCATATCATAGGACGGTGGGTACATGGTCGGGGGAAGACCATTCCACAGCCCAACGTCACGGCAAAAGTTGGAGAATTTCTTGGTTCTAACCAGGATATAACCAAACGTATAGTTATGACTCCGTAAGCCATCGCGCGAGGTGCTAATAAAGAGGGAAGAGAACGGAAGAAGGTTAAATAACTCTTCAGAACACTCGCCATGATACAGACGGTAGATAACGCTCAGTGAGGCAATATCTCTGCGCAACTGGAGCGGTTCAAGATGCTTAGTCACGTCTGGATCATTCACAATGCGGACAGCCCTCCGCTGCAATCTATCCACAGCGTCAAGTAAGTACTGAGCAAAACCATCCCAAATTTTCGAACAATATTCTTCGCAGAATCTGACCTGAGCCTTATACAATAGAAACAGTTGACCTGGCGAGAAAAACCGTTACATATTTTATTTAAATGACTGTTAAAAATGTACGTAAAGTCACGGTAAAAAGGTAGTTTTAATAAATAAGTAAATCGTGCGCCACGCCCACGATTCAGCGTGATTTATTCGCGACGATTTAGAACAGTGTTTCTCAACCTGCGGTCCGCTGACTCCTGGGGGTCCGCGAACCTAGCTCAGGAAATCCGTAGGCCATAAAACGAAAATTTAGGGATACAACTTCAAAAGCAGAGTAACAGCTGGTAATGTACTGAAGGTCTGAGTCATCGTTTGCCTTTCGCATCCACTGCTGAGTGTAAACTTCTCCATTTTCTTTTATACTGCCTTGACTAATTTACTACAGTGCACCTAACGATAAGTATAGTGTTGTCCTAAAACGAAAGGGACTATCAACCCATTAACGCCCGCTGTACTCTAAAAAAGAAATTAGTATAAAAAGTGGTTTTAGTATAAAAATTTCTTCTTGCGATTATTCAGTCTTGGAAGGTGTTTTATTTGTCAATAAGAGTGTATCAAAAACAAATCAAAGCTATGAAGTAGCAGTGAGGGTAGTCCCCGTCTTGTATTTACATTTATTTTTGAGTTGGAGGGTGAATGTTTACTTAATATCTTTTATAAGGTTTGGCTTCGTAAAGTGTCAATAAGTGTCTTTTTTGTTCTACAACATCACAAATCAGTGAAAACGTCATAATATAATTGAAATAGCTACCTATAAAAAGAGGCTGTTTTGCTACATATTACTCCTAAGCGTCCGTTATTCTAAACATAGTAAACCTCTAAAAATATAACTTAGAATCCTTTTGTGTTTATTTTTCTTATAAAGAATGCAAACAATAGTGTTTCGACACGAGGATAAAAAGATGAATCAGTGAAATTGGTCATGCTTTTCATTTTGTCGTTAACGGGTTAAAAGAAGAATATCCATTGACAGTCTGCGTACTTACATTCACAGTTTCTAGGTATACGAGTCCAGTACCTGGACCTAATCCTGGACTGATCCCAAAACACGACAATCTAAAAGTTAATCCCTATGACCGTCTACCCTTGTGCAATGTGATCATGACCCAGTTTGGGCAATCGTACTGCCACTTCTAAAGGGTTCTTTTGGAGTTATGACCGCTTAGAGTTAGTATGACGCTATTATTACTTTGCTTAGCAACGGTCTCAAAAAATAAATTCGTTTTAACAAAAAACTGAATATATAATAGGAACTTTAGTATAGTCATAGTATTCACAGAGGCTAGTCCATGTTAACAAAATCGGTGACTTACCAAAACCTTTGACATTCATTGAGTAATATAAATTGTAATGGTTTAGTAAATTCTAAGCAAACTTAAAGTTGTATCTTTAAATCTCAGCTCAAGTGAGTAGTGAGCGACTGTTCAATAGATGGCAGAGCGCGGTGTCGTGCTTTGTTAAAATACACCAAATAGTGACTGAGCAGGCAGGGGGTCCAGCATTGTAACAGGTTGGGAAAGTTTGTTCTAGTAAATCGCTCGCGAACCGTCATTGGCGAGTTGAGGTCAAAATATTGAGCGATTTGTCAGCTATTACCTAAACTAGATAGCCAGGGCACGAACGCTCCGCTTCCCACGAACTGAACTGGGATGTAGGAAAATATTTTGAAGTTAATAAATCTCTAAATCAAGGGAACCAGATTGCTTTATAAAAAACACACTCACGCATATACAGTGCGAAAGATTTTTCCTTTCAGTCTGTCGGTCTATCAAAACCTATTTTCTCAGAAAGCTTGGAGATTTTAAGTTGGAATGAACAAACACTAAAATCGGCAGTTTTTGCATCTCTGTAAAAATCTAATATCTAAGTCAACGCAATCAGAAGATGAAACCGTTAACATTACGTATATTTCACAGGGGAATCTAATTCTATTGGTTATGGGTTAAAATACAGAGCATCGAGCATCCACGTAGAGTTGCCTGCGTCACAGTCTTTTACCGTTTGCACAGTGGAGAGTGTTCTTAGGAACTGCATTCTTTGATTCCACCAGCCCCATTCCATCACAAAACCACTAGGCATCGTGACGGATACCATCCGTATATGGTGGATGTTCCTTATATCCGCACGAAAATATCCGCTTCTACATTCAACATGCGAACGGCTAAGGAGTGGAATATGCTTCCAGCGGCCATATTTCCGCGATCTTATGACCTGCGAGTCTTTAAGAGAAGAGTGAATAGGCATTTGCTAGGCGATCGCGGTTCATCATCGGACTCACTTTCACCTTCCACCAGGTGTGATTGAGGTCAAGTGTTCGCCTGTAAATTAATAAAAAAAACATCCCGTGGGCATAGAGTCCTAAAATTTAGCATGATGGAAGATATTATAGTACCGATATAGGAAAGTTGGACCTTATTTTATATCGCCTTGTAAAAGTACAGCCAAATAATTACATTCATTTAGATGGACTGAAAATATTAATTCTTTAACACAGGGCTTCTCAAACTTTTGTCATTTACGACCCCATATATGATTGCGAATTTCTTGACGACTCCATACAAATATAAAAGAAAAATAAATTAATACTTTTTGATGATTTATTTATTAGGTAACAATATACATATACATATGAAACTAAATATATAGTTTTAGAATTCGTTTTGAAACATACAAAAATTTAAAATTAAAAATTGCACAAAAAATTATAAAATTGTGTTTATTATAGTTTCAAAAATAAAAGTGGATTCTGCCGTCTTAATTCGCTCGAATATATTCAAGTAGTTGCGTGGTAAGTATTAAATTAAAATATAAGTAAAAAATTTAATGAGATGGATGTGCCTGTTTTTTATTGCATAACAAATCAAATCTTGGTGGAATGTTTGAAACTGCTGGACGTAAGACCTCTTCAACATTTTTCAGCGCTGAACGATATTGGGATTTAATATGTGTTCAATCAACAAACGCGCGTGTCTAGACGCTGCAAGTCCACTGTATTCCGCCAACTCTAGTGATGTTATAAAATGGTATGGTGTGGTAAATGGTATGGTATGGTCATTACCATACCATACCATTTACCATTTTACCATTGTATGGTATGGTAATGGTAATAAATATTTGACATTAAAATCTCTCGCGACCGCAGAATTTTGCTATGCGACCCCATTTGGGGTCGCGACCCATAGTTTAAGAAGCCCTGCTTTAACAGATTCTGTTAATACGGCGCTGGTGATTCCAATCAGCAAGATCATAGGAATGAATGGCAGCGAGATTTCAACGTTACATAGTTGTTGGAACATGTTTTCTAAATAAAACACGACGTAAGCGTTCTGTCGCGTGGACCTCAAGCTGTGTTTGATTTGAAACGCGCCCGAGCAAAAACTCACATACATTATTTACCGATAGAACATTTTTTTCTTACTCATTCAGACAGCAGGACAAGACAAGACAGAATCAGTAATGTACACGAGATAAAAAAAATACTTCAATTATTCATTTTAATGCGCTTTGGATTTTAGCTGTCGATGTTTGGAAACGGCGATTCGACAGAAAGAAAAACAATCGATAGTCTCAGTGATTTTTTTTACACTGGCTCGGCATAGTGACTACAGAGTACCTGATGGTAAGTACAGTGTAGTCCAAAAACGAAAGCGACTATCAAAGGATGAAAATCCATTGATAGTCTACATCGTCATGTCGGCCCACATATACCACGACTGAAGGTCTCTAGGTATATGAGCTTTACACCCATGTACTGTGGTCGCGACCCAGACGGGCACCGACGCCCTACCACCTCGCTGCTGCTCGTTTAGCACCACCCAGGAGTCACGTTTAGGGAAACTAGGATAAAGCCTACGGTCGCGAGCAGCTTCGACTCCCAAAATGCTGGCAATAATTATGCCGGCATGCAAAAATATCTCTGTTCCCGATATCATAGGGTGGTGGAAACGTGCTCGCCAGAAGACCATTTTACTCAACGACTCGGTATAAGAGTTAGAGAACTTCTTAGTCCTAGCCAAGATGTGTGTTGCCGTATATGTTAGCTGTGACTCCGTAAGCCCGCGCGCTTGGTTTTGTTATTGAAGGAAAAGGGCGGAACAAGATTAATTGATGATGATGATGATGATGTCCTAGCCGGTTTCGGCCACGGCGACTGTTTCAACACCGATTAAGAAATTCGAGGTCCAGTTTACGAAAACATTCAAATGCGCAGGAGATATTTAAGTGCATAACTGGACGCGCAGCCAGAAAAGCACTCTCTCGTCCGAGCTCCCCGATGGAAAGGAGAACCAGTACGATCGGGAGGGAGCAGGATGCAGGTTTGGTCGAGTTTTCCTTCTCTAAACACCTGGTTGAATTGCGGTGTTCAAGAGATACCTTAGTCGCCTTTTACGACACCTCAGCAAGAAGAGGGGGGTGCTATTCTATTCTGCCGGCAGCCACCACGGCAGATTAATTACTCTTCGAAATACTCGCCGTAATACTGATGGTTAAAAAGCGTAGTGAGGATTGCTGATCATAGATATTGGGGGGATCTATTCTGGGCTTATCACCCATCGTACCCTCTGAATAACAATTAACAAAGTATGACAATTGACAATTTCTCTTCGAAACTAGTCTGAATATTTGTACAAGCCTTTAATGACATTTCAAAAGTTCGCTCAAATGTCTCATAAGATATCTTTGTCACGTATCACGTGTATCTTAAGTTATGCAAGGTCAAAGGTTGTATTTTGTGACTATTTTGCTTCCTATCGCAATAAATGACTTTTACAAGGTTGTAAAGCACAACATTTTAAAAATAACTTGTAAAAATTTTCGTTGTATTAATCCATACGATTGAGAAGCAAAAGTAAATTTGTTGGATCCAGGCCTGCAAACCAGTAATAACTTCTCGGTTTGATGGAAAATTCTTATTGCGTACGTTAAATTGTTGGAAGAATGTAAACACACCATAAACTTAATAATTGATTTATGTTCATTGTGATCTGTGGCGCTAGTGTCGTCTCCGTGCATCTCTATTATTTGTCTTTGTATTACTTTATGTTCCGTTGTCGCAATATACGTCAGATTAATTATTTTCAGTGTTTTTATTAATCTTCCCACATAAATCTTTGGAATGGGCTGTCTACGACTGTTCTTCCTGAAGCTATGACATGAGATTCTTCTAAAAGGAACTGAGAAACCTTCTTCAAGGTCACCAATATAACGGTAAACCAGGGAGTTGTAGTTGTTGACAGACTTCATAAAGTACTTTTTCGGTACAGGTATAAATTAATCCATGGTATCGTAACTTTCATCGATACATTTAAATCGATATTCACTCAAAATTTTATAATATTAACCTTAATGAGCCTTGATGACCGTCCTACGGCTCCTCGAGCATTTTGCTCGATTCCACTTTGCACTTACCTCCACACCTATATTTAACATTCTACTTTGTAATATAATACATATTCGGCATAAAGCTACTAGTTTTCTTTTGTTTTTTTTTTCATTAAAAATAATTGGTTTTCAATGTTTGCCGTCAGGATAGATTAGTACTTCCCTCTTCATCATACTGAGGTGTTATAAGAGCTCACTAAGGGATACAGTATGCCGAATTATACGCAGATTGCTAGCATCTAAACTGCTGCATGCACTTTTTCTCCACATTGTGCACACACACCAACCGGCCCTGGATAAAAGAACTGAGTTAATTTGCCAAACTCCTCCCACGAATTCCACAAATATAGTGGATAAAGGAAAGGGAGACCTCCTACAGTGGGATGAAAATGGCTAATAATTATCATTATTACTTTTAAGATTTTTGAATATACTTCCTACAGGCTAGCAAAATATGATTGAAATTTTATTTAAAATATTTATTTTTTGCTTAATTTAGTTTAGTTTTATTTTTGTTTTTATTGTTTTCTCTGTTGCGAAATAAATGTCTTTTTAACTTCTTTAAAATAACTACAAAATGCGGTATTTCCTGTAATTGTTTTGTTTAAAATGTAGTTAGGTAACATTGAATAAGATTAATCAAAAGGAGATTCGGAGGCAGAGGGTCCTTCTCCAGGACCAGGCCGTGAGGGATTGGCAGTCCAGGCTGGAGCAACCTAGCGCCGGTCTTCGGACAATTGAGGCGGTGCGCCCTGTCTTACACTCGTGGCTGGACAGAAAACACGGCGCGCTCTCCTTTCGGCTCACCCAGATCCTCACAGGTCACGGTAGTTTTGGCCGTCACCGGTGGCGGGTGTCCGGAGGAGAGCTTACGGCGGAATGTCACGAGTGTGGGAGCCCCGAGGACACGGCGCAGCACACGCTTCAGGTGTGCTCAGCTTGGGCTGAAGATAGGAAGGTCCTTCAGGACCGCATTGGGGACGACCTCTCGCTGCCAGTGGTGGTAAAAGCCATGGTCGACAGCGAAGAGGCATGGCGAGAAGTCACAGCCTTCTGCGAGGTTGTGATGAAGCAGAAGGAGGCCGCCGAAAGGGTCAGAGAGCGAACATCTTCTCTGGCTATTCGGCGGCCAAGGCACCGTCGCCGGAGGGATGCGTTCGCTCAGAGCGAGCGCGACATCCCCCGGTGACAATAGCCGGGCAGTAGACTTGAGGGAGTCTGCTGTCCGGATGAGAGGGTGGCGGTGTGCAGTGTCCGGCGCGCCGCCTGTGAGATAGGTATTGGAAGGGTGGGCTCTTTACCCCCACCCCTCCCAGAGAGGCAGCCTCGACAAGGCATTTCGCTCTCCGGGCGTCTGGATGAATTTGGTTTCCCAGGCTCGGGTGGAGCGATTAGAGGGACACCCCGGGGGTTTTTAGTCAGTAGGAGTCTGACACACCGGGGTTGCTGCCCTCACAGCGGCCCTGATGGTCCTATGCAGGATTTTCCCCCGAGAAACCAAAAAAAAAAAAAAAAAAGATTAATCAAAAGCCAGAAGGTGGATGTTAGGCTTTCGCCATCCGACAAAGTAGGGGGTAGCGTGTATGTCCCACATTTGAGAGTACCATACCCCCTTCCCGAAAATATGCCCGCCTAAGGCCAATTAAAAAGCCGTAAGAAGTTTACGGATTCCCAGCCCCGGTGAAGGCGAAAAGTGAGCAGTTCTTGGCACCCCGGAGCAGCGACCCTTACCGCCGTCCTGACAGTCCATGAGATATCACCGAATAACACTACTCAAAATGATGCTGTAAACATTAAAATAAAATCTATTTACTAATTGTATACTATGTAAGTAAATTAAAAAAAAATAGTAATAAATATATGATATAAAAATATAAAACGAGGGAGAAATAAAAAGATTTATGCGGAACAAACCTAACATTTCATAACAACGGTCTACATTCGACACAGGGCCGCGCGAAATTCGTATCGATCGTATAATTCAGGTGAAATTATGAAGTGTTGGGACCAGACAGTGAATAACTTCTCATCGAGCCTCATTACATTATTGGCGGGTGCGAGAGCACTCTTTAGTTTCAATTAAGCACTTACTGGCATGGGGAATTTACAGTTCCCATATATAGGCTGACTCAGAATATCAGGACAACAGTACTTAAGTGGCTCGCAAAGTTTAAAAATGATAGCGACTATCAGAGGACGAAAATCCATTGATAGTCTCCGTCATATTGGCCCACATATACCACGACTGAAGGTCATTAAGTATGTAAGTTACTACACGGTGTATTTCCATAGAAGGCAAGTGACTCCAGATACTTCTCGAGCTTTTGTGCCAAACTCCTATTGGCTAAAAACCCCCAGGGTGTCGTCTCCACGTTACTGCTTACCGGGTCGGGAGATTCAAATTTGTCCTTGGGCTCGGCGAGCGTCAGGCATCTAGAAGTTTCATCTCTTGGAGGGGTGGAAATATTTTTTTTTTTTTTTACACTGGCTCGACATAGTTACTACAGAGTACCTGATGGAAAGTACAGTGTAGTCCAAAAACGAAAGCGACTATCAAAGGATGAAAATCCATTGATATTCTGCATCGTCATGTCGGCCCACATATATCACGACTGAAGGTCTCTAGGTATATGAGCTACTGGATATACACAAGCTGATCCCGAAACGCGACAAGCCGAAACTGGTCACTATGACGGGCTTTACACCCATGTACTGTGGTCGCGATCCAGGCGGGCACCGACGTCCTACCACCTCGCTGCTGCTCGTTTAGCACCACCCAGGAGTCACGTGTAGGGAAACTAGGGTAAAGCCTACGGACGCGAGCAGCTTCGACTCCCAAATGATCCGCACCTCAAGTTACCACGCAGGTTGATGTGCTCCACACACTGCCTCCACCTCTTCTAGGTAGCCGACACAGCCTAGCTTACTGCCCGACCGCTTAAAATTCCCTGCCTTAAAATAATATTAATAAATCTATTTTATTTTGCCCTGAAAGAATAAAAGAACATGCCATAAAAACTCATATAAAAGGTGTCCAAGTCACGTTTCGAAATCGCATCAAAATTATAATGAAGTTAAGTGAAACCGACCGCGATACAACGCACGCATTGGCGCCCGCTGTCATTAATGACAGCTGTCAACAGCGACACTCTTGAATTTATGATCAGATCGAAATCTCGCTTGTGGCTTCTAATAATTATCTTCAAGCTATTATTTAGGTGTAAAATGAATATATCCATTTACGGTTATGGAATCTTGAATAATAGCTTACTAAAGTTGTATAATGTATTTATTTTTAGATTTAATTTATAAACAAAAACAGTTAACCTGAGTGACATATCATCGTAGAGCCTTAACGAGTAAATCTAACATAGAAACAAAATTTGGAAGTTTTTTCTTGTATTGCACCCCACTCAGCGGTAATATTATTTTGGCACTAGTGCGCAATTTGGATCACTGTGGAGCAATTGACTACAGGGCCCACAGTCCCGTCGTAGTGCAGATGAGGTCAATTTGGGGTTTTTAGTTGGTAAAAGTCGGGCACACCCTGGTTACCATCCCCCATGTGTAGCCGGGACGGTCCAATGAGGATTTACCCCAAGTAAAAAAAAAAATTACGTAGTTTGGGTAATTATGAGCCTATTTATGAACCAACACAGTAATGTATTCGTTACGAGCAAATATTTGAAATGTTATTATAATTGAAATAGAAGTGTAAATAGGGAAATTTGGAAAACAACAAGTACAAATATATAATAATATATCATGCCGCTATATATGTTTTGGAGTGAGCATATATACATTAGTGTGTATCCACTATACACTTATATCAGTGACGTGCATAGGATATTTGGACATTGTAGGCAGATTCACATAATGAATTTGAATATTATATATAATGATAATAAATATTATATTACTTCCATAGGGAAGACAGATGGCATGTAAATAGAATAGATATGAATATAAAGGGTTCCTTGTTTTGTTGAAATTAAAAAAATTTATTCCAGACATATTTATCTTAAGGGCATGCAGTGCTTGCATGCATCTATGGAATGAACGCTACTGACTTATATATGTAGTGCTCAACTTGATCTGTAGCTTAGCTGATCGCAGTTTTCACAACAATAATACACGTGACATTTCTATTAGGTACCATGTTGGTTTTTCCTTACGATGTTTTCCCTCAACGATGATCATGTGGTGGATAATCCTGTACTTAAACTGAAAGAAAAAAGCTCAGATGTACGTACTGGGATAGAAAATAGTTAAGAAGTATAATTAGAGAAATATGCTATACCTAAGCAAGTTACTGTACTGACATGGAACGTTCATTACTTTTAAGTACTAGAAGCTTTTGTTATAATTTACAAAGCGAAAAGGTATGTTCCGAGATGTTTAACTTAACTAGACTGCACTTAGTTCTAAGGGAACTAACTTGTTATACTTAACTTAATGATGCGTTTCATGGCTTACTTTCAAAAGCTAGGAAAGTAAAAGCAAAGAATTAGTGCTTTTTTATTTTTTGCAAAAGTTAAATAGCTCTAAACGTCTGCTTACAAAAATTAGATTATCTCTATACATATAAAATTTTCGTGTCACAATGTTAGCTACCTTACTCCTCCGAAACGGCTTTACCGATTTTACCAAATTTTATATGCATATTCAGTAGGTCTGAGAATCGGTTACTACCTATTTTTAATACCCCCAAATGATAAGGGTTGTTCACCCTTAACATTTTTTTTAAATTTATGGACAAAAATTTTTGTTTTTATTTTTCTACAATGTGGCATTAAAAAATACATACAATTCAAATCGGGAGTCGAAGCTGCTCGCGTCCGTAGGCTTTACTCTAGTTTCCCTACACGTGACTCCTGGGTGGTGCTAAACGAGCAGCAGCGAGGTGGTAGGGCGTCGGTGCCCGTCTGGATCGCGACCGCAGTACATGGGTGTTAAGCCCATCATAGTGACCAGTTTCGGCTTGTCGCGTTTCGGGATCAGCTTGTGCATATATTATGACATGGGTATCCGCTAAGAAAGGATTTTGATAAATTCCACCTCTAAGAGGATAAAATAGGGGATGAAAAACTGTATAAGTTCACCCAATAGCTTGATAGTTTTAGCGCCTAATGACAAATTAGTTAAGAATATTGTGTAGAAAGAAGTTTTGTAGGCCCTAATTTTTTACACACGCTAAACAAAAGTAAATCCGTAAAAACTATACCTAATTAATAATAATACTTCTTAACGCGAGCGAAGCCGCGGGCAAAAGCTAGTAAAGTATGTATTTTAAGTCTGAATGTCGCTTCTACATTATTATTCAGTATCCTTTTGAAAGTCAGAGGGTACTTCATACCATTGCAACTTCTTAACCTGAATCAAGCACAGGTGCGGTCGGGTTTGGAGTAATGCTGGTACCTTTGAGACAGGTATGCTAACTACCAGTTGGCAGCTCTGGACTCAATTGATCGTAGAGCTCGTAGACTTATTGCCGATGACTCTTTGGCTGAGATTAAATCATCGAGCTTCGACGTAAAGTCACCTGCCTCGCAGTCTTTTACCGGTCGCACAATGGAGAGTGTTCCCAGGAGCAACGTTCTCTAATTCTACCAGTCCCATTTCATCATAAAACCACTAGACACCGTGTCGGATACCCTCCGTATATGATGGACGTAGCTTATATCGACACGACTAAATTCGCTTCACCGCTTGCGAACAGTTAAGGAGTGCAATGTGATTCCAGCGAGCATATTTCTACGATCTCATGACTTCTGAGCCTTTAAGAGAACAGTGAATATACATGTGTTGGGCGGACGCAGTCTATCGTTGGACTCATCTTCACCTATCATCAGTTATTATGAATTGATGAGGTTGAGGAGAATCATCCGTTTGTAAATTATAAAAAAATAGGATCAGATCTAATTGGATGGGATTAATGCTCTTTTTTTTGTGTATCCCAGGGGGACAATCCTGCGAAGGACCATCAGAGACGCTGTGAGGGCAGGTACCGTGAACAGTGAACAGGTAATGAGTGATTTACTGTTCTTAAGCAACAGAATACTTTTCAGGTTATAGCGAACCTGTTCATGAGCATCAATCCCCCCAGAAGGATAGCTTCAACAAGGCATTTTGTTCTCTGGGCGTCTGGACGAATTTGGCTTCCCAGGCCCGGGTAGAGCAATCGGAGGGACACCCCGGGGGTTTTTAGTCGGTAAGAGTCTGACACATCGGGGTCGCTGCCCTCGCAGAGTCCCTGATGTTCCTATGCAGGATTTTCCCCCGGGATATAAAAAAAAAAGAGAAAACTAAACGTATATGATGAAATTGCCTTTGAACACATTGATTCCGGTATTAAAATTGCTGTATTTTCCATTTAAACTATTAAAATTAAAAATAGCTTGAGAACGATTAAGATCCAATTACCTTTAATCTAAAATAAAAAGGCCACAGTGACTCGCTTTGGCTTGTCGCTTTTCAGTGTAAAAAAAACGCCTGTCAATTGAAATAAAATCAAAATAATTGACATGAAAAATAGACAAACAGTTAAATAACAAAATCCAAAGCAAGAAACAATCTGCATTCAAATAGGCCGAATGCCGAGGTTTTGAACAATCGGCAGGCCATTAACACCTTATACGTCTATCACATCTTGGCTAAGTGCTCGGAGTTGCCCCATTTTATGTCAATCTGCAAGTTGCTCTATCTTAGAGGTGGTAGGGATCTAAGATGCTATCATTTGGTCAATAGAATCCCGCACCTTAACAGTTTGGGTTAAGGGGAAGCACGATTATACGAACGACATCTTGAAATTTTACAAAGTGGGGTAAAAGTTACTGTCTCCAGCACCAACCCCTATCCCCATATTTTTACGTTTGCTTTTTAGTTATATTTTTATAAATTTTAGAAGATTTGTGCGCAACACTTTCGTGAGAATGTAAATATCATTTATCGCAAAAATACGCAAAGTTAAGACATGGTAGTGATATCTTATGAGACTTTTAAGTTATTTTTTTTAATGTCAAACTAAAGGCTTATATTTTACAGCCGCATATTTTTGGCGAGTTTGGCCCACTTATTTAAATTTATTATCCAGTCGGTACGCTGCGTGATGAGCTTGTCTGACTTCCCTGGAACTAGGTGCCCAGGGAATGGGCCCCAGCTTGCCCCTCCCTAGATCCAGGTCAAGACTGCGGTACATCCCAAAAATTCAGTCCGTTAATCGTATGGATGGCGTCCATAGATAGGCAAAATGTAATCAGATTAATGAAAATGATTAACGATTACATTTTACGTTTTTTACCATTAATATGACTGCATTTTGCTCATTTATGTTTTAAACACTACGAAATCCCAGATTGTATACACATTTATATTTCTTAATGTTTTAAATGGATTTAATTATGATTACAGAGCAAGGAAATTAAAATTACGACTAAATTTTGTAATCGTTCATCATTAATCAGATTACATTTTGCCCATCTTTGATGGCGTCGTATAGTATAGGGGATTGTAGGTTAGACCAAAGGACGCTAGAATATAAATGGAAAATTCTATACAAGAGCAGGGTAATTAATGTCTTAAGTATGGTAATAAATATATTTCACACTGCGCTTTTTGCGCTGTTTAAATTCGCAAAAAGCTCCGCCTTAAGTGTAGACAGCGCGCGATGTCGCGACCGAGTTAAGGGCTAAGCTAATTGTTTCTGTGGCAATAATTGCCTTTCTGGTTTTAATGGGGCTCATTAAACCTTCGTCTCGAGCGCCTTAGTAGGCGTTATAGCACCCAGTTGAAACGTCGCACCTATCGGCATTTAGTGATTGGTGATTTTGATATAAAAATTTAAATTTTTTGATGCACATTCGTTTCTTCAAAATGTTGAGAATTCGTGTTTTATCAAGTTGGATCTATTCGATATGAGATTTCTAATGCAGTTTAATTTGTCGATAATGGTACAAAATTACAGACACTGATAAAAGTTTGTCTCTTATATTATTAACGTTTGTTTGTAATTCTGGTCGAGTGCGAACTTCCTAAAAAAAATCAAATATATTTCTTACAATAATGGAATCAGTTTTGTATCATAGTACACTATATCGTCGGGCGAAAGGCTATTTGGTTTAAGCGACATTTTTTGGTGATATAGTAATATATATTTTTGGAATTAGCGTTTTTTACTGATTCCGAATATATATATATGTGGAATATGTTATCAAAACTCCCAATTATTTGTATATTTTTTAGAAGTTTAAAGTTATAAGCTGGTATTACTATGAAACTGTGCAATAGACGAATGACGTTTAGTGATAAGTTAGTTTGAAGGTTGTTGTAGAAAAAATGTATTATAAGGAGAATGATGTGTTACTTTGGTTTCCGTATTTTATAATTAAAATAAAATAGTTTTGAGCCTGAATATCTCTTCCCTCGATCCCATATATATATGTATATATAATATCACTTAAAACAATTAGTCTTTCACCCGACGATATGATGAATTTAGAATGTGTTTGTTTCTGATGCCTAGTCTAGGATTGTTTGTTGTATTTATTATAGTAGATATTTTGTGTCTTATGAATTATTAAAACGGTGATGTATCTTGATATATATGATTAACTATAGTCTAACTACATACATATATATTAATTAAAAGTTAAGATTGGAGCTACGCAGCGGATATAAACTGCATGTAACATATTGTGTGACATGTATAATACTGGCACCAAAGATATACAAAGAAAACATCTTAAATACCTTTTTTTGTCAAACTAACACATTCTAAACCGAATTTTGGGAGTCGAAGCTGCTCGCGTCCGTAGTCTTTACCCTAGTTTCCCTACACGTGGCTCCTGGGTGGTGCTAAACGAGCAGCAGCGAGGTGGTAGGGTGTCGGTGCCCGTCTGGATCGCGACCACAGTGCATGGATGTAAAGCCCGTCATAGTGACCAGTTTCGGCTTGTCGCGTTTCGGGATCAGCTTGTGTATATCCAGTAGCTCATATACCTGGAGACCTTCAGTCGTGGTATATGTGGGCCGACATGACGATGTAGACTATCAATGGATTTTCATCCTTTGATAGTCGCTTTCGTTTTTGGACTATACTGTACTTACCATCAGGTACTCTGTAGTCACTATGTCGAGTAAGTGTAAAAAAAAATCTACAAAATCTGTTTTAAATAATTATTATAGAAGCTATGGTAGTCAAATTCAGTGATAACTTTTGCATACATTTTGAGTTTGCACGAGAGTTATGTAGGCATAGCACACGCAACCTACATACCAGGATCGGAATACATCATTATACCTTATCTTAATAGGAAGCATTAGTGTGTTAATTGTAATCATTAGTCATAAGTATCAAATATAATCTTTATAAGTATTATTTAATGGTTAGTTTACCAAGTGCGTGCATCCCAATTATAAAACATTAGTATATAAGCGATTGTATTGTTTTAATAAAGAGAGTTTAGTTTCATCAGTTGTCATAAGCTCCTCAAGCCAACAACTTGTATTTTTTTATAAAACCTCACATCCCCCCACCATATCTCGAGTCGTACTCACATTTGGCCGGTTTTTTCTATTGGTTTAACAAATTGACTACATCGCACATGATGGAAAGGACAGTTTAGTATAAGAACGACAGCGACCCTCAAAGAACGGGAATATACTGCAGATGGTTATCGCCAAGTCAGCCCATGTACAGTCAAACCTGGATAAGTGACAGTTCAAGTGAGCACAATCTCATTCTCGCTTGTAGAGGTTTCTCACTAACCCGAGTTTCTCGCCAATGCAGGTACATGGGTAGCGTTTCTCTCTTATAGAGGTACGCAGCAATAACAAGTCACAGCTAGTACGAATGTATTATGTACATATATATATATTTTTAATAGTGTGTATATGTTACGTTAATTAGATTTCGACATATAAGTACTTTATAAGGGTATGTATCAAGATGCTTACGAAAACAAAACAAAAACAATGGTAGGAAGTTCCACGAAAGTTAAGAATGAGTCATAAAATAGCAGATGTTAAATTTGTATTTTGTTTTGTCATTTGTTCCTCCTAAATAATATTAATAAATAAAGCTCGACTGTCGCTTATAGGGGTATGGATAAGTAGCAGCCTCACTTACGGAGGTCCCTGAGGGAAAAACGACTCTCTCTTACATAGGTTTCTGTTTCTTGCTAATAGAGGTTTTGGGAGCTTAAAATGACGGTTCCTCGCTATTACTCTCACTTATAGAGTTTTCTCAATTATCCAGGTTTGACTGTACATCACGACGGAATATCTCAAGGTATATAAACAACTGGATATACATAAACACGGCAGCCTGAAGCGAGTCAGTATGACGGTCTTTTGACTCGTGTGCTATGGTCACGACCAGTGACGTGCATAAGATATTTGGACAGGGTAGGCAGAATTTGGGTAATTAATTTGAATATTATATTATGATAGTAGATATTATATTGCTTTCATAGAAAATATAGGTGGCGCGAATATAGATTAGATTTTAATATAAAAGGTTCCTTTTTTGTTTCACTGTAAGGAATTTAGTCAAGACTTATTTATCGTCAGGGCATGCAGTGCTTCCATGCATTTATGGAATGCACGCTACTGGTCACGACCCAGTCCGCGCAATCGCCCTGCCACCTCGTTTATCTGCCAATCTCGTGCGAGAATTCACATGTCCCATATTATACCGAAAGAGATAGATAATTCGTAATGATAAGCGAGCCTAAAGGTCGACTGAATATAATGTAGTCGTTATTGGAAACGACCACCCAAATTATTTAAATATACGTTTATATACTTATTAAATCCTTGATATGGGATATTTATGTATAATCTAGATAAGGCAGTAGTTTATATAATGTAATAAATGGTTAAAATTGTTTCGTAAAAGTGAAAAGTTCCATAGCTTAAAACAAAGGTTTGCAAAAATTTTTTCTCATAGACATTTTACAATTTTACTGGTTTCGGTGAATCCCTTGCTGCAACATTTTATCATAATCCCAAAACTGGTTAAATAAAGCAGAGCTGCGGAGGGTTGCGAAGTTGAGCTGGTGCGAAGGCCACTCACCGCCTTCCTTGTCTACGTTGTCGAAAGGCCAGAATGGATGTGACCTTTCTGCATCTCTAAGCCCCCCTTTTCTAGTTTAAAGAAACCATATGTGTTAATTGTGTTGGTCGTTATCAAATCCCAATAACTCACATCTCGGTTCATCGAAACTATTTTTTTTATTTGGATGCACAAGAAAACTCCTATCATACTTCATTGATTTTTTACATACATAGTATAAATTGAAAGTGTTTTTTTAATATATTTTATGCAGATAGTTACACACATTGGTCTAGCTCTAATCTAAGCTTGGGCTTGTATTCTAAATATTAGACAAAGATAATATAATTAATATATAATTAATCTGCTCATCTCCGAATTTGCCGGTACCGAATGTCGAATCCAGGATCGTCAACGTCGCAGATATAGTCTACTAACTTCGCTATAAGGCCGTACAATTTTTTTTTTTACACTGGCTCGACATAGCGACTACAGAGTACCTGATGGTAAGTACTCTGTAGTCTAAAAACGAAAGCAACTATCAAAGGATGAAAATCCATTGATAGTCTACATCGTCATGTCGGCCCACATATACCACGACTGAAGGTCTCTAGGTATATGAGCTACTGGATATACACAAGCTGGTCCCAAAACGCGACAAGCCGAAACTGGTCACTATGACGGGCTTTACAGCCATGTACTGTGGTCGCGATCCAAACGGGCACCGACGCCCTACCACCTCGCAAACTCGCTTTTTTACTGGTGTCTCGAAGTAACTATAATTCATCTGATGGAAAGTACAATGTAGTCCAAGAACAGCGACAACTACCACGGGACGAGATTCCATTAAAAGTCGCCGTCGACATGCCGGTCTTCATACAACACGATTGAAACAAAAATATATGCACGATATTTGCGAGAAATAGCTGTTTACTGCGAATCTCAAACTTTCGTGCCCTTTTAAACCACCGCCATTTCGTCCGACACGTGACAAAACATAAAAAAAATGACGAATATAATTCAAGACGAGCGTGGGAACACCTAAAACGTGCAAGTTTTGCATAAAGAGATATTATCGCAGTGTGGCAGTCCCGTTTGTGGGGGACGTACCAGTGAAACCGTTTTAGTAAGGGCGTGACCACATCTACGGACACAGGATCGACTTTAGTCGATTATCTATCCACAAGGATCTACATAGGTTAGCGATAACGCTATTGGAAAGTATTGTGCATGCTAGTTAGGGCTGCACTGGTTTTTCCGACTTAGATGGCTGGTAAGATTGTAATTGGGCCCTAAAACACACACGACTATTACCGAATATACATATGGAGGGGTGAAAGGCTGTTTGGTTTAAGTGACATATTTTGGTGATATAGTAATATACATATTTTTAGAATCGCCGTTTTTAGCCGTGGTGGCTGCCGGCAGACTAGAATAGCACCCCCCTCTTCTTGCTGAGGTGTCGTAAAAGGCGACTAAGGTATCTCTTGAACAGCGCAATTCAACCAGGTGTTCAGAGAAGGAAAACTCGACCAAACCTGCATCCTGCTCCCTCTCGATCGTATTGGTTCTCCTTTCCATCGGGCTTGAGGGAGCTCTGATGAGAGAGTGCTTTTCCGGGCTGCGCGTCCAGTTATGCACTTAAATACCTCCTGCGCAATTGACTGTTTCCGAAAACTGGACCTCGAATTTCTTAACCGGTGTTGACACAGTCGCCGTGGCCGAAACCGGCTAGGACATCATCATCATTATTTTTAGAATCGGTAAAAAAACGCTGATTCCCAAAATATATATACTATTTTGTTTTCTTAAAAATGTCGCTTGTACCAAATAGCCTTTCACGCCTCGATATAGTTATTCCGCTTAGGTATACCGCCGTGGTCTCTCTCTGCCAGGATCTAGGAACAGCAAATCCTGCGCAGTGAGTGTCCATTAACAAGGATATCATTAAACAAAACAAATGCCTACAAAAAACTACAATACACCAAAATAAAAGGCAATCCAAAGCAGTAATCTGAAAAACATTGGCTATTGAAGCAATTCCGATGCTCCTTGGCAGTCGGTTCCAAGGCGAGCCTTCTTTGGAGTGCCATCTAGCGGTACGCTTGCGAAAATAAATTATACAATATACATGTTCGGAAATTTAGAGCACTAGTACAAAGGTTATGGGATTGACCACGTACATGGACAAAAGCATACATGGCCAAAATGTAACCAGATTTATGAAAAAGGACTACGATTATATTTTGTTATTATTAATGATTTACTGATAATATGTTCCTCATCTATGTTTTAGTTTAGAAGGGTTTTTAATCTGAATTACACATTAACGAAATTAAAATTACAATTAAATTTTGTTATCATTAACCTGATTACATTTTGCCCATTAATGTAAAGGGGTACGCAGACTAACTTACGTCTCTATGCCTACATACGAAGCATACAGCTACTGCCAAATGTTTGAGACCCTTTTACAATTTCGGCAAACTACATGCCGATTGCTCAGATATAGTAAAACAATAGGTCACATAAAGATTCTATGTAACATTTTTCCAAAGATAATTACTGGCTATTATTTACTGGCAATTCGCCTTATCGTAATAAAATAACGCAATTCACAAATGTATTTCCAAAACGTAATAAACATATATGTAGGATGGATGTTATTGTGTGAAATATTGTTATGCATGAAGTAGTAAATGCGTAGAACGGAACATATGGGAATGAAAGGAAGGAAGGATAGAACGAGAGGGAGTATAAACTGATTTTTTTTCGATGCGAGCGCTCTATAATATTAAGACGTAGAAAAGTGTAAAGACGGATAATTAATAAGAAAAGGTGCAATAAAGGAGTTTTTGAAGTTTATTCAGTGTTTATTCTGATCCAAAAATCCCTAAACTACATTTTCTAAAGAGAACCAAGGATTAAATATATGTACACGTAACAATTAAAACAAAATACTATGAACACGTTTTGTCTACATACAGCTCTTTCCAACTAGCGTCGATAAGTGTGCTCCCTCCCTTAGGGTATCGAGGATCTCCCAGCGTCACGATCGATTGTTAACGACATTAAATTGAAATGTTTCCACAATAATAGGATTATATTTGAAAACACTCCGTAAATGTAGAATTAAGGTTTTCAATAATTCTTACATTACTAAAACTATTTTTCGTTACTCTCTCTTTTAGTTTTACTTTGTCGAGGTGAAAACGATGTGTGGTTTCCTCATATAACCTGTGCGGCGTATAGAGGGCTGGATTTTTACAACCACCACTCAATGAGACGAGACCTTTGTAATGAGCCAATGACGCTGACTTTTAGGGCAGCTGTCCTCACGTCTTCCCTAAGGGTCTATAAGAATTTTCCACTGGGTTACAAAAAAGAACTTTACATACAAATAAAACTATTGAATTTAATAACATTATAAGAATGTCTCTGGATACGCATTAGATATTATAAATTGCGATCCTAATGGCCAAGATATCAGTCAGTCCTTCAGTGGGCTGCTACTAAACTCGCAATGCATAATTGTCCATTAAAGTTGTAGATGTGAGAAAGTTTTCTGCGCACAAACGCTTGGAGGAGGTAAAATTGAGTAAGAATAAATTTTTATTTAAATTATTTTGAACATCTGGAAAAATACATTTTCATTAATTTTGTGTATCATCAACCCATACCTTAGTCTATTTATCGACTTTGCTGACCACCTTTTAGAAATCTTCGTTCAAACTTACTAGAAGATAAAGCAGCCAACGCTGTTTTTGCCATTTCTTAGAAGCCTGAAGAAGACTGAAGTAGACTGAAGAATCGGCCTGCTTCATCAGGCATATTGTCGTTTGATATGTGTATCTAGTCTACTGCCAGCAACTGTTTTCCATTCTACACAAACGATCTGCCCAGTTCCATTTAAAAGTTGTTATTTCTGTAATTTATTATGTAAAGTACTGCATTTATATTTCAAATAAATACAATTCTCAAATATCATAAACACTAGAACTACCAGCGGTTAACTTACATATGTTCAGTTGAGATATAAAATCAGTTAAAACGTCTTTTTATAAATACTTATAAAAATTATACCATTTATCACATCGTAAAGTATTTCAAATGAAAAAATTCTAAGTAAATATTGATACGTCATTTTGACTGACCGTTGGTTTAGTGTTAAGGTATACCTGTTAAGGAAAATATATCGATATTATAATAAACCTTTCCTTCCTTTTTATTGTTTTTTTTTTTTTCGATTGCTATTGCACATGTGTCATATTTTACGTTATAAAATATTTCGCTATTATATTTGCTATTTATATTTTTATTATATCTTATATATATTTGTGGCTATAGGCGATAAGTGCAAGGTATCTCTGGAACAGGAAAACATCGTTAGGATACCCGCATGTCATCAAGTAGAAATGTCATGTGTGCCTTCAGAACAGCGGTCAGCTGTGCTACTGGTCACGTTGGGTATGACATATAATCGCAAAGTGGATAGAGCCACTAATGTATCTGTGCTTACCCTGAAAGGGATATAGCGTGACAACATATTATGTTATTTATTATTAAAATATTTTCTAAATTGCCGCATCCAAATATTAGAACATTCAGGTTCAAGCAATTGTTGAAGGTAACAATTTTATGGGACCCCCGTGGGCCCTAATGATATGATTGTCTTCATTATAATTGGGGCCCAGTGCAATAAGTCTGTTAAAATTATTGGTCCCTCGTCGCTATTGATGTGGCGGTATTTTTTAATGAGTTCAAGCACGTTTGGAGCACTTTAATGGATAACTGGACCGCCTCCATTGTTCGCTGATTGATTTGAACTGTCATTGCGATTGGAGTTCAGTAGCCGTGGTAGAAGTATCTTAAAACAATGTTGCTTCTAAAGTCGCGATTCCACCAATATCGTCTTAAACACATTTGTTCGTAAACATTTTTGTGATGAACTATAGCTGTGTGCGCACTGAATTTTGCTAGGACAATTTTCACTGTATCCATCGACATACAAAAAGGAAAAGAAAAAAAAACTTACTCGGTAGATAATATATATAAAAAAAATTACAAAACTCTGGATAACATTGGTAAACTTTCAATACGTAGTGGGGCTGCGGCGAATTGATTACAGGACCCGCAGTCCCCACTAATTCGCAGAAGTAGTCACCTTGGGGTTTTTAGCTGGTAAACGTCCGGCTTACCACGGCTGCTACCCCCTTGTGCAGCCGGGACGATACTATGAGGATTTTCCTCAAGTAAAAAAAAATGGTAAACGTTCAATACAGTATAACTTTGCGTAACTACTCGAATGTTTTCACTCCGACATGAGAGGCGAGAAATTATCCATTGTGGTACGCGAACATTTTATTTATTGTTCAGTTACGTGGCTTTACTTTAAAAAACATTTGAACCGTATGTCGCACGAAAATGTCGCCAAGGCCGAAATCGACCAGGATAACGTCATCATATCGGTTACAAGAAGGTACAAATTATTGTGTCTTGAAATATCTTCCTTGTCTGTATATCACCCGGTATAAGGATAGTGTAATATCAAAAGTGTGTAGCCCTCAGCAATTTACTTCGACGGTGGTCTCCGGGCGAAACTGAGGCGTTTTTTATGATACTGATCTTTGAACGTAAGCGAAATCGGGTGTCGAGCGAAATGTTCGCAATCAATCATACGAACTTGGTTTTTTTTTACTTCAAACCCGATACATTGCAATGTTGTTGCATTGACGCAATTCGGATTTCGGTTGTCATTATTCAACGGTGGTGACCGCGGACAGTTGCGTTGACCCGCTCGGTATGCAGCGCTATCATGCAGCCTGTCAAGTTTACGATCGTTATAGCTGAAAACATTTTTCTTGCCAACAATAAATACCACATTTTTTGGAATCCGGGATAAAATGCCAAATACGACCATCAGGTCAGGGTTGCTATGAGGACAGTGAACCCGGCGAACATATCGTCACGCTATATCCCTGTCGGGCAGTGACATGCATAAGGAATTTGGACAGCGTAGGCGTAATTCGCTTCATTAATTTGAATATTATATTATGATAGCACGTATTATATTGCTTTCATAGTAAAGATAGACGACGTGAATATAGAATAGATATAAATGGTTACTATTTTTATTTAACTAAAAGCAATTTATTCCAGACTTATTTATCATAAGGGCATGCAATGCTTGCATGCATCTATGGAATGAACGCTACTGCTGTCGGGGTACGCAGAGATATATTAGTAATGATGTATGACGATCTTTACACATGTGTACCCTGGATACGACCTTGTTCGGGCAATCGTCCTAGCGCCTCAAAAATCAGTCACCTTACCTCAATTTATTTCAGCGAAGATTCGAAATTGTTTAATTTATATAAATAATGTAATTGTTTATACGCGAAAGGTATTGACCATATTTGGCTCATTTTAAAAGTCAAGCATGAACCTCAAAAGTCTACCTTTCGTAATCACAAACACTTCCAGCTCTTAGACTAAATTGAAGAAACATCGAATGAATGAATAATTACTGTGCAATTACTTGCCCGAAAGGTTTCGATACGTGCTTTTGAAATTGCAAAGATTCGAATCGATTACTGAAACTGGAGCGCGGTATATAAATCAAATTCGGGTTCTTTGTGCCAGGATGCAGCAATAACCTGATTTTTATTTATAACCCTGCATTAGGCGCTTCAAGTTGCGCAGTTAACTCCCTCAATGCGGCCACGATGGTCCTAAGCAGGATTTTCACCTGAGTTAAAAAAAATAGTTGCCAATAAGACATACTAAAATAGAAATTTTCTCAGAGCATTTATAATCTAAAAGGCTGCGATGACCTCGTGGATGAAATACTGGCAACCCTGCGCGGCAGCGCGTATGATTTTATCACTAGAAAGACTGAATATAGGTATAGCACATACGTATATAAAATAATGAGAGTGGGGAGGTAAGTACAACTATTAATTTTTGCTATAAGGTAATATATAAAGAGTCATAATATTAAAAAAAAATGGTTCCTTATAAATATATATATATTTATCAATCAAGGAACAAAATTATGTAATTTGTACGAAACATTCCATACATTTTTGCTTGGAAATTCTTCCTTTATTTACCTAAAACATAATTTTTTTGCAAAATGACATATGGATTTTTAGCTTTTACTTAAGTAATGACGATTCATTGTTACAAATTTTAATTTAAAATGAGATTATTATTATTTAGCTAAACGAATACAGCATAAATAATAACATTATTTTGTATTGGACACTACAAGGGCACATTTTAACATAAAAACTGGCGTTTTAAAAAAAAAACTTAATTCTTGAATATCTCAGAAATTAACAAGTTTCAGGCATAGTGTCATATGGCTTAAATGACTCCAAATAAGCTGTACTACAACGTCTATCAAGGAATGTATCGCATTACCGATCACCCTATATAACTAAACTTAATAAAACAGTCAAAATGAATGCTCTGGGCGATCTAGTGTTAAGCACGAATCCTGCCACGTACATCTGGGTTTTTCCAAAGTAAGTACGATTTTAGACCCTACATGCTCACCGCTGTAGGAAAAGATTGTGAGGAAATCTCCATGGCATGTAATAGAAATTTCATGTGTACTAGTGCTGTGAGAACGGCGATCAGCTGCGCTACTGGTCACGTTGGGCACGTCATATAAAAGTGAAGTGGATACAGTCAGTAATGTATTTCTATTCACCTTGAAAGGGACATGGTTTGACGATTTTTCTTTACACTAGCTTGACAAAGTGATTAAAGTGTACCTGATGGTAAGTACAGTGTAGTCCAAAAACAAAAGCCACAGTCAATGGACGGAAATCCATTGATAGTCTCCGTCGTCATGTCAGCCCACATATACCACGACTGAAGGTCTCTAGGTATATGAGCTACTGGATATACACAAGCTGGTCCCGAAACGCGACAAGCCGAACCGAGTCACTGTGACGGTTTTTAGACGCGTGTACTGTGGTCATGACTCAGTTCGGGCAATCGCCCTACCACCACAAGAACTATACATTATTATATAGAGCGATGTATATACTGAAAAAATTGTAAGAACGATTTTATCACTGTCAGAATGTTTTTTGCAGAAAATACTGGAATAATCATGGGGTAATTTGACCCGTAAAGTAATAAAAGTTTACATGGAGACGTAATTGTACGGTGGTATCATAAATTTCAAGCAAAATACCACTCACTTGTATTATTATGACACTTAATTGAAAATTCGGTTATCTTGATTATTTTTAAGTACTTTCGTAGAATAATTTTATATTCAGGGATGGCTAATTATTTATTGGCAGTGCACTAACGGCAGATACATAAAAGTTAGAAAAAAACAAAGATATTGTTTTTATACTCGCCTAAAATAGAAGCACAAATCTTACATCATAAATCAAATAAAATATGGCCAATGTTGCATCTTCAATACTATAACATTTTTTAATTTATCATTTTGTTATTTTATTAAAAAGCAGTCCTTGAGAAATTAAAATAATATAGTTATATAAATATTATATTTTTTATTTATCAAACCATGAACAGTTAATAAAATTGGTGACATTGTTAAAAACTGGCAACACTGACTTCCTAGACCATAGAAAAGTTAAATAATTATTTATTTTTAATTAAAACATATTGTTTGTACAATATCTATTTTAAATGTGTTCTTAAAATAAACTTTGTTCTGTCCATTCTCTTTTTTACATAATCTGATAGCATGTCACGCCATTTAATTTAAACGTATTTAATGTGTTTATGACGGCCTACCTAAGTGACATCTGTCGTTTATGAGAAACGTTGAGTGTGAAATATCATTCCTATTTATTGAAAATCTCCAGCACGGCTTATACTCTATCTGGATATATTTATAATCTAAGCACTTACGCATAATTATTCCACACTTCCTCCCATAAAGTTGTCCAATGTCACATCACATGCCTTAATGTAAACATGTTAAAAACTACTCAGGTGGCAGCCCTAATAAATAAGTCTCCTGTCTAAGTAATGGCCAGTGAATACCCGCTCTCAACGATCAGAGTAAACAAGAAAATTGATTTTGAAAGAATAACTTACTATAGCGTATATTGCAGCTTCACAAATTCAAAGAAACATTTATTTCTGTAACCGTTGGCTGTATGACTCGCTTCCTTGGTCATATTACTGTATCGATTAAAAACGAGGGTATAATTTGACAGATAGCTTTTCGCGGTATTACGAGCGGTTTCCAAATGGCGGTTTTTGTACAATTAATTCTTTATTTATGATATAATAATTGTTATTATTACGTGTAGAATGCTTGGAAAATTTAACTTAAATAACATTTATATTTTTAACCTAATTTTTAACATAAATCAGCTGAAACCGTTTTTTTATGCTGTGGTATTAAAGCAACTTATAATAATTAAATTTTCTTAATATTTTCACTAACAAAGTCAATTACAAAGAACCTATTTCTATAATATTTATAGATAATTATAAATTTGAATGAATAAATAGCAATTGATTATTGACTAGGTATTTCGCCTGTCTTAAGCCAGGATAAAGTACGGACACAGAACGAGTCATTCTCCTGTTTACCTAAAATTATGTAAAAGGAATTCTATCTACTTATCTCTTAATCATACGCCACACGGTGTCCACACATTTTACGGTTCCATTTTCATTTGTTAATCAATGTTTCTTTATGATTGGTTATGGAATATAGTTATTCTCATTTTCATTAGTTGCAAGAAGATGCAAATATTTGTATGCTGAAATATCTCCTTCGTTTATAAAATCATCCGGTTTATCATAAATAGTTAAAACAATTTTATTTTAATAAAGTAATTTAAAGTTGTTAAACCATACAGATTGTATTTGAATGTCATTTCCTCACAACTGCATAATTATTCCTATAAATATTTTTAAACAATATAATAAGCAAATTTTATGATACGGTAACGAGGGACGGCATATCTCACATATTTTAACACCTTTAAAAAATGTGAAGGCTCAAATTGAATTATCTTTCATTTACACCATTGTGTATCAAAAACATTTATAGTTCTTTCTTAAAAATTAATACGCGCCTGTGTTGACCTTGTGGTACCGGTATCAATAAGCAATCACGCGAGCACTTGTAGGTTCGTATCCCGGCACGTACATGCTCAGCGGTGAAGAAACGCATTGTGGGCAAAACCGGTATGACATTTAATAGAAATATCGTGTGCACTAGAGCTGTGAAAAGGACATTTGGTTACGCTACTAATCACATTTAGCACGACATATAAGCACAAAGTGGGAACAGCCATTAATATATCTCTGCTAACCCCGAAAGTCATATCAACCCCACGACCACGCGTCCTACTTCGGATGTCTTTTAATATAAATATGATGCCTACCCTCAATTATTGATAGCAGCACTTGCAACGGGCGGGCTCCCGCTATTCGGGTGCACGTGTGCAGAAAAATCATTTGCAATGTTAATTTTATACGAGAATTTTGTTAAATAGCAATGGTTAATGGGCTAAAAGTGGGATTAATAGTTAATAAAAATTTTAAAGTAAAATAGGAGTGTATTCGATAGAATGTGAAGACTTTGTTATTTTAATTAATGATATCGGCCTCTCCTGCGCCGACAAATACATACAGAGTGATACATCGTGACTTAACAGCCGCTGCTAGGTACTGTTTGTCCAGTCGTGATTGCCAAAACCCAACACTTGATTTTACATTGGCAAATTACTTATTATTTACTGTTTCTAGTAAATTGTTCGCCGAAAACAAGTGAATACCATATTAGGCTTAGCACTTATGTTCCATTACGCATCGGTGTGACAGACAACCTATAAAACAGGGATTGTAAAAACTGACCTCTCTTTCGTACCGTGTTAAGTGTACATCTTCGCCAATTTGACTATAATTATCCCCATAAGGTACCGCTGGGTAAAATATTTTGATTAAAGTGAGATTTTTAAACCTAAAAATCGTTGTTTTTTTAAGTTGTGATTAATTTATCGAAATAACTGTATTTTTATTTAAGAGAAAATTCATTGTGGATATTCGGAAAATTATTTAATCACAATACCACATGTATACTACTTTATTAATAAGTTAAATGAAAGACATTTCAAAATGGTTCAGTAGTTTATTGTTATTACAGGGAAATCCATTAATTCATTGGACCTTATTTATTGCAAATATAGTTAACTACGCTAAGGGTTACATTGGGCATGACATATAAACACAAAGTGGATATAATTACTAATGTATCTCTACTTACCCCATATGGGACATAGCTTTACGGTATATTATTATATCATTACGCTATATCCCTTTCTGGATTATATTTGTTCGAGCATATTTCCAAAATATTATGTTAAGAGACCTTACGAGAAGAGTGAGTTGGCAATTGGGTAGACGCGGTCAATCATTGAACTCCTTTGGACCTTCCACCAGTTGCGATTGAGGTCAAGCATGCACCTGTACATAATAATAATTTAAAAAAATCATTACTTATGACACTTTGGTTTGCTGTTGGCCGAGGAAGGTGTTTCGAACTTCACGGGTGAGAAAGGCGAGCATTTAAGGTATTCGCCAGCAAGTTATGGGTTCGGTGACAACGCATGGGAACCCTTACAGCTACGAACCTCGACATGGACTGTTAACCAGAAAAAAATCTAACAGTGATCAACTAGCGTTTTGCAAGCAACTATCTTGAAAAGAAGCGCCAAAATAAACTTATAAAATAGATGGACAAAATTTAATCAGATCAATAAAACTGATTAATGTTACATTTTACGTTTTTTACCATTAATGTGACTTCATTTTGCTCATCTATGTTTTAAACATTACAGAATCCCAGATTGAATTCACATTTATGATTTCTTAATGTTTTAAATGGATTTAATCCCGATTACAGAGCAAGGAAATTAAAATTACGACTACATTTTGTAGTCGTTAAACATTAATCATATTACATTTTACCCATCTCTGACTTATAATTACATCGGAGTGAATCTAATATGACACTTTAAAAAAAAAAACTTAAAGGCTTTGTATATACTCTTTTATTTCCTTCTCCGCTATTTTATGCGCGTTGACATACCAAATGGGAGTCAGTTGAAAATCAGCACTAGATGGCTCAGATAATCATCTAGCATATGCCTAACCGACTTTCCGAAGTCGCAAAACAACACGGGATATTTGCTGAAGTTTTTTTCTACCTTGAATAGCCTTTTCTGCAATATTGTGTCATATGTTAAATAAATGATTGTCTGTTAAGGCTCATTGGTTTTTTTCTACCTTGAATATCCTTTTCCTCTATATTGTGTTATTATAAAATCATTTATTTGACAATGATTTTCTGTTAGTTCACTGTTAATAAATAAAAAAATATATAAATCGAATAGAATAAAATATACTATGAGAATAATATAATATGTATGCAAGAAAAGCAAAAGATTAATGTACTTACGCATCCTTAGCACATTTGCAATTAATATGAACGATAATAAATAAGGTTGCTTACAAACCGTGCAGCGAAACGATAACATCGTATGAACACATAGGACATCGCATGTCGTCACGTATGGATCCGACCTTATTTATTTCAATATCGCATTTCAATTTACGATTACTTTACTATGGATCAGGGTTGTGGATGTTACAGAATTTTAAAATATGAAAGGTTTTTTTTTCGGACTAGTTCTGTTGGTCTTTTATGTGTTTTAGGGCGACTTGCACTAACGAATTAAACTAGTTTAAGCTTGTATAAAACGCTTATTAATTGAATTGGTTTGATTCCATCTTAATGATGATTTCAGTTTAAGAGTTGTAACAACTAGATTTTGATTTAGTGCAAGACAATAAGTACAGATCAGCGCTAAATAGCATTTTACATAACTCTAAAGTAGATTTAATTTGTTAGTGCAAGCCGCCCTTAATAAGTTTACGCCGTTGCGTACCACCGGTGGCTCACAGATGGTTGCCTCATCGGGCGCGGCGTATCACTAGTGGCTCACAGATGAATGCCTCAACGGACGGTGCGTACCACCGGTGGCTCACAGATGGTTGCCTCATCGGGCGCGGCGTATCACTAGTGGCTCACAGATGAATGCCTCAACGGACGGTGCGTACCACCGGTGGCTCAC
Organism: Automeris io; assembly: GCA_036320925.1. NCBI lineage: Eukaryota > Metazoa > Arthropoda > Insecta > Lepidoptera > Saturniidae > Automeris > Automeris io. The sequence goes on along the minus strand of JAUDJH010000011.1, from coordinate 1,967,325 downwards.
AGATGGTTGCCTCATCGGGCGCGGCGTATCACTAGTGGCTCACAGATGAATGCCTCAACGGACGGTGCGTACCACCGGTGGCTCACAGATGATTTCCTCATCGGGCGGTGCGTACCACCAAAAATCAAGATCGTATATTTAGCATATTAATGAAAAACATTTATTTTTAGTAACAATAGAGAGAAAAGCTTTAAGCTCAGCCCTCTATGGGTGAAAAATATGAACTACAGCGCCGGCGAAAACGTGTTAAAGGTAGGAAAATCTTTCACCACCAACATTACCTTCGGATTATTCCCACCCACTACTGAGTAATATATATGCGAAGATATATCTTCCCCCCAACTCGCTAGAAGAATTTTATCTATGTCGCTCGTGTCTAAATACTACCCATTACCTTATAAATATCATAGACTCACAAGTCTACCAACAGATCTCTCAATTGTGTATAGAATTTCTAAAGGAGTAATATTTTTATGTTGATTTTTAGCTTTGTTATATACTTTTGAATATAGTACTTTATTTTAGTTAACTTAATTTTATGCCGAAATCAAAATGAAATATAAAAATTATGCATTATAATTAATAATTAAATTGTTTTTATTTATTACCCGCTTATTTTATTATCTTTATTTCCTAAACAGTTTTGAAATAATCACTGTCCAATGAGATTCAAAAATGAAAAATTCATGAATCATTAAATTGCAGGATTAAAAATCAACTAACAAATAATCTATCAGATTTTGCAGTATCTTTTGAGCCAACGGTATACGGACAAAAGACTAATTTGAGCATGTTTGATAAGACAAATGTAATGTTCCGAAATGTATTTTTTCTATCTTGAAACAGCTTCGTATCAAATAAAGACTTTCATCGTTTGTGTAATTGCAAATCCTAAAGACGTTTGTACTTTAGACATTTACACGTAATAACACGAGTAGAGAGAGATAGAGGCATCTCAAAAGCTGCCACTAGCTCATAAGACGATAAATTCATTAAGAATATACATTAAGAAGAAAAAATTAAATAATATTCCCAATTCTTGTAGCAACCCTAACTAACGGGCATGGAGCCAACTCCTGTCGCCAAGAATTATTATGCTCACCTTACACTCTGGATCTTTAATAAATGAAAAGTGTATGCACCTCATCATATTTCAACTGGTCAGGTGTTACCGGTTTTGATGATATATCTCGATGAAAGGTTCTGAAAATATTCCCTTTGGGATGGATATAGTAATTCTTATCTTGATTCTTAACACTATCTATGCGTTCTAGGTGGTTTTGCCTCATGAGATTTCAGGCTTATTAGCAGGCTACCCTTGGGTAGTCAAAAATATATCATTTTCTAAAAGCATTTTTATAACAGATTTTTTTTTACACTGGCTCGACATAGTGACTACAGAGTACCTGATGGTAAGTACAATGTAGTCCAAAAACGAAAGCGACTATCAAAGGATAAATATCCATTGATAGTCTACATCGTCACGTCGGCCCACATATACCACGTCTGAAGGTCTCTATGTATATGAGCTACTGGATATACACAAGCTGATCCCGAAAAGCGACAAGCCGAAACTGGTCACTATGACGGGCTTTACACGCATGTACTGTGGTGGCGATCCAGACGGTTACTTCTATTTTGCCTTTTAAGTAGTACTTAAAACTAATAAAAAATTAATTTTGGGATCAGCTTGTGTACGCTTAGTAGTTTCTATACCTACTTTAGATCTATTAGATAGGCTTGGTCTAGTCTAAATACTATAGTAAATTTTGTTCTGATGTGTGTAGGCTGACGTGACGATAGCATCTGTCAATGGGTTCCAATCCCTTGTTAATTGCTGCCGTTTTAATGCCACATTGTGCTTTCCATTAGATGTGATGCAATATATGTACTTCGTTAAACCAGTATAAAACAATCCAAAAGCCAAAGCCGTTAATTAAGCCGTGATGGCTGCCGGCAGAATAGAATAGCACCCCCCTCTTCTTGCTGAGGTGTCGTAAAAGGCGACTAAGGTATCTCTTGAACACCGCAATTCAACCAGGTGCTTAGAAAAGGGAAAGCTCGACCAAACCTGCATCCTGCTCCCTCCCGATCGTACTGGTTCTCCTTTCCATCGGGTCTGAGGGAGCTCGGACGAGAGAGTGCTTTTCTGGCTGCGCGTCCAGTTATGCACTTAAATATCTCCAGCGCAATTGACTGTTTCCGAAAACTGGACCTCGAATTTCTTAACCGGTGTTGAAATAGTCGCCGTGGCCGAAACCGGCTAGGACATCATCATCATCATAAAACAATCAAGGCGTATCCCTACCATAGGACCCTTAGTTGAATTCAAACGTAATATATATCAGGAATGAGCATTTTTAAATGCATCCTAGCAATCACCAGCTATTAGTAATTGACTGGCAGCGTGTAAAAACAATGGAGCGGATACAGCAAATATCCCAAACACCTCTCATTGATATCTTCATAAAACATAAAAACGGGTAGACCAACTGGTTCTGAAGCTTGACTTATCGCGTATAGCGCTTATGTGACGCTTACAAATCGTTTACAAACTGTCATCGTCAATTACAATTGAGTTAAAGTATCTGCCAGTACTTTGTTCCATAGAAACTGTCTTATCGACACTTCATACGTACTAATCTCTAATATTACTTCTATAGAGTTTGGCTTATTCGATAAAATTTGGCGATTTGATAAAACCTCATTAATAAAAAATCTTGAGTTTCTTTCAGCATGTCTTCTTGATATATTACTCCAGTACTTTTCTGAGTGGCTACTCAAATGAAGATTTCACAGGGGTATTCTTATTGCCATTAAATTCGCTTACAGAGCGTCGTAAATGCTCACCCCTATCGTTTGGTGAAATTGTAAAGGGCCATCCCGTTTATCAGTTTTAGTCACATTGGAAACAAAATGACTAACAATACTTTTTTTAGATTTTTCGAAATATCCTAGATAAATACCAATAGGTTTTTAAATGAAGATAATATCCTTTAGTGATACAATTAATCTTTCTAATGATACGAACTGGTCGTTTGTCTTGGTTCGTTTCATTTCAGAAACAGCCCAAGTATGTTAAACTTTTTTTTTATCCTCTTCTTAGATTTCAGTAGCACTATACGAATATTCTGACATTACTGAATTATGGATGACAGAGTCACTGTTATCGGGAATCTATCAGATTATTTGGTAAATGTTAATATAAAAAGTATAAAACGTTACCAATATATGTATAATAAAACGTATATATGCAACAAGTTTAATTATTTAAACAGTTATATTGTTGACTCAAGATAATGATGTTAAAATAGTGGCTATAAAATACTTTACAGAAAAATTGAATCTTTCTATGACTTGTACCAATCTTATGGCCGTTGAGATGAATGACTAACATTCAGGAATGCGTTTTTCTCACATACCGTCTCAATAAGAATGTGACCAAGCAAAAACATATCCAATTAAAAAGATATACAGTCCCATTATGCGACCTGTAGCCTATCTTCGATCGTTTAATTCATATCTCACGTAGGGTGTATTGCGAAATTCAATCAAGAATTTTCTACGCCGTCTTCTCTTTTTATTAAATAAGTTAGTACGGGATGGGTTGTCCGAGAATCTATTGCGTTATATCGTTTTAATCTTGGAATAAAACCATGGAATATTTAATACTAAAGTAAATGTAACAATAGTTAGAATAATTACTTGAATGGTATCCATACAAATGAAGAATTTACAGCAGTATTACATAATACACAATCACTCAAACTGCTTGGTATCGGCTAAGATCTTATAAGTCTGATGAAGCTTCATATAGGATATTCAAAAAGGATCGGCAAAGACGTTCCATAAAACTTGTTCAATCATTATTAGAAATATGTTATACATTGCATTTGATTCAAAAGTTAGCTACACATTGCGCAAAATACAAATTATTGTGAATGAAAAAATGAACATTTCATTGCTGCATTTTTTTTTGTTAACACAGTGGAAATCCTTTTAAGACCGTCAGGGGGCGTTGAAGGCAGCTCCTGGTATGTCGGACTCTCACCAACTATAACCACTTGGGTATGAAGACAGTCCGGCTCGTAATCCTCCCAGAGGGCTTCGTCTCGCTGGTAGGAGAGTGGAAGAAGAGTAGCAACACCCTCCATCACCAAATGGCGTTGCTTATTTTGCTTGAGTTAGAAATATTGAGCACTTTTAATTTTCTTAAACTTCTATTCTTTTATTTTCACATCCTCTATTTATATTTATCCCACTTGAACGGCATTTTAATGTAACACTTAGAATATAGTTAAACAAATAATTTACACTTCACAAGGCTACAGTAAACAAGGAAAATCCGCATACTTGAGTTCTACTAAATCAATCTTAACTGACGCAGTATATCAACAATAAATTTGCATAAGTCAAATAATGTTATACCCTTTTTATACTTTTTTAATAATTATCACTGTGTTCTTGTTATATTACATTACATTTGATTCCTTATTACGCATATTTTATGTTTACCTAAGACTAAAAGTGAGGCGTCAGTCACAATATACCGATTTTTTCCTAATCAGCAATGATTTTTAAGTTAATCTTAATATTCGTTTCGGTTCACTGTTTTGATATTAAATTTAACTTCATCAAAACAGATATTGATTTTAGGAGAAATTTTACAGAACCGTATTTAGGATTAAAATATTAAAAAAAAAACTGTTTTCACACTTTCATAGATCTCAGTTTATTGGAACTAATATTTTACAATAATAAACATAAGAACCAGTAATGAAAGCCAGTAAGAATATTATAAATAAGCCAAATCTTCGGTGAGCTCAGAGTACAGAGGTTTAATACTATTGAAAAATTTAAACAATTATTTCGGGCTTTTTATGAAATACAAATTTATTCCAAATTTCAAACAATAGACGATGATTTGCAAAAATATAACAGGATACCTAAAATTAAAAAAGAAACTTAAATATAGGAATATGGGGTGCCCCCGGGAATGTGGAGCGACGACGTGGCAAATGTTACTGGAAGAAATGAATGAAAAGAGTTGAAGACAGGGTTGAATGGCGCTTGCTAGGAGAGGCCAATGTCCAGCAGTGAACTAGAGCGGGCTGATGATGGTATTGATGAGCTAAACCTAACCCAATAGAGTTAAAAGCTTGGTGTACTAATTGCCCCTTATTCAAAATATTATACTATAAATATTAGAAATACTGCCATTGTAGATTATGGTTGTTGTATATTTTATAATTTAATCGATTTATTAATTCCAACGGTAACAACGTTGATTAATAAACGTTTCTTGATTGTAGAACAGCAATGCCTCAAGCTATGGCTACCAACTGCCCCGGCTATAAATAATAAACGCATATCTACACACTACGCTGTAATAAATAACACACCAAAATATTAACGATATGTATCTTCTTTACGATTATTTAATTGGTATCATTAACGTCTAGGCTATAGATTGAGATTTATAAATGCCCTGAGGTCATACAAATTTCAAGCACACTGATCCTAGTTCCCACTATGAGAAAGTAGTTTTTAGGCAGATGTTATTGAGATTAACATGAGATTGTAAAGTTTTGTTTTATTCATAAGATTTAGGCAGACATCATTGTTGCTATTAGATGAAATTGATGAAAATTAACAAGATTTGTTTACAAATTTTGGGAAGACTGTTAAAGTCTTTGGAAAAAAAAAGCGATTTCCTGAATTAAGACGTTATTTTAATAAGAGAACAAAATAGTGAGAATAAAATTTTAAGTTTTTAAGTTAATTAAAGCTATAAATTATTAGTTTTATTTTTTAAGTTCTAACAAGACATTTGTTACCATCTTCGTAATAAGCTAATTGTCATGTTTGTCACCTAATATATCTAATATTCTTTACCTAATTTCTTCATATCTAGTAAATAAAGATACTTATTTTTTATGAATTCAATATTGATATGGATCTATTAATCTATTCAATTTTATTACAGATGGATTTACTAAAATAGTCAGAGAACTATTTATGTAACTTAAAAACATTTGCGTAGGATGTTAAGAAGTGAGCGAATGATTTAACGCTAACGCTTCTAGTAATCTAAAAATTAATTATCTTTGGCTATAAACAACACTCCATATTCGTAATTCTCCTTGATATCTTGTCATATATATGAGTGAGACCAAGCCTGTTTATTTTTTAAACTATAAGTAAACAACTTAGGGCTAAAGACATTAAAATACGTTAATCAAAAGATTCCAGTGCAAAATTAAATACGATATCCCTTTAAACCTGTCCTGATGACACAGGAGCTTTGAATAAAACGGTCTTGATAATAGTCCGTGTTTTGCATCCACAGTAATTGCCCGCATAATTTATATATATTACACCCATTACGTGCTCTCAAAGAAAACAGTTCAGCATAACATTCGATGTCAGTGTAGCGAACGTGAAAATCGCTTTCGAATTCCACCGAAGCCGAACCACTGTTTGATACATCACATTTGTCTGTAGATATATCACTCACTGCTACTAAATAAAGTCCGTAGACAGCTAAATTGCTCTCGCTTCCGTACAGTGCTGCGTCTTCAGGATCAACTTTAACTATAGTCGCATTATCAATTTAAATCTTATCATTATATAATTTAGTTTCAAAATCATCTGCACTACTTATATTATAAAAAAAAAATAATCTAACGTTACATATTCAATTCTATTTCCAACTGTTAAGTTAGAAATCTTATTAACATCACATTCGTCTTCTATATTTGTTGTTATTTAAAGTTCAACTCTATCTTTAAGACTTAAAGTTCATATTTCATTATTGTTCTGCATGTTGTAATACAATTATTTAGAGGCAATACTAGATAAGTAACGAGGTATTAGAACTTTCCGAGCGGACCTTTGGAAATGTCTGGTCTAAAACGACTCGTAAAGGGTTAGACCGACAAATTGTTCCTATTCAATGGTTATGCGCAGTCTAAATGCAGCTAGCAATTATTGAAACTCCCTACTTTGGTATTCCTTTAATGAACATTGTTTTCTGAGTTTTGCTTTTAGTATGAACAGATCAAGATTGCATTAAGGTGGATGTTAATTCAAACTTTGAACTATTAGAATTCAAATTCTCAGAATTATCTTCAAATTGGTATATTGTATTGTGTGTTTTCTTCAGTATTTTATTATTCTTCGATGAAAGAACCTTTTAACATTTCACCTATTTCCTTTTTTCTTTGTCTCCCTGACTCATTTTTGTCGATTTGTAATGAAATACTTATGTTCATATTAACCACCTTAAAGTACCAATTTTTTAAGTCTCCTGAATACAATTTTTACTGAATTTTATAACTAACATTCTATTTGTTTTTTCTTTTTGTTCATATTCACTCAGCAATATCTCATATAAACGTTTTTACTTACGCAGCATGTACAACAATTTCAGTACTTATATTATGATCATTTTCTTCAGAAACTATAAAATAAAAATTTCTTGATGGCGAATACTGAAAAAATCCAAAAATGTTTTAGACTTTTTCGGTTTGTAACTATAATCGTGGTGACTTGATGAAATGTAATAGCTGAGTATGGTTTATTTGAATAAACTAAAATCACATGCGGTACACACGCTAGTCAAAAAATTGTTACAAATATTTATACTATAGCACAAATAATAGCCGACATAGACAAACAACAAATCATTCAACTTCTTAGTTCTTAATATGTTATATCGGCTTATTAATTGCAATAAACTTGTAAATGATACCAATCATTTCATTACTACTCTTATAGTAGAAAATCTTATAGAGAAGAAATAGAAGCTTGTTAATGGATTCATCTAAATAATAGTAAATTTTAATTCAACTTGCCTTTGAGTTTATTCACGTAAGAATTGTCTTACAAACTCATAACTGATTACGAAAGTATTGGAGCTCGAAAATTCATATAAAACAGTTCACCAATGTATTTTGTTTATACCAAAAGATATAATAATATTTATATTTACGATAAAGAACAACAATTTAATAAATTTACCAGAACTTGTTAAAAACACATCGAAGTTAAGCGCACAGTTATTGCGCATCCATTGAGAGTTGCGACGCATATTTACTTTAAATACGTTTAAAACAAATGAAATAATGTAAATTGGTACAGTTTAATACACATTTTACAATCAATTAAAGTGACAAGATCGTAATTGAGTTTCGCGTAGAATATGATCATTTAAGAGTTGATTTTAAAGATGCTGTTGTTACTGTCAAAATAATTCAGTCTCGTTATTACACCTATTTGGTTGTTTCCTCAGTCATTTCGGCTGAAATTAAATTATCAAGATCCATCCGCATAGAACGTTTAATAATAATTACAATGCGAGAAATACTTTTTGATATATGTTTTGATTTCGCAGACTTAGAAGTATGTTTTTTAGAGGTACAAGAGACTGAAGACCTGAGTTTTTGATAATTTTAACCCTTTATGGAGCCGTGTTGTATTTCTGCAACATACAACTCAAACAGCAATAAAAGTAATGCCGGTAGACTGATTTTGGTTGGTGTTATACCTATATGGCACCAACAAATCATTCTTACGATTTAGTGGCGACAATTCAGCTCACTAGATGATGAGACTTGTAGGTAATGATGTAGTGATGTAGTGTCAAACGAATACACGCCTAATCCAGTTCTTCAAATTCATTTACAAAAAAATAATATATGGTGAAATACTAATATCTGACTTTTGAAATTTGTTTAAGTAAAAAGTAAGAGGATATATTTTAATAATCTGTTCCTAATTTTAACTTAAATTATTTAGTTCTAATGCAATGTTGCATTTCTGCAACTTGCGACGAGTTTAAAAATTATAACTGATTAATACATACACTATTTACCACCCAGTTTTTACAAAATTAATAAATTTAACGACCTTTCGCCATAAAGGGTTAAGGTAATAGCTTAATGGGTTCCAGAGAAAAAAGGATTTTAATACATAGAGAGAAGGACAACAAAGTGATTACTATAACATAAGAATTCCTTTTCAAGTACGGAATGGAAAATAAGAATTTTTAGTATTGAAATAATTTTTAAAGGCGGTAACTTTTCTTTAACATCTTTAAGTATTAATAACACCAAAATATTCCTCGCACTGTTCTACAGAGAAGTCTTGTTGGGCGTAATCCTTTACAACAAAGTCTGCCTGGTTTAGCGTCTATAATAGACAGTTGACTTGCCAGATCGTAAGCGAAATATGAATACTCAGGCACGGCTTGTATAGAAGAGGGACTCTCTAAGCGTTTTTAGCCAGTAGGAAATCTACCACATGACGTTCTGAGGGTCTTGAATGTTTTTCCACTAGGTTATCGAAGTTGACTCAATTAGAAACCAGCCGGGTAAAATGTAAAAGTGACAACGCTGTATAAAAATCATGGAAATTACATTTGTTTCGTTCAAACAGAATTACAAAAGTCAGAGTCAAACTTGTTTCATGTAGATTGTGATGCGAATAAATAATATTGAAGTAAGAGTAACATGATACTATTACAAAAGACCGTGATATGGCTATAGTAACTGCGGCTATAGTAGTTGCTGAGGTAGATTAAAAAATAGAGCATGTTAGCCATGTTAACAATGAGGACCGAGGAGCAGAGTCTACAGGCCTCGCCAAAGTGTAGAAGTGAAATGAAATGAAATGAAAAAATGAAATGATACATATTTATTTTCACCACAAATTAACAAAATACTAGAAATTCAAAAGCAACATTTCTGTTACAAGACAACAACATACAAAAACAAAAGAAAAAACAAAAACATATTAACATGGCGATAATGGGACCTCCATCAGCTTAAAGCCACAGAGGAAGTCTGCAGCGCTGATTTTCGTGGAGGGCCCCGGTCGTGTTACATCTTACTAAGCAATAAAAAACATATTATAAGAAACAAAAAATAGGATAACATACAGCTTAAATAATTTTAAATATAAAGTATAATAATAAGTATAGATAATAACAATACACCACTCAAAAATAAATAATACTAAAATAAACTATTACATACAATAAACAAATCGACTACAAAATGTATTAGTAACACCATAGCACAAATGTATAAATACCCAAGTGGTCACCTTGAGGTTTTTAGTAGATGCAAATCTGGCACACCTTGCCAACAACCCTCATGTGCGGCCAGGAAGGTTCTATGAGAATTTTAATCAATCAATAAATGTTAACAATATGGATTGCTCAATCGTCGATTGTAAAGGCTCAGGGTTTGAGATTCCGCTGAAGGCCACTTCGATTTATGAACTCAGACCAACCTCACATCATAAGAGACATCCGTAAAGATCCGTTGAATACTACGGGATTCGCTATAATATAAACACGTCGGTCCGGCCGCCTTATTTCTGTTTGACCATAGTATATTCAAATCACGAGATCAAACACTTTCTTTATTGAATAGTTAAGGCTTGATTACTGTCAATGCTAGTATATTATATGTGAGTGAGCCATTAGACTATACGTCCCCAAATCTCGTAAACCGCTTCCCGTGCTTTTTAGTTTTCTGCCAAGTTATTATCGTATTTCGCAAATTCATCACCTTTTAATGTGGTTTTGACTGGTTTCTGATTGTACTCAAGTGTAGAGTAGAAAAAACAATAAAAATACGTGTTAAGTTTTTTGTATACTCTATTTTATTATGACTAAGATTAAACTGTATATATATCGTCATTTCCTGTTTTTTTTTTTTTTCGTTTTAAATGTTTTTTGAGAAATGAACCAATGAAATATTAAAAAAAAAAAAACAGCCAATGTCTAAATAGAATAATACAGAAATAATATTTTGTTTTGGGAGTTTCAGAAATCTGAAATGTTGTGGTTAACGATCACGGTAAAAAAAAAACTGTATAATAAAGACTAATGAATGTGGCTGTGGTAACTCAGCGTAGAAGGGACCGGCATCCATGCGCAGCAAGGCGAGCAGTCTTAGATTCGTATCCCGGCACGTACCTCTGGATTTTTCCAGATCAAGTATGAATTTAGGCAGAAAAGGAAAACATTTTTTTTTACACTGGCTCGATATAGTGACTACAGAGTACCTGATGGTAAGTACAGTGTAGTCTGAAAACGAAAGCGACTATCAAAGGATGAAAATCCATTGATAGTCTACTTCGTCATGTCGGCCCACATATACCACGACTGAAGGTCTCTAGGTATATGAGCTACTGGATATGCACAAGCTGATCCCGAAACGCGACAAGCCGAAACTGGTCACTATGACGGGCTATGGCATTATGAGTAAACCAACAAAACATCTAATAGCTATATCATGTGTACAAGTGCTATTGCAAGAACGATAATCAGCTGCACTACTGATGACGTTGGACACGACAGTAGTGAATCTCTCCTCACCCTGAAAGGGTTATAGCATAATAATATATTATAGATTATAATAATTCGATGATTTGATAGCGATTTAGGTAATTGAGTTACTGATTCAGATGACCTGTGGTCGGGCAATACCCGCACATACCGATCTTTACCCAATGGGACAGTTCGTACATTTACTCGGGACATCGTCCATTGGAGATAGCCATCTGGCCGCCCGATGAATACGGGTTATGGTCGCCGAGACACTGCGATGGTTTACTAATGTCGTTAGTGATAAAAATACGCAATTTTCTCTTAAATGTTTTCTACTTGATACCTGGGTGAGATTAGACATTCTTTCTGCAATTTAGTTTGTAAGTTTTTTCGACGAAACGATTCATTGATGACCAGGATAGCCTATACAATTTCACCGGGCAGAGGAAGCGAGCATTAAGGGTGCTTAGCCAGCGAATTTATGGGTGGGTGGGAAAGCAAAGGGTACGCCTGTGGGTACTGACCTTGACCTGGGCGGTCAGTCAGATAAAGAGCTTAGGGGTGATCTATTAGCGTTTCGGAAGCGAACATTTTGAGAAAAAACACCGAAAGACACTCAAGGCTGCGTCGGAATGATTTGAAGTGTACTTTATTAAATGCTTTTATATTGTAAAGCACGACCTGGCACGCGCAGTGTGGGGCATCCCCATATAAGGTGGACAGATGACCTTATCCAGATCACAGGGTGATGCTGGATGCAGGCCACTTACGACCGGTCGCTCTGGACAACATTATGGGAAACCTGTGCCCAACATTAGACGTCCCACTGCAGATATGATGATGTAGATATCGTAAAAAATGGGTGTTCTTTTTTTTGGTTGTAAAATGTAATTTTACTGTCAATCTGTGTCTTCAGAAATACATTTTATAATAGTAATAATATATCGTCATGCTACATCCCTTTCGGGGTGAGCAAAGAGACATCAGTGGCTGTATTCACTTCGTGCTTATGTCATGCCCAACGAGACATACGCATGATATTTCTACAGGTACCATATGGTTTTCCTAACGATGCTTTCCTATATCTGGTTCATTTCAATGGCCACCCAGGTCCATGTTCGTGCCCACAGGAGCCCAATGAGCCCAATGTTTTGTAACAGTCTTTATTACAAAATATAATATTATTTGTTTGTTCCTGTTATCGAGCCGTCTTGTCTGTTTCTGTTTTCGTTGCGCCGGTGGCGCGATGTTTTTTGAAGCATCCCCTCGGTGAGGTGGGCGGGGGGCAGTGAAACTGAAAACGTGCTTGCGGCGTGAACATCCTCCCCGGCGTTGAACGGCGTTGATGTTCAATGTTCTGGAATTGGTAATAGGCAGAGGCGATTAAGGGCTCTCTTTATTGGCCCATTGGCCGTCGTTAACTCGACCACCCTGCCTAATCCGTCTTTTCCGTGATGAATTGTGTTGACTCGTCTCAATTTCCAACAAAGTGGGGGAGTGAAATCTTGTTTAATTAGGACGAGGTCGTTTTTTTTTATAGGAATTGAGTGTGTTTTCCATTTCGTTCTTTGATGTAGTTGAGCAATATATTCCTTTGACCAGCGCTGCCAGAAATGCTGTCTGACTTGTTCTATGTGTTGATATCTGTCTAGTCTGCTTTTATTGCAGTCTGTTACAAAAATAATAATAAATCATTGCTATTAATTTATTATTAATTAATTATAATATAATTTAGAAATTAATATAATTATGATTGCCATTCTAATATCAACTATAGGGTTGCTACCCAACCCATAGCTAGCTAGTTGAGCACTTTAGGGAAATCTCCACGCTTTTCATCTCGCTCCTCGCAGTCCATCTCAGAAATGTGATAATTCGTCAGAGAACTAAAGTGATCGACATAGCTCAGAGGATTGGCAAACTGAAGTGGCAGTGGGCTGGTCATATTTGTCGAAGAACTGATAGCCGCTGGAATAGACGTGTTCTTGAGTGAATACCACACTTCGGTAAGCGTAGTATAAAACGACCTGTGGCTAGGTGGAGCGATGATTTGTGCTGCTGAAGTGGCTGGCAATTGTTTGAAGAGAAAAGCCGAATATCAGGCTCAGTGGCGAACCTTGGGAGAGGCCTATGTGCAACAGTGGACCCATATGAAATAATGGGGAACACCTTATGTTGTGGCCGCGTACCAATATTTAGTTAATTGTTATAGAACATTATTTAATAGTTAGTTATAGGGTAGGTTACGGTGGATTCTAACATATTCGCGTAGAAATCGACCAATAAATAACATGGTGTGAGGGTAGTAGCGCAAATCTTTCGCTGCCACCACTACCGTTTCGTCGTTCAATGGTGACACACCACGCTTGGGCGCATCGTTGAAAACTTCGTTGTCTCGTGCCATTTTATCATTTTTTTGGACTATTGTGTGTGCAAGTGGAGTGCCAGGACCCCTGACGAGAGACTGTCAAACAAGCCGCTGGCCAGCGTGCATATCAAACATTGCGGCAGTAGAGGTAAGTGGAAGTATTTGTCGAACCCCCCACACCAACCAGCGACCGTTTTAACCTTACTTTTGGGCCGGGAACAAACACCTTACAAGAACCCTATAAACCTAGGGTATTTGGTAGGGTTCTCAAACCCTATCTGGCAACCCTATAAAGAATATTGAAATAAGTTGTAAAGGCATTCTCCGACCATCAGCATAATGTTCTGCCAAAAAAAAAGAACGTTTTTAAATAAAATGTAAAATAATACAAATAACTGAGTAATTTCCAATACGTCTGTGTGACTATTGAAGATGGACTGTTATTGAGTGACCACTGAATGGTTCCAGCTGATGGGAGGTCACTGGCTGCACATACGCCCTCGGTTTTGCATAAACTATGATTATTTACATTCTATTTAAGTTTCTAGGAATTGATAATACTATACAGGATGTCCAAAAAGTAGTACTTTAAATCTAAGGGACTTTTTTTGGTAGCCCGGGTAAAATACTGCATAGGAACATCACTGCCACAGTGAGGGCAGTGACTCTGGTGTGTCAGACTTCTACAGACTAAAAGCCCATGGGGTATCCCTCTAATCATTCCATCCAGGCCTGGGAAACCAAATTCATCCAGCCGCTTGGGAAGTGAATAGCCTTATTCAGGGTTCCTCTCTAGGAGGAATGTGTGTAAAGAGCTCATCGTGCCATTCCTTTCTCACAAGTGGCACGCTGGAGACTATACGCCGCCTACCTCTCCTCTGGGCAGCAGACTCCCTGAAGTGCTCGGTTATTGTGACAAAGAGATGTAGCGCTGGTTTTGAGCGAACGCATCCCTCCGGCGACTGTGCCTTGGCCGCCGAATCGCCAGGGTAATTGTTCTTTCCCTATCCTTTCCGGCGGCCTCCTTTTGCCTTGCAGATGGCTGTGATCTCTCTCTAAGCCTCTTCACCGCCGACCATTGCATTCGCCATCGCCGGTAGTGAGAGGTCGTCACCGATATGGCCGATAAGGATCTTACGTTCTTTAGCCTAGGCTGGGCAAATCTAAAGGACTGATAGTAAAAAGGTAGCTCTATAAATTACTGTAAACATGATTCTCCAATTACAGCGCATTTAATAGACATTGAAAAGAAATTATACATCTGGAATTTTCAAATTTTATTACATTTAAAAAAAAACACGATGTTTTAATATGTAAATTGTATGTTACTTTGTTCTAACATAGTAAAATATCGTCACGTCATATCTCTTTCGGGGTGAGTAGGCATAGAATAGTGGCTGTATTCACTTTGCGCGCTGTTACCTATTTATTGTGTTAACGCTCAGATAACAGCAAGGAAGGAAATAATACAGTATACATAGATACACAGTGTAATGAATTTTCTTTTTCTGGTTGGTCGTGAGAGGGAAGATTGAAGTGAAAACTTTGATATAGGTCACCACTGTTTAATCACTGAACATACTACGACCAATACCAACCAATAACCTCAATAACCTCTAACCTATAATAACCTATAATTATTCTATAATTAACCTCTGTTTCTTTTTTTTTTCTCATTTTACAATATGCCACTTTTGCCTTACATACAGCTGCTGTGAACGAAACTATAACGTGATGCAATTTTGCACAACGCCATCTACCGACATGCATTCACGCCATAGTTGGTCTACAGCAGCTGATTAATGTTCTTTAGTCGAACACACAGCTTTAGAGGCTATTTCAAAGTGTCATAGATAAAACATTCACATGAACACACACATACGTCTACACATAAATAAATAAATTACACACATATACCATATACATTATTATTAATATACAGTTACATATACAAGTAAGTGTATATAGAATAAAAAATGAAACAAATTTAAGCAACTAAATATAAGAGGCATCCAGTTGTTGCCATAGTATGCTACATTTAACAAATAAGGTTTTAATTTTCTAATTGCGCCATTTTAAAATGAGGCTAACTTAAAGATATACCCAATAGTTTAAAAAATATATATACATATTATAATCGGTCCATAAGGCAACAAAGTTATAGGAACATACATAACAAAACAGAAGTCAATAATTGAAGTCAATAAAATAGCAGATTTCACTTGTCTTATGCGTCGTGCTTTAAAAGTCAACAAAGTGGATTTATTATTTACAGTCCACTCGCAAACAATTCATCACGTTTTTACTGCACCGGCCACCGCGCTACTGAATTAAGGGTGCCAAGTGCCGATTCAATTCCAATTGGATGTACAATTAATTCTATAACTCATTAACTTGCGCGTGCGAGCGTGGTGTGCTTTTAAGGCTGACGGCATACGGAGCGGTCGAACCGCTTGTGGGATGTTTAGGGTGATTACATAGTTGCAGTTATAACGCGGCGCGACGCCAGTGACGTTTCTAGATGACAATTTACTATACAGTTTTTTTTATTTGTTTCCTACCATTGAACATCACTTACAAATGTAAAAAAATATATGTAATAACATACAGTTTAATTGCACATGTTGTGCCAATTACACAATGAGAATATTTAAAAATAAAAAAAAAGTCATGCATCAGCCAAATGCAAACAAATTGGTGTATAATAAATATACTTCATCTCATTCTCTGGAAGATTTAAACCTGTAGATTTATGTTATTTTTTCTCTTATAAGTCTCGTTTTCATTTCACCAAGTTTAAAATCATGATTCTAGAAAAGTTTACTTGAAAAAACAATTATTTAATGTTTTAAAGAGTAATTTTCTATGCACAATAGAATCAGTCTATTTTTTATATATAAGATCTCGTGTCACGGTGTTTATGGTCGCACTCCTCCGAAACGGCTTTACCGATTTTTATGATTTTTTTTATGTATATTTGCTAAGTCTGAGAATAGGTTATGAGGGTGTCCCATTGATGACAAACTGTTTTTTTTTGCATTTTTTTATGATTTAATATAAATAGTACCTATTTTAAATTTATTTTACCGACCAATCTCCTTCGTTTATTGCGCTACTTACATGACATTGGCAGAATCGTGCTTGCGCGTTGCCATTAAAGAAAGAAGAAGAAGATAAATAGTACCTATGATCCCTAATTTTTACCCTTTCACCCCTGTCCTCCCACTTTTTAATCGCGATTGTATTATTTTTGTATGAATAATATCCAAATAATTTAACCGCCGTTAGTTTTTCAAGCAGAAGGGAATTATTTATATTGTTGACAGATGAGGCCACATCTCTTTCTGCCATAAATCCCATCCCCACACTTAAAATACATTAGCTATCTTTTATTTAACAACCAAAATATTCACTAGAAATAAATTACATAGCAGAACAACGTTTTCCGGGTCATTTAGTAAATATATATAAAAGCTTATCCTATCTGACATATGATCGTAGAGTTTAAATTCTTGAAGCTAGAAACATTAAATTATTACATCGATTCTTTTTGTGATATAGGCACCCACTAAAGGTGTTTTATATTTCATCCAGCAAAGGCTAAAATAAACAATAAATGTTTGTTAAAATATGTCAGTTCTGAATGTAAATTCCATTTACGCGTAGCAAGTAAAGTTCCCTAATAAAAAAAAAATGCTTAATAGATCGCGTGAACGCCGCGTCTATAATGTACGTTTGTACGCTGCCTTATCTAACTTATAGTGGACGTTATTAATCGCTATGGTTTCCTTCGATTTACGGTTATACCGCTATCAGCACCTTAAGTATATCTCGTGTTTTCTAAGACAATTTAAGGCGTTGTGAGTATCGTGATTCATTGCCTCTGACCGAGAGAGCGGGCGCTGAGAACGAATTTAATTTTCTTTAAAAATTGTAACTATAACGCACCGCTTTGAAATGATAATAGAATAATATATGCTTTATTTAAGCTTCTATTTTATTTATGGCTAGATTTTTTACCAAGGGAAATTCCTGATCACCATGATGGTGAAGGCAGGGGTTGTGTCAGACTCCTACGGACTAAAAAGACCTGGGTACATAGATGGGCAAAATGTAGTCAGATTAATGAAAAACGATTACTATTACATTTTGCGCTTTACTCATTTATGTTTTAAACACTACGGAATCCTCAACTGCATACACATTTATGATTCCTTAATGTTTTGAAGAGATTTAATCATGATTCCAGAGCAACAAAATTAAAACTATGACTACATTTTGTAATCATTAATTAGATTACATTTTACCCATCTCTGCCTGGGTTTATATCACGGCACGGAAATCCAGTCGTGAGAGCGAACTACGTAACCTGCCCCGGTACCTGCACGCGGACGGCCTTTTCAAGGCTCCTCAGATAATTGAGGGTGGATGGAGTAGACCACCTCCTGAAAAATATCGCAATAGGAAGTGTGTGAGAACACTCACACCCTCCCTGCATGAGCAGTGGATTTCCTCGAGTGCCACCACCTATATTCATTACTTATGACCGGCTATAGTGACCCACCCTAACCAAATTATTATTCCTTATTTTACTTTCTGTGAAATATTTTTTTAAAAATAACAAGATACGTATTTTTATAACCAATAATTAATTACCACGTTTCACATAGTATTTAAATTAAAATCGATTGATTTTTAAATAAAATTTAAGCCTCTCTACTACTCCTTCAAGGATGCTATATAAAAAAATTCGCCCTTAGTGGATGGCTTCGTCATACAAAGACTTTAAGGTACAAATTTCATGTTTCTAACTAAAGTAGCTAAGACTACGATGTGACGTCAGTCAGGATATTTTTTTAATATATAGATTGAATGTAAGAAAGCTGATCCCGAAACGTGACAGGTCGGAGCGAGGCATTATTACGGTCTTTCCACTTGTCTATTGTGATCATCACCCAGTTCAAGCAATTGCTGTACTACCTCCTAAGTATTATATTTTCACAATTAAACACGTCAGTCGCCACATATATCACTGCTTACCACCTACGTTATTATAAATAACATATTTATATATCTTTTTGCAAATCCTAAAACATATTTCGACATAAAACCAAACCTTTATTACATGCTCACTAAAGTTCACAATCCGAATCAGGTATTGCACAAAATTACTTTAATTGCCAATATCATTTTGCCCTCAGAATAACGGATTCCGAAGCAGTATCGATGAGATTTCTTATAACTCGACGGCAAAACGTAAGTTTGCCAGCAAAAGGCTTGCCGAGTGAAAGTAGGCTCATCTTCTGACCGCAGATAACCTTTGACCATAACCTGTCGCTGTTATTGTAAGAGATACGCCTTAGTTCGATTTATACCGGCACGTGATGACGCCGTGATCGTACCGTGATAAATCAGCCGCGATGTTAGGTGGAATTTATCTCCTTTTAAAATGGAGACTTCTAAAATTTATTGTATAACTAGATATGCCCGTGACTTAGTTCGCGTGGAAGGTATACTGTTGGCCCGCGTCACGCTTTATATAATACAAATCTAGGATGGATGTAATTGTCTGAAATATTATTTTGTATGTAGTAGTAAATGCGTAGAACGGAACGTATGTGAGTGAAAGGAAGGAAGGATAGAATGAGAGGGAGCAGAGCGCGCTGTGAGATTACCACGTAGAAACGTGTGAAGACGAAAAATTAATTTGGAACAACGATTACCAAAAGTTTATCTGTCTGTTTTTTCCACGCTAATATCAAAAGCTATTTAATTTTATAATTTATAAGGCTGCTTTTAATGTTGTGAAAGTATACTCTATTTTAATATGAAAGAGCTGCAAAAAACTACTAACGACAAGTCAAGTATTGTAAGTCATAAGAACTAATTGTATTCTATATTTAGTTATTGTTTTAATAATTTATATAAAAAACAATGGATTGTATAATATTATTTATATAAAGATTTTAGCATGAAATAATGTTTATCTTAAGAACAGAACTACTTACACGCATAGATGGACAAAATGTAATCAGATCAATGAAAAATTATCACGATTACATTTTACATTTTTCATCATTAATATGACTGCATTTTGCTTATGTATATTTTAAGCACCATGGAACCCTCAATTGCGTACACATTTATGACTCTTTAATGTTATGTAAGGATTTAATCATGATTACTGTGCTACAAAATTAAAATTACAACTAAAATTTGTAATAGTTAATCATTAATCAGGTTAAATCTTGTCAATCTCTGCTTACAAGTGAAGAAAGTTGCGGCTACAGCTAGTGTGCACGCCAGTAGGGACTGCATTGGTTACTCCGATAGAAGTGGACTGTATTTGTAGTTGCAGGTAAGGTTAATTCGAACCCTAAAAAACACACGACCTTTACCAAGTGAGCCTTTGCTTGCCTGGGTCCAAGGGTGGTGTTAATCAAAGTAACAATCATAAAACATTAATACAAAAGAACTTCCATTACGAAAATAAAATAATAAATTAAGAATTGTACTAAAACTCGGTGAGTGTAAATTGTCCTTTGTATTAATGGCTTGTTGGATCGCCTGAGCGAATGTTCATACCGCACCCAACGGTTTTGTGGAAATAAAGACATTTGAAAAAAACAGCATCACTGTATTTCGCTTTGCCTGTAACGAATATATGAACCATATTACTTTAATTTACTCTGGTGGTAGGGCGATTTCTTGAACTGGATCGTGACCACTGTACATAAGTGCAAAGTAAGGTAAGGCACTTATCGCTACTTGGAATTTGCTTAGATTTTACTCAAACATTACAAATTATATTATTCACTTCGTTTGTAAACGCTTTTTCTGCACCTTCCATCAGTAGACGGGGATCTTTCGCGTCCTGCCGTATTTTAAACACGTTAATATGCTTAAAAAAATCATGCTACTCTTCTAAACATTCATTTTGATTTATTTTTATTCTTGAAAAAAAAGTCTTTTAACTACACAATCATGTCAGCCCCGTAAACAAACAAATTTAAGATCTTAATTCTAAATTGTTTTTTATAAATGTGTAAATTACCAGTGCCTGGGTACTCCCGGGCTCGGTTAAGTATTGATGGAATACATCGAGATCCATCATATTTATATTAAGGACTAGAAAAAGAGTCTCTCTTTCCGATTTAACCCGAGTGCATTCCATCAATACGTGTTCCGTGTCTTCCTTAACGTTACATATTTCGCATTTATCTGTATTATTAATTTTCATTAATCTTAAAAAATTATTAAGCGCCATGAGGCCGGACCGATTTTGAAATACCAAATGACAGTTTTCGTAAATTAGAGACAGAAGTGCACTCGCTATTCTCCTAGTTAACAGGTATAAACAGAAATTAATTGACTCCCGCTTACAAACGATGTTTTAATTAATACCAAAGTTCCTGTCAACGCAAATTTTCATAGGTTTAAATCCAGGCAAGTATCTCTTGGTATTTCCAGACTACGTACGGATTTAGGCTCCACATTCTCACTGGTAACGTATGGTAAAGTATCGTGAGGAAACCTGCATGAGACCTTCATCGTGATTTTTATAGGCCGGCAAGCCGAGGTTTCTAATGGACTATTGTCCTCAGCGGTTGTTGCCTGTCCTTGGACTACGCTGTACTTTCCCTTAGGTGTGGTGTAGTCACTTTGAGACATTTTTAACTAAAGCTGTCGCTTAAAGGAGATACCCTTTCTCCCCCGATGTTTAGCCGTAAAAATTTTAAGTTTAGCCGCCCCAGCGCGGTAGTAATATAAAATGCGTAAACCACAATTTAACAGCTGTTTTTGTTAGAAATAAACATTTAAGAGATGCCGACTCTCTTAAGGTATATGTCGCAGTCTGACTGTCATGACTTGGAATCTTAGACATAGCAGCAATTAATAAAAATGTAAATAACTATATTCCCTAACAAATCATCAATAAAAATTGATGAACAAATGAGAATTAATCTGTAAAAGTTTGGACACGTTTGCGTAATTTTAGGTAAACATTTATTGACTCGTTTTCCCTTTGTATTTTATCCTGGCTCAAGACAGACAGAATACCTACTTAATAATTAAATGTTATACATTCGTTCAAGTGTAATTTTCAACAAATGTGTTGACTATAATTTAGTTTATTTTAATGGAAATATAAAGATATCAATATTTTTTACATATTAGAGTTGAATGCTGAATATTTCCCTCGTCTATGAAATCACCGTGTTTAAGCATAAATAACGGTATATCGCGACCCGACACCGGTTATTTGGTCGCAACTACCAACTCGCGACTGCAAGAATCTGACGGTTACCTTAAGTCGTTAATATTTATAAACAAAAGTCAGCACGAATAGCATAAGGTTAATTAATTAGAAAGAAATTAGTTTTTTAATGCAAATTCTTAATTTACGAGAGCTAAACTATTTAAAGACTAGTCAATCTAAGTTAATCCGTATGCTAAAATGAAACTAAATCTGTATTAATAATGTTAATTAGTTTTAAATTTAATTGACTGCTTTATTAATTCGTTTTTTGTAGTTAAAAAATAATCACAGATCTGAATAGATAGCGCGTATTAATTTAAATTTTATTTGATAAAAATATCACTCAATATGATTTTTTCTTTTTTCAGCAAAACCATTTGCTATCGCCTGGGAAATAAAGACGTTTTACAACCTCACCGAAGACACTTAAATTTAGAACTTTTGAATCGCAGGTATCACAACAAATTGCGAATATACAGTGACGTGCATAGGATATTTGGACAGAGTATGCAGAATTCGTGTAATTAATTTGATTATCATAGTAAATATTGTATTGATTTCATAGGAAACATAGACGGCGTGAATATAGAATAGATATGAATATAAATGGTTCCTTTTTTTGTTTAACTTTAACCAATTTACTCCAGACTTATTTATCGTCAGGGCATGCAATGTTTTCATGCATCTATGAAGTGAACGCTACTGCAAATGAATAACAAACTACATAGAAATTGAAATTACGACTTGTAACTTTTTACAAATACTTCCAAGTACTTTTAAGTCGTGTATTAGGCAGTCAGTATCTTGACTCATTACAGAGTATTGTTCGATAAACATTAACTAGTAGTACGGCCCTGAAAGAGCCAACTCAGCTCGTTTACCGATGTATTCGATTCTCAGGAGCCCCAGCTTGTCCAGGAAGTTGATGTCTTCATAAACCTTTCTGATGGCGCAGTAAGTAATACGTTTGCATTGTTGTGGACAGACATAGAGTAAGTCATTGATTGGCCGTACGGTGTTGCTAGAGCTAAATCGAAATTATCTGTGTAATTAATAGTTCAAGTACCACACACCTATATTTATGTCTCCAAAGGTCAAACCAATACTAGTGAATATGCTCGTTTATAGATGTAAGTGGTCGAAATAAATGATCATTCTATATGTAACATAACGGCTTGCAGAATCCCAAATATATGTATTTACGTACAAAGCTCGTTAAGATTCGCAGGTGCTGATAAAAACTGGGCACATTTATCTATCACCGCACAAGAAAGAACAGCGCTGCGACCGAAATGGTTAATTAACAAAATTCTCTTTGTCTGGGACACATAAAATTTTATGACGATCGAGATCTCGAGGCTGGACGGGACTGCTCAGAGTCATTTCTACTAGAAGTGACGAGATATATTTTATTTTATTGACCTATTCGTCCGTTCCATTTTCGTCTTCCTTTCGTCTACATTTTGACTATTGATAAAACGAGAACGTAACTTATTATATTTTGAAAATTGAGCAAATTTATGGGTTGGTTAGCAGCGCAAAAGTACCGCTGTGGGTACAGACCTCGACTTGGGCAGCCAACAAGAGAAATGACCTAAAAGTGATCTACCAGCGTTTTGGAAGCGGCTACCTTGAGATAGAAGCCCAAAGAAACTCAAGTCTGCATCGGAGTGGTAAGTAATTGTCTAATTACTGTTTATTTTAATATATTCGATTTAAGCATTTTAGAAAATATAAAAAAAAATACCTTTCCATAATAGTTTTAACTTTAGCTTTACCAAATCTATTTCTCATCCGTGGATGCTGTGTGTTTACAAAGAGATTGGAAATCTTTTCTTCACTATAATAAATAATATAGATATTCATCATGCCAGGACAAGTATAATTCCAATGATAAGAAATCTAATCAACGTTTTCCTATCGAATTACTCTTAAAAGCGAAAAAAAAAATCGTCGTGACAGTAATTTAAGTTAAAATTCTGTTATTGAGAATTTTGGAAGATTGAAACATATTATATATTTTAAACTTACAATCACATTTTTTTTAAAACTTATCAAAGAGAGATTAAAAGATCTTTCGTGGGGTCCGAATTAGAAAATGTTTGAAAGTTTGATTGAATTATTAGGCTTAGGTTTTCTTAATAAACATGATTTGCAAGATCATCATTGACCTTAATTAGAAGGTGAAATATGTTTTCACATGATCAAATAGCTAAAACAAATTATGATACCAGGCACAATTAAAAAATATATAATAAAAATACTAATTATTCGTCTGATCGAAATCATTTCGTTCTCACAGAATTCAATTATAAGAATCGTGATCTAATAAAATTGATATTCCCTCATACTAATGTCGACTTTCTTCCAAATAATTACCCGTTAATTATTCACCGTTATTTTAAAGGCGGTTTCGAAGACGATAAGCAAATAATAGTCGTGTGGTATATGATTCATTAGAACTGTGTCTATCACAAACACTTTTTATTACACACAATTCTCTTCTTCATTTTCGTTTTTTTATTCAATTTATTTGATTCCCAATCTGTGTTACACATTAAGAGCAGTATTGAAAACATACATATTATAATTAAAAAGTACTTTATGCATTATGCTGTAAAAGTAAATTTCTTTTTTTTTACCTACGTTGATGGCCTGGGAAAGACCTTCACAACAAAATCGGGCTTGCTGGGCGAACGCAGAGGGCGCTCAGCCAGCGAAATTTTTGGGTTGGGGGGCTACGCAAGGGCATCCCTGTGTGTACGGAGTTACGGACCTCGACTTGGGCGGCCGGCCAGTTGAAAAACGAACCTAACGGTGATCTACCAGCGTTTCGGAAGTAACTGCGTTGAGAAGAAACGCCGAAAAAAACTCAAGGCTGCGTTGGAGTGAATGTAAAAGTCAACATCACGTACAAATTAATAGTATTTGTAGAAAGTTTCAACCACTAACCACTACATAATGAGGATAATTTTATAAAATACAATTTAGATACTTTTTAAATGTTGATAAGGATTTCGCATGTATGCTAAATCATTTACTTTATTTATTAGCAAATTAAAGCTCAAAACAGCTCTACAAAACGACGCCAGTAAACCCAGTTGAACCGATGTTCAATACTAAAGTCATACTGCTATTTGCGAATACTAAAGTCACATCCAGTAAGCTTATACAATCACGAGCGCATTCACAAAAAATTGGAGCAGAGCAAGTATGGAAAAGGGTCATAAAATTTAATAGGTTTTCCTTCAAAAAGCATACGTGAGTAGCGTTCGTATTTGGTCATCTCGTTTTTTCCTCTTCAATACGTTGATGTTAATAAATGGACGGTGTAAACCGAACTGTTTCGGGAGTCGACCTGGCGCTTCGTAAATCATTTTTGCTGTTACCATATTTCATTATGCCAGACTGCTTTAAATGAATTTGCATTGGTGATGTCTTTTCTTGCATTAAATTATAATTGCTCATTCTTCTGTCCAGGCGAGCTGATATTGTGACTGCTGAGTTTAAAATCAGTTTCGTTTACAGTTATATTGATAAGAATACCATTAACTACCGAGGAGGCGATTCGACTAAAATGTATGGATTTGACGAATCAAAATTCGCACATGCACATTAATTTGACTATTAGAGCCAAAAACTAATCCTCCCTCGTTACAATTTGACTACTTACTATTTGTTGTGAACACTAATTGAAAAGTTGTTTATTTAGGCCCCCAGTTCGTTCAATTTCTGCGTTAGAAACCTTCGGTTTCAGCCAAACCATCGAATAGTTTAGCTAAAACTAGAAGGTGGCCAAAAGGGAAGCCGAGGCTGCATTCAACACTGTAAATATTACAATTTGAAGGCTACAGGATGCACAAGAAACTCTGACCACTGAGTTCGTGAATAAGTATTCTTAAAAAAAAAACAAATGTTACCGAGCCTTTTAAATTACAGTAATTTAGTGTTACAAATTAAATGGGTACAAAAAAAGGGCCTCAGATTTATATTCCAGACACGCAAACTTTACAACCTTACATGAAACTGTAAAATACTGAAGCAATGAAAACAATCTGGAACGCTCCGAACTGTTGTGCATTAAAATGTCAAGACCTGAATATTTTAATTGTAGTTCGTTCCGTAGAAACCAGTATCAGATGAGTTGTTAGAGATTTGATTTCCTTTAACATAAAAAGTATTTTTTAATCTTAATCACCATAGTCACCACACCACGCCTGATGGTAAGCATGATGCAGACCGAAAACGACAGCGACTACCAACAAGAAAGAAACATCTATCTATAGTCGCAGCGACCATGCCGCCCTGCACAAATATCTCTTCACGTTTCGTTAAAGGGACCCCATATAATAGGACGGTAGGAACATGCTCGTAGGAAGATTCCACAGCTCAACAACGCAACAAAAGTAACAGTTGAAGAACTTCTTAGTCCTAGCGGGGATACGAGTGTATAGCCGTGACGCCGCAAACCCGACCGCGTGGTTGTTTTATTGAAAGCTAATTCCACCCTTAGGGTCAAGGGTTAAACAAATATTCAGAACACTCGCCATAATACAGATTAGGGATGTTACGGAGCTTCGACTCCGATAAGTCGGAACTTCCAATTGTTATTACACCTCCGGTTCCGACTTCGGTTACGAAACTTTTTAATCGGAGGTATTCATCGGAGGTCACCACCACTGTTGTAGTCAATTAATTGGATTAATTTTATATGTCGTTGGAACATAATATCAATTCATCAGACAATCAGTGCTACTTAATTTATAGAAGACATTTATAAAATTTAAATTAAAAAAATATGATTAAAATGATTAAATTTAAAACTAAATGTACATTTAAATTTTACATTTAATTAAGTAAAATAGAAATTAACACAAAAACAACCCTGGAGCAAATTTGATTTAATTTGTACACTGTTAATGAGAAAATGTTAATAAGAAACACAGCAGTTATTATTGTCTGTGTATTTGTAAATTTATCACTTTCTAATTAAAAAGGTTCACTGAACAATGTTTTTATTTGTCCCTTAATAAAACTAATTTATTCTGCCGTTACTTGTGACTGACATTGGGTCCGACTCCGATTCCGACTTCGGTTCCGACTCCGATAAATCAAATTGAAAAACTCCGACTCCGACTTCGGTTCCGATAAAACTGCCTTCGTTACATCCCTAATACAGACGATAGAAAACGCTTTGAGAGGCTTGGAATTCATTTGAATGGTTTTTAAAATTGAGATATTATTCGCGGAACCATAACGTACACCGGTTCCTGCGGAGGCGATGCGCCCGAACCTCAATTAGTACTTTCGAACGCATACCGATACTCGCGACGCGAAGGGGCATCTTCAGTGGTTCTTATTTGGACGAACGCGCTCTACATGAGATAATACCGAAACAGCTATCTTACGACGAGAAATTAGCAACTCGCATTCGCATTTTCAACGCCACGTTTCTCTAAAACAAATTTGTCCTCCACTTTGAAATTGAAATGGGTTATAGGGTACAACTTTTTCCAGCGCTATGGAGTTTTATAAGAGAGTAGTGAACAATGTTTTCCTTGGTGGGCAACCTAATAATATAACAACGCTCTTTGTGTTGCTGTAACACGACCGGGGCCCTTCATAAAAATCAGCGCTGCAGGCTTCCTCTGTGGCTTTAGGCTGATGAAGGTCCCATTTTTGCCATGCTTTTTTTTTACACTTGCTCGACATAGTGACTACAGAGTACCTGATGGTAAGTACAGTGTAGTTCAAAAACGAAAGCGACTATCAAAGGATGAAAATCCATTGATAGTCTACATCGTCATGTCGGCCCACATATACCACGACTGAAGGTCTCTAGGTATATGAGCTACTGGATATGCACAAGCTGATCCCGAAACGCGACAAGCCGAAACTGGTCACTATGACGGGCTTTACACCCATGTACTGTAGTCGCGATCCAGACGGGCACCGATGCCCTACCACCTCGCTACTGCTCATTTAGCACCACCCAGGAGTCACGTGTAGGGAAACTAGGGTAAAGCCTACGGACGCGAGCAGCTTCGACTCCCAAAATGTTTATATGTTTTGTATATTTTTTTGTTTCTGTGTGTTGTTTGTGTTGCTGCATTTAAATTTCTGGTTTTTTGTTGGTTTGTGGCAAAGTAAATACATTTTCATTTCACTTGCCCATAGGTGATGGTTAGTATACATTTAGGTGAGCTGTAAGATTGTTATAAAAAATTGTTTAAAAAATGCATATATGGATTTTTTTTATTCTCTTTATTTAGGAGTCTTACGTGTGTGCGTATGTCAGCCCCATCGTACCCTAATACAGAAATACCTAACATATCACATATAGGGCCATTGATCTAAACACACCAGACGCCTCATCAGGTAACAGTTCTGTTAAGACTTTGTTAAACATCCCGAAGTCTAGTCTGTTCCGACAAAAGTCGCTCACAAAAGCCTCTCTGACAGAGTCAGATTGGACACATTCCATCAACAAATCAGTATATGGATTCATCAGAATTTAATTTATGAGAATGTTCTTGACGCTGGTTTTGCTTTTTTGTAAACACAGAACGTCTTTTTCTCTTCTTCTTTTTCGGCAGGACATTTTGCTGTCACTAATTACTATTTACTTTTGTATATTTTATAAAAAGTTGTATTTCTTATTCTAAGTCATCTAAAATTTTAAGTTTTTATTTACATATTCGTTATTGTTCGCTATGTAAATTTACTGCTATCTGTTGAACAAATTACGACCTTGAAGATTTTGAAGAAAATGTTCAAGCTTAGTAGCAGCACCCAGCTGAGAGTTCATCAGCTTAAGCTATATACCAGTCGACCAAATAACCCACACAAGCATTTTCTAAGTAGCAGTATTGTCAGAGCGTGGAATAATCTTTCAAGACACATTCTCAGGTCAAAACAAAAATCTATTTAAAAATTGCCTGGACAAATACTATCTTAATCATAAAAAAAAATTATAAAAAAAGTGAAATAGCAAGATACAGGCATTTATCTGTTGTTTCGACTGCTTGTCTGATAATAAATAAAGAAAATAAATAATGAATGCTCATTTGCTTTCTTTGAACGGCTTTTCTTTTTTTATCTTCTTTGTTTTTATCATAAGAATAAGATAGAGCAGGTAGTAGAAATATCATTTCTTTTATGTGATAAAAAAAAACAGTTTTTCGTGAAGTTTGACATGTTGACAACGAACGTGGTACATGGAATGGTACTGTTGATAGCCCATAATTAAATAAATAAAATGCAAATCATGGTAATCGCAAGATTAAACTCCGGATTGAAATCTCATGTGCAGTGTTGAACGAGTGCGCTTATAAATCAATTGTGGGTGCGGTCCCTTTGACCGCGTTCATTGATGGCGTAACGCGAAGAAAGTTGGCGGCAACCGACGCTGCCCTGTTTTTTGGCTCTTCAAAATGATTTTTGGTAAACGGAAAATTTGCGGAATAAACATAACTAGTCTTTCCACTTTGTTTTGCCCCCTGATTAATTTTAAATTATTTGTTAAATGGGTAATTTTAATTTAGCACTAGCAACACCGGGCAATCTTTCAATGACTTACTACTTACTGTCAGGGCAGCGACGCCGGTGGGTCAGACTTCTAATAACTAAAAGCCCCCAGGTAGTCCCTCTAATTCCTCCACCCGGGTCTGGAAAACCAAATTCATCCAGGCGCCCGAAAAGTCTTGCTGATGCTACCTCTCTTGGAGGTGTGGGAGTAAAGATCCCACCCCTCTAAAACCTTTCTCTCAAGTGGTGCGCCGTACATTGTGCAACGCCTCCCTCTCATCCGGGCAGCAGACCCTATTAAGTCCATTGCCCGGATATTATCAACGGTGGATGTCGCACTCGCTCAGAGTGAACGCGTCCCTCCGGCGGTGGTGTCTTGGCCGAATGGTCAGAGATGTTCCCTCTCGGACCCTTTTGGCAGCCTCCTTCTGCTTCATCAAAACATCGCAAAAGGATGCTACTTCTTGCCATGTCTCTTCGCTCCTAACCATGGCTTTCACGACCGTCGACAAAGTGTGATTTAAAATGGGACCATATTTATCTTCGGAAGATAACTCCTAGCTTTAAATTGATTTTATACGTTAATCTTATGTTTTTATCGATATCTCCGTTATTTTCAATATTAAAAAAAAATAAAATTTGTAATTTGTAATTTGTTTTTTTGTTTTGTAAATTTAATTAACTACTAGTTTAGCTGTTCTATTGTCATCCTACGATCCATTTTTTTTTTAAGTTTAAAGCAAAAAATATTACGTATAATCCATAACCGTAAAAATCAATTCGTTTTTTAATAATTTTAGGAAATAATTGGTTTAAGGAAAAGTTACTATTACAAGGATCAAATTTGCTACAATTCTTATCTGCACAGCTTGTTTGTATAGTCTATAATATACTAGAGATATCAACAAAAAACTTAAATTTAAAATTATGGTTAACTCATTGGCGGCACTCGGTCGCCATTCTGAATTTTGATTTCTAATGATTGTATCTGTTTTTTTAAATATATTTAGGCCGGCTTGCACTAACAAATTAAGTCTAGTTTAAGCTTTTATAGACGCTAATTAATCGAAGTACATTAATTCGATCTTAATGATGATTTGAGTTTAAAAGTTGTTACAACTGGGTTTTTATTCAGTGCAAGACTATAAGTACAGTTCAGCCCTAAATAGCATTTTATGTAAGTCTAAACTAGACTTAATTTGCTAGTGCAAGCCGCCCTTAGACTAAAAAGAATTAAACTAAATTAATTTAAATTAAATTAATCAAATTTGCAACATAATAATGAAAATTAAAATAATTTTGGTATTTTATTAAATTCGTACTTTTATTTATGCCTTTCCCTTTCATAAAAGATCTATGCGTGTTAGTTCACAGAGTCCCGGCTATACGGTTATATCCTGGCTAAGAATAAGAAGTTCTCTAACTCTTACTTTTGTCGACTCATTAAGCTATGGAATGGTCTTCTGGCGAGCGTATTCCCACCGTACTTATTATATTTGGGTTCTTAAAAGCAGCGTGAAAAGATATTTGTGTAGGCCGGTATAACCACTGATACTATCGATTGGCTTTTTCTTCCTATCGATAGACGTATTCGTTTTTTGGAGTACTCAATGCTTACCATCAGGTATGATGTGGTTACTTTGTTGGCTTGGGTTAAGAAAAAAATACTGTTTTTCTATTATAAACAGGCTTACTGTATTGAAGGCACCATTAAAAATGATTTAAAAAATCATTAAATCAAGGAACCAGTGTGAAAATTAAAAAAAAAATGTACAATCAAAAAGCATTTTATTGTTTAATCATCATGATTTCAATGATTATTGACCATCAGATCACCTTTGAATGAGAATATATTATAGTGGGATTAATTCTTTTTATTTTAATGTTAACAGTTCATTTGAGAGCTCGTAAAATTCGAGCTATAAAGTGCAAGCAAGACGTAATTTGCTCATTCGTTAAGGCGAAGGATATCCGATTTTTTTTTTTTACTTTACGACATGATACTTGCTTCTTAAATGTCTTCCATTAGAAAGTCTTGATTTATAAATTCGAGCTTACACAAAAATGTTACTTAGAGTTGAATTAAATGAAATTGAACTTAATTTAAACCTTTGTTTTGGTAGCTCGATGAAAATCCTCATACGTCAGTGCTGCTGTGAGACTAGCGGCCTAGGTGTGCCTCTTATCGACTAAATTCACCAGGGTGTTTCTCCTATCTGTCTGTTGGGCCCAAGGGTACTACCTCGCCAACTTTCTCTTCCTCTGTAGGCCTCTCTTTTCTACCTGTGCGAGGGATGCTGTGAAGGCCACCCCTCGTTCAGCTTCTTTTTCTGGGACCGGTGCGTGGAAACACACGCACTCCCTCAAGTGCGCCGCCCAACTTTTTCTAACCTAATTTTTAAGTGAAACAATCGATATATCGTTTTTGAGAATATACAATAAAGAGAATAGTTAAAAAATCTAGATACAAATATTTATCGAATCTAAATTTGTTTTTTTTTTTTGGAACCTGATGAAAAAATTGTGATCTTTTCTATTATAAGCTGTGGAAGGTTAATCTAGTACAAACTCGCAGCTAAAAGCAAAGTAACATATTTTCTATGTTTTCTTTCATTTTTCCATGTTCATCTTCTTTTATTTGTTTTTTCTGTAACTATAATATTTAGAATGTCTTTATACAAATACGTCATAAAAATAGCAGAACACCGAGCATCGACGTAAAGGCGCTGGCTTCGCAGTCTTTTACCGCTTGTACAATGAAAAGTGTTCTCAGGACAAACATTCTCCTATTCCACCAGCATCATTTCACCATAAAACCGCTACACGCCGTGTCAAATACCATCTTTATATAATTAACGTTTCTTATATCGAGATCGACGCGAAGAGATTCGCTTCTACATTCATCAAGCGAACAGCTGATATTTTCACGATCTTATGACTTACAATACGAGCCTTTTAGAGAAGAGTGAATAGGCATTTGTTGGGCGGACGCACTCCATAGTCAGACTCATCTTTACCTTCCACCAAGGTCTGATTGAAGTCAAGCGTCCGTCTGTAAACCATATAAAAAATATTAGTAATGCAATTAAAGGCAGGAGTTCATGACGTAACATCTCGACATAGATTGTTGAAACATGTAGTTCTCCTCAATGACATCTTTCGTCACTTTTGGCATGCGTTTGTGATTTTCTTACACCTTTTTTCCATGGCAGCGAGCAGTAAAGTGCGGAAGAAGGTTTTTATATCGCAACAGCTCGTAAAAATGTAATATAATAAAAATTAACTTTAATGCGCGTTAAACATTATCAACAGCCATCACCTTAACATAAAGACCTTAAGCGATCCTAAAGCGATACGCAAAAGTTTTAACGCTCATAAAACACAAAGATCGTCGCTGGCTTTGATCTTCTGCGTAAATATCCACTTAATGTCTACGAATGACACATAGGTGCATAAAAATACACCTGAGAGTCAATGACCTCTCAGTGTTACCTAATATTTGCTAATAACACATTATTTTTGTAGTGTTGCGGAAACGTTGCAAAAACCAGATTCATGTATGAATAGATTTACTATCTTCAACAACAACGCGTGTGCGTGAGACAGTCAATACGTCCAGGATCTGTTCCACCTTTTCATGGTCTACGAAATGATCTCTAGGGAGAGAATCACTCATGAGAATTGGTATAGACTGGGAAATTTAAATCCTTACTCATTTCCGAACGTCATGAGATTAAAGGGGTGAGCGCGGCTTTTGTGGATTTTGCTCAGAGAATAATAACTAGAAACAAAAGGATTTACAAGGGAGCGAGCTGTTGGGCATCTCCGTAATGGATAAAATCCAAAATGAGGTTATCCGACAGATAAACAAAGTTATTTACATAGCTCCCCGGGTTAGCAGGCTGAAGTGGTAGCGGGCTGGGCACATACGCCCAAGAAGCGATGATAATTTCGCAAACGTAGCATGGAGCGTCTCTCGACAAGAAAATGGGAGTCGAAGCTGCTCGCATCCGTAGGCTTTACCCTAGTTTCCCTACACGTGACTCTTGGGTGGTGTTAAACGAGCAGCGGCGAGGTGGTAGGGCGTCGGTGCCCGTCTGGCTCGCGACCACAGTACATGGGTGTAAAGCCCGTCATAGTGACCAGTTTCGGCTTGTCGCGTTTCGGGATCAGCTTGTATATCCAGTAGCTCATATACCTAGAGAGCTTCAGTCGTGGTATATGTGGGCCGACATGACGATGTAGACTATCAATGGATTTCATTCCTTTGATAGTCGCTTTCGTTTTTGGACTACACTGTATTTACCATCAGGTACTCTGTAGTCACTTTGTCGAGCCAGTGTAAAAAAAAATTCAGAAGAGCCTAAAACCGGACTCTGTGGCGCTTATTAGGAGAAGCCTATGTCCAGAGTTCTAATTTTATCTTTCAGCCAATCATCATGATTAACAACCGTGTCAATCAATTTCACACCAACCGGCACGTCCCTCAACATTGACAATCGGTTCACAGTTGCCGATATTTGTCGAATCACCAGCCGTACAAGCCGGTATGACTCGGCAATACATTCTCTAAATTAATTTGTAACTGGTAGATTCTATCCGAACAATGAACAAAGGTAGTCGGCATTTCAGTAGCCATATAAAGAACATCCAATTTAATTGTAACCGTCTATGCGAGTTACTAGCGCACGCGATCGCCGCGGTTTGTTCACACGTTCCGGGATAGCCTTTGATCCTTTAGAAGACAGTTTTTTGTCAGCGTTGGAGACCTGCCACACCTGGTGGTAGGTGAAAATAAGGCCGATGATGGACCGCGTCTACCAAACAAATGCTTATTCACTATTTTTCGAAAACACTGGCAAAATACACGTAGTAAGCACTCGATATTAATTTTACTAGACTACTTTTTCATAGTGTTAAATGCTAAACATTTAAAACGATTATACTCTGCGCTTGGTGCAAATCTATGAAATACGAGCTTAGAAAAATCGGATTGAGTTCGGATATTGTATTACAATACCATAGTACAGTAACATTTTACAATTAATAAAAATGTAAATAACTTTATTTCCTAATAAATCTTAAAGAAACATTAACGAACAAATGAAAATTGATGCGTAAAAAGTTTGGAGAGCGTGGCGACACTTGATTTGCAGGTAGTAGTAGAAGTTCCTTTTACATAATTTTATGTAAACAGGTATTGACTCGTCCCCTCTTCGTATTTTATCCTGGCTTAGGACAAACAAAATACCTGTTTGATAAGTAATTGTTATTTAATTATTCCTGTCTGTAATTATTCCTAAATGTGTTTAGCATAATTTACTTTGTTTCAAAGGAAATATTAAGACCTCATTATTTTTACATACTTGAAATTAGAAGCGTATTCTGTATATACTTCCTCATTATCTCTCTTGTCTATGAAATTACCCTTTTTTTTTGTTAACCCGGTGGAAATCTCTTCGGACCCTCAGGGGAGTGGTAAGGGCCGTTCCCCCGGTGTGTCGGACTTGCACCGACTAAAACCACCGGGGTGCCAGCACTGCCTGCTCTTCGCCTTCGTCGGGACTGGAATCCAGATACTTCCGAAATTAAATTACCCTGTATGAGTATTTTATGTTACGACGAACTTATTTTCTGAGTAAAGTGTATGCTACATCAAAGTTACGTATATAAATCTCAGCCTTAGTCTTTTCTCACAGAATCCTTTTCAGCCACGTTTTCGAATTCTCAAAACTTGGTTCACAATTATTATAACAAGAATATAAAGTTATAACGTTAAAATAATTAATAAAATAAACAATTTTCTCGGTGGGTGTGAATCGTCCTTGGCTAGGCTAGGCTTAGTCTTACAAACGCTAAACAAGCAATCTGATTAAATAACAGTGCCTTGTGCCCGCACCCCATTAATTATGGCACACATTAAACGTTAATAAATTAGTTCCGTTTTAATGAGGACGCTTAGATGAAAATGTTTTCGCACTTTATTACATTTTAGTTGAATCCTGTTTATTATGCGTTCACCATTATTGCTTATATATTC
The DNA here is from genome assembly GCA_036320925.1 of Automeris io. Taxonomy (NCBI): domain Eukaryota; kingdom Metazoa; phylum Arthropoda; class Insecta; order Lepidoptera; family Saturniidae; genus Automeris; species Automeris io. The sequence continues at coordinate 1,931,789 of JAUDJH010000011.1, read as the reverse complement.
TAATTTATACAAAAAATGTAAATCTTAACATAAGTAAGTTTCTTTATATTCTAACTAGCAAAGTATATTATCCACTAGGCCACTATATGTATAATATTTAAAAAAATATTAATTAATATAGAGCTGAAGTTTTTCTTTTCCAAAACAAACATAAAGTTACATAACAGCAATATCTCTGCTCATCTTATCCAGGTACAGTATGAAGATATAACACAATTATCTAATATTAGGAGTGCTCTGTAAGTAAATTTCTTGTATAAACTACTTTCACCTTATGCAACGGAATGTAGATTGAATAGGTAAATCAGAACTGTAAAGTGGGGAACATTATCGAAAACTAGCTGAAACATTCGTCTTTTGCTCGATCATCTATCTATCTACATATCATCACGCAAAAACCCTATTGAGGTAGGCAGAGAGAGAGAAACACCACTTCTCTATTCTTGAAAACCTTTTTCGCTTCCTTAACATTCATTAGTCCCTTCATGCACTCTCGCTGATTTTTTGCTGCTGCTTGTACCCTACATAAGAACTCCATTTTATCTGATGAAGCTTGTGGAGTCACCGAACTGCAGCACGTGTAAGAAAGTAGATGACGTACAACATTTGCTGATGGAGTGTGTCCGATCTCAGTCCGCAAGAGATTCTCTGATGGGAGACTTCAGCCTGAACAAATTTGATGTAGGCATGTTCTGCGGAATTTTAGCAAGACCTTACTCAGCCGAAGCAAAGGAGCTGTTCAGGCTGATGGTTCCCCACCAGAAATAAATGTTAGTAGTGCATGTTTAGGATACGATAGGGCTGGCACGTGCCGAGGCACGAAAGTCCCTTAATTAAATAGAAAAAAAAAGAACTCCCTTTATTTGCTCTTTATTTATTTCTTTATTTTATTAGTCTCGGTCGGCCTCGGCACCACTTCCACTCACACGCACTCCCTAAAGTGCGTCGCCCAGGTATTTTTTCCTTTAAAAAACTGGCTCGATAAAGTGATTACAGTGCATCTGACAGTAAGTATAATGTGGTCTAAAAACGAATAGTCTAAGGACTGGATAGGTTGCAGCGTAGGGCTGTCCGCATTGTGTACGATCCAGATGTTTCTGAACATCTTGAACCGCTCCAGTTGCGCAGAGATGTTGCCTCACTGAGCGTTTTCTACCGTCTGTATCATGGTGAGTGTTCTGAAGAGCTGTTTAACCTTGTTCCAGCCTCTCCCTTCCTCAATAGAACCACGCGCGCGGGTTTGCGGAGTCACAGCTATACGGTATCTCACATCCCGGCCAGGACTAAGAGGTTCTCTAACTCCTTCTTTTGCCGTGTCGTTGGGCTGTGGAATGGTCTTCCGGCGAGCGTGTTCCCACCATTCTATGATATGAGATCCTTTAAGGGTAACGTGAAGAGATATTTGTGCAGGCCGGCATGATCGCTGCGATTACCGATGGGTTTTTTCTTACCTTTCCATAGTCGTTGGGGTTTGTTTGGACTGCACCATGCTTACCATCAGGTTTGGTGCAGTCAATGTGCCAGGTCAGTGTAAAAAAAAAATCCATTGACAGTTTCCGTCGTCATGTCGGTCCACATATGGCACTGAAGGTATCTAGGTATACGAGTTGCTGGACGTGCACACGCTAAGGCCAAAGCGAGTTACTATGACGGTCATTACATTTGTGTACTGTGTTCATAAACCAGTTCTGGTACTCGCCCTGCCGCCTTATAAATAATAAATATTAACTACTATCGAACAGACAAAGATATATATTTTATATATAGCGACAAAGCATCAACACGTACGCATATATAAGAGTGGTTGTCTTTTAAAATAAATATTGATTTTGAAAGCGAAAGAGCGCGATGCTCATTCGAGTATTGTTTGGTTACCCTAAATATTCCTTCTGCGAAATACGTATTGATTCTGTTTTGACTTAAAAAAACTGCTATGGAACAAATAAACCTTGTACACATAAGTTTCCAGTTAAATGTACAATTTGACAATACGCGTATTAATTTTAATGTATATTACCGACATAGATAGGCAAAATGTAATCAGGTTAATGAAAATGATTAACGATTACATTTTACGTTTTTACCATTAATATTACTGCTCATTTATGTTTTAAACACTACATTATCCCAGATTGTATACACATTTATCATTTCTTAATGTTTTAAATGGATTTAATCGTGATTACAGAGCAAGAAAATTATAATTACGACAACATTTTGTAATCGTTCATCATTAATCAGATTACATTTTGCCCATCACTGATTACCGATAGCGAGACTATATTCGGATTTTATAGACGGAGGAGTTATTCAGGAAGAATATTCAGGCGCGCCAGGCTTGCAGAATTCCTCGGTGCCCCTGGACTCGGGTGCAAACGCGAGAGGAGGGTCACCCCAGAGGTTTTAGCCGGTGCAAGTCCGGCACACTGGGGCGTGGCCCTCACCACTTACGGTCCGTTAAGGATTAAAAAAAAGGGAGAATATTCAATATTCCATACTACTTCCAAATATATAAAAATGTTTATATCTTAACATTTCCAATAAAATAAATAAATTATTGTCAACATATTTACATAAGACAACAATGAATTGTTAAGCCTTTCGCCTGCCCTAAGTCAGGATAAAGTACAAAGCAGCTGGACAGTAACTTGAGGGAGTCTGTTGGCCGGATAAGAGGGAGGCGTTGCACGGTGTCCAACGAGCCGCCTGAGAGGTTTGGGAGGGGTGGGCTCTTTACTACTACCCCTCCCAGAGAGGCAGCCTCAACAAGGCATTTCTGGATGAATTTGGTTTCCTAGGCTCGGGTGGAGCGATTAGAGGAACACCCCGGGGGTTTTTAGTCAGTAGGAGTCTGACAAACCGGAGTCGCTGCCCTCACAGCGGCGCTGATGGCCCTATGTAAGATTTCCCTTAGTCTAATAAAGTCTAAAGATCTCCCTTAACATCAAAAAAAGGATAAAGTACAAAGGGAATACGAGTCAATACCTGTTTACCAAAGATTGCGTAAAATGAAATTTATCTACTTACCATTCAATCTTGCGCTACACGCGCTACGGTGTCAACATATTTTACGGATCAATTTTCATTTTATCATCAATTTTATTTTATGGTTTGTTAAGGAATATAGTTACATTTTTATTAGTTGGAAGAAGGTAGAGGTTATTGTAACTTGAAATATCTCCCTCGTCTATAAACTCACCGTGAATAGCATGATTATTTCATAAAATATACCAAAAATAAGATGTATTGTATATTTGAATACAATGGAAAGAGATCATGTTTGGCCAGCAGAAGGCACAAACGAAAATATCGACCTTTTTAAGCAAGAGAAAGTGTAAAGTTAAATATGTTTGCACGATCTCGGTTGGGCTTGGTATAAGCCACTCAACACGAGCTTGATTTTTAATTCTTTTTACTCTTGTCGAAAAACGGCGTCACAGCCACCTGAGTGTAATTTGCTAATATTGCCTTTAAACAGCTGACACATAACTAGTAATGATAATATATTACTTACTAGCTGTCCCGGCAGACCTTGTTCTGCCCTATTTGTCTAAAACAAAGTTACATTGTTTTTTTTTACGTTAATAACCGTCCCGTCAGATTTCATTCAGCCAAAAAGTTATTGGCCTGTCGCAGTCTAATAGAAATAAAATTGCATTGAAAGATTTAAGTCATATCTAAGGTAATTATATTTTTACTATAATGCCTTATGGGACATTTATGGGTTATTTTTTGTTTGATTACTTGCCGTATAAGTTATAATTTTCATTAATGACATGCAACCTCTAATCAACTTGAAGGCATACCTTTGTTTTGTTTTGATTGACATCATATGTTTGACAGCTGGGAACAGAGTGGTTTGTATGGGAAAACGAAATTGTTGTTTTTACTATATTCCTATCATTTTTTTTTTTCATATTTACTCACCTTTTAAACCTTCCCTGCACTTCAACAATTAATTCAAAACCAAAATCAGCCAAATCGGTTCAGCCGTTCCCGAGTTTTAGCGAGACTAACCAACAGCGATTGATTTATATGTATATAGATTAGAAAAACAGAAAATGGTACGTTATAGTCAGTTGACACCCAAACTAGGACTTCTACTACTTCTAGTGATGCCTAAATCCATACTTACTCTGGAAAACACAGTCTTACGAGCTAGGATTCGAACCAACGACCATACGCGTTTACAGCATGGATGCCGGCATAGATGGGCAAAATGTAATCAGATTAAAAAAAATGATTACGACTATGATTATATGATAATTTTTATTATTTTATTTATCATTTCATAAAAAAATTATATGAAATGATAATCAGATTAATAAAAAAATGTGCAGGCCGGCATGATCGCCGTGACTACCGATGGGTTTTTCTTACCTGTCGATAGTCGTTGGCGTTTTTTGGACTGCACCATGCTTACCATTAGGTATGATGCAGTCACTGTGTCGAGTCAGAATAAAAAAAAAGATTACATTTTACGTATTTTACCATTAATATGGCTGGATTTTGCTCATCTATGTTTTAAATACTACGGAATCCTCATTTCCATACACATTTATGACTTCTTAATGTTTTAAATGAATTTAATCATGATTACAGAGCAAGATAATTAAAATTACGAGTACATTTTGTAATCGTTAATCATTAATCAGATTACATTTTGCCTGTCCTGGTTGTCGGTCGCTTATCCACTAGACAACCACGTCAACTAGTAAAAGTAAAAGAAATAGAACAAGTATGTCTTAGGTGGTAGAGCTATTGCGCGAACTGGGACGTGAGCACAGTACACAAGTGTAAAGACCGTCATAGTGACTCGCTTCAGCCAGTCACATTTCAGGATCGGTTTGTTTATATCCAATTGTCTACATACTTAGAGACCTTCCGTTGTGGTTTATATGAGCCGAGAGTAATGGCAGATGTTAAAGGATTTTCGGCCCTTAACGTGGTTCGTGTTCTAGGACTATTCTGTATTTACCACCTGTTGCAATGTAGACACTTCGCCACTGTAAAAAACAAAACAAATATTATACATCGTATAAAGCTTTAACATTCTTTATTAAATTAACAGGAAAATATATTTATGATACATCAAAAATGATTACAGTAACTGACATTTAAGAGAGATGATCAAAATATGCTGATGAAATCGATAGGTTATTGTTTATGGGCTCTTGTTGTCCTCAACAGAGATTGCCGAGTTAAAGTGATGTATTTTTACACGATATTAAATGAGTGTTAACGATTATGGTGTGATTTACCATACGAGATGATATCTCCTTAATTGTTTTCATGGGAGAGGCGGGTTACTCGAATATTAATCATTCACGGATTAATGCTGTGAAGGAAAAATTATACAGCATACCGATATATACATATGTTTTTATTACTGACAGTGTTGCGCTTGACCTCAATCTCACCTGATGGAAAGTGATGATGACGCCGATAATGGAGCGCGCTCACCCAGCAAATACCGATTCCCTCGTCGATTGCAGTGTCGTAAGATGTTCGAAAAATAGACGCAGGATGTGAATTTGGAAACTTCTTGGCAGTTCGCGGCAAAATCGAGGAGGCGAATCGCCTTGTTCAAGCAGATGAAATATTAACCACACAAGAGTGGAAACCCACACTGCATCTTCTCAATTTGTAGTAGAAAGAGGAAAGAGGAATTAAACTGCTCAAGTCACCTGCACACTCTTCAGAGTATAGTCTATAGAAAACCGAAAGGCAGGCCACTCTACGCCGGTGTTCCAAACTGAGTAGTTTATGCGACGTAAGGAGCTTCATCGGAAATTAGTCGCCAAACTTGGCGACAAATATATAGACAAATAAACAGGTCAACAAAGTTCAAGACTCGAGCGCTCTTTTGGTGTCTACAATTTAATTTAAAATAACAAACAAGTGTAAAATTACTCTTTAAATCATATAACATTGTTTATTTAAAATAATAATAAAACATCGTCACGCTATATTCTTTTCAGGGCGAGCAAAGCTACATTAGTGGCTGTATCCATTTTATGTTTATATGCCTTGCCCAATGTGACCAGTAGCGCAGCTGATCGCCGTTCTCACAGCACTAGTACGCATGAAACTTCTTTTAGATGTAATGTGGGCTTCCTCGAGATTTTTTCCTTCACCGGTGACCATATGGAGCCTAAGCTCGTACATAATCTGGAAAATCATGAGAGGGGTCATGTGAGGGGGGGGGGGGGGTGGGATTCGTAGCAATGTCGTCATAAAAAAAATTATATTGTAACCAAACCGTTTCTCTTTCTTTTCTTTTTTTCCAACGCGTTGTTTCAAATGAAATTACGCATGGACCAGTATTTTTTTTTGTATCAGCCTACAGACAAAAAAGTTTTGAGATTCTCCTTATAGAATGAAGTTATGGGTATTGCGAGTAAAATAAGGTAACTCGATAAAAATTCGTAAAATATTTCGATCGCCGAAACGAAAGCACAATACCCCAGATGGGATGCTTTCGCCTTTTTTTTCTGGCTTCACGATCGCATTTAGGCTAGAGTTGTCAGGGATATGTGCTTTCGGATATATTTACGGATATTTATTAAGGCACCTGCATTGCATCTAATAAAAATGTTGTATATAAGCGATCAATTGTGCAACTGGTCATTTTGAGCACGATACATACGGATACAGCCACTAATGTATTTCTGCTCACCTCGAAAAGGATATAGCGTGATATATTATACTTATTATAATTAAAGCACATGTTATTTTTTACTTGTGGAAAATAATTATAAGGCAGTTCAGTTTATAGCCAGAATGGCAGCCCAATTTTGTCGGACTTGTAGCGGCTAGACAGGCTTTTCGCTCCAGAGCGACTAAAAGGATTCGGTTTCCCACATTCAGATACAACTAGAAGGACATTCTCAGAAGTGTTTAGTAAATAGGAGTCTAACATAATGACCCCAATGGTACTAAGCAGTATTTTACCCCGTATCACTAAAAAAAGCGTTGATCCAACTGTATAATTCCCGATAAAAGTTCACAAAGATTTCCATTTTAGCTCGGTACTCATTATAACTTATGCGATATTTATAACATAAAATAGATATTAATTCATTTCGAATATACGATTGATACGGCCACCGGCCATCCCTACGGAGCTTGTGTACAAGAATTTTATCAGAACAATAATTTAAAGGTCGATACATTTTGGGAGTTACATATTCATAAATATCGAAACGTAAATTTTCTTTGTTTTTGTTGTGGCGGTAGTCTCGCGAATTTATTTTCTGGTATAACAGTACGGTAGGACTTATAAATCCGAAATTTATGATCAGAAATTTTTATGCCTTGCCCACACACTACGATATCCGTTACGTTCGATTTCTGTCATTTTAAATTTAAAAAAAAACACGTGCCTATGTGATTTTTGTTATTATTGTAGATTATATTCCTTGGGTTGGGCATTCCTTACAGGTGTACAGTTGCAACTTTTTCAAACATAGTAAGCAATTGCAGGACAATGGCTCTAAGGGCACTATTCCACCAGCCGCAAGGCACAAGCCGTGGTGGCTGCCGGCAGAATAGAATAGCACCCCCCTCTTCTTGCCAAGGTGTCGTAAAAGGCGACTAAGGTATCTCTTTAACACCGCAATTCAACCAGGTGTTCAGAGAAGGAATCTTGCTTCTTTTGCCAGACCAAAAATATATGTTTATTCGCGTACTTTTAGCGGCATTTGATTGTTCCACGAACATTTTTTGGTATAAACTAGCATGAACAATTAATATAATCGTAGACCTCATATATTTTTTTTTTGTTTTTACATATCTATTCAATTTTACAAATTAGTTCATTATTTCATTTCGTTTTTTGTAGGAAAAGATAAGAAACAAAAACGTGATTGTGCTCTTTTGTTTCTTTTTTAAGCAAAATATAAACTACGAAACAAGCTGCAGAACAAAGCTATACATTTTCCTGGTCGCCCACGTTAGAGCCATAATTGAGAGAAGAGTTCTTCCGAGAACAAGTTTGCAAACAAATGTGCTATACTATGTTATATGTTGCTTACGAAGTATATACACAGTTTTTCCGGTGGATATGTCTAAAGCTGAGATTAATAGATGCTATTTTGAGTTTGTTTACATATTGCTCAGAAAATGAATCGTCACGAGGATAAACTGAATAATAATTTTAAAGATAAAGAAGATATTGAGGGCATGATTTTCGGCATTTGATTCTAATTCCAAATCTGTAAAAACAGTGACTTAATATTTCCATTAAAACAAACCAGTCAATATATTTAAGGGTAATTGCACACATGCATGAATGAATGATAATTAAATATATAGAAAACGGGTATATATCTGATTAAAATTACGTAAAATAAACTTTATCTACTTAGCAATCAATTGTGTGCCACACCCGCTACAGTTACCGTTACGGTTATTGAGGGTCCAAGTTGAAGAATTCGGTGACTTGCCATATACTTTGATATTAATAAAATTTATAATTTTTGAGTAAAGTGTAAGTTAACAACGTCTATAAATCTCAATCTAACTGACCTTGTAGTTCAATACGCCCGTAGCTAGCTTTACACAGAATATTTGTGAACCAATATGCAGCAGACGATTTTGGTGGAATTAGACGTTTATCACTCTACAATCTAGTTTGCTACTAAGTATTTTAATGTTAATCTAATCCGCTAAATTATAATTGTTTGTTTAGTAGTTAAAGTCTAACATATTTGTTGCTTTTTAGTTTTTAGCTAAAACAGTGGTTAATTTTAAAAGCTATTTTACTAGTCATTATTTCATAAAAATGGATACACGTTTTTGTAATTATATTTGATAAATCGAAAATAATACTTTGTTATTTATTAATCGACTTTAAAAAGGGGGAAGTTCTATGTTCGGTTGTGTCCACAAATTACTCTTACATACCGACCGACCGACTTGGATAATTCTTTTTTTAGACAATAAAAAGGATATATCCATAAGTTATAAGTCGATCCATTTGAATACGGATCAGGTCTTATGCTGTGTAATATTTTGCGTAACTCGGCACTGAACCGAAAATGACAAAGTTATATTTTTTACTTTTTCAAGTAGGATAATTTTTTTTTTAAATTTATCTTATTTTGTTTAAGTGTTACTATTCATCATGCATGCGGCCTGAATCATAAAAATTAAGAATAAAGTTTAATTTTTTAAGGCAGGCCGTCGATATCAGCAGTATTGCAGGGTGTGTCTAGGTGCGATTAGTGCAAAATTGAGGTTGGTAGCGTGACAGCGTGAGGGTTACTACGCTGTCGCCGGAGGGACGCGTTCGCCCAAAGCGAGCGTGACATCCCCCGGTGACAATAGCCGGGCAGTAGACTTGAGGGATTCTGCTGCCCGGATGAGAGGGCGGCGGTGCACGGTGTCGGGCGCGCTGCCTGAGAGGTTTTGGAGAGGTGGATTTTTACTCCCACCCCTCCCCCAGAGAGATAGCTTCAACAAGGCCTTTTGTTCCCTGGGCGTCTGGACGAATTTGGCTTCCCAGGCCCGGGTGGAGCAATCGAAGGGGCATCGCGGGGGTTTTTAGTCAGTAAGATTCTAACACACCGGGGTCGCTGCCCTCACAGCGTCCCTGATGATGCAGGATTTTCCCCCTGGGATACAAAAAAAAGGGTTACCTATGTTCAACATTTGACTGAAATTAAAAAGACATGTTTTTCATTTCAAAACACGGAACCATTTAGTTGTCTGTAACGATTCGGTCATAAAATCGATTAACTTTAGCAAGAGCTCCTATAGGGCTCGTTAGCACGTCGATGGGATTGGTTTTTCGGTTGTTTTCGCTGGAAAAGGCACGAAGATGAATGGTCGACATCGGGCGAAAGTTTTATATTAATTGATTTTATGGCAACTGTCGGTGCGCTCATAAAAATATAGTGCCTCTGTTATGTCAAGAGAAATGTTTTAATATCAACTCGCAAATGTCGGCTCCATATTTGCACAACTGATTTTATAGTTATAAAGGGCGTGGAAATCAAAATACTATGTATATTAATTAGTAGGTAAGCTCAAGCGTAAGAATAAAGATATAAGGTTACTTAAAAAAATAAAAGTAGTGACAGAAAACCGTCATTTTAAATGCCTAATTTTAAGGAAACTCATGAAAATATTTATAAATTTATTGATTGCTCCACCTGGGCCTGGGAAGCCAAATTCATCCAGATGCCCAGAGAACAAGAAGCCTTGTTGAGGCTACCTCTCTGGGAGGGGAAGGAGTAAAGCCCACCCCTACAAAAACCTCTCTACCAGGCGATGCGCCGGACACCGTACACCGCTTCCCTCTCATCCGGGCAGCAGACTCCCTCAAGTCTACTGCCCGATCTACTGCCACCTGACCTTTAAGACCTTTAAGAGATTATGCGTTAGTTACCAGTAACCTTGTATACATAAAATCATGTGCATATTCGACGAGGTCTTTATTCAGAGCATCTATAAAGATTTGTAGTAGATAATCTATACTAATATTATAAAGCTGAAGAGTTTGTTTGTTTGTTTGAACGCGCTAATCTCTGGAACTACTGGTTCGAATTGAAAAATTCTTTTTGTGTTGAATAGACCATTTATCGTGGAAGGCTTTAGGCTATATAACATCACGATGCAACTATTAGGAGCGAAGAAATAATGGAAAATGTGAAAAATACGGGCAAAATTATTCATCCTTGAGGGCTTCCATTGCGTGCGCTGCGAAAACAGTTCAAGATACCAAAAATATATGTATGACAGAGTTATTCCTCTTAAAATGATCTAAAAAAATGTCCCCGACTCACTAGATTAACTCACTAGAACCGTTTTTATGGTAATCAAATTTGGTCGAAATTAATGCATTATTTGTTAAGAGTTGTATCAACGTAATAATATTAATCTTTATCCAAATAAATCTGTTGTTGATTAAGAGTATTTAATTGTGAACAAAATTGTCTTTGACATCACTTAATTTCAATGAACATCTTAGAAGATATTACAATAACTTATATAGCAAAACAACGTTTGCCGGATCAGCTAGTTATATATACGCAAGCAAATCCACATGTGTCCGCTTGTATACAGCTGGGTATTTAAGAAAGATAAATCCACTGGGTGTGTAGACTATTACCAGTTAATAAAGACAATTATTAACGTATGAACACTTCAAAATCGTTGATTAATAAGGTTCGTCTTCAATTTCCCTAAAATAACACGAGGGAAACTATTAATTGTGCTCTCAGGGCGATGAAATATATGCGCATACTAATGAACCAGAATTCTTGGGCACATCATTTTAAATTATAATTTTCTTGTTTAAGAACGAGAGCTGTACACATTTCGACAATGCTAAACAACGAAATAACTGGAAAGACGGAAGGAAAATACCTAAAGACTGGAATCCTAAGCGATGGATAGTCCAGGTCTTCGGTCGGCACCAGGCGGCAGAACGGAACTCAAGAGGGCAGCTAGCTTCACGAATGAAATCATTTATAAAAAAAAAATATCCTGACAGGGCACTGTGACCACGCTGACACACGATAACGATTATCAACAGTAAAAAAACAATCGAAATTCTCAGCAATCATGCCAGCCTGCACAAATATTTCTTCACGTTTCGTTCAAAGAACCTAATACGAGTATCATAGGACGGTAGGAACTCGCTTTCCGGAAGAACATTCCACAGCCCCACGACAAAAGTGAGAGTAAGAGAACTTCTTAGTCCTAGCTGAGATGTGAGTTACCGTATAGCTGTTAAATAACTTTTCAGAATCTACTTCTTCAATCTTTCGGGAAAGCGGTATATATAGAAGTTCGCAAATAGTTTTTTTTTTTATCTCAATAATTATAAAGGTAGCTCGGAAACGGATTTATTTTATGTATATAAAAGAGAACTATACACAAAATATCTCTTGGATGTATTTTAATTATATGTTAATACGCTGCCAAAAAATATTTTATAATATACAATATTGTCTCAAACAATATTTCTTATGAACCCGAAACAATGTTAATAAATTATTGCGGCGAACAAAATTTTTACTTCCAACGAGTAGTTTTGAAATTGACAATAATTTTTATTTTCCATTACCAAAGTAATATGTCTTAAATCAGCTGCTTTCTAGAGCTATCTAAATTGAATGGAGAATTGTTGGTCGACATCAGCTTTGAATAAAAAAACACGCGTCCCAGTTGAGCAAGTCTTTAAATTATGTCTCACAAAAAGCGTGTGTGAACGAAGTCCGTATAAGCAGTACAGTGGTAACTGTCAGTGGAACCGATAACATAAAGTCACCGCCGTGAGCGAAACGTTTCTTTACAGAACTCTAGTTTAATTTGTCTTGTACAGTCTACACCGATTCTTCGGAAATAGATATGGCTGCTTCTAGTCACCCATCCATTTATATAAAATTCCTAACTGACCTGGCACACATTGTTCTGCTATGTAAATGATTTCTAGTGAATATATATATATCAGGAATAAAATATTGTTTATTTTTATAAAAAAAAAAAAAATAGATGCGCCATAAGCTCAGAGAAATTTTAATCGAAATAAATGAAAAACATTTACAAAAAAAAAAAGATAATTAATCAGTTATGGAGGGGGATGAACAATGATTAAATTACTTAAATAGCTATTAAAAATAGGGGTTGGTGATAAAAGGGTAAAAATTTAGGATTCTATGTATTTTTGAATGCCACATTATAGAAAAATGTGATAAGGGTGAACAACCCTTATCACTTAGGGGTATGAAAAATATGCATATAAAATTTGGTAAAAATCGGTAAAGCCGTTTCGGAGGAGTAAGATAACTAACATTGTCACACGAGAATTTTATATAAAGATTTCTTATTAAATTTCTTATGTATTTTTTTATACAAAATAGTTCATACACATTTTTCAGCGACTCCGTTGGCAGTTAAGCAGTCGCAGCTCCGAAACGCTAGTAGATCGCCTTTAGGTTAATGCCCTGGCTGGTTTCCCAAGCCGAGGATCGCACCAATAGCGGTGCCCTCGCATTGTGACCCAACATGCGTTGCATTGCTCCCTGGATAAGCATCTTAAGAAAAACTAAAAAAAGTCACTTTGTAATTATTTGCTGCTATCATTACACATTTTTCTTTTTGTCACCCAGGTGTAAATCCTGTATAGGACCGTAATTGTCACCATTGGAAGACGACTCCGGTGTGCCAAACACGTACAGGCTAAAAGTCCTCAAAGTGTCCTTGAAGTCATTATCAACCGGGTCTCAGGGTCTATATTAGTCCAATAACATAGCAAGCAAATAACATATCTTAGGCTCATCCTTTAAGAGGAGTGGATATAAAGAGCCCATTCTTCCTGCATGACACACGGCACCGCTGACTCATTAACGACTATCTTAGGATTGAGAAAACTCAGTTAAAAAAAAAAAATTAACAATCTATCTGGATGGGTGCCTGTATAATGCGCACAAGTTTTTGTCGCCCTTTTCATTCGCTAAAAACACTGGGTCTCTGTTGGTCTATCATTGATTAAAGGTTTGACCAGATATATATACATTACTCTAGCTGCCCATGAAGCCACGGGTACAATTTTTTCACGTCTAGGTACTTGGAAATACGTACTACTTTATTGAATTGGCAAATGTCTGCTTACTTTTTAAGTAGAATGGCTAGGCACTACATCATATTTAAATCCGTAAAAACACCAGCCTAGAAAACTCGAGTTGAGTTCGAATAATGTATTTCGCACCGCATTTGATCTTAATATGTGAAAATATGAATCTAGAAGCTTGTTAGATTCACCACAACGTGTTACGCGAACACGACTGGGAAATCCATATAGATCAAACTCGATTCGCACTGTTATGACTAAACAAATTTGGCTGTAAATATAATTGAACTTGAGGAAGCGTGGAGGAGACTTGTCCAGGTCTCATCACAGACTGCTTAACTCTAGAGGCTCCGTTGTACTTGGTTGGCCGAGCACATGCCTGAGCGATAGATGTCTAAAACCATTTACTGTCAGCAATCTACACGACCATTGTTTCGATGGAATAATTTCTTAAAAACTATATAATCATAAGCACGAAAAAATTAGATAAATAAAACTTTATCATTGGATACAATTTTAAATGAGCTCGTTGGATTAGATTACACAGAGACTGAATATGTATCGAGATGTTTGTTGGAATTCGAATGCTTAGATTAGATTTTGGCAGATCCGCCACGTAAAACGGGGAATTTGCTGAGTGAGGAATAGGATTGCTCTCCCTAGAACACAACGAGGTAATTATTTAGTACACAAGTATTCATAAAATAATATGTAATAAAAATTACGCCAGCCCCATTTCATCATAAAATCACTAGACACCGTATCGGATACCATCCATATGTGGTGGATGTTTCTAATATTCCCACAATAAGATTCGCTTCTACATTCATCACGCGAACAGCTACGGAGTAGAATATGCTTCCAGCGAGCATATTTCTACGATCTTATGACTTGTAAGTCCTTAAGAGAAGAGTGAATAGGCATTTGTTGGGTGGACGCGATCGGACTCATCTTCACCTTCCACCAGGTGTGATTGAGGTCAAGCATACACCTGTAAATCATAAAAAGGAAGTAAATCCTTTGAGACTTTAAATACTTACGACATAATAGAAATAATAGTGAAATCTGTCATCCCATCTTACGAATTTATGCTGAAAGGGCTACAACCGAGTATTGTAATGTTTGTATGTAAGGAGTAAATTAAAAAGAGGTTACATGTCTATGATATTACTATAATGTTGGCCGAACAGAAAAAAAAAAGTTTTTGTCAGAAGTAATGGAAAAAAAGGAAGATCGGCTTTTGAATTTGGAATAGAATATTTTTTGTTTTTTATTCGAAAGATTTCGTCTTATATTAGGGAAAGGAATGCTTATATAAAAAATAGATTATAAAAATATTAAATAATATTATGTAAATGTATTAATAGTTGATAAATATATATGGTGGGTATAAAGAAGTGTTTTAATTGAAGTAAGAAGGTGCTCGTCTATACAAAATACATCGACCACATCTCACATATAGTTACATTTGATCAAAGCGCCAGCCCTAATCCACGCGGTCCACAAATACGGTAGGCGACAAGCAAACACTATAGAACAAACCCCAATAATGAGTTTACTAATACACAATCGGAGGTAAATAGTCCTACACAAATCAACAATATTAATGCGTGTACATGTGGTAATGAGTAGCACAAACTGCTCTCTCTAAGACTTGCCTGTTGAGGCTGCTCGTGGAGCTAGGTACGCCTGTATTTTCATTATGTCAGATAAAAACAATAAAAATACTACGTGAATACATTAATCAAGTAGCTTGATAGTCATGTTGGATTATTAATACAAAAAATTAAATAAAAACGTGTATTCATTTGTAATTTGAAATTCGTTCACTGGGATATGAAAAATTCTGATTCAATAGCTTTTAATATAAATAAGTGCACAATATAAGTTTTTGTATACAAAAAGTAAATACTTTCTGTCATAAAAATATTTATATTTGTATATAAAATTATTAATCTGATGACTAAATAATATATAGTCAAACTATTCCTTTCGGAGCGAGCAGATATGCATTGGAGGTTGTACCTACATTGCGCTAACAATGTTGAACACAAAGTGACCAGTAACACAGCTGATTAATGTTCTCGGGGCATTTATACATAACATTTCTATCAGACGCCATACAGGATTCCTCATGAAGTTATTATATATCATTGGTGCCTAAATCCGTACTTCATCTGGAAAAAGCCAAATATACTTAGTGATTCGAACCTACGATCTGTCGCCGCGCATAGATACCGGTCTTTTATACACTATTCTGATTACTGTTTACCAAAAAAAAATAAAAAAGAACTCTATATTATTACAAACACTTTCATAATATCACTTATTAACACCCTCTCCGAATTTAACTTTTTCACATTCACAAAAATGTAGATCAGGCAGATTAAGCATTACCTGTGCGAGTAAAATTGAGCGCTCATCCACTTGGCCAATCGAGTCTTTAAATTCACACCTGTAATACGTACCTGTAATACGTAATGAAATTGTTTAGCAATTTTTTCAAGTTTGAAGGAAAGAAATACAAGTAATCTTATTTTTATATTGCGGTTTTATTTTAGTATTTGGTTCGTGGTGAATATGAAATAATAGAGCTATGTGATACATATCACACACATTAGCAAACGTTTTTGTGACGTTGAAATATTATATTGTAAATTAGGCATCTTTAAATGTTTGGTTGAAAAAAAAACAGTTTAAATTTTATTGTTATTTATTTTTCTTTATATAATTAGTTAGTTACTTTCCCCTATTTTTTTTGTGAAAACTTTACTGGTTAGTGTTTGTTTTTTGGACATTTTTTAACGCTTTTATTATATGTTTCCCTAAAAATATGAAAAGTAAAATAAAGTAGAAGACTGTCTGTATGTCACAGGCGGTAAATTTTCTAGACGTCAACCAATGTGTATTCATCCATTGTTGCAGATAATGTAAGAATAGACATCGCAAGCTCCTATATAATGCTAATGTATCAGCTACTTAAGAAGTTCTTAGAGTATGCTCTAAAAATGTAAACAAACAGGCGGCAGGAATTTAATTTATGTTTACACGAGTCGTCCGCCTTTACGATGCGTTTTTGTCATCGAGGCCACACACGACGTTGATTATTGCCGATGATCGGCTCCGCAGAGTTAATATAACCTCGGGTATACGACAAATTATTTATTCACTAGAAACACAGATTGCGACAAAGTCAATACATTCCACCTGATGGAAAGTACTATAGCTTGTGTGTCGCTACATAGAGGTTTCGCTTCAATTTGTGTGATGAGTGTGTAGATGTAGAGCTCCTACTTACTTCGACTAAAACATTAGTTTTATATTCCCATTGTATATTTATCAAACTGTTAATAAGTTTACATAATATTATATTATTATCTTGACATTAAATACCATTAATATAGTATAGTATAATATAATATAAACAAACAGGTCACTCTGACGTGTGTTGTGTATGCCTTAATAGGAACTGTACATTTTTGATAGTAACTGTGTATATGTATTGTGTAAATCAATTATTGTACTGGGCCACTTGCAACCCTTTAAAAAGTAAATAAATAAATTATCTTATATATTTTAATTTTTATCTAATATCCATTCCCATTGCTCAAGACGCGACTTCTACAATCAATCAATAAATACGATCCAACACGATAACGATAGGTGATCCAATTCTACGCAGTATGCCAGCGGCACGGGAGGCTGGTCATAAACTCCGGCGCTATGTTCTCTTCTAACACTATCACTATCTTCGTGTTCGTATATTTGAGTTTAAAAAATTAAAAACGTAAATTAAATTAAATTAAATTAATAAACAAACATTCTGTTTTTAATTCAAAAGCCGATCTTCCTTTTTTTCAATTCGTTCTTACAGAAAACTTATTTTTTTTATTAAATGGCCAACATTATATTATTGCCATAGACATGTAATCTATTTTTAAATGACTCCTTCCATCCAATCACTAAAGTACAATGTTTTTGTAGACCGGCAACGGCTGCTTGTGGACGAAAATCCGTTGAGAGTCGCAATAGCTATATCAGCCATCACCTACCACGACGGAAGGTCTCTAGGTACATATATCAACAACTGGATAAACTAATCCCGGAACTAGACAGGCTGAAGCAAGTCACTATGACGGTCTTTACACTTGTGTACTGTGGTCACGACCCAGCTCGGGCAATCGTCTTACCACCACAAATATCTTCATCTGCATTTTCAGGCAACTGTTAGAGAGCTTGGTCAGTGGCGTGCATCCCATATAAAGCATAAAAAGCATTATTTTACTATATTTGGACTTAAATAAATAAATATATTGGCTAAAATTTGGTTAATACCAGAATTAAGCTCTCAGAAATCAAGTAGGTTTGAATTTTAAACAAAATATGTATTAAATTGGCATGTATTGTAAGATAATGATTTTTATGCTTCTATGGAATGCACGCTACTGAGATTGATGTGAGTCTATTCTGTAAAATATTTCTAAGCATTATTGAGCTACCCACTTTTTTGTACAGGCTCAACAAAATTACTACAGCCTTTCTGATAGAAAGTACAGTATAATCTAAAATCAGTAACAACTTTCAAGAGACGAGAATCCATTGACCAGCTCTCATATATCACAAATCAATCTGTATATAGTTACCTAGAGGTATCTAGAAGTACATAAAGTGATCCCGGAACACGACAGGTCAAGGCGAGTTACTAATGACGGCCTTTGTACTGTGTTTGTGTAAAGAGTATTTTAATAAAATTCGCAGTACAGCTTAGGTCTTTAATAAAAGAACCAAGTAAACATTCAGGGTGAATTTATGGAGGAGATAGATCTTTCAGGATAGAATAATTTATATCTTCACGCAAATAATAAAAATATAAATAACTATGACCGGTGGTCGTGGGTGTGGTGGTAGAACGATACGGATTTTGGCGTTTTACTGTTTATTTTCACTTTAAGGCAACCGAACCGCACCGTCTCGGTAGTCGACTGATTTAGCTAGAGCATGTTTGCGCGCACGCACCCCTTACCCCGCGTGTCACATAACACCCTAACGACCTTTAGAGAGTTCAGTATAAACACGTTTCGGACGGCGTCTACATGTTATATAACTATATTCCCTAACAAGTCATAAACAAACATTGATTAATAAATGAGAATTGATCCGTTGAAAGTGTGGTGCATGATTGATTAGTAATTAGATAGAATTCCTTTTACGTAACTTTAGGTAAACAGTTATTGATTCGTATTTCCTTTGCACTTTACTCTGGCTTGGGACAGGCAGAACACCTATCTAATAATTAATTTTTAATCATTCATTCGTTTGTGTAATTGTTCCTACATATATTAACTATAATTTACTTTGTTTTAATGGAAATAGTGAGATATCAATATTTTCACATATTTAGACTTCGAATCGAATGTTGAATATCTCCCTTGTCTATAAAAACAGCCTGTATACCATGTACGTACCTAATGAACCCAATTAGAGTATTTTCTTTAGTAGTTTATCGTATGATCTTTTTGTTTTAAAGCAAGATGTAGGTGGCAGTTTGGTGGCAAAACAGATGGCACCTGTATATTCGCAGTGGAGCAAACACGTACACGACCCGGGAGAGCTGAACTGCCGACAAGATAACCGAATGCTCTCACAGTGACGAGCGGAGCGGATTTTTTTTTTTTTTTTATAACTTATTGGCGAACGCTTGACCTCAATCACACCTGGTGGAAGGTGAAGATGAGTCCGATGATGAACCACGTCCGCCTAACAAATGCCTATTCACTCTTCTTTTAAAGACTCCCAGGTCATAAGATCGCGGAAATATGGCTGCTGGTAGCATATTCCACTCCTTAGCTGTTCGCATGATGAATGTAGAAGCGAATCTTCTCGTGCGGATATAAGGAACATCCACCACATACGGATGGTATCCGACACGATGTCGTGTGGTTTTGTGGTGGAATGGGGCTGGTGGAATCAAAGAATGTAGTTCCTGAGAACACTCTCCACCGTGCAACCGGTAAAAGACCGCGAGGCAGGCAACTCTACGTCGATGCTCGATGCTTTGCATTTTAATTTTTGACAAAGAGTCGTCGCCTATAAGTCTATGAGCTCTACGATCAATCGAGTCCAAAGCCGCCAACTGATATTTAGCGGATCCGTCCCAAAGGTGACAACAGTACTCGACACCCGACCGCACCTGCGCTTGATACAGGTTAAGAAGTTGCGATGGTGAAAAGAACCGTCTGACCTAAATGCAATAAAGTTGAAAGACTATAGCGTTTTACAACAGCGAGCGTGTTCCGGAAAGCGTCAATTTGCAACTAATAGAGGAGAAGGTACTTTTTAATTACTTTTATTAAAGTTTAAATCCACGAAAACGAGCTCAACATTTCTATAAAATGCTTTATAGCGTTATATCGCTTAATTCATATGCAATAGCATTTTATACTAGACTAAACTAGATTTAAATTGACGGTGCAAGTCGCTCTAAATGTAATTTATACAACTAGAGATTAGTTTAGTACTGTAAATTTCACTTACAACGTTCTTTCGAAATAGGTTAAACATCTTCTAAGCACCAAGTTACTATATTATTAAAAAAAAACATATTATACTTTTCTATGATAGAATGTTTTGATTTAGACGATGCTACTCGAACCTATAAGTAATAAGTAAGTATTTTATATCAAAGCAAACCACAGATAGTGTATATTTGTAATTTTTAATTTTCTTGTTGCTACAATCTCTAGACACATAATGTAAAAAGCGTGCGACCGAATGAAACGGAAAAAAAATGAAACATAAAATTATTTGTGTTTTTATCAAAGATTGGCTAAGAGACTGTAATGCACTTGATATGGTATATACTGTGCATACAGAACAATATAATCTCATAAATCATGGCGACAGTAATCATAAAGGAATCTGTTAATAGTTGTCTACTGATGACTATATATCAAGCTTATAAATGTATAGATAGAGAGCAGGATCTAAACGATATGTTTCGTAAAAAGCGAATTAATTTTGTATGAACGAAGACTTGTGTTTAGACTATTAAAGGAAGCATTTAATTCCGTTACCTCTTCAGCACTAAGAAACAGCCGTATCCACGAGATCACGTAGAGCACCGGGAGCATTACAAATCATACGCAGACAGTGCTCGCTGAAGCACCGACAAAAGCTGATTCACTCTTGTATTTATTACCAACCAATGACAAGCACGTACGATGTCTTGGCCTCAAATCGGGACTTCCTGTGTTCACAGAACCAGATAAGGATGCCGTGTGACATGAGTATTTTCACGCTTCGTTGCATTAAATTTTAAGGGATTCTGGGTGCCGTTATTTAGATTCTAAGATTTTATTCACGAATTGGCTAAGCTTAATTTTATATTATAGCTGATATTGAACACTTTAGAGTATAAAAACTGATCAGGACTCTCGAGTTCTAATAATGAAACTAAACTAAAATTTAAACAAAATGCAGATCATCGAGAATCAACATAAAGTCTGTCTCGCAGTTTTTTACCGGTTGCACAATAAATAATGTTCTCAGGGGCTATATTCTCTGGTAGTAGACTTAAGGGAGTCTGCTGCCTGGATGAGAGGAAAGCGGTGCACAGTGTCCAGCGCATCACCTGGGGGAGAGGTTTTAGAGGGGCAGGCTTTACTCCTTCCCCTTCCAGAGAGGTAGCCTCAACAAGGATTCTTGTTCTCTAGGCGTCTGGATGAATTTGGCTTCCCAAGCCCAGGTGGAGCAATCAGAGGGACACTCCGGGGGTTTTTAGTGAGTAGAAATCTGACACATAGGGGTCACTGCCCTCACAGCGTCCCTGATGGTCCTATGCAGGATTTTTCCTCAGGATACAAAAGAAATGCTATATGCTCTAATACCACGAGCACCATTTTATCATTAAATCACTAGACACCGTTTCGGATACCACCGTGTGGTGGAGGTTCTTCATATCTGCAGGAGAAAATTTCGTTCTATAGTAATCTTGCGAACAGCTAAGAAGTGGAATGTGTGTTCAGCAAGCATATTTACACGATTTTATGCCTTAGGAGCTTTTAAGAGAAGAGTAAATAGGCATTTGTTGGGCGCACGGCTTCTATCGTCGGACTAATCTTCACCTTCCACCGGATGTGACCGAGGTCTAGCGTCTGCTTGTAAACTACCATAGACTTAAGCGCCTTGGTTTCATGATTCAATTGATGTAGTAGTTGTGGTCGTCAATGATCCTCACGCGAAACATTTGTTTGACCTACTGGCAATTCTTCCGGCTCTGGATGTTTGTAAGTGCACCTACGATATATGAGTAAATCTCAATATGGAGCAACGTTTATTAAAAATTGTATCAATGATTTGTATGAAAGTCTGGTCACACTTCTTTTAAAGACCTAATAACATAAGTCGAGTCGTAGCTTTGGGAGTCGAAGCTGCTCGCGTCCGTAGGCTTTACCCTAGTTTCCCTACACGTGACTCCTGGGTGGTGCTAAACGAGAGCAGCGAGGTGCTAGGGCGTCGGTGCCCGTCTGGATCGCGACCACAGTGCACGAGTGTAAAGCCCGTGATAGTGACCAGTTTCGGCTTGTCGCGTTTCGGGATCAGCTTGTGTATATCCAGTAGCTCATATACCTAGAGACCTTCAGTCGTGGTATATGTGGGCCGACATGACGATGTTGACTATCAATGGATATTCATCCTTTGATAGTCACTTTCGTTTTTGGACTACACTGTACTTACCATCAGGTACTCTGTAGTCACTATGTCGAGCCAGTGTAAAAAGAAAAAGTAGATAGGTATACACGAGGAGAAACGTAAAAGAGAATAAATAACAATGGAAAAGAAAACAATAGTGAAACTGGAGAATAGATTGATGATATGGCAAAGGCAAACTTTTTAGTATCAGTTGATTTTAGTTTCACTGCTGGATATTACTCCCCTGTTATGCCAATTAGTAGTCTTCACTCGAGAACTCGTCTGCTCCAGTAATTACCAGCTCATCGGCAGACAAGGTCAACTTACCAGTAATTCAGCTTGCCAATACGGAAAGGTATGCCGATAACTTTGCTTCTCTGTCAGATAACCTCATTTTAGTATACTTTGGGGTAAGAATTCAGTATATTTAATAACGAATATTATTAGCTTTGGGCCAAGAGAAGAGCACTTAAGGAGTAATTCCTTTCCTCTCCGAATAATTAAGAAGAATCACTCAAGACTAAAATAGCTTAACGTTAGAGTGGAATGGAACTCTTAATTTCGTTATTGTTTTTAATTCACATACATACGAGAATTTTGGGACCAATGAGTGTTGCGTAATCTAAAAATGTAAAATATAAAAATGAATCGTTAAATATGTATAGGCGTGAAACTCGAGAACGGCTGAACCGATTTGGCTGATTTCTTTTTTGCTGTGTTTGTTGAAGTCTGGGGAAGGTTATTACGGAGAGAAAAATTTAAAAAATTGTCTGAATAAGTCTAAAAACACCACTTTTCTATATTCTCATACAAAACATTCGTAATAATATTTAAAAGTCAATTTGAACTTTAACACCATACCGTAAAGTTTAAATGTTAGTGGACGGGTTCCGGGAAGGCAAAACAATTGAGTGACGTATAAATATTAATGAAAATGAAATGAAATGAAATATATTTATTTTCACCACAAACTAACAAAATACTAGAAATACAAAAGCAACATTTCTGTTACAAGACAACAACATACAAAAACAAAAGAAAAAACAAAAACATATTAACATGGCGAAAATGGGACCTCCATCAGCTTAAAGCCACAGAGGAAGTCTGCAGCGCTGATTTTCGTGGAGGGCCCCGGTCGTGTTACATCTTACTAAGCAATAAAAAACAATGTTATTATTTGTCAATTTTTATACATATAACATTAAGGCCAGGTTCCTTCAAACAATTTTCAAAAAACAGCCGACAGGCTAATAAGTTTGGCCTAATAAAATCTCACAGGGAAGCTATTAACATTAAAAAAAACAATGTGACTTTATTTTAGAGAAATAGGGCAGAACAAGGTCTGCCGGGACAGCTAGTTTGCTATATATATGTCTTCAGTTGTACTAAAGCGGCGTAGTGACAGCTACTTTTAAAATATTTATATCGCCACTAATTTGAAATTAAATGTTTAATAGAGGGACTTGTAAGTAACTTTTAGCCGATAATAATTTATTCCTTAACTACATTTTAATTTCTTAACCAAAATTGCTATAATCCCTGTAGATTTTGTACACTTCTAAGTTATTCTGCTGACCATAATAACAGAGGAAGATTTGCAAAAATGAAAGTAAATAAAACATAATCGTGGTTTAATTATTAATTAATGCGGTGTATCATGGAAGATTGATTGTGTTTTGATTTCGGTTTTAACTTTCGGCCATTAAAACGCAATCGAGACCTCCTGTGGACGATATAATTTCTGAAGATATAATCATTATTAACTGACTACAAATTTCGGAATCAACCATAAGAAATGCTTACGAATCAATATGAGTTTAGCATGGGGCTTTTCACGTGTAGCGGACAGCGAACAAAGAGTGAGGTTCTAAAATCCGTTTATATTTGACCTGTTTATATTACTAGGTGATAAAATTATGTAAATGTATTTTTTTTATTTGCATGAGGATTAACTTTTCAAGTTATGGGGCTTGAAAGATGTAACATACTAAATTTTGAATTATTTAAAAGCGATTTATCTAACGAATCATTCAAAAATATCAAATACTAGCTGTGCCCGCGTCTTCGCGCGGAGGTAGTATTTTTGTTATGAAAATAATTATTTCAGGTTTTTTCTGATATATTTTCAGAAAGCGATCATTAAGGGATTTTATAAAAAATATATTATAATATTATATGCATTTCAGTTAAATCATCTGAACAATAATTTTCAAAAATTCTTTTTTTTAAACTGGCATAACTTTTTTATTTACGAACTGACTGAAATCAATCAACACCAAATGTTAAATGAGCCTTTCCATAATACAGTAAAGAAACCACATCCAGTTTTTGAGATTAGCCGGCACAAACGCGTACAGATATATGTATATGCTTAATAATTTAGATACATTTTTACAAACATATATCGCGCAAGCAAAATTTTTCAGGAAGGCGGTATATATAGAATCTCTTAAATGATTTTTTTATCAAAATAATAATAATATATAAAAAGCTGACGAACGCGTTTATTATATTTATATACACTGTTTTAGACAGAAAATTAGGTGCTATTTTTTAATATGAAACTAAAAAAGTATTGTCACGCTATATCCCTTTCGAGGCTGAGTTGTATGATTTAGTTCCACCCTCCCCCTTCTACCATAAATTGACGAGACGCCGTGCTGGTTTGCACCCTTTTGTGGTTGACATTCCTGCTGCTCGCACTAAGCGATTTGCCTCCTCCTTTTTGCTGCGTACCGCGAAGGAGTGGAACTCGCTTCCTGCGTCGGTGTTTCCGGCGTCTTATGACATGGGAATCTTCAAACGTCGAGTGAATCGGTATTTGCTGGGTGAGCGCGCTCCATCGTCGGCCTCATCATCACTTTCCAGCAAGTGTGATTGAGGTCAAGCGCAAGCCTGTGTGTAATAAAAAAAAAAAAAAAAGGTGACTAGAGACATATTAATGACCATATCCTTTGTACTTATATGTCATGCCCAACGTGACCAGTAGCGCAGATGATCGCCGTTCTCACAGCACCAGCACACATGACATTTCTATTAGGTGCCATTCGGGCTTTCTCAAGTTATTCTTCACCGGTGAGCATATGGTGTGTGGTGTGTGGAAAAACCTACAGGTACGAGCCGGGACACGAGCCCAGCGTTGCCACACATTGACACCGGTCCTTTATCCACTAAGCAACCACAGCTGACTCCGTAAACATTGTTCTGCCATATAAATTATTTCAAGTGAATATCTTCTGTATTATAATAAAATGTGCATTGTAAGATAGTATCTAATTTAATTAAATTTATGGTTCACAATTTTGGTCATAGTGGCTTCCACATAAAAGGTTGATATATGCTGTCAGGGACTTTTATTTAGAACTATTCAAGACAAACAATCCTACGGTACATCATTTTTGTGTAACTCTAATGGTTTAGGCAGTGTACGCCAAGATAACTCTCAGAGGCTAAATTATTTTTTCGACTTAATTGACATGTATCGTTATATTACGACCATAATTACATAAAATAACTAATAATAAATACAAATCGTAGCCCATATGCTATTCCGATATATAATCTATATTACTGTAAAAGTTTCACGCAAATCCGTCCAGTAGTTTGATCGTGAAAGAGTAACAAACATATTCACAAACTTTCGCATTTATAATATTACTAGCATAGGTGAGCAAAATGTAATCAGATTAATAAAAATGATTAACGATTACATTTTACGTTTTTTACCATTAATATGACTGCATTTTGCTCATTTATGTTTTAAACACTACGAAATCTCAAATTGTATACACATTTATCATTTCTTAATGTTGTAAATGGATTTAATCATGATTACAGAGCAAGAAAATTAAAATTACGACTACATTTTGTAATCATTCATCATTAATCAGATTACATTTTGCCCATCTCTGATTACTAGTAGGATTATGTATTAATTTGAACCTACAAAATGCCATTATATGGTCGCAGATGTCTAATTAACTTACTAGTAAGCATTCTCTATCAAGATGCGGGAATTTTTATCTAAATCACAAAAAAAGTTAAAGTTTCATTAAGATCTTTGCCTTATGCTACTATAAATCCTTTATTTGGAGCCCTGATTTATTAGTTGCTAGCGATCTGAATACGCGGAATGAATTCTTTACCAGTAATTTGCTATGTTCCACTTGTAACTCTTTATACCGTTTTAATTAGGAATAAATGAAAATTATTAATATTATATTTTTTCTAATTTCAGAGAAACATACAGTGATATATAAAAAAATACACAAACAAGATACATGAGCCAGCTAAGTGATACATAATCTTGACATCAATTGACATCAATTACCATTCATATGACATGATATAGTATAGTATGATGTGATAAGATATAATATAATGTAATGTAATATGATATAGTGTGATATAATATAATATAATATAATATAATATAATATAATATAATATAATATAATATAATATAATATAATATAATATAATATAATATAATATAGTATAGTTTGATTTAGTATAATGTAATATGATACAGTATAATTAAACAGGCCACTCTGACGTATGTTGTGGATGCCTTAACAGGAACTGTACATTTTTAATTGTAACTTTATGTATGTATTGTGTGAATTAGCTATTGTACCGGGCCACTGGCAACCCTGTAAAAGTATATAAATAAATAAATAAATAATATATTAAAATAATGAAAGAAAACGTAACTGAACCACCTGAAACCCATTTGGCTTAGTAAATTGGACGAGTCTATGAGACCTTTTTTTTACACTGGCTCGACATAGTGACTACAGAGTACCTGATGGTAAGTACAGTGTAGTCCAAAAAACGAAAGCGAATATCAAAGGATGAAAATCCATTGATAGTCTACATCTTCATGTCGGTCCACATGTACCACGACTGAAGGTCTCTAGGTATATGAGCTACTGGATATACACAAGCTGATCCCGAAACGCGACAAGCCGAAACTGGTCACTATGACGGGATTTACACCCGTGCATTGTGGTCGCGATCCAGACGGGCACCGACGCCCTACCACCTCGCTGCTGCTCGTTTAGCACCACCCAGGAGTCACGTATAGGGAAACTAGGGTAAAGCCTATGGACGCGAGCAGCTTCGACTCCCAAAAAAAAGAACCTAATAATAGAATTACTAGTAATATGTAAACGCGGCACTCAATACACATAATACTTTTTCCTATGAAATTAACCATACACGATTAGATACCGCGATAGTGTACTGTGGTGTGTATTCCATTTCATAGGGTTTTCACTTCAGTTTGTATGATGAATGTGTAGATGTAGAGCTCCTACTCACTTCGATTAAAACTAACTTTATATATTTATCAAACTATGGATACGTTTACATAATATTTATAATTATTTTTATATTCTACTTGTTATACAATATCCATTCCTAAATCTCAAGACGCAGTCTCTAGAATCAATCAAAATAACATTCAATCTGAAAATCAAAAGCCGAACTTCTTTTTTCAATTAATTTTTACAGATTTTTTTTATAAACAGGCAATAATATATTAATATCGTAGACATGTAACCTAGTTTTAATTTACTCCTTCCATCCAATCACTACAGTACGCACTGCCTATTAAAAATAGATTTCAAAATTCCGACACGGCATAATAATATAATAAGCTTATCTGTACTTAAAATGATTCACAGGCCTTGAAAGCTAGCTCATAACTCGCATCGAATTAAGGCTTCGCTCATAGCGTGATGGCCTCATTTTTAATTAAGCCCAAGCGAAATGTCAAACGATAATTCATACATAAACACGCGTATCGATTATAAAAACACTCGTATACTCGTATATGTTTTTGAAAGCTAGTACTTGTTAAGTTTATGGGACTTTTTGCGAGGTTTTTCCTTAAGGGTTTTACTGTTGGCCACTTAAATTAAGTTGTAATTTCGTTACTAAAGGTATCTTGTGGTTACTGATGATATATATTTTTTAAAGTTTATTACAGTTGAATGGAATGCAGGATTTATAATTTTACAATAACAGTATTGAAATCAGAGATGGGCAAAATGTAATCTGATTAATGATGAACGATTACAAAATGTAGTCGTAATTTTAATTTCCTTGCTCTGTAATCATGATTGAATCCATTTAAAACATTAAGAAATGATAAATGTGTATACAATCTGGGATTTTGTAGTGTTTAAAACATAAATGAACAAAATGCAGTCATATTAATGGTAAAAACGTAAAATGTAATCGTTAATCATTTTGATTAATTTAATTACATTTTGCCCATCTATGATTGAAATATATTGTTACGCTATATCACTTTCGGAGTGAACAGAGATATGTTAATGGCTGTATTGTGTTTACGCTTATATGTCACACCCAAAATGTCATGTAGCGCAATTGATTGCTGTTTTCCTGATAGCGAAATGGGGTTTCCTAAATCTATACTCAATCTGAATAACCGGGATTCAAACTTACAACCGTTCATGTCGCTGTGCATGGATACCGGTGCCTTATACACAAATGGCAAATTAAAAAGCGAAAAGTATCTTGCATTGGCATGCAGACACCAAAAGCCTATTTGGCTTATCAAATAAGACGAGTCTATGAGCTTTCTAATAATTTCAAATAAAAGAAATTGAATTTTCTCAATTTAACGATTAATCAAAGAAGGAATTGAATGATTTTTTTTCTGGTGTCCCGGGGGAAAATCCTACATTGGACCACCAGGGCCGCTGTGAGGGCAGCGACCCCAGTGTGTCAGACTCCTACTGACTAAAAACCCCCGGGGTGTTCCTCTGATTGCTCCATCTGGGCCCGGGAAACCAAATTCATCCAGACGCTCAGGGAACAAGAAGCCTTGTTGAGGCTACCTCTCTGGGAGGGGAAGGAGTAAAGCACACCCCTCCAAAACCTCTCTCCCAGTTGATGCGCCGGACACCGTGCACCGCCTCTCTCTCATCCGGCAGCAGACTTCCCCAAGTCTACTGCCCGGCTGAGGAATTGAATGAGAAGGAAGGTTGTGTAACTCACATTTGTGTTTAAAATGCTTCAAGAACTTTGTTTGAATACCATCGAGAAGAATTATATATTTTATGAGCATATTTCTGGCTTAGTCACGCCAAACGGCGTAACCCCAGAGCATTAAAATTAATAAAAAGGTAAACGCACTTAATCGCAAACGCCACCTGGCGAACATTCATTCAATCTTACTTTCTTAACGTTCTCGCATTTTTTAAACCAAACATCGCATTGTCTCAAATTATACAATCTTCTTTTTATTTATAAATCATCCCGCCTACGAGGGTGCATTTTGTGCAACGGCATAAGTTAAGACTTATCCCGGCCCGCGTATGGCTTGTCCTCAAACTGTAAATAATCGTAGATGAATGTGGAACAAATCAGCGCTCCAGTTGCGCGTTGTTTTTTCGTTGCAGCTAATACGTTAGCTAGGTAAGGCGCAATGCTTTGCGATTGTATCATACCGTAGCCATATTTCTAAGAGTAACTGAAACACGTATGTGCTGTGCTCATAGCTCACTCAGTAAACTACCTTGTTTGAATATTTGTTAGACCGGGAGCTGTCAATGGTACAAACTACGTCATCTATTTCGCTTTTTCTCTCCACTGTTTGAGGAAATAAATTCGTGTTGTTTGTGTAGTGTCAAAAACACGTTAATAGTATTGTTTTTTTTATTCTGATCGATATCGACTACACTACGCGTGGTGATAATCATGACTGGAAGCTCAAAAAATGATAACTGCTATCAACTGTAAAGAAAAACCCATCGATAATCGTAGCGATCATGCCAGCCTGCTATAATATCTCCTCATGCTTCGTTTGAAAGACCTTATATCATATGATGGTAGTAAGACAGACGCCGGAAGACCATTCCACAGCCTAACGACTCGATTGTAATAAGAGTTATAAAACTTCTTAGTCCTAGCCGGAATGAGAGGCTGAAATTTATAGACTCAACTTTAAATTTGCTTAGATCTTACTAAAATATTACAATTTATATTATTCAATAAATGTCAAAAGATTTGATATGACACCGGCTTAATCAACATGGACTTGGCTCTGCAAATACTATGGCTATACTCAAATGCCTATTATATATTCAGGGTTTTTGTCGAACGAATTTTTTTTTTGAGAACTTAGCTTAGCAAAGTCGAAATAGCGTCTATAAATCTCTCTCTCTATAAAAATAAGGGATTCCTAAATATATATCATGCATTACACATGCATCACAACACAGTACATAACTAATAGTTTCGTTTTTTTTTAGTTTTTATTTATATTACATATATTTTATGAATGGAATTATTAAATTGTATTAAAAAAATATAAATGTATCATTTCGCTACAAATATTTACGTCTATATGTGATAAAATGACCTACTGTTTAAGTCACTTAACCACTAATTTGAATGTGAATTATCAAAAAAATATAAATATTCTATGATTTTTTTTTTCGTAAGTATTGTAAAATAAAGTATAAAAAAATATTGTTATAACATTTAATTATATTCAATGGAGAAATAGATGATGTTTACAGCAACTTACCAAACTCCCGGTCTACAATTTTAGCAATTTGTCGTTAGCGGTTTACGTGAGAATATGACAGGTGTGAAATCTTAGGTAGTTACTTGAAAGTAAATCCACCTAGCTTCATTAACATTCCTGCATTGCGTATAATAATAACATATCATCACGCCACATTCCTTTCGGAATTAGCAGAGATAGATTAGTGACAGTATCCATTTCGCGCTTATATGTCGTGCCCAACGTAACCAGTAGCGCAACTGATCGCCGTGTTTAGGCGCTTACACATGACATTTCTATTGGTTGCCATGCGTGTTTCCTCACTATATTTTCCTTCGCCGGTGAGTATGTCTTGCCTGAATCCATACTTGACCTGGAAAAACAAAGATGTATGCGCTGGGATTTTAACCTAAAACCATGGAAACTCATATACCTGGAGACCTTCAGTCATGGTATATGTGGGCCGACATGACGATGTAGACTATCAATAGATTTTCATCATTTGATAGTCGTTTTCGTTTTTGGACTACACTGTACTTACCATCAGGTACTCTGTAGTCACTATGTCGAGCCAGTGTAAAAAAAAGAAACCGGCCCATTTTCCACTAGACTACTACTGCAACAGCCATTGAAAAAATATATTTTGTTAAATTTGAGAAATGTCGCTTACGTCATTTTACTTGTACAAGCTCAATGTGTAGTCATAAACTCTGATTCGTTTAAGGCTCGGCCGCTTTAAATTGCTGCTAATATTTTACCATCAAGTATTTTTGGCTTTAAATGGGCTGAAGCTTAACCTCGGTACTTCGTGAAGTGCTGATTGCTGGCGAATTATTGTCTGAATTCTTCTGAACAACAAGATAATTATTGTATTTCCACTTGAGTGAGATATGTTGAACCATCATAAGGTAATTGTTGGCTTCTATAGTGAGACATGATTTAGTGTCTGACTTTCTTTTATAGACTCCATAAAACGACAGAAATAATGGCCGATCAGAAAGAGAGTTTTATTCATTTCAAACTTTCGCGTTTTGTACTCATTATAAATATCTTAACAAGACTTATGCGCGAATTAAGTTACTTTTAATTATGGCTCGACGTTTTGACCTAGTTACACAAGCAAAAGGCGGAAAGAGGGTAGAGAAAATATGAAGCCCCCGATGAAAACTCCGCGGCACGTCAGTCTGCTCACGGTCATGAATTGTGCAACCCGGTCGAAACGTGCAACCATAATCATAAGTTTCGTTAATGTATTTATAGAGAGTTTTATTGTCAGCATATATAAAAACATGCTTTGTTGGTTTGGATACGTTGTGAAATATGTGCGCGATGATACAAAAAGCCAACATACTTTTGTCGAGTCCTTGAGCTATGGGAAGGTCCTCTGGAGTACTCGTTGCCACCACGCTATGTTATTGGATTTTTTTAACAAAGCGTGAAGATATATGTGCAGGTGCCAGCACGATCACTGCGCCTATCGATTGTTTTTCTTTACTGTTGAATTATCCGGTCGTTTTTTTGACTTCACCATACTAATTATCAGGCATATTCATTTTGCTGAGTCATGATAATAAAAAGTACTGAATGTATACAGTGTTCATCATTTCAATAATAAATGACTCATGTGAGCAATTTGTTATGGGTTTGCGTAAAATGGTTGATATATGACGAGAGGGAACAGGCAAGGGAAATGTATCCGCACGCCACTTGGCGATGAGGAGTGGTGTCACTCATCTCCCACTCCCCTACCAGCGAGAGGTAGCCCTTTGGACGGATCACGCACCGGACAGCGGTGAGACCACTAGTCACAATCCCGTAGTCTGGCGCACCCTGTGTTTGGAGATGCATCCCAGTGGTATTAGTCGGTGAGAGACCGACACATGGGGGCGGCCCTCACTGCCCACTGACAGTTCACAATGGATTTTCACTGGGTTACCAAAAAAAAAGGAAATTGGGAGAGGGGGTGTGGAAGATGTAGGATAGGCTTAGCTAAAAGTTAACACTACATTCATGGCGGTACGTAGTACCTACGCCAGGTCAGTTAGTGACATAAAAATATATTTGATTCATCTACATTTTGAATATTTCTAACTAATCACTTTCAAGTGTTGATTTGTAGTAACTTACCCTTAACCGGAAAATTTTTAAGTGCTTTAATAATATTCATAATAAACGTTAAAAATACATATACTTTATTATATTATCTTTACGGACCATCGGAAGATCGTAAAGTCATTGTATTAACTCCTTTTATTAACACAAAAATGATAATAAAAATAAAAACTCAAATTGTTTACTCTCCGATGCCATCTTTTGGTTATGAATTAAATTTTCTTTTTATTTGTTTATTTTGTATGAGTTACTACCTACTATCTGCGATGTGTTGACTTTAAAATTAAAAATATCGAGCGTATTGCGGAAGAACGTCGTAAGCAACAATTTCCCTTGTACAAAAGCAGTTTCTTTATTACCTACTTCTTATGTTTTTTTATTAAGACTTAGATCAGGGCGTTTATTGAACAAAAGTAATGGTATTCGGCACGGTGTTTAGTGGTTTGGGGCTTCGAGTGGAGTGGGGCTGGTGGAATTAGAGAATGTAACATTTTAGAACACTCTCCACTGTGCAACCGGTGAAGATTGCGACGCAGGCGACTTTACATCGATGATTGATGTTTCGAATTTTGCCCTTTTTGGACTGTACTATATTTAACAATATGTAAGATGTGGTTACTTCTTTATGCTGCTGTAAAAAAGACAATATCTTATAATATTATTATCTTATTTGGGAGTCAAAGCTGCTCGCGTCCGAAGGCTTTACCCTAGTTTACCTACACGTGACTCCTGGGTGGTGCTAACCGAGCAGCAGCGAGGTGGTAGGGCGCCGGTGCCCGTCTGGATCGCGACCGCAGTACATAGGTGCAAAGCCCGTCATAGTGACCAGTTTCGGCTTGTCGCGTTTCGGGTTCAGCTTGTGTAAATCTATTAGCTCATATACCTAGAGAGCTTCAGTCGTGGTATATGTGGGCCGACATGACGATGTTGACTATCAATGGGTTTTCATCCTTTGATAGTCGCTTTCGTTTTTGGACTACCCTGTACCTACCATCAGGTACTCTGTAAACACTATGTCGAGCCGGTGTAAAAAAAAATACAAATAAATAACTGAAATAAGTCTTGATTGAATACTTATGACCTTATTCCTTGGGAAGGTGAAAAAAAAAACTTCACACCTTTAATCAAATATCCCTTGAATTAAGCAAATAAATTAAGAGCAGGAACTGTTCACACGCCCATTTCTATTAGTCTAGCCCGATTGAATATTTATAAATGTTACAATTGCCTCCAGACACGCTATTGGTCAGTTAACTTTCACTTGCCTTGCCTAGTAATATTTGTAAAACTTTATCAGCAAAAATTTTAAGCAAAAGTATATAAAGGACAGAAGAACAAGAAGATGATGTAAGAAGAGAAAAGACATACAAAAGTCATCGGTTGTAATTTTGTCATGATTCTATCCATTCAATGTTAATCAGGGGACGGTGATCTCTTTCAATGCTGCAGTGAGAGGGATTCCCAATGATACCCTGAGCATATTGGCTGAAAAAGCGGATGGGCCCTTCATAAAGTTTTTGGTGAGGAACGAAATCATTGTGATATTTCGAGGACCTCCGGTTGTTCATTCCCAGAGACTTTCGGCTATGCTGGTGGTGAGCTGGCATGGCGATGGCTAGTATCAACGGATTTTCGTACTTTATTACTCGCTAATGTTTTTGGAGTACACTAAAATTTGGAGTATTTTTTTTTATTTATTACTAGTTGATCCGGCAAACGTTGTTTTGCTATATAAGTTATTGTAATATCTTCTAAGATGTTCATTGAAATTAAGTGATGTCAAAGACAATTTTGTTTACAATTAAATACTCTTAATCAACAACACATTTATTTGGATAAAGATTAATATTATTACGTTGATACTACTCTTAACAAATAATGCATTAATTTCGACTTAATTTAATTACCACAAAAACGGTTCTAGTGAGTTAATCTTAAAAGATAGACATATACTGTCGCGGACATTTTTTTGGATTATTTTAAGAGGAATCACTGTGTCATACATATACTTTTGGTATCTTGAACCGTTTTCGCAGCGCACGCAATGGAAGCACTCAAGGATGAATAATTTTCCCCGTTTTTTTCACATTTTCCATTATTTCTTCGCTCCTAATAGTTGCAGCGTGATGTTATATAGCCTAAAGCCTTCCTCGATAAATAGTCTATTCCACACAAAAATATTTTTTCAATTCGAACCAGTAGTTCCAGAGATTAGCGCGTTCAAACAAACAAACAAACAAACTCTTCAGCTTTATAATATTAGTATAGATTTATAAGGGCTATTGCCATTTTGGCATATCAGCCCTATTGTACCCAATACGGTGAAATACACCTCAGTTCTGAGGGAGTCGCTGATGAGTCAGTGCTACCATGTCCACAAACAATTCCATAGTACTCCCTGTCGGATCACATAGGACGCCATGAAAGGCACCTATATCACATAAGCTGACTCTGCATTGGCTCATAATTTGGAGTATAAAAAACTAAGGAACAAGTTACAAGTTAAACTTGTAGCGTGTTAATAAATGTTTTAGTTCCCATGAACAAGATGCTTCGCTTAGAAATAGTCACGACGTTCAAGCCTGCTTGCTCGAGGCCCCCGTAATCACTTTTGCTACCAGTCTTACGTCCAATTGAGATATTTATCACGAAAATGTTCATCTATCGGACTTATCTTAAGCTCCCGGTCATAGAAATAACATGCAATAGATATCCTATTTTTTTTTTTTTACACTGGCTCGACATAGTGACTACAGAGTACCTGATGGTAAGTACAGTGTAGTCCAAAAACGAAAGCGACTATCAAAGGATGAAAATCCAATGATAGTCTACATCGTCATGTCGGCCCACATATACCAAGACTGAAGGTCTCTAGGTATATGAGCTACTGGATATACACAAGCTGATCCCGAAGCGCGACAAGCCGAAACTGGTCACTATGACGGGCTTTACACTCATGTACTGTGGTCGCGATCCAGACGGGCACCGACGCCCTACCACCTCGCTGCTGCTCGTTTAGCACTACCCAGGAGTCACGTGTAAGGAAACTAGGGTAAAGCCTACGGACGCGAGCAGCTTCGACTGCCAAAAACTATATATATATATATATATATTATCACTATTTTTTTTTTTACTTGAGAAAAATCTTTATAGAACCGTCCCGGCTGCACAAGGGGGTAGCCGCCAGGGTGTGCCGGACTTTTACCAGCTAAAAACCCCAAGGTGACTACTTCTGCGAATTAGTGGGGACTGCGGGTCCTGTAATCATTTCGCCGCAGCCCCACTACGCCGCGCCCGACAGGCACAATCACGGGGGGAGACGCCTACTCCCCCGGTAATACCTAGTATACTTCGACAGAGCGTGATACGACGCACCGGCAACTTTTCGGGGGTCGTTAAACGGTCGCTCGGAGCCCCCACCCTGAGCGGCCACTATCCCTTATATTATCACTAGCTGTAATGACCTGGTGTTGCCCGGGTAGAAGTAATTTACTTCCGTCGCAACACGAATCTTTTTATCTATTTTTGGGTTACTTAAAAATTGACGGATTTTAAAAGAAATTTTCCATATATATTTTATCGCCTTGATAGAGTTAATTTCCAAAAAGTTTAGTCATACTTTTTTTATTTTTAATCAGATACCTAAACAATAATTTTCATGGAGCTCACTTCAAATATGATGGGCTTTTCAAACAAACCGTCAACCCCTATTTCACCTCCTTAGAAGTGGAAAGTCAAAAAGTCCGCCTTTAATGAACTATAATTTTCATATATCGCTGTAATTTTTAATTATTTTTGACAACCTAGGAATAATCCTGCATAGGACCATCACGACAGCTGTGAGGGTAGCGACTCCAGTGTGTCAGAATCCTACTCCACCAAATAATTAAACCAACTTTTTCCAGTCGCCAGGGGAGCTAAAAGTCTGTTTAGGCTTTATATTTGGTAAGGGTAGGTGTAAAGAGCTCAGCCTACCAAGCCTCATATCCAGGCAGCAGATTATTTCAAGTCTACTGCCTGGCTATTATCACCAGGATATATCATGCTCATTATGGGCGAACGTATCCCTACGGCGACGGTATCTTGGCCGCCGAATATCCAGAGAAGTTGTTCGCTGTCCCCTTCGGCGTCCACCTTCTGTCTCATAACTGCCTCGCAGAAGGCTGAGATCTTATTCCATGACTCTTCACTGCCAACCATGTCTTTCATCACCGCTAGCAGTGAGAGGTAGTCCCCGATATGGTCCACCATTACCTCCCTTTCTTTAGTTCAGACAGAGCACCTTTAGGGTATCTTTTTTACGCTTCGCCTAACTGGTGTCAAATTAGTTCAAGCGTTTTATCAAAATTTCTTCGTAAACTATCACTTATATATCTAAAGTCTTTTCGCTGTTATCAGGAGTATTCTCCATCTAGAAGGCGGGCGTGGATTATTGGGATGGAGAAGGTATTTCAATAAAATATGGGCGGTAGTTTGACAATCACTTCTAATATTCAAGGAATCACTTAGTACAATAGTAAAAAAATCAAAGATTAGCTAGATTTCATTGGATTTACTTTAACGTCCAGCGAGCACGTGGTCACATGCGCACTTCACTTCGTTCGTCAGTAGACTGCTGGTTATTCCCATATCGCCGCCTCCCCAGTGCGTGTTCGTTCTGACATGTCTAATTTATAAGTTGGCAACATCAACGTTAAAATGCAAGCGCGCCGACATATCTTTTTTTCTGTTTATATGTATATCGCTGTATGTTTCCCTGAAATTGTTAAAACTCAAAATATAACTAATGAATAAATATTTTCTTCCTATGTTGTCTATGAATTCGCAAGCTATGAAGTAATTTGTCAAACGAGATTTTGTTGCGTCAATGTATTGTATGCTGATGTATTATATATTAATGGACATACTACATATTATATTTCTTTATACGAGTGCTTAAAATACGCATTACTTGATTTACGACTAAAAAGTACAATTTTTTGAAGCTATAATAATTATTAATAATATATCGTTACGCTATATCTCTTATGGAATGAGCAGAGATACATTAGTGGATGTACCCATTTTGCGCGTATATGTCCAACGTGACCAGTAGCGCAGCTGGTCGCCGTTCTCACAGCACTAGAACACATAACATTTCTCTTAGATGCCATGCGGATTTCCTGCAATGTTTTCATTCAACGGTGATTATGTGCAGTGGCGTTTATACCATACATGCATAAAAGCAACGCATACCTTACAAAAATAAGCCTTGGTTAAATTACCAAAACTTAAATTAAAATAAAAAGGAAACATTAATATTATTATAACATATTCCATTATCACGCCATCTATTGTTCCGATAAAACAAGTATAACAGTTGCTAATACAAAATAATTATTACGCGAACGCAGCGCCGCTTTCGAAAAGTAGAGTAAATTTTGCAGAGCCCAACGCCATACATGTAGGAGTATTGGCCACACCTACGAGTCTCGGATTTCTTCGCAAATAAAAGCAGTGCTTTTTGTAAACAAAAATCTTTAAAAATATTGTTTATTCAACTTCATTGCTGTTTGTAATTACTATTTTACTTTAAAATAACAACATTAATATAATTTCATGGATATAAATAGTATTTATGACTAATTTTAGATAAAAGTATTTAAATTTGGTGTTTACATTCATTTGCCTTACATTGCGTGTGCGCTTAGAATGTATATTGCTATATACCGTAAGCGTGCGGCAATAGCATGAATTCTGTACTTGAGTTACTATTATTATATTTTTTTAAAGTACGTTTATGTATTACATTAAAAAGGAATAAAATGTTTTATTTTTTATATGAAAAATTTATTATGCATTAATGTTATTGTATTGCGTATCTATGTTATTTAAAATAAGCCAAAACGTAAATATTTATATTTAGACATCGAACAGTTTGCATTTAATTTGTTGCTAAAGTAATATTTATCGTTTGATTACAGAGAGTACCTAAATTTTGTGATTGTAGTGAAATAATGTATCTAAATATGTGAATATTTTGTATTAGCGAGTTCGCAGCCGAAATATATGCTTGCCTTCTTTAAAATGTTAATGCTCGCCACTGATTATGTGGTACCTCATTTCGTACAATGTCTTGAAAAATATAGAGGTAAGTGATGGGATTCGAACCTACGATTCTATTTGCACCGTTATCCACTAGGCCACCGGCATCGAAAATTAAGCGTAGAATATTTATGACTCAATTCGTATGGACAAAGCAAGCCAGGGTGCACTCAAAAGCGTCCGAATCCAGTGAACAGGGTTGCCAAGTGTTCCGACTTACACAGAAAGTTTCGATTTTTAGGGGCCATTACATTGTTTGGATTTGATGTCGCATTCAATAGAACTTGATAGAGTTTACTGTGGACTCGTCGCAAACTCGGAACATACTGCCTGGTGGAGAGATTCTCTTCTACTTAACTCCAGAGGCTCCCCTTTACCTGACGCTAGACGTCTATATTGACGGCAAGTACACAGTAATTGGTCACAGTGAAAGACTGGCTATTACGTTATTACTTAAAGGTTACAAATTGTTGACAAAGGAACTGTTTAGTCTAAAATACCACAGTAACCACGTTATTTATGAAACAATTGATTCTTTGACATTATAAGAAAAAATATACCAATATATTAACGAAGCCAGCCGCTTATTATTTATCCTAAACCGTCTCATGCAGCAAATTGTTCCTGAAACGGATATATTGTTTCATAAATAACGTGGTTACTATGGTATTTTAGACTAAACAGGAACGCAATTAACAGATGTATTTCTAAGGCGTAATAAACACTTTTTTGGTCCCTACAGGTCTATTTATTTATCATGATTTAACCTTGATTTCGAGACTAAATAAGTCGCAACCTTTTTTTTACCACGACACACAGGTAGCCTGGTAATGTAAATTTAATTTGGTAAAGATTGTTTTATAATCTGTGGCTTGGATTTGATGCAGATTAGCAAATAACAGACCGATAAATGCCTAGATTTTTATTATAATAAAACCACACGTCCCTACGCTAGTCAGAGCGAACAACGATAGCGAATTAGAATTAAATGCTCAATATCCTCTCGCTCTTTCCCTCGTTTATAAATGACATTATTTTGGTTTTTTAGTCAAGTTGGTGAGAACGTTGATGATCATAGTTTTATTTTATAAAATAATATTAAAAATATATACTCAAGCTATACACCGTTACGGGGTGATCAGAGATACATTAGTGACCGTATTTACTTTGCGTTTATATGTTATGCGCCACGTGAGCAGTTGCGCAGCTGATTGCTGTTCTCAGGGCACTTACGCATGAAATTTCTATTAGATGCCATGCGGGTTTTCTCACAATGTTTTCTTTCACCGGTGAGCATGTGGTGTCTAAATCTGGAAGTAATAGGAAAAACCTAAGGAATTTAATCAATTTTATTTCAGTTTCAAAGTTTTTAATTTGACTTTCTGAACGCAGACTTTAGCAACATCTAATTGGGAGAACACTTTAGTGTGTAATATTATATTATCGTTCTATGAGTTTCTTAACATTTGTTACTCTGTGGAATTTTTCTATATGTAATATGTATGTTGCACCGTGTTTTTTTCCAATAAAATAAATTAAGACCCCAGAATTATAAGAAATTTCAAAATAAAAACTGGCCGAATTATTTAACTCGCCGTTTCGATATCTCCCGTGAAAAACTTGGCAACACTAACCGTGAAACTTACGCGCAGTTTAATTACAGAATCGGCTTTTTTACCAACCGGTGCATCTCGACTTTATTTGTATCTGTTATTTGCGGATTCTTTTTGACTCGTCCTCATAAGGAAACATAGCGGGGCTTTATTCTGCTTAATATATACCTATATTGTGTATTTTTACAGTAAGGTGGTAGCGCTTCTTCGTTCAACTGGAACGCGACCACAGAGCATAGGTCCATTGTTTGTCACAGTGACTTATCTTTTGGGAACAGCTGCAGTACGTTCAGTTTAAATTTTTACGTGGTTTTTTTTAGAGATTCGCTTCTTCATTCATCATTAGAACGGCTAAGGAGAGGAATAAGCTTTCAGTGAGCATATATCCACGATCTTATGACATTGGAGCCTTTAAGAGAAGAGTGAATAGGCATTTGTTGGGCGGACGCGGTTCATCATCGGACTCATCTTCACCTTCCACCAGTTGTGATTGAGGTCAAGCGTCCGCCTGTAAATAATTAAAAAAAAACACCTAAAAACCTTCCGTGAAAGTTTTTTCTCTATACTGACTCGGTATACTGACCACATCGCAGTTAATGGTAAGTATGATGCAGTCCAAAAAACGAGGACTATCAACAGTTAACAAAAACCCATCGGTAGTCGCAGCGATAATTTTGGTCTGTAGAAATATGTATTTGTATGTAGAGGACCCCATATCATAGGACGGTGGGAACACGCTAAACGGAAGACCATTCCGCAGCCCGACGACACGGCAAAAGTAAAGGTTACAGAATTTCTTGGTCCTAGTTGGGCCGAGAGTTATCGACATTAGGCCGTTATTTAATATAGGACGACATGAATACTTCCAATAGATTCTGGTCTATTAATGGTCACTGTCAGTCTTTGGCTACGCTGTAATTAACAACAGGAATAACACTTTATTCATCTAGAGTAAAAAAAATGGCAATATGCAATTACCTGTATAGATGGTAGAACATAATTTGTTCTCAGTGGACAATGAACGCTTGAGCCATTAAGGAGTATCCACACATCGTAATCGGCTCGAACAGAATAAAAATACATTTATAACTATTTATTAAAATGTTTATGCTAACTCCAGTTGTGCAGAGATATTGCCTCACTAAGCGTTTTCTACCATCTGTATCACGGTGAATATTCTGAAGACTTATTTAACCATATTCCACTCTTTCTCTTACATAAAAGAATCACGCGCGCGGGCTTGCGGAGTCATGGAAATACGGTAACTCATATCCCGGCTAGGACTAACA
The DNA here is from genome assembly GCA_036320925.1 of Automeris io. NCBI lineage: Eukaryota > Metazoa > Arthropoda > Insecta > Lepidoptera > Saturniidae > Automeris > Automeris io. Next base: position 1,889,876 of record JAUDJH010000011.1, on the reverse strand, counting down.
AATTATATTCCTCTTACTTCTACTGAGTCGTTCAGCTATGGAATAGTTTTCCAGCGAGCGTATTCTCATCGTTCTATGATATTGTGGCCTTTAAAAGGAGTGTGAAGAGATATTTATGTATGCTGGCATAAACACTACAACTAACGATTGTTTTTCTTTACTGTTCTAATAATTGTAATTGTATTTTGGACTGCATCGGGCTTAAAAACAGTAAATGCTAAATAAGTTATTCGTTTCGAATTGGACGAGGTAACACTACACTAGTCGGCTACAACTTTAAAATAAAAGAAAAAGCCTTTATTAGGCACCTAACAAAACATACAACACAGAAAGACAGGTTAATAAAATAAACAACAATAAAAGCAAATACCATGCTGATGATGCGCCAAAGGGAAGTCAGCTCAGCAAATGCTAAGCGACCAGCTGAGCCGATTCTCCTGTAGAGGTGGAGCTCTCAGCACAGGAATTGTACTTAGAAAAACTTGAGACGTTAATATAAATATATTAATAATATTAAAATCACAACAGTTTTTCTTAATAACTATAGCGCACCATTCAAAGTCACAAATTCGATTCTTATTCCAATTTTCATTTTATTAACATATTGACAGATTATTTCAAAATATCTCTTAAATTTAAAAGTATACATAAAAAAGGTAGCCTACACTCCAAGCGCCTGGTGCACTGGGCTGTGGGAAGCTATACCGCTGGTTATCAGCGTCCCGACGCGTCTAGGTAATACCTAGGTAATACCTAGGTAATAACCTGTAATGTCTGAATATAAATTATTATATTTTCTGTTCTTTTGTTATATAGTTAGTCGTAAGACTTCCAAAAATAAATGTACATCGACTTACTCAAAACTCGGTAATCGAATTAAGTCGATACTGAGCCGAAAAGAGTGTGGCCAGTCCTTTACAGGACGACATTCTATAAGAAGCTGGCTGGACGCGATCGGAAGGCGCGCTCGGTGAGTAAACGCAACGCAATGATTTATTGCAGCAACACGTGTTTTTTTGTTCTGCGCTTGCGGAAACAATTTCGAATCATTTATGCTGGCCGCCCGCTCGGCTCCGTATAAGGGCGGACTCGCTCCGGCCGTTTCACCTTAATTTTGGGAAAATGGATGAGTTTTTTGTTCTCCGACGGCCGTATGAGAAATTGAAATTGACAGTTTTTTTGGTGGCGTCCGTTGTAACGGTTTTATTCCGGTGAATATAATGTTTTTTTTGCAAAATATTTCTGATGTACTTACAATAAACGTCAATATATTTGTGCAAATAGATTATTCATTGAAATATCAATGTTAGAGTGAAAAATACAATCTAGATTAGTTTCTTTTCATAGTATTTGACAAGGCAAGTATTCATACCTATTTTCCTCTCTTCTGTGCTATTTTATTTCCCACGCACACTCTTCCAATGTTCTATACCGTATTAAAGTCATATACTTTCATAAATTTTTAATTTTTTTTTTTCAAGGATTGTGTGGGGATACCCTTACTAACAAGATACACGATAGCATCGTTTTAGAAAGTTTGGCTTTTCTTGTATTAATTAAAATTGGAATACTTAGAATTTTTGTGAAGCATGATTTTTCATCAAAAACTGTAAATATAATTGATCAATTTTTTTAACAAAAATGAACTCTATTAGATGCGAGATCGGTCTTATATTGCATGATAAAATGTGAACAACAAACAAAAATGTTTAGTCTTTTCCAGTGTAATTTTTTTTCATACATTGTATATACAATTTTTTCCTAGGAAATAATGTTATTCTCATTCAGTACAACAATATTTATCAAACAGAATTTAAATCACTACGAGTATATGAATGCAGTGCCGCGCTACTATAATAGATGGCGTGAGCAATCAAGTAAATCACGCAATCGTTTCTTTCAAAGCGTCTACCAGCGAGTATTCCTTATTATCATAGACGCAAAATAAAGCCTTTTGGAAGTGTTTGCGTTTTGCATCTAGTTAATTCTTATATAATTTGTTTCTTTCATCTGTATTTTTTCGCATCCCGCCTGATATATAATTACGAAATAAACCTACCTACCTACCCTTTTTTTACCTAAATTTTAGTCACATATTAAAATAATTTAGTAAAAAATTGTGCATTGTGTTAGTTAATGGTACGTTTTGTAGTAGATTATTCTTTTATGTATTCCTTAATTTTATGTTGTTATTCTATTCTGTTAGACAAACAAATCTTTATTTGTCACACTCGTACAATATGACTACATAAGATTAAATAAAATACATTTATTTCGCCCCAAACAAAAATTTAAAATTTAGAAAAATAAACAACATATAGAAAAGCAGACAGTGCAAGAGATAAAAACATACAAAAATGGCGAAATGGACTCCATCATCTAAATACCACAGAGGAAGTCTGTAGCGTTTGTTTTCAACAAAACAATAAAAAGATAATAAAATGATTTTAAAAAGTCCTTTAATCACTGGAAACATCCATCATTCATCATTCAACGTTCTCGTGTCTTGAAAACTGCAATTCACGTAAATTCGTGGGTTGAAATTAAACTTTCCGAAAAAGATCTCAACATGAAATCGACGACAAATTGCTAGAAAAAAATCCGGAAAAGTCTCGAAGCCAACCGTTGACTTCAGACGAAATGCTTATTAATTTTCATGAGTGCGTTGCTCTAATTTTTTGTCCACGCTACAGCGATATCGCCCGCTGTGCGCGTTCGAACATTGCGAAGGTTCACTCAGGCATTCATGGATACAAAAGTACTCAAAAATAAAAGTTCCGACTTATCGATTGTGTTCCAGACGAACATCGTCAGCGCAAAATTTGTATTTATATTGTATTTTTGTGAACGCTACTAGTCATTGAATCGGCTTACATCAGAAAGAAACGATTCGTAGTAATAACTTTTAAATTACGTCCGGATCATTTTTTGAGACAAATTGTATCGCTTAAAATATACGACTTGTGGTCCAAGTTAATAGAGATGGCGACAGACATTAGCATAGTCATAGCTTGTCCTGCGCGCCGCCTGAGAGATAGGAGTTGGAAGGGTGGGCTCTTTACTCCTACCCCTCCCAGAGAGACAGCCTCCATAGGGTATTTCACTCTCCGGGCGTCTAGATGAATTTGGTTTCCCAGGCTCGGGTGGAGCGATTAGAGGGACACCCTGAGGGATTTTAGTCAGTAGGAGTCTGATAAACCGAGGTTGCTGCCTGAGGGCACGACCCTGATGATTCTATGTAGGATTTTCCCCCGGTGTAAAATAGTCATAAATAGAGAGTAAAACACGAGACAGAAATCAAACGATGCACTCAGTTCGGCAGTCAATTTAATAGAGAAAGAATCTCTAGACAATATTATAAGCAATGAAACAGACAATACCACAGACAATCAAAACTCAGTTATAATAGATATATTAATCTATCATAAAAAGGAAAATTAAAATATAAATTAATGTGTTTAACACCCGGGACACTAAAAGAAATGTCATAAGCATAAAAAATTGCCTTTCATATTACAATAAAGCGTAATGTTACTACGGAAAACCTTGTAATTCGTATTTTTAATATATTTAGCACTTGATTAATCACAATACAATTTTTTTTGGGTAACAGAAATCGCGAACTGGAATGCGCACGCACGCATGCTTGTCTCGGGTTCTATTTGCCGTCTACTATTCTCAAACAAAGGGACCTTCTTTTTCCTGCGTTGGCGCAACCTCTACCCTGCGCGTACTGTGACAACCTAGCTACCATTACTTTTCGTTATACGAGTGGCCCGTTTAGAGTATGTACATGCTTTAACAATATACCTCCACCTATTAGATCTTCGTTCAGTATTTATGCTTTTAAAGATAAATTTAAAAAATATTTGCTTGAATCTCAAATTAAATACGAAAAACAACTTTAGATATTTATGTAATTTGACTAGATATTTTATTATTTCATTTTCATGGATGTATGTATATGTATTTTATTATCAATCTACCCTATCTATATTATTTTTTATTTAGTATTCTACATTTTTGTATACTACTTAAAAGTATTCTATGCATTTATTGTCATACTTGTTTATTGTACGTTATAAGGTATGTTTTTGTATTTCTGGTTAGGTTCTAATATTGAAATAGCACCGTGACGTCCGCGCAATCAGTTCCCCTGAGCGTCGACTGAAAATCAGCGCTGGATGGCGCGTGCAGCGTCGCCCAGCATACGCTGAGCCGAGTGCTCCTTGAGATGGGTAGCAGCACACAGGATACATCATGAGATGTTATGTATTCTTTCATTGTTGTTTTTATATAAATATTATATGTTTGTTGTGTGTTGTTTCGTTTGCCTCAATAAACTTTTTCTTTCTTTCTTTTTTTACTCGCTTCATCATATGACTTAGACCGACATAACAGTAACAATACGAATATGTGCTTTCACATGAACCAAAATGGCGCTCTGGTCGCAATGTCGCCTCGGCCGGTGCAATTAATTAAACAATTAATCAGCTAATTGCCGGGTGATTTGCTTTTTGTACGTCGCCCGTCGTTATGTCAATTTTTGCAAACTGGACCTCCGAGCCGTGTTCGGACCTTATAAGATTAATACATGCCTAAAATTCGAGCGAGATTAAATTCGATGTAGATGAGTCATTATGGAAGAATCGATTATCTGTTTCGAAAACGTTGCTTTATGGGTTTGCATGCCTCAAAAAGAAAAAACCGAGCCTTTATAAGATCATTTTCTTCTCTGTCTGTCTGTCTATTTCTCATTAACGCTTGAAGATATCAAGTTAAAATTAATACCAAATTCAAGTCTGCAAACTTTCACTCCGACGCAGCCGTAAATTTCTTTCGGTTTTTCTTCTCAAGCCTTCAAGAAAACCAGCGCTGCAGACTTCCTTTGTGGCTTTAAGCTGATAGAGCGCTCATTTTCGCCATGTTTATATGTGTTTGTATTTTATTTTATTTCTGTAAACTCTTTGTGTTACTGTATTTAAATAATTCGTTTTTTGTAAGTTATTGCGAAATAAATACATTTTATTTTATTTAATTTCATTTCAAGGTAGTCGCTTCCGAAAGGCTGATAGATCACCGTCAGGTTCGTTTTTCAAATAGCCGGCCGCCCATTTCGAGGTCCGTACCCACAGAGGTGCCCTTGCGTAGCCGCCCAACCCATAAAATTCGCTGGCTGAGCGCCCTCTGCGTCCCCCTACTAAGCCCGGTTTTGTTGTGAAGGTTTTTCCTGGACACTAATGTACGACACTCCGAAAATAAAATCTTATATGTAAGTGAAAGTAATCAAAAGATATGCCCGCTTCTGTCATATTGTTTTAACATTTTTGCCGATATCGCATAGGAATCAAAACCTATAGGATACGTCTTACCACTTCAACTATTTCGAATAAAAGATATTAGAGAGAAAAAAAAACATTTATTTAGTACTATGACCGGTGGTACTATGCAGTGGAAGATGTCAATGTCACTAACTTTGTATATGATAAGAACTTTGTGGAGAATTATCATTTTTACTAAGTAATTAGAGTGGTCGGGAGCCAGCAAAGCCCGTCAGACACGCAGTGGGGCGATCCCTCGCGCTATCGACACATCGCGCGCGCATATCAGCTACCGCTTGTTAGTGATATCAGATCGGTCGCAGGGCACCAGTTTCGGCTGTGATTTGCGGCGAAAAATGACGAGGATACCGGTACACTCGAACTCATAATGGTCCTCATCATAATTTTATTTTTAAATAAAGTTTTAAGTTACCTAAATCCGTGATGAAACTTGATAAAACGTAAAAGCGACATTAAAAAGGGCCGTGTACATAGATTTTTGAGATGGTACTGGAACTGACTCGTGACCACAGTACGCAAGTACAAATATTGTCGTAGCAGCTACATCCAGTTGTTCATTGTCGTGGTGTTTGTGGGCCGGCATGAAAACGGCGACTGTCAATGGGCTACTGTCTCTTCATAGTCCGCTGCTACTGTTGGAGTATACTATAATTTCAAACAGTTACGATATATTCATAAAATCGAGGTAGTATTAAAAAAAACCTGTAGGTTTTAATCCGTGAGAAAATGAGATAGAGTAGTTTTACTTTTACCGCATGTGAACTAAACACATACCCTTTTTTGTGGGAATGGATTTGGATAGGGATATGGCGTGACGATATTTTTTATTATTTATTTTAAAATAAAAGTAAAATTTGAGTATTGCAAGTTCTTCAAGATTTCCCAGTCTCGTAGGTTGAATCTATTGAAAAGAGCAGACAGAAATATTAGTTAACGCTTTTTTCAACAAATACTTCCACCAATACAAAGCTATACGAGAATTTTGCTTTTTATTGCCTTTTAAAGATGCTAATACTGTTTGTCTTTAATACCAACATTATTCGAATGTCAATGTATATATAAATCTTTACATATATAAAATTCTCTTGTCACAAGGTTAGTTATCTTACTCCTCCGAAACTGCTTTACTGATTTTTACCAAATTTTTAATGCATATTCAGTAGGTCTGAGAATCGGCTACTATCTATTTTTCATACCCCTAAATGATAAGGTTTGTTCACCCTTAACATTTAGTTTTGGACCTATGTGGCATTAAAAATACATACAACCCAAAATTTTCTAAATTAGTAATTCAATCATTTTTCATCCCGCTCGATAACTGATCAATTATCACCTAGAAATAACTTATATGGCAAAACAACGTTTGCCGGGTCAGCTAGTTTATAATATTATTATTAATTTTGACGCTGACTGTACTAGAGATGGCCGATTACGAAGATGACATTACTAAATTGTTTAAAATGATATTTTGAAACAGGAAACTGGCTGATGACTGATAGTATACTCGAGCTTCGACACAATTCAAAAATGTACACTCATTTGTCATTGTATTTTAGCTTATGGGGAATTAGGAAATATAAAGGAACCACATGCATGCGTCAAAACTTAGTCACAAATTTTTATTAAATAGAAAAATATTAAATTTTAATGATCTGTAGCGACGAGTGGCTGAAGCGGTCTCGTGGTTAAGGGACCGGTAACAATCCGCGGCGACGTGAGCAGTCGTATTCGAATCCCGGTACTTACATTTGGGTTTTTCCAAATTTAGGCGCCACATGGTCACCGCTGAACGAAAACATCGTGAGGAAACCGGCATGGCGTCTAACAGAAATGTCATGTGTACTAGCGCTGTGAGAACGGCGATCAGTTGCGCTACTGGTCACATTAGACACGTATATATTAGTTATAACGCACAATGGATATTATATAAATTTTCACTATACTAGTATAAGTGTACGAATACTTTTTTTGCCTTCAAATTTTTGTTTTTCTATATTACTCTTTTATTAAGCCTGGTGAAACATTCTTCATTTGTTGATTATTTCTGTACCTCGTGAACTATCAAACCACATATCTTTTGTTTATGTATCACTGACGATTATAAAGTTATAGGAGAAAAACTAAGTGTACGAATACTTTTTTGACCCACTGTATATAAGGCCAAAGCGGATACAACCACTAATTTCCACTACGACGCAGCCTTGAGTTTCTTTTGGCGTTTCTTCTCAAGGTAGTCACTTCCGAAACGCTGGTAGATCACCCGTAGGGTTAGTACTTTATTTGGCTGGCGGTCCAAGTCGAGGTTCGTACCCACAGGGGTGCCCTTGCATTGCCACCCAACCCAAAAATTTCGCTGGCTGAGCACCTTCTGTGCTCGCCCCCTTAAGCCCGGTTGAGCTGAAAATGCCTTTCCCGGCAATCAGTAGTTAGTCTGCTTCAATACAAAAAAACAACCATTAATTTATCTTCGTTCACCCAGAAACGGGTGTAGCATGACGATATATTTTTTTAACACATTAAAGAAGTTAAAATATAATGTAAAAACTTTATAGTACTCGTGTTCTCAAAACAAACTCTGAAGAATCGATCGCGCTATCAGATCCCGTGAAAATTAAGTTAGCTAGCACTAGCTACTGAGAGCGGAGTGCGTCAGGTGTTACAAACACTACAATCTTTGTTATAAAACATAGCGCTGTATGGTTAGCTGTTGTCGACTACAAGCAGCAAATATACATTAAAAAAATATATTTCTCGCTCTCTCTCTCTCATTTTTATAGTTTTACAGGCAGATGCTTCATCTCAATTACACCTGGTGGAAGGTGAAGATAATTTCTACGATGGACTGCGTCCAGCAAACAAATGCTTATTCATTCTTCCTCTAAAAGGCTTCCAAGTCTTCCAGCACATTCCACTCCTTAATTGTTCACATGATAAATGTAAAAGAAAATCTTTTCTTGTAGATATAAGAAACGCCCACCACATATCCGCATATATCCGTCACAGCGTCTATTAGTTTTATGATAAAATGTCTCTTATGTCATGGTTGCGCTAAATAGTGAATTACTAATTATTTATGTAAAATGTTAATAAAGTGATTTATGCTTATATGGCACTGGATGTCTAGTGAATAAGGGACCGGTATACATGCGTGGTGACGCGAAAGGCCATATGCTCGAATCCCGGCACGTTAAACACGCGGTTAAGTACCGATTTCGGGACCAAATGCTTACCGGTGAAGGAAAAATCGTGAGGAAATCCGCATGGCATTTAATAGAAATATCATGTGTTAGTGTCCTGAGAATTGCGATCAGTTACGTTGCTGGTCACGTTGGACACGACATATAAGTTCAAAGTGGATACGGTTGCCACTAATATAGGCCAGTATATAGGGTAATCAATTTTCATTGAGAATTAATCTTTGATTGCGAAAAAAAATGCTGGTATTTAATCAGTGTATGCAATGAAAACAATACAAAACTAGAAAAGGCTGATTTACATTGTTATTTGATTCGATTTAGACAGGTAGAGCCGTTGTCCAAGAAACAAATTTACATTCGTAAAAATTGCTCGAAAAGTTTAGGTTAAAAATTGAAACATTATCTGAAAGAAGCTTTATCGCCCAAATAGTATTAAAACATACTTTTCGGGATATGAGTAAACTCATCATACCCTTTTTTATAGTAAAGCTCGGGAGACGAGTTTACTCGTTCTGTTAAGCGAGGAAGTAAGGCCCAGGGAACTTGTAAATAAAAGGTTCTAAGCGGAGCTGTACCCGAATATTTTAAGAACAGTAAAAGTTTAGCGCGAAATATAGAAAAAATATACTCGCGGAAACTACTCGACGAAAATGCAGTGTTAATTATTAGAATATCTTTAACAGCCTTATAAAAAAATGTTATTATCTCCTGTTTCCGTAACACGGGAGCACCGACCAGCAAGGGCGCCAGTGGTGTTGGCACGATTCCACTTTCTATTTTAACTCGCAATTTATTATCTACCTTCCTAACTTTATATAGGTTTTAAAAAAAACTTTGTATAACTTCATGTAACATGTTACATAGAAAAATATTCAATATCCATCATTCAAAATCGTTGCATAATTTTTTTGTCATTTATTTACATTCCAAGTGAGAATACATATATTACCATTGTATTTAGTTTAAAACGCGGTTGTAGAAACTATTAATTTCAACATATAATTAATCTAAAAAATGTATTTGACATATTTATAATATATAAGACAGGAAGTTTTTCAAAATAAAATAAAAATTAGGAAAAAAAAGTCTTAGACAAATATAAACCGGTAACCTTGACCGGTTTGGTAAATCTACTGTTAAAGGTACTGTATTATGGACAAGGTTTCGAAAAAATCTTTTCTCTGACGTTATAATTTGATATATTAATATCGCGAGACCTCAGTCTGTCATATAGGACATAGTAAATATTAAATGCCTCTCTTTAATCTTTCTTGCAATCTTCTTTTCTTATTTCTTTCCCTCCTACAGCTTTTTACTGTATATTTTATACGGTAACCAATCTGAAAAAAAGTGACTACTATCATTTATAATGTAGAGCAATATCAGTAGAATTCCTTGTGGTTTCAACCTTAAATCAGGATGAATAAAGAAGCTATGAAGAGGCATTTGAGAAATACCAGAAAAGGCAAGTAATTTCTGGAGTCATGCAGTATCAAGTAATCTTGTTGGAGTATAAACCATCAGTCATAGAGTAGTAAATATGTAGCCACGTTGACAGTAATGTTATTAGATCCCTTTATTGAGCTTTGGCCCGCTGTGATTAGTTCGGCAAAGACTAAATTACATGACATTTGATTAATAACTGCCTACCACGATTACGTCCGTTACGTACTTTTTTTTTGATAGCCCGGGGGAAATCCCTAACGGACCTCAGAGGGCGATGAGGGTCACCACTAGGTGTGTCGGACTTGCACCGACTAAAATCCACGGGGTGTTTCTTCTCTCCGTCCAGCCGGGACCGGCGGCACAGCAGCGTCCACTTCTCCGGCGCGCGAAGACGTCTGGCCCTTCAAGTAGGCCTCATTTCTGTGTTTGCGAGGGGGTGGTGTAGAGAGCCACCCCTCGCTCTCCTTATAGGTAGTTGTCTTGAAGCGATGTGCGGGAGCACGTCACACACCACTCTCGCCTGGATAGGTTGGGCAACGCGCCCCCTCAAGCGCACCGCCCAGGCGGCCTTCCTTGCGTACTAACCACGACAACAAATTCTTATATCAAGAATTGTCATAATATTCAATTTTATTGTTTTATATTTTGGTAGATGTTTTTCAATATTCTAATGTATATTACGTCAATTTCCAGGTGCTTAAATGCTTACCAGATGCGCTCATAGTAAAATGGATAGACAGCTTTCTAATAATCAACAAAGCAACAATAGATCTTCCTGTATTTCTTACATTCTTGTACAAATTGTTTTACAACATGAATGTTGTCCAAAGATGAATAGTTAGTTTTGAATCCTGCTTATCCTCTTGGCTAGTTATCCTATCTCTTAGTCTCTTCGCTATCTTATTTATCCTATCAACAAAAAATGTATACATATAAATATCCTTAAATTTATAATTTGTTCCATGGGTGAGACCTTGGTGTACTTTGGTTTATATTTACGAGACGATTTGAAGATAGGTTCTACTGATGTAAACAGTTCTATATTTTAGAGAACCAGGTAATCTCGTCCACTTTAAATTAAGGTTACGGTGAAGACTAAATTAGGTCACGAATATGCACAAACGTCTACTTTCGTTTGGACTTATAAACGTTTGTTTCAAGAATAATATATTATGCCATAATATTATATTAGGCAATGATTTGTTGCTCCATGTTTATTATTTAACAAAATAGCCGAATGAAAATTAAGTATTAATGCTTAAAATAATAGACTCGCCCGGTTTAGCAGTGAAGGTCAATCCCGGCAATCAATGTATTGCACAGTTCGAAAAAACAAACCCGTCACAAGTCTGGAAAAGTCATTTTATATAAATGAGTTTATTGTAAGCACTCAATAAATACATTGATTTACTGCCAAAAGCCGATAATAAACTTTGCTAATCGCTGTTTTGAAATATTTGACATAATATAAATAATAGAACAAATGACATTCAATGCATTTTGACATAAAATTAGAATCAACTCTGACATTTCGCACTATCTGAGCGAAATAATCTTTGATGGTACATAATTAATCGGTGTGCCGCGGTTCGCTCTTCCGCGATGCCAAACAGGTTAGAGGCAAAAGCTAAAATGTTTGGATCATCCGTGAGACAGTTAAGTCGTAAATAGTAACTCAACTTTACAAAACTTTTTAGACCTGTACTGACACCGGATACATCTTTAAATTTATTTATGTACAAAATCCACAAAGAATCCTCTCGGTCGTACATTAAGATTTTTTTTTTACATTGGCTCGACATAGTGACTACAGAGTACCTGATGGTATGTACAGTGTAATCCAAAAACGAAAGCGACTATCAAAGGATGAAAATCCGTTGATAGTCTACATCGTCATGTCGGCCCACATATACCACGACTGAAGGTCTCTAGGTATATGAGCTACTGGATATAAACAAGCTGATCCCGAAACGCGACAAGCCGAAACTGGTCACTATGACGGGCTTTACACCAATGTACTGTGGTCGCGATCCAGACGGGCACCGACGCCCTACCACCTCACTGCTGCTCGTTTAGCACCACATCAGGAGTCACGTGTAGGGAAACTAAGGTAAAGCCTACAGAACGGAACTAAGGTAAAGATAGTAGGTGACGGAAGTGTGCTGGAGCGGCTTAAAATCTCAAGGTAGGTTAGTTATTTCTGCGTATTGACGGGGACTATGGACAATCCCTGTGGAAGTATAATTTAGTATAAAACGGACCAATTAATGTGAAATAACATATATGTTACGTTGTTGTAAGTTTTTGCATGCTTTTTTTATTTTATAGTATTTTTTTATTAATTTTGTAGCATTTCTGTTGATACCAGTAAGACATAGACATGTCACAATGTATTTAAAGCCAGGATATTATTAATATTTTTTTATAATTCTTCATTTTACGGGAGCGACTACATTTACTACTTTTTTTGTTAACATTTAACTTATTTATTGGATTAGAGACCGGTATACATGTGCGGCAACGCGAGTTATGGTGAGTTCGTATCCCGATATGTACCTCTGGATTTTTCCAGATTAGGGAGGAATTTAAGCGACACTTGCTCACCGGTGAAGTAAAACATTGTCAGAAAACCCACATGCCATCTAACAGCAATGTCATGTATACATGCCCTGAGTACGGCGATCAGCTGCGTTGCTGATCACGTTGTGTATGACATATAAATGAAATCTAAATACTGCCACTAATGCTTTTTACCCACTCTGAAAGGGATAGAGCGTAACGATATATTATTAATTATTATTGTTATAATTGTTTTTTTTTTGTATACCGGGGGAAAATCCTGCATAGGACTATCAGGGACGCTGTGAGGGCAGTGACCCCGGTGTGTCAGACTTCTACTGACTAAAAACCCCCGGGGTGTCCCTCTGATTGCCCCACCCGGGCCAAGGAAGCCGATTCATCCAAACGCCCAGGAAACAAAAAGCCTTGTTGAAGCAACCTCTCTGGAAGTGGAAGGAGTAAAGTTCACCCCTCTAAAACCTCTCTCCCAGGCGATGCGCCGGACACCGTGCACTGCCTGCCTCTCATCCAGGCAGCAGACTCCCTCAAGTCTCCTACCCAGCTATTGTCATCGGGGAATGTCGCGCTCGCTCTGGGCGAACGTGTCCCTCCGGTATTGTTATAATTGTAATTTAACAAAGTTGAACTACTGAGTGCCCATGCACTGGGCACAAGGCACAGCAAATCCACACGTACATGCATAATTAACGTTATTAATTGTGTACATGTAGCAAAAAGGCAGTTGACAAGTCGATACGACTCAATTGGAATAAAAGTTAAAATTAAAGCCAATCTTTATGCTAATTCGGGCGAGATTCCGAAGAATTTCTCTGTTGTACCTTTAATGTCACTTGGATTTAATATATTTGTTAGTTGAGTGAACGAGTTGTGTGACAGATAAAGATCTAGAATGGAATTTAGGAAAGTAAGTTGCTAATATATTGGAGAATCGTTTACTTAAATTCCCATGGACACCTGTTTGTGTGATGTCAGAAATAGTCAAAGGCGGAAAGTGATCTACATAAAGGTAATTTAGATATTTTGGTTTCCTCTGATAGATTGGTGAGATTGTTTTAAAACGAACTGGAGGCTATGTTCAAGATTCTAGATTGGAAAGGACACGGAATTGATATAAACGGTGAATATCAAGCATTTGCAGTTTGCTGATGATATTGTGATCGTGGCAGAAATCCTGGAAGAGTTACAGTAGATGCTCGACAGTTTAGTGGATACCTCGCAATGCATTGGTCTCCATAGGAACTTAGACAAAACTAAGATTATCATAAATAAACATAAGATTTATCGTGAATTATGGGAGTCGAAGTTGCTCGCGTCCGTAGGCTTTACCCTAGTTTCCCTACACGTGACTCCTGGGTGGTGCTAAACGAGCAGCAGCGAGGTGGTAGTGCGTCGGTGCCCGTCTGGATCGCGACCACAGTACATGGGTGTAAAGCCCGCCATAGTGACCAGTTTCGGCTTGTCGCGTTTCGGGATCAGCTTGTGTATGTCCAGTAGCTCATATACCTAGAGACCTTCAGTCGTGGTATATGCGGGCCGAAATGACGATGTAGACTATCAATGGATTTTCATCCTTTGATAGTCGCTTTCGTTTTTGGACTACACTGTACTTACCAACAGGTACTCTGTAGTCACTATGTCGAGCCAGTGTAAAAAAAAATAAAATAAATAAACATCTATCCAAAACCAACAGCGGTTGACGCCATTCTTCTGGAAATTGTTCAAGAATAAAACCTTGGACAGATGATCCAAATGAGTAAAATCAACTTTGAGTTAGAGGCAGCCATGCAGCGCTTCTGCGTGCGGCCAGAACGGTTCGATGATTTAGCAAAAATAATAAAATGATCAAACCTATCTACCCGAGCAAGGCCGCATTGATAAGCTAGTATATGCATGTAATAATACAGGCATTACTTAACAAACAAAACGTACTTTTAGACCAAATAAGGCTTTCATTATGGTGCAAACAGACAAGCTAATCGCGCGCTCGATCGTCCTTCGCATTTCGTCGACACAGATATGCTGACTTATTCTGTAATGTTTAGTGCTGTGTAAATTAAATGTTTCGATGCGGTATGTAATTGAGTGTAGTTTTACATTACCAGCTTACCAGTAGCGTTCATCCCATATATGCAAAAAAGTAATGCGTACCTTACTATAAAAATCTTGGATAATAATAAAAGTTAAATATAAAAAAGAAAATCATGAAACCAATGTAATATATTCTATTTTCACGCCATCTATTGTTCAGATAAGACAAGTATAACGTTTGCTAATACAAATTAATTACGCGGGGTGAGAGGTTTTGCAGGGGTGGGCTTTACTCCTTTCCCTCCCAGAGAGGTAACCTCAACAAGGCTTCTTGTTCCCTAGGCGTCTGGATGAATTTGACTTCCCAGGCCCAGGTGGAGCAATCAGAGGGACACCCCGGGGGTTTTTAGACAGTAGGAGTCTGACACACCGGGGACACTGCCCTCAGAGCGTCCCTGATGGTCCTAGACAGGATTTTCCCCGGGATACAAAAAAAAATTAACCTAACGCGTTACTGCTTACGGAAGCAGAGTAAATTTCGCAGAGCCCAGAGCAGCCAAAAAACAATAAGAGAAACTTAACTAAATAATTGTTTTAAAATACAACAAATGCAACAAAAAAAAAAATCATTTTTTTGTACCATTCTTCTAAAGAAGCCAAATTTACAAGACAGAATATCTACATCACAAAAACGTTTGCTATAAATATCACAGGCGCGAAAGATAAAAGTATTAATAACATAATTTGACTTCACAAATGATACTTTAAAAAGCGAAAGTCTCTTACAATGGAATGCTGGACACCTGAAATCTATTTGGCTTAGCAAATAGGAGCAGTCTATACGATCTCTAATAATTTTGACCAAATAAAACAAACTGATCTTTCTCAACTTAATGATTACTCAAAGAAGAAATTTAAATGAGAAGGAAGGTTGTCTAACTCACACTTGTATTTTAAATACCTCAAGAACTAAGTTTCAATATCATCGAGAATTTTTTTTTTTTATTTAAAATGCACAACTCGGACCGTTTACAGGTAGTTATATATAAAGTGCTCTAGAATACGTTCTCGTATTGATCTTTCGTGGTTACAGATTCAATAGCGGACATCCGGAACCAACAATAGAGACACACTGCGAGCAAAGGTCGCGGTCCGATGCAGCCTTATCTGTCATCTAGATTGTTCTTATTGTTTATGGTTTAACAGAAATATTTATCCTGAGAATTATAGACACTATTTTTGACTTTGCTTAGATTTCTCCCAAAGCTTACAAATACAGGCAAACCTGGATAAGTGAGAGTAATAGCCAGGACCCGTCATTTTAAACTCCCAAAACCTCTATTAGCGAGAAACGGAAACCTCTGTAAGAGAGAGTCGTTTTTCCCTCATGGACCTCCGTAAGTGAGACTGCTACTTATCCATACCTCTATAAGCGACAGTCGAGCTTTATTTATTTATATTAGGAAGAACAAATGACAAAACAAATAACAAATTTAACACCTGTTATTTTATGACTCATTCTTAACTTTCCTGGAACTTCCTGCCATAGTTTTTGTTTTGTTTTCGTAAGCATATTGATACCTACCCTTATAAAGTACTTATATGTCGAAATCTAATTAATGTAACATATACACACTATTAAAAATATATATATGTACATAATACATTCATACTTGCTGTGACTTCTTATTGCTGCGTACCTCTATAAGAGAGAAACGCTACCCATGTGCCTGCATTGGCGAGAAACTCGGGTTAGTGAGGAACCTCTATAAGCGAGAATGAGATTGTGCTCCCTTGAACTCTCACTTATCCAGGTTTGACTGTATATTGATTTAAAATCTGGTATCAAAAGAAGGTAGATATTAGCCAATTACAATTAGAAAATTAAAGAAATAAGAATGTCTATGTAGGAGTTAGAGCGATCAAGGATAACGTCTCCACATTTTCTGAGGTAAGATTTGATGCGAGTTAAGCCAAAATTAGTAACAGCGAGCAGCAAAGCGTGTGCTAAATAAATCTTCCCGATAAGCCTAGGTCGCTAGGTGCCGAGGCGATCTAGATATGCTTGTAGAGCTGTGGAGGCGACGATGCGAGCTATCTGATCCTCGTTGGGAGATACTTATTGCTTTAAATAAAAAAGTCTTAAAACGCAATTAGATTAATCGATAATCGATTAATGAATGTTTAAGGGTGTAGTTTGTTTTTAATTTAGTGTAATTTTTTTTTTACACTGGCACGACATAGTGACTACAGAGTACCTGATGGTAAGTACAGTGTAGTCCAAAACCAAAGCGACTATCAAAGGATGAAAATCCATTGATAGTCTACATCGTCATGTCGGCCCACATATACCACGACTGAAGGTCTCTAGGTATATGAGCTACTGGATATACACAAGCTGATCCCGAAACGCGACAGGTCGAAACTGGTCACTATGACGGGCTTAACACCCATGTACTGTGGTCGCGATTCAGACAGGCACCGATGCCCTACCACCTCGCTGCTGCTCGTTTAGCACCACCCAGGAGTCACGTGTAGGGAAGCTAGGGTAAAGTCTACGGACGCGAGCAACTTCGACTCCCAAAATATAATATATATAATAACAATATACCCTCGCGCTATGTCCCTTTCAGGGTCAGCAGAGATACATTAGTCATTAAACCTTGGTCACTTTTCTATAGTGCCAAGGCTGTCGCGTTTATATAATGGGTGTGTGGCCGGGGACAAGAGCATTGATATATTTTCGGATTCGATGCCGGCCTTCAAGAGGAAACTCAGTGAGCTGGTGTGTTGAGCTTGGCATTGTCCTTGGTATTGTATAGTTTGTGTGTTGATTTTTAATTTTAATTTAAATTGTATTATTGTCTAGTTTTTTTTTCTTTTTGGTGTTTGGATCCATGCTGTGGCTGCGTTTTATTAGTATCCATTGCAGACATTTAGCTTGTGCATGCGATCTCATGGTGAATGTAAAATGCAATGGAACTGTTGATAGCCCATACACAAATAAATAAATAAATGATTAGAACAGTGATGTTTCTTGGTAAATATTGTCAATATTTAAGTTATTTTTTTCTGGTATACGAGTATACGTAGCAGATATAAGCTGCTCGTAACATATGATGTAAAAAACATTAACTCCTAAGATAGAGATAGTCATAAGTTGGGTGTCAGCTGACTGTAATGTACGCCTTTTAAACAATTTTATCTTCTCAGTTCTCAAGTTTCCTCACAATGTTTCAGCTCACTGGTGAGCATGTGATGCTTAAATTCGTACTTAATACGGATGAACCACGAGGTACGTGAAGGATCGAACCTATGACCGTTTTGCAGTGTGTGCACCATTATACTACATCAAAGCAATTTTTCTACGTAAAGTTGTTGTTTTTTTTAAACTTTAACATTCAAAATACTCGAAGCAACGACTTTTCCACCAATTTATGCAAAAAAGTGAAAATAAGTTTTATAAAGTTCGAATTTAGAACAGTATTTTTATCACGTATTTAATTACTTTCGAATAGTTTTATACGAAAAAGTTTTAATTTATGGGCTGAGTCCACGACTTTGCTGATGCGTGTATTTTCTTAAAGCAAATGAGTGTTCTTGGGTGTTTACGTGTAAGTTTTCACTGTGATTATTACAAAAAGAGATATAGCGTTATGATATTTTATTATTATAACAGTAAATATTTTTTCATTCCGAACACGTCGCTTACGACTTTTTGTTTTCGTCATCCATATTCATTTTGCGAAATTTTTTTCATTCAATTAATTTGTATCCTGGTTATAAATGTCTCATTATAGTGCTTCATGTGATTAATTCATTTTGTTTTGAACCAGATGAAATCAAAGGACATTAGCCGAATGATTTTAATGTTAATTAAGTTAATCTAAATTGATTTAGTTCGACGTGTGTTATTTATTAATCGTTATTTTTAAATATGTTATTTTGTTGCACTGTATGTGTGTTTGTGCAATTTTAAGCCCAATAATTTTAAAATTATATTTTTTTTAAAGATTTTTTGTTACGAATTGACTTTTACCTTTACTTACAAATTGGCTTAGCTTTTACCTTAATCTCACCCAATGACGTGCATTGAATATTTGGACATGGTAGGCAGAATTCGCGTGATTATTATGAATATAATATTATGATAGTAAATATTATATTGCTTTTATAGGAAATATAAATGGCATGAATGTAGAATAGATATGAATATAAATTGTTCCTTTTTTTGTTTAACTTTAAGCAATTTATTCCAGACTTATTTATTATAAGGGCATGCAATGCTTTCATGCATCTATGGAATGAACGTTACTGATCTCACCTGTTGGGAAGTGATGATGAGGCCAATAATGCAACGTGCTCAAGCAACAAATACCGATTCACTCGACGTTTGAAAATTTCCATGTTTATAAGATGTTGGAAAAACAAATGCAGGAAGAGATTTCCCTTACTTGGCGGTTCGAAGCAAAAAAGAGGAAGCGAATCACCTCCTTCTAGCAGCTAGAATGTCAATCACATCTGGTTACAAACCCACACGCAATCTTATCATTTTTTTTTTAAATGCTCTCTTTACGCACATTAACAATTAACACGTAACTTAACCAGTTTGAAGTGAAAACTTGTTTGGCAATTTCGGGATGGGGTAAAGCGCTGAATTCGCGTCATCGTCACATTAGGATGCGCGCGGGGATGCGAGTAGGAAGGTAGGCGGCAGGCAGTGGTTAGGGGTTAGGAGGGAAAAATTCAGAGTCACAGGTATTTTTTTATGCCCAGTGTGTCAAAAAATAGAAAAAAATCTGGATAGGGACACCCTAATTACCTAGTAGTATGAAATATATAATACTTTATAGCCTATTTTCATACCTACCATTAGGTACACAGAAAAAAAAAGTAGCTTGAGCCGTTTTGCAGAAGTGTGACTACAAGCACCATGACACGAAATTTTTATATACATATATATAGAATACTAGCTGACCCGGCAAACGTTGTTTTGCCATATAAGATATTTCTAGGTAATTTCTAGTAGAAAAATAAAAACAAATAATTTTGTCCATAAATTTTAAAAAATGTTAAGGGTGAACAACTTTTATCACTTAGGGGTATGAAAAATAGATAGTAGCCGATTCTCAGACCTACTGAATACGCATATACAATTTGGTAAAAATCGGTAAAGCCGTTTCGGAGGAGTAAGGTTACTAACATTGTGACACGAGAATTTTGTAAATATAAAGATTTCTTTGAACTAGTTGTGTCGGTGACTGAAACCGCGGTAAAAAATAGTATTTTAATTAAATAATATAAATGGCAATCTCCAATTATCTTACAAATATAAATTTGGATCATCGTATATGTAATTCTATTTAACCCAAGCTACAGTTACTATGAGATATTAAAGTTGATTCGATTATGACTTACGTCACTTAAAAAACAAATAAAATGTTTGTACACTAGCAATTATTGCCTGATTTTGTTAACTTTAATTTGTGACTGTGGTGTGGTGTACCAGGGACCGATATCCTTATACGAAAACTCGAATGATCTTAAGTTCGAATACCGAAACGAACCTCGGGATTTTTTCAGTCTAAGAAAAAGTTTTCTATGCCTATAGAATACAAGTTTTTAGTAAAAAAAAACTTTTTTTCCGCCTCTCCCCCCTTTCTTCACTTCAGAATATGTCGCTGGAAATCCGAAACAGCCTAAGTATTATAGGTATGAAAATAAGCTGTGATCTCAACCTTGGAGATCATATAGGTACTGTCATCTCCATGACATAACGTAGACTTTGAATCCCGCCGAGAGAGCGACGGTTTTTAACACCGGACCAACTGTTCCTATTGTAAAGACCCAGGTCAGTTCCTGCATGGAATATTGTTTACAAATCTGGGATGCATCTGCTCAGAACTTATTTGATGTCCTAGATAGGCTGCAGTGGAGGGCTTTTCGCATTGTGAATAATCTAGACGTTAATAAGCCGCTGCAGTTGCGTAGGGATATTGCTTCATTAAGTGTTTTTTTTTTACACTGGCACGACATAGTGACTACTGAGTACCTGATGGTAAATACAGTGTAGTCCAAAAACGAAAACGACTATCAAAGGACGAAAATCCATTGATAGACTACATCGTCATGTCGGCCCACATATACCACGACTGAAGGTCTCTAGGTATATGAACTACTGGATATACACAAGCTGATCCCGAAACGCGACAAGCCGAAACTGGTCACTATGACAGGCTTCACACCCATGTACTGTAGTCGCGATCCAGACGGGCACCGACGCCCTACCACCTCGCTGCTGCTCGTTTAGCACCACCTAGGAGTCACATGTAGGGGAACTAGGGTAAAGTCTACGGACGCTTGCAGATTCGACTCCCAAAACTACTAGTGTCTGTATAACGGCGAGTGATTTGAAGAGTTATTTAACCTTGTTCCACCTTCTCCCTTCCACTATAGCACCACGCGCATATGTTTACGGAGTCACAGCTTTACGGTAACTCATATCCCTGCTAAGACTAAGAAGTTCCTTGATTGTTACTTTTGCCGAGTTGTTTAGCTCCGAGGAGCGTGCTCTCAACTTCCTTTAAATGAAACCTAGAGAGATATTAATGCATTTCGCTGGCTGAGCACCTTCTGCGCTCGCCTCCTAAGCCCGGTTGAACTGTAAATGCCTTTCCCGGCAATCAGTAGTTAATCCGCTTCAAAAAAAAAAAAAATTAATGCAGGCCGGCAAGATCACAGCAACTACCGATGGGTTTTTCTTTGCTGTTGATTGTCGTTGTCGTTTTTTGGACTCCACCGTGCTTACCATCAGACGTTGTGGTGTTACTATGCCGAATTACTATAAAACAACTTAAGATACTTACAATGATGACTCACGATTAGTGATGAAAATGCCCGGGAATTTTCCCACAGTGCCCAAAACTTCCGATAACATTTCGTAAATCCCAAGGAAGTTTTGGGCACTTTGGGAAAATTCCCGGGCATTTTCATCGTTACTCACAATAAACGAATCTGCTAAGCACAGAAGAGTTAGTCGTTACTGGGACTCGAATCCTGGACCTTAGCACCGCAAGTTGGAACACAAAAAACTGAGCTATTGAATTACCTATAAATGCACAGAGAGCGGTACGTCGCGACCTAGCGGCCACTGCCAGAATCCAACGCGTGCCTTAAGATTTCCGTATCGTAAGCGCGTTATTGACAATTCGTGATATGTGAACCAGCGCTTAAATAAATATTATTCGGCCCCCTGCCGACAATACTGCCATATAGGTAATAATTTACGTTAAATTTATTCGAAATTTCGATATATAATTGTCCGATATATTTATTATATATTATGTATTAATAATTCGAACTTTGACGCCCATAAATTTGCTGAATATAAATGTGGAATGTGTCAATATAAAGTATGAATAAAATAATTATTTAGACTGATAGCAACATTTAATAATAGTCTCGAAATACCTTCACTAGGTTATTGAAGTACTTTAATTTATCTACTGTTATAAAATCGTAAGTTGTGTGTTTGTTACTGAACTGTGTAGGGAAAAATTGAAGAGTTTTTCTTAGATTGGATGCATATTCACGGCCGGAAAAATCAGATGAGAACTTACCTGAAGTATATTATGAAAATAAGGGCAAATAAAGTGGTTATCATATTAGAGTTTAAATAATTAGTAACATATTTCTTGTAGCCGTTTTTTATAGGAACTCTTAATGTTTGCATCAAATCAAGCCAATGTTTCGATGTGCGTTTTTATGTATAAGGAATCTGAATTAAAATCTCGAAAAACTTAATTTAAAGGTATTAAAAAAATATAATTTTCTTTCTAATTTAATAATATTGAAATCTGTACACATTAGTATTTTTTGTCATGGCTTCTGTGGATATATTTTCATGAAAAATCTAATTTAATTAAATATCAACTAAAATAACTGTGTTTATATTATTATAAATGCACTTACAATTGTAAAAAAATGTGTCTACCACCGATTTGGAAAGCCAGTAGATCCTCTACCTAATATAGCCATCAAAAAACTTTTCTAGTCGCCCTTTTCAAAATATTGCTCCGCGAGTACAATTATATTAAAATTCATATGAGAAATAATTTACTTTTGTTTAAAACGCGAATCAAATACATAGAAAAAATCAGTTTTAATAATCTGTCTTCTCTTTTATTATCATTACAGTTTTAATGTCTTTATACTAAAACGATATAATAATTTTGTTTGGAGGTTTTTAATTTTAAATTATGTAGAGGAAGTCACGGAAAAAGCAAGTACTGTATAAAAATATTACAAAGAACAAAACAATAAATCCTAAACATTATTGATCTCGGTTTAATATTCGACACGGGACAAATTAAAAGTTGATTTCTTGTGAAACGAGGCGGCATCACGAAATTATATTATTTACATTTTTGTCCGGAATAATTACCGTTTGTCACACTGTGCGGTGATGGCCAAATAAAATGCTTGACGGAATACGAATGACTCTTGTTTGGCACTTTTTAATGTATTACAATTCCTTTTTCGTACATTGATTTTAATATTTTATTAAAGCTTATTTTCACCGTATTAATTTCACATGATAAATGCCCTGTTTCCGAAATATTTTATAAATTGTTATTTAAATCATTATTGGTTTGCTATGGCGTTTAAAACGCTGTGGCTAAATCTAATGGAAATTTTATGCTACAGCATCTTCTAGGATCAGTAAGTTACTAAATTATTCGTTAACTTATAAGATAAGTAGTGTTTAACCACATTGGAATGGTCTATATGCATAGATGTTGAGTGTCCTTTTTTAAACGGTTTTTCTCACCATCGCAACTTCTTAACCTGTATCAAGCACAGGTGCGGCCGGGTGTCGAGAACTGTTGTCATCTTTGGGACGGTTCCGCTAAATATCAGTTGGCGGCTTTGGACTCTATTGATCGTAGAGCTCGTAGACTTATTATTAGTTATAGACGACTCTTTGACAAAAATTAAAACGCAGAGCATCGAGCATCGACGTAGAGTTGCCTGCCTCTCGGTCTTTTACCGGTTGCACGGTGGAGAGTGGTCTCAGGAACATTCTTTAATTTCACCAGCCCCATGCCATCACAAATCTACTAGATATCGTGTTGGATACCATCCGTATGTGGTGGATGTTCCTTATATCCGCACGAGAAGATTCGCTTCTACATTCACCATGCGAGCGGATAAGGAGTGGAATATGTTTCCAGCGGCCATATTTCCGCGATCTTATGACCTGGGAGTCTTTAAGAGAAGAGTGAATAGGCATTTGTTGGGCGGACGCGGTTCATCAGGACTCATCTTCACCTTCCATCAGGTATGATTGAGGTCAAGCGTTCGCCTATAAATAATAATAAAAAAAGGCCATAGATAATTGATTCCAAAATGTTTCTTATAAATTTAGAATTTAATAACATACTTTAAACTTTCACGTTGTGTATTCATTATAAATATTTAACGGGTAATTTTTTTTTTTTTTTTGTAATTTTTTACGCTAAGAAACTTACGGTTAATTTTGGCTTGAGATTTTGATCTGGATACACATGCCATGCACACGAGTAGACTGAAGTTTCGCGGTGTTTGCGTCGGTGATGGGAAATTTCTTCCTCTACCCGCTTTTGTTTTTATTATTATTATATATATAATTTAATTAGTCACAACACATAATACTCAGAAAAATGGCTTTTTTTTTAAATTAATTACTTTTAGTTTTTTTTCTTCAAAAAACGAACTGGGAGCGTCTGTACAACTTCACCAGGCGAGATGGGTGAGCACTTAGGCAGAAATTTATAGACGCACCTTTAAGTTTTCTCAGAATTAACTAAGACATTACAATTTATATTCCTCAATAGAAGTCACAGACTTCAGTAAGTCATCGATTTTACCTACTTGGACTTGGCTCTGCGTATAGTATGGCTAAACTCAAGTTCCTATTATATATTCAGTTTTTTGTCAAAAAAAAATATTTTTGAGAACTTTGCTAAGCAAAGTTGAAATAGCGTCTACAACTCTCAGCTTTAGGGTGTTCAGTCAGCGTATTTATGGGCTGGGTGGCAACGTAAGGGGACCTTAGACTAAAGTGGCTAGCCTGGGACAGAAAATGACGGTGATCTAGTAGCGTTATGGAAGCTATTACTTTGAGAAGAAACGCTGAGAGAAACTCTAAGCTACGTCGGAGTCTTTGGTTATTTCATTTTTAGAGCTTACATAAATCTTGGGATATATCTACTTTATGATACATCCTACAAACCTACACAATAATCCTATATCACACATACTTGCAGCATCTGCCTACGCCTATAGACTCAATTGCTTATAGTCTAATAATCTTGAGGTACATCGCTAGCGGTTAAAACTTGAGCATCCAAGATTTAAGCAAACAAAAAGGTGTCTATAAAAGCCGGCATGCTCCCGTTTCGAGCCGTCTATGCCGCGCATGGCTTAATAAATCAGCCCCCTGTTTGGATATAATGACATGATTTTTCGAACGCCATCCGTCTGTGGTGCGATCTCAATTAGTACTGTTTCCTCGTTAAAATTGGCCCTCCGAATTGGACCTTTTTCTTTGGACAATCGCGTAGAGAAGCGCTACATTTAAATTTTATTTATTTAACATGTGTGTGTACCACAAGTGCGCCGGCCGCCCAAGTCGAGTTCCGTACCCACAAGGGTGCCCTTGCGTAGCCGCCCAACCCATAAATTTCGCTGGCTGAGCGCCGCTGCGTTCGCCGACCAAGCCTGGTTTTGTGGTGAAGGTCTTTCCCAGGCCATCAACGTAGGACATGTCGAAAAAAAAAACCACAAGTGGGGCGCACAGGTCGTTTCATCAGGTGTCGCAAAGCCCCGGTTACTCTCATCTAATTGTAATACTAGACGGTTTGGTCCGCAAAAAATTTGACTCTCGGTTTGCCTTAATGTAAACAAAGGATGTATAAACAATGTAACTAAAGTATTATGAAATATTATTCTTCTATCTTTTCTACTTGTCTGTACATAGGTCGGTAGCACAAAGTTCCCATTATCTGTTAACGAGCAATATTTCTTTCCGGCCCAAGTCGGCCACTACACGTGTCTCTGCCGCGGGCAGTTGCGAAAAGAAATGATGATTTGTTATACACCGCAATATTATTTCAATTAAACTGGATGACGAAAATTCCACTCAATCCAACAATAAAAACACTCTCATTAAAATGTTTTTATTTTCACAGTAGCATGGTGTTTAAACTGTACCAAGCCTGAATACCAGTTGCTCAAGTTTTTAACGACTTCATTTGTATCCATAAATATAGGCTGACATTTATAGATATTACTTTAATTTTGCTTAGTCTTTGCTCAGAAAATAGTTTGATTTTGACATATATGATATCGTCGCCTCATTGCTCGGATACCTACTTACACGCCCAACTATGTCGGATGGTGATGCTCACAATCCGTCCACGCCGTCATATATAATTTGTCTTATAAAAAAATATATTTAAAAATAGTTCTAAATCTATTTAAGATTTCTTTTTTATCAAAACACTTTATTCATGCAAGTACTATTTATTGCTGGCAAGAAACATTTTTGTGGCTCTAAAACTTTAAAATTTTGTAAACAGTAATTTGTTACTCTTCCGACTCATAAGGTTGCCGACCCCTGCATTATGAGGTTTTAACGCTCACAATATTCTCATAATTTTCATGGGAGTTATTCATGGAATAATCTCTACACTTATGATCATATATGTATGATTGATTTATGCTAACTAAGTGTAAATACAAATAATATACAATCTATTATTCATTACAGCTACCGTGAACTACTGTTTCATGGTTGGGAATTAATAAAAGTAACGCTTCAGGTGTTATTTCATAGATGGGCAAATTGTAATCAGATTAATGATAATGATTAACGATTACATTTAACGTTTTTTACCATTAATATGACTCTATTTTGCTCATTTATGTTTTGAACACTATAAAATCTCAGATTGTATACACATTTATGATTTCTTAATGTTTTAAATGGATTTAATCATGATTACAGAGTAAGAAAATTAAAATTACGACTACATTTTGTAATCGTTCATCATTAATCAGATTACATTTTGCTCATCTCTGGTATGATTTCTTACCACACAACAATGCAACGGTTATTTTTGATGAAAATCGAAACTTAGATAAAAAATTGAAGCAAGTGAGTAATACTAGGTTAAAAAGAATAATTAAATACGAGTTTAATATGAACATTAACAACATTAAATAATTCTTGATTATAGAGCTCGTAGACTCGTGGCGATCGTATTCTTTTGACATTACCCGCCATCAGAACTCTTTTTATTTGGTCTACGTAGGTCAGTCTCGGTCGGCCTCGGCCCTTACATCCACTCACATTCATATTTTTTATTATCCTTTCATCATTCATCCTCTCCACGTGCCTGAACCATCAAAGCATGCTTATGTAGATGCATTCGATGACACTTTTTTTTTTACACTGGCTCGACATAGTGACTACAGATTACCTGATGGTAAGTACAGTGTAGTCCAAAAACGAAAGCGACTATCAAAGGATGAAAATCCATTGATAGTCTACATCGTCATGTCGGCCCACATATACCACGACTGAAGGTCTCTAGGTATATGAGCTACTGGATATGCTCAAGCTGATCCCGAAACGCGACAAGCGGAAACTGGTCACTATGACGGGCTTTACACCCATGTACTGTGGTCGCAATCCAGACGGGCACCGACGCCCTACCACCTCGCTGCTGCTCGTTTAGCACCACCCAGGAGTCACGTGTAGGGAAACTAGGGTAAAGCATAAGGACGCGAGCAGTTTCGACTCCTAAAACCTAAAACCCTTATCCTCCTTCCTTATCTTTCAAACCAACCATTGTGCGCATCTCTTTGTTCCTAACGCGATCCGCAAGCGTTACTCCGCATATAGAACAAAGAGATCGTATCTCCACTGCAATACACTGCATTCTTTGATTCCACCAGCCCCATTCCACCATAAAACCACTAGACATCGTGTCGGATACCATCCGTATGTGGTGGATGTTCCTTATATCCGCACGAAAAGATTCACTACTACATTCATCATGCGAACGGCTAAGGAGTGGAATGTGCTTCCGGCAGCCATATTTCCGCGATCTTATGACCTGCGAGTCTTTAAGAGAAGAGTGAATAGGCATTTTCTGGGCGAACGCATTTCATCATCGAACTCATCTTCACCTTCCACCAGATGTGATTGAGGTTAAGCGTTCGTCTATAAATAATTAAAAAATATCTATATCGTTTTACGGAACAATTCTCATTTATTCATCAATTTTTCTCTATGATTTGTTAGAGAATTTAGTTTTGTATCTTGAAATATCTCCCTTGACTATAAAATCACTCTGTGTATTTATCATTCATTTAATATATAGCATATAATATATTTCATTGACTTTTATTCACTTCAGTAGGGTTACAAAAATAAAACTACAAATTAAAAAGGCACTCCCATATTTATTTTCTTCTCAAATATATTAAGATTTACTTGTAAAACGTAAAAAAAGTATAAACACGCTATAAAAATATCGTATCACACCGTAATAACAAATATTTAATAACTTAATCAGTACATAATTACTTAAAATGAAAGTTGGTATTTGTTTTTAGTTCGATTTATTCATCTGTTTTCCGGGCAGTAGACTTGAGGGAGGCTGCTGACAGATAGCCTGAGGTTAATTCTTGAAATGAAACTTCTTAAATAACAATTCCTTAATCGATACATGAACAAGAATCGAGAGTAACATTTTAAGAACGAGTATCATTTACATTTTCATAATACATATTTGTATCACAACCTACATGAAACAAGATTGTTTTAATCTTGTTATAGCAGTTTTTTTAATGAAAGATATGGAGTATAATTTTGATATAGTATTATCAATTTTTAATCTCTTCCGTATCAATTATCCTTCTAATTTTCTTTAGTGAATGATTTCATTTATATATTTTCATGGATGTAAACTTACTTTTGGGTCATCAAACTACGTATGAAAGTAATATTCAAACGTTATTGCGTTTGAAGTTGGCGGTACGCCTAAATGTAACAGATGTTGGCGTAAAAAGATTTTTATAATAGCTTTTAATCGTTTATACATCAAAAATTTAAGTACCTAGTAAGATTTGTACTTGATTTCATAACTTCCTAATATCTACATAGAATGTTACAAAAATTGTATATAATTTTGCCTAAACATTAATCGAAGTCAAATGGCACTTTTACGAAAATAAATTTATTTCTCACCTTTTAAAAAAAGCTATTAAAAACTGACTGTTGACCAAATACATTTGTCTTTAGACAAATTTGTTAAACAACAAGATAAGGCTGAGTTGACAATGAAATCAGTTTTGTTTTATCTAAATGAAAAATGACTTAAAAGATCAATTCCTATTTAATAGATAGAAACCAGATTAGCCACGAAGATTATATTAAAAACTTTTATAGCTGACTTTAGGTTAATACTTAAAAAATACACAACTACTATTGACATGAGCAATAAGAAATGTTAAATTTACTAAAATCTTCAACAAAAAATAAACAACTTAACAAAAACCACGCAAGCACAATTACAATATTGATATATTTAAAAAGACATCGTAAGTTACATCTAACCATATAAAAATTGACTCAATAAACTGGCCTATTAGCTACAAAAATAAATACTTATATCGTTTTAAAAATACATTTATACATGGAATTTTATTTGTACATTAGAAATTTTGAGCTTCATTAACTGGCCTTATATCCCATATAAAAATATAACTATATTGGTAATTACACACTGGCACATAACTGGCACTCTGGAATGAGAAATAATTGTGGAGTCACAATCCACAAATCGACAACATACAAAGGTATTAATACATTTTTCAGTTCTCTAAAGGAACACAAAACTCTAAAATTAATTACCGTACATATAAATGACTTAATCATAAAAATTGATAAAACACATAACAAGAATCAATATACTATTCTTGTAGACCTAGCACCAAATGATGAGGGTGACACTGGAACTTTAACAGTAATATCAGTAGACGAAAATCTGGCTATTCATAAAGAGATAGCATATCTTGTTTAAATTATAAGGAAATAAGCTATAACTTATTACAAAATAATACAATTAAGAGAGATTTTCAATAATACCATATTTAAAATCGAATGTCTGTTTAAATGACGAATTGGAACGTTGGACTTAATGTATCAGAGTACATTAGGTTAATTTTAAATTAACTTGAAAAACTCTCCTAAACAATATGTATGCACGGAAAATTGTCAATAGTTAATAAATGGGATCTTTTTCCTGTCGATAAATCCATAAAAAATTTAAATACTCGTATTCCCATAGTACAACGGATTTTTACTCAAAAAAAAAAAAGAATATGGACAATAACTCTAGAGTGTTAAAATATATAGCAACTATTCCAAATTCTCGGGAGGCATACTTATTTTCAATAACATATTTTAAGATATTTCCCATTTCTAATAAAACTTCCGGAAGCTGCAATGGTGCATATCATACGAATTGCGAATTTCTCATTATTTTCCTGTTATTGCCTACATTATCCAATAATATTTCGTACTAGACTAAAGATGGTAAAAAAAAAGAAACATACTTAATCAAATTCCTAAATAAAGTTTCTAAGCAAAGTCCATGACTCCCTTAATAATAACATAACAAGTGCAGAATTAAAATATACTTATGGCAAATAGATCAGGTAGAAATGGAATGTGAAGGATTTAAATACTGAATGGCTGAGTATTTAAAAAGGAGTTAAAAAGTACCATCACGATTTATCCTTATAGGAAAATAGAAAATGTTGATACAAATGTACTTTGTAATACCTATAATATTTAAAAACATCTTATCGACTTGTGCCAGTTTATGCAAATTCATTAATTAAAATAAAACACAACAGTACTGGCAAGTATTTGAACATGCACTAGATGTTCAAGATCACTAGATGTTCACTAGATGCGCAAGTTCTTCATTATGCTACTATATAATAATTAGACAAAATAAGGCAATTAACTAACTATATACACATAAATAGAAAACAAGGAAGTATGTAGCTATCATTTCGATGTATCTTAAAGTTCAACCCGTCATAGGAACTTCTTCAGTCCTTTTTGGTACTAAGGACAAGTCTAAAGGATTCTTCATAATTTCTTTACTATTGTCAGCACTCAAATCAATGCTCAATTCTGGTTCTGAATCGCTAGCTTCATCATTCTTAGAACTTCTAAATAATACAGCTGTAGATTTAATAGATAAATCCATGGGTTGATCTTGATCTATGGCAACGCCGGCAACCGCTGGAGAGTGGAGAAGAAGATCCCCACCACTTCGACTAGGCCATGTGGTCAGACCCGGTGGTATTGGTCTTTGCATCGCAGGCAGAAAAGGCCGAGATGTAAAACTAGGAGATGCCGAAATTGGACCAAACGGAGATGGAGAAAGTGTTGGAGGTTTCCGTTTTTTGACATCCTTACTTTGATTCCTAATTGCTTGTAACTTCACATCTTTTTCACTTAACGGTGATGATGCTGGTCTGAAGATACTGAGCCCACTGGTGCTTCTAGAGCTATTGTCATCTTCGGGATCAGCTGAGGAAGCCCCAGAATCTGACGGGGATACACTTTGGCGTGTCATATCTTCAGTGAATGGACTTTTTTCTGAGTTCTTGTAGTACTCTGCTAATGCAGCGGCCGGTAACAAATTGGAAGGTAAGAATGTCGGGTTGAGTGATGGATTGAAATTTGGTGGTGATTTACTGCTCTGTAGTTGCTGCATATGATGCTGCTGTTGTTCTTGTAGGAGGCAGTGGATTTTGAACCAGTTTGATCTTCGACCATATCTCGATCCAGATTTAGACATTCCTACTAGTAGACATTTCCTCAATCTACACGCTTTGCAGGCAGTCCTGTTTTTCTTATTTATGACACATTCACCGTTGTTTTTGCACTCTGATATCGATGATAAATTATTGTACGTCCTCCCGAAGAATGACTGTAACAAAAGAAAAGGAACAAGATTAAAACATGAAATCCGATCTCGGCGGGTTTGGAAAAGAAATGATATACGCATCATGAGGGAATTAAAAAGGATGATATTTGCATGATAACGACAGCACCAATTTCGGTCTTCAATTAATTTTGTTTAATATATAGACGTGCTTCCGTCGGCCTCGCATAAGAAACATCAATTTATAAACGATACGGTTAAAGTGAATCGTCTGCGATATTCGATTCCAGTGCGGGGTCGAAATTAAAAATTGCATTTTTCAAAAAGTCATCATAAAGATCATCGCGGGACGCATTAAAATCTGGGTCAACGTGGTTTACGTCGTATCTCACACTTAATATTGCAAATGCAGGTTCGAGTCGGTCCGTGTTGCGTCGCTTGACGTAAATAATGGGGGGGCTTTCGAGAAATATTCTTTGCGTAGTATACGCTAAAGACACTTTTTTCGTCTGTCTGTATGTTTGCTTGTATCCTCGAATCAATGTAATGGATTTATATTAGGATTTTCCAATATTTATGAAATTAATTGGGGAAGATTTATTTACATACTAGATTTGTATTAAATAAGAAATAGAAAAGATAGCTGAACATTTATATATAGTAGTCCAAATAGACGACTTTAAGGAGCTTATATATCAACACTAGATTTGTATCAATTGTTCATACAGTAAAGAAATATAATGAAACAAAATAAACGCGTGAAGGAAGGGAAGGAAGGGAAGTCAGTAATAAGTTTTTAAATAGAATAACTTCAACGCTCTGTAGCAAGGGTTTGTCACGATCTCCTGATTTTAACCACATTCGTTCATGTGTCGTACTGGTATTAAGTAAAGCTAAAGTTAAACAAAAAACAGGATATAACAAAATTGGCACGAATGTGTTTAGTCCTTTTGTGTATTTATTTATTCCATGGAATCGTATTACAGAATTAAAAACCTCAAACTGGTCCACAAAAGTTGCAATAATATAAAATAGATTAAAAGTAATACCAATTTGTGATTCTATTTTGATCTTTAGGCTATTATTTCTAACACATTTAAATATTATGTTAATTGCCCTAAGCATTTAGCTCAGATTAGAGTCTTTCAGACGGTATCATTTAAATTTAATGTCTTAGAAATTTTAATAAGTATAAAAGGTTCCCATGTGAAGCAAACCGGAGTCGCTAGTATTATTTTAAGTAAATTTCGTTGTGGCCTGCTGTGAGGGGCTTGGTATCTTCTTTCTCAATTAAATCGGTACGAAAGTGTAAAATATGTGAATGTGCTACAGTTGTACCCGTCGGAGCGCGCTTCGGTACATTTTCGGCCTTAAATAATGTTCTGTCTCATTATTTGAGATTAAAAAGAATTTTCGGTATGCAATTTGCATATGCTTAAATCGATTTTTGCGCAGAAAATAATTTTGAATGTTAATATATTTGCCTATTTAATTAGTTTTACATAATATTACGGTAATTTACCAATATTGCTTAGCAATTAACGTTTTGTGAAAATATTTTTATTATAAAGTACCTTTAGATATCTTTTCATTTAGGGATATGTTATTTCATTCTGTTTTAGATTAGTATTTAGATATTTTTAATGTTATAATAGATAATTAGTTTGTATTTATATTCAGTACGATTATGACATACATAAATGATCTTTTTATCAGCTATAATAGATATTTTTCTTAAAGATCTTTCGAACGTTCGACTTTACTGCTGTCTATTTTCACAATGACTTCATTAATATAAATCTGTATCT
Organism: Automeris io; assembly: GCA_036320925.1. NCBI lineage: Eukaryota > Metazoa > Arthropoda > Insecta > Lepidoptera > Saturniidae > Automeris > Automeris io. Next base: position 1,856,457 of record JAUDJH010000011.1, on the reverse strand, counting down.
CTCTGGTAATTAATTCTTAGATAAAATACTATTGTTATATGATCTTTTCCTCTTGTACTATTGTTTCAATTTAATTTTTTAATCTGATATCCCTAGGATATGAGTTTCTAGAATTAACAATAGTTCCAATACTTTCTGCCAATTTGGTTAGTACGAAATTTTGTATTAAAATAAACTAAATTTGCTCTAACTTGTTTAACCTCTCGAGTGGTCTCTTTTTTTTGTAACACGGGGGACATCCCTTCGGACCTCAGGTCCTCAGGCGGTGAGGGCTGCCCCCCGTTGTGTCGGACTTGCACCGACTAAAACCCCCGGGGTGTTCCTTCTTCCCGTCTGACCGGGGCCAGAGGTACAGTGTCATCCTCTTCTCCGAACCTCTCAGTGGATTCTAGATTATCCTCAGATAACCTTCTACTCTGAATAGAAAGAAATAGTTTATTTTTCGATACTTTAGAGGACGCTTTCAAAAATTGCCAGTTCGTACCTTTATCGTGTCATTAAATTCTAGAGTGATCTTCTTTACCGTGAATTCTGATTCTTTTACCTATAAGACGCCCTTAATAGGTTGCAGCGGAGGGCTGTCCGCATTGTGAATGATCCAGACATTATTAAGCATCTTGAACCACTCCAGTTGTGCAAAGATATCGCTTCATTAAGAATATTCTACCATCTGTATCAGGGTGAGTGTTTTGAAAAGCTATTTAACCTTATTTCACACTCTCCTTTAAAAACCATGTGCACGGGCTTACGGAGTCACGGCTATACGGTAATTCATATCCTGGCTTGGACTCAGATGTTCTCTAACTGATGTCGAGTAGTTGAGCAGTGGAATGTTCTTCCGGCAAGTGTGTCCCTACCGTCCGATGATATTGGGTCTATTAATCGAAGAGTGAAGAAACATTTGTATTTGTAAATACCGGCATTGTCACTGCCTCTATTAATAGATTTTTCTTTATTGTTGATAATCGTGGTTGGTTTATGGACTGCAGAATGCTTACCATCAGGTGAACTATAGTCACTTTTTGCCGAGCCAAAATTAAAAAAGTGACCTTTTATGGATTCTTTTTTTTTACACTGGCTCGACATAGTGACTACAGAGTACCTGATGGTAAGTACAGTGTAGTCCAAAAACGAAAGCAACTATCAAAGGATGAAAATCCATTGATAGTCTACATCGTCATGTCGGCCCACATATATCACGACTAAAGGTCTTTAGATATATGAGCTACTGGATATGCACAAGCTGATCCCGAAACGCGACAAGCCGAAACTGGTCACTATGACGGGCTTTACACCCATGCACTGTGGTCGCGATCCAGACGGGCACCGGCGCCCTACCACCTCGCTGCGTTTCTGCTTTAATTAAGTTAAACGCAGGTAATTTTTAGACAGTTTAGGTAGAGTTTTGGATTGCCCGAGCAGTAGACTTGAGGGAGTCTGCTCCCCGGATAAGGAAGAGTCAGTACGTATGTGTCCTGCGCACCAACTGATTGAAATGACCTGAGGTGTGGGCCCTTTAGATCCTCCCCTCCTAGATGGCGCCTGTACCACGCTGTTCATACGGCGGGTCTTAGGAGGAAGACGGATCCTCTTGCCTGGTTTGCTGCGGGTAGAGGGATACCTCGAAGGTTTTTACAGACCTCACGGCGGCCCTGACATTTCTATGGATTTTTCTCCGAGTTAAAAAAATGTTGTTGAATAGCGCGTTGTTGTTTGTTGTATAAGATCAATTTTAGAAAATTGTCTAGATAGCCATAAAAAAAACCTAAGATAAGATTATCCAAACGAATTAACTAAAATACATTAGTATTTTTTTATAGAAACTATAACCAAAGCGAATGCATTTCAATGTATAACACTTTAATCCGTAATGAATATTCAATGTAAAATCATTTTATTTTCATTAGGACCTAATGAAGCATGTAAATGGACATATAAATATCAAAACTGAATAAAAATAAACAATGATATTTTAGTCTTAATAAATAACGTATTATGAGAAATCGTAACATTTACGATGTAAATTTTTCTGCATAATGAGAGGGTAATTCAAAAAAAAAAAAAACGGCAGTGTTAGTCGAGTTCCGTGCCAACTTGTTGGTATAAGTTTTTTTATCAACATTATTTTTTTGTGATGTAACTATTAATAATATATCATCAGTCTTCATCCTTTACGGGGCAAGCTGAGACCCATTACTGCTTGTATACACTTTGCGCTTAATGTCGTGCCCAATATGACCAGTAGCGAAGCCGATCACCGTTCACAGGACACTATGCTATACGGGTTTCCTCACAAAGATTTTCTTCACCAGTGAACCTTTGGTGCGTAAAACCGTACTTAATCTGAAAAAACCCTAGAAGAATGTGCCGTTGTCGCGCTTAGAAGCCGATTTCTTATCCACTAACTGCCAAAATTAATAATAAAATTAATAATAAACCTATCTTTTTTTTTTATTTAATTCACAAAACTGATTACATCTCACGACCTATAAAACACAACATATTAAAACATACATTTTTGAGAAACAACCTACTTGATGTGAATACAACGTGCAAATATAATATACAAAATGCTATGCAAATACAATCACAACCAAACAAACAACGAAAAATACATAACCACGTCGAAAAACAAAGACCAAAAACAGCAATACTTCATCTGTTCAAGTTAAAAAATCTATCTTAAATCTATCTTTAATTCGTAGATCGATAGTTATACATTTCCTTTTCGAACTTATGTATGTGAAAAAAGATGCACTATAGTTGCTATAGTAACAAATCTAAGATAGGATCTATCCTATAGGTTATTAATTACGACCATAAGCCACCACAGTGACAAAAAAGTGAAAATTAATCCAGAAAATTATGTTTTTTCTACCCGGCCATTGCAAGGTCATACAAAACCAGTTTTTTTTATAAAGTATTCGTGTGGGATTCACCACACAAGTTCTATTCTCACAATAAGAGTTCCATTTCAGGTACGAAATCCTAAAAAGATTATTAGGGCGCTAAACCGCTTACCATCTGCAATCTGACCCCAATAGTTAATTTTACGAACGCAAGACATAAGATTAGAAATTTGTGATAGCGTACTGCTTCCTTATGAGCGAGTGATATGCAAGATGTCGTCCTAATTGTGCTCAGTCCGCACAAGTCGCGGAGATCGACGTGACTGGCTGGCTCTTTTATACGCGAAATAATTCGTCATTATGGGCGCTGGCCATTTAAAACCGCTTGATTTGAACTCATAAGATAGCCGTGACTTGAATAAAATTTTATATATAACTAGCTGCAGTTACATTGTAGAAATTTCGTATATTATCTTCTTGGGAGCTTTTCTCAAAACATCGAAATAGAGGATCTTTATTTTTAATAATAAAAATAAAATGGGGTATGCGTATGATACGATTTTGTTCCGATAATCGTATCGACTAATAGGCTGATCGCAAAGAGCCTCTGTTACCATATTAACCCATTAGCGCCTGAACGGACACTTTTCGACACAAAAGTTCAGAGATTTACTGCATGATCAAATTGGTCGAAAAAAAAAATTTCAATCACTGTATCCTATATTTTGAAGGTCACTCTTTCGAATGGTGATGGTAACAAGTCCCTAAAATGAATTTGTCTATGCGAAAATTGCAAATTAAAAAAAAAAACGCTGTTTTTGTGATAACAAATTTTTCAAAACCCATTTTTTTTATCTTTTGCATTTTTTTACATGCTTATTACCCATGATTATCGCGTCCATGGACCCTAAACTAAAAGTTAGTAACTTTGAGTTAATGAAAAAATCTTTTATTCATACAAAATGGTGTTCGAAACAATAAATTTTGGTTTTAATCTTTAGCAATGTTTTTCTCGGCTTCTATGGGCTTTATGAAAAATTTCGTAAGAATAAAAACGTCTTAAAATTAGTTAAAGAATGCTCTCAATTTTGTTCAGAACCTTAAAAAAAACGATTCTTCCTTGGTTGTTTGATCAAGGGCCGGATTCAGAAGGCAGTTCAGTAGAACTCGATACGGCGCGCATTGTTAGGAGGTTCCTCACTCTGAGCTCCTAACTACCGGTGGCTTGGGTCTCAGGCCTCGCCCCTGTGGGTCTACATGTTTTTATATTTCAAAATTTATATGTTATCTTTTTATATGTATGTATTTTAAAGTATAGGAATGCTGTAAATATGATGATTAAATGAATAGTGATAAATAATATATCGTCACGCTATACCCTTTTCGGGGCGCCAAGAGATACAATAGTTACTGTTTTATTTTTAAAGTTTGTTTTTTGAAGTGGACTGACTACTGATTGCCGATAAAGGTATTTACAATGCAACCGGGCTTAGGGAGCGAGCACAGAAAGTGCTCAGCCAGCGAGTTTATGGGTTGGGTTGCAATGCAAGGGCACCCAAGAGTGATCTACTAGCGTTTCGGAAGTGACTACCTTGAGAAGAAACGCCAAAAGAAACTCAAGGCTGCGTCGGAGTGTAACTGCGCCTCGGAACGAAAATGCACATTAGTGACTATATCAACTTCACGCTTGTATACCATGCTCAACGTGATAAGCAGCACAGCTGAGAGCCGTTTTTGGCGACCTTAGACTCAATCCATCGCCGAGTTTGGCGTCTGACTGCCGATGAAGTACTTACGTCGCGTAAGCTATTCAGTTTGGAACAGAATATGCGTCAGAGTTGTTCAATTTAATAACTCCCCTTTCTACCATACAACTGCTCGACAAGACACCATGTGGATTTACACCCTTATGTGGTTGACGCTCCAGCTGCTCCCACGAGGAGATTCGCCTCTTATTTTTTCCTGTAAGCCGCCACGAAATGGAATTCGCTTCCTGAATCTGTTTTCCAGCTTCTTGCGACATGGAAATTTTTAAATGGCGAGTGAATCGGTATTTATTAGATGAACGCGCTGTGCTCGCCAGGCCCTCGGAAGTAGGTGGATTCCCAGGCCCAGCGAAGGCAAAGAGCAGGCAGTGCTGGCACCCCGGTGGTTTTAGCCAGTGTAAGTCTGACACACCGGGGAGTAGCCCTCACCACTCCCGTGACGGTACGAAGGGAATTTTACCGGGTTAAAAAAAATTTAACGTGCTACATTATCTTTATTTTTTTTTGTTATCCCGGTGGAAATCCCTACGGACCGTCAGGGGAAGTGGTGAGGGCCACTTTCCCCGGTGTGTTGGACCTGCCCCGACTAAAACCACCGGGGTGCCAGCACTGCCCTCTCTTCGCCTTCGCCGAGCCTGGGAATCCGAATGCTTCCGACGGCTCGGCGGGCGTTGGCCTTTGGGCAGGCCTCCTTTCATGGGGGGGGATTTAAACCCCTCGCCTCCTCTCTGTACTGGACGGAGACGCCCTCAACGTCACCCGCCCAGCCTGTGTCAGGAGGGGAGCTCGTCGCGCTGGGAGTCCTGCGCGAACGGCTCTCTTCTCCCGAGCCGCCTTGTTCTGCGGCGGCGCCGAGGGTTGCGGGGATTGGCGATGTGCCTCTCCCTCTCCGCCGCTTCTTTCACCCTCATGACGGCCTCGCAAAAGGCCGCCATTCCTCTCCACGCGGCCTCGCTGTTGGTGACCGCACGAATTACGGCCGGCAGCGAACGTGCTACATTATCTGCCTCGTCGTCACTTTCCATTAAGTAGAATTTAGTAACTTTGTCGAATCAGTATAAAAAACAGCGCACGATGAAGTGTATATTAATTTATGATATAAATGACCAATGAAAGATTAAAACGAGAAAAGTCATATTTGAGGCCTGGATATGTATGGGCGCGTGGGCGATGCATTTTTCCCACGGCCCGAGAATTTCGTTTCCCCTCAAAACGTATTTCTACAACAATGTATATCTCCCTAAGCCTCGATGACGTATTCGTTTAGATTATACGAGATTTATAGCAAGCTATTATCATTTTTGAATAGTAATTTCTATAAATATCTAAAAATTTTCTTTGTATTATAGCAGGTTTTGGTTTGTCATGTTTTTTTGTTGAGGTGAAAGTGTAATTTTACTTATTATGTACAGTGTGTTTTGAAAATCTTGTCTGACCATTTTTATTTTGGTAGCCGGGGGGAAATCTTCATGGACAGTCAAGGCGCCCTGGGGCAGCGCCCTGGTGTACCGACTCAAACCCCCGGAGTGTTCCTTCTCCCGTCTGCTGGGACTAATTTTCTCGGCCCCCGGTGACGTCTGCGTCTTTTTTTATAATAGAGTATTGTGCACCTGATGGTAAGTACAGTGTAGTCCAAAAACGAAAGCGACTATCAAAAGATGAAAATCCGTTGATAGTCTCCGTTGTCATGTCGGCCCACATATACCATGACTGAAGGTCTCTAGGTATATGAGCTACTGGATATACACAAGCTGATCCCGAAACGCGACAGCCAAAAGCAAGTCACTATGACGGTCTTTACAATTGTGTACCGTGGTTCCCCATCATTAAAAGAATCCAATGTAAAAAAAACAGTTCCTAGATCCAGTGATTTAAACTCTTGAGATGATGAGTCAGTCTGGTCAAGTGTTTCAGTGATCCAGTTGCTCATATACCTAGAGACCTTCAGTCGTGGTATATGAGGGCCGACATGACGATGGAGACTATCAATGGATTTTCATCCTTTGATAGTCGCTTTCGTTTTTGGACTACACTGTACTTACCATCAGGTACTCTCTAGTCACTATGTCGAGCCAGTGTAAAAAAAAAGATCTTCCGTAGTGCTATGTGTGTGCATAACGATGGCGAGGATTAACTGATTTCATACCTTGGCTGTCGTTATCGCTCTTGGACTAAAGTCTTTTGGGAGTCGAAGCTGCTCGCGTCCGTAGGCTTTACCCTAGCTTCCCTACACGTGACTCCTGGGTGGTGCTAAACGAGCAGCAGCGAGGTGGTAGGGCGTCGGTGCCCGTCTGGATCGCGACCACAGTACATGGGTGTAAATCCCGTCATAGTGACCAGTTTAGGCTTGTCGCGTTTCGGGATCAGCTTGTGTATATCCAGTAGCTCATATACCTAGAGACCTTCAGTCGTGGTATATGTGGGCCGATATGACGATGTAGACTATCAATGGATTTTCATCCTTTGATAGTCGCTTTTGTTTTGGACTACACTGTACTTACCATCAGGTACTCTGTAGTCACTATGTCGAGCCAGTGTAAAAAAATAGTTTACTTTCCATGTAGAGTTTAAAATACGTGTCATCATGTTTGTTTGTGTTACAGGAATTTTGCTTTTAACCGTAATGACATCATTATTCACGGAATATCGAGATACAAGGAAAGATATGATATTCTTATTGCGGTTTTTACTAATCTAGATCAAGTTTTTTCACAATCGTTACGCGTCATTTGTTTAGTCACCTTACACGATTCTATTAAATTTATACGTTTTTTGAGAAATTACTGTCCTCTATAGAAAAACGGGCCAAATGTGATTCGACTCCAGCTTCGAGAGTTCCGTACATACTTTTCAAGGTATCAAAAGCTCTTTCTATTTACTAAGCCAAATAGTTTCCAGGTGTCAATACAAGAGACTTCGTTGTTTAAAATACCATTTATGAAGTTCTGATTAGATCTGATTTAGGACCCACATGCTCACCGATGAAGGAAAGGATTTTGAGGAAACCCGCATGGCATCTAATAGAAATGACATGCGTGAGAATGGAGACCAGCTGTGGTACTAGTCTTGTTAGGTACAACATAGTCGTGAAGTAGATACAGCCTCTAATATAACTCTGCTCATCCCGAAAGGTATATAACGTGACGATATTTTATATTTTATTATTAACTAGCTGATCCGGCAAACGTAGTTTTGCTATATAAGGTTTTGTAATATCTTCTAAGATGTTCATTGAAATTAAGTGATGTCAAAGACAATTTTGTTCACAATTAAATACTCTTAATCAACAACACATTTATTTGGATAAAGATTAATATTATTACGTTGATACAACTCTTAACAAATAATGCATTAATTTCGACCAAATTTGTTTACCTTTAAATTTGTTAAAAAACACTTCTAATCTTAAAAGATAGACATATACTATCGGGGACATTTTTTTAGATCATTTCAATAGGAATAATTCTTTGATATATATATTTTTGGTATCTTGAACCGTTTTTGCAGCGCACGCAATGGAAGCCCTCAAGGATGAATCATTTTCCCCGTTTTTTTCACATTTTCTATTATTTCTTCGATCCTAATAATTGCATCGTGATGTTATATAGCCTAAAACCTTCCTCGATAAATGGTCTATTCAACTCAAAAAGAATTTTTCAATTCGAACTAGTAGTTCCTGAGATTAGCGCGTTCAAACAAACAAACAAACAAACTCTTCAGCTTTATAATATTAGTATAGATTTATGGGGCGTACCCTCCGTAAATCCCAAGCTCCGTTTATTTATTAAATAGTTTCAATAATCTTTAATAATAATAACTTTATTTCAGATTTTAATAAAATACAAAAAAATTAACAGTAAACAATCACAAACAAATAATATATTTTGGTAATATTAATCTATATATATAAAATTCTCGTGTCACAATGTTAGTTATCTTACTCCTCCGAAACGGCTTTACCGATTTTTATCAAATTTTATATACATATTCAGTAGGTCTGAGAATCGGCTGCTATCTATTTTCCATACCCCCAAGTGATAAGGGTTGTTCACCCTTAACATTTTTTTTATTTTTGGACAACATTTTTTGTTTTTATTTTTCTATAATGTGGTATTAAAAGATATTTTATTTAGAGATTTTATCACCAGCCCCTATTTTTTAATAGCCATTTTAGTAATGTAATAATTTTTCATTCCGCTCGAAAACTGATCAATTATCAACTAGAAATAACATATATGCCAAAAAAAAATTTAGACAAAGAAAAAAATCGAAGACAAGTATAAAGGACGGTCATTTTCACCAGTTCAGTAAATCTAGTGTTAAACTGAGTTTTATAAGTAATCCAAGCTTAGATCCCATGTGAAACAATTAAATTTCTTCAATTTTAATAAGACAATAACTTTTAAATGTTCATGAATCACTGTATGATGTATTTTGGTAATGTTCTCGTCACACCAATATGCCTGTTTCGGGTCAGAGAGGATTTTTTTTTGTATCCCGTGGGGAAAATCCTGCATTGAACCATCAGGGACGCTGTGAGGGCAGCAACCCCGGTGTGTCAGGCTCCTACTGACTAAAAACCCCCGGGGTGTCCCTCTGATTGCTCCACCCGGGCCTGGGAAGCCAAATTCGTCCAGACGCCCAGAGAATAAAAGGCCTTTTTGAAGCTATCTCTTTGGGGGATGGGTGGGAGTAAAAATCCACTTCTCCAAAACCTCTCTCTCTCAGACAGCGCGCAGGACGCCATGCACCGCCTCTCTCTCATTCGGGCAGCAGAATCCCTCAAGTCTACTGCCCGGGGTCAGAGAGGATTGTCACAACATACTATAAACATATTTTCATGTAAAATCAAAAGTAGTATGGATCGCAATCTCCGAACTCCGGTTCAAGTTTCTAGGCACGTATTTTCACGAATCCGTATCTGAGACAGTGGGTTATCGCCCTAATACTCTTGGTAGGTAGTTATGAGTAATCCTCTGATATGTGGTGTTCTAAATAAAACGTAATCTCGCATCATCATTTCGAATTAAATCACATATTAAACCTCTTAATCTGGCAATTTAATTTTGATTAAAATTCTCTGCATTATTTATGTCCCTACCTTTAATTTTAGAATAATGAGTTCATTGATCCTTAGTTACTTATTTATCTCTATATATATAAAATTCTCGTGTCACAATGTTAGTTACCTTACTCCTCCGAAACGGCTTTACCGATTTTTAACAAATTTTATCGGCATATTCAGTAGGTCTGAGAATCGGTTACTATCTATTTTTCATACCCTTAAGTTATAAGGGTTATTCACCCTTAATTTTTGGACATTTTTTATTTGTATTTTTCTATAATATGGTATTAAAAAATACATAAATTTTTACCTTTTTATCACCAACCCCTATTTTTTAATAGCCATTTTAGTAATTTAATAATTTTTCATCCAGCTTGATAACTGATCAATTATCTCCTAGAAATAACTTATATGGCAAAACAACGTTTGCCGGGTCAGTTAGTAGTTTTATAATTATTTCATTTTAAAGGCCAAAAAAGCCTTTTTCTAATAAAGATACGTACAAGTATTACACAGTTACAAATTTACAATGAGGATGTGCAACGCAAATGATAGTAGGTTCAAATCCCGGTACGAGCATCTGCGTTTCACCAGAATAAGTACGGATTTAGGCGCCAAATGCTCACCGGTGAAGGAAAACCACATGAGAAAACCCGCATGGCATCTTACTTTTATCGAGTCGTTAAGCTGTGGAAATGTCTTCTGGTGAGCGTGTTCCCACTATTTGGAATATTGTTATTTACATTTTTATTAGTTGTAAGAAGGTACAAATTATTGTATTCTGAAATATCTCCCTTGTCTACAAAATCACACTGTATAATGAACATATATATTTATCAATTAAGATACTAAAACACTATTTTTTTATTCTATTTATTTAAGGGACTTTTACGTGTGTACGTATGTCAGCCCCATCGTACCCTAATACAGAAATACCTAACATATTACATATGGTGCTATTGATCTGAACAGGCCAGACGCCTCATCAGATAATAGTTCTGTAATGATTTTGTTAAACATTTTCAGACATATTCAGACCAAAGGCACTCACAAACGCCTCTCTCACAGATTCAGGTCGAAAAAATACTATTTAAAAAACTAAAATCTAAACAAAACATTAAATAATTGTTTCACAAATAAAATCAACTCATTTTGTATGGCATGAGGGAGTTTGTAAAATGAACGAGTTATAAGTAACTCTGCTAACGCCGAAAGGGATATATCATTATGATTTAACGTCGTTTTTCTATGAGCGATAAATAACATAAAAATGTTATAAAGTTGCGTTTAAGTAAATACAATGCGTGAACCCGGGTGCGATTAGCATAGAGCGTGGGCGCGGGTCACACGGGCCGAAACTAAACTGCCAGCATCACAACCCACGCGTGGGCTTGTTACTTCTCGACATGTTGGCCAATACGTTTGCCATTGCACTGGCCAATGTATAAAACACTTTTCACATAAAAATATATCATGTAAATAGATACCACCCCGATTTTCTATCAGCGTAGGCAGAGAAAATGGAACCGACTTTTCCCTATTTTTGAAAACCTCTTTCTTTTCCTTAGCTTTCATTAATCCCTTCATGAACTATCGCCGATTCCTTGTTCTTCTGACATTACTCTCCATCCGAACTCTATTTGGTCTGTATTAGACTTACTGTCTTGGTCGGCCTCGGCTCTAATTCTATCCAAACTCTATTTGCTCCTTATAGTAAGTATCGGCCGGCTTCAGCGTTGATCATAATTTGAACTGATTGAACATTCAGTTCAATCCAAAAACGAAATGCAAAAATCAAGAGAGTATCAAATATTAAAATAGTTTGTGTGGCTTTTATGACCTAGTGGATAAGAGAGCGGTATTCATGCGCGACAACGTCAATGGTTGTCGGTTCGAATCTCGGCACGTTATGTATCTCTGGAGTTTTTCAGATTAAGTATGGATAAAGGAGTCACGTGCTCACGGGTGAAGGAATATTGTGAGGAGACCCGCATGGTATCTAATAGCAATGTCATGTGTAATTGCTCTGAGAACGGTGATCTGCTGTTGATCACGTTGGTTACGACAGATAAGCACAAAGTGTATACAGCCACTAACGTATCTCTGCCCACCCCGAAAGGAATATATCGTCATGTTATATTATTATTTTAATTCTTTATTTATCATAATTACAATATTACATTTTAAAATAAATACATATAAAAAGATAACATATAAATTTTGCAATATAAAAACATGTAGACCTACAGGGGCGAGGCCTGAGGCCCAAGCCACCGGTAGTGAGGAGCTCAGAGTGAGGAACCTCCTAACAATGCGCGCCGTATCGAGTAGAACTGCCTTCTGTATCCGGCCCTTGATCCAACAACCAAGCGAGAGCTTCTTAAGGTGGTAATCGAGGCTTTGCGGCTTTGCATTAGTCGATACGACTATCGGGACAATAATCGTTGAATCCACATCCCACATGCTGGTAATCTCGTGTGCGAGGTCTAAATATTTTGATGATTTTTCTTTCTCAGCTTCTACGAAATTCTCATCATGTGGTATAGTGATATCAACGAGTATTGCCCGGCGCGCAGACTGATCTACTACCACAATGTCAGGCCTATTAGAAAAAATAGTCCTATCAGTGATATTATTATTATTAGAATTTAAAAAATGTGATTTGAGGTTGAAATGTTGCTATAAATAAACTAATAATAAACTATGAAAATTGCTATTCAGAAGTAACTTTTAAAATAAATCGATTATTAAATACATCAAAAATATGCATTATTATACAAACAGCTTACTAAAATTACTGTAATAAAGTTGCTAGGAGTATAAATAAAGGTGTTGTGATATGTAGGTCGGAGCGATCAGCGGAGCGATGCGCTACCTCGCACGCACCGCCCGCGGCAACACTGCTCCTGCACTGAGGCTATGGACAAGAGCGGAACGACAAGCGACTTTTACGATACCATTTTCTTTATTTTTCTTTAAAATCCTCAAGGACACCATATACCATTAACGACGCTATTAACCAATTTTATATTTTAATATTAAACAAAAAATCTACAAATTGCAGGTGATTACAACTATTATTAGCCAGTTTCATGCTACTGCAAGGCAAAAGCCTCCTTTCCCCGTTTTCCACGGTATTTGTAGAATCCATGGGAAGGGGTTTGGTCATTTAACCCAGCAAGCTTTTCCAATGCGGGTTGGGGGCTATACAATATGTGTAGAAAAGATGCTAGCAATTCGGAATGCTGTATACCTTAGTCGGCTCTTACGCTCTTATAACACCTGACTATGATAAAGAGGGAGGCACTATTCTATTCTGCTGGTTAACCCTACGACGAATGATTATGATTCATAATTATAATGAAGGAAATATTGTGTGATTTTTAGAATGGAATCGATTATATTTAAATAGTTGATGTTTATTTTGTGACGGATGCAACACACTGATGTGATAGTGCTAATTCTTCCTGAATACACTAAGAGAAAGCAAATGTAATAGTCGATAATCAGTTCATGGATGTGTTTTTTATTACACGCTTGCTTAATCACCATGGTTTGATATAGTAAGTCGATTGCTTGAATACTACATATTGTTGTTTGTATATTTTCAGTCATAGTATATACGAGATCTTTTCATAATGTATCGTGAATTTTGAATTTCCGTGGGTATATTTGATCTTTGATTTTTTAAAATGTGTTTTATGTTGGTACTTAAATTTCTCAATTTTGCCGATAAGATCAGCCATTTTGAATATTCAGTTAAGTTTTGGCAGTTTGCTTGGACGTATTTTATAGCTCAGTTTTGACTTTTTCCTATTCCAAAAATAGGTTCCGAAAATCTGTATTAAATTTTGTGTGAAAAACAAAATTACGTGTGCATTCCGAATCAGTGGGCAATTTCTCGAGCCAGTATGTATGAAAATCGCTGTAACAACAATATCGCTAAGCTCATGAATGTGTTCGAGGCCTCTGTCGCTCTACGGCGCGATAGTGCCGTGAGAACAGCGAGTGACCGTGGCTCCAGCCACCGGTTGGTCATTATCGATCGTGAACTATTGTCCGCGCTCTGTCTACGTCTAATGATTATAAAGATGAAATATCAAGGCTGTGTGACTTTTTCATACTGATTTCGTTACAGATTACTCAGACGTAAGACGTATAATACACATATAGTATATACATCATAATACTTCAGTTGAATAAAACTAATGTTACCTTTACTTCTATAAAGTACTTTTGCGGCGGTGGTGGCCTAGATAACAAGAGACCGGTGACCATGCGCAGTGTTGCGAATGATCGTAAATTCGAAACCCAGCTCGTACATCTGAGATTCCGCACGAATTTAAACACCAAATGCTCACCGGTAAAAGAAAACATCGTGATGAAACTCGCATGTCATGTAATAAAAATATCATGTGTAAGTACCTGAGAACTGCGATCAGCTGCGCTTCTGGTCATGTTGGGCAAAATCGGTGCAATAAATAATGTATCTCTGCTCACCCTGACAGGGATGTAGCGTTTCGATATATTATTATAGCCTTTGTTTGTTTTTTTTTTGTTTGTAAGCCGTGGTGGCTGCCGGCAGAATAGAATAGCACCCCCCTCTTCTTGCTGAGGTGTCGTAAAAGGCGACTAAGGTATCTCTTTAACACCGCAATTATACTAGGTGTTCAGAGAAGGATAACTTGACCAAACCTGCATCCCGCTCCCTCCCGATCGTACGGGTTCTCCTTTCCATCGGGGTTGAGGGAGTTCGGACGAGAGAGTGCTTTTCTGGCTGCGCGTCCAGTTATACACTGAAATATCTCCTGCGCAATTGACTGTTTCCGAAAACTGGGCCTCGATTTTCTTAACCGGTGTTGAAACAATCGCCGTGGCCGAAACCGGCTAGGACATCATCATCATCATAGCCTTTGTAATTTCAATAATCGACTAGAAGCTCTGCCCCGACGAATTTACTACTGCTATGAATTTCGTGTAATGTTTCTCCCCCTCCTCAATTTCCCTTCTCTTCCCTGACTGCCACTCCCTTTCTGCAGAGATACATCAGTGATTATATTCACTTTGCGCTTATATGTCGTGCCCAACGTGACCAGTTGCGCAGCTGATCGCCGTTCTCAAAACACTAGTACACATGACATTTTTATTGAGTGCCATGTGGGTTTCCGAAGGATGATTTCTTTCACCGATAAGCATGTGGTGGTTAGATCCGTAATCTAAATATATATAACTCAAAGGTGACTGACTGACTGACTGACATAGTGATCTATCAACGCACAGCCCAAACCACTGGACGAATCGGGCTGAAATTTGGCATGCAGGTAGATGTTATGACGTAGGCATCCGCTAAGAAAGGATTTTGATAAATTCCACCCCCAAGGGGATAAAATAGGGGATGAAAATTTGTATAAATGTTCTCAGATTTTCGACTATAATATAATAGCTTGATAGTTTTAGCGCCTAATGATAGATTAGGCCCTAATTTTTTACACACGCTAAACAAAAGTAAAGCCACAAAAAATATATCTAATTAATTATAATACTTCTTAACGCGAGCGAAGCCGCGGGCAAAAGCTAGTTAATCTATAAAACTCCAGATCACGAGCCGGGATTCAAACTTACGAACATTGGCGTCGCAACACATGTATACCGGTCTCTTATCCACTAGGCTACCAGATCCATTCAGCCACAGAGTCATGTTGTTCTATTAAATAATATTATTGGCTTAATTTTAAGCGCATTTATGTAGTTTTTTTATATTCCTTATATCTAAGCTGGGAGTCGAAGCTGCTCGCGTCCGTAGGCTTTACCCTAGTTTCCCTACACGTGACTCCTGGGTGGTGCTAAACGATCAGCAGCGAGGTGGTAGGGCGTCGGTGCCCGTCTGGATCGTGACCACAGTGCACGGGTGTAAAGCCCGTCATAGTGACCAGTTTCGGCTTGTTGCGTTTCGGGATCAACTTGTGTATATGCTGTAGCTCATATACCTAGAGACCTTCAGTCGTGACATGACGATGTAGACTATCAATGGATTTTCATCCTTTGATAGTCGCTTTCGTTTTTGGACTACACTGTACTTACCATCAGGTACTCTGTAGCTATTGTCGAGCCAGTGTAAAAAAAACTATGGGATAAATAAATAAATATTTCAATATATCTTATAAACAATTATTTTGCAAAGCCTGTATAAAAAATATGACTGGTATTTGATTGTTTTTTATGACACGTGACTACATCCTTAATAAGTGGTATTTATAATGACTTGTTTCAAGTTATCGTTTTATTACGAACATATAAATCTAATAAATTATAGATAATCTTCTTTTTATATCGGTTTGTTTTGACATTTGAGTGATATTTTAGCGCCGCGTTCCGACGTGACATTTCGGGTTTTATAGCGAGGATCATCGTGAACACTCCTTTCCCGGATAACTAGATTCTTCTACACCCCCCCCCCCCCCCTCAGTGTTCAGCAGTATTCATAATGCGATCAAGATTAATCCAGTTTTAGAATGGTTCGTTAAATTTTAAATCTCTTTTAGACACTAATGATCCAGCAGATGAATCTTTTTATAGTGGTTTATTTTTAATAGTTTGATATTTTTTAAAACAAATTTTTACGATATAATCCCAAGAAACTCAAGGTTTCTTATTTATTGCCGCCTATTTTGTTTTCATTAATGTCAACATACAAATTTTACCCCTTTTTTACACTGGCTCGACATACTGACTACAGAGTACCTTATGGTAAGTACAGTGTAGTCCAAAAACGAAAGCGACCATCAAAGGCAGAAAATCCATTGATAACCTCCGTCATCATGTCAGCTCACATATACCACGACTGAAAGTCTCTAGGTATATGAGTTACTGGATATATACAAGCTGATCCCGAAACGTAACGGGCCAAAGCGAGTCACTGTGACGGTCTTTGTATTTGTGTGTGTTGTATTTATAGACATACCGCCTTTAGTATAACGATGATATAGTTACCCAATACGACGTATCTCATATTTTTCGTAAAACTAATGACGCATTCCCGGTGAATTACGAGTTGCCCGCACTATTCACAGCCATAAACAAAATGAGCGTCCACCGCTTTTGATAAGTTATTAAGTGTGGGCGTGGATAGCTTTCGACATAAAATAGCAAATAAAAAAAAAATTTTTTTTTCATTTTAAGAAATATAAAATCTATGGCTATGATGAACTTTTGAATAAAGGTTCGATTTCCATCCGCGGCAATGTTAGGCACCTACTCCGTACCTCTGGGTATCTCCTGGGTACACGAGTAAAGGAAAATCTCGTGAGGAAACTCTCATGGCATCTAATAGAAACGTCATGTGTAAGTTTGCTGAAGATGGCGTTCAGCTGATCTATTGGTCACGTTGGGTGGAACATATTAACGCAAAATCGGTACAGCCACTGATGCATCCCTGCTCACTCCGTAAGGGTTTTAGCGAGGCGATATGTTATATTATTATTACAACACCTTTTTTTTATTTAACCCGGCGGAAACCCGTTATGGACCGTCGGAGTCAAACCGACTAAAACCCCCGGGGTATTCCTTCTCCCGTTTGCCGGGGCCAAGGGTAAGGCTGTGCCAGCTTCCTCAGCGCCCGGCGACGTCTGGTCTATTGATGGAAGGCCCCTGGACACCATTCCGTTCTCCTTCATTTTCTTTGAGCGGTGCGCGGGTACTTATCGCGCACCGCTCTCGCCTTGGAGATGTTGGGCGACGCACTCCCTCAAGTGCGCCGCCCAGGCGTCAATCTGTTAGGGAGGGAATTGCCTTGAGTAGGCTTCCCTCCTTCGTCCAGTACGGCGAGGGCGACGGAGGGGCGGAAAGGACAGGGAAGATGAAGCCTGCCTCTCCTGCTCACACTCCGCCTCCTCTTTTACTCTAAGAACCTCCTCTATGAAATGGAGGACCGACTTCCATGACTTCTCGCTGTCAAGCATTGCCCGAATAAGTGTAGGCAGCGACAGTATTATTACAACACCTACTTCCGAACCTATTTTCATGGTTTCGGATCGGACTCAGTTGCTTTTATACAAATACATAAATATACTAATATAAAATTTTTGCTATATTTCCGGGATTAAGGTTTATAATTAAAAAAAAATAGGATCATATCTCACTATAGCAGAACCTCATCCAAATGACATAAGAAGAATTTGTCAGCGCGACGTTGCTCTGCGGTCGACATCAAAATTCTGTTAATTAATTCAGCTCCTTAAGTTCCCAGGTTTATTTTTATTTATACATTTTTATCTCCCTACGGCACGAGTCGATAAAATGTCAGTTGGCTTGTGGTCCAAGTTACAAACGTTCACGACATTACCAGCAAAGTAAAGATTTTTTTTTTATATAAATTAGTAATAAATATCGTTACGCTATATCCTTTTTGTGGTGAGCAGAGATACATTATTTATTTACATCACATAGACTTGGTATCCTGAACAGAGTGTGATGGTTTCTCACGCCGGATTAACTGTTCCTATTTTTTTTTATTTTTTTTTTATACTATCTTATAATATTATGTAGGTATTTATTTTGGGAGTCGAAGTTGCTCGCGTCCGTAGGCTTTACCCTAGTTTCCCTACACGTGACTCCTGGGTGGTGCTAAACGAGCAGCAGCGAGGTGGTAGGGCGTCGGTGCCCGTCTGGATCGCGACCACAGTGCATGGGTGTAAAGACCGTCATAGTGACCAGTTTCGGCTTGTCGCGTTTCGGGATCAGCTTGTGTATACCCAGTAGCTCATACACCTAGATACCTTCAGTCGTGGTATATGTGGGCCAACATGACGATGTAGACTATCAATGGATTTTCATCCTTTGATAGTCGCTTTCGTTTTTGGACTACACTGTACTTACCATCAGGTACTCTGTAGTCACTATGTCGAGCCAGTGTAAAAAAAATGTAGGTACAAAAATATATAGATAAGTGAAGGTCTTAACATTGTATTCACTTTGCAGTGTTCTCAATGCGTTGATGGTTGAACCAATAAAAGGTAGAAGCATTGGGGACGTATCATTTTTATGTCAATTGCCCCATCATAGAATGCTCAAGATTTAGATAGTGTGACATGTTTTATCGCCACATCTTATATACACAGAGTTCATAGGTCGTTGATTTGAAAATAAATTGGAATTGATTGAATCAGATACCGATACGTGATTTTCCATTATTAACTCTATCATGAACTTTTAACTTTAAGTTAAACTTACCAATGTATAATATAATGATATGGTTTTTTTTTTAAATCATTAAAATCTTCATTATTCTAATAATGGTTTTAATGGTAATTGTTTGTTGAATTGAAGTAAATTTACATTGGAATTCTACAAGCACTTTAAAATGATTGAAATTTAAATCTAGTTAGGGAAAAAGAATTTACAGAAAATAATTGAAAAGAAAGCTTATAATATTTGAGAAAGAAATAGATGTAAATTTTCACCTATATTATATTAGACGGCCTGATAGCGCAGTTTGTAGTGACCCTACCTACGATGCTAAGGTTCTGGGTTCGAGTCCCGGTAGTGGTAAGCTTTTCTGTGATGAGCAGATGAGTTTGTCACGAGTCATGGTTGTATATATGTATTTAAGTATGTATATCTTTGTCTAGTACCCGTAGTACAAGCGAAAGCTTAATTTGGGACTAGGTCAATGTGTGTAATTGTTAGTAAATATTATTATTATTATTAAAAATATGATACAACAAAAATAATTTAACTCAAAATATTTGAACTTAAAGATTAGAAGCACTTTTAAATTATAAACACAATGAATCTACTATCGGTTCGAAAGCAGGATGAGACGAGATGTGTCGTCAAGAAACTTTGGTAATCGCTCTTTTCAAAATATTATTGTTTAGACCCATAATAAATTGTATTGAATCTCTTATGAGAAATCCAACCACTATCACCCAGAATTCTTATTATCCTTCAATATTCAATTATAAATATTTGTTATTCATTTGATTTAGTAAATGGTAAACGTCTATGATTAGTTTTAACTCTTTTCGATGAAATCAAATCCCCAAATAAGACCGTAAATCAAACTTGAAAACGAGTTGTAAATGAAATCATATTCTTGGAAGATATAATCGATTCTTGTACTAGATTAGACATAGAATCAGGTGCAGAATAGTCATTTTATATATAAAAAATTGAGCTCATTTTAAATGTAAAACATTTGAATTGACTATAGCAGCAATATTGTAAAAACAGCGCATAAAAATAAAACTTTTGCTTTTAATATTCCGTTCGAGCAACTTTATGTTCCAGTAAAATTGTTCTTTGGGTCAGTATGTTCTCGATGACATTTTAAATACACAACTACACTAATATAAATCGATTCTGTCGTAATTAAAAACATTCGTAATCGATATTTGAAATTTGTATTTTTTGTTTTTCGATCATCGGTAAAAAAACTAATCGATAAACTTTAGAAAAAATAACGGTTACTGCAGTGTTATTTGTACCGATAAAAATTTATTACGATTATCGCCTGCGTCAATGACTTGTTACGAGCTGCTCGGTGTCGTAATGCTGTTGTGGTGGCCGGTGGTCATTTTTTATTGTTAGGGTCGACTTGTATTGGACAGTGCACTATGGATTGGTACGCTTGTGTGCTTAATAAGTTTAAAATTATCAATTTTCCAACACCTTTTTTTAACGTTACCTTGCAAAGTATTTCTAAATTCATTTATGTTTTGTAGAAATCATTATCATCCAGTTTCGCTACAACCTTGTAGCCTATTCACTACCTATTTATTTATTTATGTCCTTAACATTATCTATTTTTTAATTCTGTATATTATACTAACCTACAACTAACAACTATTTTAAATAACATTATTATATCTTCACTTATTTATCTAAGTAATTTTATCAACACACTTCATAGTAACACACTTGATATTTCATTACAATATCGTGTCGTGCGGTGGAAACGGCTCTAATTTATAGAGACGTGGGATACAGGCGCGCGCGGGGGGCGACTGCGCATGTGTACGCGACGCAAGCGCTTAACCGTCTGCGCAGCCGTAAAAAACAATCTCGATTTTATATTCGACGCGCATCCACGCACCACTCGCTCGCTACTTATAGTTTTATTTTATTACGAATAGAAACCTTATATTATTAACAGGTTTTTCTCTCAGTATCCCATAACTTTTGTCCCCGTGCCATTCGTATCCAGGCACATCCTCCTATGTTCACAATTCTGTCCAAATTACCGCCGGAGTCCTCATACTTCGCTTTCTCTATCTAGGATACTTACTTATTATCCAACTTCATCTGCTTCTAACTCGTCTGAACAGGCATCTTGCCTATTTCCACCTACTCGATCATCTACATCATGGATCATTTTCATTATCTTCTCTTATTCTTTAATATTATATACCCATTTATTTTATTAATTACTTTAAGCTACAAATATTAGATGATCAATTAAAAAATCGTTTCCTTTAAATGAATGTTACGGAATCTGTTGTTCGGTTGCCTCTAAAGGTACATTGCTTGAAAGTGTACCTCGCGTTATGGATAGCGGAGATTTACAACCACAGTTCGGCTGCGGCGATAAATTTATAGGCTTCTTATCACGTGGTAATGGAATTTCTGGCTGTATTGCACCGGACCTCGATAGTTTGGATCACATATGGAGGGACGATGACCTTACTGTTGGTATACATTGAATCAAGGAATTTACAGATCCGTATTGATTAAAGAAACTATTTAAAAAAAAAAACATTTACATCTGTGCTTCCTTCTAAGTCATTTATTTTAAGCAGCGTGGTCAGGTCTTAAGATAATGTATTTATTTTCCATAAAGGTGTCCTCACTATGAGTCTCGCTTGTTACAGTCCTCAGTGATACAAAAACAATGGATTGTTAAGAACGGATTCTAATATAACACACAGCATTATAAAATCGAATAACTAAGTACAAACTAGTCATTTATTCTACTAGACCTCTAAAATACACATAATAGATATTTTAAACAAAAATTGAAACTGCTACTACGAACCATTTGATGCACTAAGCCAGACCACCGAAGATATTGGAAAACGGTCATTGCCACACCAAGTTCAGGCTATAAAAAGCTTTCCGTTTATACAATCAGTACGGGCACACCATAAGTAAATCTTTATCTAAATGTTATTGAAGGTTGCGCCGTGTGAGATGTATACATGAGAGACCACAGTGCATGAGCGGCGCGAGAGGCGATTTATAAAACTGTCTATTCGTTGAAACTATGTGTCAGTTGCTTTAACGTAAGTATTCGTACGTTATTATTAGAAGTACGTTAGTATTATATACACATAAAAATAAATATCTCCAGTGAAATTTTACCTTGTCTATGTATCCATCAAATTGGACTTACAATATTAAAAATCAAAACCATAACTTCATTTAGAAATCTTTTAAAAAGGATTATTTATTTGTCAGGTTTTTATTTTTATAAATAACACTGTTTAACTCTCGACTGAACAAGTAAAGTTAAAAAATAAAAGATATATAATAATACATGCCGTAACTTTTGAAATAATAAAAAGGGACAATATTATAGTACAAAAACTAAATTAAAATGAGAAATATGTATTTTCCAAGCAAAGCATTCTAAGTACAGGATTATTTTGGTTAGAATATAAATATAATTTAGCTCGTTATTCAACAGGTTTTTATGTTGATTATCTAGAACTTAATACGTAATTGCTTCTCGCTCCGCTTACCAATATAGTCCATTCATCTATGACCGTTGTTTCCGTATAATGCCTGATATCCCAACCAAGATAATACTTACTGCCGACTGAGTCTCTATTTTGATATTTAATTAGATTGTTTAATTATTTTTATTTTACATGTCTATTATTGTCGACTTTAAAACAAAATTGAAGGATTCGTTTATAAAAAATAGTACAAAAAATAATTTTATCAAGCAATAACCTTTAAGGGATAAGTAAAGATATATTAATGAATGTTTCCAAGTTGTGCTCATCTTGACCAGTATCTCTAGTAGCTTATCACTAGTTTAATAGAATTTTAATTAATAGAAGAACATTTTTTTTTTGGCATGTCCTACGTTGGTGGTCTGAGAAAGACCTTCACAACAAAACCGGGATTGGTGGGCGAACGCAGAGGGCGCTCAGCCAGCGAAATTTATGGGTTGGGTGGCTACGCAAGGCACCCTTGTGGGTACGGACCTCGACTTAGTCGCCGGCCAGTTGAAAAACCAACCTAACAGTGATCTACCAGCGTTTCGGAAGCGACTGCCTTGAGAAGAAACGCCGAAAGAAACTCAAGGCTGCGTCGGAGTGAAACTGCGTTATTTAAACGACAGTTGACGGACCTATCCTTAATCGTCGTCGTCGGCGCTGCCGGCGACGCCAAGACGAACACCTTGTTGCTAAATCACTCTTTAATTTTTAAAAACAAATCTGAACACTAACGCTTTAACATTTCGGGGTTAACACTCAAATTAATCGTCTTTAAATAGTTTTTCTTTAACAAGGTTATATTTTTCAAAAATAATGTACAACTTTTTTGGTATATTCATTTTATGAAACACATTAACAGATATACTAAAAAAATATAAGGAAAAAAATTAAAATAAATTGCAACGAATAGAGGATACTCGATTAATAAATATTGTCTGTCAAAAAATCACTTTACAATTCGATATGAATTCAATATCAATCATACATACCGAATAGGTTGCTACCAAATGTTACGCCGCGGTGTTTGGTTCAAATGATAAGAGATAACATAATATTACATTCTTGTTCTTATTTATTTTACACGGCTAACTATTACAGTTTTACCTTAGATGCCTAAATTCTGGCAATAATCGTTCGCACAAGAGATCAGAAGTTGACAGTCTTGAGACGGAATATGGCCTTCTTTGAACATATACAGATAGGATCCCAATATGAATTTTTTAGATTGATTCTCGAAGGTAAGATTTAGAGGAAAGAGATCCCAGGTCTTTGAAAGTCAATACTGCGAAGTACAGTAAAGATTAGGTACTTACCGCAAATTTCACTTTTTAGAAAAACTCAATTGGGATTAAAATTTTACTGTTTCATGTTTTTCATTTGATGGAAGTAGACTATGTCTTCGTGAAACGGGTTCCTACAGCGTCTATTCCATTTTTTAGTTATAATATTGATTCGCTAATGGGTACACCAGTACCTTTTAATGCCAAGTACCATGTCTAACAGCAATTCAAAAAGCTTTGCCATCGTATGACTGGTCTTGAAGAAAATTTATCACGGTCATTTTGAAGGACTATTTTTCAAATGTCTAGGCAAAAAATGAGAGCAGAGAGCCTGTATTAACAGAGTGTTTTTTTTTCTTAAAATTTTCAAAATATTTTTATGAATCCATTTCTTAACCACTTCATATCCGAGTGTTTACCATCGATCGCAGGATCTATTTCCTAAAGCTACTAACTAGAGATGGGCAAATTGTAATCTGATTAATGATGAACGATTACAAAATGTAGTTGTAACATTAATTTGCTTGCTCTCTAATCATAATTAAATCCATTTAAAACAATAAGATGTCATAAATATCTATGCAATCTGGGATTCCGTAGTGTTTAAAACATAGATGGGCAAAATGCAGTCATGTTAATGGTAAAAGACGCAAAATGTAATCGTAATCATTTTTATTAATCTGATTACATTCTGCCCATCTATGCTACTAGCTTAATGCATCTATTGCTATATATTCCGCAATTTCCTTATAACTTAGGCCAAACATTTCGCTATATCATAATTGTTTTCATCTCTTATAGAACATTTATTATAATTTTTCGGCTTGTCAGTCAGTCTATTGAAATTCGAGCGTGTCTTATCGGTAATTGGATATCATTATAACAAGTTGCGGCTGCCGGTCCGAGTTAAAATAATGAAACGTAACCCAGTACGTATGGATTAATTTTTTTATGTACATCTTTATTGACCTTTTATTGTTCTTTACAATTCCTCTTTTTAATTAACTCTTTGGCATGGTTTTTAGAGTTGTAATTACTCATTTTGAATGATAATTAATAAATCTATGCTTTCAGAATTAAAATGGATTAAGTGGTATTTAGCGAATTCAAGAGTTGCTCCGGTAACGTTGTTCAAGACCAAATCGTCAATTTACTAATAGATGTCGCCACAAACGGTTTGTATCGCGCTGACAAGATTATCGTTCGAATGCTTAGGTCAATTGATTTTGATTTTATAATACAAGCACCTCTGGACAAGTGATTGTTTTATTTATTACCCGCATCCGCAAAAAGTGAAAAGTGCAAGCAAAAGTGATTAGTGCAAAAAGTGAGCTATTGAAGGTTAGGAGTTCAACAAACGTTTTTAAGAATAATGTTGTATGTTTTTTTGTGAAAATTTCGTTGGCTTGTATGTCTTTTTATGTATTTTTTATTGTTTATATACCATATTGCAGTATTTTCACCTGAAAATATAAAAAAAACGTAGTATATCATTCCCTTTCCCAAAAATTTTTTCGATGGGTATTTTTTTGTATGTTTAATTTGTAAGCATTATTATTATTAACAACTTAAAAATATTAGATATTTTTTAAATGACCTCGTTCCTTACAATTAAGCTTCTAAAAGTCATAAATTATGAACAAAAAGCAATCTTCATTCATTCAATTTATGATTGCAAATACAAAGGTTGGGATATTTTAAATTAAATCCGTATACAAAAAATATTTATATTTATGCATTATACCGGTTGATTTATTCCTTTCATCTTTCACAATACTCTGATTGGTGATCGTTTATACCTCATATATCATGATTAGAATGTGGGTAATTAATTTTGGTAATTTACCATTTGATTAGGTTTGTTTGGTAGGCTCGTTGTGTTATTCTATTTGCCTATTAAAGAATTCTAGAGCTTTGATTGTACCGACTTTTGCTAACATTGTTTATAGTTTATTTTATGCTACCAGTGGCCATATTTCCGCGATCTTATGACCTGGGAGTCTTTAAAAGAAGAGTGAATAGGCATTTGTTAGGCGGACGCGGTTCATCATCGGACTCATCTTCACCTTCCACCAGGTGTGATTGAGGTCAAGCGTTCGCCTATAAGTTATAAAAAAAAATGTTTTGTTCATTGATATAGATAATAAAGCTTTGTAACATACTGATACAAATATATCTGTATACGTGTATCATAATAAATGTCAGATCAAGACTAGTCAAAAGAAGACTATAAAGGCGGATGCCAGTGAGCGGAACTGTCGTCAAGACTGCACCTTACTGTTGTTTTATTCTACTGAGTATCCCAGCTGGGGACGTGAACTCGTAGGTTCAATAATTAGTAAGCTTTATGTGATAGGTTTCGGCCCGACTATCTTAATTATAGTATGTCATATTCTATAGTCAAGCTGTAAGTATAACGATAACTATCGTCCTAATCATACCCAAATATATCTCAATTTTTAAATTGGAAATTTAAACATCCTTCCAAAAGTCACACAGTATGTTTTGCGTAGTTCTAAGACAGACCGAAGAATACTAAAATATATTGTATCATTGGGAAATTATAACTATTACAATTAATATTTTAATAGAAATTTATTTTTTTGTAAAAGTGGTGAAATAAATGCTATATATTAATCCAAATATTTCCCAGTTGTAGATTAGAAATTGGAATGTTAAAGAAAGATGAAAATTATAAATATTGGAGAAGAACAATAATTAGGTGAAGAAGAATAGTTTCAATAGTCAATCATGCAACCGAACATCACACTTCCCACAATTATTAGTAATAGAAAAAGGTTGGAGAGAGTACAAACTCATAAAAGGCGAGAGATGAATCGCTCGAGGCGCTAACAATGACTTCGGTAGCGGCCACCGAAACATCACAATACGAGATCGTATCTACATCCAGATAGATCTGTGATAAATTGTACTAGATGTACAGACAGACAATAAACAGATGTTCGTTGTGAGGAAATTTTGCAGCATAAATATATATTAGCTAGCTGACCCGGCAAACGTTGTTTTGCCATATAAGTTATTTCTAGGTAATTCCTAGTAGAAAAATAAAAACAAAATTTTGTCCAAAAATTAAAAAGAAATGTTATGGGTTAACAACACTTATCACTTGAATATGCATATAAAATTTGGTAAAAATCGGTAAAGCCGTTTCGGAGGAGTAAGATAACAACATTGTGACACGAGAATCTATTATATAAAAATAAGTCCGGTTTTCCTTCCTGACGCTATAACTCCAGAACGAACGAATCAATTTCCACGGTTTTGCATTTCAAAATTCAGGAAATTTTTCAACAGAAAAGCAGGAAAACAGGGAAAATCATTTTTCACATACAGCGCCATCTCTAATACATAGCATGTACTACAAACCAATATGGTTTAGCATGGTGGTGGAGCAGATCGCACCAGTATTTTAAGTAGATGGCGCCGATGCGTTATACATTGTTTGACACCTACTCATTGTACTCTACTCAGTTAATTTCATGTGACATTGATTTTGCGCACGTTCTTTCAAACGCTAACTGAAAACCAAAACGAAGTCATCTGGTGGTGAAACGAAGTTCGCCGGGTTTGCTAGTTTTATATATATAAAGATTTAATATATTCTGCGATTACAAATTCCTCTAATAATTAATTAATCATCGATTTTTTTTATTCCTTTCTCGTCAGATATCTCCCTCCTTAGTACAGATATGACGTCTGTTCGGCGCACTTAATATATCCATGCGTGCGCGGTGTGGGATGTGTTCCCGCGCTTTGCTTCAGTATATTGAGGTGAGTGAGGGGCGGGTTTTTAGGGCATCCCTCGCAAATGCGGAACAGAGTAGGCCTGTGAAAGACCCACGGCGCTGGGTGCTGACGAAGCAGTTCCCTTGCCTCAAGCAAACGGATAGTAGAAACATACCGGTGGCATTAGTCGGTGATAGTCCAGTACACCAGAGCGCCCCCCTCACGGTGCCTTGGGAGCGGCGACGTGCATAGGATATTTTGACAGGGTAGGCAGAATTCGCGTAATTAATTTGAATATTATATTATTATAGTAAATATTATATTGCTCCCATAGGAAAGCTAGATGAGGTGAATACAGAATAGACATGAAAGTAAATGGTTTCTTTTTTGTTTAACTTTAAGCAATTTATTCCAGACTTATTTATCATAAGGGCATGCAATGCTTTCATGCTTCTATGGAATGAACGCTACTGCTTGGGAGTCCTTAAGGATTTTTACCAGGTTACCAAAACAAAGGCAATATATAGTTAAAAGAAAGAAAAAGCATTTATTTAGCACACAAATTAACATAAAACACAGAAAGATAGACCAATGAAGTAAGAAAACAACAAAAGCTTATACCCTGTTTTGTAATGATACGCCAAAGAGAAGTCAGTTCAGCAAATGCTAAGTGTTCAGCTGAGCCACCCAGCGCTGATTTACAGCTGACACCCATTTGTTGTGCTAGTGTGCAGAAAACAGCGAGAAAGAGAATAATAGAGTATTGATACGCCGCTCTACAGACACTAAGGGACACCGCGAGGGTTTTTAACTAGTAGGAGCGTGGTACATAGAAGCCGGCACCCTGGCGGGAGCCCTGACTGTCTTACGGAGGATTTCCCCCATGCTACTACTAAAAAAACAATTGTATACTGCAAACCTTACCATTGGGGAATTCTGTTCATATCATTTATCCGTTAATGACATGGCTATCATTTGAACTCCTCTATAATTGTCTACTGTTAAACTTTTTTTACTTAACAAGTTATTAATATTTAGTGATGGCCTGTCGAGCGGACCTTTTGATTTTGATTGAAGCCGTTATGAGCAACGTCTGATGGATGATTGGAGTTGGCGAAAGATATATTAATATTGTATTAGATTTTATTAAGATCTTTACTAACTGCAGTGAGGTATTCGTTGAATCGTGATAATATACCGTCACCTGAATGCTTGTTTGTGTTAACGACCAATTTATCGATAAACACTATATAATACACAATTATGAACATTGGAAGGATGAAACTATTGGTACATAACAAATTCGCGAAAGGCGAACCAAGTCATTATGACGGTTTTTATAATTGTAAACTGTGGTCACGAGTCGTGATGAAAATGCCCGGGAATTTACCCAAAGTGCCTAAAACTTATGAACATTTCTTAAATTCCCGGGAATATCCCAAGGAAGTTTTGGGCACTTTGGTAAAATTCCCGGGAATTTTTATCAATAGTCACGACTCAGTTCGGCCAATCACCCTACCACCACAAAACTATCACTCGTTTTTCTTTACCATTGATAGCTGTAGTCGTTTTTTGAACAGCACCATGTTTATCATCATAGTTTCATCATCAATGATTGAGGAAAGTCAGCCTCAATCTCATCATTAGAATCAACTATGTATTAAAAAATGTCCCTAATTAGAGCGGCCCACGAGCCGCGAACACCAGTTCTCATGTCCATCACCGGCGGCTCAATTACTTGTGTATTAAACTAAATTATAATGTAACACATTAATGAACATGTGCCGTAATTATATGCTATTATCGGTACACAGCCGAGAATTATAAGATTACGTGTATATATCGAGATTTGAGCGTAATTGCATGCTCTGGTTTGTCGGCGACTCCGCTTGCGTTATTGATGTTGTGGAAGATGAGCCTCCAGCTGTATTGTCACCAGTTGTGGAGGCAGGCGGCACGAGGCTCGTCACCTATTTTTTTATACCAACCTATTTATTTAATACCAACTTCACAGCAATTACAAAGTCAATTATATACAAAATAGGAAATAAAATAAAAATCTACAGTGCCAGTAACGAAGTTACGGTTTCATATAAAATATTGTTAACATGTTTTAGGTTGCTCTTCGTATCCGAATAGATGAGTGAGTGTTATGTGAGTATGTGTGTGTTAGTGCATTTGTGTGTTTAATTCTAAGCTATTTTTACATACTGTTCCAGTTGTGCTAACTATCTTTCTTAGCGCTATTGTACACATACTACTTCTTTTCTCCTTCTTTTCTAAACTATGTATGAATAGAACAATTTAATAAAACTGGAAACTGTAAGTGTTTGGTTTTTTCATTTACTTCGACTTAAATCTTTTCCACCACACATACAACTTTTCTAAAATAAATATAAATAATATATAACCACGCTGCATTCTTCTCCAGGTAAGCATAGGTATATTAATGGCTCAATACACTTTGCGCTTATATGTCGTGCCCAACGTGACCAGTAGCGCAACTGATCGCCGTTCTCACAGCACCAGTACACATGACATTTCTATTAGATGCCACACGGGTGTCCTCACGATGTTTTCTTCCACCGATGACCACGTGATGCCATGATCTGAAAAACCTAGAAATATGTGTCGAGAATCAAATCCTTTTTTTTTGTAACCCGGGGGAAATCCCTAACGGACCTCGGGGAGAGGTGAGGGCCGCCCCCCGGTGTGTCGGGCTTGCACCGACTAAAACCCCCGGGGTGTTCCACCTTCCGCCTACCGGCATCGAGGGCACGACTGGGGTCTCATCCTCAATGACTGTTTGGGCGTGCGGCCGTAAGCAGGCCTCCACTCGTTTGGGGAGGGGTGGTGTATAGAGCCACCCCTCTCATGCCTCTGTGTTGTAGAGCGGTACGCGGGAACACATCGCGCACCGCTCGCACCCTTGTTGGGCGAAACACTCCCTCAAGTGTGCCGCCCGGGTCGAGAATCAAACCCACGACAATTCACGTGTCCACTAGGCCACCAGAGAAACATGCATTATGTATAAAAACGAACAAATTACGCAAAACACTAATAAATTCCGATGAAATAAAACCACAATATTAGCGCTTTTATGTTCACCGACCACGAACCGCTGCGTTAGTTGATGCTGCGATGTATCGTCAACCGCAGAACTTCCGATCGTTTTAATTCCAGAATCATGAAGTTAAAAAAAAATCACCCAAGCCAACTAATACTGGCTAAAGCGTGAGATTGAACCCAGTGAAAGTAATACAGATGAACATATAAGGTGTCTAATTTTAAAAACCGCTGAAACGATTTTTCGTACAAAATTACATAATAGACCTATGAGTAATCTTATATATAAAAATGAATCGCTAAATATGTTGATAAGCGCGAAACTCGAGAACGGCTGAACCGGTTTGGCTGATTTATTTTTTCTTGAAGTCTAGGGAAGGTTATTACGGAGAGATAAATTTAAAAAATTGTCTGAAATAGTCTATAAACAACACTTTTCTATATTCTCAAACAAAAAATTCGTAATAATATTTAAAAGTCAATTTGAACTTTAACACCATACCATAAAGTTTAAATGTTAGTGGACGGGTTCCGGGAAGGCAAAACAATTGAGTGACGTATAAATATTAATGTCAATATTTGTCAATTTTTATACATTTAGCATTAAGGCCAGGTTCCTTCAAACAATTTTCAAAGAACAGCCGACAGGCCAATAGGTTTTGGCAGAATAAAATCTGACGAGGAAGCTATTAATATTGAAAAAAAAAACAATGTGACTTTGTTTTAGAGAAATAGGGCAGAACAAGGTCTGCCGGGACAGCTAGTTTAAAATATTTTTATCAAAGCAAATATTATATATGATTTTTTTCTTTTTTGCTTTTTCACTCTAGAATAATAATTTAAATACCTTATAAGAATGTGATTGTTTAGTCAAAGATTAATTATAAGTTTTTTAAAAATATATGGGATATGAAAAAAAATGTTATAGCGGGTTTTGAAATTAGACTCCTCACATATCCCTGAGCTTGAGTCATATGTGTTTATTATAGAATTAAGAAATACATAGAAAGATAGAAAAGACAAAACGTGTCAAAATGAAGCAGCATATTTCTGAGATGGTAAGGCGATTACCCGAACTGGGTCATGACCGTACACAAGTATAAGACTGTTAAAGTGAATTGCTTTTGATCAGATTGTGTCAACAAGGCATTTCCCTCCCCGGGCGTCTGGGTGAATTTGATTTCCCAGGCCTGATGGAGCGATTAGAGGGACACCCCTTTTTTTTTAACCCGGACGAAATCCCTAACGGACCTCAGGGGCGATGAGGGTTGCTCCCCAGTGTGTTGGACTTGCACCGACTAAAACCCCCGGGGCGTTCCTTCTCCCGCATGCCGAGTGCCAAGGGCAAGGCTGAGCGATCTTCCTCGGCACCCGGCGACGTCTAGCCTTCTGCAGGCCCCGCCTACTTGGCAGAGAGAGTGACAGCTCGGGAGTTTTTAGTCAGTAGGAGTCTTACACACTGGGGTCACTGCCCTCACAGTGGCTCTGATCGTCCTATGTAGGATTTTCCCCCGGGACACCAAAAAAAAAAGATCAGATTGTGTATATCCAGTAACTCATAAACTTGGAGATCTTCAGTCGTGGTATATGTGGGCCAACATCTCGATTTTTTTTTACACTGGCTCGACATAGTGACTACAGAGTACCTGATGGTAAGTACAGTGTAGTCCAAAAACGAAAGCGACCATCAAAGGATGAAAATCCATTGATAGTCTACATCGTCATGTCGGCCCAGATATACCACGACTGAAGGTCTCTAGGTATATGAGCTACTGGATATACACAAGCTGATCCCGAAACGCGACAAGCCGAAACTAGTCACTATGACGGACTTTACACCCCTGTACTGTGGTCGCGATCCAGACGGGCACCGACGCCCTACCACCTCGCTGCAGCTCGTTTACCACTACCCAGGAGTCACGTGTAGGGAAGCTAGGGTAAAGCCTACGGACGCGAGCAGCTTCGACTCCCAACCTCGAGGAAGCCTGTCAATGGATTTTCGTCCTTTGATAGTCGCTATTGTTTTTGGACTACATTATACATCCAACAGGTGCATATAGTCAGAGATGGGCAAAATGTAATCTGATTAATGATTAACGATAACAAAATGTAGTCGTAATTTTAATTTTCTTGCTCTGTAATCATGATTAAATCCATTTAAAACATTAAGAAATGATAAATGTGTATGCAATCTGGGATTCTGTAGTGTTTAAAACATAAACGAGCAAAATGCAGTCATATTAATGGTAAAAAACGTAAAATGTAATCGTAATAATTTTTATTAATCTGATTACATTTTGCCCATCTATGACTGTAGTCACATTGTCGAACGAGTGTAATAAAAAAACTTTAGCTGTGGTGGCCTTGTGGGTAAGGAACCGGTATCCATGCGCGGTAACGCGAGTGTCGTAGGTTTGAATCCCAGCACTTACCTCTGGGTTTTTCCGGATATATGGACTTGAGCACCACATGATCATCGGCTTAGCAAAATATTGTGAAGAAAAGCATATGACATCTAATAGAAATGTCATGTGTACTAGAGCTGTGAGAACGGCGATCAGCTGCGCT
This sequence comes from Automeris io, assembly GCA_036320925.1. Classification (NCBI taxonomy): domain Eukaryota; kingdom Metazoa; phylum Arthropoda; class Insecta; order Lepidoptera; family Saturniidae; genus Automeris; species Automeris io. The sequence continues at coordinate 1,823,394 of JAUDJH010000011.1, read as the reverse complement.
ACTGGTCATGTTGAGCACGACATATAGACGCAAAGTGGATATATCTACTAATGTATCTCTGCTCACCCCGAAAGGAATATAGCGTGAGGATAAATTATTATTTTAAAAAATGGATTGAAATACATATATATATATATATATTGTTATTAGGTATTCTATAAAAACATTTTATTTGTATTAGATTATTTAACTTTTTTGCGCTCTATACACTTTACCTATTTTTATAGTATTGTGCATATTATTTAAATATATAATTTCGATCAATACGCCATATAATGTGTGTGCTTTATCATTGAAATTTTCATATAGTTTTAATTTTTTAATTGTCTTGTTTATTTTTTGACTGTGTTCGATATTATTTACAGTTACTATCTCTTGCAATTTTTTGCTTTATTATATGCAATCGGTCTGTTCTGCAATAATATTTAAACTCTTTATTAATTTAAATTCTATTATAGAGGCTTTATTATACAGTGTTTACTAATATTTTATATTATAATTTTTTAATGGGTGTTAAATATTTTATCTGTTGATCTTATATTTCTGTTCTTATATATGTGTATTTTCATATTATTATCTATAATACTTTAGAATTTGTGTATTTGTACTCCATTGATCCCTTCCTTGCTGTTTTCTGCGCGTCGATTCAATAAATGGGTGTCAGCTGAAAATCAGCGCTGGGTGGCTCGGCTGGTCACCTAGCATTTGCTGAGCTGACTTCCCTTTGGCGCATCATCACAACATAGGGTGTTTACTGTTTTTGTTTTCTATCTTTAATAACCTATTTTGCTGTGTTGTTTGTTGTGTTGTGTGCCAAATAAATGTTTTTATTATTATTATTATTATTATTATTATTATATTGCCTGTTTTGATACATAAAATCGAATAATAAAAAACCTATTTAATTTAAGGTCTTCCATACAATTGATATATAAAAACCTAATTAAAAAATAATAATTTACTATGTTTTGTATTATAAAAATGTATTTATTGAAAAATGTTTAAATCTGCATCAATAGGATAAACATTTTGATTACACCTTAAAAAACTTGCTTTAAACTGTGTTTATATTTTAAATTAAACTACATTACAAACAATATTAATCAAAATATAATAAAACTACTAAAAACAAGAATAAAGCGGGCAAAGATCACGCTTTGTATTATAAAAATGTATTTATTGAAAAATGTTTAAATCTGCATCAATAGGATAAAATTTTTGATTGCACCTTAAAAAACTTGCTTTAAACCGTGTTTATATTTTAAATTAAACTACATTACAAACAATATTAAACAAAATATAATAAAACTACTAAAAACAAGAATAAAGCGGGCAAAGATCACGTCCACCTATGGTTATAATTTTATATTTATGTCATATCTATGAAAATAATATATATTACAACAAAATTTACATTTTTCATAAACTATTCAACGCTTAAGAGGGCCAATGAATACGCCCAATCGGTTAACATAGATTTATTGTTATAATATTCAAGAAATAAATTATTTATAAATACCGGACAACGAAAGGTTGACAATGGCTGGATTAGACCCACACTAGTACGACGGCTAGTTGCGATACGGTGACCTCACGCACACATACTTAATTCCACCTGCAACAATCCCGCTGTCACATGTAAAGCTAATTTCACACTAAGATATTTTTGTAGCCGATTGTATTAATTTAGGTTTGATAATTCCCACATACTTGTGGCCCCAGTTGGCTCTGAATGAGCAAAACTGTTGTAAAATGTCAACGATCGGCTTTAGTTTTTACCTAAAATTATTTGTATCTTGTGCGAGTAGAAACTTATTTTTTATTATGGCTCGATGTCTCCTTCCGTCTGCCTTCCGAAAGCTTAAAATATATTAGTGCCAAGTGCCACCTTATGAAACTTTGTATAATACGTTCGTCATAATTTTGTTTTTCACACATAAGTACTTAATCCGTAATATTCCTTTTAAAAATCCAATTAAAAGTCCTATTAACTTCAACAAGAAATGCGTCACCCATATTTAGGTGACGTGACTTATCTATCTCTCGTCGTGATATATCGTGATCTCATCTAAGAGTTCACTTGATGGAATGTGAAGTTTTGTATATTCGATAACAGAGTGACATGCCTTTTTTTAACCCGGTGGTAATCCCTACGGATCGTCACGGGGAGTGGTGAGGGTCTCTCCCCCCGGTGTGTCGGACCTGCCCCAACTAAAACCACCGGGGTGCCAGCACTGCCCTCTAACCAACCAACACCAATTCCGTAGCTTGAAACTTTCCATGTATTATAATATAATGAACAGGCAAGTAGAGGAAATTCCACTTTTTGGCAGTACACAGTTATATTTTAAATATTATCACGTACAGTTAATAGTAAAATAATAATATAACGTATTTACTTGTATTTTTACAATGACCACTAAATAACGTAACTGTTTCGTAAATTTAGTATCGAAAAAATCAATTGATCAAAGTCGTAACTGGAAATCATTGTTACATTGTATATAATTAATTTGTATTTCAAGCGTATGCAAGTCCATACTTTCATTAATCTGTAAAACACTCATAATTAAATAGCTCTCGAGAGTGTTTGTTAAGAAATAAATTGTTAAGCCACTCCAGTTTCTTATCTAACGAAAATGGTGGGGCTTTTGTTCCCCAATTAATTGCTTTATTGATTATTGACAGCTTAAAACACGCGAGAGATATCGGCACTTGAAAAACCACAAGTAATTAACAATAAAAAGTTCCCCGCTCGGTGTGACCGCGGTCTAATGTATAAACTCTGACATTCGGTGCACACATGCGCGTAATCGAAGCCGCATCGCAATTAGGGCTGCCAGTTCGTTATGGAAAAATATGTATTCAAATTTTTTAAAATAAAAACAAAACACTAACAAAATGTATAGTAACTCTAAATTGTAACTTCGTAAGTGGCACTGTACATTTGAACATGTATTATTAATTTAAATCCAACAATGAAATGTGCTGCCCAGTTATTATTCTAATAAAACAAAATAATGATTATATACATTGCCGTGGACTATGAAAATAGTTGTGTAGAACTTGTCGATATAATATGTTATTATAATATCTAATATGGTATTATTCAGCATTATTGACCTAATACCAGAGTAGGTTTTACTTGCACTGTGGTTATTTGACAAAAATATGTTTGTTGGAGTTGGGATACTAACCCGAGACCCTCAGCGACCCAGACATCATTAAACATCACTATAAAGCAACGACAATTCTAATTTTATTAAACTATTTTATTTTTTGTTCAGCTAAATATTAATTTATTGTTTTTAGAAAAGTCTAAGAAAATAAATTTTGAGAAAGACCTACAGGCCGAAGTCCTTAGCAGCGGTCAGATCGGGTCTCCAAATAGTTATTGAGGATGAGACCCCAGTCGTGTCCTCGATGTCGGTAGGTGGAAGGTGGAACACCCCGGGGGTTTTAGTCGATTCAAGTCCGACACACCTGGGGGCGGCCCATACCGTCCCCCGAGATCCGTTAGGGATTTCCCCCGGGATACCGAAAAAAAGGTCTCCAAATAGCTGGAGCTCCCAGTTAATTGCTGCACCCCACCAGGCTTCACAACGGAATCGATGGAGGTAGCTAGTTTATCGAAGGAATTGAAGTCACGATCCTAAGCAATGGGGGATCGATGAGTAGGAGAAAAAAATTATTGAAGCTTTTAAGCATCATATGAAGGCATATATGTATACATTATTTCAACTTTAATTACTCTAAAAATATATTATAGTACTACGTGAACTATATATATATATATATATATATATATATATATATTTTTTTATAACTTATAGGCGAACGCTTGACCTCAATCACACCTGGTGGAAGGTGAAGATGAGTCCGATGATGAACCGCGTCCGCCTAACAAATGCCTATTCACTCTTCTTTTAAAGACTCCCAGGTCATAAGATCGCGGAAATATGGCTGCTGGTAGCATATTCCACTCCTTAGCTGTTCGCATGATGAATGTAGAAGCGAATCTTCTCGTGCGGATATAAGGAACATCCACCACATACGGATGGTATCCGACACGATGTCTTGTGGTTTATATATTTGAATAGTGACATATTAAATTTTATAGTACAGTGGACAGCCCTAATAGAACGTCACCTGTCGACTCGACCGCGAACTCCCATCTAGCCAGTACGTTATTAATATTGGTCAATACACCTACACTTCTATATAGATTTGCCCGAAAACTAGCCATACTGACCCAGCAATAGAACACAAATTTCAACGCAGCATCGTACACATTCAATTCACGCACACGTAGACACTCAATATATTATGTTTTTGAGCTAGATATTGGTATTGAAGAGCGACATTGCTGGGGTCATATTGCACCATATTCCGTAGAAGTTAAGGTCGATTTCAGAATTAACTAGGAAGTTAAATAGGATAGAGCCAGCGAAATGGAAGTCTTCTTAGGTCGTGGGAGAATTTCGTTCGGCGATTCGGTTAGTTCAAGAAGATGTAACGGTATGTGTTTTTCGATAACACATGTGTACAATAATTTCGTGACTTATGATCCGTACTGTTCGTGTTACCAAATCAAACACGTTTTAAAGGTGAACTCATAGAATCAGATTAATGGAGCAGATAGGACATTTGAAGCAACGATATAAGAAATATTTATTGTCTTAATAATGTATTTATTTATTGTTATTATTTATTGTTTTATAATGTGTCCGTCTGGATCACGACCACAGTACATGCAAAGCCCGTCATAGTGACCAGTTTCGGCTTGTCGCGTTTCGGGATCAGCTTGTGTATATCCAGTAGCTCATATACCTAGAGACTTTAATTCGTGGTATACGAGGGCCGACATGACGATGGAGACTATCAATGGATTCTCAGACCATCAGGAACTCTGTAGTCGCTATGTCGAGCCAGTGTAAAAAAAAACAACAACACTTACATTGTCTACATTAGCACATACAAAAATATATAAGACATGAAAAAGATAACTTACAAATGCGACTATATTTAAAAGTATAAACTACTAGCATAGAAGGAATGAAAGTAGAAAATACGAGCAACACACGCTGCTATCGTAACGCTGTATCCCTTTTTTGGGTGAGCAGATATATATTAATGTTTCTATCTACTTTGCGTTTATATAACCAACAAAACATGACCAGTAGCGCAGCTAATCGCCATTCTCACAGCACTAGTACACGTGACATCTCTATTAGACGCCATGCGGGTTTCCTCACTGTTTTCCTTCACCGGTGAGCACTGGGTGCCTGAATCCGTAATTTATCTGGAAAAGCCCAGAGGTGCGTGCCAGGATTCCAAGCTACAGCCATTCGCGTTACTGCGTATGGATTCCAGTCCCTTATCCTCTAGGCTACCAGAGCTACATGCAGTCTTGACATACCTATTTATTTTCTCGGTTTTGTTTCTCTTCTCTATATATATATATATAATTCTCGTGTCAGAATGTTAGTTACCTTACTCCTCCGAAACGGCTTTACCGATTATTACAGAATTTTATATGCATATTTTGTAGGTCTGAGTATCGGTTACTATCTAGGCTTACCATAATTACGAAGAGCCAAACCGGGACGCAGAAGAGAAAGAGGCTCATTTTCATTTTGCTTTTTGCTTAATTTGTGTTTTTCATATTAGAAATGCAATCAAAATTATCATAAATTGAAAACATATTAATAAATGTGAATATATTTTTTATTAAAAAGAAAAAGAGACGCCGGGACTGGGATCTCAAACCGGGACTATCCCGGTCAAACCGGGACGCATGGTAAGCCTATTACTATCTATTTTTCATACCTCTAAATGATAAGGTTTGTTCACCATTTTTTTTTTTTATTTTATCCTTACACACATAATAAATTAGTTATTTTTTGTCTACGCTTTTTGATATTACCTAGAAATAACTTATATGGCAAAACAACGTTTGCCGGGTCAGCTAGTAAAAATATATAAATAAATCTTGGGGCTATTCAATCATTGAAGAAAAAACGCTTATTTAGTTCGGCAGCGCATTTATCACATTTTTTGTGATGCAGTTGTCAATAGATAAGAATTGCTTATCACCTAAATAGAATCACGCGCGCGGGCTTATGGAGTCACAACTCTACTGCAACTACCATCTCAGCTAGGACTAAGAAATTCTCTGACTCTTGGCTGAGTCGTTGGGCAGTGGAATGATCTTCCCGTGGGCGTGCTCCCACCGTCCTATGCTATGGGTTTTTTTAAGCGTAGCCTGCAGGACGGTTGATCGCTCCCACTGTCGATGGGTTTTTCCCAACTCTTAATACTCGTTGTCATTTTTTGGACCCCACCATGCTTAAAATATGATAAAAAAACTAATCCACTCTGCTTACCCCAAAAAGGGTATAAACTGATGATGTATTTAAAGTGTACTAATGATTCACTGATGGATATTAAAATCATTAAATAACGCTATAATTAGTGCATTTAAATATTAATAACGCTCGAGTTGTGATCGTTAGTTGCGAGACAATTTATCTATCGATTCTACCTCATCATCTTTGATGTTGCCGCAAGCTTTTACTCGATAACGCATCAATATTAATTATTTAATACGAATAAACCTTTGATTAATAATAAATTATTAATCAATCATAATAGAAACTTGCGAAATAATATCCATTCGTGTTTATATTGTGGAGGTTTGATTGAGCCGTCATTTACGGCGCTCCTGTTTGTGCGGGGAACATAAAAGTTGTATTACAGTGTGTATTAATAAAACTTGGTTATTTAATGGCTCTTTTTCTTGGCTTTGCAGAAGAATTACTTTTGGGAGTCGAAGCTGCTCGCGTCCGTAGGCTTTACCCTAGTTTCCCTACACGTGACTCCTGGGTGGGGCTAAACGAGCAGCAGCGAGGTGGTCGGGCGTCGGTGCCCGTCTGGATCGCGACCACAGTACATGGGTGTAAAGCCCGTCATAGTGACCAGTTTCGGCTTGTCGCGTTTCGGGATCAGCTTGTGTATATCCAGTAGCTCATATACCTAGAGACCTTCAGTCGTGGTATATGTGGGCTGACATGACGGTGTAGACTATCAATGGATTTTCATCCTTTGAGAGTCGCTTTCGTTTTTGGAATACACTGTACTTACCATCAGGTACTCTGTAGTCACTATGTCGAGCCAGTGTAAACAAAAATATAGCAGAATGAGTGCGAACCGCTACTGAAAACGAAATAAAACTAACATTGCGTTTTACGGTTTTCAAGTTTTCGGGTTTGCTGCAAGACGCAACCAGGTGTATCTTTCCATATTTATCACGGTATAAGTTTGTCTATAGTAAAATAGTTTTTTAATTAACTACCGACTACATTAATATTCATTATTGTAAAATTAATCTAAGTTTTCGTTTAAAATCTGAGTGTACGGACGCGTGTCGGATCGATGATTGATTTGACATTTGCCCGCCATTCAAACTAAAAAATAATTGGAGTGATAATTCAAGATAATACATTTGTGTTTACACTAAATTTGCTCATTCCTCAATATTTACAAATGAAAGGTTGTTTCTAGTCCTGATTGCCTTGGTTCTTAAGTTTTTAACGAAATACAATAACACGTATTTCACGTAATCGGTGATGGAGTGGTTGCAATAGATCTATTTTGGCAAACGAATGCTTGAATGATTGCTTTTTGATTACATGCTATAAAAAAACATCTATTTTATAATTAATCTTTAGGTATTGTAATAACATTATGATAATGATGACTCAATTATAATCTTTGCGAAATCGACCTTAAGGAGGTTATCCAAATATTTTTTGTTGAACCTTAAATTGTAAGAGACTTTAGTGGAATATATTCTGTATAGTATTATATTTAGCATTTGTAATCGGCGGATCAAAATCAATTTGAAAATGCCTATAAACCTTTTTTGACCTGGTGGAAATCCTCTTGGATCGTCAGGGCAGCGGTGAGGACAGTGGCCCAGGTGTGTTTTTTTTTTTACACTGGCTCGACATAGTGACTACAGAGTACCTGATGGTAAGTACAGTGTAGTCCAAAAACAAAAGCGACTATCAAAGGATGAAAATCCATTGATAGTCTACATCGTCATGTCGGCCTACATATACCACGACCGAAGGTCTCTAGGTATATGAGCTACTGGATATACACACGCTGATCCCGAAACGCAACAAGCCGAAACTGCTCACTATGACGGGCTTCACACCCATGTATTGTGGTCGCGATCCAGACGGGCACAGACGCCCTACCACCTCGCTGCTGCTCGTGTTAAACTCCTTCCGACTAAAATCAACCACGACCTGCTTTTACCTTTATCAGGGCATTAGATAGTGGAATGGTCCCTCTGTCCTTTGATATTGCGTTCTGAAAGCAAACCCTAAGAAGATATTTGTATAGGCTGATTGCGGGAACTATCGGCAAGTGATGGCCTCTCGATAGACATATTTGTTTTTGGGCTACATTATACGTTATAACAGTTGCAGTATAGACACTAGTGATGCCACGAATAGTGAATTGGCCGAATACCGAATACCGAATATTCGGCAACGCTGTCGGCCGAAGCGTCGAATATTCGGCCGCCGAATATTCCTGGAAGTAGCGTTTTTAGTAATAATAATAATTTTTATTTCAACACAAAACTTATGCATATACACAGGGTGATAAGTCTCACCGATTAAGTAAATCTTGTCTCTGGTGAGACTCGCACTTCCGTTCGGGTTATTCAAGGGTGTTTTGTGTTTTTATATGGATATTCACGGTATAAGTTTATTAGTATGTGTGTGAGCGAGAGAGAGAGTGTGTGTGTGTGTGAGAGGTTATTTTCTGAGGCTGGTAACATTTACGATGAAAAGCGTAATCGTTGTCTATCAAAAAATGCTGAAAAGCTTGTTTTTATCCATTACAACATACTACTGATCAATTTTAATTACTAAAGTGTTGTAATTTGGAAATAAATACATAACTTTGAGTAATATAACGTGTCTTTTTTACATGATTTGGTATTCGGTATTCGGCTGAATAGTACGTATTATTCGGCCGAATACCGAATAGCAAATAAAGTGGCCGAATAGGCCGAATACCGAACAGTTGCCGAATATTCGTGGCATCTCTAATAGACACTTGTTTTACCGGGATAAAATCCATGATAGGTCTTCCCGGTCGCCACGAGAGTGTCGGCCAAGCTGAACTTACTTGCTGAGTAAAGTTTCGACAAATTATTAGTAACGTCTATAAATATTAATATTTTTTTTTTGTCTAGTCTATTGTTTAGTATGTAATATTATTGTTGTATTGTTTTGACTTAAGATTGGAGCTACACAGCGGTAATAAACTGTAACAAATGGTGTGAAATATGCTGACATCCACGATACAGGTTGTCCTAGTTTGGGTGTCAGCTGATTTTAATGTGCTGCTTGTAATTGTTTGTCTAATAAATAACTTTATTATTATTATTAACCTTAGATCTTGGTAATTTTCAGACCTTTAATCAATATATTTAGTAAATGATCAAATATTATAAAGAAATGTCTTTCTGCTGGTATGCAGAGATGGGCAAAATGTAATCTGATTAATGATAACGGATTACAAAATGTAGTCGTAATTTTAATTTTCTTGCTCTGTAATCATAATTAAATCCATTTAAAACATTAAGAAATCATAAATGTGTATCTGAAATCTGAGATTTTGTAGCGTTTAAAACATAAATGAGCAAATGCTGTCATATTAATGTTAAAAAACGTAAAATGTAATCGTTAACCATTTTCATTAATCTGATTACATTTTGTCCATCTATGCTGGTATGGGATGAATGCCATTGGTTGAATCTAAGATCAGCTATAATCTCTTTGGTAAAAGGCAACACCAGTATAACGGATCACCCAAATCAGTTACACAGGTGCAAACACGCCGATCGGTATGCATACGCATACGTATGTTTATTCAACTAATGAGAGGCTTTAACGGTCGAAAGTGTGTGATCTTGTGCTGTATGCTCTAAATATTATTAGGGCTTTATGATTTCTTCCGAGTCTTTCGTGTTAAACGTGCCGGGTTACTTATTTTATAATGGCATACCAAAGTGACTATATCTCGCCTTTGTTATATCAAAGGAAAGATCGAGTCCGATCGTATACGATCTTGGAGATCAGATAATGGCTAAAGTAGAATTGGGCAGGATTTCTAGCTAGACGAGATGATGACAGATGAAGCATTGAAAATAGTGTGTGGTGACCTAGTTAGGGAAAACAAAGAGTAGGACATTTGGCTACAAGATCGGTGGACGATGTGGTCTAGCCTCCAGGCAGTAACTGGATAAATTTAGAATGGAATTAAGCATAGGGGTATAACATGTGAGAGGCCTATATCCAGTAGTGGGTAGAATCAGTAGTGCTAATAATGGTGATGATCGCATATTAACAACTATAATATATGTATCAGCACTGCGAACTCTGCATCTTGCGGCCGACCTAAAAGAGCGCTTCGACAATTTTAAAATAAACGATAATGTGGTGCTAGAAAACAGCATTATTGTTGCGGTCTTTCAAACCTTTCAAAGATGGGAATGAGCCGATATTTATCCGCAATAAATGTTGCTATTTGGGAAACTAAATTCCTATAGGTTGCTACTATGAACAATAAGTAAAATGATGATAAAGAAATTCCAATAAAATAACTTGATTTATATTTCCTATAGGTTATATTTGTGAAAAACAAATACTCGTATATACAGATCAGAAAGTAAATGTCAAACAGGGAATGATCTGAATCACAAAGTAAATGTAGACACTGTAAAACACATCGAGCGAGTACAATCGGGGGAGAACTCTCAACTATCTGATGTCGCATTTCACGAGCGTCTCCAATTCCTTGTATATCGTTTATGCTGATTTTACCTGCTGCTTTGTAAACCGTATATTCTTGTAAATATTTTAAAGTCTATTTCAATTATATACTTTGATTTCGATATCCTAGTTTCCCTAGAGGTACACGAGAGTGTAACATTGAAATCCTATTTAATAACTCTTCCTGTGGGCTTAGAAAAATTGACAGTCGATTGGCTATTGTTACTTTGTCTAAGCCATCACACTAATCTGTGTTGCTAGTTTATCTTTGCAAACTGAGACCTTGTGCTACTTTTTAAATACAGTATTTTCTTAAAATAAGGATTTCTATACAAATCACGCTCCATTGTAATCTTTGAAAAAAAAAATCTCCAAATTCCAAGCCTTAGACAATACTGATATTATAAATGGTGTTTATCATAAACTTTTTTTTTATCCTTGTCACAAAGCTGTTTGTAATTATTTAGTTTTTTCTATGTTATACTCAGATATCGTTTTCCAATGTGTTATTAAAATATTGCTTAATCGCAATATATTGGAACTAATTAATTTATATATTAGACTCGAAAATACTTAAAAATACATATTGGATAGTACTATCTGAAAATGCAATTTGATATGCTGTAATATGTAGTCTTAGGAAATGATTTCCAGATTTAAAATTGGACAAAAGAGTATTCAATATATTAATAAATAAGTAAAGAATTCACAGTATTATTATATTCGTGTTTTATAATTGCAAAATCGTGACCGTGCTAAAAATTAAAAGATACCATTCTCCCCGCTTGTCCTGTAGCGGACGAGTCATAAGTATATCAAAGGTCAATAAATACCAAACAATCCATCTTAATCAGCACGTCGCAATAACTCAGTGTTTCAAATGGCGATATCGCGATATAATTCACTCCTAACTGTTTATGTTGAAAAATTAATCTTATTACAAAAACTGAATGCACATTTCCCAATGGGCATTACCCAACACATTTGTCGATTCTCGACACGGTGGTTATTAAAATACAATGGTTGCGGATAGGCGAATGACATCGGCGAGTTTAAAGCAGGTACTGGACTATATATCCTTCAATATTGACGCCAGGGATGTCGGTAGCCTATTCTAACTTTATCTATAATATCTTCAACCGGGTTATTACTAGATAGGTCATCATTATAATATAATATGATATAGTATAAATAAACAGGCCACTCTGACATATGTTGTGGATGCCTTAATAGGAACTGTACATTTTTTGATTGTAACTTTGTATATGTATTGTGTAAATGAGTTATTGTACCGGGCCACTGGCAACCCTGTAAAAGTAAATAAATAATTATTATCGTTATATCAGCCGTTACACATCCCCTAATATTTTGCAAAGTAACAGGTCAGAAACGGCTTGAATCCTATGTCATCTTTAGACCTGGATTAGATCGTTTGCCTACATTATAGGTAGATGTGTCATACTGATCTTGCCAATTTATGGTCTCCAATTGAAAACTTTTATGCGCCCTCGGCCATCCGCTCTACGAGCTGTGCCTTACCCTTTTTTTTTTGTTAGCCCGGTGGAAATCCCTTCGGACCGTCAGGGGAGTGGTGAGGGCTACTCCTCCGGTATGTCGCTCCTGTACCGACTAAAACCATCGAGGTGCCAGCACTGGCTACTATTCGCCTTCGCCGGGCCTGGGATTCCAGCTACTTTCGAGGATGCTGTGCCTTACCCAGTGCCACTTCAATTTGGTAATCCGCTGAACGATGTCTGAGGCCTGTGTTTATTTACGATTTTCTCCATATCTGATTCAATCACGTCGATAAACACAAATCACTATTCTCTACATAGATCGCTGTGTTATAGGAAGATTTCTGATAAGACCCACAGTAAAAAAACTACATTTCACACAGTATTTCATCACTGGCAATAGTGCCCTGGTGATATTTAGCAAAGTACGGGGTGTTCAGCTCATAAAAATTATTAGTTAGTAGGATCTAAGTTCTAAAAATGACTTTTGTCCAGATCTATTTCTTGAATTAGGTCACGTTCTTTATAATCTAACTTTACTGATATTATTCTTACCAAATAATCCGATAGAGTTGTGGTTTTTTTAGACTGATTAATGGTTGATGGCCGGGATAGGCCATGACAACTAATCCGAGCGAGAGGGCAAAAATTAAGGTGCTCAGCTGGCAAATTTATAGGTTGGGTGGCAATGCAAGGGCATCCCTGTGGGTACAGACATCGATTTGAGCAAGCAGCCAAAATACGAAACCTAATGGTGATCTAATAGTGTTTCAGAAGTAACTACTTTGAGAAGAAATGCCGAAAGAATCTCAAGGCTGCGTCGGAGTGAACGTTAGTGGAGTTGCTAGTTAGAAATTGCGTCCTTTACAATATTTATTCACTATTTTTGTTTACAGTGATAAACTGCGCTACCGGTCATGTTGAGTATGGTAAATAAACGCAAAGCTCTGCTGACTCCGAAAATTATATAACGTGATTATATATTCTTATTTTTTATATATCCCAATGTTATGGGACAGTAAGACTATGCTGGATGGAAGACCATTTCACACTTTGATGACAATAGAGGTAAGAGTTAGAAAACTTCCTATTTTGTATCAAGACTGAAGCGATGTAGCTGTGAATTAAATTATTATGTTCAAAATATATCTTTTTCGTATATACAAAAAAAAGTTGTAACAACTTTGTAAGTGGAGATATGTTATACGCCAGCCCTAGAAGTACGCGTGCTCATGCGAAGCAATTTGTAAGCGCCGGTCGCACAGTTTTCCCGACATCAACTGGTCATTCTTGCGCACCTATACTGACTATCACCTGTCATATTATTCGACCTCAGTCTGCCAGATGCCGCCCATTACTACTAAACGCGTACCTATCAGAATAACTACAGTTCATACAAATAAATATTAAGTTCATAAATTGATTAACTATAATTTTTGGGTTCATAATTGTTCGATCAGGGTCTTATTATTAAAATTCACTTTCTTTATCAGCACAAAACGTTTTATTTTAATTTAAATAACGATTACAACAACATTACAAGAATACTTCAGTGTTACCATAAATTAATTTTTTTTAATCATTATTACAATAATAATTTTATGGTCGTTTTTTAATCCAAGTTAAATTCTTAGCTAATTATCTTGTGTTTCGCGTTACCTTATTACGGTTATTACAGTGACGGGCATAAGGTATTTGGATAGGGTAGGCAGATTCTCATCATTAATGTGAATGTCATCATCATTCTTTGATTCCACCAGCCCCATTCCACCACAAAACCACAAGACATCGTGTCGGATACCATCCGTATGTGGTGGATGTTCCTTATATCCGCACGAGAAGATTCGCTTCTACATTCATCATGCGAACAGCTAAGGAGTAGAATATGCAACCAGCGGCCATATTCCCGCGATCTTATGACCTGGGAGTCTTTAAAAGAAGAGTGAATAGGCATTTGTTAGGCGGACGTGGTTCATCATTGGACTCATCTTCACCTTCTACCAGGTATGATTGAGGTCAAGCGTTCGACTATAAGTTATAAAAAAAGAGAACATTATATAATGAAAATAAATATATACTCTCATAGGGAAGATAGATGACATGAAAATAGAATAGATATGAATATAAAGGGTTTCGTTTTTGTTTAAATTGAAGCAATTTATTCCAGGCTTATTTATCGTAAGGGCATCCAATGCTTTTATGCATCTATGGAATGAACGCTACTGGGTTATTAAGTTGCAAAACTATTTCATCTCCAGCTTGGCAATTGGGGTCACGGCCACAGCACACAAGTGTAAAGACCGTCATAGTGACTCACTTTGGCCTGTCGCACTTAGGTATTAGCTTATATCTAGTAACTCATATACCTAGAGATCTTCAGTCGTGGTGGTCATTCTTTGATGGTCGTTATCGTTTTTGGACTACACTGTACTTACCATCAGGTGTACTGTAGTTACTATGTCTAGTTAGTTTAAAAAAAACCTAAGTATTACCGAAAGTATAACGTAGATTGTAATTTTATCGCATATTTAATATTAACTTTGATTTATACTCCATTTAGAACAATTACACAGTCAGATTTACCTGTAATAGTAGTATTTTTATAATTTACAGGTGTTTCTTGACCTCTATGACATCTGATGAAAGGTCAGGTGAAAAAGATGATAGACCACATCCATCCAACAAATGCTTATACTCTCTTCTTTTAAAACCTCCCAAATAATAGAACGTGGGAAAATAGATCCGGGGTCTGTAATCAACTTCTTTACTGGCTCTATCTATACTAATATTATAAAGCTGAAGAGTTTGTTTGTTTGTTTGAACGCGCTAATCTCAGGAACTACTGGTTCGAATCGAAAAATTCTTTTTGTGTTGAATAGACCATTTATCGAGGAAGGCTTTAGGCTATATAACATCACGATGCAACTATTAAGAGCGAAGAAATTATGGAAAATGTGAAAAAAAACGGAGAAATTTATTCATCCTTGAGGGCTTCTATTGCGTGCGCTGCGAAAACGGTTCAAGATACCAAAAATATATGTATGAAAGAAATATTCCTCTTGAAATGATCTAACAAAAATGTCCGCGACAGTATATGTCTATCTTTTAAGATTAACTTACTAGAACCGTTTTTATGGTAATCGAATTTGGTCAAAATTAATGAATTATTTGTTAAGAGTTGTATCAACGTAATAATATTAATCTTTATCCAAATAAATGTGTTGTTGATTAAGAGTATTTAATTATGAACAAAATTGTCTTTGACATCACTTAATTTCAATGAACATCATAGAAGATATTACAATAACTTATATAGCAAAACAACGTTTGCCAGATCAGCTAGTTATAAACAAAGAAGCGAATCTTTAGTGCGGATCCAAAAAGGCGTGAATTGAATTTAAAGTGAGGTGTTTTAAGAAAAATGATATTTTTGAAATCACTTTAACATGACATTGAACCGAATAGCTTAGTTGTTCATCGCCGCCTCATTGCAAACACGATCACACCCCGAACCGATTTCGAATGAACATCTCGATTTGCGCAACGAATCGATTACGAATCTGTGCACATTCTCCATTGTTCATTCGGAGGCGCCCACGCTGTTTATTGGCACTAAACTGACATTGTAATTCCTAACGTTCAGTTTTCGCATATCAATAAGGCTTATCGTATATTTGTTAATAGCAGTTAGGACGAGCTTTGGGTTTCACATTCCAGGTATTTTCATCGAACCTACTACATTTATGAGAGTGACTCACTACCTATAATGATACCTAAGCTTATTTTAATTCACCAATAAGATATAAATTACCGCAAGATGATTATCTCTCAACAGCTACTGTAATTACACTAGTCTACAAAAACACTCTAAAGAAAGTTCCATATAAAGCTCATTACAAAAAACCACATGAAGAAACAATTATTATATCAATACCTAATATCTATTTGATTATATCAATCAACAATCAGGTTTATTTAAAGCTGTGCCAATTCGAATTCACTCCTGAGTCATAGCCACCGGGGATCTTTACATACATAGATGTTATATCCAAATAATCTCGCAGACTTACCTAAAGGGAATCTCGCAGAATTACCTAAAGGGCATAAAAATATGAGTTTTCAGTGAGAACCTAACCCATAACTCGTAAACCTATTACTTAGCCCCTGAATTAATCGAGTCATCAATGATTTTACTCGCGGTCTTTTACCGGTTGCACGGAGGAGAGTGTTCTCAGGAACTGCATTCTTTGATTCCACCGGCCCCATTCCATCACAAAACCACAAGACATCGTATCGGATACCATCCGTATGTGGTGGATGTTCCTTATATCCGCACGAGAATATTCGCTTCTACATTCATCATGCGAACAGCTAGGGAATGGAATATGCTACCAGCGGCCATATTTCCGCGATATTCTTTAAAAGAAGAGTGAATAGGCATTTGTTAGGCGAACGCGGTTCATCATCGGACTTATCTTCACCTTCCATCAGGTGTGATTGAGGTCAAGCGTTCGCTTATAAGTAATAAAAAAAAATTTAAGCCCTTTTGACCTAATGAATGAAAGTATACGATGAGGGTCTTCAAGAGGGTAGTAAATACTATTCCATGTGTTGCAGTCTTTCCTACGTGACGGTAGCCTTTTGCCATTAGGTAGGTTGTCAGCCTGTTTGCCAACAAAGGCTTAAAAAAGTTGAAGATTGCACGTAAAGTCTTTTCGCCTCATTAAAATGACCTTAATGATCACTTATATTGTGAAGAGAATCGATTATTATTGTTTTAAAACTCGATAATACTTCTGCCAACGCCGTTATTTAAATCGTGTAATTGCGCTAATTCTATATTAGCCCAAATACAAAGCGTCATTAGAAATTCCTCCAAAGTTTTCTACTTATAGGAAACGTCATGTTTGTTTATACCAAAATTACCTTTAGAATTTACATTTCCACAGATTAACATTTAACATTTAGATTCTATTGATCCAAAATACAATTCCACCAACGTAATAACCAAGTTACGTCCAAATGGACATTGATTATTCAACAGTGTAAATGCAAGTAAACACCACCATTCCAATTCATCTGTTAAATTTAAAACCAAAGGAACATAAGTCAATAATGATGCAAACGAAAATATAATAAACAATGTTGCGTATAAAGTCGATATTACATTGAATGAAGTATAAGGTGCGATAATTAAAGATGATGGCACTGAACGCGATACAAATATATAATTCGTCGATTGTTATTCCTAACGCGATGATATTATGTAAGTAGCTTAAGTAGATTACTAGGTCAACGTGCATGCGATTCTACGTTCTTTTTATTAAAACAGAAATGTAATCGAACCATCTGTTTTGCATTTAAATGCACGTACAAATGTCGTTGTGTTGATATTTTGCGATGCTGTTAGACTATCCGTTAATGTTAATAACGATGGAGATGTCTATTTAAAGGCGGTGTCATATTCCAGAATAGTGTTATGAGACCGGTTGGTTTAAGATTTGATCTTGGATCTAGTTTGTGCACATTAAGGATCGAATCGTAAGAACTTTATGGTAATCCTGCAAACCCATTTTTGTTTCCTTGTTTTACTTGAAATGTTCTAGTGGGTGTGCGGTAATATCCTTTAATAATCTTGGATTCTATTTAATGCTTTCCCGTGTAAGGATTATAATAAGATAGTATCATTTTAATATATTTCTCACTAGACTATGTACGAGTAGTTCATAATCTTTTAATGTTTACTTTTTAAAGTATACAGCCGATTTGTTTAGTTTCTGTGGGATTTATAGGCAGAATAAATAGCGCCTTCATCTTCATCATACTCAGGTATTATAAGAGCGTGAGAGCCAACTAAGGTATACAGCAGGGATGTTACGGAGCTTCGACTCCGACTCCGATAAGTCGGAACTTCCGATTGTTATTACACCTCCGATCCCGACTTCGGTTCCGAAACTTTTTAATCGGAGGTATTTATCGGAGGTCACCACCACTGTTGTAGTCAATTCATTTGATTTCATTTTATATATTGTTGAAACATAATATCAATTAATCAAACAATCAGTGCTACTTAATTCGTAGAAGACTTTTTTTTATTTAGATTAAAAAAATATGATTAAAATTATTATATTTAAAACTAAATGTACATTTAAATTTATTACTAAAGGTTATTTTTATTTTACATTTACATTAAATTAAGTAAAATACAAATTAACACAAAAACAACCCTGGAGCAAATTTGATTTAATTTGTTCACTGTTAATGGGAAAATGTTAATAAGAATCACAGCAATTTTATTGTCTGTGTATTTAAAAAGGTTCACTGAATAATGTTTTTATCTGTCCCTTAATAAAACTACTGTCTTCTGCCGTCACTTGTGATTACTAATATTGCCTCCGACTCCGATTCCGACTTCGGTTCCGACTCCGATAAACCAAATTTAAAAACTCCGACTCCGATAAAACTGCCTCCGTTACATCCCTAGTATACAGTATGCCGATTCACACGCAGGTTGTTGGCATCCGAGCTGCTGCGTGCACCTCCTCTGCACGCAGTACAAATCCACCAACTCGCATTGGACAAGAGAGCTTGGTTAAATATACAAACCCATTCCCATGGAATATAGTGACAAAGGGAAAGGATGCCTTAGACTGCAGTGGGACGAAATTGACTAGCAATAATAATAATAAGTCCTGATAGTCGTATCGACTAATGGGCTGATTGCAAAGAGCTTCGATTACCACCTTAAGAGGCTTTCGCTTTGTTGTTGGATCAAGGGCCGGATACAGAAGGCAGTTCTACTCGATACGGCGCGCATTGTTAGGAGGTTCCTCACTCTGGGCTCCTAACTGCCGGTGGCTTGGGCCTCAGGCCTCGCCCCTGTAGGTCTACATGTTTTTATATTTTAAAATGTATATGTTGTTTATATGTATTTATTTTAAAATGTAACAATATTGTATATATAATAAATAAAGATAATAATAATAATACGCAATGGTAATTATAACAAAGTAGATGCTATTACAAAGAGTGTAGAGATATATTTGATATAAAATATTTATAAATAACGATCAATTGTAAATAAATTTTAATCTAATAATTTATTAGACCATTCCTAATTAGTCTAAAAAATAAGTCTATATAATGTTAAGGAACATAATATAATAATTCTTATCTCTTGACACAAATTCAATAATGTTTATAATTAAAATACAATATATCTACTACATTTGCGTATTATAATGGAAACTGGAGGGGAAAGTTAAAAAGATAATTAAAGATATAGAATATTTGATCTTGCAATAAACAAGCTATCTCCAAAAATGGTTTAACAAAAGCTTATGCAGAAATAATAATTGAAAACAATTTGAAGCAAGCGATAACTTCTAAATAATTGTCTTCTTTGTCGTAAAATATGAAGTTGATATTTCTAATCCAATTTCAAACTCATAAACTTTACTCTAATTTAATCGAGAAATATGAAATTCCAAACGCCTTACATCAAACGATAAGCTGACCAATTGACATCAAAGCATAAATAGCCATCAACGATTCCCAATACATGATCATCGGGTGACTATTCCGAGATACACCTCAGGCATCTACAAATGTAATTTACGTCCATAAACCGATAAAGTCGAATAAAGTGACAGATAAACGCCTCGAGACTAGCATCCACTTTGAAAAAGGTTATACAGAGTGTAATAAATACTCTGTTCGAACCGAAAAGGGCATATCGGTGTTACGCTAGCATGTTAGAATACATCGGAAAATTAAATTATTTAGGAATATTAAAAAGTTATTGTCATGTAAAATTGAAGGATTTGGAGTATTTTAAATGCGATCTAAGCTCAAGAGTAAAATGCAATGGTTCCCGTAAAGACTAATTAAACGATTTAACTAATCGCTGCTTGGGATCTTCGGCACTCAGTGACAAGCTTTTTTTGTTTTTGTTAACCCGGTGGAAATCCCATCGGATCGTCAGGCGAGTGGTGAGGGCCACTCCCCCCGGTGTGTCGGACTTGCACCGACTAATACTACCGGGGTGCCAACTGCGTCCTGTCTTCTCCTTCGCCGGGCCTGGGTATCCGTATACTTCCTACGCTTGACTTGAATCATACCTGATAAAAAATGGTTATGAGATCGACACTAGAGCGTGCTCACACAGCAAATACCGATTCATTCGTCGTTTGAAGTCTTTCATGTTGTGAGATGTTGGAAAAACGGACGCAAGAAGCTAATTCCACTACTAGGCAGTTCACAGTAAAAAAGAGGAGCCAAATCGCTTAATGCGAGCAGCTGGAATGCTGCTGAAATATTTTTTTTAATCTGTAATTTTGTTGGGGCTTTATACATGTGATTACGCCAGTCCTGTTTAACTAGAAGAAGTTATAACATAAATAATAAAAGTATACTAAATGATTCTGCAAATCTTTCAACAGCAACATGAACAAGGATCTAGCCGCATCAGAAGTGGATGCGGCAAGGATTACTGCTAAAATATTGTTCAGACAAAAACATTGTTGGGAGTTGAAGCTGCTCGCGTCCGTAGGCTTTACCCTAGTTACCCTACACGTGACTCCTGGGTGGTGCTAAACGAGCAGCAGCGAGGTGGTAGGGCGTCGGTGCCCGTCTGGATCGCGACCACAGTACACGGGTGTGAAGCCCATCATAGTGACTAGTTTCGGCTTGTCGCGTTTCGGGATCAGCTTGTGTATATCCTGTAGCTCATATACCTAGAGACCTCAGTCGTGGTATATGTGGGCCGACATGACGATGTAGACTATCAATGGATTTTCATCCTTTGATAGTCGCTTTCGTTTTTGGACTACACTGTAATTACCATGAGGTACTCTGTAGTCACTATGTTGAGCCAGTGTAAAAAAAAACGGATAATGTAAATAGAATATTATATAGATACCGAGTGAAATCTCGGATCGGACACGGTTTTTATTACATAAAGTATAATAGGTAAATAGATTTCTGAATGCAGCGCCGTTTGGAGGCATCCAGCGGAGTGTTCATAATGAAAGAATCTACTGATTCGGGTTATCGATCGCGCATATCCTATGATTACAATAATGACAATTTATGTATCGGTGGAGTGGGATATGTGAACGACGCGGACAATAACAGTGTCCGAGTTAATCGGACCACCCGTGTGAACGAAAGTCCGATTCCGCCGTGAGACGTGGCGATCGGAATTAGAAATTTATACGCGCGGGTCAAGTGTTACTAACTTGTGTCTTGTGTATTTAAATAAATGCAGATAAGAGTAACACGAAACAGCTCATCTAGCGTGAAATAAATTTTAAAAGTATCGCTAAAATACTTATTTAAATAAATATCAGTGTCATTTTTAGAATATAGAACGGGGTATAGGTTGTACGATCGCATAAATAAGTTTAAATTGATATTAAATTAATGTATTTACATGAGAGAATCCTAAAATATAATATAATGTTAGTTTTAAACTTCTTTAGATAGAAATATATTCAATAGATTTTCTTGATTTTTGAATTAATTAGAATATTCAAAAAAGGCAATATTATTATAAATATCACATTTTTATCAGAAAAACTATCATCACGCTATATCCCTTTCGAGGTGAGCAGGGATACGTTTGTGGTTGTATCCACTTTACGCTTATATGTCGTGCCCAACGCGACCAGTAGCGTACCTGATGGTCGCTCTTAAAGTACTTACACGTGACATTTCTATTAGATGCCCCCCTTTTTTTTTTGTTCACCCGGTGGAAATCCTTACGGACCGTCAGGGGAGCGGTGAGGGCCGCTCCCCTAGTGTGTCGGACCTGCCCCGACTAAAGCCACCGGGGTGTTCCTTCTCCCGTCTGCCGGATGCTAAGGGCAAAGCCGAGCCATCTTCCTCGGCAACCGGCGACGTCCGGCCTTGTTCGGGCCTCACCTACTAGGCGGGGGGGGTGTTAAATAGTCGCCGCCCCCCGCGTACATCTAATCCTATTAGATGCTCAGCGAGTTTCTTCACGAGGTTTTTCTTTACCGGCGAGCATGTGGTGCCATACTTAATTAGAAAAGAGCTAATAAAATTATTTTTTAATTGTTTTTATATAATTAAAAAACTAACTTTAAACTTTGAGGGTTACTTAAAAAACATAGTATATTAAAAGTCTTAAGGTTTTTTAAATGGATATATCTTCAATCGTACCTTGGTTTTTGTATTAATTAGAATATATAAAAAAAAATTATAAACATCACAATTTAACTAGAGGAGAGCTAAAAAAGTAAACATTATTTTTTTTATATCATGTAATATTGGATTACTTTGAATTAAAAAATCAGCCTATATAACATTATATTAACAAAATATGATTGTGAATATGTAAATATATTAAAACGAATTTGTAAAACTCTATTTTAAGGGATATTGTTAACATAATCTTACGGTGTTTTTGTGTCTTATAACAAATTATATATCGATTTTTTACGATTATTATGTGCATTTTAAATTTCGTTATGTATTTAATTATGTTAAAATTTTATAACTCTGTTTTATAGCATTGTTTTCCTAATTTAAGCACGATTTTTATATTAAGTTATGAATTAAGTCAAGTGAACTGTAACTCAGTTACATACAGGCTGTCATAAAATTTTATATTATAATATATACAAAAAAAAAAATTTTTTGTATGCAACAGGATTAAATAAAAAATCTTTCATTTCTACGAGACTTTGTAATACAGTTTGTATCAGTTGCAAAATATATTCTATTATTAAAAGGACAAATATAACATACTGTGTTTAATGAGCAAGATTGGTACAGATATTCAAATTATATTTTAATTACACATTGGTCATTTTTTTCTTTACGTGCGGTTGGTTTGATTTATTTCGAGTATTTTTAAACTCTTTCCCTAAAGTAAATTTTTTTATAGAATAAGCAATCAATAAATAATAAAAATGCGACCTTTGAAAAGCAATATTCCCGGATCTTTAGAAGACAAGCAAACTAAAAAAAAGAAACTATTTTTATTAATTTCTTTGTTACGTTTGTTTTTCTTTATATGATTAGTTAGTTGTAATTAAACCCTTATTTTTATCACCTAGCTGGAGTTTTGTTTCGTTTTTTCCTTTTATTTTTCGGAAACTTTGCTGGCTTATGAATCTTTTATTGAGTATATTTTATATATATTGCTTATATTTCCCTAGAAACACGAAATAATAAATATATAACTGTCATAGCTTCCAGTAAAAAATACAAATATCTATTTCCACAACCAAAATAAGCGTTAAAGATAATTTAAGTCAGATTATAAAAAGGTTTTTTAATTAATTTTGAATGTGTTGAACGTTATAAAAGCACTGTATCATAAATAACATTTCTAATTAACGGATACATTTCGCACAAATAAAGCCTATAACTAGTCAATTAAAATGTGATCCGTGTGAAGTATCGTAACCTGTACGCATTACAGACCTTTGAAGTTTCGACAGATGTAATGCCTAACGCTTTGCGTCCAAACAACGCGTTTCGCTTGACGGTGCGTGAAATAGCCGGGCACGCGGATCGGATCTAGTTACAGACCTTTTTGTCGATTAAATTATGTTTAATATTCCTGTCTGTCTTATTGGAGCGATGTGCATGATTGTTTAATTAATATAATGATGGAAGAGAACGAAAAGGTGGTAAGTGATGAAAATAAAATTACAGTGCAAACTCTATATAACGACCCTCAAGGGACTGTGCATATTTTGACGTTATAGAGAGTTATCGTTAAATGGAGAGAAGAAAAATCTGTATTAGAAAAAGAAAAAGTTTATTTCAGACTAGCGACCACAGTTCATGGGTATAAAGCCCGTCATAGTGACCAGTTTCGGCTTGTCGCGGTTCGGGATCAGCTTATGTATATCCAGTAGCTCAAATACCTAGAGACCTTCAGTCGTGGTATATGTGGGCCGACATGGCGATGTAGACTATCAATGGGTTTTCATCCTTTGATAGTCGCTTTCGTTTTTGGACTACACTGTACTTACCATCAGGTACTGCAGTCACTATGTCAAGCCAGTGAAAAAAAAAACTTGTTTATGCCAACGGTTATTGATTATGTGACAAATATGACCTACACATTGCCATTTAAAACGATCATATGCCAAAAACTAAACGCTTTTGCTGGCAAAGGTTTTTTACAATCAATTGAAGTAGTGTTCGGGGCTTAAGAGCAATGAGTTACGGATCTCGGACGCGTGTTTCGCGGAATGTTAATAGAGTTTTACGTGTTAAGGTGAAAGGTCAACCAGAGCTATGTCATCCACTATTTGTATAAAGCTCTTTGAACTAGGTTAAGCATATTCATTATCATAATTCTATTATAAATATTAATATGAAACAAGATTTTCCTCGAGACGCCCACGCACTTAAAGCGTCGTTCAAAGTATGAGCAAGAAAATCTGACTACCGTATTATACCCGTAATCATCAATCAGATATGTTTGATTACACGGGTCCACAAAAAAAAAGTGGTTTGTGCTGGGTATCGGACACATTTTTTCTGACGCATTTTTTACCGCTAACTACGAATCTGAAGTCATAATTGGGGGTTGATCAGCAAAAAAACGGAGAAAAATGAATAAAATCGTAAAACAACATCTCGCTTGACAACATTTCGTGGTAGTTTTCGCTATCAGCCTACGAAGTGTTGGATCAATTTGCTGCCACCGCTTAGAATATCCAAATCTAAATTTACTTTCAAAAATATAATTAAAATGATATTTATTTAATAATCTATTAGTTACACGTAGTCTATTTCATTTATTTTTACTTATACTTTTGCTCTTTTTTTTAGGTATACATATATTTTTACTATAGTATCTATCACTGATATGTTTTGTAGTCGATTTATTTATTGTATGTAATAGTTTATTTTAGTATCACTTGTATTTACTATTTAAGCTATATGTACTTTTTGTTTATCGATAATTCTTATAAGATGTAACATGACCAGGGCCCTTCACGAAAATCAGCGCTGCAGACTTCCTCTGTGGCTTCAGGCTGATGCAGGGCCCATTTTCGCCATGTTAATATGTTTTGTATTTTCTTTTGTATTTGTGTGTTGTTTGTATTGCTACATTTAAATTTCTATTTTTTTGTATATCTGTGGCGAAATAAATACTTTTTCTTTTTTTTTAAATCAACATTTAATGGTTTTTTAACTATGTAATAATCAATTTGCAGTTTCTGCTTGTTTCTGCAGGTACTGTACAATCCCGTGATTTGTAAATATTATTTGTTTGTTACTGTCATTGCATTTTGCAGCAGTTTTGTTGTTTGTTTGGAGGTATGTGGGTTATCACCCCTACGGCGGCTGATCCACCTGCGATTTGGCTAGGTATTCTAGCGTGCGGGGTTTATTTATTTTTATGAATTGTAATGTTTCTTCTAATACTCAAAATTTTGCCGGAACTTCTAGTTCTCGTGACGATCACGAATGTTCTAAAAATCCCAATACATCAAGATAAAATTCAAAGAAACTCACAAATCGATTTGTGACTTTGTATGAAGAGCGTTTCGATATGAAAGTTTGTCTTGATTCAAAAAATTGGATACCGAATTTTGTTTGTGGATCATGCTACAATATGGTTTATCGATTTGGAAAGCACCAAAACAAGGAACAAAAACGTTAACCAAAACAATAAGGTTTTGATTATTATTGAGGTGGTAGGGTGATTGGCAGAACTGGGTCGTGACCGAAGTACACACGTGACGTGCTCTGCCTAAATACA
Source organism: Automeris io (assembly GCA_036320925.1). Classification (NCBI taxonomy): domain Eukaryota; kingdom Metazoa; phylum Arthropoda; class Insecta; order Lepidoptera; family Saturniidae; genus Automeris; species Automeris io. The sequence goes on along the minus strand of JAUDJH010000011.1, from coordinate 1,797,268 downwards.
ATGAGTAGTGTCGGGGAAGGCAACAACTTCCCCCGGGTCTGTGCCCAGCGGGCGCGGCGCGACGGGGCAGCGGCGAATTGATTACAGGTCCCGCAGTCCCCGTCAATGCGCAGAAGAAGTCACCTTGGGATTTTTAGTCGGTAAATCCGACATACCTCGGTTTCGCGCAACCCCCCAGTGCGACCGAGATGGTCCCATGAGGATTTTCCCCAAGTAAAAAATATATATATATCAGTTGTTTATATATAAATATCTCATACAGTTTATGTTCCTGTATGCATGCTCCCATAGAAGCATAAATAGCATTTCCTTTTACACATTGACATTAAAAAAAGATATTTTATAAATATTTCGAATTTACATCTGCTGCTTTTCAGAATTCGAATATCAGAATATATCACATTTTGAGTCTATATATATTAAATATGCAAGAAGGTAAGTCATAATTTATATATTTCTAAAGGATGAACATCGTGTATGCATATAAACTTGTCTATATCTGTTGCATATGTGAGGAGTCTAATTTCAAAACCCACTATAACACATTTTTTATTTTCTAATCCCATAAATTTATTAAAACTTACAATTAATCTTTGACTTAACAATCACATTGTTATAAGGTATTTCAATTATTATTCTAGAGTAAAAAAGCAAAAAAAGAAAATATTCATACATAATATTTGCTTTGATAAAAACATTTCAAATTACTATTAGGACTATTAAGTCATTTTGTACGAAAATCGTATTAGCGGGTTTTGAAACTAGACGCCTCGTGTATGCGTGACGCTCACGCGATTTCCCTGTTTTTATCTGACACAGTGGCTAGTTATGTAAACATAAAGAAAAACATCACTAAGCTTTGTAATCGTCAAATAGGTAAACCGGGTTTAAATGGGCGTGTCGTTTTATATAATCTACATCTAAATAAGATCGAAAAATACTACCAAACAAGTTATTGTCGTGACAAAGCCTCATTTATCACATAACACATACAATTTTCATGCAAATTTGTCGTATAAATCAAAATATTTCCATTGAAATTATAAATTAGATTATTTCAAAGTTTTTTAAGCGTTATATATAGATTTTGTATTTTAAATTAATTTATTATCTATTCAGCCAATGAAGAGTCGGTTAAAATTAAGTCTGATATATTTGACAGGTGTATTAATAAATATACCCTATAGGTGATTTTTTTGAATGAATGACATAACAAAGGGGGATATCAACTAGTGCTAGATATTTTTTAATCAATGTTCTATGAAAATTTATAAAATATATATATATATTCGCAGTTAACTTTATATTGAAAAGTTTAATGTCCCTCTGTAATTTTCTTTAAATATTCATTCATTATCGGAAAGACAAAACTTACCTTTCTTTACAAAATACTTAATAATAATAAAAATATATCGTCACGCCGTGTCCCTTACAGGGTGAGCAGAGATACTTATTTGGCAACGTGACCAGTAGCGGAGTTGATTGGCATTTTCAAGGCATTTACACATGAGGAGTCAATTAAATGCCATGCTGGCTTCTTTAGGATGTTTCGAAGAGAAAAAAGTCACCACTTATTGACCAGTGAAGGAAACATCGTGAGGAAACCGGCATTGCGCCTAATAGGAATGTCAAATGTACTAGTGCTGTGACAACGGCGATCAGCTGCGCTACTGGTCACGTTGGGTACGATATAAGCGCAAAGTGGATATAGCCACTGATGTGTCTACCTACGCCGAAAAGGATATAGCGTGAGTAATTTTATTTATATATAAAAATTAAGGCAATTTTTTTTTAATATTCGATAAAACATCATGCTGTATATAGTATCAAGTTTTTAATATTTTTATGTTATACATTATTATAATGAGATGATTATGTCATGTAATATTATTATTGTATTAGGTCCTTACATATGAAATTGGCGTTTTTCGTACTGGCCACTTTAATCACAAATTTCTCCTCTTTGGTAAGGAATTCCAAATTCACATTTGTACAGCTATAGACTCATGTATTTGTGCTTCGATGATCGTCATTCATTTGTTTTTTTCTTCTGTTTTTTTCTGTTTGCGTCACTCATTTTACAAAATGGAAAACTTAAAATATCGCATTATTTACGAGTACGAGTTCCGCCGTGCCACTAGTGCTGCGGAAACAACTCGAAGGGTGAATGATGTGTATGGCGGTCGTGTTGCAAAAGAAAACACAGTTCGTTTTTGGTTTCAACGTTTTCGTTCTGGAAATTTCGACCTGCAGAACAAGCCCCGTGGACGGCCTGAGACTCAAGTTGATAATGAAGAGTTGAAGGCTATTGTGGAAGCGGATCCATCGCAAACCACGTCCGAGTTAGCTGCAGGCTGCGATGTTAGTGATAAAACTGTTTTAATTCACTTGAAGCAAATTGGGAAGATTAAAAAGCTTGAAAGGTGGGTACCTCACGAATTGACTGAAGCAAACCGGCAAACGCGCGTCGACTGCTTCGTTACATTACTAAACCGGCACAATAATGAAGGTATTTTAAACCGAATCATTACCTGTGATGAAAAATGGGTTCTTTACGATAATCGGAAGCGCTCAGCGCAATGGTTGGATCCTGGCCAGCCAGCCAAATCCGGCCCCAAGCGAAAATTAACCCCAAAAAAGTTACTTGTAAGCGTTTGGTGGACTAGTGCCGGTATTGTTCATTACAGTTTTCTCAAATCTGGCCAGACTATTACGGCTGATGTCTATTGTCAGCAATTGCAAACCATGATGGAAAAGCTAGCGGCTAATCAACCTAGGCTGGTCAATCGCTCCACGCCACTGCTGCTTCACGACAACGCTAGACCACACACTGCGCAACAGACGGCTACTAAATTAGAAGAGCTTCAATTGGAAAGTCTAAGACATCCTCCGTACTCCCCGGACCTTGCTCCAACAGATTACCATTTTTTTCGAAATTTGGATAACTTCTTGCAAGGGAAAAAATTCAACTCCGATGGGGCAGTCCAAATCGCCTTCAAAGATTTTATTGATTCCCGTCCGACTGGTTTTTTTAGTAAAGGGATCAAGGAACTACCTATGAGATGGCAAAAGTGCATAGAAAATAATGGTTCATACTTTGATTAATTAAATATATTATATTAAAAAATATTCGACTTTTTGTTCCTCCCATACAAAACGCCAATTTCATATGTAACGACCTAATATTATAACAATATTATTATGGAAACTCAGTTGTTGATAATACTAAACTAAATAACTAATAGAACTTCTCTAGCTCCTTTTGCCGTGTCGTTGGGCTGTGGAATGGTCTACCGGCGAGCGTGTTCCCACCATCCTATGATATGTGATCCTTTAAACGTAGCGTGAAGAGATATTTGTGCAGGCCGGCATGATCGCTGTAACTACCGATGGGTTTCTTACCTTTCGATAGTCGTTGGTGTTTTTTGGACTGTACCATGCTTGCGTAAGGTGCAGTCACTGTGTCGACTCAGTTTAAAAAAAAAAAAAGAACTTTAGGCCACGCGAACTCCATCGTCGACAATTAAGAAAATGCTCCAGTTGACCTACAATCATTAAATTTGGCATAACTCAAGGTCATACATCATATTTACAGAAACCCCTAAATTCCTATTTACATTACATAACAGAAGTTTTTTTGCGGTTATAAATGTATTTGCAGTTGGTATAAGTACTGCGACTTATATAAATGTATGGGGAGATCTGTTTACCAATGGCAAAGTTAAGTTTGTTCCTAAATTAGTCTATTTTCAATCATAGAAATGCTTTCATAGAGATTTGTGCGGAACCTTCGAAACGCGTGCCCGACTCGCAATTGACTGGCTTTTTGTAATATAACTGAACTAAGTTAATATGTAGGTACCTACATTAGAGTACATAATATTATAAGAATTTGTTGTAAAATTGGTCAATTTCACAACTATGGGAGACTACTATGAATTTAAATCTAGTTTAGACTTTGATTAAGGGCGGCTTGCACTAACATATTAAATCTAGTTTAGAGTTATATAAAATGCTATTTAGCGCTGATCTGTACTTATTGTCTTGCACTAAATCAAAATCTAGTTATAACAACTCTTAAACTGAAATCATCATTAAGATGGAATCAAACCAATTCAATAAATAAGCATTTTATACAAGCTTAAACTAGATTAAATCGTTAGTGCGGTAGTGCCGCCGGGCGGCTTGCACTAACGATTTAATCTAGTTTAAGCTTGTATAAAATGCTTATTTATTGAATTGGTTTGATTCCATCTTAATGATGATTTCAGTTTAAGAGTTGTTATAACTAGATTTTGATTTAGTGCAAGACAATAAGTACAGATCAGCGCTAAATAGCATTTTATATAACTCTAAACTAGATTTAATATGTTAGTGCAAGCCGCCCTTAATGTTATGCAATTAAAGCAGCTTAATTTGATCTCAATGATGATTTAAATTTGACTTTAGTTCAAACTTGATAATGTTTCCGGGTAGGACAGTAAGTATAATTTAACGCTAAATAGAGTTTTACATAAGTTTAAGCAAGATTTAACTTGTTAGTGTAAGTCGCATTTTTTCATATATTATAATAGTCGTGAATAAAATTAAATTTTAAAGCATGAAGATACGAAGCATATACTGAATTTCACCCTGTTTCTACAAGTCTTCGGTAGTATAGTGGTCAGTATCCCCGCCTGTCACGCGGGAGACCGGGGTTCGATTCCCCGCCGGAGAGAACTTTTTGTTATTTTTTTTCTCTTTATTTTAATGAAAATTTATTTTTTTATATTATTCAATTTAGTATTAATAATAAAAGACATGTTATAAAATGTTTTTCAAGTATAATTTGATTTTCAAGCAATATTTTTCTCTTTCAAATTTACTGGGTAAGTATTACGATATTTATTTTGTTCAGATTACAACTTGAATAAACTACTTTTCTTAACTCTTGTACATTTTGGTACTTATTTTTATGTAATTTTTATACTTAATAAAAAAAAAACATTCTTGGCTGTGGTGGCCTAGTGGATAAGGGACCGGCTTCAATGCGCGGCAACGCGAATGTTCTTGGGTTCGAATCCCGGTACACACCGCTAGGTTTTTTTTAGGTTACGTACGGATTTGGTCACCACATGCTCACTGGTGAAGGAAAATATCGTGAGGAAACCTGCATAGTATTTAACAGAAATATCATGTGTACTAGTGCTGTGAGAACGGCGATCTCTGCGCTACTGGTCACGTTGGGCACGACATATAAGTGCAAAGTAGATACAGCCTCTAATGTATCTACTGTATAATGTATCTCTGCTCAGCCCGTAAGGGAGATAGCGTGACGATATGTTAGTGATATTAACATTCTTGCTTGCCTTCCGTCCCGATAATCTATCTAGACACGATTTCTCAAAAGCGGATAAAGGGAGTTATGAATATTGCAACTGTAATATTGCAAGTATAGAGAGATATGGCGTTTCATTCCTTCTGCCCATTCCAATAGGGATTCGGCGTGATGATAAATATATAAAAAACAAATTTTTTTGTTAAAAAAAAAACAAATTACTAATTTTAGAAGTAGCACACTCTTGCGACTCTATACTTCATTGGTTTTTTGGACAACCATATTCTTATCACCATACTTCGAGTTCTACTTTTAAGTTCCCATGTTAAGAATTTATCAGTTTCCAAAAAAATATTATATCTTTATTATTAAAGACCGCTCCATTATCTAGCGGTGTTTTTGACCAGACTTTTATATGGGTTTAGTTCCAGATAAATTTTAATTTGAAGATAATGAGATTTGTGAAATTATTTTTCTGTTCACACGATATATCTTTTTAATTTCTTTTTCATATTTTTAGGGAATCATACAACAATATATTAAACAATAAAAATACACAAAAAAAGATACATAAGCCGGCGAAGGTTAAAAAATTTCCAAACAAAAATCAAGCTAAGGGAAACAAAACAATAAAAGAAAATTAATTAAATATGTATATCATATAAAAACAAAACAGACAAAAAGAAATATTAAATTCAAGTTAACATTTGCTTTCTCACTGTTCGTCTAAAGGAATCAAATGTATAAGACATAATGTCGACATCACAAAAACGATTGTTATATGGTACATATCACAGCAACGAAAAAAAAAAGAATTTTAATAATTTTTTGAAATGAAATGGGGCCTTTAAAAGAAATATTCCAGCAAGGCTAAAAACCGTATATTTTTATTTTAAAAACATTCCGAGCTCAGCAAAGTGACTACACCGCATGCGATGGAAAGTACAGTGAGTTGAGAGCGACAACAACCAGCAAGAGACGAGAATTCATTGACTGAAGCTGTCGCCAGGTTCCTATATGAACTACTTCAGAAAGACAAGCTGATCTTGAAACCCAACAATACGAAGTTAATTTCTATAGAGTCCTTTTTTACACTATGTAATGTGATCTCCACGTAGTGCGGGAAATTGCCTTACCGCAATTATTTTTCCGTTAATATTTCAGTATTTTTTTAACTTAATTTATGAGGGCTTATATTTTTGTTTACACTGGCTCGACATAGTGACTACAGAGTACCTGATGGTAAGTACAATGTAGTCCAAAAACGAAAGCGACTATCAAAGGATGAAAATCCATTGATAGTCAATATCGTCATATCGGCCCACGTATACCACGACTGTATCTCTAGGTATATGAGCTACTGGATATACACAAGCTGATCCCGAAACGCGACAAGCCGAAACTAGTCACTATGACGGGCTTTACACCCATGTACTGTGGTCGCGATCCAGACGGGCACCGACGCCCTACAATCTCGCTGCTGCTCGTTTAGCACCACCCAGGAGTCACGTGTAGGGAAACTAGGGTAAAGCCTACGGACGCGAGCAGCTTCGACTCCCTAAGTGAAACTGTGTGTGTGAAACTAATCAAATCTTTTCTACGCATAACCACTGTCTGTTACTGTGATGAAACCGCGTTTGTGGAGGATTTTCCACCACAATATGGGAATGAGACAACGATTAAGAATTGGCTAGCAATCTTAGCCCCGATTGTGTGTCTCTCGCGTACAATGCGTTGCACTAACCTTGGCCGACGGCACTCTCGCGGTTCCAGCTGGTCAGCTCCCGCGGCAGGTGGTTCCGTCCTGCTCCGCTCGTCGGGATCAGCGCAACGTATGTAGACTTGATGGTGATGAGGAAAGTCAACAACACTTGCCGGCCGGCTAAACGTTCGAACACCACACTCTGCGATACGTAATCCGACGAAATGCTGTCCACGATGCCGCGCGCTCGCACGATCCATCTGTGTCTTTCCTCCCGAATTTATTTTTATTGCGTTGAGAATGAGCAATTGCTTGCTCCGGTTACGTTTTTCGAGTGACAGGCTTGACAAGTCGTGCACGCATCGCGCCATCCATAAGGTGGCGCTCGCGACACATTTCGAGAGCCAATCATGTTAGGCCAAATTCGTGAATGACACTTTACGGTTACGAAACATTCCGCCCACCAAAATACAACTGATTGTATTTTCAAAAAAATACTAACGATAACTGAAATTAAATGGTAATTACGCTAATTAGATATAAATGTGAAACGAATAATATGAATCAAAGCTAAAAATTACGAATCAAAACTATTAAATAAACAAAATAACATGATTACAAAACTAAAATGAAAGAAAACGGTATAAGTGAAAAATGTTAGTCGCACTGATCTGGCAGTGGACATAGTTTGAGTAATGGTCTCTTAAAGAGAGAACCCTTCGCTGTGCGAATTGTACCAACACGCACTACATTGTTCAGTTCAGGGTGCAGTCCTACTACTTGAGCGAGAGGCCAATGCAACGAGATGGTATTTTTCGTTGTAACGATAACAATTGAAGGTTTGCAACGCGTTTTCCGTTCTATACGTTGAGTATGCAACTGTAGATATTCAATCTTCCAGCGTTTGCAAAAGTTTTGTTGGATGCACTGAATGAGTTGCCATCGACCTGAGCGATTAACGTTCACAGTAGTGGCGTTACGAAAGAGTAAAGCAGGATGCGTATGCTTGTACTTAAGCCTAGATCTAGAAAAACGTCCGCCAAAACGAAGAACTTCACGGTTGTTAAGAAACGGATTGAGGTTACGCATGGGTTTCATAAGAGTCCTGTTCTTTTTCAAGCGAGCGATGTCATCCTGAAAGCTCTGCGATTGAATATGTTTGACGAAGACAAGTAAAGCATCATAAAGTTCAGAACGAGTAAAGAATAAGTCTAATGAACGTTTATGCTTGGTACCAGTTTTGAAAGTGAACCTCAAGCGATACGCCATTGTTCTTTGAATTTTCCTCAAGGAAGAAAACTTAGAAAGCAGCGAATCGGTAATTGTTGGGTCTTTACACGCTACTAAAATATGAAGGCGTTCTTCAGGGAGAACGTCAGTATTTTTCACTGGTTTCCAATCACTACTGTCGTCAAAAGGCCAAGTAAATGAGGATTGTAAAGGCCTCGTAGAACCCGCCCACCATAATGTATCAGGATTAAATCGAATAGGAAAGTGAAGCCGAGAGGCGCTGTCTAACCGTTCGAAAGCTACGAGAGGACTCTGAGCAGGTAAGTCAACTAGCCAGTTACAGGACGATTTGCAGTTGCCAGTGGACTCACGTTGTGGCGTGGTAAAACTTATCGAAGATGTTTCTTGTGACTTGCGAAGTACTCTGAGATTAAATTCACCTTGCATAGGCACAAGTGCGATGCTACATTCTATTTTATTACCAGTAATCGTATCACGATAATTTACGCAGTGTTCTGCCTCGGTCGAAAGTGTATTAAAAAGTAGTGGTGAATTTTCGGATTCCCTACAATTTTGATTTTGCTCATGAGATGTATCGTTCACCGTTACCAAAAACGAATGAACTGTCGAATTGTTTTTATGTTTATCACTAACATTGCCGAGCAAAACCCACCCAAATATGGTGTTAAACGCTGAAGGTTGGTTTGAATCTCCGCATATTATACTACCTGGAAGTAGAAGTGACGAAAACATTTCCGCACCTAGAAGTACGTCGATATTTCCAGGTGTATGAAAGTCAGGGTCTGCTAGTTTTAAGTTCTTCAGGTGTTTCCAAGTGGAACTGTCTACTCTAGCTGTGGGCATTTTACCGCAAATGTTAGGCAGGGCTAGTGCATCGACGCAGAATACTGTCTGACCCTCGATGCCGATGTGAAGCTCGACGGAACCTGACACCTCTGCCGAAGCTTGACCTAAGCCGCGAATTGTCCGAGACGTCGATTTAGGATTTAGACCTAAGCGGGCAGCTGCACGGTCGGTAATGAAGTGACTTTGGCTACCGGTATCAATAAGTGCACGCAACGATTGAAACTGCCCAGCAGAATCACGTACATTAATTCTTGCTGTTGACAAAAGCACCATCGAATTTACAAACGATCCGCCCACCATACTTGTACTAATCTGAGCGCAAGTAACCGCGACGTTTGCTTCAGATTCGCTTAGTGGAGAATTGGAGTTCGGATTTGAGCTGTTTGAATCTTCCACTCCACGATGAAGTAAGGTGTGGTGACGTAGATGGCACTTTTGACATTTGAAAACAGACTTACAGTTTTTCAGATTGTGAGAAGATTTAAGGCAATTAAAACACCAAGCATGTTGTTTGGCGAAATCAAATCGTTCTTGTACGGATAAATTAGAAAACGAAGTGCACTTATTAATTTGATGACTGTCTCCACAGTACGCACACTTAAATGTAGACCCACTAGAATAAGACGCTTGTAATGTAGGCGCGACATTTTTAATGTGCGGCACTTTGGGCTTGGTAACACGAGGCTCAGGCTCCATGTTAGATAACAAAACAGATGACGTATTCTTTTTTAAGATGTTCGATTTGAGAGGAGTAGAAAAATGAGAATCACGAACTAGAGCGTTGCACTTTGCATAAAGAAAATCGTTTAAGGTCGAATAACTAGGAATTTCAGAAGATGGAGATGTTTGTTCGAATGCGCACCGTAATTTTGAGTCTAATTTTGAAAGGAGAAGATAGCATAATATAAAATCCCATTGTTCGGTTGGTAAATCCAGCCCATGTAACATGGTCAGATTTTCGTTGAAGATGTCTAGAGATCTGCGAAAGCTAAGCGGCGAGTTCAACTGGAGATTGGTGTCTAGCATCTCTTTCCAACAAGCAAATGCTAGTTCGCGTTTGTTACGATAGCGCTCAATTAATTTATTATACGCTGCCCTATAATAAGGACCTGTTACAGGATAAGTTCGAATGAGACCTAAAGCTTCACCAGAAAGAGAGGAAATCAAATAATGCATTCTTTCGGTATCCGATAGCAGCTTGTTTTCATGAACGAGTGTGTTGAAAACGTCGTAAAACTCAGGCCATGATTTAATGTCGCCTTTGAAGTTCGGTATGTTCACCTTAGGTAGTTTGGCTCGAAAGACATTATTCGAATTATCCGGTAAAGTCTGATTCAAATTACTGGAAGAATTAACTTCACCAGTAAGTTGCCGATGTATCGCTAAGATTTCGAAATGATTGTCATCAAAATCCGATCGTATAATATCCTCACTATCTTCTGAGTCGCTATCAATAACGCTAATTATATCGGCATGAGCATCTTCGAAATTATTTACGACCTTTTCTAGCTCTGAGAAATATGCAAGAAACTTATCTAAGTTTCTGGCATCCAATGTAGTCGATTGTGCAACCTCTAATATTTTCGCTACACGGTTAAACGCTAAAGTACGCTTACGACGTAAAGCAGGTAAATTATCCTTTGCTATACTTTTCGTTTCAATTGATTTTGAACGGATACTACGTAGTTTCTTTGTTTTATACATCCTGTATATCGATAGAGCAAAGAGAACGAGTCAAAACGATTATGTATAAAATAATTCAATAACAAAGGAATGTGCAGTATAATAAAAAAAAACAAATATTATACTACGAAATCACGACTCACAACTTCGAATTAAAATGTTTAAAATATATTATAATTACTAGTTACTGTGATATGAAAGTGAGGTGAGCGCAATTAATAAATTTATTTTTATCTACCCGATAAATTGAAAACTATTCTAAAACGATTTGCAATATTATTGTAGATTGAAAGTAAGTTATCCACTGAAACAAATCGTTGTACGTTTACCGAATTAGATGAATGAATTTAAACGTACATATCGATAAGTCAATGAAACAACTCATTCAACGATTTAAATTAAATATTTATACGTATACCGATAAATAATAAGAATTTAGACGTAATAATATATTAATTTGTTAATAATGCATCATCTTAGAACATACGTATTGCATAAATATCTTTATAACCCAACAACAAATGTAAAAATAATGTAAATGTAATACGAATAAACTTTGTTAACGTACGATGTAAAATTATTATCCGGCTAAATCACATTGCATATGCCTCCGCTCAAGTATAGCACTACAATGCAGACCACGCAAATTGTTTATATTATAATGATTGATTTTAAAATAATATTAAAATCATAATAAAATTGAATGCCAACACGATTAAAATGAATTTTTACCTATTTAATTACGGAATAATAATGTATTTCGTTTGGTATTAAATGGTATAAATTCGAAGATATGACAATACAATTTTATTTTACGAATTAGTTGCACTTAGTTAAGATGGCGTAATAACAAACGTAACAAAGAAATACAATATGATTATACCTTGGTGGGTGACGAATGATAATTTTGAAAATGAAACGTTTCGTTTTTGAAATTATTATGATTAGGACTGACCGATAATTCGGCTTATAGTCCCGGGTTTTTCGGCACCAAAAATATTGTGATGAAACCGCGTTTGTGGAGGATTTTCCACCACAATATGGGAATGAGACAACGATTAAGAATTGGCTAGCAATCTTAGCCCCGATTGTGTGTCTCTCGCGTACAATGCGTTGCACTAACCTTGGCCGACGGCACTCTCGCGGTTCCAGCTGGTCAGCTCCCGCGGCAGGTGGTTCCGTCCTGCTCCGCTCGTCGGGATCAGCGCAACGTATGTAGACTTGATGGTGATGAGGAAAGTCAACAACACTTGCCGGCCGGCTAAACGTTCGAACACCACACTCTGCGATACGTAATCCGACGAAATGCTGTCCACGATGCCGCGCGCTCGCACGATCCACCTGTGTCTTTCCTCCCGAATTTATTTTTATTGCGTTGAGAATGAGCAATTGCTTGCTCCGGTTACGTTTTTCGAGTGACAGGCTTGACAAGTCGTGCACGCATCGCGCCATCCATAAGGTGGCGCTCGCGACACATTTCGAGAGCCAATCATGTTAGGCCAAATTCGTGAATGACACTTTACGGTTACGAAACAGTTACTATGGAACGTCGAGCCCAAATGGAAATAAATTGTCAGCTTATAAGACCGTATAAATTGTACAGAATGGGAAAGATTAAAATCAGTATCTAGACAGGAATTTGAGGTAGTAGGTAACTGTCCGAACTAGGGACTCTTATAGCAGAGATGGGCAAAATGTATTCAGATTAATAAAAATGATTACGATTACATTTTACGTTTTTTACCATTAATATGACTGCGTTTTGCTCATCTATGTTTTAAACACTACAGAATCCCAGATTGTATACACATTTATGATTTCTTAACGTTTTAAATGGATTTAATCATGATTACAGAGCAAAAAAATTAAAATAACGATTTTGTAATCGTCAATCAATAATCAGATTACATTTTACCCATATCTGTCTCATAGGCCTGTCGCGTTTCGGGATCATCTAATATATTTCCAGTAACTAATACACCTAAAAATCTTCTATCGTGGTATATTTGGGCTGACATCACAGCGAATACTTGTATCAATGGAATTTCATTCTTTAATGGTCGCTTTAAACTTAATCACTTTATCGAGTCAAAAAAAGGAATGATAAGCAAATAAGATGTGAAATTCTAGTGAAATTTACTGAATTCTACGACATGTCAGCCTGTCAAGCGACAACAATGTCAGTAATCAGTGTTTACCAACGACTACCGTTACTACATTGTACAATCACCGTCGATTCAACATGCATGATCGACATACGCCCTTCCCTACTGCGACGGACAATAGAAAGGAAAGTGTTGAGTTAAATAATGACGTTTGATTTTAGTATAGACTCGATTCCATATATGACAGCCATTTGAATCAGTTATTTTATGTCCATATGGTTGGTCACTTTCTCTGTTTTAAGGCTCAGAGTGCACTGCGGAATTTCGCAAAAACATCGTGCGAATTTTATTCGCGAACGAAGATTGCGTTGGCATTATCACAACGTCTATCGATTGGCTTTTTTACTATTGATGTCGTGGTCGTTTTATAGATTTTTTTTTACTAGGGGATGTCTTCATAGGACCGTCCCGGCCACGAAGGGGTAGCAGCCGGGGTGTGCCGACTTTTACCAGCTAAAAACCCCTAGGTGACTACTTGTGCGAATTAGTCGGGACTGCGGATCCTGTAATCAATCCGCCGCAGCCCCACTACGGTCATTTTATAGACTGTACCATGCTTACCAATCATCAGGCGTGTTAAGCTACTTACTAACTATAAGTTAGTAGCTAGGTGTAGGTAACTAAAGGTAACTATATCGCGTCACAGTGGCGAGCATATCAATTCTTCTCCGGGCATGCAAATTTTCTGTTAGAAGCCCGCTAATACAAAATGTTGATATTTTAAGACACATCATATTATTACGATCACAAAATCTTGGTACTTTCTGTGAGTAAACGATGAATTCTATTTTTGTTACAAATTAAAGGCAAATTGTTTGTTCATTAAATATAATTATTTATGTTGGTGCTAATTTTAAATAGACACGTAATGTAATAACATTTACAGATAATAAGTATTTTACAGGAAAGAATACACACTTTTTTCATATATATTAAAAAAATCTAATTAATATGATATATATAAAAATCAATAGCTGTTCGTAAGTCTTGCGAAAACTCGAGAACGGCTGAACCGATTTGGCTAATTTTGGTTTTGGATTAATTGTTGAAGTCCAGGGAAGGTTTAAAAGGTGAGTAAACATCAAAAAATGCTAGGAATATAGTAAAAACAACAATTTCGTTTTCCCATACAAACCACTCCGTCCCCAGCTGTCAAACATATGATGTCAATCAAAACAAAACAAATGCCTTCAAGTTGAATAGAGGTAGTATGTCATTAATGAAAATAATAATTTACGCTCCAAGTAATCAAACAAAAAATATTGTGTACCATAAGGTATTAGAATAAAAATATTATCACCATAGATATGACTTGAGTCTTTCAATGCAATTTTATTTCTATTAAACTGCGACGGGCCAATAACTTTTGGCAGAATGAAATCTAACGGGGCAGCTATTAACATAAAAAAAAAAATACAAAATAGCTTTGTTTTAGGGAAATAGGGCAGAACAAGGTCTGCCGGGACAGCTAGTATATATAAATAAATTTACACATTAGAATACATAAACGTTTAAAGAAAGAGGACTTAAGTACAGAATTTATGCTATTGACGCACGCTTAGAGTACATATTAATGTATACTCTAAGGAGACTCGCAATGTAAAGCAAATGGAACGTGAATGCAAAAATTAAATACATTTATCTGAAATTATTATAATTACAATTTATAGTTACATAATTATATTAAATAATTATCATAGGTTGAATAAATAGCATTTTTAAATTTTTCGAACGGCACTGCTTTTAATTGCGAAGAAATCCGAGAATTGTGGATGCAGCCAGACATCCCGATCTATGGCGTGGGCGGTGGGGCACTGCAAAATTTACTCTGCTTTCCGTAAGTAGCGCTGTGATCGCGTAATAATATTTTAAATTAACAAATATTACAGTTGTCTTATTGCAACCATAGATGGCGGGAAAATAGAATATATTCTAATGATATTAATATTTCCTTTCTTGTAACTTTTGGTAATTTGACCAACACTTATTTATTGTAAGGTGCATTCTTTTTACACACGGGATGAACGTCACAGCCAGGGCAAGACAAAAAATAAAATTGTGGTCATGTGCAAAAGAATCAATGTCTTTCTGCCTCGACATCGTTAGGCAATCATCAAAGGAACCGTAGATAGTAATTTGATATTTAATAATAAGATTTAGAGAGCGTTAGCCATATTAAATTACCGATCAGACGCGCAAAGACAAAAAAGGAGTTAGGAAAGGTCATAGAGTAAATGCTGCAGTTAGCAAATTGCCTTTCGACACCTCGTAAACCTTAGATTATACTCATTACGTATTGATGAAATTACGATGTTGTAAAGCCGAAATGAGTAAGTGATCTCTTTTTTTTGTTCGAGATCTAAGGCATATGTTGTAAAAGATTTTACAATACTTCTAGAATTAATTTACTTTTTTAAATCTCAATGTCTTTACGTGATTAATTAGATTTGCATGTCTGGATATATGCGATACGAACAAGGCATATACTAAGGATGCCGTGCCGTGTGCCGTTTTAGCCGTGGTAGCTGCCGGCAGAATAGAATAGCACCCCCCTGTTCTTGCTGAGGTGGCGTAAAAGGCGACTAAGGTATTCCTTTAACACCGGAATTCAACCAGGTGTTCAGAGAAGGAAAACTCGACCAAACCTGCATCCCGTTCCCTCCCGATCGTACTGGTTCTCCATTCTATCGGGCCCGAGGGAGCTCGGACGAGAGAGTGCTTTTCTGGCAGCGCGTCCAGTTATGCACTTGAATATCTTCTGCGCAATTGGCTGTTTCCGACAACTGGACCTCGATTTTCTTAA
The DNA here is from genome assembly GCA_036320925.1 of Automeris io. NCBI lineage: Eukaryota > Metazoa > Arthropoda > Insecta > Lepidoptera > Saturniidae > Automeris > Automeris io. Next base: position 1,781,501 of record JAUDJH010000011.1, on the reverse strand, counting down.
TCGGTGTTGAAACAGTTGCCGTGGCCGAACCCGGCTAGGACATCATCATCATCATACTAAGGAAATGTTAAAAAAATCACATACAAACGCCAACAATATGTTCTCTTGGTTCCGGTTAGCCTTCAAGACCAGCTTAGGAGGTTGAGTTTCAGCATCAAAAAGATGATGGCGTGTATGCAGAAAGCATTCGTTCTTGATACTACGTAAATAGTGCGTAGGTTTTTACCTTTGGGGTCCTAATCTCAGGGCTTATGCCGTTTGTGTACCATCCCTCGCGTAATGCTAGGGGAGGGCGGATGGCTGAGTAGTTTATTAAAAATTATCATAAACAATAATAGTCTATCGTCTTGCTTAATCCTTTACGAGATGAACAGAGATAAATGTAGTAGCTGTATCCATTTTGCTCTTATACAGGGTTACAGGTAACTAACGCAAAATCTCTTGAGGGTGACTTTGGTATAGCAAGACTGACAACTTTTATTTTACGACTTTTTCTAATTCAATCTTTTTTTCCCCATAGAAAAAATTAATAAATCAAATTTGCAGTTCTGATCTTCTTAATACTCTGAAAGGAGGCGCGATGCACCTGGGGCAGACGATTTCGTAGCATCAGCTGACTGAACTTTAAACATAGAGATAACGATTGATAGAAATCCCCACTAAAACTAAAAAAATATATATCTTAGGATGTGTTAAGTTTTGGCAAAAGTCACAGAACAAAAGTTGTTAGTCTTGATGTACCTAAGTTGCCTTTAAGAGGTTTGGCGTTAGTTACCAGTAACGTTGTATATCCTGCTCAAGGTGACCAGTAGCGCAGCTGATCGCATTCTCAGGGTACTTACACGTGACATTTCTATTAGGTACTATGCATGTTTCCTCAGGATGTTTCTATTGACTAGTGAGTATGTGGGGCTTAAATCCGTACTTTCTGGAGACACCCAGATATACTTGCCGCGATTCGAACCTATGAACATTCGCGTCACCGCGTATGGATACAGGCAGAGATGGGCAAAATGTAATATGATTAATGATCAACGATTACAAAATATAGTAGTAATTTAAATTTTCTTGCTCTGTAATCATGATTAAATTCTTTTAAAACATTACGAAATCATAAATGTGTATACAATCTGGGATTTTGTAGTGTTTAAAACATAAATGAGCAAAATGCAGTCATATTAATGGTAAAAAACGTAAAATATAATCATTAATCATTTTCATTAATTTGATTACATTTTGCCCATCTATGGATACAGGTCCCTTATTTTTTTTTTAACCCGGGGGAAATCCCTAACGGACCTCGGGGGGCGGTGATGGCCGCCCCCCGGTGTGTCGGACTTGCACCGACTAAAACCCCCAGGGTGTTCCACCTTCCACCTACCGGCATCGAGGGCACGACTGGGGTCTCATCTCAATGACTGGCAAGGAGTGCAGCCTTAAGTATGCCTCTACTCGTTTGAGGAGGAGTGGTGTAAAGAGCCATCCCTCTCATACATCTTTGTTGTAGAGCGGCACGCGGCAACACGTCGCGCGCCGCTGGCACCCGTGTTGGACGATACACTCCCTCAAGTGTGTCGCCCGGATACAGGTCCCTTATTCACTAGGTCACTATAGCTACGTAATTAGCAGTGTTATTTTATTAATTATATAATTAGAGAAACATTCAGTAATATTAAAATATAAAAATGATATTTAAAAATACACAAGTCAGCAAATTTTTCACAAAAACAACACACAAAAGACAATATCAAAATAATATCTATACTAGTTATTTTTCTAGGCTCGTATTTTCGAAAATTCGGATTGTTTGCTGTGTAAACGGCCTTAGTCCCTTCACGATTTATAACAGTATAAATTTGTAGATAAATTAATTCTCAAGAGTGTACTATAAAACTTTTATGGAAATTCTTTAACACTAAACCACGGAGGCAGTTTATTCAAATTACAAATTGAAATACAAAATTTTATGGTCAATCATTAAAAATATAATTTGCCTAATTAGGAAAAATGGTCGGGTGACGGCGACAAAACGTTTCGATTTCGATTTCCGCGTCAAAACTAATTTTAAACATCAATTATGTCACATCCCTAAATCTATCGATATATCATAATATCGAAATTAATGTCACTAAATATTTTTATTAGAGAAACGATCTCGTTTAATTTGGTTGATAGCTTTTTGTTATTAATTGCGAGTTGCCAGGTTTACTATACAACCGGGAAATTGAGAATTTATGCGATCCGTAATCAAGTCGTATTATGATAATTTATAAATACAAAATTTAATTTTATATTTGAGCGAGGGCCAGGTTGTGACCACAGCACAAACGTACAAAGACCGTCATAGTGGCTCGCTTCGGCCTATTCACTTGTGTACCTCCAGATGTTAATATACGTTTATATAACTCCGTTAAGGTATCTGCTTAACCTTAAAAAATAAACCATGATATTAATGACATATATTAAGATAAAAACACCCATGAACAGCTCAAGATATCATCCAAACACATCAGCACCGTTAGAAACATTAATAATATGAAAAAAAAAGTAATTTCTCAAACATATATTACCTTGATTGTAATTTATGTAAGCTCTTTAAGCAAATTAAGTTTTTTATTAACACACATAAATCGAAGCCTAACGATATGAAACAAGCATACATAAAGACACCTACGTGCCATCAGGGACACACACAACAAAGTTAATTTGTTTTTAATTGCATTTTCATGTTATACAGTCAAACCTGGATAAGTGAGAACTGGATAAGTGAGAAAACTCTATAAGTGAGAGTAATAGCCAGGACCCGTCATTTTAAGCTCCCAAAACCTCTATTAGCGGAACGGAAACCTCTGTAAGAGAGAGCCGTTTTTCCCTCATGGACCTCCGTAAGTGAGGCTGCTACTTATCTATACCTCTATAAGCGACAGGCGAGATTTATTTATTTATATTATTTAGGAGGAAGAAATGACAAAACAAATTACAAATTTAATATCTGCTATTTTATGACTGACTTTTAACTTTCATGGAACTACCTACCATTGTTTTTGTTTTATTTTCGTAAGCATATTGATACCTACCGTTATAAAGTACTTATATGTCGAAATCTAATGAACGTAACATATACTCACTATTAAAAATATATATGTATATAATACACTAGCTGATCCGGCAAACGTTGTTTTGCTATATAAGGTTTTGTAATATCTTCTAAGATATTCATTGAAATTAAGTGATGTCAAAGACAATTTTGTTCACAATTAAATACTCTTAATCAACAACACATTTATTTGGATAAAGATTAATATTATTACGTTGATACAACTCTTAACAAATAATCCATTAATTTCGACCAAATTTGTTTACCATAAAAACGGTTCTAATGACTTAATCTTAAAAGATAGACATATACTGTCGTGGACATTTTTTTAGATCATTTCAAGAGGAATAATTCTTTCTTACATATATTTTTGGTATCTTGAACCGTTTTTGCAGCGCACGCAATGGAAGCCCGCAAGGATGAATAATTTTGCCCGTTTTTTTTCACATTTTCCATTATTTCTTCGCTCCTAATAATTGCATCGTGATATTATATAGCCTAAAGCCTTCATCGATAAATGGTCTATTCCACCCAAAATTAATTTTTCAATTCGAACCAGTAGTTCCTGAGATTAGCGCGTTCAAACAAACAAACAAACAAACTCTTCAGCTTTATAATATTAGTATAGATTCGTACTTGCTGTGACTTGTTATTGCTGCGTACCTCTATAAGAGAGAAACGCTCCCTATGTACCTGCATTAGCGAGAAACTCGGGTTAGTGAGGAACCTCTAAGCGAGAATGAGATTGTGCTCCTTTCCTTGACTACAGGGTAACAATTCGACAAAAACTTTTGAGGTGGTAGGTACTGGGTTGTAATCACAGTACGGATTTTCATGTCTATAAGCAAATTGTGTCTCTGTGTGAATTTAGAATTGTCAACAAACGTATTTATTAACAACGAATATAGTTCACACATTAACCTCAGGGTTTTCATAGATTAAGTAAGGATTTAAGTACCATATGCTCAGCCTGTAAAGGAAAACATCGTGAGGAAAAACACCCTTCCTGTTCTAGCAATAAGGCGCAATGATAGACTCCTTGTGTTGTAGTTCACAGGCAGAAGTAACCGCTTATCATAAGTTGGGATGTTCGTCCGCCTTTGTTTCACATAAAAATAAAATTGAGGCAGGAAAACTATTTCTCGGCAGCAAGTAAAACAATAGGTTTGGATATACACATTTTAGTATTTATATAACGTGACGAGCCGAAGCGAATCACTGTGACGTAATTTTACCTTGACCACTTGTGAATATTTTCTGATAACGTGATCGAAATAGTGAGTTTTATAACAGAATTTAAAATATATTGGCAAGAGTTAAAAATAAAAAATCTTATTTTTTATGAATATTTTTAAAAATAACACAAACGGCTTACACAAAATGTCAATTTTAGTCAAAATAAATGTACAAAAAGTTCTCTCCGGCGGGGAATCGAACCCCGGTCTCCCGCGTGACAGGCGGGGATACTGACCACTATACTACCGAAGACTTGCAATAGTTTGCGAATTTTAGCATCTGTTTGTCATTGACAGTCAATATTATTGATTTTATATTTGAGTATAAGAAATAGCTTATTCTTTTTGGGGTAAACGGAGATATGATATATTTATTGTAATGCGTACTGTTAATAATTCCTTGGCTTATTTTCGATCTACTTTTCGTTGCATATCAATCTTCTGTCACTATTAACGTTTGGATCTTATAAATATATTATTTACGTCATATAGCATATCGACGCCGCCCGTTACGTGCATGTGTCGTTAGAGTGTTTCGGGACGCACGGGGTAAGAGGATGCGCGCGCGCACGGGATGCTTGCTAATTCAGTCGACTACCGAGACGTAAGGCCAGAGTACGTGCGTGTACCAGTTCGGTGTGCCTTAAAGTGCAAATAAACAGTAAAACGCCAAAATCCGTGTCTTTCTACAACCACACCCACGACCACCGGTCATAGTCATGATTTGTGTTGTGTCCTTGTTCTTGTTCCTGTCTTATTAATAACTTTTTTTATGTTTGTTATGTGTATTTTGTTGTAGTTAGTAGGTAATTTTTTTTTGTTTTAGATACCTTTACCTGACAATCTCAATATAATTAAAATTAGTAAATACCGATCAACCTTCCTCGAACACTAAAGTCAAAATCAAAACGCTGACTTTGGCAAAATCACATTTTTCATACACCAGTGGAAAAGCCACAAGAAAGGAATAATAATAAATAATCTCGTTTTTGACATTACTGAGATTTACATTTGATCTAAATACGATCTAAGCTTGATACTGAAGTTTTGAAATAATGAGTATAACCACTGACGTGTGAAATGCAAAGTTGATCGTAAAAAAAAAATCACGCTATATCCATTTCGTAGTGATCAGAATTACACGAGCATTGGTATCGCCATTTTCAGGGCACTTACACTAGATATTTCTATTAGATGCCATGCGAGATTCCTCACTATACTTTCCTTCACTGGTGAGCATATAGTAACCAAGTTCGTAGTTACCAAGTAGCAACCAAGATTTTAAAAATCGCGACGTATGTTTCCAGATTCGAACCTAGGGTCGTTCATGTCGCCGCGCATGTATACCGGCCCCTTAAGCACTATACCACAGCGAGATATGGGCAAAATGTAATCTGATTAATGATTACAAAATGTAGTCGTAATGTTGATTTTTTTGCTCTGTAATCATGATTAAACCCATTTAAAACATTAAGAAATAATAAATGTGTATGCAATCTCGGATTCTGTAGTGTTTAAAACATAGATGAGCAAAATGCAGTCATATTAATGGTAAAAACGTAAAATGTAATCATAATCATTTTTATTAATCTGATTACATTTTGCCCATCTATGGCCGCAGCCACGTCACGTATCATGTATTTAATATTTTTTAAATTAAATATAGAATATTCATAACATGAACCTGGCTGCCACATTTAGTAATATGATATAGGTATTAACATTTAGACGATCCGCCCACACAATACACTGAATCTATTTGTATTTAAATATACGTTCAATTAATAATATGACGCGACTTAATTATATATTTAGTAGCTGACCCTGTGAACGGTATTCTACCATATAGATTATTTCTTGTGTATATTTTGTTTGTGTCGGATCGTACTTGGTGGCTAGCAGTAACGTGCATATGATATTTGGACCGGGTAGGCAAAATTCGCATAATTCTTTTGAATATTATATTATGATGATGATGATGTCCTAGCCGGTTTCGGCCACGGCGACTGTTGCAACACCGGTTAAGAAATTCGAGGTCCAGTTTTCGGAAACAGTCAATTACGCAGGAGATATTTAAGTGCATAACTGGACGCGCTGCCAGAAAAGCACTCTCTCGTCCGAGCTCCCTCAGGCCCGATGGAAAGGAGAACCAGTACGATCGGGAGGGAGCGGGATGCAGGTTTGGTCGAGTTTTCCCTTCTCTGAACACTTGACAGAATTGCGGGGTTATAGAGATAAGTCGCCTTTTACGACACCTCAGCAAGAAGAGGGAGGTGCTATTCTATTCTGCCGGCAGCCACCACGGCTTATATTATGATAGTAAATATATTGTTTACATATAAAAAAATAGATGGCGTGAATGTAGAATAAATATGATTATAAATGGTTCCAATTTTTGTTTTACTTGAATCAATTTATTCTAGACTTATTTATCGTCAGGGCATGCAATGGTTTCATGCAAGTATGGAATGAACGCTACTGGTGGCTAGGTAAAGGTCCTTGCCGCTAATCTAATTGTTTCTCAAAAGACGCGCGAGACTGCTTTGTCATTGGTTCTCGAAAGTTGCGTGATGTTAAAGGATGCGTCAGCGCATAGTCGAGAAATATCCCTTATAAAGCGTCAGCTCAGGCATGCCAGTAAGAGAGTAGACACGAGCTATAGTTGTTAAAACGAATATTGGTAATGTGGGGTGTGGGGATGAGATCCGAGGCGGACGTAACTCCATCTGTCTTTCAAAAATATAGCTAATTTCTTTCTGTTTGATTTAATTAAGTCCGAAATGAGGTTATCGGTCATAGAACCAAAGTTTTCAACATAGCTCTCCGTATTTACAAGAAATGTTTGCGCCGATGTTTTTTGAGTGGAGACCGTGGATCGGCAGATGTGGTGTGGCGCAAAGTAGAGTGACGACCTGCGGAAGGTGGTCGGAAAGGATGGGTTAAGAAGAGTCGAACATTGGGCTCAATGGCTTGTTGAGAGAGGTCTATGCTCAGCAGTGGACTAGAGTAAGCTGGTGATGATGTTAAACAAATCTCTTCCTTGCTTTGGATTCTTTCTTTTACTGAATTACTGTACATAACATCTGATACGATATAGTCTCACGCCAATACAAACAATAAATTTCTTAGAAGTCTTCTTTATTCTAGCCTTTCCCCTTTTAAAAATCCTTTCATAAAATGAGTTAAAAAATTAATGAAAGCTAGGATTAAAAACGCGCTTTATTACAGGCGTAAATATAAATTTCAACAGCGGTCATCAACTCGTTAACAATCTGTAAGAAATATGACAATATTTTCATCGTATCCAACTAATCGGTTGATTTATGTCTCTCTCTTTATTACACTAACGCTATAGATTTTATGAATTATCTATCAAGCGTGATGCACACTTCTTGGCAGAGAGCCAGAAACCAAATAAATTACGAAATGAATTTAAGATTTTTTTTAATTGTTCAGGCTAAATTTTTTTAATATGATTTACAGGCTGATGCTTCACTTCAATCATACCTGGTGGAAGGTGAAGATAAGCCCGACGATGGACATCATGCATCCAACAAATGCCTATTCAATCTTCTCTTAAAGGCTTCCAAGTCATAACGTCGTGGAAATATTCTAATTGGAAGCATATTCCACTCTTTAGCTGATTGCATGATGAATTTTGTGTGGCTAAAGTAACCAAGTGAATAAGGACAGATATCTATACGCGAAAATGCGATGGGTTATAGGTTCGCACACCTGCACGTAAATCTAGGTTTTCTAGATTAAGTACAAATTTAGGTACGCGCACACTAATTAATGGCGTACACAAGATTTACTAATAAAAAAGTCACTTAAAATAGAGCAATTAAATAAAATATTACACAAATTAAAAATAATAATACATCATCACACTATATCCCTTCCAGAGTGAGCAAAGATATATTAATGGCTGAAACCACTTTGTGCTTATATGTCGCGCCCAACGTGATAAGAAGATCAGCTGATCGCCGTTCTCAGGGCACTTACACATGACAATTATTTCAGCGGGCTTCCTCACGACGTTTATCCTTCACCCGTCAATATGTGATGTCAAAATCCTTTGCATAATCTGGGAAAACCCTGATGTATTTGCTATAATTCGAACATACGACCATCCGTGTTGCCGCTCCTGGAAACTGGTACAGTATCTACTGGGTCACCACAGCCACACGAAAATACAGATATTGATTTTAATTAGGAACTTTGTCCGATAAATTATTATAATAATAATCTCTAGGAAAAAATAAACTTGACCGATTAAATTGACCTAGACCGTAACTATGCTTGCAATGAAATTTGAAGCCCATCATTTCTTTTATTTTTCTACTTATACGCAACACAGATTTCGTTTACTAATTCTGCTTATAAATAAAAAAACATGATTATTATTAAATAATTAATAAAGGTCTGATGACCAAACCTTAAAGATATAGCCGATAATGAGCTATTTTTTTTTACCTTTGAAGTTTTTCAACGAAAAATGTAAACATAACTCAATGACAAAAAAATGTAATCAGACAAAGCAAGGGTTTGCATTAAATTTTAGTGTGCCATAAAAATGTTTTAGAGCTCGATCTGATTATAAGAAGTTATATTAATGACCTCAATAACTTTTAAACTTCATATTTTAGCTCCAATATGACTGATGTTATCAACATTAATGTATTTGTGAGGTAACTTGTATATTGCTGACATTAAAAAGATATAAAATATTTAAAATTATGATTTTTGATATTAAAAATATTTGAAAACGCATTTTAATGTCAAATGACAATCTGATTACATATTATTATATGCTCTTTCATGAGTAATTATCATTTAAATTAAGCTAAAACATACTGTATGGAATTTTTAGATAGTTTTAATATATAAAGCTTTGTGTTAAAGTAGCACAAAGACATTAAAAATAATGAATACAAAATATAAAAAAATGAGGAAAAACTTAAGAGTTGTTTTTTTTAATTTCATTAATTTAAATGCAGTATTGTTATACTAAGTTTGTTTTGAGTTTATTTTTTATCGAAATCTGTTTCAACTTCCGATTACAAATGTGCCGTTTCTAACTTATCATGCTCACCGCAAGGTAATGTTAACAAAGGTGTTTTTGTTGTTCTACCAGTTTTGATCAAAAACAAGTGAAAAAAACTGTACAACAACCTCCATATATCTTCTAATGAATATGTTTCTGTTCGATTGAATTAAGCCTGTATGAGTTGGAGGAAATAATTATTGAAAATGCTCTTATTTTCATGACAACAAGTGGTTATAACCACTTAAGTTAAAAATTAAAGGAATGACTTTATCTGAAAAACCTACTAATTTATTTAAATAATACTAATTTCTAAGTACAGACTTAATTAACAATAAATATATCTCTCGAAAAATTATTAAAATTAGAAAGACTGAATATAGGTATAGCACATACGTATATAGTGAATAAAGAGAGGTGGGAGGTTAGTACAACTGTTAATAAATGCTATAAGATAATATATAAAAAGACATAATATTTTAAAAAAGTTGGCTCCTTATAAATATATATTTTTTTATATAACTAAACTTTAAATACAGTCAAAATGACTGTTTTGGGTAATCTAGTGTTAAGAACCAAACTTTTTTTCATTTCAAATAGTATTTATTATAAAAAAAAAATAAACATGATTTTTACACGACATGATACATAAAGAACTAAACAAAACCAATCAAAATTTGTGAAATATCATGAGTACACTTTGTAACTACCATGCAACCTAACTCTCGGTCTATGTTAAACTACATGCGTACACTCGAATAACCTTTTGTTAAGTCTGATATATCGTCCGATGTATTATCGATCACCATTTATAACTCATGAGTCTGACTGTACAATAATTATGACCGAGGCGCTGCGGAGACATTGCCTTGGACACCGGGTGGTCTGTAATTGGCTCCAAATTATATTGATTGATATGACGTCATAGTTACGTGTGAAATATGAAACACACAGCCTATTTTATATATACATGAGGCAATTGTTCTAGCGATTCATTACTACAACTAGAGATTTAAAGGCGCGATTTCGCGAAATGCCTGATCGTTATCAGCCTAGCAGGAAGTGAAGTTTAAGTTTTTCTAAATGTTAATTATTTTCGTTAATGTATTGTGGCCCTCTTGCCACATACGAGGGTTGCAAAATACAATCAATATATATAAGAAATCAATTTCTCAACCACCTCTCTAGCATTTCGTAGATACGATGATTTGCAAGAAGTTGTATATTTGCGAATGGCCAGAAAAAAAGAGCAATTCCGCGATGTATGTTGATAAAAATGTATTGAAATCTTTATTCAGTATGCATACATCTGTATGCGTTTGTGAGCGCTAATCTTAAAAAAGGTATACGCGATTTAAATGCGGTTTTCACTAGTGTATAGTGGAAACCTGCCTTTTACATTTAGTGTTTATTTTATTTCAATAAACTCATAAATAAAAAAGTTATATCCGTTTGAAAAATCACGTCAATTATTCATTGGACAAAAAAATATATAAAATAAATGTTTAGTTTGTTTGAATAAAACATAAGGCAACTTTAACGTTGGTCCATAATTAAAGTATGCAAAATATGAATAAAATAAATTTAAAAAATGCAGTTTTGGAGATTTGCTCTCATTCAATATTAGTTGAGCTTATATCTATATTGTGAATCATATAAAATAGGGTTCAACTTAGGTTGTACAATTTTTTTTTTGGTAATCCGGGGTAAAACCCTATATCGGACCATCAGTATCACTGTGAGGGCAGCGAACCCTGTGTGTCAGACTCCTACTGACTAAAAACCCCCGGGGTGTCCCTTTAATCCCTCCACCCAGGCCTGGGAAACCAAATTCGTCCAGTCGCCCGGGGAGCGAACAGCCTTATTCAGGCTTCCTCTCTGGGAGGGGTGGGTATAAAGAGCCCACGCCTCCAATTTCTCCTTTTCTTTCAGAGACGGCGCGCTAGACACTGCACACCGCCACCCTCTCATCCGGACATCAGACTCCCTCAAGTCTACTGCCCGGAACTTAGGTTGTACATGCGTACACTGGTCGGAACTACGTTTGTATGAAGAGTGATGCGGGCCACGGGTACTGCTTTCATGCGAACAAAGTCGCTAATCTATACTAATATTATAAAGCTGAAGAGTTTGTTTGTTTGTTTGAACGCGCTAATCTCAGGAACTACTGGTTCGAATTGAAAAATTCTTTTTGAGTTGAATAGACCATTTATCGAGGAAGACTTTAGGCTATATAACATCACGATGAAATTATGAGGAGCGAAGAAATAATGGAAAATGTGAAAAAAACGGGCAAAACTATTCATCCTTGAGGGCTTCCATTGCGTGCGCTGCAAAAACGGTTCAAGATACCAAAAATATATGTAGTAAAGAATTATTCCTCATGAAATGATCTAAAAAAATGTCCGCGACAGTATATGTCTATCTTTTAAGATTAAGTCACTAGAACCGTTTTTATGTTAAACAAATTTGGTCGAAATTAATGCATTATTTGTTAAGAGTTGTATCAACGTAATAATATTAATCTTTATCCAAATATATCTGTTGTTGATTAAGAGTATTAATTGTGAACAAAATTGTCTTTGACATCACTTAATTTCAATGAACATCTTAGAAGATATTACAAAACCTTATATAGCAAAACAACGTTTGCCGGAGCAGCTAGTTGTATATATATATATATATATATATATATATTTAGCATATTCTTATTAATAAATAAAACAATATTTACCTTGCATCCTTCACAGGTAAAAGCTCCGAAGTGGAAGCCTGCGGCAGGTTCGCCGCACACCTTACATTGCTGGTTCATCTGGCAAGAGAAGAAACACCTTAAATTTACTTATAAAATAATATCTCGTCACACTATATCCCTTGCGGGGTGAGTAGAGATATTTTAGTGGTTGTATCTACAATGTTCTGATATGTTGTGCTCAACATGACCAGTAGCGAAGCTGATCGCCGTACTCAGGGCTCTCGTACGTGAGTGACATTTGCTGAGCATCAGCTGTCTAATCTTTTACGTACGTAGATGCAAATTGTACAGATAAATATTTTAGAGACGTCTCAATCACCTGTACTTAAAGTAAACAAAATCGACTTTTGTACTAACTGGAAAATGGCTTCGAGTTGAAAATACCCGAAAGTATGATATGGTCTTTTGTTCATTTATACGCATTGACAGAAAGTACGTAAGATAGTGCAGAAGTAAGAAAATTTATGAGGATATCGAGCAAGTTCTTGCAATTATAAGTACAAAAAATCTAATCGTCGGGTGAAAGGGTTTTAGTTTAAGCGACATTCGGCAAAAAACGCTGATTCCAAATATATATATTATACTAGCTGTCCCGACAGACCTTGTTCTGCCTTATTTCTCTAAAACTAAAGCTTCCCCGTCAGATTTTATTCTGCCAAAACCTATTAGCCTGTCTGTTGTTTTTTGAAAATTGTTGGAAGGAACCTGGCCTTAATGCTATTATGTATAAAAATTGACAAATACTGACATTAATATTTATACGTCACTCAATTGTTTTGCCTTCCCGGAACCCGTCCACTGACATTTAAACTTTATGGTGTGGTGTTAAAGTTCAAATTGACATTTAAATATTATTACGATTTTTTTGTATGAGAATATAGAAAAGTGTTGTTTTTAGACTTTTTCAGACATTTTTTTTAATTTTTCTCTCCGTAATAACCTTCCACAGACTTCAATTAACACAACAAAAAAGAAATCAGCCAAATCCGTTCAGCCGTTCTCGAGTTTCGCGCTTATACACATTTAACGATTCATTTTTATATGATAGAGATTACTATATCACCAAAAAATGTCGCTTAAACCAAATAGCCTTTCACCCGACGTAATAATAATACTTGATTTTAATACCCAAGCATGCAAACTATCAGATGGTGAAAAAAATCCTATTTTATTTTTTTATACATTGTTATACTTGTAGGAAAATATTTTCCTGCAACTCTTAGAAAAATACTTCTCCATGGATTGGTATACGGCTAACAAAATTGTTTTCTATCAGTTAGGAAAATACTTTCATTATACATCCTACCAGTACAGCAATGCACGTGAAATTAATGTTTATTCACGACATAGCAAAAATTATAAATTATTAGATCACACATATCTTACGAATAATTTCATTATAATTTACAACAATGTTATAGTACTTTCTGTTCAACTTAAACATTTTTAATTTCGCAGGGAAGTAAATATGCTTTTGATAATTTATAGGGCTGGTCAACCTGTTTGGATCTTGTTTTGTTGTGAGTAATTGTCGGCTTTTTATTGTAAACATCTTGTTTTCTTTAGATCCTTGTTGTTTTAATGAAAATTGCATTTATAGCATAAGGAAAATATTAATACAATTATTATTACAGAACGTTTGGGTACTTTATTTGGTAATTATAAAAGCAGTAGAATATTATTTTTAAAGAAGTAGTTTTGTTTTGGCCTGTTCGTTTTGTCCTTTTATTAAATTATAATATGGTTACAGGCAGACGTTTGACCTCAAACACACCTAACGGAATAAGATAAGTCCGAAGATGGAACGCGTCCGCCCAACAAATGCCCATAGAATGTCTACTCAATCTTTTTTTTTTTGGTTTCTCGGGGGAAAATCCTGCATAGGACCATCAGGGCCGCTGTGAGGGCAGCAACCCCGGTGTGTCAGACTCCTACTGACTAAAAATCCCAGGGGTGTCCCTCTAATCGCTCCACCCGAGCCTGGGAAACCAAATTCATCCAGACGCCCGGAGAGCGAAATGCCTTGTCGAGGCTGCCTCTCTGGAAGGGGTAGGGGTAAAGAGCCCACCCTTCCAATACCTATCTCACAGGCGGCGCGCCGGACACTGCACACCGCCACCCTCTCATCCAGACAGCAGACTCCCTCAAGTCTACTGAACCCACTCAATCTTTTCTTAAAGCCTTCCAAGCCATAAGAATGCGGAAATATCTCCGTGTAATAAATATAAATGTTTACAATTAGAGATAGAAAATTTTCAAATTTTTTATTTGTATTAAATTTACTTTAAAATACTTAAAGATTTATTTAACATACGAACGCTGAAATTTAATAAGTATAAGAATTTTATCAACGATTTCATCAAAGACTACTTGATGGATAATAAACAAACTATTCGCGCGTTTATAATCTATTGCGCGCATGTGGAGATTACCTTGAGAAGGTCTATGTGCCAAGACAACCTGATCTGGTTACTGGATGTTAATAAATTTATAGAAAATATATATCTTAGTTCAGTTTAGCTGTATATCAGCTTTTTTTTAAACTGACTCAGCACAGTGACTGCATCATACCTGATGGTTAGTATGGTGCAGACCAAAAAACACCAAAACGACTATCGAAAGGTAAAAAAAACCCATCGGTAGTTACAGCGATCATGCCGGCCTACACAAATATCTCTCCACGCTACGCTTAAAGGATCCCATATCATAGGATGGTGGGAACACGCTCGCCGGAAGACCATTCCACAGCCCAACGACATGGCAAAAGAAGGAATTAGAGAATTTCTTAGTCCTAGCCGGGATGTGAGATACCGTATAGCTGTAACACCGCAAACCCGCGCGCGTGGTTCTATTTAGGAAGGGCGAGGGTGGAACAAGGTTAAACAACTCTTCAGAACACTCGCCATGATACAGACGGTAGCAAACGCTCAGTGAGGCAACATCTCTGCGCAACTGAAGCGGTTCAATATGCTTAGTCACGTCAGGATCATTCACAATGCGGACAGCCCTCCGCTGTAACCTATACAGGGCATTAAGTAAGTATTAGATATTGTTTCATTGAAATATAGCTTTATTAAAAATGTTAATTATAATGGACACAGAAAGTAAATAATATATTTATTTTATTTATTATATTATTTAATTGATAAGGATCGTTGTGAACATTTCTCATGGTAGCCATCTCCTAAAAACTAGAAAATACCATAATTTTCCGTTTACGCTTTTTTGTACACAGCAAAGTATCCAAACCGCCTTTAATGGTGATCACTTAGCAGTTCACAAACGGCAGTCACCGCCAAAAGACGAAAGTACTATAACAGTCACCTTCGTCAAACCTGTTTAAGCTTACCACGGCTAAAGGTACCCAGCGGCGCACTTGAGGGAGCGCGATGCTCAACAATTCCTGGCGTGAGCGGTTAATGATGAGATCCCACATACTGCTCCAAGGCATGAGGCAACATCCCCCCACACAGGCCTAACTATAGCCCGACGTCGCCGAATTGCAAACGAAGTTAACCCTGCTTTTTCCTCTGCACTCGACAGTCGAGAGGAATACCCCGATGGTTTTAGTCGGTACGAGTCCGACATACCATAATAAAAATAAAAATAAAAAGCCTTTTATTTCTTGCTTAATTCTAAGTACAGTTTTGTTTGGTATTATTTAAAATATGTGTTTAGCAAGAACCCTCTCTGAGAGGTAAAGGCCTCCTCCAGAGATTTATTACATATATCGTTAGGAGATCGCCAAGTCCAATTTTGTTTATTATTTTTTCTGGAAAAGATGTTCATAATAGCCAAGTTTTTCTCGTGTGCAAAATCGATAAATCATTTTCCTCTACAATTTCTGAGTCCGTAGCGGTGATCATCTGTGGTAGTTTTTTTTTTTTTTTTACATTAATGCCTACTCTGTATAATCCAGGCGTTTCTCCTATATAATAGAGAATAAACTCATCGTATTCCTAAATATTGTTTCCAAGTTTTCTTACTTCCGAGCGACCAATATTATCGAAGTTTATATTTTTCAAGCTCTCTGTCAATTCTAGTAGTCGTGCATAAGTCGACAAAGTTCTAACATTATTATATGTTGCTATATGTAGGGTGTTCTGGTGTCTATTTTGTGCACAGTTTGTTTTAATTTACTCTGGAGGGTTATGGTCATGATCTTCCACGGTGACCAGCCGGCTTGGAAGATGTATTTTGATCTTTATTTGTGTGTTTAGTATGTTTTTCATGTGAGAGGGGGGTAGTTGCTATGATTTAATGTTCTTGTCTAATTGTTCGTTTGAAAAGATTTCAGGGTTTTTATTAGTTAAAAAACCGAGTATTCCTGGTTTGATAACTCCCTCTGATGAGCTTGAGGATTTTTGTAGCCCTGTTTGTTTTCTGTTCTTCTTGTTGGCTTGCGTTCTTTGTTTTGTTCGTGAAGAATCGTAATCGTAAGGAGAAGTTGGTAGAGTTATTTTCTTTGCATCTGCATTTTTGTTGTGTATTATCAATTTGTCATATCGGATGGTAGCGTAGTTTCCTTTTTCTCTTTCTATTTTTACTTGTTCTTGTAATACCTTTCTTTTTTTCAATATATGCTGTGGGAAGTCATCTTTTATATAGTAAGTGGTATTTTCTAGTAATTTTTTCTGTTTGAAAATTTTTATTTTTGTACCCAATGTAGTGAATGTTACAGTAATCGGCCGAGGCTTCGCTCCTTTTTTCCCTATTCTCCTAGCTTCTTGTACATCTCTAGTCTCTAGCCTTATTGATAAATAGTGGTTTAAAAAATTAATTATGTTTTTTTCTAAATTCTCATAAGATGTTTCTGTCTCCGCCAAGCCAAATATTACTATGTTTCTCTGCTTTGACTGTTTTTCGAGGAAGTATAAACTTTTTTCTTGGTTCTCTAGCTTTTCTCTAAGGTTATCATATTTTTCCTCGATTATTTTGAATTTTTCTTCTAGTGTGAGATTTATGTTTTGCGTAACTTGATTTGTAACATTTACGGCTGATTGAACAATAGTCGTTTTTTGTTCGTCTAGTTCTTTTTGTATTTTTCGAAGCAAGTTCATAATTTCTTCCATGATTTCAATGGTATTGTTTTACGATTAATAAAAAATATATTATTTTATTAGGTACTTATACTGCCCTCCATTGATCCTGCTAGGTATTGGCGTGTAGAAATATTGATTTGATGAATGGTGAGCTAAACAAATTCCAGTAAGACCACTAGATGGCGATATTACCTTGATCGATAGTGGAATATCGTTCCAACGTTTTTACAGTCATATATTGTTTTTTAATTAAACACTTTAATGTTGTATGATATCACTTTTAAGCTTCGTTACTTTTTTGTAGAATGTTGCGAACAGGTTTTTGAGTGGAGAATAGTCGGTGACAGTCTAGTAATGGCGTAATTTCACTTCACTTTGTTATAGATGGTTATTCACTAAATTGAGTCTTTTGTCTCCAATATATTTTAATGTTCGTTTATTTGCGAATCCACTGCGCTTAGAATTTATATTGAATAGCACTTATTTATATTTTATAGTCCACAATTAACACGGAGCCGATATTTGTCGTGGCACAATCTACCCTCTTTTTTTACATACCATACATACACATATAGTTCATGAGGATTTCCACCGAGTCAAAAAAAGCTATATTTAAAACAGACGTATACGCAGTTTGCCTATTTGTAAAATAGACCCATTTAAATGAAGTTACATTTGAATTTCATCACAATCAACACGAATAAACACTTAAAAATTGACTAGATATTAACAAGTTTCGATTAAGTGTTAAAAATCATTGAATCATCAAAGCACTTGACATTTGAACAGAAACACGATTTTTAGAATACTTGTGTAAACTTTTGATAACATACAAACATCATATACATACAATATTCATATTATATCTCCGTACATATATATTATGGAATTACTATCAAAACATCGAATGAAATCATAAACTTCCTGTATAAAATTACCAACAAAAGTCACGTTAATGTTGAATAAAATTCAAAAATTTGAGTAAGAAGTAATGACAATATGACAATAACATATAGTCAGAAAACACTGAGTGAGGCAATATCCCTGCGCAACTAGAGCGTTTCAAAATGTTTAATATCGTCTGGATCATTCACAATACAGCCCTCCGCTGCAACCTATCCAGGGCGTCGAGTAAGTACTGGATAGAACCGTCCTAGAGATGCGAACAGTATTCCATGTATGGCCTGACCTAGACCTTATGCAATAGTTAGATAAATTATAGGATCTTGAGTATATTGTACGTGTTTCTAAAGCCAAATCCATTACTTATGTCATAATTGAAAAAAGAATAAAAATGAATGTAATAGCTTCGAGAACCCGTAGTAAGGTGCATTATGACATACAAGATCATTTATTTGAGCTTTTTTTTACGATCTATCGAGTGTTGTTATGATTTCCAAAGTGGCTGACTGAATTAAATTGATTTTATGTAAACATTATTTTAGCTCTATAAAATTTAATATTGACTACTAGTACATTGAATATTTAATAATAATACATCATCACGCTATATGTCTTACGGGGCAAGCAGAGATAGATTAGTGGCTGTATCCACTTTGTGCTTATATGTCGTGCCCAACGTGACCAGTAGCGCATCTGATCGCCGTTCCCACAGCACTAGTACATATGACATTGCTATTAGATGCCACGCGGGTTTCCTTATGCTGTTTTCCTTCGACGTAATCTATAAAAAACCAGAGGTACGTGCCGGGATTAGAACCTACAGCCATTCGCACTGTCACGCATGGAAGACGATTCATTATCCACTGGATCAC
This sequence comes from Automeris io, assembly GCA_036320925.1. Lineage (NCBI taxonomy): Eukaryota > Metazoa > Arthropoda > Insecta > Lepidoptera > Saturniidae > Automeris > Automeris io. The sequence goes on along the minus strand of JAUDJH010000011.1, from coordinate 1,762,550 downwards.
CGCAGCCATATTATATAATAGATTGAATGTTTAAGCTCGTATTTTATATTTATCTTACACGAATAAAAATACTTTTCCTTAATAACTTTTTTTAACCTAATATGGCACAGTGATCACCCACTCCTGACGGTAAGTATGGTGCAATCCAAAAACAACAACGACTATAAACAGTAAAAAAACATATTGACAGTCGCAGCGACCATGCCGGCCTGCACAAATATCTCTTCACGCGTCGTTTAAAGAACCCAATATCATAGGACGATGGAAATCCGCTCGCCGGAAGACTATTCCAAAGCTCAATGGCTTGACAAAGAGAGAGTTAGCTACCGTAGAGTTAGTTACCATATATTATATCTGTAACTCCGTCAACACGAGCGTATCGTGGAGTGTAAACTATTGAGGACATAAACAAGATTATTTAACGTAAGCACTCATTAGAGAAGGATTTCTCTATATTCCGAGCCCAAGAGAATGAAATAGCGCTTGGAAGTTTGTTAAAATGCCCACCTATTTTTTGTACAAATCGCATCAAGACGAAGCAAGCTAGATCCCTTAATTTTTAAAATATAGTAATTATTATTATGAATAATATATTTAATACAGAACATATCGCGTGCGGCGTATGTGTGTTTTGCTAAACGGGTCGCTTCAGACGCGTATCGAAATGAGTAACATAAAAGTATCTTAAAAAAATTAAATAAATGCACAATAATAACATGTTGCGAAAGAGTTAACGAGATGGCGTGACCGAGCACTGTTAACATATCCGAATATATTTTTATCTTTTTTTAATTTTTTTCCGCTGGCAATTCGCTCAAAGGTACGCGATGACGGATTGAGTGCGCCTCGCTGCTTCCAATTAGGGTTGCCAACGTGATATTAATTTCAGATCATGTCAGATTGGTTCCGACTAATTTATTTTAAAACGAATATTACAATTTAAATTTCGAATGTTTTTTTTTTATTTTGTTTTATAATAATTGATATCTTATCATTATGATAAATCTTTCGTCAGTATGACAAAGATTATGCAATTATTGTAAGCATTTTATGCTCATATATCGCATGCAACTGTGGCGCAACTGATTCCAGTTTTCAGAGTATTATTTATAGTGTTTTTTGAATAGTGAGGGTGGCTTTCTCCAACAAATTAAGTCTAGTTGAAACTTATATATAGAACGCTATTTTGCGTTAAACTGTATTTATTGACTTGCAAAGAAACATTATTCAGTTTTAACAACTGTTAAATTTAAACCATTATTAAAATCGAATTTAACCGATTCAATTCAGCAACGATTTATACAGGCTTAAATTAGATGTAATATAGGCTAGCCTAATTCTTTAAAAGTACTTAATCCTCGATTCGTTACTCGCATTTCTTTCAGTTAATTGTGTTACGTAAAACGATCCCCTTTTAAATATTCTTATAATCGTTTTTAATAATATATATATTCACGTAAAAAGGAGGTTGCAATTTAAAGTAAAAATTTATATACACAATAATTGCTACAGCAAAGGCGGCGTTTAAAAAAATGAGACGATGATGGACGTGGATGTTTCCTCCCGAGAGATAAAAAAAAATGTCGACATCTTGAATATTATCTTATTTTACCATATCTTGATATTTATCTTGAAGAAAAAAACCCGAATTTTTGGAAATCCGGAATATTTATCAAGCGTTGACAACCCTGCGGCGTTGATGCGGGCATGATCTCGCAAACACGACAGCTCTGGAGCCCGGGCCCATTTAATGGATTCTCTCTGTATGCATAATCTTTAAATTTCTGAATACATCGATGACGATTTGCAGTGTAATGAATCTGTTCTTTTTTATCTTTAAGGTCGCTTCCAACAGGTTAATTAGTTTAAGAAAATGAGAAATTAAGGTTCATTTTTTTGTTTTGTCCCAAACAAAATCTTATTTAACTTAATCATAAACACTAATAATATACTTATATAATTAAGAAATATAAAGAAACCACATGCATACCCTAAAAGTGAAACCAGTAATATGTTCCTAAATAGAACAACATGAAAATGAAATGAAAAAGTATTTATTTCGCTACAAATATACAAAAAACAGAAATTTAAATGAAGCATTACAAACAAAACAAAAAACAAAAGAAAATACAGAACATATTAATATGGCGAAAATGGGCCCTTCATCAGCCTAAAGCCACAGAGGAAATCTGCAGCGCTGATTTTCGTGAAGGGCCCCGGTCGTGTTAGATCTTATAAGAATTATCGATAAACAACAAAATACATATAGCTTAAATAATAAATACAAGTGATACTAAAATAAACTATTACATTCAATAAATAAATCGACTACAAAATGTATTAGTGATAGATACTAAAGTAAAAATAAATGAAATAGACTACGTGTAACTAATAGATTATTAAATAAATATCATTTTAATTCTATTTTTGAAAGTAAATTTAGATTTGGATATTCTAAGCGGTGGCGGCAAATTGATCCAACACTTCGTAGGCTGGTAGCGAAAACTACCACGAAATGTTGTCAAGCGGTGTCGCGGTGTAACCAGCAAGAAATCGGAACCCCTCGTCATATAAGCAATCACGTCAACGGCACGTCATAAAGTTTTAAAAAAATATAACGCGAGTTACTTTGTTTCTGAAGCTGTGTATTTCGGCAATATATATTAAAACTATCAATATTAAAAGACGAGTACAATCTAATAACTGACGAGACTAAAAAGAAAGGCCGATCAATTTACGTACACTGGAGTGCAAAATGTCATTCCTGCTACCGAAATACAACAACATATAGGCGTAGGGATGGCAGACATCATTAATTAAAATAACGAATTCTTCACAACCCTCATGATCCACCTCCACATTCCCATAACAATTTGATAAACTATCGAATTCCATTGTTAACCCGTTGAGTATTGTAATTTTACAAAAGTGTCACATAAAATGAACACTGTATACGATTACTTTGCGACACGTGCACCTGGCATCCGTTGCCCACTAAATGATATCCTAGAGCAGTGCATGCGAACTTTACATAATAAAGCCCGAATGTGAGAGCTTGCCTGTTGACAGGTGTTGCTCACAATAATTGAAGGTAGCCCATCAAATACATGTTACCTAAATTAGTTAGTAGTTTGCCTCGCGACATGCTGGATTTAAGTCTTCACGTCCCTAAGCTTTTAACTAAAATAAAACAATATTATTTTAAATTAGATATATATTACAATATGGTTATATGATTAATTTAAGCTAATCCTATTAATTTCATTAATTGAGTAGTCTATTTAAATATTGTAAAAATTTTTGTTCCGAACTCACTGGCTGTCCATAAGACTGACATATGGCTTCGCATTCTTTCATTTGTGATTTAATCTTCTTTGTAATTTATAACTAATTAATAAAAAAAGGACTATTATAGTATTCCCTTTTTCGCTGCTTTCTGCGCGTTAACACAAGAATCGGTGTCAGCTGAAAATCAGCGATGCCGGCTCAGCTGGACAATTAGCTTTTGCTTAGCAGACTTCTCCTTGTGACATCATAACAATGACCTATCTCTAAGTGTTGTATCTATGTTATGTGCCAAATAAATATATTTTGTATCCGCACCTGGAAACCGGTTCCTTACCACTAAGCCATAACAGACACTATTTTGAAACAGCAATATTTTAAAACGATTATTTATTCTCCCTTTAATTTGTAGTGGAATCGATTTACTCTGTCACAGTTGAATTTATAAATCGTTCAGATTTTATCGAAAGGTACCGCTTTTATTTCGGACATCGACTTTGTAAATAATATATCAAAGTTGGTTTGCGGACTTAATAATTTTATCTGATCGTTATGAAGCTTGCAGTCCTTTATGTTCACGCTCATTGACTCGTATAGGAGGCGACAGAATTACTTAAGAAACAAAAAAAAAAACAAAAAAAAATATTAAGGGCAACTTACACCAACAAAATAAATCTAGTATAAACTTGTATAAAACGGCATTTAAATAAATCTTAACGGTGATTTAAACGTAATAAGTTCTAAAAGTAGATAATGTTTATGTGCAAGACAATAGGTACTCGTATAGTTTGACGCTAAATAGAGTTTTATACAAGTCTAAACTAGATTTAATTCGTTGGTGCAAACTGCCCTAAGCCGACTTTCCAAAATTCTAGTTCTCGCTATTGAAAGTTTATAAAACTAGTAATATAGATATTTTTAGCCTTTATTTGCGTACAAAATATAAAAAAAGCTAAATAATCTAGAACATTCTAAAATGCAATGCGTATCCAAGTTTTCGTATTCATGTATGTTTGAATAAACCGTCCGCTAGCAACGAGTCCATTGAATTTCCACCAATTTCCAAGTAAAGAGAGAGCAGAAGGGAGAAATTCCGAAGTCGTTATCATTCGGTGGCGACCGCTTACGGGGATTGACGAAAACAATATGTAATTTACAACTCCTCGCCGATGTGGCATTGACGCGGGCAGTAAAACTTGTAGGCTGTGCCGGAAGTCATAGGAGAAAGCGGGGCTCATTATAAATACAATTAAATACGGGACATTTTAAAGTAATTATTACGAGAAATATTTTTCGGTTTTTAATAGAGATGGGACTAATTATAAAAAAAGTATCTTTATCTCTTTCGCACAAGTAGTGCTATTATATTGCTATCTCAGTGCCCGTTATTTTACGTTTCATCCTTTTTGTTGTTTTTAAGGATACAAAATAATAAATTAAGCAGCATACCTGTAGATACGTCGTTTCCGTCAGAATTATTAGATTTGTTGTCGATTCTACATAAATAAATAAAAAAGCCTTTTTTAAGCAAATATGAGCTAAAAGTCTTTGCTAATAAAAATAAAACATTTTTCCCATTTGTAGAATCTCTTTACCTGGGAAGACTTCCTTTAAAGACTGACCCTGATTAAATTAAAAGAACGTGATCTATTTTCTAGTAGCTATAAATGAAATTGTATAAACATATTTTTGTCTGCATCTTGAACCACTTCATTTGCACAGAGATGGATTGCCTCACTAAACGCTGTCTACCGTTTGTATCACGGTAAGTTTTATGAAGAACTATTTAACTTTGCTCCACTCTCTCCCTTCGTTAAGAGAACCACGCGCGCTAATTTACTTAGTCACAGCTATACGGTAACTCACATTATTCCATCCTCTAAAATCCATAGTAGAAGAACGCGCGTGGATTTACGGAGTCACAGCTATACGGTAACTCACATGACGGCTATGACTCAGAAGTTCTGTCACTCATACTTTTACTGAGCCGTTAAGTTGTAGAATGGTCTTTAAGCGACCGCGTTCCCATCGTTTTATAATATTGTTTCCTTTATACAAAACGTGAAGAGATATGTTTTTTTACACTGGCTCGACATAGTGACTACAGAGTACCTGATGGTAAGTACAGTGTACTCCAAAAACAAAAGCGACTCTCAAAAGATGAAAATCCATCGATAGTCTACATCGTCATGTCGGCCCACATATACCACGACTGAAGGTCTCTAGGTATATGAGCTACTGGATATTCACAAGCGGATCCCGAAACGCGACAAGCCGAAACTGGTCACTATGACGGGCTTTACATCTATGCACTGTGGTCGCGATCCAGACGGGCACCGGCGCCCTACCACCTCGCTGCTGCTCGTTTAGCACCACCCAGGAGTCACGTGTAGGGAAACTAGGGTAAAGCCTACGGACGCGAGCAGCTTCGACTTCTTCCAGATATTTGTGCAAGCCGGCATGTTCGTTGCTACTATCAATAAGTTTTACTGTAAATATTTGTAGTCATTATTAGACTCCGGCTTGGTTACCATTAGGTGTAGTACAGTCACTATACTGAGTAAAAAAAATTGTAACCAAAATCGCTCATCGCTTATAACTTGAACGTGCAATTCACACTTCCCACCTAGACGCATTCAAGTCACTCTAAAACACAACGTGGCGAGAAAACGCATAACGTATAAGGAAATAACGCTAAACTTGGCTAGACTAGTGATCGTTCGCTGCTTTGCATGCCTCGATTTACAGCGACCGCTGTGAACTGTAAAGGATACTGTCTCGCTTTGTGACGGACAGCTCGAGAGCGCATCTTAAAGGTATTTTGTTCTTAAATGGTTTGGTTGACTTGATTGCATCTATCTTTGAAACCTTTTGAAGTAAAAACAGTAATTATAATTGTTTTACCTATATATATATAAAATTCTCGGGTCACAATGTTATTTACCTTACTCCACCGAAACGGCTTTACCGATTTTTACCTAATTTTATATGTTCAGTAGGTCTGAGAATCGGCTACTATTTTTCATATCCCTTTTTTTGTAACCCGGGGGAAATCCCTAACGGACCTCAGGGGGCGGTGAGGGCCGCCCCCGGTGTGTCGGACTTGCACCGACTAAAACCCCGGGGTGTTCCTCCTACTCATCTTCCGGAGCCAAGGGTACAGCATTGACCACTTCCTCGGCACCCGGCGACGTTTGGCCTCAAGGTAGGCCTTTCCCTGTTGCAAAAATAGGGGAGGGGTGGTGTAAATGGCCACCCTCTCCTCGCTCGCCTACTTTTTTTTTTTTGGACGGCGTACTCCCTCAAGTGCGCCGCCCAAGATCTTTCATATCCCTTTTTTATTTTTTTTGTTCACCCAGTGGAAATCCCTACGGACCGTCAGGGGAGCGGTGAGGGCCGCTCCCCGGTGTGTCGGACCTGCCCCGACTAAAATCACCGGGGTGTTCCTTCTCCCGTCTGCCGGATGCTAAGGGCAAAGCCGAGCCATCTTCCTCGGCTTCCGGCGACGTCCGGCCTTGTTCGGGCCCCATCTACTAGGCGAGGGGCGGTTAAATAGTCGCCGATTTTTCATATCCCTAAGTAATAAGGATTGTTCACCCTTAATTTTTATTTTTTTTATTTTTGGACAAAACTTTTTATTTTTATTTTTCTACTAGAAATTACCTAGAAATAATTTATATGGCAATTTGCCGGGTCAGCTAGTGTATATATATATTTTCAGATTAAATATGAGTTTAGGTACTTTATGCTCACCGGTGAATGAAACATCGTGAAGAAGCTCGCATGAGGTCTAAAAAGAATATTTTTTTTTTTTTATAACTTATAGGCGAACGCTTGACCTCAATCACACCTGGTGGAAGGTGAAGATGAGTCCGATGATGAACCACGTCCGCCTAACAAATGCCTATTCACTCTTCTTTTAAAGACTCCCAGGTCATAAGATCGCGGAAATATGGCTGCTGGTAGCATATTCCACTCCTTAGCCGTTCGCATGATGAATGTAGATGCGAATCTTCTCGTGCGGATATAAGGAACATCCACCACATACGGATGGTATCCGACACGATGTCTTGTGGTTTTGTGGTGGAATGGGGCTGGTGGAATCAAAGAATGTAGTTCCTGAGAACACTCTCCACCGTGCAACCGGTAAAAGACCGCGAGGCAGGCAACTCTACGTCGATGCTCGATGCTCTGCATTTTTTTTTTTATATCATATGTAAGTACCTGATGCACGGGGATCAGCTGCGTTGCAGTTAACGTTGGACTCGATATATAAGCGCAAAGTGGATATAGATACTAATGTACTGCAAGCTCCGAAAGAAATATAGCGTGATAATATGCAATTATTATTTAACTGTAGCTGTGGTGGACTAGTGGATAAGAGACCGCTATTCGTGAGCGACAACGCGAATGATTGTAGGTTCGTAACCTGTCACGTACCTCCGGGTTTTTGCTATGGGACTTTGAGTATGGTATCACTTTTAGCACATATGTGATTTCTATACATTCTTAATTCTGTGTTCGAGTCTATCTTTAAGCAAGATTTATAGTAACTTGCACAAACCAAAATGGGAAACCATGGGACTCTTTCTTAGAATATGTAGGTACATATGTATCAAATGGATTGTTTAGTAGAGATGGGACAAAAATGTAAAATCACAGGTGATATAACAGTTATAAATGATAATCACAGGACCAAGACATATAACAAAATTTCACGGGTTTAAGAGATCTAGCTGATGAACGAGAAATGACATTTTCCCCTACTATTACAATTTCTTCCATGCTTAATGTTTAAGGCACGCTTCGGATTGTTACAGCCGCGAATCGCTAGCAACGACCAACCAATGTTTTACTTTTTTTTTCTGCCGGACATTGTGCTGTTTTCTAACTAACTCCTTTACTATTTCACCAAACAAGGGTTATGGAGTCAACGCACTTGTAAATTTATTTGAAGTTGCACTAGAGAGTGCAATACAACTCGATATCTAATTCTTTTTCTCTTTATTTAAAGGGGTTTTGTTACTGAGTGACCACGTCATCCCCGTAAAGGCGAAACACTTATAATTAGCCCAAGCCACTTTTAGGTAAAGTACAACTAGCAGTTTGGGCTGTTCGGAAAGCGGAGAGGACAGAATGCAGTTGCAAGTGCCCGCAAGATAGTTGACAATCTGTATATCCCGACGTTGTGCTTCGTTCCGGACCCACTTCATCAGCAAATGATAAACATTTTGTTCCACATCACATGTCGTACAGTTTGGGGAGTCAGAGATTCCTATTAAATATTTGAAATTATTCGAAGGAATATGCCCGGAGCGGAGTCTAAAGAATGTCACAGCGTCTCTCCTGCTGGTGATGATGATATCCTAGCCGGATTCGGCCACGGCGACTGTTTCAACGGAGATTAAGAAAATCGATATCCAGTTTTCGGAAACAGTCAACCGCGCAGCAGATATTTAAGTGCATACCTGGACGCGCAGCCAGAAAAGCACTCTCTCGTCCGAGCTCCCTCAGGCCCGATGGAATGGAGAACCAGTACGATCGGGAGAGAGCGGGATGCAGGTTTGGTCGAGTTTTCCTTCTCTGAATACCTGGTTGAATTGCGGTGTTAAAGAGATACCTTAGTCGCCTTTTACGCCACCTCAGCAAGAAGAGGAGGGTGCTATTCTATTCTGCCGGCAGCCATCACGGCAAATTATCCTGCTAATAAGAGATTGTTCGAACTACGGATACCGGGGAAGACTACATTGAATAGTTACGCCGATATCTAGGTCACACGAATTCTATAAAACGTACGCCAAATAAATAATATATATAATTCACGTTCAGACTGCCTTTTGATTCACACGCCTCCCGCAAGTGGTAGAGGCCTCCACCATAAAGGCGAGCGCGCACTGGTGCTCAGTCTGCGAGCTATGCATTGGGTTACTACGCAAAGGCACCTCGATTTGGGTGGTCAGCTAGTAAACGAACTTAATGGTGATCTATCTTGAGAAGAATCGTCGAAAGAAACTCAAAGCTGTGTCGGAGTGGAACCACTAGTGAGGTCTTTCCGTTCATCAATGGAATACGTCCGATATAGTCGAATGCGCGCCAAGTCAAGCTCTTAACCGTGTGATAGATGCATACAGATTGGTATATCGCGACCTTACAGCCGCAACTGCTAGACTCCGAAGCGTCCCTTTAGACATGAATCAGATATTGCAACTTGCCCCAAAAGGAATCTAGTGCAGATTCATTCGACTTCTTTAGATATTAAAAATGCGCTTACATTATTGTTAAGGGTGATTGTACACTTTAACATATTTACTAATAATTTACCATCATGCTATATCACTTTTGGGGTGAGCAGAGATAAATTTAGTAGGCGTATCCAGTTTGCGCTTATATTTCGTTCCCAACGTGACCGGTAGCTTAGCTTTTTTTAGGGCACTTACACATGCAAATCTGGTGCTTATGTCTGAATCTGAAGAAACTCACATTTTCGTATCCGGCTTCGAATCTACGATCATTTGCGTTGCTGTGTGCGAATACTGGCCCCTTATCCACTAGGCCATACAGCCAAAATGTATTTTAATTTATATTACTGCCAAGCATAGAAAATATTTTTTATGATATAGTTTCTTTTTTTTTTAAATGTCTGAGGCTCATAGATACAGTTAGGATGTGATTTATAGACGCTACTTGGACTTTGTTTAGGCAGTAAGTTAGTCTTTAACAAACGACTCGCGATGTACAAGTGTGTTAGAAATCGTGAGTTCTAATAGTATGTGTCCGGCCTTAAATCGTTCAAATGCGATTGATTTCCATAAGTTTTTATCGAGACAAGAACAGCAAAAACCCACAGAACGAGCAAAGTATGCCATCAATCAATTGGCAACGTCTTCGACAATATGTCTTTTTACTGACAACATCAATAACTTACAAACCCTCGATATCCTAAAAAGAAAATGCTATAAATATAGGCACCGTTATAAGTGACTCGTTTAATACGAAAAACTGTTTAAGACGCTTTTTATCTCAAACTTTCTACTGTGTTTGTCATTCATATTATTTATTTGAGATTTTGGTTATAATACTTTAGGGTTTTCCAGATTTAATATGAACTTAGCCAGCAGACGAGCACCTCTATAACCCAGCCATCCACTAAATAATATATCTAAAAAAGTGGACCTACATCTCCATAAAAAATGACTGAAAAGTACTAGACTTTGGTTTTGATGGTATAAAAGTTAATTTAAAAGTCTTATAAGATATTGTTACGGGTTAGCACTACTTAAGTTAAACAAAGATCGGTTTTCTCGAATATTTTGTTTCGTATGCAATAAATTTAATTTAAATTAACACTTTCATAAAGTATTTGATAATAAAATCTCTAAAAGTTAAACTGTAAACATTTTTTATAGACTTAATCCAAATCATTGAGAAACAAAGGTAAAAGGTGTGGCTTAGTATCGGTAATAAAATGGGTATTTAGTATACATTTAGGTAAATAGAGAAAATTAAGTTCACACTATCAAACAATGCTAGGAATAGGTCATAGCAAAGATTATGCAAAACTATGTAAACTGGCTTCATTGAGAGCAATAAAATAAGAGAAAAAACTTTTTTTTTTTTTGGTTTCTCGGGGGAAAATCCTGCATAGGACCATCAGGGCCGCTGTGAGGGCAGCAACCCCGGTGTGTCAGACTCCTACTGACTAAAAACCCCCGGGGTGTCCCTCTAATCGCTCCACCCGAGCCTGGGAAACCAAATTCATCCAGACGCCCGGATAGCGAAATGCCTTGTCGAGGCTGCCTCTCTGGGAGGGGTAGGGGTAAAGAGCCCACCCTTCCAATACCTATCTCACAGGCGGCGCGCCGGACACTGCACACCGCCACCCTCTCATCCGGACAGCAGACTCCGTCAAGTCTACTGCCCGGAAGAGAAAAAACTTAATCTAACTAGGATTAACAGAACATCTTTAAAAAAGAATTTACTTCATGGGAAATAAAAATCTTCAAACATTTCTTAGTATTTCAATTTATTTTTAAAACACCCATTTGCCCGTTGCAGAAATATTTTTATGCAGATATACACATGGAATTAATTATAATTAAAAAATAAATTCTCGAAAACCCGTTTTACCGACACTCGTTAATACAAACTAAGTATTCACTGCAACTGTTGCTCTATAAAAGGCGATGCTAATTGCGTTTGTACAAACTATGCGTCCTAGGCTTTTTCCTTTGCGAAGCTAATTTCACGTCGGCGCACTAAAGCCTTAGTTACTTATGTAAGCGATTTAAATTATTGTTTTTGTTATTTCTGTTGCGCTTGGTTTAAAATGTAAATAACTTTAACATTCCTTTTAACAATAACAAAATACTTAACGAGTTTTGAAGCTGAATTTTAAATTAATAGCGTTTATAAAGAAGGAGAATTATTCCCTTAGTGATTGTTTGGAAAGGTTGCGATGTAAAAATAAAAAACATGTCTAATTAATGTACTATAACATTTACATATACATATATTTACATGAATACAAAAACAATGTCCTACGAGTACTATAAAAAGATATATATTATCATCAACGCGTATCCGTCCACCGTTGGACATGCCTCTCCCAAGGCTCGACACTGAGCGTGATCTTCAACTTTTCTCATCCAACAATTGCCTGCCATTTTGCGCAAATTGTTGCCCAGCCTAGACTGAGGGCGTCCCACACTATGCTTGCATGGTCTCCAGTCAAGAACATATTTAGCCCACTGCCACTTCAGCTTACTAATCAGCTGGGCTATTCTTTTAATTACAGGGGATCTTAATTACATCTAGCGGAAGGTGAAAATGAGTCCACCGATGGACCGCGTCGGCCTATCAAATGCCTATTCACTCTTCTCTTAAGGATTCCCAAGTCATAATATCGTGGAAATATGTTCGCTGAAAGCATATTCCACCCCTTAGCTGTTCACATGATGAATGTAGAAGCGAATCTTTTCGTGCGATACAGCGTCTAGTGGTTTTATGATGAAATGGGACTGGCAAAATTAGAAAATGTAGCTTGTGAGAACATTCTTCACTCTGTGACTAGTAAAAGACAGCAAGACAAGTAACTTTACGTTAATGTTCGATGTTCTGCATTTTAGTTTCAAGAATAGAATCATCGTCATCAAGTCTAAAAACTCTACGATCACCTCTACGTATGTGACTCTCGTTTGTCGATGGATCTCTTCATTTCTGATACGATCACGTAGGTAAACACCAAGCATAGTCTCTCCATATCTCGCTCTATATACCTGTTCCTTACTTACTGACCACCACATTCATACATCATTTATGATGAGTAAAACTAACAGGATCCTATTAACTCAGGTCCTGATAACAATTCGTTAACGTCTCAATCAACACCCGCAAAATTTAATAATAGACATCAATTAATCCTCGAGGTACGATGCCGTAAAAGGTTTTTAGCATCTTCCATCGGCGTCATTTTAAAAGGTTTTTTCAAGGAAATAAATTTCGTATTAAACGATAACTATCTGTAATTAAGGGAGCCGGGTAAACGATGTACCAACAATTACATGAGGCAACAACAAATAAATCAAAAATTAAACGATCACGAAATAAATTTCACAATTAATATACAGTACACCACGGTATATACTATTTTCATATGCTTTTTGTGCAACTTTGTATTTTTGGTAATTTTTTTTATATTTTCTCTTTTAAGCAACTTCAACGCACCTGCTGGAAGGGACATTGTAGTCCAAGGATGAAAAGGACTACTAAGGGACCAGAATCCATTGAACCTCGCCACCACCATGCCATATAAACCGTAATGGAAGGTCTCTAAGTATATAAACCACTGATTTTCCAAGATGACAGGGTTATTGCCCGAACTTGGTCGTGACCAGAGTTCACAAGTATAAAGACCGTCACAGTGACTCGCTTTGGCTTCAGTCTATGTATATCCAGTTCGTGTATTGTGTGCGTGCTCCCACCGATCCCATGATATGGCATTCTTTAAACGAAACGTGAAGTGATGTTTGTGCAGATCGTCAGGATTTCTGCAATTATCGATAAGTTTTTTGTTTTTACTGTTGACACTCGTTGTCTTTTTTGGACTATCCCATGCTTACCATTAAGCGTGATATAGTCACTATACCGAATTAGGATAAGAAAACAAAAAGGATTGCTAACATCTAAGTTGTTTCATTCATCTTTTCTGTACATAGTGCAAACTCGCCAATCCTCATTGGACTGGAGTAATGTCCAAACCCCTTCCCATGGATTCGATAAATATGGTAGAAAAAAAGAAAGGTTGGTCTTTTCCTGGTTAGACAGGCCATGGTAACTTTCTCTACCCACTTTCGTTGTAGATCTTAATAAGTTGAAATGTCTCTGCACACAGTGTGTCGCGACCACAGTACATGGGTGTAAAGCCCGTCACAGTGACCAGTTTCGGCTTGTCGCGTTTCGGGATCAGCTTGTGTATATCCAGTAGCTCATATACCTAGAGACCTTCAGTCGTGGTATATGTGGGCCGACATGACGATGTAGACTATCAATGGATTTTCATCCTTTGATAGTCGCTTTCGTTTTTGAACTACATTTTACTTACCATCAGGAACTCTGTAGTCACTATGTCGTGCCAGTGTAAAAAAAAACAGCATGTTTACAAGGCGACATAAAACGAGGTCCTGGTTTTTAATCACTGTAGGTACCACGCCGATGTTTTAAACCCAACATCCCAGTTATTTTTTTTTTTAAGTATTTATAATGAGTACAAAAAGAGAAAGGTTATAATGTATTAAATTAAAAAAGTATTATAATTGTGGTGAGATAATATATAATGGACCAATTTCCATGCGCAGCAACGCGAAAGATTTGAATCCCGGCACGTATTTCTGGGGTTTTCTAGATTACGTACGGGCTTAGACATCGCATCCTCATCGATGAAAGAAAACTTACCGTGAAGAAACCTGCATAGCATCTAACAGAAATCGTATGTGCACTAGTGCTGTGAGAACGGTGATCAGCTTCGCTACTGGCCATGCTAAAGTGGATACAGCCACTACATCTTCCCCCGAGTTTGTGCCCATCGGGCGCGGCGCGACGGGGCTGTGGCGAATTGATTACAGGACCCACAGTCCCCGCCAATGCGCAGAAGTAGTCACCTTGGGGCTTTTAGTCGGTATAAGTCCGACACACCTCGGTCGCGCAACCCCCCTGCGCACCTGAGACGGTCCTATGAGGATTTTCCCCAAGTAAAAACAAAAAAAAAAGGATACAGCCACTAATGTTTCTTTGGTCACACCAATTATTATTATATAAAAAAAGGTAAATATTACTGTGGGGTCCGATTCCATTAAAATTAATGCAACTGGATATTTAAATAGACGTTATCTCCATAACGTCAAATACAGCTCCAATCAATCTTTGAAATCGACAGTTTTATATACAAAAATACATATTAATTTTAATAGAAATTAGAACAGGAAGCGATCTAGACATTACTAAAGCATTTCATTGATACAATTTAATAGATCCAACGCGTTAATGAAATATTAATCGGCACGGCTAGACGGTGCGTTTAATTTTAAGCAGGTGACTTGCCCGCTAAATGCATATGCCATAATATATGTTGTTTTATTACTTTCACTATTATTATAAAATCGTTCGGGATTAAATTCTGATAATTTAGAATAAATAATAATTCCGGGCAGTAGACTTGAGGGAGTCTGCTGCCTGGATGAGAGGGAGGTAGTGCGCAGTGTCCGGCGCGCCGCCTGAGAGATAGGTTTTGGAGGGATGGGCTCCCGGAGAGGTAGCCTCAACAAGGCTTTTCGCTCCCTTGGCGTCTGTATGAATTTGGTTTTCCAGGCCTGGGTGAAGCGATTAGAAGGACAGCGGGTTTTTAGTCAGTAGGAGTCTGACACACCGGGATCGCTGCCCTCACAGCGGCGCTGATGGTTCTATGCAGGATTTTACCCCTGATACCAAAAAAAAAATAAAATATATACATATGTAGTTTTGGGGATCTTCAGATCAAATAAATAACAAAATAAACTTTATAAACTTCTCTATTGCACTTTTAAAAATACTTTTTCGTCTTAACACTTTTTTGTCGTCTTAAAATTACAGAGCACTCGCATCGAAAAAAAAACCGTTTATCCTCTCTCTCTTTCTATCTTTCTGTCTTTCACTGCCATACGTTCCGATCTACGCATTTACTACTTCATACATTATAATATTTCACACAATAACATCCATCCTACATATATATATATTAATATTACAGTTATTCCATGCCTTTTACTCCTCTTGGTAACTCGGTGGAAATCCTCATGGAAGGCGACTATTTTACCACCCCCCGCCTAGTAGGTGAGGCCTGAACAAGGCCGGACGTCGCCGGATGCCGAGGAAGATGGCTCGGCTTTGCCCTTAGCATCCGGCAGACGTGAGAAGGAACACCCCGGTGGTTTTAGTCGGGGCAGGTCCGACACATCGGGGGAGCGGCCCTCACCGCTCCTCTGACGGTCCGTGGGGATTTCAACCGGGTAAACAAAAAAAAAAGGAAATATTCATGGACCCATCGTTCTATGATATGAGATCCTTTAACCGTAGCATGAAGAGATATTTGTGCAGGCCGGCATGATCGCCGCGACTACCGATGGGTTTTTTCTTACCTTTCCATAGTCGTTGGCGTTTTTTGGACTGCACTGTGCTTACCATCAGGTGCGGTGCAGTCACTGTGTCGAGTTAGTTTAAAAAAAAGGGCCAGAGGCGAGGAATGTTCTCCAGTTTACCAGACCCTTACCAACTAAATGCCGACTGTATCAAGTAAGTAAACATTCTGCATATGATTAAAATAACTTTACTAGCTACAAGTTAATTAATTCGACGAAAATGCATGTTTTTCTTCATTCCTAGCATGGACAAAGTGGATGGCTAGAATCATAGCATAAATTAGAAAAAAAAAAACAAACCATTGGAATTCGATTCTTAGCTACTTAGTTTCCTTAATGGAGGCAAAAATAAAAGAATATATTTTAATTAAGCAGTTTATGGATGACATAAGTTGGGATAAAATACGAGTTAATCGACAATTTATTTTTGTTTAAGTTCCTATTAATATATATATTTACTAAAACTTTTATTTCGTTTGTTTGTCAGTCATATATCTTTTTTTATTTAAATAAATAGAGGATCCTGCCTGACTTTGCCTAAGTGGGATTTATGTTCAGAACTGATATATTTTCCAACAATCGTTCATCCTTTATTTAACTTTCTATCATCACGCTAAATCCGTATTAGGGTTGGCAGGGAGAATGGAACGCTAATTCTCTTTGTTCTTGCAATTTTCTTTCGCTTCTACCAGCCACTCCACCTGAGCTTAGGGATCCGAATTCTTCCAGGCGCTCGAAGCGAACAGCTGGTTTAGGCTTCCTCTCTGGGAGAGGTGAGTGGAAAGATCCCACTCCTCTAAACCTATCTCACTCTCTTCCGGGCAGCAGACTCCCTCAAGTCTAGTGCCCGGCTAGTGGTACGAAGGGATGTCGCGCTCATTATGAGCAAACACGTCCCTCCGGCGACGGTGACTTGGCCACTGAATATCTAGGGAAGCTGTTCGCTCCGTGATAGAGCACCTAGAATGCAACAGTTTGAGCTAAAAATATTGTATAATCTTGGAAACCTATAGCATGTAGACGCCGCCCGAGACGTGTTTGTGTTAAACGCCTTAAAGGTCGTCAGGGTGTTACGGGACGTGCGGGGTAAGGTGTGCGCGCGCGCAAAGGACGCTCTGGCTAAAGCAGTCCACTACCGAGACCCGAGGCTAGAGTACGTGCGTGTGCGTCGCAGTTCGGTATGCCTTAAAGTGCAAATAAACAGTAAAACTCCAAAGTGCGTGTTTTCCTACTAACACACCCACGACCACCGGTCATAAACCTAATTAAATATATTCTGCTTTCATTTAGACATTTTATTTTATTTATCGTTGTTGTGGTCTGGCTATGTTATTCTTGTTTTTTGGGTTGGTGTTGGGTGTAAACAGTGACAAGAAGCCCGGATGATAAAATACTGCGAAGAATTGGTGATTTTGTTATTGAGGGGGAGTGCACGTCGCTTGCGTCGTTGGTTTGACGCTATTCAAAAACTATTGAATTTTTAAAATCACTAAGGACGGATTCAAAAGGACTTGCATCTAGAACCGTATAAATTAATATGAATAAAATATGTACATTTGCATGTTTATCAGAATAATAAGGAATTGTTAATGAATAACTTGACCTTTGGTTAAATATGGAAAGCAGAATCAATGAAAACAAAAAACATATGACCCAGAAAACTAGATGCAGTTCTAGTGACATTAAAAAAAATATAAAAGTCAGGAGCCAGGCCAATATATAAAATATATTTAAAACAATACTAATTAGGTCCGACTATTTAATTTGTTTCAAATTAAAAGCTACTGCAGAGTAGAATGTTTTTTAGATCATTTTATCTACATTCGATTTTTACGATTGTTTGTCCAGATATCTCGCAATAAATCATGTATTTTGACGAGAATTAAGTCTTGAATAATATATATAAATATATCGTCAAGCTGTATTTGTTCAGTGGCTGTGGTCTTGTGGATGAGAGTCCGGAATACATGCACGGAAACGCAAATGGTAGTAGGTTTAGACATCACATGTGGCTAAGAGGAATGTCATGTGTGCTAGTGCTGTGAGAAGAACGATCAGCTGCGCTGTTCAGGTTGGGCACGATATGTGGATGCGCAATGTGGATACAGCCATTAATGTATTTCTGCTCACCCCGATATATTTTTGTTGTCATTTTATTATCACAAGACATTTTTTCCTTTGTGTATTATATATATTTTTACCTTAGTATATTGAAATTAGCAATTACCAGAGTATCTTGCCGGCTCTTCTCGGTAGATTCTGCTTTTCGAACCGGTGGTAGAATAATGTTCTTTTTTTTGATGATTCAAAAATACTTGGAAGTAGGTCTATTTAAATAGATTTTATTTCTTTTCAATCTAATCAAGTCATGATGATGTGACATTTTTAAGTTTCGCGTTTTGTACTCATTTTAAATACTCTAACGCGACTTATGTGTGAATTAACTTACGACTATGGCTTAACGTTTCCACCTGGTTACACAAGTAGGAGTTTTCGTTAGGGACTGGAGACTACTTCTCTACCCTCTTTTGTTCTTGATGATTGAAATAGCCACGACACATAACACCCACAGGTCGAAACGTCATGCCGGAGTTTAAAGTAAGTTAATTCGCGCATAAGTCCCGTTCAACTATTTATAATGATGTTTTATCATTTTATTGCAATCACTAAGGAGCACCCGAAAGTTACGTTTGATTAAAAGGTTTTTATTAAATTGACTATGTATTCCTAAAGGAATAATACACCAAAAATTAAAAAGACAAGTAAATGTATGTACAAAAATTCAAGAAAAAAACAAGTTTCGTATATTCCAGGGCACGACATCCCCGAAATAAGTTAAATAAAATATTTTGTTTAAAATTCCCGACATTAAAAGCGAATAAGGTCTTAAACAAATTAACGAATCCCTGCGCCTGGAAATGGCTGACAGCTAAATATTAAACTCCACTCGGGACCTATCAAAATGTAATTACACACGTGATTACAAGAGCGTAGAATAGGGACGGAACAGTTCACGGGATTCCGGGATTTAAAATATCAGTTACGGACACTTTCTATGGACATATTTGTTGCGATTTCTTCGTTTCTCGTCTCCCAGTCGGATAATTGGTGTAAACACTTCACATCACTAAAAATAATAAAAAATAATAATAATATTCGTAATTATTCTATTTTGGCACAGAATTCTTATTGCAGATTATTTATTTACTTTATCTGTCAAAAATGTAGGATAGAATGCGCCTTTACTAGC
Organism: Automeris io; assembly: GCA_036320925.1. Classification (NCBI taxonomy): domain Eukaryota; kingdom Metazoa; phylum Arthropoda; class Insecta; order Lepidoptera; family Saturniidae; genus Automeris; species Automeris io. Next base: position 1,743,347 of record JAUDJH010000011.1, on the reverse strand, counting down.
GATAACCAAAGTAACTGACCGATAGCTGTTAAAATATATAAAGACGCTTTCATTGTCAAATTCATAGAAAAAGTTATCTTAGATATCTTATCCGTCCTCCCAACGATAGGCTAAAGGTAAGGATAAGATTAATTATCTGTAGTAAGTGTATTGGGACGGCAAAAACGAAGATAGACAGTAATTTTTATACCTAGTAAGGCTTAACCGAGGATAGACAGAATATAGGGAACGGCAGTTAGGCACTACAATTCATACAGTCGTCGGTGAAGCAAACTTCGCAAGAAAATCCACATGTCATGTAATGGAAATGTCATGAATAAGTGCCTTAATAACAGCGATCATCTGCGCTTCTGGTCTCGTTGCGCACGACATAGCGCTAATATATCCACTAATGTATGTCTGCTCATCTAGAAAGAGATATAGCCTTCTATTATTATTATTATAATTCACAAACTCGAAACAGACATTAGTCCGACAAAACTTTAAAAAGAGAAGAAAAATTATACTAAACTAATTATAGATTTATTTAACTTATGTTTAAAAAAAAAAAATGGATCAATATCCAGCGATATGGAATAAAAGTAAATATATTCGAGATCTAATAGCTTTTTCTAACAAGATATTAAACATAGTATATTTGACAAATTGAAAAGTACGAAGAATTTTATCTTTGAATTAAATTAATATTACATAATTATATTCACACAGGAAGTAAGTAATGATAGTTTACAATTATTATTATATCCACGATAATTTATTGTATCCGCGTTGTTTGAAATTTGAGTTATAACAGATTTTAACTGCAATCCCGGATTTAATCCCGTGCGAACACTTCCCTAGCTTAAAGACTAAAACTTACAGAATCAATGATCCTTGTTACCAAATCATACGCTCGTTAAGTTCAGTGAAAACTTGGTTTATTTTGTGTGTTATATTTCAAATTAATTTCTCATACTAAATATTTAACGATTCGTGTGAGATTTCTTTCGTTGATTTTATTTACAACTTCAGGTTACATGAGCAGCAGTGTTTTGGGACTCGAGAGATTGCATAACAGATGCTGTTGAGACTCTCCGTCATCATGCTGGCCTACTCAACATTTTTGACATTTCTTTCAAAGATCCCGGTAATATCTGAATTACGAAATATATTTTTTACGATGTTTTGAGTGAAAAAATATTGTCGAATGTGAGTCAACTAGGGCGCATTTATAACAGACAGGCTCGCGCTTAACCGCAATCTCACTTAACGGAAATTGATGATGAGGTCGATGATGAAGCGCGCTCACCCAGCAAATACCGATTCACTCGTCATTTGAAGATTCCCATATCGTAAGATGCTGGAATAACTGATCCGGGAAGCGAATTCCACTCCTAGGTGGTTCAAAGAGGAGGCGAAGTACCTTGTGATAGCAGCTGGAATGTCAACCACATAAGGGCAAAAACTCGCTACTTATCAATAATACTGATGATAACATAAACCCATTACTATTATCCCATTCTACCGTCTGTATCATGGTGAGTGTTATGAAGAGTTGTTTAACCTTGTTCCACCCTCTCCCTTCTTGAATAGAACTACGCGCGCGGGTTTGCGGAGTCACAGCTTTACGGTATCTCACATCCCGGCTAGGACTAAGAAGTTCTCTAACTCCTTCTTTTGCCGTGTCGTTGAGCTGTAGAATGGTCTTCCGGCGAGCGTGTTCCCTCGTAGCGTAGCGTGAAGAGATATTTGTGCAGGCCGGCATGATCGCTGCGACTACCGATGGGTTTTTCTTACCTATCGATAGTCGTTGGCGTTCTTTTGTCTGCACCATGCTTACCATGAGGTATGGTGCAATCACTGTGTCGAATCAGAATTAAAAAAAAATCCCGGTTCAAAAAATTGTGTTGTCCAATATCTGTCGTTTCGCGAACCAGTCTTGGAAAACAGCTTATTAATAACGTGATCTTTGAGTATTATGAACTGGCAAAAACTATATGATGCTTTGCATAAATTAGTGCTGTGATATATGAGATCACCCCGCGAAATCCAGATTTCTACGATCGAGTCTAGAAAGAGTATTTCCAAATGTCAATAATATCGAATGCCCATTAAAGGTGTCAATTTTTATTGATTATTTTTAACTTAGTTTTTACAAAAGCAATCATTTAAAAAACAATTTATATTTAGATTGACCTACCACGTTCTGACTGTATACTAGTAACTTCCCGCAGTTTCGTCTGCGTTAACAATAATGAGATTTTCTGTTTCAAGTTAAATTAAGGTGGTGTGTCGACGAAGCAGCGTCGGCAGGTAGTTTTAACGGCGTAATTTAAATGAATCTAACAGTGTGTACTTAAATAGAACAACATTAAATTTACACAGACTGTAGCAAGTTAATGTGTAATGAGGAACTGTTACTGGAACCGTCGTGTATTTGCAAGGTTCCACGGGATTAAAAAGTGGACTGTAATTTTTCTATGGTCTTGGCTCATGTAGTAAGGATTATGCCACCCACATGTTAGGCTGTTCAGAAGTTCTAGAGATATGTGACATCAAATTTCACTGCACAGATAGTCTTTGTATAAGCACACACCAAATATACATCAGTAAGGTGCACCGTCGACGCATACGTATTGATGCAAGAGTCGAACGAATTTCATATGTTGTTGTTTATTTATTCGCCAAAAGGCAGGCAAAGGATCGAGCCATACAGCCTTGTCTTCTTTATCCATTTCATTTATTCAAAAGGCCGAAGCCAAGTCTTTTTTTTTTTCAATTCAGAAGGCCGAATCCGTGTCTTTTTTTTCCAATTCAGAAGGCCGAAGCCATGTTTTTTTTTCCAATTCAGAAGGCCGAAGCCATGTCTTTTTTTCCCCAATTCAGAAGGCCGAAGCCATGTCATTTCCTTTGTTGTCATATCCGTATAATATAAGTCAATTTAAGTTTAGCTTTCAATTTAAGTCATAAATCTATGTCATTTATATCTCTTTAACGCTTCTTTGAATAAATTTGTAAAGTGGGAATTTCATATGAATTTGACAAACTTACCTTCTTTTTTTTATATTAAGTTTTACGGCTCTGGGTACAAGCCCTTTTAAGCCTGTCGTTGGTGACTTACCTTCTCATCGGACTGGGTGGCAATCAAATGCTACAAGAGCCAGATAATATATTAATTTGTTATCTGTGGCATTATCAGTTACAATAATTATGACTTTTATATTTTGGCATGTTTAAGTTAAAATAGTTTCCAGTTCAAAAACACGATACACAAATATGGAAAATAGCAATTTCCACACTCTTATTTCGCAGGGTTGTCAAGTCTTAAAGTTTAATAGTGTAATAAAATATTTCTCAATTCTATATAAATATATTATTAGGAAAGGATTAGATTAAATATAAAAAAAAACTCTAAAAACACATAAACAAAGCTTTACTTAGGAATTTTGCATATTAACCACTTGAAACAAATCGGCCGAGAAAAACTATTTCTCAACGACTTGCACTCCATCTCTCCCTCAAGCGATGCCAATATCCTCACACAAAATGGATAGAGTAATTACGAGATGCTTAGACTATCAACGCCGACGAGTGCAAATACACATCCGTTGCAATATGCGTTCGTTTATATAAAGATCGCATTCACTGGAGCGTGTCGGTTTTTGATTTTACTAAAAATGTTAACATTTTATATATTTATTTATTTATTTATTCACTATCATTGAACAGCACATATATAACATTTTACATTCGGTACAGTTAACTAGCTGTGCCAATTACACAATGATAATATTTAAAAACAAAGAAAAGGAAAATATAACAGTAAACCCACAACAATTAGAAATAAATGTGTGTGCGTGTGTGTGTGTGTGCGTTTGTTGTGACAAGGTGAGTGGAAGAAAGCTATATATGTATATGAATGCAGTGTGGCGTCTGTACCCTCATATTGGCGATTTAACTTTAGCAAAGCCAAAATCGAGGCTATGAAGTTGCTTCTATTTTGTTGCTTTTATTTAATGAATATAATATGTACATTATTAAAGTATATTACCAAAAACATAGATTATAGTAAACTATTATTATTCGCGTCGCCTGTCAACCTATTTATTACAGCGTTTACGGCGTCGTTACCATTGCATGTGATTCATTTGTTTTACAGTGTTATAGAATTTGTGTTAACCGTCACGCGGTAAATTTGCAGTTCATCAAGCCTTTAATCAGGCCTTTAAACAAAATAGACTTTGGTAACTTGCGGTGTGCGGTAACTTGCATTTAAATGCGAATAACTGTGGGTTCAAATCTCGGGTTGTACTACTAAATTTTCCAGATGAAGGGCTGATTGCACCATATATATTTTGTATTGACTCGACAATGTGGTTACTCGGTATTTGATGGAAATTACAGCGAAGTCCAATATCGGCAGGGATCGTCAAGGGACACATCCATTGACAGTGACCATCGCCATGCCGGATTACTTATACCGCAACAGAAGGTATCTAGGTATATAAACAAAATACATAAGTGTAAAGGCCTCCACTCCGACGCAGCCTTGAGTTTCTTTCGGCGTTTCTTCTCAAGGTAGTCACTTCCGAAAGGCTGGTAGATCACCCGTAGGGTTAGTACTTTATTTGGCTGGCGGTCCAAGTCGAGGTTCGCACCCACAGGGGTGCCCTTGCATTCCCACCCAACCCATAAACTCGCTGGCTGAGCACCTTCTGCGCTCGCCCCCTAAGCCCGGTTGAACTATAAATGCCTTTCCCGGCACTTAGTAATTAGTCCGCAACAAAAAAAAAGTGTAAAGGCCGTCATAGTGATTCGCTTTAACCTATCTCTATACCTAGAGGCCTTCAATAGTGGTGTATGTGGGCCGACATGACGACGGAAACTGTCAATGAATTTTTGTTCTTTGATAGTCGCTGGAAAAAAACAACTGGATGTATAAAAACTGCGAAATACGACATGCCAAAACAATTTATTACGGCGGTCGCTAAGCAATCTCACAGGCGAATGAAAATATCGTGAAGAAACCAAGGTAAAATAAAATAAAAACTTTTAATAACGATAAATGTCAGTAAATATTTGTAGCTGGCAACCCGGAAATTTTAAATTCTTTTGTCACTTAAATTTAGGTACCAATCCGTGTAATGTATATTATAGAAATTCTAGTATATTGTCACGACAATTAAGTAAAACTGGAGTGGTACTACTTAGGGATTCCGTACGAATACCGAAAATATGGACCGGTAAATCATCGGTCAACGAACTATTGGCAGTGTTAGATTTTATGCACCAGTTTCGTGAATTATGTCCGGTTGGTCATCCTTATCCATTACAACTTCTGCTTAGCAATTTTAATCTTTAAAACTTTCAAATAAGGGTGAAAATGAATGTAAAACGTATCTTTGCTTTGTATTTTTTGTGTATACTAATATTTCTGTTAATTACATCTGAAATGGTCCAATTTATTTTCCAAGTGGGTTTTATTTTTAACTTTCCAAATATGTTAGTTAATTTAGCTCAAATTAATAATATAGATTATCACTAGAAAACATGCTACTAATCTTATAGAAAGTTTAATTAGTTATTTAATTTTTGTGATATTGATAATGCCCATTAAAGTTATATTTATTGCTGGCCGGTTAAGAAAAACGTTGTAAGAGAACATATACAAATGCTACTTAACCATACAAATACACTTTTTTTTAACTTGGGGAAAATCCTCATAGTACCGTCCCGGCCGTGAAGGGGGTGGCAGCTGGGGTGTGCCGGTTTTACCAGCTAAAAACCCCAAGGTGACTACTTCTGCGAATTAGTGGGGACTGCAGGTCCTGTAATCAATTCTCCGCAGCCCCACTACGCCGCGCCTGACAGGCACAATCACGGGGGGAGACGCCGCCTGCCCCAATACCACCTAGTATACTTCGGCGTCACAACGCACCGCCGTCTTCTCGGGGGTCGCTGACCGGTCGCTCAGAGCCCCCACCCTGAACAGCCATAGCCCCTAAGGCATCAGCTGGCCGGTCGTGGTTCGACCGATCCGCTGTGACTAACCATACAAATACAGTTATAACAAGGTATAGGATATTTCACACGTCACCTGCTATATAACAGTGACAAAAATTAATCATATGCTTTATTTTTTCGGCAAGTCAATTTGCTGTTGGCCGAGAAAGGCCAATACAACTTCGTCGAGCGAGGGGGGGCGAGCACTCGCAGAGCATCGGGTGTCTGAGGGGGCAACTGCCTGACACTAAGCTCCAGTGGTTTTGCGCGTAGTATTTTGGCAATGGTGGGTGGTGTCACTCTTCTCCCACTCCCTACCAGCGAGACGCAGCCCTTAGGAGAGAGTTGAGACCTAGATCACATTCCCGTAGTCCGGCACACCTTTTGCTTGGCGATGCACCCAGTAGTTTTAGTCAGTGAGAGCCCGACACACCGGGGGTAGCCCTTACCGCCCCCGGACGGTTCATAATGGATTTTCAACTGGGTTCCAAAAAAGGGGGCGAGCACTTAAAATGACCTTATTTTCTATTATCACTGGTGAAGAGTAATTTATTTTATATAATAATTATTAACGTCTAGCCGTTTAGCCGTGGTGGCTGCTGGCAGAATAGAATAGCACCCCCCTTTTCTTGCTGAGGCGTCGTAAAAGGCGACTAAGGTATCTCTTTAACACCGCAATTCAACCAGGTGTTCAGAGAAGGAAAACTCGACCAAACCTGCATCTCGCTCCCTCCCGATCGTACTGGTTCTCCTTTCCATCGGGCCTGAGGGAGCTCGGACGAGAAAGTGCTTTTCTGGCTGCGCGTCCAGTTATGCACTTAAATATCTCCTGCGCAATTGACTGTTTCCGAAAACTGGACCTCGATTTTCTTAACCGGTGTTGAAACAGTCGCCGTGGCCGAATGCGGCTAGGACATCATCATCATTAACGTCTAGTAAATCGTGATATAGTTTATTTCTTTTAATATAAATTATTATATAAATATCATCCATTCTGAGTTCCACGAGTATCACATCAGAAACATGGGAAGATTAAAAACATTTTTTTTTACTTACAAAAATATTTTAATAATATTACCAACACTTGATTAAAAATTAGAGACAAAACAGCAATTTTATTTGTATTTATATTAAATTATTGGCTGTCAAACTTGGTCTCTGAAAAACGAAGATGAAAATAAACTAGCAATTTGTCAAAGGAAAATGGAAAGAAGTATGCTAGGAATAGGACAAAAAGAAAAGGTTAGAAATTATATAAGAGGAAAATCAAAATTTAAAAATGTCATCAAAGTAATTAGATTTTTGAAGTGGAACTGGGCAGGACATGTGTGTAGGATGCAAAACAGCAGATGGACAAAGAAAGTATCAGAGTGGATACCTAGAGACGGAACCAGAAGCAGAGGAAGGCCAAAAAAAAATGGGCAGACATATTTGTACAAAAAGCAGGATCGTTATGGATGAGAATAGCCAGAAATAGAGACCAGTGGAACGTAATAGGGGAGGCCTACGCCGCGGAGGCGACTACAACGGAACATTAACAAAATATATATATATATATATATATATAAATATATAGTACTAATAGAAGAATAATATAGGATAAGAATTATAAAAAATGTAGTAGAAATAAAGGCTTATTTTATTTTATTTATTTATTTTTAATTATTGAATTGTTATTTTAATATAAATAATATTGAACTTAACAAAGGAACTAAAATATTTAAATTAAAACAAAAAAACTAGAACGACTTAAGTCGCTCCCAATAATAAAAAAGCACATAACACAAGAAAAGTCAAAGCAATTAACCTTAAAAAATGAATTCAAGACTATTCAATATATCTTAATGCGCTCGGCTACCCAAAAAGAGTTCAAGTACCTTGGGGAAAAAATGCACCGAATTTTCGGGTTCGCCGTCATTAATCAAATTTTGGTTTTATTGTTTGGCCGGAGGGAGGACGCGCGGCGGCGGAAATGTCCGAGTGTGGCCAACCGCGATCATTAAAATATGCCTCCATATTTTAATTAATTGATAAGTAATTATATTTTTTATTAATAGTGTCTCTTTATTAATAGGCTTGTTAAGGCTCTTCTACATTTGTCTGTTTTTTATGGAAACTGCGTTTTGAAATATCTAATTGTTTGATAGGGACATTGGTGTAGTTTAGACAAAAAAAAATACAATTTTACGTCCCTGTTATAGGTATAACAAATTTTTTTGTGATGTCGATGAGAAAAACTTGTATTCTGAACCGTAAAACCTGATATTAAAAAGTTAACAAGACCGTACATCTATTTTTTATTTATTACATCTTCAGTTTTAATCTGAAAAGTTAGTATTTCAATGTTTGTCCATAATGGGAGCAATATAAATCATTAATATAGGGTAATATTACACATACAGATATCACGCAATTGCGGATATAGATACATTTGGATGCGGAATTGTACATCCATAGCATCACTATATAAATACCTACTAACAGAAAATGAAACAATTTTCAAGTCACTTAAAAATTCAATCAATTATTAAATTACAATTAATTATTAAACATAAAGATTTACTAAATTAATTGAATAATAGACTATTCAACACTGAACAATACGATTAAATTAAGCTCGAAATTTAATTACAAAAGCTTCTCGCGCATTATAACGCAATTAATTTATATAACACACATGCTATTTCGCAATACACGCCTATCAACGAACTTCTCTATCCGTCCGGGATGTGTACAAATAATTAATTTAATTAATTAAACCTGTCAATTACGGTTTTAATTTAATTATAGAGATGGACGCTTCGAGTTAGTGTTGACCTTTGTCAGGAACGAAGTGAAGTCTTAATTGTCCCATTAACAGTTATAGTCGCAAACGGTTATGTAACAGTTATTTTAAAGTTATGGAGTTGCCAGTATAATCACTTTCACTCATTTTAATGATGTCTCTTTGCCATGACTTGTATGATATCAAAAACAAAGTGATTATTTTTCGATTCTTAACACAGCTGAATATATTTCTGTAAAATAAGAGTTTGTGGAATTAATATTGTAGATGAGAATAAATTGATATACCATGAAAATAAATCAAGCAAATTTTGTAAACGTGTGAAAAAATTGTTAAAATTCTACATATTTTGGCTAAAACATAGAAGTAAATAAACTGCAGTGACCACTAAAATAAAATAATTTGTTGACAACAACTTCATAAACTATTGCAAAAACCGTTAATTTATTTAAACAGAGAATTCCAAATTCAAAGTTTAAAGAACAAAACTAATTTAAATTGGGAACTCGAGTAAATAATACGTTAAACAAAGAACGCGCTGCCTTTGTGGTTATGGTCTCATTTTGAATTTCATGTCCATTGTAAGATGGCCTTTGATCACATGTGATTTACAAATCAATTTTCATCTTTAGACTACCGTACTCACATCAAATTCATGTCGATAAGTGTAATTACTCTTTTTATAACCCTTTTCTTGTATCCAGAAGGAAAATCCTATATAGAACTATCAGGGACGTTGTGAGGGCAGCGACCACGGCGTGTCAGACTTCTACTGACGAGAAACCCCCGGGGTGTCCTTCTAATTGCTCCACCCAGACCTGGGAAACCAAATTAATCCAGACGACCAGGGAGCAATAAGCCTTGTTGAGGCTACCTCTCTGGGAGGAGTAGGAGTAAAAAGCCCACTCCTCGAAAACTCTTTCTTAGGCGGTGCGCCGGAGACCGAGCACCGCCTCCCTCTCGTTCGGGCAGCAGATTCCCTCTAGTCTACTGCCCGGCGCCATTTTTTTACATTGGCTCGACATAGTAACTACAGATTACCTGATGGTAAGTACAGTGTAGTCCAAAAACGAAAGCGACTATCAAAGGATGAAAATCCATTGATAGTCTACATCGTCATGTCGGCCCTCGTATACCACGACTAAAGGTCTCTAGGTATATGAGCTACTGGATATACACAAGCTGATCCCGAAACGCGACAAGCCGAAACTGGTCACTATGACGGGCTTTACACCCATGTACTGTGGTCGCGATCCAGACGGGCACCGACGCCCTACCACCTCGCTGCTGCTTGTTTAGCACCACTCAGGAGTCACGTGTAGGGAAACTAGGGTAAAGCCTAAAAAAAAGAAAAGAAAAAAGAAAGAAAAGAAGTCTTGGTACTAGCTGAGATACTTTTAGATACAACAATTTAACTATTAACAATTTAAATATTAATATACAATGTCAGTACATCGTCACGCTATATCCCTTACGGGGTGGCTGTAATCCTTCTGTTCTTATATGTAGTATCAAACATGACCAGTAACGCAGATGATCGCCGATCTCACAGCAATAGTACACATGCGGGTTTTCTTACGATGTTTGTAAATCCGTACGATATCTGGAAAAGTTCAAAGGTACCTGGCCTGGAGTGGAACCTACGATCAGTCGCGTTGGCGCGCATGGAAACCGGCCTATTATCCACTATGCTACCACATACCACAGCTACAAAATAAAAATTAATTTAAATATTAGACATTTATTTACATTATAATCTAATCTAAATATATATAACTCAAAGGTGACTGACTGACATAGTGATCTATCAACATACAACCCAAACCACTGGACGGATCGGGCTGAAATTTGGCATACAGATGTTATGACGTAGGCATCCGCCAAGAAACCTTTTGAAGAAAGATTTTGATGAATTCCACCCCTAAGGGGATAAAATAGGGGATGAAAGTTTGTATAAATCTTCTCAGATTTTCGACTATAATATAATAATAGCTTGATAGTTTTAGCGCCTAATGACAGATTAGGCCCTAATTTTTTATACACACTAAACAAAATAAAGCCGCAAAAACTACATCTAATTAATAGTAATAATTCTTAACGCAAGCGAAGTCGCGGGCAAATGATAGTTTTAATACAAAATTGGTGAGACAAAAATTAAAAACTTTGTATTTTTGTGAATATTTGTTTATTACTCTCTATGTACAGTTACGAAAATTTGTAACACGAAAGTATTCATATACCAATCAATAAGTTTTTTTATAGATTTATACTCCTGAGTTTCTCATCGTTAGTGTGGCTAGCGGCAGATTGGCGCTCTTTATTAATAAACTGTCCTGTCTCATGCAGACTTTAACCGGCTGCGAGTCGAATGCTGGATAAGGCAGAGACAGCACACAGGAGAAAACCATAGCACGATACATTGGAATTCTCACGTGTGATGAACGTTACAATTACACCCATCGTGTTGGGAGTACTGTGACACTCGTTACACTGGCGTGCCACACGTGTGACATTACATTTACGTACATTGTGTTTCAAGAATTGCGTCTTACGTTACATTGGCATGTCCCATGTGTAGTAAACGTTACAATTACACCCATCGTGTTGCGAGAACTGCGACACTCGTTACACTGGCGTGCCACACGTGTGACATTACAGTTACGTACATTGTGTTTCAAGAATTGCGTCTTCCGTTACATTGGCATGTCCTATGTGTAGTAAACGTTACAATTACACCCATCGTGTTGCGAGAACTGTGACACACGTTATACTGGCGTGCCACACGTGTGACATTACATTTACGTACATTGTGTTTCAAGAATTGCGTCTTTCGTTACATTGACATGTCCCATGTGTAGTAAACGTTACAATTACACCCATCGTGTTGCGAGAACTGTGACACTCGTTACACTGGCGTGCCACACGTGTGACATTACATGTACGTACATTGCGTTTCTAGAATTGCGTCTTACGTTACATTGACATGTCCCATGTGTAGTAAACGTTACAATTACACCCATCGTGTTGCGAGAACTGTGACACACGTTACACTGGCGTGCCACACGTGTGACATTACATTTACGTACATTGTGTTTCAAGAATTGCGTCTTACGTTACATTGGCATGTCCCATGTGTAGTAAACGTTACAATTACATCCATCGTGTTGCGAGAACTGCGACACTCGCTACACTGGCGTGCCACACGTGTGACATTACATTTACGTACATTGTGATTCAAGAATTGCGTCTTACGTTACATTGGCATGTCCCATGTGTAGTAAACGTTACAATTACATCCATCGTGTTGCGAGAACTGCGACACTCGTTACACTGGCGTGCCACACGTGTGATCAACGTTACATTTACGTACATTGTGTTTCAAGAATTGCGTCTTACGTTACATTGGCATGTCCCATGTGTAGTAAACGTTACAATTACACCCATCCTGTTGCGAGAACTGTGACACACGTTACACTGGCGTGCCACACGTGTGACATTACATTTACGTACATTGTGTTTCAAGAATTGCGTCTTACGTTACATTGGCATGTCCCATGTGTAGTAAACGTTACAATTACATCCATCGTGTTGCGAGAACTGCGACACTCGCTACACTGGCGTGCCACACGTGTGACATTACATTTACGTACATTGTGATTCAAGAATTGCGTCTTACGTTACATTGGCATGTCCCATGTGTAGTAAACGTTACAATTACATCCATCGTGTTGCGAGAACTGCGACACTCGTTACACTGGCGTGCCACACGTGTGATCAACGTTACATTTACGTACATTGTGTTTCAAGAATTGCGTCTTACGTTACATTGGCATGTCCCATGTGTAGTAAACGTTACAATTACACCCATCCTGTTGCGAGAACTGTGACACACGTTACACTGGCGTGCCACACGTGTGACATTACATGTACGTACATTGTGTTTCAAGAATGGCGTCTTACGTTACATTGGCATGTCCCATGTGTAGTAAACGTTACAATTACATCCATCGTGTTGCGAGAACTGCGACACTCGCTACACTGGCGTGCCACACGTGTGACATTACATTTACGTACATTGTGATTCAAGAATTGCGTCTTACGTTACATTGGCATGTCCCATGTGTAGTAAACGTTACAATTACATCCATCGTGTTGCGAGAACTGCGACACTCGTTACACTGGCGTGCCACACGTGTGATCAACGTTACATTTACGTACATTGTGTTTCAAGAATTGCGTCTTACGTTACATTGGCATGTCCCATGTGTAGTAAACGTTACAATTACACCCATCCTGTTGCGAGAACTGTGACACACGTTACACTGGCGTGCCACACGTGTGACATTACATGTACGTACATTGTGTTTCAAGAATGGCGTCTTACGTTACATTGACATATCCCATGTGTAGTAAACGTTACAATTACACCCATCGTGTTGTGAGAACTGCGACACTCGTTACACTGGCGTGCCACACGTGTGACATTACATTTACGTACATTGTGTTGCGAGAATTGTGACACATGCTATATTTAGCTCAGCTTCTTTATATATTATTTTATTATTTTTATGTTGCTGTATGTTTCTTTAATTCAATAACTGACTAAGACTTGTTCTAAGTCACGTATAATGATTATTATGGGTATAAACACATATTGTCTTAGATCCAGATTAAGCTTTCGCTTGTACTTCTGGTACTCGACAAGGATATACACAATTATATAAATACAACCATAACTCGCGAAAAACTTATCTACTCATCACAGACATGTTGACGCTTCTAGGACTCGAGCTTTGGCATTGTAATCAGGGCCACTACAAATTGTACTATCAGGTCGTCAATATATCATCCTAAAGTTGTATCTACAGAAGCTAGAATTAAGAAATATCTGCGCTGGGTCTTTCAAAGACGTAAAAACCCACTGTGGGAAGATTTTTTTTTATTTTCAAGGCCAAATAGGGTGAAATAGTTGTTAAAAATTGAAAAACTGCCAGTTTTGAGAGTAAGCCATATATAGGGGACCCAGGCCGAGGCTCCTAATACCTCATAAGACTGGTGATGTTAATGAAAACAAACACAGAAAGTGTAAATAACTGCAAATGCATTTTATGTATTTGATAGTTATTGCTGCGGAAAGTTTGTAAAATTGTCTAAGATTACGAAGGGTCTACGTAAATTGGCCATGGGCCACGTTCTACGTAAACACGGAGATGGCAGAACGGCTATAAGAAATGTTTGTTGAGGTGCGTTCTTTATGTACAAAAAATATACGCAGACGAGCGTTTTTTATCTCTTATTAAAATAATACTTTTCTAATTAATCATAAACATAATCACTGCAATCTTTAAATGTTGGTAGATAAACTTGTGTGTATTTTTATTAAATCAAACTAAATTTACTGAACGGGTCAGGTGACCGGTCTTTGTTTACTATTTTTCTTATTTTTTTTCACTGTGAAAAATAACATGTCCTTCACTAGTACAAGATAATGATAAATATTATGTATTTAATTCTATATATAACAAAACAAAATAAAACATGTTATACATGTTTTTAAAATACATATAAATTACTCGCCGGTAGCTGTAGTGTTATTTTTTAGCGTTTAACGTTTGAAAATGCATGATTAAACGAGAAAAATTTGTACTCAAATATAATAATAATATGTCGTCCTTCAAGGTGAACAGAGATATACAAGAGTTTATGACCGGTGGTCGTGGGCGTGGTGGTAGAAAGATACGGATTTTGGCGTTTTACAGTTTATTTTTATTTTTTACAGTTTATTACACTTTAAGGCACACCGAACTGCGACGCACACGCACGTACTCTAGCCTTGGGTCTCGGTAGTCGACTGCTACTATTATGTATTATGTATTGTATGTTTTTGTTTTATGTATTGCTGCTGCTTTAGCTAGAGCATCCGTTGCGCACGCGCACCCCTTACCCCGCGCGTCCCGTAACAACACCCTAACGACGTTTAGGGCGTTTAACACAATTACGTATCGGGCGGCGTCTACATACTATAAGTTGTATCCACTTTGCGTTTATACGTTGTACCCAATATAATCAGTAGCGCAACTGATCACCGTTCTCAGGGCACTAGAACACACGGCATTTCTATTAGATGCTACGCGGGCTCCCTCTTGACGTTTTCTTTCATCGGTGAGTATGTGGTGCTTACGCTCATATTTAATCAGGATAAATCGTAATACGTGTCAGTATTCGAATGTACGACCACTAGCGTCGCCGCACCGCCACAAATGTTGAAATATTGTAAACAAAAATTCTTTGCGTTTTTAGCCGCTCGTCTGCTGTACCACATAGTATTTGAAAGGCCGAGTTTGTGTGAAAAGCCAACAGTCCCAACATAACGGGCGACAGACGGGCGGTTCAGTAAATTTGCCGATACGCAATTTGCACTCTCCAAACATAAGTGCCGCGTTTTATGACTCTAGGAGAAATTGTTTTGTTGTGCCTTTGACTTTCGTTTGAAACTACAGATATTACACGCATTCATATGTATATAAAATGGGTATACATATATTATAAAGAAAATATATTTAATACTTTAACATCCTTTAACCGTAGCATGAAGAGATATTTGTGCGGGCCGGCATGATTTCTGCGACTACCGATGGGTTTTTTTCTTACCTGTCGATAGTCGTTGGTGTTTTTTGGTCTGCACCGTGCTTATCATCAGGTATGGTGCAGTCACTGTGTCGAGTCAGATTAAAAAAAAAATTAGTTATGGTGGTCTAGTGGATAAGGGTCCACGCGGCAACGCGAGTGGTTGTAAGTTTGTATCTCGGCAGGTACCTCTGGGTTTTCCAGATTAAGTATGAATTTAGGTTGCATATGCTCACTGGTGAAGGAAAATATCGTGAGGAAGGGCGCATGGCAGCTAAAAGAAATATCATGTGTACTAATGCTTTGAGAACGGCAATCAGGTGCGCTACTGGTCACGTTGGGCACGATATAAAAGTCCAAAGTGGATACAGCCACAAATGTATCTCTTCTCTGAGGTCAAACATTCGCCTGGAAAGGAAAAAAATGTAATAGTTAATATGTCCTAAATATTAATAAAGTCCATTATAACAGGCAGACAAACATTTATTGGAATCGATTTACATTACAAAAAAAAAAAACAACTTTTTATTATACGACGTATGTAGATATAATTATGTTTTGAAACCCTTTTCTTCAGTGTCACTGTTACAAAAAGCAAAAAATACCGATTGAGAGCATAACGATTCATCGTATCGCTATAATAAAATCGATATAAATCGACCACCTGCGTTCGTAACGGAACGGCCGTATCGACACCCGAGTCCTTGTTTTGGGTTATTATTACTGACAATTATTGACTGAATTGTGTCGCGGAAATGTGAAAAATATGTCTTTGTATAAAACTGCCTACCTAACAACAGTTTATGTTTACAACACAATAAATATCCATAAATTACGATAGACAATAATATTATATTGTCACGATATATCCCTTTCGGGGTGAGCAGAGATATTTTAGTATCTGTATCCACTTAGCGCTTGTATGTCATGTTCAATATGACCAATAGAGCAGCTGATCACTCTTCTCAGAACACTGACACATGACATTTTTATCACATTGCCATGCGGGCTTCCTGACAATGTTTTCCTTTACCGGTAAGCATGTGGTCGCTAAAACCGTACAAAATTTGGAAAAATCCATATTTACGTGCCGGTATTTGAACTTACGACTATACGCATTACCGCGCAAGGATACCGGCCCCTAATCTACTAAACTACCACAGCCAGCATTACGATAGATGCTATCCTTTTTTACTAAAACTGTAATGAGTGTAAGTACCTAATAAACACATTTAATAGGTTTATATAAAATTATTTGAATATTATATTAATATGTTTTTCTTGTTCTGTATGCAGTTTTGACTTTCTTTTTTCTTTCCAATTTTATTTTTCATATTAATTATTTGCAAAATATTTTTTTTATCTTATTTTTATATACACATCCTTGGAAAGGAAGTAAATCTTTTATGAAGTAACACAGAAGATGGGAATGCTCAATTATTCCTGAAAATACTACTAAAAGGCGAATGATTTTTATTTATCACTGGTTTTTAAAACATTATTTAAAACTGTGTAAAATCTAGTCAAAGTAACTTAATAATTTCTACATAATTCACATATAAACAGACTAATAACTATATTACAATTATTATTTTATGTTCATAATTTTCTTTCTATCTGCTCATTCCATTCTAATATTTTTTGTATACTTACTTTTAAAACACAAGTTTAAAAACACACTACGTAACGATCTTACAATAGTAGTTATGTATAGATATTCTTTAAAAAAGCAGGAATTATAACAGCGACTAATAAATATTTTAATATCCAGCCTTTTCATAAAATTAATATATTTCGAATAAGACCGTGACATGAACGATTTGCCTGTGGTACAGTGACTTTGGCAAATGAGTCGGCGTATATAAAGTTTTATGAACTCATGCTTGAGTTTAATTTATTATTTCTTTGGAATATGAAAGAAACTGTTTTATGAATGCTTATTGCGTTAAATATATTTCTAAGGGTTTACTCATTTATAACTTTATTTGTAACACGAAGAAAAAATCTTGCATCGGACCATTAAGGACGCCGCGAGGACTGCGACCTCGATGCGTCACACTCCTAGTGAATTAAAACCCCCGGGATGACCCTTACATCCCTACTAGCAAATAACAGAAGGGTAAAGAGGGAGGTAGGGAGAGAAGTAGTTTGGGATAGTGGTGGAAATGGGGAGTAGGAGAGAAAGAGTAGTTTAGCTAAAAGATAACATGATATTATTTGACTTTTAGGCAGAACGAAGTTTCAGATCAGTTTACTAATAATTCTAATAATATACAATAGACATACTTACCCTCACGTCATGCAATCCTTTACACAGGATTCAAGAAGCGTTTTTATTTTTTTTAAACTATTTAGTTCACGTATATTCGAGTACAGTGTATATTTTTTAAATCTTTATAGTTAAAAGTCAAATTTCGTAGTATCTTTATTGACACATCATCGTGGAGCTTAAATTACTAAAGATGCATTCACTAGCCCCATTTCATCATAAAACCACTAAACACGTATGTGATCGACGTCATGTATATCTGAATCTCTTCTCGCAGATATAAGGGATATCTTCTACATTCATCATGCGAACAGCTAAGGCGTGGAAAATACTTCCAGCGACTATATCTACACGTTCTTATGACTTAGGAGCCTTTAAAAAAAGAGTGAATAGTCATTTGTTAGGCGGGCGCAGTGCATCTTCGGACTCATCCTCCTTCTATAAATTATTAAAAAAAGCTCGAAATATGTCATTTTTTCGTAAAGTTATGACGTATTCACTCACAAATGGCAGATTGTGTGATATTCCACACACAAGAACATAATATAACAAATGTACTCTTACGTTTATTTGAAAATCCGCTTATGTTTATCGACTTGAGCGAAATAGATCAGATCTTCTAACGAAAAATAAAAACAAATACCAGTTTCTAAATTCAAGTCATATTACAAGTTTATGGATTGGAGATTTTCAATTTACTGCAAAAAAAAACATCCGCAAACAGTCGCATTCGAAGTTATCTAACTCTTACTTTTGCCAAGTCCTATTGAGGCAAGCGTGTTCCTAGCATCCTTTTTTTTTTTGTAGCGGACTAAATACTGATTGGCGGGAAAGGCATTTTCAGCTCAACCGGGCTTAGGGGGCGAGCACAGAAGGTGCTCAGTCAGTCCTAGCATCCTATGATATAGGGTCCTTTAAACGAAGCGTGAAGACATATTTGTGCAGGCCGGCATAATCACTGCGAGTATCAATTGTTTTTCTTTACTGTTGATAGTTGCACTCGTTTTTTGGAATACGCCATCCTTACAATCTGCCGTGATCACCAAGCTGAGTCAAATTTAAAAATATGTATATTTATCACTATCTCGTATTAGTAAAGGACATGTTATTGTTTAGAAAAAAAAAATATTAGAATGGAAAAAAGTTCTAAGATACAAATAAAGATCGGTTACTTTGACCAGTTCGGTAAATCTAGTGTTAAAAAAATTATAAGTATAGAGATAAGAGAAACACATTTAATTAACTGCGAAAAAGAAAATCATTCGTAAACAACAACCATAAATATATTTCTATATAATTGCGGGCCCGAGGTGACCGTGCGATTTTTCAGCAAAACCGATACGGAGTCACAATTACTGGCCATTTATCACTTACGCCCTAATTCGGAGTTGACCTGCAACGCCTTTGACGGGTTGAATAATTTTTTAATACATATTCTGCATCGTTGATATTTAATTGGCTAAGTTTTTATTAAAAACTAATTTATGCCCGCAATTTTGTTTACTTTAGCAATAATGTAATACGTCACCAGGATTGATTTTTTATAGATACTAAACATAGATATGAGGGCAAAATTTTTGATGAGGCAGGGTTATTGCCCTCCTCGGAAGTATCTGGATCCCCAGCCCGGCGAAGGCAAAGAGTAGGCAGTGCTGGTCGTTTTAGTCGGTGGAAGTCCGACACACCGGGGGAGGGGCCCTCACCATTCCACTGACGGTCAGAAGGGATTTCCAGTGGGTTAACAAAAGGGAAAAAAAGGCGATTGTCCTGACTGGTTTGTGATTATAGTACACAAGTATGAAGACCATCATAGAAACTCGCTTTGAGTTGTCGCATTTCGGTATTAGTTTGTTTACATCCCATAGCTCATATACTTAGAGAGATCTTTAGTCATGGTAAGTGTTGGCCGGCATGACAAAGGAAATTTTCAATGGATTTTCGTTCTTTGATAGTCTATTTAGATTTTGGATAGCACTGTACTGCTACTACTAATTAAGTGTGATAAATAATTATTTTATCTTTAACGTCGGATTTTGCCCTTGAATCTTTTATTGTACAATTTTTTTATGATTTTCAGCGCGAAATATTAATAAATTCGCCAGTAGTCCACCGATATTTATGGAGATTATAAGAGCATATTTCACAAACTATGGACGTCAGTTAGCGGGGCCATGTCTCAATCCGTATAGAGACAAATATGGTGATTATTATTTGAATAGGACGTAACCACCCACAGTTTCGTATGGTCCAAGTTACAAGAAAATATCTTATATTTCTAAGCTTATATCTTGTGACGTGACCAAGTATATCGATATCAAATTTAGCTGAATATGACAAGAAATTGATTTTAAAAAAATATATTTGTAATATTTTTGATTAATGTAACATATGTAAGATTGTTGTTAGTTATAACGTCGACGTATAGTTCTGTAAGACCCCTCTCTCTGCAAATATATGGTGTCAAGTGGGGTGGAATTTTATTGTACTCCCAAAATACTGTGGTCTTTTGGACATTTATGTCAATTATGTTAAGTTTTTCCAAAAAGTCTAACTTTTTTTTCTAATTACAATACTGTCACAATACTTTTTCTATAATAAGAAATATTATGAATTCAAACTCAAAATAATCTTATTAATGATTCTTCATTATTCCCAGACTGACGTAACCTTGAATTTCTTTTGGCATTTCTTCTCAAGATAGTCAATTCCACAACGCTAATAGATAACGATAGGTAGTTATTTGCCTGGTTGGTCACCCAAACCGAGGTTATTCCCATAGTTTCCCGAAGGCACCCCGCTTTTGCATTGCTATCTAACCCACAATCATCTATAAAGTATTTCTGCTTACTATATTATTATTGTGTTCGACGAGGCGCTATGCAGTTTGCGCCTCCGGTTTTCACGACTTTGGCGTAAATAGGTACCGAACCCTACGAAGAATACAAACGTTCTGTATTTAAATCGCTACAGCTTGTGACTTAATCCATGCAATAAGATCCAAGCTTGTTGTCACCTATTTCGTTGACGCACATGAATAGCTGTTAATTTACAGCCATATTTTATATCATCTGATCGACATTTTAACCGAATGTTCTAACTAATAGTTAGAAGATTACTAAAAGAAAAATGTTGCCCCGGAGTAGGATTTACTCTTGTGTTGTAGGGGAGTTTAAAAATACGAACTTCATTCACTAACACCTAGACCTGGAACAGCTAGCTAGACATACAAATATTTGTATAATTGGGAGTCGAAGCTGCTCGCGTCCGTAGGCTTTACCCTAGTTTCCCTACACGTGACTCCTGGGTGGTGCTAAACGAGCAGCAGCGAGGTGGTAGGGCGTCGGTGCCCGTCTGGATCGCGACCACAGTACATGGGTGTAAAGCCCGTCATAGTGACCAGTTTCGGCTTGTCGCGTTTCGGGATCAGCTTTCGTATATCCAGTAGCTCATACACCTAGAGACCTTCAGTCGTGGTATATGTGGGCCGACATGACGATGTAGACTATCAATGGATTTTCATCCTTTGATAGTCGCTTTCGTTTTTGGACTACACTGTACTTACCATCAGGTACTCTGTAGTCACTATGTGCTAACAGCCAACAGAGTCGTTATTCTGCAAACAGCCTCAGCTGTATTGATTATAGTAAAGTAATCCCCTATACAAAATGCAATAAGCGCCCTGTCTGACCCGAAAGAGGTATATTGGTATCCCGATATCACTTAAATTCATCTAAAAATTACATTACTCTAAAACATTAAAAGGTTATTGTCATGTAAAATTGACAAAGAAGACACCATTAACCTCTTCAGGAATATTGGGACATATGTGTAGTTTTTTTTATTATTTCAAGAGAAATTAGGTAAAGTTTTGTCGGAGAATATTTCACTACAGAATTTCTTAACAAAGTAAAACGAAATTCGCTAAATACAACGCTCTGACAACGGAATATTCAATTTTATTGCGGGTGTTGTGAAAACATTACAACGATAACTTTAAAAAATTCATCCCTGAAGATGTTAAAGCCTTTATACAGAAAAATGTATCAATTTATATGAAAATATTTTCATTAAACTTGTTATAATTAAAACTGCGAATAATATTCTCAACTTTATCGAACTCTATCTCTCTGCTTACCGCGAGTGGAATGTAGTTTGATAATATTTGTTGTAAATTTTATTACCGGACAAGATATTAAATTTGTAATAATTGTAAAATAGACCCAATTAAAATAAACACGAACATTTATTATCGTAATTCTAATAACACTTGGACATTTACATCACGGCCTAATATTAGACGGTTAAGTGTAAAAATATTCATACGTAAATTAATATTATTAAAGAATACTTCAATAAAACTTGCAGCTTTATTAGCCAATTTTCATAAGCGGAAACGCAAATAGTTGTAAGATCAAATTCCGGTAAATAGAACTGAGTTTTTCCAAATGCAAAACTAGGCACCACATCGTCACTAATGAAGGAAAACATTGTAAATAAACCCACAGGGCATCTAATAAGATTGTCATATGTACTAGTGCTGTGAAAATGGCGCTCAGCTGCGCTGCACTACTGGTTACATCACGTTACGCTATATTCCATTCGGGGTCTATATATATGGTAACTAACGTGTTTGATTGAATAAATGCTCAGGAGCTGGCAGGGTGATTATCCAAACTGACTCGTGATCACAGTACACAAGGAGAAAGACCGTAATAGTGAGTTGATTTAGCCTATCGCGATTCGGGAACACCTTGGGTACGCTCGTTTGGGGGGGGGAGTGTTTCAACAATAAACGTGCAAGATTTCTTGGCCTTACGTTTAATTAACTTAATAAAAACACCCGGCACTCTTAATACAATCAATCAAAGGTTTATAAGAAAACTATAGAGGGAGTGTTGCCATAGACTTCAAACAAATGTTTCCAGATGCACCTTTAAAATTTACTTAATATTCTAATAGGTCGGTTGCTTATATAACTAGAGACCTCGCGAGATATTCGCGGGTCTACATTGTACATGCGTTATAAATACATGCGTTAAACTTATAACACCCCCTTCCCTTGTAGGTTGGGGGTTACATTATCAATATTCGACGAACACAAATAAATCCAAATGATACAATTCTTACGCTACGGTGTGACAGGAAACCATTTATAAAGCTCGTAACAGATCTGGACACATTTTACGAGAGTATAATCCAATGGTGTCGTTTCCCTCAGTTCTACCAGGTGGGCTGAATAGTTTTTCAATTAAACTGCGCGACTTGCATCGTAAAACATTGACTTTCGCTATAAATGTATAATAGAATATTGCGCAGAATTTAATTTAAAATCCATAAGGATCTTGTGTATAATTTGAAATATAAACAAATAACTGTGACGCACTAGTGGATAATGGAGCGCTATCACGTACATAAACATGAATCTAGGTTTTTCCAGATTAAATGTGGATTTAGGCACCGTAGGCTCATTGGAGAAGGAAAATATCCCGAGATACCCGCATGGCGTCTAATATGAAAAAGTCTAAGAAATATATGTACTAATGCTGTGTGAACGGATCAGCTGCGATACTGGTCTCGTTGGGCAGGACATATAAACGCGAACTGGATACAGCCACTAAGCTATCTCTGCTCACCCCGAACGGGATATAGCGAAACGATATACCATTAATTTATTATAAACGCATTTTATAAATATCAAGCTGTAGTGAAATGAATTGGCCGGTATTTTTTTTTTATTTTACGCCGTTGAGGATTAATTTTAGAAAAACATTGAAACACCAATTATTTAGTTAGCCATATCTGGAGCCAAATGGCTGTATTATCGGCAAACTACACAGACATTGTTTGCACCGAGCAATAGATCACCGTGAAAGACTTTCTAATAAGATAATATGAATTAAGCATAAAGATATAAAAATTAAAATAAAATAAAAATGATGTGTGTGCGATTAACACACGATAGAAGTGAAACTTCAGTAAATCGACAAAAGAATGAGATGAATATGTGTATATAACTAGGATAGGATAATTACAAAGTTTATTTGTTTAAAAATGAAAGTATTTTGTTTAATTTTAAAAGATATTTTATATTTTATTTAACATATGTTACGTAATTTATTGGAGTTTATTAACACTTATATTTCAACAAGTATCTTGATTGTTCTTTAATTGTTTTAACGCGCACAAAAGTCACGAATACGTTCTGTTGAACTTTTTCCTGTTTTTTTTTTTTGTAATTTTAATTTTTTTTTTTGCCTCGTTATTGACAACACATTTAGGCATTAGTTTTTAGCATCTTATAATGTTTATTATTTAGCACAAGATATGAAAATACTCACAAACACTGTTAAATAATAACACACCACACTGACTTCTTACTAAAAAGCTGTAATACGCACATACTCACCGACATTTTCTCTCTTGCTCTGGTTCACTAATTTTTATATTTGAGTCTCTTACCTGTTGTTTTATATCTGCTCTCTGGTTCTAGCTTATTAATTTTTGTATTTATGTCACTTACCTGTCGTTTTTCCGTTGCATCCGGTTTGAAATTACAACGATTCTATAGAAGTTTCACTTCAATAAAACACAATAAACACCTTTTGTGTACCTACACCTCTATGTCAGGTTATGTGTAAGATATCTGTGCACTACTCACTCCTCATCCAGATATCAGAATCTCTCAAATCTACTGCCGAATAATGTCAGGGTGGAATGCTGTGCAGATCGTCGTGAAACGCATTTCTCCTGCAACGTGATCTTTATGCCGAATCTCATGGTGAGAGTATTCTGCCTTTCTCTTTCGGCGACATTCTTACAACTATATATACATAACATAAGACATAGTTTACGTACGAATAATCAGCGAAATTCCCAAGATCACCGAGAGCGTGACAAATCCAATCATTTATCACTCGATGACTCCTGGCCTGACTTAATACCAACCACACAAGCCGTAATCAATTCTAACGCCTTGTAAATTGAACTTTATGATATATGGACAAAAAGTTGACTTTACAATAAACGTAAACAAGAAACATTGCTTATTGTGGACATGTCACCCAAGGACAGATGCTTCGTAAATATTTATTAATGATTTCGTTGAAGCTTAAGTGTTTTTGAAAAATGATTTTTGCGGTCGAGGGATCTTATTGTGCTTAGATTATCGACAGTAAAGTTAAAAAACGGTGCTTAAAAGATTAAACTGTTATAAAAATTATATTTTAAACTCTAGTGAACCTATTATTATATATCAAGGAGGATCTTTATAGGTTAGTTCTGTAAGGTGTATTTTACAAACAGTGCCATTAGTTTCCGTTTCTGTCTATAGTGTGATCAAAGCTAAAACATGATATCCTAGAATTATTATAGAATATGGTCTGGTTACATTTTTAAATATTTATAAGAATCAATTGAGAGTATGTTTATTATTTTTTTTATTGTAAAGCATAACGGAATAACGTCGTCTGGACGACGGGCATTCATAAGGGAGGCACTCGTACAGTAAAGACGTACGCCTGGCCATAGTTATTCTGTAATGATATTATTAAAATATAAGGAAGGATTATTGTAAAAGGAATATGAGTCTGGTTAATATTATAGGTAATGTAAGGAAATGGGAATAAATTATATATGATATTTTTGGGAGTCGAAGCTGCTCGCGTCCGTAGGTGCTAAACGAGCAGCAGCGAGGTGGTAGGGCGTCGGTGCCCGTCTGGATCGCGACCACAGCACATGGGTGTAAAGCCCGTCATAGTGACCAGTTTCGGCTTGTCGCGTTTCGGGATCAGCTTGTGTATATCCAGTGGCTCATATACCTAGAGACCTTCAGTCGTGGTATATGTGGGCCGACATGACGATGTAGACTATCAATGGATTTTCATCCTTTGATAGTCGCTTTCGTTTTTGCACTACACTGTACTTACCATCAGGTACTCTGTAGTCACTATGTCGAGACAGTGTAAAAAAAAAAGTTGTTTTTGTTAAACTTCTGAACACCGATATAAGTTCATAGTTTTAAATGGAGTAAAATTATGTTTATTATAAGAGTTCGTTTATCTTACAATCAACTATGTCCTACAAACACTTATTAACAATATATGAACTTACGCAATCATTAAATAATAAAGATATTTGATTAAAAAACATATATTTACATTTAGTTTCATATTCAAATAATTAATACCATAAGTGACTTTTAAAAACAGAAATCATTTGAAAAGTCACTCATATTTATCAAATAGGTAATTAAAAAACGATTCGTTTGTTGTAGAAACCGATTATAAAACAGAAAATGTTATTAATTTAAAATAGTTAGATCTCTATCAAACACCCACAGGGACTTTGTATGTAAATTGGACTAGTAATATATTTTATAGCATTTTAACAATTCAGTTTAATTATTTGTTTTAAAATGCTAACAACTGTGTTATAAAGATAAAAGAAGAAAAAGTTGCACAAAATATTTATAAAGCAATAATTAAGATGAAATAGCTTAGACAAATTAAATGCCTTATACATATAAAATATTTCGGTGTTGTCTTGTAATGTTATAATAATTTATAGCTATGCTATATCTATTTCGGGGTGACCAGTGATACATTAGTGGTTATATCAACTTTGCGTTTATATGTCGACTAAATACCCCAAGGTGATAACTTCTGCGCATTGGCGGGGACTGCGGGTCCTGTAATCAATTCGCCACACCCCCGTCGCGCCGCGCCCATCGGGCACAAACTCATAGGAAGATGATGCCTTCCCCGATACTGCTCGTTGTATTTAGGCAGAGCACGCCACAATGCTCTGCTCACTTCTCGAGGGTCGCTATCCAGTCGCTCAGAGCCCCAAGGACATCAGCTAACCGGTCGTGGATCGACCGATCAGGGTGCGTTTCTATGTCCCGCCCAATGTGACCACTAGCCCAGCTGATCGCCGTTCTCACAGCACTAGTACACATGACATATCTATTAGATGCCACGCGGATTAGTTAACGGTGTTTTCATTCATCGATGAGCATGTGGTGTCTAATGTACTTAATCAGAAAAAAACCTAGTCGTACGTGCTAAGATTCGAACCTACGAACATTTGCACTGCCGCGTATGGATACCGGTACTCAAATCACTAGACCACCATAGTCACTAAACTCCAATAAAATAAATGTTATTTTTCAATAATGATATACTCGTATTACCAAGCTGGAACGTGAGAATCGTGATCACAGCATAAAAGTGTAAAAACCGTCATAGAGACTAGCTTTGTCGTAACGTGATTCGAGATCAGTTTGTGTATATCCAGTTGTTTATATACCAAGAGACCTTCCGTCGTGGTATATGTATTCCAAATTTCAAACCTCTCACATTCTACTATCTTTCATACTTCATTTTTTCATCCGTCCGTTGAAATGGGTTGAGTGGTGTCCTTTATTTACTTACAATATAACCTTAAACCTTTTTTTTTTTTTTTACTTGGGGAAAATCCTCATAGGACCGTCTCAGCCGCACAGGGGGGTTGCGCGACCGAGGTGTGTCGGACTTATACCGACTAAAAACCCCAAGGTGACTACTTCTGCGCATTGGCGGGGACTGCGGGTCCTGTAATCAATTCGCCACAGCCCCGTCGCGCCGCGCCCGATGGGCACAAACTCGGGGGAAGATGATACGCTTCACCGATACTGTTCGTTGTATTTAGGCAGAGCACGCCACAATGCCCTGCCAACTTCTCGAGGACCGCTAAACCAGTTGCTCAGGGCCCCCACCCTGAGCAGCCACGACCCCAAAGACATCAGCCAACTGGTCGTGGATCGACCGGTCGGCTGGGACTGATATGCCAGGGCGGTTGCCGGCACCCTGGTGTCTCCTTCGAACGGCCTTCTGCCGTTCTCGCTCTGCGGCCTCCTTCTGGGACATGACATCTTCACAGAAGGAGACCACGGCCCTCCAGTTGTCATACCCTGCCAGCATTGCCGACACCACTGCTGGCAGGGAGAGGTCGTGTCCGATCCTTCGGACCAGGTCCCGCCGCTCATTGCCCCACGCCGGGCAATGTGCGAGCGTATGTTGGGCGGAATCCAGGTCCAAACAGCAGTGGTAGCACTGGGTCGTTACTTCTCGTCCAAACCTGCACAAGTACTCAGGGAAACATCTGTGTCCCGTAAGTACCTGTGTCAGGTGGTAGGTGACGTGATTTCGACTACTGAGCCAGGCTTCGAGGTTCGGCAGAATGGCACCGACCACGCGCTGGCGCATGCACCGCACCTCATCCAGCTGAACGCGCCAAATTCTCAGGGCTGATCGGCGTTCTTCTGCCTTCAGCCTCTCGAGCACCACGGGAGCCACGCTTTCGCCTCTCAGACGGAATTCGCAGACTCGGTTGAACACTGCCGAGTCCACTTCCGCCTGAATACTAAAGGGCAGAAAGCGTGCCAAGATCGTCGCCGCCTCATATGAGATGGTTCTGTAGCCGCGTGCGATCCGTATAGCCATCAACCGCTGCAAGCTGTGTAACTTCTGCCTGCTGCGGCGGACGCGCAACCTATGACCCCAGACTGGGGCCCCGTAGAGGGCCACGGACCGCACGACACCGGCATAGAGGCGGCGAACTCCCTCAGAGGGTCCCCCGAGATTGATATAACCTTAAACCTAGGCTTACACTGCGATGGCGAAAGATTGTGGATATATGACTGATATGGATCATCACTTTATCGCACTAGTATAAAAATAATAGATTTTATTATCGCTATAGAATGAAATCATCAGAGTCATTATTTTGCGAAATTAAATTACAAAAGGTTTAATATTATCTCAGATGCATACTTTTATACTAAAGCGCAGAACACACAGCGGGCGGGCGCGCATCGGGCGCGGGTCGAGTAAAGACGTCGACGGGTCTTATGCCTTGTATTTATATGGAAGCTTACAGATTGCATCAATTGCTCTGCGCTCGATCAGCGCCGGACGCGCGGCCTTTTCAATGAGTAATTTCTCATATAAATACTTTACAAGGAGCCGATGCTCAGCCCGGTTAAGTTTCCCGCCCGGTTAAGTATTGAAGACCTTTCCCGGTCAACCAACACGCGTAAATTCGAAAAAAAAATGCTCAGTGGTGAAGTATAAACTAGAGATGCCACGAATATTCGGCAACTATTCGGTATTCGGCCTATTCGGCCACTTTTTTTGCTATTCGGTATTCGGCCGAATAATACGTACTATTCGGCCGAATACCGAATACCAAATCATGTAAAAAAAGACACGTTATATTACTCAAAGTTATGTATTTATTTCCAAATTACAACACTTTAGTAATTAAAATTTATCAGTGGTAAGTTGTGATGGATAAAAACAAGCTTTTCAGCATTTTTGATAGCAAACGATTACGCTTTTCATCGTAAATGTTACCAGCCTCAGAAAATATCCTCTCACACACACACTCTCTCTCTCTCGCTCACACACATACTAATAAACTTATACCGTGAATATCCATATAAAAACACAAAACATCCTTGAATAACCTGAAAGGAAGTGCGAGTCTCACCAGAGACAAGATTTACTTAATTGGTTAGACTTATCACCCTGTGTATATGTATAAGTTTTGTGTTGAAATAAAGATTATTATTATTACTAAACACGTTACTTCTAGGAATATTCGGCGGCCGAATATTCGGCGCTTCGGCCGACAGCGTTGCGTTGCGATTCGGTATTCGGCCAATTCACTATTCGTGGCATCACTAGTATAAACATCGTGAGGAATTGCGCATGGCATCTGTTAGAAATGATATATAAATATCTTGAAAACGGAAATCAGATGTGCTACTGATTACATTGAGTACGACATATAAGCGCAAAGCGGGTGTATCTCTGCTTAACCTGTGAGGTGTATAGCGTGACAATTTTTTTTTTTCAAACTCCCGACCCGACCCGCTCACAATGCGCGCCCGCTTCTTGTGTGAGTTGCGCTTAAATAAATACTCATTTCAATTAATACTTGAACCATAAAATATTAAAATATGGATGTCGTTTATCCTACCTTTATATAGGATCTAGAAAATCTCGATGATCATTGACTAAGCATTTATTGTTTTTCTGTTTCGAAATGAATATGGCGATTGCATATAAACTGTAATATGAACATTCATTTTACTGCGCCATTTTGAATATTGTTGGCATATTGCAGTTTATATTATAGTATATTTTAAGTGCGTTAACATCTATTAGGATGTACTTAGTCATAAAATGATTTTATGTAAGGAACAGGTTAACAATATGATTATTTATTTTCAAAATAATTATCATAAAAACTGATTTATGCTGAGATTTATAGCCGCAACCTTGACTTTGCTTAGGCTCAGGCAATAAGATATAATAATAATAAATAGCCTATATTCCGTCTCAACTATTACTTTCTTTTTATAATACAGGTATGTTTTTTTTTTTTTTCATAAATTAGATCACTAAGTACGGTGTTCCTAAAGGCATAGACCTCCTCAAACTCTCCACTGGATTCTGTGAGCCCCAAATCTTGTTCAACAAGGTCCAAGGGCTAGGTTTAGATCGTCTTCTCATCTAGTTATTTTACGTCTTCTGCGCCTGATGCCGTCTATTAGGTATCAGAGCGTTATCTATCTAGGCCAGCTGGGTAGGGCTAAGTAGTTCTCTAATCCTTACTGCAGCCGTGTCGTTGGGCTGTGGAATTGTCTTCCGGCGAGCTTGTTCCCACCATCCTATGATATAGGATCCTCTAATCGTAGCGTGGAGAGATATTTATGAAGGCCGATCTCTGCGACTATTTAGTCGTAGTCGATTTTTAGAGGATAATCTAGATAAAACCGATGCAGAATAAAAAGTGTAAAAAAATGTTATGTAACTCATTACTGTGATAGCATTTTGTTATTTCAATTAAGGAACTATCCGAGTACAAACATGTTCGTAATGAATCAATCGGAAAGCATATTTAATTATATGTTCCAATTATACGGATAATCCTAAGTCGTAAATTGTTTTTTAGTCATGTTCCTGCTTTAGATTTTGAGATAGATAGGATCAGACGCGACCTTTCCCTGCCGGCAGTGGTGGCGGTTATGCTGGCAGGGCATGACAACTGGAAAGCCGTTAACTCATCTGTTAGAACGTCATGACTTAAAAGGAGGCCGTAGGTCGCGTAGAGGGACGATCCCGCTCGGTGAAGGGACCACCGGCGCATCAGTCCTGACTGAAGGTCTCTACGCATATGAGTTACTGGACAAGCTTCGAAACGCGTCAGGCCAACGCGAGTCACTATGATAGTCCTGTTACTCGCTTACTGTGGTCATGGCTAGTGATGAAAATGCCCGGGAATTTTCCCAAAGTGCCCATAACTTCCGAGAACATTTCGTAAATTCCCGGGAATATTCCCAAGGAAGTTTTTGGGCACTTTGGGAAAATTCCCAGGCATTTTCATCACTAGCCATGTCCCAGTTTGGGCAATCGCCCTTCCACCACAAAAATATGTTACGTTTTATTTGATTATAGTCTATTTTTGTTGGTCAAAGTAAATCATTAAAAAATCTTATTGGTGTTACAACATTCGTTGTAAAGGCTTGTAAAGCTACAATATAAATATGTATGTTTATGTAAAGCTTAAAGGTGATAATGTAAAATGTATGAACACGGGCTCTTAAACTATATGGGTGTGTGGGCTGCATTGATTAGATTAGTTTGAACGCGGCAACAGTAATAAAATAGTTTATCCGAATTCAGAGCACGCAGTCACATCTCATCCGTTTTTAAAGGAAATAATAAATTTCTTCAAACAGCGAAGTCGCTTTAGTTAAACTTAATTTAGTTTTATTATCCACGTATTAAATGTTACACGTACTTAAAGTTAAATATCAAATTATCTTGCCTAACGATCGATTTCTCTAAGTAAATCTTTAGAATCATTGTGATTTGTAACTCGAAAAAACAGGAAAGCAATTCTATAAAAAGACAAACAGATTTATCTATATGTAGGATAGTGTTATTGTGTGAAATCTTATTATGTATGAACTAATAAATGCATAGAATGGAACGTATGTGAGTAAAATGAAGGAAGGATAGAATGAGAGGGAGGATAAACGGTTTTTTTTCGACAAGAGTGCTCAGTAATATTAATATGTAGTAAAAATGTGAAGACGAAAAATTAATTTAAAAAAGTTTTTGAAGGATATTCTGGTCCAAAGATCCCCAAAACTACACATATAGGATAGGAATAACTAGGGTGTGCGCGATAGCCTGCACGAGGGGCTGAATAAATCCCATTGCGCGCACATTTTGGGTTAACTGGGTGCTCACGGGCCACGGTAGTTTTGAGAGACATCCGCGGTGGTTGGCCAACGACGAAATGCCACAAGAGCGGTCATCCCAAAGACACAGCGCAGCATACCTTGGAGGAGTGTTCAGCCTGGACTGGTGAACGCTCGGTTTCAGAGGCGAATATTGTCAGCGATTTCTCGCTGGGGACAATGATTAAGGCTATAGTTGACAGCGAGGCGCGAGGTTTGCGAGGTGGTAGAGCGTCAGTGCCCGTCTGGATCGCGACCACAGTACATGGGTGTAAAGCCCGTCATAGTGACCAGTTTCGGCTTGTCGCGTTTCGGGATCAGCTTGTGTATATCCAGTAGCTCATATACCTAGAGACCTTCAGTCGTGGTATATGTGGGCCGACATGACGATGTAGACTATCAATGGATTTTCATCCTTTGATAGCCGCTTTCATTTTTGGACTACACTGTACTTACCATCAGGTACTCTGTAGTCACTATGTCGAGCCAGTGTAAAAAATGCGAGAGGTCATGGAGATCTATAACGGGCCAATGCATAAAATCAAAATAAGCCACCGAAAGGAAAAGAGGGAAACACTCTATTCTCGGTAGACAAGAGAGTCACATGGGCGCGGCATCTCTACTTGACATTGACCGGGTTATAGACATGCGGGAGTCTGCGGCCCGTATGAAAAAGAGGCAGTGCATATGTGGAGCTCAACGTGACCAGTGACGGAGCTGATCGCCGTTCTCATGGCATAATGCATACCTATTTGATACTACGCGAGTTTCCTCACGATGTTTTCCTTTACCGGTGGACATTTGGTGCCTAAATCTGTACTTATAATCAAAAAAACACAGATGTACGAACTGGGATTCGAGTCTACGGCCATTCACGTCGTCGGGTATTCATACCGGTCGCTTAAACACTCGGCTACTACAGCCACTACAAAAAAGTAAGTTTTTTTTTTGGAAATATAGTAATTAGCAAATCTAATTTTGATTAGACATATTGTTTTCATAGGAAAGAAATTAGTATTTCCATTCTCCATTCTTCTCGATTAGTGGTTTTACCAGTCATGTTACTTTGCGGTCATGCTCGCTCTCTTAGATTTAATGCTATTACATTTAAATAAGATTTGTATTTATTGAGGCACTTCTGACCTCTAGCCATAGGCGTTAACTGACTCGTTGATATTATGCCAGTGATAAATTATCACATACATATGATAAATTATTACATACCTTTTATATACACCATTCCCAAAGTTATTTCGTTTTCCTTCATTTGTGGATATACTTAAAATGTAATTTTATCAGCTTATTATACCATTTTACAATTTCCGGTTGTATGTTTGGGAATAAATACGAAATAATATGAACAATGTAGATGAATAAAAAAGATAGAAATATATTATTTTTAAGAAATGATTCATTTGGCATATAACAACATTTGAGTACAATACAGAAGGTTAATTAATGATCCCTAGGCGGCTGGAAGAATAAGAATACCCAGGCCTGGGTGGAGTGATTAGTAGGACACCCCGGTAGTTTTTAATCGGTAGGAGTCTAACACACCTAGGTCTCTACCCTCACAGGGGCCCTGATGCTCCTATGCAGGATTTCTCCCTAGATTACCAAAATATAAATAAAAAAGGATGGGTTAATGAAGATAGAACACAACAAAAGCAAATAACCTGTGTTGTTATGATGCGCCAAAAAGAAAGTGAGCTTAGCAAATGCTAAGTGACCAGCTGAGCCACCCAGCATGAATTTAACACGTAGTGTGATGATATATTATTATTAAAATAAACTTTACATTTATTTATTTTAAATTATAAGTCATAATTTTTTAAATTTATTTTCGTATCTTTGTCTTTCAGTTGTCCATAGATGATGGTAACAACTTACCATTAAGTGGGTTGCTAGCATGTTCATCGACGAAAGCTTAAAAAAATGTAAAAGAATTTGGTTATAAAATAAACAGTAAAGATGTAGATGATGTGATGTAGGTATTATTTAATGAATTAAAAACTATATGCATTCTTATTAAAATCGACGTAAACATAATTTGTATCGCAAGAAGAGATATAAAGGATAAAATATAAATAAAGCTACCGATGATAAAAAATATAATACACACAACGCAAACTTTGATAAATACATAAAAAGTATAACAAATACCAAAACGTACGAACAATGAGACAATAGTTAATGTCATTAAACAGATGCTCGATATCAAAGCGCCAAATAACAAAACGGGTCGCCTTGCTGAAAAAAATGCATGAATATTTGATCTCAAACCAGAATCATTAGTCAAACTTTTTACTGCAAACAGCTCTCCCGATCCACTTCCTGTGATTCATTCGCAAGCATTACAAAATTCTACCTTAATAGCAACTGCTTTGAGTTTTACGAATCAAGTTTTCAGAATATTTCAAGCAAATGTATCTTTGCATTTTTTGTCACGATAGCCCATTATGTTGACAATTGTCATCCCTTCACTATCCGGTGATAATAGCTCGGTAGTTATATCATTAATCAAATAGAACACATGCGGAATTTTTCCTTTGAGTTGATCACACAAAAATAAGTTTTGATTGTATACTTCAATATCAGTAACACTAACAACGTCCACATCCATTCAAGCTATATTAGTACGTATTGCTCTCAACTTAAAGTTAAATATAAGATGATCGTTTAGATCATTTATAATAAGACATGATCCCGTATTTACCCTTGGATTTTCACCTTAGTATGTGGGAATATTCAATTTGTTTGTGTCGTCTGTTTTTATTCAATTGACGTTTAAATTCTTTGAGTGAGTAATGATGCTGATTTTGGAGGGAAGCTTAAAACGAAATGGACTTACTTTTTTACCAGCATAAGTCCATCCGGTGTTTGAAAATAAAAATGTGTTTATTAAACCCTCTTTTATCAAAAGATTTAACAAATCTTTAAGATAAATGATACGAAAAATGCATTCCAATTTTTATCTTTTCATTCACTTTCGTACGCAATAACTTCTTTTATGATCAATTTAAATTCAATGATTACATATACCATCATTATTGTTACACCCACAACAATTATTTTAAGATTTGTAATAATTACGGAAAACTGTTAACTTCATTCCTGAAACAAATATGTTCTATTCGATGATATATAATGACCGCGTATACAATATTTATCTTCAGTAATATTATCAAATACAATATCATATAAACTTTGGTATAGTGTATCGATCCCAATTATTTCCTATACTCTCTTTACAAAATCGATAACTTATGTCACATTCCAATCAGTTACGAGTACTTAATTTTATTTATAACTCAATCGTTCTACTTTAAAGGGTTCGCCATTTTTGTATCGAAGAGATCTAATTTATGATCATACCTTTGTAAGTTTTATAGTATTGCTCCCGCAGAAGGTAATTTTGATGCATCGTCGTTACGGATGCAACATTGTTGTTAAGTAGCTAGTAAATCAGTAGTAGTTATAATATTTCAATGTCTTCTGGGTATTTCTTCAATGAGATTCACTTAATATATAACTTTGTTGTTAATGCAGATATTAGAACTGAATTATCATCTCAGCAGCCTGTAACATGCCCATCTTTGCAGGTAAGCCTTGTCAGAAACTTTCCATTGCCTTAACTTTCCTTTTGTTTCGTATGTAATATTATTATTGTATTGTTTGGAGTTAAGATTGGAGCTACGCAGAGGTAATAAACTGTAACAAATGGTGTGAAATATGCTGACATCCAAGATACAGGCAGTCCTAGTTTGGGTGTCAGCTGACTTAAATGTGCTGCTTTGGAATTGTTTGTCTAATAAATAATTTTATTTATTTTATTTTATTTATTTTTTTCTAGCGGAACTTTAGATGCCATTAGAATTTCGTTTAATTGAGTATTTATTACATCAAGAAACTCACATTGATTTTAGATTAAAAGTCTTCACAACATTTATTCTGATGATTAAATCTCTTTGATAGTTTGAATTTAAAAGACAATTTTTTTCTAAACTTTGAGTATTTTGGCTATATTTATTCCTTCATAGTTAAGAAAGAATACTTTCTTTCGTAATTGATATTAGTTTTTAAGAAAGTTTTCTCCTAATGGGCATATTGCAAAGCTATTTTTTTTAACCTGGGCACTATATTCTACAAAACTTATAAAGATAACACCTCTTAATTCATCATGGTGATAAATTACAAAAAAGGCTAACCGCTTATCATGTTTCATAAAGAATATAACTGAATAAATTGAATCAAAATCAAAACAAAAGGTCGTAGGTTTGGATTTACTAACAAAAGGTGGTTCTTATCTAAGTTGAACACAATACAATACGTTACAGTTGTCACAAAAGCCATGCGACACACCCCACTCGAAAAGGGAGCACTTACAAGAGTATTTATTCACGCTTTAGTCGATGTGTTTGTTGGTAAACTACACACAATGCTACTACAGTGGGACCTTTGTTGCAAAAAAACTATCGTAACGCCTATTATGTTTGCCCTTCCAGTTGAATTCGGTGTCCTTTCTGATCATGGTTGTTAGTAAGTCTTGTTTTGATCTGATCTTTGACGTTATAAGCGGAATTCTATCCACAAAAAACACTTACAAATCAGTTTTCGATTTACTTACACAAGTATAACTGATCTTAGTAAATGAATTAGTTCTTGATATAGGTAAAAATTATTATGACCAAAGTTTTTACTGGGAAGACTATCTAAATAATTAATCTTTTGATTCAGATTTTTAGGTATAAAGTCAAAAACGTTAGAAAATTAATCGAAAACAACATTATGATGAAATCTTAGCATTTGTTAGATATTGATCTGCATACCGCAAAGAGCAATAAAAACTTACCAAAATGTAAAAAATGAAAATACTTTGTATAATAATAGATATCGTTTGCATAATAGAGAAATATTTAGATCGATTCCAATAAAGATTCATACGAATTGAGATAATTTAAGTTAACGACACAATTTTACATCTACTATCTTTGAAGTGTGGTTTGATCGCGTACAGTTAGGGCCACGAGAAGTTATCTCTGTCCAATTTATCTTGACACCTATTTAACAAGTGTTCCAAGTTCCCACATGACTCTGACTTGCCTTTAACGAATATGCTGACTCAAAGTGATTTTACTTAAAGTGGATCTTTTATTTAGCTTTAATTTGTGACAACTTTTGCCTAGCATTTACGATACCTCTTGTGTTGGAACAAAATGCTGATGAGACGGTTTTTCATTATCAGATAAGAGAGATTACTTAAGGGATATACTCAAATTTTATGAGTTGACGATAATGTAAAGACTTACATGTGATTTAGAACATAAGTTAGCGCAAACTTCAAGATAACTAGTAGATAGAAATCTACTAGCGTTTCGAAAGTTACTACATTAAGAAAACAAAACCAAAAGAAACACAAGACTATTTTGGAATGGGATGAATTTTAATTATCAGAATAGATGATTTATAAAGAGTTGTAGATAAATAGAAATATATTGTTTTAGTTTAAAACATTCCAAATACTATAAAATGTATTTAGGGAACAATTCTTGAATAAAAAGCTCATGAACTCGTTCCAGCTTTTAATATTTCGCTAACAGTCCGTGTACATTGGCCGTAGTATAAATAAATTGAAATGATAAAAATTGCTTCTTTTTTTTATTAGGGGCTTTTAATTTAATCATATCAGCCCCATCGTAGCTTAATATATAGAAATAAAACCTTTCATACCTCACCTTTCATACAGTTTTCATAGCATTTCGGCAGTTGCTTTAGTGGGCACCGCCAAAATGTTATGGAACATACCAACATCCAATCTATTTAATTTTAGTTTACATATAACATCCTTCCTTACATTAGCGTTCTGGGCACACTCAATCAGGACATGCTGAACATCGTCGATAATTCCGCACTCAGGACACTTTGGATTGCTTCTATAAAACAATGGTATTTCACAAGTAACTATTAAAAAGTCTCTGTTATTGCTAAATGAATTTCCACAATTGATGTTGCCTATTCTATAATGTTTTGTATCCTAAATTGTATTCAATATTAAACATGAACGAAGTTATATTCACGGGAAAGTATTGCCAAAAATACAAATAAAGTGTATGATCATTGATGGAACTTTTTGTACACAAATTCTTTTTAACCCGGACAATCACAAGCTTGAAACATATAATAGAATCTAAGAATAAACATACAACCGTTAGAATATACGTCGCATGTCGTTCAGAAAATTAGTTATCATAAAAAGCACAAAAGGTTACATTGGATAAAAATTCGAAACGATCTGTCTATCACTATTTGACACGGTTTTATGGAGAAGGATATTTTTGTGTTTCATTTGCCTGATAAACCTACAAACCCTACTGTCAAATGGATTAAAGTTACTTTGCTCAAATTATAATGAATTTTTAAGAACCTTTCTCCAAGCATAGAATTCAACAGTTACTGTTGTACTGTTTCTTGAATAATTCTAACTCTTCTGATGTTCTAAAGGGTGGGTGGGAGATGTAGGGTGTGGGGTGGGTTCGGAGTGAACTAATTAACTATTATTGGCAGCGACACACAATTTAAATACCAATATTCTATCAAGTACAAATATTTGCATCGTACTGAAAGGTCGATAGAAATAAATTGTGAATATAATTTCATAAAAACTAGAAAGAATCTATATCATTATAATAGAAGACGAAGAATTTACTTAAAAAAAAAACCTTATAGCATGTAGACGCCGCCCGATACATAATTGTGTTGAACGCCCTAAAGGTCATTAGGGTGTTGTTAAGGACGCGCGGGGTAAGGGGTGCACGCGAGCAACGGATGCTCTAGCTAAAGCACTCGACTACCGAGACCCAAGGCTAGAGTACGTGCGTGTGCGTCGCAGTTCGGTGTGCCTTAAAATGCAAATAAACAGTAAACTGCCAAAATCCGTGTCTTCCCACCACCACACCCACGACCACCGGTCATAACGTTAATTTCCTTTTAATCCCGCCTCATAAAAGATTGACCATAAATATGAAATTGTTAGAATCAAAATTCTTTAGACAATTTCCAAATATAACAAAGAAAAAATAATAAGTTACTACCAGTTGCTGTAACTGTTTAGTGTCATGGAATTCAAAAATATAAGGAAACTACACACACGCACTAAAAATGAAGTCAGAGATATATTCTTAAACATAGAAACAAGAAATTCAAAAGATCTGCCACCAGTTGATGCATCTAGTCTCCTGTTATTATTGAAATTAGATTTATGTATCCTAGCTTTGGTAGGATTATACCGCCAAAATAGAATAATGTCTAGGTCTTCATCATGATGATGATAAATTCTGGCCGATGTCGGTCTTGGCGATGTTTCCAAATCATGTCAAGCGAGCGCAGACTGTAGCTCCAATCGACGAAAATGACCTCGCTGATGACTAGTAACAAATCTTAGCCCGGAATGTCCTATCATCGTCATCATATTAAGATGTCGTAAGACCGTAGGAGCCGACTAAAGTATACAGCAAATTTCTAATATCTAAGTTGCTACTTGTACCTTCTCTGCATATAGTACACACCCGCCAACGCGCGTTGAACAAACGTGCAATGTTTTATATCCAAACTCCTTTACATGTATTCCACAAATATAGCAAGAAAAGAGAAGGGAAGCCTTTGTGCTACACTAGGATCATACCGTCTAGTATATGTATCGTATTTTAATAAAAAAAAAAGAGTTAAAAAGAGAGCACAATAGAACAAGATAGGCAAGAAAAAGCACAAATAGAAAATGTATTTCTTCACGTTACACCACGCATTTTCTAACAGATTACCTGGAGTTTATATATTCTTTCCCCTTTACTCTTTCCCGACCCGCAAAGCACTGGTAGCTCGTATATATAGCGGTCAAAATATATAAATAATTAGCAATATTTATACATTTGTGGGTGTTCCAATAGAGCATGCACTTGGGACATTAATGATCATTCGGCGAAGTGTTTTTGATTTTTAATTAGACTTTATCGGTCATTATTGTATAATATAGTGATAAACGCATTGATATAGATAAGTAAATAACGATTTTAAGTAATATTATTCACAAGAATATGAGTATATTATACGATTTTGTGTTAATAAGGGTAATAAAGAATGTGCTCTGGCAGCTCAGTAAATATCGACCCGCGTCTATGCTAATTGGACGAATACACACCCGTACTTTTTAGATTACGGATCAAACAAAACAGTTGTATGCTTTAAAATTTAATTCGGTTTAAATATAAAATAAAGTCGGTGGAACATCAAAAATTATTTTTTTTCTTTGTTGTATTTTTAATTAGTTTTCTCCTATATAAACATATATATGTTTATGGTATACCCTAACTAGGTTTTTGTTTTGTGGAAACTTTGCTTGCTTATATATATTTTGTTGTGTATTTTTGAATCTTTATATATTGCTGTATATGTCACTAACATATATATAAACAATAACATCTCATTTTACGAAAAAAATCGTTCTTAAAGAGAGGCAGTTTGCTGGCAAAGCGTAAGCTATTTCATTTGCTTATTTCATTAGTAAGTACACAAACAAGTATTCTATATATAAGTATTGTATATATATAGATATATGCATATATTTAGTCAATATGTCAAGCAATAGACTACAACTCCTTAATCTCCTTAGAACTCCTTAAAATTAATGTTAAACCGAATATATCGAAAAGAGGTTTTTTTTCAATTATCTAATAAATGCGCTGAAATCTCAGAATCTTGTTTACAATAAACTAGAGAACTATCGATCCTTTATCAGCTCATTAGCTTTGAATTACGACTTTTGGGACACTTTGTATAAAAACCTATACTTGACAAAACAGAAAAGTTAAATATGCAATTTCATCCCAGGACTGCTTAATCCTGGAATTATGAGGTTCAAAATAGGAGTGAAGAACGTTCTTCCAGGTTTCCCACATGACTGTAACACTGTTGGTTGTCTATACGCAACCACCACACCACACCAGATGGCAACCACTGTCCCCCAAATAAGGTTTTCTCTTGCCTGGCACTTTGGCAAAAAAACTAAAAATGTTTAACTGATACCCGCTTAACTATTCATGATACAACTCGGCCTCAGAATGAACTATCCAAAGTGTTCCCATAAAATCTCATG
The DNA here is from genome assembly GCA_036320925.1 of Automeris io. Lineage (NCBI taxonomy): Eukaryota > Metazoa > Arthropoda > Insecta > Lepidoptera > Saturniidae > Automeris > Automeris io. Next base: position 1,702,243 of record JAUDJH010000011.1, on the reverse strand, counting down.
ACTCTATTAAAAAGCGAACACATATTTGTTCATTGTACGACATAATTTATTACAACAACTTTTTAACTTGACAAAATTGACTTCTGGTTTCGTACGCATTGTTCAGTTAAGTGCCGTAATATTTTAATAATAGACTTTGGAGTGCGTAATGGGGACTTGACCCCTCATAGGGTAAGATTTGAAGCGCATTGTCGTGACGCTTGTTTTATTCATGAACTTTGTGTAAGGTGTCACTGTTGTATTTGTATAAATGCCCTGAGAACGGCGATCTGCGGCGCTACTGGTCACGTTGGGCATGGCATATAAGCGCAAATTAAAAACAGCCACTAATGTACCTCTGCTCGTAGCGGAAGGAATATAGCGTGACGTTAAGTAAATTAACCCATTAACGCCGAGATGATCAGAATTTTTACTAACTTTTCAACGAGTTTTTTATTATGTTATCGGACCAAAAAAATAATGGAATACCTCTATTCCTACGCGAAATTTAATGCTCTTTCAGAACCTGAGATCGAAATTTCAATTGAATACACAAAAAGAAATAGCCGATTTAAACGTGAAAGGCGTAAAAATTTACGATAAAACTATTTTTCGCATTTTTTTTCACAATGATACTGCAAAGGTATCAACTTTTTACTATGATCAGAGGTGATCATGGCAATCGAACATTAAGAGGATTTTTTTTTATCAAAGTAAAATATCGACGCATTTTTTAAAAATGGCGACGAGATGAAAAAATAGTATAAAAATCTTAATCTATCGTTTTCTTAAAAACTATAAACTTTTAAAAAAAAATCTTGGAACAAAAATGTCTTAAAATTAGTAAAAGAACACTCTCAAAGTTATTTCAAAATTTTTAAAGACAATTTTTGATTTACGTAAACTTCTTAAAATTCAATTTTTTAAAATAACCTAAAAATATTTTTAAAAATAAAAGTTTTTAAATGTATAGTTTAAATTACAAAGGGTTAAGATTTAGATGTTTGGTGAAAGATTAAGCAGTTTAAACTATACATTATTAAATATTGCGAGCAGTCAAATTTACATGACTCTTATTATTACTTTTTTATTACTATGTATTAAAAATATACGTATTTGTGTAGCTAAATTATTCTCGAAACAACGGTAAAGCTATTTTACGTATTATCACATATATCATATTATATGGTAGTGTATAAGATAACAAATACCGATAAATACGATGTTGGTATCGATTTCTACCGTCTGTATCACGGCGTGTGTTCCAAAGAGCTATTTAACCTTATTCCACCCTCTTCCTTCCTGAATAGAACCACGGGCGAGAATTTACGTACTCACAACTATACAGTAACTCATATCCTGGCAGGACTAAGCCGTAGAGCTGTGGAATGGTTTATCGGCGAGCGTTTCCACCGTCCCATGATATTGAATCCTTTGAACGAAGTGTGAGGAAATATTTATGCAGGCTGGAATGACCAGCGCAACTACCGATTGTTTTTCTTTACTGGTGATAGTTGTAGCCGTTTTTGGACTACATCATACTTACCTTCAGGCGAACCGTGGTTACTATGTAGAATCAGGATTAAAAAAAAACAATGACTTTGGTTGAACTATTAATCAAATCATGGGAACTATATTAAACTCTTTCACGTTATTCAAATAAAAGTGAGCTACATACGTCGGGCAGTATACTTGACGGAATCTGCTGCCTGGATGAGAGGAAGGCGGTGCGCAGGTTTTAGAGAAGTGGACTCTTTACTCCTAGCTCACACGGAGAAGTAGGCACAAAAAGATTTATCCCTCCCCGGGCGTCTGGATGAATTTGGTTTTCCAGGTCCGGGTGGAGCGATTAGAGGGACACCCCGGGGGTTTTTAATCAGTAGGAGCCTGAGACACCGGGGTCGCTACCTTCAGAGTAGCCTGTTGGTTCTATGCAGGATTTTCTATCGGGATACTAAAAAAAGCTACATATGTAATTTAACTGGCAGTTTGCTGTCCAAAAGAAACCCATCTCTCTCAGAGGAAAAGCTTGAATAGGCTATTTGGTCCCTGGGCTACTGGAAGTATTAGGATTTCTAGGCCCGGGTTCTTTAAGGGACGTCCTGGAGTTTTTAGTAAATTGGTGTCTTACTCACAGGGGTTGCTGCCCTACAAATCACGGGGATTTTCCCCCGGGCTACCAGAAAAACCCTACATAATTTTATATTTTTTAATATAATATATACACAAATTAATCACAGAATTGGCCGGTCAAATTAATGGTATTGAAAAATTTTAACTGCTCATCAAGCAACTGGGCTTGTAGATCGACCTGACCTGATGAAAGTTGTTCAAATATCATTACATATAAATTTCACACGCACTAGATTATTAGATATTAACACAAAAAATTTAAATAGCTTTACGTCATAACCAGTTTGACGATGTAGCAGATATCGGAGCCTTATCGGTTGAATATCAAGTCATTAGCCTCATTATTTTAATATCTACATTAATTATTCAGCATTTTAACAAGTTCTTAATCGCCATCTGCCACTGTTTATGATCTAGATTCGCCATCCACTAGTTTATTCAATTCACATACAAGTTTTCTAACCCTGTGTTTCTGGTATCTTGCTAAATATTTTGAACATTATTTAAATTGAAGCCAAAGGAAGTATTTTTTGTGATAGGAGTCACATAATTTCAAGCATCAAGGGATAAATCCAAATTAATATTGTACAGATTTCCCTTTACTGGGTCATGAGCGGGGAGATTGAATTGAAACCACTAGATACAAATCACCACTGGTTTAATTAATTCACATATATAGCACGTAAAACCAATACTTGATATATCTTTTGTTTCTCTATCTTTCGTCTTGTGGCACCTTTGCCTTATATGCAGCTGCTGTGAACGAAACTATAACGCGATGCAATCCGGCACAGCGCCATCTACCGAACCGACATGCATCACGCCATAGTCTGTTCACAGCAGCTGAATAATGTTCTTTTATTCGAACAATATTTATGTATAACAAACAATGACTATAATCCACTCTGTACGTTCGGAATTAGTTGATACAAAACCGTTTAAACACGTCCGATCACTCTGGCATCCGCCATAGCAATGTCCACTTGGCGTGTCGTGACCTGACATTTATTGTAGCAATGATACGCTACAATAACAATTTTATATGGTATCCAAATATTGAAAATATTCATATTAATCATAATCATAGGCCAGTGACAAGTAAAATGATTCTCCCTTTATTAAAACTGCTTATTTATAAAACGCAGTAAATATATTTTATTTATTGATAGAAACAAACAATTATGATACAAATTTAAAACAATACACTTACACACACATAACACACAACACTCACTTAAAATTAATCAAGTTTTCACAAAAAGCAAAATTAAATAATTGAAGCAGAATGATAGGATAAAATAATAGTAAAAAGAAAAACCAATATTAAATGAATTGATAAGTATTTTGTATGTATTATTAGCCTGAATAAAATTGCAAATAAAAGGTGTGTATTGCATTTTGCTTTTTTCATCATTAATATGACTCCATTTTGCTCATCTATATTTTAAACACTACGGATTCCTCAATTGCGTACACATTTATGACTCCTAACTACTTTGAAGGGATTTAATCATGATTACAGAGCAACAAAACTAAAATTACGACTATATTTTGTAATCGTTAATCATTAATCAGATTACATCTTGCCCATCTCTGGTTGACCTCATCCTAAGTATTGATTCAATATTATGAAAAATTATTAAAAACATCATGTGCCATAGAACGGCTTACAATTCTTTCACGTAAATTAATTACATAAATGGTTTTTAATTCAAGATAAGTCGAATACAAAAATAATATGTTTGACAGAGGCTTAGCATTATTTGAATATAAAATTCATTTTAAGGGTATATGGAGTGAATGTGGTAACTCTATTTTTGGTGAGCGGCTGTGGCGCCATCTACCACAATGTATCTAGTAGGTCATTATACGTGCAAATTTTGGCGCTGGAATTTTATGGACAATGTATGAGCTGACTCCATCTTGTCATCTTAGATTTCAACATACAGACATTGCAATATTATTTATATATAAGATAAAATACTTTATGAACCAATTACCGTTTCCTGAATGAATTAAATAAATGGTTTGCGAGTGTTAATAACAATTTTTTACCTTTAAGAATTTATGTTTATTGTACTAGTTTTTGCTAAATATTTTGTTCTAAAAATTTATTGTAATAAAAAATACTTTTAGCATAGTTAATCAAATTAACCGTGGGGTTTACCGGCAGAATACAATATTGCCTCTATCTTCATCACACTGAGATGTTGTAAGAGTCGAATAAGGTATATATATATATATAATGCGACGGTTTTTCACGCCTGATCAACTGTTACTTTTGTATAAGGCTCAGGTCAGGCCTTGCTTGGAATATTGTTCGCATCTTTAGGACGGTTCTGCTCAGTACTTACTTGACGCCGTGGATAGGTTGCAGCGGAGGGCTGTCCGCATTGTGAATGATCCAGACGTGACTAAGCATCTTGAACCGCTCCAGTTGTGCAGAGATGTTGCCTCACTGAGCGTTTTCTACCGTCTGTATCATGGCGAGTGATCTGAAGAGTTGTTTAACCTTGTTCCACCCTCTCCCTTCCTGAATAGAACCACGCGTGCGGGTTTGCGGAGTCACAGCTATACGGTATCTCACATCCCGGCTAGGACTAAGTTCTCTAACTCCTTCTTTTGTAGTGTCGTTGGGCTGTGGAATGGTCTTCCGGCGAGCGTGTTCCCACCTTCCTATGATATGGGATCCTTTAAGCGTAGCGTGAAGAGATATTTGTGCAGGCCGGCATGATCGCTGTGACTACCGATGGGTTTTTCTTACCTGTCGATAGTCGTTGGCGTTTTTTGGACTGCACCACGCTTATCATCAGGTGCGGAGCAGTCACCGTGTCGTGTCAGAATAAAAAAAAAATTAAGCTTTACAAAATATTTGTTGTATTAATAGGTTAGAAAACAGTATTAAAAACACTTAATTCTGAGATATATCACAACCTGTGACTTATTAATCGAATAGTCTCATAAAATGATGAAGGCGGCAAAGAAAACGTATATTAAAAAATGTTTGAAAAACAAATTTTAAATAAGCACGAAGCTCAATCGGATTATGGAGCTAGGTATTGATTGCGATTTAAATAACATAATATAATGTGCGCATACCGGACCTAAGATTGTAGTGAATCATCACTGGCTTTACACACTTGCGACTATTTGTCGCAAAAGTTTTTCTTTTTATATTTTTTCTATGCGTTTATTCCAAAACTAACTTTTGCTAGAATATATGGTAACGATGAGGTTATCGATTAGCGTGTAATAGATTGAGTTATTTTAGCCATATATCTCAGAAAAACAAAATTCGAAATGAGGCTACCCGATAGAAAACTTATGCTATAAGTATAGCTATCAATATTAACTAGCTGGAGTGGTAATAACCTGCCACATATACTGAAGAATCGTTGATCGTTGGAGCAGGTCTGTTTTTGAGACAGCAACTTAGAAAACGTTGTGTGATGCATGGCGAAAAGATGACCTGCGAAAGGTGGCTGAAATTACGCCTATATTCAGCAGTAAATTATAGTGGACTCTTAATGAAGAGGAATATATAGTATTAATAATTTTAGTAATGACTTTTTAAAACAACCTTAATCTTTTGTATTAATTAGAAATATTTATCTAAGGAAGTAAGGTTTATCAACGCATGTCATGAAAATCTAAAAAAAAAAAATTTTGGCCTGAAAAGAATAATTACAATTAAGGCCTGTTGCCCTGCTGTTTTCAAATAAGTAATCGGTATTTTTACAAATCCATTAAAACTGCAACTTTCTGATAAATTCTCCCTGATTATATGGTAATAAGTTACTATATTTTGCAATTAGATTTTTTTATGAAATCATACATTATCTAGTTATTAAATATGAAAAATGTCCTGAAAATATTTTATAGTAGATAAAAAGCTTATTTTCGGGATAAAAACATTATTTCTATAAAATTATTACAATTAATTAATATTTCATATGAATGTTTTTTTTTTAATTAAATATATTTATCATTTATTTAACGAAAGAAACACTTTTTAATAATTTTACACCAACTTTGTAATTCGCTATATTTTTTTGTGAAATCACAACAAATAAAGCAATTAACTCTAGAGTTATATGATTTCGTAAACTTTCTTAATACCAAAAAGTAACACGAGAGCTAACAGGTTACCATTTCTATTTAAAATCTGAAAATTTCGGATGAATAATCAGTGAAGCACGATACAATTGCGACTTTTTATCGCAAGTCTAGAGAACGTACTTCGTCATTAATCGTAGCTTTTTAAATTATAATTCCATGTTAATTTTATAACTATTTACAGCCCGACTTTTACGAGGCTAGCTGTGCCGATATACGTAACTTCCAGTTTTCTATGACTGAGGAATTTATGGATCACCCATATAATGGAGGCATATGTTCTCTGGTGGTTTTATCGGTTCGTTGGATGACCGACTAATGCTTCGATTTCTACGTAAATATTATTTTTATCTCTTTCTTATCAAGTATATGTTACGGTATTTTAATTTATATGGATTTTGACTAATAGACGCCCACCTATGAAGCGTCAGAAATCTTTCTATTATGCTAACGAATTCAACGTGTCACATCAGTATTGCATAGCTGGTTTCGTGAGTGTAATACACCTGTTGGCTGTATTTAATATTAAAATTATAAGAACGGTGACCGTCGTTAAGCCAGTCGAAATACCACAAAAGCATCTAGGAAACCTAGAAAAGTGTAATATCCACCGAAGGCAGGGTGATTGCTTGAACTTGTTTTTGATCAAAGTAGACAAGTGCATAGACTCGTGGAGTGCCTTACTTCAAACTATCGCGTTTTGGGATTAGCTCTCATCAGTTATACATACCCAGCAGTAGCGTTCATTCCATAGATGCGTGGAAGCACTGCATACCCTGACGATAAATAAGTCTTGACTAAATTCCTTAAAGTTAAACAAAAAAAGGAACCATTTATATTAAAAATCTATTCTATATTCACGCCACCTATCTTTTCTATGAAAGCAATATAATATTGACTATCATAATAAAATATACAAATTAATTACGCGGATTCTGCCTACCCTGTCTAAATACCCTATGCACGTCACTGATACCCAGTGACCTTCAGTTGTGGTTTATGCGGACTGGCAAGTCGACTAATAAATTTTCTCTTCTTGGCAATCGCTGAAATTCTTCGAGTACGCTGTGCTTACCATCAGGTGAGATGCAGACACTTATGTATCAGTATACATAAAATGGAACATACTAGAAACTTTTTTTTTTTACACTGGCTCGGCATAGTGACTACAGAGTACCTGATGGTAAGTACAGTGTAGTCCAAAAACGAAAGCGACTATCAAAGGATGAAGATCCATTGATAGTCTACATCGTCATGTCGGCCCACATATACCACGACTGAAGGTCTCTAGGTATATGAGCTACTGGATATACACAAGCAGATCCCGAAACGCGACAAGCCGAAACTGGTCACTATGACGGGCTTTACACCCATGCACTGTGGTCGCGATCCAGACGGGCACCGACGCCCTACCACCTCGCTGCTGCTCGTTTAGCACCACCCAGGAGTCACGTGTAGGGAAACTAGGGTAAAGCCTACGGACGCGAGCAGCTTCGACTCCCAACTTGCAAGATTAAAGCCAGTCAGTAGGAAAAACCATATCCATTTAGCAGTGACGTACATAGCGTATTTGGACAGGATAAGCAGATTCGCATAATGAATTTGAATATTAATATAATGACAATAAATATTTTATTACTTTCATAGGAAAGATAGATGGCGTGAAAATCGAAGAGATATAAATATAAAGGGTTAATTCTTGTTGTTTAAATTAAAGGAATTTATTCCAGACTTATTTATCGTAAGGGCATGCAATGCTTTTATGCGTTTATGGAACGAACGATACTGCCATTTGTGGGCTGCAGTAATTTGAGCTCCGTGACGTGTTACGAAGTTATCAATCGAGTCACTGGCATAGCCCAGTGGATTCGCGATTGAAGGGGCACTGGGCAGGAGACAGCTTGCAGTGTGGATGGCTGATGGGACAGGAAGTTCTCGATTGGAGACCACGCACTGGCAAGCGTAGTGTGGGAGAACCTAATCCAGATCTTAGAGTGACGCTAAATGCAAACTGCTTTCGACCAGTTGTTCTGGATCTCTTAGGAAAGACCTCTGCCCAATAGTAGACGTCCTACGGCTAATATTATAATGATAATGTTCAGGAATAATGTAATTTCTGTTTATACAGTATGTTATAAAAACTCTGTCTCAATATTAGATTCTATTTAAGTTATACTTTTTTAAACAGAAAAAAAATCGAATAACATAAATATAAAAATTAATTAAATGTGAAAAACTTACATGGCAATACTGGAAGCTTGCTTAGCTTACACACATACACACACACACACACACACACATTTAACAATTACACAAATTAACCTAGGCCCAAATTAAGTTAAAGCTTGTACTATGGGTAATAGACAAAGATATACATACTTAAATACATATATACACAATCATGACTCGTGACAAACTCAGCTGCTCATCACAGAAAAGTTCACCATTACCAGGACTCGAACCTATGACCATAACATCGTAAATAGAGTCACTACAAAATACAAACTGCTGTATCAGGCGGTTAAGCTTATGAACAAAGGAAAGGAAAGGATCATGCTAGTAACTCAGAAAATCTAAAAGGTCAAGACCCCCGATGATCCCGAACACTGTTTACCAATTAAATCGTTTCAATAAAACCGATTTTGTAAGTAGTCCGAACAAAGATCGCATGTCAAATAATTTTCTGATGCATTTTAGTAATGTTATCGTGTCACCAATATGCCTTTTTCCGGTCGGACAGGGTTTTCAAAACATACTGTATTTCCCGGAATTAAATTCGTCCCTATTTAAGATCATTCACTAACTGATCTATTCTCGAGGTCGCATTTTAATTGGCCCGTAGACAGCGGCGTGCGCAAACGCAATTATTTCTCTACACACGTCAATCTTCATTCTGACGCGATGTATTTGGATCAGTTTTGACTGACGCTCGGTCAGAGTTCGAGAGTTACGTCAGTCACGATCGCTAGTCTACAGCCTTCGCGGTCGGCTGTCGTGAGTGTGGGAATCTTGGAATAAACCTTCACCCTAGAAAATTTACAAGGTAAATAGAGATAATACCACGAACAGATCAAATAAAAATACAAGAATAAAGAAAAGGTCTAATTTGATTTGGAATATTTTTTCTTAACCCGGTGAAAATCCCTTCGGGCCAGGTCAGGGGAGTGGTGAGGGCCACTCCCCCGGTGTCTCAGATCTGCACCGACTAAAACCACCGGGGTGCCAGCACTGCCCTCTCTGCATTCGCAGCGCCTGGGGATCCATATACTTCCGAGGGAATTTGGAATATATGGAAAAATGAAATTTCAAAATTGCGCACGTTTTGAAGACAACCCAGAAAAGAAAAAAAAAACATATAACATACAACCGCATCATAACGACCGCCAGCTTGTATGTATTTAGGTGTGCATATAGAGGTCTTCCGTCGTGATATATCTAGGCTGGTATAGTGATGGTGACTGTCAACGGATTTCATTCTTTTGCGGTCATTGCTGTTCTTAGACTACACTTTACTTCCCATTAGGTGAAATCTAGTCACTTTGTCGAGCCGATATAAAAAAAATTATATTATTAAATTTTTTTTTTTATTGGAAGTCGAAGCTGCTCGCCTCCGTAGGCTTTACTCTAGTTTCCCTACATGTGACTCATGGGTGGTGCTAAACGAGCAGCAGCGAGGTGGTAGGGCGCCGGTGCCCGTCTGGATCGCGACCACAGTGCAAGGGTGTAAAGCCCGTCATAGTGACCAGTTTCGGCTTGTCGCGTTTCGGGATCAGCTTGTGTATATCCAGTAGCTCATATACCTAGAGACCTTCGGTCGTGGTATATGTGGGCCGACATGACGATGTAGACTATCAATGGATTTTAATTCTTTGATAGTCGCTTTCGTTATTGGACTACACTGTACTTACCATCAGGTACTCTGTAGTCACTAAGTCGAGCCAATGTAAAAAAAAAAATTACGCCTAAAACAATTAAAAAAATTAAATAAGAAGTTAAAAAAAATCAACAAAACATAAGAAGTTACACAACACCCAAATACCAAGCCATACGCAAACGAGTTCGAATTGTTCATATTAATTCGTCTGTCATTTGGACGTCGAGGTTTTGACGCGTCTTGTCATTCGGCGCACGCGCGAGCAAGGTTGCCAGATATCATTCTTTGACCGAATACCCCGATTCTTATCACGTTCGATGCTCTTCTTGTTGAAGTTAACTAGATTTTATAAAGGATTTAATGGAATAAGCGCTTATATGTAAATATCGGGTGTACAACATTAAATTACTAAAAATATTTATATTAAACAATACTTTTTATTAATTTATATAGTATAACATATTTTATTATACTATGCTGCATGTTTTCGTTAAAACACACTGAATAAGTTTGATGTGGAATATAAAATGGTTAACGATAAATTGTAGATAATATCACATCGAGTTACATTGCTTATATTCATACATATCGCTTGTTTACGCAGATTTGGGCCCCGTGAGAAACAAAAATTAATCGTGCTGGGCGACGAACATGTTAATACCACTTACCAAATACGATATTAAAATTTCTGTCCAACCCGAAAGGGCCATATTGCTATCACGATAGGATTACCAATATACATAACAATATTATTCGATTCATGCACTTAAAGAAGTTGTCCTTATATTAAATTTAAGGAATTGTATTATTTTACATGCCATTTATACTTTAATTACTTACAAAGATCAGTGTAAAAACTAATTAAACGATTTAATTGACAAACAGTGCTTGGGATCTAATTCATGGCCCTTATGATTTCATGACCTATTAACATATCCCTTTGCTTTCTTTTCTTTTTTTGTTCATAAACTACGCATCCTATCTTTGTTGTCATATAAGTATCCCCATTTCATTATTTTTATTTTATTCCTTTTTTTTAACTAAAACACTATAGTAAATAGAATATAATATCGAGACCAAGTAACGCCTTCACAGGTCAGACAGGGTGTTTAATACATACTGTTTATAATTGGAGTACACGTCTAACTTCGTGCCGTCTGATGTAAATATATGTTGTGTTAACTTTTAGCTAAGCTTACTATCCCTCTCCCACAAATCTTCCCTATTCTACCCATCCCCTCCCATTTCGTTGTTAATATACTATCCTCTTTTGCATTCTTAATTATTTTTATTATTCTGTTTATTTAGGGGTCTTTTGCGTGTGTATATACAACTATTGATATGAACAGAGCTGACGCCTCATCAGATAATAGTTCTGTAAAGATTTTGTAAAGCATCTGTATGTCTAATTCGTTCAGACCAAAGCCACTCACAAACTCCTCTCTCACAGGTTCAGATCGGACACATTCAATCAACAAATGGTGGATATCGAAGGAGAATTCCTAACTAAAAATATAATTACCCCGTAGTAAATTACATCCCCTATAAGTGCATTTCAACCCTGTCAAATTATATTTTTGAAAAGAAAGATAGCTTACGTCTGTCTCTAATGTCTAATCTATTTTTGTGCTAAAATTCATCAAAATCAGTTCAGTCAAAGTCACGTCAAAACACGTGAAGGGACATAAAAACCAACACACATTTGAATTTGTATTAAGTTAGGATTTTAAATGAATATTTTTTTCTCACAAATCTGGCAACACTAAACGAGCGTTCAAGTTGACAGCTATGAAACAACTCGCTCTAACGTTCAGAGGTCGCATTACGACTCAAATTGGATCACGAATCGTTAGTGTTTATTTTTCAATTCGGACACGTGGGTAGGGTTATGAAAGGCGTGAGTTATAGCGACCGTGATTTGTAAATTTAAAAGTTTGTGAAGATATAGATTATTTTTAAAGCTTTCTGGTTGTAGGAAGACGGTGTAGCTATAACATGGCCCCGGCAGACGAGCAGGAGGAACACCCCGGTGGTTTTAGTCTGTAAGAGTCCTAGACACCGGGGCAACTGCTATCACAACGACCTTGACTATCTATGACTATAAGAATTTCCACCGGGTCGGAAAAATGGTACCACCTAACAGTCAATGAAAATCATATTAACTTTTAGCTAAATCTACTTTCCTTTTCCTGTTCCTCTTCTGCCTCTCCTTTTTCTGCTACTCACACCCTGCCCTTGTCTATCTCCTCTGCGCTCAATATATCAAAGAATAAAATACAAAAATATTTAGATCTTTAATTTATAAATAATCATTTCCTTGTAATACACTTAGTTGGGAGTCGAAGCTGCTCGCGTCCGTAGGCTTTACCCTAGTTTCCCTACACGTGACTCCTGGGTGGTGCTAAACGAGCAGCAGCGAGGTCGTAGGGCGCCGGTGCCTGTCTGGATCGCGACCACAGTGCATGGGTGTAAAGCCCGCCATCCACCATAGTGACCAGTTTCGGTTTGTCGCGCTTCGGGATTAGCTTCTGTATATCCAGTAGCTCATATACCTAGAGACCTTCAGTCGTGGTATACGAGGGCCGACATGACGATGTAGACTATCAATGGATTTTCATCCTTTGATAGTCGCTTTCGTTTTTGGACTACACTGTACTTATCATCAGGTACTCTGTAGTTACTATGTCGAGCCAGTGTAAAAAAAAAAGTTACTAATACACACTATAGCCACACACTCATAGATACTACTTATAATATAATACCTACAACGCTACACTAGATACAGCTACTAACAAACTACAGAACCGGCATGAGGTGATCCTAAATGAGCCTTCACATAATTCGAGAGAAGGGATTACTCCCCTAACCCTGTCTCTCTTCCCTCAATGATAGGCGGTGTCTGGGATTACGCTAACACTGCCGCTGCTACGCATAGCCATTGGTTTCCCTCAAGTACCACTGCCCAGTTTATTGTTACAGCGGGAGGACGCGGAGATATTGTTGCGCAAAAGCCCTTCACCTCTAACCAGGTCTCTGTCACACTTTGCCTCCACCCTCGCGCAAGTAATCGACTTGCCGTATTCGAGCACTGACATCCATACCTCCTCGCTGCTTACTGTAAACAATAGTCGATAGCGAGAGATCCGTCATATTAAATATAACAGCCAAAGCGCTTCGCTCCACTAACCAGGCTGGGAGATATTCATAATGTCTACAATAATATTCTTGCCGTACTTTTTAGTACAGATATGTAGGATGTTTATTAAATCTTGCATTAAAATACCTTTGATAACATTTTTTAACAAAAAAACTAAATAAAATAAAAATACTCTACCTTCGAGTTGCAATTAAAATATCGAACACATAGTTCAACATTTTCCTGTTCATTCTTTAATTGGTTTCGAGAAAAAATAGTAACAGTGTAAAGCTGTGGTCTTAATGACAGCGATGAGCGAATATCCGCGACCTAATTTTGTCTGTTCTATACTTTTGATCTCTAATTTATTTCAGGTTGCCATTTCTTAATCAAATGTTGTCATGATATTTAAAAGTATTATATGTTTAAAATTATATGGTTTTATTGTTAATTAATGTGTTAATATAAGATAATATGATAAGTAATAATATTGAACTGAGAACTTTTTAACTGAGAACTTTGCATTTATTTTAGAGAAATTAAAAATAAAACGAAAAACGTATATTTTTATACCAAGCACAGATTAAAAGCTGTTATGTCATCGTATTAAAAATATTACTTTTGTATTTATATATTTTTGCAACGGGATATTAGACTTATACTAAGCGATGCTTTAGGAAAGTTGGTCTTCAATAACTAGATGAGAAAAGCTAAAGACAGCCTCACTTATCCAGGCACGGAGCTAGATGGGAAGAAGGTAGGGGTGCTAGCCGGGGCCCACGCTCTGATGCCAAATTCCACTGACAGCACACGAGCACATAACCGAGTATATCCACTGAAACTATCTAACGGCGGGGTCGGGACAGCGGCAGATAGTATTTCTTGCCCCACCTCAGAACATTTCAAGATCCAGGGCTTCACGTATCAGATAGTTGGTTGTTAGCCGTGGTGGCTGCTGGCAGAATAGAATAGCACCCCCCTCTTCTTGCCGCGGTGTCGTAAAAGGCGACTAAGGTATCTCTTTAACACCACAATTCAACCAGGTGTTCAGAGAAGGACAACTCGACCAAACCTGCATCCCGCGTTCTCCCGATCGTACTGGTTCTCCATTCCATCGGGCCCGAGGGAGCTCGGACGAGAGAGTGCTTTTCTGGCAGCAAGTCCAGTTATGCACTTAAATATCTCCTGCACAATTGACTGTTTCCGAAAACTGGACCTCGATTTTTTTAATCGGTGTTGAAACAGTCGCCGTGGCCGAACCCGGGTAGGACATCATCAGTTGTTTGTTAATGTTAGTGATACCGTAAGAACACCTCTGACTAACAGTTGACCATTATTATAATCTTAGTATATGATGCTACTATATAAGAGTAGTCTGGTATAGTTCGCTGTCACTCAGTAGTGACTCATTCAGTAGTAATGACGGCGCTCACTTGTAACTCACACAGTATTGTCCCCTTCACTGCCGACGTGCAAGAGTTTTTTTTTTATTCGGCGGGACGATATATTGTTGACCGGGGCAACGGTCGCTCCAATTTCACCGGGCTTTAGAGGGCGAGCACTTATGGTGCTTCAGCCAGCAATTTATGGGTTGGGTGGCTACGCAAGGGCAACCCTGTAGGTACGGACCTCGACTTGGGCTGCCAGCCATTAAATACGAAACCTAACGGTGATCTACTAGCGTTTCGGAAGCGACTACCTTGAGAAGAAACGCCGAACGTGCCTGAGACAGAGTTATTCCCAGTCTTAGTATTAAATCGCTAAACGCTATCAGTGCAACCGCTGCCGTAATGCTCATATTTACTATTATCCGGGTCGCGCACTCGTCACGCACTCATGTCATGAGATGACCTCTACCTGAGTCAACATATTACGAGCGGGGCACGTCTTCACACGAGTCAATATTGTACATTTGTGTTGATTATTGTTAAGTTTTGTAAAAAGGTTACGTGTATGGTTTTTATAGGATATCGAATACACTTATGATCGATGTTTTTAAGTATTATTTTAAATGAAGTCTTTTACGTCATCGATATAGTATGAAGGATATGCGATAGAATAATCAGTGTGCCAGTCCTGTCTGACTTGGAATTGATAAGATTTTAAAATAGAGTACTTCTTGTCTGGACAAGTTTATGCGACAACAAATACACAATATGTTTTATTATCGTTTGTGTCATGACGAGTATTCTGAAGTACTATATAACCTCATTTTACCCTCTCCCTTTCATAACAGAACTACGCGCTATGTATTGCGGAGACACAATTTTATTTTGACTTCTGTTACAGTTATTATTAGGAAGTTCTCTAACTTTTGCCGGGTCACTGGATTGTGGGATTTTCTTCCGGCTAGCATATTTCCTTCGTTCTATGATAAAGTGTCCTTAAAGTGAAATATGTAGAGACACTTTTGTAGACCGGCATAATAGTGGCGACTATCGGCAAGGGTTGTCTCTCGACAAACGGACTCGGTTTTGTCCATCAGGTACAGTGCAATCACTCTGCCGAATCACAACAAAAAAAAAAAGTTGTAAGATGACTCTAATCAATAGATATGTCTAGCTATAAATAATATGCAAACGGAAGGTTTATGAAATTAATTTCCTTTAGTGTTATGATCCTATCATTTTTTTTTAAATGTATCTTGTATTGCTATTACTGAAAAAAAATTCTATACGGGTAATTTGAAGCTTTATTCCTTTAGCAAGATTTATTTTATTGTTTACGGTTTTAAAGAAACATACAGCAATATATAAACATAGGGAACTTTTAATAGACATAGAGATGATAGATTATTTTTTTAATTTTACAAATGTGGCATAGACTAAAACGAATAATAGTTTGTGATTTATTCGTTTTAATACAAAAAAATGGAGTTAAGGAGGCATCGCCCGCTCATCGCTTTCAGTAGTGCCGCACCCCATGCACTCATATCACTGGGATCCGGGTGTGTTTCTCCAAACGGTTTGTCGAACTCCCGCGTCATCACATTAAGAGCGCTGTATACCTTGCAGTCTACGCAAATGACATGCTATCTATTTATGGACATATTTTCAGGAGTTAACATAACTTAAGTTTCAATTAAGATAAATTTATGGCGACAGGGCGAGTGCTCGAACTGAGTCGTGACTAGTGATGAAAATGCCCGGGAATTTTCCCAAAGTGCCCAAAACTTGCTTGGGAATATTCCCGGGAATTTACGAAATGTTCGCGGAAGTGCTGGGCTTTTGGGAAAATTCCCGGGCATTTTCATCACTAGTCGTGACTTCAGTAAACAAGTCTAAAGATCGTCATAGTAACTTGCTTCGATCAGTCGCGTTTCGGAATTAGTTTGTTTATATCCAGTTCTTTATATACTTAGAGACCTTCTGTCGTGGTATATGTGGGCTGACATAGCGATGACAACTGGCAATGGACCCCTTGCCTTTTCGCCCCTTGACGATTGTTATAATTCTTGGACTATACTACACTTTCCATCGGGTATAATGAAGTCACTCTGTCAAGTCAATATAAAAAAACTGTCTCGACAAAGAGATTAGCAGTATTAGTGGTATTATTATATATATTAGAAAATGGACTTACTTTTAAAAGAATGCAGGTCTATTTAAATATCCCTGCCGACTAGGCGCGGCCTGGAGAAGGCTAGTCGTCTCCGGGTGCCGAGGAAGATGGCTCAGCCTTGCCCTTGGCACTCAGCAGGCGGGAGAAGAAACACCCCGGGGATTTTAATTGCTGCAAGTCCGACACACCGGGGGTGGCTCTCACTGCCCCTTGAAGGTATGTCAAGGATTCCTCCCGGGTTACCAAAAAAAAAGTTCTACTTTTTTTTTTTTTTTATTCTCTCCGGTTTTTTTTTGGGACTTTGGATCAGGCTGACCATGTCAGTCCCATAATTACACTATACTTTTGTAACTACACTACACTATACTATACTATTTCAATAATTGGTATGTGAGTCTACAGAGCATCTCAGCCGCGCAAGATGTTTGCTCAGCTAAGACGCTCTGAAATAGACCCACATCAGACCTGTTCCAACCAAACTGTTTAAACAGGATTTCTCTCATAGATACGCTCCGAACACATTCCACCAAGAAATGGTGTATGTCCCCTGGGACAAGTTCTACTTAAATATACTAATTTACGTCCTTAAAAAAACCCAATCCGCAGATGTAATACGCCTAAATATTGTTTATTAGTATAATTTGTTATCATATTGAAATATCCCATAAAGTTCTGATGAGTCAGTGATGTTTGAATTATAAATTGGAGCGTATCTGTTGGCTGGTCGCACCTACGATATCAAGGCGCAAGATACGTAAATAGCAAATTATATTACTACCTACGACGTCCTCTGAGAATTTTTAAAGTAAATACTGTACTTGCAAGCCCGGCCAACTTCACCCAGATACGATTTACAACCAACCTGGCAGATTTTCGAAGAAATTTATAAAAATAACAATGATATATCGACACACTACATCCTTTTCTGGGCTGCATGATGCTTTCGTGACTGTATTCACTTTACACTTTTATGTCGTGGCCAGTGTCGTGCATAGGATATTTGGCCAGGGTAGGCAGAATTCGCGTAATTAATTTGTATATTATATTATAATAGTAAATATTATATTGCTTTCATAGGAAAGATAGACGGTGTAAATATAGAATAGATATGAATATAAATGGTCCCTTTTTTTGTTTAACTTTAAGCAATTTATTCCAGGCTTATTTATCATGAGGGCATGCAATGCTTGCATGCATCTATGGAATGAACGCTACTGGTCGTGGCCAAGGTAACTAATATCGCAGCTTATCGGCATTCTCACAGCACTAGTACCCAACATTTCTATTAAATGTCATTAGTATTAGATATCTATTTAACCTTTTAGGGGTGGAATATGAAGAACTTCGGCAAAGTTTAAAATAAATATTCAGACACGAAAATGCAGTTTTTCGATTAAAAAGTGACTGTAATATTATATAAAAATATAGTGTAATAAGTATGCGTGAAAAGAGGCTAACAAATAATTTTAGTTTACCTTTTGCACGAACGAATGATGGGCTCTTAAGAGAGTAAGAGAGTTTTGGAAGTCGAAGCTGCACGCGTTCGTAGGCTTTACCCTAGTTTCCCTACACGTGACTCCTGGGTGGTGCTAAACGAGCAGCAGCGAGGTGGTAGGGCGTCGGTGCCCGTCTGGATCGCGACCGCAGTACATGGGTGTAAAGCCCGTCACAGTGACCAGTTTCGGCTTGTCGCGTTTCGGGATCAACTTGTGTATATCCACTATCTCATATACCTAGAGACCTTCAGTCTTGGTATATGCGGGCCGACATGACGATTTAGACTATCAACGGATTTTCATCCTTTGATAGTCGCTTTCGTTTTTGGACTACACTGTACTTACCATCAGGTACTATGTAGTTACTATGTCGAGCCAGTGTAAAAAAAAGAGTAACAGCATATATTATAGCAGTATGTTATTTTATCTAATTATATATAACTATTTTTTTTTTATTCTGACTCGAAACAGTGACTACACCAGGCCCGATGGTAAGCGAGTCGATAAAACAACAACCGTTATTAAAGATCCATGGATTGTCGCAGTGATCATGCCGGCCTGCACTAATCTTATCTCTTATATCTTATCTATTCACGATTCACCCAAAAGGATATAATAGAACGGTGAGTACTGCTTCTATATGAACTTGGTTTTCCAGTAGAATGATTTGAAGGAAACCTTCAGACTTTTTAGTCAGTATGGGTCTATCACAACGGGGCAGTTATTCTAATAGTGACCCTGATAGTCCTATGTAGGATTTCCCCTTTGACACCAAAAAAAAAAAACAAAAAATATTTGACAAGAAGCAAGATGTTATACCGCAAATACATAGGAAAATTTCGAAAACCATAAATCTATAGTTATATCACAAAAAATATTGCAATTATGAATTTATAATATCAAGTTCGTACGGAACTCTCGATGTGAAAATCCAATTCGTACTTGACCATTTCTTTTTATTGATTTTCATTGATAAAGTGAACAAAGTTGCAGCGTAGGGCTAGTATGGTCATATAATTGTTAAACGGAACGAACTCTGTCAGACGCCTCAGTCCAGTTTGAAGAATGCTGACGATCTGGTACAAAAAGTAATACCTTAACCGTAATGATCTTTAAATACTAGGAAAACTCGAGATATACATACAGATGTATCACGCTGCGCTCTTCAGGGGGTCGTTAGATTTATCAATATTAATCAGCGGAATGCATATGGTCACGGAACTGCAATATTTTTTTAAATTTTCTTACGAAATTTGAGAACATTTTAACAGGCATTCTAGGACAGTATTTTATATATATTATTTACAAATTGATTTTTAATTTGATGATGTTGATTATTCAATACCCTTAAGATGTGGTAAATATTTTCGATTCTTTTTTAATTTAAGTTTCATTTTAATCTCGTTGAAATCTTTTGTATTTATCCATAACACAGTACATTCAGGAGCAAAACCTGACATGCTGAGTCAACTCGGCAAGTAGTCTTCCGGGATCAGATTTTGTATGTCTATAATAATAATGTATCGTCACGCTATAACCTTTTCGTGGTAAGCTATGGACATGGTTAATTTAATATAGAAACATTTAATGAATTGGAAAGTACTATTTTTTTAATAATATTTGTATGATAGTAAACTTACTTAAATTTGGAAAGTTACTAAATGACATCAGTTCCCGTTAATATACGGAAGCCTAAAATGTATATATTTAAATTTATATAATAGTAATTGACTGTCATGCTGTAGTATCCTTTTCAGTGAGCAGTGTGATACATCGATGGCTGTATTCACTTCACGCTTATTTATTGTGACCAACGTGACCAGTATCGCAGCTGATCGCCGTTCTCACAGCACTAAAACAATTGACATTTCTATTAGATGCCATACGGGCTTCCACAGGATGTTTTCCTTCATGATACCTAGTTATTTATTAATGATTTGTCTTTAGGCTTTCTACCTTAGTATATTATAATTGATTAATATTAAAAAAAACTATTATTATTGCTTTGGACCTGTTTTTAAGTAAAGACCGCATCACAGTAAGTGTATTGTTGCATAGATGCGCAAAATGTAATTAGATTAATGAAAATGATTAACGATTACATTTTACAATTTTTACCATTAATATGACTGCATATTGCTCATTTATATTTTAAACACTACAAAATCCCAGATTGTATATACATTTATGATTTATTAATGTTTTAAATGAATTTAATCTTAATTACAGAACAAGAAAATTAAAATTACGACTACATCGTTCATCATTAATCAGATTACATTTTGTCCATCTCTGGATTGTTGGAAGCCCCTTAACAGTGACAGGTACATATAGGATGATAAATACAAAATATTGAACTGTGTGGCATACTTCGGGAAAGACCTATGCCCAACAGTGGACAAGTACATACAGGTTGATGAAATATTATTAAAACTGCAAATATTTAATATTTCTAGAAGTGTAACTAAATATATGAATGCAGCTCAACCAGATTAAGCTTGTTTGTAACCTTTACCCTAAAAACAATCCCTGAAACAACCCTAAAATCTTATAAATATCCAATTACTAAAACGCGTTGTATATGTTAAAGACGATTTTAACACAAATGAGTCAGTCATTTCAAATAAAATCAATGTATGTCTGCCTGCATATGTGTGTACTTACTTATATATGTGCAGGATTATATGTGTCCATGTGTATGTATATACATATAATAATACTTTGAAATAGGTTCTAGGACTGTTTATCTATACTCTATTATTTCCTTCCTCGCTGTTTTCTGTGCATTGACGCAAAAAATAGGTATCTGCTGAATATCAGCGCTGCACGGCTCAGCTGGTCACCCTGCATTCCTTGAGCTGACTTCAGTTTGGCGCATCACAGCACAACAAGTAAGCAAATGAGAGTTGGCTTATGTTAAAATTGTCTCAAAGACTTAAAAAACATTTCAGCAAGTGGGAGAAAGAATTTTCTCCACCGCCTTGTAAGATGGAAGACCATTAACACAAATATAACATCAATAAAATAGCAATTTACATACGTCACAACAAGGCTGTACGGGTTCGGAGAGTCTTTACAAATTCGAGGCGATAACAGACCGTTTGGGAAATGAGAATAAAAAATAAGGCTGTATAGCTGAGCGTCACAACAAACTCATTTACCGGTTGCGTCGGTTGCTGTGTTGCCAACTTCAATAGAAATACCTAAAGCCGTGTATTATCCATACCGCTAGCTCAAACTCAAGATAACTTTATTTAAATAGGCATATATGTTTTAAATAGTCAATAAAACGAATCTACCGCCGTGTCCTACAGACGGATCGACCCGTGCCGTGTCAAATATATGTAACTTTCTTATTAATATGATCAAATAAATCTTTTTACTAGTAATCTCAGATAGTTTTTCATAATTATAACACTTAATTGAAGTGTGACGTACATTTATGTAATACAGTAAATAATTATTTACATAAATTAAGAATTTTTCATACAAAAAGTTGATTTATAATAAATTACCCTCTTGTTTTAACGAAAAAAAAAGTAAATAATCCATCGGTGCACTAAAAAATATTGTTATAAAAAGATTCCATTATATATTTTGCCAATTTTTAAACGATTTTTAGTGATTTTTAAATACATTTGAACGTGATTCTAACTTTAATTCCGTGTTTTCCCCCAATCCAAAAGCTATCCCTTTATATATATTTCAACGTAATAGTTATGTGAGTTGAGTGGTTTTTCCCATCTAAAAAGTGCTCAACGTGACTAAACTAATTTTCACTTCAAATATAAATATTTGAGCGTGATAGTTACGTGAGATCAGTGCTTTTTTTCATCTCGAAAGCGCTCAATGTGCTTATAAAACACATTGCTTTAAAAAAAGAAGAAAAAACAAAATCTTGATTTTTTTATCTGCAGTCTCGATATTTTCCACATCGAACCTGGTAACACCGGCCACAAGGCATATCTCACTCGAATTGTACCGGTATGTTGTTGCCAAGGTGCGTTCACACCGCTGAGGCACGCGCGTAAAGTTTATTTTTAATCAATCGATAAAACAAAACGCTTTCTATTTATATAGGTTTACCATTCAAAGCAATTTCTGATGAATCTTCACAATCAGCCCACAATAGTTCATTGTTAACATAGATAACAGGAGCAAATGTGCCCGATTATCGCCTCTTCTCATGCAATCCTTTCTGACCACAAATCGCAGTTCGTCCTCCTTGCCTTGCCTTGTAATGAAAACTTCGGCTAAATAGCTTGGAACAAACATGAGACGAATCAACACATATTATAAAACCCAATCCCTACAACAGGAATGAATAGCTTCAAGTACCACCTTTTATTAAATTGGTTTATAACAAACAACACACAAAAACAAAAGAAAATACAGAACATATAAACATGGCGAAAATGGACCCTTCATCAACCTAAAGCCACAGAGGAAGCCTGCAGCGCTGATTTTCGTGAAGGGCCCCGGTCGTGTCACATCTTATAAGAATTATCGATAAACAACAAAATACATATAGCTTAAATAATAAATACAAGTGATACTAAAATAAACTATTACATACAATAAATAAATCGACTACAAAATGTATTAGTGACAGATACTATAGTAAAAATATATATATACCTAAAAAAAAAACCGTGTATAAATATAACCGTCGTAATTTCTGGATGATATTTTTTTTTAAACCTTTTCATGTCGTGCTTTTACGCTCTGGCGTAAAACCCCCGAGGTGTTCCACCTTCCGCCTACCGTCAGCGAGGGCACGACCGGGGTCACATTCTCAATGACCGGCTGGCCGTGCGGCCGTGAGTAGGCCTCTACTCGTTTGGGGAGGGGTGGTGTATAGAGCCACCCCTCTCATGCCTCTGTGTTGTAGAGCGGCACGCGTAAGTCGAGGTTCGTAACCGCAACCCATAAATGGCTGAGCACCTTTAGATGATGTTAGGCGTTTCCCATCCAACAGTATTGTCCTGTCGTAAGGAAAAAAAACCCAGCGTCGTCTCCACAAATCGCTGCGTCACAGTGAGTTTTCTAATGAGCCCCGTAATAAAAACTAATGTATTATTACAAACTAAAAGAAGGAACTTTAACTAAATTGCATCACTTAACTTAATTCTTAGAAACGTAATTGGATAGCACAAAAATAATCTGATCTGTAACATAATCGATTAAATCTTTATAAATACTCATAAAGAATTTCACATTTATTGAAACAAAAGGTAATAAATTATCGTAGATATTTTCATTACCACGTATTAATATGCAGTAGTTAGATTTATTACAGCGATGCCTGTTGTTCATATTATTATAATAATATGTAAACCGTTGTAACACGATATCTCGTTCTTTCTATTTATTAGTAAATTTGTTTAACGGTAGTGTCATGTTATACATCATAACTCAGTTCCAAACGATTTTAAATCTGAATTGTTAGGATAATGGATAAACCCAACACCAAATATCTCTGATACACTTAGTAAATTATTGCGGATGTAATTTTTTTTGTTTTTTATTCTGACATGACACAGTGACTGCACCGCACCTGATGTTAAGCATGGTACAGTCCAAAAAACGCCAACGACTATCGATAGGTAAGAAAAACCCATCGATAGTCACAGCGATCATGCCGGTCTGCACAAATATCTCTTCACGCTACGCTTAAAGGATTCCATATCATAGGATGGTGGGAACACGCTCGCCGGAAGACCATTCTGCAGCCCAAAGACACGGCAAAAGAAGGAGTTAGAGAACTTCTTAGTCCTAGCCGAGATGTGAGATACTGCTTCTTGTGAATATTATTAAAATTGTAATTACATTTCGTTATAATTATACTTAAGTTGGCAACAATAAAAAGGGGAGAATACGATGTTAGAGGGAGGCAGTGTCCAGTGTTCGAGACACAGAGAGAGGGGTTTTGGAGGGGTAGCTCTTTACTCCCATCGCTTTCAGAGAAGTAGCGTCAATAAGGCTTTTTGCTCCCCGGGCGTTTGGATGAATTTGGTTTCCCAGGCCCGGGTGGATCAAGGATTTTTAGTCGGTAGGAGTCGGACGCGCCGGGGTCGCTGCCCTCACAGCGCCCCTGAAGGTGCTATGTAGGATTATTCCCGAGTTTAAAAAAAAATAGGAGAAAACGTATGTTGAAGGATCTGCCATTCGAGCTCTTGGAGTGCGGTTTTGACGACTTGTCCACCGTGGGGTCTGTCATTGTTTGAAGGTATATTGCTTTGGTCTGGTCGATGGGGTCTTTTTAATCGAACAGCCTCCTTCATGCTGTGTAGGCGGATCAAATAGACTCTCTTGCTGGTTGTAGCATTCTTTTCGAGTATCGATGAAAAGTGAAAATGAGTAAACGTCGAAATTATTCATTTTTAAGAATTTCTAAGCCTCAAAAGTAATTTAAATTACTAAGAAAAGACGTTTAGAACAGTTTTGTAGATTCGGAAATGCTCTATCGAATGAACTATTTACTTTGACAAACAATAAAAAAATCGTTGTAAAATAAAAGTAAATATAAAAACGCCACAAAGTATTCACCAACCTAGGTAATTCATAAATATCATTAATAGTTTAAGTAACTCTAAATAAGTTTTAAAATGTTGGTACAAAGAAAAAATTATTTGTAAATTTTATTTCAATTAATAACTTTTTTATACTGCTTCGACAAAGTGCTACAGTTCATCTGATGGAAAGTTCAGTATAAACCAGGAATGCTAGCGACAAGAGATGGGGTTCCATTAACAGTCACCGTCGTTATGCTAGCTCTCATACACCACTGAAAGTCTTTAGGTGTATATAGAGGTACATAAATTGATCCATAAACGCGACGTACTGACAAAATTGTTTTTAACCAGTATTTGATGGCAATATTTCTGTAATTATTTAGTGGCTATAGTCGCTTTTGTATTCGAATTGGAGCTGGTTCGAATCCTGGCACGTATCTTACGATTTTTTCAAATTAAGTTCGGACTTGGGCCCCACATACTCACCAGCAGTGACGAGCATAGGACATTTGGACAGGGTAGGCAGAATTTGCGAAATTAATTTGAATATTATATTATGATAGTAAATATTATATTTTTATTATAGAAAAGAAAGATGGTGTGAATATAGAATAAAAATTATAAAAGGGTTCTTTTTTTTGTTTAACTTTAAGAAATTTATTCCAGAAATATTTATCGTCAGGACAAGCAATGCTTTCATGCATCTATGGAATGAACGCTACTGCTCACCATTCAATAGAAATGTCATGTGTATTAGAGCTGCAAAAACGGCGATCAACTGTGCTACTGATCATCTTGGATACGACATCTAAACGCAAAGATGATACAGCCATTAATATATCTCAGCTTACTCCGCATGTTATAGTGTGATGATATGTTTTTCAATCAAGACATTAAAACCCGATACAATAATAGTTTTGTAGTTTTATTTGTCAATACATAAAATTGCATTTTTCACATATCAAAAATGTCAAGCAATTTAAATGTAATAAAATCGAAACGACGTAATAAATTCTAATAAACAATTTTTTGTTTTATTTATTTAACAATTTAATCCTCTTGGCACGTTTCTAATTTATTTCTCGCCATAATAATGATCTTTTAGATTTTGGAAAGACGTTTTAGTTTTTATGACTTTTATGTTTATTTCTATAGTATTAAGGTATACTATCATTAGCTGAATAAAGATGGAGAAAAAGATATACCTCTAGATATCGCTCAAATACTAGACAGATAATTTAAAATAGATGCGTGTATACTATAATATATGTTTTGAAAACCTAGTCAGATCTGAAAGGGGTATTTTGTTGAGACGATAAAATTACCAAATATATCAGAAAGTAATATAATTCGTGATAGTTAAAAGCTATCTAAATATATACATATATAACTCAAAGGTGACTGACTGACTGACATAGTGATCTATCAACGCACAGCCCAACCCACTGGGCGGATCGGGCTGAAATTTGGCATGCAGGTAGATGCTATGACGTAGGTATCCACTAAGAAAGGATTTTGATCAATTCTACCCCCAAGGTGATAAAATAGGGGATGAAAGTTTGTATAAGTTCTTACAATAACTTGATAGTTTTAACGCCTAATGACAGATTAGTTAAGAATATTGTGTACAAATAAGTTCTGTAGGCCCTAATTTTTCACACACGCTAAACAAAAGTAAAGCCGCTTAAACTATACCTAATTAATAATAATATTTCTTAACGCGAGCGAAGCCGCGGGCAAAACTAGTTGTCATATAAAATTTAAGAATTTGAATTATTATACATGTAATCTGTGCTCGGATTATTTACAAAAATCCGTTTAAATACTACTAATGGAACGATTTAACTGATAAACGGTGCTTTAGATTAACGGGAGTCATGGCCCGTCTTAAGTTACGACTTAGCAGCATTTTTTACACTGCTCGACGTAGTTACTACAGTACACCTGATGGTAAGTACAGTGTAGTCCAAAAACGAAAGCGACTATCAAAGGATGAAAATCCATTGATAGTCTACATCGTCATGTCGGCCCTCGTATACCACGACTGAAGGTCTCTAGGTATATGAGCTACTGGATATACACGAGCTGATGGATTCGGGGAGTCGAAGCTGCTCGCGTCCGTAGGCTTTACCCTAGTTTCCCTACACGTGACTCTTGGGTGGTGCTAAACGAGCAGCAGCGAGGTGGTAGGGCGTCGGTGCCCGTCTGGATCGCGACCACAGTACATGGGTGTAAAGCCCGCCATAGTGACCAGTTTCGGCTTGTCGCGTTTCGGGATCAGCTTGTGTATATCCAGTAGCTCATATACCTAGAGACCTTCAGTCGCGGTATATGTGGGCCGACATGACGATGTAGACTATCAATGGATTTTCATCCTTTGATAGTCGCTTTCGTTTTTGGACTACACTGTACTTACCATCAGGTACTCTGTAGTCACTATGTCGAGCCAGTGTAAAAAAATAGACTCCATCAAGTCTATTGCCCGGATAACTTACTAACACGATCCCTTTCCTTTTTTCTTTTCTTCATGAGTTACGCACGTTTCCAGTATTACAGTGAAAGTTTTCTCTATTTAATTAATATTATTGGAATATTTGTGTACTTTAGATAAAACAAATATGATCTAATAACAACAAAAACTTTTCCTAATAAACACAGTTGAGTTGGGTGTTTGTGTTTTCTCATCCAGCAACTGCAATCTGCATTTCAAAAGTCGTTGTTTGAATTTCCTGAGAGGGACCTATAATCTTATTACTAACTAAAATTATTTCCCTATTTCCTATCTTATTGAAGATTTTCATCTTTCTAAAGTGAATAAAACGCGAGCTTAAGCAATCGTTTTTTTTTTTAAATTCTATTTCTTTAGGGGAGTATTACGTATGTATGTATGTTAACCCTATAGCACCCTTATATAAGAATTCCTAACATTTGATGTATGGTACCGTTGATCTGAACGGATCTGATGCCTCATCAGATATTAGTTCTGTTAAGACTTTGTTAAACATCCCGACGTCTTATCTGTTCAGACCAAAGCCACTAACAAGGTCCTGAAGGTCCCATTTTCGTCATGTTAATATGTTTTTGTATTTTTCTTTAGTTTCTGTATGTTGTTTCTCTTACTGCTTTTAAATTTGTAGTATTTTGTTTGTGGCGAAATAAATACATTTCATTTCATTTCAAACGCCTCTCCCACAGGTTTAGATTGGACACAAAGCATATGTAGAGTTATATTATAAACGAGACATTACATGGATTTTGAAATTTAAAAATGCTGTAGTTACAGTAAAATTTTTGACAATAGCTTAATGGCTATTTTGTGACAAATGTCACATTGGCGTGTCAATTTCAGATTTGTAATACGAACATTCTGTGTGAAACATAATCAAAGAATCTAAACGAAAGTGTTTCGTAATGAAACAATTTAATTTATCCAACACATGATTTAAATTAATGGGATTTTGTATTTAATTTATTGCCGCTGCGACAAATTTCTTTTGCATAGAAATGTGTTTTAGAGTTCAGTTCAATGATTTCAATTTGTCGCGTCGTCGTGAGAATCAGATTTTGGTCGAAACCACGTATAATGTTCTTATTTATATTCTTCGCTACATCGAAGCCTTCGATGAGAGCTTTCAAACAGTTTATGCCGCAGTCAATATTCAGAATAAGCAGATTTACCTAATGCCTTTTAAAATAATATATTTTGTAATATGGAATATTTCTCCTCGTTTTTTACTGTTCAGATGAATGTTGTGAATGTATCACTTTCTTTTTGATGTTATGTATGTTGTATTATTTGTGTTACTACCTAGCCGAGCTTAGTTCAAGTTATAAAATAAATAATTATCTTGCTTTCTTATTTACATATTGACCTAATCTCAAATAATGTTTCTAACCTATTTTATAGGAGACCATGCCAAAGCATACAGAAAATGAATTAAAAAACATGATATTAATATTTGTTTCAAAAATATTATCATTATTATGGGAGAAAACAAACATGGTCACTATCATCTAAGGTATCAGAAGATTTAGATGAAATAATATTCTACCAACGATTACGATAGTAGAAAGATAAAAATGGGATGATATAGGCTTTTGACATATTACGTTATGTGTATTCTATACATTTAACACTTATAAAAATAAAAAAAATATCGACAGCAGCCAAGTTGATAATATAATACAACCACACATTTAAAAAGGTGAAATAAAAACAAAAAATAACATATAAAATAGAAAACTCTAAGTTGCCGCCGATAAGAACTCTGTCTCAGCTTATGCTAGACTCTGCAGCGCTGGTTTTTTTTTACTTTTTCTACAATTTTTTCTAGTAATGTCGCTGATCAAATGTATTTTTGCAATTTCTCTGATATGATGATGATAATAGTAAATGCTGCAACTGACTTCTTTAGCTAATTTCAATAGAAACTAGTCAATTAGAACTTTAACTGTTTACGCATATCACCAGTAACATTCACTGCGTTTAAAATTAGTTTCTTATATTCGATGTGTTACTCATTTTAATGTAATTAGTGTCGATTTTATTAAAATATATTCTCTCAAAGTTTAACATGTTTCTATGTTAATATTCTAAATATATTCGATTTTTGGTTTTCGATAAATTAACTGTATTATATTTTAACATTTACTTTTAAAGTATTCATCTATCATTGTTTCCAGTATTTATTATTTTGATTTTAAACATGCATTAATGTTATTTGAAGGTTACACCTTTAATAAAGAACATACTCAATTGTTAATAATAAGTATTTTCTAGCTAGCTAGCTGTGTTGGTCTAGCGGATATTGGCAACGCGAATGGTTGTAGATTCGAATCGTAGAAAGTATCTCTAAGTTTTTAGGCTAAGCATGTATTTAGGCACCAAATGCTCGACGGTGAAGGTAAATCTAGCAGAAATGTCATGTGTAAATGACTTAAAAAAGGGCAATAAGCTGCGGTACTGGTCATGTGGATACAGCTAATTATAAATCCTTTCTCATTCTGAAAGGAATACAGCGTAATGACATGTTAGAATAGTTAAGCATTTTTTTATGTTTTAGTTGTTCCTAAATTGCATGGTTTTTTTCTGTATTTGATGCATTGAAGTTAAAGACAGATGCCAAAACAACATACGAATTCGGTCCAAGTTTTCTAACTCCGTATTTTGACGAATTAGTTCCGACGCAGAGCATGGTTAGTCTTACGAGCCGTTGTCTGAATTGAAATATCATTACGTCTAAATGACTGTATTTGGATTTATTTATATGTGTTTATATAAATATTAGACACTTTGCTGGAAACCTACAATATATACTAAAATATATAATATATATATGTACTCGTTGTCAATCATGCGGTTGACCACCTACGCTTTGAACAGAGGTGATAATGGATGAGATACTGAGCAATAAACTTGAGGGTGTCTACTGTCCGGATGAGGCTGAGAGGGAACGTACCTGAGAGGTCTTGAGGTGTGCGCTCTTTGCACTCACCTCTCCGATAGATTTAAAGGACTACCCGACAGTTTTTAGTCAACAGGGATTCGACGCACTGGAATCCCTGCCCTCGCGGTAGTTGCCAGGATCCTAAGCAAGATTTTTCCCCGGTTTTATCAAAAAAACGGCTGTAACACAAACATCCATAGTACAATGTTTCCGTGCCGCTGAGGACCGCAACAAATGGAGGCTTATCACAAGGCTAGTAATAGGTACCACATGATGTCAGGACAGCTCTGCCAAGAGTAAGCGTTGGAGGAATGTGTGGTTGCGGAAACAAAACACAGCAATAAACCGAGCTGGTGAGACGCGTGTCTTAGACCGCACACTGCCGTTTCAACTTGGTGGCTCTGATGTTTGTAGGCAGGATTTCCCTTGGGTTATAAAAAAAGCGGTTGCGACAGAAAAAACTATTGTAAAATGTTTCCATTTCGCTGAATACTGTCGCTGGTAGAGTCGCATTGCGAGGTTAGTGAATACCTCATGATATCACAACCATTCTGCCAAGAGTGAGCGTTGGAGGAATATGTGGTTGCGGAAACCAAACACAGCAATAAACCTCGCTAATGAGACGCGTGTCTCAGACTGCACACTGTCGTTTCAACGTGGTGACTCTGATGTCTGTAGGCAGGATTTCCCTTGGGTTATAAAAAAAGCGCCTGTGACAGAAAAAACTATAGTAAAATGTTTCCATTTCGCTGAATACTGTCGCTGGTAGAGTCGCATTGCGAGGTTAGTGAATACCTCATGATATCACAACCATTCTGCCAAGAGTGAGCGTTGGAGGAATATGTGGTTGCGGAAACCAAACACAGCAATAAACCTCGCTAATGAGACGCGTGTCTCAGACTGCACACTGTCGTTTCAACGTGGTGACTCTGATGTCTGTAGGCAGGATTTCCCTTGGGTTATAAAAAAAGCGCCTGTGACAGAAAAAACTATAGTAAAATGTTTCCATTTCGCTGAATACTGTCGCTGGTAGAGTCGCATTGCGAGGTTAGTGAATACCTCATGATATCAGAACCACTCTGCCAAGAGTGAGTGTTAGAGGAATGTGTGGTTACGGAAACACCACATATTGTTGTGTTGGAAGTCGAAGCTGCTCGCGTCCGTAGGCTTTACCCTAGCTTCCCTACACGTGACTCCTGGGTGGTGCTAAACGAGCAGCCGCGATGTGGTAGGCCGTCGGTGCCCGTCTGGATTGCGACCACAGTACATGGGTGTAAAGTCCGCCATAGTGACTAGTTTCGGCTTGTCACGTTTCGAGATCAGCTTGTGTATATCCAGTAACTCATATACCTAGAGACCTTCAGTCGTGGTATATGTGGGCCGGCATGACGATGTAGACTATCAATGGATTTTCATCCTTCGTTTTTGGACTACACTGTACTTACCATCAGGTACTTTGTGGTCACTATGTCGAGCCAGTGTAAAGAAAAAAAAAAACAAAACAAAACACAGCAATAAACCGAGCTGGTGAAACGCGTCGCAGACCGCACCCTGCCCTCGCGTCGCGCGTATGTCAAATGGCCCCTCACTTTCTATTTTGTTCACTATTTGCGGTGACATTTATTGACTAACTTTTCCCTATATACCTTTGTTCTCGCGTAAACTGTGTGAACGAATGAGCCACATAAATATTAGTTTTCTACGGTTCGAATTTACAGCTCTACTTTTAAACTTTTACTACAACTAAGTTAAGGTATCCATTCGATTCTGATAGTCGCGGCTCGGCAATGGCTGTCAGGTGATAATGTACCTGTATAGTTTGTCCATTGATCTAAAAAAAGTTATTGAAAAAACATATCCAAAAATGTCTCTTTAGTGCTAAATTACGTTTTACTAAAACCCCCCTTTCGCCGCTAGAAGAGGTTATTTCGATATAAAAACGTCACGATGAAACTGCTTGAATGCGTAACAAACAAAAGTCTTGAATCGATTGATATCGGTAAATATTTCCCGAGTTCGACTCAAAAAGCAATCGGGGTCGACCGTTTGAGCGTCCCTATTTGGTTTATAAATTCTTTCTATTTTCTTAACTTTCTATCTTTTTTTTTTTAGTCTATTGTTTAGTATGTAATATTATTGTTGTATTGTTTTGAGTTAAGATTGGAGCTACGCAGCGGTAATAAACTGTACCAAATTGTGTGAAATATGCTGACATCCACGATACAGGTTGTCCTAGTTTGGGTGTCAGCTGATTTTAATGTGCTGCTTGTAATTGTTTGTCTAATAAATAACTTAATTATTTGTTTTATTATTTAAATATCCATTCATTATAGACCATACTATACCGCGGTACTATACTAAATCATAATTTGTATCCTCGATTTACATATTATTATAATAATATATCATCATGATATATTCGTTTCGGGGTGAGCAGAGATAGAGATAAAGACTGGTTTCATCCACTTTTCACTTATATTTTGTGCTCAATGTGGCCAGTAGCGCAACTGATAACCGTTTTCAGAGCACTTACATATGACGTTTTTATTGTTTTTTACTTTTTAATTGTTTTTGATTTGATTGTTCGTTGTTACACCTGATTAGATGTCACACGGATTTCTTCACATTGTTATCTTTCACAGGTCAGCATATGGGGTCTAAATCTATTCCTAATCTGTAAAAACACACAAGTATGTGCCGGGATTAGAACCCACGACCCTCTGTATCGCCGTGTATGGGCTCCGGTCTCTTATACACTAAGCCACCACAGCTTCAGTTATTTTCCCTTCTCTAATATTTGTTTTCTTGTAATTTTGATTTCTTTTATTGAATACAAATGAATAAGATAATTTTCGGTTACTTAAATATATACTATGGAAGGACACATCTCTATTACTCTTCCAGATTATGTATGTCGTATATGCGAGTGAGGATTGGATGTATTATATTAACACCTTAATTCAACAACATTATATCTTATTTTATAATGATATTGTACAATACAATAATAGTTTTATTTGCAAAAAGAGCTATCATTCAGCCTAGGAAACAAATTTCTACGATTGATAGAACAATTTTCACGTAGCAAAACAAGGCGTCGTAAGTAAAAAATGTTAAAGTTTGAAACCGCAAAAGCATTGTATCCTGACTTGTACAAGACTCTTCACTATTTAATACATCTTTTTTGGCGCTAATAGTAGTTGAAATTATTATTTTATTGTCACATAAACTTGTTCAAGAACTGAGTTTCATTTTACTCGTATCTTAACTTACAATTTTGTTGATTTGATAAAAAAGATTGAAGATCACATATTTTCGATATCGATACATATAAAATCTATGTAATTTGAGTTACAATTTTTTTGTCGAGAGCATCTCTTAAAATCCATCTATTCAATCAGCGGTATTTAGCCTTACGATGTATTTGTATTGAGGTAACCAAATATTTTGATATTGCAACTCGACTAAAAACAGGTTTCTGTTTAATCTATAAAAATATGACTGCATTCATATAAAATCATACATAAAATTGTACATGTCTAATGTTATATTGATTTAGTTTTATTTTAAAGCAGTGAGAGCAAATTTCATGTCAAAAAACTTGTAAATGGCTCTAATGTAAGTCAATCGAAAACGAGTTACAATGTTATTGGATTAAGGTACGGATAGGTATTGATTATCGGGCGAAATTAATAACCTATCGTATCGCCTATCTTAGATTTGTTAGTATAGCAACTATAGTGCATCTTTTTTCGCATCCACAGGCTTGAAAGGGAGAGGTATAGCTAAAAATAGATAAGTTATTAGTTTCAGCAGTATAACAATGTTGACCTGGTGGAAATAGGTAAACCACTTTACATTGATATCCGTGTGTGACGTAAGACCGGACAAAGCTCATTTTGCATCGATTTATCACGTAAATATGATTGATTGGGTGATAAATATATTAACAAGAACTCTAGTTAGCAAAGACACTTTTTTTGACACGGTACAGTGATCATATCATGCCTGAAGGTAAGTCCAAAAGTGACACTCTGAAGTAGCTGGGTCCCCAGGCCCGGCGAAGGCGAAGAGCAGGCAGTGCTGGCATCCTGGTGGTTTTAATCGGTACAAGTCCGACACACCGGAGGAGTAGCCCTCGCCACTCTCCTGACGGGCCGAAGGGATTCCTAACGGGTTAAAAAAATCCAAAAGCGACAACGATTACCAAAGTAATATAAAGTAATATTAAGTAATATTAAGTATGGGAGTCGAAGCTGCTCGCGTCCGTATGCTTTACCCTAGTTTCCCTACACGTGACTCCTGGGTGGTGCTAAACGAGCAGCAGCGAGGTGGTAGGGCGTCGGTGCCCGTCTGGATCGCGACCACAGTATATGGGTGTAAAGCCCGTCATAGTGACCAGTTTCGGCTTGTCGCGTTTCGGGATCAGCTTGTGTATATCCAGTAGCTCATATACCTAGAGACCTTCAGTCGTGGTATACGAGAGCCGACATGACGATGTAGACTATCAATGGATTTTCATCCTTTGATAGTCGCTTTCGTTTTTGGACTACACTGTACTTACCATCAGGTACTCTGTAGTCACTATGTCGAGCCAGTGTAAAAAAAAAAAAAAAAAAAACCTATCGATAGCCTTAGCGATCATGCCGGCCTGCATAAATATCTCTTTACGCTACGCTTAAAGGATCCTGTATCATAGGATAAAGGGAACACGCTCGCTGGAAGACCATTCCACAGCCCAACGACACGGCAAAAGTAAGTGTTAGAGAACTTCTTAGTCCTAGCCGGGATGTGAGATACCGTAAAGCTGTGACTCCACAAACCCGCGCGCGTGGTTCTATTATAGACGAGGGTAAAACTCTTCACAACATTCGCCGTGATACAGATGGCGAATTATCCCTTACTTAAGCCTAATTCGATTTTTTGTGTAATAAAGCACGCTCTTGCAGGCGTGTTATATTCCCTATATGCTTATTATGGTCGCTCGCTATAAATGATACTCTATGTGATGTGCCGTGGTGGCTGCCGGCAGAATAGAATAGCACCCCCCTCTTCTTGCTGAGGTGTCGTAAAAGCCGACAAAGGTATCTCTTCAACACCGCAATTCAACCAGGTGTTCAGAGAAGGGAAAACTCGACTAAACCTGCATCCCGCTCCCTCCCGATCGTACTGGTTCTCCATTCCATCGAGCCCGAGGGAGCTCGGACGAGAGAGTGCTTTTCTGGCTGCGCATCCAGCTATGCACTTAAATATCTCCTGCGCAATTGACTGTTTCCGAAACCTGGACCACGATTATCTTAATCGGCGTTGAAACAGTCGCCGTGGCCGAATCCGGCTAGGACATCATCATCATCATCACTCTATTATATTTTTCAATATTTATATTGCACTTCTTACTCAATAATTACAAATATCTTATATTTTTATAATATAATTTTCACTATCCGACCATTCCTTTCGAATTTTCGATTCAATCTCTCTGTAATTGAAAAATCAAACCAATATTTTTATTTTAAAATTAGATGTTCTCCTTTCTAAAACAAGCTTATTTTTTATTTATCGGCCAATTCCGACAGAAGTGTCATATATAACTAACCAACTTTAACCATTCCTACAATCACTACAGTAATTATTTTAAGTTACAGTTTGGGTCGAGACCGTGGGATATAGTGCATAGATTGTCATAGTGATTTGAGATCAGCTTCTATGCGTCCAGTTCTTCACATATGTAGAGGCATTCGCGGTATATGTGGACCGGCGACTATCAATGGGTTCTCATTGCTTGCCATTGGGCTACGCTGTCATTTCCATCAGGTATGCTAAAGTTGGTTGTATAGGTGTCACCTGAAAATAGGCGCATCATATGTCACTTAGCATTTGCTGAGCTGACTTCCCTTTGGCGCATCATTACAGCACAGGGCATTTGCTTTTGTTGTTTTCTGTTTTTATTTAACCTGTTCTGATGTGTTATATAATTTTACGTACAAAAACGAGCCTAGATGACTATTTTGACGTGTTTAAATAAAGGGATTACTACGTAGAATTCTAGCTATAACTATAGTTCTGTTCATCACATTTTAATAAGATTATATAAATACTGGTATATTCTCATTTTATTTATTCATCATTGCTAGTAATGTACCATTGGTTAAGTTATATCTTCGAATAAACTTAAACAGTCATAATCATATGATGATGATGTCCTAGCCGGTTTCGGCCACGGCGACTGTTTCCACACCGATTAAGAAAATCGAGGTCCAGTTTACGGAAACAGTCAATTGCGCAGGAGATATTTAAGTGCATAACTGGACGCGCTGCCAGAAAAGCACTCTCTCGTCCGAGCTCCCTCAGGCCCGATGGAATGGAGAACCAGTACGATCGGGAGGGAGCAGGATGCAGGTTTGGTCGAGTTTTCCTTCTCTGAACTCCTGGTTGAATTGCGGTGTTAAAGAGATACCTTAGTCGCCTTTTACGACACCTTGGCAAGAAGAGGGGGGTGCTATTCTATTCTGCCGGCAGCCACCGCGGCTTCATAATCATATATATGTATACTAGCTGTCCCGGCAGACCTTGTTCTGCCCTATTTCTCTAAAATAAAGTCACATTGTTTTTTTTAATGTTAATAGCTTCCCAGTCGGCTGTTTTTTGAATATTGTTTGAAGGAACCTGGCGTTAATGCTAAATGTATAAAAATTGACAAATATTGACATTAATATTTATACG
Organism: Automeris io; assembly: GCA_036320925.1. NCBI lineage: Eukaryota > Metazoa > Arthropoda > Insecta > Lepidoptera > Saturniidae > Automeris > Automeris io. The sequence goes on along the minus strand of JAUDJH010000011.1, from coordinate 1,665,263 downwards.
TCACTCAATTGTTTTGCCTTCCAGGAACCCGTCCACTGACATTTAAAAAGTTCAAAATGACTTATAACGAATTTTTTGTATGAGAATACAGAAAAGTGTTATTTTTAGACAGTTGCAGGAAATTTTTAAAATTTTTGTCTCCGTAATAACCTTCCTCAGACATCATCAAACACAACAAAAAAAAAAAAATCATCCAAATCAGTTCAGCCGTTCTCGAGTTTCGCGCTTATCAAGACATTTTGCGATTCATTTTTATATTATATATATATATATATATATATGATTTACAGGCGGACGTTTTCCCTCAATCACACCTGGTATAAGTTAAAGATGAGGCCGACGATTTACCGCGTCCAGACGACAAATGCCTACTCACTTTTCTCTCAAGGACTCCCAAATCATAAGAACGTGGAAATATGCTCGCTGGAAGCATAGCCCATTTCTTAACATGGTGAATGAAGAAGCAAGTTTTTTTTTACACTGTCTCGACATAGTGACTACAGAGTACCTGTGGGTAAGTACAGTGTAGTCCAAAAACGAAAGCGACTATCAAAGGATGAAAATCCATTGATAGTCTCCAACGTCATGACGGCCCACATATACCGCGACTGAAGGTCTCTAGGTATATGAGCTACTGGATATGCACAAGCTGATCCCGAAACGCGACAAGCCGAAACTGGTCACTATGACGGGCTTTACACCCATGCACTGTGGCCGCGATCCTGACGGGCACCGACGCCCTACCACCTCGCTGCTGCTCGTTTAGCACCACCCAGGAGTCACGTGTAGGGAAACTAGGGTAAAGCCTACGGACGAACTGCGGATATAATGAACGTCCACCACATACGGGTGGTTTCCAACACGGCGTCCAATGGTTTTGTAGTGAAACGAGGTCAGTAGAATTAGAGAATACAGCTTTTGAGAACACTCTCCATTGTGCAACCGGTAAAAGACTATGAGGCAAATAACTTTACGTCGATGATCTACATTTTAGCCTTTTTTTTGTATCCCGGGGGAAAATCCTGCATAAGGCCATCAGGGACGCTATGAGGGCAGTGACCCCGGTATTTTAGACTCCTACTGACTAAAAACCCCCGGGGTGTCCCTCTGATTGCTCCACCCGGGCCTGGGAAGCCAAATTCATCTAGACGCCCAGGGAACAAGAAGCCTTGTTGAGGCTACTTCTCTGGGAGGGGAAGGAGTAAAACCCACTCCACCAAAACCTCTCTCCCAGGTGATACGCCAGACACCGTGCACCGCTTCCTTCTCATCCGACCAGCAGACTCTCTCAAGTCTACTGCATTTTAACCTGATTTATCACCAACAAGTCCACGAGCTTAATATCGATTGACTCACAGCGGCCAACTGATACTTGATATATTATCTGTTCTAAGTTAGTTATTTGTTTTTACAATCGTGAAAATCATATCAGCTGCTGTTTAGTATATTATGCGTGAGGTGTATTCAAACAAATAATTATTTTTTTTAAGAATTATTACCATATTTTCTTTATAAATCACACACTTATTTGATGGAATGTTTTAAAAAATATATATACCTATTATTGATTCAACACTCAGTTAAGAAAGAGAATCGTAAAAGTTATTTTAATATAAATCTACATATAGGCTGATGATCTAACTGACTATAAATGATAACCGCTTCAAATATACAATAGTACAAACACAGAAAACACTGTTATTCTATTGCCAGTCTTTAATAACGTATTATTTCCGGGTTAGCTTAAAAAATTCAACTCTAAATATTAGCTATGTAGGCAAATAAATAATTTAGAATTAAAAACATATTCAGCTAATAAATATGAAATGGAAATCTATTCAAATTGCTACGATTTCTCTTCACACTCTTTTTGGTTGCTTAAATATAACTTAACTCTCATATAAAAGACTCCTGAGTTTCTAACAATCACTTTCCTCCTTTTATCCAGGGATAAAGTAAGCTATGGCAACATAAAATATATGTTTACTCGTATTTAATAATATAATAAAATTTAATTTCAACTTCTAGCAGTGAAATAATTTTTAAAAGAAAACTTAAATAGGTATTAAGAAAATTCTTAATAAAATGAGTTTTTAAGCTTACATACCTCGTCTGTTCTTTGCCACAATCAGCTGGTAACAAGATTCCTTACAAAACAGTTCTTCACTGAGCTATTCTTCGATAAACATTATCACTGAACACTAAATATGTAAACACAATCGAAAATCACAAGTCCGTAACTATCCAACCGTTGAAAAATTCGCGCACGCGAAATATAAAACCGATGCGTGCGCGCCGGTCCATACGCACCGCGAACCGTATTCGCTTTTTAACCGTACGCAAGCCGAGCCTCACTCGGATGTGGTCCGTGTGTGACTGTAAACTCATCTCGCATTTCACGATCACCGAAGAAGATACGCCCTGCGTCCCGCTCTGCCACCACGCAGCACGCTATCGCCATCTCGCTCCGTTATTATCAAAGGTTAAGCTTTGGCCCATCAGTCAGTAGGCGCGCTATCGCCGCCCGAGTAGGTCGTGAGAACCGCTGCCTCCGTAACCAGTTTAATACCATTCCCACATGCACACTCGCCGCTATAATTAACTTATAACTATGGAGCGTTATCAGGCCAAAAATTGCAAAGGAAAAGTGGGTCAGTTTTGGATGTAATTGGGGGTACCGATGTGACATTTGCGGCCAATAACGGGGCGCGACCGCCGAAGCTAGGTCCGCCGAAATTTCACCCGTTTTCGGCGACCAATGGCACGGTGGTCGGTTGACAGGCGAGCTAGACCATTCGCTTAGATGATCCGCGCGAGAGCAACATTTGCGCCGATTGGCGTGTCTCGACGAGGCCCCGCCTGTACCGTTACTCGGCTTGACAGCCCCAAAGTGGGGATTTGTAGATCACATTCGTAATTGGTGGGGGTGACACATGACATTTAATTGATAATCAGCGGCCTTACCATAATTACACGTACACCGACGCGCGAAATAAATATCTTAATGACAAACACTGTTTACAATCGTTAAATTAAATTTTAAATGCCACTGTTATTTTAGTTACAAATTCAAGCTATGTCTACTTCGGTGTTAGCAGAAATATATTGACAATGTCTATTTTGGGCTTACAAGTCGTGCTGTGACCAGTAGCGCAACGATACGGCAAAAGTTAGAAAACTTCTCAGTCTTAGCCGGGATGTAAGTTACCGTACAGCTGTGACTACGTAAACCCGCGCGCGTGGTTCTATCAAGGAAGGGAGAAAACAAGGTTAAATAACTCTTCAGAACACTCGTAGTAATACAGATGCTAGAAAACGCTTAGTGAGGCAATATCTCTGCTTAACTGGAGCGTTCTATATGCGGTTTTCTTCATAATGGTTTCCATTACCAACAAATGATACCAATTTAATAAGTTAACCTACCATACAAGCAAGAGTTCAAATATAGAAACATATCGTCTTCAATGGATTGTCGGCTCTTTAGCAATTAACTGTTGATAATCACACTTAACTCGGAGCTTAGAAGCATGAAGTCTTCGCAGAGAAATCTTTTTTATTCGACGAGACTTTCTTCGTGACCTAGAAACGCCTCCACATCTTCACTGAGCATGAGAGGGCGAACGCTTAAGGTGCCCCAGCCAGCAATTTATGTGTTGGGTGGCAACGCAAGGGCACTCCTGTGGGTACGGACTTCGACTCGGGATAGAGAAATCGAAAACCTCTGTTTATTGAAGTACATTGAACAGTATTCTAAATATTTTTTTGAATTGGTGCCCTGAACTCCATTCGCTCGACGAGTGGTTAGAGAAATACGGATCCGCAAGCTCCACTAGCAGGAATTCGAGAAACAATCCGGAAATTTTTAATCAGTAGGAATCTGACATATCGAAGTCACCACCCTCACTGTGGCCCAGATGGATCCATATAGGATTTTCTTTAGGTTACAAAAAACAAAGGAGATGAGGGGAGGGTGGCACTTTACACCGCTCTCCCCGCCAAATGTGTTAGGTGTACGCGGAGGGTGGCGACTATTTAACCACTCCCTGCTAATTAGGCAGGGCCTGCAGAAGGCTAGACGTCGCCGGGTGCCGAGGAAGATGGCTCAGCCTTGCCCTTGGCACTCGGCAGGCGGGAGAAGGAACACCCCGGGGGCTTTAGTCGGTGCAAATCCGACACACAGGGGACAACCCTCATCGCCCCCTGAGGTCCGTTAGGGATTTCCCCCGGGATAAAAAAAAAGGTTACAAAAAACAGTTCAAAGCTAATCTTGAGCTTGTCATATGACTAGACTAAGAGACACCAATATACATCAGTGGCTTGCGACAAACTATACTGGTCAATACAGCGTTATTGATACCGGGGCTCGAACTAAGGACCTTCAGAGTCGCAGGCAGGGACACTATTTATTTTATTTTATATGATTGAATACCCAACTCGGGTGACATTGATGATAAAAAAGAAATAACCATGAAACAGAGATCATATGAATTTCCCCACAATTATAGACCACCGCAGTAAACTCAATAATTAATATATGATGCTAGCTTGCAGTAAAGTGAAGAATATAACCTAACTATTATACCTACCTATCCTATAACCTAAGTATTATATATATATATATATATATATTTATACATAGTATATATATATACTATGTATTGCATAATACATAAGTAATAATTTTGAACGAAATTCTTTAAATTATTTCAAAGAAAAATCCAAAAAAAAATGTTACTTTCCACATGCTGTTTTAAATTCCGTGAAAGAAACAATCAGATCAACATCATCAAATTGCGAGAGTGCGTTGTATTGCCTACAGATCCTCGGCATATTGGAGCGCTAAACTGCGTTGTCAGGCTTTCATGATCGTGATGATGATGTTCTTACTTATTTAAGATTTTTGATGAACACCGTCATAGTGATTTGCTTTTAACTATCGCGTTTCGGGATCGGCTTGTGTATGCTCAGTAGCTCATATACCTAGAGACCTCCAGTCGTGGTATATGTAAGCCGATATGAGGACGGCGACTGTCAGTGGATTTTTATCTTTTTAATAGTCGCTGTCGCTCTTAGACTTTGTCGAAGCTGTATAAAATTCGCATTAAACCAATAGGGTACCTTGGTAAAATTTAGACCATGATTTTTTTTTTACACTGGCTCCACATAGTGACTACAGAGTACCTGATGGTAAGTACAGTGTAGTCCAAAAACGAAAGCGACTATCAAAGGATAAAAATCCATTGATAGTCTACATCGTCATGTCGGCCCGCATATACCACGACTGAAGGTCTCTAGGTATATGAGCTACTGGATATACACAAGCTGATCCCGAAACGCGACAAGCCGAAACTGGTCACTATGGCGGGCTTTACACCCATGTACTGTGGTCTAGATCCAGACGGGCACCGACGCCCTACCACCTCGCTGCTGCTCGTTTAGCACCACCCAGGAGTCACGTGTAGGGAAACTAGGGTAAAGCCTACGGACGCGAGCAGCTTCGACTCCCAAAATACAATTAGTTAATTAGTTTTAATTAGTTATAAATACCAATAAAGTTACTTATTACGGTTTTACGGATTATTACGTATTATAATATTAATTTCATAGACATCGTATAAGAACCATAAAATCTGGAATTTCGTACCTACGACTTCTGATCTTTGAAAGTTCGCTGCAGCTACTGAAGTTATTGCTAAGTTTAATACAAGTCAGTTCACATTATCAAAGCATTTTATCGTTATAGTAATTTATAGGGAGCTAAAATGCTAGGTACTGGTTTTAATAGTCCATTACTACTTGATTTGAATACAGTCAAACCTGGATAAGTGAGAGTTCAAGGGAGCACAATCTCATTCTCGCTTATAGAGGTTTCTCACTAACCCGAGTTTCTCGCTAATGCAGGTACATGGGCAGCGTTTCTCTCTTATAGAGGCACGCAGCAATAACAAGTCACAGCAAGTACGAATGTATAATGCACATATATATTTTTAATAGTGTGTATATGTTACGTTCATTAGATTTCGACATATAAGTACTTTATAAGGGTAGGTATCAAGATGCTCACGAAAACAAAACAAAAATTCAAGAACTATGTAATTTTATTTTAATTAGAACTTATTTATACTTAAAAAAAATCTGTCAATTTCGTTTGGGTTTCTGTTTTTGTATTTTGAATGTTTTTCTCTAACTCATAAATTTTGTCAAATTTTCCACGAAAATTAAGAATGAGTCATAAAATAGCAGATGTTAAATTTGTAATTTGTTTTGTCATTTGTTCCTCCTAAATAATATAAATAAATAAAGCTCGACTGTCGCTTATAGAGGTATAGATAAGTAGCAGCCTCACTTACGGAGGTCCATGAGGGAAAAACGACTCTCTCTTACAGAGGTTTCTGTTTCTCGCTAATAGAGGTTTTGGGAATTTAAAATTATGGGTCCTGGCTATTACTCTCACTTATAGAGTTTTCTCACTTATCCAGTCCTCACTTATCCAGTCCTCACTTATCCAGTCCTCACTTATCCAGGTTTGACTGTATTTGAAAAGCACACGGGCGTACCCAGGGTCTGAGCAAGAGGGCGCGAATAATATTTTTTCAAGCTAGTTTCTACTATACTTATATACTTCACGAAGACACTAAATATTAAGTATACAAGGGAAACACCCGCAGGAGATCCTGAAAATTTTTATAGGTAACTTTTTTATTATAGACAGACTTGGGAGTCGAAGTTGCTCGCGTCCGTAGGCTTTGCCCTAGTTTCCCTACACGTGACTGTTGGGTGGTGCTAAACGAGCAGCAGCGAGGTGGTAGGGCGTCGGTGCCCGTCTGGATCGCGACCACAGTACATGGGTGTAAAGACCGTCATAGTGACCAGTTTCGGCTTGTCGCATTTCGGGATCAGCTTGTGTATATCCAGTAGCTCATATACCTAGAGACCTTCTGTCGTGGTATATGTTGGCCGACATGACGATGTAGACTATCAATGGATTTTCATCCTTTGATAGTAGCTTTCGTTTTTGGACTACACTGTACTTACCATCAGGTACTCTGTAGTCACTATGTCGAGCAAGTGTAAAAAAAAAAAATGTACTTCATTTTGTTTTCATCCAATAAAAAGGGATGATGAATGTAGAAAAGATTCGCTTCTACATTCATCATGCGAACGGCTGAGGAGTGGAATATGCTTTCAGTGGCCATATTTCCGCGAACTTATGACCTGGGAGTCTTTAAAAGATGAGTGAATAGGGATCTGTTAGCGGGACGCGGTTCATCATCGGACTCATCTTCACCTTCCACCAGGTGTGATTGAGGTCAAGCGTTCGCCTATAAATAAATTTAATTAATTAATAAATAAGCCAATGATGTAGAGCGCTCAACCAACAGATTCATTGAAGATTCCAATATCGTAAGATATTGGAAAAACAGACGCAGGAAGTTAATGCCAAAAAAACATATATATTTGCTCAGATTATAAAAACAAAAAAAAACGTAAAGTTAACAGAATTTTGGACAAAACGTCTTTAGAAATAAGACATATATTAAAAAAAGTATCCCCACAGTAATATTTAGTTGTGTGTGGGTTTACAAACAAACTTTTTATACCCGGAAAAACTAGTTATACGTCATATAAATATTTGCTTAGTCTAGGGATCGAACCCAGAACTCGTCGCGCTGAAAATACACGCGTGACTACTACGCCAACCGAGCTTAATTAAAAATAATCATAAGACGTGTGATCATGGCTATCTTTACGGTCACAACTTTTTAAAATTTGAAGGCAAATGCGTAATTATACAAAATATTACAGAAAGTTACATTATGATAAGTAATATTAAATAAAAAGCTAAGAGTATTTTTTTTTAAATTTATATAAGAAAAATGAGGTTAGATAAAATACGAAATGCCAACTCTGAATGACAAGTTATCACTTAACATCAGTGCTTGTCCAAATAGTACCACAAGTTGCCACTAGATGTCGACACTAGTTTGATTCCTAACAGTTTTTTATTAAAATTCTAAATTATATTATATCTTATCTAAAATAAAAAATAATAAAGTGATTTAAAAATGACTGTGTAGGTCTACTGGATAAGGGACCGGTTTCCATGCGCGGCAACTCGAATGGTCATAGGTTCGTATCCCAGGACCTACCTCTGGGTTTTTCCAGACTACGTGAGAATTTACTTTCGGCACGACAAATGTATTTCTGCTCACCTCGTAAGTGATATAGCTTGACGGTATATTGTGCGCCGTGGTGGCTGCCGGCAGAATAAAATAGTACCTCCCTCTTCTTGCTGAGGTGTCGTAAAAGGCGACTAAGTTATCTCTTTAACACCGCAATTCAACCAGGTGTTCAAAGAAGGAAAACTCGACCAAACCTGCATCCCGCTCCCTCCCGATCGTACTGGTTCTCCATTCCATCGGGCCTGAGGGAGCTCGGATGAGAGAGTGCTTTTCTGGTTACGCGTCCAGTTATGCACTTAAATATCTCCTGCGCAATTGACTGTTTCCGAAAACTGGACCTCGATTTTCTTAATCGGTGATGAAACAGTCGCCGTGACCGAATCCGGCTAGGACATCATCATCATCATTAAATCTATACTATTTCTTTATAAATACTCCTTTACTGCGTCAGATCTGAGCTTGAACTATCTATAGAATTTCCTGTCGCGTTAACACAACGCTTTATGGTGATTGCAATGAGCTCCTAGATTCATTTCTTAACATTTTGGGATCAAAGGAAATGCAATATCCGAAGCCAGCCTGAGTTTTTTTTTACACTGGCTCGACTAAGTGACTACAGAGCACCTGATGGTAAATAAAGTATTATCTATCAACATTATCCATCGTCAGGTCAGCCCACATTAACCACGACTGAAGGTCTTAAGGTATATGAGCTCCTGGACGTATACAAGCTGATCCTAAAATGCGACAGACTGAAGCGAATCACTATGACGGTTTTGACACTCCTATACTGTGGTCATGACCCAGTTCGGGCAATCGCCCTAAAACCACAAAACCTAGTTTAATAAGTTAGTATTTTCACGGATTTCTATCGAGACGTATTGCGAAACCGCCCTTAGGTAATATCTAATACGGAAGTGTAGTATCCAACCTGACATTTAATGGTTTAATGGTAAAATAAATTGACAATTTTTTTTAAACAGTAGATTTTATTCCTGTGTCGTGGGTGTGTTTACAGACATACACATTCACAAACAACCAAACCCGGAACAATTACCTGTTGGTCATACAAATATTTACTATAAATACTGTATCGGGCCTTATGCGCGAATTAACTTAATTTTAATTGTAGCACGACGTTTTGATCTGATTACACAGATTATAGTCACGAGGAGATTGACGCGCCGCTGAGTTTTAGTCGGTGGCGGGAAGCTGCTTCCTCTACCCTTTTTGGTTCTTGAATTTCTCTCTATTTGAATAGTCACAACACAACACAACACAACACTCATAGTGTTAACATAAAGTTAATTCGCGCTTGAGACTCGTTTAGGTAATTATAACGAGTACAACATGCGAAAGTTAAAAATGAAATGAAAATGTATTTATTTCGCCATAAACCAACAAAAAACAAGTAATCTAAATGCAGCAACACAAACAACACACAGAAACAAAAAGAAAATACAAAACATATAAACATGGCGAAAATGGGACCTTCATCAGCCTAAAGCCACAGAGGAAGCCTGCAGCGCTGAAAAAAAAAATCTGTTATAGAAATATTTATTCCTTGTGAGAATCAAATTCACAACTCGCGTTCAGCGAGCTGGACATATAACAACTGCGACAATCGAGTCGTTAAATAGAAAAATGGCGCTAGGATCAATTTATTTTGGGAGTCGAAGCTGCTCGCGTCCGTAGGCTTTACCCTAGTTTCCCTACACGCGACTCCTGGGTGGTGCTAAACGAGCAGCAGCGAGGTGGTAGGGAGTCGGTGCCCGCCTGGATCGCGACCACAGTACATGGGTGTAAAGCCCGTCATAGTGACCAGTTTCGGCTTGTCGCGTTTCGGGATTCGCTTGTGTATATCTAGTAGCTCATATACCTAGAGACCTTCAGTCGTGGTATATGTAGGCCGACATGACGATGTAGACTATCAATGGATTTTCATCCTTTGATAGTCGCTTTCGTTTTTGGAATACACTGTACTTACCATCAGGTACTCTGTAGTCACTATGTCGAGCCATTGTAAAAAAAAAATCTAGCCTCTCAAACATGTCAACCTCAGATTGCTAGCAATATAAATTAGCCTCTCAGGCTGCATTTGATAATTAACAAGAATGTAATGCCTACATTGATGTACTGTATAAGGTTTTACAACCTCAAATGCCGCAGTTTAGTAGTCTCGTCGTTTTTACTCGCAATAAACAAACAAAAGTAACAACTCTATAATAATGTTTTCCGTGTGGTCCAAGTTACAGAATTTTATATATTTTCTGTGTTGTGCCGTCGACAAACTGTACATCTTATGGCGGCGAACGCATCAATATACCTATCACGTGCTGTTGGGGTGTGTCCGGAGCGCCGACGCTAGGTCTAGACTCTGATGGCTCTGATGCGTTCTATGCCACGCGATTCAGTTCCATACTAGGTGACCCTCTATGGCATGACGCGTTAGTATTGTATAGTTTAAGTTTTAACTTGTTTACCTTTGTTTATTATTTGTTGTTCATTTTCTACTGTTTTGTATGTCAGTGACATAGTCGCATATGTCTTAAATAAAGTTTTTTTTTTTAAGTGAAACTTCTATAGAATCGTTCTGATTTCAAACCGGATGCAACGGATTTCGACAGGTAAGAGACACAAATACAAAAATTAGTGAACCAGAGCAAGAGAGCAAATGCCGGTGTGTATTACAGCTTTTTAGTAAGAAGTTAGCGTGGTGTGTTATTATTTAATAGTGTTTACTAAGTTATAAAATTTACTGTTTACTAAGATATAAAATTTATTATTTATAGTAAATTTTATAAAATGCCGAAAACTAATGCCGAAATGTGTCGTCAATATCGACGTAAATAAATGAAATTAAAATTACAAAAAAAAAATAACAGGAAAAAGTTCAATAGAACGTAGTCGCGAGTTTCGTGCGCGTAAAAAACAATTATTGAATAATCAAGATAGATGTTGTTACACCAATAAATTATGTACCATATCTTTAAAAAAATCTTATAAATTAATCAAAATACTTTCATTTTTAAACAAATAAACTTTATAATTATCCTACCCTTGTTATATACATTCATCTCATTCTTTTGTCGATTTACTGAAGTTTCACTACTATCGTGTGTGAATCACACACACCTTTTTATCTATTTTGCTAAATTTACCATAATGATGAAATGAAAATAAAACAGTATTTTCTATATACTGTCTCGACGATGAGACTAAATTGCAGCTGATGGAAGGTCCAGAATAGTCCAAAAACGGCAACGACCGCAAAGTAAGGAAAGTTCGTTGAAACTCGCCATCGATATGTCGGCCCACATATCGACGGAAGATCTCTTGGTACATAAACAATATATGTCAAGTAACTCATATACTTAAAGACCTCCAGTCGTGATATATGCCAGCCGACATGACGACGGAGATTGTTAATGGATGTTCGTTATTTGATAATCGCTGCCGTTTATGGATTATACTAACTTACCATCAGATGCATTGTAGTCATTCTGTCCAATTAGTAGTTTTAAAAGCAATCCGTACGTAACTTGTACCACAGGTTAATAATATTCCGCGTTTAACGTTGTCATTTTTACAGTTAATCATAAACAGTTTTAATGTGTATCCCCGGAAATCAAGATTTTGACTTTTAAGGGGTAGGCAGAATTACTTATTTTAGTGTGTCGTTAAATTATTTAACAAACGTACAAAATTATTTTTAACATAAAAAAGTTTCGCATAAACTGAATAATGTAAAAAAAACATTAGTTATTTTAACAGTTCATATCCCTACAATAATTTAGCGCAGTTGGTATTTTCCAGCCATAGTAAATTAAGCCCAGTATAGTCCAATATTGGTCAAAAATCCCCCTCAGTACGCATAAGCTGTGTATATTACACTTTCTTATTTTTTTACACTGGCTCGACATAGTGACTACAGAGTTCCTGATGGTAAGTACAGTGTAGTCCAAAAACGAAAGCGACTATCAAAGGCTGAAAATCCATTGATAGTCAACATCGTCATGTCGGCCCACATATACCACGACTGAAGGTCTCTAGGTATATGAGCTCCTGGATATACACAAGCTGATCCCGAAACGCGACAAGCCGAAACTGGTCACTATGACGGGCTTTACACCCATGTACTGCGGTCGCGATCCAGACGGGCACCGACGCCCTACCACCTCGCTGCTGCTCGTTTAGCACCACCCAGGAGTCACGTGTAGGGAAATTAGGGTAAAGCCTACGGACGCGAGCAGCTTCGACTCCCGACTTCCCGACTTCGACTTTCCTTCAAGTGCACAATAGTCTCTGCTATAAATTGATCTAAGTTTTTAATTTGATTTCTTTCGTGTAGGGTGTTGACGGACTTTAAATGAAGGATAAGGTACTTACTGGGATTTGGTGGTGATGAGGCTTGCGGTACCGCGTTCCACCACACTGCGCTTTATCGGCCCACACTTCGTTGCAACGTTTTTAATAGAATGCGCCGGCGTTAGTGATGCGCGCGGCGTGTGCTTGCTCGTATCGATTGTTAGTGAAGATGGAGGATGGAGGAGGAATGGATGCAAAGGATTAAAACAAGTCGTAACAGTCACTATATAGATGCAGTTTGAGATCCATAGTTATATTGAATGCAATGGCAAAGAACTCCTTTGACAATTCGTTGTATTAAGAGATTCACACAAGTTTTTTTAGCCCGGTCTATATTTTTATTGATGTAGGTCGTTTTTAACAAAACATGACCTTTTTGTGAATATAATTTCATGCGTGGGTCTATTGTATTTTTTACACTACGCAGCTGTCACTTGTGAAAGAAAATTTATGTTATTCGTTTAAAAAAATTCTCGCAGAAATATATCAAAGACTTCGTATTGAGGCAAATGTAAAGACTTTCATGTAAAATAAAAGTGTTTTAGTAATTAGGTGACGTAAATCCCATCGCAATGTAGTAGAGAGTGGCCTGAAGAAGACCAGTCGTCGAGAGCTGAGGATGCTGGTATGGCCTTGTCCTTAGCTCCAGCAGACAAGATCAGGATTTCCCGGGCTCTCATGGTGACGGCACATGGTGATTTTCTCAGGCTTAACAAAAAAAAAAATTTAACTTCCTTTATCGATTTTTTAAAACTATTGTACCCACTATTGCAGTTTTTTTTTTCTCCGATGTAGTGGTAATCTTACACGCCAGCGATTTATTAATTTGTTTGTAAAAGTAACAAATTAAAAATTAATTTGTATTTAAAATCATCGGAAATGTATGAAAAACGTTTATAAAACTCTGAATCTGTTGATTTCTTTCACTTTTTAAGCTTTAAATGATTAAAGGATTTCCCTTATTTAGTTTTATGGGCTATATACACTACATTTCCCTTTAGCGCACCACAAATGGGCCTCGCCCACATTAGTACCACGCCATAAACCGCTAACTTTAAGCGGACAATGAAAAGTTAAGTGGGGGGTCCAATAGACCCTGAGTGTTGTGAACAAAAACGTGTCAATATTTTGAACATTGTCACCCATGCTATTGTGGCCGGCGAAGATAAATTGCTATCAGTATTCTCGTAATTCGTTGTGATTATTGCATTCAATTGAATATTGTGGACATGTCAAGTAGGTATAAGGCATACAATTTTTTAGCCAATGGAATAAAAATTACAAATCCTATATTTTTACTTCCTATCTATATAAATGGAACTTATTTTTTAGTATTAATTTAACCCTTAACTTGGCAGAATGTTCTTTCTTTTAATATCAAAATAATATTCATACCGTTTAACCCTTATGTTCCAAGGATGTCTAATAAAAACTAACCGTGCATTCAAAAACTGAGAAATTACCTAAATATTCATATAAAAAAATTAAGTTTGCGCTAAAAACTTATGGCAATAGGTTTTGTAAATTCTAATGTATCTCCACAGATACACTATAAAGAAAAGGGTTAAAAGGTAACTATAGCATGTAGACGTAACCCGATACGCAGTTGTCGCCCTAAGGGTCGTTAGGGTGTTACGAGACGTGCGGGGTAAGAGGATGCGCGCGCGCGCACGGGACGCTTGGAGGTTAGTCGACTGCCGAGACCCAAGGCGGGAGTACGTGCGTGTACGTCGCAGTTCGGTGTGCCTTAAAGTGCAAATAAACTATAAAACGCCAAACTCGTGTCTTACTAAAACCACGACTACCGGTCATATAACTTAAAAATCATATAAATCACATATATTTTCAATTATCATTAAAAAATATCATTATTTTGAATTAAATTAATGGTATATAACTTATGTTCTCTTGCAATTAGTTTATTATGTAGAAAAATTGAGTGTGAGGGTTCCCACACGCAGCCTATTACAACTGTTTTCTGGAGGTGGTCAACTCTACTCTCCATAATTTGAGGAACTGGAGAAAGTCGTCCTTGTAGCGGTACCGTGGCAGATTGCGCGTTTCGCTCCCACAGCCGGTTTTCCGTGGCGCGATAGAATATGCTCACCGCTGTAGGAACACACCGTGAAGAAATTAGCATGGAATCTAATAGAAATGTCATGTGTACCAGTGCTGTGAGAATGGGGATCAGCTGCGCCACTGGTCACGTTGGGCACGACATATAAGCGCAAAGTGAATACAGCCATCGATGTATCTCTGCTCACACTGAAAAGGATACAACATGACAGTAAATTATTATTATATAAATTTAAATACACCTATCCCCCGATTTATTTTGGGAGTCGAAGCTGCTCGCGTCCGTAGGCTTTACCCTAGTTTCCCTACACGTGACTCCTGGGTGATGCTAAACGAGCAGCAGCGAGGTGGTAGGGCGTCGGTGCCCGTCTGGATCGCGACCACAGTACATGGGTGTAAAGCCCGTCATAGTGACCAGCTTCGGCTTGTCGCGTTTGGGGATCAGCTTGTGCATATCCAGTAGCTCATATACCTAGAGACCTTCAGCCGTGGCATATGTGGGCCGACATGACGATGGAGACTATCAATGGATTTTCATCCTTTGATAGTCGCTTTCGTTTTTGGACTACACTGTACTTACCATCAGGTACTCTGTAGTCACTATGTCGAGCCTGTGTAAAAAAAAATATTAAAAAAAAATTACACGGTAGATACGTTCCTGAGAAAACCGGATAAATCGAAAATTAAAAATATTCAAGTCAAAACCGTGTAAATCGAAAAGCTTGCAGAAAATGCATAATTTTGCGATTTAACAGTTGTGATTTTTTTCAATATTTTTAGGTGTACACAGAAATAAAAATAAAATGCATTGACAGGTTAAAATATGTAATATATTACGGAAACACTGTTTTTTATTAAATTACAATACATTAAACAGAATAACAAAAAATAAAACCAAAGGTGTTTTATTATCCTTCATCATGTGCAGCAAGTCAGCACATAAGCTCGGGATTCCCCGTGAGATGTGTACACAGCGCACGTGTTCAAACACAGTAGCATTTAGTAGAGTGCGATAAAAAACAAAAAAAAACTTATTTGGAAAACCGTGTAAAAGCGAAAACGTGTAAAACAAGTACCGTGTAAATCGGGGGATAGGTGTATATACATTTTAGGCTTCCGTATATTAACGGGAACTGATGTTTTTTTTTTTTTATAACTTATAGGCGAACGCTTGACCTCAATCACACCTGGTGGAAGGTGAAGATGAGTCCGATGATGAACCGTGTCCGCCTAACAAATGCCTATTCATTTATTATGATTTATTTAGTAACTTTTGAAATAATAACTTAACTAAAGTTTGCTATCATACAGATATTATTGAAAAAGAATACTTTTCAATTTATTAAATGTTTCTATATTAAATTAACCATGTCCATATTATTTCTCAGTTTGTTGCTACTGCCTTCTGTCTCCATTAGAAGCATAGCTCACCCGGCACCGCCTACCGAATATTTCGTACATTGTTGAAAGCATCTGTTTACAAACGGGTCCAGGCGACCCGCCGCGGCTGCTGCACGGTTAGCCAGGTGCTGATCGTAATCTGCTTTATTGATTTGTGCTTGATTTACTGATTGATTTTGTGTTCCTTTTGTTACATCCCTCTGCCTTAAAAATTGTTAACATTTTAACATATACGGTATGTTTCAGGAGATAAGGTCATGGGATAGGATATCAGATTAGAAGACGAAGTAGACGAGGGTAATATCTCGAAAATTATTTCATCAGAGTGATAAGTATCTGCAGGATGGACGTATGTGGTCATGTTTGCGATTGCGAATGGATAGACTTGAATCAACGATGACTTGATGATCGAGGTTGATGGCTTAACGTGAGAGCAATACCCAGCTGTGGGGAGAAATAGAAAACTAATCGATCACCCGTTGTATAATTATATTTCATAACCACGTCATAAACTTTTTAGTAAAGAAGAATCTCTGTGATATATGAAAATTGTTGCTTATGCTATCCTTTTGGAACACGCTCAATATTTATACACATATAATATGTATATAATCTATATATATAAAAATCATTTGCTGTTCGTTAATGTCGCTAAAACTCGAGAACGGCTAAACCGATTTGGCTAATTTTGGTTTTGAATTAATTGTTGAATTCCAGGGAAGGCTTAAAAGGTGAGTAAATATAAAAAAAATGCTAGGAATATAGTAAAACCAACAATTTCGTTTTCCCATACAAACCACTCTGTCCCCAGCTGTCAAACAAAACAAAGGTATGTCTTCAAGTTGATTAGAGGCTGCATGTCATTAATGAAAATTATAATTTATACGGCAAGTAATCAAACAAAAAATAACCCAAAAATGTCCCATAAGGCATTATACAAAGTGTCTCAAAAGTAAGTAGACATTTGCTTATCTTATTACGCGAAAGCAACTATTCTGACGGGCGCGGGGGGTATGTCAGTCGGTAGTCTGGCTCTTGGGAATTTAGTCACTATGGAGCGTTTCTCTGTTGCACGTTGTGCGTACGTGAGTTTTACAAAAACGGTAATTCGGCGACTGTAGCGCGTAGAAAATTCTGCAGTATTCGACATATTCGTCACTTAAATGATGCGCCTAGCACTCGACTCATTGCAAAATGGGTTGAGAAGTTTGAAGAGACTGGGTCAACTCTGGAGAATGCCGCATTTTACACAAAGATTTAAAGCTGCACCCGTACAAAATTCAGTTAGTGCAAGAACTGAAGCCTCAAGATGCTGGTCAGAGGCTTGCCTTTGTAAATCAGATGATTGAGCGCTTTCCAACGTTCACCAACATCTTGTTTTCCGATGAAGCCCATTTTCACCTGAATGGGCATGTAAACAAGCAAAATTGTCGTTACTGGAGTGCAACCAACCCAAAACAAAAACATCAGAAACCGCTACATTCACCCAAAGTCACCGTATGGGCAGCGATGTCGGCGCGAGGAATTATCGGCCCTTACTTTTTTGAAGATGGAAGGGGACGCACACTCACAGTGAATTCAGAGCGTTATGTGGAGATGTTAGACGAGTTTTTTGTACCCCAACTGCAAAACTTTCCTGGTTACAACCAAAGAACATGGTTCCAGCAGGATGGAGCAACTTCACACGTGTCTAACAGATCTCTGCCTCGAGTTCGAGAAATTTTTCCGAACTAATTAATCTCCAGGCGAGGTGACATAAATTGGCCTCCACGCAGTCCCGATTTAACGCCTATGGATTTTTTCCTGTGGGGTTATGTCAAATCAAAAGTTTACGCTAATAAACCGACTTCCCTGGCACAATTAAAAGAAAATATCCGTCATGAAATGGCAGCCATCACGGAGACTACCTGCGGAGCTGTCATAGGCAATTTTAGTGCCCGACTAAATGAATGCCGAGAGCGCAACGGTTTACATTTGGACGATGTAATTTTTAAAAAATAAATTCCCAAACAGTGTACTTCAATATAAAATAAACATTTTTTCAATAAAGCTAAGACTTTTCTTTTAAAAAAAGATTTAAATGTGAACTTTCTTTTGAGACACCTTGTAGTAAAAATATAATAAGATATGACTTACGTCTTTCAATGCAATTTTATTTCTATCAGATTGCGACAGGCCAATAACTTTTGGCAGAATGAAATCTGACGAGGCAGCTATTAACATAAAAAACAATGTAACTTTGTTTTAGAGAAATAAGGCAGAACAAGGTCTGCCGGGACAGCTAGTAATATATAAAATTAGAAAATTAAGCAAACAGCACGAGTGCATAGAGCGATTCTGGTGACGAATTTTTATGTACGGCCTGGGTATGTTAGAAGAAGCATGAAAGTAGAATTAATGCCATAGGAGTGCGGTCTCTTTGTTCTATATGCGGTGTCACGGTTGCGGATCGCGTTAGGAACGAAGAGATACACAGTTTTTTTTATATAATTTATAGACGTTAGCTTGACCTCAATCACACCTGATGGAAGGTGAAGATGAGTTCGACAATGAAACGCGATCGCCTAGCAAATGCCTATTCACTCTTCTCTTAATATGGCCGCTGGAAGCATATTCCACTCCATAGCCGTACGCATGAGAATGGTTGGTTTGAAAGATAGTGCCATTGATAGCAAGCGCAAAATGCATGCTTCGATGATTCGGGCACGTGGAGAGGATGAATGATGAAAGGATGACAAAAAAGAAATACAATATGAATGTGAGTAAAAGCCGAGGCCGACCAAGACTTGCCTATGCAGACCAAATGAAAACAGTCCTAATGGAGTGTAATGCCAAAAGTATTCGAAACTGCAAAGAATGCATGAAGTAACTAATGTATGCAAAGGAAGACAAAGAGGTTTTCATTAATAGAGAAAAATGACGTTCCATTCTCTCTGCTTACACCAATACGGATTCAGCGTTATGATATATAGATAAAAATAAATTTGTATCCTCGTTTCTATTATCATTAACTGATGCCAAACGGGATGGGTTAAAAGCCCGGCCACCGGTGGCTATTAACTACAATTATGTCAATGGTATGCTCACATGCCCCAATGCTCAAGGGTCTTCCTAAAGAAGATAGGGTATGTGAGTCACCTATGAGCACACGATCGGAGAAACCGGAGTTGAAGCAGTCGCTTTGGCCGAATCCGGCTATGACATCAACATCATTAACTGATTCCTTCCTTTGTTTAGTGGTAATGTATTTAAGAAACAATTAAAATAGCGTATTAACACTAATCATACCAACACTTTTTAGATATCTGTTTCTTGCTTGAATGTATATGGATGTTAGGAAGGAAATAAACATAATAATAAAATTTATTATAGTAAAAAACTGTGTATTGACAATTTCTATTACAAAAGTAAAAATAATAATTTTTAATTATTGCTCATCGCATTTTTTACATAAAAGTGTGCCCATTGTAAATTTTCCGCAAACATATTTTTTACATTTAGAGCCAATTTTGTTGGTTTTATTTTCTTTACAGCATCCTATTTGATACTTCTTACGTTGATCTGTCTAAGACTAAGACTAAGGCAACGATTCTATCGTATTTGTTTTCTTTTGGTTGTTCACGGGCTTCTTGAAAATCGGCGCCAAGTTCAAGTATTACTCAAAATAAATAAAACTAAAAAAAAAAAAAAAATACTAAAGTAACTGTAGGTTAATTAGTTAGAAAAAGTCATGAAGTCAAATGTGCAAAAACAATAAGATGATACTTGTATTTTCAATGCAAATTTCAAAATGGGTCATTTGACCGTTATGGTATGTTTAGTGTTAATATTATGATTACAAATATTAATGTGATTAATTCGTCATCTATTCACAAAGGTGCTTACTTGAAACACATTTGTGCCTTTTATTGTAATCCTGGCCACACAAAGCAGTACACTGTGCGGCGGATGATCGTTTCTCAACAATTTAGTTACAGTGTATACGTTAGTATTTTGTACAAGAAACAGTAGGTGATAAATTCACTTCTCTTCACTCTCGCCATTGTCAATTTTGTATTGACTACGTACTATTGTTAGGCGGTGGTTCGATTTTGCTCGCATTCGTTTAGCGCTGGCCCAAGTTATAGGAATAATACACTATTGATAAACTCTGCCACATACCATAGTAAACCCCAAACAAAGTCAGTCTTAGAGTTATGATTATTCTAATCTCAATGCATTTTTTTTTATACCGACTCGACACAGTGACTGCACTATACCTGATGGTAAGCATGGTGGAGTCCAAAAAACGGCAACGACTATCGATAGGCGAGAAAAACCCGTCGGTAGTCACGGCGATCTTGCGGGCCTGCACAAATATCTCTTCACGCTACGTTTAAAAGGTCCCATATCATAGGATAGTGGGAACACGCTCGCCGGAAGTCACACGCGGACCATTCCACAGCCCAACGACACGCCAAAAGAAGGAGTTATATATTTTTATCTAGTCCATTTCTTAAGAAATATTTACGAGGCCGGTGCTTATAACTCATTGGCCGTATGTCAGGAGCAACGGCATTGGTGCGTCAGATTTCTACTGACTAAAATCATCAGGGTCTGGCACTCAATACAACTCTCAAAGACAACGTCAAAATGTGGAAGAGGTGGCAGGGAAGAATCACCAACCTCTCTATCCCCAAGTGGTGCGTGGGAGCACGCACACACCACTGGAGTATAGCCTCAGTAGCAGTGCACCCCCTTTTTTGTATTGTGGGGAAAATCCTGAATAGGACCATCAGGGACGCTGTGAGGACAGTGGCACCGGTGTGTCAGACTTCTAATGACTAAAAACCCCCGGGGTATCCTCCTGATTGCTCCACCTGGGCCTGGGAAGCCAAATTCGTCCAGAAGAGCAGTGCACCCCCTCTCTCTTATACTTGTATCATCTGTATTGTATCTTATTCTATTTCAGTTTCTTCATGTTTTGTAATTTTTTTTATTAATTTTGTACCATTTTTTGGTATTTTTTATCATTATACCAAAATAATTACTGTTGAACTTCTATTAAAATTATTTTACCATATATTTTTTGTCTTTTATCTAAAATAATTAGTAAATGCCAAGATCCTTACGTTTTAGTAAGAGGGTGATGGTACTTATTATTTTTATGGTCAGTAAAATAATGTAATTTTAAAAACATTTATTGTTTTAATATTTTTTTTCTTTATTAGATCTACACAATTCAAATTCAATGTCCCATTTTTGTTTATTATATGGTTATTTTTATTATATTCATTAATTAAATATTTTTCTTTTCTAATTATCCATAAATAAAATAGTTAAATTTCAATCAAAGATTTCCAAACAACTAGTGTTAGAGACCTAGATATTTGGAAATGGATTAACACGCTACAAACGACACTTCAAACGCATCAAATTTAGGAAACGATTACCGCAATGCAATTGATCTTAATTGACTACTTTGGGTCGAGTAACTGAAACTAACCTCAATTTTGGAAATGTAAACTAGAAATTCCTTACAACATATATTGAGCACCTTTATAGTGCAAAGTAAAAACAAAATGACGTGGCCAATCGCTCGGACTGTATAGACGACGCTTAATGGAGCGGACGCTAGAATGGCGACAGCCGCGTGGACTTTTG
The DNA here is from genome assembly GCA_036320925.1 of Automeris io. Taxonomy (NCBI): domain Eukaryota; kingdom Metazoa; phylum Arthropoda; class Insecta; order Lepidoptera; family Saturniidae; genus Automeris; species Automeris io. The sequence continues at coordinate 1,643,592 of JAUDJH010000011.1, read as the reverse complement.
CTGCACATCCCTCGCGATGTAGGATTCGTAAGGCTGCTACGTGTTAAAATACCGACATTGTATGCATAGTCTTGTGTAGTGATGAAAATGCCCGGGAATTTTCCCAAAGTGCCCAAATACTTCCTTGGGAATATTCCCGGGAATTCACGAAATGTTCTCGGAAGTTTTGGGCACTTTGGGAAAATTCCCGGGCATTTTCATCACTAGTCTTGTGTAATACCTCCATCTATAAGATCTTCGATCAGTATTTATGCTTTTAAAACTAAATAAAGAAAATATTTTTTGACGAGACGCCGTGCAGGTTTGCACCCTATTGTGGTTGACATTCCTGCTGCTCGCACGAAGCTATTCGCCTCCTCCTTTTTGCTGCGAACCGCGAAGGAGTGGAACTCGCTTCCTGTGTCGGTGTTTCCGGCATTTTATGACATGGGAATCTTCAAACGTCGAGTGAATCGGTATTTGCTGGGTGAACGCGCTCCATCGTCAGCCTCATCATCACTTTCCAGCAGGTGATGATGATGATGATGTCCTAGCCGGATTCGGCCACGGCGACTGTTTCAACGCCGATTAAGAAAATCAAGGCCCAGTTTTCGGAAACAGTCAATTGCGCAGGAGATATTTAAGTGCATAACTGGACGCGCTGCCAAAAAAGCACTCTCTCGTCCGAGCTCCCTCAGGCCCGATGGAATGGAGAACCAGTACGATCGGGAGGGAGCAGGATGCAGGTTCGGACGAGTTGTCCTTCTCTGAACACCTGGTTGAATTGCGGTGTTAAAAAGATACCTTAGTCGCCTTTTACGACACCTCAGCAAGAAGAGGGGGGTGCTATTCTATTCTGCCGGCAGCGACCACGGCACCAGCAGGCAGCAGGTCTTCCAGCAGGTGAGATTTAGGTCAAGCGCAAGCCTGTATGTAATAAAAAAAATCTCAAATTAAATACGAAAAAACAACTTTAGATATTTCTGTAATTTGACTTGATACTTTATTACTTGATATTTTATGGAACAGCCTGTATGTACATATATGTATTTTATTATCAATCTACCCTATCTATATTATATTTTATTTAGTATTCTACATTTTTGTATATTACTTAAAAGTAGGCTTACCATACGTCCCGGTTTGACCGGGATAGTCCCAGTTTGAGATCCCAGTCCCGGCGTCTCTTTTTCTTTTTAATAAAAAATATATTCACATTTATTAATATGTTTTCAATTTATAATAATTTTGATTGTATTTCAAATATGAAAAACAGAAATTAAGCGAAAAGCAAAATGAAAATGAGCCTCTTTCTCTTCTGCGTCCCGGTTTGGCTCTTCGTAATTATGGTAAGCCTACTTAAAAGTATTCTATGTATTTATTGTTATATTTGTTTATCATAGTAAATTGATTTAATATTAAATTATCACCGCGACGTCCGCGCAGTCGGTTCCCCTGAGCGTCGGCTGAAAATCAGCGCTGGATGGCGCGTACAGCGTCGCCCAGCACACGCTGAGCCGAGTGTTCTTTGAGTTGCATAGCTAGCAAACAGGATACATGATTTGATGTTATGTATTATTATTTCATTGTTGTTTTATTTAATATAAATATGTTTGTTGAGTGTTGTTTCCTTTGCCTCAATAAACTTTTTCTTTCTTTCTTTAATTATTACAATCGCTCCGCTTATGCCTTGCACCACAGCAGACCATATTGTGCGTACGATTTTACTCGGACGCATAGAGCACAATGCGGCTTCGTTAGGTCGCAAAACACAGCTCCGCGATAGTTTTTATACTCCGGCCGGCTAGATAACATCTTTTACTGCCTACTCTGACGGTTATGTTACCATTAATCAATGCGATCGTAATTATTGGTGTAACGCCCCCTTGTGGATTGCTGTGTATTAAGTTAGAAGCTCCTTTGTGGTCAACTATGGATGAAATGTATCGACTGCATGCTACGATTCTGGATTACAGACAAACTTTAAATATAGAAATTAGTTATACATATTGAAAAGAGAGGCTATGAATGATTTTGTGGTTTTATATGTTTAGAATCTCCTTTTCGAATCAATATTAATATCTTTTTTGGTGATTGAATAGCGTTTATTAACCCGATTTGTGTTATGTTTGAATTTTTGACTAAAAATACTGAGGTAGGTAACATATTTCAAACTTGGGTGTCCCTCTAATTGCCCCAGGCCTGGGTGCTATTGGAGGGACACCTTGGGGGTTTTTGGTCAGAAGAGTTGAGATTTAAAGACGTAACTTTAAGTTTGCTTACACTTTACTACAACATTGATGATGTCCTAGCCGGATTCGGCCACGGCGACTGTTTCAACGGCGATTAAGAAAATCAAGGCACAGTTTTCGGAAACAGTCAATTGCGCAGGAGATATTTAAGTGCATAACTGGACGCGCTGCCAGAAAAGTACTTTCTCGTCTGTACTCCCTCAGGCCCGATGGAATGGAGAATCAGTACAATCTGAAGGGAGCGGGATGCAGGTTTGATCGAGTTTTCCTTCTCTGAACACCTGGTTGAATTGCATTGTTAAAGAGATACCTTAGTCGCCTTTTACGACACCTCAGCAAGAAGAGGGGGGTGCTAGTCTATTCTACCGGCAGCCACCACGGCTAACTACAACATTACAATTTTTATTACTCAATGAATGTCAAAGGAATTAGTAAGTCACCGATTTTGCCAACATACATATGGATATACTCAAGTTCCTATAATATATACGGTTTTTTGTCAAAACGATTTATTTTTCTAAAACTTTGCTGGGCAAAGTCGAGATAGCGCTTATAAATCTCTGCCTATAGGTCTGATACACCGGGGTCGATGGCCTCACAGCGGCTATGATTTTTCCCCTGGTGATAAAAAAGCATTTTTATAAACACCTTTAGCACCAAATAATTCAAAGAAAGAAACTAAAAATAAAACTACACATTAACCCATACTTTGTTATAGATACTGCTTTAGTGTCGTTACTTTCTAACAAATAATTATTGATCATACGTCTGTCCTTATTTGAATATACTCTGTATGTATAATATATTACAGCGTATTTCACAATTCAGGTCGAAAACCAACGTTACGTGGTCGACACAAGTCCTAGTATAGTGATACATAGTGATTTCACTTGATTTATCATTTTAATAACTTCTGATGCCGAAATTTGGTTTTTACAAATGCTTTAATATCACTAAATGTTTATATATACTGATGAAGCTGCTCGCTTCCGTAGGCTTTACCCTAGTTTCCCTACATGTGACTCCTGGGTGGTGCTAAACGAGCAGCAGCGAGGTGGTAGGGCGTCGGTGCCCGTCTGGATCGCGACCATTGCATGGGTGTAAACCCCGTCATAGTGACCAGTTTCGGCTTGTCGCGTTTCGGGATCAGCTTGTGTATATCCAGTAGCTCATATACCTAGAGACCTTCAGTCGTGGTATATATATGTGGGCCGACATGACGATGTAGACTATCAATGGATTTTCATCCTTTGATAGTCGCTTTCGTTTTTGGACTACACTGTACTTACCATCATGTACACTGTAGTCACTATGTCTAGCCAGTATAAAAAAAAAAGAACGTAGATTAGTATTCTCAACGATGCGGTGTGGTACAAGGAGTTTATATGTGAAGGGAACTAACGATATTTGTACGGGGAATCGTTAGTGGTCATAGATTCCAATCCTGGCACGTACATTTAGGTTTTCTACAGTTAATATGAATTTAGACATCATACGTGCACCGCTGGAATGTTCACGGTTCTACACGGTATCTAATAGAAATGTCATGTATAGCTGCCCTGAGAACGGCGATCAGCTGCGCTACTGGTCTCGTTGGGCACGACATGCAAGCGCAATGTAGATACAGCCAGTAAGGGCGGCTTGCACTAACAAATTAAATGTAGGTTAGAGTTATATAAAATGCTATTTAGCGCTGATCTGTACTTATTGTCTTGCACTAAATCAAAATCTAGTTATAACAACTCTTAAACTGAAATCATCATTAAGATGGAATCAAACCAATTCAATTAATAAGCGTTTTATACAAGCTTAAACTAGATTAATTCGTTAGTGCAAGCCGCCCTAATTCTTACTCACTAAGTCTTTGCTGACTTCGAAAGAAATAAAGCGTGACGATATATTATTACTAAGTAATTTTTGGTCGTAGAAGATTTTTTTTTGTTGATATATTAAATTTGCTTGAAGTTTGAGTTCAGTGTATCGGTGAATGGTATTGAACAAAAGGAACTACCTACTATTTTGAGGTGAAATCGGCAAAGTTAACGCCTAGACTAAAATCCAAAATTAACGTTTGATTTTGTAACAGTTGTATTTAGTGATTGGTTTATTCTAAGAATGTATGATTGGATTTTTTTTTTACACTGGCTCGACTTAGTGACTACAGAGTACCTGATGGTAAGTACAGTGTAGTCCAAAAACGAAAGCGACTATCAAAGGATGAAAATCCATTGATAGTCTACATCGTCATGTTGGCCCACATATACCACGACTGAAGGTCTCTAGGTATATGAGCTACTGGATATAGATAAGCTGATCCCGAAACGCGACAAGCCGAAACTGGTCACTATGACGGGCTATACACCCGTCACTGTGGTCGCGATCCAGACGGGCACCGGCGCCCTACCACCTCGCAAAATCTGCATTAATGGAATCAAACTCGATTTTAACATTAGAAACAAATACATGATAGCTGTCCCACTGACCGGTTTCATGTTAAACTATGACAGAACTATATCAATTTTATGAACACAGAACTCTGACAGCGCAGTGCGAATTGTTCTGTACGTAGGCGTTATACTTAAAAGCTGTATGGAGTTATTGGGCTATGTTTAATGTTACTTGTGCGGTTGTGAGCAATGATGTTAGATTCTCAATATGAGGACTAGCTTCTTATATTAATAACTAGCTGATCCGGCAAACGTTGTTTTGCTATATAATTTATTGTAATATCTTCTAAGATGTTCATTGAAATTAAATGATGTCAAAGACAATTTTGTGCACAATTAAATACTCTTAATCAACAACATATTTATTTGGATAAAGATTAATATTATTACGTTGATACAACTCTTAACAAATAATGCATTAATTTCGAACAATTTGATTACCATAAAAACGGTTCTAGTGAGTTAATCTTAAAAGATAGACATATACTGTCGCGGACATTTTTTTAGATTATTTTAAGAGGAATCACTGTGTCATACATATATTTTTGGTATCTTGAACCGTTTTCGCAGCGCACGCAATGGAAGCACTCAAGGATGAATAATTTTCCCCGTTTTTTTCACATTTTCCATTATTTCTTCGCTGTTAATAGTTGTATCGTGATGTTATATAGCCTAAAGCCTTTCTCGATAAATGGTCTATTTAACACAAAAAGAATTTTTCAATTCGAACCAGTAGTTCCTGAGATTAGCGCGTTCAAACAAACAAACAAACAAACTCTTCAGCTTTATAATATTAGTATAGATTGTTTACATTCAATCACCATTTTTTTAAAATACGGTATTATATGTATGATTATTCTGTTAGGTAGATTCCTTTTGCTTATTCTGGTAAAATGGACTCGACTGATGGTAGAGCTCGTAGACTTGTTGGCGACGACTCTTTGACAAAAATTAAAATGCAGAGCATCGAGCATCGACGTAGAGTTGCCTGCCTCGCGGTCTTTTACCGATTGCACGGTGGAGAGTGTTCTCAGGAACTATATTCTTTAATTCCACCAGCCCCATTCCACCACAAAACCACTAGACATCGTATCGGATACCACCCGTATGTGGTGGATGTTCCTTATATCCGCACGAGAAGATTCGCTTCTACATTCATCATGCGAACAGCTACGGAGTGGATTATGCTTCCAGCGGCCATATTTCCGCGATCTTATGACCTGGGAGTCTTTAAGAGAAGAGTGAATAGGCATTTGCTAGGCGATCGCGTTTCATCATCGAACTCATCTTTACCTTCCACCAGGTGTGATTGAGGTCAAGCGTTCGTCTATAAATTATATACCATATATAAAAAAAATAATAATATATCGTTACACTATATCCATTTCGGGGTGAGTAGAGCAACATTACTCCGGATATTAGTTCTGGATTCGAGTCCTGGTAGCGGTAAATTTTTCTGAAATGAGCAGATGAGTTTGTCACGAGTTATTGTTGTAAATATGTATTTAAGTATGTATATTGTTGTCTAGTACCCATAGTACAAGCGCAAGCTTAATTTGGGACTAGATTATTATGTGTAATTATTAGTAAATATAATAATATAATATTACAGTTTTTGTTTTTAGTGGCTGTATCCACTTTGCGGTCGTATGTCGTGTCCAATATGACCAGTAGCGCTGCTAATCACCGTTCTCATAGCACTAGTATATATAATATTTCTATTAGATGCCATACGGGCTTCCTCACGATGTTATCCTTCACTCTGGAATAACTCAGAGGTACGTGCTAAGTACGTGCGCTTTAATTTTAAACACTACATAATATCCAACGTCTTAGCAGAAACCTTGGCCCCGCCATGATTTACTTCCACCAGTTCCCATTAGCATATCTCTCACGGGTTTCGGTGACTAACACCGGGAATATGTCTGCCTGTCTATTTGTTTTAATCATGTTAGACGCCACTAAATATTCACACTGGATATCGATTCGATCAAATCGATATTACTATAATTTCATATTCATATAATTTATGAGACAGCTTTATACAAACAGTTCCTGCGAATGGTTGTGTATTGAAAACTCATTGATAAAACAATATTCCTTCCTTTCAATGGATTTTTTTTTATTACATACAGGCTTGCGCTTGACCTCAATCTCACCTGCTGGAAAGTGATGATGAGGCCGACGATGGAGCGCGCTCACCCAGCAAATACCGATTCACTCGACGTTTGAAGATTCCCATGTCATAAGACGCCGGAAACACTGACGCAGGAAGCGAGTTCCACTCCTTCGCGGTACGCAGCAAAAAGGAGGAGGCAAATCGCTTAGTGCGAGCAGCAGGAATGTCAACCACAAAAGGGTGCAAGCCCGCACGGCGTCTCGTCAATTTATGGTAGAAGGGGGAGGGTGGAACTAAATCATACAACTCAGCCGCACACTCTCCAGAGTATAGTCTATAGAAAACCGAAAGGCAAGCCACTCTACGCCGGTGTTCCAAGCTGAGTAGTTTACGCGACGTAAGAGCCTCATCGGCAATGAGTCGCCGAGCTCGGCGATCAATTGAGTCCAAAGCAGCCAGATGGGGTTTGACGGATAAGATACAGCCATAGAATTACAAAATGTAAAGAAAGATAGACAAGCCAAAAGTGAAATGGCCTGTCCTTAAATAGAACAATATGAATTTTCAACGGTTATTTTGCCGTATCTGTACCGCAATTCAATTGAGAGATGCTCAAAAGTATAATAAAATAAAACAAAATGAGCATTAAACATGAATTGAGCATGAGATGATTTGGGTAGAGGAACTAATCGCCGTTCTCAAAGCACTAACACGTAACATTTCTATCAGATGACATGCGGGTTGCCTTACGGTGCCTAAATACGTATGTAATCTGGTAAAACCCAAGATAATGTGCTGGGATTCGAAAAAAAAAATTATGTAAAGATAGTTTCTTCATAACATTTAATTTGTTCTATAATTATAATCTATACTATCTCTAGACACGATGGTCGGTATCGGCGCTGTTCATTGGTCTAGAATTGACAGCTGTCACTAGTGTCATTTGAACGAACCGAAACAACCTAAACAATCAACGATATCGCACAGAATATTAATTAACTTTAAATATCATCAGAAAGACAGAACAATAGCTTTTATGGTTGTTTCTTTGGTTTCAGGTGAGATTGGTATAAGCTGTGTGTTGTGTAAATTTACAATTGTGTTAAATAAACATTCTTTGATTTCAGAGAAACTCATTTGTTATTGTTCCTAAAACTTATATAAGCACATTATAAAACAACCATGGTTTATTATCCATATTGCGTACATACCCAATACAGTACAATACAGAATCAAATTTAATTGAAGTATGTTTTTGTTATATTTTGTATTCAATAGTACCAACTTTCTTGTAAGATATGTGTGTTTCTCTAAAATCTCCTGCATTAGATTCTTATTTAAGCGGCAGAACTAATCTTCAATAGATTCGTCACGGTCGAGTCTATAATAACGATATTTTAAATATAACAATTGTTACAGTTTCGTGTCGAACATTTATAAAATCAAATTTATGAACTTCCAGAATAGAAATTGACAAACTTATAAATGCGATCGAAAGGAGGCAAATGCTACCGCTTGATTTTGAGATATATTTACGTGGTAGTAAAATAACTTTGTCGGAAACTGATGACAAAGTTTTAGTTAAGAACTCGGCAGCTCACGGTACATAAATAAAATTAAAAGTACTGCTTTTTGTAGAACGTTTGCCACCCTAGTTAACCCTTAATGGGCGAGGGGTGAAAATATTTTGACATTTATTAAGATCGTTATTGTGGGTATATATTTTATTACTAGATGTGGCACACAGGTCTGAATTTCGATAAATTTCAATATTATTATTTTTTTTATTATAAAATATTGAATTTTCGTAAATACATAGTGATCAGTTTCGGCTTGTCGCGTTTCGGGATCAGCTTGTGCATATCCAGTAGCTCATATACCTAGAGACCTTCAGTCGTGGTATATGCGGGCCAACATGACTAATGTAGACTATCAACAGAGATTTTTAACTTGGCAGTCGTTGTCTTTCCTGGCAATGACTACCAACACTGTCTTACACTGCACTCTCATCAACTATCAGTGTAGTTACATTGTAGAGTCAGTATAACAGAACTTGTTAAAATATTGTGCTCTTTTTTAAATGTAGAGTAATTATTTCGTATGTGTGGTAGTCATTTTTACAAGGCAGTACAAAAAGTTAACTACGCTCGATTTATAACTCAAACTACGCTCGGTCGCTAGACTCATCCATAAACTCTAAATCATACAAATCAAAGTTCATGAAGAGGTACATAAATCTTGACACATCGTCGAATCTCAATACAGAATCTGTATGAATAGGATATCACAAAGAAATGATTTGTTAGAAGCTCTTGCCCATAAATATAACTGGTATGTAGGAATCGGATTCTCTGTATGAGAGGGGAGAAATCTTTATTTATTGCCCAAAGTTATGGGACACTTGAGATAAACATCTAAAAATTAACAATATATTGTACGTATGGATATTTGTAATAGTTAAAATTATATATTGTATTTATAATGGCTGTTGTGACCTGGTGGATAAGGCAACAGTATCCATGTGCGGCAATGTGCCTCTGGACTTTTCTAGACTAGGGGTCGGCAACCAGCGGCCCGCGGGTCGCATGCGGCCCGTAAGTCACTACGGTGCGGCCCGCGCAAGTGAGAGCTGTTCCAGAGAACACCGCTCCGCAGGCAATAAATTAAAAACACTTATAAAAATAAGTTTTTATTTCATTGTTTTGTGTGCGCGGAAGCCGGAAATTCAGTTCAAGCGATCATAGTCAGAAAAATGAGAGTAATAATAAATATGGTTAAAAATGCTAAAATTAGTTTTATCTAAAAACTAGCTGTCCCAGCAGACCTTGTTCTGCCATATTTCTCTAAAACAAAGTCACATTGCTTTTTTTAATGTTAATAGCTTTTCCGTCAGATTTTTTTGAAAATTGTTTGAAGGATCTGGCCTTAATGCTATATGTATAAAAGTTGACAAATATTTATACGTCACTCAATTGTTTTGCCTTCCCGGAACCCGTCCACAAACATTTAAACTTTATGGTATGGTGTTAAAGTTCAAATTGACTTATAACGAATTTTTTGTATGAAAATACAGAAAAGTGTTATTTTTAGACAGTTGCAGGGAATTTTTAAAATTTTTCTCTCCGTCATAACCTTCCTCAGACTTCATCAAACCCAACAAAAAAGAAATCAGCCAAATCGGTTCAGCCGTTCTCGAGTTTCGCGCTTATCAAGACAATTTGCGATTCATTTTTATATTATAGATGACGTTTATTAGATGAAATGTGGCCCGCACCAATATACTCATAATATTTGTGGCCCGTATATGAGAAAAAATTGCCGACCCAGGTTCTAGATTAAATACGGATTTATGCATCAAAAGCTCGCCGGTGAATGTTGTTTACATTTTGAAGAAACTTGAATGGCATTTTTTTGTTAACCCGGTGGAAATCCCTACGGACCGTCAGGGGATGTGGTGAGGGCCACTCCCCCCAGTGTGTCGGACCTGCCCCGACTAAAACCACCGGGGTGCCAGCACTGCCCTCTCTTCGCTTTCGCCGAGCCTGGGAATCCAGATACTTCCGACTCTTGAATGGCGTCTAATAGAAATGTCATATGTACTAGTGCTGTGGGAACGGCGATCAGCTGCGATACTGGTCACGTTGGGCACGACATTTTTTTTTTTATTCTGACACGACACAGTGACTGCACGCACCTGATGTTAAGCACGGTGCAGTCCAAAAAACGCCAACGACTATCGAAAGGTAATAAAAAACTCATCGGTAGTCGCAGCGATCATGCCGGCCTGCACAAATTTCTCTTCACGCTACGCTTAAAGGATCCCAAATCATAGGTCGGTGGCAACACGCTCGCCGGAAGACCATTCCAAAGCCCAGCGACACGGCAAAAGAAGGAGTTAGAGAATCTCTTAGTCCTAGCCGGGATGTGAGATAGCGTATAGCCGTGAATCCGCAAACCCATGATATAAGCGCAAAGTTGATGTAGCTGCTAATATATCTCTGCTCGCCCTAAAAATAATATAGCTTGACGATATACTATAATTATTTAAATTATTTGAGATGAAATAGAACTTTATTAAAAAAGGAATTTTATATTATACTGGCTCGATAAAGTGACTACAATACATCTGATGGTAACATGACAGTGTAGTCCAAAAACGAAAGCGACTATCAAAGGATGAAAATCCATTGATAGTCTACATCGTCATGTCGGCCCACATATACCACGACTGAAGGTCTCTAGGTATATGAGCTACTGGATATACACAAGCTAATCCCGAAACGCGACAGGCCAAAGCTGGCGTTGCTTTTGTCCTTCTTTTTTACCTACCTTAGCCTCCTTTCTTTTTATGTACCCCGGGGGAAATCCGTAACGAACCTCGGGGGGGCGGTGAGGGCCGCCTCCCGATGTGCCGGACGTGCACCGATTATAACCCCCGAGGTGATCCACCTTCCACCTAACGGTATCGAAGGCACGACTGGAGTCTCATCCTCGATAACGGCAAGGCGTGCGGCCTTAAATAGGCCTCTACTCGTTTGAGAGAAACCTACCTTAACTTCCAAATATTACCTATATTTATTCATTCAACCTTATTCAGAGTTCTGTATCTAAAAAAAGAACTTTATATGAAAGCTTCATTTTCCGTCTGTCTATCTATCTAGATCTTTTTCCTAAGAACGCTTAGAGGCGTGTTAAATTTGCAATCAATAGTCAAACCTTTAGTATCTTGAAGCTGTGATAAATTAAATTTCTAAGTCAACGTAACCAAAGGTCCTTCACTGGCATATAGAAAAGAAGAGATTAGATGCATAAACTAATGCTGCATTTTCTATTAATACTGAGGGCTAAACCCTGGTTGAAACTACGGTGACTGTCAGGGTTGCAGTTACGACACGGGATATGAATAAAAATTCACCAGCTCGCGCGCAGGCATTGTCTAACTTCACCCACGCGGCTCCAGATAAATTATTAATACTGCATTCGTAATGACCTGTAGATTAAGGAAAATTCAGAACAGACAGTCCTTTTAAGGGATGCTAAAACGGTCGATCGCGAGACCATTTTGCGTCGATCTCGAGAAATATTGGCCGATGTTGGTCGGTAGTTGCTGTGGTGGTGTAGTGGATAAAAAACCGGTATCCATGCGCGGCAACGATAGAGGTCGTAGGTAAGTATCCCAGCACGTATTTCTGGGGATTTTTTTTAGATTAAGTACGAATATACATACATCACACAGTCACCGGTGAAGGAAAAAATTCGTGGGGAAATCCACATGGCTTCTTTTTTTTTTTTTGTTTCGACATAGTGACTACGGAGTACCTGATGGTAAGTATAGTGTAGTCCAAAAACGAAGCGACTATCAAAGGATGGAAATCCATTGTAGTCTACACCGTCATGTCGGCCCACATATACCACGACTGAAGGTAAAAGCGAGTCATTATGACGTTCTATACACTTGTGTATTGTGGTCACGGCTAAATTCGACCACCCTAACACCTCAAAAAGCTTATATATGTTTCCAGTCAATCCATGGGATTTTTTTAATTCCGTGCTTTTTAACTCTAAAATTATTATATAAGGGAGAATAGTTTGACTGAAAATATTTTCATGACAACAGTTAGTGATAGACGAAATGGTTATTTAATCTTTGACGTAGAACTGCCATCTCAAGTTTTAGTAAGCTTATTCATCTAGAAACAATAGCTAACGCGCCACAATAACCGTATCGCTGACTTAACATCGACCAGAACATTTGCATAATTTGACATAGATAGACTGAAACCTTATAAATTACTGCCACGTTAAATAATACAGTTTGGAACAAAATATCTGGCCGTAGAGGTATAATACATTTCTCGCAGTTGCACCGGTTGCACAAAGGAGAGTGTTCTCAGGAGCTATATTCTCTGATTCCGCTAGCCCCACTTCATCAAACCGCACTCCGTATATCCGCACAAAAAAAAATCGCTTCTACATTCATCATACGAACAGCTAAGGAGTGGAATATGCTTCCAGCGAGCATATTTCCACCGACAATTTGTTGGCCGGACACGGTCTTTCGTTGGACTCATCTTTGCCTTCCACCAGGTGTCATTGAGGTCAAGCATCCGCCTGTAAATCATAAAAAAAAACATAATTAGGATATCATATTTAATTTCAAAGCGTTTTTTATTAGCCAGATTCGTCCCAATGCAGAGCAATGACCTCGTTTCACTTTTTCCACTATAGTTGTGGAATCTATGGGAAGGAGTTTGGGTTTAACCCACCATGTTTGTCTATGCGGGTTTGTGGGTGTGCACTGCGTACAAAGAAAGTGAATGTAGAGGCTTAGACGCTAGCAATCTGCGTTCAATGCGGCTTGCTGCATACCTTAGTCGGCTCTTACGCTTTTACGACCCTGGTAAAGATACTTTCTTGTATTTTTTTTAATATTAATCATATAGAAAGTTTTTTTTTAAGTTTCAAACCTTATTTATTTATGAACATCTATTTTTTTTTTCCTTTTAAGTATGTAATTCCCATGAGATATTTATTATCCATATTGATTGTAACGGAGTTTTTCAAATCTTACGACGTCATCTTTATTTATCTTCTCAATCGCAGCGTAGCGTCGTTCTTTATCGAGACTCTTCGGTTTTGGAAGGAAGTGGTTTCGTACTTGCAGCATCGTCTTACCGATATCCCTAAAGTTGATCACTTGTAAGGTTTAAGGTAGAGCCTTCACCAGAGGCCTTTCTCATCGTCAGCAGTTTAAATCAGAGCCTTCGCCAGATGCCTTCCTCCATTGGACATGATACCTTAAGCGGCAAAATTGAGGGAGCGCACTGTTCAACATATCCACGCGAGAGCGATGTGTTATGTTTTCTCGTTGACCATTCCAATGGTATTAGTTTAAAGGCAAGTAAGGTACTAGTATAATAGTAAGTTAAGTCTGCAGCAGGTCAGACGTCGCTGGGAGCCGAGGAAATTGGCGTGGCCGTACCCTGGGCCAAAGCAGACAAGTATGAGGAACACCCCGGTGGTTTTAATTATTAAGAGTCCGACACATCGGCGCTACTGCATTCATTGCTGCCCTTTATGGTCCAGGGGTATTTCCACTAGATCAGAAAATAAGCAGATCAAATCTGAGTACCACTGGCTTGTATCATAGCTAAATTATGTTGTGTTTGCATCCGAAACAGTACGTACAAAGTCGTTATCCGTTGTTTATACGTTCAAAGTCATTGATCGTTCCGCTCTAACTGATGAATTGGTTCAGTTAGATCGATCTGACTGATTGATAGCGTTTCGGTTCAGGTGATTTATTTGTGTTATAGTTGACCAATTGATTGATACGGTTACGATGTGAAATTGATTCGATACATGTGAGAAATAGTCGTGTGTTGATGCCACAGTATATTTCATTATCAGTGTTACAAGTTTTTATTACACTTACTTGGCTTGGCAAAGTTACCACACACGTGTGATGGTAAGTATAGTATTGTCCAAAATCGACTAGAACTACTAACAATAAATAAAAACCCATCAATATTCGCCGTGATCATGCCAGCCTGCTCAAATATCTTTTACGCTTCGTTTAAAGGACCTTATACTAATACATATACTGGATTTTTAAAGTGAAAATTCTCTATAATCGATTATTTTCTGTGATCGATACGAAAAGGAAACAGGTAGAGCAACGACTTGGGGAAGGTGGCTGGAAAGAATTGGCTGAGAAGTGTCGAAGAATATGCTCAGTGCTGACTGTTAAGAGAGACCTATATCCAGCAGTGAACTAGAGTGGACTGATAATAATAAATCACATCAAGATGTATACTAAGGTGTCAATTAGGTACACTTTTAAAAGACTGCACAACGTTAAACCAAATCTATCAATATAAGAACGAGATTAATAATATCATACGTAATTGGGTTTGTATGAAATTGAATATAAATTACTGGGTTTTCGGCGCACTAATTGAATATAGTTATGGCGTGGATAAGTGGTCTGCTGACCCCTGATTTGATCGTTAATCGCAATCTAATATTATACTCGCAGTTAAAATAGAATAGTTTATTCAAACAGCCGTATAAGCACTTTTAAATGATACGCTATATCCCTTTCGGGGTAAGCAGAGATATATGAGTGGCTGCATCCACTTAGCGCTTATAGGTCGTGCCCAACGTGACCAGTAGCGCAGTTTGTCGCATGTCTCTTAGCACTAGTACACGTAACATTTCTATTAAATGCCATGCGGGTTCATAATGTTCGGTCTTCATAATGTTTTACTTCACCGGTGAGCGTATGATGCCTAGTCAGGCCAAAAGGCGCAACCCCAGAACTATAAATTAATAATGTAAACGCACCCAAACACAAACGCCATCTGGCGTACACATTTACTTAACAGTTCTCGTTTTCAAACTATAAACGTCGCATCGAATTCTTTTTAACCCATTTCGTCCCAAATGTCCAAAATTTTTACACGGTTTTCAACGCGATAACTTTTGACCTAAACGTCGCAAAAAAAAATTGAAAAGTACCAATGTCGATGGTTTTTGATGTCCTCTTTCGAAATCCGTGGTCTATTTTGGCCTTGAATTTTTCCATAAAAAGTTATGACCATTTTTTTGGAAAAAAACGCGTTTTTTCGATATTTTTCTCTAAAAATCGTATATTTTCACATCGAATAAAGTAGACTCGACCGTTGAAAATAATTGTAATCGAGGATTTTTTATATTTCCTTTTTCGTTGCGTTGTAATTTTTTGAAAAAAAAACAAAATGGCGGCTCCAATATGAAATGGGTTAAATCACAAACATCGCATCGCATTCTTTTCTCCATTACAATCGCATCTAATTATTTTCAAACTCGCTATACACATTGCAAATCCTCAGAAACACCATACTCCACATCATATGCACTCAACATACACAGTGAGTGATTTGTAAAGTGACGGACTACCGCTGCCAACCGGTAAGTACGTTTCTCCTTGTCTCAAATATCGCAACTCTTTATTTTTATAAAAATTATCCCGCCTGCGAGTGTGCATTTGCACAACGGCGTAAGCACAAATACTTATCCCGGCCCGAGTAATGTCTAAATTAGAGATGCCACGAATATTCGGCAACTATTCGGTATTCGGCCTATTCGGCCACTTTTTTTGCTATTCGGTATTCGGCCGAATAGTACGTATTATTCGGCCAAATCATGTAAAAAAGACACGTTATATTACTCAAAGTTATGTATTTATATCCAAATTACAACACTTTAGTAATTAAAATTGATCAGTGGTAAGTTGTGATGGATAAAAACAAGCTTTTCAGCATTTTTTGTTAGCAAAAGATTACGCTTTTTATCGTAAATGTTACCAGTCTCAGAAACTAACCTCTCACACACACACACTCTTTCTCTCGCTCACACACATACTAATAAACTTATACCGTGAATATCCATATAAAAACACAAAACACCCTTGAATAACCCGAAAGGAAGTGCGAGTCTCACCAGAGACAAGATTTACTTAATTGGTTAGACTTATCACCCTGTGTATATGCATAAGTTTTGTGTTGAAATAAAGATTATTATTATTACTAAGCACGCTACTTCCAGGAATATTCGGAGGCCGAATATTTGGCGCTTCGGCCGACAGCGTTGCCGAATATTCGGTATTCGGTATTCGGCCAATTCACTATTCGTGGCATCACTAATCTAAATCCATTCTACTCGTAAAGCTAATAAAAGAAACTAAAATACATATTGAAGGGAGAGTTAGTATTTTATATTTTAACTAATATGGTTTACAAATATCCTTAATTAAATTATAGTCATGTATATTGCTTAACATTTAAATACAATATTATAAAGACGCGTTTTGACCAATAGCAAACTATTCCGTCAAAAAAGTCTCTTGTCTATCCACATTTGCTATTATTCGATTTGGACTAAGCTCAGCTTAATGTACCAGTCAAAATTACGGGTACAGAAATGATAGCATGTCATTTCGACGGATTGCAAATCAGTTAATCGCCTGTTAGAAGCACATTATATTAACTCGATTGTATCGCATCAAATCGATTGTAAATGTGGGTAATTTGGTCTAATAATGGCAGGTAAGTAGGGACATTAGAGCTGTCGAAGCGTCATATTAGTTATTATTGCTTAGTGATTTTTTTCTCGCAGTAGGTTAATCGTGTAATGGTTATTGAAAATCTTCTGTTATAGTATTATAGATATATTTTGACTCTTTTCCTCTCGCTGGCTTTATTTTGTGTATAAATTGAAAAGGAAAAAGTAAAATAAGGTAGCTGTAGTGCCATCGTGGATATAGGACCGGTATCACAGCGTGGCAACACGAATGCTCTTAGGTTCACAGCACGCATCTCGGGGTTTTTCTAGATTAAGAACGGATACAGCAACGTATTAATACATCAAAAATGGTCAGTTATGTGAAATGGTACAATTTAAAAAATATTTAACGCCTTTTAGATGATCATCGCACACTGCTGTCTGTTCCCCAGTGGAAAAGACAGCGTGATGGCGCACCGACATAAATTTCAAAAACCAAAATTATCTCCGACGTTCGTCATTAAACTTCCCCGTTCGTATCTCAAAATTTGATATCATAAGTAAGTAATCGTACAGAGAGGCAGCTTCATTTATAATAACAAATATGAAGGGCAGGTGTGTGTCCACTCATGCCAGTGGACAATATCCTCACGTTATACAAGTTCAGCAGTCGTATTATAGACACCTGTAGCAGTTTTATTCCCATCATATATTCATATTTGTCTGTATTTGGACAAGGAGTAAAGAGACAACGCTATATAAAAAAATGTATCGTATCTCTGTCATTCAAAGAGAAACCGTTCAGCATTGTTGTTTCTTGTAGCCGAGAAGACAAGCGCTTAGGCTATACTCCAGTGGTATCGTACGTGATTCCACACACGACTTTGTGGTAGAAGGATGGTGGATCTCTTCTCCCGGACCTCCTACTACATCTTATGGTGAGAAGTCAGCGGGCTGATCGCTGTGAGTGGCGGATTACTCTGGTGGCTTAAGTCAGTAAGAGTCTGACACACTGGAGCTTTCAAGGCGGCTCTGATACTTTATGATGATTTCCAACGGGTTATAAAAAAATGAGGTGGACATACGGGAAACAAAATTTCGTGCAGTCAGAGGCTAGTGAATAATAAAATAAATACATATTTTATTGAATTTGTTTTATTTGGGATAACCCTAGCAGATTACATGTATTTTAACAGGCTTCTTAAAAGCTGCCTTTCTGGACGATGTATGCTCATTGCGTTTGATCTTATTAAAAACAGGCTTACCCAAGCCTTTCATCAGGGCATAAATTTTGGCGGAATGGCTGTCGGAACACCTCATAAATTCGACTATTACGCCGGTCGCGACGCGCCGGGGTCTGATTGTAGACATTAACCGAGCGACCACGGGTAGCCCGGCATCGTATTATTGCCGTAATCTGTAATTTCCACAGCCGCTGATAAGCGTGTAATTTTAATTCTGACCCACATTTCGGTGTTTAATCGAAAATTGGCAATTTATTGCAATTTTTGGGAATTTCGGGTATCAATTTTGCTCACGTCCGTAGGCTGTAGTCTTGATGCATTTTAATTATTTTTACACGCTTTAATGCGAGTGATAGCTCAGTAGCATCTAGTACGCCTTTCCCTCAGCACTCGGTAGACGGGAGGAGGATCATCCTGTTGGCTTTAGTCGGTTAAAGTCCAATATAACGGGGCCACTGCCC
This sequence comes from Automeris io, assembly GCA_036320925.1. NCBI lineage: Eukaryota > Metazoa > Arthropoda > Insecta > Lepidoptera > Saturniidae > Automeris > Automeris io. Next base: position 1,625,046 of record JAUDJH010000011.1, on the reverse strand, counting down.
TCACGATGTCCCTGATTGAAAATGAGGATTTTCATCGGTTCAAAAAAGGTCATCCCATAAAAGCATAAAATGTAGTAACTTTTTACACTTAATTTAAAATCAATATATATAAATTGTCTAAGCTGTGAGATGGCAGAGAGTAAACTGATACTGATATTTATAGACTCCACTTTGACTTAACTTAGATTTTACTCAAATATTATTATTTAATTAATACCAAAATATGCTAGGTTTCCGATTTTCTTAATTTACACTTGGCTCTGTTAATACTTCGGTTATTTTATTTTATTTTACAAAATTGGGAGCCCAACATGGGTGACATAGAGTAAAAAAAAAAACAAAAAGATCATGGTACAAAAATAGAAGATAAATGCCCCCACAATTATAGGGCGCCACAGCATGCACAATAATTAATACATAATGCTAGCTTACAGTAAAAAATATTACTAAAATTCCAAAAAGAAAAATAATTATACATACATACACACATAGACACAATATAAAAAAAGAAACTATAAATTGCCCAAATAACAACCTTTAACATAATTCTGTGACGGATTCTAACTTGTACTCCAGTTCAAGAGTATTATATATTCAGTTTTTTGTTAAACGAACTAGCTCGCGACCACACCCTATATAACGCGACCAAAAATTCGAGCTATAAATTGGCAGTTAATTTGCGCTTCAGACCTATGAAAGTATTTATAATGAGTACGAAACGGGAAAGTTACAATGTATTATATTTCAGTTGGTAAGCAAATTCTCGAAATGGATTGTGACCACAGTAAGGAAGGTTTGTTTAACATTGATCCATACGTTTTGCCCGTGTATTTACTTGCACTATATTTCCATTTATTTGTTAATTTGATGTCAAATAAAAAATAGTGTCCCTACTAATTTAAGTATGAAGACGCGGTTTATTTATTTTAATGAGAATTTAAATCATTTGTGTCATGAGTACTACAAAGTTGCATAATCACATTCCAACCTCTGCCTTAGGACGGCTTGCACTAACAAATTAAATCTAGTTTGGAGTTATATAAAATGCTATTTAACGCTGATCTGTATTTATTGTCTTGCACTAAATCAAAATCTAGTTGTATCAACTCTTATACTAAAATCGTCATTAAGATGGAATGAAACCAATTCAATGAATTAGCGTTTTATACAAGCTTAAACTAGATTAATTCCTTAGTGCGAGCCGCCCTTAATAATAGAACCACGCGCGCTGGATTGCGGAGCCAGTTTTACGGTGGCATTTATTTCAGCTGGAATTAAGAAGTTCTCTAAGTTGTTGGATTGGATTGTGGAATGATCTTCCGGCAAGCGAACTTTCAGCGTCCTATGATAATGGGTTCTTAAAGCGAAGTGTGAAGAGAATTTCGCGTGCAAGCGTTATCGTGGCGATTATTGACGGGATGTTGTCTCTCAATTGTCGTATTCTGTTTTTGGGTTGCGCTGTGTTTTCTATCAGGTAAAGTGTATATTATCTTTTTTTTTAGCCGGGCATTATGCAGTTGGCCTGAGATGGCCTTATAACTTCTCCGGTACATTATCGTGTGAATGTAACCTGTGTAACACGAAACAATGCTCCACTTAATCTAACATCCATTGTAATAGCATATTTAAAACTGTCTAGATCGCCGTGTCATTGTCACATACATGTACAAAATTCTGACCTTTGTAAAAAGGTCTAGTTATAAGAAAATATTTATTTTACTCTACGATGACTGTTCTTCCCGATTATCCAATTATCGCCAGGTTAGCAGCCGGACCTCCAAAAAATAGTGAGGTACATACGCACTAGTTTTATTACTCGACACTTGTGTCTCCGGTGATGTCGACAAAAGATAGATCAGTCAACTGTCGGTAATCGGTGCGTTTACGCTCCGAGGCGCAATTCGAGTTCGATCTTACGACGTCTTTTTCTTAAAATAGTCGCTTTCAAAACGCGAGTAGATCAACGTTAGGATCGTTACCTGATTGGCTGCCTACGTCGAGGTACGTACCCACAGGATTGCCCTTGCATTGCCCCCCACCCATATATTGCTGGATGAGCATCTTCAGAGCTCGCCTCTCTGGCCAGGTGAAGTTGTAAATGAATTTCCGAGCCAGCAGCATAATGTCCTGCCAAATAAAAATGAGTATTGTTCTTGTACTGTGTAGATAAAATTGTTTTCAATTTATTCTTGTTATCTTATGTTTTTTTCCTTGGTACTCCGAGCGGCACTCTTGAGGGAGCGCGTCCTCCAAACTCAGGCGTGAGCGGTGAGTGATGTGTTCCTGTAAACCACTCCAATATAAATAATGAACTAGGGATGATTATTTACACCACTCCTCGTAAACTACAAAGTAGTGTAGAGGCCTATAGAAGATCAGACATCGCTGGGTACTGAGGAAGTTTCCAAGGCCGTATCCCTGCCCCTGGCAGACGGGGAAGAGGAACAACCCAGTGGTTAGGGGGTAAAAATACGGCATACTGGGACCGCTATCGTCACAGTAGCCTTGACACTCCATGAAGATTTCCACCTGGTTACAAACAAAAGGTATATTTTTAGTGGTCCAGAAAGATCGTGATAGTTACCTGCTTTTTTGACCAATCTTTGTCAATATTACCCGGTTTATTTTCCAGTTCTATATCTAAATCGTACGCGATAGTTACCTGCTTTTTTGACCAATCTTTGTCAATATTACCCGGTTTATTTTCCGGTTCTATATCTAAATCGTACGCGATAGTTACCTGCTTTTTTGACCAATCTTTGTCAATATTACCCGGTTTATTTTCCGGTTCTATATCTAAATCGTACGCGATAGTTACCTGCTTTTTTGACCAATCTTTGTCAATATTACACGGTTTATTTTCCGGTGCTTTGTCTAGGTCGTATGCCTAAAAGCAACACTACGGGTGTTACACATGGTTAAACAATAATACCCACTTTCCATCAAGCGGAGTGATATAGTTTTTTTCTTGTGATGAAAAAAAAAATTCTAGGTAAACGTGTGGAGTAATATTAGTTAACTATAATCACCCTTTTATTTAGTCGTGGAGTTTATAGGCAGAATAAGAATATTGCATCCTTTTTCATCATACTGACGTTTCGTAAGCGTGTTAGAGTTGTCTGAGCTATACAGCAAACTGTATTGAACGCAGATTGCATCTAAGCTGCTGCAAGCATCTTCTCTGCATATAGTGCACTGCAATCAACCCGCATTGGACAAGCTTGCTGGGTTCAATATCCAAGCCCCTTCCAATAGATTCTACAAATATAGTAGAAAAAGAGAAAAGAGGCCTTTGCCCTACAGTGGTTGAAAGTGCATTCGATTTTATTGTTTATCATCTATATTCATAATAGACTTTCAGGGTGGGTATGGAAGTTATAATACAAGATACCATCAATTCATTAATTTTTATTATTTCCTAAAAATTATAGAAAAATATAAGCAAATCTTAATTATTTAGACTTTGTCAAAAATGTCAGTTTTTTTCATTATACCGCTACATCACTATCTGAATGAAATATTGAATCACATTAAAGCTTATTAGCACACAAGGTTTCGTAGTTACGAGCTCACGAACACACAAACAAACAAACAAGAGCGAATGAACAATGGACGGCCGCGGAAAACAATGACAGAAAGAAAACGTTTAATCCAATTACAATGATATACATGGAAGCAAACGTAATATTTATATGGATAAGACCTTCGTTTCTTAGCTTATATTGATATATTTTTAACTGTATGAATGTAAGCTAAGAAACCTATTGACAGTTTCAAGGTGGTACAGTGATTGTCCAATATGACTCATGACTACATAACACAAGTACCTGTACCATCATAGTGACTAGCAGAGGTATTTCGCGTTTCCAGATTCATTTACCTCGAGGATTAATAAATATGCCTTGAAAGATTTTATCATAGAATATGTGGGCTGGCATAGCAACAATACTGTCAACAGTTTTTTTTTTTAATACAAACAGGTTACCGTTGACCTCAATCTAAACTGATGGAAAGTGATGATGAGGTGGATGATGGAGGGCACTCATCAAATAAATAACCAATTACTTGTTGTTTAAAGGTTCTCATTATGTAAGATACTGGACAAACAGACGCTAGAAGTAATTCGCAGCAAAAAAGAGGAGGCGAATTGCCTGGTGCGAGCGGCTGGAATGTAAACCACATAAGGTTGCAAACCTGCACGGCACGGAGTCAATTTACCTTAGAAATGGGTGGAAGGAATTATATTGTACAACTTAGCTACACATCACCGGATTCTAGCATTTTGACGGTCGCTGCCGATCTTTCAAAACAATGTACCTAATGAAAATATATAGTAAGATAGTGTTGTACAAAAACTGACTTAATCGAACAAGTATAAAAAAATATAATTCAGTTCATATCAACAATAAGAGAGCGTATAAAATGCGACGAGCCGTACGCGTCGTCGGTAAATGGGTGGTCCGTGTAATAGTTTTATCATCACGACCGACGAGTGTAGGCAGCGAGGGGTAGATACATCAAACCGCTCCGGATTGACGCGTGCGATTACAAATTGTACACAACATTCTACTTACATTTGTGTTTTAGTTAGTTTATTTATGGACTCTCGATATGGAGTTGAAACGAATTTTGGTTTTAAGTAAAATGGTTTTAAGAAGCGTTCTGATTTGAAATATTAATAACATGATGATGATGATGATGATGATGTCCTAGCCGGTTTCGGCCACGGCGACTGTTTCAACACCGGTTAAGAAATTCGAGGTCCAGTTTTCGCAAACAGTCAATTGCGCAGGAGGTATTTAAGTGCATAACTGAACGCGCTGCCAGAAAAGCACTCTCTCGTCCGAGCTCCCTCAGGCCCGATGGAAAGGAGAACCAGTACGATCGGGAGGGAGCGGGATGCAGGTTTGGTCGAGTTTTCCCTTCTCTAAGCACCTGGTTGAATTGCGGTGTTCAAGAGATACCTTAGTCGCCTTTTACGACACCTCAGCAAAAAGAGGGGGGTGCTATTCTATTCTGCCGGCAGCCACCACGGCTTAATAACATATTTGAAATATTAATAACATATAATTATCGGTGCCCATCTGGATCGCGACCACAGTACATGGGTGTAAAGCCCGTCATAGCGACTAGTTTCGGCTTGTCGCGTTTCGGGATCAGCTTGTGTATATCCAGTAGCTCATATACCTAGAGACCTTCAGTCGTGGTATATGTGGGCCGACATGACGATGTAGACTATCAATGGATTTTCATCCTTTGATAGTCGCTTCCGTTTTTGGACTACACTGTACTTACCATCAGGTACTCTGTAGTCACTATGTCGACGCTGTGTATACGTATGTCACCTTTGGTGTGAGCGAATATACATTAGTGGCTGTATCCACTTTATACTTATACGTCGTGCTCAACGTGACCAACAGCGCAGCTGATGGCCGTAATCACTTATACTTGACATTTTTATCAGATGCCATGCTGGCTTCCACGCGATGGTTTGCTTCACTGGTGACCATGTACTGCCTAAATCCTTATCACAGCTGGAAAAAATTGAGATAAGATCCTATGACCATGGGTCTCAATCGGCTTATCCACTAGACCAGCATAGTAATTAAACTTATAAACTATGCTATTTCTAGTAAACAATTGAAACTTTTGCTTTGGCTACCTTCGGTCATTTTTTTATGGTATCTCAGGGGAAATCCTGCATATTACCATCAGCCCACTGTGAGGGCAGCGATCTCCTCCTACGAACTAAAAACCCCAGGGGTGTCCCTCGAATTGCTCCACACGGGCCTGGGAAATCAAATTCATCCTAATGCTCGAGGAGGAGAAGTCTTGTTGAGGTTACCTTTCTGGGAAGGTAGGGTGTAAAGAGCCCCTTCCAAATATTTTCATCATGCTGTACGCTGAGCACTGAGCTCAGCTTCCCTTTCACCCAGGTAGTAGACTCCCTCCGGTCTACTGCCACTGGTTAAGCTATGTTCGGCTAGACCTTCGTGTTTGCCCAAAATGTTCCGAAGTTTTGGTCCAGCTCTACCTAGGGCTTCTTGTGAATTGCCCTGGATTTTTAATATTTTCGAGACGCGGCTGGACATAAGCTAATGTCTGATCAGACCTCTTCCAGTTGTTTTATCTTTTTTTCTCAATTACATGGATTAATTCAATAAAAAATGTTTGCACCACAATTTTAAGAGAATATGTGCTCAACAACTTTGCTGGAATGTAGACATAACTTTTCACATAAAGGACGAAATGTTCATGAAAAACGATATTTTACCTTGCATGACGTAACACGTGGCAACAATAACTTAAAAAAAATTAAGTTAACATTTAAAACGTCAAAATCAAATGCTTGTACTTTTTTGCCAATTTTTTATGGATAAGTGGGTCCACTTCTTTAGAAAAATTGTTCAGTGGCCACGCTGGATGCCGTGCTCGTCGCCGGCCCTGGAGCTTGGCACCCCTGGGATGGATCCTGGCTTGTCCTCTTCCTAGATTTTTTTTGTATTTATAAACTTATATCACGTTTGTGTGGAACCCTCGGTCCGCAAATCCGACTTAAAGGTTATCGCCTTTTTTTCGTATTTGTACCGTGAAATAATTATTAAGCTATGCTAAAAGGTCAATCCGGGCTTTGCCAACTTTTTCATAAATTCGTTCATTCAATATTCCTGTCAATCAAAATCGATTCTTTATCGAAAACCAATGACTAATGATCGCTAAGATATACAAACATCAATAAAACATTTTCGACAAAAAAGTAATACTGTCTTGGAACTGTTAAGGCGAGTACTCACTGTGTTGGATACGAATCCGTCAACAGAGCATGGCAAGCGGTCTTACCATTATCTGAAGAGGCGATGAAGGTGAAGAAGTCTACGGGAAGGGAGTGGGAGAAAATCGTCAACCCCTACAATACAATCCGCCGCCCCATCAAGACAGGACGACGGAGGAGGGCCTTTGCCAGAGGCACCTCCATAATGAAGTGACGCCAAGCAATTGATGGTATGCTTCGTCCAAATCCTGGCATGTACTATGTGATGTGTACCCACACACCGCTCTAATACAAGAGAAGAGTGAAGGTTGGTTCTATACACCACATCTTACAAATCAGAAATGAGGTCTGCAGAAGGCTAGATATCACCGGGTACTGAAGAAATCTGCAAGGCCGTGTCCTTGGCCCTCACAGATGGGTATGAGGAACACCCTGGTGGTTTTAGTCGGTAAGAATCTGACACACCGAAACCGCTGACCTAACGGCCATTAGCGTTTCCACCGAGTTCACATAAAAAGGATACGAACCCATGAAAATACGGGTCTAGAAAACTCGGACCGAGTTCATATATAGAATTTCGTACTGCCTTTGGTCATGCTATACTGTTTACTCTGTAGAGATATGGATTAATGATAAACAAGTACAGCTACATTTAGTCCATCTATGTTTTAACCAATAATTAATCCTTAATTGCATACAACTTTATGACTTACTAATGTTAGAAGGACAATTACAGATTAACTAAATTAAAATTACGATTAAATTTTCATTAATAATAATTAATCATTAATCTGATTACATTTTGTCCATTAATGCTTCAAAACGTAATTTCACGGATTCCAGTCGTTACCGTGCGTAACCCTCCTAACCGTTCTAAAAATATTTTTCCGATTGACTTTTCCTTGTAATTAAATCCATTTAAACGAATAAAGGATCTCATCGTTGTGGTCAAATCAATAATAGTTTTTTCTTTATTAAAAAGATTTACGATATTTATAAAAAGGAACTGTATTGTGAATGATTTTGGCAAAAACTTGTTGATTAGTATGGTTGACGGATTTGGAATTACCTGTGATTATAAAATACATACAGATGCACAGATCGCCTGTTAGTAAGTGGTCACCAACAACTTCAATGATGATTATGGACTATGACCGGTGGTCGTGGGTGTGGTTGTAGAAAGACCCGGATTTTGGCGTTTTACTGTTTATTCTCACTTTAAGGCACACCGAACTGCGACGCACACGCACGTACTCTAGCCTTGGGTCCCGGTAGTCGACTGCATTTGCTAAAGCATCCCTTGCGCGCGCGTATCCCTTACCCCGCGCATCCCATAACACCCTAACCTCCTTTAGGGCGTTCAGCACAAACGCGTATCGGGCGGCGTCTACATGCTATAAGACACTTTTAACTTAGAGGACCAGGAAGTAAGCTTAATCACTCAAATTATTATTTTAATTGAATTTAGTAAACAATAAATATGTTTTATTGATACAAGCTACGAAATGGGATTTCTATAGGCCAGTTCAGTCCTCGATTAACATGTTCACTACCAGCGCCGCGTATATGCGTCGTCTCATTTCTTGCATTCGAGCCCGGCGCCGCAAGTGTGCGGCGTGTTAACTTTTTCAGTTTATTACAAATTCTACACTTATTTTTCTCCGAAACAGTTGTAAGGACCTGTAAAAGAACATAATTGATGCAGACTGACTTTAGTCTGAAGATAATTACGTTTTTTAATTAATATAATATTAAAAAATTCAATCCCATTTAAAGTTATATTGTAAGAAAAAAATCCATGGGCTGTGGTTCAGGATGTTTTTCTCAAGCGCCGGTAGCGAACGCGTTAAGGGCAAAAGTCCATGAGCGGCAACGCGAAGGGTCTTGGGTTCGAATCCCGGCACTTACCTCTGAGTTTTTCCTGATTACGTTCCGATTTAGGTACCATATGCTCACCGGTGAAGGATAATATCGTGAGGAAACCCGTATGGAATCTGATTAAAAAATCATGTGAAAGTGCCTTTGCAAAGGCGATCAGCTGGACTACTGGTCACGTTGGGCAAAGCGCAAAGTGCATACAGCCACTAATGTATCTCTGTTTACCCCGCAAGAGGTATAGCGCGACAATATATTATTATTAACAAATAATACAACTGCTAGGTGGTCAAAGTAACAAGTCACAACTAGTTATAGATACAGGCGATAGTTTATGATAATTTTATTTTCATCTAGTTACCGAGAGTCGAAGGTCTCTCAAAACCTTTTAAAATATATGTAAACACGTCTCATTCACTATGGATTACGTGACATTACTGTACCATTGGAGATTTGTTCAATGTAAAGCGTGGGTCCTACTGTAAGCGGTTACTAACTCTTATACATGTGCTCTTTTTTACGATAATATTATCGTATACGCTATCTGGGAGCAGAAGTTATATTTATCAGTGACTGACCATTTGAGTACATACAAATATCATGTCCTATAGTCGGCAGTAGATGGCATGAGTTTACTGACAATATTTCTGTTCGTCTTATTTATTACACTTTATTGAAGTAGGTGGAGAAAATACTACGTTTTCATAGCAAAATATGCAATTTAATTTAATTAGTATTTGTGGGACGATATTTTGAAAAAAAAACGACCTAGGTTCCCTACCGGCTTTTTGGTTATTCTATTTTCAAAAATGTAGGAGGTCTTGTTTTCCTGAGGATTTAAAAATGCTTTCATTATGTCTTTTTGTATAAAATTACTTCTAATTGGAGTTTAGAAATAGCTCCGCAAATATTTTATCAGTGAAATACTGTTCCGAAATGGGCACGCTGGAGATATGAAAAGACGAGATATAAATTACATATTGTTGTGTATCGTTAATTTTTAGTTCTAAATTGTACACCAAAAATATCTACTCCACGATTATACATATTTACAGACAATTACAGATTAGTAACTACAGTAAGTTAGATATGAAATCCTTTCTTTTATTTTTGTAACCCAGGGGAAATCCCTAACGGACCTCGGGGAGCGGTGAAGGCCGCCCCCCGGTGTGTCAGGCTTACACCGACTAAAGCCCCCAGGGTGTTTCACTACTACTTACCGGCATCGAAGGCACGACTGGGATCTCATCCTCAATGACCGGCTGGGCGTGCGGCCTTAAATAGACTTCTACTCGTTTGGAGAGGGGTGGTGTATAGAGCCTTCCTTGTTGGAAGATATGAAATCCTGGTCAAATTCGGCCAATCGGCAAATCAGATCAATTAGGCGCGTGATACGGCCCAATTCAGCGAAGGAGAGCTCGCTGATTAATATCTTCGAAAACAATCAATTGCACAAGATATATTTGGCGCGAGAACGGTAGCGCTTGCACAAACGCACCCTCTTTTCCAATCCCTTAATCTAATGAAACGGGTAACTAAAAAAACAGATGCATTAACTTTAATATTATTCACAAACTCATCAGATCATCACAGAAAACTTTGCCGATATCAGGACTCGAATTCAAGGCATTCAAGGCACAGACAGACAAAGCCACTATAAACTAGGAAAACACAATAAAATATTTTTGACGTTAACCGTAAGCCACTGAAAGAAATCATAACTCGCTCAAAAAATCGCTGATCGCGGTCAGTTTAACCGCAGCCTCCAGCGTAGGCGTAAACGATTCAGACAAGTGACATACGCTAATGCAGGTTTTATCACAAGTGGTCAATTTAGAACATTTTATGTGCGCTTGAAGTGACCTCCGCGGGGTCGACCTTACGTAATAGTCCGGGATAAAGCTCGAATAAACTTTATCATGAGATAAAAAACGTGTTACATTATGCGTTTGATCGTATTTTTGTTTTATGCATAGGTCAGCAAACCTGATGACCTTGGGATGCGAGGATACTGTCGTCTTTGGACAAGTAACAATAAATAATTACAATAATTTTAGAGAATTGCACGCATTGAAGTTATACCGAATTAGATTTATTTTATTAGTTACCTTAACCCTTAATAACCTAGAGTTTCAATTTTGATACCAATCTTTTAAACCGAATGTTTACATTACTATTAGTTTTTATGCCTGAAGTATTAAAATTGACACCCGTTTTTTTTTAAAATAAATATGTAAAATAAATATTGTGATTTTTTCCCTTCATCTAGACACTCAAGCAAACACAGTAATATTTAAAAAAATCACTTTCGTAAATCAGGCTACTAAGGGTTAAACATTTAATGTAGATCAAGTTTGTCTTTTATTCTTTTGTATTCAAAACTTTAGCAAATAATCACAGGCTAAAACTCCCTTCGGCGCAGGTCAAAAACTTAGCACACATCGGATTCTGGTAGTCTTACATCTCTGCACGTCTAGTACATCGCGACCAAGCAGCGACTGTTACAATCCAAAGTTATTTTCATGTGAAAAGTTATTGTTGGTCTAAAAGGGCATTTACAACTCCACCGAGCGAGAGAAGCAAGCACATAAGGCGCTCGGCTAGTGAGCTATGGGTTAGGTGGCAACGCAAGGGCACCCCTGATGTTACGAATCTTAACTTGGATGGTAAGCCAAGGAAATAACCTGACGGTGATCTACTAGCGTTTCTGAAGGGACTTCTTTGAGAAAATACTCTGAAAGAAGCTGAGAGCTATGAGTGGGACTGTGCCGTCAACGCCGGTGTCTTAGTATGAAACTAATGCGCGTGGTGATTGGATGGATCGTCAAGATCCATCAGGACATGACGCAGGCCTTTTTTTTGGTTACCCGGAGGAAATCCCTTCAGGAGGCGGTAAGGGCCGCCCCCCGGTTGTCGGACTTGTACCGACTAAAGCCCCCGTGGTATTCCCTCTCTCGTTTGCCGAGTGCCAAGGGCAAGGCTGAGCCATCTTCCTCCGCAACCGGCGGGGACATGACGCAGGCCGTATGCCGTTGAATCCGAACTACGTCTTTTATCAGTCAAATCGTTAATTTTCTATGTTCGTCGATTTTTATTTTGTTAAACGCAGCTCGAGGTCAAATCATTATAAGAGATGAGTCGAATTATTCTAATTATATGGCGAATAAGAATGAATTATAATATAAGTGGAGTTTTAAAGTGTTGCTGGAAAGGTTAAAAGCGCCACGATCAATTCCGGAACTAGGAAATATCGGTAGACCAATAACTCATTTGAAATCTTTAATTAATATCGATTTATCTTTTAGTTGCCTTGTGGATAAGAAATCGGTATCCATGCACAGCAACACGACTGGTTGTGGACAGGACACGTGCCTATGGATTTTTTTAGATTAAACTTGGGCTGAGGCACCACGTGCTCACCGGTGAAGCAAAAAATCGTGAGGAAGCCCGTGTGGCGTCTAATAGAAATGTCATGTGTACAAGTGCTGTGAAAACGGTGATTAGCTGCGCTACAGTTGATTCATCCACTAATATATCATTGCTCATCCCAAAAGAGATATAGCGTATGGCTATATATTAAAACGCAAAAAGAGGAATTATTTTTGTTGTAACATTATAAATACATAAAAAATGACATAAGAAGTCTTAAATTAAATGAATTTTGTTGATTAGTCTTCCTTTGACGATTCACCTGATTTCAAGTAATCGAATTCCCTAATTTTTACATTACAATAACTTTATAATATTCACGAATAATATATTGTATGACCGTTGGTTGTGAGTGTGGTTGTAGAAAGACACGGATTTTGGCGTTTTACTGTTTATTTGTACTTTAAGGCACACTGAACTGCGACGCACACACACGTACTCTAGCCTTGGGTCTCGGTAGTCGACTAACTTAGCTAAAGCATCCCTTGCGCGCGCGCACCCCTTACCCCGCACGTCTCTTATCGCCCTAACGATCCTGAGGGCGTGTAATACAATTACTTATCAGGCGGCGTCTACATGCTATAATTTTTCTTCATGTATTTTGGTAACATTATCAAGTCAGCAATATGCCCGTTTCGAGTCGGACAGGGTTTTCAAAACATACTGTATATATATGTCCTAAAAATAGACAAATGTATGATAAGACGTCACTAAAAATAATTTACAAAACCAATAGTTGAATAATGTACGCAGAGATTACATTTCTTGTGTAGTTGACCCGCAACTTGACCTAAGCTCATAAAATGGCACTCAGTCGAATTAATGAAAGTGCTTTTCAAATGACTTTCATTTCGTTTATCAAGAATTATAACCGATGGTGAGACTTGTGCATTCTTCATAGATGGGCAAAACGTAATCAGATTAATTAAAATGATTAACGATTACATTTTACGTTTTTTACCATTAATATGACTGCATTTTGCTCGTTTATGTTTTAAACATTACAAAATTCCAGATTGTATACACATTTATGATTTCTTAGGGCGGCTTGCACTAACGAATTAATCTAGTTTAAGCTTGTATAAAACGCTTATTAATTGAATTGGTTTGATTCCGTCTTAATGATGATTTCAGTTTAAGAGATGTTATAACTAGATTTTGATTTAGTGCAAGACAATAAGTACAGATCAGCGCTAAATAGCATTTTATATAACTCTAAACTAGATTTAATTTGTTAGTGCAAGCCGCCCTTAATGTTTTAAATGGATTTAATCACGATTACAGAGCAAGAAAATTAAAATTACGACTACATTTTGTAATCGTTCATCATTAATCAGATTACATTCTGCACATCTCTGGTATTCTTACTGTCTTTTTGACAAAATACTTGCACTTCCTTGCATCACTTGCATCTTGAAACTTTTAAATCTCCATAATTCATTCCTTCTACTAATACTCCTTTTTTTTCTTTAAAGACCGGGGCATTCCTTCTTCCCGTCTGACCGGGGCTAGAGATACAGTGTCATCCTCTTCTCCGACCCTCGGCAACGTCCGGCCTTTTGTAAGTCCGCACTGCAAGGAGTGATGTAAGTAGCCACCCCTCGCACACCTCAATATCTTGGAGCGGTGTGCGGAAACACGTCACACACCGCTCTCGCCTGGATAAGTTGGGCGGCACTCCCCCTCAAACGCACCGCCCAGGCGCCTTATCCGGTTTTAAGGAGGAATACTCCTTTACTTAAGCATTTTCAACCATATAAATATATAGAGTTTTTATAATGAGGAAGGAGAGAGTGGAATAATATTATAGGAAAACAAAACTAGTCAATTCTATTTTGATTTTAGTGTATTTGGTTCACTACACTTTAGAATTGCCGTTGTTAATTGCGTTCCTTTGTCAGCGATTTCTAAAGCGTAAGACCTTTTTAGCAAGAACGCAATAGTCAATCTGTCACGGTGATCAATTGTTATGAGTAAAACAATTGTTATGAGTTATTGCCGCAAACGCACCTGCGTACACACCTGCCGAGTTAGACCTATGAAAATAGAAACTCTGCAGAAGAGAATACGTTCCAGCCTTGCAGCCTGTCCACACTGAACTTCATCACAAGTTCTATCGAATCCGACCTAAATTCCGAACTATATAATATATTCATTCCCAAAATATTAACCAAATGTATCAAAGCAGGATTTAGATAATGGAGCAAGCTTAGCAAGGTAGTCTCTTCAAATTTGTTAACTTTGGTTATTTGATTAATTTTTTATTTCTACATTATTAACTAATTATTAACTTAGCAATATATTGAAAAAACGAACGATATATTGTGTAAAACGATGCCAATGTCGATGATTTTTTGGGCAAACATCTTGATAATGTCTTATCCGATGTGATTGCACGCAAACGTGACCCAGTTATAGATAAAAAATTGAAACTGGAAGCGTTTTTGTGAAACATATTAGATTTCTAGATTAAAACTCGATATGATCGACCATTAGTTAATATGTCAGGTTGTTTCAAATGTTTATAGAGATCGTCTTCTTTTTATGTTTCAAGATTACATCGGTTCGTGATCCACTAAATGCATATATCGGCCAATTTATTTATTCTCGTTAAAATTATGTCCACACTTATAATTTAGTGTTCACAGATACTTCTTTAATTCCTCGAATTTATAATTAATTGTTGACTGGCTCCTTCTAAGATTAAATCTCATCTTTACCTACAACTCTTAATTTCGTGTATTTTTTTTAAATAACGATAATGAATAATGATTTAGAGGTCAACAATTAATTCAAAGTAAGCTGATACACCTATAAATTGTATAGTAATCATTGCCGGCATTATTTTAAATTCTCCATTCATTTTTATTAATGCATGTAATTTCCTTCCTTTTTTATATTATTTTTTTTTTTTTTTGTTTGCTCTGGTTGTGTTATGTGAAAACTATTGAATTAAAGGCTTACATTTAATGTAATATATTAAATTTGTTATGATAATTATTTGTTTTCCTGTAAATAAATAATGGGAAATTACTTTTATAGTATATGTACTAGCTGTCCCGGCAGACCTTGTTCTGCCCTATTTTTCATTAATAAACAAAGTCACATTGTTTTTTTTAATGTTAATAGCTATTGGCCTGTCGGCTGTTTTTTGAAAATTGTTTGAAGGAACCTGGCCTTAATGCTATATGTATAAAAATTTACAAATATTGACATTAATATTTATACGTCACTCAATTATTTTTGCCTTCCCGGAACCCGTCCACTGACATTTAAACTTTATACTATGGTGTTAAAGTTCAAATTGACTTATAACAAATCTTTTGTATGAGAATATAGAAAATTGATGTTTTTAGACTTTTCCAGACAATTTTCTTAATTTTTCTCCCCGTAATAACCTTCCTCAGACTTCATCAAACACAACAAAAAAAATATCAGCCGAATCGGTTCAGCCGTTCTCGAGTTTCGCGCTTATACACATTTAACGATTCATTTTTATATTATAGATAGAAAAGAAATAGATTTATTTCTTCTAAAAAGAGAAAAACGTAATTATTTGGCTTCTCATTTACCTCCAGATGTAAAAGAAGTAATGACGTACGTGAAATCTTACCCACTAACATATAAAGTTCGGGGTTTATACAGTAACAGTCGTGGTTGGATTATTCCACCAATTCAAGGCCATTCACCATGCTATGAAATAGTTAAGTTAGTTAAAATTATCTACATAAATCTCAAGCTTGGCAATCTAAGGTGGCAATGAATTGGTCACATACGTCGAAGAATTGAAGACCATTAAAGCGAGAAACTTTATAATGGAGGCCACGAAGTATATGGAGTATATAATGATTTCCGGCTAGTTAAAAGGATGATTTATGAAAGACAATTGCTAAAGACTGAATGAGAAGAACTGAAGAGCCGGTTCAACGGTAATTGCCAGAAGAAGTACAAATGAGCAGTAGACTAAATTGTTATTTTTCTAATTTAAATTGGCACAGTGATTATACTGTGTCTTTGGAAGGCACATTGCAATCCCAAAACAGATTATCATTATCGACAGATAACTACCTGCCGATGGTCGCTGCGATCTTGACGGCCTACAAATATATATCTACGCACTTCACTTTAAAGACCTAACATTAAGGGATGAGGGAAACACACTCGCCAGAAAACCATCCCACAATTCAATGACACAACAAAGATAAGAGTTACAGGCATTTAGATCTAGCTGTAATAGAAACTGAAATTTAACTATACGACGATTATAATTATATATAAAAACATTTATAAAGCGAATAATTTTGAATAGAATCTATCAGTTCGTCTAGTTATTAAAAAAAACAGAC
The DNA here is from genome assembly GCA_036320925.1 of Automeris io. NCBI lineage: Eukaryota > Metazoa > Arthropoda > Insecta > Lepidoptera > Saturniidae > Automeris > Automeris io. The sequence goes on along the minus strand of JAUDJH010000011.1, from coordinate 1,608,624 downwards.
TAGGTCAAATCTTGTACATATCAAATGACTTTACTGACCACATAACCTCGTGATACCGCAAGTCATCCAACTTTTTGTGACTTGACTCGAATCCGTTTGTTGGTAAATTAAAAATCATATTTTTTACCTTGAATTCAGAATCTTGTTGTTATGGAATTTCCGGTCTTTACTACTCAACGTTCCGTATGTTGTATTTCACTATAGAGCTTTTGAAATTAGGACAGTATGGGGAAATCTTAAACCACAAGAGATACCTTATAGTTCCCCTCTCCCCCTTCTACCATAAATTGACAAGACGCTGTGCGGGTTTGCACCCTTATGTGGTTGACATTCCAGCTGCTTACATGAAGCGATTCGCCTCCTCCTTTTTGCTGCGAACCCCGAAGAAGAGGAACTTCCTGCGTCGGTGTTTCCAGCATCTTACGACATGGGAATCTTCAAGCGTCGAGCGAATGGGTATTTGCTGGGTGAACACGCTCCATCGTCAGCCTCATCATCACTTTCCAGCAGGTGAGATTGATGTCAAGCGAAATCCTGTAAATATTAAAAAAAAAGATATGACAATACGATTTTATATAGCTTTAGCTCTTTTTTTGAAGATAAAAGTGGCATACTTAAAATTCTGATCAAGCATGAAAATTTCGACAAGCAGTTACAAAATAGGTCAAACATTATTTTTACAGAAATGGATTCTGTTTTAAGTGAGTATCATTAATTTGTGAGGTATGAAATATTTGGACAGTGGAAGTTAATTAAATTCTGTGATTATTTTTTCCATAGAGGATACTGTAATTTTGGGTTTTTAAATACTACCTAGTTGTTAATTTATGAGATTAGAAATACAAAATCAACTATAGAGGAACCTTTCGTTACCTCATTTGCATTCAGATTTGCACTGATTTTATTAGAAACACGTATTTCTTTAGTTAATTTTTGTCAATTTCCATTTAATAGAGATTTTTAACAAGGAACTCTTAAAAATAAACAAATGTTTTATTCTTCTGACAAGTGTGAAAACCCTTGATACACGAGAAGCGAATGATTTTGATAATTCTAAAGAGCAAATAAGATATAAAAAGTTTATTTCAATGTGTTTTTCATGTTTAATTTTGAATACTGACTTGTTTTATATTTCTTATTTCAATATTACTCTGATTGGAAACTTTATTTATAGGTAGAGTTGATTGCATCAAGTTGAGAAGATGTATTGATTGATGACACATTTAGCCAAATATTTTTTATAATTTGTTATAGGATTTTATAATCCGATTATAAAAGTGTAGAAGCTTAAACCATCAAGTATACAACAGCTCCATTTGTACATTTAGTTGTTTTAAATGAGATTGGAACTCTGATCTTCTATTGCTATCTTCTGCAATTCAGTTATCTACAATTTTTTTATCAATATCCTTTGTACACAAACAATTTTCACAGAATTTTAATGCTTCTAATATTACACCAGTACTGATTGTAATTTTTTTTTTAAGTTTTTTGTATCAGTTCAACCATATCAGTTCCATAATTACACTACGCTTCGAAAGGGATTTCGACATTAAACTCACCGTGCTTGTCCAATGCGTGTTTGCGGATGAACAGAGAAGCGTATACCTTAGTCGGCTTTTACGCTTTTAAAACAACTCAGAATGATGGAGGCACTATTCTATTTTTTCGGCCTCACGGCCACAGGTTTCCGCATGAAACGCGATTATTTTGATAAAACTTTAACAATAGCTATAGCCTATTCTGCCTTTGCACAATCTACTGTAAACATTTATTCAATATCTTTAAGTTCAACACTGGTTTTTTGGTAGTATTGAAAACTATTTACTTTATGGCTTCTTTTATATTTACTGCATGCGATATATAACACCGATGTAAAATTTAATGGGCTCTTCATGACGCTCTAACCGCAAATAGATTAGAATGAGCAATCTTAGCGAGAATCAACAATGTATGGGGTTAGTATCATATTAGAATTTAGAAGACTGCTCAGTTACATTGTTATGTGATTATTTGATATTTTTTCATGAATATACTAGAAAATGAGTAAATATTATAATTGTTCAATTTAGCTTTGGTTTTTTTTCTTGGTAAACCGGAGGAAATCCCTAACGGACCTCAGGAGGCGGTGAGGGCCGCCCCCCGGTAAGTAAACCACTACTCGTTTGAGGAGGAGTGGTGTAAAGAGCCACCCCTCTCATACATCTGTACTGTAGAGCGGCACGCGGGAACACGTCGCGCGCCGCTCAGACTTTTGTTGGACGACACACTCCCTCAAGTGTGCCGCCCGATTGTTTTATCTTGTCCAATATGGTCTTCCTACCCATATTTTATAATTCTTTGATTGAGCTTGGTATCAGTTTATATAATAAATTTAAAAATATTTTTTCAGGAAAAAGAAAAAACTTGAATAAATCATTGTTTCCATTTTAACTTGTTTTTTTTTTTATATGCGCTAATTTCTAATTGTTGTTACCTATTGGTGTTTAATTATGTCTAATTTGATTTTTCATTGTTTCTTTTGGAACCTTTAGTACCTTGTATGTCTTATTCCCTGATGATGTAAATCCTGGCCGATATCGACTTTGGTGAGGTTTCCAAATCGCTGATGAATACATTCAGAAAAAGTCAATTGCGCTGGATATACAATATTTGATGCGTGAATGCTAGCGCTTGCACAAACGCGCCCTCACGTTCAAACCTCTCTTAACCTTATAGGACGGGGAGCCGACACGACTAGAGAAGGCAGAATACAGCGTCTGGGAACTTATAACTTACCTTGATCAGCACTCTAGTCCTTTCACAATATCTTGCTACCTTGACTGATTTGTGGGTAAACTAGGCTATTAGCACGACAAATGATGAATAAGTAGACAGACTTCTCTAATTGAATAAAAATAAAACTTTCAAAAGTTATAATTTTACAATATGTTATTGACAAAAAGGTTGGTCAAGATTATTCCAATATCGGTAGAATCAAATAATCAAATTTAGGTGTAACTAATTTATCCTCTAATGAGATTCTTAAGGCGTGTAATTGGGCTGTGAATATGGTTTGTGTAATTAATTTAAATGTCCATGAATATTGTGATGTTGATGGTCACCGCAACATCTCCGAGTGAACTAATGTCTCAACGCTGAGATTAAGGTCACATCTAGTTGCTTTACCGAAGATCGTGTTTTTTATGTCACTATTATGTTTTCAATGGTTGTATGTACCTTGAGATTTTACATCAACTGTAATCAATGGATGTGGTATGCCATTTACGTGCAATATACTTTATATTGAACTAGCTGATCCGGCACACGTTGTTTTGCTATATAAGGTTTTGTAATATCTTGTAAGATGTTCATTGAAATTAAGTGAAGTCAAAGACAATTTTGTTCACAATTAAATACTCTTAATCAACAACACATTTATTTGGATAAAGATTAATATTACGTTGATGCAACTCTTAACAAATAATGCATTAATTTCGATCAAATTTGTTTACCATAAAAACGGTTCTAGTGACTTAATCTTAAAAGATAGACATATACTGTCGCGGATATTTTTTTAGATCATTTCAAGAGGAATAATTCTTTCTTACATATATTTTTGCTATCTTGAACCGTTTTTGCAGCGCACGCAATGGAAGCCCTCAAGGATGAATAATTTTCCCCGTTTTTTCCACATTTTCCATTTTTTCTTCGCTCCTAATAATTGCATCGTGATGTTATATAGCCTAAAGCCTTCCTCGATAAATGGTCTATTCAACTCAAAAATAATTTTTCAATTCGAACCAGTAGTTCCTGAGATTAGCGCGTTCAAACAAACAAACAAACAAACTCTTCAGCTTTATAATATTAGTATAGATTTAAAAACTACTAGTCTATCTGCTTAAGTAAGTCTCTCTTAATTTTACTGACGTTGTATATATTTATTTATTTATTCACAAATCTACAGTATATAATTTTATAATTTAATACAGGAAAACGTACAAAAAATCGGATTAACCAAGATGATTGTGTAACAAGGTTATATTAAATTAGCATTAAATGCGATTCAAATAATTGTTATGAAATAAAAAGTCATTAAAAGTTATTAAGTTAGTAAAATTTATACGTGAAATGTCTAGTGTGGTTGTGTACTTTGTGTATGTGACTTAGTGTGTGTGTATAAATGTGTATGTTAACTGTCCCTGTCTGAAACCGGCCCGATAGCCTCGACTACTTTCTTCCTGAAGGACCCGCAGCTCTCGTGGAAAATATCCACGTGTGGTGTACTCGTGTTGTATGTGTGCACACATCTAGCAAGTGTAGCCTGACAGGCGTAGTTAGAACGGTTTGTTGGCTCGTGGAATAGCTGTGGCTGACGGGTGCGTCTCGATGTACTCAGCCCTATTTGCTCTAACAAGTATGGACAATCAATTTTGTTGTTCAATAAATTATACAAAAACATAAGGTCCAAAACTTAGTGTCTTTGTTTTAGTGTTAAAAAATGTAAATAATGTAAATATCAATTATACTCAAAGAGTCAAGCATACCACGCCTTCTAAGTAAAGATAAAAATTTGTTTTGAATATTTTCAATTCTGTTAATATGTATTGCGTAGTTGGGAGACCATATTACCGATGCAAACTCCAACAGACTTCGCACATACGAATATTGCGAAAACAGTTACGTATAAAAGAGAAGATGTATGGCAGATGGCGTTTGTGTTTGAATGCGTTTACATTTTATTACTTTTAATGTTCTGGGGTTGCGCCTTTTGGCGTGACTAGTATGTATATACTTTTCTTTTTATTTTGCAGATTTGTCTTCTCTGTTGGTCCATGCGGCTAGAGAAAAATTTAATTGTAAAAACATCGTACGATATCACTTGCGTAAGTATTTTTACAAATATTTGTTCACCCAAATATGACATTTTGGAAACATTTCTTGTCGAACCATAAACTTGAGATGGTAGTACGCGACCACAGTACACAAGTGTAAAGACCGTCATAGTGACTCGCTTCGGCCTGTTGCGTTTCGAGATCAGTTTGTGTGTACCCAGTTGTTCATGTACCTACAGACCTTCCGTTGTGGTATATGTGGGCGAATATAGCGACGGCGACTGTCGTCAGATTTTCGTCCCATTGTAGTCATTGTCGTTCTTGCAGTACTACTGGTGCGTAAGAGTTGACGAGGAATAAGAAGGAATTCCGGGAACGAACTTACTTGTTTAGATCCCGGTCCACGGCGCTGGTTCAGGCGTCCACACCACAATTTCACGCGTTGTCGGGGTAAGCAGAGGGTTCGAGTTGATACTAATTGTATTACACAGCGTTGTAGCGTTTTATATATTTTTAAAAGAGTTTATTATAGCGATCGCGTTGTAGTTTTCGAAGCGTTCGAACCCAGAGAGGAAAACGGATGCGGTAGGTAGGGGGATAAAATGTTGAGAGAGTGTTGCTAGTGTATAGATAATATAAGAGAATATATATTAAAATATTATAAATAAAGAATAAAAAATAAAATAAATGTAAATTAATAATAAACGGCGCAAACAAGTACACTGTGCTTTCCATGCAAAGTACAAATAAATATCGTTTCTACCATCTGTAACTAGAGTTTCTGTTTTACTTAATTTACTTTACTCTGACTTTTTAGAGTTTTCTTATACCCTTTGGCAGTAATTCGTTGTCTATTACATCTTTAATAACGTTAAGTTTGAATTTCTAAATTGCTGATTTATGTTCCTTCCAAAGTAACAAAATCGGGATGGTATCGAGGTGGTTCCTAGCATTTTTTGCTTATTATTTACATGCAAACACTTGACCTTAATCACACCTGGTAGAAGGTGAAGATGAATTCGACGATAGATCGCATCCACACAAAAAATTTCTTTTCACTCTTTTCTTAAAGACTCCTAAGTCCTAAGATCGTGGAAACATGCTCGTTGGAAGCATATTCCCCTTTTTAGGTGTTCGCATGATGAAGGCAGAAGTAAATCTCTTCGTGCGGATATAAGAAACGTCCACCACATCCGGATGGCATCCAACACAGCATCTAGTGACTTATGATGGTATGGGAGGCTGGCGAAATTAGAGAATGTAATCCCTGAGAACATTCCATTGAGCTACCAGTAAAAGACTGCGAGGCAGGCGTCTTTATGTCAATGGCTGATGTTTTGCATATTAATCAAAGAATCTTCACTAACTAGTCCACAAGCCCAACATGACATTTTAGGATCGACAGCTTCCATCGACGTGCATAGCTCACATTAAAGTACTACAGGTAAAATTCCCGCTAATCCGCCTAGGCCATAATCACAGTTATTTGGCCTACCACATCCACCGATTCGTGGATCGCAGCGCGCGCAATCATTACCCGTTCGCTTGGAATAGGTCACCTTGACTTTAGCCGATCGGTACGAAATAATTTGACATAATACCGCATCTGTCATTACTAGAGTCATTCCGTGCGATGCGCAATATTGTGCACGGCTTTAATTTCGTTTCTATATTTATGTAGTTACCTTTTATTGTGCGACCTTTGCTTTAAAGTTTTTGTTGTAAGTGTACACCAATTAGTGCTTGATCTTTAAGTTTATGAATGCAGAGCCCAATTCATTCTAACATCTATTAACCGTTTATTTCCTTTCGCGTGCCTACCAATTATAAATTATAGCTTTTGTATGAACAACATAACATTGTAATTTATGGTACTTGTTATATTTGTTGAATCTATTTTGTAATATATTGAATGTATTTTTTCTAATGATAAATTGAGAATTTCAGAATAAACCGTTGGTATTACAATTTGCTATATGTTATAATTGGCTGGCCGATCAAGTCGAAGTCCGTAACCACAGGGGTATCCTTGCGTTACCACCCAACCTACGAATCACTGGCTGAGCACCCCAAGGGTTTCTCCTCTTTGTCCGGTGTAGTTGTGAAGATGTTTCTCGGCCGGCAACGTATTTTTCTGTCGAAAAAAAAAACGTTATAACTCTTTATAATTACGTTTTTTCTTTAATATCTTAGTTTTTTTGGTCTTAAATTATAATTTTTTTTAGTCCTTATTTTTCTTAACATACTTAACTAGCTGATCCGGCAAACGTTGTTTTGCTATATACGTTATTCTAATATCTTCTAAGATGTGCATTGAAATTAAGTGATGTCAAAGACAATTTTGTTCACAATTAAATACTCTTAATCAACAACACATTTATTTGGATAAAGATTAATATTGTTACGTTGATACAACTCTTAACAAATAATGCATCAATTACGACCAAATTTGATTACCATAAAAACGGTGAGTTAATCTTAAAAGACAGACATATACTGTCACGGACATTTTTTTAGATCATTTCAAGAGGAATAATTCTTTCCTACATATATTTTTGGTATCTTGAACCGTTTTCGCAGCGCACGCAATGGAAGCCCTCAAGGATGAATAATTTTCCCCGTTGTTTTACATTTTCCATTATTTCTTCGCTCCTAATAGTTGCATCGTGATGTTGTATAGCCTAAAGCCTTCCTCGATAAATGGTCTATGCAACACAAAAAGAATTTTTCGATTCGAACCAGTAGTTCCTGAGATTAGCGCGTTCAAACAAACAAACAAACAAACAAACTCTTCAGCTTTATAATATTAGTATAGATTAGGACCGGGATAAAACTGAGTGTGGACACCTTCTTCGCGCTGCTGCGAGATTAAGACCATCGCAAAGTCTTCCTTGAGTTCGTTGACGACGTCATCGTGAGAATTGCGAGGAGACCATAAGTAGACGGACTGTGGTATAGTGCAGAGGTGCGAAGCAAAGCGTGGAAGAAGGAAACTTCATCTACGGGCATTACTTAAGGAAATAGAATTAAGGGCATTATAATAAAATCAAATAGCGCACTATTTATTTACATAAAAAAGTCTCAGGCATATATATAAGCCATAAAAAAATAAACATAAAAAAATTAACCAAAAAAAAAAAATAAATAAAATAAATTTGAGAGTACTATAAAAAAAACCGCTGAATTGAGGGTAAGTTAAACTTCGATCTTGAATAACTTTTGACTGAGTTGATTTATCAAAAACTGACTTCAGACCTTTTTTGTAGAGCGTTAAATTCTCTACAAAATGATGAACGGGTATTGCAATAAGATATATCGTTCATTAGTTATAGAAATCAAAGGAAAAAAAAACTTTTGTCCTGTGTTATTTGTATGGGAAATCGAAAAGTGCGATGCGGACAACCTAAATATTAATATTAAGGGCTCATATTTTCAGAGGCTATTTTGGCATTAAAACGAAACTTTTGAGCGTGGTTCCGAGGAAAAATACTTTTTTTTTAAACTCCCTAATACCCGAACTCCTCCTCCTCCTTACTCCTTAATACTCTTTCCCGGTATACTGCTTATTTGATTAGAGTCCAGGTCTTCACGCCATGAGCCATAGTAGACGGAACATACTAAAAAATGTATAGCTAAATTATTAATAATAAAATGTGGTTGGTCTTTTCACCAAATATGTCGAGCAGTGGATTTAAGGGAGTCTACTGCTCGAAACAAATGGAGGCTGCGTGTGAGTATCAACACATCGCCTGTGTGACGTCTAGGGAGTTGGAGTTTTTACATTCAGCCGCTTCAAAAGATGAGGTCTCTGTAGGTCATTCTCTCACAGAGTCGAACAGTGCCGCCATTGGCTTACCAAGGCAGCTACCCTCATAGCAGGACCGAGGATCTATGAGGATATTCCACCAGGTTCCAAATAACAATAACTAGCCATAAATCAACGAAATGAAAAAAGTAAGACTTTCTACTAAGCCATTTCATTATTTAATTAAACCTCTCATAAATAGAGATGGAGAAGACTTCTCTCTCAGGACTGGCGAAATGTTGGAGAAATTAATATCATATTGGGAGAGCCGACTTCGGTTAATGCTAAAAGAATTAACAGACTTATGATGATGATGATGTCCTAGCCTGTTTCGGCCACGGCGACTGTTTCAACACCAATTAAGAAAATCGAGGTCCAGTTTTCGGAAACAGTCAATTGCGCGGAAGATATTTAAGTGGATAGCTGGACGCGCAGTCACAAAAGCACTCTCTCGTCCGAGCTCCCTCAGACCCGATGGAAAGGAGAACCACTTAGATCGGGAGGGAGTAGAACACCTGGTAGAATTACGGGGTTAAAGAGATACCTTAGTCGCCTTTTACGACGCCTCGGCAAGAAGAGGGGGGTGCTATTCTATTCATCCGGCAGCCACCACGGCTTACACAGGCTTTGTACAGACTTATACAGTTGTCACTTCTGGCGAAGTGAGTTTAAACAATATGATATACCTTACGAGGCTGGCATAGTCATCAAGGATGCACTGAAGCTCATTAATATATTTGATTTAAAAAAAAATAGAGATGACTAAACAAGCAATTATCTTTAGTAGCAGTGTGTACATGACACGTGTCCAGCGGGCGTGAAATCCACATCGATGGCCAAAAATTGCCCATCATCTTCGGAATCTTTTAGTAATTACTGGCATCTTAATTACACCTATAGTACTAGTTTTGAGCGTGACGCGCGATTAACTTAGGCCAATTATTGTGCGTACCATTTTGAAATACAGTTAAAATAATCGACGCCGTAGTAAGTGAAAATTCGTGCAAGGTTTTGCTGTCGTACGATCGAATACTGATGAGGTTGACGATGGACCGAGTCGACCCTATAAATATCCATTATTATTTTACAGACACTGAAATCATAAGAACGTGGAAATATTTATTTATTTCTTAATAGGGTTGCCAGTGACCCTGTACAATAATTCATTTACACAATACATATACACAGTTACAATCAACAATGTACAGTTCCTATTAAGGCATCCACAACATACGTCAGAGTGACCTGTTTATTTATACTATATTGTATATTACTATTACTATTTACTATTATTATTATTATTATTTTTTACTATTTTTTTTATTTAGCCGTGGGGGCTGCCGGCAGAATAGAATAGCACCTCCCTCTTCTTGCTGAGGTGTCGTAAAAGGCGACTAAGGTATTCCTTTAACACCGCAATTCAACCAGGTGTTCAGAGAAGGAAAACTCGACCAAACCTGCATCCTGCTCCCTCCCGATCGTACTGGTTCTCCATTCCATCAGGCCTGAAGGAGCTCGGACGAGAGAGTGCTTTTCTGGCTGCGCGTCCAGTTATGCACTTAAATATCTCCTGCGCAATTGGCTGTTTCCGAAAACTGGACCTCGATTTTCTTAATCGGTGTTGAAACAGTCGCCGTGGCCGAACCCGGCTAGGACATCATCATTATATATTATACTATATTAATGGTAATTAATGTCAAGATTATTAGTTTGTGCATCTTTCAACAACCCGAAGACCTTTCTCCTGAATCCCGGCATGGAGTCCGCGAACCAATCAACCGAATCTCCAAGAAGATTGTAGGCCCGAGACAATCTACACAAAGCACTATTGACGTCAAGGTTTGTTCATTTAAAAGGTAGGTGAAAAAGAGAAACGGCTCGTCTGGAATATTTACCGGGAGCTCTGAATGAAAACTTTTGGAGCAGTTGGGGGCTGTCAATTTTGTTATTTAAAATGTTATATAAAAAGTTCGTATCCAATTGCTGACGACGTAGCGCTAAAAATTCATTTTAAAGTATATAAGGTTATGCCAATAACTATATTTGGATATTTTACTTATATTCTCGCTGGAAGCATATTTCACTCTTTCGCTGTTCTCCATTATGATCGTCGAATGCCTGTAATACTTTCGAATATTGTTCAAAATTTATTGGAAAATTGTTCGCATCTTTAGGATGGTTCTGCTCAGTACTTACTTGACGCCGTGGATAGGTTGCAGCGGAGGGCCGTCCGCATTGTGAATGATCCAGACGTGACTAAGCATCTTGAACCGCTTCAGTTGCGTGGAGATGTGGCCTCACTGAGCGTTTTCTACCGTCTGTATCATGGCGAGTGATCTGAAGAGTTGTTTAACCTTGTTCCACCCTCTCTATTTTTCATAATAGTACCACGCGCGGGAGTTTACGGAGTCAGCTCCTTGGTAACTCACATCCCGGCTAAAACAAAGAAATTCTCTAGCTCTGACTTTTGCTGTGTTGTTAGGCTGTGGAAGGGTCTTTCAACGAGCGTGTTCTTACTATTTTATGATATGGGGTCCTTTAAGTGAAGCGTGAAGAGATATTTGTGCAGGCCGGCATGATCACTTCGACTGTCGACGGGTTTTCTTAACTGTTTATAGTCGTTGTTTTTTGGGCTGCACCATGCTTACCATCAGGTGTGGTATGGTCACTGTGCCGTGTCAGATTAAAAAAGTATAAAATTTTTTGTTATAGCTATCACAAACAAATTCGTGGAAACATCATCTTTATTTATTATTTTTTTTTGTACCCCCTCATTTCTTAAAGAGTTGTTACGTGATAAAATGGCATTTTAACAGTTCAAATCTTTACAAAGTATGTTTAAGGATATGATGTAAGTATCAGGGATGTTACGGAGTTTCGACTCCGACTCCGATAAGTCGGAACTTCTGATTGTTATTACACCTCCGGTTCCGACTTCGGTTCCGAAAGTTTTTAATCGGAGGTATTCATCGGAGGTCACCACCACTGTTGTAGTCAATTCATTTGATTTCATTTTATATGTTGTTGAAACATAATATCAATTAATCAAACAATTAGTGATACTTAATTTGTAGAAGACATTTTTTAAAAAATATTTATAGATTAAAAAAAATATGATTAAAATTATTAAATTTAAAACTAAATGTACATTTAAATTTATTATTAAAAGGTTTTTTTTTATTTTACATTTACATTAAATTAAGTAAAATAGAGATTAGCACAAAAACAACCCTTGAGCAAATTTGATTTAATTTGTTCACTGTTAATGAGAAAATGTTAATAAGAAACAGCAATTTTTATTGTCAGTGTATTTGTAAATTTATCACTTTCTAATTAAAAAGGGTTCACTGAATAATGTTTTTATTTGTCCCTTAATAAAACTATTTTATTCTGCCGTCACTTGCGACTGACATTACCTCCGACTCCGATTCCGACTTCGGTTCCGACTCCGATAAATCAAATTTAAAAACTCCGACTCCGACTTCGGTTCCGATAAAACTGCCTCCGTTACATCCCTAGTAAGTATGGTATAACTCATATGTACAGAACTCACGATAGCGACAGACAGCTCACGCCTCCCGTCATGTCCAACAAAAGGCAATTTATGTGAAATCGATTTGTCACCGGTGTCTTTACGACTCGCTAATTGTTTCAAAGCTACGGGAAAGCTTTTATACGCGTCCTTATTACACACCCGGGTCCCATCAAACGCACTAAACGTAACTGTATACATTGGACAGTATGCAAATTTTTATTGACAAATCTTTGAGTAATTTTATTGATACTAAATTGGTAGTTTTGTCGCTCTCTCTTATTTTATGGAAGTTTTATAGATGAAAAGCTTGTTTACACTTATTATTACCCAGTTTTGACTCTCTACAAAGGCACCTAGGGCAAAGACCTTCTAAGGACGAATGTGAACCTCCAGACCTGCAGCATCATTATCAGCGATAGGGGAACGACACTCCGCGGGCTTTTAGCCAGTAGGAGTCTAGCAAACCGGATCTGCGGCCCTCACGAATGTCCCGACGATCCTAAGAATAATCTTCACTTAAGGTACCAAAAAAAAAGAGCAATTGCCTCCCTTCCCTTGTTTTTTTTTTACACTGGCTCGACATAGTGACTACAGAGTATCTGATGGTAAGTACAGTGCAGTCCAAAAACGAAAGCGACTATCAAAGGATGAAAATCCATTGATAGTCTGCATCGTCATGTCGGCCCACATATACCACGACTGAAGGTCTCTAGGTATATGAGCTACTGGATATACACAAGCTGATCCCGAAACGCGACAAGCCGAAACTGGTCACTATGACGGGCTTTACACCCATGTACTGTGGTCGCGATCCAGACGGGCACCGACGCCCTACCACCTCGCTGCTGTTCGTTTAGCACCACCCAGGAGTCACGTGTAGGGAAACTAGGGTAAAGCCTACGGACGCGAGCAGCTTCTACTCCCAAAACAACATAATGGTATGTTCCATAAATGCACAGCTGTCGACGCACCTGATAGCTGTAACTCGACACCTTATCTATTTCCGTAAATAAATTTATGTAACAAGGGCTGGTGTATTTTATTTCTAGCCAGCAAGCCTCCTTTCCCTACATCGAAGTAAAAATACCCCGATAGATTGATTCCCGGTATACACAACTGGATACACACAAATAGATACAAAGCCGCGACAGGCTAAAGTGAGTCACTATGACGTTCTTTACACTTGAGATCTGTGATCACGACCTAGTTCGGGCAATCGCCCTACCTTTCATTCTTTGAGTGCAACATACATATCATAGACCAGAGATGGGCAAAATGTAATCTGATTAATGATGAATGATTACAAAATGTAGTCGTAATTTTGATTTTCTTGCTCTGTAATCATGATTAAATCCATTTAAAACATTAAGAAATGATAAATGTGTTTACAATCTGAGATTTTGTAGTGTTTAAAACATAAATGAGCAAAATGCAGTTATATTAATGGTAAAAATCCTAAAATGTAATCATTTTTATTAATCTGATTACATTTTGCCCATCTATGTCATAGACAAAAGACTTATTACAAGAAAAAGCTTGATATTTTGTGCAATAACCTCGCACACGTACACATATTGCATTGTGATTGACGTGTCTGGCTTCATTTGCGCATGCGCCGGGTCACGGGTTCGTGGGAGACCGACCGGCGGCCACGGCATGAGTGCGGATGAGCAATTGTAAATCGATTGACATTTGTATGAGATCGAATCGAAAACTGTTTCGCGTTTTCGACTCAGATTATTTCCAAACAAGTTACAGCGCTTACAATATAAAATATCTAACGGAGATTAATTGAAACAGGGTTCTTCTGTTTTCGATTGCTTATTTGCAAACACAGTTCGAGCAAACACGTTATAAAATATATAATATACAAACAAAACAAAGAAAAGGACGCGCGCAACACGAACGGGCTACGATGCTTGCGCGGCGATCTGTGGCGCGGGCCACCGAGAGGTGAGGGGAAAGAGGTATATACCGTAATGCGCGAACGATCTAAGTGTACCCCCCCCGCGTTACAAATATTATTATCAGTGCTTTGAGAACAGCGATCAGCTGTGCTGCTGATTACCTTGAGCACGAAATACAAGCGAAAAAAGGATATAGCCACTAATTTATGACAGTTTATCCTGAAAGGGATATAGCATAAAGCAGTGAAGTGCATAGGGTCTTTGGATAGGGTAGGCAAATTCACATAATTCATGTGAATATTATAAATAATGATAATAAATATTATATTACTTTCATAGGAAAGATAGATGGCGTGAAAACAGAATAGATATGAATATAAAGAGTTCTTTTTTGTTTAAATTAAAGTTATTTATTCCAGACCTATTTATTGTAAGGGCATGCAATGCTTTCATGCATCAATGGAATAAACGTTACTGGCATAAAGATATATCATTATTTTTATATAAACTCCTCCTACATAGCCTAACTCAAGCATTAAGTTAGAGAAGACCGATGGTGCCGTAATAGGTATATACGAAAGGAGCTGTGAAATACGTTTGGTTAACCTGGTTTGCGAATGAGTGAGGGCCGTGAAGAAAAAGAAGACGTAGACATAACATACATTAGAACTGCGGGCTTCCTCACAATGTTTTTCTTAACTGGTGAGCCTGTGGTGACTAAATTCACACGTAATCTGGAAAAAGCACTTTTTAACAATAATAATATATCGCCACGCTATATCCCATTCGGGGTGAGCAGAGGTATATTAGTGGCGGTATCCACTTTGCGCTTACACATTACATTTCTCATAGAAGCGATGCGGGTATTCTCACGTTTTCGTGCCGAGATTTGAACCTACGACAATTCGTGTTGCCAGGCATGGAAACCGGTCCATTATCCACAAGCCAAACACATCCACATTTCATTATTAGGTATTATTATTATTTCAAGCGTCATACGAAAGAGTATTGTAAGAGACAAAATCTCAAAAATGGATTTATGGTATAATAAGTCACTAAATATAGTAATCGATCAGTTATTATGAACCAGTTTCGTCCCACTGTAAGGCCTTTCTTCTCTTTTCTACTATATTCGTGAAGTCCATTGCAAGGGGTTTAGATATTTAATTCAGCACGCTTGTCCAATACAGTTTGTCTGTTGTGCAGTGCACAGAAGGTTCATACAAAACAAATTCAAATTGTCGCTTACGATGTTCTTCCGGAACACTTTACAATCACACACATACATATTGTCTGTGTATGATATGTGAGTCTTTCTGTTTAAGTTCGTATCTATTTTTTTTTGTGCTGTAAACCGGCTTTTCCTAAATACACAGAAAAATAGGGGGTGGTTTAGGGAGTCGAAGTTGCTCGCGTCCGTAGTCTTTACTCTAGTTACCCTACACGTGACTCCTGGGTGGTGCTAAACGAGCAGCAGCGAGGTGGTAGGGTGTCGGTGCCCGTCTGGATCGCGACCACAGTACATGGGTGTAAAGCCCGTCATAGTGACTAGTTTCAGCTTGTCGCGTTTCGGGATCAACTCGTGTATATCCAGTAGCTCATATACCTAGAGACCTTCAGTTGTGGTATATGTGGGCCGACATGACGATGTAGACTATCAATGGATTTTCATCCTTTGATAGTCGCTTTCGTTTTTGGACTACACTGTACTTACCATCAGGTACTCTGTAGTCACAATGTCGAGCCAGTGTAAAAAAAAAGAAAAAATAATATAAACTGATTCTATATAAGAAATTTTAAAATAGTCTTTACTTTTTTAATATTTACAAATATCCGAATTTTCCTTGAACTATTTTATAAAAGTAGAAGGTCACTTTGTACGCACTGCATTAAAAAATAAATTAAAATAATGATGAACCATTAAATTTAAAGATCAATATCTGATGACTGTAAATCGATTCGCATCAAACGTGTGAACGATGACGCGAGAGTGACGCGCGTTAAATGTGAACACAGTATGTTATACAAGCCATGTCACTTGTCTTCGCCCGATTTATTTTTATACTAGCTTACTAGCCTGACTACACCCAGGTAAGATAAACACTCAGAACTGGCGACTTTTAAAAAAAACTTTTACCCCCCTTATTTTATCCTCCAAGGAGTATAATATTAAAAACAATGGAAAAGTTTTACATTTCTAAGTTAAGTAGTTTTGGTTTTGCGATATATTCATTAGGATAAGTGTTTGTATATATTTATATATGTATAAATTTACAGGAAAATAAATAATAAAGGTAAAACATTAGAAATAATATACAAAAGATACGCTTAAAGGAATTAAGTATTAACAAAAAACGTTAATCTTCTCGATAGCATACAAAAAGTTCCTAAAATATTTAAAATATAAATCTGATTTACACAGCCTTCCTTGTCGCTCAATTCCTGCGTTATATCATCGTAGAATTGAGTGGGATCAACTTTTTTATTTAAAATTGTTAACGGTCTCGTGGACTCGTCCTATTTGCTTAGTCAAATAGGTTTCAGGTGTCCGCATTCCAATGCAAGAGACTTTTCGCTGTTTAAGGTGCCATTCTTAAGATCAAACTATGTTAATAATACTTTTGTTTTTCGTGCCTGTGATCTATATAATAAACGTTTTTGTGATATAGATATACTGTCCTGTGCCTTTGGGCCCTTTAAGCGAATGTTGAGAGAGAAAATATTAGCCTAAGTTCAATTTTGTTCCATACTGTATTTTTTTATATGTGTACTATTTATATGTGATGATGATGATGTCCTGGCCGGTTTCGGCCACGGCGACTGTTTCAACACCGATTAAGGAATTCGAGGTCCAGTTTTCGGAAACAGTCAATTGCGCAGGAGATATTTAAGTGCATAACTGGACGCGCTGCCAGAAAAGCACTCTCTCGTCCGAACTCCCTCAGGCCCGATGGAAAGGAGAACCAGTACGATCGAGAGGGAGCGGGATGCAGGTTTGGTCGAGTTTTCCTTCTCTGAACACCTGGTTGAATTGCGGTGTTAAAGAGATACCTTAGTCGCCTCTTACGACACCTCAGCAAGAAGAGGGGGGTGCTATTCTATTCTGCCGGCAACCACCACGGCTCACGGCTGTTTATATGTAACATATATGTATATGTATGTATATTTGATTGATTTTCTTTTATTGTTGTTTTTTGGCTTAATTTCTATTTTTGTACAAATTTTTGTGAAAACTTTGCTTGCTTATGTAACATTTTTTGTGTATTTTGTTATCATTTTTATATTGCTGTATGTTTCCCTTTAAAATATATAAATAAATAAACAAAAACTTATTAACAATAGTAAGAAGAATTAATTAACAATTGGGGTGTATTTGGAAATCAGCGTTTATTTCTGTCAGCCAGCCTCTATGTAGATGTGACAGAAATTAGTGAAGCTCGGTGGTTTCCATCTCTCTTACCAGTGACTCCTAGTAGCTGACCACACCCTGGTAACCAGGTCAGCTCGCTGCCAAAACGTGGGTGAGGAGGTTTGTACGTTGTTTTATCATGCAAGTTGTTGGGATGACTCTCCGCTTAGTGCAGAAGTCTGCCTACGAATTCATCATCTATCGTGCTAATGGCAATCAAGTCTACCCGAAGCTTCCGGCCAGGTAGCAAGGTATTGTGAGCAGTGACGTGCATAGGATATTTGGACAAAATATGCAGAATTCGTGTAATTAATTTAAATATTATATTATTATAGTAAATATTATATTGCTTTCATAGGAAAAATGAACGGCGCGAATATAGAATACATATGAATATAAATGGTTACTTTTTTGTTTAACTTTAAGCAATTTATTCCAGATTTATTTATCGTCAGGGCATGCAATGCTTTCATGCATCTATGAAACGAACGCTACTGATTGTGAGAGGCCTAGAGCACTCATAGGGGCCAGTTAACAGTACCCAGACACTGCTTCATACCTCTCTCTAATTGTATCGGTTCCCCGTCCCGTAAGGTTAAGAGAGGTTTGGACTAGAGGGCGCGTTTGTGCAAGACCTAGCATTCACGCATCAAATATATCCTACGCCACTGACAGTTTCTGAATGTATTCACCAGCTCGCCTTCCCCGAATGGGACTACACTGCTCCTGCTTGATGTGATTTGGAAACGTCGCTATGGTCTAAATCGGATATCATCATCATCACAAAAAAAATCTATACTAATATTATAAAGATGAAGAGTTTGTTTGTTTGTTTGAACGCGCTAATTTCAGGAACTACTGGTTCGAATAGAAAAAATATTTTTGTGTTAAATAGACCATTTATCGAGGAAGGCTTTAGGCTATATAACATCACGATGCAACTATTAGGAGCGAAGAAATAATGGAAAATGAGAAAAAATCGGGGAAAATTATCATCCTTGAGGGCTTCCATTGCGTGCGCTGCGAAAACGGTACAAGATACCAAAAATATATGTATGAATGATTTATATGGCAGAACAACGTTTGCCGGATCAGCTAGTTATTAATCAAATGAAATCATAATCAGTATCAGTGACGACTGTGTTGGCCTAGTGGGATCGTATTCCGATACGTATTTCTGGGTTTTTCCCGATTATGTATGGAGTTAGGCATCATATGGTCACTGTTGAAGGAAAACAACGTGAGGAAACCCGCAAGGCATACAATAGAAATGTCATGTGTACTAGTGCTGTGAAAACGTCGATCAGCGCGGTACTGGTCACGTTGGGCACGGCATATAAGTGCAAAGTGGATATAGCCCCTAATGTATTTCTGCTTACGCGGTGAGAGACATAGCGTAATAATATATTATTATTATTTTAATGTTAGTTTTGGTATAATGATACAATAAGTAAATATTTTTTTACTGGAGTAAAGCATTTATTAAAATAAATACATTGGTCAGAATCTTAATTCGGACGGATATAGCAATTTATTTTATAACGCGTAATAAAAGCAAGCGAAGCTGCGGGCAACAACTAGTATATAAATGTAATAAAATAGCTTTATCACACTCGTAAGGAGTGCATTATTGCATCGCATTTAGGCTCATAACTATTTAAATTATGCACTAGATTGTAATCGCTCTCGGTGTGCGGTAATGTGATAATCCGATTAATTTTAATTTGTAACTTAGGGCGGCTTGCACTAACAAATTAAATCTTGTTTAGAGTTATATAAAATGCTATTTAGCACTGATCTGTACTTATTGTTTTGCACTAAATCAAAATCTAATTATAACAACTCTTAAACTAAAATCATCATTAAGATGGAATCAAACCAATTCAATTAATAAGCGTTTTATACAAGCTTAAACTAGGTTAATTCGTTAGTGCAAGCCGCCCTTAGTGTAAAATATAATATATGCCGAATAAGTATTTTTAATTTAACTGAGTAATACAACAAAGAGATTTTTTAATTTCGGATGTATGTACCGCGTATCGTTAGCATGACGCGTAATAAAAAAGATAGCGCGTCATTTTGAAAAATAAGTACTTAGGTAATTTTATAGGTTATAAATAGGTAATATATTGTTAAAGTAAATTTATTTTTGTGTGTGTATGTGAATTTTCTCCGTGGTTATTATAAAAGTATATTCATTTTAAATAGTGTATAAGATTAAAACATTTTTTTTTATTACTGGAGGACATCCTGCATAAGACCATCAGCGAGAACAGCGACCCGGGTGTGTTACCTACCTACTGACTAAAATTTCAGGGCCCGCTAATTGCTCCACCCGGGCCTGGGAAAACAAATTCATCCAGACACCCGGGGATCAAAAAGCCTTATTGAGTCTACCTCTCTGGGAGGGATGTGAGTAAAGAACCCACCGCGTACTACCTCCCTCTCATCCAAGCAGCAAACTGTCTTAAAGCTTCTGCCCGATAAAAGATTAAGACTTAATTCAACCCAATCTGAAATTTACTTTAAAATCGTCTATTTACACGGTTTTTTTTTCAATAATTAAAAGTTAGTAACATAAAATATAACTGTCTTTTTCCTAGCAAGTGTGATGAAAATCAGCGTATAGCACACGTGTGCATTTTGGTTATTACAGACTTAGTTTTCTTAAGGTTCTCGCCTTACAGTTCGCGTATGATTTCACCCCGTCTGTAATGAAAGATTTATCGCACAACTTAGCACACATGTATCATAATATACAATTAATCTACCAGTCTGTAACTTGTCTAAATTATATTTTTTTAACGTTTATACAAACAAACGGAACTTTTACAATCATATGGTGTACATATATGACCTTATGTAAATACCTATAAACATTTCATAACTTGTCGTCTTTATAATGAGCATTGAACTTTGAAACCATCATATATATTTGTACTGAATATTGACACTAGAGAGAATTCTTAACCCACAGTGATGAAATAATCCAACGCGTTTTTTTATATGCAATTTGAAATACAATTAGGGGCATAATTAATGGAATTCTTAAGCAGTAAAATATGTTTTTAAAAGAAAATAATTAACTCTATAATGTGTATATATTACTCAAACACAGGTGATGTCTATTCCAATAAAAAAAATCATTCTCCCACCATCTTCTCTCCAGAATATCGGTTATGTGAGATAGCCTAAATATTCTAGGTATGGATATAACTGTGATCTCAACCTTAGAGAAAATATAGAGTTTTTTTAAGAGCTACATTGTCTAAATCCACCAATTCCATTTTATCATAAAACCACTAGAAACCGTGTCTGATACCATGCGTATGTGGAGGATGTGGAGGATGTTCCGTATGTCCACACGTAAAGATTCGCTTCTACATTCATGATACGAACAGCTAAGGAGTGGAATATGCTTCCAGCGAGCATATTTCCACGTCCTGATGATTTGGGAGTATTTAAGAAAAGAGTTAATAGGCATTTGTTGCACCGACCGATCAAACAGTGAGGTACACACACACACTACTTTCGCTCCACGAGACCGGCGTCGCCGGCGGCGCCGAAGAAGGATAGTCCAGTCAACTGCTGCTAACCGGTGCGTTTACGCACCGAGGCGCAGTTGCACTCCGACGCAGCCTTGAGTTTCTTTCGGCGTTTATTCTCAAGGTAGTCACTTCCGAAACGCTACTAGATCACTCGTAGGGTTAGTACTATTTGGCTGGCGGTCCAAGTCGAGGTTCGTACTCACAGGGGTGCCCTTGCATTGCCACCCAACCCAAAACTCGCTGGCTGAGCACCTTCTGCGCTCGCCCCCTAAGCTCGGTTGAACTGTAAATGCCTTTCCCGGCAATCAGTATAGTTAGTCCGCTTCAAAAAAAAAAAGGCATTTGTTGGGCGATCGCGGTCTATCGTCATATTTAAGTTCCATCAGGCGTAGTTGATGGTTTTTTTTAATTATTTATAGACGAACGCTTGACCTCAATCACACCTGGTGGAAGGTAAAGATGAGTTCAATGTTGAAACGCGATCGCCTAGCAAATGCCTATTCACTCTTCTCTTAAAGACTCCCAGGTCATAAGATCGTGGAAATATGGCCGCTGGAAGCACATTCCACTCCTTAGCCGTTCGCATGATGAATGTAGAAGCGAATCTTCTCGTGCGGATATAAGGAACATCCACCACATACGGATGGTATCCGACACGATGTCTAGTGGTTTTGTGGTGGAATGGGGCTGGTGGAATTAAAGAATGTAGTTCAGTGGAGGTTAAACGTTCGCCGGTATTTTATTTAAAATATAGCAACTGTCATCACCGCGACATCAGGTAGACTTTGTATCCTGAACAGAGTTTTTCGAGCGAAGGTTTTTGACGCTGAATCAACTGCATCTATTGTATAAGGCCCATGTCAGCTCCTGCATAGAATACTGTTCGCATATATGTATAATAATAACAATGATAATATCGTCACGCTTTATTCCTTTCGGGGCGAGCAGAGATACATTAACGACTGTATCTACTTTGCGCTTATAAATCATGCCCGACGGGACCATTAGCGCAGCTGATCACTTTTTTTTACACTGGCTCAACATAGTGACTACAGAGTAACTGATGGTAAGTAGAGTGTAGTCCAAAAACGAAAGCGACTATCAAAGGATGAAAATCCATTGATAGTCTCCATCGTCATATCGGCCCACATATACCACGACTGAAGGTCTCTAGGTATATGAGCTACTGGATATACACAAGCTGATCCCGAAACGCAACAAGCCGAAACTGGTCACGGGCTTTACACCCATGTACTGTGGTCGCGATCCAGAAGGGCACCGATGCCCTACCACCTCGCTGCTGCTCGTTTAGCACCACCCAGGAGTCACGTGTAGGGAAACTAGGGTAAAGCCTACGGACGCGAGCAGCTTCGACTCCCAAAACTTTTCTCACAGCACTAGTACACATGACATTTTTAATAGATGTGATCCATGTGGGCTTACTCAGGATGTTTTTCTTCCCCGGCGATCATGTGGTGCCTAATCTGGAAAAATCTAGATATACGTATCGGAACTCCGGATCATACAACCATTCGCGTAGCCGTGCCTGGATACCATTTTTTTTTTATAACCCGGGGGAAATCCCTGACGGACCTCAGAGGGCGATGAGGGTCGCCCCCCGGTGTGTCGGACTCGAACCGACTAAAGCCCCCGGGGTGTTCCTTCTCTCCGTCTAGCCGGGACCGGAGGTACAGCAGCGTCCACTTCTCCGGCCCGCGACGACGTCCGCGCTATTCGGTAGGCCTCACCTCTGTGTTTACGAGGGGGTGAAGTAAAGGGCCACCCCTCGCTCTCCTCATAAGTAGTCATGGAGCGGTGTGCGGGAACACGCCACACACCGCTCTCGCCTGGATAAGTTGGGCGACGCGCTCACTCAAGCGCGCCGCCCAGGCGTCTTTCCAGTTACGGAGGAAGGCCTGCCTGGATACCAGCCTGTCATCCACTAGACCACCACAGCTACACTAAAATAAAAAGGAATGAAGCGGTCTAATTCCGCCCAGTGGGCATAATAAACCCGCAAGTACAATATACAATTCCAATAAAATATAAATAAGGCTGGCAACATTAAATATTCTCTACAGTAGCTCAAGTAGATTTTATACCTCTTAAACGCAGTGTTCTAGACGTGAACTCTATAAAATTAGAATTTATCGCTCGAAATAATGAGATTCGTAGCCCGCACTTTATTTAACATATCCGCCCGTGCAAATTGGAATTTAGCGAGGGTTTATTCTTTATAATAACTACTTTAGAACGGGCATTGTTTATGAAAATTCATTTGTTTAACACAACTTTTCCTACAGGCTGATTTTTAATGATGGATGCCATTTTTCTAAAATATAGAAGTTGAAGCACATATAATACAGCCATAGATGGGCAAAATGTAATCAGATTAATGAAAATGATTAACGATTACGTTTTACGTTTTTTACCATTAATATGACTGGATTTTGTTTTAAACACTACAAAATCCCAGATTGCATACACATTTATGATTTCTTAATGTTTTAAATGGATTTAATCACGATTACAGAGCAAGAAAATTAAAATTACGACTACATTTTATAATCGTTCATCATTAATCAGATTACATTTTGCCCATCTCTGAATACAGCATACAGTCAAAATTCACAATAAAAGTAATTAAACGTAAGTAGAGTTGATAAGTAGGATTAAAATTCACAGGAAA
This sequence comes from Automeris io, assembly GCA_036320925.1. NCBI lineage: Eukaryota > Metazoa > Arthropoda > Insecta > Lepidoptera > Saturniidae > Automeris > Automeris io. The sequence goes on along the minus strand of JAUDJH010000011.1, from coordinate 1,584,917 downwards.
CAATAAATATCTATGAATACTAATAACAATGCAAGCGGCACGAACAGACCGCGAGTGAAACGTAGTGGCGCGGTCAATATAACAGATTAAAGATAGACGATGGTGGCGCTCGCGTCACAGATCGGCCGCGCAACCTGCCTACGCGCGGCGTTGTACAGCGGCGCTCAACCTCAGCGCACTTTACGAATAATTCCAAAGCACCACACAGTATAAATATAAAGAAATAGAAAGATAGTAGAGATCACTGTCTATTAGGCTACATATAAAAAATATAATTATACTTTTATACAATATTAATATATTGTATAAAAGTATAATTATATTTTTGCTTTAATAAGCAATAATGTATTGGCTGTAATGGTCTAATAGATAAGGGAGTTGTGACCATGTGTGACAACGCCAGTGATGGAATGTTCGTATAGATCGTAATATTTAGAGAGATCACTGTTTTCCATAATATGCATCCATAATTTCCATATTTTCAGTAACCTGTATATTACTGTATACCTGATTACTAAATATTATCTTAAATATGGTACCTCCATGCACACTTACATAAAAGGGTCGTGGTGTCTAGACAAAGTAGCATTCGATCAGCGATAACGCGAGCAGAAATGTGCAAAATGTATTAACATAAATTATTTAAATATCACGTCGTCAGGTTTTTTAATACCATTCATTTTCAACTTTTCTACAAGCATTATTGCTGATCGAATGTCACTTTGTCTAAACTCTTTTGACAGAAATGCAGAACTTGAAACTTAATAGGATTATTTTTTCCTTCTGAGGAATCTTTTTTTTGGTAGCCAAGTGGAAATCCTCATGAATCATCAGGGCAGCGGTGAAGGCCACCAAGGTAAAAAACCTACTTTAATAAACGTACCCTATTATTATAAAGTATGATATATAGATAAGATTTATAAACGCTTTAATTTGCTCAGACTTTGCACACAAATTAGATTCGTCTTTAATAAAAACTGAATATATACTCCTAGCTACGCAATATTTTCCAAGTCTACAGTCCTTCCAAGATCGTTTAGTGAACGGTGAGCTGCTCGTTCCTTGGAGCTCGGAAGCTAATATTGGTTACTTCTCACTCAATAACAGGATATTACATATTTGAAATAAACTGCCCCAGGACATTGTTGAGGCATCATCAACCAATAATTTCCAAATTAGTCTCGATAGATAGCTCTTATATCAATCAAAGCTTAATATTTGGACAATAAAATGTTAAACAATATATGATAGTTGAATATACCAGCTGAGATATAGGCACATTAACTAATAGCTGTTCGCCCATTATTTCATATCTAATAATAAAACAATAGCGACTTGAGTATAGTCCGAGTATTCACAGAGTCAAGTACAAGTTGACGAAATCAGTTAGTTAAGATATATTTTGATACAAATAAAATATTTTTACGTTTGAATAAAGGCTAAATGAAGACCAAAATAGAGTTTATAAAACTCCTCAAAAAGATAACTTTAAAATACAATCCATGTGTTTTTTAACCTGATGTCGATTTTAAAAATTTATTCACGTTATTTTGCAGAATCCTAAGCTATTATAAGATTCCGACAAAATACGTATACTGAATCAAGTAGTTGTAATATATGAGGGCTGTGGACGCGCACAGTTGGATTTTATTGTCCTCAGCTTGGGGTCTCGTTGTGCGGCCAGTTCGAATGTAGGGTTACCATGAGTTTCGCTTTTGTGAATATTCAGTTTATTTTACATTGGCGCGACGAAGTGCTACTTTGCACCTGATGGTAAGTACAATGTAGTTCTAAAACGAAAGCGACTATCAAAGCATGAAAATCCGTTGATAGTCTCCGGCCTCGTGTCGGCCCACATATGATGATGATGATGATGATGTCCTAGCCGGTTTCGGCCACGGCGACTGTTTCAACACCGATTAAGAAAATCGAGGTCCAGTTTTCGGAAACAGTCAATTGCGCAGGAGATATTTAAGTGCATAACTGGACGCGCTGCCAGAAAACCACTCTCTCGTCCGAGCTCCCTCAGACCCGATGGAAAGGAGAACCAGTACGATCGGGAGGGAGTAGGAAGCAGGTTTGGTCGAGTTTTCCTTCTCTGAACACCTGGTTGAATTGCGGGGTTAAAGAGATACCTTAGTCGCCTTTTACGACACCTCAGCAAGAAGAGGGGGGTGCTGTTTTACTCTGCCGGCAGCCACCACGGCCCACATATACGACAACCGAAGGTCTCTAGGTATACGTATTACTGGATATACACAAGCTGATCGTGAAACATGACAGGCCAAAGTGAGTTTCTATGAGGGTCTTACTTACGTATACTTGTGTATTGTGATCATGACCCAATGTGGACAATCACCCTACCAACATAAAATAATATTTACGAACAATTACACACATTGATTTAGCCCCAGACTAAGCTTGCGCGTTCTATGGGTACCAGACAAAGACAGGTTGAAATATTTAAACACATACACATCTATGACTAGCGACAAACCCTTTATATAAATCTACTAAATATTCTTTTCTAAAAATTATTCATACATTAATATTGTCCACACTCGTGTTCAATGGATGATAAAAATGAGGGTCGATATGGACTGCGTTTTCTGTAAAACTGTATATCTCTTCTTAGACTCCCAAATCAAAAATAGTAATGTGGAAAAATAGGTACAGGATCTGTATTTTATACGTTGCCTGTATAATAAAGGAAGAAGTGAATCTTTTACTGAGAATTTAATTCAAATCATTTATTGTCCTTCGCGGTGGATACAGATATGTTTTTTTTATTAGTATCAACTATGGACCCTGTTGGGCATGCCATTAATGTAGGTAACAGGGCTTCAATATTGGTATCAATAGAGCACCATACCCCTTTTTAATGTATTTTTATTTATGAAGTATATTATGTAAGGTTTTATACACTACATAAGGACAGTATGTGACACGACGTTTTTTTTAATATTTTTAGGGTAACATACAGCAATATTAAAATGGTAAAAAAATACATAAAAATAGATACCGAAGGTAAGAAAGTTTTCACATAAAAAATCTAAATATACGCAATGAATGTAAAGAAAAACATATACAATAAAAAAATGACAATTATTTTCACTAATATTTTAATACAGCCAAATGTACAAGTTTGAAATGTCGAAATCATAATAATATTTAGTACACATATAACAGGCACGAAAAATAAAAGTAATACTAAGGTAATTTCACTTAATAAATTACACTTTTCCAAGCAAAAAGTCTCTTGCATTAGATTGTGGACATCTAGAAACTATTTAGCTTATCAAATAGGACGAGTAGGAACTCTAGTAACTTTGAATAAAAAAGTTGATCTTTGTCAACACTACGATTACTCAAAGAAGGAACCGAATGAGAAGGAAGATTCTCATATTTATATTTTAATAGCTTGAAGAACTTGGCTGGAATACTCTCGAAAAGACTTATGAATTAATATTTTTATTTATATAGTTATATCGAGGGGTGAAAGGCTTATAAATATTTGGTTTAAGCGACATATTTTGGTGATAAAATAATGTATATATTTTCAGAATTAGCGTTTTTTACAGATTTTAAAAATATATATTACTATATCACCAAAATATGTCGCTTAAACCAAATACCCTTTCACCCCTTGATATGATTATTGGGCGCCAGGACAAGTGATGAAAATGTCCGGGAATTTTCCCATAGTACCCAAAACTTGCTTGGGAATATTCCCGGGAATTTAAAAAATGTTCGCAGACGTGCTGGGCACTTTGGGAAAATTCCCGGGCATTTTCAGCACTAGCCAGGACTATCTGTGAAGCCCCCACCTAGTAGATGAGGCCCGAACAAGGCCGGACGTCGCCGGATGCCGAGGAAGATGGCTCGGCTTTGCCCTTAGCATCCGGCAGACGGGAGAAAGAACACCCCGGTGGTTTTAGTCGGGGCATGTCCGACACACCGGAGGAGCGGCCCTCACCGCTCCCCTGACGGTCCGTAGGGATTTCCACCGGGTAAACAAAAAAACAAAAGAATAGGACTATCTGTGAAACCGTAAACGCGTGGCTACTGTACTGATAAATAGCGTTAATCCTGGCGCAGGACTAGCGTTAATGGGCGCGATACATCGCGGATCGCGGAGATAACACCCACCGCGCGATAATCTGCCTGTGACTGTTACTTGTGATTAAATTTTGTCCAGAGTAAAGTAGCCGGAGAAAGATATGAACCGTTATATTCTTCTAGTTAGAGAACGAGTCTAGAACGAGGCTCCGCAGCTGGTTTCCTAGGATGATTTGAGCTGCTTTCTCTTTGGCGCCTGGATCTTAATTTTTTTTCTAATCAAGGCAAAAACTACTGGCGCTCGTCCCCCCTCCTTGAACTTTTACCATTGTTTCTCGGAGTTATATAGATTAATCCAATAATTTAGGCTCTGTATGGTTGCAGCGGAGGGCTGTCTGCGCTTTGAATGATCCGGACCTTCTTAAGCATCTTGAAACGCTTCATTTGCGCAGATGAATTTCCTCACAGAGCATTTTTATCATCTGTATCATGGCGAGCGTTCTAAAGAACTATATAACCTACTTCCACCCTCTCCCTTCCATAGAAGAACCACACGCGCGAGTTCACAGCTATAACTCACATCCCGGCCAGGACTAACAAGTTCTTTATCTCTGACTTTTGCTGAATCGTTGGGCTGTAAAATGGTCTTCTAGGGAACATGTTCTCACCATCCTTTGGTTTAGGGTTCTTTAAACGAAGCGTGAAGAGATATTTATGCAGGCCGGCATGATAGCTGCAACGATCGATACGTTTTTAACTGTTGACAATCATTGTCTTTTTTGGACCGCGCCAAGCTTACCATCAGGCGATGTGTGGTCACGGTGCTGAGACAGGATAAAAAAAACGACAAATTATTTACAGAACAATTTAAAAATATATATATGTATATCGCTAAGGAAGAGCAATATTCACGGAAAACAACCTACGACCTTGCATAACTTAAAACGTGTATGGTAATAATATCTTATGAAACTTTTGAGTTAACTTTTCAAACGTAAAACAAAGCTTGCAATAATTGTCGGCAATCGTTGTTTTAGGAAAAATTGGCCCACTTTTTAACATATGTGAGCTGTGTTATTTGCCGCCCCTAGAGTTTTCACTCGGAACTTCCCCTCCTAGATGCGTTCCTGGTATCGACCATGACCATTTTGCACTTAATTGATCAATAAATAAACTAAACAGTTTCGCTTAAAAGCGCTCCACTAATTAACAGTAATTGACATAATTTAAGCACTTAATAAAAGATAACGCCTTCCATCTGGTAATTACAAAGTATGAAAATATTAGTACAACGTAAAAACAAAGTTATCATTGCATCTACTTTTAGAGGTTTTAAAGAAATTTGAACTCTATTAATACATTACTAAGATGCAAAGGTTCAAACGATACACGCAAGTCGATATCTAAAGAAAACATTAGTTAACTCATCTGATTATCAAACACCTGCACATGACACACTGCTACAGCGAAAGTAAAACATTTTAGTAGCGTCATATCAATATTTTGGCCAAAGACTTAAATTTCTTAGTAAACCACCAAAATTAAACGAACGATAATGAATGCGTAAATTAATTCACAAGGTTTTTATTTTTTAACAAAAACAAATAAAAAACAATGGAAAATTGTTCACTACGGTATTCATAAAAATTTTAAATTTAACCTTTCGGGTACGAAGAAATGAATCGCAGCACTTCGAATCTCTCAACGTTTACAGGTCACCATACGGTAAAAAATTAACGGACGGATATACTTCCTAAATTCAGTATATCTATACTAATATTATAAAGCTGAGGAGTTTGTTTGTTTGTTTGAACGCGCTAATCTCAGGAACTACTGGTTCGAATTGAAAAATATTTTTGTGTTGAATAGACCATTTATCGAGGAAGGCTTTAGGCTATATAACATCACGGTGTAACTATTAGGAGCGAAGAAATAATGGAAAATGTGAAAAAAAACGGGGAAAATTATTCATCCTTGAGGGCTTCCATTGCGTGCGCTGCGAAAACGGTTCAAGATACCAAAAATATATCTATGAATAATTTATATGGCAGAACAACGTTTGCCGGATCAGCTAGTGTAAAATAATTCCAATTATCTAAATATCCTTGAATATGTATTATAATTTTTCTGTAGCTTACAAAACCCTGCTTTGGTTCATTGTCCGATCATTATGGTTTAAGTAATCGATTGTCCAATATAAAATAGCCTTGTTTATTCAATGATAACTCAGGGTTAAATCATTGCAGAAATCTTGTAAGTACGTCAAGTGAAAGAAAATTTGACTATCTAAAAGAACTTAAGATAACATTACAGAATAAAATATATTAAAGTTCCTTGATTATTCTCAAGACGAGAAATAATTTGGAAAAAATAAATTACTTAGTTTTTCTAGTATTACAATTACTTAAGAAATAATAACCTCCTTGTGAAATAATGCTAACATCCAGGGGCCTAATTCTGTATGAAAATTTAGATTTCACACTCAAATCTTACCATTTGAAAACCTTGTTAACGTCGTGTCTTGTCTATATCATGTCACGGTAACGAATCTGATTCATTTCAACAAAGTAACATAGAGAATACCATTTGTCTACAACCGTTTTCCTAAAAATAACATCCTTTCGAAAATCACCTAAAAATTTGGGACTTTAATATCTTTAACTAGCTGATCCGGCAAACGTTGTTTTGCTATATAAGTTATTGTAAAATCTTCTAAGATGTTCATTGAAATTAAGTGATGTCAAAGACAATTTTGTTCACAATTAAATACTCTTAATCAACAACATATTTATTTGGATAAATATTAATATTATTACGTTGATACAACTCTTAACAAATAATGCATTAATTTCGACCAAATATGATTACCATAAAAACGGTTCTAGTGAGTTAATCTTAAAAGATAGACATATACTGTCGCGGACATTTTTTTAGATCATTTTAAGGGGAATAACTCTGTCATACATATTTTTTTGGTATCTTGAATCGTTTTCGCAGCGCACGCAATGGAAGCACCCAAGGATGAATAAACTTCCTCTTTTTTTTTACATTTTCCGTTATTTCTTCGCTCCTAATAGTTGCATCGTGATGTTATATAGCCTAAAGCCTTCCTCGATAAATAGTCTATTCAACACAAAAAGAATTTTTCAATTTGAACCAGTAGTTCCTGAGATTAGCGCGTTCAAACAAACAAACAAACAAACAAACAAACTCTTCAGCTTTATAATATTAGTATAGATTAATGTGTCTAGTGTATATTTTGCACTGACGTGCAATGGCTCGCTGTTGTACACGATCGTGAGTTAGTGAGTTAATTGCGAAAAATAACCTTAGTTTCGAATGATGCGTTTAGAAGCGTCCTTTCTGATAGAATATCAGTCAGATGTATGTGTGAGAGGTGCCATTTTATCTCAGTCTTGATAGCGAATGAGCTAACGACATCCTTTGAGCTAATGGTAAAGCCTAGTATTTAATACAAGCCATTGCTTTTTATTAAACTGGCTCAACAATGTGACTAAAGTGCATTTAATGGAAAATACAGCCTAGTCCAAGAACACCAAGGACTATAAAGGGACGAAAAAGCATTGAAAGTTGCCATCATCATGCTAGCCTTCATATACAATGGCTGAAGGTCTTTAGGTATACGAACAAGTGGAAGTAGACAAACTCAAATGTACCACGGTGAAGCGAGTGACTATAACGGTCTTTGAACTTGTGTTTTGTGGTCAGACTAGTGATGAAAATGCCCGGGAATTTTCCCAAAGTGCCCAAAAACTTCCTTGGGAATATTCCCGGGAATTAATGAAATGTTCTCGGATGTTTTGGGCACTTTGGGAAAATTCCCGGGTATTTTCATCACTAGAACAGACCCAGTTCGCTATATTCGCTTATATTAGAGAACAAAAAATTATGTCAAAACAGTATGGAATATTACAAAAACCAAAGTTAGAAAATTAGAAAAATCGATAATAAATAAAAAATAATTAATGTACTTATATATTTTAAAGATAAAAGATTCATTTAAACTTGTTCTACCCTTTCTCTTCCATAATATTATAGAATCACGCGCGTGGGTTTACGGAGTCACGGCTATCCGGGCTAGTCTTGTTGTTTGTGCCGGGCAGTAGACTCGAGGGAGTCTGCTGTCCGGATGAGAGGGTGGCGGTGTGCAGTGTCCGGCGCGCCGCCTGTGAGATAGGTATTGGAAGGGTGGGCTCTTTACCCCTCCCAGAGAGGCAGCCTCGACAAGGCATTTCGCTATCCGGGCGTCTGGATGAATTTGGTTTCCCAGGCTCGGGGAGAGCGATTAGAGGGACACCCCGGAGGTTTTTAGTCAGTAGGAGTCTGACACACCGGGGTTGCTGCCCTCACAGCGGCCCCGATGGTCCTATGCAGGATTTCCCCCGAGAAACCAAAAAAAAGGCTTGTTCGTGTTTTCACCGTGCTTTAATCTATGGTCATTTAAGTGAAGCGTAAAGAGATATTTGTGCAGGCCGGCATGATAGCTGCGACTATCGATAGGTTTTCTTTGCTGTTGACAGTCGAAGTCGTCTTTTGGATTGTGCCATTCTTACCATCAGACATAGTGTGGTCGTTATACCAAGTCAAAACTAGGTCTTGAATACTGTACATCAGTGTAAAAACCGTCATAGTGACTCGCTTTGCCTGTCGCGTTATGGACACAGCTTGTGTATATCTGGTTGCTCGTATAACTTCCGTCATTGTATATGTGGGCCGACACAGCGATGGGGACTTCAACGAGTTTCCGTCCCTTGACGATCGCTGCTGTGTTAGAGTACACTTTACTATCCATCAAGCGCAATCTAGTCACTTCTTTTTATACTGGCTCGACATAGTGACTACAGAGTGCCTGATGGTAAGTACAGTGTAGTCCAAAAACGAAAGCGACTATCAAAGGATGAAAATCCAATGATAGTCTACATCGTCATGTCGGCCGACATATACCACGACTGAAGGTCTCTAGGTATATGAGCTACTGGATATACACAAGCTGATCCCGAAACGCGACAAGCCGAAACTGGTCACTATGACGGCCTTCACACCCATGTACTGTGGTTGCGATCCAGACGGGCATCGACGCCGTACCACCTCGCTGCTGCTCGTTTAGCACCACCCAGGAGTCACGTGTAAGGAAACTAGGGTAAAGCCTGCGGACACGAGGAGCTTCGACTCCCAAAAAGATCGACTTTGTCAAGCCCGTTTACAAAAAAATAGAACCGAATACTTAGGATCATATTTATTTTAATATAAAATCAAACAACCCAGATAAACACTTTCCAAGCAACAGGATTGTCCTAGCGTAGAATGATATCCTAGAAGACGTAATCTCAGCTCTAAATGTGAAACAATTTAAAAATTGGCTGAACAAATACTACATATATCAATAACAAAAAGAAATAATTTAAAAAAAATGATATAGCAGAACACAGGCATACAATACAGTTGTTTCAACTGTTTGCCTGATTATAAATAAATAAAAATGCACTGTACATTATCAAAAATAGTTTGCGTAAATAAGTCGTGAAGCAAAAGGTTGAATCATTTACCGTATTAAAACACTCATGAGTTATAACCCTTTAGCGGCTTCGAAGTCTCCTTCGATATCGCGCACGCTAGCTTTTATAATGTTGCTTACACAAAGAACTTTCGATCAGAAAAACTTTACAAAAACCTAAATAACTTTTATAACCTCATCGCCGGTCGATCTTTTAATTAAATTTTATTTATTTAGTCATGACACTGAAAAATTCATCTGTAAACTGCTATTTTGTACTGGATATTGAAATAATAATGGATGCCAATCTTAAATACGTGTAAATAAACGAAGGTAGGAAGCTTTTATAATTTATTTCTATGCTTTTTTGTATACTTAAAGAAATAATTCATTGTAATTTTATTTCACTTCGCATAGTTATATAGTCCACATAACATACTTGTTATAAGTACAACAATTGAAAACATTCATTTTTTAAACTGCGTATATGTATACATATTGTTATGACGAAAGCAAGGTAAAAGTTGAACCCTAGATTTTCGGAAAGTCCTTTATAGATAGTTAAAATAAACTTTTAGGTATTCGTTACATATCAACCGATTCATCAATACCCACACCTTCACCTACCAGCACGTGTGATTGACGTCAGTTAATCATAAAAAAATCATTAAATATATGCATTTTATTTTGTAATTTTGCCGCTGCGACTCAATAGTTTAATGTATAGGGAACTTTAGAGCAGCGTTGACAAAACGTCGTTCAAATATTGAATAGGAATTGCGATGGGAACGCAAACTAGAAATTCGAAAACTGTCTGAAGTTAGGCTATGCTCACACAGAATGAGTTTACGAAATTATTTTTTTAAATTTTAATAATGGAAGTTCCTTCACGGTTTCAGATCTCAAAAGTAAATTTGAAACATTATGCGAGTCGAAGCTGCTCGCGTCCGTAAGCTTTACCCTAGTTTCCCTACACGTGACTCCTGGGTGGTGCTAAACGAGCAGCAGCGAGGTGGTAGGGCGTCGGTGCCCGTCTGGATCGCGACCGCAGTACATGGGAGTAAAGCCCGTCATAGTGACCAGTTTCGGCTTGTCGCGTTTCAGGATCAGCTTGTGTATATCCAGTAGCTCATATACCTAGAGACCTTCCGTCGTGGTATAAGTGGGCCGACATGACGATGTAGACTATCAATGGATTTTCATCCTTTGATAGTCGCTTTCGTTTTTGGACTACACTGTACTTACCATCAGGTACCCTATAGTCACTATGTCGAGGCAGTGCAAAAATAAAATTATATGATTACTTTTTTGTTCGTCTATATGGCTATTTAACTATTCGTGCGTCCGCCCGTATGTCTGCCTGACTCTTTCTCAAATCTTTTTTCTTGTGAAGGTATCAAGTTCAAAATAATATCAAATACTTCTACTAATGTGTGGTTGTAGTAGACTAGCGGATAATGGAGTGGATTCCATGCGTGGCAACACTGTCAATTATGTCTGCGGTATTTTGTAGCTCCATAAAAAACATACTTCTAAGTTAAAGGAAAATTAGTGAGCATGTATGTTGAGCTTGGCATTGTACTTGGTGTTGTATAGTTTGTGTGATAATTTTTAATTTAGATTTTAGGTATTATTGTCTGCTATTTTTTTTTTTTTGGGTTTATATCTCCGTTTTGATATTGTTAGTATTTAGTTAATGCTTTTGAGCCATACTGTGGCTGTCTTTTATTAGTATCCGTTGCAGACATTACGCTTGTGCATGTGATCCCATTGTAAATGTAAAATGTAATGGAACTGTCGATAGCCCATACATAAATAAATAAATAAATAAAGTATTAGTAAAATACGTCCGTTTTTGTCGATTTTATAAAAAATATTGCCGGTTTCTCAGAGAATCAAACCTATAGGGTACTTCTAGTTGATTTGGAATCATGAACGCAATGAATGTGTGGGGACATATATTATGCAGTGTAAGGCTAATGAAAGTTTTATGCACTCAATGCAACATAAGAAAATTTACAGTTCACAAAGCACGATATCTAGGTCGAATTCATTGTATATAATGCGTGCCAAATAAATAATAAATGGGATTTGAATTAAGGGTGCTTTTGAATCACTAGTCTCTCCTAGCGGTAGAGACAAGCCTCCACCACAAGGGCTGGCTAATCCTCCACAACTGACGACCTCGACATAACCACTGCGGGCCACGGCTAGTGATGAAAATGCTCGGGAATTTTCCCAAAATGCCCAAAAACTTCTTTGGGAATATTCCTGGGAATTTACGAAATGTTCTCGGAAGTTTGGGCACTTTGGGAAAATTCCCGGGCATTTTCATCACTAGCCACGGCAGGCGGTGAGTCTCGTGTCTCCTGCCTCCACAGTTGGTGCCAATACAGCTGGAGTATCATCCTACACATTGGTCACACCTGACGCGATTCTACATTTATGACTCCAAACGTGTTAAAAAACTAAAATAAGTCTTACATTCCCATGTACACCCAGCCTTAGAATGTCGTGATAAACCGAACGTCAGTTTCACGACACCTTATTAAGTGGATACATTGTTATTAATATAGAAGAAATACAATATTAAGTGCTTCCAATGTCTATTCGCGTAATTGGACATCGCACGGATTTCACGCTCCGTTTGAATAATTATAATATATGGGCACGCTATATCCATTTCAGAGCGAGCAGTGATACATCTGTGGCAGTATACGAAGTGTGTTCAAAAAGTATCGCGAATTTTTAATTTTCGCGGGTTACGTATATTCGAATTTCGATTTTTTTGTGGCGTTATGTTGGTACATATGTCTCTCACTTATGCTGACAAGTTCGGCCATTTTGAATGTTCAGTTAATTGTTGACAGCTGCTTTGCTTGCACGTGTTTTGGTTCGTCTTCGATTTTTACCTATTAAAAAAAATGGAACAAAGAACCTGTATCAAATTGTGTGTGAAAAACGAAATTAAGTGCGCGGATGCATTCCGAATGTTGCGCAGTGGATCGCCGTTCTTACAGCACTATTACACATGACATTTCTATTAGATGCCATGCGGGTTTTTCATCACTGCTTAGTATGTGGTGCCTAAAATCGTACGTAATCAGGAATAACCCAGAGACACGTGTCCAGGAGGGGAGCCTACTCAAGTCACATCCCTCCCTTACGGATTGACGCCTGGGACGCGCACTTGAGGGATTGAGTCGCCCAACATCTTCAAGGCGAGAGCGGTGCGCGATGTGTTCCCGCGCACCGCTCAAAGAAAATGAAGGTGAGCAAAATGCTGTGCAGGGACCTTCCATCAATAGGCCAGACGTCGCCGAGTGCTGAGGAAGCTGGCACAGCCTTGCCCTTGGCCCCGGCAAACGGGAGGAGGAACACCCCGGGGGTTTTAGTCGGTGCGACTTCGACACACCGGGGGTTGGCCCTCATCATCCCCCGACGGTCTATGGCTTTCCCCCGGGTTAAAAAAAAGAGATACGTGCTGGAATAGGAACTTGCCACCATACGCGTTGCTGCGCATGGATACCCACATCCAATAGCCACCACAGCCTCTACCACCGAAACCACAGCCATTTGAATAATGAAATAATAATGTATCATCACGCTATATCTATTCTAGTGTGAGCAGTGATAATTTAATCATCATCATGAGCTTACCCTAGTCCATTGCTGGTCATAGACAGCACATAATAAACGCCATTGAATAAAATTGAGCTGATCTTAGGCTCATCACATCCAAACTTTTCCGGCCACCTTTCACAGGTTGTCACTTCATGACGTTATGGGTATCACACATTACGTTTGCTGATTCGCGGTCAGACCTAGGTATCAAACGAGTGCTTGAACCTTCTTGAAATTGAATTGAGGACTAGATAAATCCAAAGGGGGCTTAGACTGTCAACCTGAAAGATGTCACGCCGAATGGGAATCACTCCAATTTCAAAAAAGTTAGCCGACATGCTAAGCGACAGAACAGTCACCCATGATGACATAAGATGCTGTAGCAATGCAACTATTTGCGGATGCATTAGATATAATTCCAACAACCTGACCAACCAAGAGTGAGGCACAGAATCAAAGGTCTTCCAATGATCGGTATAGTCTACTCGGATATTCCTGCGTTAGTGATATGCCTACTGCGTTTGTTGGTGTGTTTATTGTGTATTTTTTAACAGTCGTTCCCACTCAAATGTCTTTTTTTTCTTCCATTAATGTTAGGAATTGAGCTACATCAAACACCAATCATAATTATTAAATCCGTTACGTATATATCAGTTCAAATAACTCCATTCCATTATAAAACTATCACAAAACCGGTACTTAATAAGATAAAAAAGACAATTCTCAAATTCGATATCTATTACAACAGCGATTCTCAAACTTATACCATTTAGTTTCCTCCAAAATTTAAACTTTTATAATGTCATGACAAAGCGAATAAATATGCCGCTAAATCAACATCATTAATACTTATTAGAGTAATTTAATGGGTGGTCTTGTGGATAGTGGACCGCTTACCACGCGCGGCAACGCGAATGGTCGTAGGTTCGAATCCCGGCACGTACCTCTGGGTTTTTCCAGATTACGTACAGATTTAAGCACCACAAGCTCACTAGCATCTGGTAGAAATAACAGGTGTAAATGTCCTGAGAATGGCGATCAGGTGCGCTACTGGTCACGTTGGTCACGACATATGAGAACAAAGGATACAACCACTAATGTGTCTCTATTCACCCCGTAAGGAATATAGTATGAGGATATATTATTGTTATTAGTAATTTCTATTTACTCTACTCCGACGCAGCCTTGAGTTTCTTTCGGCGTTTCTTCTCAAGGTAGTCACTTCCGAAACGCTGGTAGATCACCCGTAGGGTTAGTACTTTATTTGGCTGGCGGTCCAAGTCGAGGTTCGTACCCACAGGGGTGGCCTTGCATTGCCACCCAACCCAAAATTTCGCTGGCTGAGCACCTTCTGCGCTCGCCCCCTAAGCCCGGTTGAGCTGAAAATGCCTTTCCCGGCAATCAGTAGTTAGTCCGCTTCAAAAAAAAAAAAATCTATTTACATTACAGTTTATAGCCAATACAGTGTCAAAAGATAATAATATTTGATAGTTAAACACACCAGCTGAGCCCAAAGTACGTCTAAAAAGGCTGCTTACCTATTAATTGATAATAATTAAAATTGGTAATAAAAATTGCCCACTATTCTCCAAAAACCCACTCATTTCATTAGGTATTTATTTACCACAATGTTTAATACAATAGACAGAGTTTGTTATCGGCTTTTCGAAGATTTTGCTTTCCGAATCGGCAGTCGATGAATTTTCTTTTTCTTTTGTTTTGTAATTTAATATTGCATATTAATAAACTATATAAATAAAATCATATTTCATTTAAATCGCGTCAACACCGCCTAAAAGTCCACGCCCCTTACAGTCCCCTCATAGACCTTCAGTGCGAATAGAGGGCTTTATCACTAACTTTGAGATCGACTGTTTTACATCATAATAACTGTCTATCGAACCCTATGGTTAGGTAACATTAAAACTCCATCATCACCTTGTTCGGTGTGAGAATTGTAAGCCGGAAAGAGGTCAATGATGGGTCAGACGCTTCCTTTGTCAACACCTGGCTGTTACGGGTTTGGGTCAACAGTAAATGGGATTTTATTTTTATTTTTAGCCGCAGATTTGATTAATCATTCGTTCAATTATTACTGTAAGGTGACTATCCATAATAAGTAGCTGGTATAATTTATTGATTATTCTATATATCTGGATGAATGTTTTTTGTGTCGAATAAAACTGTTATAAAGGAAAATCAACAATTTCAAAGTAACAAAGAAATGATAAAATATATAACACGCTTTCGGCAGTCGTGTTATATTTCCCTATATGTATGGTCGCTCAATCGCTTGAAATAATAACACCTTTTTTTATATACATATTAGGTCCTTACATATGAAATTGGCGTTTTTCGTACTGGCCACTTTAATCACAAATTTCTCCTCTTTGGTAAGGAATTCCAAATTCAAATTTGTACAGCTATAGACTCATGTATTTGTGCTTCGATAATCGTCATTCATTTGTTTTTTTCTTCTGTTTTTTTCTGTTTGCGTCACTCATTTTACAAAATGGAAAACTTAAAATATCGCATTATTTACGAGTACGAGTTCCGCCGTGGCACTAGTGCTGCGGAAACAACTCGAAGGGTGAATGATGTGTATGGCGGTCGTGTTGCAAAATAAAACACAGTTCGTTTTTGGTTCCAACGTTTTCGTTCTGGAAATTTCGACCTGCAGAACAAGCCCCGTGGACGGCCTGAGACTCAAGTTGATAATGAAGAGTTGAAGGCTATTGTGGAAGCGGATCCATCGCAAACCACGTCCGAGTTAGCTGCAGGCTGCGATCTTAGTGATAAAACTGTTTTAATTCACTTGAAGCAAATTGGGAAGATTAAAAAGCTTGAAAGGTGGTTACCTCACGAATTGACTGAAGCAAACCGGCAAACGCGCGTCGACTGCTGCGTTACATTACTAAACCGGCACAATAATGAAGGTATTTTAAACCGAATCATTATCTGTGATGAAAAATGGGTTCTTTACGATAATCGGGAGCGCTCAGCGCAATGGTTGGATCCTGGCCAGCCACCCAAATCCTGCCCCAAGCAAAAATTAACCCCAAAAAAGTTACTTGTAAGCGTTTGGTGGACTAGTGCCGGTATTGTTCATTACAGTTTTCTCAAATCTGGCCAGACTATTACGGCTGATATCTATTGTCAGCAATTGCAAACCATGATGGAAAAGCTAGCGGCTAAACAACCTAGGCTGGTCAATCGCTCCACGCCACTGCTGCTTCACGACAACGCTAGACCACACACTGCGCAACAGACGGCTACTAAATTAGAAGAGCTTCAATTGGAAAGTCTAAGACATCCTCCGTACTCCCCGGACCTTGCTCCAACAGATTACCATTTTTTTCGAAATTTGGATAACTTCTTGCAAGGGAAAAAAATCAACTCCGATGGGGCAGTCCAAATCGCCTTCAAAGATTTTATTGATTCCCGTCCGACTGGTTTTTTTAGTAAAGAGATCAATGAACTACCTATGAGATGGCAAAAGTGCATAGAAAATAATGGTTCATACTTTGATTAATTAAATACATTATATTAAAAAATATTCGACTTTTTGTTCCTCCCATACAAAACGCCAATTTCATATGTAAGGACCTAATATATACTCCCATGTAGTTCATTAAATGTTTACATATATTTTTCTTATCTTATTATAATATAATTTTTACAATCCGACCCTTCCTTTCGAATTTTCGATTCAATCTCTATATTCATATCATTGAAAAAATCAAATCAAACTTCATCTTTTAAAATTCGATGTTTTCCTTTTTAAAATAAGCTTATTTTTTATTTAACGGCCAATTCCGACAGAAGTGCCATATATAACTAACCTTTTTTTTCTCTTGGGGAAAATCCTCATAGTTCATAATTCCGTCTCGGCCAGAAGGGGGGTTTGCGCGAGACCGAGGTGTGTCG
This sequence comes from Automeris io, assembly GCA_036320925.1. Taxonomy (NCBI): domain Eukaryota; kingdom Metazoa; phylum Arthropoda; class Insecta; order Lepidoptera; family Saturniidae; genus Automeris; species Automeris io. The sequence goes on along the minus strand of JAUDJH010000011.1, from coordinate 1,567,792 downwards.
GACTTGTACCGACTAAAAACCCCAAGGTGACTTCTTCTGCGCATTGGCGGTGACTCCGGGACCTGTAATCAATTTGCCACAGATAACTAACCTACTTTAACCATTCGTACAATCACTACAATTCACTCAATTTAATACTTATTTCCAGCAAATAAAACCTCTTCCCCTCCACCCCACTTCCTTCTCTCTAGAATGTGGTGTCTCTTGCAATGCGCGACAGTATAAATATCTTAGGTATCAATATTCGTTGTAATCTCAACCTAAGGGATAATTTAAGGTCTGTCATCTCCGCAACATCACGTAGACGTGGAATCTTGAACAGAGGGCGACGGTATTTCACGTCGAATCAACTGTTCCTATTGTAGAAGGCCCAGGTCAGGCCCTGCATGGATTATTGTTCGCATCTTTGGGACGGTTCTGCTCAGTACTTACTTGACGCCCTGGATAGGTTGCAGCGGAGGGCTGTTCGCATTGTGAATGATCCTGACGTGACTAAGCATCTCGAACCGCTCCAGATTCGCAGAGATTTTTTTTTCTTTTAGACTGGCTCGATATAGTGACTACAGAGTCCCTGATGGTAAGTACAGTGTAGTCTAAAAACGAAAGCGACTATCAAAGGATGAAAATCCATTGATAGTCTCCATCGTCATATCGGCCCACATATACCACGACTGAAGGTCTCTAGGTATATGAGCTACTGGATATACACAAGCTGATCCCGAAACGCGACAAGCCGAAACTGGTCACTATGACGGGCTTTACACCCATGTACTGTGGTCGCGATCCAAACGGGCACCGACGCCCTACCACCTCGCTGCTGCTCGTTTAGCACCACCCGGGAGTCACGTGTAGGGAAGCTAGGATAAAGCCTACGGACGCGAGCAGCTTCGACCCCCAAAATCTCCTCACTCAGCGTTTTCTACCGTTCTTATCACGACGAGTCTTTTAAAGTCTTAATTAACCTTGCTCCACCCTCTCCCTTCCTTAATAGAACCACGCGCGCCAATTTACTTAGTCACAGCTATACGGTAACTCACATCCCCTCTAGGAATAAGAAGTTCTCCAACTCTCACTTCTGCAGACTCATTAAACTGTAGCATGGTCTTACGGCGAGGGTTTTCCTGCCGTCCTATGATATTGTGTTCTTTACACGCAGCGTAATGTGACATTTTTGCAGGCCGGCAGGATTACTGCGACTATTGTATTCCTTCTCTGTATTGTTAATAGTTGTAATCCTTTTTGGATTGCATCAGGCGTGGGAGGGGTGGTCACTACACCAAGTCAGTTTTTTTTAATTGTGTACGCGCCTTTACTTGAAATTTAATGTTTAAAGAATCAGAAGAAGTCATACACGTCACATACACATTGTAAACATGAAATAGGAACTTGCTAGGCTGTTTAAATTGCATTGACGAGTATATTATCCTTGTATTTTAGCTAATGACGTAACTTAGCAACAGTGTTTTCCTTTACTAGGCATCTAAATAGTAAAGGTCAACAAAAGACGATTAAGTTAAAATGTATACTAACATTACCCATTCATTGCTTGTTAAGAATCACAGTCCAATAAAAATAAATCAGACATTTACAACCTAGTAGTCCTGCCTGCGCTGCGAGGGGCACGGAGTGATGATAACGGAGAGGCTGTCACAATACTATCAGCGTCTAGTCAATGGGAGCTCTGCTAGTCGTGCAGCAGATGCGCTCACCCAGCCGAGCCGACGCCCACGCGGGTTTAACGACTATGTTAACGTGGATAAGACCGTTGAATTAAAAACATTTTATAGTTATAAACTACTTACTGAATGAACGGAACGATGTAAAAGCGTAAGTGCGTATTAAAATTATTATTTATTTATTTATGTATGGGCTATCAACAGTTCCATTGCATTTTACATTTACAATGAGATCACATGCACAAGCTAAATGTCTAATGCAATGTAAATGCACTAACAATATCAAAACAAAAAATGAAAATCAAAACACCAAAAAAGAAAAAAGAAAAAGAAACTAGACAATAATACCTACAATTTAAATTAAAATCACTATATGTTCACTTCGAACATGATATATATGATGATATTTTATATCAACAACAAAAAATAATTTCATAGACAATTGTGAACCTATATACCTATTCATAAACTAGGCTTACCACTTGTATTGTGAGTACTCTATAAAATACATACTTAAATAAAACTTTAAGTACTTCACAGACTAGTTTAAGAAAAACATAATATAATAATAATACAAATTGGTAACCAAGACCTTCTTTATTAACCTTGTAACTCAGATATCGAACCACTATATAACTATTAACTTTACTCTTAATATTTTTAGTTAAAAGTATCCATTGTATAAGCGCTAGCTTAATTTAGGGGTAGGACAATATACTGTGGCAAAACAATTACAGGACCCGCAGTCTCCAATTCGCAGAAGTGACCTTGACCTTATTAGTCATTACAAATCTAACACACTTCGGCCGCAGGAACCTCTTTGTGCGATCCTATGATGATTTTCCTCAATTAAAAGAAAAGGGCTAGCATAATATGTGTAGTTATCAGTAAATTTTATGTTAGTATCAATGGAGTTTGTTATTAGTTCGAAGAGTGTTGTAAGTCCGGGTAATTCATACTTTTTTTTACTTGGGAAAAATCCTCATAGGAGCGTCCCGGCCGCACAAGTGGGTAGCAGTCGGGGTGTGCTGGACTCTTACCCGCTAAAAACCCCAACTACTTCTGCGAATTAGTGGGGACTGCGGGTCCTGTAATCAATTCGCCGCAACGGATAATCCATACTATGCTAACGTGTCCTATATCCCGAGCGGACAGATAGCGATCTATCAAGAATCGTTCGCGCAAGCACCGGCACAGCGCTCGTCCCGTAACATTTTATTATTCCCATTACAAGAATTCACTTACCTTGGGCGCTGTGTCACCTTAAACTGCCCTCCGCCTGGGACTTTAACAAATTATAACGATTTATTGATTGTTGCTACGAGAAACAAATCAAAACATACACAGCTTTATTAGACTGTGTGTCGTGGTTATAAATTGACTGATAACTCAGTAAATGCTGAGAGTGGGTCACCCTTTTGAATACTTTGTCCGATCGGAAAGGGGCATAGAGGTGACATGATAACATTATCGAAGCATATCAGAAAATATTAGGTCCTTACATATGAAATTGGCGTTTTGTATGGGAGGAACAAAAAGTCGAATATTTTTTAATATAATATATTTAATTAATCAAAGTATGAACCATTATTTTCTATGCACTTTTGCCATCTCATAGGTAGTTCATTGATCCCTTTACTAAAAAAACCAGTCGGACGGGAATCAATAAAATCTTTGAAGGCGATTTGGACTGCCCCATCGGAGTTGAATTTTTTCCCTTGCAAGAAGTTATCCAAATTTCGAAAAAAATGGTAATCTGTTGGAGCAAGGTCCGGGGAGTACGGAGGATGTCTTAGACTTTCCAATTGAAGCTCTTCTAATTTAGTAGCCGTCTGTTGCGCAGTGTGTGGTCTAGCGTTGTCGTGAAGCAGCAGTGGCGTGGAGCGATTGACCAGCCTAGGTTGTTTAGCCGCTAGCTTTTCCATCATGGTTTGCAATTGCTGACAATAGACATCAGCCGTAATAGTCTGGCAAGATTTGAGAAAACTGTAATGAACATTACCGGCACTAGTCCACCAAACGCTTACAAGTAACTTTTTTGGGGTTAATTTTCGCTTGGGGCAGGATTGGCTGGCTGGCCAGGATCCAACCATTGCGCTAAGCGCTTCCGATTATCGTAAAAAACCCATTTTTCATCACAGGTAATGATTCGGTTTAAAATACCTTCATTATTGTGCCGGTTTAGTAATGTAACGCAGCAGTCGACGCGCGTTTGCGGTTTGCTTCAGTCAATTCGTGAGGTACCCACCTTTCAAGCTTTTTTATCTTCCCAATTTGCTTCAAGCGAATTAAAACAGTTTTATCACTAACATCGCAGCCTGCAGCTAACTCGGACGTGGTTTGCGATGGATCCGCTTCCACAATAGCCTTCAACTCTTCATTATCAACTTGAGTCTCAGGCCATCCACGGGGCTTGTTCCACAGGTCGAAATTTCCAGAACGAAAACGTTGGAACCAAAAACGAACTGTGTTTTCTTTTGCAACACGACCGCCATACACATCATTTACCCTTCGAGTTGTTTCCGCAGCACTAGTGCCACGGCGGAACTCGTACTCGTAAATAATGCGATATTTTAAGTTTTCCATTTTGTAAAATGAGTGACGCAAACAGAAAAAAACAGAAGAAAAAAACAAATGAATGACGATCATCGAAGCACAAATACATGAGTCTATAGCTGTACAAATTTGAATTTGGAATTCCTTACCAAAGAGGAGAAATTTGTGATTAAAGTGGCCAGTACGAAAAACGCCAATTTCATATGTAAGGACCTAATATTATATACTATTCGTGAACACTCAAAAGTTATTGTTATATAAAATTTAATAAATGGAATTATTTTACATGGGATCTATACTCGGATTACCTACTTCTAATAAAAATCAATTTAAAGGCTAATGAAACGATTTAATTGATAAGCGGTGCTGGGGTCCTCGGGGTATCATGACCTTCTCGACATCATGACCTATAAGCATAACAAGAGATGATGAATAAGTAGACAGACTTTTGCACTAAGCTGGAAGTCACTGCAACAAGTTGCGCGACAAAGCATCGCGCAAACCCACTCAACCACGTTTCGTCCACGAGCCGATGTGGTTACCAGGATGAGGCCGCTGCGTACTGCGCAGTTACTAGGAGCCGCTGGTGAGGGTTTACGGAAACCAACGAGTTTTACCAAATTCTAGTTAGAGGCCAACTGATAAAAGTATAGGCTGAGTTCCCTCTACATCCACACGGTTAACTATAGGGAAGACAGTACTTTCCAGCGTAAGAATCTTGCTACAGTTTTTTTAGTACAGACAGGCTTGCGCTTGACTTCAATCTCAACTTTTTTTTACACTGGCACGACGTAAGATGTAACACGACCGGGGCCCTTCACGAAAATCAGCGCTGCAGACGTCCTCTGTGGCTTTAGGCTGATGAAGGGCCCATTTTCGCCATGTTTATATGTTTTGTATTTTCTTTTGTATATTTGTGGCGAAATAAATACTTTTTCATTTTCATTTTCACATAGTGACTACAGAGTACCTGATGGTAAGTACAGTGTAGTCCAAAAACGAAAGCGACTATCAAAGGATGAAAATCCACTGATAGTCTAGATCGTCATGTCGGCCCACATATACCACGACTGAAGGTCTCTAGGTATATGAGCTACTGTATATACACAAGCTGATCCCGAAACGCGACAGGCCGAAACTGGTCACTATGACGGGCTTTACACCCATGTACTGTGGTCGCGATCCAGATGGGCACCGACGCCCTACCACCTCGCTGCTGCTCGTTTAGCACCACCCAGGAGTCACGTGTAGGGAAACTAGGGTAAAGCTACGGACGCGAGCAGCGTCGACTCCCAACTACTGGTAAGTGATGATGAGGCCGACGTTGGAGCGCGCTTACACAACGAATTCCGATTCACTCGTTTCTTCAAGATTCCCATGTCGTAAGATGTTGGGGAAACAGAAGCAAAAAACGAATTCCACTCTTTAGCGGCTTGCAGCAAAAAAGAGGAGCTTAAGTTTTTAATAAATACCAATTTATAGCATGAAGACGCCGCCCGATGCGTAATTGTCGCCCTAATGGTCATTAGGGCGTTACGAGACGTGCGGGGTAAGAGGATGCGCACGCGCACGGGATGCTTGCGAGTCAGTCGACTACCGAGACCCAAGGCTAGAGTACGTGCGTGTGCGTCGCAGTTCAGTGTGCCTTAAAGTGCAAATAAACAGTAAAACGCCAAAATTTGTGTCTTTCTACAATCACAACCACGACTACCGGTCATAAGTTTTATTAATCTCGCAAAAGAATTAATTGCTTAAGTCATATTGAAACAGATGTCAAAAGTAACTAAAATAAAGTAGAGAAAACTAAATTCTCACGGTTTTATCACATAATCCAAACTAGGGATGTAACGGAGGCAGTTTTATCGGAACGGAAGTCCGAGTCGGAGTTTTTAAATTTGATTTATCGGAGTCGGATTTGGAGTCGGAATCGGAGTCGGAGGCAACGTCAGTCACAAGTGACGGCAGAATAAAATAGTTTTATCAAGGGACAAATAACAACATTATTCAGTGAACCTTTTTAATTAGAAAGTAATAAATTTACAAATACACAGACAATAAAAATTGCTGTTTCTTATTAACATTTTCATAGTACTGTGAGAAAGCGATTACCTGAGCTACTGGTCGCGTAGTCGACGACATTTAAACGCAAAGTGGATAAAACCACTATTGTATGTCTGCTCACATAGCGTGATAGCGTGAAGATATGTTATTTATTATATCTTAAATTTGATCCCATTTTAATATGGTGCAGGATTGATACATGTCTTCGAAAGTATAAGCCAGAACTTTTGAATTGACAACAGCATAATCCATTTCCCTCTACATCCCCCTCGTGTGTAGACAGATGTTGAGAATCGAGACTGTTTCCAAGCGTATATCAGGTTTTTTTTTTTGATAGCCCGGGGGATATTGTTGAGGGACCTCAGGGAGCATTTTGGTTGTCGGACTTGCACCGACTAAAACCCTCGGGGTCACACAGCGCTCTCGGCTGGATAAGTTGGGCAGCACGCTCCCTCAAGCGCATCGCCGGCTTATGTCAAGTTGGGTCAACACAACACAACCCAACACAACACAACACAACACAACACAGCACGGCACGGCACGGCAACAAATTAAATCAAATTTGCTGCAGGGTTGTTTTTGTGTTAATTTCTATTTTACTTAATTTAATGTAAATGTAAAATAAAAAAACCTTTTAGTAATAAATTTAAATGTACATTTAGTTTTAAATTTAATAATTTAATCATATTTTTTTAATCTAAATTTTAAAAAATGTCTTCTACAAATTAAGTAGCACTGATTGTTTGATTAATTGATATTATGTTTCAACAACATATAAAGTAAAATCAAATGAATTGACTGCAACAGTGGTGGTGACCTCCGATGAATACCTCCGATTAAAAAGTCTCGGAACCGAAGTCGGAACCGAAGGTGTAATAACGATCGGAAGTTCCGACTTATCGGAGTCGGAGTCGAAGCTCCGTAGCATCCCTGATCCAAACACAACTCTTCACTTCCAGGTGTGGATTTAGAAAAAAATCGTCAACTTCGTGATGTTGACATCAAATCGTGATTATTTCTCAGTTTTCTACATATTTATCTGTACTCATAGGGTATGAAAGGTTTTTGCAATATATACTTTATAATATATTTATTTATAATAAACTCACCTTGTCACAATAAACACACGACACACACACACACACACACGCACATCTATTTCTTATTGTTGCGAGTTTACTGTTATTTCATTTTCCTTTTCTTTGTTAGTTTTTAAATATTATCATTGTGTAATTGGCACATTGTTAACTGTACCGTATGTAAAGTGTTTATATGTGCTATTCAATGATAGTGAATAAATATATTTAAAAATATATCATCACGCTATTTCCCTTTCGTAATAAGCAGAAATACATTAGTGGTTATATCTAATTTTTGCTTATATGTCAAATCTAACGTGACCAGTAGCGTAGCTAATCGTCGTTCTCAGGGCATTTACACATGCCATTTCTGTTAGATGCCAAGCGAGCTTCCATAGAATGTTTTCTTTTACTGGTGAGCATGTGGTGCCATTAATCCGCAATGAATCTGGAAAAATCCAGATGAACGTGCTGGGATTTGAACCTACGACAATTCCCGTCGCCGCGCTTGTATGCCGACACCTTATCGACTGGACCACCACGAATAAAAAAGTATGTTTTCCAAAAAAGCTGTGGAATAGATTGTTTGTTTTTTTTTTTTGTAAATTAGATTTAATATGCTTCTTTTTGTTACAGTTTATGTTCTTTTGTTGCACTTTTTTTTCTTCTGTACAAGCTGCCTATACCTTTAAATGTCGCACTTGTAATATACTATGTTAATGTTTTATATATGTATATTTATATGTTAAAATAGAGTATTTATTTATTAACATACAGCAATATAAAAATGATAACGAAAATACACAAAACATGTTACGTAAGCCAGCAAAGTTTCCACAAAAATTCGTACAAAAATAGAAATCAAGCTAATAAATAACAATAAATAAAAATCAATCAAATATACATACGTATATATGTTACATATAAATAACACATATATAAAAAAAATACAGTATGGAACAAAAATTTAATTTAGGCTAATATTTTCTCTCATACCATTCGTTTAAAGGGCCGAAAGGCACAAGACAGTATATCTATATTACAAAAACATTTATTATAGAGATCACAGGCACGAAAAACAAATGTATTATTAACATAGTTTGATCTTAAGAATGGCACCTTAAACAGCGAAAAGTCTCTTGCATTGGAATGCAAGTGTTCTAATAAATAAATAAATAAAAATCATCACAAATAACGAACAAACAATTTTAAATGAAACCATCATTCCGTTCAATGATATCACGTCATAAATACATTTGAAAATATGTACTGCAGCTACTAATGACCCCCCTTAATTAATAACTAAGTCCCACCCTGAACACGTCCATAGCTTATCAAATCAACTTAATGATATGCAATTTGAAACTAGATTTCGCCCCTCAGGAGGTAAAAGATCCAGTATTTTTTGACCTACACGCTCTTTGAATACGATTAAAATAACGGACCATTGCATTTTTGTTGGTATATTTAAAAGTTTGTGATAAATCGAAACTTCTAAATATATGAATAATGTAATAAATATAGTTTTTATTTTCTTTTTTGTTGATAAAGAGTGTTTTAAATTTATTTGAAATTAATTACTGACATCTATTTGGATAGGCACTTAATTTTGTTTGTTGTAACTTGTGGGAAAACCTCCATAGGATCCTCGGGGCCAATGTGAGAGCGGTTTCTCCATTGTGTCAGACTACTGACTAAAAATCCCAAGGGTGACCTTTAATCACTCCACCCAGGCCTGCGAAACCAAATTCATCAAGCCGCCGGTGGAGCGAAAAGCTCAAAAACACCAACATCGTCATCAGGAAGCTGTGGTGGACTTGTGGATAATGGACCGGTTTCCACGCGTGATGACGCGAATGGGCCTAGGTTCTTATCCGAGTACGTACCTCTGGTTTCCCGATTACATACGGATTTGGGGCCTACATAATCACCGGTCAAGGAAAGCATCGCGAGAAAACCCGCATGGGGTCTAATAGATGTCATGTGTAAGTGCCCTGATAACGGCGATCACCTGCGTTACTGGTCACGTTGTGCACGAAATATAACTACAAATTGGATACAGCCACTAATGTACCTCTGCTTACCCCGCAAGGGATGTAGCGTGACGGTATAATATTAATATTTACTATTATTAGTATGGATATGAAAATATAGATTGCATCATTTGTCAATTTAAAACAATCAGTTTAAATGTCATACAAACGAAATGAATGTCAGGAATTCTTCATAAGTTCAAATCACGATCTCATTACGTATCCAGGCAAATTGTAATCAGGAAAACAATAGGCCTTATTCTGGATTATACTATAATTAATTGTATATCTGTTATAAACATATTTATTATTTATTTATTCACAAATCTACAGTATATAATTTTATAATTTAATACAGGAAAACGTACAAAAAATCGGATTAACCAAGATGATTTGTGTAACAAGGTTATATGAAAGCATTAAATGCGGTTCAAGTAATTGTTATGAAATAAAATGTTATTAAAAGTTATTAAGTTAGTAAAATTTATATGTGAAATGTGTAGTGAGGTTGTGTACTTTGTGTATGTGACTAAACATAAACATATAGTCCGTTTCAGGCAAAATCAATTGTATAAGACGGCTTTGGTTTAATAAAAAGCGGCTGGCTTGGTTTGTGCGTTCGTTTAATTTTTCTTACAATATCAAGCGTCTTTTGTTTTGACATCAACGGTAGCGAATTAAATTCATGTTGTTCTATTTTTATTTTAAAAACTAGCTGATCTGGCAAACGTTGTTTTGCTATATAAGGTTTTGTAATATCTTCTAAGATGTTCATTGAAATTAAGTGATGTCAAAGACAATTTTGTTCACAATTAAATACTCTTAATCAACAACACATTTATTTGGATAAAGATTAATATTATTACGTTGATACAACTCTTAACAAATAATGCATTAATTTCGACCAAATTTGTTTACCATAAAAACGGTTCTAGTTACTTAATCTTGAAAAATAGACATATACTGTCATGGACATTTTTTTAGGTCATTTCAAGAGAAATAATTCTTTCTTACATATATTTTTGGTATCTTGAACCGTTTTTGCAGCGCACGCAATGGAAGCCCTCAAGGATGAATAATTTTCCCCGTTTTTTTTCACATTTTTCATTATTTCTTCGTTCCTAATAATTGCATCGTGATGTTATATAGCCTAAAGCCTTCCTCGATAAATAGTCTATTCAACACAAAAAGAGTTTTTCAATTCAAACCAGTAGTTCCAAAGATTAGCGCGTTCAAACAAACAAACAAACAAACTCTTCAGCTTTATAATATTAGTATAGATTAAGAAAAAAAATATGTATTCGGTGGCCTAGTTGATAAGGAACCGGTATCTATCCATGGCAACGTAATAGTCGTAGGTTATAGTCCCGGCGCGAACCTCTGAATTTTTCCAGATTAAGTATTAAGGGACCGTATCATCACTGCTGAAGGAAAACACCGTAACGAAACTCACATGACTTCAAATAGAAATGCCATCTGTAAGTGCCCTGAGAACGGCGATCAGCCGTGCCACTGGCTACGTTCGACAAAGTGGATACAGCCACATTAGTGGTTTTGGGAGTCGAAGTTGCTCGCGTCCGTAGGCTTTATCCTAGTTTCCCTACACGTGATTCCTGGGTGGTGCTAAACGAGCAGCAGCGAGGTGGTAGGGCGTCGGTGCCCGTCTGGATCGAGACCACAGTACATGGGTGTAAAGCCCGTCATAGTGACCAGTTTCGGCTTGTCGCGTTTCGGGATCAGCTTGTGTATATCCAGTAGCTCATATACCTTCCGTCGTGGTGTATGTGGGCCGACATGACGATGTAGACTATCAATGGATTTTCATCCTTTGATAGTCGCTTTCGTTTTTGGACTACACTGTACTTACCGTCAGGTACTCTGTAGTCACTATGTCGAGACAATGTAAAAAAAAAACATTACTCTTTACTTAACTCGAAAGGGATATAGCGTGGCGATATATTGTTATTATAATATTTGAGAAAAAGCATTGAAATTTGATATTAAAATATGAAAACAGAATAGGTCCTTTATGGATTTACGGCAATAACCGTGAACTAGATATGGCATCGGCCCGCGCGAACCACGCTCTGAGTTCTATCGCACGCCCACGCTCGCGTTCCTCACTTCACGTGTCATTCGTAGTAGCTTCATTCCTTAAATCGATATTAGGGCTTAAAGGGCGTTTAGCTACTCTATTCGATATAAATTCGTAAAAAGTTTATATCTAAAAAACTCGGATTTAATTGGAATGTTACTTTACGCAGTACGACCGATCTCAATGCTATAATCAGAGATGGGCAAAGTGTTTTCTGATTAATGATGAACGATTACAAAATATAGTCGTAATTTTAATTTTCTTGCTCTGTAATCATGATTAAATCCATTTAAAACATTAAGAAATCATAAATGTGTATACAATCTGGGATTTTGTAATTTTTTTTAAAACTTTTTTTAAAATTAATTTTTAAAATTTATTTTAAAACATAAATTAGCAAAATGCAGTCATATTAATGGTAAAAAACGTAAAATGTAATCGTTAATGATATTCATTAATCTGATTACATTTTGCCTATTTATGGTTACAATCATTAATATATTTAGGGATAAATTACACACACGAACAAATAAATAACAATTAATTATTAAGTAGGTATTTTGCCTTTGTATTGTTTTATTAGGTGAAAACCAGTCAATACTTGTTTACCTAAAATTACCTAAAAATAATTTTATCTAAAATACCAGATCATATTCTGGAGAATAAGCCGCTTCTTATTCTATAAATAATATTTTTACAAAGTTTTAGAGGGATAGCAGGGCGGCAAAATAACTTGTGCCGCACCTTGAAAAATTTCAAAATTGGGTCTCATCAGCTAGTTGTTGGTCTAGTACAGCGGTTCCCAACCTTTTTTCATTAACCCTCTACCTGATTGTTTACTTAGTGGGTACCCCTAACACACACACATATATATGTATACGCACAAATAAGAAATCATTTAGTAATTTCAGATATACAAATATATTTACTTTCAAAAAAAAAATACAGCTGAAAAAATATATAACCATGGAAACATATTTAATGTAATATGTTGTTAAATAATGTTATATACGAGATAATAATTAATAATGATTTGCATAATGTTATGTAAAAGAGAAAAATTTAAAAAAAAATTGTTAATCCTAGAAAGCATATTTTATAATACTTTTTGCCGCCATAATACATTTTTTTTAAGTACCTCTAAGCAAACTTTAGCGTACCCCAGGCTGGTAACCACTGGTCTAGTATATACTTCATCTTGTAGCTGAATAAAAACGAAACATTGGCTGTAATAAACGTTTAGGCTTTCAAGCTATTATCTGCGATCCAAGGTAATTCTCAAGAATATGTTAGGCATAACAGATGATATCTCGCACCGAGCAGAAGTATTATATCATGATGTGGGAACTACAAACGTCGTGAGATGATATCTCGACCTACATGACTCATTCAGTAATTCTATGATCACGATTTCATTATAGCTAACCGATTATTTTACTAGAGTATACAAGTCTACAGGATGTATTATTAGATTGTACTTGGAAGGAACATTTTTTTATTACATACAGGCTTGCGCTTGACCTCAATCTCACCTGCTGGAAAGAGATGATGAGGCCGACGATGGAGCGCGCTCGCCCGGCAAATACCGCTTCACTCGACGTTTGAAGATTCCCATGTCATAAGATGCTGGAAACACCGACGCAGGAAGCGAGTTCCACTCCTTCGCGGTTCGCAACAAAAAGGAGGAGGCGAAAGGGTGCAAACTAGCACGGCGTCTCGTCAATTTATGGCAAAAGGGGGAGGGTGAACATCTAGTATAATGACTAGGTCAACCAATATATTGTATATATAGTCTGTTTCCGTAAACTCATTTATGCTCATCTCGTTCTATAGTAGGTACTTCTTTTTTTTTCAAATCTGACTCTACATAGTGACTGCACCATAGCTGATGGTAAGCACGGTGCAGTCCAAAAAACGCCGACGACTATTAACAGGTAAGAAAACCCATCGGCAGTCTCAGCAATCACGCCGGTCTGCACAAATATCTCTTCACGTTACGCTTAAAGGATCCCATATCGTAGGATGGTGGGAACACGCTCGCCGGAAGTCCATTCCACAGCCCAACGACACGACAAAAGAAGGAGTTAGAGAACTTCTTAGTCCTAGCCGGGATGAGAGATACCGTAAAGCTGTGACACCGCAAACCCGCGCGCGTGGTTCTATTCAGGAAGGGCGAGGGCGGAACAAGGTTAAACAACTCAACTTCTGTTATCCTGAAGCTTCATCCACGACTTCACGTAGTCTTGGTATCCTGAATAGAGTGCGTCGGTTTTTCACGCCTGCTCAACTATATCTATTGTATAAGGCCCAGGTCAGGCTTTGTATGGAATACTGTTTGCATCTCTGGGAAGGTTTGCCCAGTACTTTTTTTTATTTTTGTTAACCCGGTGGAAATCCCTACGGACCGTCAGGGGAAGTGGTGAGGGCCGCTCCCTCCGGTGTGACGGACCTGCCCCGACTAAAACCACCGGGGTGCCAGCACTGCCTCTCCTCGCCTTCGCCGCGCCTGGGAATCCGGATACTTCAGTACTTACTCGACGCCCTGGATAGGTTGCAGCGTAGGGCTGTCCGCATAGTGAACAATCCAGACGTTTCTGAGTATTTTTAACCGCTTCGTTACGATAACATTACGATATTTTTCTTACTATCACTCAAGCTCGCAACACGTTACGTTATTTCTGTGAACACCCAAGTCTAGAAATTAGACGTTCGAGGCTACAAACTCCTTTTTTTAAAGCCTTTATATGACTATTTCCCTAAAAATACCATCCTCTTGCAAACTACCTAAAACTTTAGAATGTTTTTGATATCATTTAATGAATGTATCTAGTCTATAATAGGAGCTTGGGCGTAGCTTAAGTATTCACAGAACCAAGTCCAAGTTTAAGAATTGCGTAACTTAGAGTATACTTGGTATGCATTATCTTTTATGCCTTTATGGGAAGCACACTACTGCGCTTCAGTCACTTCATCGAGCCAGTATAAAAACAATTTTCTAACATAAGAGTTATTTTTCAATAAACTAAACACTTTAAGTCTCGCACAATAGGGTGTTTTGAGAATTTAATACAATGATTCAAGAGCAAAAAACAATGAATCAATCAAAGCAAGGTCGAACCCACATCAGCGCACGTTCTCATTATTTATAATCAGTGCAGTACCTTGGTTTTCCTTATCCGGGCCTTTTGTACCCGAGAGAACATTGGAAAGTAATTACTGAGGTCTGTAAGACCCACACTCGACGGGTTGACGCCCACGCGGAGTCAAAAGCTTAACTCGAAGATGTTTAAGTGAGTTTTGAGTGCTCTTTATAGATTGGCCTTAACGGGAACCTTCGTTTCGAATTTATTCCTTTTCTAAGATAACATTTTTTCACATAATTAAAATTTACAAAAATTAATTAAATAGATCAGACTATTATCAATGACTATTTAATCGAGAATAATAATAATATTTGAAAGATAGTGTCTTTGATAGCATACACAAAAGCATCATTCTCGCAGACAAATTACAAATTACTACATTCATTATGCGAACGGCTAAGGAGTGAAATACGCTTCCAGCGGCCATTTTTCCGCGATCTTATGACCTGGGAGTCTTCAAGAGTAGAGTGAATAGGCATTTGTTAGGCGGACGCGGTTCATCATCGGACTCATCTTCACCTTCCACCAGGTGTGATTGAGGTCAAGCGTTCGCCTATAAACTAATAAAAAAAAAGACACTCTACCCGTGCTTGGGAAACCAAAATCTTCCAGTATCCCAGGGAGCAAACAGCCTATTGTGGCTTAATCTCTGAAAGGGGTAAGTAAAAAAAATCCTCACCTCCACATCTTTCTCACGGGTTACACGCTGGAAACTGTGCGCCATATTCCTCCCATTCGAGAATAGAGATAGCGCCTTCCTGATTCCAGTTATGTATAAACATTTCGAAAATATTTAACGACATGTAGCACTTACAGCCAGATATGATTTAGAATAATTAATATTTTTCGAAAGCGAATTTCGACAACTAAACACACCCCGGTAACCCCCTACAACCAAACACGTGAACTGGTGAATGCGACGTTATCTTATTGGATTAAACTATTACCAATTTATATGAAAACAAAGATAATTAAAATGATGCTCTAATTGTCGAGCAATTAGGTCGAGTTTCCTGTTGTTTGGAAGCAAACTTGTGTTTGCACGAGAGTGTTCTAAGTACAATAGAAATAATTAATCTCGAGTCAAAACGACGAAGGTCGGTTGTTTGGTAATCGTTTAATTGGTACATCTGTTCATATCTTTTCACGTTAGGAGTGGGTGGTGATAGAATATGTCAGGATGGTACAAAAATGACTTTTAGTAGTGAATTTATAATCTCGATACTGTTGTAAAATATGATTACGAAAGAATTTACAAATTAAAAAAAAAAGATGTTATTAGAGAGGATTGTTGCATAAATTATTGTTTTTTTTTCTTGCTTTTTTTTGTTTTTATATCTGTTATAAATTTTAATTAGTTTAATTAGATTAGTTTATTTCTTTCCTTCTGTGCATGTAGTCTACACTTTTAAATATAGTCGCATTTATAATGTATCTTGTTCATGTCTTATATAGTTTTATGTGTTAATGTAGACTGTGTAAGTGTACTTATAAATAAATAAATAAATAAGAGTTCCTTACATATCCAAAGCTGTAACTTATGATCCATAAAAACATTTAAAAAAGCTTGTTATATTTGAAAAATAAAATTTATTCCAGTTTAGATACCGAAACTCTGAATCTAGTAATTACCAGATTTTAAGTCAATATACAGTATGTTTTGAAATCCTTGTCCGATTCCGTTTCATATCCAGCTCAAGTATACGTCTTGTCTCAAACTTGGCCACCATGCTGTTCATAAGACTCCTATACTCCAAATGCCGCTCCGCATGCGTAAATGTGTTGGCTCAATATTGTAACATTTTAAATGTCTCTTCCCGCACTGCAACTCTGTTAAAACAAACGCTTAGCCTCTCTTTCACTGAGCATACGGGGCAAGTCAACACGCCAACCATAAACACCTTCCATAGCAGAATAACGCGCGCGAAGCTCTCTAACTGTTACTTAGGCCAAGTCGTTTGGCTGTAGAATGGTCTTCCAAGGAGCGTGTTTTTTTTTTAAATAATTAATTGACGAACGCTTGACCTCAATCACACCTGGTGGAAGGTGAAAATGAGTTCGATGATGAAACGCGTCCGCCTAACAAATGCCTATTCACTCTTCTCTTAAAGACTCCCAGGTTATAAGATCGCGGAAATATGGCCGCTGGAAGCATATTCCACTCCTTAGCCGTTCGCATGATGAATGTAGAAGCGAATCTTCTCGTGCGGATATAAGGAACATCCACCACATACGGATAGTATCCGACACGATGTCTAGTGGTTTTGTGGTGGAATGGGGCTGGTGGAATCAAAGAATGTAGTTCCTGAGAACACTCTCCACCGTGCAACCGGTAAAAGACCGAGAGGCAGGCAACTCTACGTCGATGCTCGATGCTCTGCATTTTAATTTTTGTCAAAGAGTCGTCACCAAGAAGTCTACGAGCTCTACGATCAATCGAGTCCAAAGCCGCCAACTGATATTTAGTGTTCCCAACAACCTATGATATTGGGTCCTTTGAGCGAAGAGTGAAGAGATATTTTTGATGGTCGCTTTCGTTTTTGGACTACACTGTATTTACCATCATTTACTCCGTAGTCACTATGTCGAGCCAGTGTAAAAAAAAAAACAAAGAGCGCAGCCCATTGTAGGCAGCTGCAATGCTACGTCACCAATCCAACTGTTGATTTCCGAACTCAGATCACATTTAGCTGTTATTACAGATGGATAAATTATTTCTACCACGGACCATTCCGTTGTTTTAAGGGCATGAGTGATCGCTAAGTGTGAATTTTTCAACGCAAGACCCGCGAGCGCTGAATGTTAAATTATTTTATCCCGGAGGTCGTTTAAGGTATTACAAAATATTTCACAAACACCTGACGCGGTTACAATGCTCGCCCGTAAGGCCGCACCATTAGAGCGACTAGTGCATAATATGATATTATCAGTAAAGATGGTTTTTTTAATAAAGAATATTTTAAATAAAATGTGAGACATAAATCTATAGGCATTTTTTAAATTATTTCGTTATGCTTACGCGGGCCGGGATAAGGTTAGGACTTATGCCGTTGCACAAAATGCACCCTCGTAGGCGGGATAATTTATAATAAAGTTATTTGCGATAATTTGAGACAATGATATGAAGTACTTACCGAACAGCGGTATTCCAGGCACTTTACAACCACTCACTATGTATTTGTTTGTATGCGAATGTTGAAGTATGGGTTTGAGTAGGTTTTGTGTATGATGCGAGTTTAAAAGAATTATTAAATGCGATTGTTATGTAGAAGGATGCGATGCGATGTTATTAAGTTAAGAAAGAATGCGATGCGGAGTTTGGTTTAAAGCGATAACGTTAATAAAGTAAAAAAGAAGACTGACAGTTCGCCAGGTGGCGTATGCGATTAGGTGCGTTCGCATTGTTATTATTTTAAGGTTCTGGGGTTGCGCCTTTTGGCGTGACTATACCGCCGGCTTTGAAAGGATCCCCTTTCGAAATAATAGAAAAAATAAAAGTAAAGAAATTTAAATGAGTAAAAGCGAACATTGCGTTTGTGACATAAAATTAGCGTAATAAATATATAAAATTAAAGCTAAAATTAAAAAAAAACTAAAATAAAAGAAAAGTTGCGAGTTACTGTGTCGGTAGCGGACACAGTTTTCTGATCGGCCTACAGTAAAGACCGTATGCGGCTTTTATAGTTACAATGCGTATAGCTCGACCGCGACCAAGATGACACTCGGTGAGCACACCTAGGTGCCACTGCAATGGCGTGAGTTTAACCTGAATGGTCACCACTACAGTACCCGTTTTAGTGGAAGCTGTAGAGATGTTCCACCTTTCACGGTCTTGTAAAGTAGATAAATATACTACGGACCTCCGATTCCATAAGGATTGAACAATCTTATAGAGCAATCCTAAGCGATGTGTCGGTTGGTCTTCAGCGTTGGATGCAGCGGGTGAATATTTAAATGGCGACAACGTTAGAATATGTGAGGCATTGCGAACTAAAGCCTCACGCGGATTTTGGTTTACAGTCGTACAGAGCGGGTGTGAGTTTGTAAAATTCTCTGTTTTGAAGAGAACAGTGTTCAGCATCTCATATATAAAGATTTGTGATCCTATTATTCTATATAAATATAATTTGACCAAATTAATTATTATATATTGCGGATACTTGGCCCACGAGGAAATCCGTTGAGAGAATTGATACAACGGAAGGATGTAAACTACTGGTATAGTGACGGAGGCGAAAGAAATTATTTTAATTTCCAAAATTTTAAATGCGAGATTTTCTTTATAGTGCGTGTTGGGCCAGTCCTTTTCGTCCAGGGCTGTCCAAGAAGGGCTGGTAACCAAAAGCGGCTTATCACTTAATCCAGAGTGCAGTGATTTACGAGATAAACGTTCTAATAAATTTATAATATCAGAGATGTGATAGAATAGTTTTGTGGGCAACAAACATATTGGTGAGATGCGGTTGGCAACAAAATTTTGAAGGCGATGCGGGGATGTGGCTATGCAATGAAAAGCCACAGCGGTATTAAAAAATGCGAATATTTTATTTAGTTTATAGCGCGGGATGATTTTTTCCAAAGACAATTGTTGAATATCTGTTATAAAGTCGACTTTTAAAAGTCTAATAGTGCTTAATAAAATTTTTAATGCGGGTGTCGTGAATAAAGTATCGATCTTATTACCTAGATATTTAAAATCAGGTTCTTTCTGAAGCTTTCGTTCCAAATGTGGAATATCCTTGAGAGTTTTGTACAATGAATCGTCTAAAGTAGGTTTTTCTTTAAAAGATAACGCGACGCTAAAATGGCCTGAACGAATGCGATTACTACTTGAGTTGTACAATTTTTTATAAATATTGCCATGCGAGTGTCTGGCAGAAATATCTTTTATAGCCTGTATTTTGGGAGATTTATTCAGCTTTTCATGATGAGGATGATCAATCTTTGCGAGATGCGAAATTGTTGAATCGATTTCACTATCGATATTCGTATCGATGCTCATATCGATATTCGTATCGATGCTCGTATCGATAGGTTCGTTGGCCATCACTACGTGTCCTAATGTGGCTTGAAACGCAGACGGGAGGTGCGATTCAGCGATGATTTTCCCAGGTAGTAGAAATTCGATAAATTGTTGAGCACCAAGAAGAATCTCTACCTCTAACGTTCTAAAGAAGCCTTCATCGGCTGGTAAATAGTTTAAATAATCCAGCGAGCTGGTTTTGATTGGAGCGGTAGGCATATAGCCGGTTATATGGTCTAAAACCAATAAATCGGTCGTGTATGAATGATTTTGTTTGATGCGGCTTAAAAATGTTATTCTAACTTTTTCTTTTGCGATATTTGAGTTGTCACCAAGACCTTTAAGTATAATTTTGCGATTTAGTTGGTTACTATTTAAGTCTAATTTTTGGCAACATGCGGCGATTATAAAGTTACTTTGTGATCTTGGATCGATAATACATCGACAAGGATTATGTTTATTACTGCGATCTGAAACATTTATTACTGCGATTCCCAATATAATATAATTTTTCGACTGAATAATTTGTTTATCAGCGCACGAATAATTATTATAAGATTCTGTACAATTAGATGATCTACAAGCTACAGCGCTGTGAACGTCCGTAGCTGTCGCGGCGACATGCTGCGTGGGAGCGGGAGCGATATAGTCTTGTTGTGCGAGCGGGTGCGAGCGAGAATTATTCAAAGCGCCGTGAGCTGGCTGCAGCGCTTGCGCTGGCGCTGGAACGGCACGGAACGAAATTGTCTTTTTATCTATAGACGAATCTGTTGACTGCGACGTATTGTTTAAATTTTTAAAATGAATGAGCGAGTGATAGCGCGCGCCACATATTTTGCAGACCTTATTACATTTGCAAGCTTTTAGTTTATGTTGAAAACTTAAACAATTTGTGCAGTAATTATTTTTCTTAATAAATTTATTTCTTTGAAGCGGTGAAAAGTTTAAAAATTGTTTACAAAGATACATTTGAGTATGCGATTCATTGCATAACGAGCATGTGGAATTAATATTTTCAGAGATTACGGGAACGCTGGGGTTTAAATAAGTATGCGAAGTTTTTGGAATAGGATTTGATTTTGTGGGAATATTTGATTTAGGCGCGGGTATTAAATTTAAATGCTTAATTGATCCCTCGTTAGTACGTATGTCAATGTTTTCTTGACATTCATCGTCGTTGAAATCGGGAATGTTACTTCGTGGTATTTTGGTTATTGAAATTGCTGCTGACGACATAATTTGGTTGGTTTGCGAGTTAGCGGGTAGAACACTCTTTTTAATGCGACGTACTTTGCAGTATAAGTCCTCGAATTCATTAAAAGCCGTGAAATCTGGAACATACTCAGGATTCAGATCCATGCTAATTGAATTTATATTGTATAAACATTGCATGTATTGTTCCCGAATGTCATCGATGGTCTCGGCGAGTGTTAAAAAATTGTCGAGTGCGGAATTATTATTTTCGATGTTATGCGATGCGTTAGAAATGTGTTTAATACGTGAAATACAGGCTACCCGACAAGTTTCGTGCACTAACAGCTCCTTTTCTAATTTTTTAATTTGTACGGCTGCCATGTTTACAACCTTTTATGATAGAAAGAAGGCGGTGGTTAACGTAAAAAAATATGAAAAAATATACGTTTAGCAAATTTCTTATACAAAGAAATATTTGCTTAATGCGATAGTAATGCTTGTTATTATGTCACAAACAGTAATATTAGCGAAAAAGGGCTCTAGACGCGGGTGTAGGTATTTTACCGTTATGTCTCAAATTTAAAATATATTTTAAAGTGAGGAATTTGACCTCACAGGAGGCACCAAAAAACTATACGCGGGCCGGGATAAGTCTTAACTGGTGCCGTTGCACAAAATGCACCCTCGTAGGCGGGATAATTTATAATAAAGTTAATTGCGATAATTTGAGACAATGATATGAAGTACTTACCGAGCAGCGGTATTCCAGGCACTTTACAACCACTCACTATGTATGTCTGTATGCGAATATGTGGAGTATGGTGTTTGTGAGGATTGTGTGTGTTGCGAGTTTGACGTAATTGTTAAAAATGCGATTATAATCAAGAAGGAGGATGCGATGCGATGTTTTAGTTTAAAAAGAATGCGATGCGGTGTTTGGTTAAAAATGCGAGAGCGTTAAGAAAAGTAAGAAGAAGAAGACTGACAGTTCGCCAGGTGGCGTATGCGATTAGGTGCGTTCGCATTGTTATTATTTTAAGGTTCTGGGGTTGCGCCTTTTGGCGTGACTAATGCTTGTTGTGCGGCCGTAGGTTTTTTTTTCTTTTTAAACATATTTCTAACTATTTTTAGGCTTTTTTATAATTTTCAGTGACTACTTTCGGCATTTTGCGTTTTGAAATACATAC
The DNA here is from genome assembly GCA_036320925.1 of Automeris io. Lineage (NCBI taxonomy): Eukaryota > Metazoa > Arthropoda > Insecta > Lepidoptera > Saturniidae > Automeris > Automeris io. The sequence continues at coordinate 1,545,745 of JAUDJH010000011.1, read as the reverse complement.
GTCTAGTCATCTAAATATATAACTCAAAGGTGACTGGCTGACTGACTGACATAGTGCTCTATCAACGCATAGCCCAAACCACTGGACGGATCGGGCTGATATTTGGCATGCAGGTAGATGTTATGACGTAGGCATCCGCTAAGAAAAGATTTTGATGAATTCCGTCCCCCAATCTTCTCAGATTTTCGACTATAATATTATATAATAGCTTGATAGTTTAATAGCCTAATGACAGATTAGGCCCTAATTTTTTACACACGCTAAACAAAAGTAAATCCACAAAAACTATATCTAATTAATACTTCTTAACGCGAGCGAAGCCGCGGGCAAAAGCCCGTCTGTATATATGAAGGTCTAGTGTCTTTGTCAATTCGAGCAAGCATGACATGGATAACTGGTTGAAAGATTCTCATCTTTTGCGAATCTTCTTCCAGTTTGAACTGTATTCCAGTTAACATTAACCATAGTGTATAATTTTATTAACTCTGTTGAGAAGTAGTTAATGTTTCGGTGATTTTAACCTGAGTTTAATAATAATGTAAACCGGCCTGATTGTTGTGGTAGTAAGGCGATTGCCCGAACTACGTCGTCACCACAGTACTCAAGTGTAAAGACCGTCATAGCGTCTTGCTTCGGCCCGTCATGTTTCGGGACCTTTTGCGAACCAGTATAAAAAAAAATTTCAAGACATCTGGTTTAAAGGTATATTTAGTCATTGTTATATTAAATTTGAACATAAATAATATTGGTGAAATTAAAATCAAAACTCGCCACACCGCTAATGTCCTTAATGGGTGTCCTTTTTAAGGTCAGAAGGTTCTTCTCACCATTGCAACTTCTTAACCTGTATCAAGCGCAGGTGTGGTCGGGTGTCTAGTACTGTTGTCATCTTTGGGACGGATCCGCTGAATATCAGTTGGCGGCTTTGGACTCGATTGATCGTAGAGCTCGTAGACTTATTGGTGACGACCCTTTGACAAAAATTAAAATGCAGAGCATCGAGCATCGACGTAGAGTTGCCTGCCTCGCGGTCTTTTACCGGTTGCACGGTGGAGAGTGTTCTCAGGAACTATATTCTTTGATTCCATTCCATCACAAAACCACTAGACATCGTGTCGGATACCATCCGTATCTGGTGGATGTTCCTTATATCCGCAGGAAAATATTCGCTTCTACATTCATCATGCAAACAACCAAGGAGTGGAATATGCTCCCAGCGGCCATATTTTCGCGATCTTATGACCTGGGAGTCTTTAAAAGAAGTGTGAATAGGCATTTATTAGGCGGACGCGGTTCATCATCGGACTCATTTTCACCTTCCACCACGTGTGATTGGGGTCAAGCATTCGCCTATAAGTACTAAAAAAAAATGTGAGCAATACTGTAAACTGTCAATGATCATTCCGTTTCCGTTTAGTTGAATACGCTGTTGTTATAAAGAGTTGTGTTCGATTAACTATTTAAAAATTATACAGCTCATTTTTATTTTAACAGTCACATTTTTCTAACACGAACTTTATACAATGAAAGCTACTGAGTTCTGCTTCCTGTAGACCAACCTGCGCAACTTCGCCTGACCTGTTTCGTATTGCCTTACTAAACATTCACATATTCACGGCTTCAGTAATAACAGGTCCCAACTGCGCGAAGCAATTAAAGCATAAAACTATCGGAGTGAGCTATGGCTTCATTTAGATGCGAACTCGAAAATTTACATGTCTATAAACACGAAAATTATTTTAGAAACGTTCCATTAGTTCTAGTGCTGGAGATATGAAGGTTTCGCTTGACGTAATCTCTAGTTATGAAACCCATGCTATTTGTTTATGTAAACTTGTAATTATTTCTTACATCCTGTGACTTTGTCTATGTTAATTCTGCCTTACAATGTAAATGATAAACAGTTTTTTTTTTGTAACCCGGGGGAAATCCCTAACGGACCTCGAGGGGCGGTGAGGGCCGCCCCCGGTGTGTCGAACTTGCACTGACTAAAACTCCCGGGGTGTTCTACCTTCCACCTTCCGGCATCGAGGGCACGACTGGGGTCTCACCCTCGATAACCGGGAAGACGTGCGGCCTTTACTCGTTTGAGGAGGAGTGGTGTAAAGAGCCACCCCTCTCATACATCTGTGTTGTAGAGCGGCACGCGGGAACACGTCGCGCGCCGCTCGCAGCCTTGTTGGATGACACACTCCCTCAATAAACACTAAATATCTTAGCTTAGCCCAAGTTGGACATTTATTTAGACTGGAAAGGGCTATCGTCAAGCGTGATTCTAATATCTATTAATGTATTAGATCGTATTAGGTATATACCTAACGGTCTAAAAGAGCTTCCACCTAGTTAAAAAAAAGGTTGTTCGTAGCCGGCGCCAAGTTTAAAATCTTATATTTTCCACGCTATTTCGATGAACGCCATAGAATGTTACAAAGACACCATAGAGCCATATCTATCGTCTTTGTAACATGGAATTTTTCTTAAAACGTGACTTCAGTATTTGTTATATGTAAATTAGCGATTTGTCCAAGTCCTGCAGAGCTTCTTCTTAGGACATCGGCTATGTCCAACATCTTTCCATTCGCAGTCACTGAATTTAAAACTCTTGTAATTCAATATTAAGTGCCATTTTGTAATATCAGCTTGAAAATAGTAATACTACGTTTCGGATTTTTCGGAGTTGTATCTTGTGTGATTTATATAATTTTTGTATGTATATAACTAATAAAAAAAACTTTATTTCTACATCTCATTATACATTGATTTTAAATACTACTTTAAGGACTTTTTACATATCTATATTACTTATATTCAGTGACGTACATAGGATATTTGGACAGGCTAGGCAGAATTCGCGTAATTAATTTGAATATTATATTATGATAGTAAATATTATAATGCTTTCATAGGAAAGATAGATGGCGTGAATATAGAATATACATGAATATAAATGGTTCCTTTTTTTGTTTAACTTTAAGCAATTTAATCCAGGGCTATTTATCGTTAGCGCATGCAATGCTTTCAAGCATCTATGGAATGAACGCTACTGCTTATATTGTGTATTATACCAGAGATGGGCAAAATATAATCTGATTAATGATCAACGATTACAAAATGGAGTCATAATTTTAATTTTCTTGCTCTGTAATCATGATTAAATCCATTTAAAACATTAAGAAATAATAAATATGTATATAATCTGGGATTCTATAGTGTTTAAAACATAAATGATCAAAATGCAGTCATATTAATGGCAAAAACCTAAAATGTAATCGTTAATCATCTTCATTAATCTGATTACATTTTGCCCATCTATGTATTATACCAAGATACAAATGGTCTATATTATTTGTCTCACCAATAAGTCCAATTCCTTGCTGTTACCCATACTGTGATGTATTTATCCACAAAAACCTTAACACGTTAAGCCCGGTATTGATATTGCAGTACTTTCCGTTTGCTGGCAACGAGCGAGCAACTGGAGATATTCGAACCTGCTAACATATAATAAACGAGATCTTCATACTTTGTTGGGACTTCCCTTCAAGACTGTAGTGGTCCCTTAAAAAGGAATCATGACAGACAAAATACACTTTGTAAATAGTTAGTTACTCAGGGTGAAACTGAAAATTTCCACACTGGTTTTAACGTGTTAAACTCTACGTTCTAGTCTTATAAATTTTAGTCTTCTTTAGTGCTTATGGCTGAATGATCCATTAAGTAAATAAGGTTTATCAAAGGTAAGGTAATTGACAACCTGCCAACGTGCATTGGACAAGCGTGCTGGGTTAAATATCCAAAGACCTCACCAAGGAATCCTTAAATATGGTAGAAAAGGGAAGGCTGCAGTGGGACGAAACTGGCTTATAGTAATGACGTAATTGAATCTCCAATAAAAATATAATGAGTCGCTTCATGTACTAATATTTAGGTACCAGTAATCTAGTTTAAAAAGTACCTTTATGCTGTGATATGTTTAAATAACAAAAAAAATAATAATAACTATATTTTCATGTTAAGTTTGGCAAATAACGCTATATATTCATGTACGCTCAGTTTCGAGTACCGACATAGATATGCCTGCATTTCGGTTTTCTATAGATTATACTGGAAAACTGAGATGGGCAAAATGTAATCTGATAAACGATTACAAAATGAAGTCATAATTTTTAATTTTGTTGCTCTGTAATCATGATTAAATACCTTCAAAACATTAAGGAGTCATAAATGTGTATGCAGTTGAGCATTCCGTATTGTTTAAAACAAAGATAGGCAAAATGCAGCCATAATAATGATGAAAATGTCAAAATTTAATCGTAATAGTTTTTAATTCATTTGATAATAATTTGCCCATCTATGCTGGATAATGTGCGGCTGAGTTGTATTATTTAATTATCGCCTCCCCCTTTTACTATAAATTGATGAGACGCCGTACGGGTATGCACCCTTATATGATTGACATTTCAGCTGCTCGCACGAAGCGATTCGCCTCCTCTGTTTGCTGCGAATCGCCAAGGAGTGGAATATAAAGGCCGGACACAGCGATGGCGAACATCAACGGATTTTTTTTTTACACTGGCTCGACATAGTGACTACAGAGTACCTGATGGTAAGTACAGTGTAGTCCAAAAATGAAAGCGACTATCAAAGGATGAAAATCCATTGATAGTCTACATCGTCATGTCGTCCCACATATACCACGACTGAAGGTCTCTAGGTATATGAGCTACTGGATATGCACAAGCTGATCCCGAAACGCGACAAGCTGAAACTGGTCACTATGACGGGCTTTACACCCATGCACTGTGGTCGCGATCCAGACGGGCACCGGCGCCCTACCACCTCGCTGCTGCTTGTTTAGCACCACCCAAGAGTCACGTGTAGGGAAACTAGGGTAAAGCCTACGGACGCGAGCAGCTTCGACTCCCAAATTCCCTTCCTCCCTTATTCCCATTCTTAGACTAGATTGTATTTTCCATCACATGCAATATACTTACTTTATCATGCTAATATAAAAAAAAAATACCTTTTGACAAAATTTTAATGTATTATTATACATAAAATAAGAACTCTGTGTTATATCCATAGGTTTTTACGCTTAGGTAGACAATACGCAGTAACCGAGAGAAATGCCGCCATTGAAATTGCATAAATTGGAAGCTCAGGTCTGAGCAATTAAAACACAAATAGGGAGGTCTAATTGTAAGGACTTGACCGCCGGTCGTGTCTTTTGAAATCCCGTATATCGTAACTCTTGGTTATAGGCTATGGCAGAGATGGGCAAAATGAAATCTGATAAATGATTAACAATCACAAAATGTAGTCGTAATTTTAGTTTTGTTGCTCTGTAATCATGATTAAATCCCTTCAAAACATTAAGGAGTCATAAATGTGTATGCAATTGGGGATTCCGTAGTGTTTAAAATAAAGATGAGAAAAATGGAGCCATATTAATGATGAAAAACGTAAAATGTAATCGTATTCATTAATCTGATTACATTTTGCCCATTTATGGTTTATGGTTTAAGGAAATTCTTTTTTTTTTTGCTTAGGGCGACTTGCACTAACGAATTAATCTAGTTTAAGCTTGTATAAAACGCTTATTAATTGAATTGGTTTGATTCCATCTTAATGATGATTTCAGTTTAAGAGTTGTTATAACTAGATTTTGATTTAGTGCAAGACAATAAGTACAGATGAGCGCTAAATAGCATTTTATATAACTCTAAACTAGACTTAATTTGTTAGTGCAAGCCACCCTTAATCAAATATATTAAAGACACTTGATGACCATACCAACCACGTAAGGTATATCGTAATTATTATATAATATACCGTCACGCTATATCTCTGTCGGGATGAGCAGTGATACATTAGTGACTGTATGCACTTTGCGCTTGTATGTCGTGCCCAACGTGACCAGTAGCGCAGCTGATCGCCGTTCTCACAGCCCTAGTACGCATGACATTTCTATTAGATGCCACGCAGGCTTCCATCACCGGTGAGCTTCTTGTGCCTAAATTCGTACTTAGTCTGGAAAAACCTAGAGATACATGACCACACTTAATTTGGGAAAACCCAGAGCATGGATGCCCACATCCAATACCCACCACAGCCTCTACCACCGAAACCACGGCCGTTTGAATAACGAAATTTATAAATACATATCAGTGGCGTGCATATCGTTTTCACACAGGGCAAGCAATCAGTAAAAAAGTTTTGAGTCGTAGCTGCTCGCGTCCGTAGGCTTTACCCTAGTTTCCCTACACGTGACTCCTGGGTGGTGCTAAACGAGTACCAGCGAGGTGGTAGGGCGTCGGTGCCCGTCTTGATCGCGACCACAGTACATGGGTGCAAAGCCCGTCATAGTGACCAGTTTCGGCTTGTCGCGTTTCGGGATCAGCTTGTGTATATCCAGTAGCTCATATACCTAGAGACCTTCAGTCGCGGTATATGTGGGCCGACATGACGATGTAGACTATCAATGGATTTTCATCCTTTGATAGTCGCTTTCGTTTTTAGGCTACACTGTACTTACCATCAGGAACTCTATAGTCAGTATGTTGAGCCAGTGTAAAAAAAAAACTTATTTTGGCTATTCTATTGCTCTTGCTCTACTAGAGGACTGTGAAAATGTATTATTTTTTATTTATTTCGATAAGTATACATTTCCACTACAAATGTCACACAAGCAAAGCATTCTTGCCCTGTCCCTATATCAAGTTGGTATTAAATATTGTTCAGATGCCTGCCTATATATTTTCCTTGACATAAAAAGCGAATTTTGGTTCTGCTTTTCGCCAACGTATGCGTCTAGACCTTTTCCTTATCAAATGAATGATTTGGAAAAGGTAAATTTATTTATTATTGATTGATTACTTCATAATGTTAGAATTAGATGCTTGTAGAGCGTAGGGCAAGCATTGCTTTTATGCTTGTATGATATGAACGCCACTGATACATATATCCATTAGGCCACTATAGTTACAAAAAAATCAATCCTAAAATATTATGTCTGTGGTGGCTAGTGTACAACCGACCGGTATTCACGCGCCATAACGCATATGATCAAAAGTTCGATTCCCGGCACATACATTTGGGTTTGACTTGGGTAACACATTCACCGGTAAAGGAAAACCGGCATGGCATCTAATAGAAATGTCATGAGTACTAGTGCTGTGAGAACGGCGATCTGCTGCGCTACTGGTCACTTTTTTTGTCCGAACACGGCACAAAGACCACATCACGCCTGATTGTAAGTCTGACGTAGTCCAAAAACGGAAACGATTATCAATAGTAAAAAAACCTATCGATAGTAATAGCAATCATGCCGACCAGCACAAAATCTCTTCAAGTTTCGCTTAAAAGACCCAATATCATATAACGGTGGAAACACGCTCGCCGAAAGACCATTATATAGCCCAATGACTCAGCAAAAGGATGAGTTAGATAACTAATTTGGCACGACATATAATCACAAAATTGATACAGGCTGTAATATACCTCTGCTCACCCCGAAAGGGATAAAGCGTGATATTATTATTAAATATCATCATTAAGTCTACTCGTATAAAGGTTGAGAACCATAGTCCACGCTGGATACAAATTGAAACAATTTAAACATCAAATTGGTCTTTCCGCAGAAAAATAAGTTAAAGCAATTATAGAAATTCTTTTCCAACACTCGTGACCTTTAAATTGTTTTTGAATGAAATTCAAATGATGTTTCGATTTCTTCGATTCTGCCTAAGCGAAGTTTATATTAATTATTTATATTGATAATAACACGCTATATATTTTTTTTGAAGCGGACTAACTACTGATTGCCGGAAAAGCATTTACAGTACAACCGGGCTTAGGGGGCGAGTGCAGAAGGTGCTCAGCCAGTGAGTTTATGGGTTGGGTGGCAATGCAAGGCCACCCCTGTGGGTACGAACCTCGACTTGGACCGCCAGCCAAATAAAGTACTAACCCTACGAGTGATCTACCAGCGTTTCGGAAGTGACTACCTTGAGAAGAAACGCCGAAAGAAACTCAAGGCTGCGTCTGAGTAGAACTGCGCCTCGGTGCGAAAACGTCCAAAATAATGCTATGGACATTCCTTATATATACACGAAGAGATTTGTTTCTAAATTCGTCATGCAAGCAGCTAAGGAGTGGAATATGCATCCAACAAGCATATTTCCATGGTTTTATGACTTAGGAGCCTTTAAGAGACGGGTGAATAGGCATTTGTTGCGCGGACGCGATCCCTCGTCGAACTCATCATCATCTTCCACCAGGTGAGATTGACATCCACAACAGCCGAACGACAGTATTTGACACTCGCCCATACTCACAATGGAGTGAAGTATAATGTGTTTATATTTAAAAAAAACTGACAAAAATATGATCTCCTTTAATATAATATTACTGGGTTCTACTAAAAAGTACTTAAAGGAAATCTTAAAAGCGATTTTGTAGTATGTTGTCAATGACAAACGAGAATAAATTTACAAGTAAAAATATTAAAATTACAGTAAATTAGTTTGAGAAAACAATTAAGCAATCATTGGAAATTTTCAAACCGTTACACTTGTCCCGTGCACGCGAAAACGGCGCCACGAAAAGCCATTTTTGATGTCCGGTGCTGTCCGTTAACATCACTCACAAAGAAATGTAAACCTTATAATTATGTCAACAAAGTTCATACCAATTAACGTGTACGAAGTATCCAAGTTAAACGATAATCAACTTTATTTTTGTGGTATTAAGAATGTTACGAACTAGGGATGGCGAACTGAGATCGATTAATCAAAGAATTTGTTTTTTGGGCCAAAAGATTCGATATTATGAATCGATGTGTATCAATCCAGACATGAATCGATATTTCACTGGCTGTGCATGACTTTTTCCACATTGCGCTTATATGACGAGCAAAATGACCAGTAGCACAACTGATTGCCATTCTCAGCGAATTTACACACGAAGTTTCTATTATTATTGGCAAGTGGGCTTTCTCAGGATGTTTTCCTTCATCGGTGAGCAATATTAATTAAGCAGCTGTTTATCTGTGGAATGTCGAGCCGCGAAAGCTCGATAAACGATTCTGGAACATCCGGGCAAATACATAAGGTTCACAGATCTCTCTCGATCTTTCTCCAAAAGTGCTGGAACCTTGACGCACGAATATCGGATAGTCCGTACAGGCTGAACTCGATTACAGGACAGTTTCTGTTTATAAGCGTCACAAGCGATATCTCCAAGTGATCGAATACGACTATAGCAAACATAGGGATAATGCGATTGGGCATTGTTTCTACGTTTGAATGTTTCTACTGGCCTTTATGGATGGACTACGAGAACTCTATGCAAGTGGATTGTGATGACAAAATATCTGGAATCTTCTGCGATTGGTTATCGAGATCATACAACGACTGCGCCTCAAAACATTTTTGTGACTGAGTCCTAATATTGTACATTCTTCTCGATTGATGAATCGATTGTTCGTCAATACCGGCCTCTCATTACCCCGCGTTAGTAACAATATTATAAATTGTTTTTTAAACTTAAACTTTATGAGAATCGAAATTTATTGGAGAAGAATTGCCATCCCTATTACGAACGGTTTTGAAAATATGCCATGATTCTCGCAAACAAGATAATTATTCGTATTTCGTAAGCAACCAAATATTTAATTTTGCAAACAGAAATCTCCTTACGGCTGAGTTCTGATTACTCTGTTATTTGTAAAACTTTTTTTAACAATTTCGTGTCTCTCTCGCGAATTAAATGCGTACAACATACGAGATAAGTTGCTCGAATTTAACCTCACGTTTATCGATGAAAATGTTCTTTTTTTATATTATGCACATTTTTTTTAAAGACGCGAGAGAAATAATATATATTTATAAATGGCAAAAACAACAAATTAATTACACTGTAGCTAATTTTTCAATAAATAAATAAATACGTTCTAAATAAAACAAAATTACATAGTGCTTGAATTTTTGTTTTGTTTTCGTGAGCATATTGATACTTATCTTTATAAAGTACTTATATGTCGAAATCTAATGAACGTAACATATACACACTATATTTAAAATATATATGTACATAATACATTCGTACTTGCTGTGACTTGTTATTGCTGCGTACCTCTATAAGAGAGAAACGCTATCCATGTACCTGCATTAGCGAGAAACTCGGGTTAGTGAGAAACCTCTATAAGCGAGAATGAGATTGTGCTCCCTTGAACTCTCACTTATCCAGGTTTGACTGAATATCATTAAATATATTAAGATCAGTAGATCTCAACATAGCATTGTACAGGTTTGTGTGCATAAGGGTGCATGGCCTTAATTTGTTGAGTAATTTTGATATTTAAAAACGTAAGTTAATTATGGGAGTCGATCACAAAAAAAATATTTTTGAGGCTTAGAACTTAATAGAGAGTATAACTCAAAGACTTATGGGCGAAAACTCATTAACTAAAAAGAAAATAGTCATAGCTTTGAACTCCGAAACATACATGTCGCTTTTTCCAAGTTAATTGTGAATTTAGGCATCACTTCCTCTGTGGCTTTAAGCTGATGAAGGTCCCCTTTCCGCCATGTTAATATGTTTTTGTATTTTTCTTTTGTTTCTGTATGTTATTTCTATTACAGTATTTAAATTTCTATTTCTTTGTTCGTTTGTGGCGAAATAAATACATTTCATTTCATTTTTACATGCTCACCTACGAAGTAAAACATCGTGAGGAAGCTCGCATATCATTTAAGGGAAATGCCATGGGTACTAATTAGAGATGCCACGAATATTCGGCAACTATTCGGTATTCGGCCTATTCGGCCACTTTTTTTGCTATTCGGTATTCGGCCGAATAATACGTACTATTCGGCCGAATACCGAATAACAAATCATGTAAAAAAGACACGTTATATTACTCAAAGTTATGTATTTATTTCCAAGTTACAGCACTTTAGTAATTAAAATTGATCAGTGGTAAGTTGTGATGGATAAAAACAAGCTTTTTAGTATTTTTTGATAGCAAACGATTACGCTTTTCATCGTAAATGTTACCAGCCTCAGAAAATAACCTCTCACACACACACTCTCTCTCTCGCTCACACACATACTAATAAACATATACCGTGAATATCCATATAAAAACACAAAACACCCTTGAATAACCCGAACGAAAGTGCGAGTCTCACCAGAGACAAGATTTACTTAATTGGTGAGACTTATCACCCTGTGTATATGCATAAGTTTTATGTTGAAATAAAGATTATTATTATTACTAAACACGCTAGTTCCTGGAATATTCGGCGGCCGAATATTCGGCGGCCGACAGCGTTGCCGAATATTCGGTATTCGGTATTCGGCCAATTCACTATTCGTGGCATCACTAGTACTAATGCTGTGAGGACGGATTTGTGGAATCTTTGGGAAAGAGTTTGTGCATTTAACGTAGCACGCTTGTCCAAAGTGGGATGGCGAGTGTGCTCTACTTGTTGAACTCCTAACCTTCGATAGCTCACTTTTGCACTATTCACTTTCCCTTGCACTTTTCACTTTTTGCGGATGCGGGTAATAAATAAAACAATCACTTGTCCACAGGTGCTTGTATTATAAAAGCAAAATCAATTGACCTAAGCATTCGAACGATAATCTTGTCAGCGCGATACAGACCGTTTGTGGCGACATCTATTAGTAAATTGACATAACTTTTTCTAATTGTCAATTTGATTTTGAACACTACTATATGTGCAGAGAAGGTGCAATTCGGCACGATGTGTCACCTTTGAACACGTTAGATACCTCATCTCCCTGACATTTGTTAATTCCTTCAAGAACTATCGTGGATTCAGAGTTATTTCTGCTGTACCCTTAATCAAACCTCTCTATAAATTAGCTGTGGAGGAAAGTTTCAGCTGACTTCACCAATTAAATGTATGTAGATTAGTTCAAACTCAATTCCAACATTAATATTTAAAGAAGATTAAATATCTTCGTAACACGTACGTTATTGTACGGGTACATTATAATTATGCCTCCCATATATCGAAGTTGGCTCGTTTTTTCATTGACCGATAACGATAAAAATAAATCGGTGAAAGTAAATACCACACGATCTGCCTACGTTTATAACCTAAACATTCCTGCATCTAAAAATCCCATTTTGAATTCTCACATGAAAATGATGATGTCCTAGCCGGATTCGGCCACGGCGACTGTTTCAACGCCGATTAAGAAAATCGAGGTCCAGTTTTCGGAAACAGTCAATTGCGCAGGAGATATTTAAGTGCATAGCTGGACGCGCTGCCAAAAAAGCACTCTCTCGTCCAAACTCCCTCAGGCCCGATGGAATGGAGAACCAGTACGATCGGGAGGGAGCGGGATTCTCACATAATGTAGTATTAGATTGAGATTTACCTTTATAAACGCTACTTTTATTTTGCTTACACTTTACTCTAACATATGTCTAATAATAATAATATATCGTCACGCTATATTCCTCTCAGTGAGAGCAGAGATACATTAGTGGCTGTATCCACTTTGCGTTGTTATGTTGTGCCCAATGTGACCAGTAGCGCAGCTGGCCACCGCTTCGAGAGCAATTACACATAACATTTCTATTAGATGCTATGCGGCAAATAAGTACGCAATTTGAAAAACTCAGAGGAACGAGCCGGAATTCATTTTTCTATAATTTTGATAGTTGTAGTCGTTTTTTGGATTACACCACGCTTACCATCAGGTGAGATGTGGTCACTACACAAAGTCAGGATAAAAAATATGTGTGAGAGAAAAAGATATAACTGCATGCAAATGTCGTATCTTTAATCCAAGCAGACATTTTTTATCGTTCGGAGTTATATTTATCGGCAGATGAAAATGGGTTTAAGGCTACACGCCCCTTTCTTGTAACTTAGCATATAAAAATCTATTACCCACAATTTAATTTCAATATTTTTTATCGAATTCGTGTTCGGTGCCATTTGTTTTTAAAGTCTTACTGTGACGTCATTCTGGATTATTTGAGTGCTAATATTGTTTAAGATTATTTTCTTATTCTTCTCCTGCAGAGGGGGTGGCCGCAAAGGTATGCTGGACTTGGACCGGCTAAAAACCCCAAGGTGACTTCTTCTGCGCATTAACAAGGACTGCGCGTTTTGTAATTCATTCGTCAAAGTTCTGACGCGTCGAGAATGATAGACACGGGGAGAGGTCTTTAGAAGTCCAAAGCAGCTCAACACTCCGCCAACTTTTGGCTCCCGTTCGTGAACTACAGAATACTCAAGACGAGCCTTTTCTCTTTTTTACCCACCTTTTAAACGAACAAACCTCGGAGCCAACCGTGCTTTGTGTAGATTGTCTCGGGGCTACAATCTTCTTGGAGATTCGGTTGATTGGTTCGCGGACTCCATGTCGAGATTCAGGACAAAGGTCTTCGGGTTGATGAGAGATGCACTATCGAATAATCTTGACATTAATTACCATTAATATAGTATAATATAATAATATAATATAAGCCGTGGTGGCTGCCGGCAGAATAGAATAGCACCCCCCTCTTCTTGCTGAGGTGTCGTAATAGGTGTTGAACTCCTAACCTTAGATAGCTCACTTTTGCACTATTCACTTTCGCTTGCACTTTTCACTTTTTGCGGATGCGGGTAATAAATAAAACAATCACTTGTTCTGAGGTGCTTATATTATAAAAGCAAAATCAATTGGCCTAAGCAAGTCAATGATAATCTCGTCAGCGCGATGCAAATCGTTTGTGGCGACATCTATTATTAAATTGACATAACTTTTTTGTGATTGACAATTTGGTCTTGAACATGCCCCTCACCAAGGACATTTAATGCCGAAATGTACTTAAAAAAAATCTAACTATAACTGAGCTGTTTGATCTAGGTACATAAAAAAGTTGAACTTTAATTGAACTGTTTGATCTAAATAGCTGAAAGGTTGAACTACGATATAATTGAACTGGTTGATCTAAGTACTAAAAAGGTTAAAGTATAGTTGAACTGGTTGATCTAAATAGTTAAAAGCTTATACTATAATTGAACTAGTTGATCTAAGTACTTGGTGAGTAACATAAACATTGAACTATATTTAACAAATTATCTGAACTTTAATTTTCTACTGGTAAAATACATAATTTTGATGTTGGTCTCTTTAAAGTTGATGACTTAGTTTTTAAAGTTACTACGCGGGTTACATTGTCATGGCCTGGATGTTTTTCAAGAACACGACCTAACAACCATCGACTTGGTGGTAGGTCGTCTTCCTTCACAAGAACGATATCCCCAATTTTTGGCTCGGGCACTTTATGTGCCCATTTGTAACGATTCAGCATCATGGATAGATATTCGTTTGACCAACGCTTCCAAAATGTCTGTAACATCCTTTGCACGAATTGCCAACGGGATAGTGAACTAACAGTCGAAGTTTCATAACTGTGGTCCGGAACACTAATTAATGGTTCGCCTATTAAGAAATGACCAGGTGTTAATGGCAACAATTCACTAGGCTCTGTACTATTAATAACGCTCATTGGCCTTGAATTTAAACAAGCTTCAACTTGAGATAGCAAAGTGCTCATCTCTTCGTAGGTTAGGCACGAGTCACCAATGACCCGTTTGAGATGAAATTTAGTGGACTTCACACCTGCTTCCCACAGACCACCAAAATTTGGGGCCCGAGGTGGGATGAAACGCCACTCAGTTCCATTGACCTCTAAAATTTCACATAAAGATTTTTGTGTTGACACTAATTGCTGCAATTCTCTGTCGGCACCTATAAATGTGGTTCCATTGTCACTCCACAGTTGAGCACAATGACCACGTCTAGCTACAAACCTTCTAAACGCAGCTAGGAAACTCTGTGTACTCATATCAGTAACCACTTCTAGATGTACGGCACGAATAGCCATGCATACAAAAAGGCAAATGTAACCTTTATTTGCGTGGTGTCCTCGCCCCTTTGTCGTTCTAATATTAATTGGGCCAGCGTAGTCAACACCGCTGTGGAGAAAGGGCCTAGCCGGAGAACATCTAACTGCTGGTAATGATCCCATCAGTTGAGTTCGGACGTTGGCTCTTTGCTTAACACATGTAACGCATTTGAGCACATGGTGTTTGACTAAGTTTCTAACTCCTAGAATCCAATATGCTGATCTAAGATAATTAAGCATGGACTGTAACCCTCCATGAAGTGTCTTTTCATGTGCGTCTGTTATTAATAATTTTGTGAGATGAGATTTGCTTGGTAACACTATAGGATGTTTTGTGTTTTCATCCAATTGAGATTTATGTAATCTCCCACTAACTCTCATAATATCCTTACTATCTAAATACGGGCAGAGCGATCTTAACTTACTCGCCTTTGTTTTGAGAAACCCGTGGTCTTTTAATTGAAAATATTCTAACTCAAATGCCTCCATTTGTACTTTTTTGATGCAAACTTGCATTGCTTCTTCCATTTCTTTCTCCTGTAAATACTTTGTTCTATGTTCTAACCGATTTCTTTTTAAAAACCTGCGACAATATGCAATAACCTTTAATAATTTTTGTAGTGATGAAAATCTGTCCATAAGTGATTCCTCAGCAATCGTGGCTGTATGAACTTTTACTGATTCTTCGAGATTCGTTTGAAAATCTCTAGCTTTTCTATAGATTATTGTCTCCTTTTTAAGAAAATCTGGGCCCGTAAACCAGAGAGAATGATTAGCAAGCAAACTTGGGGTTATGCCTCTTGATGCACAATCGGCTGGATTATCCTTGGACAACACATGATACCATTGTCCTGGACTAAGCACTGTAACGATTTCAGCGACTCTATTTCCGACGAAGGTTTTCCACCTACTCGGATGACTATTTAACCATCCAAGGACTACTGTGGAATCGGTCCAAGCTCTTAAATTCTCCTTTGGTATGGTGAGTACTTCTGACGTATCGTTGAGCAGTTTTGCTAATAATGTTGCGCCTGAGAGTTCGAGGCGTGGTATGCTCAACTGGCGAATTGGAGCTACTCTAGTCTTAGCAACGACTAAAGAGACATTAATACGACCTTTGGCATCAATATTTCTCAAATAAATTACAGCAGAATAGGCAAATTTGGACGCATCACAAAACCCATGCAGTTCCGTGATTACATCACGAGATGAAGAACCTAACCAACGAGGAATTTGTATCCTAGTGAGCTCAGTTAACTCTGAACGGTAAGTTTGCCATTCATTTATCAACTTTGTAGGTAAAGATTCATCCCAGTTGAGACCAGTTAACCAAAGTTGCTGTATAAATATTTTAGCAATTATAATACTTGGTGCGATCCATCCCAGTGGATCATATAATCTTGCTATATCGGATATAACTGTTCTCTTTGTTATAGGTACTGTTCCTGCTATAGGAAGATACACTGTATATTGAAGTTTATCTTCCTTTCGATTCCAATGAATGCCTAAAATCTTTTTAGTAGAAACTGAAGTAGCTTCCGACTCTTTGTTGTCCTTTAAATCCTTTGGTCCCATGGTTTCTATATTGTTTTCATTATGTTTATTTTCATTAAATATATCCATATTTCTTTGACTTCTTATTTTATTCTGCGTTAAGTACCTTTTGTCTTTTTTATTGTACTCTTCTTCAATCAGATTAATTTCTTCTATTAGATTTTGATCATTACTATCCCATTTTTGTAGCTGAAATCCTCCTTTGTTTAATAAATCTTTAGTTTGGTTATATAATTCTATCCCAACTTCAACATTGTAACAACCAACCATATAGTCATCCATGTAAAAATTATTTAAAACTTTATCAGCTGCAAGAGGATAATTCGCACCTTCATCGTGGGCTACTTGATGTAATGTTTTGACAGCCAAATAAGGCGCTGAAGCAGTTCCGAAAGTCACCGTTAACAATTCATAATCCTGAATTTCTTTCCCTGGATCATCACGCCAAACAATGCGTTGAAATATGCAGTCTTCTTCTGCTATACGGACCTGACGGTACATTTTTATTATGTCAGCTACAAGAGCAATAGGATATATTCTCCATTTCATCACCAAGTGCCGTAGATCTGCTTGCAGTGTAGGTCCTACCATAAGGGTATCATTTAATGAAATCCCTTTTTTATTCTTTTCGGAAGCATTGAAGACGACACGTACCTTTGTTGTGGCTTTATCATTTCTGATAACCGCGTGATGTGGAAGGTATACCGCTTCATCTTTCCTCGAATCATCCTTATTTACCATTCTCATGTGTCCTAAATCTAAATATTCTTGTATTACTTCTGTGTATGTATCCTTTAACTCTTTATTTCGTCCTAATCTTTTCTCTAATGATTTAAGTCTATTTATAGCAATTTCTCTTGAACTTCCATATTTACATTCAGGATTTGCATCTCGGAAAGGTAATTTAACAATGTATCGACCATCAGCTGTTCTTTTAGTTGTACTTTGGTAATAATTTTCACATTTTTGTTCTTCATCTGTAAGTATTTTATTAATAATTGTACCTTCTTCTATCTCCCAAAAACGTTTCAGCATTTCATCTCCATTGAACTGTGCACACATTACATTAATATTTCTTTTAGTTTTCTTGTTCATTTGATTTATTTCTTCTTCTGAACTGCTGACAGCTCCGGATAGGATCCACCCAAGACTGGTATTCTGTGCTATTAATGTGCCTGATGGGTTTTTCATCATTCCTTCCTGCAGAATGCGGCTATAAATCTCAGCTCCTAACAAAATATCGATTTTGTTAGGTTGGTTGAACTGTGGGTCGGCTAAAGATATGTTTGCCATGTCAAGCCATTCAATGTATCCTACATCTCGTTCGGGAATATATGAAGTGATACTAGTTAGAACATGAGCATCAAGTTGAATTTTGAAATCTTGATGTACCGTTGACTGTATTAATAATCTAACCATACCTTTCGAACTAACTGAGCGATTATTTCCTAAACCTGTTATTGTTCCTTGGACTAGAACCTTTTTTAATCTTAAATATTGTACTGTTGACTCTGTAATGAAACATGCTTGAGAACCCTGATCGAGTAAAGCGCGAATGACTTGATATTTCCCAGTCATAGATTCGGCTTTTACGAGCGCTGTGGCTAATAAAACGTGTTTTTGTTTGTTAACTTTGTCGGTTGACATACAAGATACTATATGAGAAGCACCAGCAGATGTGTTAGAGTCTTCCTTAGATACTTGGCCGGAGGAGTCGAGTACTCTTTCTACCGGGACGTCAAGATGTAGTAATGAGTGATGCTTTTTATTACATACGCGACATGTGGTGTGTTTTTTACAGTTATAAACATTGTGATTGCTACCCAAACAATTGAAGCAGATATTATGTTTTCGAACATACTCACGACGAAAGTCTACACTTTGATTCGAGAATTTTTTGCAAAAACAAAGTTTATGGTGTTCCGAACAAAATTCGCATTTCAAAGAACCACTAGTAACTACAAATGATTTCGAATTATGACCTCTTGAATTGTTACCATGATGTACTACTACCCGTTTAGTCTCTAAACATTCAAAGGCGCGGAACCTATTTTCTAAAAATGTTTGGAATTTATTAAACGTTGGCAAGTCGTCGGAGTTATTATTAAAAACCTCTAATTCCCATTGTTTACGTGAGTCAGAATCTAATTTATAATTTACAATATAAAAGAGTGTCATACTGTCTCCGATGCTTACTTGAGCATTTAAATTTGTATATGCTTTAAGGCAGTCAGAAGTAGTATCCAAAAGCTCCTTAAGCGCAATGGCTGATTCTGAACTCATACGTTTTTGTTCAAAGAAACGTTTAAAAATACAATTACTGAGATATCTTTTATTATTATATCTATTTTCTAGTTGGGACCAACATTCCTGATAATTTGCTTCAGTTATAGGTGAATGCCGTAATAATTGTTCTGCTTCTCCTGATAGATGACCCTTTAGGTAATGCAATTTTTGTACATTATCCAACGATTCATTATTGTGTATTAAAGATTTAAACAAATCACGAAATGTTGTCCACTCTGAGTATTGGCCGGTAAATATCGGTATAGAAATTTTTGGTAATTTAACTGATTGCTTGAAACTTTTGGAATACTGACTCTGAGGTTCTGTTTTTTCCTTACCATGGTACTTATTTTTAATAATAGTTTTCATTAGCGATTTATATGTTACAAAAACTTCCTCAGTCTCATTATAAATATCTTTGGATACATAATCTGATTTTTCTATATCGTTGTATGTTTCATATAACTTTGAATTATTGCACAAAAAGGAAGCCCATTGCTTTTCCAAAATTTCTAATTTAGTTTCTATGTATTCATAAGTTAATCTTTCTTTTGGACTCTTTTTAAAATTAATCAAACTTTTTTCTATTACATTTTTAATGTCCTTTTGAACTTTAATTAGACCTTCCATTTTGTAATTTAATAACTAGTAGATAATTTAATTCTAAATGGTAACAAACAAAGAAAACAGAAAAATAACTAACTTGTAAATTAACGTCAAAATAGCCTGGATCTTTAACGAATTTAAATTTAAATTTCTAAATCAAATATACAATATTTTTTGAAGTCCCATAAATCTTGAAATTATAAGTTATACACTTTAAGTTTTGAAATTGTACTCACAATATAACACTGCACTCACAATATTACCGTTGTGCTGGTTGACCTTGAACTGGAACCTCTTTGTGACGACGCTTTGTAGCTCTCAAGTTGGTTGCTCTGCTCACCCCTCAGATGTCCTGTTATCACCTCTTGGCTGCTCTGCTCACCCCTCAGATGTACTGTTGCTACCGCTTGGCTGCATCCGCTGTACTGGACTGCCATCCGCCGCAGTCGTCTCAGACAGCGTTGTTTTACACAACGAAATCTGTTGCCGACTACGTTCGTAGCCCTTGCTGCAGCAATCCACTGCGGGCTCGAGGGACAATGTCCTAGTCTGGTCTCTAGACTGGGCTAGAGATCCGAATCGACTGGACCAAAAATGTTGAACTCCTAACCTTAGATAGCTCACTTTTGCACTATTCACTTTCGCTTGCACTTTTCACTTTTTGCGGATGCGGGTAATAAATAAAACAATCACTTGTTCTGAGGTGCTTATATTATAAAAGCAAAATCAATTGGCCTAAGCAAGTCAATGATAATCTCGTCAGCGCGATGCAAATCGTTTGTGGCGACATCTATTATTAAATTGACATAACTTTTTTGTGATTGACAATTTGGTCTTGAACAATAGGCGACCAAGGTATCTCTTGAACACCGCAATTCAACCAGGTGTTCAGAGAAGGAAATCTCGACCAAACCTGCATCCCGCTCCCTCCCGATCGTACTGGTTCTCCATTCCATCGGGTCTGAGGGAGCTCGGACGAGAGAGTGCTTTTCTGGCAGCACGTCCAGTTATGCACTTAAATATCTCCTGCGCAATTGACTGTTTCCGAAAACTGGACCCCAATTTCCTAATCGGTGTTGAAACGGTCGCCGTGGCCGAATCCGGCTAGGACATCATCATAATATAATATAATATAGTATAAATAAACAGGTCACTCTGACGTGTGTTGTGGGTGCCTTAATAGGTACTGTACATTGTTGATTGTAACTGTGTATATGTATTGTGTAAATGAATTATTGTACCGGGTCACTGGCAACCCTATTAAGGAATAAATAAATAAATAATACTCTTCATAAAGAGCAATGGAGTCACTTTATCGAGCTAGTATAATAACGGCAAATTGATAATTATTTAATAAGAAAAACGATGTTCAATATGAATGCGAGTGCAAGTAAAAGCCGAGGCCGACCAAGATTTACCTAAACATACAAAGACTTCTGATGAATAAAGTACAAAGTTCGCGGAATCGGTAGGAGTATATGAAGATATTTGGTGAAGCGGCTAAGATATTTCAGCTTCATACCTAAATTATTCTTCGTTCACTCCATAAGTTGTTTGCGAATGATATAAGGATAATCTGCTTCCCTAGCCTATAGTGAAACAGATAGAAGTCGCTTACCCACCCGCTCTGTGTGACGTCACAAACGTCACACATTCATTACTACTATAACAATTGTATGCAACCGCCGCGACGTCGTGCTATCTCCGCTCTTATTATAAATATATTTAAACCGCCTTACTAATATTTGAACCGCCACACGACGTTGTTATTGAAGAGAAAATAAGGTGTAATAGTGCGAGAGTGAAACTTGTCTGTGCCCGTGGCCGATGACAGGACCCTGGACCCTCACCGTGCTGTAGAATATACTAGACGAGCTGCAGACCTACAGGTTAGTGATTCAGATATTCTGGTATATCAGCTGCGATTTATGGAGTGATAAGTTTCCTTGACACTCGTTTTTGACCTATTTTTGTTTCTCTTAACCGCCAACCAAGATACGTTCCCCGCTCATATGGAGGGTTATTTACACGCCTCTCCAATATTAATGAATGTTAAGGAAGCGAAAGAAGTTTGCAAAAACAGAGAGAAGTGGAGTTTCGTTCTCTTTGTATACCCTAATAGGGATTTGGCATGATGATACATAGATAGATAGTATAAGAGAGGTATACATTTTTAAAAGATAAATATTTATGATTTCATAAATATAAGCTTATACATATTTTAAATAGAAACGTGTTGAGAAGTTGATTCAAACGTATAAATAACGTGAGACGTAATGTTCACACTACGGGCGGTCCAATTAGATTTGAGAAAATACCCATCACACTCGATTGCATATTACCAGTATACTAATCAAAACAAAATACGGCTATTTGTAATTCCAATATATCGACGAGTAAAGGCTATTTATTTCCTTTATGCAAAAGTCTTTAGTGATTTTAAATTGCGTACATTTTTAGAATCAACGTTTTAGACAGATTCCGAATATGTAAAATAAAAGATATCCCTTACGGGGTGAGCAGAGATACATTAGTCGCAGTATTAACTTTGGACTTATACGTCGTGCCCAACATGACCAGTAGCGCACCTGATAGCTGTAGCGTTCTTAAAGAACTAGTACACGACATTTCTATTAGATGATATGAGGGTTTCCACACGATGTTTTCACTCATGGCCGAACATATGATGCCTAAATCCGTACTTAATTAAAAAAACCCAGAAGACCTGCTATCTTTATGATAAATAATTGTATTATTAAAGTTATTGCGATTTATCGAAATTATTAGTTATTAAAGTGAAAATTATCTTGTGTGATAAAATAAGTTTTTAAGCTTTTTTTAAGCTTTTTTGGGAGTCGAAGCTGCTCGCGTCCGTAGGCTTTACCCTAGTTTCCCTACACGTGACTCCTGGGTGGTGCTAAACGAGCAGCAGCGAGGTGGCAAGGCGTCGGTGCCCGTCTGAATCGCGACCACAGTGCACGGTTGTAAAGCCCGTCATAGTGACCAGTTTCGGCTTGTCGCGTTTCGGGATCAGCTTGTGTATATCCAGTAGCTCATATACCTAGAGACCTTCAGTCGTGGTATACGAGGGCCGACATGACGATGTAGACTATCAATGGATTTTCATCCTTTGATAGTCGCTTTCGTTTTTGGACTACACTGTACTTACCATCAGGTACTCTGTAGTCACTATGTCGAGCCAGTGTAAAAAAATAATAATAATAATATGTTATTCAAACGGTCGAATTTTGTTTCGAACAGTGTACATGGACAATTAAGTCGCGAAAAGCTACGGACAATGAGTAATCGCATGATATCAATCAGAGAGTAATTGACGATCTCGTGTGCTCTGGATAGGATAGACAGGCCAATTTGTCATGATCGCTGGCCAGAGGTCAACTTGAAAAGATACATCTTATATTTCAACAGACTGGTATATCATTTCTAAACTTTTTATACTTTTGTAGGGGACTTTTACCTGTGTTCTATAGTGACCCAATTACACTTAGTGTACTGTTTATATTTTTATTGTTTTATTTATATTCATAGTGTAGCACGATAGGGTTAGCATGACTGCATGCGGCAGACAAAAGCCCTTTAACAACATTGATTAAAAAAAAACTTTTACCTGGGTGACGTAAAACGTGACCAGAGGAGACAAGTGTAAAGACCGTCATAGTGACTCGCTTCGGCCTGTCGCGTTTCGGGATCAGCTTGTGTATATCCAGTAATTATAGGTACCTAAAGATCTTCAGTCAGGACATATGTGGACTGACTGACGTCGGAGACTGTCAGTGGAGAGATAGTTCAGCCTAGACCTTTGATATTGCCTATTTACTACTCTTTTAAGGACTCTCAAGTCATAAGAACGTGGAAATATGCTCGCTGGAAGTGTATTCCACTCCTTAGCTGTTTGCATGATTAATATCGAAACGAATCTTTTCATGCGGGTATAAGGAACGTCCAGCACATAAGGATGGTAGCCAACACGATGTCTAGTGGCTTTATGATGAAACGGAGCTGGTGGAATTAGAGAATGCAGCTCGTAAGGACTCTACATTGTGCAACCGGAAAATATTGTGGAGCAGATGACTTTACATCAATTGGGAGTCGAAGCTGCTCGCGTCCGTAGGTTTTACCCTAGCTTCCCTACACGTGACTCCTGGGTGGTGCTAAACGAGCAGCAGCGAGGTGGTAGGGCGTCGGTGCCCGTCTGGATCGCGACCGCAGTGCATGGGTGTAAAGCCCGTCATAGTGACCAGTTTTGGCTTGTCGCGTTTCGGGATCAGCTTGTGTATATCCAGTAGCTCATATACCTCCCCCGAAAAAAAGAAAAAAAAAAACAAAATCAAAGGATAAAAATCCATTGATAGTCTACATCGTCATGTCGGCCCACATAGACCACGACGGAGGGCCTCTAGGAACAACAAGGATATACGCAAACAGGTGCTGAAACGCGACAGGCCAAAGCGAGTCACTGTGAGGGTTTTTATATTTGTGTACTATAGTCACGACCCTGTTCGGGCGATCGCCCTACCACCTCAAAAATAATAAACACTATTTTAATCATTTTCAGTCAATAAACTGCTACACGGAATCGTGTTCAAAAATATTGCCATTTCCCTCTAATATTATGCAGAAATTTCTGTTAACAATAATGATTGAAATGATCTCAAAGTATATTCTTATTTCATACAGAAGCCGACGCATACCTCAATTATTATGAGTACGATTAAATAATAAAAATAATATAATTCAGTTTAGCCAAGTAGACAAATGGTTACCTCGAGGATTCTCCTTGTCCCATAGTGATGAGACAAAGTCGATAGATCGCCCAGAAATTTTATTTAATTGGTCGGAAAATTTATTACACTTTATATGATGGTGACATTACAGTTCTAGAATGACTGAAAATGCTGAAGAACAAGAATTATGTGACAGTCGCCGTGATCATACCAGTCTAAATATACTTACTACAGTTAAAATTCTTTAAGTAAGAAAAACTGGACGTGAGTGAACAGTTTAAAGTGAGTCATTATAAATAACAGTTTTGCGCTAGATTTGAGACAAAAAGGACATTGTTTGGAATAATTCCAAGAAGTTTGACATATGTAATCTATACAATCAATTATTATATTAAAATTATTGTAGAAAATAAACAATTAGGCCTTAGTTATGTACCTGTTTTCCGTCCGAACCAGTCTTGAGTTTCCTTCACCGTTTCTTCTGAAAGTAATTGCTTTTGAAGCAGATAGTAGAACACCGTTAGGTTCATTTTTCTGATTGACTGCCCAAGTCAAAGTTCGTACACATAGGGGTGCCCTAAAATTGCTTTCCAACTGATAAATCGTAGGTTGAACACCTTAAATGTTCGCCCTCTAAGCCCGGTTTAGTTGTGATAGTCTTTTACGACCAACAGCGTATTTTCCTATAAAAAAGCACCTGTTTGTTTCCTGTACAAATTAATCAAAATAATGGTTTCTGATCTATGTAGAGGTTCATAAAAACCTATTTACTTACATCTTCCGTTCTATTATGTCGCGTTTTTTTTCTAACTGGGCAATAATTTGGTGGCCGGGATAGACCTTTAGAAATAAACCAAGCGAGAGGGCAAACACTGATGTGCTCAGCCGGGTATACGCTAGCTAGCGGATTGTTAAATATCTTTGCATCTGGAACCGCAGTTCCTCACAGCGCTAATAATTATCTGACAGGGAATTCCAGCACGCGTGATATGGTGATGAAAAGCAATGAGATTCGACAATCACTATTTCAATAGGAGTTCTCCGTGGCGCGATAGGAACACCTAGGAGTTTCATTCAGTAAGAGTCTGACACAACCCTGGTCGTCACTCTCATGGTGACCAGGAAGTACTATGATGGATTTTGTTTTGGTAAAAAACGGTTAAATGGATCCCTTTCATATTAAAGTCGATATCGATGAAATTATCAGGTATATCTCAGCACTATTCCATTACCCCGGCGCCGTCTGTAATCCGGTCTCGTTTTATTTTCGCAAATCAGTGTTGCGGTCGACGATCGGGTTAGATTATGCGCACGGTAGCAATGATACTCTGCGGGAATTTTACAATACATCAATCTATATAACTCATCTTAGCTTTAACTAAGGTTTAGTATACATTTTGTGGCTGTGGTGGGCTAGTGGATAAGACACCGTAATAGTGGTTCGAATCCCGGCAGGTCATCTGAGTTTTTCCAGATTAAGTAAGGATTTGGCACCTCATCCTCACTGGTAAAGGAAGAGGTCATGAGAAAGCCCGCATGTCATCAAATACAAATGTTTAGGCTGACCCAACTTCTTAACCTGTATCAGGCGCAAGTACGGTCGTGTGTGGAGTATTGCTGCCACCTCTGGGATGGTTCCGCCAAACCCCATCTGGCTGCTTTGGACTCAATTGATCGCCGAGCTCGGCGACTCATTGCCGATGAGGCTCTTACGTCGTGTAAACTACTCAGTTTGGAACACCGGCGTAGAGTGGCCTGCCTTTCGGTTTTCTATAGACTATACTCTGGGGAGTGTGCGGCCGAGTTGTATGATTTAGTTCCCCCCTCCCCCTTCTACCATAAATTGACAAGACGCCGTGCGGGTTTCACCATTTTGTGGTTGACATTCCTGCTGCTCGCACGAAGCGATTCGCCTCCTCCTTTTTGCTGCGAACCGCGAAGGAGTGGAACTCGCTTCCTGCGTCTGTGTTTCCGGCATCTTATGACATGGGAATCTTCAAACGTCGCGTGAATCGGTATTTGCTGGGTGAGCGCGCTCCATTTTCGGCCTCATCATCACTTTCCAGCAGGTGACATTGAGGTCAAGCGCAAGCCTGTCAGTAATAAAAAGGATTCACTAGTGCTGTGAAAAGAGCGATCAACTACGCTACTGGTCACATTGGGGACAAAATATAAGCGCAAAGTGTATACAATCACTAACGCATTTCTAGTCGCCCCAAAAGGGAAATAGCGTGATGATATTTTATTATTATTACGCTTTAGTATTAGTGTATAATCTTGTATCATATAATAAAATGTCATTTAATTTAATTATATTCTCATTCTCGAAGGCGACGAAAATGTCTCTTCAAATAGTTATCAATGAAATTAATAGAATTCTAATAGTAAATCGCAATTCTCTATGGCGTATTCCATTAGTGGCTAATAGTCCCACGCCCGCGCTTCACACAATCCAGAGATAGCGGGTTCGAGTCCCGTGCGGCGGGCAGCGGGCTGTAATTAACACACGCCCACACGCAAGAATGTTTTGTAACATATACCGAATATGTTGGGAATTATGTGGGAGGTATTCAGTGAATCTAGATAAAATTATATTTTAACGAAAATCTATTATTTATTACTATTTTTTACACTGGCTCGACATAGTGATTACAGAGTTCCTGATGGTAAGTACAGTGTAGTCCAAAAACGAAAGCGACTATCAAAGGATGAAAATCCATTGATAGTCTCCATCGTCATGTCGGCCCGCATATACCACGACTGAATATCTCTAGGTATATGAGCTACTAGATATACACAAGCTGATCCCGAAACGTGACAAGCCGAAACTGGTCACTATGACGGCTTTACACCCATGTACTGACTGTGGTCGCGATCCAGACGGGCACCGACGCCCTACCACCTCGCTGCTGCTCGTTTAGCACCACCCAGGAGTCACGTGTAGGGAAACTAGGGTAAAGCCTACGGACGCGAGCAGCTGCGACTCCCAAAATAGCTACGGTTATTATCACACCGAATCCCTATTGGGGCATGTAGAAAGAGTGGAATGCTTTTCTCTGTTCTTGAAAACATCTTTAGCATCCTTTTTTTTTCGTTTCATATTTTGAGGAATACTATTTTTGTCATTAATCTCGTAGTTTGTGTGTTTGTCTTCAAGTATCAGTTGACACTTATCTACATATATAAAAATCAATTGCTGTTCGTTGTCTCGCTAAAACTCGGGAACGGCTCAACCGATTTAGCTAATTTTGGTTTTGAATTAATTGTTGAAGTCCAGGGAAGGTTTAAAAGGTCGGTAAATATGAAAAAAATGCTAGGAATATAGTAAAAACAACAATTTCATTTTCCCATACAAACCACACTGTCCCCAGCTGTCAAACAAAACAAAACAAAGGTATGTCTTCAAGTTGATTAGAGGTTGCATGTTATTAATGAAAATTATAATTTATACGGCAAGTAATCAAACACAAAATAACGTGTCCCATAAGGCATTATAGTAAAAATATCATTACCTTAGATATGACTTAAGCCTTTCAATGCAATTTTATTTCTATTAGACCGCGACAGGCCAATAACTTTTGGTAGAATGAAAACTGACGGGGCAGCTATTAACATAAAAAAAACAATGCAACTTTGTTTTAGCGAAATAGGGCAGAACAAGGACTGCCGGGACAGCTAGGTAACAATAAACAAAAATAATAGTATATCGTCACGCTGTATCCCGTTCAGGGTTAGCAGGGATACTTTAGTGACTTCATCCACTTGGCGCTTATATATCGAGCCCAACGTGACCAGTAGCGCATCTGATTTCTGACCTTTCACACGGGACTTACATATGACTCTTTAGCAGTGACGTGCATAGCATATTTGTACAGGCTAGGCAGAATTGGCTTAGTTTATTTGAATATTATATTATGATAGTAAATATTATATTGCTTTTATAGGAAAGATAGATGAAGTGAATATAGAATAGATATGAATATAAATGGTTCCTTTTTTGTTTGATTTTAAGCAATTTATTCCAGACTTATTTATCGTTAGGGCATGCAATGCTTTCATACATCTGTGGAATTAACGCTACTGCTCATTAGATACCATGCGGGTGACTTATTCACAATGTCTATTAAAAATATAACATTATAAAATAATTATTATTCATAAAATTTAAAGAAAAACATATTATAAACAAATATAAAACTGATTTGTAAATTTTTAAGTGAAATGAAATGTATTTATTTCGCCACAAAATTACCAAAAAACTAGAAATTTAAATGCAGTAGCAGAAACAACATACAGAAACAAAAGATAAATACAAATACATATAAACATGGCGAAAATAGGACCTTCATCAGCTCAAAGCCACAGAGGAAGCCTGCGCAGTCTGAAGTGTTGATAATTTCAGATTTATACATTTGAAATTCAATTAATTTTACTTGTTTTATAATATTATTGCTATCTGGGTAGGTTGAGACAAGGAAAGGCCTCTTCTCTTTAATGTTGCAAGCCTCTTTCGCTACTCTAACATTCATTAAACTCTTTATGCGATTCCGCATACTTTTGACATTACCCTCCATCGGAGCTCTTTTTAATTGGTCTGCGTAGGTAAGTCACGAGCAGCCTCGGCTCATATTTCTACACTCATTTTGTATATCTATTTGTATATGTTTTTGTCAATATTAAAACTACATTTGAAATACTAACCACTTTTTGGAAGTCGAAGCTGCTCGCGTCCGTAGGCTTTACCCTAGTTTCCCTACACGTGACTCCTGTGTGGTGCTAAACGAGCAGCAGCGAGATGGTAGGGCGTCGGGGCCCGTCTGGATCGCGACCGCAGTATATGGGTGTAAAGCCCGACATAGTGACCAGTTTCAGCTTGTCGCGTTTCAGGATCAGATTGTGTATATCCAGTAGCTCATATACCTAGAGACCTTCAGTCGTGGTATATGTGGGCCGTCATGACGATGTAGACTATCAATGGATTTTCATCCTTTGATGGTCGTTTTCGTTTTTGGACTACACTGTACTTACCATCAGGTACTCTGTAGTCACTATGTTGAGCCAGTGTAAAAAAAAACTAAAGGGTATATAAAAAATTTCAAAGAATAAAAGGTCTTGTGTTTCTACTTAATTATGTAACTCATATTATAAGTATGTGCCTATATTATTATAAGCTTTCGACTTTTACAAGCGTTTGTATCATCACAGGGCTATATGAAACACATTATACAAATATCAAAACACAGAGCCGTGCTCTCTCATAAGTTTAATTAAATATTTATTCGTGTAGGGCGGGGCCGCACCGCCCTCTATCGGTTCCGATATTGTTTTCTAGATTTAAGATTATACGGTGTGGCCTCTAAGCCAGCGTCACTTGAAACGTATTACATCCACTCTGTATATAAAATGTACCCATTCTCCCAATAAATAAATTATATTTATAATTTTTTGTTTTTTGTTAGTTTGTGGCGAAATAAATACATTTCATTTCATTACAATCTCAATTTTTCGGAAGATTTATTTAACCTTGTTCCACCCTCCCCCTTCGACTATTCATCATCCACTATATGCCCATCTTTCACCAGTTGTGATTAGGGATAAGCGTTTGATTATAAGTATTGAAAAATGGAAGAGTGTTATCTGGAAGAAAAAAGAGTGGAAAATAAAAATTCCATTCAAAATTAAGTTTTTCTTTTTTTATATACTGACTTCACAAAGTGACGAAACATCACATACTGGAAAGTGCAATGTAGTCCATGAACGGCAGCAACCGACAAAGAACTATAATCCTTTGACCTTAAACTGGTTCTCATATACCCCGGCAGAAGGTCTCTAAGTACATGAACAAATATAGCTACACAATGTAATCACGAAACGGGACAATCTTTACGATGCGGGATTATGGTTATAACCATAGTTGGGCAAAATGTAATCAGATTAATAAAAATTATTAACGATTATATTTTACGTTTTTTACCATTAATATGACTGCATTTTGCTCATCTATGTTTTAAATACTACAGAATCCCAGATTGCAGACACATTTATGATTTCTTAATGTTTTAAATGGATTTAATCATGATTACAGAGCAAGAAAATTAAAATTACGACAAAATTTTGTAATCGTTCATAATTAATCAGATTACATTTTGCCCATCTCTGGTCACAACCCAGTTTGTGCAATAGCCCTACCCACTTAAACATTTTGATAGTAATCGCTTGTTTCGTGGCCCAGCCTCGCGGCGACCTCATGCCCGGCCGCATTTATCATGCAAAGGTCAGGTGGGCGATCGTTATCTACAAAAATTTTATGATGTCAGCTAAATCGACTAACCTCTATTTCCACTCCCTCACTGAGGCTTTATATCAACAGTTTATCTGTCCGCTTTATTTGAACATAATTTCAAAACTTGAAATTAGTTAAAGCAACTGGAAGAATACATATTATACGTTATCGATTTGTACTCTTTACTTTTTTAATTATTATTATCTACCTGGTGGTAGACAAAGACGAGGGGAATGAAGGCTCAACAAATGCTTATTTACTCTTCTCTTAAAGACTTCCAAGTCATAAGATCGTGGATATATGGTCACTGGAAGAATATTCCACTCCTTAGCTGTTCGCATGATGAATGTAGAAGCGAATCTTCTCGTGCGGATATAAGGAACATCCACCACATACGGATGATATCCGACACGGTGTTCGCGCCAAATCGTCGCGAACGACCTACGCGGAGGCGCAATTCAAATTTTTTATATTTTTAAAATAAAAGGAGATTGTTTGTCATATATAAAATATAGATGACAAATAAAATATATGTAAAAATACATTACTAAGAAACTAACAAAAAATGTTTTATTGGTAAACCTAAGTATAAACCCAAAAGGGAAGGCGCTAATGGCCTGCCCACACGGTGTCCAGTGGTCTAGAATCTTTCACGACCTTCAACATTTGACCTGTCGAAAAAAAAATCATCCGTATATTTTGTAATATATTTTTGCAAAGGAATCAAAACGTAGTATTTCCCGTTTACCTAGATGAATTGATACTTTTCGAGATGAAAGGTCATCCTAGAGAAGCTTTTTATTCCCCTCTCACTTCCTCCGCCACTATAATGGACACAATTAACAATAAAGCAGACAATAACGTTTCATTTTTACAACCGACATTTATTCAAAGGCGTTTATAGCCCGAAAACGTTTCAACGAAAACACCGTAACTGACAGTCCCATTACCGAATATGCAAAATCACAGATCTATTAATATAAAGCCATTTGACGCCAAAAAGAGTCAAGGAGCCGCACACCGAAGAGCTAACGAATACTTATATTATATATATATAGAGTACATATCATAATTTATGACACTTTGATATAGTCTATAAAGCTGTGTATTGTAGTGATTGTATGATTGGTTTGTAAAATAGGTTAGTTATATTTGGCACTATTCTCAGAATTGGCCATTTAATAAAAAGTAAGTTTATTTTTGAAAAGGTTAGAATATCTAATTTTAAAACTTGAAGTTTAATTTGAGTTTTCCAATTTTGATTGAGAGAGATTGAATGGAAAAATAGAATAGGAAGGTTCAGATTTTGCAAATTACATATAAGAAATATACATGTAATCTTTATTTGAAATATATATGGGAATACAGATTTAAAGAGTGTTATTATTCTAAAGCGAGTGAGCGACCAAACCCATAATAAATACAGAAAATATAGCACGCCAGTAAGAGCGTACTACAGTATCTATACTTTATTATTCCATTCCTCACTGTTTTCTACGCGTTGATACAATAAATGGGTTTCAGCTGGTCACTTAGCATTTGCTATGCTGACTTCCCTTTGGCATATCACAGCACAGGATATTTTATTTTGTTGTTTTCTGTCTTAATTAATCTGTCCTTCTGTGATATATGTAATGTTGTGTGCCAAATTAATACTTTTTTTTTTCTTTCTAACAGTATAATATAAATAGGGAAATTTGCATGGTAACACTTGGACCGTGTGCAATTCGTAAATGAAGGAAGAATAGAAAGCAAAAGGTTACGCTAGTATGTTATCACGTTAAATGGGTAATGGATAATGACCATCGTTGATTTCGAGTGCCGTTTATTAAATTGTTGAAGTAAAGTGGAGGGGAATCATGTAGATTGTGCAGACTTTTGTTATTTTAATTAATGATGCCGGCTTTGGTCCCTCCTCTTCCTCCTACGTATATGTGGCATGAGTAGAGATGCGAGCGCACGAGTGTGTGAGTGTGTGTGTGTGTGTGTGTGTGTGTGTGTGTGTGTGTGTGTGTTTGTGAGCGCGCGCGCGTGTGTGCGTGTGTGTGTATTTTCGTGTGTGTATGTATTGCGTGAATATAAAAACGTATGTTATTCTCCGTAAATGTAATATAATGTAATGTACTACAATGTTATGTAACGTAACATTAATTAAAACATGTCAAGCTCTGTGCCTATGATGTCGATAGTCGATAAATCATCGCTCGCGCGTCCATATCTTCAGCTTATGACACCTGTTGTACAAATTAACAAGTCATATTGTTTAAGTTTCACAAGAACTTTCTCCTTTTGTAATAAAAAGTAATAAACTTCTTTTTGTGTGGTTTTATTAGACCTTTTATTTTATCATATACTAGTAGGTCTGACCCAGCTTCGCTCTAGTACGATATAGACTCAGAACATATATATATATATATATTTTCGGCATGTCCTACGTTGGTGGCCTGGGAAAGACCTTCATAACAAAACCGGGCTTGGTGGACGAACGCAGAGGGCGCTCAGCCAGCGAATTTTATGGGTTGGGCGGCTAGGCAAGGGCACGGGTGGGTACGGACCTCGACTTGGGCGGCCGGCCAGTTGAAAAACGAATCTAACGGTGATCTACTAGCGTTTCAGAAGCGACTACTTTGAGAAGAAACGCCGAAAGAAACTTAAAGCTGCGTCGGAATATATATTGGGAATTATTCAGACTTTACTGAGCATTTTGATCCACTCCAGTTGCACAGAGAGATTGCCTCAATGAAAGTTTTCTACCATCTGCATTAAGGCGAGTGTTCTGAAGAGTTATTTAACCTTGTTCCACTATCTCCCTTCCGTAGAGGAACCACACGCGTTGATTTACAGAATCACAGCTATAGACTAAGTCAGATCCCGGATAAGACTAAAAAGATCTATAACTCTTATTTTTGCAAGTCGCTGCGCTGTGGAATGCGTTTATGGCGAGCGTGTTCCGAACATCCTATGATATTGGTTCCTTTAAATGAATCGTGAAGAGATATTTGTGCAGTCCGGCATAATCACTGCGTCCATTGATAGGGTTTTCTTTACTGTTGATACTCTAACTCTTCAATTCCCATGTCTATGTTAATGTTAACTTTGTATTTCTCTTTTACTAAAATAGTTCAGATACATTCAGCGAAGACAAAACCAAACTAAAAGAAAACACTACCCTCATCCTTTTAGGGAGGTGTCACATAGGTGACACTGAGCATTGTGAAAAAATATATGAATAGTATTACTCTTCAACTTTGCTATAATAATGGTACAATTAAAAAATAAATTATAATGTCGTAGAAAAAAAATTAAACTACTGTCACCTACAAGTGACACTGGGAATTGAAGAGTTAATTGGTATTTGAACTGCTTCATGCCTACTCTAATCAGCATAAAAAAAATGTATCTCCTATTTTACATACGTCGATTATCGAAGAAAAATACACATATAGAGAATATCAGCTCCAATAGGACATTGAACTCGATAAATAAGAACTTTTTACACTTTAACAGGCGTAGCGGCCAAAACCAATAATAGATTTATAGAAATAACGGGTTCAATAAAAAATACAATAGAAAATTATGTGTTAAAATCATGGGAATGCGTCGAAACGTTTTGGCTTTACATGGGTTATTAGTTGAGAGGAAGGTGGGCGTAGAGCGGGGCGACAGATATCGATAAAACATATTTCAGGCTCAAGTACGGTCTCGTGTGGAGGATTGCTAACACATTTAAGAATGCTCCGCCAAGCACCATTAGGCAGCCTTGGACGCAATTGATCGCCGAGCTCGGCAACTGATTGCTGATGAGACTTCAACCGATGGAAGGTTAAGATGAAATAATGGAGCGCGATTACCCAAAAAAATATCTATTCATTATTCATTAGTCTATTTTTTTTTACACTGGCTCGACATAGTGACTATAGAGTACCTGATGTACTGTACCTGGTGTAGTCCAAAAACGAAAGCGACTATCAAAAGATGAAAATCCATTGATAGTCTACATCGTCATGTCGGCCCACATATACCACGACTGAAGGTCTCTAGGTATATGAGCTACTGGATATACACAAGCTAATCCCGAAACGCGATAAGCCGAAACTGGTCACTATGACGGGCTTCACACCCATGCACTGTGATCGCGATCCAGACGGGCACCGACGCCCTACCACCTCGC
Source organism: Automeris io (assembly GCA_036320925.1). NCBI lineage: Eukaryota > Metazoa > Arthropoda > Insecta > Lepidoptera > Saturniidae > Automeris > Automeris io. The sequence goes on along the minus strand of JAUDJH010000011.1, from coordinate 1,511,156 downwards.
TGCTGCTCGTGTAGCACCACCCAGGATTCACGTGTAGGGAAACTAGGGTAAAGCCTACGGACGCGAGCAGCTGCGACTCCCACGGACGCGAGCAGCTTCGACTCTCAAGACGAACTAAGAACGATCTAAGATCGATCGATGTAACGTCTCTTTTACGTTCTATTACGAGAACTAAGAAGTTCTCTAACTCATATCATTGTCTGGACATTGGATTGTGGAATGGTCTCTCGGCGAGCGTATTTCCCTTGTTCCACAATATTAGGATCTCTAAGCGAAGCGGAAAGAGATATTTGCGGATGCCAGCATGACCACGGCGACCATCGGCAGGTAGTTATCACTTGAAGGTCGTACTCGATTTTTGTATTACACTATACTTTCTTTCAGGTATCCACTCAGAATAAAACAAAAATTAAAAGCTCACAAATATTTAAAATAGGAATAAAGGATGCGGGGAGCGTATCCCACCCCGTCGCTCTTAGAATTATGGATTAAGAAGGTATACTCTTTATTGAATTAATAGAGAACTTTAAGAGTGTGGTATAAATGGAGGATTTTGATAATTTACGAAAATATCGATAGACTAGAAAATCCCTAGCGATTGCGATGTTCGTAATAGTTTAATGATCCGTGAATATTTATCACTAGAGTCACGAACATGGTTCCGGACGAAAGGTGTCGCTGTAATTTCACCGTATTTTTTTAAATACAGACTTCATGGGATCCATATATTTAGAACTAGCTGTTTTCAGTCACTTTAGTCGTATATTAACACGTAGAGCATAAAAGAAAAAACTATTTGTCATTTACGATATTTTATTACTACAACTTTGTAGAAATTTAAATATTATTTATCGCATAAGAAGTGATATTGCACGAAAATGAGATTTGCATTGTCGTATCGATATCTTATGAGACTTTTAAGTTAATTTTTGAAATATCAAAACAAAGGCTTGTACACATTTTTGGCCTATTTCTTATGGAAAAGTTGACCCACGTTTTTTTTTGTATTCTAACTGCAATATAGTAACAAGATCACATATGATGCTAAGCATGGTACTTTTTAGATATATTATTCATTTAGAATGCTGGGTGACGTGTTTGTCTCAAGGTCAAAAGGTCCTGAAGAAAGAAGAAATGCAAAATAAAATCCAGACTGTCCACATTCTGTTAGATCCTCGGCATAATTATTCACTGGATAATTATTTATGGTCAGTTTTAGAGAGTAAGACTTGCTCTATATGCCTTGATAATTTGGAGTCTCTAAAACAATCCATACGATTGGCAGTGAAGAATTTTCCTACAGAAGGAGTGTGTGCTGCTATTGATATTTGGCCTCAACGTTCAAAGGACTGTATTGCATCCAGTGCCACTTCGAATAAGTTTTATATATTTTTATTTATTTATTTATTTAGTTCTTACAGGGTTGCCAGTGACCCGGCACAATAACTCATTTACACAATACATGTACACAGTTACAATCAACAATGTACAGTTCCTATTAAGGCATCCACAACATACTTCAGAGTGGCCCGTTTATTTATACTATATTATACTAGCAAACCCGGCGAACTTCGTTTCGCCACCAGATGGCTTCGTTTTGGTTTTTAGTTAGCGTTCGAAAGAACGTGCGCATAATAAATGTCACATGAAATTAACTGAGCAGAGTACAATGAGTAGCTGTCAAACAATGTATAACGCATCGGCGCCACCTACTTAAAATACTGGTGCGATCTGCTCCACCACCATGTAAAACCATATTGGTTTGTAGTACATGCTATGTATCAGAGATGGCGCTGTATGTGAAAAATGATTTTCCCCGTTTTCCTGATTTTCTATTAAATTTTTCCTGAATTTTGTTTGCTATAAACCCCACGGAGCCCGAGACCTTTCCAACGAATGCAAAACCGTGGAAATCGGTTCGTGCGTTCTGGAGCTATAGCGTCAGGAAGGAAGACCGGACTTATTTTTATATAATAGATTATATCATATTATATCATATTGATAATGGATGTGAAGATTATTCGTTTGTGCATCTCTCAACAACCCGAAGACCTTTCTCCTGAATCCCGGCATGGAGTCCGCGAACCAATCAACCGAATCTTCAAGAAGATTGTAGGCCCGAGACAATCTACATAAAGCACTGTTGACTCCGAGGTTTGTTCGCTTAAAAGGTGGGTGAAAGAGAGAAATGTTTAATGGTTATGTAGGCTACTTTTTTATTCACACCTTTTTTATTTAATTTGTACTTTTTTAAACATCTGTAAGTATATGTACGTAATATGTCAAAAAAGAATTGAAATGAAAATGAAATTTGTGACGTTCAACGGTGCGATATAGATATTAAGAAAAACTGTTGTAATTTTAATATTATTAATATATTTATACTAGCTGTCCCGGCAGACCTTGTTCTGCCCTATTTCTCTAAAATAAAGTCACATTGTTTTTTTTAATGTTAATAGCTATTGGCCTGTCGGCTGTTTTTTGAAAATTGTTTGAAGGAACCTGGCCTTAATGCTATATGTATAAAAATTGACAAATATTGACATTAATATTTATACGTCACTCAATTCTTTTGCCTTCCCGGAACCCGTCCACTGACATTTAAACTTTATGGTATGGTGTTAAAGTCCAAATTGACTTTTAAATATTATTACGAATTTTTTTGTATGAGAATATAGAAAAGTTGTGTTTTTAGACTTATCCAGACAATTTTTTAAATTTTTCTCTCCGTAATAACCTTCCCCAGACTTCATCAAACACAACAAAAAAGAAATCAGCCAAATCAGTTCAGCCGTTCTCGAGTTTCGCGCTTATCAAGACATTTTGCGATTCATTTTTATATTATAGAGATTAACGTCTCAAGTTTTTCTAATTGCAATTCCTCAACTGTGAACTCCACCTCTACAGTTTTATATTAATGTATTAAACTAACACACTATACTAGTAGCAAATGTTACGTACAATAAAAGAATGTTGTTTTCTTTGTGACAATATTTATGGCCAGACTAAGTATATGCTAAGGAGCCGTTCATGAAACCGCTACGCAAGCAACGGTATTTTTGGTAACTTATAGTAACCAACCTCACGCGAGTGGTTATAAAACTTTACCCAATAATATTTTTTCAATAGCATGTGGGAAAACTGATAAAGTTATAGCTTCTATTTTAATGAGTATTGGTTTAAAAATATAGCTTGTAATTGCTATATTATAAAATATGATATATCGCATATCCATCATTGTTTTATGACAATCACATGGAATGAAGGAATACATGAAAAGATAATCTTCTTTTATATACAGTATGTTATAAAAGACTTGTCCTGACTGAAATGTCAATGCAGTATTAGTATCTTTGTATGACGAAGCCATCTACTAACGGTTTTCTTAATAATCAACCCCTACGGTAAAATACTGTTTGAACTTTGTTTGAAAATTTGTTAATTTTTATGTAAGCACTATTGACACCAAATTTAGATAAAAAAACGTTTTTGACGTTTCCGAAAAATCAATCTCCAAGGGATTTTTACAATAGGCAACGACAAGCCTACAGCTATTCTATTTTCTATAACTCGGGGAAAAATCCTACATAGAACCATTAGGGCCGTGGTGAGGGCAGTGACCTTAGTATATCATACTCCTACTGACAAAAAACCCACGGAGTGACCCTCTTATTGCTCCACCCGGGCCTGGGAAACCAATTTCATCCAGATGCCCGGGGAGCGAAAAGCTTTATTGACGCTACCTCTCTCGAATGGTGAGTGTAAAAAACCTACCCCCCAAAACTACTCTCTCAAGTGGCGCACCGGACACTGTGTACCGCCTCCCTCTCATCCAGGTAGCAGAACTCCCACAAGTCTACCACCCGGCTATTGTCACTACAACTAGTCTAGTACCAAACGCGCCGACAAACGTGATTCATATCGAGGGATGAAAGGCTGTTTGGTTGAAGCGACATTTTTGGTGATATAGTAATATATTTTAGGAATCAGTAAAAAACGCTGATTCCGAAAATATATATTACTATATCACCAAAAAATGTCGCTTAAACCAAATACCCTTTCACCCCTCGATATATTTTCGTAAGCTCATTCATGTCCATCTCGATCTTTTGTTTGTTTTTAATTTATTTTAGTACTAAAAAAAACAACGAGCTACCATCTGCGCTTGATAATCTAAGGTCTTAATAAGAGTTTCTTTCGTATGCCTTAGCATATGGAAGCAATATCCATCTACTCACCGAGTTCAAATTACATAACACATAAATACAATACTCTGGGATTATTTACGACTGGTTTTAAAGTAAAAGCTTACGCGTGGGGCGCTAAAAACGCGCTTTTTTGTAACATAACAACTATTTTGCTTTTAGGCAGCGGCATGCATCCCATACAAAGCATAAAAAATATTATCTTGTTATACTTGAACATTTAATAAATATATTGACTTAAAATATGGTGTTTACCAAAATCTTAGTCTGAGAGTCCAAATAAGACTAAATTTTATATGGAATGCCTGCCACTGCTTATTCGTTATCCAGAGAAATTCCTGCATAGGATCATAAGAGTTCCGACCCTGATGTGCCAGGTCTTGCTGACTGAAAACTCCTGTTGTCTCCCTTTCATAGTCTATCTCTTAATCAGATAGCACACTGGACACCCATGCACCGTATCTGCCTCATCTGGGCAACAGATAGCCTCATGTCTATTTTTTAACAACTTAATTTGTATAGTTTTTTTTTAATTTCAATTAAGATACTTCTCAAATGTCTTTATGTATTGTATTGTATTGTATACGCGATCACCGAGTCCCATATAAGTGTCATGAACTTTTTAAGTAATTAAGTGTCACTGATTTGTAAATGTATTTTTCCATTTTTCTACTATAATTTATTTATATGTTTACATTTTGTATATAATTGTATTTGTTATGGCTGTTTATTATAGTGAAATGTTCTAATATTAGCACTGCGGCGTCCGTAGAATCAGTTTCATTGAGCGTCGGCTGATAATCAGCGCTGGATGGCACGTTGCAGTGTCACCCAGCAGGCCAACACACGCTGAATCTACTGCCTTTTGAGATCTGTGACAGCACACAGGATTCATAATCTGATTTTACGTATTATTTTTTCATTGTTTTATTTTAATGTGTGTTTTGTATTGTTTCTTTTTTTTATAAAATGTATTTCTTTTTATTTCCCGAAGTCACGTTTCCTGTACAATTATCATCAGCGAATCCTAGTCCACTGCATAAGCCTCTCCTAACAAGTACCATTGAGTCCAGTCTCCAGCTCTTCTTATCCAATCCTTTGCGGTCACATTTCGCAGGACGTCGCGCCACTTTGCTAGGGGTGCCCCAACTGCCACGCCTGCTCCAACGACCATCGGTTTTTCAGCATATTCTCCTGCACCAACAATTATATAAGCTGAAAGCGCTGTTTTAGCGGCTCGCCGGACGCCAGTAATACTAATGAACGGGGATGCGCCGGCGCGGGTCGCGGTGTATGACCCGCGATGCGCGATATATTGCGCGCGGACATTACACTGCACATGCGCTCTACGGACAATAACAAAACCTAGGGTTATGGACATTATAACTTAGCTTAAAAGCGACCTGGTTTTACAATGATTTTATGAGTTAGGACTGTGGATGTAGCGTCCCGGCTGGTTTGGTTTACTTATCCTGGTTCAACAAAGCACAGTGCATTCTAAAAATGGTCACGACTGTCATAAGACGGGTATCGGCGGACAGCCGCCGTCTTCAAGTAGACCTACAATAGTACCGAGTGCTTACTATAATAAATAAACTTAATTAAACCGTCTATATCACGGTGAGTGTTCTGAAGAGTTATTTAACCTTATTCCAATCTCTTCCTTCCATAAATAAAGCACGTACAAGGGTTTTCAGACATAGCTATACGGAAACTCATAACCCGACTAGGATTAAAAGGTTCTCTAACTCTCACTTTTGCCAAGTCATTGAGCTGAGGAATGGTCTTCCGATGAGCGTGTTCCCACCGTCCTATGATACTGGGTTCTTTAAACGAAGCAGGAAGAGATATTGTGCAGGCCGGCATGATCACTGCGATTATTATTTGGTTTTCTTTACTATTGATAGTAGTCGTTGTTTTTTGGACTATAACAAGCTTACCATCAGGTGTGGAGTGGTTACTATGTTGAGTCAGGATTAAAAAGATACGTTCACATTGTCAAATTGCGAGAGTGCGTTGTAATGCCTACAGATCCTCGGCATTGTGGCACAGTGGTCAAAATGATGATGATTTCAAAATTTAATAAAAAGATCATTGATCATTGGTCGGTTACTATTCTCCCAACGATTTTTAAAGGTTACGTGAATAAATATGTCAGATTTCTTACAGGATTAAATTCAATTTCATGTGTATTTAAAGGATAAACTTTTTAAAAGAGCTCTTCTCGGCAGATCCTATTTTCCCGACAATTAGTAGATTCATGTTGTTGATAATTTAAAAGTGCTTGTAATAAACCTATTTAACAATTTCACGCCGCCGAATATCTCCATTGGCTCGCACAAGTCTGCCTCATCGTGCAGCGCGTACAACCTATGGCTCTCGTCAAACTATGATACAAGGCGATGCGTACCACCAGCAAATTAGTTCATATGTTTAGTATATTAATTAAAAAAAAATTGAATAACGATCGAGTGAAAAGCTTGCACCGTAGCCATCTATGGACGGGAAACATAAACTACAGCGCCGACGTAAGCGTGTCAAATAAATTTATTTCGAGTATGATATCTAAGTATTTTGGTTTTTGGTGGTAGGGCGGTTGCCTGAACTGAGTCATGACCACGGTACACAAGTGTAAAGACCCTCATAGAAACTCGCTTCGGCCTTTCGCGTTTCGGGATCAGCTTGTGTATATCCAGTAGCTCATATACCTAGAGACCTACAGTCGTGGTATATGTGGGCCGACATGACGATGTAGACTATCAATGGATTTTCATCCTTTGATAGTCGCTTTCGTTTTTAGACTACACTGTACTTACCATCAGGTGACCTGTAGTCACTATGTCGAGCCAGTGTAAAAAAAAATGTCTTTTTTTATTATTTTGATCGACGCTTCGATAGCGCAGTGGTATTGACATTGCTTGCAAGGCCCCTGTAAGGTAAATCCCGGTAGCGGTGAACATTTCTATGACGAATAAGTTAGTTTGTCACAAGTCATGTATATGTTATGTATTCGAGTATATACATATATCTTTGTCTAGTACCTATATATCAAGCGCAAGTTTACTTTGGGATTTTGTCATTGTTTTTTTTGTACACTAGCTCGACATAGTGACTACAGAGTACCTGATGGTAAGTACAGTGTAGTCCAAAAACGAAAGCGACTATCAAAGGATGAAAATCAATTGATAGTCTACATCGTCATGTCGGCCCACATATACCACGACTGAAGGTCTCTAGGTATATGAGCTACTGGATACACACAAGGTGATCCCGAAACGCGACTAGCCGAAACTGGTCACTATAACGGGCTTTACACCCATGTACTGCGGTCGCGAGCCAGACGGGCACCGACGCCCTACCACCTCGCTGCTGCTCGTTTAGCACCACCCAGGAGCCACGTGTAGGGAAACTAGGGTAAAGCCTACGGACGCGAGCAGCTTCGACTCCCATCAATCAAACAATGAATGTGTGCAATTGTCCCCAAATATTTTATAATTTGAGTAGCATAATGGGGAAAATACCCATGTAATTTAAAAAAAATGTTTTTATTATTAGTGCTTTTGAAAACCTACGCATATTTCTGCCTGTTACATATTACTTAAAGTATCTGGTTATACAAGCTAAAGTTGTTCAAATGTGTCTTTAATAGAGATATAAAATTTACTCGCAATTATCTAAGAATGTAATGTTCTTGTATTGAAACACATTATAATCCTTGTAACATGTAGTCTAGGCAGTTTTCCGGTATGAAGGGTACAAAATACCTATAAACCGTGTTCCTACAACATACTAATTGCCTAGCCATTTCCACACATTGTATATGTATGTATGTGTTGTGGTTGAATTAGCAAATTGGGTATTTTTACAATAATCTAATAATATATCGTTACGCTATATTTCTTCGGAGTAAGTAGATACACATTAGGGGCTATATCCACTTTACATCGCGCATATACATCGTGCCCAGCGAGAAGGGCAGCTGATCGCCGTTCCCAGGGCAAGGTGCAAATAGCTTTTCTATAAGATGCCATGTGGGTTTTCTAATAATATTTTACTTTTTTTTTAGTAACCCTGTAACATCAAATCCATACGTATATGGATTGATCTACATAATGTGTAGGGCGTGAGTCTCACAATGTTTTCCTACAAGAAACTCACGACCTGGACCTGCGTTCGAATCTCAGTCTGATGCGAGCATGAGAATAGACATCTATCATATCAGGGCTGGTTCCAGGCCTTGCCGCGAGGTGCAGTGGTTGACAACATTTATTCAGAGCGCCAGCCAACCAATCACTCAAACGGAGGTAAACCCAAGGACACAAATTATAAGTCCGATTAAAGGGAAACTTATTTATTTTATTGTTACACAACTTATTCTATTGATTATAGATAATAAACTTAAGATCTAGTGAGAGGCAAACTTCCACATTAAAGCATGTTTCTTTGTTTTAACAAAAAAAACCCGAGGGTATGCTAATTTATTGATTTTAATATTAAAAGATTTTGAACTTAATCTCCGATCATTATATATATAACACCGCCCGCTGATGCGACACGGCGATACCTTCAAGTGGACCCCATGGAATCGTCCCTGAAGCGATCCAGTGGTCCTGAAGAAAACTTCCTAGGCTGCAGGGGGTTGAAGAGCGCACTTAGTGTCCCCATCAAACTCTACCGCTTCACACGACGAAGGGCTGCCTTAGCGACAAACCGCAGTGACAACGTACATCCTAATTTCTTAGGCACAAACTGAAACCCACAATGGTGGGCATATTTAATATGATTTGAGAACCAGCGGGACCCAAATTATTATCTAAAAATTAATTTAGCGTTGGCCGAGATTGGAACAGCTACGGCTCGAACTCCATCTTTTCCAAAGTGTCAAAAATCATCCAACGGATACTTTCTTTGACGACGTCATATCTCAAAAGGCAAAGATACGGCTATCGTTCAGCCATTTTAAAATAGCGACTAAGATAGACGTGGTTTCGTGGTTGCATCGTTAGATGGCGCTAAAAGTATTGGTGCAACAAAAAATTCCTGTTACAACCCAGTGGAAATTCATTAGGAACCGTCAGGAGGTGGTGAGGGCCGCTCCCCGGTGTGTAACTCTCATCGACTAATACCACTGGGATGCATCTCCAAACACAGGGTGCGCCGGACTACGGGATTGTGACTAGTGGTCTCACCGCTGTCCGTAATCCGCCCAAAGGGCTTCCTCTTGCTGGTAGGGGAGTGGGAGAAGAGTGACACCACCCCTCAACGCCAAGTGTAGTAATGTTTTACTTCACCGGTCAGTATGTGGTGCCTAAATCAGTACGTCATCTGACTAAATTATAGCTTTTTTATTTCTTTCATATCTAAGTTATAGCATAATTGTTTGAATAGAGCGAAAAAAGTGCGTTTTATTAGAAAACGTAATGTCTAGAGGTTTTAACTCTAAAATAAAAGAAATGAGTTGTTTTATTTTATTTTTCGATAAATTTTACTTTTGTTTAAAGAAAATACTATTATACTATTATCATAAAAAAAAACGAATAGAATTAATCCGGACAAGCTTTGAAATAACTGAAACATAATTAATTTTACAGAGCAATTTTAATTTCTATGACAAGATTCGTCTTAGCGTAGGATACCATTAACATATTTGTCGCCAAGTCACCAAAATCTGGGTGGCGCTTTTTTGTTGAAGTCAATTATGAGTTTGTAGTTGGGTTTTCAAAAGGAATTTAATGGAATAAGCATTTATATAAAAATATAGGATATATTAACATTCTAAAAATATTCATTTTATACAATACCTTCTATTAATTTATATAAGATAACATATTTAATTACACCATGACGCACGTTTTTCATGAAAACACACTATGAACAAATTTCTTTTACATAAGTAGAAGATAATAATACATATAATAATATAACCATAATACTTGAGTTACATTATTTACGTCTCTTGTTTATGTTACGGCGCGCCGAGATTCGGATTTGGGCCACGTGAAAAACACAAGCAGATTGCGCTGGGCTATGAACGTGCTAAAGAAGTTCAGATATTTTGCAAAAATCCCATTTCGAAGAGATGCCTACGACATGCATAGATCTCGCGAACTCACGTAGCGGTACAATCTAATGTTACGACCTTGCGACTCGTAAAGTGGACGCATGCGCACACGCAGGAAGCGGGATATATGGCCGTTTTGAGAATATTGCTCGCTCAAGAATTTGTTCATCGCAACTATGTAGCCTTTATAATTATACGTTCGGTGATTTTAAAGTGAAATTTATTCGTGCGTCATAATTTTCGCTTTATAAAGCCGTTTAGACTTAATTACGAATACAATCTGGGTATAAAATATTAATAAGTATTTGTAAACATCAGAACAGAACGGGCTTGTTTCCACAACTCGACGTGTGTGAATGCGTGTAAATAACTTACTATAGTTATAAATCAGTGACGTGCATAGGATATCTGGTCAGGGTAGGCTGAATCCGCGTAATTAATTTGAATAATATATTATGATAGAAAATATTATATTGCTTTCATAAGAGAGCTAAATGACCTGAATATGATGATGTCCTAGCCGGATTCGGCCACGGCGACTGTTTCAACGCCGATTAAGAAAATCAAGGTCCAGTTTTCGGAAACAGTCAATCGCGCAGGAGATATTTCAGTGCATAACTGGACACGCAGCCAGAAAAGCACTCTCTCGTCCGAGTTCCCTCAGGCCCGATGGAAAGGAGAACCAATACGATCGGGAGGGAGCAGGATCCAGGTTTGGTCGAGTTTTCCCTTCTCTGAACACCTGGTTGAATTGCGGGGTTAAAGAGATACCTTAGTTGCCTTTTACCACACCTCGGCAAGAAGAGGGGGGTTCTATTCTATTCTGCCGGCAGCCACCACGGCACACACACAATACCTGAATATAGAATAGATATGAATATAAATGGTTCCTTTTTTGTTTAACTTTAAGCAATGTATTCCAGACTTGTTTATCATTAGGGCATGCAATGCTTTCATGCATCTATGGAATGAACGCTTCTGTTATAAATTTATCTCAGTTAAAACATGGACACAGAGCGACCTGCCTTTAAATTCTGTGTCGATAATATTCTGGTAAGATTTCAACAAACTTAGCCGTGAGTTGCGCGTGTGGTTTTTATATTGAAGGGAGAGGGTGGAACAAGGTTAAATGACTCTTCAGATAACTGACCGTGGTACAGATACTTTCCATTTTATATTTGAGCGTTACTAATTTAGGATACCATGAGAGTAAAATTTCTGGATAAAAATGAATCCATGTAAAAATTCTTACGCAAATATAATAACCACGTAACGCTATATTATTTTCAGGGTGAGCAGATATATTAATCTCTATATCGAGTTTGCCCTGGTATGTACTGCTCAAAGGGACATTTCTATTAGATCCCATGAGGGTTTTCTTACGCAAATTTGATTAAAAATATTTACTTTATAAAAAATAAAACTATTACTTGGGAGTCGAAGCTGCTCGCGTCCGTAGGCTTTACCCTAGTTTCCCTACACGTGACTCCTGGGTGGTGCTAAACGAGCAGCAGCGAGGTGGTAGGGCGTCGGTGCCCGTCTGGATTGCGACCACAATACATGGGTGTAAAGCCCGTCATAGTGACCAGTTTCGGCTTGTCGCGTTTCGGGATCAGCTTGTGTATATCCAGTAGGTCATATACATAGAGACCTTCAGTCGTGGTATATGTGGGCCGACATGACGATGTAGACTATCAATGGATTTTCATCCTTTAATAGTCGCTTTCGTTTTTGGACTACACTATACTTACCATCAGGTACTCTGTAGTCACTATGTCGAGCCAGTGTAAAAAAAGCATTAATAATATGAGTAAACATTTTAATATTTTTCAATTACAGTTTACGTCTGTGCAATCGCATTGTTATATACAAATACTCCCGATATGGCGTTTTATTTAGAAACCACTAATTGTATAGTGCACAAGTGTGGTAATATATCAGGGTTCATTTTATTTTGTATCAGTACAACTTAACTTTAAGTGTAAGCAGATATTTTACGACTCCACCGCACATTACGTGAACTGGATGTAAAATGTAAAAGACTTTTACACGACACGACTTTTCGTATTTAAATCTATTGTGAGCAACGCTGAGAAAAATGTTAAACGATGTGTTGAAAAAAAAATCTATGGCTATAGTGGTAAGGTTATTTTTTTTATAAATATTCTGGCTCTAGAGACTACAATGAACCTAATAAAAAATGCAGTGTAGTCCAAAAACGATATTGACTATCAAAGAACGATATTCCATTGTCGTATTGTACTTTTTATTTAATTTCTTATACTTCACTGTAATAATATTTTTGTGTAACTTAATGATTATTTATACAAATAGATTTACACATAATATTCTTTACGTTCCCGAGCATATCTATCTATATATATAAAAATCAATTGCTGTTCGTTCGTCTCTCTAAAACTCGGGAACGGCTGAACCGATTTAGCTAATTTTGGTTTTGAATTAATTATTGAAGTCCAGGGAAGGTTTAAAAGGTGAGTAAATATGAAAAAAATGCTAGGAATATAGTAAAAACAACAATTTCGTTTTCCCATACAAACTACTCTGTCCTCAGCTGTCAAACATGATGTCAATCAAAACAAAACAAAGGTATGCCATCAAGTTGATTAGAGGTTGCATGTCATTAATGAAAATTATAATTTATACGCCAAGTAATCAAACAAAAAACAACCCAAAAATGTCCCATAAGGCATTATAGTAAAAATATCATTACCTTAGGTATGACTTAAGACTTTCAATGCAATTTTATTTCTCTTAGACTGCGACAGGCCAATAACTTTTGGCAGAATGAAATCTGACGGGGCAGCTCTTAACATAAAAAAATGTAACTTTGTTTTAGAGAAATAGGACAAGGAACAAGGTCTGCCGGGACAGCTAGTAGAATATATATTTAAAAAAATATCGTGTCGTATTAATATCGGTAACTGTAAAGTATAGTCGTAGAATAAAACAGGCGTGGTAGAACTAAAACTTGTAAAAGCTCATAACAGTTTTATGTTCGCCGTGTGCTAGAATACCATTCAATTCGCTAAATTACTGCTGGAAGAATCAGAAATGGACAGATTTTAGTACATAGATGGTGCAAATAAAACAAACCTTTAATAACAGTTTTCTTGTATATGACCGAAACCAGTGACGTGCATAGGATATTTGGACTGGGTAGGCAGAATTCGCGTAATTAATTTGAATATTATATTATGATAGAAAATATTATATTGCTTTCATATGAATGATACATGGCGTGAATAAATAATAGATATGAATATAAATGGTCCTTTTTTGTTTATCTTTAAGCAATTTATTCTAGACTTACTTATCGTTAAGGCATGCAATGCTTTCTTGCATCTATGGAATGAACGCTACTGACCGAAACATAGTTACCATAATCTGTTGCTTAATAAAGAGATTCTATTTTTTTTTTTTATTCTGTCTGGCTACAGAGACAACACCACGCTTGATGGTAAGCATGGTGCTGTCCAAAAAACGAGAACGACAATCAACAGTTAGGTATGACAACACAAAAAACGGGAAAAGCCACAAAATATTTCTTCAAAAACATTAATAAAAGCCGCAAAACATTAAAGGAATTTGATTGGAATAATAAAATAGCTGAATATTAACAGGTCATGGTTGTTTCTATGAATATCTAGAAAAATACAAAATTGTAACAAATCCAAAGTGTTCATGCGACATATGACTAACGACGTGCAGTAAATATAATTTGTATATTTGTTTTAGAATAACATAGAGCAAGCATTGGGGAAGGAAATAAGACAGGAAAATTTGGAAGAATTAACTAGCAATAAAGAATACAGAAATAATTTTTTAGAGTATGCCGTTATTTTAATTGAAAGAATAGGATAAGAAAATAAAACAAAGTGAAACAAATTTGCATAATGTAATAGGAAATAAGTATATAGTACAAGCAAACTAAATATTGTACACTAGAATGATGTGACGAAAGAAATTGTCACATGATTGTATTAATAATAAATAAAAAAAAGAACAACCTATCGGAAGTCGCAGCGATAATGCCGGACTGCACAAATATCTCTTCCTAAATGACCCAACACTATTTTACAACATTAGTGTGCCCAGCCTGGGCTGAGGAAAGAGAAGTCTGGTAGAGAGGTATACCTGCATAAATGGGTTGCACCGTTTAAGGCTACCACATCACGCATCAGAAACGTAAAAAAAAGACAAAAACTGACAAAAGTCACCTATAGTAAAAAAAGAAATGTCAAATTTGCACTCTAGCGCAGAGTTTCCCAAACGTTTTTGTGTCGTAGACCCCTTGCCATGTTTTTCCGTGTTGGGTAGACCCCCTACTTACCTGATATTGATTTCCTGTAAATTTCTAACTGTAGTGAAGTTTAGTGTTAAAAACTTAAAGCTATTTGGCCCAAAGTGCGTTCCCGCGCCGTGTGACGTGTCAATTTAAAGCAGCCATTCCCCTCCCCGTCTTCCCCTTTACTCCCTATCCTTCGTGTTTCTATGCCATGGCGCTAGAGATAGTCTGTGCGACTATTCACTGGCGCTAACACATATATAATAATTTTTTTACTTCATAGGTACTTTTATAAATAATGTATATGTTTTGATATTATAATATAGTATGATGTAAGTAAATAGGTACTATCAGTGTATATGTTGAGATCCACTATCGTGGACCCCCATTTTCATTTCATGGACCCCCAAATTTTATTTCGTCTACCCCTTGCAGGTTGTCAGAGACCCCTAGGGGTCGATATAGACCACTTTGGGAATCACTGCTCTAGCGTGTCAGTTTCGTACATTGGGATCTTTTTACGAGGTAAGAACCCATGAAGAGCATATTCTTTTATATTCTTTCTCTTAAGAGGGGGAAATAGCAGTTGAAAGTTTGAAAATCAAGAGAGTGAATGGCATCTGCGCGAAGTTAGCTGTATCAGCTTGTATGGGATATAAATTTGTTAAGCGAAATTGGTAGAAATGTTTTAAATGTACGAGGAGTGGGCTTCATAAACGCATTGTTCCTCGGCCTCTCATTGTTCCAAGGCTGATAAGAAGTAAGGACAATGGGCCAGTTGAGAGCCTATTGCTTATGCCGCGAGCTAGTTCACTTGGCGAATGACCAGCCACCATCAAGAAATATACTAGTACTTTGTATTTACAAGGTTATTTACAATTCGCCATTTTTTCGGCTGGGGAGGGCCTAAAATGTCACTATTCAACCGATCCTAATTTAGGAGCAATATTCAAAAGTTTTCGAAATATTTCAATTTTAAAACATTTTAGTTCTTATGCCCAATTTCGGGACTTAAATCGAAATGTATAAAAAAAACCTTCAAGTATCCCACGGATTTTGTTTACAACATACTTAAAAATTGATATTACAGTTCACCTGAAACAATAATAAAATAATAAATTTACTTCACAATGTAAAGCTAAGGCGCGCAAGAGAAACAAATTTTTTTTTTAATAGCACCACATAGTAACATTGAGCCGGTGCGTAGCTCGTGAACAAAGGGATAAAAGAAAGCAAAAGATCATACTAGTATGTAATGACGTCAAAAAGGTCATGACCATGTTGACCTCAAGCACAATTTATCAATTAAATCGTTTCTTTAGTCTTTAAACTGAAATTTGTAAATAATCCGAGCATGCATTGCTAGTAAAATAATTCAGATTAATTTTACATGACAGTAACATAATAATTTACGAGAATATACTAATATCTCATGTATTTTGGTAATGTAATGTAAACCAATATGCCCCTTTCAGACAGGACAGGGGTTTGAAAACACACTGTATAGATAAATATTTAACAAAGAGTGCCAATAACTTAGGAAGCGAGTCCGACTGTTACGTATTACAGCCTTTCAAACCTGCGGCTGCCTATTTCCCGATAAATTTATAATGCATTATGCCAGCATCGCATTCTCACTGTTAACGTACTGCGGCAGTATGTGCTGGCCTTAATTTATTAATTGCATCGCGTGACCCCAACCTTGCAATTTATGGGACGCCCATATTGTTGCCTGGATTCATGGCAGGGTATTCTACGTAACAGATTATTATTTCTAAGTTTGTAAAATCTTATAAACATGAACGTCACAGTAATGTATTGAAACTAGTCATTTAATCAAATCACTATTCAATATTATAAGATAATAACGATGTTTTTGTTTTAGTAAGCTTCTACGTATACTTCGTGTTCTATGCTAATCCGAACAGACAACTGAGATCAATAGAGGTATCTATCTGTCCCTAAAAACTTTTTTTAGAGAGAGAGAGAGAGATCTCCTAGAAGAGAATACCCCCTTTCTTTTTTTTGCTAACCCGGAGGAATCTCATAGACCGTCAGGACGCCGTAGGTCTCGCCCTCGGTGTATCTTGCTCTTACCGGGTTAAGCCCCAAGGATATACTTCCTCTCGTCTGCTTGGGTTAAGGGAAAGGCAGAGCCATGATCCTTAGCTCCCACCATGAGAAAACCCCCTTTTAATGGTAGCCTGGTGGACCTCATGGACGGTCAGTGTAGTGGAGAGGGCCACAATCCTGTTGTGCCAGACTATTACCAACTAAAACCCCCTGGGTGTTCCTTTTTCCGTCTGCCAAGGCCTAGGGTACGGCCTTAACAAATTCCTCGGCACCCAGCGACGTCTGGGCTCCCGGCCGGTAAAGTTGTGAAGACCTTTCCCGGTCAACAAACACGCGAAAATTCGAAAAAAAGAAAACAATAATGTCTGGGCTTTTTCAGGCCTCACCTAAATTGTGTGATGAGTGGACGGTGTAAAGTACCATCCCCTCCCTGGTCTCCTTGTGTTTTCATTGGAACGGTGTGCGGTAACTTGTCACACACCCCATTCGCTTGTATATTGGGGACGCAATCAAGTGGTAGGAGAAAAATCCCTAAAATTATTTTTAAATCGCCTAAAAACTGTAATGAAGCTAACTTTTTATCGATGTTTTTTTTTTTAAAAAAAAGTATATCTCTAATTTCGGATTACTTACAAAAAACAGTGTAAAAACTACGCAAACGATTTAATTGATAAACGGTGCTTGTAATCAACGAAGGTCATGACCCATATGAAGGAATAATCTACTAGCATTATTAGTTATTTTCTTTTTCTTTATGTACGAGCTACGTACGCTCCCAGTGTTGCCATGTAAATGTTTCATTTAATTTTACCTTAAAAGGGAATACAATAAGACTAATAACATAATAAAAATACAATCTAATATCGATAGTAACGCCTTTACTTCGGACAGAGTTTTTAATGCATATTGTATATTCGACGTCTTCTCCTAATTGGTCTGTGTTAGTGTTGATAATAAGCATTCAAAATAAACATAACTTGAATAAACGGTGGAAGCTAAAGATAATTTTTAGGAATTGAACCATTCAGTCCAGTTTGAAAGTTTGTGTAGTGCTCTCAAATAGCGGAGTATTAAGCCAACAGACTGAGTTTCCGTGGGTCAAACCTCGATGTAAGAATTAAATGAAGAACGGATATTTTTTTTTTTTTTTTTTTTACACTGGCTCGACATAGTGACTACAGAGTACCTGATGGTAAGTACAGTGTAGTCCAAAAACGAAAGCGACTATCAAAGGATGAAAACCCATTGATAGTCTACATTGTCATGTCGGCCCTCGTATACCACGACTGAAGGTCTCTAGGTATATGAGCTACTGGATATGCACAAGCTGATCCCGAAACGCGACAAGCCGAAACTGGTCACTATGACGGGCTTTACACCCATGTACTGTGGTCGCGATCCAGACGGGCACCGACGCCCTACCACCTCGCTGCTGCTCGTTTAGCACCACCCAGGAGTCACGTGTAGGGAAACTATGGTAAAGCCTACGGACGCGAGCAGCTTCGACTCCCCAAACTATATGATACTTCTATACGGATATGGTACTTCTCCATATTTTTTAATACTATATTGCTAAATGTCACACTTTATACTTCTATTTAATAAATAAGTGAAGTAAAAAATAACTTTAAAAAATAGTAATATATAAGAATAAAAGATATAGCTAAAACTCAAAAAAAAATCAGACATAAAACAATTTTATTCAAAGTAGATCATCAGTAGTGGCTGTGATGATCTAATGGATAATGGATCAGGTTCCTTGAGTGCCAACGCGAATGGTACTAGGTTCGAACTCCGGCACGTACTTCTGGGTTTATCTAGATTACGTACAGCACATGGTCACTGGTGGATAAAAAAATAGTGAGAAAACCCGCATAGAATCTAATAAACATTTTTTTTTTGAAGCGGACTAACTACTTATTGCCGGGAAAGGCATTTTCAGCTCAACCGGGCTTAGGGGGCGAGCACAGAAGGTGCTCAGCCAGCGAAAATTTTGGGTTGGGTGGCAATGCAAGGGCACCCCTGTGGGTACGAACCTCGACTTGGCATCTAATAAACATCATCATTTGTGCTTTAAATGTGTTTTGTTTTTTTAATTGAAATAGTCTACATGTGTAGCTCAAACCTAAGGTATGAAATACCACATCCAATAATATTCATAGCTTAATGATACCAAATAAATTGAGAATAGTTAGCGTGGGCTCAGTGTTATCATAGAAAGCTGATTGGAATGTGTAATACCGGAATTGTAATATCAAACACGGATTATGTTCATCCGTAAGTCGTTTGTCCGTCTTTCTGTTTATTTATAGAGTATCGGTTGTCCTTACAACTGATAATCTAAACTGATATATCATAACTAGAAACTTATAAGTTCTTTAATGAATGTTCCTAATATATTATTAAAAAAATACGATGTTATTTATTACGTTTTTATTATTATGACTAGTTTTTGCCCGCAGCTTCGCTCGCGTTAAGAAGTATTATTATTAATTAGGTATAGTTTTTGCGGCTTTATTTTTGTTTAGCGTGTGTAAAAAATTAGGGCCTACAAAACTTCTTTGAACTCAATATTCTTAACTAATCTGTCATTAGGCAAAAACAAAATAATCATTTTTTTTTAATTTTGGTATTTAGATATTATCAAAATCCTTTCTTAACTGATGCCTACGTCATAGTAGCTTTATGCATGCAAATCTCAGCCCGATCGGTTTAAAATTGACAAAGTTTCATACAAACTTTCATCCCCTATTTTATCCTCTTGTGGATTGAATTGATCAAAATCCTTTCTTAGCGGATGCCTACGTCATACCATCTACCTGCATGCCAATTTTCAGCCCGATCCGTCCAGTGGTTTGGGATGTGCGTTGATAGATCACTATGTCAGTCAGTCAGTCAGTCACCTTTGAGTTATATATATTTAGATTTACAGGCGGACGTTTGACCTCAGTCACATCTGGTGGAAGTAAAGATGAGCCCAACGATGAACCGCGTTCGACCAACAAATGCCTATTCAGTCTTCCTTTAAAGGCTCCTAAGTCATAAGATCGTGGAAATATGCTAAGCTGTTTGCATGATGAATGTAGAAACGAATCTCATCGTGCCGATACTAGGAACCTGCGCCACATACGGATGGTTTTGACACGGCGTCAAACACGACCGGGGCCCTTCACGAAAATCAGCGCTGCAGACTTCCTCTGTTGCTTTAGGCTGATGAAAGTCCCATTTTCACCATGTTTATATGTTTTGTATTTTCTTTTGTTTTTGTGTGTTGTTTGTATTGCTGCATTTAAATTTCTGTTTTTTTGTTGATTTGTGGCGAAATAAATACTTTTTCATTTAATTTCATTTCAAACACGGTCACGGCGGTGGTTTTAAGATAAAATGGAGCTGATGGAGCTAGAGAATGTAGCCCTTGAGAGTGATCTCCAAAGACTGAAAGGCAAGTGACTTTACGTCCATTCTCCATACTTTCTGCATCAGTACAGTCTTAGTCCATGAGCCATCGGCAACTAATCTATAATCTATTTTTGGTGGTAGGGCAATTTCTCAAACTGACTTATGATATCGAGGGATGAAAGGTTATTTGGTCTACATCATCGGATTCATCTTCACCTTCAACCTGGTGTGATTGAGGTCAAGCGTTCGTCTATAAATAATAAAAACAAAATGTATTATTTAATATTATTATTGATTTTATAATCGGCTATAACAGATACGTGACCTTTAATAAATTAATGACGTTTCGAATGTAAGATACATCCTTATGACCTTGCTAAGCGAAATATTTTATCAATTTTTATTGTGTCCAAATGTTGAACTTTGAAATAATTAATTACAATTTATCTTCTTTTATTTCGATGTAAATGATCTCGACAGACAAATTGATCGCTCTCATGTATATTAATTGGTTATAGGGTCGTCACCTTTTTGTTAAAATGACACCTTTTCGTAATAATATATTTTTTACTAGCTGTGCCCGCGACTTCACTCGCCCGCATCACGCCACGCCCCTTACACAGACGTAGGTTCGACCTGTGTACGCACGTGTAATCTACCAGTCTAACCCTATTTTATAATAAATATACCGAGGAGTGAAAGGTTATTTGCTTTAAGCGACATTTTTTGGTGAAATAGTAATATACCATATATATAGGGAATCGGTAAAAATGCTGATTTCGAAAATATATATATTACTTTCACCCCTCGATATGATTCACAATAAAATGTAAACTCCGAAACAGACCGTTTTTTTTTTAATTTTTTGTGGTTCATACAAACTTTCGTCGTCATTATCTATACTAATATTATAAAGCTGAAGAGTTTGTTTGTTTGTTTGTTTGTTTGTTTGTTTGTTTGAACGCGCTAATCTCAGGAACTACTGGTTCGAATTGAAAGATTCTTTTTGAGTTGAATAGACCATTTATCGAGGAAGGCTTTAGGCTATATAATATCACGATGCAGTTATTAGGAGCGAATAAATAATGGAAAATGTGAAAAAAACGGGCAAAATTATTCATCCTTGAGGGCTTCCATTGCGTGCGCTGCAAAAACGGTTCAAGATATCAAAAATATATGTAAGAAAGAATTATTTCTCTTGAAATGATCTAAAAAAATGTCCGTGACAGTATATGTCTATCTTTTAAGATTAAGTCACTAGAACCGTTTTTATGGTAAACAAATTTGGTCGAAATTAATGCTTTATTTGTTAAGAGTTGTATCAACGTAATAATATTAATCTTTATCCAAATAAATGTGTTGTTGATTAAGAGTATTAATTGTGAACAAAACTGTCTTTGACATCACTTAATTTCAATGAACATCTTAGAAGATATTACAAAACCTTATATAGCAAAACAACGTTTGCCGGATCAGCTATGTGTTGATAAGCGCGAAACTCGAGTACGGCTGAACCGATTTGGCTGATTTCTTTTTTGTTGTGTTTGTTGAAGTTTAGGGAAGGTTATTCCGGAGAGGAAAATTAAAAAAAATGTCTAAAAAAGTCTAAAAACAACACTTTTCTATATTCTCATACAAAAAATTCTTAATAATATTTAAAAATCAATTTGAACTTTAACACCATAAAGTTTAAATGTTAGTGGACGGGTCCCGGGAAGGCAAAACATTCGAGTGACGTATAAATATTAATGTCAATATTTGTCAATTTTTATACATATAGCATTAAGGCCAGGTTCCTTCAAACTATTTTCAAAAAACAACCGACAGGCCAATAAGTTTTGGCAGAATGAAATCTGACGGGGAATCTATTAACATTAAAAAAACAATGTGACTTTGTTTTAGAGAAATAGGGCAGAACAAGGTCTGCCGGGACAGCTAGTTTTAACTAAAACTTTAGTCAAATGAACTGAACAGTTATTTTAAGCATTTTTTTTTCCAAAAACTGATCAACGTGTTTTTTTAAGCTGACATAACTTTTTTATTTATGCTCCGATTGAAATAAAATTAATACTAGATGTTAAAAACAGCTTTTCAAAATACATTACTGAAAACTACATTAAAATCGGTCATACCTTTTCTGAGATTAGCGGTCAGAAAACAGGTATAGATATATGCACGTCCATTAAGGATTCCGATACATTTTTACTAATTTAGATCGTCCAAGATAATCTTTTCTGGCTGCTCGCATCAGTAGCGTTCATTCCATAGATGTATGAAAGCATTGCATGCCCTAATGATAAATAAGTCTGGAATACATTCCTTAAAGTTAAGTAAAAAAAGGAACCATTTATATTGATTCCTATTCTATATTCACGTCATTTAGCTCTCCTATGAAAGCAATATAATATTTTCTATCATAATATATTATTCAAATTAATTACGCGGATTCTGCCTAGCCTGTCCAGGTACCCTATGCACGTCACTGCAATTTCTTGCAAATCATGATATCTACTGAATGCTTGAGAAGCCGCTGAGAAACAGATTTATTAGCTTTATTGGTTTGTACCAATAACCTGCTTACAATATCGGATGGCACGGGTTGCTAATAGACCCCACATTTAGTATTATACTGGCCCAACAAAGTGACTACAGCGCCCGTGATGAAAAGTACAGTGAAGTCCAATAAGGACAACGACTACCATAGAGCGAGAACTAATTGGCTGTGACCGACGTTACAGCAGCCAACATAAACCATGACTGAAGGTTTCTGGGTGTGTGAACACAAAGGTACAAAGTATGTGTCTAAAGGTGCACAAAATAATCTCGTAACGCGACAAGCCGCAGCGACGCTTGCCAGGAGACCAGTAAGCAAGAGGTAAGTATGGGAGGAGGGGTGTCAGCAAAGTAAATAGATAATAATTTATTAGGTCAAAAATTTACATTATATAATTTAATTTACGTTGACGCCTGCACTAGTCGTGAGACTGTATCGCAGACGTCAGCGCCCGCCATTACAGAGAATACAAATAATTACAAAAATATATAAAATATACAGACGCGTTGTGTATAGGTGTGTTATGTGTAGAAAAGGGTGAGTAAAGAGTGTTGTGTGTGAGTGCAGATTGTATATAAGCATTTAAAAGATTTTCAGTTTGTAAATAATCGAGCTGCAACAAGTAATCCTTGACTTTGATTTTAAGTTCATAAAGGGAAAGGGGATAGATATTGAGAATTACATTTAGTTTGTTGTAAAATCGAGCACTTAAAATTTTGAAGTGTCTAGAAGCGACCGAGGTGCGGTGAAATTCAGTTTTACAGACAGTAAGCCCTAGACGTTTATTTAGAATGCCCAAGTCCAATGATTGAGTGTCATGCCTGAAAACAATAGTTTGGAGCACAAAGAGCTGTCTCACAGTCATGATTTGAGTCTCATTATACAGTAGTGTTGTTGAGTATAAGAACGGTTTTTTAAACATGACTTTAAGAACAGCTCTCTGCGCTCGTTCCAGTTGGATTAGATGACTAGTACAGGCACCACCCCAAGCTATGATGCAATACGAGATAATTGACTGCGCAAGTGCAAAATAGCTTCAACAAATCTCTGCTTAAGGGCGTTAGAGCCGGGGAAAGCTTGGTGCTAACGCAATGCTCTGAGCGCCTCTGAAGTTACCGGAAGACTCTATTTTTTACATGTTCTATAAACAATAATATAGCGTGTTAGAATGGGAAGATTAGCCTTCAGCTTATAGAACAATCATTGCAAGAATAATGAATTCTGGTTGCAGATGATTCGCATGATGCCTTCTAAAGATCATCTGTCGGTCATTCAAGGAAACAACATGATGTAATTTACAATGCACGACTTTTAGGAACTATTTTAACTTCGTTCATCAGGAATTCCGCTATGTTAATATTACACCTTTACGTACTTATTGTTTATGTGTTTGAGAGCTAAGAATAATTAAAATGTAGACACGGCTTTTTATTTTTTTATTATAATTTCGCGTGCGAACAGCAAAATAGTGTAACCTGTTTTATGTTAGTCAAAAAAAAATCACATAGAAAGTTTAGAAGACGACCTCTTTAAATAAACAGACATGATTCCTTATATTAGAATAAACTAGCCTGTTCCCGCGGCTTCATTCCCGTAGAACTCCCGTTTCCGGTGTCTGTGCAAGAGTTTTGCTCGAAGCTGCGCGGATAAATAAGAGAGGGGATATATCCCGGTGGGTTTATTCAGTAGAAGTCTGATACACCGAGGCAGCTGCCCTCACGGCTACTCTGGGTGTCCACGATGGATTTACATCAGGTCCAGAAAAAAAAGTATCTCTATCTCTTGCAGTTGCAAATTTAGACCGAATTTTCTAGATCCGTATTTTGATGGAAACGATCGGACGTAAAAGCCTTGAAAGTTAGAGAACTGCTTAGACCAATAATAGACTTCAATTGTTTGCCATAGATAGACAATTTGTAACTCTATAGACGCTAGTTGTTAAAATAGATCACGCGCGCGATTAATAAATGCATACAGTCATCGTTAATTATTTTTCGATATCTGGTAACGCTGCTGTGACCTCAACTGTGCGGACCGTCACGAATTCCGTGTTTACCTTCAACGGTTTTTGTACATCGTATAGCATTAGAGCGCGGAGGTTTCGCTAGCGACTGCGTTAATGGCGAACCAGGAGAATGAGTTAGCATTACTGCGCAGGTAATGAAAGTAAGAGAGTACTGGCTGTTTAATCGCACCCATTTTTAATCTCTTGCTCCTCCAATAAAAACCGATTCAATTATCGTTTGAAGATTCCCATGTCATAAGATGCTGAAAACACAGTTGCGGGAAGCGAATTCCACTCCTTGGTGATGAGAAGCAAAAAAGGAGTCGCGAATCGCGTCGTGCTAGCATCTGAAATGTCAACCACATAAGGGTACAAACCTGGACGCTGCTAGGCGCGGAGTGCGGTACGGTTTTGTTAATTTTTAGGATCTGCTTTTGGTGGATTTGGTTGTGACGGATGGTGGTTGTTGGACAGAACTCGATCCTGAATAAGTATTAACAGTTATGCCGTTACAAATGCGCCCTCGTGGGCAGGATCATTGAACATTAAGTCAGGTATCAGGTTCACACGGGCTCATTTTCCGCAGCTCGATGTCTGAGTTAGCCTATTTTACGTGAAAACCGGGCCGAGCAATCAGAGAGGCAAACTAGGCTTACCAATTGGCAGTGGCAGTTCAGGGTACTAGAAGTCACACACTATGAGTGACAGTGTGTATGTGTGTGATATAAAGTATGGTGTGATTGAGGATTTGTGATATAAGTATTAATTATAAATAGTTTTCACGCGAGGTATGCGATGCGGTTGTTCAATTTTTAAAAACGGCTGATGAGGTTGTCTAGTGGACAACATACCGGTTTCCATGAGCGGCATCGCAAATGGTCGTAGGTTCGAATCCCGGCACGTACATCTAGGTTTTTTTTAATTAGGTACAGACTTAGGTACCATATGCTTACCAGTGATAGAAAAACATCGTGAGGGAAACCCACATGGCATCAGCTGTTCTAGTCGTCAATTGGGAACCGACATATAAATGCAAAGTGAATACAGTCATCAATGTAACTCTGCTTACACCGAAAGGGATATAGCGTGATGATGTATTGATATTATTAAAATTAAATATAACAATAACAAGCTATACAGCCTAAATACACACGTTGCATAACCGCGAGCTATAGCAACTATGCTACAAATCGATTAAGATCGATACACATGCGTGGTCACGTTTGAATGGCGCCCACGCGCGCCGCACTGATGATCCATAATACAATTATAGATTAAATTATCTAGTGTAACCCCCTTTTCTACTATTCAATTATAGGTAACACTTTGCTGTCTCTCAGAGACGTAATATCAAAGTGTGAAATAATTTTTTTCTAAATAATGATCTACCACGAATTTATTTTAGTGACAATACTATTGTATAAGGCCCAGGTCGGGCCTTGGATGGATTATTATTCCTACCTTTGGGATGGTTCTGCTCAGTACTTACTTGAAGTCCTGGATAGGTTGCAGCGGAGGGCTGCCCGCATTGTGAATGATCCAGACGTGACTAAGCATCTTGAACCGCTTCAGTTGCGTAGAGATGTTGCCTCACTGAGCGTTTTCTACCGTCTGTATCATGGCGAGTGTTCTGAAAAGTTGTTTAACCTTGTTCCAACCTCTCCCTTTCTGAATAGAACGGACTATAGAGCGGGTTTGCAGTGTCACAGCCATACGGTATCTCACATCCCGGCCAGGACTAAGAAGTTCTTTAACTCGTTCTTTTGCCGTGTCGTTGAGCTGTGCAATGGTCTTCCGGCGAGCGTATTCCCACCATCGTATGGTATAGGATCCTCTAAGCGTAGCGTGAAGAGATATTTGTGCAGGCCGGCATGACCGCTGAGGTTACCAATAGGGTTTCTTACCTGTCGATAGTCGTCGGCGTTTTTCGGAATGCACCATGCTTACCATAAGGTGTGGTGCGATCATTGTTCCGAGTTAGAATAAAAAAAAAATAAAAAAAAATTAGGTAGTATATTAAACATTACAAACAATTGTTTTTAGATTCATGTGTTATAACAATAATTAATTTCTCTAACGTTGTGACAGCTAATCAAGAAATGGTTATTCATAGCTTCTATTGTAATCAAAATTACATATCTGCTTTGTCCTCGATTTATTACCTTTAGAATTATAGGCCTTAATAATATCAAACTGCATCCAAAATTAATTAAATAATAATAATATGCCGTACTCAACGTGACCAGCAGCGTAGCTGACCGCCAATCTCAAAGCACTCACAAATGATATTTTTATTAGATGCCACACGGGTCTCATTTCGATATTTTTGTAAAAAAGTTCCGTCGAAAAAAAAACCACTTTCCATTAATCGAGTTGGGCATCTAATCAAACCTGCCTGTCTGGGTACTCATTGGTTTAAAAATCACAATATGGTACACCATTATAAAATCTATTTTCCGATATAAACGTTTTTTTTATAAATCGAATGATATATTACAGGGCAATATTTGCCTATGTCCATATCTGTAATCGAAAACGTAACTAATCTATGATACATTCATTGTTTAAATTATGACTCGATGACACGTTTCCCAGAATAGACTGAGCCGATCCAAATCAAATACGCAGGAAGTAAGTCTAAAGCGATCGTGAGCGGTCGCTCGACCACACCGATCCTCGCAATGTTAAGCAGCCTATTTAGATCACACGGAGACTTAAACAAGAATAATTAATTTCTCCAAGGTCCTATTCTGGATTTTTTTAAATACTTAATTTGCAAATTATCTACATCATTTCTCATGTTGCACGTTGCAATCTTAAGCCTGACATTTGTAGACTGTCAACGGTAACGAAAAACCTATTGATAATCGTAGCCCATATCATAAGACGGTGGGAACACGATCCCCGGAAGTCACACACCAACAACCCATGACTCGACATACGTAAGAGTTAGAGAACATCTTCATCCTAGTCGGTATGTGAGTTACCGTATAACCCAGAGATGGGCGAAATGTAATCTGATTAATCATTAACGATTACAAAATGTAGCCGTAATTTTAATTTTCTTGCTCTGTAATCATGATTAAATCCATTTAAAACATTAAGAAATCATAAATGTGTAAACAATCAGGGTTTTTCGTAGTGTTTAAAACATAAATGACCAAAATGCAGTCATATTAATGGTAAAAAACGTAAAATCATTAATAATGTATGTAAATTTGTATGTTAATCATTTTCATTAATCTGATTACATTTTGCCCATCTATGGTATAACCGTAGCTCCGTAAACCCGCGCGAGTGGTTCTATTAAGGAAGTTTGGCTTCGATTATGCCTTACTCTACTACTCTCTTTACTTTTCGGCTAGGTGTAATTTACACTAAAATAAGGAAGCTCCAGAAAGAGAGAAACATTCTCCTTATGAGGTTTGGCGTAGTAGACCACGACGCAGGAAGCATGTGTTACGCGATAAACTACGCAGCATTCCTAACATTGATCAGGCCTTAGATTTGAGAGAGTTTACGCACCATCTGACATTTAGGTTTAGAGGAGATGGCAATTTACACCTATCTTTCCTAGAGGTGAAGGTAGATAGCTGTTCGCTGGCCGAGTCCAGATATATCTTCACATTAAATCTCTTACGGGGTGAGCAAAGATACATTAATGATTGTATCCACTTTGCGCTTATATATTTCGGCCAAAATCGTACGTAATCTAAAAAAAACAGAAGTATGTACAGGGATTCGTACCTAGGAACATTCGCACTGGCGCGCATAGAAACCGGTCCCTTATCCACTAGGCCACTATAGGTACAGATTTTGTGTTTAGTTGTGTTTTTGGGAGTCGAAGCTGCTCGCGTCCGTAGACTTTACCCTAGTTTCCTTACACGTGACTCCTGGGTGGTGCTAAACGAGCAGCAGCGAGGTGGTAGGGCGTCGGTGCCCGTCTGGATCGCGACCACAGTACATGGGTGTGAAGCCCGTCATAGTGACCAGTTTCGGCTTGTCGCGTTTCGGGATCAGCTTGTGTATATCCAGTAGCTCATATACCTAGAGACCTTCAGTCGTGGTATATGTGGGCCGACATGACGATGTAGACTATCAATGGATTTTCGTCCTTTGATAGTCGCTTTCGTTTTTGGATTACAATGTACTTACCATCAGGTACTCTGTAGTCACTATGTCGTGCCAGAGTAAAAAAAAAGCAGAATAAGGACGCGACAGTTAACAAATACTTTAAATTAAAAGAGAAAGATGCAGAATGGTGATCGCGTGGAGATGTCGTGTTATTGACTGATTCATTGGATGGCTTCGACGTTTCGTTCTCAAGGCATTTACTAATGAGTAAGGCTTTAACTTAAGTGATTACTTTGCCGTTTTACTTTCACGAATCAGTGTTTAAATGTGCATGTTAACTTGTCTGTAACCCTTTCTGCAAAGCAGTACATTTTTTTTATTACAAACATGCTCACGCATGACCTCAATCACACTTAATAGAAAGCTACGACGAGACCGATCATGGGCCGAATACTGTCTATGACGTAAAAATAATCTCATCTAAGAAATTATTTTTTATAATAAATATTTACACCGAAAAGAGTATTTGTTGTACCATCTAAAGCCATCATATCTAAGAAAGTCTATGTTAAAAGGAGCAACTACCAGAGTTTCTTGCCAGCTCTTCTCGGTAGATTCTGCTTTCCGAACCGGTAGTAGATTCCCTTTAAGCTTTTTTTTTGACGACTCAAAAGTGGTTGGAAGTAGGCCTATTTTAATAAAGTTATATTTCATTTCATTTCATTTATGTTGTAACATTAATAATATTCAAGAGAGTATGTGTTGGAAATGTAAATACATCTAAGAAAGTGTTTATTGTAATATTAATAAGATCTAAAAGAGTGTGTGTTACCTAAGTAAATACATCTATGAAAGTTTTCGGTGTAATAGCCATCAAAATTCACATCTAAGATAGACTTAAAAAATCTATCTTGTTTTAATGTCATAAGCGATAAATATCATAATATTGCTTAATATTATAAGCTTTACTAAGCTTACAAAAATATGATCTTGAAATAATAAACCAATTTCTTAGCTTAGCCAACTACGCGCCAATCCAAACACGAAATAAAACACCTATTCTATACGGCGTAGAGACTAAAATGACATCATTTCGATATTTAAACGATATATAAACGTGATGGGAATGCAATGCTAGATAAATCAGTAATAAAACACTATAGTTAATGTTAAAGTCCGCGAAACTATTTTGTTTAGAATGATTCAGAGTTCATTGGGAATTAGCAAACGTTTAGACGGCAGACGGCGGACATCCTGTAGATACGAGCGTATCTGATACCCTCGACATGTGATATTAAATTCAAATCAGACTTAGAATTTATTGTCACAGTGTATTTAATTACAGAAAGTGCACTATGAAATATCTTTTTCATGTTATCTAAATTTCATTGTAAAATGTAGCTTTGGTAGCTAGAATAAGGGACCTGTATCCAATCGCGATTTTTTTTGTAACCTGGGGCAATCCCTAACGAACCTCGGGGTACGGTGAGGGCCGCCCCCCGGTGTGTCGGACTTGCACCGACTAAGAAACCCCGGGGTGTTTGACCTTCCACCTACCGGCATCGAGGGCAAGACTGGAGTCTCATCCTCGTTATCTGGCAAGGCGTGCGGCCTTAAGTAGGCCTCTATTCGTTTGGGGAGGAGTGGTGTAAAGAGCCACCACTCTCATACATATTTGTTTAAAAAATGTGGAAGGTGACATTTTGCGTGTCATCCTTGCGTAGGGGCCATCTTAATCTTCTCTGTATTGTTCCAATTTCAGTATACCATATGTACTATACACCGCAATTCAACCAGGTGTTCAGAGAAGGAAAACTCGACCAAACTTGCATTCCGCTCCCTCCCGATCGTACTGGTTCTCCTTTCCATCGGGCCTGAGGGAGCTCGGACGAGAGAGTGCTTTTCTGGCTGCGCGTCCAGTTATGCATTTAAATATCTCCTGCGCAATTGTCTGTTTCCGAAACTGGACCTCGAATTTCTTAACCGATGTTGAAACCGTCGCCGTGGCCGAAACCGGCTAGGACATCATCATCATCATCATCATGTACTACCGAAGCAAATCCATGTGCGATGACGGGAGTTGTCTTAAGAGCGTTATTTTTTCATATTAAGAGATTATTATGTTTTTTTTTTCGAGTTTGGAATAAATTGTCTCAAGACATTGTTGACGCACCATCAACGAATAATTTTAAAATTAGACTAGATAGAGAGCTCTCCTCTCTAAACGGCTAAACAATATGTCGTCAATATCGGCTGCGCGTCGATTATTTCATAAGAGAAAGTAGAGATTTAGGCAACACATACTGACCAGTGAAGGAGACGTCATGAGGAAACTCGCATCGCATCTAATGGAAATATCATGTTTACTGGTGCTGTGAGAACGTTTATCAGCTGCGGTACTTGTCGTGTTGAGCATGACATATAAACGTAAAATTTACACAGACATTAACGTAAAAATACATTATTATCATTGTTACGAACAGCATGCCCAGGGCGCCGGAGACGCAAGAATAGGGGTGCGGGAGAGGAGCACGTCGGCCAAGGCGACAGAAGCGACAGCGGCGGGCGGGCGACGAAACTACGGCGAAATCCGGTGTCGCTATTGGCGGACTTAGAATAGGAAACATGTTATATATAGTACTAGTTGTTAGGGTAGCCCGAGGGGATATATATAGCGACCAAACCTTTGTAAATCGGCGAAGATCGAAGACTCGAAGAATTCCCTCGGAGCTACCCTCAAGATAATTACTGCGAATAAAGAAGCGAACTACGATCGAAGAAGTGTTTTTATTGAAGAATCCCTGCTACTAGTGATCGTGTGTTGTCCATCGTGTACAATCATTATAAACAAAATATATTTAGAAACAAATTTATCGCGTGTGATTTCTGTATATTTCTTAAGTCTATATCCAAAATTAACAATACATAGCCGTTTTAATTCAAAGCAACTTGAGCGTCTATTGTACATTCTCTGCGTCGCCCCGATGCGTTTAGCATGGACGGAGCGTCGCGTAGCTCGTGTACCGAGCTCGTATATAGATCATCGCATTGTGCCGGGGCTGACGCGCGCCGTGCCGGCAGCGAGCGACGCGGGCCGCATCGCAACGCGCGCCCGTCTGAACCTGAACTGGAGGGAGCACAGACGTGCGACTTTTGTTCGCTAACGACAAAAATTGCCCGAATAGCGTTTTTATAACTGTCGTGGTGCTCGCGTCCGTAGGCTTTACCCTAGTTTCCCTACACGTGACTCCTGGGTGGTGCTAAACGAGCAGCAGCGAGGTGGTAGGGCATCGGTGCCTGTCTGGATCGCGACCACAGTACGTGGGTGTAAAGCCCGTCATAGTGATCAGTTTCGGCTTGTCGCGTTTCGGGATCAGTTTGCGTATATCCAGTAGCTCATATACCCAGAGACCTTCAGTCGTGGTATATGTGGGCTGACATGACGATGTTGACTATCAATGGATTTCATCCTTTGATAGTCGCTTTCGTTTTTGGACTACATTGTACTTACCGTCAGGTACTATGTAGTCACTATGTCGAGCCAGTGTAAAAAAAAATGTCTAGTTGTTTATATACCTAGAGACCTTCAGTCATGGTGTATTTGGACCGAATTCACAACGGTGACTGTCGATCGATTCCCGTACCTTCATAGCCGCTGCAGTCTAAATTTCACTGTAGTATCCATCATGAATGGTACAATCAATTAACTAATTCAGTATATAAAAAGCAAAGTGACTCGTGCAGACATTGGAACAGCATGTGCAGCACTGGCACGTGCGCCGACTAGAGTTGTGTGGAGCTTGCCACTCATCGCATTTGTTGCGTTCCCACATGCATTTTAGCGGGACAGTCACGCAAATTCTGTTATTTCTCTCTATCTAAAAAGCGACTAACGTGCCTAAATAAGCCATCACTTTAAAAAATCCTATGTCCAAAGTTAATATTATAAAGTGATATTAATTTATAGAAACAAGTGCGTCACAATTTTGCGTTTAGCAAGTATTGAGGGAGCTCAGACGTGCGACTATTATGCGCAAAGGACGTAATTATGCTGTCTATAAAAATGGTTGATCTAAAACTGGTTTAGTAGCGATTGAGGTGGTAGGCAATTGTCCAAACTAGGTCGCTACCTCAGTACATGAGTGCAAAGACCGTCATAGTGACTCGTATGGGCCTGTCACGTATCGGGATCAGTTTGTGGGACCTAGAGACTTCCGTCGTGGTATATGTGGGCCGACATTGCGATGGCAACTGTCAGGGGTTTTCATCCCTTGGGTAACGTTTTCTTTCTTTCTTCACTCTGCCTTCCATCAGGTGAAATGTAGTCACTTCGTCGAGCTAGTATAAAAAAAAACAATTTGACGACCTAATAGCGCTATTTCTAGTTATACTGTGTGCGATGTTAGAGGTCTTGAGTACGAATTCCAATTCCGGCTAACTTTACTATAATCCATCCATCCATTCCATCCATTCCATCCATTCCATCCATTCCATCCATTCCATCCATTCCATCCATTCCATCCATTCCATCCATTCCATCCATTCCATCCATTCCATCCATTCCATCCATTCCATCCATTCCATCCATTCCATCCATTCCATCAATTCCACCCATTCCACCCATTCCATCCATTCCATCAATTCCATCCATACCATCCATTCCATCCATTTTATTTATTTATTGTCATCCTTTCATAGTTACTTCCGTTTTTGGACTACACTGTACTTACCATCAGGTACTTTGTAGTCACTATGTCGAGCCAGTGTGAAAAAAAAGAATAATGAGCAGATAGTTAGTCACGAGTCTTAGGTTTGTAAGTGTAGTTTTGAAATCTATTGTAAGGAGTTTAGACATTTAATCCAGCACGTTTTTCCAAAGCGGATTGGTGGGTGTGTACTCTATTTGCAGAAAAAGCGCATACAGCAGCATTCTGCATGCAATTTGGCATGGTTGTATACCTAACTGCCAGAATTTATAACCTATCTACCTTTAATTCGAAGATCGATAGCTATACCTCTCCCTTTCAAATCTGCGTATACGAAAAGAGATGTACTATAGTTGTCATAGTAACAAATCTAAGTCTGGACGAATTTGGCTTCCCAGGCCCGGGTGGAGCAATCAGAGGGACACCCCGGGGGTTTTTAGTCAGTAAGAGCCTGACACACCGGGGTCGCTGCCCTCACAGCGTCCCTGATGGTCCTATGTTTGATTTTCCACCGGGATACTAAAAAAAAAGTAACAAATCTAAGATGGGGATAGGGTAGGTTATTAATTTCGGCCATTAGTCGGCTCCTACCCTCTTACAACGCTTTAGTAGTATGATGAAGTGGGAGGAACTATTTGATTTCGCCGGTTAACCTTACGGTTAATTTATAGCGTGGAATATATTAATTACAGATTGCTTCAAAGATGTGAAGTATAATGGAATGAGCGATCACGGTAATCAAGGCACGAAACGATTGTAGCCGCGATGAATTTCAAAGACATGCCACCTAGACTTCACCGTTACTCGAAGCGGTTTAAATGTCTATAATTAGACGCTTTCATTCGCCCACCAATAAGATCCTTATTTTCTGATTACCCGGGGTAAATCTATAATATAAAAATGAATCGCAAAATGTCTTGATAAGCGCGAAACTCGAGAACGGCTGAACCGTTT
Organism: Automeris io; assembly: GCA_036320925.1. Taxonomy (NCBI): domain Eukaryota; kingdom Metazoa; phylum Arthropoda; class Insecta; order Lepidoptera; family Saturniidae; genus Automeris; species Automeris io. The sequence continues at coordinate 1,476,819 of JAUDJH010000011.1, read as the reverse complement.
TGACAGATTTCTTTTTTGTTGGGTTTGTTGAAGTCTGGGGAAGGTTATTACGGAGAGAAAAATTAAAAAAATTGTCTGAAAAAGTCTAAAAACAACACTTTTCTATATTCTCATACAAAAATTCCTAATAATATTTAAAAGTCAATTTGAACTTTAACACCATACCATAAAGTTTAAATGTTAGTGGACGGGTTCCGGGAAGGCGAAACAATTGAGTGACGTATAAATATTCAATAATGTCAATATTTGTCAATTTTTATACATATAGCATTAAGGCCAGGTTCCTTCTAACAATTTTCAAAAAACAGCCGACAGGCCAATAGCTATCAACATTAAAAAAAAACAATGTGACTTTGTTTTAGACAAATAGGGCAGATCAAGGTCTGCCGGGACAGCTAGTCCTAAATAAAACCATCAGGGACGCTGTGAGGGCAGCAACCCTAGTGTGTCAGACTCCTACTGACGGAAAACCCACAGAGAGTCTAGTCACGCCAAAAGGCGCAACTCCAGAACATCAAAAAAATTAATAATGTAAACGCACTTAATCACAAACGCCATCTGGCGTACATCATTCATTCTTACCTTCTTAACGTTCTCGCATTTTAAAACTACACATCGCATCGCATCCTTTTTTCTACATTACAGTCGCATTTAATAATTCTTTCAAACTCGCAACACACACAAATCCTTCTCAAAACGCCCGAATACCGCTGCCTACGGTAAGTACCTCTTCTAATTGTCTCAAATATCGAAATCTTAACTTTATTGTAAATCATCCCGCCTACGAGGGTGCATTTTGTTTTTTTTTTACACTGGCTCGACATAGTCATTACAGAGTACCTGATGGTAAATACAGTGTAGTCCATAAACGAAAGCGACTATCAAAGGATGAAAATCCATTGATAGTCTACATCGTCATGTCGGCCCATATATACCACGATTGAAGGTCTCTAGGTATATGAGCTACTGGATATGCACAAGCTGATCCCGAAACGCGACAAGCCGAAACTGGTCACTATGACGGGCTTTACACCCGTGCACTGTGGTCGCGATCCAGACGGGCACCGACGCCCTACCACCTCGCTGCTGCTCGTTTAGCACCACCCAGGAGTCACGTGTAGGGAAACTAGGGAAACTTGTTGTGCAACGGCTACGGTTATCCCGGCCCGCGTAGTGTCTTTCCAATCTCTCCACCCGTGCCTGCGGAAACAAATTCATCCTGTATCCCGGGAAGCGAATAGCCAATTCCGGCTTCCTCTCTTGTAAAGGAGCCCACCTCTACAAACGTTTCATACGGGAGGCACACGGGACATTGCGCGCCGCCTCCGTCTTATTTGGGCACTAGATTGCCTCAATTCTGCAGCCCACCAATAAAATAAAAGTAAAAACCAATTCTGTAAGTACTTATTTTAGCTTAAAAGTTTGGTGGGTAGTAATTATTTATTTTAGGATCGTCAACATTTCTCTATGAAAATACAAATACAGATGTCCCGCCTTACCTTAATCTTAGTTACGATTAAGCGGAGTGAAACCATACTGGAGATCTTAAAAATAATATATCATCACGCTATGTCACTTTCAGGGTGAGCAGAAATACATTAGTGGTTGTATGTCGTTCGCAATGATACCAGTAGCTCAGCTGATCGCCCTTCTCACGGCATTTACACATGACATTGGTATGAGATACCATTCTACATGATATTTCCTTCACTTGTGAGCATGTGGAAATCATAATCAATAATAAAAATATTTCGTGAGATAGTTTTCGGAAGAAAAAAAAAGATATGTGATTTTTCTTAAAATACGTCCTTTTATAGTTTAAAATATTGACTAAACATAAATAAAATAATACATTCCCGGGATTTTGCAAAGGTACATATATTTTGTGTTAAAAGTAATTAAATATTTTAGATCAAACATTGATTTCATAAGGACCTGGTGATGAAAAATTACGCTACAAGTCTTTTAGCAAATATATTAAAATATACAATTCTGGAGGATTCTAAAATGGCATACAACACAACCATTTGTATCAGCATGTATCTATTAAAAGGTTTTACGTGGCATGCGCCGTAACACAAATCTGAGGAGCATACGTTAGAACAATGATCTCAAATACAATATACAATGAAACAGGATTACTAAATATACAACAACTATATATTTATAATACATGCATCATTATAAAAAAAATATATTGATAAAAAATCAATCTAAATTTATTTTTATCAAAAGACTGTCTCTTGATACAGCGCGCAATACTCGCCGAGCAAGTTTGCTTGTGCTTCCTAAACCACGGACTAATTATGAAAAACGGAATATCACTTTTGAAGGAGCACAACTCTACAGCGCGTCACCCTCCTGCCTTAGAAACGCGAGCTCGCTTGCCATGTACAGAACTAAAGTACTACAATATATCTTCTCTATAATATAAAAATAAATCGTTAAATGTGTATAAGCGCGAAACTCGAGAACGGCTAAACCGATTTGGCTGAGTTCTTTTTTGTTGTGTTTGTTGAAGTCTGGGGAAGGTTATTACGGAGAGAAAAATTAAAAACAATGTCTGAAAAAGTCTAAAAACACCACTTTTCTATATTCTCATACAAAAAATTCGTAATAATATTTAAAAGTCAATTTGAACTTTAACACCATACCATAAAGTTTAAATGTCAGTGGACGGGTTCCGGGAAGGCAAAACAATTGAGTGACGTATAAATATTAATGTCAATATTTGTCAATTTTTATACATATAGCATTAAGGCCAGGTTCCTTCAAACAATTTTCAAAGAACAGCCGACAGGCCAATAGGTTTTGGCAGAATAAAATCTGACGGGGAAGCTATTAACATTAAAAAAACAATGTGACTTTGTTTTAGAGAAATAGAGCAGAACAAGGTCTGCCGGGACAGCTAGTTAAAGATAAATACGTACTAACAAATATGGTTCAGTATTTGCCAAGTGAGCTCTTAGTATTTTACTGTTCCAGATAGTTTTTAAACAAAATGTTCTCATGTAAGTGGTTTGTATCTTAATGAGAATGAACTCTTTGAACTAGATTAAGATTTTGTATTCACGGGCTCGTGTAGTGTTCTTCTTTCGTTTTTCATTTGTTTCTACAAAGTGTGGATTTAATTTGTGTGGCGGTATTATTGACAGCAAGTTGATTATATCATTCGAATTGCCGCTGAGACTCGATGGAACGTAATATGTGTGCTTTGGCGCAATAATGTATTTTGGGAGTCGAAGTTGCTCGCGTCCGTAGGCTTTGCCCTAGTTTCCCTACACGTGACTCCTGGGTGGTGCTAAACGAGCAGCAGCGAGGTGGTAGGGCGTCGGTGCCCGTCTGGATCGCGACCGCAGTACATGGGTGTAAAGCCCGTCATAGTGACTCGCTTTGGCCTGTCGCGTTTCAGGATCAGCTTGTGTATATCCAGTAACTCATATACCTAGAGACCTTCAGTCGTAGTATATGTGGGCCAACATAACGACGGTAACTGTCAATGGATTTTCATCCTTTGATAGTCGCTTTCGTTTTTGGACTACACTGTACTTACCATCAGGTACTCTGTAGTCAATTTGTCGAGCCAGTGTAAAAAAATCTGGAAAGATGGGTCAGTTTTTCGACATGCCGATTCACAACCAACGCACTGTAATATAAGGTATAGTTCTATGTATTTGTATGTATATCTGCGAAATCTTAGCTCCTAAATTGATTAACCGATTTTAATTTAGTTTTTTTTCTGTTTAAAAAGTTGAGTTACCCTTTCAGACCTGATTTATTTATTTGTGTCCAATGAATCTGAAAAAAAATTTGAAGCTAGAGTAGAGTAAAAAGACTAAGGGCGGCTTGCACTAACAAATTAAATCTAGTTTAGAGTTATATAAAATGCTATTTAGCGCTGATCTGTACTTATTGTCTTGCACTAAATCAAAATCTAGTTATAACATCTCTTAAACTGAAATCATCATTAAGACGGAATCAAACCAATTCAATTAATAAGCGTTTTATACAAGCTTAAACTAGATTAATTCGTTAGTGCAAGCCGCCCTAAGGAAGACATTGTGAAAAAAATCCTGGTTGTCAGGTTTTTAAGAAAAAAATGTTTTTTTTTTGTGTACAAATGTGCACATCCGTCTTAACCTAAGTAGGTATAAGGTTTTATATTTTATGTGTACATTTGTGTACGCCAGATCTGAAAGGGTAAATAGGGAGTGTTCTCAACTATAATTGCATTTCAGTATTTTAACACTAATGAGTTACTAATATTCCGGCTAGGACAAAATTCTCTAGCCCTTACATTGACCGGGTCGTTCAGCTGTTGAACGGTCTCCTGACGAGCGTTATGCCACCATTCTATAATATTTGGATTAATGGGTTTATTAACGAAGCATAAAAAGATGTTTGTGAAGGCCGGCATGATCACTGGGATTATCGAAAGATTTTCTTTACCGTTGATAGTTGTGGTTGTGTTTTGTATGGCCCCATGCACTATCAGGCATGGTGAGGTTATTATGCAATGTCAAGACAAAAAAATTGAGTTATTACATACAAATAAATCATTAGTGTTTAATAGCATTTTAAAATGTAAATGGCGTTTCTGAAAATGGGCGTATGGTTGTCATAATATTATCGAATGTTTTGTAAATAGCATCTGATATTTAAACATATTTTTACTTAAACCTAAATGTTTACCAAGATTTGTAATTTTGTCAAATTTTTATGATTTTCTAGAGATTTATAAAGTTAATTTCCCAATAAATATTACCATCGTGTTAGCTTAAAAAAAGGGGCATCCGTGTCAAAGAACCAATTGCAAACATCGCCGTATCAAAATGGCCGCCGCGCGCTTCGAATACAAGCGACCGATTTATCAACGAGACCCTATGAGGTCGGACTGGCAATGATTCGGCCTATCTCCCGCCATCAATCAAAACACAGGATACATATAGTTGGAGTAGAAAAAATAAAAAAAATGTAAGAGCACGCGATTACGGATTCTCGGTGCGCGCGCACCGGAAACCGCACGTAGCGGAAACGTCAGAACGCGATACGATTTCGAATTTTGAATTTGGAATCTCATTGCGCGGGATGTTTGAATGGGTGACATGGCGTCTAGTTTTTTTTACCTTTTTTTGTTAATGGCTGTGTTTGGTGACTTTTTATTAGTGATTTCCTTTGGGATTTTATTAAAGTTAACCCTTTTAGACTTCAAATCGTCCGTGATAAACAAGACTAATTAATTAAGTTATTAATTCATTGTGACACGTAATTCAACGAATAAAACCTCTTGAACCGCTCCAGATGCACACACATATAGCCTTTCTAAACGTTTTACCTACCGTCGGTATCATGGCGAGTGTTCTGTAGAGTTATTTAACATTGTAATTCTATGTCCCTTCCATAGAAGAACGACGCACGCGGGCTTACAGAGACACGGCTATACGGTAACTTTCATCTCAGCTAAGAAAAAAAAAAAAGAATAATGAAAAAGTACTTATTTCGCCACAAATATACACAAAAAAACAGAAATTTAAATGTAGCAATACAAACAACACACAAAAACAAAAGAAAATACAGAACATATTAACATGGCGAAAATGGGACCTTCATCAGCTTAAAGCCACAGAGGAAGTCTGCAGCGCTGATTTTCGTGAAGGGCCCCGGTTGTGTTACATCTTATAAGAATTATCGATAAACAACAAAATACATATAGCTTAAATAATAAATACAAGTGATACTAAAATAAACTATTATATACAATAAATAAATCGACTACAAAATGTATGTAAGACTAAGAAGTTGTCTAAATCTTACTTTTACAGAGTTGTTGAGGTGTGGAATGCTCTTAAGGTGAGCGAGTTCCCAACTTCCTATGATATTATATCCTTTAAATTAAGCGTAAACAGATATGTGTGCTGGCGGCGTGATCACTGCAACTATCGATTATTTTTAACTATTTTTTTTTACACTAGCTCGACATAGTGACTACAGAGTACCTGATGGTAAGTACAGTGTAGTCCAAAAACGAAAGCGACTATCAAAGGATGAAAATCCATTGATAGTCTACATCGTCATGTCGGCCCACATATACCATGACTGAAGGTCTCTAGGTATATGAGATACTGGATATATACAAGCTGATCCCGAAACGCGACAAGCCGAAACTGGTCACTATGACGGGCTTTACACCCATGTACTGTGGTCGCGATCCAGACGGGCACCGACGCCCTGCCACCTCGCTGCTGCTCGTTTAGCACCACCCAGGAGTCACGTGTAGGGAAACTAGGGTAAAGCCTACGGACGCGAGCAGCTTCGACTCCCAAATAATAATAATTATTAATAGTCGGTTTCGTTTTTTGTACTACTCCATGCTTACCATCAGGCGTGGTGTAGACTCTAAGTTGAGTCAGGATAAAAAACAAAAACAAATTGAGTTAATTTTTATTAACTCAATAAAAATTCATCCATCAAATGAAATGAAATGTATTTCTTTCGCCACAAAGTAACAATAAACTAGAAATTTAAATGCAGTAGCAGAAACAACATACAGGAACAAAAGAAAAATACAAAAACATATAAACATGGCGAAATGGGACCTTCATCAGCTTAAACCCACAGAGGATGTCTGCAGCGCTGATTTTCATGAAGGGCCCCGCTCGGAAGGTGGGTAAATGGACGAATTTGTATATAATTTTCTGCGCAATAGATACATAAGCATTAAATCACATATAATCAGGTGGGCTGTCAATCTGTTTACTGGTCTAAAATAAAAAATGACCAAGAACTCTGACCGTCATTACCTGAGAACGTACATGGAATAAATAACTCACCTCGAATCAAGCGTAAAAAATCAGGAAGTATACAAACCGCGGTAAAAAATAATTCACTCAATGAGATGTTTCGGTACAAAATAATTTAATGCCAGTAGCAGTACGAATTGTTAAAGAGACCAACTATATATACGAGTATATAACTTGTCTATCTATACAGTATAATAAACCTACTTGTCTAGTACCTATCTCGTAGACGTATTGGCGACGACTCTTTGTCAAAAATTAAAATGCAGAGCATCGAGCATCGACGTAGAGTTGCCTGCCTCACGGTCTTTTACAGGTTGCACGGTGGAGAGTGTTCTCAGGAACTACATTCTTGGATTCCACCAGCCCCATTCCATCACAAAACCACTAGACATCGTGTCGGATACCATCCGTATGTGGTGGATGTTCCTTATATCCGCACGAAAAGATTCGCTTCTACATTTAGCATGCGAACGGCTAAGGAGTGGAGTATGCTTCCAGCGGCCATATTTCCGCGATCTTATGACCTGGGAGTCTTTAAGAAAAGAGTGAATAGGCATTTGTTAGGCGGACGCGGTTCATCATCGGACTCATCTTCACCTTCCACCAGGTGTGATTGAGGTCAAGCATTTGCCTATAAGTAATAAAAAAAAACTCAATTAATTTACTCTTTTTATAAGTGTATAATTAATTACTCAAATATTACATTTCTCTTAACCAGACTATTTATCTAAATTTGTTTGAGGTGGGAAACAAAATTCTTTGCGATAACTAGAAGTAAATAATATCAACATGTCAGAATTACATTGCTTATAATACAATTTACCATATATTAATTTAAAAAAATAATAATATTAAAGTAAAGGGTAAGCAAAGACTAATAAACGTTACTCGAATTTTGAAGCCCAACCAAAGCTTCCCCCGCATCTTGAAGCAACTTTTGAGAAGTTGCGACGAAATTTAATAATGTGTACACGCTGTTTATAAATAAATATCAACACACACCTTACATTTAAAACATTGTTAAGATCACATGGCATCTAATCTATACTAATATTATAAAGCTGAAGAGTTTGTTTGTTTGTTTGTTTGAACGCGCTAATCTCAGGAACTACTGGTTCGAATTTAAAAATTATTTTTGTGTTGAATAGACTATTTATCGAGGAAGGCTTTGGGCTATATAACATCGCGATGCAACTATTAGGAGCGAAGAAATAATGGAAAATGTGAAAAAAACGGGTAAAATTATTTATCCTTGAGTGCTTCCATTGCGTGCGCTGCGAAAACGGTTCGAGATACCAAAAATATATGTATGACAGAGTTGTTCCTCTTAAAATGATCTAAAAAAATGTCCGCGACAGTATATATCTATCTTTTAAGATTAATTCACTAGAACCGTTTTTATGGTAATCAAATTTGGTCGAAATTAAAGCATTATTTGTTAAGAGTTGTATCAACGTAATAATATTAATCTTTATCCAAATAAATGTGTTGTTGATTAAGAGTATTTAATTGTGAACAAAATTGTCTTTGACATCACTTAATTTCAATGAACATCTTAGAAGATATTACAAAACCTTATATAGCAAAACAACGTTTGCCGGATCAGCTAGTAGAAATTATATGTGGTAAGTGCTGTGAGAACGTCGAACAGCCGCACTTTTTGGTACGTTGGTATTGGTCACGTTGGGCAACATATAAATCAAATTGTATCCTCTAATGTTTTTTTTTTACACTGGCTCGACATAGTGACTACAGAGTACCTGATGGTAAGCACAGTGCAGTCCAAAAACGAAAGCGACTATCAAAGGATGAAAATCCATTGATAGTCTGCATCGTCATGTCGGCCCACATATACCACGACTGAAGGTCTCTAGGTATATGAGCTACTGGATATACACATGCTGATCCCGAAACGCGACAAGCCGAAACTAGCCACTATGACGGCTTTACACCCATGTACTGACTGTGGTCGCGATCCAGACGGGCACCGACGCCCTACCACCTCGCTGTAATGTATCTTTGACGACATATTAATTTTTATTAAAACTAATTTTGCGCAAAGCTGTGAGCATAAATAATATTTTGACTAAAGGGACTTTTGATTGAGGTGTAGATTATCAAGAAAAACAAAGGTGACCTTTAACAAATCGACGCGTGGGCGAGATAGCACCGCGATGGTAATCTCGAATAATCTTGATAATTATCAAAGGAAAAAAACCGTATAACAATTTTAGACCGACCCGAAATGTAATTCCGAAATCATTAGGATCCACTCCGCTACTGGCTGTTTTTTGTCAGAGACTTATTAAGAGCAATTTTGGTATTATTAAGACCTCTCGCAACTACCGGTTGTGATGTTTGTATTTAACACCTAACTTGAAATCTTTTTCTTGTTATCTAGCTACCAGGATGACGTTTTTTATAATGACCCAGCTACCAGTGTACCATAATAATAGTACAGTAGCGTTTAGTACCAGTTGCAAACGGTAAGGATACCAGGACGCGTAAATGGTAAAACATAATTACATTATTGTTTAACGATTACAATTTTTTTTTTTTGGGAGTCGAAGCTGCTCGCGTCCGTAGGCTTTACCCTAGTTTCCCTACACGTGACTCCTGGATGGTGCTAAACGAGCAGCAGCGAGGTGGTAGGACGTCGGTGTCCGTCTGGATCGCGACCACAGTACATGGGTGTAAAGCCCGTCATAGTGACCAGTTTCGGCTTGTCGCGTTTCGGGATCAGCTTGTGTATATCCAGTAGCTCATATACCTAGAGACCTTCAGTCGTGGTATATGTATATGGACCGACATGACGATGTAGACTATCAATGGATTTTCATCCTTTGATGGTCGCTTTCGTTTTTGGACTACACTGTACTTACCATCAGGTACTCTGTAGTCACTATGTTGAGCCAGTATAAAAGAAAAAAAAAACAAAAAAATTGTAGTTTTAATTTCATTAATCCATAAACATAATTATATTCCTTCTAAATATTCAAGAGTCATATATTTGTGTATAATTGAAGATTCCTTAGTGTAGAAAACATAGATGGGCTTTATGCATTAGAGAAATCTATCTTCCGAATCCCATTCTCGCAAAGTAAATGATAGTTGCGAGCCCAGAGTGAGAAATTTCCTATCATTCGTGCCGTGTCCTATAATTCAGCCTTATGTCAACCACCCTGGATGTGACATCCAAGCACGAGCCCCTTAATATGGTATTCAAGCCTTTTTGCAATTAACCATTAGTCCAGTATTTATTATTCTACATTATGTAGGTAAATAAAACTTGTCTATCGCACTTATATTTTAATGTGCTTGGGTTTACTACGCTTTGGAATTGCGGTTGTTAATTGCCTTTGTCAACGATTTCTAAAGCGTAAGATCTTTTTAGCAAGAATGCAATAGTCAATCTGTCTTATCAATAAATCGTTCGCCACACGCACTACAATGTCCCCCCTTATAACGAATCAATTTTATTTATTCATTTTTTACTTTTAGATTTGTTATAACGAGGTGTAAATGATTGAATCCTGAAATATCTCCATCGTCTATAAAATCATCCTGTATGTCGCATGAGTTGCCAATAAATATTATTGGTATTAAAATTTATCGTTTTATTAATGAAAACTTTATTAATTTGTTCTTTATATCTAAAGTTAGGTTAATCTCTGATACCTATATCAACTTTAAAAAAATGACCAAAGAGTAATAATAAGACGAAGTCAATTAATGGTTTTAGCTATAATGGAGCAAGAGGTTTCAAAAATAAGATAATCATTAGCACTGTAGAGCAAGTAATTATATTTTTTACCGCTTACCCTTTTGCGAGACGGTTTTTTGTCTCGGGAAAAAAGAGTTGACCCAAAAAACCTAAGCTCGGCACGAGTCCAAATTGATTTTGGACTGAATGCACCCGGCAAAAAAGTAATTGCATTACGTAGGTCATAGACCATTGATACGACGTTTAATAAAGAACACAAAAGACGTCTATGTGATTTTTCTGCAATATTTCCGCTGGTATCATGGTAGTGTTCTGAAGAGTTGTATAATCTCGTTCCACCTTCTCTTATTCATAACAAAACCACGCGCAGTGATTTACAAAGCCGCAGTTTTACAGCATTATATTTGGTGCGTGGTGCTAGCGTTTGCACGAACTCACTCTCTTGTTCAAACCTCTCTTGATGGAACGGGGAACCGAAACAATCAAAGAGAGGCAGGATGCATTGTCTGGGTACAGACAACTGACTCATATCAGCACCCTAGGCCTTTCACAAAGCCTTGCTGCCTGACCTGAACTTTCAATAGACTAGGCTACCATTAGTACGACAGATGATAAATAAGTAGGTATGTAGTATTTTTATAATATGTTGTGGATACATAATAAAAACCAGTCTTAATCGAACTCGCTTTTCTTTATGATATGGCGCAGTCGGTAGGATGCGAGTTCGATTAAGACTGGTTTTTATTATGTACCCACATATACCCATAACATATTATAAAAATACTACAGGCAGACTTTTGTACTAAGCGGGGATTCACCGCGACAACTCGCGCGATAAAACAGCACGCAAGCCCCCTCAACCAGGTTTCGGCCACGAGCTAACGTGGTCACCAAGGTGTGACTGCTGCGCGCTGCACAGCTTCTAGAAGCCACTGGAGAGAGTTTATGGAAACCGACAAATTTAGCTACTTTTTATCGCCCCTAAATAGAGACGGGTCGACAGATATAGCCGCTAAGTTTACCACCACACCCCAAAACCAAATCAACTAATTTCAATTAAATCTCTCAATTTAGTTTCTCACAAGAAAATAAACTTTGCTCATCGAATCTTTAGAAATAATCATTTTTCTGTTTGCTTATACGATATGAGCAGTCTATTGATTATGTCTATGACATAATTATGCGATGTTATTTAGTTTAAAACAGAATGTGGTTTTAACGCTGTCTAAGTCGGTTCACTTTACAATTTTAATCGTAACCAACTCCAAATGCATGGCTCTAATTGACGGGAAATTCTTCAGTGGCTATGACAAGAAATTACAATAAATATTTTACTATGCATTTTACTGTGGTTTCCTAGTTGATAATGGACCGATATACATGTTGGCGACGTAAATGGTTGTAGGTTCGAATCCCGGCAGGTAAAAAAGAAAGAAAGAAAGAAAAAGTTTATTGAGCCAAAAAGATAACAACACACAACAAACATATTTATATAAAAAAAAAACAACAATGAAAGAAAACATAACATCACATCATGTATCCTGTGTGCTGCTACCCATCTCAAAGAGCACTCAGCTCAGCGTATGCTGGGCGACGCTGCACGCGCCATCCAGCGCTGATTTTCAGCCGACGCTCAGGGGAATCGATTGCGCGGACGTCACGGTGCTATTTAAATATTAGGACCAAATATACAAAAACATACCTTATAAGTTATAACGTACAACAAATAAGTATGACAATAAATACATAGAATACTTTTAAGTAGCATAGAAAAATGTAGAATACTAAATAAAATATAATAGAGATAGGGTAGATTGATAATAAAATACATTTACATACATACAACTGGATACATACATACTGGATTTTCCAGATCAAGTATGGATTTAGGTAGGCACGACATGCTCACCGGTCAAAGACAACATCGTGGGGAACCCCGCATTGCATCTAATAGGAATGTCATGTGTGCCAGTGCTGTGAGAACGGCGATCATCTGCGCTGCTGGTCACTACGTACAAACGAAAAGTGGATAAAACCATTAATGTATCTCTGCTCAGCTCGAAAAGGACATCGCTTGACGATATATTAGTGTTATATTTCATTACGTAAAAGGGAATATAACTAGAGAGAAAGGAATAAATAAAATTTTAACTTAGGGAAGAAGGTGAATAGGGAGAGGAGGGTAATAAGAGGGCACATTCTCATAAATTAAGCCACTTCTCTAATGGGTATTGTAGTAAGCAGAATATCAACATAACCATTAGTATCAATTAATGCAGATGCTGTTCTTGACCCGCATTGAACTTATTATCAAGTGAGGTGTGGTCACATCACAGCCACAGTAAAAAATAATCATTCGATTTAGTCGTGATAATCTAAATATATATAACTCAAAGGTGACTGACTGACTGACTGACATAGTGATCTATCAACGCACAGCCCAAACCATTGGGCGGATCGGGCTAAAATTTGGCATGCAAGTAGATGTTACGACGTAGGCATCCGCTAAGAAAGGATTTTGATCAATTCTACCCACAAGGGGATAAAATAGGGGATGAAAGACTAATTACACAGTTTGATAGATTAGTTAAGAATATTGTGTACAAATAAGTTTTGTAGGTCCTAATTTTTTACACATGCTAAACAAAAGTAAAGCCGCAAAAACTATAGCTAATTAATAATAATACTTCTTAACGCGAGCGAAGCCGCGGGCAAAAGCTATCATTTATAACATGTAAACAGCGTTAATCGAAAATCCTTCAATTTATAGCTCAGTGATGCAATATTATCGTGTTTTTTTCTTCAAATTAAAGGTCAATTCCGACCTATTTACGATGCCTCAGTTCTGACATCATCTAATCAAAATTATTACCAGAATTTTAAAAGCATTGTTTGTCAAAATGTTTTAGACTAAATACGAAAATATTCTATAGTTGACTGTATGCTTTTAGGGTTCCGTTCCGAGAGTCTTTTGGGAGTCGAAGTTGCTCGCGTCCGTAGGCTTTACCCTAATTTCCCTACACGTGACTCCTGGGTGGTGCTAAACGAGCAGCAGCGAGGTGGTAGGGCGTCGGGGCCCGTCTGGATTGCGACCACAGTACATGGGTGTGAAGCCCGTCATAGCGACCAGTTTCGGCTTGTCGCGTTTCAGGATCACCTTGTGTATATCCAGTAGCTCATATACCTAGGGACCTTCAGTCGTGGTATATGTGAGCCGACATGACGATGTAGACTATCAATGGATTTTCATCCTTTGATAGTCGTTTGGACTACACTGTATTTACCATCAGGTACCCTGTAGTCAGTATGTCAAGCCATTATAAAAAAAAGTCTGCTGCCCGGATGAGAAGGGGGTTTTATAAGCGCGGTCTCTTTACTTCCACCTTTCCCAGAGAGATAGCCTCAATAAGGCTTTTCGCTCCCCGGGCGTCTCGATGAATTTTGTTTCCCAAGCCCGGTCGAAGCGATTAGATGGTCACCCGGGCTTTTTAGTCACTAGGAGTGTGACAAACGGAGGTCGCTGCTCCCCTTTCCGTACCTGTAGTCGTAGGGGTCAACCATACAGGGAGCGCCGGAGGGACCGTCTGAGGGGATGGCCGCTTAGGTGATACTCCAGTGGTGTGTGCGCGTTCCCACACACCGCTTGGAGTTGCAGAGGTGATGAACACGCTTCCCTCCCACCAGCTAAGTACTTGTGAGTACAACTAAGTGACGAGGTGAGCCACTTTTTCAGCTGACACTCATTTGTTGTCTCAACGCGCAGAAAACAACGAATATAGCTATTTCGATCTAACAGTATTCGTATAAAATTGGATATTAACGGATAAGTGTGTAAACTATCATACAAATAATTATATGTCTTACGAAACGCTAGTAGACCTAGGTGACCATCGTTTGGTCCCTCAACTAACTAGCCGCCCAAGTCGAGGTCGTACCCACTGGGTTGCCCTTATAATGTCACCCAACTCATAAATTCTCTTGCTGAGCATCCTAAACGCTTGCCTCTTTTGCCAAGTGAAGGTATAAAAACCTCCCAGTCAAACAGTATTTTCGTCCTTCCGAAAAAAAAACTATAAGACGTTTTTTTACAGATTTGACCAGATACAATGTACACCCGCCTTAATATGTAAATTCCTCCAGATTCATTATTATTGTAATATTGTAGTAACAGAACACACAGTTTTCAACCCATGTGGCATATGCTAACCAATCTAAAACTTCCTTTAAACCTCGACTGGTTAACAAGACCCGCGTCCGGTTAACTTTGAGACTGAAAAACGTCAAAGCAAGGGACGGGCGGGGTCTCAAGGCAGCCTGGTGGATCACGACCAGTGCTAACAAATTTAATAGAGTTGTATCTGTGATTAATATACTTAACACATCTATATTCCCGTGTGAAATCGCGGGTTGAATGCATTTTGTGGAATGTCGTTTGGATGTTGAAAACTGTAGTTCAGATCGCTTGTAATAAGATTAAATTGAAAAAACAAATCAAAGATATAGTCGACCTTACTAAAAACGAGTTTTAATTTAACTAATCGTTTAAATACTGACAATAGTAAATTATTATAAACGATATTTTATTACTATGTCTGTGACGTCTTTTTTTACTCGGGGAGAATCCTAATATGGCTTTCAGGCTACAGAGGATATCAACCATTTGTTGATGAAATGCGTCCGATCTGAACCTGTGAGAGAGGAGTTTGTGAGTGCCTTTAGCCAGAAGAGACTAGACATCGGGATGTTTAACAAAGTCTTAACAGAACCATTGTCTGGTGAGACATCTGGTATGTTCAGATCATAGATGGGCAAAATGTAATCATATTAATAAAAATGATTAACGATTACATTTTACATTTTTTACCATTAATATAACTGCATTTTGCTCATTTATGTTTTAAATACTACAAAATCCCAGATTGTATGCACATTTATCATTTCTTAGGGCGGCTTGCACTAACAAATTAAATCTAGTTTTGAGTTATATAAAATGCTATTTAGCGCTGATCTATACTTATTATCTTGCACTAAATCAAGATCTCGTTATAACAACTCTTAAACTGAAATTATCATTAGGATGGAATCAAACCAATTCAATTAATAAGCGTTTTATACAAGCTTAAACTAGATTAATTCGTTAGTGCAAGACGCCCTTAATGTTTTAAATTGGTTTAATCATGATTACAGAGCAAGAAAATTAAAATTACGACTACATTTCGTAATCATTCATCATTAATCAGATTACATTTTGCCCATCTCTGGTTCTGATATATGACATCATATGTCATATTTTAGGTTTTTTGTATTAGGGTACGCTGAGGCTGACATACATAGATACATAAAAACCCGCTTAATAAATAGAATAAAAGAAAAAAAGTCTTCCCGGTTTTCTTTTTACTTGCTTTCTTTTAGGTAGGATGTTGACCAACGTGATTAGGCTAAAATCTAGTGAAGAATCGTGCCAGCATGGCATGTAATAGAAATGTCATGTATACTAGTGCTGTGAGAACGGCGATCAGCGGCGCTGTTGGTCACGTTGAGCATGATATATACGCGCTAAATGGATACAGCCACCAATGTATGTCTGCTCATCACGTAAGGGATAAACGTAAGGTAAGTATAAACGTGCCTGGATTCGAACCTATGATCATTGACATCGACGCGCTTGGATACCGGCCCATTATCCACTATTTCGTATTTATTTCATGTTGCATATTGACTTTGTAAAAGAATATATTCACAATGTAAGTAAATAATGTAAGAAGGTGCTTAGGAGAGAAACCGCGATACCGTAACAAACCGCACCATCTTGTTGTCTATATCATTACGCAGACGCTAAAGGAGGCGTCCGCCACGACAAATGTTTAAAATAGATTATATTTTTACATTTCCGCGGTCAACGGGTAACTCTACCGCAATGAGATTAGTTTTATACTAGGAATCATAGTTTTGATACTTGAAAAATTCAAACCGTATCTGAAACGACTAACGAATGGCAAATGGTATATGCTGAAAGTCACTTGTCTTGTTCGTTTAAACACTTACTTTTAATTTTAGATCCTTTTTTTATTTCTTTTATACTAGCTTAACAAATTAACTTCGTTGCATCTGAGAGAAAGTACAGTGTGGTCAAAGAAAAGCAACAAACAACTAAGGAACGTACATTCGTTAACAGTTACCATCACTATGTCAGCCCATATATACCATGATAAAATATCTCTAGGTACAAGAACAATTAGATATACACAAACTGATTCCAAAACGCGACAGGCCGAAGCGAGTCACTATTACTGTCTTTACACTTGTATCTTGTGTTCACAATCCAGCTCGTGCAATCGCCATACCACCTCAATATATTATTTAAAAAAATAATTATATATCAAGCGGTGAAAGGCTATTTGGTTTAAGCGACATTTTTTGGTGATATAGTAATATTTATTTTTTTGTAATCAATAAAAAACGCTGATTCTGAAAATATAAATATTACTATATATGCAAAAAATGTCGCTTAAACCAAATAGCCTTTCACCCCTCGATATGTATACGTTACTTTATATTTACATAAGTAAAATCCACTTTGAAGAAGCGACAAATTTGATAGTGTGCGAAACGGGATCTATCATATATTGGACACAATTTGAGGAGATGATTGTGAGACATTCAGACAACAAAGGCAGACATCATTGTCAATAAATTGGATATCTTCAAGTAGGTACTAGATTACCATTATATAAATTAATGTTATAATAATTATCTGCTTTTAAATTTATTTTATTTTGGAAGTATCAAGATCTCTTGTTCAGTTTAGAGAGTTAAACAATTTGTTTTCATTTAGTGTCGTCGAGAAACCGCCACAAACTAGTTACAGAAACGTTTACTGATTTTCTAGGCGCTAAATCATTTTCTCCTGCCTTTGTATTTAAACAATTCACAAACATATTACACTTCCTTATCTTATTAATTTTATATACTAACTGTGCCTGCGACTTCGACCGCGTGGAAGTAGTGCTTTGGTTATGATAATAATTATTTCATTAGTAGTTGTGATGGTGTAGTGGAAAATGGACCAGTCTCCACGCGCAGTAACGCGAGGGGTCATGAGTTCGTATCCCCACGTAAATCTGGGATTTTATAGATTAAATCAACACATGCTCACCGGTGAAGGAAAATATCGTGAGGAAGCCTGCGGGGCATCTGATAGAAATGTCATGTACAATAGTGCTATGAGAACAGGGATCAGCTGCCCTGCTGGTCACATTGAGCACATCATGTAAGTACAAAGTGGATACATCCACAAATGCATCTGTGCTCACACCGAAAGGGGTATAGCATGACGTATCACTATAATGTTGCCTGTTTTATAACTTTTAAGGTGAGACGATTTCTAATATTAGCGACCAAAATTCTAATAATTATCAAGTAAAAATTCCACAGTATATAAGTGAAAACCAAATCCATATCAGTTAAGCCCTTCCTGAGATAACCGGCAACAACCACGCACAGTATATTACATAATTGACACGCAATTTTGATTAATTAATACCGGTAGATGGCACTACCATACATTCTTTCTTTTTATAATTAAATAAAAATCTCATATTACGTTTTATTTGAACATTTTTTTAGTTATTAACCCTTTTCTTGATAACGTATCTGTGGAGATACATCAGAATTAACAAAATCTAGTGTCATATTTTTTTAAGCGCAAACTTAATATTTTATATGAATATTTAGGTGAATTCTTAGTTTTCGAACGCACGTTTTTTTTTTCTAGACATCCTTGGGTCATAAGGATTAAGGTAGTAGTAGATTATTCTGGTATTAAAAAAGGGTTAACATTGATTATAATGAAGATATAGTTCTATATTCAATTAAGAAAGAATAGTATCCATTTTTGTAAGTCAAAATCATAAATTCTTTTATAAATTAAATTTTTTATACTGACTCAACATAGAGGCGTCACATCATACCTGATGACAGGTATATTGTAGAGCCAGAAGCGCAGCTAAAATCAAGGAAAGAGAATCCATTGACAATAGTCTTAGCAAAAACAAAAAACATTTTTTTTTGTTCCGAAAAGTACTTTTTAAATTGACCAGAATTGATCCACAGGGAATTTATTTAAAACTGACGAATTGTAAACGGTTTAAACCCTTTGTTTTTTTTAATTTCCTAATAATAAGTAATGTTGGCACTTACGTGTATGACAGCAACAATAAGATGCGTTATCTAAATCCCCATTTGCACGTTAATAAGTGAAGCTTCAATGATTTCAAATTGAAGTTATTGTTATAAACCATACAAGCGAAGCCACGGGTGGTAACTAGTAATATAAAAGAAAACCTTTCAGTTGTAAGTGCAATTTTTTTGGGTACCCAGATATGATAAATTCAGTTTAGGTTATATTTAAAAATGCAATAGACATTTTACCAGAGCAGTTTGATAAAACATTCCATTCAAATCTAAGATTCCCAAACTTTTACTTTGAAAACAAGTTTTAAAACTTTAGTAGTAATGTTAGATCACAATAACGCCTGCTGAAAAATAAAGATGAGTCCGAAAATGGACCACGTCCATCCAAAGAATGCTTTAATCTTCTCTTAAAGCCACCCAAATCATAAGAACGTGGAAATATAGCCAGTACTAGCGTATTCAGTGGAATACGCTAAGCAGTGGCTTAGCTGTGCGCATGATAAATGTGGAAGCAATAGATGTCTATGACCGGTGGTCGTGGGTGAGTTGATAAAAAAGCACGGATCCTGGCGTTTTTCTGTTTATTTGCACTTTAAGGCACACCGAATTGCGACGCACATGGACGTACTCTAGTCTTGGGTCTCGATAGTCTACTGCTTTAGCAAGAGCATCCCTTACGCGCGCGCACCCCGTACCCCGTGCGTCCCGTAACACCCTAATGACTCTTAGGGCGTTTAACACAAGCACGTATCGGGTAGCCTCTACATGCTATGTCTCAAAAAATGCTAACCAAAAAAATCTCAAAATTAGAATTTCAAAGCTTTAAATGGTTTTTTAAAGAATCATTACAACCGCTGTTTACGGAAATACAGTGTGAGAAGAATTACCAAAAAATTTGGATTTATTCCAGCTCCCTTAGGTTGTTTTGGTAGGGCGATTGCTCGAACTGAATTATGACCACAGTACACGAGTGTAAAAAGTGTAGCGACTCGCTTTGGACTGTCGCATTTCGGTATAAGCCTGTGTTTGTCAAATAACTCATATACCTTCAGTCGTGGTATATGTAGACCGACATGATAACGAAGATTCAATAGATTTCCTCCTTTGATACTCGCCTTCGTTTTTGGACTACACTGTACTTACCATCAGGTGCTCTATAATCACTTTGTCGAGCCAGTGTAAAAATAGGCAAGCCAATATTTTTGTTCTTCACTATCCAAGCCAGATACATTTTCGTGGACCTCCAAATATAACGTGTGATCTCACTTTTTTTTTACGCCAACGATAACCTACTTTGTGTCTCACAGGAACCCCTGGGGAACTCAAACTTGACAATTTGGGAATCACTTCTTTAAATTCACACTACCTTGTACAGTTACTTTCCAAACCACACAATAAACCAACGACACAAAAGAACATAGTCTACTTGTTCTTAACCCATTTAAAGGCAAGTCAGTTGCCCTCATTATACGACACAAAAAGCGCATATCCCCGAACAATCAACTGTTTCATTCACAGAAATTAATCCCTTCATGGAATCTGTATCAGTGGTTAAACAATCAATTTTAATCCTTATATTTACAGAAATAAAATTGAAAATATCATTCAAGCCAATCTATGTAAATCCCGAGAGACGAAGCAGTCCAAAGCTGCACATTCTTGTAGATTATAGAATATTTATGGCTCATTATTGTTTTTTCTTTGCAATCAGCATGTGGTGTACACGTCTGTCTAGAGTGAGTTTTTAAATCGACAGGAAACTGTATATACATGATGTTTAAAAAACAAACTTTAGACATCCACAGCTGGACAACGAAATTTTTTACCCGAAAAAAAAACCTTAATAGAACATCAAGGCAGCCGTGAGAACTGAAATCCAGATTTGCCAGACTCCTACTGGCTAAAAACTCAGAGAACGACCTTTTAGTCGCTGCTAACAGAGCCTGAGGATCCATATTCCTAGAATGTTCTGGCAAATAACTTTTCCTAGATACAATATTTGACAGGAGTTGGTGTAAAGATGCTATCCCTTAGAACCTTTCTATCAAAGGATTCGCAGAATACACCCACACCACCAACTTTGCAGAAATAAAAATAATGAATAAATGAAGAAGAAAAATAAGAATAAATGTAAATTATCGAATTATTAAAATGAAAATCGAATTAATATTTTAAACGAGAAAAGCATCAACCTGTATAAAAGGACTGAGACAAAATTAATAATTCGCCACGAGAGACAATACCGGCTTCGGGGAATAATAATGTTTTGACTTTTCGAACTACCTTTCTGTCCCTGATTCGCCCTTTGTCGCGATGCAGCGCAGCGGGGCTCCTATCCGTGCTGTTTTGTCCACAAAAACTCATGACACAAATTCGTGACAGTTCCGAGATTCATCCAACATAATTATTATCTTTTGTTCCCTTTTGAAATTCACGCTTCTATATGTAAACTAGCTTGTGTCTTCAACTTTGTATTAAGGTTAAAAATTATAAACGTACTTATAAAAACTTTACTTTGTACATTAAAATAAGATAGTAATAATAATTATCGCACAATATAATGCTTTTGGGGTAAGCAGAGATCATAGTAGAGGAGTGCTCAGCCTGGGACTCCGAAAAAATCGACCTCGTTAGGGTGGTGGGGGGTGACCTGTCGCTGCCGGTGCTCGTTCGCGCGATGGTCGGCTGCGACAGGACACGGCAGGTTCTCACTTATTGTGAGAGTGTTATGGAGGCGAAAGAGGCGGCGGAGAGGGTCAGGGAGGCAATAGCCGGCCCCGACACCCCGATCCGTCGCCCACGCAGAACAGGACAAAGGAGGAGGGCCGTTACCGCAGGCTTTCCTCCGTAACCGGAAAGAGGCCTGGGCGGCGCGCTATACGGTAACTTTCATCCCTGCTTAGACTAAGAAATTCTCTAATTCTCACTATTGCTGATTCGTTGAACTGTGAAATGAACTGAGCCTGTTTCCACCGCCTTACGGTATTAGGTCTTTTTTTTTCGAATTGTCGATACGTTTTTTTTTTGTAAATTTATTTTTATTGGGGGCTTTTAACGTAATCATATCAGCCCCATCGTAGCCTAATATATAGAAATAAAATCTTTCATCCCTCAGCTTTCATACAGTTCCCATAGCATTTCGGCAGTTGCTTTAGTGGGCACCGCCAAAATGCTATGGAACATACCAACAACCAATCTATTTAATTTTAATTCACACATAACATCAATTAAGTGGATAACATATTATATTATTATAAACTTATCTGGTAGTTGGGAAACTCGCATGCGACATCTCTTTCCTTTCCAGTTCCAGGCTCCGCGCTGGGTCGATGGACACCTGTTTGGACCATTGCATCCAGCTTCGACCACACAATTATTTGTTACATTTACAGAACTCCAACACAATATCAAACGCCTTCCTTTTCGCCATACAACCACTCAAGCCGTCGGCATTAAGACTTGTCCAACCCTGCTATATCCTTCCTGTCACTTTCTATACTCGCCAATATAAAATATATTTATTGCAAAGTATACTTTAATTGTTAACGGTGTTCACATTAATATTTAGCATTTAATAACTATCATTTATATTATTTCCAGCCTAGCTTATCATGTTGTGCTTCTCTATTATTGTAACATATCCTTCCTTGGAGTCGATACGTTGGTGACCGGGAAAGGCCTTCAGAACATAACCGGGCGCGACGTTATTAGGTCCTTTAAACGAAGCGTCCAGAGATATTTGTGCATACCAGCATTATTACTGACTATAGATTGTTTTCCTTTACTGTTAACAGTTGTAATCATTTTTGGACTACGCCATGTTTACCATCAGGCGTGGTGTGGTCACTAAGCCGAGACCGGATAAAAAAAATCGTCAGAACCATTGCGATTAAACATTTATCCGATTATTATTAATGAAACATTAATTGGTACTCCCAATATATTTTATATGATACTTATGATCAATAGATATAATTGCAATCATTATTAATATAAATGAAATAGATAATAAAATTTTAAACGTCGTCCTACATTAGCTAAAACCTCATCAAAGATTAACAAATGTAATGAACAGACAATTAGAAACGTGGGAAAAGGTGTTCAAAACACAGCCATGTACTTAAGTAAACAATGAATGGGACCACGACCCCCCAGTGATGAATAACATTATATTTCCGTCATTTTATGGCTGTAGCGGTGGTGGGCTTGTGGGTACGTGACCGATATACATGCACAGTGTCACGAATAGTCATAGGTTCGAATTCCGGCATGCACATCAGGATTTTGATAGATTTAGATGGATTTAATAGAATTCGCATGTATAAGTGACGCGAGAATGGCGATCAAGTGTGCTGCTGGTGACGTTGGGCACGACATATACGCGCAAAATGGATATTAATGTATTTCTGTTCACCTAGTAAAGGGTAGAGCGTAATGATGTATTATTATAAATACTATAACGGGACTTATGCGCGAGAGAACTTACTTTTAATAACGGCTCGAAATTTCGACCCGGTTATACAAGTCATAGCCACGAGCAGACTGATGCGCCGCGGAGTTTCCATTGGGGGGCGGGAAGCTACTTAATCTATCCTCGATTGCTTTAGAACAAAATGAGTACAGAAAGGGAAAGTGTAAAATGTGATATATTTTTATAATTAATTGGGTCAACAATATTTAAAATGAAAGACATCAAGATCATTAATTAGTGAATACAAAAACAAAAGGTAATATTTATAAGATTATCACGATTTTTCTATTATAAATATATATAGCTATATATATTTTGTTGTTTATCGATAATTTTTATAAGATGTAACACGACCGGGGCCCTTCACAAAAATCAGCGCTGCAGACTTCCTCTGTGGCTTTAGGCTGATGAAGGGCCCATTTTCGCCATGTTTATATGTTTTGTATTTTCTGCTATTTTTGTGTGTTGTTTGTGTTGCTGAATTTAAATTTCTGGCTTTTGTATATTTGTGGTGAAATAAATACTTTTTCATTTCATTTAATTTTTTACATATATATATTAACATTAACCCATTGACATACTATGACGTCTGGGAGACGTCATTTGTGACAATACTTTTGCGTTTAAAGGTATGTCAAGGGGTTAACAAGCCCAGATTATCTCTAGTTGTTCATGGACCGGCATGAGCACAGCTTCGGTAAATAGATACTTTTCCCTTGACGCTCGCTGCTGTTTTTGTACTTGACTGTACTTTCATCAGACGAGATTTAGTTAGGCACTTGGTCAAAGCAGTTTAAATAAACCTTTCTCTAATTAAAACCCCAGAAATAAAACCTAGCTACGTCTTTCACACTGAGCAATTTCTATCTTTTATCATCGGAATATAATGAGCACCGCATCGATTACAGAAAGCTACGAAAGGTCGCAGCAAGTCAAACGCTTGGCTGGGCCGCTGTCAATACCCGACCTGACTTAAGCCGGGTCCACACTCGTGTAACGTTTAATTTATAGTGACGTTTGTGAGTTAACAGCGCTATGGGATTTACATGTAACGCTTGGACTGGATTTTACATTAATCTTTGTATTGAAGTGAAACTTCTTGAGAATTGATGTGATTTCAAAATCGATGAAACGAGAAAGTGTCACTAAAAAGAGACAAACATATATATTTTAATTCGGCATTATTATTATTGTCTTCGGCATCTGACGCCTCTGTAAAATCAAATTTGTCTCATCGGGCGGCGCCGTTTGCACGTAATCGCATATCTCTCATTGAGTGCTTCTGCCGACTATGCCTGCGTTCATTTGCAAACTTTTTTCTTTTTTTTTAGCAAAAAATAAGAAATTAAATTGATTTCTTTCATTGTACCAACAACGCCGCCCAATGGAATAGTCCTCAATGTACTATTAATGGTACATGCCGGCGGGAAAGTGTTAAATCTGCGATCCTTATACGTGGCGTAAACTACTTAGTTTAGAACACCGACGTAGATTGGCTCTACTTTTCGGTTTGCTATAGACTATATTCTTTTTGTATGTCATTCGCATTATTTGCGTTACATTCTACTGTACATTACATGACGTGCTACACAAGTCTGAACACGGCTTTAGTAGATTAATTAAGATTATTGTTGCAGACGCGACATCTGATCGACAGGACGATGTCTGGTGAATGTACGTATTTTGTATATTCGATCCGTTTTACAACATACAACAGCATTAAAAGACCGTGTTGGTATATACCTCTTCAAATAATACGCTCATTATTACGAAAAAAAGATAAACGATAAAATAATTAATCAAATGGAACACTATATTTGCTCTCTCGCTCTGGCTCACAAATTTTTGTATTTGTGTCTCTTACCTGTCGAAATCTGTTGCGTGCGGTTTGAAATCACAACGATTCTATAGGAGTTTCACTTCAATAATCCATCTGGCAGTTAACAGCCACGGTCGCCAGTGCATATAGTTCATTTACAAAAAGTATCATATTTGCACTCCCGAATGAAGAGAGCGTTTTCCACTCCTTTTTAAAGTACCTCATGACTTTAAAGAGTGCGACAAAAAAAAAAAAAAAACTGCATTGTTTTTGCGAGCTGATGAGCCTTTAAAGTATGGGGAAGGTGGATAGCCAACCGCGCAGGAACCTCAGGAATGGTGTCGAGGGCACCAATTCAAACAATGTCTCAATCATTACAATGGCTTGACAGGTATTTAAAAAAAATTAAATCGTTTTAGTAAAAATAAATGTGATAAATGTTTAAATTCCTTGTTTCACAAACTGTATTTCAACAAAAATCCCGATGCTCGCCGAGCCGTCGGATGTATTCGGATTCCCAGGCTCGGCGAAGGCGAGGAGAGGCAGTGCTGGCACCCCGGTGGTTTTAGTCGGGGCAGGTCCGACACACCGGGGGAAATGGCCCTCACCACTTCCCCTGACGGTCCGTAGGGATTTCACCGGGTTAACAAAAAAAAAGGACAATCCCGATAATCGGGAAATGTAGAGACCGCACGTAATTTTGGCTGTTAAATTTATGCAAGTTGACCACGACATATAAAGCTAATTTCAAGGAATCTGTGTACCACCACACTGGAGTTCGCTTTCAAATCGTCCAACAAAATAGACTCGTTACACGAAACGTCAATCACTCGCCCGGTCGGCCATTCATTCGGATTAATATAAACGTTACAAATAGTAATCAAATATGCTCTGTGTTACATCGCCAATCGATTTTTTGAGTTTAAGTTTTTGACCCCGCGCGCTCTATGGTTCCTATCGAGAATAAACAATGTGTAGAAGCGGCAAGTAATATATTTTTTCTATTATTTTCCGAATCACTACTTTTCCTGGCATTTAGGTCGATAATGATATTCATAATAGATATATTAATAAGTATGATATAATATTTAAAGTTAATTAATTTTACTAACCTGCGAAAAATGGAAAAAATGACCATAAACATGCAATTTTAGCTCATTTAAGAATAAAATATCTTTTTATAAATGATTTTGATAGAACTTTTTTTTTCAATTTATTTCATTAAAAAACCGTTCGGTGATCTTTCAAATACAAAAACATAAACTCAACCTATGTATTTATGTCGGATATCTACATCAATTATAGGCATGTACATAATATTTTCTGGAAAATTGAAACTTAATATAAAAAATAACTTCATTTTTAATTAAATTATACAGTAATACAGTGTGAAAAAAATTACAAGCCCTTTTCGGATTAATTACTACAAAATCCGGACATATAGACTGAAATAAGTTGATATGGAATGTACCAAAGATACACACATAATGCGGATGTATGGTATTAATTATTTTGGTGTCATTTTCAGGTGGTAGGGCGATTGCCCGAACTAGGTCGTGACCACAGCACATAAGTGCAAACACCGTCATAGTGATTCACTTGGGCCTTTGAATCAATTTGTGTATAACCTGTTGTTTATATATCTAGCCACTTTCTTTCCGTGGTATATGTTGGTCAATATAGCGATGGCGACTGTCAACGAATTTTCGTCCCTTGGTGGAACATTGGGTGGAGACAATACAAAAAAGTCTAATTTCTGCCCGAAGTGCTAGTATGGTACATGTTTCGTTCCCATAATATATCTGACTGCAGTTTAACAAAGCGTAAAAGTGACAACGCTATACAAAAATATAATGTATCCCTGTCTAACAAAATCCGATCTGCGATGCCGTTTCAGTCGCTTGAAGCACGGCCGCAGTTCTAATAGATTCTCGAGTCTATGATCTTCAAACACCACACGCCTGTCAATATTCAAAGTACGGGTGATGTATGGAATATTTGGCATTTTTCCGACGGAGGCCGAGATCATTGATCATTATTAGAGTGAGGTGCGCGAGCGCATACACTAAACGCGATTACATGAGACTCATTTACAGTACGGGCACCGTATTCAACACTTACATTAAACTGTGAGGGCCTTAAAAAAAGTCCAGTATCACAGATAATCACAAATTAGTACTACCAAGTCTGTTTAGTTTTGTTTTTAAATTTATAATGTAGACTTAAGTTAGGTTTAAGATTATATTGTAAATTTTGAGCAATAAAGGACACCACTCAACCCTTTTCAGCGGACGGATGAAAGAATGAAAGGTAAAAGAATGTGAGTAGTGTGAAATTTGAATTTGAATTTTAGTGCTACCAAATTACTGACAAAAAAGTTCATGTTAACATATGGAGCTCGGTATTCACCTATACAATACAATACCTTGAGACATCTTAGCAGTAACGTGCATAGTGTATTTGGACAGGGTAGGAAAAACTCGCGTAATTATTTTGAATATTATATTATGATAGTAAATAAAATATTGCTTTCATAGGAAAGATAGACGGCGTGAATATAGAATAAATATGAATATAAATGGTTCCTTTTTTTTGGTTAACTTCATGCAATTTATTCCAATATTATATATCATAAGGGTATGCAATGCTTTCATGCATCTATGAAATAAACGCTACTGCATCATAGAGATATCCGCATAGAAATTTAAAAAAAACTATTATTTGCTTAAAAAGAGATATTATTCCTTTAACGACTGTTTAAATGATAAATGTCGTTTTAATGTATACATTGTTTCTCACGCAGCAAGCGCAGTGTATTATATCCAGCTACAAGATAGACAGATGACCTGATTTAGATCACAGGAGGATGCCAGATGCAAGCCGCTCAAGACCAGTAGTTCTGGATAACGTTAGAGGAGGGTTTTGTTCAGCAGTGGATGTCTTACTGTTAACGCTTAGAGAGTGTGCAACGACGTTTTGTTTACCATCTCTCCTAAGGTGATAATGTGGCACATAAAATATTGAGTTATCATGATAGGCTGGTTTTTTATAAAATGCAATCTTTAGCTAGTCGCAGGAAAATATCTGACCAAATATTTTTAATTAAAATATTCAATGGATATCTAGATTGTGCAGAACTTATCAATAATCTAAAAATTAATGCTCCATCTCGTTTGCCCCGCAAAACAGCTTCCATTTTTTTTTCTATACCCTTCTTTAAAACTAATCTTGGACAGTTTTCTACCATGCCAAGGATCTGCAGGCAGCACAACGCACTCTCGCAACTCGGTGACTTGGACCTAACTGTTTCTCTTTCAAAATTTAGAACAGCGTGTAGAAAGTGACTGCATTTCTTTTTTCTTTTTTTTTTGTGTTACTTTTTGTGTTACTTGGAATCAGTCACAGTTTCGTTTAAAGTTGTTACTTATACATTCTACAATATTATCCTTTTGTGTTGTGTCTATATATGTATGTATATGTTTTTTCTTTTTTTGGAATTTTATTATTATTCTTTAATGTAAACTAGCTTTATATATTAATCACTGTGCATGCTGTGGTGCCCTATAATTGTGGGGGCATTTATATGTTCTATTTTGGTACCATGATCCTTTTGTTTTCTTGTCTAATGTTACCCATGTTGGGCACCCTATTATGTAAAACAAAATAAAATAACATGGTGATGAAAATTATATGGTAAGAATTTTTTTATTTATTGCAGTATACTACATATTTATTATACTACATATTTTATTAAACTGTAATGGCATAGTGTTTCCCGGAAAAGATTTTTTTTTTTAAATAATCGGCAATCATCTATTTCATTTTTTTAACTTATACTCATTTACGCCATTCACAAATACTTAAGATTAAGACCTTTGCATTTTCGTACCAAATTCATAGATATTAACGGGAATACTTAATCGTACAAAATAACAGTTCAATTAAGGCATGGTTTTTTCTAACCCATGACGTCTGTTCTTGATGACCGCTTTATATTGATCAGTGAATGCGTTAAATATGGCGTTTGTCTGAGCGGTGTGGGAAAACCAGAGGTAGTTCGTGGTTAATGTTGTTACATTTAATATAATAAAATATATAATAAATGACTTCAAGGTCATTTAAAAAACCGGCCAAATGTCAGTTGATCTCGTGTACTGATGATGGTTTCCTTTTTTTTTCTCAGGACAATTTGCTGTTGACCAGGAATAAATTTTACTTCATCGGGCGAGAGGGGTGATCTCTCAAGGTGCTCAAATCAGCGAGTTTTGGGTTGAGTGCCAATACAAAGGCTCCATTGTGCTCCATTCTTGACTTAGGCCAGCCAGTGAAAGTTCCTAAAACTCATCGACTAGCATTTCTGAAGTGACCTTGAGAAGAAACCCTGAAAGAAACTCAAGGCTACGTCGGAGTGGAAACTTATCTGTATATATTTATTTTATTTTTATACAATCTATTATAATTCCTGGCCGGGACTTTGCTTGTTCCTCGAGATTATCCACCAATGCGCAGGTTTTTAGCCGCTATGCATAGTACCTCGGCTGCTATCCCCCCCATTTTCGGCCGGGACTATATTATGAATATTTTAACCAAGTTAAAATATACCACCCATTCCACAACCCGATAAGAAGCATATAAATCATACTTAACTTGATTTAAATAAGTCAATTTATCAATGCCGGGCAGTAGACTAGAGGGAGTGTGCCGCCCGGATAAGAGGGAGGTATTGGAGGGGTGGACTCTTTACTCTTACCCCTTCCAGAGAGGCAGCGCCGACAAGGCATCTCGCTCTCCGGGCGTCTGGATGAAATTGGTTTCCCAAGCTCGTATGGAGCGATTAGAGGGACACTCCGGGGGTTTTTAGTCAGTAGGAGTCTGACACACCGGGATCGCTGCCCTCACAGCGTCCCTGATGGTCCTATGCAGGATTTTCCCCCGGGACACCAAAAAAAAAGCCAATTTATCAATGCTGATATAGACGGAGTTGCGAGCAGAGATAAAATTAATTATTTCCTGTTAAACATACCTAGCCTTTAACGTCTAATGAGTTGGAATCCCAGTGTCGTGTGAACACACACTCTATTCACTATTTACTCAAGGAAGCTTAGTAAAAGCTTGCGTGAGATGTCGTACCTGTCTTGTCCATCCCTTGCGCAATCCACAGTTACTTATACAAACATTTCCCTGAAAAAAATCATTTATTTTTAATTAAAATAATTATATTTAACTTACATACTCTAAATTTGATAACAATCTAATCGAATTTTGGCAAAAACTATTTTTTTTTTACACTGGCTCGAACTAGTGAATACAGAGTACCTGATGGTAAGTACAGTGTAGTCCAATAACGAAAGCGACTATCAAAGGATGAAAATCCATTGATAGTCTACAACGTCATGTCGGCCCACATATACCACGAGTGAAGGTTTCTTGGTATATGAGCTACTGTATATACACAAGCTGATCCCGAAACGCGACAAGCCGAAACTGGTCAATATGACGGGCTTTACACCCTTGTACTGTGGTCACGATCCAGACGGGCACCGGCGCCCTACCACCTCGCTGCTGCTCGTTTAGCACCGCCCAGGAGTCACGTGTAGGGAAACTAGGGCAAAGCCTACGGACGCCAGCAGCTTCGACTCCCAAAATTACAATATTCGACTATTACAATAATCGTATCTTTTTTAAACTTCATGGTAGTAATAAATATTGTATCTGGATAGTTACTAACCATCATAGCATATAATCACGCTATACCCTTTTTGTGATGAGCAGAAGTACATTAGTGTTTGTATCCAGTTTACGCTTATATGTCGTGCATAATGAAACCATTAGCGTAGTTTTCTTTCACCGAAGAGCATTTAGACCCTAAATCATGTAAATAAACTCAAATATATGTGCCAGGATACGAACCTTTTTTTTTACTTGGGGAAAATCCTCATAGGACCGTCTCAGCCGCACAGGGGGATTGCGCGACCGAGGTGTGTCGGACTTATACCAACTAAAAACCCCAAGGTGACTACTTCTGCGCATTGGCGGGGACTGCGGGACCTGTAATCAATTCGCCACAGCCCCGTCGCGCCGCGCCCGACGGGCACAAACTCGGGGGAAGATGATACCCTCCCCGATACTGCTCGTTGTAGGGATATGAACCCACGACAACTCGTCTTGTCCCACATGGATCCAGTCACAAATCCACCCGGAAACCAGAACAGAATAAGAGACAGAAGACAGAACAGAACAGGAGAATGAAAAAGCCCTGAGAACGGCGATGAGCTGTCCTACTAGTCAAGTTGGACACAACGTATATACGCAAAACAGATACAGCTACTATTTTTTTTTAAATATCTCCTAAACATCATAATCACCAGCCGGTGTTTTCTACCGTCTGTATCATGGTGAGTGTTCTGAAGAGTTGTTTAACCTTGTTCCGCCCTCTCCCTTCCTGAATAGAACCACGCGCGCGGGTTTGCGGAGTCACAGCTTTACGGTATCTCACATCCCGGCTAGGACTAAGAGGTTCTCTAACTCCTTCTTTTGCCGTGTCGTTGGGCTGTGGAATGGTCTTCCAGCGAGCGTGTTCCCACCATCCCATGATATGGGATCCTTTAAGCGTAGCGTGAAGAGATATTTGTGCAGGCCGGCATGATCGCTGCGACTACCGATGGATTTTTTCTTACCTTTCGATAGCCGTTGGCGTTTATTTGGACTACACCATGCTTACCATCAGGTTTGGTGCAGTCACTGTGCCGTGCCAGTGTAAAAAAAAAAATCAGAAACAAGGAAAATTCGTACGAAACTGTTTTAGACGGATATCGAATTTAAGACCATCACTGGCCAAGATTCAAAGATAACGATGACTAAACACAAATCAAATGAATTATATTAAATAAACCACTATTTAAGAACAATATCGCAATGGATACACTGATGGCTCAATTCGTCACACGTTTAAAAGCTCAACGTAACCCTCAAATACCGAGGCTTAATCAAGAAACAATCATTTTTATTTATGACTAGCTGTACCGGCAGACCTTGTTCTGCCCTATTTCTCTAAAACAAAGTCACATTGTTTTTTTAATGTTAATAGTTTCCCCGTCAGATTTTATTCTGCCAAAACCTATTGACCTGTCGGCTGTTTTTTGAAAATTGTTTGAAAGAACCTGGCTTTAATTCTATATGTATAAAAATTGACAAATATTGACATTAATATTTATACGTCACTCAATTGTTTTGCCTTCCCGGAACCCGTCCACTAACATTTAAACTTTATGGTATGGTGTTAAAGTTCTAATTGACTTTTAAATATTATTACGAATTTTTTGTATGAGAATATAGAAAAGTGTTGTTTTTAGACTTTTTTTAGACATTTTTTAAAATTTTCCTCTCCGTAATAACCTTCCACAGACTTCAATAAACACAACAAAAAAGAAATCAGCCAAATCGGTTCAGCCGTTCTCGAGTTTCGCGCTTATACACATTTAACGATTCATTTTTATATTATAAAAAGAAATAGATAAATACTCATTGAAAGTAAGTTCATGCTTTTTAATAAATATCACATAAATTCAACATATAAGCACAAAGGGGATATAGTCAGTTATCTGTGTTCACTCCGAAAGGGATATAGCGTGGCAATATACGTATTATTATTAGTATATATTAAAATTCGATTTAAAATAACGCAACACAATATATTATTAATCACTATCCAATTAAATATGTTAGTAATTGAAGTATTTTATATTTCATAAAAAATAATTACCACGAGTAGAATAAAATTGGTATGAAAAAATATTGTACAATTTTTAATTTTGATAGATACATTCTCATTGGCGTATAAAGCCCCAGTTAAAATCGTTACTATAATATTGATCTGGATAAATAAAATGGATGAATTAATAAGCATCTGTAGTTGAAGGGTTAACGTTTGTCTTAATTTGGTCGCATTATAACAACATAAAAGGCGCCGACAGCGGTCGACTTGAAAGGCGCCAAGTCTATACTTTTTTTCTCACACGATGATTTTATTGATTTTCTATCGATTGTTGTAATCGAATTCACTTTGAATTGAATCGATTAATTGGTTTCGAGTTTTGTTTATGATTAGTTCTGTTTTTTGTTTGTAATATAGGTCAGTTTACTTTGATAAAAATATATAGTATTTAATTAAAAATACGTTTTATAATGTACATCTTGATATAGCTATATTGCTATTGCTTGATTGATATTGCTTGATATATATATATTTTGATATAGCATGAGAATAAAATATTATAATCTCGATATATGTACTTGTAAAAAACAGTATTTAAGTTATTTTACGAAAGCACAACTGCGCTAAGATAATGGAAGGTGTAGTTTTATTTTCGAGAACTTTGCTAAGTAAAGTCGATATAGCATCTATAAATCTCAGCCTTATTACGGACATACAGGTTCTTGACATTTATTGATGCAATATTATCTAAAAACACGCTTGGTAATTATGAAATAGGCACAAAAGACCATGAAAACGTCTAATTTTTAACTAATACACCTTTCACCGAAGCAATAAGTCTCTCACGTGGCTATTTAAAATCTGAATTCTCGATTACATGCCATAGAGGGGGCGCTTGCGTCGACAACATGCGCTAATGTAGGGTGACCATACTTTACCTAACTCCTTCTTAGGACAATATAAAGCATTAATTGTTCATATTTAACAACAATTACTAGTGTAATATATTTTAAATATTCGAGAGGATTGTGGAATAAGTTGTTTGTTTTTTCATTTTCTTACTGTTCCTATCCGTGTGCTGCTCGTATTTTCATATTTTCTTTCGGTGCAAGTAGGATATACTTTTAAATATAGTCGCATTTATAATGTACCTTATTCTTAATATTATAATAATAGTCACGCTATAGCCTTTCGGAGTGAGCAGAGATAAATTAGCGGTTGTATCTACTGTATCACTGTATAATTACCTGTATCACAGCTGCTCGTCATTCTCGGGGTACTTACACATGAGATTTCTATTAGATGCAATGTGAGTTTCCTCACGATGTACTCTTTCATCAGTGAACATGTGGTGCCAAAATCAGTTAATAATCTAGAAAATCCTAAATATAAGTACCGGGCTTCAAACCGACGACCATTTGCGTCGTCGCGCATGTATGCCGGTCTTTTATTCACAAGGCCACCACAGCCACATTTTTTTTCCATATCATTGAACAGCCCCTACAAATGTATTACATACTGTACTGTTTCACATGTGCCAATAATACGATATTAATATATAAAAATATTTAAATAGAACGAAGAAACAAACAGTTCGCAATATTTAAACAAATTGGTATATGTATGTGTGGCAATGTGGGTGTATGCGTCTCTATGTGCGTCTGAATTTATGTGTAAGCTATGTTAAATTACATAGATACATATTTTTATATAGCATAAATTAACGTCCCCGTTTATAGTTTTGTATACCTAAATAATTCGTAGACGGCTTATAAATCTACCATATGGCTTTCTTACTCGGATTAAATTTTGTTTTTTTTTTATAAATCTTCAACGAAAAAGTTTAAAAATAGTCAGCCTACTTTCACATATCTCTTAGACTGAAATTTATAAACGCAACTTACTAACGCAACTTGCTTAGACTTTGCTAAAACATTACAATTTATATTACTCAATGAATGTCACAGGATTTGGTAAGTCAGCGAATACTACGGCTATACTCAAGTTCTATTATATATTCCATTTTTAGTCAAAATGAATTAATTTTTTGAGAACTTTGCTAAGCAAAGTTAAAATAGCGTTCTATAAATGTCAGCCTTAGTAATGTGCGTGAAGTATTGTCACCGTAGTAGAGGCCGGGCTCGTGCGCAGATCGCGTCAGATAACTCCCATATCAGATGAGATCGCGCTAGATAGCCGGGCCCCCACATTCCCACGGCTGGCCGACGCGCGGTCGCGCTCCAAATTGTTCAACAGTTGATCTCGAGATAAATTCCTTTAAATAACTAACTTATTTCCTATATATTTTGAATTTTCCTTTATTATATATCTTTATTATATATCTTTCTGTTTATAAATTAATAATTATATAATAATCTCTGTGATGTTTGTAACATTAATTTTTATTCTTTAACAAAGCTGGTTATAAATATTTTTGGACAAAAGTTTAACCTTTATGTTTTGTTTGCTATTCGTGTTTAAGGCTTTTTGAACGCAGGCTGTAGCAAGCTATATATAATGAAGACACTACCATTTTATAGTGTTATGTTAAATTTAATTGGTGTCTTAGTAGATAAATGGGGATGCCGCGGTACGGTAATGTCAATTAGTGGCGACCAAAATCAGAATTTACCTTAAAATGTCATCACAGAAACTATTCATCTGATTTTAAAATCCCCAATATTTAGAAAATTACTCAGGATTGACAAATCAATGGAGGATAATCCAGCTCTGCATCCAGGGGGTTGGAAGGTATGGGTAAGGCATACCCCGCGCCCTGTCGAAGAAGAGGATAACACTTTATCTCCGGCACCGGTCAGACGAGAAGAAGGAACACCTCGAGGGTTTTAGTCGGTGCAAGGTCAATACGACGGGGGGCAGCCCTCACTGCCCCTGAGGTTCGTCACAGATTTCCCCCGGGTTACCAAAAAAAGGCATGCCCCGCGCCCGCGCGCTAGTCTAGGGACGGCAGACAAGCAGCCATAGATTCCACAAATATGGTGGAAAAAGGGGAAGTGAGGCCTTTGCCCTGCAGTGGGACGAATATACCAATAATAATATTATACGCATAGCAAACATTCTTCATCAGAACAATGTTTATAAAATTCCATGATTTCTATGCATTGATTTTTGTTTATTTTTACAATGAACTATATTGAAATAACATATCTAAAAATAACACATCCTGTCTGCCTGGGAATGGTCATAGCGTGATAGTATATTTCCTGCAACGATCTACGTATCACTACACACGATGACTGCAAATCGATATGGACACGTCACTATTCAACGGAATTAAGAGTACAGTCAGCATAAAAAATATTTAGCTAAAATAAATACGTAGTCTTTTTTTACAATTACTTCCACGGCAATAACCGTTGGCTTGTTTGGTATATATTCACACATATATGTTGATAAATTAACACTCACATATATACATTTTGTTAGCTTTACGATGAAATCCTGGCTGATTTCAGCCTTGGTGATGATTCTAAAGCACATTAATTAGGCGCGGACTCAGCCTCATTCGACAAAGGTAAGCTCGCTGAGGAATATATTCAGATACAGTCAATTGCAGAATATGTATTTGGTGCGTGAATGCTAACGCTTTCACAAACGCACCCTTTCGTCCAAACCCCTCTTAACTTAATGGAACAGGGAGACGACATTACTAGAGAAAAGCAGAACACGGTGTCTGTGAACTCTCTCCTATCAGTGCAATAAGGATTTCACAATACCTTACTGCCTTGCCAGGGTCCTCGGTAGACTAAGCTGCCATTAGCACGACAGATGATAGATAAGTAGGCAGACTTTTGCACTAAGCAGGGAACCACCGCTCAAACAGTTTCACTCACGACCAGACACGGCTACCAGGATGTAGGAGATTTTATGAAAACTAAGGAGTTTAACTAATATACATTGTTCTTGTGGATCATTTTCCAGTCTTTTATATGAAAAACCGGATAGTAACTTATTGTTTACTGGATTTAATATTGGTTTTACAAATATTGTATTCGTTAGCAAAGCGGTCGGATGTCAAGTTCTATAACGACTGTGGTAGTACTTGCCGCCGCCGCGCGACCGTTGCGGAGGTAGGTTGTGGGGGTAGCGGGACGCGGTATACGAGTTAACATACATCACCTCTAAATAGAGCCTAATAGAAATAGTCGCTGAGTTTCCACTACATCCATTTATTTGCTTCCTTAAATATGCATTCATTTAAATATTCATAGTTATTCACTCATTCGCTTTTAACTAACTTATTTCTTCGCTTTGCGATAATTGACTTGTGTTGTCAAACACTTACAAACATTGGCTAGGTAACATTATGTTATTATCATAAAAACAAAAGTAATACAAATTACATAAGATAGATCACAAAAGATATCTAAAGTCTATTTAATGCAAAACTGAAAATACTGCATATCTCGTTGTTAACCAAAGATAAATATAAAGTTAAAAGTGGCCAAGTTTTTTATCTTGACTCGGCCAAGAAAATCTACCACTATCAACAGTAAAGAAAATTAATTAAAAATCACAGTGACCATATCGACCTTCACAAATGAGGCGTCTAATTTCAAAACACGCTAAAACGATTTTTCGTACAAAATTACTTAATAGTCCTAATAGTATTTTAAAATATTTTTATCAAAGCAATTATTATATATGATTTATTTCTTTTTTGGTTTTTCACTCTAGAATAATAATTTAAATACCTTTTAAGAATGTGATTGTTAAGTCAAAGATTAATTATAAGTTTTTTTTATAAATTTATGGTATTTGAAAAAGATATGTTATAGTGGGTTTTGAAATTAGAATACTCAAATATCTTTTCAAGCTTCGTTTAAAATACCTATTATCATAGGGCGGTGGAAACACGCCCGTAATGAAGTTTGTTATAAGGCATACGTTTATGGCGGCGACTGTACCAACAGGTAACGTTCGGCTATCGATCGACATTCCATGCGTCCGCACATATACAACTCAACGGTTGGCACGTGCGCGATTGATTTGTCGTCTCCTTGTTATTTCGCGATAGCTGCCACAAAACATAAGCGTTAGCGATTATACGAACGAATTTTATTTACTTAATAACCAACTGATCCGAACGCCTTCGTGCAATTCGATAATCAATGAATGTCACGTTAACTTTTAGCCAAGTTTACTATACTAAGCCCCTGCCTTCTTCCTCACATCCCCTCCCACATCATCCTATGTCTCGGTCAGGATTTTAACCAGTTCGCTCCAGCGTTGAGCAGATCTCATACGGGACCTGACCCTAAACACTGAACCCTGCGCAAAGTGGTGTTCCATAGCATATTTTCGGTACGGCCCTTACCCATTTAATAATATAACATAATTTACGAGTATATCACTGATATTGTAGACGCAGGATTTTATTAATGTAAGCGCATCCGCTTAATGTTACTTTTAAAAGATTAATATCAACCTATAGTGATGTTAATTGTTATCAATTATTAGATGAAATAAACTTTCATGTGACAATATATATATTTTAATTATAATAAGATTTATTCTTTTTAAATTGTTTTTTGGCTTTTGTGTTTTTGTTGATGTTAGTAGACCTTACTGAATTTGTTTAAAAACTATTAAATTTGTCTATGCTGGCAAAAAACCAACTATGTTCTAAATTAGAGTTCGAATCGTGCTGAGAAAATAAGGATAATACTCAACCTCTTCACACTGCTCTGCGTTTGCTAGCGTTAATCCTCAGTCCTAACGATCTGTGATCTCAATATCAATATATATTTAACTATGGCATACGCTATACTAAAATCCAAGCGCAGCTTAGTGAGCCTTCTGTGGGTTATTCATAAGCTCAAATTTAAAAGAATATATCCGCTAACGCTTATACACTCAGCAACCGGTTAAAGAACGACATATGAATTTAAATCACACACTATTGAGTGACATCATACACTGCATCGCAAAAGTTTAGTACCCTATTATTTGATCTGTGCTCTACTGTTTTAAACTACTAACTATAGATTAGAATTTCATTATTATCTTAGCTCTGTATCTTTTAATCTGCGTTCTCTGCGTTCGCCCACCAAGCCCGGTTTTGTTGTGAAGGTCTTTCCCAAGCCACCAACGTAGGACCTGCCGTAGATACAACCACTAATGTACCTCTTCTCACCCCGTAAGAGATATAGCATGATGATATATTATTATTTTTTGTTATCATACAATAAGAATTCTCGTAAGTAAAAAAAAAAACCACACAAGCGCCTAGAGACAGAAAATGGTTATTTTATGCTAATAAAATAACCATTTAGTATTCAATAACAACAGTTTAGTTTTTGAGGAAATAAGCCGAATGGAAAAATTCGGACAGGCACTGGACTCTAATATAGTTTATTACCGAATTACTATTGTAACTCGATTTTATACAGAGTGATTTTATAGACGAGGGATATATAATTAGGATACAATAATAAGAATCCTTCTTTTACATAATAAAAAAATCTAAATAACTATATTTCCTAACAAATTACAAAGAGAAGTTGATAAACACTGAACATGAATAAAAAATTTGGACACCAAAGCGCGTGTAGTACAAGATTAGGAAATCAAAAATCGGAACAGATCCCACTTTGGCCTCTCACGCTTCGAAATAACTTTGTGTACGTCTAGTAACTTATATACCTAGAGACCTAGAGTCATAGTATATGTGGGTCGACATGGCGACTGAGAGAGTCAATGAATTTTCGTCCTTAGATAGTCGCAGGTGCACCGATATCATTTTCTCAGGCATGTGTAAAAATAAAAAAACAACGGAATAAATATCATACATCCAAAACAAAAAAAAAATGTTACAAGCTTAAAATAAAACGAAATCGAAACGAGATCGAGTGGTGAAAGGCTATTTGGTTTAAGCGACATTTTTTGGTGATATAGTAATATACAGGGTTATATGTAACTAACGCACGGCCTTTTAAGGGTGGCTTTGATTTATCAAGACTGACAACTTTTGTTGTACGACTTTTTCTAATTCAATTATTTTTTTTCCCATACAAAAAAAATAAAAATCTGATTTGCAGTTCTGAACTTTTTAACTCTTCATAAGGCGACGATCGCGCCACGCCGACAAAGGCGACCGAAGACAGACTTACGTAGTGCGCGGCGTCTTGTGTCGCTACTAACGAAGAAAGGGGTCTGCGGCGCGGTGAGCGGGCGTGGCGACATGTGCTTGACTACTGTGTAACACGGGTCATGTCAGTCGCAAATTTGCTTGCGTGTGCGCCGGCGCGTGACGCGTTCGTTTCATAAATCACAATGTCAAATCGATACACTAACACTGAATATACCGAAATGGTGCGTGTTTATGCTCGGTGCG
This sequence comes from Automeris io, assembly GCA_036320925.1. Lineage (NCBI taxonomy): Eukaryota > Metazoa > Arthropoda > Insecta > Lepidoptera > Saturniidae > Automeris > Automeris io. Next base: position 1,436,741 of record JAUDJH010000011.1, on the reverse strand, counting down.
GTGACAATCTGTCTGAAGCTTGCCGTGAGTCCGCGAGACTATTTCCGAATGTGTTGACACCGAGTAAATAGATTTGTGAGTATTTTTGTAAATAGTTTAATTATTGTAAATAGAGTGATCCCACTTTTTAAATACGCCTACATTAAAAAATAGTTTGCAATTATCTATCTTCAAACAGACCGCGCGCCTCTTTTGGTGCGATGAATTGCTTGATTACGTATCAATGTTTGTGTTTTTCTATTTACTTTTTTATTTTTTAGTGTAGCCAGTCCTAAGCCTGGATAAGTATGAAGGGATTGTGGATTCAGTGTATAAATATGTACAGATTGTACAACCTTTGAAACATTAACTTACGTAGAGGCCTTTACCTTGTTCATTTTACGATGTTCCCTATGGCAGACAAATAATAGGTTGGTTTTGTTTGTGAAACAATTATTTAATGTTTTATTTTGATTCTAGTATGTTTTAATAGTGTATTAGTACGTCAATCAATAAGCATTTATTTTCACTATTTAACTAAATATGGAAATTTACGTTCAAATAATTGTTATAAGCGACTTTGTAAAATAAACAAGGTATAGGGTTAATAAACTTTCTGCTACACGATCCTTAACGCTGCGTAGCAACGTAACTTTGCGCACGACTGCATAGCACCAGCTGATTGGATACCTACGCCAGATCGAATGAAAGTTGGAATATAGAGCTAACGATGACTAAAACACACAGCTATTCACACTAAAACTAAAAAAAAAAAAATCTAACGATGTATTAGGTTTTGGCAAAAGTCGTACAACAAAAGTTGTCAGTCTTGATAAATCAAAGCCACCCTTAAGAGGCCGTGCGTTAGTTACCTATAACCCTGTATATATAGTATATTTGAAATCGGTAAAAAACGCTGATTCCGAATACTATATCACCGAAAAATGTCGCTTAAATCAAATAGCCTTTTACCCCTCGATATAATCAATGTACAATTCGTTATAAATTCGATACGTTTTTAAGTAAGATCAATATCGAGAACACATACCGTAGTAGTGGTCCCATAAACAGAGTCAATAATTTCGCTTTCGAGTCACGTAGAGCGAGTGGCGATGATCCCTGCGAATAAAAAACTGTAAGCTTTACGACACGTGTTCAAATTGTTTGATAGCGCTGCGATATTTCGACATGGATTTATGTGTGTTTGTTATTCTTTATTGTTTCTGAATTAATTTTCTTCGATAAGGCCGTAATTGTTGGTATTTTCTACTGGTAGGATGATTGGGAAACAAAAGAATAGGGACATCGAAGCTTGGAATGGGAGCTCTATTTAATCCATCGGAGAATTGCTGATTTATCGTTGGTGTGGTCTTCTTGTACACGACCTCTTGTTGTTTTTTAGGTTGATATTGGATCTACACAGGAATAAGATGGGTCATTGCTGGGTTATTTGCATGGGTCATTTGACGTCAATTATAGACTACTAAATGTAGGATGGATGTTATTGTGTGAAATATTATAATGTATGAAGTAGTTAATGCGTAGATCGGAACGTATGGGAGTGAAAGACAGGAAAGATAAAAAGAGAGAGAGGATAAACGATTTTTTTTCAATGCGACCGCTCTGTAATAAAAAGACGTAAAAAGTGTTAAGACGTAAGATTATTTTTTTAAAAGTGCAATAAAGTAGTATTTAACAGTTTATTTGGTGTTTATTTGGTCAGAAGATCCCCAAAACTACATAAATATAAAAAACAACATAAAAATAAATAAAATAGATGCACTTGAAATGTGATGTTGGAGACAACTGCTTCGCCAAGCTACTTGTAGAATTAGGATTCTCGAGATCGGCTCAAGAAGGGACCGACCGCTTGAGCCCCCTTGCTAAAAAGAATATAATCATTCTGTGAATATAATATCACTAGATAAGTCACCAATAATATTTTTTTTAAGGTCAATTGCCTTCCTAACCACACCTGTATCGAAACCTGTGTATTTGAAAAGGAGGTCCCATAAAACAGGACAGCCCTATAAACTTCTATAGATACGGCACTGTGCGGTGATAAACCATTAGTTTATCTCAAATAGTGCCCGTTAAGATAAATTTAATAGTACTTACGATATGGAAAGACGGTAACTGTTGTCTTTTTACCGTATTTTCAAAACCCTGGCTTCTAACTACTTGGTGACAATCAGGAACGTCTACGACCGTTCAAGCAGGTACAGATGGATCATAGGTAGAATTCTGTTTAGCCGTAATAAGTTGTTCTTGTCGAATGAAATATATTTTGGAGGATAAAGAAAAACACCTTCGCCCTTAAAACAAGATGAACTTGACATTAGTAAAACTCAATTGATAACCACATACCCTATTGTCAATACAAAACATAGACAAATAATTGATTGACAAAAAAATTGTATAACAAATAAACGAATGTTTAAAAGAACGTACGTTTGACACTTCGTAATAGAATAATATATTCGTCAGAGATTAATAAGTGATCGTATCCACTTGGCCCCTAAATGTTGCATCCAACGTGACCAGTAGCACAGCTGACCGCCATTCTAACAGTACTAGTACACATGACATTTCTATTAGACGCCATGCCTCACGATGTTTTCTTCACCGGTGAAAATGTGGTGCCTTATTTCGACAAACTGAAAAACCCAGAGCTACAAGCCAGTATTTGAAACTACGACTATTTGTGTTGTTACTAATGGATACCAGTGCTTTAATCACTGCGCCACCAGAGTTACACTGCTTGATCCTTTGCTTAAACTAAAACCCCCTATTCTAAGAAGCACAATTACGTTAAAGCATTAAGATTAGAAAAAAAAAACAGAAAAATATCCCGTACATACAACATTGAAGGATAGATTAATCAAGATACAAGACAGTAAAAACACATACCGTGTGTTGTGATGCGCCAAAGGGAAGTCTGCTCAATGTATACCAAGTGACTAACTGGGACATCCAGCGCTGAGTTTCAAGTAAGATCGATAATGCTTGAACTATTTGCTATTGATTATGAGTATTTGAGACAAGCCAACAACTTATGATGTTAAGGTAGAATATAAGTTCAACGCCATTTGAAAACACTTCCCTTTCGACTTTGGCTATCGACAAATTCCCATACTCCAAAACCTTACCGACTTATGACGACGCAATGGTTCTTTAGGAAATTATTGGCGCACTTCGCTGTTGTGGAATCGGCTACCATGCATAATTTTTCCAGGATCATGGGATTGAAGAGAAAAGTGAATATCGTCCTATTAGATCAGCTAACGTAAGGACAACATTCCTTGACCAGTGTAACACTGATCATAGGCGATGGATATCACTTAGATTCAAATTCAAACAGTCGAATAAAAGTAACAAACAGGTTAACTTATTGTTTAAGGCAGTACTAAGTGAGAATTATTCTAAGTAAATCAATTTAATCGAGCATAACAAAGTACCCAGCTACTGTACTCAAGAACCGAACTATCCTAATGTCAAACAACTAATTATAATGCAAAGTCCGAACGAGCTCCGTAATGTGGGTCGCTTGATGTACGATCGGTCTTTAGACGCGGCATTCTATACTGAACATGCGTTTAAAAATAATACCATTTGTTATTCAGCATTTAAAAAAATGCAAGGCTCATATGTTTGATTCGTAAACCAGCTTTGCTCAGCTTGGGACCTGAGTTGGGCTATTTTTTATACTAGATTAAAATAAAAGTAGATGAGAAGCACAGTGTATTTAAAAAACAGCGTCCACCGGTAAGGGATAATTTTTTAATACAGGATCGACAAAGTAATTACTTTGTACTAGATGAAAACAGTATAGTTCTAAAATGACAGCGATCATCAGAGCATGGCAATCAATAGAAAGACACTATTGCTATGTCGAACCTCATATACCGCAATCGACCGTCCTTAGGTATAGCCGTGGAAGTTGGTCTAGCCTAGCCCTTGCCCTCAGCAGACGAGGAGGAAAACTCCAGTAGTTTTAGTTGATAAGAAACCGACGTACCGGGGCCACTACCCTCACGGTGCCTCTGACGGTCCATTGGGATTTCCCCCAGGGCACCAAAAAAGGGTACCCAATATCCTTGTTCGACCCATTCAAGCACACTGATTGCTAAAATCACTATAATTATTCTCTGACCTATAGATCTCAATAAGAGCCTACCCCAGCTCTCCAAAGTTCATTAGGGTTTTTTTTTTAATTGCAGACGGGCTTGCGATTGACCTCAATCTCGCCTGATGAAAATAATGAAGAGGCCGATGATGAAGTGCGCTTGCTTAACAAATCCCAATTCACTCGTTGTTTAAAGATTCCCATGTCGTAAGATATTAGAAACACAGACGCAGGAAACGAATTCCAATATTTGGAGATCCGCAAAAAAAGAAGAGGCCGCTTCGTGCGAGTGGCTCGAATGTCAAACATTCAGGAGTGCAAGCTGGAACGGTATCTTGTCAATTTATGATAGAAGAGAAGAGAGGGTAGCTCTATGCTTAACAACACTTACCTCTATATTGAAGAGTAATTAAAAAATACAGAAAAACGTGACGGACTCAGACAAATTGGCGGAGTCAAGAAACATTAGTGGACTATAGCATATACATATAATATGATATAATTAACATCAGGTAAATTGTAGACAAATTTAAAAATGACATTGAAAATACTAGTCACTCCTCGTATTAGATATAAATCTGTTATTTATGCTGCAAACGTTATACCCAATTTTTGAATGTCCTTCAATTTTTTATTCCCGTTTTCTTACATCCAAGACTAAACTATTTATGTTCACCAACTCATTGTCTCCACTTGGCAAAGTCACAAATGCATGCTTTAGATCACAAATTTGTATATTCTGTTCCTGTACTATCTAGTACGTCCAGTTTACCTTTGCATTTGCTTGGAGCAACTGCAAAACTAACTTTGCCATGTCACAAGTAATGTGTTTTCAATACTATAACAGAAATACCGTCATATAGGTCCTGTTTTAATGTGTTAGAGTCTAAATTGTTAATTTCTGATTTTATAAGTGGCTTGCGGTTATAACTAAGTAGTCTCTATGTATTGTATGCAAGTTTTAAAGTATGTTTGGGATCGAAAATAAAGCGATTGTTTTTTTTGTTTCGTGCCCTGCTATGTTGGACGGGTTCATGTCTGTTTGACTCTTTGGTAGTCGTCCGGGTTGTTTTGTGAGGAGCAATTTTTTCTTCCAGTAGCTAGTTTATTTTGGTAGTATAATTTGTTGGTGATCTTTGTTTATTGTTTGCTTACCACCGTTTAGAATCTCATTATATTTTATTAATTGTTTACGTGAGCGGACATCTTCCCTTCAATCTTTTAAAGAAATTAATCAATGTAAAAAAGATAAAGCTAAACAGAGCTTTTGTAAAAACAATGGTACAAGGAAATTTTAAGGAATTCTGATATTAGCAGTTTAAATATCAAATTCCTGTAAGAATACACGTAAAACTAGTCAAGTTGCGTCTATAATTTCCGTGCACTTTACTTCTTCAACTTAAGTTAGCACGCATGATTTATATATGAATTTACTGTCAAATAATATAACGTTACAATAAATAGTTTTGATACTTAATTTTTATTATATATATGTAGTCAGACTTCAGTTTTTTTAATCATTTATTCACAAAATTAAAATACTCATAGTACAGCTAATTTTATAGTATAGCTATATTTATCCACAACACTGATTATAGCTTATTCTCTCCGCTATAAAAATCTGTCTATCTCTTTCTCTCTCTTGTATAATTTCTATCCCTTTCACACTCTTACACTGTTCCTTATTATTCTAATACCATTCAAATCATATGTTCCGTTGTATTCACATTCGTACACATTAACCTCTTACACTTAACATTATATTTAGCAATTACTTATATTTATGATTTATAGTTATTATAATTTGCTGTTACTCTTGTTTTAACTCAATTATATATATATATATATATATATTAAAAGCAGTGGCATTTACGGCGCAAACACGACTTATTTCTTTCGATTAATTTATTTCTCGGATTTTTTAATTCTTTGATTTCCTGCTTTTTATATAAAGATATTCCATCTTGTAACTATCTACCCACATCAACAGCTTTACAACCCAAAGCCTTGTCTTGTCTAGATCGTTTTTAAAAATCTAACTAATTCTCTAAATTCTCATTTTGCCCATCTTCTTATGTTATCATTTTTAATTTTATACTTTTGGTCTATTTTCAACATGCTCTTTTCCTTTTTTCTCTGGTAAATTGCTAAGCCATTTTCATCTGCCTTGTTCAAACACCATAATCATATTGCATAGGAAATTACTTCAAATCAAAATAAAAAAATAAGCAGAGATCAACAGTAATCCCATCCACTTTGTGCTTTTATGTTCTGCACAGATAATTATACATCCATTCCTAGGGCACTTACAAATAACAATTTTATTGCGGGTAATTCTGGTTTCCTCGTGATATTTTCTTTCACTAGTTCAGCATGAGAAGCCTAAATCCGTATTTAGTCTGGTAAAACAACAGGTACGGACCGATATTCAAATATATTACTATTAACGTTTCTCTTAAAACATTTAAAAATAAAGCAATTTTTAAAATAAATGTAAGTATCAAAACTGTTCAATCCGATTAAGATCCATTTACCAGCAAGCGCCGCTTGTTAGCTCAACGAATGGAGCGAAATCCCGATCCGTCAAGTTCAACAGCACTTTAACAAATATGCTAATGCTGACTGATATTTGAGATCAAGTATCTACTCCCCATTTAGACATTTGTTATATGCCAATATTTATAAAAAAAAATGTATGCTTAAATAAACTTTAAGAACGTAATACAGAGCATAGTCAATTTATGATATCAAATGATTATGTTTATGATGTGATGGTCAAATTAGGTTCTTCTGTGACAGAGACCCCAATGCAAGTTTACTTTGGGATTAGATCTACATTACATACAAAAAAAAAACTGTATTTACGAGTATAAAAGTAATAATATATTTCAAGAAGTTTTGTTAACATAAAGAATCTCATCTGGCGGCCTATTTAAAAAAACGTCATGTAATTATGAATAATTAGCGTCAATCAGCTTTACCACTCAAGTTCTCTCTACAAGGCGATGCTCAGAGCGACCAGTTCCCTTGGACAGCAGACTTCCCCAAGTATACAGCCCCAGTAAAATCCCACCTATGCCAATAGCAATTTGTCTCATTTGTAACTGCTGTTACAAAATGGAATAAAGATTACTTATATATGATTTTAAATAAAACTTCTCTGATTTAAGCTTCAAAATTGAATAGTCATTAAATTGCATCTCATCACGAAACGTGAGTCATTCAAACTGATTAATTTAGTTTTGTTACGAGGCCTAATCTCATACAGTGAGTATGGTTGCGCCCGCGCATGCGTAGGCGAGAGGCTGCCTTATGAAATTTGACCTGACAGGATGACTCAGGCGCGATTTGTTGTGATATTAATTCACATGTAACTAGACTAGATAGGGATTTAAAAGTCGTTTTATTTTCTTATGAAAAAAAAACTAACGAGGTAATAAATAAAAAGAATGTAAAATTACGAGTTGAACTGTTCCCCTGATTAGAGATTGCTACATCCTAAGGTTAGGGAAGACCAATATATGTTCGAAGGTCGGGAGTCGAAGCTGCTCGCGTCCGTAGGCTTTACCCTATTTTCCCTACACGTGACTCTTGGGTGGTGCTAAACGAGCAGCAGCGAGGTGGTAGGGCGCCGGTGCCTGTCTGGATCGCGACCACAGTACATGGGTGTAAAGCCCGTCATAGTGACCAGTTTCAGCTTGTCGCGTTTCGGGATCAGCTCGTATATATCCAGTAGCTCATATAGCTAGAGACCTTCAGTCGTGGTATATGTGGGCCGACATGACGATGTAGACTAACAATGGATTTTCATCCTTTGATAGTCGCTTTCGTTTTTGGACTACACTGTACTTACCATCAGGTACTCTGTAGTCAATATGTCGAGCCAGTGTTAAAAAAAAATGTTCAAAATCATTCTGAACAACTTAGATAAGGAATCAAAATAGATGCCACTATCCGTCACAAAGCTAATTATATAATTTTCTACGTCGGGGTACAAGTTAATAAGAACTAAGGACAGTCAAAATGAAAAGAACTTGTACACATTTTACTGACCAAGTACGGCACAATATCAACCTTTTTACAAGGCGACATAAAACTGATCCTAGTTTTCTAATCACTGAGTTCCACGCCGATGACAACTTAACTATCGAATCTATGTTAGCTAACAGAAACGGTCTTTGAAGAGGAAAGTCAAATGTATTACCAGAAACAATTTTTCGGGTATTTACATGAAGTTCTGATTCATGGCTTCGTGATTTAATGAGTTAAAAGCCCGGCCACCTGCGGCTATTAACTACAATTATGTCAACGGTATGCTCACATGATATGGGTATGTGAGTTACCTGAGAGCACACGACCGGAGAAATCGATGTTGAAGCAGTCGCTGTGGCCGAATCCGCCTAGGACATCACATATCTGATTCGTGGTCTTATTTTCTATAATTTATCGATTATAAATGAGAGAATCGGACTCAGTGATTAGATTAATACCATATCGATATGGTATTAATCTAATCAGCGACCGTTTCTATTACTAGAGACTGATTTGATGGTTATCATCGGCGTGGAACCCAGTGATTAGCAAACGAGGATCACGTTTATGTCCCCTTGTAAAAATACTGATACTGTAAGTGTTGCGCATTGTGACTATTTAAATTATCAAAAACAAAAGAGGGTAGCGGAAGTATCTTCCCGACCTCAACGTACATTCTGCAGCGTGCCTGTTTAACCAGTTTGAAATTTCAAGCCATAATTTAAAGTAAATAATTCGCGCATATGACCCATTGAAATATTTATAAAGATTTTCTAATTCCATTTAGTGTAAATTATTTTTTACTCTTAAACCAACACTGACTTTTATGTGAAAAATTGGGAACTCTGTTTGCAAGACACATTACACAATAAATACCGTCAACAATAGATTAATCAGTGAACTTCCTAGAACGTCCTTAGCATCACCCATTGGCTTATTACCAGGATTTTAGTCTTGTATGATGATATCCCATTATCTTGTGGAATTGCCTGCGGATTAAACGAATAATGCTAACGTAAGATCTACCATGGCAAAATCACCTCTACTTAACGGGTGACGAATGGAGTATCAAAAGGTATACCTGGGCTATCGAAATCAATTCTTGAAGCATATTGTACTCTCAAACCAATAAAAATTTAAAGTTTACTCCTTAACACGACATTTCAGTCTCAAAGATCTTTCGAGGTACAAAAGCAAAGCTTTGATTAGTTCAAAAATTCTCAACCTAACTTCGAGATAATTTTAGAAGATACCAAAGTAGCCTAAGAAAGTGATCCTATATCACTGACGCATTTCGAGGTCAAAATAGTTTCACAATCGGCGTAAATGAACGCCTTCTATATGACTACATATCCGACCTACACTCTCAAATAAAACAGATCTAAGTATTTATTATCTCATGTAATCCAACGTGGGTTTAGCAGAGGGTGTCGAAGATTCAGTACATTGTCTCAGCACGACTAGTTCAAGGTTCGATGGTACATTTAGGCCGTTCTTTTGTTACGAAAGGTTACGTTCGCATCATAATTGATTTATTGTTAGGATTCTAAAGCTAGTCGTAATGCGTTTATGATTTCAATTGTACTTGATTGGTGAGACGTACTCAATTTTAAAATCAGGTTTGAAAACAAAGCAGGTGTAACTCCGTTTTCATTGTCGGGGGACATTGTAACGTCTTGTTTCAAGCGTAGACATGCTCACGCGTCTAGTCACTTTAAAAGGTTGAACTGTCTGATTCTAACGGCTTTGATTATTTAATTATGAATAATTTAACAATATAACATAGTCAAGCCCAGTCCGCTAGTAATATGTATAATTATTGTATGAAAATTAAAAAAAAACCTTGACTCAACTTTATATCAATAACTTATTCATGAAGACCAATCCAAAAAGTCCAAGCCCGATACTTTTAAAGTTTCTAAAGATCTGAGTACCCTGCTGACTTTAGATGATGCTGCAGCATCAGTTTATTATTATGTTGTTGTATTGTAATATCATTGAAGTCACAGAATATTAAGCTTTAAATTGATTTAGCAATTAGAAACGGTTTGCATCTCTTCAACAACCATAAAAGAGCTGATTGTCTTCAAGCAGCTGATCAGATTCTCTTCAATCATAGCTAAGAACATTCTAAATCAAGGCGCCTAAAGTTCTGAATAAAACGTTTTCTAGGCACAAGTAATTATATCCAATATTGTAAACGCCTTTGGTTGAATATATTTCATTATTGTCCTCATTTTAAGTTTTAAGAGTTCAAAGAGTTTATTCTCATTAAGATACAAAATCACTTACATGAGAACAATTTGTTTAAAAACTATCTGGAACAGTAAGATACTAAGATACTAAGAGCTCACTTGGCAAACACAGAACCGTATTTGTTTTATTTTGTTTGTTTGTTTGTTTTACCTTCGAGATTAATATGAAAGATATATTTTAATGAATTTAAAAGGTATATTCTGCTTAATGGTATTGTACAAAGAACTATCACAAATATTTTGTTAATTTTTTTTTATTGGTTTATTCTTGCTCGTTGAATCACTATTATTCAAGAATTTAAATAACTTCATCATCACCACATTAGCCTTAGGATGTTCACTGTCTAATGACATAAACCTCCGCTAATTCAGAAAAATGCGTCGAAATCAGCTTGCATTTAGCATCGTGTTGGGACCAAAATTAGATCAACTGTCCAACTTGTAGATGGCTGTCCCACACTGCGGTTGCTAGTATATGGTGTGCTCTCGAGAAATTTCCTGCTTCATCTGCCTTCCGCTCTACGTGGTGTGTGTCTTGCTCACTGTTATTTCAATTTGCTGTCCCGCTAAGCTAACTAATTAATTGCAATGACTTTCTACGACACAATCGTTATACAATACATGTTTCTCATGTACACATTTTTTTTTTTCGAATTGACGTACATTTTTTGTCATGGAAAGATCTTCACAACTAATCGGGTGGGTGGGCGAACGCTGAAGGTGCGCAGCCGGCGATTTATGGGTTGGGTGCAGAGATGGGCAAAATGTAATCTGATTAATTATTAACGATTACAAAATGTAGCCGTAATTTTAATTTTCTTGCTCTGTAATCATGATTAAATCCATTTAAAACATTAAGAAATCATAAAAGTGTATACAATCTGAGATTTTGTAGTGCTTAAATATAAATGACCAAAATGCAGTTATATTAATGGTAAAAAACCTAAAATGTAATCGTTAATCATGTTCATTAATCTGATTACATTTTGCCCATCTATGGTTGGGTGGCAATGTAAGGGCACCCCTGTGGGTACGAACCTCGACTTAGACCGCTGGGCAAAATATACGAAACTTAACGGTGATCTACTAGCGCTTCGAAAGCGTCTACCTTGAGAAGAAACGCCGAAAGAAACTCAAGGCTGCGTCTGAGTGTACGATTAGTATAGTTAGATAATTTTGTTTTCCAGCTGATTTTTCAATCTCAGTAAGTTTCATCTACAACCCCGTATTCTGCTTCACTAAATATTCTCGTTATTTATTGGGTATTAAACACTTAAAGATAATCTATAATCTTATAATCTTGCTTCGACCAGATAAACGACAAATTAGAATTTAATTCCGTAACCTCGATGTTTCTATGTGGTCAGACACAACAGAAATTAAGCTCGTAGTCGCGATAATAGCCCCAAGCAGTGATGTCACCCACCAAACGGTCGCGGCCGAAACAGACGGTCCAAAGGAACTCGATATAGAATATAATCGCACATGAACACTCAATGCGCGTAGACAATGACGAACAGCTGGTGCACTTTGTATGTGACGCAGAATTGGCCCAATAAAACATTGTTTTTCTGATTATAAAGACGTAGAGACATTTAGCTATGGTATATGGTGTCCGGCATAACGATGGTGACTGTCGATTAATTGTCATCCTTTGATAGTTGTTGCCGTTCTTAGACTATAGTAAATTTTTCTTTTGATGTGCTGTAATTAAATGACATTTTGGGAGTCGAAGCTGCTCGCGTCCGTAGGCTTTACCCTAGTTTCCCTACACGTGACTCCTGGGTGGCGCTAAACGGGCAGCAGCGAGGTGGTAGGGCGTCGGTTCCCGTCTGGATCGCGACCACAGTACATAGGTGTAAAGCCCGTCATAGTGACCAGTTTCGGCTTGTCGCGTTTCGGGATCAACTTGTGCATATCCAGTAGCTCATATACCTAGAGACCTTCAGTCGTGGTATATGTGGGCCGACATGACGATGTAGACTATCAATGGATTTTCATCCTTTGATAGTCGCTTTCGTTTTTGGACTACACTGTGCTTACCATCAGGTACTCTGTAGTAACTATGTCGAGCCCGGGTTAAAAAAAAACATAACTTACATAAAATAAATTTGAAGTAATTTTTGAGTAGGCCATTAAGAGCGCGGCGATTATCGACATATAAACAATGTAATACGCAACTTATATATATTTTTTTCTTTTTTTTTTAAGCCGTGGTGGCTGCCGGCAGAATAGAATAGCACCCCCCTCTTCTTGCCCAGGTGTCGTAAAAGGCAACTAAGGTAACTCTTGAACACCGTAATTCAACCAGGTGTTCAGAGAAGGAAAACTCGACCAAACCTGCATCCTGCTCCCTCCCGATCGTACTGGTTCTCCTTTCCATCGGGCCTGAGGGAGCTCGGACGAGAGAATGCTTTTCTGACTGCGCGTCCAGTTATGCACTTAAATATCTCCTGCGCAATTGACTGTTTCCGAAAACTGGATCTCGTATTTCTTAACCGGTGTTGAAACAGTCGCCGTGGTCGAAACCGGCTAGGACATCATCATCATATTTTAGAATAATAAATTAGAATTGAGGATGATAGAATAACCATTCTTGTGTTATGCGTCGTTTGTGTCAGTCTAAATGAAGTAATTTCTTCAGATAGGATTACACTAATAGTGATTCATGATTGTGGAGTGTACAAGCTGCTTCGAGAAAACTATATTGTTGAAGAGCAAGTGTGCCCGCCCTCTACGTGATCTCGAATAATTCTAGTTTGACTTTAGGAATGCGTTGTTATGTTATACTGACACCATATTTTAATGTGACACGTGTATATTTTTGTACAATCCTTTTTTGACGTAACTGTAATATATGTGTAGGGTAGATTTAAGCTTTGTATAGACGTAATTTTATGAATAAACTCTCTCTGTGAATACATGCTATCAAGTACGCTCGACTTTTATTGTGCTCCCGTAATTCAGTGGTGTACTGGACATTTAGTTCAGTAACTTAAAAAACTGCTATTCTGAAATACAACTAAGCTAGCCATGTTAGGCATATGCTATGAGTTGTGGTCCAAAGCAACCGTCCGGTTGGTTCTTTGAACTACAAAAGGACTTGCGGCCTCCCCAGCCAAAAATACTGTATCAGCCAGACCACCTTTGATGGAGCCCAAAAGCCAAAAACAGAAAAAAGTGGAAAAAGGAAAAGGTATTTTTTGTATTATGGAATAATGCAGATTAATATTAATAACAATTGCACATATCATTTCAGTGGATTTATAATATGTCAACAAGACTACCGCTAGGTGGCATTGTCAGCACTTGAAAGCACGCACTCACGTCGGAACCGCCGCAAGACATGATACATCTTTTGTATAGAAAACCAAATTTCTTACAGCTGCTTTGGATTGACTTTTTAAATCGGGTTATTATAGGCTTATGACTATACTTAGGGTCACGGCCGCTCAGGGTGGGGGCCCTGAACGGCTGCTTAGCGACCCTCGAGAAGTAGGCAGAGGATTGTGACGTGCTTTGCCTAAATACAATGAGCAGTGTCGGGGAAGGCATCTTCCTCCGAGTTTGTGCCCAGTGGGCGCGGCGCGACGGGGCTGTGGCGAATTGATTACAGGTCCCGCGGTCCTCGTCAATGCGCAGAAGTAGTCACCTTGGGGTTTTTAGTCGGTACAAGTCCGACAGACCTCGGTCTCGCGTAACCCAGTGCGGCCGAGACGGTCCTATGAGGATTTTCCCTATGTAAAAAAAAGGCTTATGACTATACAAGGTATCCTGGTGTGATTTTGTACCTATTGGAGTATACTATTCATCACGCATTCAAAGAATTCTTTGGTCTTCTCTTTGGATGCAGTAGTGCATAGGATTTGCAGCTGCAGAACTGATCTTGGATCCTAACAGAGAGACAACACGGCGGAAAAATAAGCGAAATAGTGTTATATGTTTGATAATAGTCGTGAGCAGTTATAGGACCTGATTTTACAACTTTATCAGTACCTGTAGAAACACAGGCCTATCCATATCGGAAAATATCAATGCAGTGATCCCAGCGCACACATAACAACTGTGGGTACTTAGAATATTAGTAACTTGATTTTACACCGTTGGGCTTAAGCTCATGTCTGTCACAATCCTAGACCTCATGCTAAGTTTACTACTCATAAACCTGACCACATCATCCACCCATCCTGCAGTAAGGCACCTCACACATTATTTTCCCAATCTGCACCATCATGCACTAACTTCTAAGCTACATCTGTCATCATCTTATCATCCGATACATTATGAATCTTAGTACAATTTTGGATTTCAAAGTAAGGTATACTAAATCAATTATTACAATATCTTCACGCTATATACCTTTCGTGATGAACAGAGATACATGGCTGTACCTACTTTGCCTTTATATGTTTGCTCAACGAGGCCAGTAGCGCAGCTGATCACCGTTTTCAAGGCACTTACGGATGACATATCTAACAAATGCCATGCGGGCTTCTTCGCGATGTTTTCTTTCACAGGTGAGCATGTAGAGTAATTATCCATCTTTAATCTGGAAAACCGTAGATGTACGTGTCGAGATTCGAACTACCCGCGTCACCTCAGATGGATAACGGCCCCTTATCCATAACGCCACCACAGTCACTTTTTTAATAACAAAAATTATAACTGTGCGGAAAAAAGGTCCTTGCTTTTAAATAAAAAAAGTAATTTCTACGATACGGTTGAGGTTTGTAAAGATTATTAAAAAAATGTCTGCATGACGGGAAATTGTGGTCACCGTAGCGATGTCCAAGAGACGCGTGCCGTGGTTGCCAAACCGCGCACCTACCGCGCACGCGCTGTCGCCATATTGGTATGAATTTAAATTGGATTAACTATACCAAGCCGTTGTAGGCACTTAACGCAGTGCCCCTTGAATTTTGATACCAAAAACGGGTAGTTTAAAACAGAATTATGATTTTTGAACGTTGATGTTCAAAACTGCTATTTATTGTTGAAATAATTTTGATTTTTTGTAGACTTTGATATGTCAGGGACTCGCTTTTGATGAATCATTTTCGTTATTGGAGAGCCTAGTCAAAGTATTCATTCAGCAACAATGAATAGAAAATTGCAAAGTGTATAGGACGGACGCAAGCTTTTGAAATATCACATCGACATGAAAAAAAAAAATGAAAAAAAAAATGTTGATTTTGTGGAGGAAGGCGGCGCAGAACTCGCTGCCTGCAGTGGAATGCGCCGATCACGTCAGGGTCGACAGTTATGAAGGTTGAGCCACCAGTTGCGATATCGTCTCTACCACATGTGGAAGGCGTATTGATTGAAAGGCAATCTTAGCTTGAATTCCTTTTTTTTATTTAATTGGCGCGCGCTTTACACCATGCATTGAACTTCAAATATCCTGTCACAGCATTGCGCTATAACTTCATAAATTTCATGCTTGTATACTAGCTTTAATGCCGATCGATTGTTACTTTGTCCAAAGTTCAGATTATGTATACCTAGTTATCTATATACTACAAGATTTGGAAATATAAATAAGTCATATAAATGAAAATAACATTTATTTATTTTTGAATGTCTTTGGTGGCTTAGTGGATAATAAAGCGGTTTCTATGCGCGGCAACGCGAACATACCTAGGTACGAATCCCGTGCCTCTTGATTTTTTTTCTAATTACGTACAGATTTAAGCACCATAAACACACCGGTAATGGAACACATCGCGAAGAAACCTATATCTAGCATCTAATAGAAATGTTGTGCGTACATGTACTATAGGAATGGCGATCTTTTTTTTACACTGGCTCGACATAGTGACTACAGAGTACCATATGGTAAGTACATTGTAGTCCAAAAACGAAAGCGACTATCAAAGGATGAAAATCCATTGATAGTCGACATCGTCATGTCGGCCCACATATACCACGACTGAAGGTCTCTAGGTATATGAGCTACTGGATATACACAAGCTGATCCCGAAACGCGACAAGCCGAAACTGATCACTACGACGGGCTTTACACCCATGTACTGTGGTCGCGATCCAGACGGGCACCGGCGCCCTACCACCTCGCAAAACCTATATCTATTATTCTATCTATATTTATTATTATTATATTATTAGGTTAGGTTATCTGCTGCGCTACTGGTCACATTGGGCACGGCATATAAGTGAAAAGTAGACCAAAATGTCATGACCAAAGTACACAAGTGTAAAAACTGTCATAGTAACTCGCTTTGGCTTGTTGCGTTTCAGGATTAGCTTGTATATATCCAGTAACTCATATACCTAGAGACCTTCAGTCACGGTATATGTGGGCCGACATGATGACGGAGACTATAAATGGATTTTCATCCTTTGGTCGCTTTGGTTTTTGGTCTACACTGTACTTAACGTCAGGTGCACTTTAGTTCTAATGTCGAGCAATTGTAAAAAAATGCAGCAACTAATACATCTCTGCCCACCCTGAAATAGATATAGCGTGACGGTATATTATTATTATTATTAAGCCGTGGTGGTTGCTGGCAGAATAGAATAGCACCCCCCTCTTCTTGCTGAGGTGTCGTAAAAGGCGACTAAGGTATCTCTAACACCGCAATTCAACCAGGTGTTCAGAGAAGGAAAACTCGACCAAACCTGCATCCCGCTCCCTCCCGATCGTACTGGTTCTCCTTTCCATCGGGCCCGAGGGAGCTCGGACGAGAGAGTGCTTTTCTGGCAGCGCGTCCAGTTATGCACTTAAATATCTCCTGCGCAATTGACTGTTTCCGAAAACAGGACCTCGAATTTCTTAACCGGTGTTGAAACAGTCTCCGTGGCCGAAACCGGCTAGGACATCATCATCATCATCATTATTACACATTTGTTGCTAAGCAAGTGCGCTGCATAGTGGATATCGTCTTCACTTTCCATCAATGAGATTAAAAACAGTGAAATTAGATCGAACACATATAGAAATATATGTGTAGGTGTTGGACCATCAAGATATAAATTCGTAATAAATACGCCTTCGCTCGATATGGTGTAACGTGGAGTGTAGGACGATGATACACTGCACAACAAAATTATTAATATCTGCAATGACTTTAGGAAAATAATTTTCAGACTCGAAACAATAAACATATACTTATATCATACACGGTGTGATAGTATATTTTGTAGTGACTGACAAAACTTAGTTGTTCCATATTCCGTAGGGGCTATTAATTGAATTCACTCGCTCCATCCGCCCGCCGAGTAACGACAAAAATATCTTATTTCTTTCCATCCAAATTCATTAATTTCAAGTATATACAAGTGTGTTAAAGAAAGGTTCTTGAAGACATCACTTTCCTGAAAGAGAAATAGGGGCCCCTGAAGAGTTGGTGATCGGGAAGATGTGGTAACTCAATTTCTTTGAACAACCCCTTCCACGGATGTGGAGCTATCGAAGTACCTTACACTATATTTTACTAATTATTAAATAGGAAAATGTTCATCTAACCCAATTATGACAACGAAAATATTAAAAGTTTGCTGTGTTTAAAAGTAAGTTATATAACATATAAAAAATACCTTATAAATAATAATATATCGTAAACCTATATCGCTTTCGGAGTGAGCAGAGATACATTAATGCTAGTGTCTACTTCGCGCTTATACCATATGCCAAATGTGTCCGGTAGCACAGCTGATTGCCATTCTCAGAAAATTCTGCATTGTTCGTCAGTTCGGACGCTCTACATGAATATTAATAAAATAATAATATTACAATATTTGGATTCAAATGGATGATTATGATTAACAAATGTTGAATAGAAATCGGATGACCGATAACGGAATTAGTACGGAAAGTACTTTACAATGTGACCTTTTATTCGAATACCGTTTACCATTCTATACGAAAATGATCAGCTTAAAGTATCTACTATTTGTATAAAAAAAAGTACCGTATTTAATTCCGTGTAAATAAATTAACTAACAGTAAGTTTGGCCGCAAGTGTAATAAGTTACTAATGACGTTAATTGTTAGAATGAATATGTTTTATTTAAAGAGTGCATTTAATTTTATTCACCGAAAGCAATTATTTATTTTATTGCTCCGATTATAATCTTGACTTTATTTATTGTATTTAAAAAATATATACGAATGTTTTATTTGATGTAATGGGTTTGAGATGGAAAAAAACTCATAAAATTTAGTTTTTTTCTGTCAAATCGATAAAGTGAATGTGAAATAAAGTACACTCATCATTAGTCTAGTAAAAAACTGAAAAATAAATAAAAAAGGAAAGCCTAAAAATCAACTAGATTACGTCTAGTTTAACTTCCGATTTTAAATCATAGATATAAAAATAAATAAAAATAACAAAATTAACGGCGGGATTTTCCGGCCCCATAGAAGTGCATCCCTCTTCATCACACTGAAAAGTCGTAAGAGCCATCTAAAGTGTACAGCATGCCAAATTGCACGCAGACTGCTTCGTGCACCTTCTCTGCATTTATTTTATTTTTCACTGGCTCGACATAGTGACTACAGAGTACCTGAATGTCAATACAGTGTAGTCGAAAAACGAAAGCGACTGTCAAAGGATGAAAATCCATTGATAGTCTACATCGTCATGTCGGCCCTCGTATACCACGACTGAAGGTCTCTAGGTATATCAGCTACTGGATATACACAAGCTGATCCCGTAACGCGACAAGCCGAAACTGGTCACTATGACGGGCTTTACACCCATGTACTGTGGTCGCGATCCAGACGGGCACCGACGCCCTACCACCTCGCTGCTGCTCGTTTAGCACCACCCAGGAGTCACGTGTTGGGAAACTAGGGTAAAGCCTACGGACGCGAGCAGCTTCGACTCCCAAAAGTACATAGTATTCATTGGACAAGTGTGCTCGGTTCAATATCCAAATATTTTGCCATGGACTCCACAAATATAGCGGAAGAAGGTTACGGACATCTTTGTCTTGCAATGGGGAAATAACGGAATTAAGTGTAAATTAATGAAAGCAATACGAATAAGTTAAAAAAATACATTGAAAAGCCAAGTTTTCTTTTTTCATAATCCACTAAAACTTATTTAAAGTATGTTAACACGAAAGAGCGGATATATTAAAGTAATAACTCTAAGAGAAAGTGACTATAATGCACCTGTAGGAAAGTACAGCCTAGTCTAAACACGACAGCGACTATCAAAGGACGAAAATCTATTGACAGTCTCCGTCGACAAGTCCGTCCACATGTAACACGAAAGGTCTGTAGGTATACGCGTTACTGAGCATACGTAATCTGATCCCAAAATGCAGCAAGCCAAAGCGAGTTATTATGGTGGTCTTTATACCTGTGTACTCTAGTCAGGACCCAGTTACAATCGCCTTACCACCTCACACACCTCAGAAACTCTCCATTAGATGGTGCATATAAATCATAAGAATTACCTCATTTAGATAGTGGACAATTAAGAGAAAGGTCTCAATCCACAACGAAGGACTAGCGTTTATTGCAATAACTTTCGCAAAATACTAAATACAGTGACGGTTGCGCCCTCTTGCTCATTAGCATTTGACACATTGTTCTGTCAATCACCACAGCGCACGCCTGACATATCTTCGATGCATCTACATACAGATGGGCCGAGTTCAACGGAAAACCCCGCCATTCTGGCACTGAACCTCAGGGATTCCTTATTACTAAGTTATGGAAAATAAGTTAAACTTTACGCATTAACTTCAAACTATTGAGTTGAGAAATAATAAATGATTTATTCAAAAAACTTTTTGAAAGCGGTGCATCTTAGTCAGCTGATACCCAAACTAAAACTACCCGTATCTTGCTTGTCTGAGATATTTATGTCACATATGTTACGTGCAGTTTATTTCCGCTGTATAGCTCCAATCTTAACTTGTAATTAATAAATAGACCGAAAAACAATTTAAACACCTCTTAATCATTAAGTAATGTTAACATTGTCTAATTATTCAAAAACAGGCCCAAAAATATGTAGAAGTTTAGACAAGGTAACAGAATACGTTCACCGATTGGAACCGCCGTGTATTTGGAAGGTTCCACGGGATTAAAAAGTGGACTGTAATTTTTCTAAGGTCTTGGCTCATGTAGTAAGGAATATGCCACCCACATGTTAGGCTATTCAAAGGTCTGGAGATATGTGACATCAAATTTCACAACACAGTATTTGTATAAAACCATCAAATATAAATATGTAAGGTGCACCGTCGACGCATACGTATTAATGCAAAGTAGAACGAATTAAATATAAATTTGACAAACTACCCCTCCTCGCACTGGGTGGCAAGCAAACGCAACAAGAACCAGATAATGTATTAATTTGTTATCTGTGGCGTTACCACCAATACAATTTACAATCATATTTGAATGCCATTAATCCTGTAATAGTTCCTCAGTATTAATTTATCCGAGATTCAACAACCAATCCCTCTGTCTTACATTACATTCCTAATTAGACAGATTCATGATCTATAATGTATTATTAACTTTGTTGTAAATCCTTGAACGTAAAATTAAAAATTGTTTTTCTGCAAACTTCGATTTATGTACAAGTGTAGGGCAAAAATATCTCATCTTACGTAGATTATTGTTATTGTCTTTCCCTATTCGTATTGCTGAATTGATAGTGAGATGTAGTTTCGTTTATTCGATAGATGGCGCTGGCGGAGAATTGAATCACGGTATCGTTGTGTAACACACGATTCTATACTCTCCCAAAATATGAATAAATTTGAATAGCGCCAAAGCAACTTTTTGTTTTATTGAATCACATCCCGAGTAGACAGTGGTGACATCAATACTAATTTTGTTCACATATTACTGGATAACAGGCCAGAGTCGATGTGCGGATACGTGCATTGTCGTAGGTTCGAATCCCGGTCATTACCTCTTGATTTTTCCAGACTGATACGGATTTAGGCAGCACATGCTCACCGGTGGAGGAAACATCCTATGGAAACCCACATGGCATTTAATGGAAACATCAAGTGTAAATGCTGCAGGAACGGCGATCAGTTGCGCTACTGGTCACATTGGTCCGACATATAAGCTCCAAGTGGATACAAGCACTAATGTATCTCTGCCCACACTGTACGACATATAGCTTAACGATATATTATATTTTACTAGCTTTTGCCCGCGGCTTCGATCGCGTTAAGAAGTATTATTATTATTAATTAGATGTAGTTTTTGCGGCACTTTTGTTTAGCGTGTGTCAAAAAATAGGGCCTAATCAGTCATTAATAGCTAAAACTATCAAGTTATTATATTATAGTTGAAAATCTGAGAAGATTTATACAAACTTTCATCCCCTATTTTATCCCCTTAGGGGTGGAATTTATCAAAATTCTTTCTTAGGGAATGCCTACGTCATAGTAGCCTTATGCATGCAAAGTCTCAGCCCGATCGGCTTAAAATTGACAAAGTTTCATACAAAATTTCATGCCCTATTTTATCCCCTTGGGAGTAGAATTTATCAAAATCCTTTCTTAGCGGATGCCTACGTCATAACATCTACCTGCATGCCAAATTTCAGCCCGATCCGTCCGTGGTTTGAGCTGTGCGTTGATAGATCACTATGTCAATCAGTCAGTCAGTCACCTTTGAGTTATATATATTTAGATTATTTTAGGCCACCTAGTGGCTAGACTGCGCGAGGCCATAAAAAAAATTATAATTAACACCTGAAAGCAGCCATAATAGTGAAAATATTAAATCATAAACAACTAAAGTCTATTCGACTATAAAGCGAGTTTATGGTCGTACTTGCTCCGACTAAATATCCTTATTGCCTACATATTTGAACACAAATACCCTACGAAAATCGTAACTTTACAATAATGCCTACCCGGAGGAGGTTATGGCGTGAAGTTAATGTGAAAATTAACCGACGTAACAATTAAAACTTTTACACTCGCTAAATACAGGATGTTACTTTTATGGAAAAATCTAAAGTCGAAATAGCTATTGTTACAAAACTATGTTTAGCACATGAATGGGTTTGAACATTGCTAATCACAATAACTAACATTTCAAAATATATGTATCTTTAATTTGTGAATAACTATGTGTTTCCATCTCTCTCAGACACCTGCACTAAGAAAGGGACATAGTTACGTTTTTGATCCCAAGAATAATATTGACCGATAAATTAATTAATTTACTAAAAATATAAATAATAATATAATATATCTTCACGTTATATACCTTACGGGATGAACAGAGATACATTAGTGGTTGTATCCACTTTATGCTTTCATGTCGTGCCCAACGTGACTAGTAAAGCAGCTAATTGCCGCTCTCAGGGCACTTACGCATGACATTTCTATTAGATACCATGCGGGTTTACTAACGATGTTTTTTACACCGGTAATCATGTGATGTCTAAGACCATACGTAATCTAGAAACCCCCAAAGATACGTACCAGGATTCGAGACTAAAAAATATAAGCAATGTCGAAAATATATTGATTATTAATTATTTATTTATTTTATACACATCATTATCCAATTATGTGTGATTTTTTTCGTCATTTCTGCAATGATTTCACCGAAAAGCATTAATACTTTGTGCTAGTTAAAATACATATACCTGCGTCAATGTCGCTCATAAATGCGTAAATTGTGGCAGCAAACGAGAGTTCTGACAAATGGTAAACCCAAAAACTACTTTCGATTATATTTAAAAATTTACTTAATAAAAATACAAAACCATTTTAATCATTTCGAAACAGCCTGTATCATTCATAATGAATGACTCATAACTATTCGAGACTATGAGCACTTTATCGTCTAATATCAATTACTTACTAAACTGCTTAATATCAATTTCTCTAGTAATTTTACTTTAAAAGCCAATTTATAGGATGAGGAATGCACAATATCACTGTGTTGGTCCAGTGCAAGGCTTCATAAACTTTTGTCATTCACGACCCCATTTATGATTGCGAGTTTCTTGACGACCCCGTACAAATTTAAAAGAAAAATAAATGAATATTTTTTGATGATTTATATATTAGGTAACAATATACATATACATATGAAAATATATAATTTTAGAATTCGTTTTGAAACATACAAAAATCTAAAATTAAAAATTGCACAAAAAATTATATTGTATTTATTATAGTTTCAAAAATATAAGTGGATTCTGACCGTCTTAATTCGCTCGAATATATTAAAGTAGTTTCGTGGTAAGTATTAAATTAAAATATAAGTAAAAAATTTAATGAGATGGATGTGACTGCTTTTTATTGCATAACAAATCAAATCTTGGTGGAATGTTTGAAACTGCTGGACGTAAGACCTCTTCAACATTTTTTAGCGCTGAACGATACTGGGATTTGATGATATCCTAGCCGGTTTCAGCCACGGCGACTGTTTCAATGCCGATTAAGAAAATTGAGGGCCACTTTTCGGAAACAGTCAATTGCGGAGGAAATATTTAAGTGCAT
Organism: Automeris io; assembly: GCA_036320925.1. Taxonomy (NCBI): domain Eukaryota; kingdom Metazoa; phylum Arthropoda; class Insecta; order Lepidoptera; family Saturniidae; genus Automeris; species Automeris io. The sequence continues at coordinate 1,412,885 of JAUDJH010000011.1, read as the reverse complement.
AACTGGACGCGCAGCCAGAGAAGCACTCTCTCGTCCGAACTCCCTCGGGCCCGATGGAATGGAGAACCAGTACGATCGGGAGGGAGCAGGATGCAGGTTTGGTCGAGTTTTCCTTCTCTGAACACCTGGTTGAATTGCGGTGTTAAAGACCTTAGTCGCCTTTTACGACACCTCAGCAAGAAGAGGGGGGTGCTATTCTATTCTGCCGGCAGCCACCACGGCTAAATACTGGGATTTAATATGTGTTCAACCAACAAATGCGTGTGTCTAGACTAGTGATGAAAATGCCCGGGAATTTTCCCAAAGTGCCCAGCACTTCCGCGAACATTTCGTAAATTCCCGGGAATATTCCCCAAACAAGTTTTGGGCACTTTGGGAAAATTCCCGGGCATTTTCATCACTAGTCTAGACGCTGCAAGTCCACTGTATTCCGCCAACTCTAGTGATGTTATAAAATGGTATATATAAATATTTGACATTAAAATCTCTCGCGATACCAGAATTTTGCTACGCGAGCCCATCTGAGCTCGCGACCCATAGTTTAAGAAGCCCTAGTCTAGTGGATAAGAGGTCGATATCCATACGAGGTAACGCGAGCGATCGTGGGTTCGTATCCCGGCAGGTACCTCTAGGTTTTTCCAGATTAAGTACAGATTAAGGCACCATACACTCAATGGTGATGGTAAAGATCGTAATATAAACAAACATACACATATCTGATTTTATAATAATTATTAAAAAAGTAAGGATACCTAGATATAGAGATATCCATTTTGTTCATTCAATGTAAAAGAGTAAATAAAAAATTATATAATAGCATTTGGTTTTTTTTTAGATAAAAATATTATCAGGCTTATCTGGTTTATCTCACTTTTGTAGCATCCTGTAGGATGTCAAGGGTCGGTCTATGCGAAGTGTTCAAAAATTAACAATCGCTAGATAAGGCAAAGTGGAGACGATCGCTTCTCTCGCGTGTCCGGGACGATGCGTGCGGTCCGCGACCCAAATGGACAGCATTATGTAGAATATAATATCAAAATAAACCAGGCCTTATTATAAAAAGAATTTTATTTACCTTAGGTAACATTCTAAATTTGGCACTACCTACTTAGAAAACCAATTATATAACAACCTAAGCAAAGGTTTAATAAACAAGAATATAATTAAGTTATCTAACGAATATTGATTGAAACAGGGGTTCTTCTTTTTCGATTACTTTATTTACTAACACAATCTGAGCAGACACTTAATAAAATAAATACAGAACAATGGAAAATGACGCGCGTAACGCGCACGGCAGACGGGCTATCACAACCTTCCTCGCGGCGATTTCACTAGCGCGGAACCCCTACAGGTGACGGGGAGAACGGTGTGCACCGTAATGCGCGAGGGATCTAAGGGTATTCCCTTCGTTACAGTTATAATAAAAGATATACAATGATGATGATGATGATGATGTCCTAGCCGGAATCGGCCACGGCGACTGTTTCAACACTGATTAGTCCACTTTTCGGAAACAGTCAATTGCGCAGGAGATATTTAAGTGCATAATTAGACGCGCAGCCAAAAAAAAGCACTCTCTCGTCCGTGCTCCCTCAAGCCCGATGGAATCGAGAACCAGTACGATCGGGAGGGAGCGGGATGCAGGAAAGATATACAATATCAGAGCTATAAATATACAACACTGGCCTATCTGTTCTCCAGCAAACGGAGCCCTTTCCTTGACTCATACTTTCCAGTGTGCTAGCGTACCAATGACTGATAGCATAAAGTTTCTTCGAATGGAGTATCGAATAATACTGCCTGCTGTATCCAAATCTTGATCCAACAACCAAACGAAAGCCTCTTGAAATAGTAATTACTGGTTCATTTCTGCGTGTGGTCGTTATCAGTGCAAAGGTGAGGTGCGTTGTGTTCGCGACAAATGCGTTCGTCCGCGAGATGTGCGCGCGCAATCCGTCAACGCTTGTGTGACAAATACCACCCCCCGATCGAACATTCGCACGCAACCACATCGATGACTTTGAGTTATACAATTGCTCTTTCATTTAATCCCTTTGTCAGTGAATTTATTTTACTATAGAGTAAAATATAAAGTAGTATAAATTAAAATGCAGAGCATCGAGCATCGACGCAGTTGCCTGCCTCTCGGTCTTTTACCGTTTGCACGGTGGAGAGTGTTCTCAGGAACTGCATTCTTTGATTCCACCAGCCCCATTCCATCACAAAACCACAAAACATCGTGTCGGATACCATCCGTATGTGGTGGATGTTCCTTATATCCGCACGAGAAGATTCGCTTCTACATTCATCATGCGAACGGCTAAGGAGTGGAATATGCTTCCAGCGGCCATATTTCCGCGATCTTATGACCTGGGAGTCTTTAAAAGAAGAGTAAATAGGCATTTGTACGCGGTTCATCATCGGACTCATCCTCACCTTCCACCAGGTGTGATTGAGGTCAAGCGTTCGTCTATAAGTAATAAAAAAAAGTTCTAACATATGTAAATAGTACTGGCATTGGAGACGCAAATTACTAACATAATAATATGAGATTACTAGCATGTGGGACGTTGATTCATCGATTATTGTCCCGATAGTCATATCGACTAATGGACTGATCGCAAACAGCCTCGATTATCATCTTGTGAGCCTCTCGCTTGGTTGTTGGATCAAGGGCCGGATACAGAAGGCAGTATTACTCGATACGGCACGCATTGTTACGAGATTCCTCACTCTGAGCTCCTAACTACCGGTGGCTTGTGCCTTAAGCCTCGCTTCCGTAAGTCCACATATTACAATATTTTAAAATGTTAAAATAATAGTAATATATATATATATATATATATATATATATACCACGGAACCACGCTCAAAAGTTTCGTTTTAATGCCAAAATAGGCCTCTGAAAATATGAGCCCTTAATATTAATATTTAGGTTGTCCGCATCGCACTTTTCGATTTCCCATACAAATAACACAGGACAAAAGTTTTTTTTTTCTTTTGAATTTTATAACTAATGAACGATATATCGTATTGCAATACCCATTCATTATTTTTGTAGAGAACATAGACATAGCCTCCGACTCCGATTCCGACTTCGGTTCCGACTCCGATAAATCAAATTTAAAAACTCCGACTCCGACTTCGGTTCCGATAAAACTGCATCCGTTACATCCCTACTATATAGCTACTAAATAAATTACAAGAAAATAGTATCAGCTCTCATCGCTTAGATAAGCTCCGAAATATTCCATACATCACTTTATAAAGCACTGGATGAAAATAGACGAATACAATTAAATATAATAATAATGCGATTCTAATAATATGAGTAATACCCTATTAGCATAAGGAGGTGAAGGGCAGCAGTATTTGCATTGTGTTTTGGCTGGAGAGCGCACTAGCACTGTCCTTTGTGTGAATGTGATTCATTGAGCCATATGATTTTATTTCAACATGACAAAACTCTTCGGATTTCCAAATCCTTTTCAGGCGGGAGTGCTCAAACTTGAAAAGCTATCAATCTACTGAAATATTACAGTAACTCATATACCTAGAGACCTTCAGTCGTGGTGTATGTGGGCCGACATGACGATGTAGACTATCAATGGATTTTCATCCTTTGATAGTCGCTTTCGTTTTTGGACTACACTGTACTCACCATCAGGTACTCCGTAGATACTATGCCGAGCAAGTGTAAAAAAAAAAATTAGGCAAGAAACGTTCGACTCTGTATGTATAAGTGGGTAGATTTTTTTGGTAACCCAGAGGAAATCATACAGAAAACAATCAGGGCCAATGTGAGAGCGTCGGCCCGTTGTGTCAGATTCCCACCGACTAAAAACTTCTCTGGGACGTCCCTCAAATCACTGCTAACCTAGGGATCCATGCTCCTCCATCAACACCATATTTTTCTTCACTGGCGAATATGTGATGTCTAAATCAGTACTTAAGCTGAAAAAACCTGGATGAGCCGGTATTCGAACCTACGATCAGTGTCACCGCGCATAGATATCAGGCGTTTATTAACTAGCAGCCCTGCAGCCATATAATAAATAATAAATATTTATACAAATAAAATATGGCTAAAATAAAGATCACCGCAAAAAGTAAGTCAGAAATCTAAGTCCCTATAGAAAAAACGTCCATTCAAACTCATGCATGATAGATACGATCTCATACTTATTGTTTTATATTGTGTTAACATTAATATCGGTAATAATAACACGAACTCATGTGAATTGATTACAATCGAGAACGTTCAGGTTATGGTAAACCGCTAGCGATATGCGAAGCTATGTATAGATTGACATCAATTTCAGAAAAAGTAGTCTAAATGTGAATCGAAAAATATATGTAGGAGTGGTTGCTCAACAAAGGAGTAAAAGAGAGATAGGAGAGTAATTTTAGAAAATTAGAAAATATACCAAATATGTAACACACCATTAAAAATATTTGGCTTGCTATGTTTTTCAAATTTTACACTGATAATGGTGAATAAAACACCGTATCTGAAACCGGATTTGATGAAAAAAAAAAGATATTCTTTGAAACACTTGAACTATTAGCAGAGATAAACTAGTGGTTGTATTAACTTTGCGCTTATATGTTATGCCTAGAGATGGGCAAAATGTAATCCGATTAATAATTAATGATTACAAGATGTAGTCGTAATTTTAATTTTCTTGTTCCGTAATCATAATTAAATCCATTTAATCATAAATGTGTATGCAATTTGGGATTCTATAGTATTTAAAACATAGATGAGCAAAATGCAGTCATATTAATGGTAAAAACATAAAATGTAATCGTAATATTTTTTATTAATCTGATTACATTTTACCCAACTATAGTTTGGACCTACGTTTGTATAAAGCGTGACGCGGGCCGAAGGAAGTCGCGAGCAGACCTAATATGAAAATATATTTCTTCTCTTTTACACGTGTGTTTCGTACCAGCAAGATACGTACTCTCTTATCGCAAAAAAAACACGTGAGAGAGTTTATGGTTGTGCTCTACGCGACCAGTAGCGTAGTTGATAGCCGTTCTGAAGACACATATGATATTTCTATCAGTTGCTTTGCGGGCTTCTTTACAATGCTTTCTTTCTTAGCTGAGCATTTGGAGCCCACATCCATTTTTGTGATATCGATATTCTGTTTTGTAAATTTAGCTCCTTTAGAAGAACGGTGAAAAAAGGGCAGTATATATTTGTCTGTATATTCTTTATATAATTCGTTATTTCTTTTTCTCTTATTATTTTCTGCCCCTTAGCTTTATTTCTGTTTTGTTTTGTGTGGAAACTTTGCGATCTTGTATAACTTTTTTGCGTATTGTTTTATTGTTTATACATATATTACTATATTTACTCAGAAAATGTAAAAAATAAAATAAATCAATCGGGAATACGTAGAGATACGTGCCAGAATTCGAACCTACGACTATTTGCTGACTACTTGCACTGTTAAGCTTAAGTAAAGTGCAGCTTCACCGCACAAGAGAGTCTCTTAAAGCACGCTTAGCCAGCAAATCTTAATAACAGTGTTATCTTGTTGCTATTAACTTCCTCTCATAACTTAAGTAGTATTGTTTATATTTTTGATGCTATGTGGTGGCTTTAAACGGCGCAACACATTATGTGCATTTTTTTTATTGTCTTGTTGTGTGTTGGCCACTTGCCACCCTTAAAAATGTAAAAATAAAATAGCTTTAAGTGGGACTGTGGCTTTACACAAATCTGAATGTAACCTTATATTGGTCGCAACAAACACAAACGATTGTCTTCGATTTATTCGTACCAATAATCAATGGATATTCAGAGTGTTCTTAGAAGCCATTTGCCATTTTTAGAATTAATCGAATCCATGTTCAAAATATGTATAAGTGCCAAAGGATCCCGAGTTATGTATATATTTGTGTCAATATAAAGCTTAGGTATGATATTGTCAAACTTCAAAGTCTTCACTGCTTGGCTCAGCAGGCTACTTAGCATTTGCTAAGCTGACTTCCTTTTTGCGCATCACAGCACAGGGTATTTGCTTTTGTTGTTGTCTATCTTGATTGCCGTATCCCTCCGTGTCTTTCTTTTCTAGTCTAGTAGTTACCTCATTTTGAGTCAATTTAGTATGTATTAAATGCCCAAATATAACCGGGTAATTATTTTGTGGACGCCGGCGGCGTGAGGTTCGCTCCCTGCCGTGAACCGCACCGATTACGTTGGTGACACTAATTGTAATGGCTGTCCACCGCTTGTGGGTGGCTGGTGAATAAAAGTCAGTCCTTTCTTGAAACCTCTATATTACTAATTTAATACGCGGGACCTAGATATCGTGCATTGAACAATAACCTTACATTGGATGAAACTGATACCATCTGTATGTGGTGGATGTTCCTTATATCAGCCAAAAAAAATTCGCTTTTACATTCATGATACGAACAGCTAAGAAGTTGAATATGCTTCTAGCGAGCATATTTCTACGCTCTTATGATCTATCTTATATCTTATAAGGCTTTAAGAGAAAAGTGAGTAGACATTTGTTGGGCCGACATGATCTATCGTATCGTATTATCTTGACCTTCCACTAGGTGTGATTGAGGGCAAGCATCCGCCTGTAAATCATAAAAAAGTACATAAAACTTTCATTAGCCTTACTTAGCGTAGCATACGACACCATACTTTTTATGCTTCTATAGTATGCACGCCACTGATTGATGAGCCTTGATACAAAAATTTTAACTTATCTATAGTCTTGAAATATCATTGAGCGTAACTTTATAAGAAAGTAAAATGTAAAAGATAGTATAGCATATTCGTAACTTGGGTTACATTTGATAGAATTAAATACATGTCGATCCCAAATATAATGTAATAAATATAATTTATAATGTTTATTCGAGAGTTATCTTTCGATACGATCTCGGAGACGCCCGCATTCAAGCTCTCTGCGTCTGTACACACTGTAGAGTAATCCAAAAACAGAAACTTCAATTGAATTTAGAGAATAATAATATATTAGTACTAGCTGTCCCGGCAGACCTTGTTCTGCCCTATTTCAATAAAACAAAGTCACATTGTTTTTTTTTTAATGTTAATAGCTTCCCCGTCAGCTTTTATTCTGCCAAAACCTATTGGCCTGTCGGCTGTTTTTTTGAAAATTGTTTGAAGGAACCTGGCCTTAATGCTATATGTATAAAAATTGACAAATATTGACATTAATATTTATACGTCACTCAATTGTTTTGCCTTCCCGGAACCCGTCAACTAACATTTAAACTTTATGGTATGGTGTTAAAGTTCTAATTGACTTTTAAATATTATTACGAATTTTTTGTATGAGAATATAGAAAAGTGTTGTTTTTAGACTTTTTCAGACAATTTATTTTTCTCTCTGTAATAATCTTCCCCAGACTTCAACAAATAGAACAAAAAAGAAATCAGCTAAATCGGTTCAGCCGTTCTCGAGTTTCGCGCTTATCAACACATTTTTATATTATAGATTGTCACACTATATCTGTTCCGGGGCGAGAATGATACATTTGTGATTATAATTCACATTGCGCTATTTCCTGCCCAAAGGGACCACTAGCGCAGATGTATTCCCTCAAGTACCACTGTTTATAATAATCTCCTGTCGGGAGGTTGCGCAGGTGGTTGCAAAAATTCCCCACTGACATCCTTTTCGACAGCGTCGTATGACCGGAGTGGTAATGAATTCTCTAGTCCCTACAGCCATCTCTTTCTGGCTGACCTGCTCGCAGAAGTCGAGCACGGCATTGTAGGTATTTTCGCTGCTGACCATGGCATTGACGACAGCCCGCAGCGGAAGTCGCTGCGCTCATTGACCTGACCGAGCAGTCTTCTAAAGTAAGTTATGCTGTATTTGCAGGGCAGTTGCCGCAATCCTGACGCTGCTCTGTGGGATCTCTAGCCGGGACATCATACAGCTACTTCCCAAAACTACCTTGACAGGAAGATACGTATGTTAACTGGAAGCAGCATGAAATTTTTTAGGACTGTGTGAATTGCCTCCACGATCAACTGTTCTAGCTTACCTAACCAGCCCTTTTTTGCCACCCCGGTGTGTTAAATACCTACTGACTAAAAACCCCCAGGTGTTCTTCCAACCACTCCATCCGGGCTTCGGAATCCAGATTCTTCTAAAAGCACGGGGAGTGAATAGCCTATTTAAGCTTCACCTCTGGGAGGTGTGGGTGTACAGAGCCCACCCCTCCGAAATTTTCTTACGTGTAGCGCGCTGCCTCTTTACCAGTCTTACCAGACTCCCTCAAGTCTACTGCCCGAAACCTTATCCAATCTAGCATATACTGAGCTGACTTTCCATTGACGCATCATATTAGCCTTTCTTATCTTCTACCTTGATTAACCTGTGTTTTGTATTGGAATAAGTGTGCGGACAACTTCGATTCTTCTCTGGCAACACCGTACGGGTTATCAATTGAGTTTTGCACTCGCTCGAACCGTCCGCCGAGTAACCACAAACAACCATTCAAATATTCATAAAATTCAAACAATCCGATTCCAAAGTGTACAAGTGTTGCTAGGAAGATCCTCAAAGACACCAGTTTCCTGAAGGAGAAGCAGGGGCCGCTGAGGAGTTGGCGAGCTGGTGATCGCGGTAAGTGAAACTCTTCAGGCAGCCCGTGCCACTGTTGCGGAGCTATCGAAGTACCGTACAACCAGTTCTATTTTTTATATTATGTTCCAATCAAACTGTCTATTGTTACTCTAATTTATATATACTGTTTAATCTATACTATGTTTATTTGTTTGAACGCGCTAATCTCGGGAACTACTGGTTCGAATTGAAAAATTCTTTATGTGTTGAATAGACTATTTATCGAGGAAGGCTTTAGGCTATATAACATCACGATGCAACTATTAGGAGCGAAAAAATAATGGAAAATGTGAAAAAAACGGGGAAAATTATTCATCCTTGGGTGCTTCCATTGCGTGCGCTACGAAAACGGTTCAAGATACCAAAAATATATGTATTACAGAGTTACTCCTCTTAAAATGATCTAAAAACATGTCCGGGACAATATTATGTCTATCTTTCAAGATTAACTCACTAGAACCGTTTTTATGGTAATCATATTTGGTCGAAATTAATGCATTATTTGTTAAAAGTTGTATCAACGTAATAATATTAATCTTTATCCAAATAAATGTGTTGTTGATTAAGACTATTTAATTGTGAACAAAATTGTCTTTGACATCACTTAATTTCAATGAACATCTTAGAAGATATTACAATAACTTATATAGCAAAACAACGTTTGCCGGATCAGCTAGTATTTACTAAGTCTCTGCCGTTACATTAATCTGTGCAAACTGAAAAGAAATCACACGATCGGGCTGCGCTATACAAATCCATATATCTTGCTATCGTACTTAAAGAAATTCATAATTAAATCATGTAATTTATTGTCGGCAGACAGGGAGGGTCACTCTGCCGCCGTGATACATATTTTTTAATAATTATTGCATCGTATTTGGTTTCGTCTGGGTGTTATTATTCATTATTATGGCTATAATATTGCATTACATACGTTATTTTATCGAAGCATTGACATGAAGACTATATCATACACTGCGTTGATATTTGAGATAATATTTATATTTTTAGATTCCCGAAGAGCGAAAAAATCGAATACCTTTTGGCAAAAAGTCGTAGAGCTATCAAACTGAAATTAAATATTAAAAACTCAAGTCTGCAGTCTATTGCAGCTCTGAAAAAATCCGAATTCTTAATCAACACGAAAAAAAATTACATCGTTTTCGCAAGGATGTTATAACCTATAGGGTAGTTCCCATTGATGTAACGTCATGAAATTTGATAACAAGCAACGTCACAAGTACTGGAATAAATCCGAAAACAGTACATTTGTATATTTGCATGTAGTTTTATAACAAAAAAGTTATATGAAAACTTAGTTGCAGAATAAAATAGCGCCTCCCTTTTCATCATACTGATATATCGTAAAATTGATTTCGTAAAATTTCAGACTAAATACGGATTTCGGCATCACATGCTCATCGGGGAAGATAAACATCGCGAAAGAAATCCGTATGGCGTCTAATAAGAATGTCACGTGTAAGTACCCTGAGCACGGCGATCACTGCGCCTGTGACGCTGCTAGTCACGATTTATAAACGCAAAGTGGGTACAGGCAATATTGTATCTCCGCCCACCCTGAAAGAAAAATATCGTGACGATTTATTATTATTAAGCCGTGGGGTTTGCCAGCAGAATGGAACAGTGATTCCCTCTCCATCATACTTTTTTTTTACACTGGCTCGACATAGTGACTACAGAGTTCCTGATGGTAAGTACAGTGTAGTCCAAAAACGAAAGCGACTATCAAAGGATGAATATCCGTTGATAGTCTCCATCGCCATGTCGGCCCACATATACCGCGACTGAAGTTCTCTAGGTATATGAGCTACTGGATATACGCAAGCTGATCCCGAAACGCAACAAGCCGAAACTGGTCACTATGACGAGCTTTACACCCGTGTACTGTGGTCGCGATCCAGACGGGCACCGACGCCCTACCACCTCGCTGCTGCTCGTTTAGCACCGCCCAGGAGTCACGTGTAGGGAAACTGGGGTAAAGCCTACGGACGCGAGCAGCTTCGACTCCCAAAAACTTCACTGAGTTTCTGTAAGAGTGTAAGAGCCGACTAAGGTGTACAGCAAGCCGGATTGCATTCATATTGCTAGCGTCTAAGCCCCTGCATGTTCTACATATAGTACACACCCGCCAACCCGCATTTAATAAGCTTGCTGCATTAGATTTCCTAACCCTTTCTCAAGGATTTCACAAATATTGTAGAAAAGGGAAGGAAGAACTCTCGGTCTACGAATACGATGCGAAGAACGAAATAATTCTATAATGGTTTCATTTTTCCTTTAGAGGTACAGTACCTTAAAATATATATATATAACTCAAAGGTGACTGACTGGCTAACTGACATAGTGATCTATCAATGCACAGCCCAAATCACTGGACGGATCGGGCTGAAATTTGGCATGCAGGTAGATGTTATGACGTAGGCATCCGCTAAGAAAGGATTTTGATCAATTCTACCCCCAAGGGGATAAAATGCAGGATGAAAGTTTGTATAAATCTTCTTACATTTTCATTTCCACTGGACACACACACACACACACGCACAGCCCAAACCACTGGGCGGATCGGGCTGAAATTTGGCATGCAGGTAGGTGAAGTCTACTTTGCCATGACAATAAACAAGTTTCATGGGCAAACTCTCAAATTTGTGGGTATTGACTTGAAAGAACATTGCTTCTCTCAGGGACAGTTTTATGTTGCTTGCTCACGAGTAAGTTCACCCAATAGCTTGACAGTTTTAGCGCCTAATGACAGATTAGTGAAGAATATTGTGTACAAAGAAGTTTTGTAAGCCCTAATTTTTTACACATGCTAAACAAAAGTAAAGCCGCAAAAATTATACCTAATTAATAATAATACTTCTTAACGCGAGCGAAGCCGCGGGCAAAAGCTAGTTTAATAAAAAATTCATAAATAAATTCAAAAAGTAACGCGTTTAAGGTAGCGAACTTACTCTACAAGCGGTAGCGAGTATGTAAACAGCCGCTGTTTACATTGCATTAACTGAGGTAGCGTTTGTTTGTCACCGACTCATCGCCGTTTGTTTTAATGAGAATCTGAAATGTATTTAGGATTATTGACGTGTCTTTAAATAAATCATTTAAAATTTTTAACATATGTCAAGGGTTACTGAGGGTATAGCAATACGATTTTTAAAACTTCTATTAGTTCTTTTCTTTTATAAATAATAAAAATATATTAACACGCTATATCATTTTCCGGGAGAGCACAGATTTAGTAGTTGTATCAAGTTTGCGTTTAAATGTCGTGCCCAACGTGACCAGTAGCGCTGCGGCTCGACGTGATTGAACGTCGACGTCGTGATCATTGTTTTATATATCTTTTTAGAAATGACATTTTTTTTCATTTGTTGCGATTTGAAAGTTAATGAAATAAATCCGAGTGAGTATAACACCGTCATAGTAACTCGCTTTGGACTATCGCGTTTCGGGTTCAGCTTGTGTATGTTCAATAACTCATATACACCTTAAGTACCTTAAGTAGTAAGTTAAGTAAGTAAGTAGTTAAGTAGTAGACCTTAAGTACTGGTATATATGGGCCGGCATGACGGCAGAGACTCAATAGATTTTCGTCTTTTGAAATTCGCTTTCGTTTTTGGACTAGAATGTTTTTACCATTAGATGCACTGTAGTCAATTTGTCGAGCCAGTGTAAAAATATAAAGTATAATAAATAAATAAAAATGTAATGCTGAAGAGAGACATAAATATAAATCTATTGGTTTAAGTCTGCGGGAGAATGAGATAAATTACGCTATACAGTTTCACTTCTACCACGTGTGAACTGCACATACAAACTTTTATCCTACCCTGAAACTATACAGTTATTCTAGTTTAAACGCTTCATTAAAAAAAAAAAGTTATTAGTTCTTTAAAAGTAATACACCGTAATCTTAAATGTTTTTCAAGTATATTTTTCAGTTATACGCTATTTATGAACGATGTTTTTTTATTATATTTTAATTTTATAATGAACGCTAAAAATATCTTACGATTAAAAATTCTCCATCTAAAAATATAGACACTCAATTTGTGTATTCTTACAAAGCCTAACAATAACAATATTATTGAGCTTTTACTATAAACACGATACTATAGGTACTGGGAAAATTTTGCAATTTACCTTAAGCAAACCCGAGTCAACTAAAATACCTTTATTCCAATATAAACACGAAAGAGAGAGCTAACAGAGGCAGGGCGATATTTTCGACACAGAAAATTTGTCGAGCCGCCCGCTTGTAAAATATTTGTCCACGACGATCGGTGTTAGCAGAATGTTTGGCGCTGGTAAAAGCCGTGACGCCGCTTCACGCTCCGCTTAGGGCTGTGACTTGGCCTGTGTTTTGTCAAGAGTGTAATGCACTTTATTTTCTTGATGGATTTTTAAGTGCAATTATGACACATTAATTTTACTTTTATATTGAAGTGAAGCTTCTATAGAATCGTTGTGATTTCAAGCCGGATGCAACGGTTTTCGACAGGTAAGAGACACAAATACAAAAATTAGTGAGCCAGAGCGAGAGAGCAAATGTAAAACAATAGGTAAAAGACACATATACAAAAATGGGTGAGCCAGAGCGAGAGAGCATATGCCGGTGTGTATGTGCGTATTACAGCTTTTTAGTAAGAAGTCAGCGTGGTGTGTTATTATTTAACAGTGTTTTGAGTATATTTATATCTTGTTGTGCTAAATAATAAATTTTATAAGATGCCGAAAACTAATGCCAAAATGTGTTGTCGATATCGACGCAAAAAAAAATGAAATTAAAATTACAAAAAAACCAGGAAAAAGTTCAACAGAACATAGTCGCGAGTTTTGTGCGCGTTAAAACAGTTATTGAACAATCAAGATAGATGTTCAAATATAAATGCTAATAAACTCCAATAAATTATGTATCATATGTTAAATAAAATATCTTTTAAAATTAATTAAAATACTTTCATTTTTAAACAAAAATTAACTTTGTAATTATCCTACCTTTGTTAATTTTGTCGATTTACTCGCTGAAAAAAAATCATTTGTTGCTTGAATGTTAGCGCTAAAGTAATGGGACTGGAAACCGATACAAGAGTAACAGTATGTGGTGTTTCGGAACTGATAACTGACACATATCAGCGTCCTAGGACTTTCACAATGTCTTGTTGCCTCGCCTGAATCGTCAGGAATACTAGGCTACCATTAGCACGAAAGATGATGAGTAAGTAGGTAGATTTTTGCACACAGCGGGGAGTCACTGCAACAACACACACATAGCATATACATAATTTTTATTTTAATACACATTTATTAAATTATTTGATGTTTTGATATATTTCATTACTCTTTTGATTGTCTATATGTGTACACGGAAAATACAACAGACACACTTTCGAATTTATAATAATAATAACTCATGTAAGCAGAAAATTAGAAGTGTTTAGAAATATTTAGACCTCGCACACGAGATACCGGCATTTCTGACACCAGCATGTGGATTCTCTACATGTTTTTATATTGTTAAATTTATATGTTTCTTACGATTATTTTATTAATGTAAATAATGTGTGTATTGAATTATTATGTTAAGTAATGTGTACGAATAATAATAGTAATATATCACCTCGCTATATCCAATACGAGGTGAGTAGAGATACATTCGTGGCTGTTACACTCGAATGTTTGGCTGTTTGAGTTAATATTAGTCAGGATGGAATCTTAGCTCGCAGCAATATTTCCGAGATTAATTTCCTAGGTTCTGCATTGTAACCTACAACAATGGGCTCAGTACAGTTTTTGCCAGTTTACAACATAGTCTATATAATCTTTGAACAGAACTAAGCGGAACAAAAACTTACTAAGAATAACACTGAATACAGATGCGACATGCGAAACATTTCTTCCAAAAATTAAAAACTTTTTTAGTGTATCTGTAAACCGAGGCGGATGACGGGAGCGGAAAATAATTATGTAATTCGAAACGAAGCGGCATATTAGATTAAATATATATTTTTATTGTTATTGTAATATATTTAAGTATATTCAAATACTGTATACATTAATCTATCTAATTTTTTTGTTGTTTCATAATTATTTGGTTTTCTAGATCAATATTTTGATGGATTTGAATTGGAAGTAGAATAAGACTCGTATTTTTTTGTCCTGGCTCGGAATAGTAACTACATCACGCTAGATGGTAATGATGATTTAGATCAAAATACGACTATGATTAACAACAGTAAAGAAAATCTTTCGATAGTCACAGTGATAAAGCCGGAAAATGTCTCTTCACGTTTCGTTAAAAAGGCCCAATATTATATAACGGTTGGAACACGCTCGCTGGAAGGCTATTCCATAGCTCACCGACTCGGAAAAAATCAAGAGTTTTAACATTCAAAGGCAGTAAGACTCGAAAAGTCCATCACAAAAAACGTGTCTTCCAAAGCCACTTAAAACAATCCAACTGCATAAAATTTCTAATTATTAAGAGAGCTTTTTTTTTACTTGGGGAAAATAGTCATTGGACCGTCCCGGCTACACATGGGGGATGGTAATCGGGGTGTGCCGGACTTTTACCGACTAAAAACCCCAAGTTGACCTCATCTACACTAGGACGGGACTGTGGGCCCTGTAATCAATTGCTCCACAGAATTATTAAGAGAGCTATATCACAACGAGCGGTCGATCACGAAAACGTCACACGATTCCCCTCCCTCCCCTACCGAGCATCACGGCCGGTGCGCAAGCGATCCGGCAAATCATTACGGCGTCCGCAAGAGTAGTGGGCCGGCATAGTACACGCTACAGAGTTAGAGAACTTTTTTGATCCTAGCCGGGATATGAATGACCGTATAGCCGTGACACCGTAAACCCTTGCAAGTATTTTTTTACGGATTCGAATCAAACCCGTAACCGCTGAGAGACAAAAGTTATAATAATTTTGAAAAGTAAGCAGAAATGTCCTATCTGCACATTGACCTTTGATACGATGCGCACACACATACCGTCGCGGGCTGAGTCGTAAAATGTCATTTTACATAGCAATAATATTCAGTCGGTCGTAAACAGCCTAAGGGGGAACGACGTACGTTTGCATTTTTTACTAGCAAAATACGCTGGTTTTGCTCATATATTTTGCCTAGAGGTATTCTAATAACACAAACTTTTTGGTATAAACTTAAAAATTAGAGTTGAAATAAAATAAAATAATAATACATGACATTGTATACCTTTTCGGGTGAACTGAGATACATTAATGGGTGTATCCACTTTTCGCGTATATATCCGTGCCCAACGTGACCAGTAGCGCAGCTGATAGCCTTTCTCACAGCACTAGTACACATGACATTTCTATTAGAAGCCATGATAGTTTCTTTACGATATTTTTCTTTACAGCTGAACTTGATATAAGATAATCTTTTATTTCATCCACAAAACACAACTCCACGAAATGAATACTTTATTAGGTCTTACGCGCGAAGAGCATACTTTTAATGATGGCTCAATATTTCGAACTGGTAAAATAGATAAGTCTTGATCACGAGTAGACTCGAACATCACCAAGTTTTAGAAGTCGAGAAAGGAAGCCACTTTCTCAACCCGCTTTTGTTCTCGTTATTTGTATAGAGTTTCATAATATATAAAAATTAAAAAAAATAATGTTTACAATTACTTGTATCTCAACTAGAAATTTAAATGCTGTAAAGGGTGGTTCTAAAACGATTTTATTATTTTATTTATTCAGACGAATACCAAACAAATTCGTTATCTCGCTCCCACACTTAACTTTATTACCAATAGTTCATTTTAGTTATATTATAAAGTCTAGACTATTAAATGGTAAGTACTGTGTTTATGGTACACAAAGGGTACAGATTCGATTCCGATTGCAAACTAGGACCAACGGCGCTTGCACTGTTGCTAAAGTGCAGTTGTATGTGAGTTCACATGCAGACGAGCGTTTTTTAACATTTTTCTAATATTAATATGTCGTTTTTATTTCGATGCACTAAATATATTATATATTATAATGTACACAAATAAATACACTCGTTTAGAAACTCGAATGTCCGGAAAAGTATAGAAACAATGATATCAAGGAGCTCGAATATTTCCAATAACAAATGACTTTCTTGATGTGAGAGAGAATAGTTTTTTTTATTAATTACAAATAGGTTTCTCTTTGATATCAATCTCAACTACCGAAATGAGGTGTTGAGGGTGAAGATGGAGCGAGCTCACCAAATAAATACCGATTTACTTTTGAAGATTCCCATGTAGATAAGTCTATATATTTAGTCTATCATTAGGAACTGTAAAATAAATAAAGACTATCATAAATCCTCAGGAAGAAATCCTTACATAGAAGGAAATATATAAATGAATTATAAATCCGGCTTGCATCCGCAGCGCGCAATGGAGCGGGCTATGTTTGGGGATTGAATCAGAAATGAAGAAATCTATAGACGAACTAGAGTCACCGACGTAGCACAGCGGATTAGCGAGCTATAGTTAGCAGTGGGCAGGACACAGCTCGTAGAAAGGCTGACGGAGTGGAGTCCACGTACTTGCAAGAGCAGTGTTGGATGCTCATCTACAATATGGATAGATGACCTGACCCAGATCGCAGAACAGTGCAGCATCTTGCATCATGCATTAAATCTGCCGATTCGTGGTCTTCACTCAAGAACCAGCCTGCTCCAACGACCATCGGTTCTTCAGCATATATTTCCTGCCCACTGCTACTTCAGCTTGCTAATACCGAAAGCTATGTCGACAACTTTGCTTCCCTGTCGTATAACCTTATTTCCGATTTGAACCTTCAAAGATGCTCAATATAGGCTGCTCCACCGTACGCTGAGCGACCTTACACTGGTGCAATAGTTCAACCATTAATGTCCAAATCTCGGCTCCGTGGTCGTAACTAGTAGGACACATTGTTTGAAAATTAGAGTTTAACTGAAAAACATTAGGCAAGCTCTATTTCCAGCAATAGACATCTTATAGGTAATGATGACGAAATATGATATTCGTACTCAGAGCGCTCTATTAAAATTTGTAAACAATAGTACCGATAGATAAGTTATAAACGTTTATTCAGGTTCTTAAAAACGCAATATAATATTTAGGGCGGCTTGCACTAACGAATTAATCTAGTTTAAGCTTGTATAAAACGCTTATTAATTGAATTGGTTTGATTCCAACTTAATAATGATTTCAGTTTAAGTGTTGTTACAACTAGATTTTGATTTAGTGCAAGACAATAAGTACAGATCAGCGCTAAATAGCATTTTATATAACTCTAAACTAGATTTAATTTTTAGTGCAAGCCGCCCTTAATATATAAATCAAATCGTCCACTATCACTCCGTTATAATAATGAAACGCTGCGTGTAAAAACCGCCTGTATGCATTCATAGAAACAGCGAGCTATTATCGTAAAAGCGTCATCGTAGTGGGATGTCGTCATAAACAGAATGATGGCGAGTGGGTTCTTATTGAATCGTGGTATTATTTTTCTATTCTGACGTTAGGATACGACGACTTTATCGAAGAGTAACCGTTGTGGTGGTAATTCGATTACTCTACTTCTTCGTGACCACGGTATACAAGCGCTAAAACTGTCGCACTAACTCGCTTTGGTATCAGTTTTGTATATCCAGTTGTATACCTAGAGACCTTCCGTAGTATATGTGGGCCGACATGATAACGGTGACTGTCAATAAATTCCCTAGCCTTGATAGTCGTTGCCATCGTTGGAGTACACTGAACAATTTTTCAATCAAGTAAAATTTAGTAATTTTGTCTCACTAGCCCTGTGGAGTTGAGACGGTCTTGTGAGGATTTTCCCTAAATAATATAAAAAGACCGCATTGAACTCGATGGGTTGCCTTACTTATGTTGTCGGTCAGTACGCTTGAGGGAGTCCGCTTCCAGGACGAGGTGGTGATGATGCCGAGATGTCCTGCACGCAGTTTGTTAGAGATATCCTGAGGAGTGGTCTCAATAAGCTCACATGGAATGGAATCTAAGCATGCCTGCATCGCTCGCCGATATCCATTAATAGTACGGATCCCTAGGCTCAGCTAGCAACAAGCTGGGGGACAACCCCGGGTGTTTTTTTCCTGTAAGAATCTGACATACTAGGGCCGTTTACATCATGAAGACCCTGATAGTCCGATGATCCCCTGGGTTACCTGAAATGGTAACTTATGTTGGTTGTAAAATTCGTTAATGGCTCGAATTACCTACAAGCCAAAATTATGTATTAAGTTATTCCAGTAATAGAAATAAACGTAAATTACATTATTGCAATCGCACTATTGTGTTACCGGAAAGATCTAAGCTAATTTCGACATCTTTTTCCGAGTAGTTTAGTTTTTATCTTTGATGCAGTTCAAAGAATGACTACAACTGTTAACAGAAAAGAATATCCTATCGATAATTGCAGTGATCATGCCTGCATAAATATCTCTTTACGCTTCATTTAAAGGAGTCTATATCATTGAACCATTAAATTGGATCATTGATGATTTAAAAAAGACGGCAGGAAAACATGGCTAAGGGAAGCTAGAGATAGAAGAAAATGGAAATCCTTAGAGGAGGCCTTTGTCGGAAGACAGGTAGAGTAGTTAGGAAAAAAAATGATTAGTATGTAAAAATATTCTACAGTAAAGGCTTATATGATATGATGATGTCCTAGCCGGTTTCGGCCACGGCCACTGTTTCAACACCGTTTAAGAAAATCGAGGTCCAGTTTTCGGAAACAGTCAATTGCGCAAGAGATATTTAAGTGCATAGCTGGACGAACAGCCAGAAAAGCACTCTCTCGTCCGAGCTCCCTCAGGCCCGATGGAAAGGAGAACCAGTACGATCGGGAGGGAGCAGGATACAGGTTTGGTCGAGTTTTCCTTCTCTAAACACCTGGTTGAATTGCGTTGTTAAAGAGATACCTTAGTCGCCTTTTACGACACCTCAGCAAGAAGAGGGGGGTGCTATTCTATTCTGCCGGCAGCCACCACGGCAAAGGCTTATATTATTATTATAACATAGTACAGTGAGAACACACTTGCTGGAAGAGCATTCTACTGCTCAACAACTCGCCATAAGTAAGTAAGATTTAGAGAAGTTCTTAGTTCTAGCATGGATGTGATACTCTATAGCTGTGACTCCGTAAACCCGCGCGCATGGTTTTTATGGAAGCACGAGAGTGGAGCAAGGTTAAATAACTCTTCAAAACACTCTCAGATACAGACGGTAGAAAACGTCTGTGGTTTGAATAGATAAAAAACACACGAAGAGCATGAAGCGTGACTTTGGCACCAGCATCGAGGAATAAAAAGGATTCCGTGCCAAGTTCGTGTTATGTTTTGTGATAATATAAGGTATTATACTCCGTGCGATTTGGTAGTGTATTTTTTCTTCTCGACTGTTTTTTTTCTACAAACATACACGTCCCATGGATTTGCATACAATGCGGTCGGGTGCAATATGGTCTTGCTAATGTCTCTCTGCGGGCTGCCCGGGAGATATATTTAGAATTCGAGCTCGGGCCATTTGGATGACAATTTTTGAAAGGTGTCAGTGAATATTGGCACTGTATAATATATAAATTAATACATGAAGCAAAAACATTGTAGCCCTTTTTACTCATAGTTTATATTGGGAGTGCAGAATTATTTTATTTTTTTAGAAAGGAAATAGAGTAAATACAATAAAAAGGATAGTTAGAAGATTAATTAAATGTTTTGTAGTTAAAATCAATGTAATCAATAATGTTTAAAGTAATTTATATGTTGGGAGTCGAAGCTGCTCGCGTCAGTAGGCTTTACCCTAGTTTCCCTACACGTGACTCCTGGGTGGTGCTAAACGAGCAGCAGCGAGGTGGTAGGGCGTCGGTGCCCGTCTGGATCGCGACCACAGTACATGGGTGTAAAGCCCGTCAAAGTGATCAGTTTCGGCTTGTCGCGTTTCGGGATCAGCTTGTGTATATCCAGTAGCTCATATACCTAGAGACCTTCAGTCGTGATATATGTGGGCCGACATGACGATGGAGACTATTAATGGATTTTCATCCTTTGATAGTCGCTTTCGTTTTTGGACTACACTGTACTTACCATCAGGTATTCTGTAGTCACTATGTCGAGCCAGTGTAAAAAAAAAAAAGATATATAACTCGCTATCAATAGATTTATTAGGTACAAGACTAGTCAATAGTTTTACTGTTCTCGAACTCTTGTAATCTGATTTCTACAAACATTTTAAAACCAAAAATATATTTTAGAAGACAAAAACCCGTCTCTAGCGTGGCATAACCTATCACCTCGCATTGTTCGAAGTGACACGTAACTAGAAAACAAACCTGCCTGTTGAATATTCATAGAGACCAAACGCGAAGGCATTCGACAAATTGACATTAAATTTCACACAAACAGACAGTATTTTTTTAACATAAACACTGGCGCAGTGCGTGCGCTCTTTGACGAACGTTTTTGGTTGCATTTGAATTACGTAAACCCGCTTTTTAGTGTCAAATTCTTCAAAAGGGACACCTATAGGATTACTTCGGGGTCCATCATATTGTTGGAATATTTGTCTATAAACTATAATATCCTCCTGTTAGTAACACTTCCCATTACAAGAGACGGTAAAAAAACCCCCATCTTATGGTATTAGGTAACTCACATATTTCTTATAGAACAGCTGCAATGCAATTAAAAGTCAAGCTTGGTGTAAAAAATTACAAATACAAATTTATTTTATTAATAAAACTCATCGGAATTACGCAAAATTTCAATTTAGAGAAATTAGGTCTTTTCAAACAGGTTTAAAAAAATTAATACTCAAACCTACATCTGTGGAAAGTTCTGTAATGGAATTCCACTGGTAAGCGGATATGGATAGTGGATAGAAGCGATTCGCCTCCTCCTTTTTGCTGCGAACCGCGAAGGAGTGGAACTCGCTTCCTGCGTCGGTGTTTCCGGCATCTTACGACATGGGAATCTTCATACGTCGAGTGAATCGGTATTTCCTGGGCGAGCGCGCTCCGTCGTCGGCCTCATCATCGCTTTCCATCAGGTGAGATTGAGGTCAAGCGCAAGTCTGTCTGTAATAATATATATATATATATATATATAGAATGTCCTTAGTGCTGTTGCCTTGACTAAAATGTTGGGTTTTTTTATTGCATTTATTATTTTAAATAATTTTGTGCTTGTTTTGAATAATTAGAATAGTGATGTCTTATTTAATGATTTATAGGTGGTTGCTTGACGTCAATCACGCCTGGTGGAAGACGACCATAAATCATCTTCATTTTCCATCTTCTGGTGGCTGAATTCGTACTTAATCTGGAAAAACCAAGACATCCTTACATAGGGTACCTTTAATTCAATTTACCGTAATACTTATTACTATTTTTACTGACAATTTCTTACATTGTGTGTAAAAAACTCCTAAGCATGTACTGGCAATACTTTATCTTGGAACTCCAGTATAAATGAATTCATAATCGGCAATCGATCAATCCTTAAATTGTCATCGATAGATTGTACGGATGATGTATGACTGCTACCGTTTATATCGCTCGCTATTAGATAATTTTTTTCACAAATAAAGACGGCATTTCGCCCTCTTTTTACTTCCGATAATTGATTAGGTGTTTCCTTTGTTGCGAATTTATTTCTGTAAAATATTAAGAAAGCTTTATGGAATTAATAAATATACAGTATGCTATAAAAACCTAGAGGCTGCGATGGCCCATTAGATAAAAGCCCAGTTTCTATTCACGGCAACGAGAATGGTTGTAAGTTGGAATCATAGAACGTACCTCTGGGTTTTTCCAGATTACGGACTGAATCAGGCACTATATGCTCACTGATGATGAAAAATATCATGAGTAAATCTAGCACGGCATCTAATAGAAATGTCATATGTACTAGTACTGTGACAACGGCGATCAGCTGCGCTACTGGTCACGTTGGGCGTAAAGTAGATACAGCCACTAATGTTTGTCTGCTTACTCCGCAAGGAACATAGCGCGATGATATATTATTATTATATAAAAACCCTGTCCGACTCGTATGGGGCAAATTTGGAGTCGTGATAACGTTGCTAAAATGCAGTAGGAAATTATATGATTCCTAAATATTAGAAAGTTATTACATACAAAAATCAGTTTACAGAATAATCTGATCTCGAAACGCGACAAGCTAGATCAAGTCAATCTATTATTTTATTTTTCCCATTTTCATGGAAACTTACAGCAATATACAAACAATAAAAAATACACAAAAAAATAAGTAAATAGCAAAGTCTCTACAAAAAAAAAACAAAAAACAAAACAAATCAAGCTTAAGGGATACAAAACATTTAAAAAATCTAACTAATGATATAATGTGTAAACTCCATATAACATCACTCGATTTAACGACAAACTCCCTAAAACGTTGATATCACTCGGCTTTGGTTGGTTTAGCTTGTTTCCCATACAATGATACACTCTATATAGCACTACACCCACTCTCAATAACGACAGCAATTTAATATATTATAAATACTTTTTAAGTTGCCATAATTAGTAAAAACTGCGCAGCTGTGTGCGTCTTTGTCGTTTTATTATCGTAGCCCGTAATAAGCGCGGCGGGTTTTTAAGTGTCGGCATTACACATACCGAAAATCACCAAGATGCCTCAATATCCCAAGATATGAATAAAATAATAAAAAAAAAATACAACAAAATCACTGGTGCAGCAAAATACGTCAGACAAAAATAACAGATTATAGTCAATTGCGATCAAATAAGAATTGTTTTTTTATGTAATTACTAACACTAGTCTGAAATAAACTTGAAGTCTTTTGGCCGTTATCAGAAGTATTCTCCATCTCGAAGGCGGGCGTGGATTATCGGGTTGGAGACGGTATTTCAATAAAATATGGGCGGTAGAAAGATATTCACTTCTAATATTCTAGCAATCACTCAGAACAATAGTAAAATAATCAATGATTAGCTAGATTTAGTTGGATTTACTTTAACGTCCACCGAGCACGTGGTCGCGTGCGTACTTCACTACGTTCGTCAGTAGACTGCAAGGTCTTGCAATATGGCTGCTCCTCCAGTGCTCGGTGTTCGTTGTGACAGGTCTATTTTACAAGTTGGCAACACAGACGTTAAAATGCAGGCGCGCCGAACAAACTTTTTCTAATACAGATTTTTCTTCTCTCCGTTTAACGACAACTCTCCATAACGTCAAAATATGCACAGTCCCTTGAGGGTCGTTATATAGAGTTTGTACTGTATTATATATATATGTAAAATCAAGCTAACATTTTTTTCTCGCCATTCATCTAAAGGAACCAAATGCACAAGCCAAACTATATACGAGTAGTTGCCAAATACCAAAGTTGTACTAGACATTTTAAAAATTAATAAATTCAACTCAAACTCATTATGTATGACACTTTGAAATAGTCCCTAGAGCTGTGTGTCTATACTCTATTATTACCTTCCTCGTTGTTTTTTGCACGTTGACGCAATAAATGTCAGCTGAAAAACAGCGCTGGGTGGCTAAGCTGGTCACCTAGCATTTGCAGAGCTGAGTTCCCTTTGATGTATCGTTACACCACAGGGTATTTGCTTTTGTATTTTCTATTTAGGATGAACACACAGAAAAATCTCGAGGCCTTCGAGATGTGGTGCTACCGTAGAAAGCTGCGCATTAGTTGGGTACAGAAGGTTTCCAATGTTAGGGTACTCCAGCGCGTTGGCAAAAACCGTGAATTATTGCAAACCGTCAAGAGGAGGAAGATCGCGTATCTTGGTCACGTCTTACGACATGAAAAATGTCGACTCCTCCAGTTAATAATGATGGGCAAAATAGACGGAAAGCGACGCGCTGGGAGGAGAAAGAAGTCGTGGCTGCGCAACATCCGGGAGTGGACCAGTATTGCCAGCGTAGAACACCTGTTTCGCTTGGCTCAAGATAGAGGGAAGTTCGCTGAGCTGACGGCCAACCTCCGGTAGTGGAGAGGCACCCTAAGAAGAAGATGATTTAGGATGCGCGAGCTACCTTCGAGCAGTGACCCGTCTCTCGTCGCAGACGGAGAAGAACGCCGCCGTCAGGAGGTTCAGCTCGATACGGCCCGCTCATGTCCCCTAAAATACTTTGTCTAGGTTATGTTTTAATTTTGTAAATTTTATTTTATTTTTTATTTTTTACACAGGCTCGACATAGTGACTACAGAGTACCTAATGGTAAGTACAGTGTAGTCCAAAAACGAAAGCGACTATCAAAGGATGAAAATCCATTGATAGTCTACATCGTCATGTCGGCCCACATATACCACGACTGAAGGTCTCTAGGTATATGAGCTACTGGATATACACAAGCTGACCCCGAAACGCGACAAGCCGAAACTAATCACTATGACGGGCTTTACACCCATGTACTGTGGTCGCGATCCAGACGGGCACCGACGCCCTACCACCTCGCCGCTGCTTGTTTAGCACCACCCAGGAGTCACGTGTAGGGAAACTAGGGTAAAGCCTACGGACGCGAGCAGCTTCGACTCCCAAAAAATTAGAAATACTTCTCTGTTGTTGTTTTTATTTTATAAACTAAGATTTAAGTTAGTTCATTTGTACGTAGGTTAAGGCTGTAGTTATGTTTTAGTTTAAATTGAAGTATAGAATATAGGCTAAAGGTAGGTTTAAGGTTATATTTGTAATTTATTTTAATAAAGGACACCACCCAGACCTTATCAGCGGACGGATGAAAGAATGAAGTATGAAAGGTAGTGGAACGTGAGTGGTGTGAAATTAGAAATTTGTTTTTTTTTGTATTTTCTATTTTGGTCAACGTGTCCTTCTACGTTTTAAGTTGTATGCCAAATAAAAGCTTTTTCTTACTTTCTTCTCTTTCTTTTAACGCCTGCCTATAAAACTTCTGTGAATATATCTAAGTGCACCTAATATTAAACAGAATAATAAATTTATAAAGCCATTAAACCTCATGCAAATGAGACCACACGGGTTTTACAACTTGAAAGATCGAATCAATTCGTTAGAAAACAGCTGTGAATCAATGGGACAATATGGTACCATTTATTGATTGAACACTGCGCGTAGCGTACTAGGAACACCATAATTATTACGTATGATGGAAAACATGCGGAGGGAAAGGGGTTTGGATATTGAACCCAGCACGCGTGTTAATGCAGGTTATTTATTTATTTACACTGGCTCGACATAGTGACTACAGAGTATCTGATGGTAAGTACAGTGTAGTCCAAATACGAAAGCGACTATCAAAGGATGAAAATCCATTGATAGTCTACATCGTCATGTCGGCCCACATATACCACGACTGAAGGTTTCTAGGTATATGAGCTACTGGATATGCACAAGCTGATCAGGAAACGCGACAAGCCGAAACTGGTCACTATGACGGGCTTTACACCCGTGTACTGTGGTCGCGATCCAGACGGGCACCAACGCCCTACCACCTCGCTACTGCTCGTTTAGCACCACCCAGGAGTCACGTGTAGGGAAACTAGGGTAAAGCCTACGGACGCGAGCAGCTTCGACTCCCAGGTTACCGGGTACGCACTAAAGCTGTTATTTACAGACGTATTTGTCTTTGCTTAGCAAAGATCTCAAAAAATAATTACTGTTTGAAAAAAACTCCGCTACGGATCCGCTAAATATCAGTTGGCGGCTTTGGACTTGATTGATCGTAGAGCTCGTAGCTTATGGGCGATGATTCTTTGATAAAAATTAAAATGCAGAGCATCGAGCATCGACGTGGAGTTGCCTGCCTCGCGGTCTTTTACCGGTTGCACGATGGAGAGTGTTCTCAGGAACTGCATTCTTTGATTCCACCAGCCCTATTCCATCACAAAGCCACTAGACATCGTGTCGGATACCATCCGTATGTGGTGGATGTTCCTTATATCCGCACGAAAAGATTCGCTTCTACAATCATCATGCAAACGGCTAAAGAGTGGAATATGCTTCCAGCGGCCATATTTCCGCGATCTTATGACCTGCGAGTCTTTAAAAGAAGAGTGAATAGGCATTTGTTGGGCGGACGCGGTTCATCATCTGACTCATCTTCACCTTCCACCAGGTGTGATTGAGGTCAAGCGTTCGCCTATAAATAATAAAAAAAAACTAAATATATAATAGAAACTTAAGTATAACCATATTCTTCACAGAGTCAAGTCCAAGTCAAGTTCCCTCGACGTTTGAAGATTCCCATGCCATAAGATGCTGGAAACACCGACGCAGGAAGCGAGTTCCACTCCTTCGCAGTTCGCAGCAAAAAGGAGGAGGTGAATCGCTTCGTGCGAGCAGCTGGAATGTCAACCACATCAGGGTCCAAACCCGCACGGCGTCTTGTCAATTTATGGTAGAAGTGGGAGGCGGGAACTAAACTTTGCGCTTATATATCGTGACCAGCAGCGTCACAGGCGCAGTGATCGCCGTGCTCAGGGCACTTACACGTGACATTCTTATTAGATGCCTTACGGATTTCTTCGCGATGTTTATCTCCACCGATGAGCACGTGATGCCGAAATCCGTATTTAGTCGGGAATGGTCCAAATTCGAACCTATGACTGTTCGCGTTGCCGAACATGGATACCAGTTCATTAACAGCTAGGCTACCACACCCAGAATAATAAAAAAAGTGAAATAAAAAAATACAGGTACTTGACAGTTATTTTAACTGCTTGCCTGATAATAAATAAAATAAAATTAATAAATAAATAAATTCATGGTCACAGTACAATATAACAATGAACCCATCGTTTACGATTCAACCCCGTTAAAAATTAAACATTTCCTAAACGCCGCGCCGCGGTAACAGTTCGAAATGAGACAGTATTAAAAATGTCCATTTTATTTACGATACTGAACGGCTTTTATTGTCTAACAACGATTTAGTGTGAGCACAGGACGTTGATGGCCGATTTTTTAATTTACGATCGACTCTTGATCCCATTTTTTAGATCGTTTGATATTTATTCGAGCGGTCATAAAATGTTCGACGGCGCCACTGTTCATATTAGGAAATTTAATAAAATCTCTGTCCTACGATCTAATTGTTACGAAATATTTCATAGAACTGGTCATAAATTATAATTATGCATGATTAATGATACGTAACAAATAAAATCACGTGACCTCATTGCAACACTTAAGGTGCTCTTCAGATTCTGTTAGTTGCGGCTCGGCAGTGGCGACCTCTGTATGCATATACGGAAAGCCGTTCCATGTGGGCGACTGCGTAGCGCTGTCGGACGCGACGGCGTGTTAAACTGGCAACCGTGACAGCTTTTTTTGAATATTTACAGGCGGAAGCTTGACCTCAATCACACCTGGTGGAAGGGGAAGATGAGTCCGACGATGGACCGTATCCGCCCAATAAATGCCTATTCACTCATCTCTTAAAGGCTCCCATGTCATAAAAAGCTGTAATACGCACATACACACCAACATTTGCTCTCTCGTTCTGGCTCACTATTTTTTGTATTTGTGTCTCTTACCTGTCGTTTTTCCGTTGCATCCGGTTTGAAACAACAACGCTTCTATAGTTGTTTCACTTCAAAAAGTGAAAATATGGCCCTTGGGAGCATATTCCCACTCCTTAGCTGTTAACATTATGAATGTAAAAACTAATATTTACATGAGGATATATGGAATGTCCACCTCATACGGATGATATCCCGCACGGTGTCTAGTGATTTTATGATAAAATGGGGCTGATGGAATTAGAAACTGTAGCTCTCGAATGTCTACGGTTTTTTTACATTGATTCAATAAAGTGACTACAGTTCACTTGATGGTAAGTACAGTGTTGTCCAAAATAGACAACGACTATCAAAGGATGAAAATCCATTGACAGTCTCCGTCGTCTTGTCGGCTTCGAAGATTTTCATTTTTCCAATATCAGTTGAGCTCACATCAATATAGTGTATCGTTTAAAATAGGGTTCAACTTAGGTTGTACGTGCGTACACTTTTGGGACCAGAGATGGGCAAAATGTAATCTGATTAATAATTAACGATTACAAAATGTAGTCGTAATTTTAATTTTCTTGCTCTGTAATCAAGATTAAAATCCATCTAAAACATTAAGAAATCATAAATGTGTATGCAATCTGGGATTCTGTAGTATCTAAAACATAGATGAGAAAAATACAGCCATATTAATGGTAAAAAACGTAAAAAGTAGTCGTAAACATCTTTATTAATCAGATTACATTTTACCCATCTATGGTTCGGACCTACGTGTGATTAAAGCGTGACGCGGGCCGAAGCTAATATGCTAATATGAAAATATATTACTTCTCTTTTACACGTGTGTTTCGTACCAGTAAGATACGTACTCTCTTATCGCAAAAAAACACGTGAGAGAGTTCAAACTAGTTGTAGTGTAGACAGGTATTCATAAATTCACTGCAAAAGCCCATGTTACATCCTGGGTGGTCGCTTGCCCCGCTTCATTCGGCGTGATGATACTCTCACTCACGGAGATATCTCTGAATTATTACAACATTATAATAATACATTATGCGCCATTAATTATACGGATAAGGGCTTATTTTATACTAGCGATCGTAGGTTCAAATGCTGTTCGTACACCCTAAATTTTTTAACTAGAAATTTTTCTACATGCCTCTACATTTTCCTCATCTTATATATAAAAATGAATCGCTAAATGTGTTGTAAGCGCGAAACTCGAGAACGGCTGAACCGATTTGGCTGATTTCTTTTTTGTTGTATTTATTGAAGTCTGTGAAAGGTTATTACGGAGAGAAAAATTAAAAAAATTGTCTGAAAAATTCTAAAAACAACACTATTCTATATTCTCATACAAAAAATTCGTAATAATATTTAAAAGTCAATTTGAACTTTAACACCATACCATAAAGTTTAAATGTCAGTGGACGGGTTCCGGGAAGGCAAAACAATTGACTGACGTTTAAATATTAATGTCAATATTTGTCAATTTTTATACATATAGCATTAAGGCCAGGTTCCTTCAAACAATTTTCAAAAAACAGCCGACAGGCCAATAGCTTTTGGCAGAATAAAATCTGACGGGGAAGCTATTAACATTAAAAAAAACAATGTGACTTTGTTTTAGAGAAATAGGGCAGAACAAGGTCTGCCGGGACAGCTAGTATCTTATACAATTTTTTATATGAATTTGAATTACCTACGCAAACAAAATAAAGAGAGTTCCAATGGAGGGTAATGTCAAAAATATGTGCAATCGACGATAATACATAAATGGATTAATGAATGTTGAGGAAGTGAAAGAGGTTTGCAAGACCGCCAAGGTTTCCACCAAGGAGTGGAACTCACTTCCTGCGTCTGTGTTTCCAACTTCCCATGACATGGAAATTTCGAAACGTCGAGTGAATCGGTATTTGCTGGGCGAGCGCACTCTATCGTCGGCATCATCATCACTTTCCATCAGGTGAGATTGAGGTCAAGCGCAAGCCTATCAGTAATAAAAAAAAAGAACAGGGAGAATTAACGTTCCGTTTTCTCCTCTCAATAACCTCTATAGTTATAGTTAGTTATAGTCATAGATGGGCAAAATGTAATCAGATTAATAAAAATTATTAACGATTACATTTTACGTTTTTTACCATTAATATGACTGCATTTTGCTCATTTATGTTTTAAACACTACAAAATCTCAGACTATATACACATTTATCATTTCTTAATGTTTTAAATGGACGTAATCATGATTACAGAGCAAGAAAATTAAAATGACGACTACATTTTGTAATCGTTTATAATTAATCAGATTACATTTTGCCCATCTATGGTTCTAGTTAGGTATAGTTGATGTCTACCCCAATAGCGATTCGACAATTCACTCTTTGCTTAAAAGCTCCCAAGATACAACAGGTATATGGAAATATGATCTCTTGAACCATATTCCTGTCTTTAATTGTTTGTATGATCAATGTAGAGGTGAATCTTTTCTTGCGGGTATGAGGGACTTCCACCACATACGGATGGTATCTGACACGGCGTCTAGCGGTTTTATGATCCAAATAGGGCTGGTAAAACTAGAGAATTTTGCACTTGAGAACACTCTTCCTTGTGCAACCGGTAAATTCATTGGTAAGGTCATCTGAATATATATAACTCAAAGGTGACTGACTGACTGGCTGACATAGTGATCTATCAACGCACAGCCCAAACCACTGGACGGTTTGGGCTGAAATTTGGCATGCAGGTAGATGTTATGACGTAGGCACCCGTTAAGAAGGGATATTGATAAATTCCACCCCTAAGGTCATAAAATAGGGGATGAAAGTTTGTATAAGTTCAACCAAAAGCTTGATAGTTTTAGCGCCTAATGACAGATTAGTTAAGAATATTGTGTACAAATAGGTTTTATAGGCCCTAATTTTTTACACACGCTAAACAAAAGTAAAGCCGCAAAAACTATACCTAATTAATAATAATACTTCTTAATGCGAGCGAAGCCGCGGACAAAAGCTAGTTGATCTATACAATGATAATTTTATTGTTACAGAATGTTATTGAAAGTCTAGAAGTAAGATCTGGTGAATTACTAGTAATAAATATGATAAGATACAAAACAATCTTGAAAGAAAATAAGTTTCCGCGAACAAAAATAAATAAATGAAAACGAAACAATTCAACATCTTATCGGATCACCGCGGACATAAGTTAGGAACAACTCAAATATCGATTAGTATCGGAAATCTGCGGTGTAAATAACGCGGAACTTATCAGCACATCGTATCCGAAAGAATATCCGATCGGAGTTACGAGCGGCGGGTACGGTCATACTGCGCCGTCGAATACCACGCGTTCTTTTGGTGACCACGTTTAGTGAATGTCTCGGAAATCTTTTTTGCTTTCTTTTTAAGATAAATAATGATTTTTTTTTGTAACCCGGGGGAAAACCCTGCATAGGACCATTAGAGCCGCTGTGAAGGCAGCGACCCCGGTGTGTCAGCCTCCTACTGACTAAAAACCCGCAGAAAGTCCCTCTTATCGCTCCACCCGAGCTTAGAAAACCAAATTCATACAGATTCCCGAGGAGTGAAACGTCTTGCTGAGGCTACCTCTTTGCGAGGGGTAGAAGTAAAGAGCCCACCCTCCAAAACCTCTTTCTAAGGTGGCGCACCGGGCACTGTGCACTGCCTCCTTCTCATCCGGGCAGCAGACTTCCTCAAGTCTACTGCAAAATTAAATATTGCAATTTAACTAATAATATTAAAACACTGCTCCAGAACAACGTGACAAGTGAGTACAATTATTTACAGACATTTAAAATCAATTTTCATATCTTTTAATCTAGCATACAGGCATTGGATTGGGTCTTGTTTTAGTGTAAGAGAACTATTTTAACGCTTGAATTGTATATATGAAACAATAAATATTAATTTAAAAGCTTTCCGTAGTTGTTGCACCCCGGACTGTTACCAGCTAAAACCCCCGCGATGTTTCTTCTCCTGTTTTCTGGGGCCAAGGGCTTGTCCATCTTTCGCGGTACCGGCGACATCTGGCTACAGGTCACGCCTTGTCCAAAGCACGCATATAATGTAACATTTAAACATACAAACTATGGAATAGCAAACTTAACAAAAAAAAATTAGACAGTACAATTATTATTAAAATAAATAGATTAAATTTCCATAAAACTGAAGAAAAAAAGCCTAGAAGTTTATAAAGGTCAGATTAGGGCCTTGCATGTAATTCTGTTCGCATCTCTGGGACGGTTTTGCACAGTACGCACTTGACGCCGTGGATAAGTTGCAGCGAAGGGCTATCCTCATTGTAAATGATCCAGACATTAATAAGATATTTGTTCAGGCCGGCATGATAACTGCGACTGACGATAGCTTTTTCTTTGCTATTGCTAGACGGTGTGGACACTATGCAAAGTCAAGATAAAAAAGACAGACAAAAACTAAACGCAATAAAAGTTCCACAAATATTTCATCGACATGGTGACCCTACTCGCGAACCTCGGACTGCGGACGCGACGGCCGCTGCAACTATTATAAATCTTCGACATTTTTGCCGCGCAGGTGAAGAATTAACAAATAAAATCGAACCTGTCGTATCGTGAGCGTTTCGACTTGATTTACGGAATCCACGTTGTAAATTTAGATAAATAGGATCATGCGATAAAAGACGCATGCTTGATTTAGTTTTTCTCTTCAAAATTGTTAATTATTTTCTCGTTGCACCTAGGATATTACCATCTCTACTATTTTTTGCTTCTACTAATTACCCAGAGTATCCAACTTTGACTTGTATCGATATCCAAACTATTCTACAAATTAAGGTTACAATGCACCCATCCTTATGCAGAATGACAAGGCTGTGTCGAGATCTACTGATCTGATAGTATTTTGAAGCTCAAAAAAGGATGTTTATCGTTATTCGAGAGGATTGTGGAATAGTTGTTTGTTTGTTTGTTATTTTTTCTCATTTCCTCTATTTTATGTTGTTCTTTTTTTTTGTAATTACATTAGTGTTTTTTTTTTGTTACTAATCCTATCCGTGTTATTATTTCTTTTCCTTCTGCGCATGTAGTCAACACTTTTAAATATAATCGCATTTGTAATGTATCTTGTTCATGTCTTATATATTTTTGTATATGTTAATTTAGACTGTGTAAGTGTTCTTATGAATAATCAAATTACTGCATAAATTTTTTATACTCAATAACCATTAAATTTAAGAAATAAATGAAATAGAGTATACATAAATCGTATTACCCTGATTAACAATATCATAGAGACTCGACTATAAAAATTCGGAAACATAGTTTTTTATGTTGACTTCATTAACACCGTGGGTATCCACTATACAGTCTATTTTTTTTTATATACCACCCCTAACGGCTAAGGCATGACCAAGCTGTACACTTGAGGGTGTCTGCTACGCGAATGAGGCGGAGACGGTGTGTACGTATCCTACGCCCTGATAAAAAGGTCTTGAAGGGTGGCCTCTTTACACCCGCCTCTCCCAGAGATAGTCCTTTAAGGCTGTTTGCTCGCCGGATTGTTGAAGAATGTAGATCCATAGAGACGACTGGCAGTGATCTGAGAAACACCCCTTTTTTTGTAACCCAGGGGAAATCCCTAACGGACCTATAGGAGGCGGTGAGGGCCACCCCCAGTGTGTCGAACTTGCACCGACTAAAACCCATGGGGTGTTCCTTCTCCCGCCTGCTGAGTGCCAAGGGCAAGGCTGAACCATCTTCCTCGGCATTGAGGGGCACCCCTGGGATTTTTAGTCAGTAGGGATTTGACACACAGGAGTCTCCACCCTCACGCCGGTCCTGATGATCCTTTGCAGTATTTTTTCTCGGGTTACCAACAAAAAAGGGGATAAAAGCATATCTTAAAATAGATTAATTCCGACGTTAGCCTTTACTTAGTTTTCTGGTTAGGAATTAAAAAAAAACACGTGTTCGCCCCCTTTAGAATGTATAACTCCAAGAGTTAAGGATCTGTACTACTAGTGGATTATATTTTTGAATTCACTTTTCACGCGTGTCCTTGTTAATTTTAATTATAGATGATTTTTTTTAAATCGGAAGGAGAGTTCTAAAGATACTTAGAAACAATACATAAATATATACACTTATGGCTATGTTGGCCTAGTGGGTGGCAATAGCTATATCGCATGAGCCAAGACCTAGAAAAATTACAGTGCACTTTTAAATTCCACGGAACCCTTCAAACTCACAGCGGTTCCAATACTATTATATAATTAATTATTACTGAAAAATATCACAAGTTGAAAAAAAATGAATAGCGGGATTAAATACAGACATTTAATTAGCTTTTATGCTAGATTAGTTTCACTTGTAAAAATATTCAAAGAAAATGATTGGAATCGGCAGCAAACGAGTAGAGTTGCGCCTCGCTGTTATCAGCAGATCTCGCCTCACAGTAGCGGATAACGTATCGACCGCGTGACATCTCTAAAATAAATTTAGTGCCGCACCGACCTTAGGGTTAACAGCGTACATCCCGCACTATTTCTCGCCGATTAAACGAGATACCGTTTACGTATTGGATGGTTAATTTTTATAGCCTCTCAGTTTTTAATAGCTTATCCATTCTGATAAGGATACTGGGAGGTATGATTAAAGTTCTCTAGGAAGTCATTAACCTGGTAGGTTTGAGTGATTTCTTGAACTAGTCCGTGCCCACAGTACACAAGTCCAAAGACTGTCATACTAACTCGCTTCAACCTATCGCAGCTTGAGATCTGGTTATGTAGGTACGTGGATAGGAGGCTGGCATGGCAATGGTGACTGTCAATGAATTCTCGTCCTTTGATACTCGCTGCAGTTCAAATAATTATATGGAACAAAAATACCGTGGACTCAGCATAAATGCACAATGCAAATGTTTGTGCTCAGTTTTTGGGAGTCGAAGCTGCTCGCGTCCGTAGGCTTTACCCTAGTTTCCCTACATGTGACTCCTGGGTGGTGCTAAACGAGCAGCAGCGAGGTGGTAGGGCGTCGGTGCCCGTCTGGATCGCGACTACAGTACATGGGTGTAAAGCCCGTCATAGTGACCAGTTTCAGCTTGTCGCGTTTCGGGATCAGCTTGTGTATGTCCAGTAGCTCATATACCTAGAGACCTTCAGTCGTGGTATATGTGGGCCGACATGACGATGTAAACTATCAATGGATTTTCATCCTTTGATAGTCGCTTTCGTTTTTGGACTACACTGTACTTACCATCAGGTCTCTGTAGTCACTATGTCGAGCCAGTGTAAAAAAAAATAGCTGAAGTCAGCGCTCATGCTGACTCTGATAGTTACCCCACCACACCGGAAGATAACCATGGTACAGTCCAAAAACTAATAGGACTATCAACAGTAAAGAAAAACCTATCGCGCCGGCGTACACAAGTATAATTTCCTACTTCGTTTAGAAGACCCAATATTAACCAGTTATAATATCGTCGCGATATAACTCTTTCTATGTAAGCAGAGATACATTAGTAGCTGTATCCTCTTGGCGCTTATATGTCGTGCCCAACGTGACCAGTAACGCAGCTGATCGCCGTTCTCACAACACCAATTCACATGATATTTCTAGTAGATAACCTGCGAGTTTTCTTTACCGGTGAGTATGTGCTGCCTAAATCTGTACGTAATCTTGAAAAACGCCAAATGAAATACGAACCTATGAGCACTCGCGTTGCCGCGCTTGTAAACCGTTCTCTTATCCACCAAGCCACAACAATAATTATAAAATACCGATATATCGAGATAAAGTAATGAAGATACTTTAAATAACTTATTCTTAGGAGAACATTTTCACATAAACACAGATAAACAATTACATTATCTGTGATTTTAAATAACTAAAATAACATGTGCATTGGAAACTACCGCGCAGTTTATTTGTCTGTTTGCAGATAACTTCACGCTGAGCCTGTAACGGGGCTCCCAAGATTCCTTCGACATTGAATTTATCTTGACTACTCTTTTAGTTTTATTTCAATTCTAAGCACAAGAATTCTATACATTTTTTAATTATAATAATATTGTTAGGATCAGAAGCTATTTTACTAAAAACAAATAATAAATATACATGGTGATTAAACTAAGCTCGATTTAACATTTACTTGGATAACCAAAACAACAACAATCGGAGATTCGAACAAAAATGACCTGCCGACGTGCTTGCATTCGCTTATAAATCGTTTCTATATGGGGTATTGAAACGGCTTGTTTTTTTTTCTAATTGTCAGTTATCTAACAATATATCAATCATCACGCTACACCTCATTCGGGGTAAGCAATGATACATTAGTGTCTCTAACCACAATGCGCCTACATTTGGTGCCTAATTCCGTACGTTATATGGAAAAAACCCAGAGGTGTGTTCCGGTATTCGAACATACGACCATACGTGTTGCCGCGCTTATAAACCGAACCGTGATCCACTAAGCTACTACTAACTAATAACAGCTTAACGTATTACTTAATAATAACTTAATTATTGCGTTGCTGTGGTGCCCTGTAACTGTGGGGTTATTTATATTGTTACGACGGAACTAGGGGCAAGCTTTAGCCCTAGATTTCTAGGCTTCCAGGGATTGTACGAGATTGATATAAAAACGCATGGATTGTCTCAAGGTACTGCTTCGAATGGACTAACTCTCAACCAGATCGGACTTCGAGAACTTTCTGCGATTGGACTTTTGGCGACTGGACTTTTAACAACGGAACTTCGAGAGCATCATTCGACGGGCTTCTGGAACTTTCGGCGATTTGACATCGAGATCATTTGACGATTGCGCTTCGAGCCATTTCTGCGGCTGTGTTCTGTCTTTGTACACTCTCAACGACTAATAAATCAATTGTTCGTCAAAACCGGCATATTATATTATTTGGTTCTCCATTCCATCGGGCCTGAGGGGGCTCGGACGGGAGAGTGCTTTTCTGGCAGCGCGTCCAGTTCTGCACTTAAATATCTCCTGCGCAATTGACTGTTTCCGAACCTCGATTTTCCTAATCGGTGTTGAAACAGTCGCCGTGGCCGAATCCGGCTAGGAAATCTTCATTATTACCCCGAACTCGTAACAATATGTTATTTTTATCCTATCTCCGTGCTGTGACCACACCAGGCCTGATGCAAGCATTGTGCATTCCAGACTGCTCATTGCCGATGAGGCTCTTACGTCGCGTAAACTACTCAGTTTGGAACACCGGCGTAGAGCGGCCTGCCTTTCGATTTTCTATAGACTATACTCTGGAGAGCGTGCGGCTGAGTTGTATGATTTAGTTCCCCCCTCCCCCTTCTACCATAAATTGACGAGACGCCGTGCAGGTTTGCACCCTTTTGTGGTTGACATTTCAGCTGCTCGCACGAAGCGATTCGCCTCCTCATTTTTGCTGCGAACCGCGAAGGAGTGGAACTCGCTTCCTGCGTCGGTCTTTCCAGCATCTTATGACATGGGAATCTTCAAACGTCGAGTGAATCGGTATTTGCTGAGCGAGCGCGCTCCATCGTCGGCCTCGTCATCACTTCATCACCCAACGATATACACAACGAATTTGCCAGTCAACACAAGCATCTCTTCACGCTACGCTTAAACGACACCATATCATAAGATGGTGGAAACGCGCTCACCAGAAGACCATTCCCCAGCCCAACGACTCACCGTGATATAGAAGATATATAAGTATAGTATTATAGTAAGCATTCGGTACTATGTAAGGTTTTTGTGCAGGTCTCGAGGGTTAGATAAAATCAATTAGCATCGGGCAGGCCGGTCGCGCGATCTGTTCGCCCGGGACACGTCCGTGCGATGTCGTCCCGCTATCGAGTCGAGATCGATACACCGCGCGCTAAATTATTGTGCAATATAAAAAAAAAAACTGTCAAGTACGGGTCTCACGCGCTGAGCGTTCCATATAAACTTGTAGATTTGGACAGAAAATGAATAGTAAATTTGCAAGTGGTAGGGTGATTGCCCAAATTGGGTCGTGACCAGTGACGTGCATAAGATATTTGGACAGGGTAGGCAGAATTCGCGTTATTAATTTAAATATTATATTATGATAGTAAATATTACATTGCTTTCATAAGAAAGGTAAATGGTGTGAATATGATAAATAGATATGAATATAAGTGGTTCCTTTTTGATTAACTTTAAACAATTTATTCCAGACTTATTTATCATCAGGGCATGCAATGCTTTCATGCATGTATGGAATGAACGCTACTGGTCGTGACCAATGTCGTCGTGACAAAGTGGGCATCAGAGCCGCTCTATGCATTGCTAATCGAGCTATTAGCGTAATGTTTTTACTTTTTAGAATGTTACCCAGTGCACAATTAAGTTTGTTGGCAGTAACGCGCCCCTCTACGTCCATATCACACATACCATTTCTTGTAAACTATCAATATATATACCTTGGTAGTATATATAATATATGATGATGATATCCTAGCCGGTTTCGGCCACGGCGACTGTTTCAATGCCGATTAAGAAAATTGAGGGCCACTTTTCGGAAACAGTCAATTGCGCAGGAGATATTTAAGTGCATAACTGGACGCGCTGCCAGAAAAGCACTCTCTCGTCCGAACTCCCTCGGGCCCGATGGAATGGAGAACCAGTACGATCGAGAGGGAGCAGGATGCAGGTTTGGTGGAGTTTTCCTTCTCTGAACACCTGATTGAATTGCGGTGTTCAAAAGATACCTCAGTCGCCTTTTACGACACCTTAGCAAGAAGAGGGGGGTGCTATTCTATTCTGCCGGCAGCCACCACGGCTATAATAATATAATAATATATATATATATAAATATTATATATATAGTATATATAATATACTACCAAACAGTGACGTGCATAGAATATTTGGATGGGGTAAGCAGAATTCACGTAATTATTTTAATATTATATTATTATAGTAAATATTATATTGCGCACGTGGGAAAGATACACAGCGTAAAAACAGAATAAATATGAATATAAATGTTTTCTTGTTTTGTTTAACATTAAGCAATTTATTCCAGATTTATTCATTGTAAGGGCATACAATGCTTCAATGCATCTATGGAATGACCGCTACTGCTACCAAGATATACAATGTCATTAAATTGTTCTAAACTTTCATTATTAATTGTTGTCACACAATCTGTTCTTACATTATTTCTTCCAAAGACCAGAGCTTTAGTTATGTTTACATTCAGACGGAGACCCTTACGTACACAATTATCTTTCATATATGTGGCTAGAGTTTGCAACCAAGTCTCTGAATTAGCTATGAACACTGCGTCTTCAACATAAAGCACGCAGTTTACCATTAAAACACCCATTATTATTCCATATAGTACTTGCTACATAATACTTTAATTATTTTAATAATTGTTTGTTTTTCTATTAATAAGTAAATAAATAAACGTATTCATAAAACTAACAAACTAACATATAAAAACAATAATCACGGAAACCGTTCTTGTTTCCTCATATCTATAGCAATTTAGTACAGTTTAATTGAATCAATAAAATATCGAATGGTACATCCCTAACATCGCCGGTTTAGCTTCGCTCGATAAAATAGCATCTATTGATAAAAAGCTTTACGCACTAAATATAAAAAGCGCTGCGGTAATTCGCAGCGTTATAAAACGATATTCAGATTGTTTGATAACTAAATTAATGTAACTCTAGTCACAAGGCTGGTTCTATTTCTTAATTTTTTGGTTAATTAACAATCTGGTTTCAATTCGCCGTCATTGTTGATTTTATTGTTTTTTTTTTTTATATTTTAGAAATCATGTTTCTTTAGTTTATGCAAGACTATAATAAATACTAGATTTTAATATTTTTAAATTAAATAAATTGCTATCTTGAGCAGAATTTTTGACAAAAGGAAATAATCTCATTAAAGGTTATGAGAAAATGTAGATTTGATGCTGAATGTTATATTTTGTTCGTATCCTATTGGATCATGCTCTCTGTACGATCATGCCAATCCTGTCATAGTTACTCACAAGTATTTTACGTAATACTCAAATCGTCCTGTTTTTGTCAATCTTATCATTAACTTGTCTAGAAACTTCGACTTTTAAAGGCAATATAATGACTGGAATTAAAACCAACATGCGTTTATACGAGACCGTATTTTTCGATACAATGTACGTTAAAAATGTAAAATGACGTGGTATTTTGTATTTTATAAGTGAACTAAAAGAGAAGCTGGCAAAGAACTTTATATAATTTGTTATTTTTAACTTTTTTGAAAAATAAATCTTGTAAATGCCGTCGTGTGTTGGTTTTAATAACAATAAAAAATAACAAGTTACTACTGTTAAGTGGTTGTATCCCTTTCGCGCTTATATATCATGCCCAATATGATTAGTAGCACTTATTAGTTGCCCTGCAGATTTCCTCACAATATTTCCCTTCACCGGTGAGGATGTGGTGCCTAAATCCCCAGAAGTTATCTAAAAATACCCACAGGTACGTGCAGGGATTCAAACCTACGACGATTCGCGTTGCCGCCTATGCAAACCGGTATTTTATCCACTATGCTACCATAACCACCACACACAGCGATAGCTATAACTGCAACATAAAATTGGCCTAGTGCGTAAACGGTCCAATTTTTACGGAAATCTAACTAAATACTATACTAATGCAATTAACAAACTGGCAAACCAAATAACGGAGCGAGACTTATTTAAAGTGATTTTAACAATATTTTATTTGTGCGAACGTTTTAGTTGAGGAGAACAACTGGGCCGTTATACGTTTCAATTTGATACAGTTTGAAATTTTGATAGTAAGAATCTATCGTCCGTACTCCATCAGGCAAATTTAAATATCTGATAGAGTTTGTGGAGACAACAAACTGCTGCACGTGTGACAAAGTAAATAGGTGTCGAGCAACATTTACTGATGGAGTGTGTCCGATCATATTCTGCAATAAATTCCTTGATGGGAGCTTTTAACCCGAGTAAATTCGATGTAGGCACAGATGGGCAAAATGTAATCAGATTAAAAAAATGATTACGATTACATTTTAAGTTTTTTACCGTTAATATGACTGCATTTTGCTCACTTATGTTTTAAACACTACAGAATCCCAAATTGCAAACACATATATAATATCTTAATGTTTTAAATGGGCTTAATCATGATTACTGAGCAAGAAAATTAAAATTACGACTACATTTTGTAATCGTTTATCATTAATTAGATTACATTTTGCCTATCTCTCAATGTAGGCATGTTGTACTCCGTCGGAGTAAAAGAATTGTGTAGGCTGATGGCTCCCCACCACAAATAAGTTACCACAAATTAATAGAAAGAAAATCATCCATGTAATAAAAATATTGATATTTTTCTAAAGCCAAATAAAAAAAACTTTAATTGACATTTAAATTGTAAGTAAAAATAAGTCTATTAACATACAGGGATTGTCTTTAATTATTTTCAATATATAAGTTGATCATTGTGAAATTAAAAAATATTTTAACTAAATCAATCGAGTGTAATATACTGATATATGTGTATGTGTGTGTGTGTGTGTGTGTGTTAGCCGTGGTGGCTGCCGGCAGAATAGAATAGCATCCCCCTCTTCTTGCTGAGGTGTCGTAAAAGGCGACTAAGGTATCTCTTTAACACTGCAATTCAACCAGGTGTTCAGAGAAGGAAAACTCGACCAAACCTGCATCCTGTTCCCTCCCGATCGTACTGGTTCTCCTTTCCATCGGGCCTGAGGGAGCTTGGACGAGAGAGTGCTTTTCTGGCAGCGCGTCCAGCTATGCACTTAAATATCTCCTGCGCAATTGACTGTTTCCGAAAACTGGGCCTTGATTTTCTTAATCGGCGTTGAAACAGTCGCCGTGGCCGAATCCGGCTAGGACATCATCATCATCATCATGTGTATGTACTGAGAGCTGAAAACGGCGATCAGTTGCGCTACTGGTCTCGTTGGGCGCAACATATAAGCGCAAAGCGGATACAGCAACTAATGCTTTGCTCACCTTGAAGTGGATATAGTGTGACAACATATAATAATTATTATTATTCGTTGTAGGAGTACAAAATGCCTTTGATCGGTTGGTGTAGATCGACCGTCGCCCTATGACGAGATGAAACCATTATTAAAAGACTCGGATTTAATAGAAGTCTAGACTGATTTTGAGCAACAAGTCTGAGATACGATAATAGCTTTGAGTTGAGCGCAAGGGGTTGATTGGACTGCATCATGCTTACCATCAGGCATAATGTGGTCCGCCAGGTGCCGAGGAAGATGGCTCAGCCTTGCTCTTGGCACTCGGCAGGCGGGAGAAGAGACACCCCGAGGGCTTAATCGGTACAAGTCCGACACACCGGGGGGCGACCCTAACTGCCCCCTGAAGGTCCGTTAGGGATTTCACCAGGATGATAAAAAAAGGCATGATGTGGTCACTATAAATAAATAAATATTGATGTGGTAAATAAATACATAAATATTGATAAACTATGCCGAGTTAGGATTAAAAAAAAGTTCATCGTATAAGACTCTTGTTAGTTTTTTGTCAAAGTGTAAGCAAAGTTAAAATAACGTCTATAAATGTCAATATTAGAAAACATCATAAGGTGCACCGTAGACGTGCGAATGTCCTGTACTGGTACGCGCATGCGCACCCGTGATTTACTGACGTGCGGTGGCGATCCGAGATAGCGTTTACTTATTGTTACAGGCGAGTTTGATCGGCTAACGACGCATGCGCAGATATCTCGCCCGCACTGTATTTATGACGTGTCATACTTTTATTAGTATTAATTCCAGGTGAACCTTTATTTCGATCATCACTCACAGCCCGTTTCACCCCAGTTTTAAAGATAAGTCACCGTCATACTGCGTCAGCATCATCGATTCTGTGCTTGTACCCTTACAATATCGTCAGCCCTTCTCACCTGACTTCACCACTCCCTTATAAACCATATATAAACCCACCTGCTACCATCACTGGCCACGCCTGGCCAAGCGTCTTGCTCAATTCCACTTTACTAGAGTTTTTTATGATATCAATATACTTACCCTCATGTGGTTAACATCCCGGCTGCTCGCGCGAAGCGATTCGCCTCCTGCTTTTTGCTGCGAACCGCCAAGGAGTGGAACTCACTTCCTGCGTCTGTTTCCAACTTCTCATGACATGGGAATTTTCAAACGTCGACTGAATCGGTATTTGCTAGGCGAGCGCGCTCCATCGTCGACATCATCATTTTCCAGGAGGTGAGATTGAGGTCAAGCGCAAACCTGTCAGTAATAAAAAAATACTCCTTAGCCATTTTGTATTTTTTTTTCACACTGGCTCGCCATAGTGACTACAGAGTACCTGATGGTAAGTACAGTGTAGTCCAAAAACGAAAGCAACTATCAAAGGATAAAAATCCATTGATAGTCTACATCGTCATGTCGGCCCACATATACCACGACTGAAGGTCTCTAGGTATATGAACTACTGGATAAACACAAGCTGATCCTGAAACGCGACAAGCCGAAACTGGTCACTATGACGGGCTTTACATCCATGTACTGTGGTCGCGATCCAGACGGGCGCCGACGCCCTACCACCTCGCAAATTACTGTATTCAAAACATCACTAACTTCTTTGTTTTCTTGGGGAATATCTTCACTTATTATTGTGTTTATGATATAGTGGCTCATCAACTTTCACTTATTAACTGCAATCATTTCAGCCATGTCAGCTATCTCAGTCCTCGAGCGAATCTTATTGTATCCCACTTGGTCGCGAAGGGAGAAGCCTAAGATAGACCGGTCTATAACTCTCGGAGTGGCTTGCTTGTAATGGATTGTCTGTCTAGTGATCCTCCAAGCTTAAACCTTACTCCGGCCGGGATAAGTATATGAACTTATACCGTTGTATAAAAGCGTCCTCGTAGGCGGAATCATTTTAAAATATAGTTTTGTGATAATTGAGACAATTTATTATCAAAGTGCCTACCATTTTCCATTACCATTACCATTACCATTTTTTTATTTTATTTTTTTCTTTTGTTTTTGTATGTTGTTG
Organism: Automeris io; assembly: GCA_036320925.1. NCBI lineage: Eukaryota > Metazoa > Arthropoda > Insecta > Lepidoptera > Saturniidae > Automeris > Automeris io. The sequence continues at coordinate 1,368,645 of JAUDJH010000011.1, read as the reverse complement.
TCTTGTAACAGAAATGTTGCTTTTGAATTTCTAGTATTTTGTTAGTTTGTGGTGATAATAAATATATTTCATTTCATTTTTTCATTTCATTTGGCGGCGGTGGTCAGGCACTTCACAAATAACTCACTGTGTGTGTATTTGTATGTGTATAATGTAAAATACGGTGTAGGTTTGTGATGTGTGATGTGTGATGGAAAAAAATGCGATACGATGTTAAGGTTTACAAGCGAGATCAGTAACTTAATAAAAATGTTGTACGCCAGATGGCGCTTATGTTTGGGTGCGTTTACACTATTATTGTTTTGATTGTATGGGGTTCCACCTTGTGGCGTGACTAGGCCCCGCATGTATTAACCGGAATAATGCATTATTTAAATATGCGATGCTTCAGATAACCTGTATTATTTTTTGTTAAATTCCTCTAAACAATAAAAAGCCAATGTTTAAAACAGCTACTTACTCACAATGGATAAAACTACTTAAGTATCTCTGGCTACCCTAAAAGGTTGATGATAATTTTATGATTCAGGCACTTTGTTCATTTAAATAATCTTTATGTTTGATGCTTAGATATTATCAAAATATTACTAATCACAAGCTCCTTATTAAGGGGGGTTATAGTACTCTAGTGTATATAGAGGACATTCGTTAGTAGCAAGCGTAAACTGAACAAATACGGCAATGTCCATTGTAACCTTGACTCAAGACCATGGCACCTACCACCGATCCTTTCCACCTCGAGGCCGAGAAAAACAATGGATGACCGAGCAACCCATCCTAGCTTTTAATGCTGAACATTAATCGGCTAACATATCAAACTTGATCGATAACTCATTCTAGAAAAGCGAACTTTAAAATCTAGACGATTAGATTCACAGTAGATCAGAATTTATATAAGTTATGACGTTTTCGCTCCGCTACTAAATTCAAATGTGCAATTTGGAGGTCGCAATTGTTCGCAGTGTATACCAACATTATTGGATACGTTCCAAAGAGTCGTTGCAGCGGACAATGCATGCTTCTCGGCTGGCGAGGTCGGAGGGTACCTTCGCCTTGAAACGGCGGTTTCCGTTTAAAAATATAGAATAGGCTTCTAGGTTCCGCTAATTAACTGGATGTTAGATTGCCGCCCCGATTAGTCGAGGATTAGATGGTATTGTTGGAAAAAATGCTATTGATTCTATCATTACAACCGTAAAGCGGTTAGAGGTCGATAATCATTAAGCAGATTATGGAGTATCAAAATTACGGAAGCTTATTTAATTAATCACTATGAGAAAGACTTTAGAATATTTAAACAGTCAATAGAAAAACATGTATTGGCAAACAAACCTGTAAACCTTTCCACAAATAAATAATAATGGGCAAAATAGAAGGAAAGCGACGCGCTGGAAGGAGAAAGAATTCGTGGCTGCATAACATCAGGAAGTGGATAAATATTGCCAGCGTCGAACAACTGTTTCGCTTGGCTCAAGACAGAGAGGTGTTCGCTGAGCTGACGGCCAACCTTATTGAAGAGGCACCCTAAGAAGAAGAAGAACCCTTTCCACAGCTCCAAAGAGAGTGATATGAATGTTCTAAAAAGCCGCTGCGTTTTGTGGTTCTGTAAGGTTTTACTCGTAGAGTGTGGAGATGAGGCACGACCAACGGCCAAAGGTACATGTTTGAACCTGGAGGTTCCAGGTTGAATAGTATACAGTTTATTATTCTTTCAATAATTCTATTATTATCTTAGAGTGTATACTAAAATCATGTACAAATATTTTCAAACAATTACACCAGTAATATTTAGTACTACTACTAAATCCATTGAAGCTATATTATAAATACATCACAAATGTCTAAACAAATTGTACTAAAATTTGATTTTTTGGATCAGCTGTATGAATTAAGCTATCTTTTCTGATCAAAGGTTAGATAGTACGTTACCTTTTTAGTTCCAGATTGCTACTGGCTGGCTGCAAAAAAATATTCGATTGTTTGTTTTTCATAAAATTAAAAGCGAATGTATTTTTTTTTTATAATTTATAGACGAACGCTTGACCTCAAATACACCTGGTGGAAGGTGAACATGAGTTCGATGATGAAACGCGATCGCCTAGCAAATGCCTATTCACTCTTCTCTTTTCTTTTTGTCCTTTTTTTTCTTTGATAGAATCAAAGAATATAGTTCCTGAGAACACTCTCCACCGTGCAACCGGTAAAAGACCGAGAGGCAGGCAACTCTACGTCGATGCTCGATGCTCTGCATTTTAATTTCTGTCAAAGAGTCGTCACCAACAAGTCTACGAGCTCTACGATGGCATACGGTGAATACGGTGATAATGATTGTCTGTTTGATAACGACAAAGGAAAGTAACGTATGAAGTTGACATAACATGACGCCGCTATATATTGAAAGTTTACGTCAAATACATATATTTTTCGCTTTCCACTAACGTTATCGTTTATCCATAGATTTTTTAGCTAGATGTGTGCAGGACTGTTTGCATCTACCATCAATAAATGCTTGTAAAACACTATTTAATTTAGAATCTAAGTTGTAGTTTTGCTGGTCTATTGGATAAGGAACCGGTTTCCATGCGTAGAAAAGCGAATGTTCGTAGGTTGGAATTCTGGCGCGTACCTATGGACGTTTCCAAATTAAGTACGGGCATAGATGAGCAAAATGTAATCAGATTAATAAAAATGATTACGATTACATTTTACGTTTTTTAACATTAATATGACTGCGTTTTGCTCATCTATATTTTAAACACTACAAAATCCCAGATTGTTAACACATTTATGATTTCTTAATTTTTTAAATGGATTTAATCATGATTACAGAGCAAGAAAATTAAAATGACGACTACATTTTGTAATCGTTAATCAATAATCAGATTACGTTTTGCCCATCTCTGAGTACGGGACTGGAGAAGGAAAACAACGTAAGGAGACCGGCATGGCATGTAGTAAAAATGTCATGCTTACTAGTGTTGTGACAACGGCGATCAGCTGCGCTACTGGTCACGTTGGACAGGTTATATAAGAGCAAAGTGTATACAGCCGCTAATGTACGAACTTTTGATCTCATAAACAAGTGAGGTCATCCCCGGCCGTTGTAAACAATACCAAATTGCACTCGCAAGTACAAACTGAGTTATCGGTTTACAAATGTCATTTATATGACACGACAATGTACCACAGGAATTACAGACATGCCAATCACCCCGAAACAAAGGATTTTACGATGAAAATCGAAAGTGTATGCTTTGAATTTTAACACTTCTCATTTTTGTTGTCTTCGCGCTGTGCTTTGTTGTATATTTTATAGGATTAGTCATTTGATACTTGCGAGACAAAGATGAAAAACCCGATGTCTATACGCTAATATCTTGCGCTATAGTGTTCAGAGGGGAATATGAATAAATTAACTGTTATTAAGGCATGGGTTGTATTGTTTGAAAATAATGGACACGGTTCACTGTCTTTTGTACTGTTTTTACAATAAGTACCGGTTGTTACCGTAGTACGGTCTTCAGGTCCTCTACAGTTACATTACACTTGAAAATGAAATGAATGAAAATGAAATGTATTTAATTCGCCACAAACTAACAAAAAAACAGAAATTTAAATGCAGCAATACAAACAACACACAAAAACAAAAGAAAATACAAAACATATAAACATGGTGAAAATGGGACCTTCATTAGCCTGAGGCCACAGAGGAAGCCTGCACCGCTGATTTTTGTGAAGGTCCACGGTCGTGTTACATCTTATAAGAATTATCAATAAACAATAAAAATACATATAACTTAATTAATAAATATAAAATAAATACGAGTGATACTAAAATAAACTATTACATACAATAATTAAATCTTGGATATAAATGGAATAATTGGATTGGAAAAATTGGATATAATGGAAATAAAACTTGGAGGTTCTTGATTTGTGGGTGGTGTTTTTTTAAACTTAAGTAATAATGATTAGATTGACAATATTATTATTATATTATCAGCCAGATTATTGTATTATTATCGTTCCACTGTAGGGCAAATATCTCTCTTATCCTTTTTCTGTATTTGTGGACATTTAACCCAGTACGCTTATCCCATGGGAGGTGGCAAGTGTGCTGTATTTGCAGGGAAAATTCATGCAGCAGCTTAGATGCTTAGATCTCCTTGTAATGCAGCATGATGCAAGCGGCATGAGACATGCTTACAAGGAGTATGTACATAGATTTACAATAGATAAATGAAATTATTATCATTAATAGCTGTGGTATTCTAGTGGATAAAGGGGCAGCATATGTAAGTTATAACAAGGATTATCGCAGGTTCCAATCCTGGCAGGTAGGAGTCCTGGTAGGTAGGTAGGCTTTGGGAGTCGAAGCCGCTCGCGTCCGTAGGCTTTACCCTGGTTTCCCTACACGTGACTCCTGGGTGGTGCTAAACGAGCAGCAGCGAGGTGGTTGGGCGTCGGTGTCCGCCTGGATCGCGACCGCAGTGCATGGGTGCAAAGCCCGTCAAAGTGACTAGTTTCGGCTTGTCGCGTTTCAGGATCAGCTTGTGTATATCCAGTAGCTCATATACCTAGAGACCTTCAGTCGTGGTAAATGTGAGCCGACATGACGATGGAGACTATCAATGGATTTTCATCCTTTGATAGTCGCTTTCGTTTTTGGACTACACTGTACTTACCATCAGGTACGCTGTAGTCACTATGTCGAGCCAGTGTAAAAAAAGAAGGTTCCTCTGGATTTTTCCAGATTAAGTTCGAACTTGTTCACCAGTGAATGCAAACATCGTGACAAAACCCACGTGGCATTTAATAAGTATGTCATGTGTACTAGCGCTGTGTGAAAAACGATCAGTTGTGCTACTGGTCCAGTTAGGCACGACACAGAAGCGTAAAGTATATCTCTGCTTACCCCGAAAGTGATATAGAGTGACGATATATAATTGCACTTTTCAGCCAATTTTTTACCCAGGGGTTGGCGCACTCTTTTAGATATATTATTCAGTATGTACGCTGGAAGCTGTGCTCGTCTGCAGCTCCTGGAGTTTGGTGCCCGGGGACTGGACCTCGGTTTGCTCCTCTTAAATACAGGCCTGGTTAAAATCACACAGTCTTGTGCACAATTCAAACAATCTACAGCTTATTGTGATGTAAATAATTAATACTATAACCCTCGCTTTCTTTTTTCGCGATAATATCACTATGCCTATTAAAAAAAATGGTGACAAGTCGATACGTATAGCAAACTTTCTATTTTATTGCTTACCGAAAAGGCTTTTAACTTCCTCTATTGACAAATTAGATTTTTTTTGTGTTTATTTGAATTTATTATTTATAATAGTCTGCCTAGTTAATCATCATATCGTATTAAGGGCAGCCAGGTCTACCAAGGATTTTAGCGAGGCTGCAAGGTGTTGTGAATGTTGTAGATAGGGATCAGTTATCAAAATCCAGACACTGCATCCTGCCTCTCTTTAGTTGTATGGTTCTTTTTTTGTATCCCTGTGGGAAAATCCTGCATAGGACCATCAGGGACGCTGTGAGGGCAGCGACCCGGTATGTCCGGTGTGTCTCTTAGTGACTAAAAACCCCCGGGGCGTCCCTCTGATTGCTCCACCCGGGCCTAGGAAGCCAAATTCGTTCAGACGCCCAGGGAATAAAAGGCTTTCTTGAAGTTATCTCTCTGGGGGAGAGGTGGGAGTAAAAATCCACCTCTCCAAAACCTCCCTCTCACGCGGCGTGTGGGACATCGTGCACCGCCTCCCTCTCATCCAGACCGCAGACTCCTTCAAGTCCACTGCCCGGCTATTGTCACCGGGGGATGTCGCGCTCGCTCTAGTTTTATACATTTTTATTATTTGCAAAAAGGTAAAAATTATTATATCTTGAAATATCGCCCTTGTCTATAAAATAATTCTATATAAAATCAAGTTACAATAATAATTCTGTATAAACAATATTCGAATCCAGTGCCTGTGTGAATTTTTCCATTCGGCCCTTTTCCTTAGAAACTTCACTAATGCTATTGAATATAAAATTATCATGAAATAATCATTTTCTGCCTATGGGCGTCTGTTACGTTGTATTTTTTTCACTTACAAGAACTGTTACATTATTGTATTGAATGTTTTTAATGACTGCTAATTTTCCCTCAACTATGCTTACGTGAAAGGTATTTCTGTAAACTTTATCATTAAACAGACTGACACCCTACAAGATGATAAGGAGTTATCGCCGCCTACGAACACCGAGGTGCTAATGCGAGGTGGTAGGGCGTCGGCGCCTGTCTGGATCGCGACCACAGTACATGGGTGTAAAGCCCGTCATAGTGACCAGTTTCGGCTTGTCGCGTTTCGAGATCAGCTTGTGTATATCCAGTAGCTCATATACCTAGAGACCTTGGGTCGTGGTATATGTGGGCCGACATGACGATGTAGACTATCAGTGGATTTTCGTCCTTTCTCGCTTTCGTTTTTGGACTACACTGTACTTACCATCAGGTACTCTGTAGTCACTATGTCGAGCCAGTGTAAAAAAAACCTGTAATAAAAGAGCTGTTGTTATTACGCAACCCAACGTTTATAAAGTCAACCTGCATATTCCCTTTTTTGTCAAATACGAACTTATTTTCTATAAATCTCTGCCTTAATTGTATGGAGAGATGAAATCGCAAGTACAAGGCGATAAACGATTAGAAATCGAACTTAATATATAACGATCTGGTCACCATCTTGGCACGCATCCGTCTAGTATTGGCACTTGTGCCATCCGTTATGTATTTGTTTATACAATAACTCTGTATCAGGTTGCTTTCGATTCATTTGTATACAAAATACGATTGGGTTATTCCTACTCGATAAGTCACAGATTTCTCTAAGACATTCGTTTCTAGTGACATTATATTCAAGGAAAGATACTCCAGCATAAAGCGTGCAGATAGATATTGTATGAAGCAACATAATTTTGTATATCACCGTTTGTGTATATCCAGTTTGTTATATACCTAGAGACCTTGCGGCGTGATATATATAAGGCCATATAGCAATGATGACTGTCAACGGAATTCCATCCCTTGGTGATCCTTGTTTTTTTTTAGCTACACCGTACTTTCTATCAGTTGCAACGTATTTAATGTATTTTATGGAACCAGTTGGTAGGGCGATTGCCCTAACTAGATCGCGACCGCTGTGCACAAGTATAAAGACTGTCATAGCGACTCACTTCAACTTGCCGTTTTTTTACTCTAGTTATTTAGGAGACTTTCACGTGTGTACGTTTGTCAGCCCCATCGTACCCTTTTGTTTTTATTTCTTACACTGGCCCCTGATGGTAAGTACAGTGTAGTCCAAAAATGAAAGCGACTATCTAAGGATGAAATCCATTGATAGTCTCCATTGTCATGTCGACCCACATATACCACGACTGAAGGTCTCTAGGTGTATGAGCTACTGAATACACAAGCTGATCCCGAAACGCGACAAGCCGAAACTGGTCACTATGACGGGTTTTACATTTGTGTTCTGTGATCATGACCCAGTTCGGGCAATCGCCCTACCATCATAAAAACACGTAACAAGTGACATGATGAGGTGATGAGGGGTAGATGGGCAAATTACGACTACATTTTGTAATCGTTCATCATTAATCAGATTATATTTACCCATCTCTGCATATAGGGGATGATGAATAAACCAGACGCCTCACAATCCAGTTGTGTTCCGGGATCAGTTTGTATAAATCCAGTTGTTCATACACCCAACGACCTTTCGTCCCGGTACAAATGAGCCCACATAGCGATGGCGGTTATCGCGGACATAGCAACATATTTTCAACCGTTGGAGGTCGGTTCCATTATTGGACAACATTGTACTTCCCATCGTCTTTCCCTATCTCTATTATATTTTATTTAGTATTCTACATTTTTGTATGCTACTCAAAAGTGTTCTATGTATTTATTGTCATACTTGTTTATTGTACGTTATAAGGTATGTTTTTGTATATTTGGTTCTAATATTTAAATAGCACCGTGACGTCCGCGCAATCGGTTCCCCTGAGCGTCGGTTGAAAATCAGCGCTGGATGGCGCGTACAGCGTCGCCCAGCATACGCTGAGCTGAGTGCTCTTTGAGATGGGTAGCAGCACACAGGATACATGATGAGATGTTATGTATTCTTTCATTGTTGTTTTTATATAAATATGTTTGTTGTGTGTTGTTTCCTTTGCCTCAATAAACTTTTTATTTCTTTCTTTCTTTCATCAGACACAATATAATCACTTTATCAAGCCACTATAAGAAAGCGCTGATGGCCTCACTGCAGACCTTAATATTAGGTCCTTACATATGAAATTGGCGTTTTGTATGGGAGGAACAAAAAGTCGAATATTTATTAATATAATATATTTAATTAATCAAAGTATGAACCATTATTTTCTATGCACTTTTGCCATCTCATAGGTAGTTCATTGATCCCTTTACTAAAAAAACCAGTCGGACGGGAATCAATAAAATCTTTGAAGGCGATTTGGACTGCCCCATCGGAGTTGAATTTTTTCCCTTGCAAGAAGTTATCCAAATTTCGAAAAAAATGGTAATCTGTTGGAGCAAGGTCCGGGGAGTACGGAGGATGTCTTAGACTTTCCAATTGAAGCTCTTCTAATTTAGTAGCCGTCTGTTGCGCTGTGTGTGGTCTAGCGTTGTCGTGAAGCAGCAGTGACGTGGAGCGATTGACCAGCCTAGGTTGTTTAGCCGCTAGCTTTTCCATCATGGTTTGCAATTGCTGACAATAGACATCAGCCGTAATAGTCTGGCCAGATTTGAGAAAACTGTAATGAACAATACCGGCACTAGTCCACCAAACGCTTACAAGTAACTTTTTTGGGGTTAATTTTCGCTTGGGGCAGGATTTGGCTGGCTGGCCAGGATCCAACCATTGCGCTGAGCACTTCCGATTATCGTAAAGAACCCATTTTTCATCACAGGTAATGATTCGGTTTAAAATACCTTCATTATTGTGCCGGTTTAGTAATGTAACGCAGCAGTCGACGCGCGTTTGCCGGTTTGCTTCAATCAATTCGTGAGGTACCCACCTTTCAAGCTTTTTAATCTTCCCAATTTGCTTCAAGTGAATTAAAACAGTCTTATCACTAACATCCCAGCCTGCAGCTAACTCGGACGTGGTTTGCGATGGATCCGCTTCCACAATAGCCTTCAACTCTTCATTATCAACTTGAGTCTCAGGCCGTCCACGGGGCTTGTTCTGCAGGTCAAAATTTCCAGAACGAAAACGTTGGAACCAAAAACGAACTGTGTTTTCTTTTGCAACACGACCGCCATACACATCATTCACCCTTCGAGTTGTTTCCGCAGCACTAGTGCCACGGCGGAACTCGTACTCGTAAATAATGCGATATTTTAAGTTTTCCATTTTGTAAAATGAGTGACGCAAACAGAAAAAAAACAGAAGAAAAAACCAAATGAATGACGATCATCGAAGCACAAATACATGAGTCTATAGCTGTACAAATTTGAATTTGGAATTCCTTACCAAAGAGGAGAAATTTGTGATTAAACTGGCCAGTACGAAAAACGCCAATTTCATATGTAAGGACCTAATATTTGTGTAGCCTTTTTAATTCACAATTCTCTCGTTTACAACATGAATGCCATAAACAATCTCCATCCATTCGTCTGACAAAAGAAAATGTTTAATATCAGAATTTACCGTAATTCCTTTATCTCGGGCACAAAAACCAAACTCCGATGTGTCAAACGGAAAACGCCCAATTGATCGTCGCCATTAACACTTATGTCGAAACATGGACATTATAAAACCGAAATATACTCGTATGGGTGAAAAATATTCTGTTGACATCGCCCGTCCACCAACACCCATTTTATTTGCCATCCCTTCAAACTAATTTCAACCTTAACAGGATAACAAAAAGGTCTGAAAACTGCTTATTGACGGTATAAAAACGTTGTTGATCGGAAATGAAATCAGCCCAGATTAATAGTCAGAGAAACAGACAAGAAGGTAGACAAATTAGATACAGCATATTGGAATTAATAAAATGGTGTACTTATTCGGACGGATTTCTGTGGTATCATTTGTTTTTAGAGGTCCGTACCTCAAAGGACTTACATGATCCATATAATTATATCTGTGTGGGCGTTTGTGTGTACTCATGGCTATATATGTACGTACAATTACTTGTGACAAATAATAATAATATTTTTTCTTATAGTAAAAGTAAGGCTCACCGCCTGCCGTGGACCGCACGGATCGCGTCAGAGTCACCATTTGTAGTGGCTGGATACCTCTTACGGTGGAGGGCTCTACCGCTTGTGGGAGGCTTGTGAATCAAAGGCAGTCTTTACTTGAATCCCCTTTAATACTTATTTGGCGCGCGTGACCTAGATATTGTGTATTGAACTATAAATAAACTTACGTTGCATTAAAGGCGGCTGGCGCTAGGAAATTAAATCTAATTTAGACTTATATAAATTGCTATTTAGCGCTAAACTGTATTTATTGTCTTGCACAGAATCAAAATCCAGTTGTTGAACTCTTAAACTGAAATCATTAAAATTTAATGAAACTGCTTCAAAAATTAGCGAATTATTAATTTTATACAGGCTTAAACTAGTTTTAATTTGTTAGCGCAAGCCGCCCTCAGTGTATAAAACTTTTATAAGCCTTAATTAGCCTAATAAACATCACCAAAACAATTTAAAATAACATAAAAAACCGCGTATCTATCTACTCTGTATTGTTTCCTTATTCGCTGCTGTTTTCTGCTCGTTAACACCGATCATTATTAGCCAACTTCGTCGCACTGCAGGGCAAAGGCATTCCTTCCCTTTTTCCACTATATTTATGGAATTCTTGGTAAAGCGTTGGGATATTTAACTCAGCACGCTTCTTCAATGCGGGTTGGCGGGTGGGCACTATATTCAAAGACGTCGTAAGCAGTAGCTTAAGTGCTTATAAGCTGCATGCGATTCGGCATGCTGTATACCTGTGTGACAGCTCAGCCGGACACTTAGCATTTGCGGAGCTGTCTTCCCTCCAGTGCATCATCACATCACAGGGTACCTACTTCATTCTACCTTGATTATCCTAATATCGTAGAAAACCAAATTTGGAATCGATTTAACTAGAATCTGTTTAAGTTATTTCAACAACTATAACAAACGCTGAGATCAAAAGCTGATGATCTTCAAACGGCTGATTAGATTTTCTTTGTTGATAGCTAATACTCTCGGTCCAGTCACGATTCAAACAAAAAAAAATCAAAATAGGATAATTCATTTTACTTTTGGGAGCTACGATGCCACAGACAAATATAAACACACAGACCCGCAGAGCTATAATCACAGATACTCGCGCTGAACTTCTTACGTCTATTTTTTTGCGTCGAAATATTTGATAAAAATTATAATTACTCCGATATTTCTATATTTATAAACAAGTTTGGATGGAAATCTACATATATACACCATTTGGCAGCTTTGAACTGATCGATCACCGAGCTTGGGGACTCATTGCCAATGAAGCTTTTAGTAAGATGCTTCGTTCGGGACACCGACGTAGAATGGCTTACTTGTCAGTTTTCTTTAGACTATACTTCGGAGAATCTGCGGCTGAGTTGTACAATTTAATTCATCCCTCTCTTTTCTACTATACATTGATTGCGCGCGACTGCGGGTTGGTATCCTTATGTAGTTTTCATTCCAGCTTACTAGCTTAAATCGATTCTTCTCTTATCTTTCTTGCTGCGAACCCTCGAAGAATCGAATTCGCATCCTGCGTCTGTTTTTCCAGCATCTTACGACATGGGAATCTTCTAACGACGAGTGTATTTTTATTTCTTTAGTGAACACGCTCTAATATCCTTCTTATTATCATCAAGTGAAATTGAGGTTAAACTAGTCTGTAATTAAGAATATATATTAAATTTCCAACCAACGCAATGTGTTATAAGTTACTAACAGCCTACGTATCAAGTATAATGCAATATGGTACATTATTTTATAAATCAAATCTTAGGAAACATAATAGAAATATCTCACGATAATCCAAAATATAAATTACAAAATATAATGTAAGTTTAAAACATGTAAAACACATTTCTAACTGTTAAACATAGTTTAGGAAAACAAAGATTAAATGACAAGCCGAAAGACCACACATGTGATCGTTTAAAGGAAAGTGATCATAAACTATTTAATATTAAAACCGCCTTATTATACGATTACAAAAATAGAGCATGTTTCAACAGAGAGGGCACTTCAAACATTGTAATGAAAACCTACTTGACTCCAAAATCGATGTAAACTAAAAACATTGTAATAAATATTGAGGTTATCCGACAGAGAGCTAAGATTGTCGATATGGCTCTCTTTAGTAACAAGCTGAAGTGCCAGTGGACGGGCCACATATGCCAAAGAAACGATGGTAGTTGGAGCAGGCAGATTCTTGAGTAGATACTGCGAATTGGCAGACGCAGAGTCGGGCGCTCTCTGGCAGGCTGACTAGAAAAATTGATTGAGAATACCCAAAGACCAGGCTCCGTAGCTCTTGTTGGGAGAGGGCTATATCTAGCAGTGGACTAGGACGAGTTGATGATGATGTAATAAATAATTTCAAATTTAGAATAAAGTTGTAACCAACCGGTGTTTGTATGTGAAATATATATGAGAAAAATTGTTATTTGAAGTCTTTATTAACGCTGTAAAATCCGTTTACGATTTTGCCCGATAAGAGCAGAAATAGCTTACCCGATTTGAATGCGGGTTTCATTATTGTATTGCGGAAGGATTCATTTAAAATAAGTGTTAATTTTATTCCAATCAGTAAATAAACGAAAAAGCTGTGTCAATTGAAAAAAATCATCTTATCACTTGGACTCTTTAGATTAACAATTATTTAAAAAAAAATATAATTCCTACATTTATATCACTGATATATCACCGTAAAACTTACTATACTATACTACTAGAGCTAGATTTTTTTTTCATTATTTTTTTATGGCGTAAGCACCCGTCATAACCAATTTTTTTTATAATCCATCCCTAAGCTGGGCTAAAAACGGGATAGAAGTTTTCTTGAAAATCCACCAGCCCTTAATGTAAATCACATTTAGACGAAGTCAGACAGTGTCCACTAGAGTTCTATATGAAAGAACTGTCCCATCTGTTCACTTATCTAATCCCGTCCTTACCTCAAAAGTTTCTCAAATTACAATGCGTATTACAAACAGTTTTATGAAATATGGCCGGCATCGCTCCATGAACACGGAAAGGGCGTTTTTGATATAAAACAGAAAATCATTCTAAGTGCTTTGGTACACGACCAAGATGTTTTGAGAGATGTCGGAGTGACATTTTAATTTTATTGTCAGTCGATTGACCGAGCGCAGCGAGGTTTGTGTTCCAAAATGGGTCGTTAGGCACTTTATCAATCTGTTAGAGGCCGAATCCAAAGGTTTCTAAAGCTATCCTGCATCTCAGTAGATTACAGATACGTAAAGTCACCGTAGCTATAACAAAACACGGTTACTTTAATAGACATGTTTTCCATTTAAGTGTCACAGAAACTACATTGTGCAGAGCATGCATGGAAGAGGAGGAGACAGCCGGGCACATGCTCCTCGAGTGCAGTAAACTGGCAGTGTACCGGGCACACCGAGGAACCTTCCGGAAGCAACCAGCAACATCAGGCGGCTGGCGGATTTCCTGAAGGAGCTGAGCTGGGATGATTGAAATCACCCCGGCCCGGTTTTCACGCAAAAAAGGCGCCCCCAAACGTCGAATTGCGGATAATGAGCCCGTGTGAACCTAATACCTGATAGAGGCCTATAACTTTTAAACCAAGTAAGATAACGTTCAGAAATTAAGATATATTGTGGAAACCTTTGAAGTAAGGATGATAATTATATTGAATTAAAATAAAAAATCAAATTTTTATGGTGCTCCTGTTCTTATATATGCAAATGGAGGCTTTTTTTTATGTAAGCAGTGGTGGCTTAGTGGATAAGTGCCTGTGATGAACTAGAATGGACAGTATCTCATGCGCGGCAAAGCGAAGGATCGTAGGTTCGATTCCCGGCACGTACCTCTGGATTTTCCCTGATTACGTTCGGGTTTATTCACTACATGCTCACCGATGAAGAAAAACCGAATGGCATCTAATAGAAATCTCATATGTATGTGAATTGAGAGTAGCTTGGTTAAGAAGCATAAAATTTTTAATCGGGGTGATGGGTTTAAGTTTTCTTCGGCGTGGAACCCAGTAATTAAACAACTATGTCTTCGTTTTATGTTGCCTTGTAAACATGCTGATGCTGTAACTGTCGTGTGCCGTGACAATTAAAATTATCAACAACTAAAAGCGGGTAGAGGAAGCAACTTCCCGCCCCCGACGAAAACTCAGCGTTGCGTCAGTCTGCTCGTGACCATAACCGTTACACCTAGGTCGAAACTATCATTAAAAGTAAATTAATTCGCACATAACACCCGTTAAAGTATTAAAAAACTTACCTAAAATATGTGTATTGTAGTAATCCCCTGTGTAAGACCGTCGAATTAGGTTGCATTATATGAGGCGCGAATGAGTGATGGCTTTTAAGTAAAAAAGTTTTTGTTTCTGACATATAATACAATAAAAAAAATCGGTATTGTTTAAAAATTAGAGAGAGATTAAAAGACGCTACGTTTAAAAGACCCAATATCGTATGATGGTGGAAACACGCTCGCCGGAAGACCATATACCAGCTCAACAATTTGGCAAAAGCAGAAGTTAGCGAGTTTTTAGTCATTTTTTGGTAACTCAGGGGAAATCCCTAACGGACCTTCAGGGTGCAGTGAGGGCTACCCCCCGGTGTGTTTGACTTGTACCGACTAAAACCCCCAGGGTGTTCCTTCTCCCGCCTGCCGAGTGCCAAGGGCAAGGCTGAGCCATCTTCCTCGGCACCTGGCGAAGAGTTTTTAGTCCTAGCCGGAATATAAGTTAGCCGTGAAGGTAGTTGGCGGAACAAGGGTCAATAGCTCTTCAAAATACTCGCGGTTATTCAGCCGATCCTATACTTTCTCTTTCGGTCTCTTTTTCTGCAGCTACCTTCAACCCCAGTACCAGTGACGTTCAAAGCATATTTGGACAGGGTAAGCAGAATTCAGGATATTTAATTCGAATATTATATTATCATAGTAAATATTATATTGCTTTCATAGGAAAGCTAGACGGCGTGAATATAGAATAGATATGACCATTAATTGTTTACTTTTTTGCTTAACTTTAAGCAATTTATTTCAGACTTAGTTAACGTCAGGGCATGCAATACTTTCAAGCGTCTATGGAATGAACGCTACTACTCAGTACCCCTTTTAAGTTCTTAAGAGATGCCTAAGCGATGTCTAAAAGATGAGGTTGTTGGAATGTATTATAAGATATTAGACAAAGTAAACAAAATACTAAGCAGGCAGGGAAAGTTGATTAAACATAATTTATAAGCCGTGTGTTATCGAGTAAAAATAATCACATATGCTCGACGGGGGGTGATATTTCGATCACCGGGCAACCGCGCCCGCACCGCACGATCTGGTATCGACACTGAACTAATTGTACCACTTAATTGACCACGTTAAGCGGGAAAGGTTATGCGACGAGACCGGGGCTCGTTCCCGTTTTTCGACGTCACGAGAAAAATGACGTCCACAAAAAAAAGTACTTTTTTTTTCCTTAATATTGAGCATATTATAGGTGTAAAGGTATTTCGTAAATTGTAGTCTAAAGCTAAAAGGATTAAAATTTCTATGACTTACTGTAAGCAGGATTCTATGATTCCAGCGCGTTTATGATATATTTGAAAAATCTTTTTTTTGAAAGCTCCAAATTATTTAAATTTTAAAACATTTCCTAAAATTTACTAAGTTTTATAATTTAAATTATTTATAATTTATTTTCTCATTAGAAAAAAGGTCTAAAACTAACACATTTGTTGCCCGCATTGGACAAGCGTAGTGTGTTAAATGTCCAAACCCCTTCTCATGGATTCCACAAATACAGTAGTAAAAGCGAAGCATGATCTTTGCCCTGCCTATAATAATAACAACCTACGGTATATTTCTTTGTTTGGAAACTAAAAAGATTTTGGCGTAACATTACTACAGCAAAAATATTTGTTAAGCGGTGACACGCGAATGGAAACAAACCAAAATAATTACGCCCACGCGTTTACTCATTTTTTGTTTAATATTTTATAATTGTAGCTTAGGTATAAAGTTACATGTCTCGTTAATTGTGAATAAATATGTGGGAGAGTTTACTCATGAGATTTGTACATGTGTTAATAAATTATACTATTAAAATGCACGTGTTTTTTTAATATCTTTAAGTGGGTAAAGATTTACCGATATCGTGTGATATATGTAGCATACAGATCAAACATAAATGATGATGATGTCCTAACCGGATTCGGCCACGGCGACTGTTTCAACGCCGATTAAGAAAATCAAGGCCTAGTTTTCGGAAACAGTCAATTGCGCAGGAGATATTTAAGTGCATAGCTGGACGCGCTGCCAGAAAAGCACTCTCTCGTCCGAGCTCCCTCAGGCCCGATGGAATGGAGAACCAGTACGATCGGGAGGGAGCGGGATACAACAATGTCAAACATAAATACACAAAATATATAAATAAAAGTAATATAATGTAAATGTATGTGTGCCTGTGTGATAATAAATGTCAGGTCACGACTAGTGAAGTGAACTACTATGGCACGTGGTCAAATGTATAGTTGACAATGAGGGAGCTTGGCAAACGTCACGTCCTTTTGCGAGGCTGTGATGAAGCAGGAGAAGGTAACCTCAAGGGCCAGAGAGCATACATCCACCCAAGACATTTGGTGGTTCACTTCCCCCGCTGACAATAAACGGGCAGTAGACTTAAGGAGTCTGCTGCCTGGATGAGAATGAGGTTTTTGAGGGGTTGACTCTTCACACCCACTGAACAAACGCTATATAGATGTCACCACTGTAGACTCGGGATGTGATTTAAATAAAACAAATAGTTGCTATGTCGCCACTCATAATTTATTAAATATTGTGGCAGAGTATAGAATTGTGTGTTACAAAATGATAGCGTGATTCAATACTCTGCCAGCGCCATCTCTCGAATAAACAAACAACTATCAATGTCTATTTACCACTTTAACACCCACCCCTCTCAGATATGAAGTTGAAAGTGATTAGACGTGTCTTAATGTGATTTTACTTAACGTACTATTTATTATTAACTATCCTAAATATCACCAGCTGAACATGCATTATGCAGTCTTCCTCACGAAACTATCCATCACCGGGGAGCATGGGATGCGTAAATCCGTAGGTAATCTGGAAAAATCCAGATGTACGATCTGGTATTCGAACCTACGACCAGTCGAGTTGCCGCGCATGGAAACTGGCCCAATATCCGCTGTGCGACCACAGCCACATAATTGTGATTTTTTTTTTATTTTATCTATACTAATATTATAAAGCTGAAGAGTTTGTTTGTTTGTTTGAACGCGCTAATCTCAGGAACTACTGGTTCAAATTGAAAAATTCTTGAGTTGAATAGACCATTTGTCGAGGAAGACTTTAGGCTATATAACATCACGATGCAATTATTAGGAGCGAAGAAATAATGGAAAATGTTAAAAAAAACGGAGCAAATTATTCATCCTTGAGGGCTTCCATTGCGTGCGCTGCAAAAACGGTTCAAGATACCAAAAATATATGTAAAAAAGAATTATTCCTCTTGAAATGATATAAAAAAAATGTCCGTGACAGTGTATGTCTATCTTTTAAGATTAAGTCACTAGAACCGTTTTTATGGTAAACAAATCTGGTCAAAATTAATGCATTATTTGTTAAGAGTTGTATCAACGTAATAATATTAATCTTTATCCAAATAAATGTGTTGTTGATTAAGAGTATTTACTTGTGAACAAAATTGTCTTTGACATCACTTAATTTCAATGAACATCTTAGAAGATATTACAAAACCTTATATAGCAAAACAACGTTTGCCGGATCAGCTAGTTATTTATAAGGGATTTTGCCATTTTGGCATATCAGCCCTATTGTACCCAATACAGTGAAATACACCTCATTTCTGAGGGAGTCGCTGATGAATCAGTGCTGCCATGTCCACAAACAATTCCATGGTACTCCCTGTCGGATCACATAGGACGCCATGAAAGGCACCTATATCACATAAGCTGACTCTGCATTGGCTCATCAGCGACTCTCTTCCACTTTTATTCCAGCCACACTCCATCAGCAAGTGATGCAAATCCTCCCGTCTTCTATAATTGTGTTAAAACGCAATAAACCTTGTCCAATGTAGAATAAGTAAACTATTTTGTGTTCACCTTAATAGCAAGATTATCAGAAGTTATTCAATTCCATCAATAGATATTTAGTAATTTTTTAAGTGCCTTAGTTACTTAATTATAATTGAAAAACCTTAAAAGCGGAGATTGACTTGTAACATTTAGATGCACTGTATTATTCGAGGCAAACGAACATCACTGTCACTACAATCACAAAACAAAGTCGCATGTAGACGCCGCCCGATACCTAATTGTATTACACACCCTAAGGGTCGTTAGGGTGATACGAGACGTGCGGGGTAAGTGGTGCGCGCGCAAGGGATGCTCTAGCTAAGTTAGTCGACTACCGAGACCCAAGGCTAGAGTACGTGCGTGTGCGACGCAGTTCGGTGTGCCTTAAACTGCAAATAAACAGTAAAACGCCAAAATCCGTGTCTTTCTACAACCACACGCACGATCACCGGTCATAAGTCACTCAAAGACTACTACACGTGTTTTCATGCGATTTTCGTCAATGTACAGAATGCTTCATGGAAAGGTTATAATTATGTATCCATCGGATGTATCCGGATTCCCAGGCTCGGCGAAGACGGAGAGAAGGCAGTGCTGGCACCCCGGTGGTTTTTGTCGGGGCAGGTCCGATACACCGGGGGGAGTGGCCCTCACCACTTGCCCTGACAGTCCGTAGGGATTTCTACCGGGTTAACAAAAATAAAAAAAGTTTAAGTTTTTTTTTTTTTAATTTTGACTTAATTATTCGAAATATAACGATAATTGTGTATATCGACAAAGGAGCGTCAGTAAAGAGCAGTAGCGCATTCTGTCGACAGCAAATGGTTTTATCCAGAAAATATTCTTTTTTTATATGAAAGGAAACAAGCATACAGTCCATCTGAGAGTAAGCATTCACTGTTCATCCATAGACAACTGGAACACAATAATTATCTTCATTGCAATGTAGGCACATTAAAGAGCGGTTTTCACCCTATTTTTGAAGAGCCCCGTGTCATAATCGTCGAAATACTGTTTCTGAAAACCCGTTGACAGCTAAGTGCGTAAAATTTGTCCCAGGGATGATGATGAGGGTACCAGAGCAAGCAATTCTTCAAAAAACAAATGTATAATACCCACTAAGCAATGTGTGAAGTTTTGTATGGAAATGGTATGAAAAAAGTTTTAATATATTCTACTAACTAGTTCCACTGGCCAGGTCATAAATAATAAAGATCCTTGTATGAAACGAAGTTTATATTAGACAAAAAAAGCTTTTTTGTAACGTTTAATCAAAATTCACGCTTGATCAAAATTAAAAAAGACTGCATTTTTTTTATTTGACTTGGCGTAGTGACCACGCTATGTCTGAGGGTAAGTATGGTGTAGTACAAAAAACAACTAGAATTATCAAGAATAAAGAAAAATAATCGACTGTCACAGTGATCATGCCGGCCTGGGCAAATATCTCTTCACGCTCCACGTAATGGACATGTATTATATTTGACGGCCTGATAGCGCAGTTTGTTGTGACTCTACTTAAGATGCTAAAGTCCTGGGTTCGAGTCCCGGTAGCGGTAAACTTTTCAGTGATGAGTAGATGACTTTTCCACGAGTTATGGATACGTATATGTATTTAAGTATATAACATATATCTTTGTCTAGTACCCATAGTACAAGCGCAAGCTTAATTTGGGACTGGGTCAATGTGTGTCAGTATATATTAATATTATTATAATATTATTAATATTATAGTATTATTGTGTTATTGTGTATTATTAGTACTACAGTTTGTAGTAACCCTACTTATGATGCTAAGGTCCTGGGTTCGAGTCCCGGTAGTGGTAAACTTTTCAGTGATGTGCAGCTGGGTTTGTCACGAGTCATGCACGTATATATGTATTTAAGTATGTATATCTTTGTCTAGTACCCATAGTACAAGCGCAAGCTTAATTTGGGATCAGGTCAATGGGTGTAATCGTTAGTAAATATTATTATTTATTATTATCTTTGGCTTAATGCGCTGACTGATGTAACGCTCGGCAATACTCCTAAACGCAACAAGTCAATCACGCCTTTGAGGTGTTATTTCGTCTGAATTATTTACGTCAAGGTAAGGGACACAAAGCTTAGAACCTCGCAGTGCCGTGGGAAGATCATGATTACTGTGTGACATAATGCGCCGTAACATTATTAGGCGTAATTATAATTTAGTGCAAGGTCTCGAATGTAGGTTAATGCCGACTGTCGACGACGGAGCGGTACCCATTGTTACAAAGACAAAAACAATCACCGCATATTCGGCGTACATTCTCTGGAATTATTGTCTGTTGATTTTACTTGATCTATAGTCGTATTCTTCAGTAACTACTAGTAGCATAGCATCACACACACACACTACACTACACATTTAATTATAACACTACACACTTTATTACACCAGTACAGAGTTGCCCAAACTTTTTTTGTGTCGTAGACCCCCTTGCTATAGAAGTAGGCAGAGCATTGTGACGTGCTCTGCCTAATTACAATGAGCAGTGTCGGGGAAGATATCTTACTCCGAGCTTGTGCCCAGCGGGCGCGGTGCGACGGGGCTGCGGCGAATTGATTACAGGTCCCGCGGTCCCCGTCAATGCGCAGAAGTAGCCACCTTGGGGTTTTTAGTCGGTACAAGTCCGACACACCTCGGTTTCGCGCAACCCCCCAGTGTGACCGAGACGGTCCCATGAGGATTTTCCCCAAGTAAAAAAAAAGACCCCTTGCCATGTTTTTCCGTGTTCGGTAGACCCTCTACTTACCTGATATTGATTTCCTGTAAATTTCTAACTGTAGTGAAGTTTAGTGTTAAAAACTTAAAGCTATTTGGCCCAAAAGTGTGTTCCCACTCCGTGTGACGTGTCAATTTAAAGCAGCCATTCCCCCTCCCCGTCTTCCCCGTTACCCCCTGTCCTTCGTGTTTCTATGCCACGGCGCTAGAGACAGTCTGTGCGACTATTCACTGGGGCTAACACATATATAATAATTTTTTTACTTCATAGGTACTTTTATAAATAATGTATATGTTTTGATATTATAAGATAGTATGATGTAAGTAAATAGGTACTATCAGTGTATGTGTTGAGATCCACTATCGTAGACCCCCAAATTATTTTTCGCTGACGTAGACAACTTGCAGGTTGTCATAGACCCCTAGGGGTCGATATAGACCACTTTGGGAATCACTGCACTAGTACATCTAATTATTTTAACAGATACCACGCGAGTTTCTTCTGGATGTATACACAAAAGATAATTGAAGAAATTATCTTTTACGAAACAGAATATAGTAGTTAATATTCAATTTCTTAAATTGAGGGAACCTGCACAGCATCTATTAGAAATATCACATGTAAGTGAGCACGGCGATCTGCTGCACTACTGGTCACGTTGGGCACGACATATAAGCGTGAAGTGGATACAACCAATAATGTATATCTGCTTACACCGAAAGGGATATAGTATTATTCACATCTTAAATTAAAGAATGATAAATTGCATCGTTTATGGCAGCAAATCTTTGGTTCAAGGTTTGAATCCTATTATACAAAATGGTAATCCAGTTTTACGAAAAAATTAATCTTTTAAACAATAGACAAGGCATTTGCAACAAAAACAATTTAATATATTTACGTTGTATTATTTAAAAGAGTTAATTTTATTTTAAGAATTTATTCACAAATTAATAAAGTTTGTCGCTATCATCTCATTAAATATAATTATGATAAAACATAAAAGCCATTAGCAGGCCTGGATCCAGGGTGGTCACCAGAGGAGGCCTTTTTTGAGGGAGGAAAGGAGAGGTGAAGGTATAGGGCAGGAGAAGGGGTTTTTCCCGTCTTGAAAAATTTAAAGATCCGGGGCTGGGTTTTGTCCAAAGTGGTTTTTTGCCGAAGCTTCGGTTAAACACTAAATATACACTGTAGGCCAAAAGATTAGACACAGTATCAAGACGGAATTAAGACTTAATTAGTGACTATAAACTTCATATTAAAATAGTTACAAAAAGGTATTTTTTACAAAAACCACAGCTGTGCGTCAAGCTAACCGAGTCCGCTCTCACAATTATCATGAAAATAACAAAAAATTCACACTGATCTCTGTTTAATCTTAATGACCTACATTATTTGCTAAGACCTTCATTAGATAACTAATATTTAGTTTTTATTACTAATTATTACGTGCCTCTTGTACGATTTCTTGAAATGTTACAGGGTGTTTGTTCGCGCCAAATGACCTACGCGGAGGCTCAACTCAATTTTTTTATATTTTTTTAAATAAAAGAAGATTGTTCGTTGTCATTCATGTAAAAAACACAGATGTCAATAAGAGATATGTAAAAAATATATTTCTAAGAAACGAATAAAAATGTTTATTTAGTAAAACCTAAATATAAACTCAAAAGGGAAGGCGCTATGTTGCACAAAAGTCAAATGGCCTTCCCAGTGTTTTTAATTAGATATAAATAATCATAATAATGAAGTCAAAGTTTTTGTCGTATTTTTTATCGTTATTACCATTGATCTAGGACCAACATCTATACTAATATTATAAAGCTGAAGAGTTTGTTTGTTTGTTTGTTTGTTTGTTTGTTTGAACGCGCTAATCTCAGGAACTACTGGTTCGAATTGAAAAATTCTTTTTGAGTTGAATAGACCATTTATCGAGGAAGGCTATAGGCTATATAACATCGCGATGCAATTATTAGAAGCGAAGAAATAATGGAACATGTGAAAAAAACGGGCAAAATTATTCATCCTTGAGGGCTTCCATTGCGTGGGCTGCAAAAACGGTTCAAGATACCAACAATATATGTAAGAAAGAATTATTCCTCTTGAGATGATCTAAAAAAATGTCCGCAACAGTATATGTTTATCTTTTAAGATTAAGTCGCTAGAACCGTTTTTATGGTAAACAAATTTGGTCGAAATTAATGCATTATTTGTTAAGAGTTGTATCAACGTAATAATATTAATCTTTATATAAATAAATGTGTTGTTGATTAAGAATATTTAATTGTGAACAAAATTGTCCTTGACATCACTTAATTTCAATGAACATCTTAGAAGATATTACAAAACCTTACATAGCAAAACAACGTTTGCCGGATCAGCTAGAATTTCATAAAAAGCAAGATCTTATATTACAAGTACAGGAGAATGTTATCGACTAATGGGCTGTTCGTTAAGAAGCTCTATTACCACCTGATGACATTCTCCATTGATGGTACGTTCAAAGACTGAAATCGGTAGCCGGTATGACTTGATACGGCATTATTATGATTAAGTTCCTCAATCTGGGCTCTCATCTACTGGTGGCTTGGGCCTTAGGCCTCGCTCCCACAAGTCTACTAGTTTTTTTTTTATAAATGTGTATTATAAAATAAAGAAATAATGTATATATAATGAATAAAGAGAATAATTGTAAAGAAAATATACTCTAAACAGCTCCTGTATTTCTTTTTCCTCTTATCGATCTTCAAGTTTGGCAGCCCGGTATAAATACTTTTTTTATCATGACTCGACATAATGATCACACCATGCATGGTACAGTCCAAAAACCGACCCCAACTATCAACAGTAAAGAATCTATCGATGACCGTAGTTATCACATCGGCCTGAACAAATATCTCTTCACGCCTCGCTTAAAAGAACCAGTATCATACAGACGGTGAGAACACGCTCGTTGGGAGAGCAAACCACAGCTCAACGGGTCAACAAAAGTAAGAGTTAGAAATCATCTTAGTCCTAGCCGAGATATGAGATATAGCTGTGAATCAGTAAACCCACGCGCGAGATTCTATTAGAGAAGGTATGGTGACTACAGAGTACCTGATGGAAAGTACAGTATAGGCCAAAAACGAAAGCGACTATCAAAGGATAAAAATCCATTGATAGTCTAAATCGTCATGTCGGCCCACATATACCACGACTGAAGGTCTCCAGGTATATGAGCTACTGGATATACACAAGCTGATCCCGAAACGCGACAAGCCGAAACTGGTCACTATGACGGGCTTTACACCCATGTACTGTGGTCGCGATCCAGACGGGCACCGACGCCCTACCACCTCGCTGCTGCTCGTTTAGCACCACCCAGGAGTCACGTGTAGGGAAACTAGGGTAAAGCCTACGGACGCGAGCAGCTTCGACTCCCAAACATTTTTTTTTTGAACACTGGCCGTGATACGCACAGTAGGAAACGCTTATTGAGGCAATATCTCTGCGCAACTGGAGCGGTTCAAGATGCTTAGGTAACGTCTGAATCATTCGCAGGACAGTTCTCCGCTGCAACCTATCCTGGGTGTCAAGTACTGTGCGGAACTGACAATAATACTGGTATCGTAGCCGCTCATCATCAGGTGGTCTATTGCGCTACGTGTTGATATTATACCGGGGAGCCGGCAACCGCCCCGGCAGATCAGTCTCTCTAATGCCTTTGCGGTCGTGGCCGCTCAGGATGGGGGCCCTGAGCGGCTGGTTAGCGACCCTCGAGGAGTAGGCAGAGCGTTGTGACGTGCTCTGCCTAAATACAATGAGCAGTGTCGGGGAAGATATCTTCCTGCGAGTTTGTGACCGGCAGGCGCGGCGCGACGCGGCTGTGGCGAATTGATTACAGGTCCCGCAGTCCCCGCTAATGCGCAGAAGTAGTCACCTTGGGGTTTTTAGTCGGTACAAGTCCGACACACCTCGGCAGCGCAACCCCCCTGCGCACCTGAGAGGGTCCTATGAGGATTTACCCCAAATAAAAAAAAAACGTGTTGATATTAAAAAAAATAGTAATCGTGTTATAAAATATATCAACCTGTATAAAGACAATATATTTAGATAAGATCAGTGATCGTAATGCCTTGCAGATCGTAGATCCCAGCGCTGGTAAAAACGAGCATTATTGTCTGTGGTCAAAACAACGCAGAGTTAATTACTGCTTGAAGATATATCATTTAGTTTTTTACGTGTTCAGCCTTGCACCATATATGTACATCTGTGTTAAACGTACCTTGGTCGACCCGGTTGTATAGTTTATTGTTTTAAATCTGTGTTTTATTTTTTGCTCAGCATTAATCGGGACTTTTTTGACTTATTCATTTTTAAAACTACTACATTTAATATATACCTACCTATAAAACTGTAAATAAAAAAAAATATAATAAATATCGAGGGGTGAAAGGCTATATAATCAGCGTTTTTACCGATTCCAAATATATATAATATACTAGCTGATCCGGCAAACGTAGTTTTGCTATATAAGGTTTTGTAATATCTTCTAAGTTGTTCTTTGAAATTAAGTGATGTCAAAGACAATTTTTTTCACAATTAAATACTCTTAATCAACAACACATTTATTTATATAAAGATTAATATTATTACGTTGATACAACTCTTAACAAATAATGCATTAATTTCGACCAAATTTGTTTACTAGTGACTTAATCTTAAAAGATAGACATATACTGTTGTGGACATTTTTTTAGATCATTTCAAGAGGAATAATTCTTTCATACATATATTTTTGGTATCTTGAACCGTTTCTGCAGCGCACGCAATGGAAGCCCTCAAGGATGAATAATTTTTCCCGTTTTTTTTCACATTTTCCATTATTTCTTCGCTCCTAATAATTGCATCGTGATGTTATATAGCCTAAAGCCTTCCTCGATAAATGGTCTATTAAACTCAAAAAGAATTTTTCAATTGGAAGCAGCAGTTCCTGAGATTAGCGCGTTCAAACAAACAAACAAACAAACTCTTCAGCTTTATAATATTAGTATAGATTACTATTATATATCACCAAAAAATGTCGCTTAAGCAAATTGGCCCTGTACCCCTCGATATAATGAGACGGTAGGGTTATTGCCCGAACTATGATTGGAACTTGAAATGTTTTTTTTACCCTGACTTGGTACAGTCACCACATCACGCCTGATGGTAAGCATGTTGTCCAAAAACGAAAACGACTTTTAACAGCAAAGAAAAATCTATCTGTAGTCGCACTGATCGTACCGGCCTTCACAAATATCTCTTGATGCTTTGTCTTAACACTAGATTTACGGAACCCGTCAATTTGACGAAATTCAAACTTTGCAATGAAATATCTCGAAAACTTCTTAATCGATTTCAACCGTTTTGCATCGTAAATTAATCATTTCTTCCAAAGAATGTATACACTCTGCCATTTTCGTCCTAAGCCTTCTACTTTTTGAGATTCATAAACCGAAAGATTACAAACAAATAAATTTACGTAGATATCAGAAGTAACAGCCAGGCTTGTTAAAAACCACAAAGTCGTTTTATTTCTCGATACTTTATTTAAGCGTGATGACATGTTTAGGGGTGAAGGAATATTGTATAATTTAAAGTTAATATGAATTTTTTTTTTTTTTAAGAAAGTGCGTTATTGTATTCACCCGTCACCCTGACGGGTGCCGTAGAGATAGGTATATAAGAAACGTCCGTAAATCTAGTGTTAAGGAACACATTCATAGGCTGGCGGATCTACGCTCGCCGGAAATCATTCCACAGCCCAACAACTCGGCAGAAGTAGGAGTTGGAGATCTTTTAATCCTAGCCGGGTTGTGAGTTACTCTATAGCTGTGACTCCGTAAGCTCGCCTGGTTATACTATGGATGGGAAAGGGTGAAACAAGATTAAATAACTACTTAACACACTCGGCATGATACAGACGGTAGAAAACGCTCTGGGCGGCTATATCTCTGCGCAACTAGAGCGGTTCAAAATGCTTATTAACACGTTGATCATTCACAATGCGGACAGCACTCCGCTGCAACTGTCCAGAGCGTCGAGTAACTATTGGGCAGTGCCGTCCCAGAGATGCGAACAGTATTCCATGCAGGGCCTGACCTGGGACTTATACGATAGATTCAGTTCAGGATACCAAGTCTACGTGAATTAAATTAAGATTAATACCAAAATTAGATTTAATACATCCCTGAGAATATTTTAATTATTTACCTACGTATGTAATTGATCATAATAATTTATTTAATTTGTAAGTAACTGCAAAAAAATCACTGATAAGAGCTCTTTATGAATTAAAAATATTCCCATCAGATTTACATATAACATAGCGAACTAAATATATTATAATGTCAAAATTAAGTGAGGTCACGGATAAGGGTGTGTTTCCATCGAAGGTATGCGAAGCGAAGCATCGCTATAAGTTTTCACCAAATAGTACAATATATATCGCTGTGGTGGCATAGTGGATAATGCACAGGTATCCTGGCACGTACCTCTGGGTTTTTCAGATTAAATACGAATTTAGGCACCAAATGCTCACCGTTGAAGGAAAATATTACGAGGAAACCCACATTTTTTTTTTACACTGGCTCGACATAGTGACTACACAGTACCTGATGGTAAGTACAGTGTAGTCCTAAAACGAAAGCAACTATCAAAGGATAAAAATCCATTGGTAGTCTACATCGTCATGTCGGCCCACATATACCACGGCTGAAGGTCTCTAGGTATACGAGCTACTGGATATACACAAGCTGATCCCGGATCGCGACAAGCCGAAACTAGTCACTATGACGGGCTTTACACCCGTGCACTATGGTCGCGATCCAGGTGGGCACCGACACCCTACCACCTCGCTGCTGCTCGTTTAGCACCGCCCAGGAGTCACATGTAGGGAAACTAGGGTAAAGCCTACGGACGCGAGCAGCTTCGACTCCCAAAATGCACACATGGCAATTAATAGAAGTGTTCTGTGTAAATACCCTGAAAAAAAGGATCAGCTGCCCGCTTGATCTCGTTGGGCATGACATAAGCGCAAAGTTGGTACAGCCACTGATGAGTTACCGTACACCTGTAAATACGAAAACCCACGAAAAAGAGAGGGTAACAAGGTTAAATAAATCTGAAGGCTTAATAATACCAAAAACCGGAAACTTTTCCCACAATTGTCCCTAAAAATAACAACTAACCTATACAATCATCAATAAGCACACCCTGTATCAAATTGACAAATAAACAGCCCAACCCTGTAACCAACGTAATCCTTCCTCAGTTAATTGGATAATTATGATTGATGTGCGTTCGCAAAAGACGCGCCTAAACGGTTTAAGCCAGGTTTTTATTGCACAACAACGATAAAAATGATTACTAGAAATAATTTAAAGACAATAATTTAAATATCTTTCTCTATAATGGTAAATTTTTACTTGAATAAAATCCCTATACAACCATTTCATTTCAGCCGCACAAAAGAGGGATGCCCGAAATATACCGGACTTTTTTCAAGAAAACTACCAAGATGATTTATTTCTACGTGCTAGTGAAGATTATAAGTCTTATAATCAATACTCCACAATACCAACAAATGCCATATATCGTTATCTTATAAATAATCTAGTAGGGCATTAATCTAATCATGTGGAGTCAAAAATCGTCCCGATTAATTATCAGTGGTATCGGCTCATAAAAAACGGCTGTAGGATTTGAGTCAGTCAAATTCATATGGTATGAGGTAAAAAATATTCAGGAGCATTTTTTTTTAATTCTCATCTCTACACATATCTCTTTTTTATATATAATCGTAGAAATACGGAGACTAGACAAACATCTGTTTTTATATTCCGTGTTGTTGATATATAGATATATATATATATATATAGCCTGGGGATCAATTTTTAGGAGAGATAGTGTGAATATCCCACCCATAAAGACCTTTACAACTTCACCGATAGCTTCACTCCTGGCATATAAGGCCCGTCATGACATCGTCAACTGTCAAATTGTTTTTGTCTATTGATAGTCATTGCTCATGTTAGACTACAATATATTTTCCATAGAGACAATAAAAAAATGCATATGCTTTAATTTTAGTCCATATCTCGGTGACACCCGGTATATCTTGATTAACATGTTATATTTTATAAAAGCAAACTCCTCAATCAATGGCAGCTTAACACATAAGGATTACTAATTCGTTCAAATCAAATAAGAGTTAAATCACACAATACAATTTATCCTGACACTTCTCTCCATATGCTATCAATTAATTTACAGGCCAAGTTTCACTGGTCAACCACCATCATAAGCAGACCTGCAGCTTCCGCATCAGTTAAAGACAACAGAGAGCACCGTACATTGGAAGTCCCATCCAGCTTTATGAGAGCCGCGACCGTTAACAGTTTGAGGATCGCGGCAAGTCAAATTAAACTGGACTTTTTTCCAGAACCTATTGTATTGGCAGTCTGGTTTTAAAATTGAAACGTCATAGAGAAATATTGAGACGGTAGAATCAATAAGCGGTGAATAGCGGCGTGTTGAAAGCCGATAATCTCGTTACATTGCGATGTGCGTACACAATACGCATATCGCGAGCTACGACCGTGAAATTATATCGGGTTAACTTGCCCTTTATACTACTGATTACATATTTTTCACATCACTAGGCTATGTACGGCGTCTCCTTGTTCTTTTAACAAGGCGCAGCATCACCCGAACCCACTATTTTATCGCGCGTGGCTATACAAGACATCTAGTGGCTCTACGCGGGCAAGACCCTGATTGTGTCATGTCTTGTTGGATCCCTAGGAACCAATTACAACAACCTTAACAACCGCAGTTTTGAAAAACATTGAGGTAAATACACGCATTAGTTTCATTCCACAACACCGGCGTCGCTGAGGAAGCATAGTTCTGTGAACTGTTGCTCACCGCTACGCGTACGCTCCGATGTAGCCTTAATATATTTTTTTTTTTCACTTGCTCGATATAGTGACTACAGAGTACCTGATGGTAAGTACAGTGTAGTCCAAAAACGAAAGCGACTATCAAAGGATGAAAATCCATTGATAGTCTACATCGTCATGTCGGCCCGCATATACCACGACTGAAGGTCTCTAGGTATATGAGCTACTGGATATACACAAGCTGATCCCGAAACGCGACAAGCCGAAACTGGTCACTATGACGGGCTTTACACCCATGTATTGTGGTCGCGATCCAGACGGGCACCGACGCCCTACCACCTCGCTGCTGCTCGTTTAGCATCATCCAGGAGTCACGTGTAGGGAAACTAGGGTAAAGCCTACGGACGCGAGCAGCTTCGACTCCCAATAATACTAATAATACTATAATATTAATAATAATATAATAATATTAATATTTACTGACACACATTGACCCAGTCCCAAATTAAGCTTGCGCTTGTACTATGGGTACTAGACAAAGATATATGCTATATACTTAAATACATATACGTATCCATAATTCGTGGAAAACTCATCTACTCATAACAGAAAAGTTTACCACTACCGGGACTCGAACCCAGGACCTTAGCATCGCAAGTAGCGTCACCACAAACTGCGCTATCAGGCCATCTAAATATCTTTCGTTTCTTCTCAAGGTAGTCGCTTCCAGAACGCTGGGTGATCATCGTTAGGTTATTTTCCTGGCCGGCCGCCCAATTTGAGATTCATGCCACAGCGGTGCCCTTGCATCGCCACCCAACCTATAGTTCGCTGGCTGAGACCTCAAGTGCTAGCCATCTCCGCTTGGTGAGGTTGTGAAGACCTTCCCCAGCCAATAGCATTATATAGATATGACAAAAGACTGTGGTAATATATGCTAAACTAAACTCACCAAAGAGGAACACCTGGCTATGCGTACTGATGCTCATTGGAGTAAAGCCCTCTCGGAATTTTGAAGATGTAAATTCTCTATTACTGTGTTTTGAGATAAATTACGAATATTATAAAGTTAGTTTCATCACTGAAATCACTGTATTAGTAAAGTTATAAGCAAAAGTTGTGAGCGATTATCACATATTTAAAAAAAATTAATAAAATTCACGAGCTAAAAAATCTAGACGATCTTTAAAAAAATGTAAGATATTTAGTGTGTCCGGTTATTTAAACAACTGTATTAATTTATGTAGTTTTTAATATGGTACAAAAACTTTGTATTTTATTTTCGAGTTTTTTTTTATTTTTGAGTAATAAACGGAAAAGTTAGTGATTTCTAAAGCACTATATCAATCACATATAGATAACAATAGCCTAATTCCGCCCTGAAAGGCCATACTAAATTTTGGTGTATTTTTTTTGGAATCGAATAGCTAGTTTCGGATATTTCCTCCTTCGTTTAAAGAAACAAACAAACATTACTTTTTTATAAATATAAATATAGATCAGTATATATTACAATAGGAAAAACTACGTAAGAAGTGATCGAATATCGAAAAAAAAATTGGGTGTCTTCACATTAACAATACAAAACATCGTCAATAATCACAGATTATTATTAAATAACACATATAACTTGGAAGCAAGTGGATTGTCAGAGCGTGCAATGATCTCCCTGAAGACGTAATCTCAGCTCTAAATGTGAACTGATTTAAACATCGTCTGGACAAATACTATGTCAATCACATAAAGAAATAATAATAAAAAAAGTGAAATAAAATGATACCTTTTGTGAGTCGAAGCTGCTCGCGTCCGTAGGCTTTACCCTAGTTTCCCTACACGTGACTCCTGGGTGTGCTAAACGAGCAGCAGCGAGGTGGTAGGGCGTCGGTGCCCGTCTGAATCGCGACCACAGTGCATGGGTGTAAAGCCCGTCATAGTGACCAGTTTCGGCTTGTCGCGTTTCGGGATCAATTTGTGTATATCCAGTAGCTCGTATATCTAGAGACCTTCAGTCGTGGTATATGTGGGCCGACATGACGATGTAGACTATCATTGGATTTTCATCCTTTGATAGTCGCTTTCGTTTTTGGACTACACTGTACTTACCATCAGGTACTCTGTAGTCACTATGTCGAGCCAGTGTAAAAAAAAATACCTGCTTTTATCAGTTGTTTCAACTGCTTGCCTGATAATAAATTTCAAAATACCTCAGATAAAACATGTTACAATAATAGAGAAGCACAACAGAAAATATCACTAACAAGCTATGATGGATATAATATTAATAATAATTATTAAACGCTAAATATTAATGCGAACACCATTAACAATTAATTTATATTTTGCAATAATTATATTTTATGTCGGCAAGCATATAAAGTGACAGGAAGGATATAGAAGTGTGATAGATCTTAATGGCGGCTTAAATAAAAATGTTGTGTTAAGGTGTTTGATATTGAGTGTTAATATTCTGTAAATTAATAACAAATAATTATGAAGTCAAGGGTTGTTACTATGATCCGAGCAGGTTTCCATCGATCCAGTACGAGGCAGAAGGAGAACCAAAAAAAAGAGATGTTGTATGGCGTGTGGTACCAAAAAAGTTTTTAGAGTTTATAATAATATAATATTTTATCCATTCATAAATAAGTTAACCGTTTGACTGAGAGTTCTTGAGGGGTATGCTTCTAACAACCACCCCTCCCAGAGATGAAGCATGAGTAAGGCTGCTCTTTGGCCCACTCGTAGGAAGAACATAGATACTCAGGCCCTGCTCACAGCGTATTGAGGAACACCTCGAAAGTTATTAACCAGTAGAAATCAGACACACCGGAACCGCCGCGCTACGACAATCCTGTCTGGAATCTTCTATGCAAGATTTTACCCTGGGTTACCAAAAAAGGTTTATTTGATTATTGCTCCATATGTGTACACGCACCTTTCAATTCGGTAGCGTAACGAACTGCCAGGTAATTTGTTAGTTAATTCAATTGATATAACACTTACCGAGAGCACCAGCCCACAGTCCGAGCCTATTGCGGGCCAAAAATAAACATCTTCTAACGCGCATAAGGCACTGATGAAATACTTATTAACAGTAATCGACTGAAACTAGAAATTCTGCCGAAACAGAAATATTAATTTATAAAATAATCTCACGCTATATCGCTTTCGGGGTAGGTAGGGAAACATGAGCGGCTTTATCCATTTTGTTTTTATATGTTGCGCCCAACGTGACCAGTACCGCACCTGATCACCGATCTCAAAGTAATATACACATGACATTTCAATTAGAATTTTTGCTGGTAGGGCGATTGACCGAACTGGGTCATGACCACAGTACACAAGTGTAAAAACCGTCACAGTGACTCGCTTTGGCCTGTCGCGTTTCAGGATCAACTGGAATATATCCAGTAGCTCATATACCTAGAGACCTTCAGTCGTGGTATATGTGGGCCGACATGACGATGTAGACTATCAATGGATTTTCATCCTTTGATAGTCGCTTTCGTTTTTGGACTACACTGTACTTACCATTAGGTACTCTGTAGTCACTATGTTGAGACAGTATAAAAAAAATGACCTGCAGACTTCCTCAGGATGTTTTCCTACCATAAAAAACCCAGATATACTTACCGAGATTCGAACCTACGAACATTCGCTTCACAGCACATGGATACCAGTTTCTTATCCACTAAGCCACCACACGAAAATAACCCCAGACAAAACCACAAAACTTAATGTTTAGGATAAAACAATGACGTCATAGAAAAAACCGTTAGATTCATCCCTTGTAACATCTAAATAAAAGATACGAAACGGAATCGAACCCGCATACGATCTGTATCTGTACGGGACAAAACGCGACTCGTGTTGTCGCATAAACAGACGTCTGTATAAAAAATATCGTCAGATGTATCAGGCATATATTCTCTGTATTATTCTACATTTTGTCTACCATAGGCAAAAGACAAAATGTCTAATAACACGTCAGAATTTCGCTCACTTAACTTCGCGAACTTTGGTCACGTTACACGTAGAAATTATGTAAACCTGGAACAGCTAAAGATATATGTTAATATCATATATCGTCACGATATATTCCATTCCGGGGTGATCAGAGATACATTAGTGGCTGTATCCACTTTGCGCTTATACAAGGTGTCTCAAAAGAATGTTCACATTTAAACCTTTTTTTAAAAGAAAAGTCTTAGCTTTATTGAAAAAATGTTTATTTTATATTGAAGTACACTGTTTGGGAATTTATTTTTTAAAAATAACGTCGTCCAAATGTAAACCGTTGCGCTCTCGGCATTCATTTAGTCGGGCACTAAAATTGCCTATGACAGCTCGGCAGGTAGTCTCCGTGATGGCTGCCATTTCATGACGGAAATTTTCTTTTAATTGTGCCAGGGAAGTCGGTTTATTAGCGTAAACTTTTGATTTGACATAACCCCACAGGAAAAAATACATAGGCGTTAAATCGGGACTCCGTGGAGGCCAATTTATGTCACCTCGCCTGAAGATTAATTTGTTCGGAAAAAATTCGCGAACTCGAGGCAGAGATCTGTTGGACGTGTGTGAAGTTGCTCCATCCTGCTGGAACCATGTTCTTTGGTTGTAACCAGGAAAGTTTTGCAGTTGGGGTACGAAAAACTCGTCTAACATCTCCACATAACGCTCTGAATTCACTGTGAGTGTGCGTCCCTTTCCATCTTCAAAAAAGTAAGGGCCGATAATTCCTCGCGCCGACATCGCTGCCCATACGGTGACTTTGGGTGAATGTAGCGGTTTCTGATGTTTTTGTTTTGGGTTGGTTCCACTCCAGTAACGACAATTATGCTTGTTTACATGCCCATTCAGGTGAAAATGGGCTTCATCGGAAAACAAGATGTAGGTGAACGTTGGAAAGCGCTCAATCATCTGATTTACAAAGGCAAGCCTCTGACTAGCATCTTGAGGCTTCAGTTCTTGCACTAACTGAATTTTGTACGGGTGCAGCTTTAAATCTTTGTGTAAAATGCGGCATAATGAAGATCTGTGCACATTTAAAGCAACAGCACGCTTCCGAATCGAGAGGTTTGGATCATCTCGAATAGACTGAGTAACACTGTCCACGTTTTCGGTTGTTCTTGATGTTCTTGGCCGCCCAGATTTTGGTTTCTCCAGAGTTGACCCAGTCTCTTCAAACTTCTCAACCCATTTTGCAATGAGTCGAGTGCTAGGCGCATCATTTAAGTGACGAATATGTCGAATACTGCATAATTTTCTACGCGCTACAGTCGCCGAATTACCGTTTTTGTAAAACTCACGTACGCACAACGCACGGTCCGCACCAGAGAAACGCTCCATAGCGACTAAATTCCCAAGAGCCAGACTACCGACTGACATACCCCCTGCGCCCCTCAGAATAGTTGCTGTCGCGTAATAAGATAAGCAAATGTGAACTTACTTTTGAGACACCTTGTATATCCGTGCCCAATATGACCAGTAGCGCAGCAGATCGCCGTTCTCACAGCACTAGTACTCATGACATTTCTATTAGATGCCATGCCGGTTTCCTCACGATGTTTTCCTTCTCCAGTGAATGTGTGGAGCCAAGTCCATACTTAATCTAGTACGGTTAATGATAAATGAGAAAACAGAAGGCCCACATAGTCCGGAGCCCTAAGCGGTGCTTAAATAAATAAATAAATAATAATAAAAATATTGATTATGAAAACAATTACAAAGCAGCACATTAAAGTCAGCTGACACCCAAACTAGAACTACCTGTATCTTGGATGTCAGCACATTTCACGCAATTTGTTACATACAGTTTATATCCGCTGCGTAGCTCCAATCTTAACTCAAAACAATACAATAATAATATTACAAACACTATACAATCAAAGTAAATAATAATTACACCATAAAGTTAAGCCCTAAGCACATCTATTCCCGCAACAGTTCCTCAGTATCATTATACGTCAGATTCAGCAACCAGTCCTTCAGCTAGACCCAAGTCTCTGAACAGCTGGAGTTTCCTGTAAGCACCACACTTCACCCTACGGCTGAACACAATCGATAGAAGAACTTAGTTTCCCGAATTAAATGTAATCATGATTCTCAACAGTGAGAGAACGATGAGTAAAATAATATTTCATTCGCAAATTTTATTATCCCAGACATGGCGCTTTGGGAACATTTTTTAGTACAAATATGACACCAAATCACAATTAAGGAAAATCATCTCTACGATATCATGTATACTTTGTATCCTGGACAGAATGCAACGGCTTTTCACGTCAGTTCCACTGAACCTATTGTATAAGGCTCAGGTCAAGCCCTGCATAGAATACTCTTCGCATCCATCAATGGGATAGTTATGTTGAGTACATACTCGATACCCTGGACAAGTTGCATCGGAGGGTTGTCTGCATTATGAATAATCCAGTCGGTACTAAGCATCTTGAACCGCTCCAGTTACGCGAAAATGTGACCTCACTTATTAGGAGGACACTTAGGAGTTATTTTACCTTGTCCCACCCCTTCTCTACCATAGTACAACCACGCGCGCGGATTTACGAAGACACAGCTATACGGTAACTCATATCCCGACTAGGGCTAAGAAGCTCTCTCACTTTGACTTTTGCTGAGTCGTTGGACTGTGGAACGGTCTTCCGGCGAGCGTGTTCCCACCGTCTTATGATATGGGATCTCTTAAGCGTAGCGTGAAGAGATATTAGTGCAGGCCGATGATCGTTGCGACTACCGATGGTTTTTTGTTAACTGTGGTTAGTCGTGATTGTTTTTTGGATTGTACCATCCTGATCATCAGGCGTGATGTGGCAATTGTGACGAATCAGGATAAAAAAATCTGAATTATAGTGATAACTATATCTTGATGTGTTATGAAGCTTTAATAGTATAAGTGCAACAAACAGTACAATAGCGAATTAAATACCACGTGAAGATAAATGTGTGCCCATAATAGGATACCAAAAAGGTGCGAAATGTCGCGCGTTAAAAAACTAACAAAGCGGCAACAGACAGACAGTTACAGATTATAACCAACCCCTCTTTTTATTATAAACACATTAAGATATTATCATCAAACATAAAAAGTCACCTTTCAAATTACTCTAATCCTTTCATTCAACATCTTGGCCCGTATGATTTTTGTTCTCCGTCAGTTAAAGCTACGCGATGTGTGCTATAAAACACGTATTTTAATTTTATTTCGTTCAATTTCTCAATCTTATAATTACGACTTATTAAAATATTTTCTTTATTAAGATCTATATTTTTATCTTAAATCTTTCACATGAATAATACAAAATATTACAGCATATAAAAATTCCTTTAATAACATTATTATTTTGTAATATAACAATTGAATTCTCCATAATATCTCCATACCATATTTCAGGTTGTATTAATACACAAAAAGTCTTATACTAATTTATAACACTATTTTATAACATTCTTATTTGCCAATCCGTTCCTAATATATATAGACTAGATCTTCATTCGTAATCCCGTATTTTCTAATGTTCGTTCTTTATTACTCCTACAAAATCTTTTTATTTTTAACACACTCACTCATTGGTTTAAAATGTAAACTAGAGTTATAT
Organism: Automeris io; assembly: GCA_036320925.1. Taxonomy (NCBI): domain Eukaryota; kingdom Metazoa; phylum Arthropoda; class Insecta; order Lepidoptera; family Saturniidae; genus Automeris; species Automeris io. Next base: position 1,330,971 of record JAUDJH010000011.1, on the reverse strand, counting down.
ATAAGCTTCTTATCGCACAAGCTATTACAGCGTTTATCTCAAGTAACTTATTTTTAAATTAAATTAAGCCTTTTGTATTCTTTACTACTCCTGGAATATATCGCATATATCTCATAACACAGCCCACGTAGGACAATAAAAACAATAATTGAGATATCAAAAGGATACCTGTAACTTCAATGTGAATTAAATTTTATCACAAAGCAATAAGATTTAAATTTCTTTAGACTATAATAATAAAGGATACAGGAGTCAACGTTAACTATTTGAGCAATATAAAACAGAATTTATTCAGCTTAAGAACAATAGAGAATGCATTGCGAAGGGAAGTGTCTTGTACTTAGATACGTGCATGAGTTAACTGCTTTATATGAGAACATAAAACTGTCGATAAAAATAACGAATATTCTATATTAGCAACTTTTTGGAGTCATAAGTAGGGATGAGAGATTGAGGGTATCGTTTCTGACGCAATAATGTGCCAGACAGGGAAGAATCAACCCAAAAAAGAATAAAACACCGAAAATGGTTATTTAAAATCACCAAAAAAATTGTATAAATTTAAATTGGCTTAAATTATATGAGAAATATTTTTATTCTATTTTTTCATCACGCCGAATGCTCACAGAGGTAAGCAGAGAGATTGACACGCTGTCGGGCAGTAGACTTGAGGGAGTCTGCTGTCCGGATGAGAGGGTGGCGGTGTGCAGTGCCCGGCGCGCCACCTGTGAGATAGGTGTTGGAAGGGTGGGCTCTTTACCCCTACCCCTCCCAGAGAGGCAGCTCTGACAAGGCATTTCGCTCTCCGGGCGTCTGGATGAATTTGGTTTCCCAAATAGTTGGCTCGGGTGGAGCGATTAGAGAGACATCCCGGGGGTTTTCAGTCAGTAGGAGTCTGACACACCGGGGTTGCTGCCCTCACAGCGGCCCTGATGGTCCTATGCAGGATTTTCCCCCGAGACACCAAAAAAAAAAGAGATTGAAACGCTACTTCAACTTGCAAACCTCTTTCGCCTCCACAACACTCATTAAACCCGTGAGTAATGCATTCTCTCAATTCCGCGTACTTTTGACGTTACCTTTATCACAGCTCTTTATATGATCTGTGTGGATAAGTTCGATCGACCTAGGCTCATACATCCGCTGCAGCGAATTGATTACAGGACCCGCAGTCCCCACTAATTCGCAGAAGTAGCTAACTTTTTTTTTTTTTGTTAACCCGGTGGAAATCCCTGCGGACCGTCAGGGCAGCGGTGAGAGCCGCTCCCCCGGTGTGTCGGATCTGCCCCGACTAAAACCACCGGGGGGTTCCTTCTCCCGTCTGCCGGATGCTAAGGGCAAAGCCGAGCCATCTTCCTCGGCATCCGACGACAGAAGTAGTCACTTTAGGGTTTTTAGCTAGTAAATGTCCGGCACACCCGGCTACCCCCTTGCGCGGCTTGGACGGTCCTATGAGGATTTTCCCCAAGTAAAAAAAAAGCTTTTACATCCATTCACATTCCTATTGTATTCCTTTTTTTAGTCTTCCTTTCTTCATTTTCATATCCACGTGCACGGTCCATCGTAACATGCTTTTATACATGCTATTGGTGAAACTATCTTGCGGACAACCGATATCTCGAGAGTTATTACCAGTCAGTTACCAGTCACTCAGGGCCCTCATTCTGGGCGACCATGTCCCCAATGGCAGCCTATACTATAGGTATTAGACGAACATAAATATGAAATATTCATACTAGACTAAAGAAAACCCTCTTCGGCATAGCCTTGAGTTTCCTTCGGTGTTTCTTCTCAAGGTAGTTGCTTCTGCAAACGCTAGTAGATCACCGTTTGGTTCATTCCTGGCTGGCCACCTAAGGTTCGTTCGTTCATCTAGGTTTGTTACCTTGGGGGGAGCCCTTGCGTTACCACCCTATCCACAAAATGCCGGCTGAGCAAACTAAATGCTCGCCCCCTCCGCCGGTGAAGTTGTAAAGGTCTATACCGACCAGCAGTAAACTGCTTTTTCGATAAAAAAAGAAACTCATGAAAACGATTTTAATAGTCACTATGACCGGTGGTCGTGGGTGTGGTTGTAGAAAGACACGGATTTTGGCGTTTTACTGTTTATTTGCACTTTACAGCACACCGAACTGCGACGCACACGCACGTACTCTAGCCTTGCGTCTCGGTAGTCGACTAACTTAACAAGCATCCCGTGCGCGCGCGCACCCCTTACCCTGCACGTCTCGTATCACCCTAACGACCCTTAGGGCGTGTAATACAATTACGTATCGGGCGGCGTCTACATTCTATACACTTTGTTTTGTGATTGTAGTGACAGTGATGTTCGTTTGCCTCGAATAATACAGTGCATCTAAATGTTACAAGTCAATCTCCGCTTTTAAGGTTTTTCAATTATAATTAAGTAACTAAGGCACTTAAAAAATTACTAAATATCTATTGATGGAATTGAATAACTTCTGATAATCTTGCTATTAAGGTGAACACAAAATAGTTTACTTATTCTACATTAGACAAGGTTTATTGCGTTTTAACACAATTATGGAAGACGGGAGCATTTGCATCACTTGCTGATGGAGTGTGACGTATCGGGCGGCGTCTACATGCTATATCACAAAAATAAACGCAAGTACCAAAAATAGAATCCTTGTCATAAGAAGCAATGTAAATATTGTCGAGCAACAAATCTTGTGCAGTTCATAATTTTCGCGTACTAACTATAAAAAGTGAATAATTAATCAGCAGCGATAATTACTCCCATAATATTCTGCGTAAGGAAATAGAGGTCTTTGGTCTCTTCTGATTTTATCAGAACTCAGGGCTTCGTAAATGTTTACCTATAATTATAAACATTGTTATTTTTATTTATAAAACCCGTGGAAGCCACTCGAGCCAGGATAAGTTTATGACAACGTTTTAAGACAATCGAGGTGATTTTATATGTCAAAAGAACTAACCAATTGGCAGCGACAAATTTTTTTATCGGTTGGTAAGCATGATACAGATCAAAAATGACAACGGCTGTCAACAGTAAAAAACCTATCGATAGTCGTAGCAATCATGCCGGCCTGCACAAATATCTCTTCATGCGACGATAAAGAGCCCTATACCATAAGAAAGTGGGAATATCCTCGTCGGAAGACCATTCCACAGCTCAACAAGTCGGCAAAAGGATACAATTTTAAGGCAGTTCAGGATACCTTCACAAATGAAATGAAAAAGTATTTATTTCGCCACAAATATACAAAAAAAAACAGAAATTTAAATGTAGCAATACAAACAACACACAAAACAAAAGAAAATATAAAATATATAAACATGGCGAAAATGGAACCTTCATCAGCCTAAAGTCACAGAGGAATTCTGCAGCGCTGATTTTCGTGAAGGGCCCCGGTCGTGTTACATCTTATAAGAATTATCGATAAACAACAAAATACTGTGTCAAGTATGTATGTGTATGATGTAAAGTATGGTGTGATTGAAGATATTTGATATTATTTTATTATTAATTATATTATACTAAATTAGTGTACTAACTGTTGTGTATTAACTGTTTGTGAGGCTAATCTTATTTTGCTATTATACGAGTATAAGGCTCAGATCAGGCCATGCATGGAATACTACTTGCAACTCCGGGACGGTTCCGCCCGGTACTCACTCGACGCCCTGGATACGTTGCAGCGAAAAGCCGTCCATATTGTGAACGATCAAGACGTTACTAAGTATTTTGAACCGTCCAGTTGCGCAAAGATAATGCCTCACTGAGCGTTCTCTACGGTCTTTATCATCTCGAGTGTTCTGAACCCACCTTCCATAGTAAAAAGTTTACGGAGTCATAGCTATACGGTAACCCATATCTCGCTTAGGACTAAGAAATTCTCTGTCTTACTTTTGCCGAGCCTTTGGGTGTAGAATGGTCTTCCGGCGAGCGTGTTCCCACCGTCTAATGATATAGGGTCCGATCTAACTATCTTATCAATCGAAACTATCGATAGTTTTTTTTTACTGTTGATATTTGTTGTTCTTTTTTCGTGTTCATCATGTACCAAGAGGCGTGAATGAAGCGTTAAAAATGATGACCACGCGAAGCGCGAAACCTTGTTACGTTTATAAAAAACATTTGACCTCGATGATATAAATCGTGTGACTGTAATTATTAATATTTAATATGAAATATATTACAGTAATTTAATGTGTTATTTCGTATCAATTTATATGTTCACGGACTTCTTTTTGCGTAAGACACATTGTTTGTAGCATGGGAAAATAATTAGATTTGTCTCATATATAAGTCATTTTTTACTTTTGCACAGCTTTTTACAGCGGCGCACACGATGCGTTGCGGCGGCGGCGTGGCTCTAGAATGCTGTCGCTCCGTCGTTTAAAATATTCTTGAAATATAATTTAACACAAATAAGCCAGGTTTGCGTTGGACTTAATCTCACCCGATTGAAAGTGATCATGAGGCCGATGATGGAGCGCACTCATCGTAATCTAAAGATACTAATATCGTAATATGTTGGAAAAACAGATGACGGAAGCTAATTCCACTCCTTAGCTGAAGCCAAAATGTGGAGGCTAATCACCACGTACGAGCTGGTGTGATGGCAATCATATAAGGATGTAAACCCGCAAGGCACTCAGTCAATTTGCGGGGAGGGCTGGGAATTAAATTGTACAACTCAGCCCTATACTCTCCAGAGTATAAGTCTATAGAAAATCAAAATGCAAGTGCAAAATGCACTTTACATCGGTGTTACAAACCGAGTAGATTAAGCGACGTGAGAGCCTCATCGGCAATCATCTACTGGGCCTGGCGATCGATTGAGACCAAGATTGAGAAATAGTGTCAATCGTAAAAAAAAAAATTGTAATTTTAATCTACCACAGGTTTCGAAAGCAAAAACTACTTAAAGTGCGAATCAAATGCGCATACAGTGCGTTTTGGTGCTACGCCACACGCGTACCGGACTTGCGCATCGTGTCACGTGGTAGCATAGATGGGCAAAATGTAATCAGATTAATGAAAATGATTAACGATTACATTTTACGTTTTTTACCATTAATATGACTGCATTTTGCATATTTATGTTCTTAACACTACAGAATCCTAGATTGTATACACATTTATTATTACTTAATGTTTTAAATAGATTTAATCATGATTACAGAGCAAGAAAATTAAAATTACGACTACATTTTGTAATCGTTGATCATTAATCAGATTACATTTTGCCCATCTCTGCGTGGTAGAGAGGCGTACATGCGTTGTGATGACCTTTTTTGATAAATTTTAAATAAGCTACTTTGTAACAACGTCGTAAAATTTTACGCTACAACGACGCAATGCCGCCGCAGCGTATCGTATGCACCGGCTCTTACAGTAACACCGGAGATTATAGTAATTAACTTTATTATCCTCGTAATTTTAATGCGTACTAAAAGATACAGCCAGAAAATGATCTTTTAACACATTTGTTACGGTTGGGGAGACGTACATTGCAACGTTACATAAATTTGTTCCAAACCTGTGATGACCAAGTTTAATTTATTCGATAGATAAACATACAATATCAATTAATTTTATGTGAAAGGAGGCGAGGAGCTGAGTTTAGGTTATTTTGAGGTGATAGAGCGGTTGCCAGAACCGATTTGAAATCACATCACACAAGTCTCCACTCCGAAATAACCCTGAGCTTCTTACGGCTTTTCTTCTCAAGGTAGTCGCTTCCAAAACGCTATCAGATCACCGTTAGGTACATTCCCTGGCTGGCCGCCCTAGTCGAGGCTCGTACCCACAGGAGAGACTTTATTTTGCTACCTAATCTATAAAACGCTGGTTGAGCACCTTAAGTGCCAGCACTTCTCGTCCGATTGAGTTGTGATTACCTTCTGGGCCAACAGCATTCTGTCCTATATGAAAATAGAGTACACAATATCTTTGGCCTGCCAGGTTTCAGTATCTGATTGTGTACCTCCAATTGTTTTATATACCTAGAGACCTAAGGACAGAAGAAATATGAAAAATATGAACCGTAGAGTCAGTTTTGGATATTAACCCAGAACGCTTGTCCAATGCGGGTTAGCGGGTGTGCACTATGTGAAGAGAAGGAGCATATTGTATACCTTAGTCGGCTCTTGCAATACCTCAGTATGTTGAAGAGGAAATCACTATTATATTCTGCCAATTAATCTCACGACACGGATTTTATATACATATATATACTAGATACATTTTTATTAAGGTGAAAAAAGCTTATTTCTATTAAGACTTATTCTGTGAAACAGTAGCACCCAATTAGCGGAAGCGTTGCCTTCGCAGAGTCAGTCGGCACTCGTGTCGAAGCATTCACGGCGCAGCGTACGTCCTGCGAGCGCCAGCCTTGTGCTCCTTAGCCGAACAATGCACAGATAAGTAGGAATTACCTGCGATTTGGCGTTAAATTCCTACAGCACACGCATTGATCTACGAAACATAATGGATACGGCTTCTCATATAATTTCTAACACTGACATGTACACTGCAACTGATAATAGTAAAATATAATTCAAGAACTGCAGCGGCTATCAATGGAGTTCAGAGTCAGATGTCGTCGTCAAGGCCAAAATTTACCAAAAAGTCGGTAGGTATATGTTTAACAAGAGACCGTGCGTAAGCTAATCTTAAAACGTGACAGTCTGTATTTAGTTACTAAAATCAATAGCCACAGCATTTTGAGTGATGATTTTTGCAGTGAGTGTTATTATAAGGTTGTGATTGAGACTGTGGTCGTGGCTGGTTTAGCGACCCTCAAGAAATTGCCAGGGCATTGTGACGTGCTCTAACTAAATACAACGAGCAGTATCGGGGAAGGTATCATCTTCCCCCGAGTTTGTGCCCATCGGGCGCGGCGCGACGGGGCTGTGGCGAATTGATTACAGGACCCACAGTCCCCGTCAATGTACAGAAGTAGTCACCTTGGGGCTTTTAGTCGGTATAAGTCCGACACACCTCGGTCGCGCAACTCCCCTGTGCGGCTGAGGCGGTCCTATAAGGATTTTCCCCAAGTAAGAAAAAAACGGTTGTGATCGAGAACGGGTAGTACACTTGAGTGTCTGTCAAAAATTAATCACAACTTACTTATTAGCGAATTCACATTATAATATATAAGCCTCAGCGTTTCGGAATATTGCCGCTTAACGCGTGGCAAAACAGACTTTTAAGATTGAAATGAAAAAAATGAAAATAAAAATGTATTTATTTCGCAAAACACCAACAAAAAAACAGAAATTTCAATGCAGCAATACAAACAACACACAGAAACAAAAAAAAAACAAACAAATGAACATGGCGAAAATGGGACCTTCATCAGCCTAAAGCCACAGAGGAAGCCTTACAGCGCTGATTTTCGTGAAGGGGCCCGGTCGTGTTACATATAATTAGAATAAATAAGCAATAAAAACACAATAAATAGAATAACATCTATCTTAAATAATATTAAATTCCCAATTGACTACTATACAATCATATCATGCACTAATTTTATCTAACTTCGATAATATTATTACAGCATTAACGCCCTGTTTAGAAATGCTTTTTAAATGTTAGTTTATCATCAATAGCTTCGTTCATTTTCATCTAAGCAAAAACTACATTAGGTTAAACTTTAATATGAAGCAAAACTTTAGTTAAAATTCACGTTTATAACAAGCGACAAACTAAGACTTATTGATCTGATTGTGATGCTTAACACTTCGTCTGTAAACGGGGATTATTTGTGTTAATACCCGCTAAATAGAGGAGCAGCGAGCATCCAATTCTCACCCAACTTTACGAGAATTTTCAATTGGTAATTCAAAACGTATCTTTTTCACAGTAGCATGAATTTTTTTCAGAAATTTTCGAATGCCTTAAAAGGAGTGAAAAGACGAAGACGCAAAAGACCCCTGTTTAGAGGCAGAAGATCCGGTAAAAACGTTTACTGACGAAGTTTAAAATTACTTTACCATCCGATCGTTGGTCGATAAGCTGAGCGTAAATGGCTGATATATTTTATGGTATTCTTTAAAAAATAATGTAAATTTTATTCATTCTATTATTTATTTCAGATACACGCCTCCATGATTTCGTAGCTCGCAGTATCGGCGGGCTAGGTGTTCTACGATAGCATCGGCGGACGGCGCGCGCCGGAACCCGCGGTCATCTCTGATCTGAAGATTCCATTCACGCAGAATTTTAGCCCATGTTTGATTTAACTCCAATTATGGACTTCCTAGTTCGGCGACTAGATTTTATTTAATTTATTGGTCACTTGTTGGTGCTGTGACCAAAAGAGGTGACATATCAAAATTTATTAGAATATGCGGTTTGTGCTATAGGTGGATTAATTGAATTGAATTAAGGAAACTTTCTAAATACATTTTTACGTAGATTTCTGCCGTTTGTATCACTGCAGGTGTTTTAAAGAATTACTAACCTTGTACCACCCTCTTCCTTTCGAAACAGATCCACACACACGTGTTCATGGAGTCACAGCTTTACTGTATGGTACTTGGTGATATAGTAATTGTACACGATGGACAATACTCGTTGACTAGTAGCAGGGATTCTTCAATAAAAAACACTTCTTCGTTCGTAGTTCGCTTCTTTATTCGCAGTTTATTCTTGAGGGTAGCTCCGAGGGAATTCTTCGAGTCTTCGATCTTCGCTGCCGACCAACGATTAGGTCGCTATATATATCCCCTCGGGCTACCCTAACAACTAGTACTATATACAAAGTATTCCTTAAAACTAAGTCCGCCAATAGCGACGCCGGATTCCGCCGTAGTTCCTACGGCCGGCCGCCGCTGTCGCTGCTGTCGCCCCGGTCGACGTGCTCCTCTCCCGCACCCCTATTCTTGCGTCTCCGGCGCCCTGGGCTCGCTGTTCGTAACATCCTCCCCCCGGCGTAGCTCGTCGAAGCCTTCCTCTTCCAGCCGGAGAACAGCCAGCTTCCTTGCAGGGCGCACGAAGGTTCCACCTCTGGTGCGGATGAGAGCGCTGCGCACGTCGCCGTCTGGCCCGGGGTACACGGCCTCCACGATGCCTCGAGGCCATGTGTTGCGGGGCAATGCAGCGTCGACCACGATGACTAGATCTCCGGGGCGTAGCGGGCGCTGTCGATCGTGCGCTCCGCCGCGCGCCACCAGCGTCGGTAGGTACTCCCGGACCCACCGTCGCCAGAACTGGTCGGCGAGCCCTTGTGTCGCCTTCCATGCTCTCCTATCCGCCGGCGAGCACACCCCGGTCTGGGGCAGCCCTGCCGACGTCCCGATGAGAAAGTGGTTCGGAGTCAACGCCTCCGGATCCGCCGGATCCACGGAGACGTGTGTCAGCGGTCGTGAATTGATCGCGTGTTCCGCTTCCGCCAGCAGCGTCGTCAGCACCTCTTCTCGCGGTGCTTGGTCGTGTAGAGCCGCGCTCAGCGCAGCTTTTGCTGAGCGCACGAGTCGCTCCCACGCGCCGCCTTGATTCGGCGCGCCAGGAGGGATGAAGCGCCACTCCATTCGGCGCAGCTGCGCGTAGTCACGCAGCGCCGGCTCCCACTCGTTGTATGCTGCCCGTAGCTCCGCGTCGGCTCCACGGAAGTTCGTCCCGTTGTCGCTCCAGAGCTGACGCGGCCATCCGCGTCGCGCTGCCATCCGTCGCAGCGCCATGATTGCAGAGTCGGCAGACAGGCTGCCCACTACTTCGATGTGGACAGCTCGGGTAGTGAGGCACGTGAATAACGCGCCCCACCTCTTCTCACGTCGGCGGCCGATAGTGACGGTCATCGGCCCGAAGTAGTCGACCCCGCAGTTGGTGAAGGGTCGGCGATGCTGATCCAGGCGCGCTGGCGGCAGGTCCCCCATCGGCGGCACCCGGGGCTTCGCTCGGCGCACCCGGCAGAGCGCGCAAGCCCGGGCAACCGCGCGCACAGTGGGGCGCGCGCGCAGTATCCAGAAGCGCTGCCTGATGTCATTGAGGACGCGCTCGTTGCTGGCGTGTCCCGCAGCCGCGTGTTCTCGTAGCACGATGAGTCTTGTCAGCGGGTGACGGCCGCCCAGTATGATCGGCCGCTTCGTCTCGTACGGCGCGCGCGCGGCATCGATCCGTCCGCGCACACGCAGCAGGTCGTCCTGCAGCATCGGGTCCAGCTTGGCGAGGCGGCTGGCAGCTGGCAAGGTTCGGCCAGCGCGCAGCCTCGCGATCTCCTCGCCGAAGTCTTCCTCCTGCGCCCTGCGTAGCCATAGGTGCTCCGCTCGCTCGATGTGCTGTAACTTAAGTTGGGTCGCTCTCTTGCGACATTTGTCGATGAAGGCGAGCACCGTCGCCGTCGCCCGGATCAGCCGCTCATACGATGAGAAACGGCTAATGTCCGGCAACGGGCTCGCGCTGTCGATGATGCTCGCTGCGCAGCACGCGGCCTCCTCGATGCTGCCGGTGCTGCTCGGTCGTGCCTTTTCCTGCGGCCACGTATTCTCAGGCCCGTACAGGAAAGAAGGTCCGGTGAACCAGCGGTCATGCTGGTCGGTTGGCGCCTTTCCGTCGCGGGTTGCGTCATCCGCGACGTTATGTGCGGTCGGCACCCAGCGCCATTGTTCTATGTCAGTTGCCTCTGCTATCTCTCCGAGCCGGTGCGCGACGTAAGGCGTATAGCGCCGCGCGTCCGTCCTTATCCACTGCAGCACCGTTGATGAGTCGCTCCAGTAGATCACGCGATCAGTCTTCCAGTGATGTTCTTGCTTTATCATGCCAGCCAGCCGGGTTCCGATGACAGCTGCTTGTAGCTCCAGCCGCGGTATCGTATGCGGGCGCAGCGGCGCCACCCTGGCCTTAGCAGCGGCCAGTGTCACCGTGACGCGACCGTCTTCGTGCATCAGCCGCCAGTATGCTGCCGCTGCGTATGCCTGTTCGCTGGCATCGACGAACACGTGAAGCTGCCTCTCCGGTTCCGCAGCATCGTCGTCGGTGACGTATCGTCGCGGCAGGCGCAGCTGAGCTATGTCGTCCAGCGTGCTCAGCCATTGGTCGAAGCGATCCGCCTGCTCGCCCGGAAGCTGCTCATCCCATCCTATCTGGATGCGCCATAAATCCTGCAACACAATCTTGGCAGTGATGCTGTAACAGCTGAGTAACCCCAGCGGGTCGAAAATCGACATGACCGCCGCCAGGGCCTCTCGCTTCGTCGGGGCCCGCTGCCGTTCACGGACTTGTTTCGGGACGCGTGCCAGGGTCGTGTTGAAGCCCAGCTCGTCTTTCTCGGCGTCCCACAGCATGCCAAGTGTCTTTTCCTGGTGGTGTTCGTGGCCCAGAGCGGTCGGCTCCCGGGCTCGCAGCTCTCGAGGGACGGTGTTCAGCAGGAGCGGGCAGTTGGAGTTCCAGCTTCTCAACGTGAAGCCTGCTTGAGCGTGGACGGCGATGACCTCTTCTATTGTCTTCTTTGCTTCTTCCACGGTCTTGAAGCTGTGCACGAGGTCGTCCATGTAATGGCTCCTGGTGATGACCGGCAGTGCCCTGGCGTGCGAATGCGCGTGATCCTGCGCGTTCCGGTCCCGCACGCTGTGGGCCAGGAAGGGCGAGCTGGCTGCTCCGAAGATCATCGAAGTCATCTTGAACTGCTCCGGAGGGTCCTTTCTGTTGTCGCCTCTCCACAAGAATGACTGCGCCGGTTGATCTTCCGCTCGCACCTTCACCTGCAAAAACATCTCAGAAATGTCCGCTGTTACGGCGATCGGCCGTTCCCGGAATCGAAATAATATTCCGGGAAGTGATTGTAACAAGTCCGGTCCCTCGAGTAAAAAGTCGTTCAAACTTTTGTTCTGTACGCGGTGCGCTGCGTCAAACACTAGCCGTATCTTGTTTGGCTTATTCGGGTTTCGTACGGCGAAGTGCGGTAGAAACCACTGTATAGCGCTGTCTCGTTCACTCTCGCTATACTTTTCCGCGTATCCTTTTTTCAACAAATTTTCAATCTGGCGCGTGTATTCCTCTTTAAATGCCGGGTCGCGATCCATCTTTTTCTCTATGCCCCTGAGGCGTATGAATGCTTCACTGTAGCTCGGCGGCAGCACGATGTCATCGGTGCGCCACGGCAACCCGACTTCGAATCGATTGTTCACTCGGCGCGCCGTTTTGTTGAAAATCTCGATCGCTCGTCGATCTTCTGGCTTCTCCTTGGTGGTCAGCGACACACCAAGCGCTTCCAACGTGAAGTGCTTCTTCACCAGTTCTTGAAGACGCTCGTCGTCTTCTTGCTCGGTGCTCGAGGGGGTGCTGCCGCAGTCTCGTTCCGCCGCGTGCAGATGCAGCACCGTGTTCTCCCCCCGTCGATGGAGCAGGCGAGGCTCGATGCCGTAGATGACCCACCCTAGGCTGGTGAGTGATGCGGCGGGCTCGTTCTTCTTTCCGGTCCTCATCTGCTGGGAGACCATCAGGTGCCAGTTGTCGACACCTATCAGAATCCTCGGCTTCGCGTTCTCGAAGCAGGCCTCCCACAGATCTTGCAGGTGGGCGTACCGCGTCAGTTCCCGCGGCGCCCGCTGTCCTCGCAGGTCCAACTTCTTGACCGTGCGAGCGGTGATCTCGTGTGCGGCGCGTTCTCGCCGCCCTCGGATGCTGATGCTGACCCGCTGACTGCTGCTCTCGTGCTCCGTTGCGTTGACACCTCGCAGCCTCAGTGGTGCCGGAGTCCCCTTGGCGCCGATGCTGTCTGCCAGTTCTTGGTCGATGAGGGTTATTGACGACCCCTCATCCAGGAGCGCGTACGTAGCTACTTCTCCCCCGGGACCTGTAATGATGACGTTGCAGACTTTTAGCAACACGCTGCTGTCTTCACTAGGTGTCGCTATCGACATCACTGCTTCTTCTCTGGCCGGGCGGGGTGGTTCTTCCTCGTCGCTGGATCGCACCTCTGGCTGCGCTCGCACTTGCTCGGTATCGTGCAACAGCGGGTGATGCGGCCGGCGGCAACCGCTGACACCGCATGCGTCAGCTTGGCAGTTGGCCCGACGATGCCTCTTCTTCAGGCACTTAAAACAAACGCGCGCTGACTTTGCCCAGTCCCAGCGGGCGCTGATCTTCATATTCTTGATCTTCTTGCATTTATCCGTAGCGTGGTCCGCTCCACAGCAGAGGCACCCTTGTGGTGCGCGTCGCTCTTCTACCGTTGTGTAGACGGCTGCCCCACGCGTCGTTCGGCGTGCTGGCTTCGTGTTCTGCTGCCTCGGTCTTGCTGGCGCGGCGTATTTTGCAGTGCTGACGGCGCCCGATGTACTGGATTGGCGCGTGTAGCTAAACGCCAAGTCCGCTTCGCGTGTGAGGAAGCGAGACAGAGTGATCACTTCGCACTCTTCCATTCCTCGGTGCAGATGTGCGTAGTCTCTCCACCTTGAGACTAGCAGCGGGCTCATTCGTTCCATGATTTCTCCCGCCAGCTGTGGATTCCGTAGATAACCGCTGTGGCCGACGTTCTTGAGCACGGCGATTATGTTCTGCACTCGCACTGCAAACACGTTGAGCTCTTGCGCTGTCATTCCTGCTTGTGGCAGCTGGCGCAGCTTCTCCATGGCGTCGTTGATGATGGTGTCCGGCTGGCCATAACAGCGCTTCAGTGTGTGCATTATGGCATCCGGGTTCTCCGCCGTGTGCAGTAGAGGCGCCACGGCGTCCCTCGCTTCTCCCCGGAGACACACCCGTAGCCTGGCTAGGTTCTCCGCCGCCGAGAAGTGGTACATTTTCGTGCTATCTCGCATGGCTGCCTTGAATGGCAGCCACTCGTTCGGTGCCCCGGTGAATACTGGTAGGTCCGAGGCTTGACGTGGCGGCACTCGTTCCCGTGCCGTCATCCTCTTCAACGCCTCGGCCAGCTCCTCGATCGCCCTTGATCTGCCCCTCGTGGGCGTGGGCGAACGTGTGCGACGCCGTTCTGTCGCCTCACGTTGCTGTGACCTTTCTTCTTCAAAGGTCACTCGGGCCGTGGTCAGCTCCCCCCGTTGATCGTCGGAGGTGTGGAGGGCCGTTCTGCCTCCCTGTTCTGCTGATGGTGTCTCGGCCGGGTACGTCGAATCCCCCTCGGTCGCTTGTTGCAGCCAACTGTTCACGCGTTCGTTCGTTTGTGACATGTTGCTGCCCTGTTCGTCCTCTTCTATGTTCTCGAGGTCCACTTCTAGTCTCTTCCTGACTAGGTCCGCTTCCATGCGCAGTTCCCGCCGTTGGATCTCGGCGAGACGTTCCTGTGCTTGCAGCTCCAACTGCAACCGTAATCTGGCAGCTGAGCTTGTACTTGTGCGGCGTGACCTCGCTGGCGAACGTTGTCTTGCTGCTGTAGGGAAAGAAACTGCGTTTGACGTTTCAGCGTTTGACAATCGAGCGTTTGACAATCGAGCGTTTGACTTGTCACATGTCAATGTAGCGTTTGACCCCCCTGTCGTAGTCTCAACAGCAGGCCGCACTGACGGAGAGCGTGGTGGTTCAACATGACGCACCGAGGCCGGTGCGTACATGTCACACTCGTCCGTAGTATCGGCCCCCTGTGATCGAGTCTTGACCATTTTCCCCAATTCTTGATGCAATCTTCGATAAATCGATGCGTTGGTTCTACTTTCTTTCTTCTATTCGGCTTCCGATGGACCAGGATATACACGATGGACAACACTCGATCACTAGTAGCAGGGATTCTTCAATAAAAAACACTTCTTCGTTCGTAGTTCGCTTCTTTATTCGCAGTTTATTCTTGAGGGTAGCTCCGAGGGAATTCTTCGAGTCTTCGATCTTCGCTGCCGACCAACGATTAGGTCGCTATATATATCCCCTCGGGCTACCCTAACAACTAGTACTATATACAAAGTATTCCTTAAAACTAAGTCCGCCAATAGCGACGCCGGATTCCGCCGTAGTTCCTACGCCCGGCCGCCGCTGTCGCTGCTGTCGCCCCGGTCGACGTGCTCCTCTCCCGCACCCCTATTCTTGCGTCTCCGGCGCCCTGGGCTCGCTGTTCGTAACAGTAATATATAAAAAATATATACAATAAAATGTCGCTCAAACCAAATAGCCTTTCACCCCTCGATACACAAACATAAACAAGAAAATGAAAATATTTTAGAAAAAACAAGCACCTATTGGGATCTACGCTGTAACCTTGTTGTACACCTCTTTCCCAATTCAATATATGGGTGACAATGATCAATAAACTGCATATGAATGGATATAATCGATTGTCTTGGCCACAGCACGCGTGAGGGCCGAGCCATTGTCGAGTTTTTTCCATATTTCCACCACGGTGAAGGGACGGTGGGAACACGGCGCCGCAAGGTTAACGTTGTCAAAAGCCTGTGATAAAACCAAACCAACGAAAATGTACGGCAGTGGAAATTTTCTCACAGTTGTATTATAAAGGAATAAGGACTATGTTCATAATCAAAGTTCGTTGTAATAAAGGTTTGTAAGTACGAATGTATTGTTTTGATGGCTATCTATTCTTTATTGTCACGTAACTATTGCTATAGTAGTTACATATCCCACACTATTAACGACGGCACCATTCTTGCAATCTTAGTTGTCCTATAAAACCTAGGTACTTCTAAATTTTGTTATATTTTCCTAATGCATTTATTAATAATTATTACAGTAACAATAAAAATAAAAATAGCTTCTTTCAAATACTCTACGTTGTATACCACTTTTGAGTTATTTCCAGTAATAATAAAACTGCACAATTATGAATTTACGCCGTTTATTATTCATTTATATTTATTTATTTCTGAATTTATTTTATTATATTTTGTACTCTATTATTTATTTTTTAACATTTTCAACACATCAGTTTTGAATCTTCACCGTACGCAAATGTGAAACTTCAACCATTCGCGTTGCTACGCATGGATACCGATTTCTTATCCACTAAGCGTTCATAATAAGTGATGGTTGAGAAAAAGCAAATTCAAAGTGGAATCAACAAATTTTATCGTTTTATTTTAATCGTTTTTTAACTACGAAAACTGTTCCGCAGCTTTTAATTTTATTTGTAAGAATATATGTATATATTTATTATAGTTAATTTTACATTTAATTGTAAAGAAAAGAAAAGCATGCTATTATTAAATGTGAATGTAAATCTGAAGTTACATAATCATGAGGAAAGATACAAACGATTGATAGAATAAATACAAATATGATATGAGATAGGGATGTGAATACCATCCGGGGTCAGACAGAGTGGGTGTAATGTGCCCAACGAGCATCGATTGCGCATCGTAAAGAATAAATAATCGATTTAAAAGTCGTCATATAAGCTTCAGATGTAACCCGAGAGCGATGTTCAAATGATAACCAGACCTGTTGGTGTTATGAGTACACGCGAAAATGATGAGCATGTACTGTCGTAACGAAAAGTGTTATTAATCAAATAATTTAACTGTATTTTTTTAAACTGGCTTAACATAGTGACAACATTTTTTTTAATTCTGACTCGACACAGTGACTGCACCATACCTGATAATGAGCATGCTTTTAGCCGTAGTGGCTGCTGGCAGAATAGAATAGTACCCCCCTCTTCTTGCTGGGGCGTCGTAAAAGGCGACTAAGGTATCTCTTTAACAACGCAATTCAACCAGGTGTTCAGAGAAGGAAACCTCGACCAAACCCGCATCCTGCTCCCTCCCGATCGTACTGGTTCTCCATTCCATCGGGCCTGAGGGAGTACGGACAAGAGAGTGCTTTTCTGGCAGCGCGTCCAGTTATGCACTTAAATATCTCCTGCGCAATTGACTGTTTCCGAAAACTGGACCTCGATTTTCTTAATCGGTGTTGAAACAGTCGCCGTGGCCGAATGCGGCTAAGACATCATCATCATCAATAAGCATGCTGCAATCCAAAAAACGATAACGACTATCGACAGGTAAGAAAAACTCAACGGTAGTCGCAGCGATCATGCCGGCCTGCACAAATATCTCTTTACGTTACGCTTAAAGGATCCCATATCATAGGACGGTGGAAACACGCTCGCTGGAAGACCATTCCACAGCCCAATGATCGGCAAAAGAAGGACCTAGAGAACTTATTCGTCGTAGCCGAGATCTGAGAAACCGTAAAGCTGTGACTCGGCAAACCCGCACACGTGGTCTTTTTTCAGGAAGGGAGAGGATGGGACAAGGTTAAACAGCTCTTCAGAACACTCGCCCATGATACAGACAGTAGAGAACGCTCAGTGAGGCAACAATATTGTAACTGTCGGAAAGTACAGTGCCCAAGAATGGTAACGAACACCAAAGGATGGAAATCCGGTGACAGTCGCCATCGATAAGTCTCTTCATATATACCACCATGCAAGGTCTCTAGGTAAATGAGCAGCTGGATATAATCAAACTGATACCGACACGCGACGACCCAAATATAGACACCGTGACAGTTCTAATATTTGTGTACTCTAGTCTTGGCCCAATTCGGCCCTACTATATCAAAACTGATTATTACATTATAAAGTTTTTTGTCCTGTTCAATTATTTTCCAACATTTTGTGTACTAGCTCTGTAAATTTGAACCCTCCTTATTGTAAGTTCAATACTATTCAAATATAATAGCGATCTTGAAGTTCTAGAAATCAATTGATAATATAATCAACATATGCTGGCCTTAATATATATATATATATATATGATGATGATGTCCTAGCCGGTTTCGGCTACGGCGACTGTTTCAACACTGGTTAAGAAATTCGAGGTCCAGTTTTCGGAAACAGTCAATTGCGCCGGAGATACTTAAGTGCATAGCTGGACGCGCAGCCAGAAAAGCACTCTCTCGTCCGAGCTCCCTCAGGCCCGACGGAAAGGAGAACCAATACCGGATCGGGAGGGAGCGGGATGCAGGTTTGGTCGAGTTTTCCTTCTCTGAACACCTGGTTGAATTGCGGTGTTAAAGAGATACCTTAGTCGCCTTTTACGACACCTTGGTAAGAAGAGGGGGGTGCTATTCTATTCTGCCGGAAGCCACCACGCCCACACCCACACGCCCTTGAACAACACCCTGTAAGAAATATAGAGTGACAATATATAGAGCAAAAATAAAACTAAATGAACATATTTTAAATACATTTTCGCCTCAACAGTACACGTTTGATGTTTATTGCTCAGTGCGTTCAAGGAAACAAGTGCAGGATAATTATCACCAGCGCAATCCGGCGGAGAACGCGCCGGTACAGCCCGCCGGTTATATTCTCTACGATCTATTAATTAGATTAGTGATGGGACAAGTAGTATTTATTTTGTTAAATTTATTATCTTGAGGAAGTCCGCATAACATCTCATAGAAATGTCATGTACACTAGTGCTGTCAGAACGGCGATTAGCTGCGCTACTGGTTACATTGGCCACGATATATAAGCGCAGAGTTAATGCAGCCACTGATGCATCTCTGCCTATCCTGAAAAGGATATAGCGTGACGATATTACGATATAACGAGGCAACTTTTAAAATTAAATTTAAAAAATATCTTTTATGCGTACAAAATTAAATTAATTCATGGATGTACGTGGATCTGTTTTTTTATAGAATAATATATAGTGATTTTTTTTTTATAGTTTAGTAAATAGTTTGGCTAACTAAGATTAAAGGTTTATTGGTTATTAAGGTTAGATTTTTCTGTTTTCTTTTGTGCTTATTGTGTTTTGTTGATTGGTTATTTTTTCTGTATTTTATTATGTAAAAAGATTTTAATATTTGTATAAATGTATATATAGGGCTGTCCCAGTGAAGTGGCTGTGTCGTCCGCAAGGCCCTGTCAGAATACCAGCGCTGCAGAGTCTAGTGCTCTGTAGCACAACCTGAGAGAGGGTCCTTATTGGCGGCGGCTTAAACTTTTTTTGTGTATTGTTTGTTTTTTTTATGTTTTTTGTTTTTTATGTGTATTCTATTGTATAATATCGTTACTTATGTATGGCTGCTACTAATAAAACGTTTTCTATTCTTCCTTTTCTTTCATATCTATAATATAAAAATGAATCGTTAAATGTGCATAAGCGCGAAACTCGAGAACGGCTGGACCGATTTGGCTGATTTCTTTTTTGTTGTGTTTGTTGAAGTCTGGGGAAGGTTATTACGGAGAGAAAAATTAAAAAAAATGTCTGAAAAAGTCTAAACACAACACTTTTCTATATTCTCATACAAAAAAATCGTAATAATATTTAAAAGTCAATTTGAACTTTAACACCATAACATAAAGTTTAAATGTCAGTGGACGGGTTCCGGGAAGGCAAAACAGTTGAGTGACGTATAAATATTAATGTCAATATTTGTCAATTTTTATACATATAGCATTAAGGCCAGGTTTCTTCAAACAATTTTCAAAAAACAGTCGACAGTCCAATAGGTTTTGTCAGAATGAAATCTGACGGCGAAGCTATTAACATTAAAAAAAAGAAATAGGGCAGAACAGGGTCTGCCGGGACAGCTAGAATTATTATAAATTAACTATTAGAGATGCAGTTGAAACAATTGCAATGGTATTACAGATATTTGTAGCAATATTGTTCCGTCAATCTGTTGATACGCTTGGCTATATAGAGAACTCTAGCTTGTGATTATCTAGGACTGTGTATGTACACTCTTCTATTCTCTTATTTGCTGTTTTCTGCGCGTTGACATACCAAATAGACGGTTGACCCCAGTTACACCTGGTGGAGACTGAAGATAAGTGCGACGATGGACCGCGTTCGTTCAACAAATGCCTATTTACTCTTCTCTTAAAGCCTTCGAAGATATAAAAATGGGGATATATGGTCATATATCAATAATTTCATAGTTGTTCGCGTCATAATTGTAGAAGCGAACCTTTACTGTGGATTGTAGTTTGGTAGAGACTTTTTTTTTTCAGATTTCTTCTAAGGGACACAAGTTTACAAAACAGAATGTCAATATTACAAAAAACATTTGTTATATCACAGACACAAAAAATAAAAGTATCATTAACGTAATTTAACTTCACAGGTGGCGCTTTAAAAAGCGAAAAGCCTCTTGCATATTGACTTTAGATTTAAAATCAATATATGCATTAAATATCCAAGCATAACAAGATGTTTTTTATGCTTCTATAATGTGCACGCTACTGAACATGATCACATCACTAACTTTTGAATGGTATAAAAGCCGTGGTCACTACGCTTCTAAATAATGTTACAAATTAGTTTGTTTATACAGATCTCAGCGGTGAGATAACTCTAACACACAGCGCACAGCATCCTTGATGAGATGCTCTCGACCCGTCAACCGGCACAGCTTACACCGTGAATCCATTTATTTATTAAGGGCATTCATTGAAACAAGTTTTATAATACCTTCATGTCTCTATTGCTATTATTATAAAATTACTAACATCTATACATCCACGCGCGGCGCCGTGCATGGTCGTAGCTTCAAATCCCGGCAAGCTAATCTGGATTTTTTCAATTTAAGAACAGATTTACGTACCACATGCTCACCGGTGATGGAAAATATCGTGAGGATACCCGCAGGACATATAATAGGAATGTCCTGTGTAATATTGCTTGAGAATTGCAATCAGCTGTTTATAATAGCTGTTATGTTGGGCATAACTTATAAACTCAAAGTGGATACGTACATGAATGTAGCTTTGCTCACCCCAAAGAGGATATAGCGTAATGGTATATTAGTATTATTGTATATATTGTAAAAAAAATTGTCAAATTGTTGTTATAGCATGTAGACGCCGTCAGATACATAACTGTCGCCCTAAGGGTCGTTAGGGTGTTACGAGACGTGCGGGGTGCTTGCGAGCCAGTCGACTACCGAGACACAAGGCTTGAGTACGTGCGTGTACGTCGCAGTTCGGTGTGCCTTAAAGTGCAAATAAAGAGTAAAACGCCAAAATCCGTGTCTTTCTACAACCACACCCACCACCACCGGTCATATAATATATTTTTAATTTAATTGGCTTTTCTTCGCATTAAAAGTTGAATTACGAGAATTGGCTCTCTGGTGCAAAGACAAACATAGTGACTCATTTGTCCTGTCAGCTTGTGTATCTAAATTGGTATTTCTCCTTCTGTTATAATATATTTAAGCATCCAGTGTGACGACCGCTACGAATATTGTTAATAGATTCTTGTTCTTTGGCAATCGCCGCTGTCCTTGGACTAAACTCTACTTTCCACCAGATGCGGTGTAGTCACTTTAATCTAGTATAAAAATACTACGCAATGATAAAGACCTGCACGATAATCTCACACTTATTCAAAATTCACACAACTTGATCTATTTTAGAAACTATCAAGTTATATTCACGTAACCAATATAAACACATCACAAATAGACCATTGAAAGACTCTCTAAAGAACCCTTTTCCAACCATTAGCGATATCTATATGATTAAGGTGACCATGCGTCGCATTTTAAACAGGACCGTCCCCGTTTTAGGTTCCCTATAGTCTGTACCAGTCTCTCAAAAAAGGTGTGGGACGCAAAAAGCACAAAGAGAATATTTATTGGATCGCTTCGTTGTCAGTCAGTCTGTCAGACAGTCTGTCAGACAGTCTGTCAGTCAGTTGGTCTGTCAGTCAGTCTGTCAGTCAATCAGTCAGTTTGTCAATCAGTTTGTCCGTGTATCGGTCATTCAGTCTGCGAGTCAGTTAGTCAGTTTGTTTATCTGTCAATCTATCTGACGTTTTATCTAACGTTCTATCTGTCAGTCTATGTATCAGTGCGTCTATGATAGTCTGTCAATCTGTCTATGAGTTTCTCTATCAGTAAATTTTTTTTTTCAGTTTCTGCCAGAACGTCTGGCTCGCAATCTGTTAGCCAAGGCCATTTTCCTTAAAAGCTCGTGAACATACGTTCGTCTAAGCCACGTGCCTATTCCGTTTTCGCAATAGAATTTGAACCTTAGACCATGAATTCTGATAGGCAAGAAGAAAAATGTATTTGTTTCTATGGTAAACCTATGAGCTGACGTAAATATATTTACAACATATATACATACATATACACATATTACACATTTATACATATTTGTACATATATTTTTACTATAGTATCTATCACTAATACATTTTGTAGTCGATTTATTTATTGTATGTAATAGTTTATTTTAGTATCACCAGTATTTATTATTTAAGCTTTATGTATTTTGTTGTTAATTCTTATAAGATGTAACACGACCGGGGCCCTTCACGAAAATCAGCGCTGCAGACTTCCTCTGTGGCTTTAGGCTGATGAAGGGCCCATTTTCGACATGTCAATATGTTCTGTATTTTCTTTTGTATTTGTGTGTTGTTTGTAATGCTACATTTAAATTTCTATTTTTTGTATATTTATGTCGAAATAAATACTTTTTCATTTCATTTCATTTAAATAAATCAATGTCCTGTTTTTAGTTATAGAATGAAAGGTCACATTAAGTATGAACCATGAAGTCTGAATAAGTTACACACTTATCACCATAAATTAAACGGTTTATTAAAGTTTATATAGCCAGTTGCTCAAAACCGTTATTTTTGATATTAACTCTTATATTATATATAAAACTAGGCATTTCCTGCCCCTTTCATGGTTATGAGTTTAAATCAAATGATTTCTCTTTACTTGGAATCGTTAAACCGATTCCATGATTTACGGACTACAGCCAGATCTACAATAGAGCTACAAGGCAATAGGGCATAGAGCCCGTTTATAGTTAATCTACAACATATATTATGATTTTCGAGACCTCAGCTCATGGACGAAATCTGGTTTAGGGGGCTTGTTTTATCGCGGAAGTTGTTGCTGTGACTCCCGTTTAGTGCAAAACTTATGAAGGATCACGACTGTGTTTTTAGTCCGACATACAGGGACCGCTGCTTTCAAAGCTGCTCTGATGATCCTAGAAAATTTCCAGTAGGCTGCTAAAAAGAAAGCATCTATAAATGTAAGCCTTTGGTTCTTCTTAAGGCTCTATTACTCTACGTAAGGGTCTATTAAGGTCAACCATCAACCACGAGACAATATAAATACTATAAATAAGTTTATGTTTTATGAAAATAACTAACCGGATTACGGTAGACCGCTAGACCATTCATTAGGATGTAAGTTACAGGTAGAAAGTGGGAACATATAACTGATTTACAGCTGTTAACAAGAACAGGCATTTATTTGTGAAGAGAATACACTAACGGCAATCATTAATAATGCCCGGTTTACATGATCAAAGTTATTCAAACTGGAATAGTAAAATAGTACAAACAACTTTGAATAAAGAAATAAGAAAACATTTTTTTTATACTGGCTCGACATAGTGACTACATTTATTTTTATTTTATTTTACATAATAGGGTGCCCAACATGGGTAACATTAGACAAGAAAACAAAAGTATCATGGTACCAAAATAGAACATATAAATGCCCCCACAATTATAGGGCACCACAGCATGCACAGTGATTAATATATAATGCTAGTTTACATTAAAGAATAATAATAGAATTCCAAAAAAAGATATACATACATAGACACAACACAAAAGGATAATATTGTAGATTGTATAACTAACAATGCATGCAGTATCGAGTAATACTGCCTTTTGCATCCGGCCCTTGATCCAACCAGAGATGGGCAAAATGTAATCTGATTAATAATTAACGATTACAAAATTTTGTCGTAATTTTAATTTTCTTGCTCTGTAATCATGATTAAATCCATTTAAAACATTAAGAAATCATAAATGTGTATGCAATCTGGGATTCTGTAGTGTTTAAAACATAGATGGGCAAAATGCAGTCATATTAATGGTAAAAAACGTAAAATGTAATCGTAATCATTTTTATTAATCTGATTACATTTTGCCCATTTATGGATCCAACTAGTAAGTGAGAATCTCTTGAGACGGTAATCGTGGCTCATTGGGATAAAAGTCCATTAGTCGATACTACTATGCGGAGAAAATCGATGAATCTACATCCCATATGCCAGTTATCTCGTGTGCAAGGTCTGAATATTTTCGGCTTTCTGCTTTCATGAGATTCTCATCATGTGGTACGGTGATATCAACGAGTATTGCCCGGCGCTCCGACCGATCTACTAACAGAATGTCAGGTCTGTTAGCAAAAATTATTATTATTTATTTATTTATTTATTTATTTAACGGTAACTACACAGCATATTATAAGATTATGTACCAAAAATAGGAAATAAAAAAAAAAAATCTAGAATGCCAATAACGTAGTACACATATTAAATTTTGGTAAATGTTTGGATCGCTCCCCGCATCGTATAGTGAGTGTTGTGTGCGTGATTTGTGAGTGTTGTGTGAGTGCATTTGTGTGCGTGTGTGTGCTCATATCGGTGTTGTATAAGATTCATCTAACTGCAGTCCAGAAATAATTGTCTTAATGACCTGATTACGGCTCAAGTAAAACATATCAATCTCTTTAAAATATTTATTGTACTGAGCGCAACATCTATAGATGACCGAGTTTTGGGCATAACAGTGCTTTGCAAGAGGTAAGGCGAATGAGCAAGGATTTCGAGTTTGTTTTTTGAAAATTTTAAATTTTAATTTCCCGAGAAGTTCAGGACAATCCACTTTTGCGTTTAGGAGATCATAAAGCAGTTTCATATCATTTATAGTACGACGATGCTCCAGTGACAAAAACTTGTGCCTTTGTAAGCTGTCCACGTAATCGCAAGGATCCTTGTTACTTTTAGTATTAAGAAATCTTAAAAATTTTTTTTGAATTCTTTCCAAATTATTTTTATGCGTGATAAATGTCATATCATTTACGACATTAATTCAATTGGCATTGTTAGACGACAAACAATCCCGCACAGTCATCGGCCGATAAAAACACTCATACAATGGCTGGTGGTACAGTCACCGATTGTTACCATGGGAATGAGGTATCTCCTTGACCGACCGCACAATAGCGCCGATTCCTTTGCGCGTTGTGGATTTTCTTGTACTAGGAAATTCATATGCTTTTCATCCAGACGGCACTAGTTCGGTTCCGGTACGGAAAGCTTTGTTTTAGAGCGAAAACAGCAGAGAGCATCGACAAAAGCTCCAACGCATCAGTCCCAGCCGATCGGACAATTCACGATCGGTTAACTGTTACCTTTTGAGGGACGGATGCTCAGGGTGGGAGCCTCGAGAAGTCGATTAAGCAACGTGACCTGTTCTGCCTAAATTCGCTGCGTGGTGTCGACGGATACGAAGTTTTCCTCCAAGATCGATCCAGGAAGATGCAGCGCTGCCAGACTATTGGAAATTGATTATAGGTTCTTCAGTGTCTGTAAATGCGCAGAAGTAGTTACCTTGGGATTTTTAGCCGGTATAAGTCCGGGAAACTTCGACTGTCATACGGTCCCATGACGATTTTTCACAAATAAAAAAAGGAAATTTATATAAACACTTGCCGGGGCGAGCATACCAATTATATACAAAGGAAACATACTTTGTCGGTTATAGTAAACATTTCCCAAATATAATGTTTCTAACTACTAGACTAAGCTCTGCGTTGATACATCAGACTTTTTTTTTGTGTCCCGGGGGATAATCCTGCATAGGACCATCAGGGACGCTGTGAGGGCAGCGACCCCGGTGTGTCAGATTCCTACTTACAAAAACCCCCAGGGCGTCCCTCTGATTGCTCCACCTGGGCCTGGGAAACCAAATTCATCCAGACGCCCGGAGAGCGAAATGCCTTGTCGATGCTGCCTCTCTGGGAGGGGTGGGGGTAAAGAGCTCACCCTTCCAACACCTATCTCACAGGCGGCGCGCCGGAAGATACATCAGACAGGACAAGTGCTATTAAATATATATATATATATATATATATATATATATATCCATACGCTATATCCCTTTCGGGGTGAGCAGAGATACATTAGTGGTTTTGTATCCACTTGACGCTTATACGTCGTGCCCAACGTGACCAGTTTTTATACGCGTAGGCAAATACACGAAATAATAAAACTACCAAAGTTTCTTGCCAGCTCTTCTTGGTAGATTTTTTTTTATTACATACAGGCTTGCGTTTGACCTCAATCTCACCTCTCACCTGCTGGAAAGTGATGATGGAGCGCGCTCACCCAGCAAATACCGATTCACTTGACGTTTGAAGATTCCCATGTCATAAGATGCCGGAAACACCGACGCAGGAAGCAAGTTCCACTCCTTCGTGCGAGCAGTAGGAATGTCAAACACAAAACGGTGCAAACCTGCACGGCCTGTGGTCAATTTAGGGGGGGGGTATTTATTTCTTCATTTCCCTTTTTTTGACGATTCGAAAACACTTTGGAATAAATTTATTTGAATAACATTATATTTAATTTCATTTATATGATGCTCCCTGCGACTATAAATAGGTTTTTCTTTTTGATAGTTGTAGTACTTTTTGGACTCCAACGTGCTTTTCGTCAGACGTGGTATTGTCACTTTGCCGAGACAGGATAAAAAATTGGATAGCAATTATTTAGCGCAAAAGCAGATGTCAAATGTTAAAAAGTATCAACAAAAACGTATTTATTTCCAGAGTTACATTGATATCCGTTCATATCTGTAACTACATTCCGAAAATCCAAAAGGATTTTAGATCCGTATCGGCATAAATACCTGTTATTTATATAACAGTATAGTTGTATTGGAGTAGACAACAGCTGTCGAAAAAAGTAAGAGATTAATTGCCGACCATTAGGAACGTGTGATTCTAACGGCTTGGAATATAAACACCTCTAGAAATCTCAATGAGGCATTTTTTTATACTAGCTCGATATGATGATGTCCTCGCCGAATTTGGCCACGGTGACTATTTCAACACCGATTAAGAAAATCGAGGTCCAGTTTACGGAAACAGTCAATTGCGCAGGAGATATTTAAGTGCATAGCTGGACGCGCTGCCAGAAAAGCACTCTCTCGTCCGAGCTCCCTCAAGACCGATGGAATGGAGAACCACCCCTCTCATCACCCCCTTTTTCTTGCTGAGGTGTCGTAAAAGGTGACTAAGGTATCTCTTTAACACTGAAATTCAACCAGGTGTTCCGAGAAGGAAAACTCGACCAAACCTGCATCCCGCTCCTTCCCGATCGTACTGGCTCGATATAGTGACTACAATGCACCTGATGGAAAGTGGAGTGCCGTCCAAGAACGATAATGATAACCCAGAGAGGAAAATTCGTTGACAGTCGCCATCGCTATACCCACATATACCACGGCTGAAGGTCTCTCGGTATATGAGCTACTGGATATACACAAACTGATCCCGAAACGCGACAAGCCGAAACTGGTCACTATGACGATCTTTACACATGTGTACTGTGGTTACGACCCAGCTTGGACAACCCTACCATCCTCACATTTTGCAACGAGACCTTGTTCTATTTAAGAGCATCCTGTTGTGAGTTTACGGAATCACAGATTTACGGTAACACTCATCCCGGCTAGGAAGGACTAAGAAGTTTTCTAACTATTACTTTAGATTTGTCGTTGAGCTGTGAAATGGTCTTCTGGCGGTCATGTTCCCATCGTCTTATGATATTGGATCCTGTTAACGAAGCGTGGAGAGATATTAGCGCAGGTCGGCATCATCGCTGAGAACTTTCAAAAGCTTTTTTACTGTTGATTGTCGTTGTAGTTTTTAGACTGCTTCATGGTCACCATCAAGCGTAGTATATATCTCATCATAAAAAAATAGCTAAACTTTTCGCACGTTTAGTTTATTATTAATGTGTACAATTTGTTTTGGAATTTCAATAAATATTGGTCATTTTGTATTTCCGTTGTATAAATAAAACTTCTTTAACACTTTTTTCTGTGGAATTCCAAAAAAACTTAAATGAAGACGTCAACCTAAGAGAAATAGTGTCAAACGGGAATTATCAGAGCATGATCGCATAAAGCGCAGCCGCGTTGCATCTAAGACTCGTTGATAAATCGCCAACATTTATCTGGTTGAGATTGTATCAAAATATTTAGTCGCGCTTGGGATAAGTGTCAACTGTGTAAATGGGGCTTACAACTGAGCCTTGCGAGACACCGCGCCTTCGGGCCGTGCAGACGAGCGTTTCACATACAGCAGTTATTAAACAAAAATATAAGTTATATTCAAACTATTATAAATAAAAGCAGATAGAGAAAGTAACTTTCTGCCTCCGACGAACAATGATAGCGCTCCAGTCTACTCGTCACCATGGCCTAGATAACTAGGTCGAAACATAAATTCATAATTAAAAGGGTGTACAATATAATACCTAAAGATACTTCAAGTAAAGCTATTACTGTTGAAATTTTAAAATAAACTATAAAAACAACGTTGCAATATAAAAGGATATTACTCCATTTAATTGAAAAAATGAGTGGTCTTATTGTATACAATTTTTCTAACGGGGCATTAATTTCTTCGTGTATTGTATTTGTCTTCATTATGTTATGTTAGGTCGAAAATAGCAACTACAAGAGTTTCTAGGCCGCTCTTCTCGGTAGAGTCTGCTTTCCGAACCGGTGATTCATTTTTTTAATGATTCGAAAGTGCTTTGATTTTGGCCTATTGTATAAAGTTATTTTTTATTTAATTTAAAGTAAGTTAAGTCACCGTTAAATTTATATGTTAATAAGTACAAAGCGCAAAATTTGGCCATATTTATGTATATGATTTAGTAAGGTTTTCTTTTCTATAATAAGAACAAAACGCAAAATTTAGCCATATTTATGTATTTGATTTTGTAAGTTTTCTTTTCTGCGTGTTACGATTCTCAATTTTACATGTTTGTTTTGAGAGAAACAAAATACATTTCATTTCTTTTCAAAACTTTGAAATGTGTTTCTGTTCCAATATTGACTCTTATCGCTTAACGGTTCCCGGCTTCATTGGTCTACTGTAATTGAAATCACAACTAGATGCTTTCATTCTGTCAGATCAATACAAAAAAAAAACTAGATCTCCGTTAAGTGCTATATTATTCAAACATTGATCTTTTTCGGAACCGTTTTTTTAAGTCGTTATTTCTAAATTACTTTTAAGTACCATTTTTATATATTCGTGTTTAAAATCGAAGAGCGTTTTATTAACTGGTTGTTACAGACTATCATCGTATTTTTATCAATAAAGGATTCTTATAATATTTTTAAGTACTACATTAAATGTTGTAGATCTCCAGCATCTATGCTGCTGCATGCACCATCTCTCCATATAGTGCACACCCCCCAACCCTCATTGGACAAGCGTGCTGAGTTCAATATCCAAACTCCTCTCCATGGATTCTATAGATATAGTGGAAAAGGTAAGTGAGGCATTTGGCCTGCAGTAAGACGAAACTGGCTAGTATTATAATAATAATAAAATATATTTTCTTTGCATAACCGCTCGTCTGCAGCAACCAGTGCAATACGTTTGCCTTCCCGCCGGTCCCTTAGGATATTCAATAAAACTAACCGTTTCCATTATCTAAACACATAATTTAGTGCCTCCATATATCCAGCAAGTGTAAATTGGCAGATTAGTTCTAAGAGTTCAAGACCTTTACGAAGCTACTGGTAACCGTATACATACATAAATACATTCTCCGCAGTTATTGCTTTAGCATTTAAATAATTTTAATGCTTATTCAAACCTCCTTGAGTGCTCATAGAATATTTTATGAAAATGTTTTTTTTTTTATTTTATTTGAACGAAGAGATACGTAGGACGGTACATTTGAACGATACTGTCATTGATAGCATGCACAAAACAGCATGCTTTGAAGCAAGCATGGAAAAAGATATACAATATGAATTTGAGGGGAAATAAAAGCCGAGGCCGAGCCGAGCCGAGACTTGCCTACAAAGACCAAATAAAGAAAGTTCTATATGTAGAGTAGCGTTAATAGTACGCGATATCGGCTAAAGGGCATGAAGCGTATATAGAATGTTAAGGAAGTGAAAGAGGTTTGTAAGAATAGATACAAGCTGCGTTCCATTTTCTCTACCTAACCCAATAAGGGTTTAGCGTGATGATAGATTTTTTAAATCATTTTACCTAATGTTTTTCTCATTACATTGAAATTCAATTCTTAATAGCGTACATATTTTCTGTATATATATATACGTATACATAAATATAATTTAAAATAAATAATAGATTTACCGCTCTAAGCTTTAATATAAGTTTATAGTACGACTCAACAAGACAAAAGTAGCAGCGTACAGTTAAAAAGAAAATTTAAAACAATTTATTAGTCTACTCGTACACTAACATTCAAATACAGATATTGGTGACACCATGCTGTGAGCTGACAGTATAGCAACATTATTTTTGTATGGTGAGCATGTTTTTGTAAAAAAAAATGGCTACAACCACATCAGTGAAGAAAAACAAACGAAAGTCGCAGTGATCATGCCGGGCTACACAAAAAACCTCATTATGTTTCGTCTAAAGTTCCCAATAAAGTGAGAGTTAGAGAACTTCTTAGACATAGCCGGGATTTGAGCTATAGTAGTGACTCCACAAACCCGCGCGCGTGATTCTTACATGTAAGAGCAGAAGGCTGTTTCAACCAATATATGTATGAAAGATAACAAATACAA
The DNA here is from genome assembly GCA_036320925.1 of Automeris io. Classification (NCBI taxonomy): domain Eukaryota; kingdom Metazoa; phylum Arthropoda; class Insecta; order Lepidoptera; family Saturniidae; genus Automeris; species Automeris io. The sequence goes on along the minus strand of JAUDJH010000011.1, from coordinate 1,300,434 downwards.
CAAGATAATGCTTTTTATGCACCTATGGGCTTAACGCTACTGCACTATATCATGGTATATGTAGGCCGACATTACAACTGTATAATACTTTGCAAATAATTACTTTAACGGGTCTTATATGTGATTTTTCTTATTTTATAGTTATGGCTCGATGTTTCGGCCTGGTTACACAAATCATCACTAGAACCTCGTTTATGTCATCTTGTAAAAATATTGATAATGTGAGTGTCTGTGTCGATTATCCAAATGATCAAAAACAGAAGAGGGTAGAGGAATTAATTTCTGGACCCCGACGAAAGCACCGCGTCACATCAGTCTCTAATCAGTGGAACCAAGTCAGAACGTGGAACTATAATTAAAAATGAGTTAATTCGTGCGTAAGACCTGTTAAATTATATGAATAAACGTAAAGTGTGTTACTGTACTTTCCAACAAGTCTAACCCGTATAAAAAATAAGTTATCCTACTGCTCAGATCATACTACACTAGCAGTACAGAGACCAATAAAGTGTCATTAATCAAAAAAGCTCGTATTCATAAATCGCGCGGAGCTCCCAAAGTATCGCGGTGTCGGATTAACAGCCTCTAAACGTCCGACAGACGATATCTCAACGACGGGACTTGTTAATACGGAGATGTTCACATTTTTGGGGTTCAGTTTTATTATTAATCATAGTCTTTTTTGGACAGCGCTATACTTACTAACAAGTGTGGCGTACTTACTATGCCGAATCGGGATAAAAAAACCACGTGCATGGTTGCAAAGCCTCGGTTTTACGGTTTCTATTTTGAGTAAAAATAATAAGTTTTCTTCCTGTCTTTGCCGGGTCATTGCAATAAGGAACGGTCTTCCGGTAACTGTGTTTCTTTCATTTATGCTATTGGCGTTTTAAACGAAGCGTGAAGAGATATTTGTATAGGCCAGTCTTCTTGCTGAGGTGTCGTAAAAGGCGACTAAGGTATCTCTTGAATACCGCAATTCAACCAGGTGTTTAGAGAAGGGAAAACTCGATCAAACCTGCATCCTGCTCCCTTCCGATCGTACTGGTTCTCCTTTCCATGGGGCCTGAGGAAGCTCGGACGAGAGACTACTTTTCTGGCAGCGCGTCCAGTTATGCACTTAAATATCTCCTGCGCAATTGACTGTTTCCGAAAACTGGACCTCGAATTTCTTAACCGGTGTTGAAACAGTCGCCGTGGCCGAAACCGGCTAGGACATCATCATCATCATAGGCCGGCATGATCTCAGCGGGTATTAGCATGTAGATATCTCTCGGTTTTCAGATTGTATTCTCTTTGCACCAGGTGCGATGTAGCCACTGCGCTGAGACATAAAGATGGAGTAAAACAATTCTGTTGAAGGATGATAGCGAGCGTCTGCCTAATCTAGAATGCATGAAGGAGTTAAGGAAGCGAAAGAAGTTTGCAAAGGAAAAGATCAGTAAGGCTGTATTAGAACATATCTAGTCCATTAGAAAATCAACGTAATTATAAATAGAATACGTATATAGATATTTTAAAGTGTATATGACGTCAGTAGTTTTAATACTTAGTCGTTAAATAAACGTAATGACGAACGGTGAGTTTTATTTTGGCTAGCAAAATAATATTTAAATTGTGTTTCTATCTTAAGACATATTAACTGGGGAAAAGCCGAAACAAAAGTGTGTAAACGTTTGTGTTTTGGACAATAAACAAAATGTTAATAAGCAAGTTTGTACTGTCTAGTATAGAAAATTATAATTGGACTTTGTACATCGACCGTTTTGAGATATATATTATTAATAATAGTTGAAAGATGAAAGTAAAGTGTTTTCATTGATTACCGTTATGGGAGGAAAGGGTTACGAACTATTAGTGACTTAGTGAACCCAAGAAAATATGGCAAACAAAAAAATTTCATGACTTGGTGAAAATTATAGGCACTTACAACCGAAACCTAGTATTTTGGATGAACGGTATCTCTTTAGGAAAAGAAAACAAACAGAAGAAAAATCAGTGGCCATATATGTGGCAGGAATTGAGGAGGCTGTCCATGGGATGTGGGTTTGATAAAACACACATCTTACTTACCATACTTAGCTAATAAAACTCACATTGAATTTTTAGTATTTCGTGAAAAAAACAACCTAAAAAACAACTTTCATCACTTTTTTATTACAGTTTAATTCTTTTTATTTCTATTGTTTAATGTATATTTTTTTCTAGTTTTTTGTCAAAACTTTGCTCGTCTATGTATTTTCTTTGTCTATTCTTTAACACTTTATGTAACACAGCGGAAAGTAGGCAGTAAATTTTTACTTGTATAAGTTACACGCTACTGAATGATTGATATAGTAGGCGGAATCAAAAGAACTACGAAATTAGTAAAACACCATAAAAGAGACCAAAATAAATGAGGAAAACAGAAAAGCAATCTTACGTAAAAGCAATAAATAGGAAAAAGCAACATTACACAACATATTATCTCCTATAACGACATATTTAGGTACAGTCGGCCTGATAAATAAGCGGTACAGTGACACCAATAAATTCGTTGTAAAATTGAGATGTATAAGCCAGATCTAATCTAAGAAAGATTTATGTGCGGTATTAGATTTATTTTGGAATACGAGCCTCGTTTTTACTTCAGTTAATCATTTGAACTTTCGTTAATATAAAGAGAACGTCTTGTGTTACTCTATTTTAACATTTATCTTCGAACAAGTCACACACACACACATACATACATTTTACGATAATTTGTTATTATACTGCCTTTAAATATTACTGTTTTTAATCTAAATTATACAGGGTTATTGGAAACTCTTTTTTTATGATTTACAGGCGGACTCTTGACCTCAATCACACCCGGTGGAAGGTGAAGATGAGTCCGACAATAGACCGTATCCGTCCAATAAAGGTCTACTCAAACTTCTCTTAAAGACTTCCAAGTCATAAGATTGTGGAAATATGCTCAGTAGAAGCATATTCAACTCCTTAGCTGTTCGCATGATGAATGTAGAGGCGAATCTTTTCGTGTGGATATAAGGAACATCCATCACATACGGATGTTATCCGACACGGTGTCTAGTGGGTTTTTTCCTGACTCGGTATAGTGACCGCCTCGCACCTGATGATAAGCTTAATCCAGTCTAAAAAACGACTTTTTTTCGGCGTGTCCTACGTTGGTGGCCTGGGAAAGACCTTCACAACAAAACTGGACTTGGTGGGCGAACGCAGAGGGCGCTCAGCCAGCGAAATTTATGGGTTGGGCGGCTACGCAAGGGCACCCCTGTGGGTACGGACCTCGACTTGGGCGGCCGGCCAGTTGAAAAACGAACCTAACGGTAATCTACCAGCGTTTCGGAAGCGACTACCTTGAGAAGAAACGCCGAAAGAAACTCAAGGCTGCGTTGGAGTGATCAAAAAAAAAAAAACGACTACAACTGTCAACAGTAAAGAAAAACTATTTGTTCAATACAAACATTAGATTTAATTTTTAATACTGTGTAATATTAATTCTAATTATTGCAACACTTAATACAATTTTCTGCTTCCTGCCATCTATGGTTTTAGTACGCCAATTATCACACTACAGACATTTGTAACAAACGTATTTTGTGCTAAATAAATAAATATTACGAGGCATCCGAAGTTTTACTTCTGTCCGTGACACTATTCAAATGACCGTCACAGTGACCAGTTTCGGCTTGTCGCGTTTCGGGATCAGCTTGTGTATATCCAGTAGCTCATATACCTAGAGACCTTCAGTCGTGGTATATGTGGGCCGACATGACGATGTAGACTATCAACGGATTTTCATGCTTTGATAGTCGCTTTCGTTTTTGGACTACACTGTACTTACCACCAGGTACCCTGTAGTCACTATGTCGAGGCAGTGTAAAAAAAAATGTCACAGTGATCGTATCGGGTTGAAAAAACATATCTTCTTGTTACGTTTAAATTAAATCAAAGAAGGATGGAAACACGCTCGCCGGAAGATCATTCCGCAGCTCATCGCTCGGCTGCAGTCAGAGTTGGAGAATTTCTTACTCCTAGGCGAGATGTGAGTTACCGTATAGTCGTGAAACCGCAAACTCCCGCGTGTGGTTCTTTTATGCAAAGGAGAGCGAAGGACCAGGTTAAATTTAGACGAAGTTGCAAATTTTAAAATAATTAAAAAAACTTGAGGTTTAGTATATCTATAATATAAAAATGAATCGTTAAATGTGTATAAGCGCGAAACTCGAGAACGGCTGAACCGATTTGGCTGATTTCTTTTTTGTTGTGTTTGTTGAAGTCTGGGAGTTATTACGGAGAGAAAAATTTAAAAAATCATCTGAAAAAGTCTAAAAACAACACTTTTCTATATTCTCATACAAAAAATTCGTAATAATATTTAAAAGTCAATTTGAACTTTAACACCATACCATAAAGTTTAAATGTTAGTGGACGGGTTCCGGGAAGGTAAAACAATTATTGAGTGACGTATAAATATTAATGGCAATATTTGTCAATTTTTATACATATAGCATTAAGGCCCGGTTTCTTCAAACTATTTTCAAAAAACAGCCGACAGGCCAATAGGTTTTGGCAGAATAAAATCTGACGGGGAAGCTATTAACATTAAAAAAAACAATGTGACTTTGTTTTAGAGAAATAGGGCAGAACAAGGTCTGCCGGGACAGCTAGTATGCGTATAAATATCGCTGTTCTATAAATATATATAAATATATGCAATAAACACTAAGTATGTAGATCGTTAAATGTATGAATGCGCAAACATCTCGTGTACACAACTTGTCCAGCAACATAGTATAACAGAAACCACAGTATAAACACTTACAGTAATACAATTTATTTTTCACTGGCATCTAGTAAACATAAATGAAATAATAAATAATAATTGTGCTTGTGTGTTGTTGTGTGTTTTTGTATATTTATAATTAGATGTAACACGACCGGGGCCCTTCACGAAAATCAGCGCTGCAGGCTTCCTCTGTGGCTTCAGGCTGATGAAGGTCCCATTTTCGCCATGTTTATATGTTTTGGATTTTCTTTTGTTTCTGTGTGTTGTTTGTATTGCTGTATTTTAAATTTCTGGTTTTTTGTTGGTTTGTGGCAAAATAAATAGATTTCATTTTTTCATTTCCTTTTTTTTGTGGTGGCCTAGCGGATAATGGGTCGGTCTCCATGCGCGGCAACTTGAATGGTCCTAGATTCAAATCCCGGCACGCACCCCTGGGTTTTTTTGAATTACGTGCCGACTTAGGCACCACATGCTCACCGGTGAAGGAAACATCATGAGGAAACCCTCATCTAATAGAAATTTCATGTGTAAAGAGCTTGAGATTGACGATCAACAGCGCTACTGGTTACGTTGGCCAAGATATATTTTCGCAAAGTGGATACATCCAGTAATGTATCTCTGCTCAACCCGTAAGAGATATAGCGTGGCGATATATTAGTATTATTAAAAATTATGCCGTGATGGCTGCCGGCAGAATAGAATAGCACCCCCCTCTTCTTGCTGAGGTGTCGTAAAAGGCGACTAAGGTATCTCTTTAACACTGCAATTCAACCAGGTGTTTAGAGAAGGGAAAACTCGATCAAACCTGCATCCCGCTCCCTCGCGATCGTACTGGTTCTCCTTTCCATCGGGCCTGAGGGAGCTCGGACGAGAGAGTGCTTTTCTGGCTGCGCGTCCAATTATGCACTTAAATATCTCCTGCGCAATTGACTGTTTCTGAAAACTGGACCTCGAATTTCTTAACCGGTGTTGAAACAGTCGCCGTGGCCGAAAACCGGCTAGGACATCATCATCATCATTATTAAAAATTAAACGAAAACTATTGCCTGAAATGGGTCGTCACCGGATTCGGCCAAAGCGACTGTTTCAACTCCGGTTTCTCCGATCGTGTGCTCTTAGGTGATTCACATACCCTCCTCTTTAGGGAGACTCTTGAGCATTGAGGGCATGTGAGCATAAGTGTAAAGACCATCAGAATGATTCGCTACGGCCTGTCGCGTTTCGGAGTCTATTTGCATGTGTCTATATGGATTTTCACATACATAGAGACCTTCAGTCGTGGTATATATGGGCATTTGCAACTGTCAAAGAATTTTCGTCCATTGGCGAGGATACATATGTAAACTTTTATTTAACTTTTCCTAGATCGAGTCTGAAATAAATATGCTTTTTAATAAGACATTATGTTAATATATTTTTTTTTCATAGCTTTATGTATATACTTTGTAATCCCGGTTGAAATTTGTAAACCAGTTATTCAGAAAAATAGTTATAACCAGTTGTTTTTTAAATGATTTTATTACCATTTTTCGGCGCTATTAGCTATTTAAATCGATCTTTTAACCGATTAAGGGCGGCTTGCACTAGCTAATTAAATCTAGTTTAGACTTACATAAAATGATCTTTAGCGCTGAAATGTACTTATTGTCATGCACAGGATCAAAATCCATTTGTAACAACACTTAAACTGAAACCATAATGAAGATTGAATTAAATACCTTCATAAATTAGCTTTTTATATAGACTTAAGCTAGATTTAATTTGTAAATGCAAGCCGCTCTAAGACTTAATTAAATTAGACTTGAGTGACCTTGATAAGTACCTCGCGGTTTTCTTCTGTTATGATGTAGTTGACTCGCTGTATCTAGCCTATACTACAGGTAAACATAGCTCAAGGACGTAAACTGGAAAACTACATATAAGTATCATCAATAATAACAAGCAGTCATTGCTTGTAATGATTTCGAACGTATTTACAATCATTTTAATAGATTTCTGCTTTAGTTCTGTATATATTTTCCTTGTTTGATCACGTGATTTAAATCTTCATATAGAAATAATTCCTTTAATTCTGACTATGGCTCTGTTAATATTTACGAAAAATGTTGACACCCTTTTCATCTTTCCGAGCAGGCCAAAATGCTGGTTGCACTCTACCTAAATGTGGCTTGGGTTAACTATAAGTGTTTCGCCTTTACGGGGGTGACGTGGTCACTCAGTGACAAAACCCCTTTAAATAAATAAAGAGAAAAAAAAACCCTGTTTCATATAAGGTTAATTATTTCTGCTTAATAATAATAATATATCATAACGCTAAATCCAGTTTGGGTTAAATAGAGGCGACGCGAATAGTGGTAGGTTCGAATCTCGACACCCACATCTGGTTTATTCCAGATAAAATACGAATTTAGGCACCACGTATTTACCAGTGAAAGAAATCATCAAGAGGAAACCTGCATGGCGTCTAATAGAAACGTTATATGTACTAGTTAGGCCGTGGTGGCTGCCGGCAGAATAGAATAGCACCCCCCTCTTCTTGCTGAGGTGTCGTAAAAGGCGACTAAGGTATCTCTTTAACACCGCAATTCAACCAGGTGCTCAGAGAAGGAAAACTCGACCAAACCTGCATCCCGGTCCCTCCCGATCGTACTGGTTCTCCTTTCCATCGGGCCTGAGGGAGCTCGGACGAGAGAGTGCTTTTCTGGCAGCGCGTCAAGTTATGCACTTAAATATCTCCTGCGCAATTGACTGTTTCCGAAAACTGGACCTCGAATTTCTTAACCGGTGTTGAAACAGTCGCCGTGGCCGAAACCGGCTAGGACATCATCATCATCATAATATGTACTAGTGCCTTGACAATGGCACGATTTTGGCTCAATTGGTCACGATATATAAGTGCATAGTGAATACAGCCACTAATGTATCTCTACACACCTCATAAGAGGTAGAGTGTGAAGATATATTATTATTATTATTTATGTATACACTGTTTGAAAGTCCATCAAAATAAATAAATAAAAAACGTATCTGAAAATGCAATATATTCATACTATTTTTCCTGGCTACAAACCCGTTACATAAACACGACAGTCTTATTTGGACATTAATCTTACAGGCCGAATTAACAATTTCTGTGTAAAGAAAAGCGTCAGAAAAAATTAAAACGTTGTCGAAAATTGACACTTCTTTGAACAGATAAAAACAGAGAAATGAACGGTCATGATCTGACGTCACGAGTCCAGTTAACAGAACCACGACAAAGGGCGACGAACTCCTTAAAAAAAACACAAAACCTTTACCCTTACAATTACAACTGTATCGTTTCTACACTCGACAACCCAAATTAAGCCTTTATTTGCCTTCATTGTTAAGTTTTGCGAAGATTCCTTCAACATAAACCTCTCTCACACATTAACATTTACTCTATAAACAAAGACGTTAAATTTTTTTTTTTTTTTCAAAAATTGACTCCAGTCTGAACTATTTAGATAATAAACAGAGAAATGAACGGTCATGATCTGACGTCACGAGTCCAGTTAACAGTTCCATGAAAAAGGGGCGACGAACGCCTTAAAAAAAACACAAAAACTGCACCCTTACAAGTGTATCGTTTCTACACTCGACAACCCTAATTAAGCCTTTATTTGCCTTCGTTGTTAAGTTTTGGAAAGTTTCCTTGCACCTACATTTACTCTGAAAAGAAAGACGTCAATAAAAATTAATACGTTTCAAAAATTGACTCTTCTCTAAACTACAGTGTAACCTCCATGTAACGCCACTCGATTTAACGACAAACTCCCTAAAGCGTCGATGTCACTCGGCTTTAGTTGGTTTAGCTTGTTTCCCATACAATGATACACACTATAACACTACACCCACTCTTAATAACGACAGCAATTTAATAATATAAATTACTTTTTAAGCTAAGATGACTTTTTAAGTTGTCAAAATTAGTAAAAACTGCGCAGCTGTGTACGTTCTTTTGTCGCTTTTTTATCCTAGCCCGTAATAAGCTCGATTGCCGGCATTACACATACCGAACTTTATAAGAAATCCGTTCTTTAGTTTACAAATTGGGATTGCTTGCACGTGTTGACTGCTGTTAGTAGGAGTCATAGATTATCTATACGTTATCGTATTCTTAGTTGCTCAGAAACTTTCAAAATCTCTGTGTATTGACAAAACTTTTTTTTTCCTAATACAGATTTTTCTTTTCTCCATTTAACGATAACTCTCTATAACGTCAAAATATGCACAGTCCCTTGAAGGTCGTTATATAGATTTTGCACTGTATTTAGATAATAACGAACACAGATAGCATCAGTCTTTTACCGGTTTCACGGTGGAGAGTGTTCTCAGGAACTGCATTCTTTGATTCCACCAGCCCCATTCCATCACATAACCACTAGACATCATGTCGGATACCATCCGTATGTGGTGGATGTTCCTTATATCCGCATGAGAAGATTCGCTTCTACATTCATCATGCGAATGGCTAAGGAGTGGAATATGCTTCCAGCGGCCATATTTCCGCTATCTTATGACCTGGGAGTCTTTAAAAGAAGATTGAATAGGCATTTGTTAGGCGGACGCGGTTCATCATCGGACTCATCTTCACCTTCCACCAGGTGTGATTGAGGTCAAGCATTCGCCTATAAGTAATAAAAAAAAATAACAGAGAATGAACGGTCACGATCTGACGTCACGTCAGTTAACGGTGCTACGAAAGCGGGAGACGACTGCCATAAAAAAAAGGACCTCACCCTTATAACTGTGTCGTTTGTATACTCGACAACCCAAATAAAATCTTTATTTGTTTTCGTTTTTGTTTTGCAAAATTTCTTTTCTACGAATTCGGTTCGAGCGGCGATCTTTTGCACGCGTTATTTTATTCGCAATGACAATATAATTTTAGGGTTGCCATTAACCAATGAATAGATATACCGTACTATTACCTTTGTTATTATTATTATCATTAAATTGCATAATTGTACCGTTATCTAATACAATACTTCGAAATGTTTAAAGTCGGGCATTTTTACCGTTAAAAAAGGTCAAGGTAAAACAAATTGGATTTTACTTAAATTTCGCTCAGAAAATAAGTTTGTCTTTGACAAAAGTTTGTTTTTCTTGAGATTATTATCACAGTAGACAACTGTAAAAACCGGCAGAGATTCACTTTGACCTGGCGCTTTCAAGATCTGCTTATTGCTTATTGCTATTTTGGGAGTCGAAGCTGCTCGCGTCCGTAGGCTTTACCCTAGTTTCCCTACACGTGACTCCTGGGTGGCGCTAAACGAGCAGCAGCGAGGTGGTAGGGCGTCGGTGCCCTCCTGGATCGCGACCACAGTACATGGGTGTAAAGCCCGTCATAGTGACCAGTTTCGGCTTGTCGCGTTTCGGGATCAGCTTGTATATATCCAGTAGCTCATATACCTAGAGACCTTCAGTCGTGGTATATGTGGGCCGACATGACGATGTAGACTATCAATGGATTTTTATCCTTTGATAGTCGCTTTCGTTTTTGGACTACACTGTACTTACCATCAGGTACTCTGTAGTCACTATGTCGAGCCAGTGTAAAAAAAATGTAGTTTCAGTAACGTATATAGCTGTTCTATTTGTATCTAGTTTTGATCCCTTAGACTCCGAATATCCAAACCTAAGATACTTAGGCCGTAACGCAATTCAAACGATACAGAAGTAAATACTAATTTGCGACTGCATTTAATATATCATGGTCCAGATATATCGATATTGCATAAACACCTGTTTATATCTTAACGATGATCGCTGTCGTCGGTTTTTCCTGACCATCAGGAAGCTTGATGTAATTTACTAATAAATAAATGTATTTTACTAGTTTCTTGACTGTTTTTCCACACACGATTGCAAGATAAAGAGGCAATATGCAGGTAACTTTATATTATGTTAATACTTGACAATAAATCTATATAGAGATGTAATGGATATCCGAATCCTTAACGGATGTTGTCGGACATCAAAATGGCTTGCTACCTTGTGGGGCTAGACCTATTGCTCGAACTGTGTCAAGACCGTAGTACATGAGTGTAAAGGCCGTCATGATGACTCGCTTGTCGTGTTTTAGGGTCGGCTTGTGTATGACCATAAACTCACGTACATAGCATACCTTCAGTCGTTTTATATGTGGGCAGACATGACGACGAAAGCTCATTAGATATTCGTTCTTTGATAGTCAACTTCATTTTTATACTTACCATCAGGTGGACTGTAGTCAAATTATCAAGCGTAAACAAACTATTTAGATGAAAGTATGTGAAATATGTAACTGAAATAGATAATTATGGATTTCATCATCTAAATATATATAACTCAAAGGTGACTGACTGGCTGACTGACTGACATAATGATCTATCAACGCACAGCCCAAACCACTGGACGGATCGGGCTGAAATTTGACATGCAGGTAGATGTTATGACGTAGGCATCCGCTAAGAAAGGATTTTGATCCTAATGACAGATTAGGCCCTAATTTTTTACACACGCTAAACAAACGTAAAGCCACAAAAACTATATCTAATTAATTATAATACTTCTTAACGCGAGCGCAGCCGCGTGTATAAGCTAGTTTGTTATAAATATTTAAATAATCTATAAGAACGTGAGTATATAACAATAATATCATCCCGCTATATCCCTCACGGAGTGACCAGAGACACATTAGTGGCTGTATCCACTTGGCAGTTATATGTCGTGTCCAACGTGACCACCAGCGCAGCTGATCGCAGTTCTCGCAGCTCTATTACCCGTGACATTTCTATTAGATATCATGCGGGTTTCCTCACGATGTTCCCTTCACCGGTGAGCATGTGGTGCTTAAATCAATACAGTAGGTATGTTATTTGTAAGTTACATGTTTTTTTTTGTTAGTTATCTTGATAAAGTATACATGTCCTTTCACACAGACCAGCGCCACAGACTTCCTCTGTGACATGAAGTTGCAGGAGCCCATGTCGCCATTTTTATATGTTATTGTCTTTTGTATTTTCTTCTTTAAATTTACAGTTGTATGTTGTTTATATTTCTCTATTTCTCTATTTTTCATTTTTATTTTACGGTCAAATGAATTTCATTTCTTTTTTTACTTAATCTCAAAATCAAGTTAGTTGTACCGGGATTTGAACCTAACACTATTCGCGTTATCGTATATGGTTTCCTGTTCCTAATCCATTAGGTCACCACACCTGCTATCTAAAAAACCGTCATTAAAATTTATCCGAAAAATTTGCATCTATATCCAGAACCGAAACGAAATTCTTTATTTTCGTATAAATACGACATCTCTTACAACCCTATTCCATACATTCATGTGCCTGTATGCAAAGCACTGCCTTATTTCAACATTTGTAAAACGTATAAACATACAAGATGACGCTGTTTGCTTTGAACTCTTACACGGTCTGATATGTTATAAGGTCATTTGTATTACTTATTATATTATATGCGAGTACGTTTTATATTTCAACATATATTTATGCTAATCCTCAAATACTATCACGGCTTGTTCCTTTCAGGGTAAGTATAGAAAAATACCGATAAACATGATTCTTCTTATCGATCCAACGGCTCATAAGCATTAACTGTAAGTACATTGTAGTTTAAAAACAAAAGTGACTATCAAAGAACGAAAATTCATTGATAATCTCTGTCGTCATATCTACCCAGATATACAAACACATTGATGGCCAAAATGTAATCAGATTAATAGAAATGATTACAATTACATTTTACGTTTTTCACCATTTATATGACTGCATTTTACTCTTTTTTTTACACTGGCTCGACATAGTGACTACAGGGTACCTGATGGTAAGTACAGTGTAGTCCAAAAACGAAAGCGACTATCAAAGGATGAAAATCCATTGATAGTCAACATCGTCATGTCGGCCCACATATACCACGACTGAAGGTCTCTAGGTATATGAGCTACTGGATATACACAAGCTGATCACGAAACGCGACAAGCCGAAACTGGTCACTATGACGGGATTTACACCCATGTACTGTGGTCGCGATCCAGACGGGCACCGGCGCCCTATCACCTCGCTGCTGCTCGTTTAGCACCACCCAGGAGTCACGTGTAGGGAAACTAGGGTAAAGCCTACGGACGCGAGCAGCTTCGACTCCCAAACATCTCATCTATGTTTTAAACATATCCACTACAGAATCCCAGATTGTATACACATTAATAATTTCTTAATGTTTTAAATGGATTTAATCATGATTACAGAGCAAGAAAATTAAAATTACGACTACATTTTGTAATCGTTCATTATTAATCAGATTACAATTTGCCCGTCTCTGCATACACATAAGCGTACAGTGGGTACAACCGTTAATGAATCTCTGCCCACCCCTTTAAGGATATAGCGAGACTATATATATTTATTTTAAATGTTTCTTGTTTCTTGTTTTTAATGTTTGTTTGTTTTGTTTGTTTGTTGTGTTTTTTAAATGTTTCTACTAGGACAACGCCGGATCAATATAGTTAGTCAAATCTATTTATAGTTTAGAATATTTCTATTTACATGTTTACGACAGCAAGCGCTTGCATCTTGAGGAGTGTGACTATTAAATCTTGAATGCCTTGCGACATCGCGCGCTTCAGGTCGACTAAGTAACGGCTCATCTGAGAGAATATCCTTTTATTAGAAAGGCTGTACTTAAAAGGCATTTATTTACACGTACAATTGTTTTTTTATACCAGCTCGACATAGTTACTGCATTGCACCAGATGGAAAGTAATACAATCCAAGAAAGGACCGCCAAAAAAACGAATTCATCCAGTCAGTGTTGTGTTTGCATTAGCAAAAAATACAATAATCTTACATGATTTTTTCAAATCACTTTTATTATTTTTAGACAGTACAGAGAGCATGCGTTGTATAATTGAGATGACAGCACACATATACCGCGACTGAAGGTCTCTATGTATATGAGCTACTGGATATACACAAGCTGATCCCGAAACGCGACAAGCCGAAACTGGTCACTGTGACGGGTTTTACACCCATGCACTGTGGTCGCGATCCAGACGGGCACCGGCGCCCTACCACCTCGCTGCTGCTCGTTTAGCACCACCCAGGAGTCACGTGTAGGGGAACTAGGGTAAAGCCTACGGACGCGAGTAGCTTCGACTCCCAAAAACTTCGACTTTTGACTTTATAAAGCGTTCCATCATTTACAATACAGTTGATCACTGCGATGATCTGTAGGTTTTTTTACTGTTGATGGTCGCTGTCGTTATGGGATTGAATCATGCTCACCACCAGGCGAGGTGGTGTCGTCGTAGCGATGAGCCAGGATTAAAAAAAAGGTCAAGTTGTTACATATTGTTGGCTTTATGTACCGGTTACCTTTGCCTATGTTTTATTTATCTATACTAATATTATAAAGCTGAAGAGTTTGTTTGTTTGTTTGAACGCGCTAATCTCAGGCACTACTAGTTCGAATTGAAAAATTATTTTTGAGTTGAATAGACCATTTATCGAGAAAGGTTTTAGGCTATATAACATCACGATGCAATTATTAGGAGCGAAGAAATAATGAAAAATGTGAAAAAAAAACGGGGAAAATTATTCATCCTTGAGGGCTTCCATTGAGTGCGCTGCAAAAACGGTTCAAGATACCAAAAATATATGTAAGAAAGAATTATTTCTCTTGAAATGATCTAAAAAAATGTCCTCGGCAGTATATGTCTATCTTTAAGATTAAGTCACTAGAACCGTTTTTATGGTAAACGAATTTGGTCGAAATTAATGCATTATTTGTTAACAGTTGTATCAACGTAATAATATAATATATATCCAAATAAATGTGTTGTTGATTAAGAGTATTTAATTGTGAACAAAATTGTCTTTGACATCACTTAATTTCAATGAACATCTTAGAAGATATTACAAAACCTTATATAGCAAAACAACGTTTGCCGGAACAGCTAGTTACATATATAATGCTCTCCAGTTACGTGCACAGCATATTTGGACAGGGTAGGCAAATTTCACGTAATTAATTTGAATATTATATTATCATAGTAAATATTATATTGCTTTCATAGGAAAGATAGACGGCGTGAATATAGAATAGATATGACCATTAATTGTTTAATTTTTTGCTTAACTTTAAGCAATTTATTTCAGACTTAGTTAACGTCAGAGCATACAATGCTTTCAAGCATCTATGCAATGAACGCTACTGATGCCCTCTCTCTCTCTCTCTATTACAAATTATTAAAAGCTCCGAATTGCTTTACTGCACATCATAAAACTCAACCCTAAAACAAATATAACTATATATAATAATAAACTATTCTTAACAAAGATATACCATAAACCTTTCTCCTATTATGGCAAAAATCACTCAGCCTTGATAATTGAATCGTGTTCACTTTAAAAAAATTGCAATGTTTTCAAAATAAATGTGTTAGTTTGATTCATAAACATTTCTCTCTATTGTTTAGCTATTTTTGGCGCGTCACATTTCTTTGCCTATTGTAGTATTTTTAGTCCTTAACTAATCATTCTGAAAGAAAGTTTTGTAAGTATTTTTATGAGATAATGAAGTAAAACCCATATTTTAGTTTATTTTTAAAATAAATTATATACGTTATTGTATTACAAATTGAAATTTCCTGTGGCTAAAATAAAAGTCATCGTATTTTTTTTTTAATTTAACTTACCCGTATTCTGCTAGTGTTCTAGTGGTTGATAGTCTAGTGGATGATGGGCAGATATCCACGCGCAGCAACGTGAGTTTTAGGTTCGTATCCCGGCATATACCTGGGTTTTATATTAAGTGCACATTTAGGCTCCACGCGCTCACCACTGAAGGAAAGCTCCGTGAGGTAGCCCGCCTGACATCTAATAGAAATGTCACGTGTATTGCGAGTCAGGTTGTACACAGTAAGCGCAAAGTGGATCCAGCCACTAATGTATCTCTGCTCACCCTGAAAGGGGTGTAGCGTCATGATGATGATGATCCACGGCGACTGTTTCAACACCGGTTAAGAAATTCGAGGTCCAGTTTTCGGAAACAGTCAATTGCGCAGGAGATATTTAAGTGCATAACTGGACGCGCTGCCAGAAAAGCACTCTCTCGTCCGAGCTCCCTCAGGCCCGATGGAAAGGAGAACCAGTAGGATCGGGAGGGAGCAGGATGCAGGTTTGGTCGAGTTTTCCCTTCTCTAAACACCTGGTTGGATTGCGGTGTTCAAGAGATACCTTAGTCGCCTTTTACGACACCTGGGCAAGAAGAGGGGGGTGCTATCCTATTCTGCCGGCAGCCACCACGGCTTATAATGCAGCGTATAATTTATTGTGTAATGTATGTTGTAGCGTTATAATGTATTATTTGTTATTAGTAATACTTATTCATATATTAACTAAAATATAGTGTTGTAAATTGAACTAGGTTTTTTTATAATTACATTTCTTTCGTGTTGGGTGTTAACGACTTGTATTAACAGACTAGCAGATCCGTCAAACGTTGTTTTGCTATATAAGGTTTTGTAATATCTTCTAAGATGTTCATTGAAATTAAGTGATGTCAAAGACAAGTTTGTTCACAATTAAATAGTCTTAATCAACAACACATTTATTTGAATAAAGATTAATATTATTACGTTGATACAACTCTTAACAAATAATGCATTAATTTCGACCAAATTTGTTTACCATAAAAACGGTTCTAGTGACTTAATCTTAAAAGATAGACATATACTGTCATTTTTTTGGATCATTTCAAGAGGAATAATTCATTTTTACATATATTTTTGGTATCTTGTACCGTTTTTGCAGCGCACGCAATGGAAGCCCTGAATGGATGAATAATTTTCCCCGTTTTTTTCACATTTTCCATTATTTCTTCGCTCCTAATAATTGCATCGTGATGTTATTTAGCCTAAAGCCTTCCTCGATAAATGGTCTATTCAACTCAAAAAGAATTTTTCAAATCGAACCAGTAGTTCCTGAGATTAGCGCGTTCAAACAAACAAACAAACTCTTGAGCTTTATAATATTAGTATAGACTAGCTGATCCGGCAAACGTTGTTTTGCTATAAAAGGTTTTGTAATATCTTCTAAGATGTTCATTGAAATTAAGTGATGTCAAAGACAATTTTGTTCACAATTAAATACTCTTAATCAACAACACATTTATTTGGATAATAATTAATATTATTACGTTGACACAACTCTTAACAAATAATGCATTAATTTCGACCAAATTTGTTTACCATAAAAACGGTTCTAGTGACTTAATCTTAAAAGATAGATATATACTGTCGCGGACATTTTTTTAGATCATTTCAAGAGGAATAATTCTTTCCTACATATATTTTTGGTATCTTGAACTGTTTTCGCAGCGCACGCAATGGAAGCCTTCAAGGATGAATAATTTTGCCCGTTTTTTTTACATTTTCCATTATTACTTCGCTCCTAATAGTTGCATCGTAATGTTATATAGCCTAAAGCCTTCCTCGATAAATGGTCTATTCAACTCAAAAAGAATTTTTCAATTCGAACCAGTAGTTCCTGAGATTAGCGCGTTCAAACAAACAAACAAACAAACAAACAAACAAACAAACTCTTCAGCTTTATAATATTAGTATAGATTAGTATAGATAAGGTACTTTCTGGGATTTGGTGGTGGTGAGGCTTGCGGCACTGCATTCCAACACACCGTGCTTTTTCAGCTGACCGTTCGTTGCACGGGTTTTACAGTGACGTGTATAGGGTATTTGGTTAGGGTAGGCAGAAGATTCACATAATAAATTTGAATATTATATAACAATAATAAATATTATATTACTCTCATAGGGAAGAAAGATGGCGTGAAAATAGATTAGATATTAATATAAAGGGTTGTTACGATGTAACAGTATGCATCGGCTGCCCGGGGGGACGGTGCGGGCGCGCGGCTCCGCAGTTACAAAAAATCTCCACGACGAACGTACGCTCGCACGCGTCTTCCGTAATCAATTATAAAGAATATACAACTTAGTTCACATATCGAAGTTTTTTTATTAGCCAGGACGCTTCTCTACATATAAGAAGGCCTGGTACTCAGCCAGGGTTCCTTATTTTTGTTTAAATTAAAGCAATTTATTCTAGACTTATTTATCGTAAGGGCATGCAGTGCTTTCATGCATGTATTGAATCAACGCCACTGGGGTTTTGATTTGAATGCGCCGGCGCTAGGGACGCGCGCGGCGCATGTTTCTTTGAGTCGATTCTTAGTGAGGGGAATGGACAGGAGGGAATAAGAAGTCGTAACATATAGGATATAATTTAATTTATTATTTACTAGTTTTACTAGCTTAAGGATTTTTTTTTACACTGGCTTGACATAGTGACTACAGAGTACCTGATGGTAAGTACAATGTAGTCCAAAAACGAAAGCGACTATCAAAGGATGAAAATTCATTGATAGTCTACATCGTCATTGTCGGCCCACATATACCACGACTGAAGGTTTCTAGGTATATGAGCTACTGGATATATACAAGCAATACATATTCTATTAGTGCGCTGTGGCACATTTAAGTTAAACTGAGATATATTACGTGTTGTACTTCAGCTCCGAGCAGTAGACTTGAGGGCTTACTGCTGCCCGGATGAGAGGGAGGCGGTGCGCAGTGTCCGGCGCGCTGCCTGAGAGAGAGGTTTGGAGGGATGAATTTTTACTCCCACCGCTCCTAGAGAGGTAGCCTCAACAAGGCCTTTTGTTCCCTGGGTGTCTGGACGAATTAGGTTTCCCAGGCCCGGGTAGAGCAATCAGAGGGACACCCTGGGGGTTTTTAGTCACTAGGAGTTTGACACACCGGGGTCGCTACCCTCACAGCGTCCCTAATGGACGTATGCAGGATTTTCCCCCGAGATACAAAAAAAAACAACGTGTTGTATTTAAAATATTTGTCTTTTCACCAAATTACATATATTTATTGCCTAGATAATTTTAGATAAACCATATTTTTTGGCACGTGTATGTAAGTATATTTTTAGATGTGCTTATTTAAGCACATCTAAAAATAACTTTTGATTACCAAATAAGTTATTTAATAAATCTTATTATGTTTAAGTAAAACTAATTTATATATAAGCATAATTATCATATCATATGTGTATAAGTTTATGTATATATTGATATAAGCTCATTTATGTTACTGTATTCCGCCGGAGACCTAAACTAAGTCATTAGTGACGAAATAATTCAGTTTGAGCTACCTTGTCAGCATTTACTTTAATTAGCAGAAATGAACTATTAAATTTTCGTTAACATCTATAGTATTTGCTTATGATGTGTTTTTCAAAATGATAAATATATATAAGAATAATTGTGAAAGTCCGTTAAAAAATTGGTTAAACAGTTTTTGCGTAACACTTAATAAACATGCAAAGTTCGAGCAAGTTACAAGCAATTACTAGCTAAGCCTGCAACTTCATCTCCATAGAATCACTGTTTTGGATGAAAACGGTACTGTCCATAGTTATTTTGCTAAGCAAGTGTAAAAAACACTTCGAAACAGTTACAAAGATTACCTCATTATAATTTTATTGCAGATTAATAGAGAAGATTCTTAATATAAATACAAGTAAATGTACGATATATGCGCAATAAGAAATTAACAAATGATCCATTAAAAATGCGACGCAACGCTCCCAACTATGGAGTTACGATAATCGCCTCGCGATCTATAACGTCGCGTATCGTTTTGTTAATCGGCGCGCGAGCGCAGAGCGCAGTGCCAAAGTTCACGCGATCCCACCAAGAAGCGGTGAACAGTAACGGACCGCCGTTAGAGAGCGAGACGGCGCTACACCGACCACCGCGTGCACGAGCGGGACAGCACGAAATAGACGTTGCGTTAGAAGTTAGCCACGCCTTTCTACCAACCCGTCTGCCGAATCCACCTCCGTTAGCATTCGTGCGCGCGCGCCGAGTGGTACACACGCGGTCGCTGTTCGAAGGCTTTGCTGAGATGGTCTCGACCGCGCGATTTCAGTTCCGTCGTTGCAGCGGGCGGCTCGCTCTGGAGAAAAATTAGAGCACTCCTTATAGAACTTAGACTAAAATGATGTGTCAATAGAGACAATAAGAGTAATAGTGTCGCTAAACGGTGCATATCCGTTTTCAGTTTGCGTTTTCAGTTATACGCCACTTGTAAATTGAACCGGGTGACGTTACGTATGTTTTCATCGAAAGTGACTGGAGCTGCGACATTTGAAATCGATAGTATTGATAATTGAGTCAGCGTGCGCGAGTACTCGAGTGAATCTGACGTAAAATAATAGTGAAGTGGATGTGGAATTCTTCGTCGTACTCCGGTCTCGAATGTGAGGTCTAACACCAACGAAACGAAGGTAAGAAGTGTTTGATTTTATTATTTAAGTGACTTTTAAAATGTGTCAAATCAATATTATACGAACAAAACATATTTTGTTATTCATAAAATAGAAAAATTTCATAAAATAATACACTTAACATGTTAAATAGGTAAAAAGTGATCAAACATAACATAATTATAATTATCCAATTTACTGATAACGGAAAAAGAGATATATTTAATGTTAAGTAACTTTCCCGCTACGGATTGCGGATCGTGAAAAACTTTCCTACAAAAGACATCAACGAGCTTCGTTTCCAGTAACCATGACATTTTAAGTTAAAATACAAGCTTTATTCGTTTTAACATCGCAGAAGTAGATACATAAAATATTAATGCGCCCTTACAAAGATGTTTTAATACTTAATTACAAACTAAATCGGCTCATAAAAATCATAAGTATTCATTTTATCGTAGTAACAAACATAAAAATACTGAGTTTAATTAATCTACAAATAATTTTTAATACTGTTGTTCTATCAATGAAACTAGACCGTAAATAAATATTTATGAACATTTGATGCTCCGAAATGGCATATATTATTAATAATCTATAATTACATACACATTTAAACCCATATTTTCAATTAAACACATAAATATCACTTGATATTAATTTCTTATTCGAACGTAACTATCCCGTCCAAAGCATATAAATAGCATGAATTTTTCAAGTAGTGTAACCGGTATTAATATGCTATGAAGTACAAATTTATTGTTTATAAAATATATTTTTACACGGGCTCCATATAGCAGCTGGTCTGCAATCGATGGAAGTTAAAATATAGTTCAAATACAACAGCAAACGCATTAAGATCAAAAGCCGTTGACGAAAGCCGTCTATTTTTTTTCCCGGACACGACACAGTGTCCAAAAGCAACAACGATTATCAACAATAAAGAAAAACCCATTGGTAGTCGCAGTGATCATGCCGGCCTGCATAAATATTTCTTCACGCTACGCTTAAAAGACCCCATATCACAGGACAGTGGAATCATGCTCGAACGATAGACTATTCTACAGCCCTACGAATTATCAAAAGTAAGAATTAGAGAACTTCTTAGTCCTACCCGGGATATAAGTTAATGCATAGCAGTGACTTCGTAAACCCTCGGCCCGGGGAAATCCGAAAAGGAGAGGGTGGAACAAGATCAACTAACTCATATATTCAATGTTAGTAACATACAAATCAATTTCGTATATTGACTTGAATATATATTTGAGGGGATCCCGTTATAATAGTTAAATGCGCGCTTAAATTATTTCTAAAATAGTTCCTCAAAGCATTTAAAAGGATCCTTCGTATCTCATAATCCTAATATGCGCATGCAATTTAATTAAAAATTAAAAAAACATCAAATCAATTAACTTAAAAGAATAACGAACTAAAATGTATTGTGTAAATGTGATGATAAAAAACAAAATCGTCTTTATATATATTTTATTGCATAAAATATTCCTAAAGTTCAATCTTACGTTATTAACTCAAAATATAAATATCACACATTCATTTACATTGACTTATCTTAAAATTGTTCGCCTAAGAATAGTTAAGAATTTTAATGCATATACGCGGCCCTTACTCTTGTAATTTTCAGGAAGAAATCTTCCCGAAGTGCGACATCTTGGTAGACAAAAATAATTACACACATTACGCGAGCTAGGCTCTGCCACGTTTGCCGCTTACATTTTTCACTTTTTTTTTTAGACTGGCTCGACATAGTGACTACAGAGTATCTGATGGTAAGTACAGTGTAGTCCAAAAACGAAAGCGACTATCAAAGGATGAAAATCCATTGATAGTCTACATCGCCATGTCAGCCCACATATACCACGACTGAAGGTCTCTAGGTATATGAGCTACTGGATATACACAAGCTGATCCCGAAACGCGACAAGCCGAAACTGGTCACTATGACGGGCTTTACACCCATGTAATGTGGTCGCGATCCAGACGGGCACCGGCGCCCTACCACCTCGCTGCTGCTCGTTTAGCACCACCCAGGCGTCACGTGTAGGGGAACTAGGGTAAAACCTACGGACGCGAGCAGCTTCGACTCCCATAACTACTACATCACTTACTAATTTTTCATTCTTGCACTCAAAACGAGCCTCTTAATGAAATTATACCTAACTTATATAATTTAGAATAATATAACAATCCAGTTTTTTTGTGTAAAAAAATAAATAATTAAGTAATATAATTTATAGTGTCTAAGAAATTCTAAACAAAGTCAAACTAGTGTCTACGAATCTCAGCCTAAGCCTCAATATGAGGAATGCATACAAATGTAGCTATGTCTACAATTCACTGTCCCGTATGATCATAATGAAATAAATAATATTATTACTTCTTTCTTTAAAATTGATATATTTGAGTAACTACTGGCAACTGTAGAAAGTATTTCATTAGTAATTTTCTATACTCTGGAGGGGGTGTGGCTGACTTGTATAATTTAGTTCCCTCTTCCTCCTTCTACCATAAACTAAAAAGGCTCTGTGCGGGTTTGCCCCCTTATGTGGTTGACGCTCCAGCTGCTTGCACGAGGAAATCCGCCTCATCTTTTTTGCTGCGAAACACCAAGAAGTGGAATTCTCTTTTTGCATCTGTTTTACAAACATCTTGTTACAAGGGAATCTTCAAACGAGTGAGTTGATATTTGATGGATGAGCATGTTTCACTTCATGCAGCATCACTTTCCATCAAATGAGATTGAGGTCAAGCACAAGCGTGTCTGCAATAAAAAAAGACTAAAATAACACTCTCTCAATTCTATTTAAAACGTAGTTTATAAGAACCATTTCAACCAGTAACTTAAATGAATGAAATAAGTTAAACATGTACATCGCTTTATCGTGTTTTAAGTTAGACGGTATTACTTCCTCTCCCATCTAGCAGAAATCATCTGCACCTGACAAGTGTCTAGAATTTACGATATACCAATTAATTGCGATTTTATTTAATTACGATATAGCAATTAATTTCTCTTTTTACTGCTATTTCGAACTGTAAATTTTATATTTTACTAGTTTATAGTATAAGTGGTCAATATATTAAATTTTATCAGGCGCAATATTTTCTCAAGTGATTGTGAAAAATGCTTTTCTAAGTCGGCAGTGCAATGATGACCCATCCTGCTTTCTTGTTGTACACAGACGATAGTAAACGCTTACCATCAGGTAGGAATGCCAGTTTGCCTACCTTTTGCATAAAAATAATAATATGATGTGAAACTGAAATTAACCTCTGCGAATATTTCATAGAATCCCAAATGAAACAGTTCATATATTTGTTAAAATTAGCATTATATCGTTAATTTTAAACGCAAACTTTATCTTATAGCGTTGCTTTGAATTAGATCTATATTATGTATATAATAGATATTAATAAGAGGTTTACGAGACCAACAAGTCTGAATATATATGATATACGCTAATTTCCGTGAAAAATGTTACCTAAAACGTTTCAAAAACGTGATAGATTTTCCTAATAAGCCGGGCTCTAAAAAATATCTCACATATAAACTGACCATTCTTAATATAACATATATATTAAAAAATGACCGCATCTCTATGCAGAGATAACATTATTTAATTAGAAATCTATTTTCCACTACAATAATAAAATAAACAAAATAAATACTAATAAAGTAACAAACGAAAAAATAAACTATGTAATTAATCATTGTTAATAGAGTTTTAAGTTCTAAAGAAAAATTGTTGACCATTTGTAATAATAGATTCTGGTGGTCCAGCAGTTAAAGGATCGGTATAGATACATGCGCGGCTGCGCTGATGGTTGTAGTTTCGAATTCCGGCACGGACCTCAGGCTTTCCCAGATAAAGTACAGAATTAGGCACCACATACTCCTCTGTGAAAGGTAACATCGTGAGGAAACCAGCATAGTTTAAACATGACATATGTATTAGTGCTGTGAGAACGGTGATCAACTGTGCGACTGGCCACAGTGGGCACGACAAATAAGCGCAAAGTGGTTACAGTCACTAATGTATCTCTGCTCACTCCCAAAGGGATATAGCGTAACGATATATTATTTCTAAAAACTATAAATGTTGTTAAGCCAGTAAAGATAAACACTATTGACTGAAAAATCAATTTTTCACGACAACTAACGGAATATAAATCAATTCTTGAAAACAATGAAATGAAATAAAGCTTATTACACGATCATTGATATTTAATTGGATAATTGGCGATTTATTTACGAAGAAAAAGGCAAAACGCTTGCATAAGTACATAACATTCTTTACTGATAAATCTATTTTCCACGACAATTATTATACAAGAGTAGAATCAGAATAAAATCAAATACAATTAAGCAAAATTAATAACAATGAATTCTTATTAATCGATTATAATGATTCAATTGTGTACTATTGAGATATCATTTCGAATCGATTGATCATTATTTTAAAAGAGACCTAAAAAGAAAAATGCCAATCTTTCCAGTAGCTATACATAAAACATAAGACTGACAAATCTATTTTCCACGATTATATGAGGCGTCTAATTTCAAAACCCGCTAAAACGATTTTTTGTACAAAATTACTTAATAGTCCAAATAGTAATTTGAAATGTTTTTATCAATACAAATATGATATGTGATTTTTTTTCTTTTTCATCATAACGAATATATGTTCACCTTTTGATCGAATGAAAGAAACATATAACAAAGTTAGTGACATTGACATCTTTCACTGCTCCCTGTCAGGATTTCGGTCGGCTTTGATTGCATTGTACCCATCTGAATCCGCTTTAGTGTAACAGAGTTTACTAATATGTATTTTTTTTTTAATTTTGTTTAAATTGTGCTGTATATAGTTAGGTATACCAGTAAAGATATAACACGCGGTCTTAGGACTTGTATATATGTTTTCTTTAATGTTTTCGTATATATATCAATGGTATATTAAATAAATAAATAAATATAAGAAAATTCAAAATTAATTTAATTGATTAACCCTTATTAACCGACTACAAAAATTTAATTACACAATGGGCTATTGAGGTAGCCCGATTATCTGAACTAGGTCGCGACCATAGTGCACATCTGTAAAGACCGTTATAGAGACTATCCAGTTTTACTAACCTAACCTGGTAAAGTAACCATACCATGGCTGATGGTAAGCTCGATGAAGTCCAAAAAACGACTGCAACAGTCAAAAGTAAAGAAAAAACAATCGATAGTCGCAGTTATCGTGCCGGTCTACACAAATGTATCTTCACGCTTTCTTTAAAGAACTCAGTATCATAGGAGTGTGGATACACTCGCCGGAAAACCATTCCACAGTTAAACGAGTCGACAAAAGTAAAAGTTTCAGAACTTCTTAGTCCAAGGTGAAATCAACAAACCGCACGCGTGGTTCCTTATGGAAGGAAAAGGATGGAATGAAGAATTAGAGTGCTTCCGTCGTGGTATATGTGGGCCGACACAGTAATGGCGACTGTCAACGAATTTTCGTCCCTTGACAGTCGTTTCCGTTCTTGGACTTTTTTTTTTACTTGGGGAAAATCCTCATAGGACCGTATCGGCCGCGCGGGGGGGTTGCGCGACCGAGGTGTGTCGGACTTGTACCGACTAAAAACCCCAAGGTGACTATTTCTGCGCAATGGCGGGGAATGCAGGACCTGTAATCAATTCGCCACAGCCCCGTCGTGCCGCGCCCGCCTGGCACAAACTCGGGGGAAGATATCTTCCCCGACACTGCTCATTGTATTTAGGGAGAGCACGTCACAATGCTCTGCCTACTTCTCGAGGGTCGCTAACCAGTCGCTCAGAGCCCCTACCCTGATCTGTTCTTGGACTACACTGTGCTACTTATCAGCTTCAATGTAGTCACATTGTCAAGTCAAATACTTTTGTCATATTAAGATATTATTAAAGAAGAATAATAAAAAGTATATAAGTCTTAAAACAATGTAGTCCCCGTGAGAAATGATCCCATGGATTCAATAAAGCTTAGAATACACGCAATAAAAACATTATTTTTTTGTTTTCAATAAAACTTAAGCAAGTTTCACCGAATCTGTTTGATCTTATCGGTAAACATGTTTTAACTTCAGTAAAGGTTTAAACAGTGCAAATATCGGTTATTATAAAAGATAAATAATAAAATATCGCTTTACGGGACGAGCAAAGATGTATTAATGACTCTATCCACTTTACGTGCATATGTAGCGCCCAACGTGACCAGTTGCGTAGCTGATCGCCGTTCTCAGGGCACTTACACAATTTATTTATATGCCATACGGGCTTCCTCACGATGTATTTCCGTCATCGTTGAGCAAAATGTACAAAAAAAAAAATTTGCTTATACAAGAACATGTAGCTGTGGTGGTTTAATGGATAATAGATTGGTTTCCACTCGCGGCAACGTGAATAGTTGAAGGTTCGAATTCAGGCACTCACATCTAGGTTTTTCCAGATTACGCACAGATTTAGAAAGCACGTGTTTATCGGGTATAGATGGTTGTGCACAGAAGATGCGTGCAGCAGCTTAGATGCAAACAATCAGCTATTCGGCTACCTTAAAAGATGTTGCTGTGGCACCTTTCAAAATTAGACACATGATAACAGTTTTTTTTACTTTGGGAAAATCCTCATAGGACCGTCCCGGCCGCGAAGGGGTAGCAGCCGGGGTGTGCCGGACTTTAACCAGCTAAAAACCCCAATGTCACTACTTCTGCGAATTAGTGGGGACTGCGGATCCTGTAATCAATTCGCCGCAGCCCCACTACGCCGCGCCTGACAGGCACAATCACGGGGGGGAAGACGCCGCCTCCCCCGATACCACCTAATATACTTCGGCAGAGCACGTCACAACGCACCGCCGACTTATCGGGGGTTGCTGACCGGTCGCTCGCAGCCCCCACCCTGAACAGCCACAACCCCTAAGGCATCAGCTGGCCGGACGTGGTTCGACCGATCCGCTGGGACTGATGCGCCGGGGCGGTTGCCGACAGCCCGGCGTCTTCTTCGAGCGGCCTTCTGCCGATGATAACAGTTACACCAACGCGGACTGTCTTGCGGTTTGTTTTGCTGTGCCACGCTATAGGAACCGCAGCGCTCAGTCCTTTTAAAAATAGAGATAAAGTCGGCACACTAGTTCAGCGAAGTGCAGTTTGGGGGCGTTAGTATTCTGATGTAGTGAGAAGATGTCTTGGTAGGGCGAGGTTTACCTGCAGATTTCCAATGAACGTTCTTTTTTCTGGATTTTAAGGTGTGAAGCGGAGGGATGGTTGCCCATTGCGGTGGCGGCGCGCGCCGGCACATTGACTTTGGTGGCTGTGGGTGTTGAGAACCTTAAACGGCTCTCGTTGGCGTAGTCCGTTCATATCGATATATATTCAATTTCATTTCCATGGCCCCGTAATCCAGAAAATAGTGAAAGGCTTCGGAATATTTTTAAATTTGTCAATAATACCTATTTTTAAGCTAATTTAAAGATCAATAAAAAATTCTACTGCTATTATATTCGATCTGCCGACTTATTTACATTTTTTTACATAATAATAAACCTCGTAAAATATCCCAAACGCAAGAGGCTACAAGCCTCGTTTTGATTACTTCGGTGGTCTTACAATCCCCAGTCGCGATGGTTAGGTAGATACAGTCTCAGAAATCTATTGATATTTATAAACGCTTCTCTGATTTTGCTTGTTTTTACACTGACTCCACAAATTGACCACAGAGCACCTGTTGGTAAGTACAGTGTAGTCCAAAAACGCAACGACCATAAAAAGACGGAATTCCATTGACAGTCTCCGTCGTCATATCAGCCCACATATACTACGACTGAAGGTCTCTAGTTATATGAGTTACTGGATATACACGAGCTGATTCCAAAACGCGGCAGGTCAATACGAGTCACTTTGATGGTCTGACACGACACATCACGCCTGATGGTAAGCATGGTGCTGACCAAAAAACGACAACTACCAATAACAAAAAAAAACATCAATAACCGCCGTGATCATGCCGGCCTGCACGCCACGCTTAAAGGATTAAATGTCACAGAACAAAGGGAACACGCTCGCTGGAAGACGGTTATTATAAGATGCTAGCTGTCCCGGCAGACCTTTTCTGCCCTATTTCTTTAAAACAAGATTACATTGTTTTTTTATGTTAATAGCTGCCCCGTCAGATTTCATTCTGCCAATAGTTATTGGCCTGTCGCAGTCTAATAGAAATTAAATTGCATTGAAAGGCTTAAGTCATATCTAAGGTAATGATATTTTTACTATAATGCCTTATGGGACATTTTTGGCTTATATTTTGTTTGATTACTTGCCGTATGAATTATAATTTTCGTTAATGGCATGCAACCTCTGATCAACTTGAAGGCATACCAAAGACAATCCTAACGCACCTTTGTTTTGTTTTGATTAACATTATAATATATTTGACAGCTGGGGACAGAGTGGTGGTTTGTATAGGAAAAGAAATTTGTTTTTTTTTTGTTAACTATTTTCCTCGTATATTTTTACGTTTTTTCACTCCATAAGAACCTTCCCCAGACTTCAACAAAAAAGAAATCAGCCAAATCGGTTTAGCCGTTCTCGAGTTTCGCGCTTATTAAGACATTTTGCGATTCATTTTTGTATAATAGATTTAACACAGCACGCTTATCTAATCACGGTTGGCGGGTGTATACTATGGTAGAGGTACATGCAGCAGCTTAACTGCTAGCAATCTACGTGCAGGTCGGCATGCTATATACTTTACTCGCCTCTTACGCTCTTATGAGACCTCAGTATGATGAACAAGGAGGCACTATTCTATTATGCCGGTAAATCTATTGGCTTAACATACGTACTTTTTTTTTAAATAAAATAATCCTGGTAATCACATCAACTCTTGGGCGAAACCTGGTTGAGGTTGTTTGGACGATGTTTTATCGCATAAGTTGTTCCGGTGACTCCCAGCTTAGTCCAAAAGTCTGCCTACTTATTCACCATTTTTCATGCTGATGGCGGGCTAATCTACCTGACGATTCTGGCAAGGTAGCAAGGTATTGTGAAAAGCATAGGATTCTGATAGAGATTTGTTATCAGCACCCAGATACTGCATCCTGCCGCTAGTTGTGTTGGCTCCCCGTCCCATTTGACTAAGAATAATTTAAACAAGAGAGTGTGTTTGTGCAATCGCCAATACGCACTAAATATATCCTTCGTGATTGACTGGTCAGCGGGTTGACCTTCGCCGAATAAGGCTCTAGTTCGCGCCTAGTTGATATGATTTGGAAACGTCACAAACTAAGTAAAGGGTCGGGAGTAAGTTTTCGGGAGTCGAAGCTGCTCGCGTCCGGAGGCTTTACCCTACTTTCCCTACACGTGACTTCTGGGTGGTGCTAAACGAGCAGCAGCGAGGTGGTAGGGCGTCGGTGCCCGTCTGGATTGCGACCACAGTACATAGGTGTAAAGCCCGTCATAGTGACTAGTTTCGGCTTGTCGCGTTTCGGGATCAGCTTGTGTATATCCAGTAGCTCATATACCTAGAGACCTTCAGTCGTGGTATATGCGGGCCGACATGACGATGGAGACTATCAATGGATTTTCATCCTTTGATAGTCGCTTTCGTTTTTGGACTACACTGTATTTACCATCAGGTACTCTGTAGTTACTATGTCGAGCCAGTGTAAAAAAAGGGTACGGATATTATTAGAATTATTGTAAAGTGGAACAAGACAGTGTGTACAAAGCCTTATTGTAGGACACAAAAACCAAATGCGCTCTGTCGCAGCCACGTAATGATCGTGTAACAGTATGACAATAGACAATAAGCATTGTTCAACGCTAGTGAACTTTGCCGTCAGTACGGACATCGGTCGCTATACTTAATTAGATAATTGTGCTACTGGCGAATCAGATTTGACCTTAATTTTGTTTCCACTTTTCAAAACGATTTATTTTTGATTTCATCTCTTGTGAAATTGGAACGAAAAGTTCAATAGAGCGTTATGTATGGAAAAAATATATCTATTATATAAAAATAAGTCCAGTTTTCCTTCCGGACGCTATAACTCCAGAATGCACGAACCGATTTCCACGGTTTTGCATTCGTTGGAAAGGTCTCGGGCTCCGTGAGGTTTATAGCAAACAAAATGCAGGAAAAATTCAACAGAAAAGCAGAAAAACGGGGAAAATCATATTTCACATACAGCGCCATCTCTGATGCATAGCATGTACTACAAAGCAAGATGGTTTTGCATGGTGGCGGAGCAGATCGCACCAGTATTTTAAGTAGATGGCGCCTATGCGTTATACATTGTTTGACAGCTACTCATTGTACTCTGCTCAGTTAATTTCATGTGATATTTATTATGCGCACGTTCTTTCACACGCTAACTAAATACCAAAACGAAGCCATCTGGTGGCGAAACGAAGTTCGCCGGGTTTGCTAATATTTTATAAGAGCTTTTGCTATTTTGACATATCAACCCCATTGTGCACTTACACAATTCTCGCTCGATTTTTAGGGAGTTGCTGATGAGTCAGAGCTACCATATTTACCAACAATTTTGTGACATTCTCGGTCAGATCGCCGGCGTAGAGGGGCGAGTAATTAAGGAGTTCTAGCAGTGAGTTTATGGGTTGGATGGCAACTTAAAGGTATCCCCGTGGGTATGCACCTCGTCTTGAACGGTCAGCTTTGGGAAGAATCTAACGATGACCTAGTAGCGTTTCGGAAGTGATTACCTTGAAAAGAAACGCCGAAAGAAACTGAAGACTGCGTCGACGTGGAACTGCACCAATTAGAGACAGTTTCCTGAACTATCCTTCGTCGGTGCCGCATAAGTACTGCTTTGTACATGCTATCATTGGCACTACCTTTCAAACCAACCATTATACGTATCTCTTCGTTCCTAACGCGATCCATAAGCATCACTCAGCATATAGCACGAAGAGATCGTATGTTCTCTTTATAATATTAGTGCAAATAAAGCGTTATGACTGGTGGTCGTGGGTGTGGTGGTAGAATGACAAGGATTTTGGCGTTTTACTGTTTATTTGCACTTTAAGGCACACCGAACTGCGAGGCACACGCACGTACTCTAGCTTTGGGTCTCGGTAGTCGACTGATTTTGCTAGAGCATTACCCCGCACGTTTCGTAACACCCTAACGACCCTTAGGGCGTTTAATACAATTACGTGTCGGGCGGCGTCTAAATGCTATAGCGTGAAAATACAATGCAAAAATATATCGTGATATCTCTGTCTCAGACGCTAAGAACACAGCGTAATGATATAGTAAATTATTTAGAAACTGAACAAGAAGCGTCTATTGAAAAGCGGAACTATAGAAAAGCCATCAGTGGTACATGAAATGCTCGGTGTTACGAAAACGTCTCGCGCTAACGGTGCGGGAACTCCTTCGCCGCTAATTGCTGTCAAATTAACGGCGCTCTTGCCCCATGCTCATCGAAACCAACTGTCGCAATAATTATATCCATAGAAATTATCATCATCATACACACCATGGGCCAGTCCACTGTTGGGCATAAACTTCTCTCATGCTGTCTGTTCGCAATCATGTTTCAATCGCATCCAGGTGTGGGCTGTAGAATTAGGAATTTATTTCAAATCTAAATAAAGTTTTCTTAATTTTATTTTGTTACTGTAGAGATGATCGCCTTGATAGAAAGGTTGAGAGAATTATTAAGATTAGTTTAATAATCTTGGTTTGACTATGCCAGCCTCTCTAGAGGTCTTTTAGTAGCAGCATTTAGGATTCGATCAGGACATATCCCTTTAAACAATTATTATTTTCTTATAAAAAAGAAATCTTCCCCACTTTGTGACCGCTGCAAGGTGGTTGATGACATTTATCATCTCCTTTGGGAATGTAGTGGCAACGAAAAATTTAGGAGAAGACTTCTCTCTCAGGACTGGCGAAGTGTCGGAGAAATTAATATCATATTGGGAGAGCGGACGTCGGTTAATGCTAAAAGAATTTACAGACTTATACAGTTGTCACTTCGCCAGAAGTGAGTTTAAATAATATGACATACCTTACGAGGCTGGCATAGTCATCAAGGATGCACTAAAGCCTCATTAATATATTTGATTTAAAAAAAAAAGTTTAATAATATAATTTATATTTCTCTACTGACCTCGAAAGAGATTAAGTATGAAGATATATTATTACGTGGTTGTGATGGCCAGTGGGTGAGGGACTGGTATACATGCGCTACGATGTAAATAGTCGTAAGATCGAATCCCGGCACGTACATCTGGATTTTTCCAGATTAAGTCTGGTTTAGGCATCACATGCTCTTGTAGGTTTCCTCACGATGGTTTCATCCACCAGTAAATGCATGGCATCTAATAGATATGTCGCGTGTTAGTGCCTCAACTGCGCTACGGGTCGCGTTGGACACGACATTTATTTATTTATTTATTCAATGGTAACCGCGCAAATTGAATACAGCTGCTATTGTACCTATACTCACCCCGAAATGGATATAGAGTGACCAGAGATGGGCAAAATGTAATCTGATTAATGATTAACGATTACAAAATGTAGTCGTAATTTAATTTTTTTTTGCCCTGTAATCATGTTTAAGTCCATTTAAAACATTAAGAAATCATAAATGTGTATACAATATGGGATTCTGTAGTGTTTAAAACATAGATGAGCAAAATGCAGTCATATTAATGATGTAAACCGCAAAATATAATCGTAATCATTTTTATTAATCTGATTACATTTTGCCCATCTATGAGAGTGACGATGTAATCATAAATCAGTCACATATGAATCCTCGACGAGCGATTGGAGTGCATCCTCTCTCCATTAACCTACACGAAACCAGTTTTAAACTTGATTACTAACGTTTTAATCTAGATTTCTTGCAAAACCGTAACGGAATCGATTCTTGTGAACACTTTTTGTGCACAACATACACCTTAATTAACTGCCCATATGCGACGGTCGCATTACATCGCTTTTACATCGCCCGATATCGGCTATTACTCTCACGGACAAAAATTATTCACATAATGTAACAGTTACGGACCACACATATTGAACTAGCCAGTTGAGAGGAGATTCTACCTCCCTACGGAATAGTGGCGAGAGTGCGCGGCATGGCAGTTCTGTTTAGAATATATTAGAGTAGCCACATTCTCCGTTAATGCGCGGAAGTAGTCTCATCTTAGAGTTTTTAACCGGTACAATTAAATTTCAAACAGGATTTTTGTCTCGAACACGATAAAGAATCTGAATTTGATGTCACATTGGCCAACTTAAAATAAAAACGTAAAAAAAATAAACGGTTTCCAGAAGATAATAATAATATTAAATATAATCAGGCTTAGTATTTTTTGAAAGTCTAATTTGTTCTATTGTTTGCCGACTAAAAAAAATTTAACCTTTAAGTACCATCGTGCTATTTTAGTTACATAACTACCGAGATGATGTCTGGTAAACCAGCATAGCTTTAATAACGAAAATGTTTGTATCCTGGTTTTTTTTCTAAAACAGAAAATTTTTCTATATATTGTGTATGTATGTAATTGTTGTATATGCAGAACAAAATATAAAAGGTTTAACATTTGTTGCTAATTATAAACATTTACATGGCAGCCTCAAATCCTTTGGGAAAAAAAGTAGCTATAGCATGTAGACGCCGCCCGATACGTGCTTGTATTAAAACGCCCTAAGGGTCGTTAGGCTGTTACGGGACGCGCAGGGTAAGGAGTGCGCGCACGCACGGGTTGCTTGCTAATTCAGTCGACTACCGAGACCCAAGGCTAGAGTACGTGCGTGTGCGTCGCAGTTCGGTGTGCCTTAAAATGCAAATAAACAGTAAAACGCCAAAATCCGTGTCTTTCTACAACCACACCCACGACCACCGGTCATATGGCTTTTATCTTAACCCTTGCCTTCTGTCAGACGACACGTATGTACTTAACGGTTAGGGAATAGATAAAGTATACATTTCTAGTCGTTTAGTATTGTGTATACGGGTGGCTCGATGTATTTAAATCGGCATCGGTCAATGAAAAAGTGGACTAAGCAATCACTACAAAATAGATCGTTTAGTTAGAAGTCAAGGGAAAGCGTAAGCGCCTTCTAGATGCAAAATACGCTATGCATCTTTTTTACTCTCCCCCCGTGCGACCCTTTCAGACCTGTCCCACGGCTACATTACCATCATATGAAGACCGGTTCTGCCCACTGCTGGGTATAGACTGCCTTTATATTATGCCATCATTTTTTTTTAATAATGAGACTGAAAATCCTTCATAGGACCATTAGAGATGATGGGAGAGCAAAGACCTCGGTGTGTTAGACACCTACTGACTATAAGCCCCCAAGGCGTTCCTCAAATCACTCTACCTGGGCCTGGGAATCCTTACTTTTCCAGTTGCCCGGGAAGAGAAAGCCTGTTTAGGATCTTTCTTTGAGAGAGGTGGTTGTAAAGAAACACCTACTGACTATAAGCCCCCGAGGCGTTCCTCAAATCACTCTACCCGAGCCTGGGAATCCTTACTTTTCCAGTTGCCCGGGAAGAGAAAGCCTGTTTAGGATCTTTCTTTGAGAGAGGTGGTTGTAAAGAAACACCTACTGACTATAAGCCCCCGAGGCGTTCCTCAAATCACTCTACCCGAGCCTGGGAATCCTTACTTTTCCAGTTGCCCGGGAAGAGAAAGCCTGTTTAGGATCTTTCTTTGAGAGAGGTGGTTGTAAAGAAACACCTACTGACTATAAGCCCCCGAGGCGTTCCTCAAATCACTCTACCCGAGCCTGGGAATCCTTACTTTTCCAGTTGCCCGGGAAGAGAAAGCCTGTTTAGGATCTTTCTTTGAGAGAGGTGGTTGTAAAGAAACACCTACTGACTATAAGCCCCCAAGGCGTTCCTTAAATCACTCTACCCGAGCCTGGGAATCCTTACTTTTCCTGTTGCCCGGGAAGAGAAAGCCTGTTTAGTATCTTTCTTTGAGAGAGGTGGTTGTAAAGAAACACCTACTGACTATAAGCCCCCGAGGCGTTCCTCAAATCACTCTACCCGAGCCTGGGAATCCTTACTTTTCCAGTTGCCCGGGAAGAGAAAGCCTGTTTAGGATCTTTCTTTGAGAGAGGTGGTTGTAAAGAACCCACCTCCCCGGCACTGCACGCCGTCTCCCTCTCATCCGGGCCGCAAACTCCCTCACGTCTACTGACCTGTAATCGTCCCCAATTTTGACACTCTTCCTGAATGCTCTTCATTTAACCATCTGGGGGATACTTGTAAGGTTACAATCGCAGAAACAAAACCTAGATTATAAAAGTGTAATAAAAATAAATGTTATAGTTACCATCAAATCAGAATATAACTTAGCAACTCTGTTACACAAGCGCGGCGGTTCATTTGAAATGTACTTTATAAATAAGTTATTACTAAGTTAGCGAGCCGCTTAATGTACTAACAAGTAGAGTCTGCCCGAAGATCGATTTCTCGCCGAAACCGAAGCGATTATTCGGCCATTATCACAACCTTTTTGGGAGTCGAAGCTGCTCGCGTCCGTAGGCTTTACCCTAGTTTCCCTACACGTGACTCCTGGGTCGTGCTAAACGAGCAGCAGCGAGGTGGTAGGGCGTCGGTGCCCGCCTGGATCGCGACTACAGTACATGGGTGTGAAGCCCGTCATAGTGACTAGTTTCAGCTTGTCGCGATTCGGGATCAGCTTGTGTATATCCAGTAGCTCATATACCTAGAGACCTTCAGTCGTGGTATATGTGGGCCGACATGACGGTGTAGACTATCAATGGATTTTCATCCTTTGATAGTCGCTTTCGTTTTTGGACTACACTGTACTTACCATCAGGTACTCTGTAGTCACTATGTCAAGCCAGTGTAAAAAAAAACCTTCGGCCAAAGCTAAAAGTTTTGAAACCCTAATAAATTTAATTCTAGGTTATATTTTAAGAACTTTTATATTAACTTTTTTGCTTACTAGCTCGTCATAGTGACTACATTTTGCTTGTTAAGGACAGCGTAGCCCGGAACCCGGCCGCAACTGTCAAAAACTGGATATTATTAGTTAAAAGTCGCTGTGATCTTACCGGCTTGCTCAAAAGTTTCTCTGCGCTTCTTTTAAAGGGTCCTATATCACAGGAGGAAAGGAAAACACTTTTTGGAAGCTCATTACACAGCTTAATGGCACACCATATTTATGTTAACTGTATAAAAAAACGTCCTTCAAAAATGATTAGAATCTTGTAACCTTTTTTTGCAACCCGGGGGAAATTAATCTCGGTCATTCAGGTCAGCCTTAACGGCTACCCCTGTGTGTCAGACGTCTACTAAAACCACCAGGTGATCCTCCAATCGCTGGGTGTGACGGACTACTGATGTCGACAAGAAGCACTTCCGCAGCCCAGCGTGCAGAGCCTTACAATCTGCCAAAAATAATATTTTGAAATCAAGTTCTTAAAGCATAAAAGCCTTAATTGCAATCAGATGCAACACATGCAATGCTGAAAAAAACACACACACATACAAACACGCACGCATGCATGTTCACACAACACATACTCGCATTTTACAGAACGACCCATAACACACTAACAAAATGTAATTTGCAACTGTAACTTCGTAAATGACACTGTAGTTTTTTTGTTTCGTACATAATTAATTTTATGGAAACGTACTGAGAGGTTATTATTAGAATAAAATTAAAAAAAAAATCGGTTAAGGAAAACACCGTGGGGAAACCCGCATGGTATCTGATAGAAATGTCATATGTGGTTACGTTGGGCACGATATATAAAAGGATGCGAGCGGCGCGCGACGTGATCCCGCGTGCCGCTCTGAAACAAAGATGTATGACAGGGATGGCTCTTTACACCACTCCTCTTCAAACGAGTAGAGACCGACTTAAGGCCGCACGCCTTGCCGGTCATCGAGGATTAGACCCCAGTCGTGCCCTCGATGCCGGTAGGTGGAAGGTGGAACACCCCGGGGGTTTTGGTCGGTGCATGTCCGACACACCGGGGGGCGGCCCTCACCGCCCCCCCCCCCCGAGGTCCGTTAGGGATTTCCCCGATTTAAAAAAAAGAGCACGACATATAAGCGCAATGTAGATATAGCTGCTAATGTATTTCTGCTCACCCCGTAAGGGAAATAGCGTGAGGATATTCATATATATATATATATAAAACAATAATAGGCGCGCGCATTCCTAAGTTCGGTCAATTTTGGCGCTAGCTAGAGAGAAATACTCGGATTCGGACAAACTTGCCGAAGATAGCAAAAACCGAAGCATCGATCTGTCACTACTAACGAGATACCACTAATTATAAACTAAGTCATATAATTATGGTTTATCCACGAGATCGTATATCTTTACCAGCTAATTAAAAACAGGATTAGATCAGACGGGGAAAACTTAATACTCGTACACGAGTTAAAAGCATTTACATCTAATTACTTTAGTTAAATTCGAAGCGTTTTTACAAAATGATAATAAAACCTCGCACACGAGCTACAGCTACGTGGGATGTGGGTTCAACGATTATTGTCCCGACAGTCCTATCGACTAATGGACTGATCGCAAAGAGCCTGGATTTCCATCTTAAGAGGCTCTAGCTTGGCTGTTGGATCAAGGGCCGGATACAGAAGGCAGTTCTACTCGATACGGCACGCATTGTGAGGAGATTCCTCACTCTGGGCTCCTAACTGCCGGTGGCTTGGGCCTTAGGCCTCGCCCCTGTAGGTCTACATGTTTTTATATTATAAAATCTATATGTTATCTCTTCATATTGTTGTTAGTTTTAGATTTTAAGTGAAAGACTTCCAGCAGAGGCAATTTAGTTTTAATATATTTTAGTAGTAGTGACACAGAGTATCTTTATTTTATATAGCTGATCCGGCAAACGTTGTTTTGCTATATAAATTACTAGCTGATACGGCAAACGTAGTTTTGCTATATAAGGCTTTGTAATATCTTCTAAGATGTTCATTGAAATTAAATGATGTCAAAGACAATTTTGTTCACAATTAAATACTCTTAATCAATAACACATTTATTTGGATAAAGATTAATATTATTACGTTGATACAACTCTTAACAAATAATGCATTAATTTCGACCAAATTTGATTACCATAAAAACGGTTCTAGTGAGTTAATCTTAAAAGATAGATATATACTGTCCCGGACATTTTTTTAGATCATTTCAAGAGAAATAGTTTTTTCGTATGTATATTTTTCGTATCTTGAACAGTTTTCACAGTGCACGCAATGGAAGCCCTCAAGGATGAATAATTTTCCCCGTTTTTTTCACATTTTCCATTATTTCTTCGCTCGTAATAGTTGCATCGTGATGTTATATAGCCTAAAGCCTTCTTCGATAAATGGTCTATTCAACACAAAAAGAATTTTTCAATTCGAACCTGTTGTTCCTGAGATTAGCGCGTTCAAACAAACAAACAAACAAACAAACTCTTCAGCTTTATAATATTAGTATAGATTACAGAGGTTAATAGGCAAAGGTAACTATTACATACAGACAACACATATCATATATTTTTATTTTATAATGTAAAATTAAATAATGAAATAATATGAATGTAATGTAATATGAATAAATATGATAATAATATAATATCGTCACGTTATATCCACTTTGCGCTTATATATCGTGCCTAACGCCGCCAGTACCGCAGTCAAACACCGTTCTGACAGCACTGGTAAGTACACAAAATATTTCTATTAGAAGCCATGTGGGTTTTTTTAGGATGTTTTCCTTCGTCGAAGAGCATGTCGTACCCAATTCCGTACCTCGGTATGTCAGACTCCTACTGACTAAAAACCCCTGGCGTGACCTTCCAATCATTCCACCCGGGCCTGGGGGTCATATTTCTTTCAGACAACCGCGGAGCGAACAACCTTCTTAGGCTTCATTCCTGAGATGTGTGGGTATCAACAGGTCACCCCTTCAAACCTTTTTCGCAACGTGCTGTCTCCCTCTCATCCGGGCAGCAGACTCCATCAAGTCTAAAGTCCGGCCCGAAACATTATCCATATTTAACAACTATTAAATTATAAACATCATTGATGTTGTATTAAATAACTTCAATTAAACAGCGTCTTACACAAACTTCAATCAGATTTAAATTTGCTGGTGCAAGCCGCCCCAAAACCCATATTCTATTAATCCAATAATGCCTATTTCTTAACCTTAGAGTTTTTAAAAACGCTTGCGTATATTTCAGTCCAAGTACATAGCTTACCCAAACGTAGTTTATCGTAAATTCTCTTGGCCTTCCCGCAATCTAGTTCCCACGTCGCATAATACCACCTAATAGCAACACGCATCATAATCGTGTAAAGGCCCGTTCACACACACTCTTAGCAACCGTTTTTTGGTTATTGCTAAAATTATTTATAACTTTTTATCTTTTACTCAAAAATTATTTCAAACTATTTTAATTTCGACTACTACACTATTTATTATTTATTTATGTATGGGCTATCAACAGTTCCATTTTACATTTACAATGAGATCTCACGCACAAGCTAAATGTCTACAACGGATACTAATAAAAGACAGCCACAGCATGGCTCAAAGGCATTAACTAAGTACTAACAATATCAAAACAAAAAATTAAAATCAAAACACCAAAAAGAAAAAAGAAAAAAACTAGACAATAACACCTACAATTAAAATTAAAAATTAACACACAAACTACAGAACACCAAGAAAAATGCCAAGCTCAACACACCTGCTCACTAATTTTCCTCTTGAAGGCCGGCATCGAATCCGGCTAACTAACCGGAAAACTATAAAAAACTATATTTATTATTCCCTTTTCTTGAAAATATCTCTTTGACCCATTTTGGGTACACGGGGGAATCGCAAACGGGATGTGCCAGATTTGTAGTTGATAAAAACCTCACGATTCTTTGCATTATCTCGACAGGAAGCAAAACTCTCACTTATATTTATTATGCCCTAGCTATACTACAATATGTAAAATAAATATATACAAATATATATTGACACGCTATATCCCTTTCGATGTGAGTAAATATATGTCAGTGGCAGTATCAAATTCGCACTTATACAAATATGCCATGCCCAATGTAACCAGTAGTGCAGCTGATCACCGTTCTCAGAGCACTCACCCGTGACATTTCTATTAGATGCTATACAAAATTTCTCATAGGATTATTGTTTTCATAGGAAAGTTAGATGGCGTGAATATAGAATAGATATGAATATAAATAGTCCCTTTGTTTGTTTAATTTTAAGATACTTATTCCAGACTTATCTATCGTAAGGGCATGCAATGCTTTCATGCATCTATGGAATGAACGCTACTGGTGCCGGCATTTGAACCTATGAGTATCCTCATTGTCACGCGTCGTTACCAGTCCCTAATAGACTGCCACAGACACAATGGAAAAAAAAATCTTACGTCAAAGAATAATACTATAAAATTAATATTATTATAAAACATATTTTATTAATAGTTTAAATTATTATACCCGTTGTATGTTAAGAAGAAATTCAAAGTTATACTTAATCCCGTAAGAACATTAAACTTCATCTTGTAATAATACCAAAAGGCCTTCAGAATTCATTTTCATTTCAAATTGTTTTTCGTAACCTCACATAAGGAATGCCGTTATGATTAAGATAAATAATTTTCACTATATCTAATTAACTTTATTTCTAGTGTAAAACTGGACTAAAAATTAAAATGAAGCAATGTTTAAAAAAAAAATTATAAAGGAGAGTCATAACACATACATATAATAATTGGCAAATACAGAACCAAGTTACTAAAAAAAATTAAAGATTAATACGAAGAAATATATTTCTGTTTATGCCAAGTGAGCTTTTATTACACTTTCCGCTTTACTGTTCCAGTTAGGATTTAATACAAAATGTTTTCAATTAATTGATTTGTACCTATAAGAGAATAAGCTCTTTGAACTCATGTGACAGTTAATACGTTTATCTTAATATATATAAATCTCCTGTCACGATGTTTGTCCGCGATGGACTCCTAAACTACTAAACCGATTTTAATGAAATTTACACACCACGTGAAGTTTGATCTAATTTAAAAGATAGGATAGTTTTCACCTTAATTCATAGTCGCAATATTATTTTATTGCAAATTATTTGTTTATTATTTAGCAGTGATAATTTACAGTTAGCTCCAACCGATTCTAAAAGATGGCGCTATCCGTTGACTGGATTGAGTAATTATTCAAAACCCAGTCACAGCAAAGCGTGGCTGGTCTGCTATAATTTATATGGCAGAACAACGTTTGCCGAGTCAGCTAGTGCTATTATAGTTTTTTTAGCTACATGTGTACGCTCCTTAATAGAGTCGCGTGTCTTTCGTACAGTTTCGCTTCGCTGCACGACGAGACTCCATACCGTACTTACCTTTGTTACATAACTCAACTCTCAGTGTCAAATGATGACTACATTTTCAGTTGCTCAAGATGAACTGTTCTGTAAGACTCAAATAACCATGACAACACTAATGCGAGGATTAAATTTACAGAAATAACTTAACCCACATACAAACTACAAGCAGCTTATTTTTGCCGCCACCGCTTAGATCATCCACATCCAAATCAACTTTCAAAAATAAAATTAAAATGATGTTTATTTTATAATCTATCAGTTACAAGTAGTCTATTTAATTTATTTACTCTTATACGTTTGCTCTTGTTTTAGGTATTCATACATTGTGCTATGGTGTCACTAATACATTTTGTAGTCGATTTGTTTATTGTATGTAATAGTTTATTTTAGAATTATTTATTTTTGTGTGGGTGTATTGTTATTATCTATACTTATTATTATACTTTATATTTAAAATTATTTAAGCTGTAATGTTTTTTATTGCTTAGTAAGATGTAACACGACCGGGGCCCTCCACGAAAATCAGCGCTGCAGACTTCCTCTGTGGCTTTAAGCTGATGGAGGTCCCATTTTCGCCATGTTAATATGTTTTTGTTTTTTCTTTTGTTTTTGTATGTTGTTGTCTTGTAACAGAAATGTTGCTTTTGAATTTCTAGTATTTTGTTAGTTTGTGGTGAAAATAAATATATTTCATTTCATATTTCATTTCATTTCATTTCATTTATTTATTTATTTACATTGAACTATTATTACGATTACATATTTAATTTTCAGAAAATACAGAAAGTAACATCAGTCAATCAAGTTTTCGAAAATCGCTTATTAGTATAATTGGAGCTGATATTAAAAATGAGTAATAAAAAAACCTGCTACAGTAAAAATAATTAGTAAAAAATTTTTATGGATACATTATAGTAGCACAAAGACCTCACAAACAAAGTAATATGTTTCGAAAAAGCGATAATAAGGGTCAGATTATATCAGCTTGAGACAATTTTGCATCAGTGTGAAATATTACTGGGTATAATATTCAAGGAATTTATTACTATTATTCGCCAGTTAAGGGTCACCACAGGGCTAAGGTCTCCCATCCCAATTCCGTTACATTCGTGGAATCCATGGGAAGGGGTGTGGATATTTAACCCAGCACGCTTGTCCAATATATATAATATTTTTAACTAACATTATCTATTTATGAATATCTAGAAATATTCTCGTAATTAAATTATAGAAAAATAATATAGATAAATTTTATTTTACAAATAATTAAAATAAATATATTTTTCTTCTTAAATTTGAAATCTTATCAGTGAAGATGTTCCGTTAGACAAAACGTCGAACAAGCGACACTGGGACACGTTACAGCTTTATTCAGGCAGAACGTGAGCGCTTTGAGCACTCGTGTACAACATAGCATCGCACGCCCCTATTTGGGATCTTTCGTATTGCCTGCATGCTACAAAGAAACAGTACGGCAACTTGTTTACTCAGAAATGCAATTCCCGTTTTTAAACGTGCAGTGAATAGTTACGATTGAATCTCGGTCTTGTAAATATATACAAATGTATCATGTACATTATTATCTAATAAAAAATTGTAGATTGAACCGTGTTTAATAATCAAAACATTTTTTTAAGTCTGTGCCTCACGTTTGTATAGACTCCTGTGTCTTTTGTGTTTGCGTGTCCGTGTTTCTCTTCTTATATATATATATTAGTTAAAAATAAAAAGGAATAATTACTCAAGTAATAACTTTTTTCTGATCCGTGCAATGGGACTGCAGCCGCAGAAATTTTATCTAGACTGATATAGATAAATATTTTGTGCTCAGAATTGCGTACTATCACTCACAGACACGATATGCATGTCTTAAAGCGAAAGTTAACACTACAGCTATTCAAATAAAAAAAATATATAAAAAACTAAAATAGTCCAAAGGACACTTATTGAATTAATTTACATTTGTGTGTGCATTATTATGGAACACATCCAGTAAATAGGGGATTGCTGACCGAGGCTACTCTATAAAAAGCAAATTTTTCGCAATGGCACAACCGACTACATGATTGTAATGTGGAGAAGCAAAATTTTTCTATTACGTCGGGTGATAAACATAACTATGAATCAATTTAAATAAAAACATTATATTTGTAATTTTTTTGCGTGTAAGTAATGATTCTAAGTTGTACAATGTTCTGCTTTTCGCGTATGAATACTATGTTGGGCATTTATTTTC
This sequence comes from Automeris io, assembly GCA_036320925.1. Taxonomy (NCBI): domain Eukaryota; kingdom Metazoa; phylum Arthropoda; class Insecta; order Lepidoptera; family Saturniidae; genus Automeris; species Automeris io. The sequence goes on along the minus strand of JAUDJH010000011.1, from coordinate 1,256,582 downwards.
TGTGAAAGCCAGGTAGTAAATAAATCTTTTTTGAATCCACTCAATGCGATCAATGTGAACTTCATAGAACCACACTAAAGTACAAAACAGTAATATACTTCAAACGATTGTATTGTATATAAATATGGTTATTTAAAAGTTTCCATTGTCTGTTCATAAAGCCTGTCAACGGAGAAGCCTTGTTTATTATGTTATTAATGGTCCTGCACGAAAATTGGCGCTGCAGACTTCCTCTGTTCGATTTACGCTGTGTTTATATGTTTTTGTATTTTCTTTTGTTTCTGTGTGTTGTTTGTGTTACTGCATTTAATTTTTTTGTCTTTTGTTAGTTTGTAGCGAAATAAATACATTTAATTTCATTTCAGTGTGATTAAAACACAGTATCATGCAGAACGTATTGACGAGTCTTGGGTAGAAGGTACTAAACCTACACTGTAGTTAACGTCAACCGTTATTTATTTTGACCATATTAGATTCTTTCACAATTAGTGTACCTACAGAAACTACCCATAACGGTGATATGACGCAGGATTATTCGAGTTATGTTTATTAAAAAAACATTATCGTCCATCTGTCTATCTGTCAAGCCCTTTTTTAAGAACGCGGGGAAGTGTCAAGTTGAAATTATTACCAAATACTCATTTTATTGTAAGTCTGATTGTAGGGAACTCTATATACGCGAATCTAAAGCACATGCCTGGCCGATTTTTTAAATTAGTTCTTCTGTAATACTCATGCTCATTTCATTTAGTAACAATTTTACCTTAAAAGTGCTAAATGTGAAATGTTAAGAAAGAACAAGCTTTTGAAAAATCCTTTTTGCATGTTGTTGCAATATCGTGACGCCGCGTGGACTCTACTTGCCACAAACGACTACTTAGTTAGTCTCCAAATATGTAGTGATTGCTATGCTAGATAGTGTCAAGTCTAAAAATATACCTTTGGATACAAGTCAATTAAATGCCGATGATAAACATCTTTTAGTCAAAGTGACCTACAAGAATGACGTCAATATAAACGGTATCAAACTACAATCACACAAAGCAAGTATCGTAAACTCAATGAATCAATAGTTAATAAATAATTGCTCAGCATGATTTAAACATAAGATCTTACTAAAATATAAAATAGAAGGCAAAAATATAAACAGGATAACATTGTAATCACGATGTTTTTGTAACACACAATTTTTTTATCGAATCGAATTAAAATTCAAGTTGTTCTCTGTATTAAGAGTACATACAGTGTACGTATTTTGCGAGGTAGTAGGGTGTCGGTGCCCGTCTGGATCGCGACCACAGTACATGAGTGTAAAGCCCGTCATAGTGACCAGTTTCGGCTTGTCGCGTTTCGGGATCAGCTTGTGTATATCCAGTAGCTCATACACCTAGAGACCTTCAGTCGTGGTATATGTGGGCCGACATGACGATGTAGACTATCAATGGATTTTCATCCTTTGATAGTCGCTTTCGTTTTTGGACTATACTGTACTTACCATCAGGTACTCTGTAGTCACTATGTCAAGCCAGTGTAAAAAAAAAACATAAATCTTTTAGTAAGAAACAGGGTGATCGATTGGCGCTTTTATTTAAAAAAAAATAAAACATCTCTCGGTTTAAAATATTTAATCTGTACATTGTAAACCAACTTTTAAAGAGACGTTAGTATTACAGATAATTTTTTTCGTAACAAGTATATTATAACATTCGGAAATTATGCTAGTGAACTTCAATACACCGCAGTTAACCATCAATTGAACTAATATTATATGATATTGACAGCATGACTGTTTCAAAAAATATTTGAGCGTTTTGTGAATATGGTTTAGTGGAATATGGGATAGTTGAGTGGAGAACATTTGTTAAAAACTTGTCCTAATATGAACTAGTCATGTTTTTTTGGAAATGATATTTCAAATTCACGGTATAATTGTCAATTGTGACAATTGTGAATTTCGTGTCTAAGTTACAAAGTATTTAAATTTTTACCTATGTTGAATTGTTTATACTCAATTGGTTAATAAGTGGTGCATTCAAGTTTCCGAAGAGAATGAACCAATATTTTATTTTGAATACTGTTTTTTTTTTTAGAGTTTTGTTATCTTTTGTTACTTATGAGAAAGCATTATTACTTTTTTGCACAGAATTCTGACTTAATTGGACAAATAAATTTTTCCCAAAGCCAGACAACCTACGCTTTGCATACTAATTTTTTACGCATAGCAAGTTTATCTATATATAATTTCTAAATATACAGCATCAGAAGGCAATTTGAGCAAATATTTTTACATTCCACAATACTTACAAAAATTGTTTAAATTATATTTTTTTTCTTTAAAATCATTTTTTTAATAATATAATATATTGATGCAATTTAAATTTAAAAAAAAACTATCTGTACATATTTCATAATTTACACATTTATTTGAAGACAGAAAGCAAGAAAAAATATTTTTTTTTCTCTATATAACTCTTTTTTTCTTTAATTTTTCTTTGTGCCTTCAACCAAATGTAGAATCCAGCCCTGCATGAGGTAAATTACCAGTAAATCAACACAACTACGGAAACTTGACTTTGCAAGTTTGTCGTACTGTTTCTCCGCGCATAGTGCTATTGATTGGCCGGGATGTAACATGGCCGAGTCCTTGTTTATGTATAGGAACTAGGAAGGGATATTTTATTGGAATTTCGTGATGTACCCGCAATATTAGTATTTGTGTCGATTGTGTTCACTTTAACGAGAATGTCAAAGTTTCAAGACTAGAGCTTATCGTGCACCACTTCGTGCTTCAGATACTAGCTCCTACGCGTGGCTTCACTCCCATGGGAATCTGTTTCCCATAATTACCTAAATAATGAGTCCGGGCTTAGCCTCAACATCTCGGGAGCAGTGTGACCAGTTTTTTAAGTTTCGCTGGCAAAGAGGCTGACGGATCATCCGAGGATAAGTAGTTATCCTCGGATGAATACAACAGAAATATGATGAGCGTTGTTATTGCGTTGTCGATCGAGAAGTTCATTATTCGCTGCTTTCTTATATCTTCTTATATATAAAAATGAATCGTTAAATGTGTATAAGCGCGAAACTCGAGAACGGCTGAACCGATTTGGCTGATTTCTTTTTTGTTGTATTTGTTGAAGTCTGGGGAAGGTTACTAGGGAGAGAAAAGTTAAAAAAATTGTCTGAAAAAGCCTAAAAACAACACTTTTCTATATTCTCATACAAAAAATTCGTAATAATATTTAAAAGTCAATTTAAACTTTAACACCATACCATAAAGTTTAAATGTTAGTGGACGGGTTCCGGGAAGGCAAAACAATTATTGAGTGACGTATAAATATTAATGTTAATATTTGTCAATTTTTATACATATAGCATTAAGGCCAGGTTCCTTCAAACAATTTTCAAAAAACAGCCGACAGGCCAATAGGTTTTGGCAGAATAAAATCTGACGGGTAAGCTATTAACATTAAAAAAACAATGTGACTTTATTTTAGAGAAATAGGGCAGAACAAGGTCTGCCGGGACAGCTAGTACATATATAAATGATGATGTCCTAGCCGGATTCGGCCACGGCGACTGTTTCAACACCGATTAAGAAAATCGAGGTCCAGTTTTCGGAAACAGTCAATTGCGCAGGAGATATTCAAGTGCATAACTGGACCCGCTGCCAGAAAAGCACTCTCTCGTCCGAGCTTCCTCAGGCCCGATGAAATGGAGAACCAGTACGATCGGGAGGGAGCGGGATGCAGGTTTGGTCGAGTTGTCCTTCTCTGAACACCTGGTTGAATTGCGTTGTTAAAGAGATACCTTAGTCGCCTTTTACGACACCTCAGCAAGAAGAGGGGGGTGCTACTCTATATATAAATATGATGATGGCGGCTGTCAAAGTATTCGTCCATAGCCATCGCTGCCATTCTTGTACTGCGAGTACATTATACTTTCCATCAGGCTCTGTGCTGTTTCTTTGTCAAGCCAGTATAAAATTATTATCAAATTAAAAAAAAGGATATTGACTTTCATAGAACAATTTATAATAAATACTCGAAAGGGTCTCAAGCGGGAATTAACTCACTTTTCATGGTCACGAGCAGGCTGATGTACCCCGGAGGTTTTTACAGAGGCGGGAAGTTCTTTCTTCTACCTAGCCAGGTCAAAACGTTGAGCCAAAACTAACAGGTAATTCGCGTATAAGACCCGTTAATGTATTTATAAAGAGAGTAAAACACAAAAATTTTAAATGTGTTAATTTATTATTTTTAAGTAATGAATGAAAATAAGCACTAGCTAATTTTACAAAACACCAGTACCGAACTTGAAAGAACAAACGTAAAAGCGTAACCAATCCACCGGAAGTAGTCGAGCATCATTAGCCGCGAAATAAATTATCACAGAGTTTAACAGTAACCACTCTCAGTCATTACATATTATGGTTTTACTTGTCGCAAGTATTAATTGTGTTTCATTTTTCCCCTTTTTTTTTTTTTTTTTTTTTTTTTTTTTTACTTGGGGAAAATCCTCATAGGACCGTCCCGGCCGCGAAGGGGGTAGGCAGCCGGGGTGTGCCGGACTTTTACCAGCTAAAAACCCCAAGGTGACTACTTCTGCGAATTAGTGGGGACTGCGGGTCCTGTAATCAAATCGCCGCAGCCCCACTACTCATTTTTCCCCTACCACGAGTTTACTTGTTTCAAAAATCCAAACATTCTCATTACTTTAGCCATTAGTGAGAGACCCTGTGTTCTCTATTCTTGCAAACCTCTTTCGTTTCGTTAACATTCATTATTCCTTTTTTTTATAACTTATAGGCGAACGCTTGAATCAACCACACCTGGTGGAAAGTGAAGATGAGTTCGATGATGAAACACGTTCGCTCAGCAAATGCCTATTAACTCTTCTCTTAAAGACTCCCAGGTCATAAGATCGCGGAAATATGGCCGCTGGAAGCATATTCCACTCCTTAGCCGTTCGCATGATGAATGTAGAAGCGAATCTTCTCGTGCGGATATAAGGAACATCCACCACATACGGATGGTATCCGACACGATATCTAGTGGCTTCATATACTCTTGGCGATTTCACGTATTTTTGGCATTACTCTCCATCAGAACTCTCTTTATTTAGCCTGTGTAAATCTCGGTCGGCCTCGGCCCTTACTTCCACTCACATTCTAATTGTATATATTTTTTGTCAACCTTTTATTTCATCCTCTCCACGTGCTCGAAACATCGAATGATTTTGTGCATGCTGCCGATGATATTAGGTTTAAAGAAGATTTATTTCTGAAAAAGAAACATTTCATTTCAATTACATAAGAAAAATTTAACAATAACACAATACAAGGCGGTAGTAATATAAAAACTTCAAACTAAGTAGTAAACATAGATAAGGCTCACAGACACAGCACCAAACTATATATACAATAGGCAGAATAAATCTAGAAAGAACCACTGCATTAAAGCCGTCTTATTAATACTGGAAGCGTTATGTAAGAAAGTGAGACTTTAATTTTCTTTTAAAAATATATAGAGACGAAGAATCCTTGAGATGATTAGGCAATTTGTTGTAGATCTGTACGCCTTCAAAACTTAGATTTGTCTTCCCAAAGTTAGTCCTGGGCGTGGTTAGTATATCCAAGTCATTTGAATTTCTCAAAACTCGTCCGTGATTTTTCACCTTCAAGGATATATTAGTGTGAATTTCCCTTAATACTATTTTTCTAATAAGGATACAGATATAATATTTATATGTTAATTAATTTAGTTTTTTGGTATATAAGTGCAGTTGGCGTTCGAAAGTTGTAATGAAATAAAGTTTTGATCAATCTATTCTGAGCAAATTGTAATGTTGCAAAGTGAGTTTTCGAAGCAGAGCCCCATACTTCAATCAAATAGTCAATGTGTGGTTTTACAAGCGAGTTGTATATTGTATTACGTACATTTAATCCAAGGAAACGACCAATACCATGCAGAGCACCATTTAATTTTATTAATTTTGATTTGATTTTCTTAATGTGTAATTTCCAAGTAAGTTGGTTATCCATAATTAATTGACTTTAAGGAACTTATATAAAGGAAGGTCTATAAACCACTGGAACACAATACCAGGGTTGAAACATTCCAAAGAGTTAGTCAAGGCTTTCGACCAGCGTAAAGCTGTAGAGGCTCTGATGCTTAGAAAAAATCAAATACGAGTATTAGTAAGAGCACTGACTGGCCGCTTCTGTCTGAACAAACATTTGTTCAGCATTGGTGGCCGGAGCACTAGAGATTGCAGATTCTGCGAAAGTGCGGACGAAACGCCCAAGCACCTCCTGTGTGAATGTGACTTACTAATGCCCAAACGCAACCGTATCCTGGGCCGCCACGTGATACACCCAGGAGAGGTTCAAGATATATCTGCCAATAAAGTACTACAGTTCTTTAAAACTATAGGCTTTGACAGAGAGCTTTAAATGTTAGGTAGCGATCACAATAGATCTTCTAGGTCGCGGTGATACAGGCTGAAATAGACTGTATAGCCCCACATTGCATAATAATAATATCCATAATTAGGCCTAAATATTTTTCATGATCCAATCTATTAATTTTAGTATCTTTAATTTTGAGATTTGGAGAGATGCCATTTTTTTTTATTTTTATCTATCAAATGAACTATTCTGCGTATCTATTCGTATCTAAAGCGATCTACAAGCGTTACTCCGCGTATAGAATGAAGAGATTGCATTTCCTTTGCATTAATTTTACCTTGCTACCACATTATTGCTCCTTTTTTATGATTTACAGGCGCACGCTTGACTACTATCACACTCGGTGGAAATGTAAATACGTCCGATGATGTACCGCGTCTTTTCTACTAATGCTTATTTACTCTTCTCGTAAAGGCTCTTAAGTAATAAGATCGTGGAAATACGCTCGCTGGGAGCATATTCCACTCCTTAGCTGTTCGCATGATGAATGTAGAAATGAATCTCTGCGTGTGGATATAAGGAATGACAGCCACATACGGATGGTATCAGACACGCTGTCCAGTTTATGATGAAATGGAGTTGGTGGAATTAGAGAATGTAGCCCCTGAGAACCGTCTCCATTGTGCAACTGGTAAAAGTCTACGCGACTATCGATGTTCGATGTTCTGCATTTTGGTCTAAGTCAAAGAATTGTCGACAACTCAACGAGCTCTTTTTTTACTTGGGGTAAATCCTCATTGGACCGTCCCGGCCGCACGCAGGGGGTGGCGCGGCGGAGGTGTGCCGGACTTGTACCGGCTAAAAACTCCAAGGTGACTACTTCTACATATAAACGGGGACTGTGGGTCCTGTAATCAATTCTCCACAGCCCCTCTTGCCGCGCCCTTCGGGCACTATCTCGGGAGAGGGAAAAAGGTCCTTTCCGACAAAGTCAACGAGCTCTACGATCAATCAAGTCCAGAGCTGCAAACTGGTATGTAGCGCACCGGTCTCAAAGGTGACAACAGTATTTCATACACGACCGTACCTCTGTTCCATATAGGTTAAGAAGTTGCTTGGTTGTAATTACCTTGAGAGTCTAGTGTATTTTGAATATTGCAGGTAGTACGTTTGCGAGAACCATTGATTTCACAAATGCCAGAGATTTTTCAAATAGGTTTTGTGTATTCTTGAAGGCTTATATGAAAACGAAAATCTTTAGTAATCAATAACACAGTATGTAGGTAGCTATTGGATATTTATAAATCATTAATTCACTATAAGATGGTCAGTTATCTACTATTAATTTTAATTAACTGTTAACGAAACTTATTAAGGTGCAGTACAAATCATAAGCGATTAGCGGATATTGCGTAGGGACTTTATCTTTTATTCAACAAATTTAATAATGCTTGAATGAGCATTCATTTCAAAATATTGCTTAAGAGAGTAAAAATACTGCTTATTGCTATAAAACATAAAACGACTTAAACTACCAACAGCAAAGAAAAACCTATCGATAGGAGCAAAAATCTTACCGACTTACACAAATACCTTTTTACGCTTCATTTAAAGGACACAATATTATAGGACGAGAAGAACATGCTCGGAAGATCATTCCACAACTCAACGATACAGCAAAAATAAGGGTTAGAGAACTTTTGTTTGGAGGTTCTCCAGTAATTTCTCTTAACTGCAGAGTATTATGTATTATTTTAATAGGAAAATAGATACTTGTTATTAATCGCATTTGATAATTATAATTATTATCGAAATTATTAACAGTTCATGTATGTTTTTTTTTATCTTTCCACACGAAAGAAGTATCACATTTGAAAATCATTTATAAAAATAACTTTATGGATCACGTTATTTAATAGCGTTAATGAATGTTAATTAAATCCAAATTAAGTCCAATATCAGCCCATTTAAATATACCTTTATCGCAGCTTTACTTTATTATAGTTAAATAGAAAACCTTTAAATAAAATTGACGAATAAACCTTGGAGATAAAAAGTGAAAACACTACTAACTTTTAATTTAAACTTTTAATTTAAACGATATTGCCCCTTTCGCATATCACTTGGACCATAGGTCAAAATAGACGGATCCGAAGATGATTTCTATCATTCTGTTCGCATGACCCCTTGCACCGACCATTCTCTAATTACAGTGTGGCAAAAATATGACGTTACCCATCTCCTCCTCACGAAGGTCACAAAGTTAACAATGCTCTCAGTAAACTGTACGTCGCGGGAGATTCGTTTGTTAACACAATATTTCCAGTTGCATATCGAAGTTTGCCGTGGGCGTTGGTTTTTAATTTGTCAATGTTTTTGATGACAGCCTCGTTATTAAACTCGTCGAAAGTGGTTTTGGAGTCAGAGTGATGAAAGACGCTGTTTTTAATATGGTCCATTAATAACGTGCTTTGTTTAATTATCTCTAAAATATAGTTTATGTTTGACAGTACGGTACAGCGTTCGATCGAAATTATTTATTTTATTTAATCATGATTTGAAAATTATTAAAGTTTTTATGAATAAATTGGCAATTATTTATATGTAATGAATAGACTGCAACGACTTTTCACGTCTAATTAACTGCACCTATTATATAAAGCCCAGGTTAAGTCCTGAATAGAATACTGGCGCATATCTATTACAGTTTTGCTCTGTACTTACTTGACGCCCTGGATAGGTTGCAACAGAGGGCTATCCCCATTTCAAACCGCTCCAGTGGCGTAGTACGTTTTCTACCGTCTGTATCATGGCGAGTGTTCTGAAGACTTATTAAAACGTATTCCACCCTCTCCATAAAAAACCACGTGCGCTGGTTTACGAAATCACAGCTATTCGGTAACTCATATCCTGGACTAAGAAGTTCTCTAAATCTTACTTTGCAAAGTTATTGAGACGTGAAATGCTCTTCTGGCGACCGTATCCGGACAGTCCTAGGATATTGAGTCTTTTAAACGAAATTTGGAGAGATATTTATGCAGGCCGGCATGATCGTTGCGACTATCGATAGGTTTCTCTTTACTGTTAATAGTTGTAGTCATTTTTGGACTGCACCATCAAATGGGATGTAGGCACTATGCCGTCTCAGTAAAAAAAAAACTAACCTCGTTATAACATAAATATACAATTAGTTAAAGTACATAGTCAGTAATTCTTAAATTTGTATGAATCAAAATAATATAATAATAACATATCGTCACGCTATATCCCTTATGAAGTGAGCAGAGAAACATTAGTGATTGTATCCACTTTGCGCTTATAATTATGTATATCGTGTGACATCTGGATGAATTTGTCTTCTCAGACCCGGGTGGAGCAATCAGAGGGACACCCCGGGTTTTTTAGTCAGTAGGAGTCTGATAGACCGGGGTCGCTGCCCTCACAGCGTCCCTAATGCTCCTATGGAGCAATTCCCCCGGGATTATAATAATATATCGTGACCAACGTGACCAGTATCGCAGCTGATCGCCGTTCTCACAGCACTAGTACACATAATATTTCTATTAGATGAGGGTTTCCTCACGAGCTTTTCCTTCACCGGTGAGCATGTGGCGCCGAAATACGTACGTAATCTAGAAAACCCCAGAGGTACGTGCCGGGATTTAAACCTACAGCCATGCGCGTTGCCGCGCGTGGAAGCGGCGAAATAAGTAATGTAAAATATTGTTAAAATAATAAAATTCGTTATAGGGAAAAATTAAGTACAAAAAAAGCACTTCTGTTTACAGTAACAATTATGGCAAACTGCGCATCTAATTATTTCAAAACCCTTTGTTATAATACATAGAAGACAATTCTTAACAATGGAGCCTATGCACCGGGCTATTGAACTAATAGCAAAAAATTTTGCTTACAGAGGATCCTAAGTTGTAAAACTTTTACTTCATTTCATTTTAGTTACCGTTCGTGCGTAATATGTAAAAAGACTTTTATACGTCACGACATTTTTTATTGATTTTGAAAATATTTTAGCTGATCGTATTTCCAAATTTCGATCGTACCTAATGTTAATTTTTTTCTTAATGAAACTTTCGTAGCGAAAATATTTTAAAATTGTAATTTTAATGTTTAACACGCTCGTCACCACGTCATCCATATCTGGGTGACACTCATTTTGTTGAAGAATAGTATTTTTAGTTGGATTTGGAAAATAAATTTAATGGAATTAGCTCTTATAGATATTGTATAATAACTTTTATTTCTTTATATAAGATAATATACATTACACTATTTAACATGTTTTTTATTAAAAATCTCTAAACACACATTTAAGGTGACTACAAAATTGTTTGCGAAAATCGAAGTATATGATATCACAATATAATAAAAAAGTGTATTAATTATGTATTTTCTTTCTCAGCATATATACAAACGTCACTACCTAATTATTTCATATCGCTATCTTATTTGGTATTACAATTATAGGTATCTAACAGACAGGTAGACAAAATGACGAAGCCCCTAACTTGACTCAGAAACTTTGCTTCGTTCTGTCGATGATCACTATTATTTAGGCACACATGAACTTTATTACACTTAAAATAATAATCTATTAATTTTTGCCCGGTTTAGTTGAGAAGGTCTATGCCGGCAACCAAAGCTTTGCCATAAGCTTAAACATAATATTAGAAACATTTTTAACATTACCGTTTCAATAAATAATAAAAAAAATTATAATTATCAAGGCTCTTCCTCACGCTGATAAAAGTTGCGATGAAACAAGATTACACTGACATTTGCACAAATTGATTTTAATAAACCTAATTAATAATTAATATATCATTTGTCCGTCTGTTTTTCACTAAAATGTATAAAACATAGATAATATTCAAATACTTTGACCTACGTTATTTAACGAGATTACCTCATCTTATTGAATGAGAATTATGATTTAGTCACTTAAGTAATTTACTATGTTTTGTCCTCAATTTTATTCTGAGTTTGAAATATTAGAAATGTCAATTTTCAATTAGTTTAACAAAACATCGCTTATTATACATATAAGTAAATTTAAGCTTTAAATTATGCATTCTAATAAATTAAAAATACAAATGACCATGTACAAAGGTTAACTTACTATTAAAAAAAAATCCATATTAAAAAATCAAGACAGGAAGAAATTTTGATTTAAAAGGGAGATATATTTAATTAAAAAAATAGTTACAATTTTTTATATCATTATATAAAATAAATACGTTACATCAACCATTATTTAGACAATTACCATCGTAAATTGACAACTAATTTATCAGTAAAATATGTACTTTCTTATCGGTCCTAATAATTCCCGGGCTATACTATTTCTACTAACAAATTAAGAATAGTATTTTTCTTTAATTTTAACTCTCGTATATCGTAAAGATCGTGATAACGTGTCGTGATCGTGTCGTCGAACTAAAATGGACCTGCTGCAATAAGTTGAGTGACATTTACAATAGGATTTCAATTTTACGACTTCTTCGGTTCGTCCGGGATTATGATTGATATTCGCAAATGACTTTGCGCATTGTGCTGACCATATATTGGATGAGCTTACGCCTGATATATGCCTACGTAATTCGGACTCGATGTTATTTTAAGATGAAAATTATAATTACTTATTTCGTCTAATCGGCGTGTGTAAATTAGTACTTTAGGTTGTAAGTGGCGGTGTCTATAGAGTTCGGGGACTATGGAAATAAAATGCGTGTTACTGTTAACTGTGTATTATCCGAACTAACTTAAGCGACGAACGCAGCCGTCTCTAAATACATGCATACGTTCCTCATTTATGCAATATTCGCACTTCCGCCGTGGTGGCTGCCGGCAGAATAGAATAGCACCCCCCTCTTCTTGCTGAGGTGTCGTAAAAGGCGACTAAGGTATCTCTTTAACACCGCAATTCAACCAGGTGCTTAGAGAAGGGAAATTCAACCAAACCTGCATCCCGCTCCCTCCCGATCGTACTGGTGCTCCATTCCATCGGGCCTGAGGGAACTCAGACGAGAGAGTTCTTTTCTGGCAGCGCGTCCAGTTATGCACTTAAATATCTCCTGCGCAATTGACTGTTTCCGAAAACTGGACCTCGAATTTCTTAACCGGTGTTGAAACAGTCGCCGTGGCCGAAACCGGCTAGGACATCATCATTCGCACTTTCATAAATCACCCTATCAAAATCAAAGAAAGAAAGAAAGAAAAAGTTTATTGAGCCAAAAAGATAACAACACACAACAAACATATTTATATTAAAAAAAAAAAAAAAAAACAACAATGAAAGAAAACATAACATCACATCATGTATCCTGTGTGCTGCTACCCATCTCAAAGAGCACTCAGCTCAGCGTATGCTGGGCGACGCTGCACGCGCCGTCCAGCGCTGATTTTCAGCCGACGCTCAGGGGAATCGATTGCGCGGACGTCACGGTGCTATTTAAATATTAGGACCAAATATACAAAAACATACCTTATAAGTTATAACGTACAACAAATAAGTATGACAATAAATACATAGAATACTTTTAAGTAGCATAGAAAAATGTAGAATACTAAATAAAATATAATAGAGATAGGGTAGATTGAATCAATTACTTACGTTAACATTATACTATGTGTCCCTACAAGTACATTCCTGTGATCATAAAATTAGAAAATATAAAAAAATAAATAATGATAATTTATCGTCACGCTATATCCTTTCCGCGATGAGTACATACATTAGTGGCTATATCCACTTTGCGTTTTTATATATTCTGTCCAACATGACCAGTAGCATAGCTGATGGCTGTTCTCACAGCACTAGTACATATGTCATTTCCATTAGATGCTATGCGGGTTTCCTCAAGATGCTATGCGGGTTTCCTCAAGATGCTATGCGGGTTTCCTCAAGATGCTATGCGGGTTTCCTCAAGATGCTTTCCTTCACCGGTAAGAACATGGTGCCCAAGTACGTACTTATTCTAAAAAAAACCCAGAGGTACGTGTATCCGAAACTACGATCACACGTGTTTTCTCGCAGAGAAACCGGCTCCACTTCTACGCAGCCTTGAGTTTCTTCTCAAGGTAGTCGCTTCCGAAACGCTGATAGATCACCGTTAGGTATATTTCCTGGCTGCCCGCCCAAGCGGAGGTCCGCATCCACAGGGGTGCCCTTGCATTGCCACGCAACCGCTAGTTGAGCACCTTAACCCTTAACCACTCGCCCTTTCAAGCCTTTTTTTTTGTTAACCCGGTGGAAATTCCAACGGACCGTCAGGGGAGCGGTGAGGGCCGCTCCCCTGTTGTGTCGGACCTGCCCCGACTGAAACCACCGGTGTATTCCTTCTCCCGTCTCCCGGATGCTAAGGGCAAAGCCGAGCCATCTTCCTCGGCATCCGGCGACGTCCGGCCTTGTTCGGGCCTCTTCTACTAGGCGTGGGGCTGTGTGTAGTTGTAGTTCCCGGCTAATAATTTATTGTCCTGTCAAAAAAGAAAGATACCAGCTCCTACTCAACTAAGAAATCACAGCCACTAAATAGAACATGAAACTTAGAGGATCTATCTTTATCGAGTAGATGCGTCGTGGTCTCCGAGTTTTGACCGCATTATGTCATTTCTGCGTCGTATTTATACCAAGAAACGCCACAAAGTTAAAGAAATACGATAGAACAAAGTGTATATGATAACAAAAACATAAAATACATGTTCCTTCATCTATGTATATACGCGCGCTTTAAACTAAATTCTCTTTCCAGACATTTCTATTCTATGCCTGTCATGTACATTGTGAAATATTTGTAAAAAGCGTTTGTTTATGCGCCAAAGTAACGGTATCTGAAAGTAAATACAGTGTAAACTTAAACAGTAGTGACCGCTAGAGAAACGGAGTCCTCTGACAATGGTCATTGTTAACCTGGATGAATGTACCCAGCTGATAGATCTTTAGTTGTAAAGATGAATAGATGTTCACAATCTGTTCTTGAAATCACTTTGAACCCTTTGAAAAGCAGTTTGCACCTTGGCACTGAAATTACTAAGCAACACACACACACACACACACACGAGAACAAAACGCTCGTTTAGATCGGTAGCGCAACGATGACACTTCTTGTGTTGAAGTAGTAGACGTCAGGGACCGAAGCTTTTATGGAATGTACGCCACTGGGAGACGGAATAAGGGTAGTTTTCATTGTCGGTAGTTTCAAACAGATCCAATTTACTAGCGAGAAATTAATTTTTTTTTTTTAATTAGAGATACAATTTTTTAAATTATATTTCGTTATTTGGTAAAATCAGCGAAGAATGGGGTGATAAGGGGGAAAGAAGACAGCGAGGAGAGGAAGATATAGAGTGGTGGAACCTTCCTTCATACTCCAGGGTGCTGCAAGGAAAGAAGGTATGAAAACAAAGGAAAGGTTTAGCCGATAATTTAACAGGACTAACAGTGACTTCAACGTCATGAAATTCACCGGGTCAGCTGGTGTAGCTATAAATACATCACAAGTTGAAGAACACAATGGCACTGCAAACGAAACTGTGACGTCACAGTTCCGCACGCGCTGCTGCTGCATCGTGGAAACTGGCGCAACTAATTACTCGCCAGTAGCAAGATCAAGGCTGTTCATAGGGTCCGTGTTACAAGCGACAGCGGTATACTAAAGTTAAATATTCCTCTACCCACACTTTTTTTTTATTCTCTGTTTTTTTTTTTGGGACTTTGGATCAGGCTGGCCATGTCAGTCCCATAATCACACTATGTAAATGCTAATTCAACAATGTATATATAAGTCTACAGAGCATCTCAGCCGCGCAAGATGTTTGCTCAGCTAAGACGCTCTGAAATAGACCCACATCAGACCTGTTCCAACCAAACTGTTTACACATGATTTCTCTCATAGAAACGCTCCGAACACATTCCACCAAGAAATGGTATATGTCTTCCGGGACTCCACATAGCTCACAATCGCCACACTTGAGACACAGTAATAACAAAAATTACACTCAATCTTATAGACGAATAGTGGGTCTTCCTTCAATTTTATACCAGGAATATCTTAATTTGCTGATTTTTCGTCTCCAGGGTGTTATTTGTATGAAAAGGAATACATAAAAAGGAATTAAATATATATTTAACATAAATATTCATAATTTCAAGAAAAGCAAAATAATTATAAGAAATATATAAGCACAAACAAATATTACAGGTCTATACTGATGATGATGTCCTAGCCGGATTCAGCCACGGCGACTGTTTCAACACTGATTAAGAAAATCGAGGTCCAGTTTTCGGAAACAGTCAATTGTGCAGGAGATATTTAAGTGCATAACTGGACGCGCTGCCAGAAAAGCACTCTCTTGTCCGAACTCCCTCAGGCCCGATGCAATGGAGAACCAGTACGATCGGGAGGGAGCGGGATGCAGGTTTGGTCGAGTTTTCCTTCTCTGAACACCTGGTTTAATTGCGGTGTTAAAGGGATAACTTAGTCGCCTTTTACAACACCGCGGCAAGAAGAGGGGCGTGCTGTTCTATTCTGCCGGTAGCCACCACGGCAGGTCTATACTAACAAATGCCTCGCAAATGCAGAAGAGAGGAAGCCTGCGAAAGGCTCGAAGTCAACAGGTGCTGAGAAAGCCAGCAAAGCCGAACCCTTGGCCCCCGCGGGCTGATAGGGAGAATAACCCGGTGCTTTTAGTCGATAAGGGTCCGGTACACTTGAGCGCTGTGCTTGCGGTGCTCTGATGATCCATGAGAATATCCACCGATTAACCAATTCATACTAACCAATTCCGTTTGAAAGCGTTATATTATATTTAATTTTTTTTAATTTACCTTGCTTGCGTTAGAAAAATTGAAAACACATGTAAGATATTTGCCGTATAAATACTCTCAAATTGTCAATAGTTTGGCATAGTAGCATTATGTGGAAAAAAAGTTAGAAATAAAAAAAATGGCTGCTTAATTCATTGAATAATACGTGTTTGAGATAAAAGCTTGTTGGAAAAACAATTAGTACAAAACGCTCTAAAAATATTAAAAAAGTAATTTGTGGACAATTGTTCTTAAATCGCTAGAAGCTTATGAATCTTCCCACACCCCCAGTGCAACGGTCTTGCCCCGCCCCCGCGTGGGAACTAGAGCGTTTTTTCACTTTTACTCGACTATTATGAACCGACTTTATGAATTGTTTTAATATTACGTGAACACGAATAATTAAGAGAGTACACAAGTTTATCATGCTTACAGAAATCTCCTACCGTGTTTTATTTCCTAAATTATTTTAAAATTAATATATCAAAGCTCGAAGCTGCTCGCGTCCGTAGGCTTTACCGTAGTTTCCCTACACGTGACTCCTGGGCGGTGCTAAACGAGCAGCAGCGAGGTGGTAGGGCGCCGGTGCCCGTCTGGATCGCGACCACAGTACATGGGTGTAAAGCCCGTCATAGTGACCAGTTTCGGCTTGTCGCGTTTCGGGATCAGCTTATGTATATCCAGTAGCTCATATACCTAGAGACCTTCAGTCGCGGTATATGTGGGCCGACATGACGATGTGGACTAACAATGGATTTTCATCCTTTGATAGTCGCTTTCGTTTTTGGACTACACTGTACTTACCATCAGGTACTCTGTAGTCACTATGTCGAGCCAGTGTAAAAAAAAAATATCATCTACCCATAACTAATTAATTTTGAAGCAGTTAAATAATTTAACCTTTCCTGTGGGTCTTTTATGTGAATATTGTCTACTTTTATATAGTCATTTGTGCATTATTCTTTATGAACTTTTTGAAATTTATGAAATTTTTAGGGTCCCGTATCTCAAAACAAAAAAAAAAAAACAAATTATTATAGGATACATTTATTGTCCAGCTGTGTGTTTGTCACGACCCTTTTCTCAGGAGCGGGTACAGGTAATAACTACTATACAGAACTGCAGTCTTTTGTGGCCCTAAAAGAAATGTTAAATCAATGCATTCAAAATATATGTAACGGACATGTGACGTATTTTTTATCCTTTTTACCGTTTTCGCAAGGGAATCGAAACCTATAGGATATACCCACATCCAGTTGACTTCAAATCATGAAATCTGAAAAAAAAAACAAGGTCTTTATAGTAAGTACCATATAGGTAAAAATCGAAACATAATCGATTAATAGTTGTACCATATAAAAAAAAATTGCGGGTAATTTATTTTAAATGCAGTCAGTATGGAAAAATCCAAATTTACAAGAGACACAAGTTTACAATATAACAAAAATTTAGCGGTTTTTATCTAAAAATAAAATTGGTAAAATCAAAATTTTTGTTAAGCGTGAACTTTCTACGAAAATCAACAAAATTGATTAAGCATTTCTTTACAACAATGAATTCAGTTTTAAGCGAGAAACTTTATTTTGTAGGACATGAAAAACATCCGAACAGTGGAAATTACACAATGGTATTTTTTTTTCATACATTTTACACGAACCCCCCCGTGCGCGCCTTTGTCTCGCTCATGGCCGGTTTTTAATTATATTGTGTATATTTGCATTTTAACCCGACTTCTGGCTCCAATTTCGTCTATGGTATTAAAATTTTAACATGTATATTCTACAATATACACAGACAATAGACTGTCCTTGTCATATAAACAAATGGACCAATATTCCAAAGGGTTTGATACGTAGAAAGAGAATAATACTACAAACGGCTAGACAAATTCCATTGCATTCGCACAAAAGAGGGACACCTTTATGCAGATTACAAAGGAAGAAAAGAGGTAGACAATATTTTTGTCTCTAAGGACATGACTTGCGGAAAATTTTTAACAAAAAATAATGTATTATTTATAAACAATTCAATGGAGCTTATGCGCAAATTAACTTAACATTAACTATGGCTTAACATTTCTACCTGGTTACACAGTTTAAGGTCACGAGCAGATATCGAGCCGCGGAATTTGCGTGGAGGACGGGAAGTTACTTCCTCTACCCAGTAGCGTTAATTTCATAGATACATGAAAGCAGTGCATGCCCTTACATTAAATAAGTCTGAAATAAATTTCTTAAAATTAAACAAAAAATAGGAAATATTCATACACCTATTATTACACCTATTCTATATAATATTCAAATTATTTATGCGAACTCAGCCTTTTTTTTTTGTAGCCCGGGGGAAATACCCGACGGACCTCAGAGGGCGATGAGTGTCGCCCCCCGGTGTGTCGGACTTGCACCGACTAAAACCCCCGGGGTGTTCCTTCTCTCCGTCTAGCCGGGACCACTTCTCCGGCCCGCGACGACGTTTTGCCTATTCGGTAGGCCTCACCTCTGTGTTTACGAGGGGCTAAGTAAAGGGCCAGCCATCGCTCTCCTCATAAGTAGTCTTGGAGCGGTGTGCGGGAACACGTCACACACCGCTCTCACCTGGATAAGTTGGGCGACGCGCTCCCTCAAGCGCGCCGCCCAGGCGTCCTTCCAGTTACGGAGGAAAGCCTGCGGCAAAGGCCCTCCTCCTTCGTCCTGTTCTACGTGGGCGACGAATCGGGTTGTCGGGGCCGGCTATTACCTCCCTGACCCTCTCCGCCGCCTCTTTCACCTCCATAACACTCTCACAATATGTGAGGACCTCCTGCCATGCTCTGTCGCTGCCGACCAATGCGCGAGCGAGCGCCAGCAGTTACAGGTCACCACCCACCACCCTGATGCGATCTCTGCCTACCTTCTTCAAATACTCTGCATCTATCCTCTTTTGTTCTTGATAACCCTATCTTAGACTCTACCTAATTATACATCTATAAACAAGATGTAAGAGATATTGAAACAGTATGCTAATTACAAATTCTACACGATCCGTTCGCATCGAGCTTACAAAGTTGATACATCAAATACAATGTTAAACGTTAAATCAAACAGATTTAGAAACATTCATAATTACATTTAACCTCGAAATAACTGAAATCACACGTTTTAACAAACTTAATCCTCATCTTCTCGACTTAAGACTGCTTGCATCAAAAAATTATTGATAATATATCGTTACGCTATATCCCTCACGAGGTGAGCAGAGTTACATTAGTGGCTGTATCCACTTTGCGTTTAGACGTCGTGCCCAACGTGACCAGCAGTGGAACTGATCGCCATTCTTAGGGTACTAACACATGAATTTAAATTACCATTAACATAATCCAATTTTACCAATTATTTTAATTTAAATCGTTATTGAGGTCGAAATCAATTCTTCAATTATAAAGCGTTTTATACAAGTCTAAACTAGATTTAATTTATAGCTGCAAGTTGCCCTTAGATTTGAAAAAAAAATGGATTTTTTGTTTTTATCCTGAGTCGGCTCAGCGACCACACCACGTCTGATGGTAAGCATGATACAGTCCAAAAAACGACAACGATTATCAACAATTAAGAACAACCCTTCGGTGGTCGCAGCGATCATGCCGGCCTGCACAAACAATACATCACGCTACGCTTAAAACACCCCATATCATATCATTTTGCGAGGTAGAAGGGCGTCGGTGCCCGTCTGGATCGCGACCACAGTACATGGGTGTAAAGACCGTCATAGTGACCAGTATCGGCTTGTCGCGTTTCGGGATCAGCATGTGTATATCCAGTAGCTCATATACCTAGAGACCTTCAGTCGTGGTATATGTGGGCCGACATGACGATGTAGACTATCAATGGATTTTCATCCTTTGATAGCCGCTTTCGTTTTTGGACTACACTGCACTTACCATCAGGTACTCTGTAGTCACGATGACGTGCCAGTGTAAAAAAAAATTTTCGATGCCAAAGAAAGACAAAACAGGGTTAGTTGTGTTGCGTAAACCAATTTTATAGCTCGTCTTAATGACCAAAATACTCGATAAGTACCGGATAGAGTTGGAGCGTACTGTACCCTCGCTAACAGCCCGCTAATGCCGCGCAATCTACATGATTAGTATACATTTGTTAGATCAACGTCTTACTCTGTCAATAACTGGCTTGTTAAGTCCTATGGAGTAGTGTTAACTTTACCGTATCATTATCATGTCTTACACTTTTTTTACACTGGCTCAAAGACTACGTCGCACCTGATGGTAAGTACCAGGGAAGATACGAAGCTTCGACTCCGACTCCGATAAGTCGGAACTTTCGATTGTTATTACACCTCCGGTTCCGACTTCGGTTCCGAAACTTTTTAATCGGAGGTATTCATCGGAGGTCACCACCACTGTTGTAGTCAATTCATTTGATTTCATTTTATATGTTGTTGAAACATAATATCAATTAATAAAACAATCAGTGCTGCATAATTTGTAAAAGATATTTTTAAAAAAGTTGATTAAAAAATATGTTTAAAATTATTAAATTTAAAACTAAATGTACATTTAAATTTATTACTAAAAGGTTTTTTTTTATTTTACATGTACATAAAACTAAGTAAAATAGAAATTATCACATAAACAACCCTGGAGCAAATTTGATTTAATTTGTTCACTGTTAATGGGAAAATGTTAATAAGAAACCCAGCAATTTTTATTGTCTGTGTATTTGTAAATTTATCACTTTCTAATTAAAAAAGGTTCACTGAATAATGTTTTTGTTTGCCCCTTAAAAAAAAAATTTTATTCTGCCGTCACTTGTGACTGACGTTGCCTCCGACTCCGATTCCGACTTCGGTTCCGACTCCGATAAATCAAATTTAAAAACTCCGACTCCGACTTCGGTTCCGATAAAACTGCCTCCGTTACATCCCTAGTAAGTACAAGTGAAGCCCAAGCAAGGCAACGACCCTCAAAGGGCGAAAATTAGGTATCACTGTTTCTACACACATATATCACGATTAAAGATCTCTAGGTAACTGAACAACTGAATACGTGACGGCCTGAAAGCGCAGTTTGCTGTGACCCTACTTACGATGCTAAGGTCCTGGGTCCAAGTCCCGGTAGTGGTAAACTTTACTGTGATGTGCAGCTGAGTTTGTCACGAGTCATGGTTGTATATATGTATTTACGTATGTATATCTTTGTCTAGTACCCATAGTACAAGCGAAAGCTTAATTTGGGACCAGGTCAATGTGTATAACTGTTAGTAAATATTATATTATATTACTAGCTGTCCCGGCAGACCTTGTTCTGCCCTATTTCTCTAAAACAAAGTCACATTGTTTTTTTTAATGTTAATAGCTTCCCCGTCAGATTTTATTCTGCCAAAACCTATTGGCAAGTCGGCTGTTTTTTGAAAATTGTTTGAAGGAACCTGGCCTTAATGCTATATGTATAAAAATTGCGAAATATTGTCATTAATATTTATACGTCACTCGATTGTTTTGCCTTCCCGGAACCCGTCCTCTAACATTTAAACTTTATGGTATGGTGTTAAAGTTCAAATTGACTCTTAAATATTATTACGAATTTTTTTTATGAGAATATAGAAAAGTGTTGTTTTTAGACTTTTTCAGACAATTTTTTTTATTTTTTCTCTCCGTAATAACCTTCCACAGATTTCAACAATCACAACAAAAAAGAAATCAGCCAAATCGGTTCAGCCGTTCCCGAGTTTCGCGCTTATACACATTTAACGATTCATTTTTATATTATAGAAGATTATAAGTATGACGGTCTTTACACTTGGGTACTGTGTTCACGACTCAGTTCGGGTAATTACCCTGCTTCCTTAAAACCAGATTCTCATTTATTTGATTTATTTATTAGACTGTATTACTAGTCATTAGAATGATAATAAATAAAGGATATACATTCTGTAATCCTATGTGGTTTTTATCGTAGCAGGGGGGTTTACCAGCAGAATAGAATAGTGGCTTCCTCTTCATACCGAGGAGTAACTTCTTCGTCGTAAGAGTATATACAGCATGCGGAATTGCACGCAGATTGCCAACCTGCGTCGGACAAGCGTGCTGGGTTAAATGTCCAAGCCTCTTCTCACGTATTCTACAAATATATTGGCAAAGGGAAGGGAGGCTTTTGCCCTATAGTGTGACGAAACTGACTAATAACTGTGGGAAGCTTAATAAAAATACTGAAAATAATTAAACTGACGTATATTGCGACAACGGAAAATAAAGGAATACAAAAGACAAAATAGAGGCGCACGGAGACGACACTAGCGCCACAGACCACAATGAAAATAAATCAATTATTAAGTTTATGGTGTGTTTACATTCTTCCAACAATAACGATATGTGTAATTTTCCTGTTTTCTAAATTATTAGAGCTGTTTAACCTTGTTCCGCCCTCGCCCTTCCTGAATAGAACCACGCGCGCGGGCTTGCGGTGTCACAGCTATACGGTATCTCACATCCCGGCTAGGACTAAGAAGTTCTCTAACTCCTTCTTTTGCCGTGTCGTTGGGCTGTGGAATGGTCTTCCGACGAGCGTGTTTCCACCATCCTATCATATGGGATCCTTTAAGCGTAGCGTGAAGAGATATTTGTGCAGGCCGGCATGATCGCTGCGATCACCGATGGGTTTTTTTTATAATAAATACTGATATATTTATTGAAAAGTAAAAGTGATACATAATAAGAGCTTTTATCACCAAACTGGCGCGTTAATGCGGTAAATAAATAAGCCATTTTCGGTTCGTGCAAATATAAACAGAGATCCGATGGTATAAGATCGGGTGTCGCTGCCCGCGATAATGATCGGCAAACAAAGCCAGGCGAAAGTCGTAGTTTCCAAATTAGCACTTGAGCCGAGGTCGCTCGATTGATAGTGCTCGTGTTAGCGGCTTTTGTGCGTTCGCCACACGCCACAACGCGGCTACTAACACCAACATTCATTGGTAAAGTCGGACAGTTTTTAATCTTTGAGATGGTACGTGATTAGTAATGAAAATGCCCGAGAATGTTCCCAGAGTGCCCAAAACTTGCTTGGGAATATTCCCGGGAATTTACGAAATGTTCTCGGAAGTTTAGGGCACTTTGGGAAAATTCCCGGGCATTTCCATCACTATACGTGACCTCGGTAGACTATACTAATTTGCTTTGGCCTATCGCGTTTCGGGATCAGCTTATATGCGTCCAGTGATTTATATACCTAGAAACCTTCTGTCGTGGTATATGCAGGTCGGCATGACGACTGCGACTTTCAATATATTCTCGTCCCTTGATAGTCGTTGAATTCTTAGTGTGCTCTGTACTTTCCATCAGATGCGATGTAGCTGTATTTTCAAAACAGTGTAAAAAAATCGTAAACGATTTAATGAAAATATAAAATAAGTTTTATGATGTTCACACGTGACGCACAAAGTTGTTATAACAACTACGATGTATAAAAAATATAATTTAATTCTATTTTTTTTTGTAATTTTTTTGTGTAATTTTTTTGTAAAACTTTTGTAAAATAGGCCTTTGAGGTCATTCTTTCAGGACTGGGTGTGAATTGCATCCACGGTCATCTGATCTAGCTAACCTTTTTTTTTTTTACTTGGGAAAAATCCTCCTAGGACCGTCTCGGCCACATTGGGGGTTGCGCGAGACCGAGGTGTGTCGGACTTGTACCGACTAAAAACCCCAAGGTGACTTTTTCTGCGCATTGGCGGGGATTGTGGGTCCTGTAATCAATTCGCCACAACCCCGTCGCGCCGCGCCCGCTGGGCACATACTCGGAGGAAGATATCTTCCACGACACTGCTCATTGTATTTAGGCAGAGCATTGTGAAATGCTTCTCGAGGGTCACTAACCAGTCGCTCAGGGCCCCCATCCTGAACGGCCGCGACCCCACGATCTAGCTAACCTTTTTTTTTTTGTAACCCGGGGGAAATCCATAATGGACCTCGGGGAGAGGTGAGGGCCGCTCCCCGGTGTGTCGGGCTTGCACCGACTAAAACCTCCGTGGTGTTCCACCTTCCGCCTACCGACATCGAGGGCACGACTGGGGTCTCACCCTCGATGACCGGCTGGGTGTGCGGCCGTGAGTAGACCTCTACACGTTTGGGGCGATCTAGCTAACCTAACCTAACCTAACCTTTTTTTATGTAACGCGGGGAAAATCCTTCATAGAATCATCAGTGTCGATGTGCAACGACCAACGACCCCAGTGGATCAGACTCCTACTGACTGAAACTCGCCAGGGTGTCCTTCCGATCACTCTACTTAGGTTTGTGTCCACAAAACCAGCGAAACATGGCGACAGTATTGTCCATTTAGCGGTGAGCAATACAAGTGGTTCCGGTACTATTGTATTAACACCCACTTTTACGGCAAACTCGATTTATGAAAGTGAACTGCTCGTTTTACAGTCCGTGCATTGTTTACATTACCAATGTTGAAGTATCAATCAGGCTTCTTCAAACCTCTGTATTTGGGGGTAGGTTGATTTTGTAGTAATTAAATATATGCATAATTGATAATTATTAATATTTTAACTTTAACTTTTTTTTTTACACTGGCTCGACATAGTGACTACAGAGTACCTGATGGTAAGTACAGTGTAGTCCAAAAACGAAAGCGACTGTCAAAGGATGAAAATCCATTGATAGTCTACATCGTCATGTCGGCCCACACATACCACGACTGAAGGTCTCTAGGTATATGAGATACTGGATATATACAAACTTATCTCGAAACGCGACAGGCCGAAGCGAATCACTATGACGGGCTTTACACCCATGTACTGTGGTCGCGATCCAGACGGGCACCGACGCCCTACCACCTCGCTGCTGCTCATTTAGCACCACCCAGGAGTCACGTGTAGGGAAACTAGGGTAAAGCCTACGGACGCAAGCAGCTTCGACTCCCAAAACTCTACTCGCTCGATAACAGATAAGAACGACAGGGACCGTTAATGGACGATGATCCATTGACAGTCACCGTCGTTATGTTTGTCCACATGTATTTTAACAGAATGAAAGTGTTCTCAAGGGCTACTTTCTCTAATACCATCGGCCCTATTACATTATAAAAGCACTTGATGCCATGTTGGATACAATTCGTATATGGTAGACGTTCCTTATATCCGCACGAAAAGATCTGTTTCTACATTCATCATGCAAACAGCTAAGGAGCGAAATATGCTTCCAGCGAGCATATTTCCACGATGTTATGACTTAGGAGCTTTTAAGAGAAGAGTCAATAGACATTTGTTGAGCGAACGCGGTCCATCGACGAACTTATATTCACGTTCAACCAGGTATGATTGAGGTCAAGCGACCGCCGGTAAATAATTTAAAAAAAACTCTAAATATTATATATGATGAATGACACGTAATCAAGCTGATCTCTAAACTAGGCAGGCTGAAGCGAGCCTCTATAGCGCTCTTTGAACTTTGGTACTATGATCACGACCTATTTCGAGAATTCACCCTTCCACCCCAATGCCTATTATATAGCCTAAATAATCTATCCAAGTCCTTGTAAAAAATCGGTGACTACCCAGACACTTTGACATTAATTAATAATATAATTTGGCTGTAGTAGCTTAATGGATACACCGCATGGATACCCATGCGCGGCAATGCAATGTCCGAAATTGATCCGAGTTTCTTGCCTCGATTTTAATGGATTTAAACAGGAGCCGCTGCGTAACCGCTCTCAAAACAGCGTCTATAAATCCCAACTTTACCACCATAGAAGCAAGCACGTCTCATCTATTAACGCTCTAGTACATCGGATATAAAGATTTGTAAGCCGTCCCGCTAAACGTTCAGACACATCTTTGTTTGCTCTATTAACCGAGCACTCAAGCAATTAGAGCCTTGAGATGCAGTAGATATAGGAGCATCTTGAGTAATTGCTACAATAAAGATACTATAATGTGATTTTTAGGGATATACACCTAAAAAACTGGACATAATAATAAAACTTACCGAAACTGTAACAAAAATAGACAACTAGAGGTCGTCAGGTAATACGGTGGGAGACACTAAAGGGAAATTGATTAAAATTTTACAGATAATTACTACAAAAGTTGTTGTAGAATAGTTATTTACTTCTGATCACTGACGAAGGAAAACATCGTGAGGAAACCCGCACTGAATCTGATAGAAATGTCAAGTGTACTAGGGCTATAAGAACAGCGATGAGAGAAGAGTATGAGAATAGCAGCTGGCGCTACTGATCACGTAGAGCACAATATATCGAGGGGTGTAAAGCTATTTGGTTTAAGCGACATTTTTTGGTGATATAGCAATATATAATATATATTTTTGAAATCGGTAAAAAACGCTGATTCCGAATATATATATATATATATATATTACTATATCACCAAAAAATGTCGCTTAAACCAAATAGCCTTTCACCCCTCGATATAATTGGAAACTGGATACTCGCACAACCACTAATGCATCACTTTTCACCCCGAAATTAATGTAGTGTGTCGATATATTATTATTGTTTTACTTAGGAGATACAAAACCCTGTTAAATTAACAATAAAACTTAAAAAAAAAAACAGAGTTACAAGTTATTTAAAAGTTATTGACAGTTTATTTACTTACTAGTTAAATGATTCAGAAACCTTCAGAAGCCTTGACATTTATCTCGAGACAAACAAATTGTTTAATTACCTTTTTTTTGTGGAAATTTTGCAGTCTTATTTAGCTTTTTTGTATATTTTTTATGTTGATATATTACTCTGTTTCCCTGAAAATGTGAAAAAACAATAAATAAAAACGTATATTAAAAATTTAAAGAAATATCCGATTAAAAAAATTGTTTTGAATAATACAAAAGTTAAGTATAATGTTAACATTTTCTAATAATAGTTTTATTTCCTCAGGTAATTAATAAGCAACGAGGTCATTCTACCTTACAATTCCTTGACACAGAACAGAACGAAGAACAGATGGAGAAATCTCATCGTAATCACTATCAGGTATGATTGACGTCACGGGTAGACTGGGATCTTCAATTATAATTTTATTTCATTTTCACATTTCATAGAATATAATTTCAGTCTGTTACATATTTAGTAACCGCCCATCAAAAACAACGGTTGTTATAAGTTTAGCGCATGTATTTACGTGTGTGTGACTGTGTGTGTAGATTTGTATTTCTGCCTGAGGCATCGTAGCTCCTAAAGGGATGAAAACATTTGTTTTTTCTTTTAATTCGAAATGTAACTACAACGACAGGGTTCTCAGCTATGTTTAAAAAAATTTAATCAATCGTTCGAAGTTAGTTGTTTTCTAATTTTTCAAGGGATTTCTATAACTTCTACTAGTTTTATGGACTCAAAATTTAATATCTCGTCATATGAGGACATTACAAGAACTTTGTAACCTTCACCTGATGCTGCTGCGTCATAAGGAATCCTAAATCAGCAAAATATACCATCTGCGCTTCAGTTGCGCAGAAATATTGCCTCACTGAGCGTTTTGTACCGTCTGTATCATGGCGAGTGTTCTGAAGAGTTGTTAAACCTTGTTCCACCCTCTCCCATCCTGAATAGTACCACGCGCGCGGGCTTGCGGTGTCACAGCTATACGGTATCTCACATCCCGGCTAGGACTTAGAAGTTCTCTAACACTTACTTTTGCCGTGTCGTTAGGCTGTGGAATGGAATTCCGGCAAGCATGTTCCCACCTTCCTATGATATGGGATCCTTTAAGCGTAGCGTGAAAATATATTTGTGCAGGCCGGCATGATCGCTGTGACTACCGATTGGTTTTTCTCACCTGTCGATAGCCGTTGGCGTTTTTTGGACTGCACCATGCTTAACATCAGGTGCGGAGCAGTCACTGCATCGTGTCAGAATAAAAAAAAGTCTATTATAGAATATACCATCAACTATTAAATATACGATCTACTATAAAAAATACCAACTACTAAAAATGTATAATCTAATATAAAATGTACCATCTACTATAAAATATACCATGTAATATTATATAAAATATACCTTCCGCTTTTAAATACATCAATCAATATTTTTTTACATATTTGGAATTAGAATGAAATACTGAATATCATTCCTGAAAATCTCTCTTATCTATAAAATTACCCCGTATATTAAGTTTTTTTTTTAGTTAAAAACGATAGTATTTTCCAAGCAAATACAAAATAGCGCATATAATACTAACTATATATATATATCTCTTAGCCTAGTGTGAACTTCCCATAATAAGGGTGGGCGTATTTCACTGCTAAGCTCGGCCGAGACCAAGAGGGTCACCGGGGTCACTCCATAGGGCCGATAGAATTATGCATCAATTGTTTTACGTTCGCACCGAACATCGTTCCTTTTTTAAATATCGTATGAGAATTTGTAGCACTTTGACTTTTTTTTTATTCGATTGTCTGGAGTTTTAACGGTCGGTTAGAATCGATATTGTTTTATTGCTATCGGACGAAGTGTGAAGCGATGTCGACACGTTTCGAGATCGATAAAATCGATTGCCCGTTACGTCAACAGGTCAGGAGAAGTATGGCCGCTTTTTCAATACCGACAATGATAAAAATTACTAACAATAATCCTTTATTTAGATCATTATAGCACGCCATAATGGACCAGTTTCCATACGCGACGTTTACATATTGTTAACTTTATTGCATACTAGCTGTCCCGGCAGACCTTGTTCTGCCCTATTTCTCTAAAACAAAGTCACATTGTTTTTTTAATGTTAATAGCTATAGGCCTGTCAGCTGTTTTTTGAAAATTGATTGAAGGAACCTGGCCTTAATGCTATATGTATAAAAATTGACAAATATTGACATTAATATTTATACGTCACTCAATAATTGTTTTGCCTTCCCGGAACCCGTCCACTAACATTTTAACTTTATGCTATGGTGTTAAAGTTCAAATTGACTTATAACAAATCTTTTGTATGAGAATATAGAAAAGTGGTGTTTTTTAGACTTTTTCAGATAATTTTTTAAAATCTTCTCTCTGTTATAACCTTCCCCAGACTTCAACAAACACAACAAAAAAGAAATCAGTCAAATCGGTTCAGCCGTTCTCGAGTGTCGCGGTTATCAAGACACTATAGCTGATCCGGCAAACGTTGTTTTGCTATGTAAGGTTTTGTAATATCTTCTAAGATGTTCATTGAAATTAAGTGATGTCAAAGACAATTTTGTTCACAATTAAATACTCTTAATCAACAACACATTTATTTGGATAAAGATTAATATTATTACGTTGATACAACTCTTAACAAATAATGCATTAATTTCGACCAAATTTGTTTACCATAAAAACGATTCTAGTGACTTAATCTTAAAAGATAGACATATACTGTCGCGGACATTTTTTTAGATCATTTCAAGAGGAATAATTCTGTCATACATATATTTTTTGTATCTTGAACCGTTTTTGCAGCGCACGCAATGGAAGCCCTCAAGGATGAATAATTTTGCCCGTTTTTTTCACATTTTCCATTATTTCTTCGCTCCTAATAATTGCATCGTGATGTTATATAGCCTAAAGCCTTCCTCGATAAATGGTCTATTCCACTCAAAAATAATTTTTCAATTTGAACCAGTAGTTCCTGAGATTAGCGCGTTCAAACAAACAAACAAACAAACAAACAAACAAACAAACTCTTCAACTTTATAATATTAGTATAGATTAATGAACATAGAATTAAAAAATGAGGCGTCTAGTTTCAAAACCCAATTATTTATAAAAACTTATAATTAATCTTTGACTTAACAGTCACATTCTTATAAGGTATTTAAATTATTATTCTAGAGTAAAAAAGCAAAAAAGAAAAAATCATATATAATATTTGCTTCGATAAAAACATTTCAAATTACTATTAGGACTATTAAGTAATTTTGTACGAAAAATCGTTTTAGCGGGTTTTGAAACTAGACACCTCAATTGTTTCTGCAAAATTACATTTATGTTTTAGCATAGGCCAAAGATCTCATACTACGCAGGTGCTTTGGAAAGAAAAAATTTAGCATTACGATATATTATTATTAAAGATTTGACAATTTACTGCTGTCGGCGTCGGGGAATGGAAAGACGATTAAGCGTTTTACGATGGTATTCACTGATCCTGAATCGAAAGGACTTATCGAAGTTTTATAGTTGTAATTCGCACTGTAATTAATGCTAGATAATATTACCCTTCCGCCATTAAAGCTTAAGGCGGTATGCCGACGGATGCAGCAGCAGCTTGCTGTTGCGGTTAAAAGCCAGCAATACAACCGCTTTGTATTTTTTCACCTGGTGAAAGGTGAAGATAAATCCGACGATGAACCGCGTCCCCCCAACAAATGCCTATTCACTCTTCTCATAAAGGCTCCTAAGCGATAAGATCGTGGAAACATGCTCGCTGAAGGCATATTCCTCTCCTTAGCTGTACGCATGATGAATGTAGAAGCGAATCTCTTCGTCCACCACATGCGGATGGTATTCGATACGGCGTCTAGTGATTTTGTGATGTAATGGAGCTGGTGGAATTGGAGACTGTAGCCCCTGAGAACACTATCCATTGTGTAACCGGTAAAAGACCACGGGACACGTGTAAAATAAATTTGTATGGCATTTTATAGCACGTACTGCTTCATCAGAATTGTTGTTTATTCGCTTTCAATTTTTTTTTACACTGGCTCGACATTGTGACTACAGAGTACCTGATGGTAAGTACAGTGTAATCCAAAAACGAAAGCGACTATCACAGGATGAAAATCCATTGATAGTCTACATCGTCATGTCGGCCCACATATACCACGACTGAAGGTCTCTAGGTATATGAGCTACTGGATATACACAAGCTGATCCCGAAACTGGTCACTATGACGGGCTTTACACCCATGTAGTGTGGTCGCGATCCAGACGGGCACCGACGCCCTACCACCTCGCTGCTGCTCGTTTAGCACCACCCAGGAGTCACGTGTAGAGAAACTAGGGTAAAGCCTACGGACGCGAGCAGCTTCGACTCCCAAAAGCACTAAAAAAAACACTAAAGCACTTTTTTCGTTAAAGCACTTTTAACACATTTGAATTTAAGAATATAATTATTTGCGATTAATCGAAGATAATAATATCACAATACAATCATCATAATCGAGATACATTGCTTATACTCCTGCATATCGCATGCTTACGCGAATTTGGGCCCCGTGAGAAACACAAGGCAGAATTCGCGTAATTAATTTGAATATTATATTATGATAGTAAATATTATATTTCTTTAATAGGAAAGATAAACGGCGTGAATATAGAATAAATATGAATAAAAATGGTCTCTTTTTTGTTTATGTTTAAGCAATTTATAGCAAATTTATTTATCACAAGGGCATGCAATGCTTGCATGCATCTATGGAATGAACGCTACTGACTAACGTGTTTAGAGCTAAGTCCGAACAATATCCTTAATAACCTCATTTTGTTCAACACATAATAAAGCTATACTTTAAGTGTACTCTGCTTTCCTTATTTTGCTGTTAATAAAATCTAGACTACCCACTTTCGATCTTAATACCTACGTAGTAAAGTCGAAATTAAATTATTCGATTATAACAAAAAGCTAATCTCGGGACAATATCATTACCTCGAGATAGTGCATCGCCTAAGGCGCATTACGTTGTCTGCCATCTCTTTCTTGTTACACGGGTGGTATATGGTCATCCCTGTCTAGCGCGATGCTGGCAATGTCATTTTTGTAAATTGACCTATGAACCTGGAATATAGAGATGATGCAAATTAATCCCACGCCGGCTATAAATTTAGTCCTCACTGAAATTGGTATAATATTATAGTTCGTAATAAATATACATAAATATACAATTGAATATGTATGTATACAAAATTGATCAATAGATATCCAGTAGTATACTGCATTTCTGTTTATTGTAGACCTTGGAAAGCCTGCGGCTGAGTTGTACAATTTACTTCCCCCTTCCCCCTCGTACCATACAATGACTGCGCGCCGCGCGGATTTGCACCCATATGTGGTTGACATTCCAGCTGCTCGCACGAAGCTTATTACGTAGATTTGAATCCCGGTTCGTGCCTCTGGGGGCTTTCCCAGATTAAGTATGAATTTAGACCCCACATACCCACCGATGAAGGAAAATATCGTGGGGAAACCCGCATGGCATGTAATGGGAATGGCATGCGTAAGTGCTCTGAGAACGGCGATCTGCTGCGCTACTATTCGTTGGGCACGAAATAGCGCAAAGTGGATAGAGCTACTAATTTATTTCTGCTCACCCCGAAAGCGGTATAACTTGACGATATGCTATTATTATTAAAAACACTAATGAAAGTAGTGAGTCACAATTCAAACTCCCACAGGCTATCTGCGCCCACGCTATCTTTGCATACGATCATTCAACCTAACTTTAGTTTGAACGTTATACTTTTTTTATATACTGACTCAGCAAAGTAAGCACACCGCACCTGATGGAAAGCGCAAAGTAGCCCAAGAACAGCAATCACAATTTAAGAATGCCCTTTTGGCAGATACGAACACAATAAAATGTAACTTTACATAGATGAAATTAGAAATAATAATTTTAAAAATACTTTAATATGGTTATTAAGGTATGTGATTGACGGAACAATTGTTTTTGGTAACCCGGGGTAAAATCCTGCATAAGGACATTAAAAACGCTGTGAAGGCAGCTACCCTAGTATGTCAGACTCCTACTGACTAAAATTCACCGGGATATCCCTCTAATTGCTCCATCGGAACCTGGGAAAGCAAATTCATCCAGACGCCCGGGGAGCAAAAAGCCTAGTTGTTGCTACTTCTCTGGGAGGGGTGAATGTAAAGAGTCCTCTGCTGGATTTTACAGATTACGTAAGAATTTAAGCTCCACATGCTCACCGATGAACGAAGACATTGTGATAAAACCGGTATGGTATCTAATAGTAATCTTATGTGTACCGGTGCCGTGAGAACGGCGATTAGCTGCGATACTTTTTACGTTGCGTATGACATGAAAGCGAAAAGTGGATATAACCACTAATGTACCTCTGCTCACCCCAAAAGGGATAGTGTGATGACATATTATTATAATAATTATAAATATACACAATTTATAATCGATTTCTCGTCGTAAATTTGTAACCTATTTATTTAGATACGTCCCTATTATTATCGTTATTTAGATAGATTGATTTGACATACATATATCCAAATAAACCTATTAAATTGTAATAGATATAATAAAATATAGGTTTTCTAGGTTTATGAACATTAATTAATCCAAGTAAGACCGAATATATATATATATATATATATATATATATATAATATTGATCCCTTCCTTGCTGTTTTCTGCGTGTCGACGCAATAAATGGGTGTCAGCTGAAAATCAGCGATGGGTGGCTCGGACTTAGCATTTGCTGAGCTGAGTTCCCTTTGGCGCTTCATCACAACACAGGGTGTTTACTTTTTTGTTTTCTGTCTTTAATAACGTATTTTACTGTGTTCTTTGTTGTGTTTTGTGCCAAATAAATGTTTTAATATTATGAATATGTAGGTGGACGCGAGAGGCCTTCTCCACTACACCGGGAATAGAGCGCGAGCACCTAGGATGCTCAGCCAGCGATTGAGCGAGATCTGAGTTGAGCGGCGAGCCAGAAAAATGAACCTAATTGTGACCTACTAGCATTTCAAAAGCGACTACCTTGAGAAAAAACTCAAGGCTACGGCGGTCCAAAGCATGTCATTATCACAGTCCTTGCATTTTTGTACTGTGGTCACGACACAGTTCGAGCAATCATCATACCACCCTATATGTCCCACTGATTTGCCGTTCGTTCATTATGAATGAATGAGCGGATTTTCTACATGTCCTGGGAATCTAGTGTATGCGTAAATAAATTAAACGTTAAAATTGAAGACCTTCTAATGTATACACACGGGAAAACGCTCGGCCGCTCCGAGCGTTTCGTGGGCCTCTGCAGTAATGATTCACGACCAACAAACACACGACCGCGCCCTCTATGGGAAACCAGATGTAATTGCTACTCCTGGCGCCTCGCGCTACCGACATTAGTTTTCATAACCGTTGAGCAGGTAGATTATGTCCAAGCTATAAAGTATCAGCGGTGACAGGTTACTCTACCAATTTATCTTCGTTATAGAGTGCAATCTTCTTACGATCTCATGCCGTACTCGTCATAACTGGTAAGTTCATAATATCTGCTTTTTGAAGTCGTGCAGCCACATCCACCTGTGTCGACTTGGAATTCTTTTTCCCGGAATCTTTTCTTCGAGTATCAACAATTCTCCTCTTCTTTTTTTCTGCGAACCGCCAAGGAGTGGAATTCGTTTTCTGCGTCTGTATTTCCATCTTATGACATGGGAATCTTCAAACGATGAGTGAATCGGTATTTATTGAGTAAGCGCACTCCAGCGTCGGCCTCATCATGGCTTTCCATCAGGTGAGATTGAGATCAATCCAAACTGTAATAAAAAAAATAGATCATATGAAGAGAGGTTCCGAGGGTCCGAAGAGGTTCATTTTCCGTCTCATGACGGGCAATATCAATTCTCTTCTGCGGTGTGCCTATGGCATCTTGTTCTTTGTATATTATTTCACTTTGTCCAGTATTGTAATATTAAATCAAACTAAATTACCCATATTTCTATAATCATATTGCCAATTAGCAAAAATTATTCAAAGTGGTTCTAATCTTATTCAAAATGAGATCTTACAGAATACTTTCAAAGTATAATAAAGAATATAAATAATAACATAGTAGAATTCATGACGTAATAAACTTGGAATTAACCAACTCGCAATTATATTGCAAAATGAAAAACCGATTAACTAACTATAGGTCAACAACTGGTCTTCATAACTGCTGAGAAAAATCGTCGCAAGCGTATAAAACACGTAAGACAGCTGTCACAGGGTAAGCGATAAGCTAGGAGTCTCTAACTTTATATACGTAGAAGGCGATATGTAGTAGTTACAAATATTCGACAATTTGTTAGACACTAGCTGTGAAATCAGGTCCGCTCGTGTAGAATTCCCATTTCGCATGGAAACTGGTTATCCTATATTAATGCTATGGATTATTTCTAATTATTATTGAAAATATTTTTGAAACGGATGTATAGGTTCAAAGTTTACCTCCGTAATACATCCAAATATTACTTCTTTACAATATTCATATTGACTACATACGCCACTTTTGGAAGTTAACAATTTTTGTTGTTCAAATAATATTTTATCTCTACAAAATACAATTCTGCTATTTATAAAAATCATAATTCTTAAACACTTATAACAAACAACCTATCTAAAAGAGCAGGATTTTTTTTTTTTTTTGTTAGCAAGCACAATTACCTAAGGACCAATGAGCATTGAATCTGTATTTATTCAAGAAAAAAGAGCTCTAAACATTCAATTGCAACTATGTTGAAATATTTTCGTTTGTTATAGTTTAGAAAAACCACATTGTGCTTAAATATTATGGGTAAGAGTATACAAGTTAATATTTATTCCAGAATACTCTGTAAAAATTTTGTTGGAAATAATATTCACATGCAATAGACTTACTGTCTTTAAATATTATTTTATAAAATTAAATGACAAGCGCATTTAGTTGTTTTAAATTGTGATTTAAAATTGTTCATTTGTTAGTTATATTTGTATAGTTTATTATTGCTGACTTTTTATGTCCGTTAGCGTGATTTTTGTTTTGTGCAATATTTTTTGTGGAAACTTTGCTGGGTTATTATAAATCTTATTATGTTTGTTTATAGTTTTATGTTCTAGCATGTGTAGCTAATTTTAGAAAAATAATTAAATTAAATTAAAATCTAATACATAGCATAGCTAACCGCTCTCAGTGCGACATGGCGCTGTATTGATAAAATCAGTTCATAAACATTTAATATTATTTGAACAGCGGCCGATCTTTACTGAAGATCGTTGACGTGACTCGATCCTATCGTGTGGTTTTAATATTATTGCTAGTTGACACGGGGTAAAACTATGCCGCGTTGTCTCTTAAATGCTATTTTCTATAGTACAAATACATGCAACCGTAAAATATACGTAAAAAAGATTTATTAATATTGTTTCAAACTATTTATTGACCGCTTAAGATTCTATAGGTTTTATTTCATAACAATAAATCATCACGCTATTATATATATTTACACTGGCTCGACAAAGTGACTACAGTGCACCTGAAGGTAAGTACAGTGTAGTCCAAAAACGAAAGCGACTATCAAAGGATGAAAATCCATTGATAGTCTACATCGTCATGTCGGCCCACATATACCGCGACTGAAGGTCTCTAGGTATATGAGCTACTGGATATACACAAGCTGATCCCGAAACGCGACAAGCCGAAACTGTTCACTATGACGGGCTTTACACCCATGCACTGTGGTCGCGATCCAGACGGGCACTGACGCCCTACCACCTCGCTGCTGCTCGTTTAGCACCACCCAGGAATCACGTGTAGGGAAACTAGGGTAAAGCCTACGGACGCGAGCAGCTTCGACTCCCAAAAACGTATATACATACACGTAAGAAGAGATACTGTAATGGCTGTATGCAATTTGCGCTTATAAGTCTTGGCCGAAGTGAGCTGTAGCGCAGCTGCACACCGTTTCCACATTACTAGTTTATAAGATATATCTATGAGAGCCATGCGGGTTTCCTCATGATGTTTTTCTTTACCGGTGAGCATGTGGTGTTTAAGTCAGTACTTAATTAAAAAAACAAGGAATAAATTGCCAGGATTCGTAGTATCTATTTGAAACTGTTAAATAAGCGACTTGTAAAATGCAATTTTCCAACAGTTGAACGAATTGGATTAAAAGGGTCAGCTATTGCTCTAATAAACAAATTTCAAAAGTAGCCCAAATGTGATTAAAAGAAACAAAAGCCTAAAATAAAAAAAATCAAAGCGCAGAAATACCAGTATACCCAGACTCGATTCCGTGAAGATCCTTGAAGGATTATAAAAAAATTTGCAAAAATAAAACTTAATCCATAAGAAATAAAGTCAAAAGTCATTATAAATAGTCTCTAACCTCCCGCTGGGAGCGTTAGCAATACAAATGAAAAAAATAAAATATTAATTTTTTATGTAATAAAATCTAAGAGCAGTCACATGGCGTCTCGGCCGTCTATTTATCCTGTCCCTCATAATCATAAACGTCACTCGATAATAAACCGTATTACAGTGAATTAGAGTCTTGTTTATATTTATTAAATCGCGCACATAAATTTGTAGCTTCGTAAGGAATCGCATAAATTCGTATAAAAACGTCAAAAATGAATTCTCAAGATCGTAATCGCTATAAAGTCCATAATATCGCGATGAAATTTTCAAAATAAATACAAAAGGAATTGATGTGTGGCATCGCTCGGCATTAGTACAATGCTTTGAGAGGTGTTTGAGTTTTTGCGGGATTTTAATAAACCTTTTTGTTTTCAAACAGGTAAGTCACATGCTAAGGTTATCTATAATTTTGATGATAAATGATTCAGATTTCGGAGTGCTTAATTCAATTTTTTTATTATTATTTTATTTTAATAGGCTTTCAAATAGAGTGTGTACACATACAACAAATAATAATAGAAAAAATGCCGTATACATCTACAGTACACCACTCCAATTACATGAAAGCATTTTATGGCTTACAGACGGATGTTTGGCATCAATCACACCTGGTGGAATGAGAAGATAAGTCCGACTAAGGACCTACAAATGCCTATTCAGTTTTCTCTTAAAGGCTGCCAAGTTATATGAACGTAGATGCATATTTCACTCTGTAGCTGTTCGCATGTTGGATCTAGGAGCGAATCTTTTTATCTGTAAGGAACGCCCACCACATACGGATGGTATCTGACATTTAGTGGTTTTATAATAGAATAGGGCTGGTGGAATTAGATAATCTAGACCTTAAGAACACTCTCCACTGTGCAATCGTTGAAAAGCTGCTTGCGTCCGTAGGCTTTACCTTAGTTTCCCTACACGTGACTCCTGGGTGGTGCTAAACGAGCAGCAGCGAGGTGGTAGGGCGCCGGTGCCCGTCTGGATCGCGACCACAGTGCATGGGTGTAAAGCCCGTCATAGTGACCAGTTTCCGATGTCGCGTTTCGGGATCAGCTTGTGTATATCCAGTAGCTCATATACCTTGAGACCTTCAGTCGTGGTACGTATGGGCCGACATGACGATGTAGACTATCAATGGATTTTCATCCTTTGATAGTCGCTTTCGTTTTTGGACTACACTGTACTTACCATCGGGTACTCTGTAGTCACTATGTCGATCCTGTGTAAAAAAAATGCTAAGTGACATGCTGCGTCACACAACGCTGATTTTCAGCTGACACTCATTTATTTAGTCGACGCGCAAAAAACAGCGAGGAAGGTTACAATAAAGTATAGGTGCACAGCTCTATAGACTATTTCAAAGTATATCGCACTAGCTGATCCGGCAAACGGTGTTTTGCTATATAAGTTAATGTAATATCTTCTAAGATGTTCATTGAAATTAAGTGATGTCAAAGATAATTTTGTTCACAATTAAATACCTTAATCAACAACACATTTATTTGGATAAAGATTAATATTATTACGTTGATACCAAATTTGATTACCATAAAAACGGTTGTAGTGAGTTAATCTTAAAAGATAGACATATACAGTTATATACAGATAGACATTTTTTTAGATCATTTCAAGAGGAATAATTCTTTCATACATATATTTTTGGTATCTTGAACCGTTTTCGCAGCGCACGCAATGGAAGCACCCAAGGATGAATAATTTTTCCCGTTTTTTTTTCACATTTTCCATTATTTCTTCGCTCCTAATAGTTGCATCGTGATGTTATATAGTCTAAAGCCTTCCTCGATAAATTGCCTATTTAACACAAAAAGAATTTTTAAATTCGTATCAGTAGTTCCTGAGATTAGCGCGTTCAAACAAACAAACAAACAAACAAACTCTTCAGCTTTATAATATTAGTATAGATTACTTCGGCAATTTCCAATTGGGTTAAGCTTCCTCTATGTAAATTGTGGAAGTGTTTTATAGATAGATGATTACTGAAGTGATTGCTAAATGTAAACAACTGTATTAATCTTGTAAAAGGTTACACACATCCAGAACATCTTGATATTATGCAATGCCGCGTACTTAATCCAACTACTTCAGAAAATGTCGCTGAGAAATTAATTCTAATATGTTGGAGTGACCTCTTGCGTTTGCTCTAACATAACCACCATCACGTTACCTCCGTTCGGGGTAAGCAGAATTATGATAATAATTTTGCTAATAGACCTGACATTGAGGCAGTAGATCGGTTGGTGCGCCGGGCAATACTCCTTTATATAACCATACCACATGATGATAAACTCAGAAGTCTTCAAAATATTTAGACCTTGTACACGAGATTACAAATATGTGTGGGATGTGTATTCAGCGATTATCGACTAACGGGTTGATCGCAAAGAGCTTCGATAACCATCTTAAGATGTACATATATACAAAATTACTGGTGTAGCATATTGCCACACGACATTGATCGGCCGAATGTCGTTGCATCGAGCGCATCAAAAATCGTGCGTACAGACTTGCGCGGGCGTCCGGCAGTGCTCGC
The DNA here is from genome assembly GCA_036320925.1 of Automeris io. Lineage (NCBI taxonomy): Eukaryota > Metazoa > Arthropoda > Insecta > Lepidoptera > Saturniidae > Automeris > Automeris io. The sequence continues at coordinate 1,216,675 of JAUDJH010000011.1, read as the reverse complement.
ATTACCTCTCGAGACGACACACGCACTAACGCAAATATTGTATTCCTGAAACCCCGTAAATAGTAATATTCATTGTTAGACCATAATAAAAAAAATATAGTGCTTACCTGTATACTGCTGGCTTTAATTGAACCGTGGTGACGAGCTTCACACCTCACCGCGTCGCATATCTAAACCTACACTGGTGACACGCCTATACTGGTAACTAACGCCAAACCTCTTAAAGGCAACTTAGGTACATCAAGACTGACAACTTTTGTTCTATGACTTTTACCAAAACTTAACACATCCTAAGATATATATTTTTTTACTTTTAGTGGGGATTTCTATCAACCGTTAGCTCTATGTTTAAAGTTCAGTCAGCTGATGCTACGAAATCGTCTGCGCCAGTTGCATCGCGCCGCCGTTCAGAGTGTTAAGAAGATCAGAACTGCAAATTTGATTTATTTATTTTTTGTATGGGGAAAAAAAGATTGAATTAGAAAAAGTCGTAAAACAAAAGTTGTCAGTCTTGCTATACCAAAGTCACCCTTAAGAGGTTTTGCGTTAGTTACCTATAACCCTGTATATATTCAGAAAGCAGTATTACTCAATACTGCTCGCATTATTAGAAGGTTTCTCGCTGTGAACTCCTAACTACCGATGACTTGTGCCTCAAACCTCGCCCTCTTTAGTCTAAATGTTTTTATATTTTAAAATATATATGTTATCTTTTTATATGTATGGTATTTATTTTAAAATATAAAGATGTTGTTAATATGATTAATATATTGTATATACAAAATCACGATATATCTAGTATGAGATGGGCAGAGATACATTAGTGGCTGTATCTATAGCCGGGCAGTAGACTTGAGGGAGTCTGCGGCCCGGATGAGAGGGAGGCGGTGCACGGTGTCCGGCGCATCGCCTGGGAGAGAGGTTTTTGGAGGGGTGGGCTTTACTTCTTTCCCTCCCAGAGAGGTAGCCTCAACAAGGCTTCTTGTTCCCTGGGCGTCTGGATGAATTTGGGTTCCTAGGCCCAGGTGGAGCAATCAGAAGGACACCCCGGGGGTTTTTATTCAGTAGGAGTCTGACATACCGGGGTCGCTGCCCTCACAGCGTCCCTGATGGTCCTATGCAAGATTTACCCCCGGGATAAAAAAAAGTGGCTGTATCTACTATGTACATGACATTTCTAATAAACGAAATGCGAGTTTCTTCATAATATTTTCATTCTTCGGTGACTATATGAGGCGTCTAATTTCAAAACAAGCTAAAACGATTTTTCGTACAAAATTACTTAATAGTCCTAATAGTAATTTGAAATGTTTTTATCAAAGCAAATATTATATATGATTTTTTCTTTTTTGCTTTTTCACTCTAGAATAATAATTTAAATACCTTATAAGAATGTGATTGTTAAGTCAAAGATTAATTATAAGTTATTATAAATTTATGGGATTTGATAAAATATGTTATAGTAGGTTTTGAAATTAGACTCCTCGTATGGTGCCTGAATCCCTACTTAATCTAGAAAAACACAGATATATTTTGCTGGAATACGATCCTATGAACGTTATCGCGCATGGAGACCGGTTTCCTATCTTTAATTTTAAATAATAAATAAGTAAATAAACATAGTATCTATGGCAACATGTATCGTGATACAGCTCATACAGCAAAGAGCAACAAACAAAGAGCAGGTGTATTGAGGTATTCAAATAAAGCGACTGCTTTAAGTGTTCCTTTAAAATTTAACTTATATCCAGTGGTTGGTTTATGGTCGAGATATATGGGTCTCATGCAGTTAGCGTAAATCTCGCGGCCAATTATAAACCGGAGTTATGGTGTTGTGTGGGATACATATGTACAGGCAGTCCCGTAAGCAGTGCTTCAAGTTAAATGATTTCATTTTATTTAATCTATATTCTATTATATATACCTATAAGATGGATATCATTATATCACTATAGTCATCTGGTGAATATTTGATCGGCAAATAATGCGTGAAAATGCGAACGATCGTGGGTTCAAATCCCGGCAAGAGCCTCTAGGTTTTCCCAGATTTAAGAACCGGAGAAGGAAAACATCATGAGGAAACCCGCATGGCATGTAATGGATAAGTCATGTGTATTAGTGTTGTGAGAACGGCGATCTACTGCGCTACTGGTCACGTTGAGCACGACATATAATTACAAAGTTAATACAGGCGCTACTGCTTCTCTGCTTACCCCAAAATAGATATAACATGATGATATATCATTACTATTAAGTTAGGACGAACCCAGGGGCAGGGGTTACTATAAATGCATATATATGTATAATGGTATTTAAGTTAGTACATTTAAATCTATTTCACCTAGATTCAATAAACCTAAAGGCTAAACAAGGATGAGGAGAAATGTCTAAATGCTACAATCGGACTGTTCTACAATGTACGTTTACTATTTAAATTATATATATTTATAAATAATATAATAAAATCTCTTCACGCTAAATGCCTTTCGGGGTGAGCAGAGTTACAGTAGTAGTGATAGCCGTGCCAAGAGCCCTTATAGATATATTGTAATGCTGTTTATGGTAATTTGAAGTTGGACGCATTAATTAATGCAATGCATTGCGATATCTAGATCACGCAAATTTGATAAAACGCGCGACAAATAAATAACAAAACACAATTCAAGCTAAAACTGCCTTCTAATTTACAAGCCTCCCACAAGCGGTAGAGGCTCACCGAAATTGGTGGCCTCCACGAAACACATAATATTTATATCTATTTTTAATTCAATCTATTAAAAGAAATCATTTAACCAGCAGCACACAAAAAAGAGGAATAAAAGCAAAAAATAATACATAAAAAAACTCTAGACCGCCGCCAATGAGAACTCAGTCTCGACTTATGTTGCAGAGTACTAGACTATGCAGCGCTGGCATTCTGACAGGATCTTATAAATGACACAACCGTTTCACCTGCACAACCTTACAATAAACAATATTACGTTTAAGAATTAACACGTTCGCTACCGGCGCTTAACAAAAAACATTTTGAAACACAGCCCAAGGGTTTTTTTTCTTATGATGATGATGTCCTAGCCGGATTCGGCCACGGCGACTGTTTCAACAACGATTAAGAAAATCGAGGTCCAGTTTTCGGAAACAGTCAATTGCGCAGGAGATATTTAAGTGCATAACTGGACGCGCTGCCAGAAAAGCACTCTCTCGTCCGAGCTCCCTCGGACCCGATGGAAAGGAGAACCAGTACGATCGGGAGGGAGCGGGATGCAGGTTTGGTCGAGTTGTCCTTCTCTGAACACCTGGTTGAATTGCGGTGTTAAAGAGATACCTTAGTCGCCTTTTACGACACCGCGGCAAGAAGAGGGGGATGTTATTCTATTCTGCCGGCAGCCACCACGGCTTTTTCTTATAATATGATATTAAATGGCATTGAAGTATCTAGTATTATATATGTAAAAAAAAACGTTATTATCTCCAGACCAAGGTCATTCCGAATCCATTATATCATTTTACAGATCATTACAACTGTTTCAAAGGAACATAAGTGTCAGAATTTGTAATAAGATGAAAAAGTAAACATGCCGCTCATTTGCGGCGGCGGGCTCGAAAGCGAAAACTGAGACGACGCATATATGCGGCGCTAGTTCTGAACGTGTTAAGACAAATAGGAACGATTTGATTGTTATATCAAACGAGCCCCTTAAATAGCGACAATTACAAATTCATGCGCACCTATCTATGCAATCAATTTATTCTTGTATGTTCAAAAAATATTTTTTTAACATACTTACTTTAGTAGGGTCTAGTTTACGCGTTGCCTTAGGAATATTTACGAAAAGTTATTTTATTGAAAACAATACATCTATTAAAACATACAAAACAAATTTACTAGGTACTTTCTTTTTGCTTTGCTTTCTTAATCACAACTTATATGTAACTTATTTCAGATTTCGAGAGTAAACCTTTAAGCCTCAATATTTATTATTTTCCAGTAGATAATTAAAATCAAGAAACCATTGTAAATCTAAAGCAAACTGCGAAAATTATATGAAATAAAACCCATCGTATGACATTTTTAAAGGCAATATCATTAATAAAACTGCTCACGAATGACCACAAAAGATAAAAAACACGTGTTGCCATAATTCCCGAGTCTTATTTCATTTTTATCACATTTTCATTTAAACTTTATATGTTATTTAAAATGACATATAGCATTTATAACGTGCAAATTAATGATCGCTCTTCGATATTATTTCTGCACCCACTATTAACGATTTTACAAAACACAAAATCAGTTTTATTGCCTAATTTATAAAATTTACAGGGCTATAATTTACTTGTTACAGGCCTACCAAATCGTTTTTGGTTCCGAAGATTAAGTTTGCAATGTAATAAAAATATTTTTGTTTTTTTTTGTATTTTGTTTTAAATACTTTTATTCTCTTTTTTTTCTTATGTTCCCAATTGTTATGTTTATGAACAACATTTATAAGTGAATGCAGCCACCGATGTATCTCTGCTCACTCCGAAATCCCTTTCACGACGATATTTTATTTCTGTTCCTGTGTTTGTTTATTTACTACAAAGGCGTAATTTGTATGCAGTATTGTATGTTTTTCTTCTATTTTTATACCAAAAGGCAATAAATATACTACCAGATCAAGTGAAGTAAAGTGACTATTGTTTATAATTATTTTCATTACCAAATCATTACTATCATTTCACAAACCTTGAAACAGAAGGCGGGAAATAGAAACTCGACGGGCTATACAGGTGATCCCAAAACACCCGAGAAGAGTTCCATATATTCTCAGCGTATGTCAAATTATCATATATAGCTGATCCGGCAAACGTTGTTTTGCTATATAAGGTTTTGTAATATCTTCGAAGATGTTCATTAAAATTAAGTGATGTCAAAGACAATTTTGTTCACAATTAAATACTCTTAATCAACAACACATTTATTTGGATAAAGATTAATATTATTACGTTGATACAACTCTTAACAAATAATGCATTCATTTCGACCAAATTTGTTTACCATAAAAACGGTTCTAGTGAGTTAATCTTAAAAGACATATACTGTCGCGGATATTTTTTTAGATCATTTCAAGAGGAATAATTCTTTCTTACATATATTTTTGGTATCTTGAACCGTTTTTGCAGCGCACGCAATGGAAGCCCTCAAGGATGAATAATTTTCCCCGTTTTTTTCACATTTTCCATTATTTCTTCGCTCCTAATAATTGCACCGTGATGTTATATAGCCTAAAGCCTTCCTCGATAAATGGTCTATTCAACTCAAAAAGAATTTTTCAATTCGAACCAGCAGTTACTGAGATTAGCGCGTTCAAACAAACAAACAAACAAACAAACTCTTCAGCTTTATAATATTAGTATAGATTTCTTTCTAATTTACACAAATTCAATTACATTTCGACTAGTAACAATTATATCATATCGTTACTGTCAAAGTCTATGATAAATCATCAATTTTGTCAACTTGGACTTGGTTCTGCGAATAATTACGATATATGTAATTTTACTACACTAGCTTTTGCCCGCGACTTCGCTCGCGTTAAGAAGTATTATTATTAATTAGGTATAGTTTTTGCGGCTTTACTTTTGTTTGGGGTGTGAAAAAATTAGGGCCTACAAAACTTATTTGAACACAATATTCTTAACCAATCTGTCATTAGGCGCTAAAACTATCAAGCTATTGGGTGAACTTACTCGTGAGCAAGCAACATAAAACTGTCTCTGAGAGAAGCAATGTTCTCACAAGTCAATACCCACAAATTTTAGAGTGTGCCCCTAAGACTTGTTTATTGTCATGGTAAAGCAGACTTCACCTACCTACATGCCAAATTTCAGCCCGATCCGTCCAGTGGTTTGGGCTGTGCGTTGATAGATCACTTTGTCAGTCAGTCAGTCACCTTTGAGCTATATATATTTAGATATTCAGTTTTTTTGTCCAAGACGAAACTATTTTCTAAGCAAAGTATAAGCAAAATCAAATTAACTTACTATATAAAAATCGAAGTTTCCTAATTCTCAACTCAAAAATATTTGATAATTATGACCGGTAGTCGACTATTGAGACCCGTGGCTTGAGTACGTGCGTGTGCGTCGCAGTTCGGTGTGCCTTAAAGTGCAAATAAACAGTAAAACGCCGAAATCTGTGTCTTTCTACCACCACACCCACGACCACCGGTCATATAATATATTTTTTTTAATAAATAAAAATGACAATATATCGTTATACCGCTCTCGTAATGAACACAATCACAATAAAGCCTGCATCTACAAAAAAAATAAATAAATAAATAAATAAAATAAATATTCTGTGGACATTGTGGACGGGCCTCCGCGTGAAAGGTTGCACTCATCCCGTGACCTGCGACACAGAAAGCGCCTCGCTATCACCAGCACTTCTAGAATTGTATATATTGAAATATCAACCTTAACACTTTGATACAAGATTGGAAATCCAATGAATATCAAAATAAACAAGTTTCAGAGCAGATTGCATACGAAATTTAGCTTATTTGCATTAGCCTACGGTACACCTTGTATAACAATATAAGTACCTATCTATCAGTGGCGTGCATACGGTATTTAGACAGGGTAGGCAGAATTCGCGTAATTAATTTGAATATTATATTATTATAGTAAATATTATATTGCTTTCATAGGAAAGATAGATGGTGTGAATATTGAATTAATATGAATATAGATGGTTCCTTTTTTTGTTTAATTTTGAACAATGTATTTCAGACTTACTTATCATAAGGGCATGCAATACTTTTATGCATCTATAGGATGGCCGCTACTGCTATCTATCACCACACGGTTTCCTTTAGAGTGTAGTCAATACTCCCTTTCATTCTTTAATAGAGCCAAGTGCGCAGGTTTACGGAGTCACAGCTATACAGTAACCCACATTCCGGCAAGGATTAACAACTTCTCTAACTCTCACTTTAGCCATGTCGTTTGCAGCTTGGTGTGGTTACATTTTTTTTTACACTGGCTCGACATAGTGACTACAGAGTACCTGATGGTAAGTACAGTGTAGTCCAAAAACGAAAGCGACTATCAAAGGATGAAAATCCATTGATAGTCTACATCGTCATGTCGACCCACATATACCACGACTGAAGGTCTCTAGGTATATGAGCTACTGGATATGCACAAGCTGATCCCGAAACGCGACAAGCCGAAACTGGTTACTATGACGGGCTTTACACCCATGTCCTGTGGTCGCGATCCAGACGGGCACCGACGTCCTACCACATCGCTGCTGCTCGTTTAGCACCACCCAGGAGTCACGTGTAGGGAAACTAGGGTAAAGCCTACGGACGCGAGCAGCTTCGACTCCCAAACAAAAAAAAAACTGACAAAACAAACAAAAAATCACCTCTACCTGGATTCGAAGTCAGGTCCTTCAGCTTAACAGGCGAGTCGCTGAAAAGTCAGCTATTAAAACAAAATACAGTAATGCAAATCAGATTTAAGAGTCAAGCAGTGGAACAAGTACTTGCACGGTAGCGAATCTAGTCGCCAAGGGCATTCGGTGAGACCATCCGCTTGCCTCACATCCGTGCCTACTGACCGTGACCGCTGCAGACGCCTTCATCTACAGGCTGTTCGAAAAACACAATGAAGATTTTGACTTAAAAAAAACTAGATGCAAACTTGGATTAGCTTGGATTTTTTTTTTCTATTTATTTAAGTGACTTTTGTGTGTACGTTGTTTAGTGTGTACGTTTGTCAGCCCCATCGTACCCTAATACAGAAATACTTAACATATTACATATGGTGCCATTGATCTGAAAAAGCCAGACGCCTCATCAGATAATAGTTCTGTTAAGATTTTGTTAAACATCCCGATGTCAAGTCTGTTCAGAGCAAAGGCACTCACAAACGCCTCTCTCACAGATTCAGATCGGACACATTCCATCAACAAGTGGTGGATATCATCTATGATTCCACAATTTACACACAGTGGAGAATTATTGAGTTTCATAAGATGTTTAAATTTGTTAGATGGAATGTGTCCGGATCTTAGTCTGTGTGCCACTGACGCCAATTTCCTAATTAGCTTGGATACGTTTATAAATATGAACACGAAAATTACCCATAGGCCAAAGTAGTTCTTATAACCACAGTGCCAACCTAGTACATCCAGTAACTCGTATCCTTACGCCTTCAGTCGTGGTATATGGGGACCGACATGACGGCGAAATGTGACAATGGATTTTCATCCTTTGATAGTGGCAATCGTATTTGAACTACACTGTACTTACCATCAGGACCAGTGTAGTCACTCTGTCGACAGATTGACCTGCGTAACACACTCCAAACGTCGAGCCATGTTTAAAAGTAAACTAACTCACGCATAAGACCCTTTAAAGTATTTATAATGAGAACAAAATGTGATAGTTTAAAAAATGTTATATTATTCTAATTATTTACGATTTAAAATTTAATAAAACAGTAAAGATGATATGACAATGAAGCAGGGGGTATCTGCTGCCTGCAAAAGACCAGGATCTGGTCTCCGAACAACTAGAGTTTCATGTTAGGGTCACGCGTCACCAACCGGCAGAACGGAAGCGACAGAGGTAGCTAGTATCACGAATGATATAGTCAGATTCTTAGCTATAAAGTTTCGTTTAGGAAGAGTGAGAGAAATAGAAGCGGAATAGAAAATCAGAGCTACCTGTATATGAAACGGAGTTTAGACAGTTAATTTTGTAATAACGTGTACATCGACGCATCCCGGACGATCACTTCCACTGCGTTTATTTCCGATAATAAATTACAAATTATTTCGTAATGTCGACCGCATAGATTGCGATAGAAGAAAAACTCAAACAATAAAGAAAGATAGAGATTTTAGTTTTTTTTTATAACACCAAAAAAATATGTATACATCTTTTTACTTTTTAAATATCTTCTTATATTTCTTTTTATATTTTTTTTTTCTTATGTTTTTATTTTTTTAGTTCCACCCTCCCCCTTCTACCATAAATTGACGAGACGCCGTGCTGGTTTGCACCCTTTTGTAGTTGACATTCCTGCTGCTCGCACTAAGCGATTTGCCTCCTCCTTTTTGCTGCGTACCGCGAAGGAGTGGAACTCGCTTCCTGCGTCAGTGTTTCCGGCGTCTTATGACATGGGAATCTTCAAGCGTCGAGTGAATCGGTATTTGCTGGGCGAGCGCGCTCCATCGTTGGCCTCATCATCACTTTCCAGCAGGTGAGATTGAGGTCAAGCGCAAGCCTGTATGTAATTAAAAAAAATATATATTACATTTCACAGAATTGGAAAATTAAGCCAGGACCTACCCCCTTCCGGGCGGCGCGCTCGAGGGAGTGCGTCGCCCAGATCCTGGCGTGAGCGGTGTGCGATGTATTCCCGCACACCGCTCCAATGATTATTTCAAGGAGACGAGGGGGGGTGTCACTCTACACCACTCTTCCCGAAATGTGTTATGTGTACGCGGGCGGTGGCGACTATTTAACCACTCCCCGCCTAGTAGGTGAGGCCTGCACAAGGCCGGACGTCGCCGGATGCCGAGGAAGATAGCTCGGCTTTGCCCTTAGCATCCGGCAGACGGGAGAAGGAACACCCCGTCGGTTTCAGTCCGGGCAGGTCCGACACACCGGGGGAGCGGCCCTCACCGCTCCCCTGACGATCCGTAGGGATTTCCACCAGGTTAACAAAAAAAAATAGCCTACCCCTTGGGGGCCAAATTTCAAGGGTGGCAGAAGAACTCATCACCCAGTGTATCCACTGAATAATATATCCAAAAATGTGGGTCAACCTCTCCGTAAAATTTTTGCTCAAAAGCACAAACCCTGTTGTTTTAACGTTTTAAAAGTTAACTCAAAATTTTAAAGTTTTCGTTCCCATGTCTTAAGTTATGCAAGGTCAAGGATAGTTTTTCGTGTATATTTCGCTTCTTATACGATAAATTATATATACATTTTCACAAATTTGTTGAAGTACATAATGTCTAAATATCGTCACGCTATATCTCTTACAGGGTCAGCAGAGATACTTTAGTGGCTGTATCCACTTTGAGCTTATATATCGTGCCCTACCAGACCAGTAGCGCAGCTGATCGCCGTTCTCACAGCACTAGTACACATGACATTTCTATTAGACGCCATGCGGGTTTCCTCACGGGGTTTTCCTTGACCAGAGAGCTTGTGGTGCATAACTGCCCAAATTAATAACGTATCTATGTTTAATTCGCAGATCAATAGATATTCCTCTCCCTTATTAATCTGGGTAAACGAAAAGAGATGTACTATAGTTGCTATAGAAACAAATCTAAGATAGTGGATAGGATAGGATATTAATTTCGGATATAAATCCCTACTTAATCTGGAAAAACCCAAAGGTACGTCCCGGGATAAGAAGCTCCGGTCATTCGCGTTGTCGCACATTGATGCCGATCCGTCATCCACTGACCCAGAAACTATGTTGCTTCATTTTAATCTGTGCATTTTGTATTAGATTATCCTTCTAAGTATTTCTTAATTCCGTGGGACATATTATTTGAATTAAATTACAGGTCATTTAGTCGGCGATAAACCTAATTACGAGGTCAAGAGACAAATTTAGTGAAACAAGCACCCATTTAACTGCAATCTTGTATTATTCCTTCACGGCCTTTGATAATATTGAATCAAATACGAATTATGAATGACATACTAGCAGAAGCCTTCTTTTTCACTTGCATCGTACTTTTATTTTTTGAATAACTTTTGATTGCCGCTTTGTCTTGCAAGCGGAGGTAAAGTTGTTTGTAGTTAAAATTTGAAACATTATATTAATCGACCCAGCCTTTCTTCGCCCTGACGCCGTTTATTCTTAACACTGGCAGATTTTCAAAGAATCCTTCAACCGCATTTCAACCTTTTTAGGGTTGGCATAAAATTTTTCACTGAAATAAATCAATATGTATTATCTTGTCTTATTTATTGCAGCTTCGGTGTCCTAGCGCATAATAGACCAGTTTCGCGGCACACTTATGGTCATAGGTTTGCAGCCCGGCACGTACCTCTGGTTTTTTTTTCAGATAAGTACATATTTAAACACCACATGCTCCCCGGTGAAGGAAAACGTTTGAGGAAACTCGCATAGCCTCAAATAGAAATTTCATGTGTACTAGTGCTATGAGAATGACGATCAGCGGCGCTACTGATCACGTTGGGCACAAAATATAACCGCAAAGTGAATATAGCTAATAATGCATCACTTCTAACCCCGAAAGATGTATATCGTGGCGATATATCATTATTATTATAAATCAAATTTAAAAAACATTGTAAAGTCCTTGACTCAAAAACGTTGGCTTAATCTAGTCTTCAAAAACGATTCTATATTACCAAATAATAAAATTCCCTTAATTTTTTTTTAAAGACTACATGTGTCCTCGATTTGTAATCGTCCATACACGGCGGTAAATATATGTTATGGCATTCAGTTTACCGGCAAAGATTTAAAAATAAATCTCCATAGCTTAGAGGACTTGTGTCTAGCAAATTTCACCCAGAGTATAAATACATTAGCCGCTAAAGTTATCGATTCAGATCGATTCCAATGACATATGAATGCTCGGGCGCCCTCATCCGTATTGAAACATCGATACATTCGCCTTTACAGATCCATCGTTTAAGGACTATTACGCATTACGTCCGTAAAATACGGATCTAGAAAACTCAGTCACTGTGATGGCCTAGTGGATATGAGACCGGTATCCATGCGCATCAACACGAATTGTCGTAGGTTGGAATATCGTCACGTGTCTTAAAATATTTCCAGTTTACATACGGCCTTAGGCACCATATAAGTCACCGGTGAAAGAAATCTTCATAAAGAAATCCCTATGGCATCTAATAGAAATGTCATCTGTATGTCTTGATAACGACGACCAACTGCGCTACTGGTCATGTTGGACACGATATTTAGCGCAGAGTGGATACAGGTAGTCATGTATCTCCGCTCACGCCGAAAGGGATATAGCGTGACGAAATCTTACGGAAATCTCGAACCGAATTCGGAAGTTGCTCCGATAACAATTCGTCCAAATATACATTTAGAAAACAATGCAATTTCTAAACAACAACAAAAAAAATAAATAAACAGGTATAAATGAATGTATTTGAATATATTATAAAAATAATTAAAAAATAGATCTTAGATCTAAGATAGACGCCATACCAATTCTTATTATTATCCCTTTATCCCCATCGTACCGAGTTTAAATTATTTAGAATTTACTATCTTGTTGTCATAGCATATTGTGTTGATTGCAATGAGCTCCTAGATTAGTATATTTCTTGAAAAATTGAATATCCGAACTCTATCTGTGTTTTCTAGGAAAAGAAATTAAATACATTTATATCGCTTTAAAATAAAAAGTATAGAAACATAAACAACATACAGAAAATACTAAAGAGAAAAACATATAAACATATATATGTTTTGGGAGTCGAAGCTGCTCGCGTCCGTAGGCTTTACCCTAGTTTCCCTACACGTGACTCCTGGGCGGTGCTAAACGAGCAGCAGCGAGGTGGTAGGGCGTCGGTGCCCGTCTGGATCGCGACCACAGTGCACGGGTGTAAAGCCCGTCATAGTGACCAGTTTCGGCTTGTCGCGTTTCGGGATCAGCTTGTGTATATCCAGTAGCTCATATACCTAGAGACCTTCAGTCGCGGTATATGTGGGCCGACATGACGATGTAGACTATCAATGGATTTTCATCCTTTGATAGTCGCTTTCGTTTTTGGACTACACTGTACTTACCATCAGGTACTCTGTAGTCACTATGTTGAGCCAGTGTAAAAAAAAAATACATGGCGAATTGGATACGCCAGCGAAATACCACAGAGGAATTCTGCTGCACTGGTTTTCGCGAAGGGCCCTGGCCCTAAGCTTGTATTTTCTCAAATTCGGATCAGCGTCAGTGTGTACCTGCCCTTATAGACCAGTGAGTTGCTCCGGCGCGGCGTCGTCTGATCCAGATCTCACTGAAACGAGCGCCTTATAAATTTTAATATTGCTTAATTTTATACACTGAAATGTCAATCTTCGAGATAAAATCATTGAAACACATACAATAAATCTAATGGAGAAACTAAGAAATTTGTATGGTGAAAACAACTTCTATTTACAAAAAATATTTATAGTTGTGTTTCAAACTATAAAAACTTTCAAAGCCTTATATCATACACCACACACACAAACGCAAACAAACACACGCACGCATACACACACGCAGAGAGAGAGTGAGAGAGAGACACGAAATACAAAGATTGTCTTAGCGAATCACTACAACCTGCAGCTTTTCTTGATCACTTTCTTCACCATCAGTTGTTAATAGTACTATAGAATGTAGACGCCGCCCGATACGTGCTTGTGTTAAAACGCCCTAAGCGTCGTTAGGGTACTACGGGACGCACGGGGTAAGAGGATGCGCGCGCGCACGGGATGCTTGCTAATTCAGTCGACTACCGAGACCCAAGGCTAGAGTACGTGCGTGTGCGTCGCAGTTCGGTGTGCCTTAAAGTGCAAATAAACAGTAAAACGCCAAAATCCGTGTTTTTCTACCACCACAACCACTGTTGGATATAGAAACACAATTATTATAATTCGAAATTGGCCATGAGATCCTGGAACTAGATAAGACAGGAACCACGTACCTTTTTGGTGTTGAATGACGCGTCTTCGATGTCGTTGAAATTGAGAAAAAACGAATACACAGTTTAGCGTTCGCGTCACGTGTTGATTGCACCGGTGTTGATTAGTACTGGTTTTCGCGCGCGGCGCCATCTGTTGTTTAGGCTTGTGGTGGGAGGGGATAGGGGACCGACAGGTAAATAATTGGATACTCATGGCAATACCTAACAACCACAACAACCGGTCTTAGTACTATTACTACATACGACCATTGGGGCTTCAGTTAGGGCGACGACCCCGGTATCTCAGACCCCTACTGAGTAAAAACCCCTGGTGTATTCCTCAAACCGCTGCTAGATAGGCCTGCGGATCCATATTCCACCAACGATCCAGCAAACGAACAGCCTTTTAGCCTCAAACTCTGGAGAGGTGCGTTTAAATCCACCACTCCTCAAGACCTCGGCGGTGCGCAGGATATTTACACACCGCCCTACCACATCCGGGCAGTACCCTCAACTCTACTGCCCGATAGTGCTGTACTACGCTGAGTGACTATCGGTAAAAAAATATCACGCGCCTGATTTGCGTTGCCAATTGCGGTGAGAAGAGAAAAGCTTTCACGTAGTTCGCACAACGCGAGGCGGGGCGACCGCGGCCAATCGTTTATAAGCGCCGGGGACCATTAATACCTATCAATCAAAGCAGAGCACATGTCGATATACCTCGCTGACGTAACTATATTACAAACTAGCAAACCCGGCGAACTTCGTTTCGCCACCAGATGGCTTCGTTCTGGTTTTTAGTTAGCGTTTGAAAGAACGTGCGCATAATAAATGTCACATGAAATTAACTGAGCAGAGTACAATGAGTAGCTGTCAAACAATGTATAACGCATCGGCGCCATCTACTTAAAATACTGGTGCGATCTGCTCCACCACCATGCAAAACCATATTGGTTTGTAGTACATGCTATGTATCAGAGACGGCGCTGTATGTGAAAAATGATTTTCCCCGTTTTTCTGCGTTTCTGTTGAAATTTTTCCTGAATTTTGTTTGCTATAAGCTTCACGGAGCCCAAGACCTTTCCAACGAATGCAAAACCGTGGAAATCGGTTCGTGCGTTCTGGAGTTATAACGTCAGGAAGGAAAACCGGACTTATTTTTATATAATAGATTACTATCTATAAATACTTTTTTTATCTTAACTAGACACAATGATCAAACCAACCATATCGCAGTCTGAAAAACAACTAGGACTATAAACAGTAAAAAAGTCTAACATGCTGATCTGCGCAAATAGCATAGGAGAGTGGCAACAAGCTCACTGGAAAAGCATACCACAACTCAATGACTTGGCTGCAGTAAGAGTTAGAGAACTGTGTGCTGTGGAATGGTCTTCCTGCGAGCGTGTTCCCACCATCCTATGATATGGGATCCTTTAAGCGTAGCGTGAAGAGATATTTGTGCAGGCCGGCATGATCGTTGTACATACCGATGGGTTTTTCTTAACTGTCGATAATCGTTGGCGTTTTTTGGACTGCAACATGCTTACAATCCGGTATGGTGCAGTCACTGTGTCGGGAATTAAAAAAAAACTTTTAGTTCTAGCCGGGATATGAGTTACCGTGTAGCTGTGACTCCGTAAACCTGCACTTTTGGTTCTATTTTGGAAGGGAGAGGTTGGAACAAGTTTAAATAAACTAGAAGTCTCGCCGTGATAGACGGGATAGGTTTCAGGCGTCCGCATTTCACTGCGAGAGACTTAAGCGCCGTTTGTGAAGTTAAATTATGTTAATAATACTTTTGTTTTTCACGCCTGTAATCACCAAACATTTTTGTGATGTCGATATTCTGTCTTGTTCTATTTTATATTTGTTATTCTTTATATAATTAGTAGGTTACATTTCTCATTATTTTAGTCCCTTAACATGATTTTTGTTTTATATCTTTTATATATATATATTATAGTTTATATATTACTATATGGGTCACTGAAAACATTAAGAATAAAATAAAAGTCACCATTCGTCGCTAGCAGAAAGTAATTCCGATATAAAATAATAATGGGTTTATTCAGAATAAGCTGTGAATCAACTAAAATGTGTATCATGTAGGAATAAAACAAAAATTGTGAATCGACTTCGATAATATCTCGCGAAAAATATCTCGCGAACGACTATTTAACCGCCATTGCTATCTAAAGGTTCTAGTGAATTTTATGGCCACTCACGACATTTTACCAGTTTATTGCGCGCCGTAATAAACCCTCGCTGGCTGAGTTTCTAACAAAACTAGAGGATAAAACAATTTGCACTTAAAAAACGAAGGCGGTTGGCATCGCAAAGAAGTCTTGTCGGCTCATGGCCGCATAAAGGAGCCGCCTGCCGCCCGCGCAACAAAAGCGCTCGTAAACCGGGATCTATTCGCGGAAAAGAAATTCTGCACAAGTTACGCTTTTACTGGCTTATTGTTGCCAGTGCTATACTCTAGTGCAAAGCTCTCTAATGCCTGTATACGTATGTGGATACCAGTGGCGTTCATTCCATAAATGCATGAAAGCGTTGCATGCCCTTACGATAAATAAGTCTGGAATAAATTCCTTTGATTTAAACAAAAAAAGGAACCCTTTATATGCCTATATATTCTATTTTCACGTAATCTGTCTTCCCTATAAAGTAATATAATATTTATTATCATTATATAATATTTAAATTCATTATGTGAATCTGCCTACCCTGACCAAATACTCTATGCACGTTACTGGTGGATACGTATATGTATGTGGATATTTTCCACGAGAGCTGCGGGTTCTTCAGGAAGAAGATAGTCGGCTATCGGGCCGTTTTCGGACAGGGACAGTTAACATACACATTTATACACACATATTAAGTCACATACACAAAGTACATAATCACACGACACATTTCATATATAACTTTTACATTATTACTTCATAACAATTATTTGAATCGCATTTAATGCTCTCATATAGCCTTGTTATACAAATCATTTTGGTTAACCTGATTTTTTGCTTTTTTTCCTGTATTAATAAAATTATATTCTGTAGATTTGTAAATAAATAAATCAACACTGAACTTGTTTCTATTTTATATATAAAAATGAATCGCTAAATGTGTTGATAAGCGCAAAACTCGAGAACAGCTGAACCGATTTGGCTGATTTTTTTTTTGTTGTGTTTATTGAAGACTGTGGAAGGTTATTAGAATTTAAGAAAAATAAAAAAAATTGTCTGAAAAAGTCTAAAAACAACACTTTTCTATATTTTCATACAAAAAAATCCTTATTAATATTTAAAAGTCAATTTGAACTTTAACACCATACCATAAAGTTTAAAAGTTAGTGAACGGGTTCCGGGAAGGCAAAACAATTGAGTGACGTATAAATATTAATGTCAATATTTGTCAATTTTTATACATATAGCATTAAGGCCAGGTTCCTTCAAACAATTTTCAAAAACCAGCCGACAGGCCAATAGGTTTTGGCAGAATAAAATCTGACGGGAAAGCTATTAACATTAAATAAAACAATGTGACTTTGTTTTAGAGAAATAGAGCAGAACAAGGTCTGCCGGGACAGCTAGTATTCTATAGTTTTAAATGTAACTATTTTGATGATCATCGGGTGGTTGATGGACACGCAGTAGTTGTTGATATGATTTTTCATTTGCCTATGTTTTCACTTTCATTGTTTTATTCTTATTTGTTAATATGTTTATTTTATAAGTAGTATTGTTTATGTTTTTGATGCACGATGTGTTGGCTTTAAACGGCGCAACACATTAATGTGCATAATTTTTTCATTGTTTTTTTTTAATTGTCTTGTAGTGTGTTGGCCACTGGCCGCCATTAAAAATGTAAAAATAAAATATATGATAGTAGAGACAATCTCTTCCGTCGCATGTTTGTTCTTTGAGTGCCACAATCATGTGTAACTTCATTTTATAAGGAAAATGCAGCAAAAGGTGAAGGTAAATAGGTATAATACATTTCTATCATCACACCGAATCACTATTGAGGTATGCAGAGGCCCAATTTCTTTCTCTTCCTTAAAAATTAATGAATCCTTACATACATACATTCTCGCTGATACCGCGTAATTTTGATATTACCCTCCGACAAAACTTTCTTTATTTGGTCTATTTCTTATCCTCTTCTTATCCACCACTCATCCACTCTCATTCGTGTTTATCCACTCATTGTTATGACAGCTAAATTACCGAAAATAGCTGAAAATCAAAAAATGAATAAAACAACAACTATGTAAGAATCTGAATAGAACTAAAACACGAGGCAATTGATATTACGTTGATAAGGGGCAGTGTGATTAGGAAAGAGAATAAGAGAGAGAGACGTTATAAAGGCGTTAAGAATAAGTTGTTATTAAAATCATGGGAAAATTTGTATTGTTTAAAATTACTAAACCTGGGCGGTTTTTTTGGCAATAAACGATTTTAAGAGCTGAAATCAGTCTATATATTACTTCAGTTGGACAGCAAAGAACTCAATCACAATTAAGCACAACTACGTAAGCATTGTAAAAAATAGACCAGAGTTATAACTTCAGTTGAGCATTAAAGATATTCAATAAAACATAACTTTTATATGCATAGATGTTGCGCTCAGTACAATCAATATTTAAAAGATATCGATGAGTTTCACTTGACCCGTAATCAGGTCATTAAGACTATTATTTCTGGACTGCAGCTAGATGAATCTCATACAACATGATATGAGCAGACACACACAACACTCACTATACGGTACGGGGAGCGACCCAACCATTTAATAAAATTTAATATGTATGTGTAACTACGTTATTGGCATTTTAGATTTTTATTTTATTTCCTATTTTGTATATAATTTTCTTATAATGTGCTGTGGAGTTACTAATAAATAAATAAAATATATTAATAAACATGTTATAATTACGACTACTTGAGCATTGTGAGAATTAAATCATAACTATATCTTTAGTTGAGCATCAAAGTATCCCTTTAATTGCACTTTGTGGGAATCTAATCACATCTCTGACTTCATTTGAGCGTTGTATTCACACAACAACCTTACTCTACGTCATTAATCGAAACACACACTCCTTAATGTAATAATTATTAATGTTATTCCAAATTATAAAAACGTATTCATTGTATGCAATTAGTTATAGTTTTGGTAACGGGAGCCATTGTCTAAGGATGTCGGACACGCCCGTGACACTTTTGATGGGTAAGTACATGTATTGTGGAACAGGAAAAGAGAATCTATTTGTATGATTAGTTCTCTGTAGTCTTATCATTCCACATAAAAGGACTGATAATCTGAAACGGCTGATAATAAAGTCAAATCCAAAAGTGGTTGTCAGACCAGCTCAAATAACTGGAGCTTCTCGTCATCGCCAGGCTCCATCAGGGGTCAGAATGGAACCGAGAGTGCTATTTTAACGAGGAAATTCTCAGCAGTGAGGGAATGATGTGGAAGAAAGTGTGAGACGTTAGAAGGAAGCATTTGCAAAAGGCTTTAACAAAAAAATTGACGACCAATTGATGCATACTCTACAAACGTACTCTACGTTTGCTTTTTTCTTTCTAAAATAGTAATGGAAATGTATTTGTGTGTATTTGTTATTTTATAATTATGGGCCAACTCCCCGTATAATAAATAATGATAAATATTCAATTCCTACGTACGGTTGATTAAATAAATTTATATTCCGTGGATATTTTACAAACCAACCACAGTTAAAACTTTCATAAAAATTATTTTTAGACCCGAGTGTACAAAAAATTTTTCTTCTGAGATTCTAAAACTATATGAAATATAACTGGCATAAAAAATTACCGCTTTCTTTGTAACTATTTTTTTTCTCTCTCTTAATCACTGATATCATACACATATTTAGAACAGTAAAGAAAGAAGACCATTGAAAATTGGCATACCAAAATATATATTTCTTTATTTTAGCATGGAGATAACCGGCAGAATAGAATAGTGCCTCCCTCTTCATCATACTGAGTTGTCGTGAGAGCTGATAGAGGAATACAGTATATCCACTTGCACGCAAATTGTTAACATCTAAGATGCTGCATGCACTTTCTCTGTACATAGCACGCAGTAGTATTGCATAAGGGAAGGTAGGTCTTTAACCAGTGGAGAGATGAAACTGACTAATAATAACATTGTACCAGCTCTGCTTATACTGGTAGAACAAAGCGTGATGATAAGACAGTCATAAGCCTAAAATAGAGCGCTATAATAAGTTGGCGCCGTCACAACTTATCGCCCCATTGTCCAAAACCACGATTAAACCAACGGACGATTTTAATGATTCGTAGGGCTGCTACGCACTTTGAATTATTTAGTTAAATACATTGACTTTGGCGTTGACTTTCAAAGTCACATTCAAAAACACAGTATATGACAGAACTAATCATACGTCAGAAGGCCTAAAGTTGGCAAGAAATAAAAGTTTATTAATTTTGAGGGCACTTTGTATTGTTATCGATGTTTTGGGCACACTCGAGCATATTTGTGTGTGTGTGTGTGTGTGTGTGTGTGTGTGTGTGTGTGCGTGCGTGTAAATGTCATTTTTTTATACTAGTTTGAATGTGAGTACATTTCACCTGATGGAAAGTGCACTGTAGTCTATGAACGGCGACGACCACCAAAAGACGAAAATCCGTTGACACCCGCCATCGCGATGTCAGCCCACATATACTATGCCGAAAGGTCGTGGCTAGACCGAAGCGAGTCACTATGACGGTGTTTGAACTTGTATACCGTGGTGACGACCCAGTTCGGCCAATCCCCCTACCACTTCGCAAATATTATCTACTTTATATCTGAAGACAACGTTTTTAAAATATGATTAAAGACAATATTATTTATTTTAAAAAATGTGCCAACCCTAATTGAAGCGAATAGATGATACACAAAGATGCGCTAGAGAGACAGGTCGGCAATTGTCATGGGAAGTGGGTGAGATGACTCGGCGATACGAAAGACATTTTTCTTAAGCTATAATCTCATTAGCGCGACATTCCGGCTAGTATTAATCGTAATTTATTTATTTATCATATCTACACTTACAAATAAAAAGCACTGGTCATCTCTGGAGGAGGCCTTCACTTTTCATGGAGAGGGTTCTTGCTAATTATAAGACAAAATTTATACTTAATTAAAATGTACATAGGGAAAGCAAGAAATAAAAGGCTTTTTTTTAATATTTATTTATTTATTTACACTCAAGGATGGTCAAATTGTAATCTGATTAATAAAAATGATTACGTTTTTTACCATTAATGTGACTGCATTTTGCTCATCTATGTTTTCAACACTTATGACCGGTGGTCGTGAGTGTGTTGGTAGAATGATACGGATTTTGGCGTTTTACTATTTATTTGCACTTTAACACTGAACTGTGACGCACACGCAAGTACTCTATCCTTGGGTCTTGGTAGTCGACTGCTTTAGCTAGAGCATTCCTTGCGCGCGCGCTCCCCTTACCCCGCGCATCCCGTAACACTCTTAAGACCTTTAGGGCGTTTAACACATGCACGTATCGGGCGGCGTCTACATACTACACACTACAGAATCCCAGATTGCATACACGTTTATGATTTCTTAATGTTTTAAATGGATTTAATTATGATTACAGAGCAAGAAAATTAAAAGTACGACTACATTTTGTAATCATAATCAGATTACATTTTGTCCATCTCTGTTTACAATATTTTAAAATTATAACATAAATACATATAAAAAGATAACATATCAATTTTAAAACATAAAACCTAGGCCTAACTGAGGCCTAACGTCCAAGCCACAGGTAGTTAGGAGCTCGAAGTGAGAAACGTCCTAACAATGCGTGCCGTATAGAGTAGAACTGCCTTCTGTATCCGGCCCTTGATCCAACAACCAAGCGAGAGCCTCTTAAGGTGGCAATCGAGGCTGTTTGCGATCAGCCCATTAGTCGATACGACTATCAGGACAATAATCGTAGAATTTACATCCCACATGCTGGTGATCTCATGTACAAGGTCTAAATATTTTTTGTTTCACGAGATTTCCATCATGTGATATGATGATATCCATGAGTATTACCCAGCGCACTAGTCAATCTACTACCACAATTTCAGCTCTTTAAAAAAAAAAAAGTGAGAAAGTAACCGTTTATTGAGAAAAAAAAAACACCACACAATATACGCATTTCTATAAAACAATGAGATAATAATATAATACATAACATCACATCATGTATCTTGCGTGCTGTTACCAATCTCAAATAGCACTCGGCTCAGCTTGTGTTGGGCGACGCTGTACGCGTAATCCAGCGCTGATTTTCAGCCGCTGATTTACAATTAGCCTAATTTTTTATTAGATAAAAATAGTATAATGGAATATAATCGCACCAGTGAAACTCCACCTTAAACGATCTGAGTGCAAAGTATCGTTTACAACAAACAATAGATGATCTATACAGCTTACGTGATACAATTTTATACATCGTAATGGTTATACCCAGTTATTGGCGAGTAGTGACTAGCCGAAGGCTTCGGGTTCGGCGACTTACAGCCGAAAAATCAAAATTTGCCGAAATGTTGGCTAAATCCTAAGATTTATAGCGAGCACCAAACAGATTGATTTGACTGATTTATTTTATACTGGCACGACAAGTTACTACATTGTACCTAATTGAAGGTAATACACACATATACTATGACAGAATGTCTATATGTATATGAACAACTGGGTACATACAAATTGATCCCGAAACGCGACAATCCAAAGCTAAAATCTATTACGGACTTTACACGAATGTACTGTGGACGATCCAATTCGGGCAATCGTCTTACTACAAATTTACCCCCACGTAACTCTTTCGGGTTGAGCAGAGATGCATTAGTGGTTGTTTCCACTCCGCCTAGAGACCTTCCGTCATGGTATTTGTGAGCCGACATAGCAATAATGACTGTCAACGGTTCCTCGTCCCTTTTTTTAAGGTTTATGTTGATACGTTTGAACAACGTGTATATATTATTAAAATAACTTCACAACTTGTCAGAGTAAATAAATAAATAATATATTATTTAGAAGTCGAAGCTGCTTGCGTCCGTAGGCTTTACCCTAGTTTCCCTACACGTGACTCCTGGGTGGTGCTAAACGAGCAGCAGCGAGGTGGTAGGGCGTCGGTGCCCGTCTGGATCGCGACCACAGTACATGACTGTAAAGCCCGTCATAGTGACCAGTTTCGGCTTGTCGCGTTTCGGGATCAGCTTGTGCATATCCAGTAGCTCATATACCTAGAGACCTTCAGTCGTGGTATATGTGGGCCGACATGACGATGTAGACTATCAATGGATTTTCATCCTTTGATAGTCGCTGTCGTCTTTTGGACTACACTGTACTTACCATCAGGTACTCTGTAGTCACTATGTCGAGCCAGTGTAAAAAATAAAAAAAAATAGAAAAATTATTACTCAGGGGGGACATTAACATCTGCTGACACCAAAACTAGGACTACTTGTATCTTGAAAGTCAGTATTTTATTACATAGATTTACATTATAATTATACATATCTCGCAATTTGTTATAAGGTGTTTATATCCGCTGCATAGCCAACCTTAACATTAAATGATATATATAGTTAGACTACAGTTAACAATAGATATCAAAGGATATCACTGCTCTAATTATTCATGAGACATAAAAATATCTACTATAATAAATACAACGAAACAATATTGAGAATTCCCGACAAGCCATCAGAAAGTAGAAACAAGCACACTCTACATTCATCATAGAATTTATTGTACAATAATGTACGTCTGATCTAATTTTTTTATTCAACATTTTCAATGGATATCTAGATTGTGCAGAACCTGTCAGTAACCTAAAAATAAATCCTCCATCTCGTTTGCCGCGCAAAACAGCGTTCCAGTTTTTATCTATACCCTTCTTTAAAATAAATCTTGGACAGTGTTCTACCATGCCGAGGATCTGCAGGCAGTACAACGCTCTCTCGCGATTTGGTGACTTGGAATTAACTTGGAATTAAGAATTTAGAACAGCGTGTGGATAGTGACTGTATTTCTTTTTTTATGTTTTCGTTAGAATCAGTCAGAATTATATTAAAAGTTGTTATTTAGGCAATTTATAGTTTCTTTTTTTTGTATCGTTTCTATGTGTGTATGTATGTATAATCCTTTTTCTTTTTGTTTTGGAATTTCGCTAATATTTTTTTACTGTAAGCTAGCATTATATATTAATTATTGCGCATGCTGTGGCGTCCTATAATTTTGGGGGCATTTATGTTCTTTTTTGGTACCATTATCTTTTTGTTTATTTTTACTCTATGTCACCCATGTTGGGCACCCAATTTTGTAAAAATAAAATGTTTAACTTTAGATACAATTATTTCCGCAACAGTTCCTCAGTATCATTATAACCTAGATTTAACATCCAGTCACTCAGCTTCTCTTTACATTCGTAATTAGACAGACTCTAAACATTTAAAGTATTGCTATATTTGTTGTATGTCTTTAAACTTAGAATTTAAAAAAAAATCTCTGCAAAATTATGTATAGACATAGGGCAAAAATATCTCATCCTACGAGAACTCCTTTTACTGTCTTTCCCTGTGAAGACCACTTTATGATTGCGGAGGACAAGTTTCGAAACAAAGTCGACAGTTGCCGAAGCTTGGGTCAGCACTATTGGCCAGTCATCGAAGATTTGTTTCCAGTTCAGAGGTCAGAGTGAGGTCACAATTTGTGATCACTTTAGAAAGCTTCAATCTAGCCTTTAATTTAAGACCGTAACTAATTTTATAGGAATCACGTCCGTGTTCTATGGCGCGCCATGAATTAAATTATCGTTGATTATAATCAAGCATTACTTGACGGGTTAAAATTATAATACTAGTGCGTACCTCAACTATATTTTTTTATCCCAATTCTGCACATGGAGCCTACACTATGCCTTTTTTATTTTGCTAACCCGGGAAAAATCCCTGACGGACCTCAGGGGAGATGAGTGTCGCCCCTCAGTGTGTCGGTCTTGTACCGACTAAAATCCCGAGGGCTTCCTACTCTCCGTCTAGCCGGGACCGGAGGCACAGCAGTGTCCTCTTCCCCGGCCCGCGACATCTGGCCTTTTGATAGGCCTCATCTTTGTGTTTGCGAGGGGTAGTGTAAAGAGCCACCCCTCGCTCTCTTCATAATTAGTTGTTTTGGAGCGATGTGCGGCAACACGTCACACATCACGCTCGCCTGGTTAGGTTGGGCGATGCGCTCCTTCAAGCGCGCCGCAAAGGAGTCTTTCCGGTTACGGAGGAAGGTCTGTGTCAAATTAATAAAAAAAAATGCTGTTGTCAATGACAATCTTATTGTATAAGTAAATCTTTTATAAGCACTTCAAAAAGGCGCCTATACAATCTTAATGCTGATAGCCCGAGAAGAGTGTGCCTACATTTATAAAGATTTGACCACTAACTTAGAATTTAATATGTTTCTATTGACGGGAATTCGAAATATATATTTTTACTTATTTATTTAATACTAACTCCACAGCACATTATAAGAAAATTATATACAAAATAGGAAATAAAATAAAAATCTAAAATGCTTAAATTTTGTTAAATGTTGTGTCGGTCCCCGTATCGTATAGTGAGTGTTGTGTGAGTGTATGAATGTGTGAGTGCATTTGTGTGCGTGTGTGTGTGCTCATATCGGTGTTGTATGAGATTCATCTAACTGCAGTCCAGAAATAATAAAATATTTAATCAATTTAATTAAACAGAGAATAGTATAGAGAGACGCGTTGTTTGAGCGACAGGAAAAGGAAGAGTCCTTAACATAATATTAAAGTAATAATAATATATCGTTACGCTGTATTCTTTTCGGTGTGAGCAGAGATATATTAGTAGCTGTATCCACTTTGCGCTGATATGTCATGTCCAACGTGACCAGTAGCGCAGCCAATCGCCATTGACGTTTACTTGTGGCTTCTTTTCGATGTTTTCCTCACCGGTAAGCATGTGATACCTAAATCCATACGTAGTCTGAAAAACCCCAAGGCACGTTCTGGGATTCGAACCTACGACTATTCGAGTGACCGGGCATTAAACCCGGTCCATTAACCGCTAGGCCATCAGAGCCACTAATACTTTCTAAAGCAAAAAGTGTTAACATAAATATTTGAACTTTGAATGACCTCAACAGACGTCTCTGTTCCGAGCGGCATCGCCGGTTCGATTCCCGCGCTATTACGCATTAGCAACGCTCACTTTATGCATGTGAGAACTCAAGGATTGCACTGTTCCAGTATCACGCTCGTTCTAAAATAACTTCGTCTTGTGCGCGTTTTGTTTTTGTGAAAACCAAGAGTTAGCACTCAGTGCCGTGCGGGGAACTTGCAAATAGGAGCCCATAGAGTCAAACCCGGACTGCATGATCTCATGTTTACTCGAATAAATACGAGGTTAGTAGGTTTTATTTTGTTTAAACGAAGGTAGACCCGTACGTATGATGTCATTGCCAGTTATTAATTGTCAATGCACCCTTATGCAAAATAATTCAATGTCGAGATTATTGTCATTCTTGGAAAGTAACATACTTTCCAGCGCACGCAACACGGTAATTCACAAAGTTAATATGAAGTTATGTGTTAAGTTAATTCTTACATGCCTAATAATTATATTTCTACATTTTTTACCCTGAAATATGTACTACGTAGGCTGGCATATGACTAGGGTGCTGGGTGGAGATCTGTCACTGCCGACAATCGCGCGAGCGAGCGCGTGGCATGACAGGCGGCCCTCTCCTTTATGGAGGACGTCATGAAGGTGAAAGAGGCGGCGGAGTGGGATCGGGAGGTTACCCCCCCTTAGCCTAATCCGCCGCCCAGCTCGGACAGGACGCCGGACGAGGGCCTTTGCCAAAGGCCTTCCTCCGTAACCGTACATACGCTCAGATCCAGGCGTGAGCGGTGTGCGATGTGTTCCCGCATACCGCTCCAATGACAAATCATGGAGATGAGGGGTGGGAGGCAATTTACACCACTCTCCCCGCCAATGTGCTAGGAGTACGCGGGGGGTGGTAACTATTTAACCAGCCCTCCCCAAGTAGATGAGGCCTGCAGAAAGCCAGACGTCGCCGGGTGCCAACGAAAATGGCTCAGCCTTGCCCTTGGCACTCAGCAGACGGAAGTGGGAACACCCCGGGGGCTTTAGTCGGTGCAAGTCCGACACCCCGAGGGGCAGACCTCATAGCCCATGGGGTCCGTTAGAGATTTCCCCCGGGTAACAAAAAAAGGCTAGCATATGATGGCTTACTGCTAGCAAAACCTCATCTGCAGGCAGTCGTTGCCATTTTTGAAAAGTATTTCACTTTCCATCGCACGCATAATTAATAAATAACTCACGCGGCATCGTTATTTCATAAAGCTGACAAAAAGCCTCATACACTCAATTAAACACATTACAATCGTCTCTATTCCCCCTCGGGCCCACAAAGCGTGAAGATGTCCGCTCATTAGGCCAACATGTGTTTATTATAATTTTAATTGCCACTTTGTTTGTTACGATCGAATTTATATCGTTAATATGCTAATGTAGAATCGGAAACGGAGATCTTGTTCGGAGTTTAGTTACGTTATCTCGTTGTTTTCTTGAAACAGCATTAGTTTGTGAGGAATAGAAATGATTCCTAATCACTTGCGCTTCGTTTTACTTATTAAATATATCAATAACTTCGTTTATGACCCTCAATTTTTACAGTACAATAATATTTACTCGGCAAAGTTTGTCAAAACTTTTAAATATTGTAACTTTTTTTACACTGACTCGATATATATACAGAGTACCTAACGGTAAGTACAGTGTAGTCCAATAACGAAAGCGACCATCAAAGGATGTAAATCCATTGACAGTCTACTTCGTCACGTCGGCCCACATATACCACGACTGAAGGTCTCTAGGTATATGAGTTACTGGGTATACACAAGCTGATCCTGAAACGCGACAAGCCGAAACTGGTCACTATGACGGGCTTTACACCCATGTACTGTGACCACGATCCAGACGGGCATCGACGCCCTACCACCAAAACTCTATTAAACTTAAAAGGAATTTAGTCGTTCAATTATATTTTAGAATACACAATATTTCACCACAGCCGATAGTGAGAGGTTGCCGCCGATATAATCCGTGAAGAGCTCCCGATCTTTACCCCGAGCTGGGCACATCTTCAAGGTGTGATGCGTCATATTTTAGAGGCTCCCGGACTCACGGAATTCCGGCGTCTAGATACAGCCACTTTTTTTTTTTGGTAACTCGGGGTACATCCCTATCGGTCCTTGGGGAGTGATGAGGGCCGCTCCCCGGTGTGTCAGGCTTGCACCGACTAAAACCCCCGGGGTGTTCCGCCTTCCACCTACCGGCATCGAGGGCACGACTGGAGTCTCATCCTCAATGACTGGCTGGGCGGGCGGCCTTCAGTAGGCCACTACTCGTTTGGGGAGGGGTGGTGTATAGAGCCACCCCTCTCATGCCTCTATGTTGTAGAGCGGCACGCGGGAACACATCGCGCGCCGCTCGCACCCTTGTCTGGATACAGCCACTAATGTAACTCTAGTCAATACGAAAATGAAATAGCGTATTGATATTTATGCATATTGTTATATGTTTTTAATCTTTAAATTGGACTCATATTTTTGCTTCCTAATTGACGTATATTTTACACTCGGCCTACATGAAAATATCAATAAAAATATACACCGTTGTAATTATAATGACCAGTTATCAAATTATTAATTCTCGATATTAAAAAATAACAAATTTAAAGTACCAGTCTAAATTATTTATTGTAATATTAAATAGTTAATATAAACTGTAATTTGTAAAGTTTACGTCCAAACTGGAAGAGTCATTCCGTGATATCATGACAGTTTACGACCTCTATAAAATATTGATAAATAACATAGTAAGAATTTAGAAAAACGGTAAAATACAAAAAATTGTTTTACTATAACGCAAGTAGGTCTGTCACCATAGAATTAGGAAATATAAATAAACCTCATACACACGCGTGCCAAAAAAAACTCAAAAATATGTTCTTAAATAATAATAATATAATAATATAATGTGACTATAACCATACACTAGTTAGATGAGAGGGAGGCGGTGCACGGTGTCCGGCACATCGCCTGGGAGAGAGGTTTTGGAGAGGCGGGCTGTACTCCTTCACCTCCCAGAGAGGTAGCGTCAACAAGGCTTCTTGTTCCCTGGGCTTTTTAATTTGGTTTCCCAGGCCCGGGTGGAGCAATCAGAGGGACACCCCGGGGTTTTTTACTCAGTAGGAGTCTGACACACCGGGGTCACTGCCCTCACAGTATCCCTGATGGTCCTATGCAGGATTTTCCCCCGGGATACAAAAAAAAAGCTCTAATAAGCAAGATATTTCTATTAGATGCCACACGGGTTTCCTCACGATCTTTTCCTTCACCGGTCAGCATTTGATGACTTAATTTGTACTTAATCTGAAAAAAGCCCACAGGTATATTCTTGGATTCAGATCTATGACCATTCGCATTGGCGCTTGAATACCGGTCTCTTATCCACTAAGCCATCACAGCCTTAATATATTCATAATGTTCTTTTTTAAAACAATATTAAATTTCAACGATCTTTAACAAGTTGACGCGTCGTAATCTTTTGGTTTTAACGACATTTTGTCGTATTGGTGTTAAAGAAACAAAACGATAGGTCAAAATAATTATAAATTGGTTTACACAAACATGAAATATGTCGCTTCGCATTGATTCACGCGTTTCGTATCTTTCCATATACATCTTAATTCTTTGCCCGGCTCGTGAAATTCGTTGGATATATGTCACAAAAGATGCCAGATTCTAATCGACTGATAGAATGATTTATTATATTTAATTGGAATGATTCATTCGTTGTTATATTAGGGTTGCCATGCGTGCAATATATTAAAAGCGCTCCAGCCCTCAGCAGCGTGCAGTGAACCTCCGAGAGAGAAGCTGTAACAGTCAAGCATATAATCTTGATAAAACATACGGATTTAGGCGCCACATGCTCATCGGAGAAGGAAAACATTGTGAGGAAAGCTGAATGGTACCAAATAGAAATGTCATGTGTACTAGTGCTGTGGGAACAGCGATCAGCTGCGCTGCTGGTCATGTTGGGTACGGCATATAAGCGCAAAAAAAGGGGATACAATCACTAATGTATTTCTGCTCAACCCGTTAGGGATATAGTGTGACGATATATCTTTATTATAACATGCCACTGCGTTTGCTAATTTGTGGTCTCCACTGTTCTCGTCTGCTCTAACGACTATCGTTTTTTTTTTTAAACTGACTGAACACAGTGACTGCACCATACCTGATGGTAAGCATGGTGCAGACCAAAAAACGCCAACGACTATCGAAAGGTAAGAAAAAACCCATCGGTAGTCGCAGCGATCATGCCGGCCTGCACAAATATATCTTCACGCTACGCTTAAAGGATCCCATATCATAGGATGGTGGAAACACGCTCGCTGGAAGACCATTTCACAGCCCAACGACACGGCAAAAGGAGTTAGAGAACTTCTTAGTCCTGGCCGGGATGTGAGATACCGTATAGCTGTGACCCCGCAAACCCGCGCGCGTGATTCTATTCAGGAAGGGAGAGGGAAGTTTTTCGGGTGATTGTATTGTAGAATGATCTCCCGGCGACCGTGTTCCCTTTGTCTTACGATATTGGGTTGTTTAAGCGTGAAGAGTTATTTATGTAGGCATCATCACGGCACCTATCGGCAGGTTCCAGTGGCGTGTATAGAGTATTTGGACAGGACACGCAGATTCACATAATTAATGTGAATACTATATAATGATAATAAATATTATATTACTTTTATATATAAAAGAGATGGCATGAAAATAGAATAGATACGTACATAAAGGCTTTTTTTTTTGTTTAAATTAGAGGAATTTATTCCAGACTTATTTATCGAAAGGGCATGCAATGCTTTCAGGCATTTATGGAATGAACGCTACTGGCAGGTTGTCTATCGATCGTACTCAATTTTTGGAATGCACTGCGCATTCCATCAGGTACGGTAGAGTCACTGTGTCGATTAAAAATAAAAAAAGTGCAAGCTCAGTATCATTTCTGCTTGCTAATACGGAGAGTTAATGCGATCATTTTTGATTTCTATCGTACAGGTAATAAAAATAGTCATCATATATTGACAACCCTAGAAGCAAACGTCAAAAAATCGTGACAAGCAAATTTTTGACAGTCCGTGACAAATTGTTATGACAAAATATTTCAACAGTTGCGTCAAAACCGATCGCATTCGGACCCCCGGTACTCACGTACGCGCCTCTAAAGGTTTAGGAGCCATAAATATGAGAATATTAATCTTGTTTGCCTTTCTTTGTTACGTAAAATATTGCAAGTCAATGCGATGCTAAATCCGTCAAATTTTTTATGCTGATTCGACAAAATCAGCACACCGCACCCAGTGGCGTGCATCCCAGAATAAAATTAACGATTTTTGCCCCGATAGTCGTATGAACTGATGGGGTAATCGCAAAGAGCCTTCATTTCCATCCTAAAAACTCTTCTTGGTTGTTAAATCAAGAGCCGAAATATAGATGGCGGTATGACTTACAGCGGCTCACAATGTGAAGAAGTTACTCAATCTGGACTCCAAGTACTGGCTTGGGTTTCAATCAATGCTCCCGTAGGGCTACATGATTTTATACTATAATATTTAAAGAAAGAAAGAAAGAAAATGTTTATTGAGACAAAGAAAACAACACACAACAAACACATTTATATAAAAACAACAATAAAATAATAATACATAACATCACATCATGTATCCTGTGTGCTGCTATCCATGTCAAAGAGCACTCGGTTCAGCATATGCTGAGCGAGGCTGTACGCACCATCCAGCGCTGATTTTCAGCCGACACTTAGGGTAACCGATTGCGCAAATATAACAAGGTAATACTTTATGTTTTTACGGGATGGGAAATACTTCAGCGTTTTCTATAATCCATTATCATTGTTAAAATAAATGTGTATTTTTGAATGAATTTATTATGCAATTTCACAACGGTAGTTTGAAAGGGCAAACGATTTGGCACATGACTTGCCAGTTCAGGGCACACACAAACCGATAAATCAGCTTTGCGGGCAAATTAATATCGGTTATCAGATGCCTTCCCATCTGCCGTTGGGAGCAGTACCTTATTATCCAGAAAGGCATTGAAGGTATTGCTCGGGGGCCCACCGGCTCGCAGTGGGATACATTTTTGTTTACGCGATCTCCGCTCTAAAAGACTTCTTGTCCTTTCTTTACAATCATTCCTAACAACGTGTCCATCTCCAATTTGCATTATTTATTATATAAAACTTATATTATGTAAACAAATTTATACAACTTTTCAAAACAAATTTAAACCATTGTAAAAATAAATATCAGCTTGTAATATTGCCGATAGTCGAAAAAATTGTGAAAGACAAGATATTTTACTATACCGAGGGGTGAAAGGCAACATTTTTTGATGATATAGTAATATATATGTTTGGAATCGGTAAAAAACGCTGATTCCGAATATATATGTATATGTATATATATATATTAATATATCACCAAAAAAATGTTACTTAAACGAAATAGCCTTTCAGCCCTTGATATGATTTTTTTCGTATATCAATAAATTTGAAAACTATTTTTTAATCCTGACTTAGCATAATGACCAGACCACACCTGATAGCATGGTGCAGTCAAAAAAACTGTAATATCTCTCCTAAAGAAAAACCTATCGACAGCCACAGTAATCACACCAGCCTTCACAAAAATCTCTTCACGCTTCGGTTAAAATGCTCACTATCACAAGACGGTGGGAATTCACTCACTGAGAGACCATTCCACAGCTCAACGTCTCGGCAATAGTATGAGTAAAAGAACTTCTTAATCCTAGCCTTATTCCTTATTCTTTCTTTTCCTTATTTGGGAGTCGAAGCTGCTTGCGTCCGTAGGCTTTACCCTAGTTGCCCTACACGTGACTCCTGGGTGCTGCTAAACGAGCAGCAGCGAGGTGGCAGGGCGCTGGTGCCCGTCTGGATCGCGACCACAGTGCATGGGTGTAAAGCCCGTCATAGTGACCAGTTTCGGCTTGTCGTGTTTCGGGATCAGCTTGTGCATATCCAGTAGCTCATATACCTAGAGACCTTCAGTCGTGGTATATGTGGGCCGACATGACGATGTAGACTATCAATGGATTTTCATCCTTTGATAATCGCTTTCGTTTTTGTACTACATTGTACTTACCATCAGGTACTCTGTAGTCACTATGTCGAGCTAGTGTAAAAAAAAAATAGCCGAGATAATAGTTACCGTATAGCCGTGCCTCTGTTAACTCGCGCGCGTGATTTAATAAAGAGCCTCTAAATATGAAATGCTTAAGGAGAGCCGGTCATGTAGCGAGGCTAAATGACAAAAGGTGGACTCTAAAAATTATCCTGTGGGGAGGCCCACAAGGTAAAAGGCGAATAGGGAAACCTATAACAAGACGGGATGACGAAATAAAAAAAAAAAACTGGTCCAAGATGGTATGAAATAGTTCAAAACAAAGATGCTTGGATATCCTTGGAGGAGGCCTTTACCCGCTAAGGGGTTCTTGACTTAGTAAACATTTAATCTAGCAGATAATATCTAGCAGATAAATAACTAAAAAAAAGAACAAATAAAGGCTTTTTTATTTATTTATTTTAAGGAAAGCATTGAACGTAATCCGGCCCTGTTCGGAACTAGAAGCTCTCGGGTTAATTGCTGTAACTCTACTCACATGGTTTCGTGCGCGATATTATCTATTAACATTGCATGAAAAATATTGTATTACTTCCAAGACCAGACTATAATAAATGTCTCATGATCGGAGACTACTATTTCTACATACGAATAATTTGTATAAATATGTAGGCATTGAATTAAAAAATACATTGATGGATAGTACATAATGACTATCATTATCAGCCCACCCTACTCCACTGCTGGACAACCCTTTTCGACTAACATCCGTGGGTCGTCGCTCCACCTTACCAAGGGCGCCCCACGCTACCCCTACAGATTCGCGATCTTCATTCACCGAACCCAAATATCGATGAAATAATCAATGAAATATAGTAAATGGTTTGATTTTAGTGTAAATCATATCGTTTGTCTTTCAAAACTGTCTATCAGCATAAATTAATATGAATTGCAAAGTTTCGTTTGCTTATAGAATTTTTGTACGCAAGTTACAACAACCTTTTATTATGGGAATAATTATGCATCTAATTTTCCATTTCCTTTTTATAACCTAGCTTTTCAATATTTGTTAACTTTTGTTGATTGTTTTTATCTATATATAAAAAAACTTATCGTGGCTAACATGTCCTCATAAAGTCTAAAATATTTAACTTAAAAATATGAACATTTTACATTGGTTTTTTTTTATGACGTACTCCCTCACTCCGGGACCATTTATGATATTCTATCACTAAGAGGTTGAAATAGTGGTTGAATATTTATTTGAACATCTACCAGTTTTGAGAGTAAGTCAAACCTGAGCAAAGAAAACTTTATTTGCTAGAAATAAGTGAAATATTATTGAAAAAAATTCAAAAATACCTCTTTACTGCTCTGATTTTGGTCTCCAGCTAAGGGAGCTTTATCGCCCACTTTGAGAAAGGCTGATTCATAAGAGCCACCATGACCCTCTGTCGAGCTCGCGTGCGCTGAAATTTGTATTATTACCTAAGTATTGGTAAATCCATTAAAGGCAACAGATCTGACCGCATTACACTGGGAATTGCAAACAGTCGTATCGCGTGCAAGAGCGTTTAACTCAACCGTTTTAAAACTTCTTTGCATACATTAGATACTTATTTCAAAAACATGATTATTATTCATCTACATACGATGTTGTTTGTAAACCATCAACAACCTATCCATCTGTCATCACGCCGAATACCTTTTGGTGTAAGCAGAGCTATTGAAACGCCACTTCTCTCTATTCTTGAAAATGTCTTTCGTTTCCATAACATTAATTACTCCTTTCATGCACTCTCACTGATTTCGCGTACTTTTCACATTAATCTGCATCAGAACTCTCTTCATTTGGTCTCTGTAGGTAAGTGAGTCTCAGTTAGTCTCAGCTCGCACTTCCACTGAAATTCATACTGTATATCTCTTTTATCATGCTTTCATCATTCATCCTCTCTACGTCCCCGAACCATCGAAGCATACTATCTGTGATACTATCATTCAAGCCAACCATTTTGCGTATGTTTTTGCTCCAAACGCGGTCCGCAAGCGTTATTCCGCATATAGAACGAAGAGATGTCAAAATATAAATATTTCAAGTACTGTGCCGACTATCAATAGATGGGAATGTGCCGGCACTCATCGTTGCGAAATGTGCCGGCACTCATCGTTGCGATGTTGGTCCACATATATATATATTATTACTTATAGGCGAACGCTTGACCTCAATCACACCTGATGGAAGGTGAAGATGAGTCCGATGATGAACCGCGTCCACCTAACAAATGCTTATTCACTCATCTTTTAAAGACTCCCAGGTCATAAGATCGCGGAAATATAGCCGCTGGTAGCATATTCCACTCCTTAGCTATTTGCATGATGAATGTAGAAGCGAATCTTCTCGTGCGGATATAAGGAACATCCACCACATACGGATGGTATCTGACATGATGTCTTGTGGTTTACATATACCACGACAGAAGATCTCTGGGTACTTATATGAACAACTGGATACATACAAACTGATCCCGAAACGCAATAGCCCTTGCACTTAAATACCGTGGTCACAAATCAGTTCAGTTAATCACTTACCCAAAGGCTAGTTGGTCAGCTTATCAATCTATACTAATATTATAAAGCTGAAGAGTTTGTTTATTGGTTTGTTTGTTTGAACGCGCTAATCTCAGGAACTACTGGTTCGAATTGAAAAATTCTTTTTGTGTTTAATAGACCATTCATCGAGGAAGGCTTTAGGCTATATAACATCACGATGCAACTATTAGGAGCGAAGAAATAATTGAAAATGTGAAAAAAAGCGGGGAAAATTATTCATTCTTGAGGGCTTCCATTGCGTGCGCTGCGAAAACAGTTCGAGATACCAAAAATATATGTATGAATAATTTATATGGCAGAACAACGTTTGCCGGAGCAGCTAGTTTATGTATAAAAAGAAATTTGACAATCATCTCATATATGTATAAGGCGTCATCACACTAAAAGTAATTAAGACGTTACGATTCCAAGCAAATCGAAAGCTGCGGAACCAGCGACCCAGCCAAATAAGGGTTAAATACGAGTCATCAATAAACGCAGGCGATTGCACCTGCTAACCCTACAATCGATCACAATGTTGCCAAACCCAGAATCTTACCTGAAATTTTTGCAAAAAATAAAAAAAAAGGATTTTTTAAAATTTTCCGAATTTGAGGATAATTTAAATTGGCAATAATTATTAGAATAACTATTAATGTATTTTTTTATTAACAGCTCTATGTAAGTAATAAAAATCTGGAAATTTTTAGTTTTAACTGCACAGTAACTATACCCTCTCTGAGCATTTTTTATAGTTTGTATCATCGCAAGTATTTTGATAAATTATATAACCTTATTCCACCCTCTCCCTTTCATAAAAGAACCACACGCGCTAGATTGAAGAGCTATAATTTTACGGTGATTTCTCTTTCGACTAGAACTGTAAACAATATATTGTCACGATATATCGCATACGGGGTGATCAAAGACACATTATTAGTTGTTTTTTTTACACTGGCTCGATATAGTGACTACAGATTACCTGATGGTAAGTACAATGTAGTCCAAAAACGAAAGCGACTATCAAAGGATGAAAATCCATTGATAGTCTACATCGTCATGTCGGCCCACATATACCACGACTGAAGGTCTCTAGGTATATGAGCTACTGGATATACACAAGCGATCCCGAAACGCGACAAGCCGAAACTGGTCACTATGACGGGCTTTACACCCATGTACTGTGGTTGCGATCCAGACGGGCACCGACGCCCTACCACCTCGCTGCTGCTCGTTTAGCACCACCCAGGAGTCACGTGTAGGGAAACTAGGGTAAAGCCTACGGACGCGAGCAGCTTCGACTCCCAAAAAGTTGTATCCACTTTGCGCTTATATGTCGCGCCCAGCGTGACCACTGGCGCTGCTGATTGCTGTTTTCAGGATACCAACACATGTTATTTCTATTAAATGTCATGCGAATTGCTTCACTATGTTATCCGTCACCTCTGTAAAGACCCGAAGGTGTGTGTGGGGATCTGAACCCACAATCATTCACAATACCGCGCATGGCAACCGGTCTATTATCCACTAAACCACAAGAACCAACAGCTTTTTGTCACGACGAAACAAGAATCATATGAGCAATCCCGGAACGCGATTTTAAAATGAGTTTGCAGTAATTTTAAAGAGGTTTTGTCTGTCTAAAGCTAGCAACACTGATGAGAGAGGCTGCAGTTCCCACGGGGTCGCTATCAGGCGTTATGCCGGTGGCCGCAAATGACAGACCGGCCGAGTTTCACACGATTGCGGTACCAATAACACGTCTCTAGCAATCTGTACGCAGATTATTATATTACGGTTAGGCTTTGCAACGAAAATGCGGTGTAACTGAGCGAATTTGCAACCTTGGCATTGGAGATACAAAGTCTTATTAACCCCTTGGAGACTTCTTCATTGTTCTTAGGGTTACATACAAAAAAAAACTTTTTATGATCCCTTTAATGTCCGTCTTTTCGTTTCTCTGTCAACACTCTTATTTCTCAGGAGTGTCATAAGACAAAACTGTAATAACCGTAACAGTCGCTTTGGCCTGTCGCGGTTCGGATCAGTTTGTATATATCCATTTGTCCATACACCTAGAGACTTTCACACGTGGTTTATTTATTTATTTGTGGACTATCAACAGTACAATTGTATGTACCAATCCAATACCATGAACGAATACCAGGTAAATGTCGACAATGGATATTAATAACACATAGCTACAGTATATCTCAAAAGCGTTGACTATCAATATTAAATTTACAAAAATTAAAAACAAAAAATTTAAAGAAAACAAAATCCTTGATAACAATTCCTACAAACACAAGTTAACACTTAAATAATACCTAAAACAATGCCAAGTTCAACACACCTGCTCATTAATTTTCTTCTTGAAGGCCGGTAACGAAACCGAAAATATATCTTTTCTTGTCCCCGGCCATACACCCGTGATATAAACGTGTCAACAACGATAGTTAAATGGAACTTATTAATTGAAGATATACTTGTGTATGGATCAGAATATTAGTACTACAAGCATAAGATGAGAACTCCTCTCTCTAACTCCTTCTTTTGCCGTGTCGTTGGGGTGTGGAATGGTCTTCCAGCGAGCGTGTTCCCACCATCCTATGATTTGGGATCCTTTAAGCGTAGCGTGAAGAGATATTTGTGCAGGCCGGCATGATCGCTGCGACTACCGATGGGTTTTTTTTACCTATCGATAGTCGTTGCGTTTTTTTGGCTGCACCATGCTTACCATCAGGTACGGTGCAGTCACTGTGTCAGTTCAGTTCAAAGAGTTTATTCTCATTAAGATACAAAATCACTTACATGAGAACAATTTGTTTAAAAACTATCTGGAACAGTAAGATACTAAGAGCTTACTTGGCAAACACAGAACTGTATTTGTTAGTATTTATCTTTAATATATTGTAGTAATTTAGTTCTGTATATGGCAAGCGAGCCAGCGTTTCTAATGCAGGAGGGTAACGCGTTGTAGAGTTGTGCTCCCTCAAAAGTGATATTCCGTTTTTCATAATTGGTCCGTGGTTTAGGAAGCACAGCAAACTTGCTCGGCGCGTACTGCGCGCTGTATCAAGAGCGAGTCTTTTTGTAAAAAATAAATTTAAATTGATTTTTTTATCAATATTTTTTTTAATAATGATGCATGTATTATAAATATATAGTTGTTGTATATTTAATAATCCTGTTTCATTGTATATTGTCACTGTGTCGAGTCAGAATAAAAAAAAAACTCCAATTATCTCATAAACATGATTATTTTATAATATACCAACCACTTAACCGAACAAGAGTGATATTTAATTTAAAATGGTTAATTATATTTCAATCAACTGACGTAACCTTTCAAAATGCAAATTGCATGTTCGAGAGCATCAAGGCATATTATTTTAAACCGATGTCGTATCAAAAATCAGTGATTCCGTTGACAAAATTAATTAAAGAGCAGATCTAAAAAAGTCCCAACACATTTTCGATTCCGATGTCTTATTTAAAGGCACGTCCGGACGTGTTTATTACTGAACAAGATTTGCCTGTGACTTCGTTTGTATAAGCAATGAAGATATACCCGTGAAGCAGTACCAGGATCTTTAAAAACAACATTTGATCTTACTTTCATATTTGGAGTGGATACGGGTAGAGAGAGAAAACGAGGTGAACTGACGCATCGTGAAAAGCAGCTGGGCGTTTTTGAATACACGCTACATTATGCTGCAGATATTAGTGGTGAGCCTTAGGACAGTCCTATGTCCAGCCATAGACCGTTGAGTATCATTGCTGACCATTTAGGACCCTTACGGGCTGTAAAAAAAAGACTTTCATATTTGGTACTACATTGTTTTGAAAGTATGCTTACTTGCATGATGGCTCAAAGATGTTTTGATAAATTCGATCGCTTGTTGGCAGTGTACACGCCATTATCTTGCATGTGTATCTTTGTTTCGTAAGTCTACCGCTAGATGGCGTTATTCAGCACTTGGCGGATACACAGTCGCTCGATAACCACCAAACATGTTTCACCGAAGCCTCTTGTTTTTCGGAATTGCTACTACAGATTACTTTATCTCGGTTTAGTGTGATTTCGGTGGTTTTATGATTTGCGTGTATTTGTGATATTATTTTGTCATGGAGTCGGTATCATGTCTGTCAGAAGTCTCAATTCCTCTTCGGGCGCACGGTAAGATTTACTGCCGCCAGAAGTTGCTCCTGTATCCAGGCAGATACACTACGGTGGCAAGGTAAACGGAATATACATGTTATGGATTTATATATATATATATGTTCAGTAATGGCCGTGTGCATTTATGTGCATGGAATAGTGTATTTGGCCACTAGCAACCCCTGTATGAATAAAACTATGTCGACACTGAGAGTGTATTGAATTTTTTTTAAATCCGAATACCAAAATATATACGGGTAGTCTAGAAAATGGTTTCACACATCCAAACTTACAAACACATAAACTTCACTTATTTATATTATTTGTTTTTGAATAACCTCACGTCTCCGAAAGTGACTGCTGAGTTAATTAAGTCTTGGAAGGTTGGAATCGATCTGTGTCTTCATATCATATGGATGAACAAGCAAAAATTCGGATCATGTTCGTCGATGCATTTTTGCACGTAATTTGCTGCAAGTTCAATGACATTAACTCTTTTTAATTCAATTTTGTCCGCATATATAATATAAAAGCACATCATCTATATATTTGCCGCAGTAAGATTTTTTATAAACAATATAAAAGGGTAAGAGTACAACCTGTATATAAAAACATTTTAAATAATAAATGACTTCCAATAGAATCATGTGTACTAGTGCTGTGAGAACGGCATCAGCTGCGCCACTGGTCACATTGGGCACGACATATGTAGTGGCGCTGCGGCGAATTGATTACAGGACCCGCAGTCCCCACTAATTCGGGGTATTTTGGGAGTCGAAGCTGCTCGCGTCCGTAGGCTTTACCCTAGTTTCTCTACACGTGACTCCTGGGTGGTGCTAAACGAGCAGCAGCGAAGTGGTAGGGCGCCGGTGCCGGTCTGGATCGCGACCACACTACATTGGTGTAAAGCCCGTCGTAGTGACCAGTTTCGGCTTGTCGCGTTTCGGGATCAGCTTGTGCATATCCGGTAGCGCATATACCTAGAGACCTTCAGTCGTGGTATAAGTGGGCCGACATGACGATGTAGACTATCAATGGATTTTCATCCTTTGATAGTCGCTTTCGTTTTTGGACTACACTATACTTACCATCAGGTACTATGTAGAAACTACGTCGAGCCAGTGTAAAAAAAAAATCGCAGAAGTAGTCACCTTGGGGTTTTTAGCTGGTAAAAGTACGGCACACCCCGGCTGCTACCCCCTTCGTGGCCCGGAGGGTCCTATGAGGATTTTCCCCAAGTAAAAAAAAGGCACGACATATAAGCGCTCGATTGTCGTCTAAGCTTTAGACGCGAGAGGTTGTGTCATATTTTCCATTCACCGGATAGTTTCTGATTTGTCATTATTGTGGCCTTCTGGACATGCTGTTCTTGTTTTTTTGGGTTGGTGTTGAATGTGGACAGCGACAAGATGCCTGGACGGCATACTGCTGCGGGGAATTGGCGATTTTTCTGATGACGCTGATTTTGACGTCAGACACTACTGAAAATTTACGAACTCGAATAGATTTGTGTGCAGAATCGTAAAACTGAATATTGACATTATATATGCGCAAAATGATGTTCACATTTTCACAAAGTTATTGAACACAAAATATCTGATGGGAAAGATATGGAAAAGAATAATATTATCCCGCCTTGAATAATTTGAAGATCTAAGGCGCTATTGTGATAACATATAAATAATACTGAAATATAACTTTATTCAAATAGGCCTACTTCCATGCACTTTTGAATCGTCAAAAAAATGCAAAGCGGATCTACCATCGGTTCGGAAAGCAAAATCTACCGAGAAGAGCCGGCAAGAAACTCTGATAAATGCTCTTTTTAACTAAATGAGGTACAATAACAGGTATAATATACAAAGTATTGAATGTCCCGCGAGAAAGACTACATATCGTCGGGCGAACGGCTATTTGGTTTAAGCCAAATTTTTTGGCGATATAGTAATATATATATATATATATA
Organism: Automeris io; assembly: GCA_036320925.1. Classification (NCBI taxonomy): domain Eukaryota; kingdom Metazoa; phylum Arthropoda; class Insecta; order Lepidoptera; family Saturniidae; genus Automeris; species Automeris io. Next base: position 1,174,914 of record JAUDJH010000011.1, on the reverse strand, counting down.
TATATATTTGGAATCGGTAAAAAACTCTGATTCCAAATATATATTACTATATCACTGAAAAACGTCGCTTAAACCAAATAGCCTTTCACCTGACGATATATTAAGATCACGCACTTTTATCATTCAAACAGTCATTAATGGAATATGTAATCAAACAATTATAGAGCATCCTGTATATGTAAAGTATATCCTATTGATGTCAAAATCATATGTTATTAACCGCAAAACCAATAACACGAACAGTTAACGAGATGTTACCGAGATAAAACCACAAAGACGCTGTGGAGAAGGTAAAGTTCCTAGTAACGTGTGATTCCCGATACGGATATGGATATCCGATTCGTTTCGGATATTCTAATTATTATTAGCAAATTTACAGTTAACCTTGTTCCACCCTCTCTCTTCCTTAAAATAACCACACGCGCGGGCTTACGAAGCCATGGGCATCGTATTACCCACATTCTGGCTAGCACTAAGAAGTTAATTCTTACTTTTATAGAGTCGTTGCGCTGTGGAATGATCTTCCAGCAAGCATGCTCCCTCCGTCCTATGATACGGGGTGTTTTAAACGAAGCGTGAAGAGATATTTGTGCAAGCAGGATAGCCATAGTCGTTTTTTAGACTGCAACACGCTTATCAAACGTGGCGGGATCAGTGGCATGCATCCCATATAAAGCATTATCTTGTTATACTAGGACAATTGATAAATGTATTGACTTAAAATCTAGTGTTTATCAAAATAGCAGTCCGAGAGTCCGGGGGTCGAAGCTGCTCGCGTCCGTAGGCTTTACCCTAGTTTCCCTACACGTGACTCCTGGGTGGTGCGAAACGAGCAGCAGCGAGGTGGTAGGGCGTCGGTGCCCGTCTGGATCGCGACCACAGTGCATGGGTGTAAAGCCCGTCATAGTGACCAGTTTCGGCTTGTCGCGTTTCGGGATCAGCTTGTGTATATCCAGTAGTTCATATACCTAGAGACCTTCAGTCGTGGTATATATGGGCCGACATGACGATGTAGATTGTCAATGGATTTTCATCTTTTGATAGTCGCTTTCGTTTTTGGACTACACTGTACCTACCATCTGTTACTCTGTAGTCACTATGTCGAGCCAATGTAAAAAAAATTTAACCAAATTTTAAGTATGTATATGAGTTAAATATCGAAGTATAACGATATAATGCTTTTTATCCTTTATATGGAATGCACGCTAAATCAGAATTAAAAAAACTAGTTAAAATATATCTCACTGAAATGATAAACAATGTAATTGTAATTATAAAAATTATAATCTTTCGCCGTAATATCAGAAATTCCATCTCATACATATATGAAAACGGGTTTTAAATAATTTGTGATATCCGCCAGGTTCGGATATCAATGTCAGCCCTAGTAGAAGGGACAGATCACCGATCTCGGATGACAGGTCGTGTCGTGCCGCTCTAATTTAGAACGTAGAGATGCGCTGAGCGATACGCGCCGAACGAGCCACACGCTGGGTGATTTACTGAATGATCCGGCCGCGCATTTACAAACGCTACACAGCCGATTATTTTAAGCATCACTGTTTTTTTTACCTATTTTAGCTGCTAATACTAAGTTGACACAGGCACAAATGTAGATCTATCGTTTTAACAAGTTCTCCGCCCAGCACGATTTTTTATTATATAATATTTTATTTATTTTATTATATATGCTCTTTAAATTCTACTCCTTAACAGCATTTACACACATTGACCTGGTGCTAAATTAAGCTTGCGCTTGTACTATGGGTACTAGACAAATATATACATACATATATATAACCATGACTTGTGATAAACTCATCTGCTCATCACAGAAAAGTTTACCACTACCGGGACTCGAACCCCGGACCTTAGCATCATAAGTAGGGCCGCTACAAACTACGCTATTAGGCCGTCAAAATACTCCTTAAGTATGTAGCTTTGAGTATCTTTAGGCGGGGAAACGAGGAGGCTGACCGTTTAGCAAAGCTAGCAGTATTAGAGGGCGCAGAATTATATATTATATTTACAATCATTATTCAGAAATATTAGGTTCAATTAAAAAGTCTATTTATAACTTGTGGAAAGAATACTTTGATAAAACTTCAAAAGAAAAAGGTATTTGGTACAAAATTATACAAAGTCAGCCTCCTCGGAGCCCCTGGTTCTGCGATGTGACGCTGAAGAGCTCTCAGGTTATTTTATTACACAGATTGCGTTCTGGACATATTCTATCTGGAAAGTTTGCTCATCTCATGAAAAAGATACCGTCTCCAATGTGTCCTGAGTGCGGAATTATAGACGATGTTCAGCATGTCCTGATTCAGTGTGTCCAGAACGCTAATGTAAGAAAGGGTGTTATGTGTGAATTGAAATTAAATAGATTGGTTGTTGGTATGTTCCATAACATTTTGGCGGTGCCCACTAAAGCAACTGCCGAAATGCTATGGAAACTGTATGAAAGGTTTTATTTCTATATATTAGGCTACGATGGGGCTGATATGATTAAGTTAAAAGCCCCTAATAAAAAGAAAATTAAAAAAAATATCTTTAGGCGTTACTCCTTAAGGTAGTAGCTGCCACGACACTAGAAAATCACTGTTAGATTCTTTCTCTGACTGACCACCCAAATCGGCGCTCGCGTCTTCGCGTTGGCACCCAACACATGACTCGATGGCTTAGCAACTTAACTGCTCGTCTTAGCCTGTGAAGTTATGAAGACCTTTCCCTACCAACAACAAATTGTTCTGCCGAAAAAAATCGCATTTTAAATTATAGTTATAGCATGTAGACGCCGCGCGATACGTGCTTGTGTTAAACGCCCTAAGGGTCGTTAGGGTGCTACGGGACGCACGAGTAAGAGGTGCGCGCGCGCACGGGATGCTTGCTAAGTCGGGCGACTAGTGAGACCCAAGGCTAGAGTACGTGCGTGTGCGTCGCAGTTCGGTGTGCCTTAAAGTGCAAATAAACAGTAAAACGCCAAAATCCGTATCTTCCTACCAACACACCCACGACCACCGGGCATATAGATAATTAAAGCGCAAAAATTTCACGTGAGCTTATTTTTACACATCTTAGATAGGCGTAAGACCGGTTAAAAAAACTTAAGCTAAAATTACTCATAATTATGAGAGGGTGGCTATACGCTGTGTCCAACGCGACGCCTGAGAGAGAGATTTGGAGGGGTGAGCTCTTAACTCCTACCTCCTCCCACAGAGGTTCAACAAGGGTTTTCGCTCTCCGGGTGTCTGCATTAATTCGCTTTCTCAAGCCCGGGTGGAGCGATCGATCAGTAGGGCACTCCGGGGGGTTTTAGCCAGTAGAAGTCTGACACACCGGGGTCGCCGCCCTCACCGCCCTGATGATCCTGTGCAAGATTTTCCCCCGGACTACCAAAAACAAAACTCGCATTACTATAATTAGTATCGTGATGTGTGCCAAAAATATCTAAATTAAGTTATTTATTAGTTTAGATTATTCTAAATCTTCACCCATAATAATATCGTTATCGTATCGCGTCTATAACCTTTAACCCCAATTAGTAATTAGTCAGATATCAATATAAGAATTCCATGCAGCATTTTATTGGTTTATCAACATATAAATGTGGTAATCGACAATCGAGCGTGGGCCGCAATTTTCGGAGCGTTTTTGTGACCGCTAGAGCTCGGCAGCGCTCTGCAGGCGAGCCAAGCAACTGTATGTCGCGGGCCTGACAACGACTTGTTAATAATATTTTTTATGCAATAATTCTTTAATATTCATATCTATATCTGACAGATGTAATTTACGACAAAAATACACAGTCCCGGTAGAAATTAATAAATTCGATTATTTAAAAAATAGTTTTAAAAACGCGATTATTTAAAAAATAGTTTAAAAAACGCGTCGTTTAATAAATCAAACATTCATGGCAAGTATGTGTAATAAATGTACGCAAAATATATATTATGACTGGTAATATTAATATATCATCAATCTATATCCCTTTCAGGGTGAGCAGACATATATTACTAACTGTATCTACTTTGCGCTTATATATCGTACACAACGTAACCAGTAGCGGAGCTAATCGCTGTTCACACGGCACTAGTACACATGCCATTTCTATTAGATGCCTGGACATCTGGAATTACACATCTTTAATGAAGAATCAAAAGTTACTTACCGGTTTTTAAAATTACTATAAAACTGAAAAACACATATTATTTACTGATGAGTCTGTAAATCGCGCTCGAAAACCTTGAGTCGATAGCCCCCTTTAAATCATAATGAAATTATCATCAACTGTATATCTGTATGTTTTAAATTCAAAAAGCCGAATAGACGCGAGTGTATAAGATTTTTTTAGCCTTTGCCTGCAAAAAGACCTCTGGGATAGGTTCCGCCAAACACCATCTGGCAGCTTTGGACTCAATTGATCGCCGAGCTCGGTGACTCATTGCCGATGAGGCTCTTACGTCGCGTAAACTACTCAGTTTGGAACACCGGCGTAGAGTGGCTTGCCTTTCGGTTTTCTATAGACTATACTCTGGAGAGTGTGCGGCTGAGTTGTATGATTTAGTTCCCCCCTCCCCCTTCTACCATAAATTGACAAGACGCCGTGTTGGTTTGCACCCTTTTATGATTGACATTCCGGCTGCTGATACGAAGCGATTCGCCTCCTCCTTTTTGCTGCGAACCACGAAGGAGTGGAACTCGCTTCCTGCGTCGGTTTTTCCGGCATCTTATGACATAGGAATCTTCAAACGTCGAGTGATCGATATTTGCTGGGTGAGCGCGCTCTATCGTCGGCCTCATCAACTTTCCAGCAGGTGAGATTGAGGTCAAGCGCAAGCCTGTATGTAATAAAAAAAATACTAATACTGACTTTAACTGATGTTAAGCGTCACAATAGGAATACAAGAAGAGTTTGTAATTGCTTTGCCGACCTATTTACTTCTTGAATCAATAACGTTTTTTGCACTTCATTTATAAACATTTTTGCTGTACCTTCGACTGTAAACGGGGGTTTTTTGTATTCTCCCGTAATTGCATGCCTTTAATGCACTGAAACAAATCATGCTACTGCTTAAATCATTAATTTTGAATTACCCATTAGGAGACAATTCCTTCTTTAGGGACAGAAGGGTGCGCCCATCATTCCTATATTTAGCAGGTATAAAGAGAAATTGATTTTGCTCGGACTAAGATAAAAGACCTGATAGAAAGTGCGATGTAATCCAAGAAAGGTAAATCTGTCCAGAGAGGAAAATCCGTCGACACACGCCAGTGCTATGTAGGCCCACATATACCACGGCAGGTTTTCATGTATAATGAACAACTGGATATACACAAACTAATGTATTTCTGCTTACCCTGTAAGCGATATAGCATGACAATATTATTATTATAAGAAGGTCAAAATGAGTGAAGTCACTCACAACACCTAGTCAATATAAACAAGAAAAACCGTTACAAATAAATATGTGCACATTTATCTACAAAAATGAACCGAAGTTTATTTACGACTCTGTTTTATTTTACATCTCATTAATATTTAATGAGTATATATTAAACGAATTTAGGTATACATAAATATGTAGCTATATACCAGAAAATAAATTATTTCTTGACATTTTTTGTCACCTCTATGTAAAGAAACAAATATTGTAACATCTCGGAATGTATATATGACACTGATTCTCTATGAAATATGTTTTATGTATTTAAAAATGACATTTTAAACAAGTTTTTTTTTAATCGATCACGTTTCTTTTTGATAAAATAACGATCAGCTACGCTGCTGGCCACTTAAGGCACCGACATACATATACGCGCAAAGTGGATACAGCTAGGAGTGGAGTGTTCTCAGGAACTGCATTCTTTGATTCCACCAGCCCCACTCCATCACAAAACCACTAGACATCGTGTCGGATACCATCCGTATGTGGTGGATGTTCCTTATATCCACAGGAAAAGATTCGCTTCTGCATTGACCTGAGAGTCTTTAAAAGAAGAGTGAATAGGCATCTATTAGGCGGACGCGGTACATCATCACCTTCCACCAGGTGTGATTGAGGTCAAGCGTTCGCCTATAAATTAATAAAAAAAAGCTAATAGTATCTCTGCTCGCCCCGAAAAGGCTATGGCGTGATTATATATTTTACAACCCTTAAGAGACTGTTAAAATTGTTGTTGAAAGTTTCTATGAAAATCCGTCAATTTTGAAGTAAATAATATGAAAAGAAATCTGCAACATTTCGCCTTGTGTCTAGCGAAGGCGTTTTAAAATTAAGAAGTTCGACTCAATTAATGGTAATGTTTTAAACTTGTTGCTTATATGAAGCATTTGAGATTTGAGAGCGATATTCAGCGAGCGATCCAATAAAACGACACAAATCGATTAAATATCGTTTAATAGTTACAGAAGAAAACGATTTATCGGTTTTCTGCAACCAATAACATGCTCCGTGCCATTCGAAATTAACAACTAAGGACTGATTGGAAAATGAACTGTAATAGTCATGGTGTATTAACACTGAATTAGGTTTCTGAAACGGATTTTTCATTTAAATATTTCTCGAAACGATAACAATATCATTCGCGTTTCAAATAATAATTATTTAAAAAATAATCTTTGTTTCTTGTGCATTTAAAACTACTACTACTGAATTCCTGAAACATATGTTTTTAACTTAATTTAAATGTAAGTATTAACGGTTAATAATAAGTTAAAAAGAAAATCTAAATTATTGTTATTTATTTAGGCGCAATGTAAAGTGGATATAAATAGTACCTATATACAGGATGGTTTTATAGACGAGGGAGATATTTAGGAAGGATATTCAGCATTAGATTTTAATTCCCAATATGTAAAAATAGTGATATCTAAATATTTCCATTAAAACAAAGTAAATAATAGTCAACATATTTAGGGACAATTACGCACACGGATAACAATTAATTAATAAGTAAATAATTTGGCTGTCCTTAGTCAGGATAAAGAACGATGGAAAAAATTACTTAAAACGAAATTTATCTACTTACCAATAAATCGTACACGGTACTTGCTACGGTGTCCGAACTTTTCGCGGATCAATTCGCATTTGATCATATTTTTTTTTTCTTTATGATTTGTTAAGAAATGTAGTAATTTATATTTTTATAATAAAATATACAGGATAATCACAGCTCTATGACTCTACCTTCCAATATTATGTGTACAAAACGAGAACGTTTTAAATATCATACCATAAAAATATTAGGATAATACGAATTGGGGAAATATTAAATTAAAAATATAAGAACTGAAAAATAGCAATATTTGGGAGCAGTACCTAATTGTGTGGGTAGAAAAGTTCTTCTCCCGTACCATAGTATTAAGTAATACCTAAAAGGATAATCAGTATAATCCACGCTATTGAAAGTGAAATAACATATTTGTCTAGTCTTCGTAAGCTCATTCTTGTTATGGTTTACAAACGAACGCTTGACCTCAATTCGGACGTGATCCTTCATAGAGATGCCCAACATAGCCTGCTCCATCGCTAGCTGACCGACTTTAAACTGATGGATATTTTTTGCAACCTGGGAGAAAATCTGCTATGAGGGTAGCGACCCCAGATGTCTGACTCCTACCGACTAAAAACCCCCGGGACATCCCTATAATCGCTCCTCCCGAGCCTGGAAAACTAAATTCATCCAGACGCCCTGGAATCAAAAAGCCTTGTTGAGACTACCACTCTACGAGGGATGAGAGTAAAGAGTCCACCCCTCCAAAATCGCTCTCTCAGGCGGCGTGCCAGATACCGCGCACCGCCTCCCTCTTATCCGGGCAGCAGAGTCCCTCTAGTCTACTGTCCGCTAAGCTGGTGGACTAGCCCAACCGTTAGTGTCCACATCTCGGCTCCGTACGTTATATCTAATTGGACGTAACTCACTACGAATCGTTAATATTTCATATTATTCTATTTAAGAACATATTATATTATTGTTTAAATTTTGGCGGTTGCACGCGGTTGGGTTGTTAATTCTATTTCTCGTACATAGAGGCTGCGATCGGCGTTTCTTCTCAAGGCAGTCGTTTCCGAAACGCTGGTAGATCACCGTTAGGTTCGTTTTTCAACTGGCCGTCCGCCCAAGTCGAGGTCCGTACCCACAGGGGTGCCCTTGCGTAGCCGCCCAACCCATAAATTTCGCTGGCTGAGCGCCCTCTGCGTTCGCCCACCAAGCCCGGTTTTGTTGTGAAGGTCTTTCCCATCAACGTTGGACATGCCGAAAAAAAAAAGAAGAGGCTGCGATCTCGTGGTTTTTTTTTCTATTTGGCATAATGTTTTGCCTTGGTAGTCACTACTGTAATATAGTGTGTGTGTGTGTTTTAGCTGTGGTGGCTGCCGGCAGAATAGAATAGCACCCCCCTCTTCTTGCTGAGGTGTCGTAAAAGGCGACTAAGGTATCCCTTTAACAACGCAATTCAACCAGGTGTTCAGAGAAGGAAAACTCGACCAAACCTGCATCCTGCTCCCTTCCGACCGTACTGGTTCTCCATTCCATCGGGCCTGAGGGAGCTCAGACGAGAGAGTGCTTTTCTGGCAGCGCGTCCAGTTATGCACTTAAATATCTCCTGCGCAATTGGCTGTTTCCGAAAACTGGACCTCGATTTTCTTAATCAGTGTTGAAACAGTCGCCGTGGCCGAACCCGGCTAGGACATCATCATCATCATAGTGTGCTAGAACAGTAATTAATTCGTTTATTTGTTTCAGATGAATCAAAAATGTAAGGTGTGCGGGGAGCCCGCAGCTGGTTTTCACTTCGGGGCATTTACTTGCGAAGGATGCAAGGTAAGCATCTACATTTTCTTCAAATACACTTTATTAATAAATAACAATATATCGTCACGCTATATCCCTTTCGGGGCGAGCAGTGATGTTAGTGGCTGTATTCACTTTGCGCTTATATGTCGTGCCCAACGTGACCAGTGGCGCTGCTGATCACCGTACTCAGTGCACTTACACATAACATTTCTATTAAATATAATAATCATTATTATTATTTATTATATTATAATATATATTTTTATTATTATTGTTTTGGGAGCCGAAGCTGCTCGCGTCCATAGGCTTTACCCTAGTTCCCTACACGTGACTCCTGGGTGGTGCTAAACGAGCAGCAGCGAGGTGGTAGGGCGTCGGTGCCCGTCTGGATCGCGACCACAGTACGTGGGTGTTAAGCCCGTCATAGTGACCAGTTTCGGCTTGTCGCGTTTCGGGATCAGTTTGTGTATATCCAGTAGCTCATATACCTAGAGACCTTCAGTCGTGGTATATGTGGGCCGACATGACGATGTAGACTATCAATGAATTTTCATCCTTTGATAGTCGCTTTCGTTTTTGGACTACACTGTACTTACCATCAGGTACTCTGTAGTCGCTATGTCGAGCCAGTGTAAACACTGTTGGGTTTTCTCTCTGTGTTTTTCTTCACCGGTGACATGTGCTGCCTAAACCCCTACTTAACCTCGAGAAACCCAATGGTACTTGCCGAGATATGAACCTACGGCCATTGGCGTCACCGGACTACATATAAGCGCAAAATGGATACAGACAATAATCCATCTTTGCTCGCCCCGAAAGTAATATATCCTGACCGTCAGCTTTTTTTTATAACTTGTAGGCGAACGCTTGACCTCAATCACACCTGATGGAAAGTGAAGATGAGTCCGATGATAAACCGCGTCCGCCTAACTAATGCCTATTCACTCTTCTTTTAAAAACTCCCAGGTCATAAGATCGTGGAAATATGGCCGCTGTGTATACAGGGTTATAGGTAACTAACGCACGGCCTCTTAAGGGTGGCTTTGATTTATCAAGACTGACAACTTTTGTTGTACGACTTTTGCCAAAACCTAATAGATCGTTAGATTTTTTTTTTTTTAGTTTTAGTGTGAATATCTAGTCATCGTTAGCTCTATATTCCAACTTTCATTCGATCTGGCGTAGGTATCCAATCAGCTGGTGCTATGCAGTCGTGCGCAAAGTTACGTTGCTACGCAGCGTTAAGGATCGTGTAGCAGAAAGTTTATTAACCCTATACCTTGTTTATTTTACAAAGTCGCTTATAACAATTATTTGAACGTAAATTTCCATATTTAGTTAAATAGTGAAAATAAATGTTTATTGATTGACGTACTAATACACTATTAAAACAAACTAGAATCAAAATAAAACATTAAATAATTGTTTCACAAACAAAACCAACCTATTATTTGTCTGCCATAGGCAACATCGTAAAATGAACAAGGTAAAGGCCTCTACGTAAGTTAATGTTTCAAAGGTTGTACATATTTATACACTGAATCCACAATCCCTTCATACTTATCCAGGCTTAGGACTGGCTACACTAAAAAATAAAAAAGTAAATAGAAAAACACGAACATTGATACGTAATCAAACAATTCATCGCACCAAAAGAGGCGCGCTGTCTGTTTGAAGATAGATAATTGCAAACTATTTTTTAATGTAGGCGTATTTAAAAAGTGGAATCACTCTATTTACAATAATTCAACTATTTACAAAAATACTCACAAATCTATTTACTCGGTGTCAACACATTCGGAAATAGTCTCGCGGACTCACGGCAAGCTTCAGACAGATTGTCACCGCACCGAGCATAAACACGCACCATTTCGGTATATTCAATGTTAGTGTATCGATTTGACATTGTGATTTATGAAACGAACGCGTCACTGGGACAACTAACACATGCTGGGCGCACACGCAAGCAAATTTGCGACTGACATGACCCGTGTTACACAGTAGTCAAGCACATGTTGCCACGCCCGCTCACCGCGCCGCAGACCCCTTTCTTCGTTAGTAGCGACACAAGACGCCGCGCACTACGTAAGTCTGTCTTCGGTCGCCTTTGTCAGCGTGGCGCGATCGTCGCCTTACGAAGAGTTAAAAAGTTCAGAACTGCAAATCTGATTTTTATTTTTTTTGTATGGGAAAAAAAGTAATTGAATTAGAAAAAGTCGTACAACAAAAGATGTCTGTCTTGATAAATCAAAGCCACCCTTAAGAGGCTGTGCGTTAGTTACCTATAACCCTGTATATATGCAGCTGTGGTGCAACTAAATGATTGCGTCGCAAAAATCAATGCAACTTTTTAAAACTTTTGTTTACAAAATAACAGCTAAAAGTTCTCTATCTCTTATTTTTGCCAAGTCATTACAACATCATCATTATAGAGTCATAACCCTGGAATAATCGTGCGGCGAGCCTGTTCCCATACTCCTATGATGTCGGGTCCTGTAGTCTTCGATTTGCGTGATGAAATCGGCTCTACCTTTCAGACATTTTTCAGGCCGGCACGATCGCTGCAGTTATCGACAGGTTTTTCTTTGCTCCTGAAACTCAAAATCCGTGTCTTTCTACAACCACACCCACGACCACCGGTCATAGCAGCCATTTTTTTAACGGCACCATGCTGATCTACGTGCTGAGTCGAAATTATAAAAAAAAATAGATTCTACTGATCTTTGGTACCAGCCAATTTAATGTGGTGTTAGCTAGTATGATTATTATTTACATAATAAGTCGCTTTTCAAGTACGTACCATTAATTGGTTATTATGCAACGGACATAGGAAATAGAAAATCGGAATTGTAAATTTCAACAATCGTATCAAGGCTCATTGGAGGTTTCGCACTGGCGAGTATTAAGCGTTGATATTTATGTGAATTACAAAAACTATTGTGTCAATAGATTCGAATAAGGTGGAAATAGAAAGAATTCGATGTACGTACATTATTATATTTTAAATTACCAAAACTTTGGCAAAGTTTTTATGCTTTAATTAAAACAATTGGTTTTTATAACTTATTAATTTTTATTTTATTTATTTATTCGTACATTTACATAGCCTACATTAACATATACATAAAAATATAAAACATGAACATAGTACATTACATTTTTTTTTTACTCTGGCTCGACATAGTGACTACAGAGTACCTGATGGTGAGTACAGTGTAGTCCAAAAACGAAAGCGACTATCAAAGGATGAAAATCCATTGATAGTATACATCGTCATGTCGGCCCACATATACCGCGACTGAAGGTCTCTAGGTATATGAGCTACTGGCTGATCCCGAAATGCGACAAGTCAAAGCGAGTCACTATGACGCTCTTTACACTCGTGGGCTGTGGTCATGACCCAGTTTGGGCAATCGCCCTACCATTGGGATCAGCCTGTGTATATCCAGTAGCTCATATACCTAGAGACCTCCAGTCGTGGTATATGTGGGCCGACATGACGATGTAGACTATCAATGGATTTTCATCCTTTGATAGTCGCTTTCGTTTTTGGACTACACTGTACTTACCATCAGGTACTCTGTAGTCACTATGTCGAGACAGTGTAAAAATGACAATATACCATAGAAAAAGGCAGCTAAAAATTCCGTAGCACAACCGCATGAAGCGTTGTGTTAAAACTAGAAATAATATTTCGAGTTTTTCAAGCGCTAGTGCGAAAGCGATGCCATTCAGTGCTCGAAATCGACGCTAATTGAACACGATTCCGATAAAGGCCCGAAACGATTCGTCCGTCGCTACGGCCTGCCGTAAATTCAAAACAAACCTAGTTATTCTGCGAGCACGCACTTGCCGCTTTGGATGCGGCGTCCGGGATATTTGCATCAATAATTCGATCAGCGTTAATAGCTTCCTTCCATATTAGTTCTTCGTCGTTCTGCTTAACCGGGACGAGTGGTTTTCACTATTATTTATTGCTCCGCGCCGTAATTTTCACACTAACTTGACAAAGTATCTATATTTCATCTGATGGCAAGTGCAGTGTAGTCCCAGAAACGCAAGGACCTTCAAGTGATGAAAATCCGTTGAAAGTTATGTCGGCTTACATTTACCACGACAGAAGGTCTCTAGCAGTAGCGTTCATTCCATAAATGCATGAAAGCATTGCATGCCCTGACGAAAATAAGTCTGGAATAAAATCCTTTAATGTAAACAAAAAAAGGAACCCTTTATATTCATATCTATTCTACTTTCATCGCAACTATCTTCCTTGTGAAAGTAATATAATATTTATTATCATTATATAATATACAAATTCCTTATGTGAATCTGCCTACCCTTTCCAAATATCCTATGCACGTCATTGGTCTCTAGGTATGTGAGCTACTGCATATTCACAATTCTGAAACTAGCTATAACAAGTCAGTATAAAGGACTTTACCAATTCAAAAATTTACGTATCGTGAAATTTGATTGTGAATTGTGGAATGGTTTTCTGGTGAACGTTCCCTTCACTTTCCTTGTTCAATTCGTCCTATAATATTGGATTGTTTAAGCAACGCGTGAAGAGATATTTGTGTAGGCCGGCATGAACGCGACGACTATCGGTAGGTGAGTGGTGGGTTTCTCTCGATAGACAAACTCGGTTTTTGGATTGGACTGTACTTACTCTACTGTGTATATATAGAATGATTTTATAGACGAGGGAGACGTACAGGGAGGATATTCAGCATTCGATTCTAATCCCAAATATGTTTAAATAGTTATATATTAACATGTCCATTAAAACAGTAAATTATAGACAACATATTTAGGAACAATCACACACATGAATGAATTCATAATAACTAATTATTTAGTAGGTATTTTGCCTGTCATTAACCAGGATAAAATACGAAGAAAAAACGAATCAACCTGTTTACCAAAAATGACATAAAATATACTTTATCTACCTTCCAATCAATTGTACGCTATACGTGCTACGGTATCCACACATTATAGGGATCAATTCTCATTTATTCGTCAATTTTTCTTTATTATTTGTTAGAGAATATAGTTAATTACTTTTTTATTGGTTTCAAGAAGTCCAAATTATTGTATCCTGAAATATATCCCTCATCTATAAAATCACCCTATATATATTAATACATATATCCATGACTAGCGACAATCTAACCTGTTCATCCCAGTGCAGTTATTCAGTAATCAAACTCGAACTCATAACACACACACACATAGTACACAGATGTAAAGACCGTCATAGCGACTCGCTTCTGTCTGTCGTATTTTGGGAACAGTTTATATATCCAGTTGTTCATATACCTAGAAACCAACCATCGTGGTATATGTGAGTCGACATAGCAATGGCAGCTCTCAATGGATTTTCCTTCCTTGGTGGTGTTTTTTTTTACACCGGCTCGACATAGTGACTACAGAATACCTGATGGTAAGTACAGTATAGTCCAAAAACGAAAGCGATAACAAAGGATAAAAATCCATTGATAGTCTACATCGTCATGTCGGCCCGCATATACCACGACTGAAGGTCTCTAGGTATATGAGCTACTAGATAAACACAAGCTGATCCCGAAACGCGACAAGCCGAAACTGGTCACTATGACGGGCTTTACACCCATGCACTGTGGTCTCGATCCAGACGGGCAGCGACGCCCTACCTCGCTGCAGCTCGTTTAGCACCACCCAGGAGTCACGTGTAGGGAAACTAGGGTAAAGCCTACAGACGCGAGCAACTTCGACTCCCAAAAACCATTACCGTTATTCGACCACGCTGTACTTTCCATCTGATGCAATCTAGTTACTTTGTCGTAGATGAGGTCACTGTAAACTGCACTATCAGGCCATTGAATACAAGCATAAATAAAGGCAGTATCGACAATATCCGGCGGTTGCGTAAAGGCTTGCTTCGGTTAGAGCTGCAAGTAGAACAGAACGACAATGGATTGTGAAAATGTCACAGGATGTCGCCGCTTAGGGCAGGGTTCCTTTCGTGGATGCAAATTATTGCTTCTCAACTTAAAACATGCTTGAGTGGACTTTTTATCTATACTCATATTATAAAGCTGAAGAGTTTGTTTGTTTGTTTGTTTGTTTGAACGCGCTAATCTCAGGAACTACTGCTTCGAATTGATAAATTCTTTTTGAGTTGAATAGACTATTTATCGAGGAAGGCTTTAGGCTATATAACATCAGGATGCAACTATTAGGAGCAAAGAAATAATGGAAAATGTGAAAAAAACGGGGAAAATTATTCATCCTTGAGGGCTTTCATTGCGTGCGCTGCAAAAACGGTTCAAGATACCAAAAATATATGTAAGAAAGAATTATTCCTCTTGAAATGATCTAAAAAAATGTCTGCGACAGTATATGTCTATTTTTTAAGATTAACTCACTAGAACCGTTTTTATGGTAATCAAATTTGGTCGAAATTAATGCATTATTTGTTAAGAGTTGTATCAACGTAATAATATTAATCTTTATCCAAATAAATGTGTTGTTGATTAAGAGTATTTAATTGTGAACAAAATTGTCTTTGACATCACTTAATTTCAATGAACATCTTAGAAGATATTACAATAACTTATATAGCAAAACAACGTTTGCCGGATCAGCTAGTTACATATATAACCTCAAAGCGGGGAAACATATACAAATAGCCGCATAGTGCAAAAGTCTACCCGACGATTCAGCATAGCGTTGTGAAAAACTTAGGATGCTGACAGGGGCCAATTACCAGCAATGACGTGCATAGGGTATTTTGACAAGGTATGCAGACTTCGCGTAATTAATTTAAATACATATTATTATTGTAATAATTATATTTTTTCATAGAAAAGAAAACATGGGAGTCGAAGCTGCTCGCGTCCGTAGGCTTTACCCTAGTTTCCCTACACGTGACTCCTGGGTGGTGCTAAACGAGCAGCAGCGAGGTGGTAGGGCGTCGGTGCCCGTCTGGATCGCGACCACAGTGCATGGGTGTAGGGCCCGTCATAGTGAGCAGTTTCGGCTTGTTGCTTTTCAGGATCAGCTTGTGTATATCCAGTAGCTCATATACCTAGAGACCTTCAGTCGTGGTATATGTGGGCCGACAATACGATGTAGACTATCAATGGATTTTCATCCTTTGATAGTCGCTTTCGTTTTTGGACTATACTGTGCTTACCATCAGGTACTCTGTAGTCACTATGTCGAGCCAGTGTAAAAAAAAAAACATGGCGTAGAAATAGAATAATTATGATTATGAATAATTCCTTTTTTTTGTTGTTTACTTTAAGTAATTTATCGCAGACATATCGCAAGGGCATGCAATGCTTTCATGCATCTATGGAATGAACGCTACTGGTTACCAGTAACCAGACACAGCATCTTCCCACTCTAGTAGTGTTGGCTCCCCGTCCCGTTAGATTAAGAGGAGTTTTGACGAGGGGGCGCGTTTGTGCAAGCGCTAGCATTCACGCATCAAATATATCCTCCGCAATTCACGGTTTTCGAATGTATTCATCAGAGAGCTGACCTTCGCCGATTGGGGCAGCAGACCACGCCTACTTGATGTGATTTGGAAACGTCGCCATGGGTCGCGTTCATCATCATCATAAACAAAGCGTTGTGAACCTTTTTATGATGCATACATTGTGCCTTATACAGTTGGCTTCTTTAGAAGAATGTTAAAACCTCATGTCATTTTTTTTTTCCTTTGCTGTATTTGTTTTTCTTTATGTAATTAGTTATTTAGTTGTCTCTTATTGGTTTATGTCCCCTAGCTTTTTATTTTCTGGAAACCTTTTGGGTCTATATGTATATAAATAAATAAAATAGTAGCTGTGATGGCCTTGTGGGTTAGGGATCGGTATCCATGCACGTCAATGCGAGTACTAGGTTCGTATCCCGGCCTGTAAATCTGGTTAATTCCAGATTAATTACGAATTCAGGCAGCACATGCGCGCCGGTGAGTGAAATCTTCGTAAGAAAACCGATAAAGCATCTAATAGAAATATAATGTGTACTAGTGCTGTGAGAACGGCGATCTACTGCCCTACTGGTCACGTTGGGCACGACATATAAACACAAAGTGTATATAGCCACTAATGTACCGCTCACCTCGAAAGGGATATAGCGTAACGATATGTTATTATTATTAAAAGGTAAGCACCAATATTTTTACAATATTTCTCTGCCTGCCACCGTTCCTAGAGTTGTGAAGTCGAAAACAAAGCATAGATAGCATCGTTATATTAAAAAGATCGGTCATGGTGTTTGATTCGTAAACGATAGGTTGAGAAACCGCCTTTGCCAGTTAAGCCCACCGTCCGTAAAATGACCAAAGAAATATAGAAAATTGCAAGCCATTACAATTGAAGTACGATCTACATTTTAGAACATATCATGCTATATCCCTTCTTCGGGGTTAGATACATACTGGCTCAAGGTCAGAGGTACTTGAGGGGTAAATTAAAATAAAATAAATAAATAAATTATCTTTGCATGAGGAAGGCAGAGTACGATAGTCCCCACACCCTGTCTATCTATTACGACGGTGTTTTTGCTCTGGCCTAATTTACCCATCGTCGTGATTCCGGCCTGAAAACTTTGTATTCAAAAAACATAAATGTAATTAGTCTATATACATGTGTATATGCTAGTCGCAATCCATTTTTGACTATACACTTTATCATGTTTTTTTTTACATACCGGCTCGATAAAGAGATTACACCGCCCCTGATGGAAAGTGCAGTGTAATCGAAGAATGGCAAAAAGGCAACAGTTCGCTATGTCGGCCCACATATACCACAGCAGACAGTATTTGAACAACTGGATGTACACAAGGTGATCCCGAGTCACGACAGGCCAAAGAAATGAAAGAAAATGTATTTATCTCGCCATAACTTAACAAAAAAACTAAGAATTTAAAAACAGTAACACAAATAGTATGCAGAAACAAAAGATAATACAAAAACGTACAAACATGGCGAAAATGGGCCCTCCGTCAGCTTAAAGCTACAGAGGAAGTCTGCAGCACTGGTTTTCGTTAAGGGTCCCAGTCGTGTTAAAGAAAAGATTTATCTTACAAGAATTATCAATAAACAATAAAAATACAATAAATAGATTAACATATAGCTTAAAGCCTATAGCCTAAGCATATAGCCTAAACGAGTGGCTATGACAATAATCGTGCTTGTAAACTATGATATAAAAATTAACATTAAACATTTTATACACTTGTCTCTCAGGTCGTACCGAAAGTGACGGAGCGTAATGATTTATTATAAACATCAACGGGTCAGTAAAGTTTACCCAACCGTGCTGCGATTACGGGTAAACCCGACTTACTAGAGCGCTCTAACCCACTCCATAGAGCAAGCACAACAGCTGACTCAATTTAATTTCATTTTTTTTTCTTTTGTTTACTGACTTTTTTTTGTTTTTTTTTTTTACTTGGGGAAAATCCTCATAGGACCGCCTCAGCCGTACAGAGGGGTTGCGCGACCAAGGTGTGTCGGCTTATACAGACTAAAAACCCCAAGGTGACTACTTCTGCGCATTGGCGGGGACTGTGGGTCCTGTAATCAATTCGCCACAGCCCCGTCGCTTGTTTATTCTGCTGTGGCAATAAGACTACATCGTACCTTATAATAATCTATCTATTTATTTATGATCTTGTATCATATTTCTATAAATAATTATTATTTAACACAGCATCTGTAACCGTTTTTTCCGAATCTTCCGTCTGTATAAGGGGTTTATTACCCCTTGAATGTACTCAAAAAACATTCATTTTGAAATATCAATTAAAATTTTCCTTTCTTTAGGGACAGAGCACCTGCCGTTCCTCTATTTAGCGGATATAAACAGAAAATGATTTCACTCAGACACAGACGAACTGTTAAATATACTTATATCTTTTTCTCTTTTTAATGTCACCCAGGAGAAAATCCTGTCCTAAGGTAGACAGCTCCGATGTGTGGAACTCCTAGTGGTTTAAAATCCCCAGGTTGACCCTCGAATCGCCCCTACCCTGACCTGAGAATCTGTATTCCTCAAACAATCTGGCGAGAGATTAGCCTTTAGGCTCCATCTCTTAGAGGAGCGGGTGGACAGAGACCACCCCTCAAGACCTCTCCATTAAAACTGAATCTGAAACGCGACAACCTAAATCGAGTCACTATGATGGTCTTTACACTTGTGTAATGTAAGGCAATCGCCCTAATAACATAAAATGGTATATGTTATTGTTTTTGTGAATTTCGACCCTCTGTTCTTTGTACTCTATGTAGAGACATCTCGAACTTTATGATTGCACAATAATTGGAGCACAAGCTTCGTTCACACGTTTTTGCCACTCGGACCGACATCAATCACAGCTCTCGGATCGCTCCGGAGATTCTGTGCCCGTGTGGGATGATTTGTTCACACTAGTGAGCACGCCTGGCTTTGCTTTAACTCCGCTTCCTATAGTTCAGTTTCTAAAATGCTCCTTAAATTTTAGAACACATTTAAACATTAATGAAACTTGTAGCATACCCTCTGCCGACCCATTCACACCGACGACACAATGATTGCGCGGATTGTGTGCGCACCGGCCGCGGTAGACGGTAGATGAGAAAATCGCACAATGTCTCTGTATTGGCCGCTACTTGTATTAATTAGTTCAAGAGATTACTGCCTATTGTATCTAACTTTAGGTTGCTTACTATTAGTTTTTCGTGCAATACAAGATTATTTTATACATACATTTACTGATAATTACTCCCTTACATTAAAGTTACGCTTGTACTAAAAGACAATAATATCTTTAAACTTATATAAAAATACACATCGGCTGAACAAAAATACGATTCATCACAGAAATGTTGCCGGTACCGAGACTCGAACCCAGGACTTTCTGCAGTACAAGTCACTAAAACTGCGCTGTCAAGCCAGCAGAAGAATTTATTGTTGTTTAAAACGTTGTTTTATTAGAAAAGTTGGTTAAAAGGAGAGTTTCTGAAGCTGGACGTATATCACCAGCAAACAAATGAACAAATCATAATATACCGGTTGCACGGTAGAGAGTGTTCTTTAATTCCACCAGCCCCATTCCATCACAAAACCACAAGACATCGTGTCGGATACCATCCGTATGTGGTGGATGTTCCTTATATCCGCACGAGAAGATTCGCTTCTACATTCATCATGCGAACAGCTAAGGAGTGGAATATGCTACCAGCGGCCATATTTCCACGATCTTCTGACCTGGGAGTCTTTAAAAGAAGAGTGAATAGGCATTTGTTGGGCGGACGCGGTTCATCATCGGGCTCATCTTCACCTTCCACCAGGTGTGATTGAGGTCAAGCATTCGCCTATAAGTTATTAAAAAAAAAACATAATATACACCCACCCCACATAGAGATGGAGCCTATAAATTTGTTTGCCGGTCGTTGGAGGAATACAAACTTGCCGATCAGTAGGAGTCTCGCAAGCCGAGACGGTGCCATGCATGATTTCACCCTGGGTTGACAAAAATAATGGCGCCCTCATTTAAACACGGTTTCGTCTTTATTAGAGATGAATCCATAGACAATCCGATAAGGAACGTTCACACGATCGAGTCTAATTATTTTCATATTTGGAGCACATTTAAATTGCGGTATGGCACGCGAACCGCAGACACTCACGGCGCGCCTGGGCACCGGCGAAACGAGAGACGCTCCATTTCGTAACCACTGGGTAATAAATCATCACTAATTTACTCTTAACCACTCGGACATCTGTGGATATAAAAAACTCCGTCAACCAATCAGTAGCTATACAACAACCTTTTATTTTACTTTAAAATATCTGAAGATATTTATTTAAATGTAAATGAAAGTAAGAGACGTGGCCGACAAAGACTTAGTTAAACACCATAGAACAAATAAAAAAAGCTTTGATGGGAAGTAATGACAAAAGTATGTAGAATCATACCATAATAATCATCATCTATGTATGTAAAATATAAATCTCAGTTACACAACCTTCCTTGTCGCTCAATTCCTACATTGTATGATCGCAGAATTGTGATGGATCAATTTTTTTATTTAAAATTGTTAACGGTCTCGTGGACTCGTCCTATTTGCTTAGCCAAATAGGTTTCAGGTGTCCGCATTCCAATGCAAGAGACTTTTCGCTATTTAATGTGCCATTTTTAAGATCAAATTATGTCAATAATACTTTTGTTTTTCGTGCCTGTGATCTATATAATACACGTTTTTGTGATATAAATATACTGTCCTGTGCATTTGGGCCCTTTAAACGAATGGTGACAGAGAAAATATTAGCTTAAGTTCAATTTTTTTCTTTACTGTATTTCTTTTTATGTATGTATTGTTTATATGTAACATATATGTAAGTATATTTGATTGATTTTCTCTTATTGTTATTTTATAGCTTGATTTATATTTTTGTAAAAAAATTTGTGGAAACTTTGCTGGCTTATGTAACATTTTTGTGTATTTTTGTTTTTAGTTTTATTTTGCTCTATGTTTCCCTTTAAAATAAATAAATAAATCAACGAGAGCATATGAAGGGATCATTGAATCTCAAGGAAGTGACGGGAGCAAGGAGGCTTGCAAAAATTATAGATAAGTGACGTTCCATTCTCTCTGCCTACCCTAATAGGGATTCAGCGTGACGATAAATAGATAGATAAAAAAGATGTGGCTGTGCTGGCTTGGTAGATAAGAGATCAGTATCAGTCGTAAGTTCGAATGTCAGCACGTACATCGGGATTTTTTCAGATTAAGTTCTAATTTATGCATCACATGCTGAAGAAAAACATCGTTAGGAAACTCGCACGGCATCTAATAGAAATATCATGTGTACTAGTGCTGTGAGAACGGCGATCAGCTGCGCCACAGGTCACGTTGGGCACGACATATAAGCACAAAGTAGATACAACATCTCTGCTCACCTCGAAAATGATATAGCATGACTATAAAAGTTACGTTTTTGAAAGGGAATAAAAATCTTCAAAGTTCTTTACGTTAACCAAGAATCATGGATATCAAGAAGTCATTTCTTATAGCACAATATAACAAAAAAAAAAAAAAAGAAAAATTTAAAAGCTATTTTTTTTGTAATTATAAACTTATACCAAAAATATTTATACCGTACTCACGTAGATCGAATCTCTTTAGCACTTGCGGTTTTTTTTTAGGAATTATCTATATTTATATGACAATATACTACAAAGCGTAAAAATGAAATGAAATGAAAATGTATTTATTTCGCCACAAACCAACATAAAAGCCAGAAATTTAAATGCAGCAACACAAACAACACACAGAAACAAAAGAAAATACAAAACATGGCGAAACTGGGCCCTCCATCAGCCCAAAGCCATAGAGGAAGCCTGCAGCGCTGATTTTCATGAAGGGCCCCGGTCGTGTTACATCTAATTAGAAATATCTATACGCGATAAAAAAAAAAAACAATAAATGGAAATAACATCTAACTTAAGTAATCTTATATATAAAAATGAATCGCTAAATGTCTTGATAAGCGCGAAACTCGAGAACGGCTAAACCGATTTGACTGATTTCTTTTTTGTTGTGTTTATTGAAGTCTGGGGAAGGTTATTACGGAGAGAAAAAATAAAAAAATTGTCTAAAAACACCACTTTTCTATATTCTCATACAAACAATTCGTTATAAGTCATTTTGAACTTTGATACCACACCATAAAGTTTAAATGTCAGTGGACGGGTTCCGGCAAGGCAAAACAATTGAGTGACGTATAAATATTAATGTCAATATTAGTCAATTTTTATACATATAGCATTAAGGGCAGGTTCCTTCAAACAATTTCTAAAATTTCTGACGAGGAAGCTATTAACATTAAAAAAAACAATGTGACTTTGTTTTAGAGAAATAGGGTAGAACAAGGTCTGCCGGGACAGCCAGTCTTAAATATAAGTGTAAGTAATTATTTTGCCTTCGATATTTATTATTTAAAAAATAATTGGATACAGTTGCGTTTACAGGACGTTTGAGCGGTAGAGAGGTTTGTTTAGAGTCGCTTGTGCGTAATCCCGCTTTGTGTATGGCGGAGGCGCCCGACGCTTTTGTGCGCGACACAGCCTCTTATCGGTAGCTTGAAAGAGCGGACCGCCTTCGTAATTTGTCACCTGTCCTCAGTGCTTAGTACAGCGGCTCCCAACCTTAGGTTAGCGAGTAGAATGGACGTGATGACTTTAGCGTTTTGTAATTTCTATCCAAACAGTAAGGGGTCATAAATGTGTATGCAATTGAAGATTCCGTAGTGTTTAAAATGAGCAAAATTCAGTCATATTTATGATAGAAAACGCAAAATGTAATCGTATTCGTTTTTATTAATCTAATTACATTTTTCCCCTCTATGATCGTGACCACATTACACAAGCGTAGAGGCCGTCATGGAGACTTGCTTTGACCTGTCCCGTTTCGGTATCAGTTTGTGTATTCCCGATTATTAATATGCCTAGAGACCTTCAGTCGTGGTATTTATGGGCCGACAAGACGATGGAGATTAACAATGGATTTTCATCCTTTGATAGTCGCTTTCGTTTTTGAACTGTACTGTATTTACCCTCAGTTGCAATTAGTCACTTTGTCGAGCCATTATTAAAATAAAGCAAGCCCAGCCCCGGCATAAAGCTAGTATAAACAACTCAAAGGCTCAAATAGCCGAGTGTAATGCAAGGCGAATTAATTGGAATGTTATTTGTATGTAATTGGCAATTGTTAGGCTTCTGCCATTAGTCGGAACAGTCCCTTTGAAATCAGCTTCTCCATAAAAGCGTAACCTTTTTACACTGGCTCCACAAAATCACTACAGTACATCTGATGGTAAGTACAATGTAGTCCACAAACGACAGCGACTATTAAAGGACGAAAATTCATTGTAAGGACGCGTCGTGTCAGCCCACATATACCACGATTGAAGGTCTCCAGGTATATGAGTTACTGGAGATACACAAGGTGCTCTTGAAGCGAGTCACTATGACGGTTTTTACACTTATAACAACTCAGTTAAGATAATCGCTCTACCCCACAAAGCATTTCCGTTATATCGAGCTCTACACAACTCATCTCTCTCTACTTTGTAATAATTGTATTTAAAAACAGGATCAAGACTAAATAATCGAATTTGTAGCTGTGGTGGTATAGTGTTAACAAACCGGGTTCCAAGTGCGGCAACGCGAATGCTCGTTAGTTCGAATCTCGGCACGTACCTCTAAGTTTTTTCAGATTATCATCATCATCGTAAGGGAACCCGTATAGCATCTAATAGAAATGTCATGTGAATTAGTGCTGTTAAAACGGCTATTAGTTGGGCTACTAGTCGCGTTGGGCACGATATATAAGCGCAAAGTGGAAACAGCCTATAATCTATCTCTGCTCACCCCGGAATGGTTATATCTTGATCATTATAAATATACTAGCTGATCCGGCAAACGTTGTTTTGCTATATAAGGTTCTGTAATATCTTCTAAGATGTTCATTGAAATTAAGTGATGTCAAAGACAATTTTGTAAACAATTAAATATTCTTAATCGACAACACATTTATTTGGATAAAGATTAATATTATTACGTTGATACAACTCTTAACAAATAATGCATTAATTTCGACCAAACATGTTTACCATAAAAACGGTTCTAGTGACCTAATCTTAAAAGATAGACATATACTGTCAGAGACATTTTTTTAGATCATTTCAAGAGGAATAATTCTTTAATACATATATTTTTGGTATCTTGAACCGTTTTCGCAGCGCACGCAGTGGAAGCCTTCAAAGATGAATAATTTTCCCCGTTTTTTTCACATTTTCCATTATTTCTTCGCTCCTAATAATTGCATCGTGATGTTATATAGCCTAAAGCCTTCCTCGATAAATGGTCTATTCAACTCAAAAAGAATTTTTCAATTCGAACCAGTAGTTCCTGAGATTAGCGCGTTCAAAGAAACAAACAAACAAACAAACAAACTCTTCAGCTTTATAATATTAGTATAGATTTATTAAGTATCCAGGTTCAATAAGATAGTGCTTTTTTATGCTTGTATGGGACGCACGTCACTGACTGTCAGTCAGTCAAAAATGTTAAAATGGATCAGTCAAATGGTAGTCATTGTTTCATGGTAATGTTGAAATTGTCAGCGGGCGAGGCGATTGGCAATCCGATCGACTTATTGGAGCGTGTAAATAATTTTTATTCAAATCACGAAATCTGCTGTTGCCCGTCCTACATGCTGTGCGATTAGTTCATTGCATAATGTCCACGGCTCGGGTTCAAGGATCGATTGTTTTGCTTTTGATCTAAGGCACCGAAACTTTGGCACTCACACACATACCAAAACATCGTATATTTAAAACTAAACAATTTAACACATAAAAAGCTGTGTAATTTTTTAATTTATTCTAAAGCAAACACTTGAAAGAAGTGATAAGTGCTTTTATCCTGCTATTTTGGGAGTCGAAGCTGCTCGCGTCCGTAGGCTCTACCCCAGTTTCCCTACACGTGACTCCTGGATGGTGCTAAACGAGCAGCAGCGAGGTGGTAGGGCGTCGGTGCCCGTCTGGATCGCGACCACAGTGCATGGGTGTAAAGCCCGTCATAGTGACCAGTTTCGGCTTGTCGCGTTTCGGGATCAGCTTGTGCATATCCAGTAGCTCATTTACCTAGAGACCTTCAGTCGTGGTATATGTGGGCCGACATGGCGATGTAGACTATAAATGGATTTTCATCCTTTGATAGTCGCTTTCGTATTTGGACTACACTGTACTTAACATCAGGTACTCTGTAGTCACAATGTCGAGCCAGTGTAAAAAATAAAAATTCTTATAGGCGAATGCTTGACCTCAATCACACCTGGTGGAAGGTGAAGATGAGTCCGATGATGAACCGCGTCCGCCCAACAAATGCCTATTCACTCTTCTTTTAAAGACTCCCAGGTCATAAGATCGCGGAAATATGGCCGCTGGAAGCATATTCCACTCCTTAGCTGTTCGCATGATGAATGTAGAAGCGAATCTCCTCGTGCGGATATAAGGAACATCCACCACATACGGATGGTATCCGACACGATGTCTTGTGGTTTTGTGGTGGAATGGGGCTGGTGGAATCAAAGAATGTAGTTCCTGAGAACACTCTCCACCGTGCAACCGGTAAAAGACCCTCATTCTTCTTTTTAATTAATTCTTTTTGTGTTTGAGATAGTCCAGGCTATTTTGAAATCGGTTAGTATTTTGAACTAAGATTACGTATTATGGATCATTCTGCGCTCTCCAATCCTGTGGCCTAGAAAGTGCTTGTGTGGATGTTTAATCGACTGGTATAGCTTAAGCTGATGATCTTTGAAATGGGGGCTGCTAATGAGTTTCAACATTATATCCTTTAGGTTTGTTCCAAATCGTTGCGATATGCAGATATCGCGACGACTGCGATCCTTCAGCGTTAAAGCCCCTGACGCAATATTAATTGAGCGCTGTGCCCGACAGACATCGTCTCAAGGAGAGATGCTAGCTCTCCTGACACTTTATTATGTACTTCGGCAAAACATACATGTATTCATTCGTTTAAAATAAATAAATGTAGGAAATAAAACGCCCATAACCCTATCATCGATAAAGACCCAAAACAATAGCATAGTCATAAAACTGTTCCAATTTCAAATGCTGCCTAGAGGCCGATTCATAATCACAAGGCGCATCGTTTCACATTAATCGAATAATCGATCGCATTCGAATGTCAGAGGCAATCAAAACATCGGCGAACCCCTTACAGGTCGGCGCTTCCGAACACAAACTTGGGACGACACGCGCTCGCGTTTACAACCTTATTTTGCTGCCGGAGAATCGTTGACAAAAAGGTCGTTTTACACCCTACGAGACCATGTTTGTTCCTTCATTACTTCAATAAATTCCGAAGTCATAAAATGTCATTGCAATGCTGAATCACGACAATAGTATACGGATGTTAAGATAATCATATCAACTGCCGACAATCTGTCTCAATAAAGAATCAGCTTGTATGATTTCAGTTATACCATATACATATAGATGGTGAATTTCTATCGTGACTTATTTAGAACAGCATATAGTTTGTGAATGTTCTAGGGTACTAATTTTTTCGTAGTCACTATCGCTAATGACCACGGTGTACGTATCATCGAATGTACTGGAATATCTTTACCCATCCATTGAAAAAATTCTATAATTGTGTAAACTATAATCAGAGACTGAGTCTTGTTTCCTTTCTCTATCCTTGTTTGTGAAGATTCTATAAATATTCTGAGAATAATAAAAATACTCTATTGCTTGGTGTAAACCGTTCCTTTCATTACAAAAATTATGCACACAATATAATTGCAAAACAAAATTACCTATGTTCTATTAATTTTATATTTTAATTATATTCAGAATGTTTCTATTTGAGTACAATTAAAAGAAAAGAAAAAAAATTGTGTTTGCATTTTATACGCGGTAGAAGTTAAACTGTATAATGTATTTTAAAAGAAAAGAAAAATTTGTGTGTGCATTACATACGCGGTAGAAGTGAAACTGTAAAATGTATTTTTTCTCATTCTCTTGCAGCTTGAACCAATACATTTATTTGTTTATATATTTCGATAATCGAGTTTCAAGTTACAACGATTCTAAAGAAATACCGCTTTCAAGAAAAAGAACAACGTTAAAAAGAGGCCCTGCCTTCCTTACTTTAACTACGTTAGTTATGTTCGTTGAGTCTAAATCTACCTTAAGATTTTTAGTTTCGCAGCAGCAAGGTTAAGACGGTCAGCGACTAGTGTCGGAGAAAGGTTAAAAATTAAACTTCTTAATGTTATCTTAGTTTCTCACGCCCGTTTCGCGTGCTCATGATTACAATCGATGCCTTCGCGATTGGGAAAGTCCACTTGCGAGTCTCAGTCAATTTGTCACAGTTATCGATTAAAAGTTGCATTCGAAATCGATACAACATATTGATTTATGTGAGAAGGTGATTGTTTAACTAAAATTCTTGAATAATGATCAGATGTGTTCTTTACGAATGTGAATTGATGCAAATTTAAAAACACCGGAACGATGTGAGGTTGCTAGACCTCGAATGGACCAAATGAAAATTTTGTTCTCGAAGAGTTTTTATTACTGCAGAAAAACGTTCTTAAAAAATATCTCAGATATTGATTGATGTAGTAATTAATAGATTTTAGCTTTCGTGTTTTCTTAAATTTGCAATTTTTATACATATCTATGTAAATTACTGTTAAGAAGGTTATGAATAGTCGATCCCATTTTTATTAAAGTAATAATAATAATAAAAACATTTATTAGGCACACAACATACAACACATCAGAATAGGTAAATAAAAACATAAAACAACAAAACCATATACCCTGTATTATTATAGATAGATAGATATATATTAGATATAGATATTAGATGTCTTTATAATGCAGGGACGTGATTGCCTAGCCGATAAAGTACTGGTATCTTGCCTCTGGGTTGTCCTAGATTAAGTATGGATTTAAATACTACATGAACACCGGTGAAAGAAATCAAGTGAGGAAACCCGCATGACTTCTTATAGGAATGTCATGTGTACTAGTGCTGTGAGGACGGCGATCAGCTGCGCCACTGGTCACGTTGGGCACGATATATAAGCGCAAAGTACATACAGCACTTAATGTACCTTTTTCACTCCGAAATGGATATAGCGTGACTATACAATTTTTTTTCTTTTTAATGTACAAGCTAGGTTAACTTATTTTATGCGTAGGCGAAATAAATAATAATAATGTATATGGGTATCATAGATGGGCAAAATGTAATCAGATTAATGAAAATGATTAACGATTACATTTAACGATTGCATTTTGCTCATTTATGTTTTAAACACTACAAAATCCCAGATTGTATACACATTTATGATTTCATAATGTTTTAAATGGATTTAATCATGATTACAGAGCAAGAAAATTAAAATTACGATTACATTTTATAATCGTTCATCATTAATCTGATTACATTTTGCCCATCTCTGATTGGTATATACAATACTACTTGTATATACAATAAATATACTTACATATATGTAGGCGTGTGTGTATTCATGTGTATGTATGTTCATATCATTAACAATGACCCTTTAAAATCATCTCTAGAGCACTGTAGCAATACTCTACTAATCCGTTCCTCGCTGTTGTCGGCGCGTTGACACAATAATTGCGTGTCGACTGTAAATCAGCGCTGGGGGGCTCAGCTGGTCACTTAGCATTTGCTGAGCTACCTTCCTTTTGGCGCATCATCACAACACAGGTTATTTGCTTCTGTTTTCTATCCTCATTAACCTCTCCTTCATAGCATTTATTTGTGTTGAATGCATTCATTTTTTTTTTATTCTATAATTTGGTTAGGGCTTTAATCACACATGTGATTACGCCAGCCCTGTTTAGCTAAAAGAAGTTCACTAAAATAAAGATACATAAATAATAACACTACACTAAATTATTCTGCTAAAATTTTTAACAGCAACATGAACGGGGATCTAGCCCCATCACACGTGGGTGCAGCGAGTATTCCATGGAACATGCCAACGTCGAAGGGATTTATACGATGCTTACTCATCATGTCCGCTCTCATAGTCTCGCTCCGGTCACACTCGACCAGAAGATGAAAAACATCCTCTAGGGTTCCGCAGACTGAGCATGAAGAGGATTCAGCCCTGCATTCATTTCAATGCTTTTTCTTTCTTTCTAAATAGTGGTACAGATGTGACTAGTACATTCAATTTGCAGTTACTGCGGTAGGTAACATTCCGGCATGATGCAGGCCATTATGTTTTATATCCCAGTTTACGAGCTCTTAATGGTGATACAACAAATTTGCCGGGATAACGTTTACTGCCGCTACTTTGTAATCTTGCGCGGGTCTCCTATATCCTGAGGTCAATTTTAAATCTATTTACACCGTGTCGTGAAATCGTCGGTTCCAAAGCACAAAATGTCATAGAAAACTATAAATTATGGGTGCAATTCTAGAAATAACTAAGTTCAAAATTTTTAATCTTTCAGTTTAACACATTTTCATTTTTGGGAGTAATTATATTGTTTGAAATTAACGCCGTTCATAACTGAACTTGATGAAGCTGAGTGGAGCCTCTTCGAGGGCTTGCTACATACTAACTCTAGATGCCCCATGGTACTGTGGTCTACAAAGCCATATCTGGTCAAAATTCGTAATTCGAATTTTTGGAGTCGAAGCTGCTCGCGTCCGTAGGCTTTACCCTAGTTTCCCTACACGTGACTCCTGGGTGGTGCTAAACGAGCAGCAGCGAGGTGGTAGGGCGTCAGTGCCCGTCTGGATCGCGACCACAGTACACGGGTGTAAAGCCCGTCATAGTGACCAGTTTCGGCTTGTCGCGTTTCGGGATCAGCTTGTGTATATCCAGTAGCTCATATACCTAGAGACCTTCAGTCGTGGTATATGTGGGCCGACATGACGATGTAGACTATCAGTGGATTTTCATCCTTTGATAGTCGCTTTCGTTTTTGGACTACACTGTACTTACTATCAGGTACTCTGTAGTCACTATGTCGTGCCAGTGTAAAAAAATAAATTAATCGCGAACCATTCCACCATAGCCACTTTTTAAAAATCTAACATAAAATCCTATGAACTGCGACAAGAAGAGTGTCACCCGTGTTTGGGTGACGGGGGCCCGAAAGCGTACCCGTCACTTAGATATGGGTGACGTGACGACAAACGTACTAAAGCCAACACCGACACTTCTATTAGTCGCTGTATAAAACAGCACCTAGGAATAATATTGTGGCTAGACTATTTAAAATTTCATAGATCGAGTAGTTAAACATTTATATCCCATTAAAAAGTAAAATATACGCATATTAAAATATTCAAAGCTAATTAATTATTTATTATATAATCATTATGGTTTTTTTTATTATACGGTTACTACAAAAACTAATTCAATGTTCCCTTTTAGAGTCGAACGAGTTTTTGTGTAAGCTTTATCCTCTAGCATATTTCTTCATCGAAAATCACGAAAAGACTCGTTTCTATATTCATCATGCAAACAGTTAAGGAGTGGAATATGCTTCCAGTGAGCATATTTCCACGATCTTATGACTTGGGAGCGTTTAAGAGGAGAGTGAATAGGCATTCATTGGTTGGAGGCGTTCCATCATCGGACTCTTGTTCACATTCCACCAGGGGCCTAATGCTGTATGACAATTTAGATTTCACACTCAAATCTTACCATTCGAAAACCACGATAACATCGTGTCTTGTCTATATCATGTCACGGTAACGAATAATTTCAACAAAATATCATAGAGAATACGATTTTTGTAAATGTCGTAACTTTTTACGAAATTGACGTGATATCAAAGCAAGGAATCGTTAAATTGTCTTAGAGAATTAGGACCCAGGTGCGATTGAGGTCAAACGTCCACCTGTAAAAATACATGTATATTTTTTAACATAGTATATTTTAATATATATCTTGCCGATAAACCTATAACCATGTTCCACCATGTCCCTTCCTTACTAAGTCACAGCTATACGGTAACTCACATCCCGGATAGAACTAAGAAGTTCTCTAACTCATGCTTTTGTCAGGTCATTTGATTGTGGAATGGTCTTCCAGCGAGCGTATTCTCTTTGTCCTACGATAGTTCCCTTCGTTCTACGATATTAGGATATATTTGTGCAGGCTTGCATAATCGAGGCGACTATCAGCGGGCAATTGTCTCCTAATTGTCGTACTCTGGTTTTGGATTGCACCCTACTTTCCATCAGGTACCAGTGCAGTCACTTTTTTTTTACACTAGCTTGACATAGTGACTACAG
Source organism: Automeris io (assembly GCA_036320925.1). Classification (NCBI taxonomy): domain Eukaryota; kingdom Metazoa; phylum Arthropoda; class Insecta; order Lepidoptera; family Saturniidae; genus Automeris; species Automeris io. The sequence continues at coordinate 1,143,236 of JAUDJH010000011.1, read as the reverse complement.
AGTACCTGATGGTAAGTACTGTGTAGTCCAAAAACGAAAGCGACAATCAAAGGATGAAAATCCATTGATAGTCTACATCGTCATGTCGGCCCACATATACCACGACTGAAAGTCTTTAATTATATAAGCTACTGGATATACACAAGCTGATCCCGAAACGCGAGAAGCCGAAACTGGTCACTATGACGGGCTTTACACCCATGTACTGTGGTCGCGATCCAGACGGGCACCGACGCCCTACCACCTCGCTGCTGCTCGTTTAGCGGCACCCGGAAGTCACGTGTAGGGAAACTAGGGTAAAGCCTATGGACGCGAGCAGCTTCGACTTCCAAAACTAAGCACTGTGGCAAATCAGAATAAATACAAATAAGTCCTTACATAAGTTGGTTTGAATCGCTCGGCGCCGAAAATAAAGCGTCAAACACATGTTAAGCATTAGCGAAGCTTGCAAAACGTCGCCGCACCGCGTACTAATGCGGTTTGCGCGATATCGCGTCATAGATAAAGAATTTAAACTGAAACAATGCCATCTTTAAGCGTTTTGGGTGCGTGACGCGAATTCGGTATCTATGGTTGACCATGGCTGCTGTTTTATGGGAATCACACCTTAAATGATGCCATCTTAAGAACTAGTTTCCTTTACAAGATATTCTTCGATGATGGCATCGTTAATAAAAAAGAAAAGACAAACCAAACAGGTGTTATTATAATATCAAGATTTTATCGAAAATTATCCGTTATTTCGATTTTCATTCTCAATAATCATTGATATAAATAACATATAAATTATGGTTTAATATAAATAATGTTGTATCATCATGCTATATTTCTTGGTGGACAAGCAGAGATACATTAGTGGCTGTATCTAATTTGTACCCAGTAGCGTTCATTCCATAGATGCATGCAAGCATTGCATGCTCTTATGATAAATAAGTCTGGAATAAATTGCTTAAAGTTAAACAAAAAACGGAACCAGTTATATTCATATCTATTCTACATTCATGCCACCTATCTTTCTTATGAAAACAATATAATATTTCCTATCATAATATAATATTCAAATTAATTACGCGAATTCTGCCTACCGTGTACAAAAACCCTATGCACGCCACTGTTTGTACCTATATATCGTGCTCTGCGTGACCAGTAGCTCAGCCGATCTCCGTTCTTACAGCACCGGTATATACAGTATATTTCTATTAAATGCGATACAGGTTTCATCACGATGTTTCCTTCACCGGTGAACATGTGATCCTTAAATGCGTACTTAATTTGGAAAAACCCAGAGCTACGTGCCGGGATACGAATCTACAACTTCTCGCGTTACTTCTCGGGATACTGGTCCCTTATCCACTGGGCCACTATAGTCAACATATTATTATAGTGGATATTTCGAATATCCACACGAAAAGATTTGCTTCTACATTAATTATGCGAATAGTTAAGGAGTGGAATTTGCTTCCAAGAAGCAACTTACCACGTAATCACTTGGGAGCCTTTAAGAGAAGAGTGAATAGGCATTTGTTGAGCAGACGTGGTTTTTTTTATTAATTTATAGGCGAGCGATTGACCTCAATCACACCTGGTGGAAGGTGAAGATGAGTCCGATGATGAACCGCGTCCGCCCAACAAATGCCTATTCACTCTTCTTTTAAAGACTCCCAGGTCATAAGATGGCCGCTGGGAGCATATTCCACTCCTTAGCCATCCGCATGATGAATGTAGAAGCGAATCTTGTTCATCATTGGCTTCATCTTCACCATTCACCAGGTGTATTTGAGGCCTAACGTCGGTTTAAGATGAAAAGCTTAATTTAACAGTTAATAAAATTAAAATGATGCAGCTTTGAACGTTTTTTGATAATTACGGTCAATTTTTGGAGTATGTTGTGCTTAACACCAGGGGCAGAATAGCCACTTCATCACGCTAAGACAAAAATACAACCAGTATTATGCTCCGTAATTGAATATACCGACTTCCCTTTTTCGGTTCACTGCACGTCCCCACTTAAAAGATACAGTGTGATAATATTGTTTTATCAAACGCTAAAACAATGCATTACATAACGAATGTACCGAAAAATTCAAGGTCCCTAAAACAAAACCGTAGTTAAAGACGCGTAGCAGACCGGAACCTCGCTCCAGTCCGGCAATGACGTTTGTGAGACTTGCTGTTTTCGCCGTCGGAGCTACGCGCTTGGGCGGCCGCGTAATGCCGAGTCCACGCTTGTAACCTATACTGTAGTGCCACGTAGAGTGTATTGTACTTTTATCTACGTGCAGACAACAAAATGAGCATTAAATCTCAAACCTTTTTTGCATTAGATCTTCAAGGTTCCCATGAGGTAGAAGAGCCCGTGTGCCAGACTCCTATTAGCTAAACAAACTTTCTGGGTGTCCCTTAAATCGATTATAGCCAGGTCCGGAGGTCCGTAATCTTCCTACAAACCGATGAGTGAATAGCTTTGCCCACGCTTTACCTTTGGGAAGGGTGGGATACATAAGTATTGCGTCCGCACAGTCCGCACTTCTTCAAGTCTAGAGCCCGGTGTTAAATGTTTTACTTAATACGGAACTCATTGAGAGGAAATTCCTCAATCTGAGCGCCTAATTACCGATGGCTTGGGGCTGGAGACTCGCTCTACGAGGTCTATGAATTTTTAATTTTTAAAATTTGTATGTATTAGTTTTAAAATATAAATATACATCACAGTTTTGTAAGTTCTAAATTTGCGAAATCAATGGCACTACGTGGCCTCATCAATGTTCCATCGGGAATCTAAATATATATAACTCAAAGGTGACTGACTGGCTGACTGACTGACATAGTGATTTATCAACGCACAGCTCAAACCACTGGACGGATCGGACTGAAATTTGGCGTGCAGGTAGATGTTATGACATAGGCATCCGCTAAGAAAGGATATTGATGAATTCCACCCTCCAATCTTCTCAGATTTTCGACTATAATATAATATAATAGCTTGATAATTTTAGCGCCTAATGAAAGATTAGGCCCTAACTTTTTACAAACGCTAAACAAAAGTAAAGCCACAAAAACTATATCTAATTAATTATAATACTTCTTAACGATAGCGAAGCCGCGGGCAAAAGCTAGTCCAATATATTTCCGGAATAAAAGCTGCATAGGTGTTATACCGGTTTAATATATAGATATACTTACTATTTTACTGTTCTTGATAGTTTTTAAACAAAATGTGTCTTATGTAAGTAATTTGTATCTTTATGAGAATAAACTCTTTGAACTGATACTTGATTTCAATTATATTCATTCGGCCGTTTTAACGTGAAGAAATAACAAACATATCACCTTGCCCCAACATTACATTATACTTAAATGTTACAAATAAATCTCCGATATGATTATTAATACAGGACACAAGTGTGAACTCGGCATTATCGGACTTCTCTGCAATTGTTTTGATAGTAAAACTACAATTGTTCATTTATAAACCGACATTGTTTATTATGTTTTCACTTTTAACAGCTATTTTTTTACTGTTAAAGTCCGTGTTCAAAAACATAAACAATAATTATGCGCATATATCAAGTTTGTATTTATGAATCTTATTACAAAGCGGGATCTCATCTCGATTTTTATAATGATTACTTTATTTATTATTATATTAATAACAATATATCGTCAAGACAAAAAAAACTATAAAGACCGTTATAGTGACTCGCCTTGGCCTGTCGCGTTTCGGGATCATTTTATGTATTTCCAGTTGTTTTCATACCTAGAGGCCTTCCGTCGTGGTATATGTGTGCCGATGAGACGACGGCTAAATTGAACTCAAATTTACCTTTATTTTACACTGACCCGACATAGTGACTACAGAGTACCTGATGGTAAATACAGTGTAGTCCAAAAACGAAAGCGACTATCAAAGGATGAAAATCCATTGATAGTCTACATCGTCATGTTGGCCCACATATACCACGACTGAAGGTCTCTAGGTATATGAGCTACTGGATATACACAAGCTGATCCCGAAACGCGACAAGCCGAAACTGGTCACTATGACGGGCTTTACACCCATGTACTGTGGTCGCGATCCAGACGGGCACCGACGCCCTACCACCTCGCTGCTGCTCGTTTAGCACCACGCAGGAGTCGCGTGTAGGGAAACTAGGGTAAAGCCTACGGACGCGAGCAGCTTCGACTCCCAAAAACCTACCTTTCGATAGGTGTTGTCATTCTTAGACGACACTGCACTTTCCATCAGATGCAGTGTAGTCACTGTGTTGAGCTAATTTAGTAAAATCTTTTAGTGTCATAAAAAATAACCAATTTTTCTCTTCTTTCCAGTCCTTCTTCGGCCGATCATACAACAACCTGAACTCTATCGCAGATTGCAAGAACAACGGAGAATGCGTCATCAACAAAAAGAACCGGACCGCTTGCAAGGCATGTCGTCTCCGAAAGTGCCTTATAGTGGGCATGTCGAAATCCGGTTCACGCTACGGCCGCAGGTCCAACTGGTTCAAAATCCACTGCCTCCTCCAAGAACAACAGCAAGCTGCGCAATCTCAATCTCCGCCTCGAGTCCCCTCATCGCCACATCCTTTGGCGCCGCCGTTTCCACCCCATCTGTTCCCCGGACTCTCCAGGCCTAGGACGAAAGAAGAGCTCGCTTTATTAGGCTTCGATGAATACAAACCTCCCTGCTCAGGATCGCCTGATTCCCACAGGAGCGGGTCTTCCCCGAAATCAGACGAGAAGACCAGAATCTCGAGGCCTCAAGACAGACAGCAGACTCCACCCCGAGAAGCGCTGTTCTCACTGCCTCTAACCAATATTACTTCCTTGCCACACTTTCCCCACTCGCCATTCTTACCACCGCCTCCATTCAACCCGTTCCCTGGGAACCATCCTTTGCTGTTCCCGCACGGATTCCATCCAATCTATTCGCGACATCTCCTCGACCACGCTGCGCTGAGGCATACAGCCGAACACAACAACAATTTGCGAATCGATGACCACAACCACACTGATCATTCCAAACGATTCTTCTTAGACGAGATCCTGAAATACCAGAGACCTACACAGCAGGCGCAAGAAGAAGTAATCCCTGAAGCAGAATTTACTCCAACTCCTGCTGTCGAGCGGCGAACTTCGGAATCTCCGCTCCAGGAAAACCCGATTGACTTATCTGTCAAGTCTGACGACAGATCGAGTTCTGTGCGCCGGAGATCTGACGATAGCGAGGTAATAGTTCCAGATAATGATGAAGGGGAATCGGTAAGCGGGGGAGCATCAGCTAGCGAAGAAGAAGAAGTTTCTTTCTCGCAAATTAAGAGAATTAAGCTGCATCCGTTAGATCTTACGACGAAAGTTTGACAAAAACGCCAAAAGCTAACGTAAGACTTAATAAAACCAGTGAATATTACAGAAGGCCAGTATAAGGGTTTGTGAATATATTTTTTAATAAGTAGAAAATTATGAATCAGAGACATTGTGTTGTGAATTATTGTAGTAAGAAATAAAAAGATTATATCCAAATACATATTATATAATAAGTAGACCAAACGTTGGTTGGTAATAATCCCGGTTGTTGGTTTTGTACAAAATTGTGAATTGTAAATGTATAATAATTTATGAATACTTTATTCATTTACTTAATGCGTAGTTAGTGTTATCGTTTTTAAATGGAAAAAAGAAAGAAAGGAATCTTTAATGAGATAAAGGGACAACACACAACATATATATTTATATAAATAATACATAATGTCATCATGTATCCTGTTTGCTGTCACCGATCTCAAAGAGCACTCGGCTCAGCGTGTGCTGGGCGACGCTATACGCGTAATCTAGCGCTGATTTTCAGCCGACGCTGAAAACGTCACATTCCCTGTATAAATAAATAAATTAAAAAATATATTTTTGTATAATGTTTTGAATATAATTTATTCAAATTAGTAGAATGTTTGTTTGACGATTATATAACTTTATTTCGAGTGCATTCTTCAATTGTATTTGATTTGTATTATTTTAAACTATACTTAAGGTTACAATGACTGTCTCTTTAAAACTGATTATAAATAACTTAATTTCATTTATTTTAATCTCTGACACAGCTAGTATCCGAAAATAAATATATTTTATTATTTATAGAGAAATCTCATATATACATTTTTGTATCTCAGTTTTATAATAATAAAGATAATATCGTCACGCTTTATTATTTAGATGTGAGCAGATACTTTAGTGTCTGTATCCTTTAATACATAATACTAAATATTTCAATATATTTAAAAATAAACAATTTTACAATGAAAAAGCAGTAATATCCGCTGTGTTTTTCTTATATATATTTAGTAAAATATAAAGTTCTATATATTTTATATGTTTATTATATATAAACATTATAATCTATAATTTTACCAATATATTGCCTAATATATTTATTAATTTATAACAAATCAAACAACACGATAAAAATCGAAACTATATAAAAGCTAATTCCTATACTGACAAAACTACGAGTGTATTTTTATTATGACCTTTTTTTATTTGTCCACAATATTTTTATCATTACAATCAGTTACTAATAAAATTATTACATAGTAAAAAAACATTAAATCTTGATTTTTATCGTTTTTTTTCTCCGTTTTTTGCTTATTAACCCCCAATTATGACTTTAGATTCGTGTTCAGCGGTAAAAAATACGTCAGAAAAAATGGGTCCCATACCCAGCCCAAGCCACTTTTTTTGTGGACCGATGTAATTAATTTTTCTAAAGAACATGTATGTATCTACAGGGTGAAAAGGTTAAGTCGATTTAAAAATATGTATATTGCAAAACTTTACGCTAATATAATATCTGCATGATTTCATAAAACAAACATTATAACCTGGCGCCCCATATGATAAGTATTTATATTTTGTGACTACAGACATTTGCAAAGTTCAAAGTGCCTTGTTAATATTCTAAAAGAAATACTTTAGAATCGCAATGCTTTTCTTTAGTAAATAAATATAAGAGAGCCCTAAACGTGGAAATACTGATCATATGGCGTTTTTTTTTTCTCAGAGTGATTTGCACCGACAAATTAAATCTAGTTTAGACATGTATAAAACGCTATTTAATTGAAGTGTTTTAATTCAAACTCAGTGGTGATGTAAATTTAACTGTTGTTAAAACAAGATAAGAACAAGACACTCATAACTAAAAAAACTAACTAACAAGCTATCTTAAAAAAACTTTAATCTATATCAAATATTTTCTTATTGTGTTCAGCCAGAAATAAAGACTTTTTATATAAAAAAATATATTGAGATATTTCACGTGTTAACTATGAAATTAACTAAATAATGATGCGAATAAACCATTCGATAAATGGTTTAAAACGAGAAACAACTGGACACAAGCACTGTATTTTTTATATATAAAGTTTACAGAAGTACTATATTTAAAACAAATCATAATGTACATATTTTTTGACATGTAAAAGTTATATTGAACCAAACGTATATATAAAATTAAAGGGTTACAATTTTAAAAATATTTCCAAAAAAGATTCTGTATTTTATATATAAAGATCACAGAAGTACACTTAAGCCAAGTATATATTTACATCATTTTTTACATGTAAAATTAGATTAAATCGAAGGACCATAATTATATAATGAAAAGAAACCTCATTAAATAAATGGTTGAAAAATTTATGATCTGCAAACAACCTCCGTATTTTTTATATATAAAGATTACTGAAGTATACTGAGTTTTTGCGAATTTATCTCTGTCGAACAGAGTTGTAGTTTTACGAACATTAATAAACACTGTATTTTTTATATATAAAGATTACTGGTAATACAATATATTCAATTCGATTTTTTGTTATTTTCCCATGTAAATCAGTCTCTAAACCTGGAAAATAAGTTGTTACATGTAACCCTATTGGATAAAGGGTTGAAAATATTGAGAATAAACATTGTATTTTATAAATATAACGATGGTGGATAATAAGTACATTGAGTATTCGATATTTATATAAGCCTTTACATCTAATGGATACACGATGCGAAATTTAATTGTATCGCATGTGTTGTTTTAATCTCAAACCATTACAAATAAACACTAAATTGTTAGATATAAAAAGAATATACATTTAAAAATGTATCCGTCAGTAAAATCGTTGACAAATTGTGGACTATCGATATCTTTTATCGATTGAATTTATCGTATGCATGCTTCAATATAGTGAATTTACTCACGAATTTATACTCATAATAATATTTTTGAAACTATACGAGTTTTTGATTTTGTAAGTATATTTTTAGGGAGAATGTTTTTAATAAATGTAATAACTTGCATTCCGGAACAACTTACAAAGTAAAGTATGAATGCACTTGAAAATTTGTTTTTTTTAAATCCCACAATAACCTTTTTCGTTAGCACGGCGAAATGACAACCTTTTTTATGATTTACAAGCGGACGATTGACTTCAATCACACCTGGTGGAAGGTGATGATAAGTCAGACATGTATCGCGTCCGCTCAACAAATGCCTATTCACTCTTCTCTTAAAAAAGTCTCTCCCAAGTCATAAGAACGTTGAAATATGCTTAGCTGTTCGCATGATGAATGTAGAAGCGAATATTATCGTGCGGATACGAGGAAGGCCCACAAAGTATGCATGGTGTCTTTTTTTTTACACTGGCTCGACATAGTGACTACAGAGTACCTGATGGTAAGTACAGTGTAGTCCAAAAACGAAAGCGACTATCAAAGGATGAAAATCCATTGTTAGTCCACATCGTCATGTCGGCCCACATATACCACGACTGAAGGTCTCTAGGTATATGAGCTACTGGATATACATAAGCTGATCCCGAAACGCGACAAGCCGAAACTGGTCACTATGACGGGCTTTACACCCATGTACTGCGGTCGCGATCCAGACGGGCACCGACGCCTACCACCTCGCTGCTGCTCGTTTAGCACCACCCAGGAGTCACGTGTAGGGAAACTAGGGTAAAGCCTACGGACGCGAGCAGCTTCAGACGCAGCAGTTTTATAGTGTAATGGTACTGGTGAAAAAAGAAAACCTAGCTCTTGAAAATGCTCTCCATTTTACCATCGATTACTGTCCCGATGTAAGATTTCAAACAAAGTTTTTCACGTGAAAACTATTGAAAGAATTGAGTAGCGTTGCAGTTAGCAGCCACACGGTCGCATGTGAGCGGCTGATCCTTGACCTGTAGAGCCGAGCACGGGCTCATCTCCATACGCGGACATAGAGCCGCTAGATGTGACTTTAGCCTTGTTCCACCCTCGCCCTTCCATAACAGAACCACGCGTACTGGTTAACGGAGTAACGGCTATACGGTTACTTTTTTTTTTTTTTTTCGGCGTGTCCTACGTTTGTGGCCTGGGAAAGACCTTCACAACAAAACCGGGCTTGATGGGCGAACGCAGAGGGCGCTCAGCCAGCGAAATTTATGGGTTGGGCGGCTACGCAAGGGCACCCCTGTGGGTACGGACCTCGACTTGGGCGGCCGGCCAGTTGAAAAACGAACCTAACGGTGATCTACCAGCGTTTCGGAAGTACGGTTACTCCCATCCCGGCTAGAACAAAGAAGTCCTCTAGCTCTTATGAAAAGTAGTTGAGCTGTGAAATGATCTTCCTGGGAGCGTGTTCCCACTTTCCTATCTTATTGGGTGCTTTAAGCGAAGCCTGAAGAGATATTTGTACAGGCAGACGAGATCACTGCGACTCTGGATAGGTTGTTCTTTATTGTTGATAGTTGTAGTTATTTTTTGGACTATCTTTACCCTCGTTTACTGTGGTCATGACTTAATTCGAGCAATCCGCCTACCACCATAAAATCTTCTTTGTAAAATTTGATTTATGCATAGGGAAAATATATCTCATCCTTATCTCTCAATAGAAATGTATTTTTCGGTTTTCTTGCCACATCTAGCATGGCTCTACATCCGATCGGGCAGTAATACCATCGCGAGTGGTTTCCACTTATGAAACAGCTCTAAAGTCACAATAAGCGTTGTGTTATAGGTCATTTTGTTCGGCTGAATACATTATTAGAGAGCCCCTTCATTACCAACGTCCGTCTCTTCTAGTACTCTTTAAATAACAATATATCGTCACGCTATAACCCTAACGGGGTGAGCAGAGCTACATTAGTGGCTGTATCCACTTTGCACTTATAACTCGTTCTCAACATGTTCATTAGCATAGCTGATCACCGTTCTCAGGGCACTTTCTTTTAGACGCTACGCGGGTGTCATTATGTTCTTTTTTCTTTTTTTTAACCTGACTTGGCATAGTAACCACTCCACGTCTGTTGGTAAGCCTGGTGCAGTCCAAAAAGCGAATGCAACTATCAACAGTAAAGAAAAACAATCGATAGTCGCAGTGAGCGAAAGGCCTGCACAAGTATCTCTTCACGCTTCGTTTAAAGGACCAAACATCATAGAATGGTGAAAACACGAGTTAGAGAACCTCTTAGCCCTTGCCAGGATATGAGATACCGTATAGCTGTGACTGTGTGCCATAAGCTGTAGTTATCCTTTATCGATAAGCATATGGTGCCTAAATACATACTTAACCCCTTGCCTTACGATTAAAACTTTTGGGTGTCGAAGCTGCTCGCGTCCGTAGGCTTTAGCCTAGTTTCCCTACACGTGACTCCTGGGTGGTGCTAAACGAGCAGCAGCGAGGTGGTAGGGAGTCGGTGCCCGTCTGGATCGCGACCGCAGTACATGGGTGTAAAGCCCGTCATAGTGACCAGTTTCTGCTTGTCGCGTTTCGGGATCAGCTTGTGTATATCCAGTAGCTCATTTACCTAGAGACCTTCAGTCGTGACATGGCGATGTAGACTATCAATGGATTTTCATCCTTTGATAGTCGCTTTCGTTTTTGGACTGCACTGTACTTACCATCAGGTACTCTGTAGTCACTATGTTGAGCCAGTGTAAAAAAAAAATCTAGAAGAATAGTACGCGTGCACACAATTATATTTAGCGCAATTTCAATTTAGCTAGAATATAAAAACGACCATGTACAACAATAATATTTATTTTATTTTTACAAGTTTAAAGAAATTCATATTAAAAAAATATACTACGGGCGACGCCGGTCATATTCGAATTTAGTACAGAAAATCTTGACGGGCGAGTCATCAATCAGTTCCAAAACAAATAATTTCCACTCAAGGGGTTAATCTGGATAAATCCAGAGGTATATGCCGAGATTCCAACCTGCGACCATTCATGTTCTCGCACATGGATACCGATCCCTTATCCACTAGGCCATCACAGCTACGAAAGTTAAATCATTAAGTTAACATAAGTTTGATCAGTCTTTGTATTCAAGCCTTTAATATTCCACACATATCACCTACATCACACTATAATGTGACCAAAATGTAGTGTCGGACCGGCCACCTTCGGCAAAACCTTCGGCCAAAACAGTCCGAAGTTTTAGCAAGCGTCGAAATTGAACCAACTGTTACAAATGCACACATTATTTCGAAATGTTATTTCAGACAAGTTGCAAGATAATTGTAATCATATCGAGGAGTTAAAGACAATTTACTTTAAGCAACATTTTTGTCGATAATTAGTTACCTATGTATATTTTTGGAATCATCGCTTTTCAATAATTTTGAATATATACAGAATGATTTTATAAGCAAGAGAGATATTTCAGGACACGATAATTTGTACCTTCTTGTAACTAATAACAATGCAAATAGCTTAATACTTCTAAATAAATCAAAGAAAACCTGATAACAAAATGTGAATTTATAATTAAAAAATATGAAAACTGTAGCGCGTTTGGTGCGCGATTGATTGGTAAGTAAAGTTGTGCTGATAGGGCACTAATCGGCTTCGCTTTCGGCCTGAATCGACCTTCGGGCGTACACTATCAAACAGCCGAACGAGAGCCTGCGGTGTGATCTATGAACGTTGTCTCAATAAATCAAAGCCCTCGGTGCGCACCGCACTCTGCACTCGTTATTACAAAACAGTTATCTTTTTAACTTTTAAAATTATATTTAAAGTACAAATAAATCACGTTGAAAATTATTTATTGTCACTAAACATGTTACTTTTATTTATTTAATTCATTATAGGCTATCAACAGTTCCATTGCATGCTACATTGACAATAAAATCACATGCATAAGCTAAATGTGGACAATGGATACGAATAAAAGATAGCCACAGCATAGCTCAAAAGCATTGACTAACAATATCAAATTTACAAAAAATCAAAAAGTTATGGAGGGATACACCAAATTATTATTATTATTTTTTATACTGGCTCGACATAGTGACTACAGAGTACCTGATGGTAAGTACAGTGTAGTCCAAAAACGAAAGCGACTATCAAAGGATGAAAATCCATTGATAGTCTACATCGTCATGTCGGCCCACATATACCACGACTGAAGGTCTCTAGGTATATGAGCTACCGGATATACACAAGCTGATCCCGAAACGCGACAAGATTTGGACGCTAGATGGCGTTACGTGCATATTCTTGCGCATTTTCGAGATATTATTTTATTAGTTACTAACAGTAATATCTAGATGATCTTGATAATTTTACATGTGTTAACTTAAATTGCATGTATATTAGGGTTCCACGTTTTAATATGAACCATTATAAAACCACTTCTTCGCCCGTCAGGAACGTGTAGGGATATAAAGATGAAATTATTATCATATACTCATACATATCTGTAATTCAATGGAGCAGTAAAGAATTCAATTTTAAAGTCAATGCAATCAAAACACACGATAGTTTAAGCCGAGTAATTTAATAGGTAAATTTTTCAGTTATATCATTTTTTCGTAAGACAGAAGGCTATTGACCAGAAAAGGTCTTTAAAACTTCACCGGATGAGAAAGTTATGGGTGGGTGGCAACACAAGGGCAACCCTGTGGGTACAGACCTCGAATTGGAGGGTCAGCCAGGGAAAGAACCTAACGGCGATCTATTAACGTTTCGGAAGCGACAATCTTAAGAAAAAAAGCCGGCAGAAACCCAAGGGCACGTCGGAGTCGAACTGAGCCTCGGAGCGTTAATCGGATAGCAACAAGTTGATTAATAAGATGTATGATTTTTTTTTTGATAAATATGACAGCGCTAACCTCAATTATCGTGGGTAACACATGAAACAGTCAGGTCAACCTTCGGGATCTATTATACTCGTATAAAGATCACACGCACTACTTTAAGATATTATTTGGTTGGCAACAATTTCCCGGTGCACTTGTTGTAAAGTAATCGTTTACATTGTTCATTTTGCATGACTATTTTGTAAAATTACTACTAATTTGTCAATAGACTAACAATAATATTCGACAGTTAGTCAAATTATTAAAAATAAAATAAATCTAGTGTATTGTAAAAACTTCGTTAGCTTAACTAATGATGTCGGCTTCCACTGCGCCTTACAAATATACAGGGTTATAGGTAACTAACGCACGGCCTCTTAAGGGTGGCTTTGATTTATCAAGACTGACAACTTTTGTTGTACGACTTTTGCCAAAACCTAATACATCGTTAGATTTTTTTTTTTTAGTTTTAGTGTGAATATCTAGTCATCGTTAGCTCTATATTCCAACTTTCATTCGATCTGGCGTAGGTATCCAATCAGCTGGTGCTATGCAGTCGTGCGCAAAGTTACGTTGCTACGCAGCGTTAAGGATCGTGTAGCAGAAAGTTTATTAACCCTATACCTTGTTTATTTTACAAAGTCGCTTATAACAATTATTTGAACGTAAATTTCCATATTTAGTTAAATAGTGAAAATAAATGTTTATTGATTGACGTACTAATACACTATTAAAACAAACTAGAATCAAAATAAAACATTAAATAATTGTTTCACAAACAAAACCAACCTATTATTTGTCTGCCATAGGGAACATCGTAAAATGAACAAGGTAAAGGCCTCTACGTAAGTTAATGTTTCAAAGGTTGTACAATCTGTACATATTTATACACTGAATCCACAATCCCTTCATACTTATCCAGGCTTAGGACTGGCTACACTAAAAAATAAAAAAGTAAATAGAAAAACACGAACATTGGTACGTAATCAAGCAATTCATCGCACCAAAAGAGGCGCGCGGTCTGTTTGAAGATAGATAATTGCAAACTATTTTTTAATGTAGGCGTATTTAAAAAGTGGAATCACTCTATTTACAATAATTAAACTATTTACAAAAATACTCACAAATCTATTTACTCGGTTTCAACACATTCGGAAATAGTCTCGCGGACTCACGGCAAGCTTCAGACAGATTGTCACCGCACCGAGCATAAACACGCACCATTTCGGTATATTCAATGTTAGTGTATCGATTTGACATTGTGATTTATGAAACGAACGCGTCACGCGCCGGCGCACACGGAAGCAAATTTGCGACTGACATGACCCGTGTTACACAGTAGTCAAGCACATGTCGCCACGCCCGCTCACCGCGCCGCAGACCCCTTTCTTCGTTAGTAGCGACACAAGACGCCGCGCACTACGTAAGTCTGTCTTCGGTCGCCTTTGTCGGCGTGGCGCGATCGTCGCCTTACGAAGAGTTAAAAAATTCAGAACTGCAAATCTGATTTTTATTTTTTTTGTATGGGAAAAATGTAATTGAATTAGAAAAAGTCGTACAACAAAAGTTGTCTGTCTTGATAAATCAAAGCCACCCTTAAGAGGCTGTGCGTTAGTTACCTATAACCCTGTATATTTTTCTTTTATACATTATTATTATATTTATGTTTATACACCACCAATAAATAAAAACTACAAGACACTGTGGTGTTAAGAAAAATTGATTTACAGTGTCGAGGATCACAGTGGGAATTCAATTTATTATTCTTCAGTTACACTTATAAGCGAAAACTTCCGCTACATAAATCCTTTTCTCTTATTTCGAAACTGTCATCTTTAACGCTTATTCTTTAAATTAATATACCCCACATCAAATATTGTGCAGGAACTATTTAAAAAAGATGCCAGTAAAGTTAAGCATGTAAGCTACGTTCGTTAATAACACATAACACAATAACACATTTTAAAACTTTTAATCACCAAATGTTTAAGATATTATCAGCGTGGAACCCAGTGATTAGAAAACTAGGACCTCGCTTTATAGCGCCTTGTATGCTGTGTTGCTGATGCTGTGAGTATTGCGTACCGTGACTATTCAAATTATCAAGAAAAAAAAGAGGGTAGACGAAGTAACTTCCGCGCCCCAGCCGAGAACTCCGCGGCGCGTCAGTCTGCTCCTGACCATGACTTGTGTAACCAGGTCGAAACGTCAAGCCATAATTAAAGGTAAGCTAATTCGCGCGTAAGACTCGTTAAAGTACGTAGTACTAAGTAGTTATTACGTTCGTAACTTCAATATATTTATTATCTTATCACCACATATCTATTATTCCAGCCGCGTCTCTCTGTCTCATCGCGATGAACTCGTAAACTGCTAAACTGATTTTCATACAGTTTGCCCTGACATGCAGAGTGAATCATGAGGAAGGTTTTAGTAAAATTTTTTGGAAATATGTTTATGTGGCATCGCGACTGGGTGTAGGTTCGAATCCCGGTACGCACCGTTAGGTTTTTCCAGATTGCGTACGAATTTAGGCCCAACATGCTCACCGGTACGAAAAACATCATAAGGAAGAAATGTCATATGTAAGTACCTTGAGAACGGTGCTCAGCTGCGCTACTGGTCACATTGGGCACGCTTAATAAGTGCGAAGTGGATACAAACACTAATGTTTATTCCGTAAGGGATACAGAGTACCTACTAGCGAATGTTCTAGAAATATGAAATTTAATATGCAGGCTTCTACAAAATACAAATATTAATAAACTAACTTTTGCATTTAAACTCATAAAATAAGAAATATGCAACTATAGTGTCTTACAAAAAAAATATACCCGAGATACAAAAGACTTTTTAACGAGAGAAGTATAGCAATTTAAAACAATGTAATAATGAAATCCTTTCTTCTAAGAAACAATTATAATTAATTAACGTACTATATGACCCTACAAGTACCGGCTTGAGTATAAAGCTCAATATGTCAATTTTTCATTGGTGTTGTAGAGTTGTTACGGCGATGCGTCGCCAATATGACGCAACGTCAACTCAGGTACATCTTTGAAATGGCACGCGCGCAATTAAACACTAGTGATGTGCTTTTGTGAATCAAATTACGTGTCGATATTATTCAATTATTACACTTCATAGAACTTCGACATTAAACATTTGTTTTGAATTAATCAATATATATTAGAACTAACAACATTCAAAACTAAAAAGTCTTCTAAGGAAAATAATATATAGCTTCTTCATTATACTACACAAAGTCCAATTTCTTTTTAATTTCTTACAGTGTAATTTCGCGGATAAACATAAAAAAAGAAATAATTGATAGTGCGTACGTATTGAATGATATTTACCACTGTCTGAATTATGGTTCAATTTTAGTCAATATACGTATTTCTAACCTTCGATAGCCCTAAGTATTTATGCAGTAGCGTTCATTCCATAGATACATAAGAGTATTACGTGTCCTTACAATAAACAAGTTTGGAATAAATTACTTAAACAAAATAATGGAGTTTTCATATTCATAACCATTATTTTTTTACGCCATATATCTTTCTTATGTTAATAATATAATCATTATAATAATATAATCATTATAATAATATAATATTAAAATGAATTACCTTGTTCGAATGTTCTATACACGTCACTGTTATGTTCGGTATGAGATTTGAAGCACTGACTAGTATCAATAGCCTAATAATTAAGGGTTTCGTCGATTTATCGGTCTTAATCTTTTGAAATGTTATCATAATACCAACAGTATATTATTGAGACTTTAATAAATATTTTAAAAATACTACTTTGTAAATATACATAGTTATATGATAGTGAACGCGATAAGCGTCATTGCCCAAAGTAGAACAGGAAAATATAGTGATAATATAATAATTATCTGCGGTTTGTCTTATATCGGCATCAGATAGTTCATATCCAATTATATATAAACCGAGAAATCATACTGATAATTAACTGAAAGTGTTTGTAAGTACTATATAATCCCTTTGCTTGATAATTACAAAAATTAGTAGAAAAATATTTAAACCAGGTCATGGATTAATTATAATAACTATCGCCTCAACGGTACCGCTTTTTAAGTCATAAAAACAAAGACGTCCCAGTTTTTGCTTGTAAAACCATATCACAACAGGTGGCAAATAATACACCAGTTAAAGAAATCGTATTCAAATTCAAGTTCATAAATATTCATACAGCATCTAGCCCAATCGCATGTCTAATCAATAATCATTAATAATAAAATCGATTATGCAAATTATTCGTACGCGGCCAGCACTAGTGGATCGGCTCGACCCGGGGTCAGCGGCGCGGTCACAACGCTTCTTTTGCCGGCGTACCTGCAACACAGCATCCATCTGTTTTATGGTATTGTGAAATTTTGTAACAAGTTCTGAGGTAACATGGCAGAATATTTAGAATTTTGTCTTTAGCGTCTTTGAGCGGTAAATTTAACGCTTAGAATTAAGAAATACATGGAAGGACTAGACTATACTCTGGAGAGTGTGCGACTCTGTTATATAAATTAGATCCTCCCTTTTGGGCTTGCACCAGAGACGTGCATAGGGTATTTGGCCAGGGTAGGCAGAATTTGCGTAATTAATTTGAATATTACATTATGATAGTAAATATTATATTGCTTTCATAGGAAAGATAGATGGCGTGAATATAGAATAGATATGAATATAAATAGTCCCATTTTTTGTTTAACTTCGAGCAATTTATTCCAGACTTCTTTATCGTAAAGGCATGCAATGCTTTCATGCATCTATGGAATGAACGCTACTGGTTTGCACCTATATACGATTGACGTGCTATCTGCTCGCATGAGGCGATTAGCTTGCTCTTTTTTTGCTGCGGTTCACAGCAAAGAAATAGAATTCGCTTCCTTCGTCTTCAAACATCGAGTAAATTGGTATTGATCAGAGTGACTGGATTGAGGTCAAGCGCAAACCCGTCTGGAATAAAAAAAGGTTAACCTAACATTAAACATATAAATAAAAGTGAAGCAACATGTTTTTGTAAGCTCACACAAGCTCATTTGGCTCTATCGTGTTCTTTTCATTAATAATATAATATTTACGGATAATGACACACATTGACCTAGTCCCAAACTAAGCTTGCGCTTGACTATGAATACTAGTCAATGACAATTTAGCATTTGCTGAGCTGGCTTCCCTTTAGCGCATTACAGCACAGGGTATTTGGTTTTGGCTGTTTTCTATCTTCATTAAACCTGTCTTTCTGTATTGTATTTCATGAACTAATTAAATTATTTTTCTTTATTTCCAATAGGTAACCACAAACGTAGCTCGAGACAAATTGATCTGCTGTTTAACATTAGTGTGATTCGAACCCCGGACCTTAGTATCGAAAGTGGTGAAACCCCAACTGCGGTTAGTCTTTTGTTTGTTATATCTTTAAATATATATCCTTCAATGATATATCTAATATAAATCAGAAGATCAATACAACTCGCTACAGATCACTGAAAATTTGATTTGTTCTTTTGAAGAACATTATCCAGTTACAAATTTGGCGCGTGTATGTGGTTTTTTTATATATTTCCTAGTTCTATGATTTAAAGCAGGTACTCGTTGGTTGGAGACTCCCTTGTTATGCAGAGCTGAAAAAAAAATATTGGCACTGAATTCCAGTCTCTAAAGATGGAAACGAATCGCTTTGTACGAGCAATTGAGATATCAAAAAGATACTAATATAACGCGCACGGCGTCTTGCAAGCTTACAGCTCCAGGTCTTGAATTTTTTTGAGGACGAACAAAGACAACTATTTACCACAACACCTACTCCCCCTCCGCCAGTCCTTTTACCTTTGTTTCTCAATTATAAGAAATAGTCCATTGAAAAAAAAAATTACAGCACAATTTTCAGAGATATTTGCGCAGTTTCACAAACGCTCTTTAAACTTAAAATCAATTTTAAACTTTAATTTATCGTCATTGCGTACAAATTTATTCTTCGTTTAAAAGCGTCATAAAATTTAAGGAGCGCTTTTGAAATAGTTCTGAGCTTTGCGCAAAAAATAAGTCATGGGGCACGAGCCAGCGCTTGCTTCTTCATAAATTCTGGGCTGATAACTTATGGCAAAAAGATGAGGGGTATCTAGGATATATAATCATTGTAGACGTACACAAAGTCGCTAGCTGAAGCAACTATGCATATGAATCTAGAGTAAACCGCAGTCACAGTATAAAATATATGAATAATAAATAAGACAAAATATTTTAAAGCATAAGATACGTAATAACATGTTTGATCGTAAATAATATTACCTGACCTTCCATTTTATAGGAAGGTGCGCTTCCCAGATGCGCCGTTTCACTCACGAACGGCTCAGGGACGTACTTAGAACTTAACGCGGGTCTTTATTCGTCATCCTTATTATCATTTCGTCTCAAACATATGAAAATTATTCGCGTGAATTAACTCACTTTTAATTATGACTCGACGTTTCGACATGGTCACACAGGTCAGATTTACAAAGAGGCCTTCCTCTACAACAGGACATACGTCGGACGGCGCGCTTGAGGAAGCGTGTCGCCCGATCCGATCGATCCGATGTGCACACCGTTCCAATGACAAATTAAGGAGATGAGGGGAGGTATTTTTTTTACACCACTCTCCCTGTCATATGTATTAGGTGTACGGAGGGGATAGCAATTATTTAGCCACCCTCTGCCAAGAAGGCGGGGCCTGCAGAAGGCTAGACGTCGCCGGTTGCCAAGGAAGATGGCTCAGCCTTGCCCTTGGCACTCGGCAGGTGGGAGAAGGAACACCCCGGGGGTTTTAGTTAGTGCAAGTCCGACACACCGGGAGGCAACCCTTATCACCCCCTGAGGTCCGTTAGGGATTTCCCCCGGGTTACCAAAAAAAAAAGGTCAAATTTACAATCAAACTGACGCGCCACGGAAAATTCATCGTCTCTTTGGTGGCCTAGTGGATAATAAATCGGTTTTTATACGCGGAAGCGCTAATGATCGTAGTTTCGAATCCTGACCCGTACCTCTGGGTGTTCCATATTTTGTACAGATTAAGGTATCAAATGCTCACAGGTAAAGGGAAATTTCGTGAGGAAACCAGCATGGCATCTAGTAGAAATAACACGTGTACTAGTGCTGTGAGAACGGCGATCAGCTGCGCTACTGGTCACATTGGACACGAAATATTCGTATAAGCGGAAAATAAAGCGCACTATTGTATCTCTACACAACCCGTAAGACATATACTCCTAGCTTGATGATATAATATTACTGTTATCACACTTTATTAATCTTATAAGTAAATACAATTTTTTACGTTTTAAAATAAATATTAAAAAACGTGTATTTTTTTTTTACTCTGGCTCGACATAGTGACTACAGAGTTCCTGGTGGTAAGTACAATGTAGTCCAAAAACGAAAGCAACTATCAAAGGATGAAAATCCATTGATAGTCTCAATCGTCATGTCGGCCCGCATATACCACGACTGAAGGTCTCTAGGTATATGAGCTACTGGATATACACAAGCTGATCCCGAAACGCGACAAGCCGAAACTGACCGACTTTCATAATATAAAAATATATGGACCTACGACAGTAAGATCTAAGGCCCAAGACACCGGTGATAGAGTGAGGAACTACCAAACAATGCGTGCTGTTTTGAGTAATACTGCTTTCTATATCCTTTCTAACCACCAAGCGAGATTCCCTTAAGATGAAAATCGAATCTTTTTGCAATCAGCCCATTTGTCGATAAGACCATCGGGACAATAATCGTTGTATCCACATCCTACAAGCTAGTTATCTTGTGTGCGAGGTCAAATATTTTGATGCAAATTATTATTATTGTTCTTTAAAAATACCAAACTATGAAAATTATTATAATTATATTTTGTGAGGGGTCCACGTGCCACAGCCCCGCCTGGCTACGTGCCTGCCGCGAGCAAGGTAAAGTCATGAATAAGTCATTAAAACTTATCTGGGTATAATGAACCGATGACCTATGTCTCCATTGAATACAATCAAACACAAATACACTAATAACTCACAGGTACTCTGTTATTTCAAAACACAATCGTGCATCGTTTTATACAAGGCGAAATAAAGTTATAACACGCACATTAATATAGCAAAAACACCACCAGCTCTTAAAACGGAACTATGACTAAGATTCTCTAACTCGCTTACATTTGCCAAGTCGTTGAGCTGTGGCATTTCACAAAAGACCCGAAAGACCATTATCTTTCGGTGAGTGTGTTCCTACCGTCCTATTATATCAAGTTCTTTAAACGAAGCGTGAAGAGATATTTCAGTAAGCTGGAATAATGACTCGACTATTAATTGTTTTTCTTTACTTTTGATAGTTGCAGTCGTTTTTGGGCTTTTTTTTACTTGGGGAAAATCCTCATAGGACCTTCCCGGCCACGAAAGGGTAGCAGCCGAGTGTGCCGAACTTTTACCAGCTAAAAACCTCAAGGTAACCACTTCTGCGAATTAGTGGGAACTGCGGCTTACCATCAGGTGAGATGTAGTCACTATACCGAGTCAGGATAAAAGTAAAACCTTTTTTCAATTAACAGGCTAATGCTTGACCTCAATCACGCCTTCGTTCGGTCCATAAGATAAATGATACAACAATATTGTGAATCAATACCAATGACAGGAATACAGAATAATTGTATATAGCGCTGTCACTTTTGTTTTTACTGTCAAATTGCTGTCAAATATGATTTGAACAATACTTCAAGAATCTGTGGTACAGCCGCTAATGATAAGTGAAATCGAGGACAATGATAGATCGCATTCACCCAACAAATGCCTATTCCCTCTTCGTTTAAAAGCCCCCAATGCCAAAGGCAACTTCTATTTCGGCTATAATCAAGAAATTCTTCTACTCTCATCTTCGCCGGGTCACAAGACTGTGGAAAGTTCTCCCGGCGAACGTGTTCCTATATTCCGATATTATCGGGTCCTTTAAACGAAGCGTGAAGAAATATTAAGAAATGCAGATTAAATTTTTATACAATTTGCAAAAACCGAAGTTTGATCGATCGAAAATGTTTCACTCACTAACCATAAGTATATTTATCTGGTTAAATGGATAGCATAACTGAACATTAGTTTATCCGTAGATTACCGTATGGATCTAATGGGGGCAGCACACAGGCAAACACCGTAGTTGTGTTAATTGACCACGTGTGGCCAGTGGATCTCTTAATATAGTCTCGAAGAACGCTTTGATAATTGTAGTACAAACATTTGTTCATAATCCTATTTACATGTAATCCACCTTGATAAAATCCGTGAGTATTTTCCACATATTTCAAACTTTCGCGTTTTGAATCCATTTTGTAAATGCGATGACTTTTTTCCACGAAACTCATCTTTGGTGACCGGGAAAAGCTTCTACAACTTCACCAAGCTTGTGGTACTCAGGCAACGATTTATGGGTTGGGTGGTAACGCAAGGGCATTCCTGTGGGTACGAATCTCCATTTGGGCGGCCAGCCAGTGAAACGAATCTAACGGTGATATACTAGCGTTTCGGAAGCGACTACCTTGAGAAGAAACGCCGAAAAAAAATCAATGCTGTGTCGGAAAGAAAGATGCGGTATAGGTTAATTAAAATATATCAGATTCGTTAGTAAATATGCACATACCTGTAAACATTTGTGACCGCTAATCATAGAAATGGTATATTCGATTTTAATGCGATACTCGCACCTTTCGCCCATTGGTGTTAGGAATATAGTTTAAATAGATTTTTTTTAAACTTCAGTGTGATAACTCTAAAATGTCTTTAGGTTGCAATGTGCTAATAAATCAAAAATATCATTCTATGTTAGTTTCGTGATAGAATTATCATGTACACGTTAACTATAGAATACTGATCATGGAAAATTTAACGGATATTGATGTATGTATTGGAAAATGTCATCAAACGCCTACAGTCAGAGCCACACAAATCGCTCTGTGCCTTTAGTGACACACACAATTGGCACCTTAGAAAGTTTAACATGGATTAATCGATTAACCGCTCGCTAAAATGTTGGGAATTCCGCACGGAAACTTACGTTCAAACATTAAGATGAAATAATAATTATTTAAATAAACTTCCAGAGATGTAATCAAGGTTGCTGGTTTTAGTCACCGGACGTGTAGGACCCCTGGGCCCCGTTTTATAGATCACTGGACTGTTTATTTTATTTTTCACATTTAAAGGGAAGCAATATATAATATACTTAATTCAGGCACACTTTTGATGCCTATTGAAAAGATTGTAATTATTTATTTCTAAGAAATTCTGTTTTCATATAACAAGTATTAGCTTAAAGTTATAAAACACTAACATGTTATTTTATAATAGTTTTAGTATGTTATAATTTTAACTATTTCTTTAATTTTTCATTTATTATTTTTTAATTATTAATTTACTTCTCGAAATAACTTTATTGAATGTAATTATAAGTAAAGTTAATATAGATAAGTTGAGCTCTCTCCCAGTTTCAGAAACTCTCCTTAAATTTTAAAACGCTTTTCAAGTTTAATTATTTATCAATTAAATACAAACATATAACTTATTAGTGATTAAAATAGCCTATAACGTCACAATTACTTTGAAAAGAAGTTTTCTATTAATTTTAATTTAGAACTACCCCAGTCTTTATTCAAAACATCGTCAAATTTATACAAATATGAAATTAACAATAATAGGCAATTTTTATTGTCTCCCGAAATTACTGAATACCACCCTGTGGACTGCAATGGCCGGCACGTGAACTGTTAGCACTACACTGTAAAAGTGATAATCGTGTGATATCCTAAATCACTAATATTAGTTGTTGTACTTAGTACTGTACTGCTTGTACTGTCAGGGACTGTATCGATTTCGATGACGTTTATTAAAAGGATAGAATAATATATATTTATAAACTCTAAAACTTATTTGGTAATCGGTAAACACGCCATTTAAGATCTCTCCCATTCCGGCCCTCCCTAGTTTTCGTACTAGATCGATGGACAGCTGTTCGGATCATTGTATCAACACTTGACCTCATAATTATTTGTTATTCATTACAGAATATTAAATTTGATATCAAACAACATCTCCCCACAACACTTTTATTTAAAACTGACGCCATTGCGAGTGTCACACCCTCTGCTATATCCTTCCTGTCACTTTTTAAGCTTGCCAACATAAAATATAATTATTGAGAAATATAGTTAATTGTTAATGGTGTTCACATTAATATTTAGCATTTAATAACTATTATTTATATTATATCCAGCCTAGCTTATCAGTGATATTTGCTGTTGTACTTCTCTATTATTGTAACACGTTATATGTCTTCAATAAGGTCACTGTAAAAGTCAGCGGTGTTTGTCTATTGACAAAACTGTAATTACTGACCACCTGCATGATTGCTCTGATGGTCCTATACAAGATTTCCCCTCGGATCACCAAAAAAAGTCAGAATTCTATTCAAAAAGCTGTATTTTTGTGTTTATTAGATTTTGCAGACACAGCAATAAAATTACCTAGAAGTTCAAATAAAATTCCAAGCAAAGGAACTGTTAGTTACAGCACAGATTTCGCACAATTAAATCGAGACGAATCGCCATTAGCACGATGCAAACTGATCTGCATAACGATCGATAATTGCCCGTGATGTTTTATTAATTTTTTTCCTACAATCAATATTTCGATTCTAATTTGCACGCAACTGGCCTGTTGCATATACACTAGGGTTGTAAAGGCTTTGGAATTTCGGATATTACTACAGATATCCAAACCAAAGAATTCTGCTTATAATAACGGATATTATTTGAAGATCTGTATCACGGCGAGTATTATGATGAGCTATTTGACCTTGCTACATTCTTTCCCTTCCATAAAAAAACATGTGCGCAGGTATACGGAGTCACAGCTAAACGGTAACTCTCAGTAATTTCGGTAAATCCCGGCTAGGACTAAGAACTTCTTTAGCTTTTACTTTTACTGAGTCTTTGAGCGCATTTCCACCGTCCTATGATATTGGGTTCTTTAAACGAAGCGTGATGAGTTATTTGTTAAGGCCGATATTGTCACTGCGACTATAGATTGTTGTCCTTTTGTTGCAGTCGTTTTTTGGATTGCGCTCAGGCGTGGTGTGCTCACACTGCCGAGTCAGGATAGAAAAAGAATTAGAACGGGTCTTATGCGCAAATGAATTTACTTTTAATTATGGCTCGACGTTTCGACCACAACCATAAACAATAATTATTATAGAGAACAAAAACGGGTAGAGGTAGTGACTTCCCACCCCAGATGAAAACTCCGCGACGCGTCAGTCTGCTCGTGACCATTACCTGTCACCAGATCGACACATCGAACCATAATTAAAAATAAGTTGATTCGAGCATAAGACCCGTTAAAGTAATTATAACAAGGAAGAGTTTTTGGGAGTCGAAGCTGCTCGCGTCCGTAGGCTTTACCCTAGTTTCCCTACACGTGACTCCTGGGTGGTGCTAAACGAGCAGCAGCGATGTGGTAGGGCGCCGATGCCCATCTGGATCGCGACCACAGTGCATGGGTGTAAAGCCCGTCATAGTGACCAGCTTCGGCTTGTCGCGTTTCGGGATAAGCTTGTGTATATACAGTAGCTCATATACCTAGAGACCTTCAGTCGTGGTATATGTGGGCCGACATGACGATGTAGACTATCAATGGATTTTCCTTTGATAGTTGCTTTCGTTTTTGGACTACACTGTACTTACCATCAGGTACTCTGTAGTCACTATGTCGAGCCAGTGTAAAAAAAAAAACAAGGACATAACGCGAAAGCTTAAAATGTGTTGTTCGAGTAAAAGAACATTAATCAGCTGCTGTGACCAGACTATGGCGTGATGCAGGTCGGTTCGGTAGATGGCGTTGTGCCAAATTGCATCGCGTTATAGTTTCGTTCACAGCAGCCGTATATAAGGCAAAGGTACCACGTGACGAAACGACAGAGGAACAAAAGAGATATCAAGTACTAGCTGATCCGGCAAACGTTGTTCTGCCATATAAATTATTCATACATATATTTTTGGTATCTTGAACCGTTTTGGCAGCGCACACAATGGAAGACCTCAAGGATGAATAATTTTCCCCGTTTTTTTTCACATTTTCTATTATTTCTTCGCTCCTAACTGTTGCATCCTGATGTTATATAGCCTAAAGCCTTCTTCGATAAATGGTATATTCAACACAAAAAGAATTTTTAAATGTGAACCAGTAGTTCCTGAGATTAGCGCGTTCAAACAAACAAACAAACTCTTCAGCTTTATAATATTAGTATAGATTGGTTTAACGTGCTATATATGTACACTAATTAAACCAGTGGTGACATGTATATAGTGGTTTCAATTTGAGCTCCCCGCTCATGACCCAGTAAAGGGAAATCTCTACAGTGTTATTGTATACGACCTGGTTCTAAAACCACCCAAAATACATAAGTACAAAGACCATCATAGTCCTCGCTCTGGTCTATCGCGTACAGAGATTAGCATATCCACTTGTTTATATACCTAGAGACCCTCTATCGTGGCATATGTGGGCCGGCATGGCGACGGCGGCTGTCAATGGATTTCCGTCCCTCGGCAGCCGATGGCGTCCTTGCCCACGGTACATATGATCAGGCGAAGTGCAATTACTTCTGATGATGATGATGATGCCTTAGCCGGTTTCGGCCACGGCGACTGTTTCAACACCGGTTAAGAAATTCGAGGTCCAGTTTTCGGAAACAGTCAATTGCGCAGGAGATATTTAAGTGCATAACTGGACGCGCTGCCAGAAAAGCACTCTCTCGTCCGAGCTCCCTCGGGCCCGATGGAAAGGAGAACCAGTACGATCGGGAGGGAGCGGGATGCAGGTTTGGTCGAGTTGTCCTTCTCTAAACACCTGGTTGAATTGCGGTGTTCAAAAGATACCTTAGTCGCCTTTTACGACACCTCATCAAGAAGAGGGGTGTGCTATTCTATTCTGCCGGCAGCCACCACGGCGAGTTACTTCTATAGTTATTATAAAACACTGATATTTACCATGTCGGATATCAGATACTTGCGGATATCTACGACTTCCCTAACCTTGTTTACGTCATCCACCTTGTGTAGATCCAATATAAGTTTTTATAAACTCCGATTATTTTATTCGACGTCTCTGTTAGCGCACTGCGGCCGTGCCACGGTCTATATGAAACAAAATTAATCAGCTATTTTTATATTAAATAGATTTTGTATAATTATTATTTTAAAAACGATATCCCAGCATTTTACTCATATGTCGTGTGCAGAGATGGGCAAAATGTAATCTGATTAATGATGAACGATTATAAAATGTAGTCGTAATTTTAATTTTCTTGCTCTGTAATCATGATTAAATCCATTTAAAACATTAATAAATCATAAATGTGTATACAATCTGGGATTTTGTAGTGTTTAAAACATAAATGAGCAAAATTCAGTCATATTAATGGTAAAAAACGTAAAATGTAATCGTTCATCATTTTCATTAATCTGATTACATTTTGCCCATCTATGGTTGTGTGTGTGCTTACAAAACATTGAAAACTTTATACAAAAACCCTGGTATTACTATTTGCGTATTAACTACACCAAACATTCGTTCCCTGTGGGGATCGAACCCCACACCTTATAGCGCAGAAGTCTCATACTTTTACAACGGCCACACCACAGTCTCATATAAAAATATTGGTTCTATAATGTTTGAAACTAGCCGGACGAGGCGTAAAAGTAGTGTTCCTATAAAAAAATATTATTATTCTCTTTATTTAACATAATTACAATATTTTTAAATTTTAAAATAAAAATATAAATAACATATAAATTATAAAAACATGTAGACCTACAGGGGCGAGGCCTAAGGCCCAAGCCACCGGTAGTTAGGAGCTCAGAATGAGGAACCTCCTAACAATGCGCGCCGTACCGAGTAGAACTGCCTTCTCCGGCCCTTGGTCCAACAACCAAGCGAGAGCCTCTTAAGGTGGCAAACGAGGCTGTTTGCGATCAGCCCATTAGTCGATACGACTATCGGGACAATAATAGTAGAATCTACATCCCACAAGCTAGTGATCTTATGTGCGAGGTCTAAATATTACTATTATTATTAGCCAGCTTGGCTCTACTGCAGGGTAAAGGCCTTCCTTCCCTTTTCCCCCTACATTTAAGTAATCCATATGAAGGGGTTTGGACATTTGGCGGTGCGTTATCTGCAATGAGGGTACATGCAGCAGCAATCTGCCCGCAATTCCGAATGCTTCATACCTTAGTTGACTCTTACGCTCTTACAACACCTCGGTATGATAGAAAGGGAGGCACTATTCTCTTCTGCCAGTAAACTCTATAGCTAGGTTGAGCCTTTCTTTAGATTAGCCAACGGAAATTACTCACTCCTTTTTTTTACACTGGCTCGACATAGTGACTACAGAGTACCTGATGGTAAGTACAGTGTAGTCCAAAAACGAAAGCGACTATCAAAGGAAGAAAATCCACTGATAGTCTACATCGTCATGTCGGCCCACATATACCACGACTGAAGGTCTCTAGGTATATGAGCCACTGGATATACACAAGGTGATCCCGAAACGCGACAAGCCGAAACTGGTCACTATGACAGGCTTTACACCCATGTACTGTGAAAAACAGCGCCGTAAGACAGCAGCCGTGATATGTTAGATTACTTACTAACTATATACTATCAGAGTTTCAACTCTCTACCACCGCTGGCCGAGAGTCGGTTTTTGTCTAACCCGGCGAGCAAGAGCTAACCCTTATGTAAGGCTGGATTTACATCAAACGAGCGAATGCTCATTCTATCCCCACTCTATCAAATTCGGTTACTGTAAACAGACATCGAGC
This sequence comes from Automeris io, assembly GCA_036320925.1. Classification (NCBI taxonomy): domain Eukaryota; kingdom Metazoa; phylum Arthropoda; class Insecta; order Lepidoptera; family Saturniidae; genus Automeris; species Automeris io. The sequence goes on along the minus strand of JAUDJH010000011.1, from coordinate 1,114,203 downwards.
GTTTTTTTGTTGTTCTTCCTGCGCTCGCAAAGATTCTATGGAATATTCTAAGAATGCTCGTTCGCTTTATGTAAACAATACTAAAGCGTGGGAACAGATTTTTAGAGCGTTCTTGCGTGTTCGGACGCGCTCGCCCGCCGGAGCGGTCTCTTCAAAGTGTTCTTGTGTTTGAGCGATCTCCATCACTGATCTGAGTATACTCGTCGATTGAACTATGGATTGGTCTCAAGAAAAATGCCTATTTATGATAGAAGCCCACCGAATTTCCAGATGTCTGTGGGATCCGACGTTTGAACACTACAAAAATACAAATCGCAAACAAAATGATTGGCTAGAGATTGCAAATATACTAGAATTCAATGCTGAAGAAGTAAAAAAAACTTCTCTTGCAATTATAACATCGCTGTCAGAGTCAGCCATAATGGCCACAGAATCACAGAATTGACACGAATGAGCAATGAGCATTCGTTCGGCTGTTAAACATCCGAATTCTGGTTCTTGGTTTTCATTCTTGCTCGTTGATCGTTTGGTGTAAACGCTAAGAACGATATTTCGTTTACACTAAAAGAGCGAGAAAGAATGCTCTTGTTCTAGCTCTAGCTCTATGTTCGTTTGATGTAAATCCACCCTTAGATAACGTTTTCAAAAAAAAATTAATATTGTGACACAGTACAAAGTTATCTCGCCGGGCGACATGTCAAACGGATGTAAGATCATCAAAGGTTTACATAAAACGGGAAAGCAGCGAGTCACAAATCACGGTCGTGCTCGGAGCCGCGGGCCGTGGGGACAGTCGCCGGCGGTTATATTTGTACCGTGGTAATAATGCTGTCGTAAATTGTCATCGCAACGAGGGCGGATCGAGTCTATCACGATTATCCGCCATCACCGCAGACAGCGCCGAAGATGATCTATGATCTCGCCTGTTCGCTATTTTTTAAGTTAAAACTATTTCAGACATTATGAGCACTTGTCTATGGGGTAAACTAATGAACTCGCGTGACGGTCACACTCAGAAGCACGCACTAATAAAAAAGCTCCCAAAAAAGTTTCTTAACAATTCAAAAATAAGCCTTGGAGTTTGCCGGAAGGACTGTCCACTGCCTCCCTCTTTATTTTATTGAGGTGTCAAAAGAGCGTAAGAGCCGACTAAAGTATACAGAAATGAAAATGAAATGAAATGAAAATGTATTTATTTCGCTAACAAACAAACAAAACACCAGAAATTTAAATGCAGCAACACAAACAACACACAGAAACAAAAGACAATACAAAACATATAAACATGGCGAAAATGGGACCTTCATGAGCCTAAAGCCACAGAGAAAGCCTGCAGCGCTGATTTTCGTGAAGGGCCCCGGTCATGTTACATCTAATTAGAAATATCTATACGCGATAAAAAAATACAATAAATGGAAATAAAATCTAGCTTAAGTAATCTTAAATATAAGTGTGTATAATAATAAGTTAACAGTATGCCAAATTGCGCGCAGATTGCTAGCATCGAAGCTGTTATATGCACCTTCTCTGCATAAAGTCAAATGTCCAAACCTCTGCCCGTGGATTCCACAAATAAACTAAAATAAGAGAAGGCTTGCCTTTGCCCTGTAGTAAGACGAAACTGGATTTTAATAAACAGAGAGACAGTAGTCGAGATTTTCTAAAACTTGCCGTTTTCACTAGAGATTTTTACTACTGTTCCACAGGAGAAGACCCTCGCGATGACTCCGTCTTTACTACTTCGAGAAGTCTCCTGTGGAACGTCGGAGAGTTTGCCTGACATCCACCGCTGTAACCTATCCAGGGCGTCAAATAAGAACTGGACAGAACCATCCCAGAGATGCGAACAATATTCAACGTAAGGCATGACCTGGACCTTATATAATAGGAATCTACTACGATCGTACTGGTTCTCCATTCCATCGGGCCTGAGGGAGCTCGGACGAGAGAGTGCTTTTCTGGCTGCGCGTCCAGCTATGCACTTAAATATCTCCTGCGCAATTGACCGTTTCCATAAACTGGACCTCGATTTTCTTTATCGGTGTTGAAACAGTCGCCGTGGCCGAATTGGGCTAGGACATCATCATAATAGAAATATTTGATTCGGCGTGAAAACCCGTCGCACTCTTCTCAGATATCAAGTCTACGAGATGTAAATGTTAAAATATACCCAAGCAAAGATGGAAATATTAGATTGTTTTTAATATAAATAGATCAAATTAACAATCAGATATTAAGTAATATATTCAGAGAGGTTAAGAATGCGCGCTTGTCTCACATACGACGGATCCAATATGGCGTCAATTTTATTTTTTAAAGCAAAGACAGGCTGTCATTATGCCCATATATTATCATCGCGGGGTGCTCGAGTTAGGCTCAAATTGCTGATTTAATCTGACAAGAATTCTAAATATTTTTTATATGCCATAAATTAAATGTGATCTATGAAATATCTCGTTTGTTAAGGTAGTAATTTATTTTTAACTTAATGGGTTACGTTCATGCCTGATTGTATTTCGAAATATTATAGCAAATTCAAATTATTAACAATTCTGGAACGACAATTTTCTTAAATGATAATGACTCGCCAAATAATACATGTTCTATTTAAGAACTTTTTATTGTTATTATTTTAGCGAATGTATGTAATTTTTTTGATTTCCTAACTCTTTATAACTATTTTAACAGAACTTATGCGCAAATTAATTTACTTTTAATTATGGGTTGACTTTTCGACCTGTTTACACAAGTCATGGTTACAAGCAGACTGATTTGCCTAACAAGACAACTCTAGGAACTCGTTTTATGTTGTCTTATAAAAATGCTGGTATTGTGAGTGTGTGATTATTCAAATTATCAAGAACAAAAGAGGATAGAGGAAGCAGCTTCCCGCTCACTCTGCTCGTGAGCATGAGTTGTGTAACCAGATCGAAAGGTCGAGACGTAATTAAAAGTACTGCAACTAAAGCACCTTTAGTATCCCGGGGCAAAATCCTGCACAGGACCATTAGGGACGCTGTGAAGGCAGCGACCCTGGTATGTCAGACTCCTACTGACTAAAAACCACCAGGGTGTCCATCCAATTGCTCCATCCGGGCCTGGGAAACCAAGTTCATTTAGACGCCCGGGGAGTGAAAAGCCTTGTTGAGGCTACCTCTTGTTGTCATTCTCCGTTGTCATGTCGGCCCACATATTTCACTATTAAAGGTATCTATGTAAATGAGTTACTGGATATACACAAGCTGATCTCGAAACGCGACAGGCCAAAGCGAGTCACTATGACGGTCGTGTACTGTGCTCGTGATCTAGTTCGGACAATCGCCCTACCACAACGATAGCTTCCAGCGACCATATTTCCATGATCTTTTAACTTCGGAGCAGGAATGAGCGAAATGTAATCAGATGAATGATTAACGATTACCAAATGTAGTCGTAGTTTTAACTTCGTTACTATGTAATCATTATTAAAACCCTTCTAAATATTAAGGCGTTATAGTGTATGCAATTGAGGATCCCTTAGTGTTTAAAAGAGATGGGTAAAATATATTCATATTATTGTTGAAAAATGTAATCTTAATCGTTTTTTATTAATCTGATTACATTTTCTCCGATTACATCTATGCTTGGGACCTTTTACAAGAAGAGTGAATAGGCATAAGGAATAGGCGGACGCGACCCATCATCCTACTCACTTCATCTTCCACCAGATTTGATTTAAGTCAAGTTTCGAGTCATAAATCATTAAAAAAAACTTAAGATTAAATAGTTACATAGCTTGACAGTGATTTAAATGATTAATTTTTAAGATTTTGTCGCTTATGACGATTTTTTTTTCAGAAAACGCTCGACATAAAACGGTACATCGAATTAAAAATCAATGGAATTCTATTAACATGTTATGGATATAAGATTAAACATCGGTACCAAATCAGAAATGAGTTTGTCACCGCGCGGACAGCGCAGCGCGTAACTCAAGCCCGTATCTGGTGATCTGTGAAACGCGCGACGACCCCCCGGGGGGTCCGGCATGGGCGCGGCGACCTCTGCCGTAACGGGGCAAATTATTGTTATTGCTACCAAACTAATGTAATTATTTTACCTTACAGAACAACACGTGGCTTGGAGAAGGCTACATTATTTATATAAACTATAATATCCATATTAAGTACTTGGTTTGGAATAGGGTTGTACTAAACACTTTCTATTTATTCTTACTCTTGAAATTACAGTGCAATACAAAAACCGAGTTTATCTATCAAGAGAAACCCACCTACTGATTGTCACCGCAATCATGCCTACACAAATATCTCTTCGCGCTTCGTTTAAATAACCCAATATCGTAGGACGCAGGGAATACACTTCCCAGAAGACCAATCCACAATCTTATGACCCAACAAAAAGCTAAGAATTTCTTAGTTCTGGCTGAAGTAGAATTCACCGTAAAACAGTGGAACCGCAACGAAGCGCGCGCGGTTCTATTATGAGAGGGAGAGTGTGGAATAGGTTTGTGGGACTCTTCAGAACACTCGCTATAATACAAACAATAAAAATCGCTAAGTGAGACAATGTCCCTGTAATGAGGGAAATTACACGGATGGCTACACACCTAATAATAAATATCGATCAAACAATCATTGAAAAAATAGTATGCTTTCTTTATATTTTTTAAAATAATATGAACACAACTCGGCTAATTATTTACCACGCTTAGAACCTGAGTGATTGTGTTTCGTTCATCGGCGAATTGCTAATTTATCGTTTTTGTGGCCTTCTGAACGTGTTGTTCTTGTTTTTTGGGTTGGTGTTGGGTTTCGACAGCGACAAGATACTTGGACGGCAAAATGCTGTGGGGAAATGGTAATTTTTCTAATGACGCTGATTTTGACGTTAATTAATAATTTACGAGCCCAAAAGGACTTGTTCCCAGAGCCGTAAAACGGAATATTAAAAATAACAACTCGGCTAGTACATCCCTGTGTAGTTTGAAAGTCCGTCCGTCGCGTCCCGTGGGACATCGCGCGCTGTGGGACACTCGTTACGCCGCGATTTATTAGGATGATCCCGTGGAATCCCGCGCTCTGCCGCGTCACCCCGCGTTTTATTGTCTCCGTGTTATTAAACCGTTTTATTATTTATTAATTGATTCTAGATGTTATTGCCGATTGAATTAAATTTTATGTTTCATGTTACGGTGACATTTTTTTACTTCGGCCCGTGAGTTTTATCTTGATCGTTTGAATTTATAAATTGAGTTAAAATATTCATTATTAAATGAAAGAGTTTAGTGTCATTTTAAATGACGTTCCAAATAGATTTTTAATTATTAATGTTTATTTTAATTAGTCAGTTTATCGATGTAATATGATAGTCTAAATTAATTAATATACAGGACGGTTTTATAGACAAGGGATGATGCTCAAGGAGGATATTCCGCATTCACTTCTAATTAGAAATATGTAAAAAATAGTGATATATTAATATTTCCTTAAAAACACATTAAATTATAGTCAATATATTTAAGGAAAATTACACACATAAATGAATGAATATCAATTAAGTAGATATTTTGTCTGTCCTGAGCGAGAATACAGTACGAAAGGAAAACAAGTCAATACATAAAATTACCTAAAATTAAATTTGTCTACTTACCATTTGATCGTGCGCCACAAGCGCTACGATTCTATATTTTTTACGGATCAATTCTCATTTGTTTGTAAAGTATTATTTATGATTTGTAAAAGTACATAGTAATTTATGTCTTTATTACTTGAAAACGGTATAAATTATTGTATCCAAAAATATCTTCCTGGTCTATAAAATCACCTGTATTTATAGAAAGGATTTCGGCACCACAGGCTCACCGGTGGAGGAAATCCGCACCACATCTAACAGAAATGTAATAAGTAAGTGCCCTGAGTACTGTGGGCGCGACATACACGTGCAAAGTGGATACAGCCACGTTTTAGTTACTCATAGGAAATCCTCATGGACTGTGAGGGTGCCTCGGTGAGCTGAATTGTTACCGGCTAAAGCCCCCGGAATATATCTTCTCCCGATGCTGGGGCTTTTTTCACCTAAGTGATGTGCGGGAACACACCGCACCCCGCTCACGCCTAGATATGCTACGCACTCTCTCAAGTGCGCCGTCCGGCGTATAATCTGATTAGTGAAGAAGGCCTCTAGCGATGGCCCTCCTCCGTCCCGTCCTAGGGACGCAATGGATAGGGTTATCAGGGTAAGCAAAAGTCTCCCGATCCCTCTCCGCCGCCTCCTTCACCTTCATTACGTCCTCCTAGAAGAAAAGGCTTGCCTGCCATGCAATATTGCTACCGGCCATTGCGCGGGCGAGTGCCGACACCGACAGCTCACCGCCCACCACCCTGAAAGTAGACACAGCCTCTAATGTATCTTTGCTAACCCTGTAAGTAAGATAGCGTAATGATATAGTATTACTAATTTTATAAATACATACAATCCAAAAAATAGATAGATAACAGTATTACATTTGAGATGTAAATGAAGAAATTCGCTAATGGAGTAATATTATCGCAGGAACTCCGTTTCCATGGGCTAGTTAGCACAAATTGCCGATGCGATCACTCGTTTAGGGTTAATCGATGATTGCTCCGCTCGTGAGATGAGAGGTTTCCACTAACGGGTTAAAAATAGTGCTCGCTAACTGATAACCTTTCTCCTTTACACGCACATAGGTACACTAGATTTGTTTTAGAACAAAATGAAAATTATTGTTAAATAATCATAATATATTTATTGTTACGTTATATTCCTTTCGACGTGAGTAGAGATACATTAGATATTTTTTTTAATCATTTACAGTCGGACGCTTGACTTCAAAGACACCTGGTGGAAGATGAAGATGTGTCCGACGATGTAGCGCGTCCGCCCAAAAAATGCCCATTCGCTGGTCTCTTAAAGGCTCCTAAGTTATAATATAATTGCTTTATAAGCTATATTAATCAAAGTTTCTTATTTATTTAGTCATTTCTATTCAATATATATAAAAAAATATAGAAACATCAACGAAGTTCAGAAAATAAGGAAATAAAAAGCTCCGCAGCTTAATGACACAGCCGGGTAGTAAACTTGAGGGATTCTGTGTCCGCCATACCGCTTGCGAAAGGTTCAGCAGGGATGGGCTCTTTACACCCACCCCTCCCAGAGAAGTAACCTCAATATGTCTTTTTGCTCCTCGGACGTCCGGATGAATTTGGTTTCCTAGGCCCGGGTGAAGCAATTAAAGCGACAAACCGGGGATTTTTGGTCAGAGTCTGACACACCGGCCCCCTGATTGTCCCATGCAGGATTATCCCCCGAAATACCAAAAAAGCTTAATGTCACAAAAGAGGTGTGTGACTCTGGTTTTCGTTAAGGGACCTGTTCATGTTACATCTTCATTAATAATAAATAAAATAATAAACTTCATCGTCCGCTGCCACTTCTAGCGAGGACGTGTATCATTGTTATGCTCTACATAAGGATAGTGTGTGAAATGCCATGCTCGTGATCAACTTTGAAGCAGTCCTAATGTACTTGTAACTTCATTTAACTAATAAGCAATACCATTTGGATCTTCAGGTTTATTCTGATAGAACTATCAAAGCTTGGCTTCATTCCTATCTGATGAAGCGGTTGAGATATTTCCTTTTCATATAGAAATTCTTTTGTCACTCCAAAATTTATTTGTGATAGGAATGAAGAATAATAGAAGAATAAAGAATAATGTGATCTTAAAACTATAGTGCAATATGCGGCAGATGCCGTGTAACTGCAGCTGCAGTCGCAGTGACGCTGACGCAGACGTCAATGCAGTCGTCTGATTACAAAGAGAGCTTCAGGCAGGCCGGCATGACAACAGCGATTGTCGCCGAACTGTATTATGTGTCTCGATAGTTATTGCCGTTTTATTTATTTATAAGAACATTTACTTAGTCTACATTAACACGCCATAAATACAGTAAGTCCTGTTTTTGTGCGGTTTTGTTTTTGTGTAATATTATTTTAGTGCGATTTTTTTCGTGTAATTTATAAACAAATCGAACTAAAATAAAATCGCATAAAAAAAGACCGCACAAAAACAGGACTTACTGTATATAAGACAAGAACAAGATACATTGCAAATGAGACTATATGTAAAAGTGTTGATTACTTGCTCAGAAAGAAAGAAACACACGGACAGGAACAGTAACAGAAAGAAAAACTTTAGTCTAATTATAAAAAAAAACATAAAACATAGGAAAAGATAAATCAAATAAACAGTAACCTACTTCAGAATTCTCTCCAATAATATATTTTTATGAGTTTCAAAATATTGTCATTAAAAATATCGAGATCTGTACATCTCGATATACAATTGTACAGCCTTGTCATTAAGTATAAATATTTGTCATTGTGGCCTAAATTTGTTGAATTTTTAACTGTAGTGCACTTAACGCTTCGTATGTAAACGTTTTTTCCGCACCTCACGTCTCTAAAAGGAGTCTTTCGTCATTTTTTACCCCTTGTTACACTCCAAAAATTCTGAAAAAATTAAGGCTACTTTTCAAAATATTAACTTCCAAATACCAAATGCAAAATTATTTTTTAAAGGAAAGAAAGAGGCGCCTGCCTTAGCCTTATTTATAGCAACAATTATAAACAGCAGTGACGTAAATATAGGGTTTGGACAGGGTAGGCAGAATTCACGTAATTAATTTCAATTTTATATTACAATAGTAAATATTATATTGCTGTCATAGAAGAGATAAATGACGTAAATATAGAATAGATATGAATATAAACGGTCCTTTTTTTGTTTAACTTTAAGCATTGTCATCCAGACTTATTTATAACTAGCTGTCCCGGCAGACCTTGTTCTGTCCTATTTCTCTAAAACAAAGTCACATTGTTTTTTTTAATGTTAATAGCTTCCCCGTCAGATTTCATTTCGGTTTTTTGAAAATTGTTTGAAGGAACCTGGCCTTAATGCTATATGTATAAAAATTGACAAATATTGACATTAATATTTATAAGTCACTCAATAATTTTTTTGTCTTCCCGGAACCCGTCCACTAACATTTAAACTTTATGGTGTGGTATTAAAGTTCAAAATGACTTATAACGAATTTTTTGTATGAGAATACAGAAAAGTGTTATTTTTAGACAGTTGCAGGGAATTTTCAAATTTTTTCTCTCCGTAATAACCTTTCTCAGACTTCATCAAACACAACAAAAAAAAAACAGCCAAATCGGTTCAGCCGTTCTCGAGTTTCGCGCTTATCAAGACATTTTGCGATTCATTTTTATATTATAGATTAGGGCATGCAGTGCTTTCATGCATCTATGGAATGAACGCTACTGATAACACGGCACAGATGACCTCCATGAACAGTCGAAGTATTTACATCGAGTGTAGCTTAGTCCTTTGCCGTGTTAGTGTAAAAAAAAATCGCTTAACAATTATGTTTTATGTAGATCATGGGATCTTTATCGGGAATAGGTACAAACACGAATCTCATACGGTTTTATCAGAAAATTAGCATACATGGTTCATAACGCAACAAATTGTGCATATTTATACCAATCTTGTCGCAATAAATGTCTGATAAACGTAAATCTGCAAGAAATGCGTCGTTAAGATATAAACTTAACTCACAAACGAAGATAAAAAGCGCTAAACGGTAGCCAAGTACGATGAAGCTATGATAAAACAGTCAGTCGTAATAGTGATCGAACTATGATTCGGTTTCGGCAAATTTATTTATTATTTAAATTTACTTATTTTGTAGGCTTATTCGTGACGACTCTTTGACAAAAATTAAAATGCAGAGCACCGAGCATCGACGTAGAGTTGCCTGCCTCGCGGTCTTTTACCGGTTGCACGGTGGAGAGTGTTCTCAGGAACTGCATTCTTTGATCCCACCAGCCCCATTCCACCACAAAACCACTAGACATCGTGTCGGATACCATCCGCATGTGGTGGATATTCCTCATATCTGCACGGAAAGATTCGCTTCTACATTCATCATGCGAACAGCTAAGGAGTGGAATACGCTTCCAGCGGCCATATTTCCGCGATCTTATGATCTGGGAGTCTTTAAAAGAAGAATGAATAGGCATTTGCTGGGCGGACGTGTTTCATCATAGAACTCATCTTCACCTTCCATCAGGTGTGATTGAGGTCAAGCGTTCGTCTATAAATTTAAAAAAAATCCGGGAAAAAATGCGCCTTAAATATTCTTTCCAAACTTGGAGGGGATCTCAATCACCGTCTCGCACTACGTAATATGTGGTCATGGTAAATAGATACCTACAGCTAAATCCTTACTTCCTTACTTATATTTTTCTTTGAAGTGTATGCTTGTATGCCGTTGGGTGTACTGGCAACATAGAATAGTGCCTCCTCTGTAACATGCTGAATTGACATAAGAGCGTAAAAGGCGACTGAGATATACGGCATCACTTCATCTGAATGGAACCTTATGGGGGAAATATGCTTCCAGCGAGCATATTTCTACAATCTTATGACAGGAACTTTAAATACAAGAGTTAATAAGCATGTAATGTTTTTGATGTAAAGCGTCCACCTGTAAATCATGGTCCTTACATATGAAATTGGCGTTTTTCGTACTGGCCACTTTAATCACAAATTTCTCCTCTTTGGTAAGGAATTCCAAATTCAAATTTGTACAGCTATAGACTCATGTATTTGTGCTTCGATGATCGTCATTCATTTGTTTTTTTCTTCTGTTTTTTTCTGTTTGCGTCACTCTTTTTACAAAATGGAAAACTTAAAATATCGCATTATTTACGAGTACGAGTTCCGCCATGGCACTAGTGCTGCGGAAACAACTCGAAGGGTGAATGATGTGTATGTGCGGTCGTGTTGCAAAAGAAAACACAGTTCGTTTTTGGTTCCAACGTTTTCGTTCTGGAAATTTCGACCTGCAGAACAAGCCCCGTGGACGGCCTGAGACTCAAGTTGATAATGAAGAGTTGAAGGCTATTGTGGAAACGGATCCATCGCAAACCACGTCCGAGTTAGCTGCAGGCTGCGATGTTAGTGATAAAACTGTTTTAATTCACTTGAAGCAAATTGGGAAGATTAAAAAGCTTGAAAGGTGGGTACCTCACGAATTGACTGAAGCAAACCGGCAAACTCGCGTCGACTGCTGCGTTACATCACTAAACCGGCACAATAATGAAGGTATTTTAAACCGAATCATTACCTGTGATGAAAAATGGGTTCTTTACGATAATCGGAAGCGCTCAGCGCAATGGTTGGATCCTGGCCAGCCAGCCAAATCCTGCCCCAAGCGAAAATTAACCCCAAAAAAAGTTACTTGTAAGCGTTTGGTGGACTAGTGCCGGTATTGTTCATTACAGTTTTCTCAAATCTGGCCAGACTATTACGGCTGATGTCTATTGTCAGCAATTGCAAGCCATGATGGAAAAGCTAGCGGCTAAACAACCTAGGCTGGTCAATCGCTCCACGCCACTGCTGCTTCACGACAACGCTAGACCACACACTGCGCAACAGACGGCTACTAAATTAGAAGAGCTTCAATTGGAAAGTCTAAGACATCCTCCGTACTCCCCGGACCTTGCTCCAACAGATTACCATTTTTTTCGAAATTTGGATAACTTCTTGCAAGGGAAAAAATTCAACTCCGATGGGGCAGTCCAAATCGCCTTCAAAGATTTTATTGATTCCCGTCCGACTGGTTTTTTTAGTAAAGGGATCAATGAACTACCTATGAGATGGCAAAAGTGCATAGGAAATAATGGTTCATACTTTGATTAATTAAATATATTATATTAAAAATTTATTCGACTTTTTGTTCCTCCCATACAAAACGCCAATTTCATATGTAAGAACCTAATATATATATCAGACGCAATGCCGTCACTTAGTCAAGTTAGTATAAAAAAATAGCGTCTATAAATCTCAACTGAGGTAAATTCGGTTTTATCTCCGGCCAAAAATCAACTTTCAGTCGCTCACTAGCTTCCATATCATCGCAAAAGATAAGAGTAATAATTATAAGCGTACGAGCCGAGCGGAAACATACAATCGCTTTCGAGGGATAACTAACGGCGCAATAAATAAACTATCTCGTACACATAAGTTCAAAGGAACATCTCATTTATCCACATAAAAAAGAAAAACAGCTAAATATCTCATTTAGCCGGAGATCACGCGATAACTAAATCGACCCATTAAAATACATAACGATGGAAAACATCTATACCAAACAACACGATTCGTTACGCCGTGTGATCGATTTGACGATCAGTTCGATTAATAGACGCCCGCTTATGGACCCATAATTATATAATAAACCGTTTTGTAAGTTGATCTAATAAACGCGGCTTTTTACATTTCGGAATCGTTATTATGGACTAATAATCACTTCATCGCCTTCATGTTTGGTCGGCGTGTGATTGATGTGCCTTTGTAAATTTATTACTTACGGTATTACAGTATTATGACCTCTTAGCCGTGGTGGCTGCCGGCAGAATAGAATAGCACCCCCCTCTTCTTGCTGAGGTGACGTAAAAGGCGACTAAGGTATCTCTATAACACCGCAATTCAACCAGGTGTTCAGAGAAGGAAAACTCGACCGAACCTGCATCCCGCTCCCTCCCGATCGTACTGGTTCTCCATTCCATCGGGCCTGAGGGAGCTCGGACGAGAGAGTGCTTTTCTGGCAGCGCGTCCAGTTATGTACTTAAATATCTCCTGCGCAATTGACTGTTTCCGAAAACTGGGCCTTGATTTTCTTAATCGGCGTTGAAACAGTCGCCGAATCCGGCTAGGACATCATCATTATGACCTCTATTTGGAGGAGACAGAAATTCGGTAAGGTCTTTGGTTTCCATGAACTCTCACCAGTGGCTCCTAGTATTTGAGCAATAACCAACATACAGTACCCAAAATTTAACATAATTTTTTTACCATCTGTATATCTCGACGCAAGTTCCATGAGGTCAAATGTGTAAAATTGCAACTTGTCGGGAGAACATGTGATCACGTGGTGCTTATATACGTACGTAATCTAGTAAAACATACAAGTACAATCCGAAATCTCAACCTAAACCATCTGTTAAATAACACGATATTGAATGGAATGTATATCCGACCTTTTGGAACTCATGTCGACATATATATATATTTTACACTGGCTCGATATAGTGACTACAGAGTACCTGATGATAAGTGCAATGTAGTCCAAAAACGAAAGCGACCACGACTGAAGGTCTCTAGGTATATGAGCTACTGGATATACACAAGCTGATCACGAAACGCGCCAAGCCGAAACTGGTCACTATGACGGGCTTTACACCCATGCACTGTGGTCGCGATCCAGACGGGCACCGACGCCCTACCACCTCGCTGCTGCTCGTTTAGCACCACCCAGGAGTCACGTGTAGGGAAACTAGGGTAAAGCCTACGGACGCGAGCAACTTCAACTCCCAAAATCAAAATTCATGTTCTGTCTTATACATATGTAATTATATAGCATAAAGCAATGTAGCTAGAAAAACGAAATTTTGACATCAAATCCTTTTTATGACGCAGCCTTTTTTAGCGGCTTGATAGCGCATTTTTAGTAACCTTATTGAGGCTAAGGTGCTAGGTTCTAGTTCCGATAACAATAAACTTTTCCGTGATGTGAGATTTTCGTAAAACCTTAACTCCAAGTCTTCGAAATACGAATTAAGCCTGGTCAAGTGGCGATGGGCGGGACACTGTAAGTACTGACCAGAACCATCTCAAAGATGCGAAAAATACTGCATGCATGCATATTTGGACGTTTTAATTCCACTTTAATCTCAGTTAAAGCTCCTATAGAGAGCACTGGCCTTTGAAAAAGAGCAGTTTTAGGGTTAATATTCCTGCTATAAAACTTACGGTGATGAACACATTAACGATATGCATATATCTAATAAAATTATCGAATTATTTATTATCTACTGGCAGAAACAAGCTGTGATAGAGGTATATTAAAAAGGTGTTTCTGATTTAATCTTTATTGTCTGGCGCATAATATTATCGACATATTGACATGCCTAATCATCGACTAACGAACCTCCAGACGATCACTATGATTAGCATAGATTGCGCCCAACATTGGCCCGTGTTTTCGTACCTCATAATTCATTTAAACACACGTAATAAAAATTTCACACGCTCTCGATCATATTTCAACAATTTAGCAACTTTCATAAACTGGACGCTTTTTAATCGGAAACAATGATCCGATAACAATCGGTTCTGATTTTAATAGTTTAGAAATCGTTAAAACGATTCCGCAATAACCTTTCGACATCGCGCCGCCCGTACCAATAATCGGTTATGGAGTGCAAATTAAAATAATTAACAAAGAGATCTCAAGCGTTTGCGATACCATTCACCATAAAGGCCGATAATTAAATATTTATTCGGTTCTATTAGGATCGAATTCTAACCGTCACGCCTAATCGATTCGTCACTGTGGAAATGGTTAAATTGCTGGCAATAAAAAATACATATACACAGAAAGACACCGTGAAATACATTTACCGAGAATAAAATCTATATTTACTCTGGGTACAATTAACACGATAATTGTACGATATAATCGAAAGCATTTATCTGTATCCATCGGGATCGTACTGAATGTTTCTGTTCCCGCTCGGTGCCGATACGAATTGATTCAGGCATCGATATATCGATTTTGTTCGCTTCGTCACGCGATCGTCGGTGTGGGCGATCGCATGAGATTACTGAAATGCAATGTTTTCACACACTTTCTAGAAATATCTTAAGTTAAACACCTTCGTCTATATTGCATTATATTCCTTATCGAAAAACAAAACGAATACGACTCTGTAGATGTAAAACAATTCTTAGTTATGAAAGCGTATGATATATTATTCTGTGGCATATAGGTAAAACTAATTTTACTTTTTTTGTGAGTCAAAATCAAGAGATTCTATTCAAAACTAACAAAAAAAACTCAAGAATCTTAGGCAGAAATTTATAGACGCTACTTCGAATTTGCTTAGACATTCATTGAGTAGTAAAAAAACCAATATTTTGTAAAGTCTAAGCAAACTTAAAGTTGAGTCTATAAATCTTAGCCTCAAATGTATTGTCTATAGCATAAGGGCATCAGAAGTACAAAACTTGAAAAAGCTATACCACATGTAGATTTTTTATATTAGCTTAACAAAGTGACTAGATCGCACCTGATGAAAAGTACAGTAAAGTTCAACAGCAGCGACCAACACGAGACGAGAATCTGTTAACACACACCATTAACTAACCAGCCCGAGTATCTCACGAATGAAGCTTGACTTGGCACTTATGTGCTGTAGTCACAAACTAGCTCAGGCAATTGCCCTGCTACTTAAATCATTAATCCGCGTCCGCCTGCTAATCCTTGAAGCTAGATCGACAAATTTAATATATAACGCTGAAGTAAATCATATATTAATTATTATATAGATTTAAATGTCACAGATTCATCACTTACTTCGTCGATTTCACTAATTCTTTAATCATTAAATCATTTCGGACAAAACTCTTGAATCTTTTAAAAATGTAAAAAAAGAAAAGCCAAAAGGAGGCGCCACCGCTCCCATACAATCACGGAATCGAAACATAATCGACGAGCATCTATATTATTTATCGAAAGTAACCAATTACGTTAATTATATAACTGTTTGATAATCGGTTATAATCGGTACAGACACCAGCACCCCCGCCAATAACACTAATTATTTTACGACGCTCGTATCAATAAAATGACATTATTAATTAAGAACAAGTATTTATAATTGTCAATAATTTATTGAATTAATGTGAACAGTCATTGTAAGTAATTTAAATTTAAATTAATTATTATATTATGGGACCTTCGGGACATTTATGTCTCTGTTACCATCTAGGAGCTACTTTAGGAGCAGTCTTATGATTTTTTCCGTCGTACGTTGAACATCCTTTCAACATTTTATTTTTCGTAACTATATATTTTACCCTAGGTGCCTAACTAGAGCAGTGAGATTTTAGCCTTGATGCCGTACTAGAGCTGTGAGATTTAAGTTATACTTAGGTACAGTTTTTTCACGGTAAAGTAACTACATTGCCCTGATGACAAAAGTTTCTGTGTTACAAAAAGTGGGATCGATTCCGACATAGAATTAATATTTTTATGACTTACAGGTAATTTTAATTGGCCAAAATCTGGTTAAGTGTGTATGTAAGCCTATTCACAAAAGGAAACAGTATGAAACAAAGAAAGCTACTAAGTTAAGGAGTAGTTATGATATCATGTTTTTTTTTAGGTAGGATTAGATGCCACTGGTTTGGGAAGGCCTTTACAACTTACCAGGTAAGAGGAGTGAGTCCCTAAGGAGCTCTGCCAGCACGTTATGAGTCGGTGGCCACTCATGGATGTCCCTAGGAGTCCCTGCAGACCTGGACTTTGGAGGCTAGCCAGGGAAAGGAAATGCTGATGATCTACTAGCGTTCCGGAGTACGTCGGAGTGGAACAACGCACGAGCGTAAATGCACTGGTTAACCATAGTTGACTGAACTATCCTCTCCGGTGTCATAGAATGAATCTAGTGCGTGAATGTACCTCACTGTTATTCTGAGCGGCGTGTTCTAAAGCTGCGGTTTTATAATATAACTAGCTGACTCGGTAAACGTTGTTCTGCCATATAAATTATAGCAGACCAGCCACGCTTTGCTGTGACTGGTTTTTGAATAATTACTCAATCCAGTCAACGGATAGCGCCATCTTTTAGAATCGGTTGGAGCTAACTGTAAATTATGACAGCTAAATAATAAACAAATAATTTGCAATAAAATAATATTGCGACTATGAATTGAGATGAAAACTATCCTATCTTTTAAATTAGATCAAACTTCACGTGGTGTGTAAATTTCATTAAAATCGGTTTAGTAGCTTAGGAGTCCATCGCGGACAAACATCGTGACAGGAGATTTATATATATTAAGATGAGTCTTAAAGCAATACAAGTATCCTAGCGCACTCTATCGTCACAAAAGCGAAACCGCATAGAGTATTTACGAAGCGATTTATAGACTAAACTCGAGTCCTTAATTAGTACGCATCCAGTATACGATACGATCACCGTCTCACCTCTATTGCTTATTTTGATTCTCTATCTCACTCACACGCGTGTATATTAGCCGTCAGCGACAGAGATAGCAGTATATTTGTATGTTTGAGAGATAGTAATCGTGCCGGGCGCCTTCGAGCTCCCTAACGCGTGCTTAAAATGCTTACTAATGAACACGATTATTTAATGTGACATTTTCGGATTTCCCTTACGATCGGATCTTATGTTCCAGACTATTCCATTTTATAGCATAAAGTGTGTAATGATTTCATGCTCTGTTACTGATAAAATTAATAATTTATGAAGCTTAAACAATAAGTTTCTTCATACAAATAGAATAGTGACATGGACGCCGTGCGGGCTTGCATCCACGTGTAGATGACATTCCAACAGCTCCCACGAGGCGATTTCCCTCCTTTTTTTCGCTGCAAACTGCCAAAGAGTGGAATTCGCTTCCTGCGTCCGTTTTTTCAACATCTTAAGACATTTGAATTTTCAAACAACGAGTAAATCAGTATTTGCTGGGTGAGCGCGCTCTATCGTCGGCCTCATCATTACTTTCCAACTGTTGAGTTTGTCGTTAAGCATAAACCCGTCTGTAATAAAATTAAAGATTATGGTGGCTGGGCGATTGCCCGAATAGGGTCGTGATCAAAGTTTACAAGTGTAAAGACTGTCATAACGGCTCGCTTCGGCATGTTGCGTTTCGGGATCAGTTTGGGTATATCCAGGTATTCATATATCTAGAGGCCTTCTGTCATGGTATATGTGTACCCATAGATGGGCAAAATGTAATCAGATTAATGAAAATGATTAACGATTACATTTTTCGTTTTTTACCATTAATATCACTGTATTTTGCTCATCTATGTTTAAAACACTACAAAATCCCAGATTGTATACACATTTATGATTTCTTAATGTTTTAAATGGATTTAATCATGATTACAGAGCAAGAAAATTAAAATTACGACTACATTTTGTAATCATTCATCATTAATCAGATTACATTTTGCCCATCTCTGTGTGGACCGACATAGCGAAGGCTATTATCAATGTGGGTTATCTATTGTCGTATTGTAATTTAGAGGAAAAAAAAATTCTGCGTTTTTACGGGGTATTACCAATATCGTGTTAATACCCTGTACAAAATATTTAAAAAATTCTATATTAAAAATAATTTATAAGATTTCAATTAGGAATTTAAATTTAATTTGAATAGAATTTTTCCAAATCAATCAAGATATATTACATCAGTAGTATAATTATTTGTTGCCTCATTGATTTTTATAGCAAAATATTATCTATAAAACGAATGATACATAGTGATGATCTTTACCTACATAATACATCATTTCTGGTCGTTTCGAACCATTAACACCGCGGGACACATACATATATACTAAATATTATATATACATTTTATAATATACACAAGTTTGAATAAAAACTTGTATAATACCAATATTATGCAAATGAATGAATGCGTGGGCGTCGATTCTAATTGGTTAATAAAACGAACGAAGACGGGTTGTATTTATAGTTTAAATTGTAAAGGTGTCTTCCTACTTGCTTTCATAAAAGTGCGACAGAAATATTGTACACGGTGATTAGTGTTAAACGGAGTATTTATCACAACAATACTGATTTTCTATTTAATAACACTTCTGCTTCACCGCATCGGTAAACAGCTAAATAACATATACATAGATATACTATCCTGTACCTTTGGGCCCTTTAACCGAATGGTGAGAGAGAAAATATTAGCTTAAGTTCAATTTTGTTGTATAATGTATTTCCAATATGTACTGTTTATATGTAACATATATGTAAGTTGTATGTTGTTGTATGTACGTTATATATCCCATCCTCGTCGCCACTGTTAAGCATTTAGGGACACAAGTAAAACGCACGAGAGCTATATTCACACTGTTTATTACGTCATACATTCGAGCGCAGGCGCATCTACGCATTATATTCATATGTATGTAGATACATAACAGTAAGTATATTTAATTGATTTTCTTTTATTGTTATTTTATAGCTTGATTTAAATTTTTGTACAAAATTTTGTGGAAACTTTGCTGGCTTATGTAACATTTTTTGTGTATTTTTGTTTTTATTTTTATATTGCTGTATGTTTCCCTTTAAAATAAATAAATATAAATAAGTGTCCCATTATAGTATTTAAAGTAACAACTGGTCTCCAGGACATTGAAGGAATACTCATCCCTAGGCCAGGCTAGCAGCGATTTGAAAGACATCTCAGTGGTTTTTAGTCACTTTTACAGTCACAGTTTTTAGTCTGATGATCCTAGGCAGGACTTTTCTATGGAGACAAAAAAAGATATCATCTGGTATTATAAAAACAATAAAATATCGACTGATTTCTAAGCTTGGAACGCGTGGAACGCTTGGCCGTGTTCTATATAAGCCCACTAGCTGTCTCGGCAGACCTTGTTCTGCCCTATTTCTCTAAAACAAAGTCACATTGTTTTTTTAATGTTAATAGATTCCCCGTCAGATTTCATTCTGCCAAAACTTATTGGCCTGTCGGTTGTTTTTTGAAAATAGTTTGAAGGAACCTGGCCTTAATGCTATATGTATAAAAATTGACAAATATTGACATTAATATTTATACGTCACTCAATTGTTTTGCCTTCCCGGAACCCGTCCACTAACATTTAAACTTTATGGTGTTAAAGTTCAAATTGACTTTTAAATATTATTAAGAATTTTTTGTATGAGAATATACAAAAGTGTTGTTTTTAGACTTTTTCAGACATTTTTTTTAATTTTTCTCTCCGTAATAACCTTCCCTAGACTTCAACAAATACAACAAAAAAGAAATCAGTCAAATCGGTTCAGCCGTGCTCGAGTTTCGCGGTTATCAAGACACTATAGCTGATCCGGCAAACGTTGTTTTGCTATGTAAGGTTTTGTAATATCTTCTAAGATGTTCATTGAAATTAAGTGATGTCAAAGACAATTTTGTTCACAATTAAATACTCTTAATCAACAACATATTTATTTGGATAAAGATTAATATTATTACGTTGATACAACTCTTAACAAATAATGCATTAATTTCGACCAAATTTGTTTACCATAAAAACGGTTCTAGTGACTTAATCTTAAAAGATAGACATATACTGTCGCGGACATTTTTTTAGATCATTTCAAGAGGAATAATTCTTTCATACATATATTTTTGGTATCTTGAACCGTTTTTGCAGCGCACGCAATGGAAGCCCTCAAGGATGAATAATTTTGCCCGTTTTTTTCACATTTTCCATTATTTCTTCGCTCCTAATAATTGCATCGTGATGTTATATAGCCTAAAGCCTTCCTCGATAAATGGTCCATTCAACTCAAAAAGAATTTTTCAATTCGAACCAGTAGTTCCTGAGATTAGCGCGTTCAAACAAACAAACAAACAAACAAACAAACTCTTCAGCTTTATAATATTAGTATAGATAAAAACAATAAAATATCGACTGATTTCTAAGCTTGGAACGCGTGGAACGCTTGGCCGTGTTCTATATAAGCCCATTAAAGAATTGTTGATTTGTCGTTCTTGTGGTTGTCTGGACATGCAGCTCTTATTATCTAAAGTAATTTTTGGATCTAGACAGTAACAATATACCGGCGTTGCAGAGTGCAGCAAGGAAATTATGATCAATAAATGTATGATGGGGTGAGGTAGAGCGCGCATCGGTTCGATCGTTACTTTTAACGTCAATCAATGCCTACTGAATTTAAAAATGGTACCAATGGACTCTAAAGGCCTATCATCCAGAGCCGTAAAATTATTAAATGAAAATACTTTCAATACGGAGCCCGTTGATGTCTTTTGTAGGAAAGTTAGAACAAGTACATACTATCTTTGTACTAGTCGCGCTGCGTGGTCGGCCAAATTATTTTTCTACATACGCAATGGTAACGTCTCTAGTATAGCAACTTTATCCATGTAATACTAAAAATATCAGCAATATAGTTTAATGATTTGCCCATAATTTTTCACTCTCAATAAAAATTCCAGTTAAATAGAAAAGTTGTCATAGCGATCCTATGTTACACACTCATTCTTTAACAAGAAGTCACCTTAATAGCCTTGTCAGCAACCTCAAACACATCCTTATAAGACCAGAAAGCAGTAAATGTGACATGTTTTGGGTAGTCCCGGATCCGTACATATCGCTCGTACCATCTGTTCCGTATTTTCATTATATCCTACCCCACACTTAACCCACCACCATAAAACCACTGAACCCCACTTCCGAAACTTACTTCTACAGCGACATACCTGAGTGCGAAAACGATTTAGAATTTTACCGGTCAGGGTTATTCATGGCTGGCTTAAATATCTGTACACAGTCGATGGTAGTCTAGATGTGAAGGCATGTAAAGTCGCTACAATTTATTTCGCGCTTCCTTAGGTTGAGATTCTTAGACACTACTTTGATTTTACTCAGACTTTTCTTAGAAAATGGGCTCATTTTTAACAAAACCCGGATGTATAATAGGAACTTTAATATATTAGTTAGCGCTGTAGCTATTGAATATAGCTGCAGTATATTGACTTGTAGGCGATGACTCTTTGACTGTTTAAAATACAGAACATCGATCATAGATGTAGTCACCTGCCTCACAATCTTTTATCAGTTACACAATGGAAAGTATTCCCAAAAAGCTACATTCTCTAATTCTATCAGCCCCATTTCATCATAAAACCACTATTCGCCGTGTCGGATACCATCCGTATGTGGTGGATATTATATTGTAATGTATATATGTACGCAAAAATTCGCTTCTACATTGGAATATGCTTCCAGCGAGCGTATTTCCACGTTCTTATAATGTGGGAGTATTTAATAGAAGAGTGAATAGGTATTTGTTGGGCGGACGCGGTCCCTCATCGGACTCATGTTTATGTACCATCAGGTGTGGTTGAGGTCAAGCGTACGCCTGTTAATTATATATTTCAAATAACCTAGAAGGCTTTTGCGTTACAATATCTACGTGTCCTCCCGCTATGAAATAAGTTGACCAGTGGTGTTTAAGGGAGAGCACTCCCCATGCGTGGCTGCGGCGATGTGTGCGTACTCTAGCAGACCGCCTATCTTTTGAAGACAGTGAAAACGAGATTACTCCCCTCGTCTCCCGTATTATGAGAAGGCCTATTTAGACCCATCATGCGCCGGATCGTGGTAAAGCGTGAATACACGGATAAAAGAGTACCCAGGAGCTTTTTAGTCGGTAGAAGACCAACACTCCGGGGCCGCTGCCCTCGTAGCGGCCCTGACAGTTCTATGAAGGATTTTTTTTCCTGGTTAAAAAGTGTCTGTATTTTAAGTTAATGTGCATGGTAAGTACATTGAAAACATCCGACAACATCGTTCTGAAGAGGTCAAGGAAGACGCGATAATCATACTACGTCGGTCCATTATTACCGTTGTGGATCACAGATTATATAACCGCCTTAGAGCGTTTTTTCATTTGCCGATACCGACGAAAATTTCTGCCATTAATAAGCTTAAGTTATATTAATACGATTAAAAGCAAATTAGACATAAAGAAGCGGCCGAAACAAAGAACATCGTAAGCGACTACTTTATCTTTTTACAGGAGAAGACGTTTCTTTATTATTTCGTATAGTACATTTAACCGAATTTACTGATCAAAATTATCGTTACCGGCCAATGAAAAACGCGCTTCAAATAGCTTACATAATATTGCGTGTGATTATTATGCATTTGCAATCGGTAAATATCAAAGGTGAAAATTATTCGTTTTATATGATATTTTGTGATCGCAGAGCGACGGCCCGAACTGGGCCGAGACTATATTACACAAGTGCAAAGACCATCATAGCGACTCGCTTCCTCAAGTCGCGTTTTGGTACCATTTGTGTATATCCAGTTCATATACATAGAGACCTTCCGTCGTGTTATATGTGGACTGATATAGCGATGGTGACCGTCAACAGATTTCGTCTCTTGGCGATCATTGCCGTTATAGCCGAGCTAGTATAAAAAAGATCTACTGGTGACTAATAAGACCCTCTTTCTGGCCTTCGAGAATATTCTATAATACCAATTGTATCTATTCACATTATTATTGTTTTTCACGCCCGATCAACTGAATCTATTGCATAAGGCCCAGGTCAGGCCTTGCATGGAATACTGGTCCCATCTCTGGGACGGTTCTCCCCCGTACATACTCGACGCCCTAGATAGGTTGCAGCGGAGGGTTCTCCGCGCTGTGAATGATCCGGATGTTACTACCTTGAACCGCTCCAGTTACGCAGAGATATCGCCTCACTGAGCGGTTTCTACCGTCTGTATACTAAAAAGTTATTTAACCTTTTTCCACCTTTCCATAGTAGAATCACGCGCGCGTATTTCCAAAGTCACAGGTGTATGGTAACTCACATCCCGGCCAGGACTAAGAAGTTCTCTAACTCTTACTGCAGCTGAGTTGTTGGGCTGTGGAATGGTCTCCCGGCTAGCGTGTTCCCACCATCCTATGATATTGGGTCCTTTAAATGAAGTGTAAAGGAATATTTGTGCAGGCCGCATGTTCGCTGCGACTACCGATAGGTTTTTCTTTAATGTCGATAATCGTTGTCATTTTTAAACTGTAGCATGTTTAGCAACCAGCTATCACTGTGCCGTGTCCAAATAAAAAATATAATAGCGACAGTGGGCTATTTCCTTTCATGGTCGCACTCTATTTTAGGCCCCTGCTAGGCAAAGACTCAAATCTCCCAATGACACTCTCTTATCAAACGACATTTGTCTCTTCTGCCCTATACATATAATACATACAATATTACAATCACTAATGTATAGATCCTGTTAAGGCATCCTCAACATACATTATAGAGGCATTTTTTATGTGAATATTAATAAAAGTGAGCATTAGCAGTCAGGAAAAAAGCGTTAAAAAGGTAAAGTCAGACGGAATAATACAAACACAAAATGAAAATAAGATTATAATAACTGTACATTAAAAATATAAAACAATAGTACAAGTAAAACTTAGCTTATAACTTAACTTAGAACTTAGCTTGATTTTCGTTTTTTTTTTTTTTGAAACTTGCTGGAAATGTATCTTTTCGTGATTTTTTGTTTTTATCTTACTGTACATTTACATGAAAATGTGGAGAATTATAAATAAATTTAACAAAATCAAATTTATTCCATACTTCCCAGTTTTAGATGAGCAAAATATAATCTGATTAATGAAAAACGATTACGATTACATTATGTAATTTTCACCATTGATGTGAAAACATTTTGCCCATTTATGTTGAGTAAACACTAATAAATTCTCGATTGCATAAACATTTATAACTCCTAAATGTGTAGAAGGATCTTAATCGTGATTATAGAGTAACGAACTTAAATGACTATATTTTGAAATCGTTAATCATTAATCAGATTACATTTAGCCCATCTCTGTTCCCAATAACATCCTTCATCCGATTAACTTTCAGACCCTTCTGTCATTTGAAGATACTCTCTTTGTAAATATTTTATAAAACGATATAAGGTTAAAATATTGTTACGACGGAACTAGGGCCAAACTTTAGCCCTAGATTTCTAGGCTTCCAGGCATCGCACGACTATAATCTTAAAACGCATAGATAGTCTTGACGTACTCCTTCGAATGAAATAACTTGCAACCGGATCGGAGAAAATTGTTTACCATCGAAAACATCGGAGGGGGGGCGCATCGTTTCATCTTGCCGCCCGAGTTCGTGACGCGTATATCGGTGAGACGGCCGCTATTCGTGGAATTCCGGTTCACGAAAGGTTGACGAACCCATTCTGGAATTTACGAGTAAAAACATAAGGTTCAAAAATGTCTATAAGATTCTAGTTATTACTCGAAAATGCTGGAAAGCGGCTGTTCCGATATAAATACGCGCTCGATGCGATCACAGGACAGTTCTAATTTGGACAGCGACACAGTGCGATATTACGAAGCGATCTTCAAGGACTTTTGCGATCATACTGCGACTGTATAGTGATGCTACGTGCGATTATTTTGACTGGATTTTTGATACTGGACTTCGAGAACTTTCTGCGACTGGACTTTTGACGACTGATCTTCGAGAGCATTCTTCGACGTGCTTCTGGACTCTTCGACGATTTAACATCGCGATCGTTCGACAGCTGCGTTTCAAGACCTTTCTGTGGCTGCGTTTTGATTTTGTGTACTCTCCTCTATTAATAAATTGATTGTCCGTCACAACCGGCATTTTAATACCCCGCGCTCGTAACAATATGAACAATAACTGCAAGTATAAAGATGTTAGTTCCTTGTATACATTGTTTATGTTATTCTTTGTGCTGAGTCCTTGTTCTCATTCATATTTCACCAACAACTCTTTATGTTTGTAATGTGTATTTTCTTGTAGTTATTTAGTTTTATGTTTATTTTAGGTACTCCTAACCAAAAAATCTCTACATGATTTAAATTTCTAGTCAATACCGGTCAACCTTCCTTTAATACCAAAGTCAAAATCAAAGTTTTAACATTGGGTATAACAGTTCTAGTGGCAAGGCCATAAAAAAGTAACAAATATTTTTGATACTGTCTCAACAAAGTGACTATATCGCACCCAATGGAAAGCACGGTGATTTCCAAGAACGACAGCGACTAACAAGAGATGAGAATCCATTGAAAATTGCCGTCATTATTCTCGAGATTGGATAGATTGGGCGTTGTCTGCCGACCGCCTTTTACCGATTTAAAATAAGAAAACGTAATATAAATATTTCCGTTTACTAACTCGTAAAAATCAAATGTTAATATAGCACATGTTTAATCATTTAACTTAAAAAACACATTACCAACAAAGATTCCTAAAAAGCTCGTTAAATAAACGTATCGTGAATCAGTGAATTATGTATATATAAATCTATCTCTCATTAAGGTACGGAGCAGATGAACGGGCGGACACGCGACCAAATCGCCTATATACATATTAAATATCATAAAAACATGGCATCCAAACCATAAACCGATGGGAGGTCCACTAATTGTCGACGATATGCAAATATAGAATATAATGTTGTCATATTTTATATTACTATGGGAATTCGTTTCGGTACTTATTGTGATGGGGTAAATTGGAATTTTTATGAATTATATTCGATAATCATCATAGATAAATTATAATCCTTTATGCATACGCTTGTGTTTCCACTCAGTACATTAATATTTTAAAACACTTGTGTCATAATCAATTCCATATTTAAGATTATCTGAATCAGGGATGTTACGGAGCTTCGACTCCGACTCCGATAAGTCGGAACTTCCGATCGTTATTACACCTTCGGTTCTGACTTCGGTTCCGAAACTTTTTAATCGGAGGTATTCATCGGAGGTCACCACCACTGTTGCAGTCAATTCATTTGATTTTACTTTATATGTTGTTGAAACATAATATCAATTAATCAAACAATCAGTGCTACTTAATTTGTAGAAGACATTTTTTAAAATTTAGATTAAAAAAATATGATCAAATTATTAAATTTAAAACTCAATGTACATTTAAATTTATTAATAAAAAGTTTATTTTATTATACATTTACATTAAATTAAGTAAAATAGAAATTAACACAAAAACAACCCTGCAGCAAATTTGATTTAATTTGTTCACTGGACAATGTTCACTGGAGGATAACGGTTTCTGATATATCCAACACTTTGTGAACAACAGCTTTTATTTGCCCAAGTTAGGTTGTGTTGTGTTGTGTTGTGTTGTGTTGTATTGTGTTGGGTTGTGTTGACCCAACTTGATATACGCCGGCGATGCGCTTGAGGGAGCGTGCCGCCCAACTTATCCAGGCGAGAGCGCTGTGTGACCCCGGGGGTTTTAGTCGGTGCAAGTCCGACAACCAGTAGCACAGCTGATCGCCGTTCTCAAGGCACTGTTACGGGGTGGGTCTTATGATAGTTTTTAAAATCACTTTTTAAACTTTTAATTTCAATTTAGTTGTGGAAATAAGGAGTTTTACAGTAGACTGAATCCAATGATCGATAAAATAGAATTAAATTATATTAGAAATTCAATTTTAATGAAAACTAAGGTAAACAAGTGTAAGGTTGCATTGACGTCAATCGACATTCAATTGCCCGCGTCAGCGTTATGCAATCAATGCATGAACGGTGGATATGGGTTTGTAAACAGCACCTACATACGATATTTTTATTAGATGCCACGCGAGTTTCCTTACGATGTTATACATTAAGATCTTCTGTCACAACATGTAAAACATATGAAGCATTACAAAAAACGCTATAAAAATTATATTTACAGTACAGTAACTAAAGGCAGACATTGTACTCATTTAGTAAATATTTATTACAAAATTTTTAATTATTAATAAAAAATTTAATAATATAATTTAAATATTTATTACAAATATTAAAGGTATGAAATAATTCTAAAAAAAAATGTTAGGTCAGTCTGCAAACACTGTGAGATATTATATTGGTGTACACCAATGACGTGCATAGCGTATTTGGTCAGGGTAGGCAGATTCACATAATGAATTTGAATATTATATAATGATAATAAATATTATATTACTTTCATAGGGAAGATAGATGGTATCAGAATAGAATAAATATGTATATAAAAGGTTCCTATTTTTTGTTTAAATTAAAGGAATTTATTCCAGACTTATTTATTGTAAGGGCATGCAAAGTTTTCATGCATTTATGGAATGAACGCTACTGGTGTACACCATTACTTTTCAAGTATTGATGGAATGCACTCGGATTAAGTCGGAAAGGGAGACTCATTTTCGAGTCCTTAAAAAAAAAAAATAAATAAATAAAAAATATGATGGATCTCGGTGCATTCCATCAATACTTCACCGAGCCCGGGAGTACCCAGGCACTGCTAATTTACAAATATGTTAAAATTTTTTTTAGAAATTAGAACTTAAATTTGTATGTTTACGGGGCTAACATTACTGCGTAGTCAAAAGCCTTTTTTTTTTCAAGAATAAAAAAAAACCATTACTTTTGTTCGAATTTTATTTACAAGCAATGCTATTTTAATAGATACATCAGATTGTCTTTATAAATACACACCTCTTCAATTTGGAAATATATCGAGGGGCGAAAGGCTATTTGGTTTATGCGACATTTTTTGGTATATAGTAATAAATATATTTTCGGAATTGGTAAAAACGCTGATTCCGTAAATATATATAATATATTACTATAACGCCAAAAAGTTTCGCTTAAACCAAATAGCCTTTCACCCCTCGATATATGTATACATGGGAATGTTATAGACGAGAAAGTAATTCAGCATTCGATTTTAATTCCAAATATGTAGTAAATATTAGGTCCTTACATATGAAATTGGCGTTTTTCGTACTGGCCACTTTAATCACAAATTTCTCCTCTTTGGTAAGGAATTTCAAATTCAAATTTGTACAGCTATAGACTCATGTATTTGTGCTTCGATGATCGTCATTCATTTGTTTTTTTCTTCTGTTTTTTTCTGTTTGCGTCACTCATTTTACAAAATGGAAAACTTAAAATATCGCATTATTTACGAGTACGAGTTCCGCCGTGGCACTAGTGCTGCGGAAACAACTCGAAGGGTGAATGATGTGTATGGCGGTCGTGTTGCAAAAGAAAACACAGTTCGTTTTTGGTTCCAACGTTTTCGTTCTGGAAATTTCGACCTGCAGAACAAGCCCCGTGGACGGCCTGAGACTCAAGTTGATAATGAAGAGTTGAAGGCTATTGTGGAAGCGGATCCATCGCAAACCACGTCCGAGTTAGCTGCAGGCTGCGATGTTAGTGATAAAACTGTTTTAATTCACTTGAAGCAAATTGAGAAGATTAAAAAGCTTGAAAGGTGGGTACCTCACGAATTGAATGAAGCAAACCGGCAAACGCGCGTCGACTGCTGCGTTACATTACTAAACCGGCACAATAATGAAAGTATTTTAAACCGAATCATTACCTGTGATGAAAAATGGGTTCTTTACGATAATCGGAAGCGCTCAGCGCAATGGTTGGATCCTGGCCAGCCAGCCAAATCCTGCCCCAAGCGAAAATTAACCCCAAAAAAGTTACTTGTAAGCGTTTGGTGGACTAGTGCCGGTATTGTTCATTACAGTTTTCTCAAATCTGGCCAGACTATTACGGCTGATGTCTATTGTCAGCAATTGCAAACCATGATGGAAAAGCTAGCGGCTAAACAACCTAGGCTGGTCAATCGCTCCACGCCACTGCTGCTTCACGACAACGCTAGACCACACACTGCGCAACAGACGGCTACTAAATTAGAAGAGCTTCAATTGGAAAGTCTAAGACATCCTCCGTACTCCCCGGACCTTGCTCCAACAGATTACCATTTTTTTCGAAATTTGGATAACTTCTTGCAAGGGAAAAAATTCAACTCCGATGGGGCAGTCCAAATCGCCTTCAAAGATTTTATTGATTCCCGTCCGACTGGTTTTTTTAGTAAAGGGATCAATGAACTACCTATGAGATGGCAAAAGTGCATAGAAAATAATGGTTCATACTTTGATTAATTAAATATATTATATTACAAAATATTCGACTTTTTGTTCCTCCCATACAAAACGCCAATTTCATATGTAAGGACCTAATATATGATACCAGCTCTATTCCATTATAAAACTACTAAACACACTCTCAGATACCATCCGTGTGTGGTGGACGTTCCTTATATCCGCACGAGAAGATTCGCTTCTACATTCATCATGCGAACGGCTAAGGAGGACAATATGCTTCCAGGGAGCATATTTCCACAATTTTAACTTAGGAGCCTTTAGGAGAAGAGTGAATAGGCATTTGTTGAGCGGACGCGGTCCATCGTCAAAGTCATCTTCATTTTCCAATCTGATTGAGGTCAAGCGTCCACCTGTAATTTATAAGAAAGTTTAATAGATATACACTAAAACACAGATACACAAAAATAGCAACTATAAGTTATATTTTCTATGTAAAAACAACTGTACGCAAGGACCAGTAGCGTTCATTCCATAGATGCATGAAAGCCTGAAATAAGCATGAAAACATAAGTCTGGAATAAAATTATTTAATTTAAACAATAAAAGGAACCTTTTATATTCATCTCTATTCTATTTTCACGTCATTTATATTGCCTATGAAAGTAATGTAATATTTATTATCATTATATAATATTTACATTAATTATGGGAATTTGCCTACCCTGTCCAAATGCCCTATGCACGTCACTGGCAAGGACGGTATGATCAAATTTGTACACGCACTGTAGGAGGGATCATCTATAACCAGCTCATCAAATGTTTAAGAGATAAAACGTCAGATATAAAGAATTAAGTTACATACAATGTAAGGCATGGGACAGGTCACGCGATCCGTTCATATTTAGTATCCATTACGCCGGCGGAGCAGTAAAACGCTCGTAAATCAGTGGGTAGTTATCAAAAAACCCTCGGCTTGTGTATAAAATGATTAATAGACATTAACTCACCCCGTTTTATAGAGTGCACGTCTCTAATAGTGATAAAGATGCGTGCAGATTGTAAATACCTCGTGGTCTGCACGTCGCTTTAGATCATATTGAACTACAGTCAAACCTGGATAAGTGAGAGTTCAAGGGAGCACAATCTCATTCTCGCTTATAGGGGTTTCTCACTAACCGGAGTTTCTCTCTTATAGAGGTACGCAACAATAACAAGTCACAGCAAATACGAACGTATTATGTACATATATATATTTTAATAGTGTGTATATGTTACGTTCATTAGATTTCGACATATAAATACTTTATAAAGGTAGGTAACAAGATACTTACGAAAACAAAACAAAAACTCAAGCACTATGTAATTTTATTTTATTTAGAACTTATTTACATTTTAAAAAATCCGTCAATTTCGTTTGAGTTTTTGTATTTTGAATGTGTATATTCCTAAATAATATAAATAAATAAAGCTCGACTGTCGCTTATAGAGGTATAGATAAGTAGCAGTCTCACTTACGGAGGTCCATGAGGGAAAACGACTCTCTCTTACAGAGGTTTCTGTTTCACGCTAATAGAGGTTTTGGGAGCTTAAAATGACGGGTCCTGGCTATTACTCTCACTTATAAAGTTTTCTCACTTATCCAGGTTTGACTGTATTTGTATTTTTTGGCTCTGGTGTCCAAGTGTATCAGGGACTGGTTACAATGCACGGGAATGCGAATGGTTTTTGGTTTAAATCCCGGTACGCACCTCTGCGGTTTTTCAAATTAATTACGGATTTAGGCAGCACAAGCACGCGTGCGGGTTTGCGTTGTCACAGCTATACGGTATCTCACATCCCGGCCAGGACAAAGAAGTTCTCTAACTCCTTCTTTTGCCGTGTCGTTGGGCTGTGGAATGGTCTCCCGGCGAGCGTGTTCCCTCCATCCTATGATATGGGATCTTTTAAACGTAGCGTGAAGAGATTTTTGTGCAGGCTGGCATGATCGCTGCGACTACCGATGGGTTTTTTGTTACCTTTCGATAGTCGTTTGGCGTTTTTTGGACTGTACCATGCTTATCATCAGGTATGGTGCAGTCACTGTGTCGAGTCGGTATAAAAAAAAAAAAAAAGCTAACTAGTGAAAACATCCTGAGCAACCCGCATAGTGCTTACTAAAAATAGTACACGCAATACTAATGCTGTGAGAACGGCGATCAGCTGCGCTACTGGTCAGGTTGGGCACTACATATAAGTGTAAAATGGATACGTTGATCAGTTGTTTTAGACAATTTTAAGCTAAATTAGGATTTTTAAATAACCCGCTTCGCTCGAAGGTTGTTGTGATGTACGGATAATAATCCCTCCTGGCTTTTGCCAGAACTCAACTTCCAATCTGACTCTACTATTTAATGCAAGACAGTAGCACAGCACTATTTCATTTCCGTTGGTTCAATATTCTTCCTTTCAAAGCGACTCCAGCCTGCAGAACTTGCATTATTAGTTACTTGAAATTAATTTCACAAATCCGATTTACGCTAACCTTAATATTTATATGTCTCATATCCCATTATCTTGTCGAGTTCATATAACAAAACCAACTTTTCATTTTCAACTTACGAACATTATAAATTGTACACATTTATAGACGCTACGTACTCCCTGGGTGGCGTGAAAGCAACCGTTTTATTTCACCCAACGAAAAATACCAATAGCCCCTATTGCAATAGAAATTAGGTTTCAAATAAAACTGAAAAGGGTTTCTGCGGTATCCAGTTAAGTTCGTCGTAAAGGTGCGTCTCAAAACGCGTTATGGCGACTGTATATCCATCGGTTCGCTAATGACAGGTCACAGATTAGTCCGGTGTGAGGTTCTTTACTGTTTTATTGCCTAACGCATCGTTTATAAGATCGCCGGTTCACAATTCGAAATGCGGCCTGTAAATTACAACGTACGTACGTACAAACCGAGGGACGGATTAAGCCATGTAACCTAATATAGTACCGAAGATATAAAGATATCAAGGTGTATCTCTATTTATATACTACGTTACTGGTAACTAACGCAAAACCTCTTAAAGGTAACTTAGGTACATCAAGACTAACAACTTTTGTTCTATGACTTTTGCCAAAACTTAACACATCCTAAGATATATATATTTTTTAGTTTTAGTGGGGATTTCTATCAATCGTTAGCTCTATGTTTAAAGTTCAGTCAGCTGATGCTACGAAATCGTCGGCCCCAGTTGCATCGCGCCGCCTTTCAGAGTGTTAAGAAGATCAGAACTGCAAATTTGATTTATTTATTTTTTTGTATGGGAAAAAAACATTGAATTATAAAAAGTCGTAAAACAAAAGTTGTTAGTCTGATATACCAAAGTCACCCTTGAGAGGTTTTGCGTTAGTTACCTGTATCCCTGTATAGCTACTTCTAATGCAGAAGACCAGCGTAGAACCGGCATTTTTACATTTTAGAACGGCTCCAAGTGCATCATTAACATTGCTGCCAGATGTAACTCGCCTCACTATCAAGATATGCAATATCATTTCCTTTTTTTAAACTTTTATTATTAACTTTTATCACACATTCCGTAGTTACGTCAAATTCATTTATAGACCAGTACTTAAAAAAATATAATGTGAGCTATTTTT
Source organism: Automeris io (assembly GCA_036320925.1). Lineage (NCBI taxonomy): Eukaryota > Metazoa > Arthropoda > Insecta > Lepidoptera > Saturniidae > Automeris > Automeris io. The sequence continues at coordinate 1,080,916 of JAUDJH010000011.1, read as the reverse complement.
CTAACGGTCCGCGGGGGCCTCTAGGGGGCACACATTGGACCCACGGGCAGTTTCCTATAATGCCAGTTTGAACAATCCAGTATTGCGTAAAGATATGTTTGATGTCCCACCTGTATTTGCATACCCATCTATCTTAACTACAATAAAATTGTAACGGGTCGTATTTATATTATACATTAGACATTTTTAAAGCGTTTTTATATACATACATTACTATAGAACACAAAGATATAAAACTTGTACTTTACACTTTTTCAAAGACAGGTTTGCGCTTGCCTTCAATCTCATCCGACGGAAAATGATAAAGCCGACAATGGAGCGCTCATCTAACTACCCATTCACTCGTTATTTGGATATTTCCATCTCGTAAGATGTGGTAAAATCAAACGCAGGAAGCGAATTTCACTCCTTAGCGGTCTGCAGCAATAAAGAGGAGGCAAATCGCTTCGTGCGAAAAACTGGAATGTCAACCACAGTGTAAACTAGTCTATTTGTGGTAGAAGGGGGGAGGGGTAATTAGAATTTTGATTCGGTGTTGACCCATTTTCAGATACATGTACACAAATGTTGTAGGTGAATGTACAAATAATAAAACTACGAATTACGTCAATCGGTTCGGAAAGCAGAATCTTCGGCTCTTCAGCCGGCAAGAAACTCTAGCATTAGCTGTTTTAAAAATATTATATTTTACATACAAATTAGATTAAATTGAATTTCCTGTGTTAAATACAAAATATTATAGCTAATCATCTTTACCAGCCAAACTATCATTGAGAGAATAATAAACTCTCCGTATCAATTATCTTTTTATTTTTCATATGTGGGAACTGCAAAATTCTTTTAAGTGTTTTGTTCTATAGACGAATACCGAACCCCATAAAATAATGTTGTGAGCTCGGTGTCTTTAATATATCCACGGCACTAATACACCTGATTTACTCAAATACAAATGGGAACGCTAAATCTTTCACGAAACACTACACTAAATGCCTATACTAGAACTCTACCACGATTTAAAATTATAACTCTAAACAGAAACAAACTTAATTTCAATTTGCAATTACACAATACACATAAATTCACAATATTCACAATTTGCAATTCACATAATGTCTAGTTTTATAACAACTGCACACGCCATGAACCATAGATGGGCAAAATGTAATCGGATTAATGAAAATGATTAACGATTACATTTTACGTTTTTTACCATTAATAAGACTGTATTTTGCTCAATTATGTTTTAAACACTACAAAATCCCAGATTGCTTCGAAAGCCTATTGTTTTTCAGAGTGCTTTTTATCTCGATTTAGTTTGCTTATCAGTGGCTCACGGACTTTTACCTTCAGGCGCGCGGCATTGTGCAAAATTCACTTCATAATAGCTGTTCCTGAATTCAGGTAGAGAGACACCATGGCAGTAAAAGTAAACGGAATTACTATATCTATATTCGGTAATGGTCGTGTGCATTTTTAGGATCCCAATATAACCTAACCAGCACCAACAATACCATTCATTTCTATCAGAAACTTTCCAGTGCAGTCCTTGCCAGCGTATACAACAACACTATACCACCCACGTATTATAACTGGCGAAAAGTTATTGGAATTAAGTGTTTAGAGGTTCATAATGGGAAATAATAATTTTATAAACTGAATTATCTTTATTATCAATACTAAAACATTTTAATCAATATTAAATAGGAATTAATAATTATACTATTATCGTCAACTATCGTTTCTCACAGCACAATCCCATAAACAAGGCCTAGTGCCAAACACAGCCAGTATAACCGCACTCTCCGTTCGGTTTCCCACAACAAAATTAATGTGATAGTCGAGAATACAAACAAAATATAGAAGCATTATCAAAAAATTGAAAATTCATTAGTAGCGCTAGAAAATTATTCACATCTATTACAGTCGTGGAATATACCGGCAGAATAGCATAGCGCCTCCTTCTTCATCACACTGAGGAGTAGTAAGCGCTGACTAAAGCGTACAGCATGCTGAATTGCTAGCACTCAAGCTGCTGCATGCACCTTCTCTGCACATAGTTTACTCACCATCCCGCATTTGACAAGCGTGCTGGGTTAAATGTATTCCCGTGGTAAGTTTATTTACGTACGTTAAGCCTCATTAAAGTATATAAATGATAACAAAATGCGAAAATTACTATAACTGTATTGCCATGCTGGATAGCATTGCTGTTTCGTCGAAATACGCAACAAATATTTACTAACCATTCGTTTTTCTTGTTTTCTTGCTGCTGCCACTTACTCCTTCGTCGACATACCATCATTAAACAAACCAGCGCTTTCATGTCTTTTGAAAATGCTTCTATATTTGATCCGCATTCACTGTCCAGTAATGAATGAAGCACCTATCAAAAAATAATCCGACGACACTGCCGAACGTCGCATCATCCGAGATTAAAATTGTGAATGCTATAAAAGAAACAGAAAATACCTTTTACGGTAATTTATTGGCATCCCCGACCTGGTCGAGCAGTGTCACGGTTCACAATGGTGCCAGCCTCTGTCAAAATTTCCCTTAATCATACCGTGAAATGTCCCTAAGAATTATGAAAGTACTCACGAAACCTTTGCTTCGTTGGTAGGATATGGAGACATTAAATATAATCAGAGAGGATAAAAAATTAATTATTTCTAAGCCGTTCTAGCTACAACACACACCGTTTACAATATTACAGTTTGACATATTATGACATTATATTTTTATCTGTTGTATTTGTTTCAATTAATAGATTAAAAACCCCTAGAAATTTCAAAAAAAATATTCTATAAAACCCTCATAAAAAAAAAACCTAGATATCTCCTGAATTTTAGGGTAGAACCATAACGCTTGCAACACTAACAGTTCACAAAGCGTCGCGCAACACCTACGCGCTTCACTCAACTGTAATCTCATCTCCACCGTTCAAAATCAATTTTTACAATATCCAGTGATATCTATTAATGTATGAACATTGTTAAGAATTGATAAAATGGTGTTATATTTTTCTTAGATCTTTTAGAAGTGCTATAATGTTTATCGTCAAAGAAAATCAAACTCTATCAGTCTTTTCAAACCCCAATAGCATAATATTTCTCTGAAATTTCACACATTGTAATCCCTAATATAGGCCTAACACGCACTACGAATTATCAACGCGTGATTTTTCTACTGCAAATATAACACTACCCAGTGCACGAAAACGCAAGGACTAGCTGAAAAACTGACGGAAAAAAAATCGCTAAAATGTGTCACGACGCGCGTAATTTACGTCACCTCACTTGTATAAAATTAAAAACTATGTGATGACAAAAACCGCGCGAAATAAGTTGCTCAGTGCGAGCTATGTGAATCTTTTTCTAGTTTGTTATTATTTACACGCTTGACCTCAATCACACCTGATTTAAGGTGAAGATGAGTCCGATGATGAACCGCTTCCGCCCAACAAACACCTATTCACACTTCTCTTAAAGACTCCCAGGTCATAAGATCGTGGAAATATGCTCGCTGTTCGCATGATGAATGCAGAAGAGAATACCTTCGTACATATATTAGGTCCTTACATATGAAATTGGCGTTTTTCGTACTGGCCACTTTAATCACAAATTTCTCCTCTTTGGTAAGGAATTCCAAATTCAAATTTGTACAGCTATAGACTCATGTATTTGTGCTTCGATGATCGTCATTCATTTGTTTTTTTCTTCTGTTTTTTTCTGTTTGCGTCACTCATTTTACAAAATGGAAAACGTAAAATATCGCATTATTTACGAGTACGAGTTCCGCCGTGGCACTAGTGCTGCGGAAACAACTCGAAGGGTGAATGATGTGTATGGTGGTCGTGTTGCAAAAGAAAACACAGTTCGTTTTTGGTTCCAACGTTTTCGTTCTGGAAATTTCGACCTGCAGAACAAGCCCCGTGGACGGCCTGAGACTCAAGTTGATAATGAAGAGTTGAAGGCTATTGTGGAAGCGGATCCATCGCAAACCACGTCCGAGTTAGCTGCAGGCTGCGATGTTAGTGATAAAACTGTTTTAATTCACTTGAAGCAAATTGGGAAGATTAAAAAGCTTGAAAGGTGGGTACCTCACGAATTGACTGAAGCAAACCGGCAAACGCGCGTCGACTGCTTACGTTACATTACTAAACCGGCACAATAATGAAGGTATTTTAAACCGAATCATTACCTGTGATGAAAAATGGGTTCTTTACGATAATCGGAAGCGCTCAGCGCAATGGTTGGATCCTGGCCAGCCAGCCAAATCCTGCCCCGAGCGAAAATTAACACCAAAAAAGTTACTTGTAAGCGTTTGGTGGACTAGTGCCGGTATTGTTCATTACAGTTTTCTCAAATCTGGCCAGACTATTACTGCTGATGTCTATTGTCAGCAATTGCAAACCATGATGGAAAAGCTAGCGGCTAAACAACCTAGGCTGGTCAATCGCTCCACGCCACTGCTGCTTCACGACAACGCTAGACCACACACTGCGCAACAGACGGCTACTAAATTAGAAGAGCTTCAATTGGAAAGTCTAAGACATCCTCCGTACTCCCCGGACCTTGCTCCAACAGATTACCATTTTTTTCGAAATTTGGATAACTTCTTGCAAGGGAAAAAATTCAACTCCGATGGGGCAGTCCAAATCGCCTTCAAAGATTTTATTGATTCCCGTCCGACTGGTTTTTTTAGTAAAGGGATCAATGAACTACCTATGAGATGGCAAAAGTGCATAGAAAATAATGGTTCATACTTTGATTAATTAAATATATTATATTAAAAAATATTCGACTTTTTGTTCCTCCCATACAAAACGCCAATTTCATATGTAAGGACCTAATATAAGGTACGTCTACAACATACGGATGGTATCTGATACAGCGTCTAATGGATTTATGTAGAAATCGGGCTGATGTAATCAGAGAATATAGCTGAGAACACTCTCCATAGTGTAACCTTCATTGGCGAATAAAATTCACAGGATATTTTCCCGCGCGGTGAAATTCTCCAGTGCGGTTTAAGCCTTAACTATACAACACGGTTTCCCTTGTACAAAACTTTTAAATTGAAATAACAGATTAAAATATATATCTTGACATAACTGTAATACAATAGTCTATAATTTAATTTTAAACTTTGATATGATATTATACTTTCTAATTTTCTTATCGTATTAGCTTCATTCAGGTATCAGCTATGTAAATAATTTTATTGTAAGCCTTTGGGAAGACTAAAGCTTTTTTTAAATTTCAAGTCACATATCAGAATCCGGCTATAAACCAAGAAGCCTAAAAATAAAAAATTTTACCAAAACCGAGCCCCTGAATGAGATAATAGCGTAATGATATATTTTTATTTTATTATAATGAGACGCAGGTAATTGAAGCTTTGTAATATATTGCGCAATAGTAGAATTTGTACCTGTTAATATGTGTTTTGATGTCCTAGAAACAGATTCCAACGTCCCTATATTAAATAATAATAATATATTAACTCCCTATATTCCTTTCGGGGTGAGCAGAGATAGTTTACTGGCTGTATCGACTTTGCGCTTATTGGGCACGACATATAAGCACATAGTGGTTACAGCCACTGATGAATCCCTGCTCACCCCGAAAGGGATATAGCGGATTGATATATTGTTATTACAATGGGTAACAAACATAAGCATTCAATATTGAACATGAATATTGAACCTCTTGACATTCAGTAGTTATATGTTCACAATTAACATTATTAACATCGCTGTATTAATATTTTTATTTCCGGAAACTTATAAAAAGCCATGTTTACGATCGGACGCTCCCCGGTGCTAAGCTGCGGCGCGAGGCGGGGCAATTCGTGACCACAATTAAAAGCGTTTTAAAAACTCAAATACGCTGTCTAAACAACACACAAATTGAATTAATATTTTATTGCATTGATATCGGTATGAGAGATGCACAGCCCCTACTATGTATATAACGATAAATTTGCGAGATATTTTTTATATAATATTTAACCATTTTTCTAACTGACCCAGTTTGAATGTATATTTGTTGTTCCTCAACGTCGAAACAGTTGGATGGATTTATATGAAATAAATACAAATAGACTCCTGTGTCGTCAGTTTATCGTGTTTAAAATGAACGATAAACAACTTTGTTTTCCTTGTTAGCACTCAATGTTTAATATACTAGACGCAGAAATTAAAGGATATTGAAAAAGGTCCCTAATTTTTAGGTGATTTTCAAGGGGCTGTTATTTTGAGGGAAATGGTCGTACAGAAGTTTTAAAAGTAGAAGGTTACAGCTACAGGTTATAGTTTTTAGTTTTAAGCGTTAACATAGTTTAAGCGTAGGGTTTTTGAGTAATCGTATGAAAAAGACAGGTAGAAAAAGTTTTAAAAATTTTTCCTCGCTTTCAAAATGATCTATGGACTTTAATTTTTTTTTATTCAATTGTCTTATCTTAAAATTCTTTTAGATAACCTAATTCCCTTTTATTTGATTTACCTGCGAGCCTTTTACGATGACTTGATCCTGAGTTATTGTTGATCAAAGCAAAAAAGTTCTTATTGACTTTGACAATCGATTACTGGGGTAGTAATGATTTGATAGAAAATCGAAGCAGGGTTTTATAAACTACAAAATATTCTCTATAAGATGAAATTACAATTTTTTGATGAAACATTACTTTTTGAAAAGAACATTTCTATTAGATGCCATGCGGGTTTTCTCACAATCTTTTCCTTCACTGGTGACCATGTGATGCCTAAATCCGTACTTAGTCTGTAAAACCAGGAGGCAAGAGCGCTGCCACCACAGGCAATAAAAGGATAAAAAAGTTATGAAGATAAATGCAACAGTTCAATAATGCACCCATGGTAGGGTCGCTGATGTCACTCGACGTCATAAAACTTATTAGAGCTCTCATGTCACACGGTCGCTTTATAGCGGCTATTCGAGTAAATGTCGCCTTCACGCATCACACGCCCACACGCCCACGGCCTCAGCTCATGTCTGTACCAGACGCGGACGTGATAACTACCTATGAGGAATTTATTTAGCTTAAAAATCACAATATACTAAACTACTTTTGTCACGAGACAATATTTTCCAAAATGGCGATAACCTTAATTTTTTTGCCGGCTCTTTTAGATAGTTCCTTTCTGAACCGATGGTAGACTGATTTTATTGACAATTTAAAAGTTGGTGGGTGAGTTGGTAGAGAGGCACTGATTCTGGCGTTTTAGTGTTTATTGCACTTTATGACACACAGAACTGCGACGCACACGCACGTACTCTAGCTTTAGATCTCGGTAGTCGACTGCTTTTACCAAGAGCATTCCTTGCGCGCGCACCTCTTACCCCGTGCGTCCTGTAACTCCTTAACGACCCTTAGGGCGCTTAACACAAGCACGTATCGGGCGGCATCTACATGCTATACTATTTAAATAAAATTGCTTTGAGAGAATTGTTAATTTCTCAACCTGGTATTGTTCAACCTGATAGCTTAAACAGGCATTCATACTTTACAATTTAGAATAAAAATCGGCCAAGTACGAGTCGGATTTCCACACTAAGAGTTCCGTACAAATAAACTAAGAACATACTATACATTGCTCTAACTGACGGCTAAGCCAAATTTAGGGACAAACTTAACTGTACCATTGGTAAACGGCTATCGCCGTACATCAACATAGGTGGCGGTACTTTTATCAACAACAAATTCAATTATAATCGCAAAAGACCTTTTTTATATAAATACGATATAAACGTAAATTTTAATAAATACTTCGTTTATATACGAGCGTATCTCTTGATTTGAGGGTATTCTAAATCCGATTCGTAGGAATTTGTTTAAAATCGCGTGAAATTAAAGGAGGAAGTCAAAAACTATATTCATGTTTTATTATGATTGAAATAATTTAAGAGAATGTTTAACAGCTTATACCTCTACAAAATACTCGCAGTAAAGAGGTCGTTTAGTTTGTCAAATTATAATTAACCTTACCTGGAATAGCCATGTTCGTTTGCTAGCAATGAGTAACATGTCTGAACACCATGGGAGAACAACATAAGACATGTCGTTAATCACTTTTACATGGGTGTTTAATAATATTATAAACTTTAATCACAATTAGTAATTAATTACTACCGTGCTACATACAGACGATTTTATATATAATTAATAACGGAACTCACCATTTTACAGTGATATTTGCAATTATTTTATCGATACTCGGCACATGGTGTAGTCAAAAAACGACAATAACTATCAACAGTAAAAAAAACCCTCTCGGTAGTCGCAGCGATCATGTCGGCCTGCACAAATATATCTTCACGCTACGCTTAAAGACCCAGTATCATATGACGATGGGAATACGCTCGCCGAAAGACTATTCCACAGTCCAACAACTCGGCTTCAGTAAGAGTTAGAGAAATTCTTAGTCCTAGCCGGGATGTGAGTTACTGAAAAACTGTGTCTCCGTAGACCTGCTCGCTTTATTCTGGCATGGAAGGGAGAGGGTGGAACAAGGACCTGCCTCTATCTCGGCTGTCAGTGGCATTCATGTTACGTGCAGTTTATATTCGCTGCGTTGTTCCTATTTTAACTTTTAATTAATATTTAAAGACCAGAAATCAATATAAAAAAATTAAACATTGACTATAGTCATAGATGGGCAAAATGTAATCAGATTAATAAAAATGATTACGATTACATTTTACGTTTTTTACTATTTATATGACTGCGTTTTGCTCATCTATGTTTTAGACACTACAGAATCCCAGATAGCATACACATTTATGATTTCTTAATGTTCTAAAGGGATTTAATCATGATCACAGAGCAAAAAAATTTAAATTACGACTACATTTTCTAATCGTTAATCATTAATCAGATTACATTTTACCCATCTCTGACTGTAGTTAATAATAGATACCAAGAAACGTTACAATTCATTTTTCAAAAATATCCTATTCATTTACTCACTCATTCTAGTATCATATTCATTCATTATCTAACTCATTACAATTCATTTACTTTTGTATAGGTATTTTTCTCAAGACTCTCAGTTCCTACGTAGCGAGCGTGTTCCCACCATCCTATGATATGGGATCCTTTAAGCGTAGTGTGGAGAAATATTTGTGCAGGCCGGCATGATCGCTGCGACTACCGATGGGTTTTTCTTACCTTTCGATAGTCGTTGGCGTTTTTTGGACTGCACCATGCTTACCATCAGGTATGGTGCAGTCACTGTGCCGTGTCAGTGTAAAAAAAATCCAATACAACACCTCAAATGGTATAAATATTTCCTATTTAATCTTAATTGAATATAATCCTTGTGATATACTCCCATCTCTACCGAGTCGAGACACTGACCAATAACATCCTGCATCAAAACACGTACATTATTCGCTCTAATACATTATTTTATCAGCCATTACCGTTTCACGAGCCTTATTCCTACTGCCAGTGGTGATAAATAACGGCAAATACAACTTTGCATTGACATATCTTTGCAACAGCACATGCTCAGTGAAATGGACTTATTTTAAACTTTATTACAACGTGATAAAGTATACAAACGTTGTTTATAATTACCCTGGACTCAAACGGCTCTTGGAATTCTGTCTTTTGATTCATCGTTGCTAATATATTTCGCCTCTCCAATGTGCCCGCGGCAGGGTTGCAGGCAATTAATTATAGGCCACAACCCCGTCTTCAACCAAATCCAGTCAGATTAGGCTTGTAGCTCTTAAAAAAAGTAAAAAATGTTCTACTAGGTCGGCAGAACAATTATAACAATTCTTGCGTAACCTTTAGATATAGGTGACAGTAACAGCTTATCATCAGGTAGACTTTCTGTAAATATAATTTATCTCATTAGAAACGAAAAACGATCTTTGACTTTGCTTAACTTAAGGGGGTATTCTACTCTAGAAATTAGAAAAAAAAAAAAACATTTTTTTATTCCATAATCCGATAGTTTAGATATTCAAAAATATCCTCCTAAAAGGATTATTGAAAATTTAAATTATTTCCGAAGTTATATACGAACTAGCTGTCCCGGCAGACCTTGTTCTGCCCTATTTTTCTAAAACAAAGTCATATTGTTTTTTTTAATGTTTATAGCTTCCCCGACAGATTTTTTTGAAAATTGTTTGAAAGAACCGGGCCTTAATGCTATATGTATAAAAATTGACAAATATTGACATTAATATTTATACGTCACTCAATTGTTTTGCCTTCCCGGAACCCGTCCACTGACATTTAAACTTTATGGTATGGTGTTAAAGTTCAAATTGACTTTAAAATATTATTACGAATTTTTTGTATGAGAATATAGAAAAGTGTTGTTTTTAGACTTTTCAGACAATTTTTTTAATTTTTCTCTCCGTAATAACCTTCCCCATACTTCAACAAACACAACAAAAAAGAATCGGTTTAGTCGTTCTCGAGTTTCGCGCTTATCAAGACATAGCTGATCCGGCAAACGTAGTTTTGCTATATAAGTTATTGTAATATCTTCTATGATGTTCATTGAAATTAAGTGATGTCAAAGACAATTTTGTTCATAATTAAATACTCTTAATCAACAAAACATTTATTTGGATAAAGATTAATATTATTACGTTGATACAACTCTTAATGCATTAATTTCGACCAAATTCGATTACCATAAAAACGGTTCTACCGGTTCGGTTCAACCGAACACAACCGAACAGAACCGAACACAACCGAACACAACCGAACACAACCGAACACATCCGAACACATCCGAACAGAACCGAACACAACCGAACATAACCGAACACAACAAAACAGAACCGAACAGAACCGAACACAACCGAACAGAACCGAACACAACAAAACACAACCGAACACAACCGAACACAACCGAACACAACCGAACACAACTGAACATAACCGAACACATCCGAACATAACCGAACACAACCGAACACAACACAACACAACCGAACACAACCGAACACAACTGAACATAACCGAACACAACCGAACACAACCGAACAGAACCGAACAGAACCGAACACAACAGAACAGAACCGAACACAACAAAACACAACCGAACACAACCGAACACAACCGAACACAACTGAACATAACCGAACACAACCGAACACAACACAACACAACCGAACACAACCGAACACAACCAAACACAACCAAACACAACACAATACAACCGAACACAACCGAACCTAACCTAACCTAACCGAACACAACCGAACACAAACGAACACAACCGAACAGAACCGAATACAACCGAATACAACCGAACACAACCGAACAAAACACAACACAACCGAACACAACCGAACACAACCGAACATAACCGAACACAACCGAACACAACCGAACACAACCGAACACAACCGAACAGAACCGAACACAACCGAACACAACCGAACACAACCGAACACAACCGTACACAACACAACACAACCGAACCTTTTTTTTTTTTTTTTACTTGGGGAAAATCCTCATAGGACCGTCTCGGCTGCACAGGGGGGTTGCGCAGCCGAGGTGTGTCGGACTTATACCGACTAAAAACCCCAAGGTGACTACTTCTGCGCATTGGCGGGGACTGCGGGTCCTGTAATCAATTCGCCGCAGCCCCGTCGCGCCGCGCCCAGTGGGCACGAACTCGGGGGAAGTTGTTGCCTTCCCCGATACTGCTCGTTATATTTAGGCAGAGCACGTCACAACGCTCTGCCTACTCCCCGAGAGTCGCTAACCAGTCGCTCAGGGCCCCCACCCTGAGCGGCCACGACCCCAAACACATCAGCCAACCGGTCGTGGATCGACCGATCGGCTGGTACTGATGCACCAGGGCGGTTGCCGGCACCCTGGCTCCTTCTTCGAGCGGCCTTTTTCCGCTCTCGCTCTGCAGCCTCCTTCTGGGACATAACATCCTCACAAAAGGAGGCCACGGCCCTCCAATTGTCATACCCTGCCAGCATAGCCGACACCACTGCTGGCAGGGAGAGGTCGTGTCCGATCCTTCGGACCAGGTCCCGCCGCTCGCTATCCCACGCCGGACAGTGTGCGAGCGTATGTTGGGCGGAATCCAGGTCCGAACTGCAGTGGTAGCATTGGGCCGTCGCTTCTCGTCCAAACCGGCACAGGTACTCAGGGAAACATCCATGTCCCGTGAGTACCTGAGTCAGACGGTAGGTGACGTGGTCTCTACAACCCAGCCAGGCTTCGAGGTTCGGCAGAATGGCGCCGACCACGCGCTGGCGCATGCATCGTACCTCATTGAGCTGCTCGCGCCACATTCCGATTGCTGATCGACGCTCTTCCGCCTTGAGCCTTTCAAGCGCCGCGGGAGGCACACTTACGCCTCTCAGGCGGAGTTCACGAACTCGTTTGAACACTGCCGTATCCACCTCCGCCTGGATGTTAAAGGGCAGAAAGCGTGCCAAGATTGTCGCCGCCTCATAGGAGATGGTTCTATAGCCGCGTGCGATCCGTATGGCCATCAACCGCTGCAGACTGTGTAGCTTCTGTCTGCAGCGGCGGACGCGCAGTCTGTGACCCCAGACTGGCGCCCCGTATAGGGCCACGGACCGCACGACTCCGGCATAGAGGCGACGAACACCCTCAGTGGGTCCCCCGAGATTGGGTAGGAGTCGGTGCAGAGCACCCACTACCCTTTGAACCCGGGGGACGAGGCGCTCGATATGTTCCTCGAAGCCCCAACGACCGTCAAGGGTGAGCCCGAGATACCTAATGAACCGGCCCACCCTTACGTGTGTGTCACCTACTCGGATCGACGAATCGGGTGGTTCCCTGCCTCGCGGCAGTTTATGAAACCATAACGCCTCGCACTTATGAGGCGCTACCTGAAGGCCCAATTCGTGGATCTTGGAAACGACCCGTGCTACCCCCTGCTCGGCGAGCCCGATGGTCCCTGCGAAGGATTCCCCGGCGGCAAGTACTAGCGTGTCATCCTCATAACAGACGACGCTGACACCGCCGGGGAGTTGCGCACGCAAGACCGCGTCGTACGCGAGGTTCCATAAAAGGGGTCCTAGAACCGACCCCTGAGGAACCCCGCAATACACCTCCCTCGTATAACGAGTATTGTTTCGACCCATGTACGAGATGTACCTGTCCTGCAGATACGCCCCGACAATACAGCGCAGGTAAGGGGGCACATTGTGATGTTCGAGCGCCCCCTTGATCGCAGCCCAGGGCAGGGTGTTAAAAGCATTGGAAATATCCAAACTTACACCTAGCACCACCCTGCCCTGAGAGACAGCTAGTTGCGACAGGGACCGAACACTTAATATTGCGTCCAGTGTTGAACGGCCCTGTCGAAATCCAAACTGCATATCATGCAGGTCGGGGCCGACGCGTGACAGATGCTGACTGAGACGGGCGGCAATAATACGCTCAACACAACCGAACCTAACCTAACCTAACCGAACACAACACAACACAACCGAACACAACACAACCGAACACAACCGAACAGAACCGAACACAACCGAACACAACCGAACACAACCGAACACAACCGAACACAACCAAACAGAACCGAACACAACCGAACACAACCGAACACAACCGAACACAACCAAACACAACCGAACACAACCGAACACAACCGAACACAACACACAACACACAACACAACCGAACACAACCGAACACAACACAACACAATACAACCGAACACAACCGAACACAACCGAACACAACCGAACACAACCGAACACAACCGAACACAACACAACCGAACATAACCGAACATAACCGAACACAACCGAACACAACCGAACACAACACAACACAACCGAACACAACCGAACACAACCGAACAAAACCGAACACAACCGAACACAACCGAACACAACCGAACACAACCGAACACAACCGAACACAACCGAACACAACAGAACACAACCGAACACAACCGAACACAACCGAACACAACCGAACACAACCGAACACAACCGAACACAACACAACACAACCGAACACAACCGAACACAACCGAACACAACCGAACACAACCGAACACAACCGAACACAACCGAACACAACCGAACACAACCGAACACAACCGAACACAACCGAACACAACCGAACAGAACCGAATACAACCGAATACAACCGAACACAACCGAACACAACCGAACAAAACCGAACACAACCGAACACAACCGAACACAACCGAACACAACCGAACACAACACAAAAAAGTGTTAAAGTTCAAATTGACTTTAAAATATTATTACGAATTTTTTGTATGAGGATATAGAAAAGTGTTGTTTTTAGAATTTTTCAGACATTTTTTTTTATTTTTCTCTTCGTAATAACCTTCCCCATACTTCAACAAACACAACAAAAAAGAAATCAGTCAAATCGGTTTAGTCGTTCTCGAGTTTCGCGCTTATCAAGACATAGCTGATCCGGCAAACGTAGATTTGCTATATAAGTTATTGTAATATCTTCTATGATGTTCATTGAAATTAAGTGATGTCAAAGACAATTTTGTTCATAATTAAATACTCTTAATCAACAAAACATTTATTTGGATAAAGATTAATATTATTACGTTGATACAACTCTTAATGCATTAATTTCGACCAAATTCGATAACCATAAAAACGGTTCTACCGGTTCGGTTCAACCGAACACAACCGAACACAACCGAACACAACCGAACACATCCGAACACATCCGAACAGAACTGAACACAACCGAACATAACCGAACACAACCGAACACAACCGAACAGAACCGAACACAACCGAACACAACCGAACAGAACCGAACACAACAAAACACAACCGAACACAACCGAACACAACCGAACACAACTGAACATAACCGAACACAACCGAACACAACACAACCGAACACAACCGAACACAACCAAACACAACCAAACACAACACAACACAATACAACCGAACACAACCGAACCTAACCTAACCTAACCGAACACAACCGAACACAACACAACCGAATACAACCGAACACAACACAACACAACCGAACACAACAAAACACAACCGAACAGAACCGAACACAACCGAACACAACACAACACAACACAACCGAACACAACCGAACACAACACAACCGAACACAACCGAACACAACACAACACAACCGAACACAACACAACACAACCGAACATAACCGAACACAACCGAACACAACCGAACACAACCGAACACAACGGAACACAACCAAACACAACCGAACACAACCGTACACAACCGAACACAACCGAACACAACCGAACACAACCGAACACAACCGAACACAACCGAACAGAACCGAATACAACGGAACACAACCGAACATAACCGAACACAACCGAACACAACCGAACAGAACCGAACACAACCGAACACAACCGAACACAACACAACACAACCGAACACAACCGAACACAACCGAACACAACCGAACACAACCGAACACAACGAAACACAACCGAACACAACCGAACACAACCGAACACAACGGAACACAACCGAACACAACCGAACACAACGGAACACAACCGAACACAACCCAACACAACCGTACACAACCGAACACAACCGAACACAACCCAACACAACCGAACACAACCGAACAGAACCGAATACAACGGAACACAACCGAACATAACCGAACACAACCGAACACAACCGAACAGAACCGAACACAACCGAACACAACCGAACACAACACAAAAAAGTGTTAAAGTTCAAATTGACTTTAAAATATTATTACGAATTTTTTGTATGAGGATATAGAAAAGTGTTGTTTTTAGAATTTTTCAGACATTTTTTTTTAATTTTTCTCTTCGTAATAACCTTCCCCATACTTCAACAAACACAACAAAAAAGAAATCAGTCAAATCGGTTTAGTCGTTCTCGAGTTTCGCGCTTATCAAGACATAGCTGATCCGGCAAACGTAGATTTGCTATATAAGTTATTGTAATATCTTCTATGATGTTCATTGAAATTAAGTGATGTCAAAGACAATTTTGTTCATAATTAAATACTCTTAATCAACAAAATATTTATTTGGATAAAGATTAATATTATTACGTTGATACAACTCTTAATGCATTAATTTCGACCAAATTCGATTACCATAAAAACGGTTCTAGTTAGTTAATCTTAAAAGATAAACATATACTGTCGCGGACATTTTTTTAAATCATTTCAAGAGGAATAATTCTTTCATACATATATTTTTGGTATCTTGTACCGTTTTCGCAGCGCACGCAATGGAAGTCTTCAAGGATGAATAATTTTCCCCGTTTTTTTTTTCACATTTTCCATTATTTCTTCGCTCCTAATAGTTGCATCGTGTTGTTATATAGTCTAAAGCCTTCCTCGATAAATAGTCTATGTAACACAAAAAGAATTTTTTAATTCGAACCAGTAGTTCCTGAGATTAGCGCGTTCAAACAAACAAACAAACTCTTCAGCTTTATAATATGGGTGATGTGGGTGAGCACAAATGAATTAACACACCACCAATAATAATTGTCACTTATTTTATTAATCACGAACTTATTTACACGTTTGTACACAATAGTATATGAGACGGATTGATTAAATACGTTAGAGGTTAGCGTCCGCATGAATGTCTCGGTAGCACTACTCCAGCGCGCCGAGCGACGCAATCGTTTGCGAGGTACCCCCGCGTCGCCCGCTCGGGTCTGAGACTATTGAATAGGCGTTGGTGCGACTGCATAATATTGTCGCTACATATTCCCCCTTCCTAGACCGTGACTACGGTCGATAAAAATCAGGCATTCGCACAACTCTGCCACTCCGGGTTCTCTTCTCACTGTGATTGTTCTGCGGCGTCTGTGCATCAGCTGGCATCGGAAGCGTATTCGTATCGGTAGCGATAACTGGCAAGTTAGGCTCTTTTGTCATAAAGGCCGGCTTAAGCCTGTCCACGGATACTTTGATGTGCTTCCCATTGACATCTAGCGTGAAGAATTTTGGTTGTCTGTCGACAACTAAATAGGGACCAGCATATGGTGGATCTAGTGGGCCACGAACATGATCTTGACGTAAGAAAACGTGAGAAGAGTTATTCAATTCTCGTGGCATGTAAAATGGTGAAATAGAATGCCATGTCGTTGGTCGAGGGGTCAATTTCTGGATATGCGATCGAAGACGAACTGCATACTGCGTAATATCTTCTAAGGTGTAGTCATCTTTGGGACATAAAAACTGACCAGGCAAGCGAAGAGGCTCACCGTAGACTAACTCTGCAGCTGAGGCTTGTAGATCCTCTTTCCAAGCGCTTCGAATTCCCAAAAGAACAAGCGGTAGTACTTCAGTCCAACGCGAAGAGGTATGGCACTTTATCGCTCCTTTAAGTTGCCGATGTAGACGCTCTATAATTCCATTCGCAGCCGGGTGATAGGCAGTGGTGCGAAAGTGTTGAGCGCCTATCAAAGCAGTAAGAGATTGGAAGAGCTGGCTCGTAAACTGTCTTCCGCAGTCAGTAGTCAGACGAGCTGGGCATCCGAATCTAGAAATCCAGCCGGATACCAGGGCAGCAGCACAAGCTTCTGCCGTTATATCTTTAAGTGGGATAGCCTCAGGCCATCGTGTGAACCTATCGATGACGGTAAGGCAATATCTGTAGTCAGATGATAAAGGTAGCGGACCTACAATATCTAGGTGTATGTGTGAAAATCTTGAGGAAGGTGTAAGGAACGAAGAGAGAGGGGCTTTCGTGTGCCGATAAATCTTACAGCGTTGACACTTAAGGCATCCTCTCGACCACTCTCTACAGTCCTTGCGTATCCCTGGCCACACGTACTTCTGTGTTACCAGTCGCACTGTAGCTGTGTTTCCAGGGTGACTAAGGTTATGTAGCTTGTCAAACGCCTGACGTCGGAACTGTGGAGTAATATACGGTCGAACTTCTTCAGTAGAAATATCACAATAGATGTCTGCATCGGTCTCCGGTATTCTAACTTTTTTAAGCTTCAACGAAGATCCATTCTTCAGCAGGTCTTGCAGCTCAGGATCTAATGTCTGAGAACGTGCAAGTTCTTGAAAATCGATGGCATGCGTGATCGAGTCTATACGAGACAATGCATCAGCAACGACATTGTTCTTTCCTAATATATGTCTCACATCTGTTGTAAACTGACTGATATAATCGAGATAGCGAAATTGTCTTGGAGAACATTTGTCTCGATTCAACGAGAAAGCATATGTCAGAGGTTTATGGTCTGTAAATATAGCAAAGGTTCGAGCTTCTACCATATGACGAAAATATTTAATGGCCTCATAAATCGCCAATAGCTCGCGGTCGTATGGGCTATATTTCTTCTGAGCTGTACTCAACTTGTGAGAGTAAAAAGCTAGCGGTTGCCAACTATCGCCTACTTTCTGTTGGAGTACAGCGCCAATGGCTGAATCAGATGCATCCGTGACAATTGCTAATGGAGCAGAGAGCGCTGGATGCGCAAGAAGAGTCGCACGTGAGAGTGAGTTCTTGCAGTTTTCAAATGCTTGAAGCATTTCGGGTGACATGTCAACTGGATGAGATCCTTTAATGTTGGTACCAGCAAAGATATTGTTCAAAGGTGCTTGTAGATTGGCTGCGTTTGGAACAAAACGTCGATAATAGTTCAACATTCCCAAGAATCTTCGTAGCTCCTTAACAGTCTTGGGAACAGGATATTCCTGAATCGCCCGCACCTTTGATTGTAAAGGTTTAGTACCAGCTGTTGATACGCTGTATCCCAAGAACGTTACCTCTGCGTGACCCAGAACACATTTAGTGGTGTTCACCAGGATACCGTAGTCTTTCAGACGTTGGAATAACTGGCGTAAGTGAGACTTATGCTCTTCCAGCGATGATGAGAAGACTAATATATCGTCGATGTATCCGTAAGCGAAGTCTAGACCTAGCAACACCTCATCTATGAACCTTTGAAAAGTCTGTGCTGCGTTTCTGAGTCCGAAGGTCATAAAAGGAAACTCAAATAAACCGAATGGCGTCGTGATTGCTGTTTTTGGTATGTCTTCCGGATTCACAGCAATTTGATTATAAGCCTTAACAAGATCTATTGTAGAAAAGATGGAACAACCAGATAGTTGGTGAGAAAAATCATGAACATGACGTACAGGATAGCGATCTGGGATGGTTCTCGCATTTAGAGCGCGGTAATCCCCGCAGGGTCTCCAGGCATCATCTTTCTTCTTCACCATGTGAAGGGCAGACGACCATGGGCTTTCGGATCGACGAGCTACACCACTTGCAAGTAAGTCCTCAAATTCTTTCTTTGCAGCTTGCAGACGGATGGGATCAAGGCGACGCGGCTTACAAGAAACTGGAGGTCCAGGTGTCGTCTTGATATGGTGCATGGTACTATGCTTCAGGTAAGAGTGAATACCCGCAGGACGTGTAATTTCAGGGTATTCCCGTAGAATCTCGTGGAACTCAGTTTCTCCAGTAACAGCTTTCACCGAAGCAAAGTCACTCGGTAAACCTGAAGATACGGCAGGAACGGTAAGTGACGTTAAATTATCTATCAGTCTCTGATTTCTACAGTCAACGAGCAGTTGGTAGTAACTGAGGAAATCTACACCAATTATTGGTTTGGCGACATCTGCAACAGTGAATTTCCAAACGAAGTCGCGTTTGAGTCCGAAGTCAAGGTGAAATGTCACTGGACCGTAAGTATGGATCGTGCTATTATTCGCTGCAACTAGGTCGTATTTCGTTTTCGTACAGGGCGTTTTCATGGCCGATCGTGGAAAAACACATAAATCGGATCCGGTGTCAACCAGAAACTGTATTTTTGAGACACGATCAGTTATAAATAAACGGCCTGTATATGTAGGACAGCCGCTGGCCGCTACTGCTGACTGCCCCGACCGTTTCCCGCCAGGTATGAACAAGGCTGCCTGCACTTCCTTGCCTTCTCTCCAAAAGTGTAATGATAATAACAGTGTGGATGGTTATCGGGTGGCTGTCGGGTTCGAGAACGACTGTCTGAGCGATTTCTCTGATGGAATTTATTTCTAGTCTTGGATTTCGGACGACTTCCTCGATTCATGCGGTTGTTTAATAAGGCAATCTGGCGTGT
Source organism: Automeris io (assembly GCA_036320925.1). Lineage (NCBI taxonomy): Eukaryota > Metazoa > Arthropoda > Insecta > Lepidoptera > Saturniidae > Automeris > Automeris io. The sequence goes on along the minus strand of JAUDJH010000011.1, from coordinate 1,060,802 downwards.
TAACTCGGCAATCTGTACAGCTGAGTCGCAGTGTGTGGCTGTGCATGAAGTGTGCCCACCGGTTGACGCGACTTGCCGGATGGGTGAAGTTATTTCGTTCACCTGATCCGCAATGTCACAGAGCTTCTCCCTCGGTAAGTCCATCTGCGACGCTAGCACCGTCTGTACATGTTGTGGCAGTCTACTCGACCAGATTGTTAGTAAAAAATCTGTCGGTACATCAGGTCCGGCCAAATCTGCTAAGTGGCGCAAAAATTGTGAGGGTTTTCTGTCTCCTAACTCCTCATGCATTAGCAGTTGTTTTACCTTTCTATCGCGGGACGCGGAAAGACGTTTTATCAGTTCGGCTTTAATTTTTTCGTACTTCCCCTCTGCCGGCGGATTAAGGATCACATCTTTAACCTCCCGTGCGTAAGCCGTCTCTAAATTAGTTGTGACGTGGTAGAATTTGGTCTCGTCTTGAGTAATCCGAGACAGGGCAAATTGTCCTTCCAACAAGGCAAACCACATATCGGGCTCCTCTGGCCAAAAAGGAGGTATTTTGACACTTACTCTGTTGATTTCATCTTCTTTGGTGTCTTGCATGATGTTTTCAGTCATCTTTATTCAACTCGTAAGAAGAAAAAAAAACGAGCGTTTTTATTTTACAGTTGGACCGCACCTCAAAATCAGTTCAATCCGGATTTCGTATTGTTCAATGTCGATGGTCACCAGTTTTATGGGTGATGTGGGTGAGCACAAATGAATTAACACACCACCAATAATAATTGTCACTTATTTTATTAATCACGAACTTATTTACACGTTTGTACACAATAGTATATGAGACGGATTGATTAAATACGTTAGAGGTTAGCGTCCGCATGAATGTCTCGGTAGCACTACTCCAGCGCGCCGAGCGACGCAATCGTTTGCGAGGTACCCCCGCGTCGCCCGCTCGGGTCTGAGACTATTGAATAGGCGTTGGTGCGACTGCATAATATTGTCGCTACAATAATATTAGTATAGATTACGTTAGTACGAATTCAACGGTCTGAAGTTCGAGCTTCAGATGCTTGTAAAGAAGACAGTACTGCTCGTTATCAAGAGAGAAATGCTGAAATCAATCAATATGAAGTAGAAGAAGACCCAATGTATGAAGCTGGGATGGTTGATTAAGAGAATTTAAGTTATACATACTATTCTATCAGTTACGCTGCCTGATTCTTAACGTAAAACTTAAAATGCGTGGTAGAGACCTTGTAACGATGTCTTTTGAGACTTTTGAGTTAACTTTCAAAACGTCAAAACAAAAGCTTGTACTTTTCAATCATGTTTTATGGTGAGGCTGGCTCACTTTATTAGATATATTATTCAGTTGGTATTTTTTTTTACACTCGCTCGACATAGTGACTACAGATTACCTAATAGAAAGTACAGTGTAGTCCAAAAACGAAAGCGACTATCAAAGAATGAAAATCCATTGATAGTCTACATCGTCATGTCGACCCACATACACCACGACTGAAGGTCTCTAGGTATATGAGCTACTGGATATACGCAAGCTAATCCCGAAACGCGACAAGCCGAAACTAGTCACTATGACAGGCTTTACACCCATGTACTGTGGTCGCGATCCAGACGGGCACCGACACCCTACCACCTCGCTGCTGCTCGTTTAGCACCACCCAGGAGTCACGTGTAGGGAAACTAGGGTAAAGCCTACGGACGCGAGCAGCTTCGACTCCCAAATGCAATGCAATAGTATGCTGGCTAATTTACTCGTCTACTGACCTGGATCCAAGGCCGCTGTCTAGAGCATACAATTGAGAAGAGACAACCTAGCTCACTTGTAGCCAGGACATTCCGATGAGAGATTTCCGCAAATAAAAAATAATAATAATGTAAAAATACAGGCGATTCCAAACACAAAAATCAAAGTGAGTCTCAATATTTTGAGTATTAAAAGGATGTAGAAAGTTTCCCATTCGATAGTAAATCGCCTTGGCAGTCCAATCGTGGTTTAAAAACAATATTAAACTACCTACACATGTTTTACTATTTGTTATATGAAGTGATCATTAAAAATTCACCACTTGGAGAGCACTACATAATATATGGGAAAGTTCATACTATATTAGGGCTGTCAGCGCCTTGAAAGTAACACAAATTAATCACAGATAGTTTATCAACTTTTTTACATTTTACACTCTAAGCTGCAGCTATATATATAATATTGTAATACGTATGGACGTTTTTAATGTAACTGAATCATTCCATGTAAATTTGAGCAAAATTTAGGGCGTGTATTGAGTATTAATTTATAATAATATAATCATTTCATGACAAAAATTTCTTAGTATTCTCATTGAGTCATCGAATTATCTCTAATCGTTAGTATCTCGTATTACATGCTCGTAATACTTTATATAATACACATGCGAAAGTAAATGAAATGGGGGTTTCATTGGAAATCATGTACTTAAAAGTAAAATTAAACGTCATTTTTTATAATCTTTCAGTTTTTCTTGTTTTATGATGTAACGAAAACATTTTAATGTATTTTTTATTTATTACTTCTAAATTACAAATTAAAGACTACAAAGCAATATGTTAGACTTATGAGCAAACAGTGAATTCGGAGCAAAAAATTGTACAACCATAAACTAGTTTAATTAATCAAAATATTATGTTTTATTTAAATTAATCACACTTACATTTTTATATTTCTTTTCTATATTACTACCTAAAACAAATAAAAAAGAAAGATATAACTGTAATAAATGAGAAGTGGCAACCCTAGCGTAGGTGGTGAGTGGCTGATTCGACAAATCGGAGTGTTTCAAGATCATCGAGCGCCGCCGCGTCCAGTCGAGATCGAGTTAAGTAATAAGTGCGATTCCCAGAGACGATGACTGGTCCGGAACAACTCTAATGTGACCATCATTCATTTACACGAGATATTAATAACCTATCTTTTACTCGTAGATTTATATTAATATCTTAGTCTCTATGACGATGAAGACCTATCAGTTTCAATTTCAGAATTTTGGACAGCATGTGGACAGGGTTTGGATTTTTTTTTGTTCGATATATTGTAATTTATAGCATTGCGTTTATAATTATAGTTATGTATCCTAGGATATTGTTTTTTATATTGTGTCTATGTCCATCGTATCTTTTCTTTTTTTGCAAGTTATTTAAGATATTATTTTACACTTTATTGTAAACTATCATTAAATATGAATTATTATAAATATAATTAACATATTTAAGCTTTCGCCTTTTGTATTTATAAATACTTCAATGGGTCTTATACTCGAAGAAACTTATTTTTAATTATAGCTCGAAATTCCGAGCTGGTAACTTAAGACATAGTCAGGAGCAGTATGTCGCGCCGCGGAGCTTTCGCGGAGGAAGTTACTACCTCTACCCTCTTTTGTTTTTGATAATTTGTATAGACACGACATACCACTCACGGTAGCAGCATAAAACAAGGCAACATAAAACGAAGTCATCTACATTTCGTCTCGGTGTATAGGCAGACTTCGAACCCAGTGTCTATTACCAAGTCGAAGGGTATCCTCGCAGCAGCGTCGAGTCAAATTTGAAGTATGTTTCTCACACAAGGCCCAATAAGGTATATTTCTTATGATATATACAAAACGCGAAATTTTTAAATGCTTCACATTTTAAACTGTCGCTTTATTATAAATAATTTAACGTGTCTTATGCGCGAATTAACTTAATTTAAATTATAAGCTTTTAAGCTATTTGTAATAAATTTTAAATATGGCCTAGTGTATATTGGACCGGTTTCCATGCACGTTAACGCGAAAGGTCGTTGTTTCGAATCCCGTCATGAACCTCTGGGATAAGCGCAAAGTTGATACAGCAACTAACGTATCTGTGTATACCCCTGATGTGGTATAACGTGGTGATATTTTACTATTATTATCGTATGAATAATTAATATACTGGTATTATTAAAAAAGGAAAAACAATCTGAAAGCATCGTCACCCTATCTATTGTTGAGCTGTGTACGCCATTGTTGTTTTTGTCTCTCGCGCAGTGTCCCGCTATTGTCAGACTTACGATTTACCGTGTTCAAATAACAAAACACATTAGCGATTTGTAAAGTATACTACATCAACTATGTCATCAACGACGGAGACACCTCTATACGATGAGATAGTAGTGATATGAAGATCTGCTTAAGGTCATATACAAGTCAAAGCGTAGCCTCCAACTTGTACGCGTAACTTTGTTCAGGCCAGGCTCGAATCTAGGGGAGGTGGGGGGAGGCAGTTGGAGCCCGTGCCCCGGGAGCCATATTCTAAGAACAGCAGACGAACACATCGCCCAGCATTCCCACTGATTAATATATATAAAAAAGTGGGACAACTCCATCATAAAAAATTGACTGAAATGTACAAGCCTTTATTTTGACGTTTTAAAACTTAACTCAAAAGTCTCATAAGATATCGTTACCACGGTTTAAGTTATGCAAATGTCGTGTTTCGTGAATATTTCATTTAGTTTGCGAAAAATTATATTTATATACGACAGACAAGAGATTTGTCCCATCACGAAAAATTTGTTATTTTACTTTTATTTTAATGTGTTTGGGTTTGCTACGCTTTAGAATTGCTGTTGTTAATTACGTTCCTTTGTCAACAGTTTCTAAAACGTAAGACCTTTATAGCAAGAATGCAATAGTCAATATTTCACGTTGCCCAATTTTTATGTGCAAAACAATTGTTATGTGTAATTTGCTGCCAACGAATCTGTGTGTACACCTGCGGAGCTAGGCCCAAGCCGAGAAAAAAATAAACTTGGCAAGTTAATATGTTCCGCGCTAGCATCGTGTGACAGTAGCAACTTCACACGTTCAATCCAATGCGACATCAAATCCGAACGATATAATCACTCCCAAAAGCCTTTTTTTTAACCCGTTATGAGCCGTCAAGGGCCGATGAGGGCTACCCCCTCGTGTGTCGAACTCGCACCGACTAAAACCCTCGAGGTGTTCCTTCTCCCGTCTGCCAGGGCCAAAGGGCAAGGCTGTGCCAGCTTCCTTAGCATGCGGCGAAACTCCCAAAAGCCTCTCCGAGATGAAAAGGTCACTCTTAATTATTATTGTTTTTTACCGCTTTAGCGAATACCACTCTTGATAGAATTCGTTATGGGCCCCTTCGCTGACTGAATCCGTCACTGGATCAGACGTAATAAGTATTAATACCTTTGCTTCTCAAAATATGCGGTCATCGGCAGTTTTAATTGAGATAAAGGTGCGTTAGTAAGGTAAATGCAGTTTTAATGGATTTTAATTAAGAATTAACAGACAGCCGACGCAGCTAGTGGAGAAAAATCTATTTTAATTAATACTTGTCCTTTATATAGACGACTCTGCACTTCAAGTCATAGTTTAACACCCACATATACAAGTAGCATAGCACCTGGGTGTAGTGTCAACTCAGTGTTTATTCCTCTCAGCCAGTCGCTATTTAAAGTAGACGGAAATTAGTTAAAAATTAGAAACTCGTTGGTTTTCATGAACTCTGACCAGTGGATCTCAGTAACTGTGCAGCTCGCAGCGGCCGCACCCTGGTACCAGGTCGGCTCGTGGCCGAAACTTAGCTCGCGATGTTTTATCACGCAAGTTGTTACGGTAATTTATTTATTTTAAAGGGAAACATACAGCAATATAAAAATTATAACAAAAATACACAAAACATGTTACATAAGCCAGCAAAGTTTCCACAAAAATTACTACAAAAATAAAAATCAAGCTAATAAATAATAAAAGAAAATCAATTGAATATACATACATATATATGTTACATATAAATAGTACATATATATGTAAAAAAATACATTATAGAACAAAATTGAACTTATTTAGGCTAATATTTTCTCTCTCACCATTCGTTTAAAGGGCCCAAAGGCACAGGACAGTATATCTATATCGCAAAAACGTCTATTATATAGATCACAGGCACGAAAAATAAAAGTATTATTAACATAGTTTGATCTTAAGAATGGCACCTCAAACAGCGAAAAGTCTCTTGCATTGGAATGCGGACACCTGAAACCTATTTGACTAAGCAAATAGGACGAGTCCACGAGACCGTTAACAATTTTAAATAAAAAAAGTTGATCCCTCTCAATTCTACGATGATTCGTAATTGCTCGCTTAATGCTAAAATCTGCCTGCTTATTCTTCACCGGTCGTGCTTATGGCAGCCTAGTCTACCCAACGATTTTGGCAAGGCAGCAAGGCGTTAAAAAAGCATATGGTGTTGTTAGGAGATAGTTATAAGTAGAGTCCGACCGAAACTGGTTTTCCGGCCGAAACCGAAACCGAAACCGAATGTTCGGCCGTGGCTTCAGTTTCGGCCGAAACCGAAACCGAAACCGAAACTCACGAGGTCAAGTATAAAAGTCAACGTGCTCAAGTAAAAATTGAAACAAAAACTTACATGTAATCAGTTCCATCAAAACATAACCTCTAAAGAATGTTTACGTCGGGTGATAACGCACTGACTAAGTTGTGTTGCTATAGAGCAATGCGAATTAGATCCGTCAACTGTCGTCTAAACGACGCAGTTACACTCCAACGCAGCCTTGAGTTTCTTTCGACGTTTCTTTCAAGGTAGTCGCTTCCGAAACGCTAGTAGATCACCGTTAGGTTTCGTATTTTTAGCTGGCGGTCCAAGTCGAGGTTCGTACCCACAGGGGTGCCCTTGCATTGCCACCCAACCCATAAATTGCCGGCTGAGCACCCTCAGTGTTCGCCCACCCGCCCGGTTAAGTTGTGAAGACCTTTCCCGGTCAACAAACACGCGTAAATTCGAAAAAAAAAAGCAATGCGAACGGCGCACGAATCCCGAACAGGGCCGCCAGCGTCCGCCAAAGCGTTGCCGCGAGAAACGAAGTTAGGCAAGCATGTACGGTAACTACCGAAATCAGTTTCGGTTTCGGCAAAAGTTTCGGCCACTTTTGGCCGAAACCGAAACTGCCGCCGAAACTTGATTTTTGGCCGAAACTCGGCCGAAACCGAAACCGAAACCGAAACCGAACTTTCGGTCGGTCACTAGTTATAAGTACCCATCACTGCATCCAGCCTCTAGATATGTCGGTTCCCCGTTCCATTAGATTAAAAGGGACTTGAACCCTTGAAAGGTTGCGTTTGTGCAAGCACTTCGCATTTACGCAGCGAATATATCCTGCTCAATTGATTGTTTCCGAATGTATTCATCAGCCAGCTCACCTTCGCCTAATGATGCTGCAGCCCCGCCTACTCGATGGGATTTGGAAACGTCGCCAAGGCTGAAACCAGCCAGAATATCACCATTCGTTTTCATCAATATCAAATATGCTAAATCACCGATTTCGTCATACTGGTCTTTGCTCTGTGTATACTTACGCTATACTCAAGTTTCTATTATACTATATATTTACTTTTTTATCAAATACAAATTTATTTTCTGTGCACTATGTGCGTTGTAAACTTATTTTAATATTATAAAACTTATATTTAAGATTGTTTAAGGTAGATGTTATTCTATTTATTGTTTTTTATCGCTTATAGATACTTCTAAATAGATGTAACATGACCGGGGCCTTTCACGAAAATCAACGCTGCAGGCTTCCTCTATGGCTTTAGGTTGATGAAGGTCCCATTTTCGCCATGTTTATATGTTTTGTATTTTCTTTTGTTTCTGTGTGTTGTTTGTGTTGCTGCATTTAAATTTCTGGCTTTTGTTGTTTTGTGAGGAAATAAATACATTTTATGACCGGTGGTCGTGGATGTGGTTTTAGGAAGACACGAATTTGGCGTTTTACAGTTTATTTGCACCTTTAAGGCACACCGAACTGCGACGTACACGCACGTACTCCCGCCTTGGGTCTCGGTAGTCGACTAACTTCCAAGCGTCCCGTGCGCGCGCGCATCTTCTTACCCCGCACGTCTCGTAACACCCTAACGACCCTTAGGGCGACAACTGCGTATCGGGTTACGTCTACATACTATAATTTTCATTTCATTTCACTTTGCTAAGCACAATCAAAGTATCGACTATAAATCTCAGCCTTGATATTTCTAAAGATTATCTTTATTGGCAATAGAACATAACTGACACATGTTACCACGCGTTAAGGCTATGAGAGTTGTATAAATATTTTTACTGCCTGTGTAGATATCTAAGTGCCTGCGAACACTTATCAACACGTATGAAGAAACAAAAAATTTATCTACTGCTTGAAAATTGTTATTATAAAACTGTCCCGCACTCAACGCATCATACCACATTCAAGTACGTTAACTGTACAGTATGTAATAAAAACTTTGTCGAGCCAATAGGGATATATTGGTGTCACGATGACATTGGAAAGACAGAATCTCCAACGCCTCCTTTACCTTCACTACGTCCTCGCAAGAGAAGAGAGCCTCCTGCTATGCCCCGTCGCTACTGACCATCGCGCGAGCAAGTGCCGGCAGCGACAGTTCACCGCCCACCATCCTGAGGTTTTGAGTCACTTGCGGAAACTGCACAGACGGGCGTATCTTTGATTGTGTTTCCATAATTTTTTTTTTAGAGCAGCAAAATACTAAAATCTGAACATTTTACTTTAATTTCAACTTATTACCTCGACGAATATCCGAGAAAAAGGTCTCGACAAACAATTAGAAAAATTAACAACGAAGCGACCTTATACAGGTATTTTTTCCCTTCTAAGGTGAGGAACCCTAAAAATAACTAATTTTTAAACAAGATATTCCCCTGAAAGGCTCTGATACGAAAATTAACAGTTACGCACTAAAACCGTGATTTTGGTAAATAGAAAACTCATTTGACTGCCACATACTTAACTTCCGCAATTAACACCGCCATCTAGCGGGGAATAATTACCAACGCTGGTAAACGGCGATCGCAAACACTGCACCGGCTTGTTTGCACTGCCTTCGTTCTAAGAAGGCTTTAGGTGGTCGCAAACAACATTATTGTTTGACCGCCAATTTGGGCCGACTGAGCTTTCAAATCTACCAAAGATTTCAAACAACTGCGTTTAAAGATAAAACACCCTCTAGTTATGTGAATAAAGGCGAATATGACGGTCTTGAGGCGAAATCGTTTTAAATTTTAATTGCTGAAAGCATGCGCGGGCAGGTCTTGTGTATTCGCGGATGTGTTAATTACGAATGTTCGGTCCGAGAAGACTTATATGGCGCGCAAATTCCTCGCCAATTAGATCCCGGGTTAGGTTTATTCGTTTTCAAAATACATTATTGAACCGTGATTCATGGCCGTTGTTTATATAATCAACGGTATGGAAATATTAACGTGTCCATTTTAATAGAATATGAGGCCATTTTATACCTGATTATAGAATAGTTATTTTTGTCTACATTCAAAATCTTTATTAAATATATACAATTTTTTTAAAGGAGCATCGCTAGGACCTGAATGAATGGGAGTCGAAGCTGCTCGCGTCCGTAGGCTTTACCCTAGTTTCCCTACACGTGACTCCTGGGTGGTGCTAAACGAGCAGCAGCGAGGTGGCAGGGCGTCGGTGCCCGTCTGGATCGCGACCACAGTGCATGGGTGTAAAGACCGTCATAGTGACCAGTTTTGGCTTGTCGCGTTTCGGGATCAGCCTGTGTATATCCAGTAGCTCATATACCTAGAGACCTTCAGTCGTGGTATATGTGGGCCGACATGACGATGTAGACTATCAATGGATTTTCATCCTTTGATAGTCGCTTTCGTTTTTGGACTACACTGTACTTACCATCAGGTACTCTGTAGTCACTATGTCGAGCCAGTGTAAAAAAAAAACCTCTTTTATGTCCCGTAAAAATGCTGACACTGTGGGTGTTGTGTACCGTGACTATTCAAATTATCAAGCACCAAAGAGAGTAGAGGAAGTTACTTTCTGCTCCCAACGAAAACCTCGCGACTCATCAGTCTGCTAGTCAACATGACCGTGTAAGCAGTAGTAACTTCAATCCATAATTAGAAATAAATTAATTCACGCATAATATCAGATAAAGGAGAAAGTCTAAAAATACCTAAAAAAATATATTGAATGTTTTTTTACTTTTTCCGGCAATCAGGTTGACGGCTCACGTGACGGTAAGAGGTTACGTTACTTATGGACAACTGCAACGTAAGGAGCATTGTTATTACGTTCCCAACCGAGGAAAGCGTTTTTCACTGCACTCTTGAAGAACACCACGTCATAGCTCTGAGGAAAAACTGTACCCTGGAGCCCATTTCACAACTGCAAAGTGCGCGACAAAAATATTCTAAAGACCCGCTGCGTTGTTGGGTTGTTGGGGGGGGCTGGTCAGTGCCCTGAGTGCCAAGTTTCAGGGCCGGCAGATGACCACATCACCCAGTATACCCATTGAATAATGTATATATAAAAATTAGCCAAAAAGTACAAACCTTTGGTATTGTCGTTTTAAAAGATAGCTCAAAGGTCTAGTAAGACATCTTTACCACATCTTAATTTATGTAAGTTCTAATTGTGAGAGGGGGCGGTACGCTAGTTTCGGCGTGCCACTCGTGTTAAAAGTTTTGAGGGTGAGTTCTTTACTTCTCACAAAGAGGAAGCCTGAATATGCTATTCTTTTCATGAGCTACTGGACGAATTTGGTTTTCCAGACTCGGATAGAGTGATTGGAAGGACACCTCGGGGATTTTGAGTCAGTAATAGGCTGACACACCGGGGTAGCCCCTACGGCGGCCCCGATGGTACTATGTAGGATTTTTCTCTGGATTAACAAAGCAAATTATAAGTTCAATGATCTTTTTTCATGAATATTTCGCTTCTTATGCGATAAATGGTGTTTACATTTTTACATAGTTGTTGAGCACAAAATCTCTAAAAACCGGCTGGAAACAGATTTCATTAGATTAATCTATATAATTGACAAACAAAGATGAAAGGCTGACTTTTTCATATATTCGTTTTGCCCTGCCACGAAATTCTTAAAGACCCAGGGTTAGTGCGCGTTTCTAATGGCGCTGGTGATACCATGTTTAACGGCTTTACTGTACAGTTGCGACGTCTCTGTGTAGATTTAGTGATTTGAACACTCAAATTATTTTCCACTTGGGTAAATTAAACATGTCCTGGATTTTGTGTGACAGTGATTTTATATCATAACAATTTTGCCACAATTTATTTATCAGGCACTGGATTCCAAAATATTCCTAAACTATAATCAAATACTATAGCTTCAATTTTTAACCAGTTATAATTATTTTATTCTATTTTCATTATAATATGAAACTACAATTTATCTTTTTTCTTAAGTTCCTATCAAATTTATCGAAGATGCTTTCCGAACCAAAGCTAATTTTCCATTTGCAATTTCTTTTAATTTTTTTATCGAAGACAGATTTGCACTCGACCTCAATCTCACCTAATGAAAAATGATAACGCCGATGATGGAGCGCGCTCATCCAACAAATAGCTATTTACTCGTTTGAGGATTCCCATGTCGAAAGATGTTGGAAAAACAAACGCAGGAATCGAACTGCACTCCTTGGCGGTTCAGAATCAGGATTAAGAATCGTGAAGAATTAATCACCGTGGTGAAGCGAGACTATATGGCACTTCACCTCCAAGGGCCATTTAACATTGTTGCAAAGGAGCGCCCTGGGGCGCCTTCCCTCCAGAGCCCGGCCCGTCGTTGCGGGTTGCGAAAGATTGCCATAGTTAGAAAGATTGGCCTAGGCACTATTTCCTCGCGCTCCTACTTTGAATAAACCTAGTTTGTAAAACATCTTATAAGCAGAGATGGGCAAAATATAATCTGATTAATGTTGAACAATTACAGAATGTAGTCGTAATTTTAATTTTGTTGCTCTGTAATCATAATTAAATCTATTTAAAACATTAAGAAATGATAAATGTGTATACAATCTGGGATTTTGTAGTGTTTAAAACATAAATGAGCAAAATGCAGTCATATTAATGGTAAAAAACGTAAAATGTAATCGTTAATCATTTTCATTAATCTGATGACATTTTGCCCATCTATGCTAGTAAGATTTGTATGTCCTTAGTTTGCATTGTGTTATTTTATTCGTTTATTTGTGATTATTTTTCTAGATCAAAAATAAACTGCAATTTTATTTAACTGAGGCTGTGGTGGCTTAGTGGATAACGGACCGGTTTCCATACCCAGGCAACACGAATGGTCGTTGGTTCAATCCCTGCATGTACCTCTAGCTTTTTCTAGATTAAGTATGGATTTAGACACACTTGCACACCGGCGAAGAAAACATCGTGAGGAAACCCGCGTAGCATCAACAGAAATGTCATGTAAAAGTGCCCTGAGAACGGAGTTATGCGGCGCTACTGGTCACGTTGGACAAGATATATACGCACAAAGTGGATACATTTACTAATGTATTTCTGCTTATCCTAAAAGGGATATAGCGTGACGTTTTGTAACATATTATTGTAACTTTATTGAATAAATGGCACTTCTCAGCGAATGGATGAAAGCGAGACGTATGTAAGAAGGTTTAGTGTGTGATGCAAAATGATAATAAACCGCGCTTCAACAAAACCAAGCCGGGTCCACAAGTTTTGTAATAAAAACAACAGAATTTCTCAAATATTATTTATTTGGCACTTATAAAAAAATCATTATCTATATCAGTACTAAACTCGATAAATATCGCATTGTGGCTTAAGTGAATATACAGAAATTTACACATATACTTAGAAAAACATATATTATATATTATAGTTCTGGGTTATTGTTAACTATTTAAATGACTCGTAATGATTAAAGTGCAAAATTGAAAAGCTAATAATCAATTTACAGGCACCGTTAGTATAAAAACTGAAAATCCTAAGATAGTTTCGTTCAGGTAATATTGTTACGAGCGCGGGGTAAGGGACGCCGGTATTGACAATCAATCGATTTATTCATGGATGAGAGTGTAGAAATTAGCACAAGCACAGAAATATCTCGAAGCGCTGTCATCGAATGATCCCGATGCCAAATCGCCGAAGATTCCAGAAACTAGGCAATAAAAGTTCGCGTAGTTCGGTCAAAAGCAAAGTGCCAAAATCGACTTATCATATATTTTAATATTCATTGAATAAAATAATTAGTAATATTTGAGAAAGTCTCAGCAAAGTCAAAGTAGCGTCTAAAAGTATCAGCCTCAGATCCTTAACTAATATATTCGTGACTTCATTGACTTCATTTAGACTGAATACAAGTCGATTGTGATTGGTCGAGAGATCAAGTACATCCTTACAACTTTATTTTGAAATAAATCAACAAATAACTTTAATTCTCACTACATGAGCCACAATGGAATCTTCATCAAGCTTAAAACATATCTCATTTAGGTTTTGTCTCCTGATCTGTCACATATCTTATGTATATTGTGTCTTCGGGCTTCGGGTCTTCTATTTGCGTCTCATCGAGCTGCGAGCAGGCTATGGCCAGAGCTGAGCCGTCGTGGGAGAAGCTGAGAGCGGAGACGGCAGTGTTGTATCGGTGAAACTGGCAGAGTCGCTTCTTGTTGAACCCATCCCATACATTGACATACCCATCTGAGCCTCCGGTGGCAAATGTATTGTACACCGAATGAAAACTTATTGCATTCACAGGATATATTTTTTCTAGACCTGAAACAGATTCATTAACAATTAAAAAAAAATATCCAAAATAACAAGCCATCAACAGTAAAGATAAATAATCAATAGTCATAATTATCATGGCTATACAAATATCTCTTCACGTTTCCTTTAAAGGACCCAATATCAACAAACAATAAGTTGATCAAACACTTTCTTAGCAACAGGATTGTCAGAGCGTGGAATAATCCCCAGAAGACGTAATCTCAGCTGTAAATATGAACTAATTTAAATATCGCCCAGACAAATACCATATCAATGAAAAAATGATATAATTTAATCTATTTCAATAACAGCTCAGAATACCAATCTATTAATATCTATGGATCTAATTCATTAACAGTCCAGAATACCTAATCGTATTCTGTTTATATATTGCAGGTATAATGACAAATTATGCACACATACCGCCTTCTTTTATTCTATGACATTTAAAAGCATATTTCTTCTTCTGCACCTCTGGGTTGCTGTCAATGTATTCAACAGCTACTCTTCCTTCAATGGAGCTTAGAACATAACCTTGCTTGTTGGGGAACACCCGTATGCACCGCGTTTGGTACTTGAGTGAGGACTCACGCCTTTGATTGACATGGCCCATATTTCGCACATCCCATACGAATATTTTACGGCCTGATGTACCCACCACAAACTTTTCACCCACAATACTCATTGTATATACCTGGAAATATCAAAAGAAAAATTATTATGTATCACACTCATATAAGTAGTTTTGTATAAAACATTATAACCAATGAACTTTTGGATAAAACAATATAGTATATAAAATTTTGGATCCTTAATGGGGCTTTCTATTGTTGATAAAAATTGGTATGATACTTTCACAGTTTACCATGAGCAAACAAGCAAATCTTCCCTTTTTATAATATTAATGTAAAAATAATTATGTTTATTCAAGGAAATAATTATAAACCCAGAATAACTACATCATCTTGTAATTTAATTGTAAGTAAATTTAAAATTTATGGTTATCACTGTGCCATAATAGCAATCCAGTTGAATGCAAAACAACAATTGAGTTAACATTGTTAGAAAATTGTTTGCTAATTAGCAAAATAGCATACCCTCTCATTTCCTTGGTTGTAAGTCCCAACGCAATTGGGGACTCTACTGTCCCACATCTTCACTGTGCCGTCCCAGCTACCTGTCAACACTGCATTGACCTCGGAAGCAAATTCCACACAACGTATAGCACCCTTGTGCTCACCTAGAGCGGTCTCTGAACTGGCATTCAGGTCATACATCTTAAGAGTTTGATCCAGACCCCCACTGTATGAATGCACTGCATCCTGGACACAAAACCGTTTTTTAATGGTATTATATTATCTTCAAATAATATATTTTAAAACTATATTGCTTTTAAGGTGAACACAAATACATTAGAGAATGTATCCACTTTGCACTTATATTTTGTGCCCATAAAAGCTACTGATCACCATTGTCAGGGCAATTAAACATACCATTTCTATGCCACACAGTTTACTCACAATGTTTTCATTCACTACTGAGCATGTGGAGTCTAAATTCAAAGTTATTCTAGAAAACCCCAGAGATACATGTCAGGATTGAAACCTGCAACCATTTGTGTTGCCGTACATGAATACTGGTCCCTTATCCACTACGCCACCAGAGCCCCTTGTATTTTTTAATCATTGTATTGTTCTAATTTTTATCATTAATATACTTAACACATGTCCATCAAGAACATAACTCTGCTGTGATAGTTGGAGGAATATTCTAGATATATTTATGCAATCTTAAAGTAAAAGACTATTTTTAAATAATTCCAATGAAATTTCCATCAATTACATTAGAAAACAAGGGCAGATTGGTACTTAAATCTAAACCTTTCTTGTGAGATTGTCCAGCTGGCTAATGCATATTTTGATATAATTATGTGGCTATTCATGTGCATATGATTCTATAATTTTGCAAGTATGTTTGTAATGTATAATGTTTGTAATGTTTTAAAGTATGCAAGTAATCAATTCTCTTACGGCTTAAATAATTGTATGGTTGACAATAATAACAAAAAATGCAAGATTCTAGTCCTTATAAGCACACAATATAATTGCCGATACAAATTGCCAGTATATTAACAATATGTTGAAGAGGTCGACGTCTGTAGGTTCATAAGGTTTTTATACAAATGAGAAAAGTCATATCATGATGAATTTAGAATGTGTCACATAAGAAAATTATGGTGTCATTGAAGTATTGAAATAATAATAAAATATATAAAATATACATAAGTGGGATCTGTAATATGGTTTATTATTAATTTATCTGCGCCTGCTTCAAAAGGTTACGGGCCCAGGCCACAAAAATTGCCTCTACAAAAATAGATATGTTTAACGGTGAAAACTAAACATGGAAAATTCACATGAAGGCAATTTTGAAGAAAAATGACCTATGGAATTCTCCAATTCACATGAAGGAAATTTTGAAGGAAAGTGACCTATGGAATTTTATCTAAAGACTGGATTAAAATTAATGGTAAGGCCAAATGAGAAATTTTATTGGCTGTATCGGCAAGTGAGTTGATTGCATTAGATGGCTTGGTAACGTCAAAAGCGGTATGAGACAAGCTGCATTCTATATACCAGTTGAGTGGGCCTGCGCAAAAAGCGTAGTTATTAAAAAGGCTAGTTTTGACACGAATGCAGGCAGAAGATGACCTGTATCAACACTTGGCGGATTTCTTCGATGTTTCAAAAAAAGCTCAAAGAAATCGGTTTTGTTGTCATTGACGAGATATTAGCAAGATTGGCATCTAAAAAAGGTTGTCCAAGACAAGAAAATGTCAGATATTGCTAAACACTTGCGTAATGGTATAAATGAATTTAATAATGTCGTATACTTGATGAAAAAGTCTTTCTATGTTTTGCATAAGTGAGGTTTGAAGAGAAACCTATCGAATGCATTTAAAATACTTATACACAGAGAGTCCCTGCGGATGTTTTAAGCAAGGACTTTAATAGTATAGAACATTGTCAGTTTATGTATAACCTAAGAATGAAAGATGTGTGTGAGTATGAAGACAGTTGTACCTGCGACTTTGAGGGGGGGTGTTGAAGAGGTTGATGTCTGTAGATTCATAAGGTTTTTATACAAATGAGAAAAGTCATATCACAATGAATTTAGAATGTGTCACATAAAGAAAATTATGGTTTCATTGAAGTATTGTAATAGTCATAAAATATATTAAATATACAAAAATGCGATCTGTAATATGGTTTATTATTAATTTCCTGCGCCTGCTTCAAAACAATATACTTATTCAAAACACCATTTTTTTAAACATAAAAAACTGAGAATTTATAATTAAAGCATATAGGCTAAGAGTATAGTTGAAAAGCTATACTATTATTTGTATAATACATTCAACAATTAGTTGTACTATAAGTGAAGGAAGTATCTTACATAAGTTTAAAGAAAGAAAGGGTTTTCATTATTGCTTAGACATTGGGTGAATAGGAGTAATAGGTTATGGTACACATATCTAAATAATAATATACTGTCAGAGTTAATCCATTACGGGAATGTTCAGATACATAAAAGATTTTAAAATAATTATTATTTTATACCTTAAAAACTCACCCGAAAACAGACATCAAGCACCGGTAATTCATGATTGTACTTATGTCTTTCTATATTAGCGGTTACATCGTATAGTCTCACAGAGCAGTCCCATGAAGATACCAGGAGGAATTGACTAGATTTTGGGGCAAATTTCACGCTTGATATGGAATCCTCTGGTAAACTTTTTAGTTTGAACTCGGTGCGGGACTCCGCGACCCGCGTCACAGTCATTGTGGAAGCAATTTTGTTTACTGTTTAATAATAAATAAAAATTACAGCAATTGGGATATAAGTAAATATGGAATATCTGTTCGTAATTATTAAAATATTCCCACTAAATTCTTAAAACAACTTCACATACACGAATTTAACAGACTAAAACTGTTGTCTATTGATAAATTTGACTTTACAGTGCTACTACTTACCAGTCGTGATAATTGGCAATTTAAAAAAAAAAAGTATTGATAGTGTAAACATAACCTATTAAACTGCCTACAAATCTTTGGAAAAGTGTGGGCGCAACATTAGAACTATTTATATTTTATCAAATAGTAGGTAAAGATACAAAATTATATAGCCACATTACTCATTGGTATAAAGTATAATATACTCAGACCATTAAAAAAGAAAAACTCGTTTAAAATAGTTAGAATTTGTTGCTACGTAAATAAAATAAAAAAAAGGAAATAATAAATATAAATAAGCTATCATTTCGTTAAAATAATATTGATAAACATCTTATTTTTAATTTTAAAATGATCACTATAACAATCTCTTATAATATTTGAACGCATCTACATAGTACATAATTGACATGTTTGTGATGAGGTGTGAGTCGTAGAAGTTCTTGTCTCAAATGATTCTAATAAAATCTAAAGTCTTTTAAAGTTTTGTGATGTTGCAAATATTCTATTATCTACATAGTTTATAAACGTACGAATACAACACAATAGTGCCTCAACAATATTTACATAAATGTCCGAAATACCACCGCGCAGTTAACTCCAAAACGGGCGAATGGAGTGATATCCTTATAAAATAACGATGCAAACCAACTTGAAAACTAAAGAGATGTTTATAGTCAGAGCTTTGGAAAAGATATTGGCGGATAAGGATATAAAAAGATCCTATCATAGTCAGTTGAAAAAATCTTGCGAAGTTGCGTTGGGTAAGTTTCATAATGCTTATGCATTAAGTATCATAAAATGCGTAACTTGGTAATGTAAAAATCAGCATATCGTATTTCAGAAAACTAGTCACTAAATTCGTCTTTAAGTTTATACAAAATGGCTAGTGAATGTTGTGACCTTGGATGAATAGTTTGATATACTTTGCCTTATCTTATTAAAAACAATTGGTGCATGGATGACTACAGTCTATAGATAGATTACAAAATAAATTGTTTTAAATAGACAGTGAAAATGGTGAACACATTTAAAGCTAAATATGGTAATAAAATTATTTCTGTTCATGTGTTTAAACAGTTTGCATAAATAATGTTGTGAAAGTGCTACCATTTACTGAGTGTGTGGTTTCTTAAACGTATTACACATATATGATAAAGTAAGGCTAGAATTATTCAATACCCAATTGATTGTATTTTTTTAGTACTAAAAGAAATTTTCATCATAATATACAATGATTTAAGAAATTATATTTAATAAAGCTCAGTTTAAAAACTTTATTTGTTAAAGACAAATTACATAACATGAGTATAGCTGATATAAACCTTACAATATATTTTTGACCTCTAAGTATATTCAATTATTTGGTATAACATTATTTATCTGTGGTGGCCTTTTTTTTATTAGGGAAAATCCTCGATGGACCGTCCCGGCTACTCATAGGGATGGTAACCAGGGTGTGCTTAACTTTTACTGAATAAAAACCCCAATTTAACCTCATCAACACTAAGAATGGGACTGTGGGCCTTGTAATCAATTGCTGCACAGCCCCATTTGTTGTAGGTTCATATCCTGGAATATACCTCTGGGTTTTTTTTAGATTAAGTACAGATTTAAGCAGCACATGCTTAGAGTTAAGGAAACCATAGTGAAGAAATCCACGTGGCATTTAACATAAATCTCATGTGTAAGTGCCCTGAGAATGGCAATCAACTACTCTACTTGTCACATTGGGCAGGACATTTAAGTGAAACGTAGATACAGCCACAAATGTATCTCTGCTCACCCCGAAATGGATATAACATGAGGATGTATTAATACTTGCTATTTATATTGGTAAATCTAATCTACACTTCACACACTATGCATCACACTTCAGTAAATTTAAAATATAACTACTTGTATAGCTTATTTCCTCATAATGTTTACTTTTACCAGTAAATATGTGATGTTCAAGTTGGTACTTAATAAAAAAAAGAGTTAAAGCTATGAGAAGAGATTGAAAATTCTTTATATATTGTGGCTATAGGAGTGGCGCCAGCGCAGGTTATTTGTTACATATAAGATATTAACAGGCAAATATAACTGCTCCAAGCTATGCTATATTTTTCAAGTCAATAGTTATTCCATGCTTGTTGTGTGAATTGGCTTGGTGTGCAGCTGGTTCATTGGAACTGAAAAACAAATATTGGTTACCTTTTACTTAATAAAAGAATATTGTAAGTTTGAAATAAATTGCCTCAGGACATTGTTGACACACTGTCAATGAAAAATTTTAAGGTTAGACTGGATAGATTTGTCTCATCTCAGTCAGATTTTAATGTTTAGACAATGCAGTGCAAAACAATATGTGATAGTTGAATACACCAGCTGAGATATAGGCACATCAGCTAATAACTGCTTGCTTATTATTTGATAAAAATAATTAAATAAAAGTGTCTTTCCATCCATTTATATAAGTATTACACCTCATACAGTTTATACCAGTAAGCCACCACCCTCAATTTAAAATTTAACTATCAATATTAAATATAGCTATTCAAGTAGGAATTAGGTTCATACTAGACAAATATATCTCTTAAAATAATTAAAACTAATAAAATACAAATAAGTCTTTTGCAAGTTTATATGCTTGATTTTTTAATCAACGCTAATTAGTCGCAATATAAGTGGATTTAGTGATATATTATATATGGTATAGACTAAAAATATGTATTTTTTAAATATAAATAAGTTTAAAAGTTTTTTTTAAGTTTGGCTTTTATGAGCCAAGCTTTTACATTTAAACTACATATTTTAGCATAATAAAATATAAAAACTAAATATGCTTATGATAACCTAAAATTTGTTTTCACAGAAGAAATTAAGACTGAACTAAAGAATGGAGGTCAGTCAGAAACACCAGAGAGCCCTTCATCCGGTACTTTACCATTGCCAAAGAATGATTCATCCAACATCATCACAGCTGAGAAATACTTCTTACCATTTGAGTTGGCTTGCCAGAGTAAGGCATCTAGAATAGTTGTCACTGCTTTAGACTGTTTACAAAAACTTATTGCCTATGGACATCTCACTGGCAATATTCCAGATTCAACAACACCAAGAAAGCTTCTTATTGATAGAATAGTAGAAACTATATGTAGCTGCTTCACAGGACCACAGACAGATGAAGGAGTGCAACTCCAAATAATAAAAGCACTTCTCACAGTTATAACAAGTCAACATGTTGAGGTTCATGAAGGAACAGTGCTCCTTGCTGTCAGAACTTGCTACAATATTTATTTAGCAAGCAAAAACTTGATTAACCAAACAACTGCTAGGGCAACCTTAACACAGATGCTTAATGTTATATTTACAAAGATGGAAAATCAAGCTCTGGAATCAGATGCAAATAGTGATAGTACAGTATCAGAATCACATAAAATTCCAAATGGCAATGTAGTTGCAGAAGATTCTCAAAGTAATAATATCAATGATGTAGATGCAGCACAGATTCAAGAAATGGATGATGTTTTGGAAGCTAAAATAATTGCTAAGCAATTAGTTGATTCCGTTATAGATAATGCTGTACATATTGCTTCAAAGAAAAATCTTGAAGACTTGCAAAATATTCCTGATAATAATGAAAACCCATCTGATTCCCAGGACAGTGGAAGTATATTTCATGAGAGCAATGGTACTGTACCTACTGAGGCATCGATTACGAGAATACCATCACAGGAAAGTGTAGATGTTGCTTCAGAAAATGATAATTCTGTGACAGCAAAATTTACACACATTCTCCAAAAAGATGCTTTCCTAGTTTTCAGAGCTTTGTGCAAGTTATCAATGAAACCCCTGCCTGAGGGTACCCCTGACCCTAAATCCCATGAATTAAGATCTAAAATTTTATCCTTACATTTACTCTTATCTATCCTGCAGAATGCTGGTCCTGTATTTAGAAATAATGAAATGTTTATAACTGCAATCAAGCAATATTTATGTGTAGCACTGTCTAAAAATGGAGTCAGCTCAGTACCTGAAGTGTTTGAACTTTCTTTAGCTATCTTCTTGGCTCTCCTACAAAATTTTAAAGTTCACCTTAAGAAACAAATTGAAGTATTTTTCAAGGAAATTTTTATGAACATTCTAGAAACATCAAGCTCATCCTTTGAACACAAATGGATGGTCATTCAAGCTTTAACTAGAATTTGTGGTGATGCCCAAAGTGTAGTTGACATTTATGTGAACTATGACTGTGATCTGTCAGCTGCTAATTTATTCCAGAGATTAGTGAATGATGTTTCAAAAATAGCGCAAGGTCGACAGGCATTAGAATTGGGGGCTACACCTAATCAAGAGAAGTCAATGAGAATTCGGGGTCTGGAATGTTTAGTCTCCATACTAAAATGTATGGTTGAATGGAGCAAAGAACTTTATATCAATCCAAATTTACAAACAACTTTAGGCGAAAGAACTGCAAAAGAAGAATCTGATCATCATAGTATCAAATCTCATGGGGGGTCTAGTTTGAGCCTAGTTTCTACAGGATCAAGCAATATTGGAAATAGAGAAACTTTAGATTCTCCTGAACAATTTGAAGTACTGAAGCAACAGAAAGAAGTATGGGAAACTGGCATAGATGTTTTTAACAGGAAACCCAAACGAGGTGTAGCTTTCTTACAGGAACAAGGACTACTCGGAACATCAACTAAAGAAATTGCTGAATGGTTGCTGACTGATGAAAGACTGGATAAAACATTTATTGGTGAATATTTAGGTGAAAATGATGATCATTCCAAGGAAGTTATGTATTCATATGTAGACTCCATGAACTTTGCTAACATGGATATTGTTGCAGCCTTGCGGTATTTCTTAGAAGGATTCCGATTGCCAGGGGAGGCACAGAAAATTGACAGACTAATGGAAAAGTTTGCGTCTCGTTACTGTGAATGTAATCCAACAAATACATTGTTTATGAGTGCAGACACTGTGTATGTATTAGCTTTTTCCATTATAATGCTAACTACAGATTTACATTCGCCTCAAGTAAAGAACAAAATGACAAAGGAACAATACATCAAACTGAATAGTGGCATAAGTGACAACAACGACCTTCCACGTGAATATTTATCGCAGATTTATGATGAAATCGCCGGTCACGAGATAAAAATGAAAAATACATCTAAACCAGGAAAACACATGATTGCAAATGAAAAGAAACGTAAATTTATTTGGAATATGGAAATGGAACAAATATCTACTGCTGCTAAGAACTTGATGGAGTCAGTTTCACATGTTCAAACACCTTTTACCACTGCAAAGCATGTCGAACACGTGCGACCAATGTTTAAAATGGCATGGACTCCGTTCCTAGCCGCGTTTTCTGTTGGCTTGCAAGATTGTGATGATCCTGAAATAGCTTCTCTGTGCCTTGACGGCATTCGATGTGCAATACGTATAGCTTGTATTTTCCACATGTCACTTGAAAGAGATGCTTATGTCCAGGCTCTTGCACGTTTCACACTGCTTACAGCAAACTCGCCTATCACAGAAATGAAAGCTAAAAACATAGACACAATAAAGACCTTAATTACGGTTGCTCATACCGACGGCAACTATTTGGGTACAAGTTGGCTTGATGTTGTTAAATGTATATCTCAACTAGAATTAGCACAACTTATCGGCACTGGTGTGAGGCCACAATTCTTATCGGGATCTGGTATCAAACCCCAACCAGATTCCTTGAAGTTTAGTTTGATGTCATTGGATCCAAGTGTCAAAGAACATATTGGGGAAACCAGCTCACAGAGTGTTGTCGTTGCTGTCGACAGGATATTTACGGGTTCCACACGACTTGATGGTGACGCCATTGTTGACTTCGTTAAAGCTCTATGTCAAGTATCACTAGATGAGTTGAGTCATCCATCAAACCCTCGTATGTTTTCACTTCAAAAAATTGTTGAAATATCATATTACAATATGGGCCGCATCAGACTGCAGTGGTCTCGAATATGGCAAGTTCTAGGTGATCATTTTAACAA
Source organism: Automeris io (assembly GCA_036320925.1). Taxonomy (NCBI): domain Eukaryota; kingdom Metazoa; phylum Arthropoda; class Insecta; order Lepidoptera; family Saturniidae; genus Automeris; species Automeris io. Next base: position 1,037,115 of record JAUDJH010000011.1, on the reverse strand, counting down.
AGTCGGGTGCAGTTACAATGAAGATATAGCATTCTTTGCAGTAGATTCTTTGAGACAACTCTCAATGAAGTTTATCGAGAAAGGAGAATTTGCTAACTTTAAATTTCAAAAAGATTTTTTACGACCTTTTGAGCATATTATGAAGAAAAATAGTTCACCCACTATAAGAGATATGGTAGTGAGATGTATCGCTCAAATGGTAAACTCACAAGCTCCGAACATTAAATCTGGTTGGAAGAACATATTTTCTGTATTTCACCTTGCAGCTAGTGATCAAGATGAGGCAATCGTCGATTTAGCATTCCAAACAACAGGGAAAATTATATCGGAACTATATGAAAAACAATTCCCTGCAATGATTGATTCATTCCAAGATGCAGTTAAATGTCTTTCTGAATTTGCTTGCAATGCGAAATTTCCGGATACGTCAATGGAAGCTATAAGGCTTGTGAGAGCATGTGCCACAGCAGTAGGTGCATCTCCGCATTTATTTGCTGAGCATGCAGGTCTTGAAGGCGAGCAAGGCGCACCTGAAGTAGATAGAGTATGGCTAAGAGGATGGTTCCCTCTACTCTTCTCTCTCTCTTGTGTTGTCAGTCGTTGCAAGTTGGATGTAAGAACTCGAGGACTAACAGTCTTGTTCGAGATAATAAAAACACACGGTGAATCATTCCGTCCGCATTGGTGGAGAGATTTATTCAATATCCTCTTCAGAATCTTTGATAATATGAAATTACCTGAACATCAGTTGGAGAAGAACGAATGGATGACTACAACATGCAACCACGCCTTGTACGCTATTGTTGATGTATTCAGTCAATATTTCGACATTCTTGGATCTTTATTGCTTGAGCAATTATACGCACAACTGCATTGGTGCGTACAACAGGACAATGAGCAATTAGCGAGGTCGGGTACTAACTGCTTGGAAAATCTAGTCATATCAAATGGAATGAAGTTCAACGAAGATACTTGGAGCAAGACGTGTCAAATAATGCTGGATATATTCAACAGCACTCTGCCCACCACGTTGTTAACGTGGAAACCAGACGAAAATGACGATGGCGACACGCCTCACGTACGCCACGGAATATTAAAGAAACCTCAAGCGGGAGACGAAATCAAGTCTTCCAATAGGGTCTTTAACAGTCTGCTGATAAAATGCGTCGTGCAACTCGAATTGATTCAAACAATCGATAACATCGTCTTTTATCCTGCTACATCGAGGAAAGAAGATGCGGAAACTTTAGCATTAGCTGCCGCTGAATTAACGGGGAATATTCCGGGAACAGAGCAAGAATGCCAACGGGAAGAACAAGGCATGTATAGGATGCTGAGCTCCCCGCACTTGTTGCGACTGGTAGAATGTTTAATGTGCAGCCACCGCTTTGCAAAAACATTCAATACTAACAATGCACAGAGGAATGTTCTTTGGAAAGCGAATTTTAAAGGATCCGTGAAGCCCAATATGCTGAAACAAGAGACCCAGTCTTTGGCTTGCGTACTCCGTATATTATTCAAAATGTACAGCGATGAGGCGCGCAGAGATCACTGGCCAGCTGTGCAGAAGAGCCTGATCACTATTTGCTGTGAAGCTTTGGAGTATTTCGCTGGTGTCACTAACGAAGCGCATAGAGACGCGTGGACGTCAATTCTCCTGTTGATACTCACGAGAATACTTAAGATGCCCGACGAAAGGGTGAGTATATTTTTTAATAATATTACTGCCAAAATATACAGAATGATTTTATAAACGAGGGAGATATTTCAGAATATAATACTTGTTACTAATAAAAATTTGAATAACCATATTCCTTAATAAGTCATAAAGAATAATTGACTAACAAATGAGAATTAACCCGTGAAAAATGTAGATACCGTAGAGCATGTGCCGCACGATTCAATTGCGAGTCCATGAAGTTTCTTTTACGTAATTTTAGGTAAACATGTATTGACTCGTTTTCCCTTCGTACTGTATCCTGGCTTAGACTAGGCAAAATACCTACTTAATCATTAATTATCATCACATACGGTCTGTAGAGAGACTTCCATACCAGTCCATGGCTCATATATGGGTGTGTTAAAAAAAAAAACTATTTCAGAAGAATATAAATATTTAATAACACATAAGTATACATTTTAGCCACAAGCATATCGACTTTTAGTAAAAATATATATGGACTTATGGACCATTTCCACTCTGAAGCCTGAACAGTTACCTAATAAGATATCACTATTTTTACATATCTGGAATTAGAATTGAATGCTTAATATCCCCCTGAGCATTATCTACCTAGTATTTCCCTTGCTTATAAAATCACTTGTTTATGACAATATTGTACCTATTATCACAATCCTATTGCAGTTTTTTACACATTGTCATTGCATACATATTGAATGAGTATGGAATAATAATTATAAAAACTTGTCGACTTCCTGCGTATGCGCGTACTTTAAGTTTCTGTATTATAATCATAGATGGGCAAAATGTAATCAGATTATTGAAAATGATTAACGATTACATTTTACGTTTTTTACCATTAGTATGACTGCATTTTGCTCGTTTATGTTTTAAACACTACAAAATCCCAGATTATATACACATTTATGATTTCTTAATGTTTTGAATGGATTGAATCATGATTACAGAGCAAGAAAATTAAAATTACGACTACATTTTGTAATCGTTCATCATTAATCAGATTACATTTTGCCCATCTCTGATTATAATCATGACGATAGTGGATTACAGATGAACCATTAAACGAAAATAATATTGTATTGTAGCTTATATAAAATAGTTGTTAAACATTTAAGAATACTCTTGCGTTTGTTTGTTTTTTTACACTGGCTCGACTAAGTGACTACAGTGCACCTAATGGTAAGTACAGTGTAGTTCAAAAACGATAGAGACTATCAAAGGATGAAAATCTATTAACACGTTGAACGCCGGCCCTTTTCTCAATACTTCCCGTTCAGGCCGTTTTAATCTCTTTATCTATACTAATATTATAAAGCTGAAGAGTTTGTTTGTTTGAACGCGCTAATCTCAGGAACTACTGGTTCGAATTGAATTCTTTTTGAGTTGAATAGACCATTTATCGAGGAAGGCTTTAGGCTATATAACATCACGATACAATTATTAGGAGCGAAGAAATAATGGAAAATGTGAAAAAAAACGGGGAAAATTATTCATCCTTGAGGGCTTCCATTGCGTGCGCTGCAAAAACGGTTCAAGATACCAAAAATATATGTAAGAAAGAATTATTCCTCTTGAAATGATCTAAAAAAATGTCCGCGACAGTATATGTATATCTTTTAAGATTAAGTCACTAGAACCGTTTTTATGGTAAACAAATTTGGTCGAAATTAATGCATTATTTGTTAAGAGTTGTATCAACGTAATAATATTAATCTTTAACCAAATAAATGTGTTTTTGATTAAGAGTATTTAATTGTGAACAAAATTGTCTTTGACATCACTTAATTTCAATGAACATCTTAGAAGATATTACAAAACCTTATATATCAAAACAACGTTTGCCGGATCAGCTAGTTCTACAATAAATTCTATTTCGAAATAGGTTTTTCTTATCATTTCTAGTGTTATAAATCTGCGTTTTATCACATTTTTTTAGCTGGGGGTCACCGGTGCACCCCAGGCCCAAACGGAAAGTTCACTGGGGGTCACCGGTGACCCTCACGGCGTTCAACGTGTTAACAATCTCCGTCGTCATATCTGCCCACATATACACCACGATTGAAAGTCTCTTGACTTAACTTGATGTAACTTGTGTACCTGATCCCGAAACGTGACAGGTCAAAAGGAGTCACTATGACGGTTTTTACCCGAGTGGACTGTCGTCACGACCCATTTCGGGCAATGTTCGTCCCACCTCACAACAAAGTACAAGTCGATTCGCAAGCAAGGAGTGATTTGGTGTTTGTTGGATGAGAGCGGTCCATCATTGACCTTATTATCACTTTCTATCAGGTATAAATAACTAGGTCGTACATACTTATGCTCACTCGAGCGTAATCTTGTTTGTAATTTAAAACAATGTCCTTTAACACTATAATGCTATATTCAATAACTGGTAATGTTATCTAAATTATCCAAGATATATGATAACACTAATGAGTTTATTGTGTCTCCTTAAAGTAATATATGGTTTCAGTTTGCGGCGCACGTGTCCAGCTATTACCCGCTGTTGTGTGAGATCACATGTTTCGACCTAAAACCTGAATTGCGTTCGGTTCTCCGGCGAGTCTTTATCCGCATTGGACCAGTATTTAAAATCACCACTATGCAATAATTAATTAATATTATTACTCAACAAATGGCCTTATAGTTTAGTAGGTTGAATTATGACTCGATGTTTAAAGAATAAAATAAATAATACATTTGTTTTCTTAAAATTTATTATAATATTGACAGCAATCAGTACTTCATTAGTATTAAAAGTGATTTATTACTTAGGTATAGTATTCTCTTATTTAAATAAATTATTAATGTTTCTGCTTATCGAAAGTAATAAATTGTATATTATTAATGGAACATAAAGAAATTGTATGTATAAATTATAGTTTATTCTGTATATTTGAAATTTTTATTATATGAGAGCTGATTTCACTCACTTGCTATATTCACTTAAGATTTTAATTATATGTGTAGACGGTAGGACTGTGATTGCGAACATAATTATTATCAAAGCTTTTCGATTTTTTTTTTTTTGTTATTTGAGTGACTTCAGAACTCGCACGCAACTGATTTATTATTCCTTGAAATAAAATCTAAATTTATATTTGTGTTTATTTACTTTAAACGATTACGACACCTTCAATAGTTCTTTTAAGCGCTTCGAGGTCCCAAATGACGAGTTGTCCGTCTAGTCCTGAGGTACTGAACTTCTTCATATCAGCTTTAGTACCTTGGTAGATGCTGATGCAAGATATAGCATTCTGGTGTATAGAGTCAAGGAATGTATCGTTTGTTTCAATGCGAGCATGGCGATCTAGCGACTGGAATTTCTTCATAGCTGACAATCCTCCAGATTCCTTTCGCTGAGTATTATCCAATTTGGCAACAAATTTAATCTCCCCATCTACATGACTGTAAAGTAGCGGAATGCAACTATGGCCTGCCACAATCAGGGAATTGTTGGTGATCCAACTACATCCCAAGAATGGCAAATATTCAGTCTTTAGTTTCAAAACAGTCTTACCTTGCGTGGCATCTGCTATGTTAATAGAACTATCATGCGCCACCCAAGCTACTTTATTGCCGTCCTCGGAAAATGATACACTGTGCACCCATCCACCACCTGATGCAGAGTTCGGAAATTCGGCTAAGAGTTGGCCCAGTGGCAGCTTTGTGCCCCAAACGTTTGGCCCAGGTTGGTCCTCAATATCCTTGATATAGGCAGAGAAGACACGGACCTTAAAGTCAGATGAGCCAGCAACAAGTAAAATATTATTTGGATGCCAGTCAATAGAGGTAACAGTTGACCGAATGGGTTTTTTAATGTGTTTGGACACCCACCAATTGTTTTCCTTTTCAAAGTAGCAGATGGAGATCAGCCTGGCACCAGAGCCAACTGCAAACTTATTTTCCAATGGAGACCACTTCACACTGGTTGCAGCACGGTTGATTCTAAGCAGTACTAGAGTGGTAGACCATTTCCCATCTTCTCCTTGGGTCCAGACGTAAGCGTTACGATCCACAGAGCAGGTGACAATGCGGTTAGTTTTTGGGGCCCAGTCTATGCCCATTACTCTCAAGTCATGTTCAGCCAGGTTGTTTGTTTGCTTCCAGTCACTACCTTCCTTTTGATAGATGTGAACTTCATTGTTGTTAGGCGAGAAGGCTATTTCTATAAATAAATAAAAATATGCTTTAATATACTTGCCATACAATACTAATCTTTTTTATAGTGGAATAGCATACTCTACACCTGATGGTAAGTACAGCCAAGTCAAAGGATGGTGGTAACAATTTGAATAACAGTCAATATGTTGAAATACATTTATCAAGGCCAAAGCTCTTACAGTATATAAATAACTTGAGACAAGCTAAATCATTCAGATAGAGCATAGGCCAATAGGTGGTGAGACAAGTTGAAGATATTGCAGAAGTTGTGGAAGGACTTTAGATGAACTGACAAATTATAAAAATATTGGTAACATCATTGAGAAATCTGTATAGCTAACCATGCATTAAAATTAAATGGGCTAAATTTTTTTGCCAAGTGCATATTTTTAACCTAGAGGAATATTCTCCATTGGAATGTCAGGGCTTTAGCCCTGGTATCTCAGACTTCTCCTGACTAATATATACAGGGTATTCACTACTTGCCGCAAATAGAGCCTGGAGACCCATATCTCTTCTACAATCTGGTGAAAAAAAAGCTTTATATAAATACCTATTTTCATAGTAGTGGCTTTACAGGGTTACACCCCCTCAGGACATCAATCAAATGGTGCATAGGATAGTCCACATCAGAGCTACATACTCCCGCATATCTATGGCCAGAAATTCAACTTAACTGCATTTTTACTGCTCATTGGACCCTGTTTTGCAGTTTGCAACAAGGCCATCAGCGAATTTTGTACGGACCAGTTTTACACCCCTTTTCCATTTAATGCATCACTTATAACGAACACCAGTAGCATAATATATCTTTTCATCCATAATGGGTATAGTTTTAAGAGGCAGTTGTTGTGGCATACTGGGATTTAGTTTAGAGTTGTTTTGGTTAATGAGGTTATATCTGTAATGGTATTAAAATTAAACTTACGACTTCTATCCTTATTCCATGCATGACAAGTTATCGGAGCGCATGAGTCACCGAATGTAAGAGTTTGTGCCATTTTTACACTTAAAAATCTGAAAAATAATATACAATTATAATAGTATTATTTGCGTAAATAAAAGATACACTTTATAAAGACACGGTCTGTATATATACATACTTTAGGACTCAAGTAGAAAATTCAGGTAGGTCTCGTCTGATTGAACACTGATGAGCAGAGATTCGCGGACTCTGGGCAGTCAACACGAATTGCTGTGGAATAACATTTCTAATTACTAACAATGTTTTATTTCTCAACACATGACAAATATTCTAAATTACAATGTTTCGTAAACATTACCAAAATCGGTACTCTTATCGAAGTGTTATCACATGAATGAATGATTTAACGCAACACTCAGATTACTTCATCATTTCGAATATGTTCAAAAGCATTCATTCCTATTATTTACTCTGTGGGATTTGAATTTTGTAACTTGCAAACCATAGAGTACAGTTGCAATAAAATCATTATCGCGGTATTTTTTGTACACGGCCTTAAATCACAGCTGCCAATCAGGACTATATGATCCTTAACTTTAAATGTTTGCAAAGGAACATTTGCAATTTTTTAGCAGTCTTCAATTTTAAACAAACTACAGAGAAACAAAAGAAAGCAAAAAGACATATTTAAAAAGCCTTTTTGAAATATTTTCATAGGGTTTTAAAACTATATTGAATGTAAAATTTTAGTAGATGTTGACAACACTAATCTTTATTGGAAAATAAACATTGAAGTATTGAAGCAGTAAAGCTCTAAAATATTTTTTAATAAATTGTGAAATAAACTCTTATTTCTATTAAATTAACCTTATGTGGATTTATGGAATACAATCAGTTTAAAGTGCCTTTGTTTATTAATCCATTTATATCGCATTAGTAGACTTGTGTTCATACACTTCGTTGTCAGGCGTTACAAAAGATTTAATTAATTAATATGTCTGGACGAGGTAACACCAAATTTATATTCCTGTCTTGTCTTTTACATTTTATTCGTTCTATGATCTAACGTTTTTAGGAAAATACCGTGGCAATCGTAATCGCAGCCAACATACCCTGTCATCAGTCGCTCGTGAAACTGCAACGTCTCTTGCTCCGGACAGCCCTGTGCTGGCGATGTTCAAACAAGCAGCTCTAAAGCTAAATGATCGTCAAGACCGACACGAGAGACTTGTTAAATTGTCGCGAGACATTACAATTGAGAGTAAAAGGATTATATTTTTATTACATTCCGCTATAACGTGAGTATTGCTCATTTTTTTTGTCATTATCGTTATAAGTAGTCTTATTGCGGCCTAAAATGTTAGTACTATAACAAATGCTAGTCTATTTGTTTGTGTACTAAGTTCCATTTCCCCTGGCATTGACCAGAGACCCTGTCATTAAAATTATTTTATGTCATTTATATTACTCTATGTTGCTTGTCTTCTTTCTAGTGTTGTACTCCACCCCATTAATACACCTTTTTGACTTCTTGCAGTTCTCATGATGACAACATCTATGAACTCAAGGAAGGCTATATTTTATATTAGCAATAATATATATCTTATAATAACTGAATTTTGATACTGTTTTATCTTTTGCTTAAGTTAAAACCTGTTTTCTAAAGCTAAATGGGATTTATGTTATTTCTTTTAATACCAAGTACAGAATCAAAAGAAAGTCATTAGATATCATCAAAATATGGGAAACTGAACTATCCTAATAGGTTTTAGGTGTGAGACTATTAAAAGTTTTATCTATTAATTAGAACATTTGTAGATACAATAGTAGTCAACAGATAAGAAAGCTCCCAGGTTTTTCTGGACTAGTTACTTCTAAATCTTAACTTTAGAAATCATTATGACTTTTTTAAAGACCTCTCTCTATGCTTCTTAATAAAGACACTGCATACTGACAAAGACATGACCAGTGCATCTGATTTTATAACTACACTGGTTTATAATAATTATTATCAACTTTGTAGATTTTTTTGCTATTATTATCAAATAGCTATTAGCTGATTTTCCTATGTCTCAGCTTGAGTGTTCAACTATAACATATTGTTTAGCACTGCATTGACCATACATAAAAATCTGATTAAGATGAAGAGCCATCTATCCAGTCTATTTGAAACTATTTGTTGATGATGCATCAGTTTAATTCATGTTTTATCTAAAATGTTTAGTAAGGACTCGACAACTAAAGCAGTTCAAGAAGCTAATGAACGTATCCAGAAGCTTATTCAAGGCCCGATTCGTAATATTGGCTTGGAATTAGAAAACAGTCCAGCTTACCTGCATTCCAGAGCTGTTACTGCCGGATTCCAAGAGTATGTTGAAGCAAGAACGTTATGCTCATTAATGGACACAAAAGAAATTATTCACTACCCAGAAGTTCAGAAGGAATTTGCGATTACAGTAAAAGAAGTTAAAGAGGATGAAGAAACTGAGAGGACAGTTATTACCATGATTCCTCAGATTGATTATTTACTGGGTATAGCAGACCTGACAGGAGAACTGATGCGGAGATGCATAAACTGCATATCTAGTGGGGAAAGTGAGGAGTGCTTCCATACATGTCAAGTAGTTCGAGATCTTTATACAGGATATCTAGGTGAGCTCTTTAATTATTAGATCTGGCTTGACAAAAAAACTGGCAACTGTACAGTCAAGAAGTATTTGATTTTATGGTATTTCTGTTAATGACAACTGAGGTCTTCTAGTAAGAATATTTGCTATAACATATCCACATGATAAACCTCCATAATAATGCCCATTATAAAGAAATTTTGTAACCACAACCAATACCTATTAGTGTCAATGTTGTGTTGCCTGTCAACATGGTATTTTCAAAGCTTAATCACTCACATACATTTTGAACTTTTCTACTAGCAATATCTCTCCTCAAATGTAACTTTGTCTAGGTTCTCAAAAATAACATTGACATAATTGACATGACCAACAGATACAAAATCATTTCAGGGTTATTTGGAATAGGAAAAGAGTTAGCACGCAAGATGAACACAACAAGAGCCAATGTTGGGAAAGTAGAATCTGCTGTTTATGCATTAAGAGTCCGCGGAGGTGAAGCACCACCACTTTTACTGCTACCAGCCCCAGCACCGGTAGAATGGGACAACTCTATTATTCCTTCAGATGATGAAGGATATTATTGAATAATAAGGAAAAGAATCAAGATTATTGAAGAATTTAATATAATGAGACTAACTTTTAAGAATCTAATTTGAGTAAAAATTTGAGAAATTTCGAGTGTCTGACCATAGCTTCGGTTTTGTCCACTTTAGCCACCTTTTGACAAGTTACAATCATTGTTGGATATATAAACACAATTATTATTATTAGCTAGAGGTCATGAGATCCTGGAAATAGGTATGACAGGAACCACGTATCTTTTTGGTGATAAATGACGCCTTCGATGTCGTTGAAATTGAGAAAAAACGAATATACACTGTTTAGTGCACGCGTCACGTGTTGATTAGTACTATTTGATTCGCGCGGGGCGCCATCTATTGTTTAGGCTTGTGGTGGGTGGGGATAGGGGATCGACTGGTAAATAGTTGGAATCTCATGGCAATACCTAACAATTATAATAATATATCGTCACAGTATATGCCTTTCGGGATGAGAAGACATACATTACTGACTGCATGCACTTTGCGCTAATATGTCGTCCCCAATGTAACCAGTAGCGTAGATAATCTCCGTTCTCAAAACTTACACATTCTTAATCTGGGAGAACACGGACGTAAGTGCCTAAATTTGAACTTACAAGTACTCGCGTTGCCGCGCTAGGAAATTAGCTCCTATCTACTAGGTCACAAGTAGACAGATAATTTTAATAATCACTAGATATTGTTTGCATATAGTCAAATTGAACCTTCAAAAGTTTTAAAAATCATTATTTAACAACTTTTAGCCAATCTTAAACTCAATTTTATAGGATTTTTAGACCTTTGGTTGGCTTAAAGGTTGTAGCAACTAAGATTCAATTAATTCACTTCTGCTTGATATCGACCTATAATCGAATACTTATAGAAATAACAATGACAATTAAATCAATTAATCTTAGTTTGACACTTAGGCTGATATTTATAGATACTAATTTGGTGAAAATGCTATTTTAGGTTATTTGAAATTCAACGCATTAGTGAATGCAATGCACTTCGACATCTAGGTCGAGTTATGTAAAACGCGCCAAATCTATACTAATATTATAAAGCTGAAGAGTTTGTTTGTTTGTTTGAACGCGCTAATCTCAGGAACTATTGGTTCGAATTGAAAAATTATTTTTGAGTTGAATAGACCATTTATCGAGGAAGGCTTTAGGCTATATAACATCACGATGCAACTATTAGGAGGGAAGAAATAATGGAAAATGTGAAAAAAACGGGGAAAATTATTCATCCTTGAGGGCTTCCATTGCGTGCGCTGCGAAAACGGCTCAAGATACCAAAAATATATGTATGACAGAGTTATTCCTCTTGAAATGATCTAAAAAAATGTCCGCGACAGTATATGTTTATCTTTTAAGATTAAGTCACTAGAACCGTTTTTATGGTAAACAAATTTGGTCGAAATTAATGCATTATTTGTTAAGAGTTGTATCAACGTAATAATATTAATCTTTATCCAAATAAATGTGTTGTTGATTAAGAGTATTAATTGTGAACAAAATTGTCTTTGATATCACTTAATTTCAATGAACATCTTAGAAGATATTACAAAACCTTATATAGCAAAACAACGTTTGCCGGATCAGCTAGTATATAATAAATACGATTCAAACCAAAACTGGCTTTGATTCACAAGCCTCCCACAAGCGGTAGAGGCTACACCACAATACAACTAGCGGTTCATCCACCACACTAACTTTTCTTAGACTTTACTAAAGCATATAACATATACTACATACTTTATTAAAATTTATATTTCTTAATTAATGTCAAAGGAAACCATTTTTGTCAACAAGGACTTGCTGTGACTACTTAGGGTATACTCAAAATCCTATTGTATATTCAGTTCTTTGTCAAAACATATTTAAGTCCTGAGCACTTTGCTAAGCAAAGTCAAAGTAGCGTCTATGAACCTCAGCCTAAGAAACCTTAGCTTTACAAAACCAACGCCTTTATCAAGCGCAAGAAATTTTCAACACTGCCTCTTTACTGCTATTTGCATGTATTGAACTTTTTTATGTTGATTTATAAATAAACATAGGCAATTAATTTGAATTTTTTTTATGTGACTATGTCAATCCCACTCTTGGGTATCCTGAGTGTCTTGAGTCTCTGTGACGTCACTGGGCGGCACCCACTCGTCAGATTCGTCGGTTCCATATGGATCTGCCTCTTCACTGGTATCAGATCCACTCCAATCTGGCCTCTTTACCGTCTTCCTGGTCCGTTTCCCAGTCAATATGAGCTTGGTAGGGGAATCATCATCGTCAGTTGAAGATTTCCTTCTCTTCTGTCTTTTCTTACCTGTTGGAAAATGGAAGGTGTGCTTGAAATAGCACAACCGACTTACATCACGCTATATCCCTTTCGGAGTAAGCAGAAATACATTAGTGGATGTATCTACTTGGCGCTTTTATGTTCCCAATGTGAATAGCGCAATGATCGCAATTTTCACAGCACTAATGCACATGGCATTTCTATTAGATGTCATGTGGGATTCCTCTCAATGTTTCCTTTTACCAGTGCACATGTGATGCCTCGTGCTATATTTAATCTGGAAATCATATAATGATTTTAATTGAATCAATATTTTTTATTTGAAAACATTATATTCTTCCAACGAGTGCCAAATATTGATCTCTTTTATATTTTACTACAACCATAGATGGGCAAAATGTAATCAGATTAATGAAAATGATTAACGATTACATTTTACGTTTTTTTACTATTAATATAACTGCATTTATGTTTTAAACACTGCAAAATCCCAGATTGTAGACACATTTATGATTTCTTAATGTTTTAAATGGATTTAATCATGATTACAGAGCAAGAAAATTAAAATTACAACTACATTTTGTATTCGTTGATCATTAATTATATTACATTTTGCACATCTCCGACCACAACACTATATACTGGTAGCAACCCTTATGTGGGAGATATTCTCATTCACTATAGTAAAACATTTGCAACTTTCTTCTGAAGTGCAATTACCCGTGTTTTTTTTTTATTATTATTATTTACAGGCTAATGCTGGAAGACAATCACACCCGGTGGTGGGTGAAGATGATGTCAATGAAAAAGAAAAGAATAAAGAATGATGAACATCAGTGAAGGAAAATATCATGAGGAAACCCGCGTGGCATCTACTAGAAATGTCATGTGTACTAGTGCTGTGAAAACGGCGATCAGCTGCCCTACTGGTCACGTTAGGCACATATAAGCATAATGTGGATAGAGACACTATACTTTACTAGGCTGTAACTTAGCTAACACCGAGAGGAATAGATCATGACAATAAATCATTAACAATATCTCAGAATTATAACAAGAGACTTGCTTATTAGCTTTATCTCTTTCACATACATAGGTATGTCATAGTGATATCACCAATAATTTCAAGTTTTCCCCTCTCTAAAATTTATCATCACCTTAATCATAATTTCGGGGCAGAAAAAACTTTTTTTATAAATTACTTTATTAAAATTTTTGCATGATTAATAAAATTAACACAGATCACTAATAACTAAAATTCGTAGTCATAATCAACGCTGTTTCCATCGGAATCGACCGCTTGGATATGGTCATCGTAAAAGTTAACTGTCTGTGCGTTTATATAGAATGTGTTGCCATGCCTCTCCACCACGCGCATACCTGTTGGATAAAAACAATATCTTTATTATTATAAAATTCCAATGGAACAATGTTATTACAAAAACTTTGTAGCATTCTTTTATATTAGCTCAACAAAATAACTACACAAAACCTGATAAGTACAGTGTACTATAATAGCGGGTCCACACCACATGTTTCATATTTCACACCTATATGTGTTTTTTTCTCGTATATCACTCGCACGCCATAGACAAATATTTCGCTCGGGTACGCAAAGCATTGCGAGAAAGAGAAATATAGTCGTATATACGTGAGAAGGAAAGAGACTAGCAGTTTTGCAAAACGAGAAACATTTGCTGCGAACGCACCATTATATTTCACTGTACTTATCATCAGGTGTTGCATAGTCACTTCATCGAGCCAATATAAATAACCTACCTGTTGGTTGACACTTTCATTTAGACAGAATTCACGAAATGTCATTTAAGCTACTATTTCTAAGGTGCAGTAGCGTTCATTCCATAGATGCATGAACGCATTGCTTGCCCTGACGATAAATAAGTCTGGAATAAATTCCTTAAAGTAAAACAAAAAAAGGTGACTTTTTATATTCATTTTTGTTCTATATTCACACCATCTTTACTATGGAAGCAATATAATATTCAAATTTATTACGCGAATTCTGCCTACCCTATCCGAATATCTTATGCACGTCACTGCTAAGGTGGTACAGCGATTGCCCAATCTGAATCATGACCAAAGTACACAAGAGCAAAGACCGTCATAGGCATCGCTTCAGACTGTTGCGTTTCAGGATTAGTTTGAAACAAACCTTCAGTCGTCGTATATGGAAGGTTAACATGGCGACGGCGGCTGTCACTGGATCCTATACCTAGGTACTCATTACAGCTCTAGGACTACACAGTACTTTCCATCAGGTGCGTTCTAGTCACTTAGAATATAAAATACTGGTAGCCTTATAGTGAGGTAATATATGAAGACCACTGACCTGGTCTATTAGGGTCCGGAGGGCTAACCCCCGGTGGATGGGTGTAGCTCTGCCAGTGCTGGGGATGGCGACGCCTGCAATTTGCGCCGTACGGACACTGCCGCTGGTTCTCGTCCCAGTCAGGGTCTTGGGGATGGCTGAACTCCACTTTGTGCTGAGGGTTTCTCCTGCAGATATATTTCAGTTTATTAGTTGCAAAGATAGCAATCTGTAACAAAATTAAATCTGCGTTTGTGAATGTATAATGTCGTTACGCTATATCCCTTTCGGGGTGAGCAGAGATACATTTATGGTTGTATCCACTTGGCGCTTATATACACATGATGAACTTCCTATTTGACGCTGTGAGAAATTTATCACGATGTTTTCCTTCATCAGTGAGTATGTTGTACTTAAATCCGTACTTAATGTAGAAAAACTCAGAAGTACGTGTCAGGATTCGAACCCATGACCACTCGCGTTGTTATAAAAATAAAATAAATAATTATTTATTAGAAAAACAATTACAAAGCAGCACATTAAAGACAGCTGACACCCAAACTAGGACTACCTGTATCTTTGATGTCAGCACATTTCACACAGGCATTTATGTTATGCATCAATACCGGTTCCTTATCAACTATAACCACAGCTATGTATGTATTACTTAATAATAAAAAAGGTAAAATTTGTAATAGTTTTTTTTTGTTACGGCCATCTAATGGAAACGCATGAGCGCATTTTACTACTGCAGAAACGAATGCGGTGGTTTCATTTCATACAAATGCTCCGCTGTTGCGGACGTGCTTGTGGAGCTTCGTTATACAGTATTTTTCTATTTGTTTTTTAAATCACATGAATAAAATCGCACAAAACCAATCGCATAAAAAAGGACCGGACAAAAACAGGGCTTACTTTAACCCTATTTTGTAAGTTTGAAGCATCAAGACAACCTTCGTAACCATTTACTCAATTTTGAAATTAATTTCAGCAATATTGAAAATGGATCTTCATTGTAAATCCTAGGCAAATAATTGAATAACGATTATATTATTTTATTCTTTTGTGGACATTTTGATATGCCTTTTTCATATTTAGATTTAAGAGCATGAAAAGGAGTTTTTTTTACGAAGCATCAGATTTTAAAAAATTAAATTAATAGTAACTACAATAGCAACTGTTCGCCATATTAAAACCATCACTATTTTATTTTCATAGCTATGGAAGTATAAACTTGCCTGTAACAATTGGCTCCGTACATACACCTTTCACGTGGTCGCGGTTTGTTCGCATCCTGGGCAGGGCTTTGTGATGCAGAGTCATTGGCTTCTGTTTTCGGTTTGATCTGAGCATTATTCTAGAGAGAAAATCAAGTTAATCTGTGGTCTACAAAACATACCAGTTAGTATTCCCTCCCTCTTATGTTATAAGGTCGTCCAAATGGAGTGTAAAGACTTTTGGTCTGGGTGACTTCATTTTCTTGCTTCTCAATGACTGCGGTCATGTTTTAGACTGTAGTGTTAAACACTACTTAGAGCGCTCACACAGTGTGCGTTGCATTGACTTGGCCAAGTTAGTACAAAAAAAAATTGAGCAGTACACATCGGTTGCAGATTTGATAGTAATTTTCTAGTGAGAATTCATAGTTATTTAACAAATATACAAAATATATTTTAAAACATTTAAAAAAAAAACAGTAAAAGGATATGGGCGAAAATTATATGGGACTATGCCCCAGAATGTAAAGAGATGAAATCTATATGATTCATAAATAAAGATTTTCTAACAAAAATATGAAAAAGATGCATGAAGCTCAATAGTTGTAAATAAAAGTTATAAGGGTTAAATATTGATATGAACACTTTATTATTAAATTGTTAAATATTGGTATTTTGATGGTAATTTCGCAATATTTATGTTTCAAGTATTTTTCTACTGCTGCTTTAAAATGCAAAGAGATCTTAAACAGTCTTTATTTATCATAAATGAAGAAATACCAATCTATCAATTTTTTTAACAAAATGGGGCAAAAATCAGCCACGTTATTTATCAAAATCTTTATCTATATTTACCTCTTGTTCATTACTAGGACCCGCCATATTAAAATCGCCATTTCCTGGTTCAGTTTTAATCTTTTTAACTTCATTATTTATTGTATCTTGTGAACTGTGTGCTCGTTTCACCGGCGTCGTTTGTGCGGAACCAGTCTGGCTTGATGGGGCTGTGCTCGGATCAAATTCTTGCGTAGAAGATTGGTTATCTAAAAAAAATATTCCCAAAAACTTTACTCATTGAAAAAAAGAATGGATATCGTATCTAATATAAAATTTACATAAAAAGTGCACAATATAAATCTAAATAGTCAACTCTTTTTTTCATATAGCCACTTGGTATGCTGGTTGATATAAATGTATTCAGAAATAAAAAAAGGGAAAATTCCAAAAGGTTTGAAGTTTTTAAAATGTATTATTGGATAAAAGATCAATACATCAACATACTTAACAAAGATTGAGAGTCCGGGCTGCCTCCATCCCCAGTAGTGTCATTCATTTGATCATTTATATTGTCTTGTGTAGTTGTGTTCAGATCTGCAGTTGTTACAACCCGTGTTTCATCACTTCTACAAACATCTGTTTCAACTTCCTCTGTTCTGTTCTCTACTATATCTTTATTATTATGTTCATCATCTTCTAGAACATATAGCAATTCAAACCAGTATGTCTCCGGGAGAAGACCAAATCTGTCTCCACAGTTCAGTGAGATTGTAGAATCTTTTTTAATTATCAGTATTTCATCTGTGTCTTTCTTCTTGAAGAAACATGGATTTATATGTAGCTGAAATAATAGGAAAATTGTATTATCACTGAAAGCAACACATGTAATTATACATTGTTTGTTCATTGGTGTTTCTAATTTTCCTATTCTTTTACATTTATTACAAGGCACAATTTATATAGGTGTATGGGTGTATATATATATCACTGATATGAATATTATAATATATATATTTCCTTCTATAATAATTATTATTTTGTTTTATTTACTTTTGGTGCATTCTGTGGTAACCTTCACGGGCTGATGCATTTAGATGTTTGTTTTCAAAAGTTATCATTGTTATATTTTATATAATATATCGCCCATTGGCTGCCCTTTAAATTCTCAACTAAGATAGAGTAGATCAAAAGGTAAATTAAAAGTTGTTACACAAATAAAGAAACAAGGAAAACAAATGAAGGAAAGAAAGAAAGGAAAGGGCATGCCCTTCATCACACACAAATCATGATATCTTTTAGCCTACCCAACCAATAAACTAACAATTTTCAATAGGAGTTGTCAGCTGTGTAAGATTATATATAATGCCCCATTACAATGACCAACAATTTTGCACTACATGGAGATCACATGTCAACTGATGAGAGCCAAAAAATCACACCCATTCAATTCAGAATGGCCTAGGGTATGGTCTAGTTATTGATTTCTATGGTGCCTCTGGCTTCTCTAGTATCTATATGATAGTGTGTCTGCTGCAAAAATTTTGTGTTTTGCAAGACATATGTGTATCTTTTCCTAATTTCTAAGAGACAAATAATTGCAAATACATAAGAAAGAAAAAGACAAGTGCTAAAATGTGTTTTATGAAACATGAAATATTTAGGCTAGATGTACAAATATGTGAATACTCCTTGTTTTTAAAAAATTGAAACAAATAACCATTATTGTATTTTAAAAGGAACATAACATCATACCGATTTTGCTGACACTGAATCCTCTGTGACATCAAGTTCTGCATGATTTCTGGATATTCTATTATCACTGTAGTAACTCTGAAAATAAAATTTATAATGTATATTTTTCATGGTCATTGTGTAAATTTATTTTGAGTGAAATTAAATCTGTAAGATATGTTGAAGTTATACATTTTTTGAGTTAAAAGGTTTATATCAAACCTAAATAATTCAGTAATACAATTATTATTATCAATTGAAAATAAACTTTGAAGAAAAAAGGTTTTAAGTTGTTTTTTAAAAATAAATTAGCTGTCTCAAACTAAACCCTTTGTATCACTAACACTGAGTTTTACTAGGGAATTATGGGATTTTCTGAGTAAATATCTGTTTATCTGAGAGGTATATCTAATTAGATGTTCCACAAAAAGTGACACATTTAAAAATATTTAATTGATAGATGAAAGTGAATAGAAAAAAATTCAGGAATCTAGTCACATTTCAAACATGAACACAACATAATGTAGTAAGTAGCTGCACACATTTACACTTGATAATAAGTATAATACAACTAAATAATAGTAATCGCCTAGGGAAAAAGAGTCTAACGACAGTCTTCGTGACTGAAAGACCACTAATTGAAAAAAAAACAAACTAGATTGAAACGCGACAAGTTAAGACCTGTCACTCTGAGGAGCTGCGTACTTGTGTACTGTGGATGTGATCTAGTCGGAATCACACCCAACTTATCTTACCATATTATACAATTAAAGGAGAAAGTTAAATACTAAATAAGTCGCTTACCACTAGAAACTTTTCTCGACCTATAATATGTTTACCAACAGGAAGTATCACTTTGTAAGATTCATTCGTATCAATTCGGACTAATTTGAAAACCATTATTATTATGTATAGTTTACGTTAGATAATAAGCAATAATTATCCACACGTGTCTTCAATTATCACTATTTTAATATCCTCTTTACTATTATTTAACGAAATCACTGAACAACAAACTTACTAAGGATGTATTTGTCAACATTCCGTGTATTTGACATTGATATTTTATTTTACCGATTATTTAATTGAAAAAAAAATACGCACTACATACGACATAATTATGAAAATAAAAATCCGTTTTTTGTTTATACTATACAGCGTTTTCAGAAGTTTTTAAGATATAAAATATAAATAAATCACAATATAAAATACTAAAAAAATAATTTTAGGGGGATTTGTTGATGGGATGTAGAAACACTGCGGTTTTGACTTTATGGTTTTGTGTTTAGATGTATTTGTTGTATAAATTTATTTGAATTTATTTTATAAAAATGATGAAGTCGACAGGCTTGGGATCTCATAGACCTTTATCAGGGCAGTTGTACAAATACACCAATGTAATGAAAGGCTGGCAGCAGCGGTGGTTCGCAGTGGATCCAGAGACAGGCGTACTTTCATATTATCTTTTCGATGGTCCTGGAGATGTTATTCAACCAGGACAGCCGGCTAGAGGAGAGGCAAATATTTTATAAATTATTCTATATTATTAAAACAAAAATATAAGAGTGACTTTGCTACGAATTAAACCACAAATACCCGCATTATCACATAGGCCCTTTTGGTTGCTTTAGGTGGAAAAATTATTAAAACATATACTAACTCTTTTAGGCAGGGTCTTAAACTTTTGTTTTTGGTATCCCAGGAAAAATCCTTCATAGGACCATCAGGGCCGCTGTGAGGGCAGCGACCCCGGTGTGTTCAACTCCTACTGATTAAAAATCCCGGGGTGTCCCTCTAATCGCTCTATCCAGAAGTGGGAAGCAAGCTTCATTCAGACGCCCAGGGAGCGAAATGCCATGTTGAGGCTACCTCTCTGGAAGGTGTTCCTACACCTTTCTCTTTACTCCTGTAAAGGGCCTACCCCTCAACTACCTCTCAGGCCTTGCGCCAGGCACTGCGCGCCGCCTCACTATCATCCAGGCAGCAGACTCCCTCAAGTCTAGTGCTTGACTATTGTCACTGGTGGAAATTACGCACGCTATGAGTGAATGCATCCCTCTGGCGATGGTCCTTTGGCCTCCAAATGCCCAGAAAAGATGTTCACTCTCTGACCCTTTCGGTGGCCTTCTGCTGGGGCCTTTAACTCAACCATATTTTATTGACCTCTAAAAACAGAATTATTGTAACACAATTCTAATTGACTCCTATTTAGTCATTTACATCTATATTTCACAATTTTTAGGTTCACATTAGTTTTTTTATTATTATGTCAAGATAATCCACATCATGGGGGTTATTAAGAGTGAATATTAAGACACAAATGGCTGGGATGATTTGGACATGACAGAATGAGATTATCTGACTACAGAGTAATTAAACATTCAATCTTAAAATATCTGGCTAACAGCAAAGTCAAGGGTCGAAGCAATGATGGTTAAGATTTAATAAAATGAAATGGAAATCTGTAGGTTAACCAAAATGTCAAGAGTAATGAGAAGTAGAAAAATTGGCAAAGAAAGTGTACCCTGTCTCAACTTAAAATAAATGCTATGAAGAAGATAAAACAACTCATTGTAATTTTCGTAACTAGCAAGTAAAACAGCCAGATAAATCAGTACAACAAATTTCTTTAACTGGGTTTTTTTCCATCTCATTGTGATAGGGATGTGTAAAAGTGTGACACATGATGTGACAGATGTTTCAGTTAAAAACTCAATATAGATTTAAATATATTTCCCCAGGCACACTTGGCAGCAGCTGTAATTTGTCCAAGCGATGAAGACTCCCGTACATTCACAATCAACTGTGCCTCTGGGGATATGCTGAAACTAAGAGCAACTGATGCCAGGGCCAGACAGGAGTGGGTTAATGGTCTTAGGGCAATTGCTGAAGTTCATACCAAAGTAAGTAATCCTACTAATGTCATGTCTTTAGAGGAATCTGGACTTCCAGACCTGGTTTATAGAGAGATAAAAGATATCCTGGGTGTTTTAGCCAGTAAGAGTCTGACACACTGAGGACTATACTCTCAGGGTTTCTATTATGGTCCTATGCAGGAAAAAAGTTAACCCTACAGTTGAATATTTAGGGTACTTCATTGTTGTTTGTAAGAAACAATCATTATATGTAGGTAGGTGGAAAAACTTATTGTGATTGATGCTAGTAATATGTATGCTACCAAGCAAACATGGATGTAAGTAATCAGTGTTTTCTTAAACCTGATATCTACCAAGGCTCAACATAAAAATCATTGGCATTGAGGAGCTTTATGATTTTGTTACTATTAGAAATGGCAGGATGTTCAAAGATAGGAATTATATTACAATAATATTTCTAGCATTTGTACAGTTAATAAGTGATTATATATACTTTAGAGAAATAAAAACATTAACAGAATTTAAATTATACATCACATAAGAATAGGTCAATCAGGGCAGTAGACAGCAAGTGTCTTTTGTGTGAACAAATCAATTTTGTCTCACTTCCAATCTGACCAGGGATCTGCAGTGTTACCTTAATAATAATATGTCATCACGCTATATTGTATTCGGGGTGAGCAGAGATACGTTAGTGGCTGTATACACTTTTTGCTTATACGTCATGCCACTATGACCAGTAGCACAACTCAAAGATATTTTCAGAGTACTTGCTTGTGACATTTTTATTAGATACCATCTGGGTTTTCTCACTGTTTTTCTTTACCATTGAGCATTTCTTGCCTAAATCCATTCTTAATCTGTAAAAACCCAGATGTGCGTGCTGGGATTTGGACCTGAGGCTATTCGGGTTGCTCCACATGCATACCGATCCCTTATCTAGTAGGCTACCACAGTGCTTTCTTACAAGCACTTTTAAGGTTCTTTTAATGTATTTCTTAATTTTTTTTTATTACAGACAGGCTTGAGCTTGACCTCAATCTGACCTATTGAAAAGTGAAGACAAGGCAATGGAGCACTCTCAGTCAGCAAATACCGATTCACTCGACGTTTGACGATTCCTTTGTCATAAGATGTTGATAAAACAGAATCAGGCAGAAAATTTCGCTCCTTAGCAGTTTGCAGCAAAAAGAGGAGGCAAATAGCTTCGTGCGAGCTGCTGGAACGTCAACCATATGAGTCATGGGAGTCGAAGCTGCTCGCGTCCGTAGGCTTTACCCTAGTATCCCTACACGTGACTCCTGGGTGGTGCTAAACGAGCAGCAGCGAGGTGGTAGGGCGCCGGTGCCCGTCTGGATCGCGACCACAGTACATGGGTGTGAAGCCCGTCATAGTGACCAGTTTCGCCTTGTCGCGTTTCGGGATCAGCTTGTGTATATCCAGTGACTCATATACCTAGAGACCTTCAGTCGTGGTATATGTGGGCCAACATAACGACGTAGACTATCAGTGGATTTTCATCCTTTGATAGTCGCTTTCGTTTCTGGACTACACTGTGCTTACCATCAGGTACTCTGTAGTCACTATTTCGAGCCAGTGTA
This sequence comes from Automeris io, assembly GCA_036320925.1. NCBI lineage: Eukaryota > Metazoa > Arthropoda > Insecta > Lepidoptera > Saturniidae > Automeris > Automeris io. The sequence continues at coordinate 1,014,281 of JAUDJH010000011.1, read as the reverse complement.
AAAAAAAAAAAAACATATATAGGTGCAAACCTGCACGGCGTCTTCTCAATTTATAGTAATCCATTAATGAATACTGTTAATCCTAATTAATGATTTCTACATTAATGAAGATAATCTGCTTGCAATTTCATACCCTACTCAGGACAATAGTGATAAGAAATATTATGTAAAGAATTTCATTGAAGTTAAAATATTACCATGATTTTAGGCAATGGGAGCGAACCCCCCGCTTCAGCCCCGGGAACAGCTTGCGGTGCACGACGCCATGGCATCCGCAAGGCAACAGTTACAAGCCACTGAACTTAGGTATGTTCAGCTGTTCCTTTTATATAAGGCTCAGGTCAGGCCTTGCATGGAATATTGTTCGCATCTTTGGGACGGTTCTGCCCAGTACTTACTTGATGCCCTGGACAGGTTGCAGCGGAGGGCTGTTCGCGTTGTGAATGATCCTGAAGTGACTAAACATCTTGAACCGCTCCAGTTGCGCAGAGATGTGGCCTCACTGAGCGTTTTCTACCGTCTGTATTATGGCGAGTGTTCTGAGGAGTTGTTTAACCTTGTTCCACCCTCTTCCTTCCTGAATAGAACCACGCGCGCGGGTTTGCGTTGTCACAGCTATACGGTATCTCACATCCCGGCCAGGACAAAGAAGTTCTCTAACTCCTTCTTTTGCCGTGTCGTTGGGCTGTGGAATGGTCTTCCGGCGAGCGTGTTCCCTCCATCCTATGATATGGGATCTTTTAAACGTAGCGTGAAGAGATATTTGTGCAAGCTGGCATGATCGCTGCGACTACCGATGGGTTTTTTGTTACCTTTCGATAGTCATTGGCGTTTTTTGGACTGTACCATGCTTATCATCAGGTATGGTGCAGTCACTGTGTCGAGTCGGTATAAAAAAAAAAAATGTTTCAAAAATCATTTGTATTTAATTTAATTTCTTTTTTTTTTTAAGCGGACTAACTACTGAGTGCCAGGAAAGGCGTTTACAGTTCAACCGGGCTTAGGGGGCGAGCACAGAAGGTGCTCAGCCAGCGAGTTTATGGGTTGAGTGGCAATGCAAGGGCACCCCTGTGGGTACGAACCTCGACTTGGACCGCCAGCCAAATAGAGTACTATCCCTACGGGTGATCTACCATAGTTTCGGAACGGACTACCTTGAGAAGAAACGCCGAAAGAAACTCAAGGCTGCGTTGGAGTGGAACTGCGCCTCGGAGCGAATTAATTGTCTTTCTCTACAATTATATATTATGAATACCGCTACCGGCTAGTAACCGGTATACTAGTACCGATTAGTGACCGTTATACATGCGCGGCGACGCGAATGGACGTAGGTTTGAATCTCGGCATGTACGTCTGGGTTTTTCCAGATTAAGAATAGATTTACACGCCATATGCTCACCGGTGAAGGAAAACATTGTGAGGAAACCTGCATGCGATTTCATTGAAATGTCGTTTGTAAGTGCTGTGAGAACGGCGAGCAATTGCGCTACTGGTCACGTTTGTCATGACGTATAATCGCAAAGTGGATACAGCCACTAATGTATCTCAGCTTATGACGAAAGCTATATAGCGTGACGATATATCCATATAAATGTCCCACTCTCCCATAAAACATTGATTTTAATTAGTCGTTTCTTTTTTTATACTTTTACGAAACGTGGTCACGTGGTGCGAAATGATCATATCGCAGTTGATGGAATATAGTGACTAATAACAGTAGTGACCACGAAAAGACAAATTCATTGACAGTCGTCGTCGCCATGCTGGTCTACATATACAACGACTGGAGGTATCTGGCCATATAAACTGGTAGTATACAAACTGATCCTAAATCCTGTCAAAAGGGAATCACTGTGATGGTCTTTGGACTTGTGTACTGGTTGTCCCTTTGCTGTTGGCCACTTTAGAAACACTAGTAGATCGCTAAATGTTGTTTTTTTTTATTCGCCGCCCAACTTAAAGGGCATACGCACAGGGGTGCCTTTGCGTTGCCAATAAATCATAAAATTTGCGGATTGAGCGCCTTATGCACTCATCCCTCACGCCCGGAGAAGTTGTAAGGGCCCGCCAACGCTAACAGCCTATTTCCCGTCGAAAAACAGAACATATTTGCTGCAAATTGAAATAATATTTACTCAATTTGATTTTGTTAATGAATGCCGATAATGGAGCGCGCTCAATCAACAAATACTGCTTCAATCGTCGTTTGAAGATTCCAATTTCATAAAATGTTAGAAAAACTGACGCAAGAAGCGAATTCCTCTCCTTGGTGGTTCGCAGCGAAGAGGAGCCGAATTGCCTCATGCGAGCACCTGAATGTCAGCCACATAAGGTTCTAGGCCTCACGGCGCGCAGTCATTGTACGGTAGAAGGGGGAGAGGGAATAAAAAGAGACGCTAAAAGAGAACTTACGTGAAAATGAAAATGTATTTAATTTCGCCACAAACCAATAAAAAAACAGAAATTTAAATATAGCAATACAAACAACACACAAAAACAAAAGAAAATACAAAACATATAAACATGGCGAAAATGGGACTTTCATCAGCCTAAAGCCACAGAGGAAGCCTGCAGCGTTGATTTTCGTGAAGGGCCCCGGTCGTGTTACATCTAATTAGAAATATCTATAAGCGATAAAAAAAATACAATAAATGGAAATAACATCTAGCTTAAGTAATTTTAAATATAAGATTACTGTGATTACTGGGTTTTGATTTTTCACATTTGTATTTGATCGGCCATTTTGTCGATGGGATGGTTACAAATGCATCGCGCTAGTGACGTGCTCAAGAATCGTCGAATAGTGAGGGCAAAAGGCTGGGACGGATTACCAAGTGCAACCAATATTAGTATTATAGTATTTTTTCCAGTTTCGTATATTTCCTTTTGCTAATCATTTCAGCGATGCAGCTCTTGCGAGGTGCATTGAATCTGCAGACTCCCCGTTCCCTCACACTGATCCAGATTTACTACTTTTAAAGGTGAGACACATACAATGTAAATTAAGTTTGTTTTTGTCTGTCTGTCTTTTCATACATCATATTGAAACTATTGAACCAAAATTGATGGGACAGAGCAAAAACATATTCCACACATTTCGATTAATGGCGGGTTTGTGGGTTTACATAAAAATATATTTACTTAAAACATAGAACATACTATTTTTTTAAATTGGTTCAACATAATAAGATTTCGAAGTAATCTCGTACCAGTTCGTTCAATTCCGGTAGTTTCAAGAAAACTTTGACATTTTTTATGGAAAACCCGGGGGGAAATCGTGCATAGGAGAATCAGGGCCGCTGTGAGGGCAGCGACCCCGGTGTAGCAGACTCCTACTGACTGATAGGCCTCGGGTTGCCCCTCAAACCACTCTACCCGAGCCTGGGAAACTGAAGTCCTCCAGTTCGAGGAGCAAATACCCTGTTTATGTTTTGTCTCTGGAAGGGGTGGATGTAGAGAGCCCACCCCTGCAAAACTCTTTGGGGTGGCGTGCCAGACCGTGCGCACCATTTTCCTCTCATCTGGGTAATTGACTTTAAGTGTACTGCCCGGCAAAAATATATACCCAGGTCTCACTGCCGTGCAACAAAGTGAGCGCCAGAACCGTTCTATCCACTGCTACTTCTGCTATACGCGTTATATTTTTGCTGTTTTGAACAGCACCCAGCGCAACATTAACTGTGATGCCAGCAGTAATTCACCTTTCTAAATTAAATAATTTTGTATTCAATTAAAAATTACCCATAAGTGAAAATTGCCACACGTTATTGTAGCAGAAATTTTTGGTGAGTTGTTAAATATCCTCTCCTAGGGCATATTACAGGGAAGAAGAGATTTAAAAAAATGTTTGTCTTCAGGCAACTTCAGCGGCGAGTATGCAATGTCTCCTGCAGTGTTTGGGCATCCTCCATCGACAGCAGCAGTATGCGACTGTCAACGTCACCAGCAAACAGTCGGATACAGATCACTACTAATAAAGCGCAACGTTTCTCAACCTTTTTGCGATGGACCTCCTTAGGGGACAAAAATCAAACCCAAGAAGCGTTCGAGTTAGACAAAAATTGAATACAATTGTGTTTTCATGTTGGAATAGCTGTTTTAGCATGTAGGCTCAAAAAATTTAGTCACTGTGCTCAATTGAACTTAAAATCAGAGTTATTATAACGTTACGATAAAACTTTGGTAAACATTAATTAAATTCGCCTCAAAATAAAAATTAATGAATACAATAACAAACGGAAAAGAAGAAAATATAAAAGACAAAGCATAAACATGGCAAAATGTGCTCCGGTAGCCTAATAGCACAGAGGAAGTTTGCGCGGCGCTAGTTTTTGTGTTTCATCTCATGGCAATGGAGATTTTGGCAAGTGTTGTGTAGGACAGTAGCGTTCATTCCATAGATGCAAGAAAGCATTGCATGCCGTTATGATAAATAAGTGTAGAATAAATTGCTTAAAGTTAAACAAAAAAAGGAACCATTTATATTCATATCTATTCTATATTCATACCGTCTATATTTCCTATATAAGCAATATAATATTTACTATTATAATATAATATTCATATTTATTACTCGAATTCTGCCTACCCTGGCCAAATATCTTATGCACGTCACTGGTGTAGGATGACGACTTGCGAAAGGCACCTGGACATATCAGTGTGTACGGTCCTGGGTAGATGTCAGTGGCGAGGCTTAGCAGAAGCCCAGTCCAGCCCAGCCCAGCTTATTTTTTTTTTATAATTTATAGACGAACGCTTGACCTCAATCACACCTGGTGGAAAGTGAAGATGAGTTCGATGATGAAACGCGTTCGCCTAGCAAATGCCTATTCACTCTTCTCTTAAAGACTCCCAGGTCATAAGACCGCGGAAATATGGCCGCATATGTTTTAGTAGTGAATTGCTCCGGGTTGAAACTTTTAAAAGAGGTAGATAGAGTTTGTTATTTGGTATGATGTTATATACATTTATTACTTGTGGCAGGGATATTAAAAAAAATTAATATAATTAATTGTAATGATCACAATCAACTTTAATATTTACAAAGTTAAAGGCTACTTTTGGATTATTAAGTCTTCCGTCATGATCCATTTATTTAGCTAGTTATATTTTTTATTGCATAAATTATATCTATACTAGCTGTAACTATTCGTTTGCGAGCAGTAGAACATTAGAAATGAAATGTCATGTATAATGCTCTGAGGGCGGCGTCCAGTTGCACTACTGGTCACGCTGGGCACGACATTAGCGCAAATTAAATACAACCACTTTTTTTTACTTGGGCAAAATCCTCATATGACCGTCCCGGCTGCACAAGGGGGGTGGCAGCCGGGGTGTGCGGACTCGTACCAGCTAAAAACCCCAAGGTGACTACTTCTGCGTACATCCACTAATGTATATCTGCTCCTTGAGGGATATAGCGTGATGATATGTTATTATTAGTATATTAAAGGGTGATCTACGGACAATTTGGAATGAATTAGTGGGCGTTTAATATAAAAATGTGCATACGTTTTGCGGAGCTATACTGGTAACTAAAGAAGGACAAAATGTAATCAGATTAATGATTAAGCATTACAAAATGTAGTTGTAATTTTATTTTGTTAATCTGTAAATCTTCTAAACATTATTGAGTCATAAAATAGTATGCAATTGAGGATTCCTTAGTGCTAAAAACAAATATGGGCAAAATGTAATCATATTGACGATGCAAAATGTAATCGTAATCGTTTTTCATTAATATAATTACATTTTGCCCATCTATGTTGCTAACTAATGAATAACCTCTTAAAGGTGACTTAGGTGGATCTAGACTAACAACCTGTTTTCTATAACATTTGCCAAAACAATTCATCCCCGACACTGCTCATTGTATTTAGGCAGAGCACGTCTAGCAACAATATTTATATTATACTAGCTGTCCCGGCAGACCTTTTTCTGCTTTATTTCTCTAAAAGAAAGTTACATTGTTTTTTAGGTTAATAGCTGCCCCGTCAGATTTCATTCTGCCAAAAGTTATTGGCCTGTCGCTGTCTAATAGAAATAAAATTGCATTGAAAGACAAGTCATATCTAAGGTAATGATATTTTTACTATAATGCCTTATGGGACATTTTCGAGTTATATTTTGTTTGATTACTTGGCGTATAAATTATAATTTTCATTAATGACCTCTAATCAACTTGAAAGCATTCCCTTGGTTTTGTTTTGATTGACATCTTATGTTTGACAGCTGGGGACAGAGTGGTTTTTCATATTTACTCACCTTTGAAACCTTCCCTGGATTTCAACAATTAATTCAAAATCAAAATTATCCAAATCGGTTCAGCCGTTCCCGAGTTTTAGCGAGACTAACGAACAGCAATTGATTTTTTATCTATGCCCAGAAGGCTTCAAGCAGTGATTATCGCGAAGGGAAATCCAAAAAGTACTAAATTCTATTCTAAAATTATGATCTGTAGCTCAAAACACCATGAAATATGTTATGGACGAATACTTTTTGAACTAGCTAAAAATGAATGTTTAGTTTTTTGTTACCCTTGTTATCGCTAGACAATTGTATATGTACTTATTTTTGGATAAGTATCAAAATAGCTAAAAAAAATAATATATAATTATAATAATCAGTAGTTAAAAAAGCTTCTTTCAACATGTTTGACTAATTGAGATTTTATTCGCTCCTTACCTTGTTCTATAGACGTGATTTTTGTTTAAACTTGCAAGTAGACGAATACTTTTTGGATTCACTGTATATAGATAATGCCAGTATTATTTTGATATTACGGGCAGTCCACATAAATTAACAGAGCCAAGGACAAGCGAGCGCTGCCGCAACCCTTTTCGCTGCCAGGTACCGACACACCACAACTTGTGATGAAAATGCCCGGAAATTTTCTCAAAGTGCCCAAAACTTGCTTGGGATATTTCCCGGGAATTTACGAAATGTTCGCGAAAGTGCTGGGCACTTTGGGAAAATTCCCAGGCATTTTCATCACTAATCACAAGGCGCCGCGTGCCATATAAAGACCTATCCATTTTTTAGATAAGGTCGCCTTTTTATAGCGTCCCGCCTTGAGGAGGAGAGTTTATGTAAAGTTGGGAACATTAGAACTGCGAATTTGATTTTCATTGAATTAGAAAAAGTTGTCTGTCTAGATAAACTAAAGTTACTCTAAAGAGGTTATACGTTAGCAACCAGTAAGGCTTGTATATCATTTTAATGATTAATTAAACTAATTAATTCTCAAATAATTAAAAAAATATTTGAAAAAAAATTTATACGAAACTGGGTAAAATATTGTAATGATTAGTTTAAGTCGGTGTGCCGATGAAAGCAGCAGAGGAAACTGCAATGCTGCGATTTGTTTTGAGCCGTAATTAAGCGTATTCCGATGAAGCAGCACGTTTTGCAGCTATCATCGACATACCACCTTAAATATGAAATTGTGAGCATATCCATATATTTCTATTTTTGTTTTAAATTATTATATAATTTGTAAATAAATATTTAAATTAATTGTCCTATAAATTGTAAATATTTATTAATTAAATGGAAGCAATTAAATTGTAAAAAGTTTTTTTTATTTTTATATATGTTCAAAGGATCTTTATCCAGGATGACAAGAAAGTTATACAATATGAATGTGAGTAGATGTAAGAGCCGTGGCTTACCTAGGTAGACCAATTAGAGAGCTCTAATGGAGGGTAATGTCAAAAATACGCGGAAGCGGCAAGATTGCGTGAAGGCATTAATTAATGTTAAGGAATCATAAGAGGGTTGCAAGAATAAAGGAAAGTGGCGTTGCATTCTCTCTGCCTACCCAAATAGGAATACGGTATGATGATAGTTCTACATCAACATCACTCTTGTCTCATTTGATAAGTATATAAACTTCATGGTTAGTTTCTCATACTTTTGTTTGTGTAGATATTGATGCTGTCATTCAATTTATAACAATCGTTTGTGAAATTTATATAAAATAATTTACAATTAAATCTACATATAGCAATGTGTGACCAGGAGTTCAGAACCTTAAGAATTGATCCTCGATACCCGTTTACAAACCAAACTAGGTTAGTTTTAACCTTACGTGAAAGCCTAGATGTTTTTTTTACAATTCAAAGCTCGGAGTAATTATTGCAATGTCCCTGATGGTGTTATGTAGTCTACGAATAGCTATGAGTTTCAAAGAATGAGAAGCAATTGGTAGACGCTGGTATCATTCTGGTTTTCATAAACCACAGCAGGATTCTAGATATTTAAATAACTAGACATAAAACAAGCTAAAGGTAAAAGCCCGAAATATGATGTTTTCACACGCGTGCTGTGATTGTAATACAGTTCTGAAACTCTTCCAGCTATAGTACACTATTTGTGGTCTCATCAAGCTTTGTTTAAATCCCGTTCGGGGTGAGCAGATATACATTAGTTGTATCCACTTTGCACTTACAAGTATGTCTTGCGCGAGACGTGAGTCGTGACCAGTAGCGCAGCTGATTGCCATTCTCCTTCACTGGTGAGCATATGGTGACTAAATCCATACCTGACCAGGAAAACCATCAAGTGTAAGTGCCGGGATTCGAATCTAGGACCATTCGTGTCGCCGCACATGGATGTTTGCTGGGTAAGCGCGCTCCATCTTCGGCCTCATCATCACTTTCCAGCAGGTGAGATTGAGGTCAAGCGCAAGCCTCTCAGTAATAAAAAAAAATCTCGAAAAAGTTTTAGTCGCTCTAAAAATAATAAAATTAAATTATTCCAAAAAATTAATGAGCATGCGTTATTAGCAGGATTCTCTGTATGCTATTGGATCCTAAAAGAAATTTAAAAGGTAATTGTCGATGAATTTAAAATATTCTCGGCAATCGTTACCAGCTTTAGTTACAATTGGTTTGTGCGTAATATAGCCCCTTTACGCACAAAATAATATAGCATCATGCTATATCCCTTTCAGACTCAGCAGATATACATCTGTGGCTTTACCTACGTGCTACTTATGTAGTACACAACGTAACACGAAAGGCAGTCGATTGTCGTATAAAACAATGTTACAAAAATCCTCTCTATTTTTTTTTTGTATCCTGTCAGGGCATGCTACGACAACTACTGCGACTTCTACAGATGTACTAGACTCCTAGGCGAAGTGGACGACTGCAAGATTTTCAAGAGATACTTTGAAACGATCTGTCCTAACTTCTGGATCTCACGTTGGGACGAACTGAGGGGCAAGGGCGCATTTCCCGGCCCCATTTAATTTTTGAAATATATATTTGCTTTTATATCTATTTTTATTTATTCTATATTGCTAGTTCATTATTTAAACCTTAATGTCTGCAATCTTATTACAAAACTAAGACTATTTTCATGTAATACTACCGTCCTTTAAAGTAATAGTAATAATAAATCGACACACTATCTCCCTTTTCTGTGTTAGCAAAGGCACATTAGTGGCTACATCCATTTAGCTCTTAAATATACCTAACGAGACCAGTAGCACAACTGATCGCCATTCTCAGGGCACACATAACATTTTTATTAGATGGCATGCGGGCTTCCTCACAATGTTATTCTTCTCCGGTGAGCCGAAGGTGCATTTCGAGGTAAAGCCTACGACTCGCGTCGTTCTTCAAAATAGTTATAACAAGAAAACTTTTTACAGAATATTAATCTATTATTCGGCTCTAAAATATCGGCTGTACGGACTGCAGAATACATTTGACTGTATTATCATTTGAAATGTTCACTGCAAATCATTTGTTAGCGCAGGAAATTAGACCACAAATAGTTCGTTCAGGCAGAGTGACACTGAAATAGGTAAAAGGGCACTCAACCTGATGCTGAGGACAGAGGTCTAGAGCTCCACACAGTACACAAAAAAATTTGTTGCTCGTTACGCCGACCGAAATTCTTTGAGTGCTGCTAAAGACAGAGTGGAGTGCGTCACCGCACTCACGGAAGTTGAAAGGGAAGTAAGTATTTTACCTATCATGTACCGTGCTAGAACACTAGTGACTAGAAAAAATGCTGCTACAGAAATACCAATCCAGGACCTTCTAGATCGCAAGTAGGAAATTAAGATACTCAGTGCAAAGTCCGACAAAGCAAATGACGACCTAGAGGCCTGTCGTAGTATATGCGAGTCGACGTAGAGATAGATTTCAATAGATTTGTTCTTTGTCGATCGCTGCCCTTTTTGAACTACGTTGTGCTTTACATCAGATGCGGGGTAGTCACTTTGTCGAGCCAGTATTAAAAATAGACACCAAGGCGTTCAAATAATAAACAAAGATAGCCATCAACACATTTTATTGAACTAAATCACATTGTTCGACCTAGGAATACTCATATAAATAAACAAAACCTTTGGAACGTTCTAGAACTTTAGATCCTTCCGGGGAAAGTGCCTTCAGCGCGCTGGTTGTCCCATTTGTCGACCCACTCGTTGGGGCACATGGATCTGTAGACACGCTGGAAGTAGTAGCAAGGTTCGTACTTCTCCCCTCGCACCTTCTGGCAGCGGTGGAAGTCCAAATAGCTCGAGTAGCAATACCTGTATCATCAATAGAAACAGTCATGTTTGGTTCATCGTAAAAATTAAAATGGTGGAGTATGCTCTGAGTCGGGAACTCAGTAAGTTGGCGTGGCGTAACCTTTGTCCTCGGTAGTCGTGTAGGAGGAACACCTTGGTGGGTTTACTCGATAGGAGTCCGACACACCGAGGCCGCTGTCCTCACAGTCCATGAGGATTTCCTCTGGGTCACAAAAAAGGGGTGCTTAAAGGCTCAAACGCGAGAATTTTATCAGTCTGTCTATATTGCACAATATCGGTGGATTCACAATTTTAATTTTGATTATGCTCGTTTAAGTGGATTCACAGTCAAGCCCGAGTGAGTGTTCCTTATTAAATATTCTATTAACATCGGAATAAACCTCAGATGGTGGCAAAATGCGGCTCTGGTACTACAACTAGCTAAAACGTCGAAATGTAAAAACCAATAAAGACATTATTATATATAGTTCGGTACAATTAGGCATACAGATTTTCAATTCCATTCATCATGCAAACAGCTAAGAAATGGAATATGCTTCCAACTAACATATTTCCACGATCTTATAACTTGGGAGCCTTTTAGAGAAGAGTGAATATGCATTTGTTGGGCGGACGCCGTCCATCGTCGGAGTCATCTTCACATTTCACCAGGTGTGATTAAGGCCAAACGTCCGCTTGCAAATGATGAAAACCTTTTTTTTTATAACTTTATATAGCAGTGACTTGCCCTACACATGTGACCTATCTACGCTATGATAAGCCCTATCACCCTAAAAAATAATCCCCTATGACACACACGGCATCTACCTCCCTATGCCTACAGTCAATTGTTTGTAGTCTATCAGTCTTAAGGTAGATCGCCAACAGTTCACATCTGAGCACTCCCGAGGTAAAGCGACTGCCCGATTAGGGACGGGATCACAGTACATCATGATGATGATGATGATATCCTAGCCAGTTTCGGCTACGGCGACTGTTTCAACGCCAATTAAGAAAATCGAGGTCCAGTTTTCGGAAACAGTCAATTGCGCAGGAGATATTTAAGCGCATAACTGGACGCGCTGCCAGAAAAGCAGTCTCTCGTCCGAGCTCCCTCAGACCCGATGGAAAGGAGAACCAGTACGATCGGGAAGGAGTAGGATACAGGTTTGGTCGAGATTTCCTTCTCTGAACTCCTGGCAGAATTGCGGGGTTAAAGAGATACCTTAGTCGCCTTTTACGACACCTCAGCAAGAAGAGGGGAGTGCTACTGTATTCTGCCGGCAGCCACCACGGCTAAAAACATCATACAACAGTAACAGTACATCATAGCAACGTTTCGACAAGTCGCATTTCATTTCAGTATGAGCGCAGCGACTGTCATTGAATTCTCGCCCTTTAGCAGTTCCTGTTGTTTTTGGACTACACTGTACTTTTATAGAGAGGTACGGTGGTGCTATTAAGAGAGACCTATCTCCATCAGTGAATTAAAGTCGGGGTAATAGACATGCCGAGCCAATAAAAAAAAAAAAATCGGTCAAGTGCGTGTGAGACTTGTGCATCATCCTTAAATTTCTGTAACGTAAGAACATATTTACGATTTTAGGATTTTTCTCTACATTTGTACTATAAGATACTGTATCTTAACTATGACTCTAGATCAAAGGGGAATACCCGAGGCACCTCATCATGTCCTCAATTGTTAAACAGCTGCAACTAACTTCTACTAGTCTCATGAATACTAAATTTAGTAACCCGTGACGTCAGCGGTATTACAATAATATGGTGACCATTAACTTGATACATCATTTGGCATCAGCAGGATACTCAACTCTTCGTTAACTTTCAGCAGAAATGTCATGGTCGATCTCATGGATTGGTCTTAATGAAAAGGTTACAAATAAGAGAAATAATTCCGTAAGTTCATTTTTTGACGAACGCTCAGGACCTTTTTAACCAGTACGAATCTAGCACACTAGAGCTGTTACCTTCACGGTCCTATGCAGTATTTTCATCTGGGTTACAAGAAACGGGTCATAATCACATGCTAGCCGTTGTGTTTACCAGTAGAATAGCATAGTACATCTCTCTTCATCATACTGATATATACCAAGAGCCGACTAAGACATACAGCATGCCGCATTGCTAGCATATAAGCTGCTGCATGAACCTAATTTGCATATAGTGCATTTTTGTGGATTCCACAAAAATGTGGTGAAGCGGTGGGACAAAACTGGCTAGTAATAATCACAAGTACCCGCAAGCAGCCCGCTGCGTTTAGGATGAAAATAAATTCTACATTACCTCGTCTGGTTCTGATTAGGGAACCGAGGGTCGAAAGGTGCGGTTTTGATATCGGCAGGCGATTTGATCATCTCGGGCATTTTGCTGCAACGAAACATGGACACGATTCATTGTCTTAATCCTTTATTCGATACATCTGTTCCACAGTTAAATTAATACTAGCAATGATTACAATCTTATTCGCTTCGTCCACTATAGAGCTGTAGGACTAGAGATTATCAAGCTATATCCCTTTAGGGGTAAGACATAGGTATAGAATTAGTATCTGTATCAATTTGGCTCAAAGTTTGTTATTCCTAGCAGCTGATCGCCGAATTCAATAAACTAGACAACAATTTAACAAACAAAATAATCTCTCTAGAAAGCGCACACTACCATGGTTTACGCTCTAGCTAGTGATGTAGTAGATTAACTTCTGAGACACATTCTACTCTCTATTTTGGACAAAACGAGTTACATCAGAACTAACACACTCCATTATTAACAAATTTTATAGTTTTTGAAACTGAGGTTGTTGGATTTCTAATTTAGATATTCCAGATAATCTCGTTAAATATCCTTTAATAACCGACTTTTAAAAAAGAGCGCTTATTAATTCGAGTAAATATTAAACTAAAGATTTTTTTTTATTTAATTATTTATATAAAAGAATAAAGGATAAATAAACTTATGAAATATTTAAAGTAAAATTAATTTTAATTACAATTTAAAAAAAAATAAGTTATTTATTCGCACAAAATCAGTAATTAGCCGATTTATGTTAAATATGGTTACAGATGTTTAAATCATTACAAAAATATATAAACCCCTATTGAAAATTACCAACACATCATTGTTATTGCTTTCTTACAAACATTTGATTAGAAATTAACTATAGACTCACCACCAATTAAACTAACAACGAAAATATAACTAGATTATACCAATTTACTGAAATTTAAGATGTCTTTATGCAAACAATTTTGCAAGCACTTTCGAAATGTATTTACCACCGAGTCTGAAAGCAAAATCTATCAGGAAGCGAAAAGATAGCAAATAAGAAATTGTTTTATAAACATAAATTGAATGCCCTCAGATAATTGCGCAATAAAAAACTTCTACACATTTTTAATTAATTTTATGGTATTTTTTTTTCTTTATCATGGATGCTATAAATATATTTTAGTTATATTATTCTTGTTTTATTGTACAAGCGAATATTCAATCTCTAATAAGAATTACGAACTTCAGTATGCAAACAAAATCAATTATTAATATTATAATAATAATAATGACCTGCGGTGAAACTATTAAAATGGCAATAACTTTAACTATTTTTTAAAATTTATTGGAGGGTCAGAAATAGCACTAAAGGTAGCCGTCGTATCCTTGCAATCGCGACTCGACTCTATATGTATTTACATGCAAACGCGTTTGATGTAGACGACTGCAGCACTGCCAGGCGGCAAGGCAAGTTCACGCGACCATACAGCCGACACTGGACCCTTTTACATGTAAATGGGTAGAACTGCCGAGTCACCGCTGATGAATCATGATTGCCAGAATGCAACGCATCCCTTAACGGCTATTTCTTGTTTATGTGTATAAATGGAGTGTGACAGCCCTAAGAGCTAAACAAACAATATAATGACTCTAAATTACAAATATTAAGATGTCAGAATCATTGACATAAAAATAAATGGATGTCGAATCTAATGCAAAAAGTGTGTGAAAAAAACAGCCTTATATTGACATCTACAAATGCATATATAGCTTAAATAACTATGAACTTTATCGGCATTATTAGAATCCAGGTTTACTTTTAACAAAGGCTAAATATTTGCAAATCTTTTCTTACCAAAAATTGCTTATTTTATATATAAAAATCTTAATACTGTATCAAATGCTAGACTATTTTTAATAACAGTAATAAATTGTTTTTATAATAACCAACTTTTACTGAGTTTAAATATTTGCTTAAGTGAAAATGCATCTTATAATAAGGCTGAATTAGTTTATTTTAAGCCTTGTATTTGTAGTCATTACTCAGTTTTGCTTGTAATTAAATTGTTATTTTAATTGTTGAGGTAAATTTTCTCATTTCATAAAGACAATTTAGCATAGATTTGACATCCATTTATCAGTTGATCAATGGTCATAATTCATAAAAAAACTTATACAGAGGGCTAAATATTATGCTATATCATTTAACGAGGGGCCGCGTCTTACGCTCTTCTTCACATGAAGTTTCGCGGTATTTTTTCACTTCCTGCATATATAGTGACCACGCATCTTTGGGCGTATTATCTGCTAACTGCTCATCTATAGCTTTAGCTTTCTTTACTAAGCCTGTCTTGAGGACTCTCCCGCCACGCCGCTTCCCTATAAAAGGCAAAACAGGCTTTTTAATCTGAGGCTTCTTTTCCTCCACTTCATTTTTCATTGTCTCCTCTTGCATCTTCTTGAACATTTCCAAGAAGCTGCCATCATTCTTTATCTGTATGGGAGGTTTCTTCGAGGTGGAAGCTTGATGGAATAGCTGATCAGGCGGTGGCAAAAGCTCAGCAAAGTTTGGTCCCTCCACCTCTGGTGGGTCTCTGTATTCTATGTCATCTATGTTTGTAGAATCCACTGCACCGGGCGGTGGTTTTAGCTCTTTTGGGGGCGTTTTCGGCTCTCTTTCCCTCTCGCTTTGTCGGCTTCTGTGCATTTTCCAGTAACGCTTTCTATCTGCCACTGTGAATTGACCACGTCTGTCTTCCTCGCTGGTACTGCCACTATGGCTGCTTCCAGATCGAGATTTGGCTTTTGGAGTGATGGAACGCTGTTTCTTGCCTCTAGATCTCGACCGCCGTCGGGATTGCGAGGAGCTGCGACTGGCTGAGCGTCGTTTCGACCTGCTGACAGACCGAGACCTGTGTCGTGATTGGGATTTTCTTAATTTACGAGAAGTTGATCTAGATCTCCTCGATGACTTTGAGGAGTATGTTCTACTCGATGATTGTGATCGCGAGCGACGAGGACTTCGTTTAGATCGACGAGGCGTCGATGACCTTGATCGAGATTTCGAAGTAGACCTTGATTCCCCTCTTGCATAACTTTTGGGTGGTGTCAGGGAACTTTCTCTCCCTTTTTTAGACAGTGAAGCAGACTTGGGCTTCTTTTGCTTATGTGGTCTTATAGACACTGCTGAGCGCTCAGTTTTCTTATAAGTTTTAGGCGGAGTGACTGAGGATCTATCTGTTTTCTTCTGTGGCTTATGCGGTGGAGTCTGTGAATCTCTATGCTTTCGAGATGGATCTATATCTTTAATTTTTCTGTCTTTTTTAATTTCCTTATTTGTTTCAACTTTTTCTTTCTTTACTTTTACTATTGGAGATTTACTGCCTGACCGATCAAGGCTCGGTGTTCGACTTGATCTAGGCTGAAGTGGCTTCTTCCTTGGTGGTGAAGTTTTCTCAACTTTCACTGTAGGAGTCAATGAGCGGTCACGCTCCCTTCTCTTATTAGACTTCCGCCTATAAGATCTGCTAGAAGCAGACGAGTCTGAAGATAATGATCTCTTTTTCTTATCTCGACTTGGAGAAGCGCGTGAATATGACCGAGATCGAGAACTGGACCTATCGCTGGAGGAGTAATTCTTTCCTCTCAATGATCTGCTTCTAGACCTGCGGCGGTCATCGTAGACCGGCTCTCTTCTGGAGTAAGCTTGCCTTCGGTCGGAGCCAGACGGGCTTCTGGAGGCAGATCTGTAGGAGGTCCGTCGGTAGGGTCGAGAGTGTTCTGGCGGCCGCTGAGGGTATTCGTAGCCCTGCTGGGCGGGGTAGTTGCCGTAGTAGGCGCCCGCTCGCTGCTGGTAGTAGGAGGAGTCGTAAGGGTAAGGATAGGAATAGGAGTAGTCGTAGTTGGGATAGTGCGCGTAGCTAGCGCCGGTCCACGGGTCGGTAGTGGGCGCGGGCGGCGCCGCGGGCTGCGCTTGTTGTCCCGCGTACTCCGCCTCAGCGCCGGGCGGGCCGACGTCCCACGCGCCGCGATACGAGGACATACTTTACACGGTCCTCTCGCATAACCTGCAGCAGTTTGTAGGTACGCACCTACAAAGAGAATAACTTTTCGGTGTAGACAACAGCTCTTTGTTAACCGTTCGGGAGACATCCTCGTGAATCGGACGTGTGTCGTAGAAAATAAGTTATTATGATTTATGACGAGGATCAACAAATTACGTAATCCCGAAATTTATTGCAGTGATAATGCGACAATTAATGATGTTTAACAGAATCGACGTGTAAAATTAAACAAAACACACATAAAAATACCTTAAACTCATGCTCACCTTGATGTAAATAACGCTTTTCTTTGATATTATATTCAATGAAAATGGCAGCGACACATTTGCTTTCAATCCACAAACAATATCGCTTTTTTCCTTTTTTTATAGAATTTTTTTACTCTTTGAAAATAAGCTACAAGGTATAAAGTTGATTGCAATGATTATAATATAAAGTTAATAGACAAAAATATTTGTCAATACAGTACCTAGGTGTTATAAGCAATTTTATTTACACAAGTATATATTTACCAAGGTATCAAATTCAAAAATTAATTAATTGTATTATTGTAGTTGTACCATAGATTTAAACTATGCTCTCTCCTTGACACTGCTTATTTTAAAAAAACCTATGAATAAATATATTGTCTATGAATAACCGGTGTTCCTTGATGTTTCGTTGCTTTGTTCCAATTTTTTAAATAATTATATATCATAGTTTTCGTGTTGTATTTATTGAAAAGGGATTATTAATTCCTAGTAATAAATTAAAACGCTAATGAGTAAATCTAAAGTAACAGCAGAATGGAAAAAACGAGTCAAAACAGAATATATGAGACTCCGGCAAGTAAAGGCAAGTGCATTATTATTTATAATTGTCAAATATTTAACAAAAAAATACTTAAAATTATTAGAAACTTCATTTAAACATCGTAGCTATTAAATTACAATGTTTATTTTAGCGTTTCAAACGCGCAGACGAGGTAAAAGTGGCATGGGCGCGAAATTTAAGGATCATGTCTGAAGCTATAGAAGCGAGAGACTTGGATACTACTGATCGAAGTAGAAGACCATTTTGGCCTCCGCCGGCGCCTAGTCCCAACCATGAGGGGCTTATGAAACGAGCCGAGGTCACGTATACTGACGGTTAGTGAAATTTTGAGCTGAGGCAGCAATGGAACTTGCTCTTGTGACAAGGTATGATGGGGATTGGTTGGCTTAGCGACCAATGTACTATGTTTTTAATTAATTGTCATGATGACAATGATCATTACTATGCCTTGTATTTATCGCTAGCCTCATAGGGTGGTTTGTTTATCAATTATAATTTATTTGTTTAAACAATTATAATCTACATATATTAAATTAGTTTAAATGATAGTGAATAACTAAACACAATCATAGCATGCCTAGAAATATTATTTAATGAAATTTACATACAATAAAAAAATATACATTGTAGCATGCACTCCGCCAACCTACTCCTATGGACAGCGTAATTGTAAAACGGATTACTTGCACACTGGCCATGATAGACAGTAGATAATTTAATTGTCTAATGTCTCATGATCAACCACTCCTTGCAGTGAGGAACTCAAGACATTATTGCCTATTTTATCTAAATGAGAATTTTAAAATCAACACTTCTAAAGCGGAAATTTTGAATAATAAATAGCATTAAAATAATAACACCTGGAAGATATACAAATCTTTAAAGGCATTTTTTATTTTGTACCACTTTATTAAATATTTATAATTTCAAAAAAGGTTGTTTGACATCTGCAGCTTCAGGTGTGGTTACCACTCAGCAAGCGGCAATACGTATAATCAACTCTGTGAATCCGATACCAACAATGTACACATGGGCGCCAACTCAGAAGAACTTCATGGTTGAGGATGAAACGGTACTGCACAACATCCCGTACATGGGGGACGAGGTCCTGGATCAGGACGGTACATTCATCGAGGAGCTAATAAAGAACTACGACGGGAAAGTGCATGGTACATCTGCTTCACATCCATATCTTTTTATGTGGGAACAGCCAATTTTTATTATTATGTTTAATTAATGTATGATTTGTTATCACACAATATTACAATTATTATGATAAAGGTGGATTCAGTTTGCTGTTTGGGGTCATAAGTTCTCTCTCATGATTGGGGTCTAGACTCTGGCTCAACACTGATATAAAAAAATCACAAGCACTGGTCATCTATAAAAATAATCATAATAATAATAAATACTCGACCCTCGATTACCATTGTCAGAGGCTCTCGCTTGGTTTTGGTTCAAGAGCCACATACAGAAAGCTGTATTACTCTATACAGCACCCATTATTAGGAGGTTCCACTCAATGAGCTCCTAACTATCGATGACTTGGGCCTCAGGCCTCCTGTAGATCTGGATGGACGCGCGATATGCCCTGAGGGGAATGCCAAGATGTTGGGAGAGGTGGAATTGAAGAGTAATCACCACCACTCCTCACCAAATAGTGCGCGGGAATACACACACACCATTGAAGTATAGCTTAATTAGCCATTCCCTCATATGAACTACCTAGCACTCCCTGTGAGGACCTTCTTAGTTGAATGGGCGGCCTCTCCAGTGACAACGTGGTCATTTGTCTGCCCATTTTATTTTTTCATCCCTAAAATGACCATTATACTAAAGCTTTAACAACAGAGGATTTAAAATACTTACATAAATTGGCATAACTTTGTAAATAATTGATAAACTAGAAAACACAAGTTACAACATACAGAGTCTGAATCAATAGAAATACCAATATACTTCTGTTCACCCTTGAAATGGTATAGACAGATATTTATTTGAAAGTACAATTAAGGGTTTAATTGTTTGTAAGCATAAGTCGATGCTTATAAGAAAATTGGCTATATCCACAAAGTACATGAATATAACGCACATTGGGTGTGCGGTGCACACATCTACGCTTTGTAAACAGTTTCTTAATAATGCCTTACATTGTCTTAATATTATTGAAATTCAAAAGCAAAATGGAAACTGGTTAAAAATTAAGAATTATTACCAAAAAAGTATATATTTTGTTTTAGGGAAGTGGGGATGTTATGGATATATTATATCTGGTTAATTTTATGAAGTTCGTTATAACAATTCTTTGAAGTAAATTTTCGTATATACTATATATAGTAAAAATGAATATTTATCGATTGAGGTAGTTAAACACTATAAAAACAAACTAGAATCAAAATTAAACATTGAATAATTGTTTCACATACAATAACAACATATTTTTTGTCTGTCATAAAAGACTTTGTAAAATTAACAAAGATTAATGGAAAATAACTAAGATGTTTTAATACCCACTGTGGAAAACGGGTATATAGTTATTTACTTCTTACCTATTAGGGTATTATTTCATTTAAAAAATGAAATGTTAAGACATTATCAAATATAATATCTGGAATTAATTTAATCTCCTATAATCTATTAGAAACCAAATTTCTTGATTTATGGTTTGATACATCCTTGGGTCTAACAAACCTATTATGAATAATTAAGTGTTTAGAATTTATAAATTTTGCAATCATCACACAGCCTATGCTATCATTGTTGGTCATGTGCTTTGGTTTCATTTATCATCAAATTAGGCTTAATTTTACTCCATATTTAGTTATTTACATGTACCACATTATTGATTTACATTTATATGTAGTTATTATCAGATTTTATTTTTGCCTTAATTTAATATCTTCAGAATTACTAAGTGCCTCATATAATGTCAAATGAATTTAATTAAAATCGATACTAATCACGATAATTTTACTAAAAGTGTTCTTTTCAAGCTTATAAAATCTTTTTAGTATCTGTTTTATCGGTACCATTGTCTTAGAAATTCTATATTAAGTTTCTAGGCACTAAGAGTTAAATAGTTTATGAATTTTGCAAGTTGCAGGGTCGTTTATATTCATATAATTGACTATACCAGATTATGCAATAACAGGACATTTAATGTTGTACGCAGGTGATAAAGAAGGCGGGTTTATAGATGACCAACTTTTTGTGGACCTCGTCCACGCTCTCATGACGTATCAGACGAAAGATGAAGTCCTTGAAGAGAGAAAGGATAGAGAAGCACGTAACTCGAAGGAAGAAAAAGAGGTGAGGGTGATAGTTAATGATACAATGGTTAATTTTTCTTCTACTCTCAGACTAATTTTGGATAATAGAATCCTATCTTTAATGATCTCGGAAGTAATTACTTGTATAAAACATAAATACTCAAACCAATAATCAGCTGTTAAGTCAAAGCCATTTTATATACCGTTTTGTTTTACACTGACTTAACAAAAAGTACAGTGTAGTCCAGAAACGACAGCAAGTATCATAGGACGAAACTCCATTAACGGTCTCTATCATGACAGCCCACATATACCACGACTAAAGGTCACTGAACATATACAAGCTGATCACGGAAAGCTATAGATCAAAGCGAGCCACTATGACGGTCTTTCGACGATATTTGTATAATGATGCTGGTTTCGAGGAGACAAGAAAAGAAACTTGGTTTTAAATAACCTCAGGACTCTTATTTCAGACATTTCCAAAAAGTTAATATTTAATCATTCAACGTTTTGAATGTTGTTCCGACTTTTTCTCTATTGGTAAATGGCCTAAGAATCTAGGTGATCGACGCCATTTAATAAACGGCCTAGCTAATCAATTAAATGGCTTTGTTAATCTAATAAATAAATTAAATAGAACTTATGTATCAATTTTCAGAAAGACGCAACAAAGGAGCAGAAAGATAAACCAGCAGAAAAAGAAGAAAGCCCTGAAGGAGACAACAAAGTAATTAGTGATAAGCAGTTTCCGATTTTCATTATATTTCAAGCAATCAGCACTCAGTTCCCAGACAAAGGGACAGCGCAGGAGTTGAGAGAAAAGTGAGTAATTGTGTTGGCAAGCATTCAAATTGGACCGCTTATTTAACACCAAATTTCTCAATACGTTTTAGGTTTTAAGAGTTTTTTTCTTTTTACTAACTTGGCACATTTACCTCACCATGCCTGACGGTAACCATGGTGCAATCCAAACAACGACAGCAGTCTACAATTAAGAAAAAACCAGCGTAGTCGCACCGATAATGCCGGCTTGCACAAATATCTCTTCATGCTACGCCTAAAAGACCCCGTATCATAGGATGGTAGAAATAAGCTTGCTGGAAGACCATTCCACAGCCCAATGATACAGCAAGAGTTAGAAAACTTCTTAATTCAAGCTGGGATGAAAATTACCGTTAGCTTTCTACCGTAAGACTTTGTAAACCCGCGCGCGTAGTTCTATTATGAAAAAAAGAGTGAGAACCAGAGTTAAATAATTTTTAAGAACGTTGCGTCCAGATGTTGCGGAGATGACAGATCCTAATTGATCCCTAAGGTAGAGATCACAGCAAATATGCATACCTAAGATAGTTAGGCTATCCCGAAACATTAGAAAGAAGGAAGTTTATAAAGATTTATTCCTCTAACTATACATTAAAAGTTACATAAAATCAATACTTTACGGCAGCCTTACCCAACAACTTGTAAGGGCGCATCCCGTTATGCCACCTTATTATGACTGGTGGACCCCTTAGCGTGACTTGGCTCTGATCCACAAAAATCTAAAAAACTTTAATTTAAAATATAATGGTCTATTTTGTGTGTAAACAACAAACAACCTATCGCCATTTGACAATGAAAAAAGGCTAAATATGAACATCGCTGTAAATAAATATCTAAAACTTTTATATACGAAGCAATTTTTGTTCACTAGCTATTTTAACTTTAAATTTTCGTTTAATTTGCGGACCTCCTGAGATAGTATCGCGGACCCTCAGATGATGATGTCCTAGCCGGATTCGGCCACGGCGACTGTTTCAACGCCGATTAAGAAAATCGAAGCCCAGTTTTCGGAAACAGTCGATTGCGCAGGAGATATTTAAGTGCATAACCGGACGCGCTGCCAGAAAAGCACTCTCTCGTCCGAGCTCCCTCAGACCCGATGGAAAGGAGAACCAGTACGATCGGGAGGGAGTAGAATGCAGGTTTGATCGAGTTGTCCTTCTCTGAACACCTGGTTGAATTCCGGTGTTAAAGAGATACCTTAGTCGCCTTTTACGACACCTCAGCAAGACGAGGGGGGTGCTATCCTATTCTGCCGGCAGCCACCACGGCTAAATTTTATAGACCCCAGGTTGGAAACCACTACTAACATTATAGATGATACAAAGTTACATTGTCCAGGATGACTTGGAAAATAGATCCAGCATTTGGTCATGTCCAGGTACATAGAGCTAACGTCCCGGAGCGACCCGAACGCGCTGCCGCCCGAATGCACGCCCAACATAGACGGGCCCCTCGCGGAGTCCGTGTCGCGGGACCAGACGATGCACTCCTTCCACACGCTCTTCTGCCGCCGCTGCTTCAAGTACGACTGCTTCCTGCATCGTAAGTCTGACACTCCCTAAGACCCCCTAAACGTGCACGACGCAGCCCATTTCCCATTAAAAATTTGTTCCCTTTATATTTCAATTAATAGTAATCAACAGTGACATTTATTTTTAAATATTTGATTTAAAGTTTTAAATTATGCAAACCCACTTTAACTTTTATATATTATTTAATATATATACTATTGTAACATATTAATAAATACATTTTGACTAATATTGTATTAATAGTTATCTTGCTATTATGATCTTTGTAATTTTTACAATTGTTTTTAATTTTCACTCAAAACTAATCCACGGATCATGCTGAGCAAACGATTAACAAAAATCCCTTTTTAGTTTGTCTACAAATAGCATGGAAAACCGTATGATAAGACTTACAAATGAATAATATAAATGTAAGATACTAATAACATATAAAAGAAGGTTAAAGTTCTTCATGAATATCAAAAACTAAACAACGAAGAGCCTGAAAGGTCTACAGGTTCACCTTCATCATCCTACATGCCTAAGAAAATATTTGTTGCTTCTTATAATCGGAATACATAAAAGATCCATTAGACTATAAAAATAATGAAAAAAATCAAATAGACATAAAAAATATTGTGTTCGAGCACAAGGAATATCCAATAGCAATAAAGTTACACAGTAAGGCGAGTGCGGCGCGGTGCAGAATGACTTCACGCGCGCTCGTGTGTCTGTGGCACGCATTTGAATAAAGCATAACACACAGGGAGCGGGCGCGGGTCAGATCAAGAGTTCAACAGGCCTAATTCTTTGTATTTATATGGAAGCGCATTGCGTCACCCGTTTCGCACGTAACTCGTGCACGCTTTCAACGTATATCTTCTATATAAATACAAGAAATTGAATCCGTCGAACTCACGACTAGTGATGAAAATGCCCGGGAATT
Organism: Automeris io; assembly: GCA_036320925.1. Lineage (NCBI taxonomy): Eukaryota > Metazoa > Arthropoda > Insecta > Lepidoptera > Saturniidae > Automeris > Automeris io. Next base: position 990,036 of record JAUDJH010000011.1, on the reverse strand, counting down.
TTCCCAAAGTTCCCATGACTTCCTTGGGAATATTCCCGGGAATTTACGAAATGTTCTCGGAAGTTTTGGGCACTTTGGGAATATTCCCGGGAATTTACGAAATGTTCTCGGGAGTTTTGGGCACTTTGGGAATATTCCCGGGAATTTACGAAATGTTCTCGGAAGTTTTGGGCACTTTGGGAAAATTCCCGGGCATTTTCATCACTAGTCACGACCCTAGCCGCGTGTGCTCGCTCTGTGTTGCGATTAAAATTATTGTAACTTCAAAAGTACTACTTGGTTGTAATTGAAACAAAAGTAAGTGTATTTGTAGACGTTTAAGTTACACGATCGAAAAGTTTCAAGTGATTTAGCGGACCTAATTAGGTTTAGATATAACGGCTGCCTTGTACAAACGAAGAATAGGATAAATAAAATAATAGTGTGCGTTTAGCATTCACGACACGTCCAATCACTTTAGCGACAGCCACAACAATGCCACCAATGTATACGTCACACTCTTACATTTATTATTATTTATGACACAATGACATTAAAACATATGTCATATTGACACTAACTATAAAGGTTACACAGCACGGATATGAACCTACACTACAGTATCGTATAGTTTTATATTAAGTTATAGTGTTGTTTATAATTACTATAATAATATATTTAGTAATTGTGTGTTACTAGGGCTGACTAGAAATGTCTTTATCTGTTTCGCTGACAGGATGTCAGACGGCAGGTAAGACTGTAAAATAACACCCGTTGTCTTTGGTTTTGCTACATCTTACCATTCTATAATTTTTTAATAAAAAATGTCATTCACTAGTGATCATTTCTTTGCAAATGGTATTGTTCGGTCATTTAAAAAAAAAATCCCCGCAGTTTAATGTAATAATTAATTATTAAATTTATTAAAATTTCATTTTCCTGTTTGGCATCTAATAGAAGTGTCATGCGCAAGTGCCTTGTGAACGGCGATCAGCTGCGCTACGACGTAATCGCAAAGTCGATACAGCCACTAATGTATCCCTGATCACCCCTAAAGGCATATAGCGTGACGATTTATTTATTTATAATCTAAAAAAACTTATAAAAATCTAAAAATATTTTTATCGATCTATTATGAAGTACCCGTTGTGTTAAAGCAAAAGGAATGAAATCACACCTTCATAGTAACATTTTTCAATTCCTAAATATTCTACCGAATTGGCGAGAGTTACATGTATTGATTAATAGATATCAAATAGATATTTTATATGGAGTTAAAGAAATTTCGTAACCCTAATTTTTCCAACTTCCCACTTGTTGCGGTAATTGTATATTTATTTTAACACATTGCTGCTTTTTTATGTTCTTTTAAATATATATTTAAATTTAATTGTCGCATTTTTTATTTAAAAAAATATATAACGCTACAACTGTTGTATAATTCTATAGGTTTGCAAGCGTGTCACCCACGACCGAATTTGTCAAAGCGAAAAGGCCCCGATTTAAAGCCATTCGCCGAACCGTGTGGAGCTAACTGTTATATGCTTCTGGTGAGTTTTATATTGTCTTATTACATATTATCCTTTGCTTCTATTATCTTATTGTCTACTTTTTTTAATTCTATCACAGCAAAGTGGTTTTACTTTAACTGAGGCTATTAATAGCTGTGTTGATTAGCTGATAAATCTATTCACACTTCTTTTAAAAGACCTGGTACATTTTGGTCACGGTGAACAAGAGGCATAACAGCTAGAAGACCATTCCATAGGGTTAAACATGGAAAAGATAAATATTAAGGAATCGATTAAGGAATACGGATCTCCAGGCACGTCTAGCAGCGATTTAAGCGAAACTTCGGGGGTTTTCAGTCAGTAGGAGTCTGACACGCCGGGGTTGCTGCCCTCAGCGCAGCCCTGAAGATCTTATGCAAAATTTCCACCGGATACCAAAAAGAAGACCTGGCATTTGCCTGGACAAAATTACCATATGTGACTATTATTATCTTGCACATTTGTAAAGATATGAATTCAGAAGTATCCTGATCTCATGGGTGAGTAAACCTATACCTCAGCGATAGCAACAGCCGCACCATCTACACATTCGTTTGACGCAAGTGTTATTTACTAACAACATATTTACGAGCCAAGAAGCCATGAGCAATATAAAGGTAAGAAATATAATTAAGCGAAACCATAGAAGTTTGTTCGCTGTGCAGGAGGGTATCCGCGAAAAACTGGCTCGTGAGAAGGCAGCCGGCGAGGAGGACAAAGGGAAGAGTCACGCCATGGATTCTCCTAACGACGCCTCTTCAGAGGACAGCAATGACAGCAATAGATATCAGAAAGGTCATCTCTTAACCTTACATGTTCAACTTTCTTTATGGTCGATTTCAGACTAGATTTTTTCAGTATTTATTAATGGCTGTGGTAGCCGAGTGGAAAATAGACCGGTTTCCATGCGCGGCAACACAAATGGTCGTAGGTTCGAATTCCGGCACGTACATCTGGATTTTTCTAGATTACGTACGGATTTACTCACCACACGCTCACCGATGAAGAAAACATTGTGAGGAAACCCGCACGGCATCTAATAGAAATATCATGTGTACTAGTGCTGTGAGAACGGCGATCCGCTGCGCTACTGGTCACGTTGGGCACGACATATAGCTCTGCTCACGCCGTAAGGGAAAAAACGTGACGATATATTATTTCTATTGAAACATGCGATATCAATGACCGTATGTTTTAATTGCGTAAACTTAAAAGTATAATATTCTCAACTAAAAGGAACAGCAGATCTTAAATTCAGTTTATTGATATTAATTTTAACTTGAAACCAGGCGTTTCTGAAAAAGGGTTCTTGACGAAAATTAACAATAAAGTAACCCTATAAGAGTTCATATTCCTTTTTGAGATATAGAACCCTAGAAAAAAACAAGAATACCACCTTACCTTACATCACCTTAGCTTACTGCTTTTGGGTCCCATTCAAGCGACCCTTTTTTTCTCGATATGGGCAATACATTGATGGCTGGGATAGACCTTCACAACTAAACCGGATGAGATAAACGACCCATTAGTTATAATAATATTTTTGACTATTTTGCAGGTAGCAACAGCAACTCAAGCAATAGCAATTGGTTCAGCACCGGTGTGGGAGCCAAACCGACCAATGAAGGTTCCTCCGAACCTGTTTACAATGCACTAGGTGAGATAAATGCTCTGTGGAACATTGGTTACAGGGACCACAGTTCTCGTCAAAGTGGAGAAGTAGTCTCCTTGGGGTTTTTAGCTGGTACAAAGTACGTCTCCCCTTCACGACCCGTAAAGCTTTATGAAGATTTGCCCTAGGTAAAAAAAAAGGCAAGACAAAGGTCATTCATCAGAAAAATGGATGGGATTAAAAACGTTTAAGAAAATTAGAGTGTCCCATTTTAATTTTAATGAGTCTCAAAGTATTCGATTAGAAAACGGGAGATTTCTGTGGAGTTTCACTTCTGTTATAAATGCTTTAACGAGTCTTATACACCACGAAATTTACTTTTAATTATGGCTCGACCTTTCGACCTGGTTACAAGGGTCATAGACGCCGCGGAGTTTTCGTCGGGAGCGGAAAGGTACTCCCTCTACCCTACCCGCTTTTGTTCTGTATAATTTAAATAGTCACGATACACAATACTCACAGTATCACTATTTTTACAAGGCAACCTAAGACGAGGTCTTATATTACAGGTTTAACAGTAGGAGATATAGATTCAGAATGGACGGGATCAGATCAATCACTGTTTAGAGGTCTGCATAAGGTGTTTCCCTCAAACTACTGCGCCATTGCCCAGGTCATGCTCTCCAAGACATGCCAACAGGTAAGATCCTACTTAGTTACGACACAATCTAGTTAAAGTACTATGCACTTGAAAACACAAAAAAGCAGAAAAGGAGCATTATTTTTTCAATACCAATATATAAAATAAATAAATTAAAATGCAGAACATCGAGCATCGGCGTAGAGTTGCCTGCCTCTCAGTCTTTTACCGGTTGCACGGTGGAGAGTGTTCTCAGGAACTACATTCTTTGATTCCACCAGCCCCATTCTATCACAAAACCACAAGACATCGTGTCGGATACCATCCGTATGTGGTGGATGTTCCTTATATCCGCACGAGAAGATTCGCTTCTACATTAATCATGCGAACGGCTAGGGAGTGGAAAATGCTTCCATCGGCTATATTTCCGCGAGATTGTGACCGGGGACTCTTTAAAAGAAGAGTGAATAGGCATTTGTTAGGCGGACGCGGTTCATCATCGGACTCATCTTCACCTTCCACCAGGTGTGATTGAGGTCAAGCGTTCGCCTATAAGTAATAAAAAAAATATATAATAAGGCCCAGAACACTGGGCAATCAATATTAACCCTTTGCACTCGAGAGGTGACTCTCACTCACCATATGATATGCGCGCAAGAACGGCCTCGAGTGCAAAGGGTTAACCCAGATTTAACAATTTTCCAGCACAATGGCTAAAACTTAAAAGGTATTTTCAAGGGGTGGCTTCGTACTGGTAAAGCTACACCATTTGAATTATTCCTAAAATGTTCCAAATGCAGGAGGCTAACGTAGAGTTGAGCTCCCTGACATTCCGTTTTTCATAATTAATCCGTGCTTTAGAACGAACTATTTACGCAGAGTGGCATCTTTAATGTTGACTAACTGTTGTGGATTTGTTTGACAGTTAGACTATTCGAAAGAGCACTTCAAGAAAATTTATACGTTTTGAAATCTAAGGTTCAAGCTTTACCCTAGTTCTGTAGTAACAATATATTGAAGTTACCTGACAATGCAGTCAGGGTAGAGTATACTGACACGGTCGTATGCAGGTGTACACGTACTGGATAAAGACGGGCCAGGAGGAGTGCCGCGTTGAGGCGGAGCTGACGCCGCCGCGCAAGAAGAAGAAGAAGCACCGCCTGTGGTCCGTGCACTGCCGCAAGATACAGCTGAAGAAGGACTCCGCTTCGCATCACGTGTATGTACTGACATACACACACACACACATGCATTCATACATGTACACTAAACGATTTAATATAACTATGATCGTAATGTGATTATCTTTTTTTTTGCGAAGGTAGCTACCCCGGTGTTTCAGACCCCTGCTGGCTGAAACCCCCTAAGGTGTCCTAGTTACTTCACTCGGACCTGGGAATCCAGATTCTTCCAGACGCCCAGGGGTTGCACTGCCTGTTTAGGCTTCATCTCTGGAGCGATAGTTGTAAAGAGCTCACCCCTCAAAACCTTTTTCACGGACGTCGCGCTGCCTCCTTCTCATCCGAGCAGCAGATCCTCTCCAGTCTACTGGCCGGCTATTGCCACAGGGGGATGTCGCTCTCATTATAGGCGAACGCGTTTCCAGCGACGGTGTCTTGACCGCCAAATATCCAGGGAAGTTATTCGCTCCCTGTCCCTTTTACCGGCCTCCCTCTGCTTCGTGACTGCCTCGCAGAAGGTTGCCGCCTCTCGCTAGGCCTCTTCACTGCCGACCATGGCTTTCACCACCACCAGCAGCAAGAGATCTTCACCAATGCGGTCTATGAAGACAACCCTATCTTCAGCCCAGGCTGGGTACTCCTCCAGGGTGTGCTCACCATGGCTTAGGCGCTCCCGCACTCGTGGTTTTCCTTTGTGGCCACCCACTACAGATGACGACCAAAAATGTTATTATAATCAATACATTGCCGGTGTTGACCATAGATGGGCAAAATGTAATCAGATTAATAAAAATGATTACGATTACATTTTACGTTTTTTTTCCATTAATATGACTGCATTTTGCTCGTTTATGTTTTAAACACTACAGAACCCCAGATCGCATACACATTTATCATTTCTTAGGGCGGCTTGCACTTACAAATTAAGTCTAGTTTAAGCTTTTATAGACGCTAATTAATCGAAGTACATTAATTCCATCTTAATGATGATTTGAGTTTAAGAGTTGTTACAACTGGGTATTTATTCAGTGCAAGACTATAAGTACAGTTCAGCGCTAAATAGCATTTTATGAAAGTCTAAACTAGACTTAATTTGCTAGTGCAAGCCGCCCTTAATGTTTTAAATGGATTTAATCATGATTACAAAGCAAGAAAATTAAAATTACGACTACATTTTGTAATCGTTAATCACTAATCAGATTACATTTTGCCCATCTCTGGTGTTGAACGACAGTTGATTTATTAGTTGAAAAGAGTACCATCTTAGCATGCATTGGTGTACTGACGATTAGCGCAAACTGGCAGATAGTTAATATGTTGATATAGTAACAAAGTATTATATATCAGACTATGGTTCTTGTAAACACGATCACGCCGGCGCTGAATTCATGTCTCTCTGCTGTAGACGGCTGCATTTAAAGCTTTTCGCCCTAACGATATAAAAAATAAATGTTTTGAATTAGTTTACTAAATATACCCTCTAAATTTTAGTGGCACACACCACCTGGTATTAAAATCAGATGCGAGCCACCGCTGCTACGCGATGACCGATGAGACAGACTTGTGCGAGCCATCGGTAGAACGCACCGGTGCGATTGTCTTAGAAAATAAAATTAATTTCTTGGGTTCCGCAAATCGTTGCTTCAATGACTACATGATGGATGAGATGGGTTTAGCGACGAAATCAATAGAATCTCCCTTTCAGGTACAACTACACGCCGTGTGACCATCCTAACCAGCCGTGCGACAGCATGTGCCCGTGCCTACAGTCGCAGAACTTCTGCGAGAAGTTCTGCCAGTGCAGTAGCGACTGTGAGTTCTCGAACGTTTTCTTCACACCTCTGCTTGTACCTTGCGGTTCAACATAAATCATAATAACTGATGAAAATATACCCACGTACAGCGGGAATGCTCAGGTCTAAACTGCTGGTGATGTAGCTAAAAATGCTTAAAAAGCGAAATATTCATAAAAAACGAACTTTCATCTTGCATAACTTAAGACGTAGAAAACGGTAGCATATGAAACTTTTGAGTTAACTTTAAAAACGTCAAAACCAAGGGTTTTTACTTTTCAGTCAATTTCTTGTGGAGAGGTTGGTCCATTTTTTTTAGATACTATTTAGATTTTTTATTCAGTTAGTACGCTGGGTGATGTGCTCGTTTCGGCCCCTGTGATATGGCGCCCGAAGCGTGGGCCCCGGCTTTCCTCATGTAGATCCGGACCTGGGTACAGTATATATAGTCGTAGGGGATCACTGCTGTAAAAAATATTTAAGAAAACTCTTAACAAAAAAAATTGTAAGTCCACCGATATTTAGACCTCTGCTTGTACTTTGCGGTTTAACATAAATCATAATAACTGATGAAAATATACCTACGTACAGCAGGAATGCTCAGGTCTAAACTGCCGCTGATGTAGCTAAAATTGCATAAAAAGCTTAATATTCATAAAAAACGAACTTTCATCTTGCATAACTTAAGACGTAGAAAACGGTAGCATATGAAACTTTTGAGTTAACTTTAAAAAACGTCAAAACCAAGTGTTTTTACTTTTCAGTTAATTTTTTGTGGAGAGGTTGGTCCATTTTTTTAGATCTTTTATTCAGTTAGTACGCTGGGGGATGTGCTCGTTTCGGCCCCTGTGATTTGGCGCCCGAAGCGTGGGCCCCGGCTTTCCTCATGTAGATCCGGACCTGGGTACAGTATATATAGTCGTAGGGGATCACTGCTGTAAAAAATATTTAAGAAAACTCTTAACAAAAAAAATTGTAAGTCCACCGATATTTAGACCTCTGCTTGTACTTTGCGGTTTAACATAAATCATAATAACTGATGAAAATATACCTACGTACAGCAGGAATGCTCAGGTCTAAACTGCCGCTGATGTAGCTAAAATTGCATAAAAAGCTTAATATTCATAAAAAACGAACTTTCATCTTGCATAACTTAAGACGTAGAAAACGGTAGCATATGAAACTTTTGAGTTAACTTTAAAAAACGTCAAAACCAAGTGTTTTTACTTTTCAGTTAATTTTTTGTGGAGAGGTTGGTCCATTTTTTTAGATCTTTTATTCAGTTAGTACGCTGGGTGATGTGCTCGTTTCGGCCCCTGTGATTTGGCGCCCGAAGCGTGGGCTCCGGCTTGCCTCATGTAGATCCGGGCCTGGGTACAGTACATACAGTCGTAGGGGATCACTGCTGTAAAAAATATTTAAGAAAACTCTTAACAAAAAAAATTGTAAGTCCACCGATATTTAGACCTGTGCTTGTACCTTGCGGTTTAACATAAATCATAATAACTGATGAAAATATACCCACGTACAGCGGGAATGCTCAGGTCTAAACTGCTGGTGATGTAGCTAAAAAATGCTTAAAAAGCGAAATATTCATAAAAAACGAACTTTCATCTTGCATAACTTAAGACGTAGAAAACGATAGCATATGAAACTTTTGAGTTAACTTTAAAAACGTCAAAACCAAGGGCTTTTACTTTTCAGTCAATTTCTTGTGGAAAGGTTGGTCCATTTTTTTAGATTTTTTATTCAGTTAGTACGCTGGGTGATGTGCTCGTTTCGGCCCCTGTGATTTGGCGCCCGAAGCGTGGGCTCCGGCTTGCCTCATGTAGATCTCGGCCTGGGTACAGTATATATAGTCGTAGGGGATCACTGCTGTAAAAAATATTTAAGAAAACTCTTAACAAAAAAAATTGTAAGTCCACCGATATTTAGACCTCTGCTTGTACTTTGCGGTTTAACATAAATCATAATAACTGATGAAAATATACCCACGTACATCAGGAATGCTAAGGTCTAAACTGCTGGTGATGTAGCTAAAAAAATGCTTAAAAGCGAAATATTCATAAAAAACGAACTTTCATCTTGCATAACTTAAGACGTAGAAAACGATAGCATATGAAACTTTTGAGTTAACTTTAAAAACGTCAAAACCAAGGGCTTTTACTTTTCAGTCAATTTCTTGTGGAGAGGTTGGTCCATTTTTTTAGATTTTTTATTCAGTTAGTACGTTGGGTGATGTGCTCGTTTCGGCCCCTGTGATTAGGCGCCCGAAGCGTGGGCTCCGGCTTGCCTCATGTAGATCTCGGCCTGGGTACAGTATATATAGTCCTAGGGGATCACTACTGTCAAAACATATTTAAGAAAACACTTAAAAAAAAATTGTAAGCCCACCGATATCGCGATCGATATACAGCATTCACGTATGACGCGATACACGTGCCTCTCGTGGAAGGTGTTTGCGGCGGCAGGGCAGAGGGGTACAGAGGGGTGGCGCGTCGTGTGCAGGTCAAAACCGGTTCCCGGGGTGCCGGTGTAAGGCGCAGTGCAACACGAAGCAGTGCCCGTGCTACCTGGGCGTGCGCGAGTGCGACCCCGACCTGTGCACCGCGTGCGGCGCCGACGCCGACGCCGCCGCCGCCGCCGCGCCCCCGCACCCGCACGCGCCCCCGCACGCCACGCTCTACTGCAGGAACGTCTCCGTACAGAGGTACCCTACTATACTGTGTCGTACCATAATATCCCTCAGCTTTTTTTTTACACTGGCTCGATATACTGACTACAGAGTACCTGATGGTAAGTACAGTGTAGTCCGAAAACGAAAGCGACTATCAAAGGATGAAAATCCATTGATAGTCTAGATCGTCATGTCGGCCCACATATGATGATGATGATGTCGTAGCCGGTTTCGGCCACGGCGACTGTTTCAACACCGGTTAAGAAATTCGAGGTCCAGTTTACGGAAACAGTCAATTGCGCAGGAGATATTTAAGTGCATAACTGGACGCGCTGCCAGAAAAGCACTCTCTCGTCCGAGCTCCCTCAGGCCCGATGGAAAGGAGAACCAGTACGATCGGGAGGGAGCGGGATGCAGGTTTGGTCGAGTTTTCCCTTCTCTAAACACCTAGTTGAATTGCGGTGTTCAAGAGATACCTTAGTCGCCTTTTACGACACCTCAGCAAGAAGAGGGGTGTGCTATTCTATTCTGACGGCAGCCACCACGGCTAACATATACCACGACTGAAGGTCTCTAGGTATATGGGCTACTGGATATACACAAGCTGTTCCCGAAACGCGACAAGCCGAAACTGGTCACTATGACGGGCTTTACACCCATGCACTGTGGTCGCGATCCAGACGGGCACCGACGCCCTGCCACCTCGCTGCTGCTCGTTTAGCACCACCCAGGAGTCACGTGTAGGGAAACTAGGGTAAAGCCTACGGACGCGAGCAGCTTCGACTCCCAAAACACCCAGCTCGCACCCGCTATGCAATAGAAATAGCTCCTTGTCACGTTTCGTATATCCAGTAGCTCATACACCTAGAGACCTTCAGTCGTGGTATTTGTGGGCCGACATGGCGACGTATACTATCAATCAGTGACGTGCATAGGATATTCGGACAGGGTAGGCAGATTCACATAATTAATGGGAATATTATATATTGATAATAAATATTATATTACTTTCATAGGGAATATAGATGATGTGAAAATATAATAGATATAAATATAAAGGGTTCCTTTTTTTAATTTAAATTAAACAAATTTATCCAGACTTATTTATCGTAAGGGCATACAATGCTTTCATGCATCTATGAAATGAACGCTACTGCTATCAATGGATTTTCATTCTTTGATGGTCGTTTTTGTTTTTCGACTACACTATTCTCACCATCAGGTACTCTGTAGTCACTATGTCGAGCCAGTATCAAAAAAAGTGTATAGAGCTATGACTTTATACTCTATTATTGCCTTCCTCGATGTTTTGTGTTTTTGATATGACTGGTAACGCCACAGATAACTAGTCATTGCTTTGTCTGGCTCTTGTTGCGTTTGATTGCCACCCAGTCCGGGGGCGGGGGAGGGAATTAGTCAAACTCTTGTAAAATGCGTCGACGGTGCACCTTAATAATTTATATTTGGTTTTCTATGAGTACTGCGTTGTGAAAGTTGATATCACATATCGTCAGGACTGCTGAACAGCCTAACAGGTGGGTGGCAATAATGATATCACATGAGCCAAAGATCTAGAAACATTACAATCCACTTTTAAATTCCATGGAACCCTCCAAATTCACGGCGGTTCTAATGACAAACAGCAAACAATCAGCTTGTCAGCCAATCAGCGCTGAGTGAATCCGCTAGTCATCTATTATATGCTGAGTAGTCTAGTATATCTAGTTTAGCCGTGGTGGCTGCCGGAAGAATAGAATAGCACCCCCCTCTTCTTTCTGAGGTGTCGTAAAAGGCGACTAAGGTACCTCTTTAACACCGCAATTCAACCAGGTGTTCAGAGAAGGACAACTCACCCAACCCGCATCCCGCTCCCTCCCGATCGTACTGGTTCTCCATTCCATCGGGCCTGAGGGAGCTTGGACGAAAGAGTGCTTTTCTGGCAGCGCGTCCAGTTATGCACTTAAATATCTCCTGCGCAATTGACTGTTTCCGAAAACTGGGCCTTGATTTTCTTAATCGGCGTTGAAACAGTCGCCGTGGCCGAACCCGGCTAGGACATCATCATCATATGCTGAACTGAGTACCTTTTGGCATATCACAGCACATGGTATTTACTTTTACTGTTTCTACATAACTATCTTACCCTTCTGTGTTGTAATATGTTATGTATTTTCGGCGCAGGGGCCTGCATAAGCACTTGTTGCTAGCTCCAAGCGACGTGGCCGGGTGGGGGATCTTCCTGAAGGACGCCGCGCACAAGAACGAGTTCATATCGGAGTACTGCGGCGAGATCATCTCCCAGGACGAGGCGGACCGCCGCGGCAAGGTCTACGACAAGTACATGTGCTCGTTCCTCTTCAACCTCAACAACGGTCAGTGCCCGCGAGTGCCTTTACAATCTATTTACTATTGTAATTTCACAAAAAGGTCATATAAAATGAACACTGCAAACGATTACTCTGCAACATGTGCGCCGGGCAACTGTTGCCGATCAAGACTGTTACTGGCTAAAAACTCCCGGGGTGTCGCTCCCTCATCACTGCTAACCCGGCCTGGGGTCGACATTCGTCCTTCGACCGAGTGTGCGAAAGGCCTATAAAATGCTTAAATCTTTGAAGGAGGGGATATAAATGATCCTCCCTCTAATCACCGTTTAGGAGATGTGCTCCACACACCTCATGCTCCCTCTGCATCTGGGCAGCAGACATCCTCAGGTATACTGCCAGAAACCAAATATTGTCCTAGAGTGATGCGTGCGACCTTTATACAGGGTTACAAGTAACTAACGCAAAACCTCTTAAGGGTGACTTTGGTATATCAAGACTGACAACTTTTGTTTTACGATTTATTATAATTCAATGTTTTTTTCCCCATACAAAAAATAAATAAATCAAATTTGCAGTTCTGATCTTCATAACACTCTGAAAGGCGGCGCGATGCAACTGGGGCAGACGATTTCGTAGCATCAGCTGACTGAACTTTAAACATAGAGCTAACGATTGATAGAAATCCCCACTAAACCTAAAAAAATATATATCTTAGGATGTACTAACTTTTGGCAAAAGTCATAGAACAAAAGTTGTTAGTCTTGATGTACCTAAGTTACCTTTAAGAGGTTTGGCGTTAGTTACCAGCAGAGATGGGCAAAATGTAATCTGATTAATAATGAACGATTACAAAATGTAGTCGTAATTTTAATTTTCTTGCTCTGTAATCATGATTAAATCCTTTTAAAACATTAAGAAATCATAAATGTGTATACAATCTAGGATTTTGTAGTGTTTAAAACATAAATAAGCAAAATGAAGTCATATTAATGGTAAAAAACGTAAAATGTAATCGTTAATCATTTTTATTAATCTGATTACATTTTGCCCATCTATGGTTACCAGTAACGTTGTATAGTATTTTTTTAATTTCGGGGTTTTGCCCGTTGCCGCGTGTGGCTGGCTCACTATAATTGGGGATAGCGACGTTACATGTATTGTTACGAGCGCAGGGTTATAAGGCGCTCCTTTTACGAGAAGGTCATGAAGGTGAGGGGGCGACGGAAAAGGTTCAGGAGGCAATTTTCAACTCCGACAAACCTATCCGCCGCTCCGCCAGGATATTGAAACCTTTCAACTGTCTTAGCGATCATGCCGGCCTGTGCAAATGCAGTGTAACCTCCATGTAACGTCACTCGATTTAACGACAAACTCCCTAAAGCGTCGATATCACTCGACTTTGGTTGGTTTAGCTTGTTTCCCATACAATGATACACTCTATATAGCATCACACTCACTCTCAATAACGACAGCAATTTAATAATATAAATTACTTTTTAAGTTGCCATAATTAGTAAAAACTGCGCAGCTGTGTACGTTCTTTTGTCGCTTTATTATCCTAGCCCGTAATAAACTCGACTGTTGGCATTACACATACCGAACTTTATAAGAAATCCATTCTTTTGTTTACAAATTGGGATTGCTTGCACGTGTTGACTGTTGTAAGTAGGAGTCATGGATTATCTATACGTTATCGTATTCTTAGGGCGGCGTGCAGTAACAAATTAAATTTAGTTAAGAGTTATATACAATGATATTTAGCGCTGATCTGTACTTATTGTCTTGCACTAAATCAAAATCTAGTTATAACAACTCTTAAACTGAAACCATCATTAAGATGGAATCAAACCAATTCAATTAATAAGCGTTTTATACAAGCTTAAACTAGATTAATTCCTTAGTGCAAGCCGCCCTTAGTTGCTTACAAACTTTCAAACTGTAAACATGGCAAGTAAGAGAAAATATCTGTGTATTGACAAAACTTTTTTTCTTTTTCTAATACAGATTTTTCTTCTCTCCATTTAACGACAACTCTCTGTAACGTCAAAATATGCACAGTCCCTTAAGGGTCGTTATACAGAGTTTGCACTGTATCTCTTCCCGCTACGCTTAGAAGAATCAATATCATAGAACAGCGTGCGTGTTGGAAGACCATTTCGCAGCCCAATGACTCGGCTGCAGTCTTACTTACTTAGAGAATTTCTCAGTCCTAGCCGATATATGAGCTTACCGTATAGCTGTTACTCCGTAAACCCGCGCGTATGGTTTTGCTATGCAAAGAAGAAAGTAGAACAAGGTTTAATAACACTTCAAAATACTCACAGTGATACAGACGGTGGAAATATTTTAATGTTTTTCATATATAAGATACAAATATCACTACATTTATAAGTGAATACAACTAGTTAAAAAGTTAAAACACAACTAAAATATATGCCAGTGTAATATGTTACTATGTTGTATCAGATTTCGTGGTAGACGCGACGCGCAAGGGCAACAAGATACGTTTCGCGAACCACTCCATCAACCCGAACTGCTACGCCAAGGTCATGATGGTCAACGGCGACCATCGCATCGGCATCTTCGCCAAGAGAGCCATCCAGCCCGGCGAGGAACTCTTCTTCGATTACAGGTCAGCAAATACCTATACACTACTTAACAGTAATTAAATATCTTGTGTAACGCTTATTGGTAATTACGCGATATCGCGTGATGCCAGTTTTCACCAGACTGCCGAACGCTCGTTATCGTGTGAACCTATCTATCTAATATGCGGTGGTAGGGTTATTGCCCGAACTGAATCGGGACCACAGTACACAAGTGTTATAGATTATCATAGTAATAATAATAAGAGAGAGATTACCAGCTTGTGGGATGTAGATTCTACGATTATTGTCCCGATAGTCGTATCGACTAATGGGCTGATCGCAAAGAGCCTGGATTACCACCTTAAGAGGCTCTCGCTTGGCTGTTGGATCAAGGGCTGGATGCAGAAGGCAGTTCTACTCGATACGGCGCGCGTTGTGAGGAGGTTCCTCACTCTGAGCTCCTAACTACCGGTGGCTTGGGCCTCAGGCCTCGTCCCTGTAGGTCTACATGTTTTTATAATTTATATGTATTTATTTTAAAATGTAATTATATTGTAATCATGTCGAATAAATGATAATAATAATAATATTTACTAACGGTTACATACATTAATTTAGTTCCAAATTAGATTGCGCTTGTAATATTGGTACTAGATAAATATATAAATACTTAAATACATATATACAACGATGAATCGTGACAAACTCATCTGCTCATGACAGAAAAGTTTATCACTACCGGGACTCGAACCCAGGATCTCAGCATTGTAAGTAGGGTCACTACAGATTGCGCTATTAGGCCGTCGCTGTATTAGACCATAGTGACTAGCGTCGGCCTGTCGTGTTTCATGATTAGCTTGTGACGTCCAGTATTTAGTACCTGGAGACCTTCAATCGTGGTATATGTGAAACGACACAAGGGGGGGGGGGATTTGGGAGTCGAAGCTGCTCGCGTCCGTAGGCTATACCCTAGTTTCTCTACACGTGACTCCAGGGTGGTGCTAAACGAGCAGCAGCGAGGTGGTAGGGCGTCGGTGCCCGTCTGGATCGCGACCACAGTGCATGGGTGTAAAGCCCGTCATAGTGACCAGTTTCGGCTTGTCGCGTTTCGGGATCAGCTTGTGTATATCCAGTAGCTCATATACCTAGAGACCTTCAGTCGTGGTATATGTGGGCCGACATGACGATGTAGACTATCAATGGATTTTCATCCTTTGATAGTCGCTTTCGTTTTTGGACTACACTGTACTTACCATCAGGTACTCTGTAGTCACTATGTCGAGCCAGTGTAAAAAAGAAACAACAATAAAGAGGCAGGATGCAGAGTATCTGGGTACTGATAACTGACGCCTGTCAGCACCCCGGGCCTTTCACAATACCTAGCAGCCTCGCCAGAATCGTCGGGTAGATTAGGCTTCTATTAGCACGACAGGTGAATAAGTAGGGAGACTTGCGCTGCCGGGAAATCACCGCAACAACTTGCGCTACAAAAGATTGCGCTAGTTCCCTCAGCCAGGTTTCGGCCATGAGCTGACGTGGTTACCAGGGTGTGTCCGCTGCGTGCGGCACAGCTACTGGGAGCCGCTGGTCCCGCTTCTAAATAGAGGCCATTTGACAGAAATAGACGCCGAGTTCCCACTACGCTCTAAAAATGAAAATTAATGTAGTTTTGGGGATCCTCAAAACAGATGAAACACTAAACTTTAAAAATGACTTTATTTCGCTTTTTAATACGTTCCCGCCGGCGCATTTTTTCATTTGATGAACCACCCGGCGGCGCGTAAATCTATGTCGCGCTTCATCTGGCGGCGCGCTAATTTCGCCTGTTCAGGCTTGCACGCGCTTCTTGTTTCTTCAGTAGTACATTGAGTGCTTACTTTGCAAATTGTGTAACTCGTGTTGTTTTTATATCCCGATCAGAGATCTATGCCGGTAAAAATAACAAAAGGTGTTCAACAAATTACACAAAAAATAATAAATCAATAAGTTACAAATAAAATAATAATGAATTATTTTGTTAATTTTATCGATTTTAAGTTACATTTATAATATTATAAGTTATTGAGCAAAAGTTATATTTATAATACGTTATTAAATGTAACTTTTATTCAAAATAAGCGTTTTTATATATGTACGTTAAATGATCAGTGTCTAATAGCACAATCGAATGCGAAACACCGGTAGTACACGACGCTTGATGAGGCGGTCTAGCGCGAGCCACCGGTGGTACACGCCGGCGTGAACGTGTTAAACTGATTTCACGTCTTAACACTTGTTTACGTCTTATTCTAAAAGCAGGCTCTCTTAAAAAAAAAAAAAAAGTTTATCTTCTCTCTTTTTCTATCATTACGTCCTTTCATTCACACACGTTCCGTTCTACGCGTTTACAATTTAACACGTAATAATATTTCATACAATAACATTAATCCTACGTTAATTATAATTTAAAATGTACGCCTTCCTCAGATACGGGCCCACGGAGCAGCTGAAGTTCGTCGGCATCGAGAGGGAAATGGAGTTCTTATGAGACCTGACCAAATAGTGTTACGGACAATACCAGATTCAAAGACTTTTTATGAATTTTATACTAATCAATATTTTGGAGCTGGTGAAAAGTTTTATTTTATTACAAAACGAGTTTTAACTAAAGTTTAAGCTGTGACAAAAGTTATTTCTTACAATTTGCCTATGTATCTTGTTTTGTGCTGAATGGAAAAGTCTGTGAAGCGTGATGCCGATTCCTTATCAAACAATCATAGATGGGCAAAATGAAATCAGATTAATGGAAATGATTAACGATTACATTTTACAGTTTTACCATTAATAGGACTGCATTTTGCTCATTTATGTGTTAAACATTACAAAATCCCAGATTGTATACACATTTATGATTTCTTAATGTTGATTTAATCATGATTACAGAGCAAGAAAATTAAAATGACGACTACATTTTGTAATCGTTCATCATTAATCAGGTTGCATTTTGCCCATCTCTGCAAACAATAATTACACACACATACACAAGTCACCAAAAGCACAGTAAATAGATATAAAACAATCCGTCGCCGTAATTCCGAGAAGGACAAGGTTTCCAAAGGACCCGATCTATAATAAATATATCGTCACGCTATATCCCTTGCAAGGTAAACAGAAATACATTAGTGGCTGTATCAACTTTACGCTTACGAGTCGTGCCCAACGTGACCAGAAGCACACCTGATCGACGCAGACTGGCTTACACTACTTACTTAACTTGCTTGTACTATATCAAACAGTAGTTTAAATTTTATATTGGCAATAAAATCTCTTAGTTATTATTGGCAATATTAACATACTAATACCACTTTCCTATTCTTAAGTTAAAACTCGTTTTGTAATTAGACCAACCAAGATTAAAATGACATATGCACAATTAAAATAAAAACACAAAAATTGGACAGTAAACCCCCCGACAGATAATTATTTTAACCCTTTGTGTCACGCATTTTTTGTTTAGTCCAATTGGCTTGAAATTTAGCATTCGGGGGTTTTCGGGGTCGCTGATACGATTCCACTCTCAAAATTCAAAATGGCGGATCCAATATGGCGGCCGAAAATGCAAAAGTTCATTCTAACCGCATGATATTTGGCACTACATTTTGAAATTTTTAGGGCGGAATAGTAATCAGCGATCCCAAAAATTCCTGTGTACAAAATTTTGTACTAATCCCACGTAAGAAAAAATGTGCACTTCGAAAACTTCTGGAGATAATGAATTATCTCCAGAACCATTGCGATTTGTTAAGGTTTGTTTTTTGTGCATAAGCAAAATCATCCATGATTATTAATTATTCCATATCAATTCTTATTCTTCAATATATGACTGATGCTGAAACACCAAGAAAAAGATCGAAAAATCGGTCGAAATTGCTCAGAAAATGGTTCTAAAACATTCTCAACACTCTCAGAGTGCCGCCGTGACACAAAGGGTTAACTAACTCCAGGTTAATACGTTCACGCCGAGATGAATATCTACGATTTTTCGCGTGAGGCGGGACTGTTTTATCTCGTTCCCATGGACAAACGTGTGACCCACCAGTGGGTCACGCCGGCATAGTCGTGTTAAATAAAACTTATAAGTTATTGTTTGTAGCACTTAGTTTTAATTACTCCAAAACTTGAGCAGATACTTTTTGGTAACCAAAATATTAAGGAACTTTTTTTTTTAAAGTTCAGGTCTGTTAATTTTTATATTTATATGTAATATTAAATGACATTCAAATCCAAATTACTGAAATTATTTCTTTACGTTTTATTATATCCAAGAGTTAAATTGGGACCCGCGTCAAATTGCCCCTAATATCTTACTTTTAAAATAGATAATGCAGACAACAAATCTGTCAGTGTACACCTATCCCCAGATTTACACGGTAGATACGCTCCTGAGAAAAACGTGTAAATCGAAAATTAAAAATTTTCAAGTCAAAACCGTGTAAATCGAAAAGCTTGCAGAAAATGCATAATTTTGCTATTTAAGTTGCGATTTTTTTCTATATTTTTAGGTGTACACAGAAATAATAATAAAATGCATTGACAGGTTAAAATATGTAATATATTACGGAAACACTGTTTTTTTTATTTAATTACAATACATTAAACAGAAGAACAAAAAATAAAACCAAAGGTGTTTTATTATCCTTCATCATGTGCAGCAAGTCAGCACGTAAGCTCGGGATTCCCCGTGAGATGTGTACACAGCGCACGTGTTCAAACACAGTAGCATTTAGTAGAGTGCGATAAAAACAAAAAAAAACTTATTTGGAAAACCGTGTAAAAGCGAAAACGTGTAAAACAAGTACCGTGTAACTCGGGGGATAGGTGTATTGAGTAAAGCCAGACTCAGGCTTATGTAATGTAAACTTTATTGAGATATCTGTGCGGAGGACACTGCGGATGCTACATACAATGTTCCACACAAGATACGTTTGACAATAGGCTATTACACAAGTCTAGACCGAGTTTCAAAATTAGAAAATACTGAGACAGAAGGGCACACGTTCATTAATTGTAAAATGATTTAGTTTTATTAATGAGATCCTCTAAATACTATTTACATGTTAAATTTCTAATAAAATATTGACCAATAAAAACAGTTGTTTTTTTTTTTATAAAGAAGGTAATGTCGCGCTATATATCTATTAAAGCTCACATATACATTAGTGGTTGTATCCATTTTGCTCTTATATGCCACGACCAACATGAACAATTCTTACAACATTTATATTACATGCCATGCCCGTGTCCAGTAGCGTTCATTCCATAAATGCATTGCATGCCCTTACGATAAACAAGTCGAATAAATTCCTTTAATTTAAACAAAAAAAAAAGGAACCCTTTATATACATATCTATTCTATTTTCATGCCATCTATCTTCCCTATGAAAGTAATATAATATTTATTATTATTATATAATATTTCAATTCAGTGTGTGAATCTGCATACCCTATGCACGTCGCTGCCTGTGTCCTCACGATGTTTTCCTTTACCGGAGAGCATGTGGTGCCTATCTCTGTACTTAAAGTGAAAGGACCCCGAGATACATGCCGGGATTTGAACCTGGGATCATTCACTTTGGTCCGAATGGAAACAGATCGCTTTTCCACTAGGCCATCACAGCAAAAGTTGTTTTTCAATTAATTTAATTCAATTGCTTCGAAGTAGACCTATTTTTATAAAGTATGTTTTGAAAACCCTGTCCGACACGAAAAGCAAGTATTGGTAACAATAACATTACTAAAATGTATTAAAAAATTATATTATTCGTAAATAGTATAAAGTAATTGTCATATAAAATTCAAGAAATTTAGTTATTTTACATGCTACCTAACCTCAGATTACTAAGAAAACTCAGTTAAAAAACTGAGGAACCGATATAAACTGCTTGAGAACAACGGGTGTCATGACCCTTCTGACGTCATAATCTACTAGCGTGATTCTTTTCTTTTTTCTTGGCACGCTCCCAAAGTTGATATGTAGTTTGCCCATTATTATTTTTTTCTCATTCTTTTAACTAAAAATGACAACTTTAATATAATATCGATACCGACCATAGTCTTCATTGGTCGGACAGGTTTTTTTTATAACATGCTGTATTTCATTTCATATGATTACACTAATTGAATATTGATTTGTAAAATGTACCTACTATACAGTATACACATAATTGATCTAAATGTAAAAAAAAAATTTAGATTATGCCTAAAGAACTAAAAAATCTCAATGCCTTATTTCTGTTTAACGCGATTTAAAATAAAACAACACAGTGACTCAATAGAGATGCATATTTTATTAACAAATCCAACAATATACATACATTTACAGATATATGTTACAAAATACTCATTTGTACTATACAAAAAACATCACAATATGGTTATAATACTAAAATAAATAACTGCTTGAACCAAACTCCGTGTAACAATACATACATATTGCATCAGTCTATATCGCGCTGATAATCATCAGTAGATTACATCATTATATAGTACAATAAAGTAAAGAGCATATTACACCATTAATAAGAATATTGACAATTGGGTGCATTTGCTTTTGTTTATCCTGACTGTATAGTGGCCACTATCGACAGTAAAGAAAAGCCCATTGTTGTGGTCTTAGACTGAGACTTATAAACGCTACTTTCACTTTACTATGTCCGCTCTGAAAATAGGTTCATCTTCACCAAACAGTTGGATATGTAATGGGAACTTTAGTCTCAGTATTCACAGAATGAACTCAAAGTTGAAAAAACCGGTGACTTACTAATAAACTTTAAAATTTATTAAATAACATAATTATGTTTAGTTAAGGCTCAGCAAAGTCTAAGTAGAGTTTATTAATCTCAGCTTTAGTGCTTTCTGGGTCTTGGGTTACGAATGTTACGTTTTATCCCATTTCTACTCAAGATACAATAATCATCATCCGCCCATCCTATTCCACTGCTGGACACAAACCTTCTCCTAACAAGTGCCATTGGGCCCGTACTTCGGGTCATCTCGTCCTATCCTTTCTGACCACCATAGCGAAGGGCGCCTCATGCTACGTCTGCCGATTCGCGATCTCTACTCAAGAACTCGCCTACTCGACGATCATCGGTATATATGGCCTGCCCATTACCATTTCAGCTTGCTATGGAGAGCTATGTCGACAACTTAGGTGCTCTGTAGGGTAACCTTATTTGGGCTATATTCTTCAAAGAGATGTCCAAAATACCCCGCTCCATTGCACACTGAGTGATCTGAAGCTAGTATAGACTAGTCCAACCTATTGTGTTCACATCTCGGTTTTACACGTCATAGGTAGGACGCATTGGTTAAAACTTTAGTTTCCAGATATACAATCATAGAAACAATATAAAATATTTACAATATATGGCCATTGAAATTTTAAACAAAGTACATATACTAATTTAACATTGGGAGTGATGTGTAATCTCATTATAGTACTAAATAACAACACCATTAAAAATAAAAGTTTGTTTTAACATGACAACAGATAAATATTTAATTTTAAAACTAATTCATCAAAGATATTTGATAAACATTTGCTTTTGTGAATTATTTTATTACCTAAATAAGGTGAAACTCAAGCAGTTCCAAATAATAACCAATGACAGGTAATTGTACAAGTGAGAATTTAATAAAAATAATAACAAATCATAAGGATACAGTGAGCAGAGATATATTAGTTACTGGCTCTAGTTAGCACTTATATGTTGTGCCCAAAGTGACCAGTACAGCAAGCACAGTTGATCGCCAGTCTCACAGCACTAGTACAGATGACATTTCTATTTGACGCCATTTAGGTTTCCCCATGATGTTATCCTTTACAAGTAAGCATGTGCTGACTAAATCTGTACTTAATTTGGAAAAATTCAGTGGTACATACAGGTACTTGAACCTAAGACCATTAATTAAATATTGTCATGCATATAACCTGTAAGTAATGAGTAAGTAAGAAATGTTATTAAAAAGTTGATCCAAATAAAAAAAATGACCAACAAGACTTCAAAAACCTTTTGTAAAAGATATCGCATTTACTGTATTTTACTAAGAAGGTAAATGTGAAATATGAATTAAACAAATGGTTTATTACACAAGTTAATTGAGTAAATATATAAAATGGAAAATTATAGGCACATTGTAAAAGTACAGTTTAACAGTTACTGTTTATTGCTTGGTGAAATTTAAAAACTTTTAAATATCATATTAACTAATCACAGGAGCCATCTAACCAGCCATCGCGCCACCTTTCGTGTACTTTGCTGCAGTCAAACAATGGTTTATCTAATTTTTTGTTTACTGTGTTATGTCTCTCACACAACCATTTAGCTAATTCATCTCTTGATGATGTCTTTGGTGGGTGCTTTTGGATACTGAAAATAAAATAAACACAAGAATATTATTTGCTTTTTGGTAGCCTGCACAGAAACAAATTTGTGAAAAGAAAATAAACACAAAATAATAATTCACTTATTATGTCACACACTTTTTTTATACTGATTCAACAAAATAACTGCATTGCATGTGATAGAAAGTACAGTGGTATCCAAGAATGGTACAGTGGTATCCAATGACAGTTTCTATTGTTATTTTGGCCCAAATATACCATGATTGAAGGTCTCTAGGTATACTCACAACTGAGTATACTCAAACTGATCCTGAAATGCAACAGGCCAATGCTCCTATGATGGTCTTTACACTTTTGTACTGTAGTTGCGACCCTGTTCAGGCAATTGCCCACCTCAATATAATATAATCACTATATGTATATGCTAATGCTGTCTATACAATGGTATACATTAATTTAGCAAATTACATCAAATACATAGTGTACAGGACTTTGTATTGGGAAAAAATGTCTAGCAAACACAGGCAGACCTTATTAAAATATATATATTTAAAAAATAGAATTCAGATTCTAAGCAAAGTGACAGATACCAAGAAGAATCTAGAGATATTTGAGGATGTTTACATATTTTTTTACTATCATAAAATACGGTAATGTAGTATAATAATTTCAATAAACTTAACTGAACTTTCCTTGTGTTTCTATAAATATAAAATGTATTTCAATTACCAAATAAATTATTATTATCAAAAAATGAGTGAGTAACTATTTGCTAATCTGCCTGTGTGATTTATGCCAAAATACCAAAAGTCTGAATGTTATTATATAATATATACTAACTCGTCTTGGAAATCTAATGCACACGGCTCACAAGGATAAAACTGTGCAAAGATATTAAAAAACCTCGCCATATCCTCTGATTGTGATTTTGTTGGTTTGTCAGGAAAATAGGACGCCATGGAGTGGAGGAAGCCCCATGTCGATTTTCCTAAATCGTCCTTGTCTAGAGGACAGTCTTTCCGCCTAGGAGGATCCTGAAAAGCAATATCTATAATTTGAATACAATTTGTTACTTAAAAGTAAACAAAAATAGATTAACATAACATAAATTCACGTTCATTTATCTAAAGGCTATAAACTAATAAAATTACTAAATAAAAAAAAGTTATTTTGAGTATGCAGAATGTTTATCCATCTATCACAAATGATGCAATGTTTTGGAATTTTGAACATAACCTCACCGGCTTATTTGGAGCGTTGATAGTGACTTTATTTTGCTGTTTCGCCCAGCTTTTGAAATCTGAGCACGCCCGGCAAGGCTTATCTTCTTCTTCTGCCCGATGAAGAGGCATTTTGCAAACTTCTCCGCAAAATTATGCACATGAATGGTTTTTTAATATTGTGCAACTTTGAAAGTTTAATATGTTAAAACTTCTGTGGTCGCGGTAAAATATTGATATGATTAACATACACGCAAACTTTTAAAGCAATTATTTAAATTTCAACACGTTTTATAAAATATTTTCGTCAACCCCGAAATTCAATTGGACTCAAAATCGAGTTGAATCCACCAGTCAACTTTGGCACGTGACAAGCGATAGTTGACAGCAGATGAGTGTTACTATTCGCAAAATTTGGTTGTAAATATAAAATAATTGTAATAAAAAATATAAAAATAGATTGTATATCTTTTCTCTTGGGTTTAATTTTCCTTGTCGTTGTTAATTATTGAAGCTTCAGAAAAATTTGTATGTATAGCGCTCGTGTTTTGCGTAACACGTTTGCATGTAACAAAAAACAAGTTTAAAATAAAACTATCTTTATTTTGTAAATCATTTTCAAAATTACATTACAAACCATAAACCCACAAAGTGGATTGAAATAATTATGAATTGAAATTTACCTTTTTATCTAACAATTACAAGATTTTTTAAAACAAAATATTTATTTTCACTACGTATAATTAGGAATTACAAACAATTCCTTCATCATAAGTAAGTAGATAGTGTTATTAAAAATAAATTTGTTTTATAACTATTAGCCTATGAAATTATTAACTAGTAAACGAAAAATATACTTTATAATATATACACCTTTGAACATGTACAATTCATTTACAATCTTTTAATATCTAATAAACTAGAATTTTACATTTTCGAAATCTTAGAGAAAAATGCATCTAAAAAGATTCTTAATGTACAGGCTTTTAGCGTGAAACATTTATTATTATAACTTAAAATATAAGTATTTAGAACATGATTGACAGTTATTGGCGCGGGGTGGCCAGATAATAGTAGAACAACTTTTGTTCAATGACTTTTGCTGAAACGCAATACATCCTAAGAAGTTATTTTTTAGTTTTAGTGGGGCTCTTTATTAATCATAAATAGCTTTATTTCAACTTTCAATCATTCAATTCTGGCGTAGGTATATTGCAGTCAGCTAACCGCCCGCTCCCGCCCACTTCGCCGCAACCCGCTAGATAGCGTCGCCTATGTATATTGAGGGAAGTTTATGTAGAGTTAAGATTAGAACTGCATTTTTTTGTATGCAATTTGAAAAATTCATACAACAAAAGTAGTCATTTTTGATAAACCAAAGTCACCCTTGAGAGGTTATGCATTAGCTACCAGTAACTCTGCATATTCAAGATTTCATCAAAAACTAACTTTTTCCTGAGTAAACTTTAACTAAAACCAAAGTAAGGGGTATAAATATCAACTTGAGTGTTGTTGCGTCGTACACATTTTTTGAGAGCAGGAATAAGAAATTATTTCTTACAAAACTTTATAAGTACATTTTTGTAGCAACAGATGGCAAAAGTCAACCATCTCTAATGACCATTCACTGATTTTTCACAAGCTCCAACGATCTCTGTAAAATAGAAGATTTATTAACTATTTGTAACTTATTTATAAAATTATGTGATGACATATATTATTCTAAGTAAAGCAAAGGGAAGCTTTACGCACTTAGTGCAACGAAAGGTTATGCATAGTTCGGTGAACGATATCTAGGCCACACTCATTATATAGAACGCGCGTCAAATAAGTAATAAGGAAGAGTCAAACTAAGACTGACTTTTGTTTATAAGCCTCCCACAAGCGGCAGAGGCCTCCAGAGTCACTACTGCTGCCTGCACCGGCTAGCCGAGCGCTGCTCAATCAGAAAATAAAATTCGCTGAACTATCACAATTCTAGCACCAACTTAAAACTCGATATTCTTGGATATAAATCTTCTACAAATAATTTAAATTAATATCTTTAAAAATTTTGCTGTGGTGGCCAAGTGTATAACGAATCGGTATCAATGCGCGGCAATAGGAATGGTCGTAGGTTCGAATAAAGGCCAGTACTTCTGGGGTTTTCCAGATTAAGTATGAATTTAGGCTCCACATGTCGCTCACGGATGAACAGATACAACCTGAGGAAACTCGCACTGCATCTAAAAGAAATGTCACGTGTACTAGTGCTATGAGAACGGCGATCAGCTGCGCCACTGGTCACGTTGAGTACGACGTACAGGTGCAAATTGGTCAAAGCCAGGTTAAAAAATGGTCACCCTGAGGATTTCTTTCCAGCCCGTCTAAAGGAGGATTTTCACCCAGGTGAAAATAGGGTAATTTAACCACGTTGGACGCCAGATATGACCGGTGGTCGTGGGTGTGGTTATTGTAAGATACGAGTTTGGCATTTTACAGTTTATTTGCACTTTAAGGCACACGGAACTGCGACGTACACGCACGTACTCCCGCCTTGGGTCTCGGTAGTCGACTAACTTCTAGAGCCGTGCGCGCGCGCATCCTCTTACCCCGCACGTCTCGTAACACCCTAACGACCCTTAGGGCGACAAGAGCGTATCGGGTTACGCCTACATGCTATAGTAATAAATATAGTGTGAAAGTGTACTGACTGTCGACGATGCCGTTGAGCGCGAGGACGGCCGGCGAGTTGGGCAGCTCCTGCAGGAAGTCGCGGCCGTCGTCGCAGCAGCGCGCCAGCAGCGGGTCCAGCGGCAAGCTGCCCAGCAGGCGCGCGCCCAGCTCGCTGCACATCTGCACGGCGCCGCCCGTCGTCGCCGGGAATATCTCGCTGCGGCTCTGCGCATTGCGCCCACTGATCAGCTTGTGTGCCTCCGCACGTTCACAACCCCTTTGTCGTGGTACGTGAGGGTCGGCATGGCGTCCCTTGATTGCCTCTATCGCTTTGGACTACATTGTACATCGGGTGGTTTGCAATTAATATACCAGGCATAGATGGGCAAAATGTAATCAGATTAATAAAAATGATTAACGATTACATTTTACGTTTTTTACCATTAATATGACAACATTTTGCTTATTTGTGTTTTAAACACTACAAAATCCCAGATTGTATACACATTTATCATTTCTTAATGTTTTAAATGGATTTAATCATGATTACAGAGCAAGAAAATTAAAGTTACGACTTCATTTTGTAATCGTTCATGATTAATCAGATTACATTTTGCCCATCTCTGATACCAGGTCAATAAAACAATCTGGCGTTTTACTAACTACTGGTTCGATAAAGTAGCCTAAGCCTCATCATCATCAGCACACCTTAGTCCACTGCTGGGCATAGCCCTCTACTAATAAGCGCCATTGTACCCGGACTTGCTCTTCTGAACCAATTTTTCCCCGCCGCTGACTCTCAAGTGGTCGTTCCGCCTTGCCCAAGGACGCCTCGAGCTACATTTACTATCCGCGGTCTTCACTCAAGACCCTCATTTCGGAAGCAACGTCATATGCTCAGAAATTGACGAAGGTTTTGGGCACTGTCAACTTGCTACAATGATTATTGTTCGAATAGAAGAATAAGTTATTAGTCCAAAAGCTTCGTTATTTTATTTTATTTTACATAATAGGGTGCCCAACATGGGTAACATTAGACAAGAAAACAAAAGGATCACGGTACCAAAATAGAACATATAAATGCCCCCACAATTATAGGGCACCACAGCATGCACAGTGATTAATATATGAAGCTAGTTTACATTAAGGAATAATAAAAAAAATTCCAAAAAAAGAAAAAACATATACATACATACATAGACACAACACAAAAGGACAATATTGTAGAATGTATAAATAACAACTTTAAACGAAACTGTGACTGATTCCAAGTAAAACAAAAGTAACACAAAAAAAAAAAATACAGTCACTTTCTACACGCTGTTCTAAATTTTGAAAGAGAAACAGTCAGCTCCAAGTCACCGAGTCGCGAGAGTGAATTGAGAGTGAGTTATGAATTCTTAAGGATAATTAATAAGATTATTTCTTCAAGAGTAATTGTGGTTTGTATCCCGGCACGTACAGCCGGGTTTTTCCAGATTAATTAAGAATTCAGGCAGCACATGCTCACCGGAGAATGAAAACATCGTGAGGAAACCTGCATGGGATCTAATAAAAATGTCATGTGTACTGGTGCTGTGAGAACGGCGATCAGCTGCGCTACTGGTCACATTGGGCAGGACATACAAGCGCGAAGTGGATATAGCGCGCCGATACATTATACATAATTTCTTCAAGAACACCTACAATAGAATTGACAAACGACATTTTTTTTTTATTCTATTTATTTAAGGGACTTTTACGTGTGTACGTATGTCAGCCCCATCGTACCCTAATACAGAAATACCTAACATATTACATATGGTGCCATTGATCTGAAAAAGCCAGACGCCTCATCAGATAATAGTTCTGTTAAGATTTTGTTAAACATCCCGATGTCAAGTCTGTTCAGACCAAAGGCACTCACAAACGCCTCCCTCACAGGTTCAGATCGGACACATTCCATCAACAAATGGTGGGTATCATCTATGATTCC
Organism: Automeris io; assembly: GCA_036320925.1. Classification (NCBI taxonomy): domain Eukaryota; kingdom Metazoa; phylum Arthropoda; class Insecta; order Lepidoptera; family Saturniidae; genus Automeris; species Automeris io. Next base: position 961,453 of record JAUDJH010000011.1, on the reverse strand, counting down.
ACAATTTACACAGTGGAAAATTATTGAGTTTCATAAGATGTTTAAATTTGTTAGATGGAATGTGTCCGGATCTTAGTCTGTGTGCCACTGACACCAACTTCCTGCACAAAGTTGTTCCAGAAAACCAGGGTATACGAGGAGGTTCGCTTTGCAAAGTTTTATACCAGATCCCTTTCTCTATCTATTTTTATGTTTTGGTAACAATTCTAACGACATTTATAAGAAACAATATCCAGAGTTGCTAGGAATGCGCGTTTGCTTACCTTGCAGTTGGGGCAGACGAAGAGCGCCATGTTCTCTACGACGCCGAGCAGCGGCACGCCCAGCTTGTGACAGAACTGTATCTCCTTGCGCACGTCCAGCAGCGCCACCTCCTGCGGCGTCGTGACCACCACGGCGCCCGTCAGCCCCGCGCTCGACAGGTACTGCACCGCCGACAGGTGCTCGTCCGAAGTACCTGATCGCCGGCAACCACAACTCTTGGTTCATATGGATCTCTAAGTGGCAATGTTGCAGCATTGCTGCTGCTACTCCTTCATCGACATATTCATTTTATCCTGACTCGGAATAGTGACTATACCTTGGCTGACGGTAAGCGTGGCTGGAATTATCACCATTGGAGTATCTCTTCACGCTTAGTTTAAAGGACAGTGGAAATACGTTCATCAGAAGACCATTCCACAACTCAACGCCTCGGCTGCAGTAAGAGTTTGGGGACTTCTTATTCCTAACCGGGATGTGAGTTTTCGTATAGCTGTGACTCCGTAAACCTGCAGGCGTAGTTCTACTATGGAAGGAATAGGATGGAACAAGGTTAAACAACTCTTCAGAAAACTCGCTGTGATATAGACGGTAGAAAACGCTTAGTGCGGCAAAAGGCAACTGCGCAACTGGAGCGGTCCAAGATGCTTAGCAACGTCACGATCATTCACAATTCGGACAGCCCTCCGCTGCAACCTGTCCAGGACGTCAAGTGAGTATTGCGCAGAACCATCCTAGATATGCGAACAGTATTCCATGCAAGATCTGACCTGGGCCTTGTCTTATAGGTCCAGTTAGTCCGGTTTGAAAAACCTTCGCACTCTGTTGAGGATACCAAGTTTACGCGTTGTGTTAACTAACACAAACAGTTGATATGTGTTTGCCAGCCTAGCCATGGTGGCAAGTAGACATGCGTTGACGACGTAGCGCATTGCTCCGACCGAATTGCCTAGACGCAGTGACCAGGAAAAGAGTTATTATAAGTCTCCGCTAGGGATAAACTCAAAATACCTTTATTTGAATAGACTTATTATAAACACACTTAAATCGCCAATAAAATTATTCTATTACCAGTTCGGAAAGAAGGATCTACCGAGAAGAGCCGACAAGAGACTCCGGGAGACGCTCTATCCAAAAGATTGTTAGATATGAATTTTATTGAATTGAAGGTGGCTTTAGAGGTAGCTAAATACAGATCGTGGTACACCGTTTATTTATTTTTATTGAACTTAAAAAAATCACAACTTATTTATAGCCTAAAATGATTTTATTAATTTAAATTAAGCCTTATATAAACAAAGAGTAAATATTTACGTAAGTATATAATATCGTCGGGTGAACGGCTATTTGGTTTAAGCGACATTTTTTGGTTATATAGTAATATATATTTTCGGAATCGGTAAAAAACGCTGATTCCGAAAATATGTATATTACTATATAACCAAAAAATGTCGCTTAAATCAAATAGCCGTTCACTCGACGATATATAACCATATTATGGTTCTGTGTAGAGATATTCTTGCGCATGAGTGTGTGTGAGTGCGTGTGTATTTGCGTGGTGCGTGCGTGCGTACGCATGTGTTCTGTGAATCTAATTGATACATAAACAATAATATACTATACCGTATGCGTTAATTTCGCGTACCTCTTTTCAATAAGCACGTCTGGAAGTGTTAAACAGGTCAATCGCGCTGAAACACCTATTATGTGTGCATGATGTATATTTGTTTGAATTGATTAGTCATCTATACATACAAATAGGAAGAACAGAAAAAAGTTACATTAGAAACTGTAAACCAACCAGGAGGTGTGTCTATGAGGAGGTAGTCCAGCTCTCCCCAATCAACTTCGCTCAGGAATTGCCTTATCATACCTACAAGATGAAAATGCAAGTAAATTAGATAGCTCAGGGTTAATAGAAGACAGGATTGGAGAGTGTCCGCTGTCCGTATGAGGCGGAGGTGGCACGTACGTCTTTTGCGTTTCGCCTAATAAAGAGGTATTGAGGAGTGTGCTCTTTACACCTAACTCTCACTCATCCAGTTTAGTTGTAAAGGTCTAACCTGGCCATAAACATATACCCTGTTCGAAAAAAAATACCTAACTCTCTAAGAAATGGAGCTTAAAACGCTATTCGCTCGCCGAGTCCCTGGAGGAATATGGATCCCCATGTCTAGCAGTCCCTTAAAGAACATCCAGGAGTCTGAGACACCGGGTTCTGATCATCCTATGCAGGATTTTCCCCCGGATTACAAGAGTTAATAGCAAACTTGTTGGAGTACACTGTCCTGATAAGGAGACGGTGTGAACGTGTCCAAGTATTACCTGAAGGGAAAGGTCCTGAAAAGTGAGCCATTTTATATACTCTAGTTCTATATATGGAGCTTGAGAAAGGTTATTCGCTGGCCGGATCGCAAGAAGAATACGGACCCTAGATCCGACTTGTAGCAAGTATAACATCCCGGGGTTTATAGGCAGTAAGAGTCTAGTGCACTAGCGAAGTAGCTTTTACAGTAGCTCTGACGGTCCCGTACAGGATTTTATCACAATTACTAGCTATTATAAGTAAAGCAAGGTCAAAGGTTGTTTTTTTATGAATATTTCGTTTCCTATGAGATAAATTATGTTTACAAGGTTGTACAACATAAAATCTTTAAAAAATGGGCTGTAAACATTTTATATTGAATTGATCCATATAATTGAGAACAAAGACAAAAAAACTAGCTTGGGCGCTAGATGTGAGGGAGTAGATTTTGCCCCGCCTCGAAATAATTCAAGACCCGGAGCTGCTATCAATTATGTGTATTTTTCGGGCTTGCTCTATTCCGGTTAGCAGCATTTTCGAAAATTCTTAATGTTGTAAACGTAATTGCAGTTCTCTCACCATTTTTTTTGGGGCCTCTCCATATGACCGCGTCGTCGGGACTACCCAAAAGGAAGCCGATTGACATCAGCGACAGATTGTCAGATACGTACTGAAATAAACAAACTTAATCTAAAACACCGTGTAAATCATAAACATTTATAGAAAATCCAAAATTCATCGCATATAATCTAACAAAAATGGCATTACTGCACTACTGGTCACGATGGGCGTGACGTACAAGCACATACTGAATACAGTATCCCTAAAAACAATATAGCAAAAGGATTTTTATGTATTCTTAATGTAATTTGTTATTACTTGCAGCACAAGAAATGAAATGAAATGTATTTAATTCGTCATAACTTACAAAAAACTAAAAATTTGAAAACTGCAACACAAACAGTATACAGAAACAAAAGCAAATACAAAAACATACAAACATGGCGAAAATGGGCCCTCCATCGGCTTAAAGCCACAGAGGTAGTCTGCAGCGCTAGTTTTCGTTAAGGGCCCCGGTCGTGTTACATCTTATAAGAATTATCAATAAACAATAAAATTACAATTAATAGAATAACATATAGCTTAAATAATAAATACAAAATAAATACGAGTGATACTAAAATAAACTATTACATACAGTAAACAAATCAACTACAAAATGTATAAATAATACTATAGTAAGAATACCCAAATATACCTAAAAAATGAGCAAAAATAAATGAAATAGACTACTTGTAACTGATAAATTAGAAAACAAATATAATTTTAATTCTATTTTTGAAAGATAATTTGGATGTGGAAATTCTAAGCGGTGCGGTAAGAAATAACGAAATACACTTGGATGCCTTAGTATTATTTACCTTAAAGAGTTTCTTGCAGCCTTTACTTTGGAGTTCCTATATTCCTGTGATTGTTATATTTTCTTTCATAATTTATACGTTCCATATCCTGGAGTTCGAGTAGACAAAGCTTAATAAATAAAATAAACTTACCACAGGAGACCATCCTGACCCGGAATTGTGAACTTGTTCCCCGCGGACACCCAACACTCGGGGCTGGCTTGGCCCACAGATATCTGCGTCTAGGATTCCAATCTAGAATGATTTTTTTGTAAACAGTTATTGTTTCAAAGGCCAGTCCATAACGCTTATTTTATCCTCTTTTTTGTGGCTCATCTAGTTTCCGAGAGAAAGCGAGCGTTTATAGCTACAAAACAAATTGGGTCAGAAATACCATTTATATCAAGAAATAATTCATTTTTGCTAGTATTTAAATCTTCATCACTTATGCAAAAATTCGTTTTTAATGAGGTGAATAGTGTTTAGTGGCCGAGATTATTCATTTTCACCGTTGATAGGTTATTCCAAGTTATAGTTACGGAATGGGGCAGTAGAGTTGGGAGTGTCTACTGCCCAGATATGGCAGGCGCGGTGCATACTTAATCTGCACACCGCCTGATAGAGAGATTTTAACGGATGGGCTCTTTACGCTCCTCTTCAAGTGATGGACATTAAAAGGCTATTCACTCACCGGGTCTTTTGAGGAATATGAATCTCCAGACCCTGCTAGCAATCATTGGAGGGACACCTTTTTTTTGTAACCCGGAGGAAATCCCTAACGGACCTTCAGGAGGCGATGAGAGCCGCTCTCCGGTGTTTCGGGGTTGCACCGATTAAAACCCCCGGGGTGTTCCTTCTCCCGCCTGCCGAGTGCCAAGGGCAAGGCTGACCGATCTTCCTTGACACCCGGCGACGTCTGGCCTTCTGTAGTTGAAAGGACACTGGGGTGTTTTATAGTCAGTAGGAGTCTGAAACACACTGGGGTCTCCTTCACGATTGACTTATGAAGGATTTTCACCCGGGTTATAAAAAATACGGTGATAACTTAGGATTCCATTTTAAAATACAGTGTAAGCTCCATATAACGTCACTCGATTTAACGTCAAACTCCATAAAGCGTCGATATCACTCGGTTTTGGTTGGTTTAACTTGTTTCCCATACAATGATACACTCTATATAGCGTTACACCCACTCTATATAACGACAGAAATTTAATAATATAAAGTACTTTTGAAGTTGCCAAAATTAGTAAAAAGTGCGCAGCTGTGTACGTTATTTTGTCGCTTTATTATCCTAGCCCGTAATAAACTCGACTGTCGGCATTACACATACCGAACTTTATAAGAAATCTATTCTTTTGTTTACACATTGGGATTGCTTGCACGTGTTGGCTATTGTTAATATTATCTATACGTTATCATATTCTTAGTTGCTCACAAACTTTCAAACTCTAAACATGGCAAGTAAGAGAAAATCTCTGTGTATTGACGAAAAAGTTTTACTGATACGCGCAATAGAGGCGGGAGAGAAGATAAGTGATGTTGGCAGACGCTTTGGATTTAGTCGGTCTACAGTGTCTACAATATGGAAAAATAAAGAAAAAATTCTACAAACAGAGGAGGAAGGAAGAAACCTAAATACGAAGATTTGGATCGAGCTATACTATCATGGTTCCAACGACAGCGCCTGAATAATATGCCTATCTCGGGGCCGATCGTGAAAGCTAAGGCGGAGAAGTTTGCTGAAGAACTTGGTTTACTTTCTTTCAAAGCATCAGAAGGATGGCTCGGAAAATTCAAGCAACGTCATCATATCAACTACGGTAAAATTAGTGGAGAAGCACGAAGTGTTGATACGAATGCTACTCGTGACTGGATTAATAGAGTGTGGTCAAAATTGACAGAAAAATACACCCCAAGTGACATTTTTAATGCTGATGAAGCAGGAATTTTCTACAAGTTGACCCCAGATAAAACTCTGAAATTTAAAGGGGAAAAGTGTGTGGGAGGAAAGCTCTCCAAGGAGCGTATTACAGTGTTTGTGGCTGCTAATATGGATGGCACAGAAAAAAAAGGTAATGGTAATAGGCAAATCAAAAAATCCGCGGTGTTTTAGGAACATTAAAAAATTGCCAGTGACGTATAAAGCTAATAAATCAGCTTGGATGACCAGTCAACTTTTTGAAGAAGAAATGCGAAAGTGGGATGCAGAATTAAAGGGACGAAAAATTTTACTTCTTGTTGACAACTGCCCTGCCCACCCTCTTACAACAAACCTTCAAAACATAGAGTTTGTATTTCTTCCTTCAAATACGACTAGTGTCTTACAGCCAATGGATCAAAGCGTGATTAAAAGCCTCAAGGGTCACTACAGAAAGAAATTATTGATAGAGCTAGTCGAATCTGAGGGTAAAACTTCTATTAATATGCTGCATGCAGTAAATTTTTTATCTAAAGCCTGGGAAGAAGTCACACCCACAACTATACAGCACTCTTTTCGACATGCTGGACTTTGTACAAATTCTATGAGTGATGAGGTGGAAACGGAACTGGAGTTTAATAACGACGACGCCCTTCCATTAACTGAGTGGATTCAACAGTTCAACATGGCAGGAAAATTTACAGAAAATCTTCAAACCTACATCGAAGTAGACGACTGCCTGAAATTTCGGATTCGGTGAGAAAAACCGAGTATCAAGACCAAGGAGATGAAGAAGATGAGACGGATGAGCCTGAGCCACCGCCGAGCATTAAAGAAGCCCTGGAAGCAGCAAAATTATTGGAAAAGTACTTTCTTTATCACCAAGATGACTCAATATCGCAAGATATAAATAAAATAATGGAAAAAATACAACAAAATTACTGGTGCAGCAAAAGACGTCAGACAAAAATAACAGACTATACTCAATAGCGATCAAATGAGAATTGTTTTTTATGTAATTACTAACACTAGTCTGAAATAAACTTTTTTTCTAATACAGATTTTTTTTCTCTCCATTTAACGATCACTCTCTATAACGCCAAAATATGCACAGTCCCTTGAGGGTCGTTATATAGAGTGTACACTGTATTAACAGTTTTAAAAACAATGATGGCTAAACACTAAAACGGAATAACAATTCTACGAGTTTCATAAACCGTGACCCATATAAAGCCGCTACGAATGAGGCCATCCACCGTGCCAAGCTGTGCCTACCGCTGACATATCCGATTTTATTCTTCGCGAATTTTCGCTTAAGGGACACCGCGCTCGGTACACGTGTTCCTCGCTTGTGTTTTGTTGTTCGCAATGGATTTCGGCAGTAATTATGAGAGGCGGGCACGGTACAATCGAGTAAGTATCACTTTTTACCAAATCAGCATTGGCTTTTAGAGACAGCAGCAAGAGGCTGTAACGCACAACAAGGCACAATATCGTTTATGTATAAGACACAGCAGTATGCGGTTATAAGCCTTGAAAGAATAAGAACTGGAGCCTCAGTTAAAAATTGGTATCAAAACCGACAATTTATAATAATAATATATAGTTACGAGATGAGCAGAGATACATTAGTGCCTGTATCCACCTTGCGCTTAATGTTGTACCAAACGTGACCAGTAGCGCAGCTGTTCGCTGTACTCACAGCACTAGTATACATGACATTCCTATTATCCCATGCCATACGGGTTTCTTCACGATATTTTCCTACACCGGTGAGCATGTAGTATCTAAATCCGGGATCGGAACCTATGATCATTAGCGTTGCCGCGCATGGATATCTGACAATTTATTTACTTATATATTGAGGCGTATATTAACGAGTATAGATATGAAATGCAATAAAATATATATATCTATACTAATATTATAAAGCTGAAGAGTTTGTTTGTTTGTTTGAACGCGCTAATTTCAGGAACTACTGGTTCGAATTGAAAAATAATTTTGTGTTAAATAGACCATTTATCGAGGAAGGCTTTAGGCTTTAGATCACGAGGCAACTATTGGGAGCGAAGAAATAATGGAATATGTAAAAAAACGGGAAAATTATTCATCCTTGAGGGCTTCCATTGCGCGCGCTGCGAAAACGGTTCAAGATACCAAAAATATATGTATGAAAGGATTATTTTTCTTAAAATGATCTAATAAAATGTCCGCGACAGTATACGTCTATCTTTTAAGATTAACTCACTAGAACCGTTTTTGTGGTAATCAAATTTGGTCGAAATTAATGCATTATTTGTTAAGAGTTGTATCAACGTAATAATATTAATCTTTATCCAAATAAATGTGTTGCTGATTAAGAGTATTTAATTGTGAACAAAATTGTCTTTGACATCACTTAATTTCAATGAACATCTTAGAAGATATTACAATAACTTATATAGCAAAACAACGTTTGCCGGATCAGCTAGTATTATATATAAAGTTCTGAGACAACAACAAGAATCTCAATTCTGAATGTTGTGAATAACTAATTGCAACTTGTGGTTACAATTCACACAGAAATCAGAACGCTTAAAGCTTCGTTCTTAAAGCTTGACTTCTTAGCTAGAGATTGTCTAAATTCACGTGCTCGTTAGAAAATTCAATTAAAATATACTGTATAAAAGGTATTTAAAGCGGTCACAGCGATAAAGTGCATTAACTCGTATGCGTGACCTTTGAAATAAATAATAAACATTACATTGAATCGTAACAAATGTTGTTCAAATAGCGTTTTTTATGCAAACCTATCTAAAACTTTGAAACAATAGTTTCAAGTAACTTGTCATTGCAAACGTGTTGTGATTATAAATACTTTAACGGGTCTTACGCGCGAATTAACTTACGGTTACGCAAGTCATTATCACGAAAACCAAATCTCAGCGTCGTTAACCTACCGTGACTATACTGCGATTGGGTAGTATTTCTACTAACGAATATTACTACTGCCTTTTGGGACTGGAATACGAAAACTGCGATTTAACTTTTCGATGGCCGAATTTCGGGAATCTTTAACGACTAGATTTCTAAATAAAATCTTTGGCGATTGGAGATTGGGGTCATTCCTACAGGATTACCTACCAGGTTATCAAAAAAAAAAAATGTACTCACATTTAAGTCAGGGCTTCGGGCAGCCAGCGCGTGTCCCAGGAGTGACGTGACTGTGCTCTTGCCGACTCCCCCCTTGCCAGATAGCACTAAGATCTTATGCTTCACGTTCGCCAAACGGTTTTTTATCACTTCTACGGCTGGATCTGGCCGGGATGCCTCTCCTGTCATTCAAACAGCAAAGAGCACGCCAATTAATGAAAATTAAAACAACAAGCCCAAATAAAAAAAAAAGACTAATGGCAGATTATTTAACATCGACGTAAAGTCGCCTGCCTCCGCGGTTTTTTATGCTGCAGGGAGTGTGCACTAAATTTGCAGTTTACATATCTACCAACCCTATTTCACGCTCCCGGAATACTCCCTGTACGTGGCAGATATTTCATATATCCAGACTAAAAGATTTGATGTATAATGCTGGGTAAGAGTCCAATATGCTTTATACTCTATTTTTTCCTGTTATAATGATCTGAGAGGCTTAATAACTAAGAAATTTTGTAAAGAAAGAAAGAGAAAGAAGAATTGATCTAAATCTTACTTTTGCCGAGTTGTTGATTTGTGGAATAGTCTTTGGACGACAGTGTTCCCTCCTCCTATGATATTGGTTAAACAAAGTGTGAAGAGATATTTGTGCAGGCCGGCATGATGGCTGTGACTATTGAATTTTTTGGATTGCATAATGCTTACTTTCAGGTGTGGCCTGCTCACTATAAAGAGCCAAGATAAAAAAAAGGAAAAATGATTCACCATCTGCCTCATCTTGGACTTTCTTATTTCCAAGTTAATATCCAGCTTATTTATATAAATCGTAAAAAGTTTTTATTTCATATCTAACCAAGTATCCAACAAAGTATTTAAATTTAAAATCTATATGTTTTTCTGAGATGTAATTGTAATAATAATGCCATGATACATAATAGTAAAGATACATATTAAGTGGGATATAATTTATTTTATTACATTTCTCAATCACTGGTTGAGTAATCTTTAAAGATAAAATATATTCCTAGGTTACAACATTCTTGTCAATAACAATGTTAACAGATAACAAACTCAGGAGTTACACTCCACACAAGTAAATATTTGTATTTTAATTGTATTCAGTGACATGCAGCACAACTGATGCATAAGCATTAAGCTCTTACTAAGTTATCGGCATAAATATTGAAGTTTAAGGTGGTTTGGTAGATTTCTTTATCTGGGTCGTATTCATAGTTTGCAGGTGTAAAAACCATCATAGAGAATCATTTCAACCTCACACATTTTGGGATCAGTTTGTGTATATCCGCTTGTTCATATACCTAGAGATTTTCTGTAGGGGTATATGTGGGCTGACATAGCAATTGTAGCTGCCAATAAATTTTAATCCCTTGGCAGTTGTTGCCAGTCTTGGACTACACTGTGCTTTCAATCAGAAGCAATATAGTTACTTTGTCAGAGGAGTATATAAAAAGCAATGTTTTCCTAATTTTTTAACAATGTAATATTGTAAGAGATGATAACCATAGGCCATTTTTCATATAAAATAATTCAATGCACATTAACCCAATAATTTATCACTTCTCAGTCTGAAAATGATAAAGCACAGTTGTATTTATATTCAAAATATTAAAATAGCTTTTATTTAAAAGGACAATGTAGATCATGTTATACACAAGCCATAACAAGAATGAAAATAATGGAATTCAAGTATTTTATAGATATAGCCTTGGATATTAACTCCACACATATTACAAATACATTTAAAAATAACATTTAACTATGCAATCTTATTGTAAATATGAACAGTACATAAAGTGTTTGATATTTTGCTTCATATTAAAAAATTGTTAAACAACTATTTTTTAAATATTTACAGTATGATACTGTGTAAACAAGTATGATTAGGGTGACTTCCAATGTGTCAATGTTATTTGGTTGATAATTATCAGTCTTTAAAATGCATTCTACTGTCAGTGATACTGTGTATAAAGTATAGTTACTTAGCCAAACCACAATAAAAATAATTGTTGCTTAAAAAATATTAAAACTAATCTATTTTACAAAGAAGATTATTTTACGAGACAAACATTTTATTGAACTAGCTTTATGTTAAAGAGTGACATAATCAAAATGATTTTATTTTGACATGAAAGAACTCTTTCACAAAAGAAGGTTTTTACTTTCTTCTTTAAGTAAACATGTATTTAACAAATAGGTCTTTCATTGCATGTAAAAATTGAGGGAAACGTATATTTAAAATTTTAAAAAATTTCATTTATTCTTGTAATAGATAAATACCTGACGCGCATATATTTTGATTCGGGCATCCAGCGCATGCGGAAGCTTTGCCAGCGTCCTCGCTCTTTGTCCCAGGGCAATCTACAATCACAAAATATCACATAACAATATGGTGTTTGATGAGCCTTTATTTTTCTAATATTGATCATATGAATACGAACTTACGCTGAGGTGCATTTTCCGGTACACCACTCATATTAAAGCGAACAATTACGTGCGATAAAATAAAAAAATATTTGTTAACAACTTCGAAAAAAATTAATGGAGAACAATTTGTTATTACATGAAATAAATTGATAAAGCGCTTCAATGAAACGTCAAAACGCAAATGACAAACTCACATCAACAATTTGACAAGATTATCAATTAACCGAAGCGTTCATTTTTAATAAAATTTAGAAAAAATAAGAATTATGCAGACATGCTTTAAGATTATTAGACATATTTATAATCTATCAAATCTAAAGGTTCGCTTAAGTATTTTGTAATTTATTAGGGCTTAAAATTATTTGTATAAAACTGCTTGAATTGCATAGGTACTTACATTATATTCTTATTCTTATTATTCTTCTTTCTTTATTATTATTTTATTATAAATAAATTATAGGTAATTACATTATACTTAATCTAGCCTGTAGGTAATTCAGCGATACGAGTTACCTACTTGCTAGCTTCAATGTACTGTGAAAGTATTTTAAAAAAATGTTCAGTTTGTTGATAAAAAATAAATATGCTAATAATTAAATAATATGACATTTCTATTTAAAATGTTTCTCTTTCGTATTGTATAATTCCAAAGACATTATTATTATCATGCCATAAAAATAATTATGAACGCAACCTTTTTCATAACATTTTCTTTATACATCCATAAAGAAAATGACACGAAATTCAATTTTGAATTTCTCTTTTTGATCATAAAATTATTTAGTTACCAAAATTTTCACTGTTTTCTTTTCAATATTTCATCAAAATGGCAAAAGAGGTTTCCATGTGTACGGTAAATATTATATTGGTTTAAATTCAATAGAGGATCACCAGAAATTAATATATTTTTCGGTTTTCATAATATAGGAATTATCTTAGCAATTAGCTTAGATTTGAACAATTATGATAATTAGCATTTATGAAGATATAACGTGGCATAGATTTATTTTTGTCTAATTTGTTTCATTGTTTACAAATTAAAAGCCCCGGCGCACAATAGCCCGGGTGCCATGTTTATGGACTCTAGTTCTGGCTACGACACCGGAAGGCCGCGCGTCCGAGCCGCGATATAGTGTGTTGCGTTATAATTTGTATATGTAGCAAAGTTAACTACAAAAAGTGTGTATTAGTTTATAGACATTAAATTAGCCCAAATATAACAATTAATACGCACTTCTGACTATTATTGCTATAGAAGTTTTAATATTTTGTAATTCACCATTTATAAAAGCTACTTTGAGTTTTAAAAAAATATATTATTAAATGAATGTCAAAGTATTTGGTAAGGCACCGCTTTATACTTGGCTCTTGGAATACCTTGGTTATAGTCAAGTTCTTTTATTAAAAAATCAGTTTTTTTTTTGTCAAAGATGCACTTACTTTCTGACAAAAGTGTAAACTAACTTTGTCTAATATTACATTATGCCTATCCCGCTTCTCTTACAAAAACTCTGGAGAGTGAACACAAGAGCTTTCTTTGATTCCATTGTCCCCATTTCACCACAAAGCCACCAGATAACGTATTGGTTAATATTCCTAAGTTGTAGATATTGTAGTAGCAACTAGGGAGGAAGGGGCGCCAAATTCTAGAATTGACTGACGAGCACATCACCCAGCGCACCCACTGAATAATATATCTAAAAGAGCGGGCCAGCTTCTCTATTAAAAATAGGCTGTACATGCCTTTGTTTTGACATTTTAAAAGTGAACTCAAAAGTCTCATAACATTACTACGTCTTAAGTTATGGAGGGTCAAAGGTAGTTTTTTTTTAAATGATTCGGTTCCTATGGTATTAATGATTTTTACAAAGTTACAAAGTACAAAACAACCAACAATTACGTTGTAAACATTTTCCTATTGAATTAATTGAGATAATTAATAAATAAAGTTAAAAATATTGGTTCCGCCAGAGCCAGACAATGGTTTTTACTTAGCCTTTAAAGATTTCAAGGTGTGGGGCTTAGGGGGATTCATATACCCGCTATAAAAAATTGCTTTTTCATTCATAATGCGAATAGTGGAAGGGAGAAATATGCTTCTTCTGTCAATTGTTTTCTAATGTTTTTATAATTTCGGATTATTATAAATTTATTCTTATAATTTGGGACATACGCGATACAACATAGCCATCAGCCTCATCTTCTACTAGTGTGACAGAGGCCAAGTCTTTGTTTGCAGATAAAAAAAAACTTAATATTTATAAGAAGCTTTTAATCTCAATGTGTCTTATTCGGTTATTATAATTTACAGCAACTCCAACAATGGAGCCCGGTGAAGGAAACTGCCGGGGCTCCAAGCATACCGCCGCAAGTAGGCTACTGTTTCCATTCGCCTAAGAAGCACCCCTGGAGACCAATAATGGGCTACGAGGAGATTGAAGTCACGCCTATGTGAGTCAAGGCTTTTACTCGCTAACTATTGATTTGATGCCTTTATCACTAAATGAAATTCTATTATACATATAAAATTTTAATTGTATTAAAATATAATGGATTAGAGCACATAGAATCAATGCACTTGTAAGATTATTTGAAGTTTGATGCAGTAGTGAGTGCAATGCACTGCGATATCTAGGTCACGCGAATTGTATAAAACGCGCACCAAATAAATAATAAAGGGAAATCAAGCTGAGACTGTCTTCTGATTTACATGCCTCCCACAAGCGGTGGCCTCTACCACAAGCATATCTTTACTTGATAACCACAATGTGATGCCCACGGATCCGAAGGATGGATCCGCCCTCGTGGCCTATTTGGTGCTTACTATGGTAATAATATGGTAATGGTTTAATGGTGCATTGTACGCCGTACTACAGTACAACATATAGAGCAACCAGTACAAGGTCCAGAGCGTGCTGATGACGCTCCCTATCACCCAGTGGTCGAAGGTAGACCCGTCCGTTCTGTTTAGTAATTTTGCTAGGCTAGTTAAAAAATACAAAGCCAAGTGGATACAGTCACGAATGTATATCTGCTCACCTCGAAAGGGATATAGTGTGACGATATATTATTAATTAGAAAATGCTTATACCATATGCAAGGCAAAGATATTTTTTTTTTACACTGGCTCGACATAGTGACTACAGAGTACTTAATGGTAAGTACAGTGTAGTCCAAAAACGAAAGCGACTATCAAAGGATGAAAATCCATTGATAGTCTACATCGTCATGTCGGCCCACATATACCACGACTGAAGGTCTCTAGGTATATGAGCTACTGGATATGCACAAGCTGATCCCGAAACGCGACAAGCCGAAACTGGTCACTATGACGGGCTTTACACCCATGCACTGTGGTCGCGATCCAGACGGGCACCGGCGCCCTACCACCTCGCTGCTGCTCGTTTAGCACCACCCAGGAGTCACGTGTAGGGAAACTAGGGTAAAGCCTACGGACGCGAGCAGCTTCGACTCCCAAAACACAGGATCCAGGAGGTATCTTTGTTCACAGGCCGTCGCAGCCGATAACGAACACGATGGTGGACCCTTGCTACACGCCGGCCGGCATGGCCGCCGAGCCGCTCCGCTTCCCCAACCTGGTGACAGGCTTCGACCGCAGCCCCGAGCACGCCGCCCGCGCCGCCCTCTACACCAGATACACGCAGTATGAGTGGAACCAGAACACGATCAAGAACTACAACGAATCTGACGCGAAGCGCAACTTCTCTGAACGCGTCCGGAGCGATATCATGAGGATGTTGCGGTTAGACTTGAACCTATTGAATACTTTTTATTTTCTTACTAGCTGACCCGGCGAACTTCGTACCGCCTAACAGTAGATTCTTTAATTTTTTTTTCAATACTTATTCTTCTATTCAGGATACCGGGTCCGCTAGTAAGATAAAAAAAAGAAATAAGAAAGTTGATAAGTCAACAATTACATTCTATCAAAAAATAAAAATTATATAACACTTAAAATTCTTTTTGAGTGTAATGTTATATGTATAAAAATTGACAAATATTGACATTAATATTTATACGTCACTCAATTGTTTTGGCTTCCCGGAACCCGTCCACTAACATTTAAACTTTATGGTATAGTATTAAAGTTCAAATTGACTTTTAAGTATTATTACGAATCTTTAGTATAAGAATATAGAAACGTGTTGTTTTTAGACTTTTTCAGGCAATTTTTAAAATTTTTCTCTCCGTAATAACCTTCCTCAGACTTCATCAAATACAACAAAAAAAAGAAATCAGTCAAATCGGTTCAGCCGTTCTCAAGTTTTGCGCTTATCAACACATTTAGCAATTCATTTTTATATTATAGATATTAAGATTAAGGCTTTAATTCAATGTGTTTATCATTTACAACAAGACACAACAACAAGATCATCAGAGGAGACGGATTCTCGGAGATCATGATTCACCAAACGTAGAAGCGACCACTTGTTAAACGGCAAGAAATAACTGGATGAGAAGAACCTGTCCAATATGGCTTATTGGGAGTACCCTATGTCCAGCAGTAGACTTAAGTACACTGGTGATGATGTTATGTGTTTATGGGAGTCATTAAAATAAGAGTAAATAAGCATTTATTAGATAGCGGACATCTTGGTCGCTGTGGTTGCCTAGTGTGTAATGGGCCGGTTTCCATGCGAGGCAACACGAAAGGTCGTTAATTCGAATCTCGGCACGTACTTCTAGGTTTTTTTTTTTGATTAAGTACAAATTTAGGCACCACATGCTCACTGATGAAGCGAAACGTGAGGAAACCCGCATGACATGTAACAGATATGTTATGTGTAAGTGCTCTGAAAATGCCAATCAGCTGCACTACTGGGACGGCATATAATCACAAAGTAGATACTGCCACTAATGTATCTCTGCTCACGTAGGATATATAGGGTGGGTAAGCCGTGGTGGCTGCCGGCAGAATAGTATAGCACGCCCCTCTTCTTGCTGAGGTGTCGTAAAAGGCGACTAAGGTATCTCTTTAACACCGCAATTCAACCAGGTGTTCAGAGAAGGAAAACTTGATCAAACCTGCATCCTGCTCCCTCCCGATCGTACTGGTTCTCCATTCCATCGGGCCCGAGGGAGTTCGGACGAGAGAGTGCTTTTCTGGCTGCGCGTCCAGTTATGCACTTAAATATCTCCTGCGCAATTGACTGTTTCCGAAAAGTGGCCCTCAATTTTCTTAATCGGCGTTGAAACAGTCGCCGTGACCGAAACCGGCTAGGATATCATCATCATTATAGGGTGACGACATCCCCTTATTATCTTGGCGGTAAATAAGGTCCAATGATTTAACTACATCCACTTTTGCTTTATACATTATATCCTCTTTTTTACTTAGAGATAACTTTCATAGAACCATTTCGGCCGCGCCCCCCTGTGTCGGTCGAGGTACATTTCTGCAGAATGCGTCACGACAATCTACCGACTTCTGCTCCAACCAGTTTCTCAGAACCCCCATTCTGAGCAGCCGCAACCCCGAAGGTGTCATCCAAACGGCAGTCAAGTAACTGGAACATGCCGCGCAAGAACGAGATCGGCCCTCTGACATTATACCCACTTAAATTATGATTCTATGGCAACTATTTTTATGGTAATAGACACTGTATCTTCACGACAGTCCCCGGTTTATCATGATTACAACAATGTTGCATCCCCCTTTCAGGTTTTTAATCGTCTTACCTGTCCATTTTCTATGCTATTACGTGTTATAGAAATCAGCTTTGTGTGCCAACTATTTTTAATTGAGACCAAAAACATATATGTGTATATATATATATATATATATATATATATATATATATATATACATATGGATATTATTAGTGTTAAAGGTATTAGTCACGCCAAAAGGCGCAACTCCAGAACATCAAAAAAATTAATAATGTAAACGCACCGAATTCCTAACGCCACCTGGCGAACATTCACTTACTTGCTTCTTAACGTTCTCGCATTTTAAATTAAAAACATCGCATCGCATCCTTATTCATTATAATCGCATTTAATAACTACATTAACTCGCAACACACACAAATCCTCACAAACACCATACTCAACATTCACAATCATACATACATAGTGAGTGGTTGTAAAGTGCCTGGAATACCGCTGTTCGGTAAGTACTTCATATCATTGACTCAAATTATCGCAATCTTTTTTTATTTATAAATCATCCCGCTCACGAAGGTGCATTTTTTGCAACGGCATAAGTCAAACCTTATCCCGGCCCGCGTAGGTATTAAGGTCTAAATACTAGCTTACTCTTATAACTTAACAACAATATTTACATTAAATTATAGGGAAACAGATGAGATTGGCACCCAGGGGCAACGAGACTCGGGCAGAAGGATTGGAGAACGTATCACTGACACAACCTTCTGGAGGAATGAAGTGAGTCATTTCTTTTCCTCACTACAACTGGAATTGGTATGTTTGTATCATCTCTCTTTTAATTCCATGGTATTGAGAATATTTATTAAATACGATGTAACTATTGTTTATATCTGTTGTAAATTTATAACAGATTTTTTTCTTTTATTTGATTTGTTTCATGTAGTTTCTTGCTTTTGAGGGTAAGGTACATAATGCTCTGCCAACTACCCACCTATAACGTATTTATAACTTAATACAATGAATTATAATTTCAAAATATGATTACAAGTAGAATGATTGTTATACAAAGGGAATATCTTGTTTGTATCTCAGTGCACGAACAATGTAGTCATAATAACATCTCAGCCATAACAGTATCGTTAAGCATTATCAGTTGATAAAAAATAGGTAATTTTATGTTATTTAGCATCGCTAAGTACTAGTTACTGTCTCTGCTGCAGACAGAGATAGATGCATATCCCATCAACTTAATTTGCAACTTGTTCACGATTGATATTAATAAAATATCAGTACATTTATCACATCCGTAGGTTTCAATCGAAATGGAGCGTTTGGTGGCGACCTGTGAGAAATTAAACGACGCGCGACGACAGCTGGAGAGGGCGATAGCCGGCATCGAGGGACCCCTGCATATAGTGCAAGAGTGTCTCTACCACCGCGAGAAGAGACAGGGTAATTTTTAAGTCCCTACTTCATAATTTTAGACGTCGAGCTCAGTAACTTTTTGTCATTGGCGATGAAGCAGTACCACACAAAATGATCAGTCTGGAGCAAATTAACCAATATAGTAGGGATTAGAAATGCCACGAATATTCGGCAACTATTCGGTATTCGGCCTATTCGGCCACTTTTTTGGCTATTCGGTATTCGGCCGAATAATACGTACTATTCGGCCGAATACCGAATACCAAATCATGTAAAAAAGACACGTTATATTACTCAAAGTTATGTATTTATTTCCAAATTAGAACACTTTAGTAATTAAAATTGACCAGTGGTAAGTTGTGATGGATAAAAACAAGCTTTTCAGCATTTTTTGGTAGCAAACGATTACGCTTTTCATCGTAAATGTTACCACCCTCAGAAAATAACCTCTCACACACACATTCTCTCTCTCGCTCACACACATACTAATAAACTTATACCGTGAATATCCATATAAAAACACAAAACACCCTTGAATAGCCCGAACGGAAGTGCGAGTCTCACCAGAGACAAGATTTACTTAATTGGTGAGACTTATCACCCTGTGTATATGCATAAGTTTTGTGTTGAAATAAAGATTATTACTATTACTAAACACGCTACTTCCAGGAATATTCGGCGGCCGAATATTCGGCGGTTCGGCCGAGACCGTTGCCGAATATTCGGTATTCAGCTAATTCACTATTCGTGGCATCACTAGTAGGGATTATAGCAAAACAGAAAAAGAAAATAGAATAGTGTTCACCTGAAAAGGATTTAAAAGATTTTGATTACAACGCAAGGAGATTACTGTGAATGTGGGCTTCGACTTAAGCGACCACCGCGATATTCTATGCGGTAATCTACTGGTGATTTAGCAGCGGCTGCCTTGATAAGAGAAGTTAAGGGAAGCTCAGGCATCAGGAGTGAGATTTCGCTTTGATGCGTAAAAGCATCGATTAGCGATCGAATCGTTAAGGAGATTATTCTTCAGCAACGCCGATGTCGTGGTATGAGATTAATGCGTATGGAGTATGTTCACTAATGATCTAGATCTGCAGCTTCTAAAGTTGCGATAATGGAGACATCAGGATCAAAAAAGCGTGACGTTGACGACGTTTGACCAGCGAATGCAGCTTATCGGTTTTCTTAATTGGCTAGCTTAAAATTAAACCACAAACAACAGCTGAGCTTAGCAATAAAATAATACATTAATATGATTATCGGTTTGAAAGAGAACTTGTATTTAACTCAGGTCTAGAGCAAGTGCACGATACGGTGGAGCAATCTTTGCTGAAGGAGGTGTCCATTCTGCGGGAATGTCAGGACAAGTTTCGGAGTATGCTCGAAAAGGCAAGATACAGTCATACGTTATACAGGATGACCGGTAATGCGATACATTTCTTGATAGACGTTATAGTACAGCTTATTTGGAGTCATTTAAGTCATATGACACCATGTCCGAAACTTGTTAATTTCTGAGTTATTCAAGATTTAAGTTTTTTTTTACTCCAGGTTTTATCTTAAAATGTGCCCTTGTAGTGACGAATACAAAATAATGTTATTGTTTATGCTGTATTCGTATAACCAAATAATAATAATAATCTCATTTTAAATTAAAATGTGTAAGAAGGAATCGTCATTACTTGAGTAAAAGCTAAAAAAACATGTATCATATTGCAAAAATGACTTAAATGACTCCAAATAAGCTGTAATACAACGTCTATCAAGGAATGTATCGCATTACCGATCTTTCTGTATATTTATTTTAATTTTATAGACCCCCAAAAGCCTGAACTTACCATTAGCTGATAAATTATTAAATGAATAAATAATAATGTCATTACGCTATATCCTTTTTGGGGCGAGCAGAAATAGGGATGAGTGATTAGTGGTTGTGTCCATTTTGCGCTTGTGTGTCCTATCCAACATGACCAGTAGCAGTAGCGCAACTGATCGCCGCACTCACAGCACTAGTACACAGGGCATGTCTATTCAATGCCATGCGGGCTTCCTCGTAATGTTTTCCATCACCGGTGAGCATGTAAAGCCCAATATGTAAAAATATTTATCTATTACGCTGATAGCTTATTGGGGTAAGCAGAATTAATTAAACACCGGTTCTCTATTCTGTTTTCTGTTTATTTGCTCCGTTTAAAACTTTACGGATGGGTCCCGTAGATTTACGTTTTTCCATTCTGACTTCCTAGGACGGGCTACGTAGATCTATGTTATTGCTTAAATTTTAGGTACGTTGCCTTAGTTTTTTTATTACACAGATTTTTTCTTGGTGCCATTAGTTAGCACTTTCTAACTGTTGTTCCTACGGTGTAGTTTTCGGCCCGTCATTTAAGTGTTAAGATACTTATTATGCGATAATATAGAAGTTCGTCTTACCTGTAATGACATACGGAGCTGAGACGTGGACACTCACAATACTAGACTAGTCTACAAATTTAAGGTCGCTCAGCGTTCTATGCAACTTAACATGTGATGTTTTTCTGAAAGATCGAACCAGAAATGAGCTTATCGATCAGAGAACTAAAGTCATCGACATAACTAAAAGAATTAGCAGCCTGATGTAGCAATGGGCAGGTCATGTTTGCTGAAGAACTGATATCAGTTGAGGTAGACGTATTCTTGAGTGGAGATTGCATCTCAGTAGGCCTTATGAAGAATACTCTCTGGTCATCTAACCAGATTGAGCGTTGGTTTGCGTAAAGTGGTGGTCAATTGTTGGATCAGAAGAGCCGAAGATCAGGCTCAGTGACGAACCTTAGGAGAGGTTTATGACCAGCAGTGGATACATACAGTTTTGATGAGGATAATATAAAAATAAGGTTTATAAAATGAAATCTAAATGTTTGGTAATGGTGTAGGTGCGCGCACAGTCGAAGAACTGTCGCGCCACTCAACACGAACTGGAGTCGGATCTACGCAACAAGGAGTACGCGCTCGGGATTGACTCTATGTGCCACCAGCTCAACAACTTCTCCAAGGTAAGGTTAATGCGCAGATTGGAAGGCTCCCTCATTACATTGACGCGCACAGATGGGCAAAATGTAATCTGATTAATAATCAACGATTACAAAATGTAGTCGTAATTTTAATCTTCTTACTCTGTAGTCATGATTAAATCCATTTAAAACATTAAGAAATGATAAATGTGTATACAATCTGGAATTTTGTAGTGTTTAAAACATAAGTGAGCAAAATGCTGTCATATATATGGTAAAAAACGTAAAATGTAATCGTTAATCATTTCTATTAATCTGATTACATTTTGCCCATCTATGTTGACGCGTTAGTGAAATGTGTTATCTATCAATGTCCAGTTTTACAACATCTTTGTCTTCCTTACATAGTATAAAATATGAACTGTCTATATTGGTAATAATTATATATAACATATCGTTACGCTATATCGTTTTCGGGGTGGGCAGAGATACATTAGTGGCTTTATCCACTTTTCACATATATGTCGTGACCCAACGTGTCTAGTAGCGCAGCCGTTTTTAAATGTATTTTAATGGACTTTTTTGGACTTCACCAGACAAGCACTGTTGACCACGGAACGGCCTTTACACATTTACTGGTTGGAAAAAGCGAACGTTTAAGGCGCTCAGTCAGTAAATTGATTGATTTTGATGACTACGCAAAAATTTACGAACACGTCCGTCCTGATGGTCCATGAGGGTTTCCACCGGGTCAAAAAAAAAGAGTCATGAGCGGTAATATCGTGTCGTTCTAGCAAGAACAAATGTTTCTAAAGCACCATATCTGGGCAAACAAAATTGTTTATCGGTTTGTACGCGAACGAAATTCCTGCCGCGTTCTTCCGCTTTGATCTCTAGCTTTGTGGAGGCCATTTTACATCAGTGGGCTGAATCGAAGGGTTGTTTATGGACGGCAGGGTTTGCAATTCTATGCGGGCATCGAGCGCTACGATCCGACGGTGTGCGACACGGCGCGCTGGGCGGCCGCCAGCGCAGCCACGCTGCAGCGCTCGCAGTCCGAGAGGGCCAAGGCCGTACAGATGTTATCCGGTAAACTTGCCTTTTCAATGCTCCATTATTTAATCTATTCCCAATACGCATAGCTTTTAGTTGAGACAGAGCAGCTTATTTAATTGTTAATTCGACTCGGCGTTGCAGTGGTCACGCTTGCTTCGAGCTGTAGGTACATGGAACAAATACAAGGAACCCCGTTGATGTCGGATTATGAAATACTGCAGTTAAGACTATAGTTCTGACAAATAGGACAAACAATCTATTTTAAGTACATAATTATGTATACCTATATAATACTATAGTATGTATTTAAAAAATTTATATCATATTCCAATACAGTATTGTATGTAAAAATCTATTTTATTAGCGTAATAAAAACTGACATTCAATTTTATATGGATGATGGATAAACTGTGCAATAATTTAAGCCTACATTTTTGAAGCTGCAGTGATTTTTTTTTGTAATTTCGTTCTCAGATTAATTTACGTTTTTAACAATTTGCATAAAGTTTTTGATCAGCGACTCGTCCGGATCGTTTGCAAATCAAACTCCATTTCTACTCAAAATATAAACCAGTTTTTAATTTTAAACAGTCGAGAGATAAATTTGGGAATCAGTAAACCACTTTGTCGAATCTGCGTTCTAATGGAAATATTAATTTCAACGTGTAATAACTTCGATTTAGAAGAACGAAACAAAGACAAATCCCATCCCAATGTTGTTGAAATCCCAGTTGCTTGTACTAAGCGATTCGCTTTCTCCTTTACATTATGCATCGTCAAGGAGCGGAATTCACTGACAGCGTCTATTTTCCCAGCTCACCATAATATTGTCATTTTTAAGCAACGAATAAATCGTTTTTTTTGGGCCAGTGCGCTCCATTATCTACCTCGTCATCGCTTTCAATGAGGTTTGATTGAACTCAAATATAACCCAGTTTATACTAAGGAAAATAAAAGACACATACCAATTTAAATGAAACAGTAGATATAAATATTTATACAGACACGGACAACCTGGTAAACGTGTCTGCGACCGAGATCTGGGACCAGTGGAGCAACACCAACAGCGCGTTCACGCGCCGCGTCGCAGAGACCATCGAGATCAAAAACAAACTGCAGCTGCATCTGCACAAGGTACGATCGATAGCCGGACAGTTGATTTGAGGGAGTCTGCTGCCTGGGAGAGGGTGTCCTATGCACCACTTTATTAATCGGACCTGAAGAAGCTCTTTAGAGCAAGCCCTCCCAGAGAGGTCGCCTGGACGAGGCTTTGCAGTGAGCAGCACTTCAGTTGTTTTTAGCTAGTTGGAGTCTATCACACTGCGGATGCCGCACTGGCGACGCCCGTGGTGGTCCATAAGGATTTTGCACTGGGTTGCAAAACAAAGTACAATTGTTATGAAGAGGTATTGTTTGTTTGTGTGTACGAGGTAATCCTCAAAACTACCTATCCAATTTCAGAAAAAGAATTACCAATATTTAGAAGAGACCTTCAAAGTGGACATAGGTAATGTAGTATAATCTCGTTCTCACAAGACACGTGGATTCCGTGCGATTACAATGAAAATGCAAGGGTACAACCAGTTCTTTTATAAGCCAAAAGGTGGTGAACAAAGGACCTGATTGAACATCCCTACTGTATGTAGTCTATAACCGAGTACAGTTAACAGAAGTTTTGCACACTTACTATGAATGTTGGTGAAGAACTGAAGACGGATCTTATCTTATATCACGCGTTGTCCCGAAAACATGGATCACCAACGCCAGACAATGGTATCGATTTTTGCTCGGCCCTATAACGACAGGGATGCTGTAGTCGCGATTCAGTTGGGCTTGTTCCCTTTATTTCACTACTACCCGTGTCTCACTACCGGAGGATCATTTCTACTATTTAATAACTCCTTATTAAATCCTGATATGTGTCCCCTTATCAGGATTTCTTCACTGTACTTATAGTTGAAGGGAAAAAGTCAGTGCTCGATTAGCCAAGTAGCAGAAGTAACAATTTTTACAGGCTCCGCGTTCCCCTAAAGTCTTATAGTCTTTCACGCTCCGATAAGATTTAGAAAAAAAATGTTTTCTAATGAATTTACTAAGAGGTCTGCCTTATTTTAGACTGTCATTAAATAAAGTGTAATGTTATATTATTATGATTAGATCCAGCAAGAGATA
Organism: Automeris io; assembly: GCA_036320925.1. NCBI lineage: Eukaryota > Metazoa > Arthropoda > Insecta > Lepidoptera > Saturniidae > Automeris > Automeris io. The sequence goes on along the minus strand of JAUDJH010000011.1, from coordinate 936,709 downwards.
TTCGACGTGGAGAAAACGTTGGAGCTGTTGAACAAGGCGATAGAGGACAAGCTGCAGCCGATGAAGGTGGCGCACACGCGGCTGCAGGCGCGCACCAACCGGCCGCACCTGGAGAAGTGTCGGGATGAAGCGCAGAACAGGTATATTCTTCATACTAGATATATTTATAGTACATTCAACGTTTTCTGCAATATCATTGTTTCAGGGGACGGTTGTAATATCTAACTGGCGCCCCAGACTTGCGAAAGAAGAGTGCCCTCTTTTTTTTTTGGCATGGGGGGGGGGAAATCCTGCACAGGACTGATAGAACAGCTCTGATGGCGGTGGCCCCTTTGTGCTAGATTCCTACTGAATAAGAATCTGAGTCAGTATTCTTCATCGAGCAGGGACTAAAGCTGCGGAGAGGGGAGCTTTTTCTGGCTTCATCTTTGGAATGAGATGGAAGTAAAGAGCCCGCCCCTCAAAAACCCCTGTCGTGCGGCACTCAGGGCACGGGAAATGAGCGACCTATTTAGCTACTAGCTTACCCGGCGAACTTTGTTCCGCCTAAGAGGCAATAAATAAGCAGATTTTTGATTTAATTAATTTTTTTATTACATTTATTCAATTTTTTGCATTTTTCGGGTATTTTTTAAAAAAATTCTCTCCGTAATAACCTTCCCCAGACTTCAACAAACACAACAAAAAAGAAATCAGCCAAATCGGTTCAGCCGTTCTCGAGTTTTGCGCTTATCAAGACATTTAGCGATTCATTTTTATATATAAGATAAATCTATAAGCTGTCGGATAGATATTGGTACGGAACGGTACTGTAATCAGCATAACTGATGGTCCGCTAGGCTGGTGAAGGAGGTGTGCGACCTGCACGAGACGATGGAGACGCTGCGGTCCAAGATAGCGACGGCGGAGGGCACGCACCAGACGCTGCTGGGCGTGCGCGCCGGCCTCGAGGCGGACCTGCGCAACAAGGCCACCACGCTCTTCATAGACCGCGACCAGTGCATGGGCCTGCGCCGCGGGTACCCCGTCACCGCCGCCATCAAGGCTTAGACCGCAATCACTAAATAAATCTGTATTATATAAAAATTGTTTGTTTTATGCGTTTCATAAGTTCCTAGACCAGAGATGCTCAAATGGTCGATCGCGACAGCTTTTTGTGTCGCTCTTGGAAATATTGGTCAATTCAATACTATTGTTTAGTGACTTCATGATTTTCATTTAAGTTTATTGGTAGTGAAAAGTTAATTTAAGTTTCTAAAATATCGTTAACATGTCTTAAGTTAGGCAAAGCTCGTTTTTCGTGAATATTAGGTTCTTGTGTGATAATGATTTTTACATTTCCACAAAGTTATGAAGCACAAAAACTTCAAAAATATTTTTTATTGCATCAATCCATAATTGCAGACACAAAGTCTGGGGGGGGGGGCAACAGACAGTAGTTTATGCCTAACTTGAAAAGTCTCAAGCTCAGGAGGTGTCTCAATAACCTTAACTACAATCATGAATTACAAATACTTACGGTATGTGCCTCCCTAAATCTAGAGAGTCGATCACTTTCTAACAATCTTGAGCTAGATCGCCAACAGTTCAAATCTGAGCACCCCTGTACTAAGCCATATATCATGCCTGTTGATGGGATTTGTGATCTGATTCTCTGAGGCGTCTCTGAGTGCCTTTACACTTTACTCGTATTATTTCCTTCCGCGCTGTTTACTGCGCGTTGAAACAATAATAAATTTAAAAAAAAAGGAAAATTGTGTTTGTGAGGACGTATGTGCATGCTCGTGAATACACAGATGTAAGATACAAAATGCGACATGTACTAATACGTTTTGTATATATATATTATATTTCTCTAACAATATTGAAGCCCTCTTTACAAATATCCAATGCCATGCATCAGGGTCCATAATTGTAACAAATAAAAAACTTATTGTGATCTGTATACACTGTGGAGTGTATAATTGATTGAAATGGGTGTCTAAGCTGGCGCTAAGCATCTGCCGAGTTGATTTCCCTTTGGCACATCATCACAACTCAGCAAGGGTATCGTTGTTATCTATTTTAATTAACCTATACTTCTGTCTTGTATGTTGTATTGTGTGTTAAATGAATGCTTTTTCTTTCTGTCCTTTAGCCTGAATAGCATCTGAAGAATTGTAACAAGCAAATAAAACCAAAACATCACATTTTCATTTTTTATTTATTATCAAAACAACTAATAACTCTATTTACAAACAACTTGTAATAAACCTTGCTCTAAAGTTATTATTACTATTTCAAGTAATAGCGCTTTTTACTTCTTATATGTATAAGTTATAGCCCATCAGTACAGTTTATTGTGAATTAAAAAATACATAAAATTGAATAATTTAACATGTCTTATACGCGAATTAACTTTTAATTACAGGTCATGGTCACGAGCAGACTGACGCTCCGCAGAGTTTTCGTCGAGCCCAAGAAGTTAATTCTTCTACCTTCTTTGGTTCTTGATCATTTGAATAGTAACGACACACCACACTCACAGCCGAACCGTTAAAGTATTTGAGTACAAAAGGCGAAATTCTAAAATGTGTTGCATAAAAACAATTTAAAAAGTAAAAGTCCTTTAAAAACCATAACTATGATACTTTTGTTTTAAATTAAGGTGTGATGATATATAAACTAATCAATTGATAGTGGCTACTGTCCCATACAATTGAGGGCCAATTCTTTTATTTTTTGTAAGTTTTCAATCGCTTAATCTCATGTAAGGTTTGACGTTTCATGGAACTAATATCATTTTTACATATCAGAGAAAGAGATGACTTCAAATTAAATTTTGAACGTTGAACGTTAATTACAAAAATCAAGTCATTGACTGCAACATCGAACGTGTTGTCATCGTACAAGTGAACTTGATGATCTGATCCAAAAAGACATATCTTTCCATCTGAGATCAAGATCGAAAGAAATAATTTATTCAACTAATTTTTTTTTTGTTATTTCTTAATCTAGGAACTTTTCTTTTAGTAAGATTATCGATTTCCGTGATCGAGTAACAGCTCTCAAGTGGAATTGGGCAGGACACTTGACCCGACGAGGTGGTGGCAGCTGGAGTTATATACTAAGCCCAGACTAGGCAAGTGGAGTGTGAGACGTCCAGCGGCAAGATGCCGTCGCGAAATGGTATAGGTTGCGATTAGCACAGGAACGAGCATGGTGGCACTGTAGGACGGAGACATATGCTCAACAGTAGCAAGAAAGGGACTGTGGATGATGGCAACCATTTTCATTTACGTATGTTTAAAATTTTTCACATGAGCTTATTTATCAGTCCATAGACACTTGAGTTTTAATGCAAGTAAATGCAAGGCATAGCCCTAAGGCATTAAACTAGCCTCATTTCTTAACATATGACGGCACAGGAAGCTTAAATCCTTCCTTGGCTTCAAAGAAAGTATAGGAGAGAACGATTTCATCAACATATTCCATCTTGGGATCGTCTGCAAACTCCGGATCTATGTAAAAGAATACTGGCATGTCTACCTGTAAGTTACAATAAATGCAAATGTAATTTAAATCAATAAAAAAAAAGATTTTTTTTATTTATATTAGATTATTTATATTAGAAAATTTTCAATAGGAACAACTTTGGTTCATTAGACAGCTATTTGTATCTTTTCCAAAAAAGGATGCTATTATTCTAAATTCTACAATTTTCTACTAAAGTAACACTAGAAATTTTAGCAGTAGCTTCCTGGCCACCATGTACCACTCTGTATGCATTTATATGGAGAACCATCCAATGTATTTGACTGTGGAGCGCAGTCAGGTGGCAAGTTAAAATCACGATCATGACAGCAAATGCATACAGCGGTAGACCGCGGCCGGGAAGCAACTGCTAGAATCCGAAGCTTGTCTTTAGCATTTAGAAAGTTTTCTCAAGCAGTTTAGATGTCATTAAAATTTTATTTAATGCTTATTAATTTAAACTCTGTCATGCAATCAGGCTGATCTTTCACCAAGTGTATTCTTATATTCTTTGATATTGGATTCGTTTAAAGAAGTGTGAAGAAACTTTGGGCAAGCCGGCTTAATCATGACGACTGTCAATAAACAGTTTCCCGTTCTTTTTTTTTTTAGTTGCAGTCAGTTTCTGGACCGTGCTGTGCTTAACATCAAGAGCATACAGTCACTTTGTTGCGCCACAATGACAAATAAGATTAGAACTTTAATTGACACTCAGCAGCATTCCATCAAATTAAAGAGAACATAATATATTAATTATTACTATGTACACTGATATAATGAACAGGTTTAGAAATGTCTATTGATTCTCTATTTTTTTCTACTTTCTTAAGAGAAATTAAAGGTAAGAGGGTAGCTGGTAATAGTATAATTTGACTGCTACTAGATATATATAAGTATAAAAAAAATGTCTAACCTGTTCATGAGGGTTGAGCAGCTGTTCTTCAAAACAGAAGCACTGGATCTTATTAAAATACTGGCCAGCTTCAAATGGTATCACATTATAAGTGCTGATGCCTGTCACAGGCTTATTAGTGGGGTTAAGGGCCGTGTAAAACGCTAGAGCAGTCTCACCTGCTACTACCTAAAAGGCCAATTCATCATTAACCTATATCTCTCCACAGATCAACATAGGCCCCACCCAGGTTCACCACTGAGCTTGATCTTTGGGTCTTCTGATCCAAAAATTCCAACCACTTTATGGAAATCATCATTCCAATTAACCAGAGGATGTCCTATGCTTACTTAAAGGTGGTCTCCACTCAAGAACACATCTTTTTTTTTTACTTGGTGAAAATCCTCATTGGACCGTCTCAGCTGCAAAGGGGGGGTTGCGTAGCCGAGGTGTGTCGGACTACCATCTACCTCAACCTTTATTGGTTCTTTGGCAACATACACCCTACTGTCACTTCAGCCTGCTTATCCTCTGAGCTATGTTGAAGACTTTAGATCTCATTACCATGAGAGATTTTAGTTAAAAGGGCAGTTTGTAATTTTTGAAGATAATGCTTCTTTTAGCACGTCTTGGAACTGTTACTGGAGTAAATTGTATGTGTGTGTATACATAGATGGCAAAATGTAATCAGATTAATGAAAATGATTACGATTACATTTTAGGTTTTTTACCATTTATATGACGTCATTTTGCTCATTTATGTTTTAAACACTACAAAATCCCAGATTGTATACACATTTATTTCTTAATGTTTTAAATGAATTTAATCATGATTACAGAGCAAGAAAATTAAAATGACGACTACGTTTTGTAATCGATACTCATTAATCAGATTACATTTTGCCCATCTCTGTGTGTATATACATACTATGGAGAGTATAAAATATATGACATAGCAATGTGTGTAGTTTAACATATTCACATCAGCACTGTGGTTTATGTTTCTTGCTCACAGCTGCTGAGCATAGTTGTCATAGGAACCCACTAAGGGTGGATTTTCTTTTATTCTATCCCTAAGCGGGTGAAATAGGGGTTAAAAGTTTGTTTGAAAATTCACTAGTTTTTAATGGAAATCACATTTAGGCAGCATCAGGCTAGGTCTAGTAGTGTCTATTTTTACTGACTCTATTACCTAACTTAAAGATTTTTTTTATTGGGCTATGAGATTTTTTTTTATTTGATGTATAACCCATTGCTTAATGAATAAATGAACAGATGATTAGCTTACAGTTATGTCATGCTGCTGTGGTTTGAAATTCCACTGCATTGAAGAGGCGGTGTCGGCATTGAACCTGATCTTTATCGGCCTATTTTTATTAGGAGTCATAGTGCTGACTGTTGTGTTAGCCTCAACCTGACCCGTTGTGCCGCCATAACTGTATGCCTGCAAGAATAGATTCATTATAACATAATAGTGTTTTATTTTTGCTTATGTTTACAAAATTATATAATTTTTACAGAAAATCATATTCATTTTCCCACAGTGTAAATACCATTCATTTGATGGATATATTCTATATCAACACTCTACAATTCATTTCTTCATGCCTAATGTGAACACCATGCACCATAATGTGAGCAACAGGATTTTTTTGGGTGATTGTGACTGATCATTGATATCAACTCCATCTTCCAAAAAATGTGAGCAAGGCCAAGAATGCTCCAGAAATAATTTGAAAAAAAAAAATAGTAAGACAGGTTGCACTCACTCACACTCAGCTTGTATTAAGTAGGGTAACAATAAGTTTAGTCTATCTTATGGCATTATGTTTACCTTCTTTAACAAAATTTCTTTCAAACGATATAATCATATCGCCAAATTTTTACTGTGCGGTAAAAAGTAAACTGATAAAGAAAATTATAATTTGTAATAGATAAATGTAATTGGGTTATGTATGCCTGTTTGCTTACCTGACAAAATATCCTGTAAAGAGGTACCGCAGCGTAACTTAACCCAACTGTTAACACTCCTAAAGCTACCATGTAGTTTAAGGTGGATCGTATTTTATGCCTCTGGTCATGGGCTGCTCGAAACACATTTTGTATTGGTTTTTTCGGGGTCAATAGCGGTGCACTTATAAAGACATTTTTCCTCAAATTAGCCAAGTAACATTTATTTGCGAGAAGTAATCGGTTCATGGTGTATTTATTTAGTTTTCTAAATAATTGTCGATTACTTTAACATTTTTAATTAAAAGGAATTGTGAAATTAACGCAAGAAATAGATATGAATAAAATTGACATTTTTAATGTCAGCTTGACATATGCTTTATTTTTTAATAATTCCACATGCAAAGTCTCGGCTGATTGAAACAATATTTTACTTACCAGTCCTTGGATTTTTTTTTTTACTTTTTTATAATATATACTAGCGTTTTTTCCTTTTCAAAAATTTTAATGCTGGTTAGAAAAAAAAATAAAGATGTAACATACATACTTTTATTGTACCTCCATTTTTTTTTTAAGGACGAATGTTGATTGGCTGGGACAGGCCTTTATAACTCAACCGAGCTTAGAGGGCGAGCGGAAAGAGTTCCGATCCGAGTGCCGAGGCGAACGCACGCTTGTCAGTGAGCGGTGCCGCCCCCCTCTATCTCGAGTTCGTAACGGTTTTTCGCGTGTGTCGGTTTCGCGTAACGGTTTTTCGGGACGGTTGACGCGTGTTCGGTGCGTGATCCCGTCTCGTCGGCCGCGTGCGTGCCCGAACGCCATCCTCAGTGCTTCGCGAGTTCTTTTCAGAACTTTGCGGGCACACAAGTTTCATTAACAGTGGTTGTCAGACGTTTTTTGAAAAGCCACGCCTTTTAGTGGTTGTGCCTGGGGATACCCACCGGTGTAAACGAACCAGGCACAGGGCGGGTCCCGGGCGCTCGCGGGTTCCCCTTTGGAAACCGCAAACCCGGTTGGGGTCGGGGTCTTAGGCTGTGGAGCGACCCCTCAGTCTAAGCCGGCCATCGCCCTCCCACCCTATCTATTCCCGTCTCCTGCCGCGCCATTCGTTTGGCTTGGGTCTGCTAGCGCGGACCCCTGTCTCGGTGGTGCACGTTAGGCACTCAACCCTTTGCTAAGGGCGATAGGATACACACCCCTCGGACTCTAAACGGGTCTGGGGGACTGCCTCCCGCGTAACAGGTGCTCGTCCGCCTCTTTTTTGAGGAATCTCCTCAAAATGGAGGCTGACGGTAGGGCCGTAATTGCGACAGCACTCAACAACCTTAACGATGCCCAAATAGGACAAATGCTAGCCCTTATGGCTACATTTGCAAAGTCGCAGCATATGCTCGACTCTCCCGCCTCCCCCGACCCGGAGCCCGCCGCTCCCCACCTCCCCTTACATGCCGCGGAAGCTCCCCGCGAACCCCGCGTCCCGCGTGACGCTTCCTCCACCCGCGAGCGCTCACCGTTATGTGCGTCTCGCTCTCGCGCGTCCTCTCGCTCTAGCGTAGAGCGCACTTCCGACAGCCGAGAGGCATCGCCGGCGATGTCTGTCGACGAGTCGACTAACTCGTCGGACTCATCCGACCCTCCCTTGCCCGTGAACGACGAGTTTACCGTCGTGGTTCACGGTAAAAGAAAAATAGTCCGCGCTGACGGCCCGTCCAAGGCCGCCAAGCGCCAACCTAATGATTCGGCGCGCGATTCCGCCGCCAGGATCCCCAAGCCCAAAAGGGCCCCCAAGTTCCCCGCTCCCCGCACAGGGCCGCCTCCCCCCGTCGTCATACGGGAGAAGAGCGCCTGGGAGCGCATTTCTCGGGCCTTGCACAGCAAGGCCATCACATATACCAGGGCCACAGCGACCCTCGACGGCATCCGTGTCGTAGTCCCGACCCCAAAGGATCACAAAGATCTGACCCGCTACCTGAGAACCGAGAACATAGGTTTCCATACCTATGCTCTCGAGGAGGAGCGCAAACTCCGGGCCGTCATAAGGGGCCTCCCTAAGGAGCTCGGTACAGAGCTCATCAAGGAGGACCTCTTGGCCCAGTCCCTTCCGGTGGAAGAAGTCCACCGGATGTACAAGTCTACCACACGAGAACCATATGATATGGTTCTCGTCGTCCTCCCCCTCTCACAAGAGGCAAAAAAGATTTTTGACGTGTCGACCGTCTGCTTCCTCAGCGGTCTACGCGTCGAAGCTCCACACAAACGTGGCGTACCCGGGCAGTGTCACAACTGCCAGCTGTACGGCCACTCGGCCTTCCGGTGTTATGCTCGCCCTAGGTGCGTAAAGTGCCTGGGCGATCACGGCACTAAGGAGTGTGTGCGTACTAGGGACGCACCCACCCCACCTAGCTGTGTCCTATGTGGCGCCGAGGGTCACCCCGCGAATTACCGCGGGTGCCCGCGCGCGCCGCGCCTTAGGCGCAATCCCCAGCCCATCAGGGCGCCCGCACCGCGCATGCGTACGGAGGCCGCCAGGCCCCCGCCCGCATCGCACTTCCCACCACTTCCCCCGAGGCGTGGAGCAACCCTCCCGCCCCGAGGACAAGCAGGGCCCAACGGCGCAGTCGCCGCCCCGGCTCAGCAGCCTGCCACCACCGGCATCGCCGGCTCCCCCGCAGCTCCACATGCGCCCGTTCCCGCGAACGCGGATATGCGCGCCCCAGTGGCCGCCAACCCTCCCGCCGAGCCTGCACGCACCCAGAATGCCTGGGTGCGCCGCAGCGCACCGGCCCCGCGGGCGCCCTCAGCGCCAGCACCACGGGCGCCCTCAGCGCCGACTTCTCAGGCACCCTCAGTGCAAACCTCTTTCTCCGCGGCTTTCGAGGAGTGCTGCGACTTCGCCAACCTCATAGATGTTGACGAAGTCCTGGAACTCGCTCGAGAGCTCCGAGCGGCGGCCAACAATCCGGCTGAAAGAATGTCCTTGGTGGTCAAACACGCAGACCTACTGAGGACACTCAAAAACTGCGGTGCGCCTAAATAAGCGCCCTCCCGTCCTCCTTGTTCTCCCTTTGTCGGCCCAATGCTCTTTGCAACGAGTAGGGTCAAACCGTATGCGTTGAACGTCGCGCTGTTCAACGCAAACGGCCTCAAGCGACAAAAGGATCTCGTCGGCGAGTTCCTTACTACCCAACAAATAGACGTCATGTTAGTGCAGGAGACTCTGCTCAAGCCAAGTGTTAGAGGGCCTAATCTGGCCAACTACCACCTGGTTAGGAATGACAGGCCCGCCGCCAGAGGTGGAGGTACTGCCATTTACTACCGGAGGCATCTGCACTGCATGCCGATCGATCCGCCCGGCCTCGAAAATCTCGAGGCCTCAGTCTGCAGGATAGGCATGAGCGGTCACCCTCCTATATATTTAGCGTCGGTGTACCTGCCACCAGACAAAAGGATTCTCAGGAGAGATCTTAAAGCTCTCCTGGACCTAGGTCCCTCCGTCGTCATTGCAGGCGACCTTAACTGCAAACACGTGCAGTGGAATTGCCATTCGACCAACCAGAACGGCATTCGCCTGCATGATTTCAGCACCAGACTCTTCTTTGACATCGTGGTTCCGATGTCTCCGACCCACTTTCCCTACAACATAAACCATAGACCAGATGTACTAGACATTGCGCTTCTTAAAGACGTAGCCTTGCCGCTGCGTTTGATAGAAACGATCAATGAACTAGACTCTGACCACAGACCGGTACTCTTGCAGTTGGGCGCTTTACGCCCTCCTGCCGTCCCCGTCAAACTGGTTACGGACTGGAAGAAGCTGGGGGCAACCCTAGCCTCGGACGATCCGCAGCCTCTTCTCGATGAGATCCCTGACACCTTCTCCTCCATAGAGGACACCGATCGGGCAATCGATGCGCTCACCAGCCATCTTCAAGGCGCTGTAGCCGACGTCACCAGGGAGGCCCCAGTGGGTGACTTACACCGCTGGAGGCTCCCTGAGGACGTGAGGAGGTTGATGACTGCAAAGAACGCCGCCACCAGGGCTCACGATAGATACCCCACTGTGGAAAACAGAGCGAGGTTGCGCGCCTTACAGAGGCAAGTAAGGAAGCGCATATCCGAACTCCGTAATGCACAGTGGGACTCCTTCACGTCCGAGATCTCACCGTCCCACCAGGCCTACTGGAGGGTGGCGAGATCTCTCAAATCCGATCAGGACCGCTCACTGCCTCCTCTAGTAGGGCCAGACAACTCTGTCTCTTTCGATGATATCGAAAAGGCCGAATGTCTGGCAGACAGTTTAGAGAGCCAATGCTCTCCTAGCACTCTTCCAGTGGACCCCGAATTTTTGGCCCGCGTTGACTCCGAAGTCGAACGCATAGTCGCCACCCCCCCTAGTGTAGAACTGGCGCCCGTTACAGCCGATGAAGTCAAGGACATCATCAAACGCCTCCCTATTAGGAAAGCCCCCGGCCTGGACGGTATCTCGAACCGTGTACTCAGGTCGTTACCCGAAAAATTAATTTTATTACTCGTCGTCATCTTCAATGCGGCGATCAAGAATTGCGTCTTTCCAAACGCGTGGAAAGACGCAGGCATCATAGGGATCCCCAAACCGGGTAAACCCAAAAATGTCCCGACAAGCTATAGACCCATCAGTCTCATCAAGACGATGGGTAAGCTGTACGAGCGGTTGCTTCTCAACCGTCTCCAGGACTTCGTAACGTCCAACAACATCCTCAGAGATGAACAGTTCGGCTTCCGAGCCAAACATTCATGCGTCCATCAGGTGCATCGCATCACTGAGCATGTCCTTCAACAATTCTCTCGCTCCAAGCACGGAGCCCATACCGGAGCAGTCTTCCTCGACGTGGCGAAAGCGTTCGACAAAGTCTGGCACAACGGCTTGATTTACAAGCTTCACACTTACGGCGTGCCAGACAGTCTCGTGCACATCTTACGAGACTACTTGTCGAATCGTTTCTTTCGCTATCGCGTCGAGGGAACTCTCTCCTCCCCACATCCTATTCGAGCTGGAGTCCCGCAAGGCTCCATACTCGCCCCGCTTCTGTACAGTCTGTATACCAACGACTTACCGAAGCACCCGAGCGTAGAGCTAGCTCTCTATGCGGATGACACCGCACTCTACGTGTCGGACTTTAATCTCTCTGTTATTATTAACAAATTACAGAAAGCCATGACTCTTCTAGGCATATGGTTCCGGAAGTGGAGAATTGAAGTCAACCCCGAGAAAAGCGTAGCAATACTCTTCTCTCGGAGGAGGCCGAAATTTCTGCCAGGAAACATACGCCTATACGACAAGCCCATCCCATGGTTCAAAAAGGTCAAATATCTCGGGGTCACACTCGACGATAGATTGACCTTTTCAGAACATATCAGGATCGTGCGAAATCGCGCCGCCTTCATTCTCTGCAAATTGTATCATTTGCTGTCCAGTCATAGTAAACTGTCCCTTAGAAATAAGGTGACACTTTACAAGACTGTCATTAGACCGGTGATGACCTACGCTTCTGTAGTATTCGCCCACACCTCCCCGTCCTCTTTGAACACCCTTCAGGTCGTTCAAACAAAATTCATGCGTAGAGCCGTGAACGCACCACGGTACATACGCAACCTCGATCTCCATGTCGACTTCGGTCTGGAAACGATCGCCAGTTACATGCGTGAAGCGTCTCGTCGTTATTTCGACAAGGCGCAGCACCACTCTAATCAGTTAATCAGTAAATCTTGCGTCTACGCACGCAAGAGTGAATTCGCACCCGTCATTCGTCGTCCTCGCGACGTGCTAGGGGATCCGGATGATCCAATCACAGTGGCTGTAAAAAGAGCCACCGATCGATCAAACAGTGAGGTACACACACGCACTAGTTTCATTCCAAGACACCGGCGTCGCCGGCGGCGCCGAAGAAGGATAGTTCAGTCAACTGCTGCCAACCGGTGCGTTTACGCACCGAGGCGCAGTTCTACTCCGACGCAGCCTTGAGTTTCTTTCGGCGTTTCTTCTCAAGGTAGTCACTTCCGAAACGCTGGTAGATCACCCGTAGGGTTAGTACTTTATTTGGCTGGCGGTCCAAGTCGAGGTTCGTACCCACAGGGGTGCCCTTGCATTGCCACCCAACCCAAAAATTTCGCTGGCTGAGCACCTTCTGTGCTCGCCCTCTAAGCCCGGTTGAGCTGAAAATGCCTTTCCCGGCAATCAGTAGTTAGTCCGCTTCAAAAAAAAAAAAAAAAAAGAGGGCGAGCACAGAAGGTGCTCAGCCAGTGAATTTATGGGTTGGGTGGCAACCCAAGGGCACTCCTGTGGTTACGACCTCAACTTGGGCGCTCAGCCAGGGAAAAAACCTACGGTGATCTACTAGCGTTTCGGAAGCGACTACTTTGAGAAGATACGCCGAAAGAAACTCAAAGCTACGTCGGTAGTATCTGAATTATTTTAAAAACACCTTTAGATATAATAAAACGGTTACGAGCAACTGTTTGTTTTAAAATCTTTGTGTTCTCGCTGAAAATATAGTTTGGTTAGATAATGACTGGAGTCAAGTAGTATTGGATGCTTTTTATTATATGGATAGTTTGACGCGTCAATTCTACCACCAACTCTGATTAAATAGTTACTATCGAAATATGGAGACAGCGATAATAACTTGGACTTATTACTGAGTGGTTTGTTTTGAGATAGCAATTTATATTCGATAGGAAATGATTGTTTTTGAGCTATAGAGCATAGAAAATAAAACGATTCGTTTAATTCGCTTGTTGATAAAAAACTAGTTCGTCTTTTAGTCGGATTTTTTAAATTAAAAATAAATCTTTTCACGTAAGCGTACGTTCTTTGTATTTTGGACATTTGAGAATATTTTTCGAAAATTATTATAGAATTAGAAATGACAACTGGAAGAGATTTTATTTCAGGTATGTCAGTTTGCATGATTATCTTTTGGTTTAGGACGGGCCATTCGCATTCGTTTTTAGCTAGAAATGTAGGCCCACACCACCATAACGACTTGTTTTGAAGCTCATGAGGTTCGACTCCCCTTGAGATCAGATCGGCGGGATTTTCGACTGAAGGTACGTATCTCCAGGTGTCTGTTCGTGTGATTTCGCAGATCTCAACTACGCGATTTGCTACAAATTTCTAGGGCTGTTGCGTAACCAGGCAAGCACTACACTGGAGTCACACCAATAGACTACTCGAGATGGTGAGTACTTAATCGCCTCTAGTACAGACTTCCCTAATCTAACGTGCTGGTAGACTCACTTATGATTAAATTATCTTGATTATTTAATTGAGTGCTATCGAATATATTTGGAAAATTCGTCTTGAATTTTCTTAGTGGAAAACAACCTAAATTTAATACATTAGACACAGAATTTAAAATATGGCGTAATTTTTCTACGCTGTTGGCTCCGGTAATCAAGTCATCAACATAAAAATCGTTTTGTATTTTGTATACTTTTAATTAATTCGTCCTCGCAATTTTCACCAAGACTCCATAAACACTTCGTACTCAAATAACTGGCACTTGCTGTACCGTAAGTGACAGTATTCAACTGTAGCGTTTTCATGGGCTGGGACTCATCAGCTCTCCATAATATCAATTGCAAATTGCGATCGTCAGGATGAACTTCGACCTGACGATACATTTTTTCAATATCACCGGTCAGCAAGTATTTGTATTGCCTTGCCCTGATTAGTATGGAGAACAGAGAGTTCTGTACATTTGGCCCGACCATGAGAATGTCGTTCAGGGAGTAGCCGGAGGAGGTCGCAGCTGAACCATCAAACACGACCCGAATTTTTGTGGACTCACTGCTTTCTCTAAAAACAGCGTGATGGCTTAAAAAATAGCTATGTATAGGCTTGACTACGTCACAATCAGATAGATGAAGCAACTGTGCGTATTCGTTTATAAAATTACTATATTGCGTTTTTAAATTAGGAATTTTACGAAATCTCTTTTCTAGGTTTAAAAATCGTTTCTTGGCTACATTGTATGAATCTCCCAAACAATCAGGGTTGTCAAGCAAAGGTAATCTAACACTAAATCTCCCGTTACTTAATCGCGTCGTGTTAGTTTGGAAATGAAACTCGCAGTCCTTTTCAAATGTGCTTAATTTAGATCTTTGTGGCAGCTCTTCAAGCTCCCAGAATTTAGTTATCTAGTTGTTTAGTTTAGTTGGTTTAGTAAGTTATCGACATTATTTTTATTAAATTTATCGGAATTTATAGATATATTGCAAATAATGTTTTTTGGAAGACCTGTTAGCATGGGTCCGGCCAACACCCAGCCTAGTTTTGAGTTGATTAATTTAGGGTTGCTAGGGCCTAATGAATGTTGTCCAGATTCCAGGATGTCCCAGAATATGTCTGCCCCAAGCAACATGTCTACCCTTGCAGGCGTGCCAAAGTTCGGATCATCTAATTGATAATTTTGAGGTAAGTTTAAGTCGCCTTTGTTTACAGGAGACTTTGGCAACATGCCTGTCAATTCTTCGAGCACAAGACAAGTTAAGTTCGTACTATATTGCTTAATTATCGAGTTGAGTTTTATAGTGCAACATTCAAATGCCTTTTGAGATGAATTATTGCCGATTCCAACAACGTTTATAGGATTTATAGACTCAACATTTAATTGTAATTTGTTTTTAATATGGTTTGTAATGAAAGAACTTTGACTGCCGCAGTCCAATAAAGCTCTTACTCTCTCCGTTTTGTTTGTTATTGGATTACACAATTCGGCTATAGCTGTAGAGAGCAAGACTTCATTGTTGTGCTTCGAAAAAGACACTATAGTATCAGACTGAGCTGCAGTTTGTGTGGTTTCAAAATCGTGGATCAAAGTATTGTGCCATTTCTTGCAGTGCTTACATGGCCCTAGCTTGCACTGAGACTTGCGATGACCCTTGCGAAGACAATTAGCGCATAAATTGTGTTTGTAAATGTCGTCTAATTTATCTTTAGTTGTTTTGCCTTTAAATATAGGACATTCGTATATTGTATGGTTAATATCGTTACAAATGACGCAGGCAAATTTATTAGTTTTTTGTATAGAATTTTGACTTGACACCGCAAACGATTTGATATTGTTTGTAGATAATTTATTTTGAGATAATTTTTGATTGCTGTTAATCCTTTTACGATTTGTAGATTCTATAATATCCGCTCGATCGGAAAGAAATTTATTAAATTGATCTAAAGTAGGAATATCGTCGAGTAACTTTCTACACTCTTCCCACTTGGCAAAAGTATTGTTATCTAATTTCTCCGAAACTAAATAAAAAATATCCCATTTGTCGGTTGGTTGCCCTAATCCAGACAACGCGCGTAAGTTTTTTGTCACATGGTCCACTAAAAATCGTAACGAACTTTCGCATTCTCGAGCTATCGGTTTTATGCTAAATAACGAATTGATATGATGATCAATTAGCGTTCTTTTATTGTCATAGCGGTCACACAGAAGAGACCACGCTACATTGTAGTTCGCAGCAGAAACTTCAAGGTTCGAGATACGTCGCGCGGCATCTCCCTCAAGATACGATATTAAATAATGAAATTTATGGATAGGAGATATGCGTACATTATTGTGAACTAATGATAAAAATGTGTCACGAAATTCAAGCCAGCGAAAACATGATCCGTCAAACTTCGCGATTTGTATCTGCGGCAGTTTAAAGCCAAGCCCGCTCGAATCGTAACAGCACTGAGCATCAAGCGCGCTCGAAATGCGACGCGCGTCGTTTTGCATAGTCATAAATTTATCAAGTACACTCTTTGCTGTCGCGATGTTAATAACAATGTCTCGCTCAATACCCTCACGTTCGTCGATTTCAGAATCTAAATTATTGTAATTTAAAACCTCAATTTCGCTTTGTAATTCGTCAAATTTTGTTGATAAGGATTCAAACTTACTAATTTTTAACGATAATTCGGCCAATTCGATGGCTGACATAGCCTCATTATCGCAAATTTTGTCTAAATATTTTTTAAATCTAGTAATTTGCCCTTTTATCGAGGTTCGCTTTATTGTTAGATCTTTTAATAGCTTAGTATTTGATTTTTCATGCTCAATAGACATGGTAACGAAGTTAAATAATTCAAATCAACACAAAAGTAAACAATGAACACTAATAATTAACAAAATAATACGCAAAACAAAATGTTATAATAGAAATAACTTACGTTTCTTGTGAAATCTTAAGTATGGAAACTTATCAGGAGGAGGGTATGTGAGCGGAGTGCGATCAATGTTGAAATCTTATAGCCGCCGTTTGCTTGTTTGGAGAAATCCTCAGAAATCCTTTACTTGTTGCTGATCCTGCTGAGGTCCTGTCACGGTCGCCAAATTTATGTTCTCGCGGAACATTTGCCAGTTTTTTAAAATGAAAAAACCGTCTTATAAATTATTGTTTACTCGATCAATGATATTTTTACAATATTTTGTGTTGGCTTACAAAACGTCCGGTGTCAAAAATGGTATAACGAATGTGTGTCGCTGACGCACGACGGCTGCTGAGGTATGTTGCGGGGGTAGCGGGACGCGGCGTGCGCGTTAACACTTTGCATTAATACCATTTTACACTATCATCATATTTTTATGATAAAAACTTACAATCTTACATATTATGATTTCACAGCAACAACAAACAAAATACAAATATCATTGAGTGAAATATTCTTATTGATATTAGAATAACGGTCTCCAAGAATGCATATATCACTGCTGCTTAGAAATATATATTTTCAATTACATATATTATCTACCTACCAACCTAAAGGACTACAAAAAAATGTCATTTTACTAAATCACTGTTAATTTCCTTCAAGTTTTTTGATAATTATTACTTTAATTATTGAGACACTCAAAGTAAACAAAGATAACCCTATTAAAATAGTATACTTATTACAGTAGAACATGCGTTTGGGAAATAAAACATCTGTCGTATATACAAACAATTAAATTTAATATCACAATTCAACTGTCCCCGATTCACTGATGTCATCGTTTATATTCTAGACTTAGATCGATCAGTTTATGTTTAGTCCTGATGTGGGCGTCTGTATGTGTTTTCTGAAACGCTTTGTACGTACAGTCTAGGAAGGGACATCGAAACATGGGTTCTTTGCCGCACTCATAGGTCACATGTCTCCTATATGTACTTTTGTGTCGGTATTTTCTTCTACACTTTTCACACTCATACGACATATCGTACTGGGACCAGTAGTTCTTTGTTTTCATAGGACCTATTGGCATAATGTTCTGTATCATTGTTTTGAAGAATTCCACATCACCTGTAACAATGAGATTTACTTCTCAAGGTCAGGAACAAATTCTTCTACATAGTAACCAGAGTCCATTGCTTATCTTGGGCTTAAAAAAAATCCTTTCTCTAAGGTCTATAAGTTTGTGGTCACTTTCTAACGGGATTATAAAATTAAATGTAGTAGTCAAAAACCTTTTCATTAGGTTCACAGGCTTGTCGCGTCATAACTTATACGGGGAAATATCTTGAGGCATTTATTACAAACATGATTTTCTGCGAGATCTTATGGGTTATATAGACGTTCAATATGCAAGTAATCATATTTTAACTGTAATTAATAATGGCGAGCGATGAAGTCAGCACAAATATAACTACAATCGTAAAGCTGATACAGTCAAAACCGTTTATAGCAACATAGTTTAGAACATATCGGTTATATTGAGCCAGAATAAAGGTGCCGGCTGACAAATCGCTTTATAAAAAACATTGCTTTTTCTAATAAATAATAACAAATATTTTCGGAGAATTAGATCTATTAGAACGTCCAGTTAAGCTGTATTGTAAATAGTTTGAATAGGTTTCCACATCTGTTATAGTATAATGGTCAATGCCAATTAAAATCTCAAAAGTAAAAAAATCAGTGTCGAGTGTAGGGTCTTTTATAATTCTTAGAAACAAAACATGTGCATTCAGTAGAATCTAAGCCCGCTTCTTCATATCTCTTCAGTTTCATTGTTACTCGTCTGTACACAAGACGCACGATAACATATTGTGGAGTTTTTTGTGAAACTTTTAACATGTCGCAAACAAAAAGGAAACAATTTAATATCGAAGAAAAATCGAGTATTATGTCAAATCTAGAGAGCGGAATTCAAACAAAGACTTAGTAAAGGAATATGGTGTATGACACTCGACAATTTCAACAATTTAGAAAGAGCGAGAAAAAATTCAAACGCTTTATAACAACATTTTTTTGAAAATAAAACGAGCCAGAAAAACGAATCATACGACGATTGAAGAAGCTTTGTTAAAGTGATTCAAATATTAATGGACTAATAATGTATCAATAAATGGACCAATTCTTCAACAAAAAGCTAACGATTTTGCTCAGCGTTTTGGTGAAGATTTTGTCAGCTGATTTACTTCGATTCCATCTTTAAGGGCTCTGCACGGTATTGTCGGCCAGAAAATAATTGAATAACCTGCCAGTGTCGATAAAGGTGCTGTAGAAGAACGAATAACGTAAAAGGCTCGGGACCAAAAGAAAATTTTAACGCAGACGAAACCGGACCTTTTTGTACAATATGACACCAGACAAGACTTTAAAGTTCAAAGATTAACGATCATAGTTACAGCAAATATGACAGGATCCTGTAAAAGAAAGCTTTAAGTTATTGGCAAATCTAACAAACCATGGTGCTTTAAAAACATGCACTCACTGCCGGTAACGTGTGAAAACAATATGAAGTCATGGATGACATCGGTCATTTTTGAAAGATTTTTACGAAACTGGGACGCTGAATTAAAAGGAAATAAATAAAAAAGAAACTTTTGGTTGATAACTGTCCTGCTGTCCTGAATTACAAAATATCTACGCGGGACAAAAATGTTCCAAAATTACAGATTTCAAGCATACAGAAAAATAATGTATTGTTCTTTTTTATTATACGTCTCATGTGAAATAAACAAAATGTAATTTAATTTTATACATCAATTATAATCTAAGACATCAATATATTTTCCCAAAAATTCCCTATGGATTTATATGCACAATACTCGTTCAATAATACCACTTCATAAAAAATAGGTCTTCGTATCTTGAAAACATCACCGACTGATACGATTAAATATGAGTAGATGTCGTTATAACAGATTTTGACTGTATTTTTAAATATAATTGAAAATATGGTTTATTTTTTAAATTGTAGCATTGTGAACTAGTATACTGTTGGTCGGAATTTAACGATCATCTTGATCTATACTTTATTCTGTTCTAAAAATATTAACATTACGGACGCACATAACTGTATGTGGTACCATCTAGTAAGTTTAGAGTCATATATAATCTTTTTTTAAAGAACGTGTTTCACAAAAAAAAAAATTATATTATGTAGCATCAAAACGTCCTAAGAATACTATTAGATAGATGTGTATAATTCCTTTGATTCACTTAACTACACGACAGTATATTATTTACATGGCCTATACTAAATTAAGTAGTTTAATTATATTATTTTAAGATTCTAGAAACTCAACAGGACAAAATCTGTATTCAAAATTGAGAAAAAAATTGTCTTAACCTTATTATTGTGTGTACAAATAAACAAAATACATAATAATAAAGAACATTTATTCATATGCATAATCCAATTAATAAAGAACAAACCAAACACACTCAACTTCACTGAAAAAAATAAAAAAAAACTTCAAACATTTATTATAAACGTTAACAAAAATTTTGCGCCGCTCTCGTAAATTATGTTTCGTTTCATTTATATGAAATAACTGATAATTCATTAATTATTAATAATTTTTAGCTGCACCTAAATTATACCAATCAACTTCGATAGCTATGGAGCGTCACCCATCCGGAGCAAATATTTTGTATTTCACAAGACATCCGCCTGTATTTTTCTCTTTCTCTCACAGCGTAAAGCAAATGTTGTTCTAGTAAAATATTGCGAGAAAGAGAAAAATAATTGGAAATATATTGCCATATAATTGGAAAGAAAAAGATGTTTTGCGAAACATTTGGCTCCAGAACCACAATGTCCTAACTTTTTTTTTTTATTTTTGCTTATAATGACTGTGTATGTATGCAAATATAGAAAAAAATAAAATAAGTAATTTTTAAAGACTTTCTTTGAAAAGGAAGAAGCAGCTAGTTAAACCATCGATTTGTATGCTATGTTCGAGTCGGAATATGGTCCATATAGGTACATAAAAACCAGTAATTTCGCTGCTGATGTAGCAGCTTTTACATAATACCCTTTGATTGGTGTGAACGCTTCATAAGTGAATTTCAATGAAACACATTGACACGCAATACAACTGAAATAACTAAGAATGATATATTTTAATTTATGTCATAAGTTAATTATTTGATCGATCTAGTGATATTAATAGAACTACAGTATACGTATTAACTTTGACAAAGGCACTATATAGGAACAATATTATGCTTTTAACCCGTTAAAATTTTGGCAACTTTACATAAGGCACAACCTTTTCACATATCTACAAAAGTATTCCACTTTTCGTATCCGATGAGGCATATAATTTACGCGTCATCAAAGATAACTATTTATAACGGCGATATACCCCTTAATAATTATCGTTGCTTTTAAGCTACGTTTTGTTTTATATTAAAACGTCGTTAAAGTTTTTTTAGATAAATATTAATAGTTTCTTTGGGAAATATAAATAAAATTATTTCTGTTTATATAAGATATAAAAATATTTTTACTGACCACATTTCGCTGCTTTAACAGTAATTTGGCAAACATTTTTGGTTACAGCGTTTCTTCTATCTTAGTACTATACATAAAGCTGATATTTCCAACCATTGTAAAAATAAATAATATTTAATACCTATACCTAAATGAAAATAGGAATTGCACACTTAACGTTACGCTCAATTAATCATAAATTGAACACTTACTATTTGGTATCGCCCAAAATATTGCAAGAAAATATAATACATTATGATATCCCACCCTTTTTCCCAAATATTAGACTTGGGGTTCACCTGCAAAATAGAGTAGTGCCCCTCTCTTGACCACACCAAGGTGTCGTAAGAGCCGACTAAGGTAAGGGCAGCATGGCGAATTGCAAGCAGATTGCTGCTGCAGGCACCTTCTCTACACACAGAGCGCACCCACCGACCCTGCTCGGTTCA
Organism: Automeris io; assembly: GCA_036320925.1. NCBI lineage: Eukaryota > Metazoa > Arthropoda > Insecta > Lepidoptera > Saturniidae > Automeris > Automeris io. The sequence goes on along the minus strand of JAUDJH010000011.1, from coordinate 915,176 downwards.
ATGCCCCATGTATTCCACAATACCTGCAGTGGGTTGAAACTGGCTAATAATAAAGATATCCAACTGTTTATAGGGGCATGTGAAGCTGTAATATTTGATCTCAGTAACAATTCTCCCCGTTTTATCTTTGGTATACTATCAAATTGCCTTTAAGACATTATAAACTATATACATATATTTATATAAAATTAATTTGTGAGTTTCATACGTGTCTACCACCGATATTATGTTAATTTATCTAAACTACGTAGTTGGTGGGTTTCTAGGTTAAACATCAAAATATTAATATAAAAACCTTAACTACTTTACATATAAAGTATTTTACAGCGAGTACCCATCTGACGAGTTATATTTAACCAGTAACTTTTGTTATATATAAAAAAAATAACTGCAAATATCAAGCTAGAAAACTTAATATCTCAAAAAATAATTACAATATAAGGCACTATATTACTATTATGGCTTAGAATCGACTGGATGATTCTTTGGTTTATTATTATTGCATATAAAAAATTTGAACTTTTATAGGTAACTTACAATAACAGTAACAAATGCAAAATAAAATATTTTTAACACAAAATATTGTGTTATTCTAATAAAATATTTTCCTATATTTTCTCTCTCAATGATAAATTTCTTTGGTAACAAGGAACACACACTAAACAAACATTAATAATAACAAGAACAAATATAACAATCTATTAATAATTATTATGCTATGTGTGGAACAGTTAAACTAAAACATTTAACGTCGGCGAGAGTAATAAAAACGTTAAAAAATAAATTGCTTGTAACATTTGTGTTCTGCAGTAATTTTGTAACAATATTTGTGTCCTGCAATTATTGTGTAACAATATTTGTGCCCTGCAGTAGTTCTGTAACAATATATGTGTCCTACAGAAACAATATTCTTGTAATGGTGCGTTGTGAGCACATGTTTCGCATTTGTTTGTCTTTTCTCGTGTAAGTTTTTTCTGTTACTCGCATTTTAAAGACAAATAATCTCTAAAGAAAAACAAAAATGTTCTACTTGTGCACGCAAAATATAGTAAGAAAGAAAAATAATTGCAAATACACTAGAAAAATACAAGTACATGTTTTGTGAAACACAAAACATTTGCTCCAGACGCACGATTATAGAATTTTGGTTATTGTAAAACTTTGACCATGATAGATAATTAGGGCATAGATTATATCACATAGGGTACAAATTAGATAAATAGTAAAAATATGCAGATCTGTAGGCAGTAATCATGATATTTAATTTGGTATGACCACAGATTTAGATGTTTTATGAGAGGGTTGTCTCAAGTAATGTTTTTAGTATGCACAATTACAAAATAAGTATATTTAAATTCTCTCTAGTTCTACCGTGAAAAGTACCAGCAAAAAGTTTTCTACATAATATTACAACGTAGATAAGATCTTAATATTGTCCTCGCTCTTTTATTTTCTACAGAAAAGAGATTCAAATGGCATTAGGAAAGACCATTTTAACCATTTTCTCATTTTAGCATAAACTGGTTTTCTTAAAATGTGTTGTGCCTATTAAAATATTATATCTCATATCTAACAGTCTGTGATGATAATTAAAATCAGAGACAGTCAGTCAGACAGTTTTTTCAAGCCGACAAACTGATTGTTAATTAATTTAACCGTTCCTTTTAACATAAACAAGAAACCTTTTGTCTTACGTATTTATCTTCTTACATTTATTTTTAATAACTCCATTTATCTTTGCGAAAAACTGACCCAATATGGTAACTATTATAATTAACTGCTAACTAGCGCTCAGCTGCCTTGTAAAGATATCTGGTTTTTGGTGATAAATTAATAAATCTTCACTGTCCAGCTCGAAGGACCAAGTAACGTGTTGATCCATATCACCAAGGGAATAGCTTGATTCATAGCTATTAATAATACAAACACTGGCAAGGTATTATTACGTAAAAATTAATATTCACTACAAGTCTTTGATTGTTGATATGACTCAATTCCTCATCTCGCGTCGTTGGCCTGTACGAGTCATCCGTCTCGGCTTTTCATAAGCCCGGTGAACTTCTTGATATTTATGTGAAAAGTCTTGGACTTCCGCTGTTTGACTGTTATGGCTGAAATAAAATTGTCGCTTTCTTTATCAAATCACCTCAATTTTCATTAAAAACAGTTATTGCATTTCGTAACGAATATATTTATAAACATAAATTCAATAAAAAAAATTAGTAAGTGCATAGTATAAGAATAAACCTGTTTTTTAAATTCAAATTGATTGCTGCAATAACCGTTTTTTTTTATAGAATAATTAGTACAGAGCATGCAAATGAATTAGTGGAAAAAGCGCGTTGCGAATTTTACTACGTGAGACTTATTTTTATACACATTTTGATTTAGATATCAAATATATCCGACTTTTTTTGGATGATAACCCCTTTATAGTAAGCGGTCGACACATTTTTATTCATTCGGAAAATATCTGCCGCTTTATCGCATGCAGTTGAAGGTACTTCGGTCAATATTAGTTCGATCAGACCCGGATCTTAGGTTTTTTTTAAGGCGGGATAGAAACAACTGTCTGACGTTCTCCCAACAAGACAATAATTATACCTTTGCTTCTCAGTTATATGGACTAATTAAATGCAAACATGATTACCACACAATTTTTAGATAATTTAGAGAAAGGCAATCTCAGACCTCGTATAACTTAAGACGCTCTCATGAGATTTTTAAGTTAATTTTTATGACGTAAAAACAAAGGCTTGTACTTTTAAGCCATTTCTTTATGGAAAAGTGAGCTCGATTTTTTAGTTGTTTTCCAGTAAAAAGGCTGGATGATGTTAGTCTGCCGCCCCCAGAATTTGGCGCCCGGGTCCCCTCTAGATCCAGGCCTGACTACAATTTAATTAATTTCTTAACCACATTTGGTTTACAATTAATGCTAAACGTGGGACAGTGGTCCCAGGACTAGTCGCTCGTGAATTCAGTTCCTTAGTAGGTTAGTGAAGGGAATGCAACGTGTACTGACATTGTCAATGAGCGGCGGGTCATTCAGACACGAAATCCACTTTCTCCGGCATATCTTTGTGAAGATGTCGCTCGTGGAGCAGCAGATTGTGCTTCTGGTAGGCGCGGTACACGCAATAGGGGCATTTGAAACTGGGCTGTTTCCTACACTCGTACTTTATGTGTCTCTGCAACGAGCCTTTGTGCTTGTATTTGTTCCCGCAGTCGACGCACTCGTATAGAGTCCAGCCAGCCTTCCCGGAGCTCAGGCCGGCAGTACCATAACCCAAAATATAAGGCGTGTACAACTGTGCAACTGAAATGTAACGCAAAACAAAAATAAATAGTGCAACCAACTCTACCGACAGAGCAAGCCACCGTGATGTGCGAAAGCTATATCAATGCACTATGTCTCCCATTAATTTGCTTACTACTGCTAGCCTTAACTATTTGACCTAAAGCATGCAGCCCCCGGTATTAATTACTTCACGTCCTTACCCGATATCCATTCTTTAAAACATATCCTTCCATTTACATGCATTCAAATATTCACGGAATTTGAGATACTGTTAATCTTTTTACATATTCTCCAATCCCTTGAATATATCCATGCTCTCGACATTAAACAAATGTTTACACCAAAATTGATATTAAAACGAATAAATTACCAAGAATAGCAACTTTATTAAAATACAAAAAGGTTATAAAAATACAATCAAATGCAATAAATCACTGTAACTTGTTATTCATTGATATACAATATATCTACAGAGCTCGCAATACAGTTATTTTCCTCAAGTTACGATAACCAACATTATCTACAAATAATCTCCAAAAAATAGGTACTTTGAATTACAACATTAATAACCAACAAGTTATAACAGTTTTTAGCTATTTTTTCATAAAACGAATTATATTACTCAACGAAAATAACCGATATGGAGATATTTTAAAATAGCTACAAATATTCTAGGCAGTAATTCCTTACACTTATAGTAAATATTGTTAACACATCACTTGGATATATTTTTTTAATTGTTGCAAAAACACGTGTTGTAAACCACCGAACGTCTCCGTTTAATACTATCAGTTACTCATAAAAACTTTGTATTTTCATCATTCAGTTATGCATATAATTATTGACCATAAACACGTTAATTTAAAATCACCCTATCATATTTAATATTCAAACTTAATCTATTGAGAATGTGAAATGTATATAGATAATAATATTATTAGGTAGTAATTTTTACTATCACAGCTACGTAACGTGCGTTTGTATATTCTATTATAACGCAGCCCGGATCTGAAATTTTTTGAGACGAGGCAAAAACTACGGATCTTTCTGAAAATGGAAATATCATTTATCGCATAAAAAGCGATATGAAAAACGTCCTTGACTTTGCATAACTTAAGACGTGGTAACGATATCTTGTGAGGCTTGATTCAACATTGAAAACGTCAAAGTAAAGGCTTGTACAAATTATTAACCTATTTGCTATGGAGAAGTTGACCCAATTTTTAAGATGTATTATTCAGTGGGTACGCTGGGTGATATGCTCGATTGCGACCCTAGAAATTGACCCCGGGGCACGGGCCCTAGCTTAACCCCCTCTAGATCCGGGCCTGTTATTTCGTTCGGAGACAAACGGTTTATGGTCTCCACCCATTGGAATGGTTCACACTGTGATCACTATCCCGATACCGGCAAAGTTTATATGAATTACTACGGGACCTCACCCACTACGCGGTCGCGTTTCTAAGCTCATAGACGAAGATTTATTTTAATAATAACTAGTAGAAAGCGCAATTTTAGGAGATTGGCATAAGCTGTCGAAGTATCACGTGGTCTATGTTAAATCAATCCCGCACGTTTGGGCATTCCATTAGCGTTATCGCTAATATAATACTGCTTTGTTTAGAATCTAAGGACCAGTCCGAATAACGCTATGTGAGTTAGGGTCCGATCCGGGACTACACCCACAATAGGAATGGGGGTTCGTACGGTTCATCATCGCGCTTTAGTACGAACGAAACGTTCAAAATGTTCCTGCACCCGTGGTTACTTGTTACAAATCGAAGGTTATTTTTATTATATTTTGAAATATGATTTAAAGCAGAAGTTAATTATTTAAAATGACATGAAGAGCCCTGCGAATGGCGATCAGCTGCGCCTTCGTCACGTGGGGCATGACATATTAGCGTTAAGTAGGTACAGCCACTAATGTGCCCTGCTCAACCTCGAAGGGATTTAGCGTGACGATACACTATTATTACAAAAAAAAAATAAAAAATGAGCGCTAGAAAATAATCTTCGTTTTGTATTAAAGCAGATAAACACGGAACCTTCTCTACTTGCTGTGTGGCGGATCGGGATAGTGTGCGGAGACCTTAATTTGTCATTTTTTTCTTCAAATCACAACCTAGAATTTAGCTAAAATAAGTTATGTGTCATGGTTGAACCGAAATTCATTGAAACATTTAAACCCCTAATGACTAACGTATTGAAGGCACTTAGTTTTATACTGACAAGACTTTTATGGTTGTACTTCTGTATCTACATTTTGATTGTACGATGGTAACTCCAACGGATAATCCTAACGCGGCAAGGAGTCCGGGAACCACTCTCCCGTAGCTCTGCACACTTCATCATTTATTATATAATGCTAATATCGGTTACCGAATGCAAAGAAATCACAGAAACAACTTTAGAGTAAAAAAAAAAAACAATTAACCTTAATTGCACCTTAGTAGCCTGCGTTAAAGTCAAAATTAATTTATTTATAAACTTGTTCAGACACTTTGAAATCGTCAATGAAATGAATCTACCAAAGGTTTCGCAAAGCAGGATCTGCCAAGAGCCGGCAAATGAGGTAAATGATTTTTATTTAAGCATTTTAAAGTTGTATATTCTATATTTCCATATGAGTGCTTATTACATTAGATTCCTTATAGAAATCCATTTAAAATTACTATTAACCTCAACAAAAGTGTCACCCATATTTGGGTGAATTGATGACGAACTTGATAAACCAAATTAACCAGAAGCAGGTTAACCATTAATTGTTACACAATGTTAGATTTAACGAGTAAGTAAATTTAGAATAAATTCGACGTCTCACAAATGTCCCTGAATTTGGACCAAAATTTACGCTAAAATGCTTCCATATTACATTTGCGTTCATTGGCCAGTCTCGCGCTTTTAAAATTATTCAATTTGTGACGTACTTTCTAATTCGAGTATTTGTTATTCATTAAATAAAAATATCAATGAAAATCATAGAAATTACATTTAGTGTTGAGTATTTAAAAAGAACGTGAGATCTGTTGTCGTGACGGAGGAAAATAAACTTAAATCTAAAAAATCCACTCTTATTTTGTATTATTATCAATCTCTTTAAAATTGCATTTAAGCCTTTGTGTGAGTATTTATAAAACGTAGGTTATAAATATTTTATTTTTATAGGATAATTTATAGTTTTAACATTGGCAACTTAAATACTTTTTCTACTGAGGTTTTGAAATAGCAAATCTTACGTATATTTCCATAATGATGCATATACTTTTCACTCTAATGCTTCACATTGTCTCAGAGAGAAACCCTTACAATCCACCCACGTATAACGTATAATCGTGGCGGCTTAGAGGACAGCGGTTTCCATACGCGGCAAAGGCCCCAATCGGCGAAGCAAAAACGTCACGGGAAAACCGGCATGACATCTTATAGAAATGTCTTGTATAAGTGCTCTGAGAACGGCAATCAACTGCGTCACTTGTCACGTTGAGCAAGACATACAAGAGCAAAGTAGATACAGCCGCTTGTATTTCTGCACACCCGGCAAGGGACGAAATTATGAAAAAAATTACTCAAACCACAAATTATCCAGAAAGTCAATTCTCTTATTTTTGTTCTAATCTCAGTCGTATTTTAATCTTATCACATCGACATTGTTTGCTATACGAATCGACATACGCAAGAGTCGAAATTTGATTGAGACCAGGTTTGAAAAATAATGAAATGATAGGAATTGGTTCTAAGAATAATTAACGATTGAAACCAATCTAACCAATTATTTCGGTTACGATGCCTCAACTATGAGATCAGCGATAACAACCCATTTATTTCTAACAAGCGACGAGTTATCATGACGCCCCTAACATTTACTATTTCTTTTTTATTAATTTGTGTAAAAAAAAGTCTACTAAAGTGTTTTAAATATTTAAGAGCTACGTCAGAGGGTGGTTCCACACGCCCGCCATACTTAATATTAATAATTTCTAAATGGTAATGTGTAAAATGCTTACAAACTATTTGGAAGATTGAACTATGTATAACAGTACAACGATACCTGCACGAATCGCCGCCATAGTGAACTGGCAGTGCATATAATTTCATTGTTTCCATACACAGTATCAACAAAAGTAAGGCACTCTCACCTGGCCTGATAATTTACTAATAAATTGGCCCCAAACATTTATAACAATTACAAATATATCATCGTATAAGGAACTTATAAAATAATTCGCATCCACGAAACAATACCGGCAGAGCATCGCTTATATCAAAATAAATGCATTAGATGTAAAGAGATCTAAAAATAAATTGAATTATATATAAAAAAAACATTAACTTATGAGTATTACAAATAATGGAACATGCATTTATGGCAGAGTACTAGAGCTTGCTTACTAAGCGAAAAACAGCTTGGTTTAATTTAAAACTACGGTACACATAACTAAAACACAGTTATATACCTCATAGGTGTATATATACCCGAGTAAAGACGTTTGACTATGAGAAATGCGGCGAGCGCTTCGGAAAGTCTGTTTCAATTGAGACATGAGAAAAATCAACATTTTCATTACACCTAAACATATCAGAGTAAAATCTTAATTTGGGAATAGTAACTGTTATTGGTAACAATTCGTAAACGACTCTTAACATTCATACTAAAATAAACATTAATCCAGGAATGATAAGTTTTACATAAATGCTGTACAAATACTATAATATATATATGTATATAAAAAGTGTAAAGCGTAACTATACAAATCACTTCAACTTAATGTACTGGATAAATGCAACAGTTGCCGACGCTGTCAAGGTTTACATTGTACCCAGTGCGAAGGAATACTAAATCATTCATTTGTCAAAAATATTACAATCAATGTAATACCCATAGGTGTCGATTATTCGGTAGTAATCTTAATCGATTTCATATATCGACAATGCGACGATAAAAATGCACAATTATTCATCTCTTGTCCAACGGTTGTGACTGCATTACTGTCAATTAATCGACACCCAGAAATCGATAAAACTGTGACAACTATAGAAATCGATTAGGTAACGATATAAAGGCACTACGTTGTGACCCATACAGAATGGCGATTACATCTAACGTGACTGTCTGACGCCACTATCACATTGGGGACTTGCATCACATTTATCACAATCAGCAAACTCGGGAATCTATTACGTATCCAACGCCAACGCCGTCGCACTCCCAAACGGCTTCCTCTGAGCGAAGTGCGGCGCCAACGAGTCGATACATCGATACGTACATGCAGGCGGCGCGGCGGCGCGTCAGCGTGCGTGTACACAGGCAGGCGTTCGTTCGAGCGAGCGAGCGCTACGTGCACGCGTCCACGTTGTCCTGCTTGATGTACTGCTCCGGCTTCATGCGCACCTCGCGGTGCATGCGCTCCATGTGCCGCGCAATGTGCATCTTCTGCTTGGCGCGGTACACGCAGTACGGACATTGGAACTGGGGCTCCTTGCCGCACTCCCACTTCTGATGGTTGCGCAGCGACGACTTGAGCTTGTAGACGCGCCCGCAGTCGGGGCACGAGAAGCTCGGCTCGAGGCCCCCCGGGGGCAGGCTGGGCGTCCCCGGCGGGTGGGCGGGGCCCCCGGCGACGCGCATGCCCGCGACGAGGGGCAGGGCGAGCCGCGCAGACCACTGCTCCCACGATAGCCCCCCGATTCTACTGAACGATACGTCCTCGCCTCCGCCGACCGCGCCTGAAACCGCCAGAGACGTCACTAAGCCACCCGCCTGGGTCTCGCCGGCGACGACGTACAAGCGACAACGTTATATACATACATACGTATACAAACAGATACACATACTACGTATACTACATACTATATGACTACTGTGTCAGTGTACCACCGAGTGCTGTGATCAAAGCTTTGCGAGAGGAAAGTAAAAAAAAGAAACAAAAAAGAAATCAAATAATGTTTATTATCGACAGTCGAACCGTGATTCGGGTTTCGTTTGCGTTTATTCTGGGTTATTTAGAGTTTAATTTCGAGATCGTATCGATTTAGCGTTGCCTTTGCACGAACAGATTCGTTTGCAAATGGATCAAAATGAAACAAAGAGACCTGTCAGGGTGTTACCCGGACGGGGTTTTAATCACACCATGTTTATATGAACGTTTGTTAATTTAATGTGCTCTCCCGACTCTTGGGTTTTCTTGTCTACCTGAAATTATTAATTATATTAGTATGAACGGAACAAAGGAAAAGAAAACAATATCGCGGCCACATGCGCGCGCCGGTGTGCAAGCGGTGAACGCAACGCGTCGCGGACAGACATGCGGGATGCTTCATGCTTTTGTTAGATACGACAACTGTAACTTTGCTCGACTTACCTAACTGTACTTTGAACGAAATAAAATCATTAACGTACAAGGAAAGTCATAAAAAAAGCAAGGAAAAGACAAAACAATCACATTTCATAATATATCTATATTTAATAAAACTTTTCTACCAAGTAAACCCCAATATATTCATATAAAAATCTTGCTAATCGATTAACTAGTTCCAATAACATTAGAAAACAATGTATATAGTTATAATGTACTATAACATAATCGATATATACATACATATACCTCAAACCGCTGTACAACGTGATTTATGATCGAATATGTCCGAAAACAATTTCCGTTCCACGAATATTATTTAATGTTTTTAATACATAATCTGCATCACGTTTAAAAACTAATACTGACTTTGGTCAAATAGCTTTGTTATCCTAGTTTAACAAAAAACAATATCAACAGTCAATAATAAGCTAATCGTTATCTTATTGCGTTTTTAATATCAATCTACGAATTTATAAAATAAATTTTGAACACATACCGAGCGTAGCTCTCGGGGCTTATATACATTATTACTGAAAGTAGAATTAACACACACACAGTGCTTTTAAAAAAGTTTTTATATATTAGAAACATACTAAAAATATATCTCATCTGAAAATAGATAGGCTGTATAGGTTTCCAGGTGGTATCACGCTACAGTGTACGCCCCGAGAGCAGAGCCCTGTTTAAACCACTTTTGATTGAATTTATTACACCAAAAAAAAAAAAACAATATTATTATATAAATATGATAACTCCTTAACTACAGGTAACATTGTAGGCACATAATGATCTATTTAATAATTAACTAATTCATTATTAGTGCCTCAAAATGGCGCATAACTGAGCATTCGATTTGCTTCTATTATGAGCTGTTAACATTTGAGGCATTTCTACGGGGCTATAAAAAATAATCGATTCAAGATTATCGAGTTTATAAACTAGGAACAACATCAGATTTTTTATAATAAGGTCAAGGCCAGTAAGATACACCCATATAAACAAAGTTTTTTTTTTTCGTAATTTGTGTCACAAGTTACAAGTAGATGTCACGACTAGTGATGAAAATGCCCGGGAATTTTCCCAAAGTGCCCTAAACTTCCGAGAACATTTCGTAAATTCCCGGGGATATTCCCAGGGAAGTGTTTGAGCATTTTCATCACTAGTCACGACCTAGAAACGAAACATTATTTCAAATAACCCCGTAACCTAACATCATTATACGGAAAACAGTGACTACGTGTGTATGAGTGTATTCATATTTATGCAATAGCCTAAAAAACATTTCTATAGACACTTTTGTAGTACATTTTTTTTTGGAAATATTGATTCTATTGACTGGTCTGCTCGTGACCATGATCAGTGTAACCAGATCGAAACGTCCAGCCATAATTAAAAGTATTATGCATAGTTCGCGCATAAGACTCTTTAAAGTATTTACAATGGAATAAATATCTATACCAATGTAATAATGAAGGATGTATTTATGTTTCCAACGCATAACATTATATTTGCAATTATCACAAAATAACATATTGTGTCGTATCAAAGTCACTATTTCCCGTAGAACATTGATACAACTTACTGCATACCATCCATCGGTATTTTATTATTCTAATAAATAAAACAACATAAAAATATAACTTTGGGTTTGCTATAAAGAAAACTAGGAAGACAAAATAATGGTCCCTTTTGCTAGAAGAAAAAAAAATAAAAATAAATTACAAACAAGAACAATATAACGGTTGATATACAAGGAAGACTAACTGATATAAATTATATTTGGAGCGAAATAAATAATCCTACCCGCGTTGTAAATAAGCTTGCGTTACAGCAAGCGGCGAATAACAAACAAATTACCTAATTATATATTAATATCATTGCACTAAATAATTTTGGAATATACCCTGAGGAATGGTAGGTCATTAAAACTAAGCAAATTCGAGAAGATTACAGACTTATAAGCACAGCTGAATATAGCACGCGCTGGGAGCGATTCCACGGATGAGAGGGTGGCGGCGCACAATGTCCGGCAGGCCGCCTATAAGTTAGGTTTGGAGGGGTGTGTTCTTTACACCCACACCTCTGAGGGTGAAGCCTAAACAGGCTGTTCGCTCCCCCGGGCGTCCGGAAGAATTTGGATTCCCAGGTCCAGATGAAGTCGTTGGAAGGACGTCCCGGGGGTTTTTAGTCAGCAGGAATCTGACACACCGGAGCCGCTGTCCTCACAGCGAGCCTGATGATTCTATACATAATTTCCCCCAGATTACAAAAACAAGGGAGAAGTTTCAAATCAACACAATATTATCGATAGTTATTACATCTGCACTATTTTTTTTTTCCAAGGACTTGTCCTTTGTAACTTCATCAATGTCTGTGTTGCTTCTATACTGGCTCGACTACTTTGCTCCTGATAGGAAGTGTATTCTACGAACGGCAACGACCACCAAGGGTCGAAAGCCCGTACAGCCGTCATGTCGATCCACATATACCACGACAGAAGGTCCCTAGGTATATTAAAAAAAAAAGGTTATCTAACGGTGATCTACTAGAGTTTCGGAAGCGACAGCCTGGAGAAAAAAAAAACGCCGAAAAAACTCAAAGCTGCGTCGGAGTACCGCGCTTCGGAGCGTATAAACGCACCGGTTAGCGACAGTTGAAATTGATAATATGACCGGTGGTCGTGGGTGTGGTTTTAGGAAGACACGAATTTGGCGTTTTATAGTTTATTTGCACTTTAAGGCACACCGAACTGCGACGTACACGCACGTACTCCCGCCTTGGGTCTCGGTAGTCGACTAACTCCCAAGCATCCCGTGCGCGCGCGCATCCTCTTACCCCGCACGTCTCATAACACCCTAACGACCCTTAGGGCGATAACTGCGTATCGGGTTACGTCTACATGCTATAATAATCATTTAAAAAGTTATAATACGAAGACCAAATATCTGTTTTTTAGGGTAAATTCCCATAAAATAACTATAATTTGCCAATTATAGCTTGAAATTCAACTCGAAACGTCAAGCATACCTTAATCCAGTGTATCCTTCAAATTATTGTCAAAATAGAGTTCCGTACTCTGCGTAGTCAGCCAACTTATCGTCGTGTTCGTGCATATTCTTTTCTTCTTTATTTTAAATACAAAGGTTCACTTGAAATAAACTTTAAAAAATAATTATAGTTTTTACTATAACTATTGGATTATGGATGTGTGTACAGATTGGGACATGTACTTCTATATTTATATTGACATTGAACAAAAAGGTCGTTTAGAACAATAAGCGCTGGAGCGACAATATATTTTAAAATTTTCTAGAAGTTATGAATGACCAATAAAGTCGTGTTCACCGAAATCCATGTAAAACCTTGATAAAAAACAAGTTATATATATAACAAATACGATGCATAGTTTGCTTTGCAATTTAAAAATCGATCCCAGAGCGTGGCTATTATTCAACTAAGCCAAGTCATAACATTATTTTTAATAATCAACAAGACAACTATATCATCTTAGAAAATCACTTTGTAACATGTTAATATATTCGTATGAATTTTTTTTGTCACTATACAACCGACCTTTGGTCGTATTCCTCTGAATAAAATACTTCGGGTCAGTCTTAACTACCGTAAATAAACTCTAAAACAAAAAACAACAGAATTATTATCTAATGCCGTTAGGGAATGTGCTCGTTACGATCTACATAACTCCTATCTTCAACAAAATTATAGTAAAAATAATAAAATAGTTTTAAATATAAATAAAAAATATTGCAGTACCGATTTGGTTAGGTATCTACTTTGGTCTAGTGGTTGTCGCTAGGGATGCCGAAAAAATATCGATATGTCGACATTAAACTCCTTACATTTAGATTTCATAAAATTGATGTAATTTAAATTTTAACCATTGAGTGTATCTTCGCGCACAATATACTCATACAGATTAAACCGGTTGATTAGTAATTAATACAGAAGACAATAATATTACAAAACCACAGATATGTTCTTCGCAGGAGATATGTTTAAGGTTTGTTATCTTCCCGCAGTCTAAAAATACGTGAATTATAACGTTAAACCTTCAGGGCTTGGATGAGAGAGTGCGTGTGTGCAAGCGCTAGCATTCACGCATCAAATATATCCTGCGCAATTGACTGTTTCCGAATATATGAGATATATGATGTTATTTGGAAATATTACTAAGGCCGAAATCTTCATAACGTCAAGATCTGGTACATTATTTGTTATAAATAATGTGGTACCATAGCCTGGTTTGTCAAGTGAGGACTTTAAGGGAACTTACTGCCAATTTGAAATATAATAAGTGGTAATATATTACTATAAGGTATATATAATAATTCTCTTTCCAGCATTGATCATTGCTGAAAAATGAACATATTAAAGTTCCTGAACAATTTTTAGTTACCAATTTGCATACTTAAGTCGCTGTTATCTTAACTTTAAATTCATCATATACGCATAGCAATGGCAAACACTTTTCCTATTCCGTAGTATTTTCTCCAACAACATATCTATTGTTTGTTAATACGATTGCAGTTGCAAATGAACTCGGCATGTATCCGCGGGGCATCCCTAGAGTGCGGACGGGTCGCGGGTCGCGGGTCGCAGGTCGCGCGTCAGACGGAGGTCTTCTTGTTGCGGCGCACCTTGCTGGTCGCGTAGACGTACCACTCGGTGCTATGATGCTTGCGGATGTGCACGCCCAAGTTGCCGCGCTGCTTGGCGCGGTAGGAGCAGTAGGGGCACTGGTGCGCGGGCGCCTTGCCGCCGCACTCCACGTTCTCGTGGCGGCGCAGGGTGGACTTCCAGCGGTATCGCTTGCCGCAATGCCGACACTCGAACTGCCGGCTGGCGTCTTCGCCGTTCGCGCCAGCCGAGTTGTTCGGTTCGCGCTTCGTCTGCTCGAAGCCGGCGTCGTAGTAGCCCTCCGGTTCCTCGGGCAGTACGATGTCGTCAGTGTCGTCATATTCGCCGTCCGATTCGTGTTCAGAGTGCTTGCCGCTTTTGATCTCGGCCGTCTGGCCGACCGAGTTGTTGTTCTGCATGAAGGCCTGCCTCAGCAGATGCGCCTTGATGTTCTCCGGTATGGCGGTGAGGGCCTCCAGATGCAACTCGGCCGGCGGGTACGCGGGCAGGGCCGCGTCCGCCGGTTTGGCCGCGTCCGGGTATTTAGCGCAGGGCGGTACGAGCGCGGCGAGCGACTGCGACTGCACAGAGAGCAGCGACAGCAGAGCCGACGGCAGCGGCCCGTGACCGTCCTTGTGCGACTCTGAAATCCGACACATTGAGGGTATTGCAAATAATAAATAAAGCGGCGACTACTACGTACGGAGTCTTTGTTAATACTACCGGAGGCTAAAATAAAAATTAAGGAACCAAAGAAATGCGTTATAATAATAATAAAAATATAAAAAAATAATAAAATAAAAATCTCTGTTAGAAAATTATAAAGGCGAAGCTTCTATGTTCATGCAGACATGCACAATCCGAGCGACCGCACTCGTCTATTCTCATCTTCCCATAAAAAAACAATCGAAAAAAGGGGTTTCGGTGTACGACGAGATACAATCAAAAGGCCAAAGAGTCTCAGAAAAACGTTTAATCTTAAAAAATATATCAAAATATCATCGTTATAAGTATACGAGGCTCACATTACTATAATAATTTGTGTGATTAAAGATACCACGTAAAAGGAAGAACGAGTGATTCTATATTATAAGAATAAGGCACTAGTATAAAGCACTGATATAGTCAAACGTTCCTTGACTCGGCTGAGCCGATCCAGGCGAGTCCAATCATTGCCACCGCAATCACTTCATCATATTCTATATTACATTATTAAAAAAAAAAACAGTATTAAGTGAAGACAGCCACTAACGCATCTCTGCTAACCCCGAAAGGGTTTTGACGTCACAATATATACTATTAAAAAAGTAAAATAAAAAAAGATCATTAGCCCACTCGGAATCTGATATATGATATATTTACATTTGGCACATTTTAAAAGGGCGCCATTTTGATATAACGTATTAAAAAAACTAATTTCATGGTATCACAGATTACCAAATCAGAACAATTCTCAGTGGATTCTCTCGTTATATCCTATCTTTCATAAAAAGAGACTCTCGGCGTATATCACTATTCTTATGAGATAAACAGTTTAAAAACAACGCCCTGCGCATTGTACACTAGCGACAATGTCGACTGACGTGCCCACCCCTTACTGTCCGCGACAAGATAGAACAATACTTTGACGGCTGCTCTCACCTCAATTACATTAAAATGAGTTCGTGCGGACATTGGCAGTGGCAATGAGTGGCTCCGGTTGTGTCGACCCCGCAATGTTGCCGATTTAATTTTAAATCTACATTTATAGCTAGGCTAAAGCTTCGTCTTACCCGACCAATAAACATCAAAAATATGACAGAAAAATAATATACTTTTCAGAATTCCCATAATAGGCGGTATGATAAAGTTGTTTAACATAGAGTCCTTGGCAGTTTGCGGGCAAAACATGGCGAAGAACCAGTGATTACTCGAGCAAAATTGTTTGCTCGTCAGGAAGAATATACATCGACAGGCCAGCAAATGTGAGTAACACTACGGGGTATTTTTGGCCAGTAGGATTTTGCCACACTGGAGCCGTCATTCTCACGACTACCCTGACGGTCCAGCTCAGGATTTTCCCTGGATAAAAAAAGCTGCTCCTTGAGTAGATTGCAAATCGGCAAATATAATGTGACACGTTTCCGGGAAGGTGGGGTGACGACTTAGGAAAGTCGGCCAGCAATAACCTGATCAGAGTCGAAGATAGGGTTCGCCTTTAATAGCTTACGCCCAGCAATGGACTAAAGTAGACTGATGATAAGGTTAGAGAGTATAGGACCAGTGAGCTAGATTTTTTTTTAATTCTGAACGAAGTAGTGTCTGGTAAACGCAGCTTTAGATATGTTTTAGAATCGGAATCGGCAACAGAGGTCGACGGGCGAGCGCGCGTCCACTAGGCGGCGAGCGCGCGTTCACTTGACGGCGAGCGCGCTCTGGTGCCGGTCCGGGTGCTTCTTCTCTATGTGCTTCTTGAGCTCGTTGCGGCGATGCTTGCTGTAGGCGCAGTGCGGGCACTTGTACTGCGGCTCGCGGCCGCACTCGAGCGTCACGTGCCGCACCAGGTTCTTGCGGGCGTTGTAGCTGCGCTGGCAGTTCGGGCACTTGTAGCCCTTGTCCGTCTTGTACTGTGCGCAGGAGAGCTTCACGCGCTCGCGCCGCGGGAATATGTTGTACCGGGGGTCGGATTCGTTCATCGCTTGCTGCTCCGGCTGCGGCGGCTGCGGGCTCGGCGCGGGCTGTGCGGGCGCGGCGGCAGCCACTGGGCCGGGCTGTTTGTCCTGCGTGCGTTTGTTCTCCTTGGTCTCGTCCAGGAAAGGTTTAGGCGATTTCACGTTCTTCAGTATAGCCAGCGTGGTGACGTTGCCTGAGCTATCTTCGCTCGCGTTATTTTTACTCCGAGTTGTGATCGTTTGGCGCGGGGGCGGCGGCGGCGGAGGCGGCTGTGCCTTCTTACCTGAAATAGAAATCACACATACAGTCCGCATTTTCTGTCTCCCGAGTAGGCCGATATCCCGCGCACCGTTTACGGTTAAACGAAAAAAAAGGCAAAGTAATGGACAAAATATATTTAAAAAAAAAAACCAAATGAGTCTATTTCTTTTTAACAAAGTATGATAAAGTATAAGTATTAAAAAAGTATAACATGACCTTTATAAGTACACAGCCTAATTTAGTATATAACTGTATGAGAATATATCTCTCTTAATTATAAATAAATAATCTAAAGTTAACAACGTGATAAACTCTTAATAACAACAATTTGAAAAAGTTAAACTACATTTAAGAGATCAAAATTAAGCCAAAAAACGACTGTCTCTCGACACCTTACTCACTAAATCAGTCAACTTAACAATTCATGTTTTGCAAAACCTCAGAACTTTGAAATATAAATACGAAAAAGTAAAAAATAAAAAAATATATATAAAAAAAGCAAACTAAATATAAATATTAGGGTTAACGTCCACCCTTTTCAAATGTTTTTTGTTAACGTGCGAGGACAAGGTTTTTTTCTGCGAGAACTTTTTGTCGCATCGCTCGCAGTGGAACTGCGGTCCGGATATACATTCGTATTTCTCATGCCTCAACCGATTCCTTTTGTATTTATAGTTCTTTTCCTTGCATATAGTGCACCAATGCGCCAGGCCCTCACTACTGCCTTTTTTCTTCTCGCTCTCCTTTCCGAGAACTCCCTTCCTTTTCCCTCTCAACGTTCTGTTTTTCAACTTTTTTTTAACACATTCGATTTTTCTATCCTCAGTTACAATACGGAGACGTGCGAGACGCCCACGGGTTAAGGGGAAGGAACGTTTTGCGTATTTGTCAGGTGTTAGAGCAATGACGTCTGGAAGGTGAAATAGTTAATGCGAAAATGAGAATTATATTACAGAGCGTACGTAGTTCAAGGTTAATCACAAAAAGTCTGCCGTTACAAAGTTTTAAGTCACAAGAAGTTTAGACACAAATTAGTAATGGTATCGGAAAAAATTATACTATTAGGATGGAAACAAAAATAATTCTAACTGAAGCACAGGAATGGTTGTGTAAAACAAGCAGGGTGACAAAGCAATATGTTGGCCGTTCGGACATTCGCTCCATACTAATTTATAATTGAACATAACGAAACCCCCCATTTAATATCACGGATTGTCCCTATTTACAATAAATCATATGTACAAATACAACGCCGATTAAAAATGAAATGCGCATCTACTTAGGAATGTCTAATGACAAATTCACATGCCTCCTATAATTTTGCGTCGATTTATATTACCTAAGAAGACATGCAAGAGTTGTAATAAAACAAAACAAAAAAATACAACAAAATATAATGCTCGTAATGACGTTCAACATGAATTGCTAAGAAAAGACAAATCTGCAGTGAAATCACATGTGAATGCAAATTAAAAAACAAAAAAAAAAGGAATAAAATAAATAATTTATAAATAAGCCACATAACCAACTACACTTATAAAATGTAAAAAAAATATCGTTTACCTTTCACATTAGGCTGCGCGTCGTGCTTTGTCCCGTAATCTTCTAATATCATAGTCACACTTGTGCATAATGTGTCGCGCGTATTAATTCGAGCCACACGTGTCGTATAGCGTATCAACGTTCTCGAAACCCAGTAATAGGAACAACAAAAAAATAACGCGAGTGAAATGAGATGTGGGGGGGGGGGTGCACATTGAATAGTTTAAAACTACATAAAATATAATATATAAACATTTACTTACCAATATAATATAGGTATATATAGCCAGCCACGTGTTAAAACTATCACCGTGTACATACGGCTTTATTAAAATACAATCTTTAACATAAGCAAAGGTTTAAAACAGTGGCATAACTCCGTTACTACAAAATATATGTTATTTCTAATATAAAAAAAAGACAAGTGTATTTTTGCAAGTGCGGACTTTTCCGGATTTCTTTTTTTTTTATTATGACCCGGCACTGGATGTATCACAGTACGCAGTAGCGTGTATCCCATAGAAGCATAAAAACCATTACACCTTGCTATACTTGGACTTAAAAAATCAGGTCTAAATTGAATTCTGAGACTATGGAATCTAGTGCTCACCAGATTTTATGATAATAATATGTATTCAACGTACAAGTATAACAAGTATGAAATGTCACGTGTTCTAGTGCCGTGAGAACGGCGATCAGCTGCGCTAGTCATGCTGGTCACGATATATAAGAGCAAAGTGGATACAACTGCTAATGTATCTCCTCTGCTCGCCACGTAAGGGGTATAGTGTAATGATATGCTTCTATGGGATGTAGGCTGCGGCCGTACCGTGCTATAATGGAAAGTACAATGCAATACGAAAGCCGAGTAGAGACAACGGCCGCGATCATGCCGGCCTACGCAAATATTTCTTCACTGTTGTGCTTTTTAAACCTTTGCTACAATTAAAACCCGTATTCTAAGAAGGCCGATAATGTTTAGCGTCATATTAATGTGTTACTCTGCCGCGTTTGCTCCGAACATAGAGGCATGCATTATCTACGACCCCACAGATCACAAACATCAAAGCTATTAATATTGTACAAAACTACATAGATATATATATTTTAAATTTCATTACTCACCTTCTATGCATTACCTCGCCTTTGATAAGGCTACATAAAGAAAGAAAACAAAACCTTTATTACCGTTACCTTGTTACCTGTTGCACTGAAATGTTTTTTTTTGTTCACATATAAATTATACAAAAAAGAATTGTCATATGATTAGTAATTGATTATAATAATATTAGATACTAAAAATATAATAATTGATGTAGTTTCACATGTGAAAACACTTGCACTCTCGCATCCGTTTGTCGTGAGTTATAATATTTATAATAATATAGAGAAAAACATTAAAATAATAATAATAATACTTTTCAGCAATGACTTAAGTTTTAGCTAAGTTCAAATTATGGGAAGACATTGCGCATTTCATCAATTCCTTGTATCTCTGGGACAGTTAACTTTCAAATGCCAAAAACAAAAATATACTTGTACTAAAAAAAAATTAATTGTCCCAGAATATCAATCTCGAATCCCACTTTTTAACATGTCGCGTTTGTGTTTTTTAAATTGACATATGATAAAAATAACGAGAATAAGAGTAGTATATATAATAAATGAACGCAACATGTTAGAGACGCGGCCCGCGCCGGCTACAGCTAGGCTACCTTACCTTGAGACTCCCGCACGCTGTCGCTGGAATTCATTATTTCGTCTTGTGATCTCTCCATGTGCCATTGGAAATCTGTAACAAACCGGACCGTGGTTACTTCCATTAAAAGAAAACGATCAGAATACTAACAGATATGTCCTCTGTACTGTAACTAGTGCTGCGAGAGCGGCGATCAGCTGCGCCACTGGTCACGTTGGGCACGATATACAAGCGCAAAGTACATACAGCCATACTACTGTATCTCTGCTCACCTCGAAACGGATATAGCGTAATGATATATCGGTATTCTAATAAAGGAGATTAATCGAGGGAATTGTGGAATAGGTTGTTTGTTTTTTTTCCCTTTTACGTATATAAGATTCAGAGTTTTTGTCGTTGTTTCATCTTTTTTCTTTATATGCAAGTAGTCTACATTTTTAAATGTAGTCGAATGTATAATGTATCTTGTCCATGTGTTACTATAGACTATATCAGTGTTCAAATGAATAAAACAAAAACTCATGCATCATCACAATAGCTCCAACTATCCGAACAGTTCATTATCGATCTGTATCAATCTACTGCTGGACTGGCCTCTCTCAAGGTTGGCCGCTGAGCTCGGTCTTCCCCTTTTCTCATCCAACAATTGCCTGTCACTTTGCGCATATCGTCTCTCCACCTACCCAGAGGGTGTCCGACACGCTTACAGAGGATGCGGTCTCCACTCAACTCACTGGTCAGGTATACTCCAGCAATTATCGGTTCTTCGGCAAATCAGAAACATCGGTACATTGATATCATTGACGATTTCAAACTGTTTATAAGATCGATTTATGTATGATTGCATGCGTGTGTGTATACAGTATGTTATAAAAACCCTGTCCGACCCGTAAAGGCGTTACTCAGTATCAATAATAGATTCTATTTAAATTGCCCTGTTTAGTTAAAGACCAAAAAAAAATCGTACAAAAATGGGAAACTTACATAGATACATTCAGCGTGTGCGTAGTTTGTGAACAAAGGGAAAAAGAAATCAAAAGATCATTTTAGTATTTCAAGACCTGTGCCCCAAACACCGTGTATGAATTAAATCGTTTCACTAGTCAATGAAGTGAATTTTGTAAGTAATCCGAGCATAGATCGCATATAAAATAATCAAATTTTCTGATGTATTTTGATAATGTTGTCGTATCACCAATATACCCCTTTCGAGTCGGACATGATTTTGAAAACACACTGTATATGTATAAATAATAGTATTGCATATATATATATATATATACTAGCTGACTCGGCAAACGTTGTTCTGCCATATGAATTATAGCAGACCAGCCACGCTTTGCTGTGACTGGTTTTTGAATAATTACTCAATCCAGTCAACGGATAGCGCCATCTTTTAGAATCGGTTGGAGCTAACTGTAAATTATGACTGCTAAATAATAAACAAATAATTTGCAATAAAATAATATTGCGACTATGAATTGAGATGAAAACTATCCTATCTTTTAAATTAGATCAAACTTCACGTGGTGTGTAAATTTCATTAAAATCGGTTTAGTAGCTTAGGAGTCCATCGCGGACAAACATCGTGACAGGAGATTTATCTATACTAATATTATAAAGCTGAAGAGTTTGTTTGTTTGTTTGTTTGTTTGAACGCGCTAATCTCTGGAACTACTGGTTCGAATTGAAAAATTATTTTTGTGTTGAATAGACAATTTATCGAGGAAGGCTTTAGGCTATATAACATCACGATGCAACTATTAGGAGCGAAGAAATAATGGAAAATGTGAAAAAAACGGGGGAAATTATTCATCCTTGAGTGCTTCCATTGCGTGCGCTGCGAAAACGGTTCAAGATACCAAAAATATATGTATGACAGAGTTATTCCTCTTAAAATGATCTAAAAAAATGTCCGCGACAGTATATGTCTATCTTTTAAGATTAACTCACTATAACCGTTTTTATGGTAATCAAATTTGGTCGAAATTAATGCATTATTTGTTAAGAGTTGTATCAACGTAATAATATTCAACTTTATCCAAATAAATGTGTTGTTGTTTAAGAGTATGTAATTGTGAACAAAATTGTCTTTGACATCACTTAATTTCAATGAACATCTTAGAAAATATTACAATAACTTATATAGCAAAACAACGTTTGCCGGATCAGCTATATATTATAAGATGTATAGATTACTGACTGCGTACGACGTCGTTGTGGGGCAGGGGGGGCTGGTCGTCCGGCTCCTCGTCCAGCGTGAGGTCCTCCACGCCGTCGCGGTGGATCTCCTCCTTGCAGTGCGCCAGTTCGTCGCCGTTGCTGTTACCCTGCGCCCATGCGACACCACCGATATCATATCAATGCCGGCACTTAGTGTCTAGCAATCAGCAAGGCAACTGCACGCCATCATCGCATCAGTCGAAGAACGTCCACACCTACACACAGGCCTTGGGCCAGGCAGCCCGTGGTAACCCTACATGCGACCATCAAGATCGCTGCGAGTCTATGTCTGACCCCTGCTGACTAAAAATCCCCGGCGTGTACTTCAAATCGGTCTATCCGCGCCTGGGAATCCTAATTCTTCCACCTATCCGGGAAGCGAACGTCCTGTTCAAGCTCCTCATCTGGAAGAGGTGGGTGTAAAGGGCTCATTCTTCAACTGGGGATTCTTCAGGATCAAGTAGCATTTCACGCCAACCCAAAACTTTACCCCCTTTGGGACAGCTCCGCCAATCACCATTTGGCAGCCTTGGACTGAATCGATCGCTGAGCTCGGCGACTCACTGCCGATGAGGCTCTTACGTCGCGTGAGATACTCAGTTTGGAACACCGGCGCGGCGTAGAGTGGCCTGCTTTTTGGTTTTCTATAGACTTTACTCTGGAGAGTCGAGAGATAGGATGCAGCTAGGTTGCATTATTTAATTCCTCCTTCACCTTCTACATAAATTAACTACGCACTGTGCGAGTTTGCGCCTTTATGTGGCTGACATTCCAACTGCTCATACAAGGCAATTCTCCTCCTCTTTTATACTGCGAACCGCCAAAATCGAAAGTAGAAACAGCATCCTGCATCTGTTTTTCCAACATCTTGCGACATGGGAATCTTCAAACGACCAGTGAATCGACATTTATGGCGTGTGCGTTCTCACCATCACTTTCCATCAGGTGAGATTGAAGTCAAGCGCAAATCTGTCTGTAGTAAAAAAAAATACAGGTACGACTCCTGTTATAATTTGTCTCGTGCATCTAACTGTAGTATACGCCGAACGTAATACATGAAAAAAAAAACCTTTATTAAGACAAAAGGGACCTAACATATATATTTAGATAAAACCATTAAAAAAAACATAATATCAAATCATATATCCTGTGTGCTGTCATCGATCTCCAATAGCACTCGGTTCAGCGTGTGCTGGGTGACGCTGTACGCGCCATCGCGCGCTGATTGTCAGCGAACTGACTGCGCGGACGCCGCGGTATTAACATTTGAACCGTTCAATATAATAAATACATACAATACTTTTAAAGTTATATACCGAATATGAAATATTTAAAAATAAAATATGATATAAATAGAAGAGTACATAGATTATAAAATAAATATACACACATGATGTCCTATACAAATTAGTGTTACGTAATTGCCGGTTTAAAAACGTTCACGGCATGATTAGACGCCGTGATGGACACCGTCCCTATTTTTGGTAACTCAAGGGAAAATCCTGCATAGGACGGTAGGCGCCGCCGTGAGGGCTTGCGCCCACGGTATACCAGACTTCTATTGGCTAAAAACCCCGCGGCGTCAACTCCTCATCGCTGCTTACCGGGTGCAGGTATTCACATTCGTCCTTCGTGGATACCGCCATTAGGTTAAGGATATTTTCTTCTTTATTCATAATACCAACAGTGAAAATATGTAACAGACTGGGTTTATTTTTCCACGATCTTGGAAGCATTGAAAGAAGAGTGAAGAGACATTTATCTGACGAGCGAGGATCATCACAGCTGAAACTAATAAGTTCAATAACTCTTACTTTTGCTCTCATTGAATTGCAGCATAGTCTGCCGGCTAGCATGCTCCCATTGTCCTATGATATCAAGTTCTTTGATCGAAATCATGTGGTGATATTAGTGGATAATCGTGATGATTTGTGACCGAAATCAGGCGTTTGAATAAAGGACCTTGCGGAAAGCGTTCAGGATTTCAGGATTCTCTCGTCTAGTTTCACCTTGAACGCCAAGGTCCTATTGGCAGTGGTCCATCGCAAAGAGAATTGATGTCGACAGTCATGACACGGAAAGTGATCTTCTTCAGACATACGCAAAGAGGATCCCAATACGAGTTTCCCAAGTTGAGGTTCCTCGAAGGCAAGATTCCGGGAAAAGAAGCCAGGCCAGAGATGGAAGTAGCTGAACGACATCACAAAGTGGGCCGTAATGAGCTTTCCTGTTTTGAAGACCTCAACATGGGATCGCAAGAAGTTTTTCCTACTGACCTTCAAACTTCTTTATGAAGATGGCAAGTGTGTCATGATCGCAAGAACTATCAGCAGATGCGTACCTTCTAATAATCGTACTCGATTTTGAACTACTTTTCATCAGGGGCATTGCAGCACAAGAATAGGATGTGTGAAAATCGTGCATAAGAGCATCAGGGCCGCTGTGAAGGCAGCGACCCCGGTGTGCCAGACTCCCACTGACTGAAAAACCCCCCGAGATGTCCCTCAAATCACTCTACCTGGGCCTGAGAAATCTTGTTCTTCCCATCGAGCGAATAGCCTGCTCAGGCTTCCTCTCTGGGAGAGGTGGGTGTAAAGACCCCACCTTTCCGGAACTCTATCTCATACTATACAGAGCCGTTTTAATAGTCCGGTGCGGTAAATTATAATGCGCCGTGAGCGCAGCCGCCCCGGAGTATCAGACTAAAAAGCACCGGGGCATCTTTCCAATCATTCCACCCGGGCCTGGGAAACCAGATTCGTCCAGTTGCCCGGGGAGCGTATAGCCTGTTCAGGCTACCTCTCTAGTAGAAGTAGTGGGTGTAAAGAGCCTACCTCTCTTATTTACATTTCGGTACTGTATATTACCTCCAAACCAATAAACCAACTGAGTGGTCCATGGCAATCCAAATTCTGTCAACTGGTCCCTCATGACTGAAAGGTTAAGAGAACCACTGTTCTAGATCAACGGAAAGTACATTGCAGGTAAGAATATACCGTATAGACGGGCATATCTTTTGAGTTCGTTGTATTGGGAGTTTCATTTTTATTATAGAGCTGCAAGGAACTGTAGACCTTGGTCTTTGATATTAATTTCAACATACCTCCACGCGTTTCTGATAAAAAGAAGGGGCTTCTTGACAGACAGACAGACGGACAACCAAGTGACCTACAAGGGTGGGTACCTTAGCACATTTTGAGGTATGGAACTCCTAAAAAAATTGTTACGAGTGAGGGTATTTATTACCTGTGCACTGTCGCTGTTTGGAGGCAAGGGAACTGAGGGTATATCGCCGGAGAGGCGACGAGCTTTCTTCCTGCGACGCGTCGGACTGATTGACCCTTCCCGGCTGTCCACACTTCCGTCTCGAGTCTGAACGAAAATGACAATAAAAATTTTATTTTACGCCTATTACAAATAAATTCTATCTTTATAGTACAAAATACAATGCATCATAGAAATCAGAAGGCCAATTCTGGCAATTTTCGATCAAATTGCGCCGCATTTATCATTTGCACAAGTAATGCCATATTTGACAAATGAGAGGCTGAATTTTGATTTGAGTTATATTTAATAATAATATATCGTGACGCTATTATCCTTTTTGGGGTGAGTAGAGATATATTAGTGGCAGTGGGATACACTTTGCGGTTATATGTCGTGCCCAACATGACCAGTAGCGCAGCTGATCGTCGTTCTCACACCACTAGTACAAATGTAATTTATATTAGATGCTATGCAGGTTTCCTCACGGTGTTTTATTTCACTTTCACATTGAAGTCGGTGTCGAGAATGGCCGCTGAGGGCGTGCAGGAAAAAAGTGGCGAAATGAAGATATAATTCAACCACATTTAGAATATCTCCCAGCTTGTTTTTTATAAGCAGTCTTGCCGAATGGAATATATTAGACTATATATATATATAACTCCTGTCACGATGTTTGTCCGCGATGGACTCCTAAACTACTAAACCGATTTTAATGAAATTTACACACCACGTGAAGTTTGATCTAATTTAAAAGATAGGATAGTTTTCATCTCAATTCATAGTCGCAATATTATTTTATTGCAAATTATTTGTTTATTATTTAGCAGTCATAATTTACAGTTAGCTCCAACCGATTCTAAAAGATGGCGCTATCCGTTGACTGGATTGAGTAATTATTAAAAAACCAGTCAGAGGAAAGCGTGGCTGGTCTGCTATAATTTATATGGCAGAACAACGTTTGCCGAGTCAGCTAGTTAGACTATAAAGATAAAACATTATGTCAAAGCGTTTAAGTCCGTAATACTTTGTCTGATACCTTCGTGATTTAATTTTATTGCACTTTGGCTCAAGCTAGTAATCTTTAATAATTTAGACGGGTATTAAATTGATTATTTGTTGTGTTATCATGGATGTATTCATTGTAACTTTTCATCGTGGTGATCGTTTTCAACTTTAGGATTAGCAAGTGGAAATGGCAGTAAGGCAAAGCACAGCTCGCAGATGGCCGATAGGAGCAAGAAAGTTCTTAAAAGGGGACTCTGTACGCACGCAAGCAAAGTGTGAGGCGACCTAATTCAAATCGTAGGCCGACTCTGTACGTAAAGCTGTATCCGACCGGCTCTTCTTCTAAACATTAGGGGAAGTTTATGTTCTGCAAGGGACGTCCTATGGCTGATGATAAACATTACCTAGCTCCAAACTAAGCTTGCGTTTGTATTATGGATACCAGACAAAGATATCCATACTTTCAGGATACAATAATTTATACGTTCTTACAACTAATATAAACGCAAATAACTATATTTCCTAACAAATCAAAAAGAAAAATCGATTAACAAATGAGAAATACATCCGTAAAAAGTGTGGCGCACATGTGCGGAGTACATAAACACATCCACGACTCGCGACAAATTAACCTGCCCATCACAGTAGTTCGCCAATACCGGTACTCGAACTCAGGACCCTTAGCGTCATACATAGGATTACCCGGTAAGGGTTTAGGTAACGAATTTGCGCTGTCTCTCCGTCATAATCTGTAGGTCGTGTGATCAGGGCCCCTACACAAAGATATATTCGTTTATCGATGACGCTTGTAGAGAAATACATATGCACGGAATTGACATGTGTCAACGAGATATTTGAAAGCTTATGTCAAAGGTGGCTGTGCGGGCCTAGTAAATAAGGTACCGGCATCCATGCGCGGCAACGCGAATGGTCATGTATTCAAATCCCGGCATGTGATTCCGGGATCCCCAAATTAAGGCACCATATGCGCACCGGTGAAGTAAAACGTCGCGAGGAAATCGGAACAGCATCTAATAGACATTTCATGTGTTCCAGTGCTCTCAGAACAGAGATCAGCTGCGCTACTGGTCGCGTTATACACAAAATATAAGCACAAAGCGGCATAAGGTTATGCCGTGGTGGCTGCCGGTAGAATAGAGTAGCACCCCCCTCTTCTTGCTGAGGTGTCGTAAAAGGCGACTAAGGTATCTCTATAACACCGCAATTCAACCAGGTGTTCAGAGAAGGAAAACTCGACCAAACCTGCACCCCGCTCCCTCCCGATCGTACTGGTTCTCCATTCCATCGGGCCTGAGGGAGCTCGGACGAGAGAGTGCTTTTCTGGCCGTGCTTCCAGTTATGCACGTAAATATCTCCTGCGCAATTGACTGTTTCCGAAAACTGGAGCTCGATTTTCTTAATCGGTGTTGAAACAGTCGCCGTGGCCGAATCCGGCTAGGAAATCATCATCATCATCATAAGCACAAAGTGGATACAGTCACAAATGTATCTCTGCTCACCCCAAAAGGGATATAGTGTGAGTATATATTATTTATTACTATTACTATGTGAATCGCATACACTTTGGCGATACCGTTTGTAATAAATGTTACCTGAAACGATTTTTGCCTATAAAGCAAGGCTCCCTCACAAGTTTCTACTGAGGTAATTGTTCACCTGTGCTTAGTCAGAAGCCGAGTAAGTTAATGCGACCGAACCCTTGGCCCCGGCAGACAAGTAGGAGAAACATCCCTGTGGTTTTTAATCGGTGACAGTACAACACAGCTGCCTTCGGGGCGGCCCTGGCGGTCTATGCGAGTTTCCACCGGGTCGCAAATAAAAAAAAAGGCGCTCACCTGTGCTGGGGGCGAGAGCGGTCGCGGCGGGTGCGCTACGGCGGAGGGCATTGGCGGCGGCGGCCTCGAGGGCGGCCGGGTCGGCTTGTTGTCCGAGAGGCCCTTGATCTGTAGCGATTCGGCCGCCTTGAGCAGCGCGGCGAGCTGGTCCTGCGATATGTTCACCTCGCCGCGGTACATGTAATCCATCATGGCGCGCAGCTCGGCGTATTTCACATCCTTCAGTATTATTATCGGGTGCTTGTCGTACTGTTGCGATAGAACGCTCTGGAACAAATAACGCGACACTCTATCATCGTTTTTTTTTTTTTGGTTTCTCGGGTGAAAATCCTGCATAGGACCATCAGGGCCGCTGTGAGGGCAGCAACCCCGATGTGTCAGACTCCTACTGACTAAAAACCCCCGGGGTGTCCCTCTAATCGCTCCACCCGAGCCTGGGAAACCAAATTCATCCGGACGCCCGGAGAGCGAAATGCCTTGTCGAGGCTGCCTCTCTGGGAGGGGTAGGGGTAAAGAGCCCACCCTTCCAATACCTATCTCACAGGCGGCGCGCCGGACACTGCACACCGCCACCCTCTCATCCGGACAGCAGACTCCCTCAAGTCTACTGCCCGGCTATTGTCACCGGGGGATGTCGCGCTCGGTCTGAGCGAACGCATCCCTCCGGCGACGGTGCCTTGGCCGCCGAATAGCCAGAGAAGATGTTCGCTCTCTGACCCTTTCGGCGGCCTCCTTCTGCTTCATCACAACCTCGCAGAAGGCTGTGACTCCTCGCCACACTCTATCATCGTGCTATGACTGAATTTAACCCCAGGCACAAAAGGTGGCGTGTTATATAACGAGTATCTGTTGCATTGTAGCGGCTAAAAATTATAACTGATTTTGATTAAAAAAAAAGACTATCGTAAGCGTTCTTAGCTCCTTTTTTTTACTATTTCCGAATATATTCATCAGCGAGAGCTCATCTCCGCTTAACGGGGCTGCAGCCCGCGACTACTTGATGTGATTTGGTAAACGTCGCCAAGGCCGAAATCAGTCAGGATATCATCATCATATGCTAAGTCACAGATTCTTTTAAATGTGAACTTAGCCTGTGAATACTTTGGTATTTCTTAAGTTTCTATGATATATTTTCAGTTTTCGTCAAAGATCAATTTCCCTGAGCAATCTTATCCAAAGAGCTTAAACTTATATTTTAGTCAGTTTGTGGTGGTAGATTGTCTGAACTGGGAGTCACGACCCCAGCACACGAGTGTATAGACCGTCACAATGATTCGCTGATAGTTATAGTCGCTTTCGTTTTTAGACTACACTGTATTTACCACCAGGTACACTGTAGTAGTAGATAGAGCCAGGGTAAAAAAAAATACCATGTAATTGTCCTAAAAACGTCTCATTAGAAACATATAGATTTCTCGATTTTTTTTTAAACATATTTTTATATTATTTAAAAGAACGCTTACAAAATCTATGTTAACACATACATAAATATATAAGGCATGAACAAGATACATTACATGGTTGTATATATTTAATAGAGTATGGATGTATATATTTGTCTAGTACCCATGAAACAAGCACAAGCTTAGTTTAGGTCAGTGTGTGTAATTGTTAGTAAAATATTATTTATTTATTATTATTACAAATTCAACTATATTTAAAAGTAAAGCCTGCTTGCACAAAAGGAAAGAAAAATCTAAATACAAATAATAATTGAATTATTTATATGAACCATCAAGGCCAAATATCCAAAATGATTGTTAAGCTCCCATTAATATCCATTGTGTTGTTAAGAAGATTTTAGCATTCAGGCAGACATAAAAATAGCTAGTTATAAAGATATGATTGTATAATTACATCATGAGGAGTGTGGATTGATTGGCCAAGTGTTTATTTAGTGTCAATGTCAACCATATGGCCCATGCTTTTATAATGCTACTGATAAAAGCAATATGTTAACACACTGCTGAACAGTCACAAATTAACTTGTGTTTTCGTGACCAAGCGTTGGAGAGCTAGCCTTTTTCCTGATAAACTGCACCTTGTTCAATGCATATAAAATATACTGTACCTATCCGCAAGAAAATAAAATAAGATAAAAACCAAATCCAACTAGCATGTTCTTTGAAAGGAAAACGGAGCAAAACCCAATATATTAGCAAAACTTGTGGTATACCATTACACATAGGTGATTGTTATGCCTTTAATCACAGGAAAAAGAAATATGAAAAATTGAATAATAAATAGAATTTATTGAAGTTTAGTGTTTTACTTCCATATCTAATTTCAAAACAATAGCCTGGGAGATGAGGTAAATTTTCAAAATAATTGCAGGTCAGCAATGTGTTAAAAAATCACTGTTCATTATTATTATTTTTTTACAATGACTTCATGTCAAGTTTTTTTGGACTCATTTTGCAGTGACAATTAAAAACAGTTGTAATAATTACAAAGACATACAAAGATTATAATATTAAGATAATTTTTATTACAGTGTTGTGTAGTTAAAATTTTACTTATTAATATTTATTTATTATCAGGCAAGCAGTTGAAACTAACAAGTGCCTGTATTCTGCCATGTCACTTTTTGTAACTGAGATAATATTTGTCCAGACAATTATTAAATTAGTTCACATTCAGAGCTGAGATTACATCTTCTGGGTGATCATTCTAGGATCTGATTATCCTGTAGCTTGGAAAGTGTTTGTGTGTTTGTATAATAGTTAAAAATTATTTATGTGAATGTGTGTTAAAGTAAATAGTAATAATAAGAAAGTAAATATAAGATAGAAACATAATAATGAAACAACTCCAAAATGTTAAGAAGCTTGATATTAAATTACATTGCTAAACCTAATCTAAAATATAGCTTACATTACAAAAACTGTGAAGCAAAATATTAATCAACATGCAAGAATGCTGTGTAAGATACGGCTATTAAAACAATAAACATAGAACCAATGTTATTAATGAATGACTTTAGTGTTTATATTTGTGCTTTAAACCATTCTTTATACATTGTTTTTTTTTTTTCAACAGGACAATATGCTGTTGGTCAGGAAAGACCTTCACAACTAAACCAGGCTTAGAGTGGAGACCACTAAAGGTGTACAGCCAGCAATTTATGGATTTGGTGGCAATGCAGAGGCACCCCTATGGGTACCTATTTCAACTTGGACGACCAACTAGATAAATGAACCTAACAATGATCTACTAGCATTTCAGAAGCAACTACCTTGAGAAATAACACCAAAAGTAACTCAAGGTTGTGTCCAATCTTTATACATTGTAGTTAGCAGGTCATATATTGGTATAGCAGATATTTAAAGATATTTTGAATGTTAATAAAGTTAATAATATTAGGCCATTAGCAGTCCAATTTTACTGTCAAAAGTAAAGAATAGATGAAAATGATACTTTTTTCTACTAGCTGGACAAAGTGACTACATTGCATCTTATGGAACGCAACATTTATCATGAAAAAAGCTACAGAAATATGTTCCCAGCAAATCATCACACAATCGATCATATTTCCACAATCATATGGCTTTGGAACCTTTAAATAAAAAAGGAGTGAATAGGCATTTATTGGGTGGATATGGTCCATTGTCAGACTCATTGTTATGTTTCACCATGTCTGATCAAAGAGAAGCATCTGCTTGTAATTGATAAAAAAGCACAGTATAGTCTAACTGCCACCAACAACCATCAAGGGATGAAAATCTGTTAAGTTGCCTTTGTCATGTCAGCCTACATATAGAGCTGTTATATACATATACTATAAAACATGTCTCTAGGTATATGAACAACTGGATATTCAGAAACGATTTGAAAATATCAATGAGACTCTACAATAACAAAATTCTATTAGGCCTAATATAATTTAGGAAATGGTCTTAACAGACAGATGGAAAAGGAAGAGATTCTATAAGGGTTACTTTTGAGGAACATAATCTTAAAACAGTATTTCTACTTTGGTAAAAAATTGGTTTACAAATATTACAGTTAATGTTCACTGCATACTGCAATAGTAATTCAAATACAAGTTACTAAGAAAAATATCATTTATTTTATACTTAAGTGTGTCTTTGAGGTTAAAAAACACAGCAAAAGGTCGAGCAAAAAATGACTTTGTATATTTGTTTCAATTCACTGCTGTTTATTTTGTTTACGATTTTTTTGTAAGGTTATTGTGAATAACAATCTACCACAATGATTTTCAGTATTTTTATAATGTTGGTGGGTAGTTTGGAAACTTCTCTTAGGAAATGTATACTGTAATAAAATCACAATAGACTTGTGTCTGTTCATTACATATTTTTTGAGAATATTGAGGTAAGCTTTGTTATTCAAAATTTATAATATATATATTAGATGTCATCTCTTTGTATATACTCCAAATTAAAACTACTCAGTCTAGTTAAATAGGCTCAGTCCATTAGCAATGAATATACTCTGCTCATTAATTTATCTTCATGGTACCTCAAGTTGAATCAAGCTATGCATATACCTTTAAAATGTCTTAGTTTAATTTATTAATAACTATTTTACTTGAAGTGTTTAAAGGCAGCAAGGACTACAAAGTGGTTAAGCTGTATCTCCAATTCTATCTAATGATGTTCATCATTTAAGATTTAAGTTGTATAATAAGTCCTAACGCTGGAAATGTTAAATGTAAATTAGTTGCTATTATTGAGATGCCTGAAAATAAATTTTATAAACTTTAAACATACACATTTGTGTTTATGTATTGTAATATTACTTACAATTTGTAATGTTATTAATATTGTTGATTGTTTATTAAATGTATAGGAACACAATTATCAAAATTGTTGACATTGTGTCTGCATAGCATAACCAATCAGGAATTTTTCAATTATTACTACATTGTATGAAAATAAATTTCATTTCAGCTATGCTAGTATATAATTATAAAACACCTCATCTTTAGAAATCCAGACTACTTTAAGTAAATATGTAAGCAATAGAATAAATTAAGAATAATTCATTAAATCTAAAATATGTGTAGAAGTTTGTAAAAAAATATAAGTATTTTATTATTAGTATATAATAAAAAACATATTAATTTATACTTCAAAAAATGGTACATTGATTGAAAAAACAAGTTTGAGGTTTCATCATACCTAACCTATCATTACTGGCATGTGTTTGTAAATATATTGTAGAATTATCTTGTTTTTTTCTTCATATGTCAAATGTTTCAATTAGGAAAATACTTGAATATCAGTTCAAATTCTTTTGCTTTACTGACAGGAAACTATTTATGTTTATTTTTTTAGTTATTAAAACAGTTAGTCATTACTTTAATGTATGTTATTGGGCAATGTTAAATTGCAAACTAGCAATCAGGAAAGTAGTAGAAACAACTTTCTGTTGCCAACTCATCTACAGCCAATGTGCACTGCCTAATTTCTTAAACATGAAAGCTAGAATGTACAAGTTGATTGTTTATTAGAGCAAAACTGAGCTGCTTCGCGCGCGACTTTGGGTCGAATTGACCTAGATATTTAAGTACTGACCTCGAAATAGGGACTGCATGCAGACAGCACGACTTTGTGCGCCTTCAGTGTCTGTCCCTCAGCAGCCAGGGTACAATCCACGTGCATCCCTTTTTCCAACAAAGTGTCGAATACAGACACCAAAGTTGATTGGTGGTTGTTCCATCGTAGACAGAACTGTTGATCGTCGTCCATGGTGTATTTTTGACACTCGCCGCGCCCTCAGGCCCTACAAACCACATAAACACTACGTCTAAACAAATATAAAACAAACACCACGTAATAATTAGGCCATTAGGAAAAACTTTGTTCGCACTACACGCAATAATTCGCACACGATTCGTATCACAGAACGCAAATTATCTCACCGAATCACTTTGTACAATGAGATCACTGTTCGAGTTAACTAAATTGGCTTTAAAGACCGCATACGTCCCGCCGTAAGCGACGCGGCACAAAGAAAATGGCCGCTTTTCCAGCGCGACAAAAAATAAAATGGCGACGAAAATTCTAAGTTTTACTATTTTCTGAGCAAACTTTTCTTGACACATATAGGCGCATCGAACATGACCCGAGTAGTGTAGCGTATAACTTTGAAAAAGTCTCAAGTTAACAAAGATACTTCTGAGGAACTTCTGTTCGAAAGTTCACTGAGTGGAAATTTTCAAGATGAAAAGTCCCAATAACTTAGGCCATAGTACATCGTAATACAACACCGAACGATGTTACATTCTTACCTTGACTATTGCATTAACCGATTTAGAGTATTTTAACACTATTTTATCTAGTTTGGAGTTAATTTTCACAAAGGTTTAACATTGCACACCCGCCAGCTTTCTTGATTGAATGAAATTGAAAACACTAAACTACGCTATGTTGCAAGTTTAGGAGAAAGGCACCTCTACAAAAATCCAAACGAAGTACAAGTTGGAAGCGACGCGACTGACCCAAAATAAGCTCTATGATGTATGAATGTTGCCATTAGCAAATAATTAGAAAGCTTTAAAATCTAATTTTAAGTTATTTCCTCCTTCGTTATTCGTATCGCAATTCGTTTTACTGTTGCTTTTTTTTCTATAATATTTCAGTTAAAGCTACCTTAAAACATTTGAATTAATCCAATTTGAAATAACAAAGCACTGTCGTTGTTGTTTAGATTAACTTGCCCTTGACACATTTATTTGACGTATCGTCCCGTGATTACTTGCATCTTGTATTCAAAAATGATTTCTATTTTAAGCATAACATAATTTTACATATTATAAAACATGTTTACGTAATACCTCCAAATACTTGGGTATTAATATAGAAGCAGAATCTTAGAGTAGATTTCATAGATTTATTTTTCGAATATGTGTGTAGCGCCATCTATTGAACGAATGGCAATATAATGTCACATTCTTGTAATAATCGGTAGCTATGTAACTTTTAAATATATTTTTATTTGCATATTTTCCTACTTAATAAACACGTAAGGTCAATTAGGTTAACGATTATGATCACTTAAAAGGAAATAATTATTTATCATTAGTATTTATGAATAGTATAGTTATTTAGAAAACACTAAATGTATTTTACTTTCTAATAATTATGAAAACATAAGCAGAAAACCTATTAAATAGTAAACAGAATCTCTAATTATATTAGGTCCTTACATATGAAATTGGCGTTTTTCGTACTGGCCACTTTAATCACAAATTTCTCCTCTTTGGTAAGGAATTCCAAATTCAAATTTGTACAGCTATAGTCTCATGTATTTGTGCTTCGATGATCGTCATTCATTTGTTTTTTTCATCTGTTTTTTTCTGTTTGCGTCACTCATTTTACAAAATGGAAAACTTAAAATATCGCATTATTTACGAGTACGAGTTCCGCCGTGGCACTAGTGCTGCGGAAACAACTCGAAGGGTGAATGATGTGTATGGCGGTCGTGTTGCAAAAGAAAACACAGTTCGTTTTTGGTTCCAACGTTTTCGTTCTGGAAATTTCGACCTGCAGAACAAGCCCCGTGGACGGCCTGAGACTCAAGTTGATAATGAAGAGTTGAAGGCTATTGTGGAAGCGGATCCATCGCAAACCACGTCCGAGTTAGCTGCAGGCTGCGATGTTAGTGATAAAACTGTTTTAATTCACTTGAAGCAAATTGGGAAGATTAAAAATCTTGAAAGGTGGGTACCTCACGAATTGACTAAAGCAAACCGGCAAACGCGCGTCGACTGCTGCGTTACATTACTAAACCGGCACAATAATCAAGGTATTTTAAACCGAATCATTACCTGTGATGAAAAATGGGTTCTTTACGATAATCGGAAGCGCTCAGCGCAATGGTTGGATCCTGGCCAGCCAGCCAAATCCTGCCCCAAGCGAAAATTAACCCCAAAAAAGTTACTTGTAAGCGTTTGGTGGACTAGTGCCGGTATTGTTCATTACAGTTTTCTCAAATCTGGCCAGACTATTACGGCTGATGTCTATTGTCAGCAATTGCAAGCCATGATGGAAAAGCTAGCGGCTAAACAACCTAGGCTGGTCAATCGCTCCACGCCACTGCTGCTTCATGACAACGCTAGACCACACACTGCGCAACAGACGGCTACTAAATTAGAAGAGCTTCAATTGGAAAGTCTAAGACATCCTCCGTACTCCCCGGACCTTGCTCCAACAGATTACCATTTTTTTCGAAATTTGGATAACTTCTTGCAAAGGAAAAAATTCAACTCCGATGGGGCAGTCCAAATCGCCTTCAAAGATTTTATTGATTCCCGTCCGACTGGTTTTTTTAGTAAAGGGATCAATGAACTACCTATGAGATGGCAAAAGTGCATAGAAAATAATGGTTCATACTTTGATTAATTAAATATATTATATTAAAAATATTCGACTTTTTGTTCCTCCCATACAAAACGCCAATTTCATATGTAAGGACCTAATATTTACTATAATTTGGATTTATTATTTAAATCATGATGATTACTATTTGAGTATATAATCATATTTAAATTTCTTGTTACATTTTTATAAATTAGCATGATTATTGATGTATAATAGTAAAGATACTATTTATTAAGGAAATTTGGTAAAATACGAAACAGTTAATTTTATAATTTTTTATGTTAATATTCTTTTGGACTCAGTTATTTAGACATATATCTACCAATGGATAAATATACTAATATCTTAATAGATAGTCTGACTAACGCATTTTGAAGCCATGAAAATAATGCCCAGTCTCAGAAAGGTTCCTAAAATTATAAAACGCTTCTAAGCTCTAATTGACGTAAATAATTTTGTATACAATTGTCGATTCATTATGGTGTGTCTGCAGCAAATGTTTCGTGTTACGCAAATCATGTTTTTTTTTATCGTGTATTTGGAGTTATAATATATTTCTTTTTCTCGCAATGTTTTTTTTATTTGTTTATGGCGTGCAAGAATGAGAAAAATAGTCGCAGCTACATTAGAAAGAAAAAAACATATAGATGTTTTACAAAACACGAAACATTTGTCGCTGCTGCACGATTAGTATTAAAAAGCCTTTTAATATTTAAGGAGCCTCTTTAAAACTGGCCATAAAACTAAATCTGCGTCATCGCTGTCTATCGCGATGTGCAGAATGTTACTTTTAAACTTGGTATTCCCGTTTACTTAACTGCGTTATAAAGTGAAATGACATTACTTGTTTACCCCTGTGGTCTTAAAATGAAAAAGCAACATCAAATTACTTTGAGTGAAATTCCTGAGGAAATTAAGCACATCAAAGAATCTTATTCTCAATTGAATATCCTTAAAACGTAAACCGGCAGTCGGCAGTCACCAGAGCGCCGTTGCTTCGTTATAAAAATCAATAGCATTAGTAAGTTCGTACAAACGAATTATACGAATCCCTTTGTGTGCGTCGCCAGGCTTTCGCTGTGCGGAAAACAAAAAAAAAACCACCAGCGAAATTCTTGTAATAAAAATCAATCGGAGCGGAGAGCGGAGTTGCCAACGCCAGGTAAAATATTTTCCACAATATTTTTTTATATTCCGCTAAAAACGCTTAATATATTTACAGCGATCAAATAAGAAACTTTTCATTGTTTTAATCATAAAGTAATTTTTTCAATTAATATTTTGTCAAATAATTGTGCGGAATTTCCAAGATTTATTGTACTGAAAATGTAATCAATCTGAAAAATCATAAACAATTATTTGTAGAGATGTGCCGACTAGCCATTAAGTCGTGGGAAGAGGCCGATCAGACGTCCAAGCCGATCACAGTCCGGTGGGTATTTGGCTATTTCCACAACATTTCGTTTACAAATCTTTAGCGCACAAGTCGTAACCGCTTCCTCCAAACGTTTCAGTACACGTTTTATTTACTTCGCATTACGCCTTGATTTTTGGTTTTGCAAAAGCTGTGTTTTGTACAACTGCGAGAATGAACACCCTATTATATTCAATGTAAAAAATGTGATTTAAAGATTTATTATTATTATAACAATCTAGGTTTAATTTAATGTAATTACCTTCATATATAGTTTTTATTGAGAAAATAAACTATTGTCATACAGGGCATTTGCTTTTGTTGTTTTCTATCTTGATTAACCTGTCCTTCTATGTTGTATGTTATGTTGTGTGCCAAACAAATGGTTTTCTTTATTTTTTTCAATTACATACAAAGTAAGAAGATGGTTGTTGAGCGCTCTTTGCCGACTAGTCACGTCCAGAGATGGGCAAAATGTAATCTGATTAATGATTAACGATTACAAAATGTAGTTGTAATTTTAATTTTATTGCTCTCTAATCATGATTAAATCCCTTCAAAACATTAAGTAGTCATCTGTATAAAATCGAGGATTCCGTGATGTTTAAAACATAGATGAGCAAAATGCTGTCATATTAATGACGAAAAACGCTAAATGTAATTGTAATCATTTTTCGTTAATCACCTTTACAACGTAATTATTATAATCAGCAGTTTCAAACATAAAAACAAGCATTTTCTCATTTTTCCTAATTATGTCTTAAATTAACGGAACAGCAAAAACAGCAGCGAATACCAAGGAACAAGAATGTATTCTTGTTCCTATGTATACATCCGCCTTCATCTAGCCGACCCACATATACTATAATAGATGGCATCTAGGTGTATGAATAACAAGACGTACACAAGCCGATCCCGAAATGTAACAGCCCGATTTAAGACTCAGTCCTCAGGACCCAGTCGGAAGATCGTACAACCATCTTAGATTATTTATGGGTACATTCTCTTGGTTGGTATTACCAGCGGAGAGAGAGATGGCACCGCGACGGGCGTGGGGCGCCGACTGGTCGCCGCCCCCTGTCGCCCGTTCTGCATACCCACACCGTACGCGCGTTGTGCATCTACCCTCCTAAAACAGCCCATACACGATTCAATTTATTGACTCTGAAACTTTCTTTACTTATAATTTGATCCAGCTCTAAATTTCATTTCGTTACTATTGTCTACACTTAAAACATACCTATAAAATACTATGGCTGAGATTTATAGACGCAACTTTAAGTTTGCTTAGACTTTACTAAAACTTTACAAATTATATTACACAATGAATGTCAAAGGATGTGGTAAGTCACCGACTTTTTCCACATGGACTAGACTTTACTAATACTATGGCTATACTCAATTTTCTATTATATATTCAGTTTTTTGTCAAAACGAATTTATTTTTGAGAACTTTACTAAGCAAAGTCCAAATAGCGTCTATATATCTCAGCCTATGATTTTCTCTAAAAGCAAAAGCGCTTTAGTTATTGCAATAATGCATGAATAATAAAGAGCAAAAAAGATATAGAAAGATAGGAAGGATTTTGAGGTGGCAGGTACTCGATTACCCGAACTACATCGTGACCGCAGTACACGAGTGTAATAAGGCGTCATAGTGACGTACGTGCTTCAGTATGTCGCGTTTCGGGATTAGTTTGTACATCCAATAGTTCATTTACCTAGAGACCTTCCGTTGTGTTATTTGTGAGCTGACATAACACACCTTCCACACCGCAACGACACAGTAAAAATAAGAACAAGAGAACTTCTTAGTCTTAGTCGATATCTTGATGTGAGTTACCGTATAGCTGTGACTCCGTAAAGCCGCGTGATCCTATTATGGAAGGAAGAGAGTGGAACAAGGTTAAATAACTCTTCAATACACTCGCCGTGATACAGACGCTCAGTAGGGCAATATTTCTGCGCAACTGGAGCTGTTCAAGATGCTTAGAATTTAATTTATTGAGGCAAATTTTTCATTTCTGTGGCAGTCAAGTAAATATTCAATTTTTGTCAGTATGCGTCAATTCTCTTTATCATGGTGTGACTGGAAGTCCACGGGACGAATTTATTTAAAAAAAATCAGCAAATTGTAACGTGTGTAGTCTATTTTACAAATTACATTATTACACTCGAGTGTCTAACAATTATATATATTTTGGAATCCATATTGTAATAATACATGACGAACTTTTTACAGTCTATTCAGATATTTATTAAAATTGAAATTAATCTTGTATCGTTTAAATAAACTGTTCGCCATAGTACATTAAAACAACGTCATAACTTGGTGACTACCTGAATACGTGTGATTTTTTTAATGCAAAACGAATTTAGACTGCAAGCGTTAGTGATAATAGTATCCTTTTTACATATCAACGACTAATTAATTTAAATGGTGCGGTACCAGCGTGGAGCCTTCTGTATTGCTCTATCGAAGATCTTCATTTCATCCCAATAGGAGCCGACAAAGGAATAAAATAAATATTATTGTCACAGATAAAAGTTTTCCTCTTAGATTATAAGTTGGATGATCTAGTTCCCCCCTTCCCCTTCTACCATAAATTGACAAGACGCCGTGCGGGCTTGCACCCTTATGTGATTGACATTCCAGCTGCTCGCACGAGGCGATTAGCCTCCTCCTTTTTGCTGCGAACCGCCAAAGAGTGGAATTCGCTTCCTGCGTTTGTTTTCAACATCTTATCACAGGGGAATCTTTAAACGTCGAGTGAATCGGTATTTGCTGGGTGAGCACGCTCCATCGTCGGTCTCATCATCACTTTCCAGCAGGTGAGATTGAGGTCAAGCGCAAGCCCGTCAGTAATAAAAAAAAATAATGACTTTTAGATACAATTATATCTTTCTCTCGCTTATATATGCATATAAAAGAACTACTATGGCTGCGTACAAACTCTTTAAAAGGAATTTATGGGTCTCTAAAGTGATTGTATTGTTCGGCAATTTAGTAGAACCTGTGTCGATGAAAATACGGTCTTATACACTCTTGATTGTTATTTATTCCTTTTTTGTAATTATTATGATTCAGCATAGTGTCTGCAACGCTTCCGATAGAATGTACAATATAATCCTAAAATCGAGTACGACGATCGAGTGGCAGTTACCTGCCGATTTCTGCTGTAAAATAATTAACTGCAATTTATAAAGTATTTAGCCAATGAGTTATAATTTGTTTTATGGATTCACAACTATTAGGCTTACAACCCAACGTAGGTTTTTTTTTGTATGTCAGAGCACAAGTAGCATACGACGTTGTCTGTCAGTTTTATATGAAATTATGGAGGTATAAGCGGATTCTGTACTTGCAGTGTTAATAAATATCTGCTTACTTTGAAAAGGATATAGCGTATTGATATTCTGATTCTTAATAATATATTTATTAATATTTTACAGAAGAATGTAGCTCTAATCTCAAATTGAATTAGAGCAGAACAGAGATATTTTATTAAGCCAAAGTGTTAGCAACTGTTCTAATTTTGATGAATTTGCATTTTTAATTCATTGAAACTTATGGATTGTGTTCATTTACACAGCGCCAATAATGGCTTGGCTTAGTGGAATGTCTCTCCGATCGTTTTTGTGTAAATCTGCATTGTGGAGTGTCTATACTAACAAAATATTATTTATTTTCATTGTTATTCTGTGATATAATAATATCACAGTTCATTGGGTGCTCTTCTTACTACAATCTCTTAATTAACTTTAAATAAAAAAAATGGCGAAATACATTAAGAATAAGATGGAATTTCCCTTGGACATATTTTTTTTATAACTGGGGGGGCATTCATTCTGTATTTCCCACGTGTAGTTTTTCAATCGTGCTATCTCAGTATCAGTTCAACTGATTTTTAACAGGTGTTAAAAATCATTAATCACACGTGACAATTTTAGTAACCGGTGGACTACGTAATTTTCTAAGCCTTAACGCAAAAAGTGATATGTTTAACGCGTGTTAATGTGGGTTTATCTTTGTATTTATATCTTTTTAGTCTTTGGCATCGTAACTCTTAAAAAAATGAACCGATTTTGATTATTGATGAGAGAGACGAGGTTGATTACAATTTTTTTAACCTATCGCGGCATATTGATGCCTGATGGTAAACATAGTGGAGTCCAAAAACTACAACAACCTTCAACAGTAAAGAAAAACCTTTCAATAGTTGCAGCGATCATGTCAGCCTGCGCAAATATCTCTTCAACCTTCTTTAAAGGACCCAATATGGTAGGACGGTGGGAACACGTTCGCCGGGAGACTATTCCACAACCCATCGACGAGTCGCTGCCGAGGCTGCAGTAAGAGTTAGAGAACTTCTTAGTCCTAGCCGGGATGTGGGTAACGGTATA
The DNA here is from genome assembly GCA_036320925.1 of Automeris io. Taxonomy (NCBI): domain Eukaryota; kingdom Metazoa; phylum Arthropoda; class Insecta; order Lepidoptera; family Saturniidae; genus Automeris; species Automeris io. The sequence continues at coordinate 872,210 of JAUDJH010000011.1, read as the reverse complement.
GCTGTGACTGCCTAAGCCCATCCGCGGAACAAGGTTAAATAGCTCTCCAGAACACGGGCAGAGATGGTAGAAAAAGCTCGTTGAGACAATATCCCTGTGCAACAAGAGCGGTGCAAGATATGTCAATACGTTACGTATATATACATAATTGAGGCAGGGGTATTATATTTTTTTAATTTAATGGATTATAATAATATATAACAGTAATAACAGTATAATTAAACAGGCCACTCTGACATATGTTGTGGATGCCTTAATAGGAACTATACATTTTTTATTGTAACTTTATGTATGTATTGTGTGAATTAGTTATTATACCGGGCCACTGGCAACCCTGTAAAAGTATATAAATAAATAAATTATCTTCTGTCATGTAATGCCCTATGGCTGTTATAATGCCGATGAAACGCCTAGTGTAGACAAGGCTTTAGGGAGCGCGCGTTCGCCCGCGCGGCGCTGCGAAAAGGCGTTTGTTTTTATTTCTTCGGCGCGGAAAAAATCGGCACGCGCCGCCCTGCACCGCCTAAACATGCGCCACGCGGCGACGCGCCCCGCTCCGCCGGATTCACTTTCATTTGCGACATTTCTTTTATCGAAGGTCACGTGCACTGTTGTGTCGGCCCGGAGCGACGCGGGTGTCGATGTCGGTGGCCGCTACCCTACTAGGTGAGTGGACGGAACCTTTCGCTATCGTGTCTCCGCTTTGTGCAGTCTTTCTCGAAGACGGTGAAAGGGAATTTGCGAGCATGTGTCGCGGCCGAGACGCGCTTCCACCGCCGGTGGCTCGGCTGATGTGAGGCGCGGGGTGACCGCGTACGTACATTCACTGCTCCAGCGTGCATGCCACTGCAGTAGCTATGCCTGCTATTGTAAACGCTCTTTCCGTTCCACAGAGTCGTTCGTCTACATCTACCGAAAGTTTCCAACTAGTTTAATATAATATTTATAAAGTTTAGCGTACACGTTACTGCGTGTCGCGACGATATACATATAGTTAGTGAGTAGCAGTGTCCCGAAACTTGATTATTAATTTGTATATTTTTGTGGAAACTTTGCACGCTTTTATATGTATATATATTTTCGTCTATTGTTACTGTTTATATATTGCATTGTTTCCCGGAAAATATAATATGTCGAATTTTTTAGAAAAATATATTATAATGTTGTTGTAAGAAGTTTTAAAAAAGATGAATATGTTTGTTTTTCTTTTAATTTCTGTGATTTCTTTATTATATCAATCTACTTTAATATTATTAGACTTGATAGCAAATATAGAAAAGAAACGCAAAATAGTTTTTATCGAGTAGATTAAGATTTGATAGTTATTTTCCAAAATATGACGCTCGCGATGTTTTTTCCGAAAATCTCAATTCTGTCGTCTCCTTTAATTAGCAGGAAAACAATTATTATACCTAGGTATTACAAAAACACATCTAGTTTAACGCTGTTTTGATGTTTGTCCTGTAAATAAAGGCGGCTTGCATCAACAAATCAAACCTAGCTTAAACTTGCATATTATTGAGTGCTTAACCGTATTTACTGTCTTGCCCGGACACATTACCCATTTTTTTGTAACCCTGGGTGAAAATCCTACATAGGATCATCAGGGCCTCTGTGAGGGCAGCGATCCCGGTCCGTCAGACTCCTACTGACTAAAAACCCTCGGAGCAAACCTAAAACCACTCCACCCGGGTCTGATGAACCAGATTCTTCTAGTTGGTCGGGAGTGAACAACTTATTCAGGCGTTCTCTCTGGGTAGGGTGGGTGTAAAATGCCCAACCTATCAAACCTTTCACATGGGCATCACGCTGGACACTGCGCGCCGCCTCCCTCTCATCCGGGCACCAGACTCCTTCCAGTCTACTGCCCAGCTATTGTCGTCAATTGTTATCGCGCAAGTTTTGGACGAACGCATCCCGCCGGCGACACTGTAATATTATCCAGTTTTAACTGTTGTCAAGTTTAAATCACCATTGAAGACGACTTAAACTGCTTTATAGCGTTTTATTATTTTATCGTTTTATACAAATCTAAACTAGATTTAAATTGTTGATGCAAGACGTCCTTAGGGCGGCTCGCACTAACAAGTTAAATCTAGTTTAGAGTTATATAAAATGCTATTTAACGCTGATCTGTATTTATTGTATTGCACTAAATCAAAATCTATATGTAACAACTCTTAAACTAAAATCATCATTAAGATGGAATCAAACCAATTCAATTAATTAGCGTTTTATACAAGCTTAAACTAGATTAATTTGTTAGTGCAAGCCGCCCTAAGTCACAAAGATTAAAAAAGATCTGATTTAATTATTTGTAACAGTTGTGAGTTCGGCGTATTGTTATGAGTTGTTTACATTATATCTTTTATAACAGGAAATGACTGATCACGAGCTGACTCTAGTGAAATGCGAGCCCCCTTCTGAAAATGATGACAGCAATTCGGCGTACACACACGATTGCTTCTCGCAGCAGGTATAATCTCCTCGTTTAATCTATACTAATATTATAAAGCTAAAGAGTTTGTTTGTTTGTTTGTTTATTTGAACGCGCTAATCTCAGGAACTACTGGTTCGAATTGAAAAATTCTTTTTGAGTGGAATAGAACATTTATCGAGGAAGGCTTTAGGCTATATAACATCACGATACAATTATTAGGAGCGAAGAAATAATGAAAAATGTGAAAAAAACGGGGAAAATTATTCATCCTTGAGGGCTTCCATTGCGTGCGCTGCAAAAACGGTTCAAGATACCAAAAATATATGTATGAAAGAATTATTCCTCTTGAAATGATCTAACAAAATGTCCATGACAGTATATGTCTATCTTTTAAGATTAAGTCACTAGAACCGTTTTTATAGTAAACAAATTTAGTCGAAATTAATTTATTATTTGTTAAGAGTTGTATCAACGTAATAATATTAATCTTTATCCAAATAAATGTGTTGTTGATTAAGAATATTTAATTGTGAACAAAATTGTCTTTGACATCACTTAATTTCAATGAACATCTTAGAAGAGATTACAAAACCTTATATAGCAAAACAACGTTTGCCGGATCAGCTAGTGATATTATATAGAGCAAAGATTTGTATGTTATATTAAACTCTGGTGTCTGCAATTATTGAACCGTTTTAAAAATTACTTATGCTTATAGTCTCAGACTATATTTTATTTCACTAGTAATAAGATTTTTAATGAACGATCTTTGACCAAAGGTATATGGTATAAGACGCTAGTATGTGAGCCTCCTCATGCTCCATAGTTTGCTAATGAAGTCATTAGCAGACAACTTATAGTGGTAGCACACAGGCTGAGGTCAGGTCACATTCCATCAGGCAAATTTAAACATCTGATGAAGCTTGTGGAGTCTCCGAACTGCAGCACGTGTAAGAAAGTAGATGACGTACAACATTTGCTGATGGAGTGTGTCCGATCTCAGTCTGCAAGAGATTCTCTGATGGGAGCCTTTAGCCTGTATATGGAGGCATGTTCCGCGGAATTTTGGCAAGACCTTACTCAGCCGAAGCAAAGGAGTTGTTCAGGCTGATGGCTCTCAACCAGAAATAAATGTTAGTAGTGCATGTTTAGGATACGATAGGGCTGGTATGTGCCGAGGTACAAAAGTCCCTTAAATAGATAGAAAAAAAAATAGTAATAAGTAGGGATGCCACGAATATTCGGCAACTATTCGGTATTCGGCCTATTCGGCCACTTTTTTTGCTATTCGGTATTCGGCCGAATAATACGTAGATACTATTCGGCCGAATACCGAATACCAAATCATGTAAAAAAGACACGTTATATTACTCAAAGTTATGTATTTATTTCCAAATTACAACACTTTAGTAATTAAAATTGATCAGTGGTAAGTTGTGATGGATAAAAACAAGCTTTTCAGCATTTTTTGGTAGCAAACGATTATGCTTTTCATCGTAAATGTTACCAGCCTCAGAAAATAACCTCTTACACACACACACACACACACACTCTCTCTCGCTCACACACATACTAATAAACTTATACCGTGAATATCCATATAAAAACACAAAAGACCCTTGAATAACCCGAACGGAAGTGCGAGTCTCACCAGAGACAAGATTTACTTAATTGGTGAGACTTATCACCCTGTGTATATGCATAAGTTTTGTGTTGAATTAAAGATTATTATTATTACTAAACACGCTACTTCCAGGAATATTCGGCGGCCGAATATTCGGTATTCGGTATTCGGCCAATTCACTATTCGTGGCATCACTAGTAATAAGTCTTCAGTCCGGAATAGTGGTATTTCTAAGAGCTACGGAACTATTTTTGCAGCATAAGCTTAAATGAAGTTGCGAGCACAGCTATACATATCGCACGGGACACGGGTCCTGGGTGAGTAGAGATACGTTAGTGGCTGCATTCACTTTGCGCTCATATATCGTGCCCAACGTGACCAGTGGCGCGGCTGATCGCCGTTCTCACAGCACTAGTACACGTGATATTTCTATTCAGTATCATGCGGGTTTTCTCACGACGTTTATTTTCACCGGTAGATTGTGGTGTTTAAATCCGTACATAATTTGGAAACACACAGAGATACGTGCCGGGATTCGAAGCTACGACCATTGCCACGAGCTACCCTTTTAGATATTCACAGCGCATCACTAGGATACAGTACTTGATATGTATTTGGCTAACCAGTGTTGTAGTGTGATGGATTAAAAACTTTATTAATACAGCAGTTAATGTCTGTGCTTAACCTAAAAGGGACGTAGCTTTATGATATACTAGCTGATCCGGCAAACGTTGTTTTGCTATATAAGTTATTGTAATATCTTTTAAGATGTTCATTGAAATTAAGTGATGTCAAACACACACATTCTTCACAATTAAATACTCTTAATCAACAACACATTTATTTGGATAAAGATTAATATTAGGTCCTTACATATGAAATTGGCGTTTTTCGTACTGGCCACTTTAATCACAAATTTCTCCTCTTTGGTAAGGAATTCCAAATTCAAATTTGTACAGCTATAGACTCATGTATTTGTGCTTCGATGATCGTCATTCATTTGTTTTTTTCTTGTTTTTTTCTGTTTGCGTCACTCATTTTACAAAATGGAAACCTTAAAATATCGCATTATTTACGAGTACGAGTTCCGCCGTGGCACTAGTGCTGCGGAAACAACTCGAAGGGTGAATGATGTGTATGGCGGTCGTGTTGCAAAAGAAAACACAGTTCGTTTTTGGTTCCAACGTTTTCGTTCTGGAAATTTCGACCTGCAGAACAAGCCCCGTGGACGGCCTGAGACTCAAGTTGATAATGAAGATTTGAAGGCTATTGTGGAAGCGGATCCATCGCAAACCACGTCCGAGTTAGCTGCAGGCTGCGATGTTAGTGATAAAACTGTTTTAATTCACTTGAAGCAAATTGGGAAGATTAAAAAGCTTGAAAGGTGGGTACCTCACGAATTGACTGAAGCAAACCGGCAAACGCGCGTCGACTGCTGCGTTATATTACTAAACCGACACAATAATGAAGGTATTTTAAACCGAATCATTACCTGTGATGAAAAATGGGTTCTTTACGATAATCGGAAGCGCTCAGCGCAATGGTTGGATCCTGGCCAGCCAGCCAAATCCTGCCCCAAGCGAAAATAACCCCAAAAAAGTTACTTGTAAGCGTTTGGTGGACTAGTGCCGGTATTGCTCATTACAGTTTTCTCAAATCTGGCCAGACTATTACGGCTGATGTCTATTGTCAGCAATTGCAAACCATGATGGAAAAGCTAGCGGCTAAACAACCTAGGCTGGTCAATCACTCCACGCCACTGCTGCTTCACGACAACGCTAGACCACACACTGCGCAACAGACGGCTACTAAATTAGAAGAGCTTCAATTAGAAAGTCTAAGACATCCTCCGTACTCCCCGGACCTTGCTCCAACAGATTACCATTTTTTTCGAAATTTGGATAACTTCTTGCAAGGGAAAAAATTCAACTCCGATGGGGCAGTCCAAATCAACTTCAAAGATTTTATTGACTCCCGTCCGACTGGTTTTTTTAGTAAAGGGATCAATGAACTACCTATGAGATGGCAAAAGTGCATAGAAAATAATGGTTCATACTTTGATTAATTAAATATATTATATTAAAAAATATTCGACTTTTTGTTCCTCCCATACAAAACGCCAATTTCATATGTAAGGACCTAATATTATTACGTTGATACAACTCTTAACAAATAATGCATTAATTTCGACCAAATTTGATTACCATAAAAACGGTTCTAGTGAGTTAATCTTAAAAGATAGGCATATACTGTCGTGTACATTTTTTAGATCATTTCAAGAGAAATAATTCTTTCATACATATATTTTTGGTATCTCGAACCGTTTTCGCAGCGCATGCAATGGAAGCACTCAGGGATGAATAATTTTCCCCGTTTTTTTACATTTTCCATTATTTCTTCGCTCCTAATAGTTGCATCGTGATGTTATATAGCCTAAAGCCTTCCTCGATAAATGGTCTATTCAACACAAAAAGAATTTTTCAATTCGAACCAGTAGTTCCTGAGATTAGCGCGTTCAAACAAACAAACAAACAAACTCTTCAGCTTTATAATATTAGTATAAATTACTATTGATGATATTATTACTGGTTCTAGTGGCCTAGAGAATAATGGATCTGTTACATTCTGCGGCAATGTGAAAAGTCATAAGTTCGAATCTCAGCTCATACATCTGGATTTTTTCAAATTGTGTACAGGCTTGGGTACCGCGTACTCACCAGTGAATTGTAAGGAATTCTATAGAAACTAAAACAACAATAGAAATGTCATACATAAGTGTCCCGAAATCGGTGATTAGCTGCACTACTGGTCACGTTGGGCACGATATATGAGCGCAAAGTGAATGCAGCCAGTAACGTTTCTCTACTCACCCTGCAAGGGATATAGAGCGTGATAATATATTAATATTATTCAGTTTTTGTCAAAGACCAACTTATTTTCTGAGTAACGACTAAGAGACTTTTATAAATCTCAGTCTTACTCAATAATATGACCAGAAAAACAATTTATCGCTTTTCATAGAGTACCTGTACCTGTTACCTGTAGATTAAATACTTGTATAATCCAAATTAGGTATATTTTATGTCCACAAAAAAGTTATTAAATTAATTTACTTCATCAACCGTATTTTGAACACATCAAATTAATTGAAATAACATTTACAAAATAAAAATGAGAAATTAGTTTATTTTATTAAAACATTTTAATTTTTTTTATGAATAAAATAAGCGACAGTGCACTAATCTGCCATAATTTAATTAATTATACTACGAATTTAAGAGTAACTTTATTGATTTTATATTTATTATAACTTATATAAACTTTTTTATATGAAGTTTTTTTTATGTAATTTAGTTTTTTTAATGAAATTAATAAATTTTAAAACCAACCATATCAGCATAAGTTGCATGTAATCTTTTTAATGTATTTTTAAGTGCTGTTAAAGTGACTATAGTGGTCATGGTGGAAATCATAACATAGTTGAAGATCCACGATTTAATGACAGTCGCCGTCGTCAAACCGGCCCGCATACGCTACGACGAAAGGATTTTAAAGTACTTTAACTAATGGACGTACACAACTTGTCCTCGGAACATGACAGGCCGAAACTAGTCACTGTGACGGACGAACTATGTAGAATAACAATTAGTAATAACCATTTCTTGATAAAAGAAAATATGTATATTAGTTTCATGGTTAAAAATGTGAACAGCAAAGGAATGTAACATGCCCCCTGCATTTGTTTTTCGATGGTCTTACGATCAGAGAAACTTTATAAAGTGAATTCGCATTTGTTGGGCAGACGCACTCCATTAGCGAGCTCATATCTCCACCTGCCACCTGCGGACTTAGATAAAGTAGTATTTGTTAAAAGATAGCATGAGCTTTAACGGATTTACCCCCCACGTGTTCACCCGCCCGAATGAAGCCCATGAAGCCCGCATGGCATCCAATAGAAATGTCATGCTTAAGTGCCTTGAGAACGGAGATCAGCTGCGCTACTGGTCACGTTGGGCACGACATATAAGCGCAAAATAGATAGAGCCACTAATGTATCTCTGCTTAGCCCTTAAGGGTTATAGCGTGATGATATGTTTTATTATTATTATTTATAACGCTTGAAGTGCAAAGTCTATAGAATTTAGAGGTGGAAGTGCGATTGTCCAAGCTGGCTCGTTACCACAGTACACTAGGGTAATCACATAGTGACTCGTTTCCGGATCAGTTTCCGCACATCCGGTCTTTGTTCATATACCTAGAGCATAGATGGGCAAAATGTAATCAGATTAATAAAAATTATTAACGATTACATATTACATTTTTTACCATTAATATGACTGCATTTTGCTCATTTATGTTTTAAACACTACAAAATCCCAGATTGCATACACATTTATGATTTCTTAATGTTTTAAATGGATTTAATCATAATTACAGAGCAAGAAAATTAATATTACGACTACATTTTGTAATCGTTGATCATTCATCAGATTACATTTTGCCTATCTCTGACCTAGAGATATTCCGTCGTGGTACATGCGGGCCGGCACAGCGGTGGCGACTGTCAACGTATTCTCGTCCCTTGGCGGCTGTTGCTATTCTTGGACTACACTGTACTTATCATCAGGTGCAGGTAGTCACTTATCAAGCCAGAATAAAAAAAGGACATAAGCAAAGCAAGAAAAATATCACGTTAACACTTTATATGAATTGCTCACAATTTGCACTTTTCTAATAGCGTTATGGTTTATCAAAAGTTTATCTAAGCTGTATTTGAGGTCAACCGCTTGCCTGTAAAACATACAAAAAGCTTGTAATAATCGTTGTGAGAGAGTGTTATTCAAATAGGTCGCGTTTTACCGATCCCTATGTCACACATTTCATTGCATTGGCCAACGTCCGCATTGTTTTAAAGGATTCCGGCACATTGGAGGAGTTGCCGCCGCTGGCTCCGGCTGGGCCGGCCGCCACCCCGGTCTGCGTGAAGCAAGAACCCGCTGACTCTCTGCCAGCATTCACTCTGGAGACACTCGAGCCAGCGCCTCACAATAATGCGGTAACATCATCTACTTCTTTGGATAATAGACTGTTTAAACGAAGACTCTTAAGTAAGTTCGTGCGATCTCGGCGACTACCGGGAGCATCTAATTATTCTATAGTTGCAGTACGTTTTTGGACTGTGTGTACATTCGGTATAGCAGCAACCTGGGTTACAGCATAAAATTCTGCTGAAAAAGAAGTATTTTGTCTCGATACAGAGTAAGGAATTCGCGCGTAAAATTAATTGAAAGGTTTAATGTGATCTAATTTAACTACAAGAGTTTTAATTAACAGAATAAAATATAGCAATAGTTAGTTAATAGAAAGCCTTGTTTAACAAAAATATTGAACTATTCAATTTTCTAGGGTTCTGCGCTTCTGAGCAGACACATGACATTGCAATCGCAGGAAGGTGCTAACGTCCCTGACTTTATATCCCTGATGTCGGTCAAAGACGAACCTTTATCTGAAGGAGGTAAGGGCAACCATTCTAATTATATCGTCGGTTTAAAGGCTATTTGGTTTAAGCGACATTTTTTGGTGATATGGTAATATAAATTAGAGGGTTTAAAAAAAAAAAAAATTTTTTTCCTCGGAACCACGCTCAAAAGTTTCCTTTTAATGCCAAAATAGGCCTCTGAAAATATGAACCCTTAATATTAATATTTAGGTTGTCCGCATCGCACTTTTCGATTTCCCATACAAATAACATAGGACAAAAGTTTTTTTTTCTTTTAATTTCTATAACTAATGAACGATATATCGTATTCCAATACCCATTTATTATTTTTGTAGAGAATTTAACGCTCTACAAAAAAGGTCTGAAGTCAATTTTTGATAAATCAACTCAGTCCAAAGTTATTATATCTATAATATAAAAATGAATCGTTAAATGTGTATAAGCGCGAAACTCGAGAACGGCTGAACCGATTTGGCTGATTTCTTTTTTGTTGTGTTTGTTGAAGTCTGGGGAAGGTTATTACGGAGAGAAAATTTTTAAAAATCGTCTGAAAAAGTCTGAAAAAGAAAAACAACACTTTTCTATATTCTCATACAAAAAATTCGTAATAATATTTAAAAGTCAATTTGAACTTTAACATCATACCATAAAGTTTAAATGTCAGTGGACGGGTTCCGGCAAGGCAAAACAATTATTGAGTGACGTATAAATATTAATGTCAATATTTGTCAATTTTTATACATATAGCATTAAGGCCAGGTTCCTTCAAACAATTTTCAAAAAACAGCCGATAGGCCATTAGTTTTTGCCAGAATAAAATCTGACGGGGAAGCTATTAACATTAAAAAAAACAATGTGACTTTGTTTTAGAGAAATAGGGCAGAACAAGGTCTGCCGGGACGGCTAGTATATATCATATCTATACTATATCATCAAAAAATGTCGCTTAAACCAAATAGCCTTTCACCCGACGATATGTTCACATCGGACGCGGTGCTCGCTGCACTCTCTTTATGCACGTTGCGGCGTGAAAGCGGCACTGACACAGCGCTGATGCAATATTCCAGAGCAGCAGCATTGCAGCGGCGACGACACGAGCGACTCGACCGGCACGCAGCCAGAAGTGTCCACTCGCAGCAGTCCCAAGAGCTGGAGCCAGCAAGACATGAACAACGCGCTCGATGCCTTGCGCCAGCACAATATGAGTCTCACTAAGGTTACCTACAGCCTCGCTAAAACTATAAATATTTTATTAATAAGATGTTTTTTTGTACCATGGCACGATCGACCTACGACTTGCGAAAAGTTGCCTGAAAAGATTGATGAGAAGAGCTAGAATACTAGGCTCAATAGCATTTATTAGGAGAGGTTATCCAGCAGTGGATTGGGGTAAGCTGATAGTGTAAAATATTTAGAAGCTCGTATATTTGTGGTGCAGGCTTCGGCAACTTATGGGATACCCTCAACGACTTTGTGGCAGCGAGCACATAGACTTGGCATCGATACACCCAAGAAAGAGGGGGCGGCGAAATCTTGGAGCGAGGCAGATTTGAAAGGTGCTCTACAGGCATTGCGAGCGGGGGCTATTTCAGCCAACAAAGCCAGCAAGGCGTATGGTGAGTTTTTTCTAAAACTATTTGTACAGAATTCCGTTTTCTGGTTGGTCGTGAGCGGGAAAATTGAAATGAAAATCTAGATACAGGTCACCACTGGTTTAATCACTGAACAAAAAACGTAAAACCAATAAATATCTGTTTCCCCCTTTAGTTTCTTGTTCCTCAATTTTTTTTTATGCCGACTAACTACTGATTGCCGGGAAAGGCATTTCAAGCGGGCTAAGGCTTGTCGGATAAATATTGATACATCGATATTTTCAATTCAATATATCGATAATATTGGTCGATATATTTTGTAATGATATATCGAAACAAAATATCGAAAATTGTATCGAAAACGATATTTTTTAATTTTTATGATAGTGAAGTCGCTGAAATCTTTCGGGCTTAAGGGGCGAGCACAGAAGGTGCTCAGCCAGCTGTTCCTCAATATGGCACTTTTGCCTATGGCACTTTTGCCTTACATACAGTTGCAGTGAACGAAACTATAACGCGATACAATTTTGCACAACGCCATCTACCGAACCGACTTGCATTCACGCCATAGTTTGTTCAAAGCAACTGATTAATGTTCTTTACTCGAACACTATTTTTTATCTCATAAACTCTAGTGGCAACGATCGGGTGCATTTCTAGTGGGGATGTAGCGAAAGATTCCCTATTTAGAGATACCTGTACCGTTTATGATTGTCAGTCGTGGTCAGCGTGACAGTCATGCAGCTGATTATCGTTATTAAGGCACTACAAGGTGTGCTCTCATTTCCGTGTTGTGTGATTGTGTCACACCATTTATCAGGAAACCACGTGAGTCACAAGAACGTTAGCAACGAAGCAGTTAAAGCAGTCTCCGTATCCAAAATCGGCTGGATGATGATGATAAATGTGAATTGTCATTTTACAGGTATACCCAGCAGCACGTTGTACAAGATAGCGCGCCGCGAGGGAATCCGTCTGTCGGCGCCGTTCAACGCGGCCCCCACAGCTTGGAGACGCTCGGACCTGCATCTCGCGCTCGCGTCCATCCGCTGCGGAGCGTGCTCGGTGCAGCGCGCTGCCTCGCAGTACGGGATACCCACTGGTGCGTCACGCAAACTACACTATAACACCGCACACACTCCGCCGCAGCCTTGAGTTTCTTTCGGCGTTTCTTCTCAAGGTAGTCGCTTTCGAAACGCTGGTAGATCACCGTTAGGTTCGTTATTCAACTGGCCGGCCGCCCAAGTCGAGGTCCGTACCCACAGGGGTGCCCTTGCGTAGCCGCCCAACCCATAAATTTCGCTGGCTGAGCGCCCTCTGCGTTCGCCCACCGAGCCCGGTTTTGTTGTGAAGGTCTTTCCCAGGCAACCAACGTAGGACATGCCGAAAAAAAAAAAACGCACACATTCCGTTCCTCTCCTACGCAGTCTCGGCTTTCTTCTCAATGTAGTCGCTTTCTTAAAAAAATGTTACATAGGCAGTTACTTTTGGATTTACAATATTAGTATGGACACACAAAGGACCCTGAAAGTTGTGATGAATGTTTCTAGGGACGCTGTACGGCCGGTGCAAGCGCGAAGGGATCGAGTTGTCGAGAGCCAACCCCACGCCCTGGTCTGAAAACGCCATGGTTGAAGCGCTGGAGGCTGTCAGGTAATAGTTATCATTCCGTTTATTATTCAATGAAATTTTATTACCGGCTTATTACCTGCTCGCGTCCTATTTCCATCTTCGATTAAAGGCAGTCGTTGGATTCTGTCAGTCGCGACTCGCCAGCAGCGAGCCAGCAGTGGTTGTCAGGTCACAAGGTACCGGTCTGTATGTATTCATATGTCTCTGATGTAAGCGACTGCTCGGCGCTGCCAGGCGGCGTGTACAGCTAGCGACCGTCAGAAACCTACGCGTGCCTTTAACTTTTCATTTCATTATTAAATTTATTTTTTATCATATATTATCTTGTGTAACAATAAAAAAAGTTACTCCACGTTGGGATATACCCATACAACTTGAGTTTGTTTAGAAATAATAATAATAAAGATTTTTATTAGACAAACAATTACAAGCAGCACATTAAGATCAGCTGACACCCAAACTAGGACACATATTTCACACAATTTGTTACAATTTATTACCGCTGCGTAGCTCCAATCTTATAAAACAATACAACAATTATATTACATACTAAACAATAGACTATACAAAAATAAAAATAAAAAGTGAATAACAATTTCAAAAGAATGTTAATGCTAAAGCCCAGACACATCTATTCCTGCAACAGTTCCTCAGTATCATTATATTTTAGATTCGACAACCAGTCTCTCAGCTTCATCTTACATTCGAATCTAGACAAGTTCAAGATATTTAATTCATGATTAACCTTATTGTAAATCCTTGAACCAAGAACCCAAAATTGTTAAATATACATCCCATATGCGTAACTCTTCTTTTTACTTTCGAAAATTTCTCATAAAACCTTCCCAGCGAAGGGCGGCAGGTAAGGGATGAAGAAAAACACCGTGAGGAAACTTGCTTGGTACTCGTATCTAATAGAAATGTAATGTGTATTAGTGTTGTGAGAACGGAGATCAACTGCGCTACTGGTTACGTTGATCTCGACATTAAAGAGCAAGGTGGATACAACCACTAATGTACTTCTGCTGACCCCTAAAGGGATATAACGTGTTGATATATTATTAAATATTTCCCACAGAGTCGGGCAGATGTCAATAAACCAAGCCGCAATACACTTTAACCTGCCGTACTCTTCGCTCTATGGAAGATTCAAAAGATGCAAGTTTCAAAATCAGGTATGTCATAAAAGTTACTACGAAAACGTAACACCGGCAAGATACTCAAAGCGTTATATACAAATTCTCTAAGAACACAAGGTTTTTTTAAATGGTAATTCGAGTTAAGCCTGAAATTGGGGGTTTAAATTAAATTAGGAGACTTTTTTCAGCGCTGGGTGGCGCGGGACAGTGTTACCCAGCACACATTGAGCTAAATTCAATTCAAAATTAGTTTTCGAGTTCACAAGGTACAACTCGATATGTGATTATAAATAATTAATAATGAATCTTTGTAGAGGGATATCAGGCTCTGATCTATTGAGGGCAAGCCGGGACCCGCGCGCATAGCTCTAGGGACCACGGACAAGCGGGCCAATATTTACATAATATTAGTCTGAAAATTTGTAAAAGGCTTTATTTATTTTGACGTTTGAAAAGTTTTTTTAAAAATCTCATAAGATATCGCTACGGCGTCTTAAGTTACGCAAGGTCAAAGGTTGTTTTTTGTGAGTATTTCAATTTCCTTGTGAGAAATGATTTAAAAAAGTTAAAGAGTACAATTTTTTAATAACCACGCTGTAAATATTTTTTTATAGTATTAATCTATATAATTGAGGCTGAGGGATATATCGTAATAATGTTGCAGGTAATGCAAACAAATGAACAACAAGATACACCGATATCTCAAGAAATGAAGCAACACATCGCAGAAGTACCTTACAACCAACACGTACAAACTCACATGCATAGTACACAAAGTCTCATACACGCCTCTTCATACACGCAACAGTATGCAGAAGACGTGTCGAGCATGCAGGATTATGGACAGACAATGTTTTATAGTCAAAACTTTAACAGTATCCTGACGAGTTGAGATTACACATTCACCCCTGGGGGTGAAAATCTTTGACGTACTTTTATTAATATGAAAGACTGTTCATTGTTTAATTGTATTTTCATATAATGCAATTGTTGAGTTCATTTTGTTATAATTATGATTAACCTTATGTGGTTGACACGCCAGCAGTTCGCACGATGCGATTCGCTTCCACTTTTCTGCTACAAAGGGCCAGGGAGTGGAATTCGCTTCCTGCGTGGTTCTAATATTGGAGCATGGGAATCTTTAAACGACGAATGAATAGATATTTGTTGGGCAAGCGCGTTCCATCATCACTCTCGTCGTCACTTTCCATTAGGTGATTAAAATCAAGCGCAAACCCGTCTGGTAAAATTAACTCAGTCGCATTTTCAGAAAAATGTGTGCCCGATACAAAACAAACTTGTCGTACGATACTTGCGTAGACACACACTAGTGGTAACTATAATGTATTAAGACGAGGAATTATTGTTTTTGCGAGGTGGTAGGGCGCTGGTGCCCGTCTGGATCGCGACCGCAGTATACGGGTGTAAAGCCTGTCATAGTGACCAGTTTCGGCTTGTCGCGTTTCGAGATCAGGTTGTGTATATCCAGTAACTCATATACCTAGAGACCTTCAGTCGTGGTATATGTGGGCCGACATGACGATGTAGACTATCAATGGATTTTCATCCTTTGATAGTCGCTTTCGTTTTTGGACTACACTGCACTTACCATCAGGTACTATGTAGTCACTATGTCGAGCTAGTGTAACAAAAAAGGCGATTGCCCGAACTGGCTTTTGACCACAGTACACAAGTGTAAAGACCGTTATAGTGACTCTGTTTGGTCCGTCGCGACGACTACGAAGATCGTTTATGGGTTTTCGTCCTTTGATAGTCGCTGTCGTTTTTGAACTTTAATGCACTTACCATAAGGTGCACTGTAGTCACAATGTCGTGCCAGTGTAAAGAAATGTCGTCTTGGTCTTGCACAGCAAGACTTGATGTTTATAGTGTCACGCAAAGCTATGGCCGCGTACCGCGAGTGTGGACGGATTCACGGCGTCGCGGGCGCCCCTTTGCGCCGTTCCTCGCCTGGCTGTGGGATTTTTGGACCACATCATAGAGTTTGCGAAGCGAAGCGCGTCCACATTTGTGATATGTCAGTTGTATGCAGAGATGAGCAAAATGTATTCGTAATTTTAATTTTCTTGCTCTGTAATCATGATTAAATCCATTTAAAACATTAAGAAATCATAAATATGTATACAATCTGGGATTTTGTAGTGTTTAAAACATAAATGAACAAAATGCAGTCATATTAATGGTAAAAAACGTAAAATGTAATCGCTAATCATTTTCATTAATCTGGCTACATTTTGCCCATCTATGGTTGTATGCAAGACGCAGTGACAAGCGGACGTAAAAAATGAGCATCGAGTGAAGTAACGATCGCTTGTTTCTTGGATTTTATAACCGTATTATTGTAACACACTAAAGCGTATTATCAAGGCAGCGGCAACAATAACTTCCACGTCCATTTCAGTCAAATTCGCAAACATAAATGCGAAAGGTTGTGAGTGTAGAGAGCCGTGTGCGAATCACGGGCGCGGCTCGCGAACCAGTATAGAGCCCGCATAATAAGATAAAACTAATGTTTCGTTAATAATTGCAACATAAACATAGTTACACCTTCCAGCTTGCTCCCTACAAGCAGTGGCGTCATGTTTGTGTCCCAGAACTGTAAACAGGATGTGCTTAGTCCGCACTAGATAAAGCGCGACACCGGATGGATCACTCCGAGAAGCTCTGAGCTTTTAGTTTGTAGGTTAGTTTTAGCTTAGCTTCTAAAGAATGTTAACTTGGAAATAAATGTTCATAAAAAGTTAGACTGCCATCTCCCTGCTTTGACTAACTTTTATTATTTGTTTTTGTTTAGCAAGTTTACTTCTAGAAACATAAATTTTAATTCCGAAGAACTAGGATTAAAACACGTAAAGCAGTATTGAGTATACTAACTGTATATAATTTGTATAATCTATTGAAATATTTTTGGATAAATGTTTGTAAAACATTGCGGTACATTATGTTAGGTAATGTTCGAAAACAAATGTTTGTCCACAGCTATCGATAAGTAGCTTAAGTTTTAAGTAGGTATTGTAGAATTAGATCGTAGTGCTGCTAGAATGCCGTAGCCAGCTGCCAGCTGCCAGCTGCCAGCTGCAAGCTGACAGATATTTAATGCAAATTATAAGTTTACAAATAAAATAGTATATTATTATAAAATATTTGTTTAGTGCCGCCTTTGGATTAGCTGTAGATTTATTAAGGGCAGAGATGGGCAAAATGTAATCTGATTAATGATTAACGATTACAAAATGTAGTCGCAATATTAATTTTTTTTGGTCTGTAATCATGATTAAATCCATTTAAAACATTAAGAAATCATAAATGTGTATGCAATCTGGGATTCTGTAGTGTTTAAATCATAGATGACTAAAATGCAGTCATATTAATGATAAAAAACGTAAAATGTAATCGTAATCATTTTTATTAATTTGATTTTTTTGCCCATCTATAATTAAGGGGTATTATTTTTACAGTTGAATTAAGCTCTTGTATATAGTTAATTTTATGTTTCAATAAGTTGATTAACCCATTGGGCACTGATTTATTTGAGAAAGTATTAGCATATTGTATAGATTTAATTTATGTTGCTTATATAAAAGCAGTCATTTTACGTAAGAATTCATTTATTTTTATAATATCAGTGACATATGTATGTAGTATTGTAATTCACGTAATTATTAAAATTATAAAACAAAAATAAATTAATAATAAAAAAAACTCAATCGAATAAATTGTTAAATATTATCTCAAGTCAAATGACTGATGGAATTTAGATTCGTCATTTGCTCAACTAAAACAGTGCATGACGAGTCTCAGTCATCAAATGTATCCAAGACGATATAAAGCTAGAACGTTTTAAATAAATTTATTTAAATTGTTTTATAGTGATCTATTATCACAAAATATAATCTACACATGATTAGGAATGTAATAATATTCCGGAATGCAAATAAAAAACTTAGATAATACACCAACACTGGAAATAAATTATATACACAATATGTAGTTTCAAAATATATTTTCAAATTAGTGAAAAGAAATGCCATAGTACTTTTTAAGTAGAAGGTATTTTTTATTATATTATAAATATTTCAACTATTCTGTCCATTCGAAATACGTAATTTTTAATGTGATAGTATTCTAAGCGTACCATACTGTGTTAAAAGTTCTTTAACAAGGTACTTAGTAAGAAATAGTTTATATAATGTATCGTTTTAAGTACATTATATATTGTGTAGTAGTAAATAGAAACACGAAATTAATGTATGCTAGAAATTAATTTCATAATAATTTGATTAGCGACCTCTAGTGGCGAGTAGTTTCATCAATATGGCGACGTACACAGTATTTTTTCATTTAAAGTGACGATGAATCTGGTTAAATATTCTCGTAGATGGCAACAATTTTACATACAGCAACTAAATACGAGAGTAAACTATATATAATGCATACAACAATAATGTATTGAGAGGTTCTAAAAATTAAAATGTAATTTCTTAGTGAAATTTTGGCTTTTTTAGAAGACCGCCATCTATTAGGAAAAACTAACCTAATACATTTAGATTATTTATATATTTTTTAAATTATATTATTCGCACATAGGACATGTGATAAGAAAAACAGTGGTTTTTTAAATGGATATTTAATTGTATTTTGTTTGCCTAGATATCCGTATTAAGTCTCGATCTATGCTAGTTTTAAAAATAGCCGACTGTAGATGTCGGTAGTAAAAGGATGAATTGTTACTTTGGCTATAAAGAAATAATGTAGATTGTAGGTTTTTAAATAATTTTATTTCTTTAATAAAAGGATAGACTGAAGAAGTGTTTTAATTAATTTATGTCCAATGCCGTATAACAACTCTCGAGTGTAGAGTTTATAATGTCCGCGAACAATTGGCCCATAATCACATTACAAAACTGTCTACAGGATCAGAAAGTGTACTTCCAGTTTTATAAATCTAAAGCCCTATCATCATGTTATATATTTATGCCGACATTTTGACGGCGACTGTCAATGAATTACCGCACTTTGACGGTTATCGCTGCTCTCGCACTGTAATAACCTTCAGGTGCAATATATGTATGTAGTTTACAGCAGAAACTAATAACAGAGATCTTAAAAATGATACCGTTTGTTTATTCAGTCAGATGCTTGTGTAATGTCCTTACTAATATTACAAATGCGAAAGCGTGTTTGTATATTCCATTTTCAAGTCAATACGGTTAATTTAAATAAATTTAAAAAATAAAAATTGAAGGGATTGGAAAAGTGGACGTAGTTTACTAGAGCGAAATGGTAATTTCTTAAGTTAGGGATACGAATGGTGAAGGGCGAAGGCCTACTGCGTGGTGTTTGCGGCTACTAGCTTGTCAGAAGGGCGCAGAGTCGCCGGAGAGATCTGCGCTGTCACACGGGTCTTCTTCCATCTTGGGGGCCTCCGATAGCTGACACTTAGGTTATACTCAAATGGTACTGTGCGTTCTCCTACGCACCACTTAGCGAAGGAAAGATGGAGATCACTCTTCCCTCACGCATTTTATAGTTGGCCTTAAGCGGCGTTTCGCGCACCGGGCCGTGATTTTGCATTTTCTCGTAGCCCGGTGCACCCTGCGATTTGAAGAGCCCCACGGTGGTTTCAGTCAAGAGCCTGACACATCAGGGCTGTTGTCCTTTCAGTTTATGATGGATTTCAAAAGGGTAAACAAAAGAAAAGGGACACAAATTTGAGTGTTTTATATAATCAGGGGAAAGAGAAGATTTAGTTAAAAGTTAAACACGAATTTCATTGACTATTAGCCGCTACAAAGTGCTCCTGGCATAGACGGGCAAAATGTAACCGGATTTAGGAAAAACGATTACGATTACAATTTAAGTAATCATTAATTACATACAAATTTATGACTCATTAATGTTTAGAAGGGTTCATTAATTTAATCAATTTTGTCCATCTCTGGCGCAAGTCAGCTTGTACTAAATAAAACAAAAGCGAGTACATAAAAAGTTGCTTTATTTGTTATCTACAGATAGATATAAAATAAATTATATTATTATCCTCTTGTGGATGACGGCTGAGGTGTCCGTTCATACAATTTACAATCGTCTTTGTTTCTACAATCCCACAAGAATATATTACATACAAGATACATTTCACAAATAACGACACTAACAGTATTTTCAAAAATGTTTCCAAAATTTGAGCATTTATTTTGTAAGCAGTATTATTTTATTCTTGTATTCATTTTAATTATAATCAATTTTTAGTTCGATCAAGTGCTATCCAGTGTAGTAGTCAGACAGATTTACAATTCCTCGACAACAGATGGCGCTGTAACGTCCGTTCTTATTTAAAGAAACTTTATCTATCATCTAACGGCAGGCAGCATACATTATGGCACTATTTACAATTTTTAAGTAAATTACGAAAGAGATTTGACAAACTATAGTCCGATTTTTAATTCGCCGCAGTAAAGTGACATTTCAAATACCGTTTTGTAAAATGATGATATCATATATAACCTATACCGTGATGTTCACAGGTCAAGCGATGTATATGACTAATTAATATGAATGAATGAAAAAACTCCCGTATAATTATTTCTATTTGTTTATAAAGTTTCTTAATTTTCTAAATGCATCTAATTTAATTTTTCGGGTATTAATGTTGTATTACAGTCCAGGTTTCGTTATTAATTTAACTAAATGAAAACAAATTTATTTATCGTTATGGCCCTTGAAAAATTGTCGGGTAACTGTTTCACTAAAATCATACAAAATTCAGTCATATGGTTTTTATTTTGTTATATCACTATTAATGTATATCAAAAACCGGTAACACTTGAGCTGTCAGATTTTATCTAGAATCAAAAGTCGAATTATAGTCCGTTACACATAACAAATTCGAAACTATTTCGAGAAAGCGACTCATATTGGCATATTCGTATTACTATGAAGTAGTAATGAATTTGTTCCTTAGAATATTATTTACAACAGATCACAGTATTTGCATACATTACAGAAAAAATAATGAAAATTTATTGGCGATATGCAAATTATAACTTCCTCAAAGTTTCTAAGAATTGTTTATTTTATGACAATTTTTAGAACAAAATATGTAATAATGAAAAATAATTCATGTTTACTCATTTCGATTAGAGTCAAAATAAATCCCTAATTTCACATGATCGTGGACTCAAAAATGGCAGTAAATTGTTTTATTGTCTTTAATTATCAGATCAGCTGTGAATATATGTGGAGATATAGGCGATGACGACAATAAACCATTTTACTGAAATATTTGTGCAATGATTTCATAGTAAATTTCAAAATGCGCGTTTTATTGAAGGTATCGATTATACTTATTATAAATTCATATCTTTTATTATTATTACATAAACATAACGGATATAGCGTGACGATCGATATACCACATTATTATTATTATTATTAATTACATAAACACCGGCATGTCAAATATTTTTTTATACTTCACAAATTCACAAGTTTCGGAAACGAAGCTTGATTTGTGAATTACATTTCTATATAACTTATTATTTAGATCTTTAATTTCTTGCGCACTAGATGTCGCTGTAATAACTTTTAAGCAACATAATCAATACCTTCATAACTGCAGAATCACGGAATCTCGATACAAATACAAAACTGAGACGGCGCTCGTCAAATAATTAAGTATAAATTTTCTACACTAGTAAAATAATTTCTAGAGTCCCTTATGAACTATTTACGTATATCTGGGCGCCGCGCGTTCGTATACAGGGACTAGGCAACGCGCGGCGGCGGCGTCACACGGCTTCAGTCAATATTTATGAGAATCATCGTCCACTGAAGGCAAGGTTTTTACGACACACTTCTTCCTATTTTTAAAATGCACTGTTTTCAAAGTTCTCTCTAGTTATTAAGTCTTTATTGAGGTCACAATCCGAATTGCCCCGGAAAGTTTACACGCGATGCCTTCAGAACTTGTCACAATAACTCGAGTGAGCCAAAAGTATGTAAAATTTTGATTAATAACTCTATTGCTCTGCATAATTTCTCTTCAAGGTTAAACTTATGTTTGGACTAAACTGGTCCGTAGTCGGAGAGCGGTTGCCCAGAGCGCGTTGAGGCCGCTCCGTGCGGCGCGCTGGGGGCTGCGGGGAGAGGCGGCGGCAGTGCGGCCGGGGGCGCGGCGGGCTGGGCCGCGGTCTCCTGTCACACGCAGCCCTTAACCAGCGCCCTCTGCGCGGGGGGCGGGTCGCGGCCGCCGCGCCACACACGCCGCCACGAGTCCAGCGTCTTGCCGGACCAAATCCACACGCCCGAGGTGATGCCGACGGCGAGCGCCATGAAGTACTTGAGCATGAGCGCCGAGTAGAGCGGACGGTCGCCGCAGCCAGGGCCGCAGGCGACGCGGCGCAGCCAGCTCTCGTACCCTCCAGCCTCGTAAGCCAGGCAGGCAATGAGCACTCCTGCCGGCACCGCGTACAGCACGCTGAACACTCCAATCCTTATCATCAGCTTCTCCAGCTTGTCCGCCTTCGAACCTGCACCGAGGCCGCCCTGCCGCTTGATCACTGATCTAATCCGGAACAGCGATACGAAGCCGGCCAGGAGAAATGTCGCACCCAAGGCGAAGTAGACCACGAGCGGTGCCAGCACGTATTTTTTCAAGTTATCAGGGGAGGAGTTGCCAACGTAGCAGATACCCGCGACAGGATCTCCATCGACAGCACCTGCCAGCAGCACAGCGACAGTCTTCCCGGCAGGTACGAGCCATGCGGCCAGGTGGTAGTACTGTGCGTGGCCCGCTATCGCCTCGTTGCCCCACTTGAGTCCGGCGGCCAAGAACCACGCAAACGAGAGCACCACCCACCATATCGAAGACGCCATGCCAAAGAAGTAGACCAGGATGAAGACAAGCGTGCATGCGCTGGGCCCATTCGCGGACGTCTTCAGCAGCGGCCCGTCGCACGCGACCTCGCGGTGCCCGAGTGCCAGTCTTGCCAGATACCCGAGCGCGACCATGAAGTAACACGCAGAAAGGTACACTATCGGTCGCTCTGGATACTTAAACCGCTGCGAGTCAATCAGGAAGGTCGTGAGCGTCATGAGAGTGGAGAGAGCGCACAGGCCGCTCCAGAGCGCCACCCAGACGGCCGCGAACTCCTTCTCCTCGGGCGTGAAGAACGCTCCCCGGCACGGCAGCCCGCAGCCCGGCACGCCCCCCGGTGCGGCCCCGGCGACGCCCGTGCCGAGCGCGCTCGCGTTGAGAGCGCGCACGTTGACGAGGGGCGCCCGGCAGGCGCACGCGCACTCGCTTTCGCCCGGGTTTGCAGCCGGGCCGCCTTCGCAGTTTTTTGGATCTTTGCAGTTCTTGTGAGGTTTCCTGGGCGGCGGTTTCGGCGTGTCCGGCTCTTGCTCATGGTCATTTTTCTCCATGCAGAGGCGTACGGGGTCCCCTTGTCGAGGCAGCTTCTCGCAGGCCATGCGTTCGGGCCACTGGAACCCGTACTTCTGCATGAGCGGGGCGCACCCGGCCCGCGCGCGTTCGCAGACGCTGCGGCATGCGGGCACCGGGTCGGGGTAGTCCTCCATGCAGATGGGCGTGTACACGGAACACAGGAAGAACTTCAAGTCCGCGGAGCACTTGATCTCGACCAGAGGCCAGTATTGATGGACCTGGAAATAGATACATATTCATTGTTATTCACTTGTCAATACGGAATCGGGAATCGCCTAGTTGGTCAAGTTCGATGATCATCTATGTAATCAACTCGGTTGGTGCAGGAGTCAAGCTGTTGACTTCTAAGCTTCTGTATTATTAACGATTTGTTTATAGTTTTTTTACAACATCGTAGCACATGACTGTAAAGACTGTCATGTTAACACGTCGTATTCCATGTATGTTTATTGCGTAGTTCCCTTTTTCTTCTCCTTGTAAATCAAAAAATCGACAGCAACACTTTTGATATTGTACTGAGTTATAGACAACAGTAGCCACTTCGATAGAGGACCTAGCCAAAGTAAAATTCTACCCGCGAAGGCGCTAGTAGAAAGGGCTAAAATGTGTGAGATTAACATAAGGGGACAGCTTCGCTAAACACCATTTAGTAACCTTTTACTCAATCGATCGCTGAGCTTGGTGACTGATTGCCAATGGAGCTCTTACTTCGGGTAAGCTACTCAGTTTGGAACACCGGCGTAGAGTGGCCTGTCTCTCGGTTTTCTATAGATTACACTCTGGAGAGTGTGCGGCTGAGTTGCAAAGGTTAGTTCTCCCATCCCCCTTCTACCATATAATGACAAGACGCCGCGTGGGTTTGCATCCGTGACGTTCCAGCTCGCAGGAAGCAAATCACCTCCTTTGTTTTTGTTGTGAACCGCAAAAGGTGTAGAATTTACTTCCTGCGTCTGTTTTTCCAACGTTTTATGCCATGGGAATTTGGAAATGACGAGTGAATCGGTATTTGTTGGGCGATCGCGATCCATTATCAGCCTCATCATTACTTTTCATAAGGTCAGATTGAGGTCAAGCGCAAGCCTGTCTGTAATAAAAAAGGCGAACGTCCGATTCTGGAAGCGGCTACTGGGTCACCGTTTCTGAGTCGAGATTACTAAAATGCGATCGTGCACTTTAACGTATTAACATGATATTTTGAAAGCTTATTTCCTTTCCATGCATTTTTGACTCTTCTACTAGCGGTCCATAGGTCAGCTAATAAGTTATTGGACACTTTTATGCTTAAAAAGAACGATGGAGGCATATAACAAGGGTAAGTTACCTCAAGTCCGGCCTCCTCCTGTGTGTCGTGGTCGAGCGCATTCGGGAACTGGGTGTAATTGTACGCGATGCCGCGGCACATTGGGATCGTGATCTCCTGGCAGCGCGGCTGCTGCACCGCCTGCGTCAGCGCCAGCAGACCCGCCAGCGCCGCCAGCGCACGCAGCGCCGGCCACCCCAACATCTTCACCTCACTGAGACCGCATCTGTTCATGAAGAAACAATGCACTTTCAGACCAGGCCATAAATATAGCAACCATGCCAGCGTGGCGAGGAATATTATTAACAGACTGAATTACTAGTCTTTCTCTTACAGGGAATTTATTGTTTATGACATACTGTATAGTAATTTGAAAAACGGCTTAGCCAAAATAGCAGTTTATCAGCAATACATAGAGTTAACATAGGCTTATATGTATTTATTTTTATTTATTCTTCCGTTTGAACATAATAAAAGTAACATAAGGATCCACTAATTTGTAAGTGCGTTGGATGAAACACTATGAGGTGTATTGTAAACAAACCTTCGTATTTTCTTGGAAAAAAATGTTAAAATATTCGATATCTTGACAGTTTTCCTCGTAAGGCGCGGGGAAGCAGAAAGTTTCCGGGCAGGTTCGCTCACACAACGTTTGAATTAGTTTATATTAAGTTAAACACGAAAGCTTTATTTATTCTGTAACATGTGCCCGATAAATATAGAACCGGGATTTGTTACAAGATATTACAGACGCGACTAAATTCCTTACTATTAATTATGCCTAAGTCGTAGCAGTCGCCCGAAGCTTCGCCGCGTCCCACTTTTAATAAGTTGTCATTTTAGCACTCTCTACACGTTGTATGTCTATACTAATATTATAAAGCTGAAGAGTTTGTTTGTTTGTTTATTTGAACGCGCTAATCTCAGGAACTACTGGTTCGATTTGAAAAATTCTTTTTGAGTTGAATAGACCATTTATCGAGGAAGGCTTTAGGCTATATAACATCACGATGCAATTATTAGGAGCGAAGAAATAATGGAAAATATGAAAAAAACGGGGAAAATTATTCATCCTTGAGGGCTTCCATTGCGTGCGCTGCAAAAACGGTTCAAAATACCAAAAATATGTGTAAGAAAGAATTATTCCTCTTAAAATGATCTAAAAAAATGTCCGCGACAGTATATGTATATCTTTTAAGATTAAGTCACTAGAACCGTTTTTATGGTAAACATATTTGGTCGAAATTAATGCATTATTTGTTAAGAGTTTTATCAACGTAATAATATTAATCTTTATCCAAATAAATGTGTTGTTGATTAAGAGTATTTAATTGTGAACAAAATTGTCTTTGACATAACTTAATTTCAATGAACATCTTAGAAGATATTACAAAACCTTATATAGCAAAACAACGTTTGCCGCATCAGCTAGTGTAATTGAATAGGATTAGCATTCAAACTTGGCACGCAAGTGAGCATATTCACTGTTTCGTCCATCGGTGTATTGCTGAATTGTCGTTATTGTAGTCGTTTGGACGAGTCGACAGCGGCAGGATGCACAGACGGCAGATTGCAGTGCACCTCATTTGAGTCATTGGTTTTGACATCAGTCAGTGAATACTTGATTATTAGATATACTAACGAAGGGCTTAAAAGACCTTGCAGCTAGAGCCGTAAAGGTGATTTAAAACAAAAATGTTGATTAGTGTGTTGAAAGTGAAACGTCGTTAAAACTAATTTACTATTACTTAAATACTGACGACGAGACAGTCTACAATTACTGAATTACTAACAACCAGACAGGATAATTGTTTTTTAATTATCCAGAGAGTTATCGCGTCTGTGCTCTATCTGATCTATGTTGTCGTCGACATTGGGTGGCGTCGGTGTAGACGCGCGTCCGAATCAGAGTTAATGCGCTTTTAACGACATACGATATCGACACGTGGCCCTGTGTACACATAGCTTTACACAGAGGCGGACTGAGTTTTTTTTAATTCAACCAGGTGTGGCTCAGTCGGCACACCGCGCCTTTATGGAAAGCATGGTTGCATTCTAAAAGCGACAACAACTATCAACAGTAAAAACCTATCGACAGTTGCAGTGACCATGCCGGTCAACACAAATATCTCTTTACGCTTCGTTTAAAGAACCCAATATCATAGGACGATGAGAACAGGCTCGCCGGAAGACCATTTCACAGCCCAATCCGAGTCATTGGTAAGAATTAGATAGTGTCCGACCGAAAGTTCGGTTTCGGTTTCGGTTTCGGCCGAGTTTCGGCCAAAAATCAAGTTTCGGCGGCAGTTTCGGTTTCGGCCAAAATTGGCCGAAACTTTTGCCGAAACCGAAACTGATTTCGGTAGTTGTCGTACATGCTTGCCTAACTTCGTTTCTCGCGGCAACGCTTTGGCGGACGCTGGCAGCCCTGTTCGAGATTCGTGCGCCGTTCGCATTGCTTTTTTTTCGAATTTACGCGTGTTTGTTGACCGGGAAAGGTCTTCACAACTTAACCGGGCGGGTGGGCGAACACTGATGGTGCTCAGCCGGCAATTTATGGGTTGGGTGGCAATACAAGGGCACCCCTGTGGGTACGAACCTCGACTTGGACCGCCAGCCAAAAATACGCAACCTAAGGGTGATCTACTAGCGTTTCGGAAGCAATTACCTTGAGACGAAACGCCTAAAGAAACTCAAGGCTGCGTCGGAGTGTAACTGCGTTGTTTAGACGACAGTTGACGGATCTAATTCGCATTGCTCTATAGCAACACAACTTAGTCAGTGCGTTATCACCCGACGTAAACATTCTTTAGAGGCTATGTTTTGATGGAACTGATTACATGTAAGTTTTTGTTTCATTTTTTTACTTGGCCACGTTGACTTTTATACTTGACCACGTGAGTTTCGGTTTCGGTTTCGGCCGAAACTGAAGCCACGGCCGAATATTTGGTTTCGGTTTCGGCCAGAAAACCAGCTTCGGTCGGACTCTAGAATTAAAGTACTTCTTAGTCCTAGCCGAGATGTAAGCTACCGTATAGCTGTGATTCCGTAAATCCGCGCGCGTGGTTCTACTATAGAAAAGAAAGGGGTGGAACAAGGTTACATAACTCTTCACACCACTCGCCATGATACAGACTTTAGAAAACGCTTAGTAAGACAACATCTCTGCTCAACTGGAGTGATTCGAAATGCTTAATAACATCTGGATCATTCAAAGTGCAGACAGCCCACCGCTGTAATCTATCCAGGGTGTCGAGCAAGTACTGAGTCTACCTTGAGAAGAAATGCCGAAAGAAACTCAAGGCTACTTCGGAGTGGAAATTGCTGATCGAATATCACTTTGCTAAGCCTCTTGATCTCGTTAATGTGACAGGCTTTGCAGAAAGAGATAGAGTAAGAGACCGGCATTTTGATCGTCCGCTGAGCAACTATTTTACGTTTTTCGGTCACTATATTATATTTACCGTGAGGCAATAGCCACGCGCTTACCGGTAGAATGGAATAGTGTCTCCCTGTTCATCACACTGAGATGTCGTAAAGCCCCACTAAGGTATACAGCATGCCGAATTTCACGCAGATTGCTATTATCAGCTGCTGTAGCACATAGTACATACTCGCCAACTCGCATTGGACAAGCGTACTGGGTTAAATGTCCAAACTCCTTCCAACGAAGCCTACAAACATAGTGGAAAAGGGAAGGAGGGTGTCCTTTGCCCTGTTGAGGGACGAAACTGGCTAGTAATAATATTATTATTATGTTTTTTATGGATATGATGATTTCAAACCTCATTTGTGGTTTGCGGATGGTTCAAGAAACTTTTCTATAGACTCAAATACTTTGTTTTTTTTTTCGTCATTCCCTACTTTGGTGGCCTGGGAAAGACCTTCACAACAAATCCGGGCTTGGTGGGCGAACGCAGAGGGCGCTCAGCCAGCGAAATTTATGGGTTGGATTAGTACGCAAGGGCACCCCTGTGGGTACGGACCTCGACTTGGGCGGCCGGCCAGTTGAAAAACGAACCTAACGGTGATCTACCAGCGTTTCGGAAGCGACTGCCTTGAGAAGAAACGCCGAAAGAAACTCAAGGCTGCGTCGGAGTAAATTCTTTGTATCAATGCCAAAATAGATTAACAAGCGGAAATATGATTTCTGGTATGTTTGTTTCAAGTGTATAGGCTGTTCGAAATACACCGATTATTTTACTATGTAATTATTTGGTTAAATATAACCTTTATGAGTAATATATTCGTAAAGTGGTCGTGGTGGCGTAATGGAAGAAGGAGCGGTATCTCTGTACGATGATGCGGGTGGTCGTAGGTTCTAATCCCGACACGTGTATCTAGGTTTTTGCAGATTAGGTACGGATTTAGGCCCCACATGCTCACCGGTAAAGGAAAACATCATAAGGGAACCCGCATGGCATCTAATAGAACAATTGTAAGTGCCCTGAGAACGGCCATTAGTTGTGCTACTGGTCATGTTGGGCAGTAGCGTTCATTCCATAGATGCATGAAAACAGTGCATGCCTTAGCAATAAATAAGTTTTGACTAAATTTCTTAAGTGAAACATAAAAAGGAACCATTTATATTAAAACCTATTCTATATTCACGTCACCTATCTTTCCTATGAAAGCAATATAATATTTACTATCATAATGTAACATTAAAATTAATTACGCGAATTCTGCATACCCTGTTTAAAAACCCTATGCACGTCACTGATGGTGGGCATGACATAAAAGCGCAAAGTGGATACAGGCACTAATGTACCTCTGCTTTCCTTGATAGGGATATAGCGTTATCTATAATATAAAAATGAATCGCAAAATGTGTTGATAAGCGTGAAACTCGAGAACGGCTGAACCTATTTGGCTGATTTCTTTTTTGTCATGTTTGATGAAGTCTGAGGAAGGTTATTACGGAGAGAAAAAATTTAAAAATTATCTGAAAACGTCTAAAAACAACCCTTTTCTATATTCTCATACAAAACAATCGTAATAATATTTAAAAGTCAATTTGAACTTTAATGCCATATCATAAAGTTTAAATGTTAGTGGACGGGTTCCAGGAAGGCAAAATAATTGAATGACGTTAGTATCGTATAAATATGATCAATATTTGTCAAATATAGAAGATATTCGCTAGAAATAATTTATATGGCAGGACAACGTTTGCCGGGTCAGCTAGTTATTTATAATAATATATTCAGGAATCAATTATAAATAGTAAGGGGGGGTCATGAACCCCACTGATACAGTGTATGCCGTTCGGGTGGGCGCGGTGGTTGCGTACCTGTTGCAC
Source organism: Automeris io (assembly GCA_036320925.1). Lineage (NCBI taxonomy): Eukaryota > Metazoa > Arthropoda > Insecta > Lepidoptera > Saturniidae > Automeris > Automeris io. The sequence goes on along the minus strand of JAUDJH010000011.1, from coordinate 842,215 downwards.
GTTGAAACGTTAATAGACATTTGGAAATGTTTAAAATTAAATTAGGCAGGAGCGCGACGCGTTGCGGTCCCACCAATTTTTTACAACGACAGAGGTTCTGCCCGCTTTTTTTTAATTACAGACAGACTTGCGCTTGACCTCAATCTCACCTGATGGAAAGTGAGGCTGATAATGGAGCGCGCTCTCTCATTGTCTACTGTTGGATTAATGGAATACCCAGTGTAGATGGAAATAGGTGCAAGGTTATGAATATAAACCAATTTTAATTTATAATATAGAAAGAAAACCATTTTATTTGTTAACCCTTTTTATTTGACTCGATAGAAATCTTTATAGACCATCTGGGCAGCGGTGAGGGCCGCTGCCGGTATGTCGGACTCTTATCGACTAAAACCAATACGGTGTTCCTCCTCCCGTCTGCCAAGTGCTGAGGGAAGTTTTCAGGCCCTCATCCTCATAATGGAAGGGGTGGTTTAGAGTCGGTGGCGGCTTTGGACTCGATTGATCGTAGAGCTCGTAGACTTATTGGCGCCGACTCTTTGTCAAAACTTAATATGCAAAGCATCGAGCATCGACATAGAGTCGATACCATCCGTATGTGGCGGATGTTCCTTATATCCGCACGAGAAGATTCGCTTCTGCATTCATCATGCGAACAGCTAAGGAGTGGAATATGCTAGCAGCGGCCATATTTCCGCGATTTTATGACCTGGGAGTCTTTAAAAGAAGAGTGAATAGGCATTTGTTAGGCGGACGCGGTTCATCATCGGACTCATCTTCACCTTCCACCAGGTGTGATTGAGGTCAAGCGTTCGCCTATAAGTTATAAAAAAAAAGAGAGCTACGCTTCGCTCGCCACGTGTTTTGGAGCGGTACGTGGGATCTCATCACGTACCGCTTACGACATTAAATGTTGGATAGCGCGCTTACATTTGATATCCCCAGTGTTGCAGTGGCATCAAAAAGCTCGGGTTGTAATTCTAGATCAGAGGTTCCCAAGCCATGTTTTTTTTCGTGGACGCCTTTCATAATTTTAATTGTTTCCATGGACCTCCTGCTGCAACATTTATACCATAATCCCAAAAGAGATAAAAAAATATGAAACTCCGAAAAAATTTTTGTCAAAAAATCTGAAATTTAGTACTCTGAAGCTTTAAAATGCTCTTTTTAAGTCTCTATAGTCGTATTGAGACTTAAAAAAAAGAATTTCGATGAAGATGGTCGCATCTTCATCGAAATACATGCAGACAGTCAAAATCACTGATGAAATTTAAATTTGTACGGTTTAACGAAATTTTGAAGAGCGGTTGCAGAGCGTGAGGGCGTACGCTCGCACGATTTGATGTACAATCTAATTAATACTGGCGCGGGGAGCGGTGAGTGCTGTAAGCAACGCTGCTGCCCGCGTGCATTGTGTAACGGGTTTATATTATCTGACTGCTTAAAATTTATTTTTTGTATAATAGTTATTTGAGTATAGTTTGGTGCTAGTGGAACACCACCCTAAGCGTTTAATAGTTATTCGCATTAACTCCGGTTCAGTAGAAGCAGTAATAGGCGCAGACTGCGACGCGCTCTCTGCTAGGGCTGCACTTGATTTCCATATCGACTCACATTCAAAAATAACTCTCGAATACTTTTTGATTAGTTAGGACTAATAAAAATAGTCACCTAGTCGAGTCGGTGTAAAAAAAAGAATCGTTTAATTATTTATACAGAAAACACACACATAGCCTCATTTATAAGTACTTAGCTATTCATGTAAATAGGATGATTTTAAATATACATTATGTTTCAGAAACCCTGTCCGACCAGAAAAGGGGATATTAGTGACACGATAACACTACCAAAATACATTGGATAATTATATTATACGTCAAAATTAAAAACAGGTTGTTATATAAAATTGTATTACAGAAACTGAATATTTCACATGCGACCTGAGCTAGTATTACTTACAAAAATCAGTTTAAAGACTAATGAATCTTTTTTTTTGTTGATAAACGGTACTTGGTATCAACGAGTGTCATGGGCCCTTTTGACGTCAGGACCCACCAGCATAAGCCTTTGTTTTCCTTTGTTCACGAGTTACGCACGCTTCCAGTGTTGCAATGTTGTGAGTTTCTTATTTTTTGAGTCATAGAAAAGCATTTTTATTTACAGTAAGCTATAGAGCGACCGTTCCTCTATCAGCCCTTAATGTTGGATGTTGACTTACGGGACATGTTGTACATAGTAAAATAAATATGTAAAATTAATACAATTAATAGTCATGGGTTATTTGTAAATCATACGTAATTGCTCCGCGCACGCTCCTGTGTGTGACATTTCCCTAAATTTGTAGCCTTGTGTCGTAAATTGTGCATAAATACCCTATAATTGTGGTAAAAAATACCTAAATAAGACAGGAAAATGGACATTATGAACCTGCGGTCGGATATAAGTAGTTAACGCTTAATACATAGGAGTTCCGGTAACTTTTTGCATTATGTTATCGAAATTTGATATTCAGAGTACCGAATACAAATGTATTAACTATTTTTTTCAAACTATCACCTCTATAAGGTGAGCAGTTAGCTCACACAACATCCCTGTAGATATTATGCGAGTTTATAATATAAAACAATGTTAAAAAGGGTATTAAATGGGTAGGGTAATGCGGTGTGAGCCTACTCGTTACCGATCGATATAGAAATTTGAAATGCGTGCATGTGCGTGCGTTGCGTCATAGACTACTTTGAAAGAAGACATCGCATCGAATGTAGTACCTTTCTGGTAACGCATCATAAATTAATATAATATCACGTTTTCTTATGTTTAAAGTAATAAACTTTACCTCTCTACGATATTGGTTGTAGATCTGGGCAGCACGGATTGCGATAAATAAACATGGAGATCGCGTGATCGCGTCGCGTTACTATTTTTCGTGGGGTTTTTCGCCACTAATTGAATTAATTCGCTTGATGGCGTCAAAAAATTCATTCCTGTTATCGAAACTAAGATAAGCATAATCTATAAAGGGTTTTCATAATTATGGCTAAGAAATTATGGTTACAATTGCCAAATAGCATTTTATACATCTAATCAAAATTAAATTGCACAACAAAATAAATATTATTGTTTCTAAGTACCCGAAATGGTAATAATTTATTTAATGTACATTATATGTAGAATTACTAGATACATTTGACAAAAAAAGACAATATTTAAATATATATTTTTTTAATATTTATTAGTTCTAAATTATAAAGAGGAAAATAACTTACAAATTAAAGACTGCGAAGCCATATGTCAGACTTACGGGCAGCCAGTGAATTCGGATCAAACAATTTTACTAGCATAGACTATTTTCAAATAATATTGTTTAACACTACATTATATTATGTTTTTTTATCAACCACAATATCAAGCTTTAGTGCAAAGCAGATACGGCCACTAATGTATCTGCTCACCCTGAAAACGGTAGAACGGCGTTACGATGTAATTGTTATTGCTATAAATTATTCCATAAACGTTGACTTTTTTTTTTCGTAATATCTCCTTTGTAATAATCCCGTTTACGAGTTGTTTTTACATTTTGAAAGTAAGGTTTCGGAATATATTATTTTATTCATCTTTCTAACATTTAGAAGAGAACTAGTTTAGATGTTTAGTTTTAGATAGTTTAGAAGTCAAATACATGATCGGCAACCCTGCCGCCGCCGCCGTGTCCATTTTACGACAAATGCGGATTGAGTTATTGTTGAGCAGTTTATTTTAAAGGTTCCGGGAGGCGGCCGGCCGAGTTTACAAAACAATCATTATTGTATATTTCCTATTAGGCACGAACTGGCTAGCGCTTTGTTTGGAAAATTTTCACACATTCATACGCGCACACAGTAAATTACTTGGAAGGTAGACGAATATATGTATATATCAGAGATGGGCGAAATGTAATCTGATTAATGATGAACGATTACAAAATGTAAACGTAATTTTTATTTTCTTGCTCTGTAATCATGATTAAATCCATTTATAACATTAAGAAATGATAAATGTGTATACGATCTGGGATTTTGTAGTGTTTAAAACATAAATGAGCAAAATGCAGTCACATTAATGGTAAAAAACGTAAAATGTAATCGTTAATCATTTTTATTAATCTGATTACATTTTGCCCATCTATGGTATATATATATATATATATATATATATATATATATATATTTACACTGGCTCTACATAGTGACTACAGCTGATGGTAAGTACAGTGTAGTCCAACAAACAGATAAGGTCTGTTTTTTGGATAAAATATTTAGCCTAAAAAACCGCCGAGTCCGGTTTTTGTATTCCAGTTGGTAACCCTACCAAGACTCCCTTCTCATCACGTCGCCTGGCCTCGCGCCAAACATTCATACGCTTAACATTTGGCACATATCGTGAATGAGAGCGGGTAGTTATAAAACTTTAACTCATTTACAACCGTCGCACCAGAATATGATATTTCCTGTACTAGCAAAGACTCGTTCAAGGCATCAGAAGTAACCTCAGACTTTTAAAGCAACGACCGCAGTAGTGTGCTCCTCTCGCAAGCATAAAAGCAATGCTAAACCTTTGATGAATTAATATTTTTCTTATTTTTTAAGATTTGTATCGAATGATACATCATTGTTACAAATTATAAGATATTTTTGAAACTTTTATTTTATCTTGATTCGACGTAGTAACCACACCATACCTGGTGGTAAGCATGGTGTAGGCCAAAACATGACGACTATCTACAGTAAAGAAAAAAACAAATCGATAGTCGCAGGGATCATGCCGGCCTGCACAAATATCTCTTCATGTTTAAAAGGAGCCAACTTTATAGGACGGTGGAAACACGCTCGCCGGAAGATCATTCCACAGCCCAACAACTCGGTTGCAGCAAGAGTTAGAGAACTTCTTAGTCCTGGCCGGGATGTGAGTTACCGTATAGCTGTGACTTAGTAAAGCCGCGCGCGTGGATCTTTAATGGAACGGAGGGAGGGTGGAATAAGGTTAAATAGCTTTCAGTACACTCGCGGTAATACAGACGATACAAACTATAAAACAATTAACTTTATTTAAAAAATATATTATTTTATTATAAATAAATTTAATAGCATGTAGACGCCGCCCGATACGCGTTTGTGGTAAACGCCCTAGATGACATTAGGGTGTTATGGGACGCGCGGAGTAAGAGATGCGCGCGCGCAAGGGATGCTCTGGCTAATTCAGTCGACTACCGAGACCCGAGGCTAAAGTACGCGCGTGCACGTCGCGGTTCGGTGTGCCTTAAAGTGTAAACAAACAGTAAAATAAACAGTGTCTTTCTACAACCACACCCACGACCACCGGTCATAATTTAGTAATTTTATCGTCACGCCGATTCCCCATTTATGCTTATAAATATATGCACAGATATAGATACCTCCAAAACGGCCGAGTAGCACTGACTGGTTATTTCATAATTAATATTACTTATTATAATTTACGATCAAGCTGTTACAAGTAAATTGCTATTCGCAATTATTCCTATAAGTAATGTCAACCTTCGTCGCTCTCTTTCCATCTCGTTTCGGCGTGATAGAGAGGGACGAGCTATTGATGCAAAATTTGAGAATTAATAAAATTACCAAGAAGGCGGCATGAAACGTTTGCAAAATGCTCGAGAATATTACAATAAATTGTTGTAATTATGGTCCGGTGGCAGTTACTTAAATAGTTTTAATGGCACTCCAAAGTTTAGAAGTAATGTTTAATCTCAAAGAGCCAAGCTGTAACATAATTCCATTTTTATGTAACTGATTTTAATAAGTCTCTTAATAATGTTTTCATTTACATTGTTTTCCGATATTATTAATGATTCGTATCGTACATATCATTTTTTTTATATTAGATTTTACGGCTCTGGATACAAGTCCTTTTGCGCGTATTGTTAGTAATTTTTATTATCCAGTAGTCTCTGGTTGACGTCAAAACCAACGACCCAAGCGACGAGAACTCCACCCCATGCCAATATTACGAGACCAATACCAGCCCAAACAAGAATAACATCTCCAGAAGACCACGAAAACGATAAATCGCAATTTTCCGATGGATGAAATAGCACAACCGCTCGCGTTTCATGCTTAGACGCCAATAATATTAGTTCAGATCTCAGGCTGAGCTCAAGAAATCGTATCCAACATATCAAATATATCAAAAGTGCGAAAGCTTCAGTGTGATGTGTGTTCGAAAACCTCTCTAAGCATAATGTATTGATAGAGTTAATAAGCTCTAAAACATATAGTATTGCTGATTATTTTTTACTTTGCGACTGTTGACGTTCCTTGTAATAAATTATAACTATTTATCGTCGCGCTATATTCTTTCCAGAGTGAGCAGAGAATTATTGTTATAGGTGTTAAACTAAATAGAATATGAGTTATATTACTTAGGTACACTAGGAAAACAAAGGCAAGCCTCAAAGTGGCCTCAACACGGGCAACCCTTTTCTTTTCCGTAATTTCTTTGGAACCGTGCAATAAAACTATATATTATTGCTTTCATTTTATTGGTTATTTTATTTACGAGCCGCGCACAATGGTCCGCGGGTATATCTCCGCGCGGGCAAGAAGTGATGCCTATATGGGACAAATATCTCCCTAAAATTATTTATATACTCTCTAAAAACGTTTAAAAATATTATAGCGACTTAAATAAATCCTTTATTGGATAAATAAAATCAAGCATTTACGGAATTAGTATTATATTGTCATAAATGTGGATTGATAAAGTTATGTGCAAACACTGTAATCAAATAGAATGTACTACATCAAAACAATTTATCGTCTATAGATCGCACCTAGGTCTCATGAATGGTCCATTAATGAATATAAGTATATATTAACATTAGTTATTTATTCATCAAGGGATGTCGAAACTAACAGAATATTTACTGGATAAATATAACTTAGAAAAAATTCTGGAATTATAAATATACGAATGAAATTGTAAATATAAACTGCTAATCATGTATTAAATTAACAGATTTGTAACAGCAAAGGATTACGATCTTAAAAATCCCCATATCCCATAAATAATCTCAAAATTTAAGGGTAAAGCCCATGAACAGGCAGCACCGTGGTTAGTTTGGCGCGGCAGAGCGGTGTCGCTGTGTAACTTTACGAGCCATCGCTTCCTGCCTCTAATATTACTCGGGGCTTGAGGAAACAGAGGTGTGTGGTGAATGAACTTCACCATAACATAGATCTGCCGACAGTGGCGTGCGGTGAACGTCCTAAATGGAAATGATTACAGTCAAACATGTATTTTACGAAGATACATTGTTTCTACTTATTTTTTGTCGCTTAGCATGCCTGTTACATTAAAGCAGTAGCGTTCATTCCATAGATGTATGAAAGCATTGCATGTCCTTAAGATAAATAAGTCTTAAATAAATTGCTTAAAGTTAAACAAAAAAAAGGAACCATTTATATTAATATCTATTCTATATTCACGTCATTTACGTTTTCTATGAAAGCAATATAGTATTTACTGTCATAATATAATATTCAAATTTATCACACGAATTCTGCCTACCCTGTCCAAATACTCTATGCACGTCACTGCGTTAAAGATACTGAATTCTTGTTCCAGTAAACTGCATTGTAATGAATAGCATATTTATTCGCGAGCTAGTACCCATACTACAAGCGCAACCATAGATGGGCAAAATGTAATCAGATTAATGAAAATGATTAACGATTACATTTTACGTTTTTTACCATTAATATGACTGCATTTTGCTCATTTATGTTTTAAACACTACAAAATCCCAGATTGTATACACATTTATCATTTCTTAATGTTTTAAATAGATTTAATCATGATTACAGAGCAACAAAATTAAAATCACGACTACATTCTGTAATCGTTCAACATTAATCAGATTACATTTTGCCCGTCTCTGAGCGCAACCTTAGTCAAGGGCTAGGTTAGGTTAGTTAGGTTAATGTCTGTAAGTCTCCGTAATCATTATGTTCGATATGCGGGAGCCTCGCGTTGCAAACGATGAAAATTAAAGACTGAACAAGAATACACTCGTATCCCGACACACTATTCCCGAATTATCCTGCCTTCAGGTGCGAGTAACAATTGTCATTTCGTGTTCACTGCTGACTTTTTTTATCAAAGCAAATTGCTCTAGTTTCAGTCAACTGGAAATGGTCATTAAATCACGCCTGTGCTGCGGATTTCTTTGTCAAGTCCTCTGTAATTTTCGTCTCTTTATTATCGCTGTATTGTTGCGGATCCATTTTTTTTATTTTATAAAAATACCTTTTTACGATACTTTTTGTTGGCGGTTGTCATTTCAAATTGCGCCAACTTTTATTTTTTCCTAAATCGTTTAAGAGATAATGACTATGTCCAATTATTGCAAATGGAAATATATCAGTTAATAAACCGGTCCGTCCGCATTAAATATATAAATTCAAGAAAGACAAAAAAGGCTTGATTTGTATCTTTAGAAAGCTAAGGACATAATAATAATTGTATGAAAAGGTTTTATAACTTTGTAACATTTCCGTCTAGTTGTTAGTTTTTTTCATTAGAGATTCCATTTAGTTCAAACGATGCGTTATTTAAAAAATGGAATGAATTAATAGTTAAACAATTCTACTCGATGAATGAAAATCGATGTCCGAATAGAAATCGAAATTAAACTTGAGCGCTGCGGTCAAACGTCGCTCGATAGTAGCGCGCATATCTAGTTTCAAATTACAATCGATGATTATCGAACAGTGTCGGTTATTATTCGTAATTTTTTTTTTTGTAAAAGTTCTCCATCGCTTTTTAAAATATGAACTAAGTTTGAAATAGACGGTTCAAATCAATTATCCTGTTTTATTTTCGGCGGGATATAATGCTGTTGCCCGGGGAAGATCTTTACAACTTCACCAGGGGAGCTTTATAAAAAAATACTGTTCATTTTGAAATACTAATATTGAACGTTCTTAATTTATAGGTGTTTTTCCTAAATAGGTATCATGACTTTACTGACCTACGAGCAGCTCAAATAATCAATATCGATAGTGTTTTTGAATCTGTATGTAACGGTGTCAGTTAAAACTGAACGTTGTGTTTGACCCGCGCTTGACTGCGTAGCGCCGGATATGGCTGTAAATTTTCAGAACGTTCCTGTCTGTCCGGATTCAGACGACGAACATCTGCCAGAGTTCGGCCGATATCACCAGACTTACGTTCACGACTATAAACTCCTAGGGTAGCTAAAGTTATTTATAAGTGACATATTTACTTTTTTTTTTACTTTTTACTTGGGGAACATTTTCATAGGACTTGTCCGACAGCACAGGTTTGTGAAGCGGTGAGGTATTACGGACTTGCACCGGTTAAAAACCCTAAGGTGACTACTACTCTGTAAGGGGGGGGGGTGTCTGCCGGTCCTGTTATCGAATTTACAGCCCTTCTCCGTCCCTCTCACTTCTATAAAAGAGCCTCTTATCACGGCTAGAACTAAAAAGTACCCTCATTTTCATTTTTGCTGAGTCGTTGAGGTGTGAAAAGTTTTTTAGCCGAGCGTATTTCCACTTTTTTTTTGGTGACCTGGAGAAATTTCTCGTGGACCGTTAGGGCGCTGTGAAGATGGCGCTTCATTATGCTGAACTCTTACCGACTAATACCTCTGGGATGTGTCTTCACTCGTCTGCCGGGGCCAACAATATATATTTTCTGTCGTTAAGTAATTATTAGAACCTTTTAGTTTATTTCATTTTAGGTATAACTGGGTCAGAATGGCGACGGTAACTGCCAATGTAGAAATTCTCGTTCTTTGACAGTTGTGTTCGTTTTTGGTCTACACTATATTTTCCATTAACTGCGGTGTAGTCACTTTGACTAGCCAGTATAAAAAAATGTGGATTAATTAATTTACTTATCACATTCAGTTTTTTATACAATTTTAATAGTAGCTATAAAGTAATTGAAAAGTTATAAAAGATTTTAAAAATTAAATGTATAGGCAACAATTAGTTAACTATAAAATAAATTCATAATAAATGACGGAAAAGTTTTAGACAGCCGATGGGCATTTTGTGAGTTATTAAAAAAGTTTAAACGTTTTTAATTTGAATCGGACGAGGCAAAAGCCGGGCAAAGCGGTTCTTCGAGCCGGTACAAGCCAACCGGGTTATCCGAGCCGGTAATGATTACACGGGCAAATTGTAAATTCGGCGTATTCCCTTATTTGTGTGGCGCAATGTCAAAGATTAAGCGATATACATGAAGTAATAAATTTTGCTCCCGATACGTAGTAATATATAGAGAGAAAGAAAGAAATAAACATTTATTTGGCACACAACACAGAAGAATAGGTTAATCATGATAGAAAATAACAAAAGCAAATACCACGTGCTGTGATGCGCCAAAGGGAGGTCAGCTCAGCAAATGCTTGGTGACCCGATGAGCTTCGTCACGTTGATTTAAACGCGCAGAAAACAGCGTGGCAGGGAATAATAAAGTATACATACATAGCTCTAGACACACTCTAAAAGTGTCATAGTTAATTATATGTGTTTACATATATACACATATAAGCCTACGCATATATTAGTATATGTAGGGACACATAGTATAATGTTTACGTAGGCTATTGATTTTGATCGCGTGATTTATGAAAGTGCGAATATTGCATAAATGACGAACGTATGTGTGTATTTAGAGACGGCTGCGTCCGTCGCTTAAGTTAGTTCGGATTATACACAGTTATCAGCAACACGCATTTTATTTTCATAGTCTTCGAACTCTATAAGCCGCCACACTAATAACCTAAAGTATATTACATATATATTATATCACCTTGATATACCCTTTTCAGGGCGAGTAGAGATATATTAATGGCTGTATCCACTTTGTGCTTGTAAATATATCGTGGCAGACGTGACCAGTAAGCCGAGGGTCGCACTCATATTGCCCCAACACATGGTACTCATTAAATTTTGGGAGTCGAAGCTGCTCGCGTCCGTAGGCTTTACCCTAGTTTCCCTACACGTGACTCCTGAGTGCTAAACGAGCAGCAGCGAGGTGGTAGGGCGTCGGTGCCCGTCTGGATCGCGACCACAGTGCATGGGTGTAAAGCCCGTCATAGTGACCAGTTTCGGCTTGTCACGTTTCGGGATCAGCTTGTGCATATCCAGTAGCTCATATACCTAGAGACCTTCAGTCCTGGTATATGTGGGCCGATATGACGATGTAGACTATCAATGGATTTTCATCCTTTGATAGTCGCTTTCGTTTTTGGACTACACTGTACTTACCACCAGGTACTCTGTAGTCACGATGTCAAGCCAGTGTAAAAAAAAAATTGTTCATAAGGACACGCTTCGGCCTGTTGCGTTTCGGGATTAGCTTGTTTACGCCCGCAGACCCAAATGTGAGTTTTTTCGAGATTTATTCCTCAAATTGAAGTTTTTGATCAGCGCCACCACCAGATAGGTTGGAAGTATTAACTACATACATTTTGACGTTTAAAAAGTCATTATTGGATAATTAAGTTCGAAAAATTTGACACTTGTGCTTCAGCTGTTCCTATACCTAAACCATCTCCCTAATTTCATCCCCCGTCCTACCAACTTTAGTTCCCTTCTCCAATTAATAGATTCCCCTTTTGTTCATGTTTTGCTCCAGTACATAACACGTTTTAATATTAGGTTATAATTTTACTAACTCCTTCTTGTTATGTCTAAGTGTGTTTCCTATTGTATAATTATTTATGTATATATATGTGATGTTGTAGTTAGTTTGTGTTGTTTTGTTCTAGGTACCGGATAATCTCAAGATAAATAGTACAATTTGACAACCGTTCAACTACTTAAGCACATTTGAAACAGCATAACCGGCCATCTTTCCTCGTTTTTTAATCATTAAACTGACATTGGCGAAGTCACAAGGGACCAGTCCTTGGAATAAAGCCATAAAAAAAAACCTAGATCACCTTTCATTTTATATGGTTCAGGCGGGCAATAGCGACTGTCTGTGGATTTTCGTCCGTTGGTATTGGCTGTCATTCTTCGACTGCACCGTACTTTCAGCCCGTTTGTAGACGTGTACAAAAATCGAAGATAAAAAATTATAAAAACGCCTCAGCTTGTGAATGAGACCGCGGCACTTTATAAGTTTGATTTGTCAAGCGGAAAATTGGCAAGAACGAGGAAACGTTGACCCCGGCTGTCGATCGCGATGGAACGGCCGAGCGGTGATCAGTGATACCAATACAAGGGCTTTACCCAGTTCTAGGGATTTTTAATGTGAGGAGCAATTTTTTCAGTTTAATAATATTCAAGGTTTGACGTCCAAGCTTTGAACGTAATCGGTTATGTTCTCTGTTTCGTTCATCGGGGAGTTGCTGATTTGTCGTTATTGTAGTCTTCTGGGCGAGTTGTTATTATTTTTTTAGTTTGGGTTAAGTCTGGACAGCAACAATATGTTCGAATGGCAAAGCGCTGCGAAGAATTGGTGATTTTTGATTGAACGCTTTACATATAACACTTAAAAATTGGTACATTGCGGCCTGGCAGCACCTGCTAAGCTTCTATCTTTACAGGTATTTTACTGACCGTAGTTGGCAACACTGGCTGTGATATGATTACTCACCGTTTCCTTAACCCTGTCATCACACGAGTAACCCCGTCATTACCCACCGTAACGAGGAGCTTTAACGCCGCGCTGTAGGAATGTCAACTACACGACCGCTTCGCAAAACGTACGCCTTTTAAAAAAGAGGCTATTTTACAATGCAAAATTATAATAGTCGAGTGTAAATGTTTACTGAGCTCGGAGGCATCATCTGAATCTATTTTTTAGATATACCGGTTTGTATTTATATCACTATCTTTAACGAACATACTGCAATTACGGATATGTATATTAAAAATATCATTTTAACACGGCTATAGAGACGAGAACACACAGCAGAGGGAAGCTGTGGGCGCCGGTTTGCGTTAAAGGCCCCAGTCGTGTCACATTTTATCAAGACAATTAAAAAAAAAATAAAAAAAAAATAGACAGCAAATAAAATAAAAAAGAAACTTAAAACAATAAATCTCTTTATTATTTTTTACAAATTATGAATACGTACTTAATAAAGTTTTAATATATAAGTGGCGTCGAGGGATATTTATTATTAGAAACAGTATATTGCCGAACGAGTGACCGATCACGTAGACATCAGCGAAATGCAAATAGAATTAGCATATATAGCATATCAGTACTTCTCGAGATAACGTTTTTAACGGAGCCCATTTCATCCAATACTGCGCGCACAGAGAATGATTTGTCCGAAGAGTCATTAATATCATTGAGAATATACGCTATACTAGAAACTGATATAGAATACCTTATTATTATACCTTATTAAGCCGTGGTGGCTGCCGGCAGAATAGAATAGCACCCCCCTCTTCTTGCTGAGGTGTCGTAAAAGGCGACTAAGGTATCTCTTTAACAACGCAATTCAACCAGGTGTTCAGAGAAGGGAAAACTCGACCAAACCTGCATCCCGCTCCCTCCCGATCGTACTGGTTCTCCTTTCCATCGGGCCTGAGGGAGCTCGGACGAGAGAGTGCTTTTCTGCCAGCGCGTCCAGTTATGCGCTTAAATATCTCCTGCGCAATTGACTGTTTCCGAAAACTGGACCTCGAATTTCTTAACCGGTGTTGAAACAGTCGCCGTGGCCGAAACCGGCTAGGACATCATCATATCATTATATATTATCTACATTTTTTATTGGACTACTTTGGCCCCAAAATTCAATTTAGAAAGGATCTCTTAATTCCAAATCACTGATTTTTTTATTGTTTGTTCTAAATCATCCGTTAAAATATTTTTATTCTAATTAACTGTCATTTGTTCCCACAGAAGATAACCTAAACTTTATTTGACGGCATCCATGTTAATAATAAGTTTTACGGCTCTTGATACAAGTCCTTTTGAGCCCGTCGTTAGTTATTTTTAATATTCAGTAGCATCTAAAGTCAAAACTAACGACCCAAGCGACGCGCACTCCACTCCACGCCATCAGAATGATCACCTATTCCCCAATTTGCTACTGTCCAGACCCAACACAAATCTAATGAACAATGCGTTCAGAAAGCTACAACAACGATATACCAGCACTTCTCCGATGGATAAAATACAGAACACAACCACTCGTGTTCAAAGCTTGGACATCAACCTAACAGACATCTATTGCACGTACAATAAATACAAAGTAAATGTAATCACTTAAAAATTAACGTAAATTTAACTTGTTCTAAGTTCTTAGATTCTAATAAAGCGAGAAAAAGTTGTAAAAGAAGTCCCTAAAGAGCGTTCATTTCGCGAAAGAAGAAATTACGAAAAAACAAAATTTATAAACACTGAAATAACTTAAAACATAGCCAAGAATATCCAGGATGAACTCGTCTTAACGACTTTTTATAATATTCACAAATTACGAAAGTTCAGTTCAAATCACGCCCTTTGCGCCGGAGCGAGCGTCCTCAGAAATGTCACTTCCTTTTGTTTTAAAAGGGTCTTTTTACGTATCGATTAGGGTTGTTGAGGATAGAGGATTCGGATTTCCAAATAAAATCAATCAATGCATGTCCTGTATATGGATTTTCAATTTGTTACGCATATTCGAATATTTCCGGTTTAGAATATTTTAACATATATGTTTGATTTGAATTACTTATTTTAATGATTTTATTTTAGTATATAGTGGCTGTGGTGGGCTAGTGGATAAGAGACCGGTATCATTTCGCGGAAACGCGAATGGTCGTTGGTTGGAAGCCCGGATCAAACTTTCGGGTTTTTTCAAATTAAGTACGAATTAGGCACCACATGGTCACTGGTGTAGGAAAGTATCTGATAGAAAGATTATAAGTAAGTGGTCCGAGAACGGCGATCAGCTGCGCTGCTGGTCACGTTGGGCACGACATATAAACGCAATGTATCGCTGCTCACCCCGAAAGTGATATAGCGTGACGATATATTATAGTTATAATAATTTCGGATATCCGGTACATCCCTAATATCGATCGCTAGCAGGTAACCGGGAGCGAATGATTTATTGCCAGGCCTGTTTGTTCAAATAATCGATCCCCTGGCGAAAATTACAACACAAGCTAAAACTACCTTTACTGGAACACATTAAGAGTCATTTTGCCATTTTATTGTACGGACGCATCTCGATTTAATGGCTCTAAAACGAAAATACCCGCGCAGCGTTCGCTCTTAGGTAATATTTGGACAATATTTGAGTGCTCTCGCTGAATTTTCATGTGAATTTCTCGGAACACAAGATTCGAAATGCGACCGTACATACTATATTTTTATGGACATGAACATTTATTTTTAGCAATAAGTAATGATTTATTTACATTTGGCTGCAATCTCATAACATAAACACTTTTGACACAGTACACAAAAACACAGTAACCACACCACTCCTGATGGTAAGCATGGTAAGTATAAATAAAATAATAAATAATAATAAAAGTTTTTTATTAGACAAACAATTACAAGCAGCACATTAAAATCAGCTGACACCCAAACTAGGACAACCTGTATCTTGGATGTCAGCATATTTCACACAATTTGTTACAGTTTATTACCGCTGCGTAGCTCCAATCTTATAAAACAATACAACAATAATATTACATACTAAACAATAGACTATACAAAAATAAAAATAAAAAGTATATATAGTAAAGTATATATGACAACAGTAAAAAGATATATAGACAGTCGCTGCGACCAGCCCGCAGCATAAACATTTCTTCACGCTTCGTTTAAAGGACCCAGTATTATAGAATGGTGAGAACACGCTTGTCGGAAGACCATTCCACAGCCCAACGTATCGGCTGCAGCGAGAGTAAGACAATTTCTTAGCCGGGATGCGAGTTACCGTATATATGTGACTAAAAAGCTAATAAAAAGCGTAGCTAAGATTAATCAATAATTAGATATAATAATAATTTTATCTATACTAATATTATAAAGCTGAAGAGTTTGTTTGTTGTTTGAACGCGCTAATCTCAGGAACTACTGGTTCAAATTGAAAAATTCTTTTTGAGTTGAATAGACCATTTATCGAGGAAGGCTTTAGGCTATATAGCATCACGATACAATTATTAGGAGCGAAGAAATAATGGAAAATGTGAAAAAAACGGGGAAAATTATTCATCCTTGAGGGCTTCCATTGCGTGCGCTGCAAAAACGGTTCAAGATACCAAAAATATATGTATGAAAGAATGATTCCTCTTAAAATGATCTGAAAAAATGTTCGCGACAGTATATGTCTATCTTTTAAGATTAAGTCACTAGAACCGTTTTTATGGTTAATAAATTTGGTCGAAATTAATGCATTATTTGTTAAGAGTTGTATCAACGTAATAATATTAATCTTTATCCAAATAAATGTGTTGTTGATTAAGAGTATTTAATTGTGTTGACAATATCCTCAGAACTGCAGCGGGTATAACTCAGCCTCGTATAATACTCCTCCTCTTTATTTGCCCTTCAGTTATATTTATTTTTGCTCGGCTCATTCGAGGTGTATCCTCCTCCGAGGCTCGCTCTGAAATGTGTCTTTTATTTTTCTGATTTACGCTTAAGTACCCTTAACTATCTTTTTAATATTAAGTTTTACGGCTCTGGGTACTAGCCCTTTTGAGCCCTTAACTAATACATATAATGTTGACAGAATGCAATCACTAAAATAACATAATGTTACCAGAATATAAAAATATAACAGTCGGCCATACTGCATATTACGGGTCCTCACGTAATTTTGTTTAATAATTATAGTAACTGATCTATCTTCGAGTATTTAAATATTTACAAGTATATTTTCATTAACATAATATAAATAATATATATATATTTTATTTTACACTGCTTCGGCCATCTGTGATAATCAATTGTTCCATCAATTTCACATTACAAGGTGTTTCTCTATATTAATTATCCAGTAGATACAGTATATATCAGGGCCAAAACATAATAATTCACACATATTGATCCTATTTCAATCAAATCAACAAGATTGAAATTCATTTACATATCATCATTGCCAAATAATTCTTAATATTATATATACATATACGCACTCCTTGGTTGGCTTATCGGCCTCATGTGTGCAAACATTAAAAGTATCTCGCATACTCCTTCATTTGGCTTATCGGCCTCCTGTATGCGGATACCTTAATAGAAGTAAACAAATGCTCCCAAAGTTGGCTTATCGGCCTCATGTGCATTGTTTACCTTTACATATCATATACGTACAAACTAATTACAAGTAAACAAATGCTCCCAAAGTTGGCTTATCGGCCTCATGTGCATTGTTTACCTTTACATATCATATTCGTACAAACTATTCATAAGTAAACAAATGCTCCCAAAGTTGGCTTATCGGCCTCATGTGCACTGTTCACCTTTACATATCATATTCGTACAAACTATTCATAAGTAAACAAATGCTCTCAAAGTTGGCTTATCGGCCTCATGTGCATTGTTTATCTCTTAATCATATTTATCATCATTACTTAATTATATTACTACATATCGTTTCATTTATTTTCATTTTTTTTTTTTCTTAATCATTTTCTATTTCAAGATCATCCCTACGATCAATGTCGCTGCCCATTTCAACCTCTGTATTATTTGGAACATCATACTGTGAATTATCACTCGCTGAATCCGATCCACTATTCGAATCATTTAAATAATCTTGAGTATATGTTAACCATGGATAAATTTTATCTACAGAAATAACTGCCTCATATTTTCTATTTTGTTTTCTTGTTAAAGGAGTATCTTCCACAACGTATCTATCATTATTTAAAACTTTAAGAATTCTATAAGGACCTTGAATTTTTGGTAGTAGTTTCTTTGATTGTCCATTGTTACCAGATGATTCCCTCTCGATCTTTACCAGATCACCTACTTTGTATTTTCTAGCCGCTTTTCTTTTTTTTATCGAATCTCGCTTTCTGTTTATTTTGTTCTTCTGTTACTCTTAAATTCACTTCGTTTCTTATTTCATTCAATGGTTTTATATTGTTTTCATCGCAATCTAATAATGATGCTACAATACCATCGCTCTTAGTTCGCATCCTTATCCCAAATAGTATCTCAGATGGACTTTTACCCGTTGTTTTGTTAACAGTTGTATTCAAGCCCAGTTGTATATCTTCCAAATGTTTATCCCATACATTTTCCGGACTATTGTGATTTTTGGTAGCGAGAGAAGCCAAGACTGTGCGATTGTAACGCTCCACTTGGCCATTAGCTCTCGGAGTAGCAACAGCGTTCAAAACGTGCCTTATGCCTAATTTGTTCATAAATTCTTTAAAACATTTGCTAGTAAAAGATGTGCCTCTGTCACTAATTACCCTACTTGGTACCCCAAACAAACTAATATAGTTATTTAAAACTCTTAAAGTTGTCTTAGTTTTAGTATTCTTAACACCATACAAATTTATATATTTCGTGTATGCATCTATCAAAACTAATATGTATGTATTTTTAGCTTTACTTTTTACAAACGGCCCCAGATGGTCTAAATGAACAGTGTGGAACGGTATATTTATTTTAGGAATAGGATGGAGCATGCCCTGTTTCTTCCCTCCAGGTATTTTATGGTAAGAACACTCTAAACAAGATTGTACATACTTTGTTACAAATCTCCTCATTTTAGGGAACCAGTAATGATCTTTTAGTTTTTCAAGGGTTTTCTCTACGCCAAAGTGACCTATCTCGTCATGGTTTTTCTTAAGTAGTTGCCATCTGACACCTCTGGGTACCACCCATTTCAATTGTTCATTTATTAACCTATATACCTTTCCATTTTTAATTCTATAATTTTGATGGACCTCTACCACATTTTTAGAGCACGAATCTTCCAAAATGTGTTTTATATTCAAAATTTCATCGTCATTATCCTGCATAGTTACTAGCCAATCATCCGTTTCCATTGCTAAAATGTCAAACACAGGTTTTGGATCACCACTATCCTGTATGGCATTTCTGCTGAGGGCGTCAACGTGATTCATCCTAGATCCCGGGCGATATTCTATGTTACAGTTATACTCTTGCAGTTGCAACCACCATCTAGCAATCCTCGGTATTATATCTCTCTTAGATAAGGTGGTCCTTAACGCATTACAGTCTGTAATTATAGTGAACTTCATACCTAAAACATATGGGCGATATCTATTTAAAGAAGCCACAACCGCTAGTGTTTCGAGTTCGAACGAATGATATTTTTGTTCTTCAGTATTTGTTTGACGGCTGTAATAAGCTACGGCCCGCAGTCTACCCGATTCATCTTCCTGCAAGAGTATTCCTGCTATTCCTGTTTTACACGCATCAGTATGTATTTGAGTTTTCGCTTTAGGATTAAATATAGCTAGAATGGGTCTTTTCGTTAATTCTGTGCGCAATTTCAAAAATGACTCATCCTGCTTTTGTTCCCACTCCCATTTAACATTTTTTTTTAATAACTTCGTAAGCGGGGCTGCTATAATTGCAAAATCCTTAACAAAACGTCGAAAGAAGCTGGCTAGCCCAATAAACTGGCGTACTTCATGTTGGGTTTTAGGTGTTTTGTACAATTGTACAGCCTCAATTTTTCTTGTACCCGGTCTCACTCCGTGTTCAGATATTTGGAACCCTAAATAATCGATAGTGGTATAGAAGAACTTGCATTTGGTTACT
This sequence comes from Automeris io, assembly GCA_036320925.1. Lineage (NCBI taxonomy): Eukaryota > Metazoa > Arthropoda > Insecta > Lepidoptera > Saturniidae > Automeris > Automeris io. The sequence goes on along the minus strand of JAUDJH010000011.1, from coordinate 822,457 downwards.
TTTAAAGTAAGACCAGCGTTCCTTAACAACTTCAGGACCGCTTCTAGCCTGTACATTCCTTGATCGATAGTATGTGCTGGAATAATTATATCGTCCATGAAGGCATATGCTTCATTATTTCTCATGTCTTTTAACATTTTATTTATAGTTTTCTGGAAAACAGAAGGCGCATTGGCTAACCCAAATGGCATCCGGGTAAATTGATATTGCCCATCGGGTGTGACGAATGCAGTTTTATCTTGCGAAGAAGGAGCGATCGGAATTTGGTAATAACCAGATGCTAAATCTAACGACGTAAAATATTTATAACCTCCAAGACTATCAATTTGATCCTCTATTCTCGGTAATGGATAATGTTCTTTAACAGTCTTAGCGTTCAATGCTCTATAATCAACACATAACCTTTGATCACCGGTCTTCTTTTGGACGAGTAATATTGGACTAGCATAAGACGAGGTAGATTCCGTAATAATACCGCTATCTAGCATTTCTTGTATCATTCCCCTGACCTTCTCTTTTTCCACGTGAGCTAACCGATATGGTCTGTATACGACTGGTGTAGCATCATTTAAAGTTATAGTCATCTCTGTTAAGTTTGTTAATCCTAAATCCGTTAAACCAAATGAAAAGCAATCCCTATAATCTTCTAATAATAACTGTAACTTCGTAATTTCATCAGAGCCTAGTCCGTCTCCAATAGATATTTGATTTATAATAAGCTTATTCTCTTCTGTGTCAATTTTGTTAACCTCTACTATTTTTTTATCATTTAATATTTGTGCTCTTGTAATTAGATCGTTATTATTTAGCGTGAACGGTTTAGACTGCAAATTAACCACTATAATACATCCAACCCCATTAGTAATTGTGTAATCTCCCGGCATTACATAGTATTTATTATCTTTTCCATTCCTTATAGATCCGCGGACGTACACGTTGCAACTAATTCTTTTATTGTTTACAATAATTGGCACGGCAGTTATAGACTTTATTACAGTATCCATTCCAATAATTAAATTTAATTTTTCAGTTTTTAAGTCATTTTCTTGCTTTCGTAAAATTAAATGTTCATCAGTTTTAATTATAATAATACCCGCTTGTTCTGTGAATGAATGCCCCAATAATACCGGATGCTTAAGTAATTTATCCGCTACTATCAGAACTTCCGTTGCTGCAGTAACTCCTTGAACCGTTAACTCAATTATCGATTTGCCTATGGGGGTTATGAGTGAATCCCCAAAACCTTTAAGGGAAGGTAAATCAGTTTTGGTATATAATATGTTTAATTTTTCAAACTCGCTTTGTCTCATAAGCGTACATTGGCTACCTAAATCGACATAGCACTTCATAGGTTTATTTTTAACGGTAATGGGTAATATATATTTATCATCTAAAATACCCGCTAGTTTAACTTCAGATATGGATTTATTATTTGCTTTACTGTGTTGGTGGTTATTATTATATGTATTTTGTAGTCGTCTACATGAAGAAGACTGGTGGCCAAGACGCTTGCATACATTACAAGTAACCAATGGTTTTGAACACTTGAAACTGGGATGGCCTATTTCATCGCAATTGAAGCATTTAATTATATTGGACGGGTTTTTGTTCCTATCACCGAGATTTTCAGATCGTATTTTAATAAATGGCTTCCTGCCTTCGTTTATATCTTCCATTTTTACCGTTTTTAAATAGGCTAATAATTGTTCAGGTTGAGTATAATTCGCTGCTTGAGCTCCTAACCTCATACTCCTATCATCCAAACCATTTATTATGCAGTCTATAGCTTTCTTATCGTAAATTTCACATCTATTTAACAAATTCATCTTATGATAAAAATATGTTTCAAACGATTCATTGTGTTTAACCTTTCTATCTAACATTTCTTGTAACAATTGGGCATAATTTTGTACCGTTGGAAAAGCTTTAGTTAGCTTATCTTTCCATTCTGACCAAGTAAAATTAACAGACTGTAAACCCTGATACCAAATTTTAGCTACCCCCATCAATTTTGGCAAAGAATAATGCAATAATTGTGTTTCGTTCCAATCGTATAATTTAGAACATTCCTCTACCTTATTTATCCAAACAGCAACCGTTTGCTCTTTATTAGCTGGATCGAATTCAGGAATAGCATTGTTATTCATGGAAAAATGATTATTTGAAGAAGTAGAGGGCAGCGACTTAATCAAATCTAACAATTCTCGTGCGGTAATATTCGTCACAGACGCTTCATCAGTTTTACGTGAACTAGAATTTCCTTTCTTTGAACGTTTCTTACGGATTCTCGTGTCACGGTCAGGACGTGAAGAGTTACCGTTGGAATTAGATGATGACGTACTTACGGTTGACAACCGTCTTTTCCTCTGCCTCTTCTTGTGTTTGCGCTTTGTATATATTTCCTCACATCGACTCCGACGATTATTATGTCGCCGTCGCTGACCATGTGAAGATCGTGAACGACTCTTATGCTCACGACGACTCCGTTCAGGTGACGATCTTCGTGTTTCCAAGCGCCCATGACGACGTTGGGTAAATTGTGGTAAATTTCTCCTCACTAACTCTCCACTGTCCTCGTCCTCGGACGTCATTATTTTGATAAGCAGAAACTTATGCAAACCACTGAGTTTTATGGCCGCCTTAGTTTTATCCTGAAATAATCCTTAAAAATTCCATAGGCCAGATGCAGGCGTGGAAGGATATTTTCACCTTATCCCACTTCTGAAACTGTTGACAATATCCTCAGAACTGCAGCGGGTATAACTCAGCCTCGTATAATACTCCTCCTCTTTATTTGCCCTTCAGTTATATTTATTTTTGCTCGGCTCATTCGAGGTGTATCCTCCTCCGAGGCTCGCTCTGAAATGTGTCTTTTATTTTTCTGATTTACGCTTAAGTACCCTTAACTATCTTTTTAATATTAAGTTTTACGGCTCTGGGTACTAGCCCTTTTGAGCCCTTAACTAATACATATAATGTTGACAGAATGCAATCACTAAAATAACATAATGTTACCAGAATATAAAAATATAACAGTTGTGAACAAAATTGTCTTTGGCATATCACTTAATTTCAATGAACATCTTAGAAGATATTACAAAACCTTATATAGCAAAACAACGTTTGCCGGATCAGCTAGTCTCTAATATTCGTGGTTGTAGAGGCCTAGTGAATAAGAGAGCGGTATCCATGAGCGGCAATGCGAATGCTCATGCTTCGAATCCTAGCAAGCATCTCTGGGTTTTTGCAGTTGAGATACGGATTAATGGCCGAAATGCTCACCGGTCACGACATATAAGTGCAAAGTTCATACAGCCACTGATGTACATCTGCTCACCCCAAAGGGATATAGCGTGACGATATATTATTATTGTACATGTGCGCATATCATTGTCTAGTAGTCATAGTACAAGCATAGCTTATTTTAAGGCTAGGTCAACCTGCGTCGCGGGGTTGTGGAGGAAGCTGGCTCTGCCTTTCGCTCAGCATTCATCAGACGAGAGGGATATCATCACGGTGGTTTTAGTCGGTATCAAAATACAGTCTGAAGCACGGCGGCCTTGATAGTCCTTGAGTATATCCACCGGGTAAAAAAAAGAAGGTCAATGTGCGTAATTGTTCGTAAATGTTATTTCTTCACAACACTGGGGCTATTACTCGCTTCGTAGCTGGTAGCTGGTATCTTCGACTGATCATTTTATCTTTCGCCATTGACTCCAAATGCTGTATAAACCTCAAGCCCGATACTAAATGCAGATCGCAGCAATTCGTCGAATCAAACATTCCCGAACGCGTCGTGATTTGAATAATAAAACTTGTGCGACTGGCCTATAGCGTTTTTTTATTCAAAATCTTTTTCTTTCGTGTCACATGAAAGATTTTAAAAACACAGAATATAAAGGAAATTTTATAGACGAGGAGATATTCAGGCAGGACAATTAGTATTCGATTCTAATGCCAAATACGTAAAAATGAAGCCTAAACACGGCTTTCACTAACAGGGCGTTTTGAAGAATCTGGATTCTCAGGCTCGGGTGGAGTGATTACAAGGACACCCCGAGAGTTTTTAGTCAGTAGGCATCTGACACCCTGGGGCCACTGTCCTCACAGTGACCCTGATGGTTCTATGCAGGATTTTGGCCCGGATTACGAAAAAAAGGATCATGCTAGTAGGTCATAGACAAGAAACTATGGTGGTTACTCTTTTCCACATAATGAGATGCAATAAAATGTTCAGGAAAGTCACAGTGCAGTTTGCCAGTGCCGGGACCCAAACCCAGGTCCTTCAGCGTGGCAGGTAGGATGGAAACTAGGACAAACTGCGCTATGAGGCCGTCAATAATATTGGTTTTGTCAAATAGCGTGTATTACGATTGTAACAGGGTCGTTACAAGGTATAGAGTGTACTCAGATTGCGAGATAAGACGTCGATAACAGTATAATACTAAATCGTATGAAAAAAATGGAGTTTCTTTATCGCTGGGAGTCGAGTGCGCGTTCGGCGACACCGGCCGAGGTACAGTCGCGAAGAGCGCTTTCAACTTACACTTTATTTCCTTTTGTAATTCTCAAGAGAAGTGGAAAACATGAACGATAATCCAGTACAAAACGCACGGATAAAACTGAAGGAACATGTTTTCTGTTTTTGTAAATTCATGCTCATTTTGTTCTATTCCGTTTTTACGTTTTTTAGAAACGGTATAATGTTATTAAAAATAGATCACGATGCGACAACTCGCTACATATCATTTAAGAATTAATCCACTTTTTCGGTTTTGCCTTTAGTTCAAATTCCAGCTTTGGGGTTTTCCAGATTAAGTATGGATTTATGCACCACGTGTTCACCAGTGAAGGAAAGAAAATAAAAAAACATTTATTTGACACAACATACAACACACAAGGATAGGTTAATTAAGATAGAAAAAAAAACTAAAAATACACAGTGCTGTGATCATGTGACAGAGTAAAGTCAGCTCAGTAAATGCTAGGCAACCAGCTAAGCCACGCAGCGCTGGTTTTTAGCTGATACCCATATATTGTGCTAATGCGCAGAAAATGGGAAACATTGCGAGAAACTTCGGATGACTATCTAATAGAAATTTCATGTGGACTAGTGCTGTGAGAACGGCGATCAACTGCGCTACTGGTCACGTTGGGCACAGCATACAAGCCGCAAAATACTAATAGTGTGACGATATATTATTATTACTTTTGGCGCATATTTGTGTTTTGTATTCCCTAATTCCATAGGGGTGGCTAAGTGTTACTAGAAAGCGGTCTCCAAATCTTCTGAATCAATCTTGCAAATATGATAATGAATGGCGCGGTCGGATTAAAAAAAAATGATTGAAAAAACGGATATCCAGACTAGGGATGTAACGGAGGTTGTTTTATCGGAACCGAAGTCGGAGTTTTTAAATTTGATTTATCGGAGTCGGAACCGAAGTCGGAATCGGAGTCGGAGGCAATGTCAGTCACAAGGGACGGCAGAATAAAATAGTTTTATTAAGGGACAAATAAAAACATTATTCAGTGAACCTTTTTAATTAGAAAGTGATAAATTTACACATACACAGGCAATGAAAATAAAAATTGCTGCGTTTCTTATTAACATTTTTCCATTAAGAATGCACAAATTAAATCAAATTTGCTCCAGGGTTGTCTTTGTGTTAATTTCTATTTAATTTAATGTAAATGTAAAATAAAATAAACTTTTAGTAATAAATTAAAATACACATTTAGTGCTAAATTTAATAATTTTAATCATATTTTTTAATCTACATTAAAAAAATGAGATCTTTAAATTAAGTAGCATTGATTGTATGATTACATATAAAATTAAATCGAATAAATTGACTACAATAGTGGTGGTGACCTCCGATGAATACCTCCGATTAAAAAGTTTCGGAACCGAAGTCGGAACCGGAGGTGTAATAACAATCGGAAGTTCCGACTTATCGGAGTCGGAGTCGAAGCTCCGTAACATCCCTGATCCAGACATTCCAAACTTTACGATAAAAAAAAGAGTATTTTACGTTCGACTGTGCTGCACATTGGCTGATCTGTAAGATTTGATCAAAAAGTCACAAATCATAGCATAATCTAAATCGTCAATTAGTCAATAGATTCAACTAATATTTTTGAATAGTTTAAACTTTTTAATTTGATTTTTTGTAAAACTTTTTTACGAAGCGTTGTAAGTCATCAGAAGGTTTTTTGTTTTAGAAAAGCGTGAATAAAAAGGATTCCTATGCAGTGAATTACTTGAACTACTTGAAACGGCAAAGGGTTTGAAGTTTGAACAATTTCTCCTAAACAAGTGAACGCTCGAAGTATAACAAAGGCTGTAGAATGCGGGTCCTTAACCTTTTAACATTTATACATACCTAAAACAAAACATTATAATAACTTTAATATTAATTAAACGTTCCATATTAGACGCACATTCCCATTTAATTTATAAAATAAGTATTTCGCAAAAATAACGATAATCTTTATTATGTCAATGAGAATCCGTCAATGTGACTCTCTTCGGCCTGTCATGTTTCTGAATTATCTCATTATTTCCGCTCTGGTATATTTAAGGTTTACGGTGTCACTAACGAATAATAATTCTCATTCGGTCGTTGTTGGAATATACTGTGCTTATCATTATGACTTATTTATTTATAATATATACAGGAAAAGTAACTATTATAAATCACATTAGAGATAATTAACTCAAAATACACTTCATTAGGTTTTAACAAAATGCTAATTAACAAAAGTGCAACAGATCAACAAAAAAGATAAGAAGATATATAAAACGTACAAAAAGGTAAGATAAATTTAAAACTATTGAACTGATTTTCATTAATACATAGAGTGGTTCATGATGATAGATTAGCTACATAGTTTTTTTTTTTACTTATATAATTTGGTAAAAAATATGACGATAATTGTTGAAAATTTTGGAAAAAGTCATGTTTCCGGGGAGCTTTCATGGAAACCGTTGCCTAATCCCTGATGGGAGAAGAAGAGAGGAGATGGGGAGAAGAGGGCGAGGATAAGTGGATTAGGTTTAGCTAATAGTTATCATGACATTAATGGTGATACGAAATTCGCCAGGTCAGGTAGTGCTACGAAAAAAATAGGACTTTGTAGAATTAGCATAAAAGATTTTTTCAGAAATATACTAGGCACTTTATTTCAAGACGTGTTGGCAGCCCTATCGTTGAGAAAGTTTTTCTAAAATGTATTTCGTTCGCAACAGTACATGATACCTTCCAGTAGTTTATCTGGCGATGTACACATGTAACGTTCGGCCGCCACGTTACGCGGCCGGGCTCGGCGCTGCCCGATATCGGTGACTGATCACTAGGGACCGCACGGCCTTTAAGCCCGCAACCGAATATATTGCTCGGTTTCCTTGTTTCAGCCGAAGTCAAATTTACAGACGCTTCTCGGATTTTGCTTACATTTAGGAGTATTATCTACTTTTTTGTTAATCCGAGAGAAATCCTTATTGACCGTTATGGCGGCAGCTCCAGCGTGCCGCACTCCCTCGTCTACTTGGGCTAAGCGAAAGACAGAGCCAGCATCCTCAGCTACCGGCGACGTCTAGCCTTCTGCAGGCCACTCTCTACTACATTGCAAGAGGGCGGTGTAAAAGCCCATCCCCTGCTTACCTCATTGTCTTGGAATGGTGTGCACTGCCTCAAGTGCGCCGCCCAGCGAGTCTACTAAACCCAAGTCAAAGAATTCAGAGATCCATATACTTTTTGATAATTTAAATAATATCATTTGTAACGTTTTTTATCCTGACTCAGCCTAGTGATCACACCACGCCCGATGGTAAGCATGGTGAAGGCAAAAAAAAACGACGACTATTAACAGTAAAAAAAATTCTATCGGAAGTCATAGTGATCATGCCGGCCTGCATTGATATCTCTGTATATGTTTAATTAAAGCATAAGCATATTTAAGTTGCTTTTATAAATCTCTTTCTTATAACGTTATGTTAAAATTGCTCGAGTTCCCTGGACTCTTCGAAAGCCAGCGCCGCAGACTTTCTCTGTGGCATTAAGCTGACGGAGCCCGTTTCACCGTGTTTATATGTTTTGTATTTTGTATTTTTACTTTGAGATTAAATAAATGTATTTAATATATATTTTTTTTTATTTATTATCATTTCCAAAATTTTTGTTACATTTTTTTTAATATAGTATAAAAAAACCACTAAGGTTTGAACGTATGCTATTTACAAACAGTCCACATTTAAAGTCGCAATTAATGTATGGAACTACGTAAACACATTTCGATTAAGGTGGTCACTATTAATGGGGTCCAAAAAATGTTTTTTTAATCTTTGTTTCACATTTTTAACCGAGATATTTTCTCGCAAATTTGAGGGTAATTCATTGATTAGTCGCGGGAATTAATACAGAGGAATATGGAATCTAATTTTACCATATACTAGAGCCGAAAGTGACCGAAAGCTAACAGCTGCGGCGACTCTAGTGAGCTCATAGTCCTGTTTAATTACGCAGACGCGTTATCGGGCGCGGATGATTTATTGATATTGGTCACGTATGCCGATAACGTACGATTTGACACAAATATTTTTATAAGGTGAAATCATTGTGTACGATTTTATGGGGTTCATGTTTGAACATCACTCGATTTATTGTGCGTGTTTGTGTTTAGGGTATCCTCAACCTGATACGGATTTGTAGTAATAATATCGTCACGCTATATCTCTTTCGGAGTGAGCAGAGATGCATTAGTGGCTGTATCAGCTTTGCGATTATGTATCGTATCGTACCGTGACCGGTAGCGCAGCTGATTACCGTTATCACGGCACCAGTACACATGACATTTCTGTTATAATAGATGGCGTGCCCGCTTCTTCACGACCTTCACCGGTTTACCTTCACCGGTGCGCAAGTGACGTCTAAATCCGTATTTAATCTGGAAAACCCAGAGGTACCTGCCGGGATACGAATCTAATACCACTCACTGTGCCGCTCATAAATACTTGGGTCCTTATCCACTAGGCTACCACAGGTACGGATTTATGGAATTATTATTTGTTGGAATAGCTTTAAGGTTAAAAACTGACTTGATTTCATTTATTTTTACATATACTTTTGCTCTTTTTTTAGGTATACATATATTTTTACTATAGTATCTATCACTAATACATCTGGTAGTCGATTTATTTATTGTATGTAATAGTTTATTTTAGTATCACTGCTATTTATTTTGTATTTATTGTTTATTGATAATTCTTATAAGATGTAACACGACCGGGGCTCTTCACGAAAACCAGCGCTGCAGACTTCCTCTGTGGCTTTAAGCTGATGAAGGTCCCAGTTTCGCCATGTTTATATGTTCTGTATTTTCTTTTGTTTTTTTGTTTTGTTTGTATTGCTGCATTTAAATTTCTGTTTTTTTTTGTTGATTTGTGGCGAAATAAATACTTTTCCATTTCATTTCATTTATAGAGCGTGTTCGGAAATTTACATTTTTTACTGTAGAAACAGGTACAGTACACAAGATAAAAAACCGTCATAGTTAGTCACTTCGGCCTGTCTCGAGATCAGCTAGCGTATTCCAGTTGTTCATATACATAGAGACCTTAAGCCGTGATCCATGCGGCCCGGCCCGGCGGGGCTACAGAGACTGGTAAAGGGTTCTAGTCTCTGGGCGGTCGTTGACTTGTTTGACCTACACTGTACTGCGCTTTCTGTCAAATGCACTGTGGTCACTGTGCCGAGTCAGTATAAGAAAACTTAAATGACAATTTTATAAAATCTAATTTATGCACGGGATGTTATAGAAGTATGAAATAATATTAAAGGATTTGCATGTATACCATATCAGTATGAAAAAAAACTTTGCTCAAATCCATTATTATATCTTAAAAATATTTATTATATTTATTTATTTATTTTAAAGGCAAACATACAGCAATATAAAAATGATAACAAAATTACACAAAAAATGTTACATAAGTCAGCAATGTTTCCACAAAAATTTGTACAAAAATAGAAATCAAGCTAATAAATAACAATTAAAGAAAATCAATCAAATATACATACATATATATGTTACATATAAATAGTACATATATAAAAAAACAGTATGGAACAAAACTGAACTTAAACTAATGTCTTCTCTCTTACCATTCGTTTAAAGGGCCCAAAGGCACAGGACAGTATATCTATATCGCAAAAACGTTTATTATATAGATCACAGGCACGAAAAACAAAAGTATTATTAACATAGTTTGATCTTAAGAATGGCACCTTAAACAGCGACAAGTCTCTTGCATTGGAATGCGGACACCTGAAACCTATTTGACTAAAAATGTTATAGATATTCCTAAATGAAATGAAAATAAAATTAACACTTCGAACAATAAAATATTCGTTCTTTATATCCGCACGACAAGATTCGCTTCTATATTCATCATGCGAACGGCTAAGGAGTGGAGTATGCTTCCAGCGGCCATATTTCCGCGATCTTATGACCTGGGAGTCTTTAAGAGAAGAGTGAATAGGCATTCGTTGGATGAAAGCGATCCATCGTCGGACTCTCACCTTCCACCAGGTATGACTGAGGCCAAGCATCCGCCTTTAAATTATTTAAAAAGTCATGTCTTATGGTAATATATATACCCTTAGGTTTTATTTCATATTTTTGTACACTCGGTATAAAAGGGATTAATATCGGATTATCAGAGAATTTAAACCTGCATTTAATCATTAAATCCGATTATTGGATTTTACGTGACCGAATTTAAACAATCACTCACGGCAAATCATACACATATTATTCGCATAACGAATCAATTTTACTTAATTAATCCCAAGATTAATGTTTATTATTAATTACCAAAAAAACCAAAACCGTTAATTTGATTTAATGTCTCAATTTACAGTTGTTAGGGAATGATAATTGTTCTGTACTTTGACATGTAAACATAATAGTGAACTTTTCAAATTTTAGTTTCAAAAACTTGCTGTATTCAAAAATCAGACATTGATTGTAAAGTTTTAGATTCTGTTCCCACATTTAACCTTCAGTGTACTGAAACCCCCTATGTGGTTTAGCTATCACTAATGAAGATACACAAAGGTAAAGTTACTGAGTAAATTAAAAATGAAACAAAATTATTGTTATTTCGAAAGTTTCCAATTAGCCGTTATAAGCTCTTATAAGTATAAGACGAAAACTTCAGTATTTAATTTTTAAGTATTTTGCAGCACGATAATAGAAAGATTTTAATGGTATCAATTCAAATCGAACTTTTATTTTGGGAAATATTTTTTTTATCAAAGTTTTGAATAACTTGTAGAAAGGGATGTACTGGTTTGCAGTTCATCGAAGGCAGTGGAGTTGCTCACAATGTTATATACCGTACCAAGAGAATTTCAGAACGTCACTATGACATTCGTTTCATGAATAGTGTCAATTCTGCCAGTGGAAACACTGAGATTTGATCAAAATACGATCAATATTTATCTAAATATTCAAAGAGGTTATGTTACGTATATTGATTGCCCTTGCGGTTGCCACAGAGGAATAGAATAAAAATAACTTCAGTATGTTATCTAGATATGTATCCTCGTGACAGATTAAAAAGCAATAATCCATTTAGCGGATACAACAACATAGATAAATCAACGATTTTTTAATTAGATACTTCATTATCGCATTTTGGCGCGCAAATGAAGAAAGAAGAATTGTAGTGATTTAGAACCCTTGGCGCAATCAGTGAACAACCAATCACTGTGCCACGGGTCGTGAGTTGTAATGAAAATGCCCGGGAATTTTCCCAAAGTGCCCAAAACTTGTATGGGGAATATTCCCGGGAATTTACGAAATGTTCGCGGAAGTGCTGGGCACTTTGGGAAAATTCCCGGGCATTTTCATCACTAGTCGTGAGTTTGATCTCCAAACAGAACAAATATTTATATAGCCTCTTGAGTGGGGACCGTGAATCGGCAGGTGTAGCATGGGGCGACCCAGGCAGGTGGTCGGAGAAGATTGGATAAGAGCCAAAGGCAGGGCTCAACGCCACTTGTTAAGGGGGTCTCCCTTCCTCCTTTTGTGAAGGGGTTGTCCAGCAGTGGACTAGGATGAGCTGATGATGAAGGCATATTTATCAAACTTCACACGATACAATAATTTCTGTTTTTTCAATGTATATGAAATCTGACTGTTTTTAATTACCTAATTACCGTGTTAATTCCCCAAAGCTATGTTTTTACACACTGGTAGTATTTTATGTCGTTTAATATGCAAAATAATTATATTTAAAAAATACTTTACGACGTCGGTCATATATTTTTGCTGGTTTGATGTCTTCCGACAGATATCATAGATCGAATTAAGTATTTATATGTTTTCTTTTACTTATTAATAAGGCCTTCAAATACTTTATTACTATTGGAATACGAAAACACTCTAAAGTAATTTAATCCCAAAGTTTTTTTTACATTGACTTGGCAAAGTGTCTACAGTGCATCTGATTGTAAGTATAGTATAGACCGAGAACGACAGCGGCTATCGAAGGACGAACATCCATTGACAGTCTCCGTCGTCATACCGGCCCGCATACGCGTATACCACGACTGAAGATTCTAGATATATGAGTTAATGAACGTATACGATCTGATCCAGAATCGCGACGGGCCATAGCGAGTCACTAACACGGTATTTATACTTGTTTACTGTGGCCACAATCCAATTTGGGCAATCGCCCTACCGCCTCACAATCAACAACTAAATTTGTTAAAGGCGACCATTGCTTGAAATATAATGAATAAGTTCATAATTAACAAAGTGTCTTTGCTTTGTCTTGCCTTGGTTTTTATTTTGCTCAATTTTTGTTGAAACCTTGCTGACTCATAGTTTTGTTTATGTATAATTTTTTTGTTCTAATATTTTGCTGTTATTTAAATTTAAATATATTAACAAAAATATGCTGTTGGCGATTATAAATGTAATTTTCTCAAACGAGTTACGGCGTCACTTCACTGGGGCAGTCTTGCCGAGTGATATTTTACAAACAGCCATTGTGTCAGCTCGGAACATGCGAGTACGCATTGCGGCCCTCCAATGGGCTCTGCTCACAACAAACACCGTCATTGTTATCCAAACGCGCTTAATTCATACTGTAGCATCTTGTTTCGAAAAAGATACGATTAAATTCCCATTCGATGACTATTGACGCTTGGGTAGTTTGATTTCGCTGAATTTTATACACATATTATATCTGTACGTATGAATGTAATGTAATCCAGCCCAGGATCTTTGAGCAAGCTGAGGCGGGAGCCCCGAGCTCCTAATTCTAGACGCGGCAGACGATCCCGTCACCCAGCGTACTTAATAATATATTTAAACAGTGTGGGCCAACTTCTCCATAAATAAATAGGCTGATAATTTGAACTTTTGTTTTGGACGATCTAAAAGTGAACTCAAAAGTCTCATAAGATATCTTCACCACGTTTTAAGTTCTGCAAAGTCAACGGTGAATATTTCGCTGCCTATGTGATAAATGAAATTTACATTACATGAAAGATAAAGAACGTGAAATCTCTATGAATTTAGTTGTAAGCTTTTTCCGTTGGATTAATCTATATAATTGAGAAACAAAGGTAAAAAGATTGGCTTTTAGAAAGTTGTTTTCGAACCGGCTCAGGTATCAGGTATCAGGTTCACACGGGCTCATTTTCCGCAACTCGACGTCTGAGTGCGCCTATTTTGCGTGAAACTGGGCCGGGATGATTTCAATCATCCCAGCTCAGCTCCTCCAGGAAATCCGCCAGCCGCCTGATATTGCTGGTTGCTTCCGGAAGGGACCTCGGTGTGCCGAGGTGTTGTGCCCGGTACACTGCCAGTTCACTGCACTCGAGGAGCATGTGCCTGGCTGTCTCCTCTTCTCTCATGCATGCTCTGCACAGAGTAGTTTCTGTGACACCTAAGTGAAAAAGATGTCTATTAAAATAACCGTGTCCCGTTATGGCTCCGGTGACCCTACGTATCTGTAATCTACTGAGATGCAAAATGGCTTTAGAGACCTTTGTATTCGCTCTAGGTAAGGCCTCCTTGGCTTGTCTGCATCCTACTAAGTCGTTCCAGTCTGAATCTTTCAGACGTCTTATTCTTTGGCGAATTTCGGATTTGAACCAGCTGAAGGGAAGTGGAATAATCGGCTCAGGTCCGAATATTCGAACCGGCTCGAATAATTTAAAAAAATTAAGGGTTAATGCAATTTTTCTATTTTGATCCGCTTTCTAATTTTTAAATAATACTCGTACAAAAATGAGAGTTGATGACAATACAATAATTAAATAATGATATCCGAGTGTACTCATTATATTATCATCTCTGTATATAGGATTAATATTCTTTTTGCTTATTTTCTTATTTAAAAAAAAAAGTAACATCGTCACGCTATATCCTCTTCGGAGTGAGCAGGGATACATTACAGGCTGTATCCAGTTTGTGTTTACGTGTCATGTTCCACGTGGCCGGTAGCGCTGATTATCACCGTTCTCATCGTAGCACGTGACATTTCTATTAGATACCATGCGGGTATTCTCACTATGGTTTACTTCACCGGTGAGCCTGTGTAAATATAGAAAAACCCAGAGGTACGTGCCTGGATTCGAACATAAAAACGATCGCGTCGCCGTGCAAAAATATCAGTCCTTGTAACCACAAGGCCGCCACAGCCGCTATGTACTTTAAAGTAAACAATACATATCAGGTATTGCTGAGCGCTTTCTACAGTCAATACATTTATAATCACATGTCATTTGTGTACTAGATTAACTTATCTTTAGTTTATTCGCTCTCATATTAATGGAAACAGGAGTCCGATCAACAGAGTCCCCTGTAGTAGTGCCCAAATCCGTACTTATATCTGGAAGAATCCAGAAGTGTGTATGTACCGGGGTCCGAACCAAGGACTATTCGCATTTCCGGTCACGGATACCGGTTCCTAACCTACTTGGCCCCCAAAGCCACTAAGTACTTCAGTTTGATCTTTCTTACATTTTTTTATATATTATCGAGATATTTTTATTTAATATTCATGCCGAGATTCATTTTAAAACTAACGGCATTTAGACTTAGCTTTGTTTTAACTGTTTACATAAATTACTTTACAGTTATGTGGGCAGTTCTGAAATGAACAAAACTGCCATCGCTCTGCGGTGTGTGAAAATATTTCCCTTTTTTATTTATTTATTAATTTAACAGCAACTTCACAGCACGTTATAAGTCAATTATATACAAAATGAAATAAAAATCATTAAAATCTACAGTGCCAGTAACGAAGTTACGCTTACATAGAAAATTTTGTTAACATGTTTTAGATCGCTCTTCGTATTCGAATAGACGAGTTAGTGTTGTGTGAGTGTATGTGTGTGTAAGTGCATTTGTATTGTTTATGATTTACAGGCTACCACTTGACCTCAATCCCCCCTGGAGTAGGCGAAGACGAGGCCGATGATGAACCGCGTTCGCTCAACAACTTCCTATTCATTCTTCATTGAAAGGCTTCCAGATCCTAAGATTGTGGGAAAACAGACGCAAACAGCGTATTCCATTTTTTATTTGGTAACCCTGAGAAAAATGCTACACGGGAACATCAGGGCCGCCGTGATGGTTCCGACCCCGGTGTGTGCGTCTCCTAATGATTAAAACTCCCTAGATGTGCTTCAAATCACTCTACCCGGGCCGGAGAATCCCAATTTTTCCCAGTAGCCCGGGAAGTGACTAGCTTACTTGGGCTCCTCTTCTGGGAGAGATGAGTACAAAGAGTTCTACCAGGCCATCCGGATAATATATCATGTATTTTATAAGAGACAAGTGGCAACCCTATCCGAGATCAAACAAAGCCAGCGTGCAACGAACTTAGCCGTACTAATATCCGTCGAAATGAACACTAATTACATTTAATACGGTGTACCTTTAATTAGGAAGTGTTAGGTAACGTGAAACAGTGGGTAACGGTTTCGACAGAATATTTCTGGAATGTTTACATAGACTCGTGTACGATTAGATTGCTTTATGATGCTTTTATATGGGAGCCATAGCACCCACGCTACATTGCGAATGCAAACACGGCTATGGGTGATCTAATGGTTATTGTAAACACAGGGTCCAGGCATCGCGAGCGGCCGTGCGGAGAAAGTTGTTCTATCTCCCGGCTAGAGTACCTTGGAATAAATCCTGAAATTTATAGACAGTACTTCTAGTAGTTCACAAATCAGACAATACACAAGAAAAATAATATAAAGTAACGCTATATTCCTTTCGGGGTGAGCAGGGATACATCAGTGGCTGTATCCACTTTGCGTTTATATGTCGTGCTTAACGCATCAGTTTAATGTGAGAGAATGATTAATTGAATTGTGGACTACTCTCATTTGTCTCTTGAAACCCGTCAGGATATATTTAATAATATCAATATGAGAGTAGAATTAATTATGACTGTTATACGAGTGTGTAGTGTCATATAGTGTATGTTGCTGATATACATAGTTTTTGTGACAGGTCCATCAAATAACGCATTTCATCGCAAAGACGATCTATTTACTTTTTAATACATATTCCAGCTACAGAGCGAGTTAGAATGTACTAAATTCAAGAACGCTAACAAGGAAATAGGCTGTTTGCAGCACTCTGAATATTTGAAAAATCTATAATCTCTAAATGATCTGGAGCGTTATACGTGAATCAAATGTTTAAAGCTAGATTAACGTAAAAAGCGCTTTATTATACCCAAATGTTTATTTTCGTAAGAAGTTGTAGACAACAGAACGATAATGGCTGCGATATGGCGCCTTAAAAATATCCAGCGCGTCACAACATCGACAGTTATTTAGCTACAGAGTTGTTTAGATTCGTTTATCTACTAATAAAATTTAAGATCGTATCTTGTGCATTACGTAGAGGAGTAAGGCCGCATACATACTGTTGCGTTGGGACGCTGCGAAATCCATTTTATGATTTTTTGATTCCTCGTGACCCTCATCCGAATTGGTCCTCATTGCAAAAAATGTAAAAACGTATTTTTATAGTACTGTGCTTTGTTGACTTCTTAACCTTTTCGCTACTATCGGTGATCAAAGTCTCTAATTAAAAAACGCTGCCTGTACACGATGGGTGTCTCTATATAACATACAGGCTGAAAAACAACGCCTTTACAGTTACTTTTCCAAAGATGATGTGTCAGAAAGTTGAAATAAAAAACTATATATTCGCTACAGGTTTGCTTTTCGGGATAAGTAGAGATTGTTATTATATTCACTTTACGTGTATATATAGAGATCAAACTGATCAGTATTGCAGGTGATCTATGGAATTTTTACTAAATGGAATATTTACCTTCAGTAAGGAGCGCCGGTTATATTTACTAGTGTTTGACCGAAACTTCTATTTCGGTCAAAAACAACACCTTCGGCTTCAACCCAAATGGTCCGAAATTTTAGCCAAATCCGATGGTTTCTATCAAGTTCCAAAGTTGAACGGAATGCTTGAAATGTGCATATTATTCCGAAATATTATTATTTTTTATGAATTGTAAGGTAATTTTAATCATTAATAACATTTTTTTGTACATAAACATTTAATTGAACAATCATTATATTATTAACTTTAAGTTATTTATAAATTAAATTGTTTGAGGGTTTTTAAGACTGGACCTAATGTTGTGGAGAAAGCCGATTAATCGATTTTGAATTCTACCAGAAATCTGCCATTGATCGGACTCTATCTAAGCTGAAAAGTGAAATATAAAAAAAAAAAAGTTAAAAGTTTGTAATAAATTCAATATCGATTATATAAGAAACATAAACGCCGCGTGTCGCTATATCATTGCAGACGCGGGTTTACGTAAAATGGATCACATGAAGCGGATTATCTCCAACATGTTAGGTTGTAAAACACATTCCTTGGTCACTATGCGAACTATAAACGTGAAGCAAATATATGCCTGACAGCGTACGCACGTCGTACTGTTTTTTTTAATCCTGATTCGGCACCGTTACCACTCTACGCCTGATGGTAAGAGCATAATGCAGTCCAAAAACAACAACGACTATCAACAGTAAAAAAAAACCTATCGATAGTTGCAGAGATCATGCCGGCCTGCACAAATATCTCTTCACACTTCCTATAAAGCACCACATATTATAGGACGGTGGAAACTTTTAGACCATCCAGTACGCGTCCGTAGGCTTTACCCTAGTTTCCCTACACGTGACTCCTGGGTGGTGCTAAACGAGCAGCAGCGAGGTGGTAGGGCATCGGTGCCCGTCTGGATCGCGACCGCAGTACATGGGTGTAAAGCCCGTCATAGTGACCAGCTTCGGTTTGTCGCGTTTCGGGATCAGCTTGTGTATATCCAGTAGCTCATATACCTAGAGACCTTCAGTCGTGGTATATGTGGGCCGACATGACGATGTAGACTATCAATGGATTTTCATCCTTTGATGATCACTTTCGTTTTTGGACTACACTGTACTTACCATCAGGTACTCTGTAGTCACTATGTCGAGCCAGTGTAAAAAAAATACATTCCACAGCTCAAGAATCAGGCTGCAGTAAGAGTTAGAGAACTTGGTCCTAGCCGAAATGTGAGTTAGCGCGTAGCTGTGACTCCGTAAGCCCACGCGCGTTTCTACTACACAAGGAAGAGGGTGGAATTTATACAAGTATTGAAGCTTCGGATAAAGATATCACGCTATGTTAGGTGGCATGTTCACTACCGGACACCTTTTTTTTGGAAAGACAAAATGTTGTTGGCCTGGAAGACCTTCAAAACTTCACCGGGATAACTAACTACAAGATTTTTCTGCTAGGTTATAAAAAAACAGAATTTGAAATTAACCACTAAACATACCGTAACGGGTCAAATGACCCATTTTAAACTTTTGCATTGAAAATACAAGTATCATCTTATTGTTTTTGCACATTTGACTTCATGACTTTTTCTAACTAATTAACCTACAGTTAATTTAGTATTTTTTTTCTTTTATTTATTTTGAGTAATACTTGAACTTGGCGCCGATTTTCGAGAAGCCCGTGAACAGCCAAAAGAAAACAAATACGATAGATTCTTTGCCTTAGTCTCCTACAGATGCTTATCAACGTAAGAAGTGTCAAATAGGATGCTGTAAAGAAAATAAAACTAACAAAATTTGCTCTAAACCTAAAAAATATGTTTGCGGAAAATTTACAATAGACACACTTATATGTAAAAAATGCGATGAGCAATTATTAAAAATTATTATTTACTTTTGTAGTAGAAATGGTCAATATACAGTTTTTTAATATAATAAATTTTATTATTATGTTTATTTTCTTCCTAACATCCATATAATACATTCAAGCAGGAAATAGGTGTCTAAACAGTGTTGGTATGTTTAGTGTTAAACCTTTGCTTAAGTTAAACCCCGTTTTCTAATATCGCTAATAACGTGCTTGCATTTGGGCGTTAACTACCTATCAATTATTCCTTTCGTAATGAATTCGGTAGCAGTCCATTAAGGGACTTATTAACATATAAATTATCTATAATACTGAGTTGATCCTCTCTTTATGGAGGGAGGCGGCTTGAATATGCCCATTTTGTTAACAAAAAAAAAAAAAACGACATGTGTACCGAGTACCCACGCTATATCATAAAGGCGTAAAATAAACTACCTTAGAGCTCTAGATAGTTATAGGTAAATTATTCTAAGCGAGTAATAAAAATATTACGACAAAATACGTTATAAGTTATGACCAAGGATGTATAAATATTCGTAATCGTATCCGATATCAGTGAATATATGCTGAATAGGATATGAGTAGCCGCGGTGGCTGCCGGCAGAATAGAATAGCACCCCCCTCTTCTTGCTGAGGCGTCGTAAAAGGCGACTGAGGTATCTCTTTAACAACGCAATTTAACCAGGTTGTTTAGAGAAGAAAACTCGACCAAACCTGCATCCTGCTCCCTCCCGATCATACTGGTTCTCCATTCCATTGGGCCTGAGGGAGCTCGGACGAGAGAGTGCTTTTCTGGCAGCGCGTCCAGTTATGCACTTAAATATCTCCTGCGCAATTGACTGTTTCCGTAAACTGGACCTCGAATTTCTTAATCGGTGTTGAAACAGTCGCCGTGGCCGAACCCGGCTGGGACATCATCATCAGTATATGATAATGTATAAAGCACAATTGATTTTGTTTAAAAGGAAATATTAAGATATCACTATTTTTACGTTTGGAATTAGTATTGAATGCCGAATATCCTCCCTGAATATTGCCCTCGTCTATAAAATCACCTGTATATCTTAATTCCGTATACATTAATTACATTTATTACTCAAAAGCGTCACCACTGAAAGCGAAATGTAATGCTATAACGCAATTGATTGCACGCTAATTGAGCAGTAGCTGTATCAACATAAAGTTTAAAATACTATTATATATCGTCACGCTATATCCCTTTCGGGTGAGCAGAGATATATTTACGTGAGCAGTAGCGCAGCTGAACGCCGTTCTCATATCACTAGTACACATAACATTTCTATTAGAGTCCATGCGGGTTTCCTCACGATGCTTTCTCCACAGATGAGCACGTGGTGCCTAACTCCGTACTGAGAGTACTTAGTGCCAAGAGGACGCGCCGGGATACGAGCCTACGTCCAGTCACGTTGCCACGCTCGGATCAGAGATGGGCAAAATGTAATCTGATTAATGATCAACGATTACAAAATGTAGTCGTAATTTTAATTTTCTTGCTCTGTAATCATGATTAAATCCATTTAAAACATTAAGAAATGATAAATATGTATACAATCTGGGATTTTGTAGTGTTTAAAACATAAACGAGCAAAATGCAGTGATATTAATGGTAAAAAACGTAAATTGTAATCGTCAATCATTTTCATTAATCTGATTACTTTTTGCCCATCTATGGCACGGATGCCGGTCCCTTACCCCCCAGGCCACCACAATTACATATTCTGATATTTACAGTCGATGCATGCGTTTTTACAATATCATAACGAATCTTTTTTCGTGAATTTGTGAAAACTTGAAGTTCGTATATTTTTATGTCAATAAAAAAGTCAAGTTACAAAAATTTTATGCGATGTATTTCTAAGCGTCGGGTACTGGCAAATGTGCGCGTGACTCAGCCGATCTTCGGTCTATTTTGAACATGCAAACGAGCAAGTGCATCGAAGCGCTCAAGTTTGTTTTATTACTGCGGCTATAAGCTTGAATATCTCCTTCTTATTTACACTATCCTGAGATCATTCCATTATTTTACTAACACAGTGTACTGTCACATCAATACATAAAAAATCCGCTCTTCCGCTGCCTCTAAAATGTTATCCAGGTGATTTCTTTTGACAGGACAATACGTTTATAGCCAGAACAGACCTTTACAACTTCACCGGACCGTATAGAATGAGTACTGGGTACTGAGGTGCTGGCCAGCGAATTTATGGGTTAGGTGGCAACGCAATAGGGGGTACGATCTCGACTTGGGCGGGCAGTCAAGGAAAGAATTTACGGGTGATCTACTAGCGTTTCGGAAGCGACTACTTTTTAAAAGAAATGCCGAAAGAAACTCTAGGATGCGTTGGAGTGACTAAGCTCCCAATCCTTACTTACCATCCTTTTTCCACCTGTGCACCTTATTGTTGGTCAGAGTGAGATGAAAAATTATTTGAAAGCTGCCACATATACTGCTTTACACAAAAAAATCACTTGCGCGATGTAGGTTTGTAAAAATGTATAGAAATCGTTAATCAAATTACACATATCTTTATGCGTTTGTGCCCGCTAATCTGAGAGAAGGCTTAACCGTTTTATATGCGTTTTTCACTATTTATTGTGAAAAGATTCATTTAGATTGTAATTTTATTTCAATCGGTTGATAAATAAAAAAGTTATGTTAAGTGTTGTAATTTATATAAGAATCTATGGCATTTATATCATTTCTACTACTGTTTTCAGCTTGAAAAAAATCACAATAAAAGTATTACTCCCACCCGGACGAAGTCGCAGGCACGGATAGTGTTTAGTATAATTTTTCTTTATAATTTGATATGAAACGACTGACTATTATAACAAAATCAATACAGGGTTATATGATTTTATTTTTTTTGATTTACAGAAGAATGCTTGAAGTAAATCGTAATTCAACGTAGGTTCGAATCCCGGCACGCACGCCCGTACCCGAGGTTTCACAGATTAGGTACGGATTTGGGCAACTAATGCTCACCGGTAGAGGAAAGTATCTAATAGAAATGCCATGTGTAAGTGGCCTGACAACGGCGATCTGCTGCGCTATGCGTCACGATAAGCACAAAGTGGATGCAGCCACTTTTTTTTTTGGTATCCCGGGGGCAAATCTACTTATGGCCGCTGTGAGATCAGCGTCCCTGGTGTATCTGACTCCTACTGGCTAAATACCCCCGGGGTGTCCCTTTAATCGCTCCACCCGAAACTGGAAAACCATTCAGACGCCCGGAGAGCAAAATGCTTTGTCGAGGCTGCCTTTCTGGGAGGGGTAGGGGTAAAGAGCCTACTCTTCCATCATCTATCGCACAGGCGGCGCGCCGGACACTGCACACCGCTTCCCTCTTATCCGAACAGCAGTCTCCCTCAAGTCTACTGCCCGGCTATTGTCACCGGGGGATATCGCGCTCGCTCTGAGCGAACGCATCCCTGCGGCGACGCTACCTTGTCCGCCGAATAGCCAGAGATGTTCGCTCTCTGACCCTTTCGGCGGCCTCCTTCTGCTTCATCACAACCTCGCAGAAGGCTGTGACTCCTCGCCATGCCTCTTCGCTGCCGACCATGGTTTGGATGCAGCCACTATTATATCTCTGCCCATTCCGAAAGAAATATAGCGTGACGATTATTATTACTTGAAAAGTAATGAGTTGCTATTAAATATCCTTTCTTCCAAATAATATTTAGTATTTTTTTCCTTTTTCTTACTGTTTCTGACCGTGCGTTGCTCGTATTTTCATTCCTTCTGCGCAAGTATTCTACATTTTTAAATATAGTCGCATTTGTAATGTGTATTGTTCGTGTCATATGTGTATGCGTTAATGTAGACTATATAAGTGTACATATAAACAAATAAGAGAATCTTTTATTCGTTGACTTTTTTTTTATCAAAATGAGTTACGTTAAAACTTTTATCGTTATTTTTCAATTCTCACATGTTATTCGGATAACTTGAGTTGAAAGCTTTATTAATTTGTTGTGATACATAACAAGTTTTATACTAAAAAAACACTTAAAATTAAATACATAACTCCACCGGTGTCTAAATTATACGAAATAACTGGTTTTAATGTTTTTGTTTTCAAGAAGCTATACATTTGTCACATTTTCCAAACTTAATTGGTTTATGAATAATTAATACATTTTGATTCGCTTTATAGTTTTCGAGCGTAGCGAATAGTCTTAAAATAATATAAGTATCTATGGAAATAATCCAGCAAAATACATAAATCACGTAGCACTATTAAAATAATTATTAAAGGTTGGCAGTATATAATAATATAAATAAGATATAAAAAATAAATAAGGTATGGAATGTGTATTTGTAGGGATGTGGGCATCCTTGTGAATACATAAATACAGCATGTACATATGCTTTATATTTCCCTAAGAATATTGAAGCCCTCTTCTATCCATATAAATTGTCATGTTTAACAGGATCCATAATTGTGACAAAAAACTGATCGTGATTAAGGAGCATATTCAATAAATTGTATTATATTTTTAATTATCATATAAGTGCGAAGTGGATACCGCCACTAGTGTATCTTTGATTACCCCGAAATGAATATAGCGTGACGACATATTCATAAATTGACGCAAAATATATAATATTCCTAAAGTGAGATTTCTACGAGTTAAACGAATTTGTATGAATTATTTAAAGATTTACAACAATTTAAATGATTACTACGGTTAATTAATTTACTTTAAAAGAATTTTCGGCTAAAGTATTTATGTTCTGTGAAATAAATAAGCTACAATTAAGACGTACTGAGAATGAGTAACGCAATAAAAATGGTTATTAAGCCAGGCTACCAACATTAATGGCGGTATCGACTTTTGAACCGTTATAATTCTAATAATAACTAGATTATAAATTATAATAACGTGTTTGAGACAACATTTTAATTATATACTAGTTGTAGCCTGTCCGCGCGCGCTGGACTCGGATATTTATTCAATAAATAAAAAAATAAAAGTGTAGATTATTACGCTTACTTTTGTATTTGCGCGCGCCGATCAAACAGCCTACAAGCGTTTTGAGTTTTTTCGCTTTAGTTTCGACCTCAAAATTTATTTTTACAAGATATTCTGTTATTTTTGTTGTTTTCGTAAGGGAATAAAATCTAAAGGGTGCTTCCCGTTGACCTAAAACAATGCAATTTGTCAGAAAGCATTTTTTTTTACACTGGCTCGACATAGTGACTACAGAGTACCTGATGGTAAGTACAGTGTAGTCCGAAAACGAAAGCGACTATCAAAGGATGAAAATCCATTGATAGTCTACATCGTCATGTCGGCCCACATATACCACGACTGAAGGTCTCTAGGTATATGAGCTACTGGATATACACAAGCTGATCCCGAAACGCGACAAGCCGAAACTGGTCACTATGAAGCATTGTTTTTCATGGTCATAATGAGGTTATCCGACGGAGAACCAAAATTGTCGACACAGCTCTTCGTATAGCAAGCTGCAGTGGCAGTTGGCAAGCCATATGTGCCGGATAACTGATGTACATTGGAGCAAGCCGGTTCTTGAGTGGAAATCGCGAATTTACAGACGTAGCGCCCCCCGGCAAGGAGCGATGACCTGCGAAAGGTGGTCGGAAAAGGTTGGATGAGAAGATCCAAAGACCGGACTCTAAAGCGGAAAAAAAGCTTGTCGGGAAAGGTCTATGTCCAGCAGTGGAGTAGGGTGGATTGATGACGATGATTAATCATTTATATCATAAGTGAATGAAAAAGCCCATAAACTGGAAATTTTACTAAGCGTTTTCTACTGTCTGTATCACGGCAAGTGTTCTAAACAATTATTTAACCTTATTCCACTCTCTCTCTTCCATAGAAGACCACGCGTGGGCTTGCGGAGTCACAGCTATATCGTAACTCATATCCCGGCTAGTATTAATTCTCCAATACTTACTTTTGCGGAGTCGTTGAGCTGTGGTATGGTCTTTCAGTGAACGCGTTTCTCCAGTCCTGACATGGGCTCCTTTAAGTGAAGCGTGAAGAGATATTTGTGCAGGCCGGCATGATCACTGCGACTATCGATATTGTTTTCTTTAATATTGATAGTTGGAGTCGTTTTTTGAAATGCACAGTCATGCCTACCGTCATAAAAAAAAACTTAATTTGTTCTTAAATATTTAGAGA
Source organism: Automeris io (assembly GCA_036320925.1). Taxonomy (NCBI): domain Eukaryota; kingdom Metazoa; phylum Arthropoda; class Insecta; order Lepidoptera; family Saturniidae; genus Automeris; species Automeris io. The sequence goes on along the minus strand of JAUDJH010000011.1, from coordinate 797,005 downwards.
TTTGTTTTCATTTTCTCAATCTAAAACTTCCACTTTCCTGAAGACCCTTTCGCAGGTGATTGTTGGTAAATATCTTCTCTTGGCAATTGCAGCCGTTCTCGTGTTGTAGGAAGGGATTATAAGACAGAGAAGTGAATGATTCAAGAGGCAGTATAAAGCAATTTCCATAAATATCATCAACTTTTGTAGCTTAAACGTATGCAAAAATGTTGAATATATTAAAACTTTATGGGTGCGGTTTATAGAAGATTTTCGAATTGTAATAATAAAACTATGTCAAAAATAACCGGCAAAAATTGATCTATTTAACGATTGGATAGCTGGAGTCGATGCTTTATTTTATACAAATAAGAAACACAATATAAATAATTTTTTTATATATATTTAAATTAGCTAGTTACCTATAGAATTTATAATTTTTAATTATTTAAAAAGTCAATTCGCGCCATGCTTGAGCGTAGCTGCAGAGATGGGCAAAATGTAATCTGATTAATGATTTCAAGATGTAGTCGTAATTTTAATTTTTTTTTTCTCTGTAATTATGATTAAATCCATTTAAAACATTAAGAAATCATAAATGTGTATGCAATCTGGGATTCTGTAGTGTTTAAAACGCAGATGAGCAAAATGTAGTCATATTAACTTCAAAAAAAAGGAAAATGTAGTCGTTATAATTTTTATTAATCTGATTAAATTTTGGCCATCTATGAGCGTACATCTTCGTTAGGTTGTGCGTTTGACCCCGTACTGAACAAGATTTGTATGGCTTTCATATATTAACGAATCTAAATACATATACTTCATCATACTGTGTTTTGTGATAGTGACTTGCTTCGGCCTGCCGCTTTTCGGGACTAGTTTGTGTATATCCAGTTATTTATTTACTTAGAGACCTTCCTTCCTTGTACCACACACGTGGCCGACACAGCGACGGCGACTGTCCACGGATTATCATCCCTTGGCGGACGTTGCTGTGCCTGGACTACACTTGCCATCAGGTGGAATGTACTTACTTTGTAGAGTCAGTATAAAAAAAACCTATGACACAGCAGTTAAATTTCACTGGGGGTATTAGTTTTTTTTTTTCATGAATATATCTGTCATAAAAACTTAATTTGAACTTTATATAGGAACTTTGTTTATGTAAATAATAAAATTTAAGAAAATGTATGTTTACCAAGTAAGAAACATTCACCATTCGAAGCGGATAGAATCAATGAAAAAAAACAATCTGAACAAACCAGTTATATTAGCTACGAAATTATATTTTATGCTATTGATACATTTAATTGCTCAAGTTGATATAGGTATTTATTGTGCATATATTCATTCTCACAAAGTTCATTTGAATAATTAGTCCCACAATTTTATTTATATTGACAGTCATTATCTACCTATTACGCGATATCTACAATGATAAATTTTATTAAAAAATGTGTTACCAAAAGTATGTATGATAGATTAAAATATGTATAAAACGTACTAGGAAGGTATATTCTTAATTATGTTTATGGTATGTAGAAAAAATATTTCTGGAATAGATAATAAAAATATAAAAATCCAGTTGTACATAACTAATTGCTTAGAAAAACAAATCTTGATACTGTAATCTTAATTCCGAGAAAATGATCACCGTTCTGTTGAAATAATACATTGTAAATGTATATTAGGTATTTATGTAACACTTAAAATTAAATTTTTTACATATAATAAAAACTACAATTACTCGGAAATTTGAAAATAGCTCATTTTAAATTCTGATTTGTTTGGGGGTAAAAAACTATATTCAATGTCATGGGCATTATAATACCGAACATAGGTAAAAAAAAACATCAACGCCGCGTTATTTTCAAGTTACGGTATCGAATATCGAATAAAGGTGCACTTTATCGGTCCAAAACAAAATCCTGCAAACGTTATCTATTGTGCCAACACAAATAGACTGACATTGAATCAATATTAGGTTATACGTACCGCCGGGTGCTTTCCGACGATCGGATACACTCCGTGTGACACAACACAATCACCTTTCCAGACACATTTAATTCAATTCATGTTATCATTAAAATATCGATCAGTCACATGCAGGCTGCAGCCGAGACCGTTTTTAGGCGACGCTGAGTATTTTTACATTCGGACGACAAGATATTTTCGAATCACCGTCCGGTTTTCGTTTCGCACAGGGTAACTTCACAAGAACGTTTTTATTGTTCTAACACGTAGTTTATGTTAACTTATTGTCACTGATCAGCTGAGCGAATACTTGGAACAATAACATCCGCGTTTACATTAATTCAGCAAAGTAGTACACAACCACCTAACACGACGCGCGGAGCGAGACTGCTGAGTGAATGAAAAGATTCGTAGATGGGAGCGAGGGGGTGGAGCAAGAGACGCAGGGCGGGTTGCCGCATATTTAGGGCGGTACCAAAAGATGGCGTTAGTAGTTTTTGAAACCAGTTCCGAATGACGAATCTCTCGCAACGTAAGCTAAGCTATGTTAGAGTCCGTCGCTTTATAAATTAGGAAAACGTTTTCGAATTATTCCCCGTCAAACATTTACTTTTCGACTGACGTTTCAAGCGCCTCGGATGTTGGGAATCAATTTTAGCAAATCCACTTTCGGCATTATAAATTTCCTACCTCGCTGTTTGCAGTTAAACGTGACGGAAATTAATGCGAAGGTACGCTTTGATTCTTGAGGAAAATTTGTTCAATCCCTGAACGGATGCGAAAGCGGGCAAATGTAATAATTCTACTCAATTGCCTATTTGGTTTGTAAGCGAAAAAGCGAAATCAATTTAAAGATACACGAATACAAAACTCGTGCGAAGCTGTGGATAAATCCAATCTCGTGACTGCGAATAGAAACAAAACGCAATTTACGAAATCCGATCAGTTATAAAAGTTACATAAAGTTTTAGAAACAAAAGTTTTAAGTGCCGTTAAATAACTCTCCAATCAGTACTTAGAGTTATTATTCGATTGTTACTTTTAAAACGAATTAAGATATTTGATTTGCTTTAGATTAATTTAATGGCCTTAGATTTTCTGAAGTCTTTTTGTGCTATTCGACCGGGAACAAAAAATGTTTTTTATTTTTTTTTATGGAGTTTAAACGAACTGAACCATGACTTTGGAGAGTCAGGATAAAAAAAAAAGATACAGCCCGTCAAAAATCGAGAAAATTGTATTTTTTTACTTTTTCAATTGTTGGGTGTGGTTTTTTACATTCATATAATTATTCCGGATTCAGGTCCTAGATGCTCATATGTGGGATTGTTTTTGTTTATAAATTCTCGACATATGAAAATCATTCTGTCAAGTTACCGACTTTAAATCTATAAAATATATAATAATCATTTATGAACACTTTTTCCTTTTTTTATTTCAATCGTTTAACTATATTGTTTCGTGTAATGAACTTCAAAAAATTGTAATACTTTGTCTTGAACACAGTGATGAGTTCTATATTACAATTTAACAATAATTAATATGAATAGTGGCTGCGGTGACCGAGTGAGTAGGGCACCGGTATCCATGCGCGGCTACGCGAGTGCTCTTAGGTTCGTATCCCGGCACATATCTCTTGATTATTCCAGGTTCATTATGGATTTAGGCACCACGTACTCATCGGTAAAGGAGAACATCGGATGGGAATCCGCACGGCATCTAATAGAAACGTCATGGGTACTAGTGCTGTGAGAACGGCGATCAGCTGCGCCACTGGTCACGCTGGGCCACAACAAGCGCTAAGTGGATACAGCCACTAATGTATCTCTGCTCAACCTGAAAAGAATATAGCGTGATTATATATTATTATTATTAATTATAATAACTATACAGATAATCGAATAAAATTAATGGCCGAATGTCGTTATTGAATAATGTTTTTCTTGTTATACCATTTAATTAATCGATGGCGCTAGAAAAACAAATAATCTTTGTCTATGGATATAGAATATGACAGATGATACGCACGACCATAAACAATGGAGAGGCCGCGATAGAGAGAGATAAAAGCTGATTTATTGTGCTTGAAGTGCCTTAAATCAATTATGGCGACAACTTAAGTTACTACGTCTGTAATATCAGCGTCTGTCAACCTTTTTAAGACCCTTAAGTGGTAAATATAGACATACGTATTGTGGCTTGGGGTGATTATACCGTTTGGAATCAGTGACGCACACGATTCAACTGGATGGAGCTCAGAGCTCGGTGCAGACTGCCTAACTCCAGAGGTTTCGCTCTGGGCGGCTGAAGTCTCCGACCATTTATCGTCAGAAAGCTGCACGACCATTATTTATACACAACAAGAGGTCACTCTGAAAGTGTATATGCAGCAATTTCTTAAACACAATTACTGGCTATTACTACAATGCAATTACGTTTAGAATATACTGATATATTTTTAATATTTGTGTGGAGTTCATTTGCCGTCATCCGATTTTACCATTGTCACAGCGCATCGAGCCGGCGGCAAATGGACACGCACAACGTAATTAGTCACGCGTGAATGAGCCGCTGCAACATTGTTGTCTGCTTCGGCTACCCGCGCAGCTCGCACTATCCGCTTGCTTGAGAATTCAGTTTGTATAAAAGTAGTTTGCCGTATCCGATCTTGTATTTCATATTTCATTAAATTCATCATAATCATAGTCTCATCTATCATTTGCTATCCAGCACCTTCGACATTATATCATAGCAGTGCGCGTGTGTAGTCACACCACCCACACACACCACATCGCTATATTTGTATTGTTAAAAGTTATATATTGTGCCTATTTTATTTGTATTCTAACACGGCACAGTGACCACATCACGCTTGATGGTAATTATGTTGCAATCGACAAACGGCAACAAATAACAACTGTAAGAAACCTGTCGATAGTCGTATCGATCATGCCGGCCTGCACTAATATCTCTTCACGCTTCGTTTAAAGTACATCATATCATAAGACGGTGGGAACTCGCCCGCCCGAAGAGCATTCCACAGCCCAACTCGGCTGCAGTAAGTGTTAGAGAGCTGCTTATTCCGTGACTCCGTAAACACGCGCCGTGTTACAGACGGTAGAAAGCACACAGTGAGGCAATAAGGATATAGCACGCTTGTCTAGATTCCATTTATATGTTTTTTTACGTTTAAATATATATCGTTGATGAATTGATGAATAAAATAAATAAAATATTATTAACAAGGATCGCAATTTACAATTGTATTACAAAATATGGCAAGCAAAATATAACAAAATACAAAGGACACGGACATATCTCCTGTACAGTGACGTGCATAGGATAATTGGACAGTGTAGGCAGAATTAGCGTAATTAACTAGAATATTACATTATGATAGTAAATATTATATTGGTTTCATAGGAAAGATATATGGCGTGAATATAGAATAGATATGAATATAAATGGTTCTTTTGTTGTTTAACTTTAAACAATTTATGCCAGACTTATTTATCGTCAGGGCATGCAATGCTTTTATGCATGGAATGAACGCTACTGCTCCTGTACCTATACTCGCCTCTATCGTTCTTTTTTCGAATTCACTTTGAGTACGTCCAGATGCTCATATACATTTTTGGCCCGGTGGAAATCCTCAAGGATTATCAGGAATCTGGTGGGCGCCGCTGCCTCGTTGTACCGGATTCTTACCGATTAAGACCAATAGGGTTTTCCTCCTTTCGTCTGCCGAGTGCTGAGGGCAATGCATGGCCAGCTTAACACGCAACTGGGCTACTTCGGGCGTTTTTCAGGCCTCATTCTTATTTATTTTTTTTACACTGGCTCGACATAGTGACTACAGAGTACCTGATGGTAAGTACAGTGTAGTCCAAAAACGAAAGCGACTATCAAAGGATGAAAATCCATTGATAGTCTACATCGTCATGTCAGCCCACATATACCACGACTGAAGGTGTCTAGGTATATGAGCTACTGGATATACACAAGCTGATCCCGAAAAGCGACAAGCCGAAACTGGTCACTATGACGGGCTTTACACCCATGTACTGTGGTCGCGATCCAGACAGGCACCGGCGCCCTACCACCTCGCTGCTGTTATTATGGGAGGGGTGGTGTAGAGGCCCATGCAGATGTTCATATACCTAAAGGCATAAATGGGAAAAATTTAATCAGAATAATGAAAAACGATTAAGATTACATTTTGCATCATTCATATTAATATGATTACATTTCGCCCATCTATGTTTTAAACACTAATGAAACCTCAATTACATACAACGGGAACGGGAGGTTCCCCTTCTGTCCTTAATTTATGTGAACTTTCAATTAGTAATTCAAATGAATGCTTTAAACAGTAGCATGATTTGTTTCAGAATTTTTTAAGCGCTTTAAAGCGGTGAAAGCAGGACGCGAACGACCTCAGTTCTCAGAGGGAAGGTGCGGAAAAAGTTTACAGCGTTTAAAGACGAAGTGTTAATCTCATTACATTTTTCCCACCTCTGCTTAAGGTTTTAAGTCATGCCATATTTGTGAGCGGGCATGACGACGGCGACTGTCAATGAGTTCTCCTCCCTAGGTTGCCAACTCTAGTATCTAAATTTTCTAGGATGCCGCTTCTACTTTCTGTTTTACTAGACCGGTGGTACTACGTAAGGCCGTACTTGGTGAAACCAAGATGAAAGACCCAATTAAAAGTTCAATAAAATTATTGTTTGTATCAGTTATGCATTTACTTTTATTATTTACTTTGATTATATAGTGTATGTAATATTATTATTGTATTGTTTGGAGTTAGTGGGAGCTACGCAGCGGATGTAAGCTGTATGTAAAAAATTGTGTGAAATGTGCTGACATCCAAGATACAGGCAGTCCTAGTTTGGGTGTCAGCTGACTTTAATGTGCTGCTTTGGAATTTTTTTTCTAGTAAATCATTTATTTTATTATTTATTGTTATTAATTATTGATAAAGACATGACAATACTGCGTCTGTGACCCAGGCGTTAAGTACAATCATATTTATATTTCTATTATAATAACTGTTATAAGCGGTTATTGCTATAATTATTGTTGCAGTGATAGCAGATTGTTATAATTATACAGTATGCTTTGAAAACTCTGTCCGACCCGAAAGAAGCATATTGCTGGTACGATACCATTATCAAAATACATCACAAATTTATGTTAATTATGAATATTAAAATGTTATTGTCAAATAAAATTGAATTATTTCACATGCGACCTGTGCTAGTATTACTTACAAAAATCAGTTTCAAGACTAATGGAATGATTTAATTGATAAACGGTGTTTGGAATCAACGGAAACTATGACTCTTTTAGCTAGACTCTTAGCTACTAGCGTGATTCTTTGCTTTTCTTTTATTCTCTGTTCACGATCTACGCACGCTCCCAGTATGTTTCTTTTTCTACATGTATGTTTTCTCCATTTAACTATTTTTATTTTACTCGGAATCTTTTTTCTCTTTTACTAAAAAGGTCAATCTAAACAGAATCTAATATCTATATTAAGTAACGCCATCACGGGTCGAACAGGGTTTTTATAACATACTGTAGATATTATTAAGTTAGGTATTAATAATTCCATCCTAATATAGACTTATTATTGCATTTGACTTCTTAACCCTTGCAAGTTATGACTATATTGTTGAGAAAGTGGAATAAATATGTAATAAAATAAATAATAATAAATAAATACGCGATGAAATTCCGCAGTGCGGTCTAAGCTTAAGCTTTAATTATTCTATGACATACTCATTTTTGACATTTTGAAATATATTAGAGATAGCTTAAGATACAAATATTACTGTAATGAAGGAATTTTTAAAATATGGTTTATTAAATACCTGAATTTTGGAAGTGGTAACCCTAAGCGCGCCTTGTCCCACATTGTCAGTACACTGGGCGTATTGTAAACGAAACTGCATTTTAATTTGGGTAAATTATACCCGAGATTCATTTCTTTAAGATCCCCACGGATTGCAATTTGCAGTTCACAACATAGTGGGATATTCTCTGAGACAGAGATATCCTCCGAGTGTAAGCCTAGGTATACAAAATTAGTCTGTGAATATAAATTAAAAATACACACATAAATATTCGAAATTTTTTGTAAGCGATAGTGAAAACTACATCAAATTCTATAAAGTAATTTAATATAAGGTTGTGTTTTTTCAAGTTTTAAAATAGTCTCTTTATTCTGATAATAATAATATATCGTCACGCTATATCCCTTTCAGGGTGAGCAGAGATACATTAGTGGCTGTATCCACTTTGCACTTATAAGTCGTGCCCAACAGGACTAGCAGCGTAGCCGATCGACATTCTTACATTAATTATATAAGACATTTCTATTAGATATTATACAGATTTCTTCACGATATTTTTTCCTTCAGCAGTGAGCGCACCGGTTTTCCTCATTTTAAATCACTTTTAAGCACTAAAGATACATCTATTGTATTTATATAAGTTTAGAGTTCATAAGTGTTTAAAAACGCTTTAAATTTTAAGGCGCCTTTCTCGTACTAAGCAATAATATTATAAACTTTTATGTTCTTAAATAAAAGAAACTGACATTATTTTTCTTGTAAAGGGATATGTATATGCTATCTTCTATTATAGCAATTCTTAGTTAAAATATAATTATATTTTATTGCTAATCAACCAAAATTAAGAAGCCAAAGTTCTTACTTTAAGTTAATTTGATTTAAATTTACAAGAATTGAACCGCTGCTTCGAACGCCTCGCGAGCTGTATATTATTTTCCATACCCTTGGTAACGTGGTTTCCTAATTTAATTATGATCGATTGAGGAGTTAAGGCGTGAAATCGTAATAAACAAACAAACTAGCCCGCATTTGCATTTATAAAATTATAGTTAGGATAACTACTTAAAGGATTACGGAACAAGGCGTTAAACTCCACAACTAAAACGGGATTGAACCGGTTCAAACCGCACTCGTTATTTCCGAACAATCTGGAACCAATAACTAGAGTCCGACCGAAACTGGTTTTCCGGCCGAAACCGAAACCGAAATTTCGGCCGTGGCTTTAGTTTCGGCCGAAACCGAAACCGAAACCGAAACTCACGTGGTCAAGTATAAAAGTTAACGTGGTCAAGTAAAAAAATGAAACAAAAACTTACATGTAATCAGTTCCATCAAAGCATAACCTCTAAAGAATGTTTACGTCGGGTGATAACGCACTGACTAAGTTGTGTTGCTATAGAGCAATGCGAATTAGATCCGTCAACTATCGTCTAAACGACGCAGTTACACTCCGACGCAGCCTTGAGTTTCTTTCGGCGTTTTTTCTCAAGGTAGTCGCTTCCGAAACGCTAGTAGATCACCGTTAGGTTTCGTATTTCTGGCTGGCGGTCCAAGTCGAGGTTCGTATCCACGGAGGTGCCCTTGCATTGCTACCCAACCCATAAATTGCCGGCTGAGCACCCTCAGTGTTCGCCCACCCGCCCGGTTAAGTTGTGAAGACCTTTCCCGGTAAACAAACACGCGTAAATTCGAAAAAAAAAGCAATGCGAACGGCGCACGAATCCCGAACAGGGCCGCCAGCGTCCGTCAAAGCGTTGCCGCGAGAAACGAAGCTAGGCAAGCATGTACGACAACTACCGAAATCAGTTTCGGTTTCGCCAAAAGTTTCGGCCAATTTTGGCCGAAACCGAAACTGCCGCCGAAACTTGATTTTTGGCCGAAACTCGGCCGAAACCGAAACCGAAACCGAACTTTCGGTCGGACACTACCAATAACCCATTATATTTGTAAGCGTTGCTGTGAGTTACGACCTTACATTCAACCGAGCATCGCGTCGCGTATTGTTGTTTCACACGTGAATTATTACAGCTTTAATTATGTTTCATTGCTTCGAAATGGGGATTAAATTGTCTTCTTTACATAATTATGTCGCTAATTTTGTATGCCGTAGGTTTGTTGTTGCAGTTAGCTTAACCGTCTTACCTTCCGCGAACGCTGCGCGTCCTTCACGAAGAAGGTAGTTGAGGCTATCGGGGTGGGTTCAGACAGACACACTTGACACACAAAATACAAATCACACTTCATATGATGATGATGTCCTAGCCGGTTTCGGCCACGGCGACTGTTTCAACACCGGTTAAGAAATTCGAGGTCCAGTTTTCGGAAACAGTCAATTGCGCAGGAGATATTTAAGTGCATAACTGGACGCGCAGCCAGAAAAGCACTCTCTCGTCCGAGCTCCCTCAGGCCCGATGCAATGGAGAACCAGTACGATCGGGAGGGAGCGGGATGCAGGTTTGGTCGAGTTTTCCTTCTCTGAACACCTGGTTGAATTGCAGTGTTAAAGAGATACCTTAGTCGCCTTTTACGACACCTCATCAAGAAGAGGGGGGTGCTATTTTATTCTGCCGGCAGCCACCACGGCTTCACTACTTATATAACACACACTTCATATATAATCTATACAGGATACATAGTCTTTAGTTTTATAATTTTATAATAAGTACTTAGGTCACATTTACATCTACATGATGGTTTGTCAGACGAGGGAGATATTTAAGGAGAATGTACAGCATTCGATTTTATTTCCAAATATGTAAAAATAGTGATATATTAATATTTCCATCAATACATAGTAAATTATATTCAACAAATTTACGGACAATTATACACATGAATAAATGAATGACAATTCGTTATTAGTTAGGTATTTTGGCGTCCTTCAAACGAAGCCTGGTGAGATATTTGTGCAGGCCGGGCTCATCACTGAGACTACCGATAGGCTTTTTTTTACTGTGGTAATAATGTTTTTTTATACTGCATCATGATTATTATCCATCATGGTGGGGTCACTATGCTGAGCTAGTATAAAAATCAGAAAAGTTATAAATGTTGGATGGATGTTATAGTGTGAAATATTATTATGTATGAAGTAGTAAATGCGTAGATCGGAACGTATGGGAGTGAAAGGCAGGAAAGATAGAAAGAGAGAGAGAGAGGATAAACGGTTTTTTTTTTCGATGCGAGCGCTCTGTAGTATTAAGACGTAGAAAAGTGTAAAGACGAATAATTAATTAGAAAAAGTGCAATAAACGAGTTTTGAAAGTTTATTAAGTGTTTATTCTGATCCATAGATCCCCAAAACTACATAAATATAGTAATATATATATATATATATATATATATATATATATAGGTAATGATTTCGCGACACTAATCTGCTCATCGCAAGAGTTTGCCGATACCTGGAATTCGAACCCAGAACATTTAACGTCTTAGACAGGTTCAACAACTAAGCTGAAATATAAAGCGACAAAATATATCCGTCGGGGCGTCAAATTGTGTAACGTGATATTGTATTTAATTGCGGTTGTTTTTGAAGTTAAACTCGTCACACGTAACGGTTTTAGATTCGATTCTCGGTGACGGCACACACGAGTATAAGCATTACGGTAACACGATACATGTTTTCTTTATTATTTTAAAATGTCTGTTACGAGAAAGCCGATGATATTTTTTGACTTTAAAGTTGACTTGTTTTCACGCCACAAAAAATTCGAGAGTATTACTTACAAGGTATGTAATATTTCTCATGATATTCTGCGTGAGGCTTGAGACCTTGGCTCGATAGTGACCAGTTTCGGCTTGTCGTGTTTCGGGATCAGCTTGTGCATATCCAGTAGCTCATATACCTAGAGACCTTCAGTCGTGGTATATGCGGGCCGACATGACGATGTAGACTATCAATGGATTTTCATCCTTTGATAGTCGCTTTCGTTTTTGGACTACACTGTACTTACCATCAGGTACTCTGCAGTCACTATGTCGAGACAGTGTAAAAAAAAAAGAAATCTTTACTTCTTAGTCACTTTGACAAGCCAGTATAAAAAAAAAATCATGCCAATTTCTTTGGGATATTCGATAAGTTTTTTTTTGTAATCCTGACTCGGCACAGTGACTACATCAAGCCTGATGGCAAGTATGGTGTACTTAAATAATGACAACGACTATCTACAGTTAAAAAAACCTACCAGTAGTCGCAGCGATCATGCCGGCCTGCACAAATATCTATATATATAATTAAAGGAACCCAAATCATAGGATGGTGGGAATACGCACGCGAGAAGACCATTCTACAGCCCAACGACACGGCTGCTGTAAAAGTCAGAGAACTTCATCTCCTAGCCGGGATGTGAGTTACCGTATAGTCTCTAAGCTCTAATAAATTGTTTGTGAAACGAAATTCCATATAAATTGCTATATTTAACGTATGTTAGTCCTATAAGAATGAAACCTACGGATTTTTATTACTATTTAGGAAATTATACTTTATGTGTATCCTAAGGATAGCAATCAGTTATCTTGCAATCAGCTGCACTGGTCACATTGGGCAAGGCATAAAGCACAAAGTGAATACAACCACCGATGTAATTCTGCGCACCCTAAAGTCGCACGCATCAGTAAGGTGATAATTTATAACTAAATTTTATGTCATCATGAGGAGCCAAATTCATAATGAAGTTCGCGGATCCAGAGGAGAAACTTCTCGCGGTCCCATGCCATACTCTTCAAACCAGGAGAGCTCAGATTGGGCCACTTTATGATGTTATCCAGCAACCTCCGTCTCTGATTGCCTGGGCTCCTCTTCCCAGGAATCTTCCTTCGAGTACCAACCTAAAAAACTCATATTGTAATCCACTCTATATATGCCCCAAAAATGCTACTATATTTTGTGTAATTATCTAATGTCTCAACACATTGCGCCCAGTTCGTGTTTAGGTGAAACGAATTAATTTTGCTAAGCTCAAACGAGGTACTTAAGTTCCAAATAAAGGCCTAAAGATAATTTCCACCCGGGCGTAAGTTGGCGTGCGCCGCATTCTTGCTTGAACAACCTTGAACTAGATGCGCGAGCGCACGTCTAGGGTTGTCAACAAGGTTTACAGCTTTGATCATAATTACGAGCTTTGTAATCAAGAATATCGTCATTTAAAGAAATATATATATTTTCGCTAAAAGATAGACGACTTATAACATAAATAAATAAATAAAACAATAATATAAAAAAGTAGAAATAAGAGATAAAAATAAACCTAACTAACCAACTAACTCGCCAAGATAAACGAGAATGCAAACTGAAGTGCCAATGAGCCGCTCATAGAACTGACAACCATTGGAGGAAACGAGTTTTTGAGTGGAGACTAAGTCTCACCAAGTCTAGTGTGGTACACCCAAGGCTAGAAGGATCGACGACTTGCCATAAGCCAAATTTAAGGAGTGGCAGATGAGCACATCATTTAGGTAACCCACTGAACAATACATTTAAAGAAGTGGGCCAAACTCTCCATAAAAAATTGGCTGAAAAGTTTGCTGCTTTTGACGTTTTAAAGTTAATTCAAAAGTCCCACCAGGTATCGTTACCACGTCTTAAATTATGCAAGATGTAAGATTGTTTTTTGTCAATATTTTTTTTATACGTTTAGTAATATTTACATTTTCACAAAAAAATGTAAGCACTAAATCTTTAACAATTATTCTGTAAACATTTTTTATTAGAGGAATCGATATCATCTATACTAATATTATAAAGCTGAAGAGTTTGTTTGTTTGTTTGTTTGTTTGAACGCGCTAATCTCAGGAACTACTGGTTCGAATTGAAAAATTCTTTTTGAGTGGAATAGACCATTTATCGAGGAAGGCTTTAGGCTATATAACATCACGATGCAATTATTAGAAGCGAAGAAATAATGGAAAATGTGAAAAAACGGGCAAAATTATTCATCCTTGAGGGCTTCCATTGCATGCGCTGCAAAAACGGTTCAAGATACCAAAAATATATGTATGAAAGAATTATTCCTCTTGAAATGATCTAAAAAAATGTCCGCGACAGTATATGTCTATCTTTTAAGATTAAGTCACTAGAACCGTTTTTATGGTAAACAAATTTGATCGAAATTAATGCATTATTTGTTAAGAGTTGTATCAACGTAATAATATTAATCTTTATCCAAATAAATATGTTGTTGATTAAGAGTATTTAATTGTGAACAAAATTGTCTTTGACATCACTTAATTTCAATGAACATCTTAGAAGATATTACAAAACCTTACACAGCAAAACAACGTTTGCCGGATCAGCTATAGTGTCTTGATAACCGCGAAACTCGAGAACGGCTGAACCGATTTGACTGATTTCTTTTTTGTTGTGTTTGTTGAAGTCTGGGGAAGGTTATAACAGAGAGAAAATTTTAAAAAATTATCTGAAAAAGTCTAAAAACAACACTTTTCTATATTCTCATACAAAAGTTTTGTTATAAGTCAATTTGCACTTTAACACCATAGCATAAAGTTTAAATGTTAGTGGACGGGTTCCGGGAAGGCAAAACAATTATCGAGTGACGTATAAATATTAATGTCAATATTTGTCAATTTTTATACATATAGCATTAAGGCCAGGTTCCTTCAAACAATTTTCAAAAAACACCTGACAGGCCAATAGCTATTAACATTAAAAAAAACAATGTGACTTTGTTTTAGAGAAATAGGGCAGAACAAGGTCTGCCGGGACAGCTAGTTGAGAAATAAAGGTAAAAGGACTGGTGGATATTTTGTCAGACCGTAGCTTTTGCTTTACCTCAAAAAATTTCAAGATTCGGTGCTGATTATATTAAAATCAATTTAAGAGAAATAGATATAGAGCTTGAACTTTCCCTGCTATTTACGTAATATTATAATAGTTTTGCTAACTATGGTATAATTGCGAATTTTGCTCAGCATAAAAAGAGCTATTAAATACCCACCGTAGTTGTTGTTGACAAAATTGCCAGGAAAATAAGGTGGAAGGGTGATTACCCGAATTGGGTCGTGACCACAGTATATAAGTGTAAAAACCGTCATGGGACTTGCTTTGGCCTGTCACCTTTCTTCCTACGTCAGCTTGTATACATTCAGTAACCCATACATATACTTAGATATATGATATATGTGGGTCGACAGGACGATGGTAACTGTCGACTAATTTTCGTCCTTTGATAGTCACTGTTGTTTATGGACTATACTGTACTTGGCATCAAGTGCAAATCTACTCACTTTGTTGAGCCAGTGTTAAAAAAATCTAGTATAAAATATAAAAACGATAAATTTAGCATTGTGACAACCCTGGTTAGAATATTAGCAACGAATCGTGGGTGCCTTATACGGCTGTTGTCTCGAAACACCCGGCTGCAGTCGTGCGTCGCGCTCGGGCCTTTTCATTGACTTAGATTTGCTTAAGATTACTGAGCTATGTTGACATTATATTAATGAAACTATGAGTAGCTAGATAGATACGTTATGGAATTTGCTCCGGTAATTTACTAGTTTTATTCATATCCATTTTCATTAAATAGGACATGTCAGGGCTACCGGCCGCCATCACCTGCACACGACTAGGTATAGCGACCACAGCACGCCTGATGGTAAGCCTGGTGCAGTCCAAAAAACGACTACAACTAGGAATACTAAAGGAAAACAATCGATAGTAACGGCGATCATGCCGGCCTACACAAATATCTCTTCACGCTTTGTTTAAAGGATCCAATATCATAGAACGATGGAAACACGCTCGCCGGAAAATCATTTCACAACTTAACGACTCAGTAAAAGTAAGTGCTAGAGAACTTCTTAGTTCTAGCCGGGATATCAGTTGCCGTACAGCTATGACTGCGCAAACCCGCACGCGTGGTTCTTTTATGTAAAGATGAAAAAAGGTTTAATAGCTTTTTAGCGCACTCGTTGTGATACAGACAGTAGAAAACGCTTACTGAGGCAATATCTCTCCGCAACTGGAGCTGTTCAAGATGCTTAGGTAACGTCAGGACGATTCACAACGTGGGCAGCCCTCCACTGTTATTTATTTATAATAAGTTACAAAACGCGAAATTTTAAATGTGTTGTTCTAATGTTTTGTCAGCAAGACACTGGTTCTTCAATAATCTAGTATCGTATGAGTTAGCGGTTAAATGGAGCTATACAAGCGTGTTTAGTGTTAGCTATAGATAAGTATGTTTCCACACAATGGTGAAAGGTGTGCCTTCTATGGTCGGAGTTAAACATGTCGCAAGCAGCTGCACCGGTGCCAACGTTCAGAGCTTTGATCGAGTTTTGCAATATCTTACGACATATCTTCAGAATACTAACATATTTGTAGCTGTACGGTACTTCGATAGCTCCGCAAGTGCCACGGGCCGAGCTGAAGAGTTTCACTTACCGCGATCACCAGTTTGCCAACTCCTCAGGGGCCCCTGCTTCTCCTCCAGGATACTGGTGTCTTTGAGGATCTTCCAAGCACACTTGTACACTTTGGAATCGGATAATTTCGTTGTATTTTATGTATATTTGTATGTTTTATGTCGTTACTCGGCGGATCGGTTCGAGCGAGAGCAAAACTCAATTGACAACCCGTACGGTGTTGCCAGAGCATAATCGAAGTTGTCCGCACATTTATTCGAATACTGAACAGTAGCAATAACAAATAGCATAATAACCAATAAATCATATCATAATCAATCATGCTGCTTAGATGCTTCGGGCACGTGGAGAGGATGAACAATGATAAGATGACAAAAAAATACAATATTAATGTGAGTGGAAGCACGAGCTGAGAGCGACCGAATCGTACCTACATAGATCAAATAAAAATAGCTCTGATGGAGAACAATATCAAACGTATGTGGCAACAGCGAGTGTGCGGGGAGAGAGTAATTAATTTTAAGGAATCGAAATAGGTTTGCCAGAATAGAGAGAAATGGCGCTCCATTCTCTCTGTCTACCCCAATAGGGGCTCAGCCTGATGATAGATAAATAGATAATGAATTAAATACCTCTTTAGTCGAACTGCTAAGCTGTGGAATGGTCTTCCGGCGAGCGTGCTCCCACCGTCTTATGATGTGGGGTACTTTAAACGAAGCGTGAAGAGATATTTGTGCTGCCTGGCGTGGCCTTCACTGTTGATAGTCGTAGACGTATTTTAGATTGTACTATGCTTACCATAATGCGTGGTGTAACCAGTACACAAATTCAGAATTTTTTTTTTAACAAGTCCCGACTTTATTATGTATATATTTGTAACCTTGAGCCCTAACACGCTACATCTCCTGTAAGTTAATGTAGAGTTTAGTATCCTATTGGTTTCTAATGGTATTTCACTGAATAATATATCTAAAAGGGATTTAATTGTAAAACTAAAATTCGTAAACCGAATTTAGGAACCTCTCAATAAAAAATTTGCTAATTTAGAAATATTTAATTTAAACGTTTTAAATATTAACTCAAAAGTCCCATAAGATATCTTCACCACGTCTTAAGCTATGCAAAGTCAAAGATCGTTATTCGTGAATATTTCGCTTCTTATGCGATAAACGATATCTGCATTTTTACAAAGTTTTTGAGCACAAAATCTCTAAAAATTGTGCTGTAAGCATTTTTATTGTATAAATCCATGTATATCCTAAATTCTATATACAAAACTAGCTGATCCGGCAAACGTTGTTTTGCCATATAAGGTTTTGTAATATCTTCTAAGATGTTCATTGAAATTAAGTGATGTCAAAGACAATTTTGTTCACAATTAAATACTCTTAATCAACAAAACATTTATTTGGATAAAGATTAATATTATTACGTTGATACAACTCTTAACAAATAATGCATTAATTTCGACCAAATTTGTTTACCATAAAAACGGTTCTAGTGACTTAATCTTAAAAGATAGATATATACTGTCGCGGACATTTTTTTAGATCATTTTAAGAGGAATAATTCTTCCTTACATATATTTTTGATATATTGAACCATTTTTGCAGCGCACGCAATGGAAGCCCTCAAGGATGAATAATTTTCGCCGTTTTTTTCACATTTTCCATTATTTCTTCGCTCCTAATAGTTGCATCGTGATGTTATATAACCTAAAGCCTTCCTCGATAAATAGTCTATTCAACTCAAAAAGAATTTTTCAATTTGAACCAGTAGTTCCTGAGATTAGCGCGTTCAAACAAACAAACAAACAAACTCTTCAGCTTTATAATATTAGTATAGATATACGAAGAGTTATAGTATGTTGTAATCTTCATATGATAAACAGGTGTTAGGAGTGTGTCTTATAATACAATAGTATGACATGCATATTATTTTTATAACAAGTCGTGCCGTTTAGCTAAACAATCGGGATGACACCCGCGCGGCTCGACACTTCTGCGCATTCCTACCACACTCGTAGATCATGTTACTTCATTAGTATTGTTATATATCTACTAGGCCTTGGAGCGAGGGTGGTAGATCTGAAGGATTTTGTCGTACTGATGAGGTAGAGGAACTCAGTGACGTGCATGCCATAAAAGCTTAAAATTCACATTGAAATACTTTGATAATTAAAATTCGAAGCTCGCTGCTGCTTGCTGTTGCTTTGGGAGTCGAAACTGCTCGCGTCCGTAGGCTTTACCCTAGTTTCCCTACACGTGACTCCTGGGTGGTGCTAAACGAGCAGCAGCGAGGTGGTAGGGCGTCGGTGCCCGTCTGGATCGCGACCACAGTGCATGGGTGTAAAGCCCGTCATAGCGACCAGTTTCGGCTTGTCGCGTTTCGGGATCAGCTTGTGTATATCCCGTAGCCCATATGCCTAGAGACCTTCAGTCGTGGTATATGTGGGCCGACATGACGATATAGACTATCAATGGAGTTTCATCCTTTGATAGTCCCTTTCGTTTTTGGACTACACTGTACTTACCATCAGGTACTCTCTAGTCACTATGTCGAGCCAGTGTAAAAAAAATATATATTATCTTAAAATCTGACAATTACCAGAGTAGGAGTCTCAGAACTGAAATTGGATCAAATTTTAAATCAATACGAGTGTATTAAATTAAATTATTAGTGTTAAAGTAAAACGATATTTTTATTTTTTATCTTGACTCAGATAATGAACACACCACGTCTGATGGTAAGCGTAATGTACTCCAAAAATGGACTACAACTATCAACAGTAAAGAAAAGTAATCGATAGCCGCTATAATCATGCCGGCCTGCGCAAATCACATCATGCTGCGCTGAAAGGACCACATATCATAGGACGGCGGGAACACGCTATCCCGAAAACCATTCTACAGCCTAAAGACACGGCAAAGGTAGAGTTAGAGAACTAATTACTCCTAGCCGGGATGCGAGTTACCGTATAGCTGTGACTCCGTAAATCCTCGCGCGGATGATAGAAGAGAGAGGGAGGAACAAGGTTAAATAACTCTTTAGAACACTCACCGTGATACACGGTATAAATGCATCCTATACTGAAAAAAAAAGCCAGTTTTTAAGTAGGCATCAAAAGACTGTCTGAGTCTGAGACTTTGTTGATTTGTTGCTATTACTGATAATAATAATATCTTGAACCTAGGACCGTACGCGTTGCCGCGCGTGGGTACCGGTCTCTTACTTCCTAAGCAATATAATTTGTCCAATATGTCCATATTTATATGCTTTCCATGAGAAGGAATGAGGATGTTCTTCATACAAGTATATTCATAAGAAACTAATTTAATTAACCGCGTATATCTATCTATACACGGAGTACCGATATGTTTTTATTGAAAATGAATTATTTAATGATCCCGGCCGCCGCGCCCCGGCGAGGCTATTGATAATTCCATTTATTTATTTAAGTAATTTGTTCATAAAATTATTGGAGGGCTTTTTTACGCAACGACTTTTTTAACGGACCTATAATAATTTTATTTCAACCGTGGTATTTTATTTAATTGTGGTGGCCTCGGGGATAGGAGCCGGTATGCATGCACGGTCATGCAAATGTTCGTAAGTTCGTATCCCGGCACGTACCTCTAGATTTATCTGGATTAAGTACGAATTTGGGCAATATATGCTATCCGGTGAAGAAAAACTTTGTGAGGAAGCCCGCATGGCAATTAATATAAATGTCAAGTGTAAGTGTCCAGAGAACGGCGATCAGCTGCGCGGCTGGTCACGTTGGGCACGACATATAAGCACAAAGTGGATACAGCCACTAATGTGTCACTGCCCACTCCGAAAGGGATATAGCGTGACATCGTATTGTATTATTATAATCTTGTGACTTTTTCCCTATGGTGTATTAAGACATGCATGATACCAGCAAATGATTCAGTTCATATAAAAGTTGGACAGTGTATAGTCATTTTCGAAGTTAGTACGAAAACAACAATTAAAGATCGTGTCAATATCGTGCGGTGTGAAGGCGCGGGGCCAACTCGCAGCGCACAGCGGGAGGTATCGAGAGACATCGCTCGCTCGGCAGATAGTAATCGATACTCACACCGACGTATGCACTTTCTCGAATATTTACGAGCGAAGACACCGTGTTCGATATGTTAATCTTTTATTTGCGCTTCCAACGCGCCCGGGGGCGATGTTTCCCGCCCACCTTATCTTAAGCCACGCGTCGGATTTTGGGAGTTACGATTCTACGGCGGCCACGCAGCATCGGCTGTCAGGTATGCGATATACCGCTCTGGTATTTATTTATTTCATCACTTATAAGGTCTACATTAGCATATACATAAATATATAACACATGAACAATATAAATTAGAAATGTGACTATATTTAAAAGTGTAGAATACTTGTAAAGAAGAAAAGAAGAATGAAAATACGAGCAACACATGGATAGGAACAGTAATAAAAAGAAGAACACAAATCTAATTTGCCAAAAAAGACTTAAAAAGAGAGGAAAAGAAAAAAAAACAATAAATAACTTAATCAATAATTCTCTCGAATATCATACTTTTTGAGTTTCAAAATGGTATCATTGAAAACATCAAAATCACCAGATCTCGACACAGAATGGAACAGCCTTATCATTGTGCATACGGGTGCATGGAGTCGCGTCCAATGTAGGTCAATGGAGTCGAAGCTGCTCGCGTCCGTAGGCTTTACCCTAGTTTCCCTACACGTGGCTCCTGGGCGGTGCTAAACGAGCAGCAGCGAGGTGGTAGGGCGTCGGTGCCCGTCTGGATCGCGACCACAGTGCATGGGTGTAAAGCCCATCATAGTGACCAGTTTCGGCTTGTCGCGTTTCGGGATCAGCTTGTGCATATCCAGTAGCTCATATACCTAGAGACCTTCAGTCGTGGTATATGTGGGCCGACATGACGATGTAAATTATCAATGGATTTTCATCCTTTGATAGTCGCTTTCGTTTTTGGCCTACACTGTACTTACCATCAGGTACTCTGTAGTCACTATGTCGAGCCAAAGTAAAAAAAAAAAAAGTCGCGCTGTCGCATGCATCGGACGCCATTGCATACACATGCATACATACATACAGATCCGTACACTGCGACCTGGCAATCGCTGACGGGTTGTGGCTGGCAGAATTCGACGCGTGCCTTTAAATTGGGCCTAGATAGAAATATCATAGGGTTGTGTAGACATCGGGAAAAGGCTTTATTGTAGAGCAACCTTAACAATTGGAAAAGTCCTTTTGCTTTGATAAATATACTGGTAATAAAACTAGACCGCGTCCAGACTTTGTCTATGTAATGTTTCAACAAAAAGTACTTTTTTATCCTTCCACGGCATAGTAACTATACCACGCCTGATGGTAAGCATAGTGCAGTCCGAAAAAACGACGACGACTTTTAACGGTAAAGAAAAACCAATCGATAGTCGCAGTGATCATGCCATCCTGCATCTCTTCACGCTTCGTTTTAAGAACCCAATAACATAGCACGGGATGGATGGATGGGATTACGTTCACTGAAAAACCATTCCACAGCTTAACGACTTGGCAAATGCAAAGTAACTAATCTTTCATTATCAGTCTGTCCACTGTTGAACATAGCCCTCTCCCGAGGTTTACCACTGAGCCGGATCTTTGGCCCTTTTCATTCTATAAAATAAATATATATATTTTTATTTTTTTTGTCTTGCACTTTGCGCAAAGTTGACTTTACCAACCTCTCCATACAAAATGGCTGAAAAGTTTTAAAAGTTAATTCAAAAGTCTCATAAGATAACGTTAATCGAAAAAGATCGTTCTTGAGTGAATATATCGCTTCTTATGCGATAAATGATATTTACATTTTCGCAAAGTGGTTGAGCACAGGATCTCTAAATATTTTGCTGTAAACATATTTTATGGGATTAATCCATATAATTAAGCAACAAAGGTGAAAGGAATTGGGGATTTAGATAGAGTTTTGGCCCAAGTTTATTTACAAGAAATAATAAAACCAGTTTATTTGCAAATTAAATAAGCATCAATTCTTTTCAACCAAATTAAAATGCTATATCCCTCGCGTAGTTTTTTGTTCAGTGCTGAGTATTTATAACAAAATATTCAGTTTTAGTGTTAGAAAAGAATTTGAAATGTAAATGAATATTAGAAAACTCGTTGTCTATTTAGGCGAGTTAGATAAAAAAACGAGATAGTATCCGATTTCTACATAAATAATGAAGTTATCTTCGTTTGTTCATTGATTTTTATAAGATAACAGTCTGTTTTATTATTCATGTGTTATCAAACTTCTTTGAATATTCGATGTCCAGTTTAACCTTTAAAAGTTGAATTCAATGACAACAGTTTTTTTTTATTTGACTTGGGAGTGTCTGTGGACAATATCAGATAGACAACGGTCTAGCGATAGTCACCGCAATTATGCCAGCTTCGCTTCAAGAACCCAATATCGTAGGACGAAGGGAACTCATTCTCCGGAAGACTATTCTGCAATCCAATGACCAGGCAAAAGTAAAAGTCAGAGAACTTCTTAGTTCTAACTGAAATAGAAGTCACTGTAAACCTGTCCCTCCGCAATTCAGAGCGCGAGGCGCTATTATAAAAGTGAGTGTGTAGAACAGAGATGGGAAAATGTAATCTGATTAATGATGAACGATTACAAAATGTAGTCGTAATTTTAATTTTCTTGCTCTGTAATCATGATTGAATCTATTTAAAACATTAAGAAATCACAAATGTGTATACAATCTGGGATTTTGTAGTGTTTAAAACATAAATGAGCAAACTGTAGTCATATTAATGATAAAAAACGTAAAATGTAATCGTTAATCATATTTATTAATCTGATTACATTTTGCCCATCTATGGTGTGGAATGGTTTTATTTTTCTACTCCGGCGTAGCCTTAAGATTTTTTCAGGACTTTTTCTCAAGGTAGTCGCTTCGGAAACGCTAGTAGATCACCGTTAGGTTCATTTTTCTGGTTGGCTGCCCAAGTCCAGGTTCGCACCCACAGGAGTGTCCTTGCGTTGCCTGATCCATAAATCACGGGCTGAGCACACGAACTGTTCGCCCTCTTCGCCCGGTGTAGTTGTGAAGGTCTTTCCTGGCCTCCAACATTTTGGTAAACAAAAAAAAAGGTAATATACTTATGAAGAAAAAACGATGCACCCATTATTTGGCAAAATATATTCAAGTCTGCTTTTTATTTTTTATAATATTACTATATAACTTTATGCATATTTTGGAAATACTTTTTTTTACAGAAATAAATAAAAAAACGTTTAAAATATTTTTAATTAGATTAAGTGACTGAGATATATTTTTTTATTGTTATTGCGACATCTAAATAAAATATTTTTTTGGTCATTAATATAATAATAATAATACATCGTCACGCTATATCCCTCACGGGGTGAGTAGAGGTACATTAGTCATTGTATCCACTTTACGCTTATATGTCGACCAACATGACTAGTAGCACTGGTACAAATGAGATTTCTATTAGATGCTATGCGGGTTTCCTCACGATGTTTCCCTGGGATTCGAATCGACGACCATTTGCGTCGGCGCTTATGGATGCCGGTCCATCATCCATTAGGCCTCCCACAGCCACACAAAATGTTTTTTAAATTATATTAATATCAAACTGAATACATTAACATATGTTATTTATGCTTTATGATCCTTTCAATTGGTGAGTCCAGTCAATAACAGGATAAACACATTTACAAGCAATAAAATGTGTTTTCCTTACCACTCAACATTAGTCTGTATGCATAAAGTTTCTTTAGAATATCCGTTATCTACACATTTGCGAAGTATATAATTTTTTTTACACTGGCTCGACATAGTGACTACGGAGTACCTGATGGTAAGTACAGTGTAGTCCAAAAACGTAAGCGACTGTCAAAGGCTGAAAATCCATTGATAGTCTACATCGTCATGTCGGCCCACATATACCACGACTGAAGGTCTCTAGGTATATGAGCTACTGGATATGCACAAGCTGATCCCGAAACGCGACAAGCTGAAACTGGTCACTATGACCGGCTTTACACCCATGTACTGTGGTCGCGATCCAGATGGGCACCGGCGCCCTACCACCTCGCTGCTGCTTGTTTAGCACCACCCAGGAGTCACGTGTAGGGAAACTAAGGTAAAGCCTACGGACGCGAGCAGCTTCGACTCCCAAAATCATCATCATCATCATGCGAAGCCGCCATTGCGCTCAACCAAAAAATTTTTAGCTACTGTACCAATCTTTATTGATAGTTTAGGTACCATGGACGCCTTCTAAACCAGTTTTAGAAGTGTAAAAAAAAAATTATAGACAACGAAGCATGATGAACAAAAAGTTTATTTTTCAAAAAATCTCGATTTTTTTCTTTTTTTCTAATTTTTCTATAGTTTTACACTTTTTAGCGACTTTTAACTATGATAATTCGAAAGAGCACCTTCAAAAACAAAGGATACAATGGTTCTCATATTTTTACCGTTCCAATTCAAGTCATGGTATCAGCTAAAACTCGAAGCTTGAAAATCCGTCCCGTGGACGTTAAAGGACCCCGTATGGGATGGTGAGAACACTCTCACTGGAAGACCATTCCACAGTTGAACACCAAGACTTAGAGAACTTCTTAGTTTGAGCCGGGATGTGAGTAGTATAGTAGTGTTTTGGGAGTCGAAGCTGCTCGCGTCCGTAGGCTTTACCCTAGTTTCCCTGCACGTGACTCCTGGGTGGTGCTAAACGAGCAGCAGCGAGGTGGTAGGGCGTCGGTGCCCGTCTGGATCGCGACCACAGTACGTGGGTGTAAAGCCCGTCATAGTGACCAGTTTCGGCTTGTCGCGTTTCGGGATCAGCTTGTGTATATCCAGTAGCTCATATACCTAGAGACCTTCAGTCGTGGTATATGTGGGCCGACATGACGATGTAGACTATCAATGGATTTTCATCCTTTGATAGTCGCTTTCGTTTTTGGACTACACTGTACTTACCATCAGGAACTCTGTAGTCACTATGTCGAGCCAATGTAAAAAAAAAGTAGTTAATATTTTTAGGGTTCCGTATCTAAAAGGAAAGAAACCTTGTAACATAAATTCGTTTTCGTCTGCCTGTCAAGACACTTTTACTCAGAAACGCGTGGAAGTATGAAGTTGAAATTAATATCAAATGCGGAAGTCTAGAATCTCTTGAAACTTAAAAAGAAAGTCAACGCAATCAATATAAACACATAGAAACAACTGACATTGTCACACGCATGCACCGATTTGGTTTATTGTCGCGAGTTGCCTTTATATAAATAAATAACTCCGCGAAACCTCGAGTTCGGATCCGCCCGGTTACTTAACTGGTTTTTATAAGCTTTTAAACTCATAAAGAGTCAATATAAGTTCAGTTGAGGAAATGTTTTAAAAACTTACAAATAGACTATAATTTTTTAGTATAAATATTCAAATATATTGAAAATATTATAATTTTATGTAATAAATATAGTCGAGCGGAATTTCATGTAGTTTTTGTGCAATTTTTTTATGTAATGGTTTGAAAAAATACATTAATATGCATAATAAAACAAATTTAAAGTTGTAAATAATATATTTTATAGATGCGAATAAAATTATTAATTTCAAATAATATATCATCCCGCTATACCATTTTCGGGGTGAGCAGAGATACATTATTGGCTGTATCTGCTTTGTTCTAATGTGTCGTGCCCAACGGCGCATCTCATCTCGGCGCAGCTCTCTGTACTGTAGATACTCCCTTTATATATATATTATTAAAATATATAAGTCAGTATAAAATAAAATTATGTTGTTGTGTTGTGTTATGTAATTGTATATTATGTATGGTGTTGGTTCATTGTATATATTACTTACGTCATGATTTGTGTTGTGTCCTTGTTCTTGTTTCTGTCTTATTACTAACTTTTTTTATGTTTGTGATGTGTATTTTGTTGTAGTTAGCAGGTTGTTTTTTGTATTAGGTACCTCTACCGGACAATCTCAATATAATTAAAATTACCTAACACCGATCAACCTTCCTCGAACATTAAAGTCAAAATCAAAACGCTGACTTTGGCAAAATCACACTGGTCATACACCAGTGGAAAAGCCACAAGAAAAGAATAATAATAATAAGTTCTCTGTACTAGACAAATGACACTTAATTAGACGCCATGCGGGCTTACTCATGCTGTTTCCTTCACCGGTGAGCATGTGAAGCCTAAATTCGTCCTTAATCTGAAAATACTTAGATGTACGTGCCGTTGTTTTGAATCTACGACCAAACACGAGACTAACTGAGAGTGTAAACACGCACTGCAATGTATAAATATTGTAGCAATATTATTTTTTCGTTTTATTTCATATGATCTTTATTTTCGTAAAAAAAAACCATTAATACAGTATCAAAGAGATTATATACTGTATAGCACAGTGTAGGCTATACCTTATGTCGTTGTAACTATAAGGGCACGTATTCAAAGAGCTCTTAATAAAATTCAAGTGTATACCGCGTTGAAGACATCATTCAAATTGCTTAATATACCTACATTTCAATAAGCTCGATTGAAATCTTCCATCGAATACAAACGATATACTCGTATCGGTACTAGAGATGCGACAGGTTAGCGTATACGGTATTAACTGATATCCGAAATTATTTTATATATATGTCGGAGTGAGAGCGTCTAAACTGTTATTAATTGAAACGTCAGGTTTAGTGCCTGGATGGAATCAAAGATGGCGTTGCAATCGTAATCAACTATTCGATTTGGTACAATTTGATGAAATTAGCAACACTGAATTAAGGAAACTTGGTCGGGATTAGTCATTTTCGAAGGCATTCATATTTGGACGGTCGCAAGGATCGGACGCATCTCAGAGATCGTCGCGTTTCCTTCCTACAATGAGTGATGAAGACAGTGCACGCACGTGGCGCCCTGACAGGCTGTGCCCCGTCATATACGTATAATTTAGTCTTTAGCATTTATAATTATAACAATGATAAAATTTAAATACGCTATATCCTTTACGGGATGAGCAGATATTACGTGATCAGTAGCCCCGATGATCGCCGCTCTCACATCACATACATGTGTATATCATGTGACATTTCTATTAGATGCCATGCGGATATACAGG
Source organism: Automeris io (assembly GCA_036320925.1). Taxonomy (NCBI): domain Eukaryota; kingdom Metazoa; phylum Arthropoda; class Insecta; order Lepidoptera; family Saturniidae; genus Automeris; species Automeris io. The sequence goes on along the minus strand of JAUDJH010000011.1, from coordinate 769,628 downwards.
TGATGTTTTTCCTTCACCGGCGAGCATGTGTTGCATGGATCCGTACGTAAACTAGAAAGCTGAGACGTACGTGCCGGGATTTGAATCCAAGACTATTAACGTTGTCGCGCTTGGAAACCGGTCCACCATCCACTAGACCACCACAGTCACGATTTACACATAGCCTACTGCTAGGCATAAACCTTTCTAAGTTCCAGCTAGACTGTACTTCGGTTCTTCTCATCCAATTTATAGTTTATCTCTTACATCACTAGCATTATGTTATTCTGTGATACAAATAATTTAATGTAAATTGCTCTAAATCTTAGTTTGTCGAATCATGGGATTGTGGAAAGGTTTCCCGAGCGACCTTGTTTCCATAATCCTTGATTTTGGGTTTTTTAAATGGCTCGGCAAATGTAAGAGGTAGAGCATTCCTTAATCCTGGCCGGGATATGGGTTACCGTATAGCCGTGACTCAGTAAACACGCGGGCGTGGTTGTTTTGTGGAAGGAAGAGGGTGGAACAAGGTTAAATAACTCTTCAGAGCACTACGTAATATATATCTCTTACCCCGAAAGAGCTCTATAACGTGATGGTATTTATTAATAATCATAAGGGAATCGTAAATTTTCTGTTTAGTTTATCCGCCATTATCCGAAAGTGCACCGTGTCGTCCCTAGTCACACACGGCTACCGGTCGGCCAATTAGTTGAAATTTTTCCTGCGACCCGTCGCCGATAATCTAGACACGTTTGTATGATAATTTGACTAGTCCGGCTGGTAGATGTTGATGTTATTGCTCTATAGACGGAATGCAAATTCATCCGTGAACTGTATGGGATATATATTTTCAACGAAACGAGTTTAAACTAGTTTCACTGGGTCTACAAAGTAACTACTTTATTCCACCTGATGGTAAGTCGACCCACATATAGTATGACTGAAGGTTTCTAGATAAAATTATGAATTATTGGAAATAACACAAGCTGAACACGAAACGCAACAGGCCAAAGCTAGCTAGTCGCTACGACGGATTTGCACACGTGGGCTGTGGTTAATATAATTTGTTAGCTTATTCCCCTCTTGCCTTGAAAAAGGATTTGTATCAACATTTATAAGCAACAATTGGTTGACAATCGATTTATTTCATCCTGGTTGCTGTATTTCGAGAATTTTAAACTCGAATGACACATCGGATTCTTCCATGCTTCTCTCGGATGGTAATCTCAAATGCATCGCACAGACGGATTTATTGATGAGACGCGCTTACTGAATTTTTAACACGCCTCAATGCTTACGTACGAGCTGAGGCTCTATTCCTGAGCTCCTATATAGCATACTGCGTTCGTTTTAGAGCGGCTACGCACAACGCCCTGTTTGAAATCGTAAAAACACAAGTTTAGAACACTCGGAACGGATTCGGATATTGATTTACGCAATCTCTGAACTCAATACATCAAAATACTGATTTAGGAAACTGTACATAATCGGAACAGCAAAAAAAAACATTTACTTTCAGGGTTAGCAGAGATACCACCGATTCATTCCACCGAGTAAAAAAAAGGGGAGCTCCGATTAAAAATGCTGGTGACCTATTTCAAGATTGTTAGACTACAAATTATCGACTTTGTAGGTATGATGTGTGTTTGATAGAGGATTATAACCTAGGCAGATAGGCCCTGCTCATAAAAAATATAGAAAATATCAATATTTATAAAAATTTAAAATCGACGGATAACGGCCAGTACTTTCGTAGATCGAATCAAAAAGCTCTCGCGATTGACCACTTGAGCGCGTTTGCTATAAGGTACCTTGATTTTGGACGTACGGAACCCTAGATTTCATAATGTTATGAATATTACGTTATCGAATTTGAATAATTGTTTAAGATAAATTCTAAACGGTATAAGCGCAAACACAATAAATATGGCGACAAAGCAGTTAATTCTCCTACGCGCATTTTGTATCCGCCCCAGAAGCTATAAAACTTTAATGCCAACAAACAAATTACCAATTTAAATTGATCGATGAATTATTTATAGCATATAAATAATATATCGTCACGCTATATCCCTTTCGGGGTGAGCAGAAATACATTCGTGTTTGTTTCCACTTTGCGCTTATATGCCGTGCGTGCAGCAGATCGCCGTTCTCACGGCGCTAGTACACGTGACGTTTCTAATAGTTGCCGTGCGGATTTCTTCACGATGTTTTCCTTTGCTGGTGAGCATGCGGTACCTAATTTTGTAATTACTCTGGTAAAATCCAGAGGTAGATGCCGGGAAACGAACCCACGACCTCTCGCGTTGTGTTGCGTTGTATATTTGTCCCTTATCCACACACATAAATATTTCATAATGATGTGAATCTCTCCGCACATGTTTACAAAATACTAATATAAATTAACCACAGATTACTTATCATCCTACTGATATTATAAATGTGAAAAAGTCTGTTTTTGTATGTTCCGTTTTGGCGTCAAAATGGCTGAACCAATTTCGATTAATTTAAGCACAGAAATATATGACATCTAGAATAACGACATAGGTTGCCTTCGGTCGCAAATAGAAAACTTTAAGAAATTGAAATGGGGTATACAATTTACTACTAGGAAATAATTATTTTTGAAGTTAAAGTTCAAATATAGATTTCTCATATTTGATTCATTGTTATAATGTAAAGGCTACATTTAGAAATGGGGTGGGGAGGGGAGTAGCGGTAGAGGAGGAGTGGGTGAGAGAGAACAGACTTGGCTAAATGCTATCACGACATTCATTGATTTTGAAGTTCATAATCTAGCATATTTATAATGTTCATAGAATTACAGTTTGTGTTAATTTCTCGAAAACAAAAAGGAAACAAAAAACAGAGGTCCGAAACACCTCCGGGTCTGTATTTAATAAGCACATATTTGTTTAATCAGTTGATAGGATCCACGGACGACTGGGCAAACACTTTCTGTGCTGGCGTGCAAACAAACGGGCTTACGACATAGGGCTGTCACGGTCAAACTTGTATTTTTTATAAACAGTTTACTTGCCAGTACCATCCGTTGAATAAACTCGCGTATAAGAAAGAGAGAAATAAATCAGTACATAGATTCTCCTATATTTTTCTGCTTATTATAAGTCGTATTTCAGTTTCACGTCAAACCTGACATTTCCTTCTCATATTTTGAAATTATTTTATATTAAATCAATCTATCTATCATCCCGCCGAATCCTTATTGGAGTAGGCAGAGTGAATCGAACGCCCTTACTCTTTATTTTTACAAACCTATTTCGATTCCTTAAAATTCATCACTCCCTTAATATATATTAGATATGACCACTAATGTATCACTGCTAACCCCGAAAGGGACATAGCGTGATGAAAGATTCTTTTATAATTATAAGTAGTTAGTTGTGGTAACCCTGCAGCGAACAGTAACTGGCTATGGTTCAGTTAAGTTTGTACAATGCATAGTTTTCTTTGCTTTCAACGTGTAGTTTGTACGGTGACGAAATAGTGAAATACACTCATAGCCACCTTATTATCCCAACGCTTCTGGCTTTCAATTGCCCGACAACAATATTTTATGTCTACTAGATTATTAGGAACTACAATCTTTGATTCCACCAGCCCCATTCCACCACAAAACCACTAGACATCGTGTAGGATACCATCCGTATGTGGTGGATGTTTCTTATATACTTGTTAGAGCAAATAGGGCTGAGTACATCGAGACGCACCCGTCAGCCACAGCTATTCCACGAGCCAACAAAACGTTCTAGCTACGCCCGCCAGGCTACACTTGCTAGATGTGTGCACACATTCAACACGAGAACACTACATGTGGATATTTCCCACGAGAGCAGCGGGTCCTTCAGGAAGAAAGTAGTCGAGGATATCGGGCCGTTTTCGGACAGGGACAGTTAACATACACATTTATACACACACACTAAGTCACATACACAAAGTACACAACCACACTGCACATTTCACATATAACTTTTACTAACTTAATAACTTTTTATTTCATAACAATTATTTGAATCGCATTTAATGCTCTCATATAACCTTGTTACACAAATCATCTTGGTTAATCCGATTTTTTGTACGTTTTCCTGTATTAATAAAATTATATACTGTAGATTTGTGAATAAATAAATATTCGCACGAAAAGATTCGCTTCTACGTTTATCATGCGAACAGCTAAGGCGAACGGCTAAGGAGTGGAATATGCTTCCAGCGGCCATATTTCCGCGATCTTATGACCTGGGAGTCTTTAAGAGAAGAGTGAATAGGCATTTGCTGGGCGATCGCGTTTCATCGTCGAACTCATCTTCACCTTAATATAATAAGGTATATAACACACACTTTATAAAATATTTAGTTTAAAATAGTGCCTCTCTCTTCATCATACTGTACTGTCGTAAGTTCGTAAGAGACAGCTAAGGTATACAGCATGCTCCGCATTGCACGCAGATTGCTGCTTCATGCGCCTTCTCTGCACAAAGAGCACACTCGCGGCCCTTGTCCAATGCCGGCTGCATTGGACAAGGGCCGGGTTCAATGTTCAAACCCTATCCTATGAATTCCACAAGTAGGGTACAAGTTTTTTTTTTTACACTGGCTCGACATAGTGACTACAGAGTACCTGATGGTAAGTACAGAGACGTCCAAAAACGAAAGCGACCATCAAAGGATGAAAATCCATTGATAGTCTACATCGTCATGTCGGCCCACATATACCACGACTGAAGGTCTTTAGGTATATGAGCTACTGGATATACACAAGCTGATCCCGAAACGCGACAAGCCGAAACTGGTCACTATGACGGGCTTTACACCCGTGTACTGTGGTCGCGATCCAGACGGGCACCGACGCCCTGCCACCTCGCTGCTGCTCGTTTAGCTCCACCCAGGAGTCACGTGTAGGGAAAATAGGGTAAAGCCTACGGACGAGAGCAGCTTCGACTCCCAAAAAAAAAAATGGTCCTAAGCTATGTCCGTATATACACAGGTTGGAGCTACGTCTGTTTAAAGCGCGACTTTGTTCATGCGAACGAAGTCACGAGGACAGCTAGTTTAATTTGAAATGTCTAGGTAAATCTTAAACATGGCCAAAGTAGCGTCTACAAATGTCAGTCTAACTAAAAGTCGCTAAAACTCCTTTAAATTTTATTATATTAAGTTTAGCAATAAAATCGGTTAAACGATCCCTACTCGAAGCTTTAAGAGATTCTAGCGTTCAATGGTGAAGCAACTTTATATCATTTTAAGCGATAAAAACAAATAGAGAGGCCGCGTGGGCGACTCGTTTCGACTCGCGCTTAAAACAACCGATATAAATTCAAATATGGCGAGAAATATTTAATAATGCAAACGATATGGCTTTCGTTTGAGAGATTCTGAATGGTGTTTTGTTACGACTGCTCTGTGACACGGCAACGCAGCTATACTGCCGGCAATCAGCATATTCAAAATATATGTACCTATATCTATAGAACAAGCTTTAAAATCCCGGCGCTGCCCGGTAGCAATTACTAATTTTACATTCTTTTTGGTAACTCGGGGGAATACCCCGCATTGTGCCGACTGGGCTGTCGTGAAGGCTGCAGCCTCAGAGTCCAAAGAACGATTAAAATTATCGACAACAAAGAAAAATATTGATAATAATAATAAAAACAACATTGATAGTCGCAGTGATCACGGCCTGTAGAAATATTTCTTTACGCTTCGTTTAGAGGGCCCAATATCGTAGGATGGTGGGAACACGCTCGCTGGATACCATTCCACAGCCCAACGATACGGCAAACGTAAGAGTCAATTCGAGAGCTCGATAAGTTTTCAAATTTCTAGCCTGAGTAGTTTGAGCTGAGTAGTTGCTTAACCTTGTTCCAGCCTCTCCCTTCCTGAATAGATCTACGCGCGCGGATTTGCGGTGTCACAGGTATACGGTATCTCACATCCCGGCTAGGACTAAGAGGTTCTCTAACTCCTTCTTTTGCCGTGTCGTTGGGCTGTGGAATGGTCTTCCGGCGAGCGTGTTCCCTCCATCCTATGATATGGGATCCTTTAAGCGTAACGTGAAGAGATATTTATGCAGGCCGGCATGATCGCTGCGACTACCGATGGGTTTTTCTTACCTTCCGATAGTCGTTGGTATTTTTTTGGACTGCACCATGGTTACCATCAGGGTTGGTGTAGTCACTGTGCCGTGTCAGTGTAAAAAAAAAAGCTCTGTGATGATAGGTCAGTCAGGACAGGCTCTCTAGATAAAGTACCATTCAGCAAACGATAACGCTACTAGAAGTTTTGCACTTTTCTATTAACGTTATCGTTTATCGAATGGTATTTTGTATAGTTATTCAGAAGTTGTGTCAGAAGTTAAAACTTCTGACTCAAGAAATTGGAGGTATCTTTAGTCATTGAGTTCTTTTATGATATAGACATCCACTAATGTGGTATTTTATGACAGAGATACACTGATTATGTATTTTTGTATTTCTCTCTTTTGAAAATCCTGAAGAAGTAACTGTCTAGTTAAGCACCGCAATGAGAACATTATTTAGAATGTAGCAACGCTCAGACGACGGTAACATTTACCATCACGTGGGTGGTAAGCTTTACGAGTCTATAAAACCACAGGCGAAATACATTGAAATTATTATGCATTCATTTTATACGGGGAAACGTAAAATCTCTCTGAATATGTTTAGTGTACGGTTGCGAAAACAGTGGTTATCTGCCGTTTTATAGCATTAATTACTGCCACGGCTGGATGTGGTATGCGGGCTATTTACGGTTCCGTATTTCAGAAGGAAAAAGAAACCCATAAGGATCACTTCATCGTTAGTCTCTCTATCTTTATATTCTCAGGAACTCGAGGAAATATCAAGTTGGATTTAACACCAATAACCTTAACAACAAAAACCAAGTCCAAAGTGGTAACGTGTAAAAGAAACGTGTAAAGTGGAATTCCAACCAATGTATATATATATATATGTGTGTGTGTGTGTGTGTGTGTGTGCGCGTGTGTATGTAAAAACGCGAATGTAAACGTGTTGGAAGTAAAGATGTTTTTAACATTATTTATTTTGTTAATGAGGTCTGTAGCCGAGAGGTTCATCGGCAAAATAGGCTAGTTCCTCCCTTTTTATTATATTGGGGTGTCGTAAGAACATCAAAACTGTCTAAAGCGTACAGCAATCCGAATTGCACGCAGATTGATAGCATGTAAGCTGCTGAATACACCTTCTCTGCTGCTTCTATGCTGTGCTTTCGATCAGGAGCAATGATGTCTCTTAGTCGAGCCAGTATATGAAATACCCTTCCAATTATTCCTTAATTCTATGTCGCGAGAGCCCTGCGATAAAGACCACCTACGCGCGACATCGAGACAGCGCCGAGCTGTCAAAACGGGAAATAATGTCAGACACAGCGTCTCGGTAACTAGAGATCGCATCAGCATGGATCGCGCCTCATGATGTATGGCTGCTGCTAGACCCATTTGTATGTATGAGATTACTTTACATATAAATTGTTTTATGACTAACAAATAAACCTTATTAAGTAAGTATAGCATCGTGAGGAAACCCGCTTGGCATCTAATAGAAATGGCATTTGTACTAGTGCTGTGAGAATGGCTATCAGCCGCGCTACTGGTCATGTTGGGCACTAAATATAAATGTAAAGTGCTTACAGCCACTAATATATCTCTGCTTACCCCGAAAGAGATATAGAGTGAGGAAAAATTATATTTATAATTATAAAAAAATTGCTTATTGTAAAGAAATTAAACTTAACAATTTGCGCACATGTTCTCTTTACTTTTGTCGTGTCATTGAGCTGTAAAATGGTCTTCCGAAGAGTTCCCACCGTCCTATGATATAGGCTCTTTTAAATGAAGCGTGAAGAGGTATTTGTGCAGGCCGGCATGATCACTGCGACTATAAATTTTTCTTTACTGTTGTTAGCCTTAGTCGTTTTTTAGACAGCGCCATGTTTACCGTCAGGTGGGGTGTAGTCACTATGCCGAGTAAGGAGAAAAAAAGAAGGAGAATAAATTGTCGCGCGATAGATACGGCCGTATGTGAGAGTCGATCTCATAGAAATTCATACAGGATTATAGTGCTTGTGTTGCGTTCTATGGTATTTCACCTTGGGTAAGATTGCTTTAAAGATAAACTATAGCAGCATCATTGAGAGACCAAATGGTCTTTCATTCTCATGGTTTTGTTTGCTTCGAGAACGAAATGAATTGATTTTGCGTTGATTGCGCCCGGGACTCGAACATGTAGTCCGGTTCGTGACAGATTTCAATCTGTAGACCGGATCGTGAGGTGGCGCGCGCTAATAATGGAAACTAGGGGCGTAGTGCAAATTATACGTGGTGGGTCTATGTAATATGAAAGTAAAAACATAATAATATTATAAAAAAAAAAGACTTCACAAAAAAGGAAATCACGATTTAAGTTTAAATAAATAGTGTACTGTAACAATTAAAATCATATTTATTTTAAATAAAACTTATTTAATGCTACACGAATCTCTACATTCATCAGATATTTGAAAAAAATATTTTAACATAATAATTATTATACAATATGTCCGGTCATCAGTGTCGGAGACTTGAATGGGGTAAAATATGGTATTTTTTATCGACAAATATCTATTTGGATTTCGTCATGTCCCCTCCATAATAAAATGGCAGCCATTTTGTTTTTTTTACCTCGCAGTTAAGGCGCCCGTACTGATTTAATCATTGCAATGGATGTTGACGTCTTAGGAAGAGAATAGATGTGTCATTTGAAAGCTAACAATGTAGGCAATCAAATAAAGATACATTTAATTCAATATCATTTTCATAAATCAACCAAAAATGAATAATATTTTTTTTTTTTGAAAAATCGTTTTTTTTATAGTTTTTTCTAATTTTCTGAAAAACTAACCCGTCAAGCTACATTTATTGTGTTGTTTTCTCAAAATACAGAATATATCCTTTAAAATAAAATTAACATCATAGCTATAAGTAAGATAGTTTAAAAGTTATGATAATTACAACAAGGAAGTGTTTCTGACAATAGAGTTGGAAAAGATTGGGAAAAGTAAATTTGTTAATAAAACAAAGTAAAATTGTTAATTATCGTTTATTATTATTTTACATATCGTCACGCTATATCGCTTCCAATGTGAGCAGAGATACATTAGTGGCTGTATCCACTTAGCGCTTATATGTAATAGTACCCAATGTGACCAGCACCGGAGTTGATAGCCGTTCTCAGGATAATTAAACATGATAATTCTAATAACGTCATGCGGGTTTCCTCTTGGGTTTTACCTTCACCGGTGAACATGTGGTGCTTAAATTCGTACTTACCCACATGTACGCATACCGGAATTCGATCCTACGATCACTCGGATCATTGCGCATGTATACCAGTCCTTCATATACTAGGCCATCACAATAAGTAATTGTAATTACCTACTGTAGAGGTGGAGTTCCCACAACACGGGAAGGAGAATTAAGATACTCGAGAAGTTAATATGTATATATTAATAATATAAACAGTTTTTCTTAAGAGCTATATAGCACACCATTGAACGTCACAAATTCGAATTCTTATTCTTTTGACAAATTGACCTTTATAAAAAAGTATAATTAAAAATATAAAAAAGGTGTGAATAAAAAGGTAGCCTACATCACCCCCCTCCAGAGACCGTCAAGGGCGATAAAAGTCTGGAAATCTTACATGTCGCCCAGACTGGGTTACATAACCTTTCGGCGTTTCTGGTGAAGGGTCTTCATTAGAAATAGACAGTATATGGGCCGGCTTAATTCTATCTATGGACACTGTCATTTCCTTACTATTGCGGAGGATTTTAAAAACTTTGTCTCCTCTATCGAGGACCTTATGTGGCCCGGAATAAGCAGGAGAAAGGGAACCGCGGGATGCGTCTTCACGCAGGAAAACGTGATCACAGGTTTTCAATTCCCTGTATACAAAAATTTTGGGTTGGCGATGGCGAGATGTTGGTACGGGTCGTAATTTTTCCGCAATACCCCTGAGCCTAGCGGAAAATTCTGACATATCAGTGGTTCCGGTTACTGTAGGCTCAAAGAACTCTCCAGGTAAACGGAGTGGCTCGCCGTATACCAACTCTGCAGAAGAAGTCTGCAGATCTTCTTTAAAGGCAGATCGGATGCCTAGCAAAATCCACGGCAGTGACTCTGTCCATCTGTCATTGGCGTGACACACGATTGCAGCTTTGAGTTGGCGATGAAAACGCTCAACTAAACCGTTGCAAGCTGGATGGTACGCCGTTGTCCTCTTGTGATCGAATCCGGTTAATTTCGACAGCCATTGAAACAGTGCCGATTCGAACTGACGACCACGGTCAGTCGTAATGGCTTTATCAGATGCGTCTGTAACTACAGCAAGTTTAGCAGTGCAGTCAGGATGAGCTAACAGGGCAGCATTTGACAAGCTGTCTTTACAATTTTGGAAAGCTGTTAAAGTTTCTCCGGTCAGGTTTACGGGGTGTGATCCTTTAACCGATCCAGTTAATAATGCGTGCAGCGGGGCTTGTATTTCGGCTGCTCGAGGAAGAAATCTCCTATAAAAATTTAGCATGCCTAGGAACGCTCTAAGCTGACGCACGTTAGTTGGAGCTGGATAATCCCTAATAGCCTGTACCTTGGTATCTAAAGGCTTGCACCCTTCAGCGGAAATACTGTAACCTAGAAAGGATACTTCTTTCACTCCAAAAGTACATTTGGAAGTGTTTAATAACATCCCGTAGTTTTTTAATCTAGTGAAAACTTCACGGAGATGTGATTCATGCTCAGTTTCGTTGCGCGAGAAAATTAAAAAATCGTCCAAATAAGTGTAAACAAAGTCTAGTCCTCTGGTCATCTCATCCACAAAACGCTGGAAGGTTTGTCCCGCATTTCGAAGGCCAAACGTCATAAACGGGAATTCATATAAACCGAAAGGTGTGGTAATAGCTGTTTTCGGAATGTCTTCAGCGCTGACAGGTATCTGATTATAAGCCTTCTCCAAGTCTAATACGCTAAACACAGTACAACCTGAGATACTGTGAGCAAAATCATGGATGTGCTTGATCGGATACCTATCTGGTACTGTACGGGCGTTGAGTTTGCGGTAATCGCCGCAAGGACGCCAGCCATTATTTTTCTTAGGCGCTAGATGTAGCGGGGATGACCAAGGACTTTCCGAAGGTCGAGCTGTGCCATTAGACAGCATTGACTGGAATTCTTGTTGCGCGATTTTTAATTTATCTGGGGCTAAACGACGAGGTGTGCAACTAACTGGAGGGCCGGGTGTCGTGCAGATGTGGTGTACTGTGTTGTGCGAAATGGTGCGTAATATACCAGCTAGGCGTGTGATCTCCAGAAATTCGTTAAGAATTTTGTGAAACGGTGACTCACCAGTAACAATCTTAACAGAAGATACATTTTGACAATCTGCTAAAGTAGCAACTGTAGTGACCGATGTTAAATTATCAATTAAGCGTTTGTTACGTATATCTATAACAAGATTATAATAATTGATAAAATCTACGCCAATAATTGGCTTCGTCACATCGGCTACTACAAAACGCCATTCAAAATTACGACGAAGTCCAAAGTTTAGATGTAAGGTTACATAGCCGTAAGTTACTATCTTAGAACCATTTGCAGCACATAAAACGTAATCAGTACAGGACCGTCGCTCACGAAGTAAAGTCCGTGGGAAAACACAGAGGTCGCTTCCTGTATCGACCAGGAACTGCGTCTTCGAATATCGGTCCGTGATGAATAGGCGGCTAGTTGTTGAGGAAGGGCAATCGTTAGCCGCCATTATCGACTGCCCCTGTAGTTTTCCGTTGCCTGGAAGTCACAGGGACGAACGCATTTGTTGGCGTTTACTCCGAATTTGTGATGGAACCAGCAAGTAGGATGTTTGTGGTAGCTCGATTGAGATCGCTGCATGGAGGCGCTGCGTTTAGCTCTAGTGGTGTAATTACGTGACCTGCTATCCCTGAGGTGTGACAAATCCTGAACCTGTCTCCTCAACTCTGCAACCTCCCTTGTAAGCTCGTTGATTTCTGAGCTAGAGGATGGTTTGCTAGCGACGGCAATGGTAGGTGTCGATAAAGCTAGGTCATTCACACGATCAGCCAAATCTGCAAGGTCCTCCAGAGTAGACGATGTTGGTCGACCAGCAAGAACAGTCTGGATTTCATGCGGTAGACGGCTTGTCCAAATGGTTTTTAAAATGTCGTCAGGTACGTTAAATTCAGCCAAACTCTGTAGATGTCGAAGAAATTGTGACGGTTTGCGATCGCCAAGTTCCTCAAACATAAGTAGCTGTCTAATTTTCTTCTCATTCGATGCACTTACCCTTTTGATTAACTCGGTCTTGAGCTTCTCGTATTTGTTGTTAGTGGGTGGGCGGAGAATGATGTCTTTAATCTCCCGTAAAAACTGGTTGTCAAGTACACCAACGACATGATTGAACTTAGTGCTGTCGCTCGTAATTCCCGAGTTGGTAAATTGTCCCTCTACCTGAGTAAACCATATCTCAGGCTCTTCTGGCCAAAAAGGTGGTACTCGTATGCCGACTTTACAAATATCGATATTTGGTATCGACACGCCTTCATCTCTAGTGTCGGAAAAAATATCAGAATTTTGTGTATCGGCTTCTTTACTCACATTCATTTTTCGTGATCACGTCGGGGTCACCAATGTAGAGGTGGAGTTCCCACAACACGGGAAGGAGAATTAAGATACTCGAGAAGTTAATATGTATATATTAATAATATAAACAGTTTTTCTTAAGAGCTATATAGCACACCATTGAACGTCACAAATTCGAATTCTTATTCTTTTGACAAATTGACCTTTATAAAAAAGTATAATTAAAAATATAAAAAAGGTGTGAATAAAAAGGTAGCCTACACTACTAAAAATTGTTAATATAAGATGTACTGTTTATTTAGTTCTTTACAACTTTACCGACGAATTATAATTTAACACGTTTGCTGCGGCAAGGAAAGTCATAAACCTTCTCCTGGTGCGGCGGTAGGTCAAAATACACCAACCAACGACTATCCGCCAGTGCGTAGTAGGTCTTTCTCGACCCCCCAGCACTAGGGTTTACTAAAATGCTGTAAATTGGCGAAAACGTAACGTATGTAATTTTTTTTTGTACTGTTAGAACGACCTTGATCCCAACTTCCTTGGTTTAGCTTCGCACGGGGATCTGTCAAATATTAAACGAAAAATAAAGCAGAGAAAACAGCGGGCTGATATCGACCTGGTCCGCACTAGAAAGTTTTTTTTAGTAGTGATGGGACAGATAAAGAATAAATAAGGGATGTGGAAAATAAAACAGAACTATCGTAATAGAAAAAAAACTTGTTTAATGAAAAACTTATGAATTAATAAAAAAAGTTACATTAATGAAAAAACTTATATTGTTAGCATTAGTCTGCCTGTGAATGCTTAGTTTTAAAACACGTTTTGCAAAGGTTCTGATTGAATCTCCTGCAAAATGATTTAATTTTTTTAACTTTTTTTTTGTTTGGGTAGTATTTAAAGTTCTCCGCAGTCTCTCATAGCACCCTGCACAATTTTTTCGTTTAGCGGTCATCTCTAGAACATGGCCACTGTCCTTCGGATTTTCTTGGTTTTCTGAATTTAAAATGTTTTTTGAGTTCTACCACATGGCTCACAGTTATGAACGAAATATTGTATGGGACTTGCGATGGGGAATTGTGTTACTCCAAATTTAACGTAAGCGAAGGATTAAAATCAACTGCGCTGTCATTTCGAAGTATCGCACGAACGACTAGCGTTAATTCGCCTCGATAGCACGCACAACACTAAATGGCGGCGCGCGCGCTCAGTGCTACAACGGGTCGCGGGCGGCCTGTTGGGAAGGTAGGCCCAAATAGACCTGTTGCCGCACTGAGCTGATGTTTTTTACCGTCTGTGCGTGGTAGGTCAAAAAGAGCCTACCGTAATGTTTTGATTGGGAATACCTACAATTGTGACCACAAGCTGAAATATATATTTTTCTCTGTTGAAATCTTACAAACACCTGAGATACTCGCTCCGCATTGGCGGGAGGGACATAGTTTTGTTCGTCCGCACCAGGCGAAAGTACCGTGGTAGGACGAAATAGGCCTGTTCCGCAGCGAACGTGTTAAACTATGGACGCAGCAACAAATATTTTCAAAAGAGGGCCGGGGGCGTTTGATTTTTATATCTTTTTAGTGTCCTTTACACGGGTCGTTACGGCGGGCGGAGCCGGGCGGCGCGCTGTCGCGGCCTCGCGTCTTCTCATTAGGTGAAGATTGATGAGGTACATCGGCCGGCGCCGGAATCATGTCGCGTTTATTAAAATTAACATTTACACCTACCCCTTTACGAGTGTGTAGGCGGATTCTCTGTTTTCGTTCACAATATTGAGGAATCGAAGTAGCCATACTACTATTTTTGTAAACGCTCGCGCACTTGGCTTGAACCCAGCCCCGAGTTTTGATTTTTTCGAGACTGTGCAAAAATTACTATCTGAAACCCCACACCCAAGTCCTTTTACCTTTGTATCTAACTTATATGGATTAATCCAATTTAAAATGTTTACAGCATAATTGTTGGAGATTTTGTACTCAACAACTTTGTGAAAAATGTAAATTTTTGGTGTTATGCAGCGCCTAGTATAACAATCAGATGTGAGCCACCGATGGTACTCATCGCTTGATGAGACAATCTTCTGCGAGCCATAAGCGGTACGTGTTAACAAAATAAAAATCTAAGCAAACTGAGGTGGTAATAAATAACATAAGGTATCCTTAACTGCCGCTTATCAAATAACCCATTAAATAAAACCGTTAGTGTTTCACGTAACAAGATATTCGTCGGAATAATAAACGAAAAATATTATAAACAGGTCTTCGACAGAGAGTTTAACCTACAAACTTAACTTTACTGTCGGATACAGCGATCATTTACCATATACAGAGACATACGAAACAAAGAAAAGTTTGTAAAATAGCACCAAAAAATTTCTTTCGATCAATGAATTGTCCCAGCACAGGTAATAATTTGAAATTAAATATTCTACCTTCCGTCAGGTGTGACTGTGGTGAAGCATCCGTCTGTAAATCATAAAAAAAACAGTACACAAGTGTTAGGACCGTCACAATAGCTCGTTTTAGCCTGCCGCGTTTCGGGAACATCTTGTATATGTCCTCACTCACACACCAAGAAACCTTTAGTCGTGCCATATGTGGGCCGAAATGACGACGGAGATTGTCAACCAATTTCGTCTCTTAATATTCACTGTCTGTTGTACTTACCATCAGGAGTACTGTAGTCACTTTGTCAAGAAAGTGTTCGATTATACGATTTGACTGTAAACCGATTTCGAGTCGGGCTCAAAAAGATTTGAATGTACCATAGAGTCGTAAATCTCAATTAAAAAAGTTACTGTCTTATTTTAATTGGAGTTTGCAGGCAATCAGGACAATAATTGACAATATATTGCCATGCTATATCCATTTCGGGGTCAGCAGAAATACAGTAGTGGCTGTATCCACTTTGCGCCTTTATGTTGTCCCAACACGACCAGTAATTCAACTGATCGCCGTTCTCACAGAGCACAGGACCTTTTTATTAGATAACATGCGGGTTTCCTCACGTTGTTTCACCAGTGAGCACGTGATGGCTTAATCCATACCTAATCTAGAAAAAACCGCGCACGGATATCGGTACGTTATCCACTTATGCAATGTAAGTTTAAATAGTTAGTTGGGCACCGGTAAAGTTAAATTTGTCAGCGATTCGAAGAATCAGTAGCGGGAACACGAGATATTTGTAGTGATAATATTAGAATAAGGATTTCCTTGAAGCGAGACGTTCCGAGAGGAGCGCCGGTGACATTAATTACTGATACGGGTGCATTCCTCTACAAACTAAAAATATAAATATAATATCATAGCAGTTGAAATATGAATCGAGTATTGCTAATAATACTCCCAGAGGAAGTAGAGTGTGTACGCAACAACTCCGAAGAACAAGCTTGTTACAGCGCTGTTTTGCCTATCAGGGTTGCAATGGGTACAATTAAAGTTAATGAGATTTTATTTTTGTACCCATTGATACAGTATACGTGAAAAAACAACCTTTCACAATGGCTACTCTTACACTGGACTATAACACAAATGGAATATTTTTACACCCATCAGTGACACAACACTACAATTTATTTTAAATATGGTAGTAATACGCGCTCCTAGAAACACTTATTATGACCGCAAAAGGATGGAAATCAGCTGGCTGTCGCCATCGCTATATTGACCCAGGTAAACCAGCACGGAAGGACTTCAGCTATATAGATAACTGGATATACGCAAACTGATCCTGAAAGTGAATCGGTATTTGTTGCGCGAGAAAGATGGATCATTGACTTCAATATAGCTTTCTAACCGAAGTGATTGAGGTCAAGCATGTTGTGTAATGAAAACCAGCGACTGTCAATAAATAATAATCAGTTAAAAATAGACTAACTTGTTTGTTTATCGGCGTGGAATATAGAATCAAAATGGCGCATTGATCTCACGAAGCGAACATAATATATTGCTGGAGATGCGAACAGATCGGAATTTGTATTTTTTAATATTCACACAGGTAGCCGCTTGCCGCGTGATTTACGTGTATTGCTGCGAAAACATTCTTGAATCTATAATCGAGAGGTCGTTCCAATGTATTTAACACTAAAAATATATTTAGTAATTTGTCTCATTTATATTGCTGTGGTGCCCTAGTGGATAATGAACCGGTTTCCACGCGCGGCAACGCGAAAAGTCATAGGTTCGAATCCCGATACATACCTCGGAGTTTTCTATATTACGTACGGATTTGGGCACTAGAAGCTCACCGCTGAAGGAAAACATCGCGAAGAATACCCGCATGCCCTGAGAATGGCGATCAAGTGCGCTGCTGGTCACGTTGGTCAGGACATATAAGCACAAAGGGGATACAGCCAGTAATGTATCTCTACTCCCCCCGAAAATGGTGTAGTGAGGATACGTTATATTTCTAATCTCACAGTATCTAATATCTCACGTCTGTTTGTATAATAAAAATAACTTTTTCTTTCTGCAATCTGTTTGATCAATAATCATATTATGTATTTAGAATAACATTAAAGAATTTAATTACATTATTTTGTAAACATATATTGTTTTTTTTTCACAGGACATACCTAATGCTGTTGGCCAGAAAAGGCCTTTACAACTTCACTGAACGAGAGAAGCTATCTCTTTCGGTGCTTAGCCAGCGAGTTATGACTTGGGTGGCAACGCAAGGGCACCCCTGTGGGTACGTCCCTCGACTTGGGTGGTTAGCCAGGGAAAGAACCCAACGGTGATCTAAGCTAGCGTTTTGGAAGCAACTACCTTGATCTGCAACAAACTCAAGGCTGTGTCGGAGTGATTATTGAAGTCGAAACTATTTTTTTCTATAACTGTTAGTGGATATAGTGAATTATGTATCTCTGCTCATACTGTAAGGGATGTAGCGTGACGTTATGTTATTATTTAAAACATCTACTTGTTCTGAAGGTAATAAATAAGACGTAAATAATAAAATCGTTTTGAAGACGTGTTTAAGTATGAGACAGTACGTAGAAATAGAGTCGTTTGCGTCGAGCGGAAACGATCGATCAATGAGCAGGTAAAATATTTACTCAAGGACAATTTGAGTTAAAAGGCCATGCCAAATACCGTCACAAAGGGCGCCTGCCGTGCCTTATCGCTCTGTCTCCTCCCGTGACATTGCCTTTGTCACAGATCATAAATCTTTTCGGCTAGATCATAGAGTAAAGAATATAATACAGACTGGCAAATATAACACTGCACAATTTTATGACCGGTTAAATAGAAACCTGCTAAAACGATTTTTCGTACAAAATTACTTAATAGTCCTAATAGTACTTTGAAATATTTTTATCAAAGCAAATATTATATATGATTTTTTTCTTTTTTGCTTTTTCACTCTACAATAATAATTTAAATACCTTATAAGAATGTGATTGTTAAGTCAAAGATTAATTATAAGTTTTTATAAATTTATGGTATTTGAAAAAAATATGTTATAGTGGGTTTTGAAATTACACTCTTCAAATATTTATCAAGCTAATGTGAATACAGTGGCTCCCACCGACAGCAACACAGCGATGATATTGCATTGTAGTCTTTTTGATATAAAAATAATCTCGGCACAGTGACTACACCACGCCTGAAGGTAGGCCTGGCTGCAGTTCAGCAAACTACTCCAACTATCCACAGTAAAAAAACAATCGCTAATCGCAGTGTTCATGCCGGCCTGCGCAAATATCTCTTCACGCTTTGTTTAAAGGGACACGCACGCCGGAAGACCATTAGACAGCCTAACGACTCAGCTGGAGTAAGAATTAGTGAAATTCGTCCTAGACGAGATATGAGTTACCATATAGCTATGACTCATTATTTTTATTATATTATAATTTATCAAGTATACATTTTCCACCTTTCTTCTACACAGTAGCGTTCATTCCATAGATGCATGAAAGCATCGCATGCCCTTACGATAAATAAGTTTGGAATAAATTGCTTAAAGTTAAACAAAAGAAGGAAGCATTTATATTCATATCTTTTTTATATTCACGACATCTATCTTTCCCATAAAAGTAATATTATATTGACTATCATAATATAATATTCAAATTAATTACGCGAATTCTGCCTACCTTCTCCAAATATCCTATGCACGTCACTGCTTGTACAACAACTAAAGATATGAAAACTATTTTTTTATGGTTTTCTCCCGTGATGTATGAGACTTCTAGCGTAACAAGACATATTAAAAAATAATTCAGTTTAATTATATATTTTTCAGCTTTTGTAATTAGATAATGCTGATTCGCAACTTAAATAATGTCAAAATATTACGCGATTAAAAATAGAGGTTTAGATTAAAACTCCATTAGGTAATAGAAAAGAAGAAAACTTTTTAAATTTAATTTCAAATAAATGCAAAAAGCACTAAAAAGTACACTTTCCTTATGATATACTGGCGAATGGTGGACCTCTATCACACCTGGTGAAAGGTGAAAAGGAATCCGACGATGTACCGCGTCCGCTCAACAAATGACAACCACCTCCCCCTGTCAAAGGGTCCCAAGTAATAAGAACGCGAAAATATGGTCGCTGGAAACGTATTTCACTCCTTAGCTGTTCGTATGACGAATGTAGAAGCGAATCTATTCGTGCGGATAAAAGGAACGTTTACCACATACGGATAGTATGTATGCGACAGGTTGTCTAGGCGTTTTATGGTGCATTGGTGCTGGAGGAAATAAAGAATGTAACTCTTCAGCGCTAACCAACGCGAGGTGGGTCAGCTGGTGACCTAGCATTTGCTAAGCTGTCTGCACAGCACAGGGTATTTGCTGTTGTTGTTTTCCATCTTAATTAACCTATTCTTGTGTGTTGTATGTTACGTGTCAAATAAATGCTTATTCTTTTTTTCTGTCGACAACACTCTAGAATTTGAATGTCCGCTCTGTTTATTTTATATTCCTTAATCTATGGGCTATTTAGTTAAACGATAATAGAAGCCACGGCATCCCACGAATGCGTTCCGAATCCCTGCACGGATGTTTGCGCACCGACACCATAGATGCGTTTGACAATATTTTTTGCCATATTTCTGAGGAGAAATCCGCTTTAGTTGTTGAATTTGTGCTTTTTCGCCAAAATTCATTGTTTCATTTACTTTTGTCACAGAAAAATTAAGTTGTTAAAACTTTAAAATACATTGCGTTGTTTAGAAATGTCATTTTAGAATATATGGCTTTTTATATTTGTATTTTGTTTAAATAAAGACTAAATTTGAGTAAGTTATCAATAAATCATTTAAGTTTTGAATAGTACTAACTAGAATTTTGAAAAGTAGATTTAAAGCGGTTTGCACCAGCAAATTAAGTCTAGTTTAAACTTATAATTATTATATATCGTAACGCTAGATACCTCCGAGGTTAGCAGAGATACATTGGTACCTGAATCTGTTTTACGCTTATATGTCGTGGCCAATGTGATCATTAATAATTTATAATTTATTGTATTTTCTGAGCACTTTGCCTGATCTCAGCCTTCGCAGCAAGAAGAATCGCTTAGTGCGGGCAGCTGGAAAGTCAACGTCAAGTGTCGTATTTCTTAAATGTCGTATTTTGCATATAAATATTATTGTGGGCCATCCTGGCAGAGACATGCGCCATTATACGTTGAAATTACGATGTTTTTAGCTGAGCAATGAATTGATATCGGAGACGTCATTTCGTTCACACCCTTGGAGTGGAGCCAGTGAAATAATTTTAAGGCGAACTTTGTGTACGTAGCGGCCCATAACTCTTAGCCCGGATGGCCATAAACTAGGGATGTAATGGATATGCGTACTCGTATCCGTTATTGACTAATATCCGAAACGATTTATTTATTTTACAATTTGGGAACCGTCGACAATGGCGTAACAATTACTGGATATATGTAACTTGGTTGAGGGAGTTTGCACGATGTTTTATGCCTCAAGTGGCTGCGGTGACTACCCACTTGGTACGTAAGCCTTCATCTGTCCTGCTAATGCTGCTAGCCTAGTCTACCCAACGACTCTAGCGAGGACGCAAGGAATTGTGTAAGACTTAGAGTGCTGATAGAGGTAAGTAATCAGTATCCAGACATCGCATCCTGCCTCTCTCTAATTATGTCGGTCCTTTATCCAATTAGATTAAGAGGAGCTTGGATGAGAGGGTGCGTTTGTGCAAGCGCTAGCATTCACACAACAGATATATCCTGCGCAATTGACCATTTCCGAATATTTTCATCAGTAAGCTCATCTTCGCCGAATGAAGCTGCAGCCTGCGCCCACGTGATGTGATTTGGAAATATCACCAAGGCCTAAATCGGCCAGGATTTAATCAATCAATCAATATGTAACTTGATACTATTTACTTGATACAGACGGCCACAACATGAACTAAATAAAAAATAGGTTAGGTATATATGCGAATATACTTTAATATAATCGCTCCAGTTACGCATAGATATTGCGTCACTAAGCTTTTTCTACCGTCTGTATCACGGCGAGTGTTCTGAAGAGTTACTTAACCTTGTTCCACTCTCTCTCTTCCATAATAGAACGCCTCACACAGACACAGAGACAGGCTCCTTATTGGCGGCGGCCTAGACTTTAGTTATGTATTGTTTGTGATTTTTTATTTATTTTTATGTTTTTTATGTTTATTTTCATGTAATCTATTGTATCATATTGTCACTTCTGTCTGGGTGCTGCTAATAAAACGTTTTCTTTCTTTCTTTCTTTCTTTTTCTTTCCTCAGGCAGGTTTCCAGGGTCACGGATATACAGTTACTCACATCCCGGCCAAGACAAAGAAGTTTTCTAAGTCTTACTGCAGCCGAGTCGTAGAGCTGTGGAATGGTCACCGGCGAGCGTGTTCCCACCGTCCTGTGATATATGTGCAGGCCTGCATGATTACTGCAACTATCGATATGGTTTTATCTACATTTTTGGACTGCACCATGTTTTAACGTCAGGAGTGGTATTTCACTAAAATCAGGATAAAAAACTTTATTAAAAAATAAATAAAATTAAAAGCATATAGCATGTAGGCGTAACCCGATACGCTCTTGTCGCCCTATGGGTCGTTAGGGTGTTACGAGACGTGGGGGGTAAGAGGATGCGCGCGCGCACGGGACGCTTGTAAGTCAGTCGACTACCGAGACCCAAGGCGGGAGTACGTGCGTGTACGTCGCAGTTCGGTGTGCCTTAAAGTGCAAATAAACTGTAAAACGCCAAATTCGTATCTTACTATAGCCACACCCACGACCACCGGTCATAAGCAAAAGTTTAGGAGAAAATTAATAAATAACATTTGTTTAAATGATAAATTATAAAATAAATATTTTTTTTTATAATGAATAAGGTACCGATTTCCAAGTGCGGCGACGCAAACAGTTGTAGGTTCGAATCCCGGCTCGTACATCTGGGTTTTTCTAAATTAAGTACACGTACAAGTACAGTACGAAAGCATCCTGAGGACGGCCGCATGACATTTAATAGAAATGTTATGTGTAAGTGCCTTGAGAACGGCGATCAGTTGCGCAACTGGTCACGTTAGGCACGACAAATAAGCTCAAAGTGGATGCAGCTGCTTATGTATCTCTAATAAAATTGTTGTAACTAATCTATACTATTAATATTATAAAGCTGAAGAGTTTGTTTGTTTGTTTGTTTGTTTGTTTGTTTGTTTGTTTGAACGCGCTAATCTTAGGAAGTACTGGTTCGAATTGAAAAATTCTTTTTGAGTTGAATAGACCATTTATCGAGGAAGGCTTTAGGCTATATAACATCACGATGCAATTATTAGGACTGAAGAAATAATGGAAAATGTGAAAAAAACGGGGAAAATTATTCATCCTTGAGGGGTTCCATTGCGTGCGCTGCAAAAACGGTTCAAGATACCAAAAATATATGTAAGAAAGAATTATTCCTCTTGAAATGATCTAAAAAAATGTCCGCGACAGTATATGTCTATCTTTTAAGATTAAGTCACTAGAACCGTTTTTATGGTAAACAAATTTGGTCGAAATTAATGCATTATTTGTTAAGAGTTGTATCAACGTAATAATATTAATCTTTATCCAAATAAATGTGTTGTTGATTAAGAGTATTTAATTGTGAACAAAATTGTCTTTGACATCACTTAATTTCAATGAACATCTTAGAAGATATTATAATAACTTATATAGCAAAACAACGTTTGCCGGATCAGCTAGTGAATTATAAAATAAATATTTTTTCAAGACGACAGCACTAGAATGCTCTCTAGTTAAAAGAGCGACCAGGACTCTCTTATCTCGCGTAATCGTTCACTTTGCATTCAGTATCGAGCGTCTCCATCTAGACGCCATTTTGAACGCCAAAAGACTGCTGGCAAAAGGAACAGAGTAAAAAATAGAATGGACAAAAAATGAGTGCCGTATGGCAGGCGGCGCGGCGGTGCGGTCGGCTTGTGTAAGCCCGTACGATATGCCAGCGGATATTTTTTTAGCTTTTTCTGGAGGTAATTTTAACTTATTAGCGGTTGCCATTAGCAGCTTGTAGGGAAGCGATTGTGACAATGACAGGTCCCATACGCCGCTCGCCAGAGACCAGATAAATACGAGTATCGATGACAACATTATTTAAGTTACTCAGATTTGACTTAAATAACATATCCTCACGCTATTGGCCTTTTACAAAAGCAGAGTTACCCATAATCAGTTGGTTAAGTATGAACTTAGGTACAAGTTGATCGGTGTAGGAAAACGCATTTAGGGATCCCGCAGGGTAGGAAAACACCTATCAGTTACTGGTCACGTTGGGCAAAAAGTCAATACATGGCATGCCCTTCATGGCGTATATGTAGGACCTTTAATAAGATCCATAATGAAAGTAAAAATATATTTTGTAGTTCTCTGACCTCTTTCAAAGCAAGTCTTTTAAAATTGTTTCACGGTTAACATAGTCTTTTTATTCATAATTTGTGTATAAAGGATCTTTTGTTTCCATATCACTGTGCCATTAGAAATTTTTGCATTCGAAGTTCACTTTTTTTATATGGAAATTTGCTTGTAGTACATGTTGCGCTTTCGCGTAATTGGAGTGCTGCGCTGTATGTGTGTATGGCATGATGTCTATTGTTATTTTTGAATGCATACACTCTGTTTGAAAGCCTTTTAATATAAATAAATAAATAAATACAGTGAAAAGTGCATATCTGCTTTTGTTTACAGTTTTGAAACGTAATATTAATTACATTACTCGTACATATTAAAGATAATAGTAACTATTTTGAGATGATAGGGCGATTGCCTGAACTGGATCGTGACTAGTGATGAAAATGCCCGGGAATTTTCTCAAAGTGCCCAGCACTTCCGCGAACATTTCGTAAATTCCCGGGAATATTCCCATGCAAGTTTTGGGCACTTTGGGAAAATTCCCGGGCATTTTCATCACTAATCGTGACCCCAGTAGACAAATGTAAAGACCGTCATAGTGACTCAATTCGGCCTGCCGTGTTTCGGAGTCAGTTTGTGATATCCAGTTGTTCATATACCTGGAGATTTCTTCTGGTTATCAACATTTAACTTAAGGAGAGTCGCAGCACGCGGGTAGTTTGATTTACATCAGAAATTTGTGTAATGAACATGCGGTGTATCAGTGATACCAACTCAAGAGTTTCATCTCTAAATTTATGTGTCTTTAGAGTGGATAGATGATGCGCCAAGGGGAAGTCAGCTCAGCAATTGCTGAATGATCACCTGAGCTAGCGCTGATTTTCAGTTGACACCCAATTGTTGGGTCAAAGCGCAGAAAATAGCAAGGAAGAGAATAACAAAGTATAGATACACAGGGACGAGTATAAGACTGGTTGAGGGCAGTACCGTTCATTCCATAGATGCAGGAAAGCATTGCATGCCCTAATGATAAATAAGCCTGGAATACATCGCTTAAAGTTAA
Organism: Automeris io; assembly: GCA_036320925.1. Taxonomy (NCBI): domain Eukaryota; kingdom Metazoa; phylum Arthropoda; class Insecta; order Lepidoptera; family Saturniidae; genus Automeris; species Automeris io. Next base: position 745,031 of record JAUDJH010000011.1, on the reverse strand, counting down.
ACAAAAAAAAGAAACATTAATATTAATATCTATTCTATATTCACGTCATTTAATTCTCCTATGAAATCAATATAATATTTACTATCATAATGTAATATACAAATTAATTCTGCCTACCCTGACAAATATCCTATGCACGTCACTGGTTGAGGGGAATCACTGTGTCGGTCCTTGTACTCACGGGTATCAGGCCGCCTACAGGCTAGTTGGGCTCTGTGACATATTGCGAATTTGTCTGCTGACGTCTGTTAACGTCTGTTTTAAAGTCTGTAATACTAATTGTCTCTCATTGACGACCTGATTTTACAGTTTTAGTGACCTTTCCTGCAATAAAAATAAATAATAAAAAATAAAGTTATTTATTAGACAAACAATTACAAAGCAGCACATTAAAATCAGCTGACACCCAAACTAGGACAACCCGTATGAACCTGATGTTGGATGTCAGCACATTTCAAACCATTTGTTACATCCAGTTTATATCCGCTGCGTGGCTCCAATCTAACTCAAAAAAATACAACAATAATATTACATACTAAACAATAGACTATACAAAAAAAAAAAAAGTGAATAACAATTTCAAAAGAATGTTAATGCTAAAGCCCAAACACATCTATTCCCGCAACAGTTCCTCAGTATCATTATATTTTAGATTCGTCAACCAGTCTCTCAGCTTTATCTTACATTTTATTTAGATAAAATGGAAAAAAAAAATGTTGAAGTTACTGGAGGTTCGAGTCTCCGTATCAGCAAACTTTTCTGTGACGAGCACATTAGTTTCAATGATTACATTAGAAATGCATTCTATTGTTGCGTGTAAAAATGGCCGTGCTACTTGCTGGCAATAAATGGTCAGACATCTGGCGTCCAGGTATGTGCTGGGCATGGCAGTACAACGGAGTCTCCGGGGCCAGGCAGTCTGTAGCGAGCCCCCGGCGAGTCTCTACTGTGCTTCCTCAAGTACAATCGTGTGCAGCTTGTATCGAATAACACAAAAATTTCTAATAGATGTCATGCAGGTTTCCACACGATGTTTTACCTTCACCGGTGAGCATGTGGTGCATAAATTCATATTTAATGTGGTAAAACTCAGATGTAAGAGTCAGGATTCGAAGCTACGACCGTTCGTGTCGCCGCGCATGGATACCGGTCCCTTATCCACTAGGCCACCACGGCTAGCCTAAAAGGTATATAGCGAGACAATATATTATTATTATATAATCACTCCAAAAGTTCATTGTGAGTCATGAATGTGTATATTTAATGTATGTATATATCTTTGTCCAGTACCCACAATACAATCACAAGTTTAGTCTTGGGCTAGGTCAATGTTTAAATTATTTACTTCGAACTAAACTATGGCCGCATCATATGTGTGTAGGTTTTTATATAGTTTTAGGGGGATTTGAAGTCCAAGTTAGCAACACTGCGATGTGCAATAGCGCGGCCGATGTGCGCCGGCGCGCCCGCCCGCCCACGCGGCATTGTTCCGCCCACGCGCGCGCCGCTACAACAACACTACCTTTACTGCTTCTATAACTCATGTTTATTCTATTCCTTGTTTGTTTTGTTTTGTCATTTTATTTTTCATATATTATATCAATTCTCTTAGACCACATACTACAATTATAGTTTACAATTCTAAAATCTAGGCAATTGGAATTTGGCTGTTTGTAAATACAACCACCTTGCAGGAATAAAATCTAATCAAAAATATTAGGTCCTTACATATAAAATTGGCGTTTTTCGTACTGGCCACTTTAATCACAAATTTCTCCTCTTTGGTAAGGAATTCCAAATTCAAATTTGTACAGCTATAGATTCATGTATTTGTGCTTCGATGATCGTCTTTCATTTGTTTTTTTCTTCTGTTTTTTTCTGTTTGCGTCACTCATTTTACAAAATGGAAAACTTAAAACATCGCATTATTTACGAGTACGAGTTCCGCCGTGGCACTAGTGCTGCGGAAACAACTCGAAGGGTGAATGATGTGTATGGCGGTCGTGTTGCAAAAGAAAACAAAGTTCATTTTTGGTTCCAACGTTTTCGTTCTGGAAATTTCGATCTGCAGAACAAGCCCCGTGGACGGCCTGAGACTCAAGTTGATAATGAAGAGTTGAAGGCTATTGTGGAAGCGGATCCATCGCAAACCACGTCCGAGTTAGATGCAGGCTGCGATGTTAGTGATAAAACTGTTTTAATTCACTTGAAGCAAATTGGGAAGATTAAAAAGCTTGAAGAGATTAAAAAGCGCGTCGACTGCTGCGTTACATTACTAAACCGGCACAATAATGAAGGTATTTTAAACCGAATCATTACCTGTGATGAAAAATGGGTTCTTTACGATAATCGGAAGCGCTCAGCGCAATGGTTGGATCCTGGCTAGCCAGCCAAATCCTGCCCCAAGCGAAAATTAACCCCAAAAAAGTTACTTGTAAGCGTTTGGTGGACTAGTGCCGGTATTGTTCATTACAGTTTTCTCAAATCTGGCCAGACTATTACGGCTGATGTCTATTGTCAGCAATTGCAAACCATGATGGAAAAGCTAGCTGCTAAACAACCTAGGCTGGTCAATCGCTCCACGCCACTGCTGCTTCACGACAACGCTAGACCACACACTGCGCAACAGACGGCTACTAAATTAGAAGAGCTTCAATTGGAAAGTCTAAGACATCCTCCGTACTCCCCGGACCTTGCTCCAACAGATTACCATTTTTTTCGAAATTTGGATAACTTCTTGCAAGGGAAAAAATTCAACTCCGATGGGGCAGTCCAAATCGCCTTCAAAGATTTTATTGATTCCCGTCCGACTGGTTTTTTTTAGTAAAGGGATCAATGAACTACCTATGAGATGGCAAAAGTGCATAGAAAATAATGGTTCATACTTTGATTAATTAAATATATTATATTAAAAAATATTCGACTTTTTGTTCCTCCCATACAAAACGCCAATTTCATATGTAAGGACCTAATATAAAATAAATATATAAAATAGTCGCTATAATTGAAGTTTTGGGGATCTTCAAACCAAATAAATACCAATTAAACTTTATGAACTTCTTTATTGCACTTTCTCAAAAATAATTTAACGTCTTAACACTTTTTGTCGTCTTAAAATTACAGAGCGCTCGCATCGAAAAAAACCGTTTATCCTCTCTCTCTTTCTATCTTTCTGTCTTTCACTCCCATACGTTCCGAGCTACGCATTTACTACTTCATACATAATAATTTTTCACACAATAACATCCATCCTACATAATAAAAAAGAAATAATAATAATAATATATCTTCATATTATATCCCTTTCGGGCTGAGCAGAGGTACATTAGTGGCTGTATCCACTGTGCGTTTATAAATCGTCCCCAACGTGACCAGTGGCTCAGCTGATCGCCGTTGTGACGTCCTAAGCCTGTTGACGTAGCCCAGGATGTCACTCTTTGGGTCGGAGATTACTCCGCGGGTATAAATTCGTTCAATTCAAGTTTGCGAGGATCTGGACAACAACAAGTATGTACCTGAGGACAGTGTGGTAGTCCAAACCTTTGGGAGTCGAAGCTGCTCGCGTCCGTAGGCTTTATCCTAGTTTCCCTACACGTGACTCCTGGGTGGTGCTAAGCGAGCAGCAGCGAGGTGGTAGGGCGCCGGTGCCCGTCTGGATCGCGACCACAGTACATGGGTGTAAAGCCCGTCATAGTGACCAGTTTCGGGTTATCGCGTTTCGGGATCAGCTTGTGTATGTATATCCAGTAGCTCATATACCTAGAGACTTTCAGTCGTGGTATATGTGGGCCGACATGACGATATAGACTATCAATGGATTTTCATCCTTTTTTTTTTCTTGTGATTGGCCAGCTCGCGTGAACCGATGAACATTGTGGAAAAATTAATAATTTCAATGTATGTTACGCGTACAGCCGTTCTTGCAGCACTAGTGCACATGAAGTCCCTATTAGATGCCTTCCGGGTTTCCTCGCGATTTAATTGCTTACCAGTGAGCATATGGCGCTTATGTCTGTACTTACTTAGGCAAAACCAAGATCTACGTGCCGGGATTTGAACTAACAACCATTCACGTTGTCATGGTTACCGATCACTAATCAACTAAACTAATCATAGCGACCGTGCAAGTAATTCCCATATTTATTTTATAATTACAAATAGGAAATAATATAAGCACGTATGCATCCAATTTTGTGACAACTCTAATAAATCGTCATGCTGTATTTTTCCTTTGAAGAGGGCGGAGATATATTAATGAGTGTATTCTTTGCTTATCTGTATGAAACAAATAAATGTATGAAAGATCTCTTCATTTAAGAGTTTTTTTTTTCTAGTAAAGAATGCTTAGAGATTTGAAAATTCTAGATTATTTGACACATTAAAATTATGACGTAATTATTTATAGCAAAGAATTATATCCAAATGTAACTTGATATAAAATGTTCAGATTGCTGGAATTATAGATGGATGTATTTAAAACATTTCGAGTCAATCTCAGGCCTCGCAGCTCCAAACAAGCGTGTCCTGTCTGGAACATAAACATTGTGTTAAATAAATCATCGGCGAAGCGGTTTCTGACTTTATTTTTGTCTTTCGATCCATAAAAAATGTTGTGTCACTGTTTGTTTTGCGTCGGAAATTGTTTTATAGCGCGGTGGCGTTAGCAAGCGCCGTACCGCTCCTTGTTTACACGATACACTAACTATAATGTATTAAAACACAAACTATAAGCCACTAATACAACTCTACTCAACCCGAAAGGGATATAGCATTATGATATATTATTATTTTACCTCCTGCACAACGTCACCCGGAGCTATTGAAACAGAACAAGATCTAGATGTAGATCAGTGTTCAAATGAATGTTGATGCTATATATGCCCTAGGAAACCTAGGGCAGCCCGTGTCCGCAGGTTTAAAGGCAGCAGACGCGGCGCGAGATTCTCCTATGATGTTCTCGTTGGTACCAGCCTGGAGTATTATCCTATTACTTAGACGCATCGCATTTTTTTTTTAATAGAGCTCCGTTGGCCATCGGTGTGTAAATAGCTTCAAGTTAATGATGTTCGCCCCCTCATCCGGCATCTGGTGTTCAAGCCGGACATGGAGTTAGAAGAGTGAGGGACTTATTATTATTATTATTTAGAGTGGAGCAGTCTTGTGGAGAGGGCAGTCGAGTTTTTGAGCTGGGTGAGAATCGGGCTCGTCTTAAGGCTCGCCCACCTTTTGTCGCTTCTCAAAACTACGTAAGCGGTGTTCTGACTAGTGATGAAAATGCCCGGGAATTTCCCCAAAGAGCTCAAAACTTCCGAGAACATTTCGTAAATTCCCGGGAATATTCCCAAGGAAAGTTTTGGGCACTTTGGGAAAATTCCCGGGCATTTTCATCACTAGTTCTGACATACCCATCGCGTCACTGAACATTCCGCGCTAAGGTGGGTTACGCAAGTCATCAGCGATTGGGGCTGCAGTCTCACTGGCAGTCTAAGTTTGTATAACGTTAGTTAAAACAATTAACAAAGACAAATGTTTAAAAGGTGTCCAAATTAATACAAATGAGTATGAAGAGCAGGTGTGGGCGGCTCACGTAAATATGTATATTTCAAGCCGAGATATGTCAAAACGTCGATGTCACACGCCCTCTACACAAAATGATTATCATTGTAAAGTTTTAAAGCCCTACTAACGTATCTCGATCGTATTAAAACTATTATACGGCAGTTACGGTTGCGGTAGTTAAAAGTTATCTAAGGCTGAGATTTATAGAACCAACTTTAAAATTACTTAGACTTTACTAAAACACTATAATTTATATTACATAATGAACGTTAGTAGATTTGGTAAGTCACCGATACTATGGCTGTACTCAAGTCCCTATTATATATTCAGTGTTTTGTCAAAACGAATTTATTTTTAGAGGACTTTGCTAAGCAAAGTGTAAATAGTGTCTTTATATCACAGCCTGACTCTTGGCTTTGGATCAGCATTTCGGGTTATTGGGTTGTGGAATAGTCTCCCGTCTAGTGTAGATATACTTTTTGTAGGCTCGCATGATCGCGGCGAATATCGGCAGGTGGTTGTCTCTCAATAGTCCTACCTGGTCTTTGTATTGCACTGGACTTTCCATCAGGTACGGCGCAGTCAGAGGAGCCAGAATTAAAAAAAGCTATCTTTCGATAAATTATTTGAGAATTAAGGATTGTTAAGATCCGTGAACACTTTATAATATTTTTGTCTCGTTATTTATTCAAGTCTATATAAAACGGATGAATGAAAACGAACTAGATTAATTAAATTCGGAGTTTAATTAGGTATTACTTGTATATTATTTAGTAAAAATATCATCTATTTGTGACTCTGTTTGCCCAGTAGATAAGAGTACGGTATGTATGCCCGGCGACGCGAATCGTCGTCTGTTCATATCCTGGCGTGTATTTCTAGGTCTTTTCGGATTAAGTACAGATTTAAGCACAACATGTTTACCGGTGAAGGAAAAGATCGTAAAGAAACCCGTATGATATATAATGGAAATGAAAAGTGTAAGTGCCCTGAGAATAGCGATCAGATGCCTTATTGATGACGTTGGCTATCCACATAGAAGCTACAACTGAATATTGATAAAGAAACTTCAAATTATTAATGCCTGCCTCGCAGTCTTCTGCCGGTTGCACAACGGAGAGGGTTCTCAAGAGCTACATCCTCGAATTCCCTCAGGCTTATTTCATCGTTAAATGAAATGTAATACATTTTATTTCGCCTCAAACAAAAATTAAAAATTCAGGAACATAATCAACATACAGGAAAGAAGAAATTACAAAAACATATAAATATTGCGAAATGGCTCCTCCGTCATCTTAATGCCATAAAGAAAGTCTGCGGCAGAAAAATAAAATCATCGTTGCTGGACGTTCATTATAATCGCACGAAGAGATTCGGTTCTACATTCATAATGCGAACATATCAGGAGTAGATTGCCCGAGAGAGCATATTTCCTCGATCTTATTACTTGGAAGCCTTTAAGCGAAGAGTGAATAGGCGTTTGTTGGGCGGATGTGGTCCATTGTCGGACTTATCTTTACCTTCCACCGGGCGTGATTGAGGTCAAGCTTTCGCCTGTAAATCATAAAAAAGATCTCAAAATTACTTATTACGTAAAATAATTGCGAAGTACAACATTCCATGTAAATTTATTTTGATAACAATAGGAATAGTTTTTGCAAGTTTAGTTCTTGGGCACGTATTTGGCGTTCGACAATCGCGTGAGAAGACCACACGTGGTAACCGCAGACCACGAGACATTCGTAACAACCAAAATATATTATTTCCCACCGCGCCCGCATCCTACGGGTCGAAATGTCCCGCCAGTTCGTTTTTGTTGTTTTTAAAACGCATTCTGTAGTGACAGCGCGCCACCCTTTGAAGGACATGTTTATCCATTGTTTATTCCCAAAGGAGTCTACAATAATTGAATGTCACTCTTTAAATACAATATTTAAAATACCTGTGCCATGTGCCCATGATTGCTCCCTTGGATAAAGCGGCGTAGACAAAACAGCATGCGATTAACGATAACGCTAAAAGAAATTAGCAAATTTTATGGAAATTAAATATTACTTTATTAATTAAATTATTGTCAAACGAGAATGAATCCAGCACCGGTTCGGAAAGTAGAATCTACCAAGAAGAGCCGGCAAGAAACTAGCAGTTGCTCTGCGCCGCATTATGAGGCGCAAATACTCGTACACAATATAATACACAAAGGAATTAATGCCTCGTAAGAAAAATTGTGTTACATCATGTTAAGACCACGCATTTCTATCAACTAAACAATTATTGATAGTATCCCTTATTTAGTAATGGTATTTTAATATCAATATTTTGTTATGCTATATCCCTTTTGGGCTTATTTTTTTTACACTGGCTCGACATATTGACTAGAGAGTACCTGATGGTAAGTACAATGTAGTCCAAAAACGAAAGCGACTATCAAAGAATGAAACTCCATTGATAGTCTACATCGTCATGTCGGCCCACATATACCACGACTGAAGGTCTCTAGGTATATGAGCTACTGGATATACACAAGCTGATCCCGAAACGCGACAAGCCGAAACTGGTCACTATGACGGGCTTTACACCCATGTGCTGAGGTCGCGATCCAGACGGACACCGACGCCCTACCACCTCGCTGCTGCTCGTTTAGCACCACCCAGGAGTCACGTGTAGGGAAACTAGGGTAAAGCCTACGGACGTGAGCAGCTTCGACTCCCACAAGCCCCCTCCCTCCCTTCCCCCCTTGCTCCCTTCGGCTTTACAGGTATACATTAATATCTGTATATACTTTGCATTTATATGTCTTGAAGTATAGCCGTTCTCAGGGCACTTACACATGACATTTCTATTAGATGCCATGCGAGTTACCTTACGGTTATTTTCCTTCACCGGTGATCATGTGGTCTCTAAATCCGTACTTAATTAAAAAAAAACTCAGAGGTACTTGCTAGCATACAAACCTATGAGCATTTGCGTGGCCGGCCATTGGTCCAAGTTGCTTATCCACATTATCAATGTGATAGGAAATGATTCCAGTCTGTACTATGTGATAGGAACCGGTGTAATAGTAGGCGAAGACATTGTGTGTTAGGAATCACATCACAGCGTGAAGAAGCAATATTCAATGTGGAAGCAGTCAAGCGAATGCCGCAAGTTTGTTGTATTTGAACAGTCATAAGAATTCCCCGTAAAATACACAGATCATAAATTGCGGTCGTTAATAAAACAGTGTTTGATAGAATCATTAAAATATACTGCCAGTTCACCTACGTCGGAGGGCGTCGCCGTAAGGTGCGTTAGCTCGGCCCTTACTATTTTTTTCGAATTTAAAGTCGGTAGCAATTCGAGTTCACGGTAATAAACGGAGCGAAAAGAAATGAAATATTTTAATTGATTTATGTTGGCATGCTTACAAGTATATTTGAATTACCAAAGAGTTAGTCCCTATAGAGAAAAGCTAGTAAGTAATTATGGTAATTGCTATTTTCAACATACAACATAAAATGGAATATTCCACGAGATAAAGTTTACATTAAAATCAAGTATCCTTATAATCAAAACGGTTTTAAGGGAATTATATATTTTTTATTCATTAATGTCATATTTATACATTTTTTTTCGATTTTAGTAGTCATCTTAATTACATTTTTATCTAAAGTTTAATTAAAGTAGGTACATGTATATTAACTGTAGTATTTTTGTTCCGTGCTGTTTCAATGAAATAGTTAAGATTTTTATAATTATATTTTATTTAATTATGTATTTTCTCAGAATATTTAATCTAAAGTGTTGTTAATTAACTGTAAGGTTCCAGAGAGCAGTTACATGGTTAATTAATAAGTTTTTCGGAAAGAAAAAATTGCAATTATGGTGTTATGGGGACTGATTCCAAATAGAAAATATATGTATGTATTGAAAAAAATATGATAATATTTTGGAGTTTTGTTGGTTGGGTTGTTTTATGTGCCGGTCTGATACGCACGGTTTCTCATAAGAAATATTCATTTATTTTAATTGTAAATAATTTAAAATAAAGTATTAATTAAATAAAATAATTTAGTAAGAATCACACCTGGTGGTTGATTAAGATAAGCCCGATGATGAATTCAAAAGTTTTGTTTAACAATGAAATAATAACAAAAAAACCTTACAATTTACTTTGTCGGCATATTTACTCGAAGACTTAAAAAAAAACGCGATGATTCTAATTAGTATGTTTCTTGGTAGTTGTAGCTACTTTGCCGAGCCAAAATAAAAAGGCTAGATATAGTACGTTCTCATAGTTGACACCCATAACATCATCCAAGTGTGGGTGACGCTTTTTTAGTTGAAGTAAATATGATTTTTAAAAAGTATTCAATAGTATTCATAACATTTGATATGCTGATATAGAATATACAACATTAATATAATTAAAATATTCACAATATACAATAATTTATAGAAGATAAAATATTCATAATCGTAGTTTTCGTCAAAGCATTCTAAACACATTTTGAGGTGAAAACATACTCGAGTTACATTGTTTTTATTTCCCTTGTCTACGATATGGCGTACCGAGAGCCGGATTTGGGCTTCGTGAGCAACACAAACGAATTGCGCTGGTCGACGAACGTGTTAATGATGTATGATCGAGTTCCTATGTAGTCGAGTTGCGTGCGAAAACAGTTAGTAATATCGCAGGCTATTAGTTTTGCGGGAATTAATTTGTATGCAAATTGAAGTATGCCACGGCTGCGAGGAGCTCGTTGTTAATCGAATCTCTATCCACAAATCACACGTGTTTATTGTGACGCTAATTACATTGTCAATGGCATGGTTGTATGTATGAATTTACAAAATTTTGAATACGTACATATTATTTTAGTATTTTTATTCCTATAGTTACACAAAAAGTGGCTCGTAATATGTTTTACCGTGTTTCTGTTTATTTCGTGCTAGAAATGCAATATATTATTATGTGTAGACAATTGCCGTATAGCTTACGGGCAATAAATAGTCTCAGACATTTGGAGTCTGGATGTGTGCTTTGTAGACCTTAGGCCAAGAGACTTTCTGGACTTAGGTAGTCCGTAGCGTGCTCGCGAGCTTAGTTAAGTTGAATTGTGTGCTGCATTAATTCAGTACGATATAATCACTTCTGAATTCCTACATGCCTGACTGCACTCATTCGCCAGCCCCGGATCTATTGGCGAGCCGGGGCTGGTGCCCTTGGCCCCGAATTATAGGGGCGGCAAACGTTTATGTCACCCAGCGTACCCACTAAATAATATATCTATAAAATTGTGCATCTTCATAAAAAAAATAGCCTGACTTATATAAACCTTTTGTTTTGATGTTTTAAAAGTAAACTAACAAGTCTCATAAGACATCGTTAGGATCTATTAAGTTATATACATTCGTTTGACATTTTAAAGCTTAACTCAAAGATCTCATAAAAGGTACCGTTATCTTGTAAGTTACTCAAGGCCAAATGTCATGAGATTTTTGTTTTTACGAATATTTCCCTTCGTATGCGATAAATTATATTTTCCTCACCGGTGAGCATATGCTGCCTAAATCCGTGCATGAACTGGGTAGAACCCAGAGGTGGGATTCGAATCCACGATTTACCACGTCGCCGCGCGTGGGTCCGGTCTCATCCTAGTTCACCAGATACACAGTTATTATCTGTAATCAATACCTAGTTACTATTGTATTTGAAACCAATATGACGTCAACCTAAACCACAAAATTGTGTCATATTATATATAAATAAATTTGCATAGACTCAATCCTTCTTCCTCCTCTTTTTTTTCTTGACTCCTTCTTTTGCCGTGTCGTTGGGGTGTGGAATGGTCTTCCAGCGAGCGTGTTCCCACCATCCTATGATATGGGATCCTTTAAGCGTAACGTGAAGAGATATTTGTGCAGGCCGGCATGATCGCTGCGACTACCGTTGGGTTTTTCTTACCTGTCGATAGTCGTTAGCGTTTTTTTGGCTGCACCATGCTTACCATCAGGTATGGTGCAGTCACTGTATCGAGTCAGAATATAAAAAAAAAATCTTCTTCCATAGCTTGTAAGTACTATATTCATGTATGTACAATATTTAACTAATTGTTGTAATATTACATGCCTATATTAATTTATGATGTAATGTGAGTGATAAGAAAGGTGCCTATAAATATTTTGAGTTCACTTTTAAAGATCTTTATAATTCTATAGTTCCTAATAACATACTAATAAAAGTGTCTAGTGTAAATTTACGTAATCTAGGCGATATGGCCGGAATTATATCGGGGTGCTTACGTGATTAAAACTGCGTAGTTGACCGGCTTCTGATATCTGCAACACAAACAAACACTCTCAGTAATGTTGTCATTAGATAATAAGAGTTCATCGTGTCTGAAGATAGAGAATAATTAACAATGAACAAAGCTAAAGTGATAAGGTAATTTCAAGACATACAAGAAATTAAATTAATCTTCATTCGAATTAGTTTTAACAATATAATGCCAATTTTTTTTTTTTTAAACTGGCTCGACATAGTGGCTACAGAGTACCTGATGGTAAGTACTGTGTAGTCCAAAAACGAAAGCGACTATCAAAGGATGAAAATCCATTGATAGTCTACATCGTCATGTCGGCCCACATATACCACGACTGAAGGTCTCTAGGTATATGAGCTACTGGATATGCACAAGCTGATCCCGAAACGCGACAAGCCGAAACTGGTCACTATGACGGACTTTACACCCATGTACTGTGGTCGCGATCCAGATGGGCACCGACGCCCTACCACCTCGCTGCTGCTCGTTTAGCACCACCCAGGAGTCAATTGTAGCGAAACTAGGGTAAAGCCTACGGACGCGAGCAGCTTCGACTCCCAACAAGAGACTGAGACTGAGACTGTATTATTACAGGAAAAGTCTGGATTATATTATAGGATATATATATATATATATTACATCAGAAAATAGAACCCATTAAGAGAAGCGAACAAACAACCAGTGGTTGAAAGAAATATTTATTCAAATCAGTATAATCAACATTTATAAAATCATTTTGAGACTAGACCCATTCCAAAAAGTAGAATCATCAAGTACAAGCACCAAGAAATTATAAGTACAATTACAACAATTCCAAATAAATAATTTACAAGAGTTCTTTAAGTTTTCCGAAAAAGATAAAAATATCGTAAATATACATATCGTAGACATTAGACAAAGTAGACAATAACTAAACAATTAATATGATTGATTCCCAAAGGCAGGGATATGATTGTAAAAGTGCGATTATGCAATAATAATACAATGTACAAGTAACAATTAAGCACAAATAAGAAACAAAATAGACATATCTGTAAGTTACAATCAATGAATGGCAGATAATAGATATTAGTTGGTAAATAACAGTACTTATAAAGAAAAAACAGAAAGCATTTGAGAAGATTAAACTATATTGGCTATGTAAAGTTACTTACATTAAAATGGGAAATAAAAAAATAATACAAACAAAACAATGTCTACAAATAGTTTATCGCAATCGTAAGCAAGTCAATTAATTACGTCGTAAAACTAACAGATATCATTATGAATTCTACAAAGCGCTTTTATTAATTTGGAGTTCTACCATCGCCTTTCGACGTTCGGGTCATAAGTTTTAAAGGGTCTCCATTTTTTCCCGCAGCCGAAGCAGCTGGTACGCAGCGGGACGTCGTTTTTTAGACCATAAATATCAATTCCCACAATCTAACAAAAACATTTATATTTATTTAGGCGTCTCGAGTCGCGAGGTAACGCAAGCCACGCTCCTGGGACACTTCCTTTTCCATGATTTTAACTTGTCCCCTTTCAGTGTGAATTAATGGCAAGATTTATAAGTACTTCTCTGTGTTTAAATAATGCAATTTCTCATATTTCGCGAGTTTTATCTTTTTCAACGTTTTTTATATTCCTCTAATTGTTGCGGACCTTCTTAAGCAGAGAAATTGTGTTTATGATTTCAACCACCATTTGTGTTATTTATAAATTATGTAAGGAGAAATTTTCTTATTAGTGTTTTTTTCATTTTCTTTAGATTCGTTTGGCGAAGTCATTGCAGTGCACCAGATGTTAAGTACAGTGTAGTCCAAAACGAAAGCGACCATCAAAGGAAGAAATCCATTAATAGTATCCGTCGTCATGTCGGCCAACGACTGAAGGTCTTATGCTATATGAGTTACTGCTAATACACAAGCTGATCCAGAAATGCGTCAGGCTAAAGTGAGTCACTATGACGGCCTTTACACTCGTGTGTTGTTGTCATGACCTAGTTCGGGCAATCGACCAATTATCACAAAAAAAAACCTTTTTTTTTATCGTTAGACCTCATCAATATAAATTAATAGAAGGAATTTGGAGGTTTGCGGTAGAAAAAGTTGGTGAATTGCATGTAAATAGCATTTTTCTTAATACATAGGAATACAGATCCTATTTTAGAATCCCTTAACCCTTTCAAGACTCCTGATACATCATATGTATCAGTAAATGTTTTATCAGACTAAATGCTTTCAATGATTTTAGAGCGCGTAGGCTAGTTGATGACGAGCCTTTGACTGAGGCTAAAATGCGGGACTTCGAGCATCGATGTAGCCTGCCTCGCAGTCTTTCACCGGTTGCACAATGGACGGTGGTCTCAAGAGCTAGGTTCTCTAATTCCACCAGCCCAATTTCATCATAAAACTAATAGACGCTGTGTCGGATACCATCCGTATGTGGTGGACGTTCCTTATATCCGCACGAAAATGTTCGCTTCTAAATACCGGTCCATGATATTTCCACCAGGTTACCAAAGACAAAGGTTTTAAATAGACGCTGTTTGTGAACTTTTGATTTCGTTTAGCTGACGAATTTTATACTTCGTAAAGGCTTTGTGTAAAGACTAACATAAACCCAAATTAGTTCGAAATAGAGTTAAACGCACAAACATTGTGTTGGATGTTTCAATCGACAAGGTACGGTGGCACAGGCTACAAACACAGATTACGTTTATACAGTCAACAAATCGGATTGTCTTTACACGTGAGGCAGCCACACAGCGTTCGGTTTTGTAAACAATGAATCAGGAAATGTTGGATCAAAGCGATATCTGCGAACCTATAGTTAGTATTTATGGGTGAGAGGAATCCTTTGAGGTGCTGTAAATTATTTATTTATTTATTTTATTTTATTTTTATTTATTTTTTTATGCCGTGGTGGCTGCCGGCAGAATAGAATAGCACCCCCCTCTTCTTGCTGAGATGTCGTAAAAGGCGACTAAGGTATCTCTTTAACACCGCAATTCAACCAGGTATTCAGAGAAGGAGAACTCGACCAAATCTGCATCCTGCTCCCTCCCGATCGTACAGGTTCTCCATTCCATCGGGCCTGAGGGGGCTCGGACGAGAGAGTGCTTTTCTGGCTGCGCGTCCAGTTCTGCACTTAAATATCTCCTGCGCAATTGACTGTTTCCGAACCTCGATTTTCTTAATCGGTGTTGAAACAGTCGCCGTGGCCGAATCCGGCTAGGAAATCATCATCATTATGTATTTAGAAATTTTGCATAGAATTTTTAATAGTAATAATATATCGTCACGCTATATCCCTTCCGGGACGAGCAAATACACATTAATGGGTGTATCCATTTGCGCTAGTCGTGCCGAACGTGACCCATAGCCCAGCACTAATATATTTCTATTAGATTCTATGCTATATCGCTCAAAATCTGTCGATCTAGAACAAAAATATATTTGTCGGGGATGTTATTGTAGTAATTAACAATTATTGGTTGAATTGCATAATTTTTCGTTTTTGGTTTTCGACTTTCACATTTTTTTCAAAAGTTATGGAGTTGTGAACACTTTGCTTTGTAATGCAGACGGTGGATAATATTATTGGCTTTCGAATAAGCCTATTTTTTATTATCTCAATATGACTAAAACATTGAGATAACATTTTTTTTTGTACTTGAATAGAGCATATTTCAACAAAAAAAAAATGTCTGCCACATAGCGGGAAAGTGTATTGGACTCAAGCCTATAGTGTAATTGAACTTTAAAATGGTTTATATTTAAGTATTTAGAATATCGCTAGTCCATGTCCGGACACACTGTATATTCGGTCAATTTACTAATGACAATGATGTGGAAACGCGAAATGGCGACCTCGGTTGAATCTTAGCCCCATTACTGTCTAAACGGCTTAATAACTTAAGTTTAACTGCTGGACGAGCAATTTGAAGTGGCTAAGTGCTAAGTAATTGCTTAAATTAGAAATAAGCGCTCAGGCTGCATTAAGTATTAGCTCTTTGTTATTTCGAGAGGCTAGAGAAATTAGGACAATAGAGGAAAATTTTAAAAAATCTGAATTTTTTTCATTTATCATGTATTATTACATTTATAACCCCGTCGCAAAGAGAGAGGTGTTTTAAGTTTAATTCGACTATTTGTGTATTCGATGATCTTTTCTTTTCCGGAAAAACCGTCAATCGTCAAGTATCAGTTGACTGCTCTGGATTCAATTGATCGTGGGGCTCGTAGACTTATGAGCGATGATGCTTTGACTGAAACTAAAATGCAGAGCATTGAGCCTCAGCACAAAGTTGCCTGCCTCGCAGTCTTTAACCGGCTGCATAAGGGAGAGTTCTCAAAAACTATATTCTCTACTTCCACCAGCCTCATGTCATTATAAAACCACTAGATACCGTGCCAGATACCTTCCGTATTTAGTGGACGTTCTATATATCCGCACGTAAAGATTCGTTTCTAAATTTATCATGTGAACGACTAAGGAGTGGGATATGCTTACAGCGACTGTTACGAACAGCGAGCCCATGGCGCCGAAGACGCAAGAATAGGGGTGCGGGAGAGGAGCACGTCGACCGGGGCGACAGCAGCGACAGCGGCGGCCGGGCGTACAAACTACGGCGAAATGCGGCGTCGCTATTGGCGGACTTAGATTAAGGAACATATTGTATATAGTACTAGTTGTTAGGGTAGCCCGAGGGGATATATATAGCGACCTAACCTTTGTAAAGCGGCGAAGATCGGAGACTCGAAGAATTCCCTCGGAGCTACCCTCAAGAATAAAGAAGCGAACTGCGAACGAAGAAGTGTTTTATTACGACGAATCCCTGCTACTAGTCATCGAGTGTTGTCCATCGTGTACAGCGACCATATTTCCATGTTCTTTATACTTGGGAGCTTTTAAAAGTACAGTGAATGGGCATTTGTTGGGCGCACACGGTCCATCGTCGCACTCATGTCTACCTTACATCAGGTGTGCTTGAAGTCAAGGATCCGCTTGTAAGCTATATAAAACAGTAAGCATTAGGAAAACTGGAATTAAGATTTAGTGTTGACGTTTTTCGAAAATCAATTTCTAAGAAAATCAATTACTTCTACCCAGTCAACGCCGGGGCAACATAGCTAGTTTAACATTAAAAAACTTTGTCCAAACACGTCCATTTCGTCGTGTTTGTATTCTGTGATATATTTGATTTTTTGGCAACAACAAGTCGAATTTGATGTTTTCTCACATAACCATAGCCGATTATCGGTTAGGCATCCTGTATTTGTGCTAGCTTGACGCAAACTGCGTTATCAGGCAGGTCAGACGGCGCCTACAGCCGCCGCCGAGCCAGATAACCGATTGCCATATCATCACGCTTTCTTAAAAAAGGACGTTAGAGAGATATCGTCTTTTACTTTTTACCTATAAAAATCTTAATAAATTTTAAACTTTCGCGTGTTGTCATTATAAATACGTTAACGGGTCTTATGCGCGAATTAACTTAGTTTTATATTCGAACACGGCATAGTGATCACACTACTGCTACTGGAAAGCACGGTGCAGTTCAAAAGACAACGTCGACTATCAACAGTAAAAAAAAAACCATCGATGTCCACGGGAATCCAGATTATTCCAGTTGCGCGGAGAGTGACCAGCCTGTCCAGGCTTTATCTCTGGGAGGAGTGGGTGTAAAGAGATCACCTCTCCAAACCTATCTCACGAACGCCGCTCCGGACACCGTGCAGTAGCTCCGTCTTATCCGGGCTGCAGACTCCCTCAAGTCTACTGCCCGGGAAACCACATCCAGTTTTAACAGCTGCCAAATATAAATCATCATTGAGGCCGAATTAAACAGTTATAATTAAGGGCGGCTTGCACTAACGAATTAATCTAGTTTAAGCTTGTATAAAACGATAATTAATTGAATTGGTTTGATTCCATCTTAATGATGATTTCAGCTTAAGAGTTGTTAGAACTACATTTTGATTTAGTGCAAAACAATAAGTACAGATCAGCGTTAAATAGCATTTTATATAACTCTAAATTAGATTTAATTTGTTAGTGCAAGCCGCCGTAAATAGCGTTTTGTACAAGCTTAAACAAGATTTAATTTGTTGGCGCAAGTGACCCTTTATATAGAAATTCTGTTTTATTTTTTAGTAGAATAAATAGTACTCTGATATTGTTTTGATACCTTCATAATATAATTGCTGTGTGGGCAGACGAGGAGAGGCTGCCTAACGGTGCGGGTTCGAGTTTTTTATGTCCGTTGCAGCATAAGTCAGTGGCGGGTTGTAATAAATCTATTGATAACATCTGACTGCCTAGTGATACTGTTTTTAGGATTCCGTATTCCATTAATTTGAAACCCTAAATTCTACCCTTTTTTTGGAAATTTGTTTCTTGATTCCTATCAAATGCTATACGAGTTTGGTTACGATGTTTTCCTTTACTGGTGAGCATGTGGTACCTAAATCCATACGTAATTTTGAAAAACCTGAATGTACGTCCCGGGATTCGAACCTGAGACCATTCGCGTTACCACGCATGGAAACCGGTCCCTTATCCACTGTAAACAAATCATAAAAAAACCTGTAGAAAGGCAGCACGAGTAATACGATCTCGTTGAGTTTTAAATCTAAACACGGGGCCGACTGGCATCAATTAGGGCTTTTACACACTGGAACCGATACGAATACGTGAAAATACATTCTCATATAGACGTACAATTATTTGTATATAGTTGGGCACGTATCACATCTCTCATCCGATTTGTAATAACACATTTTAAATTTTCGCGTTTTGTACTTATTATAAATATTTAAACGGTTCCTTTGCACGAATTAACCTAGTTTTAATTATGACACGATGTTTCGAGCTGGTTGATGATGATAATGTTCTAGCCGGATTCGGCCACGGCGACTGTTTCAACGCCGATTATGAAAATCGAGGCCCAGTTTTCGGAAACAGTCAATTGCGCAGGAGATATTTAAGTGCATAACTGGACGCGCTGCCAGAAAAGCACTCTCTCGTCCGAGCTCCCTCAGGCCCGATGGAAAGGAGAACCAGTACGATCGGGAGGGAGCGGGATGCAGGTTTGGTCGAGTTGTCCTTCTCTGAACACCTGGTTGAATTGCAGTGTTAATGAGATACCTTAGTCGCCTTTTACGACACCTCAGCAAGAAGAGGGGGGTGCTATTCTATTCTGCCGACAGCCACCACGGCACACATCATCGAGCTGGTCACACAGATCATGGTCAAGAGCAGACTGAAACGCCGCGGAGCTTACGTCGAGGTCGGTAAGTTACTTCCTCTACCCTCTTTTGTTTTTGATAATTTAAACAGCCACCACACTCAGTATCGTTTTATAAAAGTGGGACCTTTTTTATGTTGCTATGTAAAAATGCTGATACATTGACGCTTGTGTGTCATGATTAATCAGATTATCTAGAACAAACAAGGAAAAAGGAAGTAACTTCCCGCGCCCAATGAAAACTCCGCTGCGCCTTGGGGATATAGTAATATGACTCAACATGGAATTCATACTCGTATTAGATTTAAGTTTATTTTTATTCTTTATTTCTATAATATATGTAAGTACTTTTTTGACGGATTGACATGAGAAGCCACTGTAAAGTCTTATCCGAATGTAATCCGAGTTTAATAGATTTTTTTATATTGGCTAGATAGCACCTGATGGAAAGTACAATGTAGCTTAAAAACAACAACAGCCAACGGATGAAAATTAGTTGAGAGTCTCCATCGCTCTGTCGAGCCTCAACCACGACGGAATGTCTCCGAGCACATGAACACCCGGGTCCCGGATATACGCAAACTGATTCCGAAACGCAACTGGCTGAAGTGAGTCAATATAACGGTTTTTACGCTTGTGTGCTGTGCTCATGATTTAGTTCGCGCGATCGCTCTACTTTTTATTATGACGGATAGTGCGCAACCGCCCTTAAGTCACGTATTAATGAGCAATGAACTCCTTCAGTCCACGTTCTTAATTACTGGATGCTCTGGCTGCGCTAAATCGCTTTATTCACTCCAGTTTAATTTTCTTTATGTGTTAATAAATTATATTCACATCGCCTTGCTTGAAAAGTGTGTTCTGTTCACTTTTTACCACGGGGCTTTATGAGATTTCCTTTTAAAATTAATTTACGTTTTTAAACGTCAAATACCTGAAGGGGAAAAATAGACCTAGAGAAAAAAACTACTATAACCATCGACAGTAAAGAACCCTGCGATCTTGCCGGCTTACGTATATACCTCTTCACGTTTCGTTTAAAGGACCCAATATCACAGAAAGGTGGGAACACGCTCGCAGGAAGACTATTTCACAGCTCAACGGCAAGGCTGCTGAACGAGTTAGAGAACTTCTTAGTCCTAGCCGGGATGTGAGTTATCGTACATCCGCGCACGTGGTTTTCTAATGGAAAGGAAAGGGTGGAACAAAGTATGATTTTTCTTCCTTTCATATTAAAAAAGCGAGCAGAGCAAAACTTGATCTTGATTTAAAACAACTTAGAGCAATACAATCGTCGCTCGGTATAATTTAAGTCTGAATTATTTGCGCACTAAACATTTCAAATCCGCGAACGGGGCTCCGCATGGCGTCCGGTTATGCTCCTCAGACACGCAACGGGAATGAGTAATAGCTTTGTTTAAACTCTCTCTGATATTTTACACTCGAAATACCCATAACTCATTTCTACTCGATTAGAAGACGTCAGTCCTTGCTTAGAATAATAACAAAGGCTTATATTAGATTATTGTTCATTCGTATCTGCACATACTTTTGTTTCATCTCTCAAAATGGTTTGTTTATTGTTAAATAATTAGGGAAACATATAGAAACATAATGATAATCTATAATATAAAAATGAATCGCAAAATGTCTTGATAAGCGCGAAACTCGAGAACGGCTGAACCAATTTGGCTGATTTCTTTTTTTTTTTGTTGTGTTTGATGAAGTCTGTGGAAGGTTATTACGGAGAGAAAAAAATATAAAAATTGTCTGAAAAAGTCTAAAAAAACACTTTTCTGTATTCTCATACAAAAAATTCGTTATAAGTCATTTTGAACTTTAATACCATACCATAAAGTTTAAATGTTAGTGGACGGGTTCCGGGAAGGCAAAACAATTATTGAGTGACGTATAAATATTAATGTCAATATTTGTCAATTTTTATACATATAGCATTAAGGCCAGGTTCCTTCAAACAATTTCAAAAAATCTGACGGGGAAGCTATTAACATTAAAAAAAACAATGTGACTTTGTTTTAGAGAAATAGGGCAGAACAAGGTCTGCCGGGACAGCTAGTAAAATAATAAAAACGATACACAAGCTATGGACGCTCAATGTCTAAGCGGTACTCTTGAGGGAGTGCCTCGCCCATCACATCCAGGCATGATTGGTGTGTGATGTGTTCTCGCGCACCGCTTCAAGACAATGAGGTGAGCAGGGGGTGGCCTTTTACAGCACCTCCTTGCAACGTAGTAGAGACTTGCCTGAAGATGATCAGACGTTACCGGGAGCTGAGGACACTGGCCCTGCCGTTCCCTTAGCCTCGGCAGACGAGAGGAAGACCATCCCGAAGCTTTCAGCCGGTAAGAGTCCTGTACACCGTACCCGACAAGTGCTAGCTCTCGCGGGCACGGCTAGTACATATAAAAATAAATAGTGATTTTACTTAATGCGATTTGTGTTAACATTTTCTTGTGGCTTTTCTGAAAAGTTGTAATTTTACATATCTATTCTAATGAAACTCCGTCGAGGTTTATGTTAAAATACGTTTCTAATAAGAATGTATTCGCTTTGCAGAGGGGCTGGCAAAGTTCGACCATATTTTCATGGTTCATTAATATATGGTAGTTTACAAACATCGGCCCGAGCCTTCCCAAGTAAGTATACAAGCAGAAGAAACACAATTTACGAGGAAACTCAGCGACGTACGACTCGGAATATAAATTAGGAATCGCCCCGCGGGAAACCCGACTATTGATTCCACAAGCCATCGAAATTTAAGAAACGGACTTACGCGGACTCTACTTTTGCTCTCCTTCGCTACTTCTAAACTTCTTTCTTACGTAACTTCGTTAAGCAGTGTGATTGTATCATTAACTTTACTTGAAATATAATATTTTAGATGGCACTATTATTACGTATTATTATCCAATAGAACCGCAATGCGTAATGTCCTGAAAATAGCAATGAGCTGCGCTACTCACGCTGGTCAC
The DNA here is from genome assembly GCA_036320925.1 of Automeris io. Lineage (NCBI taxonomy): Eukaryota > Metazoa > Arthropoda > Insecta > Lepidoptera > Saturniidae > Automeris > Automeris io. The sequence goes on along the minus strand of JAUDJH010000011.1, from coordinate 722,939 downwards.
GTTGGTCACAGCACATAAGCGCAACGTAGATACAGCTACGAATGTATCTCTGCGTGACGATATTGTCGGTACACAAAATAGACTCAGAAATGCATTTGTGTTGCGTTCATTTGTGTTAGTAATATAACAGTGTCAAAAAACAATGACTTCATTAATTTAATAATATTAATTGTAATTGCTATGGTCTCGAGCGGGTCGGCCTGCGCGCACTGAAAACCTACCGACTCATAAAAGTACGAAGTTTAAAAATGTATAACTCTTAGAAAATTTGATGATGATGATGAAATCCTGGCCATCATCGGCCTTTTCGACGTTCTGAAACCACATCAAATAGGCTCGTACTGCAGCCCCGTTCGCGGAGGTGGGCTCGCTGATGAATATATTGGGAAACAGACAATTGCGCAGGATATATTTGCACTTAGTGCACATTCTCCCTTTTTTTTTTTGTTATCCCGGTGGAAATCCCTACGGACCGTCAGGGGAAGTGGTGAGGGCCACTTCCCCCGGTGTGTCGGACCTGCCCCGACTAAAACCACCGGGGTGCCAGCACTGCCCTCTCTTCGCCTTCGCCGAGCCTGGGAATCCGAATACTTCCGACGGCTCGGCGGGCGTGCAGAATTCTCCCTGCTTATTCATCACTTATTCATCATCTGTCATGTTAATAAAAAAAATCATTATTCCAAAGAATACCTGCTGTAATATTTTTTTTTATTGTCTGTTTTTTTTTTTGGGACTTTGGATCAGGCTGACCGTGTCAGTCCCATAATTACACTATACTTTTGTAACTACACTACACTATACTATATTATTTCAATAATTGGTATGTGAGTCTACAGAGCATCTCGGCTGCGCAAGATGTTTGCTCAGCTAAGATGCTCTGAAATAGACCCACATCAGACCTGTTCCAACCAAACTGTTTAAACAGGATTTCTCTCATAGATACGCTCCGAACACATTCCACCAAGAAATGGTGTATGTCCCCTGGGACTCCACATAGCTCGCAATTATTTTTTTTTCGGCAAGACAAAATCCAGTTAGCCCGGAAACGTCTTTATAACTTAACTGGGCGAAAAGTGCGACCGTTTAAGGTGTCAAGCCAGCGAATTATGGCTTGAGTGGAAAACCAAGGTCACCCCTGAGTATAAACCTCGATTTGAGCGGCAAATCAGAGAAAGAATCTAAGGTGATCTACTAGTGTTTCGGAAGCGATTACTTTGAGAAAAAACACCGTAAGAAACTCAAGGTTACGTCGGAGTGGAAGCTGTAACATGTATCTCAGAGTCATATTGTAGTCTCATGGAACTTAAGGTCTCAGAGCTCGGTTGCAATCTACAAGCCATTACATTATTTATTGCTCCGTGACATCGCTGCACCTTGTCAAAATGTTATTTATATCAATTTTAGCTAAGACTCTGACCTAAGTAACTTAAAAAAAGCGATTTATTTGCAATTTTTAAAGATATTCTACAAATTATTAAGTCTTTTGATTGGGCTGGGTAACATTTAATAAGCAAGAACACGTCATTGTTATCCCGTTTTTTTGACTCAGTGGAAATCTTCATGGACCGTTAGGGTAGCGGTGAGGGCCGCTGCCTCGATGTGCTGGTCTGTCATCGACTAAACAACTGGGGTAATCCTGTAAGTACAGGGTGCGCCGAGCTACGGGAATGCTATTTAGCCACAGCCCGGCGCGCGCATTCGCCCCATTACAGGCGCCTCCAGAATGCAGGGGAGGTGCATTGTACATCACATCCCAATCGCCAAGTGGTACATAGGATCATGCACGACACCACCGGAGTACAGTCTAAGCGGTAGCCCTCTCAGACGTAACATCCGATACTCCGTAGGAGGACCCAGCTAAGTAAGAAAACTTTGTATGTTCAAAGCATATTGCACAATGCCTGAAGACCTATGACCTTAAAATTCAAAAACCTGGACTCCCTTCAAAGAATCCGTCTATCAAATGAGAGTGGCCCAGAGGGCGATAGAGCGCGCAACCTTCGGAATTAAATTACACGATCGTGTATCTAATTTTGAAATATGTCATCGTACTAAAATCCACGATGTCGGAGGTAGGATAATGGTGGGGAATTGGGCAGGACATCTAGCTAGATGCTGGTGCTGAGCTGGTGATGGCATGTGTAGTTATGAAATTAGTTCGCAACGTAGTTCGTATAAAGTGTGTAGATTCCTACTGCATGTTGGGTAGACGATGTGGTCATTTTTGCGAGCCGTAACTGAATAAACTCGGCACGGGATTGAGTAGAAAAGCATAAAATGAAGGAGACCTATATCTAGCAGTGGATAGAATCTTGCTGCAAATGATAATGATTGTAGATTAAATTCCATTCCGACATAGCCTTGAGTTTCTTTCGGCGTTTCTTCTCAAAGTAGCTGTTTACAAAATGCTAGTAGTTCATCGTTAGGTTCGTTTCATAGCTGGCAGCCTTTTCCGACGAAAAGCAACTTCTCTCATCGAAACAATATTGTTTGACTAAATATACGTTGCTAGTAAAGATGGCACGTCGATGAAGCCGCGATATCAGGCAATACCAGAATGCTGACGTGGCCATCAGCGAGTTTTTCCCGGTATAGATATGTATTTTCTGTATTTCAATATCGCGGTAAAAGCCAACACACAAAATTAAGTTAATCAGTAGTCAATCAAGCTTTAACTCTTATTTCTTTTTAAGTTTTGTATAAAAAATGCTTTTTAAACCTAAAACAAATAATTATTAAAATGCTCTTAAAGAAAAACTCTTAAAGAATTAGGTGTAAGAGATATTCACCGATATAGCGTGGCGATATATTATTAATAATGATAATTTTTGATAATAATCGCTGCCGCTTGTGCGCTTAATGTAGCACCTACCGAACCCTTCTTCCGAACACCGTGGGCGTAGCGTTCAATAAATAAGTAATTAATAACAATAACGCAGATGGGACACTCCACTGCTAATGTAACTCAATCAGTGCTCGCTTGGTATGCATTCCCCTAGTTTTGTGTACAAGACACAATGAAGTTGTATTATGTCCAACGCTGTCTCATGTGTCTGCATTGTTTGACCAATGTTGTATCAGTGTCAGGTCCGGTTGTAGGGCAGGGGAGTATTCCGGCACCTGATACCAAATTCAAGAAGTGCCAGACGAGCAGACCACCCAGCGTTTCCACTAAAAAATCTATCTCGAAAAGTAGGCTTACTTCTTCATAAGAAATTGTCTGAAAATTTGTACAATCCTTTGTTTTTATATTTTAAAAGTTAACTCAATCGTCTCATAAAATATCATCACCCTACGTCTTAAGTTATGAAAGGTCAAAGCTCGTTTCTCAAATTTTGAAGCACAAAATGTTTTATTAGTTTAATCTATATATTATATTTATAAAGCAAAGGTAAAATATTATAGTTTGGGAGTTTGAGGAGCTGAGATGTGGTTATTAGTTATTACTCCGCTTCGAAAAATTTCAAGAGCCGGGTTTAGTCAGCGTTGATTTGGACATTTATGTGTCTAATATCATATTGATGTGTTTATTTGGAATTTGTCTAATGTTGTGAAGTTTTGTGTTTAATATTGTGTCAGTGTTTAGTAATCTTGTAAGTGTTAAATGTTATATTTCATGTGTTTGTCTCGTGTTTGTCTAATGTTGTGCCAGTTCTGTACAATCTATGTAACAGTCCAGTTAATTCATCTTTTTTTTTAGTTTTAATAGCAATAATAATAATATTATCACGCTATATCCCTTTTGGGGTGAGCAGAAATACACGAGTAGCTGTATCAACTAATGCTGTTTGGGTTTTCTGGTTTGAAAGAAAGATTGAAGAATATCTGAAGACAACCTTAATATAAAACAATGAATATTTACTCGTAGATAAACCCTTGGTAGCTTAGTCAGATCAAGTCAGATGAGAGACTATTTTCCATATAAATTGTCGTGGCTTAAATTCAAGTGAATTCCCTGTCTTCAAAGTTTGAGTATTTAGTTTATGTACCTAAGAATTCTAAAATACAATATTTGTGGAATACACGGGAAGGGGAGTGGATATTTAACCCAGCACGCTTATTGTGTGTTACTGTGTGCATAGAAGGTGTACGTGGCAGCAATCTGCATGCAATGCGGCATGCTGTATGCCTTAATCAACTCTCACGCTCATACGACACCTCAGCAGGATGAAGATTGTGACACTACTCTATTCTGCCGGCAAACCCTACGGCTGAAAGTTGATACTGGGATTGGACCAGTGCTGTAAGCAAACTCATTACTTATTAGGCGCTATCATGCTGTTAAGAGTATATATAATAATAAATATATGTATGTAGTTTTGGGGATCTTCAGATCAAATGAAAACCAAAATAAACCTTGAAAACTTCTTTATTTAAATTTCTAAATTAACTTTTCGTCTTAACACTTTATCTTACGTCTTAAACTTACAGGTCGCTCGCATCGAAAAAAAACCGTTTATCCTATCTCTCTTTCTATCTTTCCTGTCTTTCACTTACATACGTTCCATTCTACGCATTTACCAAATCATACATAATAATATTTCACACAATAACATCCATCCTACATGTATAAGAGGTTAGGACTCTCGTATCACGTCTCAATGCCAGAGTCCGGTCGAGCGTATTGAAATAACCGCGGAAAACAAAACGAATACAAAATGGCAGCGCATTGTCGCTACGGGCGCGGCGCGTGGCCGACACAATGCGCGCGGCTGGCTGCCTTCCAGCGATTCAAACATACATTTCACAAATAAGGCCTTTTACTGAAAATGTCAGCTTCCCAAGATTTTCACGAAACGAGCATTACATTGCCGGGATTCCGGGTTTATTCTTAATAATAAATATATCGTCACGCTGTAGCTTTTTCTGCGTGAGCAGAGATACATTCGTACCTGTATCTGTACAAGGTGATTTTCTAGACGAGGGAGATGTTCTAGGAGCATACTCAGCATTCGAATCTAATTCCAAATATGTAATAATTGTGATATCATAATGTTTCCATTAAAACAAAGTAAACTATAGTCAACATATTTAGGAACAATTACACATATGGATAAATGAATACCAATTAATTGTTACAGAGGAACTTTGCATGTCCTAAGCCAGGATAAAGTATGATGGGAAAACCAGTCAATACCTGTTTACCTAAAATTACGAAAAAATAACTTTACCTCCTTACCAATAAATCGCGCGCCACGGTGTCCACGCTTAAAGTATATCAAATTTTTTATTTTGTCCTAGCTGATCCGGCAAACGTTGTTTTGCTATATAAGGTTTTGTAATATCTTCTAAGATATTCATTGAAATTAAGTGATGTCAAAGATAATTTTGTTCACAATTAAATACTCTTAATCAACAACACATTTATTTGGATAAAGATTAATATTATTACGTTGATACAATTCTTAACAAATAATGCATTAATTTCGACCAAATTTTATTACTATAAAAACGTTTCTAGTGACCTAATCTTAAAAGATAGACATATACTGTCCCATAAATTTTTTTAGATCATTTCAAGAGGAATAATTTCTTCATACATATATTTTTCGTATCTTAAACCGTTTTCGCAGCGCACGCAATGGAAGTCCTCAAGGACGGATAATTTTCCCCGTTTCTTTCACATTTTTCATCATTTCTTCGCTCTTAATAGTTGTATCGTGATGTTATATAGCCTAAAGCCTTCCTCGATAAATGGTCTATTCAACACAATAGTGATATCATAATGTTTCCATTAAAACAAAGTAAACAATAGTCAACATATTTAGGGACAATTACACACATGGATAAATGAATACCAATTAATTGTTACAGAGGAACTTTGCATGTCCTAAGCCAGGATAAAGTACGAAGGGAAAACCAGTCAATACCTGTCTACCTAAAATTACGGAGAAAGAACTTTATCTCCTTACCAATCAATCGCGCGCCCCGGTGTCCACGCTTAAAGTATATCAAATTTTTTATTTTGTATTCATTGTATTGCTTTCATAAATTAAATTCAGCCAATCTGTAACACAACATTCCTTAACTGTTAGGCGGTACAAAGTTCGACAATTCTGTTATAATTTATATACTGGAATGGAATTCTCTTCCTGCGTCTGTTTTTCCAACATCTTATGTCATTAGAATTTTCAAACGACGAGGGTATCGGTATTTGTTGGGTGAACGCGCTTCATCGTCGGCCTTATCATCACTTTCCATCGGGTGAGATTGAGGTCGGACGAAAATCTATTTGTAATAAAAAAAGAAATAATCGATGGCATTTACATTACTTATAAAAAACAAGCTAAAAATAACTATTATCATAGTAAAATTATTTCTTCCATACGAACGAAGTCGCGGGCACAGCTAGTATATGTATATACATATACATATATATGGTTTTTACCAATAAATTTCTCTGACACTGCCATCCGATTTATTATCCCCGCGTCAATGGAGGACTATTTACACGCCTCTCGAATCCTGTATATTGATTGATATTACAAATCAGTTTGGTTAATCTGTATATTTAAATATAATTCCTGTCTAAAGTAAATTATATATTGTCGATTTCCTAAATAAACAAACATATACATAATTAGCTAATGTACATTTAGAATATTGAATGCAGGTAAAGTAAGTCTAAGCGACGATAGAAGCCAAAATGTGGTCGGTTTTGAAATGAGTTAAATCCATCATCACAAGACGAACGGCTAACTCCCGAGTCACGACACGACATTCGGAACAATGAACGGTGTCTACTGGTATTAGGGTTGTCAGATATAAAATACTAACACTATATACAAAGAGCAAATAAAATAATAATAATAAATAAATAATAACACCTTCATCATTCTGCTATATTTATTTCCAGAAAAAAATAAAATAAAATTATGGCTGCGATGGTTTTTTTTTAACCCGGGGGAAATCCCTAACGGACCTCAGGGGGCGATGAGGGTTGCCCCCCGGTTCGTTCCTTCTCCCGCCTGCCGAGTGCCAAGGGCAAAGCTGAGCCATCTTCCTCGGCACTCGGCGACGTCTGGCCTTCTGCATGCCTCGCCTACTTCCTATTGGCTAAGGTACCACCGGTATTCATTTGTGGTAAGGCGAATGGTTATGGGTTCGAATCTCGCCACGTACAATTGTTTTTTTTTAATTTAGTACGGATTTAGACTTTACATTATTACCGATGTGGGAAAACAACGTGAGGAAGCCCGCATAGCATCTAATGATGATGATGTCCTAGCCGGTTTCGGCCACGGCGACTGTTTCAACACCGGTTAAGAAATTCGAGGTCCAGTTTTCGGAAACAGTCAATTGCGCAGGAGATATTTAAGTGCATAACTGGACGCGCTGCCAGAAAAGCACTCTCTCGTCCGAGCTCCCTCAGGCCCGATGGAAAGGAGAACCAGTACGATCGGGAGGGAGCGGGATGCAGGTTTGGTCGAGTTTTCCCTTCTCTAAACACCTGGTTGAATTGTGGTGTTCAAGAGATACCTCAGTCGCCTTTTACGACACCTCAGCAAGAAGAGGGGGGTGCTATTCTATTCTGCCGGCAGCCACCACGGCAGCATCTAATCTAATGTCATGACATACTCATATCCTTTTTTTTTACACTGGCTCGATATTGTGACTACAGAGCATCTGATGGTAAGTACAGTGTAGTCCAAAAACGAAAGCGACTATCAAAGGATGAAAATCCATTGATAGTCTACATCGTCATGTCGGCCCACATATACCACGACTGAAGGTCTCTAGGTATATGAGCTACTGGATATACACAAGCTGATCCCGAAACGCGACAAGCCGAAACTGGTCACTATGACGGGCTTTACTCCCATGCACTGTGGTCGCGATCCAGACGGGCACCGGCGCCCTACCACCTCGCTGCAGCTCGTTTAGCACCACCCAGGAGTCACGTGTAGGGAAACTAGGGTAAAGCAAACGGACGCGAGCAGCTTCGACTCCCTTTCGAGGTGAGAAGAGATACATTAGTGGGTGTATTCACTTTGCGCCCTCTCTCTCACTCATATAGTCTAGATCAAAACATACATAAACATAAAAGTACATGAACACGATACATAAAAATTGCAACTATATTTAACAGTGCTACCTGAACCGAAGAAAAATTAAAATATGAGATAGTATTTCTTATCGTTAATATCTTTTATAGTTTGTAATTTTTATGAATTTATTTTGCAGCCTAATTAGTCTACGGTCGGTATTATTTTGTTCTACCAGTCACTACGCGTATTACAAGGCTGATTTAGAATGTGGCAACCCTGGCGACAATGTGCACAAATCCGATCAGACCGAGATCAGAGTCGATAGGGCTCGTTATTATATAGGTAACGAGCTGATCACTGCTGCGGGAATTGTATGGGATCTTGATGAAAGCTGCGTCGGGTCGCATCGGGTTGCTTTACCGTATCGAGGATTATAGTCTAAATTAAAATTTCGCAACCCTATTCCCCGGGTTCCCGTATTCAATGGCATGCGGTAAGAGTATAAAAGGAAAACCGGTATAGCCAAATACGCAATGTAAAGTATATAAATAGATTTTTTTTATTCTAACTCGACATAGTGTCTGCACCATACCTGATGGTAAGCATGGTGGAGCCAAAAAACGCCAACGACTATCGACAGGTAAGAAAAACCCATCGGTAGTCGCAGCGATCATGCCGGCCTGCACAAATATCTCTTCACACTACGTTTAAAGGATCCCATATCATAGGATGGTGGGAACACGCTCGCCGGGAGACCATTCCACAGCCCAACGACACGGCAAAAGAAGGAGTTAGAGAACCTCTTAGTCCTGGCCGGGATGTGAGATACCGTATAACTGTGACAATTCACCGTAAGGCTCTTTTCTTGTTAGCACGAGGGAAAACAGTACATTTGTCCGTCAGGGCCGCTGTGAGGGCAGCGACCCCGGTGTGTCAGACTCCTACTGACTAAAAACCCCCGGGGTGCCCCTTAAATCACTCTACTCGGACTCAGGAATTCTAATTCTACCAGTAGTCGGGGGAGCGAACGTGTCTAGGCTAATTGCCTGGGAGTTGTGGATGTAAAGCGCCCACCTCTCAGGACCTCTCTGTCAGGTCTTTGGGAGTCAAAGCTGCTCGCGTCCGTAGGCTTTACTCTAGTTTCCCTACACGTGACTCTTGGGTGGTGCTAAACGAGCAGCAGCGAGGTGGTAGGGCGTCGGTGCCCGTCTGGATCGCGACCACAGTACATGAGTGTAAAGTCCGTCACAGTGACCAGTTTCGGCTTGTCGCGTTTCGGGATCAGCTTGTGTATATCCAGTAACTCATATACCTAGAGACCTTCAGTCGTGGTATATGTGAGCCGAGATGACGATGTAGACTATTAATGGATTTTCATCCTTTGATAGTCGCTTTCGTTTTTGGAGTACACTGTACTTACCATCAGGTACTCTGTAGTCAATATGTCGAGCCAGTGTAAAAAAAAAAAACATCGTGGAGCCCCAGACACCGCGTGCCACCTCCATATCATCCGAGCAGCAGACTTTCTCAGGTCTACTTCCCGGTTGATGTCACAGGCGGATGTCGCGCTTGTTGCGAGCGAACGCATCCCTCCGGTGACTACTGGTCACATTGGGCACGACATATAAGAGTCCCGGTAGCGGTGAACATTTCTATGATGAATAAAGCTAGTTTGTCGCGGGTTATGGATGTGTATATGTCTGTCTAGAACCCATAGCACAAGTAAAAACTTACTTTGGATCCAGGTCACAGCGTGTAACTGTCCACAAATATTATTAATAGATCTCTGCTCACCCCGAAAGGGATACAGCCTGATGATGTATTATTATCTAATCTTAGTATCTGTCATCCCACAGAAACGGTCTTAGTATCTCAAAAGCGGTCAAGTCTGCATTACTTACGCACAATTACCAAAGGCCGGGATTCTCGCAATACCGTCAAAATCCCGTATCTCGTCCAGTAGAGTCGGGCGGCGCGGCGGGGGGCTTATCCTGGATCTTAATGTGTCGCCTCGAGGACTCGCGACCCGATGCTGGATAGATAACGAACTCACCAGAGATTCGACAGTGTTGACGGATTTGTGTTTGCATTTATATATGCCTACGACAGACTTGTCTCTGCAAAGTTTGACAGATGAATTGTCGTTACTGATTATTTTAAATTAGAATTATAATATTTTAGCAGCAAAATAATAATAATAATGAAAATGATGCCAACCAAAGAAGTTTCCCCAAAATTTAGGAATTTTTAACGTGAAATTGGGAATAAGGAAACTTTTTACGACTTTACATCATTCAATTTAATTAGAAGAACATTTTTATGATATAATAATAAATAATATACTATACGCTATATCCCTTTTGGGGTAAGCAGAGATACATTAGTGGCTGTATCCACTTTGTGCTTATATGTCGAGCCCAACAGGACTAGTGTTCTATCGCCGTTAAATACTGATCGCCGTTCTCACAGCATTAGTACACATGAAATTTCTATAAGACCGATGAACATGTGGTGCCTAAATCCGTATGTAATCTAGAAAAACCCAGAGATACGTGCTGGGATTCGAACCTACAACCATTTGCGTTGCCGCACATGTAAACTGGTCCCTTATCCACTACCACAGTCATAAAATAATAAAAAAAAAATACAATAAATCTTTTATATACATCGTTACTGGTAACTAACGCAAAACCTCTTAAAGGTAACTTAGGTACATCAAGACTAACAACTTTTGTTCAATGACTTTTGCCAAAACTTAATACATCCTAAGATATATGTTTTTTTAGTTTAAGTGGGGATTTCTATCAATCGTTAGCTCTATGTTTAAAGTTCAGTCAGCTGATGCTACGAAATCGTCTGCCCCAGTTGCATCGCGCCGCCTTTCACAGTGTTAAGAAGATCAAAACGGCAAATTTGATTTATTTATTTTTTGTATGGGGAAAAAAGTGATTGAATTAGAAAAACTCGTAAAACAAAAGTTGGCAGTCTTGATATACCAAAGTCACCCTAAAGAGGTTTTGCGTTAGTTGCCTGTATCCCTGTATACTATGTATTAATAATTTAGGATATTTATAATATCAGTTTATGATTTTTATTATTGTAAAGTCTGTAAAAAGTTTTTTTTATCCTGACTCGATTCAGTGACTACTCCGCACCTGATGGTAAGCATGGTGCAGTCCAAAAAAGATAACTACTATCAACAGTTAATAAGAATCCATCGGTAGTCACACCACGCTACGCGTATCCCATATTATAGTGTGGTAGGAATACGCTCGCTGGAAGACCATTACACAGTCCAACGACAATGCAAAAGTAAGATTTAGAGAATTTCATAGTCCCAGTCGGGATGTGAGTTACCGTAATAAAGTAAATAAGTAGGTTGCCAACACAAATTATTTTATATTTTTTGATGCTGGCAATTGAGATAAAACTTATGAATTTGATGTGTCGTTGTAATGGCTGTTTCTATAATAAAAATAAACGTTGTGGCGTATAAAAGTGTTTACTCATTCAAAAGCAATTCCAACACTGAACATTGGTCCTTCGAGGAGAGAATCAGCAAGGTTTGAAGCTGAAAACAAGAATTTGAGAGAAGTTAGAAAAAGAAATTTACGACATTGTTTGCCGGTTCACCACAAGGTAGTTTTGTGACGCGCGGGAGCGTTTGAGACGGAACGCTGTTCGGCCAATCAGAGATCGACTACGTGACGCGTTGCGGAGCGTCAACAAGATGCGACCAATCAGCGTGCGACGCACGCGCAGCTTGCTGTAATCAGATCACAAGATACTGCATTCAGCGGGAAGCGGCAACCATTTTGTTCGTCGTAATTTTAAATAATTTTAATTCAGTCGAGTTGCTAATTATAATTAATTGTAAGCTTTATTTCCATATTTTGACTTATATAAGTGCTAGTGTATATGGTTTGAAACATGTTTGGTGGAGATAAAACTTATGAATTTGGTGTGTCGTTGTAATGGATGTTTCTATAATAAAAATAAAAGTTGTGGCGTATAAAAGTGTTTACTCATTCAAAAGCAACTCCAACACTGAACACAGAGTGATTGCCCGAACTGGGTCGTGATCACAGTACTGTAGTGATTGTTCGAATTGTTAAAGTTGGTTAGTTATACATGGCACTATTGTCGGAATTGGCCGTTAATTAAAAATAAGTTTATTTTAGAAAGGAGAACATCGAATTTAAAAAAAAATGAAGTTTGTTTTGAATTATTATGATAGACAGATTGAATGGAAAATTAAAATTGGAAGGTTCGGATTGTGAAAATGATATTATAAACAGATTCGGAAAATATATGTATGCATTAAATGATATATGTAGGTATAGATATAAATACAGTGTTATTATTTTCAAGCGAGTGAGCGACCGTAATAAACATATAAGGGAATGTAGACACGAATGTCGAAAGCGTGTCACAGTACACAAGTGCGTAGACCATGATAGTGACTCGATTCGGCTTATCGCGTTCCGAAATCAGTTTGTGTATATCCAGTTATTCACATACTCAGAGACATTCCGTCGTGGTATATGTGGGCCGACACAGCGATGGAGACTGTCCACGGAATATCATCCCTTGGGGATAGTTGCAGTTTTTGGATTACACTGTAGTCGCTTTGTCGAGCCAGTGTAAAAAAAACCTGTCAAAGCAGTGTCGGATCTATAATACACATTTTAATATGTGCCCGAAAGGGTACTGTGGACGTAGTCAACATTATCTCCGACCACAGCCGCATTTACCCGAGCCTTTCGCTAACTTGTCTACTCGCCTTTAACTTGGCCCGCATTCAGACAAAATCTAAAATGCTTGATTCTGATAATTTATATCTAGCTTATTAGATCAACACATTACATTTGATTTAATGGTAGTAACTAGTAACTAACAGAAAGTTCCTCCTTCTCCTCCTGAGAAATCCTCCTGGAGCATCAGGGCCGCCGAGAGGGCACCAGCACTGGTGTTTGATTTTATTTTATAATTTACAGGCGGACCCTTGACCTCAATCACTCTTGGTGGAAGATTAAAATGAGTTCGACGATGCATCGTTTTCGCTCAACAAATGTCTATTCATTGTTCTTTTAAAGACTCCCAAATTAAAAGAACGGGAAAATATGGTCGCTGGAATTTTATACCTATGTAACTTACTTTATGTTTATTGAAAGGCTTTATTAATATACATAAGGAAAACAATTTTTGGCTAATTTTTTGTTTATGTGTTACTATAAGATGTTTTTGTAATGAGCTGTAATTTTGTTCAATAAAAATAAATAAAAGCCAACTCAAAAAGTCGCTAAGTTATCTGCCATCTAAGATCAGAACGCGTGACAAGCCAAAAAGCGATTTACGTACAACAAAAGATACGTCAAACCACGTCACCGGTGAACAGAACATAAAAAAAGATCGTATTATGTATTCTCGAACAAAGACGTGGGGTTATTCCATACAAATGATATTGAATTTTGACACATTGTCCTACCTGAGAGATCAGTTGATAATACAGCCTACAGAGACCTTTTAATGCTGTGATAATTGCCTATTTTAACACGTTCATCGCTCCGTCACCCATATCTGGGTGACAATATTCTTGTTGAAATTAATAAGTATTTTTAAAATGAATTTAATGGACTCAACACTTATATGTAAATATAGAATATACAACATTAAAATACTAAAAAATATTTACATGATACAATCCTTTTATTAATTGTGGCTTTATGTCCTAGTGGATAAGGGACCGGCAATGCGAGGGTCGTTGGTTCGTATTTCAGCACGTTTCTCTGAGTTTTCCTCTGAGGATTTAGGCATCACATGCTCACATGAAAGAAAACATCGTGAGGCAGCCCGCATGGCACCTAATAGAAATGGCATGTATATTAGTGCTGTGACCACGGCGATCCTCTGCGCTACTGGTCACGTTGGGCACGACATATATGCACAAAGCGGATACAGCTACCAATGTATCTCTGCTCACCCCGAAAGGCTTATATCGTGAATATATACTATTATTAATTTTTATTAATTTATATATAATGACATATTACATTACTCTATGTCGCATGTTTTTCGTTAATACACTCTAAACACATTCGAGATGAGGAACAAAATTATTTGCGATAAATCGAAGATAATATCGCAATGTAATCATAATATTCGAGTTACGTTGTTTACATTCGTGCATATCGCTTGCTTACGTGAATTTGGACCCAGTGAGATTCACAAATGTTTCTCGCTGGGCGCCGAACGTGTTTAACTCACAACTATTTTTATTAGGATTCCGTGACTAAAATTATAGTTAGGGTACAAAAATGTGTATTTTTTTTACCGCAATCTTAATTGCTATTGGTGTCCCGGGGGAAAATCCTGCACAGGATCATCGTGGTCGATGTGTTAGATTCCTACTGGCTAAAGACCTCCGGGTCGTCCCTCTAATTGCTCCACCCGGGCTTGGGAATCCAAATTTATCCAAACGCCCGGGAAGCGAAAAATCCTTATTGAGGCTACCTCCAAACCCTCACTCAGGCAGACTCCCTCAAATCTACTGCCTGGCTACAGTTACCGGAGGATGTGACACTCGCTCTGGCCGAACGCATTCTTCCAGCGACGGCCCCCGTATGTCAGGGAAGATGTTCGCTCTGTGACCCTTTCGGCGGCCCTTTTCTGCTTCATCACAACCTCGCAGAAGAATACCATCTCTTGCAAGAACCGAAGCCTGTAGTAATGTACGAGTTTAATAGGACAGCGTTCACCCGCGGCAAAGTTTGTCAGCAGATTTAATCTTTTCGTTAGAGAAATACAGAATACTTTTATAGGTTACTGTACGAGACCCTTGGTGCGCGGGTCAGACACGCTCTTGGCCAGTTTTTTATACGAAGTTGACGGATAGATAGTACTGTGTAGTCTAAATGCGGCAACGGGTGCTAAGGGAGGAGAATCCATTGGCAGCCGCCGTTGTCATGCTGGCTTTCATATAGCATGACTGAAGTATTAAAGCTTTTAGGTACTATGATGGTCTTCTACGGTTTCTTAAGGCATGCGTTGGATTTTGACAGCCTCTGATAGGTCTCAGTCATGGAATTGCGGCTGCAAGTCTTCGAAATGCGCCTTTAGATATTTAGGTACATAGATTTTGTGTTTGTAAACATATAATTCATGAGGTTATTCTAGTAAAACAAATTTTTTTTTAAAGAAAACTAATTATATAATTGAAGCTCTTATGCCTATCCCATTAAATGACAATAGGCGTGAAGATAGACGAATAATAAGTAAAAAGCAGTAACCGCGATCATAAACGTAAAGTAAATAACAAAAAATATCATCTGGAGTTATATACGGGGACATATCGAGGGAAACGTTTCAATAAAGCCTCGCGAAGAGGTGCATTAACATAGGAATCGCTGGCGTGCCAGTTGCGCACATCATGCAGGGTAATATCACGTTTCGTCTCATTTCGAGACAATTTATTGTAACTGATACAATCCTTTCCAGCAAATATTTCCTACTATTTGCGTGTGAATTCGTTACTGGTTTTTTTTACTATCTTTGTAAAGCTACTAACATAAGAACCGGTGTACATGATGCAATGCGAATGCGGTGCAAGACCTGAACGTTATTATACCGTACTAGCTGCTCCGGCAAACGTTGTTCTGCCATATAAATTATTCATACATATATTTTTGGTATCTCGAACCGTTTTCGCAGCGCACGCAATGGAAGCCCTCAAGGATGAATAATTTTCCCTGTTTTTTTTCACATTTTCAATTATTTCTTCGCTCCTAATAGTTGCATTGTGATGTTATATAACCTAAAGCCTTCCTCGATAAATGGTGTATTGAATAATAAAACTTCAATTCGAACCAGTAGTTCCTGAGATTAGCGCGTTCAAACAAACAAACAAACAAACTCTTCAGCTTTATAATATTAGTATAGATATAAAGATGTACCATAAAAGGCCACACCGCTCCGGCATCGCTATGCGTACATCCACCTCCACCTAGCCCCGCAAAATGCAAGCGTAAAAGTGGAGTGGCACCGCTCCGCCGCCGCAACGCATCATGTACCCCGACTGTAATATAACACATATGTATGTGTATGTATGTATGTACATTTTGTTACATCATTCATAACACATTGATAGTAAATACAATGTAGCTCTAAGTCTCTGACGCCATGTCGGCCCACATATACCACGACTGAAGGTCTCTAGGTGTATGAACAAGCTGATCCCGAAACGCGACAGGCCGAAGCGAGTCACTATGACGGTCTTTACACTAGTGAACTATGGTCTCGACTCCGACGTAACCTTGAGTATCTTTCGGCGTTTCTTCTCACGGTATTCGCTTCAAAAACGCTAGTAGATCACCGTTAAAATATTTTTTTTAGTTTGTCGCCCAAGCTGAAGACCGTACTCCTGTCGAGTGATGCCGTTGCGTTGCCACCCAACTCATAAATCGCTGGCGGAACACCTTCACTGCTCGTCCTTTCAAACCCGGTGTATTTATGAAGATTTTTCTAGGCCAACAACATACTGTGCTGTCGAAAAAAATATAGTTACGACTCAACTCGGGCAATTGCCCCACTGCCTCAACCAGTAAAGTGCGTAGAGTATTTGGACAGTGTAGGCAGAACTCGCATTATTAATTTGAATATTATATTATGGTGGTAAATATTATATACCTTTCATAGGAAAGATAGATGGCGTGAATATAGAATAGATATGAATATAAATGGGTCCTTTTTTTGTTTAACTTTAAGCAATTTATTCTAGACTTATTTATCGTAAGGGTATGCAATGCTTTCATGCATCTATGGCATGAACGCTACTGGCCTCAACGCAGTGCGTAGTCTAAGGGAAACATAAAATTACTATATCGACTATAAATTCTGACGAATGAATGGCGTATGTTCATAATAATACAAGGCATCTATTATAATTAAAATGAATAAAATCTTATTGGCATTAATTGAAATAGTTCCCAATCAATCGTTATTAATAAACAAACAATATAATTAATCTCAAAACGAATGTTTACTGTGAAACGATAACGCTTTCGCGGAATCACTCGCCAGGTCTGAGGGCGGTGCACCGAGATAACCCTAAGCTCCATTAATACCACGAAGTACAGACCACAATAGAGATGTTATATGAGCTTCAGATTTTGTAATGTTTGATCTTGAAAACCCCGCATAGGACAATCAGGGCGCTGTGAGGGCAGCGACCCTGGTGTGTCTTTCCAATCACTCCACCCGTCCCTGGGAACAAAGATTGTTACAGACGCGCGGGGACGTACACCCTATTTAGGCCTCATCTCTGGGAGGGGTGAGTGTAAAGAGTCTACGCCTCCAAACCTATCTCATAGGCGGCACGCTGGACACTGCGCGCCGCCTCCCACTCATCCGGGCAGCAGACTATCTGAAGTCTACTGCCTGGAGCAAAAACTAATCTGCAAAGTGTCCGCGCCAGTCTTTTTAGCTTTGTTTTCTCAATGATATGAATAATTTATTGAAAAAACCACAGAATTTTGAGAGATTTTGTGATATGAATGTTAATATCATTTATTGCATATGACGGTTCGTGAGTATTTCTACCGCTATACCAAAAAAAGGGGAGACTATCATCCTCGATTTTTTATACGGGCTTGACAAAGTAACTACTCTGCACCTGATGGAAAGTGCAGAGTCAAAGAACAACCACGACCGCCAAGAGAGTACGAGCCGTTGACAGTCACCATCGCTATATCGGCCCACATATGCCACGACGGAATATCTCTAGGTATATAAACAATCGGATGTAATTAAAAGTAAATTAAAATAAATGATATGTATGCATGATGAAGTAAAGTAAATTATAAATTAAAAGTAATCCCAAAACGCGACAGGCCGGAGCAAGGCACTATGACGGGCACACCTATGTACTGCGGTCACAAACCAGTTCGCGCAATCGTCGTACCACTTCAAAAAAGGTTACTACTATCTTTTATATGTTATATACTTTGGATTGTATTTTAAAACTGCAAAGAAAGCAGAGGTACATTTTTCACTGTATTCACTTTTTAATTGTATTTTATGCCGAAGGTGACCAGTAGCGTAGATTATCGTCTTTTGCGAGACTTCGCATGACATTTATATTACATGCCATGCGGGTTCCCTAAGGGCATTTTCCTACACCGGTCAACTTGTACACAATCGACGTATTGTGGGTATCTCTGCTAACTCTAAAAGGTAATTAGTCACGCCAAAAGGCGCAACCCCAGAATATGAAAAACAATAATGTAAACGCACCTAAATCCAAACGCCATCTGGCGTACATCATTCACTTCTTACTTAACGTTCTCGCTTTCAGACTACAAACATCGCATCGCATTCTTTTAAAACTCGCAACACACAACACAAATTCTCAAAACCCGTACTCCACATACGCATTCAAACACATACACAGAGTGTGGTTTGTAAAGTGCCTAAATACCGCTGCCTACCGGTAAGTACTTTTCTAATTGTCTCAAACTATCGCTACTCTTTATTTTATAAAATCATCCCGCCTACGAGGGTGCATTTGTGCAACGGCATAATTTAATACTAATCCTGGCCGCGTAGTAATAAAATAAGTTTACCACAACTAAATTACTAATGTTCACGACTGATAATTGAAAAATCACTTTTAATATAGGTATTGATAAAAAGTTAACATTCAATAGTGTGTGTATCCTTTTTGCGTTAAGCTTGTCACCAGAGCATTAATTCCTTCGTCGCAGGCGCAGCTGACACATTTAAGTTGCAGACACACTGTACACAGCCCACCCTTCGAAACATATAGCTGTGACCTTAATTATTGCATACAAAGTATATGTAATTTTTTTTTTGGCATTAAAAAGATGGCTGTGGTGGCCAAGTGCATAAGAAACCGGTATTGGTAGATTCGTATTCCGGTACGCGCCTTTGGTTTTTTCTAGTTAAATTATGGATTTAGGCACTGTATGCTCATCGGTAAAGGAAGACCTCATAAGGAAACCCTCGTGGTCGCATCTGACATAAATGGCATATGCATACAGCCACTAATGTATCTCTACTCACCCTGAAAGGAAAACAGCTTGACGATATATTGTTAAACAATTGTTTTATTTAAAAAAGTTTTGGAGGATGGGGACTTTAGTTTTAGGTATTTATATAGTTTTTGCTAACAATAAAAACATCAATTAACTTACCAAAATATATATTTTTAATAATTTAGATATAAAGTACTCAATTTTTTAAATGTTTAGTTGCGCTGAGTATCTCGTTCTTATATATTTTTTAAATGATTGTTTTGATTATTTTAAAATCAAGGCCTGGCGTACTTACATGATTTAATAAAACGTGATTTCATGCCAACCTAATAAATTCTTAAAACTATCGTAAAATATTATAATAGCAAATCCTCACGCTATATCCCCTTCAAGACGAGCAGAAGGGCATTAATGGCAAAAATCACTTTGCATGAGATGCCAAACGCGACCAGTAGCGCAGCTGATTATCGCCGTCAAGACACCACACATGCTAGACATTTTTGTTAGATGCAATGTGTGTTCCTTTACATTGTTTCCTTTTCTAAATAGAGATTGCAATAACGAACCACCGGCCGTACCACAGACTTGTAGAAATTGTGTTTCTCTCATACATTCATGTTTGACGAAGCACAAAAGAGATAGCGCTTTATAAAAACTATACTGTGTCCCTGTCATTAAAAAAAATCCAGACAGATAACCGGCGGAATAGAATAGTGCCTTCCGCTTCATCATATTGAGGTGCCGTGGGAGTTGACAAAGGTTTACAGCATTCCGAATCGCTTGTAGATTGCTAGCATCTAAACGTCGTCTCTGCACATAGTTGCACACCCGCCTAAGCCACTTTCCATGGATTCCATAAATATAGTGTAAAAAGGGAAGGGAGACCTTTGCCCTGCTATACTCGTACAAAGACAGGATTTGTGTCGTTTGGTAGCGTGTGTATAGTTTGCCGCGTCCTCGGCGTCTCAACGACGGTACACAGCGCACAGCAACAATTTGTCGCGCCTCATGCGTTATTGCGTTGGCCGGTGACAGATATAGCGTGGGATGCGTAAGCGATTGTTCGTATGGCTCGCAATCATCGGGATCTCGTGACAGGTACATGTTTTATGGTGCTCTGGGAAGCTGATGTCTTTAACACTTGTACTTAAGAAAGCATCTGTTTATTTTACAAGCTATTAACAACCGTGCAGTTTCTAGAACCTTCCTGCTGCTCACTTTAAGACGTTCGTCAACTAGCGCGTTTTCATTTGTGTTTCTCAAGAGATCCAAATCCGCGTAAGCAAGCGATATGCATGATTATAAACAAAGTAACTCGAATATTATTATCTTCGATTTTCACTGTGACCTTGTGTGTAGCTGTGGTGGCACAGTGGATAAGGGATCGGTATCAATGAGCGGCAACGCGCATGATTGTAGGTTCGAAGCCCGGCACGTATGTCTTGGATTTTCCAGATTGCGTAAGGATTTAGACACCACAGGCTCACCGGTGAAGGAAAAGATCGTGAAGAAATCGCATGGCATCTAATAGAGATGTCATGTGTACTAGTGCTGTGAGAACAGCAATTAGCTGCGGTACTGGTCACGTTGGGTACGACATGTAAGTGCAAAGTTGATACGGCCACTTATGTATCTCTACTCACGCCGTAAAGTATATAGTGTGATGATATATTATTATTATATATCGTCGGGTGAAAGACTATTTGGTTTAAGCGACATTTTTTGTTGATATAGTAATATATACATTTTTGAATTCGGTAAAAAAACACTGATTCCGAATATATATATATATATATATATAAAGCGTTAAATTCTCTACAAAAATAATGACTGGGTATTGCAATACGATATATCGTTCATTAGTTATAGAAATCAAAAGAAAAAAAAACCTTTGTCCTGTTATTTGTATGGGAAATCGAAAAGTGCGATGCGGACAACCTAAATATTAATATTAAGGGCTCATATTTTCAGAGGCCTATTTTGACATTAAAACGAAACTTTTGAGAGTGGTTCCGAGGAGATTTTTTTTTTTTTTTCGTTTTTGAAACCCCCTAATATATACATATATTACTATACCAACAAAAAATGTCAATAAAAACCAAATAGCCTTTCACCAGACGATATTATTTTTACCGTCAGTATCAGGACGAGTGGTTTGAAGAATCGCTTAACCTCTTCTCTCCCTCTGCGATTCATACCAGAGCCACGCGCGCTGCTCTACGGAGTCACGGCTGCACGGTAACTCGCATCCCGGCTAGGACTAAGAAGTTCTCTAACTCTTTCTGCATCCGAGTTGTTGGGCTGTGGAATGGTTTCTCGGCGAGCGTTTTCCCACCATCCTATGATATTGGGTACTTTGAAGAGATATTTGCCCAAGACGTCATGATCACCGCGACTATCGATACGTTTTTCTTTACCGTAGATAGTTTTTGGATCGCATTATGCTTACCATCAGGTGTGGCGTGGTCACTATGCTAGATCAGGATACAACAAGATAAGGATATATTATTATAAACAAAACATAGACCTTTAATATCTCAGTGACCTGTGAGACCTCGTTAGTGTTATAAAAACAAATAATCATTTATTTGTTTTTATTTTGCTTCTTATTGAAGATGGCCGCTTCGTGATCTCATACATATTATAATTGATGATTTGTAATTTACATGTCAAGTTAAACTGGTTATGTAATCAATATATGATGACTAGTTGCCTGCCTCGCGGTTTTTTACCGGTTGCACGGTGAAGAGTGTTCTCAGGAACTACATTTTTTGATTCCACCAGCCCCATTCCACCACAAAACTACAAGACATCGTGTCGGATACCATCCGTATGTGGTGGATGTTCCTTATATCCGCACGAGGAGATTCGCTTCTACATTCATCACGCGAACAGCTAAAGAGTGGAATATGCTACCAGCGGCCATATTTCCGAGATCTTATGACCTGGGAGTCTTTAAAAGAAGAGTGAATAGGCATTTGTTGGGCGGACGCGGTTCATCATCGGACTCATCTTCACCTTCCACCAGGTGTGATTGAGGTCATAGCGTTCGCCTATAAGTAATAAAAAAAAACTAAAAAAAAAATTCAAACTCTGTGTGCATATTTTAAAGTGTCTAGAAATATAGAGAACAAATATTTACAACTACCTGACCTGGAGATCTGTGTAATGGTTTTTTTGTACTCCGTGGAAATCCTCATGGACTGTGAGGGCAGCGGTGAGGGCCGCTACCCCCGTGTGTTTGACTCTTACCGCCTAAAATCACCAGGGTTTTCTTTCACCAGTCTGCTGAGGCCAAGGTTACGGCCACGTTAACTTTCTCCGCAAGACCTCAGTACTTTTTTTTTACTTGCTATCTCCACGCACGAATACTTACATCTTTTTATTTTGAGGTACAAACCCAAAAACCGTTGTAAAACACATGAGAATATGTTTAATTGAGTGATTCGTATCGTTAAAAATATTATTTTATATGAATAAATATCAGGTAATATTCCTTATAACTTATAAGGTAGTTTTTTATAGGCAAGAGATCTTAACGAAGTTTTTATAAGCGGAGGTTACTCGAAGCTCGAACCCATACGCGCGATTGTTATTCTAAGAAATTCATAAAATATTAATCAATGCAGACTTAGGAACAGATAGAATTTGACTTAAAATAATAATATAACGTCATGCTATGAGTGAGCTATGGGAGCGAGCAGAAATAATACAGCGGCGCAGAACAGTTGCTTAGAAACTAGGGATCCATTTCAAGATCAGGCGGCATTTCACGTCGTCCCAACTGAGCACAGTGCGGTCATTTGTGTAGTATTGCTATGTGACCCATGTGCGTGCACCTATGTGACAGTTCCACCAAATAACATTTTTTTTTTGTATCCCGGGGTAAAATCCTGCATAGGACCTTCAGGGAAGCTGTGAGGACAGCGACCCGGGTGTGTCAGACTCCTACTGACTAAAAACCCCCGGGGTGTCCCTCTGATTGCTCCACCCGGGCCTGGGGAACCAAATTCGTCCAGACGCCCAGGGAATAAAAGGCCTTGTTGAAGCTGCCTCTCTGGGAGAGGTAGGGGTAAAATATTTGTCTCACACATGTCAACAATATTTCTTATACAGAAAATCAATTTTCAAGACATCTTTTAGTTGTTCCAACTGCTTGGTTAATCATAAATAAAATAAAAATATGACGAAAGATTGAAATATAATTGTTTAAAATACGACTAAAAATAAAATATAGAAATATTGTTGATTTGGCCGAGATAGTATAAAAACATATATTATTTACATAAATAACGTAAAGAGACAAGTGATACACTTTTTATTATACTGGCTCGGCAAAGGGACTACATTGCGCCTTATGGCGAGCACAGTGACACACACATACACACACACACACACACACACACACACACACACACACACCAAGAACGGCAACGGCCGCCAACGGACGTAGATCCGTTCAAAGTCGACATCGCTGTCTGCCTACCCTACACACAAGTATACCACGAGGAACATCTCTAGGTATATATACAAATTGATCTCGAAAAGCGACAAGCCGAAGCGAGGCGCTACGGCGGCCTTTACACTTGTATACTGTGGACACGACTCAATTCGGGCAATCGCCCTACCGCCGCAAACACGCATGGACATATCTAGTAGCTATTATGTTTGTATTTTAACATAACTTTAAATGTTTTGACAGATTCGCGATCGCCGCAAATCCAATACGGCGGTAATGATTCATTCGTGCTCACCAAACATAGAATAATCCGTCTTGAAACGAGCTTATTAAAGTTTATTTTTGTATGGACTATTATACATAAATTTTACTATATAAATATTGAATTGTTAGTCTTTTAGGTCGTAAATCACGTGGCAAGCGCGTTGCTGAGTAAATTACACTCAAGTTAACCGTTTTGGACGTTAATTGGTTAGCTGTTTTATAAATACTAAAACTGTATGTTATGTAGGTATACGAAAATACCTAAAATACTGTATTGTCTTTGATAGTTTATTTATTTTATGGCTTTCATAGGATATGACGCTTTAGGCGACGCATTTAAGGGAATCCACCGTCAAACATATCCTGGCGAGAGCGGTATGTATTGTGATACTCCTGTACACAGCCCCAATGACATTAGAGGCGAGTGAAGAGAGGAAAGGGTCTACCAATATGCCATGCCATGTTATACTTTGGCTGTTCATTCTCAAATTGCTCATCAGCGACTTTTTTATGTGTCGTTCCAGTGGTGTTTGTTTGTATATAATATGAAAAAAGCTCAGAGAATGTGCCAGGACTCGAGAGGTCACTTTTGTGAAAATCCTCACCCGAGCTTCAGATATTTATAACTCAATTATAGTCATTCACCGCATCAACAATCAGTCTATTTTAACACTCACAGAATGTTTTAATGGAAGCGGTTATTTTCTCCCATTCTCTTTAGAACCGTTAGGGATATGAGATTACGGATAGGATTATCCAAATAAAAGAATTTAGTTCTCGGATATGCGGATAATGTCGATTACGGAGAATTCAGTATAGATTGATAGAATTTCAATTCGATTATTTATATTATGGAGTGTTTTAATCAAAATTCATATTTAAAGAGTTGTAAGTACATTGTATTCTGTTTTTTTTTGTGTTTAGTTTTATTACGTTTTTTTTTTTACACTGGCTCGACATAGTGACTACAGAGTACCTGATGGTAAGTGCAATGTAGTTCAAAAACGAAAGCGACTACCAAAGGATGAAAATCCATTAATAGTCTACATCGTCATGTCGGCCCGCATATACCACGACTGAAGGTCTCTAGGTATACGAGCTACTGGATATACACAAGCTAATCCCGAAACGCGACAAGCCGAAACTGGTCACTATGACAGGCTTTACACCCGTGCACTGTGGTCGCGATCCAGACGGGCACCGACACCCTACCACCTCGCTGCTGCTCGTTTAGCACCACCCAGGAGTCACGTGTAGGGAAACTAGGGTAAAGCCTACGGACGCGAGCAGCTTCGATTCCCAAAAACGTTACGTTTACGTTTTAGAAATGCATTATATAATGGCCGTTTTGTTTGTTGACAGTAAATAAACTCCGACATCTAGCGTCTAGATGTGGCTCCGCAGTTCGCAGTACCAACTACAAAGGAACTTCTGGAGGAAGTCTGTTGCGAGCCCCCGACGTGTTTTCACTAAGCTTCATCCGTCATGTAGTTCAATCCGAAGATAATAATCACTCTCAAAGAGAGATAATACATATTTGTAAGTTTGTTTGAATTGAGCCATAATTAAAATTATTATTTTTTCCCGTGAAAGCTCCTTAAAGTATTTATAAGTACGGAATGCGAAAGTATAAAATGTATCACAGAACACATAGTCGAGGTGATAAAGATTATAATTTTCATATTACTTAGTTTATATTTGTATCGGATATAAATATACAGTATTTTATAAAAACCCTGTACGACCCGTGAAGGCGTTCCCCGGTAACATTATTAAATTGATTATATTTACATCATCTCTTAGTTAAAAAGCAAAACAAATCCTGGATAAAATAATTGAATGTGGAAATTTGCATGGCAACACTGGGAGCGTGCGAAGATCATGAATAAACGAAAAAAAGAAAGGAAAAAATCCTGCTATAGGTTATGCCGTCATATGTGGCACGCTTCCCATAGATGCCGAGCACCTCTTATTAATTACGTTTATTTAACCTTTACATTGATTGTTGTATGTCAGCCGAGCTTAAATCCATGTAAAACAATTCATTTCTATAAATTTTATTTGACAATAACTTTAAATGTTCACGAATAATATAAGTTTCTGGCGTATTTAGGTTACTTTATGGTGACAATACGCCTTTGTTGGGTAGGACAGGGTTTTCAAGATATACTGTATACGGATACGAAATCATTTCGGATATCCTATAGTTAAGGTTTCGGATATTTAGAGTATCTCTAATTCATTTGCGCGGCATAGTATGTGGACGCGGGCAGTGGCAGTGGCACGCGGCACGCGCAAGCCATTTGCTAAAACAACACAACAACGAATCGTGTAAATAAATACAGATGCAGTGTGTGTATAGTGTACTCGCTGCTTAATGTTGCCAGAATATTGTTGATTGTTACCAACGTTTTAATTTTTAAATTATAACATACAGTATTATTAAGTATTCTCGGCGACGTCGACGACGGATAGTTCAGTTAACTGTCGCGAACCAGTGCTTTTACGCGTCGAGACTAGTGATGCAAAAGCCCGGGAATTTTCCAAAAGTGCCCAAAAACTTCCTTGGGTATATTCCCGGGAATTTACGAAATGTTCTCGGAAGTTATGAGCACTTTGGGAAAATTCCCGGGTATTTTCATCACTAGTCGAGACGCTATTCCTCTCCGACGTAGCCTTGAGTTTCTTTTGTAGATCACCGTTATGTCAGTTTTGTAGGCGGTCGTCTAAGTGGAGGTCCGTGCCCACAGGGGTACCCTTGTGTTGGCACCCAACCCAGAGCTCGCTGCCTGAGCATCCCAAGCGCTCATTCTATACTCACGATAAAATTGTAAAGGCCTTTCTCGGCCCACAGTATGTTTCTACCGAAAAAAATAAACTTAAGTCTTTTATGCTGTAATTGGAATAATAATTATTAGCTGTGACGCATTTACGACAAAATATCAAAACGTTAGTGTGCATTATTTTATCAAGGAGTCGAGGAAGATGGCGCAAAAGTTCGCCATACCAGGGCCGTTGCTCTCACGCCGGCCCTGACGATCCACAAGAATTTCCACCGGGTATTAAAATACCTTACCACCAGAATGTCTACCAATTTGAATTAAAATCAGCGGAGCGGTTTACGCTTGAAATTATGACAAACAGGGCTACTTTTGTATTTATAATTTTAGTAAGGATTTCTTAGTAGACGCAGCCGCAAATATATGTCTGCTCATACGGAAAAGTATATAGCGCGACGATATATTATTGTTATAGCAAGTATTTAATTTTTGCTAAGTGAGTACAATACAAAATAAGGCTGATATTTTTAAAACTGGCAACACTGAAACCCGTCGATGCCGGCATCGCTAAAGACATTATCCAGTTATGAAACACTTGACATCTCACGGGTATTTAAACAAAACAGAGGCTGCTAATCACTGCATTAGCGACATCTGACGAGCCGACGCGACGGCGCGGCCTCTTTACATTTTCCACGGGCCATTTTGATAAAAAACCATCTTAAAAACAGGCTTATTTGCATAAAAGTTGCTCGTAGACTTATAGAGGAGCGATAACGCCAGTATAAAGGTGAAAAAAGTACGGGATTTTTATAACGTGATGACGTTGTGTTTCGAAAGCGTAGATCAATGTTATTTTGTTTGAAATTATATGAAATATATCCATTCGCATAAACCTACATCCAAGCACTTTTGAATCGTCATAAAATGTCAAATTAATCTACCACAGGATTGGAAAGTAGAATCTACAGAGAAGATCCGGCAAGAAATTCTAGTAGTTGTACTTTTGAACAGGTACATATAACACACAAAGGAATGAATCCATCCTCACATTAAAATCATGCATTTTTAATATTTAAACACTCATTGATGGAAAAATATCCCATTTTTAGCAATTTAGTTTTAATAGTTGTTTTTTAATTTCAATGGTGATAACTCTAAGATGTCTTTAGGTATTATATTCTATTGCAAAGGCGAACACCGAGACCCGTGTAAGAACCATGAATTTTTTTAGCCGGTAACTAGGTGACACTAATTTGTGTTTATTTCTAGTATTAACACTATGCACCTACTAGCCAATAATAGATGCAGATTTTGTCATAAGCATAGATTTCTGGTGTAAACATATTGATGCACGTTAAGGTGGTGAAAGAGGTTTACAAGAATAGAGAGAAGTGGCGTTCCATTCTCTCTGCCTGCCCCCATAGGGAATTAGCGTCGTCATAGATAGAAATATACACGGCGCTTAAATATGGAGCTCATAAGACGCTCAGAAATGACTAACTAGAGTATACATAATTTTCAATATTATTGAGGCATGACGCTTGTGTAGGCGGCTCGGGGATACGATAAGTCATGTCATGTCATGTCATGATTGTTTACGTTGGCAACATTCCCCGGTGTGAAACCCGAAGACGATGGAGTCGCCGCAGTTCATGTTAAGCGATGGGGTGCGCCAAAGTGCTGCCAATTGTGCCTTATCGTGTTCCTGCGTCGCCTCGTGACCTCGCTACACCAGGGCTGTCCGAATATGTATTTTTTTTTAATTAAGAGATATGTATACATCAGTGACGTGTATATGATATTTGGACAGGGTAGGCAGAATTCGCGTAACTCATTTGAATATTATATTATGATAATAAATATTATATTGCTTTCATAGGAAAGATAGATGGCATGAATATAGAATAGATATGAATATAAATGGTTTCTTTTTTGTTTGACTTTAAGCAATTTATTTCACACTTATTTATCGTCAGGACATGCAATGCTTTTATGCATCTATGGAATGCACGCTACTGGTATACATATACATGTATATTTAGCCGGTATCGGCAGCGTGGCGACGAGAATGGTCGCAGATTCAAATTCCGGCTGGTACAATTGGGTTTTTCCAGATTTAAGTACACATTTAAGCACCAAATGCTCACCGGTGAAGATAAGCATTGTTAGAAAACCAGCATGACATCTATTAAAAATGTCATGAATACTTATGCTCTGAGAACAGCAATCAGCTGCGCTATAGATCAGGTTGTGCATGACATATAAACGCAAAGTGGATATAACTACTAATGTATCTCTGTTCGCCCCGAAAGGGATATTGCGTGACGGTACATTATTATTACAAAAGCATATACCAAAAACGTATTACTAAATTGCTTAGGTAGCTGTATGAACATTTTTCATGTTCAAAAATATCCGAAAACCCGGTGTGGTAGCAAAATCCGTACACAATTTAGAAAAACCCAGAAGCTCGTGCCGGGATTCAAATGTACGACCATTAGCATTGCCGCACATGTAAACTGTTAGCTTATTAACTAGGCCATAACAACTACAGTCGTTTTTTAGTTTCCAAATAGGAATTTAGCATTTAAGTTTTAAAGTATATTCCTAGAAAGAGTTTTAGTTGCTCCAGTATTCTATTCTAGTATTCGTACTAATACATTTATATACTTAACTGATTAATGATTAGCGATTACAAAATATCGTCGTAATTTTAATTCTCCTGCTCTGTAATCATGATTAAATTCATTTAAAACATTAAAAAATGATAAATGTGTTTATAATCTGGGATTTTGTAGTGTTTAAAACATAGATGAGCAAAATTCAGTCATATTAATGGTAAAAAACGTAAAATGTAATCGTAATAATTTGTATTAATCTGATTACATTTTGCCCATCTTTGCTTATATCTTTGTATTTGTGCCCATACTGAATCTTTTACTCTTTATTATATATCTCTGTATGCGTGATCCTACTGAGTGTTTATTGGGGCAGCCCTGCGCAACGTAACATAATACTGAAACGCAAGCTCGCTCGCGTCAATGTCAGGCGAATGTTCGAACGCCGAGGTGACGGGCACGCTTGCTCAGCTGACAGCCCTAATGCACGGATCAGTTTATAACAGTTGGTGGCATCACTTTGCACATAAACATAGGGCTCATTTTCACTTTTCAACGGCTGTAATTGTTTGAAGAAAATATTGGAAAATATCCTACATCACGCAAGCCAAATTTTTCTGAAATACGGTATATATAGCAGCCATCAAATAACTTTCATCTAAAGTATATTTTATATAGGTTGAAGAAGATTTTTTATATGTATTGATATAAAAATAGACTA
The DNA here is from genome assembly GCA_036320925.1 of Automeris io. NCBI lineage: Eukaryota > Metazoa > Arthropoda > Insecta > Lepidoptera > Saturniidae > Automeris > Automeris io. Next base: position 693,055 of record JAUDJH010000011.1, on the reverse strand, counting down.
GAGTTTGATATATTACTACTATTTTTTTATAAGATGTGAACTATTTTTTGTATTAACTATTTAGTATCTGTTCAAGACCAAATTGTCAATCACAAAAAAGTTATGTCAATTTAATAATAGATGTCGCCACAAACGATTTGTATCGCGCTGACGAGATTATCGCTGACTTGCTTAGGCCAATTGATTTTGCTTTTATAATACAAGCACCTCTGGAAAAGTGATTGTTTTATTTATTACCCGCATCCGCAAAAAGTGAAAAGTGCAAGCGAAAGTGAATAGTGCAAAAGTGAGCTATCTAAGGTTAGGAGTTCAACAGTATCACTCTTTAAACAGTTAAAACTTGTTGCCTAATAAAGCCACAAGAAATTGACGATATATCCAATACAAATATAGTTTAAAAACCTTTATAGAGTGATATCTTTAGAAATAAAACACAGTATCCGAGCTACTGTTCAGTACATATCCTGTGATTGTCCAAGATAAAAGCGGGAAGGCTTAGCCAAATCCAGCCGGGCGTCGAACTGCCCCGGGGCTCGTCCCGAAGACCTTTTTTACAATCCCCAGACAGTTTTATATGCAAATCGTTTGTTCGTTATTCACGGCGCGTGCCCGTTGGATTACGAGTTCTTTAATCCCTCAGATGTAGAATCGTTGATGCCTTATTTTTGTCTTTACATAGTACTGGTATACTCGGCCGGCTTTGCAAGGGTAATTTTTATTTCTACGCTTGTCTTTGTCATATATACAGGTATTTCAGGTTATAATAATTTGTTTCTTTTAGCAATTAATAAAAATGTAAATAACCATATTCCCTAATAAATCATAAAGAAAAAATAATGAAGAAATGAGAATTGATCCATGAAAAGTTCGGACACCGCGAAAGTTCGCGTGTGGCGCCCGACTGGTTGGTTAGTAGATAAATTTCCTTTTACGTAATTTTAGGTAAATAGATATTGACTCGTTTTCCCTTCTCACTGCATTCAGGCAAAATACCTACTTGATAAATAATTGTTATTCATTCGTTCATGTGTGTAATTGTCTCAAAGCATGTTAACTTTAATTTACTTTGTTTTAATGAAACTATTAATATATCACAATTATTACATATAATAATAAGAAAAAAGAACAGTTAACCTGTTAACTGGGTATGACGAAATATTTCGTCATGGAAATTAACCGTAATATAAAATGCCTTTCCCGGCAATCAGTAGCTAAACCGCTTCAAAAAAAAAAATCTTCTATATTTGACAAATATTGATAATATTTATACGATACTAACGTCACTCAATTGTTTTGCCTTCCCGGAACCCGTCCACTAACACTTGAACTTTATGGTATGGCATTAAAGTTCAAAATGACTTATAACGAATTTTTTGTATGAGAATACAGAAAAGTGTTATTTTTAGACAGTTGCAGAGAATTTTTAAAATTTTTTCTCTCCGTAATAACCTTCCTCAGACTTCATCAAACACAACAAAAAAAAAATCAGCCAAATCGGTTCAGCCGTTCTCGAGTTTCGCGCTTATCAAGACATTTTGCGATTCATTTTTATATTATAGATATTATCAAAATAAATAAAAACCATAAGTTAAAAACGATATTCTTTTATTATTTGAGGTGTGATGAGGACTTATCGCTGCGAACAAAAAGTCCCCATTCTGAAACGAGTTGAGCAATAGCTAATTCCCCTGTTCAGAGGTTAATGGTTGCTTGATTTTTGCCTCGTATTTCTTTATTTGATTTTAGTGTGTTCTTAACAGAAAATCTACTTGCAATGGCTATATATTTAATGGCCGCCTCTTCTAGTTTCATTGTCATTCATACTACAATGAAATCTATACTAATATTATAAAGCTGAAGAGTTTGTTTGTTTGTTTGTTTGAACGCGCTAATCTCAAGAACTACTGGTTCGAATTGAAAAATTATTTTTGTGTTGAATAGACTATTTATCGAGGAAGGCTTTAGGCTATATAATATCACGATGCAACTATTGGGAGCGAAGAAATAATGGAAAATGTGAAAAAAAACGGGGAAAATTATTCATCCTTGAAGGCTTCCCTTGCGTGCGCTGCGAAAACGGTTCAAGTACCTCTTGAAATGATCTAAAAAATGTACACGACAGTATATGTCTATCTTTTAATATTAACTCACTAGAACCGTTTTTATGGTAATGTTCGAAATTAATGCATTATTTGTTAAGAGTTGTATCAACGTAATAATATTAATCTTTATCCAAATAAATGTGTTGTTGATTAGGAGTATTTAATTATGAACAAAATTGTCTTTGACATCACTTAATTTCAATGAACATCTTAGAAGATATTACAATAACTTATATAGCAAAACAACGTTTGCCGGATCAGCTAGTATAATATAAACAATAAAGACAAATGCTGTTTAAATTAGGAGTACTGCCTTACACATGTCTCAGAACCTTCTCAAACCTGGTCAAGCTACCAAGAGGTCATTTTTCGCCCACCGAAGATAGCCCAGCCTGAGCTGATAAAAGCGGTTCGCTGGTGGTCGAAATAGGAAACAATGTCTTCCCGCCGGCCATAGTTTGCGTTATTATCCACGGCGGGAGGGCATGAACAGTTGTACTACAATTTAACAAGTATGTAATTTTTTTTTTTACACTGGCTCGACATAGTGACTACAGAGTACCTGATGGTAAGTACAGTGTAGTCCAAAAACGAAAGCGACTATCAAAGGATGAAAATCCATTGGTAGTCTACATCGTCATGTCGGCCCACATATACCACGACTGATAGTCTCTAGGTATATGAGCTACTGGATATACACAAGCTGATCCCGAAACGCGACAAGCCGAAACTGGTCACTATGACGGGCTTTACACCCATGTACTGCGGACGCGATCCAGACGGGCAGCGACGCCCTACCACCTCGCTGCTGCTCGTTTAGCACCACCCAGGAGTCACGTGTAGGGTAACTAGGGTACAGCCTACGGACGCGAGCAGCTTCGACTCCCAGAAAGAGGAGATCGAGAGGCAAAGAGAGGCTACATACACTCTGGCCATTCGTCAACATAGACCAGGGAGGTAGCGGGCAGCCTTCGCACATGCTCTGTTGCGCAACCCTCAGCTTAACACTGACATGGGAAGTGGTACTTAAGGGAATCCTCTGCCCATGTATGAGGAAGGCGGGCTGTGAGTGTTCCTACACATTCCTCCTTACGACTATTTTCTGGAGGTGGTCGACTCCACCCACCCTCCATAATTTGGGCTGCTGTGGCAGATTCTGTAACTCGCTCCCATAACCGATTATCAGCGGCGCGATAGGAACGCCCAAAGGGTTTTTAGTAGGTGTCTGCCACAGGAAGTCCTATGATGAATTTCCATTAGTAAAAAAAAAGGTAATCCTTCGTAGTACAGACAGATTACGTTTCTGTGTACACTTTAAGGTCTCGAGAAGAAGTAAGCGAAGAGTTGTACGCTGACGGTGGTCCACGGGCCACAGCAATATGCAGGCATTTATGACATCCCGTACCACCGAGCAATTACTGTCGGTGTTTATATTACGCGTACACACAGCCTACAATAAAACACAATAATTAGGTGCGGTGGAGTGTTTAACTTCACAGTTTGGTAGTCTATTTACCGAGACACACCGTCGTGATGTGTGGCTAATGTCTCTACATTTTTTTTTTACTATGAACAGTGTGTATGGTATTTGATAGTTACCTTTTGAAATATAAAGAATGTATGTTTTTTTATCATGGTGTATGTCATATATTTAAATAATATACACTACGAATAGAAATTAATGAAAATAATAAAAATCTAAAAAGGAATAGACACCACAGCCACACACACAAAAAAAAAACATTTCCCGATTATAAATATGTTCACTTAAGGAGCTGATTACCAGGTCAGGAGACTTTTGGCTTTGGTAATTAGAAGAGTATATACAGTGTGTTCGGGCTTGGACTAGCGATATTCTAAATACTTAAATATAAACGACTAGCTGACTCGGCAAACGTTGTTCTGCCATATAAATTATAGCAGACCAGCCACGCTTTGCTGTGACTGGTTTTTGAATAATTATTCAATCCAGTCAACGGATAGTGCCATCTTTTAGAATCGGTTGGAGCTAACTGTAAATTATGACTGCTAAATAATAAACTAATAATTTGCAATAAAATAATATTGCGACTATGAATTGAGATGAAAACTATCCTATCTTTTAAATTAGATCAAACTTCACGTGGTGTGTAAATTTCATTAAAATCGGTTTAGTAGTTTAGGAGTCCATCGCGGACAAACATCGTGACAGGAGATTTATATAATATTAAGATTTTAAAGTTCAATTACATTCTAGGCTTGGGTCCAATACACTTCCCCGCTAAATGGCAGCCATTTTGTATTTTTGTTGAAATACGCTCTATGCGAGTACAAAAAAGATTATATCTCTCAAAGTTTTAGTCATATTGAGATAAATATATTTATTAAATATCCAATTATAATAAGGAAATGCTTTTTTGTTTGTATGGGATGAATGTCATTGTGTGACAGTAAATGAAATAGCTCGTCGTACCCGCGAGCCGTGTGCGCAGCAGCGCGCGGACCCCTCCGCTCGTTAACACAGTTTAACGACAGCCGTTAACCGCATCCTGGTGCATTGACAGTCGATGCTGTAAACAGTGCAGTTCCGGAATGTTCTATTCATTGTCGTTATTCTAATATATTTCTTACAGTTGGTATAATGAAATGAAAGTAACTAAAATCAAATTCACACAATTATGCTGGATTGCGGGATCCCATTTTGCTGGATTACAATCCTTGCTTACTAAGCTTTTTCTTTTATCGACTTATATGTTGGACCCTTCGGATACGCGATATGTCTTTCAAACGGTGAAAAAAATTTGTTGGATCGTGCTAAGAATAAGTTACATTTGATCTTTTAAAAATATGTTCGATGTATGAAAAGTGGGAGAATATTTGACAAAGCCATGGCTAACATATCTGGCAGATATAATGGAAATTAAAATGACAATTAATCAAATTACGACCGCATCAGCAGTCGGGGATGTCGCTCGATAATTACCCTAAAGTGGGGGTTGCAAGGGGGTTGGTAATACAGTTACGGTCGGCCGTGTGCCGTATAGCCTTTTACAGGTTGTAATAACGCTCTCCTACCATCTATAATACCATATGGCTATTTATTGGACCGTATATTATATTTTTCTACATAAAAAGAATAAAATAATCAAACTATCTATTTCACATTCATAAATACTAAATACTTCAGTATGTGTTAATACGAAGGACAAATTGCTACAGTGTCCCGGCGCTGCAGGGCTGGCGGCCGGGCCCTTGTAGCTAATCTCATCATCAAAGTTAACCAAATCCCTACATGCGTTTGAATATGCAAACGAGACTCATCCATGCCTCCTGATACGCAACGCGTTTGAATAATAAAAGGCCTTCCATCTTAGTTTCAATTTAAATTTTGAACAGATTTAAATAATAGTATTTAAGGAACACGTTTTCCACGTATCCTGTGTGTTGTCAATCTTTGGAAACCACCTGGTCAGCGTTTGCTATTCATGCTGTCATGCATCCAGCGTTGATTGTCAGCTGAGGCTCGATAGCTCAATTTTTTAGATATCTTTCGTGATGTAACTGGATTCTGATCGGTCATTTCGGCACTGTTTTTACGCATTAATACGGCACTAAACACGCATGTCAAAACACAGTGTCTAGAGCTTCCGCGCGCGAAACTGGCGTTATATCCTGTTGGATCCTGACGATACAGTTACCGAAGTCTTAACAGCTGCAGCTCCAAAAAATATTGAGGTACACACATGCACTAGATTCATTCCACGTTACCGGCGTCGCCGACTGAAGATAGTTTTTTTTTTAACCCGGGGGAAACCCGTCATGGGCCGTCAGGGGACGATGAGGGTCACCCCCCGGTGTGTCGGAGTCGCACCGACTAAAACCCCCGGGGTGTTCCTTCTCCCGTTTGCCGGGACCAAGGGCAAGGCTGTGCCAGCTTCCTCAGCACCCGGCGAAACTGAAGATAGTTCAGACAATTGTCGCTAACCAGTGCGTTTACGATCAAAGGTGCAGTTCCATTCCAACGTTGCTTTGATTTTAATTCGGCATTTTTTTTAGACGCCCAAGTCGAGGTTCAAATCCTCACGGGTGTCCTTGTGTTGCCACTCAACCCACAACCTGCTAGCTGAGCAGCTTGATCGCTCGGCCCTCTCGCCTGGTGAAGTTGTAACATAAAGGCCTTTCCCGACCAGTAGCATATGTCATGCCGAAAAAAAAAAAAACAATTATTACGAGCAAAAACCGTCGATTGATTTGCGGGTAGAGCGTCCGTGACACGCTTCCGACACGAATTTGACACGTCATTTCACTTTAGCGATGTGAAATCTACAAAAGCGTTCCTTTCATCGTATTCACACTCAATTAAATGCACCAAATGTGTCGCTATAAATAGGGCTGTCACTAATGCTGTTTCTGTTTTGTTGAACTGTTGTTAGTTAATGGTTCAGGATTATTTAACTCGTTCGTCGACCGGCGCGATTCGCTTATGTTTCTCATGGGGCTCAAATCCGGATCTCGGCTCGCCGTAACGTAGACAAAAGATATATCAACAATGTTGTTCGAGTATTATGATTATATTATTATCTTCGATTCAGCACCAAGAATTTTGTTCTGCACCTCAGATGTGTTTTAAGAAAAAGATATGCGTTTTGGTAAAATGTAGTAAATTATCCTATATAAATTAATAAAAGGTATTATGTTATGTTGTTAGTATTTTATATATTCTCTATTTACATATAAGTACTTATTCCATCAAATTCATGTTATAAATCGTACTAAAAAAATTCTATGAACTTCAACAAGAAAAACGCCACCAATATTGAGGTGACGTTGCGACAAACATATTAAACGTATTTCTCAGGTCTTTAAAATAGATGCTAGATGCTTTTAGCATCATAGACTTGCCTATAAAAGTCTAAATCGGGGCAGAAGTTGGATACAGGATAGACCGTAAAGGAACATAATAGAATGCAACTAAAATTTGTTTATTATTTAAATAAATCAAATAAGGTATTCATAGAACCAAAAGTATATTAAAGGAAATAATCTTTAACAATAAACAATATTAATACTAACGGAACCAGCTGGCTTCGCCTAGGTGCAATTTCGGGTGTGATTATGTCGCTCGGCATTAATGCCGCACACGATTGAACTGAATAAAGCTCAGTGGAGACTCGTCGAGGGCCTCGTACAGACTGACTACTCTGGACATTCCGTTGCACGACAGCCTGCCAAGTTTGTATTGTCGGCAAACTATACAACCATTGTTTAGACACAGCAACTGGTTACTGTGAAAGTTCTTATGTAATTTTTTTGAAAATATTTACTGGCTATTACTAAAAGGTAATTAACACTTAAAAATACGTTTAAAAATGTAATAAACATAAACACATAATTTTTAAACAATATATAATGAGCACATTTTGTGTGCCTACAGCAGCCCTATACTAGTGATTTAGATTTCAATAAACCTAGCTTTGAGAATTGACTAGAAATCTAACCGGACTGAGTTTAGAATTAAGTACATCGACCATCGATGTAAAGTCACCGGCCTCGCAGGCTTTTACCGGTTGCATAATAGAGTGCTCTCAAGAGCCACATTCTTTAATTCCACCAGCCCCATTCCATCATAAATCCACTAGACATCGTGTCGGATACCATCCATTAGTGGTGGAAGTTCCTTATATCTGCATGGAAAAATTCGCTTCTACATTCACCATGCGAACAGCTAAGGAGTGGAACATGCTTTCAGCGACCATATTTCCACGTTCTTATGACTTTAAGAGAAGAATGAATTGGCATATTTGTGGGGCAGACATGGTACATTGATGGATTCATCTTCACCTTCCACCAGGTGTGATTGAGGTCAAGGGGCGGTCTATAAATGATAAAAATCTTATTTATTATTATTACTCTTCCGTTGCCCTCTGGACGATCCGGAACTTCTGAAGCAGTTTAGTATTGCGGTACCTCGCAGGCTGCCTCGGTATCCTGCTCCCATGTTTGCCACTAAACGATATAAGACCAACCTTGGTCACTTTTCTATAGTGCCAAGGCTGTCACGTTTATATAACGAGTGTGTGTCCGGGGATAGGAACATGGATATTTTTGCGGATTCATTGCCGGCCTTCAAGAGAAAAATCAGTGAGCAGGTGTGTTGAGCTTGGCATTGTTCTTGGTGTTATATAATTTTTAATTTGAGGTATTATTGTCTGCTGTTGTTTTGTTTTGTTTTTTTTTTGTGTTTTGGTTTTAGTTGTGTTTTGATATTGTTAGTTAATGCTTTTGGGCCATGCTGTGGTTGTCTATTATTGGTATCCGTTACTGACATTTAGCTTATGTATGTGATTCAGATTGTGAATGTGAAGTGTAATGGAGCTGTTGACAGCCCATAAATAAATAAATAATAATAAACATTTATGAGTGGCAACCCTAATTGAAGTATGTGGGTACAACAATACAGCCGGAACACAATACACATCACAATATTGTGATCAAGGTGCGCCGAGACGCGTTGTATTGCCAAACAATTGGCGCGTTAACCCGCATTCATATTGTGACGTCTTAAGCGCTACTGTCAAACATTTCCCTTTGCCGGTTTAGCGCGCTTCCATTATATCACGATTTAATATAACAATGGATTTTGTGTGAAACTCGTCTAAATTATACTATTATTTGATTAATTTTTATTATACATTGTTTTGATCTCGGTCGATTCTATTACAAAGGCTACACAGTTGATTTTCTTTTTCAACCCCTTGAGTGGAAAAGACGGGCCTAGCCTGTCAAGATTTTCTGTACTGAATTCGAATTTAACGGGCGTCGCCCGCAGTATATTTTTTTCATATGAATTTCTTTAAACTTGTATAAATAAACATATTATTATTGTTGCACATGGTGTTTTTTTATATTGTAGCTAAAATGACCTTAATATAATAGCGCTAAATTGAATTGTCTGCACGCGTACTCCGAGATTTAATCGTAAGGCAAGGGGTCAATTGAAAAGTATTTATGTAAGTAAAGATTTCGCAAGGATAATTTAATAAAAATAAATATAGTAACATTTCCATGGTAAGTGGAAAGAAAAAGTGGATTGGGTGGTTTTTTTTTCCATTTTATAAAATTGGACTGAGGCGGTAGTATGATAGCCCATACAGTACCGTCATAGTTTTTTTTTTCGGCTGGACAATATGCTTCAGGCAGGGAATGGCCTTTACGACTTCACCTGGCGAGAGGGTCTAGCGCTTAAAGTGCTCAGCAGGCTAGTTATTAGTTGGGAGACAACGCAAAGGCATGCTTAGGCATCCTGTGGGTATGCCGTCATAGAGCCTCGCTTCAGCATGTTCGGAGTCTGCTTGTGAACGTGCGGTTGATCATAATCCTAGAGACCTTCTCGAGAATTTTGAGGATCCTGAGGAATTTTTGAATGGGAATCGTTAGGATGCTACTCTTGGACTCCAGTGTACTTTCAATTAAGTTATACGCAGTTCTTTCGTTGAATCAGTATAAAAAAGAACAAAAAACTTTTATTGGGTATTAATTAAATTAAATTATTCAAATATTATGATACATAAAGAAGCCAGTGGAGTTTACTGGTAGAATAGAATAGAATATATCCCTATTCAGCATACTGAGGTGTCGTAAGAGTCGACTAAGGCATCCAACATGCCGAATTACACGCATATTTACATAGCTCTGTATATTTACATGGTATTTACACAGCTCTGTGCGCCTTCTCTACACATAGAGCACACCCGCCAACTCACATTGGACAAAAGTGCTGGGCTACATCTCCAAACCTCTTCTCATGAACTCCACAAATAATAATAATAATATCGAGGGGTGAAAGGCTGTTTGGTTTAAGTGACATTTTTTGGTGAAATAGCAATATATATACATTTTTCGAATCGCTAAAAAATGCTAATTCCGTGAAAGGCTATTTAGCCCTTCACCCCTCGATATAATATTAACTAACAATTACACACATTGACTGAGTCCCAAATTAAGCTTGTGCTTGTTCTATGGGTACTAGACAAAGATATACATATATACAATCAGGACTCATGAAAACTCATCTGCTTATCACAGAAAAGTTTACCACTACCGGAACTCGAACCCAGGACCTTAGTATTGTAAGTAGGGTCGCTACAAATTGCGCGATCAGGCCGTCAATACAAATATACTAGAAAAAGGCCCTGGAGTAGGATGAAACTCGTTAATAATAATAATAATGATATAGATCAATTAAAAATGAATCAGTAATGTGTTTTATTTTAAAGCTATGTTATATTTACTTGAAAAAGACGAGATGTAACAAAATTCCTGCGAAGACAATGGAAACAGACTAATACGTCAAACTGATATTTTTTTCGTCACATTAAGTCTCATTCAAGTGATTCAAAAGGAGCTCAGGAGCCGTCTGCGGGTCCGTCTCCCGCCAGTCGCGGCACCACCTCGGCCGGATTTAGGGCATTAAATATAATATTGCAAGTAACACAAAATGCGAGCGGTAGGCGGCTGCTATTGTTATCGTAATATTATTTAAATGAAAAGGTTATTGTGTGGGTTGAGTGTACCATGCTTTTATGTTCAAGCTTTAAATGACGGGGTCTACTGCTTTTATAAAATTTCATATACAATTCCGATTTTCTTGGTTTATGGTATAACGTAAGCTTAAGAAACCGACATACAGAGAAACTATTCTTCTAATATGATATATTAATTATTTATTTACGGGAAAATAAATAATTAACTAATTAATTATTAATTAATTAATTAATTCATTAATAAGAACGATTGGGCACGAAATAGGTATAAGCGCAAAGTGGATACAGTCAATAATGTATCTCTTTTTTTTTGTAACCCGGGGAAATCCCTAACGGACCTCAGGGGGCGGTGAGGGCCGCCCCCCGGTGTGTCGGACTTGCACCGACTAAAACCCCCGTGGTGTTCCTCCTACTCGTCTGCCAGGGCCAAGGGTACAGCATTGGCGACTTCCTCGGCCAATAATGTATCTCTGCCCATCCTGTAAGCAATATTATAATTTATATATTATTTTTTATACGTGATTCTCAATGTGATAACCAGTATTATGTTTTTTTTATGTGAACTGTGTCAAACGGGCAGACAGTCCACCTAATAAAGAGTGGTAACTGTCGCCTAAAGACGATTACAATAGCAGAAGCGTAATCGCCATGTTGTTGATTTTGAAAAACGTTTTTCATTGACTTGATGTTTCACGAATGAAATTACTATATGTATTATTATATGTATTATGTCATGCCTGTGGTGGCCTAGAGGATAAGGGACTATGTTCCTTTTTTTTTTCGGCATGTCCTACGTTGGTGGCCTGGGAAAGACCTTCACAACAAAACCGGGCTTGGTGGGCGAACGCAGACGGCGCTCAGCCAGCGAAATTTATGGGTTGGGCGGCTACGCAAGGGCACCCCTGTGGGTACGGACCTCGACTTGGGCGGCCGGCCAGTTGAAAAACGAACCTAACGGTGATCTACCAGCGTTTCGGAAGCGACTACCTTGAGAAAAAACGCCGAAAGAAACTCAAGTCTACGTCGGAGTGAAACTGCGTTATTTAAACGACAGTTGACGGACCTATAATGACTATGTTCCATGCGCAGCAACGCGAATGGTCATAAATTCGAATTCCGTCATGTAGGAAAGTTGATGAAGAAACGAGAATAGATTTGTTCAAAAATCGTGGGCACCGCAACGCGTAGGGCGCATGATTCAATTATAAGTATATAAGGTTTCTTGTACGATGGTTTAGGTAAGCAGCTATTGACTCGTATTCCCTTCGCACTGTATCCTGGCTTATAACAGTGACGTGTATGAGGTATTCGGACAGGGTAAGCAGATTCACACATTGAATTTAAATATTATATAATTATAATAAATATTATATTACTTTCATAGGAAAGATAGATGGCATTAAAATATAATAAATATGAATATAAAAGGTTCCTTTTTAAAGTAAAGGAATTTATTCCAGACTTATTTATCGTAAGGGCATGCAATGCTTTCATGCATTTATGGAATGAACGCTACTGGCTTAGAACATGCAAACTTCCTACTTATTTAATAATTGTTATTCGTTTTTTCCTGTTTGTAATATTTCATAAATATGACTATAATTAACGTTGTTTTAATGAAAATATTAAGATACTACTATTCATTTCTAATGCCAAATATGTAAAAATTTACATATTTGGCATTAGAAATGAATGCTGAATATCCTCCCTTAACAACTCCCTCGTCTATAACATCACCCCGTATAAGCTGTGATTTTTTATCGGGACAACAATATTATCGTTATCGGTAGATGAAAATCTGTTTAGCAATGTCGTGACAGCAGAATGTCGTATTGTCGAACAGTCAACAGATTGTATAACGCGTTTACATCTCGGAATAGCAGTGATTAATAACGACAGAGTAATTGACGCGGCAGCCGCGGCTCGCGACCCGTGTTCACGTCGCGTCGACAGAATTAAAACTGTTGCTCGGGAATGCGTGATTCACAGGATTTATTCCGGAACGATGTTCCCGGTTACGACATGTCTTTGAATATAATTCACAATGTTTTTACAAATCGTGAATAATTTATCAAATGACTAATTCGAGTTTCTGTTTGTTTAATTCTTTGTTCGGAGACGGTGGATTTTGGGGTACCTCTTTGCATTCGTGTGTTGGGGTTAGTGTTTGACCGAAGTCAATTTCAGGACAAAACTGAAATGAGAGTCAAAGCTTTAAAAATCCTAATAAATTTAAATTTGACAAAAAGTATATAATGATTGTGTGATCATAGGATGATATGGTTAACTGGATGAGATTGGAGGAGACTTATCCCAAAAGGCTGTAATGAAGCAGAAGGAGGCCGCTAAAAGCGATAGAGAGTGTACTACCGCCCTGGACATTCGCCGGCCAAGGCACCGTCGCAAGAGGGACGTGTTAACGCGCGACCAGCGTGACATCCCTCCGTGATATTAGCCGCACAGTAGACTTGTCGGAGTCTGGTACCCGAATGAGAGGGAGGCGGCGCGCCGCCTGTGAGAAAGGTTTGATAGGGTGAGCTCTTTACACTCTCCCCTTCTAGAGATGAAGTTTAAATAGGCTGTTCGCTATCCGGACATCTGGATGAATTTTGTTTTCGAAGCCCGGGTGAAGTGTTTGGAAGAACGCCACAGAGGTTTTTAGTTAGTACGAGTCTGATACACCGGGGTCGCTACCCTCACAACAGACCTGATGGTTCTATGCAAGATTTTCTAACGGGCTCCCAAATAAGGCCTTCACCCAAAAGGGGTCTGCATATGATTGTCACGACACCTAATCCCAAATAACACAACCAATAATACTAATAGATATTTGAATTGTGAAAGCAGAATATGGATTAGAAAGGCTTATTATATAATATACATATGTAAAACCTTTGACATTATCATTTTGTCTTGACTGTACACATCTAGGGATGATGGTAATCTCCTTGGAATTTTTCAAAAATAATCATATTTCAAAACTATGTACAGATTGATAATAATTCGCTCAATTTCGGCACTTGCTAGACTGCTTCGGATAGACCTTGCTATATAACTAGGAGCCGACGCTTCGATTGGACACGTATTGGCTAATTTACAAATAATATGAAAATCCCGGTCAATTTATAATAACAAATGGATACATAGGTAGACCGCTAAAGTCAGGAATAGATAGACATACAAGGAGATTATAGCAGTAAAAAACTGTAAAAACTGTAATAAATTTGTGTGAAATATGCTGACATCCAAGATACAGGGTGTCCTAGTTTGGATGTCAGCTGATTTTTAATGTGCTGCCTTGTAGTTGTTTGTCGAATAAATATTTTTTTTTTATTATATACACCTTCGCATTAACCAGAACAATTTGTCAGAATGTGGAAAGATAGCTGTAGAGCCAAAGAATATTCAAATTCTTAATAGATTATTAATGAAAACAGGACGTTATAACAAAAGCGTAACAAATGGTATAAAATAAAGCCAAATCGTGAATTAGAAGTTTTTTTCGACAATGCAAAATGTTGATGGCTTGGATGAGACATTACAATTTCACAGGGCGAGGAGAGCAAGCGCTGAAAGGGCTCAGCCAGCGAATTTTATTTTATATTACCAATTAGTATTATATATTACCAAGGAAGAACTATTGATAGTAATCTACCAGCGATGCGAAAAGAACTACCTTGAATAGAAACGAAATAAACTCGGAGCTACGTCCAAGTTGAGAGTTGGAAGGTGATTGTCTGTTAAAATGTGTTATTTTGGAAATTATATTTATTGGCTCATTATTATAACGTTTAGCCGTGGTGGCTGCCAGCAGAATAGAATAGCACCCCCCTCTTCTTGCTGAGGTGTCGTAAAAGGCGACTAAGGTATCTCTTTAACACCGCAATTCAGCCAGGTGTTCAGAGAAGGACAACTCTACCAAACCTGCATCTCGCTCCCTCCCGATCGTACTGGTTCTCCATTCCATCGGGCCTGAGGGAGCTCGGACGAGAGAGTGCTTTTCTGGCTGCGCGTCCAGCTATGCACTTAAATATCTCCTGCGCAATTGACTGTTTCCGAAAACTGGACCTAGATTTTCTTAATCGGTGTTGAAACAGTCGCCGTGGCCGAATCCGGCTAGGACATCATCATCATCATTATAACGTTACTTGCAAATTGTCTGCTATCGAAGAAGGGCATTATACAAAGTATAGAAATATGACTTGTTAATAATATGGTTTATTATTTTAGGATGTGATAGCTTTTTGTGACCGATTCTTAGACATAATCCAAAACTGTGGATGTGTTCAGCTAAACAAAGAAAGCAGTAACTTCACCAGACTATCACTCATTGAACAGGGTGATTGAAGACCAAATAGCACATCGCATAAACTGAATAATTTAAAATATAGTCTAGAGTTAACATCCGTCGTGCATAAAACACGTCAGTCTATCGTTTACGACTTCAGTAAACTTGTCGACTTATTGAAGGAAACTGCAGACCTGACATACCGCATGTTTTACTGCTTAGTAACTTATTCCGCAATTTCTTTAGTGTTCTTGGCAACTGTCATTAAAAAACATTATTGTATAAATTTAACTAAATAATAAAAGGAGACAGGTAGACAATATAAGTAAGAGGCTGATGACAGAAAGGAGATACTTGGGAAAAATGGGTCTATGCAGATCAAGATAAAAAATTCCATAGTTATACAGATATTTTTTATGCAATCATAATGGGAAAATAGATAATCTGATGAAATAAAATTTGTAAATTGCTCATGCACCGTTTCTGTAGACTACACACGTTCTAAAAACTTAGAAAAAGATATCATTCTATCAAAAACACATCTAATAGATAGTCCAAAAATGAATGGAATTGATATAACGTCGACAAGGTGATATATTGATAGTTTTGTCAGTCTTATACTTTTTGTACTTTCTTTTTCTATTAGCTTTGGAACCAAATCTATAACCTTGAGTTAAAGGCAGATCACTCGGTAGCTAGATGCCACAACCTCAGCCCTGATAAACAAATTCAACTTGTCCTCCGCGACCGCTGGCGCGTAGGCGGTCGGACCTACAACTTGTGGGAATGTAATTGATATTTATGTAGTGTGTACATTGCGGGGCGTCGGGAAGTGATCCGTCATCCCGCCACTCGCCGCGGCCATCGCTCATTCCTTAACTGCTTCATTTAACTGAGCGGGCTCACAATTGAGATTATATTTACCCAATGTTGAAGGTGTAATTGTGAAAGTGCATCGTCAGCAGCCATTCTGCTTTATCGGACTACGCACCATACAAATCTATACAGAGCTAGCTAGCATGTTCGTTTTACTGTTTGTACAATGGGAAGTACTTCGAAGAGTTATTCAAACTGGTATAACCGGCGCTATTTCAAACGCGTACCATTTATCGGTGGTCGTTGGCGCATCTTCACCCGCTAAAACTTTATAGAATCACGACAACGCAGCCGTTCTCAAGTACATTTTTGTTGCCCTCTTTGAAGTTATAGAATGGGCTGCCGGGTACAGTGGTTTCCCAGAGCTACGTGGTCTGCAACGCAATAACATCACTTCGTGTGCTGTAGTTGTCCACAAGCGACGGTAACTTTTTATAATCAGGAAAGCCATTCGCCTGTTTGTCGACAAAAGTTATAAAAATGTCTTGTGCCCTCGTCATAGGAGAGTATTCACAATGAACCTCCAATTTGACCTATCCTAATTACAACACTTCAGTTCGCACCAGGTTCTAATAAGAAGAATCCAGAATCATGCGTCTCCAGATATATCTAGGTTAGCGACGTCTTTTAGTACCCTGGACACTCAAATCTGGTGCCTGTTTGGGTATATGGACAGCATCCCTAAGGAGCGTGTGACTAATCCAGGTCCAGGTCAGTCATTGTCCAGGTCATTGATAGTCCTCGAATTTGGGTTCTTTGACGATAGCCGCTGTCCTTTGATTATACCGCACTTTCCATCAGCTGTGAACTTTTAGGGTTTTTTTAACGACGGAATTTTTAGCGGCTATACTGTAATTCATATTCGGGACTAGGAAGTTCTATAATTCATATTTATATAATCAAATTCAAATCAAATTTATATAAGCAAATGAATTATATAATCATATTATATAATTCATTTGCTGAGTTTTTGAGCGGTGGAACAGTCTTCCAGCAACCCTGTTCCCGCTGTCTTGTCTTTGTGCAAAATATTGGATATTTTGAAGAAATCGTGAAGAGGTATTTGTGTAGGCCGGCATAATTACTGCGATTAACGATTCTATTTCTTTACTGTTGTTAGCTGTAGTCGTTTTTTGAACTGCTACATGCTTACCGCCAGGCATGTTGTGGTTACTATGTCGAGACAGGATAAAACATCTATTTCGTTATTTCCTACTGATGGAGGTCGCTACCTCAAGGTGATCAGTTTCTTCCAGCCACCATCACCAGATCATCAATCCATCAGGATGTCTCCCTTTCTTCCTACGGTTCGTGGTCATCACTCGAGGACGTTCTTTTCCCACCATTATCGCTGCTTTCTGCTATTGCTGCTTTGTGGAAAGTAAAAATGTTATGGAGAGTATGATATGAACACGTAGAACGTAGTACATTGCTCGAAACGGAAGCAATCCATCACGTCAGAAATGAACAAGGTGATCGTTCATTCACTAACAATGTAATTGACTCCAGTGGGCATCACTGTACTGCTGTTATATTTACTCACGTATTCCCAGAACTGTGCATAAGTTCCGGATAAGTGCCTCAAAGGGAGCTCTATGAAGTCGTTATAACCGGCACGAATAGTGAGCGTCCATTGAATAAGCTAGTCCACAACTAAGGCTTACCGTGCGTATGTATTCTGCGCTGCTTGATAGAGAAGCTCTAAGCAGTGGGTTCTTTACACCCACTCCTCTCCGAGATGGATCCCGAGATAGGCTATTCGCTTGCCAGGACATTGAATATAGTCCTAAGTAGGAATTACCCCGTGTTACAAAAAAGGGACTACCTATTAACTCTTCCATATAGTATATACAATTGTTCATACAGGCCGTGACCTTTCGTCGTAGTATATGTGGGCCGGCATGACGATGGCGACTGTCAACGGATTATCCTACATTGGCGGTCGTTACAATTCGTGGACTACACTGTACTTTCCATCAGATCCAATGTAGTCACTTTATTATGACGTACGTGTGATATGTTCCCATTTGACTGCAGTTTCACAAGGCGTAATATAGCGCTATATAAAAATCATAGATAACAATAGAGTAGGTAGGAGTTAGCGGGGAGGAGGGGAGGAGATTGGAATGGCCTTGGGTTTAGAGATCTGATACACAGCATACCGAAGCAAGATATTATGATGGTAAATTCCCTCCTCTTTTTCTGTACAGGCTACGTAAAGTGACTTCATTGTACCGTCTGGATCGCGACCACAGTACATGGGTGTAAAGCTCGGCATAGTGACCAGTTTCGGCTTATCGCGTTTCGGGATCAGGTTGTGTATATCCAGTAGCTCATATACCTAGAGACCTTCAGTCGTGGTATATGTGGGCCGACATGACGATGTAGACTATCAATAGATTTTCATCCTTTGATGGTCGCTTTCGTTTTTGGACTACACTGTACTTACCATTAGGTACTCTGTAGTCACTATGTTGAGCCAGTGTAAAAAAAAAAAGAACAGCAACGACCGCCGCAGGACGACAGTCCGCCGACAGTCGCCATCGCTATGCCGGCCTGCATACTCTACGCCGGAAGGTCTCTAGGCATATTAACAAGGGGATATACACACACTGATCCCGTAACACGACAGGCCGAAGCGATTCATTGTGTGGTCACGATCCGGTTCTGGTATTCTCCCTACCACCTCATAAACCTTGAGTATTCTATTCAAGTGGAATTCACGTCCTGCGTCTGTGTTTCCAACATCTTATGACATGGGAATATTCAAACGTCGAGTGAATCGGTATTTGCTGGGCGAGTGCGCTCCATCGTCGGTGATTTTTGATGGTTAAATGTATTTTATTGCACACTCAAATATTAATAGCATTACATAGCCGACATCCATATTTTTGCAAGTGATATAACCTAAAAACTATAGACTCATGTCATCCTTACTCTTTTATACATAGACAATATAAAGATCATATTCACTAATCAACAGTCGGTCTCATCATCACTTTCCATCAGGTGAGATTGAAGTCAAACGCAAGACTAACAGTAATAAAAAAAAGTAAGGCCTATTATAATTTAATGTTTAACCTTGAAATCAACAAATACTTGTACCACGGATAGTGCTCGTGATAATCTAGTTGAAACTAGACCGCGCGTAATGAGGATTTCCACGTCGTCCACAAATTACACCAATTTCGGGACAACGGAACAAAACGTGTCTAAATTATGAGCGGCGCGTAAATGCTTCATATCGCAATTGTAATAGAACAAATTGTAATGAACGGCCTTAAAACTCTGTAATGTGTTCTAAAAAATAACTAACAGTCTATTTTATAACATTAATAACCAGTTTTAGAAACGCTCTTTACACTTTAAAACCTTTTTAAACACTAATCTATATGTACGCTATGTTTTGAAAACCTTGTCCAACCCGAAAAGAGTATATTAATGGCACGATAATGTTACCAAAATACATCACAAAATAATATTATTCGTAAACATTAATAAATTATTTTACAGAAATTACGTTATTTTACTTATGATTTATCTTTGGATTACTTAAAAACATCAGATTAGACTAACGAAACGATTTAATTGATAAATGATGCATGGGATCGACTGGGGTCTTGACCCTTTTGACGTCATGGACTACTAGCGAGAGTCTTTGCTTTCCTTTTTTCATTTAATCACGCGTTACGTCCTCTTCCAATATGACCATGTAAGCTATTCCCATTTCATTATTTTTTATTGTATTTACCTTGTGTTTGCTATTTAACTAAAAAGGATATCCTAAATTGAATCTAAAATCGATACTGAGTAACGCTTTCACGGGTCGGACAGGGTTTTTATAGTGTACTGTATAAAAATTATATTGATACATTATCGCAGAGACCAAACTGCTGAAGATAGAAATTTGAAATGTTCAGATTCTCAGGCTCGGGTGGAGCGATTAGAGGGACACCCCGGGGGTTTTTAGTCAGTAGGAGTCTGACACACCGGGGTCGCTGCCCTCACAGCATCCCTACGTAGGATTTTCCCGCGGGTTAACATAAAAAATGTATTGAAAGTTAGTTTGAAAATCTTTTTGGTTGAAAATAAACAAATACGTGTAGCGACGTTTTTGGTAAATCAACCCCGAAAAGACTAAAATAAGGGTTGCAATTTAGAAGTCGGTCATATGTTTATAGCTATCCAGGCCACCCCGGCAACTCCAGTCATTGTATAAAACAAAATAAAATATTTATTTTTTATTTCTTAGCGAACGCTTGACGTCAATCCCACCTGGTGGAAAGTTAAGATGAGTACAACGATGTATCGCTTCCGTCCTACAAATGCCTATTCACTCTTCTTTTATATGCCAAATCATAAGATCGTGGAAATACTCTCGCTGGAAGCATATTCCACTCCTTAACTATTCGCATGATAAATATCGAAGCGAATCTCTTCGTGCGGATATAAGAAACGTTTACTACATAGGAATGGTACCCGACACAGTGTCAGGTGTTTTTATGATTAACTAGCTGTCCCGGCAGACCTTGTTCTGCCCTATTTCTCTAAAACAAAGTCACATTGTTTTTTTTAACGTTAATAGCTTCCACGTAAGATTTTTTTGAAAATTGTTTGAAGGAACCTGGCCTTGATGCTATATGTATAAAAATTGACAAATATTGACATTAATATTTATACGTCACTCAATTGTTTTGCCTTCCCGGAACCCGTCCACTAACATTTAAACTTTATGGTATGGTGTTAAAGTTCAAATTGACTTTTAAATATTATTACGAATTTTTTGTATGAGAATATAGAAAAGTGTTGTTTTAGACTTTTTCAGACAATTTTTTTTAATTTTTCTCTCCGTAATAACATTCCCCAGACTTCAACAAACACAACAAAAAAGAAATCATCCAAATCGGTTCAGCCGTTCTCGAGTTTCGCGCTTATACACATTTAGCCATTCATTTTTATATTATAGAAGAAGATAGGGCTGGTGGAATTAGAGATGTAGCTCCTGAGAACACTCTCCGTCATGCAACCGGTACAAGATTGCGCGTCAGGCGACTTTGCGTCGATGCTCGATGTTCTGCATTTTAGTCTGTCAAAGAATTATCGCTAACAACTTTAATGAAACATGAATAGCGGTTAACGTTAAAATTTATAAACTTTCTCAACATTATGAGAATGGAATAGCTTCATTTAACTAACGATCTATTATATACTTTGTATCTGATTGTGTAAAGTTTGTTTTCGAATAGCAACTAATTGTTGTGTTAAGTTTCGTCTCGTGTTCCTGAACGGAAACCGCGGTGAGGGTAGAACGATTATATTTAGAAATAGAATGCGCTCAGCGGATGTGTGTATTGGGTGTAATATTGCAAGATGCTTTTTCTTTATTTTTATGATGGCAACATTCTGGTCAAAATGGAATCTATTAACTATTCCAGGGGTGCTCACACTTGCGATCGCCTCTGTAGGATACAGGATACTTGTTTTGTTTATGGCTGCGGTGACCTAGTGGATAAGGGACCGGCTTCCATGCGCGGCAACACAAATTGTCGTAGGTTTGAATCCCGGTACGTACATCAGGGTTATACCAGATTAACTACGGATTTAGTTACCATATGCTCACCGGTAAAGGAAATCATCTTGAGGAGACCCGCATGGCATCTGAATAGAATAGAATCTACGTTACTGGTCACGTTGGGCACAACATATAAGCTCGGAGTTGATAGAGCCACTTATGTATATCTGCTCACCCCGTGAGGGGTATAGCGTTATAGCGTATATATTAACACTAATATTTAGGTAGGACATTTAAGCGAGATGTTGCGCGCGATCATTCTCCCAGAGTATAATCAGGGAGTAGGGCGTCTGCTACCCACATTCGGAGACGATGAATGGAGTCCTCATACCACCTGCGTAGTCTAGGGACGTAGTCATTTTACATCCTCTTCTTTGAGAAAAGATGTCTCTGCAGGTCATTCGCTCACCGGGTCGAAGGACGAATACGCATGCATAATATTGTTCATAGGCGACTGTTTTTGTTCTGTCTTCCGCAAATATACGCTTGCTAAATCCCCGCCCGGTTAAGTTGTGAAGACCTTTCCCGGTCAACAAACACGCGTAAATCCGAAAAAAAAAGCTTGCTAAATCGATTGGGCTTTCGTGGTGCTCTCAAGATCTCGGGTATCTACGATATTCGTCTTTATGCGGAATATCGCTTACAATATTCGTCTAGAATACGTCCGATATATGAATAATAAAGCACTATGACCAGTGGTCGTGGGTGTGGTGGTAGAATGATACGGATTTTGGTGTTTTACTGTTTGTTTCGTAGTTCGTTTGTATTTGTTTTACTGTAGTCGACTACCGAGACTCAAGGCTAGAGTGCGTGCGTGTGCGTCGCAGTTCGGTGTGCCTTAAAATGCAAATAAACAGTAAAACGCCAAAATCCTACCACCACACCCACGACCACCGGTCATAGCACTGCATTATTTTGCATAATTAACAGAGAGAAGGAGCTTAGGTAACGAAAACAGAACATATGTACCGCTGCAGTGCATCTGTATATTTACATGTTCGTGCATTCTCTGGAGCGATTCGAAGCCACAAATAGACCGTTCCTATATCGGTCATGTATTTCACCTCACAGACATAATCATGAATAGAATTGAATGACAATAAAGGCGGCTTATACCAGAAAATAACCCGGGCGAATATCCCGCATAGGACAATCAGGGTCACTGTGGGGGCAGCGACCCGGTGTATCAGACTCCTACTTACTAAACATTCCCAGGGGGTCGTTCCAATCACTTCATCCGAGCCTGGGAATCGAAATTCTTCTAAGCGACCGAGGAGCGATCAGCCTATTTGGGCTACATCTCTGGAAGGGCTGGGTCTAAAGCCTTATCCCTCCAAACCTTTCTCTCGGGCGGCGTGCCTTCTCCTTCTCGTCCGGGCAACATACTCCCTCAAGTCTACTGCCTAGATAGTAATTGAAGTCTAGTTAAAACTTGTTTAAAACGGTACATAGCGTTAAGCTGTACTTATTGTGTTGCTCGGAAACATTATCCAATTTAATTTATATATTTTAATTTATATATGTATATGTCGACGCAACCGAAATTAGCTCTGGTACTGACGTGGCCCTAGTGTTTAATAATTCGATTTTCAAACGCTCATCTCCAATACAACCAATTACTGCTTCAACTGCGTCATCATTAGACAATTTATCCTTCGTAATACGCCGCCAAAGAACCCATGCTTGTGATAAAAATTGTGCAATGTCCTTAGAGCTATCATATGTGTGCTCTCTAAACCGAGAAATGTCACGTGAATATCTTTTTTCAGGTTCAAAGGTTGTTATTAAAATATCACACAATTCCGACCACGTGGTGGTGGATACAAGCCAATTGTCAACCCATAACTTTGCACGGCCTTTAAGTAGACTACCGGCCTTCATTCGGATTTCGTAATCACTAAAGTTATAAGTTTCTTTGGCAGTGGTTACATGCTGACACCACTCTCGCACCCCAATATCTGCATCTGGATCGTATGATGGCAAAAATACATCGCTAATCCTGGTTTTACCATCTGGCTGTGTTGTAATACGATCGGACATTTGTTTCATTATCTCCATCATATGAGTGAAAAACTCTGTGGGTACCTTGTTCACAGAAATATTGGCGTGTTGTTCATTATTTAAAGTAGATGGTCGAGCAGAAGTGGGTATGTATCCCACTTCTGATAACGAAGGTAATGAACTAACAGGATTAGGGATATTGACGTCAGCTAGGCCGACGTCAATATCTCTCTGATCACTCATAATGAAACTGATGTTAAGAGTTTAATAAATGTAATTCGAGTACTTACAAAATTCTCACAATATACAACACTTATTTTAGATCACTACTTAACTCTGCCGAGGTCGACTTTTTAATGATCATCTCCACACTAAAATTCTCATAACGAAACATTGCTACGGCCGCCATACTGCGGGGATCTGTTTTTAACTTTTTAAATAACAATGTTTTATTTTACTTCACAGAAATTATTAGAACCAACTAATAATTACAAAACTAGTTTTAAATGTTATCAAACAATTCGAATAGTTTTATGTTTAAGCAGAAACATTATAAAAATGCGATTAATTTATGACCGGAACTCCCGGAAATGAAAACGGCACAATGCATTTCTTTTATCATAAATTAAGTAAAAACCTATTGAGTTATAGTTTACAAATCATGAAATAAATCTTAAAGGTCGTTTAAATAATTAATAGTCAGCATTTTAAGCAGTGATTTGTTATTTTAGACAATAACAAATCATAAAAACATCTACTTATTCAGCAAGAGTTACCATATGTTAAAATTACAATCTTAGTTAATGATCAATTCATAATCTCAAATATTCATTTTGAAACTAGAAACTAATTATAATCATTTGCCGATTTTATGCAAACAGATTTCTTCCTAAATAAAACATTAGATAATAACTTTTTCTATTGCCAGATCATACCTTAGATTCAGTGCTTATTGACAAATTAACTGATTAAAAATCAAATAGATTAAACTTAATTAATTCTTATACTAAAAATCACATTAATTATAATAAATTTGAGTCTTGCGTCGACATATATAAATGTAAAGGAAATATACTTCCTTCAAGGTTTTAAATGAAGCGGCTTTTCGCGCGGCTGTATGTGAAAAAGTCTATGCCTGTGGAATTTGCAATAAACTGTAGATATTGTTTTGACAATTGTGACAGTTGCTCGACCGTGGTGTTTTTTGAATTTAAAGAAAGCGTTTTTATTAATGTCAATCGATTCTCCTGAGCGTCGGCTGAAAATCAGCGCTGGATGGCGCGTGCAGCGTCGCCCAGCACACGCTGAGCTGAGTGCTCTTTGAGATGGGTAGCAGCACACAGGATACATGATGTGATGTTATGTATTCTTTCATTGTTGTTTTTATATAAATATGTTTGTTGTGTGTTGTTATCTTTTGGCTCAATAAACTTTTTCTTTCTTTCTTTCTTTTTTCTTTCTTTTAATGTACGATAAAAGTCACAAAGAAATACACATAACTGTCGTTTCTTTAGATTTACAGGTATAGTGATATATATAATTATATATAAAGTGCGAAAAACATGTAAATAATCATATGTTAAATAAATTTTTTGGATTTACAGAGCTACAAAAGAGTTTGTTTTTTTTTAATAGTTGAAGATCGTTAAGTATATACATATATATATATATATATCCTGACCAGGCACAGTGACCACATCACGCATGATGGTAAGCACGGTGTAATCCAAAAAACGACAACGATTAACAACAATAAACAAAATCCTATTGATAATCGCAGCAATCATGCCGGACTGCAATAATATCTCCTCACGCTTCATTTGGCGGACCCCATATCATAGGACGGTGGGAACACGCTCGCCGGAAGACTATTCTACAGCCCAACGTCTCGGTAAAAGAAAGAGTTAGAGTACCATAATCCTAGCCGGGACGTGAGTTACTGTGTAGCTGTGACACCGTAAGCCCGTGCGCGTGGTTTTACTATGGAAGGGAGAGGGCGGAACAAGATTAAATAGCTCTTCAGAACACTCGTCATGGTACAAACGGTAGGAAACGCATAGTGAGGCAGTGAGGTGAACTCTTCGTAACTGGAAGGGCTAACGGCCAAGGTTACTCGTGTCCCGGCCAGAACTTAAAAGCTAGTCAAGCGAGCGTGTTCCCACCATTCTATGATATTGAGTCTTTTGAACAAAGCATTAAGAAATATATGTATTTATGTATATATATATAAATTTTATATATGTATTTTTACAGTGTTTATCGATAATTCTTATAAGATGTAACACGACCGGGTCCCTTCACGAAAACCAGCGCTGCAGGCTTCCTCTGTGGCTTTAGGCTGATGAAGGTCCCAGTTTCGCCATGTTTATATGTTTTGTATTTTCTTTTGTTTTTGTGTGTTGTTTGTATTGCTGCATTTAAATTTCTGGTTTTTTTGTTGATTTGTAGCGAAATAAATACATTTTCATTTCATATCATGTCATTTCATATTTGTCCAGGCCGGTGTGAACTTACGATCGTTTTTCTTTACTGTTGACAGTTGTAGTCTTTTTTTTTGTACCACACCATGTTTACCATCTGGCATGGTGTGGCCACTATGCCAAGTCAGGTATCGAAATGGTAAAATCATTTGTACTGAACAGTTCTAGATATTTTCTAAGTCTGTGGTAACCACGGTCATCCGAACCCGGCGTTTTGATTGAGTTCATAATGTACATACAACGCCGCCTCGCCTGTTACATCCACACCTTCGACTTCGCATCACCAGAACCCTATTCCATAACATACTAAGCGCCATGCACCGCTGTGCTGATTGAGATTCTATCACAGCGTGATTAAATTCGGATTTGACTGTAGCATAGCATGTTTAATCAAGTACGATTATATTTGACGGATTTATAGACTGAGGACACCCGTGTTTTGACGAGGAAAATGGCTGGTACAGTCACTTGTGATTACAATTTGCAGTAGCATTCGTCCGTATTTATAACTAGTTCAGTAAAGTACAATCAGAATAGACAATAGTTCAGAATTATTTGTTTTTAACCTCCGACGCAATAAAGTTAACGCGTGTGTATCTCAGAGACTGATCTTGACTTATTCCGAGGCTGGGCAAAGAATACTATCTCATCTCCGTAGGCCGACCAAGACTTAGGTTGAAATATATAGACGCGACTTTAAATTTGCTTAGACTTTAATAAAACATTATAATTTAAATTACTCAATAAATTTCAAAGGATTAGGTAAGTCACCGATTTTGTCAACATGGACTTGGCTCTGCAAATACTATGCCTATACTCAAGATTCTATTATATATGCAGTTTTTTAAAACGAATTAATATTTTAAAAACTTTGCTAAGCAAAGTCGAAATAGCGTCTATAAACCTCAGCCTTGCCTACACAGACCTAGTAAAGAATTCTAATGGAGGGTAATTTCAAAAGTTAATAGAATCGCCGAGAATGCAGGAATGGACTAATTAATATTAAGGAAGCGAAAGAAGTTTGTAAGAGTAGAGAGATGTGGCTTTCTATTCTCTCTGCGTACCCCAATAGGGATTCGGAGTGACGATAGATAGAATTGTCGTGATTGAGCTTACTGTAATCAGAGATGGGCAAAATGTAATCTGATTACTGATTAACGATTACGATTGTAGTCGTAATTTTAATTTTCTTGCTCTGTAATAAAGATTTAAACAAAATCATTTAAAACATTAAGAAATCATAAACGTATGTAATCTGGGATTCTGTAGTGTTTAAAACATAGATGAGCAAAATGCAGTCATATTAAGGGTAAAAAACGTTAAATGTAATCGTTAATCATTTTTATTAATCTGATCACATTTTGCCCATCTAAGACTGTAATGGCACACAACTTTTGCCATCACAGAATAGTTGTCAAATGAAATAACTAAAACTCGCCACGTGAATTTTTATCGCCTGTGTATTCGATATCCATACAGTTTGTACTATTTCTAATGTGGAAAAAATTGCGATAATAAATCTCGTGGGGAAAATGCAGCACGTGTTACACTTAAACCGTCTGCAAACAGAAACTGCCTTAGCATCACTCTCTCACAATTACTCAATAACGAGCGGCTGTCGGCATGTTCTGACAATCACGATGATGGATGAAATACGCACTTAAGCATCAGGGACGTTGCATCAATCCTTTAAATCAGGACATCCTTGAAATCCTACAATTACACGAGTCAAACTCAAATAATACTATTTCACGCGTCATTATTATTATTTGAGTTTATGTATATCCAGTTGTTCATTTCTTTAGACTTTCTGTCGCGGTATTCCATCCATTCCATTATCCATCCAGCCCATATCCATTCCAGCCACATGCTATCACAAAGCCACAAGACATCGTGGCGGATACCATCCGTACTTGGTGGATGTTCCTTATATCCGCACGAGAAGATTCGCTTCTACATTCATCATGCGAACAGCTAAGGAGTGGAATATACTTCCAGCGGCCATATTTCCGCGATCTTATGACCTGGAAGTCTTTAAAAAAAGAGTGAATAGGCATTTGTTAGGCGGACGCGGTTCATCATCGGACTCATCTTCACCTTTCACCAGGTGTGATTGAGGTCAAGCGTTCGCCTATAAGTAATTTAAAAAAATATATTTTTCGGTAGGGCTATATGTAGGTGACCGAGAGAGGCCTTTACAACGACATCTTGCAAAGAGGGCGAAAACTTAGGGTGTTGAGCCAGCGATTTGTGGGGTGAGTGGCAAAAGAAGGGCGCTCCTGTGGGTGCGGCCCTCGACTTGGGCGGCCAGCAAGAAAAATGAACCTAACGGTGATCTACTAGCGTTTCGGAAGCGACTACCTTGAAAAGAAACGCTGAAGGAAGCTCAAGGCTGCGTCGCAACGCCGTCGAGGTACATATACACATAAAAAATGTACTTGAATAGTCTTTTACATTTTGTGACTTTTTGAGTACTCCAACGATGGTAGGTCCCATAGAAGTTTTTAATCAATATTAGTAAGAGAATAGATTGGCATCAAAATTTTTGTTTGTATAAAATTGTTATTTTTTGCTAACTGTACATTTTTTTGAAAATCTATTGAATGGGAAACAGAATTTCGTAAAAAAATATGTATAGTCTCCTAAGACCACTTTCGTGTAACTGCAACGGATAAGGTACTCCTACTTACTGCCCGCTGAAAGTTTCCACCCTGTATATGGTATGTGGGCCGACATAGAGATAGCGACTGTCTGCAGAATATCGTTCCTTGGCGGACGTTGTTGTTCCTGGAATAAAACGTCCTTTCTATCAGGTGCAATGTACTCACTTTGTCGAGCTCATGTATTTGCAAAGTTTTAAAATTATAAGTCATGTTAGCTGTATAGAATTAAGAATGATTTGTTTGAACTGTTCCAGCGTGACAAATCTAGAAGCTTAAACAAATAATCGACTCCGTGCGCATCTCAATACTGCTAACTCCGTCGAGTAAACACGCTGCGACGTGCTTTGGCCGTGTTTGTTCGTTGGAAATGTTTAGATAAGCGCTACACTGCACAGTTCTCTTCTAACTCAGTAGTTCAACTCATATATACATAGTACAGGCGGTATTTATTTCAATGACAGAATTGTGAGCAAACAACATAAACAGTCATTCTTGATGGTCTGATAGCGCAGTCTGTAGGGCCCCTAACTGCGATGCTTAAGGTCCTGGCTTTGAGCTTCGGTAACGGTAAGCTTTTTTATGATTTACAGGCGGATGCTCGGCCCCAATCAATACTAGTGGAAGGTAAGTCCGACGATAGACCGTGTCTGTCCAACAATTGCTTATTCATTTTTCTCTTAAAGGCTCCGATATCATAGGATCGTGGAAATATGCTCGCTGGAAGTATATTCCACTCCTTAGCATGATGTATGTAGAAGCGAATCTCTTATATCCAGTAAGGAACTTCCACCACATACGGATGCTATCTGACATGATGGATCCAGTTTAGTTGAAAAATTATATCTTTACTTAGTAGCCATAGTATAAGCGCTAGCTTAGTTTGGAAGCCGGTTAAAGTGTGTAATTGTCTGTAAATATTACAATTTGATGCGAAGTGGAGAATTTTAAAATAACTTTTTTTTTAATATCCCAGTACGTTATTCTCTACACATATGATATTTATAAAACAATTTTATGTCGTTTATTGTTCTTTGTTGAATTTAATTTAATAATTATCTAAAGTAAGATATGTAGTGTGAACTTTCATACCCCGAAAATAATCGAGGCAAAATTGGATATAAATTTATCTCAAATCGTTTTCATGGTCTAAAAGTATACGATAATAATTTTAGGATAAATAATAAATAACTCCTTTTACACTTTATTGTGTGTTGGAGTCCATCTTCTTGCTTATAATATAATATATCGTCACACTATATCCCATTCGGGGTGAGCAGGGATACATTAGTGGCTGTATCCACTTTGCGTTTATATCTCGTGCCAATGTGCCCAGTGGCTCAGCTGATCGCCGTTCCCACAGCACTGGTAGACATTACTTTTCTATTAGATGCCACGAGTATTTGGTGCCTAACCCTGTACTCAATCGGGAAAAGCCCAAATGTACGAGCCGGGATTAGAGCCAACGACCATTTGTGTCGCCAGGCATGGACACTAGTCCCTTATCTATTGGGTCATCTCAGCCACAGCTTATTTATATAACACAATATCATTTGAGCGTTATCATTTCTATTGTAAAACGTATCATACATGTTAATTTAAATATTAATAGATCCATATAAAAATGTTCAAATATAATATAATAATACAAAAATGAGCAGCAAAATCATAAAACAATATTAATCTATACTAATATTATAAAGCTGAAGAGTTTGTTTGTTTATTTGAACGCGCTAATCTCAGGAACTACTGGTTCGAATTGAAAAAATATTTTTGTGTTGAATAGACTATTTATCGAGGAAGGCTTTAGGTTATATAACATCACGTTGCAACTATTAGGAGCGAGGAAATAATGGAAAATGTGAAAAAAAACGGGGAAAATTATTCATCCTTGAAGGCTTCCATTGCTTGCGCTGCGAAAACGATTCAAGATACCAAAAATATATGTATGAAATGATCTAAAAAAATTCCCCGACAGTATATATCTATCTTTTAAGATTAACTCACTAGAACCGTTTTTATGGTAATCAAATTTGGTCGAAATTAATGCATTATTTGTTAAGAGTTGTATCAACGTAATAATATTAATCTTTATCCAAATTAATGTGTTGTTGATTGAGAGTATTTAATTGTGAACAAAATTGTCTTTGACATCACTTAATTTCAATGAACATCTTAGAAGATATTACAATAACTTATATAGCAAAACAACGTTTGCCGGATCAGCTAGTAATAAGATAAAGCGAATGTTGATTTACTTCTGTAACATCACCTGTGTGTACGGGACTTCATCAAGTATGAGACAAGTTTAGTGATGTTATTGTACAAAAAAAAAAACAATATTTTCAAGCAGCAGTGACCACTGGGGCATGTTTATAGAAGGAGCAATGTAACGAGTGCTCGACGATTCCCCATATCATTGTGAAAACAGACCATATCAAATAATATACCACTTTTTTAAGATATATATTAGTAAATTTACATCTCTAAAGGCTTTTTATAGTAGCGTTTGCAGGAAGACATGATGATGGTAACCGTCAATAAATTCTGCTAACTTGTTGACAACAAGTGCCAATGGAAGTTATTAGTCGTATGTAATTGTAATAACTATTGTCAGGTAGATACTGCTTTTTCGCTTATATAAGCTGCACGCTACTAATTTATAATAAATGTACTCATAGCTTTAAAAGTCGAAATGATCAATAAAAAGTAACATAAAATGATACTTTAGGACAGCCGTTACATTAGATTTGACACTTCCTTTGAAAATTTTTTGCTTATTTATTTATTGAATTTTTATACAGATTTAATATACATGGAGGCTGTAATGGCCTGATGGATAAGGGACCGTTTCCTATGCGCCGCAACACGAATGGTCGTAGGCTCGAATCCCTAGTACGTGCCTCTGGGTTTTTCCAGTTTACTTACGGATTAAGCCACCACATTTTTTTTTTACACTGGCTCGACGTAGTGACTACAGAGTACCTGATGGTAAGTACAGTGTAGTCCAAAATCGAAAGCGAGTATCAAAGGATGAAAATCCATTGATAGTCTACATCGTCATATCGGCCCACATATACCACGACTGAAGGTCTCTAGGTATATGAGCTACTGGATATACACAAGCTGATCCCGAAACGCGACAAGCCGAAACTGGTCACTATGACGGGCTTTACACCCATGTACCGTGGTCGCAATCCAGACGGGCACCGACGCCCTACCACCTCGCTGCTGCTCGTTTAGCACCACCCAGGAGTCACGTGTAGGGAAGCTAGGGTAAAGCCTACGGACGCGAGCAGCTTCGACTCCCAAACATGCTCATCCGTGAAGAAAAACAATGTGAGGAAGCGCGCGCGGCATCTGATAGAAATGTCATAGCGATCAGCAGTGCTACTAGTCACGTTGGGCACGACATAAAGTAGATACAGCCACTAATGTATCTATGCTCACCCCGTAAGCGATATATCGCTATAGCGTGGCGATATACTATTATTATTATCAGTAGCGGTCATTCCATAGATGAATGAAAGCATTGTATGCCCTAACGATAAATAAGTCTGCAATAAATTCCTTTAAGTTAAACAAAAAAAGGAAACATTTATATCCATATCTACTGTATTTCACGCCATTTATCTTTCCCATGAGCGCAATATAATATTTACTATAATAATATAATATTCAAATTAATTACGCGAATTTTGCCTACCTTGTCTAAATACCCTATACACGTCTCTGATTATTATACATACGAGCAAGATACTTCACGAAATTACACGTAAAATTACAGAGTTTACACTTCAGAACTAAATCACGGCACTCGATTAGAAGTTTCTGCAGCGGCGTGCCACAGTGCAATTACTGTTGACAGAGGGGGGTTCTACGTGGAGCGGCTACGGGACAAGGAGTGAGGATCTGGAATTTGTTCATATTTGTTTTGTTTGTACTTTTAGGGCGTGCGAATACGATCGTGTATTTTTTTAAGCTTAGTTCTCAAGTTATGAAGTTAGAATAAGTGATGAAAACAGACTTCGAACTTTATGGAAACGATTTATCTAATTAAAAAATCATAATAAGTTTTATATTCAGCATATTGATTTAGACAGAAAATTGGCTGCTCTTTTTTATTATGAAAGTAGAATTTAAAAAAAAAGACCTTTTCTCTTGTAGAAAACGGGAAATAAATATTTCAAACATAGTTTAAACTGTATTAATTATTTTTATCTAAAGTTTCGTATTGGACCAAACTCATGTGGAAGAGCTATATGGACGACGAAATATGAATTTCAGCACTTTACTCTTTTTTCATTGTGCTCTTCTCGTGAAAGCTCTTCTTGTGATCAAACTTTATGCTTTACGTTTGAAAAATATTTGACAACTCTAATTTTAAGTAAATGTGAATGCCAGTAATTTGAAGTAAGTTTACTTTTATCAATAGCCTTACAAATATTTAATTGATGGCAAAAAAATAAAGGTAATCAGAATTTGTGTTTGTCGATTGGTAGTGAAAATATGTAAAACACGCTATAAACTTTCGCGGTTTACGAGTATAGTTCTTAGAGCCCATCTTACCATGTACACTCGTCTAGACTGGAAAGAGTTCAAACACGTTGTTACAAATTGAACTGATTTTTTTTATTAATTAGATTTCTTTCTTGTTGGGTGTTAACGACTTGTATTAAAGGAAGGTAAAGGTACTTACTGGGATGGTACTTGGTGGTGATGAGGTTTTTTCTTGTGTTTTATCGACCGGTGTGCCTCCGCTGTTCCGCGTTTTTATTTTTAAATGCACCGGCGCTAGGGATGCGCGCGGCGCATGCCTCCCTTAGTCGATTGATAGTGAGGGGAATGGACAGGATGGATTAAAAAGTCGTAACACACGTTTTTTTGCATTGTCTCACATATGTCGCCAATAAGAACCGTGATCTTGTTTCCTACGAATCGCGTTTGTCTCACTTTAAACTGAAAGCACTTCATACCAGGAGAAATGTGTTAGATATACTGTTTTTATTCAAAATAATTAATAATTTTATTGTTAGTCCGGCATTGTTGGAACACGTTGGCTTATTGGTGCCTCGGCTGGGTAGCCGGTTGCAGAACCGTAAAACTCTGTTCCAGCCTGCATGCTCCACGAATATAGGCACTCACTCGCCCCTTTACCGTATGCTTTCTTTTTGCAATAATATAAGAAACGATGTTGATATTTTTGGCGATTCTTTTTATGCTACTAAATTAAAATTATACAAATTGTATTCTTAACCCAAAATGTTGTTTTCTTTTTTAACTTGAACAGATGAAGTGATGAAGTGTTGCTTTTTTGGTCTTTGTTTTTCGGCGTGGTTATGTGTTTTTCGTTGTTTGTTTGGTTGTGATTGTATTTGCATAGCATTTTGTATATTATATTTGCACGTTGTATTCACATCAAGTAGGTTGTTTCTCAAAAATGTATGTTTTAATATGTTGTGTTTTATAAGTTGTGAGATGTAACCACTTTTGTGAATTAAATAAAACAAAAATAGTTATTAGAAATACCTTTTTTAAACACGAATCAAAACAGATTAAGTTTATTTAAAATATATAATTGCATTGTATTTTACGAGCGCAGCCCGAGCTTTCACTTGCCATACGCGATAATTAACCAAATATAAAATCTAGTTACCGCGACTACCGACAGGTTTTCTATACTTTTGATAGGCATTGTCGTGTTTGGACTGCACGATGCTTACCATCAGACGTGCTGTGCTCACTGTCCAGAGTCAGAATAAAAAAGAAATGATTTTCATAGAGACATTGCTCTGTCAATGCCTCTGTGTTGCTTATCGTAAAAAAATTATAACTAACGAGAAATATATATATGATGTCAATTTTATTCACAAACAATAAAAACAAAACCCCGCAAAGAAAGCTTATCATTGAACTATTTTTAGTTAAGGTTTTCCCTATATTAACACATATCTAACAAACATTTCTGTTTAGAACTTTGTGTTCAAGTGAATCTACATGCTTCGAGAGGATCGTGAAAGTATCGCACGCATTGGCGATGGTGTGATTGTGTGTGTGTGTGTGTGTGTGTGAGCTCTTTGTAGGTGACAGTGAACGCGTTCCATCAGATGAATCCGCCAGCTTGTTTGACACGCTCTTACGTAAAAGCCGTTGAGGGGATCCTCAACTATTGGTAACACTTTGCATCGCGAAGGCGGCTCATCATCAGCCTATCTTAGACCACGCTGACATAAGCCTCAACGAAATAAATGACGTTGAATCCGATCTTCAGCCCTTTTATCCGTTTTACCGGTCACTTTTCGCAAGTCATTGCTACTTGCGCCCCATTCTAGGTTTGCCAATTCGCGGTCTCCATTCAATAATCCGCCTGCTCCAACGATCATCGATTCTTCAGCTTATGTGACCAACCCACTAGCACTTCAGCTTGCTAATCCGGAGAGCTATGCCGATAACTTCACTTGTCTGTCGGACAACATCCTTTCGGATTGTAACCTTCAGAGAAAAGGCTAGTTCCATTGCAAGCTGAGCGAACTTAACTAATGACCCAGCCCAACCGTTAGAGTCTACATTTCGGCTTCGAATGGTAAGACGTAGTTGGCGCACCGTAGCTTAATTACGCTATAGCCAAGTCTGGTCTCGAAGCCGGAGTGTGTCGCGTCAGTGATTAGAGATTGTGATTAATTGGTCCCAATTAACAGCGTTTGGCAGGACGCCAATGACGCTTGCAGTCTGCAGGATTACCTACCCGATCATGCATTCTTTACTATATAAATGCAAAGGACGACCCAGTGATTTATCTGGACAGTTTACCCAACCAAGAGTTTGCAAACAAAATTATAATTTGTAGAACAAACTAAATTTTTATGAGTATTGAATATAAAAGTTTTTTTTTATGGATTCGTGGACAGAGTTCCAGGGCGCTAGTGATCCCGGTGCGGTGGGCGGTAATCTGTCGCTGCCGGCACTCGCTTGCACGATGACCGGTAGCAACAGAACATGACAGGTACTCCTTTCCTACTGCGAGGAAGTGATGAAGAAGAAAGAGGCGGCTGGGGGTCGAGAGGTACATTCTGTATTCACCGCCTCGCTAGGCCTGGATAACGAAGGAGGGCCTCCCTAGAGGCTTTTTTGATCAAGCCCAAGCCTGTCTGTAATTAAAAAAAAAACACGTGACTACGTAATATTTTGATTGATTAACATCCAGTGTCGGAATAGCTCCCTAAATTTTCAAACAGATTTAACCACTTATGTTTCAATAATTGCAAACATGATTCATTATTATTTTAAAGCATTTTAATAGGTACATTATTTTTAATTTTCAATATTTTGGTGTAGTATATTTGCTGTTTATTATTTCTATTGTTATTTTTTTCTTATAAGATGTAACGCGACCCGGGACCCGTCATGGAAACCAACTTAACAGATCTCCTCTGCGGTATTAAGCTGAAGGAGAGCCTATTTCGCCATATTTCTATTTTATCTCTTATACTTTCTTTCTTTTTGTATTTTTATAGTGGCGAATCAAACCTATTTCATTTCAAAATGCTAAATGTATATTAATTTTATGCATTTCTTAATTTTCTGCAAGAGTTAAAGCTCGTTTTCCCTTTGATTACCTATGCAATCAGCAGCACGACAGGAAATTTAGCATTGCAATCTTTATTGGCATAAAGTTACGATCATAACTTTTGATAAATAAAAAACAATCATTGTGCAGACATTTGAGTAAAAAGATGCAAATCAACTATAGAACAATATGGTACAAACACTTATGAAGAAAATTGAACCGAAATCCATTTACACCAAATTCCCAGAAATACCAAATCAACCGTAATCCGAACGCAGTAAAAACCTTCTAGCGAGCTACCCACGGCCGGGCAAATATGGAATTCGCCGAACAAATTGATACGACTGCGACACCGGCTGCCCGTAATAGATCCGGGCGTTTGGTGAAAATTCAATTCCGACACAGCCCAGCGACACGCGAGAGCTCCCGAGTAATATTGTTATACCGAAATTACATCGTGTCAGCTATAGAAACAACATTTACTTTATATGAAACGCCTAGAAAGATCAGGGAGACGGCAGTGAGCTTTTTTAAAACATTTATTATTACTACCACTTCAAGTGGAAGCTGATTTAAGACTAAACTTAATATTAAAAACCCCCAAGCGTCTCGGAGCATTTCTGTCCCGGTGGTCGCCTTATCTATATGCGAGCTAAGCATATCTTGTTACTGCTTTGGGACAAAAATACTACGCCACTACAGGAAGGGGCAAGCAGGAAGGTGTAACTCCTCCCTCCTTGAGCTCGAAGTCATCTGTCTCTTTTCTGGGCAGATGATTTCGACGTAATACATTGTAAAGTTTAAACTTATATATTAATGCCGCAATTATCGCGAATACAATGGCATAGAGTATAACTGTACTAACGCTAACACTTCTTAGTTCTATGAAATTAGTGTAAGTTTCACCATTCACAACATCACTT
This sequence comes from Automeris io, assembly GCA_036320925.1. NCBI lineage: Eukaryota > Metazoa > Arthropoda > Insecta > Lepidoptera > Saturniidae > Automeris > Automeris io. Next base: position 656,064 of record JAUDJH010000011.1, on the reverse strand, counting down.
TTCTTCAGAGCATACACCAAGGTTTGCAAGTCGTTTAGATCCACTCCGCGCAAGTTAACAGGTCTATTCTGATTCTTCTGGGTCGTGGATAGTAAAGGTAATTATAGGAAAATTAGTATAGTTGATATTTTTGCCATGTATTTGTCGTTTCTTCAGATTATAGTTACTTATTTTTACATGACAGTCATCGTCCATAGTAAGTATATATGTTCCTCGGAGTATTTTCTGACTTACTTCATTTTCACAGTATATATTTAAGGCGGTCTCGTTTTTAGTGAAAATCATCCAACGGTTAGTTTGTATCAGATTTATTTTAATATCCTCTATTGTTACCGGAACTTGTTCACAAGATGAAATGTCCAATGAAAACTTCATAAGATCAGCTGCACAATCTCTTCCCGTGAATAGATGTACATCATCTTCGTTGCAAAGAAAACGGGCTTCATCAATCTCGCGACATGGTTGCGAGAGCGATTTCGTGTTCGGACCTTTCACTAGGAGATAAGGATATTTAGGAAAAATGACGGTCGTAACACCGGTCGTAATATTTAGGGTTGGTAAAGGAAGTATTTTAAAATAATTATATTCTTCATTTTCAATTAGTGGTATTTGCATTAGGAACGTTATCTGATTTTGCTTTATATACGATTTTATCTCTATACATTCTTCCAACTTAACTATATTTTCTGTACTTACGGGATACATTAATTTATCTGTTTTTTCTATTTCTGTTAATACTGAAATTAACTCACTGGTGTCTACTACCGACTGATGCAATATCTTGACTCTACTTAAAGCTATCGCGGTCTCAATTTCATTCAATCTAGTATAGAGAGTTTGAAAATTATGTAAAAATGTATTATATAAGTGAACAAATTTATTGCTTATTTGGTATAGATTTGTCTTATTTAGGTTACCCTGAAATTCTTCGATGAATTCTTTTATTTGTTCAAAATTTACTTTTGTAACAACAGCTATGTCTGTAAAAGTTCCCACCATTTCGGTGATTAGAGTTATTTTCTTAGCTATCGCGTCTTGTTTACTTTTCAATTCGGATATTGTCCTTTCGAATCTAATGGCGTCATCATTATCTAAGTTACCAGTAAAAACTTTAATTAATGTACCGAGAGGATTAAGCAACCCTCGTTTGACACGAATTGATGGGATCAGTTGTCTGAATTTCTCTATCGTTAAATTTATTACAAACATAACTTGAGACCTTACATCATTAAAATCAGAATCAAAATTATTAATATTAAAATGTTGACGAGCGTGCTCATCAAGCGTAGTATACTTATCAATGTTTACATTTAAGGCCTCTATTACTAGTCTTAAGTCTAAAATCTTAACTATAGTCCATTTGTCGTTGGAGACAAATGCCTTCCCTTTTCTTATCGGTAACAGGCCAGGGTTTTTCTCAACTGGTTGAAGTTGAAGGGCCTGAATTAGGATCACTGGGATTGCCAGCAGGGTTAACCTGTGAAGGGCGTTTTACGTCTTTAATAGGTACTTTTGTTTCCCTACCCCTGGTAGTAATTCCTAAAATGTTTCTTTCTATAGGTTTTATCGCCTGGGCTTTGTAATATCTCGGCTTATCTTTACTTCTTCTAGTATTTGTTTCTTTTACAAATAGATCGTCTCCTATTCCTATTTCAAAGTTCTTTTCTCCCCCTCGTTTTTGCTTAACTTTTTCTTTTCGCGTGATCATTTGATCTGTTAGAAATTCGTATAGGCGTTTAGTTCTATGTGCGTGCTCTCTAACTAATTTTTGGGTGTACTGTCTATTAAAGTCTACATGAAATATGTTATTTGAATCTGTGTGCCCAAACACGGTTTCAAAGGGGGTAAGGCCCGTAGTAGAATGTATCGTGTGGTTATAAGACATGATAGCGTAAGTCATAACCGTAGCTGCATCGGTTAGCTTTTGCTCATACTTTGCAAGGCGGTATATTTCTAAAATAGTCGAGTGAAAGCGCTCTACAAGACCCATAGAATTAGGGTTGTGTGGTGTAGCGATGTGCAAGTGTATTTTATAAAAGGATAACATTTCTCTAATTAATTCATTGTTAAATTCAGTTCCTGAATCAGCACTTATTTTTGTTGGGGTACCGTAAAACGAAAAATACTTAATTAGGGCTCTAATTATATCGGGTGTCGATTTAGTATCGATCAGGAACGCTTGTCCTAATTTGCTAAAAGCGTCTATGACAGTAAGTAAATAATTGCCTTCTATTGAAAATACGTCTATGAAAATTTCCTGAAATGGTCTATTTTGCGTTTGCGTAAGTTGTAATTCGGGTTTAAGCGGCTTTCGGTCGTATTTCATGCGTTTACATGTTTCACATGCATTAATAATGCTGGACACTGTTATGTCCATGTTATTCCAGAAGAATGTTCGTTTTAAATGTATTAGCGTTTCTTTAATTCCTCTATGACAATTCTTTCCTTGATGGTATTTCAGTACTATTTCCTTTTGTTCATTTTCGTCGTCTATATAAACGACTCGCTCGGTGCACTCGTAAAATTTAACTGTATTTTTCTTAAATAGATTTATTACGGCTTGTGTAAATTCGTTACGATGTTCTTTGTTCTCAAAATATATGAAATATTTAATTTTTGGCTTTATATATTCTTTTAAGAATTTACTGATTAATTCTGGTACTCTTAATGGCAAGTGTACTTCCAGTATTTTTTGGTTTTTATTTGATAGATCTTTCACTGACATTTTGTCCCTATTCCAGGTATATACTAAAATTTGGTTACGTTTGGTATCAATTGCTTCATGTAGTATAGGAATACCTTCAGTATCAAGGTCTTCTGCTGAATGTATTGTGTTTGTTTTTGTATCGGATTTCTCAGAAGCCGTTAATGTTGAGCTTCCGATAGATGGTACTAAATGTGAATTCGAATTTTGTTGCATATTTGTGTCAGAATGGATGCTCACGGTTCTCTCTGAGCTCGACGAGATTGTTATCGGAGATGTTGTTTCATCGCGTCTTCCTTTAATTTTCTTCGATAGTTTTACTATATTTTCAGTAACTTCCTCAAGATGGCGCTGTAGTTGCTGTTCCTTATCGTCTAAATTTACTTCCATGGATTCGTTATCGTTTCCACCTACCATATTAATTCGTATTCTGGACAATGCGTCTGCGTTACTATTCTGTTTTCCGTTTTTATATATGATATCATAATCAAATTCCACCAAGCGCAATTTCCATCTTGTTAGCTTACTATTCGGTTCTTTAATTGAGTTGAGCCACGCTAAGGGCCTATGATCGGTGTATATGATAAATTTGTTTCCGTATAAGTATGGCCTAAAGTGTTTCGCGGCCCACACTATTGCTAATAGTTCTTTTTCTATTGTGCTGTATCGGGTCTCTGCATCGTTAAGCGTTCTACTCGCAAACGCTATTGGTTTGTCGTTTCCAACGGAACCTTGGGACAATACGGCACCTAAAGCATAATTAGATGCGTCGGTAGTGAGAATAAAAGGTTTTTTGAAGTCTGGGAATTGTAGCAATGGAGCATTTGTCAATAACTCCTTGCACCTTTCGAAGGCGTCTATGAATTCCTTAGTGATTGACACTTTTTTATTCTTTTTTAAACAAGCTGTCATGGGTCTTGTAATTTTTGAAAAATCTTTTATAAATTTTCTATAATATCCTACTAGTCCCAGAAAACTTTTAATTTCCGTCGGCGTTTTAGGCAGTGGGAATTTCAAAACAGCTTCAATTTTTTCGTCGTTCGGTTTAAGACCTTCTTTAGTTATCGTATGGCCTAGATATAGTACTTCCTTCCTAAGGAACTCGCATTTATCTAATGTAGCCTTTAAGTTGGTTTTTCTGAGTCTTTCAAAAATCATTCTAAGTTTTTCTATATGTTCTTTTAAGCTGCTAGAGTACACGATTATATCATCAAGGTATACTAGGCAGTGGATGCCCTGTAGTCCTCTAAGTATATTATCCATGGCACGCTGGAACGTTGCTGGGGCTGTTTTCAATCCGAAAGGCATTCTTTTGAATTCGTAATGACCGGATTGTGTTGTAAATGCAGTTTTCTGCCTATCTGTTTCATTCACTTCTAACTGGTGATATCCACTAGCCAGATCTATTGTACTAAAATATGTAGATTTACCCAACTTATCAAACAAGTCGGTAATATTCGGTAATGGGTACTTATCATCTGTTGTAATTTCGTTAAGTCGTCGGTAGTCAATTACCATTCTGAATTTTCTTTCGCCTGATGCATCTGTTTTCTTAGGTACTAGATGTACTGGTGCACTCCATGGTGAGTGTGACGGTTCAATTACGTCATCTTTTAGTAATTTTTCTACATGTCGCTGGATTTCTTCGTTCTGTGACGGTGGGTGACGATACGGTCTTATGTATATTGGGTCCTCATGACGCGTCCTAATGTTATGTTTAACGTGGTTGGTAAAAGACAAAGGGATTTTATCACAATAAAATATGTCACGGTATTCAAAACAAAGCTTTTTAATGCTGGTACGTTCCTCTTCGTTCATATGCTCGAGACGTAGTTTATTTAAGTTGTCGTTTAAAATTTCGTCCATCTGATGGGTATTACGTAAACGTGTATCGGTGACGTTTACTGGAGAATCGTAAGGTGTGATATCAAACGGTTTCTTAAAGGTGATTTTAATTCCTTTGTTGGTAGAGTTCTGTATTATTGTTGACGCAAATGAATTTGTACAATTTACAAGTGCGGTCGGCATTCGCACTCCCGGAGCAAACTGCTGATATTTTAATATTCCATTTCCTTCTCTTAAGTTTGTAGGTATTTTAACACGCATTTCACTTCTAGGTTCTACATGGATTTCGTATGGTGGACTGTACCTAATAGGAATATTAGTGTCGGGCGTAATTAACTGTTGGTTCTTCATGTCAATATTTGCTTCTAATTTTTTTAATAGATCAGAGCCTATCAGACCGTCGTATCTGTCATCGATGTCATAAACATAAAATTTATGTGATAAATTAGATTGAAAAGTTGGTAGAACGGGAATATATATCACTTCTTCGTGCGTACTCCGTGCATGGGTACTTATTACTGTAAATGGTTCATGATACTTATAATTACTAAAATATTCATCGGCTTTAATTGGGCTAATAAATGATCTATTACTACCCGTATCGATAAGAAAACGTGCGTTGATTTCTGGTATTATAATGTGTGGTAGCTTATATATACTATCACAGTAGTTAGTATATATTATTTCAGGACCTCCTCCTCTGAGGCTGGTATAGGAAAATTTTCGTCCTCATACTCGTTATACTCCTCATTCTGGGTATCGTTATAGTTGTCTTGTTCATGTTCATAATACTCCTGCATTTGGGAAGAGTAAGGGTCATCATTTTCAATCATGTTGTTACGTATTGGTGCCGTTCGCATCGACACATCTGTATTGAGGCGCTGTGGTAGCCTTTGTTGTGGCGGAATGCCAAATTTAAATTGTTGTTGGGGTGGTATTCCATATTTGAATTGTTGTTGTTGGGGTGGTATCCCAAATTTAAATTGTTGTTGTTGGGGTGGTATCCCAAATTTAAATCGGTTTGGTTGTTGTGTTTGAGGGTTATACTGAGATGGTTTAAAACCTTGTTGTTGAGGTGGTGCGTTTAATCTTTGTGGATTAAAGTTAGTGGTCATGTTACCGTTATTTGGTTGAAATCCGAATTTAAAATTATTCTGCGGTACGAATTGGGGTGGTTTTTGCGTTGCTGATGGCATAGTCGTTGTGTTAATTTTATTTTTACTTTTGTACTGTTCCAAGAAATTTATTTCTTCTGTAACTATACTTAATGCGGATTCAAGAGTCGTACTACCCCTAAGTCGTACAATTCTGACTAATTCTTGCGACAGATTATACAAGAATACGTTTAATGCGGTATTATTGTATATTATCATTTTCGCGGCTTTTACACCCTCGTCGGTAATTTGGTTAACTTTTGCTAACAATGAACTTCTAACATTTTGTATTCTGTGTGCAAAGTCTATATGTGTTTCTCCTGTTTTAATTTTTAACCCTTCAAGCTCGATCGCTATACATTCCTCGGACCTAGGGTCTCCGAAATGTTCCGTTAATAAATCCTTTAACTGAGGCCACGTATTAATATCTGTTCGTTCGCTAACTAACGCGGCTGCCCTTCCAGTAAGTTTACTAGTTATTGTATGGAATATATAAAGATCTCGCGCGGCATTTGCCGGGGCTTGAAAGCATTTCAGTATGTAAGAACATTTTCCCACGAATAAATTTAATAGCTTGTCATCTCCGTCGTATCTAGGGATAAGATCCGAGATTTCTTTAGGGATAAGTGTTACGCTTTCCATTTTTAAAAATAAAAAAAAAAAAAAAAAAAAATACAATTTACGAATAAAAGACACGATAAAATTTAAAAGTACACAAAACACACAAAATTAAAACACAAAATTATAAAAAAAACACAAATATAAAATACAATTAAACGTGGACAGTAAAATCAGTTGAGTTTATTTAATTCAATATTCTTTTAATATTCTTATTTCTAAAATTAATCTGTCGATTTTGGGACAGTCTAAAATTCTTATTACTAAAATTAATCTGTCGATTTTAGGACAGTTTAATATTTATGCACGTACCACGGTGAGTTTGGACCACGGTATCGCACTACTAATTTCGCTGTCGATTTCTAGTACTGCAAAATCAGTAATATTTTAAAAATGCTTATAACTAAAGTCGAACTGTCGATTTTGGGACAGTCTAATATTTATGCACGTACCGCGGTAAGTTTGGACCACAGTATCGTACAACTAATTTTGCTGTCGATTTTTGTACTGCAAAATCAGATAACCAAGGGATATTAGGTAAGGGGCAGGAAAAGTGAAAAGGTCTACTCACGATCTGCACCAATTCATCGCCTTGGGAGTCTCTCAGCTTCCTTTGTTCCACTGACTCACTTATTTATTTGGTTCGTAAGGATCCGCCTAACGTTTGAACGTTTTTCTACAAAACCAGCCAACAGAACCGATTTTTGTGCTCATAAAATTGACGTGGTGATGATGGCAGATCCTACCGGCTGCGCCAGAAAGATCAGGGAGACGGCAGTGAGCTTTTTTAAAACATTTATTATTACTACCACTTCAAGTGGAAGCTGATTTAAGACTAAACTTAATATTAAAAACCCCCAAGCGTCTCGGAGCATTTCTGTCCCGGTGGTCGCCTTATCTATATGCGAGCTAAGCATATCTTGTTACTGCTTTGGGACAAAAATACTACGCCACTACAGGAAGGGGCAAGCAGGAAGGTGTAACTGCCTTCTTACCGTATTTCACAACATTTACAGAGTAGATCTATTAATAATAATATAACATCACGCTATATCCCTTTCAGGGTGAGCAGAGATGCATTAGTGGCTATATACACTTTGCGCCTATACAGGGTGTCCCGTTGTCAACGTCCAAAGCTAAAGGGCAGTTAGAGGAACGGTAGTTTTATAGCTTACTGTAAATAAAATTCTCCAATTCTAACGCGCTTAGGAGATACTTTCCTCAAGGGTTTCCTCAGGATATTTTCTTTCACCGGTGAGCATGAGGTGACTAAATCCGCCTAACCCGCATGGTATCTAATAGAAATGTGAAATGTACTAGTGCTTCTAAAACGCCAACCAGCCGTGCCACTGGTCAAGTTGGGCATGACATATAAGCGCTAATTGAATAAAGCAACTAATGTATCTTTGCTTACCCTGATAGGGGCATAGCGTCACGATACATTATTATTAAGTTGTTGAGTATGTGAAGTAAACAGAAATAAGTAATTAATCACTGCACGGTAAAAATATCAATAGACCAAATATGATTTTATTGACCTAGACATTAAAGGTAGGACGCTCTTTTTTGCGTCCAAGAGTGAACGCTTCTGCCTGAACAGGAATGTCCAAAGGTCAGAGTCAGTGGGCCGACGATGCCATTGCGATACCACGTACAGAGGGCGACACTAACGGCGATTTGATTGTTCTTTATGATTTGGGAACTACTGACCCTTCGATACAAAACGCATTTGAAATACAACCTTAAATCAACCGCATAAGGCGTTAATTTGATCAACAACTATCAATTAACATATAGGTCACGTAGAATTAAAATTCGCTTTCTCCACATATAAAACGCGTATACATATATTACAAATTTTACTATTTTGTCTTTTATAGGAAATACGTGGGCTCAAGCTGTCTGTAAATAATAGTATACATATTTATATTTATCGTAGTAGCTGAAATGCTAGATCATATTAAGGAATCGCCGGGAGCCAGGGAAGTTGCCGTGCCCCCCCCCCCCCCGTGCGTTGGCCCCGGAGGACGTGTACAAGGAATACGCCGATGGTTTTAGTCAAGAGCCTGTCACACTGAAGCCGCTGACCTCACGGTGACTCTGATGGTCAAGGAAGATTTTCACCGGCACGAAAATAAACAGTTAAGTACCCAGTAGTCTTTTCTATAGTTACGAACGCACTTGACCTCAATTATAGCTGATGGAAACCAATGATGACACCGCCAACGAAGTGCGTTCGCCCAACAAAAACGGATTTATTCGTTAATTTTTTTAAATAGGCTGGACAAATTTATAGAAAATACAATGCAATCAGATGTGTTTATTTTCTTCTAAAGAAAAACCTATTCACCCCCCTTCCACTTCTCCAGAATTTTTCATGTATACATATATGTATAAGGATGTTCCCCACCGGATTACAAAAAAATGTTGTATTGGTGCTGTTGTTTATCTTATGTATTGTGCGCCTTAATAAATATAATAAAATGTTTAATAATTCTATGCTTAGCAATAGGATGGAAAAAAGGATAATGAAGACAAAAAATATAAACCTTACTAGGAGGCTCATAAACAGCAATAGGCCGAGCAGGCAGTACACGGAGCGGAGCCTATCTGTTGTAGATTTACATTCAATAAAACATTAAGGCCCGGCTGCACGGGCCGATACGTGCCAACGACTGCGTAAATACCAACCTCGTTCACTTCACAGCCGACATGATGTAGACAGCCCTGCTGTGGCGCGAGACATAAGCGATCAGCGTTTTTATCTTCATCCATAGATGGGCAAAATGTAATCTGATTAATAAAAATTATTACGATTACATTTTACGTTTTTTACCATTAATATGACTACACTTTGCTCATCTATGTTTTTAAACACTACAGAATCCCAGATTGCATACACATTTATGATTTCTTAATGTTTTAAATAAATTTAATACTGAGCACAGAGCAAGAAAATTAAAATTATGACTACATTCCGAACTCGTTAAAGATTAATCAGATTACATTTTGCCCATCTCTGTCTTCATCTACCTACAGGAGTGCTCAAGTGGTGATCGCGAGAGTTTTTGAGTCGATCTCGGTCAATGACAACGTGATTAACTATATTCACTTTAACGGGTCTTATGTGCGAATTAATTTAGTTTTAATTATGGCTCGAACTGGTTCCAGAGGTCATGGTCACGAGCAGACTGACGCACTGCGGAGTTTTCGTCAGGGGTGAAGAGTTATTTCCTTTACTCTCTTTTCTTCTTAACAATTTGACTAGTCACGATACACGACACAAGCACTAGCATCCTACAAGCAATCCTGTATCACACATACTTGCGGCATCTGCTTACTTATGCTTGCAGAGTCTATCGCTTGTAGTCTAACAATCTTGAGGTAGCTCGCAAGCTGTTCAAGACTGAGTACTAACCAACATCGTCTCTGGAACGGTTCTGCACAAATTTTACTTGACGCCCTGGATACATTGTAGCGCGGAGTTGTTCGCATTGTGAATGATCCTGATGTTACTAAGCATATATAATAGTTATAAGACCGCAGTGATACAGTTCAGTCTATTAATAAAAATGTATTAATAGGGAATGTCTACAAAGCTATACAGCTTCGGCTTCGCAACCCGTGCATCCTTCTTTGCTTTTTTGTTTGGTAACCCGGACGAATATCTTGTATAGGATTATCAGGGCCACTGTGACGGCAGCGACCTCGGCGTGTCAAGGTGCTACTGACTAAAAATCCCCAGAGTGACCTTCCAATAACTCCACCCGGGCCTGGGGAAAATTTGTCCAGTTGCCCGGAAAGCGAATAGCCGTTTCAGGATTCTTCTCTGATACGGGAGGATGTAAAAAACCCGTATCTCCAAACCTTTATCACAGGAGACACGCCGGGCATTGCGTGTCACCTCTCTGTCATCCGGGCTGCAGACTCCCTCAAGTCTATGGCCCGGTTACCATTCTCCGCTTCATCTTGCAAACCGCAAATTTGGAACACGTGTTACACAGCGCCGAAGCGCATCGTGTACCCCGGCGTTACCCTGCACAACAGCGACCACATCACGCCTAATGGTAAGCATGGTTTAGGACTGCCTGAAAATGGTGATTATCACCAGTTAAAGAACACCCATCGATCGTTCCTATGCGCTTTTTATATATGTGATCCCAAAAAGAGAAGTAATCTTGTCTTATTACAGTCGTAAGCTCGCTATAATCTTGTGGATTAAATCAAATTCAGTGCTATGTCGAAAAGAGCCGTTACGGAGACGCACGGTCGTTTCACCTGAGACCCGGGTGAGGCGATGGGCCGCGCGAATGGCTTTATTATCCGGATCACCCGGGTGTAATCCTGTCGTCATGTTTAAGGGCCACCTGTGGGCGACCGAGAAAGACATCCAGGTGATTGAATTCCATAAATTACTAGCTGATAGGCGCGGATTCTCCCAATCGAAACAATATTTCTGGGCAGAAATTTGGGGCCTACTAATTTTATTTTTCACTATTTATTAATATTCCTAATATTATTTATTGTTCATTTCTTTGTATTATATTATACAGTACTTGTTAGTACCTTAACAAGTTAATTAAAATATTGTTTACGCTTAGGAAACGCATGTAGCGGGCAGTGAGGTTGAGTACCACTGTAAGCCGGCGCACGCAAATAAGCTGTTTCTGGAAGTCGAAGCTGCTCGCGTCCGTAGGCTTTACCCTAGTTTCCCTACACGTGACTCCTGGGTGGTGCTAAACGAGCAGCAGCGAGGTGATAGGGCGTCGGTGCCCGTCTGGATCGCGACCACAGTACATGGATGTAAAGCCCGTCATAGTGACCAGTTTCGGCTTGTCGCGTTTCGGGATCAGCTTGTGTGTATCCAGTAGCTCATATACCTAGAGACCTTCAGTCGTGGTATATGCGGGCCGACATGACGATGTAGACTATCAATGGATATTTATCCTTTGATAGTCGCTTTCGTTTTTGGACTACACTGTACTTACCATCAGGTACTCTGTAGTCACTATGTTGAGCCAGTGTAAAAAAAAAGCTTCGCGGCTGGATCACGACGCTAGCGCCACCAGTCTCGGTATTGCACTGATGCGGCACCACGATCCCTCGCTCGTAAATCTTACTGTTCACGTAGTTGTTATTTGTGTTTCGTATACCGCTGTAACCTCTCCTTGGATTATCATTCTTGCGATTCTTCATTTCTGCTGTGACTTTATATTGTGTTCTTTATTAAACGCTTAGCTATTTGTTATCTGAAATTTGTTTCCCTCATCTCTACACGCTATCGAGGTATTTGTGTAAATCGGTGTGACCGATTCGGAAAATTCGCGAGTTCAGAAATTATGCAAATCCATAGACACAATTACGAGAACACTCACGGTATCACTAGTTCACAAACTCAAAGTAGCTCAGCGTGCTATTAGAACGTGCTGTGCTCGGCGTTTCTCTGAAGGATCGAATGAGGAATGAGGTGACTCTTCAGAGAACTAAAGTAATTGACATACATATAGGCTTGTCGAATAAATATCAATACATCGATATATCGATATTTTCAATACAATATATCGATATTTTTGGGCGATATATTTTATAATGATATATCGATATATCGATACAAAATATCCAGTATCGAAAATTGTATCGACAACGATATTTTTTTAATTTTTATGATAGTGAAGTCGCTGAAATCTGAAAATGTAGAAGATAGGACCTAAAGAAAAAAAAACTATATTGTCTAAGACTGTTGAGTATTATGTTTTTTTACGTTGCATGCATTGACATCTGAATTTGTTACATGTAAATTATTTGCCGCCATTTATTTATTTATTTTTGTTTGATATCTTAAATAGGTCCTAAACTTAGAAGATAGCCTTTTAGTTCTTGATATTTTTGTAATTTTGTCTAATAAAAATGAATACTGGTAAAATACTTTCGTATGTACTGAGATTTAATCGATACATCGATATATCGACATTTTTCCTTCGATATATCGACGCCGATATTGATATTTTAATAAATATCGATATATCGATATAACGATATTTTTTTTCATTTTCGACATCCCTACATACATATCGAGGGTTGAAAGGCTATTTGGATTAAGTGACATATATTTTTGGAATCGGTAAAAAACGCTTATTCCGAAAATATATATATTACTATGTTACCAAAAAAGGTTATTTAAACAAAATAGCCTCTCACCCCTCGATATGTCTATATCGAGATCAGTAGATCTCGACATAGAGTATGTCATATAAGCTCTGTCCGATTAGTGAAGGCATTACACGGTAACGACATTACATTCTGTTTTGGTTATCCTTTTTAGTTAAAGACCAAAAAACCGAATATAATAAAAATACTGATTCATTAAATAAGGAAAACTCACACGTGAATACTGGGAGCATAGCTCGTAAAAAAAAAGAAAAAAAGAAAACAATAGATCATGCTAGTACGTTATGATGTCAAAAAGGTTATGACCCTCGTCGATCTCAAGCATAGCTTATGAATTTAATTGTCTCATTAGCTTTTTCAATGATTGTTGTAAGTAATCTGAGCATAACCTTTTTTTTGTGGAAACTTTGCTGGCACACGTATCTTTTTTGTGTATTTTTATTATTTATATGTTGTTGTATGTTTCCCGTAATATATAAACAAATAAATAAAAAATAGATCGCAAGTAAAATAATCGAATTTTGAATTGAATTGACAGGATTTTGAAAATATAGTGTATATTCTTAAGTATTAGTGCATATTGCGGCAAAACCCAGTATATAGATCGAGAGTCGCCTCGAAATGGAACAAACTTCAACGAACCACTATAAAATGCGCAAACACTCTACGTGAATGCCTCTCAACTCGAGTGGTATGAAAATTTAACCGGATACCGAGAGCCGGTTACAGGTGGCCAGTAAATTCCGCCGCGAACCGGTACGCGCCGGTATGCCCGGTTCCTGTGCCGTAAACCGGGCATCGCTTTGTTAAAGCTCTGTATGGACTGAAATTTTACCACAAATATAGTTAACAGCCGTTGCAGAAATATTTCTTAAAAATCATGGGACATATTGTAACAGGGAGAGTAGCTGCTAACTGCCCTATTTTTTTCACACGCGTATTTTTGTAATAGCGCTATCACGTTCTTGGCTCGTCGTCTTGACTTTACAGTCAGTGATGATTTCACGTTATTTCTAATCTCTATTTAAATTAAAAATGTTCAGAATTCCCTAGAGTACTTTCCCCATAAATACCGAGGTCCGGGCAAAAGATATACGCAGAGATGAGAGAGAGCTTCCTAGATTGGTACTCGAGTTCCAGGCTCCTTAGAATGGTTTGAATGAACAGTTTACAAATAGATTCACAATGGAAACGGTATTATTTTAAATTTTTAATTTAATGGTTATGTCCTAGCCGAATTCGGCCACGGCGACTGTTTCAACACCGATTAAGAAAATCGAATTCCAGTTTACGGAAACAGTCAATTGCGCAGGAGATATTTAAGTGCATAACTGGACGCGCTGCCAGAAAAGCACTCTCTCGTCCGAGCTCCCTCAGGCCCGATGGAATGGAGAACCAGTACGATCGGGAGGGAGCAGGATGCAGGTTTGGTCGAGTTTCCCTTCTCTGAACACCTGGTTGAATTGCAGTGTTAATGAGATACCTTAGTCGCCTTTTACGACACCTCAGCAAGAAGAGGGGGTGCTATTCTCTTCTGCCGGCAGCCACCACGGCACAAAATAATGGTTTAGTGGTTATATGGATGAGGTGGTACTGCGATGGTCTGAACTGGATGGTGAGCACAGTATACAAGTGCAAAGATCGTCATAATAACTCTCTGCAGCTTTTCGCGTTTCGGGATCAGTGTGTAAATGCAATTGCTCAGATATCTAGAGGCCTTCTGTAGTGGTATATGTGGGGTGGCATGACGACGGAGACTGTTGGTACGAATAGATTCCCTACTCTAGGTGGTAGTTGCGGTTCTTGGACTCCGCCGTATTTTCCATCAGGTACTCCGCAGTCACATTGCGGAACCAGTATTAAATAAATCTCGTTTATTTAAGAAATTGTTTAGGCAACAGCCATTAATTAATAGCTTAGTAAAATGCAAAGTTAATTAAAATCGATTACGATTATATTTTACATCCTTAATATGATTACATTTTCCCATCTATGTTTTAAACACTAAGGAGTCGTCAATTGCATACTGATTTATGACTTACTTGTATGAATGCCTAGAAGGGTTTTAATCATGACCACAGATTAAGGAAATTAAAATTCTGTTAATCATTAATCATTAATGTTGGGAGTCGAAGCTGCTCGCGTCCGTAGGCTTTACCCTAGTTTCCCTACACGTGACTCCTGGGTGGTGCTAAACGAGCAGCAGCGAGGTGGTAGGGCGTCGGTGCCCGTCTGGATCGCGACCACAGTGCATGGGTGTAAAGGCCGTTATAGTGACCAGTTTCGGCTTGTTGCGTTTCGGGATCAGCTTGTGTATATCCAGTAGCTCATATACCCAGAGACCTTCAGTCGTGGTATATGTGGGCCGACATGACGAGATACACTATCAATGGATTTTCATCCTTTGATAGTCGCTTTCGTCTTTGGACTACACTGTATTTACCATCAGGTACTCTGTAGTCACTATGTCGAGCCAGTGTAAAAAAAAATCTGATTACATTTTGCCCATACTTCATTACATTATGTATTGCACAGGAATAAAGTAACAATTTAAGAGGTCCAAGACTTGGGTATTTAAATGTATAACTATGCAATGTCATGATTTAATTTAGGCTGGAGCGTGGAGCGAGCTGCAGGACGGGCTCGCTTCGTAACGCAGCAGTTGACGCAGTTAATCTCGTTACGGCGCGGCGGCGCAGCATCGGCCCGGCACGTGACCGCTGCCATCTTGATTTATGCGTCACTGAGATATACCGTAAAGTAGTTAAATGTAAAATTATATTGCTACGTTTAAGTATATACGCTAATCTATATATACAGGATGGTTTTACAGACGAGGGATATATTCAAGAAGGATATTCAGTATTCAATTCCAATTCGAAACTTGTAAAAACACAGATATTTTAATATGTCTATTAAAACAAAGTTAATTATAATTTACTATAATACTGCATACTCGTGCCCGAAATGTCGCCAAAAATATGTTTTTAATAGTATAATATGAAATTTTAATGACCTGAAATGAGTTGATACGTCATAAATTGCACATTTTAATTATACTATGCCGTTGGTGTGTTGCGCATGTATCAAACATGTTATAGAGTTAAGGAAAAAACACGATGAAACAAGATGAGTATGAATAAACTAATGAAAATAAAGAAAATATGTTAGTCAACTTTCATCCGCTCGTTTTATATTGGATGATTCCGCTATATATTATACAGGGTGATACTACAGATGAGGGAAATATTCAGTTTTCTATTTTAATTCCAAATATGTAAAAATAGTGATATTTTAATATTTCCATTAAGACAAAGTAAATTATAGTCATCATATTTAATGACAATTAGACACCCCGCTCGGTTCTGTTGTGAAGGTCTATCCCGGCAAGCAATGAATTGCCAGTTGGAAAAAATAGACACACATTAATGAATGAATAACAATTAATTATTAAGAAAATGTTTTGCTTGTCTTAAGTTAGGATAAAGTAAGAAACAAGGTCGGAGAACAGGATGACACTGTACTTCCGGCCCCGGTCTGACGGGAAGACGGAACACCCGGGGATTTTAATCGGTGGAAGTCCGAAATATCGGGGAGCAGCCCTCACCACCCCCTGAGGTCCGTTAGGGATTTACCCCGGGCTACAAAAAAAAGTTTACATAAAATTACCTAAAAGGAACTTTATCTACTTATCAATCAATCGTCAGCACTTTTTATGAACAAATACTCAACGCGACAGTTCGTAGGTTCAAATCACGGTTCTCTGAGTTTTTCCAGATTTAAAATGAATTTAGACACCACATGCTTATGGGTGAAGGAAACAATCGTGAGGAAACCCGCATGGCATGAAATGTCATGTGTACTTGTGCTGTGAGAATGGTCATCAAAGAGGATACAGTCACTAATGTAACAATGATCACTCCGAAAGGGATATAGCGTGACGATATATCATTATTATACTATATCGTGTAAAATCTTTTCTATTTCAAACAAAAGCTTTAATATATAAGCTTTCAAAGAACTTCACATTACATTAATCTACTCGACAGTATATTGAAAAGAAATTTCCAATAATAGAAAAATGTAGCACATACTAAGCAGGCATCCGTTGCCAATAAGATAGGCAAACATCAGATAAAACGGTTTTTTGTGATTCGATGGTCGAGCGTAACGGATATGCGATGTTCTAACAAATCGAAGGCTCCAATATATTGGGGAGGAAAGATACCGTGCATATTTCACTGGACACCGGCACTTTTTTATAGGAATCGTATCGGATCCTAAGATAAATTCTCAACTCTATCGTTTGGGTATAAAGAATATTTATAGCTCATTCAGTTGCTACAAAGGCGTTATCGATAGCGCGGAATACTTTCTTAGAGATTATTTACAATATTGCAGAACTTGTACAATACAAATCAGATATTTTAGCGTATTTGGAAAATAAACCCCGAAGAGGAGAGAAAACCTTTCGTCAGTGACGCATCTATTTACAGGACACTGTAAACAATGCTTATCCTAATCCTGCTTATGATAATAATAATAATATAAGTTACCCAAGTAACTCATATTATTTCTCATAGAACAGCTGCAATGGAATTCAAAGTAAGTGTAGAGTAAGAAATTACATAAAGAAATATGTTTTATCTATAAAACTAATTGGAGTTGTACAAAATTTCAATGAAATTTAGAGAAAAATCTGGTTTTTCTAAACCTAGGTTTCAAAAACTGGTGCTCTAACTTATGTCTATGGAAAGATATGCAATGGGATTCCACAGACTAGAGGATAAGAATTTTTTACCAGGAAACACCAAATCCTTACAGCTAATTTTGGATAAATAATACATTTGAAATAGTCCAATTTTGGAAGAATCAGTTATTATTGGAATATCCATAAGCACCTGTGAACGAAAAGAAACCTTTCTGTTGAATCTGAATCCGAAATCCCATATTTCTTATATCTTTTTAATATAACAATCCTGGCAAGATCCGTTGAAAGATAACAAACGAGAATTAAAAAGAAATTGAAGTATAGTTAGTTTTCCCTTTGGATCTCTTCCAAATATCACAACCGTGTGGATACGGGAAATGAGGTGTACATCCGGCAGACCGGTACTTCCGGCGGGGCCGCTTCCGGTACACATTCACCAAGTTTTACCCTAAACAAAATTGTTTATGGCGACCTTCGTTCAATACGCAGACTGGATCGGACTGCAGTGACTATCACGAGACTAGAATCCTTTGACAGTCGCCGTTGCCGTGTCAGCGCACACACACCACGGCTGAAGGTATGAATATCTTTTTTTGTCAATCCTTACTCGGCACAGTTAACATACTCGGCAGTAAAAACCAATTTCGATTATCAGCAGTAAAGAAAAAAGATATCGATAGTCGCCGTGATCATGCTAGCCTGCTCAAATATCTCTTCACGTTACGTTTATAGTACCCAATATCATAGGACGGTAGGAATACGCTCGCAGGAAGACTATTCCCCGGCTCAAGGACTCGGCTGCAAGAGTTAGAGAACTTCTTAGTCCTAGCCGGGAAGTGAGTTATTGTACAGCTGTGACACTGCAAACCCACGCACGTGGTTCTTTTATGGAAGCGAGAGGAGGAACCAAGGTTGCATAACTCTACAGAATAATCGCTATGATGCAGACGGTAGGAAATGCTTAGTGGGGGAAAAAGTGGTTTCTGAAAAGTGACAGGCTAAAGTCACTATAACGGTGTTTGCACTTGAGTACAGTAGTCATGAGCACGGCACGGTGCGGCCAAGCGACGTACCACCTCAAAAAAGAAATTCATTTTTTACTTTTGAACAATATCAACCAATGTAGTGTATATGAAATATAATTTAACCAAGCGACTGGAAACATACTTTAATGACATAATAAATTGACACTTTTTTGGCGAACCCATCGCGTCCCATACACATGTCAGAAATTAAGAGTTGCTTCAAAAGCGACACCTACACGGCGCGAATAAACACTCCTATAAACATAAAAGCTCTTATAAATTGTCGTTATTCTTACAAAGTTTGTTCTCCACTTCATTTACGAAGATATTGAGCGTGGTCCGGAAGAATATCGTAAGCGACGAAATCTCGGAAATGTAACCTTGGTTATTATAATCAGAGATGGGCAAAATGTAATCTGATTAATGATGAACGATTACAAAATGTAGTCGTAATTTTGATTTTATTGCTCTGTAAGTATGATTAAATCCATTTAAAACATTAAGAAATGATAAATGTGTATACAATCCGGGATTTTGTAGTATTTAAAACATAAAGGAGCAAAATACAGTTATATTAATGGTAAAAAACGTAAAATGTAATCGTTAATCATTTTTATTAATCTGATTACATTTTGCCCATCTATGATTATAATGCATGTAGTTACTAACTATAAAGTATTTTTCAGTTAATTAATCGATCACTAGTTATATAGATTTATTTAAAAAAACACAATAATAAATCATAAATGTAATTTTTTAATTTTGTTTTAATTCTGACTCGGCATAGTGACCACACCACACCTGATGGTAAGCATGATGCAGTTAAAAAAAACGGCTGCAACTATCAACAGAAAACAGCCGATAATCGCCGCAAAATATCTCTTCGCGTTACGTTTAGTGGACGTTATAGCAAAAAAAAACTTCCATGTCCGTACACCAAGAAAAGGAGACCTAAATATTAGAAATGTTTCCGGTCTATTCAATTAAATTAATCGAAAACTGTAGCTTTAAAAATCGTAATGTAGCCAAAAGATCAAAAACAATAGTCTTGAAGCATCAAATTTTTTTTAGAGTTTCGATATGACTATTTTTCACTGAGATAACCCGTTAAAAATAGGAAAAAGTATGGACTTTTCTTCCCTTCAATGTTGGATGTGATTTAGATGTGTGCATAAGACCTGTGCATTATTTAATTATTTAAATTAAATATGTATAAGGAAAATAAATAAATTCGTATTATGACATAGTTTGATGTAACCATGACTTGGTTTGGACTATTATGATATTTATGTAAGTTATCAATAACTAGATAGCTTTTAAGTCATATTTTATTAGCATAGCTTCCATCTCGCAGAGGTCTGTTAGCTTAACCTCACGGTCCAGAGAAACAGGCAAAATATCACATTACAACCAATAAATATTCAACAAAACGAGATAAAATAAAGTTTCCAATTCAATATCACGCAGCTCATTTCACATTGTTTTGAAACCAACTTGTTTTTAATTTTAACTAAGGCCAATTTCAACCTTAATACCCATGCTTAGAGTGTATAATCTAATTAAAATATGTTAGTACGAGGCAGTTATTTACGTATTCAATATCATATAATATTATTTTTATCTTAAATACACAAACCAATATAAAGTTACAAAAACGACTTTATTTCTGAGTCCACTCATAATATAATTCTGGCGTCTTGTAATTCATTATTTCTCTTAAGGCACTTACAGACTAGCGTTTTTTACACAAATATACACTTATCATTGTGTCTGTGGTAGTCTAGTGGATAGCTCACCGGCTTACATGAGCGGCAATGCGAAATGTCGTAGGTTTGAATTCCGGGACGTACCTCTGGGGTTTTCCAGATTACATATGAATTTAGGCAGCACATGTTCACCGGAACTCCGCTTGGGATCTAACAGAAATACGCCCAGCACACACTTGGCTCTCGTGTGCTCTTTGAGTCTGGCGTCAGCGCACAGGGTAACAGGATGTGATATTATGTTTTATTATTATTCTTCATCTATTATATAAAAATAAGTCCGATTTTCCTTCCTGACGCTATAACTCCAGAACGCGCGAACCGATTTCCGCGGTTTGCATTCGTTGGAAAGGTCTCGGGCTCCGTGAGATTTATAGCAAACAAAATTTAGAAAAAATGTCAACAGAAAAGCAGTTAAACGGGGGAAATCATTTTTCAAATACAGCGCCATCTCTGATATATATAGCATGTACTACAAACCAATATGGTTTTGCATGGTGGTGTAGCAGATCGCACCAGTATTTTAAGTAGATGGCGCCGATGCGTTATACATTGTTTGACAGCTACTCATTGTACTCTGCTCAGTTAATTTCATGTGACATTTATTATGCGCACGTTCTTTCAAACGCTAACTAAAAACCAAAACGAACCCATCCGGTGGCGAAACGAAGTTCGCCGGGTTTGCTAGTTGTTTTATAAATGTGTATGTTGTGTGTTCCTTTTTCTCAATATACGTTTTTTTCTTTCGTTTAGCACGACATACAAGCGCAACGTGTATACATATGTACATACACTAATTTATCTTTCTCTTTGAAATGGATATAACATGGTGTTAATAAATTATAATATTGTATAATCTTATTATTTGTTTGTAACTATATTTTATGCTATGGAGAAATCAGAATTAAAGAAAAGAAAAAATATTAATGAGCTTCGTGAGTGAAATTATAGTTGTAGTTGCGGCGCAATATCATTCCCTTTGATGTATACAATACCTTGGCTTGGGGGGATAGTATAGTAGTCGTCTACTAGTGTTTTGGAAACGACTGCCTTGAGAAGGAGCACCGAAAGGAACTTAAGGTCTTACTTACGTCAGAGTGACAATGTGCGTAGTTGAGGATTGCTCTGCTCTTTTTTTATCCTGACTCGGCACAGTGACCACACCGCGCCTGAAGGTAAGCAGTCCAAAAACGACAACGAATACCAACAGTAAAAAGAAAGCATATCGAGGGAGTCGAAGCTGCTCGCGTCTGGTGCTTTACCCTAGTTTCCCTACACGTGACTCCTGGGTGGTGCTAAACGAGCAGCAGCGAGGTGGTAGGCCGTCGGTGCCCGTCTGGATCGCGACCACAGTACATGGGTGTAAAGCCCGTAATAGTGACCAGTTTCGGCTTGACGCGTTTCGGGATCAGCCTGTGTATACCCAGTGGCTCATATACCTAGATACCTTCAGTCGTGGTATATGTGGGCCGACATGACGATGGAGACTATCAATGGATTTTCATCCTTTGAAAGTCGCTTTCGTTTTTGGACTACACTGTACTTACCATCAGGTACTCTGTACTCACTATGTCGAGCCAGTGTAAAAAAAATAATATCGATAGTCGCAGCGATCATCCTGGCCTGCAAAAATATCTATTCACGATTCGTTTAAAGGACCCCATATCATAGGACGGTGGGCTCACGCTTGACGGAAGACCATTCCACAGCGCATCGACTCGGCCGCAGTAGGAGTTGGGGAACTTCTTATTCCCAGCCGGGATGTGAGTTACCGTATAGCTGTGACTCAAAGACTGTGAGGCAATGTCTTTGGGAAACTGGAGTGGTGCAAAATGCTTGGAAAAAAAAGTTACTGAATTTTGTTTTCCTTCAGAAAAAAATACTGACATCGAATATGTGACGTTTCTCTTTCTATTCTTGAGTAATGGACCTTTTCATAGCCATTAAATTATTTCAAAGCGACTTGGGCTGGCGGAGTACAAATTAAATAAAGCGTACATTTGACGGAATTGGTCGGAGACGGCGAGATTGCCCGGCGCATGCTCTGAGTGCTCTTCAAAGCATTTGCTGATACGAGTGCTCTGTATGACTCACTATAAGAGACCAAATATATCTTTGTAAGAGATGAAATAAATTGCTCTTTTATTCTTCCATACAACGTACTACACAATCACAAACTTTTCTTGGCAACGACAGAGCATGGCAGTCAGTCCTCTCATTCTATGAAGAGGCGATGTAATTGAAGGGGGGCGGGGGAAAGGGGATCGGGAGGCATTCGCCAACCCCAACAATCCAATCCCTCGCCCCGCCAGGATAGAACGACGGACGAGGACCTTTGTCAGAGGCCCTCTTCGATAACGGATTGAAGCCAGGCGGAGTAATTGAGGAAGTGCGTCTTCCTAATCCGGACATGAGCGGTGTGTGATGTATTCCCACACACAGCTCTAATACAGGAGAGGAGTGAGGAGTGGCTCTTTACCCCCTCCTTTGCGAGGCAGAGATAAGGCTTGCAGAAGGCCAGACGTCACCGGGTGATGAGGAAGTTGGCAAGTCCTTACTCTTGGTGGATTTCCAACTTTTACGAGGATATCCATCGGGTCACAAAAAAGTATACACATTTAGTGTACCTACATCGACTTCATTTGTACCGTGTGTATGTAATTTCATTATATTTCCTGATTCTATACTGTTTTGAAAGTATAATATAATGAATGAGATCTCCATTTTCCATCATGGGTGGCTATCGCTCCACACTGATTCATAATATACGCCAATAATCAGCGAACATGCATTCATGCTAATGCTATCTCGAAAAAGATAAACAAAAAGTGTAAGAGCGGGCGACATTTGTGCGACGCGCTGGCGACGTCAAGTGTCTTGCGCGAGCACAGGTAGCGGCCGCTAGTGCTGTGCTACCGGATTGTTATACGTAACGATAAAATGGAGCTAAATACCGCTTGAGCACCAATGGGTATCGCGAATACTTTTGGAGAACACCTAATTTGGCATACTATTACATGGAAAATAGAAACAATAGGAACTGTATGCGTAAAAGATATATTAGTAGGCCAAAATATATCAAATGGAGACTACAATAAGTTTTTTCTATAATTTTGTTTACTATTTTTTTGTTTGTTGGTGCTTTTCGTTTGTTATAATAGCAGTAATTAGATAATAATTATTACAAGCCGATTTCGTCTCACTGCAGGGCGAAGGGTTCCTTTCCTTTTTTCACTATATTAATGGAATCCATGGAAGGGGTTTGAACATTTAAGCCAACACGCTTGTCCGATGCGAGTTGGATGGTGTATATTACGTGCAGGGAAGGTGCATTCAGCAGTTTAGATGTTAGCAATCTGCGTCCAATTTGGCATGCTTAATATGCTTAATAGGTATGTCTTACGCTCTTAGGACAACACAGTATGATGAAAAAGACTGCGCTATTCTATTCTACCGGCATATCTCAGTGTTTAGTTATTAGATATATTTTTAATTTTTACATGATTGTTTAGAAACTTGTATTTTGTTACTTTAAAAATTTATTAATGGCTTTGTAAATATAATTCCGCTAAAAACCGGCACTCAATCAATATAAATATTTCTGTTATACATTTTTTGTATGAACCACATAATTTATCCCAATTATTACAATCGTCCATATAGTTATAGATTTTCACTGTCAATATTGATGATTATATTAATTTAGAAAGATAATCAAATTATACAATAATCGTATTAAACTCTCTCCGTAACATTAATAACGTAATAGTTTTATTATAATAAAAATAATTTAAATGTCGATAAAATCGACGCATACGCATCACTACAAGTGAGGTTGCATTAATATATCAAACACTTGAAGATTTTTATCAGTATGGGATGCACAACTTATTTGTGGGTCTTTGAAGATGTCTGGCACAAAAACGACTGCCAGCCAGCTTGAGTAGCAAAAAGTATTTCGGTTGTACCTATACGCTGCATGTTTTATTTATTTATGTGTACATACATACTTATTCGTCATAATATGTTTATTATTACCTAGAAAACTTCTGTCGTGATATACGTGGCCAGAGATAGCAATGGCGACTGTCAACTTTTGTCCCTTCGCGGTCGTTATCGTTCTTGTATTACACTGTACTTTCCATCAGGTAAATGTAGTCAGTTTGTCGAGTCAGAGTATAAAAAAGTAAGTTCTGATCCCACACCGTGCTCTTGAAAACAGCTCAAGCTGAGTTTAGTCTTTTTTATAATGTCTTTGAGTCGCTTTCGACTCTGACGGCCTGGAAACCAATGCGTAATAAAAATTGAAATGTATCTCAGCTCGTTATTATACCATATTAAATATGAGTAGGTTATTGTAGTAAATTCTAGGTAAGACGCGGATGTGAGATGAACAAACAAGTTAATATCCGGTCATGATTATGCTTTCAAAGAGCTCGATGTACGGCACGGTTCGTGTTACACTATGCGTCTGCGCGCTCCAATAGATTCCATGCCGTATCTATAGTCTATACATAATACTAATCGAATTGGGTCGTGACCACAGTACATAGGTATAAAGATCATCACAGTGACTCGTTTCGGAGGTCAGTTTTTGTATATCCAGTTGTTCATACAACTAGAGATCTTATATCGTGGTATATGTGGCCAAGATAGCGGTGGTGACTGTTAATAGACATTCTTCCCTTAGCGGTCGTTGCAGTTCTTGGACTATACTGTCTTTTCATTAGGTGCCATATAGCCATTTTGTCCAGCCATCAAAAAGAAAAACGAAAAATAATAATAACTTATAGGTAGGCTGAAATTAAAATTTTAGTAAAATAATAAAATTATATATTATATCATATAAATATTAGGTCCTTACATATGAAATTGGCGTTTTTCGTACTGGCCACTTTAATCACAAATTTCTCCTCTTTGGTAAGGAATTTCAAATTCAAATTTGTACAGCTATAGACTCATGTATTTGTGCTTCGATGATCGTCATTCATTTGTTTTTTTCTTCTGTTTTTTTCTGTTTGCGTCACTCATTTTACAAAATGGAAAACTTAAAATATTGCATTATTTACGAGTACGAGTTCCGCCGTGGCACTAGTGCTGCGGAAACAACTCGAAGGGTGAATGATGTGTATGGCGGTCGTGTTGCAAAAGAAAACACAGTTCGTTTTTGGTTCCAACGTTTTCGTTCTGGAAATTTCGACCTGCAGAACAAGCCCCGTGGACGGCCTGAGACTCAAGTTGATAATGAAGAGTTGAAGGCTATTGTGGAAGCGGATCCATCGCAAACCACGTCCGAGTTAGCTGCAGGCTGCGATGTTAGTGATAAAACTGTTTTAATTCACTTGAAGCAAATTGGGAAGATTAAAATGCTTGAAAGGTGGGTACCTCACGAATTGACTGAAGCAAACCGGCAAACGCGCGTCGACTGCTGCGTTACATTACTAAACCGGCACAATAATGAAGGTATTTTAAACCGAATCATTACCTGTGATGAAAAATGGGTTCTTTACGATAATCGGAAGCGCTCAGCGCAATGGTTGGATTCTGGCCAGCCAGCCAAATCCTGCCCCAAGCGAAAATTAACCCCAAAAAAGTTACTTGTAAGCGTTTGGTGGACTAGTGCCGGTATTGTTCATTACAGTTTTCTCAAATCTGGCGAGACTATTACGGCTGATGTCTATTGTCAGCAATTGCAAACCATGATGGAAAAGCTAGCGGCTAAACAACCTAGGCTGGTCAATCGCTCCACGCCACTGCTGCTTCACGACAACGCTAGACCACACACTGCGCAACAGACGGCTACTAAATTAGAAGAGCTTCAATTGGAAAGTCTAAGACATCCTCCGTACTCCCCGGACCTTGCTCCAACAGATTACCATTTTTTTCGAAATTTGGATAACTTCTTGCAAGGGAAAAAATTCAACTCCGATGGGGCAGTCCAAATCGCCTTCAAAGATTTTATTGATTCCCGTCCGACTGGTTTTTTTAGTAAAGGGATCAATGAACTACCTATGAGATGGCAAAAGTGCATAGAAAATAATGGTTCAGACTTTGATTAATTAAATATATTATATTAAAAAATATTCGACTTTTTGTTCCTCCCATACAAAACGCCAATTTCATATGTAAGGACCTAATATATTATATAAATATTAAAATTAGTTAAAGCCTAAGGTTTCTAGCAGGCTTTTTTTTTATTTATTAATTATAAGGGCTTTTGCCATTTTGGCATATCAGCCCTTCTAGCAGGCTTTAAACTAAGTCTGATCGATTTGATTTTTTTTCCGCAGGACCACATGCTGTTGGCCGACTGACAACGCAAAGATATTCCTGTGAGTACGGACCTCGACTTGGGCGGCAAGCCATGGAAAGAAACCTAACGGTGATGTACTAGCGTTTCAGAAGCGACTAACTTGGGATTGCAGTGCCAATGCTGTGTAAAGTTAATTAAAGTTATATGAAACCAATGCGCTTAAACGCACGATAAGATTATTTGAACTGCATTGAATACTATATCTAGGTCACGGTACTTATATAAAAAGCGTACTAAGCGTATTTAAGTTAAGTAAAACTTAAATAATAAAAAAGGTTCAAGTAAAGACTGCCTTTCATTCAATACGTCTCCCACAAGCGGTGGAGGCCTGCTGTCTTAACTTCCAACTCCGATGTGATTGGAGCGGTCTACGGCAGGCAGTAAGCCTCGCGTCACTTGCTTTCATAAAATAAAACGCCGAAAGAAACTCAGACCTGCGTCGAAGTGGAATTTATAATTGTTAAATTATACTATTAGTATTATTATTAACTATATAATTAATAATATTAATAAAATCATAAAATTAATAATAATATAAATATGTAATTAATAATAATAATATTATATAATTAATTATATTATTATAAGGTGTCAATTCTATGATTTCTGGTGTCGCAGTTGTCAATAGGATGCAGAAACAACTCTTAATCAGGCGGGCTCTCAGCATGCATGTTTATTTGGCATACAAAAAAATATTTAACGTATTAAGATAGTCAGTACTATGAATACGGCACTGCACACGTGGCTTTCCTCACTGACCAACTCTAATTGGATTTAAATGATTTTACACAAAGCCCTCTCTAGTCTTCGTTTATATAATCCTCTAAGATTAATGAGTTTTCTATTAAACTTTCAAGTTTTTTCGTTCTAATATAAGGTCAGCATTAATAGGACTTCATAATAATAAGTGTCTAAAAAATCTAATTGAAGAATTGAGGATTCGAGTAGATTTTGAGGGTAGTTTTAAGAGTTTTGGTCACCCGCAGATAAATCCTGCATAGAATCGTCAGGGCTGCCGGTCAGGGCGATGCCTCCAATGTGCTAGATTTGCACTGATTAAAATTCCCAGGATAACCTTTATCTGTTTCCTGCCGGTTCAGGGATTCGTGTTCACCCTACGACCTTGCAAGCTAATAGGCTAAATCAGACTCCATCTCTGCGAGGAAGCAAGAAGAAATATATACGCATCAACTCCTTCGCATCGAGGCAGAAGACTCCTTCAAGTCTACTAATCTTCTTTTTTGGTAACCCGGGGGATAATCCTGCATAGGACCATCAAGGCCGCTGTGAGGGCAGCGATCTCCGTGTGTTAGACTCGTACTGGCGAAAATCCCCGTGGTGTCCCTCAAACCACTCTACCCAGGCCTGCAAATCCTTATTCTTCCATTTGCCCTGGGAGTATCTAGGATCGTTCTCTGGAAGAGGTGCGTTTAAAAAGCTTACCTTTCCGGATCTCTCAATCAGGCGGCGCTCCGGAGAGTACGCATTGCCTTCGTCTTATCCTGGAAGCAGACTCCCTCAACTCTACTGAACGGTAAGTTTACTAACCTTACCTAACATACTTTAACATACTGAATTTGACGGCAGTTGGAGTGCAGCTGAATCTTATCGATTCGAAGTCCGGCAGTTGCTGCTCGGCAATAGTAGTGATCAGGTCGCGATGTACCGCTCTGTATGTACGAGTATTTATGTAAAAATGTATCTATATGTTCCACATTTCGTGGAGCCAGCGGCGCACAAACGTCTCTATTCCTAAAGAGCTCGTGGCATCAAGATCCGCCTTTCCAACATAGTCAACTCAAAAATCGTTCGATACTTTGGCAGTTTGACGCGCCCTAATAATGACATGCAACGCGGTCGCGTAGGGAAGAGAAGATAGAGTTAGGTCTCGAGGACAGTCTCCGTTACGTTGGACTGATCAAGTTAAGGCTTTGACCAACGCGTTCATTAATTTGTGGAGAGCAGTTGTGATCTGCGTTTCCAAACCATATTTATGCCTGACCACAACTTATCCGTCGATAGTATACGATTGAGAATAGAGTTTCAATTATGGACACACTCGTAGGCAAAAGCTAGTGTTAAAATAAAACCATACCATGTATTACCAACATAAAGGAAATAAGACAATGTTTCAAAAATTAAAAGCGCTAAGTGCAGGCAGCGGCTGTCCAGCGCCCACCCACGCTGTCGCGTTAATAATACAAAATGGCGGGCTGTAAAGTTTAGTGCGCGTGCGTCCACAACGATGCGATTGACTGGTGACTGCGTACTGGTACAGTAATATGACCATATTTTATAGAAACCAATATACGTTTAATATTTAAAAGTTCTTATTATTTACTTAGTGTGGTTGTGGTGCCCTAATGGATATATGAGGAGTCTAATTTCGAAACCCACTATGACATATTTTTTTCAAATCCCATAAATTTATGAAAACTTATAATTATTCTTTGACTTAACAATCACATTCTTATAAGGTATTTTAATTATTAGTGTAGAGTGAAAAAGCAAAATAGAAAAAATTATATATAATATATGCTTTGATAAAAACATTTCCTCGTCAAAAATCCTTTA
The DNA here is from genome assembly GCA_036320925.1 of Automeris io. Classification (NCBI taxonomy): domain Eukaryota; kingdom Metazoa; phylum Arthropoda; class Insecta; order Lepidoptera; family Saturniidae; genus Automeris; species Automeris io. The sequence continues at coordinate 627,189 of JAUDJH010000011.1, read as the reverse complement.
AAAACATTGATTAAAAAAAACATTTCAAATTAATATTAGGACTATTAAGTAATGTTGTACAAAAAATCGTATTAGCGGGTTTTGAAATAAGATGCCTCAAATATGGATTTAAGCACCACGTGCACGGCGGTGAAGGTAAATATCACGAAGAAACCCGCAGGACGTCCAGTAAAAATGCCATGTATAAGTGCCCTGAGGACAGTGATCAGCTGTGCTAGTGGACACGGTGGGCCCGACATAGAAACGCAAAAGTGGATACAGCCACTAATCTGACTCTGTTCACCCCGAAAAAGGAAATATAGCGTGACGATATAGATATATTACTTATAACCCCGTTTTAGCCGCGGTGGCTGCCGGCAGAATAGAATAGCACCCCCCTCTTCTTGCTGAGGTGTCGTAAAAGGCGACTAAGGTATCTCTTTAACAACGCAATTCAACCAGGTGTTCAGAGAAGGAAAACTCGACCAAACCTGCATCCTGCTCCCTCCCGAACGTACTGGTTCTCCATTCCATCGGGCCTGAGGGAGCTCGGACGAGAGAGTGCTTTTCTGGCTGCGCGTCCAGTTATGCACCTAAATATCTCCTGCTCAAATGACTGTTTCCGAAAACTGGGCCTTGATTTTCTTAATAGGCGTTGAAACAGTCGCCGTGGCCGAATCCGGCTAGGACATCATCAACATCATCATTACTTATTAAGGACTAGTGGACCCAATTTTGTTTGGTAACATCTTGGAAAATCCTGATGAACCATCAAGGGGGCAGGGAGGGCGGCGTTCGCGGTGTGTCAGACTCTTAGGCTGAGATTCATAGATGATATTTTGTCTTTGCTTAGAAATCATGGTTACCTTAATATAATGCACAGGAGGAGTGCAGACGCAGGCCGCGCTGACAGCGAAATGCTCGCGGCGATCGATTTACTGCGCACCGCTATTGGCTCGACTCTCTCCACGTCCGTTTTCTGAATCAACTCGATATCGTCATGAACTGGACTATATTTAGTCGTTATACCGCTAATTATATTTCACTAGCAAACACGGCGAACTTCGTTTCGCCACCAGATGGCTTCGTTTTGGTTTTTAGTTAGCGTTTGAAAGAACGTGCGCATAATAAATGTCACATGAAATTAACTGAGCAGAGTACAATGAATAGCTGTCAAACAATGTATAACGCATCGGCGCCATCTACTTAAAATACTGGTGCGATCTGCTCCACCACCATGCAAAACCATATTGGTTTGTAGTACATGCTATGTATCAGAGATGGCGCTGTATGTGAAAAATGATTTTCCCCGTTTTCCTGCCTTTCTGTTGAAATTTTTCCTGAATTCTGTTGCTATAAACCTCACGGAGCCCGAGACCTTTCCAACGAATGCAAAACCGTGGAAATCGGTTCGCGCGTTCTGGAGTTATAGCGTCAGGAAGGAAAACCGGACTTATTTTTATATAATAGATTAACTACATCGTAATGTGGCTGTGTTGGCTTAGACGACAAGAGACCGGCGTCCATGTACGGCAACATATGTTACCGTAGGTTCGAATCCCGGCTTGTATGTCCGGGTTTTTCCAAATTAAGTTCAGTTTTAGGCACCAAATCCTCATTGGTGAAGAATAAACATCGCGAAGAAGCCGCATAGCATCTAATAGGAATCTCACATGTACTAGTGCTGTGAGAACGGCGATCAGCTGCGCTACTGGTCACGTTGGGCATGACATAAACGCAAAGTGGATACAGCCACTAATGTATCTCTATTCACCCCGAAAGAAACATAGCGTGTATTTAATTATTATTTAGAAACTGAGCTCATTGAGCCTGATAGGAAATAACTTATCAAGTTCCAGTCGGACTCACGCAGTAAGGGTTCCGTTAATAAATAAAAAAATAACAAATTATATAACAGAATCACAGTTGCATGATAATTATTCTGCTTTGGAAGTCATGTCTCCGCATATGATTCGACAAATAAGAAATTCGATAATAAAATACAAAGTTTTGTGCCATATTATATACTACATAAGTTACTGCAGTTTTTTAAATGACGGCACACACCAAGTACCGAATTTTTATTTTGATATTGCCTTTCGAACTTTAACATTATTTTAGAATAAGTGATAATAGCTAATAATTTTTGCTTATAACTTTACTAATACAGTTATTTCAGTAATTAACCTAATTTTATAATGTTCTTAGAATAAGAAATAGAGAATTCTTAGAAAAAGTTTAAATTTAAAATTATTCCGGTTATCTTAAAAAAATAAAACTGATTTTTTCAGGTATTTTCTAAATGCGCTGGAATAGGGAATTCTATTTACAGAAAGCTATTGAGCTACCGTTCCTCTACCAGTCCTTTAGCTTTGGACATTGACTTGCGGGTCACCCTGTATATTTTGTTGTATATTATGTGTATCTTCTGTACTATGTGCCTTAATAAATAAATAAGATAGGTACTCACCGAATGTAAGCGAAAAACCCAAATTACAAGGTATCTGAAAAGAGAAAAAAAATACAGATATTTTGTATTCTATGGGAATTCTTTAAAATTCGTATTAATCGTTTGTGATTGTAGTGGCCTAGGACAATGGACAGGATTCCATGCTTGGCAAAGCGAATGGTCATAGCTTCGAACCCCGGTACGTTGGGTTCGGTCTGCCGTGGAGTTTTTCCATAGTATGTACAGATTTGGGCCCCATATGCTCACCGGGGAATGAAAACATCGTGAGAAAACCCGCGCGGGTTCTAATAGGAATGTCATATGTAAATTTCTTGAGAACAGCGTGCAGTTGCGCTACTACGAGTAGACACGTTGGGCACGACATACAAGAGAAAAATGGATACAGCCACTAATGTATCTTTGCTAACCCCGCAAGGTACATGACGATATACATATCATTGATTATTATTGTAATAAACATTTTATAGTGTAATAAATATTTTACTTATTTTGAATAAAATTAATTATATATTTATTACAAGAGTACATAAGAATGTATTTATACAAAATTATATTCTTTTCCATTTTTTTTTATTCTTACTCATCAGAGTGACCACATCACGCCTCATTGTAAGCACGGTGCAGTCCAGAATCGACTGCAACTATCAACGGTAAAAAAAAAATCCTCGATAGTCGCAATGATCATGCCGGCCTGCACAAAAACTTCTTCAAGTTTCGTGTAAAGGACCCAATATTACAGGACGGCGTGAATACGCTCGCCGGAAGAGAATTTCACAGCCCAACGTCACGGTAAAAGTAAGATTTTGAGAACTTAATCCTAGCTTAATCCTAGATGTGAGATACCGTATAGCTGTGATTCTGTAAGCCCTCGAACGTGGTTCTTCTATGGAAGGGAGAGGGTGGGAGAACGTTAAATAACTCTTCAGAACACTCACCGTGGTACATATGATAGAAAACGCTTAGTGAGGCAGTATCTCTGCGCAACTGAATCGGTTCGAAATGCTTAGTAACATTTGGATCCACTGCAACCTGTCCAGGACGTCAAGAGATGCGGACAGTATTCCATGCACATGACCTAGGATTTAATTAGTTAATATACTGAACAGAAATCTACCTTTAAAGGCTCCCCACACAGGCGCGTTATTATAGGTCGATAATATCGCATGCGGTATTGCGTTAATGCGTCCCGATTCCTTTTACATTCCTTGCACACAGCTGCGTTTTTATCGTCCGATATTTCTTACAAGTACTAACGTTATTATCGCAGGTGTATGTACGGTCGTTAGCGTCCTGATACAAAACATTCTAGAACTCATATCGGAATATCGCAGGACGGAGAAACGCAACATCCTACTTCTTGCGGCGTTATTATCGCAGCAGTGTGTAATAACCATCCTAATACAAAACGCATGCGATATTATCGACCTATAATAACGCGCCTGTGTGTGGGAGCCTTTATTCTGCAAAATAGCTTGACCGCATTTTTACGGTGATTAACTATTCAAACAGTTGAACCAATGATAACGCAATAAGAGGTACGGTTCGAGATGCTAATCCGTCTGCTAAATAGATTGCCAGTAATCACTGTGCAGCATACTGCGGGGTACTCATCACGCCGGTGGCCTGAGTAATTACGCGATCGCTTAGCCGGACCTCCCAGCTCGATTAATGACCCTCCAGAGGGACATTCATGCTTATTGTAATACTACTTACTTCGATCTATAAATTCAAATGTATTATTTATTCAATATGACTCATTAAATAGGGACACAATAAATGTCAGTCTATATAGTATACTAGCTGATCCGGCAAACGGTGTTCTGCCATATAAGTTATTGTAATATCTTCTAAGATGTTCATTGAAATTAAGTGATGTCAAAGACAATTTTGTTCACAATTAAATACTCTTAATCAACAACACATTTATTTGGATAAAAAATAATATTATTACGTTGATACAACTCTTAACAAATAATGCATTAATTTCGACCAAATTTGTTTACCATAAAAAACGGTTCTAGTGACTTAATCTTAAAAGATAGACATATACTGTCCCGGACATTTTTTTAGATCATTTCAAGAGTAATAATTCTTTCTTACATATATTTTTGGTATCTTGAACCGTTTTTGCAGCGCACGCAATGGAAGCCCTCAAGGATGAATAATTTTCCCCGTTTTTTTCACATTTTCCATTATTTCTTCGCTCCTAATAATTGCATCGTGATGATATATAGGCTAAAGCCTTCCTCGACAAATGGTCTATTCAACTCAAAAAGAATTTTTCAATTCGAACCAGTAGTTCCTGAGATTAGCGCGTTCAAACAAACAAACAAACAAACTCTTCAGCTTTATAATATTAGTATAGATAAAAATCTCGTGTCACGGTGTTTGTGGTCGCACTCCTTTAAAGCGGCTTTACCGATTTTTATGAATTTATTTGTGTATATTTGGTAGGTATTAAAATTGGTCGTAAGGTATAATTCATACCGCTAAGTAGGTAATTAGGGTGTCCCTATCCAGAATTTTTGTAAAATATTTATAACAAACTGATTTTTGTATTTTTTTATAATTTGGTATCAAAAAATTACACATAAACCCAAATTCTCACCTTCCTACACCCACCCTCTCAGTTTTTAAACAATAATTTAGTATTTTTGTATGAACAATATCCAAATAATTTACTATTTAACCGTTGTTCATATTTCAAACAGGAAAAAATTATTTACATTGTTGAATAACAGATGGCGCCACGTCCGCCTCAGATCCCATCTTACGTACATCTTATTATAATAGTTTAACGAGTCTTATGCCCGAATTAACTTACTTTTAATAAACGCGAATGTTTAAAATGTGTTAAGCATATTCTTGTCTTTCCGAATTGATGACTAGGAGTCACGAATAAAGCATACTTTGCTACTCATTCTGTCCACTACTGGTCCCATTGTTCACGGCTTACATGTGTAAAAAAGAATATACGCACTAATGTGTTTTTTTGCATATCCAGAAAGAGAATGGTTAACTATATTATATTGTAATTTGTTTATCAGTAGTTAGACCCGCACAAGAACTCGCTATATGTCATATTACGAGATATACTTGTGTTCGTCCAGATTTTAATATACCTAGAGACCTGTTATATATGTAAGCGCGTATGGCAATAGCGGCTGTTACCGGATTCTCGTCCTTTGACGGTCGCAGACTTTGACTTCACTTTACTTTTCGTCAGGTGTGGTATTGCCTGTTTTTTGAGTCAGTATTATTATTATTAATTTCGTCCCACTGCAGGGCAAAGTATTCCCCCCTTTTTTAAGTTTTTTTTTATCCTGTAACGGCGCAGTTACCCCGTCACGTCTGATGGCAAGTACGGTGCAGTCCAAAAACCACAGCGAATATAAACAGCAGAAAAAATCGATAGTTGCAGCGATCCTGCAGGCTTGCACGGATATCTCTTTACGCTTCGTTTAAAGGACCCAAGGAACACGCTCGCCGGAAAACTATGCCACAGCCCATTGACACGACAAAACTAAGAGTTAGAGAATTTCTTAGTCCTAGCCGGAATTAGAGTTACCGTATAACTGTGACTCAGTAAACCTGCGCGCGTGGGATTTGTGGAATCAAGAGATTTGGACATTGAATCCAGCACGCTTGTCCAATGCGGGTTAGTGGATCTGCACCATGTGTAGCAAAGGTGCGTGCAGTAGCTTATATGCTAGCAATTTTTTTTTTATTACTTATAGGCGAACTCTTGACCTCAATCACACCTGGTAAAAGGTGAAGATGAGTCTGATGATGAACCGCGTCCGGCTAACAAATGCCTATTCACTCTTCTTTTAAGGACTCCCAGGTCATAAGATCGCGGAAATATGGCCGCTGGTAGCATATTCCACTCCTTAGCCGTTCGCATGATGAATGTAGAAGCGAATCTCCTCGTGCGGATATAAGGAACATCCACCACATACGGATGGTATCCGACACGATGTCTTGTGGTTTTGTGATGTAATGGGGCTGGTGGGATCAAAGAATGTAGTTCCTGAGAACACTCTCCACCGTGCAACCGGTAAAAGACTGAGAGGCAGGCAACTCTACGTCGATGCTCGATGCTCTGCATTTTAATTTTTGTCAAAGAGTCGTCGCCAAAAGTCTACGAGCTCTACGATCAATCGAGTCAAAAGCCGCCAACTGATATTTATATCTGCGTGAAATTCGGCATGCTTAGCCAGTATAGAAAAAAAAAACTCCTTTGGAATCTATAATTATGATTGTAATCAAAACAACATGAAAGAAATTAAAGGAATTAAGAATAAATGAAATAAAACGAAACCCCTCATAATTGAGAAACACTTTGTAGCAATTGAATTTGACTAATGCGTACATTCCGTGACTACAGTCATTATTGACCGGGATATTGTTCTAAAAGTGGTTTCAACTTCATCAGTATTTATATATCATAGTCATCCGTGACCATTCTGTTAGTATCGACATACAAAGATAGATTCGGTATTACATTTCATCTACTTTGTATATCGCAGCCAATGAAATTAGTATCGTTGCTAGTCACTATAAATACTTTAGCGGGTTTTATGTGCGCTTTAAATTACTTTTAATTATGGCTCGACGTTTCGAACTGGATACAGAGGTCATGGTTGCAAGCAGACTGACGCGCCTCGAAGTTTTCATCGGAGGCGGGATGTTACTTCCTCTACGCTTTTTTCTATTACAGACAGGCTTGCGTTTGACCTCAATCTCACCTGATGGAAAGTTATGATGAGGCCGACGATGGGGCGCGCTCACCTAACAAATACCGTCCAAGTCTCGGTGATCGAAGATTCCCATGTTGTAAGATGTTGGAAAACCAGAGACAGGAAGGAAATTTCACTTCCTGGCGGCTTGCAGCACAAAACAAGACGCGAATTGGTTCATGCGAGCAGCTGGATTGTTAACCACATAATGGTGCAAACCTGAACGCCCTCTTGTCAAGTTACGGTGAAAGGGGGGGGGGGAATGAAATTACACAACTCAGCCGCACACTCTCTAGAGTATAATCGAAAACCGAAAGGCAGGCCGCTCTACGTCGATGTGTCCCACCATCTCGGAGTCGAAGCTGCTCGCACACGTGACTCCTGGGTGGTGCTAAACGAGCAGCAGCGAGGTGGTAGGGCGTCGGTGCTCGTCTGGATCGCGACCACAGTACATGGATGTAAAGCCCGTCATAGTGACCAGTTTCGGCTTGTCGCGTTTCGGTATCAGCTTGTGTATATCCAGTAGCTCATATACCTAGAGACCTTCAGTCGTGGTATATGTGGGCCGACATGACGATGTAGATTATCAATGGATTCTCATCCTTTGATAGTCGCTTTCGTTTTTGGACTACACTGTACTTATCACCAGGTACTCTGCAGTCTCTATGTCGTCCCAGTATAAAAAAAAACCATCTCCTGTCCTTGATGATTAGAATAGTCACGACACACAATACTCACGGTATCACAATGTCCCTAGGGCGACACAAAATGAGGTCCTAGTTTTCTAATCACTTGGTTTTACGCCGATGATAATATAAACCTCATCAACCCGATTAAAAGTCTTAAGTTTCTTAGTCTATAGCGTCGTTGTGGATCATCGAGAAATAATTAAAAGTAAGATATTTCGCGCATAAGGCCTGTTAAGGTATTTGTATATAATTCGTATAAAATGAAAAAGTTTAAAAGTTTTGTTTATATTCACCTTTAACTAAGTATCAAGGATTCCTGCAGTCCCCACCAATGCGTAGAAGTAGTCACCTTGGGGTTTTTAGTCGGTACAAGTCCGACATACCTCGGTCGCGCAACCCCCCTGTGCGGCTGAGACGGTCCCATGAGGATTTTCCTTTAATTTTATCATTAAATACTTCGTAAATGAAGTTCATCAATTATTACGAACTGTAACAGCCTATGTAAGTTTCAATTATTGTACAGTTGCATAAAAAATATTATCACAATAAAACAAGTTTTAGAAATGAAAAAAAAAAACGTACTTAAACCTAGAAAAAGTGTAATACACACAAAATATCCTTTTATATTTCTCAATTATTCACATTAAGTTTACTGAAATATAATCTGGTTTATTATTAGAAAATTAATCGTCGTCACGTTCTGTTCTTTAAACATATAGTTAAACAGAATGGGTTCGACGTGACACCGGGGCCGCCATCCTCGCGGTAGCCCTAGCAGTCCATGAGGGTTTCCACCGGGTTACCAAAAAAAAAAAAAAAGGAAAATTATCACTTTATTATCACTTTATTTCGGAGTTACAGTCAGTTTTAGTTTTTTTTTTACACTGACTCGACATAGTGACTACAGAGTACCTGATGGTAAGTACAGTGTAGTGCAAAAACGAAAGCGACTATCAAAGGATGAAAATCCATTGATAGTCTACATCGTCATGTCGGCCCACATATACCACGACTGAAGGGCTCTAGGTACATATATGAGCTACTGGATATACACAAGCTGATCCCGAAACGCGACAAGCCCAAACTGCTCACTATGACGGGCTTTACACCCATGTATACTGTGGTCGCGATCCAGACGGGCAGCGACGCCCTACCACCTCGCTGCTGTTCGTTTAGCACCACCCAGGAGTCACGTGTAGGGAAACTAGGGTAAAGCCTACGGACGCGAGCAGCTTCGACTCTCGAAAATTCAAATTTCGTCAGAAAATTAAAGTAACCGAAATATCTCAGAGAATCAGCCAGCAGAAGTGCCAGTGGACTGGTCATATTTTCTGAAGAACCCCTAGAATAACCGCTAGGGTAGACGTCTTTTTGAGTGAAACCTACGTTTCGTTAAGTGTAGTGTAGATAGCCTAGGCTAGTTGGAGCAACAATTTGAGCAAAGAGGTAGGCAATTGTCAGATGAGAAAAGCCGAAGATAGGGCTCAGTGGCGAACCTTGGGAGAGCTCTATGTCCAGCAGTGGGTGGATATATGTTGATGATGATGGTTATTATTTCGGAGTACATAGTATCATTAATTTGTAAATAGCAAGACGTAACGCTTAAAAGGTTCCGCGGTAAGAGTATATGTACAATAAAAGCATGAATTGCTCCGCATCGCTAATGTCTAATACAATTGTGCCGAGTGCTGTTCATGCAGCGGGGCGCGTGTGTCGGCGAACCGCTGCTAGTGACGGGCGGGCCTCTTTGTTCAACGTCGACATCGATAAGAGAAGTTTAACTCGCTTTAACTAACCGTGTGTTTTTATTTTTTATATTTTCAGCGAAACATACGGCAATATATATCTTATAGTAGCACGTGAGATCGAGAAAAGAGATCTTTTTGAAAGGTGATGTATGGAAGGTTTTATTTCTACTGGCTACGATGGGGCTGATATGACTAAGTTAAAAGCCCCTAATAAAGAAGAAATAAAAAAAAGAGATCTTTTGGATGAAAATATTTTATTTTAATTTTCCATACGGAAGTATATAATAAGAATAATAAGTAACACTTGCATTCTTATTATAACACATTTTATTTACAATCACATTTAAGCTAATTAGTCAGTAAACGTCATTCTTTTGCACAGTTGCACAATAATGACACTAATTTTCTAAAAACATACTATACATATTTACTTATTTATTACACATATTTTTGTATGAAGGCCGGAGTTTTTCCAGATTTAATCAAAAAACGAGTGAAAAAAATTTGTACAACAACCTAAACATATCTTCAAATAAATGTGTTTTTGTTCGATAGAACTGTATGAGTTGGAGAAAATAATGATTGAAAATGTTCTTATTTTTATGACAACAAGTGGATATAACCCCATAATCTTTGCGAAATCAAGTTTATTTTATAGTCGCAAGATAGAGTTTTAAACATGACGACAGAATTATTATTTTACATTCAGTTTTTTTATGTAACCAAACATTGACAGAAATCACGTAGGCCATTCCTTTCACTGATCGAACAAAGTTTTTTTTTTGACTCCGTATGTACACTGGTGTTTCCGAGCTTGTGCTCTTTTTACATTCAACAATTTAGGAATAGCAGTTAGTTTTCAGTAACCATCTTGTGGTTTTATCTCTGGCTTTACGTGGACTGTACAAGTTGTAGAAACACAGTAACGGGTCTTTCTACCACTTTTATTATTTGTATCTCTATTCGGCGAGGCTCAGATCCTCAGCAGTTAGGCTCCTGGGTGAGTTTCACCGGCAACGGCTCCAATACGGAGGATGGAAGACGTCCCGCAATTTCAAGGAGAACACCATCGCTGCTGCTGCTGCTGGTCTTTTTTTTTATACTGGCTCGACATAGTGACTACAGTGTACCTGATGGTAAGTACAGTGTAGTCCAAAAACGAAAGCGATTATCAAAGGATGAAAATTCATTGATAGTCTACATCGTCATGTCGGCCCACATATACCACGACTGAAGGTCTCTAGGTATATGAACTACTGGATATACACAAGCTGATCCCGAAACACGACAAACCGAAACTGGTCACTATGACGGGCTTTACACCCATGTACTGTGAAAGAAAAAAAACTTAAAAGCTACTTTAAGCTTACTTTCCCTCTTTTTGCCTTCCGTTCCTAGAGAGTTCACTTTGCTCTTTACGACACCATCTACGTTCTTAAATATATTTATAAAACAAGGGATGGTGTTTTTTATTCCCTAACCAGACATTCACTTATTACAGTATCTGCTCATGCCAAAAATCTAACGTAATTATAAAATTTTACATCATATCAAACAATTATTATCCTAGACATATATGTACATTTCTCTGTGTAATGATGGCTTGCGTCATCGATATATCGACAATGAAACCGTCCCTGCTCTATTCGCCCCTTCGGCGCTTGTCATTAAGGGTGATCCATCAAAACGTCGGGCAGGATTTAGGGTGTCAGACGCGTGCGCAGTAGCCACGGCCGGGGGTCGCGGGGGTGCAAACAAAATTAGATATTCGTGCGGTGTCCCCGACGGGCGGCAAGCGGCGAGTGCAGTCTGATAGATTGCTTCGGCGAATATATTTTTGTTGTGTACAATTAGATCGATCGTAGTTTGATATGTGAGGACGGCCTCAGGGGTTGAGTTAACGAACTGTACCTTAGCTCTCTCCTACATAATAACATATCGTCACGCTATATTTCTTACTATGCGCTTATGATGTTGTGACGCGACCAGTAGCGCAGCTGATCGCCGTTCTCACAGCACTAGTACCCATGACGTTTCTATTACGCGCCATGCGGGATTCCTCACGACTAGTGATGAAAATGCCCGGGAATTTTCCCAAAGTGCCCAGCACTTCCGCGAACATTTCGTAAATTCCCGGGAATATTCCCCATACAAGTTTTGGGCACTTTGGGAAAATTCCCGGGCATTTTCATCACTACTCACGACGTTTTGCTTCAACGGTGAGCATGTGGTGCTTCAATTAATCTCTGATCTAGTAAATCCGCGAGGCACTTGCCATGATTCGAATTTGCAACCATTCTTATTGCGGCGCATGAATACCGATCTCTTATTGTTGTGGTGATCAAAATCACCACAGCTAATATAAAAAAACGTAATAACAAAAGTTAGGTCTTAAAACTGTACTTTAATAATCATTTCAGTGATCCTCATTCCCTTCGTATAATAAGAGAAGAAAACAAGAATTTGAAAGAAACAACTTGAAACAAATAAGAAGCTGAGAGTCGGCATAAGATTACAGACAAGAGCAATCGAGAACCTTCGATCGAATAGGGTTGCCAATATGGATTTCGGATTGTTTCATATTATCTAAAGACAATTACACATACAGATTATATCTATGTTTACGTATAAGCAGTCACCTTGGGGTTCTAACCAGTACAAGTTCGGCACACCTTGACTGCCACCCTCCTTGCCCCTGCAGTTGAGACAGCCCTGTGAGCAATTTCCCCAAGTAAAAAAGGATACCTGTTTATAAACCGAAAGCAGAGAGGAGTGGAAATAGGAATGGAGGCCTTATCCTGGAGTGATTTTAAAGGCAAGATAATTTAAAGGCAAATTGAAAAGGTAATGATTAAATTCACATTTCTAATAAGTAATTGATATACCAGCTTGGATAGTAAACGGGTCGCAATGAAGTGATATTTGTTTGTATTGTACCACGGCCCTAAAACAATATGTACTCATTTAAATCCTCACCGGTTTAATTTCCAACTGAAATATTTCCCGCTTTTACCCTTTCTAGAATTCCGCACCTTAAATAAAAAAAAAATACAAAACCTTTATAGCATCACTTTAAGTTTCTTGTCGATCAAGACTGTTTTTTTTACCAATTAATACCAACTGAGCAAGTCCACGGTCCCTTGTGACCTTAAAAATATAATTCTAAGTTAACGCATTCCAAAGATATGTCCATTTTTATCGTATTTGCCGTTTTCTCAAGGGAATAAAAACCTATAGGGTAGTTCCCTTTGATCTCTAATCATAAAATTAAGCAGTTTGTTATATCACAAGTATAGGACACATCCGAAATCTTAGGTTATTTGTAGTTACGACATTTTTTTTTAAGAAATTAATTTTTACCGAGAGTATGGAAAAATTTAAAAATACAAGATATACAAAAATATAATATTAGGAAACTAGCGCTTTTTGTCTTAAAATAAAACTGGTAAAGTTAAAATTTGGGTCGAGAGTGACGACTTTAACGAAAATCAACAAAATTGTTAAAACCTTTTTTTTACAGAAGGTAACTCAGTTTCACGTGAGAACCATTATTTTGTGCATGTTACGAGTACATGTGCCTGGTACATGTTACTCAAATTCAATGATAATTTTTTTATTTAAGATTGTACGAAACCCTCGTTGTGCGGATTTCACTCGCACTAGGCCGGTATTTTTACTTTTAAATACGACCCTTATTGGCTCCGCATTAAACGCTGTATTATAAAAAGCAAACGCCAGCCCTAATTATGGAAGGCGGATGGTGCGTCATTTTCGAACGAAACAAAGCGGCTCGGTACATCGCAACTACTTAACAACGGAAATATTGAAAGGGCTGTATTTTCAATTTTCCAATAATGAGAACCCACAGCTTTCATACCTGTTCTTTCATGAAAGACTATCATTAGCGACTTATTAAATGCATAGCTATACACAATATTGTACATAGAGAGACTGTATTCCGTCCAAGCCTTGAGTTTCTTTCGGCGTTTCTTCTCAAGGTAGTCACTTCCGAAACACTAGTGGATCACCTTAGTTTCTTTCCCTGCCTGTCCGCCCTGATCGAGGTTCGTACAGAGGTGCTCTTGCGTTGCCATCCAACTCATATATTCGCTGGCTGAACACCGGAAGTGCTTGCCCCTCTCGCTTGGTGAAATTGTAAAGGCCCTCCTAGGCTTACAACATTTCGTCTTTTTATTCGATACCGTGTCTCTAGTCGTGACCACATTCAACAAGTGTAGACATTGTCATAGTGACTCGCTTCGGCCTGTTGCGTTTCGGGATCAGTTGTATACCTGGAGACCTTCCATCGTGGTATATGTGGGCAGCTATAACGGTGGCGTCTGACAATAAATTTTCGTGACTTAGCGGCCGTTGCCATTCTTGGACTACACTTGGACTTTCCATCAGGTGCAACGTATACACTTTGTCGAGTCAATGTAAAAACTGAGGGTTGTTTATTAACTTAAAACGTATGAACAAAGTTATCATTGAATTTGAGTAAATTTCACTGTTAAAATTTTCAGTTATAGGCATAAAAAGACCAAAATTGTCAAAGTAATTTTAACTAAAACAAGTAAAGCAAAAATAATGTTCTTGGTAGGCCAATGTTATTGCCTTGTGATACTCTTATAACCATTTTCAGTGTACACAGCTCTAATGAATGCTTTGACGCTTTCCCAAAGGAATAGACAGTAGGCTATACTAGAATTTTTGTAATAATAATTTGAGCCTTAAAAACAAGTCAATAAAGCCGTTTTTCAAACGCAGGCAACCTGTGTGAAAGCCACTGCGCGGTCTGGAACATCGATACTCTGTAATCAAGCGAACCTGCCTCTGTTATTTGTGATAACATTAAACTGTTGTGTTCAATTACGTGTGTTCATATGTCACGGAAACTGCTATGGAGTAAGTGATTTAATAATTTCATAATTATGTTGATTATCTACTCGATTATAACCTTATGTTTTTATCAAAACCCGCATCCCTTGTATTATGTTCAATATATATACATATATATATACATATATCAATCGTTGTTTATGCTATATCGTTTCTTATGTTATTTTACAAATAACTATTTTATTTATTGTGTATTATTTCAGTTCATAGAATTTTTATAACCAAGATTTTTTTATTTTAAACCTTTTAACAATCTTATTTGTGTATGTTGAGATCGCTTATGATTGATTCATATATCGGAATTTGCTTGATTATGCTGTTTTATTTTAATGTGTGTTTTCATGATGAATGGTGATGTTTTCATAAATTAAAATTTCTGACGCTCCTCACGCATGCGTTACCGACTTTAGAGCGCAGCTTGTATTAACCTTATATACGATGCTAATGTCCTGGGTTCGAGTTAGAGTACCAGCGAACAATGATGAGAAACTTAGTTTGCCGCGAGTCATGATACACAAATGATAATAAATTAAATACAAATACGGACTTACGACGAACTAATCTCCTCATCACAGTGTAATGTAGTGTCTTCAGTATTTGCATTTAAGTGTACCGTGAATATTATCTTCTTTATTTTTTTTTTTAATTATAAACAAGTTTTAGACGAATATATATCTTATATAATATAAAAATGAATCGCAAAATGTCTTGATAAGCGTGAAACTCGAGAACGGCTGAACCGATTTGGCTGATTTCTTTTTTGTTGTGTTTGATGAAGTCTGAGGAAGGTTATTACGGAGAGAAAAAATTTAAAAATTCCCTGCAACTGTCTAAAAGTAACACTTTTCTGTTTTCTCATACAAAATATTTGTTATAAGTCAATTTGAACTTTAACACCATACCATAAAGTTTAAATGTCAGTGGACGGGTTTCGGGAAGGCAAAACAATTGAGTGACGTATAATATTAATGTCAATATTTGTCAATTTTTATACATATAGCATTAAGGCCAGGTTCCTTCAAACAATTTTTAAAAAACAGCTGACAGGCCAATAGCTATTAACATTTAAAAAAACAATGTGACTTTGTTTTAGAGAAATAGGCCAGAACAAGGTCTGCCGGGACAGCTAGTGTTTTATAAAAATATTATGAATGTTTCAAGGTTGCTGTGTAATACATTTGTTAAAGAAAAATACGGTTACATTATGTACCTCATTTTGTATGTAAAGGTTATGGTGGTCTAGTCGATAAAGCACCAATATCCATATTCGGCAACGTAAATGATCGTATATTTGAATCCTGGTACGTATCCTCTGGATTTTTTTGGATAAAATATGGGTTTAGGCAGTACATGGTCACCGGTGTAGGAAGACACCGTGCGGAAACCCGCATGGCCTCTAATGGAAATGTCATCTGTACCAGTGGTGTGAGAATAGCGATCGGTTGCATACTGGTCACGTTGGGCACGTTAAATGAACCCTCGAGAAGTAGACAGAGCATTGTGACGTGCTCTGTCTAAATACAATGAGTAGTGTCGGCGAAGATATCTTCCTCCGAGTTTGTGCCCAGCGGGCGCGGCGCAACGGGGCTGTGGCGAATTGATTACAGGTCCCGCAGTCCCCGTCAATGCGTAGAAGAAGTCACCTTGGGGTTTTTAGTCGGTACAAGTCCGACGCACCTCGGTTTCGCTCAACCCCCCAGTGCGACCGAGACGGTCCCATGAGGATTTTCCCCAAGTAAAAAAAAAGGCACGTTAAATGAACGCAATGTGGATACAGCATGACGATGAACCATTATTATTAAAAAAACATGATCAAAATCTTACTTAGACTATTTACCTCATTTTGTGTACAGGATACACATTTAATAAAACACAAAAGAAACGAACACAATTGAAAAGAATCGCAAACAGAATGTAATAACAGAAAATGAGCGATAGGCTGTCGAAAAGGGATTGTTCCCTTCATTTGAACGAGTGTCCTTATTTTTTCCATCGATCGGGCCGGTCATGTTCGAGTTGCACTGGCGACGGTCCAACGGAACCTGCGTCCCGTTCCGGCCTTTTAGGGATGCCAACAGCAATTCGTATGCAATCGTTTTAATGATAGGACATTTTTTGTTGAGCATTCTGTCGCGTTCCATTTCACGTTAGAAATTAAATGGAAGCTAGAAATAAATTATATTAAGATCAATATTGCTTTTATTAAACAGAAATATACGTCAAATAATAATAGTGAATTATATGTTAAAAATATCTTTGTAAAGGAAATCAATATACATTTAGAAGAAAAAATTTCAATAATATATAATATAATTAAGAGTGATTCATTTAAAAAATGAAATAAAATTAATCTCTTATTACGTGCATATAAATTTTTTGACACAAAAAATATTATATATTATCTTCAAGGAGAAAAGATACAAATTTTCCCCTTAATAACACATAAAATATTATGAATTATTTTAATTCACTGAGATATGTAGACCAGCATAGGTTTATCAAAATTGTAATTATAATATATCGTCGCACTATATCCATTTAGGAGCGAGCAGAGATACATTAATGGCTTTATCCACTTTGTGCACATACATATTTCGTGCTCAATGTAACCAGTAGCGCAGCTTATGGACGTTCTGAAGTGACGACTTACACGTGACACATGAAATGTTATATATAAAAATGAATCGCAAAATGTCTTGATAAGCGCGTAACTCGAGAACGGCTGAACCGATTTGGCTGATTTCTTTTTTGTTGTGTTTGTTGCAGTCTGAGGAAGGTTATTACGGAGAGAAAAATTAAAAAAAATGTCTGAAAAAGTCTAAAAACACCACTTTTCTATATTCTCATACGAAAAATTCGTTATCAGTCATTTTGAACTTTAATACCACACCATAAAGTTTAAATGTCAGTGGACGGGTTCCGGGAAGGCAAAACAAATGAGTGACGTATAAATATTAATGTCAATATTTGTCGATTTTTATACATATAGCATTAAGGCCAGGTTCCTTCAAACAATTTTCAAAAAACAGCCCACAGGCCAATAGCTATTAACATTAAAAAAAAACAATGTGAGTTTGTTTTAGAGAAATAGGGCAGAACAAGGTCTGCCGGGTCAGCTAGTTGTAAATAAAATAATCCCTCTGAGCCATAGTCCTGATCTATGCCTAATGCGGTGAGTAGATATGTAAAGACATGAGTATTCACTTTGCACTTATAATATATTGTACCTGGCGCAAAATAACACCCGTTTCGCCATAAAGGCGGACACACCGTGACACACCGACACCCTATGGGATACCATCCGTACGTGGTGGACGTTCCTTATATTTGCATGAAAAGATTCAACTCTACATTAGTCATGCAAACAGCTAAGGAGTGAAATATTCCTTCAGCGAATATATTTCAACGTTTTTATGACTTGGGAGCCTAAAAGAGACGAGTAAATCGACATTTGTTGGGCGGACGCGGTCTGTTCTCGGACTTATATTTCCCTTCCACCAGGTGTGATTGAGGTCAAACGTCTATTTGTAAATTATAAAAAGGGTAATTCGTCGCATGACAGTCTCGGTCAGATTTTTCAGAAGTGTAAGGGAAAGTTCGAATATGGGAAACTGGTCGAATGTTGATGAGGTTTTAGATTAGGGTAGATTGAGAATTGACAACCCTAGAGGCTTGGTAGTGCTGCTACGCTGCTACGGCACGTTCTACGCGCACTATGCTACGCCGTAGCTCGCTACGATAAATTACTACGCTAAATCACGTGAAAATATTGCCAACTATGCAGCGCTGCTTGCACTTATTTCAAGCTTATGGGCCATTGGCGTTTCTTGCAGCTTGTTATTACTTATTTCATTCTTAGTAATTGCTATGTATGTCTATTTACAGACATGTACATGCTTATATAATATTAAAAATTTTGGTATCAAAGTTTAAGTGTTTTTATCTATATATCATCACGCCGATCCTCAATAAGAGTAGGAAGAGAGAATAGAACGCCATTTCCTTCTATTCTTGAAAGCCTATTTCGTTTCCTTAACATTTATTAATCCCTTCATATTCTTTCGCCAATTCTGCGTAGTTTTGATATTACCCTCTATCAGAACTCTTTTTATTTGATCTGTATAAGTAAGGTCCGGTCGGTCTCCACTCTTACTTCCACTCACATTCAAAATGTATATCATTTTTGTCATCCTTTCATCATTTATCCTCCCCGCGTGCCTGAATCATCGAAGTGTCTTTTTGTGCATGCTGTCGATGACACTATGTTTCAAACTAATAGTTCTACGTATCTCTTCATTCCTAACGCGGTCTGCAAGCGTTACTCCGCATGATGATGATGATGATGATGATGTCCTAGCCGGTTTCGGCCACGGCGACTGTTTCAACACCGGTTAAGAAATTCGAGGTCCAGTTTTCGGAAACAGTCAATTGCGCAGGAGATATTTAAGTGCATAACTGGACGCGCAGCCAGAAAAGCACTCTCTCGTCCGAGCTCCCTCGGGCCCGATGGAAAGGATAACCAGTACGATCGGGAGGGAGCAGGATGCAGGTTTGGTCGAGTTTCCCCTTCTCTAAACACCTGGTTGAATTGCGGTGATCAAGAGATACCTTAGTCGCCTTTTACGACACCTCAGCAAGAAGAGGGGGGTGCTATTCTATTCTGCCGGCAGCCACCACGGCTTACTCCGCATATAGAATGAAGAAATCGCATCTCCACTGCATTAATTCGTCTTTTATATTTCTTCTGACGTACTTAGGCCTCACCGCAGTGCAATAAAGTGGCCACCAGAACCGCTCTATGCACTGCGGCTCGTGCTGTATGCGTAATGATTTGACTTTCCACGAGGGCGCCCAGTGCACCAATGACTTTGTTGGCAGCAGTAACTCGCCTGTCTTCATCTACCAAGATATACAATATAGGTGGGTTTGCGCAGTCAAGGCTATATGGTATCTCATATCCCAACTAGAATTAAGAGGTCGTCTTACTTTTGCCCGGTCGTTGACATCATACTATGATCTTGGATCTTTTAAACGAATCGTGAATAGATATTTGTGCAGGCCGGCATGATATCTTCGACTATCAATTCTGTTCCTTTACTGTTGATAGTTGCAGTCGTTATTCAGATTGCACCGTGCTCACCATCAGGCGTGGTGTCGTCGCTATGGCGAGTCAGCATAAAATAATATCATTAATTTGTTCTACACTTTTATTAATACCTTTTAATTACACAATCCGTTATTAAATCATTTCTTTCAAAGACCAAAACCTTAACATCGTTTTTGAAAGCAAAAAATATATTGTATTCACCTTCAACCCTACTAACGTTCTATATTACTTAATAAATTAGGAATTTAAATATATTGAAATTTATATACCTTGTACAAAAACATGCTTCGATGCTTCGGGTACGTGGGGAAGATAAATGATGAAAGGTTGAGGAAAAGGATACGCAATATGAATGTGAGTGGAAATAAAAGCCGAGGCCGACCGAGATTTGCCTATACAAACCAAATAAAGAAAATTCTGTTTGAGGGTAGTGACACAAGTATGAGGCATCGGTGAGAGTGCATGGAGGGACTAATTAACGTTAAGAAAGCTAAAGAGGTTTGTAACAATACAGAGAAGTAGCTATCCGTTCTCTCTGCCTACTCCATAGGGATTTAGCGTGATTATATATAGATAACATTTAGATCAAGATTGATAAAAGTTCATAATACAAAAGATACTCAATGGAGATGAAATACAATAGTTAAAAATTCTTCAACGCAGTCAAAAGCCTTGTACATGTAACGTATATGTGTGCACCGCAAGTACTACATAGCAACGAAATATAAAAAGGTGAAATGAAACCGCATTCCTTCCACCTGCCGCCTTCACACAAAGCGGCTAGGGCGTCGAGACAACCGCACGCAGGGACCCGCTCCAACCGCACTGGCGGGGCTCAATTATCCACAATTTGCTCATTTTTTCATGATTTAGATGACAATTTTTTTACATTGGCTTGACAAGATGACTACAGTGCACCAGATGGTAAGTACATTGCTCAAAAACGAAAGCGACTATCAAAGGATGAAAATCTATTGCGTCTGCGTCTCCATGTCAGTTCGCATATCATTTACCACAACTAAAGGTCTCTTGGTAAATGAGTTACTGGATACACACGAGCTGATCCCGAAATGCGATAGGTCAAAACTAGTCACTGTGACTGTGTCTTTACACTCGTGTACTGTGGTCATGATCCAGTTTGGGCAATCGGCCTACCACCACAAAAAATATAGATTTATTTCATTAACAATTCATTACCTGTGTTTTTCTAGATTACATACGGATTTAGGCATTGCATGCTCAACGCCGAAGGAAAACATCGTGAAATTTCATCTAATAGAAATGTCACCTATACTAGTGTTTTGAGAACGGCGATCAGCTGCGCTGCTGGTCACATCGGGCACTAATGTAAAAAAAACTACAG
This sequence comes from Automeris io, assembly GCA_036320925.1. Classification (NCBI taxonomy): domain Eukaryota; kingdom Metazoa; phylum Arthropoda; class Insecta; order Lepidoptera; family Saturniidae; genus Automeris; species Automeris io. The sequence continues at coordinate 606,195 of JAUDJH010000011.1, read as the reverse complement.
AAACGATTCATCCGATATATCTGCATAAAACACCATGTAGCACCCTATAGTAGTAGCTATGGGGATAGACTAAATACTTTAAATTCCCCAGAGGGATAGCTTCAACAAGGCCTTTTGTTCCCTGGGCGTCTGGACGAATTTAGCTCCCCAGACCTGGGTGGAGCGATCAGAGGGCCACCCCGGGGGTTTTTAGTCAGTAAGAGTCTGACACACCGGGGTCGCTGCCCTCACAGCGTCCCTGATGGTCCTATGCAGGGATTACCCCGGGATACCAAAAAAAAATTAAATTGTCACTCACTTCAAGCCAGGCGCTCTATTCATGAAATAATGTTTCTGTACAAAATTGTTAATGCTATAGTCGATAACTCTGAAATTCTTCAGAGTATATCGCTGAAAGTGCCACGTTCAGGCTCAAGACCTTGCTCATATATACCATTTGCCAGAATAAATATCCGCACCAACCTTGGCAAACAGGCTCCTTCATGACGCATGTGTAAAACCTTTAATAACATACATAATGAAATATATTTTATAGTTCTCTAACCTCTTTCAAAGCAAGTGTTTTAAAGTTAATATAATTTATAGCATGTAGACGTAACCCGATACGCTCTTGTCGCCCTAAGGGTCGTTAGGGTGTTACAAGACGTGCGGGGTAAGAGGATGCGCGTGCGCACGAGACGCTTAGAAGTTAGTCGACTACCGAGACCCAAGGCGGGAGTACGTGCGTGTACGTCGCAGTTCGGTGTGCCTTAAAGTGCAAATAAACTGTAAAACGCCAAATTCGTATCTTACTATAGCCACACCCACGACCACCGGTCATAAATTACAAATTTATAGTGTGTGCATTAAGGATCTCTTGGTTTTTTTATCGTTGTACCACTAGTATATTTTTTTTTTGCATTGAATTTCTCTTTGTAGTGTATGTTACGTGAAAACGTAATTGAAGTGGTGCACTGTAAATGTATAAGGCATGTTTTCTATAATTGTTTGTTTGGTGTATACACTCTGTTTGAAAGCCTATTAAAATAAAATAAATAAAATGTATCTCTGCTCAACCCGAAAGGGATATAGTGTGATGATATATTATTACTCATCGATGACCATGTGGCGCCCTTATCCATACTTAATTTGGAAAAACGAAGAGGTACGTGCCGGGATTTGAACCTTCGACCATTCGCGTTGTCGTGGATGTACGCCGGTCCTTTAGCTAGCACAGCCAGTCAGTTGATCAAACCGTATCACTTAGCAGAGTACGTATAAGAAAATAAATATGCAGAGCCCCATGAGCAAGCGAGTTCGTACCAGCAGAGGCAGGAATCGATCGCGCAGCAGACCGAGTATTTATCGCCGGCGGCTGGATGCCCGCTTACTGACGAAGTAGCGTGGATACACGATTAATGCTACCACTTTGTGCCTAGATATCTAGCTTTAGACTTATCTACACGAGTTTTTTAAGGGCATTTACAAAACTTGTTTTTAATTTGCAACATAAATGTAATAATTACATTTATCCTGAGCTGCACAATTCTAAACTCACTAATTCCGGCACAACATGATTTTTTACAAACCATTTTATATTATAATTTAATTACCATATATGTTTAGAGCTTCTCGGATAATAATTACTAACAATATTCGAAATCCTTGTACATATGTCTTACCTTCTGGGAAGCACTGTTACCCTCAAAACTCCGTCATTTACAGACGTTATGCTCAATATGATAAGCACTTCAATAACATCGATATGTTTCACTTAAGCAGTAATCTAGTCATTAAAGCTATCATTTTTAACCTGAAGTCAGATGAATCATGCACACACTACCATTGACTCACACATAAAACTCACCCACTCACTCACATACTACATATACATATAGAATATACGTCCCAAAACACTAACAGAATGTAATTTGCAAATGTAACTTTTCAACGGGCACTGTAGATTTTTATATCGTGTATTATCAATTTTAAGAATATATGCCATGCAGTTATTAAAATAAATAAGTATATATTTTGTTTTTAATTTTAATTTTCTTTATAATTTTCTTTCGCTTTCATTAAATAAATTATTAAATTTGCAACATCTTCATGGGAACAGCAAAGTAATGATATCATAGTCCCAGTTTCCATATTCTTTTAATTATATCCGAAGATTACGTGATTGTGTTAAGTATAAAAGATTTAAAAAAACCACCAACAAAATACAGAAACCAACTGACACACGTGAGCCATAAGCACAGATGGGCAAAATGTAATCAAATTAATGAAAATGATTAACGATTACATTTTACGTTTTTTACCATTAATATGACTGCATTTTGCTCATTTATGTTTTAAACACTACAAAATCCCAGATTGTATACACATTTATGATTCCTTAATGTTTTAAATAGATTTAATCACGATTACAGAGCCAGAGAATTAAAATTACGACTACATTTTGTAATCGTTCATCATTAATCAGATTACATTTTGCCCATCTCTGGCCATAAGTATGGATTTCCGATGGCCGAGTCAGGACAACAAATGTAATTAAGAGAACATTATCCAACACAAAACATGCGGATAAAAGTGAGGCAGCACTTTTTCTATATTTTCGTAAGCTCATTCTTACTTATTTCTTTAACTCTATTATAAGTACGAAAATAAATAATTAAATAATTGTGAAATATCCGAATACATACAGACGGATCACTTGTTTCAACTGCGTGTTTGATAATAAATAAATAAACATATTTAGAGTGTTAAATAGGTATGGTTTTACTATTTCTGCTCGCTCCACAGTGCAGAAGCGGCGTGATTATAGACAGTGAATTTAAATTTATAAAGTAGAATAAACATAAGTGCCAAATAGGGTACCCTGTGAAAAAACTCATTCAGTGAAAAACATTTCTCTCTTATAATTATGAAAGGAAGGTCAAGTAGAATGTTTCTGGGACATCGTGCCTTATCGAACGAGTATTTATGATTTTCCGATAATTTCAACGAATTTACGATTTCCTTTATTACTGCCGCTCCTTTTTTAATAGGAACATTATTTTATATCTCTATCGGAGTCGCCGTAATCTCCAGGATATCCTATTTGCTTGAGTAACCGAAAGTTGAAAAACCTCTTAGAAGAACAATTGAGTCGTATATATTCAAAAGTGGATATTTCTTTTTTTTTACTTTTGAAATACTCATTTTTAATAATTAATCATCATTTTCAATGTCACTTTTAATTATTATTTTTTTGTTCGAATATTGAAAAGTAACAACTTGTTTATTGACGAAACGTCAATATATTTTCTTTGGTTTCGCTTATTAGTTTCGTTGTTTTCTTAATGATACTATGAACCTGTTCTTAATGATAATCTAATAATATAACAATATATCCCTTACGGGGTGAGCAATTATGCATTAGTCATATTCACTTTGCGCTTATATGTCGTGCCCAACGCGACCAGTAGTGCAGCTAATCGCCGTTCTCACAGCACTAGCACACATGACATTTGCATTAGATGCCAAACGTAGTCTGTGAAATAGTCTTCGGCGAGCGTGTTCCCACCGTCCTATGATATGAGGTCCTTTAAACGAAGCGTGAAGAGATATTTCTGCAGACTGGCATGATCTCTGCGACTATCAATAAGTTTTTTTAACTGTTGATAGTCATCGGTTTTAGACTGCAGCATGCTTACCATCAGGCGTGGTGCGGTCACTGTGTACAAAAATGGTTCCAATCGCAAATCTAAAACAAGAATTTTTAAGCTCTGGTTTTTTTTTTGTTCTTTTTTGGTCTATTGTGGGCTTTATTTTTTTGTTGTTGTTATTAATAAATTATTTTTAATTATATAACATAATCTTTTACTACTAAAAATAGTTATAAATCACATGGGCGAAATACATATTTCAAAGAATAAAAAATATTTTCTTTATAAGTAAAAATTATATAAAAGTGAGATTGCCGCCTTTGACTCTATGCGACTCAATGGTGACGTTATCGCGAGTGCTTCGCTTTGTATTGAAATTCAATAAGTCTTCGTAAAAATAATGTTTCGAATGAGACGAGAGGGACCAGATAGCGGAATGTAGCGCCGAAATTATACGTCATTGTGTTTTTTCGTCGAACCTTGAAGATAAGTGCGGCGGGCGTCTCCCCGGCGAGACGATCCATTGCTTCGTGATGTTTATCAATTTACTTCATTTTCACAAGTCTATCAAACATTTCTTTAAGAATGTTAGGGACTATTGTACAGAAAATATGCTTCTCGTTTTCTATAACAAATAAAAACCGGCCAAGTGTGAATTGGATTCTCTCATTGAGGGTTCCGTCTAAACTTTCAGGAATAATTAAATATACAATTGTAAAATATTTGATATAAATAATATATCGTCACGTTATATTCCTTACGAGGTGAAAAGAAATACATTAGTGGTTTTATCCAGTTTCCAGTTATATGTCGTGCCCAACATGACTAATAGCGCAGCTATTCGGCGTCCTTAGGGCACTTACATATGCCATTTCTATTAAATGCCATTTGTTTTTTTTTGCATTTTTGGGTAAAGTGGCGCATCCACTCTAGTATAGGTACCAGTTATAAATAAATTCGTCTTGAAAATATTATATAATAATATAATATTTACTAACAATTACACACATTGACTGAGTCCCAAATTAAACCTGCGCTTGTACTATGGGTACTAGACAAAGATATACATACTTATCTATACTAATATTATAAAGCTGAAGAGTTTGTTTGTTTGTTTGTTTGAACGCGCTAATCTCAGGAACTACTGGTTCGAATGGAAAAATTCTTTTTTGTTGAATAGACCATTTATCGAGGAAGGCTTTAGGCTATATAACATCACGATGCACCTATTAGGAGCGAAGAAATAATGGAAAATGTGAAAAAAACGGGGAAAATGATTCATCCTTGAGGGCTTCCATTGCGTGCGTTGCGAAAATGGTTCAAGATACGAAAAATATATGTAAGAAAGAATTATTCCTCTTGAAATGATCTAAAAAAATGTATGTGACAGTATATGTCTATCTTTTAAGATTAAGTCACTAGAACCGTTTTTATAGTAATAAAATTTGGACGAAATTAATGCATTATTTGTTAAGAGTTGTATCAACGTAATAATATTAATATTTATCCAAATAAATGTGTTGTTGGTTAAGAGTATTTAATTGTGAACAAAATTGTCTTTGACATCACTTAATTTCAATGAACATCTTAGAAGATATTACAAAACCTTATATAGCAAAACAACTTTTTCCGGATCAGCTAGTATACATATATACAACCATGACTCGTGACAAACTCATCGGATCATCACAGAAAAGTTTACCACTACTAGGACTCGAACCCAGGACCTTAGCACAGTAAGTAGGGTCGCTACAAACTGCGCTATCAGGCCGTCATTATAATTGTTTATTACAGTGATACGAGCGATTATTGTTGATACAGTCATCAATGTATTTTAATTTAATGGTTATTGTAGCAGAGTGTTGCTATGTGACCACGGAGATATAAAAAATGGCAATTTCCTTGAGAAACATAAAGTCATTCTGTGTGAATCGAAATGAAATCTCATGTAGGCGGGTAATATTTCAGGAGTGAAGGTGGGATCCCTCACGGCCCATTGGATTTCACTCAGGTCTGTTCGCGACCCTCATTAATAACCAGCGTCTTTGTAAACGCGACCTTAATGTATCAGAGGGACTTCAATACTGTCCATTTATAAACCCCAAGTATTTATTGAAGGCAAAAAAATGTTCAAATCATTCTGATATTCTTAACACGTTGCCTGCCAACGAGTTAACTCGAAGCACTATATCCCGCACTTAGTGCTGACTACGAATATACTCGTACATGTTCCAAGGAGTTTTTATACTATGGCCGAGATTTATTATTTATTAGACTTAGCTCGGATTTCGCTCAGAAAACTAGTTCGTGTTATTTAATAACAATATTCCGACACGCTATATCCCGTTTGGGCTGAGTTGTATTGGTATTAGTGGCTGTAGTCCCTTTGCGTTTACATGTCGTGCCCAACGTTGGGCACAGCTGATCACCGTCTCACAGCACTATACCCATGATATTTTTATTAGATCGGACTCATCTTCACCTTCCACCAGGTGTGACTGAGGTCAAGCGTTCACCTATAATTTTATTTTAAAAAAAGATGCCATGCGGGTTTCCTCACGATTTTGTCCATAAACGATGAACATTAATCCGTACTTAATCTGCAAAAACCCAGAGTCACGTGCTACGATATGAAGCAACGACCACTTGCGTTGGCATGCATGGACACCAGTCCCTTATCCACTAGACTACTAAAGCAAATGTTTTAGTTTATTAATTATATTACTTTGACAAGAGCTCTTTTTTTTAATGATATACATTTGGACGCTTGACCTCAATCACACCTGGTGAAAGATGAAGATAAGTCCAACGATGGACCGCTTTCCCCCAACAAATGCCTATTCACTCTACTTTTAGAGACTCCCAAGTCATAAGAACGTGGATATACAGTCGCTGGAAGCACTCCGGAGCTGTTAGCGTGATAAATGTCTTCTACATATATTTTCGTACCCACAAAAGGGAGGTTCACTACGTTATACGCATGGTATCTGACACGGAGTCAGGTGGGTTTATGATGAGATGGAGCTGGTGGAATTAGAGAATGTAGCTTTAGAGAAAACTCTCCATTGTGTAGCCGGTAAAAGACTACGAAGCAGGCGATTATATTTTTTGTCATGTTTGAGTATTGGCATGTCAATAAAGTACAGCAGTTCTATACTTATAGTAGATTTATAGTAATATGCTCAGATAGACATTTCTCTATGATAATACTTTCTTTAATGGTAGCACGGCAAAGTGACCACGTTGTACAATATGTTAAGCACAACAGGTTAAAATCGACTGCAACAATCAAAAACCAGGAGACTGTTTATTGATCATGCTGGCTTGCTCAAAAATCTTTTCACACATCTTGTAAAGGACCCAATATCTTTAGAGGAAGGGAATGAAATGTAAACCAAGGTGCATCTGATCGCCGTTCGCGCAGCACTAGTACAAATAAAATGTCTATTAGACGCCCTGGGAATTTCTTAACGATGTTTTCCTTTACCGGTGAGTATGAGGTGCCTAAATCCGTACACAAGGATATTTCTCTCCAGAAAGTAATATAACCCCCTCATACATGGAAAATGCAAAACACATGAGCGCCCCACAAGATATCGCTCAATCTTTATTGAAAATCCGTCACTATTAAAGCAAGGCCCGCTATATTATAATATAAATCGAAAATTCTCCATGACTGACAGGCGAACACTCACGACACCAATTAAAAGGGGTGGGCAGCGAGGGTGTCTCTGTCACCCGTCACGGAGGATTAAGGGGACACTATTATTAACAGCCGATAACTGGAATAATCCGGTTTTTGTTCGGCCATTTCCGTCGTTGTTCGTGAACGTCTGCTTGTGTGTTTGCGTGTATGACAGCTGTATTTCATTCAACTTCTTATAACGATAAAGTTATAGTAAAATTTAAAGCTCAGTGGTACTTGCATCTACTTTTACAAGGTACCCAGTTTTGAGTTCTACCTTTTTTTAACTTTAGTCTGCTAACAGGTCAAGAGCCCAACCGCAATATATAAGGAGTGTCCCATTGCATTAACGAAGAGAAGGCTATTGTGGACTCCCTTCTCGAAGAACCCCCATATACTAGCTCTGGAGGAAAACTGCTCTCGGCAGCCCATCCCACAACTCCAAAGTGCGTGACAAAAATGCTCTAGATATCTGCTGCGTTGTTATGGTTCTGTAAGGAGAGTGGGGAAGTGCTGCCGACCAACGGCGAATGGTGCGCGTTTGAAAAAGCACACTTAAGCGTCGAGTTGCGGAAAATAAACCGGATTGAATCTGATACCCGATGATGATGATGAAATTCTTGTCGATTTTGGCCTTAGCAGCATTTCCAAATCACATCAAGTAGGCGCGAGCTGCAGTCCCATTCGGTGAAAATAAACTAGCTGATTAATATATTAGGAAACGGTCAATTGCACAGGATATATTTGATGCGGGAATGCTAGCGCTTATACGCACCCCACCCCCCTCGTCCAAATCCCTCATAATCAAATGGGAGGGGGAACCGACACAACTAGAGAGAGGTAAGATGCAGTGTCTGGAGGCTGATAACTGGCCCCTATCAGCACTCTGAGCCTTTCACAACGCTTGCAGCCTCGCCATAATCGTCGAGTAGACCAGGCTGCCCTTATCACGACAAATCATGATTTAGTAGGCAGACTGACAGACCCGATAGATATAATAAAGCTTTACGGTATAATTTATAATTTCTGTTTACACTTGAGTCGGATAACGAGCGTGACTTTACAAAAGGTTTCATTCAAGAGGCCACTTCAAGCAATTTTTGTATATTTGCCTTTAATCTTGTAAGCCGATTATTTCGGCGCCGGAAACGGAAAAGAAATAGGCTGGAGATAGGGAAACGGAAATTGCGAAGCGCCGGGCTGTGGGGGACTTCGCAAATGAAGCAATATTGTGAGAGCGCTCTATTGAACTCAACTCCAAATTAAGTGTGTCGGAACACTTGCTTCTCGGGTGGTACATCCAGTTTTGTATAATGAACCTAAATGCCACTTTAATGTCCAACGAGAAACACTTACTATGTTGTTACAGATATATTCACCCTGATGGCTCAGCATTTACCGTTGGCACATATATTTAATAATGTAGTTTGTAATATTTGAGTAAAAGGCTAAGCAAAGCCAGAGTGACGTCTATAAATAAATCTTCGTCTTAGTCTTAAAGTACGATTCGCTTTTCTGAGTCGCTGCAATAAATTTATTTATTGTATCTATATATTTGTCATAGTAAATGGCTCTTGCATTAGCAGTCGGCTACCTCGGCCACCTCGGCTGACAATAAGTCAAGGGCTTTTTGAAATTAGTAACGTTTCTTTCTTTCTTACATAGTTGCTCCTAAAGAGAAATATTATTAACATATATGTCACTAGCAATCTCAGCGAACTTCGTTTCGCCACCAGATGGCTTCGTTTTTTTAGTTAGCGTCTGAAAGAACTTGAGCATAATAAATGTCACATGAAATTAACTGAGCAGAGTACAATGAGTAGCTGTCAAACAATGTATAACGCATCGGCGCCATCTACTTAATATACTGGTGCGATCTGCTACACCACCATGCAAAACCATATTGGTTTGTAGTACATGCTATACATCAGAGATGGCGCTGTATGTGAAAATGATTTTCCCTGTTTTCCTTCTTTTCTGTTTAAATTTTTCCTGAATTTTGTTTGCTATAAGCCTCACGGAGCCAGAGACCTTTCCAACGAATGCAAAACCTTGGAAATCAGTTCGTGCGTTCTGGAGTTATAGCGTCAGGAAGGAAAACCGGACTTATTTTTATATAATAGATTAGAAAAGTACACGGTGTTAGTATAGCAATGCTCGTATAATGTAATTGTACCGCACATAATACATTGGTTCTCAAAGCGTCATCAATCAGCCGCCCTGCGTCACCGATACCGCAGCGCTATCGGCCCATTCAGGCGAGTGTCGCGAGCATCTGCCGGCGCTCTACGTCATTAATCATAACCAGATAAAACCGACGCAAACACGAGATCTCAGTTATTTTTCACTACTTCCCAAGCCCCGGATCTTGAAATTTTTCGAAGGGAGGTTATTAAATAAAATTGTTTGTGGCGAAATACATTGTTTTATTTCAATGAAAATTTTTATGATAATAATATTTTTATGAATGATTATGACATCGAATCGAATGTGTATACAAAAAGGTTAATATTGTAAAATAAGTATATATATATCAGACGTATAAACTATTACCTGCCGCTTCCTCTCCCGCCAATCCTTTTACCTTTATTTCTCAATTGTATCGATTGTTCCAATAAAAATTGTATACAGCAAAATTTTACGTAATTTTGTGTTCAACTACTTTGTGAAAATGTAAATATCATTTATCTCATAAGAAGCGAAATGTCTAGGAAAAACTACCTTTGCGTAACTTAAACGGGGTACAGACATCTTAGGAGACATTTTTGTTAACTTTTAAAAAATGCTAAAACAAAGTCTTGTACTTTTCAGTCATTTCTTTATGGAGAGGATAGCCCACTTTTTTGGATATAATATTTATCAGTGAATTCGCCGGATGATGAGCCCGTCTGTGATCCTGGAACTTGGCTCCTGGTGCGTGACCCAGGTTTACTCCCCCTAGATATGGGCCTGTACTTTCCTAAGCGTTTTAGCGGGAGAATAAACTGAATTTATTCGCCTTCGAAGCGACAGTAAGTATGGCGTGCTGATGTCCGCAAGAGGCTTAGAGTCGGCTTTTGCAATCTCACGTAAACGGTAATTTTGAATAATCGTTTTAGTTACATTATAAAATTAATAATTCCATAATTTAAATTCTAGCATTATGTTTTGGTGTCTCATCAGGTTTTTTTTTTCACTTTTTTTACCCTGACTCGGCACACTGATAGGACACATCTAATGCTAAGCATGGTGAAGTCCAAAAAACGACAATGACTATAAACAGTAAAGAAAAACCCATCGCTAGTCGCAGTGATCATGCAGGCCTGCACAAATGTCTCTTCACGCTACGCTTAAAAGATATCATATCATAGAACGGTGAGAACTCGCTCGCCGGAAGACCATTCGACAGACCAATGACACGGCAAATGTAAGAGTTAGAGACACGCAACGATCATATTGAAACTGGTGCGGGAAGAGGCGCGTGCTACAGCGCCGTAGGCATGGCTGCTGCCTGCACGCATTGTGAAAGGGATTTTTTTAAATCGATGCGCGTTACAAACAATAATTAAAACTAAAATTACAGTATTTTACCAGTACATCCAACCTTCTTGAAAAATAAAGGTGTATATTTAAAATAACTACAGTATTACGCGTGTAATAACGCGCTCATCTTTATCAAAACGTATCTTTTTATCTGTATATTTCGCATTGAAAATAATTCAATAGATAACTCAGCCCTAAGCGATTTTATATTTTTTTTTCATCCGTAAAATAATACATATTATCAGTTTATAATATAAATATTATAAATTTAACTTAGTCAGTTTAGAATAAATCTTTCAGGTTTGCAGTCATTGTTTAGTGTTTACCTTTAAAATGGTGGCAATCAGTTAAGAGCCACTTAAACTATTTTAAAAGAACATGTTTATTTCAGGTTGCTATGTTTATATTGAAAGTAATAAAATAAAAGGTGTTAATAACTTAACAAAATAATTACTTAAACAGTGCAAAGACGTAATAAAATCGTGTTCAAGGCGTTTATTACTGTGTAAACAACTACTTAACAAAAGAATTCGGCTGTAAAACATATCGCGTTGGTGTTCTCAAACAACCGTTTCAAACCAACAGATCTCCAATAAATACCAATGATTCGAGCCTGGAATTGTCATCGTATTAGAAAAAGCAGTATGTCGACTTTTGTCCAAAAATTTTTAGATGTATTTCAAGGTCAAATGATAATTTTAATATTTGATATTAGGAGTATCTGTAGTACGTATCATAGGTATAGCTATGACTCCGTTAAGCCGCGCGCGATTTATGCGTTATTAATAGACCAAAAGATCTTTTAATATTTTGGCCCTGTATCATTTAGACAATATCACTTGGATCGTCCTGGTTGTGAGGGCCTCATATCATTTGAGACAAGCTGTTATTGCGGCTGAATGCACTGACAAAATTGGAATGACGTTGATTTATGCAGTCTGAAACTTGACATTGCTAAAGCGCTGTACCGTTTCTCCCTGTGTAGTAGTCAGTGGCTCACACATTCATGGTACGTACGGAACCCGACGGCGTAATTTAATTGCGCAGTCCCGCGACCACAATGCCAGTGATTGCGCGCCGGGACGCATCCTAATGCGACCGAATTAGTTTTGCGCTTATTTCTTTCTGCACTACAAAGTTATGGCGCCATAGTAGAAGATATAGAGTTTTTTTTTATATTGGCTCGACATAGTGACTACAGAGTACCTGATGGTAAGTACAGTGTAGTCCAAAAACGAAAGCGACTATCAAAGGATGAAAATCCATTGATAGTCTACATCCTCATGTTGGCCCACATATACCACGACTGAAGGTCTCTAGGTATACTCGTATGAGCTACTGGATATACACAAGTTGATCCCAAAACGCGACAAGCCGAAACTGATCACTATGACGGGCTTTACACCCATGTACTGTGGTCGCGATCCAGACTGGCACCGGCGCCCTACCACCTCGCCGCTGCTCGTTTAGCACCACCCAGGAGTCACGTGTAAGGAAACTAGGGTAAAGCCTACGGACGCGAGCAGCTTCGACTCCCAAAATGAGATGTGAATGCGACGTTAATAACACCCACACATATTGTATTTTTTTTTTATCTTGAATCGGTATAGGCACCACATCACGTCTTATGGTTTGGTAAGCTTGGCGCAGTCCAAAAAATGACTTCAACTATCAACAGGAACGAAAAACAATCCATAGTCGCAGTAATCGTGCCGGCCTGTACAAATATCTCTTCAGGCTTCCCTTAAAGGTCTCAATGTTATACACAGGATGGTGGAAACACACTCTCCGGAAGACCATTCCACATTTCAAACACTCGGAAAAAGAAAAAGTTAGATAACATCTTAGTTATAGCCGGGATACGAGTTGCCGTACTATATAGCCGTAATTCTGTGAGCCCGGGCGCGTGGTTCTACTATGAAAGAGAGAGGGGAGAACAAGGTTAAATAACTCTTCAGAACACTCGCCCTGATATATGTAGACTGAAGAAAATGCTTAGTGAGGCAATATCTCTGCGCAACTGGAGGACGAACTGTTTGTTCTCTAGAATAGAAATGCTTAGATTGGAACAGCTGGCGATCTATATCAAAATTGTGAGATTGAGGTTTTTAAGCATTATTTTGACTTTGCTTAGACTATACTTAGAATATTACAAATTAAATTTAGGCCCCACATGCTCATCGGTGCAAGTCAAACATCGTGAGGAAACCCACATTGTACTTAATAGAAATGCCATGTGTACTAGTGCTGTGGGAACGGCGAACAGTAGCGCCACTGTAGACAAAGGTTTAAAAGCTACTCAAGACAAACTAATAATAATAATATATCAATACGCTATACCCCTCACGGGATGAGCAGTAATACATTAGTGGTTGTATCCACTTTACGCATGTGTCGTGCCCAAAGTAGCGCAGCTGATCGCAGTTCTCACTGCATTAGTAGACATGACGTTTCTATCAGACGGCATGCTGGATCCCTCGCGATATTTTCTTTCACCGGTGAGCATGTGATGCCTATGTTCGTAGCTAAATTACGTAGCGGGATTCGAACCTACAAGCATTCGTTTCTACGCATGGAACTCAGTACATTATCCACTAGGCTACCACAGCTACAATTCAAATCCTTTACCTTAATTTAAAATCTTTTGATTATTTTGTCTGTAAATATTGTATATCCTGACCTGAATCGTAAAAATAAAACAGACGAAATTGGTCAAAGAAAAATTGAATATAATTAATTTAAGCGAAATTCTTCAAAGAAAATTAGAAAATACAATGTGTACCAAACCGAAAACGACGAGGTGCGTTCACACGTGAACGAATATTCTTCGGCAGCTCGTTACGGTTGGCACGTACTTGGAATAACAATGACTTGTTAGAGCGTTTTAACATTGTAGAACCGAATCAAATGGAAAATATTGCATTGTACAAAATAAAACCGAATGTAATATGATAAGTGTGGCCGGAGTGTACCAATCTCGAAGAACAAGAAGAGAGAAGGAGCGCTACTCACACTGGCTTGTCCCTATACGCGACTGGCCAACTTAGGTACAATCTGGAACAATAAATAGGGTAACAAAATAGAAAAACATAACCTAAGAGAACCGTTAAAAAATATAGAGAAAAAATCTTAAGATATAACAAGTAAATTTTAAGAGCGATGAATGAGTACATCACCTAGCGTACCCAATGAATAATATATCTAAAAAAAGCGGGCCAACTTTTCCATAAAAAATAGGCTGAAAATTTGTACAATCTTTTGTTTTTGATGTTTAATACTTAGCTCAAAAATCTAATAAGATAATGTCACCATGCCTTAACTTAAGCATGGTCGAAACAGACTTGAGGATGTCTGCTGCCCGGATGAGAGGAAGGCGGTGCACGGTGTCCGGCGCGCCGCCAGAGAGTGAGAGGTGTTGGAGGAGTGGGCTTTTACTCCTATTCCTCCCAGAGAGGTAGCCCCAACAAGGCTTCTGTTTCCTGGGCGTCTGGATGAATTAGGTTTCTCAGGTCCCGGTGGTGCAATCAGAGGGACACCCCGGGAGTTTTCAGTCAGTATGAGTCTGACACACCGGGGTCGCTGCCCTCACAGCGTCCCTGATGGTCCTATGCAGGATTTTCCCCCGGGACACAGAAAAAACCAAGGACAATATATTAGGTCCTTACATATGAAATTGGCGTTTTTCGTACTGGCCACTTTAATCACAAATTTCTCCTCTTTGGTAAGGAATTCCAAATTCAAATTTGTACAGCTATAGACTCATGTATTTGTGCTTCGATGATCGTCATTCATTTGTTTTTTTCTTCTGTTTTTTTCTGTTTGCGTCACTCATTTTACAAAATGGAAAACTTAAAATATCGCATTATTTACGAGTACGAGTTCCGCCGTGGCACTAGTGCTGCGGAAACAACTCGAAGGGTGAATGATGTGTATGGCGGTCGTGTTGCAAAAGAAAACACAGTTCGTTTTTGGTTCCAACGTTTTCGTTCTGGAAATTTCGACCTGCAGAACAAGCCCCGTGTACGGCCTGAGACTCAAGTTGATAATGAAGAGTTGAAGGCTATTGTGGAAGCGGATCCATCGCAAACCACGTCCGAGTTAGCAGCAGTTTTAATTCACTTGAAGCAAATTGGGAAGATTAAAAAGCTTGAAAGGTGGGTACCTCACGAATTGACTGAAGCAAACCGGAAAACGCGCGTCGACTGCTGCGTTACATTACTAAACCGGCACAATAATGAAGGTATTTTAAACCGAATCATTACCTGTGATGAAAAATGGGTTCTTTATGATAATCGAAAGCGCTCAGCGCAATGGTTGGATCCTGGCCAGCCAGCCAAATCCTGCCCCAAGCGAAAATTAACCCCAAAAAAGTTACTTGTAAGCGTTTGGTGGACTAGTACCGGTATTGTTCATTACAGTTTTCTCAAATCTGGCCAGACTATTACGGCTGATGTCTATTGTCAGCAGTTGCAAACCATGATGGAAAAGCTAGCGGCTAAACAACCTAGGCTGGTTAATCGCTCCACGCCACTGCTGCTTCACGACAACGCTAAACCACACACTGCGCAACGGACGGCTACTAAATTAGAAGAGCTTCAATTGGAAAGTCTAAGACATCCTCCGTACTCCCCGGACCTTGCTCCAACAGATTACCATTTTTTTCGAAATTTGGATAACTTCTTGCAAGGGAAAAAATTCAACTCCGATGGGGCAGTCCAAATCGCCTTCAAAGATTTTATTGATTCCCGTCCGACTGGTTTTTTTTAGTAAAGGGATCAATGAACTACCTATGAGATGGCAAAAGTGCATAGAAAATAATGGTTCATACTTTGATTAATTAAATATATTATATTAAAAAATATTCGACTTTTTGTTCCTCCCATACAAAACGCCAATTTCATATGTAAGGACCTAATATTATATTAAAAAATATTCGACTTTTTGTTCCTCCCATACAAAACGCCAATTTCATGTGTGAGGACCTAATATTTCGCTCCTCATGCGATAAACGATTTTTACTATATTGAAGCGCACAATATTTTTGAAAATTGTACTTTGAATATTTTTAATGGATTAATGCATATAATTGAGAAACAAAGATAAAAGTACTGAGCGGGGGAGGAGAGGGGCGGCTGACCGGAGTTTTGCCCCGCCTTGAAAGAATTCTTGATTCAATTTTGCTAATCACGTCTGTTACAAAAAACAAACCCAAAATTGAAATAAATTGATATTATAATAATAGATCTTGATTCTACCCGAGAGATATAATATGAGACCGTACATTGTTATCAGGGAATGTAGAAGAGGAAATAACGCCATATATCACGCAGTCTTGGCTTTGTTCGTGGCGATATTTCACAGCACGCCGCGGGGCGGCGCTGGCTGCATAATTTAAATTCATAGTCTGACGTACCGAGCCCGTGCAGTCTAATCAGACCTTTTATTCAATTTAATTTACAAGGGTTACGTATTGTGTAAACTGACTTATACAACCAGAGGATCGAGTGTGTATTGAAAGTAAAATGTCTTGAGTCGCTTTGGATACTTTTGGGACGGCATAGGTGCCCGTTGTCAATGTTGTGTAGACTGTTACAACGTGTCCCGCATTATTTTGTTCCTGTATTGCGTTTACGCACTCATTATAAGTTTACAATCCACTAATCCAGTGGCTGGTTTTTTAGATCAAAGATAGGTAGTGGATACATACAAATAATTATTATATACATACATATATGCAATATATTACGTTGTAATTACTCGACAATGTCACTACATTGCAACTGATTGCGAGTACAGCGTGATTCTTAAACGCCAGCGACCCCTAAGGAACGACAATTCGTTGACAGTCGTCGTCGCGATGTCGGCACATAACAACCGCGACGAAAGCGTCTACGTAAATGAACAACTGGATATACACAAAGTGATCCTGGAACGCGGCAAACTAAAGCGAGTCGCTATTACAATGCTTACAACTAAGTACAGCGGTCACGAGTTACGACGCAGTTCCGGTAATAGCTGTTCTACTTCAGACAGCAACTTTTTTTGGTATCCCGGGGAATAATCCTGCATAGGAGCATCAGGGCCGCTGTGAGAGCAGCCACCCTGGTGTGTCAAACTCCTACTGACTGAAAACCCCTGAGGTGATCTTCTAATCGCTCCACCCGGGAATCCGAATTCGTCTCGAAGCCCGGGGAGCGAACAGCCTTCTTTAAGGTTTCCTGTCTGAGAGGGGGTGGGCGTAGGCGCGCGCCGGACACGTTGCAGCACCTCCCTCTCATATCAGATAATAACTACTATATTTTTAACAACTCAAAAATACTGTTTAAAAGCTTGTGAAATTAAGAAGTTTTCATTGCTGCCGTCCTCCGTATGACTGTTTTTTTTTTGCTTCACATTAACCGCGTGTATGCGGTTTCATTATACTTCCTAATTCTATGTTGTTGAACTATTATTCATAAAGTTAATAATGAATTCATGTGGCTCGTCGCGCGCAATTTGATATCACGATCTATAAACGAGCTTTATGTTAAAATCAAATAACGAATTGGAAAAGCTAGAGAGGGAATTTATTACGTCCATAGAATAATGAATACTGTATCCAAACATAGGACCACTGTTTGTGTTACATTCATTTGTCACAATCTAGTCTCATGCGATATTTTATATTGCATGCATTGTAAATGTTCATAGTTTTGATGACAAACAATTTATTTTGTTAAAAGCTATAAACCAAATGATGCGAAAAAAAGATTATTCGAATAATGTGAAATCAATAAAACAAGAATGTTTTTTCGTTTACGTTTTCTGTTTATATGTACATATAAATTACCGTACCTTCAAATAGCTTTCTGATAGTTCCAACGTAGTTAACACTTCGAAACAGTAGCTTCCTTAGACTTTATTGTTGATAAATAACACTTAAACTAAAACAATATCTTTATAATATCTCAATTTGAACTTTAACGTCTAAACCTTAGAACATACTTTCGAATAAATACTTTAAAAATGTATTTACCGGGAAGCTGTATAAACAAATTTAAATAGTGTTAACGACCAGCTAATGGCTATTTTAAACTGTTCTAGTTATTAACGATATATGGCTAGCGATAACTATAAACACTATAGTTTTACAATCGTCTATCGAATTAATAATCGATCATTACTTTTAAATACTTTTATGTTTGCCATTGTTTATTGAGAGTACTCGAGTAGTTTATTACGTATGAAATACGAAATAGACGCCAGGAGTCGGGAAAGCGCGTGGGCGGGCGGTCTACCCTGCCTTTGGGCGGCGAATGAAGATCGTCTGAATAGGACTCGCTTTAAATCCTTCTTCATCTACGCTATGACAACATATGTATAGTGTTTGATGTTGTGACTGTACAGTACAGTACTGTACAGTACAGTACAGTACAGTACAGTACTGTACTGTATTTATTACAACACGTGCGTCGTCACGTCGCCCATATTAAGTGAGGCTCTTCTTGTTGAAGTTAAGAGGATTTTAGCTCGACCTTTATTAGGCATTTAATGGAATAAGCTCTTTAAAAAAGTCTACATTAGGAAATCCGGTATTCTGGTCTACTGTTTAGAGTTACCGCCTTCTTCTCTTCGCTCGCAATGTGCTATTCAAAACAATCAGGCACTTTAATACTTTATACAATTTATTTTTACACTTTTTTTTGTTAATAGTTCAACTAAAAGAAAATATAAAAGTTTTACTGTTGAAAATTTTAAAACAATAGATAAAATATTTAAAAAAGGGACTGCATCGGCCGGGAATCGAACCCGGGCCGCCCGCGTGGCAGGCGAGCATTCTACCACTGAACCACCGATGCTCAATAATCACATTCCGAATTACGTTTTCTGTTCCCAATTTTGACCGTATTTACTTTTTTTATAGTTTATTGGATCTTTTTTTTGTTTTCGAGTCCTGGTAGCAGCATACTTTTATATCTAAATATATATAACTCAAAGTTGACTGACTGACATAGTGATCTATC
Source organism: Automeris io (assembly GCA_036320925.1). Taxonomy (NCBI): domain Eukaryota; kingdom Metazoa; phylum Arthropoda; class Insecta; order Lepidoptera; family Saturniidae; genus Automeris; species Automeris io. The sequence goes on along the minus strand of JAUDJH010000011.1, from coordinate 587,356 downwards.
AACGCACAGCCCAAACCACTGGGCGGATCGGGCTGAAATTTGGCATGCAGGTAGATGAAGTCTACTTTGCCATGACAATAAACAAGTTTCATGGGCGAACTCTCTAATTTGCAGGTATTGACTTGAAAGAACATTGCTTCTCTCAGGGACAGTTTTATGTCGCTTGCTCACGAGTAAGTTCACCCAATAGCTTGATAGTTTTAGCGTCTAATGACAGATTAGTTAAGAATATTGTATACAATGAAGTTTTGTAAGCCCTAATTTTTTACACACCTAAACAAAAGTAAAGCCGCAAAAACTATACCTAATTAATAATAATACTTCTTAACGCGAGCAAAGCCGCGGGCAAAAGCTAGTGATGAATAAGATAGATTACCTCGAGTCATGGATGTAAATATCTATTTTAGGATGTATAAATTTGTCTAGTATCCATAGTACAAGCGCAAACTGGCTTTAGGACTAGGGCTATATGCATTACGGGACATTCATGTCTTGAGATGTCATGAGAAATTCTGCTGACATTTATACTCTTATGAATGTTTATTTCTCTCTGTGTGAATCCTTGATATCTTACTGCATTGCTGTTTGGGGTGGAGCCTCTAAGACCACTTTATTGAAACTTGAGAGGGCTCAAAAAGCTGTCTTAAAAGTCATGCTTAAAGAATCCAGAAGGTTTCCTACTGAGATGTTATATTCTAGATGTCAAGTTTTAACAGTAAGACAGCTCTTTGTCTCGAAACTTGTCCTCCGCAAACATAGAGTGGTCCTTATAGGGACAGATAGCAAAAGGAAACCTCGCAGAATGAGATATGTTTGCCATATGCCGATTCACAAGTCTCATTTTGCTGAGAAACAATTTTGGGTTCTTGGTTCTAGGATTTACAATAAGGTAAATCATGAATTAAATATCTTGAACTTATCAAAATTCGAATGTAAGATGAAGCTGAGAGACTGGTTGTCGAATCTAAAATATAATGATACTGAGGAACTGTTGCAGGAATAGATGTGCTTGAGCTTTAATGTTAACATTCTTTTGTAATTGCTATTCACTTTGTTTGTATAGTCTGTTGTTAGGTATGTAATGTTGTTTTTGTATTGTTTTGAGTTATGATTGGAGCTACGCAGCAGTAAAAAACTGTAACAAATTTGTGTGAAATATGCTGACATCCAAGATACAGGGTGTCCTAGTTTGGGTGTCAGCTGATTTTTAATGTGCTGCCTTGTAGTTGTTTGTCGAATTTTTTTTTAATATATATATGTATTGTCCACAAATATTACTACATTAATTATTACTGATATTGTGTGTTTTTTGAACTCTGGGTATGAGAAGCCGGCTCAGCGCCAACACATTAAGTTCAACTTGGTACTTCCATGTGTGTCTGAGTAAACGCGTCTTGACATATGTACAGACGAACAACCAAGTCATCTTATAAGGGCTCCTTTTATACTGGCTCGACTAAGCAGGTGCACCACACCTGATGGAAAGTGCTGTGTGATCCGAGAAAGAAAACGACGGTTTGCAGATGAGTAACGCTAAACACTAACTAACACAATGTTCTATTTTATTATTCGCTAATGAAAACTTAGTATACACGGTCACGGCACGAACTATTAATATTACAAGAAGCGTAATCCCAGCGTGTGCGTGGGCGTGGGCGTGTGCGCCCTCCGGTGGGATCACTGCGAGCCCGCGTCTGGCGCTAATCCCGCGGGATCCGTGCGAGGCGGTGCATCTGCGTGGGATTGAACCCCTTCACCACACAGTATAATACAGTAATACAATTACGTACAAAACATATCACACAGTCCTATCGCCTAATTATAATTTATAAACTGTAGACCATTAATGTATTGTGCTAAAATTACCGTAACAATATATGGTAATATGAAGATTTGTATAGAATATGTATGAAAAAGGTTACAATTGAATTCGACTAACTTCCGCTGTTCAGATTTTTGTCGTACCTTACAAATAAGAAAGAAAAAGCATTTAATTGGAACACTATATAACATAACATAGAACACAGGAGGATCGGTTAATGAAGTCAGAAAACAACAAAAGCAAATACCCTGTGTTGTGACGATGCGCCAAAGAGAAATCAGATCAATAAAATGCTAAGTGATCAGCCGAGCCAACCAGCGCTTTTCAGCTTTTTTTTATTACAGAGAGGCTTTTCACCTGACACCAATTTATAGAGTATAGATACACAGCTCCAGAGATTAATTTCAAATTAGCATAGGTAATACTCGTATATAATATAAAACAATTTTACTATAAATATAATTTCTGTGAATTGTTGATTAATTGTGTGTATAATTACGTGCTTGTCCCCACAAGTCTGGTGAATAAGGAACCTGTATCCATGCGCGGCTACCCGTGCGGTCGTAGGTTCGTATCCCGACACGTACCTCTGTGTTTTTCCAGATTACGTACGGAAATCCGTAAATAAATAAGCGCCGTATATGCTCGCTGGTGAAGGAAAATATCGTGATTATGTCCGCGCGGCATCTAATAGTAATGACATGTGAAAGTGCCTTGAGAAAGACGAACAGCTGCGCTACTGGTCAATTCGGGCACGATATATAAGCGCAAAGTGGATATAGCCACTAATGTATCTCTGTTTTTTTTTTTTATATCTTATAGGCGAACGCTTGACCTCAATCACACCTGGTGGAAGGCGAAGATGAGTCCGATGATGAACCGCGTCCGCCTAACAAATGCCTATTCACTCTTCTTTTAAAGACTCCCAGGTCATAAGATCGCGGAAATATGGCCGCTGTTAGCATATTCCACTCCTTAGCCGTTCGCATGATGAATGTAGAAGCGAATCTTCTCGTGCGGATATAAGGAACATCCACCACGTACGGATGGTATCCGACACGATGTCTAGTGGTTTTGTGGTGGAATGGGGCTGGTGGAATCAAAGAATGTAGTTCCTGAGAAAACTCTCCCCCGTGCAACCGTTAAAAGACCGCGAGGTACGAAAGAGGTGTTTACGCCGAAAGAGGTATAACGTGACGATATATTATTATTTAATTTAGTGAGATATGTTAAATGAGTGCGACTACTGCTACAGTTGCACTGTGGCGCGTATCCAGAGAATGTTTACAGAACACATCGAGCGCTAGAGCCGATCCACGAGCCCTTGTTTGTTCTGACGCGATGTGCGATTACCGATCACACTGCCTCGGCCTCTCCACATTGTGGATTAATACTGATTTGCTTGTGAGCAATTACACTGCTGTGCAAGGTTATTGGCACCTTATTTTATCGGGAATTCATGCTGATTTCGTTGCTTTTATATAGTATACCTCTGTATTAGTCAGATGTAGTACAAATTGTTTTATTTTATTTTAAAAGGCTTTCAAACAGAGTGTATGCTTTCAAAAATAACAATAGACATCATGCCATACGCACATACAGTGCAGCATTACGCGAAAGCGCAACATGTACTACAAGCAAATTTCCACATAAAAAAAGTGAACTTCGAATGCAAAAATTTCTAATGGCACAGTGATATGGAAACAAAAGATCCTTTATACACAAATTATGAATTTTTAACTATGTTAACCGTGAAACAATTTTAAAAGACTTGCTTTGAAAGAGGTCAGAGAACTACAAAATATATCTTTATTTTCATTATGAATCTTATTTTTAAGATGAAGGACCTTATTTTGTGAAGAGCTGAGGCCAGGAGTATATTTTAAACTATTTATAAAGGCACTATTCTCATGTTATTTACAAAAATTTTACCGCAACTCTTTTTCTTATTTTTATATCCTGATTCGCATAGGGACCACATCATGCCTGATGGTATGCATAGTGGAGTACACAAATAACTAGGACTATCAAAAGTAAAGAAAATATTTATCGACAGTTGCAGTTACCATGCCAGCATACACACATATCCCTTTGCGCTTTGTTTAAAGGGCTCTATATCATAGAACGGTGAAAACGCGCTCATCTAATGAGCTTCTTAGTCCAAGCTGGGGTATGAGTTAGCATATAGCCGTGACTCCGTAAACCCACGCACGTGGTTCTTTTATGGAAGAGGAATGGTGGAGCAAGGTTAAACAACTCTTCAGAATATTCGCCGTGATACAGACGGTAGGAAACGCTCAGTGAGGCAAGATCTCTGCGCAACTGAAGCGGTTTAGGACACTTAGTACTTACCTAACCTAGGTGGTAATGTATCTACCATATAGGCCTGACCTTGCTCCTTTATATTTCCACCTGTATCGTTGTCTTCAGAATTCTTTAGCCAGTGTCTGGTCAACGTCAAGAGAAGACTGGCAAAACCACTTGCTGCGTTTTTTTTATCTTAAGTCCCAAAATTTCTACAGCAACGGGATCATGCCCCTACCTACAAGATGACAGAAAGTCATCGAACAAAATGGCATATATTAGGTCCTTACATATGAAATTGGCGTTTTTCGTACTGGCCACTTTAATCACAAATTTCTCCTCTTTGGTAAGGAATTCCAAATTCAAATTTGTACAGCTATAGACTCATGTATTTGTGCTTCGATGATCGTCATTCATTTGTTTTTTTCTTCTGTTTTTTTCTGTTTGCGTCACTCATTTTACAAAATGGAAAACTTATCGCATTATTTACGAGTACGAGTTCCGCCGTGGCACTAGTGCTGCGGAAACAACTCGAATGGTGAATGATGTGTAAGGCGGTCGTGTTGCAAAAGAAAACACAGTTCGTTTTTGGTTCCAACGTTTTCGTTCTGGAAATTTCGACCTGCAGAACAAGCCCCGTGGACGGCCTGAGACTCAAGTTGATAATGAAGAGTTGAAGGCTATTGTGGAAGCGAATCCATCGCAAACCACGTCCGAGTTAGCTGCAGGCTGCGATGTTAGTGATAAAACTGTTTTAATTCACTTGAAGCAAATTGGGAAGATTAAAAAGCTTGAAAGGTGGGTACCTCACGAATTGGCTGAAGCAAACCGGCAAACGCGCGTCGACTGCTGCGTTACATTACTAAACCGGCACAATAATGAAGGTATTTTAAACCGAATCATTACCTGTGATGAAAAATGGGTTCTTTACGATAATCGGAAGCGCTCAGCGCAATGGTTGGATCCTAGCCAGCCAGCCAAATCCTGCCCCAAGCGATAATTAACCCCAAAAAAGTTACTTGTAAGCGTTTGGTGGACTAGTGCCGGCATTGTTCATTACAGTTTTCTCAAATCTGGCCAGACTATTACGGCTGATGTCTATTGTCAGCAATTGCAAACCATGATGGAAAAGCTAGCGGCTAAACAACCTAGGCTGGTCAATCGCTCCACGCCACTGCTGCTTCACGACAACGCTAGACCACACACTGCGCAACAGACGGCTACTAAATTAGAAGAGCTTCAATTGGAAAGTCTAAGACATCCTCCGTACTCCCCGGACCTTGCTCCAACAGATTACCATTTTTTTCGAAATTTGGATAACTTCTTGCAAGGGAAAAATTCAACTCCGATGGGGCAGTCCAAATCGCCTTCAAAGATTTGATTGATTCCCGTCCGACTGGTTTTTTTAACCTATTCTCAACCTATTATTATTACTGAAAAGTACAACAGTTTCCAACCAATGGACGATGTCAGATTGAAAGGCAAGCCGATTAAACGGTTCATAACACAAATTTCAACCGAAATTGAAGATTCAAAATTCCTTAGGCTTTAAGGTACAGATTGAAGATAAGTGAATAATAATGTGTTTTTTTTTAACTATTTAATAAAAAAATTTTGTTGACGGCATAAAAACAGCTTCTAGAGATCATAATAATTGTCATGGTTACATGGGGCTCTGCATTCGCCTCAACAATACAATACCGTATGTTGTTTTCGTTTCACAAGTTCTGAAAACATTTTCTAATTGTCTTTAGGAATTATCTCATCTCAGGGTAAATTGATGCCAGTCGTTTAGTTTTCCTCGTAACAGCAAAAAAATGACCTAATTAAACCAACCAAAACATTTCCATTTACTCGATGATCACGCCATAAACGAACCCCTGGCAATAAACTGTAATAAAATTAGAAAACGCTAACGCACCATGGTTTATGGCGTGTACAACCATAATATATTAACATGTCTATTTATTATGGGAGCATTGCTAAGTGTAGTTTTATATCACGGGTAATTTATTAGTATAGGTGCGGTTTACCTACATCTAAAACATTTTTAATTCGCTTTCTTACCTTTTTCGTTTACACGGACGCGTTGCTGTAGTATTTTTTTTTTATAATGGCCCGACAAAGTGACTGTATTACACCTGATGTAAAGTACAGTGTAGTCCAAGAACGATATATGGGAGTCGAAGCTGCTCGCGTCCGTAGGCTTTACCCTAGTTTCCCTACACGTGACTCCTGGGTGGTGCTAAACGAGCAGCAGCGAGGTGGTAGGGCGCCGGCGCCCGTCTGGATCGCGACCACAGTGCACGGGTGTAAAGCCCGTCATAGTGACCAATTTCAGCTTGTCACGTTTCGGGATCAGCTTGTGTATATCCAGTAGCTGATATACCTAGAGACCTTCAGTCGTGGTATATGTGGGCCGACATGACGATGTAGACTATCAATGGATTTTCATCCTTTGATAGTCGCTTTCGCTTTTGGACTGCACTGTACTTACCATCAGGTACTCTGTAGTCACTATGTCGAGCCAGTGTAAAAAAAAATAAATCGCCAAGGGACGAAAATCTGTACACAGTCGCCACCGGTATGACAGCCCATATATAGCACGACTGAAGGTTTCTAGGTATATGAGTTACTGGACGTACAGAAGCTGATCTCAAAACTTGAACATGCCAATGCGAGTCTCCACGACGGTCTTTACACGTGCGTACCATGGTCACAACTCAGTCGGAGCGATCGCCTTCCACCTCAAAACTGACTGCGCTGTACTGGCTCACATATTATTATAGAGCCTAAACTGGTGAAGCTAGAGACATATTTTTTTACATTGATTTTTTGGTATTCTATCCCGAATAAGGTGAAATAGAGATTGAAAGTTTATTTGAAAATCAACCAGTTTTGAATATAATTAATACCCGAGCAAAACCAGGCTGGGTCTTCTAGTATGTATATAAAAGTAAATGAATGAATGAATGTACGCGTTAATACTTGAAATAGCAGCTGTTGAAAAAATAATTTGATGTGCCGGCAAAAAGCTGAAAAAAGACAGCCAAGGGACATTCATAGAAAAATAAGAAAAACAATTTTCCACGGCGCGGCCCACACATTTCTGTCGGGGAGGCGGAGCATAAAGGAAGGCGCTATTGTGCGCGGCGCTCCACGAACGCACTTTTTATTTTAAATCCACTTAAATATTTAACAGAACACCAAAAGGTCTCGTCGTGAGCGCCGGGTGCGGTAGAAACACTGGCTTTATGCGGTGAGAAATGATAAATGTTTTTCAAAAAATACTAAATATATTTAGGAACGTCATTGTAGTATAAAGGCAAACATTTTGCTTTCAAATCGGATTACAAACAGTTTACAATGTTATTTTTCTAATTTTAATTAAATTTTATATTTATTTATTTTTAGGCAATCATGATTTTATCCATCTTTTTTATGATTTACAGACGGACGTTCGACCTCAAACACACCTGGTGGAAGGTAAAGATAAATCCGACGATGAACTGCGTCCGTTCGACAAATGCCTATTCACACTTCTTTTAAGGGCTCCCAAGTCATAAAAACGGGGAAATATGGTCCTTGGAAGTATCTCCACTCTTTGGTTGTTCTCATGATGAATATAAAAGCGAATCTCTTTGTGCGGATGTAAGGAACGTCCACTACATGGTATTTGACACGGCGTCTAGTGGTTTTAGTGAAATGTGGCTGGTGGAATTAGAGAATGTAGCTCCTGAGAACACTCCATTGAGCAACAGGTAACAGACTGCGAGGAAAGCGATCTTGCGTTTATAATCCATCACGGTTATTATATTGATTCAAATGATTTATAGATCAAATAGAGTTCTGATGGAAGGCAATGTGAAAAGTACGCGTAGTCGGCGAGAGTTCATGAAGGGATTCATGAATGTTAAGGAAACTGGAGATTCACAAAAATATAAAGAAGAGGAATTACATTCTCTGTCTACCACAATAGGGATTAGATACGATAATAGTTAGATTATAAAATTATTTCTTAGTTTTCCCTTTTATCTCTGTGGCTGAGGTAGCGTAGAGGATATGGGACAGTGGGTATCCGTGTACAGCAACTCGAATTGTCGTCGTTCATATAACAGCGCGTACCTCTAGGTATGTTTAGATTCAATGCGGATTCAGTCACCACGCGTTCACCGGTGAAGAAAACAATCGTCAGAAAAACCGCATAGCGTCTAATAGAAATGTATGTAATACTGGTCACCAGTGCCGTGCATCCTATATTAAGCATAAAAATCATTATCTCGTTATACTTGGACATGTAACATACATATATATAGAGTTTTAAGTATATATACATAGTATAATTAAAATTTAGTCAGATATGGACTGTCAGGCTGCTATTTTGGCAAGCATCAGATTTTAAGTCAGTATATTTAATAAATATCCAAGTATAACAAGATAATGCTTTATATGGGATGCACGCCACTGCTGGTCATGTAGGACATGCCACATAAACGAAAAGTTTATGTCTGTTGTATAGAACAAATTTATATACATAGATTGTTTTTTATTTGTATTTTTTTTTTGCTTTAGAAGAAGCGTCAAAATGTGATGAGAAAAAAATTTTAGTTTAAATTTTTTAATTTTAAATTTCTTTATTTTATTTATTTTTCTTTATAAAATTAGTTTTTATTTGATTGTTTAGTGTCCCCTAGCTTAATTTTTTTTGTAGAAACTTATTTAGCTTAACTTTCTTTTTTTATGTATGTTTCATTATTAATATGAGTATATTGCTTTATGTGTCCCTGAGAATATAGACAATAAATAAATAAACCCTCTGTGCGTGAATCCAATTCGTACTTGGTAGATTCTTTAAGCTTTCGTCTGTAAAATTTCATAATTACTTTTAATAACTGTTTTACTTTAAAAGTAAGAGAGTATTGTTAATTAAAAAAAAAGTTCTGAAAAATCTTTTTTCGTTTCGTTACATTCTAATAATGCCGCAAGGACTCCGTTTGCCATACATGACTAGTATTATTTCCTAGTGGCAATAGACAAATAATCCTGCGGACGATAATCAATCAGCCGGGATTTGGATAATCCCACACCCTCCGCGGGGACTGCCGCGCCGCGCCGCAGATGGTTCCAGAATCGAAGAAGCTGTTAATCATCACGTTGCCATATGAATTTCACACAGCATTTCACATGCTTTGAAACTGCGTTCATTAGTATAAACTTACAAGGAATTAAAGAAAAAGCATTTATTTGGCACACAACATAACATAGAACACAGAAGGACAGGTTAATCAAGGTAGAAAACCACAAAGGCAAGTAAATGAAATGAAATGAAATGAAATGAAAATGTATTTATTTCGCCACAAACCAACAAAAAACTAGAAATTGAAATGCAGCAACACAAACAACACACAGAAACAAAAGAAAATACAAAACATATAAACATGGCGAATATGGGAACTTCATCAGCCCAAAGCCACAGAGGAAGCCTGCAGCGCTGATTTTCGTGGAGGGCCCCGGTCATGATGTAAATCTAATTAGAAATATATATAAGCAATAAAAAAAACAATAAACGGAATAACAACTAGCTTAAGTTATCTTAAATATAAGTGTTTATAATAATAAGTTTAAGCAATAGCAACACACCCGCTGAAAAATAAACAAAACCAAAATAAACTATTACATACAATAAATAAATCGACTACAAAATGTATTAGTACCCTGTTAGATGTTTTTAATAAAACTATTCAATCAACAACAAGGTCGAAACCATGGAGTTAAGAAATATATGGAAAGATAATCTTGTGACTGTTGCGGCCTAGTGCCTCCGGGCCGGGCATCAGTTCGCTTTTCCATATTAAGTAAAGGTTTAGACTCCATATGCACTCTGGCAAAGAGAAACATCGTGAGGAAACCCGAGTGGCATTAACTTTATGTGCACTAGTGCAGTGAGAACGGCAATCAACTGCAGTACTGGTCACGTTAAAAAAAAGCATTTACTTGGCACACAACACAACAAACAACACAGCAAAATAGGTTATTAAAGACAGAACACAAAAAGGAAACACCCTGTGTTGTGATGATGCGCCAAAAGGAAGTCAGCTCAGCAAATGCTAAGTGAGCAGCCGAGCCACCCAGCGCTGATTTTCAGCTGACACCCATTTATTGCGTCGACGCGCAGAAAACAGCAAGAAAGGGATGAATGGAGTAAAGATACACAGCATTAGAGACTAATTTTAAAGTATTATAGATAATAATATAAAAATACACATATACAAGAACACAAAAATAAGACCAACAGATAAAATATTTAACACCCATTAAAAAATTATAATATAAAATATTAGTAAACACTGTATAATAAAGCCTCTAAAATAGAATTTTAAATTAATAAAGAAACTACAAATAAGGAAAGTTGATAATATTATTTATTATTACTACATATATTCGTGTGACGTCGTCATCCTTAATTATAGTGAGCAACATCCAACAATGGGCAAGCGTATACCATTCAAACTCTACTATGTAAAGTTTACACGCACTGCTTTAGATATCATTTGGTTAATAACGGTTGCCCGTTGCACATGTTGCAAAGTAATCGCTTGCAGCGTTCATTTTATATAACACTTTTGTTAAATTACAATAATTAATGGGCTAACAATGGAATTCGATAGATAATAAAATTATTAAGGGAAAGTGAAGATGGATTAAGTGGATTGTGAAAACTTCGTAATTTTAATTAATGATAACGGCCCCTGCGCTTACACGCGGTTTCTTTATATGTTCTTATTCTATGGTGGTCCACTGCAAATATGTCGACAACAAACAAACAGCATCACGACATAAAAGTAAAGGTACGCAACAAAGAAAAAATCGAAGTAAACCGCAAACATGAAACACATTTCGCCCCCGACTTCAATAAAAATCCAATTTCCACACGTCGCGTCGCGGTGGCGAATCGTAATGCCGCCGCCCGCGGTCTGTTTGCTCGGAGGCGCCGTTCGATTCCCGCCTGAGACTCAATCAAATACCAAATAATCCAGTTTGCTTGCTTTGTTCGTAGAGACATATTAGATTTGATCGTCTGCTACTGTTGAACTCGAGAATATATGGGTTTAGAGTTGTTTATAGACCTACAATTAGACATAACATAACTTCTTAACATATTACGAATCACGGGTTATTCAGCTGTAACAAAATAAAATCATTTGGTTGAGATGGTGGAGCGATTGCCCGAATTAAATCGTGACCACAGTACACAAGTGCAAAGACCGTCATAGTGACGCGTATTGGACTGTCGTGTTCGGAATTAACTTGTGAACGTCGAGTAATTCGTGAACCTAGAGACAATTCAGTCGTGTGCTATGGCTTGAAATGACGATGGAGACTGTTAATAGATTGTCGTCCTTTTGTAGTCGCTATGATTTGTGGACTACGCTATACTTACCACGGGTGCCTTGTAGTCACTTTATCTAGCCAGTGTAAAAAAAAAAAATTGCCAATCGCATTTTTTTGTTATAAAATTGTAACATAGAATATCGGGATTTAAGCGCTTATCATTTGTTTCAACTGCTTGCATGACAATAAATAAATTGATCCTTATTTTCAATATAAATACTTTAAGGGAACTTACGCGTGAAGGAACTTACTTTTGATTATGGCTTAACGTAGAGCCTTGGTCATACAGGCCATGATTATGGAGCAGAGCCAGGTTATCGCCGGGGACGGGAAGCTGCTTCGTCTAACTTCTTTTGTTCTCGATAACTTGAATAGCCACGACACACAACACTCACAGAATCATAAAATACGTTTAATTCTCAAGTCGAGCACAGAGAAATTATCAAGTTATTATTGCTCGTTGAGCACTAATCCAGTGTTACGAGAAGAAAAATCAAAGATAAAACAGGTTCAGTAACAATGCACAATAATCCTTTATGCACGATTAATACGGAATTAAGTACCTCATGCTCACCGGTGAATGAGCTTTGAGGAAGTCAAGTGTATTGGTGCTGTGAGTTCGGGATCAAATGCGCTACTGGTTGGGTTGGGCACGAAATACATATATGTAGGATGGATGTTATTGTGTGAAATATTATTATGTATGAAGTAGTACATGCATAGATCGGAACGTATGGGAGTGAAAGACAGAAAAGATAGAAAGAGAGAGAGAGGATAAACGGTTTTTTTTTTCGATGCGAGCGCTCTGTAACTTTAAGAAGTAAAAAGTGTGAAGTTGAGAAATAAATTTGAAAAAAGTCCAATAAAGAAGTTTTTTGAAGTTTATTAAGTGTTTATTCTAAACCAAAGATCCCCAAAACTACATATACATAAGCAGAAAGTGGATATAGCCCCGTATATATCTCTGCTCACCCCGAAAGGGATATATCGTAACGTTTTTTTTTAACTTTATGACATTGATTATACCGTTTGACGATTACATCGTCTATGCATGTGGCATAGTTGTAACGTTAATTAACAAGCGATAGGAATCGCTAATCGCTCGTAAAGCGGCAGCCGGCTGTAAACTCGAGTAACGGCGCGGCCCATTCCATGGAGTCAATCAAACGCCCATAAAACGCTGCGATTTGTTTTATTGGGGGCTGTTATTCGATTTTAACTCGGGCACTTAGATCTTATGCGAAGGGTGGGGGAAGCGCGCTGAACACGATTTTGGAACTAAACTAAGTTTACGTTTATGAGTTCGTTTAGAGCGGCTTGTATCAATCAATTATATCTAGTGTATGCTTTTATAAGACACTATTTATTTGAAGAGGTTTAATTCGACCTTACTGCTGATTTAAATATAACTGTTGTTAAATCGGATGATATTTCCATACGGCGTAACACACTCTAGAAGAGTGTCCAGCCTGAACTGATGTGTGTGAAGTCCTCATGGACGAGACAGGCGACCTCTCACTGCCAGCAGTGGTGAAAACTATGGTTCACAGTGAGAGAGCTTGGATTAGTGTCGTATCCTCCTGCGAAATGTTCATGAAGGAGAAGCAGGCCGCCAAAAAGGACAGGGAAAAAATCTACTACCGTGGACATTCAGCAAAGACAATGTCGCCGGAGGGATGCATTCGGGTTCGTTGCGCGAGACATCTCTCCGTGACAATAACCGTGCTGTAGACTTGAAGAAGTCTGCTTCCCAGATTAGATGAACGTATGTAGAGGTGGGCTCTTTACACCCCCTTTACCCAGAGAAGGAGCCTAAATAGGCTATCCACTCCCCAGCCTACTAGATAAATAAGGTTTCCTAGGCTCGGGTAAAGTGATCAGAAGGAGACCTCTGGGTTTTTCCAGATTACGCACGTATTTAGGTACTACCACATGCTTACCGGTGGCGGAACACATTACGAGGCAACCCGTATGGCATCTGATTTAAAAGTCATGTGACAGTGCTCTGAAAACGGTGATCAGCTGTGCTACTGTGTATACAACCACTAATGTATCTTTGCCCACACCGTAAGGGATATAGCGTGATGATATATTATTATCATAGACGGGCAAAATGTAATCAGATTAATAAAAATAAGTAACGATTACATTTTACGTTTTTTATTATTAATATGACTGCATTTTGCTCATTTATGTTTTACCATAAACACTACAAAATTCCAAATTGTATACGTATTTATCATTTCTTAATGTTTTAAATGTTTTAATTTAATCATGATTACAGAGCAAGAAAATTAAAATTACGACTACATTTTGTAATCGTTCATCATTAATCAGATTACATTTTACCAAACTCTGATTATTATTTAAAAAAAAAAATGTTGGGAATCGAAGTATGTAAATGCAAAAGGAATCAGACGGCACTCGGCATTGTTGAGCAAAGCTCAGTGAGTCGAAAACAGTCACAGCGTCGTGATAGCGTTAAATAAAAAGCGATAAAAGCGAATTTTGAGTTCCGCATCCAGCGATACTTGCTTACAGCTCGTTGCATTCAGATTTCAACCGATAGGGCTTTTGCCATAGCGCGAGATGCTGTCAGTGGCTCACAATATATGTATTACAGTCTAGAGATAGGCAAAATGTTACAGTGCTATTTAAATGATTGTTTTTATTTATTACTTGTAAATTACAAACGTAAATAAATAATAATTTAAAGAGTACGAAGCCATATTGAAGGCTTATAGGCACCCAGTGAGTTCGGAGCAAATTTTACAAGCACAAATTAATTAATAAGACTAGTCTAAATTAATCGTATAACAATGTTAATATACTCGTAGTATATATTAATGACGATCTAATTACAAATAATATTGTTTTAATTTAGTGAAAGTTCCAGGGGCGGAGAGACATTCGTCCTGCATGTCGCGAGACAAACTATTCATTACATAAAGATAACATGTATTTATGGACTCTCGTGCCATATATGTTATATTGTTTTATTTCGGTAGCAGAAATGATGATTTGCACTCCAGTAAACCTAAATTGAAAAATGACATTTATGGAATATCTTATACTCATGTGGCCGCGGTGGTCCACTCGATTAGGAACTGGTAAACAAGCGCCGCAACGCGAATTATCCTAGGTTCAAATCCCGGCATGTAAATCTGCGTCTTTTCCTATTAAATATGAATTTAAACCCCACATGCACACCAGGAAAGTAGAACTTCGTGAGGAAAATCGCATGGCATCTAATGGAAATGTCATGTGTATGAGTTCTAAGAACGGCGATCGGCAACAGTATTGGTCGGGTTGGGCACGACAATATATGCGCACCCGGTAGAGGATATAGCCTGAAGATATATATACATATTTTATTTTAATTCCATTGGGGTCTAAAGTGGGGACACTAATCCGATATTTGACTATTTTGAGTACATTCTCCATTGAAAGGTATGTATTATACGTATCACAGAAATCTCTTTGCGATATTTCAGCCGAGCTTTAAAAGATATTCATTGATGAGAATTGACATGGAAAATTATGTCACGTGAGATTTAAATCATTGAATGAAGAGCATAATATTGTTGTAATACCTATTCATTGTATTGAACGGTTCTGATAGTGCTTTAGCACTGTAGCGTCCACGCAATTAGTACCATTGAGCATCGGCTGACAATCAGCGCTGGATGGCACGTAGCAGCGTTAACCCCCCCCCCCCAACCCCCGCGTCCACCCCGAATGTGATATCGCGTGACGGTATATAATTATTTATTGTTCCTTTATCCTTAATAAAATAAAAACAAAATTGTCTTACAGAAAAGAAAAAAATACATGTACCTATGTCACATGGCGAATTGGACTCCGGCAGCTTCATGCCACAGAGGGAGGCTGTAATTAATTTTCTTTTTTTTCTTTTTAATTTTATCTAAACAATTTTTTAATTCCCGGTTTAGTTGTGAAAGTTTATCCCGGCTATAAAGGTATTCCGTATTGGTCAGTACGAAAAAAAAAATCAAATTGCAATCAGGTAACGGATAACGCGCTATAATAAATCGTAAATATTTTTAAGGGTTTCTGATTGAAGCCAGAAACCACGCGCTGCACGTCCCTGTCGCCAGAAAAGGATTTAATATAATAAGCCGTACTGCCGTTTATGGAGATGGTACAGGTAGCTAAAGTACACATTTTAAGTAAAACTAAACTACCCTCCACTATTTTAAAGATCACGTCGGATGTAATCAAATTGTAACAAGTTTTAACTGGAGAGCAATCGCAACTTGCAGACTCCGTTGCAGTCTACAGGCAAAGTTCTATAATTTTTTTTGAACAATTTCTACTAGTTTGCATTGGTTGTTATTTCAACTTTTGGATATGGAATTACGAAATATATAGAAAACACATACACGAGCTAAAAGTGAAGCCATTAATATATTAGGTCCTTACATATGAAATTGGCGTTTTGTATGGGAGGAAGAAAAAGTCGAATATTTTTTAATATAATATATTTAATTAATCAAAGTATGAACCATTATTTTCTATGCACTTTTGCCATCTCATAGGTAGTTCATTGATCCCTTTACTAAAAAAACCAGTCGGACGGGAATCAATAAAATCTTTGAAGGCGATTTGGACTGCCCCATCGGAGTTGAATTTTTTCCCTTGCAAGAAGTTATCCAAATTTCGAAAAAAATGGTAATCTGTTGGAGCAAGGTCCGGGGAGTACGGAGGATGTCTTAGACTTTCCAATTGAAGCTCTTCTATTTTAGTAGCCGTCTGTTGCGCAGTGTGTGGTCTAGCGTTGTCGTGAAGCAGCAGTGGCGTGGAGCGATTGACCAGCCTAGGTTGTTTGGCCGCTAGCTATTCCATCATGGTTTGCAATTGCTGACAATAGACATCAGCCGTAATAGTCTGGCCAGATTTGAGAAAACTGTAATGAACAATACCGGCACTAGTCCACCAAACGCTTACAAGTAACTTTTTTGGGGTTAATTTTCGCTTGGGGCAGGATTTGGCTGGCTGGCCAGGATCCAACCATTGCGCTGAGCGCTTCCGATTATCGTAAAGAACCCATTTTTCATCACAGGTA
This sequence comes from Automeris io, assembly GCA_036320925.1. Taxonomy (NCBI): domain Eukaryota; kingdom Metazoa; phylum Arthropoda; class Insecta; order Lepidoptera; family Saturniidae; genus Automeris; species Automeris io. The sequence continues at coordinate 570,752 of JAUDJH010000011.1, read as the reverse complement.
ATGATTCGGTTTAAAATACCTACATTATTGTGCCGGTTTAGTAATGTAACGCAGCAGTCGACGCGCGTTTGCCGGTTTGCTTCAGTCAATTCGTGAGGTACCCACCTTTCAAGCTTTTTAATCTTCCCAATTTGCTTCAAGTGAATTAAAACAGTTTTATCACTAACATCGCAGCCTGCAGCTAACTCGGACGTGGTTTGCGATGGATCCGCTTCCACAATAGCCTTCAACTCTTCATTATCAACTTGAGTCTCAGGCCATCCACGGGGCTTGTTCTGCAGGTCGAAATTTCCAGAACGAAAACGTTGGCACCAAAAACGAACTGGGTTTTCTTTTGCAACACGACCGCCATACATATCATTCACCCTTCGAGTTGTTTCCGCAGCACTAGTGCCACGGCGGAACTCGTACTCGTAAATAATGCGATATTTTAAGTTTTCCATTTTGTAAAATGAGTGACGCAAACAGAAAAAAACAGAAGAAAAAAACAAATGAATGACGATCATCGAAGCACAAATACATGAGTCTATAGCTGTACAAATTTGAATTTGGAATTCCTTACCAAAGAGGAGAAATTTGTGATTAAAGTGGCCAGTACGAAAAACGCCAATTTCATATGTAAGGACCTAATATTAATAAATAGAGCCTGGAGGGCTGTCCGCGTTGTGAATGATGCAGACATTACTAAGTATCTTGAACCGCTCCAGTTGTGCAGGTATGTTGCCACACTAAGCGTTTCTTGCCTTCACGGCGAGCGTTCTGGAGAGCTATTTAACCTTGTTCCACCCTCTCCCTTCAATAAAAGAACCAGGCGCGTGATTTTACGGAGTCACGACTAAGAACTTCTCTAACTCTTACTTTTGTGGTTGAGCTGTGGACTGGTGCTCCGGCGAGCGTGTTTTTTTTACACTGGTTCGACATAGTGACTACAGAGTACCTGATGGTAAGTACAGTGTAGTCCAAAAACGAAAGCGACTATCAAAGGATGAAAATCCATTGATAGTCTACATCGTCATGTCGGCCCGCATATACCACGACTGAAGTCCCACGTCCCATGGTATGGGCTCCTTTAAACGAAGCGTGAAGTGATATTTGTGCGGGCTGATATGACCACTGCAACTATCCATAGGTTTTTCTTTACTGTTGATAGTTGCGGTCGTGTTTGGGTGCATTATACTTACCATCAGACGTGATGTAGTCACTATACCGAGCCAGGATAAAAAAGTTATTTAACCATCTACAGCGAGTTCACGCGTCATGATCTCTGAGTTTAGATTGTATTATGCTATATCTGAGCTGCATTTGTATCAAGAAATGCCACTGACACGGATAGGGCCTTGCCTATCCGTAAGAAGATGAATTAAGTAGTGCCCTAATAGCACATCATTCCTGACTAATTAAGCCTATACGTGAGTGTCACAAACGGCAACACCGTTACATGAAATGCTATAGAGTTTAAAAAGGCCACGATAAAAAACATAAGCATGAATTACCTTACGAAAACAAAGAAAATTTGTTGCTTCACGTTAATCTACGCTGTTTGTACTAGATTTTCCTTCCATGTTCATTTTTTCTTCGATACTAGCTCGTCGAAGTGAGAAAACTGTACCTGAAGAAAAGTGCAAAGTAGTACAAGAACAGTGACCGCCACGGTACGAGAGTCCAATGACAGTCACCGTCGCCGTGACGGTCCATATACATATACCACGACTGAAGATAGTATGAGCAACTAAGAATCTCTTGAAATGTTTGAAAATCATAAAAAAAGCCACTAGCACCTTAATAATATCAATTCCGGTTGGGACAATAAGATATCGGACAAGGCAAGTACGACAGAAACCACACAATTCAGATCTCCAGAGAGTGAGGATGTTGTAAAAACATTTGTTTAGGGGTTGCACCCCATTCGTCTTCCCCGGGCAGGTCTCGTTACGAGTCGCGTCTAGTCATTGCTTTGTAATTTCGCTTCCTTCGCCATTGATTAGGTTCATCTTCAAATAGGCACGGTCGTCATTAACTCGCCTTTTTAAATGTTATTGTTTTTTTCCAACTCATCGGCACGGCTAGGTGGCCAGGGATGCCAACTTCGCCCCTATTACGAAGCTTTAGTCATTTTAAGGGACGGTTCTAGTGGCAAGAAATTTTAAGAGTGTTGAAATGTGATGATACAACTCAAAGCCGGGAAAATATGACGACTATATTATACGAATTATGAGCAATACTACTTGATCATCTTGATTAGTGCGTTTTGGAGATGGTAAATATTGTTTTACTTTCGATTTCGATTTTAAGAATAATTCAATATATCTTTGATCACTCCATCTTCTATCTATAATCTTAACATGCATATACATTAGGGCGTTTAAAAAAATATATATTTTTCCTCGGAACCACGCTCAAAAGTTTCATTTTAATGCCAAAATAGGCCTCTGAAAATATGAGCCCTTAATATTAATATTTAGGTTGTCCGCATCGCACTTTTCTATTTCCCATACAAATAACACAGGACAAAAGTTTTTTTTTTCTTTTGACTTTTATAACTAATGAACGATATATCGTATTGCAATACTCATTCATTATTTTTGTAGAGAATTTAACGCTCTACAAAAAAGGTCTGAAGTCAATTTTTGATAAATCAACTTAGTCAAAGTTATTCAAGATCGAAGTTTAACTTACCCTCAATTCAGCTGTTTTATAGACTGATTTAGCAAAATATTATGTTATGTTATGTTGTTATATATATATATATATATACTATTCTTCTTTTATTTTTTATTATTTATTATTCTTTTATGGTTATGGTTGGTATATATATATATATATATATATATATATATATATATATATATATATATATATATATATATATATATATATCAAGAACCAATACAAAACATGCTTCGACTGTTTGGGTACGTGGAAAGCAGGTTGACGAAAAGATATACAACATAAATGTCAGTAGAAATAGGAGCTGAGACCGACCAAGATTCATCTACACAGATCAAATAGAGTTCTGATTGAGGGTAATGCCAAAGGTAAACGGAAGCAGTGAGGGTACATGAAAGGACTAGTGAATTTTAAGGAAGCGAAAGAGATTTATTAGAATAGAGAGAAGTGGCGTTGCATTCTCTCTGCCTACACCAATAGGGACCTGACGTGATGACATATAAATTGATAGAAAGACCAATATACGTTCTCACATTCATAAACACATGGTAGGTCTATATTTAGTTACTCTTCTTCTTCTTCTTCTATATATATATACATATATTAATATTACAAATCAGTTTGGTTAATCTGTCTAGTTAAATTGATTTCCTGTCTAAAACAAATTATGCATTGTTGATTTGTTACATAAATAAATATTGTAATTAATATAGGGTAGGTACCTCAACCAGTATGCAATCTAAAGTAATCACAGTTCAATAAAACATAACAAATTGAATCATTGCTCTCCACTTCTCCGCATAAGTTAGTTAGTACCACTCGCCTCCGCAACCGCGGCTCCCCCTCTACAGGGGGTGGGTTGGCCCTGCATTCACGTCTTTTTTTTAATCCAAAAGAATACAGGCTCAAAGCGTGTGTGTTCCTATGCCTACAAACCTATCTGTCTATCATCACGCCATATCCCTGTTAGGGTAGGCAGAGAGAATGAAACGCCACCTCTCTTTATTCTTGCAAACCTCTTTCACTTTCTTAACATTCATTAGTCCCTTCATACACTCTTGCTGAGTCACATTCAATTTGTATTTTTTTTTTGTGATCCTTTTTGTCGTGATATATGAGGCCAGCATTGCGATGGCGACTCTGAATAGATTCCCGTCCCTTGCCGCTTGGTACTCGCTGCCGTGCTCGGTCTACGCCTTACTTTCCATCAGTTACGGAGTAGTGCCAATGTCGAGACAGCATAAGATACTTACCTGATGGAAAGTAGGTATGGTCGCCTATATCGTTTATTATTTTGGCACCACGAGGAAAAATTATGTATAAGACCGTCAGGGCAACAGTCCACAAACCGGCATGGCAACTAATAAAAATGTCATGTGTAATAGTGCTATGAGAACGGCGTATGTATTGTATATATTTATATATACCTACAATAGTTTCTCTGTTTTGGTGTATGTATCCTTAGTAAACTGTGTGTCTTTAATAACAATATATATATAATTTCAGATTGTCATATATTTTACTGTATTTACCCAAAATTTTTAGCTAGTTTAATACCCGGAAATAAATAGTAACATACTTTGACACTGGCAGTAGTAAAAAGGTTGACATAAATAAGAGAAGAGAAGATAAGATCAGCTGCTCACGACTGGTCACGACATATAAACGCAAAGTGGACACAGCCTTTAAAGTATCTTTGCTCGCCCCGAAAGAAATACAGCGTGATAATACATTATTATAAATAATAAATAAATTGCAGTTACAAACGTTCGCCATCGAGTTGAGAGAACAGTTTCTTATGTGAAATACAAATAGTGTTGAAGTAAAATCGAAATATTTCAAAGGAAAGTATAGCATTTACTCCGAGTGTACCGTCGAATGAATGGGGCCGCCTTGCGTCGGAGCCACGGCTGAGGCGGAAAGGGCGACACTTTGTAAAGTTTAGGGTACAATGAGACAATCAAACTTCATACTATTTTTTTTTTACAGTAGCAATGTTAATTTTTTTTTTATAATTTATAGGCGAACGCTTGACCTCAATCACACCTGGTGGAAGGTGAAGATGAGTCCGATGATGAACCGCGTCCGCCTAACAAATGCCTATTCACTCTTCTTTTAAAGACTCCCAAGTCATAAGATCGCGGAAATATGGCCGCTGGTAGCATATTCTACTCCTTAGCTGTTCGCATGATGAATGTAGAAGCGAATCTTCACGTGCGGATATAAGGAACATCCACCACATACGGATGGTATCCGTCACGGTTTAATGATTGTACTGAACCCATAAAATTAGGGGATATAAAAAAACCACATCCGCTGCCCACGTAGAAAGGGATGAAGGAGGAAGGTCTGCGCCGGAGGAGAATTCGAGGCGATTCACGGAGATGATGCTACTTATGTGGTCTTCCAGGCTGAGATCGCGATGAATATTCATGGCAAGTGTATTCAGGCTGTCGCGCATTACTGACGATGCTGCCTTTCTCAACACTACTCGTTGTATTTAGACAGAGCGTAACTTTGTAGTAATTTAAAATAACTGCCCGATAACAATAAAACAAATTAATTATATTTGTCTGTGTGTTTCAAACCTTACGTAAAGTCCAGGAAAGCAGGTCTTAGGAGAATCGTATTGGTATCGAAAACTTCTCCCCGTTCCACCCCCTTCAGACGGCCACTGCCGCTATTTCCTATTAACTTCGCGCTAAAACTTTCTATAACTTAGCTCAATTGCTGAGGCTAAATAAAAACATAGCGTGGACTGTAATAGGAAGCTATGCGTTTGGAAGCGATAAATTATTTTTTATATCCCTGTGACACATTTTTTTTCGTGATAATAAATCAATTAATATAATAATGTATCGTCACGCTATATCCCTTTCGGGGTATACACAGAAAGTCTAATATTGGCTGTATAATCTATTTTAAATCAAATATATTTGTAAGGCTTTAGTGGGTCCTTGATAACTATGCCAGTTTTTAAAATATAATAATGTTGTTTAAAATCATTGGAGACCAAGTGACAATTGTATAAATCTGTATATTCTTTTTGCGTTATCCGACGCTTGTTCTCCCAATACAATGTTAATACCTCCAACAATTCGCCAGTCCTGAGAAAGAAGTCTTCTCCTAAGCTTTTCATAGAAAGTAGATTCCTAAAGGAGATGATACATATCATCAACCACCTTGCAGCGGTCACAAAGTGGAAAAATCTTCTTTTTTATAAAAAAATAATAATTATTTAAAGAAATGTGTTCTAGACATATTTATATGCTGCGTGTCACACGGTAAAAAAAGTGACGCGCTTTTTAAATAAATTAATATCAATACATATAATCAATCCGTTCCTAAGGCAACTATACAATCTATATAACTATATATCTAGATGACGACGACGATGGACGAGAGAGTGTTTTCCTGACCACGCGTCCAGTTCTGCACTTAAATATCTCCTGCGCAATTGACTGTTTCCGAAAACTGGACCTCGATTTTGATAATTGGCGTTGAAACCGTCGCCGTGGCCGAATCCGGCTAGGACATTATCATATCTAGATATATATAAATTATTGAGAGCTATACTCGTATCTAAGTACTGTCTTACAAAAAATATCACTTGCGCGATGTAGGTTAGTAAAAACGTATATTATAAGATATAAAGTTTTGGAATTGGTTATAAACCATCTCAAAGTTTCCAATATCAGTTGATTAATTAAACAATGGAAAGTACGATAACACAAAAGCGACATGAAAAAGAAAACAACATTTAATATCCGTTGTTTTTACATTACATTGTATATTATACATAGCTTATCACCAATCTGGTGGGACAAATATTATTCGTCACTAAGAATAAAAACTACAAATCTTCGCCGGCTCGGTCGAATTGGTTCTCTAACTTTGTCCGGAGCGGTGCTTTACAATAACTACTTGTGCTGCAACTTTTGCTGTCTAGTTACTCTTTTGTAACAGCTCGGCAAAGTGACTACACTGCTACTAATATGCACTGGCTCACTATAGAGCGCAGTCCAATGAACTGACCGCAACTATCGAGTAGCTGCGGTGGCCCAGCGGATAATGGACCAGTTTCAATGCGCGGCAACGCAAATGGTTGTAAGTTCGAATCTCGGAAACACCTGTGGGTTTTTCCAGATTAAGTACGGACTTAGACGGTACCACATGCTCACCGGAACGGGTACGAAAATAAGTGCAAAGTGGATACAACAATTAATGTATCTCTGCTCACCCCGAAAGGGATACAGCGTTATGATATATTATTATTATGCTGAGAGTAACCAGCCTGCGTGGTTTTGTTACGTATATTTGAAAATAAAATTATAGATTTTACCAATGTAGACTACATTACACTATACCGGCTTCAAAAGATGCCCAAAGCATTCAATTGTGTTAGGCATCACGTAAAAAGTGTGAGAGTAAATATAAAACATGGCAAACAATATAAAAGAGCCATCTTTTATAGCGTTTCAAGCAACTATATTAGAAGTCAGCTCTTATCCGCCTGCCTGGGTACGCAGGGAGTCACGGAAAGCGTGCGTTGCTTGCGGCAGTGCTGCCAATTATAGATGTTTTACCAATAAAAGGAGTTTTACACAGTTAGGGTTTTTTTTAACTAAAAATTATAAAGAGGTTATCAATTTGTTAATTAAAATTTAGATAAGGAGAGCAATGGATCAGGATTTGGGGACGGTGATCTGTTGCTGCCGGCATTCACTCGAGATTTGTCGGTGACGATAGAGCATGGCAAGCAGAAATCTCCTTTTATGAGAAGTTAATAAACCTGATGAAGGCGGCGAAGAAGGATCTGGAGGCAACTGCCAACCCCAACAACTTCATGCGACGCCCGGTCAGGACATGATGACTGAGAAGGGCCTTCGCTTGCGGCCCTCTACCATAACGGTTTAATGCCGGGCGGCAAAATTGAGGGAATGCAACTCCTAATATCCAGACGTAAGCGGTGTGCGATGTGTTCTCGCACACCACTCCAATCAAAACTCATACGGACGAGAAAGGGGGTGACAAATTACACTATCCCTTCTCCACACAGATTAGGAGAGGCCTGAAGAAGGCAAGGCCCTATCCTTGGCTCCTGCAGACAGTATAAGGAATCCAGTACTGGCAACACTCCGACACACTGGAGCGACGGCCCTCAATGCCTCCCTGAAGGTCTATTAGGACTTCCAACAAGTGGCTAAGAAAGGGTTTACGGAGTCACAGCTACACGATACCTCACATCGCGGCTAGGATTAAGAACTCCTTTACTCTTACTTTTGCAGAGTCGTTGGGCTGTAAAATGGTCTACCGGCGAGCGTGTTCCCACTGTTCTATGATATTTGGTTCTTTAAACCTAATTTTTATTCGAGCCTTTTGGATTCACTACCTTTCTATATATTTCTTCATTCAATCCATTCAGTGTAACTACCTTCTATGAATAACCTAATAAATCGTTGTTAATCCATAAGTTATATAATATCTAACTAATAGCCTCCGATTATATTATTTACGATAAAGGAAATAAATAGCTTTAGTAACTACAATTAAATATTTTAGAGGAGATATTTTTTATATTTGACCGAATACCCTGGCAACACTGGCCTGCGAGGGTAAGATCATATGAATCTGCTGTTTGAAGAGGACAGACGCCTCAGGGCTTGTATTAAGCCCTGTCGTATGTATGCTAAGCATGGAAATTATTGTTTGTGCTGGATAATATTGAGTAGTATTGCGTTTCTAACTGTGCGACTCTTTCAGTGACTGATCCTTAAAAACTTTCTTAAGAAAATCTTAACCAGCAACTGTTTAAAACCTTTTTAACTTCAATATATATTCAACATTTTTTATACAGGGTGATTTTAATGGTGAGGGAGATATTGAGGGAGAATATTCAGCATTCGATTCTAATTCCATATATGTGAAAATAGTGATATCTAAATATTTCCATTAAAACGAAATAAATTATAGTCAATATATTTAGGGATATTTACACGCATGAATGAAAAAAATAACGATTAACCATTCAGTAGGTATTTTGCATGTCCTAGCCAAGATACTACAGTAAGAAGGAAAAGGAGTAAATATCTGTTACTTAAATACTTAAAATTACGTAAAAAATTTATTTACTTACCATTCAATCAAGCACTACACGCGCTACGGTGTTCACACTTTTTACGGATCAATTCACATTGTTCATCAATGTTTCTCTATGATTTGTTAGGGAACATAGTTATTTACAAATTACAGTTTTGTTAGTGACGAGAAGGTAAAAACAATAGTATCCTGATATAACTACCTCGTCTTTTTTTTATAACTTATAGGCGAACGCTTGACCTCAATCACACCTGGTGGAAGGTGAAGATCAGTCCGATGATGAACCGCGTCCGCCTAACAAATGCCTATTCACTCTTCTTTTAAAGACTCCCAGGTCATAAGATCGCGGAAATATGGACGCTGGAAGCATATTCCACTCCTTAGCCGTTCGCATGATGAATGTAGAAGCGAATCTCCTCGTGCGGATATAAGGAACATCCACCACATACGGATGGTATCCGACACGTTGTCTTGTGGTTTTGTGGTGGAATGGGGCTGGTGGAATCAAAGAATGTAGTTCCTGAGAACACTCTCCACCGTGCAACCGGTAAAAGTCCGGTCTACAAAACAAATCTGTACTAATGCATACAAAGGTGTATATTACGACCTGGCAGCCGTTGTTAGGTCGCAGTAGCCGCGCCGTGACTGCCGGAATCCAACAAACACCTTTAGTAAAGTGCGAATTCAGCGGCTTAAAAAATCGCACCGGAGCGCTTACTCAGCACTGAGCCGCTCGTTACACGCACGCTCGGTACTTGAGGACGGAATACACGACACACGGCCCGCCTACAAATACGATAACTGGCAACCGGAAGAGATTCAGGCTTCAGAAGATGCGAAAGGCTTTATCAAACGCATAACAGTGTACTGTCACGCTATATCCGTTCCGAGGTAAGCATTCACACTTATTATTTACCCTGTTTAACGAGATCAGTGTTCTCAAGATTTTTTTGGGTTTCTTACTTGAAACGGTTCCTATTCGAACGGGAGTCGAAGCTGCTCGCGTCCGTAGGCTTTACCCTAGTTTCCCTACACGTGACTCCTGGGTGGTGCTAAACGAGCAGCAGCGAGGTGGTAGGGCGGCGGTGCCCGTCTGGATCGCGACCACAGCACATGGGTGTTAAAGCCCGTGATAGTGACCAGTTTCGGCTTGTCGCGTTTCGGAATCAGCTTGTATATATCCAGTAGCTCATATACCTAGAGACCTTCAGTCGTGGTATATGTGGGCCGACATGACGATGTAGACTATCAATGGATTTTCATCCTTTGATAGTCGCTTTCGTTTTTGGACTATACTGTACTTACCATCAGGTACTCTGTAGTCACTATGTCGAGCCAGTGTAAAAAATATATATATTACGCGGTTGGATTTTGAAGCTACTTTTATTAGATTTATTAAATTATCAGGAAAAACATAGAGCAATACATAAACAATAAAAATTGCCAAATAAGATGCATAAACCAGGTGAAATTTCCTAAAAAATACCAATTAAAAAATTTGCTAAGGTACATAAAGAAATAAGAGAAAAATACCTAATTATATTTAAAAAAAATATATGTATTTTAAAGTGACATTTTTTTACTCAACATTCGTCTAAAGGAGCCAAAAGTACGCGACAGAATATCGACATCACAAAAACATTTGTTATAGATATCACAGGCACTAACAATAAAAGCATGTAAGTATTGGACAAGTCATACTTATAAATCAACGCTATCTAAAGATACGATCATTTATATCGCATATTTTACAATTTTGCAAGGATATAAAAGCCTACAGACTACTTGCTCGTAGTCCTAGAATTATGAATATTGGTGAAAAGGAATGTCTAGGAAAAAATCTGAAAATCAGTAAGATCGCAAATTAAAATAAACAATTTTACAGGATCATAGGACGTTAAACCCACTCGCAACAAGGCCAATTTATTTTTAAATGCTAAGCATTGTCTGTGAGTTAACTTTTAAAGCAGTAATGTGTTGTTAATCTCCTCACATGCCATACTACTATAGTATCTTGGACAACTCTTCAATACTAGTTGATCCAGCTGTGGAAATCTTCAATTCAGTATTTCAGTGGCCGGGTCGCCTACTGGATAAGGAACCGATATCCGTGCGCGACAACGCAAGTCGTTGTAGATTCGTATCCCGGCACGTGTCTCTGACTTTTCCTAGATTAAGTACGGATTTACAAATACTTATCAGTAAGGGAAACATCATGAGAAATCCAGCATGGCATTTAAATGGAAATGTTATGTGTACTAGTGCTGTGAGAGATGCGATCAGCTACGCTACTGGTCACGGTGGGCACGACATATAAGTGCAAAATGGATACAATTATTTATCACTGCTCACCCCGCTGCTAGTTTTATTTTCAGCTACCTTCCATCGAAAACATTTTTATTCTGGTTGTAACTAGATCAAAGCGGTTTTCATGTTAATTAAAGCGGAACCGCAATATCTCGAAACTGTATAAAGTTCTCGAGAAATTAATGATGTGGTTGAACAGACGACAGTTTCCAAACAAACAAGGTTTAGGTATGCTCTTAAAAATTATTAATACGCAGTCTTGTTTTTTTTTCTCTTGAAGAAAATCCTCACAGGACAGTTGAGCGCACGGTAAGATCTCAGCTGACGTGCACCGGACTTGTACCGCCTACAAACACCAAGGTAACACTTCTGCACATTACGGAGCCAATGAAGCCTGTAATTAATAGTCCACAGCCCAGCCGCGCCACACCTTCTGGGCACAATCCCGCGGGGAGGCACCGCCTACCGCGACACTACAATTTTTATTTTATACACTTTTCCTTGTTTTATACCACGCTTGATAGTGATCATGCCAGCCTGCACAAGAATATCCTCACACTTCATTTAAAGGACTTCATTTCACAGGACGTTGGGAATGCTCTCGCTGGAAGACCATTCCTCAGCCCAATGACTCGGCGAAAGTAAGAGTAAGAAAACTTCTTACTAATAGACGCGGTGTGTGTTACAGTGTACCTGTGACTCCGCAAACCCGCGCGCGGGGTTCTTTCATCGAAGAGAGAAGGTTGAACAAGGTTAAATAAGTCTTTAGAACACTCGCCATGATACAAACGGTTGAAAACGCTCAGTAAGGCTATGTGTGTGTGCGTGCAGCTGGAGCAGTTCCAAATGTTTAGTAACATCTGGATCATTCATAATACGGACAGCCCTGCGCTGTAACCTATCCAGGGCATCAAGTCAATACTGGGTATTCCATGTAGGGTCTGACCTGGGCCTTATACAAAAGGGTTCAGTTCATCGGGCGTGAAAAACTGTCACACTTTAGGATACCACGTCTCCGTGATGACGCGGAGATGACAATTCCTATATGACGCCTAAGGTTGATATCACAGCGAATATCCATACTTAGATGCTTAGGCTGTCGCTATTGTGGGTAGTATCTAAAAGGTAAACATCCGCATTAAGAGAAGCATAATCCTTTCTGATCAAAATTTCAGTCTGACCGGAAGTAGGCAACCGGAAGCGAAAACGGCCGGCAGATGGCGCTGTTTCCTCTTATTGCTACCGCCGGACAAAGCCTGCCGTTTCACCATATACTTTGTTTATCTTACTCCCTTTTATACAAAAATAGCCTTTAATAAAACGTGATAAGGATCACGGGGATTTATTTAATAAGTTTGTAGTTTAAAATATACCACTACTTTACGGAACAAGTGGGTTTTTGTGTGTTGTTAAGAGAATTTAGACTTTATTGCGTTCTGATAAGGCGGGATGGATGGTTAGTTGACGTTAAAATATGTAAGTGATACGGAGCAAGTTGGGAAACGAGTAATTTGGGAGTCGTGTCGATTTAATAGGGTTCCTTAGGCTTTTAGGCCGAGACTCTAATGGAATGAGTCTATGAAAGAAATTTCGTTCGTTCTTAAGTTAACAAGTGACTAAATTTTTTCCATGGTTATTATTTTTCTTGAAACAAATTTTTATAACGTTTGGTGAGTCACTTAAGAAGCTGGACGAACACTGGAGAATGCTCAGCTGAGTTGTATTTACAATTCAATTGCCCCCTTCCACTATACATATATACTATACCATATATATATAATATACCGTGCGAGTTTGCACGCTCATGTCGTCAACATTCCATCTGCTCTCTGTTATTCAACCTTGTTCCAGTAAGTGTTCTATGTATTTATTGTCATACTTGTTTATTGTACGTTATAAGGTATGTTTTTGTATATTTGGTTTGGTTCTAATATTTAAATAGCACCGCGACATCCGCACAATCGGTTCCCCTGAGCGTCGGCTGAAAATCAGCGCTGGATGGCGCGTGCAGCGTCACCACATGATGTGATGTTATGTATTATCATTTCATTGTTGTTTTTTTTTAATATATATATGTTTGTTGTGTGTTGTTTCCTTTGCCTCAATAAACTTTACCTTTCTTTTTTCTTTCTTTCTTTTCCACCCTGTCCTTTCTATAAAAGAACCTCGCGCGCGGGTTTATCGAGTTACGGCTAAACGGTAACTCACATCCCGGCTAGGACTAAGAGGTTCTCCAACTCTTCCTTTTGCCGAGTCCTTAAGCTATGGAATGGTCTTCCAGCGAGCGTGTTTCCACCATCTTATGCTATTGGATCCTTTAAACGTAGCGTGAAGAGATATTTGACTGGCATGAACGCTGCGACTATCGATTGTTTTCATCATGCCAGCCTGACGTTGCAGCCTGATGTTGGAAACATGCTCGCTGGAAGATTATTTCACAGCTCAACCCCTCGGCAGGAGTAAGTTAGAGAACCTCATAGTCCTAGCTAGGATATGAGTTACCGCGTAGCCGTGATTCCGCAAATTTGAGCTTGTGGTTCTTTCATGCAAGCGATAGTGTGGAACAAGGTTAAATAGCTCTTCAGAACATTCGCCATGATATTGATGGTAAAAACCGCTTAGTGAGGCAATTTGTTTGTGCAAATGGAGCGGTTCACGCGGCTTAAATATATAATTATCACCGTATAAAAAAAGCTAACTTTACAATTGAAAATAAAAAAATAAATAAATTATTAAATTTTTAAAAAAAGGAATTGTTTTGAAAATTTAATTCCGGTTAATTGCAATTGTTTTTTAATCTACTTTTATTATAAATAAAACAGCTGAATTTTTGTCTAAGCCTATATTTTTAACATTTTTTTTTTATAACTTTTAAAATTAAATAAACTACTTTAAAAAAATCTGAATTTGATTACATAACTTTTTTCAAGGTTCATAATTAAATTTCATACAAATAAAAAAATATACAATTACTTTCGTTTATCCTAGAAGTTCAAACAAGTTAAATATGATCGAATACTAGAACCTCAGTTCTTTTTCGATGTCCGCTTTATGTAAATATCCCTTCAAGTGCAAAAGTGCACAACTCAGTACTGAAACAAACAGCGTATGAAGGATCTCTATGGTTTCAACAACATCGTCCCCACTTTCAATCGTCGAAAACATGCATTTTAATACTTGGAAGGCGTCTTCACCCGCGAGGAGTGCTTGGTCCCGGCGGGGCAGGCGGTGCGTCAATATCTCTGATGGAATACTTGTTAGCTCTACTGTGGAGAAACTGAATTGTGAAAGGTGTGGAGTCGACTATACATGTAAAGTTATTTCTGAATATCTTTGAAATAATAGTATCACATTCGTTAACCTGCGCTATTCGTTTTTGTTTCTCACGGGGTCTAAATCCAACTCTCGGCGCGCCGTAACGTAAACAAACGTCATATAAACAATGAATTTCGAGTATTATTATCATATTATGATATTCAATTTACTGCAAAGAAAAAAAATGGAAAGAATTTTGTTTTATAGTGTTTTAACGAAAAACGTGCAATATAGTATAATATAACATGTTATCCTATTTATATATATTAACAAAAGGTATTGTATGATTTGAATATATTTAGTATTTTCACGTTGTACATCCTATATTAACATCTAAGTGCTTAATCCATTAAATTGCTTTTAGAAATTCAACTAAAATTCGTATTAACTTAAACAAGAAGATCGTCACTCATATTTTGGTGACATGGAGACGATCGCGTTAAGAGTGAGTAATTATTTGTTAGGCAATTAGTTTGCCTTCCTTTATATGAAGATAAAAGATAGATAGATAGATTTCCAGTTTTACAACTGGAATCTTACAAAAAAAAACCGCGATAAGAACATGTATATTAAGTTATTTTACATCCAAAATCCGAATAAGGAGTTTACGTTGCTATTAAAAGCAATTTATTTTATGAAAATATGAAGCTACAAACGAACTGTACCTCTAAATATTTGAAACTGAACACTGATTTGTGCAATATTTATGAAAGAAATTATAGTAAGGAAAGGAAGTAATAATATATCGTCACACTATTACCTAAAGAGATGAGAAGAGATACATTAATGGTTGTATCTATGATTATGGTTGTGTCGTGTGGCTGATGCGACAAGTTAAGTTATTGTTTTTAAAATACAAAATAAACACTTGCCTATGTTAATAGCGACCTTTTTCTTTTATTATTGCATAACACTATTTATGTTAGTATATCAAAAAAAGGAAATAAGGGCTACGCAATGGTTTTCCTGGAAAATATAATAGCTCTTAGGTGTGACGACTGCAAGTGTCGGAGCGTACACGTGAGACTGCTTACACGTACTGCGCCGCTCACCTGCGGAGCTGTGCTGCCGGGGGGAGGGGGGGGGGGGTTCAAGCCACATCTTTACCAAAAACAAGTGTGAAATTCAAGTATCATTAGTGTTATTCGTAGCGATATTCATATCGCAGACTTGACATATGGGGCCAAAACCTGGACGCTCACTAGACAGAGAATCCACCGTCTGCAAACCAAAAAATTAAAAATTAAAATACAGTATCACAAACAACATACAGAAAAAAAAATACAAAACATATAAACTTGGCGAAATGTGCTCCGTCCGTTTAATGCCACTGAGGAAGTCTGCAGCGCTGGTTTTCATGAAGGGCCGCGGTCGTGTTGCATTATTAGTACTACCCTACCAGCTGCAGATAGAAGGGATAGCAGTCGAGATGTGCGGGACTTCTACCGGCCATCAGTACTGACGGGAACTGTAAACCTTGTGATCTATCCCAGCACAAATTTCAGCGCCTAGTTTGATTGAACCTTAACCGACCAGGCAATAGATCTTGAGAGTTTCTGCTATATATCCTGAAAGACTGCTGTATGAGAGGTCCTGAGGGATGGATTCTTTACTCCCTTATTCGCTCGCAGGATCGTGGTCCCCAGGCCCGAATAGCAGTGAATTGAGAGGCACCCCAAGGGTTTTTATTTAGTAGGAGTCTAAGAAATCGAGACAGTTGTCCTGACGGTCCTATGGAGGATTCCTTCCAAGGTTGCCAAAAAAAAAGTTCAGTCGATATTAATCGTAGTTTTAACACGTACGGTGGGGCAGCAGATAATAACGACAAATTGTCGGAGCCTCGCGTGAGTTATGACCAACTCCCCTCACACGAACTCGCCCTGGGCGCATTACTCGCTATTTATATGTATTTGCTGTAGTAATAAATAAAAATAGGATGGATCTTTTGCAATAATACCCGCACAAATGATGGAAAGTATTAATATTTCTAGTCTTACGTCCTAATGAGATACTTGTGTGTATGTCTATAGCGACAAACTGGTACTACAATGCCATGATAAAGAAATCGCTCTCTCGACTAAACAACCAACAATCATATACACGATCATAAACTGTCGGCTTGATCGAAATAATGATAAAATAAATGACAAATGCTGGGGCACACGATGCGTTGCGGCGGCGGCGCGGCGCTGCGCCAGAGCTCTTTGGCTCTGTCGTTTTACAAACTAATAACCATGGTGCGCGCACGGTTCGCTTGGAGCCTACCAGATTTGCGGTTCACGAAACGTGTGGGGGGGAGACGAATTATTTGTATTTCAATTTAGATTTAATCGCCTAGGATGTAAGGACGTAGGTTAGGGCACAATGGGGCTAATATATTCACCTGAATAAAAGCCCCTAAACAAAATAAATTAAAAAAAATAAATAGATTTAAGTCTCGAAATTCTGCATATTTGAAAGATGACTAGTCTCATATTTGCTTGTATATAATATTTTGTGCCATTTCTCTTTTATACTCTATACTCAGCGCCTTAAGAAATAAATACTTTTCATTCGAGTGTATTCAAACTGTGACGCTGTCGATTAAACGAGAAGCCAATATACTATATTGTAGAAACAGTGTATTGATTTCCTATTAACACATTCGTCAAGCAGAACGATTCGTTAGTGTTTTTCACGGAACCCAAATTCAACTCTCGACCCGCCGTAAAGTAAACAAGCGATATATAAACAATGTAATTCGAGTGTTATGATTATATTACTATCTTAGGCTTATCGCAAATAATTTTATTCTTCCCCTCAAATGTGATTAGAGTGTTTTAAAAAAAAACACTTGTGAGTTGTGTAACATGTTATTCTATATAAATGAATAAATGGTATTGTATAATGTAAATGAATTTAATATTTTAATGTTGTAAATCCTATATTTACATGTGTTTTTTTTTTTTCATTAAATTCGTTTTAAAAATCCTATTAACTTCAACAAGAAAAGCGTAACCCATATTCGGGTGACGTAGCAACGAACGTGATAAATATTGGTTAATTTTACTTTTGTCATTTTTCTTACCAACTTATAAGCTAATTTCAAAATTCAGTAGGCTGTATCAACCGGCCGCAACTCTGTAAAGTTTCCGTATAAATAATTGGCAGAGCCCTCAATTCGCGTCCCCCAAAGCCCCTCCAACTTGCGGGCCGGCGCGTCCTCTGAGGAAATCAACCAACACAACCCGCCAGCTCGCATCACTGATCTTGGCGGTGATACCATCTAAATTAAACTTTTGATGGAGAACATGAAATAATCACTCAACTATATAAACAGTGTTATATATCCTTCTTGAAATTGAAATTGAACAATTAAGCCCGATGACCCAAGATGAAACCGATTTACGTTTCGAATTTAAAGAAGAATTCACGCAATTAAAGTTGACGTTACACAACAAGAAATTACCGGCAACTTCAACTTCATATTTAAATAACGGTAACATTATTGCAACTCATAGCCATTTGCCTAAAATAAACTTCCAACCATTTCAAGAAAATGAGAGTTTTAGTAATTTTTACAAACGCTTGGTTACATATTTTCATATTATCGGCTGCCAAGACCGAAATATGATGACTTATATATTATTGAACTCCTTAAGTACAGAACTACACGAAAGAACATATAACTTGTGTTCTCCAGAAGATCCCGCAGAGATGGACTTCAAAAAATTAGTAGAATTACTAGAACAGCACATAGATCATAAACCCAGTGTATGGGCACGTCGACATAAATTTATAACACGAACCCAAAGTGCCGAAGAAACCGTACAAACGTTCAGCACAGAACTTAAAAGACTAGCACATGACTGCGACTTTACCTGCAATAGCTGCAAGAAATCGATAAACGACAATTTCTTAGCTCTGCAATTTATAAGAGGAATTCGCGACAATGGAACACGCACAAAAATTTTACAAGAGAATCAAACCGCTACATTCAAGGACATTGTGGAATTGGCAATCACTAGAGAAATAGCTAAAGCAGACAACGAATTCATTAACAAAAGAACACTTACAAACAATAAAGTACCAATACATTATGTTAAGAATAAAAATTATTCTCAAATTAGATCTAAACAACCCACTCAAATAAAATCAATAAGAGATTTAAAAGGGAAATGTTTCCGCTGTGGGAACACTCACAGATCAAACGAATGTCGATTTATTAACACTTCTTGCGCAAAATGTAAGAAAACAGGTCACTTAGCCAGTGTCTGTCTACAATCACTATGGAGACAAAACAGTAACAATCAAGTTGACGAACCAGATATAGATGAAACGGATAGCATCTGTGATATCTACATTATGAATACAAATTGCACAGATAAATTTATGGTTAATGTTACAATCGAAGACAAGAAAGTTCAAATGGAATTAGATACAGGAGCAGCACTATCTTCAATGTCTATGAAGAATTTCAATAAATTAAAAATAAAAAACAAAATTTTTAAAACAGGAATACGTATGAAAACTTACACAGGAGAGCTGATTACGCCAATTGGAGTAGCTTATGTCAACTGCAATTACCGCGATCAGTACTTCAACGAAAAACTATACATTATCAAGCAAGACGTAGACGCTATCTTTGGCAGATCCTGGATACGTCAAATTAAATTAAACATAGCAGACATGAAATCAGTATCGTTAGAAAATCCTAAACATTTAAAATTGGATAAAACTCTTGATAAGTTTTCAAAGGTATTTGATGGAAAACTGGGATGCATACCAAATTATAAGGGGCATTTAACATTAAGTGAAAATACAACACCCATATACATCAAACCTCGGCGCATTCCATACGCACTAAAAGTGAAGGTGGATGATGAAATTGATCGCTTATGTCAAGAAGGTGTGATCACTAAAGTTGACAATGCCGAATGGGGAACACCTGTAGTACCCATAGTGAAGCCCAATGGAAGTATTCGTTTATGTGCTGATTATAAAATTACATTGAATAAAGTAATTAAAGACGAACAATATCCGATTCCTATCATAGAAGATATATTGGCAGAAATGAATGGTGGAGAAATTTTCTGCACATTAGACATTAGTCAAGCATATTTGAACATGCAGATGGATGAAGAGAGCGCCATGATGCAAGCACTTAGTACACATAGAGGTACTTTTAAAGTTAATAGGCTGATGTTTGGAGTTAAGGTAGCTCCAAACTTATGGCAAAAATTCATGGACAGAATCCTACAGGATATACCAGGAGTGAAATGTTTCTTTGACGATATAATAATACAAGGTACCACGGAAGAACAATTACAAGAAAGACTAGAAAAGGTTTTAGAGAGACTTTTAGACAACAATCTTAAGCTCAACAAAGATAAATGCAACTTTTTCAAAAAAAGTATCAATTATTTAGGACATACAATTGATAGTCAGGGACTACATAAAAATAAAGATAAAATTCGAGCTATTTTGGAAACAGATAGACCAAAGAACATAAATGAATTGCGAACATTTTTAGGTATGACTAATTACTACAACAAATTTATACGTAATCTATCCTTTATTACCTCACCTCTAAACGAACTTCTACAAAAGAACACCAAGTACATATGGTCAGATTTATGTGAACAGAGTTTTAAGAAAATCAAAGAAGAAATCACTAGTAACAGAATTCTTATACACTTTGACATAAATAAACCACTTATTCTTGCAACAGATGCATCCCCAACAGGTTTAGGAGCAGTACTGTCTCACCGAATGACAGACGGCTCAGATAGACCTATCGCTTTCGCATCACGTTCACTGACTACAAGTGAGAAGAAATATAGCCAAATTGATAAAGAAGCTACAGCTATATACTGGGGATTAAAAAAATTTTTTCATTATTGTTATGGTCGAAAATTTACGCTCATAACCGACCATAAACCACTAACAACAATTTTTCACCCGAACAAAACATTACCTGCAATGAGTACGATGCGTCTATTCCATTACGCTCATTTTCTATCCGGATTCGACTATAACATAGAATATAGAAATTCAGCATCTAACTGCAACGCAGATTATCTTTCCCGATTTCCAGTGGAAATAACTCCTGACAACAAAATAGACGTACACTCTAAATTTCAACAACATCAAATTGATTTACTTGCCATTAATCGTCACAAAATAGCAGAAGAAACAGCAAACGACAAGGAATACGCAATGATAGTAGACACTCTAAAGAAGGGTCGAACTTTAAAAACACTTGGACACAATGATAATGAAATTACATTAGAAGACGGCTGTCTCATTAAAGGAACGAGAATTATGATTCCTGAAAACTTACGAAATGATATACTAAAAGAGTTACATTTGGGACACCTTGGAATGTTGAAAATGAAATTACTTGCACGTAGTTATGTATATTGGAAAAATATCGATAAAGATATCGAGGAATTGGTTGGGAAATGCCGTGAATGTCGACTTAAACAAAACGAACCACAAAAAGCACCGATACATCATTGGGAAACACCATCTGAACCATGGCAACGTATCCACATAGATTTTGCTGGACCAGTAAATGGACACTATCTATTCATTATAGTTGATGCAATGTCTAAATGGATAGAGATTATCCCAACGAAATCTATCAACAGTGCCTGGTGTATTTCAAGACTTAAAAACTTATTTGTCGATTTTGGCATACCGTATATTATCGTATCAGATAATGGACGACAATTCATATCAAAAGAATTCACAACATTTTTACAACAAAATGGTATAGTACACAGGACATCTGCACCATACCATCCGGCTACGAACGGTCAGGCAGAGAGATTTGTTCAGACAATTAAAAAAACACTGCACAGTATAAAGAATGAACCAGGATCGATTCATGAGAAACTGTTAAAGATCAAATCTCAAATGAGAAGAACTCCAAACATAACATCAGGTAAAAGTCCGTACGAACTAATTTTTGGTGGGCGAACAGTGAGAACTTTGTTACATGCCCTGTTTAAGAAAACTCCAATACAATCGAGAACACCAGCGAGCTTCAACGTTAAGATAAGAACGTTCCAACCGGGCCAGAGAGTTCAAACTAGAAAATACAATTGTCCCAATACAAAGTGGGAATTTGGAACAGTAGTAAGGCGATTGGGACAACTTCATTATGAAATATTAACGGATTCTGGTCAACTGTGGAAAAGACATATTAATCAGATCCTGATTACGGCGGTGGCTAAATAAAGGTGGAGACTCTGTTATATATCCTTCTTTCATTAGTTTGTAAGCTTTTTATTGTATTTAAATAAAAGGAACATCAGTTTGACAACGTCACTGTAAACAATGTAATATTATAATAAATACGTAAAATTCCATATATTTATTATTTAACAAACAGATTAACTGAAATGACTTGGCGCTGGCCCAAATATATTTTCAATCCTTACTTTACACCCTTGACGATTAATTTTCCAAAAAGGCCGAAATACATTTTTTATATGCAACTAAAAAGCAAATTACCTGCTTTTATAGTGCATAGCAGTGGAGTTTACCGGCAGAATAGACCAGTGCCTCCCTCTTCATCATACAAAGGTGTCGAAAGGTCGTAAGAGCCAACTAAGGCCACACACTGCCCGCCGCCTAAACTAAGGAGTGTCTAATCCAATAACAAATACACATACTTACGTGATGTTAGAGATATCTGAACACTTGTAAAGAAAGAAAGAAAGAAAGAAAGAAAACGTTTTATTAACAGCAGCCATATAACAAACATTGAACTATAGAACACACATAAAAGACCAAAAACATAAAAAAGAAAAACCAACCAAACAATACATAAAAAAAAAATGTTTAGGCCGCCGCCAATAAGGGCCCAACAGGCAGTAACTTTAAGACATTGTCATATACATAATTATGTATTTATTTATTGTACTACAGTATACTTTACCCGTCAGATGCAATGCAGTCACTCTGTCGAGCCACTATAAAAACTTTAACATAACATTCACTGACTGTTACCCAATGAACACTTCGCTGGCTTAGTAACTTTCTTATAACGTTTTTTGTAACTACTCACATTGTAATTTGAACTTTATTTCTATGTACCGTGGTATATATTAAATTGAACAGTTTTCTTGGGAATTAAAACTTTAATAAAATAAATACATTAATAAACATGAAATATAATTTGGCGACCGTCCACACAACAGTTTCTCGAATAGGCGAATTATGCAAATTCAGCTTCAAGACTGAGTTTCAGACGCGATTCTGATCTTCGCAGCGTCCTGGGGAACGGTTCCGAGACTGAATAAATGCCACATTACTGAATAATGTGCCGTTTACTTGCGCCAGGGGTGGATTTTAGTTGCCAGTGATACTTTCTTTAGATTTTGATCTGAATCTATCTTGTATTTATATATAGAGGTGTCCCATATCTCAACGTCAAGCTGAAACGGGGTGACAGGATTGATTGTAACCATCATGAGAAAAATAAGAAAAAAATTATATCCCATGCAGTTTGAAAATTATGGGCATTTAAGAAAAACCTAGATATTTGGTCAAACTGAAACCATTATAGGCATATTATTTAAAAACTATACAAAACTATACATTTAAGCAAAAAAAAAGTCGTTTTTTTTTTTCAACGCTGGTATAACCCCTTAAGTTTCTATGTAGTACATTTGAGAAATACCTGCCCGGATGAAGCGGTGTAATGGTATGCTCCCTCGACTTGCGCGTGGCTGTTTTATAGTAGGAAACGGGCGCAACGAGGTCAAATAGCTCTTCAGAACACTCGCTGTGATACAGACGACAGAAAACGCTTAGCCTGAGAATAATAGGCGCATCTTTAAGTTTGCTTGGACTTTACTCAAACATTACAATTTATATATCCCAATGAATGATTTTGTCTACATGGACTTGGCTCTGCGAATACTATGGCTATACTCAAGTTCCTGTTATATATTCAGTTTTTTGTCAAAACTAATTAATTTTTTGAGAACATTGCTAAGCAAAGTCAAAAATAGCGTTTATAACTGTCAGCCTTATTTTTTTTTTTTTTTTATCTGTTTTTTTTTGGGACTTTGGATCAGGCTGACCATGTCAGTCCCATAATCACACAATGTAAATGCTAATTCAACAATGTATATGTGAGTCTACAGAGCATCTCAGCTGCGCAAGATGTTTGCTCAGCTAAGATGCTCTGAAATAGACCCACATCAGACCTGTTCAAACCAAACTGTTTATACATGATTTCTCTCATAGAAACGCTCCGAACACATTCCACCAAGAAATGGTGTATGTCTTCTGGGACTCCACAGAGCTCGCAATTAGGTGTATCGATTTTCCTCATCAAAAATTTGAATTTATTGAGTGGGATGTGTCCAGAGCGCAATCTATGAGAGATCACAATAAGCTTTCTATTCCATCCCACATTGGCAAACCATGGTATATGAGGAGGTTCACTTTGCATTGTTTTAAACCATATGCCTTTTTCTAGAGAAAACTGTCAGCCTTAGTGAGGCAATATTTATGCGCAACTGGAGCGATTCAAATTTACGACATATACTCGTAAAATACATCTTCCGCTTACAAATTCCGTGCTCAGAAACCACAAGCAAGTGATCTTTGCTGCTGTTCTATATCCTAACGGCATTACCTAACATTTTGGGGCCCGGAACCAACCCCCTGAGTACGAGCCTGTCTCAAAAACATTTGAATGGAACTCGTTTACCATAAAATTTAAGAAATGTTTATCTTCAGCAAAGTTATCTGCGGATGATGAAGTTTTAACTTGGTTAATAGGCAGAGCTTTTAAGTCTTTAGAAGTGACCATTATAGTAAAGTAAACATAACACACAACACTCTTTACTCACCCTTTTCTACACATAACACACCTATACACAACACGTCTGTATATTTTTATATATTTTTGTAATTATTTGTATTCTCTGTAATGGTGGGCGCAGACGTCTGCGATACAGTCTCACGGCTAGTGCAGGCGTCAACGTAAATTAAATTATACAATGTAAAATTTTTGATCCAATAAAAATATTATTATTATTAATAATATTTTTTATTGATTCAAAATATTTTTAACATTTCTCAAGTTACCATCCGTAGTGAAAGGCGTTCCTTACATGCGCATGAAAATAAGCTTCTACATTCATGATGAAAGCAGTTAATAAGTTAAATGTGCTTCCAGCGAGCACATTTTCACATTCTTATGACTTCGGAGCCTTTCAGAGAGTGAATTGGAGTTTTTCGACGGACGCGGCCCATAGTCGAACCCATTTTCACTTTTCACCGGGTGTTTTTTTTTTACACTGGCTCGACATAGTGACTACATAGTACCTGATGGTAAGTACAGTGTAGTCCAAAAACGAAAGCGACCATCAAAGGATGAAGATGAAAATCCATTGATAGTCTAAATCGTCATGTCGGCCCACATATACCACGACTGAAGGTCTCTAGGTATATGAGCTACTGGATACACACAAGCTGATCCCGAAACGCGACAAGTCGAAACTGGTCACTATGACGGGCTTTACAGCCATGTACTGCTGTCGCGATCCAGACGGACACCGACGCCCTACCACCTCGCAAACCTCGCACCTCGTGGTTGAGGTCAAACGTCCATTGGTAAATCATAAAAAAAAACTACGTTGATGCACGCGCTAGTTGTGAGGCTAGTGAGAAAGTGCTTTATAAAGTCCGCTATTAAACGAATAAAATAAAACAAATGATAAAATAATACTTTTAATCTGCACTTATGGTTCCATGGCAAACGGCGGTCAGTCGTATTATTGGTCACGTTGGTTACGAAATAAGCGTGAACTGCTCACTCCGTGAGGGATATAGTGTGACGATTAAAATATTTTTTCTTTAATAATAATAGAAAAACTATAATTTAGCTATCCAATAACATTTCGATAATACAGTTTATTTCCTCAAGCTCCGCCACTTTCATACGCACACCAGTCTAGTTAGAGCTACAGGAACTTTAGGAAGTGGGGATTTCTACTAATTTCCATAAATACACAATTTTGACCCAATACACGCCTGTGGTATATCAGTGGTTCCACAAAAACTTTTTTTTTTAACACTGGCTCGACATAGTGATTACAGAGTTCCTGATGGTAAGTACAGTGTAGTTCAAAAACGAAAGCGACTATCAAACGATGAAAATCCATTGATAGTCTACATCGTCATGTCGGCCCACATATACCACGACTGAAGGTCTCCAGGTATATGAGCTACTAGATATACACAAGCTGATTCCGAAACGCGACAAGCCGAAACTGGTCACTATGACGGGCTTTACAACTATGTACTGTGGTCGCGATCCAGACGGGCACCGATGCCTTACCACCTCGCTGCTGCTCGTTTAGCACCATCCAGGAGTCACGTGTAGGGAAGCTAGGGTAAACCCTACGGACGCGAGCAGCTTCGACTCCCAATTTAGTTTTGATTCAAAATAGTCGCAGGTCCTGATCATGAGCCGATTGAAGCGCCGCGGAGTTTCCATAGGGGCGGGAATTCAGTTCCACTACCCTCTTTTCTCCTTTATAATTTCAATAGTCACGATACATAACACTCACAGTATCAGCATGTTTACAAGGCAACATAAAACGAGGTTCTAGTTTTCTAATCAGTGGGTTCCACGCCGATGGAAACATAAACCCATCACGCCGAATCATCTCGAACTGGTTTTGGATAATAGAAACGATTTCTAAAGCATTAAACGGATTTTTAAAGTATTTATTATTAGTACAACATGCGAAAGCTTCAATATGTGTTATGTTTTTGTTAAATATAAAACCTTTTGCAATATAAACTCAGTTTAATTAATTAATCAATTAATAATTGCAAAATATCGGTCATATATTAACCTTAATCAGTGTCATAAAAGTCTATTAAATGTGGCAGACGTTTTTTGCTTCTGATTAGAGCAAATAATTCAGGGTCTAATTATGTTAATAATTCTAATCTAAACAAAGGGCTACATTTGATAAGTCTGATCCATAAACAGCTTTATGATCACTTTCCAACAGAAGTTCTCTAACTCTTGCCTTCGTCAGGTTATTGGATTATGAAACGGTCATCCGGCGAGCGTGCTCCCTTCGTCCTGCGATATTGGGTTATTTAAGCGAAGCGTTAAGAGATATTAATGTAGGCCGGCATGATCGCGACGACTATCAGCAGGCGGTTGCCACTCGACAGTACTCGGTTTTCAATTGCACTGTACTTTCCATCCGGTAGGGTATAGTCAATGTGACGAGTCAGAATAAAAGCATTCGTTCTATCGATTCAAAGTTTAAGTTGATCCGAGCGTAAAACAAAACGGTACATCATTTAGTACCTAACCAGGGGAGGTCAAGCTAAAATGGATTAATGCATAGGAGACATCCGGCAGGGGTGTCCAACCGTGTTGTGCACGCAACACGCGTTGCAATTCGGAGGGGACGCGTAATGAAGTGGGGTGTGACACCCCTGGCGTTGATAAAGGCAAGGTGCATCGCACGCTACGCTTTCAACTAAGCAAAAATATATACTTATTATGATACGATTGAGTTTTCACAAATTATTTAAATCATACATTCAAATTCATTCTGCTTGATAACTTTGTGACTATTTGAATTTTTTTTTCTGCAATAAGCGTTTTTATTTTTCAACATAATCTTCTTTTAGATCAATAAATAAAAAATAAAATAAAAATAAAAGTTATTTATTAGACAAACAATTACAAGCAGCACATTAAAATCAGCTGACACCCAAAACTAGGACAACCTGTATCTTGGGTTTCAGCATATTTCACACAATTTGTTACAGTTTATTACCGCTGCGTAGCTCCAATCTTATAAAACAATACAACAATAATATTACATACTAAACAATAGACTGTACAAAAATAAAAATAAAAAGGGAATAACAATTCCAATACATTTAGTCCAGCGTTTGTCAAATTTTGTTTATTCTTTCCAAATAATAGGTTTTGAACAAACGCTATATAGATGTCACCACTGTAGACTCGGGATGTGATTTAAATAAAACAAATAGTTGCTATGTCGCTACTCAAAATTTATTAATATTTCGACAGAATATCTGTGATTGTGTGTAACTAAACGATATCGCGTGTTAATTCACTACACGCGCCATCTCTTGAACAATCAACCAAAATAAAATATACATTCTCAATTCAACAGGTTTTCTGAAGGTCCTGAAAATAAGCGTTTGTTTCGGTTATGCTTTCTTCATTCGACCCAAATCTCTTACGACCTAGCCATTTCTTTAGGTTTGGGAAATAAAAATAGTCGCAGTGGGCTAAATCTGGAGAATATGCTGTATGGGGTAGCAGTTGCTAGCCCAATTTATGGATTTTTGCCATATTGACTACACACGTATGCACTCGGACATTGTCTTTATGGAATAGCACCTTTTTTTTCACCAAATATAAAATGATATCATATCATATTCACCGGAGATAGTCCTACTCTTTTCTAGGTAATATATATAAACAACACCGCGAGCATTATAAAAAACAGTTCTCGTACTATATTGTAGCAAGCAAGTTAACTTGTTTACGTTGAATCAGTTTAATATTAATATTTTTAATGAAATTAAATAAATGAATTAAATATTAAATTTTTATTAAAACTATAACAAGTGATAAAGTAGTATGAAATAATATTTAAGGGAATTTAACATCACCAACCATTCTTTACGATCATTCAACCATCTTTCATCAAAACAAATTACAACGGTACATATATCAAATCTATAATAATACAAAGGAATTGCGGAAATATTATTTGTTCAACGCGTTATGTTTGTACACAAACGTGTTCTTAAATATTTATTATATTTAGACAATTATTGACTT
Source organism: Automeris io (assembly GCA_036320925.1). Taxonomy (NCBI): domain Eukaryota; kingdom Metazoa; phylum Arthropoda; class Insecta; order Lepidoptera; family Saturniidae; genus Automeris; species Automeris io. The sequence continues at coordinate 542,503 of JAUDJH010000011.1, read as the reverse complement.
TTATTAAGGTTTCGAATGTATTCCAATCACATTCGCATTCCGGTCCAAATCTCATACGCAAAAAATAATATTTCAAGAGAATATAAACAACTATGTTGTTCCTTGCTAATGATTAATACATTCAGAGCCATCTAGAAGAATTTCGAGAAATAAATAGTATTACCGCTCGCTGTATAGCTTATCGCTGTCGATGGAACACAGGGCGACGCAATCTGCAACAAATGTTCAATTTATTTTTGGAATTTAGCACGAAATAATATTTAGTTCGTGATCGTACAGTAAATTGATTCGTCATCTACCCCATTGTTAGAACTTTAACAATAAGAAGCTCGTACACTGTATTCTTCACATCCAAAGTTGAAAATATAAAACTATCCAATATTAAAATTAAACCATGGAGAAGTATTGAGGGAAAGGTCTGGAGAACTCAGGATCGGCGATGTGCACAAATGTCAAGGAAGCGAAAGAGGTATGCAATAATAAAAGTGCCATTCCATTTCCTCTGTCACCCAATAGGTAATCGGTTTGATGACAGGTAAATAGAAAATAACCTGATTTTTTTATACCAGCTTGACAAAGTAACTCCAGCGCACCTGATGAAAATACAGTACAGTCCAAGAACGGCAGTGACTGCCCTGGTACGAGAATCGATTGACAATAGCCACTGTCATGCCGGCTCACATGTACCAAAACTAAAGGCACATCAACAACTGAACGTACTCTATGCATTTATAACTAAATGCCACTGATATAGGGCGCACGGTCGCGAGTCTAACGCGCCGCCTGACGGCGTTCTGCAGTCGCCCATATCAGGTGCCTTTACAAGTACATGCCCACGAAGCAGTACATCATGAATTGACAGCCGCTGCCAAGCCGCAATTAGCAGAGTCCGAAGCGCTCTTAAGGATATAATAGTTATGCCGTCTGCGCGTCAGGCAGTGAAGTTTAGCGTTCGCGGAGCGTGAGACAGAACGGGAGCACACGCAACGATTAAATTAAAACTGGCGCGCGGACTAACGAGTGCTGTAGCGCTGTAGGCATCGCTGCTGCCCGCAATCGTTTTGTAACTGGTTTATACTATCTGTGCGCCACACAGTGTAATATAAATTAAATCCAAAAAGCTAAAATGTAAAATGAGATTATTCAATAGTTTGTATATTACAAATGTAAAACTAAGACAAGTCAATTGTTAAACCAGATAACAGTTATTGCAGACTTAGATTGCGAAAATTGTCATAGTTTTGACAAAGCGATAGACTGTTTACGATGCCGGCATCAAACGAATGAGCAAAGCTGTAAAACTGTACAATCGTAAACAAGAGTGTTTTAATTAATTCTTATATTTATTCTAGAAATCGGTCTAATAACTTACAGATATTAGGACGTTCCACGGGCTTGCGGAGTCACGGTTAGCCCATGTCCCAGCTAGGACTAAGGCGTTGTCTAACTACTAGTGCAGCCGAGTCATTGAACTGTAGACTAGTCTTCCAATAAGCATGTTCCCACAGTCCCATGATATTGGCTCCTTTAAACGCAGCGTGAAAAGTTATTTGTGCAAGCCGGCATCATCACTGCAAATATCGATTGTTTTTCTTTACTGTCGATACCTATAGTCGATTTTTTGGACTGCACAATGCATACTATCAGCCGTGGTGTGGTCAACATATCGAGTCAGGTTAAAAGTAAAGCTGGGAAGGTCTTTTAAACTAGAATTAGGTAGCCTTCTCTTTCACGTGTGTAAAATTAACTTATGTTTTAATACTAGTAAAATGTATTTCTCAATTCTTTTTTTTTGGCAGATCAAAATGCTGTTGGCCGAGAAAAGTCTTTACAACTCCACTGGGCGAGGGGGACTAGCACATAGGGTGCGACACTCGACTTGGGTGACCAGCCAGGGAAAGAACCTAACGGTGATCTACTGGTGTTTCGAAGGAGAACGCCTTGAGAAAAAACGCCGATAGAAACTCAAGGCCACATCGGAGTAGCACTAGGCCTCTGTGATCAATGTCGTTCTTGGCCTATCCGTACTTTATATCAGGCGCGGTAAAGTAATTTTGTCGAATCAATTTAAAAAAAATAATATACAGGTTATCTTGTGATAGCATTAACGAGAAATATGTACAAGTTGTTTTTCTAATTCAATACAGTGGCTGCACCGTATCCGATGGAAAGTACCTGACGATAGTCGCTACGACCATGGCCGCTTGTATCTCTCTTCTCGCTTCGTTTAAAGAACCCAATATCATAGGACGTAAGGGATACGTTCGACGGAAAACGATTCCACAATCCAATGCCCCGATAAAGGTAAGAGTTAAAGAACTTCTTAGTTCTAGTTGAAATTGAAGTCATCAAAACGTTTGCATAACCTGTTTTTTTTTATTACTTAAAGGTTTGCGCTTGACCTCAATCACACCTAATGGATAGTGCTAATGAGGCTGATCATGGAGCGCGCTCACCAAATATACAGCGATTCACTCGTCCTTTGATGATTGCAATGTCGTAAAAGCGAATTCCACTATTTGGCGTTTCGCAACAAAGAAGAATCGCCTCGTGCGAGCAGCTGGAATCATATCACATTAGGCGGCAAGCCGGCATTGTTAGCAGTCAATTTATGGTAGAAGGGGGAGAGGTGGATTAAATTTTACAACTCAGCCGCTCACTCTCTAGAGTATAAGTCTATAGAAAACTGAAAGGCAGATCACAGAACGTCATTATTCTTACGATTTTTTCAAATGTGGAGTTCTTTACAATTTTGTAGTCGACTGTACTCCTGAGTTGTTTACTTTGACAGCGGAAAAGCCATTTCCACCAAAGGAACTGGGTTGATAATTTGTTGAAACAAACCGTAAACTTATTACAAACAAGAAGATTTGTGATTTCGACCAAGAAACTTGTTCTAATTTCAGACTGGAGCTTTGAAAAAGCAATCAAGTTAAATAAGTAATATGTATGTTTAAAAAACTTAGAATGTAATAAAATATTCTATGTAAACACATCAACAAAGTCAAAGACTCAGGCATAAGTTTTTATGGCTACCAAAGTAATTCAATATTTGAAATAAATAATTTTATACGATTTAACATGTGTTTCTGCTTGTTTGTAATTTAAAATAAAATTGTATTCAAATGAAGAAAAATATAAAAGTTTATTTAAAAAGAACAAGGTTAAGTTAAAAGTAGAAAAAAAAAACGAAAAAGTTGTGAGATACACATTTAAACATTAAAAATGGATATTAAGTGGCATTGAGTAATCAGTATGACCTCCTAATGCACCAACAAAGGCTTTGCATCATCTTGGCATACTCTAAATCAGGATCTTTAGAGTGGCCTGGAGAAACCTGCTCAAAGTTGGCGAGAGGTACAGGAAAAGATGCGTGCGCGTGTGTTCTGTGCGTAAATTTGAGACAGCTCTTCGAACCCCATTCTGTCTAGCAAATCCCATGACGTTTGGATTCCTGTCGTACGATTGCGTAGGCCAGTCTTAGTGTATCATACTCATGGACCCCTTTCATTACCGAGCCTGTGGGTTGTACACGAGGATTGTTCTGCACGAACACGAAGTACGACCGCCTCGTAGCAGTACTTTTCGGCAGTCAGAACTACTAAGAGACAGGGTTTTCACATCCCTTTTGAGATAAAGCTAGAAAAAGGCTATTCGTTCGCCGAGTTGTTGGAAGAATATGGATCGTCAGGCCCGGCTAGCGTCGAGTTGAGAAACTAGCCCGGATTTTTTTAGTCAATAGGAGCTTATCCAGGAATGCCGCCCTCATGACTGCTCTGACAGTCCTATCCACAATTATACCCCGCGTTTCATAAAAATATACAACTCTTCAGGTCACTCTTTTATGATACAAACGATATATTGTATAAGCTCGCCCCTAAAATAAATAGCAATTAAAAAGAACAACATAGCTCGATATAATTCAGGTCTATTGTCTGAAGGCAAAAAAAATTAAGTTGATTCTAAGGAAAAGTCGGGAAAGACGTTTCCCGGCCTCAGGTCAGTCGTATTGTGCGGCTGTCGGCCATTGTGCTTATTATGTGTTTAATTAACACAGCCCGGGGCTTCGCAAACAATGTCCTTCATTTTTCGGCTCGACATTTTCCCTCTTGTTTTTCCACTTTAAGTAATAGTATTATTGTCTCTGATTGTATTATTTAACCACTTCACTGAAAGGTCATTTATGTCTATCTTTCGAGTCTTGTAGTTTAAATGAATACCAAATTAATATTATGAACGTGTAAAGGGCGTTTTTTAAATGAAGAAATAAACTAGTTAATCCTTTCTTAACTTTGCGGATGAAATCATGGTGAAAGTTAAAGCTGTGCGTTATAAACGCCACTTTGGCTTTGCTTAAACTGTACTCAAACATTATAAATTATATTATTTAATTACAACACGAACAAAAAAATACAATACATAAAAATGACAGCGCCTTTCGAAGGACTATAATCGATTGTCAGTCTGCGACGTCATGTTGGTTCACATATACCACGGCTGAAGGTCTCTAGGCGTGCATCTAGACCAGTAATTCATATGAGTTACTGGTCATACACAAGCAGATCCTGAATCGCAAGAGGCCAAAACCACATAGTATAACAGTCTATACACTCATGTACTGTGGTCACGACCCAGTTCTGGCAATAGCCCTACCGCCTCAAATATATATATTTCTTATACTAAAGCTGACGCGACCATGAAAAACCTATCATAGGCGCATTTATGAAAATGGCCGTTAAGTAGACATTTAAAAGAGTTTCGTTAAAATCTCTGTACTATAGAAAACATTAAACGAGTACGTATGGCAGTGAATTTCTTAATTAAAAACAATTTTTCTCGACTAAAGGCTAGTTTAGCCGCGCGGGCGGACGGACGCGCGGGCGGAAGGTATGTGAAAGAAGCCTTTAATTAATGTCGTTGTGAGATCCTTAATTGCGATCCGTCGTCGCTTTCATACGCTGCCGGCGTCATGGCGTCACGGCGCACGAGCCTTGACAGATCTCGAATCTCGGCTACTTTTGTTAGGAAATCACAGAAAATATAACAGAATATCATTTTAATCGGATAATAATCCTTGTAATTAATCATTTTATTTGGCGGTCTAAGATCTAACACGGCGCTGTATAAAATTCGCGTAGCGCGCTTCTGTTGATTTCACTTGTATGACAAAAAATGTTATGAATCTTTTGTTCGTGAATAACATTCGCGCAATATATTCACTTGCGGTAAAATTCCGCAGCGTGGTCTAAGATTGTATGCTTATGACAAATGCGTGTGTCTTATACATATAGAATTTGTATTTCTTAAATGATCTGGCAAAGGCGTTGCCAAAAAAATTCTAGCGATTTCACATTTAGAAACGTAGATTAACGCCCAGTTGCAGATATGCTGATTTAATTTTGAAATGTCTTTAAGCACTAAACACCTCCCTGAAAGTAATGGAAGGTGTTGCGGTTAAAAAAAGTAGTAAATTGCATGTCATATACATGTTTAAATATGTTGAATTTTAGAATTGAAAAATTAAAAAAATAATAAAAAAAAATTGTTGAATTATTTTAGTTTTTTTGTTTATTTTTTGGGAGTTGAAGCTGCTCGCGTCCGTAGGCTTTACACTAGTTTCTCTACACGTGACTCCTGGGTGGTGCTAAACAAGCAGCAGCGAGGTGGTAGGGCGTCGGTGCCCGTCTGGATCGCGGCCACAGTGCATGGGTGTAAAGCCCGTCATAGTGACCAGTTTCGGCTTGTCGCATTTCGGGATCAGCTTGTGCATATCCAGTAGCTCATATACCTAGAGACCTTCAGTCGTGGTATATGTGGGCCGACATGACGATGTAGACTATCAATGGATTTTCATCCTTTGATAGTCGTTTTCGTATTTGGACTACATTGTACTTACCATCAGGTACTCTGTAGTCACTATTTGGAGCCAGTGTAAAAAAAAATCCCTCGGAATATAAGGTGGTTTATCATACGAGTACGTTTAAGTAAATATTCGTGCTAGGGTCTCAGTTTCCCCCGTTCGGTAGTTTCAGCTCCGCCTGCGAACTTTATTACCCTTGAACAGTTTTTTTTTTAATTTCGACGTGAGCTTGGCGCACCTTCACACGGTAATGTTGCATAGAGATGTAGAATAATTAATTTTATATTCAATATGTCGATATTTTAAACATATATACGGGGTGATTTTATAGACGAAGTTGATATTCATGGAGGGTATTCCGCATTCGATTCTAATGGCAAATATGGAGTCTGTATGGAGTACGGCCTGGGAGTGTTTAAAAGAAGAGTGAATAGGCATTTGTTGGGCGGACGCGGTTCATCATCGGACTCATCTTCACCTTCCACCAGGTGTGATTGAGGTCAAGCATTCGCCTATAAGTAATAAAAAAAATTAAAAAATAGTGGTATTTTAACATTTTCATTAAAACAAAGTAAATTATAGACTATATATTTAAGGAAAGGACACACATGAATTAATGGATAACAATTAATTATTAAGTAGGTATTTTGCCTGTCCAGAGCCGGAATAATATACAAAGTGGACAACTAGTAAGCACTTGTTTACCTAAAATTATGCAAATAGAACATTATCTACTTATCAATCAATCGTGAGCCACACGCGCTATTGTTTTCACACTTTTTTACGGATCAGTTCTTAATTTTTCTTTGTGATTTGTTATAGAATGTAGTTATTTACATTTTTATTACTTGCAAGAAAGTATAAATTATAGTATCCATAAATAACTCCCTCGTCTAAAAAAGAAAATTAAGACCTTCCTGCTGAATGAGCAGCATACTGTGCACCCACTGGAAGCCTCTTTTATTTGGTTGTTTAAATTTGTTTTTTATTCTATCTTTGTTTCTTTTTTAATGTAAATGTATATTTAATAATAATAAAGTAAATAATACATGTATGTAATGTACTTATATATTTGCAGGCTTATGTGTGTTCTTGCGTGTGTATGTAATTTGTAATGTAATGTAAATATCATTATCTATGATAATTTGAAATTAGTTTCTGGAGCTGTGTATCAATACTCAATTGATCCCTTCCTCGCTGTTTTCTGCGCAATGACGCAATAAATGGATGTCAGATGATAATCAGCGCTGGGTGGCTCCGCTGGTCACTTAGTATTTCCTGCGTTGACTTCCCTTTGGCGCATCATCACAACACAGAGTATTTGCTGTTATTAATTTCTGTCTTCATTAACCTATTTTTCTGTGTTGTATGCTATGTTGTAGGTCAAATAAAAGCTTTTTCTTTCTTTTGGTCTATAAAACCATTCTGTATATTGCAACTCATTTTTTATCCTTCTCACAAACTGCGCTACAATCTCCTAATACAAATGAACATTAATATGTTGGTAATTTAATGTTGCATTCATCATGCGAACGGCTAAAGAGTGGAATATGCTTCCAGCGGCCATATTTCCGCGATCTTATGACCTGGGAGTCTTCAAGAGAAGAGTGAATAGACATTTGTTAGGCGGACGCGGTTCATCATCGGACTCATCTTCACCTTCCACCAGGTGTGATTGAGGTCAAGCGTTAATTAATAAAAAAAATTATAATATTCCTAGGTATTTTTTATGGGATTCTCGAGTTCTCTTTTTTTTAATCTGTAATCCCCACTCTGTTTCTAAGATTATAATATGTTGATATATTGCATTAAGTACAACGTGTATGTTAATAAAATTGTACTATAGAATATTTTCTAAATTCACCGGCTGCCCACAAGCCTCATATCCAGTACCGCAGTCTTCAATTAATTATGTATTGTTTTGTATAATTTTTTAATAAATAAATAATAATAATACATCATGACGCTGTAACCCTTTCGGGGTTAGCAAAGATACATTAGAGCCTCTATCCACTTGGCGCTAATATGTCGTACCCAACATGATCAGTACGGCAACTGATTGCTGTTTTGAGGGCACTTACAGATGAAGGGGACTCTCGCGCGTGCGGGTTTTCTCGCGATGCTGTTTGATGTAAATTTTATAAACTTTATATATAAAATTCCATTATCGACAAAATGTGTCTAAGGCATCGCACAACCCTATGCAAATAAGCTCGTATGTAATTAGGCTTACAAGAAATTAACGCGAGGTCTCGCGTCGGAGCTGTTTTTTTAAAGACTCTCTCGTGTTAAAGTAAAACTCGTGCTGAGTAATTTTTCGCTCGTTTTCTTTTACAAACGCATTAATGTGATAATTAATTTTGTACGCGTTTGATGTCACTTTCCTAGTTTTTTTACGTACGTTTTTCTGTAAAACACACTATTTTTTATACGAAAATTACAATGATGAATTTATGGTGGCCTTGTAGATAAGGCATCAATAGCCATACTTTGCAACGCGAATAGTCGTGGGTTCGAATCCCGGCCCATATCCTCTAGGTTTTCCAGATTTACAGAAGTACGGTTTTAAGCATCACATGCACACCGGTGAAGGAAGTCCGCATGACATCTAATAGAAATGTCATGTACAAGTGCCCTGAGTACGGCGCTCAGCTGCGCTTCTGGTCATATTGGACACGATATATAAAAACAAAGTATATACAAACACTAATCTATCATTGTTCACCGCGGAAGGGGTATAGCATGAGGATATATTATTAGCTTTATTCAAATTATATAACAATATTTTTTAATAATATTATAAATATATTATATAAAAAGATAACTTACACATTTTAAAATTTAATAATATGTAGACCTACGGGGGCGAAGCCTATAGCCCAACTCACCGGTGTGTTGGAGCTCAGAGTGAGGAACTTTCTAAGAATGCGTGTCGTATCAAGTAATACTGCCTTCTGGATCCTTATTATCTGTATCTTTGCGATCAGGCTATTTGTCGATACGTTTATTATTATCATTAATTAAAATTATCTTTGATTCTGTTCTCTTCAGTATCACTGAGCTATGCGAAAATCATCCAGCGAGCAAGTTTGTATTGTCCTATCATATTTGTCCTTCAAAGCGTGACAGCCTGAAGTATGATTATATTTATATTCGTTGGATTGGATAGAATTAACAAAATATAGAATCCACATTCACCTGCCATAAATGTAGTCAATACTATGCTCCTACAAATTCTTTTATTTGAATATAATAAAAAAGCCAGTCAAGTGTGACTTAGACTCACGCTCCAGATGTTCCGCACAATCTAAAAATAAATAAACTCGTAGAAACAACGTCAATTTTAGGTCGTTATACATCTATGACACTTTGAAATAGTCTCTAGAGCTGTATATCTATACTCTATTATTCCTTTCCTCGCTGTTTTCTGCGTGTTGACACAATAAATGGGTGCTGACAACCAGCGCTGGGTGGTTCAGTGCGCATCGCAGCACAGAGTATTTACTTTATCTGTTTTCTATATTAATTAACCCCTTCATCTGTGTTATATATTACTATATGTGCCAATTTTTTTTTTACACTGGCTCGACATAGTGACTACAGAGTACCTGATAGTAAATACAGTGTAGTCCAAAAACGAAAGCGACTTTCAAAGGATGGAAATCCATTGATAGTCTACATCGTCATGTCGGCCCACATATACCACGACTGAAGGTCTCTAGGTATATGAGCCACTGGATACACACAAGCTGATCCCGAAACGCGACAAGCCGAAACTGGTCACTATGACGGGCTATACACCCATGCACTGTGGTCGAGATCCAGACGAGCACCGGCGCCCTACCACCTCGCTGCTGCTCGTTTAGCACCACCCAGGAGTCACGTGTAGAGAAACTAGGGTAAAGCCTACGGACGCGAGCAGATTCGACTCCCAAAAAATAAAAAATAAAAATGCAAATAAATTCTTTGTCTTTTATATAAAATAGGCCCTGAGCGGACCGGAATATAATTACAGTTTCTCAAAGAGCTCTGTAGAGTTAAAACTTCTCAGTGTGTTTCAACTCCGCACCGATGTCGCACCTCTAGCTGTGTTTTCTTCAGCTTTAATGTCAGTCAAATTCCAGTAAGCGGTTCAGTTATCTTAAGCCGCCGGAGGGACGGACACCGAGGCACGGACGGAATACAAATGTCCACTCCACTATCGCGACTCCGCAATGCAAACACTACAATGAGTATTAAATTTATAATCCCAGTTTTGGGCTTCGTGATTTATTACCGAGCCGCCTTTTAGACGGTTGGCTTTTATAAAAATAATTGGATGGAATTTGACTGGAGGTTTTTCATTGTAAAGGAAATTTTTTTTAGATTTACAAGCTGACGTTTGAACTCAATCACTCCTCGTGGAAGGTGAAGATAAGTCCGATGATGGATCAAGTCCGCCCTGCAAATTTCTATTCACTCTTCTCTTAAAGGCTCCTAAATTATAAGATCATGGAAATGTGCTCGCCGTAAGCATGTTCCACTTCTTATCTGTTCGTATGACGTATATAAAAGCGAATTTCAAAAGGTGACGTTCCTTTTAACGCGATAGATGACGATGATATATCGTCTGTGTTGATACAGCACTAGTATTCCGTTTTTTATACTAGCTGGACAAAAAAGCTGGACAAAAGTACAGAGCAGTCCAAAAATGACATCGACCGCAAAAGGATGATAAACTATTAACGGCTGCCGTCGTCATGCCAGTCCACATATGTCACGATAGAATGTCTCTAGGTATATGAAAAATTAGAGGTACACGAGCTGATCCCAAACCGCGCAAGGTCACAATGAGTCAGTATGACGGTCTTCTCATATGTGTACTGTGGTCACGATCTAGTTCGAGCAATCGCCCTGGCAACCCAAATTTTAATTTGTACGAGACCGATTCTGTCGTACAATTACTTATATAGCGCGTCTATTTCAGTTATATGTTGGAAGCGATCTGATACACATTAAGATTGCAAAACAGTGCCGTTTACAGTCATTGCCGTCTGAAGTGATATGCTAAATATAGTTTGGGGGTAAAACCATGTGAATATGAGGGGCGCTGAAAAACTTAATCTGGCAACTCTAATGTCCTAAAGGGACTTTCTTATGGCAGACGCAAAGATACTTTAAAAGATATACATATATTTTTAATATATTAGAGAAACGTACATTAAATAAAACAATACATAAAGAAGATACAGAAGTAAGTAAAGTTTCCACAAAAATAATGTACAAAATAAAACCTAGAATCATTAACAATGAAAAATATAATACAGCGATGAAGAGCTTAAACTGAAAATGTTTTTCTCTCCAATCACACAAAAGAGTAGTTGTACAAGACGAAATGAAAAGATACCCTGGTCAAAAATGCGTGGATCAACATTATGCAACATATTTTTGATTTTTGTATTCTCATTTATGTTTATTATGCCCCAATTTTTTTTTTAACTATGTAGCACTCCATGACATAGAAATAGCAAAATGTAATCAAAACCAGATCACGACACGTCTATTCGTGTCAAAACGCTGGCATTTGATCGAGACAAAGGTATATTATATATTTTTGCCTTCAATTTTGGGGCATGTGATTTCCTTATGTTTGTTCATTCTATGTTTTATTTACTTTCCCTGCCTCTTATAAACACGTCGTCAGCTATAAACGGATTAGCAAGAAATCGTGTCAAATACAAGCAATCAGCGCGGAACCCAATTAGCTAAATATCGGCTCGGCGTAATCAAGGGCGGTCTGTGTTCAGCCGTCCGGGTCAACTCCGCATATGGACTGTAATCGATTGAACATATCTCGGATTCTAGGTAATCAAAGATGTAAACTTTTGATTCAAGATTTTGGAGCCTAATGGACTTGTTATTTATAGTTCTGCGATAAGCATGGCATTAAGAAATTTATGGAAGGAAAATATAGTACAAAATGCAGGCACATTAAAATAATTAATATCAATGAAATGGAAAAATGTGCTGATTATGGTTATCTGTTCCTACATTATGAATGCCTATCACATTTTTCACAAATAAATTATTACTGGTTCTTTCTAGGATTTCGAACACCCCATAATAATTGATTATTATTTCTTTTATGGATTTAGACCACTGACGACGGGCTCAAAAGAACTTGAATCGAGAGCCGTAAAGCTTAATATTAGCAACAATTCATCTGTCTGTCTGTTCGTTTGTTAGATATACAAAAAAATACAAGGCAAAGTCAGTGTCAGCAGCTAGTATCCTGTAATTTGTAAAAGGGAAGGTGAAACCCGACGCGGCGCTCGCGAGGTGTGAACTAATTAAGGGACACTTACCCCGTGGAGGTGTCGTATTCGATGCTTACGCTTGCATCGAAATTATGCAGTTTTAAGCGAAGTACGCTTGTAAGGTGGTACAAATTTAAATATTTATTATTTTATTACCCAGATTGCTAGCGTCTAACCTGCTGCATGCATCTTCTCTAAGCCTTGGATAAGTGCGGTACGTTAAATTCGCAAGCCCTTTTTTACCAGTGAAAAATCTATCACAGGACTTCCCCGTCAGCATGGGGGTGACGGCCGGGGTTGTGTCAGATTCCAGCTAATTAAAAACCCATGGGTTTTTCAATCGCGGCGCGGATAACTAGCCGTGGAAAGGAACTACGTCCTATTGTTCAAGTAACTTGAGATCTTTAGTTGCGATATATATATTATTTTTTTACACTGGCTCGACATAGTGACTACAGAGTACCTGATGGTAAGTACAGTGTAGTCCAAAAACGAAAGCGACTATCAAAGGATGAAAATCCATTGATAGTCTACATCGTCATGTCGGCCCACATATACCACGACTGAAGGTCTCTAGGTATATGAGCTACTGGATATGCACAAGCTGATCCCGAAACGCGACAAGCTGAAACTGGTCACTATGACGGGATTTACACCCATGCACTGTGGTCGCGATCCAGACGGGCACCGACGCCCTACCACCTCGCTGCTGCTCGTTTAGCACCACCCAGGAGTCACGTGTAGGGAAACTAGGGTAAAGCCTACGGACGCGAGCAGCTTCGACTCCCAAAAACTTCCGTATATGGGCCGGCATGACTATGGCGACCGTCATCAGACTTATCCCTGGGCATTCACTGACGTTCTTGTTCAAGTTATCAAGTGCGACTAGGAGTAAGGAGTTTTCTAACTCTAATTTTTGTCGAATCGTTGAGTTGTGGAATCGATTTTTTTTAACTGTTGTTAGTCGTTGTCTTTTTGGACTGCACCATGCTTACCATCTGACGTGGTGTGGTCACTTTGCTGAGTCAGGGTAAAAAACTCACGAAGATAAATCTTCAAAACTTATCACTTACATAAATTGCAACAAGAATAATTTTAACTAACTAAAACAGCGCACACCCAACTTCCTCACAGCACGCACGCCGCTTTTCTTAATCCTACATAAATATATATTTTATTAACATTACTGGAATAATCTTACTAAGGCGTCGTCGATTAAAAATTATATTAACTGCAAGGGTGTGCACAGGGGATAGGGTGTCTGACGGCAGGGCGAGGGTCGGGGATCGATTCCGCGAATTCCCTAGACACACAGGTGCCGCGCGAGGTGTCCAAATTTGTAATTCGCACTTGTGAGGAATATCTTGTTTCTATGTTACAATACGTTTTATTTTAAGATAATCCGATTTCTGCAATCACTAACAGTGGCTTGTTCAAGCAAATATTTTTTTTATTCTATTTATTTAAGGGACTTTTACGTGTGTACGTATGTCAGCCCCATCGTACCCTAATACAAAAATACTTAACATATTACATATAGTGCCATTGATCTGAAAAAGCCAGACGCCTCATCAGATAATAGTTCTGTTAAGATTTCGTTAAACATCCCGATGTCAAGTATGTTCAGACCAAAGGCACTCACAAATGCCAATACAAGCAAATTAAATCTAGTTTAATAATATTATTATATCGTCACGCTATATCCTTTTCGGAGTGAGCAGAAACACTTTAGTGGCTGTACCCAGTTCGCGCTTACGTCGCGCTCAATGTGACCGGTAACGCAGCTGACAACCGTTCTGTCAGCACTGGTCCACTTGGCATTTCTATCAGATAGTGTACACGCCATTATACTGTATACCTGTGTATATTTCCGCAAGCCTACCGCCAGATGGCGTCATACGGTGGGCAAACGTCACACTCCGTCGGACGCAACTATACCGGACACATCAGATTTATATCGGAAGGCTTTTTATTAATTTATTTACGGCTACGGACCTAGTTATATTGTTTTATTGTGCTCCCTGTGTCTTGTGTTGCGTGGGACAATTATATTAGCACGGAGTTGGCTTCAGTTACGGATTTTCGGACTTATATCTTCGGGCACACAACTGTGTCGGATTCACTGCCCCGGAAGCTGGTCTGGATCCAGCCAGGCAGAGACACCACGGCGGCAAGGTAAGCGGAATAGATATATGTATATATTATAATGGTCGTGTGCATTTAATAGGGCCCAAAGAAAGATAACCTACCAGCACCTACAAAAATACAGTCCACTATCTTCCGTGTTCGGAAAACCCAGTGCAGCCCTGAGTGGCGTGCATAGATAGCATACGGGTTTCCACACGGAGTTTTCCTTCACCAATGAGCACGTGGAGCCTAAATCCGTAATGAATTTGGATAAACGTAAAGGTACGTGCCGGGACCGGAACCTATCACCACTAACGGTATCTATTTTAAACTCACATAACGTTAAACTGTGCTCATTATCATGCTCAGAATCATCGCCCAGCTTATTAACTGTTAAAATTAAATCATCATCGAGGTCGAATTAATCCGCTTCGATTTAATAGCGTTTTATACAGGCTTAAACTAGATTTAATATACTGGTATACGCTACTATAATTCCAAAACTTTGTATTGCGACAGAATTATACAAATATATTGACTTTATTTTATATCTCAGCTAGGATTAAGAAGTTCTCTTTTACTTTTGCGAAGTCGTTGAGCTGTGGATTGGTTTTCCGGCGAGCATGATCCCACCGTCCTATGATATTAGGTCCTTTAAATGAATCGTGAAGAGATATTTTATCCGACGCAGCCTTGAGTTTCTTTCGGCGTTTCTTCTCAAGGTAGTCGCTTCCGAAACGCTGGTAGATCACCGTTAGGTTCGTTTTTCAATTGGCCGGCCGCCCAAGTCGAGGTCCGTACCCACAGGGGTGCCCTTGCGTAGCCGCCCAACCCATAAATTTCGCTGGCTGAGCGCCCTCTGCGTTCGCCCACCAAGCCCGGTTTTGTTGTGAAGGTCTTTCCCAGGCCACCAACGTAGGACACGCCGAAAAAAAAAAAAAAAAAAAAAAAAAAAAAAAAAAAAAGATATTTTACGGGCAGGCACGATCGCCATGGCTGTTGGTAGGTTTATCTTTATTGTTGATAATCGTAGTCATTTGGACCACAGCTTGCTTACCTTGAGCCGTGGTGTAGTCACAATGGCAAGTCAAAATAGAAAAAAAAGTATTAAAAATGTGACAACATCACACTTGGTGGAGAGTGCAATGTACTCAAAGAACGGAAGCCGCTGCCACGGGACAAGAATCCATTGCCGGACACCGGCACCATGCTAGTCTCCGTATACAACGACGGAGGGACTCTACGAAAATGAATAACTGGATGTATACAAGCTTATCCCGAAACAGTCCCAAAAAAAGTCATTATGACGGCCTTTACACGTGTATACCGTGATTACATAGGAGTATAATCTAGTACTAGCTAAGGCTTATTTTTAATACATAATTATGTTGCCAGACATATGTTATATATATGTTGCCTTGATGACGTAAATTCTTCTTCCTAATTTCCAAGTTGAATACAAAGATATAGGTCAGTGTATAATAACTACTTAATAATGATCAACGTATACCAAAAAACAGCCTGAAAGGCAATCGTATAAATCAACCCCTATCTACCAGCGCATATGGTAACCACCGCCGTTGCCATGGTAACGGAGGGTCAACGACCCATGTAATACTGCAAAACTAAAACCTCCAGCTACATACATGCTCATCTTTAAAATAATTTTAACCGAAAATTATTGAAAATATTCCTAATTTATTAGTCCCTGGAAAATGTAATAAAAACTATTATAGCTCACCCTTTCTTTAATTTATAAGAACTGCCAAGTTATACACAGTCACTTTAAAGTTACTAAGTTCACAAATGATTTCAATATATATTTTTTAATAATATTAAAATTTAATAACAGATTCATATACAAAGCACAGGCCACTTTTAACTTTTCTCACTTGAGTTTTAAAAAGTCATTGGCTGATGTAAAAAGTTTTCAAAAATCGAACGTCACATTTCCAAATTTAAATTTAAAAAGAACAAAACATCGCGTGCCGGTTCGTTTGAACGAATGAAACGAGCGGCTTATTGCAAACGCACAAAGCGACCAATTTAAATTCTCATTCAGCGAGACATTTCCTTAACCGCACAACGAATGAAAATCCTCACCGCAACAGCATTCTCAATTTTGCAGCGTAGCACATTCGAAAAGCATTTTCGAAGTTTGCCGCGGAAAACTGGCTTTTCCCCTGTCGATGTAAACGCCAATTTTCTTTTTACATTGAAAATACATTTAAATTTGAGTTTTACTGCATGTGAATAAAATTGACATTGCTTTTCTCTGTGAAACAGACAATGCGCCACGCAATGACGTTTGCAATGAAAGGGATGAAGATACGTAATTAAGTACGAGTGAAAGAGAGAGCATGTGCAAGGAAAGTAAGGGATGCATACAAGAAATCTCTGAGAAACCGTAGAGAATCGATCTCAGGTTTCTTTAAGATATTTCACACTTCAATATTGAAGGCTAGTTTCAGCCGACGACTTTGCCTGCGTATTTTTTTAACTACATTTAATACCATTTTTTGAACAGTAATTTGTATTAATGGACCTATATAAAAGACTAGCTGATCCGGAAAACGTTGTTTTGCTATATAAGTTATTGTAATATCTTCTAAGATGTTCATTGAAATTAAGTTATGTCAAAGACAATTTTGTTCACAATTAATACTTTTAATCAACAACACATTTATTTGGATAAAGATTAATATTATTACGTTGATACAACTCTTAACGAATAATGCATTAATTTCGACCAAATTTGTTTACCATAAAAACTGTTCTAGTGACTTAATCTTAAAAGATAGACTTATACTGTCGCGGACATTTTTTTAGATCATTTCAAGAGGAATAATTCTTTCTTACATATATTTTTGGTATCTTGAACCGTTTTTGCAGCGCACGCAATGGAAGCCCTCAAGGATGAATAATTTTGCCCGTTTTTTTCACATTTTCCATTATTTATTCGCTCCTAATAATTGCATCGTGATGTTATATAGCCTAAAGCCTTTCTCGACAAATGGTCTATTCAACTCAAAAAGAATTTTGCAATTCGAACCAGTAGTTCCTGAGATTAGCGCGTTCAAACAAACAAACAAAGAAAAAAACTCTTCAGCTTTATAATATTAGTATAGATTACCATATTTCTACGTTAGCCTTTAAGAGAAGATTAAACAGACATTTGTTGGGCGGGCGCGTTCCATGGTCGAACTCATCTTCACCTTCCACCAGGTATGATTGAGGTCAAGCGTGCACCTGCAAACCATAATATATTATACTGTTAAAAAAAAGGAATAACCTGTTATTTTTTTGCTTCGCTTTAAATGTAATTTAAATGGCAACTTCTCTTTAAATGTCAAACAAATTATTGACTTGTATTTGATTTTCAGATTATTATTAACTTACTTATAATGAAACAAGCCAATAGAAGCCCCGAGAAATCAAACAAGTCACGCTCATATTTTGATTAAATGTAATCCCCGCTCAACGCTCACACGTTGGTCTCAATGTGCGCGCGACCTTTAACCTTGGGTACTCCTCGCTCGAAGGACGAGTATTGCCTCCAGGCCCGGCCAGCAGCGAGTACAGGGACCCTAGAGGGGTTTGTGGGCAGTAAGAATGTGGCACACCGGCATCGCTGACTACCCGGTGGCCTTGACGGTCCTATCCAGCATTTTTCACAGACCGGCTTGCACTTGACTTCAATCTTACCTGATGGAAAGTGATTATGAGGACGGTAATGATTCACATACACCCAATAAATACCGATTGACTACTTGTAAGATAGTGGAAAAAGCGACGCAGGAAGCCAATTCAACTCCTTGACGGTTCGCAGCAAAAAAGAGGAGATGAATCGCCTCATGCGAGCAGCATTTACCAACAGGTGACTTAGAAAAAAAAAGATTCCGCAAACGTGTGTAACAAGTTACAAGGAAAAATAAGTGACTCATAGATTATAAATGCTGAGAAAAAAAGGATAATAAAAAACTGTGTCCATGACAAGACCGTCTAGTGTTCGCTGCATAAGATCATTTATATATATACATATATACACGCCACGTATGCACATATCTCTGATAACATCAATATATTACAGTCAGAAGAGAAGAAAATAGAACAGATTAGACAAAAAAATAAGAAAAGAAATATCGAAAAATGAAATAAAGAGTTTGGATAAATTTTTTGACCAACGCCGCCCTAAAATAAGCAAATCGAAAAGCTTCCGTAAAATATATCCGAGTGCAGTGAGGACGGGAGGACCGAGAGGCACGGCTGTGCCGGCAAAGGGAATGCCTGATGAGCCCCCGCACCCCCGCACCCCCGCGCCCATCAACAACGACTCCGCACGGACACACGTAGCACCGTAGTCACTTTACCTCAATGTTACGAACGTAATGCTACGCGAATTTTCAATATACTTGTGATTTTTTTCCACAGGATATTATGCTGTTGCCCGAGAAAGACCTTCAAAACTAAACCGGGCTAAGAGGGCGAGCACTCAAGGTGCTCAGACAGCGAATTTACGGGTTGAGTTACAACCCAAGGGCACCTCTGTGAGTATCGCCCTCGATTTGGGCAGTCAGCCTGAAAAAGAACCTAACGGTGGTCGACTAGCGTTTCGGAATCGAGTACCTTTTTTTTTACACTGGCTTGACAAAGTGACTACAGAGTACCTGATGATAAGTACAGTGTAGTCCAAAAACGAAAGCGACTATCAAAGGATGAATATCCATTGATAGTCTACATCGTCATGTCGGCCCGCATATACCACGACTGAAGGTCTCTAGGTATATGAGCTACTGAATATACACAAGCTGATCCCGAAACGCGACAAGCCAAAACTAGTCACTATGACGGGCTTTACACCCGTGTACTGTGGTCGCGATCTAGGCGGGCACCGACGCCCTGCCACCTCGCTGCTGCTCGTTTAGCACCACCCAGGAGTCACGTGTAGGGAAACTAGGGTAAAGCCTACGGACGCGAGCAGCTTCGACTCCCAACCTTAGCTTACCTTGAGAAGTAACGCCGTAAGAAACTGAAGGATACATCGGAGATACTTGTAACTCTACTACTGTCTCTTATGACATTTCTGTTTTGAGAGTTCTGTATATAAAAAGGAAAAGGAACCCATACATAGTCACTATGTAATCCATCTCTCTCTGTACGTCATGATTCTTTTCTTACCCGTGGAGGTTTCAAGTGAAAATTAATATCAAAGTCAGTTTACTAGTAGCTCTGAAAAGACCATACTTCTTCTGCGTCATCTCAGTGAAAAGTAATTTTTTTCGTTACAACAATATGAGAGTAAGTCTGACTCGCGCTTTTTTATAATTTACAGACGGACTCTTGACCTCAATCACACCTGGTGGAAACTGAAGTTGAATCTGACGATGTACCGCGTCCGCCCTACAAATGGCTATTCACTCATATCTTAAAGGCTCCTAAGTCATAGGATCGTGGAAATATGCTCGCTGGAAGCTTATTTCACTCCTTAGCTGTTCGCATGACAAATGCAGAAGCGATCCTCTTCGCGTGAATATAAGGAACGTCCACCACATACGAATGGTACCCGACACAGTGTCTAGTTGTTTTATGATAAAATGCGGCTGGTGGAATTAGAGAATGTAGCGCCTGAGAAGACTTGGCATTGTGCAACTGGTAAAAGACTGTGCGGCAGGCGACTTTACGTCGATGTTTTGCGTTTTTTAGTTTCAGTTATAGAGTCACCGTCAACTTGTCTACGAGCCTTACCATCAATTCAGTCTGCAGGTATTTAAAAGGAAAATCATCGGGCGGTTGAGGGACACGGAGTAATTGTTGGTGTGATTTTTCTTTTTTGTTTTTATTTTTGTTGACTTTTTTTGCCTATGTTTTGACTTTCATTGTTTTATTCTTATTTGTTAATGTGTTTATTTTATAAGTAGTATTGTTTATTGTTTTTGATGCACGATGTGGTGGCTTTAAACGGCGCAACACATTATTTATGTACATTTTTTTTTAAATTGTTTTGTAGTATGTTGGCCACTGACCGCCCTTAATTATGTAAAAATAAAATTAAATAAATAAATACATCCGAATTTTTAAATTGAATTGACAAAGAGATAGCAGCGCAGACAGAGGGGAACTTTTACTCCTTTGAGAAAGGCGCCTATTTCTAAAAATGAAATCCCAAATAGTCGATTCCTTAAATTCTTTAATAAAAATCTGAATTTTTTTTACCCTAACTCAACATAATGCTACATCTCCCCTGATAGTAAGCATGGTTCAAAAAACGACTTCATGTATCAACAGTACAGAAAAATCTCTAGTCGCAGTAAAAATGTCGGCTCGCACAAATATCTCCTCACGCCTTATTTAATGAACCAAATATCATAGGATGCTGGGATCAAGCTCACCGGAAGACCATTCCACAGCTCTGGGACTCGGCTGCAGTAAGAGTTAGAAAACTTGTTAGTCCTAGCCGGGATGTGAGTTATATTAGAATCTTACACACTACATTATATTATTAAAGATATATGAAATAGAGGAAAATATAAAAATAATCCTTTAAATATTTCTTCTAAGTTGGAAACAATGTAAACATGATGCTTTGTAGAAATCCGTGTGATCACAAATCAGCCCGCTGATTTGGAAACACATCCGTGTCAGGACGATATGAAACTTCAGAAAACTCTTTCAAATCAAACCCATACTGCCGAATACCAAATTGTTTATTCCAAATTATAAAAGATATTTTATATTTGTAGTAGATAACTATAATAAAATGTTATGTAAACCTCTTTTCGTGTGTGTTTAAGAACTCTTTCAAATAGGAATAACAATGACACACATTTCGTATGGTTCTGTACCTGAAAAGGAAAAACGGAACCCATAAAATTCACGTAAGAGCTCCTTAAATAAATCTATATAATAAACATCTCGTATTACGGTGTTTGTGGTCGCACTCCTCCGAAAAGGCTGTACCGATTTTTATGAAGACTTTTTTTATATACAATATATTTAGTAAGTATAAGAATAGGTCGGTAAGTACATAACATGAAAAAAAAGCCCTTTTTTAGATTTTATTGACAAACAATTTTAAAATTTGTATTTTTAAATGATTTGGTATTAAAAAATACCTATAACCCAAAATTTTCACCCTCCTGCCCTCACTCTCCATTTTTAATTGCGATTTTAGTATTTTTGTATGAACAATGTGAAAACAACTTAACCGTCGTTCGTATTACAAACAGAACGGAATTATTTATATTGTGCAATGACAGATGGCGCCACGGCCGCCTCAGATCCCATCCCCACACACTTGCAATACATTCGTAATTTTTTATTTAAAAACCCAAAATATTGACTAGAAATAATTTATATGG
The DNA here is from genome assembly GCA_036320925.1 of Automeris io. Lineage (NCBI taxonomy): Eukaryota > Metazoa > Arthropoda > Insecta > Lepidoptera > Saturniidae > Automeris > Automeris io. The sequence continues at coordinate 520,862 of JAUDJH010000011.1, read as the reverse complement.
CAGAAATACGTTTGCCGGGTCAGCTAGTAGAGTAATAAAATAAAAAAAGGAATTTATTACGAACTCCTTTAACTGTATGGTATCCATAAAAATGACTGAAACCAAAATGTTGGCTTATTGTATTTTACTAGATATAGGAATGCAGTCTCTGGAAGCATAATCAAAGGCACAGGATCAAAAACGCGGTAATAGCTTTTTAGTGGGGGGATAGCGGAACGATTTCGAGTGGCTGGGGCGTGCTGGCGCGGTGAAATCCAGTGTGACGCAATGTAAAAGTTACATCATTTTTTATACCAGCTCGACAAAAGTAATTTGCTATCGGTTTTGAGTCGGCCTGCTCACCATGACCTTTGAACTTTTTAAAAGACTCAATGTGAGGTCCTCTATTGACTCTATCGTCCGCCATAGTAATGTATACCTCACTTGTCGTAACCTAACATTCATTATGACACACACTTCCGAGTATAGGTCAAGCATACAGAAACATATATGCCTATATGCTACATTCAATATCATGAAGAAGATAATTGGATTGAAAGTAACACTAAAAAACCGCGTGGATCGCTTGTCGAAGGGAGAAAGTGAAATCGGGTTACATTTTTCAAAAGAACACTCTCCATAATATAAACAATAGAATTTGCTAAGCGAGGCAAAATCTATGAAAAGTTAAAATAGTTTTTTCATGTTTATTTTTTTTCACTGGATTGATAAAGTGACTACAATGCAACTGACGCTAAGTACGGAATTCCATGGACAAGATCCTACTGACAATCGCCGTCTTCCCAGCCCACATATACCACAACTAAAGATAGATAATTGTATGAGTTGCTACCCGTATACAAGCCGATCCCGAAAAGCCAAGCGAGTCATTATGGCGGTCTTTACTTGTGTACAGTGGTCATGACCGTGTTCTGGCAATTGTCCTACTACCTCTAAAACATTCACGTGACATTTATGTTGCGTCGCACTATGTTTTATCAAGGGCTTTTGTTTAATGAATGCCACTATCGCGGAGTAGGCGCATCTTGTGAAAGCAGCCTCGGTTGAGAGATATCCATGCTACACAGCTAAAAACATATTTAAGGTTAGACTAGAGATCGGTCTTCGTTGTGATTCTACTTATATCATCAACCATCATCAACTTATTTATACCCATAGCTGAATATACTGTATAGCCTCCTCTCTATCATGGCCCAAAGATCTCATTTGTGCCACTTATAACCAAATTTGAACATGAGTGGTCTAACTTGCAGTGCTGGCTTTGTGGATACCGGAATGATTAAAATCCCACCACATACTTGTGGGTTTTACTAGATTATGTACAGGTCAGGGCACCAGATGCTTATCGCCAAAGGAAAACACAGTGAGGAAACCCGCACGTCATCTAATAGAAATATAATGTGCACCAGTGCTGAGAACACGGCAATCAGCTGCGGTACTGGTCACGTTGGGCACGTCATATAAGCGCAAACTAACTACGACACTAATGTATCTCTGCTAAGCTCATAAGGGATATAGGCTGACGATATACCTATTATTATTATGTCCAAGTTTTAGCCATGATTTTATATATTAAACTCCTTGCCTCATCTCATAGCGTCTGGTACTGCACAGTAACCATCCCGAGAGAGTTTTACTCGAGCAACCGATACTGTGCCTAGCCAAGTGTCCTGACCGTCGATATATGATTGACGTGCGAAAGTATGAAAAAATAGTTTCACTAAACACCGCGTCGTATACCATGCATATGTGGTTACGCATAGCTAAGAACAGCTAAGAAGTAGAATATGCTTCCAGCGACTATATTTCCACGGTCTCAGGGGTTGGTAGCCTTTAAGAGAAGAGTGAATAGGCATTTGTTGGGTGGACGCAGTCAATCTTTGGACTTATTTTCACCTTCCATCACGTGTGGTGATTCCAACAGGCGTCCGCCTGCAAATGATTAAAAAATATATATCGATGATTTTTTTGACCTACTATATATTAGATAAATATGGTTTATATACACAAAGAACGATGATCAGTTAGTCTTTATTTTATTAATATACATATATCTCAAAAACCAGGATAAACGATATAAAAAACTATATTACAGCGTATTTATTTATTTATAAATAATTACTTACAAAATTCTTCAACCAATTAGAAATTCCTACAACCTGCGTTAAGGAAATAAAAAAAAAACAATACCAAGTAATATTATGAATGTAAGACTAATTTTGGTTCACAAACGCTACGTGATTGGTGAATACTGTAAGAACTAGCGGTCTAAGGGAAGAGATAAGAAAACTCATTCCAAAAAATTGTTTGTGTAATAAAAAATGATCCGTGTAAAGAGTAGATTTGTCGGGTCTCGGGCGACCGTATCTCGGGACGATTGCGATGTCAAACATGGATAGGGGAATGAATGAATCTAGGTCGCGCCCGCGGCGGATCCTGCTGGGGGCTATCGAGGCGCCTTCGATATTATTTGTTTTAACTGTTTGTAAGAGCCGACTAAGGTATATAGTATGCCGAATTGCAGGCAAATTACACCTTACACCTTCTCCGCACATACGGGTAGTGCACACCCACCAACCAGCGTTGGAGAAACTTGCTGGGGTAATGTCCAACCTTCCCATGGATTTAACAAATGGAGCGTCTAATTTCAAAACCCGCTTAAACGATTTTTCATACAAAATTACTTAATAGTCCTAATAGTAATTTGAAATGTTTTTATCAAAGCAAATATTATATATGATATTTTCTTTTTTGCTTTTTCACTCTAGAATAATAATTTCAATACCTTATAAGAATGTGATTGTTAAGTCAAAGATTAATTATAAGTTATAAATTTATGGGATTTGAAAAAAATATGTTGCAGTGGGTTTTAAAATTAGACTCCTCAAATATAGAAGAAAAAGGGAAGAGAGGCCTTTGCCCTGCAGTGGAGCGAAACTGGCTAATAATAATAACTCTTCGTACACGAATCAGTGTCGAACTTGGCCTTCCTTCTTAAATTTCATTCTTCTTTAAAATTTTGTAATTTCATTCAGTAGACAGGTGAAGTGACAGGCGAGTGTGAAGTGTTTAAGGACAAAGATTTCAAAAAATCCTTTTTCCGTGTCATTGCAATATAATAATGCTGCGAGGTCTCCTTTTGTCACAAATGACTAATTTATTTATTTTTATAATATAATATAAAGAAATTTAAAAACAATAAAATATAATATAAAGAAGATTCACAAGACCGTGAAATTTCCACAAAAAATTTTAACATTATAAAAATCAAGCTAAAGTACATAAAACAAAAATAAAAATCTACAATAATATTTGGGAGTGATTATATATTTTGAGTTTCATTATTTGATATTCGCTGTCGTTTTTGGATTACACTGTACTTACAATCAGATGTACTGTAGTCATTTTGTGGAGTCAGTGTAAAAAGAGAGATAATGTCTATGTATCCGTAATAAGCCGCTAACGTCTCGACTGTAAAACGACTTGCAACGCTAATTCTCAGACGTAAACAAGACGGCACCGAGTCCGCGGCAAAGGGACTGTTCAGCTTTTACAAAAACGTCTCCACGCCACAATATATCCGCGGAGACGACTTCCTTCTACAACTAACTTCTGCTGGATCACTTTTCTTTATTTATGTATTTTGACTACAGTAGTTACATTAAATACATAAACATCATTTAAAAAAAAAGACAGCCTTGTGCACTACACACTCAGATTTCGACATTTAAATCTGGTTTACTAGTAGTAAAAATACTTTTATTTTATTTATTTTATTTTAATTTTTTTTTTAAATCGAAATATTTTCCAAACTATTGAATTTCACCTCGACTTTCTGGTGTTTTATATTATTGTATCACACGCTTCCATTAATACGGCCAACAACAATTTGAAAGCATTTTGGAGCTTCCACAATTTTAGTGTTTTTCAAAGTGTGGGTCGTGAACCCTTAGGCTGACATTTATAGACGATATTTCGACTTTGCTTAGCCAAGTTCTCGAAAAACAAAATTCGTTTTGACAAAAAACTGCATATATAATAGGAATTTGAGTATAGTCATAGTATTCGCAGAGCCAAGTCCATGTTGACAAAATCGCTGACTTACCATATCCTTTGACATTTGAGTAATATAAATTGCAATGTTTAGTAAAGTCTAAGTAAATTTAAAGTTACGTCTATAAATCTCAGCCTCAGGGATCGCAAAGAATTTAAAAGAGTGTGGTAGATGGTTACAGAAACGCAGTAAATAATCAGGTTTCAAGAAAAAATTTAATTTAAAAATAAAAGTCATTTATTGGAGGGTATTAAGTTCTACTATGTTCGCATCATTATTTATATAATAATATGTTTAACGTAATCCAAATCAAGAATATCAAATACAATTAAAGAAGAAGAAAAATAAAAATATTAATAAATGCACAAATGTGTGACAAGCAGCGCCATCTAGGAGCGGTTGATAAAAACATAATATAATAGTTACTAACGAAAGCGAAATAATTTATTAAATATTTTTTCGGTAAAAAGATGTTAAAAATTTGGATACGTTCCATAAAAAAAACTGTAACTGTAAAATAACATTTTATTTTGCTTTTTATTTGCTGAAGAATGGTAAAGAACTTAATGTAATTTTTTGTTCCCATTTTTTCATGAGTTACAAGCAGATGCTTAACGTAGTCAATCACACCTGGTGGAACGTGAAGATGAGGCCCTTTATGGCTCCCACCGCTCAATAACCCTACTCTTCCTACCAATATACCTACTCTTCTTTAAATTTGTATGATTTCTTTTATCTTGTCTCAACGCTGTCACTACACCACACCTGATGGTAAGCATGGTGCAGTCTTAAAAACGGCAACGAGTACAGATAGTTAAGAAAAACACACCGGTAGTTGCAGCGATCATGCCGGCCTGCACAATTATCTCTTTACGCTACGCTTAAAGGATCCTACAGCCCAACGTCACGGCAAAAGTAAGACCTAGAAAAATCCTTAGTTCTAACCGGGATGTGAGATATCGTATAACTGTGATTCCGTAAACCCGTGCGCGTTTGACTATTAAGGAAAGGCGAGGGTGGAACAAAGTTATATAACTCTTTGGTATACTCGCCATGATACAGACGCTTTGGCTTAGTGAGGCAATATCTCTGCGCAACTGGAGCGGTCCATGATGCTCAGTAACGTCATGATCATTAACAATGCGGACAACCCTCCACTGCAACCTGTCCAGGGTGTAAAGTAAATACTGAGCAGAACTATCCCAAAGATGCGAACAATAATCCATGCAGGGCCTGAGCTGGGCCTTCTACAATAGGAACAGTTGATTCGACGAGAAAAACCGTCGCACTCAGATCAAGACACCGAGTCTACGTGATGCTGCGGAGATGACAGACCCTAAATGATCCCTTGGGTTGGGATCACAGCGAATACTCACATCTAAGATACTTACGCTGTCGCGCATTGCAAGCGACACATTCTGGAGAGAAAGGGGAAAACAGTTTATAAATATTAATCAATATTTTACGTTACTATAGAATTAAAAAAATAATAGATATGTTAATAAAAATAACAAAAAAATAAATAAAAGTGTGCGTTGGCCGGGAATCGAACCCGGATCAACTGCTTGGAAGGCAACTATGCTGACCATTACACCACCAACGCAGCTGCGTAAAATCGTAAAAAATTAGAACAATAATAGATATAAAAATCTTTAACAATTTAATTTTTTAATATTATATTTTCTTATCTGCTAATATGTGTATGTCGTAAATTAGTAATATGTATTATCTATATTACAGAAACATTAGATAACAATAGTCATTCTTGTAGAAATGAATTGTATATGTATATAGCATAGTTGTAGACATTCCTAATACTCGCAAAAAGCGATTGGCCTCCTTTTTTCGTATTTTCAAGCCAAGCAGTTGAATTCACTTCTCGCTTCGTGGCGTGCGTCCCATAAAAGCATTGTCGACTAATACTTGGGCATTTCATAAATATATTGACTTAAAATATAGTAATTACCAGAATAGCAGTCACAGAATCCAAATTGGACCAAAGTTTAATTATACATATGGATTAGATGTTCAAGTAAACCAAGATAATGCTTTTTTTGTTCCTATGGGATTCACACTATTGGTTACTGTTAACTAACGCATAACGGCGCATCTTAAGGGTGACTTTGGTTTACGAAGACTAACAACTTTGTTCACGAGTTTTTCTAATTCCAGGATATTTTTTCACATACAAAAAAATACAGTTTGCTTCTTAACTCCATATAAAATTACCTCAAAGCGGGCGGCGGTGGTGCGCGTGGTATTAAGGAGACTCTATCTAGCGAATTGCGGCGAGGTAGACGGAAGTGGTCAATCAGCGACTGTGACATACCTACGCCAGAATCGAATGAATGTTAGTTGAAACATAGTTATTTAGGAGATATAGAGCTCACTGTTGACAGATATTTGCACTAAAATTGAAAGAAAATTATAAGGGTGTATTACGTTTTGTTAACAGTCATAGAAAAAAAGTTGTTAGTCTTGCTGTACCTAAACCAATTTTAAGAGGTTATGCCTTAGTTACCGGTAATCTTGTATAATAATCTACACTTTTATTATAAAGAGGCTATATTCATTGGCTTGTACGTAGGAATTAATCAACGAAAAACCCAAACGATTTGAAAAAAACTAATTTCGAAATGAGACGACATCAAAATCTTCATGCAACAAGTACATGGCTGTTTGTTAGCTCTGTAGAAAGTCCCCATATCGTAGACCTCCTATAAACTAAACCCAGCATTCCAGAATGTTCTAGTCAACCGCTGCGTTGTTGCGGGTCTATATGACTCTAGTACTTTCGAGTTTAAAATATTTGCTGAACATTTTTAAGACTGCTCTAATAGGTATGTAATAATTAATAATCAGTATGAAAGCTAATTTAAGTGGCAATGACACTAGGAGTGATCTTAACCCGTAGGCTGGCGCGGCAGACAATGCGCCCCGCGGCGCGTCGCGCGGCCCGAGCGGGTCGGCTCGAGAGCGCTCCTGTAATCAGGGCTAATAGAAGCGCGTACGCTTTGATCTGCGCCTCAAAGAGATGAGGGCCGAACTCACGAGACGAGTACACACTCTTTAAACTTTTAGAACTGACATCATTCTACTATTTTCTTGCTACAGTGCCGTACCGTAAGGACTATCATTTTAAAAAGGGTTGCTAGCTCTTATCCAATTATTGTTCCAAACAACAAATAGCAACCAAGTTGAAGTTAGTCAATATTATTGCCAATAATATTTTCCACAATTCTTTATAAGCGTAACTTTTACTAGACTACAGTATAATATTATTCGATTATATTTCTACAACATTTATGTATTAGTCAATATAATCATTATGTTATCGATATATAACAAAATTAAGATGGACTGTAGTCTACGTTTTTGGTTAAATGTCACTAGTCAAAAAATAAGTGTTCGACTTTGTAATCTATAAAAATGTCGCTGTATGATCAAAAAATTAATTAGGGTAAGACAGAGTTTTAATAAATTTGAACGCCCATCATTGTTGGAAACATACATTTTTACTCTCATTTTTAGTACTATAACACCTAAATATAGATTTCCTATATGCAACAGAATTAACATCACATGTGATGATGAATCATCACATATATCATTTATATATATCATATGATTCACATTCTCTACGTAATAATAGCCTTTAAATTATTTATACTACTCCACAATAAATAGCATTATTTTTCGTCCTGTACCGGTTGGAGCAGGGTCAAAAGTTTCTCATACATGAATCCAGAAAATAAAAGACCATAGTTTTGACCGTGCATTACGTCTTATATAGTATATAATGCTTAAAGTCTGTAAAAAAGGTCCTTCTGTCGCGTTCTAGCCCTGTGATATAGCAAGGTAAGGCACGGAGACGGTGAAGAGCGTAAGCGTTGTGAGTACAATATTGTTTTCTTTCTGCTTTGCCGGCGCCGCGGCTCTAATTGATTCTTTTGTGCTATAATTGCGGGCAGATCGCATCGGGCGGGTCTCGCGAGCCCACCGCTCGCATTCAACGGTTGACGTTTAGCACTCCCGTTTTAATTGGTTCCCTTATATTCGGAGTGGGGTGCTGTGAGCTATCCTTCTTTGTATTAGCTGAATTATCATAAATTGATTGGCTTCCGGAGCGCGTGCTGTGGACATTTCATAATTAAGTTATCTTGATCTTACTCGTATTGTCATTACTACGTAAATTAACCCTAAATAAATAAAAAAAACATTATTATTCTTCTTATTGAGGCATACACAAAGAAAACGCCTCGTTTTTGTTTTCAGAATTCAATAAAATAAGTGTAAATGGTATATAATATAATTGATAATTTAGAAGATTTTATATAAATTTTGTTTTGGAATTTATTTGCACGCGCGTTATGCCGAAACTAATGAACCGATCTTGACTAAATTGTCGTAGATTAATTGACTGAATACAATTTTATTTATAATCAACTTAAAACTAGTGATAATCGATAACGATTAGTTAGGTAGAGTCGATGATATTGCTTCGAATACAAACTATGTATAGCCATGTTTAATACAAGTTATATTAATATTAATAACAGTATGCTGTCACGCTATGTTCCTTACTGGCCGTGCAGAGCTACATATATGGCTGTATCAATTATGCGCTTATATGTTTGCCCTATATGACTCGTATAGCGCAGCTCATCGGCTTTCTCAGGGCACTTACATATAACATTTCTATTAGATACCAAGTAGACTTCCTTACGATGTTTTCCTTCATCGGCGACCATGAGGCGTAATCTGCAAAACCCAGAAGTATATGCCGGGATTTGAACCTAAGCTCATTTGCGTTGTTGAGCAGGGAAACCTGCCCATTATCCACTAGATCACCACAAGTTTTAATAAAATCAATTATATATAAATTGAGATACAGTTTAACCTCTCCGTAGCAATCGCATCTAAGAATATCGAGATCAATGCAAAGCGTCTTTTTCCTCTTTACCAATTATTCGTACACACTACGCATCTAATTTCACTGAAAAGGTACGAGCTTAATATGGAATTAAGAAATAAATGGAAGAATAATCTACTACAATATGCATGAATAAAAAACATTCATTGATTCCCGCATTTTTTATTTATTTATTTATTTTAAAGGGAAACATACAGCAATATAAAAATGATAATAATATACACAAAAAATGTTACATAAGCCAGCAAAGTTTCCACAAAAATTAGTACAAAAACAAAAATCAAGCTAATAAATAACAATAAAAAAATCAATCAAATATACATACATATATATGTTACATATAAATAGTACATTTATATTTAAAAAAAATACATTATAGAACAAAATTGAACTTAGGCTAATATTTTCTTTCTCACCATTCGTTTAAAGGGCCCAAAGGCACAGGACAGTATATCTATATCGCAAAAACGTTTATTATATAGATCACAGGCACGAAAAACAAAAGTATTTTTTGTTAGTATTGTCTTATAAAGCCCACATGGCATCTAACAGAAATTTCATATGTACCAGTGGTGTGAGAGCGTCGATCGCCTGCGTTTACTGGTCACGTTGGGCATAACATATTGTCACAAAGTGTATACAGCCACTAATGTAGCTTTTTTTTACACTGACTCGACATAGTGACTACAGAGTACCTGATGGTAAGTACAGTGTAGTCCAAAAACGAAAGCGACTATTAAAGGATGAAAATCCATTGATAGTCTACATCGACATGTCGGCCCACATATACCACGACTGAAGGTCTCTAGGTATATGAGCTACTGGATATGCACAAGCTGATCCCGAAACGCGACAAGCCGAAACTGGTCACTATGACGAGCTTTACACCCATGTACTGTGGTCGCGATCCAGACGGGCACCGACGCCCTGCCACCTCGCTGCTGCTCGTTTTGCACCACCCAGGAGTCACGTGTAGGGAAACTAGGGTAAAGCCTACGGAAAACCTTCTAAAATCCAATCTTAAAATCTAGAATCTTAGTCGTAGAATCTTTGCTCAGTTCGTAATATATACATATAGACTGATGATATATTATTATTTTATCGTTGTTACCGTAACCGAAGTATAAATCAAGACGTTGCTACATTAAACGAATGAATGAGTTCACTAATCCGGTATAAATCGATAAGGAAACATGAATACATGTTTACCACCCGGCCATATCAGTACACGTGTATACAAACACGTCCCATCTCGTCCAGAAAGGAAATAATCCTGCGATTGAAGTGTTTATCGATGTTAAAATTTCAGAATTATCGACAGACGACTCGTGACAGTGATTGATGCGGAGTCACCGGCCTTTCGGGACTTGATAAGTGTCTTTTAATGTTTAACGTACGCAGCTTGCTTAAACAGATATAAAATATTTACAGTTACTGTCCACGCGGGTAAGGGCTGCACTGGTTTGTCGATAGAAGTGGACTGTATTTGTAGGAGCTGGTAACATTATAATTCGGGCCTTTAACACTAAACCTAACGATACTTCATGTATACCTATTCCTACCACAGCGGGTCAAGTGACCCGTTGCGATAGTTAGGGCAGATTACATATATTTCTCGGTAAAAAAAACTAACAAGAGAGAAGTAAATATTGAAAAATACGTTTGATGTATTTTTAAATAAAAGTAGTAAAGGCAAATGGCGATGTGATATTGTTATTTACAAGAAATTCTAACAAAAAAATTAAAATGGGTCATTTGACCCGTCGTGGTAGGTTTAGTGTTAAAGTGCACACGAACATTACCGAACATATATACTTATTCCGCTTACATTGACATAGTGGTGTGTCTCTCCCCCGAGTTTGTACCCATCGGGCGCGGCGCGACGAGGCTGTGGCGAATTGATTACAGGACCCACAGTCCCCGCCGATGCGCAGAAGTAGTCACCTTGGGGTTTTTAGTCGGTACAAGTCCGACACACCTCGGTCGCGCAACCCCCCTGTGCGGTTGAGACGGTCCTATGAGGATTTTCCCCAAGTAAAAAAGTGGTTTGTATCTGCCTGCCTGGAACCAGGAGCAACCTCTGGGAACAGTGAATTTTGCACTCTACCGTGCGCCTGATCAGAAATTGAAACGTCCGTAAGAAGTAATACCGGCTCCATGACAAAAAAATCTCACATACAAATTATAAAAAAACCACCTAAAGCACAATAAATCGAGATAAAGCAATTAAAAAAAAAACAAGATGCTTAAAGTTTATAAGGTCCGTGAATAAATAGTCATAATATAACACAAATCAGTTTATTATTATTATTTTAGACACAGTAATTCCCTTATTAACTTAATGCAACCATTATAGACAACAGAGAGTAAGTGGAAATAGTAACTTTTTAATAGTTTAAAGGGCCCAAAGGCACAGGGCAGTATATCTATATCACAAAAACGTTTATTATATAGACCACAGGCACGAAAAACTAAAGTATTATTAACATAGTTTGATCTTGAGTATGGCACCTTAAAAAGCGAAAAGTCTCTTGCATTGGAATACGGACATCTGAAACCTATTTGACTAAGCAAATAGGACGAGTCCACGAGACCGTTAACAATTTTAAATAAAAAAAGTTGATCCCTCTCAATTCTACGATGATATAACGCAGGAATTGAGCGACAAGGAAGGTTGTGTAAATCAGATATTTTAAATGTTTTAGGAACTTGTTTTATGTATGTATTATGGAAGGAATTTAGCGTCGTATTGATTCTATTATAATCTAGTATATCTCCTTCATTTTTTAATACTAATAGTAATCATGTTTATGCTGCGTGCTGTGGCTGTGGTAACCCAGTGGATAATGCTTGCAGGTTCAAATCCCAGCACGTACAACTGGGTATTCCCAGATTAATTACTGATTCAGGCATCGCATACTCAACGGTATAGAAATACATCATGAGGAAACCCGCATGGCATCTAATAAGATTGTCATGTGTACTGTACGGCACGACATATTATCACAGTGTAGATATACCTACAAATGTATCTCAACTCAAAGAGATATACCGTGACGATATATTATTTATTATTATTAGAACGCTACAAACGAAGAACAGCCAGCAGTGATATAGTTCTCCTGACTAGAAGAGCGTTGTAGCATGGTTATCGATTATTATAAGCACTATTAAGGAAGGTAATCGACATAAAAGAGTAAACACGGAGGCGTTAGTGGGATATTACGGGCGTGGAATGGGGCATTAACGCAACAAGCACCAAACAAAGCGCATCATAATTCTCAATGTATTTATTTGAACAGATGTAAAAGTACGGGGAAACGCGCTCGCCGACAGATCTACGGCGCTCCGTCTGGTTAATATGCACGTCGGCGTGCATTGGTTCCACTGTAAATACAGATAAAATACTGAAGGAAGGTAATATTTCTGTCAGAGGCGTATTGGATTGAGTTTCTGCTTGCTGACATGTCAGGTAACAACTACCCTTTGGTTTCTCCCGGCTGTCATCGATATTTCTGGAGTTAAATGTCGTTCATTTTACTCGAATTTACTCGATTCGTTACTAAATATATGTTATAGAAAAAATATACCAAACACATTGCTTCCCCGTCAGATTTTATTCTGCCAAAACCTATTGGCCTGTCGGCTGTTTTTTGAAAATTGTTTGAAGGAACCTGGCTTTAATGCTATATGTATAAAAATTGACAAATATTGACATTAATATTTATACGTCACTCAATAATTGTTTTGCCTTCCCGGAACCCTTCCACTAATATTTAAACTTTATGGTATGGTGTTAAAGTTCAAATTGACTTTTAAAAATTATTACGAATTTTTTGTATGAGAATATAGAAAAGTGTTATTTTTAGACAGTTGCAGGGAATTTCTAAATTTTTTCTCTCCGTAATAACCTTCCTCAGACTTCATCAAACACAACAAAAAAAAATCAGCCAAATCGGTTCAGCCGTTCTCGAGTTTCGCGCTTATCAAGACATTTTGCGATTCATTTTTATATTATAGAAGATTAACAATATTCTAAAGGCAATTGTTTGTAAATAATAGCCAGTAATTGGTTTTAAAAAATTGTTACTTAGAAACTTTCTCAGTGAATTATTGCTGTGTCTAAAGAATGATTGTGTAGTTTGCCAATAACACAAAAGGGTCTCAACAGTTGAATGGCGGACACAGGCCGCCATACAACGGGGTCTCTAATTAGTTAAACTGTCCTTTTTTTGTGCTTATCCAGAGGAATATTCTGCATAAGATCATCAGGACCGCTGTGAGGACAGCGACCCCGGTATCTCAGATTCCTACTGATTAAAAACCCCCAGATTGTTCTTCCAAACACTCTACTTAGGCCTGGGAAAACGAATTCTTCCAGTTGCCCGGAGAACAAACAGCCTGATTCGATTTCGTCTCTGGGAGGGGTGTAAAAAATCCTTTCTCACGGGCAGGCCGCCTCCCTCTCATAGTTAGGCAGTCCTTATTGAGCCCTTGATGAGTCTCCATTGAGCTTCATCAAGTTCAATCGTGTGCGGCATTAATTCTGAATGGCACAGCACAATCATACCAAAAACATTTTTAAAATAGAAGTTTCCCAGAGTTTAAGTCAGAAAATATGTGAATATTAAGTGACTAAATAACGATAAATTTAAAGAATATTTAATAAAGCCACACTCTCCATTGCATCATGGGCGTGAATACAGAAATATATCAACAATAATTGTTTGAAATGAAGTTAATAAATGAGGTCGTTACAGCTCTCAACAAAATATACAAACCGTAAAATTTGTAATGTTTACTCCTTGACGAAAAACAAATGAGTAGTTACCGTTGTAATGTGTTTGCCCTGGTTATAACAATCCTCTAGTTATTAACAACATCTTGTGAGCATGGATTTATTTGTATTCAACATTTTTTTTGTTATTTCTACCCCGTACCTGATGGAAACTACAGTGCAATCCAAAACGCGAGAGACCTGCCGATAATCGCTACGATCATGCCGGCCTATATGAATATCTCTTTACGTCTCGCTTAAAGAACCCAATGTCATAGGACGAACGCGCTTTAATTGAATTTAACTTAGAATTTGAGGTTTTTAGGATTTCATATATAATTTTCAGGCAGATATCAATCACGTCTGATGGATGGTAAGGAGGAGGCGGAAAATGGACTACGTTTACCCTCAAATGCTTAATAATTTTTCTTTCTTTTTATATTCTGTCTGCTCTCTACTTGTCTCTTTTGCTGAGAACCGTCAAGGAGTAGAATTCTCTTCCTTCGTCTGTTTTTGACATCGCAATTTTCAAACGGTATTTATTGGGTGAGCGTGCTCCATCGTCGACCTTTATCGGGCGAGATTGTGGTCAAGCGCAAGCTGGTTTATACTTACCGGCCCGGTTTAGTTGTGAAGACCTTTTCCGATAAGTAAACACGTGACATTTCGAAAAAAATAAAAAGTTTGTACTTAAAAAATCCTTCCGTTATGTTCAACAGAAGTTGAGAACAAAGTAAAATATATCTATATCAAAACTCGATATAAATGGTCAACAACATTTTATTTTATTGTACAATGATACTGAACTATATCATACATAAGAGTTGCAATTGTTTTTTTAATGTTTTCTTCAATAATATGCTTTGTTGACATTGTTAACGTATATTCTAATTTTAAGTACAAATTAGAATAGTGTCTTTCTTTTTGTTTCTGTTCCTGTCCGTCTGTTGCTTTCATTTTTCATTTTTCTTTCCTTTTGTGTAAGTAGTAAACACTTTAAATATAGTCGCATTAGTAATGTATTTTGTTCCTGTCTTATATATTTATATATGTGTTAATGTAGATTATATAAGAGTTCCAATAAATAAATATTACATTACCGCACTTCGAGCATGACAATGTTATCATAGCTCTAGTGCATATTAAGATATAATAATATATATATATATATATATATATATATATATATATATATATATACATATATATATATATATATATATATATATACATATATATATGATATATTAATATTATATTATTGGATATTTAAGCGTCTAAAATCGATATAATATTACACTCGTTACAAGTCTTACGACCTAGTGTAATGAAACCTATATTAAATCTATAAAAGAAAATGAAATGATCATTGGTTCGGAAATCGGAATCTACCGAGAAGAGCAGGCATGAAACTCTGGTAGTTGCTCTTGTGAATATAGTGTACAAATATATAAATACACAATGAATGGAAATTCATCCATTAATCCCTCTCAATTAGTTAGTCATTGTTAGTTTTTTTTTTGGTTGTATTGTCTCATTGTTAACATAAAGTACGTCACAGGCAATTGCTATTATGATTTCGTACCAAATGAAACGGTAGACCGCAGCCCGTCAGCTGCCGACGCGTTCGTTTCGCCTATTAGACGCCAGAGGCCGCTGAGCGCTCTTCCGCTCGCCGTGACGGGTTGCAATTTCCGAATTGTCAAGCTGACTCAACACGCGCTTCGCTTCCCGCCATGGGCATTGGGCACTAAATGTCGTGCAAAGCTGACGCGAATTCGCACGCGCTACTCTGTGTTCGCTCACTAGACATCGTATTTCAGCTTAGCAAGATACTTCAACAATTATTTGAATTATATGGCATGTGTATACTATGCTCGGTGTATCCGTCAGAGACGTAAAGTCATCGACATATGTAGCTGAGAGGATTAGCAGTGCCAGTGGGCTGGTTATATTTGTCAGAGAATCGATAGCACTGGGGCAGACGTGTTCTTGAGTGGAGACCATAGATTGGCCAAATGTAATTAGATTAATGAAAAATGATTACGATTACATCATTTTGCATAATTCCTCATTAACATGATTATATTTTGCTCATCTTTGTTTTAAACACCACGGAATCCTCAATTGCATACACATTTATGACTCTTTAATATTTTGAATCGTTTTTACAGAGCAACCAAATTAAAATTACGACTACATTTTGTAATCGTTAATTATTATTTATTTTATTTTATTAGTTCTAAATAACAAAATACCCGGGGACACTCTCTGACTAGGTAGAGCTACGTTTTTCGCAAAGTAGCAGGCAATTGTTGGAAGAGAAAAGCCGAAAATAGGGCTCAGCGGCGAACCTTGGGAGAGGTCTATGTCCAGCAGTGAACGATGATACGGGTTGATGATGATTGCTTACTAATAATAATATATTTCAGGGTGGGCAGAGATACATAACTGGCCGTATCCTCTAAGCGTTCATGTGTCGTGCCCAACGCGACCAGTAGCGCAGCGGATCGCCGTTCTCACATCACTAGTACACATGACATCTTTGTTGGATACCATGTCGGTGTGTCCTCGCGATGTTTTCCTTCTCCGGCGAGCATGTAGTATCTATCTATATCCGTACATAATTTGAAAAAAGCCAGACATATCATGTACTAAGATTCGAACCTGCTACCATGCGCGTTGCTGCGCATACACTTACACTGCTTGCACACTATACTTACCATCAGGTGTAATGTAGCCACTTTATTGAGCTAGTGTTAAAAAAATGCTTCCTTCAAAATCGGTGGATTTTCGAACAATATTGCTTCCCCTATTTAATCCTCATCGAGGTAGCCTACGTAGTTTATTTCCCTAAATAAAAGAAATAAATATTATTGTATTCAATAGTCGTGCAATATAAAATAAAAATAGATTTATGAGGAATAACTTCAGTAATATGAGAATAATTATATCTATACTAATATTATAAAGCTGAAGAGTTTGTTTGTTTGTTTGTTTGTTTGTTTGTTTGAACGCACTAATCTCAGGAACTACTGGTTCGAATTGAAAAATTCTTTTTGGGTGGAATAGACCATTTATCGAGGAAGGCTTTAGGCTATATAACATCCCGATGCAATTATTAGGAGCGAAGAAATAATGGAAAATGTTAAAAAAACGGGCAAAATTATTCATCCTTGAGGGCTTCCATTGCGTGCGCTGCAAAAACGGTTCAAGATACCAAAGATATATGTATGAAAGAATTATTCCTCTTGAAATGATCTAAAAAAATGTCCGCGACAGTATATGTCTATCTTTTAAGATTAAGTCACTAGAACCGTTTTTATGGTAAACAAATTTGGTCGAAATTAATGCATTATTTGTTAAGAGTTGTATCAACGTAATAATATTAATCTTTATCCAAATAAATGTGTTGTTGATTAAGAGTATTTAATTGTGAACAAAATTGTCTTTGGCATCACTTAATTTCAATGAACATCTTAGAAGATATTACAAAACCTTACATAGCAAAACAACGTTTGCCGGATTAGCTATAGTGTCTTGATAACCGCGAAACTCGAGAACGGCTGAACCGATTTGACTGATTTATTTTTTATTGTGTTTGTTGAAGTCTGGGGAAGGTTATAACAGAGAGAAGATTTTAAAAAAATATCTGAAAAAGTCTAAAAACAACACTTTTCTATATTCTCATACAAAAGATTTGTTATAAGTCAATTTGAACTTTAACACCATAGCATAAAGTTTAAATGTTAGTGGACGGGTTCCGGGAAGGCAAAACAATTATTGAGTGACGTATAAATATTAATGTAAATATTTGTCAATTTTTATACATATAGCATTAAGGCCAGGTTCCTTCAAACAATTTTCAAAAAACAGCCGACAGGCCAATAGCTATTAACATTAAAAAAAACAATGTGACTTTGTTTTAGAGAAATAGCTCAGAACAAGGTCTGCCGGGACAGCTAGTTTTAAATATAAAATCCACTTGATAAAAAAACGAGTTGCGCCCCCGGGTGGGCTCGAACCACCAACCTTTCGGTTAACAGCCGAACGCGCTAGCCGATTGCGCCACGGAGGCTCTCGAACGGGATTTTGAAATTATTGTTCTTTCTCTAACTAAGCAATCTATATAAAGATAAGGTTATGAATAACATACCTGTAGAAAACCAGTTTTGTACTTAACCGCTTATGAATCAAGCAAACAGGTGAACACAGTGCTTCAAATTGTTTGCCATCTAAGGAGGCTGCACGCTAGTTGGAATACAGATTTTGTGTCAAAGTTATTTGGAGCTAAGCTTACTTCGTTATTGAGGTTATGTTGACAAGCTTAGAAGAGCTTTGATTTGTTAAGGCTTAAATACTATTTTTTGACATTAATTTTGTTAAAAACAGTGAGCTTAGTGTCACAGAGTACTCTAGCTTCAGTGAATAACATTTTATTTTAGGTATTTTTAGGTTATAGTCCGAAATATAGACGCTTGTTTTTCGTTATAGAAGTGTTTTACGTTCTTATTTTTTCTGTGAAGTTAACATTAATTATTTAAAGAGTAAAGTGTGTGTGTGTGTGTGATAATGGCAAATCGAGTCCCCGGACCGTGCTGCGCCGCGTCAGTCGAGCGGGCCGGCCTGCCGGGCTTGCTGCGCGACTTGCAGCGGCTGTCTGAAGATCAAGATTCCTCCGATATCGTGTTCATTCTAGGTCCGAGTGAAGAAAAAGTTTACGCCCATCGAATTATACTCGTTGCAAGGTAAAAAAAAAACGGCTTCCCGTACCGGGAATCGAACCCGAGCCTCCTGGGTGAAAGCCAGGTATCCTAGCCACTAGACCATACGGGAGATATAATTGAGTATGAAATTATTGTTTATAGATTTATACTCAAAACTATTGTTTTTTTCTACTTGAAATTCTAAAATTGTGGGGACGATTCCTTCGTAAGAACCTTTTCCCAAATATTCTTTTGGTTATTCTCTGTTTGCGCTGTATAATGTACAATAAAAATCAGTTGCAATTTCCAATATTTCTTTTCTTTTATTAATATTCGATCCACTGCTTCGGTTTAATTTAGGCATTCATTCCCTCTTGTGATTAATTTGTTTAAACGCTTTTTTAACACCTCCTACATTAGTACGTTGAAATAATTTTATCTCTGAATGCTTTTCTGTCTTTCCTCGTTTCTTTATTTATTGTTTTACTAATATTTCGTATTTCGCTACGGTTTTTATTCTTATTTCAAAGCAAGCTTTCCTCCTTATGCTTATTTTTTTACAATATATATAAATACATACTTTGTTTATTACTATTACCACCTTTATTTATTAATTTTGTACACATTTCTGTAAATTTCTTGAATGTATCCTGTACTGTTCCTTCATATGTCATAACTTCCGATAATTCTTTAAGGCTAATATAGTTGTTGTCACTATTCCAGACATAACTGTGCTAATTTTCTTAATATGCTTAGTTCTCATGGTGTCTCTACCATTCTATGATCGGTATTAAAATCGAATTTGTGAATAATATTTATATTCTGTATAAGCTTCGGATTGTTGGACATAATATAAACTATTTCATTATAATACAACCCATTAGGAGAAATACATGTCAAGTGGACATTGAATATCTTATTAAAAAAATTTGATAATTTGTTTTCACATGCAAAGCTAATAAGTCTGTTCCCATTGACACTTCTTTTTCTATATCCAAATTTACCAACTATGTATTCTTCTCCTAGTGCACAAGTTCCTATTCTCGCATTAAAGTGTCCCATTACTATTCAATTTTGTGCGTTTCTTTTATGGCTGATTGTAATCTAAATATATATAACTCAAAGGTGACTGACTGACTGACTGACATAGTGATATATCAACGCACAGCCCAAACCACTGGACGGATCGGGCTGAAATTTGGCATGCAGGTAGATGTTATGACGTAGGCGTCCGCTAAGAAAGGATTTTGATAAATTCTACCCCCAAGGGGATAAAATGGGGGAATGGGGAAGAACGGGGGGGGGGGGGTGGCGGAACACGCTAAACCAAAGTGAAGCCGCAAAAACTATACCTAATTAATAATAATACTTCTTAACGCGAGCAAAGCCACGGGCAAAAGCTAGTTTATTATAAATGTCTTCTGTTCCCTTAATGTCATCCGTTTTAATTGTTTCTGTTGGTGCATATACGTGTATTATTGACCATGTTCTTTCTTTTTTGTTATTAGTTGCAAGTTTTATATTCAATATTGCTATTCTTTCTGAAACTCCCATGAACTCTTCAATTTTTATAGCTAGTTTTTTGTTAACCAGAAATCACGCTCCGAACAACCCTGATGTGTCTCCTATATAGTACAGCACATGTTTTTTATAATCTACAATTCCTTCTCCTAGCCTTCTCATTTCACTTCCAAAGCTAATTCAAATTCTAACGGTTTTTTTTCTTCCGAACTTCAAGAGCGTGTATTTAGTGTAGCGATGTTAATTTGTTTTTGACTCTTTATAGGGTTGTGACCCTTATCCCCCTCGATGACCAGTCGGCTTCGGGGACTATGGAGTTTTTTATTTATATTATTTTTTAACTTCTGTTACGAGATGGCTAATTGCTGTTGTTTTTTATGTGTTGATAGTAAACTAGTACCCGACTTCATCATTTCAAAAACATTTATTTTAACTTTTATGGATGTCATAGTTTGTTTCTTAAGCTGGTTTCCTAGTTGTGGTGATACGGGTGACTTTCTGTTTCTTTAAGCTTTATTTATATTACCTTCTTTGACTATGAGCCTGTCTTGTATTAGGTAGGCAATCTTTCCCTTATTTCTCTCTTCTATTAATTTTGGTTGCAGAGTTTTCCTTTTTTCTAATGCATTTTTTGTGTAATACTCTTTTATGTCTAAATCTTTCAGTTTCTTTTTATTTTTCATAATTTCTTTTTTTCCACTCCTTAATAAAAGACATAAGGACTGGCCTTGGTGTTTCGTTTTTACTTAACTTTCGAATACGGTTAATTTTGTTTACTTCATAATTTTCTATTGCTAACTCTAAATCTCATTTCAAATTTGTTTTATTATCTGTATTAATTCTAAAGTAGATTTCTCGTATATTGTATTCCATTTTTGTTTTTTTTTTGAGGTGCACTAACTCTATCTCCACGTTTTCAATTCTCTCTTTCATATTTTTTTTCTTCTATTTTTGATCCACTTTATTAATTGTTGAGGTTGTGAGCTCCACTGTTTAACTTTTCATTTCTAATTTTATTTTAACAAAAAACAGTTGTAACTGTTGCTACATAGTATAATCTGCTTGCGTATAATGGAATGTACCAGATAATCGTAAATTTAGATTTTTGGATTGGCCACACTATCCAGAACTGACTTTTAATAGACAAGTAACATTTACTATATACTCTTGCAGTGACAGTAAATATAACAGTATAATAGTGACGTACAAGGGTAGTTGGCAATTTCACCACTTTGTTGATTTTAGTAACGTACGATGTAGTAAGGTACTACCTTCACTGTTTCCACATTTGTTTTATATAGTGTTTATTTTCCTTATTTCACTTATTTATTGTTTAATTACACATTAATAAGTATTTCCGCAACAATTCTCAACTTTTCCTTTCTTCATTCGAACTGCGTCGCTATTCAAACGGAGGTTTTACTATTTTTAATCGTTTTATATTTTGGAGCAACGTAACATTAGTGTTTATGAATCAACCACCGCCGACCGAAAAACGTTATTTTTTGTGTAAAGTTAAAATTAATTATTGCAAGAGTAAAGTGTGTGTGTGATAATGGCAAATCGAGTTTCTGGACCGTGCTGCGCCGCGTCAGTCAAGCGGGCCGGCCTGCCGGGCTTGCTGCGCGACTTGCAGCGGCTGTCTGAAGATCAAGATTCCTCCGATATCGTGTTCATTCTAGGTCCGAGTGAAGAAAAAGTTTACGCCCATCGAATTATACTCGTTGCAAGGTAAAAAAAAAACGGCTTCCCGTACCGGGAATCGAACCCGAGCCTCCTGGGTGAAAGCCAGGTATCCTAGCCACTAGACCATACGGGAGATATAATTACAATTAAAATTATTATTTATAACTTTATATTCACAATTATTTATAACACGTTCTCATTACTCATAAAATTATACTTTTTGCAACTCAATCTCGTTAAAGATAACATACTCAATAACGACATAATCTGTATTTATTTAGACAAAACATACTGATATTCAATTAAAACAATATCTTTTAAAATTTAATAATAAACGCTTAATAAACACTCTATGTCCTTTAGCTAACTACGTAAGTATCTAACCGTATCTCTTGTTTTACAGTTCTATCCAATTAATATTGACGTTCATAGGTTGACAAATATGTAATTTCTGTGTCATAATAAGATAAAAATCCAGACTACGAGTGTCATTTCAAATTATTAATAATAGGTAAGTATTGAACAAAACCAGTAGAAATCGTCATCTGTAACCTAACTTGTACATAAATTGTCTTTTGAGTATAAAACAAATTACAGGTTATGTCGTACGGAAATTCAGTTTTTCAAAATAGTACATCACCTTGAAGCTCGACACATTAAAGACGTTAGTTGTGTGATAATCCCAGCACTCACATTTGCATAACCTATCGGTTTTATTGACGTTTTAAAACAATAATTAATGATGTTTATCAGTTTCAAATTTATTATTTACAGCGACATCTATTGGCTATTTTTGTAAAACATTATATTTTTACTTTTTTATATATAGATGTCAGTAGGATCGTATAATCAATAACTCATACTAAATCTAAACTATTGGAAACAAAAATAAGTACATTTTCATGCATAGTATCTTTATTTTATTGAATATTAAAGATTAATTTTACCTCTTCACATGTTTTATATCTGAAAATAATATTATAATACTAATGCGAACAGCAAATGAATAGAGATTATTTTATCCTAACTCGAAATAGTGCCTATAGCACGCCTCATTGTAAGTATGGTGCAGTATGAGCTACTGGATACACAAGCTGATCCCGAAACGCGACAAGCCGAAGCTGGTCACTATGACGGGCTTTACAACCCTGTACTGTGGTCGCGATCCAGACGGGCACCGACGCCCTACCACCTCGCTGCTGCTCGTTTAGCACCACCCAGGAGTCACGTGTAGGGAAACTAGGGTATAGCCTACGGACGCAAGCAGCTTCGACTCCCACTTAAAACTGTGCGATATTGAACACTTAGTGGTATTAACTTAATTGAAATGACACAGAACAGTAACAATAAATAACCATAAGAGAAACTAATAAAAATCACCGACATCTGTATCTAGCGAATGAATTATGCATTCCAAAGTTATTCTAACCACAGATAGCGGCAGTGCCGGATTAGGCACGCAGAGTCCCAATTGTTGTGTCACACGCGCCTACAAACCAGACCTACCATGTTTTCATGACGCTTTGGAAGACAAAGACCCTCACGGACTATCCTAAACGATAGTGTCATACTTCTACTGACTAAAATTACCTGTCTACTTCCTACTTCGAGGTTGCCAGGCACCCAGAGCACCTTTTTTGGTGACTTGGAAGTTATTCCCATGAATCGTTAGGTCCATTGTGAGGATTACGACTCAGGTGTGGTCAGGGCTCATTTCCTCTGCCGGGGCCGAGATTACAGCCACGTCAACTTCTTCGGCAGGCTATACATAGCTCGCCTATACTATGCAAGAGGTAGTTAAAATGCCACCCCTCGCTAGAGTCATGGTCTTGCAGCGGTGTGCAGAAACACATCACACACCACTTACGACGGGACATAGAAAAGCTGAGCATCATTTTGTAAGATTTATTTTTTAGTCGTGATTGAATAATTTTGCTTAATATCACCACGAAGTGAAATGTTTAATCATCGCCAAGTTTACTTAAAGATACTGTACCTCAAAAGAAAAAATCCTTAAGGGAACACTAATTGTGTGTTTAGCTGTCCCCTTTCGTCAGAAGGGCATGGAAGTGGCAAGTTTAAATACTCAAGTCTCCAGTTCTTAGAAGCTGTTAAAATACTATATTTATAATTCTACGCAATCATAAAATACATTCTTTTATGCCATATATTTAATGAAGCCGTGTTCGCAAGGTAATCAATACTTACGGAGACCTTTCCGTTAAAAATAATGAAATTTGGCAAGAAACATTGTCTTGTACAACAAATAAAGGGAAAAATCCAAATAGCATTGATTATTATCATCAAGCAGCCCGGATGGTTTACTAGGATATACACCAGGTTAAAAAAAAACATCAAGGACCAAAACCTCACCATGAGACCACGACTCTGTCGCTCCATTCTCTCATCACACCATCACGCTGTCAAGGAGTCATACTGAAAAGAGATGTCGGTAGCTTAATCCGCCACTGGAAAGGAGAAAAAATCTGTCCGCAAGCGATTTGCATGTAAATAAGCCGCCAGCCGGACGGGACATGTTGCCCGGTTGGGCAACGCCTAGTGTAGCAAACTTGTAAAAGTTATGCGAAAACTTTACCGAACTTCCTCTGTATTTGTTGAAGGTCTATCGGAAAAATAACTCAGTGTTTCGCTCTGGTATTATAGAACACAGCTTTGATACGTATTATACAAGTATTGCATTTGCGCACGGATCTGTCTACTTCTTTACTAGTTAAACGTACGAGAAACGATGACCCAGTGCTATCACTGCAGTTCGAACTTGGATTCCGACCAACATATGATCGCAAGCTGCCCGGCGTGGGACAGCAAGCGGCGGGACCTTGGTCCGAAGGATGGAATAAGAAATCTGTCGGCATGTGCCTGTCGACAGTAATGACAGGTTATACTGGCAGGACATGACAAATGGAGGGCCGTCCTCTCATTCTGCTGAGCGGGAGAGAGTATCCTGAGTCGATATTATGACCACATCATACCTCATGGTAAGCATGGTATCGGTGGCCGCAGCGATCATGCCGATCTGCATAATTCACACTTCACTCTTCATTTGCAGGACCGAATATCATAGGGCCGTTGTAACACGCGCACCGGAAGATAAGAGTTAGAGTATCGTCTTAGCCGGGATGTGTATTACCGTAGAGCCGTGACTCCTAAAACACGCGCGCGTGGTTTCGAGCTTTAAATTCCTTTTTTTAATTTTTTAATTGTCAATGTTCGTTACTTTTTTTATCGATTGTATTCTAACTAATAAATGCATAAGATCAAAATAGAATTATGGACTGAAGTTTTATTTCGCAACAAACTTCGGTGTTAATATAAAGAATAATACGGTATAAGATTGTTCCCTTAATTCGTTACAATAAAAAAAGAGAATGATATGTACATACATATCTTTTAAAGGAAATAAATTGTCTTGACGATCAAATAAGTTAAAAGCAGAAAGACAAACGATTGATTTTATTATTATATTGTAAGTAAGTATTGTGAGGGTAGAGGCAGATTCCTTTTATTATGGATATGTATCTTATGTAGGGTTCGACCGAAGGTTCGGCCGCGAATTCGGCTTTAGCGGTTTTTTAACAACTTTTGAGATAATATTAATAATCTCTAAACTTTGTTTATATATTTACTCGGCCATTTACATATTCCACATTAACATATACGTTAATATATAAAACATGAAGATACATTACAAATGCGACTACATTTAAAATCGTAAACTATTGCTCAGATAAAAAGAAATATGAAAACATGAGCAACACTCGGACAGGAGCAGTAAAAAAAGAACACAAAATTAAAAAAATATAACCTAATAATTAATTTGCAAACAAAAAGAAAAGAAAAGAAAGAAATGGACCAGTATCCTTGCACGGCAACGCTTTTGATCCTCAGTTCGTATCCCGGCACGTGGATCGGGGTTAGTCCAGATTGAGTACGGATTTAGGGACCACATGCGCTCTGCTGAAGGAAAAATTCGTGAGGAAACCTACATTGCATCTAATAGAAATGCTTGCAAAAGTCCTGGGAACTGCTGCTCTAGTGGTCACGTTGCGCACGGCATATAAACGGAAAGTTTATACAACCACTATTGTATCTCACCCATCATATATCACAAAGGGATATAGTGTAATAATATATTATTATTATACCAATCACAAGCAGATGAGTCAGTCTGAATTTGACGCTTGCTATTTTTAGCAAGCTTTACTAAAATTTCTGTCCATTTGAAAGATCTATTGAATTTAGAATATAGAATTTAATTTTTTGGCCGAAAGTGGCCGAAGACGAGGATTTTGGTCGAACTCTAATTATTGGGAAATAAGCTCTCTGCCAAACGAACTGAGACGGCCTGAGGCACCGCTCCACTTTGCGTTTCCTTTCACTGGGTACGCACAATCTTGTTTTCCTCCTTCCTTCATAACCATGGAAAAACAATACTATTGAAGGCTGGATGACTCCTGAAGGTACTATTCATACAAGACATGACAAAGTCATACAGCCTTGGATCTTGAATTTTTTCAAGGCGGGGCAATAACTACTGTTTCTCATCCAGTTTTTTTACTCTATTTCACTATTATATCGATGAATCCAAAATAAAGAGAACAGGAAAAAAACGCGCGAATTTTTTTCGTCTACGAAGATTTTCCTGGCTCACTCTGTGAAACTAATTTCGCGCAAGTGACGTGAGACGCCTCGCGAATTATATTTACCGGGTTGTGTCTCATTTTAGCATTTTTTTTTACATATACCATCTGCACATGCGCCTACAAAAATGGCCCGGTGAAAATTACACACAGTCATAGATGGGCAAAATGTAATCAGATTAATAAAAATGATTAACGATTACATTTTACGTTTTTTACCATTAATACGACTGTATTTTTCTCATTTGTGTTTTAAACACTATAAAATCCCAGATTGTATACACATTTATGATTTTAAATGGATTTAATCATGATTGCAGAGCAAGAAAATTAAAAGTACCACTACATTTTGTAATCGTTCATCATTAATCAGATTACATTTTGCCCATCTCTGCACACAGTACATGTGAGACCTAAGGGTTGTTTACAGCGGGATTTCTAAAAGGCAAAGGAACAGTTTAAAGTTTGTTATAAAGGTGACTTGCGCATAACTGTTTTCTCAGCTGAGCGCGCCCAGTCAGCCGCATCTGCGATGTGCTGCCAACTTACGGTGATTAATTCTAAAAAGTTACCAACTTCAACGTTAATCAATCATCTCTCACGATAAGCCGCCGCGGCTATATTCATAATTTACTACATCAACAAAGAGTTACTTAAAAATGAGGAATATTCTTTGAAATACTTTTAAAAATCCTTTATTGTCAAACTAAGCAGGACTATGTTTACTCGGCCCGGGATATGTATTCCCCTTACGCCGTTGCATAAAAGCACCCTCGTAGGCGGGATAATTTTACAATAGTTTTGAGATAATTGCGATGATTTGTATCAAAGCACTTCCCAATAAACAGCGACAGTCGGGAAACTTCCACAAATAACTCAATTTGTCTGTATTGGTGTATATATGATGCACAGTAAGGTGTTGTTGAGGATTTATTATGTTAAACTTAAATTTAAAATTAATTATTGTCTGTGACGAGAGCTATGCAATGTGAAACTTGAATTTTCTAAAACGGGAACGGTAAGAAAAAAAAAGTCATAATCCAGATGGTGCTTGAATTTTTTTTTTGTTTTATCCTCCGTTTGCGTGGAAGGCAAAGACTTTCACGCCATACAGTCATGTCTGAGGTTTTTTCTTTCCAAGTTTTATTAAATTTCTGTTATGTTTTCCCGCTACATTCCAATATCTCTGTCGTAGTTTCAGAAATATGTTCAACTTCATTTCCTGTGTGTTACTCCATTTTTAGACGTTTGCACACAATATTAACCGCGCAGGGAGACAATGTAGATTGACGGGAAAACTCATCCACCCAAGCGACGTATTATTCCACTAGTGTTTCGCCAATAAGCCATTGATTTCCCATCGCACACAATCAGCCGAGCATTCCATTGCTGTCCAAGTCCACAGCACAAGCTCAGACAACAATTGAACATTCAGCAGATCGCCACAACAAGAAAACAACAATTATACAGCACGAGTGCTGAAGAGATGAAACCACTCCGGTTTGATGCTTTGCCGCCATTGAAATTGGGTGCATCATACTTTTATTATTTTATTGACTGAGGTTGCGCATTTTTGGCGCCCTCTCTGTCCCTCAATGTCCCTCTGCAAGTTATCTAGCCTTCAAATACTCTTGAATGAATATTTAATTTTAATAAAATAAAAAAAAAACGTATGCAAATATGACAAAAGAGATATGAAATATGAATATGAGTGGGAGTAAGAGCCGAGCCCGACCGAGACTTGCCTATACAGACCAAATAAAGAAAGTTCAGAAAGAAAGAAAAAAGAAAAAGAAAGTTCCCCTTCCTTCTCTCCAGAATGTGTCACTTGCAATATGCGACAGCCTAAGTATCCTAGGTATGAATATCCGCTGTGATCTCAATCCTAGGGATCATTTAGGATCTGTCATCTCTACAACATCACGTAGGCTCGGTGTCCTGAATAGGGTGCGACGGTTTTTCACGCCAAATCAACTGTTCCTTTTATATAAGGCTCAGGTCAGGCCTTGCATGGAATATTGTTCGCATCTTTGGGACGGTTCTGCCCGGTACTTACTTGATGCCCTGGACAGGTTGCAGCGGAGGGCTGTCCGCGTTGTGAATGATCCTGAAGTGACTAAACATCTTGAACCGCTTCAGTTGCGCAGAGATGTGGCCTCACTGAGCGTTTTCTACCGTCTGTATCATGGCGAGTGTTCTGAGGAGTTGTTTAACCTTGTTCCGCCCTCTCCCTTCCTGAATAGATCCACGCGCGCGGGTTTGCGGTGTCACAGCTATACGGTATCTCACATCCCGGCTAGGACTAAGAAGTTCTCTAACTCCTTCTTTTGCCGTGTCGTTGGGCTGTGGAATGGTCTTCCGGCGAGCGTGTTCCCTCCATCCTATGATATGGGATCTTTTAAACTTAGCGTGAAGAGATATTTGTGCAGGCTGGCATGATCGCTGCGACTACCGATGGGTTTTTTGTTACCTTTCGATAGTCGTTGGCGTTTTTTGGACTGCACCATGCTTACCATCAGGTATGGAGCAGTCACTGTGTCGAGTCGGTATAAAAAAATAAAAAATAAAAAAAAAAGTTCTGATGGAGGGTAATGTCAAAAGAAAGCGGAATAGGCAGGAGTGCGGGAAGGGATTAAAGAATGTTACCGAAGTGAAAGAGGTTTGCAAGAATAGAGAGAAGTAGCGTTCCATTTTCCCTGACTTCCCTTATAGGGATTCGGCATGATTATATATAGATAGATAATAAATTAAGCTTTTTAAGTGGTCAACTGCACGAAAAATTATTTCAGGCATAAGGCCCTATATAAAATTAATAAATGAGCACAAAACGTGATGGTTGAAAATGTATTTAATAATGTATTTCTTATCAAAAGCATTTTTGTGTAAAAATTTATTATATGAAGCTAAGTTCCATTCCTTCCATTCAAATAATATTGTGAGGTCTAAACAAAAAACTAAATCTAAAACTTTTTAAAATTATCCTATTCTGAAAACAACAAATAACTAAGAATTTATTCTGGCTAGAAATATCTTCCATAACGGACATTAAGGGCGGTTGCACCAATAAATCAGATCTAGTTTAAACTTTTATAAAACGGTATCCTGTGTTAAATTCTACTTATTGTCTTAAACGGGAACATTATCCAATTTTAATATCTGCTAAGTTTAAATCATCATTAAGGTCGAATTAAACTGCTTCAAATAAATAATGTTTTATACAAACTAACTAAACTAGATTTAATTTGTACAAGCAAGTTGCTCTTTTTTATGATTAATACCGACTTACAACAACATTGTCTTATCGAAAACTCTCCTAGCATTCTAATATCTAGCATCTATACGTAAATATAGGAAAAAAAATTAATGTGGAAAGCAAAAAAATTAACGCGAAAACAAGAGTTTTCAATTCGCTGACAACGTAACACATATTTTAGTAAAACTTTTAACATCACTCATGTTCCATACCTTACATTTCCTAACTAAACATGCAATTTGTCTTACTTTATCCGGTAATACTAAACTCCCACTCTTCCAAGCCATAATCGTTGTGTGCTAAACTTTTATCGCCATCCTTCTCATTTACATAACAAAGTACGGTTGAGACAGAAACAGTATGAGTATCTGGAACACGATTTGACGGAAACTGGTGCATAATCACGTTCGTGGTACAGGTTCGGGGATAATTTGAGACTTAATTACGCCTCCAAGGGTGTTGGGGGGTTGATTGATAGCACGGCTACGTAGCAGCGCGTGGTTGAATAATTATCGTATACTTCCTAATTTGTTCGAAAATTTGTTGGAATATTGATCATTTAACCATGTTATTATTAACACAAAGATATATTATCCACTGTATATTTATAAACAAAACTTGTCTCGCTTTTTTGAGTTCTTATAAAGTTTAATTCTTTCATTCAATTGGTCCTAGAAACTAATTAAAAAATAACTGAAATTAACAGAATTCATCGTATTTTTCTATGGTAAAAAAGAAAGTATCCTCTTTTCAAATTTTACTTTATTGATGCTCAAAAAAATAACATACATATAATACGATAGAAAATATATCTAATCAGGTTTTTTTTTTAATTCCAGTACCCCTATGGTATGCAAAACGATATTTTAAAGGTAGGTGGAAACACATATCTTTTTTTAAATAATAATAAACAAAACTGATTCTTTTATGTCTTCTATTAAATACAATATTATCTATATTAAAATATATCTCCGCCATGGTTGTATGGCGTAAAAGCCTTTGCCTTTCCCACAAAGGGGAAAAGAAAACATAAATAATCTATGTTAAAGTTATCCTTACATAGGCTAACTAATGAGTAGTTCATACTGCATAATTATAATGAATAATTATTAAACGTATGGAAATAGCTCTTATACAAAACTCAGTGATAAAAGTGAAGCAAGTTTTTTTCTTTTTCGTAAGCTCTTTTTGGTCTATCCAGTTTTTTATAAAGTTGCGTTCTGTTTTTAAAATAAGCTTTGCCTTACATGAAGTATAACGGACGCCTTGCTGAACTAGTGCAAAAAACATCTAACCTAATTAACGATAGCAACAAAATCCACATTGCCATAAACAAAAGCTGTTTCATTATAAATAAACAAACAACGTCAACTCACAATCATCAAAAGAAAAGTTCACACCACCGACACTACACATGTTTGTTAGAATAATGGAAAAACTTATTTGACGTGAGTCGTAGGCAGTTTGCAAAAAACAATTCGTGCCGGGAACAGCGCCATCTATCGGGTCGGCGCGGAGCTCGCGGTTACTAATTACAACTTCGCCGTTCACACGAACCACCCGTTTGCGCAGTGACCATGATTGTCTTTCCTAATTTTCCAAATAATTTTACTGTGATAATAAATAATTTCCGCAGCCCAGTTTCAAACACGTTTTTAAGCACTAATAAGGTATTTTGTATGCAATTGCTGATTCATAAGTGTTTAAAGGGTGTTTTTAAATTTATCAAGCGTTTCTAACACTAGGCGATAAATTTTTAAGTCAATAAAAGTAAAAAGTAAATAAGAAAGAGTACAAAAAAATACAATGAAAAGTATTGTCAACATTATAAAATTTTGCTTGGACCGAGTATATGTGATATCACATATATATAATAATTAAATAAATAATTATTAAATAATTAAATAATTTTACTTAATGGTATTTCATAAAAAAAATAAAACTTAAAAAGGTAAATAAAATGGTGGCTTCAATTGTAAAGGCATATACGAGTACATGTATCTACGGTTTTTGGTGGGTCGGCGGGTGTGCACTATATCCGCGGAAAGTGCATGCAATAGTTTAGCTGCTCTAGCAATGTGCGCGCAATTTGACAAGCTACCATACCTTAGTCAGGTTTTGCGCTCTTACGACAGTTCAGTGTCATGAAGTGAGAGGCAATATTCTATTCTGTCGATTAACGGCTCACCGTCAACACGTATTGGACAAGCGAGCTGGGTTAAATATCCAACCCTCTTCCCACGGATTCCACAAATACAGTAGAAAAAGAGAAAGAAGGTCTTTGCCCTGCATTGAGATGAATCTGGCTAATAATAATCATAATATATTAGTAAGGGACAAGTTATATTAAAATTTCGGGGAGAATAGTTACTATGCTAACAAAGTATCGTTGAATCGTAAAGAAAGCAACACTGCCGGCGCGGGCATACCGCGGCCCTTATCAAGACGGGCTCAGTCCTTCATAAGCATCACTCAGTTCCTAGCACACTACTTTTATTGCACAAAAGATTGATTTCAACGTTATTTTTAAGTAAAAGGAGACATAATGATATGTTGGAATATAAAAGTAATCCGTATTTCTGTACGAAAATGAGAATTGTTAGGTCGGCCATTTAGTGGCGTTGTTGTACTTACAAAGTGTGTAAAAATCACTTTCTGCGCGAATACGAAATAAACATTAAACTTTATAAATTCTTATTTGTGTTATTATCTCTACAATATTAGAAGAAAAATAGTAGATTTTGGAACCCGTACAACATGTCACACTTATTAAAATTACTGTAGCTTACTCCAATAGTAAAATCGGCTTGCATGAAAATTCCGAGCAGTGATCTTGAGGGAGTCTGCCGGAAGGAAATACTGACACAGGGTGCGAATTCCATTCTTAGATGATGAACAGTAAATAATAGGAGACGAATCGTTTCGTACGAGCAGTTGGAACGTCAACAATATAAAGGAGCAATCCCGCACGATGGTATATTTTTAATTATTTTCTATTGCTCATCTAAACAAGCCAAACGAGCAACCACTTCTGCCTGCCCCTTCCAGACATATCCTTGTTTTAAATATTTCCCAGTATGTAACTCATCAATACCATTATTAAACTATTTAAATTCATAGATGGACATAGACCTTACTTAAAAGACTACACTGAGTACAGTTTTCAGCTCTTCAATTCCGCCGTACCATCTGTCGTAATTTGCTGCTCCATCTTGCTTCAATCTGGATGTCCCACGTCATTTAGAAGTGACAAAGCTATTGTGATCATTGTACACAAGTGCTCCTTCAGAGTAAGTATCAATAAATTCTCGTTACTTGCTGCGCTGGAGTTACTTTGTCATGTCATTATGAAACACACCCCTTTTGCCTATACGCGGTCTCCTCTCAAAAACGTGTGTAATTGTTTACAATTGAAAATAATAAACATAAAGATTAATAAAGAAAACTTGAAGACGAATTGCAAAAAAATAATTAACCTCTGCAATGTTAATTAAGAAGTAAATTTATAGTGTTACAACAAAATTCAAACCTTATAACTTAAATAGAATCTTAAAAACTGAACGTAAAGCTGGTCACGCGAGATGCGTATATTTTAATTTGCATAAACATTCCCTTAGCTTCAACATGTTCATACTAAAAAATATTACTCGTTAGCGAGGCATACGTTAAATTCTTGCCTTTAATCGCTGTAATTTATAACTTCATAGAAAATATTTAAATTTATGAATTCACTTGTATAATGAATAGAATATAATCGTTGTTTTCTGTAAACTATAGCCCAATCATGCAGTACACTGCATCCACGATTTTTAATTTCTAATTATTTTAGAAGATAGGTGGCAAAAAATCTAGATAAAAAAAGACATTGCTTTATGTTTAATACTTTTGTAAAAACATTGAAACTGTTCATTGCTTATCAACATGATAATTTATAAATAATCAATATTACAAAATCAATTTCATTACGGCGATTGATACAGCTCAATGTTGAAATTCTAAGATATCTCTATAATATTCTCTATAAAGTTAATAAGGCTCGAATGCAATATCTTGAAAAGAAAAAGAAAAGATTCCACAATAATTATCACGTACGTTCTGGATTACCCTGCTAAATATGTTTGTTCACATGAAAAAAGTATTCCTCTAACAGAATACCATATCCCGTTTTTTAGTAGGCATCAAAAATGTCCCACTCTAAGACTTTGTTGATGTGTCTATTATAAATTTTAAATGTCTATTTTTCTTAAATAAAGTTCACGTATAGACTACAGTGAATTGTTCGTATTTTTACTCAAGGGCCGTTATTTTTGTAGAAGATCGCGATAAAGCCCGCATGCAACGGCACGTGCATAAGTGATGATGAAGTGATTTTCAACGTAACTAAGTTAATTCAGAGCTAAAGGTTTGCGAGCATGCTGCTCTCAAACTACAGTGTAAGGAACCCCGCTGTGTTTTCATGTAGTTAAGAAAATTGATTCTTTTTATTACACTGGCTCGACATAGTGACTACAGAGTACCTGATGGTAAGTACAGTGTAGTCCAAAAACGAAAGCGACTATCAAAGGATGAAAATCCATTGATAGTCTACATCGTCATGTCGGCCCTCGTATACCACGACTGAAGGTCTCTAGGTATATGAGTTACTGGATATACACAAGCTGATCCCAAAACGCGACAAGCCTGAAACTGGTCACTATGACGGGCTTTATACTTTGGATTCGTTATACACCTGTACTATGATTTAGTCAACACATTAGAATATCAACGATTTTTTCGGAATCAGTGAAGCCCACGAAGGCCTTCTTTTTCAATGATAAGGAAGAGTTGTAGCATTATTTCTGCCTATAGCAAATGGAAATCGCCGTTATGATAGAAAAGTAAAGAATGGGTGTTTTAACACGAAAACTTGCGAAATATTTGTGTCGAGTGTTACATTTCGCGTAGCCATGATCGCGTGTAAAAATAACTAATTTTGGCGTCCAAATAATATTTACTATTTATCTTTTAAAGTTACTTGAGTACTTTTGTTACTGAAAAGTACTAAAATAATTTTAAGGTAGAAATGAATTCGTAACTGAAATTATTAAAGTAACTTCAAACCATTCGTGCTCGTAAAATTCGACCTGACAAAGTGACATGCTCTATAACCTGAGCCTCAACTTGACATAATTTTATTTTTGTTTTATATACTTACAATGGATTTATTTATGACATTGTCGAGGGCGTACTGCCTGTGCTTTGACAAGAGCAGTTTGTGGGTAAAATACCCGCAGAAGGCGCCCTGCGTGTTCAGTAAAACAATGCGTTCTGGTTGCTGTCGGAGCTGCCTCGGTTCTGCAGATCTTCGATGCTGGAGCGGCCGAGAGGCAGTCCCGATGGCATCCTGAGCATTATGGCTGCGAGAGTGAATGGATCTTTCATGCAGTTTTGGATGAAATTCTCATACAATTAGATATTTATGTCTTGAATTAATATTATCTAAAAACATATTATGACTGTTTTTGTTTATGTATATTGGAAACATCTGAAATAAATATATTATTATTCGTACACTTTATTTAACATATAAATAAATACACATATTGCTTACATTTTAAAATAAGTAGTATAAAAACAGATAAATTAAAAAATATATAGACCTACTGTAGCAAGGCCCGAGGCCCAAGCTATTGGTAGTTAGGAGCTCAGAGTGAGGAACCTCCTCACAATGCGTGCCGTATCGAGTAACACAGCCTTCTGTATCCGACAAGCAAGCGAGAGCATCTTGAGATGGTAATCAAAGCTCTTTGCGACCAGCCCATTAGTCCATACGACTGTCGGGACAGATATCGCTGAATCCACATCCCGCATGCTGGTAATCTCGTGTGTGAGGACAATTTTATAGACAAGGGAGATATTTCAGAATACAATACCTTCCTCCTTCCTTTTTCTTTTTTCCTTTCCTTTCCTTTTTTTTAACCTTCTTATAACTAATAAAAATGTAACTAACAATATTCGCTAACAAATTATAAAGAAACATTGATGAACAAATGAGAATTGATCCGTATAAAGTTTGGACACCGCAGCGCGTGTGGTGCACGATTGAATGGCATCTAGATAAAGTTCCTTTTACGTAATTTTAAGTAAACAGGTAATTGACTCGTTACCCTTTGGTACTCTATCCTGGCTTATGAGAGACAAAATACCTTCTTCATAATTAATTGTTATTTATTCTATCATGTGTGTAATTTCCCCTTAATATGATGACAATAAATTACTTTGTTTTAATGGAAATATTAAGATATCACTAATCCTATATATTTGGAATTAGAATCAAATGCTGAATATCCTCCTTGAACATCTCCCTCGTCTATAAAATCAGCCTGTATAATGTATTTAAAATATATATTAAACATTACTTGATATTCGAGTATTGGCATAACATAGGCAATACGTTATAAACACAGTATGACCGGTGGTCGTGGGTGTGGTTGTAGAAAGACACGGATTTTGGCGTTTTACTGTTTATTTGCACTTTAAGGCACACCGAACTGCGACGTACACGCACGTACTCTAGCCTTGGGTCTCGGAAGTCGACTAACTTAGCAAGCATCCCGTGCGCGCGCGCATCCTCTTACCCCGCACGTCTCGTATCACCCTAACGACCCATAGGGCGTGTAATACAATTACGTATCGGGCGGCGTCTACATTGTATACCAGTCTTTTCTTTCAAGTTGGCTGTGGTGGGCAAGTGGGTATGTGACCGGCGTCCATGCGGGGCTACGCGAGTGGTCGCAGCTTCGTATCGTCGTCGTCCGTCCGACGCGTGCCTCTGGGTCTTCCCAGATTGCGTACGGATTCGGCACGGCATGCCCACCGGTGAGGGAGAACACCACATAATCTCTTCTTACTTTCAATGAATTTACAAAGGGCTATATGTAGGTTGTGTCGTGTATATCACCGCGTGGAAACCCGCGCGGCATCTAATAGAAATGTCACGTGTACTAAAGTTGTGAGAACGGCGATCAGCTGCGCTACTGGTCACGTTGGGCACGACATATAAGCGCAAAGTGGAGACAGCCACTGATATATCTCCGTGCATACCGAAAGGGTTATAGCGTGATAATATATTATTACTATGATTATTTTTAGCCTTGATTTCGTGGCCATTAATAGTTTCTCCGACTTTTCTTTACAAGGAAAATCATTTTCATGTAATCTCATAATTATAAACATTCATGTCATTATTCCATTGCAAAAAAAGTTTTACACAAAACACTGTGCTTGTAATCCTATGAGATTAATTTGTAAAATTACACGGTTCAACAAACTAACGAGTCAATTTATTTAACTTTAAAAATACAGAATAGATTCGTTAGCGAACGTGCAATTTGCTTTGAAGCTGTCGTGTCTTTAACTGCGTCATCGTGACCAGATTTGTATTCAGGGATCTGGGGCCCAAATTTTTCTTGAATTACTTATCTTTCATTTTTATCTCAGGGTAAGTGAAAATTCAAGAGGTGAGGAAGAAAACTTAGTTTACAAATATTATGAAATTCTGACCGATTTCGACCTTGGCGACGTTTCTAAATCACGTCAAGTTCAGCACCATTGCCTAATTCGAAAACCTAGAAAAAGGCAGAATGTAGTATTTGAGTTATGATAACTAACTCATATCATCATCCAAGGCCTTAATTGAAATATACTATTAAGTTATTTGTTTAATAATTTATGTATTCAATGAGAAAGGATACTAAATTCAATAGTGAAACCTTGCTTTCAGCATTAGTTAATATTATATTGCAGTAGCGATTTACTATTTCTTTAAAGATTAATACAATTCTACATGACTTGGTAGCTTCGCAATATAACATTTAGGCTGATGTGTATAGGCCCTACTTTGACATTGCTTACAATTTGCTCAGAAAATAAATTCATCTCGAACAAAAAACTTAATATATAATTGTAACTTGAATATATCTATACTGACTTTATACTTTGACATTAATTTGTAACAATAATAATATATATATATCTCGCGTAAAATCTGAAAGTCTCATAAGACATTGTTACCACGTTTTATGTTATGAAAGGTCAAAAGTAATTATATTGGTTCTTTTAGATCGATTCTTTTTTCATAGATCTTTCAAGATCTAAGACTGTTACGAGTACTCGGTAATGAATTCGATTAAAGAAAATCTACTATTACACAAGCTCATAGCAAGATCTGTAGTATCCCCATATATTATATTCATTTAAAATATTTTTCATTGTAAGAGAATTCGTTCACTATACTCATTCCATAGGGGTGCGGTCTCACGATAGAGGGCCTGAGTACACGTCTGCACTGTGACGAATGTAGCAAAATTACAATGTTGACGATATCCAACGGTGATTGCAGTCTTCAGATGTCTTGCCAATAGCACGTACAGTCAGCAGTAATTTCTATTCATAAATTAAATAACAAATATGTTAGTTCAATATAAGCAATGATACCTAAAATATATTGAAAAAAAAAGATGGTTTTTACTTTGTATAAGCTCATCGAATGATATCAATAAATCATTAAGGCGCTCGTTCAGTATCATCCAAAAGTCACACGTAGGAAAAATAAAACTTCGGAGAAAATTCTCTCTTTCTTTCCCTCAGCACTTGGCAGACGGGAGTAGGAACACTCCGGTGGCTTTACTTGGTAAGAGTCACAGTCTAGTCCTGACGGTCCACAAGGATTT
The DNA here is from genome assembly GCA_036320925.1 of Automeris io. Taxonomy (NCBI): domain Eukaryota; kingdom Metazoa; phylum Arthropoda; class Insecta; order Lepidoptera; family Saturniidae; genus Automeris; species Automeris io. The sequence goes on along the minus strand of JAUDJH010000011.1, from coordinate 482,560 downwards.
CAACTGGGTCAAAAAAGGGGATAAATAAAAGCTATGAAAGCAGGAATTAGCCCGCAAATAAAAGTTAAAACACTATCAGAAAGATAAATACTACGTTCTGCTTGCACCTAGACATTACATCTAGTTTAAGCTTGTATAAAACGCTGTTTAATTAGAGCAATTTAATTCGACCTCAATAATGATTTCATTTAAAAGTTGTTAAAACTGAATAATGTTTTCGTGTAAGACAATAAGTACTGTTTAAATGTAACAGTGTTATATACAAGCTTGAACTGGAATTAATTTGTTGGTGCAAGACGCCATTACGACAAATAGCACTAACAAATTAAATCTAATCAATACGTGTATAAAACGCTACCTGAAGCGGTTTGATTCGATGTCAATGGTGATTTAAATTTGACAGTTAAAACAGGAGTATACTTCCGTTATATATTTTTTTATTATTTTTTTTTAATAAGGGCGGCTTGCACTAACGAATTAATGTAGTTTAAGCTTGTATAAAACGCTTATTAATTAAATTGGTTTGATTCCATCTTAATGATGATTTTAGTTTAAGAGTTGTTACAACTAGATTTTGATTTAGTGCAAGACAACAAGTACAGATCAGCGCTAAATAGCATTTTATATAACTCTAAACTCGATTTAATTTGTTAGTGTAAGCCGCCCTTAGTATAATTTATCACTAAATAGCGTTTTATAAAAGTTTAAATTTGATTTAATTTGTTGATGCAAGCCGTTATGTAAATGAATTTTTAATTAAGTTTACCGAAAATTAGTGAAACTTTCTAAGACATTGTTGTGGAAACTGGAGTGAAAATTTGGGTCGGCGATCGCTTTTCCCGATTTAACTGAAACTGATGGCAAAAAGTTGATGTTGATTTATTGCGTGTCACTGCTTGTGAGCGGCGGTAGACTTGCTAAGTTATTTACACAGTTCATACAATGGCAGCGTGTCAAATTGGTAACTTAAAAGAACAATTATATTTGAATTGTTACAAAATCGTATCAACATAATAAATATATCCAGATATTAAAACATGATCACGGATTGTAAGTACTTTAACGGGTCTCATGATCCTTGGACGTGTCACTCATTAGACCCGTTAAAGTGTTAATGAGTACCCACGCGAATCTGACCAGTTTTTCATGTGGTTTATACAGTTGTAGACAGAGTGATTCATAAGGAAGGTTTTAGTGTATAATTGTTTAATGTTTTGCGTAAATTCTATGAAATGTGATGATAATTGTTGATGAAGTCGGATAAAAAAAAAAGTCACCTGGGAGATTTCGTCTAAAACTATCCCCAATCCCTTGAAGATATAATAAAACAATGTATGTTGGAATTATACCTCTTTTATAGGTCTACCAATAAACGCACGATGACGTCTTTTAAGAATAGCTTACTACATCCATCGTCAAGACCAGGGGCGTTGAAAAGGTCGATCGCGAGAGCTTTTTGAGTCGAAATTGGTAAATATTGCCCAATATCGGTTGAATATTGAAAACGAGAGCTACTGTTATCGCTGGTCTGTGGTTGATCGAAACTCCGGCGCGACAATTAATCGCGATAATGCAAATAGTGTGTCAACATGGAGCATGTCTCAGCCGCTGCTACATCAATCATGTCGCCGCGGAAACCGCAGTACATACTGCATTTGCCTTTGTTTACAGTTTCATTTACTTTCTCTGTTCTTCATCTTCCTCACTGATGAGGATCGAGACGCCAATTCTTTCGCGAAACTAGCTGCCTCCATTGGTTCCGTTTTGCCGCCTGGCAGAGCGCAGCTAAAGGGAAGCTCTAGCTGTTGGCGACCTGAACTGACCACGGATTACGGCTCCAGCCTTTATGTCTTTTATTCCCTATCTTCCCGGTTATTATCCACCGGCTTTTATTAACGCTGGATAATAAATAATATTTAAAAAAAAAACTTTAATAACTGTATTATAAGAAAAAAAGTTTTTTTTAAATAATATTTTCTCACAGAACGTTTAGTTTCATTAATATCTACCAAACTATATAGGAAAGAGCAGCTAGAACCGTCGGAATACATAACACATTTTAAATTTTCGCGTGTTATACTCATTCTCAACACTTTAAAGGGTTTATGCGAGAATTAACTTATTTTTTATTACGGCTCGTTATTCGATCTGATTTTACACATACCATAATCACAAGAAGACTAACGCCTCGCGGAACTGTCGCCGGGGTCGGGAAGTTGCTTCCTCTACCCGCTTTTGTTATTGATAATTTGAATAGTCGCGACACACTACCCACACAGTATCCGAATGCTTACAAGGCGATATGAAACGAGGTCTTGGTTTTCTGATTAGTGGGTTCCACACCGATGTTAGCAATCAATTGAGTTAATTCGCGTATAAGGCCCGTTAAAGTATATATATGTAATGCGTCTGAATACATATCAAAAAATCTTTGTTTTTTTTTTTACTTATAAGATTTTCGTTATATTATAACTAAGGCCTCTCTGTGACGTTTAGTTATAAATTATAAATATAAAAACAAAGTCGCGTTTTGTTTCTAAGATTTAAAAAAACTTGAATAACTTGTCTAACAACGACATCGCAAAGGATATGTTAACGAATCAAATGGACAATCATTAACTAACTAGATTCGTTTTTGCAAAATACGCTTCCAATCTTTTTACATCGTCATAATTAGAAACAGCTTAATTGGAAGGATGTCGGCTTCTGTTGAAATGGAAATTTTATTGATTGATGTCGTTGTACGAGTAATTTACAGCATCCATCTTGGACCTGTTTACGGAGCTAAACAGTTTTGTTAATGACGAAAATACACAACACTAACACTATTCATGGAGACTTATGATGTCTTCAAACTTATTGACAATAATTATCTAATTCCACTGGCCCCAATTCATTATGCGGCATATGTGGTGGACGTTTCTTATATCCGCACGAAAAAATTAGCATCTACACTCATCATGCGAACAGCTAAGGAGTGGGATATGTTCCCAGCGAGCATATTTTCGCGGTCTTATGACTTGGGAGTCTTTAAGAGAAGTGTGAATAGGCATTTGTTAGGCTGACATGGTCCATCGTCGGACTCGTCTTCACTTCCCACCATATGTGATTGAGGTCAGGTGTCCGCCTGTAAATCATCATAAAACTAAACGATAAACTGTTCATAGAGCTTATATGAAGTTGAAAATAACGCCACTTCAGACATGGGTTCAATCTCTGTTACTTTGACAGATCTTGAAGGTCATTAGAGTAAAAACAGCTTTATTAACATACATTACTGCATGTACCCAATTTGGTCAAAATTATATTTTACGAATAAACTAATCTTGGTAACAGAACAATAACTAACAAAATCCGCAGTTGAAATATATAAATCACTGTCATTAAATGTCAAGCTGTTCATGGAGTGTAAATTTTTAACAAATTCGACTTATTAAAATAAAGCTCCCTGAACAGTTGTTGATGATAAGAAGCGGCGATGGTAAAAGTTGTCGCCGCGGCCGAGGACGGTGGCGTGGCCGTGCCCTTGTCTCCGGCGGACGAGTAGAAGAACATCCCGGGGTATTATTGAGTAGGAGACTGACACACCGGGGCGTCATTCTCGTGGTGCTCGGAAGTTCCATGAAGAATTCCCACGAGAGTACAAAAAAAAATGGCAATGCTAAAAGTATAGTTTTTAACAAAACCGTGAACACACCTCTTTAAGATGACAAATTCCTTTTATTTCTATGAAAGTGGCAAAAACTTTATCATGTCTCCTTCGGTCTAATACTATGTAGAAAATGAAAATCAAAAACTTCGAGTGAAGGTACTGGCTTCAATAAACCAAGATCTGAAGGAGACCGCTTTTGTCGCACAGAGTAAAGAATTTAAATTAATCTAGAAACTGCTAATTAAGTATAATGAAGCAAAATCTAGCTTATCTTTGTCATCGAATGTCACCGATGTTGATTATTTTATTTCTTCATGAGTTCAATGGAACTTGCGACTAGAAATAAAATAGTTTGTAATACCAAATTTTTGCATATTGTATTCATTAAAAATACCCCAATGGATGTTATGCGCGAATTGACTTGCTTTTAATTACGGTTCGAAGTTTCAACCTGGTTACACGGGGCATGGTCACAAGCGGACTGACGCAGTTATTTCCTCTGCCCTCTTTTGTTCTTAATCATTTGAATAATCATAATCCAACATTCACAATATCAGCATTTTCGGCGGCGCGTCAGTATTGTTTCCTCAATAGTTGCGAACGATTTTTGAAGTATGCTGTCCTTAATAACATCAAATGAAATAGGATTACTTTTTCAAGGAAGAATATAAAATATTAGTCTTAAATGGCGCTTCTGTTTGTATATATTTTATTCTTTTGCAAGTTTGGTCTGTTTGCTTTCGACATAGATTAATGAGAGCCCGACTAACCAATCGCACCCAAAGATCTTGGCTGCGGCCACTGAATTAATTATAAAGGCCAAAACAGATGCCGGAGCCCTTATTTCATCCCGCAGAGTGTTTGTATTTGGGATATCAACTATTTACCCGTTAATTCAGTTAATAGCAACGGTTATTAGCGATAATGGTCCATTAGCTGGAAACAATAACAGTTTAAATTGTTTAAGCTTCGGCCGATAGCTCGTATTCAATGTACTGTTACTGAGACTATTTACAATCAGTTTTAACACGTTCGGCGCCACTTTTCCCAAATATGGGCGACTCTCTTCTTGTTGAAGTTAACAGGATTTTTCCAAGAAGCTTAATGTAATAAGCAGTTATATGTAAATACAGTATATACAAAATTGGTGGCGGAATAGGGCCAATACCTGCTCCGGGTCATCAGATCTAGCCGATTGATTGATCCACCGCCGGTTGGCTGATGTCTTTGGGGTCGTGGCCATTTAGGGTGGGGCCCTGAGCGACCAGTTAGCAACTTTGAGAAGTCAGCGTAGCATAGTGACGAGCTCTACCTAAATACGGGTGGTATCCCATCTCAATCGTCCCATTATCCCATCTCAAACGAGTTAGAAATCCTCGAAAATGAAGACTTTAGCAAATCAAACTCTTAGAGATTTAACCCTTAAATGGACGATTTTGTTTCATTTAAAAAAAAAAATTGTTAATAGACTATATTAACAAAAAATTAAAAGATGGTCAATTTTATCTGTGGTTTTTAGTATGTTGTTTAAAAACAACATTGTGCATTTAAGGGTTAAATGAATAGTTCCCATAATTTGTTCTGAAAAATGTTAGTGATGTGGTTGATAGGGTTGGTGATACCGTTTAAAAAGTTAAAATCTCTTTGTTCAAAACAGTATTGTAATCAGTTGCCTTTCAAAGTAATTGTTTCGGGTGCATGTTAATCCGGCCTCTTGTGGATTATCTCTAGATGTCCGTGGCACAGTAAAACTCCATTAATTAGAGTCAATGTCGGTATTCATTCGAACTCCGGATAATCCCCAGGACGTTTCGATTAATTGTTATATTGATTCAAATGTATTACGTCTGTGCGATGTTGGTGATTGTATATACTCGCGACTACAGAGTTTATCCTGATGACTTAGTGCGAATATTTTCGATAACGTATTTGTATGATATATTATTTTATTTTGTGGGGTTCTTAATCTTGAGACAATTACAAAAAAGGAAATCACAAGCAGCTATGGGCCTGCAAAAGCTAGTCCTTTTACCTAAGTTTATTAATTAATCCAATAAAACTGTTTACAGCACAATTTCTAAGAAATTTTATGCTCAACAACTTCGTAAAACTGTAGATATAATTTATCGCATAAGAAGAGAAATATTCGCGAAAAATGATATTTAACCGCGCATAGTCTACAACGTGGCAACAGTCTTATAACACATTTAAAATGCCAATATCAATGACTTACATTTTTTACACAATTAACAAAGTTGTGCGGTAAACGGCCGAAAGAGAAGTCGATATAAATAAGTACCGATGGACTGGATAGCACTATTCGACCAAATTTCGTTTTGTCTATTCTCTATATCGATTTTTCGAACGTGGGCTACATTACTGACTATTCTCACATCTCTTTTGGATGGCCACAGCACACAACTACCATGTTCATTAATTCGCGCCTTTTTACCGATTTCGAGTACTTTTAAGTTTCAACTGTGCCCTCTATCAGAAATCTCAGGGAATAATGAAATCGAGACTTTCCTATATAGACAAAATAAAAAGAGTTCCGATGGCGGGTTGCGTCTAAAGCACGCTGAATCAGCGAGAGTACATGAAGGGACTAATGAATATTATATAGCAAACGAAAGAGGTTTGCAAGAATAGAGAGAAGTGGTATTTCATTCTCTGTACCTACCCCAATAAAGATTTAGCGTCATGATAGACAGATAATAAAATCGTAACCGATATATAGTATTTCTATATTAATAAACGCTTTAGATAGATAAAGGAACTCGTCTAGCGAAGTTTAAGCGAGCGATTTTCAAAAGTGCATAACTTGTAAACTTACGCTATTAGGGATACCAAACTCGCAAAAAATATAAATTGTTTTTATATAAAAAAAAGATGCCAGCGTCGTTAGTTTTGTAAGTTGTTTAATACTATCTACGGTCTCAAAACGACTTATATCCAGAGCCGTAAAACTTAATAAAAAATAACCTATCTTTTGCTGTCGTTAAATTCATTAAATCAAAGAATACTGTGAAATCGTAGTAGACTAAATCTTCTTATCAGCAAGCGTCCGCACGAAGAGATTCGCTTCTATATTCATCTTGTGGACAGCTAGGACTAGAATATGCTTCCAACGAACGTATTTTCACGATGTTTTAAGACTTAGGAGAATTTAAGAGAAGATTGACAAGCACATGTCGGGCGGACGCAGTCCACCGTCAGACTCGTCTTCACCTGTAGGTGTAGCCAGGTGTGGTAGCGTTCAAGAGTCCGCCTTTAATTAATTAAAAAATGATGAAAAATATACCGAATAAATATGAGACAATAATATTGACTTTCACTAATCATATTGTGTTTATAGATTGCGCTGTACTGTCCTGCAGATACAAAGAAGTCATTGTGCCGAGTCAGAATTTAAAAAATAATAATTAGATTGTTGTATATGTTATTGTTTGCTTGTATTTTTTTTGTCTCCTGTTTTTTTTATATTAAATTTATGTTTTCATTTCTGTCCGTGTGTTGTTCTTATTTTAATTTTTCCTTCCTTCTGTGTAAGAAATGTACATAGACTTTTAAATATAGTCGCATTTTTAATGTATTTTGTTCATCTCTTATGTATTTATATATGTGTTAATGTAGACTATGTAAGTATTCTTATATGTAAATAAAACATATCAATGCAATTTGGACATCCCTAACTGAGGAATGGCGAGCGAGCCAGTCGCCATTCGAGCAAGCGCCATGCTTCACGGATTATCGGTTTTTAATCACACCATCTCGCTTGAAATATTGCTTTAGTTTGTTCAAAACTTACATTTAATAACTTGAAAATCTTTCGAGACGACAAACTTAGTAGCTTTTTCAATAACTTACAGCTCCGTTCTGCTTTCGTAAAAGGGCTGTTCCATCAAGACAATACACGACTGCACACTTGTGTAGTCACTATGGCAAAATGTTATAAATTGGGCTACGAACTGCTATTCCATTCAGTATATTCTCCAGATTTAGACCACTGCGACTATTTTCTTTTTCCAAACCTTAAGAAATGGCTGAGTGGTAAGAGACTAGGGTCGAATGAAGAGATCTTAACCGAAACAAACGTCTATTTTAAGGTCCATGAGAAAACTTTTGGAAATTTGGAATACGCTGTTCTCAATGTATTGATCTAAAAGGAGATTATGTAGAAATATAAAAAGCTTATTTGCCAAAAAAAAAACTGGTCTCGGACACACAATACTCACAGTGTCAGCATGTTTACAAGGCGACATGAAACGAGTCCTTGATTTTTAATTACTCCAGATTTACAGAGTTCCACTTCTTACTTCTCAATATCGTTCGCTTCTCGAACCAGTCTTGAATAATAGAAACGAACTCTGGAGAAAATAAGCTACATAAGCCAAAAATCCTCTCTAGAGGTCGGCTTTAGATAAATTTGTTTACAAATATTCGAATTTTTTACTAGGACTCTTTATAAATAAGACTACCATTTCAAACCTAGTTATTTGGATAACTGGGTAAATGAAAAGCCTATATAAATGATACATAATTCTAAAGTCCTTGAAATCTCATTTAAGCAGGTTTTACTGTATTAAAAAATATCTATTAACTACAAGTACAAAGAATCAATGTCAAATGGGATAGTTTCTGATTACTACCGTAGAAGTTGTGGAAGAAACGTTGTATGTTATAAACATTATTGAAAAATGAAATATATATATAAATATATGTAAATATAAATATATCGGCAGGTGCAAAAGCTTCCAGAACACGAAACGCGGTGAAATCTGCCGGACTCCAGGATGTACGGTGCTGCCATCTGTAGGCAACCAGCCAATACCAATACGAATGCCGCACGTTCAACCGGAGACGTTCCGCCTTTTCATACAATATGTCTACACGGGCAAGGTATGAATTGTATGAATACAACAAATGTACATTTATCCGAAAAAAAATATATTTTAATAATCACCATCTTTTATCACTTATTCTAAAGTTACGTTTTAGCGCCATCTATACTTACAAATACTAAAGTAATCTTTAAAAGTCAAATTATAGCGAATTAATATAAAATTTAATTGAATAAGTTTCTAATTTATTTTAGCTTCTTCTCCAAGATTCTGGCGTATTTGAAATGATGACACTTGCAGCAGATCTTGGTTTAGAAGATCTTCGAGCTGCATGCGAAGATCATGTCACATCTACTTTGAGCGTTGAAAGCGCTTGTACTTTATTAGCTGCAGCAATGGAAATACAAGATAGACCAGGTGAGTTTGATAGCTATAGTAAATTTATATCGTTTTAACACGTGCGATGGTGGTGTAATGGTCAGCATAGTTGCCTTCCAAGCAGTTGATCCGGGTTCGATTCCCGGCCATCGCACAGTTTTTGTCTCTTTTTTTATTTTAAATTTAGTATCATCAATAAAATAGATTAGTAGTAATCACAAATTTAAATATTTTCTAGATTTCTAGATATTAAATCTACTAAAACAACATGATTTTCTTGAAATAAAAAAACTTGATAACTTATTCAGGTTAAAGAATATTAAATCATAGAATATCTATTAATATTTCACAGAATAATATAAAAATTTAAAGGTTAATAAATAAAATAATAATCTTTAAATAGTATAGAATGAAGTTGCTTCCTTTGTCTGCTCGCTTAGATTTTTTTATAAATGCAACGGTTGTTAATGCTGTTCTCAGCAATAGATAGGGAAAGTAAGGTATATATATTTATATATATACACAAACAAGGACAGAAAATCCGAAAATTTCAAATATTTGTAATATGAAGATGTAACAAACATATTTTTGTGCGCTTAAATCACAAACGCTGGCTAAACCTTACGAGTTAGATCAAACTAGATCAAATTAAGTTACTACAGAATTGTATTCTATTAGCTATTAGAAATAAATTATATGGTAAAACAACGATTGCCGGGTCAGCTGGTTGATAATAAATTCCTGATTTTTTTATACTGGCTCAACAAAGTGACTATACCGCACTTTATGTATTTTGTAGTTTAGTTTAGTTCAAGAACGGCCACCAGTGCCAGTTTGTCCATATATCCGGATATATTGTAAGTTCCGGAACTTACAATATACAATTTACAAACAAAACTGCTCATTCCTAGGACTGTTAAGCCGGCAAAATCGCACAAATAACAAAAACTCCACAGAGTGTGACCAGACTCAACAGAATCCTGCTATTTTTAGTAGTATTCGACTTGTAGCTTATGGCCAAGCAGAATTTTAACAGATAAGTAAAAACCTGTTTTTAGCAGGGTTTGCAAAAAACTTGTAAAATTTGACTATTAAAATAAAAAAAATATATAATGCTTTCAAAGCTTTTATTTTTATATGTTAACATCTTATAAGTGAACTTACAAAAACAAAACAAGCAGAAATTATGTAGTTAAGACTATCCGATCCGCCGCCCACGCATAACAGTACAAAGGAGGAGGGCCTTCGCCAGAGGTCTTCCTCTTTAAAAACGGATAAGACACCTGGGTGGTGCGCTTGACGGAGAGTGCCGCCCAACTTATCCAGGCGAAAGCGGTGGGTGACGTGTTTCCGCACACAGCTCCAAGATATTAAGGTGTGCGAGGGGTGACTCCTTACACCACTCCTTGCATTGCAAAGATGCGGCCTTACAAAAGGCCAGAAGGTCGGAGAAGAGGATGACACTGTACTTCTGGCCCCGGTCAGATGGGAAGAAGGAACACCCCGGGGGTTTTAGTCGGTGCAAGTTCAACACACCTCGGGGCAGCCCTCACCGCCTCCTGAGGTCCGTTAGGAATAGTTAGCGCCCCGGGCTATCAAAAAAAAAAAAAAAAATTAGTTAAGAAGTCTATTATTAGGTAAAAGTTCATATCGTAAAACTACTTGGCGGGATAAAGCTAAATTGAAAAATCATAAAATAACCTTGCCAGTCTACGGCGGAATGTCACGAGTGTGGGAGCCCCGAGGACACGGCGCAGCACACGCTTCAGGTGTGCTCAGCTTGGGCTGAAGATAGGAAGGTCCTTCAGGACCGCATTGGGGACGACCTCTCGCTGCCAGTGGTGGTAAAAGCCATGGTCGACAGCGAAGAGGCATGGCGAGAAGTCACAGCCTTCTGCGAGGTTGTGATGAAGCAGAAGGAGGCCGCCGAAAGGGTCAGAGAGCGAACATCTTCTCTGGCTATTCGGCGGCCAAGGCACCGTCGCCGGAGGGATGCGTTCGCTCAGAGCGAGCGCGACATCCCCCGGTGACAATAGCCGGGCAGTAGACTTGAGGGAGTCTGCTGTCCGGATGAGAGGGTGGCGGTGTGCAGTGTCCGGCGCGCCGCCTGTGAGATAGGTATTGGAAGGGTGGGCTCTTTACCCCCACCTCTCCCAGAGAGGCAGCCTCGACAAGGCATTTCGCTCTCCGGGCGTCTGGATGAATTTGGTTTCCCAGGCTCGGGTGGAGCGATTAGAGGGACACCCCGGGGGTTTTTAGTCAGTAGGAGTCTGACACACCGGGGTTGCTGCCCTCACAGCGGCCCTGATGGTCCTATGCAGGATTTTCCCCCGAGAAACCAAAAAAAAAAAAAAAAAAAAAAAAACCTTGCCAGTCTGATAATCAACAAAAACGTTACGGTGCAAATTTTTCTTTCTAGTGGTTATATACACACACAACCGTTTTCAGGGCTTACATATGTGCTAGGCTTGTAAATACTAACCACGTTGAATAAAAAATCGTTACAAATTATATAACAATTTATCTTCTACTTACATATAAAGATGACCATTACCATTCTTACCATTTCTTACATAAATAATTTCTTTACTTTTTCGTTAATTATATGCACACATAAAGAATGCCGTTGTTTTCGGTTATCTCAATACACTTAACGTCCTTTTTATCGTAATTTGCATTATTTTAAATAGTAAATTTTAGTCAAGCATCTAGTTTCTAGTAGGATATTCCATTAAAGTCTGGTCATACTGACTTCCTTCCTCCGTATTTTCTACAGACGCCGGAATTTGTTGCATTTTTGTTTTCAATTTAATTTGTTATTGCAAGAAAACAAGCATTAAAATGGCATACAAAGGCCCACCGAAAGTCCAGAAAGTGATGGTACAGCCCATCAACTTAATCTTCAGATATTTGCAAAACAGGAGCCGCGTACAAATTTGGCTTTACGAAAACGTGAATTTGAGAATCGAGGGACACATCGTGGGCTTCGACGAATATATGAACATCGTCCTGGATGAGTCCGAAGAGGTTCACATGAAAACCAAGAATAGGAAACAAGTCGGTAGAATAATGATGAAAGGGGATAATATAACGTTAATACAAAATGTAAATCCAAACGCTACAGTGTGATAGGTTATAAATTCGAGTTAAGTGAGGAATCATTCCTGGTAAATTAACAAGTAATAAAGTGTTCTTATCATTATACCTCTGTAATAACTCCTATAAAAGTTCTTTTTCCCATTAAATTTAAGATTTGAGATCTGTGTTTTATTTTAATCATTGGACTTATGAAGGTACCTTTAAGTAAGTTTTCTTGAAAGTTCCAGTATATTATTTCGTCTCTTTACTGTATTTAATTTTAAAAAAATATGTTTTAATCAAGATTTGTTCATTACTATCAATTAATAAATCATTCATAAAGCTATATCTAGCTATTAATCCATTGTTTATATATTCGAATCTAAAATATATATATTTCATCTTATCTCTTTAAATTTCAAGTACAAAATCTTTACAAATTAAGTTAGGAAATATTCCAAGAATTGCTCCTATAGTTTAAAATCAGGTTATTTAAGTCAATTTTTTCAAGGTATCTGTGGTTGGCTTATAAGATTTGAGTTACAAATCTTTTCCTTCATAGCATTTGATATTTTATATTCAATTCCTGAATCAGAATTGGGGACTAATATTAGTTGATTGCAAAAAGGCAATGTTGTGTTCAAATTGCAGAAATTACAAAACCAAAATACACCTTGTTAATTATTTATAATATTTTAGCTACAATATAGTTGAGATGACATACAGCAACTGTTTTTCTTTAGTAAGTATACATATCACAGAATGTTTTATCTAATATATGCACAAAATGGATATTTCCAACATCAATTTAAAAACAGTCTAGGAAATATTCATAAATATTAGTATTCTTTTTCTTAGGGATAAAATTCTTCCAGAGGGCCTGAATGAAACATTATTTTATCAATCATGCTTGTAGAAAAGTACAAACTATATGACATTGATTAGCTTTCAAAATATCATGTTTTTAAATTATGTTGTATCAATTCTTTATATTTGTACTTTTCTTTGTTATCATTTATAGAATATACCATGTCTGGGGTGCCAGGTCTAACTCAGGATTTTTAACTTAATGACTTCTTGACATAATTGGTAAATGATCGCTGGCTGAGCACTTTCAATGCTTGACCACTCAAGCCCTGTGTAGTTGTAAAGGCCTTTCCCGGACAGCAATAAATAACACTTAGAAAAAAAAACTGGCAATATTGTTATGCAATAATATGTATTTACCTTCAATTCACCTTTACCATTACCTTCAATATTTGTAATCACTGTATATCCCTTATTAGGTGAGCAAAGATATATTATGGCGCCCTGGCAGCACAATGGTAGTTACTGTGCCTGTAACTTATTCATTTGTATTTTTCTACTTACTATATCGATAAAAAAGTGTTACCTTGTCTACTTGTCACTTTGCTGAGCAACTATGTAAAAATATATATACAGGTGATTTTATGAACTAGGAAGATATCAGGATACAGTAATTTAGTATTTTCTTGCTAGTAATAAAAAAAACTATATACTCTAAGAAATTGGTCCATAAAAAGTATGAACATTGCAGCTTGTGTGGCGCACGATTAATCGGTAAGGTGGTAAAGTTTATTTTACGTAATTTTAGATAAACAGGTAACTCTTTTTCCCTTCGCACTGTATTCTGACTTACAGGCAAAATGTCTACTTAATAATTAATTTTTATTAAATCATTCATGTGTCTTGCCCTTGACTATATTGACTAAAATTTACTTCATTTTAATGGAAATATTAAGATATGACTATTTTCACATATTTAGAATTATAATAGAATGTTTCATAGGCTCCTTGAATATCTCCCTCTTCTTTAAAATCAGTTTATATAATACACTGTTGGAATAGTTGATGCTGCCGCCTGTATATGTAAGCTAGTAACAATATCTTACAGGAGGAAAAAGCGCATCATCGTTTATGGAGCGATGTATTGCATTCATCGGAGACAACGCCGCTGACTGTGTGAAGAGCAATGCGTTTTTGAACTTACCGAAGGAGGCCCTCATAAAACTTATTTCGTCTGATTTTGTGAGTACTATAGTTGGTTATAGAAGCAACGATACCTAGAGACCGGAGCCCTAAGCGGTGGTCAAACCATGTCTCGAAGCCTCTGGAGCTTGTCGTTAGCGCTGCGTACCACCAGGCGACAAAATGGAAGCTTATTGGTACAAGCCTCATGGCTGTAATTATAAAACAAAGAAAAAGCATTAATTTGGTAAACAACATAACATACAGTATAGAAGGATAGGCACAAAATCAAGATAGAAAACTACAAAAGCAAATACCCTGTTAGATGTATTTAATAAAACTATTCAATCGACAACAAGGTCGAAACAGAGTCACCAAGTGCTGAATTACAGCTGTACATTTTTATGGTGGAACTTCACACCACAAGACAGTTTTAATACCACCTTGGATACGAGTACATACTAGATATTCCCTATATCAATAAATTCGTTTCTTCGCTCATAATGCGAACAAAGACGACGTGTAATACACTCCTCGCGCTTATTTTTCCACGTTCCTACGATTTAAAAGGCTGAAGAAGAGTAAATAGGCGTTCGATGAGCGAAGGCAGTTCTTCGTCAGCGTCATCTTCACCTTCCACTAGCTATAATTGAGTTCATGTGTTTGTAGATCATTAAAAAAAAACTTTATAAATAATTTAAAAATCATTAAATAAAGTCGTGTGATTTTATAGAAATATTGTTGTGTTTCAGCTATGTCTGGAAGAAGAGGAGGTTTGGCGATGCGCGTTAGCCTGGGCCAAGCAACGCGCTGGTGTCACGCAGCCCACTGCGCACTGGACGGAGGAGGAACGAGCCAGGGTCTGTCAGCACCTCGCGCCTTTGATGCAGCACGTGCGCCTGCTACTCATAGGTAACTTGCAGACCAGACCTATATTGAGGTGGATGCGCCTTAGTCTGTCGCGTTTCGGGATCAGCTTCTGTGTAATGGTCATTGGTTGAACACCCGGCACGTACTTCTGGGTTTTTGAGAGTAAATTTAGACACCACATGCTCGCCGATGAAGGAAAATATCGTAAGAAAACCCGCATAGCATTTAATAAAACTGTCATGTGTGCTAGTGACATAGATGGGCAAAATGTAATCAGATTAATGAAAATGATTAACGATTACATTTTGAATGTTTTACCATTAATATGAATGCATTTTGCTCATTTATGTTTTAAACACTACAAAATCCTAGATTGTATACACATTTATCATTTCTTAATGTTTTAAATGGATTCAATCATGATTCCAGAGCAAGAAAATAAAAATTACGGCTACATTTTGTAATCGTTGATCATTAATCAGATTACATTTTGCCCATCTCTGGCTAGTGATCTGAAATTGGCGATAAGCTGTGCTACTGCTCTCGTTGATATATAAATGCAAAATGGATACAGCCACTAGAGTGACTCTGCTAACACCGGAAGGGATCTAGCGTAACGATTAGATTAACTAATAAGATATAATATAAACGCTAAAGGCATTATTGTCACATCTACCCTCATTTGATCTTGTTCTCACGGCCGCAACATTTTAAATAATTTTCTCCAGCCTGTTTGTTATAGATTAACTCCTGTGCGGCGGGTGTCAGAAGCCCTGCGGGCAGCAGTTTGGTCGTCCCTAATTTACTCTGTACACTACGAGTATGTTGATTGTATTGTATGATGCGCAGACAGTGCCGTGTTCGCTGAGGAGGTGGAGCCAACTGGAGCGGTGCCCATGGAGTTGTCTTTGGAGCGATACCGCCGCGCCGCCCTGCACGCCGCGCCGCCCCCCGCTGAGCCGGACAAACGCACCCAACCACGGTCATACACACTTTATACTCTTTCATACAACATTGTCCTTACCTTATCTTGGAGCAAACCATATAATATTTATTACAACTAACTCATATGGCATTATAAATTGCCCATCGAGCTGTCAACTATACATTGTTGACTATAACTCTCTCATACAACATTATAAATTGCTTATCAGGCAGCCAGCCACACATTATCTTAATATATATAAATCTCCTGTGACGATGTTTGTCCGCGATGGACTCCTAAACTACTAAACCGATTTTAATGAAATTTACACCACGTGAAGTTTGATCTAATTTAAAAGATAGGATAGTTTTCATCTCAATTCATAGTCGCAATATTATTTTATTGCAAATTATTTGTTTATTATTTAGCAGTCATAATTTACAGTTAGCTCCAACCGATTCTAAAAGATGGCGCTATCCGTTGACTGGATTGAGTAATTATTCAAAAACCAGTCACAGCAAAGCGTGGCTGGTCTGCTATAATTTATATGGCAGAACAACGTTTGCCGAGTCAGCTAGTTGATTATAAAACTTTTATATAATCTTATAAATTGTACGGGTATATCAAACGGTGAACCGTAAATTATTTATTTATTTTTTATTCGTAACTCGGGGTAAAATCCTGCACAGGATTTCCAGGGTCGCTGTGATGGCAGCTACCCCGGTGTGTCAGACTCCTATTGACTAAAAAACCCCAATCCCAGACCCCCAAGGGTGTCTTTCCAATCACTCCGTGCGGGCCTGGAAAATCAAATTCGTCTAGTTGTCCGGGTAGTAAACAGCCTATTCAGGCTTCCTCTCTGGGAGGTGTGGGTGTAAGAGGCCCACCCCTCCAAAACTTTCTCACGGGCGGCATGCCGGACACTGCGTATCATCTCCCTCTCAACCGCGCAGCAGTCTCCCTCAACCATAAATTATTTCTTTACAAATAATTTAATGGGTCTTATATGCGAATTAACTTACGCTTAAAGTATTTATAACGAGAAGCAAAATGCGAAAATTTAAAATATTTCATAAATTATTTATTATAACCCTTAGCCTTTGCCCTGCAGTGGGATGAAACTGGCTAATAATAATAAACGGGAATGTTTAAAATTAATTGCTCTCATACAAATTACAAACTCTTCTCTCATACAAAATGTTTCATGTATCTCTTATTTAACAACTTAATTATGATTTCAGTTTGGCAGTGAACATGTTCACTGGTTCGTTCATCCTGCAGCAGGACAAAAGCGCTTTCCAAGCTATCATTAATAATTGGTAAGTATTGTTATATGACTCCTTTAATCCTACTTAATATTATAAACGTTAGCTTGTTTTCTTGTTATGCTTTTACGCATTGACTATTCAACCATTCATCATGAATTATTCAGAATAGAATACAGATAATAAATATAAATAATAATTATATGATAATTGGTTACCTTTAAAAAATATATATACGGATATGAAGCTGTAATTTTTATTGATTATACAGGGTAATTTTAGATACGAAGGAGATATTCAGAGAGGATATTTAGCATTCGATTCTAATTGTAAATATGTAAAAATGGTGATATCTTAATATTTTCCTTGTAACAAAGTAAATTATAATCAAAATATTTAGAGACAATTACACACATGAATAAATGAATAGTAATTAGTTATTAAGTAGGTATTTTGCCTGTCCTAAACCAGGAACAATTTCGAAGAGAATACGAGTCAATACCTGTTTAACTAAATCACGTAAATGGGCTTTATCTATGTACTTACCAGTCAATGGCGCACCGCACGAGCTGCGCTGTCCGCACTTGTTACGGATCAATCCTCATGTGTTCGTTAACTTTTTTTATAAATTATTTATAATAATACAATTAATTAATGGTTTATAGTTATTTACATTTTTGTTAATTAGAAGAAGGTACAAATTTATGTATCTCGAAATATGTCCCTCGTCTATAAAACCACTCTGAATGCATGTTAAAAATAAAGAATGAATGAGGCACGATAAGTCAACTAGGTTTTAAAATCAAATACAATTATATTTCATTTTTGTAATTTAAAATTGTTAATTTCTCATGAGTTACGCAATGGCTTCGCATATGTTATGATTATTTACAAAGCTGCAATATTTCTTACGAGTTTATTTTTTATCCTGCCGCGACACGGTGACCACACCACGCTTGATGGTAAGAGTATGGTGCAGTCCAAAAACCTATCGGCAGTGCCAGCAACCGTGGGCCTTATACAGCAGGAACATGTACGATGATGTATTTATATATGACGTGTGACAGTGACAAGCTTTACAAATATCATAACATTCATTTCCGATGTTCATTCCTTCATTCATTGCCATGCCGTGGCTGTCTTTCATTAGTATCCGTTGCAGACATTTATCTTCTGCATGTGATCCCATTGTGAATGTAAAATGCAATGGAACTGTTGATAGCCTATACATAAATAAATAAATAAAATTCAGCCAAAGTTATCGCTAATCGAATACAACTTGCAAAGCTAGAGCTCTAAGCTTCTTCGGCGATGCACATTTAAATCGAGTCCGTAAGGGTTTTGTGACGTGCGGCGCCGTGTGGCGGCAGGTGCGGTACCCCGAAGCAGTCGTGGCGGCTGATATTCCGTGCGTCCACTCACGGGTACTCCGCGCAGGCCTTCCACGCGCACTGCGACGGCGTCGCGCCCGTGCTGCTGCTCGTTCAGGTATGTCTGCTATTCTTCCATTCGAGTCGCATTTCGTGTTTTAGCTAGTATAATACCTTCGCGTTGATGATATCCTGGCCGATTTTGGCCTTGGCGACGTTTCCGAATCACTTTAAGTAGGCGCGGGCTGCAACCACATTCGGCGAACGAGAGCTCGCTGATGAATATATTGAAAAATAGTCAATCGCTCAGGATATGTTCAGTGCATGAATGCTACCGCTTGCATAAAGGCATCCTCTCGTCTAAACCTCCCTCTAATGAGATGAGGAACCGACACAGTTCAGAGGCAGGATGCAGTGTCTGGATACTGATAACTAACCCCTATCAGTGCCCTAGGTCTTTTACAATAGACTAGGCCGCCATTAGCACGACAGATGAATAAGTAGATACACCGTTGCACTAAGCGGGGAGTCACCGCAACACCTGCGCGATGTTACATCGTGCAAGCCCCCTCAACCAGGTTTCGGCCACGAGCCCACGTGATTACCAGCTGGTTGCAGCCGCGTGCTATTCAGCTACTAGAAGACACTGGTGAGAGTTAATGGACACCAACGAGCTTAACTAATTTCCGTCATCTCTAAATAGAGGCCGGCTGGATTTTTTTTTTACACTGGCTCGACATAATGACTACAGAGTATCTGATGGTAAGTACAGTGTAGTCCAAAAACGAAGGCGACTATCAAAGGATGAAATCCATTGATAGTCTATATCGTCATGTCGGCTCACATATGATGATGATGATGATGTCCTAGCCGGTATCGGCTACGGCGACTGTTTCAACACCGGTTAAGAAATTCGAGGTCCAGTTTTCGGAAACAGTCAATTGCGCAGGAGATATTTAAGTGCATAGCTGGACGCGCAGCCAGAAAAGCACTCTCTCGTCCGAGCTCCCTCAGGCCCGATGGAAAGGAGAACCAGTACGATCGGGAGGGAGCAGGATGCAGGTTTGGTCGAGTTCTCCTTCTCTGAACACCTGGTTGAATTGCGGTGTTAAAGAGATACCTTAGTCGCCTTTTACGACACCTGGGCAAGAAGAGGGGGGTGCTATTCTATTCTGCCGGCAGCCACCACGGCTTCCACGGCACGGCCACGACTGAAGGTCTCTAGGTATATGAGCTACTGGATATACACAAGCTGATCCCGAAACGCGACAAGCCGAAACTGGTCACTATGATAGACTTTATACCCATGTACTGTGGTCGCGATCCGGACGGGCACCGACGCCCTGCCACCTCGCTGCTGCTCGTTTAGCAGCACCCAGGAGTCACGTGTAGGGAAACTAGGGTAAAGCCAACGGACGCGAGCAACCTCGACAAATAGACGCTGAGTTCTCACTACGCGCCATGTGCACGCCATATTGGCCGTTTGTTGGCCGTTTCAAGAGTAACACATATTGTGTCCTAGTGTAATCCATTCCTAATTGATGCGGGGCTCCAAACACTCCTCCACTTAACCAGAGTGATGTGCACAAGGCGAGGTAATCGTCAGGTACTCGGAGGTAGCCTTACTCTGTCTCGTGCAGTTGTGATCATGTGTAGGCGGCGGGTTGTGGATGTGGATGTGGATGCGTGGGAGCGGTGCGGTGTATCGTTGTGCAGTTGTCACGCGGCGAGCTGATCGGCGGGTACTCGGAGGTGGCGTGGTGCGCGGGCGGCGCGGGCGGCTACACGGCGGCGGAGCGCTCCTTCCTGTTCGCGCTGACGGAGCCGCCGGCGCCGGCGCGGTACACGCTGCTCAAGAAGCCCTTCGCGCTCTGCTACCACGCCGAGTACGCACTCTCGCACTTATTTTTATTGTAATTTGGCAAAATGCCTACGCTACTAGCAGGCGTTGCACCACTGATCTAGGGAGAGGGCAAGCCGGGGCTGACGCTCCGGGTGTCATATGCCAGGAGCGACAGACAAGAACATCACCTGACGTACCCATTGTATAATATATGCACAAAAATGGGCCAACCTTTCCATAAAAAATTGACTGAAAAGTAAAACCTTTTGATTTAACGCATTTAAAGTTTCATATATTATCGATATCCCGCTTTAAGTTATGCATATATTGTTTTATTAAATGATATTTAAATTTTTATAAAGTTATTGAAAACAAAATATCTAAAAATTGTGCTGTAAATATTTCTATTAGATAAATCAATATAATTGAGAAACTAAGATATAATAATTGACAGAAGAGAGCGGCAGACAGTAATTTTTGCCCCACCTTGAAAATTTTCAAGATCCGAAGTTAACCTTTACTAAAGTATTCTACCTATCATCTCGGCGAATCACTATTGGGGTAGGCAAAGAAGAATGCAGTTTCTCACTATTCTTGTAAACCTATTTCGCTTCCTTATAATTAATCATTCCCTTCTTATACTCTCGCCCATTCCGCGTACTTTCGGCATTACCCATCAGGACTAAGCAGGTACATCCCGGCCGGTCTCTGCTCGTGCTTCCACTCACATTTATATAGTATTATCTTTTTGTCATCTTTTCATCATGCATCCTCTCCACGTGCCCGAACTAACGAAGCATGCTTTGTACACTAGCTATCAAAACCATTCTGCGTCATAGATGGGCAAAATGTAATCAGATTAATAAAAATGATTAACGATTACATTTTACGTCTTTTACCATTAATATGACTGCATTTTGCTCGTTTATGTTTAAAACACTACAAAATCCCAGATTGTATACACATTTATGATTTCTTAAAGTTTTAAATGGATTTAATCATGATTACAGAGCAAGACAATTAATATTATGACTACATTTTGTAATCGTTCATCATTGATCAGATTACATTTTGCCCATCTCTGTTCTGCGTATCTCTTGCTTTCTAATGCAATCCGCGGCCGTCACTCCGCATATAGAACGAAGAGAACGCATACCCACTGCATTCATTCTGCTTTTATGTTTCACACTATACTTGTACTACTTTCATAATAAAGTATTGGTCTTCGCTGTGCAGCTGCGGTCCGATATTCGGTGCCGGGGCGGACCTGCTGATCTCCAGCAACTGCAACACGAACAGCGAGAGCTACAGCAACTTGCACTCGTACGGGGACCAGATGGCGCCCGCGTCGCTCGCATCCGAATACAATTTCACCGTCAGGGACTACGAAATATTCACATTTAAACATAATTAAATATATTCAAGGAATACTATATTCATGTGTTTTATTATTATATTTACATAAATAATTTTAAAACAGCTTATCGTCAAAGGTATCTCAAATCTCGGCTAGGGCTAAGAAGCTCTCTAATCCTTTTGCTGAGTCTTTGACCTGTGGAATGCTTTTCCGGCGAGCGTGTTCCCACCTTAGAATGATATTGGCTCCTTTGTAGAGATTTGTGCGGGCCGGCATTAACAATCCAATTATCGATAGATTTTTCTTTACTGTTCATCGTCGTCGTTATTTTGACTGAACCATGCTTATCACCAGGCACTACAGGCCGGTGTGGTCACTATGCCAAATCAGGTTAAAAAATACTCGCAATTGTCGAGAGGCATTAAAAACTGGTTTTATTAAAATAAAAGTAGTATTCCGTGATTCTTGCCTACACTGTGGCCGTGATTAAAGCTGGCGTGCGAGCATAACCCTAATCATAGTTACCAGTTCTACGTATCTAGCAAATCAAGTACTAGCATCAATAAATAGATATATTAATAATGATGTGTCTATTAAATGCATAAAAGCAATTTATGATAATACCTCGCAGTTATAAAATCATTATAAAAATATTTTGTATAAGCACCATCTATCGTGCAATTGTTAAACTATGTGCAGAAGATATTAACAATGATCTTTATATAGTTCCTATTTACTGCTAGATGTCGCTGCAGTCAATGATGCTAAAATACCTTTCATTCAAGTTTAAAAACAATTTAACTTCGCTTGAGGAATTATAAAACCACCTTTGGGAAAGACAACATGACAGTCACTTATGGTGTTGCTGTCAATTGTAGACGGAAGTAACCCTTCCAGCAGGAGAGCTATCAAGTTGCTTGCCACCTTTGGTACAGAAGAAATGTGTAAATCGAATATGGCTAGTTCTAATATTCCCTTAGGCAGAAGTGAAAATCGGAATTATATTTTGGAAATGAATTGCATTTATATTTGACATTTTTTTTTTATTTCTTAAAATTTCACTCCCCTTACATTATAAAGATTTTTAGCCTGCGGTTTTTGCGAAAAAAAAAATAATGATAATTAAATGCTCCGCTGTAAGCTCCGATGCGTATTCACTTGCCTTTTCTTATACTGGCTCTACATAGTGACTACATTGCACCTGATGGAAAGCGCAATGTAGTCTAAGAACGGCGACGACCACCAAGGGACAAAAATCCGTTGGCAGCCGCCATCAACCCGTCCGACAATCAGTTCACATAGGTATACCACGACGGAAGCTTTCTAGGTTAATAACTGAATATATTGAAACAAATTGATTCCGAAATGCCACAGCCCGAAGCAAGTCGCTACGACGGCCTTTACACTAGTGTACTCTGGGAACGAGTTAGTTCGAGTAATCGTCATGCCACCTCAAAACCATATATGGGTTGTAATCAAAGGTTTAAATTTAAACGCAAATAAATTAATTAATTGCATTCGCCGAGAGAAGCCTGCAGCTTAATTTAGTTATTAAAGATACGAGGTTGAGCCCGGCCGGTTCTGTTGTGAGGGCCTGTCCCGGCTGCCAATGCATCGCCAGTTAGAAAAAAAGAGATTGACAAGATACTTTATTTTTAATTTTTATTCTTAATTTTTTTATTTTTCACATTTTTAGGGAAACATACTCCAATATATAAACAATAAAAAATACACAAAAAGAAACATAAGACACTAAATTTTCCACCAAAAAATGTTTACATTTGTCACATAATGTCAATGGTACATTTTTTATGTGGAAAAAGCCAGTATACATTTTTTTACATTTTTTATACTGGCTCGATAAAGTGACTGTATTACATCTGATGGAAAATACAGTGTAGTCCACGAAGGGCAGCGGCTGACACAGGACAGACCTCCAGGCCAGGCGTCATCGTCGTGTCGGCTCACAGACACCACGACTGGAGGTCTGGACCTTTAGGAAACAACGAATAGCCTCCAGGTTTTAGGTTCTGTCTGTGAACAACTTTACGGACACAAGACGATCTCTATGTATACACGGCGAGGTGCAGCGAGTGATGGTAACAGTCTTTGCATTTGTGTACTGTGGTCACGATGCAGTTCTGGTAATCGCCATACCACCTCAAAAAGAAAAAAAAACAAAAATAATGCAAAACAAGAAAATGTGATAATAATAATTGCGCAATCATAATGTGGATCAGGTATAAAGATTAGCAGTAGTCATGACTTCGAGGGAAAACCGTTTCGTGGAGGTTTTTCCGCGACTCTCGCCGGAACAACGGATTCCCCCGCCACGCGCCAGTCCGAGCCACCTGTCGCGCGGCGCGTGCCAGCCCAGTCTATGTTTTAGGGCGCTCGTCCACTACGCACGCGATATCAAACTATATCATGACATAATATATACGTAGTTTCAGACCGATCGCTTCACTTTGGGTCGTCCTACAAACCAAATTCAGTTGAAATGGGCCATAATTTAAGCAAAATCTTGAGACTTCTATCGAATATAAAACTAAAGCTGATGGATCTGACGTTAAGTGATTGTTAATTTACTTTTATATCGGTAGATACATAATAATAATATATCGTCACGCTAAATCTATTTCGGGGCGAGCAGAGATACATTAGTATTTTTACCCACTTTGCGCTTATATGTCGTGCCCAAGGTGAGCAGTAGCGCAGCTGCTCGCTGTTCTCAGAGCATTTTCACACACGATATTTCTATTAGATACCGTGTGGGTTTCTTTGTGTTTTACTTCGCCGCTGAGCGTGGTGCCTAAATCTGTACGAAATCTGGATAAACTCAGATGAACGAGCGAGTTTCGTACCCACGACCATTCTTGTCACAGCGCAGGTAAATGGGTCCTGTATGCACTAGGCCACCACAGCCAGATCGACACACAAACACACATACACGACCACAGAACACTACACAGCCACAGAAACAGTCTATTTTAATGTTTAAATATATACGTTGATGTACCTGTATAATTCAAACCAAAATGTTAATTTATTGCACTTAAAAACAAAAAAAAACGAAATATCTATGAGTAAATACTATGCTACGAGTATATCTATTTTTAAAAGCTCTTACATCATAATATAGTGGACAAATATAGGCAGTGAGCGTAAGTTCTATTTGAATACAGAGTTTTCAATATTTAATAATATGTTTGCTACAGAGCAATTTGCCTTCTCTTTGTTATTGCGTATTTTAAAGGAATTTGCTTCCCGTAACTATCTTTAAACAATTAGTTAGTTGGTATATATTGGGCAAGTACACTCTGTCATCGTTTTTATAAGGTACCATTAGGGTTAAGTGTGTGTGCTGCCCGAATGAGGCGGAGGCAGTGCGTCCGCATCTTGCGCATCGCCTGATAGAGAGGTCTTGAGGAGCGGATTCTTTAAGAACACCTCTCCAGGAGACGGAGCCTAAAGAGCTATTCGCTCGCCGATTCGTTCGAGGAATATGGCTCCCCAGGCTGGGCTAGCAGTGATTTGAAAAACACCCTAGGAGTTTTTAGTCAATAGGAGTCTGACACATCGGGGTCGTCAACCTCACGGCGGCCCCGATGATCCTGTGCAGGATATTCTCCCGGGTTAAAAAGAAGTGGTTGTAAAAAAGATTTTTTTCGCTTCTGCTTTTAATGCAACAGTGTCCTAATGACGAATCCCCAGCGTGCGCCGGTGAATGCTCACGAGCGAGATATGCAACACATAACGCGTTACCATTCATAAATCATAATGATAATTTATCCTCTTAATCATGTGGTGATAACTAATAAACCCGCGCGCGTTGCGGTTTTTTATTACCGCCATCATTATTTTACTAATGATGCTTCGAAAACAAGTTTCCGTAGAAATATGAAACGCGTGCCAACTGACGTATGGGTTTTTGAGTGTAAACGTTAAATGTTCCAAAATTTTTATTCTGGTGCCCATAATTACGTACTAAGTCCATACCACCATCGAATTTTAATAAGCAAAATAATTAACTCATGCATGTATTTTTTTATACACCTCGACTAAGTGACTACATCGCACCTGATGGCAAGAACACTGTAGCCCATGAATAGCAGCGGCCGCCATGTAACCAATCTATTCAGAGTCGCCGTCGCCGTGCCAGCTCACATGTAATACGACTGAAAGCCTCTAGGTACCGACTACGGCTTTCAACATCACAGAGAAATCTGTCAAAAGTCGCAGGCAGACATGCCTGCACAAATATATCATCACGCTTCATTTAAAGGAGCCGATATCATAGGTCGGTGGGAACGCGCTCGCCAAAAGACTATTCCACAGCTCAAGGTCTCAGCATAAGTAAGAGAACTTCTCAGACCTTGCCGGATTGTGAGTTACCATAAGTAGTAGGGATTCACAGGTTCTGGCTCACCGCCTTTGGCTCTCTCATCGGTTCTAGCTCACTGATCACGGCGGCAACCCTGACCTAAAAAAAAAAAAAAAAAAAAAAAAAAAAAAAAGGTTTTCAGGGTCGCTGAATCGAATGCAAGTATTTAAAATTGCGTAGCTTTAACCGTTTCAGAGATAGCATAACATTAACTAGCCTATAATAATACAAAGCAATGGGGTACAATTAACAATGGATCATCCGAGCAAGGGTCGTCTATTGTTCGGCTCGAACGCTATTGTTGTGTTACGGTCGGGGGGTCTCAGGTACTTTTTCTATGTATAATAAAAAGCCGTCTACATTCCTTCATTACTCATATTCATTTATTTTAAAACAGTAATTAAACAAATTCCATAATAACATAATAATATCATTGTACATGGTATCGATGTCAAATTGATTAATAAAGTAATTCATTGTACAGTTGTGCAACTTGTAGTACAAATACATTAAACAGTATTGACCACATACTGAAGTCCAATTGTTTTGCAATATTTTTTTATTGAAACTCCATCGGTGGCTATTTCTCTTTAAGAATGCATAGTGATATCCAGAAGGTGGTCGTCCATAGGAGTCGAAAAATTCACCAAAACCATTTTTGTCTATATGTAGTGCAACCCAATGTGATCCAGGTTTTGTATCGGGGTCCAAATTACTAATTAAATAAGTAGGAGTTTCCATGTATATCGGTAATCTATTTGCAGCATACACATTATACCGCAAACTTGGATGTATTTCGTTCAAATATTTCTGTAGTTCTATTGTATTCATATTTATTTAAAAATACAACTTTCCAACCCCAGAGATCGCAAACATGTGTGCGATTGTAATTACAGTAACTTATTATATATCGAAAGGGTGATTATTAAAAATAATACAAAGTAAGTTCATTTTAATTAATTTATTCCAAAATGTACACACAAAGAGATACATACAAATATTACAAAGTTAATATTTTTACAATATATATTCAACTATTATAATCGACGGATACATTGCGGTTTTTATCTATTTCAATAACATTATCAAATTCGGCGTAAACAATACAGTTAATAGTTTGTACAAGCGTTGACTCAAATCGAACTTCTAATCTTACAGTGCCATGTCTTATAAGATTCCAATGACCTGAAGAGTTGGCTGATAAATCCGGAGTTAAATCAAAAGCTAACAAACAGTAACCGTTCGAATATTGTTCTCTCGAAATTCCATTCCCTTCATTTAAAAAATGTATACCCGTACCCGAAAATAATGTATGATAAGCCGTGGTGAAAATATGGTTTTCAAACGAAGGTTGTAAAGCTTTCGAAGGTATTTGTTGACCATCAATATATAAACAAAATGTGTTAATGTTGTAATTTTCGAAATTAAATGGATTTTTAGTGAGATTACCGTTAAATGCCCCGTTATCAACAAACCCAATAATACATCTTTTTGGGACTTGCCCCAAAAAAATGTTGTCAAGTGTTTTGCCTTGAATCCCAGATGGTATAGTTAAAACTTTCACTTCAGCTCGAGTGACGGGATATTTTGCTGTAGAAAAAGCCAATGCTTTTTGATGTGCAAGTAAAACAGTTGGATTGATTCGTGCTTTACGAACGATAAGTGTTGCATCTGTAATGCATACTTTAAACTTTGAATCACTTGAAGGGGCCATTAAGTTAAATGTTTCTCTAGAGCGAACTAATTTAACTGACATTTCTACACCATTGATCAAGAACTTTTCTTGGTTAAATATATCGCCATGTAAGTGTCCAATCATTTCAATTTCTTGACTTTCAGAAGCTAATTTTTGTCTTTTAACAAATCCTCCATTTTCCTCGCCGGTTTCATTCATTTTGTTGGCTGTATCTTCATACCAAAGGCCACACGTAAGATGAGATTCTTTAGCTGGTTTAGCATAATTCAACAAAGTTTCCATGTAGGCACGATACGCATATGTATTATTTGGAGGTGATATAAGTTTTTGATTTAAATAGACATCAAGTTGACTGAAGATTGAATGCAACCAATTATTAACCGGAGCCACTACCGTTGAGGCAGCTACCTTAGAGGAATCTTGATGCAATATCCTGGCTTTTATATGAATCAAAGTATGAGACAGATCTATATAATCTTCATATCTTCTTACCGTTTTGACGAAAGCATTCCAAAATTTGTTAGTTATGACTCAAACATTTCTAACAGTTTCATGTTACAACTTGTTTCATTGTCTGATAACAGAAAAAAGTTCCAAAGTATTACAAAAATTTCTAAACAATGAGTCAAAATATTTTTAACAATAGTTTAATAGAAAGATGACTAACAAAGACACCTTACAAAATGTTATAAACCTATTCATATCTTTTGTTCATATCGAAGCCGGAATTCATTATCACAAACCTTTTGTGCATTGGACCCATGAGTCATGGTGTAGGAGCGATATTTTCTATATATATAGGGTTGGAACTGTTTAAGTTACATTGTGAAACTGTCATTTCTATAGTGAACATTTAGTTTGTTATATTTCGTGTATTTCTAAGTGAAGTGAAATACAAGTATAAATTTAATTTACAAAGTATTAGTGACATAGATTCATACAACAATGAATGTAAGTAATTTTGTTATTACTTTATACCACACTTATATACACTAAAAAACCATCGCTACACTACGAACATCCATCAATTCAGATTTAAATTTATAAAATATTTTTACAGAACTCACTGGAAATTATTGATGAAGAAAATACTTTTAAAAATTACTACTATCCTCTATCGGATGAAGGTAGTCAGGATTTATTTAGTAATGTACAATCAAAACTAAAGAAAAAGAGGGAGCAAAATATTATTACCAAGAATTTAGATGAATTCTTTGAAGGTCCTATAATAAAACGAAAAAAACTTTCATCCACTGTATCTCGAATCGATGAAGAAGGTAATACCGTCTGTTTATCAACAAACGTTGATGATGGTTCCAGCTCAAGTAAACTTATTAAAATAGAAATATATGACATGAAAAAGATTGCAAAAATAGCCTCCACAGAACATTGGAAGCACGCAGATTTTAGAGTTAAATATTACACAAATGATAAACACAAAAATTCTGCAAACGTTAGAAACATTGTTTACGAAATAACTAAAGAAATTTCTAAGACTGAAAATTGTAAAAAATCTCACTTTAGTAATAAGTAATAAACGCATTCCATTCAATTAATATTCGTGTATATATTATTTACTTATAGTTTCTGAATATAATAATCATGTGTATTTTATAGCTAGAATATAAAAAAACTATTTTTGTAAATACAAATTTTTATTAGTACTTTCTTTAAATAAGTTCGTGTCATATATTTCCATTTTATTGAAACATAATCTAAAATTATATCTGTACCTTTCTTCAACGCAAATCTAATATGGAATGTATAATTTGTGGGGAATAGTTCCAGAGAGTGGATTGAAAGACTCCACATATGATGAAGAATTGTACAATATTTGTGCAGTAGTTGAGGAAAACATAGCGTGAGTATGCCTTCTTAAATTATCTCAAAATTTACAGAATTATTTTGTTCTTCTTCTATAAATATGTTTCTTCTTTGTTTTAGACAATCAAAACAATCATATCAAATCGGGATGGGGTCTAAGAAACTTTGTTGTACGAAGGATGATGACAATAATAAGAAAAAGACTAGATATGAAGATAGGCCATCAACTTCATTATCATCGATCGGGATATCAGCAGACCTCGATGTCGACAAGGTGCAATGTAACACGTGTAAAATTTTGATAACTAGAAAATACTTTACCAATCATTTGAAAAGCAAAATTCATAATAATAATGTTTTAACTTCTCACACATCTCTTAAAAATGTATCAATTGCTGAAACAGCCTTTGGAAATAGAATAATTACATATAAAATTAAAAATAAATCTGATTTATCATCTATGTTAGATTTTGAAACGCCGGAATTGTTTTTAAGTTCTATAAAAGATGATGTGCTATTTTTGATTGAAGAATCTATGCAGAAACATACTGCTTTTAAAGTAAATTTTATACTACACGCAGATTTTATACAACAAACTAAAGATATTCTAAATTCATTTGATTTTCAAACATGTAATTATATAATTTTTCGAGGTGATGACTTAAATATTTTCTTTTCTTCATTATGTGATGCTATAACAAATAAAATAAGTGCTTTTGAACAAAAAGACAGTGGGTGGAGTCTTAAACAAATTAATTGCTTAGACATGAATATTAATAAATTTAATCCGCTACGTGGTACGTCATATATTGATTTACCTAAAGATATTAGTAATAAAAAAGCTGTGATAAACGTAAAAAACTCTGACAATTTATGTTTTCAATGGGCATTACTTTCGGCATTATATCCAGTGAGTAAGAACGCAAATCGAGTATCGTCCTATAGCATGCATGTAAATAAACTAAAATTTAATGGTGTATCTTTTCCCGTTAAATTAAATGATATATCAAAAGTTGAAAAATTAAATAATATTAGTATCAGTGTATTCGGTTTAGAATTTAATAAAGAAATGAAAAGGCATAGTGTAGTGGGTCCACTATATTTAACAAAATGTCGTAGAAATAGTCACATTAATTTATTACTCATAAATAGAGAAAGGACTTACCACTATTGTTATATTAAAAACTTATCAAGATTGGTCAGTAAACAAATTTCAAATCAAAATCATGCGGTTTATATATGCGATGGATGTTTATTGCATTTCCCCACAAAGGAAAGGTTGAATAACCATCAACAATATGATTGTTCACATATTACTGTAGAACTACCAAATATAGATAAAAGATATAAAAATTGGTTTGGACAACTAGTGTCAAATACTCAATTAAAATTTGAAAATTTTCATAAAAAGTTAAAGATACCCTTCGTTATATATGCAGATTTTGAAGCCTTTTTAAATCCAATAAAAACGTGTTCTAACGATCCAAATAAACCGTATACTAA
The DNA here is from genome assembly GCA_036320925.1 of Automeris io. Classification (NCBI taxonomy): domain Eukaryota; kingdom Metazoa; phylum Arthropoda; class Insecta; order Lepidoptera; family Saturniidae; genus Automeris; species Automeris io. The sequence continues at coordinate 451,585 of JAUDJH010000011.1, read as the reverse complement.
AAATGTTCACAAACATGAAGTTTATAGTTTTGGATATTATATTAAATGTTCATATGATAATAGTTTGTCAAAATATGTAACGTATAGCGGTCCAGATTGTGTACAGATATTTATGAATCGTTTATATGATGATTTAAAAATAATAAGTAAGAAAAATAGTTTTCATAAATGCCCCAAACCATTGACTGCAGAAAATGAAAAGGAAATTGCGAATTCTAAACTCTGTTGTATATGTGAAATAGAATTTTCTGATGATAAAAAGATTTTATATTTTGATTGGTATACAGGTAATTTTAGAGGTGTTGCACACGATGTTTGTATAAGCAAATTTAGGATACCACGTCATGTTCCAGTATTCCTACATAATCTCAGCCACTATGATGCACATTTCATTGTTCATGCATTAAACTTTGTAGAGGGTGATGTGGATGTCATTCCCCAAAACAAAGAAAGATACATATCTTTTTCTAAAACATTAATAATAAATAGCCAAATTTTGAATTTAAGATTTCTTGATTCCCTAAAATTTTTACCATGTAGTCTTGAGCAATTAGCTAAAAATCTCAACGATGAACAATTTATTACTTTAAAAAATAGTTTTCCAAGAAATGAAGATTTCAGGTATGTTAGGAGAAAAGGTATTTATCCTTATGAATTTATGACATCATACGACTGTTTAAAATTAACATCTATTCCCACTAAAAATCAATTTTACAGTTCATTAACTGATTCAAATGTATCTAATGATGATTATAATCATGCACAGAATGTTTGGCAACATTTTGGTTGTCAAAATATGCTGGATTACTCTAACTTATATCTGAAAACAGATGTTATATTGTTAACTGATGTATTCGAAAACTTTAGAAATATTTGTATAACAACTTATGGATTAGATCCTGCTCATTATTATACAGCACCGGGCTTGAGCTGGGATGCTATGTTAAAATATACAAAAATAGAGTTAGAATTATTAACAGACTTTGATAAAATTGCTTTCATCAAGGCAGGTATTAGAGGGGGGATATCACAATGCAGCAATCGTTATGCTAAAGCTAATAATAAATTTTTAGATAATTATGATGAAAATAAACCTACATCATATCTTGCTTATTTCGATGCAAATAACCTTTACGGTTGGGCTATGTCTCAATATTTACCTGAAGGAGGATTTGAATGGGTCAGTCCAAATACAAGTTTTGATATACCCGACACGTCTGAATTCGGTTTTATTTTAGAAGTAGATTTAGAGTACCCAGTTGAACTTCACGATTTACACTCTGATTTTCCACTTTGCCCTGAGAAAATATGTATAAGTAGTGATTCTAAAGAAACCAAATTAATACCAAATCTTTATAATAAGATCAGATATAAAATTCATTATAGAAATCTTAAACAGTGTCTGAATATGGGAATGAAAATAACAAAAGTTCATAGAATACTAAAATTTAGACAGAGCTCATGGCTGCAAAAATACATTGATTTAAATACAAAACGTAGAATAGAGGCAGTCTCGGATTTTGAAAAGGATTTTTATAAATTAATGAATAATTCCGTGTTTGGGAAAACTATGGAAAACATTGAAAAAAGGGTTAATGTGAAATTGTTAACGCATTGGGAAAATAACGGTAAAACTCTAGGTGTACAAGATTTGATTGCAAAACCGGAATTTCACAGTTTATCGATTTTTGCAGAAAACTTAGTTGCAGTACAATTGCGAAAAACAAAGTTGGTTCATAATAAGCCCATTTATTTAGGATTTTGTATATTGGATATTTCAAAAACTCTTATGTATGACTTTCACTACAACTACATGATGAGGAAGTTTGATAATAAATTAAAATTATTGTATACTGACACAGATAGTTTAATATATCAGATTTTTACAGACAACTTTTACAATGATATTAAAACCGACCTCGTTTATCGATTTGATACATCCGATTATCCATCAGATAATACATATGGTTATCCAAAAATCAATAAAAAGAAACTAGGATTTTTCAAAGATGAAAATAATGGAAAAATTTTAAAAGAGTTTGTAGGTCTAAGATCTAAAATGTATGCATTTGACGTCGAAAATAAATTGACAGCAAAAGCAAAGGGTGTTAATAAATGTGTTACAAAAAAAATGACCATGGAAAATTATAAGACTTGTCTCTTCAATAAAAATATCCAATTTTGCAACATGTACAGATTCAAATCAATTAAACACACAATTTTCACTCAGCAAATAAACAAAAGATGTTTGTCTTATAACGACACAAAGCGTTATATTCTACCCAATAATATGGATACACTGGCGTGGGGTCATTACAAATTAAAATAGATTATAGAAAAATCAGTATGTAAATATTTCTTTGTTAATATAATTTTAATATATATTTCTATTCAATGTTCTAATTAAGTACCTTAATGTTAACTAAAATATGTATGTATTTCGATTAGTTTATGAATATAATATTTGTAAATATGTTGCTGTACACTGCTGTATTTGTATACTAGTCTTAAGATGTATCTTTTATTCAATTATTATTGTCAATAAATAGTTAATATTTGTAAATACTTTTTCTTATGTTTATTTTTTAATATGCATGTAGTAAGTGAATATATAAACCAACAATTGAACGAAATGTTTTATTTCTCTCTGTAACTCTCAAGCATTTACACACGTGCAACGTGATGTTTCACTTTATTCATCCATTTACTGCAATAGTTGCAGGTCCAAGTGGCTGTGGAAAATCAAATTTTGTTACAAACTTCATTAAATATATTAATGACATATGTAGTAGGGAGTTTACACAAATTACTTGGTGCTTTGATGAAATGCAACCTTTATATAACTTGCCAAATGTAAATTATCATCAAGGTATACCAGATCTTAATATGTTTGATGGGAAGAACGCAAACCTTGTAATAATTGATGATCTTATGAGAGAGTCTGATAGTCGCATTGTTGATATTTTTACCAAAGGAAGCCACCATAGAAACTTAAGTGTATTTTACATCACACAAAATTTATTTCACCAAGGTAAAGGACAAAGAGACATTTCTTTAAATTCAAGTTATATTGTTTATTTTAAAAATCCCCGAGATAAAACTCAAATACGATACTTAGCACGCCAAGTATCACCAGAAAATCCAAAATTTCTTGAAGATGCCTATCGTAATGCAACTATGGAAGCACATGGGTATTTAATGATAGATCTTAAACAAAATACTGATGAAATGTGTCGAATTAAAACAAAAATATTTCCTCCAGATGTACATTGCGTTGTTTATGTCCCCACCAAAGGCTTTAAATATAGCAAGAATCAACAAATTCCTGTCATTTACACATAATGCCGCGAAGTCTAAACACACATAAAGACTTACTGAGAGCACTACATAAGCTTAAACCTAAATATAGGAAAGCTCTTTTACAATCGTGTGACGAAAAGGAAATTAACTGTATTTGTGAATGTATACATAACGTCCTCCAAGGTAAAGTGGAACTACCAGAAAAAGAGAAAAAAAAACTTAAACGATATAAATCTATACTGCGGAAATTATTACATAAAAGTTCTAATAAAATAAGAAAAAATATTATTATTCAAAAAGGTGGTGCATTTCTACCAATAATATTGGGTTCAATTTTGAGTGGCTTAGTTAATTATTTTATGTAATAAAAATGGAGCAAGCTAAGAAAATGTTGCTCATTGAACCAAGTTTGATGGACAAACTAAAATACAACCAAGTTCCTGATAGACCCACTTCTAGATTAGATGCTGAGATGAAAAATATTTTGAATAGTAATATGGATGATAGGAAAAAATGTATTCTATATCTACAAATTTTACAAAGATATTTACACTTTACTGGAGAAGACCGTCAACCTCATGAAATACCAATAATAACTAAAAGTATTGATACTACCACTCCAGAAGTAAAAGTAAATACATCTAATAAAAGTAATTATACCGACGACAAGAGTTTAGTTACAGCTCTGCCACCAAACACTGAAGATAAAAATCAGGAGAGTACTATATCTTATGAAAAACTTCCTTACACGAAAGATCAAATTCTTAGCTTAATACCAAAAACCTATGTAAAGAAAGGTGAGTCTTTATTGGAATTGCTAACTCTAAGTACAAATAAAATTCATTGGAATGATGATGGCACAGTCATTATAGATAACGAAAAAATTCTTGGAAGTAATATAGTAGATTTGTTAAATGATGCAATTAGACCGTTAAAAAAAAGTGATCCAATAGGTTGGGAAAAGTTTGCAACAGCATTGAAGGATATTAAAGTACCGTTGACTTACGTTGGGAATCCAGCTAGAAGTGAATACATACACCGGCTTCAATTAAAGGATATTGACCAAGTATCTACAGATGAAGAGTTTAATGATAAAAAAAACAATCTAGAAAAGATAAAAAAACCTATAAGAAAAAAAAATAGTTGGGAAAAATGGACCCCATACTAGAGATAACTAAGATTTATTATGATCCATCACATCCTGCTGGTTACAGTAGTATTGAAAAATTGTCGAAAGCTATGAAAGGTAAAATGACTAAGGAAGACGTTAAAAAGTGGCTACGGTTACAAGAAACATACACGTTGCATAAACCAGTACATAGGAAATTTCCTCGAAACAAATATATTTTGTCCAACCTAAATGAACTTTGGCAGGTAGACTTAAGTGATATGAGATCTTATTCTACACATAATGACGGATTTAATTATATACTTTGTGTTATTGATGTGTTTACTAAATATGCTTATGCTAGACCTATGAAAAATAAAAATTCTGAAACAGTTAAATCATGTTTTGATAGTATTTTTAGTGAAGCTAATACCACACCAACACATATACAATCTGATAAAGGAAGTGAATTCCTTTCAAAAGATGTAAAGGGTTATTTAAAGAGTAAAAATATAAATTATTATACAACAAATAACCCTGATATTAAAGCCAGCATTGTAGAAAGATTCCAAAGGACACTAAAAATGAGAATGTGGCGTTATTTCACTCACAAAAATACCCATAGGTATATAGATATCCTACAGAACTTAATATACGCATATAACCATAGCTATCATTCTAGTATTAAGATGTGTCCTTGCGATGTAAATTTTGATAATATAATGACTGTTTGGAATAATTTGTATGACAGAGAAAAAGTTAGTCAACCTACAAATATTCCACTTCCAAAATTTCATATTGGTGACTATGTAAGAATCACCAAACACAAACATATCTTTCAAAAGGGATATGAATCCAATTGGAGTGATGAAATTTTTATTATATCTTCTATAATAGATAGATCACCGTGGGTAGTATACACATTAAAAGATTTACAAAATGAACCAATAACAGGAACTTTTTATGAGAAAGAGTTACAAAAAATATCTTATGATCCTACTTCAAGTTATAAAATAGATAAAATTATCGGTTCCCGCTATTCCGGTAACAGAAAGCAAGTGTTGATCAAGTGGAAAGGTTATCCAGATAAATTTAATAGTTGGATATTGGCTTCTAGTTTAAAGAAAATATGATGAAGGAAAGTTTTTATTTAACATTGTTGAGTAATAGCTCCATGGAATACTTCCCAGAAAATACGACAACCCAGTTTTCAACCAAATTACCGAAACCTATTATACTTGAAGGTAGATGGTCTGTTGGTGTCGTTGAATTTCAATATCCATGCACGATGTTTACAGTTCAGGAACATGAAAATATTGTTTATATAACAAAATGGGCTGTAATGCCCCATGAGGATAAACCTTCACTAATATACTACAAACATTATATACCAGCCACCAACTATGATGATATTAATCAAATTTTAACAGCATTAAACAGCATTGATGATAAAGTTATATTTCGATATGATGAAATTTCAAAGTTTGTATCTGTAACTGTAATGGATGAATCAATAAGATCAGTTACGTTAGCACCTAGCTTAAGTCTTCAACTAGGATTTGAACCAACTAGAAACTTAGCACACAGGGGTGGTTTTGGAAAATGTTCAGCGAATTTACATCTAGGGCTACCATCCCAGTTATTTGTTTATAGTGATATTATTGAACCGCAAATTGTTGGGGATGTGATGACACAATTATTAAGAATAATACCACTAGACCCTTCAAAATACATATATGGAGCTAATAAAATGCATGTTTTCTCACCACCTCACTACATACCTGTTATGCGCAGGGAGTTTGATACGATTGAAATAAATATAAGATCAGGCACAGGACAAAAAATACCATTCCAGTTTGGGACATTGTGTGTTAAACTCCACTTTATGAAACTATAATGTATTCCAAAGAATATAATGAAATTTGTCCTTATGAGCACTATTATTCACATCAAGCTGGTCACGGTATTGGTGTGATTTATCGAGGAGCACCGTATCAGCGTGGACATGGAATTGGTAGTTTTTTAGGAGGCTTATTTAGATCTGTTTTACCATTGCTCTCTAGTGGTGCTAAAGTAGTGGGTAAAGAGGCTTTAAATACCGGTGTGGGTCTATTATCGGATATGATTAATGCACGCCCCATGGAAGATTCAATAAGAACTAGATTGAAAGAGGCCAGCTCAAATTTACACAAAAAAGCTCAAGATAAAATTAATCGAATTAACATGTCCGGTTCAGGATATATAACAAAGAGGAACCGTTTGAATTCTCTCATTCCAGCACCGAATGTCAAGGTGAAAGGTATCAAAAAATCAAAGTCAAGTCATACTAAAATCAAAGACATATTTTCATAAAATGTCATTTCTACATAACAAATCATGTGAGTGCATTAAATCAGAGTTAGATTTATTTGCATTACCTTCAACACAAACTAGTATAGAAAATGGAATATGGATACATTATAAACCTATATCATCTCTAGCTGATGATGGGCCCCTCGAATTTCAAGTACCAGGAACTGGTGAAGATTATATAGATCTGTCTCATACTTTGATTCATATAAAAGCCAGGATATTGCATCAAGATTCCTCTAAGGTAGCTGCCTCAACGGTAGTGGCTCCGGTTAATAATTGGTTGCATTCAATCTTCAGTCAACTTGATGTCTATTTAAATCAAAAACTTATATCACCTCCAAATAATACATATGCGTATCGTGCCTACATGGAAACTTTGTTGAATTATGCTAAACCAGCTAAAGAATCTCATCTTACGTGTGGCCTTTGGTATGAAGATACAGCCAACAAAATGAATGAAACCGGCGAGGAAAATGGAGGATTTGTTAAAAGACAAAAATTAGCTTCTGAAAGTCAAGAAATTGAAATGATTGGACACTTACATGGCGATATATTTAACCAAGAAAAGTTCTTGATCAATGGTGTAGAAATGTCAGTTAAATTAGTTCGCTCTAGAGAAACATTTAACTTAATGGCCCCTTCAAGTGATTCAAAGTTTAAAGTATGCATTACAGATGCAACACTTATCGTTCGTAAAGCACGAATCAATCCAACTGTTTTACTTGCACATCAAAAAGCATTGGCTTTTTCTACAGCAAAATATCCCGTCACTCGAGCTGAAGTGAAAGTTTTAACTATACCATCTGGGATTCAAGGCAAAACACTTGACAACATTTTTTTGGGGCAAGTCCCAAAAAGATGTATTATTGGGTTTGTTGATAACGGGGCATTTAACGGTAATCTCACTAAAAATCCATTTAATTTCGAAAATTACAACATTAACACATTTTGTTTATATATTGATGGTCAACAAATACCTTCGAAAGCTTTACAACCTTCGTTTGAAAACCATATTTTCACCACGGCTTATCATACATTATTTTCGGGTACGGATATACATTTTTTAAATGAAGGGAATGGAATTTCGAGAGAACAATATTCGAACGGTTACTGTTTGTTAGCTTTTGATTTAACTCCGGATTTATCAGCCAACTCTTCAGGTCATTGGAATCTTATAAGACATGGCACTGTAAGATTAGAAGTTCGATTTGAGTCAACGCTTGTACAAACTATTAACTGTATTGTTTACGCCGAATTTGATAATGTTATTGAAATAGATAAAAACCGCAATGTATCCGTCGATTATAATAGTTGAATATATATATATATATTGTAAAAATATTAACTTTGTAATATTTGTATGTATCTGTTTGTGTGTACATTTTTGAATAAATTAATTAAAATGAACTTACTTTGTATTATTTTTAATAATCACCCTTTCGATATATAATAAGTTACTGTAATTACAATCGCACACATGTTTGCGATCTCTGGGGTTGGAAAGTTGTATTTTTAAATAAATATGAATACAATAGAACTACAGAAATATTTGAACGAAATACATCCAAGTTTGCGGTATAATGTGTATGCTGCAAATAGATTACCGATATACATGGAAACTCCTACTTATTTAATTATTAATTTGGACCCCGATACAAAACCTGGATCACATTGGGTTGCACTACATATAGACAAAAATGGTTTTGGTGAATTTTTCGACTCCTATGGACGACCACCTTCTGGATATCACTATGCATTCTTAAAGAGAAATAGCCACCGATGGAGTTTCAATAAAAAAATATTGCAAAACAATTGGACTTCAGTATGTGGTCAATACTGTTTAATGTATTTGTACTACAAGTTGCACAACTGTACAATGAATTACTTTATTAATCAATTTGACATCGATACCATGTACAATGATATGTTATTATGGAATTTGTTTAATTACTGTTTTAAAATAAATGAATATGAGTAATGAAGGAATGTAGACGGCTTTTTATTATACATAGAAAAAGTACCTGAGACCCCCCGACCGTAACACAACAATAGCGTTCGAGCCGAACAATAGACGACCCTTGCTCGGATGATCCATTGTTAATTGTACCCCATTGCTTTTGTATTATTATAGGCTAGTTAATGTTATGCTATCTCTGAAACGGTTAAAGCTACGCAATTTTAAATACTTGCATTCGATTCAGCGACCCTGAAAACCTTAGGTCAGGGTTGCCGCCGTGATCAGTGAGCTAGAACCGATGAGAGAGCCAAAGGCGGTGAGCCAGAACCTGTGAATCCCTACTACTACCATATAGCTGTGACTCCGTAAGCCCACGCGCGTGGTTATACTATGGAATGATGGTACAGGGTTAAATTACTCTTCGGAACACTCGCCATGATACAGACGGTCAAAAACGCTCAGTGAGGCAATAACTTACGACATGGGGTTCTTCATAAGACGAATTAATCGGTATATATTGGTTGAGTGAGCTCTATCATCACCCATATTATCGCTTATCATCAAGTAAGATTGAGGTCAAGTGCACCAGTCTGTCATAAAAAAAATTGTTGGGGACAAAGTCGCGCAGTAAACCTAATTTTATTAGGTACAGCGGCGTTATTATCCCGTAGCGTCACAGACCACACATGTTCTCATCTGGGCGCAGTCCTACGCGTTCTCTGAACGAATACTCTTGCTTATAAATCCGCTGACGTAAGAGCCCTGTCATAATTTACTGGTAAATACCATGATCACACTGGAAAAATGATTTTTACATAACTTTTTACGTACAAAGTCAGCCCTGAGTCAAGAAATTTTTCTTATGTTGAAATTTTTAAATGCCATCTTGGATTTGCTAAAAAGTTTACTCGAACATTACAAATGAATAATTGTAGATTAGTACACATATTCATTGGTAACACTATTTTTGGTCTCAGAGCTGACTCTAGTGATGGATCGGTCGGCGCGCCGCGCTGGGCAGTAACTGTTAATACTTAATTTTCGCACGGGAGATTACCTAGGTGTCGCTGCCGTAGCTCCACATATTTTTATAATATTTTAATATTCATGTTTTTTACGACTTATTTTAAAATGTAAACAATATGTGTATTCGTTTATATGTTAAATAAAGTGTACGAATATAATAATCTATCTTCACGCTACATACTTTCGGAGATACTAATAGACATGAAATGAAGTAAAATACATTTATTTGGGTACAAAGTTCCTAAAACTAAAAATTTAAATACAGTAACACAAACAACATAAAGAAAAGAACAAAACACGGAAACACATAAACATGGCGAAATGGCGTAATGCCACAGAGGGATGCACAGAGGGATGCACAGAGGGATAGCGCAGCGGATCGCCGTTCTCACGGCACTAGTACACGTGACGTTTCTATTAGATGGCGCGCGGGTTCGTCCGCGATGTTTCCCTTCCGCCGGCGCCGGGGAACACGAGCTGCCTACATCTGGTACAGTGGGAACTGTACAGCCTCGTCGTTCCGCATAAGGCCCCATCCTTCTGCGGAAACAAAACTATATTATTTGAAGTGAACATATCTTGTACTTCCCGATAGTAGGCGAGCACTGCACTACTGGACATTCCATACGTTGAACGAGATTTTTATGAATGAGCATATTCGTCACGCGTGGAACAACTTGCGGAAATAAGTACCTTCAGACGTCTTAGGAGCATAGATGGGCAAAATGTAATCACATTAATAAAAATGATTAACGATTACATTTCACGTTTTTTACCATTAATATGACTGCATTTTGCTCATCTATGTTTTAAACACTACAGAATTCCAGATTGTACACACATTTATCATTTCTTAATGTGTTAAATGGATTTAATCATGATTACAGATCAAGAAAATTAAAATTACGAATACATTTTCATTAATCATTAATCAGATTACATTTTGCCCGTCTCTGGTTACGAGTTATGTCACGTCACTGCTGGGATATTACGGTTTTACAAATATTCATTACAATTATAATATATTTATTAAGGGGTGTAAACTGCATCTAATATGTGAGATGAGTAACTCTGACAAATAAGAGGCAGGCAGTGCTAGTGAGACTGTGCTGTGCCGCTTGCTGGCTGTTTTTCTAGATGAATAATGTTTTATTATTAATAAGGGCTGTGGTGTCCCAGTACCCTTTTTTATTTGGGGAAGATCTTCATCAGACCGTCCCGGCTGCACGCGGGCTTGGTGAAGTCGAGGTGCGTGGACTTATAGTGGTTAAAACTCCAAGATGATCACTTCTATGTCTATTGAGGAAGGGAGAGGGTGGAACAAGGTTGAATACCTCTTCATTAATGACGCAGGCGCGATTTCTAACGGGCAACACCCGATACAACTTGTATAAGATATTCCAATTTGTTGTAAGTCAGCGACCATATTGACATCTTTTACTGTTATCTGTCAATTTTTCGTTCAACATTAATAAAATTATACGCATCTTGATCCTTTTATCCATTACAAAAGTAAGTCATAATGTTTGAACAGTCGCAATGTGAAAACAAGATATATCTGTAAAGATATGATACGCAGTTTTAGATTCCATGTTTATGTTTTTTTTTCTTGTATATATCGTTAGTGTATTTATAAATTTTAAAAATTAGTTGAGCGCGCGCCCCGCCGCAGCCAGGGCAGTGCGGCCTGCAAGTCACCGTGTTTGTACACAAAAGAGCGTAATTTCCGCCAATTTCACGGTGAACCGCGTCCAGCCGCAGTATTGTTTAAGCAAACCGCTAAACCGCTGCTTCAGGTCGGCTCATTTGTCTAACAATTGGGTATTTTCGCGACAAGGCGGGATTTTCGGCGACGACCGCAGCCGACACGGCGCGTTATGTATTCGCCGGTCACTTGGCGCTTCCACTATTATCAGAATCCAGATTGTATTGCTTTTAGAATCAAGATAAACTGACGCGAATCAATCGTATTTACTTGTTTATACAGGCATGACAAAGTGACTAAATTACACCTGATGGAAAGCACAGTGTAATCTAAGAAAGTCAACGACCGGCAAATGACGAAAATCTGTTGACAGTCGTAATCGCTATGTCAGGCCACATGTACCACGGCGGAAGGACTCTCGCAGTGGCGAACATAGCAAATATACTCCGGGCAGGCAAATATTCAGTTGGAATAAAATCTTCATATTCTTAGATATATTATTACGATCTCTACACTTTGGTACTTCCTGTGAACCATCGAAGAAATATATTTTAATACGAGTATAGTAAACAAATTCAATACAAATTATTTGTACACTGAACATTGTTTTTTATTTTGTCGTTGCTTATTTTAAGTAAACACTTAATGCAATAAGATTTGCACCTGATAAGTAATACATAGGAATAAATACACACTCTTTTCATATAAAAAATAAAACATTTGGTTTCTAATTAATATGACAATCCTATATTAGAATACATAAGCGTACTTAAAAAATACGATGACAGAGACTCCAATACAGAACTAATGTTATTGACGCATGCAATGTACGGCAAATGGAACCGGAATGAAAATTTAAATACTTTTATCTAGAATTTATTATAATTACAATCCATAGGCATGGAATTATATAAATATTGATATTTGAATATAAATTAATAACAGCAATTAACTTGAATAAAAAACATTATTAAACCTTTTGTTTAAAAAAGCATTTTATTTCTAAGAAATCCTGGAATTGTGGGTTTGGTCATAACTTCTATTTGTATGGCACTGAGCTATACAAAACTTACTCTGGTTTCTACAAGCGGCGCTGCGTTCGCGTAATTAATTTGTATTTAAAAACGTTATACTTGTCTTATTGGAACAATAGATGGTGTGAAAATCGAATATTATAATAATATCAATGTTTCCTTATTTATATTTAGCTTTTAACAGTTCATCCAAGATTTTTATTATAAGGTATATTTATTTTATGCATACATGGGACGAACGCCACGCCGTCTCTAGGTATATGAACAACATGTTGATCCTGACAGCGGCAGGCCGAAGCGAGTCACTATGACAGTCTTTACTCTTATGTACCTACTGTGATTACGACTCAGTTCGGGCAAACACCCCACCACCTCAATATATCCTTATTCTATTCTATTTCTCTTTATATTTCCTAATTTTATGAGTAAAATTAGGACTAAAACATATCTTTGGCAAGAAAAAGATCATTAATACGTGAGCATTCCATAGACAGGCCGTGGCATTCCCAGATAAAGAAAAAAATTTATAAAATCATGTTGTGCGAGAGCCGCGTGCCTCGGGTCACGTAGCGCGTCCTCATCCATTCCATTGTCACGAGATTAGGAGGATCTACACTTTGTATACTCCTTTATTTATTTATTTATAAGAACATTAACATAGTCTACATTAACACATTACTAAATATAAAAGACATGTACCAGATATATTACTAATGCGACTATATTTAAAAGACTAGATTACTTGCATAGAGGGAAAGAAAATACGAGCTACACACAGACAGTAACAGTAAAAAAAAAGGAAAACACTAATCTATTTTGCAGAAAAAACATAAAATAGAGGAAAAGAAAAAAACTAACAAACGGGAATCTATTCCACAATCCTCTCGAATAACATTCTTTTAAAAATAACCAAAAGAAAACGATATTATAAATTGTGACTTTATGAAAAACTTAAGACACATCAACAATATCTTATGAGACTCTTAAGTTAACTTTTTCTACTTAATTCGAAACTAACCCACTTTTTGTCAATATGAGTAGACTATGAAGAAGAAAATCTCTGAACAATTCACACTTGGACCCGTGCACGCTTTTGCATATGTATTGGTGACCGACACACTCACACAACGATGGCCGGCTGCTGTACGGGTTAATGGAACCAATTTGGTGCAGATAGCGCTCCAGATAATATGTAATATCTAAGCGAACTAATGGTATTATAATTACCGATATAACTGGCATTGTTTCACATTAACCATGGGTGCTGTTGGAACAAGCCTACATGTTGGTTAGCACGTTCGTCGGCCGACGCGATTCGTTTGTGTTTCTTACGGGGTCCAACGGGTTACGCGTAACGTTATCGCAAAGAATTTTGTTCCTCACCAAAAATGTAGTTTTAAATAAAAACATGCGCCATAGTGTAATGTAATGTTATCCTATAAAAATAAAATTAAAGTATTGTATAATGTGAAACATTTTAGAATATTTTAATGCTGTACATACTATATACTATATAACGAAGGTAATGAACTAACAGGATTAGGGATAGTGACGTCAGCTAGGCCGACGTCAATATCTCTCTGATCACTCATAATGAAACTGATGTTACGAGTTTAATAAATGTAATTCAGGTTCTTACAAAATTTTCACAATATACAACACTTATTTTAGATCACTACTTAACTCTGCCGAGGTTGACTTTTTAATGATCATCTCCACACTAAAATTCTCATAACGAAACATTGCTACGGCCGCCATACTGCGGGGATCTGTTTTTAACTTTTTAAATAACAATGTTTTATTTTACTTCACAGAAATTATTAGAACCAACTAATAATTACAAAACTAGTTTTAAATGTTATCAAACAATTCGAATAGTTTTATGTTTAAGCAGAAACATTATAAAAATGCGATTAATTTATGATCGGAACTCCCGGAAATGAAAACGACACAATGCATTTCTTTTATCATAAATTAAGTAAAAACCTATTGAGTTATAGTTTACAAATCATGAAATAAATCTTAAAGGTCGTTTCAATAATTAATAGTCAGCATTTCAAGCAATGATTTGTTATTTTAGACAATAACAAATCATTAAAACATCTACTTATTCAGCAAGAGTTACCATATGTTAAAATTACAATCTTAGTTAATGATCAATTCATAATCTCAAATATTCATTTTGAAACTAGAAACTAATTATAATCATTTGCCGATTTTATGCAAACAGATTTCTTCGTAAATAAAACATTAGATAATAACTTTTTCTATTGCCAGATCATACCTTAGATTCAGTGCTTATTGACAAATTAACTGATTAAAAATCAAATAGATTGAACTTAATTAATTCTTATACTAAAAATCACATTAATTATAATAAATTTGAGTTTTGCGTCGACATATATATTCCACTAAATCGCTTTTGAAAATCCATCTAAAAATACTATCAACTTCAACAAAAAGCGCGTCAACCATATTTGGGTGACTAGTCCCCACGGAAGCATACCCGTCATCCAGATATGGGTGACGTGACAAGGAACCTGTTATTAGTCTCTCACTTATTAGACATACCGCATCTTTTGTGGAAAAAGTAAACGGTTTACCCACTGCATCCGATACGAATTGGTGGAAATAGGTACGTTACGAAGTGGCCGTAGAATTATTTGTACGGTATCTTACGCACTGGCTCCGAATTGATTCCTTTTTTTGTAAAATAGGGGAAAATCCTACATAGGACCTGATGGGCCATTGTAAGAATAGCGACCTCGGTATGCCAGAATCGTACTGACGAAAACCCCCGAGGTGTCCTTTAAATCACTCTAATCTAAGAAATCTAGGAAACCAGATTCTCCCAAGCGCCCGGGGAGTGATCAGCCCATTTAAGCTTCATCTCTGAGAGGGGTGAGTGTAAATAGTCCACCCCTCCAAACCTATCTTATTTGGGCAGTTGACTTCCGCAAGTCTACTACCCGGGTAATGTCTTGGGGGTATGTCGTGCTCAACGTGCCTCTCCTGCTACGGTGCCTTGGCCGCTAAATGTCCAGGATGGGTGTATGCTCCCTGTCTCTTTTGACCTCCTCCTTCTGCTTCATAACATATTTGCAGAAGGACGCGACTCAATGCCAAGCCCCCTCACTGTCAACTATAGATTTGACCACGGCTGTCTACAAGAGGTCGGCTTCAGTATGATCTGTGAGAACCTCTCTCTCTCTTCAGCCGAAATAAATACACGTTATTTTCGAAAAAAAAAAAAAAGAGCCTGCGGTGCGCCAGGGTGAACAATAAAGTGACTCAGAAGGGCTTCTATATTAGATTTTTTTAAAATAATTTATCTAACATATTAATGTACATTGTACATTCATTTATATATTTATTTACTCAATTTTTTTCAGACGCACGACGTATCCCCTTGAAATGGAATATATTTCATTTATTTCTCACATAATCAAATTTCCCGATACATATATTTACAAAAATAACGGATCCTTACGATATTCAAATAAATGACGTAAATAATAATAATATATCGTCGCGCTATGTCCCTTCCGGGGCGAGCAGAGATACATCAGTGGCTGTATCCACTTTGCGCTTGTATGTCGTGCCCAACGAGAGCAATAGCGCAGCTGATCACCGTTCTCAACAAACTTACATTTTACTGCGGGTTTCCTCACGATGTGGAACAGGAGAGCATCGTGAGGAAACCCTTATGGGATCTAATAGAAATGTCCAGTAGTCATTCATCCAGTAGTAATCAGTAGAAACGCTACTGGTCAGAACATTATTATAAAGGCCCAACGAAGAGATTAATTTCAAAACAGCTCAAATAACACAGAGCTGCAATCAAAACTCATCATGTCCATAAATTAGCCGTAGCGGAACACCAGCTCAACGATGGACTCAATCAATGGATAGAGCTCCGTAAGCCAAAAATCCTTTCCAGAAAGCAATTCTGTTATCCAAAACTGGTTCGAGAACCAATCGAGATTAAGAAACATAAAACTTTTAATCGGGATGATGGGTGTTACAAATTGAACTAGATTTGTTTTTATTAATTAGATTTCTTGCTTGTTGGGTGTTAACGACTTTAATGAAAGGGTCAGGTGCTCACTGGGATTTGGTGGTGATGAGGTTTTTCTTGTGTTTTATCGACCGGTGTGCCTTCGCTGTTCCGGGTTTTTTTTAAATGAACCGGCGCTAGGGATGCGCGCGGCGCATGCCTCCCTTAGTCGATTGATAGTGAGGGGTTAGGATGGATTAACAAGTCGTAACAATGGGTTTAATTAAATTGTCATCGGCGTGACACTCAGTGATTAGGAAACTGGGAGCTTGTAAGCGTGCTGATACTGAGGGAGTTGTGTGTTGTGACTATTCAAATTATCAAAAACGAAAAAGGGTAGAGGAATTAACTTTCCGCCCTCGACGAAGACTCCACGGCGCGCCAGTCTGCTCATGACTAGTGATGAAAATGCCCGGGAATTTTCCCAAAGTGCCCAAAAACTTCGTTGGGATTATTCCCGGGAATTTACGAAATGTTCTCGGAAGTTTTGGGCACTTTGGGAAAATTCCCGGGCATTTTCATCACTACTCGTGACGTTGAGCTTAGTTCGAAACGTCGAGCTATAATTAAAGATAAGTTAATTCGCACATAAGAACCGTTAAAGCGCTTATAATAAATCATAAACAAACAAAAACGTATTATATAAATGACTATTATTTATAGGGTCGTCATCATAGTCTATTTAAAGTCATGGATGGCATCATGAAATGATGAGAATATAAAATAAGGTTTTCCTAGTCAAAACAATAGAATTTTTATCAAACGTGAACAATATGTTTGCTTTATTATCATTTCAACACCGAAAGCAGTTTTAACTAGTCATTGAAATAAACACACATTTATTAGTCATGAAACACAATTTAACCAGACATTTATCAAGCTTTTTACGTATGAAATATCTGTCCTGGATGAGAGGTGCCGAGCGCCACATGCCGGGCGGCAGGCGAGCTCATCACTCAGCGTACCCACTGAATAATATGTCCAAAAGAGTGGAACCACCTCTCCATTAAAATGACTTAAAATTACAAGCCTTTTATTTCGAGGTTTTAAAAGTAAACTTAAAAGTGTCATAAGATACCGTTACCCTATCGTAAGTCATGCAGATATCCTGTTTCGTGAATATTTCTTTTAATAAGTCTCTTCACAGTTATTTTAAAGGACCCAATATTATAATAGAAAAGGAAGAGCTCAACAATGGACCTTTACGTAGCTTTACGAGCTTATTGAGGTGGTAAGACGAATGCCCGAACTGGGTCGTGACCACAGGACACTAATGTAAAGACCCTTCCAGTGACATATTTCGGTCTGTCGTACTTCGGGATCAGTGTGTGTATATCCAGTTGTTCATACATGGCCGAAACCCCCCTCTTCTTGCTGAGGTGTCGTAAAAGGCGACTAAGGTATCTCTTGAACACCACAATTCAACCAGGTGTTCAGAGAAGGGAAAACTCGACCAAACTTGCATCCTGCTCCCTCCCGATCGTACTGGTTCTCCTTTCCATCGGGCCTGAGGGAGCTCGGACGAGAGAGTGCTTTTCTGGCAGCGTGTCCAGTTATGCATTTAAATATCTCCTGCGCAATTGGCTGTTTCCGTAAACTGGACCTCGAATTTCTTAACTGGAGTTGAAACAGTCGCTGTGGCCGAAACCGGCTAGGACATCATCATCGTCATCATCATCATATGGCCAAAATAAATATCCTATCTACCTTTAATTCGTAGATCGATAGCTGTACCTCTCCCTTTCTAACCTGTGTATGCGAAAAGAGATGTACTATAATTGCTATAGTAACAAATCTAAGATAGGCGATAGGTTAGGTTATTAATTTCAACAAATACATAGAGACCTTGCGTCGTGGTATATGTAGGCCGACATAGCGATGGCGACTGTCAACAGGTTCTCGTACGTTCTATAGTACTTTCTAATGGTTTAGTTTACTCAGTCAGTAATAAACAAAAGTGTGGGGTGTAGTGGGAACTCAGCATCTATTTTTGTCAGCCGACCTCTATTTAGTGTTGACAGAAATTACTTGAACTCGTTGGTTTCCATGCACTGTCACCAGTGGCTCCTAGTAGTCGTGCAGCACGCGGCCGCCACACCCTGGCCACCACGTCGGCGGGTGGGCGAAAGCTGGTTGAGGGGGCTTGCACGATGTAACATCGCGCAGGTGTTGCGGTGACCCCCGCTTAGCGCAAAAGTCTGTCTGCTTATTCTTCACCTGTCGTGCTAATGGTGGCCTCGTCTACCCGGCCTAGTCTGGCGAGGCACCTAGGCATTGTGAAAGACTTTTGGCACTGATAGGGTTCAGTAATCAGCCCCCAGATACTGCATCTTGCCTCTCTGTAATTGTGTCGGTTCCCCGTCCTATTAAATTAAGAGGAGTTTGGGCGATAGTGTGCGTTCGTGCCAGCGTTAGCATTCACAGACCACATATATCATGAGTAATTAACTGGTTTCGTATAATTTCATCAGCGAACTCATCTTCTTCGAATGGAGTTGCAGGCCTCACCTACTTGATGTGATCTAGAAACGTCGCCAAGTTAGAAACCGGTTAGGATATCATCAATTCACCATTCAATAACCAAAAAATAACCGTTATTAGCTATAATAGCTGTAATACCCAGACTCGACCAGCGCTAAATAATATTGAGCATATTGCGAACACTAAAACAACACACAAAACCGCAAGGTTGACGACATCTACGCCCAATCACTGCTTATATCAATGACCTATACTCACGCACTCTCCACAAGCTCAATTCTCGGATGTCTGACTTCACTGTACCATTACAATAATGTCAGGGGGTGTCAACATTTTCAAATAAACGTCAATACTCAATTTTACTTAGTATTTTTTGATTTCTATAATAGTGGATGGATTCTGTTCGCCCGTATTTACTAGTAAAGATTCTGTTTGTTTTATACTGGCTCGATAAAGTGAGTACGGCGCGGCTGATGGAAATTGCAACGTAGTACAAGAACGACGACTCGTAGCTTTAGAGGTTACTTTTCCAAACCATCATTTACTGCGTTTGCACAGTCTTCATATAAAAATAGAAAATATAAAATGTAGCTATGGTGGCCTAGTGGATAAGGGACCGGGACCCATGCGCTGCGACGTGAATGGTCGTGGGTTCCAGTTCCGTCACTCAGATCGGGATTTTTCCAGATTTATCCGAATTTAGGCACCACATGCTCGCCGGAGAAAACATCGTGAGGAAACACGGATGGCATCTCATAGAAATGTCATGCGTACTAGTACAGTGAAGACGGCGATCACCTGGGATACTATTCGCTCTGAACAACATATATAAGCGCAAACTGGACACAGCCACTAATTTATTTCTGCTTACCTCGAAAATAAATAAAAAATATTATTTACTATAAAGTCGATAGTTGTAGGATTGAACGAAAATAAGTACTAGGATGACGCATATTGACACGCATATGCCGCGACCAAAGATATACGGGATTTTAAAGTCGAGGATGATATTTCAGGATACAATAATTTGTACATTTTTACAACTAGCGATAACATTAACAACTGTAATACATTCCCTAACAAATCATAAAGAAACAATTACGGACAAATGAAAAGCGATCCGTAAAAAGTGTGGACACCGCAGCGCGTGTGATGCACGGAGCAGGATTGATTGATTGGTAAGTAGGTACGTAAGTATACATACGTGATTATAAGTAAGCAGGTATTGACTCATTTTGGTTTCGTTCTTTATCCTCATTTTGTGACAGGTGACAGGCGAGATGCCTATTTCATAAATAATTGTTATTCATTCATTTATGTATGCAATCGTTATATTTGCTTTTAATGGAAATATTATGATATCACTGTTATTACATATTTGGAATTAAATTCGAATGCTGAGTGTGCTCCCTGGATATCTCCCTCATTTATAAAAACACGTTGTATATGGACAAGCTTAATGTAGTCATAAAACATTATTAGGTTTGGCCTTTTTATATGAAATTCATAATGGCAAACTGCAATCAGCTACTACAGAAATGTTCTTTTAATGCCGCGCAGAGGTATCCCGGGCATCCTGTATATCTATTACGCACACTTGCTGTCAAAACTAATATAGGAATTAAGTCCCCATTAAACCGCAGACCAAAGCAAAAAGTAGAATTCGCTCCCTGAGTCTGTCTGTTCAGCCTCATACGATATGAGAAACTTCAAACGACTAGTGAATCTGTATTTCCTGGGCGACTGCACTCCATCATCGGCGCTATCATCAATTTTCATCAGGTGAGGTAGAGGTTAAGCGCAAACAGCGAGCTTGTAATAAAAAAGCAGACATTCCCACTTATTTAGCAATAAAAAACACAGCAAACGTAAGAGATAGAGAACCTCTTAGACCTAGCCAGGATATAAGAGACTGAATAGTTGTGACTCCGTAAAACCGCGCGCGTGCTTCTTTTATGGAAAGGAGAAGAAAGAAAGAGGTTAAATAACTCATCAGAACATTGAAGGCACTGAGTGTCATCGGAGTGTATCTTTTCAGTGTTAGTATTTGCGTTTTTATTTTTAGTTTTGTTTTTTTAATGATTGATTTTTTTTTTCTTTACTTCTGGCGCATGCTGTGTCTGCGGTGGCCGTCCCCGGTTGGCGCATTTAGATTTTTAGTACTAAGTTTTATTGTTATATAACGTATCGGCCACTGGCTGCCATATAAATAAGTTAATTAATTGTACACAAATTTCATGCTTTATGTTATATATTATCTTATACATTAGCTCGACTAAGTGGCTACAGTGCACCTGATGGTAAGTATATTGTAGTTCAAAAACAATAGCGATTATCAAAAGACGAAAATCTATTGAGTCTCTGTCGTGATGTCGGCCTACATACACCACGACTGAAGGTCTCTAGGTATATGAGCTACTGGATATACACAGGCTGATTACGAAACACGATAGGCCAAAGCGAGTCACTATGACGGGCTTTGCACGCGTGTACTGTGGTTATACTCATAATGCAGTTAAGGCAATTGCTCTAACACAACAAGCAATGCATTATACTTACGAATGAGTACATGAATCTGATGTTATCTGATAAATATTATGTTTGTTTTTAAAATAAGACCTTGAGTTATTAACTTCTGTTTCGGAGTGCCGCAGATGCCTTCTATGTGATGTTAAGGGCACTTAGAGTGGGCTCGGGGCGCGCCGCAGCATGCGCCGGCCTTCCGGTGACTCACATTCCCACGACCGGCGACCTTCCAGTTCAAAGCCTTTGCTACTCCTATATACACATAATTTTATTTTCCACTCCAACGTAGCCTTGAGTGTCTTTCAGCGTTTCTTCTCAAGGTAGTCGCTTCCGAAACGTAGTAGAAAGGTCAACTCATAGATCGCTGGTTGAGAACATTATATGCTCGCCCCTTCCACCCGGTGTAGTAGTAAAGGTGTTTCCCAGTCAACAGCAAAAATAAGGTGTCATATAATGTAACGTATATTCAAATATTATAACATATCGTCACGCTACACGCCTTTCGGGGTTAGCAGAGATACATTAGTGACTATATTCACTTTGCGCTTATAAATATGCCATGCCCAAGGTGATCAGTAGCGCAGCTGATCTCCGTACTTAGAGCTGTTACACATGACAGTCCTATTAGATGCTAAGCGGGCTTCCTCACGATTTTTTCTTTCACCGGTGAACATATGGACTCTAAATCTATACTCTTTACAATCCAGACATACGTCTTGTGATTCGAATCTATAACCATTAGCGTTACCGCGCAGGCTATTCGGTCCTTTATTCAATAAGCCGCCACGGCCACAATAAAACAAACCACATGCCCAATTATAAGCCGACTCTCCAGCATTTTTTTGCATTCATACGCAAGGCATACCCTGTGTGACCCGCTTGGGGTCTAAATTCTTATCAGATCCACGACCCAAACGAGCACCACACTCCGGAAATGCATAAATGCGAGGAATTTCCTGACCCAATACTTCATCAGCTTAAACGGATCTTAACCATTCCGGAATTACTTATTAAACCCAATACATTGCTGCATTTCCATGTACGTATAAATCGATAGCAACGGGAGTGCAGTAAAGGACAGTAATTGATGATTAATTGTAGTCTACTTATTTACCAAAGTTAAGTTAGTTGTGGAGGAGATGCAACCTAGTTTCTGAGCAGCGTGGAATTGCTCCGCGGGCGTATTGACTCGCGACCTTGCACGACCTTGTTCACAAATGTAAGAAGAATCTTGTTATTTCGTAATAATAAGATAACTTTTTAATTTAAGGGTCGCACCACACGACCTTTGGATCTGACGACAAATGTTTGTCTGTATATAAACTATTTCGCGACACCGGCGTCTCCGGCGGCGCTGTAGAAGACGGATAGTTCAGTCATCTGTCGCTAACCGGTGCGTTTTATTATTATTTATTTATTTATTTATGGGCTGTCAACAGCTCCATTACACTTCACATTCACAATCTGAATCACAAAAGCACAAGAAGATTTGAATGTTTTGAGTGAATGGTTTCAATACAACTTACTTACTCTAAATACAAGTAAAACTTCCTATATAATATTTAAAGCTAAAAATAAGAAAATTCCACAACATGTAACTCTAACCGTAAATAAAATACCAATACAACAAAAAACTACTGAAAAATATCTTGGTCTCAGAATAAACAACAACTTAACATGGGACGATCAAATAGACTATATTAAAAACAGGCTTTCATCATTAACTGGATTCCTTCACAACGTAAGTGGTTGTGTTCCTCGACAAATGCATTTTACTATCTATAATTCCTTAGTTAAATCACATCTATTATACCTGATTGAAGTTTGGGGCAGTGCTACAAAAACGAAGCTACATGAATTACAAACCCTACAAAACAAATTAATAAAAATTCTTTTTCGTTATCCATATCTTACAGCTACAAAGACAATATACAATGAAACAGGATTATTAAATATACAACAACTATATATTTATAATACATACATCATTATTAAAAAAATTATTGATAAAAAAATCAATTTAAATTTATTTTTTACAAAAGACTCTGTCTTGATACAACGCGCAGTACTCGGCGAGCAAGCTTGCTTGTGCTTCCTAAACCACGGACCAATTATGAAAAACGGAATATCACTTTTGAGGGAGCACAACTCTACAACGCGTTACCCTCCTGCATTAGAAACGTGAGCTCGCTTGCCATATACAGAACTAAATTACTACAATATATTAAAGATAAATACTAACAAATATGGTTCTGTGTTTGCCAAGTGAGCTTAGTATTTTACTGTTCCAGATAGTTTTTAAACAAAATGTTCTCATGTAAGTGATTTTGTATCTTAATGAGAATAAACTCTTTGAACTGAATCACATACATAAGCTAAATATCGGTAACGGATACCAATAATAGACAGCCACAGCATAGCCCAAAAGCATTAACTAACAATATCAAAATAGACAACTAAAACCAAAACACAAAAAAAAACAAAAAGAATACAAAAAAAAACAACAGCAGACAATAATACCTCAAATTAAAATTAAAAATTATATAACACCAAGAACAATGCCAAGCTCAACACACCTGCGCACTGATTTTCCTCTTGAAGGCCGGCAATGAATCCGCAAAAATATCGATGTTCCTATCCCCGGACACACACTCGTTATATAAACGTGACAGCCTTGGCACTATAGAAAGATGACCAAGGTTGGTCTTATATCGTTTAGTGGGAAACATGGGAGCAGGATACCGAGGCAGCCTGCGAGGTACCGCAATACTAAACTGCTCCAGAAGTTCCGGATCGTCCACACGGCAACGGAAGAGTTTATAGATAAATGTAATGTCGAAAAACTGCCTACGACCTTGCAGTGTGTGCATTTCAAAAAGTTTAAGTCTGTCACCATATGGAACATATTTTTTGTATTAGTTAGACCAAATCTAGTGAGCCGCCTCTGTACATCTCAATACGGTCAATGTGGACTTGGTAGTGAGGAGACCAGACTGTGCTGCTGTTTTCGCTCCGAGGCGCAGTTCCACTCCAACGCAGCCTCCAGTTTCTTTCGACGTTTCTTCTCAGGTCAGTCCCTTCCGAAACGCTAGTAAATTACTGTTAAATTCATTTTTCTGGCTGTCCGCCCAAGTCGAAGTCCGTACCCATAGGGGTGCCCTTGCGTTGCCACCCCACCCACATCGCCGGCTGAGCGCCTTAATTACTCACTCTCTAAGTCCAATGAAGTGGCTAAGACTTTTCCCGGACAACAAAATATGGTCCTGCCGAAAAAAAAAAAAAAACACTAAAGAATAAAATGTTTGAGCGTTGGATTCTTTTTATGCCGTATGCACCCCCTAACATTATTTAAATATCGCTTCTTTACGTTGCGGCGTACCTAGAGTCGGATTTGGGCCCCGTGAGAAACACAAACGAAGCGCACTGACTGGGTGACGAACGTGTGACCAACAGCCCAACTGTGCGAATCTTAATGTCAGCGAGGATTAATAACCCTGCGTGTAAGTTGGACAGTTAGTATTGGCCGAAATAGAAATAACTTTAGTATACCAATTAGATCACGTGAGTCATATAATGCTATGTGCCATGACTCAGAAGTAAATTTGAATAAATAAATACCTTCACATGGAAATCATACAGTAGCACTTACAATATCTTGGCTGAAACGTCATTCTTATTTTAAGACAAATCTCTGTTTTGCTTTTTTATATTGGTAAGCAATAAAATTTTATCTGCCTATCAGCATGAACTTGAGGTTTATGTTTTGATTAAAATAGTGTTTTCTTTTTGCATTACTTTGGGGAGATTTGCGTTTTTATAGTTCTTGTTAATTTATGTTATGTTTTTTTTTTCTGTGCTTAATTTGATGGATTTTCACGAAGTACTCCGTGAAGTATATATCTATTTTAGCGTGTTTTTGTTTATAGCAATTCTATATTGTGTTGGGCTGAAAATATAATGTCATTCAAACGAAATCTTTCGTTTCTTACGAAGTTTATTCTCAAGGATGTCGTTTCCTAAACACTAGATCACTTCCGCGATTAACACTCAAACTGAAGGCTGTATCTAATTTTCTGAGATATATGTTAGAAGCGTGAAGAGATATTTGCAGCGAATGAAATAAACGCTGTCACTACTCATATCTTTTTCTTTCATTTCGATAGTCGTGTACGTCTTTTGGACTGCATTATGTTTACCATAAGGTGTAATATGGTTACAATGCTGAAATTGAAAAATTGCTGTCTGAACACCCTAAGCGCTTTGTATACGCCACTGACATATACGGATATTTTATTCCCGCAAGCACACCGCTAGATGGCGTAATTCGGCACTTCGCGAACACACACTCGCCTCGAAATTCGCCAAATAAGACTCATTGGAATTTCTTCGGAAGTCAGTGTTTTTCGGATCGCTGCTTCAGAGCGCCTTATAACTCGGTTATTTGTATTATTTTTGGAGATCTACGCGATTTGATTTATTTGGTGATTATCGATGTGAATGGACATTATTGTGGCTGCATCACGTTAACAGACTTTTCCAATTTACTTTCAGGCGCACGATAGGTATTTCAGGATCCAGTCAGAGAGTCAACACGAGGACAAAAGTAAAGGGAATAAATATTGTTCTGAAAGGGTCGTGTGCATTTTTGAGGCGCAAAGGTGGTACAAAAAAATGAGAAATCGTGGGAGAGCAGTGTCGTGGGAACAGATTCTTGGAGCGTGTGGTCACCACGCGCTGGGGCGTGGTGCGTGCAGGGTGACACAAGCGTCGGTGCCTTTGGTTAGATTCGCCGAGCAGATTTCCAACTAAGCGCTATGCGTCAAACTGTGCGGTCCCACGGGCCGCGCCCCGGGACTGAGCTAGTCTACTTAGGGCTGCTGTGAAACATAACAATATATATTTTTAATAATAAAAAAAATCTATAACCGTTTTTTTTTTATTTTATTTCGTTATTAGTTTTTCATTTCTATTTAAATTTAATCAAAATTTTGTGAAAATATTACTGACCTATATGTTTTTTTCTTTTTTTTCATATCATTGTTGTAATTAATTTGTCTTTGTATATTTTAATTGTAAATTGTTGTAAAGCTATGGCTGGCCGAATCGATTCGGGAATGTTCTTAATTTATAAGATTCGGCGATGTATTTTTTTAAATTCGTAGCTATATTCTTATCTTATATTTACCAAGAATTAAAAAAAAATTGAAAGCACATAATCTATACTAATATTATACAGCTGAAGAGTTTGTTTGTTTGAACGCGCTAATCTCAGGAACTACTGGTTCGAATTGAAAAATTCTTTTTGAGTTGAATAGACCATTTATCGAGGAAGGCTTTAGGTTATATAACATTACGATGCAATTATTAGGAGCGAAGAAATAATGAAAAATGTGAAAAAAACGGGGAAATTTATTCATCCTTGAGGGCTTCCATTGCGTGCGCTGCAAAAACGGTTCAAGATACCAAAAATATATGTAAGAAAGAATTATTCCTCTTGAAACGATCTAAAAAAATGTCCCCGATAGTATATGTCTATCTTTTAAGATTAAGTCACTAGAACCGTTTTTATGGTAAACAAATTTGGTCGAAATTAATGCATTATTTGTTAAGAGTTGTATCAACGTAATAAAATTATTCTTTATCCAAATAAATGTGTTGTTGATTAAGAGTATTTAATTGTGAACAATGTGTGTGTTTGACATCCCTTAATTTCAATGAACATCTTAGAAGATATTACAATAACTTATATAGCAAAACAACGTTTGCCGGATCAGCTAGTATTAAATATATCGCTTGCGCACGTCGCTCCAGACCGCGGAATAATTACTAAAATTATAATTATTTTAAACAAATGAAAATCGCTTTGACACAAATTAATAAGAAACCATTAAAGCTTATGTACCCAAAAACTCGATCACCAAACCCACCCAGAATAAGCCTTTTAAAAAGCTCGACATAGAGTGGCCTGCCTTTCGGTTTTCTATATTCTTGAGAGTGTGCAGCTGAGTTGGATCTACACTTTGATTCCCCCCTCCCCCTTGTACTATAAGTTGAGTGCGCGCCGTGCGGGTTCGCCCTCGCATGTGGTTGACATTCCAGCTGCTTGCACGAGGACATTCGCCTCTTCTTTTTTGTTGCGAACCACCAAGGAGTGGAAATCGCTTCCTGCATCTGTTTTACCACTCTCTTACGACATGGAATTCTTCAAATGGTGAGTGAATCGGTATTTGCTGGTTGAGCGCGCCTCATCATCACTTTTCGACGGGTTAGATTGAGTTGAAGCGCAAGCCTGCCTGTAATAATAATTCCCCGGTATCTATCCGGCAGGCCATTGCGCGGCAACCCCGCGCTGGCCCGCGCTGGACGCGGTGTAATTGAATGATGGTCAGACTATATACGCTAGGAGAATCGACAAGTGGCTCCAGTTTCGTTGGACCGCCATCGTCGTGGGGGATCCGGGCTGACTCACCGCCTGCGAGCGCGCGCTGTGCACCACAATCGGAAGAAGACTTTGTCGTGTACAGTACTCTTAATCACTCCCGGAGACAGAATAGCATACATTCTATGTGATAATTATACAGTATGTTTTGGAAACCTTGGCGGACCCAACCCGAAAGTGGCATATTGGTCACACGGTGACAGTACCAAGATACATAGGAAAATTATATTGGCGAACGTGAAGACTTTGCATACAAAAATCAGTTTGAAGACTAATGAAACAGTTCGATTGATAAACTGTGCTCGGGGGCAACGACGGTCATGACTGTTCCATTCTCTCAACGTCATGTTATACATACTAGTATGATCTTTTGCCTTCATTTTTGCTTTTATTCATGAGCTACGCATGCTCCCAGTGTTATCGTGTAAGTTTTGCCTATATCATTATTTTCTTTGCTATTTAACTAAATGAAATCTAATACGGATATCGAGTAATGCCTTCACGGGTCGGACAGGTGTTTATAATATATTGTATACACCGCGCAAAGTGCTCCGCACAATAATCCTTTTGCACCGTGGAGGCTACTGCTTAGCTCTAAAGAGATATAACGGGACGTTACATCGTACCCTTCTCGGGAGGAATACGAAGTTTCACAAAAGATTTTTATGATTTGACTGTGTTTTGTCTCAGTAAAAACTCTTCCGTCGTAATGTGGCGGGTGGACGCTAACACAATACAGCAATACTATATGACAAACGAAAAAATAAAATAAAATTTAATCTGATAATTATTTAGCATTCTTCAAAGGAGCCAAAAGTACAAGACAGAATATTTACATCACAAAAACGTTTGGTATACATATCACAGGCTTTAAAAACTAAAGTGTTATTATCAACATAACTTGGCTTCCCAAACTACACGTTAAAAAGCGAAAATTCTCTTGCATCGGAATGCGGACACCTGAAACCTATTATTATTTACGGGCTATCAACAGTACCATTGTAAATATTGCAAATGTAATCTTGTGCACCAGTTATATACCGACAGTAGGTGATAATAAACAGATAATCACTACATTACTTAAAAATATTGACTGATACAAAAAAAATTAAACAAATCCATTATGCACAGTTCAAATAGCGATTTGGTAATAAGTTTTAAACACAATGATGATGATGAAGTCCCGGCCAATTTCGACCTTGACTACGTTTTCAAACCACGACAAGCTTCTCTCTAGTTGTGCCAATTCCCCGTCCTATTAGTTCAAGAGGGGTTTGGAAGAGAGGGTGCGTTTGTGGTAACATTCACGCACCAAAGTTATCCTGCGCAATAGGCTGTCTCCGAATATATTCAGCAGCGAGCTCGTCTTCGCCGAGTGGAGTCGCAGCCCGTGCCTACTTGACGTCATTTGGTAACGTGGAGGCCAAACTTTGCCAGGATTTCATTATCATCATTAAATTAACAAGATTTCATCAAGGAAAACTGTAATTCGTCGAAAAAATTTATTCATGGTCTACGAGGAAACTTCCTTAGACGTTCGTCTTATTAAACCTAATGTGGTGTTGTACTAACATACATGCTCTATTTAACATACAAATACTTGCCCAAGCCGCTTGACACTTGACGGAGATATGAAAATTATTAAGAGAACACACGAAACTTATTGTAACAGCTTCAACATTATTAATTTTAATATTTGCTGTCGGTACAGTATATCTAAATTAATACAACAATAGCATATTCCATAAGCGTTGTTGCTTTAATCTTGCGTTGAATAACGAAGTTTTATTTTATCCTGACACGGCACAGTGACCACAGCACGCCTGACGGTAAGCATGGTGCAGTCCAAAAAACGACAACGACTGCGAACAGCAAAAGGATTCATCAATAGCCGCCGCCACCATGCCAGCCTGCACAAATAAACTTCACGCTTCGCTTAAAGGACCGTTTTTTTTTTACTTGGAGTAAATCCTCATAGGACCGTCTCAGCCGCACAGGGGGTTGCGTAGCCGAGGTGTGTCGGCTTGTACTGACTAAAAACCCCAAGGTGACTACTTCTGTCGCTTAAAGGACCCAATATAATAGGACGAAGGAAGGAATTTAACGAGTTATTGTCAACATTTAGTTTCATTATTTGATAACAGTAATGTCCTTCGCTTATAGACAACGCATTACATTATCTGTTCTCGCATTAATGAACACGATTGGTCAGTAGTAGTGCAGTGTTGTGTGTCGCGTCGTCGCAGACAGTGTGGCGCCGACGCGGCCGGCGCGGCGCGCGCGCTCTCGCCGCCTCATGCCGCCGCGTGTACACACCGAGCGGAACGGAACGGGACGGGACGGGACGGGACGACACCGATCCTTGCGCGCTGGACACTCTCCTGGCACTCCCGAAAACATTTGCTCAATCCCTCACAATACAAACGCTAAGCGAGTGGAATATGCTGCCTGCGACTATCTCCATACAACTTTACGATCGGAAGTCTTTAAAAGAAGAGTGTATAGCTATTTGTTGCGCAAACGGAATACATTCTGGATTTGGGAGTCGAAGCTGCTCGCGTCCGTAGGCTATACCCTAGTTTCCCTACACGTGACTCCTGGGTGGAGCTAAACGAGCAGCAGCGAGGTGGTAGGGCGCCGGTGCCCGCCTGGATCGCGACCGCAGTACATGGGTGTAAAGCCCGTCAAAGTGACCAGTTTCGGCTTGTCGCGTTTCGGGATCAGCTTGTGTATATCCAGTAGCTCATATACCTGGAGACCTTCAGTCGTGGTATATGTGGGCTGACATGACGATGTAGACTATCAATAGATTTTCATCCTTTGATGGTCGCTTTCGTTTTTGGACTACACTGTACTTACCATCAGGTACTCTGTAGTCACTATGTCGAGTCAGTGTAAAAAAAAACATTCTCAGCTTTATCTTCACCCATCATGAGGTGAGGCTGAGGTAAAGGGATAACATGTAAATCCGGCCAGTTGCGAGTCAAACTCACGCACCGAAAGCTTGTACATATTTACATTATATGATAAAAGCTATAATTGATTAACCTCCACTAATCAGATTTTTTTTTATGTCCAACAAAATAATGATTCTCACGTAAAACTAAGTTGATTTTTGTAAAAACATCTTTGATCAGCTTTATTGATTTTCGGAGAAAGTTCACGCTTGATGAAAATTTAAATTATAACATGTTTTAAGCTTTCGCGTTTTATATTCATTATTAATACTTTAAGGGGTCTTATATGCGAATTACGAGCGTCGATTTCGAAAGGTCAAGACATAATTAAAAGTGAATGCAGGCATAAGACCCGTTAAAGTATTTATAGCAAAATGTTAGCATTAATAATTTTATTTTCAGACAAAAAGCGTTAGAATTTGCAAACATTGTCTCTCGTAGTTTAGGATTCCTCCATAGTGTCCTCCTTAACAATAGTAGGTGCAAAAAAAATTAAATACAAATTTACGACTTTTGGTCTTTTCCTTATACTTGTAATGAAAGACCTTACTTCTTGCTATATTTCATGATTCCATATCAACGGGAACTACTCTATGGGTTTAGAGCAAAAACGGCAAAAACAATTTAAAAAATAAACATAATCGGGAATATTTTTTAAACGCGTTGACTTGTTTTCAAGTCTGTAAAGAAAAACAAGTGTGTGTTGTGTTAAGTGTGTGTATGTGTGTTGTATGGTGTTGCGTATTTTCAGCAGCACAAGAGACCGCGAATCTGAGTATTTGATATCAATTTCAATTGTATAAGGTCCACGCGTTCCGCAGAAAAAGGGTTTTGCAAGACAGACAGACCACAAAGTGACCTCAAAAGGTTCCATTTTCCTTTTGAGGCTACAAATCGCTTTTACATATTTTGTCATAGAAACGAGTATCAAACCTCATAAGGAAACTATACACTTTCTTATCATGAACCCTTACAGCTTATTCAAGTAAGACCTTGAGGAAGTAATAACATGTAAACAGTCTACTTAAATTCCTCAAGGCACTGATAATTTATTTACTCTGGAAGTACAAGGGAAAATAGACAATGTAATTATTGTTGCCTTGAGTCAATAAGACAGGCATTGAGATGTCGTCGACCCGAGCCCGCTGCCTTGAACTGAACATAAATATACTCTAGATTATAAGCAACATGGCTCCGGACTCCAGACTCCAGGAGATCAGGTCACGTGTACTGATGAGAATAACGAGTTTGTTCATGTTTACGAACCAATTGGCTGCGCTACTCATGTTCATCATCGTGGTCATGTTGGGCACGACATATAAGCGTAAGCAGAGGTGGATCAGCCATTAATGAACGCTGCTCACCCCGAATGGGATATAATAGCGTGACTATATGTTATTATTACTTATGAACCAAAATATGCTATACCTGTGTTATGTGTGTGCATAGGATGTTTGAACACGGTAGGCAGAATTTGCATAATTTATTTGAATATTATATTCTGATAATAAATATTATATTGCGTTCATAGGAGAGATAGATGGCGTGAATATAGTATAGATATGAATATAAATGGTTTCTTTATTGTTTGACTTTTAGCAATTTATTCAAGACTTATTTATCGTCAGGGCATGCAATGCTTTCATGCATCTATGAAATGAACGCTACTGCCCTAGAGTATAACCGACGGTAGAGCACGCGCGGCGACGCGAACGCTCGTGGGTTCGAATACCGGGACGTACCTCTGGGTTCTTCCATGCTATGTACGGGCTCAGGCACTACAGCACAGGTTCACTGATGAAAGGTAACAACACGAGGAGATCCGGCGTGGCATCCGATGCAAATGGCATGTGCACGAGTGCTGTGACAAATGCGACCAGCGGCGCGGTCACGGTGGGCACGTCACATAAGCGCAACCTGGATGCAGCCACTGCTGTATCTCAGCCCACCCCGAGAGGGATATAGCGTGACTATATGTTGTTATTATAAACTTGTACGTACTTATAAGTTTGTACGAAAGCTTCGGTATGCAAGATCTATTCACACTTGTTTTTTTAAATATATTGTAATCTATATATATATATATATATATATATATATATACAGGGATACAAGTAACTAACGCAAAACCTCTCAAGGGTGACTTTGGTATATCAAGGCTAACAACTTTTGTTCTATGACTTTTTATAATTCAATCTTTTATTCCCCATACAAAAAAATAAATAAATCAAATTTGCAGTTCTGATCTTCTTAACACACTGAAAGGCGGCGCGATGCAACTGGGGCAGACGATTTCGTAGCATCAGCTGACTGAACTTTAAACATAGAGCTAACGATTGATAGAAATCCCCACTAAAACTAAAAATATATATATCTTAGGATGTGTTAAGTATTGGCAAAAGTCATAGCACAAAAGTTGTTAGTCTTGATGTACCTAAGTTACCTTTAAGAGGTTTTGCGTTAGTTACCAGTAACGTTGTATATAGAAAATGTTCGTTTTTGTCTGCAAACATATTTTTAACTGTTTTTAAAAGTAGATATTATTTAGTTTTTTTTTTATGAACCTGGTGGAAGTTGAAGATACTAGTAAGTCCGACGACGGACCGCGTCAGCCTAATAAATACGTATTCACTCTTCTCTTAAAGACTCCCAAGTAAAGATTGCGGAAATATGATCGCTGAAAGCATATTCTACTTCTTAGCTGTTCGCATGATGAATGTAGAAGCGAATCACCTCGTGCGGATATAAGGAACGTCCACCACGTACGGATGGTAACCGACACGGCGTCGAGTGGTTAAGTTATGTATTT
The DNA here is from genome assembly GCA_036320925.1 of Automeris io. NCBI lineage: Eukaryota > Metazoa > Arthropoda > Insecta > Lepidoptera > Saturniidae > Automeris > Automeris io. The sequence goes on along the minus strand of JAUDJH010000011.1, from coordinate 417,834 downwards.
TTCCAAGAAAGGGTTGATACGTATAAAGATTTATGTTTGCCTTCATATAGTACCTATCGAGGAGTACCTTAAACCAAATGTGTCACCGGCTCTGACGCAGAGAGTCCATTTAATATGCATCGAAAACATATATTTAAAGTACAAATAAGCAGTCAGGTTTCACACGTTCCGTTCAACTCATGAATTAAACATGCGTAGCTCTTTTTCGTAATATAACGTCCATTTATTTGCTTTATTTTTCTATGTTATGTTATGAATCATTGAAATAGTGAATTAAACTTTAAATTTAAAACACTCTCCCGACTTCGTCATGTACCTGTGTGTAACTTATACATTGAGAGCATTCCAATGAGCTCAAACACGATACTCTTGCTGTAAATTAGCGAAGAGTCGAGCCTTCTGTGGCTACCAGATGGTGCTACAATAAATAGCACTTGCGTAAATAAAGTTTTTTAATTAGAAAAAAAAAACTAATATAGTTCATCGATACAGAACGATTTTTAAATGTTTTTTTTTTTTAATAAAATATATGATATTTGCGTATGGAACTAAGAGCTGGAGCTTTACATCAAAAGAAGCACACGTGGCTCGCGAGCTGCAGGTTGTCGTCCCTGGACTAAGCCAATAGTAGTACACATCCCTCGAACAACTAGAAGAGAGGTGATCATCTTGATGCAGCTCATCAGATTTTCTTCTGAAGAATATTCTCGATCAAGTCAGCTTTAAATATAAAACATTTATTTAAAATTATTTTATATCTAGCAATAGAATTTATAATTAAATTAAATAAAAGAATCCGCACCCACGCGCCTATAGTCAAGGCAATGCGTTCTTGGACAAATAGAATAACATGAAATTTCGACGATCTAACGCGAGTGGACGCGTTGTGAGGCGTGAGTTCCGGTTGTAGTCGCGTTGTGCTGTTTCCGTATTTGTATCAAGAAACGCTGTACAGTTAAAGAAAATACACGAGAGAACAAGATGAACGGGAATAAACGCAAACAGAAGCATTTTAGTCATTGTCCTGACTCGCTGCAGTGAGCACGGCACGCCTGATGGTAGCCGTGGCGTGGTCCAAAACCGACTACAATTATCAACAGCCAAGAAAAACATAATATACACACCAATTTTGTTACGAAACAGAACGAGCTAAGGCTTCCTAAGGCCGTATTACCGTGTTTCTTGTAATTTAAGATTTTCCCATACTGTTCTACTTACAAGAACAGTACATTCAATAGTAAAGGACATCTTTATCTTTTTAACATGTTCGTCAGGCAGCGAGATTCGTTTGTGTTTCTCACGGGACCCAAATCCGAGTCTCGGCGCGCCGCAACGTAAACAAACGATATATAAGCAATGTCACTCTAATATTATAATTATATTATGATATTATTGTTTTCCATTTATCGCAAATAACTTCACCTGAAATGTGTTTTAACGAAAACCATTCGTCATAGTACAATAGATTTCTAAATAAATTAATAAAAAGTATTACGTAATGTGAGTATTTGAAGTATTTTAATACTGTATATCCTATATTTACAAATAAGATCTGATTACATCAGATTCCTTCTAAAAATCGAATTAAAAATCCTATAAACTTCAATAAGGAAAGCGTCACCCATATTTAGGTGACGAGCAACGAACGCGTTAAGCTACGCTCGAATTCTATCTGCGTGGGTTTATTTTCGGAAACGCGTGCGCCTCACGCGGCACGTACGCCCTGACATCAGATGATGTGGGTAATCACCAGGAAGTGGCTTGTGCATCATCAGCGCGTGACCAGCATGCAGACGGCTCCAGGGGCCTTTTTGTAGAACTGCTGGCCTGTGTGGTTTTTCTTTGTAAACCATATCATGGCGGTGGGATTCAAATACCAAAAACTAATAAACATATGCACTTCGATCTCACCTGATGAATAGTCTAGATAAGAGCGATGATCTCGCCTAGCAAATACTGATACATTTATTACTTGAAGACTCCCATATTAGAGACATACGATTAAAAACATTAATGTGAAACTCTCCCTTCTATAATAGAATCACGCGCGCGTTTATGGAGTCACGGCTATGCGGCAACTCACATCCCGGTCGGACTAAGGAGTTCCTCAACTCTTACTGCAGCCGAGTCCGTGGGATAGTGTTCCGGTGAGTATTTTCCGACCGTCCTATGATATTGGGTCCTTTAAACGAAGCGTGACGATATATTCGTGCAGTTCGGGGTGATCGTTGCGACTCTCGACATATTTTCAAATTTCTGAATAATAAAAAATATATTTAATAAATTAAATATTACGACGTAACCTTAGGTTTCTTTCGGCGTTTCTTCTCTAGGTACTTGCTTCCGAAACGTTACTAAATTGCCCTCGTTAGTCGCGTAAGCCGAGGTTTAAATACACAGAGGTGCTTTTGCGTCACCATCCAATCCATAGCTACACTGGAAGAGCACCCTAAGTGCTCACCTCTCTCAGCCGGTGAAGTTGTGTAGGCCTTTCCTGGATAACATCAATTTGATTTGCCGAAAGTAAGGTTACTGGAACGTAGTCGAGTGACGAAGGCAATCAAGTCATATTCCCAGGCCCTTGAAGAGCCTCATAAAACCGTCCGAGACGTTTCTTGCTTTTTTCCACTTGACCTTTATATGTTGCCACTTTTTATTGACTGGGACAATAATAAAATAACTAAAAGTTTATGGCAAATTGAGACCTCGCAGCATTATTAATTGTAACGAAAGAGAAAACGAATTTTTCACTGCTTTTTCATTAATACATAGCATCTTTAAAGCAAACCCTGCTTCCTGCGTCTGTTTTCCAACATTTTACGACATGGGAATCTTCAAGCGACGATTGAATTAGTATTTGTTGGATGAGCGCGCTCCATCATCCGCGTTATCTTTATTTTCCATCAGGCGACATTGTGGTCAAGCGAAAGCTTGTTGGTAATAAAAAAAACATTACCAAACGGAATGATTAAATTATAACAGGTGGGACGTAACAGTGGGATGCGAGAAATAAACGCAGATGAACGAAGCAAGAATATTAGGTTTAACTAGGCACTAATTTCAAAAGCAGTCATTCTTATGCCTATGATAATAAGGAATACGGGAGCACGGGCTGTAAGGCGCGGAACAGACTCCGAACCAGTCGTAACTCGTAGCTTCACTCAACAGTAGCGCGCAGGCTTCCACAGCTTCAATGCGACCCACAAGTGTCGATTTCCTATGGTCACTCTTGAAAATCATCTCGCATACTCTGTACAGAATATTACAGGTCTTCACATAGTACTAAGTAAATACAACGATTGCGTGATTTACTACACTGCTCACGCCATCTATTGGCGTATCCCTTCAGAAGTTCCATATTATGATTTAAGCACTGTTCGTTACAAAATTATTAAAGGCCAATTAAAAAAAGTTTTTTTTTTATTACAGTCGAATCACACAATCAAATAGTACTATACGCTGTATTTTAGGTAACTATTTAATGAAACTATTAAACCAATGTTAAATCTGAGATAATAATAGCTAACTATTTAATGTAATTGTAGACGAAAACTATTTCCAAAACCTTTCCGAAAGCTCTCCAGTCAAGCTCTATGTTTCTGTCGATCCCTCGAAGCTGTTTTACCCACTTTTATGATCTGTTTGAGATCGTACCATCAAAGAAATAGGTCTCGGAATGTTTATATTACCTTAGCTCTGACGTAAAATGGAAAACATCTTGCGACAATCGCGCACGTCCTTAACCTTTGCATTTTGAAAATTCCCTTGCGCAGATAGAGCACGCGCAGTGTCGAGTTTGTATATGGCAGACAGGTAGATTGTTGCCAAGTAAGTGTGTATCTGTACGCACTGTACCTACCCGATACAAAACCGTGGAAATACTTCCCGAAGTAGCCTTAGTAACTATTTGTATGGCAGCTTACGCACTAAATCCGTCACGTTTTATTATTCCTATAATATATCATAGGTGGTTTATAATGCGTTCTAGTGGATGTTGCGGCCCAATGGATAACGGACTACGCGCGGGAACGCGAATGTTCGTAGGTTCGAATCCTGGCATCTACGTGTGGGTTCTTACGGATTATGTCCGGCTTTAGATATCTCATTCTCACCGGTGAAAGAAGACATCACGGAAAGACCTGCATGATATCTGATAGAAAGTAAGTGCCCTGAGAACGGCGGCCAGCTACACTACTACTGGTCACGTTGGGCACGACATACAACCACTAATGGGTCTGTGCTCATCCCGTAACGGACAGGAAGTGACAATGTATTATCATTGTCATCTTGAGCTGCTTCAGTTGCGCAGAGATATTTCCTTACTGAGCGTTTCTATCAGTTTTCTACTATTTTTAACTTTTTTATTTATGAAACTATTGATTAATACTAAATGTTAAAGCCAATAGATAAGTGAAAGCCACATCTGAATCGGTTTCTGAGATTAGCGGACGAAGACGCGTACAGACATGTGTATATAGATTAACGATTCTGGTACATTTTTACTAACATACATCGCGCAAGTGAATTTATTCTATAAATATAAAAGTTCTCAAATATTTTCCAATGTTCTACTCCGACACAGCCTCGAGATCGCTTAGGCATTTCTTCTCAAGATAATCGCTTCCGAAACACTATTAGAGCACAGTTAGGTTCGTATTCCTGGCTGGCCGCCCCAGTGCAGGTCCGTACCCACAGGGGGCGCCCTTGCTTTGCCACCCAACCTATAAATCGCTGGCTGAACACTTTACATGTTCGCCCTCTCAGCTCGGTGTAGTTGTAAAGGCCTATCACGAATACTAAAGAAATGTTCGATTTAAAAAAAATCTATTTACGTATATTAAATAAATGGCACTTTATTTACTGGCCGTTCAATCCCGCGACACACGCTTTACGGCCTGCACACTTTTTACGAATTAATTCATTAGTTCATTAATGTGTCTTTATGATTTGTCAGTGAGTATTGTTATTTACATGTTTAGTGGTTGCAAGAAAGCTTAAATTACTATAGCTTGAATTATCTCTCTCCTCAAAAAAAAAATCACCTGTATATATATTTTTTCAACGACGAATCTATTTTCTGTGCAAAGGCGATAAGCGTCTATAAGTCTCAGGCTAAGAGGTGTGACACACACACTAGCTGTGTGTGTCAAGGTCCGCGGCCCGCGGGTACTCCCCTGGGCCTAGGCCGCCGCACCTCAGTGACGTCACGCCGCACTGACGCGAGCGCCGTGTGCCTGGACAGCGCAATGCATGCCTATAGTGCAACGACATGGAAAAACACTCGTTTCACATGCACTCGCTTCGGAAAATAACTAGCAAAGATATTTTTAGTAAATAAACACAATGCCGAGGCGTGGAGCTGCGGAACAGTCTTCCGGCGAACGTGCTCCCAGTCCGACCGGTCCAGGATATCACATCCTTTAGACGGAAGATGGAGAGATATTTTTATTTGACATAGGACAAATTAATACAGCCTACCGATACATTATTATTATAAAATATGTTACTTTATGTTCATCCGTGTGTATTATACTAAATTATCCTTCCAAGTATTTTTTGTTTCCATGTTCAGTTTGTACAATTTAAAAACTGAAAATTATCTTTAATTAATCATAAATTTTGGTAGTAGGGGGATTGTCCGAACTGGATCGCGACCATAGCACACGAATGCAAAGATCTTAGTGATTCGCTTTAGCTTGTTGCATTGCTCTATTACCTTGCGAGCGTCCAGTTGCTCATATGTCCAGAGACCTTGTATCCTGGTACGTGTGGGCCGGCATGAAAACAGCATTGACCCAATGGTTTATCGTCTCTTTGTATGTAGTTCTTAGGTTACATTGCACTTTCCATCCGGCGCAGTTTAATCACTTTAACGAACCATCAGTATATAAAACCCATGACGATTCATTGAATTAGGTTCGATGCTAAAGCGCATTGTTTTTACGCCCATTAATTACGCCTTACTGCTTACCCTGAAAGGGATGTGTCTGACTTATTGTTATTTGCGATTGTTCTAAAAAAAATTTGTCAGACTATGTAGTATTATGTTATTTATGAGTATAATCATTATTCCATTAAAGAATTGTTTTTAAAATATCCTGATAGGAACACGCAGCCATGAATCACGAGTCATTCTCGTACGTCGTATGCAAATTAAATGATCCACGAATATTGTGTCATCAAAATGAAATCCTTATAGATAATTTATCAAATTAATAAATACATTTATGGAAATATGTAAATGTGAGCAATTATGGTAATTGTTATTATTGTCACTGGTATTATGGCATATCATCACTTTCCGAGAGAGCAGAGATACACTCCTTGTATTTATTGCAGTAGATATTTTTATATTTAGATGAATAATTAGACCACGGATGCCTTCTGATATCTACTGTCAGACTATACCCTTCCTGATATACCTTTGCCCTCTCCCTTTCTGAATAGAACCACCCGCGCGGGTTTACGGTGTCACGGCTATACGGTATCTCACATCCCGGCCAGGACTAAGAAGTTCTCTAACTCCTTCTTTTGCCGTGTCGTTGGGCTGTGGAATGGTCTTCCGGCGAGCGTGTTCCCGCCGTCCTATGATATGGGATCCTTTAAGCGCAGCGTGAAGAGATATTTGTGCAGGCCGGCATGATCGCTGCGACTACCGATGGGTTTTTTCTTGCCTTTCGATAGTCGTTGGCGTTTTTTGTCAGTCACTGTGTCGAGTCAGTTTAAAAAAAAATACCCTAGCTATGATTAAAAATTAAGATTGAAGGTACGCAGCGGTTGTAAGCTGCACGTAACGTTTTATGTGAGATGAGTAACTCTGACAGCTACGAGACAGGCCGTGCTGGTGCGGGTGTCAGCTGGCTGTGATGTACCGCTTGCTGGCTGTTTTTCTGGATAAATAATTTATCAGTGGCTGTATTCACTTTGCCTTTATATGACGTATCCAACGTGACCAGCAGCGCAGCTGATGCCCGTTCTCACAGCACTAGTACACGTGGCATTTCTATAAGATACCATGCGGGTTTCCTTATGATGTTTTCTTTCCCCGGTGAGCATGTGTCGTCTAAATCTGTATTCATCTGAAAAAATCTAGAAGAATGAGCCAGGATACGAACCTACGACGAATTGCGTTGCCGCGCATGGATACCTGTCCCTTATCCACCAGGCTACCGCAGCTGGCTTTTCCTCTCTACAGTAGTTACATTTAATAGAGTTAAAGTTTTCTAACAATGCGGCCTACTAGTTATGATTTACGCAGCCCAGACTCCGAGACGAAGACATTATCGGTTTGTCTATTCCACCAGCTTAAAAGGTCACTTAGCGTGTGATGGGGTTGGCTATGCTGGACAACTCTGAAGGAAGTCTAAAATGCGGATTTTTGATTGAAGACCCACACATGCGAAAGGAATTCACGAGAAGCGTCGTGTCATTTTAACAGTATACGAGTATCTGTCCTTATCTCTCACAACGCGCACAGAAAATTTTGCCAGATTTATTTTGATTTATAAGAAAGTTATTTGGCAGAATGTTTGCCAAGTTAGCTAGTGTCAGAATATTATAATCCTAGTTAGACGTAAATTGTGTACTATCGACTATGACATCATAAAATAAATGGAGCAGAAAAACTCATCACCGTTGATGTAATTTGCCAATAAATTGGAATCAATTATGAAAATATAACTCACCGGCAGGACGCCGAGCGACGGCCGCGTGTCCAAAACATGTTCAAACTTCAAAGTGACTCACGTAAACGGAATATTTTTGAGAAATTAATAAACGATGATCTGTGTTGCGAGTAAAGTCCATGCAAGTAATGAACTTTCAGTGGTTGCAATGGTTTTAACACGAAAAATCAGAATAGCAATTGATGTTACGCGATGACGTGATGTTTCTGGTGTCGCTATCGTTTATTGAAAGATGACCGCAGGACTTTTCGATGATTAAATTGAGATAACTGAGGGTTGGGGTCGTCGGAACTCCATTACACAAGTGCAAGGACCGTCATACTGTCTCACTGCGCCCTGTCGCGTTTCGATATCAGTGTGTGTATATCCAGTTGTTCACATGCCTAGAGATATTCCGTCGCGGTATATGTGAGCGGGCACAGCGATGGCGACTGTTAACAGGTTTTCATCGCTTGACGGTCGTTTCCGTTCTTAGACTACATCGTATTTTCTATCACGAGTAATATAGTCAGGCGCTCCGGTCTACGTGATCAATAGAATCAGGAAGCTGTACAGCAATATTTGCTTAACCAAAACATCAAATATACAGCGCACTGCGGTCAATAATACACAATCACGGTATACCAACAAACTCCAAATATGTACTCGAATAATTTGTCATACATACTGTCCTTAACGATTAATTGTATATGAGTAGTGTCCAACGTCCTCAAATGAAAATGGATTGTGGTTCACCACAATTCCGTAATATTTCTAGAAAAGGAAATGTTAATGTTGTGCTGGAATTTAGACATTAGCTAAATGGATGTGTGCTGCATAGGGCGTTTAAAAAAAAAATATTTTTTTAACCACGCTCAAACTAATGTTAAAAAAATGATCTCAATTTAACGATTGATGTTAATTTTCAATAACAAGAATTTTCAAATGTCGGGTTAACTGTCAATGATAATTCGTTTTAAGTACCCTGTCCAGATTTACTATAAAGCAGGAAATAAAGATTAACAGTTTTCAGAAGTCTAAATTATATTTTGTAAAATGTTTTGGTTTCATTTTTTCTAAAAACATAATATTTTGCCAAATCATTCAATAAAACAGCTGAATTGAGGGTAAGTTAAACTTCGATCTTGAATAACTTTTGACTGAGTTGATTTATCAAAAATTGACTTCAGACCTTTTGTGTAGAGCGTTAAATTCTCTACAAAATAATGAATGGGTATTGCAATACGATATATCGTTCATTAATTATAGAAATCAAAAGAAAAAAAATTTTTTGGCCTGTGTTATTCTTATGGGAAATCGAATAGTGCGATGCGGACAACCTAAATATTAATATTAAGGGCTCATATTTTCAGAGGCCTATTTTGGCATTAAAACAAAACTTTTGAGCGTGGTTCCGAGGAAAAATAAAACATTTTTTTTAAACGCCCTAGTGCTGATATTGAAAAGCTAATCTAAAGCAGCTTCAGTCTCAACAAGGCTTATATAAGGTTACTGGCAACTAACGTATAACCTCTTACCATAAATGTGACCTGGGTACATCAAGACTAACAACTTTTGTTCTATGACTTTTGCCAAAAAGTAATACACCCTAAAAAAATATAATTTTTTGTTTTAGTTACGTTTTCTATTAGTCGTTAGCTCTATGTCTTGTAAATAAATTTATTTCAACTTTCATCCATTCGATTCTGGCGTAGGTATGTCACAGTTATCTGCGCCGCGTCTTGACGAAAGTTTATGTAAAGTTAAGAAGGTTAGAGCTGCAATTTTTTATGGGAATACAATAATGTCGATTTTAAACCTTAATACACCTTAACACGTTCTATAATTTGAGGGGAGATTTTAACGTATCGACGTTATGAACATTAAATGTTTGACAGTACGAAACCCATGAACATTTTGCATGGGAAAATGTTTTTTCTTTTATTTGCTTTCATTCGTCAATTTTCCACTATTTTTATTGTTACTCTGCTATTCAGGACAAAGACAAATACAACAAATCAAAAACCATAGAAATAAAAGGCTCCAGCCCTTCTTGAGAAATAAATGTTCGAGCAATCACGAATTTGTTTTATATATAAATATATATATATATATATAGATTTGACACCTTGAGCAACCATTGTTGTGGGAAATGCTCCCCGTGCTTATAGTTTCCAACAATCTTATAATTTGGAAGCCTTTAAGAGAAGAATGGTTAGGGAAGAGAGTTTAAGGTCACTCAGCGTACAAAGGAGCGGGCTATGTTGGACATCCCTCTGAAAAATAAAGTCCGAAATAAGGTTATCCGATAGAAAATCAAAGATGTCTCATACATAGCTCTCCGTATAGCAAGCTGAAGCGGCAGTTAGTAGGCTATATATGCCGAAGATTTAATGATCGTTGGGGCAGGCGGATTCTTGAATGGATACTGTAAGGTGGCGCTGCCTCCGGGAATGTATAGCAAAGATCTGAGGAAGGTGGCTGGAAGGGATTGGATAAGAAGAGCCGAAGACTGGGCACTATAGGGCTTGTTAGGGTCTCTTTGGGCCTATGCCCAGATGTGGACTAAAGTGAGCTGATGATAAAGAGAAGAGTGAATAGGCACTTTTTCAACGGCAGAGCTCCATCTTTCACCAGGTTTAATTAAAATTGAGTGTTTGCTTGTAGTTATAAAAAAGTTTCTTTAACATCAATGGAACTGATCTACATAATATAATATCCCAAGCATTTATTTGATAAATGTATTTGAAACACTACTTGAAAAGAAAAAGACGTGCGTTCGCACCTCGGATCATTGATTTGACCAGCAGTTAGCACCTTTAAGCATGTTTGCGCTTGCAATAGCCATGGTTAGCGCTGGGGGAACCAGAAAAGCGCACGTGGGAGGCGCCCGACACGGCCTGCGGTCGCATTGTTGTGTTTAAAAACAATTTTCTCAACGAAAAAGAAACTATTCGGTATTCCCCAGCTGCCTTTGTGTTTACCGAATAGTTTCCGAGATCCTGTAGTTGTTGTTTACCACCACACCGGTGCCGGTGTCGGTGCCGGGGGGATTCCGTGATTCTATTCGATACTCTGTTCATAATGCGAGTGCAATCAAAAATATCAATTGAGGTTTTTATCTAATAATTTCTCCAATTTGTTCTTTGCTGCTAAAGTCTTTCGACTATCGTGTATATCGAACTGGATTACATTAATGCATTGTGGTGGTAGGGCTCTAAGGCTGAGATTGACGGGCGCTACTGCTACTTTGCTTAGCCGTTACTCAAACATTTGAAATTCTTAATTTTTTTTTATCCCACTAACCGCGGGTCTAGATGGTCTTTTATTTTTTACTTTAAAAATACCGGGAAAGTTTTATGCTTTATTTATAATCGAAATGTGAATAATATGTATAAAGCAAACATGGATAAAAACAAAATTAAGAAGTAAGTGTAAAAAGACTTATCTTTTTTAAATAATATGCGGGAAACGCGGTTATCGTATTTGAAACGTTTCTAAAAAAATCTGTCTGTAATATATTTTAAATCATGGTTCCGTACACAATCCTACACTGCATTAATCACACCAAGTTCTAATCTCTTTTCTTATTTTTTTTATCATTTGAACAACATACGTCTTCGAGGTTCCTTTCTGATTGGATTCGAAAGAATATGGAAAATAAATGTCGTGCTAACAATTTTGTTATGCTCGCATCTCCTTGATTTTCTTTTGAAAATGGTAGAAGGCTTTACAAGACTAGCATAATACAATTTCCACAGCACCCGCGGTTGGAGGGTTAATGCATTTACAAAATATGTTGGCAGTTACCGATGTTCTAAACTTCTGAAAGGAAATATAACTTTATTGAAATATGCCTACTACCAAGCTCTTATGATTCGTCAAAAAAAAAAAGGAAATTTAATCCACCACCAGTTCGGAAAGCAGAATCTACCGAGAAGAGCCGGCAAGCAACTCTGGCAGTTGCTCTGCACAACACAACGGGGTGCAAATATATAATAGATACACAAAGGAATTCATTAACTCTTGGGATGTTTTCTTCTTGACTATTTTTTTGCTGCGGTTCTATCTATGTTTTATGTATTATGTATATAGCTATGAGATTCGTGTATGTTCACTTTAATTTGTAATTTCTATACGACTATTGCCATGTACTACGTTTTAAATTATTGTCATTTTCTCAAGTAAGTACAATATTAAACTTCTTTTTAATAAATAAATTTCTTTCACCCGAAGTTTTCAAAATGCTTTGATATAAAGCGAGTTTGTCTTATAAATAAATTCTTGTTATCACTTGGAAGCTCCATACGAGATCTGTAACGGTACCCAGAGCCCGGGATGCACTTGTCCAGTTTTTAGTGAGCATTCTTTAGTGGTTAGTCAATGAACGGAGCTGTGATGACGCACGCCATTCATTCATTAGGGGGCATTCGATATTGCACGCGTTTTTTATTACTGGCAGGCTTGTGCTTGTCCTCAATCTACCTGTTGGGAAGTGATGATGAGGCCGGTGATGGAGCACGCTCACGCAGCGAATACCGTTTCACTGGAACTTTGAAGATTCGCATGTGGCATAAAATGTTGAAAAAACAGACGCAGGAAGCGAACTCCATTCCCGGGAAACACTCCGATGAAAATCTATGAATTTGATACGACACAATGGTGGCCGCGGTGGCCTAGTGCGTAAAAGACCGGTTTCCATGCGCGGCTACGCGAATGGTCGTGGATTGCAATCCAGGCACGTATCGGTTGCAGCGGATGATTCTCCGCATTGTAAATTATCCACACGTGACTAAGTATCTTAAACCGCTCCGGTTGCGCAGAGACATTACTTCACTAAGCGCTTTCTACTGGCTATATCACGACGGATGTTCTGAAGGTTTTCTTGCAGCCTCTCACTTCCGTAAAAGAACCACGCGTGAAGGTCTACGGAGTCACAGCTAACTCACATTCCAGCTAGGACTACGAAGTACCCTAACTCTTACTGCAATCGAGTTGTGAAGCTGTGGAATGCTTTTTCGGCGAACGTGTTCTCAACGTCCTATGATGTGGGGTCCTTTAAACGAAGTGTGAAAATATATTTATGGAAGTGGGCTAGTCAACTGCAACTACCGATAGGGTTTTCTTTACTGTTGCCAGTCGTTGTAGCTTTGGCCTGCAGCATGCTTGCAAGAGTGCGTGATGTGCTCATTGTGTAGGATAAAAAAGATTTATTTTGAAAAGGACTGAGCTGGCCAAGTGCAAGGCATTAAACGATAAGCCCACCACAGATGCCGGCCATTACAACGTCTATCGAGCGGAAGTTTATTCGTAACGTCTATTCGTATTCTAATCTATACTAATATTATAAAGCTGAAGAGTTTGTTTGTTTGTTTGTTTGAACGCGCTAATCTCAGGAACTACTGGTTCGAATTGAAAAATTCTTTTTCAATTGAATATACCATTTATCGAGGAAGGCTTTAGGCTATATAACATCACGATGCAATTATGAGCAAAGGAATAATGGTAAATGTGAAAAAAAAAACGGGAAAAACTATTCATCCTTGAGGGCTTCCATTGCGTGCGCTGCAAAAACGGTTCAAGATATCAAAAATATATCTAAGAAAGAATTATTCCTCTTGAAATGATCTAAAAAAATGTCCGCGACAGTATATGTCTATCTTTTAAGATTAAGTCACTAGAACCGTTTTTATGGTAAACACATTTGGTCGAAATTAATGCATTATTTGTTAAGAGTTGTATCAACGTAATAATATTAATCTTTATCCAAATAAATGTGTTGTTGATTAAGAGTATTTAATTGTGGACAAAATTGTCTGTGACATCACTTAATTTCAATGAACATCTTAGAAGATATTACAAAACTAATAATAATGACATAATAATAATGAATGAATAAGAATGAACGGTGATAATGTGACGCATAAAATCTTGAGCTATCATGATAGGCTGGTTTTTTATAAAATGCAATCTTTAGCTAGTCGCAGGAAAATATCTGACCTAATATTTTTATTTAAAATATTCAATGGATATCTAGATTGTGCAGAACTTATCAATAATCTAAAAATTAATGCTCCATCTCGTTTGCCCCGCAAAACATCTTTCCATTTTTTTTTTCTATACCCTTCTTTAAAACGAATCTTGGACAGTTTTCTACCATGCCAAGGATCTGCAGGCAGTACAACGCACTCTCGCGACTCGGTGACTTGGACCTGACTGTTTCTCTTTCAAAATTTAAAACAGCGTGTAGAAAGTGACTGTATTTCTTTTTTTTGTGTTACTTTTTGTGTTACTTGGAATCAGTCACAGTTTCGTTTAAAGTTGTTACTTATACATTCTACAATATTATCCTTTTGTGTTGTGTCTATATATGTATGTATATGTTTTTTCTTTTTTTGGAATTTTATTTTTATTCTTTAATGTAAACTAGCTTTATATATTAATCACTGTGCATGCTGTGGTGCCCTGTAATTGTGGGGGCATTTATATGTTCTATTTAAGTACCATGATCCTTTTGTTTTCTTGTCTAATGTTACCCATGTTGGGCACCCTATTATGTAAAATAAAATAAATAAAATAAAATAAAATAAAACCGTATATAGCAAAACAACGTTTGCCGAATCAGCTAGTATTTATTATAATAATGGATAAAAAAACCTAGCAAGCGTCCCATTGCATCTGAAGATTCATATGTCACAATCAGAGTTACGCAGAATACTGACTAATTAATTAGAGCGCTCCGGTCGAAGGAATAATTCAGGAAGCGGGCAATATGTGACTCAAGGCTCTCGGGACAATCAGAACGAGTCCCGACTGCTTCCTATGATGACGGAATAACGCGGCTGTACTATTACTGCTCATGTCATGGACATTGATACGTTTGAATCATGTTCGCAAAGGAATACGTGTTATGTTTAAATGTCTAACAATCAAATCAAACCAGATTTTTTAAGCATATAGAGTTTTTCCAATGGAACTGAACTGTCCTAAAGTTCTCAAAGAACAAAATAAAAGAAAAGTTTCGTATAGAGTAATGACGTTATTTTAAGAGAAAATGGAATCTTCATTTTTTTTCGATTAGTGCTGGTTATTGTTTCAATAAATTGGTATACTGTGTCGTTGTGTTCATCGATTGAGTTCACAATAATAATAGATAATTATTGTCATTCCTAAAGAAAATACTTGATAGGTTTTTTTCTTTACCTTATCTCTACTCGAAAGCTTCTCTGTCCCATAGGTCACCTCCTCTACAAGTTATACGGCCTACCCACTGCGACTTTAACTGTCTCATCCACAGAACTAATTTGATGATCCCAGTGCTGGAGGACGGCCACCTGCAAAATGGACAGGCGGACTAATCCAGAGCGCAAAGTGACGCTGAATGCGGGCTGCTTGCGACCCGTCCTCTGGATAATATTAGCGGAGGCCCCTGTCCAGCAGTGCACGCCCTATGGCTGATGAGAAAGAGAGATATTGATTATAATCCATATAAAAGCGGTCATTGTCAACCTGTGGAACCAGCTTATAATATCAGCTTTTGGGAATAATTATATCTTTGAACGTGAGGAAACACTTGAGTATTAATTAAGTCCAGACTCTGTTTTACCTACAGCTTATTTGGCCGACAGGTATCTGAGATCATTTTTATTTATTTTATTTATTCACTATCATTGAACAGCACATACAAACATTTTACATACGGTACAGTTAACAAGCTCTGCCAATTACACAATGATAATATTTAAAAACTAACAAAGAAAAGGAAAATGAAATAACAGTAAACTCGCAACAATAAGAAATAGATGTGTGTGCGTGCGTGTGTGTGTGTGTTTGTTGTTATTTTTCGTCGGTGAACTTTTACACGGCCATTGCTTACATACAATAATAGGTCACAGTGAAAGACTGGCTATTCTAAAAGACAATTACGCCAAAAAAATTATGTACAAAGGAAGGAAATTTACAAACAATTTTTATCGATACGAAGTAATTATCAATATTGTGGCTTCTTACAGTTCGTTCTCAGACCCTCTTGCGTCACAGAGCTGCTCAGCCACGCACCAGAACACCATTGACGCCTAGTTCTTATGAATTCCGCACACATTCAATATTTGTTCGGATATCACGCGTGTAAGCGGAAAATCCTAGATTTCAGTGTCGTGTGGGCTTTATTTGCAGTCTAGTTACCCGGTTACTCCGCCCTGTGCGGTATATGGCTAACCTGCGTCATCGTTCCTATAGATCCCACAAACGGTGACTAATCCGCTTGCAGACTGTTTCTTATCAATAGTCTTTTTAATTTGCAGAACAACTATCGCTGTCGATTGTCGCTGTCGGACATTTCCGTTTTGTTTTATCCTGTCTCGGCTCCGTGACCACGTCGCGCCTGGTGGAAAGCTCGGTGCAGTTCAAAAAGCAACAACGACTATCGATAGTTAAGGGAAGCCCATCGGGAGTAGCAGCGATCATGCCGGCCTGCACAGATATCCATTCACGCTACGCTTAAAGGAGCCCATATCATAGGACGGCGGGAACACGCTCGTTGGAAGTCCATTGCGCAGCCAGACGTCACGACTGCAGAAAGAGTTAGAGAACTTTTTAATTCTAGTCGGGAGTGAGTTGCCGTACGTGTAGATTGTGACTCCGTAAACCCACGCGCGTCCTTCTATTAAGGAGGGGAGAGGGGGGAACAAGGTTAAATAACACAGGTCAACGCGAATTTTGTCCCCCAGATAAGAGGATATGAAATTTGAATAGATTTATCGATAATAAGACTAAAAGTAGATATCTCGTATATCCTGAAATAGTTTAATTTGGTATCGCGGAGGACGGTTAATCAATATTTTAAGAAATCATTACTTTAGATTTTTATTTATTATTAAGTCGAAACAAATATATAAAGTCTAACGAGGCTCTCGCTTGAGGCGGGTTGACAACATTTACAACAATTACTTGTGTTTTGTATCCACGAAAGACCTCGTTACTCGGCACGGCGCGCATTGCTAGGAGGTCCCTCACTCCGAGCTCCTCGCTGCCGGTGCCTTGGCCTTCAGGCCTGCCTCCCGTACGTCTGTATATTTTTATATTTTTTAAATGCAATAATTATGTATTGTTCTGATTAATCTGATAAGACGACTCCGTTGGCGCCGCGTCGAGTGCTTGCCTTCCACTGCGTCACGAGTTACTTCGATTGTCATATGAACCAAATGTTTCATGATCTATGACTATTTGTTCCGGCTTTATATTTTAACATGTACAGCGTAGAATTAGGAAATGCAAATAAATCACATAGACGCGTTAAAAATCAAAACAGATACAGTATGTTACAAAAACCTTATCCGACCCGTGAAGGTGTTACTTGATATCGATAATAAATTTTATTCAGCTCTAAAGAGCTGAAAAATTCATTTAAAAATGAACAGCAAAAAATGATTCCGAAAAGGGGAAAATAAAAATAAATGAAGAAAACTTACATGGCAACCCTGGGAGCTCGCGAAGCTTATAATCAAAGAAAAAAAGAAAGCAAAGGACCATGCTAGTAGATTCTGACGTCACAAGGGTCATGAGCCTCGTTGATCCCAAGACATTTTTATCAATTAGATCGTTTCATTAGTCTTTAAATTAATTTTAGAGAAGACTCCGAGCACAGAGCGCGTGTAAGAAAATTCAATTTGAATGCAGTTAGGCATTTTGACCCTCAAGGCATTCTAGTCAGTATATTATTTAATCGATGATGATTCATGATATATGTAAATAATTAATTTTCGAAATGAATATTAAAGTTGAAACCGCGCGCGTAACGCGTGACCTCTTATTTATTAATTTAAGTCAATTACAGCAGGTGTCAACATTACTATTCAAAAGCAAGGGGCAAAAACTTCAATACTGCCAAAATAGAGGTGAATCATATTTAAAAAGTTGAATAAAATTATCATATTAGTTATATGAGTAATAAAGGCAAAACAAAAATATATGTACCTACTGTTTACGAGTACATACTCGACACAGCGCAATGTCCATTTATTAGTTCAGTATTTAAAATAATTATAATATTGTACCGTCACGCTATATCCCTTTCGGGGCGAGCAGAGATTCATTGGTGGATAGTGGGTTTTTCAAGATTACGCATATACACACATGCTCAGCGGTGAAGTAACACATCGTAAGGAAACCCGCGCGGCATCTGAAAGAAGTGGCGTGTGTGTGTGTGACTAGTGCTACGAGAACGGCGATCAGCCGCGCTGCTGGTTGTGTTGGGCACGACATACTAGTCCAAAGTGGGTATAGCCAGTAGTGTATCGCTGCTCACCCCGGATGGGATACTGCGTTACCATATATTGTTTATAATTATTTATAAGAAGCACTTACATCTATTCTTTAGCTATTAACTCTTTTTAGAATGTTTTTCCGTTAGCTTTTGAATTTATTCTCAAATTTTTTTTTACTCTATACCAACTACTTTTTTTTAATTCCGACTCAGCATAATCTCTACGCTGTACCTAACGGCAAGTACAGTGTAATCCAAAAACCGAGTACAATTATCGCGTGCAGCCGGTATGGTTCCCAGGAAGGATTTTCCCCAAGTAAAAAAGAAAGGCCAAGGGGGCTCAACCCAATGACCCGGCAAAGAGTTAAACAAATGTAAGCTTCAATTTTTGAACTTTTGTACACTGGCTCGACAAAGTGACTACAGTGCACCACGCGATAAGTATAGTGTAGTCCTAAAACGAAAGCTGCTATCAATGGACGAAAATTTATTGAGCCTCCGTCGTCATGCCGGCCCACATACACCCCGAATATACCCCGACTGAAGGTCTCTTGGACAAATGGATGTACAGAAGCTGACTTACGTCTTTTTTCCACGTAGGATATGAAATTATAATTCGGTATTAAGAGATTAATAGATTTGAAATAAAAGCGAAACCAAGCGAGACCAACTTTGCAAAAACTATACATCCTGTCGACAACGCATTTGCAGTTTTAACGGATGACAATGAGTCACGAGTCGTCGAGGAATGAATGAATTCATTTTATCTTCTATTCATTTATTTTCATTTTTGTTTACATTCATGTAAACCGGATTCAATGGCGAGAGATAAGAGCTCAATAGTTTTGTTATTTCTATGGGCGGCCGATTCTTTATGGTGATATTGGGAATAATTGTTTCACTTGGAAATGAGAAATGAATGTTATCTCGCAAGATCCCGGATCGGCCTCTATCTTCGCTTAATTACAGGAAACAGTCCTTCGTTGACGTCACGTGGGCCTACATATTTCGTCAGGGCTGTCCAAACTAGAAAATTTACGTTTTTTCTAGTTCATGTAATAAAAACTTAAATATATAATCGACTTATATCCTTTTCTGGGTGTGCGGAGGTACAGTAGTGGTCGTATCCTCTTTGCGCTTGTTTGCACAGAAAGGAAATAACATTCGTTTAGCACATGACACATAACACCGAAGCATAGGTTAATCATGATAGAATATAACAAAAGCTAATAATACCCTCTACTATAATGCGCCAAAGGGAATTCAGTCTAGCAAATGCTAACCCACCCTGCGCTGATGTATAGCTGTCACTCATGTGTCATGTCCTTTCTTTTCTTTATGCCGTGTCCAACGTGACCAGTGACGCAGCTGATCGCCGTTCGCACTGCTCACAGCACTAGTACACATAACTTTTTTTTAGATTACAAAGATAATGGAATTTATTTTATTATACTCGTATAGAGTTCATAGTGAGGCATTATTGAAATATTTTTCTAAGATATTCCTCTTTTCATCGCTTATATTTGCGTAATAAAAGATTCGTCATTAAAAAAAATAATATTGTGAATGATTTCATATCGACTATCTATAAAGGTATATTAATTAATTAAATTATTTAATAAATGGATCACAAAATTACTTATGTCAGTTGTTTTTTTTTATAAATTATTGGAAGATGCTTCATCTGACGATCACACTCGGT
Source organism: Automeris io (assembly GCA_036320925.1). Taxonomy (NCBI): domain Eukaryota; kingdom Metazoa; phylum Arthropoda; class Insecta; order Lepidoptera; family Saturniidae; genus Automeris; species Automeris io. The sequence goes on along the minus strand of JAUDJH010000011.1, from coordinate 398,204 downwards.
GGAAAGTGAACATGAGGTCGACGACGGACCACATCCACCCAACAAATGCCTATTCACCCTTCGTTTAAAGACTCCCAAGTCAAAAGATCGTGGAATTCTGCCCGCTGAAAGCATATTCCACTCCTTAGCCGTTCGCATGACGGAAGTAGAAGCGAATCTTTCCTGAGTATATTAAGAACATGCATCACATACGGGTGTATCTGACGCGGCGTCTGGTGGTTTATGATGAAATGGAGCTGGTGGTAATTTCCCCCAGATTACCAAAAAAAGGCTAAGTAAATTGTGTTCCTGTTTGCAAAAGCCTCTAGACACAGGAATAAATCGCAGTTTAGGAGAAAATATATTTTTCACAGGTGCTAACCCTAGCTAGGCTAAGCGCTTACCGCACGCAGTCCGGCGCATGAATGGCGTCGCGGGAGACGCCGGCGCTTGCGATGTTCGCCCATCGCTCACACAACCATTACAAATATTTGTCTGTAGGTACAGATCATACTAAATGCTATTGTACCATATATAATACGCATCCGCCTTAATAATAATTACTGTCGACTTTGTTGCCGCTCCTTTTGTGTTTTTATCTGGCAATGACTCTGGGTGGCTTCCTTCAGTTACGTGTCTTCACTGTGGGAACACGGAATTCCATTCACAATTAGAAAGGAATACTTTTTTTTTGTATTTTAAATTACTTCTACCTAATACAAACACCAATTAAACAGATGAAATGCAAAAAGAAATTAAAAAGTAAATTGTTGGAAAAATTTACATTAATGCAACAATTATGTTGCATAATAGTATTGATATATCCCGATATATCCCTTTTGGGGTGAGTTGAGATATATTGTATTATCCCGGAATGTCACGAGTGTGGGAGCCCCGAGGACACGGCGCAGCACACGCTTCAGGTGTGCTCAGCTTGGGCTGATGATAGAAAGGTCCTTCAGGACCGCATTGGGGACGACCTCTCGCTGCCAGTGGTGGTAAAAGCCATGGTCGGCAGCGAAGAGGCATGGCGAGGAGTCACAGCCTTCTGCGAGGTTGTGATGAAGCAGAAGGAGGCCGCCGAAAGGGTCAGAGAGCGAACATCTTCTCTGGCTATTCGGCGGCCAAGGCACCGTCGCCGGAGAGACGCGTCCGCTCAGAGCGAGCGCGACATCCCCCGGTGACAATAGCCGGGCAGTAGACTTGAGGGAGTCTGCTGTCCGGATGAGAGGGTGGCGGTGTGCAGTGTCCGGCGCGCCGCCTGTGAGATAGGTATTGGAAGGGTGGGCTCTTTACCCCCACCCCTCCCAGAGAGGCAGCCTCAACAAGGTATTTCGCTCTCCGGGCGTCTGGATGAATTTGGTTTCCCAGGCTCGGGTGGAGCGATTAGAGGGACACCCCGGGGGTTTTTAGTCAGTAGGAGTCTGACACACCGGGGTGCTGCCCTCACAGCGGCCCTGATGGTCCTATGCAGGATTTTCCACCGAGAAACAAAAAAAAAAAAAATGTATTATCCCCCGGGCAGTAGGCTTGAGAGAGTCTGCAGCCCGGATGAGAGGGAGGCGAACTCTCTACACTAACCCTTCGCAGAGATGAAACTCAAACAGGCCGTTCGGTCCTCGGACGTCCGGAAGAATCTGGATTCCTAGGCTCTGGTGGAGTGATTGAAAGTAGACCCAGGGGGTTTTAGTCAATAAGAGTTCAGAGTCGCTGCCCTCACAGAGGGCTTGGGGCAGGTTTTCCCCCGGATTACAAAAATATAGTTATATTATCTCTTTTACATATATCAGCGCGAGTGGCGCCATCGCTCCACATACAGCATGATGCACTACTATAGCGCGAGACGCTCTCACGACCGTGTATTTTAAAGTAACATTTTCTATTTAGTGTGTTAATGTTTTTTTTTTAGATGAAGTAATTTGAAAAATTTAATCCCTATGAATCCCTTCTTCGTTGTTTTCTGCGCGTCTATACAATAAATGGGTGTCAGCTGAAAATCAGAGCCGGGTGGCTCGACTGATCACTTAGCATTTGCTGAGCTGACTTCCTTTAGGCGCATCATACGGCACACGGTATTTGCTTTTGTTGTTTTCTGTCTTCATTAACCTATCCTCCTCTATTGTATGTTATGTTGTGTGCCAAATGAATGCTTTTTGTATCATTCTTATTTAGCGATTTATAGTACAAACTGAAAAAATAGAGCGTTGAACATGTCCGCAAGGAGATTGTTAGCACAACGTCTTTGTGAAGATTTTAATCTATATATATTTTAACAATATTTCCCCTGTCGCTTCCACGACATGTGACTCAGCGATCGCCCAGTCAGCTGGAGGAGGCCTGTTTGAGTATTTGTACAGATATGAGATGATAAGCTACATCAGCTGTTATCTGCTATTATTATACGGAATACCCAGGGTTTTGTACTCATCTACCTAAAATTAATCTGTATTTGATACAATACACACCGATTGAAATGGTGCGTAGATTTCTGTAAAAAATAAATAAATAATATTTATTGTTTTCAAAGTGTGTCTTTGTTTTACAAATACACTTTTGTTCAATGTAGAAATATCTGTGAGATATCAAAATAGGTTTTACATAGTATATAATTTACTATGTAAAAATGTATAAAATTACCAACCAATCACTTTCAGAAATTTTGTTCTAATTGAAAGTACGTTCAGTTATCACGCTGGAAGTATTAAAGCGATTTAGATGAGATTACAACAGATGTAACACGAAGCGTCCAACTTAAAACATAAATACGACTGGTTGAGCAGAATTAAAGACAGAGCTATATCATTGTCAATGCGAACTACCCTTCACGTGACGGGTCAATGTAAATGAGGATGATTGTATAGTGTCAAATAGAAACAGATATACTCTTTCGTCCTTTTCGTAGTAGTTCCGTAGTGGAAGAGAGTAAAGTAAGTAATATAGATTTTGTCACATTAAACTATCATTAATAACTGATATATTGTTCTAATTTGACTTACATAGGGGATTTTTTCTTTTGTAACGCACACGAGTTCCCGGGCAATGTCTGGTTATTTATCATTTATTTGTTAATTATACATTAGAACAATTATATAGGATAGTTTTATAGACAAGGAACACATTTCAGAATATAATATAATACAGAATATAATTTGTGTCATCTTTCAACAAATAAAAATGTAAATAACTATATATGTAACAAATAAAGAATCATTGATAAATAAAGGAAAATTGATCCGTGAAAAATGCTGACACCGTAGCCCGTGTGGCGCACGATGTAGTGGTGAGTAAGTAAAATTTCCTTTATATAATTTTAGGTAAACAGGTGTAGACTCGTTTTACCCTCATTTTATTGTATCCTTGCTTAGCACAGGTAAACCTAACTACTTAATAATGAATTGTTATTTGTTCATTCATAAGAGTAATTTTCCCTAAATTAATTGAATATGATTTACTTTATTTTAATAGAAATATTAAGATATCACTATTTATACATATTTGGAAAGACAATCGATTGCTGAATATCCTCCATGAATATCTCCTTCCCTTGTAATATCACCCTGTATTGGCTACATCGAAACCTATGTACATAAATATACTTATAAACCACAAACAAACAAGGTACATTACAAATGCGACTACATTTATGAGTGTAGAATAGTTGCTCAGCAGATAGAATATACATATCGCCTGTGTTACGGAATATTACATTGTTTAAGATATCTTATCAGCCCTGTCGAACTTGCTTTGAGATCTCGCGAAAGCCGCTTTGAAGTATGCGGCACAGGACAGGCTAAGCAGCGACTCAGTGCATATGATTCACGCTCAATATCACTACTCACAGTACTAAGTGTATTGATAAGAGGGAATTCCTTTCGATGTGATATAACACACATCGTTGTTATGTAGCCGTGCCGGCCTCCTGGGTAACAGGCCTTAATACTATCAATCAGTTTCGTCTCAGTGCACGGGAGAGGCTTCCCTTCCCTTTTCCACTATATATGTGGAGTCCATGGGAAGGCGTTTGGACATCGAACCCAGCACGCTTATCCCATGCGGATTGGCGGTGGGCATGTGTTGTTGTGGGGGAGAGCATGAAAGAGAAAAATGAAGAAGTTACAGTGTTCAAATTTATTACATCATCCTCAAAGACGTAGTTTAAAAAAGAAGAAGGAATAAAAAGAAGTAGTACACACAAAAGCACTAAGAACTGATACAATTGATCAAAGGTTGAAATCTCTAGAGATCATAAAAGTAAAGTACAACAAACAATATAAAGTAGCCTTGTCATAGACACGATAAGCACGATAGAGCACGACGAGTGACTCTATAGAAACGTGTTGTCTGCTTTGCGTTGATCCATGCATGCATTTGTGTTTATTTGAATCATTGTATGCTGATAAGAAAATGAAGGACACCGAGCATCGACGTAAAGCCGCCTGCCTCGCAGACTATTGCCGGGTGCTCACTGGAGACTGTTCTCAGGAACTACATTTTCTAATTCCACCACCTCCACTTCATCATAAAGCTTTAAATTCGCTTCTATTTATCTTGCGAACGGCTAAGGAATCAAATAAGCTTCTAGCGAGCGTATTTACACGACCCAATGACTTGGGAGCCTTTAAGAGAAGAGTGAATAGGCATTTGTTAGGCGAACGGGGTCCATCGTCGGACGCATGTTCACCATCCACCGGCTGGAAATAAGGTCAGGCGTCCGACTGTAAATAAAAAAAAAAAGTGTACTTCAAACCCATGCCTTAATTTTACTTCGAAGATTACTTTTGAAATATTTAAAATATTGTTGTGGCAATGAAACGCTCCGCAGTGCAATGGATAGATGTGGATAAGCTGTGTCACCACTCCTGCTAAGCTCTTCAAACAGCTTCAGCTTCTTCACTGTTCAAACGAGTAATCGTGTTTTGGACTGCACCATGCTTACCATTAGGCACGGTGTGGTCACTATGCCGAGTTAGAATAAAAATACAGAAGATGATCTAATACTTATCTATATAAGAATATATACCATAGACCTTATATTAAATAATGTCTTAATTTGTGTTCCCCGGACGTAGTAACCCACGAAGCGAGTGTGAATGTCGATCGCAACGTGTTGTGCCAGTCAAAGACGATGCGCGCACTGCGACTGCTAAGCGAGCGAACCAAGGCTGCGGGTAGTAGTGCCGCGGCGTGCGGCGCGCGGCGTTCTGGTCAGGCAGTGCGAGTCACTGCGGCGCGCGGCGCTGCTGACTCAGCGGGAGCACACAGTCGCTGTAAGCCTCCTTGCGCATAGACCCAGTGTCGCCTTCAATATATTCTGCGACGGAATGCGAAAATCCGCCCTATAGCTCACCGCTCACCGCTCCCGCCGCGAGGTGTGTAACTTATTCTATCGAGGTTTTAGGTTTTCGATCGAGTTTTATGTTTAAAATGGTTGTGTCATCAACTAAAATCCTTAAGTCACGTGTAAAAAAAATTTTTACTTTAAAACTTAATCTAGAGAGGATGTCTAAGTTCGCGATTAATTGAGCAATATTCATAGGGATATCTTGTCTCAAGTACCAGGATCCACGAGGTCAGTAAAAGACGAAAATTAAGGATTATCTAAAACACGGAACACCGCTACTATTTTAACGTATATTAATTTCCATATTTTAAACTTTCGCGTTTTGTATTCCTTATAAATACTTTAACGGGTCTTATGCGCAAACAAAATCGGCAGAGGATGTAAGTTCCCGCGTCCGGTGCAAGCTCTGCGGGCTGCGGCGCATCAGTCTAGTCGTGATTACGAGCGACCGTAACCAAGTCGGAACATCGAGCCGTAGTTAAAAATAAGTTAATTCATGTGATACGCCCATACTAATACTTTAAGTATGTATAATACATTAATACTTTCATCAGTTTTCGCTCATTTTTGACAAAGCGATCCCTTTTTTTGATACCGCGGTAAAAATCCTACAAAGGCTCCTGCCGCACGGCCGCCGCGGCCGGTCCGCGGGGGCGGCCTCGCGCTCGCCCACTGCACTGGCACTTACTCTCTCTGGCACACGGGGCCTGTTTACGACATCTCAAAACAACAAAGTGTTTGTTGTATATTTTTTTATTGTTTATATATTAAAATATAAAAAATTAAATTATTTTGATAAATGTGAACTTAAACAGCTTTTACAATAAACGACAAAGTATACCATTCACAATAATTGTCCATACTAATGAAAATGTCGTTTGAGACTATTTACTTACAATCATTGTTATTAATTATCACCCGCATTGTATAATATAATAGTTATGTATTGTGCAAAGCTCGTCAGATAAGGCAGTGTTTATATTCCACTTACTATCGGAAAAACCAATGTTTTCCAGAGCCGAGCCCGCCGGACTGCTCCGTTCAAAGGCTCGCCAGAATTCCCAAGCGCTAAATACCAGAGCAAACGCTTAGTCCGGTTATCTAATAGCTTCGGTGGGCGTGTGTCCCTCTGCACGTCACCGATGACGCTGCCTACTCGCCTCCCGTCACGCACGCGATTACGTTTCCCAATGTCTTCAGTGTTGCCAATTTAAGGCTAAATAGATCCTTGAAATACACTTTAAAAGTTTAGATCCGGGTCCAGACTACTATGATGGGATGTATCATGAGACGTTGGGCTGTGGAATGGTCTACTGACGAGCGAGTTCCCATCGTTCTATGATCTTGGGTCTTTTAATCGAAACGTGAAGAGATATTTGTGCAGGCCGGCATGATCGCTACGGCTATCGATAGTGTTTTTTTTGCTGTTGATAGTTGTTGTCGTTTTTTTTGGACCGCACCGTGCTTACCATCAGGTGTGGTGTGGTCACTGTGCCATGTCAGAATATAAAATAAAAAATCTCTATTTGATAATAATTGTAAGTGTATGCTGGCCTGGCGGGTAATGGACCGGTTTCCATGCGCAGCGACGCGAATGTTTGTAGGTTCAAATACAGGAACGTACCTCTGGGTTTTCCAGATTACTTACTGATTTAATCACCACATTCTCACCAGTTAATGAAAGCATCATGAGGAAACACGCATGGCATGAGGAATCTAGGGGCATAATATATATAAAGTCTAAATTACTACAATACTATATTAAAGATAAATACTAACAAATATAGTTCTGTGTTTGCCAAGTGAGCTCTTAGTATTTTACTGTTCCAGATAGTTTTTAAGCAAAATGTAAATGATTTGTGTCCTAATGAGAATAAACTCTTTGAACTGAAAGTAAAGCAATTTTGTAATATCTATTTTCTAATTTAAAAACATATACATCCTTAAGATACCTCTGTGATGAAACCGCGTTTATGTACAGATTTTTCCACCACAATATGGGAATGAGTCGAAGCGATTCAGAAATGGCTAACAGTGCTAGCCCCGATTGTGTGTCTATCGCGTACAACGCGTTGCACAAACCTGACCGACGGCTCTCTCGCGGTCCCAGCATGTCAGCTCCCGCGGCAGGCGGTTCCTTCCTGCTCCGCTCGTCGAGATCAGAGCAACGGATGTAAACTTGATGATAATGAGAAAAGTCAACAACACTTGCCGGCCGGCTAAGCGTTAGCGCAACACACTGTACGTGTGTATTCCGACAAAAGTGCTGTGTATGGTGTCGCGCGCTCGCCCGAACGCCGGAGTCTTTATATTGCGTATGAAAATTAGCAACTGCGTTGCTCCGATTACGTTTTGCGAGTGTCAGTTTGGTCTGGCGTGCACGCATGGCGCCATTCAATAGATGGCGCTCGCGACACATTTCATGAGCCAATCGGGTTAGGCAAAATTCGTATAGGAAATTTTACGATTACGAAACAACCTCTTTTCGCATTAAATTCCCAGTATTTAGTGGCAAAGCCGCTAGGTTGGCATCCCCGTCATCTTTTTAGGCTCTTTCCATATTGACCTACCTTTAGGTCAATGGCGCTCCATAATTTAGGTCGGCGTGTAAAAGTGCCTTGACATGCGTTCATGGCTCGCGTACACGCGCCTTCGATACGATCGTGTTCATTAACAATTAATACAGTTAGGTTAAGCTTATATATACACGGTGAGGTCTGCAAAAGGCCAGACGTCACAAGGAGCAGAGAAACGAGAGAGAGAGTAGAGAAGAGAGGCCGGAACAAGGTTACATAACTGTACAGAACACTCGCCGGTATGCACGCTTAGAGAGGCAGTATGTTGCGCAACTGGAGCGGCGCAAGATGCTCAGTAATCTATACTAATATTATAAAGCTGAAGAGTTTGTTTGTTTGTTTGAACGCGCTAGTCTCAGGAACTACTGGTTCGAATTGAAAAATTCTTTTTGAGTTGAATAGACCATTTATCGAGGAAGGCTTTAGGCTATATAACATCACTATGCAATTATTAGGAGCGAAGAAATAATGGAAAATGTGAAAAAAACGGGCAAAATTATTCATCCTTGAGGGCTTCCATTGCGTGCGCTGCAAAAACGGTTCAAGATACGAAAAATATATGTAAGAAAGAATTATTCCTCTTGAAATGATCTAAAAAAATGTTCGAGACAGTATATGTCTATCTTTTAAGATTAAGTCACTAGAACCGTTTTTATGCTAAACAAATTTGGTCGAAATTAATGGATTATTTGTTAAGAGTTATATCAACTTAATAATATTAATCTTTATCCAAATAAATGTGTTGTTGATTAAGAGTATTTAATTGTGAACAAAATTGTCTTTGACATCACTTAATTTCAATGAACATCTTAGAAGATATTACAAAACCTTATATAGCAAAACGTTTGCCGGATCAGCTAGTTATTAATATTCTTAGTTTTATCGATTTATGGAGCGGATCGTTTGTATAGAATTAATATTTTGTTATACCGGCTTGTCACAGTGAGTACATTGCGCCTGATGGAGCGTGCAGTGCAGTCCAAGCTCGGCGACGACCGCCGCGGGATGAGAATCCGTTGACAGTCATGACCGCTGTGTCCGCCCGAATACACCACGAAGGAAGCTCTCTAGGTAACGACTGGATATACGCGAGTTGTTCCCGACACGCGACAGGCCGAAACGAGCCGCCATGATGGTGCCCTACCACATCAACTATCCTCAAATCTCTTTAATTTTTATCTGCGAATAAAACTATATGAGTCTTTCCATCACTGATCTACAAGATTTAAGGTAGTGATTACTAAAATATACAACAAAACACAGCGAGTTCCGTGTATTAGTAAATACTATATTACTTGTATGCTTATTACTTATGATTTACAGGTGGACACTTAACCTCACTCATATCTGGTGGAAGGTGAAAATGAGTCCGATGATGGACCGCGTTCGCCCAACAAATACCTATTCACTCACCTCTTAAAGAGTCCCAAGTCAGAAGGTCATTGAAACATGGTCGCTGGAAGCATATTCAACTCCTCAGCTGTTAGCATAATGAATGTTCTACTTATTGCAGATGTATTATTGCGGATCTATCGTAATCGCGTGCGAGCGTCATCGGCGCCGCCGCGACCGCGACGGGGACGCAGGCGCACACGGGCCGGGCACACGCAACCGGAGTGCGGATCAAGGATGTGCAACCGCTCTCTGTGACCTCGTACCGGGTCCTAGTTCTGTTGGATACCGGGAAAATAAAAACACGTTAAATAATCGAGAACGCTTGTTACAACCGCTTCAAGCGTTTTAACTTATTTTGGGATCTTGGCATATTTATCCGACGGTTTTCAACAATAATTTATGGTATAGTATAAACTTTTACGATTCTAAAGAAAAGAAAAGGGATTTATTTGAAACACAACACAACTTACAACACTGAAGGATAGGTTAATTAATGGAGATAGAAAACAACACAAGCAAATACTCTGTTTTTTGATGATGCGCCAAAGGAAAGTCACCTCAGCAAATGCTAAGTGACTAGCTGTTCCACCCAGCGCTGATTGGATTCTTGGACATTAGTGGTTGTGGGCAAAGCGCGCACTTTGCGCTTATATGTCCTGCCAGCATGACCAGTGGCGCAGCGGATCGCCGTTCTCACGGCACTAGTACACGTGACATTAATATCACAGCCATGCGGGTTTCCTCGCACTGTTTTCATTAAGCGGTGAACACGTGGTGCCTAAATCGGTATGTAAATCTAGAATATTAAGATAATTAAAACAATGCTATATTCACAGGTAGTTTATACGAACTGGACTGACTGTAGTAGATTATGATACAAGTGTGTTAAGTTGGTTCGCTTATGGCTCTCGCCTTGCGACTGCGAGATAATTTCACCTCCTCTTAATGACCAAAGGGCACACGCGTGTTATACGGCGTTTCTCAACACTCGTGTTGTCTCTAAATACTTGGTATCACATCCAAAATTAATCACGGCGCTAATACGTAACACAGCTCAATTTACCTACTTCTTGCTTGACGCTTTTAACGATATGGAGTAACTCTACGGGAAACTGTTTATTTGTTTATTCGCTATCATTGAACAGGACTCACAATTGTGTTCACCCTTCATTTGAATCCCTCATTAAATTATATACAGGGCTCGCAGCGGCGGCCACGGGGCAGGCTGCGCCACTGACAGGAAGGCATGAGGAAACAACGAATAAACAGTATTTCCCTTGATCGAAATAATTTCAAAGTTTTTCATAGAAATATCATATATTCCGTGGGTTTTTTGACCACTACTGCTGCGCAACACGAGGTGTAATGTGTATACCGGGTATTCTTCTACGAATCGATGATGTTCTACAATTACAATTAGATCATCACATCAATATGTGATGATCTAATTCCACCAGCCCCATTTCATTATAAAACCACCAGACGCCGTGTCGGAAAGCACCCGTATATGGCGGACGTTTCTTATATCCGCACGAAGAGGTACATTACTCAAGCGAACAGGTAAGGAGTGAAATAAGTTTCCAGCGAGCGTTTTTCCACGATCTTATAAATTGCGAGCCTTTAAGAGCAGAGTAAATAGACATTTGTTGGACGGTCGGGGCTCTTCTTCGAAGTCATCTTCACCTTCCACCAGATGTGATTGAGGTAAAGTAACCACACGTAAATAATAATTTACAATATACAGACTGATATGATCAGACCAGACCACAATAGCGACATCGGTGGACTCAGTGAGGCCCTCGACATTGCTAAACTGTGGTGCCCTGGAATAATGCAATAGATGTTGCATTGGCTGAGCGAGGGCCTCACGGTGGCACTCAGTATGGGACGTATATTGATTCCCGGCTACGGTAAGATTGCATTTATGAACACGAGTAGGTATTACGCCGTGTCATTGAATGGTTTCACACTACAATGATGAATGGTTTAACTACTTGTCATTTTTCTCGGTAAAGCTTTTTACGTTAGGAGATGACGTCCTTAAAGGAATTTCACTGGCAACGGCGACAGGTCGCGGATTAGTCACTCGCATTCGGTCAAGGCCGCTCGCTCGCGGGGAAAGACGGTGAAAGTGCTCACTGACGCACGCGCCCGCGGATCCGTTCCGTTGCGGCACTGTGGCGCAATCCGCTCGCCGCCGGCTGCCGCGCCGGTCCGGGCCCGCCACTACCTGTTCCCGATGATAGCTGTTACGAGCAACATTCATTTGTTTTCATTTTGTAACATCCTGTATAAGTGTTTGTTAAATTAACAATCTTAAAGGTCTAAGTCGATATACAAAAAATAAGAAATATAACTTTATTAAGGCAATATACCAAGCTTCAAATGTTGCTTCACGTATCGAGGAGTGAAAGCCTAGTTGCCTTTCCGCTGTGATGGCCTAGTGGATGAGAGACTTGTGTTCATGCGCGTTGACGCTGATGGGCATAGGTTCGAATCTTCTTAGCACATACATTTAAGTTTTTTCAGATTATACATAGATTTAGGTAGACGCCATGCTCACTGGTGAAGGAAAAGATCGTGAGGAAATCAGCATGGCATCAAAAAAATATCATATGTACTAGTGTTCCGAGAACGGCAGTTCGCTGCGCTTCTGGTCACCTTGGGTACGAAATATACGTGCAAAGTGAATGCAGTCACTAATGTATGTCTGCTCGCTCTGAAAGGGATATAGCGTGACGATATATATTTACCTACAAACTTTATCTCCCGTTTCTTAATTTTCCTGACCCAGTGTACCCATTACATTCACCTCGACCAGAGACAAAGCGTTACGAATTGTATACATATATGATACACACGAGTACGACGTTGGAATCGGTAATACGATAACGAATGCACACATTCAATAGGCAGAGCCGTATTGTGTAAGTGGTCGCGCTCAAGGCGCTCCGAGATCAGAGGCTGGGGGACAGTCGCTCGCGGCCGATAGTGGACCGGAATGATAATGACCTGCGATACCGTTAGCGGGACTACGTGCGGCCCAGCACTCGCCTTTGCAAGCGCCAGCGCCGCTCCACGCGATAACGAGTGACGTATCCGGCTCCGCTGAGCATACGAAATCGATTTTAGGGAAATCGGTCAGCGATCTTACGTCAGCCGATTGATTCCGCGTACCACTTTTATTGACGTAGAGCAATTGTCTGAACAGGGTTGCTCCACAGCATATAAGTGTAAAGGCTGTGGTGGTGGCCTCCACCACTTGTGGGAAGCGTGTCAATCAGAAGGCACTCTTAGCGTGAATTCTCTTTATGATTTATTTGGTGCGCGTTTTATATAATTCGCGTCACCCGGCGTTCGCTAGTGCATTGACTCTATAAGGACATCATTTGTCTTGCCTTGGCCTGTTGCGGTTCGGGAACAGTTTACTCATAATGCAATTTAGTCACTTTTTCGAGATAGTATAAAACAAAAGTTCTTAAACACAAAATAATGAATTAGTACACACTCGGCGGCGCAGGGGCGCGTGTTGACCTGCCCCTCCGTCAAGCGCTCATTATTTTATCTATGAACGTACATTTTCGTTGGCAAAAGCTTTTAAGTGTTATTACTTAAGAGGTACGATAAAATAGTCGTATACTTATAATATCAACAAAAATTATACTTTTATTTAACAGTCCTATGACACAGCTGGTGGTGACTCTGAAGATCCAGGGTTCGAGTTCCTGTGCCGGCGACATTTCCTTTTTTAGCAGATGAGTTTGCTGCAACTCGTGAATGTACTCTATTCAACGTATATCTTGCCTGTGTCTGTGCTGGCCTAGCGGATAAGGGACCGACGTCCATGTTCGGCGACGCGAACTATCGTAGGTTCGAATCCCGACACGTACATCTGGATTTTTCCAGATTAAGTATGAATTTAGGCGCCACATGCTCCGGGGAAGGAAAACATCGCGTAGAGGCCCGCATAGAGGCCCGCATAGAGGCCCGCATGGTATCTAATTGTAATATCATATGCACTAGTGCTGTGCGACCAGCTGTGCTACTAATCTCTGCCCACCCCAAGAGTTATATCAGGTAACGATATACATATATGTGAGCATAAATACATTTTAAGCGTCATTCATTTAGCAGCACAGCTAGTATGCACCGTTGTAGCTTATAAACCGTAAATAAAACCGTGTTAGCCCTGGACGTTGTGTCCCAAGGTACTAACGAGGCGGCCGTATGCAGCTCGGGCTCGCCTCTCTCACCCTACATAATTGCTCTGTGAAGTGACCATCTTCGAACAACTATATGATTTTTAGACTGCAATACAGGTATTAGCCATTTTATGAATTGAATAAAATATTTATTCAGTCGTGTTTGTTATACGGTAGGTATGAGTTAGCAGCGATGCGCCGCAGTGGAGCCCCCCACGCGATTGTAAGCTCATAAGAAGGCGCAACTTAATCAACAGGTGAGTTTTGCGAACATCGCGCAGGCGCGTGCCACCAGCAATAGTGCACACGACTCAATTTAGCACAAATTTTTTCGACTAAACTTCTTGACGTGGAATTCGATCGCGCACATTAAACTGGTCATTAAAGCAGTTACAATCATTGGAGTATAGTTTAACCTGAGTTTCATTTAGCTCAAAATTTGCTTTTAAAAAAATTGAAAAGTAAATACCTAACTGCAATCACGTGTTACGATGTTTCAAACTATCCATCAAAACATTTGAATCGCCTTCATTATTTTATTAAACTTGTATTTTTCTTCTTCCTAGAATTTATTCCGTTTTGCAACAAAGTTTCGCTTTCCTGGGCATTCTCTATATTGCGGCGTATAGTTTCATTATATCAGCAATAAAGCAAAAAAGGACAATTAAGAAAGTGAAATATATATGGCGTAAAAGTAACTGTTGCTACAATAAAAATCTCAATTTTCTAATAAGTTTCATTAGTTTTAAAAAACTTTGTTTTCATTAAAATGTATACAATTCGCTTACATGAGATGTTAAATAATATACGGAATTTTTTGGATGTATGCAATATATTTAGAATACAATTGACAACAAAAGTGGGTATAATGTTTTTTTGTAAGGTAGGCATACAAATATGACCAACTGTGATGGTATCATTAGCTACACACAGAGTGTAATTAATAATAATTACATTGAAGATACAAATAACACTAACATAGTTCAAATTGCCTCTTTACTGTGCCACTGATTGACGGCATGATAACGCAATGGCAGCGAACCTGCCTCCAACACAGAATGATCTGCATTCGAGTACCTGTAGCGGCAAATTTTTCTTTGATGAATAGATTAGTTGGTCACGAGTCATGAATGTTTATATATATTTAAGTATGTATATCTCTGTGTAGTACCCATACCACAAGCACAAGCTTACTTTGGGACTATATCAATATGTGCTATTGTCTACAAATATTATATGGTTTAGTAACCAGCAGGAATTTAATGTAAATTTGAATCGTATGTAACGAGTTTATATTGTCGCGTGCCATTGAGACGGCTGCGGCTGCGGCTGCGGCTGCGGCTGCGGCTGCGGCACACGTCACCGGCGCACGGGGATCCCGGCCGCGTCACGCTCTGAGCGGAACACGTGGAGGACGCGCGCTGTCTGCTGTTATCATGTACCGTAGAGGAAAATTGTTCATTCAGGTTATTCATACTGGTTCGACAATGATCAAATACATTTAAAAACAAATCGATTTTCCTACTGAAGAAAACAACATATCATCACCCTTTCCAGGCGACTGTATCCACGCTGCACATATATGTCATGCCCAACGTGACCACTAGTACAGTTAATCGTCATTCTCAGGGCATTTATAAATGGCGTTTTTGTTCAGTGCCGTGCGGATTTCTGTACAATGATTTTCTTCACCGATGATCATGTGGTGCTTATTATTTAGTTTAGAAAATCCAGCGGCGCGTGCCGGGCCGACCGCGCTCGGATACCACTCGCTTATCCACTGGGCCGTCGCAACCATCTTCACTTTCTTGAGGTCAATATCAACCAAAACTATCCGTCCAAAAATAACAGTGAAACCTTGGACAAGATAACTCTATTAGATTGAGAAAAATGTACGGCATCGACAATGCATTGGAATATCATATCGTCACGATGTGTCAATTCCATGTACGGACTGAATTTATAGACAAGGGAGACATTCGGGGAGGATATTCTGCATTCGGTTCTTATTCCAAATATGGAAAAATAGTGAAATCTTAGTATTTCCATCAAAACAAAGTAAATTGTAGTCAACATATTATATTACATTAGTTACCTATCACATTTATATATTGTAGCAATAATTACACAATAGAAATAATGAATAACAATTACTTATTAAGTAGGTATTTTGCCTGTCCTGAGCCAGAGTAAAGTCTGAAGGGACAACGAGTCAATAACTCCTTACTTAAAATTACATAAAAGGGGATACGCTGCCGTGTCCACACTTTTAATTGATCAATTATTATTTATTCGTCAATTTTTCTTTATGATGTATAGCGAAATATAATTATTTACATTTTTATTAGTTGCAACAAAGTACAAATTGTTGTATCCTGAAATATCTCCTTCGTCTATAAAATCGGCTTGTATATTGCATTTGTCTGTTAGCGTGGTCACTGATCGAATGTTACTTTGTCTGAGCCCTCTCAGGTGTGATATAATTCGACTAGTTAATACATACGCTAAGGTAACGCAGGTCTCCGGGGCGCTTGCCGATTGCTCACTCAGTTCAAGGACTCGGTTTGTTCAGTTTACTAGGAAGCGCTGAAAACGGGTGTCGCTGTGTTGAACGTCATTAATGTGAAATGCAGCCCGGGCCGCCCACACACCCGAGTGCGCCATGACACGGGTAAATACCGAATTTGTGATAAAAAAATTCTCAGAAAAACGGCTTCATGGCAAAACTGAGCAATATTAGGCCGAGGCAAAAATCATTTCGCGTGTAGTACGTATATGTGTAGTGGTAATATAATCTCTTTGGCTGTTCCATTGTTGATGACGAGGGCGTGATCTTTCAGCCCGTTAACGCTAGACCACACACATCTTTAGTCTCTCAGCAATAGAGTTGAAAGTCAAAAGAGAGTTGCCTGGAAGGTGTTAATCCCCGACCTCGTGTCTCTAGATCTCCACCTGTTCCGGTCTCTTCGTTATCCTTCAGGCGGTGTCAGAGTAACACCAAGAGCGGATTGCCAAATCTACTTGTCGTATTGTTTTGATTAGACGTTCTAAAATTTCTACAGCAACGGGATCATGTCCCTACCTACAAGATGGTAGAAAGCTATGGAACTAATCACACAGACACACACAAATGGACACACGTACAATTCAATGTAAATATACTGTGAAAAAAATGCCTCGAGTTTCCTTATAAAATACGAAGAAACTTTTTTCCGACCTATTATAGTACAATTTATTAACTCATTGTCCCGTCCTTATCTGGTTCTAAGACTGAGATATATGAATGCTACTTTGTCTTTGCTAAGATTTGGCTCAGAAAATAGATTCGTCTTTAACTAAAAACTGAATATACAATAGGAACTTAAGTATAGCCCTTAGACTAGTTATATTCGCAGAGTCAAGCCTCAGTTGACGAAATCGGCGATTTATCCATATACTTTGTCATTAATTAAATAATATTATTTATAATGTTTGCGTGAAGTTTAAGCAAAGTCAAAGTAACGTCTGTAAATTTTAGCTTATAATATTTAGCGTGGCAATTATGCAGGTGGTCCAAATAGATAGTGAGTGTACCGCAAACACGCGGCGTTCTCCAGTTGCGGTATAGGTAGGCTTACCATACGTCCCGGTTTGACCGGGATAGTCCCGGTTTGAGATCCCAGTCCCGGCGTCTCTTTTTCTTTTTAATAAAAAATATATTCACATTTATTGATATGTTTTCAATTTATAATAATTTTGATTGCAAATTGCATTTCAAATATGAAAAACATAAATTAAGCGAAAAGCAAAATGAAAATGAGCCTCTTTCTCTTCTGCATCCCGGTTTGGCTCTTCGTAATTATGGTAAGCCTAGGTATAGGTAGGTAGGTACACGACCGGCGCGGCGGCGTGACGGTGGCGTGACGATGGCGAGTGTCAATGCATTCTCATCCCTCGGCAGTCGTTCTTGGACCGTACTGTGCTATCAATTAGATGCACCAATTTTTTTTAACTAATAACTGTTCTTACATTTTTTAAAATCTAAAACTTCGCACTTCTTTTATTACCTCTGGTTCCCCTTGTATTTATTTGCCAGAGTCTAGAGATCTGTTCATTTCTAGGTTTCAAAGGTGACCTGAATTTATCTAAAATTTACAAAAACAGTGGTGAATAAGTAACGGTAATCGGTAATGTTTTATTACGCGTGTGAAGGCTTAGCTTGTGTACGGTCAGCAACTAATATGCTTAGAGACCTTCCGTCACAGTGAATACTATATGTGGGCCGGCATCACGACGGAGACGGTCTTGGACTATACGGTACTTACCCTCAGGCGTGCTGTAGCCACTATGTCGGGACATTATAAAAGAAAACATATAATACTTGTACAACTTCATTTCACCCTCCCCTTTTTACTATAAGTTGTCAAGATGCCGTGCGGGATTGAACCGTTATGTGGTTGACATCCCAATTGCTCGCACGAGGTGATTCCCCCTCTTTTGGGCTGCAGACCACCAAGGATTGGAATTCGCTCCCCGTACCTGTTTGTCTAGCATCAAACGACATGGAAAGCTTCACACGACAAGTGAATGTGCATGTATTGGGTAAGCGGGTCCAACGTGGGTCACATCGTCACTCTCCATCAGGGGAAATTGAAGTGAAGCGCAAGCCTGTCTGCAGTAGCTGTATATCACAGCGATGCAGGTGATTATGTATCATGCGGTTGTCCAGTTGATTGGCCGCATGAAGAGACGTCTCGGTGGCAGAACAGTGACGCCGTCAGACAGGGCTTTCCCGACCCAAACAAAGCGACCACAAATCCATTGTCTACGGACGCCCGCTGAGCCGTGGCGTCCACAATGTCCACATAAATAAAGGTCAACCCGATTCTGCGCCATTACCCGTGATATTAAAGAAAGAAAAGGCATTTATTTGGCACACGAGTATACATTGCGTTTATATGACGTGCCCACCGTGCCCACCGCGCCCACCGCGCCCAGTGGCGCAGCTGATCGCCACGGCCAGGGCACTTGCACATAACATTTCTATTAGGTGCCGTGCGGGTTTCCTCACGATTGTTTCCTCCATCGGTGCCCAAATCCGTACGTAACCTGGGATACGTAGTGATTTGAGGTAAAGTCTAAAATACCTATATTTTAAAGGAAGGAAATATCTCAACACCGGAAAGAGCGTACCAAAACTCCAACATGGCAGAGGTTAACCACAGTGACGTAGTATTTATTAACTATAAATTGCATACCGTTTACTACTAATTCTTGAAATTCCTTATTAACAAGTATTAAGCAATTTGAGCATAATAATAATAACTTCATATGTGTGAACAATGTATGGTTATTTAATATTTCCTTAATAGTTGCGCGTGCCTGGGACTTACGACTTGTTTGTTCATAGTATAATACTCTTAGCCGTGATCAGCAGGGAAGAGGCACGGCAAGGGGTGACATCCTTCTGCTGGGTTGTGATGCAGCAGGAGGAGACTGCCGGTAGGGTCGCGGGACGGACGCATTCGCCCAGAGCGAGTGCAACATCCCCCGATGACAACAGCCGGGCAATTGACTTGAAGGAGTGTGTTGCCCGGATGATCTGAAGAGAGGTCTGGGGAGGTGGGCCCTTTACACTCACTTCTCCTTGAGGAGGAGCCTATATAAGCTATTCGCTTCCCGGGCTATTGAAAGAATTAAGATTCCAGGCCCAAATCAAGTGATTTAAGAACACCCCGTGAGTTTCCAGTCAGTAGGAGTCAAACACACCGGGGTCGTTGCACCTACAGCGGCCCCGGGGTACCAAAATAAGAGATATATGAATATAGTAGTACCTTTGTCTCTCTCGACAGCCACAGAAATATCATTTGTAATAACAATTACTAGCGATATGCGTGTAATACACAGATTGTATGAAATATTGAAGTTATATTCAAATTCAATATTGCAAAAAGTTTATTGAAATAATTTCTAAATGATTTAATTAAACTGGCTGTGAAGGACAAGTTATAACGGTCACGTTGGGCAAATTGGATACGGCCACTGATGTACCTCTGCTCACCCCGTGTGAGGTGTAGACGTCGATATATTATTATTTAAAGATTAACAAAGCGTCGTAAATTAATTTTATTCAAGACTAGCTGTACCCGCGACTTCGTTCCCGTGGAAATAGTACTTTTGTTATGACAATAATTATTTTAAGTTTTTTTATATATATTTAGAGATCAACCAATTATAATTTTATTAAAAGTATAAAAGATATTGTATTTATCCAAATCAACTGAACAATTGCTATACACCACTCCGTTGCTACAGATAATCGTTGGGTTTTTTTAAAGTGACATAACTTTTTTTATGAACCGATAGAAACAAAATTAACACTATGTATTAAAAAAATTTTTTTTCGATAATACATTGATGAAAATCGCATCAAAGTCGCGTGATCCCTTGTCGAGATCAGCGGGCACTGGCGCACCGGTACAGACATTTTTCTGCACGGCGATATATATAAATAAATAATAAATTATCATCTAAAAGATAATATTACACTCCGACGCAGCCTTTAGTTTCTTTCGGCATTTCGTCTCAAGGTAGTCACTTCTGAAACGCTTGTAGATCACCCGTAGGGTTAGTATTTGTCTTTGGCTAACGGTCCAATAGGGATGTCGAAAATAAAAAAAAATATCGTTATATCGATACATTAATATATCGATATTTATAAAAATATCAATATCGGCGTCGATATATCGAAGGAAAAATATCGATATATCGATTAAATCTCAATAAACACGAAAGCATTTTACCAGTATTCCTTTTTATTAGACAAAATTACAAAAATATCAAGAACTAAAAGGCTATCTTCTAACTTTAAGACCGATTTAAGATATCAAACAAAAATAAATAATACATAATTAATGGCGGCAAATAATATACATGCAACAATTCAGATGTCAATGCATGCAACGTAACAAAACATAATACTCAACAGTCATAGACAATATAGTTCTTTTTTTTTCGTAGTTTTGCCCTAAGAATTAGGAAAAAAAATCGTTTTCGATACAATTTTCAATACCGGATATTTTGTTACGATATATCGTTAAAAAATATATCGCCCAAAAATATCGACATATTGATTGAAAATATCGATATAACGTTGTATCGATATTTATTAGACAAGCCTACGGTCCAAGTCGAGGTTCGTACCCACAGGGGGTGCCCTTACATTGCCACCCAACCCTAAACTCGCTGGCTGAGTACCTTCCGTGCTCGCCCCCTAAGCCCGGTTGAACTGTAAATGCCTTTCCCGGCGCTCAGTAGTTAGTCCACTTCAAAACAAAAAAAAACTAAAAGATAACATTAAGGTAGCTAAGGAACGGATTTATCATATGCATTGATGACCACAAGCTTTTTCACCTTCACATTATATAAATATACATTATCTAGGATTTGAATCCCTATTATGTATCCCTATAAGCAGAGAGAAAGGAACGCCATTTCTCTCTATTCTTGCAGATCTCTTTCGCTTTCTTAACATCATTAGTGCCTCCATGCACTCCCGCCGATCTCTCTGCCTACTCAACAGGGATACGGTGTGATGATAGGATAGTATTCAAATAACAAAATGGGGAAAAAGTTGCAAAACAACCTACTTTGGAAAGAAAAGGAACTTAATACAAGTGTGCGGGAAAATTGAGAAACCTTGATGCCGAGCAGACAGACAGTGCGGCGCGCCGTGTCCGGGGACGTCGACCAGCTGCAATAAATACGTGATTAGATATCGCATTTATTTATTATATTTGCTACACGATTATGCAAAAAACAAGTAAATATGTCATCATAGCGAGTTTTTTGTGTAACTTGTTTGTACTATTTGTTACTCAGTTAAGATAACAATAACAATGAAATACAATAACTTTAAAATGAATTTATATCAAATATAATGTTTTGAGTAAATATTAATGAGTTAAATAGAAGTTATTAGCTTGTAAAATTAAAAAAATAACGAAGCAATCTATAATCACTGATACGCAGCTGAGTGACGCCATAATGTTATTCAGAAACAAGTCATTTGGCCCTGGAATACGGTACGTCAGCGAATAGACGAACACACACACACACACACACACAGCGGACACGCTCACACGACGCCGATGAAACAAAACTGCACGATCAGAATCCCTATTGCTCATTAAGACGTATGTAAATAGGATTGGCACGCGAGCGGGCTTGCACGAAACTAGTTTACAAAAATTACGTGTCCAGTTCCCAAATGCGTCAGTTAGTGTTATTCTCGTTTGTGCAGGCTTCGATCTAGAGTTGCGTTGCCTTGTGAATCACGGACTGAGCTTTTTCCTACGGAAATTCACCGCACAGCTTCCTTAGTACGAATTCATACAGCTAGATCAACCTTTTTTTGACCCGTTCGAAAGGTGACGGGCACAAAACAATACAGAAAACTGTTATAACTGATTATATACATAAAAAAAACAAATACAATAAATAAAAAATAAAATAAATTTCAAACTAATATTTTTTGTCACTTAGAGGAGCCAAATGCGCAAGACAGAATGTCGACATCACAATTACGTTACACATCGCAGGCACGATAATTAAAAGTCTTATTAACATGATGTCCTGTTTGCTAAAGCCGCCTAAGAGACCATTTATATTTTCTCCATGTATATATATGCTTTCTCTCTCGTACTTTCTTCTTTTCTGTGTGTTGTCCTTTTATTATAACACCACTTGCACTTTCCTCTGCACCCACGTTTCCGATAACAATGCCGCCATCTTTTTCATTTACCTGAAGTGTTTTTATAAGTTTTCCAAACATCATATCCCGTGAGACTAATTATTAAACAATTACAGGACAAATTATATGATACAACTAGTTACATCGGCTTGTAGTGATGTTCGCCCTTATTTTGTATTAGTAAGTAAACACCAGCTTGACAACTGTCATGTCAACAATGAAGGAAGAACATTCATTTCGGAACCAATCCCGTGCAATCCCGTGCAATCCCGTGCAACTGTGCTGCAACTGCTACTCGATAATACCTGTTCATGTTTCTGTATTCTTTTTGTATTTTGAGACGAATCAAATTGATTTCATTTCATTTCGACCTGAGTACACAGTTTATGGTCACGAGCATCATCAATAGTAAGTTTATTCGCGAATAAGACTCGTTAAAGTATTTATAATGAGTACGAAACCTGAAAGTTTCAAATGATACATGAAGCACTTCGAGAAAGCAGTGGAACACGCTCTTCCAACTTTGAGCCGGCGGCGCCACGATAACGCTACGTTTGTGTAGCGGTTGCCGCGCACGGGCGACAGTTATTGTTCAACTCTTGAGCCTTGACCTCCTGTCGGCGTCTCGCCATGAGGTAGCTCGCTACGCCAGTAGATCACCAAAGGTGGTTATTTATTAATTTGGTTTACCAAGCCGAAGTTTGCAACCATAGAGGTGCCTTTGCGTGGCCACAAACTCACAAATTCGCTGGCTCAGTGCCATAAGCGCTCGCATCTCTCGCCCGGTGAAGTTCTAAACGCCTTCTCAGATCAAGAAACTATGACAGGGATTTCATCTATCTATATCTACATATATATAAATCAATTGCTGCTCGTTAGTCGCGCTAAAGCTCGAGAACGGCTGAACCAATTTGGCTAATTTTGGTTTTGAATTAATTGTTGAAGTCCAGGGAAAGTTTAAAAGATGAGTAAATATGAAAAAAAAGTCTAGGAATATAGAAAAAAAAACAAGTTTCGTTTTCCCATACAAACCACTCTGCCCCCAGCTGTCAAAGTTGTCAATCAAAACAAAACAAAGGTATGCCTTCAAGTTGATTAGAGGTTGCATGTCATTAATGAAAATTATAATTTATACGCCAAGTAATCAAACAAAAAATAAAGTGTCCCGTAAGGCGTTATAATAAAAATATCATTACCTTAGATATGACTTAAGTCTTTCAATGCAATTTTATTTCTATTAGACTGCGGCAGGCCAATAACTATTGGCAGAATGAAATCTGACGGGGCAGCTATTAAGATTAACATAAAAAATAATGTAACTTTGTTTTAGAGAAATAGGGCAGAACAAGGTCTGCCGGGACAGTTAGTAAAATAATAAATATCACAACTCTGTATATGTATAGTTTATTGTGTTTCACAATATATTATCAGCTGACATCCACAAGATTTTTTTAAATAACCATG
The DNA here is from genome assembly GCA_036320925.1 of Automeris io. Taxonomy (NCBI): domain Eukaryota; kingdom Metazoa; phylum Arthropoda; class Insecta; order Lepidoptera; family Saturniidae; genus Automeris; species Automeris io. The sequence goes on along the minus strand of JAUDJH010000011.1, from coordinate 374,516 downwards.
GTATTGAGTAATTTATGTCAGCACGCCCATATAGATCGCCTGCCGTCCCCTTCCTGCCAATTTTCGCTATAGTGTCGTGGGGTTCGCAGGCCTCTCTTAATAATTGTTAGCTTTGGTCCTGCTATGCCGATTTGTGAATAATAAATATTTGCTATTGTCTTAGAAAATCATGACAGTTACCTCACGCCATAAGGCGGACTATTCGCCTTCCATTCACATAAAAAAAAACGATAAATTATTTACATCACTACATGAGGAAATTTTTAGGATCAGTCACAAAATTACGAGAAGCAGCGTCAGCCGAGCCGGCCGCGGCGTTCCGCAACGAGCGTCACAGCGTAAAAGCCGATGATTAAGGTCGTAACGTTACACAACGTGTCGCAGCGCGCGGACTCGTGCAGGCAGCAGGCACCGCTGAGCCAAACGGAAGGAAACGCCACGTCCCACGTCCCACGTCCCACGTCCGTCGTGCCCGCGCAGTCCGCACGCGCTCACCGACAAACCATGTACCGTTTTTTATACCGTCTCAATATAGTAAATACAGCGGATTAGATGACAAGCGCAATATAATACCAAAAAGGCAGTCACTACTATGGCGAGATAATCCATTGACAGTCAGCGTCGTCATGCCAGTCTACATGTACTGCAACTGAAGGTCTATAGGGATATTACCACCTGGTGGGGGTGGTAGCTTAGTGGTTAAGAGACCGGCATCCAAACGCAACAACACGAATGGTCGCGGATTTATTTATTTCACCATGGCAGGAAATAAATTGTTAATGTACTTAAATTATGTCAATGAAATTCTATATTTATTTCCGATGTTTTCCCCCACTGTGGTTAATAACGGATAGTCATGAATGCAATAAATAAAGTTTTATAATATTTCTATATTTTAATAATCAGTTTCTTCATAAGGTGATGCGTTTGTATTATTAAATAACATAAATAGGAATCAAGTATTATATACATACAAATAATCTGTTAGTTGTAAGGTTGGAGTTTAGCGGCAGAATAGAATAGTGCCTCTCTCTCCATCATACTGAAGTATCGTAAGAGCGTAAGAGAAGACTACGGTGTACAGCAAGCCGCATTGCACGCAGTTGCTGCCGCATGCGCCTTCTCTGCGCACAGTGCACACCCGCCAACCCGCATTGGATCGCATTGTGTGCCGAGTTAAATGTCGAAACCACTTCCCATGGATTCTACAAATATATGGAAAAACGGAAAGGAAGCCCTTGCCCTGCAGTGTGACAAAATTGGATAACAATGATCCAATAATAGATAAGATGTAGTAACAATACTGAATGATGTATGAAACAATATATGGAGTACGGGCGCGTCGGCGCTCAGGTCGGCGGCCGCGGGCGACCTTGCGCGTCACTTCCAGCCCGACCCGTCGTTGCATTACGCAATATTGCACTCATCCAAACGCGTTCTCACATTCATATTAGGTAAATGATTAATCCCATTGCAATATAATGAGGTATTTGGCTTTTCTGCAATAAAATAAATTCGGCACAAACACGGTAAGAGTTCACGAACGGCCTCCTGTTTGCCGACACTTACGGTTGATTCTTGACCTGCGCTGTACCTCACCTCAGAGATAGCATAGTCTTTTAATGAAATGTAAAAAAAAAAACAATATGAACTAAATCCAAATTTTAATAACATATCGACACGCTATATCGGTGAGCAGAGAGCAGGGTGATATACATACATTAGTGGCTGTATCTGTTCTGTGTTCACAGGCCACTAATATATCTCTGCTGACCCCGAAATGGATATAGCGTGACGGTATTATATAGTATCTTTTTTTTATTTTATTTATTATTATATTTGTATATATATATATATATACAAATATAATAATAAATATATATATACAAATATATATATATCAATTGTTCTACCAATTACAAAGCTATATAAAATATGTATTTGACCATTCACTAGGTTGTTTCGTGACGGCATTCGCACCTATAATTATCAAAATTGCGTTGATAAATATGAATTCCGCATTCGCAAGCACCCCTCGAAACAGAACCAAATCCATGCACAATATCAATCGTATCGCACTAGTCTACCGCTCAACCACTGCGTTAAACGAGTCTCTAATATAATGTTAGTAATTCCCCGCAAGAGAAGTCGCGGCCGATTGTGAGTCCCTGTACAAATGAGCTCGCGCAGTCAATTGGTCGCGGTGACGGCACGCGAGGCCGCACGCGTCATGCTGCAACGGCACTTGTGCAGACGCGAGCCGCTCGTGCGCTGAGCACAATCTATCTCACGAAGGCGGGCGGGCGGCGCCGCGCCGGTGCCAAACGTGTAACACGTGCGTTTGTTTGTGTTACTCGTATCATTTTAATTTTAACATTAGCATGCACCATTACGTTTAAAAAAATACGTTTATATTATAATTATATACTCATTTCATTAATAATTCAACATATTTATTGATTTATATTTGTTTTTTACTCTATTTAATATTTGTATTAGTGCAGAAACTATAAACTATATCTAAAATTCATTTTATGCAAACTTTTATTTGTTATATTAATAATAAATAAATTATTTCAGATTGCCAATGTAAGTTACATGTACATAGATCCGCATAAAGTCGGTAATTATAAAAACATTAGCTCTAATTTATGTCCCTTTAAAAATAAGTGCCTTTTTTAAACATAAAGTTTATATGATAATATCATATTGGTATTATACTGGTATTGGTATTATAAAAATCTCTTAGATAACATTTTTCAATCTAAAATGGAAAAAAATATATCGTCTACTATAAAATGTACCATTGGTGGATTGGACAAATAATCACAAAGACAATAATTTAGTCCAATCCGTCTTTGTAAGTTAGAAATTCCATGTAGATGCTGCCACATCAAGAGATCCACGTTTCACCGGACCACGGCATCAAGCCGGTGACTCAGCTCCGATTCGGACTTCCTGCCACGCGTCGCGGGCCGGGCGCCGCGGGCCGGGCGCCGACAATTACGGCCACGTATCTGAGGAAAACGCGTTATAATTTTCCTCCGCGTTATTTCCAACATCTTCGACAAAAAATGCATGGGTTTATTTATCATAACGTTTGGTGCGGACATTACATCGACTCGTTTTATATTAGCTCACCGCCGCCGTGTCACTGCGCGCAGCACGGCGCGGCACGGCGCGGCACGGCGCGGCACGGCGCGGCACGGCGCGGCACGGCGCGGCACGGCACGACACGGCGCGGCGCAGGCCAATAAAACGACTCTAACAATTAATAATAATAATATACAACGTCACACTATATCCCTTTCGGGGTGAGCAGAGATATATTTGTGGCTGTATCCACTGTTCTCTTACGTGTCGTGCCCAACGTGACCAATAGCGCTGCTGATCGCCGTTCTTAAGGCAATTTACATGACATTTTTGTTAACTGCAACTATTGAAAAAACAGTAGTACATTTGAAAGTAAACTGAAAATATTGAAAAAAAAATGTCAAATAAAATAATGACGACAAGGAAATATGTAAGCGAGAGCTTTGGCGCACGACCTAGACTCAGATATGTGAACTGGATACACTAAATTATCAGAAATTGTAAAAATAATCAAACAAATTTAAAAGAATACACTAAAGCATAACTTCTATTTCTGTCTAGCTCAATGGGAGTCGACGTGACGGTGAACTAATAACCATAGGTATAGGTATAGGTATAGGTACGTACACACAGTCACGTCTCGCTCTGCCGCGCCGGGCGACATTAAATAGATCAGTTTAAAACAATAAAAAATAAGCTTCAAGATTTAAATATCAGCTCTATATCTTATCTATATCTTTCTCTTTACTTCTTTTTTGTAATCTCTTTTAATGATATTCTTCTATTTAAGCTTCGCGTAGACTTGAATATGTAAATTTTCTCTTTGCTTTTTTATATACTCCTTTATTATAGTAACAAGTAAACATTTCGGAATTCAACCTTCGGAATTATTCGGAGGATAAAGTTCAATATGAGGTTTGCCGTTAGGGAACTAAAGTTGTCGACATAGTTCTTCTCATTAGCAAGCTGAAGTGCAGTGGGCAAGCCATATTCCAGGTTCCTGTTTGGAGACTGCAAAACGGCAGGTGTAGCGTGAGACGCCCCCGGCAAGGCGGAGCGACCACCTGCGGAAGGTGGCCGGAAAGATGAGAAGAGCCGAAGACCGGGGTCAACGGCGCTTCTTAATAGAGGCCTATCTCCAGCAGTGGGGGTGGAGTAATTTAAAGATAAAGAAAATAATAATTCTCAGTTTGGTTTTTCTCGTATTATTTTTTTTTTATAAAATTAGTTAGTTTTCTCTTATTATTATTTTTTTGTATCACGGTGGAAGCCCTTTATGAGCCGTCAAAGAGTGGCGAGGGTCGCACCGACTAAAACCAACGGGGTGTCTGCTGGGGTCAAGAGCAAGGCCGTGCCGTCTTCCTCGGCACCTGGTGAACTCTTATTGTGTCCATCAGCTAAATTTGTGTCATATATTTTCTCGTTTTTATATTGTTGTATGTTTGTATGTAACTGGCGCAGTTCACATTGAAATGCGGCCCGCGCCCGCGCCGCCTGTGGCCGGGCGGCCTGACCTACTCCACCGAGTGCTACGGGCGCGCCGTGACGCGTGACGCGTGACGCGTGACGCGTGACGCTGTGCGCTGACGTGTCGCTGCCGGGCGACTCCTATTTAAATCTCTATGACCTTTTACATTTTCCTTAAGCTGACATTCGGCACAACGCGGCCTACGGCAGCGGCAAACGGCACTAGTATGCAGCATCGGTGTTATGAAACAAATTCCAACATGCGACAAGAACGTCGCCACGCTCCTTGTCTATTCGACTCGTATGTATATGAATCTCATACAAATTAATATTGTGTAGAAATGCTGGCCGCCTGTCGCAGCACATGCCGTCGCAGTCTGCCGTGTTGTGCGGAATGTCGTCACCTTTAACAATAAACATACGCGGACAACGGATGCATTTGGCAATTTTGCTCAAAAGGGACATACTACCAGTAACAATTATAGTAACAACACTAATCATAATTCATCACGCCCTATCCACTTCGGGATGAGCAGAGATACGATAAGTGGCTGTATCCAGTTTGCGCTTATGTATATGACTTGCCCAATGTGCCCAGCGGCGCAGCTGATCGCCGTCCTCGCAGCGCTAGTACACATGAGATTTTTATTCATGTGTAAATTAAACAAACAATCATTTCAAATACCACAAGATTTTACGTGCACGTAGTAAATATATTAAAAGCGGAGTGTATAATGATATCATAAAAAACTATAAAAAAAAATGCAAAATCATTTATATTCAATTTATGCGGGGAAACCTGATTACGCGCCGAGGTTGTAATTACTCATGCTATTTAAATATGTTAACCGTGAGAATTGTAACTTGAGCATAATATATATTAATTCAAATAGACATGTTTGTGCAGGTCGGCATGATCCCTGCGAATATCGATTGTTTTTGTTGACTGTTTAGATATAGTTGCAGCCGTCCCTTGCACTGCACCGTGAGTAGTAGTAGGGATTCACAGGTTCTAGCTCACCGCCTTTGGCTCTCTCATCGGTTCTAGCTCACTGATCACGGCGGCAACCCTGACCAAAAAAAAAAAAAAAAAAAAAAAAAAAAAAAAAAAAAAAAAAAAGGTTTTCAGGGTCGCTGAATCGAATGCAAGTATTTAAAATTGCGTAGCTTTAACCGTTTCAGAGATAGCATAACATTAACTAGGCTATAATAATACAAAAGCAATGGGGTACAGTTAACAATGGATCATCCGAGCAAGGGTCGTCTATTGTTCGGCTCGAACGCTATTGTTGTGTTACGGTCGGGGGGTCTCAGGTACTTTTTCTATGTATAATAAAAAGCCGTCTACATTCCTTCATTAGTCATATTCATTTATTTTAAAACAGTAATTAAACAAATTCCATAATAACATATCATTGTACATGGTATCGATGTCAAATTGATTAATAAAGTAATTCATTGTACAGTTGTGCAACTTGTAGTACAAATACATTAAACAGTATTGACCACATACTGAAGTCCAATTGTTTTGCAATATTTTTTTATTGAAACTCCATCGGTGGCTATTTCTCTTTAAGAATGCATAGTGATATCCAGAAGGTGGTCGTCCATAGGAGTCGAAAAATTCACCAAAACCATTTTTGTCTATATGTAGTGCAACCCAATGTGATCCAGGTTTTGTATCGGGGTCCAAATTACTAATTAAATAAGTAGGAGTTTCCATGTATATCGGTAATCTATTTGCAGCATACACATTATACCGCAAACTTGGATGTATTTCGTTCAAATATTTCTGTAGTTCTATTGTATTCATATTTATTTAAAAATACAACTTTCCAACCCCAGAGATCGCAAACATGTGTGCGATTGTAATTACAGTAACTTATTATATATCGAAAGGGTGATTATTAAAAATAATACAAAGTAAGTTCATTTTAATTAATTTATTCAAAAATGTACACACAAAGAGATACATACAAATATTACAAAGTTAATATTTTTACAATATATATATATTCAACTATTATAATCGACGGATACATTGCGGTTTTTATCTATTTCAATAACATTATCAAATTCGGCGTAAACAATACAGTTAATAGTTTGTACAAGCGTTGACTCAAATCGAACTTCTAATCTTACAGTGCCATGTCTTATAAGATTCCAATGACCTGAAGAGTTGGCTGATAAATCCGGAGTTAAATCAAAAGCTAACAAACAGTAACCGTTCGAATATTGTTCTCTCGAAATTCCATTCCCTTCATTTAAAAAATGTATACCCGTACCCGAAAATAATGTATGATAAGCCGTGGTGAAAATATGGTTTTCAAACGAAGGTTGTAAAGCTTTCGAAGGTATTTGTTGACCATCAATATATAAACAAAATGTGTTAATGTTGTAATTTTCGAAATTAAATGGATTTTTAGTGAGATTACCGTTAAATGCCCCGTTATCAACAAACCCAATAATACATCTTTTTGGGACTTGCCCCAAAAAAATGTTGTCAAGTGTTTTGCCTTGAATCCCAGATGGTATAGTTAAAACTTTCACTTCAGCTCGAGTGACGGGATATTTTGCTGTAGAAAAAGCCAATGCTTTTTGATGTGCAAGTAAAACAGTTGGATTGATTCGTGCTTTACGAACGATAAGTGTTGCATCTGTAATGCATACTTTAAACTTTGAATCACTTGAAGGGGCCATTAAGTTAAATGTTTCTCTAGAGCGAACTAATTTAACTGACATTTCTACACCATTGATCAAGAACTTTTCTTGGTTAAATATATCGCCATGTAAGTGTCCAATCATTTCAATTTCTTGACTTTCAGAAGCTAATTTTTGTCTTTTAACAAATCCTCCATTTTCCTCGCCGGTTTCATTCATTTTGTTGGCTGTATCTTCATACCAAAGGCCACACGTAAGATGAGATTCTTTAGCTGGTTTAGCATAATTCAACAAAGTTTCCATGTAGGCACGATACGCATATGTATTATTTGGAGGTGATATAAGTTTTTGATTTAAATAGACATCAAGTTGACTGAAGATTGAATGCAACCAATTATTAACCGGAGCCACTACAGTTGAGGCAGCTACCTTAGAGGAATCTTGATGCAATATCCTGGCTTTTATATGAATCAAAGTATGAGACAGATCTATATAATCTTCATATCTTCTTACCGTTTTGACGAAAGCATTCCAAAATTTGTTAGTTATGACTCAAACATTTCTAACAGTTTCATGTTACAACTTGTTTCATTGTCTGATAACAGAAAAAAGTTCCAAAGTATTACAAAAATTTCTAAACAATGAGTCAAAATATTTTTAACAATAGTTTAATAGAAAGATGACTAACAAAGACACCTTACAAAATGTTATAAACCTATTCATATCTTTTGTTCATATCGAAGCCGGAATTCATTATCACAAACCTTTTGTGCATTGGACCCATGAGTCATGGTGTAGGAGCGATATTTTCTATATATATAGGGTTGGAACTGTTTAAGTTACATTGTGAAACTGTCATTTCTATAGTGAACATTTAGTTTGTTATATTTCGTGTATTTCTAAGTGAAGTGAAATACAAGTATAAATTTAATTTACAAAGTATTAGTGACATAGATTCATACAACAATGAATGTAAGTAATTTTGTTATTACTTTATACCACACTTATATACACTAAAAAACCATCGCTACACTACGAACATCCATCAATTCAGATTTAAATTTATAAAATATTTTTACAGAACTCACTGGAAATTATTGATGAAGAAAATACTTTTAAAAATTACTACTATCCTCTATCGGATGAAGGTAGTCAGGATTTATTTAGTAATGTACAATCAAAACTAAAGAAAAAGAGGGAGCAAAATATTATTACCAAGAATTTAGATGAATTCTTTGAAGGTCCTATAATAAAACGAAAAAAACTTTCATCCACTGTGTCTCGAATCGATGAAGAAGGTAATACCGTCTGTTTATCAACAAACGTTGATGATGGTTCCAGCTCAAGTAAACTTATTAAAATAGAAATATATGACATGAAAAAGATTGCAAAAATAGCCTCCACAGAACATTGGAAGCACGCAGATTTTAGAGTTAAATATTACACAAATGATAAACACAAAAATTCTGCAAACGTTAGAAACATTGTTTACGAAATAACTAAAGAAATTTCTAAGACTGAAAATTGTAAAAAATCTCACTTTAGTAATAAGTAATAAACGCATTCCATTCAATTAATATTCGTGTATATATTATTTACTTATAGTTTCTGAATATAATAATCATGTGTATTTTATAGCTAGAATATAAAAAAACTATTTTTGTAAATACAAATTTTTATTAGTACTTTCTTTAAATAAGTTCGTGTCATATATTTCCATTTTATTGAAACATAATCTAAAATTATATCTGTACCTTTCTTCAACGCAAATCTAATATGGAATGTATAATTTGTGGGGAATAGTTCCAGAGAGTGGATTGAAAGACTCCACATATGATGAAGAATTGTACAATATTTGTGCAGTAGTTGAGGAAAACATAGCGTGAGTATGCCTTCTTAAATTATCTCAAAATTTACAGAATTATTTTGTTCTTCTTCTATAAATATGTTTCTTCTTTGTTTTAGACAATCAAAACAATCATATCAAATCGGGATGGGGTCTAAGAAACTTTGTTGTACGAAGGATGATGACAATAATAAGAAAAAGACTAGATATGAAGATAGGCCATCAACTTCATTATCATCGATCGGGATATCAGCAGACCTCGATGTCGACAAGGTGCAATGTAACACGTGTAAAATTTTGATAACTAGAAAATACTTTACCAATCATTTGAAAAGCAAAATTCATAATAATAATGTTTTAACTTCTCACACATCTCTTAAAAATGTATCAATTGCTGAAACAGCCTTTGGAAATAGAATAATTACATATAAAATTAAAAATAAATCTGATTTATCATCTATGTTAGATTTTGAAACGCCGGAATTGTTTTTAAGTTCTATAAAAGATGATGTGCTATTTTTGATTGAAGAATCTATGCAGAAACATACTGCTTTTAAAGTAAATTTTATACTACACGCAGATTTTATACAACAAACTAAAGATATTCTAAATTCATTTGATTTTCAAACATGTAATTATATAATTTTTCGAGGTGATGACTTAAATATTTTCTTTTCTTCATTATGTGATGCTATAACAAATAAAATAAGTGCTTTTGAACAAAAAGACAGTGGGTGGAGTCTTAAACAAATTAATTGCTTAGACATGAATATTAATAAATTTAATCCGCTACGTGGTACGTCATATATTGATTTACCTAAAGATATTAGTAATAAAAAAGCTGTGATAAACGTAAAAAACTCTGACAATTTATGTTTTCAATGGGCATTACTTTCGGCATTATATCCAGTGAGTAAGAACGCAAATCGAGTATCGTCCTATAGCATGCATGTAAATAAACTAAAATTTAATGGTGTATCTTTTCCCGTTAAATTAAATGATATATCAAAAGTTGAAAAATTAAATAATATTAGTATCAGTGTATTCGGTTTAGAATTTAATAAAGAAATGAAAAGGCATAGTGTAGTGGGTCCACTATATTTAACAAAATGTCGTAGAAATAGTCACATTAATTTATTACTCATAAATAGAGAAAGGACTTACCACTATTGTTATATTAAAAACTTATCAAGATTGGTCAGTAAACAAATTTCAAATCAAAATCATGCGGTTTATATATGCGATGGATGTTTATTGCATTTCCCCACAAAGGAAAGGTTGAATAACCATCAACAATATGATTGTTCACATATTACTGTAGAACTACCAAATATAGATAAAAGATATAAAAATTGGTTTGGACAACTAGTGTCAAATACTCAATTAAAATTTGAAAATTTTCATAAAAAGTTAAAGATACCCTTCGTTATATATGCAGATTTTGAAGCCTTTTTAAATCCAATAAAAACGTGTTCTAACGATCCAAATAAACCGTATACTAAAAATGTTCACAAACATGAAGTTTATAGTTTTGGATATTATATTAAATGTTCATATGATAATAGTTTGTCAAAATATGTAACGTATAGCGGTCCAGATTGTGTACAGATATTTATGAATCGTTTATATGATGATTTAAAAATAATAAGTAAGAAAAATAGTTTTCAAAAATGCCCCAAACCATTGACTGCAGAAAATGAAAAGGAAATTGCGAATTCTAAACTCTGTTGTATATGTGAAATAGAATTTTCTGATGATAAAAAGATTTCATATTTTGATTGGTATACAGGTAATTTTAGAGGTGTTGCACACGATGTTTGTATAAGCAAATTTAGGATACCACGTCATGTTCCAGTATTCCTACATAATCTCAGCCACTATGATGCACATTTCATTGTTCATGCATTAAACTTTGTAGAGGGTGATGTGGATGTCATTCCCCAAAACAAAGAAAGATACATATCTTTTTCTAAAACATTAATAATAAATAGCCAAATTTTGAATTTAAGATTTCTTGATTCCCTAAAATTTTTACCATGTAGTCTTGAGCAATTAGCTAAAAATCTCAACGATGAACAATTTATTACTTTAAAAAATAGTTTTCCAAGAAATGAAGATTTCAGGTATGTTAGGAGAAAAGGTATTTATCCTTATGAATTTATGACATCATACGACTGTTTAAAATTAACATCTATTCCCACTAAAAATCAATTTTACAGTTCATTAACTGATTCAAATGTATCTAATGATGATTATAATCATGCACAGAATGTTTGGCAACATTTTGGTTGTCAAAATATGCTGGATTACTCTAACTTATATCTGAAAACAGATGTTATATTGTTAACTGATGTATTCGAAAACTTTAGAAATATTTGTATAACAACTTATGGATTAGATCCTGCTCATTATTATACAGCACCGGGCTTGAGCTGGGATGCTATGTTAAAATATACAAAAATAGAGTTAGAATTATTAACAGACTTTGATAAAATTGCTTTCATCAAGGCAGGTATTAGAGGGGGAGTATCACAATGCAGCAATCGTTATGCTAAAGCTAATAATAAATTTTTAGATAATTATGATGAAAATAAACCTACATCATATCTTGCTTATTTCGATGCAAATAACCTTTACGGTTGGGCTATGTCTCAATATTTACCTGAAGGAGGATTTGAATGGGTCAGTCCAAATACAAGTTTTGATATACCCGACACGTCTGAATTCGGTTTTATTTTAGAAGTAGATTTAGAGTACCCAGTTGAACTTCACGATTTACACTCTGATTTTCCACTTTGCCCTGAGAAAATATGTATAAGTAGTGATTCTAAAGAAACCAAATTAATACCAAATCTTTATAATAAGATCAGATATAAAATTCATTATAGAAATCTTAAACAGTGTCTGAATATGGGAATGAAAATAACAAAAGTTCATAGAATACTAAAATTTAGACAGAGCTCATGGCTGCAAAAATACATTGATTTAAATACAAAACGTAGAATAGAGGCAGTCTCGGATTTTGAAAAGGATTTTTATAAATTAATGAATAATTCCGTGTTTGGGAAAACTATGGAAAACATTGAAAAAAGGGTTAATGTGAAATTGTTAACGCATTGGGAAAATAACGGTAAAACTCTAGGTGTACAAGATTTGATTGCAAAACCGGAATTTCACAGTTTATCGATTTTTGCAGAAAACTTAGTTGCAGTACAATTGCGAAAAACAAAGTTGGTTCATAATAAACCCATTTATTTAGGATTTTGTATATTGGATATTTCAAAAACTCTTATGTATGACTTTCACTACAACTACATGATGAGGAAGTTTGATAATAAATTAAAATTATTGTATACTGACACAGATAGTTTAATATATCAGATTTTTACAGACAACTTTTACAATGATATTAAAACCGACCTCGTTTATCGATTTGATACATCCGATTATCCATCAGATAATACATATGGTTATCCAAAAATCAATAAAAAGAAACTAGGATTTTTCAAAGATGAAAATAATGGAAAAATTTTAAAAGAGTTTGTAGGTCTAAGATCTAAAATGTATGCATTTGACGTCGAAAATAAATTGACAGCAAAAGCAAAGGGTGTTAATAAATGTGTTACAAAAAAAATGACCATGGAAAATTATAAGACTTGTCTCTTCACTAAAAATATCCAATTTTGCAACATGTACAGATTCAAATCAATTAAACACACAATTTTCACCCAGCAAATAAACAAAAGATGTTTGTCTTATAACGACACAAAGCGTTATATTCTACCCAATAATATGGATACACTGGCGTGGGGTCATTACAAATTAAAATAGATTATAGAAAAATCTGTATGTAAATATTTCTTTGTTAATATATATTTCTATTCAATGTTCTAATTAAGTACCTTAATGTTAACTAAAATATGTATGTATTTCGATTAGTTTATGAATATAATATTTGTAAATATGTTGCTGTACACTGCTGTATTTGTATACTAGTCTTAAGATGTATCTTTTATTCAATTATTATTGTCAATAAATAGTTAATATTTGTAAATACTTTTTCTTATGTTTATTTTTTAATATGCATGTAGTAAGTGAATATATAAACCAACAATTGAACGAAATGTTTTATTTCTCTCTGTAACTCTCAAGCATTTACACACGTGCAACGTGATGTTTCACTTTATTCATCCATTTACTGCAATAGTTGCAGGTCCAAGTGGCTGTGGAAAATCAAATTTTGTTACAAACTTCATTAAATATATTAATGACATATGTAGTAGGGAGTTTACACAAATTACTTGGTGCTTTGATGAAATGCAACCTTTATATAACTTGCCAAATGTAAATTATCATCAAGGTATACCAGATCTTAATATGTTTGATGGGAAGAATGCAAACCTTGTAATAATTGATGATCTTATGAGAGAGTCTGATGGTCGCATTGTTGATATTTTTACCAAAGGAAGCCACCATAGAAACTTAAGTGTATTTTACATCACACAAAATTTATTTCACCAAGGTAAAGGACAAAGAGACATTTCTTTAAATTCAAATTATATTGTTTATTTTAAAAATCCCCGAGATAAAACTCAAATACGATACTTAGCACGCCAAGTATCTCCAGAAAATCCAAAATTTCTTGAAGATGCCTATCGTAATGCAACTATGGAAGCACATGGGTATTTAATGATAGATCTTAAACAAAACACTGATGAAATGTGTCGAATTAAAACAAAAATATTTCCTCCAGATGTACATTGCGTTGTTTATGTCCCCACCAAAGGCTTTAAATATAGCAAGAATCAACAAATTCCTGTCATTTACACATAATGCCGCGAAGTCTAAACACGCATAAAGACTTACTGAGAGCACTACATAAGCTTAAACCTAAATATAAGAAAGCTCTTTTACAATCGTGTGACGAAAAGGAAATTAACTGTATTTGTGAATGTATACATAACGTCCTCCAAGGTAAAGTGGAACTACCAGAAAAAGAGAAAAAAAAACTTAAACGATATAAATCTATACTGCGGAAATTGTTACATAAAAGTTCTAATAAAATAAGAAAAAATATTATTATTCAAAAAGGTGGTGCATTTCTACCAATAATATTGGGTTCAATTTTGAGTGGCTTAGTTAATTATTTTATGTAATAAAAATGGAGCAAGCTAAGAAAATGTTGCTCATTGAACCAAGTTTGATGGACAAACTAAAATACAACCAAGTTCCTGATAGACCCACTTCTAGATTAGATGCTGAGATGAAAAATATTTTGAATAGTAATATGGATGATAGGAAAAAATGTATTCTATATCTACAAATTTTACAAAGATATTTACACTTTACTGGAGAAGACCGTCAACCTCATGAAATACCAATAATAACTAAAAGTATTGATACTACCACTCCAGAAGTAAAAGTAAATACATCTAATAAAAGTAATTATACCGACGACAAGAGTTTAGTTACAGCTCTGCCACCAAACACTGAAGATAAAAATCAGGAGAGTACTATATCTTATGAAAAACTTCCTTACACGAAAGATCAAATTCTTAGTTTAATACCAAAAACCTATGTAAAGAAAGGTGGGTCTTTATTGGAATTGCTAACTCTAAGTACAAATAAAATTCATTGGAATGATGATGGTACAGTCATTATAGATAACGAAAAAATTCTTGGAAGTAATATAGTAGATTTGTTAAATGATGCAATTAGACCGTTAAAAAAAAGTGATCCAATAGGTTGGGAAAAGTTTGCAACAGCATTGAAGGATATTAAAGTACCGCTGACTTACGTTGGGAATCCAGCTAGAAGTGAATACATACACCGGCTTCAATTAAAGGATATTGACCAAGTATCTACAGATGAAGAGTTTAATGATAAAAAAAACAATCTAGAAAAGATAAAAAAACCTATAAGAAAAAAAAATAGTTGGGAAAAATGGACCCCATACTAGAGATAACTAAGATTTATTATGATCCATCACATCCTGCTGGTTACAGTAGTATTGAAAAATTGTCGAAAGCTATGAAAGGTAAAATGACTAAGGAAGACGTTAAAAAGTGGCTACGGTTACAAGAAACATACACGTTGCATAAACCAGTACATAGGAAATTTCCTCGAAACAAATATATTTTGTCCAACCTAAATGAACTTTGGCAGGTAGACTTAAGTGATATGAGATCTTATTCTACACATAATGACGGATTTAATTATATACTTTGTGTTATTGATGTGTTTACTAAATATGCTTATGCTAGACCTATGAAAAATAAAAATTCTGAAACAGTTAAATCATGTTTTGATAGTATTTTTAGTGAAGCTAATACCACACCAACACATATACAATCTGATAAAGGAAGTGAATTCCTTTCAAAAGATGTAAAGGGTTATTTAAAGAGTAAAAATATAAATTATTATACAACAAATAACCCTGATATTAAAGCCAGCATTGTAGAAAGATTCCAAAGGACACTAAAAATGAGAATGTGGCGTTATTTCACTCACAAAAATACCCATAGGTATATAGATATCCTACAGAACTTAATATACGCATATAACCATAGCTATCATTCTAGTATTAAGATGTGTCCTTGCGATGTAAATTTTGATAATATAATGACTGTTTGGAATAATTTGTATGACAGAGAAAAAGTTAGTCAACCTACAAATATTTCTCTTCCAAAATTTCATATTGGTGACTATGTAAGAATCACCAAACACAAACATATCTTTCAAAAGGGATATGAATCCAATTGGAGTGATGAAATTTTTATTATATCTTCTATAATAGATAGATCACCGTGGGTAGTATACACATTAAAAGATTTACAAAATGAACCAATAACAGGAACTTTTTATGAGAAAGAGTTACAAAAAATATCTTATGATCCTACTTCAAGTTATAAAATAGATAAAATTATCGGTTCCCGCTATTCCGGTAACAGAAAGCAAGTGTTGGTCAAGTGGAAAGGTTATCCGGATAAATTTAATAGTTGGATATTGGCTTCTAGTTTAAAGAAAATATGATGAAGGAAAGTTTTTATTTAACATTGTTGAGTAATAGCTCCATGGAATACTTCCCAGAAAATACGACAACCCAGTTTTCAACCAAATTACCGAAACCTATTATACTTGAAGGTAGATGGTCTGTTGGTGTCGTTGAATTTCAATATCCATGCACGATGTTTACAGTTCAGGAACATGAAAATATTGTTTATATAACAAAATGGGCTGTAATGCCCCATGAGGATAAACCTTCACTAATATACTACAAACATTATATACCAGCCACCAACTATGATGATATTAATCAAATTTTAACAGCATTAAACAGCATTGATGATAAAGTTATATTTCGATATGATGAAATTTCAAAGTTTGTATCTGTAACTGTAATGGATGAATCAATAAGATCAGTTACGTTAGCACCTAGCTTAAGTCTTCAACTAGGATTTGAACCAACTAGAAACTTAGCACACAGGGGTGGTTTTGGAAAATGTTCAGCGAATTTACATCTAGGGCTACCATCCCAGTTATTTGTTTATAGTGATATTATTGAACCGCAAATTGTTGGGGATGTGATGACACAATTATTAAGAATAATACCACTAGACCCTTCAAAATACATATATGGAGCTAATAAAATGCATGTTTTCTCACCACCTCACTACATACCTGTTATGCGCAGGGAGTTTGATACGATTGAAATAAATATAAGATCAGGCACAGGACAAAAAATACCATTCCAGTTTGGGACATTGTGCATTAAACTCCACTTTATGAAACTATAATGTATTCCAAAGAATATAATGAAATTTGTCCTTATGAGCACTATTATTCACATCAAGCTGGTCACGGTATTGGTGTGATTTATCGAGGAGCACCGTATCAGCGTGGACATGGAATTGGTAGTTTTTTAGGAGGCTTATTTAGATCTGTTTTACCATTGCTCTCTAGTGGTGCTAAAGTAGTGGGTAAAGAGGCTTTAAATGCCGGTGTGGGTCTATTATCGGATATGGTTAATGCACGCCCCATGGAAGATTCAATAAGAACTAGATTGAAAGAGGCCAGCTCAAATTTACACAAAAAAGCTCAAGATAAAATTAATCGAATTAACATGTCCGGTTCAGGATATATAAAAAAGAGGAACCGTTTGAATTCTCTCATTTCAGCACCGAATGTCAAGGTGAAAGGTATCAAAAAATCAAAGTCAAGTCATACTAAAATCAAAGACATATTTTCATAAAATGTCATTTCTACATAACAAATCATGTGAGTGCATTAAATCAGAGTTAGATTTATTTGCATTACCCTCAACACAAACTAGTATAGAAAATGGAATATGGATACATTATAAACCTATATCATCTCTAGCTGATGATGGGCCCCTCGAATTTCAAGTACCAGGAACTGGTGAAGATTATATAGATCTGTCTCATACTTTGATTCATATAAAAGCCAGGATATTGCATCAAGATTCCTCTAAGGTAGCTGCCTCAACGGTAGTGGCTCCGGTTAATAATTGGTTGCATTCAATCTTCAGTCAACTTGATGTCTATTTAAATCAAAAACTTATATCACCTCCAAATAATACATATGCGTATCGTGCCTACATGGAAACTTTGTTGAATTATGCTAAACCAGCTAAAGAATCTCATCTTACGTGTGGCCTTTGGTATGAAGATACAGCCAACAAAATGAATGAAACCGGCGAGGAAAATGGAGGATTTGTTAAAAGACAAAAATTAGCTTCTGAAAGTCAAGAAATTGAAATGATTGGACACTTACATGGCGATATATTTAACCAAGAAAAGTTCTTGATCAATGGTGTAGAAATGTCAGTTAAATTAGTTCGCTCTAGAGAAACATTTAACTTAATGGCCCCTTCAAGTGATTCAAAGTTTAAAGTATGCATTACAGATGCAACACTTATCGTTCGTAAAGCACGAATCAATCCAACTGTTTTACTTGCACATCAAAAAGCATTGGCTTTTTCTACAGCAAAATATCCCGTCACTCGAGCTGAAGTGAAAGTTTTAACTATACCATCTGGGATTCAAGGCAAAACACTTGACAACATTTTTTTGGGGCAAGTCCCAAAAAGATGTATTATTGGGTTTGTTGATAACGGGGCATTTAACGGTAATCTCACTAAAAATCCATTTAATTTCGAAAATTACAACATTAACACATTTTGTTTATATATTGATGGTCAACAAATACCTTCGAAAGCTTTACAACCTTCGTTTGAAAACCATATTTTCACCACGGCTTATCATACATTATTTTCGGGTACGGGTATACATTTTTTAAATGAAGGGAATGGAATTTCGAGAGAACAATATTCGAACGGTTACTGTTTGTTAGCTTTTGATTTAACTCCGGATTTATCAGCCAACTCTTCAGGTCATTGGAATCTTATAAGACATGGCACTGTAAGATTAGAAGTTCGATTTGAGTCGACGCTTGTACAAACTATTAACTGTATTGTTTACGCCGAATTTGATAATGTTATTGAAATAGATAAAAACCGCAATGTATCCGTCGATTATAATAGTTGAATATATATATATATATATTGTAAAAATATTAACTTTGTAATATTTGTATGTATCTCTTTGTGTGTACATTTTTGAATAAATTAATTAAAATGAACTTACTTTGTATTATTTTTAATAATCACCCTTTCGATATATAATAAGTTACTGTAATTACAATCGCACACATGTTTGCGATCTCTGGGGTTGGAAAGTTGTATTTTTAAATAAATATGAATACAATAGAACTACAGAAATATTTGAACGAAATACATCCAAGTTTGCGGTATAATGTGTATGCTGCAAATAGATTACCGATATACATGGAAACTCCTACTTATTTAATTAGTAATTTGGACCCCGATACAAAACCTGGATCACATTGGGTTGCACTACATATAGACAAAAATGGTTTTGGTGAATTTTTCGACTCCTATGGACGACCACCTTCTGGATATCACTATGCATTCTTAAAGAGAAATAGCCACCGATGGAGTTTCAATAAAAAAATATTGCAAAACAATTGGACTTCAGTATGTGGTCAATACTGTTTAATGTATTTGTACTACAAGTTGCACAACTGTACAATGAATTACTTTATTAATCAATTTGACATCGATACCATGTACAATGATATGTTATTATGGAATTTGTTTAATTACTGTTTTAAAATAAATGAATATGACTAATGAAGGAATGTAGACGGCTTTTTATTATACATAGAAAAAGTACCTGAGACCCCCCGACCGTAACACAACAATAGCGTTCGAGCCGAACAATAGACGACCCTTGCTCGGATGATCCATTGTTAACTGTACCCCATTGCTTTTGTATTATTATAGCCTAGTTAATGTTATGCTATCTCTGAAACGGTTAAAGCTACGCAATTTTAAATACTTGCATTCGATTCAGCGACCCTGAAAACCTTTTTTTTTTTTTTTTTTTTTTTTTTTTTTTTTTTTTTGGTCAGGGTTGCCGCCGTGATCAGTGAGCTAGAACCGATGAGAGAGCCAAAGGCGGTGAGCTAGAACCTGTGAATCCCTACTACTACCGTGCGTGCGGGACCCGCTGAGAAGAAACGGCAAGGCAAGGGAAATGGCAATCGCACTGTTTAAATATAAATCGTATTCATTACCCATTCACATAACTAAACTATATCGTGGGCGAGGGACTGCTATCCGTAATAATGTTCACTGTCTAACATCTTGTATCTAATAGGATTTAATGGTTCAATGAATTAAAAACACAGTGTGATCGATGTCATTTATTGATAACATATATTTAAAAACATTTATAATACATATTCCTTTGCTGTTAACAATAATTTATACAAACATATAATCCACATCTTCTAATCATCATCATAATCTTTTACATATTTCATATTTTAATTGCAATTTATACTCATTTATATTGCAAAGAACAATTATTTTGAATTGAAATAACATTTAATAATTATAATATTTATTTAAAAGATACAATAACAGAGACATGGCCCCGCTAGTAGAGACTTTTAGGCTTTTATAATAAATTCTTATAATTGTAAACTTATTTCTATCAATTTATATTCACAATTCAATACAAACTTGCATAAAATAAATAATTGCACATGAATAACGTGGTTACAGTATCATCAACATACCGACGTTTTAAATTATTTTTATTTATTTTCATAATAACAGATTTATAAACTTATAATACTCAAAATTCATTATTACAAAAAGTTTTTTATACCATTGTAACCCATACCATTGCACCATAATAGCCTATCCTATCTCCATTCTTACATTTCTTGCTATAGAAACTATACTACGTCCTACTTCATCCGCACATAAGTAAAAAGGAGAGATATAGCTATCTATCTACGAATTAAAGTTAGATACTTCATTAATATTGGGCGTAAGTAATAAACAAACTTTTATATTAATATTCAGATTCGTATATTAGAAATACATTAAACTTTGAAACAACTCTATTATGCAGCTGTTTAAGGTTATTCTAAATATAGCAAATGTTTTATAGTAAATTCCAATACTTCTTTTCATTTTTATAGGTTCTACTTGTATAAGAGCTCGCAGACAATTGATATATTTGAGATTAGAATCGAGTGCTGAATATCTCCCTCGTCTATAAAATCACATAACTATAACTGACTACCCTTGGTACATTGTTGCATATGCAATTACATGTTCCTTATCGAGTTGAGTCATCGGATCTCGCAGCAAATCTTGTCTAATTATTGTGTGTTTTGCGCAATATTCATTACTTAACTATGTGTAGAATATCAAGCGTCCGCCCGCGGCTCCGGCTGCGTTAACAATGAGCTAATCTATCTTTAAGTTGAATTGCCACAGATTTGTTATATTTCGTAACGTTATTTTCATGCTAAGATGGAAAAATTCATTCTTTAATGTAGGATGGCTTTAACTATGAGTAGATCAAGTTGTGCCTTAGTTTCCATCTAACTGATTTTAACATAACTTGTAATTATTTAGAGACACCTCCGACCATTGGCGTTCATTCTATAGATGCATGAAAGCATTGCATGCTCTTACAATAAATAAGTTCAAAAAAAAAACTTAGAGTTAAACAAAGAAAAAGGTGAAATTCTTATTCATAGTTATTCCCTTTTTATGACATGTTTCTTTCCTATGAGAACGAAATAATGTTTAGTATAATAATATATCCTATATTATAATTGTCTATATATTAAAAGGTGAAGCAAAAGCTTTACCCCCTTTTTACGAAAATTGAGCGGATGGAGGAGTATAAAATTTTGCACACTTGTAGTTTACATGGAGAAGGAGTGGAGAATGCTGATATGTATATTTTTAATAATGCATATAAACACATTAAATCAATAAAAACACATTACACACGCTAGCATGCATTTGATACATACACGCATATATATTCTTTTGTTTATGATTAAAGTCAGTGGTCAAATTGAGAATAGATAGTATCTATAATAATATAATATATAATGTCTTTAATGTAACCTGCCTACAGTCTTACTGGGTGTTAAACATAGCCTACAATAGATATTTGTCCTGTATGTTGTAACGACATTTATTAATTACAATAAATATAGCAGTTATTAGTGAAATACCGCTCGCTCAGATTACAAACATAAATCTAATATAAAAAGAAAGTTGTGCAGCAGTAATCTGAATTAACAATATCATAGATAAAAAAAAATGTACATATATATTTGTTACTGCTGGTTTATTTGGTCTGTATGGGCAAGTCCCGGTCGGCCTCGGCTCTCACTTCCACTCACATTCATATTGTATATATTTTTTTAAATCCTTTCATCATTGATCCTCTCCACGAGCCCGGAACATCGAAGCATGCTCTTGTGCATGCTGACAATGGCACTATCTTTCAATGCAGCCATTCTACGTGTCTCTTTGTTCCTAACGCGATCCGCGAGCGTCACTCCGCATATAAATCGAAAAGATCGCATCTCCAGGGCGTTAACTCTACTTTCTTGCTTCTCCTGACATACCCGGGCCTCGCTGCCGTAAAACGAGATGAGCCTGGGAACCGCTGTTTGCGCTGCTGCTCGTGCTACGTTATGACTGTGTGGAACGAGACCCAGCACACCACTAACTCTGTTGCTAGCAGTGATTCTCCTCTTTACTTCTATATCACATACTCCATTTCTTTCATTTCATTTATACTTATTAAGGCATTGTAAATAATTTCCAAGAACCGTTTTACTTGGCTTTCCTAATGAAAGGTGATGCAAGCTACGAAGAGGTTAAGCTACATCGACTTTTTATGAGAATGCGAATCGGAGGACGACGCTGCGTGCAAGCAGCTTCCCACTTGTTCTGGAATACATCAGGTGAGGCCAAAGTCCAACAGCGGGCCTCATACGGCCGAGACGATGACAATCATTCATCATGTCATCCACAAAATGATCTCAAGAGATAACGTCAGTTAAATATATCGAGTATTGCAGTTATAAATGTTTTATTTGTATGACGAGCAGGAGGAATCCCTTTGCAGAGTGTAATGGCCGACCGCGTCATCGCAACACGTGCGGTTGCCTAATGGTCCCGGCGCCGGGAGCCGCGTTCCCAACTGTGACGTCCGCGTTCGCCACATTATCATTGAATATCGAATGGCACATGACGCGTCGACGAATCGCCAGAATTATGACATGCACATACAGGGTGCGTAATCGCCCCGTAAAGAGCACCGTGCTGCTCTCCGGCTGTGCTGCGGGGCGCTGCGGGGCGCTGCGGGGCGCTGCGGAGAGCTGGCTAGCTCCGACAGCAAGGTCATGTCAGCCGCATGTCGGACGACTCATCGTGACTATATTTTTTTTACCAGAGAGCGGGACATCTGCGGAATTATATATGTATATCCCGAGCGGGACGCCGTGTCACACATTTCGAGTGGGATAAATATACTTTAATACAGGACGATTTTATAAACAAGGGAGATATATCAGAATACAATAATTTATACCTTCTTGAAATTAATAAAAATGTAAATCACTATATTTCTTAATAAATCATAACTAAAACTCAATGAACAAATGAGAATTGATCCGAAAAAATTGTAGACACCGCAGCTCGTGTGACGCATGATTGATTGGTAAGTAAATAAGGTTTAGTTTACGTAATTTTAGGTAAACAAGAATTGGTATTCATTCATTCATTTGTGTAATTGTCCCTAAACATATTGATTATAATGTGTGTGTTTTAATAAAGATATAAATATTTAAGTTCTCTTCTACCTAGATTGGTGGCATGCCCGACTGGGTCCATAATTGTAACATAAAAAATTACTTATAATCTTTATAGATTGTGAAGTGCAATAAATTGATTCATTAGTTAATGTTCGTTTTTTTTCATTCTCTTTTTGTAGTTTTTTGCAAATTAGAGTATTTTTCTTTTTGTAACTTTTCTTGTCCGTAGAATTGGCATTTTTCGTTTCATCGGCGTAAATAGTCTCCACTTTAATAAAAAAAATAGTAAATTAATTTATTTTCATAACATTTTGAATGTATCTAATTCGAATGTAAGGTGAAGCTGAACGATTGCTCGTTGAATTTGGCATATAAGGATACTGATGAGCTGTAGCGGAAATACCTGTATCTATAGTTTGACATTATTCTACATTGTATGGTGAATGTAGTAGGTGTGTGTTTTTTCATGATGCCTCGTCTGGGCTTGTTAATATTGATTTGTTGTGTTTATTACACTGGATATTTTAATATGTCCATTTTTAACTGTAGTCTAACTATACACATGCATATTGTTCGGAGTTAAGATTGGAACCACGCAACGGAATAACCACACGTAACATATTGTGTGACACGTGCCTGCTATGCTGACTGACACCCAAGACATAGGTAGCCCCGGTTGTGGTGTACGCTGACTTCAATGTGCCGTTTTAGAATTGTTTTTTTTCTAATAAATTATGTATTTATCCATTTAATTGACTTTTAATTATGGCTCGATGTTTCTACATAGTTATACGGGCCATAGTCTCCTTAAAATATAACATTTAATATAATAATTTCACTGCTAATGGAAGTATTTACGTGTAAATCAGTTCGGATGAGAAAAATATGAATATGTTACATTTTTACAATTTCATATCATACGCTCTATGTCCCTGCGGCCCAGCCCAGTCTATATAAAGCATTTATATTTTATATATATTTTGCAGTCTATATAAAGGCCGAGTGTTATGTTCATATAATTTAATAAAAACACGCATATAACTGATTAATTTGTTCTAAATATAAATAATTTTGTAAATTCTTGGTAAGGAGAAAAGACTAAATATGTTTTAAAAAGTCAATATCGTTGATCACCCTGAAACTGTAAACTGAACCTATCGTATAAGACCCAGGTCAGGCCCTGCATGAAATACAGTTCCCGTCTCTGGGACGGATCTACTCAGTACTTTTCCGAAGCCCTGGACAGGTTGCAGCGGAGAGCTGTCCCTATTGTGAATGATCTGACCTTACTGAGCATCTGGAGCCGCTCCAATTGCGCAGAGATATCCACCTACGCCACGGAAAGTCTTCTAAAGAGTGAATTAACCTTGTTCCATCCTCTCCCTTGCCGCAGTCCAAGCTATATGGTCACTCACATACCGGCTAGGGCTAAGCAGTTCACTAACTCTTACTGAAGCCGAGTCCTTTGTTGATATAAGATCCTTTAAACGAGGCGCTAAGAGGCAGTTGTTGTTTAGATTGCAACAAGCTTACCATCAGTCGTGGTGTGGTCGCTATGCTATGTTAGGCTAGAGGACCATCGCAATAGTGACGCGTGAGTCAGCGCACGCGCACGTGCGGAACACCCGCGTCTTCCGAGCTCGAGACAAGTTTTACGCGGAACCGGCGGCCGGGATCCCGGCGCGGCGCGGCGCGGCCCGTGACGTTCGCCGCTCCTGCGCACTACAATGTGCGGAGATCCCGGCCGCGCCTCGGGACCCACGTGATACCACCACATACGAGAACAGTGACGGCACGGAGGCTACCCAGAAATGATGACTTGCATCCATATTAAACAGGACCCTGTTTGATATGGATCAAAGCGAACAAACGGCCTGACGGCCCACCTCTAATGCAAAGTGACGCTTGCAACGGAATGCACGCCAGCAAGTTGGCCGCAGTGCTCACTGACATTGGAGAAGAACATGTTAAAAAGCGACCTTTCTTTGATTGTCTCCAAAATTTTCTAAATCAAATTAAAAAATGAATGTCCTGGCGCTGTGTCGTTTCAAGCGTAAGCGGAGATATACCCGCGGCTGTACCCACTTTGCGCTTATTTGAGTTATCTCTGTGCACACTAAGGGCGGCTTGCACTAACGAATTAATCTAGTTTAAGCTTATATAAAACGCTTATTAATTGAATTGGTTTGATTCCATCTTAATGATGATTTCAGTTTAAGAGTTGTTATAACTAGATTTTGATTTAGTGCAAGGCAATAAGTACAGATCAGCGCTAAATAGCATTTTATATAACTCTAAACTAGATTTAATTTGTTAGTGCAAGCCGCCCTAAGGGCTGCTTGGGCCGACAAATTAAATCTAGTTTAAGCTAAACGCTCGTATGTGTTCGGCGTTTTCTCTCAGCGGCTAACACAAGTTTACCCTAGATTTCATTTGTTAGTACAAGCCACCTTTAGAATATACTCCAGTTCAAATCTAGTCACAGACGAACTTCTGAAAATCTCAACCTAAGTAAGTTTTAAGTAGGTACGATACAAACAATACTACTAGTTCAGTTTATCTGAGGTTAGCGCCAATTATGAACGTCGTCAAACCGCAGATTTATTTCATAATGTTGTATAAACACTTATAAAAATGAAGTTCATTCATTAAACAAGGATAAATAGCAGGTCGCGGCCTGACCCCCCCCCCCCGCCGCTGCCGCCGCCCCTCACGCGCTGCACTCACTATTTATATAATAGGAATATTATTATTTATAACGATGGCGATGTATCTTCACGCTATATCTTCAACGGGCTAAGCAGAGATATATTAACGCTAGTATTGACTGCGCTTATGTGCCGTGCTGAAGTGAATGAAAGCACCAGTGTCAGACCCCGTTGAGGTTGAGGGTCGCCTCGCTTGTGTCAGCGCCGGGCCAGCGAGTGCGGCGCCGGCATGTCGCGGGCTCGAGTGTCGGCCCGTACCTCTGCGATTTGCAGGTTAAACAACGCTTGTAACACTAAATGCTCAACGATGATGGAAAAAAACCAGTCGATATAAAATTACTTCTCTTGAATAAATATAGGAAATAAAATTATGTCCGGTTCAATGAGCCCTGTGCAAAAGTAAACCTCTCTCAGAACATGAGCAACATATTACATTTCAAATTAGCGGCGATCGGAAATTCAGTACAGCTTTAACTATATTTGACACATAAGCGCGCAGTGGATAGGTACAGCCACTAAACTCTGTTTACGTGGAAACAAAATGTACCGTGTCGATATATTATTGCTATTATCCAATATGATTTCGTGACAGACAGACACCGCTCTGTCTGCTTTATATATATATAGATAACGCATTATTTGAATTACAGTTTTATATTTGCTAGATAAGGTGGTGACGGCCGCCGCGGCTGTAATTTGGGAAAAATATGGAATTTTGACGAATTATCTCTAATGATTTATTTGCCTTTCAGTCATCGCGCTGAAGTAAGCACAAATGAAAAGCTATTCCTCTTGTTCCGTGCGCGCTCGTTCTACTGTACGTATCGTGTTTCGTTTGTTTATTTATTTCATTGGTGACTCATGATGTATTTATCCTGGCACGGCGCAGTGACCGCGGCGCGCCTGACGGAAGACTATTTCATAGCCCAACCAACGGCTCGGCTGCAGTAAGGGTTTGAGAGCTACGTGCTCCTACTACGTAAGCCCAAGTAAAGTGCTATGCAACTGTGTGAGCCCGCGCGCGACACCGCTGTGGGCGGAGCGGAGTGGAGCAGGGTTAAACAGCTCTTCAGAACACTCGCCGTGATCGAGACGGTAGAGCGCGCTGAATGGGGCAATGTCTCTGCGCAACTGGAGCGGTTCAACATGCCAAAGATCTTGAGACGATAGATAACATTTGAAACATCATCTGAAAGCAGGTTTTCGATTGTTGTGCAGACGGTGCGCCTCGCCGGGGACTGTTTGCCGTTGCTATTAAGACGCGTGTTCGTGAACGGCAAATTGTTTCGTCAATCCTCGTCAACGATGACGATGCTCTCGTAAAATTTATTTATCATTTTATCTCTACGTATTCCTAAATATGAATCACTCGTGCTGTGCCAGCGGCCGCGGCGGCCTTGCGCACAAGGGCCCGGTGGCGGCGCGCGGCTAGGCGTCTGCGTCCGGGGTCCGGGGGCCGGGGGCCGGGGGCAGGTCCCGGGAGGGCCCGGTGGCAGCGCGGGCCCTCCCGGACTCCGGTGAAGCAGAGCATCGCAAGGGAACCCGCGCGGCGTCTAATAGCAACGTCATGGGTAGGTACCAGTGCTGTGAGCACGGCGATCAGCGCCGCCACCGCTCGCACGACACGGCGCGACGTGTCCATTACGGGGTGAGCAGAGACACAGCAGTGCGCAGTGGCTGTATCCGCTCTGCGCACATGTGTCGAGCCCGCCGTGGCCAATGGCGCAGCAGATCGCCGTTCTCAAGGCACTAGTACATGACATTATACGGTTTATAGTCACAGTGGTTTATTATTAGGTGCTGTATGTTTACATTTATTTATAACTAGCCGTGCCCGCGGTTTCGTTCGCGTGGCAGTGCTATTTTTGTTATGGTCATAATTATTTTAAGTTGAAATCTGTAGCATACATGTTATATTTATAAATGCCGTCGAATGTTTCTCATATAAATTACAACAATTAAATATACAACACATTTACATAGTACTCCCGCCCGATTTAGTTGTCTAGACTTAACCTTTCCCGGTCATCAATAATCGGTCAATTCGGAAAAAAAACAATTAGTATCTATTAATGATTTGTAATACTCAACAATAGATGTCGTTTCCGGTGCTTTCATATAGTTTTACAAAAAAAAAGTGCAATGTCGTTATAGAATAACAATAAACGGCACTACTTTTACTCAAAATAAGTTTGGTTTTATTAAAAGGAAGCCAATATTATGTTTTATTAAAAAAAAAGGATAATAAACGATGTGTTTTTAAATTAAAATAAGTTTTTTATTGATTTACCAATATAAATAAAATAAAGACTAAATGTTAAAGCTTTCGACAACACACCCGTGAACACAACATTGAAATCGGTTTGGCTGCTTTTGAGATTAGCGGCCGCAAACGCGCACACACGTGTGCACATTGATTAACGATGCCGGTGTGTCTTTACTAAGTACTTTATCTTACACATCACGGTATCTATTGAAATATATGAAGTATGTATGACTGTTGAAATATATATCAGCTAAAATCATTAGTAATATAATATAATATATATATAAAAGCCTTAAAATATTATACATACATATATACGCTGTACCTCGACCACTGACTTCAATAACGGACGTAAATATTTTCGAAAAGCCGTATCGGGTATATTTATCGTTCGTTTAATTTTGATGGAACATCAATTTGTACACTGATGTGCAGTTTCAGAAACGCTTATTAAATTTTAAAGATTAATGCATTATATCAATTGCATAACTATTTTAGTCCCATTACTGTTTGAGTGCCTTAAAATTTGAGGGGCACTTCTAAAATTATGGCATAGGAAGGATTTTTTCAGAATACATAACCAACATAAATAAGAAAACGCACAAGTACATAGTGATGTGAAATTTAGTTTGTACATAACACAATTGTTGGGCTGCCGCCAACCAATCGCCGCAGCCGGCGCCCGCGAGCCGCTCTCATTGGATTATTTAATTACATATATTGTTTTATCAGCATCGGGCAACACAATCCGACGGCCGATTGGTCCGCCCGCGTCACAACACTTTTACATTTCACTCGATAATGATATTTCACTTGGCGGTCGCTGCAGTGCTGCAGTGCTGCAGTATTGCAGTGCGACCGCAGGGCACGACGCAGCACTGACTGCAGGGATCGCGCACGGCACGGCGGAGAGCGCCCGCGACGTGTCTCCGGCCCGACCGCCCGGGCCGTCTGCGGGCGGGCAGCGAGCGGGCTGCGGGCGGGCGCGCGGCCGGCGCCCCGGCGCGCCGCATTCTCTTCGCGCCTTATAAGCAGGCGAGCACGGCAACACACGTACTATTCGCAACGTAAGCATTCCCCAGAGCAGACGCATCTCTACCCGCGACACTATGTACAAGAGCGTGCTGGTAACGGCGGTGCTGTCGGCGACGGCCTTCATGGTGGTCGCGAGACCGCACGCCGGCAGGAAGACGTTCGTGGCGGACGTCGCCAACAAGACGATGTGCCCAATCCAGGTGCAGATAGACGACCGGCCGGACCGGGTGCCGCGGCGCATCAAATTCCTCAAGTGCGCGGAGCACCCGGAGCGCGTCTGCGAGCAGCACAAGCTGACGCACGGCTGCTGCCGGCGACACCACCACGACTACATCACGGAGTGCGTGGAGCTGTACGACTGGGTGCAGGTGCAGTACGAGGGCCAGAGCGCGACGTCCACGATCCCGGTGCCGGTGGGCTGCACCTGCCTGATCCAGGAGTCGTCGACGCCGGACGAGATCATGTGAGCGGGCGCGCGAGGCCCGCGGCTCCAGTTCCTACGCCCGCCAGTGCTCGGTGTTGCCGGTGTATTGGCGCGAGTGCGCACCCATGTGATTCCCACGCAGCTATTTATTTTACTTTAAGTCGGTTGTGAGAGCGCCGAGGACCAGTTCCGATCAGTATTACTAGGCTAAGATAACTTATTGTTAGGCGGTAAGGCCGGCCGCGCCTGCGCTGGACGCAGCGCGCCGCCGCTCCCGGCGCCCTGTATTCAGGCGTCGACGGATAGGCTAATTTGTTACAATAAACACTTATTTTTAATAAACTCTCGATTTTTATTTAAACTCAACGATTGCCTAGAAAAACGAAAAAATTAATAACACCGATTCCTGTGGCGTCTATCCTGATATTATATTATATTTTTACAACACACACACACACAATTGGTACAAGTAAACTCAAACGTTCACAAAAATACTTATCTCTGTTTTGTTCGCTGGAAAAATTTGATAATAAATATTTTTACACGTGCTCTGCCCAATGACCATTCTACCTGCCGCCTTCACCACAAAATATTTCTAATATATATTTAATATTTATTTTATAGGCATGAGAACTTTAATCACAAATAGGAATAAAACCATAATCACGTTTATATGTAATTTCCGTACCTGTCTATATAACAGTTGTGCGTAGAAACATACCCCAGCGTGCCGAGTGTGCGGCCAGCGATGTGCGAGGGAGAGACGACGCCGAACAATATTTATAAAAATTATCTCTGACGCGGAATCTTAATAAAACAAAGAATTTAGAAAACACACAACGCTTACATCGCCTTGCTCGCTGCACAAATTTTTCTATAGACACAATATCGGAACAAATTTCAGATAATTTTACAGTTGAATTATAAAAAAACTTTTAAAGTAATTCGCCAACGTCAGTAAATAAAGTTAGCGTTTTATTTTTTTATAAATACTATTTTTTTTTTATAGTTCTGGGATCGAGGTAGGTTAATCGAGGAAGTAATGTTCCGCGTAGGTGCGGTCTGGCGCAGGGCGGTGCGCACGTGCTGACATGCCATATTGTAGTGGTGAACAGTAAGCAGTGCCTTCGCCGGCCCAAAACTTTTCCAAGAGCTGGGAGCTGTCAGATTTTTGACCTAAACTTTCCAATGTCTAAGTAATAATATTCTCTCGTCAGTGACGCGTCACAACAGGACACGGTAAAAGTCCATATTATTGAGTAACCCATAATATTATTTATTATAGAACAGGTGCAAAATAATTCAAAGTCAAGTGTAGCATAAGAAATTACATAAAGATGTACATATATTTTATTGATTAAAGTAATTAAAGTTATACAAAATACGAAAATAAATTTAGAGTAAATCAGGTTTTTCTAAACCTAGGTCTCAAAAATTCGTATTCGAACCTATGTCTGTGAAAAATCCTGTATTGGATTCCAATGGTTAGCGGATATTTCACGCATGGCTGGCATGGGGGGGGGTGGGGCTCATATCAATGAATATATTTACCGATATTAATAATTCAAAACAACGAATTGTACAAGCCAACTGACATCTTGTAAAATATAAACATATTTTACATTTCTGATAATCTCTTAACAAATAAACGGTAACTCACATCCCGGCCAGGACTAAGAAGTTCTCTAACTCCTACTGCAGCCGAGCCGTTGAGCTGTGGATCGGTGTCCCTACGAGCGTGTCCGCCCCCCCCCCCCCACCGTCCTGTGGCATCAAACGAAGCGCGAAGAGATACTTGTGCAGGCCGGTAAGGTCGATGCGACCATCGACAGGTGCTTCTCTACTGATGACGCCCGCACTCGTTTTTTTACTTCACCGTGCTTACCATCACGTGTGCTGTGCTCGCTGCGCCGAGTCAGATTTAAAAGAATGCAACGAGATGCGAGATGCGAGATGCGAGATGCGAGATGCGAGATGCGAGGAACACTTGCACACTTTACATTAACACAAGCAATAAATTATAAAAATTCGACTATAGTTATGGTAAAAGTATAGACTACTTGCACAGAAGGAAAGAAAAATGAAAATACGAGCAGCCCACGGACAAGAGCAGTAACAAAAAGAAAAACACTAAACTAATTTGCCAAAATTATATAAAAGCAAACAAACAATACCCTATTCCACAATCTTCTCTAATAACATCCTTTTTAAATTCTAATAATATATCGTCGCGCTATATCCCTTTCAGGGTGAGCAGTGATACATTAACCGCTGTATCCACTTTGCGCTTATATGTCGTGCCTAACTTGACCAGTGGCGCAGCCGATCGCCGTTCTCAAAGCACTGTGAAATGTGACATGACGTTTCTATTACATGCCATGCGTCCTCCATTCCTCCTCGCGATGTTTCCCCCTCACCGGCGAGCACGTGGCGCCTGAATCCGTACGCAATCCGGTAAAACCCAGCGGCACGCGCCGGGACGCGAACTTGCGACCGTTCACGTTGCCGCTTGAGGGAACCGGTCCATTGCCCGCTAGGCCACTGCAACTACCTTTTACATTCTAATTTGCATAAACTGTATAAAATATCTAGACAACACTTTAATCCTCCCACTTGGTTTTTCCTCCAACAACTGTGTAACCCGCTTTCACCCCCGAGCGCTTGTTCACCGGTGAGTCGACTACTGACAACCGTGTTACGCAATATTATTCAATACATTATCATACGTCACGGTAATTGCAACCGCGCGGCAGGAGGCAGGAACAAGGCGGCAGGAGGCAGGCGGCAGGAGGCAGGCGGCAGGCGGCAGGCGGCAGGCAGCTTTGATTATATTTATTTTAAATTAGAGGGGTGATATGGCAGTAGACGGCAACTGCATAATGCTGTTCTGTGGCGGCAGGGCAGTGGAGCGGACTGGCCCGTGGCCGCGGTGCACGAGTGCATAGATACAGTGTCGCGATTCAGCACCAGCTTGTGTGTGTCTGGACATACACAAGCTATTGCCGGCTACTCGTGTACGTACTTAGAGACCTCCCGCCGCGTTACATGTGGGCCGACATTTTCGCCGTTTTTGGACTGCTTCCATCTGGTGCAATTTGGTAACATTGTAGAGCCAGTACAGATAGTAAATGGCAATTATCTATATTACTTAAAAAAAACTAAAACCTAGTTTTTTGTAGATATAGTAACAATTTTTCAGGTACAGAATACAGGTGCACAATCCGTCACAGTGACTAGTTTCAGTCTGTCACGTAAAGGAATCAACCGCCGGTATATGTACGTCCTGCATAAGGGAGGCGGGCTCGCTTGCCATGTCGCTTGCAGGCCTGAGTTACCACCAGAGACGGGCGAAATGTAATCTGATTAAAGATTAGCGATTACAAAATGTAGTCGTAAATTTTAATTTTGTTGCTCTGTTATCATGATTAAATCCCTTCAAAACATTAAGGAGTCATAAATGTGTATACGATTTAGGATTCAGTAGTATTTAAAACATAGATGATCAAAATGCAGTCATATTAATGATGAAAAACGCAGAATGTAATCGTAAACGTTTTTCAATGATCTGATTACATTTTGCCCGTCCATGGTTACCAGAATATATTAAAGGGAAATACCAACAAATATAGTTCTCTTTATACCAAATGAGCTCTTATTACTTTACCGTTCTTGGTAGGTTTTAAAACAAATGTTCTCATGTAAGTGATTTATGTATATTCTATCTTTATGAGAATAAACTTTTTAAACTGCAGCGAACTGATGTGTCCCTGCTCACTGTGAAAGTTTCATAGCGTGACGATATTACGATTATTATAAGTTTAAAAGTATTTATATACTTTTCCTGGCGGATTTATTATCGCAAAATACAAATTACCGGAACTAGAAACATCAGATTTGGACATTGGCTTCTTTGTATGTCGTAGACACTCACTAAGGGCAAACTTTTGATATTACACGACAAATACATGAACTAGCGGTTGATTTGTTTAAAAAATCGTCAACTTTGAAGCGAGCACTATGAAAAAAGGTATTTAGCTTTATTAGAAATAAAAAAAAAAACGTGTTTTTACGTTTCTGGAATTAATTCTCCAAGGGTGTCAATTATACCAACTCAGGCAAAGTCGGGTTAACACAGCTAGTATAATATATTGTATATTACGACAATGCGAAAGTACCTATTTGTATAGAGCGGCCAATCTTTCTATGTCTAAGATTGTACTACGAAGTGTTCTCTATAAATCACATGCCAAAGAGTGTGCCGCGGGGCTGCAGGACGTGCTCGCAGCCTCCCCTTTCACCAAGCGCGAACATGTTAACCGAAACCGATAATGTAGCATGTGATAGGCCTCCGCGTGAGTCAGGTGCTCCGGCGCGTGAGTCACCCGCCGCGGCCAGTCAGCGTGGCTAGCCAACGCTTGGGCGCCTGCTTCAATTTCATTCGTCAGGAAACACGTAATGTACGTCGCTTGGAAACGCGCTCGTCAGTCACATATTCACGGTCGCGGTGGTGAGACGATGGCCCGTACTGGCCCGTGGGCGTGGCCGCCGTCGCCAGGACACGGGTGCGGAGACTGTCACAGTGACAGCCTCTATTGGCCTGTACCGTACAGGGACCGGCTCCTGTACGTCCTGTAATTCGTAGCTCTTTGTTCTGACCCGGTGGCAATGTTCAAGGACCATCAAGGCCGCCGCAAGGTCAGAAGCCACCGGAGCGTAGTTGCTCACCTGCCGGGGCCAAGGGTGCCGCCACGTCAACTTCCTCGGCTCCCGGCAGAGCCCTTCAGTCGTGGTATTCGTATATGCAGGCCGACATGATGGGTTTTCGTCCTTTGATAGTCGCTGTTGTTTTTGGATTACACTGCACTTACCATCAGGTGCGCTGCAGTCGCTTTTTCGAAACAGTGTAAAAAAATATTATTATGGATATAGAGAAAAAGAGACTGATTCTTTTTTCTTATCAATAAATATCCAGCATTTTTATTTTATTTATTTATTCAAATGAAAACAAAATATATTATAACACATTTAAAACAATACATTAAAGATACGCTTTAATCAACTAAGTTTTCACGCATGCTAATGCATAAAATTGAAGCAGGCAGATTGGTAAAAACCGATAGCAAAGCTAAACCACGTTAGTGTTGCCACTTGCCGGTCAACGCCACGCCACTCGCGCTGCACGGCTCAGCTGACTGCTGACCCTCGCCCGGCTCGTGCAGTCTGCAAGGCAAGGGTGCGGTTTACAATATCAGTATGAGGGAGTATGTATCACTTATTACGCTCGTAGCTGTCGGCCAACCCGAGTCAAGCTGTGCGGCCGATATGCCCACACTGGTGCATTTACCAAGTCCCACGTGACAAACAATTAATAGATTGCTTTTATTTGTAAAACAATCATTTCATGACTTATTTGTTTGTGCTACATATGGAATTTTACATTTAAAGAATTGTCATAGTTTTTGTGACTGGTACGCCAAATAATGTATTGCATCGCGAACACAACCTAGGACATTTAAAACATCATGACGAATGTTTATTTTTTTCATTTAAAATATGTAAATATGATAAGTCGAACTACGCTAATCCTACATGGCGATGGCTTCAGGCTATATATAATATATAAATAGATGACTCTTCGACTTTACTCAAATTTTACATACATTACAGCTTAAGTAAATAAGTCGTATTAACAAGAATAACAATAACTTAATGTTTAAATAAGCTCTTACTGATAGAGCTGCCGCTGCGGCAGCAGACCGGCGCGCGCTGGGCGGCTCGCGATGATACCGCCGTACCACGTGACGAGGATCATCAAAGCAGAAAAGAAAAATATTCAATATATTTAGACCTCGCAAAGGAGATCACCAGCATGCGCGATGTGGATTCAACGATCATTGTCCCGACAGTCGCGTCGACTGATGAGCTGGTCGCAAAGAGCCTCGATTAGCACCTCCAGAGGGCCTCCTTTAGTTGTCGGGTCAAGAGCTAAATACAGAAGGCGGTATCACTGGACGCGGTACATATTGTGAGGAGATTTCTCAATCAGGAACCTTGACTACCGGTAGCTTAGGCCTAAAGCCTCTGTTCCGAAGGTCTATATGATTTGAATAATAATATATCAACACGCTATATCCCTTTCGGGTTCAGCAGAAATATATGAGTGGCTGTATTCACTTTACGCTTGTATATCGTGCCCAACGTGACCAGTGGCGCAGCTGATCGCTGTTCTCGCAGCACTAGTACACATGACATTTCTATTAGATGCATTGCGGGCTTCTCCACGATATTTTCCTTCACCGGTAAGCACCTAAATCCTACGCCACGGCGCCACGTGGCGCCTAAATCCGTAATTAATCTGGTAAAACCAAGTCGGCGCGCGCCGTGATATGAACCCACGACCACTCATGTCGCCGCGCTTCGGTACCGATTTCTTACCCACTAGGCCACCGCAGCCACATTTATTTTATTTATTTATTTAATAGTAACTTCACAGCACATAAGAAAATTATATACAAAATGGGAAATAAAATCAAAATGTTGTACGAGATTCATCTAACTGCAGTCCGCAAATAATAGTCTTGATGACCTGATTACGGCTCAAGTGAAACATATCGATATCTTTAAAATATTTATTATACTGAGCGCAACATCTATAGATGACCGAGTTTTTATATTATATTTTGAAATGCATATGTTTTTTTATCTACTTATAGAATATATTGTATTTACCTACTTTTTGTACATTTAAAAGATGAAAAAAATATTGTATTATACAAAAATAAACCAAGGGAATAATAAATTTATTTGATGAATATAATGTGCAATGTTTGAGTCGCAGCAAAGTCAAACGAGGGTCTATAGCCTGAGTGCAAGCTGGAGCCCTGCGCCGGCGCCGTCGCTGAGCAGCGTCCACAGCTCTGAGCTACTGGAGCTGTCGTAATCATTTTTCGGTAGAAATTCAATCAGTTTTGTTTATTATGAAACAGTTTTCCCGATGTGAACTCCATTCGTATCGCTGAACATACGAGGAAATTAGGTCACGTATGAACAGAATTGTGCTTTAGGGATTGCCCTCAGCGTCAACTCAGTTCAAGTAATATTACGTGTAGTGTTGTGAGCCGCAACATCGCCCGCGCCGCTGCCGGGGACCCAGCGAATGCTCTATTTGCTGCGTGTGGAATGAGCGGACTAATACTTCCGCAGTCCGCTGCGGCCAATTCACACTACGTATGTATCTAGGTATGTATGTATATTCTCAATATTTCGTAGAACTTTGCCGTGACTTTTATTAATAAGCCAATAAGTCATGGCAACTCAGTCATGCCGGTGACGTGCACAGGGCGTTTGTAAAGGTGGCCACAGTTTGCGTGATTTACTTGAATATGTACATTATTATATAGTAAACATTATATATTTCCCACAGGGAAGATACACGCCGTAGAAATAGAATACGAATATTCCCATTGGCCTGGCATCCGCGACCGGTGTCCGCGCGGTTACAACAATTTGCGACAACGCAAATTGTTGTAAGTTCGAATCCTGCCACATACCTCTGGGTTTTTCTAGATCAGGCCCCATTCGCTCACCGGTGAAGGAAATCATGAGGGAACCCGCGTGGTGTCTGATAGGTGTGTAAGCGGACTAAGCGAGTGGCCGAAAACGCCATTTTTTGGAATTTAAACTTAATTTTAGTTCAATTTGGAATCTCAACTCTGACGATTGAAATTACGTTTGGTTGTTTGACCTCAAATAAGCAGAACAGCTGGAATCGTGGCAGCAGTGCAGCACCACTTTTTATATGTGTGTTCCTGTTGGGCGGTGTAACACCAACGATATTCAATATAATGACTTCAAAAAATTCACAAAGGTTGTTGAAATGTTAATGAAAATGATATACGATTTATAAATCATTTTATTTAAACGGTGTGAACAAAAAATCCTCAAAAACCCATAGAAAAACGGCCTTCACACTAGACGACCCCTTAATTTATTATTTTATGAAAATCATAAAGTGAATACAAAATAAATATTTTAAAATATTTTCCTTGGTTTACACAAAATACATTTTTGAACGCTCGCATAAATATTTCACAACCAAGATATAAACAAGTTTTTGACAATCCTTCGTCATTACGGACATTATTGTACATTTCTAAAATCTAAAATACGCCATTATTCGAATAGTATTGTAGATACATAAATATATGTTGTTGATTCCGAAACATTTATTTAAATCAGTTCCTTAATTTGGAAGGAGAGTTTACTGCGTCGACGGGGTGAACAATACATATTTGACAGTTACGAAATCCATTAACGTTTTGTATGGGACAATGTTTTTTCTTTAATTTGGTTTTATCGTCAATTTTCCCATGTTTTTTTTTATAATTATTTTGGTGTTCGGGACGGAGACATACACAACAAATCAAAAACTGTGAAAATCAGTCCAGCCGTTCTCGAGTGTTCGAACAAACCCGATTTTGTTTTATTTATATACATAGATCTTTGATTTATCGCAAATAACTTTTACATCCTATATTCACATATAAGTGCTTGTTCCATAAAATTCCTTTTAATAATCCAATTAAAAATCCTAAAAAGTTCAACTGGAAGTGCGTCACCCAGGTATGAGCGACGCACCGACGAACGTGTTAAGACAAATGCTAGCGTCGTTCCAAATGTGGTAAAGGCACGCTAGGAGTGATCCTGCCAGCAGTCCGGCCTTGGCCTCTGTAGAAATGTTTCAATATAACGGAGCATATCAAACAAGTCTCTGAAGTGTTCATCGGATGCCATCGCAGCCATCCTGGATCCGTTCAGTTTTCAATGGGAAACGGTCCACTGCGTTGCTTTTCGATAAAGAAGAGAACAAAGTATAAACTCACGGACGGAATTCCCCTTAACCCATTATATCCAAAGTTATTCCAAGTTATCCAAATATCATTGTATATGCTATTTTTTACCTTATCTTTAGTTAGCATTTTCTTTTCAAAAAGTAATGTTTCAATAATTAACTTAAGTAATCGATTGTTAAAGTCAATAACGAATTTTTTGCTCTGATCAACGATAACTCAGGATTAAATCATCGTAGAAACTTCTTCATAAGTCAAATGAAAGAGAATTAGATTATCTAAAAGAATTTCAAGATAAAACTATTGAATAAAAAAATTTCATAGAGATCATTTTGAAGGCAAAAAAATTTAGATTTTTTTTTCATACTGTGTTTTTCTTACGATTAGTCAAAAATCCTGCACGTGAAATAATTTTAACGTTTAAAACGCAAAATTTGGGTCTTTTCTAATATACTTTAATTAATGCGTCTAGTATATACCATAGTGTCAGACATGAACAAGATACATTACAAGTGTGACTGAATTTAAATGTGTATACTACTACTCCTTGAGCAGAAGGAAAGAAAAAAGTACAAGCAACAGATGGACAGGAACAAAAAAAAAAGAAAAACATTAATCTACAAAATAAAAAGCACAAAAGAAAGGAAAAGAAAAAACAAAGAAACAATCATTTATTCCACAATCCTATCGAATAACATTTTTTTTTAAATCTCGAAATGCTATCATTGCATACATCGAGATCAGCAGCTCTCAACATAGAATTGTACCGCATTGTCGTTCAGCATAAGGGTGTACTGTGGCCTGAATTTGTCGGATAATTTGTAATTCGGAACAAGTTGAAATTAGATGCTCTGGGCAGGATGGCAGGTGTAGCGGAACCAGCACATGATATTATTATGTATGAGTATACAGTTTATTGTTATTACTATTCAAACAAAATGTATATGAATAATGAAATAAAAATCGCAAAATAACTGTAGCATTGACATAAGATGTCTATGTACTATTATATATGTAATTATTGTATTGCATAATATGTTGGTGTAGGAAACCCAAAATGTTAACACACACGCAAAGTGACGCAGGCCAAAGAATGACATATAAAGTTGTATTCCGATTGAGCGAGTCAGTTCAGACCGGACAGCCGCAGCCGAGTCGCGCAGTCACAGCGATGCAGCTTTTCCTCATAACACTGTTCGGGAGCGCGATCGCGCTGGCAGGCGGCGGGCCGCACGACCGGGAGTCCCCGAAGCCGTTCATGCTGTCCGAGGCGCTCGACAAGACGCTCTGCCCCATGAGGGTGACCGTGAACGACAACAAGGAGCGCGTGCCGCGGCTCATCAAGTATATAACCTGCGAGGCACAGGCGCCGGCGCCGGCGGCCGCGGAGCCGCACCGCTGCTCCCACCGGGTCGACGCGCGGTACTCGCGGAGCTGTGTGCAGCTGGAGGACTACGCGCCCGTGATGTACCTGCAGGAGGACGGCACCTACATGAACTCCACGGTGCGCGTGCCGGTCGGCTGCGCCTGCATGCAGTTCGCCGGCAGCTCCGCAGCGGAAATCATCAGCTGACAGGAAACCGCCCCCAGGCGAGCCTCTTACACTGTTCGGTGACTCCTGCCGCTGGCGGCAGCCGTCGCCAGGCGCCGCCCGGTGCGCGCCACTCAGCCTTACTGCTCGTTGTGTAATTGTTTTTGTTGTGATTGGGAGGTGCCGTTTACTATATTAATGTTCGCTGCATAGCGGCAGCGGCCGCGGTGCATTGTTACTGATATAAACTAGTTGAAACGAAGTGTATTTTAAGTGTTTCATTAAATTCCGAGTTCGCAAGTCACGGTGACGGCGCCGCTCGGCCGTGACAATGTCCGCTATTTAGCTATAAAAACCACCATAAGTGGAAGAACGAAATTTCCGAATTTCATTGTAAAACAAAGTTTGATTGGGGAAATTGTGTTTGAATACGAGGAAGATGGCTTCGATGGAAAAACAAACTGCGTGACATTTTAAATTGATTTTTTATACTATGATTGTTAAGAAATAGAATACATAATGGGAAAAATGTATGCGTAATGCGTTTGTGTATAGGTAGGCACAGCACGCGGCGTGGCTGCGTGACTCGGCACGGGGTCAGGTGGTTAATGTGAATTAAACCTCTAAATGAAAACACTATGTACAGTGCCTAGCACAAATATAAAATAAGGTAAAATCCTTTATGTATTTATTAACGTGAGCCCTAGCTGGCTAGCTGGCTGCCCTATAAATAAATAAAATAAAACGCGAAAGTCATCAGCGTCAGCGCCCAATGAGAAGAATGAATATTATCAATAATTTATTTTATATTTTGAATAAATCGTAACGCCAGGGAAGTACCTACTTACAGACGGAAAACTAACACTGAATCAAATTCATATTGTAATCATAAATCTATTTATATCATAAATAGCCGTTTCATTATTGCGGTGCTAATTATTGAACTAAATTATTGAATTAATTTAAATGTAGATTCAGTGCGTTTGAGCTCATGACCTCTGCCAAAGTAGGAATATAATAATAATACACAGCTGCTTGGTACCACAACAATAGCGACTCCCCTCCACATCGACCCGAGCAGAGAGTTAGCTCAGCGAGAAGCAGTCGGATGCCTGCCAAATGTTGTCTAAAAGGGCTATCACCGATGGACAGGATTCGTAAAACGAAATATTTATTTATCTGCTAATTCATCAACTGTATCAAATATTATAATTTATAAATGAATTACTTCTAATATTGTTATTTTTTTTTCAATAATTTGTTCTTTTATTGTACCATGACATATTTTAAATTAAACTTTTTTTTAAAACAATCTATAAGGAAATAAACCTATGATATACCAAATTAACAGTATTACCACAAAGTGACGAATAATCAAGCGTAATGACAACATTGAATAAAGAACAGAATTTATGAAAATACCCAAAGTAAAAACTTTTGCTAAATTTAAATAAATTCATAATATATACACACATAGCCCAACGCAATAGTAGAAACAGCGATTAAAAGACGCTAATGAGTTAGCTGTCATTTGTCATCAAGTTTTTTGTCAATATCTCTGCTCTTCTTCTATAAACCGAATGAAATATTTGTAAAGATAAAAACTGTAGAAAAATTGATCTTCTTACAACATTTTCTTTTTTTTTGGCTCCGGTTTTTTTTTTGGGACTTTGTATCAGGCTGACCATGTTAGTCCCATAATTGCACTGTACTATTTAAACTACACTATACTATTTAAATAATTTATATGCGAGTCTACAGAGCATGTCCGCTGCGCAAAATGTTTGCTCAGCCAAGACGCTGTGAAATAGTCCCACATCAGACCTGTTCAAACCAAATTGTTTAAACATGACTTCTCTCATAGAAATGCTCCGAACACATTCCACCAAGAAATAGTGTTCTGAGACTCGCAATTAGGAGAATCGATTTTCCTCATCAAAAATTTGAATTTATTAAGTAGTATGTGTCCAGAGCGCAATCTATGAGAGATAACAATAAGTTTTCTATTCCCTCCCACATTGGCAAACCATGGTATATGAGGAGGCTCACTTTCTATCGTCTTAAACCATATGCCTTTTACCAGAGAAACAACATCAAGGTATTCTTTCCACTCATTTCGTATCTTCTTTTTGTATTTTAATAATACCTCTAAATATTCTGATTTAAGGAGGATTTTTGTGCCATTTGATATTGCTTCTCTAGCCAGTTCATCTGCCTCCTCATTACCACGTATGCCAACATGAGAGGGAATCCATTGCAGCTTCAGGGCACTGCCACAAGCCGCCGGTGAAAATATCTTTTTTAAAATAGATCGATGCTCCTCTGACCCCAGAGCAGCATCGAGCTATATGCTATAAGGCACTTTTGTTGTCAGATAAAATAACTACCTGTTTTAGTCCCACACTGGCAGCATGAGACAGCGCTTCCGAGACCGCCAGTAATTCTACATACATAATAGAATGCCCAGACACATTAACACATTTGAGCAATCCGGCTGAAAGAATGTCCTTGGTGGTCAAACACGCAGACCTACTGAGGACACTCAAAAACTGCGGTGCGCCTAAA
This sequence comes from Automeris io, assembly GCA_036320925.1. Lineage (NCBI taxonomy): Eukaryota > Metazoa > Arthropoda > Insecta > Lepidoptera > Saturniidae > Automeris > Automeris io. The sequence goes on along the minus strand of JAUDJH010000011.1, from coordinate 331,827 downwards.
TAAGCGCCCTCCCGTCCTCCTTGTTCTCCCTTTGTCGGCCCAATGCTCTTTACAACGAGTAGGGTCAAACCGTATGCGTTGAACGTCGCGCTGTTCAACGCAAACGGCCTCAAGCGACAAAAGGATCTCGTCGGCGAGTTCCTTACTACCCAACAAATAGACGTCATGTTAGTGCAGGAGACTCTGCTCAAGCCGAGTGTTAGAGGGCCTAATCTGGCCAACTACCACCTGGTTAGGAATGACAGGCCCGCCGCCAGAGGTGGAGGTACTGCCATTTACTACCGGAGGCATCTGCACTGCATGCCGATCGATCCGCCCGGCCTCGAAAATCTCGAGGCCTCAGTCTGCAGGATAGGCATGAGCGGTCACCCTCCTATATATTTAGCGTCGATGTACCTGCCACCAGACAAAAGGATTCTCAGGAGAGATCTTAAAGCTCTCCTGGACCTAGGTCCCTCCGTCGTCATTGCAGGCGACCTTAACTGCAAACACGTGCAGTGGAATTGCCATTCGACCAACCAGAACGGCATTCGCCTGCATGATTTCAGCACCAGACTCTTCTTTGACATCGTGGCTCCGATGTCTCCGACCCACTTTCCCTACAACATAAACCATAGACCAGATGTACTAGACATTGCGCTTCTTAAAGACGTAGCCTTGCCGCTGCGTTTGATAGAAACGATCAATGAACTAGACTCTGACCACAGACCGGTACTCTTGCAGTTGGGCGCTTTACGCCCTCCTGCCGTCCCCGTCAAACAGGTTACGGACTGGAAGAAGCTGGGGGCAACCCTAGCCTCGGACGATCCGCAGCCTCTTCTCGATGAGATCCCTGACACCTTCTCCTCCATAGAGGACACCGATCGGGCAATCGATGCGCTCACCAGCCATCTTCAAGGCGCTGTAGCCGACGCCACCAGGGAGGCCCCAGTGGGTGACTTACACCGCTGGAGGCTCCCTGAGGACGTGAGGAGGTTGATGACTGCAAAGAACGCCGCCACCAGGGCTCACGATAGATACCCCACTGTGGAAAACAGAGCGAGGTTGCGCGCCTTACAGAGGCAAGTAAGGAAGCGCATATCCGAACTCCGTAATGCACAGTGGGACTCCTTCATGTCCGAGATCTCACCGTCCCACCAGGCCTACTGGAGGGTGGCGAGATCTCTCAAATCCGATCAGGACCGCTCACTGCCTCCTCTAGTAGGTCCAGACAACTCTGTCTCTTTCGATGATATCGAAAAGGCCGAATGTCTGGCAGACAGTTTAGAGAGCCAATGCTCTCCTAGCACTCTTCCAGTGGACCCCGAATTTTTGGCCCGCGTTGACTCCGAAGTCGAACGCATAGTCGCCACCCCCCCTAGTGTAGAACTGGCGCCCGTTACAGCCGATGAAGTCAAGGACATCATCAAACGCCTCCCTATTAGGAAAGCCCCCGGCCTGGACGGTATCTCGAACCGTGTACTCAGGTCGTTACCCGAAAAATTAATTTTATTACTCGTCGTCATCTTCAATGCGGCGATCAAGAATTGCGTCTTTCCAAACGCGTGGAAAGACGCAGGCATCATAGGGATCCCCAAACCGGGTAAACCCAAAAATGTCCCGACAAGCTATAGACCCATCAGTCTCATCAAGACGATGGGTAAGCTGTACGAGCGGTTGCTTCTCAACCGTCTCCAGGACTTCGTAACGACCAACAACATCCTCAGAGATGAACAGTTCGGCTTCCGAGCCAAACATTCATGCGTCCATCAGGTGCATCGCATCACTGAGCATGTCCTTCAACAATTCTCTCGCTCCAAGCATGGAGCCCATACCGGAGCAGTCTTCCTCGACGTGGCGAAAGCGTTCGACAAAGTCTGGCACAACGGCTTGATTTACAAGCTTCACACTTACGGCGTGCCAGACAGTCTCGTGCACATCTTACGAGACTACTTGTCGAATCGTTTCTTTCGCTATCGCGTCGAGGGAACTCTCTCCTCCCCACATCCTATTCGAGCTGGAGTCCCGCAAGGCTCCATACTCGCCCCGCTTCTGTACAGTCTGTATACCAACGACTTACCGAAGCACCCGAGCGTAGAGCTAGCTCTCTATGCGGATGACACCGCACTCTACGTGTCGGACTTTAATCTCTCTGTTATTATTAACAAATTACAGAAAGCCATGACTCTTCTAGGCATATGGTTCCGGAAGTGGAGAATTGAAGTCAACCCCGAGAAAAGCGTAGCAATACTCTTCTCTCGGAGGAGGCCGAAATTTCTGCCAGGAAACATACGCCTATACGACAAGCCCATCCCATGGTTCAAAAAGGTCAAATATCTCGGGGTCACACTCGACGATAGATTGACCTTTTCAGAACATATCAGGATCGTGCGAAATCGCGCCGCCTTCATTCTCTGCAAATTGTATCATTTGCTGTCCAGTCATAGTAAACTGTCCCTTAGAAATAAGGTGACACTTTACAAGACTGTCATTAGACCGGTGATGACCTACGCTTCTGTAGTATTCGCCCACACCTCCCCGTCCTCTTTGAACACCCTTCAGGTCGTTCAAACAAAATTCATGCGTAGAGCCGTGAACGCACCACGGTACATACGCAACCTCGATCTCCATGACGACTTCGGTCTGGAAACGATCGCCAGTTACATGCGTGAAGCGTCTCGTCGTTACTTCGACAAGGCGCAGCACCACTCTAATCAGTTAATCAGTAAATCTTGCGTCTACGCACGCAAGAGTGAATTCGCACCCGTCATTCGTCGCCCTCGCGACGTGCTAGGGGATCCGGATGATCCAATCACAGTGGCTGTAAAAAGAGCCACCGATCGATCAAACAGTGAGGTACACACACGCACTAGTTTCATTCCAAGACACCGGCGTCGCCGGCGGCGCCGAAGAAGGATAGTTCAGTCAACTGCTGCCAACCGGTGCGTTTACGCACCGAGGCGCAGTTCTACTCCGACGCAGCCTTGAGTTTCTTTCGGCGTTTCTTCTCAAGGTAGTCACTTCCGAAACGCTGGTAGATCACCCGTAGGGTTAGTACTTTATTTGGCTGGCGGTCCAAGTCGAGGTTCGTACCCACAGGGGTGCCCTTGCATTGCCACCCAACCCAAAAATTTCGCTGGCTGAGCACCTTCTGTGCTCGCCCTCTAAGCCCGGTTGAGCTGAAAATGCCTTTCCCGGCAATCAGTAGTTAGTCCGCTTCAAAAAAAAAAAAAAAAAATTAACACATTTGAGACCTTCCCTCGCATTGCGACTGGGATCATAAAAAGCCGCACCACGGCCATCTCGCGTTTGTGATCCGTCTGTGTACGTTTTCTTAGACCGATTAGTTACTAAAATTGTTTACAACAAGATACATCGACTATTACTAAAAATATCGGCCGTAGGATAAATATGGTAGGAGCTAAAGTTGTAAAGAATTAAATTTAAAACCTTTCTGCCAGTCATTAAAAAATATTGAAAGTGGCGGAGAAGTAAATAAGAACTTCAATTTAAAGTTTAAATTTAATTTAAACTTGCATGCAACTCGAAGACGCATGCTTGATTTTTTAAAATTGTTAACAACCTTCCTGGAGCTCCTAGCATTTTACCATCTATAGCATTTTCTGCTCCTACTAGATTACCCAGAACATCTAATTTTAACTTGTTCCGAATTCCAAATTATTCCACAAATTTAGGTCACAATGCACCCCTATGCGGAATGCCAAAGCTATACAATTCTATGCCGAGATGCATAGATTTCGACATATTAGGTCCTTACATATGAAATTGGCGTTTTTCGTACTGACCACTTTAATCACAAATTTCTCCTCTTTGGTAAGGAATTCCAAATTCAAATTTGTACAGCTATAGACTCATGTATTTGTGCTTCGATGATCGTCATTCATTTGTTTTTTTCTTCTGTTTTTTTCTGTTTGCGTCACTCATTTTACAAAATGGAAAACTTAAAATATCGCATTATTTACGAGTACGAGTTCCGCCGTGGCACTAGTGCTGCGGAAACAACTCGAAGGGTGAATGATGTGTATGGCGGTCGTGTTGCAAAAGAAAACACAGTTCGTTTTTGGTTCCAACGTTTTCGTTCTGGAAATTTCGACCTGCAGAACAAGCCCTGTGGACGGCCTGAGACTCAAGTTGATAATGAAGAGTTGAAGGCTATTGTAGAAGCGGATCCATCGCAAACCACGTCCGAGTTAGCTGCAGGCTGCGATGTTAGTGATAAAACTGTTTTAATTCACTTGAAGCAAATTGGGAAGATTAAAAAGCTTGAAAGGTGGGTACCTCACGAATTGACTGAAGCAAACCGGCAAACGCGCGTTGACTGCTGCGTTACATTACTAAACCAGCACAATAATGAAGGTATTTTAAACCGAATCATTACCTGTGATGAAAAATGGGTTCTTTACGATAATCAGAAGCGCTCAGCGCAATGGTTGGATCCTGGCCAGCCAGCCAAATCCTGCCCCAAGCGAAAATTAACCCCAAAAAAGTTACTTGTAAGCGTTTGGTGGACTAGTGCCGGTATTGTTCATTACAGTTTTCTCAAATCTGGCCAGACTATTACGGCTGATGTCTATTGTCAGCAATTGCAAACCATGATGGAAAAGCTAGCGGCTAAACAACCTAGGCTGGTCAATCGCTCCACGCCACTGCTGCTTCACGACAACGCTAGACCACACACTGCGCAACAGACGGCTACTAAATTAGAAGAGCTTCAATTGGAAAGTCTAAGACATCCTCCGTACTCCCCGGACCTTGCTCCAACAGATTACCATTTTTTTCGAAATTTGGATAACTTCTTGCAAGGGAAAAAATTCAACTCCGATGGGGCAGTCCAAATCGCCTTCAAAGATTTTATTGATTCCCGTCCGACTGGTTTTTTTAGTAAAGGGATCAATGAACTACCTATGAGATGCCAAAAGTGCATAGAAAATAATGGTTCATACTTTGATTAATTAAATATATTATATTTAAAAATATTCGACTTTTTGTTCCTCCCATACAAAACGCCAATTTCATATGTAAGGACCTAATATTTAACGACAGTATTTATAAACTAAAAAAAGGGCATTATTCGAGAAGATTGTAGTATAGATTATTGTTTTTTTGGCTTTTTTCTTATTTACAACTTTTGCAAATTAGATTAGTGTTTTTTTTTGTTACTGTTCCTGTCCGTGTGTTGCTCATATTTTTATTTTTCTTTTCTTCTGTACAAGAAGCCTGGCTACTTTTATATACAGCTAGTCGCATTTGTATTATAATCTATCTTATTTATGTCGTATATAGTTTTATGTGTTAATGTAGACTATGTAAATGTTCTTATACATAAATAATTCGATAAATATATTTAAAATTAAAAGTTATCTTTGTGAGGTAAATGTGGTTACATCTTATATCATCCATGAACAAATAAAATAAATCGATATATAAATGTGGACAAATAAATCACTGCATGGTTTGCACAGCCCTAAGGTTGACCACTGGCTGAGCTGACGTAAGCCGACTTCGGCACGTATGTGACAGGCAGCCAGTGGATCCGCGCAAATACCTAAGCCGCTTGTTGGTAGTATACTGCCTAGGGGGGATGTACATGCCTGTCTTTAGGCGCATAATTCTTGCCGAACGGCAATAATTTAATCTAAATGGGAATTCGTCTAAGCCGCAAGTCCCAAGTAGACTAGCATCTGAATTTTAGCCATACGACAACTCCCTGGCCGCTAGCTGCTGGCGAACAAAGTCGACGGTGAAAATTATATTTCGCAGGTGTTCGCCCCCCCCCCCCTATGAATGTTGTGCGCTGAGTCTCTCGCTGCCAGATTTCTATAATACGATATTTTTTTATTCTTCCCGTAATATATGATTAATTTATTTGCTCAACATTTTGTTGTCTGCACGTAAAACATCTGTTAGATTCAATATTTTCCAAGAAAATGATCCAGTCTCTTGCAATTTAGTCAACTATGTCAATGGAGTAGCGATGCGGCTTTATGAAACGATTTGAGAAGCGATTTGTCGTACGACAAAAATTACCCATGAAATCCTCTCTAAGGATGCCATGATTCTTCTGAGAAACCCCCGAATGGCGGTCGTATCGCGCAAGGCGTGCTCGGCGCTCGGCTCGTGCCGCGTGCGCAGACGCCGTGTGCAGTGCCACCGAGCGCCCGCGCGCGACGCCATGCGCTCCGCGGCCGCTGTATCCGCAACGCTGGCCTGCCTGCTCGCGGTCGCTTGGGCCCTTGCGGCCCGGGGCGAGGGCGAGGGCGCGGAGTCCCCTGCGACCAGAAGGCGTGTCATGCTGTCCGAGGTCGCAAATAACTCTCTGTGCCCAATCAAAATCGAAATAAATCGCAACGATCAGCGGGTTCCGCGCTTGATTAAGGTGAGTGCTCACAACTTCAAGTTTTTTTAACTAAGTGCTAAACTAAGGTTCCCTCTTCCCGTAGTCAATGACAGCCTCATTTTTTTTACTCGACAAAGAGCACATCATCTGATGGAAGTACAAAATCAAAGTCGAGAACGATCAAAAGTACGAATGCTTTAAAAATTTAATTAAAATCACTATTATAAGATCTTAAAAACGTATAGTAAATATGTATAACTTACAGCACCTATCAATAATAACTTATTTTGTACTGAAATTGTGTCTGGCTACTGCTGCTCCGCCGTGGCTTTTTATAACATTTTTTTTTAAACTAATAATGATGTATCTTACTCCGTATCTAATGGGGAATATAGCGACCGCCGCGGGACTACAATCCGCCGACAGTCGCACTAGTCATTTTTTTTTTCGGCGTGTCCTACGTTGGTGGCCTGGGAAAGACCTTCACAACAAAACCGGGCTTGGTGGGCGAACGCAGACGGCGCTCAGCCAGCGGCTACGCAAGGGCACCCCTGTGGGTACGGACCTCGACTTGGGCGGCCGGCCAGTTGAAAAACGAACCTTCCGGTCGCACTAGTCATGCTGCCTTTAATATGCCTCGACTAAAAAACTCTAATCTATATGAATAGCCGGACGTACTCGTAGAGCAGCTGAGCCCGAAATACACGTCCTGGCGAGCCACTATGACACTCTTTGCCCTTATGTTCTGTGGTCAAACCACTTACCGCCTTCTTGCCTCTTGAAAATCTTACTGTAATCTTTTATACTAAATTTGAAAAAAAAAGTCATCTAATGAAATACGGCTTCCGATGCCTATAAACAAAAGATCGGGACGTCGACCTTGAAAAAAGGAAAGGAGGAAAAATACATATCTATGTGCACACTTATAACTTTCAAATTACGCACTGACTTTCATTCAACTTTAGCAGTTACTAAGAAAACGTATTCTGTATGGTTAGTTATATTGTACACATTTGTATTAATTTAAAATATATCAGAGTAACGACCCGGGTCTTGACTACAAGACTACTAATACTAATTAGTATGTATTATATGATGAAGTATAATTAAGGAGATGGTGTGCGACGAGCCTGCCGAGCCGCAGCCGGCAGAGTACCGGCTCTGCCGGCGCGTGTACCCCGGCGTCGTGACGCAGTGCGTGCAGCTCGAGGACTACGCCCCCGTGCAGTACGGCGCCGCGGGGGCACTCGCGCTGCTCAGGGTGCGCGTCGGGTGCGCCTGCCTCGTCGAGGAATCGATGTCGCCCTCCGTGCACATCGAGTGACTCGGCACGAACTCACCAGCACAGACGCCAGAGTAATCTAAATAACTAATATATAATCCATCCCCAATAATTATTTCATTTAATACACGGGTGGCGTCCATTATAATGAAATTCAATCAAAACATAGTTGATGTAAATAATTTTAAAATTAACCGCATGATAAAAAATCAAAGGAGCAAAACTGTTGTACAAATGATTTAATAGTACAATTTTTAAATGAAACACTATTTTTAAGAAAAAGCCCGAGTTGTGTAAAAGAGTGATTATGATTTCGGCAGTTGTGATCCGGCGCCGATTCCCGTTTACCAGGCCGCGACGTACTGCTTGGTGTGGACAGGCTTTCGGTACAGCCGACTGCGCGCCGCTGCCGGCCGATGTCACAACCGCTAGTTCCGAGTCGCGACTGCCAGAATTTAACCGCTACCTTAAAATCGAAATGACGATGTTTTGATTCGTAAATCGCTACCAAGTATATTTGTTTGGTAACTCCGAATCCAGATATATGTATGTAAAAAATAACATAAAAAGTCGCATTAATTAAAAGATATTAAAAAAGTCGCCAATTTTTAGGTGATTTTTCAAGAGGCTGTTATTTTGAGGAAAATAGTCGTACAGTAGTTTTAAAAGTAGAATGTTAAAGCTTCAAGTGTTTAGTTTTCAGTTTTAAGCGTTAAATAAATTAAAAGCTTAATTTACGCGTAGGGTTTTTGAGTAATCGTAAGAAAAATATAGGAACAAAAAATTTCAAAAATTTTCCTCGTCTTCAAAATAATTTATGGACATTTTTTTTTTATTCAATAGTCTTGTCTTAAAATTCTTTTAGATATAGTAATTCCCTTTCATTTGACTTACCTATAGCTTTCTACGATGATTTAATCCTGAGTTTTTGTTGATCAAAGCAAAAAAGACCTTATTGACTTTGACAACTGATTACTTAGGCAATAATGACTGTACAGAAAATCGAAGCAGGGTTTTATAACCTGCAAAATATTCTCTAAAAGGTGAAAACAATTTTTTGATGAAACATTACTTTTTGAAAAGAAAATGTTAACTGAAGGTAAGGTAAAAAATCGCATATACGAGGATATTTGGATAACTTAAAATAACTTTGTATATAATGGATTAAGAAAGAATTCCGTCTATAAGTTTTAAGCCCTAAGGTATCCTGAAAAAACGCTTTGAAGATTCGAAGAGATGTGGCTTTGTCCTCTTCTTTACCAAAAGGTTTAATTAAAGATTTCGTGAGAAATGAACGTTATGAATGCCCGTTAGGGCATTGTTCATTATATGCAAAGTTATTTCTTTCTGAGTATAAGTCGAGTTAGGACTTGCAGCCCATAAGAGACACACTGCTCATTTCTTAACCCATTAACGCCGAGACGATCAGAATTTTTACAAACTTTTCTACGTGTATATTTATTATGTTATCGGACCAAAAAAATAATGCAATACCTCTATTTCTACATAAACTTGATGCTCTTTCAGAATCTGAGCTCAAAATTTCAATTATTCACCGAAATAAAATAGCCGATTTAAACGTGAATATTTTTGATAAAATATTTTTTCGAATTTTTTGTTTCACAATGACACATTTATGATTATAAACGTGAAAAAATATTATCTATATGATAAATTTAAAAAAAAAACTACGAATGAGTGATATTTAATGACCAGCACACTCTATAGGTACATAGAGCGAACCGATGTTTATCGCAAATCGGTCTATTACAAGCTGAACATCCAATACGCGACTTCTTATCTTTTTTTCGGTCACACAATACACATCTTCGTGTCTGGTCAAATGTAACTTTACTCAGATGCTCCATGTTTGGGTCGCTATCAATTCCAAGGATGCCCTTGATCGCTATTTGCAGATCTTTCCGCAGACATGGATCCTCTAATCTTCGTCGTAGCATAGGGAAGGTAAGATGAGTAATTAGCTTCTTCAGCACTATGATGGCAGTAGTAGATTCCTGAGTACCGCCGACTTTGAGCTTCCACAGAATACGAGGATTCACTGCTGCTTGATCAAGCATCCCGAAATAAAATCCGCATCGGCCACCTGTATGTTTTCCGAGCGGTTGTATAGACGTGGCATAACTGATCAAATGTATCAGTCCCTCCTGTGATGAAACCGCGTTTGTGGAGGATTTTCCACCACAATATGGGAATGAGACAGCGATTAAGAATTGGCTAACAATCTTAGCCCGGATTGTGTGTCTCTCGCGTACAATGCGTTGCACTAACCTGGCCGACGGCACTCTCGCGGTTCCAGCTGGTCAGCTCCCGCGGCAGGCGGTTCCGTCCTGCTCCGCTCGTCGAGATCAGCGCCACGGATGTAAACTTGAATGGTGATGAGGAAAGTCAACAACACTTGCCGGCCGGCTAAACGTTCGAACACCACACTCTGCGATATGACTTCCGACAAAATGCTGTACCCGATGCCGCGCGCTCGCACGATGCACCTGTATCCTTCCTCCCGAATATATTTATGTCGTTGAGAATGAGCAACTGCTTGCTCCGGTTACAATTTTCAAGTGTCAGTCTTGACAAGTTGTGCACGCATCGCGCCATTCATAAGATGGCGCTCGCGACACATTTCGAGAGCCAATCATGTTAGGCCAAATTCGTGAATGAACTTTTACGGTTACGAAACACCCTCCTTTTGTATCATTATAGTGGAGAATGATATTCGGCTTCCCATTCGTTATCTCTCGGGTATGGAGATAAGTAGAAGCCACCAAAACGATTTTGTTCTTCTTCGGTGTATGAGAAAGCAAAGTTATGTTTTTGGTATGACTTTCATGAAAATGAAAGAAAAATTTTTCTCACCAAAAAATCAAAAACTTATTTGGTTTGTAGTACGTGCTATGTATCATAGATGGCACTGTATGTGAAAATGATTTTCCCGTTTTCCTGCTTTTTTGTTGATTTTTTCCTGAATTTTGTTTGCTATTAACTATACGGAGCCCGAGACCTTTCCAACGAATGCAAAACCGTGGAAATCGGTTCGTGCGTTCTGGAGTTATAGCGTCAGGAAGGAAAACCGGATTTATTTTTATATAATAGATAACTTTAACTATCATAAAACTTGTGTCATTTGACGCATAACATGATAGAGAAATATAATTATTATTATCAAATAATAGTCGAGCAGCTATTAGCTGATGTGCCTATGTCTCAGTTGGTGTGTTCAACTGTCATATTGCTTAGCACTGCGTTTAGCGTACAATAAAATCTAATTGAGATGGGAGCCAGCTATCCAGTGTTATATTGAAAGTATTTGTTGACGGTGCGTCAACAAATACTGTGAGGTAACCATTATTTGTTTTTGAGCTCCCTCTAATCACTCCACCCAGAGAAGGGCAAAATGTAATCTGATTAATGATTAACGATTACAATATGTAGTCGTAATTTTAATTTTCTTGCTCTCTAATCATGATTAACTCCGTTTAAAACATTAAGAAGACATAAATGTGTATGCAATCTGGGATTTCGTAGTGTTTAAAACATAGATGAGCAAACTGCAGTCATATTAATAATAAAAAACGCAAAATGTAATCGTAATCATTTTTATTAATCTGATTACATTTTGCCCATCTATGACTCTACGCAGGCCTGGTACACCAAATTCGTCCAGTCACCCAGGGAGTGAATAACCTAGTTCAGGTTTCCTCTCTGTATACCTTTATCTCATCGATTGACACTACAATACGTCGATTACAATAAAAAAATATTTTTACTGAAATGCGGTTACGGCCACACTGGGGTAACTAGTTACCCCAGGCCGATAAAACGAGCGCTCGAAACGCCACCATGCATTTTTTTGACTTATTAAGTAGTGAAATCACAACTTACATCTGTCTGTCACCGGCAGATGCCATTCGTTGTATTAATTTGAAAGTTTTAAGACCTTTAATTCCACTTTGTTTAAGCCTGGGGTAACTAGTTACCCCGTGTGGCCGGTAAGGGTTAACTGATTCTGACTGTACTCAAATGTAGAGTAGAAAAACACACGTTAAGTTTTATATATACTCGTATTATGCTAATTCAAATTGGCAAAAGCAAATTAAAATTTATTACGTATCTATTATTTAATTGCCTTTTAGCAGGAGGGATGCTTTGATAATACATTTTCAATATGTGGCATCAACGTGGTGAGGTTGGATCTGAAATCTCCTGGGCTAGTGGTACCAAACGTCTTGCTAACTTGTAACACAATCTTATGATATATTAATTCACTAGTAATATTATTATACAAAATTGTGGAAATCGGTCTTTTGTTAAGTTTGCAAGTAGAAACTAAACAATGCTCATCTCTGTATGTAGATTATTTCATATATGAAAAGTGAAAATAATATTCTCAATCTACTTCAATGATGAATCGTAGACCCCCGTTTGCATCTCATCGACGCCCATTGTTTTTCTCTCGCTCGTGCGGACCTCTGGCTGGCCGACATCGGCAGCAGAGCATCCATATGGTACACTTCAGGAATCAATCATGTCAAGTGTAACAATTGTTGGTGACTCGTATAAAATGAACAAAATAGTCAAGACATCAGCAGACACACGGGAGCAGGTTCAATCGCATTTCAAATCTACTTATGTAAAGTCGTTATCGTGGCAGAATAGAAAATATTAGGTCCTTACATATGAAATTGGCGTTTTGTATGGGAGGAACAAAAAGTCGAATATTTTTTAATATAATATATTTAATTAATCAAAGTATGAACCATTATTTTCTATGCACTTTTGCCATCTCATAGGTAGTTCATTGATCCCTTTACTAAAAAAACCAGTCGGACGGGAATCAATAAAATCTTTGAAGGCTATTTGGACTGCCCCATCGGAGTTGAATTTTTTCCCTTGCAAGAAGTTATCCAAATTTCGAAAAAAATGGTAATCTGTTGGAGCAAGGTCCGGGGAGTACGGAGGATGTCTTAGACTTTCCAATTGAAGCTCTTCTAATTTAGTAGCCGTCTGTTGCGCAGTGTGTGGTCTAGCGTTGTCGTGAAGCAGCAGTGGCGTGGAGCGATTGACCAGCCTAGGTTGTTTAGCCGCTAGCTTTTCCATCATGGTTTGCAATTGCTGACAATAGACATCAGCCGTAATAGTCTGGCCAGATTTGAGAAAACTGTAATGAACAACACCGGCACTAGTCCACCAAACGCTTACAAGTAACTTTTTTGGGGTTAATTTTCGCTTGGGGCAGGATTTGGCTGGCTGGCCAGGATCCAACCATTGCGCTGAGCGCTTCCGATTATCGTAAAGAACCTATTTTTCATCACAGGTAATGATTCGGTTTAAAATACCTTCATTATTGTGCCGGTTTAGTAATGTAACGCAGCAGTCGACACGCGTTTGCCGGTTTGCTTCAGTCAATTCGTGTGGTACCACCTTTCAAGCTTTTTAATCTTCCCAATTTGCTTCAAGTGAATTAAAACAGTTTTATCACTAACATCGCAGCCTGCAGCTAACTCGGACGTGGTTTGCGATGGATCCGCTTCCACAATAGCCTTCAACTCTTCATTATCAACTTGAGTCTCAGGCCGTCCACAGGGCTTGTTCTGCAGGTCGAAATTTCCAGAACGAAAACGTTGGAACCAAAAACGAACTGTGTTTTCTTTTGCAACACGACCGCCATACACATCATTCACCCTTCGAGTTGTTTCCGCAGCACTAGTGCCACGGCAGAACTCGTACTCGTAAATAATGCGATATTTTAAGTTTTCCATTTTGTAAAATGAGTAACGCAACCAGAAAAAAACAGAAGAAAAAAACAAATGAATGACGATCATCGAAGCACAAATACATGAGTCTATAGCTGTACAAATTTGAATTTGGAATTCCTTACCAAAGAGGAGAAATTTGTGATTAAAGTGGCCAGTACGAAAAACGCCAATTTCATATGTAAGGACCTAATATATAATTTGGCGGATGACAATGTAACCTTTTCCAAAAAATTCCGAATTATAGAGGATCTCTATGATCCGACAAACGCGATAGTTGGACATCGCCCTGCAAAACGTTTGTCGGACAACCGAGTATCCATTGTACTTCTTTCAATTTCAAACAGATTTCATTTTCTGGGAGAAAAATTCTTGAAGAAGAAATTGTATACATAGAGCGCGCGGGCACGCTACTATAACTTAAACGCGTTTTTCTGGAAACACGATTTTCTCAAACTGCTGCCATGATATCTCCAAAACTATTCAATCAATTCTGTTCAAATTCATACAGCATCTTCAGTACACATATTACTACAAGTTGAACTAGAATAATTAAGATTGCTTCGTTAGTTTTATTTTTATCAGCCATATAGACCCGGAAAAAAGTACGAAAACTCGATATTTTTTTTCTATAGCGTACAAAACGCCATTTTTAGGAATTCAAACTTAGTTTTAGTTCAACTTGGAACCTTAAGTCTCACGTTTGAAATTACGTTTGGTTGTTTGACCTCAAATAAGCAGAACAGCTGGAATCGTGGCAGCAGTGCAGCACCACTTTTTATATGTGTGTTCCTGTTGGGCGGTGTAACACCAACGATATTCAATATAATGACTTCAAAAAATTCACAAAGGTTATTGAAATGTTGATGAAAATGATATACGATTTATAAATCATTTTATTTAATCGGTGTGAAAAAAAAGTCCTTTTTTTTTGTTAACCCGGTGGAAATCCCTACGGACCGTCAGGGGAGCGGTGAGGGCCGCTCCCCCCGGTGTGTCGGACCTGCCCCGACTAAAACCACCGAGGTGTTCCTTCTCCCGTCTGCCGGATGTTAAGGGCAAAGCCGAGCCATCTTCCTCGCCATCTGGCGACGTCCGGCCTTGTTCGGGCCTCACCTACTAGGCGGGGGGCTGTTAAATAGTCGCCGCCCCCCGCGTACACCTAACACATTTCGGGGAGAGTGGTGTAGAGTGCCACCCCCTGTCGTCTCCTTGAGTTGTTATTGGAGCGGTGTGCGGGAACACTTCGCACAGCGCTCACGCCTGGATCTGGGCGACGCGCTCCCTCAAGCGCGCCGCCCGGCGTATGTCCTGTTGTGGAGGAAGGCCTCTGGCGAAGGCCCTCCTCCGGCGTCCTGTCCAAGCTGGGCGGCGGATTGTGTTATCAGGGGGTGGCAATAGCCTCCCGATCCCGCTCCGCCGCCTCCTTCACCTGCATAGTCTCCTCCGTGAAGGAGAGGACCGCCTGCCACGCCCTGTCACTACCGACCATCGCGCGAGCGAGTGCCGGCAGTGACAGATCACCACCCACCACCCTGCACTAGACGACCCCCTTAGCGGTGACTATGGCCTCCGGCCCCACCAAGTGCAACCCCAAAGCTACCGACCTTGAAGAAGAGAGGACAGATTCTTCTTAAGCTAAAGATATAAGCAAGTCTAAAGTACAGATAGCTGTGTCTTTGTCATGATTGTTTTGATGCCTAGGTCCCGCACGTGCGCCTGTGGTCCGCGTTGCAGCCGGGCCGCGTCCTGGTCCCGGTTCACGGCGCGCAGATGTTATCCTCGAACACGTATCCTACTGAGGTAGGTACGCAGCTACGCAATGCGTACATGAATTGGGTTTATTTATCAGATATATGATTGCTAAATTACTGTCACGTTGCCAGGGCACGTACCGACGGCAAAGCCCCTAACATGTGTCTGTTCGGTACTAAATTGTATCAACTTCCGTAAGTTCGCTGTCAATGAGGGAACACAAATAAACCGAGAAAGCATTTTCTCAAAGCACCCCGGCGCGTTTCTTATCCTACATCAAGAACTGTTTTTATTTTCATTTTCCGACTCGGTGCAGTGAGTACATGTGATGGAAATTACAGTGCAATTAAAAAGTCGAGAACGATTACCCAGGGACCGGCGGCCATGTAATGAACTATTATTTGGTGTCCAGGGAGAAAATCCTGCATCCATCTGGACCATCAAGGCCGCTTTGAAGGCTGCGACCCCGCTAAGTTAGACTCCTACTGACTAAAAACTCCCGGAGTGTTTCTCTAATCGCTCCACCTGGGCTTGGAAAACCAAATTCATC
Source organism: Automeris io (assembly GCA_036320925.1). NCBI lineage: Eukaryota > Metazoa > Arthropoda > Insecta > Lepidoptera > Saturniidae > Automeris > Automeris io. The sequence continues at coordinate 316,132 of JAUDJH010000011.1, read as the reverse complement.
CAGATCCAGACACCCGGGGAGCGAGAAACCTTATTGAGGCTACTTCTACGGGAGGGGTGGGAGTCCACGCCTCCAATACCTCACTGTCAGGCAGCACGCAGGACTTCGCTTGCTTTTTATTTAATTGCTTTTCGTAAGTTTGATCAAATTCTTATCATTTTTGAACAAGTGTAAAGCATCTATATTTACAATAAAAGCAAAAAATGTAGGTTTTAGTTTGTGGTGGTAGGGAGATCGCCCGAACTGGGTCATGACCACAACACAAGAGCGTTAAATCCGTCATAGTGACTCGTTTTGGCCTGCCGCGTTACGGGGTCAACTTGTATATGTCCAGAAACTCATATACCTGGCGACATACAGTCGTGGTATATGTATGTGAGTCGACATGTCGACGGAAACTCAGTACATGTTCGTCCTTTGATAGTCACTTTCGTTTTTGGACTACATTATACTTACCACCAGGTGCACTGTAGCCACTTTATAGAGCCAGTGTAAAAAAAATCATATTCTTACGAACAAACTTTTTTGAATCCAAGAGAAATCAAATCATGCGAAATAAAGTATTTTTGCGTACTTTATTGTTGTTGTAAAGTATTGAGCATAATTACCCGAACTAACATTCAGTACTTTATTATAAAGTATGGGTGACAATCCTAGCCCTGGCCTGTCGTTAACCCTTTCGTTACCGCAGCCCATTCCGGCGAAGTGGCGCCACCGGCCCGGCGGGCAGCGCGCCGCGAGCTGTGCACATTGCATGATGCCAACTTGATGTACGAATTTTCTCATTTAAGTGTTACATATTAAACATTTTTTTGCTAGTATATTAAATAAAAACTTAAATTAGGATAATTCTTATTATATATATATGTATATATTACTTTTCTATTTTAGTTTCCAAATACGAAATTCACTTTAAAAGAATTGTTTTCTAGAGGCGTATATAACAGAATTGATTGCACTATAAGAGGAATTAATTCAATAACACTACAATGTAAGAAACGGCAAATGGATGCCGACTAAAGCCGGCGCTGGTAACGAAAGGGTTAATCGCATTGCCAGGCAGTGGTGTAACGCAGGCTCGGTGCTAGTAAGGCTCAGCAAGTTGGAGCATTGACAGGCGCTCCATAGTGATGTGTCGTTTATTTGCATCCGCTGAATTGATACGGGCCAGTGCCCTGCTTTTGTATATACATATACAATAGGGCGTTTCAGAAAAAAAAATTTTTTTTGCCTCGGAACCACGCTCAAAAGTTTCGTTTTAATGCCAAAATAGGCCTCCGAAAATATGAGCCCTTAATATTAATATTTAGGTTGTCCATATTGCACTTTTTGATTTCCCATACAAATAGCACAGGACAAAAGTTTTTTTTTCTTTTGATTTCTATAACTAATGGACGATATATCGTATTGCAATACCCATTCATTATTTTTGTAGAGAATTTAACGCTCTACAAAAAAGGTCTAAAGTCAATTTTTGATAATTCAACTCAGTCAAAAGTTATTCATGATCGAAGTTTAACTTACCCTCAATTCAGCTGTTTTATTGACTGATATGGCAAAATATTATGTTTTTAGAAAAATTGAAACCAAAACATTTTACAAAATATAAATTAGATTTCTGAAAACTGATAATCTTATTTCCTGCTTTATAGTAAACGTGAACAGGGTACTTAAAACGAATTATCATTGACAGTTAACCCGACATTTGAAAATTCTGGTTGTTGAAAATTAACATCAATCGTTAAATTGAGATATTTTTTTTTTAACATTTGTTACACTAATTTGAAGTTTTTTTTTAACATTCGTTTGGAAATTATTTAAACTAAACAACAGTTTAAAAAATTCTACTTAAACATTACTTAATAACATAATTCACGGCAGGTGTCCTATCTTATGTTAGGTGTTGTTAGTAGTTCGCGAACATCGGCTGAAATATCCTAATTATAATAAGACAACCCTACACCAAGATCAATTTAATCCAAATGTATAAATATTATATTTAAATAAAAAAAAAATCAAATTTATTAAAAGTAATATATTTCTAAATTGTTATAAGCAATAAAAACTTAAAAACACTGATAACTTTTCAAAACATATATAAAATTTCAACTATTTTCAAGCGCAAATTATATAAAAATATTTTTTCAATAAAATTACAGCAATATTCGAGAAAGAAAGATAATAGTTGTAATTTTTTTTAAGTCTGAGAACTTAGAAATAAACTTTTCGTTTGTTTTAAAACCCGTAAACTTATAAATTTGAGAGTATTATAAAAAAAACAGCTGAATTGAGGGTAAGTTAAACTTCGATCTTGAATAACTTTTGACTTAGTTGATTTATCAAAAAATTACTTCAGACCTTTTTTGTATAGCGTTAAATTCTCTACAAAAATAATGAATGGGTATTGCAATACGATATATCGACCATTAGTTATAGAAATCAAAAGAAAAAAAAAACTTTTAACCTGTGTTTTTTGTATGGGAAATCGAAAAGTGCGATGTGGACAACCTAAATATTAATACTAAGGGCTCATATTTTCAGAGGCCTATTTTGGCATTAAAACGAAACTTTTGAGTGTGGTTTCGAGGTCAAATATATATTTTTTTAAACGCCCTAATATACTCACACACATGTGGTCAACTATTTAGAAAGACTTAAGTTTCGAGATAATGATGGTTTAGTTGTGATCGACATCCACGCGTAGGGGCAAGGCAAGGCAAGGCAGGTAGGGCGACGCGGCGTGGCGTTGTCAAGGCTACACGCCGCCAATAGACCTACGGCAATTTTACGCAGTTGCCCCGCGCCCGCCGCCACCCATTTGTGCCGAGTGCTGAAGCTCCTCCGCCCATACTCAGTATCCGCACACTCGCTTGTTTACTAGACATTATTCCCGTCAAAGAGCTGAGCCACAGAGGCGATATTATCATTTTCTGTCTATAATTGATTTCAGCACAAGTGTTACCGCCGTCTTTAAACCAGAAGACAAAGGGACCTGGATATACAACTGATCCCAAAATACGACTGGTCAAGGAGTCTAGGTCAATTTAAAATGTTCAAGAATATTCTCAATTACCATAGTAGCAAGCATGCAACTTTCAAGTTGAATGATTTGTAGGAAGACTTCTATAAAAGTAGCTAAGGGTTGATAGCTTCTTTTATCCACACCGCATTAGAGTTCTTTAGATGTAACAATAACTATCAAATGTCCATTCAGAAGGAGACAAGTGTATGAAGACCGCGGAACGTAAACACAAAGTCCAATCAGAGACGGGAACAGCTTTGAAGCTGCAACATTGCAGAACTGACCACAGCAGGAGATGATAATGACGCGCGCCGCAACTGTACACCGCAATACTTTGCAGTATTCATTTGTAAGGTTTGCTGGTCAGGGACCGGGTGTGCACGGCGCCGCCTAGCCCTGCGGTAGCACCGCCACTGGTTGCCGTCTGGCGACCGACGACAAGCTCGCAGCGACAGAACGCGTGTAGGCATCGCGAGCCGACAGTGCGCCGGTCGAGCCTGTGACACAAGTTCAAGGGCGAGCAGCCGACTCGCGGCACCTTTCAATGACCTACATAGCTTGTTTACCGAGTGCCGACACCGAGCACGTCCCGTCCCTCCGCCGCTCGTAATTTGCCTCGTCTTTCCACATTACAATCCGGCCCTAATCACGTTGTTCAGGACAGATCGTTACCCGTACATTACCTTCAATTACTAGGGCTTGACGACAACATGACACCGGTATAATGCGGATTGTTGTCGCCGGGCCGCTCGCGGGCGCAGGGCGGCCGGCGCGGCGTTGCGATGGCGCGCAGCGACGCAAGCAGAATCTCTCCCCTTACCTTGCCTTGGAGAATGCAATACGCTCTCATCGCTTAGGTTTGCCAAGGCGAAATACAATATTTATGTTATTAAGTCATATATTTTCAACCAATATTTTATTTTAATAGGCTTTTAAACAGAATCTGTACATATTTAACAAATAATAATAGAAAATTAAATCCTCCACCCCAATTAAATAAAAGCACAACATGCACTACAAAATAAAACAATTACCATTCAATGTGAAATTCCAATTTAAAAAGACATCTAAATGCAGGCGGCACAGGTAAAGAAAACAAAACGTTTCAATACATCTATACTAATATTATAAAGCTGAAGAGTTTGTTTGTTTGTTTGTTTGAACGCGCTAATCTCTGGAACTACTGGTTCGAATTGAAAAATTATTTTTGAGTTGAATAGACCATTTATCGAGGAAGGCTTTAGGCTATATAACATCACGATGCAATTATTAGGAGCGAAGAAATAATGGAATATGTGAAAAAAACGGGGAAAATTATTCATCCTTGAGGGCTTCCATTGCGTGCGCTGCAAAAACGGTTCAAGATACCAAAAATATATGTATGAAAGAATTATTCCTCTTGAAATAATCTAAAAAAATGTCTGCGATAGTATATGTCTATCTTTTAAGATTAAGTCACTAGAACCGTTTTTATGGTAATCGAATTTGGTCGAAATTAATGCATTATTTGTTAAGAGTTGTATCAACGTAATAATATTAATTTTTATCCAAATAAATGTGTTGTTAATTAAGAGTATTTAATTGTGAACAAAATTGTCTTTGACATCACTTAATTTCAATGAACATCTTAGAAGATATTACAATAACTTATATAGCAAAACAACGTTTGCTGGATCAGCTAGTAAACTATAAATTTCAAGTAATTTAACATTGGTACAATTATAAAACACATGTTTTGAAAGAGGTCAAACAACTAAAAAATATATCTTGACTTTCATTATGAACATTATTTAAAATACTACAATTGTTTGCCGAGGTTGGCGCGGATATTTGGTGTGGCAAATGGGACATGAGAGCAAGTCTAGTGCCCGAACGCGGTAATTCCAGCGGAATACTATGAAGAATTTCTGGGATATCTACCATTGCATAGGCATTGCATTTATAATTTAAAGCCATCAACTGAATAATTGTATAACATTTAATATATTTGTACAGTAGGTCAGGCAATCTGGATAAAATCAATAAAAATGAAAGTCCCGTTCCGTTCACCTCGCCATCCTGCGCCTCTGTCGGGCACACTTTCAGGTTAACCAAATGTTTTTTTATTTATTTCCTTTTTAATTATTATAATTCATTAATAGACAGGTATCCTACGAAATGGCGGATCCGAGAGAGGAGGATCGCTCGCCCAGCAAATACCCATTCACTCGACGTTTGAAGATCCCCATGTCATAAGATGCTGGAAACGCAGACGCAGGACGTGAGTTCCACTCATTGGCGGTTCGCAACAATAAGGAGGAAGTGAATCGATTCATATGAGCACCTGGAATGTCAACCACATAAAGGTACAAGCCCTCAGTGCGGCTTGTCAATATATGGTAGAAGGGGAGGGGGGAGAACTAAATCATACAACTCAGGCGCACACTCTCCAGACGAGGGCAATCGCAGTCACCCTGTGTTTAATCGGTGTCAAAGAGTCGAAGAGCCCATGTCACAAACGCAACTTTCAGCTGAGCCTGACTGAACGCATTAAGGGTGGGCTTATAACCCACACGAAGTACGTCTGTACCAGATCTCATTGTTTCTTCTAAAATCGTTACATATTAAGCCCCCATCCCCCGTATCTTCTCCGCCGCCGTGTTCATCACCTTGGCACAATTCGTTAGTACCACCATCCAGTATAGTAGTATCGCGGCATCGTTTGATGCCTGGAGTGCTCGTCGGTTTGCCTTTCCAGGATGTTTTTCTTTCGAGTTTTCTTTGATCAGATGAGCTACTAGTTACGTTGAGCACGATCATTTGCGGGATGCGGGACTCATTTGACTTTCAATTCCCACAACGACATCAATGAGAAAAAACAAAGATAAAAAAGACCTGTAAAATATTAACAAAATCCAAGCTGCAACTTGAACGTCTGACTAAATACGTTTAAAAAATTTGATTGTATATCACAAAAACTTCAAAACTTGTCCTTTATTTTAATTTAACGAAAAATTACAATGGCGAGCCTCAAAATTAAAATACTATTATCTCTCGGAAGCGCGGGCGCCTGCTGGCATGAGGAGTTCAAGGCAATGTTTGGAGGTAAAGAGCAGGGCGAGGAAGTAGCTTACGCGATGTTCGCGTGTACAGTATCGTGGATGGCTTCCATTACCCGCTGACTCTCATTACCCTGTTCTCCCCTGCACTTTATTCGAACAATACAAATGATATTATTTAAATAACGTCAAAATATAGTAAGTCGCCAATTTCGTCAACAACGGATTGGCTTTGCGAATACTTAAGCTATACTTAAGTTCCCTAATATTATATTATATTCTATTTGTTAATAGTTTATAGCAAAGTTGCGTCTCGACCTTAGTACATAAAGTCATGTCACTATTCGCAGATACATATTCGCGCCGTACACGCCAATGCGATGCACTAGGAACTATGTACGATAAATAGCCCGATGATGACGTCGGAGCTCTGGGCAGAGAGCGTGTCGTGTCGGCGTCGTGTCGTGGGCGGCGGGCGTGGAGCGGACGCTGCGCGGGCGCAAGCTCCACGCCCGCCGCCCACGACAACTGGACACGCGCCGCACATACAACTTCAGCCCTTTAACGTACCTTGGCAACTGTGACCACATAATGTTCCTGTATAAATATGTTCATGGTTATTGAAAATAAGTAATGTCCATGACCTTAGCGAGCCCACAGATGAAGGCGCGGTGCGCGGCGAGGGACCGAGGCGCCGGTGGCCTTTACAACTTCACCGGCCGTAGCGGGCAGGCAATGAGGGTACTCAGCTAACGGACTTATGCGTTGGGTGGCAACAGAAGGGCACCCCTGTGGGTACGGACCTCGACTCGGGCGGCCAAGTAGTGAAAGAACCTACAGATGATCTATTTGCGTTTCGGAAGCGAGTGCCTTGAGAAGAAACCCCTACAGGAACTCAAGACTGCGCCGGACATATTACTGTGCCGCATAAACTATTGCAGTTGTTGTATTCATTTAAAACCGAATGTGCTGTATTGCCGCTACACCGATTTGAACTAGTTCGAAAGAGTAAGTAGACCGCGTCTGATGGCAGGCGCAGTGAGCGCACTCCAAGAACAGTAGCGACTTTCAAACGTCAGGAATACATTGACAGTCGCTGTCATCGTGTCGGCCCATATACACGTACGATAGGTCTCCAGGTGTACAGTGGAGTGGGCGCGCGCAAAGTGCTGCCGAAGCCTGACAGGCTGAAGCGAGACACTGTGACGGTCCGTGCGCTGTGCGCCGCGCACCTGCCCACTGTTGCCAGGACTTGCCCGATAATCACCATTTCATTTTAGAATAATGCCACAAATTAATTCTATGAAACGGCCGACGAAACGATGAAAAGGGGCTTAATGTGAAAATAAGCCAAACAGTAAGTTTGTACATTCCATTCGACACATTCCTTGATATTTCACGTAATCCCTATCGTATCTCGTTTCTCTGTGACATGTACAGAGGTACTGGCACACAGCCATAAAGCGCGACATGTCGCGGTCCAAACTACTCTACAATAAATGTTTATTTATAACAGTTTCGTGAAATTGTTCTTATTATAGTTGTAAATATAAATACAATGTGCTACGTTGAGAGGTGTTCACTGTTCACGGCGTTCCACGTGATCTAGACTGTGCATGAGCTACGAGCGGAGGCCGCGTCACGCGTCACGACCTGCACAGCCGCGCCCCGGGAGCTGCTGTACGGCGCCGACACTGGAGGACCGTGCTAATGCTCTGCGGAATATTTTATAATCACAGCATTTATATTGAATTCAATGATTCCTAGCATTAAATGAGAGTCACCGGGACGCGACGCGACGCGACGCGACGTAGCGCTTTGCCGTGAAACCGAGCGCACACATTGTTCGCGACCGCGGGGTGACGTACGCGTACCTATACAATTCAACGACCTTCCTTTTCTGTTCGAAAATAAATAATAATGAACATAAACTTAGTACATGTTCATAAAATGAATAAACGGATTGTCTTGGCGCGACTTAGTTAACTGCAATAGGCCGTTGCGTAGGACCGCACCTGTTCCTCCGGATTCTCGTATCAGTTATCACAGTCTACACAGGCAGAGTGGCGCGCACTCGAGCTGTACAGGTGTGCAGGTGTCCAATAGGACCGATATGCCGATTGTTACAGCAATATAGTCGACTGGAATCTCTCTTACGTCACAAATTACTAACTATGAAGCGTAATACATGGGATGCATATAGTATGTATGATACTAGGTGCTCATTTTACCGAAATAATATATAAAGAATTGACTTTTGAAATGTGATTTCATTCAAGATTAAGCCATTACCTCCATCTCAGCACAAACCTATCTGTGCATAGTAAACATTAATAATAATAATAGTGGCAGTACAATCACGACGCGGCTTCCGCGTTGCCGCTTCATAGCTGCAACATCATTTAAATCGTTTAAAATCTCAAAAACAATATATTATACATTTTATTCAGTCTATTTAAGACATCCTATATTAGATAATTTTCTAATGAAATAATAACGCTAAATAAAAGCTTCAGCACAAGAAAAACAAGAAATACAAAAGAAAAGGTAAATTTGAATCCATCAGTGATATTAGGCTAGGAGCACAATGCGAGATGCAGTGTCGGCACTGCTTTGTACGCCACAGTGGACAGCATCGGCCGACGGCACCTACAAGCGCACAGTGCCGCTGCCGCTGCTGCCGCTGCCGCTGCCGCTACTGCCGCTCCTGTAAGCAGTACATTAGCGTAAGAACAAGACATCGTGTCGGATACCATCCGTATGTGGTGGATGTTCCTTATATCCGCACGAGGAGATTCGCTTCTACATTCATCATGCGAACGGCTAAGGAGTGGAATATGCTTCCAGCTGCCATATTTCCGCGATCTTATGACCTGGGAGTCTTTAAAAGAAGAGTGAATTGGCATTTGTTAGGCGGACGCGGTTCATCATCGGGCTCTTCACCTTCCACCAGGTGTGATTGAGGTCAAGCGTTCGCCTATAAGTTATAAAAAAAAACATCCATGAGATGTTTGCACCGCTCTGTCCGCAATCATACGGAAAGCCGATAAATATGTACTCTAAACGATGCAAGAGGAAACTATACAGTACATTCCCTCCGCGTCCGCCTCGCTCAGCATAGCTCAAGTAACAAAGGTCGAACGAAGCGAGCCATTTGTACATTAAACATAATTCGAGATGTAGTGTGACAGAGCGGAGCTGCTGGCGTGCCAGCTAAAACAGTGTTTAGCCTGAAAATAATTGCAACTCATTTAATGAAAACGTCATAATAACATAATTTCTTGTCAGCGTTATATCACCCGTGAATTATCAATTATTTTTCCATGAAAGTATTATTAAATTTATCTTCGATATCCACAGTTTCCATAACATCTCTAGGACAGTATATAATAATATTTGTGTGCTCTATTATTATGAAATAGTTTGGCTCTTTCAAATGATGAAAGTAAGCCAACCAAGTGCGTGTCGGACTCGTGTACGGAAGATTCCGCGCTGAACTGTTGGCCCTGGGGACATTTACGATCGGGTTCCTTCAACACGAACTACGAGTATATAGTTAGTTATTTCGGATGCCTCTCCCGACAGTGATAGCGGAGCGCGCACGGCGCAGCGGCGGTGCAATGCAATCGAGTCACCTGCCGGCGCCGCGGCGGCGCTGACGGCGGCGCTGACGAGGGTGCACCTCGGCGGTGACCAGCAGCACGCCGGCCGCGGCCGCCTGCGCGCTCAACGACGACCTGTTGCAAAACACCACTACATTTTAAAATAAACAATTATGATAGAAAGTTTTTACATAATATTACATTACAATACAAATACCAGAGTGGATGAACCTCTCCACCCAAAGCTGTATGAGAGGCTCATCCACTTCCTCAGCCAAAATGCTCAGGACGCCTGTCAACCGCCACAGCATCGAAGCAGATATGCCAATGCATGATAGCAACATGATTTTAATTCTTTCTTTAATTCAAATGATGATGGAGGAATCCTGCCCGATTACGGTCTGGGCGACGTCTTCGAACCACATCAAGCGGACGCGGGCCGCCGCCCCGTTCGGCGGAGGCGAGCTCGCTGATGAATATATTGGGAAACAGGCACAAACGCATCCTCCCTCTCCACACTATGGGGCGAAGAATTGGTAACCGACGCCGGCCAGAACTGTCGGGTAGACCACGGTGCCATCAGCACGACAGATGATGTCGATCCAAATATGAATTCACTACAACTAGTGAGGCTGTACTGAATATTTGTACATTGTAAATTTACTACAATAATGAATTCGACAAACACGTCAAGCAATACAATCATGAGTCTGTTGTAACAAAATACTCGTCGCTGTACGGCATTACACTCCGTTTCATAGAGTGAAATGGTTCTATACTGAGCTGGCTCGTGACCAGCTCGTGTTGTTCTCATAGGCCGGCACGGTTTCCGGCGCGGCGGACACGGGCGGGCACGGCGACGGCGTCTGTCCGCACTCTGCTTTGCATTAGGTATAAGAGATACCTCTTGGTAACTCTCGTTAACTATAAGTCAATGGTTAAGATTTTAAAATTATTTCCTGCTCTTTAAGTAATTAAGATTGGAGCGGAAGGTAACTTATTGCGAGACAGGAATACCTCTGACATCCAAGACAGGCTGTCCCGGCGTCCGTGTCGGCTGACTCTAATGTATCGCTTGTGTTTTTGAATAAACAAATTATTATTTATTTTTTATTACACTTTGATATTCAATACATATATTAATTCCAAATTTGGTTCAATGCGGATCCTGAGATTCCTATTCGGGTAATTACCAGATTTTACGTCAATATATTTATGAAATGTCCACAACAACGTAACGCGCGTTTGTGTTATGCGCGGCGCCGGGTCCAGGGGATAAGGAGCAAGGGCAGGTGTGCTCACCCAGGCGAGTCCGGAGAGTCCTGGGCCGGTCGGGTCCGCTTCGGGTTGGCGGCAGGCGGCGTGCCCTTGCGCTTGTCCACTGGACGCGCAGCGACGTGTGCCTCGGCGGCGCGGCGGCTGGACCCTTCACTCCGCGCCTCCGAGAACGTTTCAATCGAGTCGCCCTCACTTGACTTGCTGCCCACATCACCCACAAGTGTCAGTAATGTCACGATACAGTTGTAACGGTGCAATATCGGCTTGGACAAATTAAAACAGAGGGAAAACACTTTGCACTTTTCTACTGGTGATATCGCTGATCGAATATTACTTTGCCCTCTGATTGCTTCACCGGTAACAGTGCATTGGTTTGCGCTTATATACAGTGACAAACATAAGTATTGGCATAGTGAGGTAAACAAAATTATTATAGTGCTAGCAATTATAAGAATACAAATAAGATGTTTTATTTATTATAACAATACTTCCATCCTTGATACTCCATTATATTAAAAAAAAAAAAACGATTGAAAACAATTTCGTAGTTCAGGAGAAAAATAATATAAATGGCATCATCTATTTTTGCCGGAACAAAAGTATTGGCTAGGACATAAAAATAACGAAAAAAAAAAATCAATATTTAGTTGGCAGCCCTTTTCCTTTCAGTAGCGTCCTCAACCTATCAGGCATCGAATGCACTAATCTGGCCACGAATGAGGGCTCGATGGCATACCATTCTTCCACGATGATTCTATTGAGATCGGCTTTACTGGAAATATAATGTTTCCTTATCCTTATTTCCTAGTTCGTGCCAAAGTTGTTCAATCAGATTTGTGTGAATTGTGGTGGATATGTTAGCGTGTTCTGGGCGTTGAAAACTATCCATTGACGAATGTTGTAAGCGTCTGCTTTGGATCGTTGTCATGTTAAAAATAAAAATGACGTCCAAGATTCAGATCATTAACGCTTTTAAGTTCTCTTAAAAAAAAAACATATATACATACTGGTCCATTGTTCCTTCAATGAATACGAGATTTCCAGCTTCAGATGAACTTATACAATCCCACACCATTATCCTACCACCGCCGTGCTTAATCGCAGATAGAAGATTTTTCGCCTCAAGCTTATTGTTGAATTTTCTCCACACTAAAATTCGCACCTTGAATCGAAAGATATTAAATTTTCTTTCATCCGAGAAAAGTACTGTGTCCGTAAAATCTGATTTCTCATACAAAAAAATATTTTGCGAATTCGATCCTCCTTTTTATTTATTTTTTGCCTATGTAGGGCTTCCTTCTTGCGACTCTCGCATTGTACCCGGCACTCCTGAGGACTCTGCGAACTGTTATGGGATGAAAAACTGTGCCAAGGTCTTCTCCTAATGTTGCTGCTATCGCCGTTGATGAAATTTCCAGATTTTGTTTGACTTTATTGACCACTTTCCTCTTCTCTCTTTCGTTGAGCTTGGGTGGGCGGCCGCTTTGTGAACGATTTTCGACGTTTTCTTTACCTAACGCTAACCTAACGCGTTTAATAACGCTTTACACATTATAGCGGCTTGTATTGATTGGTTTTGCTATTCCTGCATAAGGTTTATTTTGATTGTGCAAATTCAATATAATTGTTCTCTCGGATAATGTCGTTTCTTTACCTTTACGTTCCATTATTATCCAATATATATTTTTACTTCTTTTTACTATACTACATAGATAATTCATATAGCTATGACACTGGGATTCCCCTCTAGTTAGTTACACTCACCTACCGACAGAATATAGCAACATAGAACGCCTTGCGAACTTATGTTTTATACTGTACCAATACTTATGTTCAGGTCAAAATAGATGATGACATTTATATTATTTTTTTCCTGAACTATGAAATTGTTTTCAATTATTTTTTTTAAAATATAATGAAGTATCAAGCATGCAACTATTGTTATAATAAATAATCCAGATATTATTTGTATTCCCATAATTGCTAGCACTATAGTAATTTTGTTTATCTCGCTGTGCCAATACTTTAGTTCGTCACTGTATATCGTGGACGCCATGCGTGCCGCGGGCGACGCGTCCCCGGCGCGCCTGTCGCCGCCGACACCAGCCCGCCACAACAAAGGACTATATTGAAATGACCAAACACATCAGCTCTACTCACAAATCAATCAAATCAAATCAGAAAAGTATCAAAATATCACGTGGAGCGACTTCAATGTATTGTAGACCCACCGCGGTCGCTGCTACACGTGCACTAGACTGTATTATCCATCAGATGCGGTGTGATCACTTCGCGTCGTAGATGTTACGGCTTATCTGCCAATGTGTCAAATAAGGAACCAGTTTTATACAAACCAATAAGAATATTTTTTTACGAAATAAATGTGGTACACGAGGGCCAAGCTGAAAGTTATTACAAAATAAAAAACTAAGCAAACTGGCAAGTTAATTGTCTAATTATAACTCTTCGAAATGGTGTCCATTCGCATAAATACATCGCTGCATCCGATGGAACCGCTGACAAAAGCACTTTGCCCACTCGGCCCCAGGGGTCTCTTCGAAGGCCTTTTGAAACGCAGCCACTGCTTCCTCGGCGTCTATGAAACGTTTTCCTCGAAGTTTTTCTTTTATTTTCGGGAATACACAAAAATCGCAGGGTGCGAGGTCGGGGCTATACGGCGGGTGAGCTAGTAATTTCACGTTTGTGGTCGCCAAATAGTCGATCGTGGCCTGGCGGCGTGCGACGAGGCGTTGCCGTGATGCAGGAGGATCCTGCTGCGAGGTCGTTTCTCTCGAACTTTTCCCAAGACAAGTGGCAAACAATTGTTAGTGTACCACTCTGCATTAACCGTTTTATGATCCTCTAAGACAATTGTCGCGTAATGACATGTAATTCCTTCCGAAGAACGAGGTCACCATCTTTAATCCAACACTTCGACCTCTCTTCGCTTTATTTCATTTCTCGGCCCCAATTAACACGGCGCAGTTTTTGGGCGTCCGTCAAATTATGAGGTATCCAGCGGGCACAAAGCGCCCTGACCGCTAAACGGAGGATTTTGTGCACTTGCCTCATACCGATGGCTAGGCTTGCCCGAGTCTGCTGATAGGTCACTCTCTTGTCAGTCTCTATCACACGCCGCACAACACTGCTGTTACCTTCAATCGTTGCTGTGGAAAACCGTCTCTCACGCAGATCATCGGTGAGATTGTTGCGACCACGTATAAATTCATTACACCAGTTGTAAACTGTGGCACGAGATGGGGCTTCATCGTGAATGAGGCCAACCGGAGTCTATCATAACTTTCTTGTTGATTTAATGACATCGAAAGTCATAAAACTCATTGCACGAAAATTTTCTCGGCTTTATTCATGCTGACGTGCACAGACAATTTTCAATTTGCCGCCAAATCGTAAAATAAATGACAAATGAATTCAATATACACTCAATAATATTGGAAAAGAGTTATATTTTCAAAATTTAAACTTATTTTTTAATATAATGTTTTTAAGTGGCCAATTATAAAAACTTTCAGTTTGGTCCTCATAATCATAATATGGCGTCCTCTAGTGACCATTGAAATAATTAAATATACGGATCCCTTTATAACATCTCAAAGTAAATAGTTTTATAATAACATAATAGAGTGCGCTTTAGCATACTATTCACACTACAACACCAGGACGCGGCGACGCATCACTGCCAAGAGCCGGTTTGACACGCCGCCGCGCCGCATTAGTCGTTTGAAATGGTCAAATGACTAATTAAAATGCTATTGAAAGTCAGCAAAAACAACAAGTCACGACAGAAGAGACCATCATCATCGTGTCCACTGCTGGACATGGACCTGTCCTAATGTTTCAGTAACGATCGGTCGGAAGCGGCTCGCGTTTAGAGTCGCCTGCGATCTGCATTATATCATCTGTCCCGCTTGCCGTAACACTCTTCGCTAGCCAGGTACGTAGTATCCAATCGAGGAATTTTCTTCCTCAAAAAAAAAAAGATACATACAAGTACGTGTACATAACTATTGGTGACCTTGCACTAGAGATATAACAATGATAATAAATATTAAATAATTACACGGTAATATTATTGAAAAAGTAGCAACAATTTCATGCGTACTTGCTAGTGTCGCCAGACTGAGTAACATCCTGGCTCTGGGCGTGTCGCTCGGTGCTGGTGGAACCGCTGAGGGGCATCGAGGACTCACTGTGGATGGAGGGCGAAGTAGCGGCGGGGTTGGACAGGGGGCGAGTGCGGACGTGGGGGAACGACGTCCGCAGGTACCGCACAGAGAGCCGAGTGCGTCTCCTTGACCTGCACCATACACCAATCCTATTGATAATCAACGCAATCGAATTATGTACGTAGATTGTTATTCGATTATATCTAGTAACAACCGGCTGTAGCTAAATTGTAGTAAATATATCTTTCTGATCGCACAGGGCGCTGCCGAAAGACCAGCACCTCGGGTCTTGAGGGTTCCCTTTTAATAGCACGATTAGTGGACAAGACAATTCAAACATTTAACCCGCTATCCTCATATTTTCCTTCTCATTCCACACTTTGGATATCCGCTCTTTTACGCTAAAAAAATCATTGTTTCTCGTCAATATCAACCAATGAAATCACCGCACTATGCCGCCAAAATAAACAAGCGACACTCTTGAAAAATGCATTGAAAGTTAGTGTGAAGCCCGCATTCGCGGAGCAAGCACTATTCGCATACGCACACCGTACCCGCATCCGCTCAAGTGTTCTATAAAGGCGTCCGAACGCCGATATTACGCAAAGACTGTTCCGCGAGTGACTCTTTCTCTATCTCAAGTGAAAAGCCCGCGTCCGGGAGGAAGCACGAATCGTACCCGTTGTCGCTCAAGCCCGCGCTAGTGTTCAGCAAAGACATTAGCCTGTTATTACGCAAAGACTGTTCCGCGAGTGAGTCCATCTCTCTGTCTCTCCGCAACATATGCGCGCACGTCGCGACTTGTGTCCCGTGCGAGGAGTTTGGAGCTGACGAGGAGCCGACGCCTGTGCAACCTCGCTGCGGTCACGTAGTCGCGCTAGAGGCAGGTACACTCCAATTAGGGATGTGAATAAACAATCAATTTTCATATTAATATTTCTTTCATATAATTGATTTGCTAAATAATAAAAATCAATTTTTATTAAATCGGTTACATTAATTAACCCATTTTACTCTCTTTTTTCTTTTTTAAGTAAAAGAAATAACATATGCGTTGTTGGATCAGAGCAATGCAGCCAAACTACAAATTATTAATATCGACATTGTAATGTTTATTTATTTATTTACTTTTACAGGGTTGCCAGTGGCCCGGTACAATAACTAATTCACACAATACATACATAAAGTTACAATAAAAAAAATGTACAGTTCCTATTAAGGCATCCACAACATACGTCAGAGTGGCCTGTTTAATTATACTAAATCATACTATACTATATTATATTATATCACACTATATCATATTACATTATATTATATTATATCTTATCACATTATACTATACTATATCATATTATATGAATGGTAATTGATGTCAAGATTATTCGTTTGTGCATCTCTCAACAACCCGAAGACCTTTCTTCTGAATCCCGGCATGGAGACCGCAAACAAATCAACCGAATCTCCAAGAAGATTGTAGGCCCGAGACATTCTACATAAAGCACTGTTGACTCCGAGGTTTGTTCGCTTAAAAGGTGGGTGAAGAAGAGACACGGCTCGTCTGGAATTTTTCGGGGGGGCTCTGAATGAAATTTTTTGTAGCAGTTGGGGGCAGTCAATTTTATTATTTAAAATTTTATATAAAAAAATCATGTCCAATTGCTGACGACGAAGCGCCAAAGAATTCATTTTAAAGTAGATGAGGTTATCCCAGTAACTGTACTTGTATTTACTGCGATACGAGTGAAACGCCAAATGCCGTACAAATTTCCGTTGGACCCTTTCGACTCGCAGTCGGTGAACATTATAGAATGGTGTCCAGACTACACTACCGTATTCCAATATACTCCTTACGTACGCATTATAAATTAATATTTTTGTTTGTTGTTTTTTAAACATGTAATGTTCTTAGTACATACAAAAAAAATAACTTTGCGAATAGTTAATAAAAAAAACAAATTACATGCAAAAATCGATTAAGCTGTAAAATAAACTTAGTTTATAGAGAAAATTAGATTATTTAGTAATCAATTGCTTCCACTCCAAATTACATCCCTAAGCACGGAATTAGTGACATTATTTTAAATTTTTGTTTGTTAATGAACGTTATTTCCTTTTTTAAAGCTTTTTAGAATAGAAGCGAACGCAGATACGTCTAAGCCAAATTTTATTAAAAACCGTAAACCTCCAGCGATCGTGCGGGGACGCGTGCGGATCTGTATACGTTGTGACTTTCACGTGTATTAGTTACATTCATTAGTAAATTGTCATTTTCATAAATAGGTATTCTCGTAAGGGGCCAGACGTGTCGGAAACCGGCGCCGTCCAACATGGCGGCAGACTAGCACATCACCCAGAATATCCACTGCATAATATGTCTAAAACAGTGTGCATCTTCTCCATAAGAAATGGCCTGAATATTTGTACAAGCCTTTGTTTTTGTCTATTAAAAGTTAACTCGAAACACTCGTACGCCTTATCACGGCACGTATCGTCAACAAGTCTTAAGTTATGCGCGGTCAGGTTTGTTTGTCAGACAGTAGTTTTAGTTCCGCCCCGAAAACCCGAAGCCTCGGGGCTGCTTGCAGTGTCATAACTAAATTACACTACATAATCAAGTCTACTGGGATAGTCATATAAATAAATACAAAGTATAATATCAACCATTTATTATAAAAATATATTTAATAGTTCCGTACAATACAACTACCCTTAGAATAATTACAAGTAAATACAAATAGCAACTTTAGACTCGGCCGCGACACAGCTGAGCTGAGCGGGCGCGCCGCCTCCGGCACCTCCGCAGGCGCTTACTTCCGTTTTGTTCACACGGGTTGCCACACAGGGTTGCCACACGGGTTGCCACAGGGGCGGCCCGCACGACACACTATTCCATTCGCAAAGTACATACATACATACATAATTACAATCGAAAATGTACAGTACCTATTAAGGCATTCACAAATACATTAAGGGTGACCTGAACTTGTGTATGTCCAGTAGCTCATATATCTAGAGGCTTTCAGTCGCAGTATATGTCGGCAGATATAACGACGGACACTGCCAATGGAATTTCGTCCTTTGTATGCCGTTGTCATTTTTGGGTTACACTGTACTTGGCATTAGGTGCTCTGTAGTCACTTTGAGGAGCCTATGTAGAAAAAAACAACCGTCGACGCGGCTCCATTGGAACTATGAATGTGGAGTGTGTAATGGTACTCAGGCGACTGAGAAGGAAGGTGAGAAAGACGGGGATAATGGCAAACGGCGTACCACGGAATAAGTGTGTGGTGATTTTAAATTAGTTAAATAAAACTATAAAAGTATTTTTGTGTTGTTTTCTCCTGCCATATTCCCCACATGAATGTAATTAGATATTCTTCACAATCTATAAACATTTAAAATAAAATACACCGTCTGCAACGACGCGATGACATTACATGTGTCAAACTGTAAACTTGCCATTTTACAATAACAACAAAAACGATCTTTTTGTATTCATAAACACAAAGAGTAGACCCGGCCGCAGCGTGGTAGCAGGCAGGGACACCCGTACCGCGGGGCAGGGCCCGGCTCCCAGGACGATAGAGAGAACGGAAAGGACTTGTCTGTGGGGAAACGACGCGACCAGCGTGGACAGCCGGTTACAACTGTCGAGCGGCGCGGCGAGGGGGCCGAGCGCAGTTCAGCTAGCTGTGCCAATGTGCGAACCGAGTCGGCAATACATACATACATACATATCATCAGTTAATATTATTATCTACGCTAACTACTATACAATAACATCAAGATACTACTCGGTACTCGCTACCGCCGCCACCTCCCGCTACTCTGCACCGACGCGCACACACACGCACGCGCGCACGCACACACACACACACACACTACATACGTATATGAGTAAAATACAACATCAAGTTTATGGAGTGATTTTATAGACGGGGGAGGTATTCCGGGAGGATATTTGGCATTCTATTTTACCCCTTCAGCGCGGGCGCGTGGCGGGCCTCTGAGGGTGTCGCAGGACATGGAGCTGTGCGCATCATACGCAGCGTAATCGAGACAAACGTTTTGCTTCAAAATTATTTCGATTGCTATTCACAACAAATATAATACGGGTGAATAAAATATAGTCAGCCAGCGTGTGACGAGTCGACCAGACCGACAGTAGAGAAAAGGTTGATGCCAAATATGTAAAAATGGTGATATCTTAATATTTCCATTAAAACAAAATAAATTGTATTCAACATATTGAAGGAACTAATTATTCAAATGAATGAATGAATGGCATTTAATAAAAGTACTTATATTGCCTGTCCCGAGCCAGGATAGAATACGAAGGGAAAACGTGTGAATACCCGTTTACGTAAAGTTACATAAAAGGAATTGTATCGATTTACCAATGAACCGTGCGGCACACGCGCCACACGCGCCAAGCTGCCCGCACTCGTTGCGGCTCAACTCACATTTGTTCGCGTTGTGTTGTTACACGTGTTTATTAGTTGCAAGATGATGCGGATGAGCCTCGCCCCGCCCCCCTGCGCCTCATCTATACAACACCAGCGGTATCGACACATGCCATTCAACTAAACGGGACTCTGTGACCAGGGCGACTGTGCCCGCCCACGTGACTCCTACACACTACGGTGCCTACGAGCATTCGTGCAAGCAATTGAAATAGTCACGTGAACGTGATGACTGCGTTTGTTTTCAGAAAACTTGATGATATTGCATGACGCCCGAGTCCCGCCCGAGCGCCGCCCGAGCACCTGCGGTTAACTAGTTAAACAATATTCAGAAGAATATTCTAGATTTTTCAAAGTCATGTGGTTACACTATATCTTACAAAGGTAATTATTTGAATGACAACACTTTCACTGTGCGTGTAGAATGTGTTTGTATCAGCGTGCAGCGCTAGCACAATGTATCCCCTAAGGAGCAATTGATCACAGGGCCCACAGTCCCGTCTCAGTGCGGATGAGGTCAACTTGGGGTTTTTAGTCGGTTAAAGTCCGGCACACCCCGGTTACCATCCCCCATGTGTAGCCGGGACGGTCCAGGGAGGATTTTCCCCAAGTAAAAAACAAAAGGACAATGTATCGCAGTTAATGTAACGATGGACCCTTACAAAATAAATAACCATCAATAGGGACCTAATTCAATATGAAAACATAATATAATCGCTTTACGGATACCATTTAAGAAAACACTATACTCTGTGTGTGTGTGATAACTTCATAAGTTGTCGATTATTAGGCTTTTGCTTGATTAATATGTTATTTAGTAGTGGTCTCTGGCGAGCCGACCAGTCCCGCAGCCGGCGCGCCGTAACGGCTGAACGGACCGCGCGCGCCGGCCGGCCCGTGTGCTAAACAGCTCGCTATACAATTGCCCATTTCATCTGATATTGGACAGTTTACACTAAGTTTTGGTGCGATAAAAGTATCTAGTAATTGAATGGTTATTATTTACTCTAAACGTTAGCCATTGAACGTTAAAGATTTTTGTTTTTCAGTATCTTTCCTGGCCTATGTGTTTGCTGTATGCATTTTCTTACCGATTAACTAAACGCTTTTTTTAAAATATATTTATAAAAATGATTATTAATTTCAGAAGTATATCTCGAGACATTCACACTGGCTCCGATTATACAAGATCAGCGAGCGTTAACGGGTCGGCAAATGATCTTGGCTACGTATCGTATGCGTGTTGGTGTGGGTGTGGGTGTGGGTGGGGGTGGCGGTGGCGGTGGCGGTGTCCCGGGCGGTGGGGCGCCGGGCGACTCTCACCCGGGCTGCTCCTGGTCCGACTCCGCATTGTCCTCGGGCTCCTCCTCCTCGTTCTGGCCTCCTGTTAGCACAACATTAATAATAAATCGTCACGCTATATAAGTTTCAGAGTGAACAGAGACACGTCAGTGGCACTGCGCGCTTACATGCCGTGCACAACGTGACCGGTAGTGTATGAGGAGTCAGTCACGTTCCCGCACGATGTTCTCCTCCGGCGGCGAGCGAGCGGCGCGGACGCCCGCCCCGCGCCCCTCACCCCTCGTCCTGTCGGCCGCCGCAGCCACGCGGCAGTAACGTCATAACGCTGCAGTTTCGTGTTACTGTCCGGTGCACTGTGTTCGGTTACCAAAACATGTACCGACATGTCCTACGGGCGTCGGCCCAGGGTCTTGACGTTTATAAATGTATTGAAGAGGCGGGAGTGAGCGCTCGCGTGCGGCAGGACGGTTCCTTAATCGATTCTAAGCATTTATAATGTTTAGTTGTATTTCTTTCCATGAGAGCGGAGAACAGTACGGCGCAGAGGGAAACAGAGTTACGTAGCGCAACGTTGAAAGTAGAACAGAGAACAGCGTGTGCGCGCGCCGGGAACGTGCCTGGCCCACATCGCCAGCGACAATATCCCCGCCCCCTCCCCCGCTAACGCACAGCTGCACATGACGTGTCAACTGTTATGTAAACTTATCCCGAATTTACTATAGGTGGCTTCTCTTTTATATGTACTGTATACGCAGGCATCCCTCAGGCAGTACAATTTAATTGCATCGTAGTCAGGAGCCGTCGCCTTCAACAGGTAACTCACCCATTACAGTGTTGACGCCGTTTATTATTAATTTATATTTATTGTAATAATACTTTGTTGTCTTTTATTTATTGTTGAAAGTAGCAATGCACGTTCAGGCACTCATTAAGCTGTTAGCAAAGAGTGACGGCAGAAGAGAGGGAAGGGCGCGTACTGTGCCGACGGGCGTAATGGCGGCGCGCGGGCGGCGGCCGGTCCTCGGGTGTGTCGGTCAGCAAGGAGCTGCGGTACGCCATCAGCGGCGCCCACTCCTCGCCCCACTGCACCGCGTGCGGGATGCGCGCCTCCAGGAACTGGAACACGAGCCGCCATCTGCACAGGCTCGACAAAGCGACTGAAGCGCACTCGATGCAATCAATGAGTGAGGAATGAGAGGCCGAAGGTTTATTGCCACTAGCCGTTGTCGATGACTCTACATTGGTACGTGTGTAGGCTCGGGGGCGAGACGCGCTGCAGGTCTGCGCACTCGTATATTGTACCACCTAAAAACTGTCTAAATTCCTGATCGATAACTGTCGTCTTATTTTTTTCCGAAATGACCACAAGCTTTCGATTCGATGCAAAGTATCAAGGGTCAAGAAACTTTGACATGATGTTTTTTCTTTATCATACTAAATATATTTCCTGAAATAAGAGCCGACTTTTATCAACAAAATAAGCCGAGGAATATTTTAGCTGCAGTCAACTATACATGGGTGTGAATCTCACAATAGCGACTCTCCCGGGCCAATCGCGTTTCGAAATCAGCTCATGAATTACAGAATTAATTATACTTTTCTTTTACTTTTTTTAACGTCGTCACACTTTGGCAACACTGCCAAGTTGTATTCAGTTATAAAGGAGTCTAAACATTTCCTATGAGGTGGGTTAGCAGAGAATTATACAAAAAATATACAATGGAATAATAATTTAAAATGTTAAGTAGTTTTATTGCCTTTTGTTGAACACGTTGGAGCCAGGTGACAGTGAGAGAGTGCGCGCCGCGTGGCGCACGGGGCATACCTTGAGGACCTGCCGCTTGTCCTGGCGCAGCAGCTTGTTGGAGAACTCGGCGAGCGCCTCGAGGAAGAGCAGGTTGTGCGGGGGCGAGTGGTCGCCGTGGCCGGAGTGCTGCAGCGCCGCGAACGCGATGCCGGCGCGGTGCAGCGCCGTCAGCGCCTCGCGGTTCTTCAGCGCATCCAGCCCGAACATCACGGAGAAGCGTTTCGCCAACTCCTGCGCACGTCACGGCACGACATTGCGACAAAATTATCTATTGTGCCCAAGGTGACCACTGACGCAGCTGAACGCCGTTCGCAGCGGTGTGGTGGTATTCACACATGCCATTTCTATTAGATGCCATGCGGGCTGCCTCGCGATG
The DNA here is from genome assembly GCA_036320925.1 of Automeris io. Classification (NCBI taxonomy): domain Eukaryota; kingdom Metazoa; phylum Arthropoda; class Insecta; order Lepidoptera; family Saturniidae; genus Automeris; species Automeris io. Next base: position 293,054 of record JAUDJH010000011.1, on the reverse strand, counting down.
ATTCCCTTCGCCGGTGAGCATGTGGCGCCTAAACCTGCCTTACGCCCCTCCCCCTAATCTGAAACGTGCCCGACCTCGAGCCTACGAGCACTCGTAGCCCCGCGCATGGACACCGGTCTCTGACCCACCACACCACCATATTATTATTTATCTATTTAGCCAAAACCCCGACAATGACATATCAAACACAAAACCTAATTTTGACTAATGTCCTCATTTCAAATATGCGCACTAATATATACCAAATACAGGCGTACACTCAAAGTTTACTGACAAATGGCAGCTCAATATATAATTAGTGCCTTTTAGTTATGTAATAATGATACGAGCCTACACGGCTGCGAACTGATTTGGATACTGCACAGCGCATTGATTATCCGTATAAATATGAATCTAGACACATATTGCAATCGGCACAAAGTGGACGGTTCAAACAGGCCACTGTACACGTTTCAGTCTGACAATAACGGGATTAGAATTGTAGATCAACGTGTGGTGGAAATCAGAGCTAATGCGTAAACGGTTACGTATATAGAACAGTTTTACGTTTGCATGGGAACGCATTTGCGCGTGTCGTCAGTCGGGCTCGGGTGCGCACCTTGAGCTCGAGGAAGTCCGGCAGCTGGCGGTGCAGGGCGGCGTGCCGCTGCGCCATGTCCGCGAAGAGCGCCTGCATGGCGAGCTCCATGGTGAGCGCGCAGTTCAGCTTGTTGATCTCGCGCGCCTTGCTCAGCGTCGCCTTGATTATGTCGCCGTAGTCGTTGTAGCACTGCCGGGCAAACTGCATCTCTGTACCCTGCGCGCTGCCCCGCGCGCCGTGTGCGTGACACTCGCCGCGCGCTTATCCATCGAGACAACAACACTCTATTGCAACTGAGTGTTATTCATTTGTTACAACGGCTGCAATGCAGTCCTAAATATACCTACATTTTTTACACTGGTTCGACATAGTGAATACAGAGTACCTGATGGTAAGTACAGTGTAGTCCAAAAACGAAAGCGACCATCAAAGGATGAAAATCCATTGGTAGTCAACATCGTCATGTCGGCCCACATATACCACGACTGAAGGTCTCTACTGTTACAATAATAGAGAAGCACAACAGCAAATATTACTGATAAGCTAGGCTGGATATAATATAAATAATAGTTATTAAATGCTAAATATTAATGCGAACACCATTAACAATTAACGTATATTTCGCAACAAATATGTTTTATGTTGGCAAGCATAAAGAGTGACAGGAAGGATATGGCGGTGTGTGTGTCACAGTTCTCAATGGCGTCGGGTTTAAGTAAAAGTGTTGTGCAGAGATGTTGTTTGATATCAAGATTAATATTCTGTAATGAATAACAAATAATTATGAGGTCAAGAGTTGATACAATGATCCGAACGAAAGTCCATCGAGTCAGTAAGAGGCCAAAAGTGAGCCTAAATAAGAGAGTTAGTTAGATTAGCGTGTGGTAGCAGATATGTAAGTTGTAGAGTTCCAGTTCGTGTGGTCACGGCTCAGTGCAGGCAGCCGGCCCGCCGGCACGGATGTTACAGTTCGGACGGGCTCCCATATAGACGCACGCACGAGTGGGCATCGCCGCGGCCGCCGTGTCGCCGCTAACCACTACTGGTCAACATATTTTTAAAGGTCCTTTTACAGAAGCAGATCGGGTGCGCAACGCGACTCAGTAGATATATAGACACAGAGAATGCAATATATCGTTACCTTGATGTAGTGCTTGAAGACGTCGGCGGCGCGCCGTATGGGCGCCACGTTGTACACGATGAGCTTGCAGTAGGCGGCCAGGAAGTTCCTCCGCTTGTGCAGCTCCTCGATGCGTCTCTCGTCTTGTCCGTCTGCAAGCAAGCCGATGCTGACCCCCCGCTCTCTCACACGCCCCACCGCCTACCGCACCGCCCTCGCTCCACGTCATGTTTTGGCCTCAACCACATCGATTTCGGACTATAGTATCAACTAAAGATGGATTTCAACTATATTAAAACATCGTTTAGCGGTTATAGTCGAGCAGTGGCGTGCATTCCATAAAAGTATAAAAAGCATACCTTGTGATACCGGGACATTTAATAAATATATATATAATATATATTATTTATTACATAGAGATTACTAGATAAGTGTGTCTGAATTCAAATTGGTTCAAACTCGAGGTCACTATATTTATTAATAATTCAAATATGAAAAGGCAATGTTTTATTACGTGTTTACGAATGCACGCCGTTGTATTCGAGTGATTCGCTCTCACCGAATCTCATAAAACTTTAAAACGATTTAATATATTTATTTATCATAAAATTCTGGGAATATTGTATCTGCCTTTAAAGCAGAAGGTGTACAATGAATATCGATGTTGTCGTATTTGTAATCGTGTCAACGGACTGCAACGCTTTTAAATTCCTTCAGATTCACCTCGTGATTACAGATACAGTAGAGCAAAACATGACGTATACACATGAGAGAGCCGGCTAGGGGGTGGCGGCGGGTTCGGGTCTGACCCAGGCGAGGCGAAGGGCGGCGCCGGGTCGCGGCATGCATGGCTCTATCTACTCGTGTGCCGGGGTACAAGCGCCACGCGACCCGCACCCACGCCCGCGCCCACGCCCGCATAGCCACCGTGGCGCCTCCCGCGACCCGCACCCGACCGATGTTAATACGGCTGCCTACCAACCCGCGCTCAATATTAGTACAAGCCTGGACCACCTTGCAGCCTTCGCTTACAAACAAACTCGTCAGCCCTCCCGAGAAGTGCATCTGTAAATGTTTCATATATTACTCAAAATGCGGTCAACACTAACTATCAAGCCCACGGTGAACACGTTGTAATAACATTTCATCTTAATTCATGTTTACCACATTTTCATTCATTCGTTAAATTCATATGTGTTAGCCCGTCTAGCCGCGTCGCAGTTTGTAATCAATTGTCTTTCCACTAAATTGAACTACTCTTTCTCAATGAACATGCATTACTACCAATACTATTTACAGATGCAATTCGAATATTAGTTTTGATTCGCACTATTTGAATAGGAACAGTAGAGCACATCAACATAAATTCCAAAATATATTTCTATATCACTCCAGGCATAATGCAAATATCAAAATTACTGCAATAATACACACGTAATATGCTTATAATAAATTATTTTCAAAATTAAATCTTAGAAAGCGTTAATCCCATTAAGTAATGATAAATCTTTGTTGGCATATTTCATATTTTATCTTTGTCATTTACATCGAGAAACCTCACAAAACAAACTTAAAATTATTTTTAAATGAGCATATAAAAACTCATGAAATGTCAAACGCCCTAAAAGTTTATGACGCCGTTAGAAAAAATAAAGTAACCTTTTTACGTAAAATAAAATTAAAATATTTTTAAATAAATAAACGATAAGGTTTCATCGATCGATTTTTTTTTTATAACTGGACACGCTGTCTCTTTCCATAGCGAGGATTCAGCATTTTAACTATACCATTGCATGTGATCCGAAATTCGTCCTCAAATATAAGGAGACACAATTTTATACATTTGTAATTATTATTGACATTATTTTCTTTCTGAAAATACTAATATCTTGTATCTCGTAAACTCATTGAATCTGTATGCTATGGCAACAGACACGCCCCTATAACCAGAGCATTAAAATAGTACAATGGTTTTGAAAGATGCCCTACTGTTCCTAATAGCATGGTGAAGTGATCCTAGAACACGGCGACTACAGCCCGACGCACCGCACGCCGCCGAGTGATGCGTTACCTACATCATTATTATTAACAAAACAATACAATAATAGAACGCAAAATAAAACAAAATACACTGCACAAATCATGCTGAAACTGAACGATCTCTCAAAGTGTGTTAATAAAGAACCTCAATCCGATACCGCAAGCGAACGTTGACACAAACTGTTCCGACTAGTCGACCGGACGACCGGCGCGGCGGCGCGGCGGCCCGGGCTAGTGGGCGCGCTGCGAGCTACGCGGGTGCGACACGAGACCGCTCGCGAACCGTACACCGCAGCGACGTGCGTAACGCGGCCGGAGGACCCGAGACGGCTCGCCTTCGGTTTCGGATTGCGGCGTGAAGCGGGCGCGACACATTTTCCCTTAGTAATGTTAAGTGAATCATATAAACAGAGTGAGTGTGCGTCGTCCGCTCGTCGCGTCGAGACAAAAAATATGCATTATCATCGGGTCGCGGCCGCGGGGCGCGGGGCCGTCTCGCGCCATTACTAAGGTAAAATAGCCGTCTCTGTGTCAACTAGTGCAGGCGAGTGCGGGACAACTGCTTACCGGCCGCGGCGTCGGAATGTCCGCGAGGCGGCACCACGCCGCGCCACACATGCAACCAAACACACCGCTCCGTTACAGCATCGCGTCACGCGTCAGCGCGTCATCTCACGCCGCTCCTATCCTATGCGCGCCCCCGACCCACTGCCCTCACTCTACAGCAACACATCTCCCACAATAATGCATATTTTTTCTCAGTGACAGTCCGCACGGTGGCGGACGCCGTTAATATGTTTCCGAATGGAACTGTGCGCTAACTCTCCGACGCCTATCACTATTGCTCTGCCTTTGCTATATTACAAATGGGACCAGACTAAAACTCTACAAGTTCAATAGAACAGAATTAAAGAAAGATTTAAAATAGTTCCACAAGTTTAAAAAGTTCCACAAGTGTGTTCCGGCACGAATTGCGAGGTGCACAAACCCGTGCGCCACGAGTGTGTGTGTATGTGTGTGTCTGTGTGTGTGCACCTCGCAAACGTACGGATCGTTCAACGTACACCAAATACATATTTTATTGACATTTAACAAATGAACCGGAGCGTATACATGTCAAAGTAAATGCCCACTGTCACAATGCATTAAGACTCTGATGTATGTATTTTGCACGAGTCTAGATTTCAAGACAGCAGTCCTCTGTTACAACTTTTCAGGAAATACGAGTTATACTACATTTATAATTTAAGTTTTAATATAAATATACATCTACAAATTAGTTATTCCTACACAATAATCTGTAATACTCGGTTTTGCCTAAAGGCGAGTTCTGAAAATACTTTATGCAATGTATTGTGTGTAAAAACGCTATAGTGGAACAACAATGACCCGTTACAACATTTACATTATTTGTAGCACACAACCCTTAAAACTATAGACAAATTATCCACCAAAGTACCCACACGTTCCCGACACATCACAACTCACACGGTACAAACAATTGCTATATTCCCCCGCGAGCACACGAGTGCCAAGCTCCAATTAATCACACACATATTATTGCTCTTTTTGCCGAGTACACTCGAGCTGAGAATAGGCGCCCGAATAAAATTTTACAAAAACTACTTCTCGAACGTTTCTACATTAAAAAAATCAAAACGCCTAGAGTTATTATTATACAGTGTTATTGCAAGCTCGTCGTATTAATGGGGGCACATGTGATAGAGGACCTTAAATGTAACAATTTAAGTTGCTCCAATGGAGGAATGAAAGTCAATCATTTTCGACATATTTTAAGATATTTTTTTTTTTGTTAGTACGCCCGAGTTCGGCACATAATAGTAAAAAAAAACTTCAAATTATATGGATGGTATTTGAACATATTTGGATAGCAGACACTTTAACACAAGTCTGCAAGCTACTGGAAAAATATATTAATTTAATTAGTCATCCAGGAAGGTGTCAATGGCTCCGTAAGGATATGTAAATACTTATATGCAAGGTTCCCCAACATACAGACGCACGGTATCCGACGCGATGAAACAGAGCTGGCCGAATTAGAGAATGTAGCTCCTGAGAACTATTGTGATAAAGCTCGAAATATGTCATTTAGACTCTCTAGTTCTTTTCCACTCCAGTGAAACAGCCCTTGGCATTTTGTTTTAAAATATGACTTAAACAAATACTTTGAAACTTGGTGCGAGGACCAAACTGAAAGTTTTTATAACTGGCCACTTGAAAACATTATATTACAGAAATAAGTTAACATTTTGAAAATATAACTTTTTACCAATATTATTTTTACGTTATGGCATTTGCATTTATATTTGCATTTGCATTTATATATTTGGCATTTTTACCATTTACAATCTTTTACGATTTGGCGGCAAATTGAAAATTGTCTGTGCACGTCAGCATGAATTTAGGCCGAGAAAATTTTCGTGCAATGAGTTTTATGACTTTCGATGTCATTAAGTCAACAAGAATCGTTATGATAGACAATAAAAACCTTTTATAATGAAGCCCCAGCTGAAGATAACAGCAGTGTTGTGCGACGTGTGATAGAGACTGACAAGAGAGTGACCTATCAGCAGACTCGGGCAAGCCTAGGCATCAATCATCTATCAATCATCTAGGGCAAGGTATGAGGCAAGTGCACAAAATCCTCCATTTAGCGGTCAGGGCGCTTTGTGCCCGCTGGATACCTCATAATTTGACGGAGGCTCAAAAACTGCGCCGTGTTAATTGGGGCCGAGAAATGTAATAAAGTGAAGAGAGGTCGAAGTGTTGGAAAAAAGATGGTGGCCTCGTTCTTCGGAAGGAATTACCGGTCATTACGCGACAATTGTCTTAGAGGATCATAAAACGGTTAATGCAGAGAGTGGTACACTAACAATTGTTTGCCACTTGTCTTGGGAAAAGTTCGAGAGATTTTTTATGATATTTAGCGACCACAAACGTGAAATTACTAGCTCACCCGCCGTATAGCCCCGACCTCGCACCCTGCGATTTTTATTTATTCCCGAAAATAAAAGAAAAACTTCGAGGAAAACGTTTCATAGACGCCGAGGAAGCAGTGGCTGCGTTTCAAAAGGCGTTCGAAGAGACCCCTGGGGCCGAGTGGGCAAAGTGTTTTTCTCAGCGGTTCCATCGGATGCAGCGATGTATTGATGCGAATGGACGCCATTTCGAAGAGTTATAATAAGACACATAACTTGCCAGTTTGCTTAGTTTTTGATTTTCTAAGAACTTTTCGTTTGGCCCTCGTATTTAGCTTACTGCCTATAAAAATGTGTCTCGACATTTTTAGATATTCAATATGAGTTTCAACCGGAATACTTTATAAACAATCTAGTTCAGCGGGCAACAGACGCGGGCACTCACGGCGCTCAGACAGCAAACGGTGGGCTGGCCTCGGACGGGCGGCCGGGGGGAGAGCCTAACGGTGATCTACTAGCGTTTAGGCAGCCACTGCCTTAAGAAACTTAAGGCCCCGTCGCAGTGCAAACGCAGCGGTAGGCGACAGTTGAATGAACTACCCTTCGTCGGCGGCGTTGTCTTCAAATGAAACGAGTGCACGAGTGTATCCCACAGCTCTTGGCCCGCAATTTGGTCTGCATGGAATGGATACTTCAAACAACTTGTTAAAGCCCCGCAGCACGCAGACCCGTGCGAGAAGTAGACCTTGTAAACCCGGTCGCCTCGGCTTGCCGCGCTCCGGGATCACCTCCTATGTTCTGTTATTCATTTATTTATAGACCTTCCCTTGTATATTTTTTCAGCTATCTTAGACAATGTAATGTCCAATAAACAATAACACTAGTAAAAAGTGAAAAATGTATAGAATTAAAATAGGATTCCGGAATATAAACGCCATTATTTTATATCAATTATAATTACATTTTGCACCTTCACCTTTATTGTTTATAGAACGTTGCCTTTCCAGGAAGGTCGCTCGCAGGCAGTGGCGCCACTAGAGTCCCTGCCAATTGGATTCTCCCCAAAGTTGACCAGAGCCAGAGTGTCAAACACTGTTATTAAACTATGTCTATATTATTATTATTGAAGAGCGTTGATATTTCGGTGCGTCTGCATCAAATTTTTCCATTTTGTATACATTTCCTTGCCCTTTTTTTCTTTCAGACATATTTACAATTACTTTTATTTTCCTCGCAAGGTTCGACGTGTACAAGCGACACATAATTAGCGAACTTTATGGTGTACGAAAAAGAGAAAAATAATTAGAAACGCACACACGAGGAAGAGAAAGTGCGGCTGATGTTTTTAGAAACACGAAGCATTTGCTGTAGACGCATCATTAGATTAAAAACATTTTTATTTGAACTCCAAATAATAATTGTCTGTTCAAATCGCTTTCTCGTGTTTTCCGTTCTGCTTCTTGCGGAGACACTGAAACGCACACAGCGCCGCCGCCGGGGCCGGCTGTGCGCCCGGGCTCGTGACATTGCACCGCCACAGCGCAACAGCGCTCCGACACGCGCACGCGCAGTGACGCAAGGGAGCAATTCTCATATGTATTTCCTTCGAAGGGACAGAGTATTGTTGGTGTAAGAGTTTTTAAAAATTCACCGGGCGGGAGGAGCGAGCTCGTGACCCTTTGGAGACTCCTGGTACATCGTATGTACCAGTAAATATTACATCAGACTAAATGCCTTTGGTCAGGGTTCATTCGGTTCACATCAATACCACATAGTTCTAGTGTCCTAGAAAAATGTACACGTTTTTATCATTTTCTAGTATAAAAGATACCTTTCAGTCGTAACACCACAAAATAATGTAAAAAAAAATTATCGCCGCTTTGACAGCGGCCTCGATTGTCTCATACGGGTCAATGCACTTGTGAGGTTATTTGATTTGCGACGCATCGGTGTATGCAATGCATTGCAATAACTAAGTCATACGAATTATATAAAACGCGCATCAAATAAATAAAAAAAGGGATTCAAGCTTAGACTGCCTTCTGATTCACAAGCCTCCCACAACCGGTAAAGGCCTCCTCACTATATCTGGTAGCCTCCGCCATAGGCCTATGGGGGGGTTTTTCCCCCGGACTAGAAAGAAAAAGGGTCTACGAGTATAGGTGGCAAAGGTATGCACTGTAAAAGGTACGTCAGAATGGGAGTCTGTTATGGTGAAATGTCACAAATCTAGAAACGCTTCTACGGAATGGGGCTTCATTGTCACGATATTGTAGTGTAGTGTAGTGTAGTGTGTCTGTGTGCAGGGCTGAGTGTTACCGTAGTTGTGATGCACGAAGACGAACTCCTGTATGAAGTCGTTGAGCAGGTCGCACAGGTCGTTGTCGGGCTCGAGCACGAGCTGCTTCATGGCGGGCTCGCTGGGGTGGTGCAGCGAGTACAGATGCTCAGAGAAGAAGATCAGCAGATCGCAGATGCTCGTGTACGCCTGGTCGGACGGACGAGACACGTTACACTCGTACATTGCTCACAGAATTACTTAGTTCCATTGTGTAGTATCATTTAAGCTAGCAATTGTGCAAATAGTCATTCTTACGTTTTGTATAATACATATTTGATTAATTCTCTTGTGGTTTTGTCTCAAAGATAAATTGGAAAGTAGTTTTGTAAGAATTTAATTTCGTCTCTGTGTATGGTGTCGTTTTAGTCGTGTCCGCGGCGGCGCGCGCACCTCCTCGCGCAGGTCGGGCGTGGCGCCGCGCGCGACGATGTCCCGGCAGAGCGCGCAGTAGGCGAGCAGGCGCTCCCGCAGCGCGCCCGCCTCCGCGCCCAGCCCGGCGCCGCCGCGCTCCTCCACGCTCTGCAGCGACCACACCACCGAGTAGAAGCACGCGCGCACGCCGTACACGAGCGCCTGCAACCACACAAACACACACACACACACTACATTCGTAAGTAACCAAGTTTTCAGTTTAAAACAACACGTCGTTCATTTATTGCAAAGAAAAATGGTACAAAATAATTATTCGAGTGATCTGGCGGACCTGCGCGTTGTGTAACTATTTATAATAAATTTGTGATTGATCATCTGTACACGAAAAATATATGTAAAAAGTTAAAATAATTATTATCTTAACATGAGTACTACTTCCACACGAAGGAAGTCGCGAGCAAAGCTATTATAGCAATACTGCAACTGCAAGTGCGCCGGTCACGTAACAGTAAGTACAATTAGCCGGCGCGGGGCGTGCTCACCTGCGGCGGCATCTGCGAGTCGTGCTGCTTGAGGCACTTGGGCAGGTCCTCGAAGAGCGAGTCCCAGATGTTGGTGTCGTTGAGGTTGTGGCACATGTACATGATGGACACCTTGCGCAGCGAGTTGATCACGCTGAACACCTCGTCCGCGTCCGGCGTCTCGCCCTGCGCGCCGGCGTGCCGGTGGGGCCGGTTACGTGCGTCGCACCGGGTCGGCGCCGTATCGGGCCCGGCTCGGTGCGACGCAACGCACGCAAGCGGACAACGCGCCTCATAGTACAATGTTATATTTTAATGTTATATTTCCTACATTTACGCGTGAGTGCATACTTTTAAAAATCCTATTAACTTCAAGAAGAAGAATGTCACCCACGTCTGGGCAACGGAGCTCCCACGGAATCGTGGATGACAGGCTTAAGATAATGAAGAAGCAGGGAGTGAGTGAGTGAGTGTGTGTGTGTGTGTGCGTGCGTGCGTTTACCCCCTCGATGAGGCTGCGGTACTCGTCGATGGCCTCCTTGTAGCGGTTGACGCAGGCGTCGGTGATGGTGGCGCGCGCCACGTTGCACTTGCTGTACACGGAGTGCCCCTCGCTGCACAGGTACTCCAGCGTGCGGCCGCACGTCTCCAGCACCTGCGCACGGACCCGCGCTCGCTCAAGGCACTGTGCACTGTGTCAACTTTATGTAAGACATCATTTCATTTTAAACGATATTAATTTCACTAAAAAGGTAAGCGCCTCTTTACACCAGACTGGTAAGGGTTAATCTCAAAATAATAATTACGTACAATATATCTACGACATCATTATATATATATCTAAGCTATATCCCCTTCGGAGCGAGCAGAGACACACGAGTGGCGGCATCCACTCTGCGCTTCGTGCTTCGCTACGCGCCCACTGTGAGCAGTGGCGGCGCTAATCGCCGTTCGCACAGCACTGGTTAGTGCACACGACATTGCTATTAGGCGCCCGCCGTGCAGATCCTCGCGATGTATTTCCTCCACCGGTGGGCGTGCGGTGCGTGGACAGCAAGCAATGCCAATAACATTTGTAGAAAAAAACATTTGAATAGAGGGGCGTCACCTCTGCCTCCGTCTGCACGTTCACGATCTCCCGGATTTTGTTCAGCAGCAGCGCCAGGTTCTGTGTGCAGGAACCCGGATTAACATTCACTCATATTACTAGATACATCAACCAGGCACAAGAGCCAGACACACTGTCTCCGTGCCTACTAAGGGAATTGTAATTTTTTAAATAAACAATATTACACGATTTAATGAGAAATTTTATCCTTGTTTGTAATTAAAGACTAAAGTCAAATGAACAAAAAAAGACTTAATAAAGAACAAAGCAGATAAAAAAATAATGAAAAAAAAAAGGTTGTGAAATAGAATATTTTGGACATTAGAAATGGATGTTAGGTGGCATTCAATAATCAACGGGAGCTACTGATGCCTGAGCAAGGCGCTGCGCCGTCTCGGCCCGCTCATAGTCAGGCTGCCCAGAGTGGCCCAACCTCGCGGCAAATACATTACGAAGAACAGGCCCTTTGCTAATTTGCAGTTCGTAAACAAACCGCGAGTTGCATTTTTTTTTTTAAATAAAAGAGTGGAAATTGACATTATGATACAACTCGCATTTGACTAAAAGCACATCGTTTCATTTTAAAATTTGACCAATAGACGTCGCAGGTTCCATGTCAATTAAGCGAGCGGCTTCTGTGTCAGTCTGTTAATGTATTTCGATATAATATATCATCCGTCACGCTATTACATTAGTGGTCGTATCCACTTTGCGCATATATGTCGCACCCAACGTGACCAGTAGCGCAGTTGATCGCCGTTTTTAAGGCACTCACAGTAATACCTGTTTTGGGGCAGTCCTTTTTTGTGCGATTATATTTTTCGATTTGTTTTTAAATGCATAAAATAATTATACTAATAATGTATGCCACGGGGTTTGCTCGCGATGTGTTTCTTCACGGGTGAGCACGCGGCGCCTGTATTGGTGCCGCCGCGCACGGAAACCGATCGTTCACCCACAAGAGCGCCGCAGCCAGTGAGTGTACTCTAACATTCTTTAAGGTATGTTGACGCCTAGTGTTATCCGCTCATAGGGCAGTTTGTATGTAAGGAAGCAGGCAGGCACCCCCTCCTGCCGCTGCGTGGTGTACAGCTCCAGGTCGAAGTACTGCGGGATGGACACGAGGTTGGTCAGCTTCTCCGGGTCCGCGCCGAACTTGTCCAGCAGCGCCGGCAGCGTCACCATGAAGTGCGTCGTCATCTTGGCACGGTCGTCGCTCACTACCTGCGGCAGACAAGGCACGGCGTTCCACTCGGCTGCACTCCTGCCAGGCACGGCGCGGCCGGTTCGCGAGGAGCCCGAAGCGTGTCACGGTGGCACGATCCAGTCCAGATATCTGCCGGGGCAGACGTGCGGCCGTCTCGCCGCCATTGTTACACTGTTCTTTCCTTCAGGTCCGTATATTTTTCGTCTAAGTATTTCGTATAAGTCGATAAGATACGTATCAGTTGCTGAGGATGCCGATATTTTTGCAAGAGTGCTAGGCATCGCACAGCTACATTGTACTCAGTTTTGAACGTAACCAATCGACTATTCACCAGCCCCGGTATCTCTTATTCCATAGTACAATTTAAAATTTCGCGTTTTGTACTCATTGTTAATTTAATACCTCACCGGGTCCTATGCGCGAATTGACTTTCTTTTAATGATGGCTCGTTTGCAACCCACTTGTAATGAGTGTTGTGTGCCGTGGTGACTATTCAAACGGTCAAGAACAAAAGAGGGCAGAGTGAAGCTCCGCCGCAGTAGGGCGGTTATAAGTAAAGGGCGGGTACCTTGGCCTGCTCCTTGGAGAGCATGTGGTGGTGTTTGCGCGAGGGCCCGCGGCCGACGGGCGGCTCCCCCGTGCTGGCCTGCCGCACGCAGCACACCATCAGCTCGATCAGCGACGACTCCTGCCCGCACACAGCACACATGTACACTCCACACGACTTACTCCCACGTGCGGTGCGGCGCGTCTCTTGCAGATCTCAAGTCCGTTTACTAACATTTATCTCTTTCTCGCACGCTATATACGCAACTCTTAGTGAAAATGAGAAAAAAAGCCAATCAGATGTTTCGAAATAATGTATAATACTATAATAACTGTCAACGTTTCTTCCAATGTAATCGGTCCGGAGGCGCTTGCCCTAGTTACATTGCCCGGTGAGCGAGCGAGCCGAGGTTCGCGCCCCCGCCCCCGCCCCCGCCTCGGGCGTGGTGCGGCCGTCCACGCTTGTCGTGTGGACGCAGCGCACCGTCGGCCTGCAACAATAGAGGATCACCTGTCTGTTGTCGAGCGCCTCCTCCCCGGGGCCGGCCTCCTCCAGCAGCAGGTCCGTCATGCACTCCCAGTCCTTCATCATGGGGTTGGACTCGATCAGCGAGTCCACCAGGTACGCGCCGTGCTCGTGCAGCTGCCGGGTCACAATACACACGCCGTATACTCAATATTCTCCGCGCTCCGGCAGCGACAACGACTATCAGCAATAGCAACAGCGTATCGACAGGCGCAGCGACACGCCCGGCCCGGCCCGCACGGCCATCCCTTCGCGCTTCGTGTAAAGGACCCCGTATCGTGGGCCGGCGGTGGAAACACGCTACCCCAAAGACCATTAGACCGATTTTTTTTTATTATGAAAATATATCACGCTATATCCCTTACGGGGTGAGCAGAGATACATTAATTTATAATATTTACACTATTTTTAATGATGATGGCAACAGTAAAAAAGATTCATAATAAAACAGTACTAGAAAGACATATTTTGTAAATATCGCGCCCGTGAGAGTCGCGCTAATAAATAATTTTGGCGTGGTACGCGAGTGCTCAAACTGGCTCGCGAGCCCAGTGCACGCGCGCAAAGCCCGTCCTAGTCGCAGCGGCGCGGCGCGGCATGTCGCGTGTCATAATACAGGAGACCTCTAGACGATATCTCCATGGAGACTGTCAACGGATTTCTGTCCTTTGTTCATTTGTGTCATTTTTGGACCGCGCTGTACTTACCATCAGATGCACTGTAGTCACATTGTCGAGCCAGTGTAAATAAAACAACGCATCATATATTATGCTGCTTTGTTTCTGTACTCACCATTGCATAGGATCTAGATAAAATAACAATCGAAAAGCGATAATGCTAGTAGAAAAATGCAAAAAGTGTACAATTGACATTCGCTCTCGGAATATTACGTGGACACGTTATATAAATTCCATACATTTTGCACTTTTCTACTAGCGTTATCGGTGCATGCATATGCAATTTTTGAGTATTTCATGATAATGTAAACTTTATTGATTAGGATACAAGGTTAATCTGACAACATAATAATGATACTTTAACCTGACCAAGTTTCATTTAAACGATAAATATTGTTAGAAACAAAATAGATTAAAGGTTTTAAAAAGACAACAGGGAAACAAATTTTACTTAGAAATTTCACGAATTACCAACTCGAAACAAATCAGCCGAAAAACACAATTTCACAACAATATTTACTCTAAAACTACTAATAAACCAATGAAACTATTAAACAAGAAAAATAGCTCACGCGGCCCTAATGTTTTCATACGAAATGTAGAGAGTAATCACGAGGTGTTTATGGCGGCACGTGGACTGCGACCGGGCAAACGGGTCCGCGCTGCGGGGAGCGCCCCTTTCAAAGAGCCCAGTTCACCGGACCACATCGATTTCAGACTCTCCTATCAACATCCTAACAGCATAACGTCATTGTTACAGACTTACAAATGTGATTAACGAAACAAGCACAAAAAACACAAACGCTTTAAACAAAAACTTTACATATTTAATCGTTGCCGAGAAGAAATAATTGAATCACACACATGCCCTGATTAATCTTATATAAATGAAAAGTGAGAGTCCAGTGTCGACGCGACCTTACCTCGGACTCGATGAAGAACTGAACGAGGTCGCGTATGAGCGGCGTGGCCGGCAGCCGCTGCTTGCCGCGCCGCGACCGCAGCGGCGTCGCGGCCGCAGCGGGCGTGCCTCCGCCTGCCGTGCCCGCAGCGCCGCCCGCCGCGCCCGTCGCTCCGCCCGCCGCCCCGCCCGCGCCGGCCGCCGCGCCCGCCGCCGCCCCGCCCCCGCCCCCGCCGGCGCCGTCGTCCGCGCGGAACAGGCGCACGTTGAGGAACTCGCCGGCGGCGGCGGCGACGGCGCGCCACGACGAGTACACCAGCTCGTACACGTTCTCGCAGTCCTTGTCCGTGAGCACGTCCGGGTGCATCCTTCAGCAAAATCAAAATATCCATTGATGTTAATCAGAGCTATTTCCAAAACATTTATCAGGCTTTCACTTCTGGTACATTTGTATCAGCAGTCACAATGATGGTGACTGTTAATAGAATCTCATTACTAGGATGTCGCTCTCACAATCATTTTGCCAAATTAACATAAAGTTATTAAGTTAATATGTGGGTGGCCGTCCGGTCACAATGACCCCGCGCGGCGTCTATTTGAAATGTCATGAGTAGGTACCAGTGCTGTGAGAACGGCGATCAGCGCCGCCACCGCTCACAGCGGGCGCGACGTGTAAACGCACGTCGATGCAGCCACTAATATTTCTCTGTTCACCCCGAAAGGGATATAGCGTAATTATATATTAATTATTTTTATTAATATAAAGTTATAAGTGTCAATGATCATTATGTGGACTGGGTTGTAATAAAGTTCCACATGTTGAAGGAGAGGAGAAGCGGCTACGAGTTACATATAGACAAACGTTCTCGGCGTCGCGTCGCATTGGCGCGGTGTCGAGGTCAGCTTATGTACGGCTATGACTCTTACACCTAGAGACCTTCAGTCATGGTATAGGTGGGTCTCGATATCACGACAGCAGCTATCAATGGAGTTTCGTCCTCTGATAATTGTTGCGGTCTTCGGACTACACTGTACTTACCATCAGGTGCACTGTAGTCACTTTGTCGAAACAGAGTAAGAAATAACATGTAATGACGTATCTAATGAATGATTATCTAATCAGTGGACAAGGTTACATTGCCGGGCCTTGCCGGGCCTCCTGTTTACATGGGGTAACAGCGCGGTGCGAGTGGACTCACTTGAGGATGGCAATGACCAGTTTGACTGCATGCACGGCAACATCCGTCTCCTTGTCCAGGGACATGGAAACGATCCTGTCCTTGAACTTGGACGTGAACAGTTCCAGTTTACCCTTCAGCTCTTCGCACTCGTAGAGCGGCTGCAGAGCCTGCAGGCACCGCAGCCGAACTTCGCCAACCTGCGTTATCAACAATAACTCAATATACTATCGATCAACACTAATCGATCTATACCACCGGTCCCGTAAAGGCCAATAAAGTCATCATGGCACCCGTCGCTAGACTGTCAGCATCTAAATCGTACCTTTGATGTTAACCAGCAGCTGGTGAAAGAGAGGCATTAACATTGCGGAATCTCCTGGCCTGTGGAGACTCCAGCTGCACAGTCTGCAACTGCGTTGTGGAGGACTAGCCAGCGCAAGGCTTCCGTCAGTCTCAGTCTGGACACTATATATATAAGTATGTATGTATGCAATGTACACCCTGTTACCTTGTCGTGCAGCGTCCAGCCTATATACTTCAGGTACAGATCGTCCAGGAAGTGCGCTGGAAACTTTTCCATCCAGATGCCTATTTCTGCCATTGTTATTGCTCTTATATCTGGCAATGTATCCCTGAGAAATAAACAAAAGGTTCATGAAGCAAACAGTGCATACAGCACAGAAAACGATTTTATAAAGAAAAATATTATATAATGACTGAGGTTCATGATTTAAACATTTATTGGTATTAAATTATTTAATTATTAAAATCGACGGAGCCGAGGGTGTTGACGTAAGTCCGCGACAGCATATATCTACCTTTTATGTGGAAGCCACTATGACCAAAACTGTCAATCATAAATTTAATTTAGTTAGATACTATTTCATAATGCACATTTGATTATAATACAGAAGATTCACTAGAAATAATTTTTATATGGCGGAACAACGTTTGCCGGGCCAGCTAGTAATAAATAAATCGAAACCCGTAAACAACAAACAACTCTGCAAATTCTCAAACTATAAATTACAATATTTCTTGTGTAAATATTAGGACGTTTCAAAAAAAAAAATATTTTTCCTCGGAAACACGCTCAAAAGTTTCGTTTTAATGCCAAAATAGGCCTCCGAAAATATGAGCCCTTAATATTAATATTTAGGTTATCCGCATCGCACTTATCGATTTCCCATACAAATAACACAGGACAAAAGTTTTTTTTTTGTTTTGACTTTTATAACTAATTAACGATATATCGTATTGCAATACCCATTCATTATTTTTGTAGAGAATTTAACGCTCTACAAAAAAGGTTTGAAGTCAATTTTTGATAATTCAACTCAGTCAAAAAAAGTCAAAAGCTGTGACATCTACTTCGAGTAGATTCTCCATGTTAATTATTTGCATCTATTCCTTTTCACTTTTACGTTGGAATTGAGCAAAAATAAAAAACAAAATTCCTGTTGCGTCGGTAGGTGTATCGATACAACACAAGATTTTCTAATTGTGAATTCGGTATTGTAAGCAACCTTCGTCTCAAACTTTACGCACAGGCCTGAGAGTCGGGCGACACGCCGAGCGACTGTTGCAAAATGACGTCACAGCTACATGCGACGACAACGTAATCAATAATATCTTCGAAATTATATCGAGGGGTGAAAGGCTATTTAGTTTAAGCGACATTCTTTGGTGATATGGTAATATATATATATATTTTCGGAATCAACGTTTTTTACCGATTCCAAATATATATATATTACTATGTCACCAAAAAATGTCGCTTTAACCAAATAGCCTTTCACCCCTCGATATGACGTACTAAAAACGTTTTCTTTTGAACGTATTCTTTTGTTTAATAGTCTACTTACTGTAAGGTAAAAAGCTAAACTTGGTGATATTTTTCATTTTGAATATTTAAAGATACATAGCAGGTCTTAACACGTTTGTCGGTCAGCGCGATTCCTTTGTGTTTGTCACGTGCTCAAACTAAACTCTCTGGCACGGCGTAATGTAAACAAGCGTTATATAAACAGTGTAACTCCAGTATTATGATATTATTATTATTATTATTATTATCAAATAATAGGCGAGCAGCTATTAGCTGATATGCCTATGTCTTAGCTGGTATGTTCAACTTAAAAAGACTGACTGAGATGAGAGCCATCTATCCAGTCTAACTTTGAAACTATTCGTGGATGGCGCGTCAATAATGTCTTGAGGCAATTTATTCCAAACATGCAATATTCTGTTATTAAGTGAGTGGTAACCAATATTCGTTTTTGAATTCCAACGAACCAGCTGCACATCATTCACACAACGAGCACGGGGACAACTATTGACTTGAAAAGTATTACATAGCTTGGAGCAGCTATATTTCCCTGTTAATATCTTATATGTCTCGATAAGATCTTCGATTTATCACGAAAAAGTTTGTTGTTTACTTCAAATCTGTTTAGAGTGTTTTAGTGAAAAACATGCATAATAGAATAATATATTAGGTGTAGTAAAAAATAAATCCATTATTCTTGCAATACATGGCTTTAGTAATCGATATCTCGCGTTGTATAAGTGTGATCGATTTACGATAAATGGCGTTAGAAACATATGATTTTGTACTAAAATAAACTTTTCAGACAATTTTGTGATTGCTTTATTCGATTTTGTTTTGGGGTGCCAAAGATGGACACCAACAAAAAGAAAATACGCCATATAATACAGTTTTTCTTCTATAAAGGCGAAAACGCATGCCAGGCGGCTGAAATTGTGAATAACGTTTATGGTCCTGATGCTGTATCAGCCAATCATGAACAATCTTGGTTACGTCGATTCCGTTCCGGTAATTTCGATGTCGAAGATGCACCACGTTATGGAAGACCAATTGTCGAACATGTCGATAAAATAATGGAAATCGTCAAGTCCGACCGTCATGCAAGCACTATTTCGATAGGTCACGAGCTGAACATTGCACAAAAAATTGTTTGGAACCACTTGAATAAGGCTGGATATAAAAAGAAGCTATATGGATGCCACACTAATTATCGCAAAAAACTTCACGGACCGAATTTCCATCTATGAATTGCTGCTAAATCGCAACAAAATCGACCCATTTCTTAAGCGGGTGATGACTGGTAATGAAAAATGGATCACTTACGACAATGTCAAGCGCAAAAGGGTCGTGGTCGTACCACGGTAAGCCGGCGCAAACAGTGGCCAAGCCAGGATTGACGATCAGGAAGGTGTTGCTGTGTGTTTGGTGGAATTGGCAGAGAATAATCTATTATGAGCTACTTTGCTATGGCCAAACTCTTAATTCGGACCTGTACTGTCAACAATTGGACCGTCTGAAGAAAGCAATCGCCCAGAAGCGGCCAGGTTTGGCCAATAGGAAAGGAATTATGTTTCATCAGAACAACGCCAGACAACACACTTCTATGCTGACTCGCCAGAAGCTCCGCGAGTTTGGTTGGGGGATTCTTGTGCATCGACCTTATAGTCCAGACCTGGCTCCAAGTGATTAACACCTGTTCTTGTCAATGACGAATGATTTTGCTGGTGAAAAATTCGTGCCCAGAGAAGCTTGCGAGAAACAGGATTTCTATGAAAGAGGCATAATGAAATTACTTTCAAAATGAATATAAGTTATTGAACAAAACAGTGCATATTTGACTTAAATCGGATTATTTTAACTATACTAGATAAAGCTTTCATTTTCATGTAAAAATAATGGATTTCTTTTTACTACACCTTATAGTATGTTCTCCTATATGTATAATATCTAGACCAAAGCCTTTTTTGGGAGAAGTTGTATTTACCTGTATCTGTGTACAAAAACAGACTTGAACATGTATGAGAGCATGTTCTTGATCTCCTCCATGTTCTCCTCGAGCTCCTGCCGCTTGGCCACGAGCACCTCGAGGCGCTCCGTGGCTCGCTTGTCGCGCGCCTTCAGCCTCTCCGCCTCGTACTGCCGCAGGCAGTTGTCGCAGTTCACGCTCGTCAGCAGCGCCACGTCCACCAGCGCCGTCATCAGTTTCATCACTGTCACAATAACAAACAGCCACCGTAATGACACCAGATAGGACCAGAGTAACCAATCAGAATTGCCAATTTTAATAAATACTTTGATAAAGCAATATGTCAATAGGTCTCTTTAATAATTCATTTATGCTAACCAATATGCTTTATACTTTAGTGACCAGTAGCCTAGTGCATAATGCCCAGTATTCATGCACAGGAACATGAACAGCCGTAGGTTCGAATCCTGGCATGTTTCCAGGTTAAGTATGGATTTCAGCTTGTATACATCTAGTTGTTCATATACTTAGAGATTTCTTGTCGTGGTGTATGAGGGGCGACATAATGAAGACAAGTTCCAATAAATTTTCATACCTTCACCATTGTAGCCATTCTTGGACTACGCTGTATTCTCCATCAGGTCTCAAACCAGCCAGTATTCAAAACAATCAGGTGTCGCATGCTCACTGGTGGTGGAAAACACAGTAAGCAACCCGCATTGCATTGAAAAAAAATTCCATGTGTAAATATCCACAGAATGATAGTCAGTTGTGTAACTTGGCATGATGAGCCTGACATGTAAGCGCAAACTGTATACAGCTAGTAATGTATCTCTGCTTGTCCCGAAATGGATATAACGTGATGATTTATTTTCATTATCCTAAATAACATATTCCTTCATTGATCCAAAAATAAATAATAAGGCTGCAACTCACCAGCAAGAGTGGCAGTATGTCTAAATGCCCGCACTTGGGAGTCTGAGAGGCCAGTGAGTAGGGAGATGATGTTATCCATCAGGTACTGATCATAGATGATGGAGTACTGACACATCTTCACCAGAGTCTGGATGAACTCACAGAAGCTTGCCCGGAACTTTTTCCATGTTTGTCCCGTCATTATAAGAGGATATTCTCCACTTTCCTATTTCCATAAGAAAAAAAAACATTACATATCCATTACTCTATGTATTTATCACTAAAAATATTGGACTTGCAAGTACATTTCATTTTACCAGCTGCCTTTGCTCTAGATATAAGACCCTATGGCAATTGCCCAAACTGAGTCCTGATCACACTACATGAGTGCAATGACTGTCATAGTGACTTGCTTTGACCTGTCACATTTCAGAATCAGCTTGTGTATATCCAGCTGTTCATTTTCCTAGAGACCATCCACCATGGTACATGTGGGCCGACCTAGCCATGGCAACTATCAAGAGATTTCATCCCTTGGTGATTGTTGTCATTCTTGGATTATACTGTACTTACCATCAAGTGCACTGTATTCACTTTAAAAGAATGAAGAATTCAGAAATGCAATACAAACAATATTCATTTTTATGTGATGTGGAAAAAATGTGTTTATAAAATATTAATCATTATGAAAAAAAGATCTATTTTAATGTAATCACCAAAAATATTTCTATATTACTTCTAAAGGTGAATAAATGATAAGTTGCCAGCTAAGGACAAAGCAAAGAAATGAAAAGTAATACCATTGACCTGTGGATAATGTAAGTAGATGAATTAAGTAAATATGCTGATACTGATCTGCAAATTGTCTTTCTCCAATCTCCATTTACATAAGCAACATCTATAATTGCAATGCCAACATGAAATAGCACCTTACCTCATCAAACTCTTGAGTCATTTTTTTGATAATTAAAGTGTGGTCCATCTGTGCCATGTCTGGAGAGACCTTGCCTCGGCAGCCCGATGAGTTGATGAAGAACTGCATCAGCTGCACCAGGGCCACTTCCCTGTTGCTCTTGTACTCCTCTATCCACATGTCCACCACTTGCTGAATAACAAATTATATATTTTCATTCATCAATCATTAAACATTAATTATGCATTCATAAAGTTAATGTTAAAGCCTGTACCTGTGTAGGTCACAGGCAGAAAACACTAGACAAATGTCATAAATGAGTAATTAGATTCAAAAGAAGCATGACAAAAATAATATAAAGATTACCATTAATGTAAATAATAATCCATAAAAATAATAAAACATTTTTTGTTGTATGTTAGTTTAAAGATTTTCTATGTGCTGTGATTTTCTTGTTCAACTTATAACATAAATGAATGAAGCCTATATATTGAAATAAGCAAAGGCATCAGCTGTAAAATGCTTTATGATAATTTAAACTACTATTAAAATTATTTTATAAGCTTTTAGAAAAGTGAAGAGTGGAAATCGAAATGATTTTGTAATGCAGGACCTGACAAAGGCTGTGTTATATTAAACCATTATCTCATTAGATGTACTAAAATCATATTGTAAATGCTTCAGACATATAACTTTGATAAACTCACATTAATGGCTGTTTTGTTGAATCTTAGTATATTGTAAAGACTGTTCTCATCATCACCAGGTAAGAGAACAGGAGGAGGTGAATACGCAGGCGGTGGCGCTGCTCCGCGGCCTCGCCCTCGACCGCGTCCGCCGCGGCCCCTTCTGCGCAGCGGTGGTGGCGGCGGGGACTCTGCCAATCGGCCCGGGTAGCCGCCATCACCGCGCCTGCCTCGGCTGCGGGTCACCCGTTTAGTTGGCGTCGGGGACGGTGATCGAGCTTCATCTTCCTCGTGATGCGATTCTTCCGCATCCTCCCTTGGCGGTTCAGCCGCAGTCGAATTGACAGCGGCGCCCGCGTTGAATCCGCTATAATTCACACTCTGCGCCTCAGGTTCGTGAACCGATTGCCCACCATAATCAGTCATAGGCGTCGCTGGAGTCGCCGGCGTCATAGGATTTACATACTCCGGTGGCGGATCATCCATCCGAATGCGTTTCCCGCCGCGTCGATGCATTTTGATAGTAGAATAGACAACTGTCTCTAAAAAAATTCACACTGCATTTAAGGCCACATGTTTTATAGAAATATAGAAGTGTAGAAACAGAGCACTATCTCTGTAAAATGCAAATCGCTATTAACTAATTAATTTAATAACGAATTTAGTATTACATGATAAACGTTGAATAAGATCAATAATCGCGTCTTGGTAGTTTTTTTTTGGTAATATTTTCCCCTTTATGGGGAAGGCAAAGGCATTTACACCATACAGCCATGTTTGAGATATTTTTTTATGTCTTATTAACTTCTGTCAAGTCTTCCTGCCACGCTCGATTATCTATGTCGTAGTTTCAATTCATTGCAATCCATCTTCATTCCCTGTTTGTTCCACCATTTCTTCACACACAATATAACCGGCAAGGAACCCTATCTAGATTGGTGATAAAACTCATCGGCCTAAGGGACACATCAATCCGCTGGCGTCTCACCAAAAAACCATTGATACCCCATCGCACACGGTCAGCCGAGCATTCCATTACTGGCCAAGCCCACAACACAAGCGCAGACAACAATTGAACACTCAGCCGACCGCCACAACAAGAAAACAACAATTATTCAGCGAGAGTACAGAAGAAATGCAATTACTCCGGCTTGAAGCTTTGCCGCCAATCTAATATCCTTTAGAAAAACAACGACAAACAAAATTCATTACTAGATTTTTTTTTGACTGGCAAATTATCCAATAAAATGTCACTTTACTGCGCTCTGTGACTGTCACTTTTAGATCGGATGACTGTGTGTTTGAAGTTTTTAGTTTTTACAGTTCAAATAAAATAAAATGGCCAAGAAAACTTACGATCTTTTGTTCAAGCTTCTTCTCATTGGAGACTCTGGTGTTGGAAAAACCTGTATATTATTTAGATTTTCAGACAATCACTTCACAACAACATTTATATCAACTATCGGTAGGAGTCACCTTTGTATTTTTGCGAATCAGTATCAACGTTGTGAATCCTGCCTAAGCTTTCTTAATTCCATTCGCTATTCATATATTATATATTTTCTCACAATTATAGTGTAGCTCATATACTATTCTCTGTATGTTGACACTGCAGGTATTGATTTCAAAATAAAGACAGTCGAGCTTCGCGGCAAGAAGATAAAGCTTCAGATTTGGGACACCGCGGGCCAGGAGCGGTTCCACACGATCACGACATCGTACTACCGCGGAGCGATGGGCATAATGCTCGTTTACGACATAACTAATGAGAAAACATTTGATGATATCGTAAAATGGTTACGAAATATAGACGAGGTTTGTACAATTATTAATTAATACACTTTTACAATTATAAGAGTAGGAAAATGTCTACCTACTGTATATACTATCTTCATTTTTATTGTGCCTATTTATTTGATATCACAACTATGTATTGATTATAATAACTTGTTTTAAGGACAATAAACTTAGGATAAAAGTTCATTAACTGTGTAGTTGTAACAGGGAGCAGTGGCAAAGCAATTCAGCTCTAATGTTAACATAATATAGACTCGCTCTCATTCTGCCTGCCCCTATGTACATTTTCTGTTATCCAAAATTCTTTGTGTATTGAATAACTTGACTCAGAAAGAAACTTGTCATAATCTTCAATCCTATATTTTCATTTTTTACATTTTCAAATATATATCAATATATAAAAATACACACAAAAAAGATATGTTAGCTAATAATGGTCCTACAAACCAAAAAAAAAATTAAGACATTACAATGAGAGAAAACTAACTAATTATATAAAGAAAAAAAATTTCAACAAAAAAATTAAAATAAAATGAAAACTGTAATTTAAATCTGTATTAATAAAATTAAAACATAACATTTGTTATCTGTTTTTTGTTGTGTAATCTCTAAAATTACTGATTATGGACATATTTTTAACTAACTTGTTAGTCTGTCAATGAAGAATACTATGTGCTAAATTATTATATTTGCAAAATTTCCAAAATGAAACAAAAAATAAATGAGATAAAATGATGTACTTGAATAATACCACATTTTAAACTTTTACATTTTGTGCTCACCAAAGAGACAGTGGCCCACCCACAACAAAGGCTCTTTAAAGTATTTATAATATTTTGATTATAGCATGCTAATGAGGATGTAGAGAAGATGATACTCGGCAACAAATGTGACATGGAGGAGAAAAGAGTGGTCAGCAAGGAGCGTGGTGAAGCAGTAAGTCATTTTGCTTTTACTCATTTTCCATTATTTACTGGCACAGCAGACAGTATTCTTGCTTTTTTATTTTCTCAATTTGTGGAAAGCCTATCAAACCTGTGACAATACAATAGTTCTTTAGAATATTCTAGTTGTACACTCTGGAGGTATGGAATGGGCTATCTGGTACAAGCTTTTCACAGGACTAGGATATGAGGTTGTTGTAGAACACATGGAATACTGTCATTTCAGGTTTGCAATCCACAACAAACACTCCTTGTGATGCAGTTGCCCATTAGTGCCAGTAACCATTTAATTAGATGGGCTGGCAAACAGCTAGTCAACAAACGTACAAGAAACAATTCTGTGTCAAGTGAATTAAATAATATAGTAGACTTATATAATACATACAGCCTCTAATGGACCTCTGCTCACCCTGTAAGGAATATAGCTTGGTGATATGTTATTATTATTAAATAATATGTGGTTTTAATTATTATTTCCCACACATATCTATTTGGTAAGTATCCCTTCGTCAGTAACGCGTCAATTGTGTATACAATTGTGACAAAGGACTGAGCATCTTATCTGTACTTGCATAATCATAAGAATATTGTTCATCTCGGCACAGGGTTTGTGATACTTTTGTATTGTAAATGTGGCATTAAGAATTGGTGTTGACAGTTTTTGAATAAACTCTGCCACAGATTTTTAGGCTGAATTTGAGGTTCCTAGCTCATAACATAGCATTTATAGGCAGGCA
The DNA here is from genome assembly GCA_036320925.1 of Automeris io. Lineage (NCBI taxonomy): Eukaryota > Metazoa > Arthropoda > Insecta > Lepidoptera > Saturniidae > Automeris > Automeris io. Next base: position 267,212 of record JAUDJH010000011.1, on the reverse strand, counting down.
AGTGTGTATACAAAGTGAGTGTAAGCAATGTGAAGTGAAAACATTTAATTAATTATCATTAAGGGGGTCATCCCGTGTGAAGGCACTGTTGCGGCGCTTATTTTGGGAATTTTTTTTGGCGAACTGAATAAACACACAACTTTGATATTTTCACCATATATTCATCCATATTTCAAAACCATGTTTAGAATTTTTTCACTTCGCAATCTCCATCCATTGCTGAAATAAATATTAACTTTTTAAATTAAATTACTAAATTAAAAAAAAAAGTAAAAGTGGTGACCATGATTGCAGGCGTTCTGCTAATCGGAAAAAAAAAATCAAACAGCATATTAATCTGTGGAATATAAACTATCATTTGAACTAGGGTTATTAAAAAATATTGAACGGTTAATTTTTGGCATCTTGTTGAACATTCTTCTGTGAATTTCAACGCTCTTATACGACTTCATCAGCTCGGGAAAAAAACCGGCTCCACTGATCGCAATTATCCTAGTCCGCATTGTGTCTTCATGAGTACTGAATGAGTCTCCCAAAGAGCAAAGCAATCGGTTCGATAGGTTTCAAGATATCGTGGTTACCAGCTTAAATAATACAGATTTGAGAAAAACGCGTTTAAAGGTTAAAGCGCCTTAAGTGCGCGCTCCCAACGCCTGACCTATCCAACGCTATAACTATCCAACGCCTGACCTATCCAACGCCTGACCTATCCAACGCCTGACCTATCCAACGCCTGACCTAGCCAACGCTATAACTATCCAACGACTTGAAATATCGAAAAATTACTCCACCTACATATTCTAAAATATATCTAGATGAAATTCATGCGAAAAAAAAATCAAATCGATTTTTCGAAATAGTCACACGGGATGACCCCCTTAGGAGGAAATAATAGCGACGCGGCGTGGAGCGGAGCGGCCGTGAGTCAGCGTCGCCCGCGGTCGCGCGCGATTACTGTGCTCGTATTTACTGTTCCAGTCAGTGGCTACGGCAATGTGTCCATCACTTCATGACTAAATAACATTTTCTTACAATTCATTAACTGCTCAAATAGATTATTAATAACATGTGTACCGGTCGCCAGTAGGCGTCGTGGTGAGCATGGTGCACTCGAAAACGACAACGACTATCAACACTACAATGTTATGTCAGCATCATTGTTTTGAACATTTATTCCGAAGTGTAGGATAATATAATAGCTGTTTTCTACGGATGCACGTCTTTTTATCCAATCAATCAGTTGCACATGTCTACTCCATATGAATTGTGTTATCAATGTGTAATCAGAGTAATTTGTGTGTGCAGATAGCACGAGAGCACGGCATCCGGTTCATGGAGACGTCGGCGAAGGCGAACATCAACATCGACCGCGCCTTCTCCGAGCTGGCGGAGGCCATCCTGGACAAGACGTCGGGCCGCGAGGCGGACGCCGACCACTCGCGCATCGCCGTCGAGCGCCGGCCCTCCCGCGCTCCGCCCTCGCGCGCCTGCTGCACGTAAGCGCTGCGCCACTACGCCACTGCACCCTCTCACCCACCAGCCAGAACGTCTACTCTCTACTGCAACATTCAGATCCTGCCTCGCTGGACCGCTCCCGCATCGCTCATTACAGGCAATCTCTTGCCCACTGCAACATAGTTCTGACGACAAACAATGCTCCGAAATACAATTTCATTGCTCATGTATTATTTGCTATCTTAAGCATACTACCAGCTGTATTTATTAAAAAAAAAACAAATAGATACGTATAACATAACATACTTTAAAATTTCGTGTTTTGTACTTATCATAAATACTTTACGAGGCTTATGCGCAAATTAACTGTTAATTGTTTCTCGACGTTTGGTCAAAGACAAAGACAAAAGAGGGAGGAAGAAGTGTCTTCCCACCCCTCGGCGAAAACATGATCATGGACTGTGGAAACAGTTCAAAATCTCAAGCCAATCTCAAGTTGAAAGGAACATAATTTTTGCGGTGGTAGCGCTATTGCCCGAACTGGGTCGTGACCACAGTGCAGGAGTGCAAATACCGATATGGTGACTCGGTTTAGCCTGTCGCGTTTCGAGATGGGCTTGTAACCCTCTCTATAGTAACTCATGCCTGGAGCCCTTCAGTCGTGCTATTTGTGGAGCGGCATAGCGATGCCGAGTGCCGACGGATGTTCGTTCTCGGCCCGCGCTGCACTGCCCGTCAGGTGCAATGTAGTTACTTCGTCGCGCCAGGGTGTAAAAAAAACTTAAAGTAGGTCACATGATGCACGGCTATTTTAGAAAAGATTTTATAGTAGAAGGTACAATATGTCATGTGAATGTTGAAGTAACGAGAATGAGAGCCTTCGTGCTGTTATAAATATATTGCGACATTAAAAAAAATCTTTATAGTGTTTTTGTATACCGTCATGGCTTGCCCATCCTGGCCTGTATTGTATCTTTAAGGAATCATAATCATGTAGACTAGTTACTTAAGTAATCGTTTAGGCGAGGCCGGTCGGGCCGCTGCGGGCGCGAGACGGATCGCCAGCGCCCGGGGGACCGACCGGCCGCGTGCTCGTCTTGTTTCACTATATGTATGTACGTAGCGCTTCAAATATTGCTAATGTTAGGATTATAGTACGTTGTTAGGTCTTTCCAAACGATTGTTTATCAATATCAATGAATCGAGGCATTCGTCAGTGATGAGGTGGCGAGGGCGCGAGTTGCGGCGCGCACTGCGCACACAGAACGGGAGGTATGCTTAAACGAAGGAAGTCAATTTTCTAATATTTAGCAATAAAATATTACTTAAAATATATTTTACGGTCAAATGCAAAAAATTTTATATTGAAACGTATTTTTTCTCGGCATTTAAACTAAAAACAAGAGAAAACGGCTTACTTCAAGAAATATTTTCTTTCGGTTTAGACTAGCATTGTTTTATTATGAGCATTAAAATTTCTTCGTTACAGAGAATATTCATGTCTTAAAAAAAAAGCCTCCGAATGCGAAGGTTTATCGTCTTAAGGGGGTCATCCAGTGTGAAGGCACTGTTGCGGCGCTTATTTTGGATATTTTTTTTTGCGAACTGAATAAACATACAACTTTGATAATTTCACCACATTTCATATTTCAAACAGGGTTTAGAATTTTTTCACTACGCAATCTCCATCCATTGCTGAAATAAATATTAACATTAACACCCATTAAAAAAAAAAGTGGTGACCATGATTGCAGGCGTTCTGCTAATCGGAAACAAAAAAAATCAAACAGCATATTAATCTGTGGAATATAAACTATCATTTGAATTAGGATTATTAAAAATTATTGAACGGTTAATTTTTGGCATGTTGTTGAACATTCTTCTGTGAATTTTGATGCTTTTATACGACTTCGTCAGCGCGGGAACAGAACGGCTCAATGGAACGTAATTATCCTAGTTCACATTGTGTCTTCACGAGTACAGAATGAGTCACCCAAATTGAAAAGCAATCGGTTCGATAGACTTCAAGATATCGTGGTTACCAGTTTGAAAAATATAATTTTGATAAAAACGCTTGGCGTTTGTAGCGCGCCCCAAGCGCGCGATACCAACGCCTGACTTATCCAACGCTATAACTTGCCAACGACTTGAATTATCGAAAAATCACCCCACCAGCATATTCTAAAATATATCTAGATGAAATTCATGCGAAAAAAAGATTTTTCGAATCAGTCTCACGGGATGAACCCCTTAAGAACTTTGCGTAATTTTAAATCAAGAAAATATTTCTTGAAAGCAATCTACGCACTCCACAGTGAATACTGATATCCCCCGCTTGCGTGCTGTCCGGCACTGCCCCATCGCAGCAACCGATACGTCGCCGCCGCCGCCGCCGCCGCGCCGCGCCGTGGCGACACTCATTCATCCAACCTAAGATCGATTCGATTTTAAACTTAGTTTTTATACAGACAACTAGTGCACTAATATCAGTGTATTAATAGAGCGAGATCTATTTCAAGCCCGCGGTTTCACATCGAAGTTGTTCTCATGAGAATGGTCTAAGCCAATACCACGGCTGCGTCGCTACAACGACTCTGAATGCTTTGGAATATTATCGCGCAGTACCCAATAGTAATCGATGTCCTTATACGAGTTTTACTTGACTTATTTATATTGCTAGGAACCCTCGTAGTAAGTAGTTGGGTGGTAGCGTCTCGTCGAGTGTTCGAATGGTCGAGGTTGAACTGTCCACATGAAGCGGCTTCGTTCCGCGGCTTTAGACCGCCAGGTACAAATGCAAACCCGTAACCATCGCTTTGCATATTGCCACAGGACTTACAGTGGTTATATATTGAAAGTGTAATGGCCGTGTGTCCGCTTGCTTCCTCCTTACGACTGAGCTAGCTTCGCCCGGCGTGCATTTATACGCGACACATGCAGGCTTTGTAAAATTTTGCTAAAATGGTTCACGTGAATTAAACTAAACTTCAATATAATAATCAAAATGTATTACTTAAGGACGTCAGGTGTTTTTTTACATACAAAATTATAAAAGTAATGTTTCAAAAATATATTATTGTGTAAGAATAGTAAGTATCTAAGAGGAGCATTTTAGCAAAGTTGAAGCGCAATGATGTAGATAATAATGTAAGTGACGTATTCTACAACAATTCGACATTGGATGACGAATGAGCAATGTTACACGGGCCGGCGTCGTCGCCCTCGGCGTTTACCCGCTTTTATACAATTAACATAGGCATACTATATTATTTATGTTCATAATAAAATACCTATCGTATAAACAATTGCCTTTTGATTTCTCGCCACATTTGTCCGCCGCTAAATGTTTATGGCCACCACTAATCAATATTACAAAACCAATGACTAATTAATGTCCATGATTATTTAACTACGTTTTATCCTGGCTGCCGGCTGCCAGCCTCTAGACAACTATTCCTTTATTATTAATTGTATCTTATTCTGAATTTATCATTATTAACACATTAATGACGACAGAGATCTTGAGAAAAGTATGTTAGATAACGCGGCCACCGCCCCGCCTCGTTTTTCGTCTTACAGCAGGCGATATCGTACGTAATTGTAAAATATTTAGACATAAAAAAGGTTATTGTAACTCTTAAAACTACAAGAAAGATAAGATAAATCGTAGTACTACGGCTCTCGCCTTTAATGTGTTAAATTATTGTTTTCTTAGTAAATCACATGTTTACTGGATAATACATTGTGGCTGTATTGTAGTAGCCTAATGAATAAGAAGTCGGCATCCCATCCAGGCGCGGCCACGCGGGCAGATGCACTGCTCACGGCTACTGCTCACGTTGGCCTAAAATCGGCTCTAAAAAAAGCAAAAACTGTTTTCGGCTGGAAAAGTGATGGCGGTTGTTTTTTGGGATAGTCATGGAGTTATACGAGTATTCATCGATTATCTTCAGGAAGGAAAAATCATTACAGAATCATATTATACATCATTGCTTGACAAGCTGAAGACAGAGCTTGTTGAAAAATGGCCACATTTGCAGAAAAAGAAAATTCTTTTTCAGCAACAGAACGCGCCATCCCACACCTCGGCGGTCGCCATGGCGAAAATCCATAAATTACGGTTTCAACTGTTTGACCATCGGTCTTACTCACCAGATCTAGCCCCAAGCGACTTCTTTTTGTTTTCTCATCTAAAAATTGCACTCGCAATACAGAGATTTTTGTCAAATGATGAGGCAATCACTTTCGTGAACAATTATTTTGCAGAGAAAAACGCCGAGTGTAGTATTTGGACGGGTTACAGCGATGGGAGCATCGCTGGAAGAAGTGTGTGTACAAGGAAATGAAGATGTTGAAAAATAAATAATATGAAAAATGTCTTGTATGTTTGTTAGCTCAGAAATTTTTCAGACCACCCTCGTACATACCAGCAAATGCGGTTTGAGCGTTCTACACAGTAAATGTAATAAATCTAATTTGGCAAGTAGTGTACCGTCGACTCGGCGGAGATAGCGCGTGTGGGTTATGAGACAGCACAATAGTACAGTTGCTTGTAAACAATCTTATGATAATGATATTACAGAGGATGTTATCTCCAGCCTCCAGGTCGCAGCCCAGGAGCTGGGTTATCAGTTGTTGTTCGAACGTCGCTCCCTGAGGACGTATTTAATTAATATGAACGTCTTTCTAATTGTTTTTTTGTTCTGTTTTCACGTCGCCGATTTCTCCGACTGTAAGTATCGATCACTTGTGGAATAATACAAAATATACTGATATGGGCGTTACTTGTTCGCGAGGGACGTCGCCGTAAGCGCCGGGCCTGACATTTATGTGGGCGTAGACTTTACTAAAACATTACAATGTATATTACTCAATGAATATCTAAGGACGACGCAAGCCACAAGAATACTATAGCTATACTCAAATTGCCAATATACGAGTATTCACAAATATATTCACTTTTTATCATAACGAATTTATTTTTTGAGAACTTTGCTAAACAAAGTCGAAATGGCTTCTATAAATTTCAGCCTGAGAAGCGACGAACCAGCGCGGACGGGTTCAGCAGTGACAATAAAATGGAAGATATTGTAATTGTGTGTAGATAGATATATTTTAGGACCAAATAATGTTGGATCATATAAAGTTAAAATAACGATATTGATATATACATATATAATCGAAATAGAAAATAAATGAAGGGGTCCGTAGCATGTCAGGAAAACCGAATTTAATAAATAAATAAAATAACATCATTTGAAAAAATATAGTTTTAAATTCTATTAACAAAGTTTCGTATTCTAACAATGACGCTGACTCATTCTACAGCTCCTGTAAATTAAAAATATTAAAGAATATTCTGATAATGTGTGGCACGGCCGAGGCGATAGTCACCTCTGTTGACATACATCCGAAGGGTGGTTAATACAAGGTCAAAGTTCACCTCTCACTGCTTGACTTTATAGTAAACGAGAACTGTACAGCTCGCATCGTGTAATGGGAAAGTTGAAGTAAACAGTACTAATACCTAATACGGGTCTAGATCCACAAAGTCTATGTAATATAGAGCCGGATGGACGAGAGCGAAACTAGCAAACGGGTTCCGCGCGCCCAGAGCCCCTGCATCGGAGTAACTGTGAATGAAGTCGCTCATTGATGGTGGCGCTTTCCGACTGGCATGCAGCAGGCGGGCCGTGCCAACAGACTGAACACCGCGCCGTTACAACACGTTAGGGCTCAGTTTATATACCAGCTTAGTGAGTGTGCGGCCCAGTGTGTGTGCGGCCCGGCGACCACATGACTGACATGACCGCCGGTAAAGGAAAACACCGCGAGGGAACCCGCGCGGCATCCAATAGAAATGTCATGTGTGCTATTGGAGTGAGAACAGCGACCAGCAGCGCTACCGGTCGCGTTGGGCACGACATCGTAGTGGTTACAACCACTAATGTACTTCTGCACACTTGGGGAAGGATATAGCGTGATGATACATTATGGTATCCCCGACGGCGACGCACTTTACCTTGTTCTGGCCTCTGAGAAGCGATGCGGTATGAGATGAAGCTCCTTAGATGAATTAGAATCGTTTTGTTTTATATCACGATGATGCGAAACGTCGTTTTCATAGAATTAGCTAGGACCTATTGCCCCGCCTGACTTAATCAATATCGGTAGCAAAAGCGGCGTGTGTGATCGAGTTGGAATGCGAGGAATGTATCCCGGACAACATGCCGCTGGTGATGTCGCACCGCGCCGCCAACGGGTCCGTGACCATACCGGAGGGGGACGAGCTGGTGTTGGCGTGCGGTGGCGGCAAATTCCTCGCCTACCCGCTGCTCGAGACCCTCACGGCTGTCTGCGAGGGCGGCCGTTACAGGCTCTCGAAGACACGCGAACTCAGGCATCTACTCGAGCTCGGCTGCCAGGAGAGCATCTTCGAGGACGTCCTTCATCAGGTAACTGAGTACTTACCTGATGACAGTGAGTACTCTTGCATCATTTTAACTGCAACGACATTACTGACTGTTACGTATTTCCAATAAAACTGGTAATTTCGGTCTAGTAGGTAGTAGGTTCGCGCCGTACCATCTGTCAGTAAGTTACCCGCTCCATCCGCCGCGTGCGATGTACCGGCCAACAGTAAAAATCCTAATATTTATGATTCTTTCCATCAGATTCTAAAGTGCATCATAAGTGTACTACCGGAAAGGTCTTTGAAGACACTCATTTCCTGAAGGAGAAGCACGGGCGGCTGAAAATCCGCTACACCGTTCAACGAAGCGAGTAAGTCCTTCGTGGGTCGTACCGCTGCTAGGAGTCAATCGAAGAATAGCCACCCAACGCTGGCGGTTTATATGATGTCACTTCATGCTCAGTCAATTATTCTTCCAATATATAAGTTTAGCCATTTTTTTTTACTTGGGGATAACCCTCATAGGGCCGTCTCGGCCGCACTGTAGGGTTGCGCGAGACCGAGGTGTGTCGGACTTGTAACGACTAAAAACCCTAAGGTGACTTCTTCTGCGCATTTGCAAGTCGCCACAGCCCCGTCGCGCCGCGCCCGCTGGGCACAATCTCGGAGGAAGATATCTTCCCCGACACTGCTCATTACATTTAGGCAGAGCACGTCACAACGCTCTGCCTACTTCTCGAGGGTACATAAGTTTAGCTACGGTAACTGTCCATCTGAAGCAGGATACTGGTCTACAACGCATTGCCATTTTACCTTTTCTTTCGCCATCACAGTTATCATCATTCCATGAATTATCAAGGTGCCTGGATTAGTTGTGAAGGTCTTGCACGGCCATCAACCCATATCCTGTCGAAGAAAGATGTGTCTCCATTTCACCAGGCTTGTTATAGACGGACATGAAAATGGCGATTGAGGCACCTGTGTGGATAGTTTATACAAGAAACGTTTGCCATCCAGGTTCACTTATATATTTCAATAAGTTAAATCATGGTAGAAACTTATTATTATAGAGCATTCTGCAGGTAGAATATTGCGGAGCACCCTGGCAAGGGCGAGCGTATCAGGTGCGCGAACCGGCGCTCGAAGGCGGCGCCGAGCCCGTGCGACACGTCGCCATGGTCTGCTTCGACGAGGACCGCGCCGTGCCGCTGTGGCTGCGCGTCACCAACGCGGCAGGCAACCGGCTGCGGCTCGGCCCGCACGCCGAGCGCGCGGCGCCGCTCAGCCTGCTGGGCAACTTCAATCACATGTTCGACGCCCGGACGCGCCGCGACGCCGCGCGCCTCTATTCCGACGACGTCAGGCTGAACCGACGCTTGCATGAGATCTTCAAGTACGACCGAGTGTCTCTGGCCGGGCAGACGCTCACGTCGGCGGAGCTGCTCGGCCGGCGGTACTTCGAGGATCAGAACATGCACGCGAGCGAGTTCACGTCGAACCGCGTGGCGGTGTGGCAGAGCGTCGCGCGCGGCAACCTGCGCCACCTGCAGCGGGACGTGGCGCGCCTGCTCGAGCGCAGCCGGCCGCGCGACCAGCTCGACGTGTACGCGGGCACGCACGGCGTCATGACGCTGCGCTGCGGGCACGCGAGCAAGCAGGTCGCTCTTCACAATACCGCTTACAAGAAAAGCGCCCTAAGATCATAAAAAAAGCAATATCATTCCCTATCGTTGAACCTATTCTTGTGCTGGTGAATGCGAGTAGAAGTGGAGTCGAGGGCTCCTGAGACTCACCTACCTACGCAGAATAAATAAAGAGAAATCTGATGGAGGGTCAGGTCCAGAAAACGCGGTATCGGCGCGACAGCATGAAGCGATTAAAGTCGGCCGAAATGCTGGCAGGGAGCAGTGAAAGATGTCAATGTCACTAACTTTGTTATGTATTCGTCTCGTAGGTATACGTCTTGAGCAATGTTTTGCCAAATGTTCTCCCAATAGGAAAACGAGGCAAAAGTCTGGGAACAAGCAAATTTATATGATTGATCAGGACCGGAACAAAAATAATACCATTTACGATATTGTATAGAAAAATGAGATCGAACAATTTCCTTCTATTTTAATTTAATGAATGCTAATGAAGCGAAAAAGGTTTGTGAAAATAGAGATAAGTAGCTTTCCATTCTCTATACCTTTTACTATTAGGACATCAGCGTGATGACATACAGTTGAATATACAATGTACTTATCAGAATCAGCAGTACCTACATGTTATAAATGGCATAACGCGTATGGCATTGTATACTTACTTCCGGATTTCGTTTTAGGTACATACAGCATGACACGACATGTAAACGCAAAGCGGACACGGGCAGTACTGTTCCCCGCGTGCTGATCCCGCAAGTGCTAGATAGCTAGAGAATATATTATTGATCTTATTAGAATGTAACAAGTTAAAAATCCCCTAAAAATGCTATCCGACCACATAAATGCAAAGCTGTTGAAGTGGGCATGATTGCACAGGTGTACCTGATGGCCGGAGGCAGGTTCCCGGTGCCGCGGTACCTCTGGACCGTGGTGCGGAGCGCGCGGCGCGCCCAGGCCACGGCGCTGATCCTCCTGAACGATCCGTTCGTAGCAGTCAGCGAAATCAAGGAGGCGGTGTTCTGCGAGAGCGGCTGCGGCGGCGTGTCCTGGCTGCATGAGCTGCATCGAAACCGCAACTACGAGACGCCCATCAATGGGCTCGTGTTCTGCTGCAGCCTGCCCAACTTTACGAACATTGTCACACAGATGCCCACCGGTGGCTTGTCCCTCCATGACGGCGTTCGGGGCATGCTCACTGATTTATTCTCCGATTAAATCATATGCAGGCCAGCGGTGCCGCGGTGCTCAAATGGTCGATCGTGGGCCTTTTTAAAACATGGTTTCGCTAAACACTACCTGATATCAGTCAACATATAATTTTTGTTTGATGTGCACATAGTTCCGAGTGAAGGCAGCGTTCCTTGTTTAATGTTACATTAACCCTCTGCTGGCTGCGAAAGGCGCCGCTAGTAATTGTACCGTCGTTTTGTAAAAACAAATAAAAATATTAATTACGTATCTTTTTATTAACTTTTTTAAAACGGTGACCTGCCCACGCTATGGTTAGCCTTACAAATTTACACAATAATCATGTATCACACACACTTGCGGCACCTGCCTCCCTACGCCTGCAGTCGATCCTTTGTAGTCTAAAAATCTTGAGGAAAATCACGCCAATAACTATTCGTTTAAAAAGTACCCTTTCTTATTTTCCTATCCTACATCCCCGGCACCTTCTCCACCGCGAGCGGCCGGGCCTTTAGCACGGCCATGTTCCCAGTGCCGTCCCATAAGTCGTTCCGGACGGCCGCGTCGCAGGCCGCCTGCGTACATCTCATTATCCTGGAAATTATTGTGATTCCCGCAGGATACTGGATCCATATATTCAGCCGCTACTGCGCACATGCCAGTGTCAATAATCGTTCGCACACTATGGTTGAGCGCCACAATCGGGAGGGAGATACAGCTGGTGGCAGCAGAGCCGCAAGGATCGCACGGTTAGCGTGTGACCTTTATCCCCTCTTCCTTCCATGCCTTTCAATACCGCATATATAGTCCAACTGCTCCTCACTACCATTGATCAAGCACCCTGAGCACCCCTGACGTAGGCAAGAAAGGAATAAAATAAAACCAATTTACTTTTACCAAGTGTTTTATTTCTAGCCGAGAAATTAATTAGTTCATAAAGTGTTATTTGTTTAAAGACATTTATTACAAAAATTACTATAAAAGGTTGTTTGAGTTATTGAACGTTAATCCTTCTCGGCGATGGCGGTGAGGTGCCTGTCGATCTCGCTGTCCTGCAGCACCCTGTGGACACGCGCGTCTGCGTCAGGACGTGTTCCCAACACGGCAACACGGCAATGCGGCATGTTCCCGCGGTCAAATCGAATACAACACAACTGAATGCCGATGTCGTACTAAATTCATGTATTTCTTGATCATTCAATGTGGTTTATATCAGTTGCGTGCATCCCATACAAAGCACAGAAAGCATTATTTTGTTATACATACTTGGTCATTTAATAAATATATTGCCTAAAAATATGGTGTTTATCAAAATAACAGTCTTAAGTCCAAATTGGACCAAATTTTAAGTATATATATATGTATGTTAAATGTCCAAGTATAACGAGATAATGCTTTATACGGGATGCACGCCACCGATTTATATATATATATATATAGTGAAACAGAAATAAATGTGACCTGTTTACGTATTACAAGGTCAGTCAACAAAAAAATAGGGGTCAAGCGAAAAGCTTTTACAATAATGGGCAGAGGTTCAATGTTTGGTATATAAATGTAGAACTAATTATTTGTGAGCACAGTACACGAGTGCAAAGACCGTCCCGGAGCAACACTTCGGCCTGTGTGCGCCTGCACGCCGGCCGCCCAGCTCCTCGTATGTCGCGGTATAAGCGGACCGACATCACGACTACACTATCAATTAATTTTCGCCCTTTGATAGTTGCTGTTGTTTTTAGCTACAGTGTACTTACCATCAAATGTACTGTAGTCACTTCGTCGAGCATAATTATAATACATTTGCTTGGCGATGGAAACACTCTGGCGTTACTGAACACCTTGAACCGCTCAAAGTTGCCTCGCTGAGTTCCCTACCGTCTGTATCACGGTGACTATTCTGAAGAGTTATTAACCTTGTTCTACCCTCTCCCTTCCATAGTAGAACAATGCACGTGGGCTTACGGAGTCACGGCTATGCAGTAACTCGCATCCCGGCCAGGACTAAGAGGTTCTCTAACTCTTACTGCAGCCGAGTCGTTGGGCTGTGGAGTGGTGTTCCGGCGAGCGTGTTCCCGCCCTCCCATTATATTGGGTCCATTAAACGAAGCGGGATGAGATATTAGTGCAGGCCGGCATGATCGCTGCTGCTATCGATAGTTTACTGTTGATAGTTATTTGTGGACTGTACCATGGTTACCACCAGGCGTGTTTGGTCACTGTCCCGGGTTAGGACAGAGCACCGAGGAAGCCGACACTTGCTCGTGCGCACGCGCCCGCAGGATATCGACTAGACACGCTACTTGTCATGTATCCAATGATAAACTTTCAAAGTAACACCCGCTCCTCGGTGTATTGTTTCCGGCCAGGGCTGCATGCGGACTATTTCGAGAAGGTCGTGAATAACGTCCTTCGCGGTTGGGAACACAATAGTGGCACTGGCTGTTTGTGCAAAAGCAACGGTAACCACTTACAGCTTGCTTGCTGATAAAGGAGCGGCAATGTATCGCGGGTCACCTGAATTTGGGGTGTTCCTTGGTGACGAGGCCGACTTCAATCTCGGAGGACTTGAAGTCGACGGAGAGCACGTGCGAGAGGCAGGAGATGGCGAGCTGCACGGCCTCGTCCGCCGACAGCTCGGAGCGCTTCTTGAGCTTCTTCTCCAGGTGGGCGCTCGCGTCCGTCGCCTTGGCGCCGGCGCACACGGCGCGGTACGAGCAGTAGTACCCCGACGGGTCCGTCTTGTACACGCTCGGCCCCGACTCCTCGTCGTACGCTATCAGCATCATGCCTGCCGGTGTCGACAATGTCACTGACTAACACTCACAAACAATAACCAATTTTATCTTTAAATTGTGTATTTTGTTACGCTGTTTTTTAATTGAATTATATTAACTCTTATCCCATTAAATATTTAGTTCGCAATCTTAACTAGTGATGCCACGAATAGTGAATTGGCCGAATACCGAATATTCGGCAACGCTGTCGGCCGAAGCGCCGAATATTCCTGGAAGTAACGTGTTTAGTAATAATAATAATCTTTATTTCAACACAAAACTTATGCATATACACAGGGTGACAAGTCTAACCAATTAAGTAAATCTTGTCTCTGGTGAGACTCGCACTTCCGTTCGGGTTATTCAAGGGGGTTTTGTGTTTTTATATGGATATTCACGGTATAAGTTTATTAGTATGTGTGTGAGCGAGAGAGAGAGAGAGAGTGTGTGAGAGGTTATTTTCTGAGGCTAGTAACATTTACGATGAAAAGCGTAATCGGTTGCTATCAAAAAATACTGAAAAGCTTGTTTTTATCCATCACAACTTCATCCATTCATCATCTTCATCCATCCATCACATCACACTGATCAATTTTAATTACTAAAGTGTTGTAATTTGGAAATAAATACATAACTTCGAGTAATATAACGTGTCTTTTTTACATGATTTGGTATTCGGTATTCGGCCGAATAGTACGTATTATTCGGCCGAATACCGAATAGCAAAAAAAGTGGCCGAATAGGCCGAATACCGAATAGTTGCCGAATATTCGTGGCATCTCTAATCTTAACCCTTTTCTTGATAGTGTATCTGTGGAGATACATCAGAATTTACAAAACCTATTGCCATAAGTTTTTAGACCAAACTTTATATGAATATTTAGTTAATTTCTCAGTTTTTAAACGCACGGTTAGTTTCTATTAGACATTCTTGGAACATAAGGGTTAAACGGTATGAATATTATTTTGATATTAAAAGAAAGAACATTCTGCCAAGTTAAGGGTTAAACGACCATTTATTATATGATTTTATCAATTAAACCAATAGATAGAAAAAAAAAATCTCAACTTTTTTCTATACTGGCTCGATAAAGTGGCCACATTTCGCCTGATGGAAACTACAGTTTAATCGAAAAGCGCAAGGGACGCAGCTCCGTCCTTTTGTCCATTTCTAGGCAAAGTCACGCTGGATCTGCTTCAGCAATTACTTGAATAACCGAAAAAACTTCATATAAAAAAACACACTCCAAAGTGATGGTTACTTGTATTTTTTTTTTACATACAACATTTACAAGAAGCCGTCGCTTTGTGCTGTAAACTGCTTTCGATTGCAAACTTTCTTTTTACCTCTACTCGTTTAGATGCTATTATATATAAGGCATCAAAAATATTAGGTTTTGTTATCAGGAACGTCAAATCATTTAGACATCCCTGAATTAAAATTAGTCTTCAACACTTATATCAGTTGCATTCTGTAGTACTGTATGGTCTCCGTTTTTTTTTTCTTAACCCGGGGGAAACCCGTTATGGGCCGTCAGGGGTCGATGAGGGTCACCCCCCGGTGTGTCGGAGTCGACTAAAACACATCGCGCACCGCTCTCGCCTTGGAAATGTTGGGCGACGCACTGTATGGTCTCCGTTCTATAAGGTACATCAACTGCGAATAGAAAGGATTCAGAAAAGTTCGAAAGACATCTTGCTTCTTCACAGCATTGAAGCAAATATATATTTTTTTATTGTTGACAGGTTTGCGCTTGACCTCAATCTCATCTGCTGGAAAGTGATGATGAGGCCGACGATGGAGCGCGCTCGCTCAGCAAATACCGATTCACTCGACGTTTCAAGATTCCCATGTTGGAAACGCAGACGCAGGAAGCGAATTCCACTCCTTGGCGGTTCGCAAAAAAAAGGAGGAGGCGAATACCTTCGTGCGAGAAGCTGCAATGACAATCACATAAGGGTGCCAGCCCCGCACGCCGTCTAGTCAATTTATGGTGGAAGGGGGAGGGGGGGACTAAATCATACAACGCAGCCGCACACTCTCCAGAGAATAACTCTCTCTATAGAAATCCGAAAGGCAAGTCACTCTACGCCAATATTCCAAACTGTTTGGCGGAACCGCCCCAGAGGTGGCAGCAATACTCCACACACGACCGTACTTGCGCCTGATACAGGTTAAGAAGCTGGGTCGGCGTAAAATGCCGCCTGACCTTGAAAAGAATCCCCAGTTTCTGAGCAGCTGTTTTAGCCTTAGCTTCAATCGAACGCCCAAAGTTAAGGTCCGCAGTTAGCTCCATGCCTAGAAGCTCGAGGCTATCAGCCAATGGTACGCTAACACCCCGGAAAGTAGGAGCCAAGACGAAAGGGCTCTGTTTGACGGAGAAGAGACAAGCATGTGTCTTCAGCGCGTTAAACCTGACCAGATTCGCATCATCCCAATTGGATACGAAATCTAAAGCTGCATAAATACGCCGAACCACTGCCTCTCTCTTTACAGATATAATATTTATATCTGTAAAAAATGTACGCGCTGTCTACTCGCAGAAAATTCTTAATGGCAAGATTAACTGCCCTCAGCTACTTCAGAAATTTTCTTATAATGTCCCTCGTTGGTATCCTAGACATCCTATACATATTCTACGCGCACCTGCTGTCAAAATTAAAGTAACATGAACATCAATTCACCGGTAAGCCGACTCTCCTGCTTGCTTAGCGATCTAGTATCTCTTGATATTTTTGGAGATTCCTTACTGAAAAAAGAAAGGCATTCGATGCTTTGAGCGTCACGTAAGGGTAATTTGTGTGTTTTAATATTTGTGTTTTTGTTTTTATTTTACTGTGGTTTTATTTTTGTCGTTTTTGTGGTTTTGGTCAAGATATGAGCGTATTTTGTACTTTCCTTCTTTTTGTTATCGATTTGTAAATTATTTTATTTGATGTAAATTTTGTTTTCTCCTGTTGTTATTATTAATATTTTTTGTTTGCTTTTGGTGCATGCTGCGGTATCCTTCACCGGTTGATGAATTTAATGTTTATTTTTAATAGTTGTCATTGTTATATTTTTGTATGATGTATCGGCCACTAGCTGCCCTATAAATAATACCCATAGACGATGTATTCGCTCATTTAAATATCTAGAAAATTTTACATTCCTAAAGGTGATTCCAGAATTGTAACATTTGACCATAACTGGTCTCCGTGACCTTGTCAGTGATGGACAAAATGTAATCAGATTAATGATTGCAAAATGTAATCGTAATTTTAATTACTTTAATCTGTAATCATGATTATATCCCTTCTAAATATTAATGAGTCATTCGTGAGTGTATAAAACATACATGGATAACAACAATGATCGCACACTGAGTCAGGGGTCCAGGTTGTATGGTGTAGAGAGTTACAAGTGTAGAGATATGTCTGTACTAATACATATTATACGTGTTATGAGAGGATTCAGTTGAAATCACTCCTTTATAAAGAATGTTGTCCGCTTGCATACACAGATGTTTGTTGGCTTATGATTAGCTTGCTCCTGTGTCGTTCCTTTCTGTCGATCACTGTACATAGTCCCAGGTCATATAAGCAACCGCTTACAATGCGTAAAAAAGGTTCGCAGTGCTGTTACGGGATCTCGTAGGATGTAGTGAGCAAGAATGGTGCACAGGCAACGTGATGTTGCCAGTAGATATACTCACTGCAGCCGAGAGGGCGCATCTCCGCGTTCTGTGTGTAGACCTGCGAGATGTCGGCGATGCGCCGGCACAGGATGTGCACAGGTATCTCAGTGCCGTATTTGTACTGCCAGTTGGCTGCCTCGTACCGAGCGCGCTGCACCTGCGATCTGCTGTCCGCTGTAAATAGAACATCATTTATTCCTTAAAATCAGACTTCAATAAAATGGAATTTGCAGCTAAGTAATATCTTTATTTTAAGGTAAAATGGCACTATGCAGCAATGTAAGTATAAGATCCTAAGGGATGGTGGGTATAGTGGATAGTGGGTACAGGGGGTGGTATGATATAATGTGGCCAAGGGGCAATGTAATCAATCAATTGTCAATCTGCCTTCCAAATCTGTACTCACATAACATACTATATACTAGAGATGAGCAAAATGTAATAAGATGAATGATTAAGGTATACAAAATGTAGTCTTAATTTTAATTTTGTTACTCTGTAATCATGATTAAATCCCTTCCAAACATACAGAATTCATAAATTTTTATGCAACTGAGGGTTCCTTAGTGCTTAAAACATGGATGGCCTAAATATAATCATATTAATGATGAAAAATGCACAATGTAATATAATGTCATACAGGCAAATCAAACAGGCAAATGAAACAAACGATCGTTCCTTCTTTGTCATCCAGACATGCCTTATAGTAAGCACAGTGGACTTTAAAAACTGTGAGGTATAAAAAAAACCCATCGATAGTAGCGGCAATTAAGCTGCCATGCACAAATATCTCTTGACGCTTAATTTAAAGCATCCAATATCATAGGGCAACCGGAAAATGCTCGTCGGAAGATCATTCCACAGCCCAACAACTCCACATAATTAAGAGTTAGAGAAGTTCCTGGTCCTAGTCGGGATGTGAGTTACAATACAGCTGGGACTCCGTAAATGTGCATACACGTGGTTCTACTATAGAAGGAAGAAGGTGGAACAAGGTTAATCAAAAAAAAATAAAAGGAAAAAGAAATAATAAAAAAAAAGTGAAATAGTAATATAGGCACCTATTAGTTCTTTCAGCTGCTTGCCAGATAATAAATAAATAATAATTTACCAATCATGCCAGTCATGACACATCCAATATGATCTGTCAAGCTGAACAGATGTGTCACAGAGGCTGGGTCTAGCAGCCGATCGGGGACCTTGCGCTGGGCAGCCACCACAGCTGCATCATTGCAGCGAAGAGCTACAGACGTCAGACCACCTTGGTTGATTGCTTTCAGAGCATATTCTACAAATAAAGTTACAATTTATGTTTAAGCTGTGAAAACATTATTCATAGAAATACTTTCAAAGATTGGCAACATGACAATGACTCTTCTTGCAGTACCAACAGTTACCAACAGGTGGGGGTGACTGCTTGCCATCACTTGATCTCTCAATGATTTTGAAAAACTAATAATATGTTGAAAACTTTGAAACCATATCAAAGGTCAATTTTGAGGGTGATTGACAATCTAACACAGCTCTATCATCTGTGGTCTGTGTCATCATAAATAATATATAAACAAATACATTTAGAGAAAGTAGCACCTAAGTGAATCTCATTCAGAGTGCCTTATATAATTCAATTGGTCAGCGATTGCCAATACTGATAATAATATTTTTTTAAATTAATTATTTACTGGTAGATACCCATCCTCAATAATACCTGGTGGTGTCTGACGATGGACTGCACCCACCCAACAAATTCCTATTCACTCTTCATCTAAAAAGCTCCCAAGTTACAAGAACATAGAACAATGGTTGTTGGAAGTATGTTCCTCCTTAACAGTTTGCATGATGAATATAGAAGTGAATAGTTTTTATTGCATAGTTACTCCAAATAGCATCTTTGGTGCAGGGCAATAGGTTCTGATGAACTTTAAACACAATATTTATCTCTTACATACAGATCCAGACGTATGTTACTGGGAAATGTCAAATATACGATATTTATGTCAGAGGTGGCAAAACTAAGAGGCAGGCTTATACCATAATAAAAGTGTAAAAATAACATTAATACAGTGAAAATAGTATTCGCAACAAAATATGCTGCATCAGCGGCATCATCCACCCCAGACTTACATAGAACTTACCAACTTGATAAAGTCTTCCTTCCGGAGAAAAGATAGTAATATGTCTATCAAAACCTGCACTACTTTCTCTTGCCATTGTTTTTCTTAATTTTATTATTTATATTAAAAATCCAAAATTACTATCAACTTCAGCAATAAATTACTTTGACAAAAATGACAGCCGCTGGCCAGTGGCCGCTAGTCAAAGACAATAAAATATTACAATTTTCAATTCTCATCAATTCGTTTTCTTTACTGGAAGTGATATAACTTTAAAAAAAAATATTCCTTTTGATTGATGATTTACTTCAAAAAATAGGATATTACTCTTACAGCTATTACAGCTTTATATAATATAACAAATATATAACTGTAAATTTTATATTATCTGTGATTACAAAACAATGTAACGTAAACCAGACTTACCTTTAGTATCGTCTGGCAAATTTTGTCTCTTTATCTTTTTTGTCTATGATCAGTTGTTGACAGAAAGGTGTGAATGTAGGTTGTGTTTTGAAATTTAGTTTCCGTTGAATTTATATTCTCGTTTGAAGTCATTCGTTTTAGTTTTGCTTCTTTATGAATTAAAATAATCTCATTTCTGTCAGATTGTAAAACTTAATTATATTAAGTTTTTTTCATTGGTGTACTATACGAACATTTTGTTATTAAAATGCAAGAAACCGTTACAAACACAAACGAAAAAAAAACATTGTTTTCTTCCTTCATGGAAGTCTTGGATGCACGGGAGAAACAAGCTCTTATGGATCGTCAATTACAAGAAGAGAAATATCTCCGACGGACCCAGAGAATTTACGACTTTCATGGTAGAGTTTGTCTTTACCGCCAAATATTGATATAATCGTATTCAAAAGTTTTTGAGTATTGTGTGCTCGTTTTAAGTGCTTTTAGGATTACTACAAATTTTACATTTGTAACACTATTATTGTTTATACCATTTTTGCGTCATTTCACGTATTATGTATTTTTTGATAATACATTTTTTTTGCCATAATCTATATCTACATAATTACTAATATACTAATTGATTTTATTTTATTATGAGCATGAAGTTAAAGCTTAAGTTATTCAATCTATAATAATATTTTTCAAAATTAAATCTTCTCTTTTCACATCCAACTTACAACAATGATGCTAATAAAATATACTATTATGAAATTTGAAGAATAAATAATAACTGTAAGATTTTAATTAATGTATTATTAAGATTATTTAATGCTTTAAGGTATTTGAACCTTGTACAGTTGGATTTATTTTTTAAATTCAGTCAAACATAGTCTTGGAAGGATTTTATTATATAGGAACTAACTCTTACACAATATTTTAACAACATAGTAATTTTGTTTATATCAAGGCAGACATATCAACATGGAGTAAATAATTGATTGAGGCTGACAATGCTGTGGTCAGGCGATCCACTTCTGTGTTACAAATCATACTCTAGAGACCCTCATAGGCTCAATGGCCTAGGAGTTTAGCATAGTCCTGGGTCCTGCTAACTCAATAACAACACTCCTTGTGTTGAACTTGCCCACAAGCAATGATAACTCCTTTCCATCAGGTGGAATATCAGTTTGTATGCTGACAAAAGTTAATAAAATAAATGTGTTTATGTATGCAGTATTTATAAATATACCTGGGTCACAAGGGTAAATCCTACTATTAGATAACTTTTTAATTTGCTGTAAGAACAGATTTATTGAAAATAAAAATAGGCAGACTTACAAGAATTTATCAGTTGACTTTAAAATAGGTCTAGTCTCCTCTCGACTCTAATAACATAGGATAGAGTAAACTAGAATAACATTCCACCAAGTGTGAGGACTGTGGCAATTGCCCCACGGACACTGCACAACAAATTGATGCAGGCAGTGGTACTTAAGGGAGTCCGTTGTCTGTACAAGTGTGCGGCGGTGAGTGCGTACTTCCGGACACTACCTATTCTGAAGAAGAGAGAGATGAGAATACTTTCCCTGATGCCTACCACTGTTTTCGTAATGGGTTTTATCTGGGTATAAAAAAAATAGAACAGCATTGAAGACCCCTACTATCTTCAAGATGTGCTGAAGAAATAAAGTAGTTAGTTAATTAATAGATAAGGAGATATAGAAGATGTTAGACACTTTGATGCACTACTGGTCACTCTGGGCATAACATACAAGAGCAAAGTGAACACAGATTTGAATGTATTTGCTCGCCTTGAAAGGGTCATAGCATGACAATATAATATAAAAAGTGTAGCGCACGGTCATAGAAAGGTTTAGAGGCTATAAGCCCATTCCAAATAGGGCGTCCCTTTGTTGTACACCGGTATAGCCACGGCGACCGCGATAATGATGTACCACTGCCACGGGGTATACGTTACAGTTGATCGTTTAGTGCCTCGGTCCATGGTTATTGAATTACGGAATCTATGTTCTCTGTGGCTGCGGTTCCCTAGTGGACAAGGAGCCGGTATCTATTGTGCGGAAACGCAAATGGTTGTAGGTTCGAATTCCGGCGCATATCTCTGGGTTTTCCAGATTAACTCCGGAACAACATGCTCGCCGGTGAAAGCAAACATCTCGCGATCAGCTGCACAGAGGATACAGCCACGAATGTATCTCTGCTCACCCCGAAAGGGATATGGCGTGACGTTGTACATTATTATTAATAATATGTTCGGAGAATTGTTATATGTAATAGTCATAAAAGACTTCGTATTTGTGATAAGGGTTAAGAAAGATGTCTGATGTAATGTGTCGCATTGGCAGAGCGTCAGCGGCGGTCGGGCGCAGAGCTGCGTCGCTGCCTGGACTACGTGTCGCAGCACGCGCATGTGCTCGAGTCGGTGCTGCGCGGCGCGGGCGCCGGCGGTGCTGCCAGTGCGGCCGGCGCGGGTGAGGTGCCGCTGAGCGCTGCGCTGGTGCGGCAGGCGAGCGCGCTGCAGCGCTGCATGGCGCAGTGCGTCGCCAACGCCGAGCGCATCCGCCGGCTGCTGACACCCGCGCACCGACCGCAGATGGACACCGTGCTCGCCAAGATGGTTAGTCGCTTCACATCCCGCGTAATAGTCTTTACCATATAATTATTAGAATTATTTGTGACTACTCATATGTTAACCACGCTAGCAGATGTACCAAGCCACGAGAACCAATGTTAATTTCTGGTCTAATCTGTCATGTGGTCTGTTCTGGTCCAGTTACTATTGACGTAAATGGTATTAATTATAATACAATAATATAAATAACAAAATTTAATTATGTTTGTGGAAAAACTGATGCTGCGTTAATTCGGCAAAAACAAATTAGAAATGTGGAATTATTTATTTAGAAACTTTAGAACTTTAGTTTTGGGGTTGTGGTAAAAATGTAGCAGAAAGGGGTCCACGGAAACTAATAAAATTTTAAAAGGGGTGTACGAGAAAAAAAGGTTTGTCAGCCTCTGTTCTACGTAGATACGCCAATGGACAGTGACGCGAGCGATCTTAATGAATTAGTTCACAAGTCAAGGTATCAGAGGCGAGCCAACACTTGCCAACGGGCAGACATTCGTCATCTTCCTAATTGTACCCATGCGGCAACAATGATTTAATTTCATGCACTCGTCTCTAATAATTACGACGTGTTCTCATGTCGATGTATCGCCGGGGCCAAGTGCACAGCGCCTGCGACGGCCTCATTCCCCTGATCAACTGGATCTATTGTATAAGCCCTTGCATGGAATACTGTTCGCATCACTGGGGCGGTTCGGCCCAGCACTTACTCGACGCCCTGGACAGGCTGCAGCGCAGGGCTGTCCGCTTAGTGAACGATTCAGACGTTTCTGAGCATCTTGAATCGCTCCAGTTGCGTGGAGATGTTGCCTCACTGAGCGTTTTTTGCCGTCTGTATCATGGCGAGTGTTGTAAAGAGCTATTGAACCTTGTTCCTTCCTCTCCCTTCCATAGTAGAACTACGTGCGCTGCTCTACGGAGTCACGGCTATGCAGTAACTCGCATCCCGGCCAGGACTAAGAGGTTCTCTAACTCTTACTGCAGCCGAGTCGTTGGGCTGTGGAGTGGTGTTCCGGCGAGCGTGTTCCAGCCCTCCCATTATATTGGGTCCTTTAAGCGAAGCATGAAGAGTTATTCGTGCGGGCCGGCAAGATCGCGGCGGCTGTCGGTGGTTTTTTTTTCACTGTTCGTAGTCGTTGTCGTTTTTTGGACTGCACCATGCATACCATCAGGCGTGCTGTACTCACACATATATAATTTTGAAGTATTTTTTATTGACTGGTGCAAGCCGCCCTTAGAAGCGTAAAGTAGGTGGAGAATGTCTATAATGAATGTCTGCGCAACTCGTAAACGCTACAGCGTAACGACATATTGGCACAAGGCAAGTAGGAGACAGGAGGGCCCGCAGCCGGCATCGCACTGGCATCGAACGAAGAATGAAACGTTTATTGAGATAAAAGGAACAACACGCACAGACGATTGTAATTTCTCGATCAGGATGCACCGCTTTCCCGTACGACTGGGTCGTAGGGCCGTTTGAAACTAGTATAGGGAGACATTGGCTGACGCCGGTGAGTCCAATGCAATTATCGATGGATACTTAGTTACCGAGAGTTCTATTTCCATATTATCGATGTTCGGGATCGGCGATCTGATTGCAATGTTTGTGACAAATTGCGCTGCATCAAGGTTATAGAAACGTTGCTTAAGTTTAAAACGCTTTAAACATGAAAGACGTACCATGCATGTTTGTTATGAATGAATGTTCGGAATAGTGGTCGACACGGGCAGGCAGCGCGACACAGCTTGCGGCTGTGCTCGCAAGGACCTCCTTATTGTCCACAATTCCTTGACAACAACGCAACTGTACACATAATTATATGCGAGGGAGATTATGTAATATGTCTAAAATGTATTTTGATCATTTAGTACCAGTCAAGGAAGTCTTAAAATATTTTACGCGGATATTGAATGGCGTAAAAACCAATCACGGCAAATGCGTCGGTAGATTGTTTAGTTCCTGCGACTGAGGTGCTGCTATAGTGTACGTAGGTACTAGGCTGGGTCACACCCGCCCGCTCGCGATGTCACGCATTCAGCAACTGATTAAGTACTAGTGCCAAGCGTTATTATCTCATTATGACAATGTATGTCTTAAGCAATCGAAATAATAAGAATGAGTCGGACTCGAAATACTTTTGTGAATCTACTAATTGGTCTCGTCATCAATTGCTCTGATTGAGTTCAATATCCATGGATACGTTTTATTGGCTTTGGTATTTTGACAGTTCCATCGCAATATATTTACTCCTGTATTATATACGTACGACAAAATCTGCATCTATTTTTGGCGAGTAGTGATATTCATAATGTTAATACTAGAAATAAACACGAATTAGTTTTACCTAATTACCCGCTTAAAAAAGTTCATAGTCCTTACATGGGCCTCGGTGTTTGCTAATACAATACAATACAATACCTAAAGACATACTGGAATTATCACTATTGAAATTTAAAAAACTATTGATACTAAATTAACTAAAATAACTAAATAGCTAAAAAAGGGATATTATTCCATCAAGGACTTTTCAATGATAAAAGTGCGTCCTCTTAATTTATGAAATCGTTCTCGCGAGGCATTCGATCCATTGGACATTATACCCGTTATTGTACCGCATTATGTTGAAATGTACCAGAGTTGCTTGCCGGCTCTTCTCGGTAGACTCTGCTTTCCGAACCGGTGGTAGACTCGCTTTGCTTTTTTTTAACGATTCAAAAGTGCTTGGAAATAGGTCTATTGGAATAAAGTTATATTACGTTTCATTATGAAAAATAGTCCAACAGAATACATACACATAAGTAAGCTTCGCTGGTCCGGACACAGAGATATGATGGAAGATAAAATGATGACGAAGTGAAGACAAGACGAGTGCGAGCGGAAGTAAGAGACATGCCTACACACAGACCACATAAGGAAATTTCTAACGGAGAGATTAATAAATGCTTAAGAAACGAAAGAAATTCGCGAAAAATAGAGAGAAGATGCGTTCCACTTTCTGTCTACCCCAGTAGGGATTTGGCCTGATGATAGATAGATAGAATTAAATATAAATGTCGTCTCAAATTCCAGAATACATACAGATCGCGTGCGTGATATGCGGCACCGTTTGAACAGTAAGCAGCGACACGAACACCAGTTGTTACATCCGTAGTTAACTTGCGACGTCTACAGACTGTAGTTATAGTTCCATGTGATTGTCGTTCGTGTTACTGCATCGTATCGTATCGTGTCGTAGATCTGTTCACAAGGAAGCGCATTACAACCGTGTCGCGTACGAGCCGCCGCGGCGACTACGTCACGAGCTGTGCTTGTCGCGTTGCGCTGCTACGCGGAGGCGCAACCTACATTATTGATATTTTAAAAATAAATGGAGACTATTCTTTTTCTTCATAATATAGATATCAAATAAATATAAAAAACATTACAATAAAAATGTATACGTATACACACTGCGTCTAGTCCGATTCCGTGGAAATACGAATCTAGACAACGCGACCCGCCATCGGATGTGGCCTAGCACGCTGCCGCCGATCTCATGTATAAATAAATGGATGTATCTGCACACACACACACACAGTGGCGCCCTGGTCACCCGACACGCCTATCGCTGTTAATTGTACGCAACGCTTTCACATACATATTACAGAGCAGTATACTTCGTATATTCAAATAAATCGTTTGTGTAATTTCCTGGATGACAAGGTATTGTTTTTCAAAAAATTCGGAACTTAAAGAGTCTTAAGCAGTAGGTACTCTACTCAGGACAACAGGTTCATCGAGGTAGAAAAACACAAAAGCAAATACCTTGATTTGTGACGATGCGGCAAAGGGAATCAGGAACATGTAGAATTATTTATCCCCCTGGAGTGCTAAAGAGGCATATTCTCATAGTAGGGTCCCGACGAGGTTGCATTCCGCAACGCAACTGCACACAGCAGCATTCGCGTTGGGAACCGATCTCAAGCTCAATTGTTCTTTTGTTTGAGGTTACGTTACGTTGCTTCATTGTTTCGCGACTATTTGCGCTGCGTGAATTAATTGCTATAGAGACTGCAATGTCTGATATTCAATCTTTTCACTGCATCTAGACTTGTCAGAGCAGTCGCACGTCTGTTTTTCCGGTCTCGGTTACTGATTACTCGTCGAAAGATAATCAGCAATATATGTATACTAACGCGTGGTTCACAGGCTGCATAGTCTATGGAACTATTCATAGACCAATACGATGAGACATAACTATTCAATAGAAAACTGTTTATACAAGGTGACACAGCGAACTTCACGCCGCCTGACAGGCAATGAATGGCTGGTTAACTCTTAGCTAAACCTACTGCCCCTTCGCCCCCTCCCTCTCTCACTCCTTCATCCCCAACTACCTCGCCGTTCCCTCCTCTATTTATATCAAAGAACAAAACATTAAAACCGTATTATTTTCGTAACTTAAATAAATAATAATTTCCGCGTAGTAAATTGCAATCCATATTTGAACTATTTCATGTTTTATTTTAGTAAAGAAAGGTAGCCTAGCCTACATATGCCGGTTCTCGAGGTCTAATCTATTTTTATGCTATAATTAATTGAAATCAGCTTCAGCCGTTTTCACGTAAAAACACACAAACGTCCACACTTTCGATTTTATAATATTAGTAAGGATTGTACAATTTTTGATCTTATTATGTACTAGCTATGCCCTCGACTTCGTCCGCGTGGAACAGTGTCTTTGAGTAGTATTTGTAATGATTCAGTGTAACTATGTAGTTGGTATGCGGTGCGCGTAGAGCACAGCTCAGTCGTGTATTAGTTCGTATAAGCCACACCGCTGCTCGTCCCGCCCGTGTGGCTTCAGTTTCACATGCTGCAATGGCTCCGTAACTGATGTTACATCAGAATGCCTCCAATATTTTGTCTCTGGTCGCAAACTTATAAAACATTCACTTAAACCTGACATATGTCCGTACAAACTTTCATCCTCTATTTCCTATTATTATTTCACACTCTTGAGGGTAAAACTTTTACAGACTTGGAAAGTAATATTTATTCATATTGTATCAACAGCCTTAAAAAATAATATTCAAGCTTTTAGCTCTAAAAATGTCGATACTTCCATTCAACTTTTCATCCGCCCTTTCAACCCCTCACAACGGTTTTTTCGCAATAAAAAGTAACCTGTGTCCTTTCTCAGGCTCTAGACTATCTGCATTACAAATTTCATTTAAATCGGTCCAGTTGTTTTGCCGTGAAAGCGCGACAGACAGAAAGAAAGAGATTTTTGCATTTAACATGTTAGTAAGGATTAGTCTTTGCCTCCATAAATATTCCATTGCTGGAATGAAACATGAATCAATGTAAATTAGCGTTTATAATGGAAGCGGCTTGCGAATGTGCTCACACTTTACAGCAAGGAGTAAAGAGCTTGTAGAGCTCGCAGTTCGGTTTCGCCTTAAGCGATGACTCATGAAGATTTGCCACCGGCTTACAAAAAAAAATATCTTCCCTTTAAGAACCGTTGAACCTGGCATCTGGCTCTTCTCATACAACTTTTTCCGGTCACCTTTCGCAAGTTATCGCTCCACCGCAAATGTAGCTATATCCCATTCTGATAACTACAAGGTTATAAGTCAATATATTTATTAGATTTCCAAGTTTAAGAATATAATGCTTTGCATGCGAGGCGCGGCGCTGGACTGAACGTATTATTAAAAATACCAAGTTGTAAAAAACTGCACACTGTGGCGTTGCACTGGGAACTCTGCTCACGTCGCGCTTCAGCTGCCTAGTTATTGTGTACACGGAACACGAAAACGTATGGAAGGTAATCAGTTGATACGGAGGTATAGTAGTAAGCATGAGTTTAGGCGGCGCGCGGCTCGCAGCTGGCGGCGCTGCGATGGAGCGATGGCGCGATGGAGCGATGGAGGTCGCGAAGGGCCGACGCGACGCGGAACTCGATCTGTCAGTGTGCCGCTCCGTACAATCGCCGCCTTGCGCTTACATCTGCACCTAGGACGCGCGCGTGTCCTGCGCCTGCGCCATTCGATCGACAATATCGCTAATGGAATCCTCCTAAACGTGTGGACGACATGACATTTCGATGGCCCATGTCTAGGCCCTCTTGGCGAATATGAGTTTCTTACGGCGTTCCCCCTTCTCATATTGAAACCCTTAAAGATAAGCCAGTCAGTTTGTAAGACAGCGTGACCTGTACGCCCGATATACAGGTCCTCCCACTTGATTCACAGACTGACAGGATTGACTCTAGTGCTGCGGGGCCCCATTTCATAAAAACAACTATTACTGAGGTGTTTTTTGTCATACATAGTAAATTCAATAAAACCGGTTTCGAAAATTTGACTGTCGTAAAAATTCTGCCCCGGTCAGCGAACGCAAGTGTTTTATTTTTATTGACCGCGGTGATTACGGATGTACTACGCGATGTACGTTTCGTTTAATTAATTGACATAAGTATATCTTGTTACAGAAATAGACGTATATTGTACTGTAAAAGAAATATTGTGGTGATAATGATTTGAGGTCAGCACTTTCGTGAGCGGCCATTTATGATCATTTGCGAGGCGCTCATTTTGCCAAGACTATATAAAGAATCTGTATTTTCGGCTGTGACGGCCCAGCGGACAACGGGCCAGTCCCCATGCGGGGGCAATGCCAGTGCTCGTGGGTTCGCGTATCTTTGGGTTTTCCCATATTAAGTAGGTATTGAGGCGCCATACGCTCACCGGTGAATCCATATTCCTCCATCTCTATCAGACCGCTTTCAACCGCAAGTGAACTAATAAGGAACGTCTACTTTTATTGGCTAGTTGACATTATAAGAAAAGCGCAGTGTTCACATTCGTTTCACAACGCGATCGCAGATAATACTTACTGGTTATATTGATCGCACGATGTGATCGTTATCAGTGCCGGGGTGCCGCCTGTAACCTGACAGAGCGCTGTTTTAAAAATTATGAATTACAATATTACGAGCAAAAACAAGTCGCGAGTGAAGGACGCGTCGCGTCGCGTCGCGCGGTACATTACATCGAGCTCGCAGGAAATATAAAACGGCTTAATGACGGGAAGTTTAGGAGCTGTGATTTACTGCCCCTGGATGTCATTCATATCATCACGTGTTGACATGGACGGTACAGCAAGAGGTCGCACTCCGCGCAGCCGGCGCACGCACACGACTGGCGCCCCGCCCCCCGCCCCCCAGCACGCGCCAGCTGGGAATGGCTCTGTTCTGGATCGAGACTCATATGTACATAAGTCTAGAAAAGGCGTGCGGGAAACTCCTAAAAGGGAACACGCCACCGTTAAATATGTATACCTAGGTTTGTAAAACCAGTATTTTTGTTATAATATGCGTGAATGAACCTACTTTTGATTGTGGCACACATTTTTTGACTTGTTTGCAAACACCATGGTCACGAGCAGACTCAAGGACTGCGGACTTCTCCTTAAAAGTAAATTAATTCGCGCAGAGACCCGTTAAAGTTATTTGCAACGTAACGTTTTAACAAGACCAACCTTGGTCACTCTTCTGTTGTGCGGGCCTTCAAGAACAAAATTAGTGAGCGGGTGTGCGGGGCTTGGCGTTGTTTATCTTCTTTGTATGAATTATTACAAAGGATATTTTTTTTCGATTTAATTTTTATAATTTGAATATTATTAATGAATGCTGTTGAGACATGCTGTGGCTATCTGTTACTGGGATGTGCTGTGGACGCTGAACTAGTGCACGCGATATCATTGTTACCAATACAGTACAAGCGGTATTTATGATGATTATTAAACACGAAACTTTCGTACGTTTTATATTTTGTTGACTGTAACGTGCTTGGAAGTATTGTTCGGTAGGCTGAACTCCTAATGACCTTCCTATGTATTTTCTGGTTCTAAATTGTAATCCAAAAATATGGACTTTACAAACGTAGACTTCAAGTTACGCAGCTCCTGCACCTCTGTTGAGCAATCACTTGGCGAATCGGCTGCAGTAAGAGTTAGAGCAGTCGTTGGTTCTAGCCGGGGTGTGAATCACCGAGCTCCGGCCTCTCTTGACGCTCGCCTAGACGCAGTATAAATAGCGACACTCGAGAACTCTTTTCCACGTACAGACGCACGGGATTGCATTATGAGTTCACATTTAATGATATACCTACTATCTACATTTATCAATAAACTTTATGCCTTCCCGTCTCAGAAATAAACTCATAATAATCGAGTAGCTAGTCCTGGTACATTTTATTTAATCTCTCGTCGTTTTCCACAACGCTAGGGCCGTGAATATCGTCCACCGCGTGGTGTTTCGCCACTTGTTTCTGTTGTTGATATCGCGGAAGAGCATCGCGTATTGTTAGCAATGTCGCGGATTCCATCAATCCATCTCTTAATGGGCTTCAACCTCTCGGACGTTTTCTGTCAACTCTTCAGGTAACCAACAGCCATTCGAGGTAATTACCGTCTTTTCCAACTAAATGACCAAAAGTCTTCGGCGAATGCAAAAAATGTATAGCCTCATTTGGAGTTTCAACTCGCATCGTATAAACTTATTGGTACGAAAAGCTGACCAGGGAATCTGTAACATTTTCCTCCAGTACTACAGCTGGAATGCAAGCTGGAGTACGGTCTTAGATATATATTTCTAAACTAAAAGACGGTAGTAAAACAAATGTTCCGAAAGAATTATCGCGCTTATCCTGTCGTGATAAATAATGTTGCCTTCAAACGCAAAGCAAACGTCGACGGCGCTTATTCAATGATATTTGTGGGTTTTGGTGAAACGCCGAAGCACCACTCTGTTCTGAGCGGCTCCCAAAGAAAATGGACATATTCAGCCACCGCCTTCAGAAGAAACACTGAGGCAATCTCGAGGCTGTAAATGTAATGTAAATGCGATCAGTTTAATCCCTAAAAGTCTGTGAATATGTTTGTCTATAAGTGATTAAAGTCGACGCCCTTGCTGCAAATGCTGGAGATCGTTAATTGAATTAGCGACGCGGCGACAAAGCCCGCTCAGGTCGTTACACCGGAGAGCGCGCGCTCGGCATCACACGCGGTGACCATTATTGACTTGATTGGCATCGCGTGACGGGCGCGCTGAGGGCGAGCGGCCGCGGCTCGACTGCTGGCCTGGCTGCGACCCGACGCCTGTGCCGACTTCATACATCACAACACGAGAAGGAGCAAGCACTACTCATCAGTAGGAACAAGAATGTCAATAAACCGTTTTCAGATGTAGTTTCAACAATATTTTTATATTGTTTTATTTTTTGGTATTATTGGACAGAACATTTATAAAAATAGTTCGCAAAAATTAACTTACAACTTACATCCTTAAAATTTGATGTTACTTTAGAGTGTTATCAATTAGAATAATAATATATCGTTACGCTGTATCTCTTACGGGGTGAGCAGAGATACGCTTGCATGTCGTGCCATGGTAGCTATCGGCTATAGCCATGTGTCTAACGATGGCCATGACCTGTGGAACCAGGTCGAAACGTGGTCTCATAATTACAAGTAAAACTATTATATATTTTCGTTTCATTTACCAATTCCTCTAGAAACCGTCTTTAGCGACTCACATATATTGCATTGGAAACGTCGTTTTTATCGCAAATGACTATAGATAAATATACAAATGTGTTGACGTCGTTAGAAATCAGCGGTATCGATTAGTACATAAGCGCATCACAATACTGTAATGTTCAAGTACCTGTGCGCCGTCGCAGGGCGCTCGTTGCAAAGTCTCGGGTAACGGTCGCTCGAGTCGTGGCCTTTATTGCTTTTCCCTACGAGCACACCAAACTGTACCAGAGCCGGCGGCGGCGCAAGCCTTCTTGTAAAGCCTGTCCATGTTCGTCGCTTTCCAAAGTGCCTACCTATATCGTCTCTTATGCATCATTATTAACGAATTAATGAATGGACTGTTTTAAGAGAATTATCAGTTGGGATTTTTTTACTTATTAAAGAAATAGGGGAACGGTCTATCTGAGACAGTAAACGGTTACGTTGCCCACGGACGACTGCGAAACAAGGATCATTGTTTTTGTGTTGTTGATCAAGAAGGACATTGTTTATTGCCCTCTTGAAGAACTTCATGTCATAGCTCCAAACTCCCAAGTGCGCGACAAGAGTGTTCTACAAACGGCTGCGTTGTCGGGGTTCCGTAAGACGAATGGTATGCGTTTCGAATGGCGCCCAAAGCACCAATTTGAATATTTCTTCAGAGCATTGTTCTTTCTACGAGTGCGCTATATGTGGGCTGACATGATGACGGCGACGTTCAATAAGATTTGTCCCATGGCGGTCGTTGTCGTACTTGTACTACGCTGTGGTTCCTATCAGGTGCGGTATAGTCACTTTGTCGAGCTAATGTAAAAAAAATATCAGGAGAAATTTATTTTAGAGCAGGCATCAGTATTTTCGTGCCGTCGTTATCAAGTTTATCGCCATTGTCGAAGAGTATCTCCCGCGATTTCAATTTATTTGTATTCGGGTTTGCTGTCCTGCTAAGTACAAACAATTGTTCTTCGCGAGGTTAACCGTCGTGGTGGCAGACTCGACCGATAGCCGTTATGATGGCCTTGAAGCGCCGACAATTCGTGTTCATTAGTAATCATGATGGATTCCTTTGGAATCGTGCACGCGTTCGCCATTGATCATGTTTGATGATATACTCGTATTCATAGGAGTTGTGTAGAGTACTAACGCGATGTAAACGCGCGCGTTGAATTTTAGCAGTTGCATCTCGGTAGCGGCTGCCAGGACGCGATATATCCATTTATCTGTAAAGTAGAGATGAAATCGATAGCAGGCACGCCCTCTGTTATAATTTGCCCCAAGCCTAGTAAAGGCGATGAAGGCGTTTGTGCAGGGCCGACAAGTCGCGTACATCCGAGTCGCGAGTGCCGGCACCCGACGTACGCCCGTAAGAGGTCGCATCGGTTGTCTTTGTTCCCGGAACGGCTTTCTCTCCGCGAATGAATCACAGCGCATTAACTGTAATCATATTTCGTGAGTGTTGGAAGCGCCTCGGATTAGCCGGCGTTACCTACGTGCTGTTTCGTATTCGTATATTTGTGCATATATTATCATCAATGCTTCGGATTTCCTAGAAGCGGTCAGTGCCGTAGAAAAACGTGTGAGTAAAAACAACGACGTAATACTGCGATTATGATCATTGTACATTTTAAGTAATACGGCAGCGAGTTAAAGTCTCAATTAAATTATATTATTTCCGCTTATAATGCCACGATGCGGTGTAAACGTTTGCCGGCTACTTTAAATAGATGTGGAAATTGGAAGGACAATGAATTTGGAATAGTCAGTTAAAAGGGAAAGCGACCCGAATACAGGCACAGTATAATGATAATGATAAACACCGCAATCATATACAAAGCTATGTGTTTCAGTTGAAACCGGTCCTGTGCATTGATACAACGCGATTAGCCTCGTCGCCCGCTTGCCGAGTATTGCCGCCAAAGAGCAATTCGCTTGCAGTGTTTTGCAGCAAGGGAGCCTTCGACTGCGTCTTCGCAGCTTATTCACGTGCACTTGGTATCCCGAACAGAGTGCGGAGTGCGGAGCGCTGTCTGTCCGCGTTGCGAATGGGCCAAGCGTTACTGAGCATGTTGAACCGCTCCAGCTGCGCAGAGCTATTGCTCACTAAGCGCTTTCTACTGACTATATCGCGGCGACTGATCTGAAGAGCTATTTAACCTTTATGAAATCACAGCCATGTGGTGATGCCCCGGCTAAGACTAAGAATTCTTACTTTTGTCGAGTGGTTTGACTGTAGAATGGTCTTCCGGCGAGCGTGTTCCGACCGTCCTATGACATGGGGTCATTTAAACGAAGCCCGAGAAGATATTTGTGCGGGCCGGCATGATCGCTGCTACTATCGATTGGTTTTTCTCCGCTGTTAATAGTCGTTGCCGTTTTTAGACTGCACCATGCTTACCATCAGGCGTGCTGTGCTCACTGTGCCGAGGATAAAAAAAGGGAAAATGACGGTGTCATTGATATCTGCTCGTTGAACGCGCTCTGTTGCGGCTCTCAGCGTCACATCCCTCCAGGTGAAGCGGCCGTCGAGCTTGCTACTAATAAAAAAGAATTCGCAGAAGAGGGCAATGGACGTTCCACAAGTATAGGCACACTGTAGGTGCACGGCTGCTCGGCAACGTTTCACAACGAGCGAAGATAATCCGCGTTTCCGCAACATCGGGACCTTCGCCTTGACATTTAGCGCTGACGGCCCGCGCCCTCGCGTCACGCGTGACGCGATACAGCAGCTTCACGCCATTACCGATTAGAACTGCCTGTCAAGCGGCATGCCATATAGCTATTTTATAAGTTACAGGCGTACGTTTGCCTTCAATGATATCCGGTCGAATGTGAAGACGCAACCGTTGATGGGCTGAGTTTGCCAGCGAACGCCTGACATATTTACCCAAATTGTGAGAACGTGAAAGAAGAGATACATCAAATGCGTTTAACTCAATCGCTGTTTGTATTATAAAGGACAAACGCAACTTCAATTTGTTTACAAACAACTTGGCTCTAAGGTCGCTTCATACAAGTAAAGAAGTTAGCAATCTTAAGCATCAGCGAAACGAGAGTCATGTCAGCCGAGTGTGCCGTCACGGTTGTCACGGCAACCAGTTCGCGTCACACAGATAGTGGTCTACTGCCACAGCTGAGGTCGGCGCTTCCGCGAGACAAGTGCTGTGCTGTGCTGTGCTGTGCTGTGCTGTGCTGTACTGGCACTGCGCCACAGCGCGCCCGATGGTAAGCCTGGTGCACGCCAAAATACGACTACGACTATCGGTAGCAAAGACAAACCCAGTTGGCAGGCGCAGTGATCCTGCCGGCCTGCGCAAATATCTTTTCACGCTTCTTTTAAAGGAATCAACATATCTACATCTCATGGAATCGGTAAAAGAGCTTAAGAACTTCTGTCTTATTCTTTATATCCATACAAATCGTGAAATATTTAGTTCTATTGATAAATAAATGCCACTTCTGATATTAACAAAAGCTCTTAATTCGAAATGTTGTCCGCTCAGGTGTCTTTTTTTTATAATTTATAGGGAACGCTTGACCTCAAT
The DNA here is from genome assembly GCA_036320925.1 of Automeris io. Taxonomy (NCBI): domain Eukaryota; kingdom Metazoa; phylum Arthropoda; class Insecta; order Lepidoptera; family Saturniidae; genus Automeris; species Automeris io. The sequence continues at coordinate 231,784 of JAUDJH010000011.1, read as the reverse complement.
CACACCTGGTGGAAGGTGAAGATGAGTTCGATGATGAAACGCGATCGCCTAGCAAATGTCTATTCACTCTTTTCTTAAAGACTCCCAGGTCATAAGATCGCGGAAATATGGCCGCTGGAAGCATATTCCACTCCTTAGCCGTTCGCATGACTCCCCCCTCCGTCTCCGTCTTCGTCTCCCTTAACCCTATTGTCTTCAGCAATTGCTTTAGTACATTTGGGATACCAATCTTCACTAACCGTCTTGCATTTCATTTATATTGATGCGCTGGGTTGAAAAGCCGTTCCCAGTTTCATCTAAGGCATGAACAAAGACAGGAACTACGTTGCAAGTGGCTAATCTATACTAATATTATAAAGCTGAAGAGTTTGTTTGTTTGTTTGTTTGAACGCGCTAATCTCAGGAACTACTGGTTCGAATTGAAAAATTCTTTTTGAGTGGAATAGACCATTTATCGAGGAAGGTTTTAGGCTATATAACATCACGATGCAATTATTAGGAGCGAAGAAATAATGGAAAATGTGAAAAAAACGGGCAAAATTATTCATCCTTGAGGGCTTCCATTGCGTGCGCTGCAAAAACGGTTCAAGATACCAAAAATATATGTATGAGAGAATTATTCCTCTTGAAATGATCTAAAAAAATGTCCACGACAGTATATGTCTATCTTTTAAGATTAAGTCACTAGAACCGTTTTTATGGTAAACAAATTTGGTCGAAATTAATGCATTATTTGTTAAGAGTTGTATCAACGTAATAATATTAATCTTTATCCAAATAAATGTTTTGTTGATTAAGAGTATTTAATTGTGAACAAAATAGTCTTTGACATCACTTAATTTCAATGAACATCTTAGAAGATATTACAATAAATTATATAGCAAATCAACGTTTGCCGGATCAGCTATAGTGTCTTGATAACCGCGAAACTCGAGAACGGCTGAACCGATTTCTTTTTTGTTGTGTTTGTTGAAGTCTGGGGAAGGTTATAACAGAGAGAAGATTTTAAAAAAATATCTGAAAAGGTCTAAAAACAACACTTGTCTATATTCTCATACAAAAGATTTGTTATAAGTCAATTTGAACTTTAACACCATAGCATAAAGTTTAAATGTTAGTGGACGGGTTCCGGGAAGGCAAAACAATTATTGAGTGACGTATAAATATTAATGTCAATATTTGTCAATTTTTATACATATAGCATTAAGGCCAGGTTCCTTCAAACAATCTTCAAAAAACAGCCGACAGGCCAATAGCTATTAACATTAAAAAAAACAATGTGACTTTGTTTTAGAGAAATAGGGCAGAACAAGGTCTGCCGGGACAGCTAGTAATAAATAATACTATAAATATAAATAATAAATAATGACTAATCAATTTGCATTGAAAATAAGCAAAGAAAATAAAACATTTAGTCAACGAGAAGTACAAAATAAAACATAATATAAATAAATACATAAAAAGGGAAAACAAAAAAAAGTTAGAACAAAAATATAATGTAAATTGTAATTTCCGCCGATAAGAATGACATCTCATCTCGACACTAGCCTCTGCAACGCCGGTCCGGCGCTCCGGCAGGACACACCGCCCGCTCCGCCGGCATCGCCGCAGAGTGAACGGGAGAGTGCACAAGGCTACTGCTCACTGCCGGCTAATGCCCTGATAGTCCTCGTAAAGGCGACTTGGCTACATCAAGACTAACAACTTTTGTTCTAGGACTTTTGCCAAAACGTTACTCATCCTAATATATATTTTTTTAGTTTTGGTGGGACTTGGAGCAATCTGTTTCGTAAATAATTATATTCCAGGTTTCGTTGATTCGATTCTTGCGTAGGCATGTCAAAGTGAACCGAGCGCCCGCTGCCGCCCGCTTCACTTTTGTATCGGGTAAGCTGCCGCGGCGCCTTGAGGAAACTTTATGTAAAATTAATAAAATTTGAAATGAAAATTGGATTTTTTTTTGTATCAACAAAAGCTGTCATCAGTTTTGATAAACTAAAGTCACGAATCCGTCTTCAATGAGACCTCAGTCTCGAGAATTAGCTAAGTTGCGTGAATTGCGTTGCGATAACTCATCAGCACGTGCGGCGATCTGAATTGTTAATGTGTGTACCGGGCTCCCGGGACGGGGGTGGCTCCTGTGCGGCCCGGCCCGTGCTCGTGCGCGCCTTGTTTCGTTCTGGTTGCGATCTTATTTACGCATGGCTGATTTACGGTTCGCGTACACTTGAACAAATAATTACACTTTCTGAGATGTTATCTGTGAACATACGAAATTGTATTAGAAAGCCTCACTGGGTTCAGATAATTTTATAATAATAATAATAAATAATAATCTATCGTCACGCTATACCCCTTTCGGAATGAGCAGAGTGATACGTTAGTGGCTGTATCCACTATGCGCATATATGTCGTGCCCAACGCTGGTTGATTGGCAGCCGGTTCCTGCACCGGCGAACATGTGATGCCTACATCCGTATTTAATCTGGAAAGAGCCAGGGTCACGTGCCGGGGTACGATCTTACGACATTCGCGCTGGCACGCTTAGATATCGGTCTCTTAACCGCTGGCCCACCACAGTTACAGATAATTTTCACATTATTTTGTTATGTTTTTACTTGTATAAGGAAACGATTGTTTGTTTCTCCATGTATGCATTATCGATAAAATTATACATAAACAAGATTACAAAGATTTACAAAAATATGATTGAACAAAACCACGCAATTAGTCAGAAACACAAAAGAAAAAGAAGACATATTATCACGTAAACGTGCACAACAATAATTAGGTTTTGCTGCAACAATTGTCTTTAGGCGGCGTTATTGAACAAGGGGAAGCTTCTATATTATAAAAACGTTTATTTATCGATCAGCTCGTGTTATTTCTGTTACGCACGATGTGCATTAAAAAGCTTTAAAAAGCTGACCTCGGCTGCGCTGACTCTCATCTATTGAGACAATCGGGGCTCAGATGTGAAATAGGTCGAGAACCGCATAATTAGAGTGTTAAAGGCAGCGGTTGCTCAATGTGATGGCAGAGGCGCATGACGGCGGCCCGTTAGGACAATCGAGGTCTCGGGATCACAGGCGGCCGTCATTACACCGCACTTATCCAATTGTGCGCGACGGGGACCCGGCCGACTCTGCAAGGAGCCGCTCCACGGCCGCGGCGCCGACCGCCAGATACGGTCGCTGGCCTCGTGACTCATCCTGACGGCAGTTGCGCACTGCCTCTGATCCGAATCCGTTAAAATATGGATCTAGAAAACTTAGACCGAATTCGGATGTTGCTTTACGCTGTCTTCGATTTCGATCCGTTTAAATTCACAACATCGAACCTCGGCGTAAAGTTGCCTGCCTCGCAGTCTCTTACCGGTTGCACAGTGGAAAGTGTTCTCAGGGGCTACGCTATGATTCCATCAGCTCCATTTCATCATAAAACCACTAGGCACCGTTTCGGATACCATCCGTATGTGGTGGATGTTCCTTATATCCTCAGTCTTATGACTTGGGAGTCTTTAAGAGAAGAGTCAGTAGGTATTTGTCGGGCGGACGCGGCCCATCGTCGGACTCATCTTCACCATCCACTAGGTGTGAGTGGGGTCAGCGTCTGCCTGTAAAACATAAAAAAATACAGATGTAGGAAGTCATGGTATTAGGGAACATGGAAAAAATATAATAATAATCAAAAAGTAATCGCGGGTAGAAATCGGGTGACAGATGAAGCGCGAAGCTACCATACATAGGATCGTCTCGCTGACGACGCTTGTTCCAATTATGCTCGGCAGCGAGGGTGCATGGAGAGCCGTCCTTCACTATTGTGAGGAGGTACTGGCGCAGAAAAAAGCGGGTGTGGCAGGCGTTAGTTCGTCATTTATGGCAACGTCATTCCAGGCCACCCGCCTCCCCGTTGGAACGGCACGCTGCAGATTACACCACCTTTCCATGCAGTTAGCAGAGGCCAGAAAAATGCCACACGCCTAGCCGGGTACTGAGGAGCACCAGTTGTGCCCTCGGCCCCGGTAGTTGGTAGGAAGAACACCTCGGGGGCTTTAGTCGGCGAAAGTCCGAAACGCCGGGGGGTGGCCTTCACATCTCCCTGACGGTCCATATTGGATTTCCCTCGGGTTACCACAAAAAGGCCTCCATACAAATATTATAGTTATACGGCTACTTCGGAACGTATTTTCACGGCGTCGTGCCGCATGCAGTGCTAGAGCGCTGTGAGTTCCGCTTCGGGGCGACACGACGAGTGCTAGCGCCGCAAATTGATGCTTACGTTATGCACACGGACGTTAGCAAGAGGACATTCAATCTCCGTTCCTATAGCGCTAAGTGAGCGCTGTCAATTGCCGCATGCGGATGTCTGATGGACGTGGGAAATCACTAACACGCCCAGTTTCCAAGCGCAAATCCGATTTAATTTACTTCAATATTTTTAGGACAACATGACCTGACAGTCGATATAAAGCGCAGCACTAGCGCACTAGCGCATAAACTATCCGTGATTACCGTAAATCCTGCGGCTGCACCGCGGTCCCTAGTAGCAATATTGTTTTCATCATAGTTTTGTATTTGAGACCCGCCGAGCAGCGGGTCGAGGGGCTGCCGTGGTCGCCTCGTACCGCTCCGTATTCGTCCGATGTACGCGACTGCGCAGCGTCAGACTCCGAAATGTCTCTTAAATGCGCAGTGCTGGATTGTAATCGTGTATCGTCTATGTCTCGTGTTGTCGTGGAGCGACGGCGGATGCTGTACTCCTTCATAGCTGCCGTCGTCAAAGGTTTGCATTTCTTAACTTCTATTCCAAATTCATCACTCTTATACCTCAATCACTGTTATACCTCAGTCGTCCTATCTTATTATCATCATCTACACGTTCCCTTTTTTATACCTGTTTGGTGCATATGCTACACGCGTATTTGTGGTAGCAGCCCGCGACGCGATGCGACGCTTGCCTAGTGCGGGAGCCACGAAATATTTGTTTTCCGTAATTGTGAATCCGTTTAGTAAATAAAAGAATATGGTTAAAGAAGCTGATGTTATAAGAGACGACACGCTTGCTGGAAGATCATCCACGACTACTACACAGACGACTGGACAGAGCGGCGTTTTAGTGTGTGTTTGCCCAATCCCTATGTGACAATAGACAAATATGCCCTAGTCGATACCCAGCCAGGGAATTCATGTTTCAAATTTTGTAACATAGGCATTGACGTTGTTGCAACTAAGAGTATAAAAGCTTTTTTTAATAAACTTTGTATGTAAAATAAAGTAAAAATACTGTCTACTGTACCGCTGTTGGACTGGACAGCCACGCTCTGGGACGACTAGGGCGAGGGTGCGCCTTCAAAGAGCTAGGTTCAAAGTCGCGTATAATGTAGTCAAGTGATACGAACAGTACGCGTCACGGGGCACTGTTGGCCGCCGCACGAGCCGCACTACTCAATCCCTATCGTTGCGTATATGCGAACGGACGGTCCTCTGAGGATTCCCCAGCGGCGTGCATTCCATTAAACCATTACCTTCGTATACTTTTTACTTTAATAAATGTATTGACTTCAAATCTGATGATTACTAAAATGGGAATCCCAAGATCCAAACTGTACCAAATTTTAAATTAATATATTTATTAAACATTCAAATATACAATGATAATGCTTCAATGGGATGCGCGACACACGATTTTCGCTAAGTAAAAAAAATGTAACGCGGCGCCCGTGCGCGGTGCGCGGTGCGCGGTGAGCGGTGAGCGGTGCGTGTAATGCGAGCCGGCCTGTGCGCGGCCGCGACTCGTGCCTAATGACCTGGAGCAACGCCGCTAAAACATATCAATCAACTGTGTAACCTTATATGCTATGCTACACTATCGTGACAGCACTCGACTGGCCTTTTGAAAACTAAGATCATATTATGTAACATACTGTGTTCTCTTATTCAATATCGTACCTACATTTCGCAGGAATGGGACGGAAATAAAACGATACAGGATCTTTTTTGTTTTTTGCTAACCCGGTGGAAATCCTCATGGGCTGTCAAGGCAGCGGTGAGAGTCGCCGCCTCAGTGTGTTGAACTCTTACCGGCTAGAACCGCCGGGCCACTGTCATAGTACTGCCTACTCTCCGCCTTCGTCAGGCCTGGGTATCCGTATACTTCCTACGGCCCGGCGAGCGTTTGACCTTGGCAGGCCTCCACTCTGGGAGGGAGTATGAAGGCTACAGCCCCCCCCCCCCACACTGCCTCTCTGCTGGGCAGCGTGTGGACACACACACACGCGCAACCCCCTCCTCTGCCGGACGGCAGGAGCCCTCGCGATACAAGAATTTGCTTTATTATTGTATATCTGTTAAGTTGCCGGTGCTATCGATGACTTCTTTGATATTCCACTAAAGATTTATTTATTTTTTTATATAATGAGGGAAACATACAGCAATATAAAAATAATACATAAAGAGGAATCAAGCTAGTCAAATTGAAGGGCCACAAGACACCAATAGAAAACCTACAATAGTAAATTACAATAAAATAATGTAAATCTTAATCGTAAATCATTGAATTGTGATTCTGGTACACAAACGCATCCTGCTACGGAAGTTTTACAAATGTACGCTGTAATTTAATTGTGAAATTTGATGCGCTAGGTCCCGGCAACGCAAGGGTAAGGCAGAGAGTAACAGGGGCGCCGGCCTGAATATGGTTGAGGGAATGTGTTTCAACGACACGCGGAGCGTCGGGCGGCAGACGTAGCCTCAATGCTCGCTGGTCGCGCCGCCGCCGCCGCCGCCATAGCCGCGAGCTAGGGCTCAGTCGCGCCGCTTCATTTCAAACTTTAAAAACGCTATTCACATTTTCATGTTTATACCAACCGCCCGACAACGCCACGGTGTTCCCACTATTGACAGTAAGTACGAGGGGATGATAGGGAGCTACGAGAACTCATTGGTGAGAGATTGGTCACCCTCGAGAGGTCGTGTACGTTACACACGCGCACCACATCAACGCATTGCAGCCAACGCTGTCTAGGAGGAACGATATCTCATAAGGTGTCGCACAGCCGTGGCCGCCAACGCGCTGCGGCGTGTGCGGCGGCGTCCAGGCGCCCGCCCACACCTAGCTCTTGGGATACATGCCACGGGAGTGAGCGTTACCCCGTCTGCCGGCGAGCACGGTCCGCCCTGAGGATATGCCCATGCGAGCCGCCATCATCACTACGACTAAGGATTGTATGCTATTTGTTTACTGTCGATATCTGTAGTTGTTTTTGGACTGCGCCGTGCTTACCATTGGGCGCGCTGGAGTCACTCTGCTGGACTGCTATGCACTTGGGTTGGGAACAAGGAGTAGTCCCGTGCGCAAGGCAACGGCGCGGCGCGGCTCGGCGCGGCGCGGCGCGGCGCTGTACGATATTGTGTTTAACAGACGCGTGGACGCTATCGGCGGCGTGCCGATATGAGAGTCAAGTAGTGACCCACTTTGTAATCTTGTATTCAATGAAAAAAAAGGAATCAATAAAATAGCAAAGATAAGTGATAATTCATAGCACGATAACAAAGTTTTAGTGTCGGCCGATCGTTTGAACGCATGTCTCCGAACATTTGATATAAAACAACCAGTTGGACGGGTCAGTTGATGCTGACGCGGCTCCTGACGCCGGGCCGGGCTGCCCTGTTCATGTGTTAATACAAACAGGCTGTACATACATATACTGACTGGTGCAGATCAACTGTTGTACGTCGATTGCGATCTATTTGCGGTCGCATTCCAACCTCACGGCACTCGACGTTGTCTTCCACGTCTTATGAAATTAGCAAAACTGGAATTAGATCGAAATAATATTTTGAACGTTTTTTAAGTTACGAAAATATCCCTTAGGCGCATTCCCTTAGTGCAATGTATTCGTATGATAAATCACATTATTGGACTGCGCTACGCCTAACGTCAGGTGCAGTACTGAGTGCTCACCGCATTAGATGTCGACACCGGCCCGAGCCGCGGCAGCTTCAGCCCAACTCATTCATATGAAACTGCGACCAGAAGACGCAATTATACACGTGGCTACGTATACACAGAGCTCGCTGAAAGATATTCTATTAATTATCACCCACGCAATGGAAGTACTAAATGATATATATCAAGGGTCGCAGTCAGACTGCGGTCTCTGCCCACTCCGGCCCCGCGCTGGAGTGAGAGCGGGCCGCGTGTTGGCATCGAAATGATGATAATCTAAGTGAAATCGCCTATTGTGCTCCAGTAATCTATACTAATATTATAAAGCTGAAGAGTTTGTTTGTTTGTTTGTTTGTTTGTTTGTTTGTTTGAACGCGCTAATCTCAGGAACTACTGGTTCGAATTGAAAAATTATTTTTGTGTTGAATAGACCATTTATCGAGGAAGGCTATAGGCTATATAACATCACGATGCAATTATTAGGAGCGAAGAAATAATGGAAAATGTGAAAAAAACGGGCAAAATTATTCATCCTTGAGGGCTTCCATTGCGTGCGCTGCAAAAACGGTTCAAGATACCAAAAATATATGTATGAAAGAATTATTCCTCTTGAAATGATCTAAAAAAATGTCCGCGACAGTATATGTCTATCTTTTAAGATTAAGTCACTAGAACCGTTTTTATGGTAAACAAATTTGGTCGAAATTAATGCATTATTTGTTAAGAGTTGTATCAACGTAATAATATTAATCTTTATCCAAATAAATGTGTTGTTGGTTAAGAGTATTTAATTGTGAACAAAATTGTCTTTGACATCACTTAATTTCAATGAACGTCTTAGAAGATATTACAAAACCTTACATAGCAAAACAACGTTTGCCGGATCAGCTATAGTGTCTTGATAACCGCGAAACTCGAGAACGGCTGAACCGATTTGACTGATTTCTTTTTTGTTGTGTTTGTTGAAGTCTGGGGAAGGTTATAACAGAGAGAAGATTTTAAAAAAATATCTGAAAAAGTCTAAAAACAACACTTTTCTATATTCTCATACAAAAGATTTGTTATAAGTCAATTTGAACTTTAACACCATAGCATAAAGTTTAAATGTTAGTGGACGGGTTCCGGGAAGGCAAAACAATTATTGAGTGACGTATAAATATTAATGTCAATATTTGTCAATTTTTATACATATAGCATTAAGGCCAGGTTCCTTCAAACAATTTTCAAAAAACAGCCGACAGGCCAATAGCTATTAACATTAAAAAAAACAATGAGACTTTGTTTTAGAGAAATAGGGCAGAACAAGGTCTGCCGGGACAGCTAGTAACGCATATACATAATGCGGTGACAATGTCTAATGCGAAATCATCATGAACGCATAAATACTAATGCTCGAGCATCGCGCTCTGCGTACACTAATCATTTTTTCTAAGCTCTTATTCGTGTCGCACTCGGAATATTTATTAGTACACTGGCACAGTCTCCGTTGTCACACAAGTAAATATGATGATGTCCTAGCCGGTTGCGGCCACGGCGACTGTTTCAACACCGATTAAGAAAATCGAGATCCAGTTTACGGAAACAGTCAATTGCGCAGGAGATATTTAAGTGCATAACTGGACGCGCAGCCAGAAAAGCACTCTCTCGTCCGAGCTCCCTCAGGCCCGATGGAAAGGAGAACCAGTACGATCTGGAGGGAGCAGGAGGCAGGTTTGTTCGAGTTGTCCTTCTCTGAACACCTGGTTGAATTGCGGTGTTAAAGAGATACCTTAGTCGCCTTTTACGACACCTCAGCAAGAAGAAGGGGGGTGCTATTCTATTCTGCCGGCAGCCACCACGGCACACAAGTAAATGTACTGTATGTATGAAACGTGAACAAAATACATTACAAGTGCGTCTATATTTAAAAGTGTACATTACTAGTTCGGACGAAAGGATACATGAAAACACTAGCAAGACACGGACAGGAGTAGTGACAAAAAGAAAAATACTAAATTTACAAAGAAATAAAACAACAGAAAACTAAACAAATAACAAACTATTCCACATTCCTATCAAATAACACGCTTTCTGAAGCCTAAAAATGTTATATTTTGTAAAATATTCGCATTAGCCTCTGTGGTCCGGATTGTCGCAGTTGAGAGACTTAAAGGTACATAGCATGTGCACGAACCGTTACAATGGGCAGCTCCGACCAGTTCCGCCTCGGGATCAACGTGTACCTTCAGTTGGCCCTACACCTGGGAGCCTCCAGCCGGCCGGGGCGGCGCACGTGCGGCACTCCCCGCTGTCCCGCCGGGACTACACGCCATACACGCCATACACCCCATACAGCACTATACAGCACCGATGCTAAATGTTACAAGCTGATGTCAATTGTGATGAACAAAATTGGGTGTGACATGTCACCTGCGCAGCCGCACTGTGTCCGCTGTCACGTCTTGTTTGCGCTCTCCGTAGGAATTACCGATGCTTTCCTTTTGTCATAACAAAGAATGCCTCCAATAATGCATCGAAAGCGATTCGCACGAGTCGCAGCCGCCTCCGCCGCGCCGGGCGGACACTGGCGCGCGGCCGGGCTCCCGCTGCAGGCACAACATTATGGGACAATCGCGGGCTTGCACTTGACCACAATCTCATCTGATGGAAAGTGACGGTGGAGCGCACTCACCCAGCAAGTACCGATTCACTCGTCTTCCGAAGATTCCCGTGGCAGAAGATGTTGGAAAAACAAACTCAGGAAGTGAATTCCGTTCCCTGACGATTCGTAACATTACGAACGGTGGCGAACCGTTTTTGCCCTGAGAAGAATAAAAAACCGTTTTTCTTACTTAGTGCTTACTTCAAAATTGGCAGATATTCAACCCCTATGTTTATCCCTTTTAGGGGTGGAATATAAAAAAAAATGGGCCTTAGTCATATAAAAAAGCCGAAATCCAAATTTAAAATTTTAACCCGCTATCAATTTAAAAATGCTAGCCTGCTATCAATCAATCGCGTCTGTCTGCCGCGTTGCGCTGCGCTTTTTGCCCGGCGAGATGGCAGATCGAGGTCGGAGCACGCGCCGCGCCGGGCCGGGCCGGACCAGTGCCGGGCCGGACCAGTGCCGGGCCGGACCAGTGCCGGGCCGGACCAGTGCCGGGCCGGCGCACCGTCGCGGAGGTGCTCGCCCTTTGCGCTTGCTCTCTGATACGTTTCAATAAAACTATTGTCCCTTAATGTTCTCGTTACGTTCGATTATATCGAGGGCGGCAAACGTGACGAGCGGAGCCGTGCATGCTGGCAGGGCGCGCTGTACCGCTGTCGACGTGTGCGTGTGCGTGTATATTCGTGATTACTTCACATTTTGTAAATGCTGCGCTTATGAACGGATGATTTGTTACAAAAAGTGTAAATAAGAAATGTTATTTAGCACGGTAACTGTTCTAGTGAACCTGACTACATTGGAAATGTAAAAAACGTCCTTCGACTCGATTGTGTTTGTATTTGTAACGTAGTCATTGCCGGCGTTTCAGTGAGCTTCAACGCAGTACCTGCGCACTGTGTGCTGTGTGCTGGTGAAGAGTTGAGCATCCTGTTGGTTTCAGATGATGCAGCAGCATCAGGTCCAAGCCACTGTGACCATATAATGTCATGGCAATTACAGGGTACTGAATATCGAGCTGATCAGATTTCACTTTGATTTCACGTTGAGGAGCCGCGGCGCGGCGGCACGGACACAGCATGCTCACATATACACGAACTAAACCTGTGACCCCCCCCCCCCCCGACGGGGTTAATAACTCTTATGTTTAACAAAAACTGAATACATACTGAACTGAATACTGAACGAATCTAAGTATAACCTAAATATTCAGACTCAAGTCCAACTTTGCAGAATGACTGGCCTAGGTACCATAATGTTTGACATTAATTAAATGATTTCTAAGCCAATAAAAAGTAATGTCAAATATACATACATACATGTCGCGCGGGCTTAGCATTCGCGAAGTGTAAACTGCACTGAACCAGGTGCTCGCTCGGCGAAGCCTTCACAGCGCTCTCGTTACGTTTGCGTATTGTTTTGCGGAGTGAACAATACGCGCGCGGGGTGGGGGGGGGGGGCCTCATACCCGCGACGCGGACTCTGTTTCCGAGCCGCGACCCGTCCCTGCAAACACTCATTACGATGGCTGACGGTCCCGCCTTGGGCAACACTCTACCCTCTCCATCACTCCTACCAATGTCTCTCGACTCCGCCAGAGCCGTGCGTTTTCAGGCGTTCCTGGGATGGCCATGTTTTCTTGTACCCTAGGCATATAAATTTTGAGTCCGGTCTGGCGTGCGAGCGGCGTGCCTGCGGAGCGTGCGGCCTATTTAGCTCTATATCCGGCGATTGCTCAGATGGTCAATCGGAACTTCTCCGAAGCGATCCCATACATTGGGTGTCTTCTCGACCCGCAAGCTGCTGGGGTCAGTGCAAAGGCAGCGGTTCAGGAAAACCTGATGTCGATGCGTTAAGGTTCAGTTTGTTTCCATGATGACTCCTGTGTAATAACTCAATCCTCAGTGCCGCTGTGCACGCGTGTCGCCCGGGGCGACTCTTTTAATAAATAATTTAATAAATGCAAAAAGAAGTAAAGGGTCTGTGGCTGTACTCGTATAGCATCGGAGCGGCGCGCTGGCCCGCGCACTGTCAGTCTGGCAATATCAGAACATGCGGTTGTTTCCTGTTGCGGTAACTCTCAGCCGGCGTGTGCATGTCCTCCGAGCGATGCCATTGACTGCCAGTAGTGGGCAGGTAATAGATATGGCTTCGTATCGAACGCGGATTTCCCTCGTCGGCAAAGATTTAATACAGCCGCCGCTCGCTGCGTACGTTAAACCATTCTAGGGAAACGGGCAATAAAAAAAGCGAACAATTGAATTAATGTAAACCATAAGGTGTAAGTGATAAGGAGGCATAGCGTGTCGCCGGGGGTGGGACACGCGGGGCTTCTCACCCTCTCCCTGTTTAATACTGTAAGGTATCCTGGTCGGTTTCCGCTCAAAGGCAAGGCTGCACGGGCTCTGCCGCGCTGGAGAGGCGGCCGACTCGGCTGACATGCGCGTGTTCGCTTCGCTTCGCTTCGCTAAGTAAGGGCTGCGTGAACACAGAGTGTATCCTTCATATTCGAGCGACAACTACGGTTTCCCTGTGTAATAATAGTAATATGTCATCACGCTATATCCCTTTCGGGTTGAGCAGAGTTGCATTAATGCCCGAATATACATTGCGCTTACAGTATATATGTACATATCGTACCCAGCGTGGGCAGTAGCGCGGTTCTCATAGCGCTAGTACACAAGACATATTTATTAGATGCCACGCTGGCTTCCTCACGGTGTTTTCTTCCACCGGTGAGCATTTGGCGCCTAAATCTGTACTTAATGTCGAGAAGCCTGTCAGTATACGCTGGGATTCGAACCCATGAGCATTAATTCGCATCGCTGCGCATTACCCCTTGTCCACTAAGCCACCACAGCCAACAATATATTATTTAATTTAAATTTATTTGAAGGCTATTGCAAGTAGGGCTTGCGTTACAATGGTTTATGGTTTAAATTAATGTTTCCTTGTGAATGCAACTTTATCCGGTAAAGATTTATTTTAACCACTCGTGGTGCGCGCTGACCATAGACTGAATGATGTTAACAACTCGTGGTGCGGGCTGACCATAGACTGAATGATGTTAACCACTCGTGGTGCGCGCTGACCATAGACTGAATGATGTTAACCACTCGTGGTGCGCGCTGACCATAGACTGAATGATGTTAACCACTCGTGGTGCGCGCTGACCATAGACTGAATGACGTTAACCACTCGTGGTGCGCGCTGACCATAGACTGAATGATGTTAACCACTCGTGGTGCGCGCTGACCATAGACTGAATGATGTTAACCACTCGTGGTGCGCGCTGACCATAGACTGAATGACGTTAACCACTCGTGGTGCGCGCTGACCATAGACTGAATGATGTTAACCACTCGTGGTGCGCGCTGACCATAGACTGAATGATGTTAACCACTCGTGGTGCGCGCTGACCATAGACTGAATGATGTTAACCACTCGTGGTGCGCGCTGACCATAGACTGATAGGCCGTCGACGAGGTCGGCGCCTTAAACTTAAACAAAGCAAAAGGCCCCTCGTTTGTTTTGAGGATGCAAGTACACCGCCACGTCGCACCGTACAAAAGGTCGGCTCAAACTGTCCCTTGCATATTTTATAAAATTGTTTAGATTTGTTTGAGCGTTGTTGTTTGTTTGCTAATAACATTTTCCTTCATCAACATTCAAATAACACTTAATTAGGGTAAGTTCACGCACACTAAAGAAACTAAGTAGTTCGTTCCGTTTCACAGTTTCAGTACAAAGTTTTCGTTTCAATATTAAATTGTTTTTTCTTTTTCTAAAGCTAGACTCGTTATTTATAATTTAATTCCTTAGTCCAGTTTCTCTTGTTAACTAGCCTTAAATTTTATATTTTGTACGTCACAGCCCAGAGTTATTAAGCACCCGGTGTGCTGGTGCCCGTGGCGGCCTGTGTCGGGCGCGGTGCGGCCGACCTGCGCCAGGTGACCATGTCTGCGCATCCGCGTTAACTGAGGAGTTTCCCACGAGCCGTCGCAGTCACCTGTACACGTAGACGCCGTCCGTGCAGGAGTGCAGGAGTGCATGTGCATAGTATAGAACAACAATGTTGTGCTTGTGTCGCAGGAGGCGGAGCTGAGCGCGTGGACGACGTTCCTGCAGCGCGCGCTCGACGCCGCCCGCGGCACCGACGCGCTCGTGCAGAACGTGCACAACCTGCTCGGTCAGTATCCGCTCAGCAGCCCGCGCCGCCTCGCCGCCTCACCGCCTCACCGGGCTCAGCGCCGCCTCACTGTGTGTTACGCAGAGGGTAAACCCGCCCCGGGCAACAAGGACCGAGGCGAACTACACGATACGGCGCAGCGCGGCCCGGTCTAGGCGCGGTGTACATTCATCTAGATAGAATATCAAAGAGCCTTCGGTACTGGGACCGCCGGGCTCCAATTATTTTGTGAGCCTGACACTTAGGAGACCGCCTTACGTCATTGTTATTTAGATTTATTAACGACACTCATGCTGCGTACACGTGAGGCTGCCCGCGGCCCGGCCCGCTGCCCGGTGCCCGGTGGAGGCCAGTCGGGCGCTAGACCTTGCTAAAGTTTAACTTTTGTTCGACTTACTCTTACCGGAACAAAGATAAAACAACTATTCCACAACTGTCTGTCCAATCGAACCTGCATCTTAATGACTATGGAACAGCTGCGTGCACCTCATACAAACATAAAAACATTATCTACTTTGAGACTTTTAATAAAGCCGCATTACCCCGAGTCCTATTATCGTTAAGGACTTCCGCTTGACCTTGTCCAAGAATATATATATATGTATACACCATAGATGGGCGTAATCATGATTACTTTTAACCCAGATAAGCCTGAAACTAAAATTTTCTGAAAATTTTAAAAAAAGTTACATTATTTAGTTTATTAGATCTTATGCAACATAAAAAAAATATGAAAAAAAAATTAAGTGTAAGGCTTTCAGGGAAACAGCCGTCCTATATGTAGGACAGTAGGATAATAAGAGGAAATAAAAGACCATTTATGACAAAACAGAATGTAATCAAAAAGTGTAGTTTATTAGATAATTATTGATTATATTACCCATTGTTATATGTAATTTACTAGATTAACACTATTTATGAATGATATGTTTCAAAACACTTGACACACACTCCAACATCACATTTCTTGCAACGTGTCAAACATTTTTTGTGACATTGACGACAGTGTGTTTGCTTCGATTGAGGAATAACCAGATGATTCATTTGGTCTTTACGACTATCAGCATGTTCATGATGGAAGGGTCGGCTAGGCCCTCTTTTGGCATTTTTTCTGTTTGATTCAATCAAAGCAATTGCTACCCTTCTGCGAAAGCCAAGATGATCCAGTTTTCCATGATTTATTTTATATAACTGCCATGCATTATGTTCGGCAAGATCAATCATGTGTGTGAGCAACGGCATGTACCATTTCTTACCTCGTGTACCAATTCGGTAATGTGAAATATTTTCATCAGACCGATCCACTCCTCCCATATATTTGTTATAGATGGACACCATATGTGGTTCTTCCATGACAATGTTTCTCTTTTCACTTTGTGAGAAGCGTTTGGCAGATTGTTTAGGATTTATTCCTACAGCATTAGAAGCAATACTGAATATATTATTGTCATGCCATTTAGCAATAATGAACGTGTTGTCATGTGTCGTTCTGTAATCGACAGCACCACGTTCCTTTTTTTTCAGTAACTTCGATGTAATCAGAGGACAACTAGATGTCCTGTTTTCTCGAACTGTCCCAGTGCAACGAAGGCCTTTCTTTGTTATCTCTTCCAGCAAGGGCGTCCCAGTAAAAAAATTATCAAAAACTACGTGGTAAGGAAGGTCGAAGCCACGTGAAAACAGCACATCGCAAAAAGTGAGAACAACGCTTGCACCCAGCCCCAATTCTTTATATATTGGATTGCACATAGTTGTAGCACCTTGGTATGGTTCCATCCAAAAAACATACCCTAACCGTGTAGCACCAACCCAAGCTTTGAACCCGTACCTAATAGGTTTACCTTTTATGTGCTGTTTGCAGCCATGTCTACCATAGTAGGGGATCATGGCCTCATCTACACTGTAATGCTCTTCAAGAGGAGAAAACTCTAAGAACTTTTTATTTAGAAGTGTAACTAGGGGGCGTACTTTTGTGTATTTGTCTTGCAAATCGAGATTATCATTGACATGAAGGTGGCGAAAAATAAAGTCAAATCTATCCCTAGTCATAGCCGAGCTGATCAATTCATTCTTTGTATCAGGGGAGTTTTCCCAATACATTCTTCTACGGGGGAGCCATGAATAACCACTAACCAACAATATGCCGATGAAACATTTCATATCTTCAGTGGTTATGTCTCCAGGCAAATTCTTTTTGACAGCATATTTATTGCTCTCTGACACCAACAACGAAATAACATCTTCATCTAAGAAGTTTTCAAACCACTCAATTGGGCGCTTATCTTGGCAAGCGCCTTGAACATCTGGCCAATTCACGGGATTTTTTGCCAAGTCCCGTTTTCTCCATGCGTAGGTACGCCTACGTTTAGTTCGACCTGTAGAATCAGAAGGTTCTTCTTCTGTATCACTCACCATAATCTGCCATTGAATCATTACTTCAGCCGGTTGAAGCAGAATGTTTCGTGGCAAATTATTCAAAGTTACATTATCTTCTTCACCCGAATCTTCGTCAGTGAGACAGTCAGGATCAACAGGAGGAGGTAGAATACATATCAGTCGTTCTCTATAATCTTCTTCATTATCAGAAACATTTTCTAAAGCATCTAAAATTTCATGCGCAGCTAACGGTCTGTAAAGAAAAAGTTGTATTATTGTACTAAAATCATGTATATTATCCTACTGTCCTATATATAGTACGCTAGTATTTTTAACAAGTTATACGTAATTTATTTATATTATTTTGCTAGAATATTTATTTAGTACAAAAGTTAAGGTTATCAACTAGATATTAACACAGAAAAAAACAACTCACGAGTAAAATATAACTTTTTATACATACCTGTCATTTGCCATGTCTGCAACGCACTTTTATTTCACACTTATAAGGTAAAATATAAGGTAAAAACTGTTAAAATAACTGTCTTTTTATTTTTTCTAATAAAGCTGACACGTTTCTTACAGCAAATCATAAGACTAAATAATCTTAGATAAAGAGGGTATTCTGATATTTTTTTTTATTTCTACTGTCCTAAATATAGGACAGTAGGCTTATCTGGGTTAATCAGATTACTTTTAATCATGATTACATGGGTAATCATTAATCTTGATTACAGTAATCATTCAATTAATCATGATTATTTAAATGATTACTTTTGAGTTCTGGCTGAGAGAGAGACCAATTTAAATTCTCGTTTATTTAATTTTTCAAGTTATCTTATTTCGAATTAGCTGACCCCGAACATTCGTCTCGTTGAGCGATTCATTATAAGGGTCTGTGCAGTTGTATACAGCAGAAAATGAGGCGCTGTCGTCGGACGGAGAGGGGGGGGTGGCGTCCAGCGGAGAGTGGGGGTGGCGTCCAGCGGAGAGTGGGGGTGGCGTCCAGCGGAGAGTGGGGGTGGCGTCCAGCGGAGAGTGGGGGTGGTGGAGTCCAGCGAAGAGTGGGGGGGGTGACTACTAGCGGAGAGTGGGGGGTGAGTTCCAGCGGAGAGTGGGGGGGAGGGTGACTTACAGTGGAGAGTGGGGGATGACTTCCAGCGGAGAGTGGGGGTGTCTTCCAGTGGAGAGGGGGGTGTCGTCCAGCGAGGAGTGGGGAGGAGGGGTGGCAAAAAATTAGATAAACTTCCACTCATTTTGGCCAGTGATTTTAACATCACTTCAGTAATGAAAAATCAAAACCATCAACCGGCGTGCATCTGTATACCATCCACGCTTATTAACAAACACAACATAACATCGGCCTCGTTCACTTTTTTAATTATCTCGCCATCTATCGGAAATAACTATTATCACATAACATTTTTAATTTATGATGGCTTTCATTAAGAAGTACCCAAATATTATTAAACAGATAGATGGCGCTATAATCAGTACATTGTATCAGGACCAATGTGTATAATAAATATTTCTAAACAATGAGATATCTATATATATTATATTTAGCATAAATAATATTGGTTTACAGTAGTAATAGTGTCATAATTGCCACTCTAAACGTCACCCTCCTCACTCTCCGCTGGACACTACCCCCCACTCTCCGCTGATTGCCAACCCCCACTCTCTACGGGACGACACACCCTCTCCCCACTCTCCGCTGGACGAGACCACCCCCCCCCCACTATCCGCTGGACGCCACCCCCCACTCACCGCTGGACGCACCCCTCCACTCTCCGCTGGAAGCCATCTCCCCCACTCTCTACGTGACACCACTCCCCCTCTCCGCTGGAAGCCACCTCTCCTACTCACTACGTGACGCCACCCCCTCTCTGCTGGACGACACCCCCCCCACTCTCCACTGGATGCCACACCTCTCTCTCCACTGGACGCCACCCCCCACTCTCCGCTGGAACCCATCCCCCCCACTCTCTACGTGACACCACTCCCCCTCTCCGCTGGAAGCCACCTCTCCTACTCACTACGTGACGCCACCCCCTCTCTGCTGGACGACACCCCCCCCACTCTCCACTGGATGCCACACCTCTCTCTCCACTGGACGCCACCCCCCACTCTCCGCTGGAACCCATCCCCCCCTCTCCGCTGGACGACACCCCCCCACTCTCCGTTAGAAGTCATCCCCCACTCCCCGCTGGAAGCCACCCCCCCACTCTCCGCTGGACTCCACCAACCCCCCTCCCCGCTGGACGACACTTCTCTAACCTCCTTTCGCAACGCGCGATAAGAAAATTCGTTCCAATGAATATAGGCGAGCGCCGCTCTGCTGTCGGCAGCACATTTTACGTATCAAACAGAAAAGTAATCATAAAAGTAATCATGATTAATTGTAATCCGATTAAAGATTAATAATCCTTAATCACCGAAAAATGATTACTTTTTTTGATTAATTTCGTTAATCATTAATCATGATTAACGATTACTAAATGTAATCGTAATCATTAATCATTAATCTGATTACATTTTGCCCATCTCTGGACTATACACCTGGGCAAACACTACAGTGGGGTAAGAACAACATCAAAAGCGAAGCTAAAAGAAAAATTCAGTGGGATTGGGCAGCATTTGGGAAATTGCGTCGGGTGTTTTCGCCTTGTATTCCACAATAGAGCACAACTAAACTTTTCAATCAACGTGTTGCACCAGTTTTGACATGGACACTGACGGCTGGGCTGCTCCAACAGGTTTAGGTCTGCGGTGGCCATTCCTCTGGAGGATAAAGTCCGAGCTGACGTTATCCGACAGAGAAGCAATCGTGTCGGCCTAGCTCTCCGTATTAACAAGCTGAAATGTAGTGTGTGCGCTGGGGCGGGCCGATGATGATGATTTAATAAATAAATACACATAAATTCTAATATTAGGTCCTTACATATGAAATTGGCGTTTTATGGGAGGAACAAAAAGTCGAATATTTTTTAATATAATATATTTAATTAATCAAAGTATGAACCATTATTTTCTATGCACTTTTGCCATCTCATAGGTAGTTCATTGATCCCTTTACTAAAAAACCAGTCGGACGGGAATCAATAAAATCTTTGAAGGCGATTTGGACTGCCCCATCGGAGTTGAATTTTTTCCCTTGCAAGAAGTTATCCAAATTTCGAAAAAAATGGTGATCTGTTGGAGCAAGGTCCGGGGAGTACGGAGGATGTCTTAGACTTTCCAATTGAAGCTCTTCTAATTTAGTAGCCGTCTGTTGCGCAGTGTGTGGTCTAGCGTTGTCGTGAAGCAGCAGTGGCGTGGAGCGATTGACCAGCCTAGGTTGTTTAGCCGCTAGCTTTTCCATCATAGTTTGCAATTGCTGACAATAGACATCAGCCGTAATAGTCTGGCCAGATTTGAGAAAACTGTAATGAACAATACCGGCACTACTCCACCAAACGCTTACAAGTAACTTTTTTGGGGTTAATTTTCGCTTGGGGCAGGATTTGGCTGGCTGGCCAGGATCCAACCATAGCGCTGAGCGCTTCCGATTATCGTAAAGAACCCATTTTTCATCACAGGTAATGATTCGGTTTAAAATACCTTCATTATTGTGCCGGTTTAGTAATGTAACGCAGCAGTCGACGCGCGTTTGCCGGTTTGCTTCAGTCAATTCGTGAGGTACCCACCTTTCAAGCTTTTTAATCTTCCCAATTTGCTTCAAGTGAATTAATACAGTTTTATCACTAACATCGCAGCCTGCAGCTAACTCGGACGTGGTTTGCGATGGATCCGCTTCCACAATAGCCTTCAACTCTTCATTATCAACTTGAGTCTCAGGCCGTCCACGGGGCTTGTTCTGCAGGTCGAAATTTCCAGAACGAAAACGTTGGAACCAAAAACGAACTGTGTTTTCTTTTGCAACACGACCGCCATACACATCATTCACCCTTCGAGTTGTTTCCGCAGCACTAGTGCCACGGCGGAAGTCGTACTCGTAAATAATGCGATATTTTAAGTTTTCCATTTTGTAAAATGAGTGACGCAAACAGAAAAAAACAGAAGAAAAAAACAAATGAATGACGATCATCGAAGCACAAATACATGAGTCTATAGCTGTAAAAATTTGAATTTGGAATTCCTTACCAAAGAGGAGAAATTTGTGATTAAAGTGGCCAGTACGAAAAACGCCAATTTCATATGTAAGGACCTAATATAATTTATTTGGAGCATGTTGTAATTACCCGCTTGTAAGCGCATATCCCCCCGCCCCCCGCGCGCTGCCCGCCGAGCGGTGAGTGCGCTTCCGTCCGCTGGTTATTGGCGCAACAATCGATACCGATTCATGTACATGATTGTTTTTTTTTATATAAATATGTTTGTTGTGTGTTGTTATCTTTTTGGCTCAATAAACTTTTTCTTTCTTTCTTTCTTTTTTTTCTTTCTTTCTTTACACACGCACACGTTTAGAATATACATTGAACTTTAATATCTTTTAGGTCAGTTTTAGATTATTTCGAATGTTACTAATTCGTTTTTGTACCTTCAGTTGCGATTGTCATTTTCTAATGATATATTCGAACTTGAATTATTCATTTAAGAAAAATAGGAAACCCTATTATAATTAGCTGCGCGCCTGCGTTCTACGTTTTACGCTTACATGCCGTGCCCAACGTGACCAGTAGCATAGGTAATCGCCATCCGCACATCACTAGCACAAATGACATTTCCGTTAGAGTCCACGCGAGTCTCCGCACGATGAGCACGCGGTGTCTGAGTACGTACTTAAACTGGAAAAGCCAGAGGCGCGTGTCCACATTCAAACCTACGATCATTCGCGTTTCCGCATGTGGAAACCGGCCCCTTTTCCACTGGGCCGCCACCACCCACCACACATTGGTGTATTTAATCGTTAACTATTAAAATTTTTAAAATGAATTATGAAGAGTACCATTCAAGAGTAAGAGCAGAGAGGAAAAGCGATGTTAAAGATGAATGGTGTACGTTGCAGAGGAGCAGCGGCGGTGTGTGCGCGAGCTGTCGTCCAGCCGCGTCGTGACGTCACTGTGCACGCCCGAGCCGTCCGCGACCGCCATCGCCAGCGCCGGCGCCGACTCGCCGCCGGGCGCGCCCCTCGCCGCCGTCTGCAGCACGCCCATCGCGCACGCCAGGGAATAGCGCGCGCGCCCCCCGCGCCCCCCGCGCCTCGACCGCACCGCGCCGCTACTTGTCGACGCGAGGACAGCCTCAAGATTAACGCCTCTAACCGTAAACCGGATAACTCGATCAACGTCTGTCAAGTCAGAGTGCGAAGTCGTCGAACTCGGTGTACGACAAATGCGACGGATACGACGAGGGCGCTGCGTTCGAATCTCAGTTGGATAAATATGGTATGAGTCGAAACACTTTATGAAACAGCGCTGATTCCAGGCCCTGCCGCGAGATGTAGTGGTTGAAGAATTTATAATGAACGCCAGTCAGCCCCTGGACACACAAACGAGGGCAACCGCAATGGTGGTGTTCGCGTGCGCACGCACAATAATATCTCGAACACGTTCAGGGTTCAGGATTACTGCAGAAGCGCGTGTTATGAGATCTTAGATCGACATTCGCGATCTGGAGCAATCGAGTCGACAGTGCGGCCGGGGACACGTGCCCGAGCGACCTGCCGCTGCTGCTGCCGCTGCGGCGACGTACGTTATCTCGTAACCTCTCTATATTATCTGCCGACTGCTGGACATGAGACTCCGCCTCTTATTTAGAGAAATATTATCGAAGGAAACATCGGTTCCGCCTTGCTCGTAGAGCACTTGTCATATTAGGTAACAGAGGCCTAATTCTGTGATCTGTCTCAAGATTGACTCTCGAACTTGTGTTTGCACAGCTCGTATTGTTTGAAGCTCTAGTTCACCGCCACCGCCGCGGCTACTGCTAGACCAATTGAGCAACAAGCGTTGATGCCTGTATTGAAAAATAACATTCAGACAATGCTCACATTTGGACCTTCGCTTAATTATATGACAAAGACACCATATTTAACCTCTATAATCAATAATACTATAGAGTCGAAATACGAGAATGCCGGAGCCGGAGCCGAGATTCTGCTCGTCCAGATGACGACGCGAAGGCGCTGCCTGTGTGGCCTGGTGGCAGTGTGAGCTCGTCCCTGGAGCGTCCTCGAGGGCGCTGCCGTTTCTGGACTACACTCTACTTTCCGTCAGATGCGTTGTAGTCACATTATGGAGTCAGTGTTCAGTGCTCGAGCAGTCCCCGCAGTCAGCGCCGCCTGGCGGCCTGTGTTCCGCCCGCACAAACTTGACAGCTGCAATTATGTAACGTGCCATGCGCCCTGCGAGCCCGAACCAGATGTTAACTGTTGGCGCACGTCGCCCTGGCGAGTACACCGGCAGCTCGCGAGCTATTCGCTTAGTCCAATACATCCTTGAACATCTCTTACCAGCGTCGAACTACGATTCATTGATCCGTTTGTGATTGTTGAATCACCTTTCATTGGTACTCGATTATAGGTCCAATCTGACCAGAGCCGATGTCGATAAATCGCCTTTGCCACAAAGTGAAGTCTAAACTATCAAAATCCTAAAAAAAAAATAGTTCAAGATTGGCTAAAAGGGAATTAATATGATTTTTTAAACTTTTAAATGTAGGATTTATATTTATATATATATATATGTGTGCGTGTGTGTGCGCGTGTGCGTGTGTGTGCGCGTGTGCGTGTACACGTCGCGTAGAGATGGGTTCACGCGGCGCATGTCGCGCCTCCAGGCTGTGCCGAACGCGAGTGCAACTTGCCGCGCCGCACGTCACGCCGCGCGTCACGCCGCACGTCACGCCGCACGTCACGCCGCGCGTCTACTCTGCTCGGCCGGGGCGAGGTCTGGCAGGCTTGCGGCCGTTATTGTTGCATGTCTATACATTTATTATTTAGTGAATATTCCAATAATGTGATGAAATATGGAATCCGTATAATGCCGTGTCATTGTGTAAATAAGACGCATGTTTATAAAATGTGCAGTAGATAATGGAATTTGTTTATTATTAAAATAATGATGTAAGAGGGCGCAGGCGCACGAGCCGCCTGCTGCCACGCCGAGTTGCACTCGAGGCCAAATTGTCATTGCTGTGTAATCGGTTACTGACTCAAATGTATATTAACGATAAGTAGCTATTATAATAACTAACGAAATAACTATTTATAAAATAGCAACGTCTGTGAGACACCGATTAACATAATAGCTAGCTGTTGCCTGCTGCGTATGACCTGGTATTCTCGGACAGTTTATGGAACGTGCTCCGTGCTCTGCCGTTGCTCAATAATATATAGTGAACGCGCTGTTGTATCAAGAGCGGGACCGAGCACGCGTCGGGGGACACGTTTACGTTTATATTATTCGCTTTATAATATTTACCATTAAACACTAAAGTGTATTCTTGCTACCAGTTTTAAAAATAATGTTTCCTGCCGGTGCACTCCTGCAGGAGGCGCTCCTCGTGATCTTTACGATTTTATAAATTCCTCAATATTTACTTGTTACATAATTTTATTAAAAATAAGTGTTAAACATTGTCTTCACTATTTGATACGTAGTCGTCGATGTGCTTTGAGCTATTTTTACACAACTTTATTCGATATAAATGTTATATTTTTAAATAAAATATTAAGCTTAGTTTAAGTATAATATCGAGCGCGTTCCGGAGGAGCAGCGCCAGCGAAACGAGCGCTCATACATCGCGTCGCATCGCATCGCATCGCATCGCAATCACCCTCTGTCCTCAATCCAGAGCTGCTGCCCGCTACTAAAGTGATGGCTCCCTTGTTATTATATAAACTTAGATTTCATAAAGATATCACAGAAATACGATAAACGCATGAGAAGTAATCATGAAACCCTCCTGCAATAGTCGCTAACGATGTTCGTCTGGAACGCTCCGGATATATATCTAGGATATTGTGCGCCGAGAGCGGTCGCGGTCGCGGCAACCGAACTGTTCGCAGCAGCGCGTCCCGTCGAGTCACGTCACGTCACGTCGCGTCGTGTCAGAACGATACTACTTTAGAACCATATTCAGGAAGAAATTAAAGGAGAATTCAATTCCTTATATGTTATATCTTCTATAAAGTCACGTGCCAAAGTTTAAAAATAGGATAAGTGCCGGTGCGCACGATGCGTTCTGACACTTCGTCTTACACTTCGCAAGACGAAGCGGAGAGCGGGTGGAGCACGTGTTGCGCTGAGGTACCCCGCATGCTAGTCTTGTCCGACACTATTCTAGTAACAGACTGCATTGAGCGATGCCGCTGCGGTGTGGCTTTGTGGTGTCGCGACGTTTCGCCGCCACAACGCATCGTGTGCGCCGGCTCTAACATATTATAATATGAAAGGAGATATTCGGTAACATGTTGACGCACAATGCGTCGGGCGGGCCGCGACACGCGACGTCGCTCGGTGTGTTTTGAACGTCTCGTGTGATAAAGAAACTGCAATTGTAATTTTTATAAATTTTAAAGAACACAGATGTATTCCAGTATTCACATATTTCGTGTTAAAATGTTCGAATAAAATAATCATTATACAATATTAATTTTATTACTTTGAACCCTTAATTAATAGCACAGTTACAATATAACAAACAGACTCATGTTGGCGAGGGCGCCACGCGGCCGGCTCCGCTCCGGCCTGGCTGGCACGCCGCGAGTGCGGTCCGCGGCCGCCTCACGCCCTCCTCGATTCCGGTAACACTACATGTTTCATTGCGAACCGTCTGCACTGTTTTAAAACCAACATTTAACTTAAAAGAATCAAAATTAAGATATAAATTATTATTTAAATATGGTTTTTTCTCGACGAGACAATAATAATTCACGACCGAGTAAGCGTCAATCGATATTACAACGGTTTATCCGAATGTTGTTTGAACACAAATGGACTCGAGCCGCGCCCATGCTGCCTGCACCTGCACCTGCACCTGCACTGAGGCGCCGAGCAAATTAAAAAAAGTATATGAAAATGTACATGGCCGGAAACAATTACTTCATACAGTTCCAATGTGGAGCGGACTGCATCCAGAGGGATAGCACCGAACTGTTTCCTTTATCCGGGCTGTATACGGTGAGTACGCGACGGCGAGCGCGCCCACTGCGCGGAGCACGGCGCCATCCAAACAACTGGCAACAGCTGAGAGCGACGAGCCCTCGGCAACGTGGACAGGTCGCAGCGGTCGCGCCGGCCCGCACGCGGCGCTCGCAGGGACGGCCAAAATGTGATCACACTAATCCATAAATGTGTATGCAATTGAGGATTCCGTAGTTAAGTTTAAAACATAGACGAGCAAAATGCAGTCATGTTAATGATGAGAAACGCGAAATGTAATCGGAATCGTTTTTCATTAATCTGATTACATTTTGCCCGTCCAGCGACAGTGGGGTGCGCTCGCCGGAAGACAATTGCACAGTCCAACGGCTCGGCAGCAGTGAGAGGCGGACAACTTTGACAAGTTCGACTGACGCCGTAGCCGGGATGCGAGCTACCCGCAGCCGGAGCCGTGCGCGTGCTGTCGTCATGGGAGAGCGTGGAGTATGGAGCGAGGCAGGCGGCTCTTCAGAGCACTCGCCGCGACAGACGTGGCGGTGGGGAGCGCTCAACGCCTTGTTGCCGCTGTTCAGCCACGAGCATACTACAGTATTCCTCGTGCCGCAGGGCGCAGGACCGCAGCGGGCTGCGTCTCAATAATTAACAATCCCGTTTCGTTGTTCACATTTAACAATTTACATAAACCTACAGTTTACATACATACATAAAAAAGCTCATATAAAGTTTTATATGTCTCATCAATATAAAGTTGATTGCTGAGCCCCGTCGATGTGCCTGCGTGACGTCGGGGGGCCGAGACTCTTCATGCGCTGGCTTGCATCGGGCGCGGAATGCGCATGAACAATCTAAATCGTTACTTTTTAACAATTTATTTGTCTTTTTTTTAATTTATTTTTGTATTGTAATCTAATTAGGAGTCCCTAAAGTCATTTTAATGCTACATATGTCACTGATATTTTAGAAGTAATTGATTTCTTACATAAAATCTACTGGTTTTGCATAGACACTAGGTTCTCCATCCAAGCAACAAAAATGGAATCCGTGCAATGTGCAAATATTTACTTAAATAAATTAATAACAATGGAGTTCAACTTAAAAGGTCGCATTGTTGACTGATAGTTTAAAGGTAGTGAGCGGTAGCGACATCTCTTAAACTCTTCACAACAACGGTACTCGTCATCGCGCTGACAACATACGTTCATAATAGCCCAAGATCCCAGAGCCGCCAGACCTTTCTTATTTTCTCAGAAATAAAATATATAAAATAACGTAGTGTTAGTATGTACTATGAGTGTATGCATACCTGCTAGCTTGCGCGGGCGGCCAATTTACAGGTACCAGGTGCGAAAGGTAGATAAAAATTATACTTACTTTACTTATTTTCTCAGTGCTGATTTTTATATATATTTTAGAAAATACTATTTTAAATTTATAATGATTACTGCCAGACTCGTTTCGGCGGCCATTATTTTTACTAGACGCTTTAAAGCGGCCAAAAAAATAAGGTAACTTTACTTATATTCTCAGTCTTGATTTTTATACATGATACTCAGGAACGTAATTCAATAATTTTTGCAAGGAGCCAGACCACTCGGATGGGCCTAACATTCCCCCAGACATATATAAAGGCTTTTTGTGTGTATGAACACGATCGTGATTGTTAGACGGTTTTATAGCATAGTTTTGTAAAATTTGTTATTAATCATCTAATTATTGAATTCGTTTCCTGAGTATCACGTATAAAAATCAAGACTGAGATTATAAGTGATGTTACCTTATGTTTTTGGAAGCTTTAAGGGGGTTATCCTATGTGATGGGCTCAAAAAAACGTTTTTCTTTTTTTTTCATAAATTGCTTTCTTAACATATCTAGAATACGGTAGTAAAGTGATTTTTAAAAATTCGAAGTCATTTTAAAGATACAGCTGTCAAAAGAAGGAGCTATTCGGAGCGCTGAGTTGGCAGTCGGAGTTGGGCCTATTGTGTACAGTCGGCTTGATACCTGGCACGCTTTCATACAAATATAAGTTTATACAAGTTTCTACAGGCTTAAAAATTAATTTCTATAATTATTAAATATTTTACTGAAGTTATTTTAGTTATCGTTTAACTTCGAAGAGCGCGAAAACTACAAATTATTTCTTTTCATAATGTGTGGACGGAAAGGATATACGAGTAGATATGATCATCCTGGCCGTAGTAAAAAAGAAAGTTTAGAATAAACCGTTTTACCACCCAAAATGAAACGGTATTTATATCAGCTTCGACAAAAAAACTTCAAAATAGCTTGAACATGGATGTTCCCATCGCTTTGAATTTCGCGTATTGCATTTTGGAGTTTGTTTCTGTATTCGCTGTAATTTCTGAAATGGTAATATGCAAAACTTGTAAAAGTGATGTGCCTATTTTGCTATCAAGTTTCCAAGGCTTAGGTTTTAAAATTATTCTATCGTGTGAGTGTGAAAAACAGACAGTTATAAACTAGGGCCCATTGATCGAGAATGCATTTAAAGTTAATCGCCGGTTTGTATTTGTGATGCGATTAATATCAGTTATCATCTTTAATGAAGGTTTTGAAGGTGTTTTAAAACGAATGCCAGTTATGGGATGCCCTATTGGCCGCGAAGCCCATACTTATGTTAAGAAACGTGATGAAAAGCGAATCTCACGTTCTGAGTGGCGCGCAAGCGATGTCGTTAATCCAGGAATGACTCAAGAGCTGAACAATATGCTTTGAAAGAGTTTCAAGAGGAAGAGGAAGGAATACTTTATGGAACAGGCATCGCCGATTGAGGGTAAGTTAAGACTTTCATAGTTTTAAGCGGACTTGAAGTTTTAAATAAGTTTTTCTCAAAACTGTGCTTTTCAAACTTTCCTCCATCGTATCTCAAAAACGGCTTGACCGAATATCTTAAAACTTAAAAGGCGCACTCATCTCATGTAAACGCATAGAATGAACTATTATTAATTAAACTTTCCCAAAATTTCGATTTTTTTTTTAAGCAAAAAAACTAAACACAAAAACGCAAAATTCGCGACTTTTTTTTCAAATAAAAAAAAATATATATTTATTCGACAAACAACTACAAGGCAGCACATTAAAAATCAGCTGACATCCAAACTAGTACACCCTGTATCTTGGATGTCAGCATATTTCACACAATTTTGTTACAGTTTTTTACTGCTGCGTAGCACCAATCATAACTCAAAACAATACAAAAACAACATTACATACCAAACAACAGACTATACAAACAAAGTGAATAACAATTACAAAAGAATGTTAATATTAAAGCCCAAGCACATCTATACCTGCAACAGTTCCTCAGTATCATTATATTTTAGATTCGACAACCAGTCTCTCAGCTTCATCTTACATTCGAATTTTGATAAGTTCAAGATATTTAATTCATGATTAACCTTATTATAAATCCTTGAACCAAGAACCCAAAATTGTTTCTCAGCAAAATGAGACTTGTGAATCAGCATATGGCAAACATATCTCATTCTGCGAGGTTTTCTTATGCTATCTGTCCCTATAAGGACCACTCTATGTTTGCGAAGGACAAGTTTCGAGACAAAAAGCTGTCTTACTGTTAAAACTTGACATCTAGAATATAACATCTCAGTAGGAAACCTTCTGGAATCCTTTAAGCATGACTTTTAAGACAGCTCTTTGAGCCCTCTCAAGTTTCAATAAAGTGGTCTTAGAGGCTCCACCCCCAACAGCAATGCAGTAAGATATCAAGGATTCACACAGAGAGAAATAAACAGTCCTAAGAGTATAAATGTCAGCAGAATTTCTCAATCTCTTAAAGACATAGATAAGTTTTTGAGTTCTATTGATCAAAATATCTATATGAGATTTCCAACTTAACATTTCGTCTAAATATACTCCCAGATATCTCACCACACCAGTTCTTGTTAGCGGCAAGCATTTGCATTCTAAATCAGAAAGACATGAATGTCCCCTAATGCATATAGAATTATCTGTCGGACGGGAGGAAATGCCTATCAGAAGTCCAAATTTCGGTATATTCATTTGATAATAGTTCATTTCGTGCATTTAGGTCTACAGATTAAAACGCTGCTATTATTTTTTTGTTTCAGATAAGCCAATCAGCCGGAATCGTGGAAGAAGTGCGAGCCCATTTTTTTGAGGCGGGGTTGTTTAGAGCGCTGTAACTCATATTCGACACAACTTTTTTAGCTTAAAATTTATATTTATGCTGTGAAAATATATATTAATAGATGATAATAAAGCTCTATCTATTTACTGGTCGTAGAAAAAAAAATCCTAAAACATCCCTAAAAAACAGCCCATCACATGGGATAACCCCCTTAAAGCTTCCAAAAACATAAGGTAACATCACTTATAATCTCAGTCTTGATTTTTATACGTGATACTCAGGAAACGAATTCAATAATTAGATGATTAATAACAAATTTTACAAAACTATGCTATAAAACCGTCTAACAATCACGATCGCGTTCATACGCACAGAAAGCCTTTATATGTGTCTGGGGGAATGTTAGGCCCATCCGAGTGGTCTGGCTCCTTGCAAAAATTATTGAATTAGGTTCCTGAGTATCATGTATAAAAATCAAGACTGAGAATATAAGTAAAGTTACCTTATTTTTTTGGCCGCTTTAAAGCGTCTAGTAAAAATAATGGCCGCCGAAACGAGTCTGGCAGTAATCATTATAAATTTAAAATAGTATTTTCTAAAATATAAATAAAAATCAGCACTGAGAAAATAAGTAAAGTAAGTATAATTTTTATCTACCTTCCGCACCTGGTACCTGTAAATTGGCCGCCCGCGCAAGCTAGCAGGTATGCATACACTCATAGTATATACTAACACTACGTTATTTTATATATTTTATTTCTGAGAAAATAAGAAAGGTCTGGCGGCTCTGGGATCTTGCTCTATAAAGAACAAGACAGTAATTATCATTTGTTACGCTTGATATTGAAATCAACAAATTGTAGATAGTTATTTTTTTTTTTTAGTTTTTAACAGCAGTATTATCCGTCGAGTATTGTGCATTAAGTAAATAGTCTGTTGCGATAATGTATTGTACAATACAGCTGGCGAATGGCGACGCAGCTCCTGGCGCCACGCCGACCCTCTTATTGATACAGAACTACATATACATATGTAACTAAATATAATATAGAAGGCATCCTGACTATCCGTTTCATCTCTTTCGCACGACTAGTTTTGACATATCGCTATCTTAGTCACGGTCTCTGTGACTTTCATTTATTAGCAGTTATTTCACGTTCTTGCCCATCTCTACTACATAATAGCAGAACAGTGGCCAGTACACTGCGGGCATGCCAACGACGACCTGGAGCGTTATGTCAACTGCTGTGCGGCTGCGGCATTATAATAATTTACATTCATTTCTCTAAATAGAATTCTACTTAAAATTTACATTTCTTAAATTTCCCTTTTTCACTTAAAGTCCAAACCATGTAGCCTCCATCTTGTATTGAGCGTGATGTTATTGGACATGTAGCGCGCGTGGCGGCGGGCTAATGCCCATGCGGCCAAGGGCGGCACACAGCGTCTGCGGACCGCTGATGCCGCTCTCTACCTAAAGCAGCCCCGCCGTGGCGACCTGCGACACGACTGCGGCAGTAGCGTTCAGTCCAAGAGGCAAAACCGCAGTATGTTTTAATAAATAGCGCAAAGAGTCCCACGTTAATGGCGGCGGCACGACACCGCTGCCGGGTGGCAAGTTGAAAAACTTTACATTTCATTACTTATCTTCAAGAACCTTGCACATTGAACAAATTACTTGTACATTTCATTCTATGAATATATAACAATCTTTATAGAAATATTCTGTACACGAAGTCACACATCACAAGTTGAAAAGTAGTTCAACAACTATATAATCGAAGAAGGCACACTGAGCTTAATTGACATTAAATATAACATAATACTGCATGAATAATGTACGCCACTGGCACGGATGTAGCGTGTCGAACTGCGAGCGTTCCGGCAACGAGAGGCGATGGCATTCCTCTATGGATACAGTATATACACAGTCCCGCGTGCTGCGTGCGTGCTGCGTGCGTGCTGCGCGCGGCTACGCGAGCGGCCGGGGCGGCGCCGGCGGGGGCGGGTGGCGCCGGGCCGCGGGCGGCGGCGGGTCGCGCGGCGGCGACAGCACCGCGTGCGGCACCTGCACCGTGCGCCCGCCGACCTGTGCCAAACGACACGACACATGTCACACCTACTGCCGGTAGCTGCACGAGTCACCGCGCGATCTCAGTGCACAGCTTGGGAATTTGCTAGTGCTGCACTATAACCTGCTTGACAAAAATATCGACATCACGTCGATAGATTACAACAAAACCCGTACTAATTTTAATATTTAATCAATAGTAATAAGTGACAAAATTCTCGATCGGTGCGTTCGACTTCATCTTTATTTTAATTAGAGATGGTTTTGCTTGATATTTCCTTCACTTTTTTTTTTATGATAAACGGCATTATTCTTGCATATTTCATTGTTTACAACTCAAGTTCTTGCCATTTTTACCATGCAATAGATTATTTTAAGTTAGAAGGCCAAAATAGTCAAGGTAATCGATCCCGAAACGCTAGCAGATCACCGTCAGGTCCATTTTCAATGGCTGGCGCTCAGGTAGAGGTCCGTACCCACAGGACTGCCCTTGCGTTACCACCGAACCCTTAAATCGCTGACTGAATATATTCAGTGCTCGCCCGCTCAAGCCCGGTAAAGTTGTAAAGGCCTTTTCTGGTCACCAAGAACAACAGGTTGAAAAAAGAAACCAACGACCAATCCTACCAATTTCGTTTGTCTCGATAGGCTTTAACTGTCATGTAATGTTGTCACATGAGGCTATTCGAATGCCATCAAGGCGATGGGTCGTCTGCACCTGACTAGATCATGAACAAAAGGATCATGGCATGGTTGCAATCATCATAATGACTCGCTTCCACTAGTTGCGTTCCGGCACTAGTCCGTGCAGCTCCGCTTTCTTTATTCAATTGTATTTCAAGATTAATTGTAGGCATTATGCACGAGCTCCGATACGTGAACTTTTGCGAACATGATTATATATATAAATGTACGGAACCGGGTGATAGCGACCTGTACGGCGAGGTGGCCGCGTCGCGCGGAGCCCAGGACCAGCACGCTGTCGCCGAGCCGCAGCCGCGCCGTCTCCGCTCCCGCACCCACGCCGGCACCGCTCGCACTCGGCTCCTCCGCCCAATCCGCTCGCACCGTGCGCCGCTGCGGGTAGCGCAGCTTCACGCCACCCGACACCAAGTACGCGCGCGATGCCGGCAGTGGCGGCGGGCGCTCCTGCAACCCGCAGCGTCCAGAAACCGTCACGTCACTCAGCTGGCGCTAGCCGCTAGCGGCGCCCTACGCGAGAACAGTGCATGTACCAAGTCGAGGCCGAACAGCGAGCAGGTGCGCTTCACGACCGTCGGGTCGCATTTGTCGCCGGCGTCTGGCGGCGGCGTGCCCGCTATCGGTGCGGGCCGGGGCCGCGCCGGTTGCCGGGAGCCGCGCGCGCGGTGCCGTCGCCACGCCGCCTGCACGCACTCCGCAGCCGCCTGCCGCCGCGCGCGCCGCATGCGCTCCAGCACCTGCCACATCCACACTGCGTGTCACACGTGCCCCTCTTCCACCTGCCTGCCTGCTGCAGCAGCTCAACCACGACGCCTCGCACCACACCTGTCGCATGCCTTCGCTGAGGAACACGTGCCGCTTGCCGAGCGCCCAGCGCACCGCCGCCGGCGATGACGGAGCCGGAGGAGCGGCGGCCGCCTGCACGGCGCGCAGCACCCGCGCGCACGCCGCGCCTGCGTCTCCATCGCCGGTGCCAGAGAGCGGAGCGCGGCCCCATAGCGCGCGGTACCGACTGCCAAACGCACGGAAGCGCATGCGGTGCGGGTACCCGCTAGCCATGAGCTGTGTCGTCTCGAGCACCTGCAGCGCGCGCACCTGCCGGGCGACGGTCGCTCGTTCGAACAGCATCGGCGTCTCGGTACCATTGGCGCGCAGACAGCGCACGAAGTGCGGCCTCGCGTGCACTAGCGTACGGAGCAAGTTGTCCAGCCGCGTGTGGAAATCCTGCGTGAGCGTGGAGCCTCCTTCCGCCACCACCGTCGGCGACGCGCGGAACTGTCCGCCAGTCGCGCCGCCCTGCGCCGCCAGCGCCTGCGTGCAATCGATGCATTCGTAACAGTTCATTCGACGAGCGGCGACGACTCGGGAATAAGGTCAGGTTGTCGTTTGATGTGCATTCGGCGGTCACAGAGAAGCCCTCACCTTCAGCTCGGCGCCGAAGAGGTGCGTTGCGAAGCCGAACTCGCAGGTGGAGGAGTCAAAGGCGGCGAGTAAATCATCTGGCACCGAGTCGCGGTTTGCCTCGAGGAAGTCGGCAGCGTCATAGCACACCTCGCCCGCGTAGTGCCGCACCGCGAACCGGCGCGCGTGAGGCGGCACCGCCTCCGCCAGCCGCGGGTGCGCCCTGTGCGCCGCCCGCAATCGCGCCACGTACCGCTCCGGCGTGCCGTCCGCGGCGCACTCCGCGTCCAGCGCCGCCAGCAGCCCGCCGCGCAACGAAGACACCAGGTCTATGCAGGGCACGTTGTCCACGTACTCGACCTCGAGCGGGCAGGGCACGCCCTCCTCGCGGCACGACTCCGCCGCCGACTTGAACACGTGCGTGTTGTAGAAGTGCTGCATCGTCTCCGCGCACAGGTTCGCGCACAGCTGCTCCAGTCGGCTCGGCGCCACCGCCTCGAACCCGAACATGTCCAGGATGCCGACGAACCCGTCGGTCGCGTGCCTCACCGCGTCGTTCAGCGCCGCCATGGAGCGGGCGCCCGCCCTTCGGGGCCCGCACCCGCCGGAATCTGAGGACAGCGTGCCCGGCGCCGAACTGGACCCTGGTCGCTTCAGCGAATTCGCGCGGCGCACTATTGTGGCCACCGTGCGGCAGTACAGCGCTTTCGCGAGCGAGTCGCGCGCAGCGCCGGCCGCGCCCGCTGTCGCCGAGACCCGCGCGGTCCGCGATCCCCGCCGCGCCGCACCGCGCCCCGCCAACCCACGCAGTAATGCCGGGGCCGCCACGCCTAACAACGCGGCGGCCGCAGCCAGCTCTGCATCGCCCGCGGGCTCGGCGCCTCCCTCCGCGCCCTCCACGAACTGCACGTTCCCGAGCAGCAGCACGGCGGCTAATACGCGCACCACGTCCAGGAATGGGATTCCCAGGATCCCGAGGCACGTCTTCCATGCGTGAAACCGGGCCGCGTCCTCGGGCTCCGCGCGTCGAGGCTGCGGCGCCGCCAGATACCTGTACAGGGAAATCGACGTGCGTCAGACGGGACACTTCTGTGATGAAACGCACTTTGCGCGCTGCTCTGCGAGTTTCACCTGAGGTCCTGGGGCCCGTAGCCCTCGAGGTGCAGTCGAGAGCGCTCGTCGGCCGTGAGTCCGGCCAGCATCTGGTAGAAGATGTGATAGTTGCGCTCGGTGGCCGGCGGGCGCACGACGCGCGTCTGGTCCAGGAAGTAGCAGTGGATCTTGGTGCGGTAGAGCGCGCCGTCCGTCACCTGAACCTCGATGAAGTGTCCCTGCGGATGAGCCGAGCGGCGCGTGAGCCGGGGCGGCGGGCGGAGCGCGGCGGCGGGGGGCGAGCGCGCAGCGGCTACTCACGATGCGGCTGGAGTGCGAGTTGGCGGACGTGGCGGCGGTGCCGAGCGCACGCAGCACGGTGAATGCGGCCGCGAGGTGCTTGAACGCATCCGTCTCGGGTCCGCCACCCGCCACATCGAACAGTCGCCGCAGCAGCACCATCGACGCATGCGTCTTGCCGGAGCCGGAGACGCCTGCAAGCGGGCACACATGACAGCCGCCGCGCTGCGTGCGCTGAGCGGTGGTACGCGATGCGGACTGTGGACCGTACCGGAGAGGATGATCGCCTGCGGGTAGCCGGTGTCGGCCTGGTGGCGCACGGCGTCCTGCACGAGCCGCGCCAACTCGGGCCGGTGCGCGCGCGCCGCCGACAGCGTCAGCGCGTTGTTCGTGTCCGTGTACGCGTTCACGGCCACCAGGATCGGACCCACCATGGTCTGCGAATACCGCCCATCGAATGCACTCATGTTGTGCAGGATGCACTCCCCACCACCAGTACAAATAGTCCACATTGACGACATTGTCTAGAAGATGAAAACTACGCTAGCCAACCGGCTATCTGTGCAGGTCGACCGTCCATTGGCACGCCGCCCGCTGCCCGCTGCCATTTGCTTTTACAGTACATGTCGGCCAGACAAACTAAGGGCAATCTTTTGTTTTCAACTTGAATATATTTTGACATACAGACATTAATTAAATTAATATTTAATTGATTAGAACCACGCGCGCGGGTTTGCGCTGTCACGGCTATACGGTATCTCACATCCCGGCTAGGACTGAGAAGTTCTTTACTGCAGCCGAGTCGTTGGGCTGTGGAATTGTCTTCCTGTTAGAGCGTGTTCCCACCGTCCTGTGATATGGGATCCTTTAAGCGTAGTGTGAAGAAATATTTGTGCAGGCCGGCATGATCGCTGCGACTACCGATGGTTTTTCTTACCTGTTGATAGTCGGTGGCATTTTTTGGACAACACCACGCTTACCATCAGGTATGGTGCAGTCACAATGTCGAGTCGGAATTAAAATATTAGGTCCTTACATATGAAATTGGCGTTTTGTATGGGAGGAACAAAAAGTCGAATATTTTTTAATATAATATATTTAATTAATCAAAGTATGAACCATTATTTTCTATGCACTTTTGCCATCTCATAGGTAGTTCATTGATCCCTTTACTAAAAAAACCAGTCGGACGGGAATCAATAAAATCTTTGAAGGCGATTTGGACTGCCCCATCGGAATTGAATTTTTTCCCTTGCAAGAAGTTATCCAAATTTCGAAAAAAATGGTAATCTGTTGGAGCAAGGTCCGGGGAGTACGGAGGATGTCTTAGACTTTCCAATTGAAGCTCTTCTAATTTAGTAGCCGTCTGTTGCGCAGTGTATGGTCTAGCGTTGTCGTGAAGCAGCAGTGGCGTGGAGCGATTGACCAGCCTGTTGTTTTGCCGCTAGCTTTTCCATCATGGTTTGCAATTGCTGACAATAGACATCAGCCGTAATAGTCTGGCCAGATTTGAGAAAACTGTAATGAACAATACCGGCACTAGTCCACCAAACGCTTACAAGTAACTTTTTTGGGGTTAATTTTCGCTTGGGGCAGGATTTGGCTGGCTGGCCAGGATCCAACCATTGCGCTGAGCGCTTCCGATTATCGTAAAGAACCCATTTTTCATCACAGGTAATGATTCGGTTTAAAATACCTTCATTATTGTGCCGGTTTAGTAATGTAACGCAGCTGTCGACGCGCATTTGCCGGTTTGCTTCAGTCAATTCGTGAGGTACCCACCTTTCAAGCTTTTTAATCTTCCCAATTTGCTTCAAATGAATTAAAACAGTTTTATCACTAACATCGCAGCCTGCAGCTAACTCGGACGTGGTTTGCGATGGATCCGCTTCCACAATAGCCTTCAACTCTTCATTATCAACTTGAGTCTCAGGCCGTCCACGGGGCTTGTTCTGCAGGTCGAAATTTCCAGAACGAAAACGTTGGAACCAAAAACGAACTGTGTTTTCTTTTGCAACACGACCGCCATACACATCATTCACCCTTCGAGTTGTTTCCGCAGCACTAGTGCCACGGCGGAACTCGTACTCGTAAATAATGCGATATTTTAAGTTTTCCATTATGTAAAATGAGTGACGCAAACAGAAAAAAACAGAAGAAAAAAACAAATGAATGACGATCATCGAAGCACAAATACATGAGTCTATAGCTGTACAAATTTGAATTTGGAATTCCTTACCAAAGAGGAGAAATTTGTGATTAAAGTGGCCAGTACGAAAAACGCCAATTTCATATGTAAGGACCTAATATTTTGAAAATATAACTCTTTACCAATACTATTTTTACGTTATGGCATTTGCATTGGCATTTATATAGGGTGTCCAGAGGGAATTTTTCAACTTTAAATTGCACCAATTGAAATACTAGCGGGGTGAGGTAGGCGGGAGGGGTACCATTTAAAGTGTGGGGTTTGCGGATTTACTAATCGCCATGAGTCACTGGTCAGGAGGGCACCGCGCGTTTGCGGTTGAGCAGTACTTGAAGAGCGGAGAATCGTTGGTTCGCGCGCGCCGCGTTTTTTGTACTCATTTTAATATTCGACGACTAAATGATGGTCCGAGCACGCAACTTATCTGGTCGTGGGTACAAAGATTCAGGCAAGAAGGCACACCGGTCCACAGAGCTCCTCCGGGACCATCAACGTCAGCAACAACGCCCGAACGTGTGTCTGAAGTTTAAAATGAAATTATTCGAAATCCACGTAAATCGATTAGAAAGATTACGCTCTCCACAGGAATAAAAAATCAACAGTGCATGTTATTTTGAAAAAAAAAAAATAAGGCCTCCTTACAAAATGCAAATTGTTCAGGCTCTCAACGAAAGTGACTATCCTTTGCGAAAAACCTTCGCAAGAACAATGCTGGAACGCTTTCGGACACCTACCACACTAGGAAACATTTTGTTTAGCGACGAAGCACATTTTCATATTGATGGATATGTTAACAAACAGAATATGAGATACTGGTGCCCGAACAACCCTAGAGAACGCCATCAAAAACGTTTACATTGTTTAAAAACGACAGTTTGGTGTGCCCTTTCAGCCAGCGGGGTAATTGGCCCTTATTTTTTTAACCAAGGAGAGACAGTAACTGCTCCGGTCTATTGCCGTATGATAGACGAGTTTCTGCTACCGCAATTGCAGCTCTATTCAAGGTACAACAACAGAACACAATTTCAGCAAGACAGTGCCACTCCGCATACTGCTAGGGTGTTGATGGAAAAGTTGAGGACAATTTTTCCAAATAAACTTATCAGCAAGTACGGAGACATCCTGTGGCCGTTTCGGTCGCCCGACCTCACGCCATGCGATTTTTTTTATGGGGATACCTTAAATCAAAAGTTTATAATAACAATCCCCGGACAATTGAGGCTCTGCAGAACAATATTCGTCGTGAAGTTCAAAGCATTACTCCAGAGCTTTGCCGTCGCGTAATTGCAAATGTAAGGGTCCGACTACGAGAGTGTTTAGAGAAAAACGGCCATCATTTAGACGATATAGTGTATAAAAAATGAAATCCGCATTATTGTTCTCCATTTTATGCTAATAAAAATAAATAAAACAGATGTAGTTTTTTTTTTATTTCACTTTTAAAGTTGAAAATTTTCCGCTGGACACCCTATATATTTGGCATTTTTACGTTTTACAATGTTTTACGATTTGGCGGCAAATTAAAAATTGTCTGTGCATGTCAGCTTGAACTTAGGCCGAGAAAATTTTCGTGCAATGAGTTTTTATCTCTTTCGATGACATCAAGTCAACAAGAAAGTTATGATAGACTCCGGTTGGCCTCTTTCACGATAAAGCCCCATCTCGTGCCACAGTTTACAACTGGTGTGATGAATTTAAACGTGGTCGCAACAATCTCACCGATGATCAGCGTGAGAGACGGTTTTCCACAGCAACGATTGAAGGTAACAGCAGTGTTGTGCGGCGTGTGATAGAGACTGACAACAGAGTGACCTATCAGCAGACTCGGGCAAGCCTAGCCATCGGTATGAGGCAAGTGCACAAAATCCGCCATTTAGCGGTCAGAGCGCTTTGTGCCCGCTGGATACCTCATAATTTGACCGAAGCCCAAAAACTGCGCCGTGTGAATTGGGGCCGAGAAATGAAATAAAGTGAAGAGAGGTCGAAGTGTTGGAAAAACGACGGTGGCCTTCCGAAGAACGCTTCGGAAGGAATTACATGTCATTGCGCGACAATTGTCTTAGAGGATCATAAAACGGTTAATGCAGAGTGGTACACTAACAATTGCTTGCCACTTGTCTTGGGAAAAGTTCGAGAGAAACCATCTCGCAGCAGGATCCTCCTGCATCACGGCAACGCCTCGTCGCACGCCGCCGGGCCACGATCGACTATATGGCGACCACAAACGTGAAATTACTAGCTCACCCGCCGTAAAGCCCCGACCTCAAACCCTGCGATTTTTGTTTATTCCCGAAAATAAAAGAAAAACTTCGAGGAAAACGTTTCATAGACGCCGAGGAAGCAGTGGCTGCGTTTCAAAAGGCCTTCGAAGAGACCCCTGGGGCCGAGTGGGCAAAGTGCTTTTCTCGGCGGTTCCATCGGATGCAGCGATGTATTGATGCGAATGGACACTATTTTGAAGAGTTATAATAAGACAATTAACTTGCCAGTTTGCTTAGTTTTTGATTTTGTAAGAACTTTCAGTTTGGCCCTCGTATTAAACTAAATACGTCAGCAAATCGGACAAGTTGTTGTTGCGCGCTCACATAGAACTTATTGTGGTAGAAGCGAGTCTGCAGCGCTCGCACGACCGCGTCTTCGGTGAGCGGGCCGCGCAGGTGGATCAGGTCGTCGACGTCGGCGCCTGCCGGCACGCCGGGCGCACCAGCCGCCGGAGCTGCGGCCGCGCCGCTCGCCGCTCCGCCGGGCGCACCGCGCCATCGCGTCTCTGAATACATGTGTATGCCATACTTTATTTTAAAAAATATTATATCGGTGAGGACTCACTGATAATATTTTACAACACATGTGTATAACATCCTGTGTGTTTATTAGACGAGGTATACAATATTTTATACCTTCTTGCAACTAATTAAAATGTAAATAACTATATTGCCTACAAAATCTTAAAGGAAAAAATATGAACAGATGACAATCGAGCCGTAACAAATACAGGCACGGCACAGAGCGACGCGCGCGCGACGCACTGGCTGCCGCAGTAGTGGTCAGTAGATAAAGGTCCTTTTACATAATTCTAGGTGAAAACGGTATTGACTCATTCCCCCTTCGCAATCCACGCCGGCTCAGTCAGGACGCACGAAATACCTACTTAATAGTTATTCGTTCATTCACGTGTGTGTGTCTAAACGCACTGACTATAGCCTATTTCATTTTAAAGGTAATATTGAGATACCACTATGTATATACATTTGAGATTATCGATTCGAATGTAGAATGCCCCCCCCCCCGGCTGCGCACTCGTGTGTCCGCATGCGCTCCGGGGATACTTTGTTATTTCTTTAATTATTGAAAAAAGGCCTTTCACAACATATTCATGTCGACTCTAACTTGGGTTTTAACTGTAAATACAATTTATTCAATTAACTTGTTTATAATATTTCGACAAAGAGAGGACAGCGAACCTGATTGAAAGCACAGCGCGGGCCGAGGGTCCGCTAGCGGTCGCCGTCGTCATGCCGGAGCACACATACCACGACTGAGGATCTGTAGGTATCGAACGGCTGGAGGTACCTGGCGGCTGGTGCGCCGGCGGCGGGGGATGCTGCGCTCGCGGCGGCACCGCCGGCTGGGCAGTGCCCGCGCCCGCGCCCGCGCCCGCGCCCACGTGCAGGTGGTTGCGGAGCGTCACCAGCTCCGAGCTGAGGCTGAGCAGGCGCCGCTGCAGATGCACCGCCTCGTTGGATGACGACGCGTCTGCAACACGACCAGATACCGCGTGCGCTACAGACAGCACGGTGCCGCCGAGTTTCTGCTGAGCTGCTTCTGTTGACTGCTCGAATTTAGTCAAAGCTGCTATTTAATTGTGTCCTTGGGAATCTGTTTCTGTGAATGTCTATCATTCGGACCTACAGTACATTTGTGAATCCTGTATAACATATGCGACATATCGCTCGGTTGCATTCAAACAATCTTGGGGTAAATCCGCAGCAGTTCCAGCCTGAGCCCCGCCCTTGAGTGCTAGTGGCTCGTTGCTGTGATGCCGGACAGCGTACGCACTGCGCAAAGTACCCTGCAGGAACCTATCGCGGGTCGCGGGTCGCGGGTCGGCTCCTTCGCAGCTGTCAACGCGGGGTATGCGCGATACGCTCTAAACTGTATGTTCGAATATTCGTTGCGGAGGACCAGACGCCAAGCTCTCCGCATAGAGTAAGTTTAAAAAAAAGCTATGGGCGTACTCAGACGGCGCTGACCGCTGCCATGTGCCAGTGTTTGTGAGCTTTTATTGACAGAGACATGTGCCACTGGCCGGAATATACCTCCACAGCTTCACCGAGCGCGGGGGGGGGGGGCTGGGGCGAACACTTAAGGCGCGCAACCTGCGGGCTGTGGGCTGGGCGGCAACACGAGGGCACTCAGCCAGCCAGGCCAGGGAATGTACCTGACGGTGGTCTACTGACGTTTCGTAAGCGACTACCTCGTGACGCCTGAGAGCGCGGGGGTGCCGCGAGGGACGCAGCGCGCCGGCGTCACTTGCCGCACCAATCACAGTGCGCTGCTGCATCCGACCCACATTATTTTTATTTTATTTTTGGATAATAAGGTGCCAGTGGCCGTCACATTACTCCGCTCACACACAACACACGCACACAATCAACAGCGTACAGTTCCTATTGAGGCACACAACATACGTTATTGTGGCCTGTTTCATATTGTACTAGCTGTCCCGGCAGACCTTGTTTTGCCCTATTTCTCTAAACCAAAGTTACATTGATTTTTTTAAGTTAATAGCTGCCCCGACAGATTTCATTCTGCCAAAAGTTATTGGCCTGTGGTAGTCTAATAGAAATGAAATAACATTGAAATACTTTAGTAATATCTAATGTGATGATATTTTTATTGTATTGCTTTATGGTATATTTTGTTGTTTGATTACTTGGCGCGTAAATAAATAATTGAAGGTGTTCTGACGCGGGAGCTGACGACACTTAGGTGATTGTCCTTGAAAGAAGCATGACAAATTTGAGGGAACTCGTTATATTGTTTTCATTAATGACATGCAACCTCTAATGAATTTGAAGGCATACCAAAGACGATCCTGACGCACCGTTGGCTTATTTCGATTGAGGTCAAATGTTTGAAAGCTGCGGACTAAATGGTTTGTATGAGAAAAGAAAATTGATATTTTTACTATTTTCCTCGTATTTTTTACACTTTTTCTCTCCATAAGAACCTTTCTCAGAATTAATTAAATACACCAAAAAATAAATCAGCCAAATCGGTTCAGCCATTCTCGAGTTTTGCGCTTAGCAACACATTCAGCGATTCATTTTTATATTATAGATGAATGCTAATGAAAGTCAAGGTTATAAGTATGTGCATCTTTCAACAACTCGAAGAGCTTCCTCTTGAGTGTCGGTGTCCGGGAGTCCGCGAATAAATCGACCGAATCTCCAAGAAGATTGTACATATGTAGGTCCGAGATAATCTAGATAAGGTGCCTACTGTTGAAGCCAAGATTTGTTCGTTTAAAAGGGCGGTGAAAAAGGGAAACGGCTTGTCTGGAATATTTACCGGTGGTTCTCAATGAATATTTATAGAGCAGTTAAAGTCAGGCATTTATATTATTTAAAATGTCACAGTAAAAGTTCATATCTAACTGATAACGACGAAGTACTGAAGAATTTATTTTAAGATT
The DNA here is from genome assembly GCA_036320925.1 of Automeris io. NCBI lineage: Eukaryota > Metazoa > Arthropoda > Insecta > Lepidoptera > Saturniidae > Automeris > Automeris io. The sequence goes on along the minus strand of JAUDJH010000011.1, from coordinate 187,916 downwards.
ATCCCGAGAACTGTATTTGTATTTGTTCCGACACGAGTAAATCGCCAAACGCCGTCGACGCCAAACGTTTCGACTCATTGGGCGCGCACGCATTGGCATTGGCATTGGCACGACAGAACGGCGTCCGGCCTACACTACCCTATCCCAATATACTCCTTACGTCCTTCATTGTCCAATACAATATTGAACAGCTTTACCGTGCATCTCCAGGGGCTGCTTCGCCTTTCGCAAACCATCTATCGGTTTAATTCTGTCCTTGAGATATGCAATTATTCCCCTCATCCTTCTTTTGAGATAATGTCGGTTGCAGTGCGCAACAGCCTGCGTATCTTAGGAGTGTGTCCTCATCACAACATCACATGGCCTCATTGCAGGGTGGGACGGCTTTTCAAGCCGGATCGATCAACTGTATCTATTTTATAAGGCCCAGGTCAGGCTCCGCATGGTCTACTGTTCGTATTTCCGGGAAGGTTCTTCCCAGAACTCGCTCGACACCCTGGACCCTGGACGGTTCGCAGCGGAGAGCTGTGCGCCTTGTGAAGGATTCAAACGTTACTAAGAATCTCGAACCGCTCCAGTTTTATATATTCTGTATTATCTAACTAAACGTTTTTTACCGTCTGTATCACGGAAAATGTTCTGAACGAGTATTTGGCTTACGCGGTGACAGCTGTGCTCTAGCTGACGGCCCAGCTAAGGCAAACAAGTTCTCTAGCGCTTACTGCAGCCGAGTGGTTGAGCTGCGAGCGTGTCCCCACCGTCCTGTGACATGGGATCCATTAAGCGTTGTGTGATGAACTATCTGCGCAGGCCGGCATGATTGCTGCGACTATCGATTAGTTCAGCTTACCATCTGGCGTAGTGTAAACACTATAACGAGTCAGGATAAACAAAATCTCTTTTTTTCGCTCGCCAAAGACAAGTGCTTGAGATAGGAAAAGAGCAATGGATGCTATGCGAAACATGAGCTGGAGACGCGCCCTTGTATGCAAAACTAACTAGTCACGTGGAGGGAGAGCTACCGCTCCCGCCAACACTTGTCACAATACATTTCACAAGAGCGCTTGTATGTATTTACTTTATTATGCTTTCGCTACTTTCATTCGGACCGATTCGCATCATTACACTACAGCAATAAATACGCGTTCTCGTTTCTATCCATCGGCCGTCGAGAATAATATTTTAGGGTAAAGACACCTCGGCTTCGAATGCCATACGTCGTTTATTATTCCTGTCCGCCTGGCGGATGGCATAACGGCCTGCGGACTGCGGACTGCGGACTGTCCTCACTCAGCGCCGGGGCACACTCGTGGAACATCTCCTTTAACTTGTTCCTGAGAAGGAATATAATGTCGCTGTCGCTGTCGCTTGCGCAGCACAGAGTGCGAGGCGCGTCACCTGCAAGCGACGAGCAACTCATTGATTTGTGAGCGGATTGCGTCGACACGACCAGTCACCGGTCACCGGTACCGACGGACGGACGGAGCGGAGCGGAGCGGCTGGAGCGCGGCCACGGCGCGTACTGAACCGACAAAAGCACAGCGGTGACGCGCGACGGCACGCGCCGGCGCTCGGGATGTGTTTTTACTTTCAGAACGGGCGCCCGCACCCTTCGCAAGGATACATAAATAGATAAACCCGGGTGAGACAACATTTTGCTATACACGGAGGACAATTATGTTATGCGGATTTAAAAAATCTACAAAGCGTAGGAAAGTTAATTTATATTTTTAATGAAGTACATACAGTGTACGACAGAACGAACGCACGACCTTGTACTCACTGATGTACGGCTAAATAACATAGCCGCATGCACTTCCGTTTAAATGCTACCTTCTTTATTATGATCCCGACGGACTCTTCTACTAAAAAATAATAAATACAATCAAAACATTTCTTTTCTGATCAGGAAAAAAATAATTTTGTTTACATAATCACTTTTTGTTGACGACAAAATATATGCACGCAGTAACGGGAATGCACATTATTTATTAATTATTCAAAAGTAGCAATATAAAGTATCGTTAAATGACAAGCGCCTCTTTATTGAACAGTGTTAGGATATTTGTAGGAAACGTGCTTATAGTCGTTATTGATGCTTCAAAGTCATCGGTCATACGGTACAAAGTTTTCTACAAAAAAAAAGGCTAATAATAAGTACTCAGTGCAAATAAAAGAAGAAATTATTAGAGATTATAATAGCGGTGGATCGGTGACATCAAGTGTGAAGATATTTGGAACTCATCATGGCGTAATATCGCGGATTTAATCTGCTTTCGTTCTTCAGGCTCGTTGAACACTTTTCACAAAGGAGGTCGTCCACGGAAACCTAGCAAACGGGACGACCAGGCAGTAATTAGATTAATAAAAAAAGACCCGTTTATATCTGCAAGGTCAATCGCAAATCGCTTACTACTATGGTAAATATATCTCAAAGATCCATCTAAAGATGGGCTGTTGAATGAAGGTGGCTTAAAATCACACAGAAGCGCCAAAAAACCATTTATTCCCTCCATAACCACAACAGCGAAAATTCGGATGGATTTCGGATAGTACATAGACCAAATGGGCAACACCTTAAACCGCGCCATACGCAAGGCACTGTTAAACACGGAGGAGGAAATGTTTTGGTCTGGAGATGTTTTTCTGCGTATGAAATCGGACCAATTCACAAAATTTGTGTTATTATGGATTGTTTTATGTATAAGCGTATCCTAAATAATGTTGTATTGGCACATGCTGAAGAAAAAAAATGTCACTGAACTGGAGGTAAAAACATGACGACTCAAAACATACTGTTCATGTGTGAAAGAGTTCTCGGAACGGGCAGCGCGCTCGCCTGAGCTAAACCCCACAGACAATATATGGGACATTGTGGATCGCAAAATAAATAATGACAATTGCAGGAATGCGGGTGAGCTTTTCCGACAAGCGGAAAATGCATGAAACGGAATTTCCGATGAAATTTTATTTAACCTTATAGAGTCCATGCCATCCAGATGCGAGGAGGTTATGAAAAATAATGACTACGCAACAAAATATTCGTTACATTTTTATTTCAATTGATTAACACAAAAATGTGCGTATGTTTTGTCGCAGGCGAAAAGTAATGTTACTTATGAAATATAGATTTGGTTGATTTTTCTTAGAAATGTTGTAAGTTTTTTCTTAGTTTTAATAAATTGAAATAGCTAATTTCATAAATAAATAAAAAAATCCTAAAAGCAAAGTGTCTTTTTTTTCATGTTATTACGACATATTTAGGTGTCCATGAGTTCGTGCACACGCTTCGGCGTACACTGCTGTATATGGCAAACATGTAAACATATTATTATTATTCGTGTCAATAGCTACGCTTTGTAAAATATTTAACCAAAGTTCAGTATAACAATAAACAGGCGCATTGTTATTATATTACCGAAAATAAATCTATTTCCAAGCTTTTGCTGAACACAAGGCGCGTATATTTTGATGTACAATATTGGCCTCGTCCATTGTCTTATTTACTTAATGCATCTCTGCTCACCGCGTGAGAGGTATAGCGTGACGATATATTATTTTTACTGTAAGGGATCAACCAAAAGAGCCGGCCAGAAACTCTGCTAATTGCTCTGCACAACATAATGGGATACCTCCAGCTACATATAAATACACAAAGGATTTAATGTCCCGTAAGAAAAAAAAAAGCATAAGTACATTATGACTACGTATTATCAATTAACCAGTCATTGATGAAATAATATCCATTCTTTAGCATTGTTTTTTTTCAACTCCTTATATTGCAATAGTGATGGCTATTTTTTAATATTTACGAGTTATTATAGAGTCAGATTAATAAAAATGATTAACGATTACATTTTACGTTTTTTTGCCATTAATATGACTGCATTTTGCTCATTTAAGTTTTAAACACTATAAAATCCCAGATTGTATACACATTTATCATTTCTTAATGTTTTAAATAGATTTAATTATGATTACAGAGCAAGAAAATGAAAATTACGACTACATTTTGTAATCGTTCATCATTGATCAGATTACATTTAGCCCATCTCTGTTATATTGTACAGACGAATGCCGAGCCCCATGCAATCATGAGCTTTTTCAAGTCAGTGATTAGCTGCCACTAATTTGTGTTCATTCCCAGTTAAAACACTGTGAGCACCACGACTCGCCAATACAGATATTCATTTTGTCGTATGTACACAGTACAGGAGTGCAGGCGTGCAGGAGTGCAGGAGTGCAGGAGTGCAGGCGTGCAGGCGTGCAGGCGTAAATATACATATTGCGATGGAACTGTTTAAGCGCCAGTCTTCAAGCCGATCTTCAAGTGAAACTCTAGTCAGTAGTATTGTGGTTGCAGTGCTCTTGAACTGGTAGAAACGTGCATATAGTTGGGCCAGTAGACTTGAGGGAGTCCGCTGCCCGGATGAGAGGGAGGCGGTGCGCAGTGCCCGGCGCGCCGCCTGAGAGAAGGAAGGCATCTCGCTCGCCGGGTGTCTGGATGAATTTAGTTTCCCAGGCAGGGGTGAGGCGATTAGAGGGACACCGCGGGGTCGCTGCCCTCACAGCGGTCCTGATGGTCCTATGTAGAATTTCCACCCGGGACACCAAAAAAAAATTGTGAGCGCAGAGCTGAGTAAGTACCTACATTTTTTTCTAAAAAATACTTTTCAACTCGGTCGTTAGAAAGGCATTCTTGATACAGTTCTCTATATATCTTTGTATAGTGTGTGCGTACATTTATCTTATACCTTCATATCTAGAGGACAGGTAATTGAGTGCGGGCGCCTGCCCCTTCTAACATAACAATGAAACGAACTGAACGTCGCAAACCGAAGAGATCTGATATTAAATCTTGCTAAATGGATGCCAAATATTGAACGTGCATTATTATATTAAAAGATCAAGTTCATCTCTGTCAGTGAAAGGCAATTAAATAGTAAAATAAACACATTTTAATTTGATTTGAATTTCACTGTTAAAGGGATAATAAAACTTAACGTGTATTTATTATTGTTTTCCCACTCGGGTACAGTCGGAATCATTCAAAACACATTTGAAGGCGAAGGATTTGCGAGAGACAATATTAACTCGGCACAGCGGCTTCAGTTCCGGACGCCTCCGTGAGAAGTGGACGCAGCGAGTATCTAAGCGTTCAGAGTGCTAGTTCAGATTAAGTTTGTTTTAAACTTAATCTGAATAAACAGGATATCTGTTCCAAGTAGTTGCTTAGCAAAAAAATATTTCGATACCCCTAGATAAAAAGAAAAAGACTATAATTTTGGATTTCTTTTTCCAGATTATTCCTTTAGATAGCGCAAAAACAGCAACTTGAAAACAATAGTTAAAAAATCATAAAAATAAAGTGTTGTAGCTTCAAAATTATTTTTTTTGATTTATAATATGAATATTTTCACTGGGATACAGCCCTTCATAAATAGGGTAAAAATTTGGACTTTTTCTTTGCTCCCTTAATTGTTGTGCGTAGTTTAGTAACAAAAAATATATCAGGAAGCTTCGGGCATTCTTAGAAAAGTTACAAACTAAAGTAATTCTGAATTAATATCTCCAAAACGTGTAGAATTCGACGGATCCTGCTAAAAGTGAGCTATAGAACTATTGTTTCTTAACAGGCCCTTCCCTAAGCTTTGGATTACATGCTTTGGAACAACCAGTATAAAGTGAATCCGAAGATGTAACAATAATTAGGGTCGGTAATAAAGCAACATGTACATATATGTTAAAATGGACTTTTAGAGGTGTTCTTGGATGCAGCAGAAGCCCTGCAGCAGGAGCTCTCCGACATGAACTGCTGGCGATCCGCTCCCAACGTGTTAGGCAGGATTTACATCAAACGAACATAGAGCTAGAGCAAGAACAAGAGCATTCTTTCTCGCTCTTTTAGTGTAAACGAAATATCGCTCTTTGCGTTAACACCACACGATCAACGAGCAAGAATGAGAATCAAGAACTAGAATTCAGGTGTTTAGCGGCCGAACGAATGCTCATTGCGCATTCGTGTTAATTCTGTGGTTCTATGACCATACCCTTTCTCAGCGATAAGAAGCGAGAAGTGAGTCCATCTTTTTTTTACTTCTTCAACGTTGAATTCTAGTATATTTGCAATCTCCAGCCAATCAGTTTGTTTGCGATTTGTATTTTTGTAGTGTTACACGTCGGATCCTACAGACATTTAGAATTTCGGTAGGCTTCTATCATAAATAGGCATTTTTCTTGAGACCAATACATAGTTCAATCGACGAGTATACTCGGATCAGTGATCGAGATCGCTCGAACACAAGAACGCTTTAAAAACCTATTCCCACGCTCTAGTATTGTTTACATAAAGCGAATGAGCATTCTTAGAATATTCTATAGAATCTTTGCGAGCGCAGGAAGAACAACGAAAAAACGCTCGATGTCTGTTTACAGTAACCGAAAATGATAGAGTGGGGATAGAATGAGCATTCGCTCGTTTGATGTAAATCCAGCCTTAGAGTGCGCGAGGCGATCGAGTCGTGCGACCGTCGCGTCTATGTTGCGTCTATGTTACGGCACCAATACAACCAATTCAACGAGCACCTCGCAAACAGACATGCCCATTCAATCAGAGGCCGGGTTTGCCACACCCGGAAGCTTATTAAAGCCTCCAGAGAGGGACAATCCAGAAAGTGTGATGCTTAGGAACCTTCCACGACGGTTCCTCGCAGACGAGAATTAGGCCTAAGCATCAGGAAGAAAGTCCAGTCGCAACGGGAAAGAGAGACAGCCTGGCACGTGTCGGCTGTGTGTGGCTCGTGAAATGTCACGAGGAGCGCCCCGCTGCCCCTCGCCCGGAGCCCGGCCCGTCGCGGCGGCTGTCGATAGATCGCCATGATTGTACAAGGAAAACCCTGACACTGTTCTCTCGCGCTCCCGTCTCGACATACATATATATATATATATATATATATATATATATTGTAAATAGTACTTTGTAAGATATCTATATAAAAATCGTAATATTTACTTTTCCACTGTAAATGTAATTATGTGTTTTTTTGATCTTTAATTGTATGTTTTATTGTTAATTTAGTAATAAGAATAAAAGTTGTAGGAATGAATAGATGGCACATCACATTGCAACATTTCCAGTGGACGGGTGATTGCGTGCCATCTGAAAGATGCCTTACAGTGTGTGCTGTTGCGAAATCGAATTAGTTTTAACGTGTGAGTAGGCAGACTCACTACCGCCGCAGTGCCGCAGTACCGCAGTACCGCAGTACCGGCGACCATCAAATCTATCTATTATGTGCCGTTAGTCACCTCGCCTCTCCACCTGCTCCCCCGCCCCCGCCCCGGCTGCCGGCCGCGACAACCGCAACACCGGCGCGGTTCCGCAGCGAGGCGCACGGCAGCGCCTCCACACTGGACGCGAACACTGCCCGGCACCTCAAGTTGCAACGAGCGCAGTGGCTCGTCGCCCTCACTCTGTGAGCGCTAACTGACAATGACGACTCAGGCTGACTGACTACAGGCGCAGCTTTAACTTTGCTTAGGGTTTACTAAAACATTACAATCTATATTTCTCAATGAATGTCCAAGGATTTGGTAGGTCCCCGATTTCAACAACAACTAAGCAAGGCTCTGCTTATATTATTATAGCTATACTCAAACTCCTATTATATATTCAGTTTTTTGTCAAAATGAATTAATTTTTTTAGAACTTTGCTAAACAAAGTCGGTATAGCGTCTATAAATCTCAGGCTCAAAGAGGAAGTAAAGTCCCTATGAAGGGGTCATATTTGCTGATGCTTCGGAGCTGCGACAAGCATTAACAGAGCGAGTCTCGCTCGCGGCTCTTTGAACTGTGCGGACTTAGACGGGTGCAGGCAACTACGACCGCCCGCGTTCGGGTGCACACGAATATTATTATATATTTAATGTTCAGTGTTTAGTTTACCTCCTACAAAACTCTTTGATATAAGCTTCCTACAGATGCCGAGCGGCGAGCGGCGAGTGGTGAGGAACCGGGGCGCCTAGCGATTGAGCTGACTCACTCTCGGTCACGAGGAAAATGTTTCTCTAATATGTATTCAATTGATCTATAACAACACGAATGCTAAACAGCTTGTCGAACAACAATAATATTAAATTTTTATATATATACAATGCTCGTGTCACAATGTTAGTTACCTTACTCATCCGAAACGGCTTTACCGATTTTTACCAAATTTTATATGCATATTCAGTAGGTCTGAGAATCGGCTTTTATCTATTTTTCATACCCCTAAGTGATAAGGGAATTAGATTATCTAAAAGAATTTTAAGACATGACTATTGAATAAATAAATTAAAATCCATAGATCATTTTGAAGACGAGAAAATTTTGGAAATATTTTCATCAGGCTTATGGTGACTTCTGTACGACCATTTTCCTCAGAATAACAGCCTCTTGGAAATCACCTAAAAATTTGGGAATTTTAATATCCCTTAATTAATGCGTCTAATGTATTAAAAAAAAAACAGAGGAATCGGCTGTCAGGAGACGTCAAAACGCGGATAATCGTTTTTAGACATTTTTCTATTAGGATGTTTGCTTAGGCATTACGCTAGAACACCAGAACGACGAAACTTTCACAATATTCATTATTATTATTTATTTATTTTTATTATTTATAGGCGAACGCTTGACCTCAATCACACCTGGTGGAAGGTGAAGATGAGTCCGATGACGAACCGCGTCCGCCTAACAAATGCCTATTCACTCTTCTTTCAAAGACTCCCAGGTAATGAGATCGCGGAAATATGGCCGCTGGTAGCATATTCCACTCCTTAGCTGTTCGCATGATGAATGTAGAAGCGAATTTCCTCGTGCGGATATAAGGAACATCCACCACATACGGATGGTATCCGACACGATGTCTTGTGGTTTTGTGATGGAATGGGGCTGGTGGAATCAAAGAATGTAGTTCCCGAGAACACTCTCCACCGTGCAACCGGTAAAAGACCGCGAGGCAGGCGACTCTACGTCGATGCTCGATGCTGTGCATTTTAATTGTTGACAAAGAGTCGTCGCCAATAAGCGTACGAGCTCTGCGATCAATCGAGTGCAAAACCGCCAACTGATATTTAGCGGATCCGTCCCAAAGATGACAACATAATAATACATTATTTCCAGCTCGAAACATGATCTATATTTAATCAAAATTGCTTGACAGACCTGGAGATATCCTGATCAAAGGATAACGCAAGCTGCTATTTCTTAATATGGGAACATATTTACTGTCTCTTCAATACCATAAGCTGCGGTCGGGTAGAAGCAGAGCTACAACTGGATTGCTTTGTCGTTCACTAAAGAGATTAAGTGAAATCGTTTTATCCTACAGAACCACTGAACCGGTTTTGGTGGAACTTTGCAATTAATGTCGAGACGTATAGTTTACATGTACAAGCAAATTATTCTCACTATCCTCCCGGTTCAAATAGAATTGCCCAATATTTAGAGTGGACTTCGAGGGTGAATATTTAATATCATAATTAAAATCATCAGAGCTTTATATGGAAATCTACTTAGCAACGCGATTCGACAAGAAAACAGTGAAGTATTTGCTAAAAAAAAGGTCTTTTGACAGCAGGAGAAATGTACCTTTACTAAGTAAATAATTATATTCACTTAATTCAATAACTGGAGGTACTTGCTCATTCGTAACGCAGGCAAAGTCGCGGGTGGAGGCTGGTGATACTATAAAGTACGAACGTTATAAAGAAAATGTTTCCTCCGCAAGCATCAGAGGACAGATGTTTGTGAGAAACAGGTTACATACGGGCCGAACATTTGGGGAATGTCGACCGGAACTCGTAGTACCGCGGCACTGTACGCCGGCCGCCTCGCGCCGCCTCCAGCCGCTGGCGCTCTGGCCAGCGAGCGCCCTTCCTCTACTATTTACATATTTTACATTAAAAACCTGTTAATATGTTTAACAGTTTTGTCGCAAAATAGAACGCGTCGAAATGAAAGGCTTCGCCACAGGTAGTCGCCCCGGGACGGGTCCGTGCCCTCGGCAATTGGCAGGTAGCGTGCCGAAATGACAGGAGCTTTGTCCCTCTCTCGAACTCGCCGGCGTCATCCCAACAGGCGATCCCCCCCCCCCCCCCCCCAAGCTATGCACACCATTTCCAACTAGTTCCGACAAGCGAGTGCGGCTCACAGCAGGGCACACCTCGCGTCGGGTAGACGCGCTCACCTTGTAGCTTCTTCTCTGTTTCCCAGAACTTCTGCAGCTCGGTGAAGTACTTGTCGAGTATGAACACCTTGGAAAGGCCGAGCGTGGCCATGGCGGGCTGGCGGGCGCCGGCGCCGCGCTACCATCACACTCGGCGGCCGCGCCGCTCTCACTGCACCCGCGCACTGCACTCGCGCACTGCACTCACACTGGCAACCGCTCGCGTCCGCTCTCCGGCGCAAACTAAACTGTTCATTCTAAGCCAGAGTTGCCGACTCCTAACAAATATTCATATTCCCCCAAAAATACTTTGAAAACTCCTTAAAACTCATGCACTTGTGTTACAGACGCCGACTGGCCGATTTACGGTTTCACTATAAAGTAGTTACATTTATATACACTAGTGGAAAAAAATTAAGGGATCCAAAAATAATTGCATATTTAGAGATTTTTCACATAGCTGTATTTTTATTTATAATGGCCATATCGAAATATTAAAATAAATGCATTTTAAGGCTTTAAGTTTCTAGTTTCGATATTCTGCTATGAAAAAAAAATCCAAGCAACGTGTACCGCTCAATCCAAGAAATATTTATTTTCGATTTTCTCTTCTTCTTAATCCGTCGAGACATTTTTTTGTTTTACTCAACCAAAGTAAATGTTAAAACTATTGGGACATAGTGGAAAAAAGAAATTAAAAAGAAATCATTTTTCCATACAAAATGTTCATGGGTTTCGTAACTGTCCAACATTTAACGTTCATGGATGTGGTAAAGTTTCCCCTCAAATTAAAGAACGTATCTAAATAAAGGTTTCGAATCGACAAGATAAATCTTTATGTGATGTATTTTACATTCAAAAAATATAGAACAATGTCAGTAACGAAATAGCATTGACATATGTATGTATTGATTTTCAAATATTTATGCGCGTGCATTCAGGAATTTATTTTATGTACACTAAGGAAAATATATTAAAATATTTATATTGTATTCATTGTAATACTTTCATAAAATTATATATCGAGTTCAGAGAATCTGTAACACGAAATTTATTGACGTGTCAGGCGGTACACAGTTCGACGGGACAGCTATAATTTATATACTAGGCTGGGATTCACTTCATGCGTTTCTTTTTCCAACAATTTATAACATGGGAATTTTCAATGAGTGAATCGACATTTGTTGGATGAGCGCTCCATCATAGTCCTCATCATCCCTTTCCATCGCGTGATATTTTGGTCCATCGTATGTCAATTGGTATTTAAAAAAAAATCAATGACATTTATATCCTTTTTACAAAAACTTTAGATTGAAGTACTTAATATTATAGCAAAAGTACTGCTATGATAGCCACGCGCACGAAGTCGCGGGCACAGCTAGTCGTAACATTAAATTAGAATGTTGTCAAGTATAATGTGCAGGCATAAGGTTTCTCAATGATTACTTGGGCTGTGGATAATTAAATGCAATGCAATGGAATATAATACTTAGATTATAAATTGTAAAACGTGTCTCCGGCGCAACTCCAGCAGACCTTGCAATTGACAAGACACATGTTGTGCTTAAGCATTATCGTCTTTGTGATAGATTGCACGGCGCCACGGAACGCTGTGACGTTCCTGCAACAGCCACTTACCTGTGCTCTGTTTAGTCCAACTGAATAAAATAAAAAGTAATTTAGTTAGTCTTTTAGTGAACCACAGTCGCGTGGCGTCCGTATCGCCTCGCGCAGCATCGCTGTGCTGCGGCTCGAGCTGAATACGAAAACAAAGAAGCAAGCGACTGTGTGGATCATTTTGAATTGATCGTCTCACAACGAATATCAGAGTGAGTGTACAAAACATACCGAGGAAACCCCATGATTGGGTTCTACGCCAAGACTAAAGATCAGACGAGCTTGAATCCTAGGACTATTGCACTATTCCAGCAGCGCGGCCCGGCCACTAACAGGAGCCACAATTGGGGATGCTTGTCTGAATCGAGAGGCACGACCTGCATGAGATAATAACCTGATATTCTGACTTTGGCTGTGTATATTCCGCAGTACGAGAGCTCAACTCAGAACTTCCGCTATCAATACACATATGTATATGTATATATATGTGTATGTGTGTTGTGATGAGGCAGCTACTCTGCTCGGAGCAGCAGGTCACGTTGGCTGTTACTGACTTGTCTGTGCTGTAAAGGTATAATGACGCTGATATACGTGTTCAAAATACTACGCACTTCAAGTATTGCATTAAAAATTATTTACAACAATATTGCAATTGTTTAATATTATAATAAAATAATAATAATAGTATTTCCATTCTTAATTATGTCTGTTTTACTTTTTCTAATGATCACATGTAAACCCCTGAAAGTTTTAAAATAATACAAATCTTTTTTCACCTTTAAAGAACTTGATTTTAGGGCGAACACCTCAAGTTGGTATTACTGTTCTAAATGTGAGTGTGCGCGCCTCACCCCCTCCCCCCGTCCCTCCACACCTCCGCCCCGCCCATCGCGTGCGCCTATTTCTGGACTACAATAGAAATAACGTTTCCGAACGACCTCGACAGTTCGTCATCGGATAGCGCCACTCCGGTATCGACTCTCGCAGCGGCACAGCTCTCGGTGAGCCTCCGGCCAGCATCGGGCGGGCGGTCGGTCGAGGGAATACAAGACTATGCAGCATTCCGACTACAGTAGCAACAGTGAAGGTACCGCAGACACACGGGCGCACGGCACGCACTCGGGTTCGTGTCGGGCATTAAGCGGACATTCCGCCGCGCGAGGCCGGACACGAGGCGGAGGCTGCGTGTGCCCAACGCGCTCCGGAGATAGTGCGCCGACGAGGGCTCGGGAGACGCGGGGCGCGGGCCGCGGGAAGCGGGACGAAACAAACAGGTTTAGAGTTTGGCCGAAAGTTATGCGCTCTCCCTCCGCACCCGTCCGCTCGCCGCCCGCCGCCCGCCGCCCGCCGCGACCCGCGGTCCTGCTCCCCCGCACTGGATCTCTGGCGACATATTGTACGTACTCATTGTCGGGTGCTCTGCGGCAGCGACCAGGAGGACCCGGCGACTGCGGGTCCAGGGGCCGGGGCCGGGGCCGGGGCCGGACGCACTGCGGTATGAGAGGACGAGCTCGTGCAGAGCGCGCACGTGACTAACGAGACACATCATCGGTTAACAAGCACATCCTTCAACGTCCCTTCCCCGCGAGCACTGAAGTCTCCAGAGGAAACGTTCTGTGCTACAAATTATTGTTTTTGGGAGTCGAAGCAGCTCGCGTCCGTAGGCTTTACCCTAGTTTCCCTACACGTGACTCCTGGGTGCTAAACGAGCAGCAGCGAGGTGGTAGGGCGTCGGTGCCTGTCTGGGTCGCGACCACAGTGCATGGGTGTAAAGCCCGTCATAGTGACCAGTTTCGGCTTGTCGCGTTTCGGGATCAGCTTGTGTATATCCAGTAGCTCATATACCTAGAGACCTTCAGTCGCGGTATATGTGGCCCGACATGACGATGTAGACTATCAATGGATTTTCATCCTTTGATAGTCGCTTTCGTATTTGGACTACACTGTACTTACCATGAGGAACTATGTAGTCACTATGTTGAGCCAGTGTAAAAAAAAAAATACTACTCCATTGAGGAATCGAACGATTTGGACAGTCACCGCCGCAGAGCCGTGCCTATGAGAGGTTAAAATCGTAGAGAATACACACACACACACAAACAGACAGACACAGGCAGCCCGAAGGTCGCAGCTACACAGCCGCGATCTGGCGCTTTGCGCTCGTCAGGTTCAAAGATACATTGAGTGGAGTAAAAGATAACTTAAGAGATACACAGTATGAATGTGAGCTGCAGTGAGAGACGTTTTTTTTCGGCATGTCCTATGTTGGTGGCCTGGGAAAGACCTTCACAACACAACCGGGCTCGGTGGGCGAACGCAGAGAGCGCTCAGCCAGCGACATTTATGGGTTGGGCGGCTACGCACGGGCACCCCTGTGGGTACGGACCTCGACTAGGGCGGCCGGCCAGTTGGAAAACGAACCTAACGGTGATCTACCAGCGTTTCGGAAACGACTGCCTTGAGAAGAAACGCCGAAAGAAACTCAAGGCTGCGTCGGAGTGAAACTGCGTTATTTAAACGACAGTTGACGGACCTATCCTTAATCGTCGTTGTCGGCGCCGCCGGCGACGCTGGTGTCTCGGAATGTATATACCTCGTTGTTGATAGGAGCGGCGGTCGCAAGGGCCGCGCTAATTGAATCGGCGGGATCCAATAGGACGTGACGCGGGCGGCGAGTTTGCGCGCGATGCCGCTGCCCGCTGTGTCGGTAATCGCAGGCACTGCGGACTAGAGGCTTAGGGCGATGCTGCGCCTTGTCGAAATATCGACGAGATGCATTTTGCATGAAACTGGCGACCTACTGTGCTGCTCTTATACAAGTATTTGAAAATAACTATAGCGCATAAAATAATTAATATATAATTCAAAGAAATGATAAAGTGTGTGTAAACAAAAAAGGAAGTGATTTTGCATTTTGTCTCTGTATTTCAATACACATTGAATAATTATTGCGATAATTGTGCCTGGCGGAGCACTATTTGTAAATGAATAACTTGTGCAGACAAAGCGGCGCGCGGTGGCTTGTGTAACGGGCACGGGTGCGGTCCGTGCTGTCCGTGCTGTCGGTGCTGTGCGACTGCGAATGGCATTCAAGAATTGTCATACATTAGACTCAAACGCGCGCGGTGTGCCCTCATTCATTGTCCAGACTTCGTTTGCTACTACATCTACCTTAGTAATGACTAAATGATTCAGTTTGAGGTCACGTGAACTTGTATTGTTGTCAGTAAAACGATTTGAATATTACAAAATAATAACAACATTTGTCGATTTCCTTGCGCCTCAATGCTAATGCTAATCTATTGCTAGTTCACTAAGGAGAGACTGTGACTTGAGTTATATCAGTAATTATATAAAATAACGACGACTATAGTTATGAATGGTTTTGCGTTCGCTACTCCAGCAGCGGAATGGCCACGAGTGCGATAATATTTTTTCAGCTGTTCAGTAATTCCAGAAGCGTGTTCTTAAAACGTTTGAATTATTCTTTGTCGTATCGCGAATGACAAACGTGCTTCATCATTACCAGAGCACTTCTGCAATATTTATAACTATTTTTAAGTGATACATATATCATAACAATCTTCATAAAATTCGCTTAAAAATGTGTGTATTGAACAGTGTCGAGCGCGTTGCGCTCCACCTGGCGGCCGCGGCGACCAACAACAGTCGGCGCTTCGAGTCTTCGAGCCGCGCCTCCCTGCGCGCTGTGCGCTGCGTGCTGCGTGCTGCGTGCTGCGTGCTGCGTGCTGTGCGCGCCTCCCTCGCCCAGTGCACTAGATCGTCCACAGATGTCGCTCGTCACTCGAAGCAACGAGGTGCTCCAGTCGCAGCGCTTTGCCACGTATTCATCTATTTCTACATGTGAAACAGGCGAAACAGCACGGCCCCCGCGCCATGCGACCAGTCCGGCTCGTCTGAAGTAAAGGTTTCTCGTCTTATTCTACGAATGTTGTGCGTCTGGTGAATACCGCAGTAATTTTACAGCAAAATGAAAGCCGTCCAAGAAATGATTCTTGATGATTCGTTTTCAAGATTATTAGTCTTTTTGACTACCCTATGACGAAAATTTCATATCTGACCTCAGGTAAACACACACACACACACAAACATATAGCGACGTGGGGACGGAATAATGTTGTTTTTGTCTGCGTTTGTACTGAATCATCAAATCCTTCAGGCTCAAACCGAAATCAAAATGAACAACATTAGAATTGGTTAACCAATAAAGTAAAACCTTTGCCCCGCTGAGATCGCAGTGTCGTGCTAGAGCTGGTGACCCTGCCGCGGCGGCGCGGCGCAGGCGACGACGGAACCTTCAATACTGGCAACACGGTAAGCGGGCTCTTCACCGGGCGAGGTGGGCGGCGCTCGAGGCGCTCGGCCAGCGGGTACGGCGATGGAAAGGCGCCCTTGAGCGGCCAGCCTGAGAAAGAACCTAACGGTGGTCACTGGCGTTTCGGAAGCGACTGCCTTGAGAAGAAACGCCGAAAGAAACTGATCCAATTTATCAGTGGGAGTGGAAGAAGCTAAACTTCCGACTGCACAGTAAGCGTGTGTCGCGTGGCGTGTGCTCACCGCGCGCGTCCAGCGGCCAGGGCCGGTACTGACGGTGCGGGTGGTGCGGTGGAGTTTCGGCCGAGCGGCTGCGAGCGAGGCGACGACGATGTCGGCGGCTTGGAGCCCGCCTGCGGGTAACAGCGGTGTAGTAGAGTGGGTATACTGCGCTGCAGGGCTCGTTGCACCATGAGGCGTACCGGTGCCTCGGCCTCGGTGCGGCGGCCTCGTACGTCTGGTCCGGCAGCAGAACCGTGTCCCGGACCCGGCCCGGCTCCGGTCCGGCTGCCGCACCGGCTCCGGCACGGCGCGGCCGCTCATTACTGACCGTGACTCGGCGACTACGTATTGCTGTGTCACAGTTATACACAAATCGTTATTATGATACTTTGGTGATGTCCTCGTTCTGTACGTAATATTTATTAAATATTTTAAATAAATATCAATACACCGAGCCCGCACTGCACGTGAGCCCCGCGACGCAGAGCAGCCGCCGCCAGCCGATGCGTGTCGAGCTAATGGGGTGCGTGCGACTACGGCGCCGTTATTAATATTAAATCGGATGAAACGGTCGGGCCAGGCCCAGCTCCCGGCGCGCTCGCACGGCCGGAACAAGCAGACAGTTACTCCGCCGAGGACACGCGGCGAGACGGCCCGCCCCGGTTGCCCTGGGCGACGTCACGATAACGTTGCAAACAGCTCGCTCGCTTCCTTTATGAAGAAATGTTTGTCTGGAAATAATGAAGTGCACATTGACTCGCGGCCCGGGACCGCCGCGTCTCCCTGGCCGGGCCTGGTCCCGCTGCGCAATGAGGAGTTGTTTGATCTGGCGCCCTCGCCGCCGCCCCGGGCGCCCTCTCCGCGGTCGGAAGGCTCTCAGGATCCTCCTTGTTGCGCCACAGCAAGCTTCCAGGCGCAGTGCGTGTCTGGATTGCGACACAGAGCCCTTCAATAAAAAATGCAGCTCGTCTGCGCATTGGTGACACTTCTTGTAATACAGTTGTCCATAGGTGAAGGTGACCGCTTACTATTAGGTGAGCTGTCCCCCTGTTTGCTTTTCTTTCCAAACAAAGAAATAAATACAGTTATCATTTTTACATGATAAATACAGTATACGAGCTTACAGGAGTTCGAAAGAATCTGTTTAATTAAATAGAATTGTGTGAATTTAGTTTTGTTCGGAAATATAGTTCAATTCGCACATACTAGATGGCGCTACTAGTATTTTTAATCACGCAAGCGTTTTGTTGCATAGATGTGATGTCCAACTACGATTGTTACTGTTATGAGTTCCTAATACTTCCGTAAATTATTAAGTGTGTGTGTGCGAATCAAACATTGGTGCCGAAAACCGGGATTATAAGTGATAAAAATAAACAGTAATTAAATAACTTAGAAAAAAATCAGTGAATTTAATACTATATAGGACTTGTAAAAAAAATAATCAGAGAAGTGAATATTGACTTAGAAAAAATCAGTGAATTTAATATTATTGTGGACTTGTAAAAAAAAAATCAGAGAAGTGAATATTGACTTAGAAAAAATTCAACTTGTGTTCCATTAACTTTAAAATTTTACTCTATACGGGACTTAGAAAATTTGGAGTTTAATTATCATCAACTTTAACTTTTTCATACTATACGGGACTTAGAAAATTTGAAGTGAAATTTATATGTTGTACCAGGACTTAGAAAAATTGTGTTGAATTCTTCAATAACTTAGGAAGTTATTTTGGTTAAACTTTATTGAATATAGACTTTAATTTTGTCAACATGGAATCAATTTCAAAACTAGTTGCATATCAATTGGATCTGTTCGACAAGTTACAAAAGGCAGAACAAAACTATAGGAAGTCACCTAAGGATAGAATAAAGAAGCAATATTTAGATACAAGGATAGAGTTAATAAATGACATTTGGGGTGATTTTAAAGAGGGTCACAAGCAAATTATAGCTTCTACTTCTAAAGAACAAAGAGATAAAGAAGATTATTTCCGGAAAGATATTTATGATCAATGCCAAGAGCTTTTCGTTTCATACAAGAGTAATATGAAAGAAAGTTACCAAACGTTGACCGACGCAAGCAGCATTTCTAAAACACACCCTACAAAGACTACAACTTTAAAATATGAGGGTTGTGAGTGAGGTGCAGTTGCCACGCATACAGTTGCCGACGTTTAGTGGTGAATACTCTGAATGGCAACCGTTTTATGACATGTTTCTGTCACTTATACACAATAACGAAAGCTTGGCTCCTGTACAGAAGCTACATTATTTAAAAAGCAGCTTATCTGGTGAAGCTGAATTATTGATCCGGAACTTTTCTACGACTGAAGCAAATTATGCTGAGGCCTGGGCGCAATTAATAAAGCGCTACAATAATAAAAAGTTCAATTGTAATAGTATAATGAAAACGTTATTCTCTCAAAAGGCAATCCAAAATGAGTCTGCTACAGCTTTGAAGGCACTGTTGGACACCACCTCTTCTGGTTTAAAATCATTAAATAATATAGGAATATCTACAACCGAGTGGGATGCCATAATAATTTATTTGGTAGTCTCCAAGCTTGATCCAGAATCTCACAAACAATGGGAGTACCAAACCAGCCTAATGTCCAATGAAATTCCTTCATGGTCTCAGCTCATGGAATTTTTAGAATCCAGATTCAGAGGACTAGAGATGGTCGAGGGCAGCAATTATACCCACAAAATTTGTAATCAGATGTCAAAGCATGTTACAAAAACCAAGTCATTTCATATAGGTGTACAGAATGATAAGAAACAAAATACAATTGCATGTCCCTATTGCAATGGACCTCACCATATTTGTCACTGCAAGCAATTTGGCCAAAAATCAACCCAAGAGAGATACGACTTTGCCCAAAACAAGAAACTTTGTTACAATTGTCTTGGATCGGGCCACTCCATAAAGGCTTGTCGTCAAACAACAAATTGTAGAAAATGTGGCAAGCGACATCACTCATTGTTGCATTTTTCAAAAGAAAACTTCGCAAGTACTAAATCAACCACACATAATTTTGAGACGGAACAGGTTAATAATCAAGGAACGGAGGAGAAACACACCACTTCAACATTCTCGGATACACACATAGTAGCGAATTTTTCAAAAGAGAACTTTAATCAAAGCTACAATGTGCTACTCGCGACGGCGGTTGTTCAGGCTCAAACAAGAAACGGCAGCAAATATATGATTAGAGCGCTGTTAGATCAGGGCTCACAAGCTTCATTTATTAATGAAGCCACAGTGCAGTTACTAGGACTTAAGCGTAAACCCATAAATGGTTGTGTGTCAGGTTTGGGTAATGGTCCAACAAGGGTTAAACACATGGTGACCCTTTGCATAGAATCAAACCATAATCCAAAAAAATCTATTATAGTAAACGCAATGTTTTGAGTTCCATCACATCTTTGCTTCCTTCTTGTGCAATAGTAAAACCTAAGTGGACCGCATTAAATGATTTAACACTGGCGGATCCAACGTTCACTTCACCCGGCAAGATAGACATCTTGCTGGGAGCAGAAGTATACAGCGACATACTACTCAATGGAGTCATGAAGCACCCACAAGGACAACTTTTAGCACAAAATACAATCCTTGGGTGGATCATATCAGGCAGAGTGTCGCAAGAGGGTAATTCATCGAGAATAATCAACATGCACGTGCAGACAAGGATCGATGACTTGCTCAAGCAATTTTGGGAAGTTGAAAATGAACCACCTTCCATCAAAAAGAAAATGACAGATGAAGAAAAGAAGTGCGAAGAACTGTACGAAGCAACTACAGTAAGAGAGAAGGATGGAAGATACGTTGTGAAATTACCGTTTAAGAATGAAGATCCAGAATGCCAGTACGGAAATCACAAAGAGGTAGCGATTCGAAGATTGAATTATTTAGAAATGAGGTTAATGAAGAAACCAAAGCTGCGTGAAGAATATGAGAAAGTCTTAAGTGAGTACATAGAATTAGGTCATATGAAACCGGTTGATTATAAAGATATCGATAATCCAAAGGCAGTGTACCTTCCCCATCACGCGGTAGTTCGCGAAGATAAACAAACTACCAAAGTTCGAGTTGTGTTTGATGCCTCGAGCAAAGGACTCAACGGTGTTTCTTTAAACCAAGACTTATTAGTAGGACCTAAACTTCAACAAGATTTAAGGCATCTGTTAATGAGGTGGCGAACTCATCAGATATGTATAATTGCCGATCTGGTTAAAATGTATAGACAAGTCCGTGTTGCAACAGAAGACCTAAACTATCAGAGGATCTTGTGGCGGACTCACCCAGATCAGCAAATGCAGCATTACAATCTGTTGACGGTGACATTCGGGACGGCTTGTGCTCCATACCTCGCCATCAAACCATTACAAAGGTTAGCCGAAGATAAGCTTAAAGAACTTTGTGCAAAGAATGAACACACGGAAATAGTAGATACACATGAAGAAAAAAAAATCAAGGCTTTGCATATACTAGAGCAGTCTCCTGAAGAATTTCCATGGGAACGATATTCATCATTAAACAAGATGTTAATAGTTTTGTCATACTGCAGAAGAATTTTAAATTTGAAATTGCCAAAATCAGATAGAAAGAAGATACAAGAATTTATCACAACAGCAGAAATCAATGAAACCTTAAAGAAATGCATAGAAACAGTACAAAGACGAGAATTTGCTGAAGATCTTATTCATTTAAAGTCTAAAGGTTGTGTGCCAAAAAAGAGTGCGCTTCGCCCTCTTTGTCCTTTCTTGGATCAAAATGGGATTTTAAGAGTGGTAGGACGCATAGATTTGTGTGATGCAAGCTATGATCAACGACATCCGATAATTATACCTGGCAAAATTGTAGACATGCATCCAGGCAAGGATGACATTGTGCGTGTAGTTACAGTTCAAACTAAAAACGGATTGTGTAAACGCCCATGTAGTAAATTGTGTTTTCTTCCTAGATCATCATAACTTTGTTGACGAATGGAATTTGTGAACACAAATTTGGCATTCCATATTTTGTTTATTAGAATTTAGATTAGTTTTGCATTAATAAGAAGAGTAA
The DNA here is from genome assembly GCA_036320925.1 of Automeris io. Lineage (NCBI taxonomy): Eukaryota > Metazoa > Arthropoda > Insecta > Lepidoptera > Saturniidae > Automeris > Automeris io. The sequence continues at coordinate 166,464 of JAUDJH010000011.1, read as the reverse complement.
TTTTTGATCAAGTTAAGTTATTTTCTTTAGATTCACAAATCCATTTTGCTTTGTATAGAACTGTCACGGTGGGCGGTTCATAATAATTTCTTTACAATTGTTTTTGAAAGTTTAATTATTTTATAATTGTTAAGATATCTTTCTCAAATGGTCTTTCACATTATGTAACCAAACTTTCGTCCATTAAATAATTCAAAATTAGTGTAATGAAGAACTTTGTTCTTGGTGGGCGGTATGTTTAATTAAATAGAATTGTGTGAATTTAGTTTTGTTCGGAAATATAGTTCAATTCGCACATACTAGATGGCGCTACTAGTATTTTTAATCACGCAAACGTTTTGTTGCATAGATGTGATGTCCAACTACGATTGTTACTGTTATGAGTTCCTAATACTTCCGTAAAATATTAAGTGTGTGTGTGCGAATCAAACAGAATCTTTAAACAAAAAGCATTAACTGTAAAAAAAAATCTTTAATAACTGGGCGAGTGTAGGTATATATGTACGAGTATAAAAGTAGAACTAGGATATTTGAATTGTATGATATGAAAAAATACAATTTTAGTCCAAGTTTTAAATCATACGTTAAGGACTATTCAAAAATGTTTAAACAGGTATGCTACAGCGCAATGTCCACGTGTACCTTCGCAGTAGACTCAAGCAGTGTTCGGATAAGGCTACGCGGCATGTCGTTACGTCTAACACTGGCAAAATAGATCAAACAGACAAAAATATCGTGCATTGTGCTAATAATACAATTATAAATAAAGATTTCGATATTGCTCAATCTGCTAATCAGTTCTTCGCAAATATACCGCTACATACAGCTCGGGCCCTGGACTCTTCTCTAGCTAAGGCAGAGTCCTTGCTCAGAGGAAATGTGGAGGAGCGCTCCTTTTTATTTAATTTTAAAATGTTACCTCATTCAAATATTATAACCTCATTTAAATCCAATAATAAAGAGAAAACAGGCGATTTTTGGAGAGTTTCTCTAAGTGTTTTACAGTGTGTTAAGCGCATTTGCCACGTTTGTATGCATGAAGGGCGTTATGTATTATTTTAAACTAGCGTCAAATAAACAATCACAAGTGTAACACGTATTTTATTGAAATTATATATCAACCGAGAGTCCACCTTCAGTACTCCAACACAGTGCGTTATATATCAACCGAGAGTCCACCTTCAGTACTCCAACACAGTGCGTTATATATCAACCGAGAGTCCACCTTCAGTACTCCAACACAGTGCGTTATATATCAACCGAGAGTCCACCTTCAGTACTCCAACACAGTGCGTTATATATCAACCGAGAGTCCACCTTCAGTACTCCAACACAGTGCGTTATATATCAACCGAGAGTCCACCTTCAGTACTCCAACACAGTGCGTTATATATCAACCGAGAGTCCACCTTCAGTACTCCAACACAGTGCGTTATATATCAACCGAGAGTCCACCTTCAGTACTCCAACACAGTGCGTTATATATCAACCGAGAGTCCACCTTCAGTACTCCAACACAGTGCGTTATGTCTACGCTTGCTCCTTGTGCAGGAGATTTTTTTAATGATTGCATTAGTTGTTGTTTTTCCAAATTTAATGAAATTAAGTAAAATAACGCCTCTTAAAACCACCTTTTAAATCTGACGTAGCCACAGGGTCGACCGATCGACTCTCCACGTGTCCGGGCTCCAGACATCTGAAGCACCGGAGCACGCGGGGGAGGCTCCACAACGATCCTGGGATTTTACCCAGCCGACCAGTATGCCCTTCTCCGAAACTCGCCGTGAGCCTCTCTGTCGACAAAAGTAGACTAGACTAGCAGCTAAGCAGGCGCAGTGCGGCGGCGTGGCCGAGCCGGCCAGTGCGCCCCCTGCCAGCGGCCGGTGCTACGCTGTACTTACCATTAACTACTTTCTTATACATAAGGACAAATACATAGAAAAGGACATATTGGAAATAGAAACAACGATTTAAAAAATAATTAACTTTTAATCACAAGGCCCTGAGACCACGCCAATAACAAAATAAATAATATATCACAAGAACCGATCGCCCCGACACCCGCCCCACCTCACCGCACCCCGCGACCGCTACCCACACACTGTTATACATACAATCACCATTAGACGACATAAATTAATTAACATTAAATAAATAAATACGCGCATAACAATGGCACGTACCGGCCGGCGCCGGCGAGCACACTGCCCGCAGTTGAAATACTCCTCCACTTATTTTGCAAAAGCGGTCGGGGCTTGCCGCCGCGCTGCGCGGGCCGCACGGGCCGCGCTGCCTACCATAACCGTTTCACAGAAGGAATGTTTTCACACGTGTAATGGAACGAACACGACCCGGGCCGCGCCGCGCGCCGTGCGCCGTGCGCTGTGGACAGCCCCGTTTTAGATGATAAAGAAAAATGATATCCAGGTGACATGATGCTAGGTTACGTGTGACAGAGCTTCGCGCCTGGACGCCGGCGCGTGCCCGAGCCGTCCCCGAGCCGTGCCCGAGCCGTGCCCGAGCCGTCCCCGAGCCGTGCCCGAGCCGTCCCCGAGCCGTGCCCGGCGCGTGCCAGTGCACGGAGTGCGTGCGAGAGCGAGAGTGCTTACATCTATAGAATATTATAAAAAGTCAATTGAACAATTACAATCATAGCTGGCGATATATATGTACATATATTAAATCACATACAACAATCAATACACTGAAAGCAAAAGTAATTTTGTACCTTGCGTAGTAACATTTTCTCTATTGCATGTATTGTGTACAATAACTTAAAAAAGTATATACAATAAATATAATATAGAAATGCATCGCAATATTCATCTATTTAGGACCTGTATCCAATTTCCCAGACAGTACTTAGCATGGACACACAGCCTTTTGATATTTATCAAACGACAAGTAATATAGACAAGAGAACACAAAATTAACTACATACAACATTTGCCTGCAGCTAGGGATGTCAAAATATAATTATTTTTTATATTAATCGATTCTTTTTATTTTTATAATAGTTATTACTCTCATTTTCTTTTTTATTTTATTCTCTCTGTTGTTAAAAAAGATAACATATGCATTGTTGGGTTAAACCAATGTAGCCAAATTACAAATTATTAATATCCACTTGGTGATTTTATTACTACATATTTACTAAAAAAAAAAATGCATTTTCGTTATGTAATACTGGATTGTATCTGAGATAGACTATATTTTTGTTTATACTTTGCTTCTCGAAAACTCAGCATTTACTTTTCGAATTTGATGGAATTATAATTGTTTTAGGAGCATCTGTGCAGGCAAAAAATTATTTTGATTTAAATAAACAGAATTTAAATATTAATAAATAAATAGATAAATATTTTTTCTTCAATTTTTGATCAGTTTTTGATAACAAAAATACAGAGGGTTGTAGGCAGCGAATTTTTGTACCAACATAGCGACTACCTCACAAACGGCTGTCAAATTACTATTGACATCGATAGTCTGCCTTTGTGTTTCAATATGTTAACATGGTAAATTGATATTTGATTAAATTAGTGGTTTACTATGGTGCTTTCGGTCTGTTTTATGAACTTTTCGAATAGTTAGGAAAAAAATCAAATTACATGTAAAAATCAATTATTAAATCTATTTAATATAAAGAGGCAAAGATCGATTATTCAGTATCGATTTTTTCCACTCATATACATGTCACATCCCTACCCGCAGGCGGCGCTGACGCGCTATATTATAGTGCGTCCGCAGCAAATGCTCTGTGTTTAACAAAATATTTGCTTGTTTTTTCTTTTTGTTGTATTTTCAAGTATTTTTACACGTGATGGATAATTGTTTCGCCAGTGTTCACGGAACATTGCGAGACACTTGACACGCACCGCGGTCCCGCCGCCGCCGCTCGCGCAGGGAGAACGCGTCCGCAATGGCGGCGCACTGCGGCTCGCTCGCGACCGACAACTTACTATTGCAAACTGTTTAATTATGAATAGCGTGAACTCACGCCCGCCGACGATAAAGCAAAGGGTTAATCCCATTCTTGATCTGTGCGAGAGAGCCGAGGGCGCGGCGCCGGCACACCGTCCGCTACAGCCGACGCGTAGCACACACCAATCGGACATGCTCAAGGGAGGACTAATCATGTTTAGGAATCAAAATATACAATTCACTTATCTTACTTCTTGAGAGCCATTATAAACAAACACTTTTTGCAGATAAAACTAATTTAAACGTTAGGTAAACAATAGGATCTCGGACTGTACTCACAAAGTTATTTGATGTATGAAAAAAGAATTAATACAAAACATATAGGACTTTGTTCTATTTTTAACTTTGAAAAGATCTATTTTTGTCAAAATCACGTGACCGCAAACGCCAATCAAAACGCGTGACGTCAAACATCACTCAGTGTGACCGGATTTAGAATAATATCACAATTTAAAAAATGTACGTTCATATATTTTCTTCGCATCGGAAAATGCTGTTGTAGACTAGTAACACAACACAAGGTGTTAACTATATCCCTTAATGTCATTGTATTGGTTTGTACCTTTTATTCAATAAAAAAATGAAAAGATTCATTCATTGCCATTTGTATAACACATTTGAAGCTCTCGCACGTCTTGTAAACATTATAAAACTATATAGGGTGTCATTCACGAATGTTAATTTTAATATTAAAGTATTTTACAATTTAATGTATGTCCTGCTATAAATTGACCTACATATGTAATTGTTTTATTCAACACACATTTTCATAGGTTTTTAGTCCTCTTATAATATGGTGAAGATTAGATGAATATCTTCGAAATTATTTAATATAGTTGAATAGTTATTCAACGTAATGCGGTAACATTTTAATGTAAAATGGCATAACATTTTTACTTAAAAGGAATATTATTAGGGAATCGTATCCCACATAGGTCAAGTTATACTGTTTATAAAAATTAAATATTCATTAAAACAATAAATATCCCATCAACATCGTTTCAATAGTTTACGTTGTGACGCGCGAACAACCATAAACATTTTTTTAAAGCAATTAATCGATTAGATTTATATTGTCGCTGTGATTTTTAATAACATTTAAATATGATCTAAGTTTTTTTTTTTCAAATTACAAATTGATTTATTTTATAAGTAAATAAAACTGTTTCCATATCCGATGCAGCTTTTTGAATATATGTTTGGCTCGAAGAAAAATTTACATATACGGTTACAATAATTGTTATTTTATATAAGACAAACAATGAAAAATAGATGTTTCGACAAGCACTGTTGGTCACACTGAACTATCTCAGGGTCAGTGGCCGAATAAAGTTACGATTTTTGGCCAAAATCGAATATTCGGCTCCTATGTTAGTTTGGTGGAAACCGAAACTGGCCAGAATAAGATTAAGATATGCGGGAATTTCCAATATATATTAAAATCTTATAAATATAAATAAATTGTTATTATCAATACATATTAAAAAAGTTATAGCGTGATTGTATCAATAATATAAATCATTAACAAATGTTGCAGCGCACGCGACCAACTGTCCAAGACTCGAAAGTGCGAAAGCTTTGCGGAACGGTCCGACCGGACTCGAGCATAACCGACAATTGAAACTTGTACTTCGGTAGGTCAGCAGAACGATGCGTGACGTCACACGTGTCGGAGTAGCCGTTTAGCGCCTGATTAAACAATGGAAATTATTTTAAGTTTGTTTTTGTTAAAAACTCATATTTTTGTACGTGAAAATGTATTTCACAGAATCCAACTAACCTATTCAACACCTTAAGACGGCTTCGAGAGAACAGTCCAAGAGCCTCTCGCGCAGGCGCAGGCGCGACGCATGTCCAGTTACAAATAGCAATAGTGACACGGAATTGTTCCCGGGATGTCTAACGTCGTTTATAGTTAGTAAAATATGAACCGAGTCAGTTAGATCTTATGCATTTTGCAAGTCAATGAAATAAAGCCTTCTTAAAATTCTGCATTTTGATTAATTATTTTGTATCACTTACGCATTCATACAAACATCCACGAATTTTTATAAATAACACCTGCATCTCACGTAATCAATACAAAATGAATGTTGTCTGTCTGTGCGCGTGCCCGACTGCATTCAACTCTCCCACTGCAAATTAATTCCCACACAATATTGTTTAAGGACGGCCGATATGTCCCACTGGTCGAATGCAACGCGACCAAAGCCACCCCCCCCCACGCGTCACTCACGTTTATTTACCCAATATTAACATATTCTATCTTCTTTTCGACGTTATTTACTATAGCAACCAATGTGTTCTTTGTGACAAGCACGTGCTGAGACTGACGCGGCATCAGCTGTGTCACTTCGAATTAAAAAGAGAGGGAGTATTCATTTTGCCCGTAACGTTGCACTGGACAATAATAAAATGGCAGCGCGCCATTACACTGACACGAGTGAACTAGTGATTGCATGTACACGAGACGCGACGGCACCCGCGCTGCGCACTCCCTGCTGACTGTACCCGGCGCGGTCTGCTCCGCCTTCAGCTCGTTGACGTCGTGACGGTAACCGCCCGCGTGCGGACGCGTGCAGGAGTGTGCACTTGCTCGAGGTCACCCGCACCGGCGCCACTAATATGGAAGTAATGCAGTTTGACAACGGACACTGATCTCGAAGCGCAACCGCCGGCCCGCAGCGTCGGCGCGCCTAGTGCGCCAGCAGTCCCGACACGTGCTCGGCGATGGCGGCGGCCGGCTCGCCCGAGAGGATGGAGCGGTGCGTCGCCGGCAGCTCGCGCGTTACCACGGCGCCCGCGCACACGGCGCGCAGCCCGTAGTCCTCGCCCAGCGACACGTAGTTGTCGCGCGCCGTGAACAGCGTCACCGGGCCGCGCAGCGACCGTTCCGGCCTGTACGAGTCCCCTATCACCAGCTTGCGGTAGAACGAGCGCGCCGCCGCCGCCAGCGCCTCCGCCGGCCGACCCACCGCCTCCGCCACGCGCGCCACCCGCGCCTCCCAGCTCGCGAGCCGCTCCAGCTCGGCCGCAAGCTGCACCGCGTCGCCGTCGCTGCCGCCGCGAAACTGCTGGGCGAAGTACGCGAGCGCGTCCGCCTCGTCTGCGGCCGGCGACCGGTCCGCGCGCTTGGCCCGGCCGCGCCGCGTGTGCGTCGCCACGTACTCGGGCGACCCGTCCACCAGCACCAGCCGCACCTCGGAGCCGCCCTCCTCCAGCTGCAGCGCCATCTCGAAGGCGACCGCCGCGCCGAACGAGTACCCGACCAGGGCGTACGGGCCCGCCGGGCGCACCGCGCGCACTCGCTCCACGTAGTGCCGTGCCAGGGCTCGCATCGAGTCCAGCGGCGCCTCCGCCGTGCACTGCAGCCCGTACGCCGGGCCCCGCACCAGCGTCGCCACGCCGCGCAGTACCTCCGCGACGCCCTCTATCGGGTGCACCATGAACGCGGGCGCCGCCGCCGCCGCCGCGTCCGCCTGGCTCGGCAGCTTCACGAGCACGCACTTGGGCATCAATTCGGTGAGCGTCGAGAACTGCGCGAGAGCCGCGGACTCGTCGACCGGGCTCGGGGGCGGAGCGGGCGCCGCCGCCGGCTCGCCGGCCCCGCCGCCGCCGGACAGCTCTCGCAGCCGGGCGAAGCTCAGCGTGCGGATCTCCTGCACCGTGAGCACGAGGTCGTAGTCCCGCTCCAGCGTCTGCTTGATCTCGGCGCCCATCAGCGAGTCCATGCCGAGCTCCGCCAGGTTCGCGGTCCCGGAAACCTTCGCCGGGTCCTTGACGCCGAGTATGTTGGCGACGGCGTGCGTGAGGTCTCGCTGCGGCTTCGTCGCCGCCCGGCGCTTATCCGCCACCACCATGGACGCGGCCACCGCGTGCGGCAGCGCCAGCAGCACCCCGAGGGTCTCCAGGCAGGAGGCGATGCGCTGCGGGACGGTGCCCCCGACGACGGCGTCGTCGCCGGCGGCCATGGTGTCCACGACGAGGCCGACGTCGCCGACGGCGCCCCACTGCACGGCCAGGCCCGGCAGCGCGTCGGCGCGGCGCCGCTCCACCAGCCGCTCCATGGCAGAGTTGGCGAGCCCGTAGTTGCTCTGGCCGGGGTTGCCGCGCCCGCACGACACCGACGAGAACACCACGAAGTGCTCCAGCTCCGGCGCCAGCTCGCGCGTCGCCGCGTCCAGCGCCAGCGTCGCTGCGGACGGACATATGCTGTTCGTGACGGCACTCGTCGCGGCCCAGTGTGGGGCTGGACGGGCACCGTGCTGCCGCTCACCGTGTATCTTTGGCGCAGCGACCGCGCGGAAGTCCGCCGGCGTCTGCTTGTCCAGGAAGGCGTCGCGCAGCACGGCGGCCAGATTGAAGACGCCCCCAACGGGCCCCAGCGCGGCCGCTTCCGCCATCAGCGCACGGGCTCCCTCGAGCCGGGTCGCGTCCGCCGCCGACACGTGGACTCGCACGCCGCGCGCCTCCCAGCGCCGGATGCACCAGGCCTGGTACCCGGTGCGCACGCCGCTGCGCGAGTTCAGCACGAGCCGCGTCGCGCCGCGCACTGTCAGCCACTGCGCCAGCTCGAGGCCGAACCCGCCGAGACCGCCTGCGACACGCACCGACCGGCAATCGAACCTTGTCTTACCATCATCATCTCATCATTGGCGAGAGCGAGAGAGAGAGAGCGCGCGCGACGTACCGACGAGCACGTAGGAGCGCGCCGGGTGGAAGTACGTGCGCGGTATGGCCGGCATCAGGCGGGCCGTGCCGGCGCCGGCGCCGACGCTGGCGGGGTCGTCGCACACCCGCAACACCACCTTGCCGATGTGCTTGCCGGTCGCCATGTACCTGCAACGCGACACGAGCACGGTCACCCCCGGTGCCGGCGCCGCCGACGTCGGAGCCGGGACTGGGGCCGGCGGCTCTGGTGCGCACCTGAAGGCCTGCTCGAGCTGAGTGTGCGCGAACACAGTAGCGGGCAGCGGCCGCACCGCGCCCGACGCCAGGCCCTCGCGCATGCAGCGCACGACGGCCGCCTTGTCCGGGTGCGCCGCGTCCGCCTCGAACAGCGCGTCCAGCAGGATGCCGTGGAACGTCGTGTTCTTCAGGAACACCGCCATGCCCTGCACCGAGCGAGCGCGTCTAGTGTCCGCGGCGGCGTGCGGCGCGCGCTGTGCGGCGTGCGGCGGCGACACTCACCAGCGGGGTGTCCTCGGACAGGTCCAGCTTGCCGATCTCGAGGAAGCGGCCGCCCTCGGCCAGGCAGCGCACGGAGGCGAGCAGCTTGTCGCCCGCGAGCGAGTTCAGGACCAGGTCGGCGCCGCGGCCGCCTGTGCGCCGCAGCAGCAGCCGCTCGAAGGAGGTGTCGCGCGAGTTGCCGACGTTGTGCACCGGCAGCTCCGGGAACCGCGCCCGCAGGAACTCGCGCTTCTCCGCGGTGCCGACCGTCGCGAACACCGTGCAGCCGGCGTGCAGCGCTATGGCGATCGCCGCCTGCCCGACGCCACCGGTGCCGGCGTGCACCAGCACGGTCTCGCCGCGCCGCATTCGCCCGCGCACGCACAGCGCGTAGTACGCGGTCGCATAAGCCACCGGCACCGTCGCCGCCTCCTCGAGCGTCCACCCGACGGGCACGTCCCATAAGAAAGCGCGGTCGGCGAGCACCGTCGTCGCCAAGCCTCGCGCCGGCACCATGCCCATGACGCGCGCGCCGCCGGACGACAGCCCGCTGAACTCGAGGCCGAGGATGCAGTCCTGGCCGGCCAGCGATCCCGGCAGCGCGTCCGGGGGTAGTTTACCGGTCGCCAGCATCACGTCGCGGAAGTTGAGCGGCGCGCAGCACACGCGGCACAGCTCGGCGCCCGGCGACGGCGGCGCCTCTGCCGCGTACCGCAGCGGACTCTCGATCCACCGCAGCGAGGAGAGATCGCCGCGCGTGAGAGTGTTCACGTATGCGTGCTCCACCGGCAGCAGTGCCTCCGCCGCGCTCGCTATCGGCAGGTGCCGGTGGGAGCCCCAGACGCCGGCGCGCAGCACGTTCACGGCCAGGTCGAGCCGCACCCGGGCCGCATACGGCGCGGCGGCCGGGGCGAAGGGCTCGGACGCGCCCGGCAGGTGGTACAGCCGCAGCGAGCGCCCGCCGGGCTCCTGGCGCAGGCAGGTTACCAGACCGAGCGCACCGCAGTCGGGATCGCGCGACACCGCGTACACCCGCAGCGGCTCGGCGTCGCTCTCGGCGCGAGCGAGCGCCTCGCGCAAACGGTCTACCCACTCGAAGTGGTCAGCGTCGCTGACATCGACGATGACGTGCGCCGGCGGCGGGGGAGCGCACGGCCGGACCAGCAGATACTCGCCGTCCGCGGTCGCCTGCCGCGACAGCACGTCTAGACCGGCGGCCCGTAGCGCGTCAGCGGCAGCGGCATCTGCGAGCGTGTCGGGCGGCTCGCGCAGCAGCAGCGCTCCGCCAGGCGCCAGCGCGTCGGCCAGGCGGCGCAGCAGACCGGTGCCGGCGGTGTCGGTCTCGCGTCGCGACAGCACGTCGGTGGCCAGCACCAAGTGGCAGTCGGCATCGGGCGGCGCGGTGCGCGCGTCTCTCGGCGTCACCTGTCCCGTGTTTATTTATTCGTTGGCGGGGCAGCCGGGGCCGGGGCCGGGGCCGGTGCGTCATGTAACTATGATAACTTTTGACAACAAACATTTAACTGTATCGGCCGGGTGATGGCTGCCGCGCCACGCACCACAAGTAAACGAAGAATAATAATAAAAATAGAAGAAAACAAACTTAACATGTAAAACAAATAATTTACAAATGAGTTATTTTTGTTTATAGGCGAACGCTTGAGCTCAATGACACCTGGTGGAAGGTGGAGACATGTCCGACGGAGAGCCGTATCCGTCCAGCTGACAGAGCCCGACCCCGGCCCCGGCCCCGGCCCCGGCCGCGCCGCAGCTAACCCGAAAGGACTTGTATACAGAGTGCTTCTAAAATACGTTGACAATACGTCGACATGGACACGACGACGCGCTAGCCGCAGTTATTCGTGCTCTACTATATAAAGTCCGCGCGCATCGCTTAACGCGGGGTGGGGCGTTCGCCCTCTGGCCCTCTCGCCCGGTTTAGTTGTGACGGCCCGTCCCGACGGGTAGCCCGGCGCGCGTGCCCCGGGGCAGCCGATCGCAGTGTTCGCTCCGTGTGAACCTTTCGTTAAATTACAACAGTTAGCGGGCCAGGTGTCGGGCTATTGACTACCGAGGTCCATTGTTCGATGGTCAATCGAATTGTTGAGGGGGGTAACAAGTGGGCCGGGTGAATTCTGAAGACTTCGTTTGTTTTAATTAACGGAGTCGGCTCCTCCTGCGCCCTCAAATAACATTATTGTTCACATTTACGTAGAGCTGCGAGTTCCCAATGTTAAGGCTGGTGTTCCTGTCCCGCCGCCGGGGCAGTTTGCATGCAGCCAGTCAGTTGCATACAGTGTCTCCGTGTCGCGCAGACGCCACGGACGAGCTTGCAATAGCCTCCGGTCGAGTAATTGAAGAAGTGCGATTAAGGAAATGTTTGTGGGACACTTCGGACTTATTATATCGAAACAAAGATGCACGTGACAAGCCTGGGATGACGCCGTCGCCTTGGCTCGGCACAATTCGTTTTGTTTCTTACAATAAATAATTACATAATACTTTTGCGTTCTTATTTTATCTTACTTTAAACTAACCATCAAGCGCTCTATCGGCTTTATAGGAGCCTACTTACGATGCTAAGCTCCTGGGTTCGAGTCCCGGTAGTGGTAAACTGCACTGTGATGAGCAGCTGGGTTTGCCACGAGTCATGGTTGTATATGTGTATATAAGCATATGTATTATATATCTCTCTGTCTAGTACCAATATGACAAGCGCAAGCTTAATTTGGGACTAAGTCAATGTGCGTAAGTGTTAGTAGATATTATTATAATAATATTCATCATAACATTTTATTGTAAATTAATTGATAACTGCCGCCGCCACATGAACTGCCGCGCACTGCCTCGCACTGCCGCGCACTGCCGCTCGCCGGCCTCGTGTGAGGACGGCGGTGCATCTCGTGCGCAGATGTATCCAGATATAATTAATTTTCCATATATTCTCTACACGATAGTCGAGTTGAGGCCAAGCCACGTGGAAACAGCACTTACATAACGAAGACAAAGCGGCGCGGCCCGTTCTGTAATATAGTATATATGTCAACGTGACCCAGAGGCGCCCGCCGCAGCCGGGCTCGCGGCCTCCGCCGGCCAGCCTCCAAGGAAACGGCGCTAGGGCCAAAGTATCTCAAGAAAACGTCATGCGCACCTTCAGAGCGAGATCCTCGGCGAGCGCTGCGTACGGCTCCGGGTCTGGACCGGCCGCCAGCGACGCCTCCACCCGGAGCTGCGGCTCCTCGTCCAGCAAGCGCAGCGCCGCCGGCGACAGCAACGCGTCCGGCGCGCGGCCCAGCGCCGCCTCCGCGACCCTCAGCCGCAGAGCGCCCGCGTTCTCCGTCACCAGCTGCAGGCTCACGGCGAGAGCTTCCTCCGGCGTCAGCGCCGCCGCCGCATTATCGTACGGCACAAAGGTGTACCGCTCCAGCTTGGGAGCGGTCTGCGCGTCCGCACGGCGCGGCGCCAAGCTCGTCTTGAGACCGCGCAGCTCGACGCCGCCGGCGCGCACGGTGTCCGCGTCATGACGCATGAGCACCGTCAGCGGCGCACCCGGGCCGGCCGCCGCAACCGCGCGCGCCTGTTCCGCCGGGTCGATGAGCGCGCGTCGCAGCCTCGTGGGCAGATAGAGCTCACGCGTAGCGGTCCCAACGATGCCGAACTGCAGCATAGTGTCCATGAACGCGATCCAGTTGCCGTCCCAGGCGAGCTGCCCGCGAGCGCCGCGTGCGTCCGCCGCCCGGATGCCTCGGAAGGGGCCGCTGTAGCGGTACCCGCGCAGGCGCAGCTCCTTGTACACGTCGTCGGCGTCCAGCGGGCGCGCCGGATTGGGCTCCGCATCCGGCTCGAGGTCCAGGATCGGCAAGCGCTCGGCGGCAGGTTCGTCCGGCACGCGCACGCGCCCGGACACCGCGACGGACCCGCCGGAGGACACCTCGAAGCGGCCGGAGCCCTCGAGCACGCTCACGAGGAAGCGCACGGGGCCCTCGCGCGGCATGATGGTGGCGCGCCGGAACTGCACGTCCTCGAGCAGCACGGCCGTTTCTTCCGGCTTTCTGTTGTTGAGCTTCGCGACGGTGCGCCACACGAGCGTCTACGGGAGGAGCGCGAGTCAGCGAGCGGCCCCGGCCGGGGCTCCGCTGGCCGAGGTGCCGGGATGTCAACTCACCAGGTAGCCGGTGGCCGGGAACAGCACGCGCCCGTCGATGTCGTGTCCGGCGAGGAAGGCGTCCTCCGGGCGGGCCAGGTCGCACTCGATGACGGTCTCGCCGGAGCGGTGCGCGGCGCCGTAGTGCGCGACGCTCCACTCGGTGGAGTGGTCCCAGCGCACACGACTCGCGAGCCCGGGCGTGCCGCGCGGCACCGGCCAGCGCGGCGCCGGGTACAGCGCAGCCGTGCGGGGCTGGGCGCCGGCGGCGTACAGGCGCCCGATCGCGGTCAGAAGGTGCGCCAGCGCATCCGGCGCGTCGCGGCGCACGAGCGGCACGAGCCGAGCGCCCGGCATCGCGCGCCTCAGGACCGCCTGCAGCAGGGCGTGCGGCGCCAGCTCCACCAGCACGGCGTCGCCGGGCACTGAGCGGAGCGCCTCCGCGAACCGCACCGGCGACAGCAGGTTGTTCACGTGGTAATCAGCGTCGCTGAGACGCGCTGCGGGACACACGCGCGACGTCACGGTACACGGTACTCTGCATAGTCCCTGCCGTCATCCGCTGCGTGTCGAATGTGCACTCGACTCACCCAAATCAGAGTTCCACTGGTCCTTGGGCAGCGAGGAGGAGATCCACTTGGACGAGCGCGGCTTCGGGTCCGGGATGACCCGCTGCAGGCTACGGCGCAGCAGCGGAGCGGCGGTCGCGATGTACTTGCTGTGGAAGGCGACGCCGGAGCTGTTGACGCGGCGCGCGAACACGCCCTCCGCCGCCAGCTCGGCCACCAGCGCGTCCACCGAGCTCACCGGGCCCGAGACCGTCACGCTGTCGGGCGCGTTGTGGCAAGCGGGCGCCACGTCCGCCGGACACCGCGCCGCGCATTCCTCCCACGACAGCCCCACGGCCGCCATCCCGCCCGGCGCCAGCGCCGCGTCCACAATGCTGCGGCCGCGCCAGTATGCCGTCAGCACCGCCTGCTCCGCCGACAGCGTCTCGTCGGCGTACGCGCAACCTATCTCGCCGACGGAGTGTCCGAGGATGCCGTCCGGCCGCACGCCCAGCGCGCGCAGCACGTCCACCAGCGCCACTTGCACCGCCGCTATCGACACGAAGGAGGCGACGACGTCGTCGAACGCGCTCTCCGGCGCCTCCGTCAGCAGCGGCACCAGCGCCACCCCGTGCGGGCGCAGCGCCGCCGCCGCCCGGCGCACGCTCGCCGCGAACGCCGGCAGCCGCATCAGGTCGCGGCCCATGCCGGCCCACTGCGAGCCCATGCCGGCGAACACGAACCACACGGGCCGCTGCGACCCGCCGTCCGCCTCCTGCGCGAGCACGCGGCGCGCCGGTGAGTGCCGGCCCGCCGGCGCCAGCCTCACTGAACGCGCCCGGGGCCGGCGGGCCGATGATGCTCACCGTGATCTCCTCGTGCGGGTGGTCCGGTGCGAGCAGCGCGTGCCCGCGGTGCGTGTGCCCGGGTATGTTGTGCGCGTGCACGGCGTCCAGCAGCGAGTGCAGCGGCGCGTCCCGCGGCCGGTCCGCCGCCAGCGCCAGTAGCGAGCGCACCGCCTCCTCGCTGCGACCGGACGCGACCACCAGCCTGGGCAATGCGTGCGCGGGCTGCTCCGACGCCGACGCCGCCGCGGCATCCGGCTCCGACTCGAGGATGACGTGCGCGTTGGCGCCGCCGAACCCGAACGAGTTGACGGCGACGAGGCCGCCGCGCCACTCCGTGTTGCGGTCCACCACCTGCGCCGACAGGGCCAATCCATGCCATTTAGATAAACACGATCCGAGAGCTGTCCGAGCGCAGCGCCTCGCCCGCGCGGGTATAACAATGTAGCGAATGGCGTGTGCATTAGCGTCCTTGTAAATATCGCGGAATACACGAGCGACGCCGGCTGCTAGTAACAATCTTAGTCCTCACCAGCTTCGACCTATGATAGTTTTTTTTTAGAAGAAATAATTAGAAATAATAAAATTAGATAACGGCTATGTGCTAGCTTTTGCTAACATCCTCATCAATATGTCTGAAGACAAATATCATTTCTACATATGTATAATAATGATTTCATTTAACATTCTGTTCGTTTTGCTTTAATCATTTGTTTAAAAATAGTCTGCATTATTTTTTTTACAAAATGTAGATATTTTCTATATACATCTAACAATGAGCATATAAAGATTCTGATATAGAAAGACACTTTGTAAATGTAAAAAACTGGCAACACTCAGCTCCTATCCGGTACATGGGAAACAAAAATTAAATATAAAACACTTTATATTTCACAACACATTTTTTTATGTAACCTTTATACAGCCGATGTCACCCTTACACATGCGATAAACACGACACACTATAATAAAATATATTCGATGAGAGCAACATGCGGAGCCTCCCGAGCGACGGCTGTGGGTGCGCGCGCGTCTCCGCCAAGCTCATTGGGCGCCTGCGCGGCTGGAGCCACGGCTAAACTGTGTATAGTCTTATGGGAACTGACATTGGCGAGCGGACCTTTATCCTGCCGTCGCTGAGCGCCGGGATGTCCGGGTTCGGAGTGACGTAGTGCAGGTTGCCGGGGATCACGCCGCGCTCCATCGCCACCAGCACCTTCGCGATCGAGCACAGGCCCGACGCCGGCTCCGAGTGACCCATGTTCGACTTCACCGAGCCCAACAGCAGCGGCGTCGAGCGCCCCTCGCAGAACAGCTCCGCAATCGCGTTTACCTCCTGCGGGTCCCCGACCTGCAACAATAACGAGCGCGTGGCGCGTGGCGGTCGCGTCCTGCAGCGCGGCGCGCGTCCGGCGCCCGGCGGCGTGCGGGGCGGCGTGCGGGGCGGCGCGGGGAGCGCGCACTCACCTTGGTGCCGGTGCCGTGCGCCTCGACGTAGGCGACGTCCCGCGGCCGCAGGCCGGCCTCTGCGAACGTCTCGCTGGCGAGCTGCCGCTGCATGGCACCGTTCGGGAACGTGATGCCCTGCTCCTTAGCGCCGTCGGTGTTTGTGCGGGCGCCGCGCAGCGTCGCGTACACGCGCCTCGCGGCCGCGCGCCGCTGCACCAGCAGCACGAGAGCCGCCTCGGAGCGGACGTACCCGCGCCCGCCGGCGTCGAACGCGGCGCAGCGACCCTCCGGCGAGAGCATGCTCAGCCGGTGGAAGTTGAGCGAGGTGGCCGGCTTCAGGCACAGGTTGGTGCCGGCGACGATGGCCGCGTCGCAGTGGCCG
This sequence comes from Automeris io, assembly GCA_036320925.1. NCBI lineage: Eukaryota > Metazoa > Arthropoda > Insecta > Lepidoptera > Saturniidae > Automeris > Automeris io. Next base: position 149,946 of record JAUDJH010000011.1, on the reverse strand, counting down.
GCGCGCACCGCGGCCGCCGCCTGCGCCAGCGCGAACAGCGAGCTCGAGCAGGCCGTGTCGACCGCGTACGAGGGCCCGCGCAGGTCGAACGCGTACGAGATGCGGTTCGGAAACATGGCGCGGCAGCACCCGGTCAGCGCGTATCCGTTGATCTTGTCCGGGTCCGCGGTCCACATCTCCTCGGTCTCCGAGTTGGAGACGCCGACGAAGACGCCGGTGCGCGAGCCGCGCAGCTCGGCGGGACTGACGCCGGCGTCGACGATCGCCTCGTGCGTCAGTTCGAGCAGGAGCCGCAGCTGCGGGTCCATCAGGTGCGCCTGCTTCGCGTGCACGCCGAAGAACGTCGCGTCGAAATGCGCCAGGTCCTTCAGCTTGCCGCTGCGCTCGGGCAGCCCGTGCAGACCTGCGGGCGACACGCGTGTGCTGACTGCGCCCTGCGGCACGCGGCACGCGGCACGCGGCACGCGACGCACGGCACGGCACGGCACTCACCCGGGGTCCAGCGGCGATCGTCAGCCGTGACCAGATCGACGCCGTCGAGCAGATGCCGTGCGAACTCCTCGATGGAGTCGGACTCGGGCAGGCGGCCGGACAGGCCCGTCAGCACGAGGTCGCCATCGTCCTCGGCGGCGCGGTTGCCGTTGGGCACGGCGCTCGGCATCTCGGCGACGGCGGAGGCTGCAACAGACAAGCGACGCGCGTCACACCACAGCGCGGGGGGGGGGGGGGGGCGAAGGCGATTGTAACGACCTAACGAGTCCTCCTGCAGAATAGCTCTTCCATTAGTAAATGATGTGACGAATATAAACAAGAGCCAAACACGATTAAAATAACATTAAAAAACTATTTATATTTTTTTGTTTCTTTTAAACTACACTCAGATAAAAATAGAAGTAACAAAAAGTTATTCTGAGAGATAACTCTTAGAGCCAATGTCGTATCGTATGTAACACGCCCACGCGGGGCGCACTGGCAGCGCGCGGGGCGCCGGGCGCGGGCCGCGGGGCGCAGGGCAGCGCGCCTGACGCAACGCGCCCCGAGCCGCGGAGCGCGCGCCGCTAGCCGTGACACACAACCACAGTTTAACATAAACAATGACGGAAGCGCAAGTGATTACACGAAGCTGCTTACGGCGACGCACAAACAGTATTGCGCAATCCGTTCGCGTGTCGAGGCTCTGCACCTGCACCTGCACATTGCGCGCCATCGTTTTTTTTTTCCAAGTTACGCGTTTTGTTGACCGCGACAGGTCTTCAGAAACTAACCGGACAGGTGGGCGAGCACTGAGGGTGCTCAGCCAGCAATTTATGGGTTGGGTGGCAATGCAAGGGCACCCCTGTGGGTACGAGCCTCGACTTGGACCGCCAGCCAAAAATGAGAAACCTAACGGTGATCTACTAGCGTTTCGGAAGCGACTACCTTGAGAAGAAACGCCGAAAGAAACTCGAGGCTGCGTCGGAGTGGAACTGCGTCTTTTAGACGACAGTTGACGAATCTAGCCTTACTTGTCGTCGTCGGCGCCGCCGGCGAAGCCGGTGTCGTGGTAAGTATCTGGTGCATGAGTGTACCTCACTGTTTTTGGGATCTGCGGTTATCAAAGCCGCGGTAATTGGATCGTCCAGGTCCAACAGGACATGGCGCGGGCGGCGTGTGCCCCACGAATTGCTGCGAGTCGGTGGGTATTCGCATACGTTGCGAAGAAGCTCATTGGGATGGTGTGGTAACGTATCGAAGTAGCGACGGGATGCTGAGCGCATGAAACTGGCGATCGTCTCAAGTTTGAGGTCGTCGTGGAGATCGACATTTCTCAAATAGTGCGGGGCTCCTACAGTAGTGCGGAGGAATTTATTTTGCACTCTTTGCAATCGGGCGATGGTGGACTTGGAGGCGTGGGCGAAGACTACGCTAGCGTAAGTCAGCGCGCCATCGTGCAACACTTAGCACCATGACATCGATAATTGTCGAAAAATAATTGTTCACGGCTGCTGTACGAGTGCGTCTATCCGTGTAAAAGAACGACTGTTATTCCAACAAGATAATATAATGTGCATGTTCCGTATTCTAATAAATGTGCGGACAACTTCGATTATGCTCTGGCAACACCGTACGGGTTGTCAATTGAGTTTTGCTCTCGTTCGAACCGATCCGCCGAGTAACGACATAAAACATACAAATATTCCTAAATACAATAAAATATCCGATTCCAAAGTGTGCAAGTGTGCTTGGAAGATCCTCAAAGACACCAGTATCCTGGAGGAGAAGCAGGGGCCCCTGAGGAGTTGGCGAACTGGTGATCACGGTAAGTGAAACTCTTTAGGCAGCCCGTGCCACTTGCGGAGCTATCGAAGTACCGTACATAATTTTGTTCCTCCGAGCCGGATCTTTCACAATTTTGTTCCTCCGAACGAAGAGCCGATCACACAAACGGCGTTTCAAGGAAAAGTATTGTGATTGTTTAGAATTTGGGAGGTTCATGATTAAAGTTTAAATGAACAGCACTCGACTGGTACTCTCGTGCAGGCACTCTCACGCAGCCAGGCTCGAGCGGGCACTCCATTCCATTACATTATTTGTTTTGTATATTTATACTGACAAAACATCATAGATTTATTATACAACATACATTTTTATAATAATATTTATAAATTAAAGAAATAATTAGCTAAAAAACCAAACTCCCAGTACAGGTCGCACGTACAGAATTTACGAAGACTTCCTTTCAGTAATGTTTTCAAAGAAATGGCGCAAAAAAACTGATTCAATGACTCAGTTACGTCAAATTTCAAAGTTATTATTCACAACTTTATCATTTCCAGAAAGCAGGAATTTATTTTGGCACGATTGTATTATCGCGATGCGCGTGTGTGCGTGTTGCCTTATACACATAATACATTAATTAGTTGGAGTCCTCTGCAGCGGCCGCAGCTCCGGCGGCACATGTAAACACAGCAGCGTGCGTACCAATAATGGACAAACACGCCGGCAGCACGCCCGACAGAAAGCGGCGCCGCCTGGGCACGGCCGGGGCGCCGCACGCGCGCTGCGGACCCTACAGGATACGAGGAAGGGACTTTACTCAGTTTACAACGTTCGCTACCGGCGCTCGAGGAAAACAATCTTGAACCTCAGCCCATGGAATTTGTTCTTATAATATGACTTTAAAATGCATTGAATTTTTTGATATTATATTTATAAAAAAAAAACGTAATTATCTCCAGACCAAGGTCAGTCTCAATCCATTATGTCCTTTTACAGGGCGTTACAACCGTTTCAGAGAAAAATAAGTAAGAGTTTGTAATAAACTGAAAAAGTAAACACGCCGCTTATTTACGGCGGCGGACTCAAATGCAAGAACTGAGACGACGCATATATGCGGCGCTGGTACCGAACGTGTTAAAGTCATTTTAATAAGAAGATAAAATCTCCCAGCAGAGCGGAGACCAGCGCCACGACCAGAGAAGGGACTCGCAAAGCCGCGGCAGAGCAGCATCTCCGATGGCAATCGACCAACGATGTGCAAGCCTTGCATTGAACTACCGTAAGAGACGGGCACAAGGGTCAGGGACGGCTTCCAGTCGGGAGCAGCGGTGCCCGCGCAGCCACGGCGTCCGCAATCGCTTGCTATCTCATTGAGATGCATCGTATTCAAATACTGTTTGCTATCTTTGCCTCTACTAATTATTTTTTAAAAGGAAGTAAGATGCAGCGACCTTCAATTAAATGTACACTATAATTATTACGTTGTTTAATATAAAAGACGCTCTGTCTTAGGAGACTATTGTTTTATGGGAAATATTATTTTACTCGTAATAAGAATAAAAAATGGCAGCCATTGTGTTTCATTTCAACATATCCTGTCCCGGTTTATATTATCGCAAGCCCAGTTCTAAATCATGCGCCTGTAGCATCCAGTGGCTGCAAGCGCAGGGAGCCGGGCGCGGCGATCCGCTGGCGCATGAGGGCCGGCTCGGTGGCCGCGGCCGGTGCATGTTTTATAACTGTATATGAAATATTATGTATTTTGTGATATTACGAAACTATTTACCGAAGGCGTTCTCTTACAGTCTCGCCCGGTTACTTTGTTAAGGTCTACATCGGACATCAAGGTACATAGTGTCCTATTCGAAATAAAAAATAAAAAGCGTCGATCGGCGACCTGCAGCCGCTGCCCGCGCCGGCTCTCGTTATATATTGTCCAATTATAATACTTAATTACATATCATTTTTAACTACAGCGCACAGTGCCCGGCTATTTCCATGAAGTAAGAAGTCCTTGTTCAATATTTGTTTAGTCTCAAATCGTCTAATAGGAAATAGGTAGGTCGGTCAAACAATGTCAACAGTGCGTGTGACGGCATCGATCGCGTCAGACGTCAGCCGCAACCATTGCCGTCATGGGGTGAACTTACTATGTGTAAAGGAGTTATAATGATATGTCGGCGGGTGCAGTGGCACCGAGGCGAAACAGTCGCAGGATGCAGCACGGCCGGCGGGGCAGGGCGTCGGTGTCAAGTGCCGGCGCGTCCGACGTCAGCTGCTCACAAAAACAGCGATGCGCACGGAAAATCACAAGTCGCTAATATCGACCGGTTTGCGAGAACGAACGAACCGGCTCGGCGCGTAAACACGACTCGTCCAGCCCACGGCACGACGACGACTGCAAATTGCAAATCGAGGAAGCGGTCGCGCGATCTCCAATTGACTAGGGGACGGGGCGAGACGGAGGGTGTGGCGGGGCGCGCACGTTGCCATGGTGCGAGATCAGGCCACGTGCACGCGGCCAATGGCGCGCCGGCCGCTCGGCGAGCACGTCGCGGGCCGGGGCCGGGCCGCGCGGCGCACGCTCGGCCCGGGCCCGTTCACGTGAGACGCGCGCTCGGCCGAGATGTGACATTGCCGAATCAGGTCAGCGATTAGCGTGTGTGACCGGTGACGAGTCAAGTTCATGTGCAGGGTGACGCTGCCGCCGCTCGCGTTGCCGCACGCTATCGCTGTCGGCGGCTGGAGCCCTTGTCCGTGATGTAAACAAATAAGATTATTTCACAAACGCGGAATGAATAACATTGCGTCAAGGGCGAGCGCCGGCACCGCTCGTCTAAGCGCCGTCGCGGGTCTCAGCATGAGATTTATAGATGCAACTATAACTTTGCTTAGACTTTACTAAAACATTACAACTTATGTTACTCAAAAGATGTCAAATAGATAAATTTGGAAGTCATCGATTTTGTCAACTAGAACTTAGTTCGGCGAATACTATGGCTATACTCAAGTTCCTGTAATATATTCAGGTTTATGTCAAAACTAATTTATATTTGACAACTTAGCAAAGCAAAGTTTAAATAGCGTCTATAAATCCCAGCCTCGGACTCGATGCGCTCGAGCTACAATTATTCAAATATAATATTTTGTATCCGCGCGCTCGTATAGGCTTTATTATTATCAAACAGTGACAAACGAGCTCGCGGTTTACTTAAACACGAATGGCTTTGTTAATAATAATAAATTAAAAAAAAGATGTATATATATATATATATATATATATTTGGCACACAACACAACATACAACACAGCAAAATGAGTTAGTAAAGACAGAAAACAACAAAAACAAACACCCTATTTTGTGATGATGCGCCAAAGGGAAGTCGGCTCAGCGAATGCTAAGCGACCAGCCGAGCCACCCGGCGAGGAAGGGATCAACGGAGTACAGATACACAGCTGCAGAGACTAATTTCAAATAAAAAATCATAGATAATGATATGTACATAGCAGGGATGTCACGGAGCTGTGACTCCGACTCCGGTAAGTCGGAACTTCCGATTATTATTACACCTCCGGGTCCGACTTTTGTTCCGGAACTTTTTAACTAAAAAGTTATTTATTTTACATTTACACTAAATAAAATAGAAATCAACACAAAAACACCAAAACAACCCTGAAGAAAATTTGATTTCATTTGTTCCCTTTTAATGGGAAAATATTAATAAGAAACTCAGCATTTTTTTTATCATTGAAATGACATGAAATATAACTTTATTCAAATAGGCCTACTTCTAAGCACCTTTGAATCGGCAAAAAAAAAAGCAATGTGAATCCACCACCGGTTCGGAAAGCAGTGTCTACCGAGAAGAGCCGGCAAGCAACTCTGGCAGTTGCTCCTTTTCACGTAATGAGGTACAATAACAGGTACGAGTATAATATACAAAGGATTGAAAGCCCCGCGAGAACGACTGCATAAATTAGGAGCACGCACTTGTATCGTTGAAACAGTCATTAATGGAATAAATCTGGAATTCTTTTCACATTTATTTTAAGATAAATTACGAATACATATTAGAAAATTACTTTCATCACCGAAATCATCGTATGTATTAGTAAAGTAATTATACAGGGTGGAATCTTTCAGCGGGCAGTAAGGAGAAGTATCTTATCCGTTGCAGTTACACGAAAGTGGTCTTAGGAGACTATACATATTTTTTTATGGAATTCTGTTTCCCATTCAACAGATTTTCAAAAAAATGTACAGTTAGCAAAAAATAGCAATTTATATACTATATTATATATATATTTATTATATTATATTATATTATATTATATTATATTATATATAATATTACAAATATTTTCTGCAGGTAGTCGCCGTCTTCACGTCGCCTCCGTCTGCTATTCCATTAAATAAAATATGGGTTGTCCGAATTTATTAGTTTCATGTATAATTTAGAAAAACTATTCAATAATCGGAATTATAATAAAGTATAAGGTAGAGCTTTTATTGGTATAGGAGACGCGCGCTGCCGCAGGGAGCCGGCGCAGCCCGCCCCGGGGCCGGCGAGTGCGGGACCAGTCACCGATATTCTATAGTTATTGCTGCATAGCTTTTAAATTAAGATCATAAGTTAATCATTCTTATTTATTTAATGATAAAAAATATACAATTTTCATAACAAGAAGCAATTAAAAATTATTGCACGTAAATTGAAATAAATTTTCACAAACTTGAAAAAGACTATTATTAGGCAAGTAACAAAGCCATTTATATATAAAATACAACACACGATGTGATGTTACTAACTACATATTCTTAAGTTTGTTTGAAATCATCATTTGAAAGTCATACGAGCACCGAGCACTGGGTGCCACCGGGTGGCCACTGCGCTGCCGCTGCCGCTGCACACGGCTGCCACGAACGGTGTCCAGGGACAGCGCTGGGTTCGGCCGGCGCGGGTTGCGTCACCCGGCGGCGGCGGGGGCGGCGGCACGCGGGCGGCACGCGCGCCTGCACCGCGCTATCGGCGGTCAGGGATCATCTCGTATCTGCGCTTGCACCGCGATGTCGCTGTTCAAACAATAATCATGAAATCGATCGTTCGTATTACCGGATCGCTTCTAGGTACCTACCTACCAGTCAAAGCGAAGGGTTCGCTTGCAGCGATGCGGACCCGCGCCGCATGGCCGCACGCCTGCACGGCGGCACGGCTGCCGATCCGATATCTATCAATTGAACAATCGATATTTCACCCTGGATAATCGATGTTCGACATTTTAGTTTTGATAAAAATTATGAAATGAGCTGCTATTTACTCAAACAACGGACAAACTGAATGTGCTTATACAAATGGAAATAACTATCAGTTTTTCACTTGGTAGATATTTTGTTTGACTATGGTCTTGGCTTGGTTCAAGAGAATATGCCTTACGAAGCCCCCGGGCGAACACTTGTACATTTTTTTTCCAACCAGTACACAAGTTGCCGCCGCTACCACAGCACCGATGGGACTCGAACCCTACTAGTTAAACAACGTCGCATGTGACAGCTAAAAGCATTATTGCCACTCTTTAATTGCTCTGCGCTCGAAAGCCGCACGGCGTTTCGTGGTCGCATTAGCACACTCACTGTTGACTTCCCTATACACTTGGTGATTCCACAAAGCTTTCTTCTTGTTTACAAGCTATAGAGCATTCTCGAAGCGAGTAGCCGAACGCATCGGACGCGCGCTGATCCTGTTGCGTGGCAGACGTCACCCGAGCGCTGCGTGCACGCTGGACGCTCCGCACCGGTCTTTGGTATGACTTTACGTCTACTTGACGTGGCACTCGGTGCGATACAAACATTCTCCCACTGTGAATGGCATTGGCTGCGCTGCAGGCTCTCGGCGCCTGCTGGCCGCACGCTTGTCGTTTGCCCGGCGCACCGAGTGCCTGGGTCCGCCGTGCGCGAGCTCGCCGGTGGGAACGACCATTTTATTTCATTTGGATATTATTGTGTACATGTGTGCGTTGTATTATTGTTTCCTTTGTCATTAAATAACATGCATTTTATTTTATTCAGTTTTTTTCTGTGGAAACTTTGCTCGGTTGGGTTTTTCGTTTGAGTACAGAGCTAAAACAGCCGCTAACAACTTATGTATTCTTATGAAGGTCAAGCAACACTAGACGCCATCGCATCCGCAGCCGCTTGGACCAGGCGCAGATTCCACGAGAACTGCTGTTGCCTTCGCGAAGGCTGCGCAAAATAGCAATTAGCCAGTTTGCACTTAAAGGATCGGAGCGCGCGCAGACCTAACGACTCCATGACTGAGAGCGAAATACAGTTTATCAGGCATCGACGGAAAGGCGCCTGACTGGCAGTCGTCTACCGGCTGCGCTCTCGAACGTGTGCTCAAGGTTTGCATTCTCCGATTCCGGCGCACGCTCGTCATTATTGGAGCCCGCGACCGTCCCGGCGGGGCGGCGTGCGCCGGCTGCCCGGCAACTGCGACCGGCAACACAATCGCCACGACGAACGCACGCACGCACGCGTCTTCCGAATCAGTTGTAAATAATATACAATTTAGTTGATACATTAAAGTTTTTATTAGCCCGGACACTTCTTTCCATATAAGAAGGCCTGGTACTCAGCCAGTGATGAATGTCATCTTTACGTGGCTGGTATTTCCCATATAAATGGTTCGCTACATCCTTCATAATGAGAACAGTAAAGAAGTGGGGTACGCTCCTTGCGTGTTTTCCTAAAATCTTACGATCTGGGAGCCTTTAAGAGAAAATTGAATTGAAATTTGTTGGGCAAACACGGTTCACGATCGGGCTCAAAAGATGAGCCGTGGCAGTAGGCGAAGACGAAGACCTCCCGCCGGGTGTCATTGAGGTCAAGGTTTAGCCTGTAAATCATTCATATAAAATACGTGGCTTTTTGTGTCCCGGTATAAATAAAATAATTATATGTATGTGATGGAGGCGCGATTATTTGCGGCCCAGCTCCGCACCAGCGACACAGCCGGTGCAGCCGGAGCAGGTGATGCCGCCCGCGGACCGACGGCGAGCGGCTCAATGCTTCCTGTGTAGTAGGAGAGCGTACCGTGACACGAGGTGCCGCGGCCCATTGGGCTATGCATTCGGGACTGTGCGGAGAGGGGATTACGAATGGCGAGCATGTCAGTGAACGCAAAATTTTCGGTTAAGAGCCCGCTAATTAAAAAAGTTCATATTGTTAGGTACATTATATAACTACGGTCACAAAATGTTTGTACTCTCGGCAAGCAAAGGAAGAATCGTACTTTAGCGACAAATTGAATGCAAATTATTTGATCGCTCGCTATAATTGTCTACGTTGTTGATTATTTCGAATTGGCGCGTAAAGCAATTACAATAACAGATATTTCACAGGAATAAATACACAATTTCATGAATATATATTTTATTAAATTCACATTGGAATATACAAACGCACTCAACAAATGCGATATCAGAGGCTCAAGTGCAGCATTCACATTACTGACGGCCGCCTGCACCGCTGCCTATTGATGAACAATGATTCGCGTCAGAACAACTCTACTGCTAGACTTACGCAAACATTACGCAATTATAGTACTAATGAACTAGACACCAGCGAGTGACTCCTTTAACAGCAAGGAGGATGTCCGTTGTCAGTCAAGTTATCCAGAACACATATACTTTTTCTAAATCCCGTCTGTGACTTATCAAGAAGCATGTTATTTTCCACGTGCCATTCAAGGCGGTTTTTAACCATATGTTCCATGATCTTGGATAACGTAGGAGATAAAGTAATTGGTCTATAGAAAGAACAGTTGCTCGGGTCTTTACGAGTACCCTGTTTAACAATGGGAATAACTAATCAGGGCTCGCACGTCTTTGGGACAATACTCCATGTGTAAAAATAATTTAGCTTTGTTATTGCATCTATGGTAGATAGGAATGAGTAGGGGATACGAGTACGTTGGCACAGGCGCTCTCGGGGCGCGGCAGCTTCGGGTGGCACCTGTGTCGCGTAACCGGCACTGAACCGGACCTCAGGTGCCGCAATGCGTACGGACAGCACGTAGTAGAGGAGTGCCCAGCCTGGGACACCGAGAGGACCGGCCTTGTTAGGGTGCTGGGTGATAAAAGAAAAGGATACGAGTACAATCCTCACCAGGAGATGAGTAACACAAACTATTATGGACATGATGTAATTCATCCCAAGTGACATTGAAATCTAACCTTGATAATAATGGTTGATATGTAGAAGATGATATGGGGGAGCTTTCTACTGGGAGAGAGTCGTAGTGAGAAACATAGGGTGGTGAAAAGTAATTACTGAATTCATGCAGCCAAACAGAAGCATCGCCCCAGTATTTTTTTATTTGTTTCCATATTATGGAATGTGGAGTGAGAAAGGATAAGTTTTTACAAAAACTTATCCACACATTTTTTCTTTTTTTGAGGACAGGAGCATCCTAGTGCGTGCTGCTACAAACAGTTATAAGCAAGGCAATTATCCATAGACATTGATGAATTGTATCGTTTTCAGTCTCCTTTCTTTTTCGCACAGCCTCTGTGCATTCATCATCCCGCCAAAGGGGAGAAGACTTATAATGGAAGACATTTTCCTTTTTAGGGATATGAGTATTGGCTGAAGAAAGTAAGAGGGATACAAAAGAATCATAGCTTTGCATGATGTTATCACTGTTATGAGGGAGAGCCTGGTCCGAATGAAAGTCCACGGTATCAGCGAATGACGACCAATCTGCTTTGCGTAAGTCACATGTGTTGGTAGATAAGGGTTTATTTATTTATTTACTTTTACAGGGTTGCCAGTGGCCCGGTACAATGACTAATTCACACAATACATACATAAAGTTACAATAAAAAATGTACAGTTCCTATTAAGGCATCCACAACATACGTCAGAGTGGATACGTGAGTGTGGGTTTGTGATTAGAAGACCTAACAGGGAGAGTGATGATAATGGGATTGTCGCGAGCACTGCACTATGTTGATGGATGTTGAATAAAAGACCGTACTATCGAACCATGATATATTGAAATTTAAAAATATAATTACAATTTTGTACAACGTAACAGTTGTGTGTTGTAATTCTATGTGAGCGCCATCTAGTTGAATACACATATACTAACTGATTAAGTTAACTTATAACTGTTTTAAACATACCGCCCACCAAGAACTCGTTCTTTAAATCTACGTTACAGGAAATTAATTAAACATCAAACTAATTTTATACAATGAAAGATGGCCGCCCACCATGATATACAAAATTGAAAATAACAAAATAATTCTCATACGAATTTGTATTCTTATACATCTCATTCATTCTAATCTTTGGATAATTTCATATCAATACTCTTTGATTGTATTTTCTCTCTTTTATTCTCCTAGAATTTACTAAAATCGGGTTCCTTTACTTGTCAATGAAGATTGTATTCTTTTTAGCTTACATTTAAGTAATTTCAATCTCCTTATTGCTATGTGCTTCGTTTCACGCTTAAAACACTCTGGGTCTTCATCCTTAAACGGCAGTCTTACCACATACCGTCCTTCATGTTCTGTAGTTGTTGATCTTTCAACACTCTTCATGTTTCTCTCATCCTTGATTAATTTCCCTTGTATACTATCCGGTTGCCTTTCTATCTCCCAGAATTTACGCAAAAGTTGGTCTTCCTTTACTTGTAAATGAAGATTGATGATTCTGGGATTTGATTGATTGGTCTTTTGGACCCTCCCTGATAATATCCAGCCCAACTGCGTATTCTGTGCAATCGGACCATACTCCGAGGGATGCTTCTTTAGACCGTCTAGTATAATCTCGCTGAGAACGTCCACGCCTAGGATAATGTCAACTCCTTTCGGTATTCCAAATTGCGGATCTGCCAGTGATAGCTTCTCAATTTCTGGCCAGTCCGTGATAACAGTTGCATTATTTGGTAAAAAAGATGTCAACGTGCTTACTACAAATGCGTTAACTGGTATTGAAAACGAGTTATAACGAGATTCCAATGTGAATGACACCATACTTTGGGTACGTGTTGTTCCATCGCCTACTCCAGATATAAGGCCATTTACTGAGGTACGTTTGAGGCCTAAGGCTTGCACAGTAGCTTCGTTCACAAATGATGCCTCAGAACCTTGATCAATCAGCGCGCGTACCTCTTGAGAACAACACTTACTTGATTTGATTTTGACCAAAGCTGTAGCCAGTAATACTTCACTCTGTATCTCCTGTGCAAAATGAGTTGATATCTTAGTTTCCCTTTCATGTCTGACTTGCTCTATATTCTCCATTGACTTTTTTGGAGTTGATTCGAATTTTTGCTCAGGATGCAACAAGGAGTGATGACGCCTTCCAGAACGTCGACAGCAGGTTGATTGACGGCAAAACTTTACTGAATGATTATGTGCTAAACAATTGAAACACAGTCTCTTTGATTTTACAAACTCACTTCGTTCTTCGAGTGACTGGTTACCAAATTGCTTGCATTGATATAACATGTGCGGTTTAAAACACATAGTGCAGGCGTTCTTACGCGAATTTCTTTCATATTTCTCAATAGTTGAATGAAATGATTTATGTCTGACTACTTGCTTAGATTGATTGATCATCTCCAATGTTCTGAAGCGTGTCTCTAGAAACTTGATTAACTCTTTCCACGTGGGTAACGATTCGGCATCCGTCTCGCTTACGTGTAATTCCCACTGTTTACGAGATTCTTGATCCAGTTTAGATACAACTAAATAGTTAATAATTACATCCCAATCTGCACACTTTATGCCCAAGTTCTTCAGGGACGTCAAGCAGATAGTAGTGGTATCTAAAAGTTGTTTCAGACCACTCGCTGAGTCTGCTACTGCATTTCTTTGATCGAATAACTTCCTCATGATCTCGTTGGTGTTGTATCTTAAATTGTTGTATCGTTTAGTTAACAGTTTCCAAGCTTCCTTATAATTTAATTCAGTTGTTGGTAAATATTTAAGAAGATTAGCCGGTTCTCCCATTAGGCTGCTTTTTAGGTAGTATAGTTTTTGTACAGCATTTAAGCCCTTATTTTCATGGATAAGAGATACGAACATGTCATAAAAGGTTTGCCATTCATCATAATTACCTGAGAATGAAGGCAAATTGATGTGTGGTAATTTCACTTCACATGTTGGTGTGGCTAGCTGAGCAGAAGATTCACTATCCCTTATTGATTGCATTCCTTTAGGCATAAATTGCTTTAGATCTTCCTTCATTCTAACTTTATATTCAAAATAAGCTTCTTCAAACTTGTCAAACATTTCATTTTTAAAATAAGGTAGTTTTGATTTCTCCTCTATTGTCACATGCGATATTATATCCGCATGCCGATCACAGAAAACTGCATGTAATTTCTCTAAATGTTCGAGTCTCGCCTCTATGTATGTTTGTGTAATTCTTTCTTTTGGTGACTTTTTATAATTTCGGAATGCCTTTTCTAAGTGTTCCAACTGATCTTCCTGTTTCAAATAATTCGACTGCATCTTCTTAAAATTTTATAAGATGTTTCTTGTCCAATATTGGAAAATTCAAATGTTAAATACTCGGTAAAATTTCTAAGTCCAAGAAAACGAGTAAATTTTCTAAGTCCAAGAATCACACGAAATTTTCTAAGTCCAAGATTACGAATAAATTTTCTAAGTCAAGGAATAACACTAAATTTTCTAAGTCCAAATCACGAGTAAATTTTCTAAGTCCAGGATCACTTGTAAATTTCACAAATGTTTATAAGTCTCGACTCACTCACGAATTTTATAAGTTACTTTTTTCTGTCTTCAAAACACTTATTATTTCACTGATTGTTCACTTTACTTACAGTTTTCTAAGTCCTTAAAACACTTCGGTCGAGGGTTTCGGCACCAGATGTCGCGAGCACTGCACTATGTTGATGGATGTTGAATAAAAGACCGTACTATCGAACCATGATATATTGAAATTTAAAAATATAATTACAATTTTGTACAACGTAACAGTTGTGTGTTGTAATTCTATGTGAGCGCCATCTAGTTGAATACACATATACTAACTGATTAAGTTAACTTATAACTGTTTTAAACAGGATAATGATCACTCCCATGGGCGTCAGAAATTAACTCCCAAGAAAGCAAAGATGCAAGGGAGGGAGACCATATAATTATATCAACTGCACTCCTACGATTTTAGGATGTACCATCATTGATCACACATAAATTTACACTATCAAGCACATCTACCAAAGAAGTAGCATACATATCAGTGTGGCGAGAGCCTCGCAGTCGATGGTGACAGTTAAAATCACCCATGATAATTACAGGATTTGACAAAGAAAAAATAATGGAGATTATATCTTGGGTGAAAGAAGGGTACAGCCGGGGAGTATATACCACTAAAAAAGATATATTAAAGGCCCCCGCGTCTTACTGGTAAGGCCGCACCCGCATAACCATCGTTCCCCCCTCCCCCCCTCCCCCGTCATCCTCAAGACACGAATACCCAAGAGACCCGAAAACGAGATCCAGGAAGTCACCACGCCTCAGCAACGGCAACGGATAGGGAATGTTTCTTGCTATTTAAACTTTGAGAATTCCATTGAATCATTTTAATTGGGTCCATTTTTATTAGCAACAGAGAGAATTTGGGATAGCTTGTCTGCAACGTGGGACGGTGTACAATCTCCATATTTAAAGATAACATTTATTAAAAGTGTAAGCAAGACCTCCAGGAGGCTGCCATTAGGAGTCTCCTCCGGAGCCGGAGAGCACGCCCTTTCCGCTGAGCTGAGGGCACAGCCGTTGGCCACGGATGAGGGAAGATCAGCAACAATTGCATGGTGAGCGGATTTATCCTAGGACCTCCTGAGAGGTTGCCTAGGACGAGGGGTAAGATAGATCGTTTTACGTCTAGATTGTTAGGTTTGTAAGGGATTTAGGGATAGAGCTAGGGATGAAAGAACTATTAGCTGTCTCTGAGTAGAATTTCAGAACTGAAGGGTCCTGCTGAGATGCTTCCTCATGAGAAATATTTTCTTGGGCCCTTAGATTATATAGATAGAGTCCGCTCATACATCGGACATAAAATTTCCGCGCCAAAATTAACACGTGACATGACCTACTAGATGCATTGTGGCAGGTGACGTCACCAGATATAGAGTTGCCACATTCACCCTAAATAGCCTTAAAATTAATTATATATTCCAATACGGAATAATACTAAATTTTTGTCATATATACTATTTTTTCACTCGGCTTGTCTTGAATTAAAAACCATTTATATAATTAATATACATAAAAGAATTATAAACAGTTCTATGGTACATGATGATTTTAATAATTTTCCATAATATTGAATCAATACTTAGCATAAGGTACAACCAAGGCACCACCCTAGGACTATCTATATATCATATAGATGTCACGATGTAGGTATTGTGTTATTCCGAACAACCTTGTAACTATTTAAGTATTATTTCCAGAAATATATCAATTAATTAATAATTTATTTAATAAATTGGACTTTAAGCAAAAAATAAATATAATTAACAAAGATTAAACACTGATGCTAAAAAATGTTGTAAATGAAAACTATAGTATACTGTACTAATATTATGCCTAAGAGCAATTTATATAATTAGTAAATATTTTTATTTTTTTATTGGTATCAACTATGGACCCTGTTGGGCATGGTATTTATGTAGGCAAGAAGGCTTTAATATATAAATAATAATTCGAAGGCCTAGGCTGATGTAATTAACGAAATGTGCAACGTAATTTCACGTTCGGTTAATATTGGTATGAAGATCGTTGCAGACACTGGAAAATTTGTTGAAACATGTAAAAACCCATATTTGTGAACTTAAATAACTTTTTTGTTGATATGGGATCAATGGGAATGGTGTTCCCAACATTCGTACCAGTTTTCAACTCTATGCGATAATCATAACCATGTATTTTGACCGGGCCAATAGCAATTAGCCCAAAATAAAAATACCAAAAAGTTTACACAAATAATAGATATATTTTTCATCAACGTAGTGATTAATAACAACTATATCGTACTTGATGCCAGCTAAAGACAATAAAAATTATTATTTTCGTGTTAAAGCACAGGTTAGATAAGTCCCTAAAATTGGGGAGTTTTAAAAAGTAAAAAACAGGCAACATTAGCAGTTAAAAATTATTGTTATATGATTTAAAATTATATTGACGTTTTTTCAAAGGAATGCAAACATATTTCACTGTTTACCTATGAAAGGAAATTTTACTATTGCTTCCGAATTATCACTGAAAATTTCTGCACAATTTGACAGAACTACCACGCCATAATAAAAATATATAACAGAGCACAACACTGCACCGTTTCCAAGTGACAACTGTCGTCCATGAGAAGCGTGTCATGTAGTATTACATGCCATTCACTTGAACTGTTTTGTGCGGTTAGTACTACTAGGTTGCTTGGGCCATAAATGATTTTATGCTCTTCTGCCTTATATGTTCAGGACAGGAGCTGTTAGTAGCGAGATGAGATCCAGAGCATAAAATGCAAGAACTGGAATCAGCAGTGCCTCCGTCCCCACGGTGAGGTTGCCCACAGCGGAAACATCTGGCCTTAGAGCGGCATAGCACGGCCAAACCTGCAACAGTTTTGCCACTAAATTGTTGGATAAGTGTATAGCTTTGCAGACAGAGGTGTGTAAAAAGAAAATACACGATTAGGAAAATTTTAATCTTTGAAGGTCAATACAACTGTTTGGGTTGGGATCCAGGAGCTATATAATAATAATAATAATAATATAAGCCTTTATTATAGAATACATTTTACATAAACTTACACTTACTTTACTTACTTTTTTTTTTTACTTTTTTACATACATTTTTTTTTTACTATTCTACTTGTCTTCCGACATAGGCCTCCTCTAAGGATTTCCATTTTCTTCTATCTCTAGCTTCCCTTAGCCATGTTTTTCCTGCCGTCTTTTTTAAATCATCTTCCCATCTCTTGATTTGTCTTCCTTTATTTCTTTTTCCGTTTCTGGGATACCATTCCGTAATGTTTCTGGTCCATTTTCGTTTGTTGTCGCGCAACATATGGCCTGACCAACGCCATTTAAGCCTTTTTACTGTAGTTTCGACATCTTTAAATTTAGTTTTTGCTTTTGTGATTTGTTTGTTAATTTTATCTTTTAATTTCACACCTAATACACTCCTTTCGATACCGTTTTGGCAAACTTTTAGCTTATTTAATCGTCTATTTGTAAGTGCCCAGGATTGGCAAGCATATGTCATACACGGCAATATACAAGTATTATATACTTTCCTTTTATGGTGTATTGGTAGATCCCTGTTTTTCATAACCTCGCTGAGTGACCAATATCTTTTCCAAGTATTGGTCACCCTTCTTTCTATTTCTTTGTTTGTGCTATCTTTTGTTGAAATTAATTGCCCTAAATATATGTATTCATTTACATACTCGATTAATTCCCCGTTAACTCTGATATGATGTTCTTCTGAGTTTGTAAGTATTTTCGTTTTAGTGGTGTTCATAGTCAGCCCAACTTTTATACTTTCCGTTGCTAATTCATTCATCATATTTTCTAGAGAATTTGAACATTCTGAGAAAAGAACTATATCATCCGCGAATCTTAAATGGCTTAAGCTCTCTCCATTGATATTTATTCCTTTATTCTCCCAGAGTAGTGTACTAAAAACCATTTGTAAAACTGCAGAAAAAAGTTTTGGAGAAATTGGGTCGTCCTGTCTCATTCCTTTTTCTACCGGGAATTCTGGACCTATTCTTTCCATTTTTACTTTTGTTTTTGAGTTCGTGTATATATTCCTTAATATTCTGATATATTTATGGTGGATTCCCTGTACTTTCAAAGTAGTCCATATTGCTTCATGATTAAGAGAATCGAATGCCTTGTTGTAATCGATAAACGCGATGTAATAGGTCTTATTATATTGTTAGGATCAGAAGTTATTTTACTCAAAAAAATAAATAAATGTCAGGATCAAAAGCCATTTTACTAATAATAAACAAATAACAAATATACGTGGTGATTTAGACTAAACACGATTTAACATTTACTTGTACATTTAAATTTACTGAAACTACAATTGTCAGAGATTCGACACAATAATACAATCCTCACGTAAACTAACAAGAGCTCCGCTCCGCACAGAGCCTCAAACAAGAATCCCCCGCCCGACGAGCCTGCATGGGCTTATAAACGGTTTCTATATTGGGTGTATATAAACGGTTTATTTTGTTCCTATTTTTCAATATATCTAATACGGCCTCTCCTGACTAAGTGTCGTCCTCGACACGAGCTCCGTGGCTGAAGCCGCTTAGTCCGTTGTAAGTCTTCACCGATGTCCATGTCTACATCCAGTAGGGGCATCGACAGTCCGATTCCTATGCCTGGAGTCCTTACTGCTTGCCTGCTGCCTGACCAACAACGCCGGTAGCTCCAAGATCTTAGTCACCATCTGTGTATGAAAGTAAAACGGCAAGGCAGACACGCCAAGGCAGGAAAGCCTGAAGTTTAGTGAACACCAAGACCATGTTAGGTCATTTAGTTCATCGAACGCCAGGGCAATTAGACCGAAGCACGATAATATAACGCGAAGGCTTTGCGCCTGTAATTCAGATAATGTGACGCCAAGGCTTTAGGCCTGAAGTCTTGATAGTGAACGCCAAGGCTAGATAAGCCTGTAGTTTAGATAATGGAACGCCAAGGCATTAACACCTGCAGTTCAGATAATGTGACGCCAAGGCTTTAGGCCTGAAGTCTTGATAGTGAACGCCAAGGCTAGATAAGCCTGTAGTTTAGATAATGGAACGCCAAGGCTTTATAACACCTGCAGTTCAGATAATGTGACGCCAAGGCTTTAGGCCTGAAGTCTTTATAGTGAACGCCAAGGCTAGATAAGCCTGTAGTTTAGATAATGGAACGCCAAGGCTTTAACACCTGCAGTTCAGATAATGTAACGCCAAGGCTTTAGGCCTGAAGTCTTGATAGTGAACGCCAAGACCACGTTAGGTCTGTAGTTCAAATCTTTCGAGTTACAGTCTTAGCTAAATATTGAACAAGGTTAATACGAGTAAGTACATGACCTCCGAGTCACATTGACCTAGGTGTCAAAATTGTAGTGCAAACGTGTCTTCAGAGTTACGTAGTAACTCAGGTATCTAAATTGTAGTACATACGTGTCTTCAGAGTTACGTAAGTAACCCGGATATGACAAAATAAATACACGTCTTCCGAATTGCATACTAATTCAAGTATCACTTAATTAATACACGGCTTCCGAATTACATAGCAATTCAGGTATCACAACATTAATCAGGATTTTGATATCAGTGCCCATCAACGCATCATCCCAACTCCGACATCACATACAGAACTGTTGGAAGCTATCCACTAACTGCCTACTCTAAAGATTCAGATAGTCCTATGTAATGTAAGATTTTACGTTTGCTTTTGTATGAGTTTACGTAGGAATAGTTATGTGAAGCTCAAAGTTAATTTGCTGAAACCTAGTAAGTAAGGATAGCAGTCAACAATAATGTAAGCAACGCTTGTAGAGCTGACATAACGGTCGTCAAATACTTGCTGTGAAAGACCGCGCAGCACGTGCCTCCAGGCATCATTTGCCACCCCGGAGCGCCATTCACAGTGCCGCCGTTCGCAACGCACTAACGTCACTTGCGCCCGACAGTGACAGCTCGCAACGGCCGCTCAGCAGCTCGCTGGCCACCTAGTAGGCGCCACGTACTCTTTGATTCAGCTCTCACGTTGATATCTCCAATGCAACGTGGGGAAATTATTTAATCTGGCTCACTAGTCGTCACCATATGAAACATTAGAATCGAGCTAATTAAAAATATAAGCAGACTTCTTTCGAAGTCTATAATACGAGTACTAGTCCTCAAGTCACAATTGTACACACACACACACACACACACACACACACACACACACACGTCACAAGTTAGTCTGTCGAAATGATTTCCAACCAGTCAAATCAGATTTAGCAGAATCTGAACAAACTTAACGAACACTATTACCCCGCTCGGTCATTCTGACCTACACTTAAGAATAGTTTTTATGAAAGTAAAATGACTTAGTGCTACCATCGTACACTGCCACATTCGTAGTGAAATATGGAGTTAAAATAAATAAGAAAACTTTCTAGTATTCCACACTATGCCTTTCAAAACAGAACTTAAATAAAAGTTGTGTGTAGGTTAGATTGACGCATAGTCAACCTGATTTTTGCTCGGAAACAAATCTCGACAGGAATTTAGTGTACTAGTTTTACCGCCAACATGACTCAATCATGTCCCTGTGATGTTAATGTAGTCAGCACGATGCCTGTCGCTCACACGTAAGCCCGCAGCTCACGGACACTCAAAGGCTGCATGTGCCTCCACCGTGGCGTCTCCGTACGGCAGAACAGCACCGCGGTATGTACCGCGGTGGTGTGTGGTACCAGAAGCGTCACTGCAGGGTCAGCAACGGTAGCGGCATGCCATGTCACGTATGCGACACAGCACGGCTCGCGATGACTGTAGACTGCTCGCAGCGGTGCACAGCAGCACACACCATAGCTGGCGCTACGGCGCACGACACGCCCAGGCGCGGATCGGCGGTGCGCAGCACAATCGCGCAGAACAAGCAACAGAACCCGCGCGGTCACTGCAGCAACGGTCACCACACGTCGTGACGTGCACATAACTCGGCACGGACCATGATGACTCTGCTGCTCGTGGCAACACGCTCCAGCTCCAAATATGTACAGCATTCAATGTAACAAAAGAACACGGTAGTGGTTTAGTATTGCTCAGGAATACAGAGATATTAACATAATAATCAATAAAGAAAATAAAGAATGATTTCTTTACAGCAATTTGGTTGAGAACACAGTAGTCGTTAAATAGCCTATTTGGCGTGTCACGATTCATGACCCGTGTTGTTATATGTTGTTGTTGTATGTTGTTGACGTACTTAAAATGAAATCGCCTAATGATTTCCTTTTCAAACAAGTCCGACATCGGTAACATCAAAACATTCGTTTAAACGGACTCTAAAGTTACGTCAACTCTATTTCGTTATCATTAATACTCTTGAGAGTACTGTACCTGGGTTTGTGCTGACACGAAATATTCCAGCATGATAAAAATACTAGTAAAATATTCGATGCACTATTATTGATAAGCACATTCACATATACCCTCATTAAAATTTTAATAATTTCTTGAATCAGTCTCATGTTTCGTATTCCACTGAAAACTGCACATTTTTGCAAGCCAAAACGCTCCACGTATGTAGTCCTGATGGAGTTATCTGGGATGTATTTTAAAAAATATCCCGTCAATCCAAGTAACTGTCTAACTTGTTTAACCCTCTGTGGTGCTGTGGAACCTGTAAGAACCTGAATCTTACCAAAGTCGTACTACCTAACATATGTTCAATTTTAATGAAAACCCAGACTTTTCGTCAGCATTTGTAAGGTTTGTCGTAGGGTTTGTACTCCTTAAATGAAAAAGAACAGGATTAAACAGTCGTTGATATATACAAAAGACTTCCCTTTGGTAATTAATTCCATATCTCGCAAGCACGGGTGCCTGCTGGCACGAGGTGTTCAACGTAATGTCTTGTAGTATAAAGCAGGGCGAGGAGGTAGTTTACGCGATGTTCGCGTGTACAATATCGTGGATATGTAGGTGGCTCACATTACCCGCTGACTCTCATTACCCTATTCTCCCCTAATGTTTTTAGATGAACTACGTGAACTGTATGACGCCACTCACGAGGCCTGGATCGACTCATTTCCTACTTGTTTTGTGACACAAAACATAAATGCAACGTAACACCACTGTAACACAAAACTACCTTACCAGGAATAATTAATCGTAAACTTGTACTTCACGGATACCTACACAAAAAGTAAACAAACCAAAAAGGAATATTTAACTTTTAAATATGTCGGCACGCTTGCATTTTATTTATTGCCCGGTGGATGTTAAAGCAAGTCCAATAAAATCTAGCCAATCATTGACTCTTCCACCATTGTTCTGAGTGATTCCTGCAACATTAGAAGTGATTAACTAACCACCGACCATAATTTATTGAAATACCGTCTTCAACCCAACAATCCACGGCCGCCTTCGAGATGGAGAATACTTCTAGTAATGGCCAGAAGACTAAGTACACGAAAATAAACTTCCAATGTGGGTACAGTGTACAATCCCACTTATTTAACCAAATTTTTGCTTCACCCTTGAGACACGACTAGTTCCTCCTTTCTGTGGGCTATAAGTTACTTATCCCGCTGCTGATGTTAGGATCAGAAGTTATTTTACTCAAAAAAATAAATAAATGTCAGGATCAAAAGCCATTTTACTAATAATAAACAAATAACAAATATACGTGGTGATTTAGACTAAACACGATTTAACATTTACTTGTACATTTAAATTTACTGAAACTACAATTGTCAGAGATTCGACACAATAATACAATCCTCACGTAAACTAACAAGAGCTCCGCTCCGCACAGAGCCTCAAACAAGAATCCCCCGCCCGACGAGCCTGCATGGGCTTATAAACGGTTTCTATATTGGGTGTATAGAAACGGTTTATTTTGTTCCTATTTTTCAATATATCTAATAATATTGATTGTATTTTTGGAGAACTCGTTTAACTACATGAATGTGGTCTATTGTAGAAAAATTGCTTCGAAAGCCAGCTTGTTCTTTTGGTTGATATTCGTCAAGAGTTGAGGTAATTCTATTTAATAATATTTTTGTAAATATCTTATATATGTTAGATACGAGGCTTATGGGTCTATAATTTCCAATATCTTTTTTGTTACCTTTTTTATAAACTAATATTATGATAGATTGAGTCCAATCTTTAGGTATATCCTCTGTTAATAGTATTTCATTAAATAATTTTGTAAAAATTGGTGATATTTCTGTAACTCCAGATTTTAACATTTCATTAGTTATATAGTCCGATCCCGGTGTTTTGCCATCTTTCTGAGTTAAAATTGCTTTTTCTACTTCGGATGTTAGAATTGTGGGAACGATTTCTTCGTTCCGATCTTTTTCCCAACATTCTATTGGTGGCTCTTTATTTGCACTGTATAATGTACGATAGAAATCAGTTGCAATTTCTAATATTTCTCCCCTTTTATTAGTACTTGATCCGTTGCTTCGGTTTAGTTTAGGCATCCATTCTCTCTTGTGATTAAGTTGTTTAAATGCTTTTTTAACACCTCCTGTCTTCTCTATATATGTTGAAATAATTTTATCTCTGAATGCTTTTCTATCTTTCCTCATTTGTTCATTTATCATTTTACTAATGTTTCGTATTTCGCTACGATTTTTATTCTCATTTAAAAACATGTTTTTCCTCTTTTCGATTAAATTTTTACAATATGTAGAAATACTTTGTTTATTACTTTTATCTCCTTTATTTATTAATTTTGTAAACATTTCTGTAAGTTTGTTGTATTTATCCTGTACTGTTCCTTCATATGTCATAACTTCCGATAGATCTTTGAGACTAATATGATTGTTGTCATCATTCCAGACGTAATTGTGTAAGTTCCTGTTGAAATATTTTCTAGTTTTCTTAATATGCGTAGTTCTCATAGTGACTCTTACCATTCTATGATCGGTGTTAAAATTTAATTTGTGAATAATATCTATATTCTGTATAACCTTCGGATTGTTGCACATAATATAATCTATTTCATTTTTATATAACCCATTAGGGGAAATCCATGTCCACTTGTTTGAATGTTTTATTTTAAAAAAGGTGTTTATAACTGCTAATTTGTTTTCACATGCGAAGTTGATAAGTCTACTCCCATTCATACTTCTTTTCCCATATCCAAATTTACCGACTATATATTCTTCTCCTGGCTTACAAGTTCCTACTCTGGCATTAAAGTCTCCCATTATTATTAAGTTTTTATGTGTTCCTTTTATAGCTAATTGTAAGTTATTATAAAATTCTTCTGTTTTTTTAATGTCATCTGTTTTAATTTTTTCTGTTGGTGCATATACTTGTATTATTGACCATGTTTCTTCTTTTTTGTTATTAGTAGCCAGTTTTAAATTCAATATAGCTATTCGTTCTGATATTCCTTTAAATTCTTCGATTTTCATAGCTAATTCTTTTTTAACTAAAAATCCAACTCCGAACATTCCTGATGTTTCTCCTTTATAGTACAGCAC
The DNA here is from genome assembly GCA_036320925.1 of Automeris io. Classification (NCBI taxonomy): domain Eukaryota; kingdom Metazoa; phylum Arthropoda; class Insecta; order Lepidoptera; family Saturniidae; genus Automeris; species Automeris io. Next base: position 125,415 of record JAUDJH010000011.1, on the reverse strand, counting down.
ATAGTTTTTATAATCTATAATTCCTTCTCCTAACCTTCTCATTTCACTTATTCCTAAAATGTCCCATTTTATACTGTCCAAAGCTAATTCCAATTCTAACAGTTTTTCTTCCGAATTTAAAGAGCGTGTATTTAGTGTAGCGATGTTAATTTGTTTTTGATCCTTTAGAGGGTTGTGGTCATTATCCCCCACGATGACCAGTCGGCTTGGGGGAGTATGGAGTTTGTTATTTATATTACTTTCTATATTTTTATTGTTTTTTAACTTCCGGTATGAAGTGGCTAATTACTATTGTTTTTTATGTGTTGAAGGGGAACTAGTACCTGGCTTCATCATATCAAAAGCATTTATTTTAAAATTTTTAGATGTCATAGTTTGTTTCTTAGGCTGGATTACTAGTTGTGGTGATATGGGTGACTCTCTGTTTCTTTTAGCTTTATTTATATTGTCTTCTTTGACTATCAGCCTATCGTGTACTAGGTAGGCAATATTTCCCCTATTTCTTTCTTCTATTAATTTTGGTTGCAGAGTTTTCCTTTTTTTCTAATACTTGTTTAGTGTAGTCTTCTTTTATATGTAAATCTTTCAGTTTCTTTTTATTTTTCATAATTTCAATTTTTTTCCACTCGCTAACCAAAGAAAGAAGGACTGGCCTTGGTGTTCCATAATTATTTATCTTTCCAATGCGATGAATTTTGTTTATTTCGTAATTTTCTATTGCTAACTCTAAATCTCGTTTAAAAATTTGTTTTATTATCTGTATTAATTCTAAGGTAGATTTCTCGTTCTCTATTATATTATATATTATTATGTTTTTATTTTTCTTATCTCTTTTAAGGTGCTCTAATTCTATTTCCAGGTTTTCAATTCTCTCTTTCATGTTTTTATTTTCTTCTATAATAGGCTTTAATTTTTCATCCATTTTATTAATTATTGAGGTTGTGAGTTCCGCTGTTTGATTTTTCATTTCTAATTTTATTTTATCAAAAAATAATTGAAATTGTTCTTCCATAATAGTATAATCTACTTGCATGTAATAGAATGTACCAATTAATCATAAATCATAAATTTGGATTTTTGAACTGGCCACACTAATCGTAACTGACATTTACAAGTGACATTTGTTTCGTTCTCTTACAATGACAGTAAATAAGGCCGTATAATAGTTACGTATGGGGTAGTTAGTAATTTCACCACTTTGTTAAAGTTTGTATTGCACGATGTAAATTTCTACCTTCACTTTTCCACATTAGTTCCATCCACTGTTTATTTTCTTTATTTCACTTATTTATTGTTTAATCACACATTGATAAGTATTTCCACGATAATTTGCAACTATTGTTTTCTTCATTCGAACTGTGTCGCTACTCAAACGGATGTTTAACTATTTTTAATCGTTTTATATTTGGGAGCAACGTAACAGGAGCTATACCCTACGATAAGCCTACGGGCTTTAAGTATGGCACCGTGACCTGAAAGAATTTCTAAGGACTCCACAAATTCATCCATAGAGCACTCTACTGGAACACCTTGTTCTGTCTGCCAGCAGTGGTGTTGGCCATGGTGCCAGGTTATGATAACTGGAGGGCCGTGGCCTCCTTCTGTGAGGATGTTATGTCCCAGAAGGAGGCTGCAGAGCGAGAACGGCAAGAAGGCGCTAGGGTGCCGACAACCGCCCCGGTGCATCTGTCTCAGCCGATCGGTCGATCCACGATCGGTTGGTTGATGTGTTTGGGGTCGTGGCTGCTCAGGGTGGGGGCCCTGAGCGACTGGTTAGCGACCCTCGAGGAGTAAGCAGAGCACAGGACCCGCAGTCCCCGCCAATGCGCAGAAGTAGTCACCTTGTGGTTTTTACTCAATACAAGTCCGACAAACCTCGGCTGCGCAACCCCCCAGTGGAGATGAGACGGTACCATGAGGATTTACCCCAAGTAAGAAAAAGGCCCATCCTTGTTGCATTGAATGTAGGTAAAGTAGCAGAGTAATTGTGTTGAGCAAGCAATGGATTCCTAAGGATGGTATCTGCATCAGAAGGTGATTGAACGTAATTGAAATTTAATTTCTACCCACCTTACGGATACCGTCCTTAAATAAATATATTTTCTATGCTGTTGGTTTTCAAAATCTGGCCGAATATTATTGGTTTAATAAAGGCCCGTGGCCAGTTCCGCCCGAAGTCTAGGGACATGGATGATGTAAGGACCAGCAACATTATTATTGTAACGTTTAAACCAATCACTGAGCGAGGGGTGGAGGAGCACCGGTTGGATATATGCTGACGGAGTTGAGATAAATCTCTAATGACCTTTTTTGTGGCTGGGTCATTTGTAACCGTGTCTTGTTTTCTTTTAGTCGGTCCTGAGCTGTTTATTTGGATGGAGTTCATTGGGTCAGGTGGAGCGGGAGCACCACGGAGCGCACCTCCCGTACCTTACTACGGGAGTTAGGAGGTTTTTTTAATGAATATTCCTTAGAATATTCATCAAAAATAACTTACCTTATAAACCATTACCAAAAATAGCACTAAATAACCAAAGCTGAGAAAAGAAAATTAGGACAAAAAAAGAAACGGTTTGATTGCAATAATCTCTCTGTACACGTGTATCACCTGTAACACACGGCGGTAGAATCGTAATAATTATTTTATATTACCAAATGTCATACTTGTTTTATCGAGACGATAGATGGCGTTCAAAATAGAATATATTATTATGATATTAAAGTTTCGTTTTTTGAATTTAACTTTTAGTAATTTAACGTAGACTTATTTATTGTGAGATACGAATTGCTTTTATGCATATATGGGATGATGCCATTGGGGATTACTGTTACTCAGTTGTTTACAATAAAAGTTCTTATTCTGTTAATGTTTTTACTTAATAAATTAATGTTAATCTCTAACATAATTACTAATAATTATTGGCCGGACTCCTCGTTTTAGCGCCGGCAACGACGGGATGCGGCCGGCTGCGCAGCCGCGGCCGCCGCGCACCCTCATGCGCAGTTGCACCCGGCGCCGTGCCGCCTGCGTCACGACTAGAGATGAAAATGCCCGAAAGTTTCGGAAAGTTTCCGGGAATCTTCCCTTTATTCCCGGGAAAATTGGGGAATATTCCCTGAAAGTGTCCAAAATTCCCAAATCTCATCAATTTTGTCAATCATAATTTTCTCGATTCGTGCTTTCTTAAGGTTGTTTTTAAGGTGTAATTTATACTTAGTACTAATAAACCTCGGTAATATATTACATTACAATGAAATTATTATAAACTATGTGATTAAATTTAAAGTTAAAGGGAAACTATGACATTCGTACCTTCCGGCAAGCCGAACCCATGTGTTTTTTTTTATTTCACGTATGAATTTTATAAACAAAGGAAGGCGATATTATTCATGAGTTAAATAAATAATATTTATTTAGTTTTAACCTATGTTCAAAAATCTATATACATATGTATATAAAATCACTTGTCCTAACATTCATGACATAACATTCATGTATATATCATCGTTAAGCTCAAACGACAACAGCCAGAAACATGAAATTTGGAAATTGGTTTTTACTTCTAATTGGTATGATGTAGGTATCCACAAAACGCAGAGTTTTTGTGATTCCATCGTTATGAGGGTGTTGAAACTATGGTTGGAAAAATGTTTGAAAAATCTGCCAATTTTGAAGTAAGCACTATCAAAACCAGTATTTCGACTATTGGTTGGAAATTAGAAAAAAAAAATGTTTCGACCTTATTGGAAAATCAATCCCTAAGAAGATAAAATAAGGGTGAAAAGTTTGTTTGTTTGTTTAAAATCCGTCAATTTAAGTAAGCCCTATAAAAATTGATATTTAGTTTTTTAGTTAGAAATAAAAGAATATGTGTTTCGTCGTTTTTGAAAAACATATGGCGAAGTGAGTAAATTATTTCTTCCCGAGGAACGCCGGGACACACAGCTAGTGTGTAATGTTTTTTATGTATGTACACGAACTACTCCAGATTTGTGTATTTTTAATGATATTTATTATATATATAATTTTTATAATATTTAATAGTATAAATAAATCCGGAGTAGAAGTTTTTAGATCCACTGCAGGTGACAATCTCCTAATGGCGGTGTTTCAGGTAGTTCTTTAAATGTTTGACTGGCGTTTAGTGATTATTTACCAGAGCTATATTCACTCTCTGCTATAATAATATTTTCTGTATCTTTTTACATAATGTATATGTAGGTACAAAAATATAATTACACTGCATTACTTTTTAGAAGTCGTTATTTGAAAAGGAAAAGAGAGCCTTTATAGAACCAATTCCTTGTCTGTCGGTCTGACACTTTTTCTCAAAAACGCCCAGAGGTATTAAGCTGAAATTAAAATCAAATACTGATATTAGCAATTCCTTGTACCTCTAATTTTACTTTTAAGATAATACTAACAAAACATGTGCCCTTTTATGTCGCATATTTTACAGTTTATGATGTTTTCACAAAGGAATCATATTTTAAAGGATATTTTCTGTTCATCTAGAATCATGAAGATCTTAAAAGAAAAGTACACAAAAATAAAATAAATTCATTCTTTAATTAATTATTAAGACTCGCATCTGTGCGGCATTTTTGAGCGGTGACATAAAAGTGTCAGCGGGAACGTCTTGCTGCGCTCTCACTCACACGCTCACAATCTGTATAATGCCGTCGCATGCGTTGTTTGCCTCAGCGCAACTTGTCGCTTTGCCGGTCCACAGTTGGTAAACATATCGCAGAATACGAATAAAATCCGTCAAAAATATTTTGTAGTATAGCGGTGGTGGCCTAGTTGATAAGGGACCGGTTTCTATGCGCTAGAGTGTGAATGGTCGTAGGCTCGAATCCCGGTACGTACTTCTGGGTTTTTTCAGATTAAATACGGAATTAGGCATTACATGTTTACCGGCGAATGAAAACAACGTGAGTCAACCTACATGGCATCTGATAGAAATATCATGTGTAAGTGCCTTGAGAACGGCGATCAGCTGTACTTCTGGCCACGTTAGGCACAACATATAAGCGCTAAGTGGATAAAACTACTTTTTTTATCCCGAGGAAAATCCAGCATAGGACCATTAGGGACGCCGTGAGGGCAGCGACCCCGGTGTGTCAGACTCTTACTGACTAAAAACCCCCGGGGTGTCCCTCTGATTGCTCCACCCGGGCCTGGGAAGCCAAATTCGTCCAGACGTCCAGGGTACAGAAAGCCTTGTTGAGGCTAACTCTCTGTGAGGGGTAGGAGTAAAGCCCACCCCTCCAAAACCTGTCTCTCAGGCGGCGCGCCGAACACCGTGCACCATCTCGGATAAAACTACTACTGTATCTCTGGTTACCCCGGATTATAGTGTGACGATATATTAGTATTTATCATGATTTTTTTTTTATTGTTCAACAATAAAAATATTTTAAATAATAATATACAAACATATCTATTTTGAAATATTTTGTGGTTTATTACGTCTCAAATCATTTTGAAAAGTTTGACCTCTTCATACACACACAATTTATACACTACACTCGTGTAACTTTCCTATATAATAAAGACACCATCCTTAAATAAGTATAAATAAAAAGTTTTTTGCTTATTTCAAAATAGTTATGACTTCATCCGGAATGAAATAGCAAAGGTAATTTATTTTTTATATTTAAATTTTAAGTAAGAAAATAAACTGCAATATAAAAGTCTCGTTTTGATATCATATGTAACCATGTTTACAATCGACCCACAGGCCATTATTTTATTTCGGAAAGAAACTTTAAGAAATAAACGTATATTTCTGTTTACACGTTCCATGGGAATATTCCCGGGAATTAACGGAATGTTCTCGGGAATTTTGGGCACTTTGGGAAAATTCCCGGGCATTTTCATCACTAGTCACGACACACATTGTTCATTAGGTGAGCTACAATCAATATTGAAAACACAATTCTAATGGAATTAATCAAAAAGCGAGATACCTGTGTATTGACAGCGTGCGAGGAGCGAGTGACCGCGCATCACGCAGGCGCAGTCGCAGTGAAGTCCAGCACCAGCTTGCCGCGCGCAGAGCCGCGACCCAGCCGCGCGTACGCCTCCGCAGCCTCCCACCATCCGAACGTGCGCTCCACCCGCACTGAGAATCGCCCACGCTCCGCCAGCCGCCGCACCGTCTCGATGTCGTCTCCGCGCGCTGCGAAGTACGCCCACCGAACCACAGGCAGCTCCGCCCCGCCCCGCGCCGTCGCCGCACCCGCACACTGTGCTCCCAGCGCCAGCGCCGCCGCCGCACCACCCGCGCACAGTCCGAGCCGGTCCGTCTCGTGCAGGAGCGGCGTCGTCAGCGTCACGTAGCGACCGTAACGCCAGCGGCGAGCGCCGGCCTCCGCGCCACCCAGCCCAGCGCAGTCCAGGATCGCGTGGTACGGTCCCGCCTCTTCCAGGTGTCGGTCGTAGTCAGCGGCGTGGCGGTCGAGCGCCGCGGTCGCGCCCAATGCCAACGCGCACTCAGCCGCTTCGGCCGCGCACCCTACCACCGTTTCCACGCCCGCGTGCACCAACAACTGCAGCGCTGCTTGCCCGACGCCGCCGAGGCCGAGGAGCAGCACGCGGGCCCGACGGGCCGGCGCCCCGGGCGGCAATCCGGCCGCTCGCAGCGCCGCGCACGCCGTTAGCGCCGCGTACAGCGCGCCGGCCGCGCTCACGTCTTCGAGCGCGAGGGGCGCTGGTCCGGCCCAGGCCGATCGCACCAGCACGTACTCGGCGTGAGAGCCGGTGCGGTGCGGCGGCACAACACCCCACACGCGCGTCCCAGGCGGCACCGCCGTCGCGGGGCCGGCGCGTTCCACCTCACCCACGAAGTCACGGCCGACCACGAGCGGAAACTCAACGCCGTCGCCCCCGTCCAGCGCCCGCAGCGCGTTGAGCGCCCGTGCGCCGTACCCGCCTGTGCGCGACTGAGCGTGAGTGCGGGTGTGGAGGCGGAGGCGGGTGAGAGCCGGTCTCGAAGCTGGCGCTAACCACGTACCTATCATAGCGAGATCTATGGGGTTGAGCGAAGCGGCGTGCACGCGCACGAGCAGCTGGTCAGGCGCCCGCAGCGGCGGCACGCGCGCTTCGTCTAGCCGCAGCTCGGAGACGCCCCCGTATGCGTGCGTGCGCCACGCCAGCATGCGGCCGCCACGCGACAACATCTCTCTGCCTGCCGCCATGAGCGTATTCTTCATTCCTTATGGCATATTCTTACATTCACTTTAAAGTATGATCAAATATGCATTTATAGTTTTTAGTACTGCCATTTGAGGGTAGCTTATAAACAAAACTATTCAATGTTTTCTTATTTTTAAATTTTGTCTCATTACACAGTATTATGTTACAAAATGCATAAACCATCATTGTCTAGAGATTCGCCGGAATACCTGTGCGATACAGGACTATCTGGCACATTGTGATATAACAGTTCCCAATGTGTCTCCAATGAAGAAGAAAAAAACAGTTATAATATTCAAATATGATTAAATAATTGAGAAAAGAAGTATCTAGGCAAAATGTAGGAGGAAGCTCCAAGTTATCAGAATACATTATACCGATTATAACTTATTCCTATTCTCAGTTCGATCTTGCAATGGCGCATGCAGGTAAAACATCACAATGAAAATTAAATTATACTACATTCTATTGACGGCTACAGTTTGGACTACCGCTGTAATGACCTTATCCTGACAATATGATATTTGTGATATGTTTTGTTTGAATTGTTTAATAGTCACTGCAAAACAAGCTCACGGTTCTGGTTCTTGCCGTGGGAGTCATTGTAAAAATTGATTTAAAACAAATACTAACACATCAACAAAGTCTACAGCTGTCATTTATAGACACTACTTGGACTTAGTTTACATTTTGCTCAGAAAATAAGTTCATGTTTGATTTAAAAAATTATAAACAATGCACTTCAGTATATGTTTAAGTGTTCCATGAGCATGATATGACTGAAGACAGTAGCAGTCTAGGGGATTGGCAGACTCGACAGTTGTGCAACATGAACCCTATCAAGCATTAGTGGGATTTTCTTGCAGAATGTCAATCAAAGTGTTGCCAAAAAATTGATGCAAAGATCTTTTCTTGCATATCTGTACATGGAGCAGGGCTCCCTGGGCCTCTCTATACAGCCTGAGTATACATTATGAGTAGTGTTTTGGTAGCCACAAGCCCCCTCAGGCGCTAACCGGCGAGACAATCATAGAGCATATGTGAAACTTGAGCAGAAAAACAGACCCAGTCTCCATTACAATATTGTGAACCAATTTAAAAATTGACTAGACAAATATTTTCTCAATTACAAAATCAATAATTAAGAAATTGTGGAATAGTAGGATGTATGTACTCATCAGTTGCTTCAGATCTGAACTGCCTACCTGAGAGTAAGTAAATAAAAATTGCTTTTCTTTTTGACTAGATATTGGTTGATGACAGGACGGGACAGATCTTTACAACTAAGCCGGGTGAGAGGGCGAACATTGAGGTTCTCAGATGGCAACTGTGTGCTAACTTTAAATAGATATTAAGCCTGTTTAGAAGCGCTTACAAGTGAATTTAATAATATACTCATAGAAGATAATAACTTCACTTTTATCAACTTCTTAATCTGTCGTTTTAGTATCTTTGGTCAGAATAATAACGTGAATTCATTTGGCACTATAATAAATATTAAACAAATGAAACTTATATACTATTAAAGACTTATAATAACAAGCAAATATTATGAAGCTATCTTTATTTTTAGTTATATTCTCCCCTTTGTGGGGAAGGTCAAGGCATTTACGCCATACAGCCATGTCTGAGGAAATTTATTTTCTAATCTTATTATATTTCTGTAGTCTTTCCGCCACACTTATTGAAGTGTGGCGAGATATTGATCTCTGTCGTAGTTTTAATTCACTGAAATTCATCTTAATTTGTTGTTTATTGCACTATTTCTAAACACACACAATATAAACAGTGAGAAAGACTTCGTAGATTAGCGGGAATACTTAGGGACGCAATAGTCCACTAGCATCTCGTAGAAAAACCATTGATTCTCTATCGCACAGGGCAGAGACGGGCAAAATGTAATCAGATTAATGATTAACGATTACATGTTGTAATCATTAATCATGATTAATGATTAACGAAATTAATCAAAAAAAGTAATCATTTTTTGGTGATTAAGGATTATTAATCTTTAATCGGATTACAATTAATCATGATTACTTTTATGATTACTTTTCTGTTTGATACGTAAAATGTGCTGCCGACAGCAGAGCGGCGCTCGCCTTTTTTTATTTATAGTGTACGACTACTACTAGCTAAACTGGCGAACTGAGTGCCACCACATAGTTAGGTGTTAGGGCGATTACCCGAACTGGGTCGTGACCGCAGTACAATAGTGCAAAGACCGGCATAGTGACTCGCTTCGACCTGACTACTTTCAGGATCAGTTCGTGCTCGGTGGACATTAAGTAAATCCAACGAAATCTAGTTAATCATTGATGCTTTTACCGTTGTTCTGAGTGATTCCTGGACTATTAGAACTGATTATCAAACTACCGCCCATATTTTACTGAAATACCGTCTCCAACCCGATAATCCACGCCCACCTTCGGGATGGAGATAGAGAGACAGAGCAAGATAGCGCAAAATTTTAATTGATCAGAACAAGACATCATTTTCTCAAATTTACACATGCTTCTATAGCGCAGAGCGTGACATCACCTTTCTTGGTTATCCGTCTCTCTCTACTGACTCGGTTTCGTCTTTGATGTAAACCGAGCCGCCGCACACGTTCGTATCGTATTTTGAATTTTAAATCATAATTTAAGTTGAAATACAGATCTTTTTTTTTTTTCGGATAACTGACGTTCTACCTAATAACTTTGATTCTTACAATATATCAGCGGGACAGATACATAGTTTTTTTTCTCAGTTCGCTTAATTTTTTTTTTCGTGTTTTTGGTGTCCATTTTCTTAAAGACTAAAGAATACGAGTATAGTACTCAGAATAAAAGAAGCAAACTGACATACGGGCACGCGCCATTTTTATCTCACTAAAAACGCTTTTTTGTTTACCAAATTATATATATATTTTAATATATATACATATTATATTATATAATATTATTATATAATAAATAAATAAATAAATATATATATATATATATATATATATATATATATATATAATATTGTTTAATGAGTAATAAAAGTAAAAAATAGTAATTCAATTTTTCTGTTTTAAAAATTTAACTTTAACTTAAAGGATTGCACACAAAGTCTTTGGCCATTATCAGAAGTATTCTCCATCTCGAAGGTTGGCGTGGATTATCGGGTAGGAGCCGGTATTTCAGTAAAATATGGACGGTACTTTGATAATCACTTCTAATAGTCCAGGAATCACTCAGAACAATAGTAAAACCATCTATGATCAGCTAGATTTCGTTGGATTTACTTAATGGCCACCGAGCACGAACTCATCCTGAAAGTAGTCAGGTCGAAGCAAGTCACTATGCCAGTTTTTTCACTATTGTACTATGGTCACGACCCAATTCCGGCAATTAGCCTACCAACTCAAACGACTGAAAGCACAAAAAATGGTCCTGAACGTAATCAGGTCGAAGCGAGTTACTATGAGTTCGTAGGTTTATTGGCCGAACAATGTCGTCACTCGTGACCACAGTACACAACTGCAAAGACCCTTATAATGATTATGATTAGCTCAACGAGACGGATATTCGGGGGAGAACTTGCACCGGCTAAAACCACCGGGTGCCAGCACTGCTTAATCTTCGCCTTCGCCGGGCCTGGGAATCCAGATACTTCCTAGGGGCCCGGCGAGCGATTGGTCTTAGACAGGCCTCCTCCCTGGGAGAGGGTCGTAAAACTACCCAAACAATACCTCCCATTGGGGCGGCGTGTGAGCACACACGACGACACCACCCCACCCTCCGCTGGACGCCACCCCCCACTCTCCGCTGGACGCCACCCCCACTCTCAGCTAGACGCCACCCCCACTCTCCACTGGACGCCACCCCCCACTCTCCGCTGGAAGCCATCCCCCACTCTCCCCTGGACACCCCCCCACTCTCCGCTGGACGTCACCCCCCACTCTCCCCTGGACACCACCCCCACTATTAGACGGAAGTTTGGGGTCATATATAATTCGAAATAAAATAACTTGAAAAATTAAATAAACGAGTATTTAAATCGGCCTCTCTCTCTCAGCCAGAACTCAAAAGTAATCATTCAATTAATCATGATTAATTGAATGATTACTGTAATCAAGATTAATGATTACCCATGTAATCATGATTAAAAGTAATCAGATTACAAGTAATCATGATTACATTCGTTATAATTACTTGTAATCTGATTAAAAGTAATCATGATTACGCCCATCTATGGCACAGGGTCGGCCGAGCATTTCACAATTGCTAAAGCCCACAACACAAGCTCAGAAATTTGAACACCCAGCCGAATGCCACAACACGAATACAACAATTATTCAACGAGAGTGTGCAAGAGATGCAACCATTCCGGCTTGATTCTTTGGCGCCAATCCTGAAGTAGGACTTTATAAAATATCGACATATCGAAAATTCTATATAATTATTTTGAATTATCGATGTTTATTACTGATTTTTTTTTGTCGATATATCGATAATTCGATATTGAACTGTCGATTTCAATGGTTGACATTTTTTTTAATCTTTTTTTTTTTCGTAATTTATTTAATATACAAAATAATTGTAAACTTAATATACCGTATTCATTTACACTATATAATATTTTTTCTGTATTCTTAGTTCACTTCGGCTGTGCCATGCAGCCGGGAGATTTGTGGCCCGGTTGGTCACAACGGTGGCAGAGACCGCTTCGGTCCACCTTCGTCTTGCATTTGGTACTCACGTGCCCGGGCTCCAGACAACGGAAACACCGGAGCACGCAGGGCTCCGCAACCTTAATCTGGGCGCTTGTACAGCCGATGTGCAACCCTCGCTTTATGATGAGGTCTGCGATGTCGACTGGGCAAGTCGCCCAGCAAACTCCTGGGCCGAAGGTGCCAAAGCGGACTTCGATGATGCGGGTATAGTCTGCGCAGCGTGCCCAGCCTCTGCCACAATGTTCGGCGACACATTTTATTCCATCAAGGACATCCTCCCTATTGACGGAGTCGTCCAGGCCCGACAAGCGAAGCGTTGCCGTCTTCACGGGCCGGGACACCTTGACATCCGCCCAGGGGCGGATGTCCTTGAGCCTGCTGCAGAGCAGGTCCGCCTTCTTCTGGGCCTCCTCAATGGGGCCTGACACATGTATTAGACGGGCACCTGTGAGTGTGGCCTTCATGTACACTGCGCCTATCTCCTCGCGCTTGATGACGTCCAGGATCACCTCACGGGCAGCTTTTAGCACGTCCCCGAGGCTGAACCCTCGTTCCTTCGCACCAGGAAGTAGACGGAAGAAGATAACTGCCGTCTTGGGGTTTGAACGCGGCGTCAGCGCTTTTTGCGCGGCTTCTCATTTTGCCCCGCTGCGTTACGCGCGGGGACTTTCTTTTTGGGGCGGACGGTCTTCCTGCCCTTGCCCGCAACATCCCAACCGCCGGTTGTGCCCGTTTGTTTGTTGTAAGCTTGGACAGCAATGGAATACTCGGCTGATCGTGTGCGATGGGGAATCAATGCTTTTTTTGGCGAGACGCTAGCGGGGTGATACGTTCCTTGGGCCGTTGAGTTTTCTAGCCAATTTTCAGTCTTCCTCACCGTTTACATTGAGTGCAAACGTTTAAAAATGGATCCATGAACAAGAAATGAAGATAGATATGAAATCTAAAGAACGTCAGTGATATAAAAACGTGACGGAGAGACAACATGAAAATTATTAAGAGGTGAAAAAAAACGACCCCAATTATGGCTGTATGGCGAAAACCTTTGCCTTTCCCTACAAAGAGGAGAATAGAACCAAAGAAAAAGTATTCCTTTTTTACATATTTAGAATTGCGTGTACTGTGGACGCTACCTAAAATAATATTTTAAACTGAATTTTGAGGCAAAGTACCAGAGTCATATGCAATAGTTAGTATACTACTCCGCTATTGCACGTAATAAGGGATGTAATTCAATCTACTACGTTTCCGGATAATGTTTTTTTTGGGTAGAAATGAGCGCGGGTTTGAGTAGATGCAAAGTGAGCTCGGAACAACTGGACTTGTTGCTGACGTTTATGGAAGATCACCCGGAGTTTGCAGCTGGCAAACAGTCTATATATTCTCGATTCAGTGCGAGCAAGCTGTGGCGGCTGCTGGCTGAGCGACTGAACGCGGCTGCGGTCGACAGTGGTGGTGCCAGAAAATCCCCTGACAAGTGGTGCCGGGTACGTATCTCGTACTCGTACACACATATCTAGTCTACGGAAGAACTGGACAGAATTATACACAAATGATATTAACAATCGATTAACTACCTTAGTTTCACTCGCATTTATTCTCTATTTGCTTTAGTATTAACATATAAAGCATATTTGAGGTCACAATTCAAGAAAATATATTTTTCAATTTAAAAGCGAAAATATGAGTCTTCTCTTTTCTAACTTTACTTTGTCTCCTTATATCATAAAGAAGAACTGTGCAAATAACTATAAATATTGATAATATGATTTTTAGTAACTAGCATCTTAACATATGAACTACTTTATTATTAATACTTGGTCATGTTTCATTGGATTCCAGAGGTCATTTTAACCTTTTTACAGTACTTGCTCAGAACATCTCCAGTTTTAAACTAAAATTTACCATGCATATGTAAAGAAATGAAATTCAAGTATTATGTTATTGATTATGTAATAATTATGTTCCTACCTCACACCTAGTGTGACTCTGTTCACAGTACTGGGCTGACATAAAATACAAAGCACGTAAGAAGTCTGCCGCTGCAGGAGCACTTGGTGATCTCACCACTGCAGAGGAACGTCTACAAAACATCTTCAGTGGCCCAAGCCGTCACTGTGAGCATTGCTTCTATATAAGTCTGCAAAAGCATCCACAATGTCTCATACATGCAAGCCTTCAATCATCTAAAGATATAAGTACATTTATTTATAGGGCAGCCAGTGGCTGATACATTAAAAAAATATTACAATGACAATCATTAGCAAAAAACATTAAAATGTATCAACCCTTGAAGGCTGCATGCACCAAAAGTAAACAATAATAATAATAACAATTTTAGAAAACAAAATTTACATCAAAACCACATCATTTACGAATTGATGACAAAACGAAAGAAAGAACAGAATACAGGCATACCATAACCAAAACCACAAGAACAACAGTACAATTAAAACTAAAACACAAATATACCCTCACATGACCCTCAGTGCTTCCAATGCCTTTCTTTTGAATTATGGTAAGGAGTCTCCAGATATATTGAGATACGATCCAAGATTGCTAAGCAAGCGGGAAAGTCTGCTTACTGGAGAATTAATACCTACATTAGTTTTGACCGCAAGTGTGCTATAAGGTGTCTAGGATACCTATAAGGGGCATTGAAAGTAAATTTCTGAAGTAGCTGTAGGTAATTTTGCCATTAAGAATTTTATGTAATAAGGTTAAATCCAATAATTTTCTAAGAGTAGAAACAAGTGCATCCATTTTGAAAAAAAAAAGAATTAAATTGTCTTTGTAACTATATATTTATATTTGCTATGATGATGTGAAAAAGCACAATGGCTGAGGAACCTTTTCTGAAGCCGTTCTATTAACAGTTGATATACCTTGTAGAACGGATACCATACAGTACTACAGAATGCTTCTGATGTAAGTGTTAAACACTATGATTTTTGTTCAGGGATGTCTAAATGATTTAATGTTTTCAAGTACAAAACCTAACATTTTTGATGCCTTAGATACAATAGCATCTAAATGAGGTAAAAATGTAAGTTTGGAATCAAAATAAACTCCCAAGTCTTCAATGAAATTTACTTCCTTGAGAGAAACATTATCAATACTGAAGGTAGACTGTACAAAGTGATGTTTTTTTGTAAATTTTATATGAAACCACTTTGATGCATTAAGTATCTTATTGTTTTAACTGCACCATTCTGACAGCTTGTTAATATCTGTTTGAAGCAAATGGACATCATCTATTTATTTATCTGACCAATTTTAGATCAGCAGCGAAAATAAAAACCCACTGCACTGCTCCAAGCAATTGATCAGATTGATAATAAAAATATTAAAGAGCCATGGGCCTAGATTATTATGGATTATTCATACAAATATGATTTTTATTATTATCTTGCAGTGGATATGAAAAAACATACAGTTCAATAATCTAAATAGAATACAGGTTTATCTTGGGCATAATCATCCAACCTTTGCATCTGGAGGCACAGCCTATACACCTTGACTGATAACACTTTTGTACACAATATCTGCTTTCCTGTATATCTACTTTATTGTTGGATATAAATTTCTAATGCAATATACAAGGAGGCTGATGACCTGAACAGGGTGGACTGTAGCTTTGTTCAGACCTCTCTTATCTTTGCTTTTATAGTTTATTAATATGTATTTCCAAATTTATAAGTATATCCATATAAAGTAATAAAAATACTATTCCCTTACGATTCAACACTTTATATGACTCAGCAGCCTCTTAGCACAAGATCAGACTCTTTATACAAAGAGAAGAGATAATTTGATATGCATGAACACAATCCTAAAAATATGTTATCGTATGTGTGAAAAGTGGAACTATTACGTTGTATTTTACATCTCACATAGTTTGTAGTTGAAAGGATCTACACTTGCTTACACTTATATATGCAAATAGTTTTGGTGGAATCATAACTAATAATGAATTTTTAGAAATGTTGCTTTCGACAAAGCTGTTATATTGGGTCTGGGAAAAAACTCGTGGCGTTTTTTCAGTAAAATTCGACTGGTCTCCTTAAGCGCGTGAGTGAATTTATTTGAACCAAATATGTTCCATTATTATCGACAATGTTTCGGAATTTTTTAGGTAGATCCACGATCCCATTGGTTTCTGTGGTTTCTGGTTAAAAAACTGGATCAAGTAGTTTTCATAGGCTTCTTTTGAAGTTAGTTTTCATAGGCTTCTTGCTTTTGAGCTCTGCAGAGATCGGAATAGATGATAGACAGAGAGTGCTATATCCGTACTGTAAGGTAGATGCAACAAAACTTCCCAACCGAACTCTCTAAATTTTTAACGGGCCATCAAAGAAGTGTGTGGTTGGGCGTTGTCACGATTATAAACAATACCTTTCTTATTTATCAATTTGGGCCTTTTTCTCTCAATTGCCAAGCCTAATCTTTCTAGTCAACCACAGTAGAGTTGATAATCAATCGTCTCACCAATCGCAAGTAGCTCGTGGTGGACGATAACCATCCAGTTCCATCACACACACAACATAACTACTTTTGGCGTCGATATTAGTTTAGCAAATGATTGTGCAGGTTCACCATCCTTTATTCACAATATTTTATGCTTCCAGTTGTCGTACGTAATCCATTTTTCATCTCAGATTATTGGACGTTTTAGAAATGGCCGATTTCATTCAGTTTCAGCAGCGTATCGCAGATGTTTAATCGGTCCATCGTGTTTTTCGCGTTCAACTCACGAGCTGCATTCGTCAAGCTTTGTTTAAAACCAGTTTTGTGTAAATGATTTAAAATATTTTTATGGTCAATGCCTAGCTCCATAACAATATTGACACTGCTGATACGCTTATCTTGTTAGACTTTTTAAGGTGTTTCATCAGCTTTTTCAGTGATTGGACGACCGCAGTGTGACTCATCTTTCACATTGAAGTAACCGGAATGAAAGCGAGCGAACCATTTCCACACAGCAGAATTTGATAAAGTACCTTCACTGTATACAGCACATTTTTTTTTTCGTAAGCCTACGTTGCGTTGTTCCCGTTGTCATAATGATATTGTAGAATACACCGGATTTTTTCATTATGCAGCTCCATGTTCGAGTGCGAAATACTTTGGAACCACTGCACAGATTGCAATGTTTCTTACATTTAACTAACGTTCAAAAGGTCACCTTTAAAGGTGCACTCATTGGTAATTGCTGGTTGTTGCTGTATTTCATGTTTCTTTAGTTATATGCGACCAACGGCATTCATCGGAAAAAACGCCACGAACTTTTTCCCAGACCTAATATAAATTAGAGGAAATGTTCTTAGATCACTTATATAATAATATTAATATTTAAATTAAAAGTTATTTACAAGCCAGTCTACTAGTCCCAGTGTTTTAGTCTCTATCTCACTTACATATTAATTGTAGTAATGTCAAATATCACTAAACTTCATAGAACATGACAGCACAGGACGACATATTATGTTGTACATAAATATATTGCAACTTATCATATAAGGCACTTCTAAACAAACCACATTTTACTCTAACATTGTCTGTCAGGGAAATAAGTAATTACAACAATATTTTTAAAATGTTTTTTTTTTTTGACAATACTTAACTGTATATGTCTTACTTACTTTTAACTGTATATGTGTTGTGTAAATGAATTATTGTACCGGGCCACTGGCAACCCTGTATAGAATAAATAAATAAACAATAAGGAATTCATGAGGAAACCCCTCAACTGGTGATGGACATTCATCTATGATCTGGAGCAAAAAAAGGATTGAGATAATAATTATATGAATAACAGAGAGGATGGAAAATTAAATAGATTACATAATTTGAAACAACTTCAAATGCTCGGAGCATTACTCAATTGTAATTAGGGCTGCAGCATAAAGACCTCTTACCATCAAGTTGGCTATTTGCTTGATAGCCTTGCTTTCACATAAAAAAAAACACAATCCTGTTTGGCAATATTGCCTGGCATTCCTAAAAATATAGTTATATTTTAAAATATGGCACTGGTTACAATATTATAGTACATTGCTCCATGAGTGTCTGAATGAATTTGGTTTCCCAGGCCCGGGTGTAATAATTAGAAGAACACTCCACAACGGTTTTTAGTCAGTAGGAGCCTGACACGCCTGGGTCGCTGCCCTCACAGCATCCCTTATGGTCCTAAGCAGGATTACCTTCGAGGCTAAAAAAAATAGTACATTTAGAAGCACTGTTACACACTAACGTAATTTCTAGAATTCATTTCATTCACGGAATGCATTTATTTTATACTAAACGCAAAACTGCATTGTGCAAATCATTCCTCATTTCGTTAAGTTTTATTGATAAATTGATTGACATAAATATGACACGTCAGGCGGAAGCGTGCGGAGGCAGAGCAACTCGGACGAGGAGCGCAAGCCGCAACTCGAAGACGACATGCGATCGGAGGGCTCCGCGGCCGCCGGGGAACCGCCACGGCTCACCACCGAGGAACTGCTTGCTGAAGCCGCCATGCGCAGCGCCCTCGCCGCCGAGAAGCAGGCGGAGGCTGTCGTCCAGGCAGTCGACCTGCTGCGCGACCTGATCACGATACTGCGCGACCGCGAGGCCGTGCAGCATCAGCACCATGCGCATCTCGAGCACGCGCTGCAGCCGTTGCCGTCGCACCACCACCAGCAGCAGCAGCACCACCGGCTCTAGTGTGGCTAGTGCGGGAGGCCGACGCGTTCGCACACGTCCGCGTATACCTCGTCGGCCCGGCGGCGAGCGCGAACGGCGCCAGCGCGCAACACATCGCGCAGCACGCGCGGCCGCAGTAGCAGCTCCTGGGCGCGGCGCCGCACTGGCCGCAGCGCGCGCACCAACGCAGCAGACACCTCACGTTTGTACTGTGCCGTGGTCAGTCCCTCTGCCTCCTGCACCGCCTCCTCGGGCAGCTTGTCGGTGGCGAGGCAATGCAGGCTCACCAGATTTGATACGCCAGGCCGCATCTCTGGCTCATACGTCACCTGGTGTGTCATTCGATACTCTACTGAAATCTTTTTATTACTTTTATTTTCTACGGCAGGACGGAATCCATCATGTAAAAGTGAGAGTGCACAGCGACGACACTCGCCGAGACCGTAATCGTCTGGCAGCCCTCGAACTGACGTTAATACGATTTGCCAAAGGATGCTTAGGTCATTCACAATGCAGACCATGTGTGTTGTGATCAGACTTATTATACAATTGGAGAATGATGCTGATGATTTTACGACATAGATACCGGGTGATGTTAATTAAATAAAATATCTTCTTGTGTAAAGCTTTCAGTAACATAAAAATGTAATTAAATAAATATTCAACTAATAAATATAATTGTTATATGTTGTACCCTGTTGGATTTGATATTTGTAATCATTAAATGAGGAACAAGCCTTGGATGAGGATGCAGAGTCCCAGTGAGCTCTGCTGCTTCAGGAGTGCCGGGCGACGGAGCTGATGGATGAGGGCATTGGGATGACAGAGGCGGGGAGCACAACGTCTCCTGCAGGGTCCCGCTGTCGCTATCGCTCACCTGTGGAGTGAAGTCCGTGACAGCTTTCTTTACTTTAAGTTCGATGACTTCATCCGCGTCGCTGAGCAGGATGCGTGACTTGGGGTCTGGATCTGATTTGGACATTTTCTTGGTGGGATCACGGAGGCTCAGCAGGCGGTCGCTACCGTCGTCCGAGAGCAGCGGCCTAGGCGTCGGAAAAGCGGGTCCGTAGCGGTGGTGGAACGTGCGCACGAGCTGTGAGGCGACCTGCAGGTGCTGCAGCTGGTCGGCGCCAACGGGCACGTGCGTGCCGCGATACACGAGCACATCGGCCGCCTGCAGCACCGGGTACAGCAGCAGCCCTAGCGGCACCTGCTTCGCGAGCGCCGCCTTCTCCTTGTACTGCGGCAGATGCGCGAGGCGCGCCTGCGTGGCTAGGCACGCGAGCAGCCAGCAGAGCTCGGCGTGGCGCGGCACTGCCGACTGCGCAAACACTATGCTGCGCTCGGGGTCCACTCCGCTGGCCAACAAATATGCCGTTAACTCAACCGTGTTCTGTCGCAGCGCCTGTGGCTCCTGTGGGTTATATATCGATAAACTCAGCTCCTGACCTATAATAATATAGCGTCATGCTATGTCCCTTACGAGATAAACAGAGATACATTAGAGGCTGTATCTGCTTTGTTCTTATATCCATGGCCAATATGACCAGTAGCGCAGCTGATCACTGTTCTCACAGCACTAGTTTGTGGCATTTTTTAGATGCCATGCAGGTTTTCTCATTAAAAAAAAAACAAACACTTTTGTTTGTGCTCCTGAAATTAGAATTGTCTTA
Source organism: Automeris io (assembly GCA_036320925.1). Lineage (NCBI taxonomy): Eukaryota > Metazoa > Arthropoda > Insecta > Lepidoptera > Saturniidae > Automeris > Automeris io. The sequence goes on along the minus strand of JAUDJH010000011.1, from coordinate 105,146 downwards.
TTAAATAATTTTTGGTGGTTTATAAGATTCAAAATTATGTATTATAACTGTGTATTGCCTTCTTTTATTCTTTTTCATTTTAGTGTGTTCTGTAACTTTAAGACCATAATCAGTCATTTTAAGCTCACGCGTTGTCTAGAATTATTTACCATGGGAGTTCTATTATGTGGTAATAATCTGCTGTCTAGATTGGTCATTTTGCGGGACCATATGTTTTTAAAGAAAGAAAAGTAATTTGCTTTGGTTACTCCTTCAAAATATAATAGAATATAATATTTATAATTACAAAAAAGAATACTAGTACCTACATGTGGTGTAAATATATACAAGTGACTTTTGCATGGCAAACTCAGTACATTTATTGTATTATCAAACAATTTCATAAATTATTTCATACTTCCTCAATCATTAAAAATAAAATTAATTTATTAAAATATTAAACTTCAATGTCCTGTTGTCTTAATATTAAGTCTGAATCAATTTGACTGCACTCACTGAAGGTATGAGACTGCTTCTTCGCCCATACCAGGCACAATATCCTGAACTGTTCTGGCTACCCTTTTAATTATTATTATACATGTAACTACTTGTCAGTAATACAGCACTATTCAATAGTTATTACATGATTTCCTATTTACTTACTAAAAATCAACTTTCATATTCCAAGCCTATTTTCACTTGTTGCTTCAAACAAGATCCTTTCCTGTACAGTGAGGGTCACAGACACAAATAACAGACAAATACACTGAGACAATGTCTTCTAACTAAAATCTTTTATCACCTACAGCCAAAACATAACCTTTTAAGCTCCACAAAGTCTTGATCTCATTTACACCCACTGGAAATTGAAATGAGACTGATAATGAAATGTGCTAGCTTAAATTCTATTCACTTGTTTTTTTAAAGACTCTCAAATCATATGAAGGAACTGACATACAGAGTGAATATTAACTATAGACATACAATCAATAATTATTCCATTTATTTATGATCAGGCAAGCAGCTGAAACAACTGATAAGTGCCTGTATCCTGCTGTATCACATTCTTTTAATTATTCATTCATTTAAGCTCTCCGATATCCCAATGATGGTTGTGTCTGGGACTCCATCTGCCTACAGTAATGAGCATGACAATAACCTGATTTGAGGTGACGGAGTGCAAGTCCGCGATGAATAGCGTGAGGTCCTCGCCCTTGTCCTGCAGCCGCACACAGCGCCGCACCGCGCTGAAGTAGTTGCCAACGTGCAGTGCGCCTGTCGGCTGCAGTCCGCTCACTACGCGCCGCGACCATCCACCGTCCTCCGCATGCATCGCGCTGTACCGCCTGTTCACTCCCTTGGACGTGTACATTCGGCATTGAACTATGCCTTTTTTCAGCAAATTCATATTTGTACTTTTTTAACTATATGAAACAAAACGTTAGTTTTGCAATAACAATTTATATATAATATATTGGCACCTGATTATTTAAAGTTTTAGTTCACAAACAAAATCATCATAACGGTGTAGCTTTCCTACAATGTTATGTGTTACCTAATATAATATAAATATATATATATATATATATATGCTCTTCGATAAATAAAAAAACGTTTAAACCTCACTTTTCTTTCATGATATATATATAAACGATAATAAAAAATGTGATAGTAGTAGGCGTATAAATCGATATTTAAAAAATATCGATACATGTATAAAATATATCGCTTCAATCCGATATTATCAATTCATCTAGTATCGAATGTAATATCGATATATTTCATTCGATATACCAAATATCGTGTCACATTCTTTTTTTTTTCTTTATATCTACTTATTCCTTAAATCTGTAACATTACAAACTAATGAAAGTCTTTCAGATGAGTTGTCGCTTTATTTGACGGCTCCAGTCAGCAGATTTAACGTAAACCCATTAGAAGTGTAGACAGAATATAATAATACAGTTCCCAACGTTATACAATGTGGCATTTAAATATTTAACTATGGTGGCTAGCTCAGTTCCATCTGAACGACTTTTCTCAAAAGCCGCACAGGTTCTTACACAGCAGAGAAGCAGATTGCAAGCCAAAAGGGTAAATACAATTTTGTTTTTGCAACGTTTAAAGAAAAAGTACTGGCATTTATAAATCTTTCATATTGGTATGGTAGAAAAGAAAAAGCTGCAATTCTTTACGCGCAGATGATAAATATGGCTTTTGAGTTGTATGGGCTTGGATTCATTTTCGTATGATTTATAAATAAAGTTGATTTGTATCTTCTCTCTAAAGTGTTTTTTTTTTTCATAATTAACCTAATACCTATTTCATATTATAGACTAGATAATTACAATAAATTACTTACGTTATTTAAAAACAATGATATATTTATTCAATATATCGCAAAGTATCGATATAATACTACGATATATCAAAAAATATCGATTTTTTTTTTAAAAGAACATCCTGCAATGTGACCAGCGCCCGTCTGTCATAATTTACACGGGACTGTCAAATGGCAAAAAATTACATTTTGATGACAAGATATTATATAGCAAGCTGATCCGGCGAACTTCGTATTGCCATGAGTGCCATTACTTACAATCAGAGATGGGCAAAATGTAATCAGACTAATGATTAGGATTACATTTCGTAATCGTTAACCATGATTAATGATTAACGAAATTAATCAAAAAAAGTAATCATTTTTTGGTGATTAAGGATTATTAATCTGTAATCGGATTACGATTAATCATGATTACTTTTATAATTTCTTTTCTGTTTGATACGTAAAATGTGCTGCCGACAGCAGAGCGGCGCTCGCCCTTTTTTTTTTATTTATAGTATACGACTACTACTAGCTAAACTGGCGAAGTGAGTACCACTACATAGTTAGGTATTAGGGCGATTACCTGAACTGGGTCGTGACCGCAGTGCAATAGTGCAAAGACCGACATAGTGACTCGCTTCGACCTGACTACTGTCAGGATCAGTTCGTGCTCGGTGGACATTAAATAAATCCAACGAAATCTAGCTAATCATAGATGCTTTACTATTGTTCTGAGTGATTCCTAGACTATTAGAAGTGATTATCAAACTACCGCCCATATTTTACTAAAATACCGTCTTCAACCCGATAATCCACGCCCGCCTTCGAGATGCATATAGAGAGATAGATCAAGATAGCGCAAAATTTTAATTGATCAGAACAAGACATCATTTTCTCAAATTTACACAAGCTTCTACAGCGCAGAGCGCAACATCACCTTTCTTGGTCATCCGTCTCTCTCTACTGACTCAGTTTCGTCTTTGATGTAAGCCGAACTGCCAAACACGTTCGTATCGTATTTTGAATTTTTACTCATAACTAAAGTTGAGATATCGATCTGTTTTTTTTTTCCGGATAGCTGACATTCTACCTAATAACTTTGATTCTTACAATAAATCAGCAGGACACATACAAATAAAATATCAAAATTTTTTTTTTTTTTTTTCTCAGTTCACTTAATTTTTTTTTTCATGTTTGACATCCAGTTTCTTAAAGACTAAAGAATATAGTACTCAGAAAAAAGAGGCAAATCGACATACGGGCACGCGCCATTTTTATCTCACTAAAAACGCTTTTTTGTTTGCCAAATTATATATACGAGTATATATATACAGGGTTATAGGTAACTAACGCACAGCCTCTTAAGGGTGGCTTTGATTTATCAAGACAGACAACTTTTGTTGTACGACTTTTTCTAATTCAATTACTTTTTTTCCCATACAAAAAAAATAAGAATCAGATTTGCAGTTCTGAACTTTTTAACTCTTCGTAAGGCGACGATCGCGCCACGCCGACAAAGGCGACCGAAGACAGACTTACGTAGTGCGCGGCGTCTTGTGTCGCTACTAACAAAGAAAGGGGTCTGCGGCGCGGTGAGCGGGCGTGGCGACATGTGCTTGACTACTGTGTAACACGGGTCATGTCAGTCGCAAATTTGCTTGCGTGTGCGCCGGCCGTGACGTGTTAGTTGTCCCAGTGACGCGTTCGTTTCATAAATCACAATGTCAAATCGATACACTAACATTGAATATACCGAAATGGTGCGTGTTTATGCTCGGTGCGGTGACAATCTGTCTGAAGCTTGCCGTGAGTCCGCGAGACTATTTCCGAATGTGTTGACACCGAGTAAATAGATTTGTGAGTATTTTTGTAAATAGTTTAATTATTGTAAATAGATAATTCCACTTTTTAAATACGCCTACATTAAAAAATAGTTTGCAATTATCTATCTTCAAACAGACCGCGCGCCTCTTTTGGTGCGATGAATTGCTTGATTACGTATCAATGTTCGTGTTTTTCTATTTACTTTTTTATTTTTTAGTGTAGCCAGTCCTAAGCCTGGATAAGTATGAAGGGATTGTGGATTCAGTGTATAAATATGTACAGATTGTACAACCTTTGAAACATTAACTTACGTAGAGGCCTTTACCTTGTTCATTTTACGATGTTCCCTATGGCAGACAAATAATAGGTTGGTTTTGTTTGTGAAACAATTATTTAATGTTTTATTTTGATTCTAGTTTGTTTTAATAGTGTATTAGTACGTCAATCAATAAACATTTATTTTTACTATTTAACTAAATATGGAAATTTACGTTCAAATAATTGTTATAAGCGACTTTGTAAAATAAACAAGGTATAGGGTTAATAAACTTTCTGCTACACGATCCTTAACGCTGCGTAGCAACGTAACTTTGCGCACGACTGCATAGCACCAGCTGATTGGATACCTACGCCAGATCGAATGAAAGTTGGAATATAGAGCTAACGATGACAAGGTATTCACACTAAAACTAAAAAAAAAAAAATCTAACGATGTATTAGGTTTTGGCAAAAGTCGTACAACAAAAGTTGTCAGTCTTGATAAATCAAAGCCACCCTTAAGAGGCCGTGCGTTAGTTACCTATAACCCTGTATATATATTGTTTAATGAGTAATAAAAGTAAAAAAAAATATGAATTTCATTTTTCTGTTTTAAAAATTTAACTATAACTTAAAGGATTGCACACAAAGTCTTTGGCCGTTATCAGAAGTATTCTCCATTTCGAAGGCGGGCGTGGATTATAGGTTAGGAGCAGGTATTTCAGTAAAATATGGACGGTAGTTTTATAATCACTTCTAATAGTCCAGGAATCACTCGGAACTATTGTTCTGACACACAACGACGTACAATAGTTTTACGGCGTTTCGAAGAAACGTCCGCCTCTAACAACAGCACCGGGCGGCACACTTAAGAGACTGTGTCGGCCATCAAGGTTACGAGCGGCACGCGAAGTGTCCCGCGGGTCTTTCAAGAGCAGAGAGGCGAGAGAGTGGGGTGGCTCTTTACACCACCCCTCCCCAAGTGAGTAGAGGTCACTCCAGAGGTCGCACGCCTTGCCGGGTATCGAGGATGAGATCCTAGTCGTGCCCTCGATCGCGATAGGTGGAAGGTGGAAGGTGGAACACGCCTGGGGTTAGTCGGTGCAAGTCCGACACACCGGGGGAGTGGCCTTTACCACTCCCCTGACGGTCGGAAGGGATTTCCACCGGCTTAAAAAAGTAATTGGTGGCGTAAATAAATACTCTTGTTGAATCACCTTTTTATTAAACTTTTAAATATTGTCAAAAACACATCACAACTTGTTAGCCATTCTTTTTTATGTATCTATGCTTTTTATTATTGCTTCATAGGTAGGCACTGAAATTAAACTATATAGCTATGATTGACATTAATAGGCTGAACAGTAATTATTATTACATTAATCTTGATTACTTGTAATCTGATTACTTTTAATCAAGATTACAGTAATAATTCATAGTTTTTAGTCATGATTATTTCTTTGACTATTGACTTTAGTTATAAGGTCTACGGAAATTCAAAATACGATACGAACTTGTTCGGCGGTTCGGGCTACATCAAAGACAAAACCGAGACTGGTCTGTCTGTTTGTTGGGTAATCGCTCTACCACCTCAAAACTATGTAGTAATCAATTCGCCAGTTTAGCTAGTATATAAATAAATATAGGCGAGCGCCGCTCTGCTGTCGGCGGCACACTTCATGTATCTAATAGAAAAGTAATCATCTAAGTAATCATGAATGCAATCGTTAATCCGACTACAAACTAATAATCACCCAAAAATGATTACTTTTTTATTAATTTCCTTAATCTGTAATCATAATTAACGTTTACAAAATGTAATCCTAATCGTTAACCATTAAACTGATTACATTTTGCCCATCTCGCATACAACCAATGACCAATATAATGAGAAATATCTACGCTTCGTAACTTTTACCTATTTATAGGTAAACATTTTTACGCATGGCCACCTTGCTAAAATTAATCTTCATTTATGGCAAAGAAATAATTTGTAAGTATTCATGTGAAAAAAAAAACCGTGCACAAATTGCAAATTGAATTGCAGTTCTGGCTTCTGAGATGTCGTGCAGTAATTAATTTTGGACTTGTATGGCTTTTCATGTTTAAAAATTCATGTCTTACGGTTTCTCTTATTTAATTGATGGTGGTTGGTTGTTACTTTCATTTACTGAAGCTATTAATGTACACCAACCATGCCTTTTGAAATTTATATTTCAAAAATATATTCTGATCACTGTCAATAAATTCGAATGTAAGTAGCTTAGATTATAGTAAGTAGGTATTTTTTCGAAGTATTCATATAGGTATTTTGGAGTAGTTATCTTCTTTTTTTTTTCATCGTGAGATCACATATGTATACGATTAATACCTTATATACCTATGGAAGGATAGACTGTAGGAATTGTGGTGATCTAGGAATTGTGTAGGGATTCATGTTACCATGGGAACAAACTGTTGATAACCTTAAATTAAGGGATACATTTTTCATGACTTATTATAAAAAAAAATGTAAATACAGTTAATAGCACGTAGTGGTTAAGTTATCGTAAATATAATATTTAATTATTTGTATACGTATACCGCGATATCGTAGAGAGGAGCACCCAGTGCAAATAATTCAATGTTAATATTATTTTTGTGGTATAATGTAGATTCTAAAGAGTTATTGAAACATCCAAAAAAATACTCGGTAATAAATAAGAAGAGCTTCCTAGGAATAAGGTTCACCCGATTCGGCAAAGCGAAAGCATGAAGTGATCTTCAGCAGAGTGGCGGAGCATGAACCGGTACGTGGTGCTGCAGCAGCTCGGCGACGGCACGTACGGGACCGTCGTGCTGGCGCAGCGCCGCGACACCGGCGAGAAGGTCGCCATCAAGCGCATGAAGCGCAAGTACTACTCCTGGGACGAGGCGATGAGCCTGCGCGAGGTCAAGTCGCTCAAGAAGCTCAACCACGCCAACATCGTGAAGCTCCGCGAGGTCATCCGGGAGAACGACACCCTCTACTTCGTGTTCGAGCACATGCGCGGCAACCTCTACCAGCTGATCCGCGACGCCGACCGACCCTTCCCGGAGCCCGTCCTGCGCAACATCACCTATCAAGTGCTGCAGGGGCTGGTCCACATGCACCGTCACGGCTTCTTCCACCGCGACCTCAAGCCCGAGAACCTGCTCTGCTGCGGACCCGACCTCGTCAAGATAGCGGACCTCGGGCTCGCGCGCGAGGTGCGCTCCCGGCCTCCCTACACGGAGTACGTGTCGACGCGCTGGTACCGCGCGCCCGAGGTGCTGCTGCGGGACCCGCGCTACGGCCCGCCCGTCGACCTCTGGGCGCTCGGCTGCATCGCCGGCGAGCTGTACGCGTGCCGCCCGCTCTTCCCCGGCAACTCCGAGATTGACCAGCTGCACCGCATCTGCGCCGCGCTCGGTCCTCCCGACCGCGACCGCTGGCCCGAGGGCTACGCGCTCGCCGACGCGCTGCGGGTGCGTTTCCTCCCGCCCGGTCCCGCAGCAGGCGTCCCCTTGACGCGCCTCGTGCCGGCCGCATCGCCGGCCGCGCTGCACCTGCTCGCCGCACTGCTGCAGTACGCGCCGAGGGACCGCCCCACCGCGCCCCAGGCTCTGCGGTCAGTGCTCGGCTCGCGCCCATTGTCCGGTCGATCCACTTTATCACGTTCTCTGATTGCGTCTCTCTGTTCCCTCAGATTCCCGTATTTCGCTGTCGGAGCGGGGCTCGGGGCGCCGGCGCCGGCTCCGGCGTCGCGCGCGCGAAGGTGCGGAAGCGACCCGCGAGTGGCCAGGGGTCGGGGTCACCGCATCGGCGGCTACAGCTCTTGTGTGTTCTTCCCGCAGGATCGGAATTCGTGGCGAGGCGGACGCGGTGCGCAGCCCGGCGGCGGCGGCGGCGGCGGCGGCGGCGACAGCGGTGACGGCGGCGGCTAGAGGGCGGGATCGCTTCGCGGACATACTCGGGTAAGAGTCCCCGCTCCGTGTGCGACGAGCCGGGTACCCACGGTACGCTACGTGCGTGTTACTGTCCGCTGTGTGGTGCAGGGGCGAGGTGGTGCACGAGCTCGGTGCTGGCGCCGGCGCCGCAGGAGGGCGGCCGGGCAGCGGGGGCGGGGACGAGCCGGGCGGCAGGGGCGAGGGGCAGGCAGGCGCGGCGGCGGCGGCGGCGGTGTACCTGAGCTGCGCGCGGTACGTGTCCGGCGGGCGCATCGACACGTCGCTGTTCGGAGCGCTGCCGCTGCAGATGTCGCTGCGGTCGCATCGCGGTGAGTCCTCCTTCTCCTCCGTGATATTGCGATGTGGATAACCTTCCACTGGCGCCATTGCCGATCGACTGTTTCTCAGGCTGAGCCCTCAGTGGCGGCGCGAGTATGTAAAGAGCCTCCGTCACGTTTGTTGGAGCGTTGCGCTGAAGCTACGGGCACGGCGATCGCTGCCGGGCCCGCGCTGCGCCGTCACTCGCCACTACTATTGTAGGGACACATAGTATAATGTTAACGTAACTAATTGATTTTGATAGCGTGATTTACATAAATGCAGAGTATCATCCGGTATTTTTCCCCGTTTTATACCGCGCGAAGCAGCAGGCATCTACTCGCGGCAGCCGAGTACCACATGGAGGGTAACACCGCCCCCTTGTTGGTGTGCTCGTGCGGCCGATGTGCCGAGGACTGGCGAGCATTATGGCAGCCACTCGCCTTAAAACTACTGCCCTGCCTAGAAACGGAAAACTAAAATAACTATGTTATTGTATGTTGTAGTGTACTGAGCGGTCGGAGCAGACTAAATTAGACGAACGATGTGAAATCCTTAATACACTAGTAGTACACTGCAAACTGAGATCTCGTCATGTGAAATCCTTACCAATTTTAATTTAAATACAAAAGTAGCTCTGTCTGCCTGTCGCACTTTTTCGAAAATGTTTTTTTTTTACTCTTCGTGATGCTGATGTGGGAATACTTGATGCGCACAACAGTATTGGGCTAATTTATATTCGCTCATCCTATGGTGAGCTGGGGAGCTGGTGAGCTGGGGAGCTGGTGAGCTGGGGAGCTGGTGAGCAGGTGTGGCATGTTGCAGAGGCGGTGGCGGCGGTGGCGGCCGGCAGCGGAGCGCCGCGCGTGGACTGGGCCGCCAAGTACCTGCGCTGAAGCGCAAGCTCCTCCGCCCCACGAGCCTGCAATTATTAACTACTATATTAGTTTTATTAAATTTATCCATATTTTATTCTTAACCCAAAATAACATATATTTTTAAACTTGACATAGTAACAAACTGTTGACTTGTTAAAGTTTAACTCTTTTTGGTCTTCGTTCTCGGATATTTCTTTGTGTGCGGTTGCTTGTATTCATAGATGGGCAAAATGTAATCAGATTAATGAAAATGATTAACAATTACATTTTACGTTTTCTACCATTAATATGACTGCATTTTGCTCACTTATGTTTTAAACACTACTAAATCCCAGATTGTATACACATTTATGATGTCTTAATGTTTTAAATGGATTTAATCATGATTACAGAGCAAGAAAATTAAAATTACGATTACATTTTGCAGTCATTCTTCATTAATCAGATTACATTTTGCCCGCCTCTGCTTGCATTGTTATAATTGTACAGGGAGGATCGACAGCTCGTTGACATTTCAAATGATGATTTAAAAGTAATTAGTTATGTGCGATAAAAACTGTTAATTTATAATCAAAGTACAACAATAGTGTTAATGGGTTGTATGCACCGATTCCGATAGTATATTTAGATTTTTTATCAAAACCAAAATTTTGCGTAACGTGTTTTATTTTTCACCTTTTTGACAGACAAATGACAGACCATAAAGAATGTAAGCTAAAAGTGTTGCCAACATGCCCCCCGCCGTTGGAAGCTTCCATGCTTTCAACCCGATGAATCAATCAGTGGACATATTTTATTAAATGCACGACGAACAATGCCGCCAACTGTTTTGATATCAGCTACTCCACTCACACCATCCTTTCCCGGATAGAGAGTGACGATACGCCCAAGTCTCCATTTTAATGGTGGCAAATGATCATCTTTGATAATGACAAGGGTGTTAATCTTCAAATCTTCAGTGCCAACTTGCCATTTAACGCGCTGTTGGAGTTCAGATATATATTCCTTGCTCCATCGAATAAGATTTGACATGTATTATTGTGTGTGACATTTAATGGGTGTATTTGTGCTATTAAAATAAATTTATTGAGATTATATCAAACCGCTACTTTTATTGACACCTGGCGTGAGCGGTAAAAGGTCCTTAGGATTTGACGATAACGGTGATAATGGTCGTGAATTCAACACAGCTTCTATTTGAATCAGTGTGGTGTTTAACTCTTCATAGGTCAAATTACTATTACCCAACACTCTTATAAGATGATACTTGGTGGACTTGACACCTGCCTCCCAAAGGCCAACAAAATGAGGCGCATATGCAGGAATAAAGTGAAAGTCTGTTCCCTCATTAGCAATACTGTCGGCAATAGAATTGCAATTACTCTTTAAAAATTTGGACAACTCATTATAAGCGCCCACAAATGTCGTTCCATTATCAGAATATAAATTTAGAGGTTTTCCTCTACGCGAAACAAACCTACGCAGTGCTTGCAAATAGTTATTACTTGTCATATCACCCACCAATTCTGAATGAATCGCCTTAACAGCGAAACAAACAAAAACTATAATGTACACTTTAATTAATCGACATCCTCTACCTTGACGACTGGCACACAAAATTGGTCCTGCGTAGTCTACTCCGACATTCTGGAAAGGATAATCTGCTATCGACACACGATCTACAGGTAAGTTTCCCATCTGAGGAATAACTGTCTTTCCTTTAATACGTCGACAAGTGACACACTGACGATAACATTGTTTGGCTAAATTACGTCCGCCTATTGGCCAATAGGATTCCCTAATATTAGATAACAGGAGCTGTGGTCCAGCATGAAGTAAATTTACATGTTCAAACCGAAATAAAAGTTTACAAAAGTGATGAGTGGACTGTATAATGATTGGATATTTTTTCTCGTATGCAAAATTAGAATTAGACAAGCGACCGCCAACTCTCATTATTTTAGCGTCATCTAAAAAGGGACTAAATTTAAGAAGGGAACTTTTACGAGGTAAGTTACCATTTTTCAATAAGATATTATATTCAGGAAAAGATTCCTTTTGAGATTGAACAATTATTAAATTTAACGCATTACTCTTTGTTAGTTAAATTTAAATTAACATCATTTTGCTGTTTACACATTGTAATGAACTTTAGTACATAAGCCACACTTCGTTGTAGTCTAAGGAAATTTGAAAATCGTTCAAATTTAATTAAATGTTCCATTGCTGGTTCCACAGAAGCAGCATACAATGAGATTTCTGGCTTCACCTCAGGCAAAGTTTCAACTTCCCCGAGTAAACGGGGCCAGAAAGATTTGTCCAATTGCAAGAAAGATGGGCCCTACCCACCATAGATCTAATGACTGCATTTTGTCAGCAGTCACACCGCGAGATAACAGATCTGCTGGATTATCCAGTGTAGGAACATGCCTCCATGTGCATGAGCCGGTTGCATTAATAATTTCCGCAACACGATTACGCACGAATGTGTTTAGCTTAATAGGGAGCATTTTTAGCCAACCCAAAACGATCATAGAATCAGTCCAAGATGAAACGCATGATACCTTTACACTGAGCGAGCTGACAACCTTATCATAGAGACGAGCCCCGAACAAAGCAGCACACAACTCGAGTCGTGGGATGGTTTGTGGTTTAATGGGTGCGACACGACTTTTGGCAGTTAACAAACGAACTGATACCTTGTCGTACTCATCAATACAACGAACGTATAAACATGCACCATAAGCTTGCTCTGAGGCGTCTGTGAAGATGTGAAGTTCTAGCGACTTGTATGAACGACATGCTACATGACGAGGGATGTGAAGTTCATTGAGCAGTGGTAATAACTTAATCGTATTCATCCACACCTTGCCAACCTCATCAGGAAGTTGATCATCCCAAGCTAGCTTCTCTAACCACAGCTTCTGTAGTAAGCCTTTCATTAAAGTTACGCAAGGCGACAACAAACCAAGTGGGTCAAAAATTTGCGCAATCACGGAAAGCATATCACGTTTAGTAACATTTGCCTTGGACACAATATTTATAGGAAAGTGTAAGTGATCAGTGTAAGTTTGCCAACTAAGACCTAAGGTTCTGCAGATTTAAAGGCGCCTGAGAAGACTTATTAGACAATAAAGAGGGTTCATTAGATCTTCACTTCCTTAGTGGCATGCAAGCCGAAGCGAGGGCCGCGGTTATATTTTCGCGTAACATGACCGCCTCATCAAACTGATTTGTGCCAGTCAAAAAATCATCCACATAGAAATCGTGCAATATGACTTCAGACACCTTTTCATTTTTACAATCCAAGCCGATTTGTTTAAGACACCTCGTGGCAAGGAATGGAGCGCTAGCTGTACCATATGTGACCGTATTTAACTGATAAGCCTTAAGTGGGCTTGACGGTTGGTCGCGCCAAATGATTTGCTGAAGGTGACGATCAGACGAATGTACTGACACTTGCCGATACATTTTCTCGACATCCGCGAATAAAACATATTTATGAAGCCTAAATCGCAACAAAATGGACATTAAATCGTCCTGAACCGTGGGTCCTACCAATTGAATATCATTACACGAGAGGCCGGTAGTGGTAGAGTAGCTAGCGTTAAATACGACACGCAACTTGGTAGTGGTACTAATTTCACGCAGCACACCATGGTGAGGAATGAAATATGGCTTACTATCCGAATTAAAATGACACTCGGTCATATGACCTAAGCTTAAGTACTCGGCCATAAAATTTTTATACATTGTGTCAAATGTCGGTAGCTTTTGGTTTCTCCTTTCTAAAGATAAAAAACAGCGTTTAGCGCGTTCAAGCGAATCGCCTAAGACTTCTGAAGATTCTTTCAGAGGTATACGAACACAGAAATGACCATCATCTGACCGTGATGTATTTTCAACAAAGTGTTGTTCACACTGTTTCTCTGACTCAGAATACACCGACGACTGATGGCGAACTTCGTCAAGTTGCCAAAACCGCGTTAGCTGAGTTTGAATGTCTTCGAACTCTGAGCGAGAAGTATTTACAATGTTACACTTAATAGGTGTAGTTGAGGTACATGCATAGTTCCTCTTAATAGAACCACAGACTAACCAACCAAGCTTTGTCTCACAAAGTGTCGGTTTTCCTTGACCTAAGGAAATTCTTCCTTGCTCCAATAAATCAGCTCCAATGATCATGTCGATTGCAGCGGGCTCATTGAATTTTGGATCAGCAAAATTAATGTCTGAAGGTATCATAAAGTCATACATATCAACTGGATGAGCCGGCACATTATCAGTAATTGTGGGCAAAATAAAACATTGAACATCAGTTGAATACCTATCATTTAAAGACTTCATATGGATATTACACATCTTTTTTACATGTGAGAGTGAGTTATTAATGCCTTGAATGGACCTATTCACCTCAATAAAGGGCAAATTTAATTTTTCATAAAGATTTTCAGTAATAAGACAGGATGAGCTGCCAGAGTCAAGGAGAGCACGAGCCACATGCTCACTGTTGTTATTATCACTTAATTTCACTAAGGCAGAAAGGGTCACTTGAGAATTATTACTCAAAAGTGGTGATGAACACTCCACCTTAGCATTACTCGCTTCATCAGAACGATCAGCTGACTGTCTTGATTTTATATCTGAATTGTGAATAAGGGAGTTATGTTTCCTTTTGCACACTTTGCAACCTTGCCTTTTGCACTTATTTGCAAAATGAGAATGACTAAAACAGTTAAAACATATTTTGTAACTCGGTAAGGACATTAATCTTTCTTTGACACTCATTGCAAGAAATTGTGGGCATACATTGAGTTTGTGATCACCATTACATTTTGGGCAACAAACATCAGAATGTGAATTATTTAGTGTGACCATAGCTTTAATTTTTTGAGTAGGTTTTCGTGAGATGTGTGCCTGGCTTAATGAAGTATTACTACAGGAAACTTCTAAAACCTCAACTAAATCAGCACGGTTTCTTACAAATTCAAGAAATTGATTAAATGTAATAGATTTAACCTTGTCTATGCTACCCTTATGTTCCTCCCATTCACGAAAAGTTTTTAAGTCTAATTTTTGGCTCAAAATGTAAATTAAGAGTGTGTCCCATGAATCTACAGGTTCTCCTAATGACCGTAGTGCACGGAAGTTTTTATTGATCTGGTCTAACATTCTCTTTAGTGCTACAGAGGATTCTTTAGAAATAGACTCAATGTTGAACAAAGCAGCAATGTGATTTTGTATTAGTAAACGTTTATTGTCGAATCTTTCACATAGAAGTTCCCATGCAATACTATAGTTACTAGCACTGAACTCAACTGACTGAATGCCGATAGCAGCCGACCCTCCCAAGGACGAACGCAGATAATGAAATTTATTCACTTCATCAATGTCATCATTATGTACTAAACTACAAAATGTGTCACGAAATTCAAGCCAGTTGTCATATGAGCCGTTGAATTTAGGCAATTGAATAGTGGGTAATTTGAGAAATTGTCTGTTAGAATAACTATGACAAGATTTAACTTGCTGTTGATCAGTCTTGGAACAAATATTTATAATACTCTTTGCCTCGGCAAGCACTGAGTAGTATTGAGATTCTAACATTGACCGCTCAATTAATTCTGACTCAACATCTTCCTGAGCACATTCAATTTGAGACTGAATGTTGTCAAATACCTCATATAAACATTCTATTTTATTAGTACGCCAACACCGTCAAGCGACCTATTTCTGTGATGGCCTTCCCAAGCCTGTCTCTGTCCTCTGTGGACGCCAACGAGATGGCGACCCGGCTGTCACGGCACTTTCTAATGCCGTGCACCCCGATCCCCATCTCGATGACGTCCACTTCTCTCTTTATTCTGTCAATAACCTGGTCAGCAGACAGCGGGTCAAGGGCCTCCACCAGCAGCGTGTGTCGTGGCGTTGCCACCACGCTACTGTAGGACCTCATGAGTCCCGCCGCCGCCACTGTTGGTTCCTTGATCCGCGAGCCCTCCCCCGTCACCAGTCCCCGGCCCGCCCCCCCCCTCCGTATTACCGACCTCCATCAACTCCCTCCCCCCCGGCGGGACGATTCCAGCGCTGCCCGGATAGGTTCGATGGCCCGCAATACAGTGTCCTCAGACACTTGCATTCCGGTCCCGACCTCCCCCACCCGATCCGCCGCCGCCCGAGCAGTCGCTGTCGCCAAAGCAGCCTCAGCTTTCAGCTGCGCGATTTCCCCCTTGATTGCGGAGAGATTCGCCACCTCCATACTGATCGCCTTCAGCGTAACAGCGACCTGCTCGGACCGCGAGGACATTACCGGAACCGCCCCCTCCAACGCCCTCAGATCCCCCCCGCACTTGTCTTCGCCAACCCCCTCAAGATTTCCCCTCTCATTTCCTGGACCTTCTTTTTAATGTGTCTGATGTTCTCGATTGGTTCGGACAGTTCAGATCCGAGCCAATCGCGAACACCAACAACCACTTTGTTTATATCTCTGATGGACTCCACTAGCTCCTGGGTCATTTCAAGCTTTTTGTGCAGCTCCGTAATCTCGGCTGCATGGGCTTGTTCCAATCGATTTAACTCTTGAGTCGCCTTGGCCCTCTCCGCCTCCCGTTCCACCCTCTCTCGTGATCTGGATTTGGAGAGAGCCATGACGATCTCGTACATATCACAAATGCCCACCAACATCACTGCCTTAGAGTCGCGGTTCATTTCCCCAGCCCCGTCCATGGCCCTCTTGGACTCAACAACCAGTTGGCTGGCCTTGAAGACTGCTTCTTCCATGTTGACAGCAGTCTCCTTCAGAGCCGCTTGCCGCGACTCAGGAGTCGAGATCGCCGGTTTCGGTCCCCCAGCATCCGGTGTAGAAACCGGAGGGAAGGCTTTCGCCTCTGGCTCTCTCTTCCCCCTCGTCCGAGCAGCCTCCGCCTCCGTGGCATCCGTACACTTAAGCTTATTGGTTTTTGGCATTTTCTAACGTTGAGTTTTTTATTACAGGTGTTGACAGCGGGAGGAAGTAGAGGACAGGAAGGAGTAGCAGCAGAGGAAGAAGAGGACAACGAGCAACACAAGGACAAGACAGGAAGGAGACACAGCTCGGGTACGTACACCTACTTAATTAAAATACACAAACATTAACTCCTACGTAATAATTTACAATCACATTACCTACTTGGACTAGTAATTTTCCCGTAATAATTCCTGCAGTACTAACTGTACCTAAACCCTTACATCAATAAATCTTAACACTATTTAGCTACTCGTTTACAGTTCAAGACAATACACAAACGAAACAACCCGCAATATTTCCAACATTCCGGAGTTCCAAAAAACAGTAAACGTTTATTATACACGACACATAGACAGGTCACTTTAATTTTTAACCTTTATAATCTATTCTAATATTTTTACACAAGTTCCTAGGACTAAACTTGCTACTTATAATCTAGGATATAACACGTAAGCTTATCACAACCAATACATAACTTTGCCTCTCGAGCGCCCCACAATCGCGACTCTGTGCTCGAGACGCACGCAGAACGTGCCGAAAGTGCTCGCTCGGTTCCCCAGGGGTCCCCAAGAGTGATTCCAGAACAAAAGTTTTTCACCTAAAATCGAAGTCTATATCCCTACACCAAAATAATGGGCGGGTGGGGCTCGTTTTTTCAGTTTTTCGTGATTATCTCGAGAAGTACTTATCGGAGAGAGGAGCACGATACGTCAAAAGTCGCGTCTCGTAAGGGCGCACACGCTGGAGCCGAAAGATGAGCAGGTCTCAATATAAAAAGATGATGATGGTGATGATTATGTTTCACCGACGTAGTGTTGGGTCCTGTGGGTTCCAGTATTCTCGGATTCGGGATTGCGACCCCTCGGCTGATTCGCGACGATGAGCTCTCTCCGATGGTGCCAAAATTTACTATATAAAAACAAATATGTTCCTTAGATTAAGTACTTTCGGTTGCCCAATAAACTGCCACATCCGGCCCTTCCGTTTTATGAATCTCGGGTTTTAAGTGTCCAGGGGTCCCGACCCCTATTATAATCCTCCTCCTCCACCAAAGAGGGTTAGGTTAGGTTAGGTTTAGGTTAGGTTAGGTTAGGTTAGGTTAGGTTAGGTTAGCTCGTTTTTTCAGTTTTTCGTGATTATCTCGAGAAGTACTTATCGGAGAGAGGAGCACGATACGTCAAAAGTCGCGTCTCGTAAGGGCGCACACGCTGGAGCCGAAAGATGAGCAGGTCTCAATATAAAAAGATGATGATGGTGATGATTATGTTTCACCGACGTAGTGTTGGGTCCTGTGGGTTCCAGTATTCTCGGATTCGGGATTGCGACCCCTCGGCTGATTCGCGACGATGAGCTCTCTCCGATGGTGCCAAAATTTACTATATAAAAACAAATATGTTCCTTAGATTAAGTACTTTCGGTTGCCCAATAAACTGCCACATCCGGCCCTTCCGTTTTATGAATCTCGGGTTTTAAGTGTCCAGGGGTCCCGACCCCTATTATAATCCTCCTCCTCCACCAAAGAGGGTTAGGTTAGGTTAGGTTTAGGTTAGGTTAGGTTAGGTTAGGTTAGGTTAGGTTAGCTCGTTTTTTCAGTTTTTCGTGATTATCTCGAGAAGTACTTATCGGAGAGAGGAGCACGATACGTCAAAAGTCGCGTCTCGTAAGGGCGCACACGCTGGAGCCGAAAGATGAGCAGGTCTCAATATAAAAAGATGATGATGGTGATGATTATGTTTCACCGACGTAGTGTTGGGTCCTGTGGGTTCCAGTATTCTCGGATTCGGGATTGCGACCCCTCGGCTGATTCGCGACGATGAGCTCTCTCCGATGGTGCCAAAATTTACTATATAAAAACAAATATGTTCCTTAGATTAAGTACTTTCGGTTGCCCAATAAACTGCCACATCCGGCCCTTCCGTTTTATGAATCTCGGGTTTTAAGTGTCCAGGGGTCCCGACCCCTATTATAATCCTCCTCCTCCACCAAAGAGGGTTAGGTTAGGTTAGGTTTAGGTTAGGTTAGGTTAGGTTAGGTTAGGTTAGGTTAGCTCGTTTTTTCAGTTTTTCGTGATTATCTCGAGAAGTACTTATCGGAGAGAGGAGCACGATACGTCAAAAGTCGCGTCTCGTAAGGGCGCACACGCTGGAGCCGAAAGATGAGCAGGTCTCAATATAAAAAGATGATGATGGTGATGATTATGTTTCACCGACGTAGTGTTGGGTCCTGTGGGTTCCAGTATTCTCGGATTCGGGATTGCGACCCCTCGGCTGATTCGCGACGATGAGCTCTCTCCGATGGTGCCAAAATTTACTATATAAAAACAAATATGTTCCTTAGATTAAGTACTTTCGGTTGCCCAATAAACTGCCACATCCGGCCCTTCCGTTTTATGAATCTCGGGTTTTAAGTGTCCAGGGGTCCCGACCCCTATTATAATCCTCCTCCTCCACCAAAGAGGGTTAGGTTAGGTTAGGTTTAGGTTAGGTTAGGTTAGGTTAGGTTAGGTTAGGTTAGCTCGTTTTTTCAGTTTTTCGTGATTATCTCGAGAAGTACTTATCGGAGAGAGGAGCACGATACGTCAAAAGTCGCGTCTCGTAAGGGCGCACACGCTGGAGCCGAAAGATGAGCAGGTCTCAATATAAAAAGATGATGATGGTGATGATTATGTTTCACCGACGTAGTGTTGGGTCCTGTGGGTTCCAGTATTCTCGGATTCGGGATTGCGACCCCTCGGCTGATTCGCGACGATGAGCTCTCTCCGATGGTGCCAAAATTTACTATATAAAAACAAATATGTTCCTTAGATTAAGTACTTTCGGTTGCCCAATAAACTGCCACATCCGGCCCTTCCGTTTTATGAATCTCGGGTTTTAAGTGTCCAGGGGTCCCGACCCCTATTATAATCCTCCTCCTCCACCAAAGAGGGTTAGGTTAGGTTAGGTTTAGGTTAGGTTAGGTTAGGTTAGGTTAGGTTAGGTTAGCTCGTTTTTTCAGTTTTTCGTGATTATCTCGAGAAGTACTTATCGGAGAGAGGAGCACGATACGTCAAAAGTCGCGTCTCGTAAGGGCGCACACGCTGGAGCCGAAAGATGAGCAGGTCTCAATATAAAAAGATGATGATGGTGATGATTATGTTTCACCGACGTAGTGTTGGGTCCTGTGGGTTCCAGTATTCTCGGATTCGGGATTGCGACCCCTCGGCTGATTCGCGACGATGAGCTCTCTCCGATGGTGCCAAAATTTACTATATAAAAACAAATATGTTCCTTAGATTAAGTACTTTCGGTTGCCCAATAAACTGCCACATCCGGCCCTTCCGTTTTATGAATCTCGGGTTTTAAGTGTCCAGGGGTCCCGACCCCTATTATAATCCTCCTCCTCCACCAAAGAGGGTTAGGTTAGGTTAGGTTTAGGTTAGGTTAGGTTAGGTTAGGTTAGGTTAGGTTAGCTCGTTTTTTCAGTTTTTCGTGATTATCTCGAGAAGTACTTATCGGAGAGAGGAGCACGATACGTCAAAAGTCGCGTCTCGTAAGGGCGCACACGCTGGAGCCGAAAGATGAGCAGGTCTCAATATAAAAAGATGATGATGGTGATGATTATGTTTCACCGACGTAGTGTTGGGTCCTGTGGGTTCCAGTATTCTCGGATTCGGGATTGCGACCCCTCGGCTGATTCGCGACGATGAGCTCTCTCCGATGGTGCCAAAATTTACTATATAAAAACAAATATGTTCCTTAGATTAAGTACTTTCGGTTGCCCAATAAACTGCCACATCCGGCCCTTCCGTTTTATGAATCTCGGGTTTTAAGTGTCCAGGGGTCCCGACCCCTATTATAATCCTCCTCCTCCACCAAAGAGGGTTAGGTTAGGTTAGGTTTAGGTTAGGTTAGGTTAGGTTAGGTTAGGTTAGGTTAGCTCGTTTTTTCAGTTTTTCGTGATTATCTCGAGAAGTACTTATCGGAGAGAGGAGCACGATACGTCAAAAGTCGCGTCTCGTAAGGGCGCACACGCTGGAGCCGAAAGATGAGCAGGTCTCAATATAAAAAGATGATGATGGTGATGATTATGTTTCACCGACGTAGTGTTGGGTCCTGTGGGTTCCAGTATTCTCGGATTCGGGATTGCGACCCCTCGGCTGATTCGCGACGATGAGCTCTCTCCGATGGTGCCAAAATTTACTATATAAAAACAAATATGTTCCTTAGATTAAGTACTTTCGGTTGCCCAATAAACTGCCACATCCGGCCCTTCCGTTTTATGAATCTCGGGTTTTAAGTGTCCAGGGGTCCCGACCCCTATTATAATCCTCCTCCTCCACCAAAGAGGGTTAGGTTAGGTTAGGTTTAGGTTAGGTTAGGTTAGGTTAGGTTAGGTTAGGTTAGCTCGTTTTTTCAGTTTTTCGTGATTATCTCGAGAAGTACTTATCGGAGAGAGGAGCACGATACGTCAAAAGTCGCGTCTCGTAAGGGCGCACACGCTGGAGCCGAAAGATGAGCAGGTCTCAATATAAAAAGATGATGATGGTGATGATTATGTTTCACCGACGTAGTGTTGGGTCCTGTGGGTTCCAGTATTCTCGGATTCGGGATTGCGACCCCTCGGCTGATTCGCGACGATGAGCTCTCTCCGATGGTGCCAAAATTTACTATATAAAAACAAATATGTTCCTTAGATTAAGTACTTTCGGTTGCCCAATAAACTGCCACATCCGGCCCTTCCGTTTTATGAATCTCGGGTTTTAAGTGTCCAGGGGTCCCGACCCCTATTATAATCCTCCTCCTCCACCAAAGAGGGTTAGGTTAGGTTAGGTTTAGGTTAGGTTAGGTTAGGTTAGGTTAGGTTAGGTTAGCTCGTTTTTTCAGTTTTTCGTGATTATCTCGAGAAGTACTTATCGGAGAGAGGAGCACGATACGTCAAAAGTCGCGTCTCGTAAGGGCGCACACGCTGGAGCCGAAAGATGAGCAGGTCTCAATATAAAAAGATGATGATGGTGATGATTATGTTTCACCGACGTAGTGTTGGGTCCTGTGGGTTCCAGTATTCTCGGATTCGGGATTGCGACCCCTCGGCTGATTCGCGACGATGAGCTCTCTCCGATGGTGCCAAAATTTACTATATAAAAACAAATATGTTCCTTAGATTAAGTACTTTCGGTTGCCCAATAAACTGCCACATCCGGCCCTTCCGTTTTATGAATCTCGGGTTTTAAGTGTCCAGGGGTCCCGACCCCTATTATAATCCTCCTCCTCCACCAAAGAGGGTTAGGTTAGGTTAGGTTTAGGTTAGGTTAGGTTAGGTTAGGTTAGGTTAGGTTAGCTCGTTTTTTCAGTTTTTCGTGATTATCTCGAGAAGTACTTATCGGAGAGAGGAGCACGATACGTCAAAAGTCGCGTCTCGTAAGGGCGCACACGCTGGAGCCGAAAGATGAGCAGGTCTCAATATAAAAAGATGATGATGGTGATGATTATGTTTCACCGACGTAGTGTTGGGTCCTGTGGGTTCCAGTATTCTCGGATTCGGGATTGCGACCCCTCGGCTGATTCGCGACGATGAGCTCTCTCCGATGGTGCCAAAATTTACTATATAAAAACAAATATGTTCCTTAGATTAAGTACTTTCGGTTGCCCAATAAACTGCCACATCCGGCCCTTCCGTTTTATGAATCTCGGGTTTTAAGTGTCCAGGGGTCCCGACCCCTATTATAATCCTCCTCCTCCACCAAAGAGGGTTAGGTTAGGTTAGGTTTAGGTTAGGTTAGGTTAGGTTAGGTTAGGTTAGGTTAGCTCGTTTTTTCAGTTTTTCGTGATTATCTCGAGAAGTACTTATCGGAGAGAGGAGCACGATACGTCAAAAGTCGCGTCTCGTAAGGGCGCACACGCTGGAGCCGAAAGATGAGCAGGTCTCAATATAAAAAGATGATGATGGTGATGATTATGTTTCACCGACGTAGTGTTGGGTCCTGTGGGTTCCAGTATTCTCGGATTCGGGATTGCGACCCCTCGGCTGATTCGCGACGATGAGCTCTCTCCGATGGTGCCAAAATTTACTATATAAAAACAAATATGTTCCTTAGATTAAGTACTTTCGGTTGCCCAATAAACTGCCACATCCGGCCCTTCCGTTTTATGAATCTCGGGTTTTAAGTGTCCAGGGGTCCCGACCCCTATTATAATCCTCCTCCTCCACCAAAGAGGGTTAGGTTAGGTTAGGTTTAGGTTAGGTTAGGTTAGGTTAGGTTAGGTTAGGTTAGCTCGTTTTTTCAGTTTTTCGTGATTATCTCGAGAAGTACTTATCGGAGAGAGGAGCACGATACGTCAAAAGTCGCGTCTCGTAAGGGCGCACACGCTGGAGCCGAAAGATGAGCAGGTCTCAATATAAAAAGATGATGATGGTGATGATTATGTTTCACCGACGTAGTGTTGGGTCCTGTGGGTTCCAGTATTCTCGGATTCGGGATTGCGACCCCTCGGCTGATTCGCGACGATGAGCTCTCTCCGATGGTGCCAAAATTTACTATATAAAAACAAATATGTTCCTTAGATTAAGTACTTTCGGTTGCCCAATAAACTGCCACATCCGGCCCTTCCGTTTTATGAATCTCGGGTTTTAAGTGTCCAGGGGTCCCGACCCCTATTATAATCCTCCTCCTCCACCAAAGAGGGTTAGGTTAGGTTAGGTTTAGGTTAGGTTAGGTTAGGTTAGGTTAGGTTAGGTTAGCTCGTTTTTTCAGTTTTTCGTGATTATCTCGAGAAGTACTTATCGGAGAGAGGAGCACGATACGTCAAAAGTCGCGTCTCGTAAGGGCGCACACGCTGGAGCCGAAAGATGAGCAGGTCTCAATATAAAAAGATGATGATGGTGATGATTATGTTTCACCGACGTAGTGTTGGGTCCTGTGGGTTCCAGTATTCTCGGATTCGGGATTGCGACCCCTCGGCTGATTCGCGACGATGAGCTCTCTCCGATGGTGCCAAAATTTACTATATAAAAACAAATATGTTCCTTAGATTAAGTACTTTCGGTTGCCCAATAAACTGCCACATCCGGCCCTTCCGTTTTATGAATCTCGGGTTTTAAGTGTCCAGGGGTCCCGACCCCTATTATAATCCTCCTCCTCCACCAAAGAGGGTTAGGTTAGGTTAGGTTTAGGTTAGGTTAGGTTAGGTTAGGTTAGGTTAGGTTAGCTCGTTTTTTCAGTTTTTCGTGATTATCTCGAGAAGTACTTATCGGAGAGAGGAGCACGATACGTCAAAAGTCGCGTCTCGTAAGGGCGCACACGCTGGAGCCGAAAGATGAGCAGGTCTCAATATAAAAAGATGATGATGGTGATGATTATGTTTCACCGACGTAGTGTTGGGTCCTGTGGGTTCCAGTATTCTCGGATTCGGGATTGCGACCCCTCGGCTGATTCGCGACGATGAGCTCTCTCCGATGGTGCCAAAATTTACTATATAAAAACAAATATGTTCCTTAGATTAAGTACTTTCGGTTGCCCAATAAACTGCCACATCCGGCCCTTCCGTTTTATGAATCTCGGGTTTTAAGTGTCCAGGGGTCCCGACCCCTATTATAATCCTCCTCCTCCACCAAAGAGGGTTAGGTTAGGTTAGGTTTAGGTTAGGTTAGGTTAGGTTAGGTTAGGTTAGGTTAGCTCGTTTTTTCAGTTTTTCGTGATTATCTCGAGAAGTACTTATCGGAGAGAGGAGCACGATACGTCAAAAGTCGCGTCTCGTAAGGGCGCACACGCTGGAGCCGAAAGATGAGCAGGTCTCAATATAAAAAGATGATGATGGTGATGATTATGTTTCACCGACGTAGTGTTGGGTCCTGTGGGTTCCAGTATTCTCGGATTCGGGATTGCGACCCCTCGGCTGATTCGCGACGATGAGCTCTCTCCGATGGTGCCAAAATTTACTATATAAAAACAAATATGTTCCTTAGATTAAGTACTTTCGGTTGCCCAATAAACTGCCACATCCGGCCCTTCCGTTTTATGAATCTCGGGTTTTAAGTGTCCAGGGGTCCCGACCCCTATTATAATCCTCCTCCTCCACCAAAGAGGGTTAGGTTAGGTTAGGTTTAGGTTAGGTTAGGTTAGGTTAGGTTAGGTTAGGTTAGCTCGTTTTTTCAGTTTTTCGTGATTATCTCGAGAAGTACTTATCGGAGAGAGGAGCACGATACGTCAAAAGTCGCGTCTCGTAAGGGCGCACACGCTGGAGCCGAAAGATGAGCAGGTCTCAATATAAAAAGATGATGATGGTGATGATTATGTTTCACCGACGTAGTGTTGGGTCCTGTGGGTTCCAGTATTCTCGGATTCGGGATTGCGACCCCTCGGCTGATTCGCGACGATGAGCTCTCTCCGATGGTGCCAAAATTTACTATATAAAAACAAATATGTTCCTTAGATTAAGTACTTTCGGTTGCCCAATAAACTGCCACATCCGGCCCTTCCGTTTTATGAATCTCGGGTTTTAAGTGTCCAGGGGTCCCGACCCCTATTATAATCCTCCTCCTCCACCAAAGAGGGTTAGGTTAGGTTAGGTTTAGGTTAGGTTAGGTTAGGTTAGGTTAGGTTAGGTTAGCTCGTTTTTTCAGTTTTTCGTGATTATCTCGAGAAGTACTTATCGGAGAGAGGAGCACGATACGTCAAAAGTCGCGTCTCGTAAGGGCGCACACGCTGGAGCCGAAAGATGAGCAGGTCTCAATATAAAAAGATGATGATGGTGATGATTATGTTTCACCGACGTAGTGTTGGGTCCTGTGGGTTCCAGTATTCTCGGATTCGGGATTGCGACCCCTCGGCTGATTCGCGACGATGAGCTCTCTCCGATGGTGCCAAAATTTACTATATAAAAACAAATATGTTCCTTAGATTAAGTACTTTCGGTTGCCCAATAAACTGCCACATCCGGCCCTTCCGTTTTATGAATCTCGGGTTTTAAGTGTCCAGGGGTCCCGACCCCTATTATAATCCTCCTCCTCCACCAAAGAGGGTTAGGTTAGGTTAGGTTTAGGTTAGGTTAGGTTAGGTTAGGTTAGGTTAGGTTAGGTTAGCTCGTTTTTTCAGTTTTTCGTGATTATCTCGAGAAGTACTTATCGGAGAGAGGAGCACGATACGTCAAAAGTCGCGTCTCGTAAGGGCGCACACGCTGGAGCCGAAAGATGAGCAGGTCTCAATATAAAAAGATGATGATGGTGATGATTATGTTTCACCGACGTAGTGTTGGGTCCTGTGGGTTCCAGTATTCTCGGATTCGGGATTGCGACCCCTCGGCTGATTCGCGACGATGAGCTCTCTCCGATGGTGCCAAAATTTACTATATAAAAACAAATATGTTCCTTAGATTAAGTACTTTCGGTTGCCCAATAAACTGCCACATCCGGCCCTTCCGTTTTATGAATCTCGGGTTTTAAGTGTCCAGGGGTCCCGACCCCTATTATAATCCTCCTCCTCCACCAAAGAGGGTTAGGTTAGGTTAGGTTTAGGTTAGGTTAGGTTAGGTTAGGTTAGGTTAGGTTAGCTCGTTTTTTCAGTTTTTCGTGATTATCTCGAGAAGTACTTATCGGAGAGAGGAGCACGATACGTCAAAAGTCGCGTCTCGTAAGGGCGCACACGCTGGAGCCGAAAGATGAGCAGGTCTCAATATAAAAAGATGATGATGGTGATGATTATGTTTCACCGACGTAGTGTTGGGTCCTGTGGGTTCCAGTATTCTCGGATTCGGGATTGCGACCCCTCGGCTGATTCGCGACGATGAGCTCTCTCCGATGGTGCCAAAATTTACTATATAAAAACAAATATGTTCCTTAGATTAAGTACTTTCGGTTGCCCAATAAACTGCCACATCCGGCCCTTCCGTTTTATGAATCTCGGGTTTTAAGTGTCCAGGGGTCCCGACCCCTATTATAATCCTCCTCCTCCACCAAAGAGGGTTAGGTTAGGTTAGGTTTAGGTTAGGTTAGGTTAGGTTAGCTCGTTTTTTCAGTTTTTCGTGATTATCTCGAGAAGTACTTATCGGAGAGAGGAGCACGATACGTCAAAAGTCGCGTCTCGTAAGGGCGCACACGCTGGAGCCGAAAGATGAGCAGGTCTCAATATAAAAAGATGATGATGGTGATGATTATGTTTCACCGACGTAGTGTTGGGTCCTGTGGGTTCCAGTATTCTCGGATTCGGGATTGCGACCCCTCGGCTGATTCGCGACGATGAGCTCTCTCCGATGGTGCCAAAATTTACTATATAAAAACAAATATGTTCCTTAGATTAAGTACTTTCGGTTGCCCAATAAACTGCCACATCCGGCCCTTCCGTTTTATGAATCTCGGGTTTTAAGTGTCCAGGGGTCCCGACCCCTATTATAATCCTCCTCCTCCACCAAAGAGGGTTAGGTTAGGTTAGGTTTAGGTTAGGTTAGGTTAGGTTAGGTTAGGTTAGGTTAGCTCGTTTTTTCAGTTTTTCGTGATTATCTCGAGAAGTACTTATCGGAGAGAGGAGCACGATACGTCAAAAGTCGCGTCTCGTAAGGGCGCACACGCTGGAGCCGAAAGATGAGCAGGTCTCAATATAAAAAGATGATGATGGTGATGATTATGTTTCACCGACGTAGTGTTGGGTCCTGTGGGTTCCAGTATTCTCGGATTCGAGATTGCGACCCCTCGGCTGATTCGCGACGATGAGCTCTCTCCGATGGTG
This sequence comes from Automeris io, assembly GCA_036320925.1. NCBI lineage: Eukaryota > Metazoa > Arthropoda > Insecta > Lepidoptera > Saturniidae > Automeris > Automeris io. The sequence continues at coordinate 77,913 of JAUDJH010000011.1, read as the reverse complement.
CCAAAATTTACTATATAAAAACAAATATGTTCCTTAGATTAAGTACTTTCGGTTGCCCAATAAACTGCCACATCCGGCCCTTCCGTTTTATGAATCTCGGGTTTTAAGTGTCCAGGGGTCCCGACCCCTATTATAATCCTCCTCCTCCACCAAAGAGGGTTAGGTTAGGTTAGGTTTAGGTTAGGTTAGGTTAGGTTAGGTTAGGTTAGGTTAGCTCGTTTTTTCAGTTTTTCGTGATTATCTCGAGAAGTACTTATCGGAGAGAGGAGCACGATACGTCAAAAGTCGCGTCTCGTAAGGGCGCACACGCTGGAGCCGAAAGATGAGCAGGTCTCAATATAAAAAGATGATGATGGTGATGATTATGTTTCACCGACGTAGTGTTGGGTCCTGTGGGTTCCAGTATTCTCGGATTCGGGATTGCGACCCCTCGGCTGATTCGCGACGATGAGCTCTCTCCGATGGTGCCAAAATTTACTATATAAAAACAAATATGTTCCTTAGATTAAGTACTTTCGGTTGCCCAATAAACTGCCACATCCGGCCCTTCCGTTTTATGAATCTCGGGTTTTAAGTGTCCAGGGGTCCCGACCCCTATTATAATCCTCCTCCTCCACCAAAGAGGGTTAGGTTAGGTTAGGTTTAGGTTAGGTTAGGTTAGGTTAGGTTAGGTTAGGTTAGCTCGTTTTTTCAGTTTTTCGTGATTATCTCGAGAAGTACTTATCGGAGAGAGGAGCACGATACGTCAAAAGTCGCGTCTCGTAAGGGCGCACACGCTGGAGCCGAAAGATGAGCAGGTCTCAATATAAAAAGATGATGATGGTGATGATTATGTTTCACCGACGTAGTGTTGGGTCCTGTGGGTTCCAGTATTCTCGGATTCGAGATTGCGACCCCTCGGCTGATTCGCGACGATGAGCTCTCTCCGATGGTGCCAAAATTTACTATATAAAAACAAATATGTTCCTTAGATTAAGTACTTTCGGTTGCCCAATAAACTGCCACATCCGGCCCTTCCGTTTTATGAATCTCGGGTTTTAAGTGTCCAGGGGTCCCGACCCCTATTATAATCCTCCTCCTCCACCAAAGAGGGTTAGGTTAGGTTAGGTTTAGGTTAGGTTAGGTTAGGTTAGGTTAGGTTAGGTTAGCTCGGGGTGCGAAGTTGGTCTCACCTCCTCGTGGTGCACCCTGGGCAACAATAGGCAGTAATGTTTTAGGCATTGCTGGCTATTGGCGAAGAGGACCAACAATTCCCTCTCCCACCTTTCCCTCTCCCTGCATTCCTCTCTCGTCTCTCTTATCCTTCCCCAGTTATTACTCCCACTCACATCCCATCCCCACTTACTCCCGTCTTCCCCAACTCCAGGCCAGTTGTGTTAGGATTATTTGTTAGGGACTTTATGTTAGGTTATGTTAGGCGACGAATGAGTTCTTCTACTGTATTCTCCCCCTTCTTCTCTTTATGTCTTTATTCTTCTATTTTCTTCCCCATTCTATCTTCTTCTTCTTTTTATTTTTCGTCCTTCAACTCCAGCGCGACGTATGACAATTAGAGGAATGCAAACAACAACCATGGACCAAGCACAAGGACAAATAGAACTACCCCAGGAGGGTACCGGCCGCTCAGCGGCCGGAGAATCCCTCCCAGTGCGGGAACTCCGTTCTCGCACTGGCAGCCCCGCGTTTTCTGGGGGGGGCAACCCTGTGCTTGGCGGTAGGGCCGACCCCCCTACCGCACCGACGACCACGGCGACCCATAAGGACACCGCTTGCTTACGAAAGGCTTCGGTCCGCTTAGAGCGGATGGAGGACTCCGACTCCGGTCGGAGCCTCGCGACGGTGGCTTCCGGCGTATCATCAGACCGGAAGCGCACCTACCTGAGTGCGCAGTCAAGTGATTGCGACTCTGAGGGGGAGTTGCCTGCCAAGACCTTGGCGCTCCCCCAAAGAGGCAGAGGACGCCCCCCGACCCACGGCCGCCATGTGGGTCTGTGGGAGGCCAAAAACAAGCTCTTAGCAGAGCAAAAGGAGGAAGAGGAGCGCCTTGCGGCAAAGGAGCTCCTCGCAACGGCGCGGAGCGCACGTCCCCACCTCAAGTCGCGGCTTTCCGGCACGACCTCTGAGGAGGAGGACTCGTCGGCGTACGCCCTCCGAGAGAGGATTTGCCACAATTTAGACCAGCTGAACCAGTCGGTCCTAAAGAGTGGCAACTTAAAAGGGACTGTTATAAGAGACGCCAAGTCCTTCATGACAAATATAAAAGGTGATGTCGAGGAGCTCGTAGCGTCTCGCGTCTCGGACGAAGTTCGAAAAGTCCACAAAGAGAACTCTCGTCTCCGAGCCGACCTACGAGACCTCAGTGAGGAGATTGCCGCTATGCGCATAAGGGAGCGCAAGCTGTGCGAGCGTCTAGGGATTAATCCCTACGACTTGGAAGAGGCACCCCTGCCCACTCCTGCGGGCGAGTCTCACAACTCGCTGCTCCAGGAGCTGGGCAAGATGATGGACCAGCGGCTCGAGGCGTTTGAGCGAAAGCAGCTCCGCCCGCCGCTGGCACATGAGGAGAAGGCGTCCTACGCGGCAAAGTCGGCCGCGCGGAAGCCCCGGCCGAAGCCGGCCGGCGGCGCCGCGGAAGACGCCTCTAACCCGGACGTGACCGGGAAAGGGCGGAGCTCTCACCCCGACCCCAAACCCTCCAAGGGCAAGGGCAAGGGGAAGAAGACCCGCCCTGCGCCCACCCTAGACTTGGACTCGGCGGCGGAATTCCCGCCCCTTGCAGATCCTCAAGCCGCCGGCACAAGCGCCGATGGCTGGCAACGAGTGGGCAAGGACGGGAAGGCCGTCCGCCCGAAGAAGACGAAGAGGGCCCCCCCAAAGGAGGCCCCTAAACCCAAGGAGAAGCCGCGCAAGCGGCGCCGCGCCCGGCAGCCGAAGACCGCTGTGGTCTCCTTCAAGCTGCTGCCGGGTGCGAAGGAGCGGGGCACCTCCCTTGAGGGAGTCCTAAGAGCCGCTCGAGGCCAGATGGGACGGGCGATATTCGACGTGGGTGCCAAGGATGCATATCTCCGCGGCACCCTGACCGACGCCCGAGTGATCCATATTCCGGGCCCCCACGAGGAGGCCCAGAAGAAGGCAGACCGTCTTTGTGATCTGCTTAAGGCCGTCCTCCCAGCGACGGACGTCAAGGTGACCCGGCCCGTGAAGTGCGTGAGCCTTCGCGTGTCGGGCCTGGACGACTCCGTCACGAAGGAGGACGTGTTTTACGCCATAAAGGCGGTCTGCCAACTGACGGACGGGCAGGCTCATCTGGCCGACCACATAAAGGCCAGCGAAGTCCGCTTCGGTACCTTCGGGTTAGGGGTATGCTGGGTCACTTGCCCAGTCGAGGTCGCCAACCTGGCGATGGAACGTGGCGTAATGGTCAACGGCTGGGCACAAGCCCAGCTCCGCCTAATGGAGCCTCGCGTGCTCCGGTGTTTCCGCTGTCTGGAACCCGGGCACGTGAGCCAAAAGTGTAGGTCGGGAGTCGACCGAAGCGGACTTTGCCACCGCTGTGCGAAGCCGGGCCACAAGGCCCAAGAGTGCGACGGGCGAGCCTACTGCCTGGTCTGCGCCGCTGCGGGCAAACCTGCCGGCCACCGCGTCGGCAACCCTGCATGCGCGGCCGCCAAGAGGCCCGTCCGCAAGAGACGAGGGGGCGTCTATCACAGAGACGCCCCAGATGCCGCCCCCGCGGCAACGGAGACACAGGAACAGTCTCTGATTGCTCCTGTGCCGCGGGAGGAAAACCCTGCTTCGGCACCGCCGAACTTCTTGCAGGGTTCTTCCTTAGGAGTGCCGGGCAGTCTGGCTGAGGGGCCAGCTGCTTAGGCGATACTCCCGTGGTGTTGTGTGTGGTCCCACACACCACAAGGCGGTGGGGAGGCGACCATCTGCCTCCCCTACATTCACGGTGAGCCCGTAAAGGGGCGACGCGCAGGGCCGGGCTCTGGGAAGGCGAGTAGCCATGCCCCTCGGCCCTAGAGCGCTTGACGGACCACCCCGGGGGTTTTAGTCGGTAAAAGTCCGGCATACCGGGGGGTGGCCCTCACCACCCCCTGACGATCCATGAGGATTTCCCCCGGGTAACAAAAAAAAAAAAAAAAAGGTTAGGTTAGCTCGTTTTTTCAGTTTTTCGTGATTATCTCGAGAAGTACTTATCGGAGAGAGGATCACGATACGTCAAAAGTCGCGTCTCGTAAGGGCGCACACGCTGGAGCCGAAAGATGAGCAGGTCTCAATATAAAAAGATGATGATGGTGATGATTATGTTTCACCGACGTAGTGTTGGGTCCTGTGGGTTCCAGTATTCTCGGATTCGGGATTGCGACCCCTCGGCTGATTCGCGACGATGAGCTCTCTCCGATGGTGCCAAAATTTACTATATAAAAACAAATATGTTCCTTAGATTAAGTACTTTCGGTTGCCCAATAAACTGCCACATCCGGCCCTTCCGTTTTATGAATCTCGGGTTTTAAGTGTCCAGGGGTCCCGACCCCTATTATAATCCTCCTCCTCCACCAAAGAGGGTTAGGTTAGGTTAGGTTTAGGTTAGGTTAGGTTAGGTTAGGTTAGGTTAGGTTAGCTCGTTTTTTCAGTTTTTCGTGATTATCTCGAGAAGTACTTATCGGAGAGAGGAGCACGATACGTCAAAAGTCGCGTCTCGTAAGGGCGCACACGCTGGAGCCGAAAGATGAGCAGGTCTCAATATAAAAAGATGATGATGGTGATGATTATGTTTCACCGACGTAGTGTTGGGTCCTGTGGGTTCCAGTATTCTCGGATTCGGGATTGCGACCCCTCGGCTGATTCGCGACGATGAGCTCTCTCCGATGGTGCCAAAATTTACTATATAAAAACAAATATGTTCCTTAGATTAAGTACTTTCGGTTGCCCAATAAACTGCCACATCCGGCCCTTCCGTTTTATGAATCTCGGGTTTTAAGTGTCCAGGGGTCCCGACCCCTATTATAATCCTCCTCCTCCACCAAAGAGGGTTAGGTTAGGTTAGGTTTAGGTTAGGTTAGGTTAGGTTAGGTTAGGTTAGGTTAGCTCGTTTTTTCAGTTTTTCGTGATTATCTCGAGAAGTACTTATCGGAGAGAGGAGCACGATACGTCAAAAGTCGCGTCTCGTAAGGGCGCACACGCTGGAGCCGAAAGATGAGCAGGTCTCAATATAAAAAGATGATGATGGTGATGATTATGTTTCACCGACGTAGTGTTGGGTCCTGTGGGTTCCAGTATTCTCGGATTCGGGATTGCGACCCCTCGGCTGATTCGCGACGATGAGCTCTCTCCGATGGTGCCAAAATTTACTATATAAAAACAAATATGTTCCTTAGATTAAGTACTTTCGGTTGCCCAATAAACTGCCACATCCGGCCCTTCCGTTTTATGAATCTCGGGTTTTAAGTGTCCAGGGGTCCCGACCCCTATTATAATCCTCCTCCTCCACCAAAGAGGGTTAGGTTAGGTTAGGTTTAGGTTAGGTTAGGTTAGGTTAGGTTAGGTTAGGTTAGCTCGTTTTTTCAGTTTTTCGTGATTATCTCGAGAAGTACTTATCGGAGAGAGGAGCACGATACGTCAAAAGTCGCGTCTCGTAAGGGCGCACACGCTGGAGCCGAAAGATGAGCAGGTCTCAATATAAAAAGATGATGATGGTGATGATTATGTTTCACCGACGTAGTGTTGGGTCCTGTGGGTTCCAGTATTCTCGGATTCGGGATTGCGACCCCTCGGCTGATTCGCGACGATGAGCTCTCTCCGATGGTGCCAAAATTTACTATATAAAAACAAATATGTTCCTTAGATTAAGTACTTTCGGTTGCCCAATAAACTGCCACATCCGGCCCTTCCGTTTTATGAATCTCGGGTTTTAAGTGTCCAGGGGTCCCGACCCCTATTATAATCCTCCTCCTCCACCAAAGAGGGTTAGGTTAGGTTAGGTTTAGGTTAGGTTAGGTTAGGTTAGGTTAGGTTAGGTTAGCTCGTTTTTTCAGTTTTTCGTGATTATCTCGAGAAGTACTTATCGGAGAGAGGAGCACGATACGTCAAAAGTCGCGTCTCGTAAGGGCGCACACGCTGGAGCCGAAAGATGAGCAGGTCTCAATATAAAAAGATGATGATGGTGATGATTATGTTTCACCGACGTAGTGTTGGGTCCTGTGGGTTCCAGTATTCTCGGATTCGGGATTGCGACCCCTCGGCTGATTCGCGACGATGAGCTCTCTCCGATGGTGCCAAAATTTACTATATAAAAACAAATATGTTCCTTAGATTAAGTACTTTCGGTTGCCCAATAAACTGCCACATCCGGCCCTTCCGTTTTATGAATCTCGGGTTTTAAGTGTCCAGGGGTCCCGACCCCTATTATAATCCTCCTCCTCCACCAAAGAGGGTTAGGTTAGGTTAGGTTTAGGTTAGGTTAGGTTAGGTTAGGTTAGGTTAGGTTAGCTCGTTTTTTCAGTTTTTCGTGATTATCTCGAGAAGTACTTATCGGAGAGAGGAGCACGATACGTCAAAAGTCGCGTCTCGTAAGGGCGCACACGCTGGAGCCGAAAGATGAGCAGGTCTCAATATAAAAAGATGATGATGGTGATGATTATGTTTCACCGACGTAGTGTTGGGTCCTGTGGGTTCCAGTATTCTCGGATTCGGGATTGCGACCCCTCGGCTGATTCGCGACGATGAGCTCTCTCCGATGGTGCCAAAATTTACTATATAAAAACAAATATGTTCCTTAGATTAAGTACTTTCGGTTGCCCAATAAACTGCCACATCCGGCCCTTCCGTTTTATGAATCTCGGGTTTTAAGTGTCCAGGGGTCCCGACCCCTATTATAATCCTCCTCCTCCACCAAAGAGGGTTAGGTTAGGTTAGGTTTAGGTTAGGTTAGGTTAGGTTAGGTTAGGTTAGGTTAGCTCGTTTTTTCAGTTTTTCGTGATTATCTCGAGAAGTACTTATCGGAGAGAGGAGCACGATACGTCAAAAGTCGCGTCTCGTAAGGGCGCACACGCTGGAGCCGAAAGATGAGCAGGTCTCAATATAAAAAGATGATGATGGTGATGATTATGTTTCACCGACGTAGTGTTGGGTCCTGTGGGTTCCAGTATTCTCGGATTCGGGATTGCGACCCCTCGGCTGATTCGCGACGATGAGCTCTCTCCGATGGTGCCAAAATTTACTATATAAAAACAAATATGTTCCTTAGATTAAGTACTTTCGGTTGCCCAATAAACTGCCACATCCGGCCCTTCCGTTTTATGAATCTCGGGTTTTAAGTGTCCAGGGGTCCCGACCCCTATTATAATCCTCCTCCTCCACCAAAGAGGGTTAGGTTAGGTTAGGTTTAGGTTAGGTTAGGTTAGGTTAGGTTAGGTTAGGTTAGCTCGTTTTTTCAGTTTTTCGTGATTATCTCGAGAAGTACTTATCGGAGAGAGGAGCACGATACGTCAAAAGTCGCGTCTCGTAAGGGCGCACACGCTGGAGCCGAAAGATGAGCAGGTCTCAATATAAAAAGATGATGATGGTGATGATTATGTTTCACCGACGTAGTGTTGGGTCCTGTGGGTTCCAGTATTCTCGGATTCGGGATTGCGACCCCTCGGCTGATTCGCGACGATGAGCTCTCTCCGATGGTGCCAAAATTTACTATATAAAAACAAATATGTTCCTTAGATTAAGTACTTTCGGTTGCCCAATAAACTGCCACATCCGGCCCTTCCGTTTTATGAATCTCGGGTTTTAAGTGTCCAGGGGTCCCGACCCCTATTATAATCCTCCTCCTCCACCAAAGAGGGTTAGGTTAGGTTAGGTTTAGGTTAGGTTAGGTTAGGTTAGGTTAGGTTAGGTTAGCTCGTTTTTTCAGTTTTTCGTGATTATCTCGAGAAGTACTTATCGGAGAGAGGAGCACGATACGTCAAAAGTCGCGTCTCGTAAGGGCGCACACGCTGGAGCCGAAAGATGAGCAGGTCTCAATATAAAAAGATGATGATGGTGATGATTATGTTTCACCGACGTAGTGTTGGGTCCTGTGGGTTCCAGTATTCTCGGATTCGGGATTGCGACCCCTCGGCTGATTCGCGACGATGAGCTCTCTCCGATGGTGCCAAAATTTACTATATAAAAACAAATATGTTCCTTAGATTAAGTACTTTCGGTTGCCCAATAAACTGCCACATCCGGCCCTTCCGTTTTATGAATCTCGGGTTTTAAGTGTCCAGGGGTCCCGACCCCTATTATAATCCTCCTCCTCCACCAAAGAGGGTTAGGTTAGGTTAGGTTTAGGTTAGGTTAGGTTAGGTTAGGTTAGGTTAGGTTAGGTTAGCTCGTTTTTTCAGTTTTTCGTGATTATCTCGAGAAGTACTTATCGGAGAGAGGAGCACGATACGTCAAAAGTCGCGTCTCGTAAGGGCGCACACGCTGGAGCCGAAAGATGAGCAGGTCTCAATATAAAAAGATGATGATGGTGATGATTATGTTTCACCGACGTAGTGTTGGGTCCTGTGGGTTCCAGTATTCTCGGATTCGGGATTGCGACCCCTCGGCTGATTCGCGACGATGAGCTCTCTCCGATGGTGCCAAAATTTACTATATAAAAACAAATATGTTCCTTAGATTAAGTACTTTCGGTTGCCCAATAAACTGCCACATCCGGCCCTTCCGTTTTATGAATCTCGGGTTTTAAGTGTCCAGGGGTCCCGACCCCTATTATAATCCTCCTCCTCCACCAAAGAGGGTTAGGTTAGGTTAGGTTTAGGTTAGGTTAGGTTAGGTTAGGTTAGGTTAGGTTAGCTCGTTTTTTCAGTTTTTCGTGATTATCTCGAGAAGTACTTATCGGAGAGAGGAGCACGATACGTCAAAAGTCGCGTCTCGTAAGGGCGCACACGCTGGAGCCGAAAGATGAGCAGGTCTCAATATAAAAAGATGATGATGGTGATGATTATGTTTCACCGACGTAGTGTTGGGTCCTGTGGGTTCCAGTATTCTCGGATTCGGGATTGCGACCCCTCGGCTGATTCGCGACGATGAGCTCTCTCCGATGGTGCCAAAATTTACTATATAAAAACAAATATGTTCCTTAGATTAAGTACTTTCGGTTGCCCAATAAACTGCCACATCCGGCCCTTCCGTTTTATGAATCTCGGGTTTTAAGTGTCCAGGGGTCCCGACCCCTATTATAATCCTCCTCCTCCACCAAAGAGGGTTAGGTTAGGTTAGGTTTAGGTTAGGTTAGGTTAGGTTAGCTCGTTTTTTCAGTTTTTCGTGATTATCTCGAGAAGTACTTATCGGAGAGAGGAGCACGATACGTCAAAAGTCGCGTCTCGTAAGGGCGCACACGCTGGAGCCGAAAGATGAGCAGGTCTCAATATAAAAAGATGATGATGGTGATGATTATGTTTCACCGACGTAGTGTTGGGTCCTGTGGGTTCCAGTATTCTCGGATTCGGGATTGCGACCCCTCGGCTGATTCGCGACGATGAGCTCTCTCCGATGGTGCCAAAATTTACTATATAAAAACAAATATGTTCCTTAGATTAAGTACTTTCGGTTGCCCAATAAACTGCCACATCCGGCCCTTCCGTTTTATGAATCTCGGGTTTTAAGTGTCCAGGGGTCCCGACCCCTATTATAATCCTCCTCCTCCACCAAAGAGGGTTAGGTTAGGTTAGGTTTAGGTTAGGTTAGGTTAGGTTAGGTTAGGTTAGGTTAGCTCGTTTTTTCAGTTTTTCGTGATTATCTCGAGAAGTACTTATCGGAGAGAGGAGCACGATACGTCAAAAGTCGCGTCTCGTAAGGGCGCACACGCTGGAGCCGAAAGATGAGCAGGTCTCAATATAAAAAGATGATGATGGTGATGATTATGTTTCACCGACGTAGTGTTGGGTCCTGTGGGTTCCAGTATTCTCGGATTCGAGATTGCGACCCCTCGGCTGATTCGCGACGATGAGCTCTCTCCGATGGTGCCAAAATTTACTATATAAAAACAAATATGTTCCTTAGATTAAGTACTTTCGGTTGCCCAATAAACTGCCACATCCGGCCCTTCCGTTTTATGAATCTCGGGTTTTAAGTGTCCAGGGGTCCCGACCCCTATTATAATCCTCCTCCTCCACCAAAGAGGGTTAGGTTAGGTTAGGTTTAGGTTAGGTTAGGTTAGGTTAGGTTAGGTTAGGTTAGCTCGTTTTTTCAGTTTTTCGTGATTATCTCGAGAAGTACTTATCGGAGAGAGGAGCACGATACGTCAAAAGTCGCGTCTCGTAAGGGCGCACACGCTGGAGCCGAAAGATGAGCAGGTCTCAATATAAAAAGATGATGATGGTGATGATTATGTTTCACCGACGTAGTGTTGGGTCCTGTGGGTTCCAGTATTCTCGGATTCGGGATTGCGACCCCTCGGCTGATTCGCGACGATGAGCTCTCTCCGATGGTGCCAAAATTTACTATATAAAAACAAATATGTTCCTTAGATTAAGTACTTTCGGTTGCCCAATAAACTGCCACATCCGGCCCTTCCGTTTTATGAATCTCGGGTTTTAAGTGTCCAGGGGTCCCGACCCCTATTATAATCCTCCTCCTCCACCAAAGAGGGTTAGGTTAGGTTAGGTTTAGGTTAGGTTAGGTTAGGTTAGGTTAGGTTAGGTTAGCTCGTTTTTTCAGTTTTTCGTGATTATCTCGAGAAGTACTTATCGGAGAGAGGAGCACGATACGTCAAAAGTCGCGTCTCGTAAGGGCGCACACGCTGGAGCCGAAAGATGAGCAGGTCTCAATATAAAAAGATGATGATGGTGATGATTATGTTTCACCGACGTAGTGTTGGGTCCTGTGGGTTCCAGTATTCTCGGATTCGAGATTGCGACCCCTCGGCTGATTCGCGACGATGAGCTCTCTCCGATGGTGCCAAAATTTACTATATAAAAACAAATATGTTCCTTAGATTAAGTACTTTCGGTTGCCCAATAAACTGCCACATCCGGCCCTTCCGTTTTATGAATCTCGGGTTTTAAGTGTCCAGGGGTCCCGACCCCTATTATAATCCTCCTCCTCCACCAAAGAGGGTTAGGTTAGGTTAGGTTTAGGTTAGGTTAGGTTAGGTTAGGTTAGGTTAGGTTAGCTCGGGGTGCGAAGTTGGTCTCACCTCCTCGTGGTGCACCCTGGGCAACAATAGGCAGTAATGTTTTAGGCATTGCTGGCTATTGGCGAAGAGGACCAACAATTCCCTCTCCCACCTTTCCCTCTCCCTGCATTCCTCTCTCGTCTCTCTTATCCTTCCCCAGTTATTACTCCCACTCACATCCCATCCCCACTTACTCCCGTCTTCCCCAACTCCAGGCCAGTTGTGTTAGGATTATTTGTTAGGGACTTTATGTTAGGTTATGTTAGGCGACGAATGAGTTCTTCTACTGTATTCTCCCCCTTCTTCTCTTTATGTCTTTATTCTTCTATTTTCTTCCCCATTCTATCTTCTTCTTCTTTTTATTTTTCGTCCTTCAACTCCAGCGCGACGTATGACAATTAGAGGAATGCAAACAACAACCATGGACCAAGCACAAGGACAAATAGAACTACCCCAGGAGGGTACCGGCCGCTCAGCGGCCGGAGAATCCCTCCCAGTGCGGGAACTCCGTTCTCGCACTGGCAGCCCCGCGTTTTCTGGGGGGGGCAACCCTGTGCTTGGCGGTAGGGCCGACCCCCCTACCGCACCGACGACCACGGCGACCCATAAGGACACCGCTTGCTTACGAAAGGCTTCGGTCCGCTTAGAGCGGATGGAGGACTCCGACTCCGGTCGGAGCCTCGCGACGGTGGCTTCCGGCGTATCATCAGACCGGAAGCGCACCTACCTGAGTGCGCAGTCAAGTGATTGCGACTCTGAGGGGGAGTTGCCTGCCAAGACCTTGGCGCTCCCCCAAAGAGGCAGAGGACGCCCCCCGACCCACGGCCGCCATGTGGGTCTGTGGGAGGCCAAAAACAAGCTCTTAGCAGAGCAAAAGGAGGAAGAGGAGCGCCTTGCGGCAAAGGAGCTCCTCGCAACGGCGCGGAGCGCACGTCCCCACCTCAAGTCGCGGCTTTCCGGCACGACCTCTGAGGAGGAGGACTCGTCGGCGTACGCCCTCCGAGAGAGGATTTGCCACAATTTAGACCAGCTGAACCAGTCGGTCCTAAAGAGTGGCAACTTAAAAGGGACTGTTATAAGAGACGCCAAGTCCTTCATGACAAATATAAAAGGTGATGTCGAGGAGCTCGTAGCGTCTCGCGTCTCGGACGAAGTTCGAAAAGTCCACAAAGAGAACTCTCGTCTCCGAGCCGACCTACGAGACCTCAGTGAGGAGATTGCCGCTATGCGCATAAGGGAGCGCAAGCTGTGCGAGCGTCTAGGGATTAATCCCTACGACTTGGAAGAGGCACCCCTGCCCACTCCTGCGGGCGAGTCTCACAACTCGCTGCTCCAGGAGCTGGGCAAGATGATGGACCAGCGGCTCGAGGCGTTTGAGCGAAAGCAGCTCCGCCCGCCGCTGGCACATGAGGAGAAGGCGTCCTACGCGGCAAAGTCGGCCGCGCGGAAGCCCCGGCCGAAGCCGGCCGGCGGCGCCGCGGAAGACGCCTCTAACCCGGACGTGACCGGGAAAGGGCGGAGCTCTCACCCCGACCCCAAACCCTCCAAGGGCAAGGGCAAGGGGAAGAAGACCCGCCCTGCGCCCACCCTAGACTTGGACTCGGCGGCGGAATTCCCGCCCCTTGCAGATCCTCAAGCCGCCGGCACAAGCGCCGATGGCTGGCAACGAGTGGGCAAGGACGGAAGGCCGTCCGCCCGAAGAAGACGAAGAGGGCCCCCCCAAAGGAGGCCCCTAAACCCAAGGAGAAGCCGCGGCAAGCGGCGCCGCGCCCGGCAGCCGAAGACCGCTGTGGTCTCCTTCAAGCTGCTGCCGGGTGCGAAGGAGCGGGGCACCTCCCTTGAGGGAGTCCTAAGAGCCGCTCGAGGCCAGATGGGACGGGCGATATTCGACGTGGGTGCCAAGGATGCATATCTCCGCGGCACCCTGACCGACGCCCGAGTGATCCATATTCCGGGCCCCCACGAGGAGGCCCAGAAGAAGGCAGACCGTCTTTGTGATCTGCTTAAGGCCGTCCTCCCAGCGACGGACGTCAAGGTGACCCGGCCCGTGAAGTGCGTGAGCCTTCGCGTGTCGGGCCTGGACGACTCCGTCACGAAGGAGGACGTGTTTTACGCCATAAAGGCGGTCTGCCAACTGACGGACGGGCAGGCTCATCTGGCCGACCACATAAAGGCCAGCGAAGTCCGCTTCGGTACCTTCGGGTTAGGGGTATGCTGGGTCACTTGCCCAGTCGAGGTCGCCAACCTGGCGATGGAACGTGGCGTAATGGTCAACGGCTGGGCACAAGCCCAGCTCCGCCTAATGGAGCCTCGCGTGCTCCGGTGTTTCCGCTGTCTGGAACCCGGGCACGTGAGCCAAAAGTGTAGGTCGGGAGTCGACCGAAGCGGACTTTGCCACCGCTGTGCGAAGCCGGGCCACAAGGCCCAAGAGTGCGACGGGCGAGCCTACTGCCTGGTCTGCGCCGCTGCGGGCAAACCTGCCGGCCACCGCGTCGGCAACCCTGCATGCGCGGCCGCCAAGAGGCCCGTCCGCAAGAGACGAGGGGGCGTCTATCACAGAGACGCCCCAGATGCCGCCCCCGCGGCAACGGAGACACAGGAACAGTCTCTGATTGCTCCTGTGCCGCGGGAGGAAAACCCTGCTTCGGCACCGCCGAACTTCTTGCAGGGTTCTTCCTTAGGAGTGCCGGGCAGTCTGGCTGAGGGGCCAGCTGCTTAGGCGATACTCCCGTGGTGTTGTGTGTGGTCCCACACACCACAAGGCGGTGGGGAGGCGACCATCTGCCTCCCCTACATTCACGGTGAGCCCGTAAAGGGGCGACGCGCAGGGCCGGGCTCTGGGAAGGCGAGTAGCCATGCCCCTCGGCCCTAGAGCGCTTGACGGACCACCCCGGGGGTTTTAGTCGGTAAAAGTCCGGCATACCGGGGGGTGGCCCTCACCACCCCCTGACGATCCATGAGGATTTCCCCCGGGTAACAAAAAAAAAAAAAAAAAGGTTAGGTTAGCTCGTTTTTTCAGTTTTTCGTGATTATCTCGAGAAGTACTTATCGGAGAGAGGATCACGATACGTCAAAAGTCGCGTCTCGTAAGGGCGCACACGCTGGAGCCGAAAGATGAGCAGGTCTCAATATAAAAAGATGATGATGGTGATGATTATGTTTCACCGACGTAGTGTTGGGTCCTGTGGGTTCCAGTATTCTCGGATTCGGGATTGCGACCCCTCGGCTGATTCGCGACGATGAGCTCTCTCCGATGGTGCCAAAATTTACTATATAAAAACAAATATGTTCCTTAGATTAAGTACTTTCGGTTGCCCAATAAACTGCCACATCCGGCCCTTCCGTTTTATGAATCTCGGGTTTTAAGTGTCCAGGGGTCCCGACCCCTATTATAATCCTCCTCCTCCACCAAAGAGGGTTAGGTTAGGTTAGGTTTAGGTTAGGTTAGGTTAGGTTAGGTTAGGTTAGGTTAGCTCGTTTTTTCAGTTTTTCGTGATTATCTCGAGAAGTACTTATCGGAGAGAGGAGCACGATACGTCAAAAGTCGCGTCTCGTAAGGGCGCACACGCTGGAGCCGAAAGATGAGCAGGTCTCAATATAAAAAGATGATGATGGTGATGATTATGTTTCACCGACGTAGTGTTGGGTCCTGTGGGTTCCAGTATTCTCGGATTCGGGATTGCGACCCCTCGGCTGATTCGCGACGATGAGCTCTCTCCGATGGTGCCAAAATTTACTATATAAAAACAAATATGTTCCTTAGATTAAGTACTTTCGGTTGCCCAATAAACTGCCACATCCGGCCCTTCCGTTTTATGAATCTCGGGTTTTAAGTGTCCAGGGGTCCCGACCCCTATTATAATCCTCCTCCTCCACCAAAGAGGGTTAGGTTAGGTTAGGTTTAGGTTAGGTTAGGTTAGGTTAGGTTAGGTTAGGTTAGGTTAGCTCGGGGTGTGAAGTTGGTCTCACCTCCTCGTGGTGCACCCTGGGCAACAATAGGCAGTAATGTTTTAGACATTGCTGGCTATTGGCGAAGAGGACCAACAATTCCTTCTCCCACATTCCTTTTACCTTGTATTCCCGTCTCGTTTCTCTCATCCCTCCTCAGTTATTACTCCCACTCCTACCCCATCCCCACTTACTCACGTGTTCCTCAACTCCAGGTTAGTTATGTTAGGTTTATTTGATAGGGTCCTTTCTGTTAGGTTATGATAGGTGATGTACGATCTTTACTATTGTATTCCCCCCTTCTTCTTCTTTATATCTTTTATTCTTCTTCTCCTCCCTTTATTCACCTCCCCTTTTCTTCTATCTTCAATCCCTGGCGACGTGTGAAAATCTGATGAATGTTAAAACAAAAAATGGAACAAGCATTGCGTCAAACAGTATTACCCCAGGAGGGTACCGGCTGCTCCGCGGCCGGAGAATCCCTCCCAGGGCGGGAGCTCCGTTCCCGCTCTGGCAGCCCCTCGTTCTCTGGGGGGGGCAAACCAATGCTTGGCGGTAGGGCCGATCCCCCTACCGCTCCGACGACCACGGCTACCCATACGGATACCGATATTGCCCAAAGACGAGAGCTCCGGGTCTCCCTGGAGCGGTTAGAGCTGGACTCTGACGATTCGGCGTCTAGCCAAATGTCATATAGATCCGGCTCGCTGGAGCGAAAGCGGTCTTACCGCTCGTTCTGCTCGGACAGCGAGCCGGACATAGATGTTCCCGCCAAATTTGTGGCGGTCCCCGAACGGGGAAGAGGTAGGCCCTTCACGACCGGCCAATATGTCGGCTTGCGGGCCGCAAAGAAGGAGTTGCTCGCTGCTAAGAAGGAGGAGGAGCGGCGACGACAGGAGCTAGACCTCCTGGGAACGGCGCGGAGCGCCCGCCCTCGCCAAACGTCGAGACTCGACGTGGTCGAGGTTGAGGGGACCTCCGTGTATGCCCAAAAGGAGGTCATAGATAGGAACTTCGAGATACTGTCGGAGTGTATCTCGAAGTCCACCAACCTCAAAGGTACGGTGGCTAGGGACATGAAGGCCGCCATGACGGCCATCAAGGAGGCAATGGAGGTCGTGATCTCGGCCACCGTAACGGAAGAGACCCGGAAACTCCACCGGGAGAACAAACGGTTACGGGAGGTCGTGCGCGATCTCCAGGAGGACATGGCCGCCATGCGCGCCGAGGTCCGCCAGCAAGGTTACCGGGACCCCACGCGAACACACGCGTTAGGTGGCCCCGACAAACCCACCCACGGAGACAGCTCCTCCCCATCCGACATGGACGTCCTTAAACAGACCATGCTTGAGATGGTGGGGGAGATGCGTTCCATGAACGCTAGGCTGGAGGCGACGGAGAGGCGCTCACTGCGTCCTCCGCTGCAATCGGAGAGGGCACCCCGCACGGCGGGGTCGGCTGCGCGGAAGGCCAAGCCCAAGCCGGCCGCCCCAGTCGAGGGGGACGCCCTTCCCGATATGGATGTGACAGAGCCGGGGCGCCACTCGACCCCTGTCCCCCCCAAGCCCGTCAAGGGCAAAGGAAAGGGCAAGGGAAAAAGAAGTGCCCCAGCCCAAAACCCGGACGTAACAAATCCCGAGGCCCCGTTCCCACCTACGACATCGTCCCAGGATACCCCCTGGACAGAGGTGGGCAAGAACGGGAGGCCGAAAAGGGAAAAGAAGAAGGTCAAGAAGACTCCCAAAAAGGCGCCTCCTCCCTCCCAGATGAAGAAGCGGAAGGCAAAGCGTCGCACGGTTCGGCAGCCCAAAACGGCAGCCGTCGTGCTGACGATCAAGCCGGACGCAATTAAAAAAGGCGTAGACTATGCGACCGTCCTTGGTGCCGCTCGTCGACAGATCACAACTGTCCTCAGCGACCAGGGCATCAAGGAGGCGCACATGAGGAAGACGCTTACCGAGGCACGCATCCTCGTGATCCCCGGCGAGCCAGAGGAGGCCGGAAAGAAGGCGGACGCTCTAGTCCGCAAATTCCGTGAGGTCCTCCCAGATGACGTGAAGGTCGAACGCCCCTACAAGCGTGTCGACCTCAAACTATCCGGGCTGGATGACACCGTCACGCCGGCGGAAATCCAGTCCGCGATAAAATGGAAGGGCGGGGTCGACAAGGAGCAGGTCCGGGTCAGCCCCATAAAATGGACGACATTCGGCGGCGGTGTGTGTTGGGTAACCTGCCCAGCCCCCGCCGCCGAAATAATCATGAAGGACAAGCTCCAGGTTGGACTGGTCTATGCCCAGATCCAACTTTTGGAGTCCCGCGTGCTCAGATGCTTCCGTTGCTGGGAGCCTGGGCACGTGGGCACGAAGTGTCGGGCCACGGTCAACCGGAGCGCCCAATGTTTCAGGTGTGGGCAGGAGGGACACAAATCCCAAACCTGCACGGCCCCGAAGGCCCATTGCACGGTGTGCGCCGCCGCGTCCTTACCGGCGGGCCACCGGGCCGGGAGCCCGGCTTGCGCCGCGGCAAAGAGGCCAATAAGAAGAAGACGACTGGACGCTGGCCAACCTGGCGAGCGCGTCATCAGCGCAGTAGACAGGGAAGAGACCCCAGCGACAGCTCCACCGTCGCTTTTGGGGGCCTTCTCTCAAGGAGCAGCTGGCAGCCAGCCTGAGGGGGCGGCCGCTAGCACTTAATGCTCCAGTGGTGTGTGTGTGCTTCTGCACACCACTAGACGAAGGGGTCGTGAGTAAACTCCGCCCACCACCCCTATATCTTCAGACGACGCCCACAGGGCGAAACGCGCGCCTGGCTGAGGGATGCGACCTATAGCAATATCTGGGCCAGGCGCAAACTGCGAGCGAAGGAAGCACCCCGGGGGTTTTAGTCGGTAGGAGTCCGGCATACCGGGGGAGTGGCCCTCACCACTCCCCTGACGATCCAATGCAGGATTTCCCCCGGGTTAACAAAAGGTTAGGTTAGCTCGTTTTTTTTTTTGGGGTGCGAAGTTGGTCTCACCTCCTCGTGGTGCACCCTGGGCAACAATAGGCAGCAATGTTTTTAGGCATTGCTGGCTATTGGCGAAGAGGACCAACAATTCCCTCTCCCACCTTTCCCTTTTCCTCCTTCCTTTCTGGCCCTTTCTCGCTACCTCTTCTCCAAAGAGAAGACGAGTGAGAAGGGCCCTGTTACTCCTGCCCCCACCCAACCCCTCTTACCCCCTACCTTTCCCATCCTTAGTTACTCCCTTGTTCCCATCTCCAGGATTTGCGTGTTAGGAAATTTGTTAGGGATCTTATGTTTGGTAATGTTAGGTTGATGAATGTTCTCTCTGTCTCTATTCCCCCCTCTTGATCTTTATATCTTTATTCTTCTTCTTCCCCCCCTATGTTCCCCCTTCTTTTCTTCTATTTCAAAACCAGAAGATGTATAGAAATTTGACGAATGGTAAAAACTAACATGGATCAAGCACAAGGTAAAATAGTACTACCCCAGGAGGGTACCGGTCGCTCCGCGACCGGAGAATCCCTCCCAGTGCGGGAACTTCGCTCTCGCACTGGCAGCCCCGCGTTTTCTGGGGGGGGCAACCAAGTGCTTGGCGGTAGGGCCGACCCCCCTACCGCTACGACGACCAAGGCTACCCATCAGGATTCCGACATTGCCCAAGGGAGAGAGCTCCGGGTCTCTCTAGAGCGATTAGACGGGGACTCCGACGATTCGGCGTCCAGCCGAATGTCCTACAGAACCGGCTCGCTGGAGCGAAAGCGGTCATACCGCTTATTCCGCTCGGACAGCGAGCCGGAGATAGACGTCCCCGCAAAATACGTGGCGATCCCCAAGAGGGGACGTGGCCGCCCGCCCACAACAGGCGAACATGTGGGGCTGTGGCAGGCCAAGAAAGAGCTCCTCATGAAGGAGAAGGAGGAGAAGGCTCTGCAGGAGCAAAAAGAGCCAGCTGAGTCGTCGCGAAATGCCCGTTCGCGAGTGTCTCAGCCCTCAGCCATATCCACGACAGACGAGGACACCACCTCCTATGGCTGCCGCGAAGCTTTAGAAAAGCACCTGTCGGTCATAACGCATGCCCTTGTAAAATCTAAAAATGTCAAGGGCAGCGTTATTCACGAAGTGAAGGAGGCGGTACGAGGCGCCATGGAAGTCATGGAGACCGCCCTCCGCGCCACAGCAAGTGAGGACAATAGAAAGTTGCGCCTGGAGAACCAGCGTCTAAAAGACAAGATACGCGATCTCCAGGACGACGTGGCGGCGCTGCGCGCGGAGATACGCGGCAGAAACACCTTGGGGTTGGACCTTCCGTCCTCCTCAAAGGCACCGGACAGGACACAGGCCAGATCCTTGGAAGAGGTTGAGGAATCCCTCTTCCAAAGGCTGGCCTTCAGACAGGACGCGAGGATTGAGGGCTTGCAGGTCGACGGTCGACTCCTCCCTGCAAAGAACCACCGTCCCCCTCTGGCCTTTGACGGGAAACCGAAAGAGGCACAGCAGGAAACTGAGGGACAGAAGAAAAAAGGGAAAAAGAAGAAGAACAAGAACAAGAAGAGCAAAGAGGAGTCGACGCAAGTCGGCCAGCTACAACAGGAGCCCGCCCCCAACCCCGTTTCATCTAAGGGGAAGGGTAAGGGTAAGAAAACGAAGGTTCCCGCCCCACCAGAGCAGGAGGTCGAGCAGCCACAGCTCCCTCCTGAGTCGGGACCTTCGCAGGAGCTGAGCTGGAAGGAGGTCGTGAGCAAAACGACCAGGCGCAAGGCTCGCCGGGCAGAGCAAGCGCCTATCCGTTCGGCTCCTCCCCTCCCTCCTCCACAGAGGGCTCCCAGGCGGGCGGAACAGCCGAAGCCTCGGCTGAAAGTACCGCGCACGGCGGCGGTAATAGTGAGGTTGCCGCCTGCAGCGGAGGAGAAGGGCCTCACATATGGCAACGTCCTCACTGAGGCCAAGAACCGGCTCGACCTCAACGAGCTTGGCATCAGCGAGGGCTTTAGGGTGAAGGTGGCAGTCACGGGAGCGCGCATCCTGCAGATCCCCGCGACTGCCAACGCTGATGCGGCCACCCAGCTGGTGGAAAAGCTGCGTCAGGTCCTCCCCCAGGAGGTGGCTATATCCCAGCCAACAAAGATGGCCGACTTCAGGGTCTCCGGGTTAGACGACTCGGTGACCCAGGAGGAGGTGGCCGCGGCGGTTGCCAGGGTGGCCGAGTGCCGAACTGACACGGTCAGGGTGGGCGTCATCCGCCAGGATCGTACGGGACTCGGCTCGGTCCTGGTGAAGTGCCCGGTGGCCGCCGCGCAAAAGATGGTAGACCGCGGCCGGATCCTAGTCGGTATCGTCTCGGCCCAGGTGACACTCCTGCAGTCCCGTGTCCTGCGTTGTTTCCGGTGCCTTGAGCCGGGACACGTGCAGTGCACCTGCAAGGCCGAGGTGGATAGGAGCCGGCAATGCTACCGATGCGGCCAGCTCGGCCACCTCGCTCGCGAGTGCAATGCGGCAACTCCGTATTGCGCCGTGTGCGGGGCAGCTGGCAAACCGGCCAGACACGTAGTGGGGGGGAGGGCCTGTGCGGTGGCCACCAAACCTCTCAAACCTAAAAAGACGAAGACGCCAGTTGCTCCATCTGACACGGAGCAAATGCGCGATGCTCCGATGTCCGAGGGCGCCTCTGGCGTCAATAGGACGACGAGCGAGCCGACCCCACAATCTACGGCCGGTTAATGGATCACACCCGAATCAAATTCCTCCAAGGGAATATCAACCACTGTGCCAGGGCTCAGGACCTTCTTTCCCAATCCCTGGCCCAGTGGGGGATCCATTTGGGTGTGGTCTCCGAGCCATACTTTGTTCCCCCAGACGGCTCCGGCTGGGTGGGGGATGTCACAAACTCGGCGGCCATCGTCATCAGGCCAGCCGCGGGTATCCCTCCCCTTGGCAATGTCACGAGGGGTACGGGTTACGTCGCGGCCACACTGGGGGAGTTAACGGTCATCTCCGTTTACTTCTCCCCCAGCAAGCCTTTCGCCGAGTTTGAGGGGTTCCTTGCCCAGCTCGGAGCCCTTGTGGTGAGGACTCTTCCTCGCCCCCTGATCGTCGCCGGCGACTTCAACGCCAAGTCTACGGCTTGGGGCTGTCCGGCGACGGACACTCGGGGCGAGGCCATGGAAGAATGGATACTTGGGGTCGGCTTGTCCGTCATCAACACGGGGAGAGAAGATACATGCGTGCGTGTGCGGGGTGGGTCCATTGTTGACATAACACTGGCCTGCCCCGCCATGGCACGGCGCATTCAACGATGGCGGGTGATGACGGAGGAGGAGACTCTCTCCGACCACCGCTACATACGATACGAGCTGAATCCGCGTCGGGGGGCCCAGCCCAACACAGGCCCCAGGGACGCGCGCAGAGACCCTCCAAGGTGGCGTCTGCCCACCCTGGATGCGGAGCTCTTGAAGGAGGCGGCGATCGTCCAGGCCTGGATTCCGGGGCCGGATGGCGAAGTTCGAGTGGAGATAGAGGCGGACCGGCTCCGGAGAGCCATGACGGTCGCCTGTGACGCCTCCATGCTGCGCGCGAGGAGCGGTCCCAACCGACGCCGGAGAAGGGTGTTTTGGTGGTCGGAGGAGATCGCACAGCTCAGGAGAGAGTGTGTGGCGGCTAAACGGGCATATACCCGGAGCCGTAGACGGCGAAGACGCGATCTAGAGAGGGAGGCAACCCTGTACGTCACATACAGGGACAAACGCGCCTCCCTCGAAATAGAGATCGCGAGGGCCAAAGACAGAGCCCGCCAGGAGCTGCTGGAGATGCTCGATAGGGATCCGTGGGGGACACCATACCGCATGGTGCGGAACAAACTCCGCCCGTGGTCGCCCCCACTGACACAGACACTCCAGCCGCAACTGGTCGGCCAAATAGTGTCCTCCCTGTTCCCACAGGGGGCAGATCATCAGCCCCCGCCAATGGTGCCTCCTTGGGCCGTCGTCTCCGATGACCCTGAGGTGCCACTGGTCACTAGGGAGGAGCTAAGCTCTGTCTTTGAGCGCATAAAGGGGAAATCTACGGCTCCGGGCTTGGACGGCGTACACGCCAAGGTCTGGGTCCTTGCCTTCGATGCCATGGAAGAATGGTTGAGGAGACTTTTTAACGCCTGCCTGTCGCAAGCCGTGATACCCAGGCGGTGGAAGACGGGCAGGCTAGTTCTCCTCGCCAAGGCGGGACGTCCGGCCGACTCCCCCTCCGCCTACAGACCTATCGTTTTGATCGACGAAGTGGCGAAGGTCTTCGAGAGGGTGGTGGTCGGCCGCATAGTCGAACATCTTGAGGGCGAGGGTCCAGACCTGGCGGAGAACCAATTTGGGTTCCGCCGAGGAAGGTCCACCGTTGATGCGGTCCTGAAGGTTAAGGCGTCTGCGCAGGCTGCAGTCTCCAGTGGTGGGGTGATGTTGGCGGTGTCCCTTGACATCGCCAACGCCTTCAACACCATGCCCTGGAGCTGCATCAAGGCGGCACTGCGGTACCACAACATACCGCAGTACCTGCGCAGGGTCATCGACGCCTACCTGAGGGACCGCTGGGTCACCTACCCAACGCAGCGGGGCTGGGCGGATTGGGAGATGTCTCGCGGTGTTCCACAGGGGTCTGTCTTAGGGCCCCTCTTGTGGAACATCGGGTACGACTGGGTCCTGCGCGGGCAGAACCTCCCAGGGGTTGCATTAGTCTGCTACGCAGACGACACGTTGGTCACTGCCCGCGCCAGGAATTACCGCCTGGCCTCGATGCTGGCAACGGCCGGTACGGCCCATGTTGTGCGCCGAATCCGCGCTTTGGGCCTGGAGGTGGCACTTCAAAAGACCGAGGTCCTGTGTTTTCACGGGCCCCGGTCCGCACCACCTCCAGACGCCCATATCACTATAGGCGGAGTGCGAATAGCCGTCGGGGGCACGATGAAGTATCTTGGTCTCGTCCTCGACGGCAGATGGAAATTCGGCGCACACTTTGACCGGTTGTTGCCGAAAGTGGTAGGTGCAGCCGCTGCTCTTAAGCGGCTGATGCCCAATATCGGTGGACCTGGGGTGTCCTGCAGACGCCTCTA
Source organism: Automeris io (assembly GCA_036320925.1). Lineage (NCBI taxonomy): Eukaryota > Metazoa > Arthropoda > Insecta > Lepidoptera > Saturniidae > Automeris > Automeris io. The sequence continues at coordinate 54,715 of JAUDJH010000011.1, read as the reverse complement.
CGTGAACGCGGTCCGATCCATGGCACTGTACGGTGCCCCGGTTTGGGCCGACGCTCTCAACAGCCACAACATACGGCTGTTGCGCCGCCCCCAAAGGGCTCTGGCGATAGCGTCGGTCCGGGGGTACGCTACGGTGTCGTGCGACGCGGCCTGCCTGTTGGCGGGGTCGGTTCCCTGGGACCTGGATGCCCGAGCACTCGCGTCACTCTATACATGGCGCGAGGAGCAAAGGGCCCGGGGCCAGCGACCGGCCCCGACCGAAGTCAAGGGAAAGAGGCGTCTGCTGGACGCCGACTCAATAGAGACATGGCGGCTCAGGCTGGAGCATTCAAATTACGGCCTGCGGACGATCGAGGCAATTCGTCCGATACTCAAGGAATGGTTAGGGCGGCGCCACGGTGTGGTCTCCTACCGGATGGTGCAGGTGTTCACTGGGCATGGCAGCTTTGGTGGATACCTGTGCCGCACAACTGGTAGCGAGCCCACACCGAGGTGCCACCATTGTGCGGATTGCCTCGATGAGTCCGCACAACACGTCATAGAAGAATGCCCAGCCTGGGCTACGGAGAGGGCCGCACTCGTCAGGGTGGTGGGTGGCGACCTGTCACTGCCGGCACTCGCTCGCGCGATGGTCGGTAGTGACAGGGCATGGCAGGCGGTCCTCTCCTTCACGGAGATAACAATGCAGGTGAAGGAGGCGGCGGAGCGGGATCGGGAGGCAATATCCACCCCCGACAACCCAATCCGCCGCCCAGCTCGGACTGGACGCCGGAGGAGGGCCTACGCCAACAGCCTTCCTCCGTGACACGGATATACGCCGGGCGGCGCGCTTTGAGGGAGTGCGTCGCCCAAATCCTGGCGTGAGCGGTGTGCGATGTGTTCCCGCACACCGCTCTGATGACAATATCAAGAGATGAGGGGGGGTGGCTCTTTACACCACTCTCCCCGAAATTTGTTAGGTGCACGCGGGGGGCGGCGACTATTTAACCGTCCCCCCGCCTAGTAGGTGAGGCCTGCACAAGGCCGGACGTCGCCGGATGCCGAGGAAGATGGCTCGGCTTTGCCCTTAGCATCCGGCAGACGAGAGAAGGAACACCCCGGTGGTTTTAGTCGGGGCAGGTCCGACACACCGGGGGAGCGGCCCTCACCGCTCCCCTGAAGGTCCGTAGGGATTTCCACCGGGTTAACAAAAAAAAAAAAAAAAAAAAAAAAAAAAAAAAAAAAAAAAAAAAAAAAAAAAAAAAAAGGTTAGCTCGTTTTTTCAGTTTTTCGTGATTATCTCGAGAAGTACTTATCGGAGAGAGGAGCACGATACGTCAAAAGTCGCGTCTCGTAAGGGCGCACACGCTGGAGCCGAAAGATGAGCAGGTCTCAATATAAAAAGATGATGATGGTGATGATTATGTTTCACCGACGTAGTGTTGGGTCCTGTGGGTTCCAGTATTCTCGGATTCGGGATTGCGACCCCTCGGCTGATTCGCGACGATGAGCTCTCTCCGATGGTGCCAAAATTTACTATATAAAAACAAATATGTTCCTTAGATTAAGTACTTTCGGTTGCCCAATAAACTGCCACATCCGGCCCTTCCGTTTTATGAATCTCGGGTTTTAAGTGTCCAGGGGTCCCGACCCCTATTATAATCCTCCTCCTCCACCAAAGAGGGTTAGGTTAGGTTAGGTTTAGGTTAGGTTAGGTTAGGTTAGGTTAGGTTAGGTTAGCTCGTTTTTTCAGTTTTTCGTGATTATCTCGAGAAGTACTTATCGGAGAGAGGAGCACGATACGTCAAAAGTCGCGTCTCGTAAGGGCGCACACGCTGGAGCCGAAAGATGAGCAGGTCTCAATATAAAAAGATGATGATGGTGATGATTATGTTTCACCGACGTAGTGTTGGGTCCTGTGGGTTCCAGTATTCTCGGATTCGGGATTGCGACCCCTCGGCTGATTCGCGACGATGAGCTCTCTCCGATGGTGCCAAAATTTACTATATAAAAACAAATATGTTCCTTAGATTAAGTACTTTCGGTTGCCCAATAAACTGCCACATCCGGCCCTTCCGTTTTATGAATCTCGGGTTTTAAGTGTCCAGGGGTCCCGACCCCTATTATAATCCTCCTCCTCCACCAAAGAGGGTTAGGTTAGGTTAGGTTTAGGTTAGGTTAGGTTAGGTTAGGTTAGGTTAGGTTAGCTCGTTTTTTCAGTTTTTCGTGATTATCTCGAGAAGTACTTATCGGAGAGAGGAGCACGATACGTCAAAAGTCGCGTCTCGTAAGGGCGCACACGCTGGAGCCGAAAGATGAGCAGGTCTCAATATAAAAAGATGATGATGGTGATGATTATGTTTCACCGACGTAGTGTTGGGTCCTGTGGGTTCCAGTATTCTCGGATTCGGGATTGCGACCCCTCGGCTGATTCGCGACGATGAGCTCTCTCCGATGGTGCCAAAATTTACTATATAAAAACAAATATGTTCCTTAGATTAAGTACTTTCGGTTGCCCAATAAACTGCCACATCCGGCCCTTCCGTTTTATGAATCTCGGGTTTTAAGTGTCCAGGGGTCCCGACCCCTATTATAATCCTCCTCCTCCACCAAAGAGGGTTAGGTTAGGTTAGGTTTAGGTTAGGTTAGGTTAGGTTAGGTTAGGTTAGCTCGTTTTTTCAGTTTTTCGTGATTATCTCGAGAAGTACTTATCGGAGAGAGGAGCACGATACGTCAAAAGTCGCGTCTCGTAAGGGCGCACACGCTGGAGCCGAAAGATGAGCAGGTCTCAATATAAAAAGATGATGATGGTGATGATTATGTTTCACCGACGTAGTGTTGGGTCCTGTGGGTTCCAGTATTCTCGGATTCGGGATTGCGACCCCTCGGCTGATTCGCGATGATGAGCTCTCTCCGATGGTGCCAAAATTTACTATATAAAAACAAATATGTTCCTTAGATTAAGTACTTTCGGTTGCCCAATAAACTGCCACATCCGGCCCTTCCGTTTTATGAATCTCGGGTTTTAAGTGTCCAGGGGTCCCGACCCCTATTATAATCCTCCTCCTCCACCAAAGAGGGTTAGGTTAGGTTAGGTTTAGGTTAGGTTAGGTTAGGTTAGGTTAGGTTAGGTTAGCTCGTTTTTTCAGTTTTTCGTGATTATCTCGAGAAGTACTTATCGGAGAGAGGAGCACGATACGTCAAAAGTCGCGTCTCGTAAGGGCGCACACGCTGGAGCCGAAAGATGAGCAGGTCTCAATATAAAAAGATGATGATGGTGATGATTATGTTTCACCGACGTAGTGTTGGGTCCTGTGGGTTCCAGTATTCTCGGATTCGGGATTGCGACCCCTCGGCTGATTCGCGACGATGAGCTCTCTCCGATGGTGCCAAAATTTACTATATAAAAACAAATATGTTCCTTAGATTAAGTACTTTCGGTTGCCCAATAAACTGCCACATCCGGCCCTTCCGTTTTATGAATCTCGGGTTTTAAGTGTCCAGGGGTCCCGACCCCTATTATAATCCTCCTCCTCCACCAAAGAGGGTTAGGTTAGGTTAGGTTTAGGTTAGGTTAGGTTAGGTTAGGTTAGGTTAGGTTAGCTCGTTTTTTCAGTTTTTCGTGATTATCTCGAGAAGTACTTATCGGAGAGAGGAGCACGATACGTCAAAAGTCGCGTCTCGTAAGGGCGCACACGCTGGAGCCGAAAGATGAGCAGGTCTCAATATAAAAAGATGATGATGGTGATGATTATGTTTCACCGACGTAGTGTTGGGTCCTGTGGGTTCCAGTATTCTCGGATTCGGGATTGCGACCCCTCGGCTGATTCGCGACGATGAGCTCTCTCCGATGGTGCCAAAATTTACTATATAAAAACAAATATGTTCCTTAGATTAAGTACTTTCGGTTGCCCAATAAACTGCCACATCCGGCCCTTCCGTTTTATGAATCTCGGGTTTTAAGTGTCCAGGGGTCCCGACCCCTATTATAATCCTCCTCCTCCACCAAAGAGGGTTAGGTTAGGTTAGGTTTAGGTTAAGTTAGGTTAGGTTAGGTTAGGTTAGGTTAGCTCGTTTTTTCAGTTTTTCGTGATTATCTCGAGAAGTACTTATCGGAGAGAGGAGCACGATACGTCAAAAGTCGCGTCTCGTAAGGGCGCACACGCTGGAGCCGAAAGATGAGCAGGTCTCAATATAAAAAGATGATGATGGTGATGATTATGTTTCACCGACGTAGTGTTGGGTCCTGTGGGTTCCAGTATTCTCGGATTCGGGATTGCGACCCCTCGGCTGATTCGCGACGATGAGCTCTCTCCGATGGTGCCAAAATTTACTATATAAAAACAAATATGTTCCTTAGATTAAGTACTTTCGGTTGCCCAATAAACTGCCACATCCGGCCCTTCCGTTTTATGAATCTCGGGTTTTAAGTGTCCAGGGGTCCCGACCCCTATTATAATCCTCCTCCTCCACCAAAGAGGGTTAGGTTAGGTTAGGTTTAGGTTAGGTTAGGTTAGGTTAGGTTAGGTTAGGTTAGCTCGTTTTTTCAGTTTTTCGTGATTATCTCGAGAAGTACTTATCGGAGAGAGGAGCACGATACGTCAAAAGTCGCGTCTCGTAAGGGCGCACACGCTGGAGCCGAAAGATGAGCAGGTCTCAATATAAAAAGATGATGATGGTGATGATTATGTTTCACCGACGTAGTGTTGGGTCCTGTGGGTTCCAGTATTCTCGGATTCGGGATTGCGACCCCTCGGCTGATTCGCGACGATGAGCTCTCTCCGATGGTGCCAAAATTTACTATATAAAAACAAATATGTTCCTTAGATTAAGTACTTTCGGTTGCCCAATAAACTGCCACATCCGGCCCTTCCGTTTTATGAATCTCGGGTTTTAAGTGTCCAGGGGTCCCGACCCCTATTATAATCCTCCTCCTCCACCAAAGAGGGTTAGGTTAGGTTAGGTTTAGGTTAGGTTAGGTTAGGTTAGGTTAGGTTAGGTTAGCTCGTTTTTTCAGTTTTTCGTGATTATCTCGAGAAGTACTTATCGGAGAGAGGAGCACGATACGTCAAAAGTCGCGTCTCGTAAGGGCGCACACGCTGGAGCCGAAAGATGAGCAGGTCTCAATATAAAAAGATGATGATGGTGATGATTATGTTTCACCGACGTAGTGTTGGGTCCTGTGGGTTCCAGTATTCTCGGATTCGGGATTGCGACCCCTCGGCTGATTCGCGACGATGAGCTCTCTCCGATGGTGCCAAAATTTACTATATAAAAACAAATATGTTCCTTAGATTAAGTACTTTCGGTTGCCCAATAAACTGCCACATCCGGCCCTTCCGTTTTATGAATCTCGGGTTTTAAGTGTCCAGGGGTCCCGACCCCTATTATAATCCTCCTCCTCCACCAAAGAGGGTTAGGTTAGGTTAGGTTTAGGTTAGGTTAGGTTAGGTTAGGTTAGGTTAGGTTAGCTCGTTTTTTCAGTTTTTCGTGATTATCTCGAGAAGTACTTATCGGAGAGAGGAGCACGATACGTCAAAAGTCGCGTCTCGTAAGGGCGCACACGCTGGAGCCGAAAGATGAGCAGGTCTCAATATAAAAAGATGATGATGGTGATGATTATGTTTCACCGACGTAGTGTTGGGTCCTGTGGGTTCCAGTATTCTCGGATTCGGGATTGCGACCCCTCGGCTGATTCGCGACGATGAGCTCTCTCCGATGGTGCCAAAATTTACTATATAAAAACAAATATGTTCCTTAGATTAAGTACTTTCGGTTGCCCAATAAACTGCCACATCCGGCCCTTCCGTTTCATGAATCTCGGGTTTTAAGTGTCCAGGGGTCCCGACCCCTATTATAATCCTCCTCCTCCACCAAAGAGGGTTAGGTTAGGTTAGGTTTAGGTTAGGTTAGGTTAGGTTAGGTTAGGTTAGGTTAGCTCGTTTTTTCAGTTTTTCGTGATTATCTCGAGAAGTACTTATCGGAGAGAGGAGCACGATACGTCAAAAGTCGCGTCTCGTAAGGGCGCACACGCTGGAGCCGAAAGATGAGCAGGTCTCAATATAAAAAGATGATGATGGTGATGATTATGTTTCACCGACGTAGTGTTGGGTCCTGTGGGTTCCAGTATTCTCGGATTCGGGATTGCGACCCCTCGGCTGATTCGCGACGATGAGCTCTCTCCGATGGTGCCAAAATTTACTATATAAAAACAAATATGTTCCTTAGATTAAGTACTTTCGGTTGCCCAATAAACTGCCACATCCGGCCCTTCCGTTTTATGAATCTCGGGTTTTAAGTGTCCAGGGGTCCCGACCCCTATTATAATCCTCCTCCTCCACCAAAGAGGGTTAGGTTAGGTTAGGTTTAGGTTAGGTTAGGTTAGGTTAGGTTAGGTTAGGTTAGCTCGTTTTTTCAGTTTTTCGTGATTATCTCGAGAAGTACTTATCGGAGAGAGGATCACGATACGTCAAAAGTCGCGTCTCGTAAGGGCGCACACGCTGGAGCCGAAAGATGAGCAGGTCTCAATATAAAAAGATGATGATGGTGATGATTATGTTTCACCGACGTAGTGTTGGGTCCTGTGGGTTCCAGTATTCTCGGATTCGGGATTGCGACCCCTCGGCTGATTCGCGACGATGAGCTCTCTCCGATGGTGCCAAAATTTACTATATAAAAACAAATATGTTCCTTAGATTAAGTACTTTCGGTTGCCCAATAAACTGCCACATCCGGCCCTTCCGTTTTATGAATCTCGGGTTTTAAGTGTCCAGGGGTCCCGACCCCTATTATAATCCTCCTCCTCCACCAAAGAGGGTTAGGTTAGGTTAGGTTTAGGTTAGGTTAGGTTAGGTTAGGTTAGGTTAGGTTAGCTCGTTTTTTCAGTTTTTCGTGATTATCTCGAGAAGTACTTATCGGAGAGAGGAGCACGATACGTCAAAAGTCGCGTCTCGTAAGGGCGCACACGCTGGAGCCGAAAGATGAGCAGGTCTCAATATAAAAAGATGATGATGGTGATGATTATGTTTCACCGACGTAGTGTTGGGTCCTGTGGGTTCCAGTATTCTCGGATTCGGGATTGCGACCCCTCGGCTGATTCGCGACGATGAGCTCTCTCCGATGGTGCCAAAATTTACTATATAAAAACAAATATGTTCCTTAGATTAAGTACTTTCGGTTGCCCAATAAACTGCCACATCCGGCCCTTCCGTTTTATGAATCTCGGGTTTTAAGTGTCCAGGGGTCCCGACCCCTATTATAATCCTCCTCCTCCACCAAAGAGGGTTAGGTTAGGTTAGGTTTAGGTTAGGTTAGGTTAGGTTAGGTTAGGTTAGGTTAGCTCGTTTTTTCAGTTTTTCGTGATTATCTCGAGAAGTACTTATCGGAGAGAGGATCACGATACGTCAAAAGTCGCGTCTCGTAAGGGCGCACACGCTGGAGCCGAAAGATGAGCAGGTCTCAATATAAAAAGATGATGATGGTGATGATTATGTTTCACCGACGTAGTGTTGGGTCCTGTGGGTTCCAGTATTCTCGGATTCGGGATTGCGACCCCTCGGCTGATTCGCGACGATGAGCTCTCTCCGATGGTGCCAAAATTTACTATATAAAAACAAATATGTTCCTTAGATTAAGTACTTTCGGTTGCCCAATAAACTGCCACATCCGGCCCTTCCGTTTTATGAATCTCGGGTTTTAAGTGTCCAGGGGTCCCGACCCCTATTATAATCCTCCTCCTCCACCAAAGAGGGTTAGGTTAGGTTAGGTTTAGGTTAGGTTAGGTTAGGTTAGGTTAGGTTAGGTTAGGTTAGGTTAGCTCGTTTTTTCAGTTTTTCGTGATTATCTCGAGAAGTACTTATCGGAGAGAGGAGCACGATACGTCAAAAGTCGCGTCTCGTAAGGGCGCACACGCTGGAGCCGAAAGATGAGCAGGTCTCAATATAAAAAGATGATGATGGTGATGATTATGTTTCACCGACGTAGTGTTGGGTCCTGTGGGTTCCAGTATTCTCGGATTCGGGATTGCGACCCCTCGGCTGATTCGCGACGATGAGCTCTCTCCGATGGTGCCAAAATTTACTATATAAAAACAAATATGTTCCTTAGATTAAGTACTTTCGGTTGCCCAATAAACTGCCACATCCGGCCCTTCCGTTTTATGAATCTCGGGTTTTAAGTGTCCAGGGGTCCCGACCCCTATTATAATCCTCCTCCTCCACCAAAGAGGGTTAGGTTAGGTTAGGTTTAGGTTAGGTTAGGTTAGGTTAGGTTAGGTTAGGTTAGCTCGTTTTTTCAGTTTTTCGTGATTATCTCGAGAAGTACTTATCGGAGAGAGGAGCACGATACGTCAAAAGTCGCGTCTCGTAAGGGCGCACACGCTGGAGCCGAAAGATGAGCAGGTCTCAATATAAAAAGATGATGATGGTGATGATTATGTTTCACCGACGTAGTGTTGGGTCCTGTGGGTTCCAGTATTCTCGGATTCGGGATTGCGACCCCTCGGCTGATTCGCGACGATGAGCTCTCTCCGATGGTGCCAAAATTTACTATATAAAAACAAATATGTTCCTTAGATTAAGTACTTTCGGTTGCCCAATAAACTGCCACATCCGGCCCTTCCGTTTTATGAATCTCGGGTTTTAAGTGTCCAGGGGTCCCGACCCCTATTATAATCCTCCTCCTCCACCAAAGAGGGTTAGGTTAGGTTAGGTTTAGGTTAGGTTAGGTTAGGTTAGGTTAGGTTAGGTTAGCTCGTTTTTTCAGTTTTTCGTGATTATCTCGAGAAGTACTTATCGGAGAGAGGATCACGATACGTCAAAAGTCGCGTCTCGTAAGGGCGCACACGCTGGAGCCGAAAGATGAGCAGGTCTCAATATAAAAAGATGATGATGGTGATGATTATGTTTCACCGACGTAGTGTTGGGTCCTGTGGGTTCCAGTATTCTCGGATTCGGGATTGCGACCCCTCGGCTGATTCGCGACGATGAGCTCTCTCCGATGGTGCCAAAATTTACTATATAAAAACAAATATGTTCCTTAGATTAAGTACTTTCGGTTGCCCAATAAACTGCCACATCCGGCCCTTCCGTTTTATGAATCTCGGGTTTTAAGTGTCCAGGGGTCCCGACCCCTATTATAATCCTCCTCCTCCACCAAAGAGGGTTAGGTTAGGTTAGGTTTAGGTTAGGTTAGGTTAGGTTAGGTTAGGTTAGGTTAGGTTAGGTTAGCTCGTTTTTTCAGTTTTTCGTGATTATCTCGAGAAGTACTTATCGGAGAGAGGAGCACGATACGTCAAAAGTCGCGTCTCGTAAGGGCGCACACGCTGGAGCCGAAAGATGAGCAGGTCTCAATATAAAAAGATGATGATGGTGATGATTATGTTTCACCGACGTAGTGTTGGGTCCTGTGGGTTCCAGTATTCTCGGATTCGGGATTGCGACCCCTCGGCTGATTCGCGACGATGAGCTCTCTCCGATGGTGCCAAAATTTACTATATAAAAACAAATATGTTCCTTAGATTAAGTACTTTCGGTTGCCCAATAAACTGCCACATCCGGCCCTTCCGTTTTATGAATCTCGGGTTTTAAGTGTCCAGGGGTCCCGACCCCTATTATAATCCTCCTCCTCCACCAAAGAGGGTTAGGTTAGGTTAGGTTTAGGTTAGGTTAGGTTAGGTTAGGTTAGCTCGTTTTTTCAGTTTTTCGTGATTATCTCGAGAAGTACTTATCGGAGAGAG